>OY292385.1:647500-10647500 GCA_958496215.1 Verbena officinalis
CGACGGCACTGCAGTATGTATAACGTAAAGTAATATCTCAGTAGCTTTACCTTCAATTTTTCCACTTCTGAAGTTGATGAAGTTGAAGCGCCAATGTCTGTTTTATATTCAAATGAACCCAAAGCAGCTTCTTCAACTGCTCTCTGAGCAGCATCGCGTTGTATGAGAAGTATAGTATTTGTTTCGTCCACTTTGAGTTGCATATTTTCCAGTTCCTCTTCCAATTCGGCCTGAAACAAGAATTCAGACACATATATGTATGTAAACACACACAATTTTTATATATACATATTTATTAGGGTTAATTACATCTTGCACCTCGTGAGATTCATTAATTACAACCCGTACCTTATTTTTTTAAAATATTACAACTAACCCCTCATGAGTTTGAAATAATACCTCCGAGCATGAAAAACATAATAGCTAAACCCCAACGAATTTGAAATATTACCTTCGGAATCCTTACGGACGGGGTGCACGGTGTAATATTTCTCAAATTCGTGGGGGGTTAGTCGTAATATTTTTCAAAAAATGGAGTCTGAGTTGTAATTAAGGAACCTCACGAGGGGGCTATATGTAATTTCTTATGTACATATAGAAAACGAAGTTATTTACCCTTAGACGCCTTTCTTGCTGTAAATGTCGTGTCAGGTCGATTACTTGCTTTTCCAGTTTATCCTTTGCATCTTGAAGTGCACCTGTTTCTCGTGCAGCCTGCAGATATTTGACATTTCATGTTCAAAAAACATTTTTCATAAAGAAGATGATAGAATTTTGAACATAAACCCCTTAAAACTAATAACCATTAAGCATTAAGAACCCAAGAATTGGGGATATAATTTAAAATCCTTTGAAGTTTATTTAAAAAATTAAATTCCGCCAATTCTTTTATTGAGGCCTACCAATTTCAGTGTCCTATTTTATTTTATTTTATTTTTTTTATAAATACCATTTTCAGTGTCCGGAACTCTCTCCTAGCAGCCATTCCTCTCCATCCTGATTGGATCACAATCGATGCATTTTTAACTTTCTTGTAGTGTGAATAAGCTTTATGACCACGCCAATGAGCCTGAAATAATTGCTTCTTGTTAGGGGCATACAACAATTAGCCACATATTTTGAAGGGTAAATAAATTAATCACTTAGTGGGTGTTGGCAAGAGCTTTTGCTTTTGGAGAAGCTGAAGTTGCAAAATGTTTAAGTAGTAAAAGTGAGGAGTATTTGTAAAAGAAAAAAAAAAGTGAAAAGCACTTTTGTTGCTCTAAATAAACTTCACTTATTTACGAAAAAAAATAACTTAGAAGCTAAATGTTGGTCCTTGGGTCCTTCCAGCTTCTAGCTTATTTCCTCTTACAATAAGCAGAAGCTGTCTTTTTCAAACACACCCAAAGTACTGAAAAGAAGTGGAAAGCCCAAATGTGCCTCTTTTTAGAGCTTGCAAACACTATCTTAATCCTCAAACACAGACACACGCACACAACTTAAGTCACCTGTATAACAGTTGCTCTATTGCTTCTCTTCCTATATCTGAGCTTATTAATTGCAGCCACAACTCTCAGGCATGTTTGCAGTTCAACAACTGCACATTTGAGCTTATTGAAGCTTTTCCTGCCCAGATAACTTCTAATAGTTGTCTGGATTTTAACAGAAGCTGACTCCCTTTTCAAGATTTTTTTGCTTGCAAGAGCTCCTGAAAAGTTTTAAGGACAGCAAATAAGCATGCATGAGGTGAGATAAATTGTTTAGATTAGGATATAGTTGAAGGCAAATTACATTTACTACACCAGAAGTTTGGAGAAATTACAGAAAACTCCCTCAGCTTTCATTTATTACGGAAAAAGAAAAACTAACGTTTCATTTTGGGTATAAGAGTAAACAGGAAGTGGCAATTCCTACAGCGCTTTCCCCTTCCAAAAAATGAAAACAAAGGGAACCTTTCGCAAATAAGTCCCTCTCTGTTTTAGTTAATAACAAAACGAGCCCTATACTTTTACTAAGACTACATAACAATGCTGAGTGTATTTTAGTCTCAGAAAAGTTGGATTTAGGGTTCCTCATAATTCTTTTACAAATGGAATGAAATGTCAAAGGGTTCTGTAATAAATGAAAACTGTGGGTGGTTTTTGTAATTTTTCCAAACCTCAGTGGTAGTAAATATAATTCGCTCAAAGTTGAAAGGTATGTAACAGACCTCTGCATAGATGTTGCATAATAAGTGCTCCCTTATTCACTGAAATGAAGTCTTTCCTGGCAAGATGAGTTCTAACTTTCTTTTGTATCGTCTTTGCTGCTTTACCAAGACTTATTGCTCTGTGGGCATCTAATTCAGCCATCTGACCAGCTCTCAGGAAGACCCGAGTTTGTCCAATCTACAAAAAAGGAGAAAAATTTTGATATAAAAAAAATGGAATTAATCCAGTAAAACATAGAGGAAAAGAAAAAAGACAAATATTACCTGAGCTCCAGTAATACCCATCTTCACCAAAATCTTTTGGCATGCAACTTTTTCGTCATCACTTCCCATATTATGTAACTCATCAGATTATTAGAACTATAATCACATCACAATATGGGTGATTGCAAACTCTACTGCTTCTGAGAAGCTATAGTCGAAGTTAAAGTTGTGAAAAGTTAAGAGTAGTAAAAGAGAGGAGTTTTGAAAATAAAAAAGTGAAAAGTTGACAACAAAAAAAAAAAGTTGAGTGTTGGGAAAAAAAAGTTTGAGAAGCACTTTAGCTACTCTTAAGAAGCTTCCATTTATTTGCGAAAATAACCTAAAAGCTAGAAGTTGGAGCTTGAAACATGTCCTTAGATGCTTTTAGCTTATTTATGCTTTTCTAATCAGAAGCTGATTTTCCGAACACCCTCTGCTGAAAAAAAGCACCTAGCACAAAAGTGCTTTTTACTAGAGTTTGCAAACACAACCAATGTCAACTTCAACACTTACATTCCTTCCAAGGCCTCAGGAACAAGACGGCGAAAACGTTGAATAAATTCAGTAAATGTCCTATGAGTAGGGTAACCAGAAAGACTAATTCTAATTGCCTCTAAAACACCCTGCATATACAAAAAAGACAGCAAATTTATTTATATTAATAACATTTTACAATATTCATTGATCTAATAAACACAAGTAAAAAATATACTCACACCACAACGGAGTTGCTGCATCACATTGGCATTCTCAAAAACAGCAGGCTTGAGTTGATTATTAGGCTTTACACATCTAATCCAATGAGGTTGTGTAGAATTCAATGTCTCCATCAATTGCTGGAGTTGTAGCTGCACCACATTAATAAAATCACCTCAAAAGCTCAATCACTAGACTAATTTGAACTTTTAACCTTTGTCTACTTGTATTTTTATAAGCCTTTTCTTGATTGCCCAACCCAATTTTATCTGGTTTACTCATACATGTGGGAGGTGGATGAATAATCCATAAGAAATTTTAACCAGATAAATTACAAAAACACCCCCCATTTCCGTTGAAGAATTACTAACATTGCCCTCAGGACCTTCTACAGAAACTAGAAAAAGTAGGTTCTAGCATATGGTAAAGAGTGATTGACATCTACTACCCCTGAAGTTGAGAGATCGATCCCTCTAGTATGAAAAATTTATCTTATAGTTCCTGATGCTCAGCATGAAATTACAGTATAGACTTTGATGTTTCAATAAATGTGTAAAATATCCCCATTAGTGGGGGAACATTTATCAAAAATATCAGCAACTTTATGGTAATTTTTAAAACTAGAGGGATCAATTTGTAATTTCACCTAACTTCAGGGGTAGTAGATGTAATTCACCCTATGTATATCATCACCTCTCATTATAGTGAAGCACCACTAAGATAGCTTGGATTAACTACATATTCATCAATCCAATCTCATTCTAACCAATGAAGTAAACGAGCCCATAAAGTATTCTTCTGAATTGAATTTGTTAAAACGGTAAAGGAAGAAGGAGATACCTTAAATCGAGAACCTATTGACGAAAACTTGGAAGACTTATTTGAAGATTTTGTTGTCTCTACAGGAAGTGGAGGGAAGAGCCCTGCTATAAATGGGCATTTTGAAGCATTTAAAAGATCTTGATGTTCAGGAACGACATAGTTTTTGTTTTTATCCAAGAATTGGTCTGATTGGTATTGAACCTAGAAGAAGACAAAAGGCATAAAAATAGGATGAATAAATTTATACACTTTTCTCAAATTGAAGTAAGGGTGGGATCAGATTACCTCTCCAGCATAATGAGCAATTGTGAAATTGGTGCGTGACAATTTTGGTTTAATGAAACGTTTGTTGGATTTAAATGTCTGATAAAGCTTTTCTGAGAATGTTTCGTGTGTCGACTTGGGAAACATACTGGAAACACACAAACAAAAACAAAACAATTTCATTTTATAAGGTAAAGTGAACAGAAATGCAAGTAACCATCCTCATAAACTACCTACAGGCAGACAATCATATAACCCTACCAGGCCTCATCAAGAAGAGCAATTATCCCTCCTGGTTTCTGCAAATAACAGCCAAAGTAATTGCATTAAGACAATGCTTTGGTTATTAACAAGTACAAGTCAGTATTAGGGGCGAATTACATCTACAATTCCTGAGGTTTGCATTGATTACAACTTACTCCGCCTGTTTTCAGAAATTACAAAAAACTCCCCTAGCGTTTCACTTTATTGCAAAAAAACTCCCTGAAACTATACAATATGAAGCCAAAAATGAACATAATCAGCCTATTTGAAGGAGTTTTTGCAATAAAAATGAAATGTCAGTAAGTTTCTTTATAATTTCTGAAAATAGAGGGACTAAACTGTAATTAGTTCAAACCTCAAGTGCCCTAATATTATATAGAACCAACCTTTTCAATTAGGTCCAAAACATCTTTGTTATCGACGTATTCAATGTAGCTCCAGTCAATCTCTTCTTTCATGTATTCCTCTTGTTCCCTCCTGAAAACATGCTGAAGAAACAACTTATAAAAACCTAAATACATACACGTCATGTATTTAATTTACAATCTGTTACCAAAGATGACGGTGTGAGTACCTGATTGAAGTGTTGCTGTAGCTTTTCATTGGTAAAATTAATGCAGAACTGTTCAAAGCTGTGCATCAAAAATATTAGTTAGTTTTGCACCTAACCAAAAAAAAAAAGTTTGCAGTATTTTTCTACGAACCCTTACCTATTGGTTTTGAAACTTTCAAAACCATATATATCGAGAACTCCAATAAGACATTTCGAATTTGGATCTTGCCCAATTGAGATATTTATCTTGTCCACCAACCTATTTCAGGTAAAGAAAACTTGAATTAAATTGACTGAAAGAGAGGATAAATAAAAGCGCGAATTACATCGAACTATCCTCAAAGTTGGGTGTATTTACAAATCCATCCCTCTAGTTTTAGAAATGACCATATAGTCCCTGAAGTTTCAATAAATGCCCCCGGAAATACCCCCAGCTGAAATTGTAAGTGTAAGTGGGGGTATGTTTGGAAAATTTACACATATATTGAAAACATATATAAGGGAGAAAATGGTAATTTTTCGAAATAGAGAGATCTGTTTGTAATGTCACCTAACTTCAGGGGTAGTCGATGTAATTCGCCCTAAATAAAATAGTCAAACATTTTCATACCAGTCAAATAATCGAGAATATATTGTTTTAGCTAATCCATCTCTACTAACTACTGCACCATCAGGATCAAGGCTCCTTTTGATAACTTCTTCTGGCGTGACCATCACACGCTTCAGTAATGCATCTTGCAATGCATTAGCATCGCACCTAATATTGAAAATAAAAAACGTTTAAACTATATTTGATATCTATAATGAAGAGTTGTTCAGAAAAGGCTCGAGCCATACCTGAGAAGCTCTGATGCAGTCTGAAGATGGAACTTTGATTTGTCATCCTTGAGAATGGATGTGTCGATATCTTCTCCCTTCTCAAATGCAACATTACCAAGATGGAGAATACCTGCAACTACTCTGAAAATTGCATCCTGAAAGAATAAAAGAAATTTCAACACCTGCAGACGGAGAGGAAATGGTACACTTGCAAACTCTAAAAATAAACACTTTTCTGGTAAGTGCTTCAGCATTTTGGGAGTGTTTGGAAAATCAACTTCTGCTTATTTTAAGCGAAAAAATAAGCTAAAAGCACCTAAGAACATGCTTTTAGATTCAACTTCTAGCTTCTAGTTTATTTTCGCAAATAAATGCAGGTTATTTTCCAAACACACCCCCAATTTTACTACAACTTTTTACAACTGTAAATTCTACTTTAGCTTCTCCAAAAGCAGTAGAGTTTGCAAACACTCACTATGAACGTCCTTAATGTTAAGACTTAAAAGATTTACCTGCTCTTCTTGACTTATCCCAACTACATCCATGGCCTTCCTTGTTTTCAAATATTCATCAGCCTCATTTACATCAACGAGTTCGTAGCAATCAGATTGATTAAGATAGTGAAACTCTTTTGGCTCTCCCAGCTTATACTTCTCAACGTCCTGAAATAAGACCGTCAAAATTACTCAGGACTATGAAAATATATTTTTATACAGGACAATGTACATCCACTACCCTGGAGATTTGGTGTATTTACAAATAAAGTCCCTCTTGTTTCAAAAATTACACACAAAAAAAACTTGAGATTTCATTTTCAATGTAAAATTTGTAAAAATCATGGCAAGAAAGGCTTAGACCCGCATCCATGGACTGCAGGAGACAAGATGCTGATGCTTCCGGTGGTGTGAACATATTCAAAATCGAACATAAGTTTGACATGAATAATGAAACCTCAAGAGTGTTTTGTATTTTCTGAAATAAGAGGGACTAGTTTGTAATTATACACAACCTCAGGGGTAGTAGATGTAAATCGCTCATTTTTATATACTTTTTAAAATATTTTTATTGTGTGAAGAGGATTACCTCCTTTGGTGCTGCACACAGAAGGTAAAAACAGTGATAATTGCGTTCTCTGTCTGAAATTTGGCAGACTCTAGATCTTTCAAGAAGATATGTTCTAATGGCTGCTCCTGATATTCTTCCACGACTGTCGAACTGTATTTCAACAAATTTACCAAATCGGCTGCACAATCATCATATATCAATTAATTATTTTACTCAATATACAATTAGCAACTTCCAGTAAAACAAGTTCACAGATGGAGTCCTGTAATATCTCACCTCGAATTGTTGTTTCTGACCGTTTTCGCATTTCCAAATGCTTCAAGAACTGGATTTGACTGCAGAGAACCACAGTGAGCTTCCAATTTCATCAATAAAATTAAGGGGTGTTTACAAAAACTTTTGCTTTTGGAGAAGGTAAAGTTGTAAAAGATTGGAGCGTTTGCAGAAGGAAGTGAAAAGTTTGAATAAAAGTAGTTGAATGTTTGGAAAAAAAGTTGAAAGCACTTCTACTGCACTAAAAAAACTTCAATTCATTTACAAAAATAACCTAGAAGCTAGAAGTTGAAGGTAAAGCTAAAGGTTGATTCGGTGCTTCTAGCTTCTAGCTTATTTCTGTTTAATTAAGACGATGTTGATTTTCCAAAACACTCCAAAAGTGCATTTTTTGGAGTTTCCAAACACTACCTAAATAACACTATACCAAGCTTATATCATACTTTGGTTCAAATTCTTGCTCAGCGTATAATTTTGCAGTTTGCACAAAGCCATTTACTCATAAATAATACCAACACTAAGCTTATATCAAAGATACAAATATCACACAAAGTACTACAACTTTGGAAAACTCTATGATAAAATGTTACCTCAAGAATTTGTTGTTCAACTGTTCGTCTCCCTTCAGTCCCTTTATTACCACCCAAATAAGCTAGGTACTGCATAAGCATCTTAGTAGTTTCAGTCTTGCCAGCACCACTCTCTCCACTTACCAAAATTGAGTTACTTTTTCCCTCATTCATCATTGCCCTAAAAATATTCATCCCAAACAACTCAGATATACATGATTGAAAATTACTCTTTATGAAGTGTTTTAGCTCATTATCATCACCTGAAAGCAACATCTGCAATGGCAAACACATGAGGGCTCAATTCTCCAAGACGAGCTCCATTGTATTGTTGCATTTTGTGCGCATCATACAACTCAGGAAGTCTTTGAAACGGATTGATCGCAATCAGAATGCTGCCAGTATAAGTCTGCCATAATGTCAGAGTAAGGTATAATATTGGTGTTATTACATGTACTACACCTGAGGTTAGAGCTAATTACAATTTCGTCCCTCTATTTCAATGAATTACAAAAAAAATCCAGACATTTTCACCTTAATGCAAAAAACTCCCTGGAATAGGCTGATTATATGCGTTTTTTGGCTTCATGTTGTATAGTTTCAGGGAGTTTCTTTGTAGTAAAGTGAAATGTCAGGGAGTTTTTTGTAATTTCTGAAAATAGAGGTGATTAATGGTAATTAGCTCAAACCTCAGGGGTAGTTGATGTAATTCGCCCACCCTATAATATTATCCCGTAGCTGCAGTGATCCATACGCTTTCTCTTACCAAGAAAACCTGGATCAAGCATGAAAATCAAACTAAAAATATGAATTGTATTCTTACATAGATCTCATCATGAGCGTATCTTGTTGCCAAGTTATGCAGAACTCCAGGTTCGTGCAAATAAGATAGTTTTGTCATGTCATCAACTCCCTTCTCAGGCACATCGTCATCTTTAGGGTGTACTTTGGATATCTTAACAACAACCTTCATAGTTGAAAGAAGAAAAAGGAAACGTGAAATAATTAGTGAGATATAAAACTGATTATATCATAAAGTAATACAATTATTTATCAAGTTGTTCCATGCAAAAAGCTAAATTTTACCTCCTTCTCATCAGATATTTTGACCACAACTTCATTACCATCTTTAAGCTTTTCCACTTTCCCGTCAATCCAAGCAACGTCGGGATCTTCGACCCAAACAGAAGAACCTTCGACAATATTGACTGGCGTGGTCTGTATCCAAATACATATATAGGTGGTTTTTCAGGAAGTTGAGCACACAAGTTGCGGGAACATAAATGCTTATAACATATACTATAATTCACAAGTTCAACTTCAAGAAACTTCAGTGAACCACTGATTAAATTATTAATTATAAGAAGTCTGCACCAAATATAACTGAGTACCAATAATTTTTAAAAGTTCATTATGCTTCTACACCCTTATTACAGCTCATAGACTTGAAAATATTTCGAAATAACGGTCATTTTCCTTAATTTATGAATTAATGTGATCAAAATATATAGCAATATATATTCACAGTAACATGAATGCAGAATGAATTTTTGACACACCAGCTACTAAAATCGCGTTATAATTAAGATAACAACCCTTATTAATAAATCCTTAAGCTAAACTTCTGACTTAACCCAGCCACAACGCGCGGCAATTAATCAAACACATTAATCACAAAATGTGATCAAGTTCGTGACCAGTTCCAACAAATTAAATCATCAACTCCATGGAAGTGGGAAAGAGAGAACAAAATCAATTCAAACTCAATACAATGTAGTTCATATCAATATACACGTACCATCCTAACTCAATATACAAAAGAACCCTCACTGCATCTGATCGTGGGGAAGCCTTTTACTCGTATTCAAAAACCCAACTCTCGATCCCAATCCACTTTTCTACAGTAAATAATATAAATCTTCAAATGGGTTCTGCCAGAATCTCGAGACGACGGCGTACGACGAATGGAAACAGAAATCTCCGGTGAATCTTTCGGTGGGTTTTGATTCACGGATCGGGATCTTCAGGCAGTGTACGTGGAATGAGAATGGGTTTGTGGAGAATTGAGACATTATGATACGAGAATCCTACGATTTCGGAGATGTTGAATCCTTCTGTGGACGGTGCGTGTTTGTGTAAAAGAAATATTGTAGTTGGGACAAGTACAAAGTAATTCGCTTTTGCATGTAGTTTTTCCTTTTTTTTAAAAAAAAAAAAAAAACCTTAATAAATACTTGTCATGATATATGCTAACGAATAAGTTTTGAAAATAAAATATACTTTTTAAAAGTTATATCATATATTCTTAAATGGATTATATCTAATCCTTAAAAAAAAACAGATTATATCTTTAAGAAAAATATTTATTTCATTTGAATTTACTATTACAATTTACTACTACTATTATTATTGTTATTATATAATGCATTGCATGCATGCAATTGTTTTTAGTTTGTGGGAATCCACAATAGTGCATGAGTGCATCCCATCCACAATTAATAATTATGAAATTTCCCATAAAAACCATTTCACAATTCCATGATTTATCTCCAATTAAATAATTAATTTACTAGAAAATAGTCAAAATACGCATTGGTAATTGAAAATCTTAACTAGAAAGAAAGAAAAGGCAAATAAGAATCACAGACACGTGTCGCGAATCTGTACATTCTGCCAGCCACAAAAGCGGGGTCTCCTTTTCGCCAGTCTAATTCTTCAACTTTCGCAGATTGAAAGATTGGCAATCACGAAACCGCCATTGAAGTTGATTTTATTTTTCTCTACAGCAGCGTAATCACTCTCTGCATGCACTAATTCGACTTGTACCCCCTGCATCAGCAGCTGTACATATATGTATAAAGTTTGGGTCTTTCTGTACAGGGGTGAGAATTCGTCCGCGGTAATTCTCAATTGATAAGCTAAATCACAGTGATCGGATATTATCTGATTGTTTCAGTTGATTGATTGCGGAAATGTCACCTCCTTCATCGTCCGACGACTGGGGAATCCAAGCCCTAGCCCTAGCCCTAATCCCAGGGCTCCCAAACGATTTAGGAGCGTTGATTTTAGCATTCGTGCCGTATTGTCATCACTCCCGTCTCAAATCCATCTGCAAATTATGGAGGCGGTTCTTCTCCTCGAAAACCCTGATTTCTCTCCGTCAGAAATACATTATCCCGCCGCAATTACTCTGTATTTTTCCGCAAGACCCCTCACTTTCTTCTCCCTATCTGTTCGACCCCAAAAATCTGTCTTGGTGCCCTCTTCCGCCCATGCCCTGCAATCCCCATGTTTACGGGCTCACAAATTTCATCTCCATTTCGGTGGGCCCACATCTCTACGTTCTAGGTGGGTCCCTTTTCGACACCAGGTCATTTCCCCTCGATCGCCCTTCTCCTTCTTCCTCTGCATTTCGTTTTGATTTCTCTACTTTCGCTTGGGAGTCGTTGTCCCCTATGATCACTCCGCGTGGCAGCTTTGCATGTGCTCCAGTGCCAGAATGGGGCAAAATTGTGGTGGCAGGCGGCGGCTCCCGCCACACCATGTTTGGTGCTGCCGGGAGTAGGATGAGTTCAGTGGAAATGTATGATATTGTGAAGGATGAATGGGTGGCTTTGGATGGTTTGCCGAGATTTCGAGCTGGCTGTGTTGGGTTCTTCATTGGAAAGGAGTTTTGGGTTATGGGTGGATATGGAGAGTCGAGGACGGTTTCTGGGGTTTTTCCTGTGGATGAGTATTATAGAGATGCAGTGGTGATGGAGCTGAAAAATGGGGGCAAATGGAAGGAGCTTGGAGACATGTGGGAAGAAGGGGAGAGAAGGAAATTGGGGAAAATTGTTGTGGTTGATGATGGGGAATTGGATTCTCATGGGATTTTCATGCTTGATAGGAGTGCAATATACAGGTAAATTTCTTGCAATGTTCTTTGCTCGTGATTGATAGGTTTTTTGTTTATGTATTGTTTGATTTCATTGTCATTCCGTGTTTGTGACACAATTTTCATATTTAGGATGAAGGATATATGCTAAATAGGTGCTAATAGATGTAGCTGATCTGTGGTCTTCTGTAATTGCAATTTAGTTGATTGTAATTTCTAAATGTTTTTTCTTGTATGTCGTTTTATGTTCTTTGTCTTGTTAAAATAGCTTTGTTGTTCGCTATATAGGTCTAAGTGTGTTATGTATTCTCATTTTCTTGGTTATATCCGTGCGGGGGGTTCCAAAAACTTCTGCCTTTCCCAGAGAACTAAAGTAGAAGCTGAAAGTAGTAAATTGTTGAAGTAGTAAAAGTTGGGAGTGTTCGAATCAAAAAAGGTACAAAAGCACCGTTAAATAATTGTAAAAAGACCTTAGAAGCTGAAAACGCACACCGAAAGGTGCTTGTAACTTCTAGCTTATTTTAAGCAGAAACAGTAAAACAAAATACTCAATTTCTACTCCATTTAAGCGTAAATTGGATTATGGCCCACTTTCATGATGTTTTTCGTTAACACCACAAACCTCAGCAAGTTTTCGTAATTATTCCTTTCTTTTTTCTTATTTCTTGGTTACATTTTTCTATTTCTTGCAGGTACGATATGAGTTCTAATAGGTGGACAAAGGAAACGTGCATGCCCAAAAAAGCCTCCGATGATGCATCAGTCGGATTTGTTGCACTAGACAGGGAGCTACACCTACTTACGCATCTCAGCTCACGTCAGCAGAAAAGGTCGTCAACATTGCTTATACAAATATATGATCCCAGAAAGAGGACATGGAGGTCACTTATTACCAAACCCCCCTTTCCTCAGCCCTTAGATTTCCGAACAGCAGTAATGTGCAACATTCGATTGTAGATTCATATTTAGTGATATCTTGGTGTATATAATGTGACTATATGGTGATGTGCAGATGGTTAAATTTGTAGATATGGTTATTGTTTGTGATTAACTGAACTTTGCTAACTGTAATGTGGATTTCGATAAGAGTATGTAGGAAAACCTCTTTGTACTAAATAAGGTGATATGTTGATATATGTATGAATAATAGTGAAATGAGTATTTTTTAAGAGTTGCTAACTATTTTTCTCTGAGTTTTGTGAGAATTTTTGCATTTATATGCTGTACGAATTTTGCTTTGATGTTTTTTCATGTTAAAGATAGAATTTTTATTCTTTTCCAAGCATCTTGAACTTCGTTTTTTTATTTTTCTAGGTTCTAGCTCGGCCTTCAACAGTTCTTGATAATCAAAAGGGAATAAACAAAAAACTAAACACAATTTTAATAAATTTTTAGGAATAATTATAATCACATATCTTGGGTTTGATATAATTACACAAACATACCCTGAAGTTGGAAAAAATTTACAAAAACATGATATCATGAACACTAATTGTTACTAGAGAACCTTACCAAAAAAGAGTAATTGCACATTACATTACTAACTTCAACTCTTCAAGGGTGGGTTTAATCCCCTATGGCTATGGACTTTCAAATCAACACTCATTACTCACCCATGACCCACCCCATCAGTCATCAGAAACAGAATTAGAGAGTTAAAAAAGATAGTATGTCGTTTCCCTTCAAATTTATATATACATAAATAATATTTCATGACCCCTTAAAAGTTAAAATTAATAAAAACGGTTATATTTTGGATTTTGTTCCTACTAGTCAAATTTTCTGGCACCAAAATAGAGAACATAACATAAAAGACTCGATCAGTTTGGAATTGATAATATTTACCATTTCTAAGTCAGTGTTGTCGCGTGATTAAACACAAATATTTAGGACCAACAAACATTTTCAAACATAGAAAGGTCTCATTCACATATGAATTAATTTCATAAGAATATTTCAAACCCACTTAATTAAATAAAAATCTTATAACTAACTTGTCATTTGCGGTCAATCTCAGATCATCAGATAATGGTTTCCAGTTTTCTTTGCCTAATCCACACGGATATTATATATAGCAGAAGTCGTCGCAGGTTATGTATATATTGATGATTGATCAAGCAAATTTGCTTGCAAATGTCACCAGGAATATATATGGTTTATTGAATTAACAAGTCAATTTTTGAATTTTTGTGTAAAAATAATTAATTGCAATCTAGTATTAATTCTTCTTATTTCTGTAATCGAAATGATAAAATATTTTCCTATTATGAAACTACACGACAACAACGTTTGATTTAATTTGTAATTCATCTTCAACATACAAACATGTTGCTATATTTTTACCAAAATAACAGTCAGATTGACACAAGTCCTCTTATCGATTTAAATTATAATTATTGCTCGTTAAAAGGATGAACACGTCATTATATATAGTTCCATCAAAATGCCATTTATATTAAGAGATCGATATTGTTGGCAAACTCTACTAATTTAATTTTAAAAAAGTGTACTAAAAATATGTAGTGTTCGGACAAAAAAGTGAAAAACATAAACACTAGAATAATTATAATGTTTTATTAAAAAAGAAAAAAGAACTAATAAGCACTTTTAATAGACAAAAAGTGATCATATGGTTGATAGATTATTATTAGTTATTAGTATAGATAAATCATGACCTCGTTATTCCAAACTTTTTCAAATTAGGTACGCAAATACGTAAATTAAAATAAGATAAACGTATTCAGATTTAAATTAAAACAAATTGAATTTTCTATTCTATTATTGTCAAAAGACTCATTCAATCACTAATTTATTTACAAAACCCACCCTAGCTACCCTCCAAGTCAACAGTCAAACCCCGCGCACCCAATTGAATTAGAAAATAGACGAATACTATAAGCAAAAATTCAAGTCACACCTTTTTCGTTAATATTTTCAATTTTCATGCACTGCCAAGTGCTATATATACACATGAGTCACATACAAACCTTTTTTATCATAATATATATCGACCACATTCATAATTTCATCAAAATATTGTTAAAAATCATGACTCCAAAAATAATATTTAATGCTCTAATCATAGCATTATTATTTTTACTCATAAGTACTGTAAAACCATTTGAAGCCACTCGAATTCTTGATGAAGAAGAAGAGCAATGGATGAAGAGGGGCCAAAACCTCCTGCTGCCGTCTTTGCAGCGCCGCCCAGTCAGGCCGCCGTCGCCGAATGGCTGCACATGGATTCCCGGCAGCGGCGGACGCCCCTGCACCGCCACCATCAGCCAGCAGAACTTCGCAGGCGGCGGTCATGGAGTAACTTCTCCGCCTACGGCGGCTGATGCATATCCGAAGCAAATGTTTCAGTTTGGTATGGCCGCGGGCTGAGAGTATATGAATTAAGCTTCTGAAAATGGTGGAAACTCATGTATAGAACTACAGCTGATCGAAGTGACAATTGACAATTCTTTTTTAATTTCCTCGAAACCTTTTTTTTTTTTTTTTGTTTTTGGCAAGCTGAATTTCCTCGTAAAAGTTGCAAGGGCACAAAAGAATATAGGATTTTTTTTTTGGGTTCAATAACCAATTAATATTTTTCCCTTCTTACGTTAATTCTTTTCATGTATAGCTGTAGCTATTTTTTAATTTTTATTTTTGGTGGGAATTTGATGTATTTTAGCATGCATTCGGCAAAAGAATGAAATTAAGAAATAAAAAAGGACATCTTTTCTGAACCCAGCACCTCTATATTTTTACTTTGGACTTTGGAGTTTATAGTATGTTATATGTTAGATTTAACAGATCTGCCACTGCCATGTTTACTTCAGGCTGTTGTTACATAAGGTATGTATTTCTCTTTTCAATTCGCCCTCCAAGTTTGCATAGAAATGCCACTCTTGGCGGTGGTGAAATTTCCCCCCTCAAATTTTCTGTAACCTATTTCTCCCAAAAACACTCCCATTTTTTGAAGCTCACTTCATTTCCGTCTTACAGCTGCTGCGACTTTCACAGATAAATCTTTGAATTTTTATTTTTTTTTGGTACCTCAAATGGATTGTATTTGTTAATGAAATTATGTATTGCTCTATATATCCATTTCACATTCATATATATTCTGATATATGCAATCCTCCTGTAACCTTAGGAAAATTGTTTGTATTTACTGATTTTCGGCTTGTTGGTTGGTGGGTTTCTCTGATTTTCTGATGAAATTGTTTGAAATCAGGGATAAAAGGGTAATTGACAAATAAACCTAAAGTAAACAGACCCAATAATTTGGGTAATGTAACCCAACTAATATCAGGTCCAAGTAAACACACTTATCTGACTGCTACATATCCGACGTTGCCTTACCTGACCCAGACCGACTCTTGGTACTTTCTGATAATGTAAACGGTGTCTAAATGTTTTTGATACTAAGTTGGGGAGTTCTATCATTAATTTCAATTGTAGGTGACTAATATTAGCCACTCATCATTCTAACCGTTAGATCTAATGCATATAATCTTAGCAGTTTAATTTTTCTTAAAATTAAAATATATTTTCTTAGTTTTCTTTAAGTATTCACCCATCAATACTATATCTTCAAAATTTAAACTCAAAAATAAAATGACAAATTTCAATAAATTGGTGAGTTTTTGTAATTTTTTTTTAATTTTCTTTATTCCTAAATAATGTAAGGAGTAAAATGACATCCATGTTGCTTATATTTAGTTATTTCTATAAAAAATTTATATTTTTTTTCCTAAAAACACATTATATAACCATTAAAATTCTAAAAATATATTACAGTTATTAGATCTGAATTACATGACATAATTATTTATTTTAATTAACAAATTTATTTATATTCATTAAATTATGTAAATATTTCATAAAAATACCTGTTTGAAAAATAAATAAAGTGAATATTATATATTGATTTAAAGTTAAATATAAAATTATATCATTTAGTTATATACTAATTGAATAATTAAAATTAATTTGTCCATAACTATATTCGTAACTTTATGTTAATCAACTTTCGTTAATTAAATTAATAATAACATAAAGTATCTAAGATTATAATATATTTATTTTATATTAAGAAAAATTGATTATTAATTATGTCGTTAAATTTAACATGCATAAAGTATGTACTATATAAGTTGAATAAAAAACGAGTGTTGTTCTATATGGATTATTATTATTTATTTATTTTATGTTATCATTATTATTGATAGCATTTATTATAAAATATTATTATATAATTATATTTATCTCACATCATAATAATAATGTTGACTTAATAATTAGTTTACTTTTTAGTAAATACGTTTAATTAAAAAGCATCTTAATATGGTGTAAATTTTCAATTAATTTTTTAATAAAATATTTTTGTCTAAAAATAATGAATTATAGTCTTAAAAATATTAAAGGATAAGATTAACTATTTTAGTAATATATATCTATATGGACACATGGTATTATTTTAAGATATAACTAATGTTAGTCACCTACAATTGGTAACTAACCATAGAATTCCCCAACTAAGTTTAAGATTAGAATTTAAAAATAACATTTACTGTACGTCTATACCTCAAATGAGATGAAACTACAAATTAATTCCTTAAATATGAAAATAAACCGTATAGTTTCTGATTTTTTTGTAAATGTGTAAATTTTTCCAAAAAAACCTAGCTCTTAGGTTTTTTTTTTTTTTAATAGTATCTATATTTATCGACACTTTGGACTTTAGGACTCTATATTAATTTCTAAACTAAAGATATAAATTTATAAATTTACAGGAAGTAATTTTTCCTAACACTCTCAATTTTTACTATTCGAATTTACTTTTAACTCCTCCAAATCTTAATTAAGATTTGCAAACATCCCTTAATGGCCAAAAAACATAATATAAAATACAACTTCATTGAAAAATCCCCAAATTGGGTCGCACTAAGATCAGATGTTTTAGAGTTAGGTCACACACTTTCGGTTCGGGTTGCAATTCAAACCACTCAATCAACAATTACAGATCAAGAATCAAGATTTCCCCAGTTGCAGAAAACACAAGTCACCAAAAAAGTAAATTAAGCCAATAATAAATTTCCAATTCATCTTCATTTGTTCACAACATAAAAATCAAAGCAAAAAAAACATAAAACACAAAAACATAAGTACTTGACCACAAGCAACCTTAATACCCAAAAATCACTTGAACAAAGCAGAAGCCAGCTTCTCCTTCAAAATCTCAGCACCACCACTCTCACTCTGAACACATAATCTATGCACAACTTCTCCACAATCACTTATGCAAATATCCGACTCATCCACCGCCACACGTTCCTCTCTCAACGCCTTCACGACTCTTGAAACGGGATGACAATCCAAGGGACAACCAACTCTCACAACCATATCATCTTCCCTTTCTTGAAAATCCACATCAGATAAACTACAAACATTTTCTCCATTTTCCACAATCACTTTTTCCCCTTCCATGATCCTAATCTTTGTCTGAAGATCTGTGATGTAGGTGATCGCATCCCCGAGAAGAGAAGCTTTGTCCATTTTTGAGATATTTGGGACGACAGCTCTTAAAGCATAGAATCTCTGATTCAGCTTTTCCCTTCTCTGCCTCTCAGCTTCTACATGATTCAACGGTTCTTCCCTCCCATTGGCCGGTTTTCGGCCCCGTTTTCTCGGCCTCCCAATTAACGTGTCGTCCTTGACCCGACCTGTTTCACCATTTTCCTGCCCGTTTGATGAATTCCCATTTTCGGATGAGAAGATGGAATCGTCCTCACCCTTTGGGGAAAAACTAATACTTATCGGACCGGATTTGAGCTCTTGGCCGAAGATTCTTGGAACGGCTTTTGGATTCGTTGTGGAATTATTGAATTTCACAATGATAGCTTTTATCGATTGGATGATGCTTCGATCCTCGGGAATGGACCTTCTAGAACCTAATTCGACTACCCCCATTTTGGTTGGGACAAACACAACCGTTTCCAAACGGGCCATTTTCGCCAGATACGACCTCGTTTCGTAACGCTCTAAACAGTTTTTTGTATCACAATCCCAAATATTTCTACCGGAGTTGAACGATTGTGAAGGAATCGAGGGCTTATCGAAGGGGAAAAGAAAATACATAGATGCAAGAAAAAACATCTCCATATTGGAAACTACGCCTAATTTAGAAGCAATATTATCATCTTTGGAACCACCAAAACAAGAATGAATCTTTTCAAGAACCCGTTTTCTGTCTGAGTTATTACATGACTCGTTTTCTTCACTTTCTTTCGGTTCTTTACAGTGCCCGTCGCCCCATATTAAGGCTGATTTACCTGATTTTGATTTGGAAACGTGCCAATAAATGGCGTATGTCCAATCAGATTGGTTGATAATGTTGCAGAGAGATTGCTGCACTCCAAGATCACCACCAGATGCAGCAAATTCAGACAATAAGTTGTTTGAGGCTGAGTATGAGAAATATTCAGCTGCTTCTGGGCCTAATACTCTTTCCGCCATTGCTTTTTCCTCTTCATTCGACCAAAACTTACTTCCCATCTCAAAAAGTTGACCCTAAAACCCCAATTGTGTGAATAAATCTATAAAAGCTGAAATCTTTTGACCAATTCTATGAATTTGAACAACAAATTTTACAACTCTTCCCACAAGCTAAACACTTAGAGAATACCCCTTTTCAGAAATCGAATCTTAACACCTAGTATAAAATAATCCAAGGAATATCAAGAACAAATTTTTGATAAAACCAACATCTGAATTTAGCAAATAATTATGGTTTAGCTAAAAAGGATTAAGGAAAACCAAGAATTTATGCTTTTACCACTGAATCAAATAGAACCCTCACACTTCGCTTTCACTCCTGGGTTATCTTTAAGCAGAAAAAATAAAAACCCATTTACCAACACAAGAAGCAAAATATGTTGGGAGTAGTCTAATCTTGATTGGGTTTATTATATATGTGTGTGTGGTCACGAAAAAGGGACCAGCTAAAAGGTAAAAACTACAGGAACATGGTAAATGCACTGAACTAAGGAAACAAAGGCATGTTTTTCTTATAGATTAAAGTTATCGAATTTCCTGAAAATAGAGATGGGTTCATGAATCTGTACCATGTTAGCAAGCTGAGCTGAGAAAGACACTCGTGTTTCATGTGACTATCCAATTGGAACTAATTCGTTGGATCTGAAAGCCCCCGCGTGTGTATGTGTATCTGTCGAAGTCGGACTTTTAAAAATTGAATTTTATCTGTTTCTCTGACTCTCTCTCTCTCTCTCTCTCTCTCTCTCTCTAAAATTGATAAAATTATCTGCTTTCTCTCACTTTCCCCGTTCAAAGTTCACGCGTGAAACGGCGTTGGACTGACTGTTCATGGCTTGACATTTGTCTCACTGCCTTCGTGGCTGCGGGCTGAAAGTTGAAATGGTTGTAAGAGTTTGGACTACTATTTTTTTTTTTTTTGAAGTTTAGAGCTTGGACTACTTGACAATTGGTTTGTTCGAAGTATGAAACTCTTCAACAAAATATACTTTCTCTTGAAAGTTCAATAAATAATTTTTTGTTTTTAAAGAAATTTTCTTGGAGAATATTATGAAAAATAAATAAAAATTTGATTCCATTTTGGATTATTATTATTTTTCACTCAATAAAGATGGAGATTTCAATATGCGAATTTTGCATTGTGTGAGTAAGCATATTAAAAGAAGGAACTAATTTTTAGTTATTAAAATCAATACATTATGACAATTTAAGAATTTCACCCCCACCTTCTAACAGGATTCATCAACACAAATTTAATAACTCTAATTATAAATAATTTAAATATAAAATCAATCAAAAAAATTTATTGGATTAGCACAATACTATACATTAATAAAGACCGGTCCAATAATTAACATTGAAATATCGAATTTTATAAGCAGGAGGTCTAAGTCTAACATCTTCATTTATTATTTTATTTTTCTTATAATTATAGATTATTACTATTAAATATTTATAATTTGTAGACCATTTCCAACTTTTTCCACTATTTATTATGATATTTTAGACAATATTTTTAAAATATGTAAGTATAAAAAAGAAAGGAATTATTGTGTGATAATTTTTAAATTGTTTTAGCAAAAAAAAAGGTCCATCTAAATTAAATCGCCTACAATATTTTCTTTTATTAATAGTTTAATTAATACCTTATCGCTTTCTCAACAGAAGAGATGAAATTCCTATACTAGCCTCTATTAGTCCAAGTTGTGACGGAGGGGTAATTTCGGAATTGTATATATATATGAAAACGGAAGATGAGTTGGATGACCTAAATACCCTCTCTCTTATTCTTCTTCTTCGACGTCTCCGATACCCTCGCCTCTGCCCTTCAAATTTTCTCAGCTTCCTTTACCCTTCAATTTTTCAGGTATTTTCAATTCTCTCCTCTCTCTTACATGTATACTAATTTCATGTATAGCCCGCCAAAAATCAAATTCTCTTTGTTTTTGTCTACTTTCTGATGTATGTGTTGTGATCTGTGTATGTAAAACCCTAATTTTGATGTTTTTTTCGAGCTCTTTTTTTCTTTTAAATGGAGAAACTTCGGTTTCGATGTGTTCGAGGCTGTTTAAATTTCGGAACTGTTGAGAATCAGGGTCTCGATCGTCGAATGGGTTGGTGGGTCTGAATGAAATTTTACTGCTTCGTTTGATTGATTACCAGTTGGGTCCTTTGAGGAATTGTAACTGATATTATTGAGTCAGCGATTGTGTGGATCAGCTTTCAAAAAGGGTTTTTGCTTTTATGGGTTTTGCTGATTTTACACGATTCTGTTCTTTTTAGGCTGAGTGGTTTCTGTAGTTATGTGAAGCTTTAGCTTTTGAGTAATTGATTTTTATACTTGAGCCCGAGATGATCATTAGCTAATTATGAATTTGAATTAGCAGAGTATAGGCTGAGAAGGCCAAGAAGAAAGCATTCTACAAATTCAGCTAGCTTTATGTGACAAATGGTGAATCAAAATCCAGTAATTGGTCAAGTGAGAGATTCCCCATCAGTTCACGACTCACACTTTGACCTCGAGCATAGCCACAATATGGTAATTCAACAAATGGTAGAAAACCACGACCCAGATATGGACTTAAGACCCGTTGACGAAACGGACAGTTATTTTCCCATCATTGACCACGAGCTGGCTCTTCCACACGATCCTGAAAATGAATTTCATGACAAGTACGATCAAGGCAATGGGCATGAGAATAAATTCGATGTCTTTGATCAGAAGGCAAGAATCAATCAAGTAGATAGTAGCACAAACAATCAAGATGAGTTGAATTTTGCAGAGAATAACGACAACTTGGAGCTCATTGTCCACGAAAACCCTAATTTGAGCCCCATTTCCGGGCCCCACCTTTCGGCCCTTCACCCTCAAATACTGATAACTTCACCAATCGTCCAATCTCGAACGATCATTCCTGCTCCTGTCCAAGAACTGAAAGTTGGCCAAGAATTTCCTGATGTGAAAAGCTGTCGAAGGGCATTACGGGAAACAGCAATTTCTCTGCATTTTGAGATTCAAACAGTAAAATCCGATAAAACCCGTTTCACAGCCAAATGTGCTAGTGAAGGATGTCCTTGGAGAGTTCATGCAGCTAAGCTTCCCGGAGTTCCAACTTTCACAATCAGAACCATCCATTCTGAGCATAATTGTGGTGGCATAGCTCATCTCGGCCATCAACAAGCTTCCGTTCAATGGGTCGCTACTTCCGTCGAACAACACCTTAAGGAAAATCCACATTACAAGCCGAAAGAGATACTCGAAGAAATTCATCGCGTTCATGGCATAACTTTGTCCTACAAGCAAGCATGGAGAGGGAAGGAACGTTTCATGGCTTCTCTTCGTGGGTCGTTCGAAGAGGATTATCGACTTTTACCTCAATACTGCAACCAGGTTAAAAGAACGAATCCTGGGAGTATGGCTTCAGTTTGTGTTAATCCTATTGATAATAGCTTCCAAAGATTGTTTATTTCTTATGAAGCTTCGATTTATGGTTTCGTGAATGCTTGTCGCCCACTTATGGGTCTGGATAGGACCGTTTTGAAAAATAAATATTTAGGGACTCTGCTTTTTGCTACTGGCTTTGATGGAGACGGGGCGCTTTTTCCTTTGGCTTTTGGTGTTGTGGATGAAGAGACCGATGATTCTTGGATGTGGTTTCTCTCTCAACTCCACACGCTTCTCGATACCAACACTGAAAACATGCCAAGACTCACAATTTTATCCGATAGGCAGAAAAGCATTGTCGATGCGGTGGAGTTAAACTTCCCGACAGCTTTCCACGGCTTTTGCATGCTTCATCTGAGCGAGAACTTCCGGAAGGAATTCAACAATAGTCTTCTAGTCAACCTTCTCTGGGAAGCTGCCAGCGCATTGACCGTAATGGAATTCGATGCCAAAATCATGGAAATAGAAGAAATTTCCCAAGACGCCGCCTACTGGGTCAAACGGGTCCTGCCCCGTTTGTGGGCCAATTCCCATTTTGAAGGAACCCGTTTCGGAAACCTAACCGCTAACATTGTTGAATCTCTCAATCCTTGGATTGTGGAAGCTTCGGGACTCCCGATCGTCCAAATGATGGAATCGATCCGACGGCAACTAATGACTTGGTTCAACGAACGCCGTGAAGCCAGCATGCAGTGGAATTCCATCTTAGTCCCTTCCGCAGAGAGAAAAGTCTCTGACGCACTCGAAAATGCACGGGCCTATCAAGTTCTGAGAGCGAACGATGCCGAATTCGAAGTTATTTCCCACGAAGGGACAAATATCGTCGACATTAGGAGTCGTTGCTGTTCGTGTAGAGGATGGCAGTTATACGGGCTTCCTTGCTCTCATGCTGTCTCGGCGCTGCTGTCATGTAGGCAAAATGTTCATAGGTTTACGGAGAGCTGTTTTACTGTGGCGAATTATAGAAAAGCGTATTCTCAGACTATACATCCCGTTCCGGATCGAACTATGTGGCAGGGGATGACTGTGTCTGGAGATGGAGATGAAGATTCTGTTGTGAATCCGCCTAAGTCATTGAGGCCGCCTGGACAACCTAGGAAGAGACGAGCGCAGAGCAGTGATCGGAGTCAGGCGAAACGGGTCGTCCATTGTAGTCGGTGTTATCAGACAGGGCATTTTAGGACAACTTGCGCGACGCCGATATAGGTTGGCATGTAAAGAAGTGTGGTTTTGGAGAATTTTAGGTATGGGTTGTTGGTGTTTTTGTGTTGAAATGGGATAGTTAGATTATTAGCTAGGTTTTGTTGGAGAGGGTGTTCACTGCTTTGGGTGAGTGAAAGAACTAGGTATGGATTTTTTTATCTTTCAGTTTCATCTGATGTAAATTTTTCAAGGAGAATGAAACTAATCAAGAGTATTTTTCGTTTTCTTGTTTCTTTTCTTTTTATGATTTGATAAGAGAAATGCACCAAGAGTCAGTCAGATTCCTGTTTGTTATCTTCGGATTCTGGTGTGTTTTTGTATATGCCTGACATTTTATGATGCACGGACACTTTTAAAAATTTTACTATGTTGTGTCGTGTTGTGTCGGACACTCCTCTAGTATAAAATATCAAAAAAAATTCGTATCGTCGTGTTCGTGTCACCGTATCCGTGCTAGTGTTTCAGCTAGCATTACTTAGTCAAAAACTTCTTATGGAAAGCATAAACATTAGCAAAATTTTAGTAATTTGTTGACTAAGGATACCAAATTGTCTAAAACATCAAGTACAAATATAACGTAGGGTCCTCATCTTTTGACCAGTTATGTATAGGGAATGAAATGAGTTTCGTAATTTTAAGTTAAAAAATTGAAGTTTAATATTATTATGATGAGGTAATCAAAATCACCCAACGACTTAATGTTAGTATTATTATCCGAAAAGATAAGATGCCCATTTTGATTTTTGATAATTAAAATGCAGCTGAATTTGGGGTAGTAATACCACGTCAACGTGTACACTTTCAACAAAAGAAACAACCATAACGAGAAATGCAAATTCTGAAGCATTCAAACAAGCAAATTCGATCTCCAAATTATCAGGAAAACTCTTGTTTCTTCTCCATCCTTTAACCAACACATGAAAGGTAAAATCTTTAACATTCTCAAGGAAAAGTACTGTTCGTAATGGAGAAATTGGAAATTCTAATTACATGATTCTTGATTTAATCAAAATGTACTTAATTTCCCTTTTCCAGATTATATGATTAGCAATATGAACGCAACATGCACACAAATCATTATAGCGTCGTGGATCGGATTGATTATAGCAGTAGCATTGCATTTTCATCTCAAGAAAACAAGAGATCAAAGGATCATACCAAAGATAAGAATCTCAAACACGGGACAACTTAAAGGCATTGAGAGGTTCTCTCACTATGTAGGTAATTAATTTCATTTACTAAATCTTTCACATTTTCGATATAATGCACATCAAAATTAGAACTACCTTATTTTCAATTTCGCCCCCGACAAAACACTCATCTTTTTTAATTATTTTTTGGTGTTTCTTTGATGTGTGTGAGCAGCCAGACAAATGGGATTCAGCCATAGAGAGTGTCCACATCTTTGCAAGTTGGCATCAAATTACATTAAAAAATCTGAAGGGTGTGAAGAGGAAGTATATGATTATTTTGCAACTGAACCAGATTGTGATTCCCTCTTTATAAAAATGGTGGAAGAGTTTGAGAGATGCATTCTCAGTTACTTTGCCTTTCATTGGAGCCATGCTTCTTACATGATCAGTCAGGCATGTGTT
This sequence comes from Verbena officinalis, assembly GCA_958496215.1. Taxonomy (NCBI): domain Eukaryota; kingdom Viridiplantae; phylum Streptophyta; class Magnoliopsida; order Lamiales; family Verbenaceae; genus Verbena; species Verbena officinalis. Next base: position 672,925 of record OY292385.1, read on the forward strand.
CTAGATCCTTAACCTCAAATCATATTTTCTTGGAAAATATTAACATTAATCATTCAACAGGTTCTGGGTGCTGAAAACGAGCCGAAAAAGAAGCTCAAGAACATCGTCATGGCAGCCACAAGGTAGATCACATCACAAATTGTCTATAGATACACAAAAGTTCAAGAAAATGGGAAATAACACAAGAAACTCATTTTTTAATGGGCGAAATTACATCACATGTCCCTGACCCTGATTAACGGAATAGTAATGGAACCTTACGGACATTAACTATTTGTGATAAAGTGATATGTCCTGGAGTTTTTTGTAATTTCTGAAAATATGAGGACTAAATTGTAATTAGGACAAACCCCGGGGTCGTAGATGTAATTCTCTCATTCTTTAGACAGTTTTTGGTAATGGGGTTCTGTACTCATAATTCATCTGATCTGTTTTCATGTTTTCTTGCCAATAAAGAGAACAGAGATTTGAGAGGGTGACGAAGAACCTTAAGGTTGCAAGAGTGTTCAACACATTAGTGGAGGAGATGAAAGCAATTGGACTCGTATCACTTGATGATTCACAATGCACCGACGTGATGGTTCCAATGGCTCATAAAGACAGATCTCCAGTTCTCCTGCTGATGGGTGGAGGAATGGGGGCCGGGAAAAGTACAGTGCTGAAAGACATTCTTAAAGAGTAAGAACACCATAATTCATAATAACTGCAATAAAAGGAAGTAAGATGGTGTAAGCACATTCCCAAAATAATAAGATGTATTAAGGCAGTATTCGCAAACTCCAAAAAAAAAAAGGCACGTTTGAGCTTTTTTGCTTTTTTTAAGCAGTTTGGGAGTGTTTGCAAAACCAACTTCTGCTTATTTTAAGTAGAAATAAGCTAGAAGAAAGAAGCACCAAAGGACATGCGTTGGGCTTTAATTTCTAGCTTCTAGGTTATTTTCGTAAATAAATGAAAGTTTCTTGAGACTAGTAAAAGTGCTTCTTAACTTCTCCTTTTTCCAAACACTCAAAACTACTTTTTAACTTCTCCAAATGTAAGTAGTGTTTGCAAACAGCCACTAAATTCGTTTGTTGCTTAACAATAAACAGACCATTTTGGGCTGGAGCATCTGGAAATGCTGTTGTTATAGAAGCAGATGCATTCAAGGAATCAGATGTCATTTATAAAGCCCTTAACTCAAGAGGCCACCATCATGACATGCTTCAAACTGCTGAACTGGTATGAACTCCATGATTAATAATCGGTGGGGTCAAATGTTAACTATTTATAATTAAAAAATTATTGCTAAATAAGTAAAATAATATACTTTTTGCATCGACGACTCCACCACAAGTATACTTTTTCTCCAGAAATAAAGTATTTTACCTGTTTAGCAATAATTTTATTATTTTTAATAGTTAACCTTTTGACCCTACTGATCCTGACCCATCTTTTTAAATGAAACATATATACTTCAAAGGACTTTATGAAAATAATATATTTTAGCTTACTTGCATTTATAGGTGCACCAATCATCTACAGATGCTGCATCATCACTCCTTGTAACAGCACTGAATGAAGGGCGAGATGTGATCATGGACGGCACACTTTCATGGGTCCCATTTGTTGTGCAGACAATAACAATGGCCAGGAATGTTCACCGCCGCCGATACCGAATGGGGGTTGGGTACAAAACAGATGAAGATGGAGTTGTGATTGAGAATTATTGGGAGCAAATTGAAGATGAAGAACAACAACAAGATGGAGCTAAGAAGAGAAGACCATATAGAATAGAGTTGGTTGGTGTTGTTTGTGATGCTTATTTAGCAGTTATTAGAGGAATAAGGTATGCAGAACATCAAATTCTTGTCTTTAAATTTTGGGCGAAATTATATTTACTACCCCCTCAGATTTGGTGAAATTACAAAATACTTTCTCAAAAAAAAAAAAAAATTATTACAACCCGGGGCGCACCAATTAGGCTTTAAACCGCATTAACTCTTACACCGATGGACTGCATTAGACGAGGCACTTCTAGTGGTGCGAACATAACCAAAAACAAATGAATGATTTACATGAAAAACGAAACCTCAGGGTTTGTTTATGTGATAAACGAAAACTGAGGGAGCATTCTGTCATTTCGTCAAACCTCAGGGGTAGTAAATGTAATTTGCCCTTCCACTTTAATTACCATAAGAAAAATATTCATATTGTTGGTCTTTGATTCTTTCACAGGAGAGCTCTAATATGTAGAAGAGCAGTAAGGGTAAACTCACAGCTAAAATCCCACAAGAGATTTGCTGATGCATTCCCAACATACTGTCAATTAGTAGACAATGCTAGATTGTACTGCACAAATGCATTGGAAGGCCCACCTAAGGTACAAAGAGTGATTTTCATTTCACAAAGCAACTTATACCAAAAATTGTGTCATATAGTAGATACTAATGCAGTTACGGTTGTTTAGTTAATAGGGTGGAAAGAAAAAGACAAAACTTTATTGGTTGATCCAGATGAGATAGGGTGCTTGAAAATGGTAGGGAGATTGAATTCAGATTCACAGTCGATATTCGAGCTCTACAAACAACACCATCCAGCTTTCCAAGTGGGGTCCGTTTGGAAAGACATAGTTATGTCACCTTCAAGAATGAACATTCAGAAAGAACTCAAGTATTCCATTCAGAATGTCGAGAGATTGAGATATTGATTGTCAGACACTGACAGTGAAGAAGAGAAAATTGCTGCCAGGCATGTATAAAGGATAATTGATCAATTACTTCTTTGCAACTTCTTGCATATAGATGTAAAAAAGTAAAAGATTCCATAAGTTTCATTCTCTAGTTTTGTATGTTATCTACAGAGGTTTATAGGCATGATTTGAAATGGATTTATTAGCTGTGTCATGGATTTCATTTTCACCTTGTACCATGTAGTGAGATGTATTTGCAAATGTTTGAAGTCACTTTATAGAACAAGCAGCTAATGAAACAAAAGGAAACGTGTTTTTCGGACATAAAAAAATCTAAGATATAGATAAGTTTCAATAATTTAGCAAAAAATCCTATTAATACTTGGATTTCAGGGACTTCTACCCAGAATGTTTGCTCATATGTGAACTAAGCAGAGCTAGCCTAGCTTGGCAACAGTTAATTCTCTAAAGTAAATTCCTACTTCTCTCGATAACATTCAGAGCTAACCTTAAGCTCTCTTAAAGCTTTTCTTGCCTCTTCACTGCGAGTTAGAAGAAAAATCTCTGCAGCGACTTTTTTGGTGAAGAAAGAATTGCATAACACTTTATATGTGGATCTTCCTGAAATAACAAAATCGCTTCCACTGAAAATCTGGAACGGAAATAGAAAAATGACACGAAACATCTAATATGTACCAAGATGCATTCCAAGGTCCATGACTATCCAAGCTCGATAAGTGAACATAACATGTTTATCCTGTACATACCCAGTGCAATCAATCTAAAACGAACTTGAATCCTTGATAATGCAAGGTTAAATTTATAGATTTCTGGGCTGTTTGTTTAGCAGGAGTAGATAGTTAAATAATTCACCTATAAGCTGTTGGCATCATAGCCATGGCCGACAATCAGAAGCTGGTAGGGAGCTCTGCGCCACGTGCCAGGAGCATCTTTTCACTTGCGTAAAGACAGCGTATTCCAATCCCAGCGACCATGTTAATGCACCGACCTCCAAAAGCAACAGGTTATCTTCCACCGCCAACCACGAGTAAAACCCTAATAACCAGGAGGTACAAGGAAAACAAAACAATGGTACAGATACGAAATCAATACGGCATATTGCGCACGAATTGTTCATTTCGATAAACAAGCAATGGAAAGCTAATGAGATAACTCTAATCGTTGATTTTGGAACTCGCATACATATAGTACAGCAAGAAAACTGTTTTAAACCTAAAATCAAGAAACGAAGCCGGCGAAAGATATGTAGGAAAGGGTAACGAGTGAAAAGAAAATACAAAAATTGGATTCTGTCTTAACTCTGGTTAGCAGAAATCAGCTAACCCAATAAACACCGACTAGAATTTACATATTATCCCTAAACAGGAACGTCATTTCCGAACTAGACCTCCGATCACTTCTTTCCTCTCTTCCCGACGGCCTTCTTCGCCGGAGACTTGATAGATTTTGGCTTCACGCTCTTGGCCGGAGCCTTTTTAGCTGGAGCCGCCTTCTTAACCGCAGAGGCTTTCCTTGTAACAGCCGCAACCGTCGAACTCCTCCTTGGAGTTGACCTCGTTGATGTCTTTGCCGCCTTAGCTGGCGATTTCTTCTCAGCCTTCGCCTTCTCCGGCGCCTTTCTCTTCGTTGCAGCCTTCTTGGCAGGGACAGCCGCCTTTGGCTTCGCTGCAGCCGGTTTCGCCTTTGCAACTGGTTTAGCTTTAGAAGGAGTTGCCGCTTTGGATTTCACAACAGCGGTTTTAGCCTTTGGTTTCGCTTTGGAAACAACAGCCTTCTTTCCCTTAGTAGCGGCGGCTTTGGCCTTTGGCTTCACTGCAGCAGGCTTCTTCGCCGGAGCAGATGCTGCAACCTTCTTTCCTTTAGTAGCGGCGGCTTTGGCCTTTGGCTTCACGGCAGCAGGCTTCTTTGCCGGAGCAGAGGGTGCAGCCGGCTTGGGAGCACGAGACGGCGGCATCTTATACGAGCTCTTGACTTTAACAAGCTTGCCATTAGCCACAAACTTCTTCAATTGAACAAGCAAAAGTTTCTTAAAATTGGGAGGCAGATTCTTCTGCTTGTCTTCAATAAACTTGGTAATCGCGTACTGGCTCGACCCGGTCCTGTCCTTCAGAGTGACAATCGCGTCTTCGATCATCTGCATGCACATAAAACAATTGAGATACCATTCCTAAGAAATCAAAATCCATAAATACAATTAAGCAACCAAAAAAAAAAAATATATATATATATATATATATATATATATATATATATATATTCATACCTCAAAATAAGGAGGATGAGTTTGGTTGCGCCTTCTTGGAGCAGGGACTTTCTTCGGCTTGGGATCTTTGGCAGCAGCCACTCTCTTGGTTTTGGCTGTTTTCGGAGGCGGCGCTTCCTCTTCTGCTGTCTCCTCCAAGGCAGCCGGTGGTTCAACCTCAGGTTCGATCGGAACAATTGGCGATTCAGTGGTGGCCATTTAGAATGCTCTCCAGAAACTAGGTGTAGGGTTTAGATTTGACAATTTGGGAAATTGGAGTGAAGATCTAATCGTAATTTGTTTTGTGAATTAAATGGGAAAAAAATGAGCTGAGATTTAAATAGTGAGCATTTGGGGTTCATATCCTGAAGTCGGAATCTGATTGGCGGAGAGACTTTTCACGCGGATCCAAGCTAGGGAAAATATTTAAATTTGGACCGTCGGATGGGATACAACCTACGGTGATTTACTTTAGAAGAAATGGAACATGGATTGGTATCCATTGGAGGTGCTTGGATTTGGAATTTAGGTGTGTTTCTGTGCTTGATTGAGTTAAGAATAATTTGAGCTATACTTTGTAGATTGAGATGAAATAAAATTAAGTTTGTAGAGAATTTCTTCAGCTTTTTAGGGAATATTTAGTTGAAGGGAGACGAGTCACGGTTTCAGAGATATTGAGCTGAGAAGGTAACATGGTCGAAATAAGAACTTTCACGAAGCGTGTTGTGGTTTTTGAGCTATACGTCGAAATGCTTGAAATGTAACACTTATTTTAGAGTTTGTTATGAAAGTACCTTAATATAGGAATCCAATAAATCGATTGTCATTGAAATCGAGTGAAATTTAAGCAAAAAAATATGAATTTGAAATGAACTGAAGATGAACACGTAAGTTTATAATACTTTTGATCTAAGTATTGGTAAGTAAGATGTAAATTAATTTCCCTGGTACTTTTTAAGTTCATATGGAACTTTCTGGTTGTTATACATTGTCTGTGATTAATCTGTAATAAAAATCGATTGTGTATTTTATTTTATTAAACTCATATATTAGTTTTAACTTTAAATTTTCATGTAGATTGTTATCACGTTTATGACATATATGCATGCCTTAGCAATAAATGAATTATTTTTAATTTTCTTACACATGTTATAATTTTAATCATTCACTTGATATGGTCGGTTTCCACAATATAAATTTATATTAATTATACTAAATAATAGATTGAGATTACATGCATGCTGACTTGGTAATTGTACGTGGCTACAAATATATATGAAATGTGGAATGATATATCAATGTAAAAATTATTAAATTGTATTAGTTAACAAACAGTAAGATTAATAATTAAAATGATATATCTTTTGCTTGGACGTAGATTAATTACATGTATCTAAATTAATTTGAATTTAAAGTAACAATAGTTATCTTTTGTCAAACATTATTTGAAGAGCAATCAACGAATATTATATATATTTCAATGCCAGTTTCTCATATTTGGTTGTCATTACCAACTCGAACTTCAGTAAATTATATATGTGGGAATTAATTAACAGATTTCAATTCTAAAATCTATCAGTTGTAATTTATATCAAATTTGATATTATATATATATATATTCGTGTTGTTAACTGCGCATGCATATCCTACAAGTTGTTATAAATTTTGTGAGCTGATAATTAATTTTATCTTTGGAGATGAATTAACAAGCTAGCTAGCTATTATATTACAATTACACCGAAGATCAACATGCACACACAAAATATTAATAAAGATTGCAGAAATTAAGCATGATATATACATATATATAGGAATTTTCATTAATCTTGCACGCACATCCAAGCTGATTTTATGATAAATTTGTCCAAAGTGCTAGCTGTTCCTCATCGATCTAATTTCACTAGTTGCTAAACTATATATCATATATCCATCGATCGGTTTGGCCTGCATGCCACAGGAGATCATAAATCAACACACGTACAAGACAGACGTACCATCTTGAAGTTTTTTGATCAACTAATATTGACAAATAATAACGTAACATGAGACTTACTTGAGACCAGTTTTAGTCATGCTCTTGATCATGTTGTAGACGAAAAAATCATGTATCCTCCATGTGCACCATTACAGTCAATTCGAACGAAATTAATCACGTGCACTGCACATGAGTTGGACAAGTACTTGAGATGGCCGGGTGAAAGTTAAAAAATACTATCCTTTCATTTAAAAAAATCATCACGGCTTCAAGCTCTTGAATTCACAGATTCAATTCGGGGCTTCTCTATGTTTTCACCATTCAACCTATGAAGCATGCTAGCTCGGGATATAATGAATTCCGCTATAACACACATCGAATGATCAATCCATTAAAAAAATCACAAACATCCAAAACATTAGTTCCAAATCTCCTCCAGTGATTTTTCTTTGTCCACAACATCATGGGACGTGACACCCCATTCACAAAAAATACAATTTCTTTGTCTTGAGGAAGAGGTTAAAGAAGAAGATATGGTAAGTGTTAAGAATAAAAGAGAGAGATTGAGAGTGAATTTATAAGATGAATGGAGAGAATTTTAATAGTTATAGGCCAATTTATCTTCCATTTTTAAGGTTTAGGGTCTCAATTTTCCCACCAAAGTGAAATGTAGAAATTATTAGTGAAAATTGACGCCATGACTAATTTTTATTTTATTTTTTTTTTTTAAGATCACAAGTGCTTTTATATCAATTCAAAACAGAAGCGTTAGATACAAAAGCGGTTACAATATAATCGGGAATATCGAGTTTCCCTTCTTAAAATTGCCTAGCATTTCTAGCTAACAAATGTGCCAAACAATTTGCACTTCTACGGACAGTGGATAAGTTAAATCTAGCAATAAGAACCAGGCCATCTTTGATCTCTTGAACGATGGAACCATTTTCTGATAAGTCTTCATCCAGGGAGTTAATTTTCTGCAGCAAAGCATGACAATCTCCCTCCAAAATAACATCATTCCAGCCTCTCTTTCTAATCAAATCAACAGCAGATTTAGTAGCAACAGATTCTGCCCATTCCGGGGAGGGATTACCTGCAACATGACACGAGGACCAGCCCACAATATTACAGTTCGAGTCTCGGGCACAAACGCCCCAACCGAACTCATTAGTTTCTCGGAAAATAGCTCCATCGAAATTGACTTTGATGACACCCTAACAGGGAGGACTCCAATTTGATGGTGCGGGAGGGGAAAGGCGTTGTGCTTTGGTAAGAACTCCCACCAAAAATGAATAACATAAGTTCTTTGCAAAGCGCGCAACGTCGATCGGGTCCAAAGATTCTTCTTCCATGACGCGATTGTTTTTCGGTGCCACCAAATCGCCCAAAGAGTAGTGAGAAAGAGCGCTCCTTCATCAGTGTCAAGTTTCTTACAAGCTCAGCGGATCCATTCTTCAAATTCTTCGTGTGTGAGATCCATAACACTCCACGGGATGAAGGAAATGGCCCACATTTGGCGAGCGAAAGCACAATCGAAGAAAACATGCTTACGGTTCTCCGTCCCTTGTCCACAAAGTTGGCAGATTATTTCCACTTCACAGTGGCGGTTTTTGAGATTGACAAGCGTGGGAATAGCGTTCCGACATAGTTTCCAAATAAAGACTTTGATTTTAGGGGCAACGCGGGCTTGCCAAACGAACTTCCAATCTGACTTCCCGGAGCTGGATGCTACTGTTTCGGGTGGGTGCTCGAGCTTCGCAACATGATAAGCGCTTTTGATCGAGAAGCGGCCATTTTTGTTGTAGCGGCATGACTAAATTTACAATAGTTCAATTACTACAAAACTAAAATTTTCTATTTCTAAAATATAAAGACCAAATTGGAAAAATAAGGACCAAAGTGGAAAATGCGGTATACTACATAACAAAAATTGCAATTTCCCCCAAAAAAAGAAATACAATGATAACCCCTAACAATAGTTAGTTATTTGCTTGTGCTAATGTATTGGGCCCTGCAAGGCTACATACTTCAAAAGTCCAGTTTAAACATTAAGGCTCATTATCTTTCTAATGGCCCATAAATAATTCTGATACGGCACGCTAGGAAAATGAGTAAATGAAGACGATCTGGTACAGTGGGAAAAAAAAGAGAAAAAAAGTTCTGCAGGGTCATTTTGGAATCGGAACTCGTATTCGAACTTATAGTACAGCTAGGAACCTGTTTCAAACCTAAAGAAGAAAAGAAAATCAAGAAACGAAAAGGGCCAAAGATATGTAAGAACGGGTAAAAAGGGAAAAGAAAATACAAAATTCGATTCTATCTAACTCCATGGTTAGCAGAAAGCAGCTAACCCATTAAACACCAACTAGAATTTACAATATTATCCCTAGAAAGGAACGTATTTTCCGAACTAGACCTCCGATCACTTCTTTCCTCTCTTCCCGACGGCCTTCTTCGCCGGAGACTTGATAGATTTTGGCTTCACGCTCTTAGACGGGGCCCTTTTTATTGGAGCCGCCTTCTTAACAGCTGAGGCTTTCCTTGTAACAGCCGCAACCGTCGAACTCCTCCTTGGAGTTGACCTCGTTGATGTCTTTGCCACCTTGGTTGCCGATTTCTTCTCAGCCTTGGCCTTCTCCGGAGCCTTTCTCTTTGTAGCAGCCTTCTTGGTAAGGGCAGCTGCCTTTGGCTTTGCAGCAGCCGTTTTCGCCTTTGCAGCTGGCTTAGCTATAGAAGGAGTAGCCCCCTTGGATTTGACAGCAGCGGTTTTAGCTTTTGGCTTCGCTTTGGAAACAACAGCCGTCTTTCCCATAGTAGCGGCGGCTTTGGCCTTTGGCTTCACGGATGCAGGCTTCTTTTCCGGAGCAGAGGCTGCAGCAGGCTTGGGAGCACGAGAGGACGGCATTTTATACGAGCTCTTGACTTTAACAAGCTTGCCATTAGCCACAAATTTCTTCAATTGCACAAGCAAAAGTTTCTTGAAATTGGGAGGCAGGTTCTTCTGCTTATCTTCAATAAACTTCGTAATCGCATACTGGCTCGATCCGGTCTTGTCCTGCAGAGTGACAATCGCGTCTTCAATCATCTGCAACCACATAAAATAATTGAGATACCATTCCTAAGAAATCAAAATCCATAAATACAATTAAGCAAAAATAAATAAAATTATGCATACTCCGAAATAAGGAGGATGAGTTGGGTTGCGCTTTCTCGGAGCTGGGACTTTCTTCGCCTTGGGATCTTTAACAGCAGACACTCTCTTGGTTTTGGTTGTTTTCTGCGGTGGCGCTTCGTCTGCTGCTGTCCCCTCCAAGGCAGCCGGTGGATCAACCTCAGGCTCGATCGGAACAATTGGCGATTCAGTGGTGGCCATTGAGAATTCTCTCCCGAAACTAGGCTAGGGTTTGGATTTGACAATTTGGGGAAATTGGAGTGAAGATCTAATCGTAATTTGTGTTGCGAGTGAAATGGGAAAAAAAATGAGCTGGTTTAAATAGTTAGCATTTGGGGTTCATATCCTGAAGTCGAAATCTGATTGGCGGAGAGACTTTTCACGCGGATCCAAGCTAGGGAAAATATTTAAATTTGGACCGTCGGATGGGATATAACCTACGGTGGTTTTACTTTAGAAGAAATAGAACGTGGATTGGTATGGAACTATGGACCGGAGGTTCTTGGATTTGGGATTTAGGTGTGCTTTTGTGCTTGATTGAATTAAGAATAATTTGAGCTATACTTTGTTGATTGTGATGAAATAAAACTCAATTTGTAGGGAATTTCTTAAGCTTTCTAGCGAATATTTATTTGAACGGAGACGACTTACGGTTAGAGAGATATTGAGTTGAGAAGGTAACGTGGTCGAAACAAGAACTTTCACGAAGCGTGTTGTGGTTTTTGAGCAATACGTCAAAGTGTTTGTAATATCACGCTAATTTTAGCATTTGTTATTAAAGTAACTTAATATAAGAATCTATTAAATCAATTTTCATCGAAATCGTCTGAGGTTTAAGCAACAAAATATGAATTTGAAATGAACTAAAAATGAACACGTACGTTTATAATACGTTTGATCAAAATGTTGATAAATATGATGTAAATCAGGTTTCTTAATAACGTAAGTTCATATGGAACTTTCTTATTGTAAAACATTATATGGGTTTGATCTATAACAAAAACAATGTGTACGTTTTCTAATAGTGTATTTTAGTGAACTGATATATTGCTTTTCACTTTTTCATGTAGATTGTTAACACATAAATGATAAGCTATAACAATAAATGAATTAAATTTGATTTTCTTACACGTGTTATCGTTTTTAGTATTTCATTAGATACATTGTAGAATATATATAAGTTTGATCACTCACTTAATACGATCGATCTCCATAATATAAACTTATATTGACTATATTAAATAATATATAGATTGAGATCACATACCGACTTGGTAAATGTGGGTAACAAATATCTAACATTGGAATGATATAGCAACGTGAAAATTATCGAATTGTATGACTTAACAGTAAGATTAATGAACTAAAATGATAAATTATCTTTCTTTTTCTTGTGCCTAGAATTACAATATTCAATTGTGTTTCTTAATTAATAAACACATACCTAAAGATGATCAATGTAAAGTAAAATCCCACTAGCTAGCTAGCTAGCATGCACTCTAGCTTTACCGGAAATTCTTCATTTCTACTAAGGTCCCAAATAAACCATCACGGTTTCATGCTCAATCGAGAATGTTTATACAATTAATTATTCATGTTTTAAGGTCAGCCCCTAAAGAGAGGCAAATTAAATTGTATTATATAATGTCAAAACTCCAACCCAATAACGCTAGCGGATATTGCATTTTGTGTAAAAACGTAAGCTATTTTATTAGCATCACCATGAATAAACCAAAAATAACAAGACTAAAAAATCTAATAACATTTCGGATATCGTCAATCAAATTTCTAAAATATGAATCATCGCTTTGGTTTCTTTGGAGTTTGTCAATGAGGTTTTTACAATCTCCCTTGAAGATAACTTTTCATCAACCCAAATCTTAATTAAGCAAGTTTGAGGGCATTGAAGCAAGCAAGAGTTTCGGCCATCTCAAAATCATTCCGGCTCTTGACTCTAGCCATACAACGTACTTAAACGTATATAATGTTTATCATAATTTAGCTATGTTAAGAATAGCTAAAAATATAGATTCGTTTAAAAGAGTTCTTTAATATTTAATAATAAAATACTAAAATTAATCATATATTCGAGTGATGTAGTTATTTCGTATTAAAGAATATATTAGTCAATTAAAAAAATAAAAGAATATACTAGTACTCGAATAAAGTAGTTTTCTTATGATTTAAATCCACCAAGGTGCATTGAGCCGCTAAAAAGAGCATCAAACCCAAACCGCACATCCGATTTTATCTTACAAAACCGTAATTTTTAAATTTAATTGGAGCAAGATCGATCATTTATGATTAAAAATAGTGAAAAATATTAATCGAAAAAACAATACCCCAACACAAATTAGTTCTTCGCTGTTGCTAATGTACACATATTTTATAATATCCAGTTTAAACTTGAAGGCCCATTTTATTTTTCAAAGCCCATTGAAAGGGCCTACTAGGAAGATGACGTCATGCAGCTGGTACAGTGGAAAAAACTTCCCAAGAAGATAAAATAAATTCTGCAGGTTGGGTTCGTTGACGAATTCCTTTGTCAGGTTTTAGGTGGATCTGTCTGTGTGTCAGGTCTTTTCACTTGCCTTAATAAAGCGGTGAAAAACGAATTTTATTATTCTTTTAACATTGGGTTTAAATTGAATTTTACATTTTTGTTTGTGTTAATTATATATAGACAAATCAAGAGTAATTTGAATTTTGTCAATCTATAAGTATGTCTAATTCACTTATATTTTGTATGGTTAACGGCATTTATCTGCCGAATTTAATCAAAAAAATCTGTTTACTTTGATTGGGCTGCTCCAAAGGGTGGTAAATCCAGCCCATGGCCCAACTGGACTATGGGTATGCAATTTAGCTGCTCAACTAGCTTTTAACCCCTGCGTCGCATCGGGAGATTAATTTATAATTATAATTTAATATATTAATATTAATTATAGTTTATATTTTAGCAACTTGAATATATTTCACAAATTTAACAGAGTTTTATATATATATATATATATATATATATATATATATTCCCTACATTGTACAGGAAAATCTATTTATAAAATATATATTATTAAATAAATTGAATCATATATTTTTATATAATTATTAACAATACATATAACTAATTAACTTATAATTTGAAACACACACCAAAATAGTTCTTTTTATAAAATAATCATGAATTATATATATGAAAAACTCATTTTAAATATATAAAAATAGTAATATGATATGATTTTATATTTGTAATAGAGGGAGTATTATATATATATATATATATATATATATATATATATATATATATAATCATGTACACAATCGACATAAAAATATTAAAATAATAATTAAAATATAAAAAATAATTAATAATACACCATATAAATAATTATTGGAATCTCTTGTATACTTGATAAAAAAAAAGTTATATGCATGTTTAAGAATTTGTATAAACTATACGTACCTGTCATTTATTTGGTTGGAAAAAGTCCTCTGATTGTTGGATTGTGTGAAGAACGTAAGTTGATATCTACAAAATTATTTTGGGGATTTATCTTCCTGGCGTCCTTGTTGTTCTGCATGCATGCGTAATGTGAGAAAAAAACAAAGCAGCGCAGCTAATAAGTGAAGTAAATATATAAGATGTATTTATTTATCTTATTTACAAGTGAGTAAAGGAGTATAGAATATAGATTAGTCATTAGTGACGGAAACTTCAAATTCATTTCATCCCTTCCATTCCTTCCCTCCCTCCAGAGAAATAGAATATCATTTTATCATGTCAGTCTAGGGAGGACGGTGCATGGGTAAAGTCGTGGTTCGTTGGTCAGATTAGATACTGAAAAAATGGATACTCAAAGCAAATATCTCAAACTAGTTGTCATAGTGTGTATTTTTCGATGAATTTATATATTATTATTCTTTCATATGGTAAACTTGCAATTTTAATACATACATACATTTATATATAGCTAGCTACATAAATCAGATTAATCACTTAATTTTATTCACCTAAACCAACTCTAAAGATAAATATATTATTTTTTATAATAAATAGAATTAATTAATTTAACTAAGGAAAATATACTAAAATTAAAAAGAGAATAATCAAAAACCTATCTGTCGGCGTTTGACGAGGCAGCTCGCTCGCAGCTATAAATAAATAAATAAATACCCATCTCCTCAAAACCCTAGCGGAAAGGAAACTACGTATAAGTAATAATAAAATATTCTCACTATATATCTCTCTTAAAATGGTCCTCGAGAATCTCTCCACCGACGCCGTCGATCGTCGTGGAGCCCAACCACCGTTATACGTGAAAAAGGGTCCGCAGTTCCGCGGCGTGAGGAAGCGGCCGTGGGGGAGATACGCGGCGGAGATACGAGATCCGCTGAAGAGGACGAGGAAATGGCTCGGGACTTTAGACACGGCGGAGGAGGCTACGGCGCCGGAGGTTGCGCGGATTTCGGAGTACAAGGGTTAGAAGCTGGAGGAAGTAGGCGCGGTGGTGATGAGTGAGCAGGAGAAGAAGATGATGATGAGTACTGAGACTCAGAAGAAACCGATTCTATTCGATCTGAATCTCCCGGCGCCGTTATTTTGAGCGCCGTCGGCGGTAGGGGGCCGGAATGTAGTTGGTAAAAACTCTACTCGATCGGCGGTTGTTGGCTTTTTTATCTCAATCCTCGCCTTTCTTCTTTATTGCATCTGATTATCTGTGTAGTATTTTACTCTTATGTACATATTATTGGTGATCATGTATTTATTTATTACCTGATATATAGAAATTACTATATATTTTTTCTAGTTTCATATTATATGTAGATTTACCAAACGTTTTAGTTTATATTTTGTAAATAAATGAAAAAATGTATTTTATTTAAATTTCTATGAAAATCTAATCTCATATTCCCTAGTGATGAGGTCGTTTTTTGGTACGGGATCTGGATCGTCCACGTGGCCCAGACAAACAGTTGAATTTGTAGATGGGAGTTCGGCTATGACCTGAAAAGCACTAGCATGGGATTACTTTAGCCGGAGGGGGTTGTCTCCGGCGTAGCCTCTCCACTGAATTAAGTCAGTTTCGAATAGGATATTCGTCAAGAGAGAATGGAAGTCAAAGTTATTAACTCGAAGAGCTTACCTACCATAATAAATGATGGGGGTATTTATAGGGAGGCTTCCTACCTATCAGGTATGGCCTCGACCATGGGACATTTAATGCCTGTGCCTCGGATCTGACTCATTCCCTGACAGGACTGATTGCCTGTCACTTCTGGAGATACAGGATACGGAAGGCAATCAGAGTAGATACGGCGCAATTAATGCGGCTGCTGCGGGGTCGACCGTGTAGGGATGGGACAGGTTCGAGCCTCCGTAGGTCGACCCTCGATCTACGTTCTAGGAGGATTAGCGAGTCGAATATCGATCCTTCAGCCTGAAGGGTTGATATATGGCACCCGGGAGGTTCTACATTGTAATGACGGTCGGGGTATCAGGGCGAGCTATGGTCGACCCTCGAGCATGTTCTTGAGTCAGGCGTGGGTTGACCCGGGTTTAGATACACGTGGCGTTTTGACTCTTTTACGAGTGTGCCACGTGTATTCTCCAAGATATTCCCCATCACGAGTCCCCCAGGTTTCGGTTGAATTTATTCGACCGGGATCTGAAATCGACCATCACTTTGAAGCTCGGTCCACGTGGCCTCCTTTAATCGGGCCACGCAACCCCGCTTTACCGTTACACGCTACCGACAATAAAGTAGGTCGACCGTCAGTTCGTTCTCGGGAAGGCGCGCTTGATTCGTCAGCCTAATAAAGAGTAATTATGGCGACGTTCCGTATTCCGAGGCCTGACTACTATAAATAAGGGCCTAGCCCTTTCTCATTTCTTACGTTTTCTGAATATTCACTCCGAGCAGAAGCAATTTTAGCGAGAAAATCACAGGCGCAGGAATTTGTCTCGAGCGTAAACACCGTCCACACTTAGGTAATCCCCGACCCTCAACTCTTGCATTTTGTTTAAAACTATAAAAATGTCGGGAGCGTCTGAGGGATCGAGTGAGAGGTTGAGAGAGTATGAAGCCCGCTTCGACGTAGTCGACTTAGGGTTCGACACCGACTCAGAATCAGAGGTAGAGGTTACATCCCGTAGGGCCACGGGGCTTAACAAGAACAAGGGCGCATCTACCAGTGGTCGCGAGGAGACGACCATCGTCCGGCCGCGCGGTCGGGTCGCCGCTGCCTTGCCCCAGCGCTCGTACCGTGGGAGGACATCCGCCGCTCCGGAAAAGTCGGCGGGAGGGTCGAGAGATGCTGGGGTCGAGCCCCAACAGTCGGAGAAGGGAGCCCCTGCCCCCTATGACAGCATAGTGGGAGGGGTTTCTGAGGAGCAGTTCCTGAGGATCGTAGATCGGTTGAACCTGCCAGCGCCGTATTTGATTCGAGTGGCGACGAAGGACGACGTCCTGGGCAGGCAAGCTCACGGGGAGATAGCCGTTAATTATAACGCGGTCATGAACGGCTTCCGCCTGGTCGGGAATACTCAGTACACTAGCTTGTTCCGAGGTTTGCGGGTCTGCCCGAGCCAGATGACTGCCAACTGCTTCTCCCTCATCTCCTGCTTCTTTGTTTTGATGAGGATCCTGAGGCTCGAGCCGACGCGGGCTCGATTCTTTCAGACGTTCACCCTCTCCGCTTCTTCCCCTTCCGGCGAGGGTTTCTACAGCTTATCCCAGAAGAGGGGTAAAAAGATATTCTCCATTCCCACATCTTCTCACGGCGACCAGTGGAAGGCCGAGTTTGTGATCGTCCAACACCCAGAGGGTTTTCTCATCCCGACCCAATGCGAAGACAATAGGCCTCCGACCCTCCGACCCTCAAAGGATGAGGACCTCGAGGAGTCTATTGAGTTGATCATGGGGTTCCTGGGTCGGGAGGCTTGTACCAACCAGGTCCTGCTCGACTGTAGGACTTTCTGCCAAGAGGAGAACTTAGCAGCCGCGGGTATCGGGTGCGGGAGAGTGCGAGAGGGATTTGTCCTGGGTATATGTCTTTTTCTTCTGTTTCTTTTCCTTAAGCTAATCATATGTTTCTCCTTTCTAACTGTTTCTGATCGAGTTGATGTTTTTTGCAGATACCAACATCCTCATGGCATCCAGGACTTCTTTCCTTCAAAGCTTGGGCAAGGCTCTGTTGCCCGAACACGAGAAGCTGGCCGAGGAGAAGCTGGCCGAGCTCAACGAGGCCGTCCAGAGTCGGCCCGAGCTTCCCGCAGTCGAGCCGGCGCGGATACGGGAGCGGGTTTGTCGCTACCCCGCCAAGGCCCCGGACTCGGCAAGGGGCTATTCAAGAGGCCCTCGGAGGGGTCCAGCCGAGCGGTCGACCCCGCCCCGGTCGACCTAGAGGAAGAAGAAGCGGAGGCCGAGCCTCTGACCCGAAAGAGACCGGCTCCCAGGCCTACCCGCAAACCCGCTCCACAATCCAAAAAGATGAAGGGCAAAGGGTCGACTAGTGAGCCGACGGGCGACTCGGGCTCCGAGACGAGCGTCAAGTTTATGGTACGCCGCATAAGGGATTACCTTCCCGTGGCCGAGCCTCACTTCCCGGGAGGGGTCCCGGAGCTAGTCGAGGGGCAACCCCGATCCCTTCTCAACGCGGGATCGGATTTTGAGGCCGTCAGGGCCATCTGGCGATCGGTGGCGACCGAGCCCGACCACAGGCGCATGGCCGAATGGTCGCTAGAGACCTTCGAGCGTAACCTCGCCACCGCCTTCATTTCAGTAAGTCACTATCGTATTTCACTTCCAAGTTTCTTTACTCGATTTTGAACTAATCCACCTTTTTTGTGTCGACCTTGCAGCGCACTGCTCCGATCGCGCATGGCCTAGTGCAATACGCCAAGGCCCTCCGGTCGAGGAAGCAATTTTACAAGCGGCGGTGGGTCGACCTCAAGAAAGAGGTCGAGGAGCAAAAGGTGGGCGACTGGAAGAGGCAAGCCCAAGGATTTCAGCAGTCCGCCCAACTGCTGGAATCGGAGAACAAGAAGCTCAAGGAGAGGGAGATCGAGCTTCTGGCGGCGGTCGAGGAGCGAACCCTCGAGGTCTCTAGGCTCGAGGGGGAGGCTCGATCCCTCAGGCTCGAGGCCCAAGAGGGTTTCGTTAAGGGGCATGCTGCTGGTCGGGCGGCCGTCGAGCAGGAGATGGAGGCCAAGTATCGCGGCAAGGCTCGGGGCTTCCTCAAAAAGGCTCAGATGGCAATGGGGCGATGGGCTGTGAAAAAATTCGCGGAGGGGCCCATGTTCGAGAAGGCCAGCGCCATTAAGGCGTTTGACGATTTCAAGGAAGGCCATGCGCTCTGCTTGGCCCAGTTACAGGCCCAGAATCTGATTGTCCCAGGCGCTGATCTCTCCAGGGTCGGGATAACCGCAGACGACCCTCGTCCTCAGAAGGAGGTGGCCCCCGACGCTGAGGCTCAAGCGGTAGTGACGAAGACTACCGTCGAAACGTCCGATCCCGACCAGCATCCATATGGCTTTGTGGTCCAAAGGCTCCTTGCCGAAATCATGAAGAAGCCATACGACGGGAAGGACGAACCGCTGGAGCCTTCCATGGATCTCCTATTCCCCTCGGTAGATCCAAATGAGGCCGAGCCTGCATGGTCTGCGGCGGAGCTCGAGTGGTTGAGCTCTCTGGTGCTCGAGCCTGGCCCGAGCAAGTCGACTGCCCCTGCCGATCCTTGAGCCCCTTTTCTCATTTTTTCAATTGTAATAGGATTCCCTCCTCGAGCAGTAGGCTCGAGCCTTGTAATAGCATTTTGATTTTTTAATGAAATTTAATACTTTACATTTCACTCGAGTCTTTGCTTTACATACTGCCACTTAATCTCTGCTTTATATGTTAAAACTTAATTCCAACCAAGGGTTCGGGCTCGAGTTTCATGCTCGAGCTTTGTTTATCAAATTTCACTCGAATCCTTGCTTTACTTGTTGAAACTTAATTCCAACCAAGGGTTCGGGCTCGAGTTCCCGGCTTCCTGGGGTGGAGCGTAACTTCCATAGGGAGCCGTTGCAACATTGGGGGGCTCGGGTTTTACGCTCGAGTCCCCAGCTCCTTTTCTGAAGCGTAGCCTTAACAAAGGGTTGCCGACTTTGTGGGCTCGAGTTTTACGCTCGAGTCCCCAACTCCCCTGCTGAAGCAGAGCTTCAAACGAAGGGTTGTTTGTGAACTTCGTGGGCTCGAGTTTTACGCTCGAGTCCCCAACTCCCTTGCTGAAGCGTAGCTTCAAACTAAGGGTTGTTTGAACTGCGTGGGCTCGAGTTTTACGCTCGAGTCCCCAGCTTCGTTGAAATGCTGATTAACTGTAGATGCTGCTAAAACAAGAATTCTCATGATGTATTCACCACAAGCATAGCTATTACATGTAGGGCCCTTCGAGGGGAGTTACATATCCGAATCCCGTAAGGATCGGTTCTAAGGATAATACAATTTTAAATTGTAGGCATTCCACGGTCGAGGCAACTCCTCGGATTCCGAGCCTAAGGTCTCCAGCCTATATGCGTTGTTTCTGGCGATTCGTGCAACACGGTACGGTCCATCCCATTTTTCCTCGAGCTTCTTAACTTTCCTAGACACCTCAACCTTTTTTAGGACTAGATCGCCCACTTGAAAGCTTAAGGGTCGAACGTTTTTGTTGTAGCTTCGAGCGGCCGCCGCCTTGTGTTGCCGCATTCGTCCTAACGCACGATGGCGCTTCTCCTCAATGAGATCTAGCTCGAGCGCTCGCCCTTCGTTGTTTTGAGCTAACTGGAAGTGTGAGACTCGAGCAGTCTCGTGGAGCAATTCCGTGGGAATCAAGGCTTCCGATCCATAGACGAGAGCAAAAGGGGTGTCGCCTGTGGCGGTCCGCGGGGTGGTCCTGTAGGCCCATAAAACCTCATCAAGCTCGTCTGCCCACGCCTTCCTTTTGGCGTCGAGTCGAGCGCTGAGACTTCGGAGGATGGTGCGATTGGTCACCTCCGCCTGCCCATTTGCTTGTGGGTATCCGACCGAAGCAAATCGCTGATCGATCCCATGGTCCTTGCACCATTCTTTCATGTCGTCGGCCCTGAATTGAGGCCCATTGTCGCAAATTAGGATTCGAGGCACTCCGAACCGACATACTATGTTCTTCCATATGAAGTTCTGGATGACCTTAGAGGTCGTCTTCCTGACGGCTATTGCCTCGACCCACTTGGAGAAGTACTCGCAGGCCACGATGCAATATTCAGCCTGCCGCACGGTGGACGTCGGGAGTGGCCCCACTATGTCGATCCCCCATTGATCAAATGGCCATGAAACATCGATGGCTATCATTTCCGCGGCGTGCTTGTGGGAATAATTTCCTGTTTTTTGGCACTTGACGCAACGCCTGGAACATCTTTCGGCGTCTCTCTCGAGGGTCGGCCAAAAGTAACCAGCTCGTGTTACTTTTCTAGCCAGAGATCGGCCTCCCGCATGGTTACCGCAACTTCCTGCGTGGATCTCGTAGAGAACCTCTTCAACTTGCGAGGGTCGGAGACACCTCATCGGGGGTCGGCGGTTACCTCGTTTGTAGAGTCGACCCTCGGGATCGAGGGTATATCTTGTAGCCCGGTGACGTAATCGCCGAGCGGCGCTTCGATCCTGTGGCAGCACTCCGTCTCTTAGATATAGCACGATTTCATCGAGCCAGCAGGGCTCTTCAGGGTCGATCGTGATTATAGCTGACTCGGGCCCGTCGATGGCTCGATGATTGGCGATTTTGAAGGTGATTTCGCGTTCCTCGGTGCCCTTAAGGCCATTGGCAAGCTTGGACAACACGTCGGCCCTCGTGTTCTCCTCCCTGGGCACTTGGTTGATCGCGAAGCAGGTGAGCTGGGCTGTTAGCTTGCGTACCGTCTCCAGGTATCGGATCATGTTTTCCTCTCGGGCCTCGTAGAGTCCTTGGACTTGGTGTGCAACGAGTTGCGAATCGGTGATAACCGCGATCGACTTGGCCCCGCTTTCGAGTGCGGTTTTCAGTCCTGCGATGAGTGCTTCATACTCCGCTTCGTTATTGGTGACTCGAAAGTTCAGACCGATGGCAAAGTCTAGATCCAACCCATCTGGGTTTGTTAGAGAGATCCCCGCGCCCCCACCCTGGGCGGTCGACGAACCGTCGACCTTCAGGAGCCAATGAGTATTCTTGCTTTTAGGTGTCTTTGCCCTGGTTGTTTTCTCGACCAGAAAGTCTGCGAGGACTTGAGCTTGTATGGCGACCCTGGGTTGGAAAGTGATATCAAATTGCCCGAGCTCAATAGCCCACTTGATCAGTCGACCCGAGCTATCTGGTTTTGCCATCACCTGCTTCAGCGGTTGGTCGGTCAGGACGACGATCTCGTGCGCTTGAAAATATGGGCGTAGCTTCCTTGAAGAGACCACCAAGGCAAGCGCAAACTTCTCGATCTCCAGGTATCGAGTCTCTGCCCCGTGAAGGATCTTGCTTACATAATATACCGGGAGGTGTTTCCGATCCCTGATGGTTACTAGAACCGAGCTTATGGTTTCGTCTGAGACGGCGAGGTAGAGATAGAGTATCTCCCCTTGCTCGGGTTTGGCGATCAGCGGAGCGGATGCCAGGTATCTCTTCATTTCTTCAAAGGCTCGGTCGCACTCCTCCGTCCACTCGAACCTTTTCACATCTCTCAATATTTTGAAGAAGGGCAAATTACGCTCGGCCGATCGAGATATGAACCTGTTAAGTGCTACGATTCGCCCGACCAATTGCTGGACCCCCCTGATGGTTTCTGGTCGGGGTATGTTAATAACGGCCGTGATTTTTTCCGGGTTGGCCTCGATCCCTCGTTGGCTTACCATATATCCCAAAAACTTTCCTCCTTTAACCCCGAACACACATTTCAGGGGATTGAGCTTGAGGCGATGTTTTCTTATCAAGGCAAACATCTCGCTAAGGTCGTTTTGATGATTTTCCGCCTTTAAACTCTTGACGATCATGTCGTCCACATATACTTCCACCGTTTTTCCAATCAAAGGATCAAAGATCAGGTTAACCAGCCTTTGATAGGTAGCTCCTGCGTTCTTGAGCCCGAATGGCATCACTTTGAAGCAATATATCCCCTTGACAACGATGAACGCCGTGTGTTTTTGGTCTTGGGGAGCCATCCTAATCTGATAATACCCTTGGAAGGCATCCATCATGCTCATCAGCTCGCATCCGGCGGTCGAGTCGACCAGTTGGTCGATCCGGGGAAGAGGGTAAGGGTCCTTAGGACACGCCCGATTTAGGTCAGTGAAGTCGTTGCACATCCTCCATTTGCCTCCTGTCTTGGCCACGAGGACCACATTGCAGAGCCAATCGACGTATTTTTCTGGAGTGATATACCCGGCATCGAGCAATTTGTTGACTTCATCTTCGATGATCGAATTACGGACGACACTTTGGGTCCTTAATCTTTGTTTTATGGGTTTGAAGGCAGGGTCAATGTTTAGGTAGTGCGAAATTATCCTTGGGTCGACCCCCTCCAGATCTTTGGCCTTCCAGGCGAAGACGTCCGCATTCTCCTGTAGGAAGATGGTGAGGCACTCCAACTGTTTTCCCTCGAGACTCGCTCCGACCCTGGTGGTTTTTTCTCGATCCTGAGGGTCGAGTTGGACCAACCGAGTGTCCTCGGCTGCTGACAACCGGGACTCGTCCACCTTCCTTTTCTTTCGAGCTTCATGAGTACTCATTTTAGAGCGCGAGGCCCCATCCCCTTCGGGGTCGGGGATCATTTCGTCATCATCTGCATCATCCATCATGAGATCGCCAGGCTTAAGCACGTCTTCTGTGGGGAGTCGAGCCTCGTTGGCAATTGCGTAGCAAGCCCAAGACTCGGCTAAGTCACAGCATACTTCCCCGATCCCGTAGGGAGTCGGGAGTTTGATCTTTTGGTGGTAGGTCGAGATAACGGCCTTGAAGTCAATGAGGCCGGGTCGACCCAAAATCATGTTATACGGGAAGTCAGGGATGTCAACGACGACCCAGTTAATCTCCATCGTCGTTCGAGCGGGATGGGCGCCCATGGAAGTGAGCATTTTAATCTGGCCTTTTGGGGCGATGATCGAGCCTCCAAAGCCTTTGAGGGTTGTTTTTACTGGTTCATATCTTAATTTACTCAAATGCATTCGCTGAAGAGTCGAGTAAAGAACAATGTTTGAACTAGCTCCAGTATCAACCAAACATTTACTTACAACGTAGTTTGCAATATCTAAAGTTACCACCATCGGACAACTCGGCGTTACGCCGTCCCGATGGGGATCTAGATGAAAGTCCCTATCGCTGAAAGCCACCTCCTTTTGCTTCCATTCTTCTCCGGGCTCTACTTGCAGCACTTCGTGGGGGCCATGGAGGCTGGTTTGAGCGCGGCGAATCCCCCTCTTTCGGGATGTCCTGGTATCTCCCCCATCGGGGCCCCCCACGATCATATCGATTCGACCGTGGGTTGGCGCGTTCGGAATCGTGTTAGGGGAGAGAGCTTGTTTTCCATCCCGTTGATTCCGCTTGGGCGGGGGCGATCGAGACCTAGACCTCGACCGTCTGTCTTCATTCTCATTGCAGCGCCGCTCACGCCCCCGATCCCTATTCCTCTTCAATCTCTTGACGAACTCGGCAAGATGCCCCCCTTGGATGAGCCTCTCGACCTCATCCTTCAGTTGGTTACAGTCGTTTGTATCATGCCCCGGCTGATCGTGGAACTCACAGTATTTAGAGTCATCGATCTTCCGCAGGTTGAGCTTCAACTTCTTGGGGTAATTGAGGAGTTTCCCAGGGATTTTAGGGAGGATATCCCCTACAGCGCATATCAGGGGCTCGTATTTCTCCCGGTCGGGCCGCCGAACGCTCGAGCTTCCCTCGGGTCGAGCGCCGCTCTCTTGACGACCCTTATTCTTCCCTCGACTGAATGCAGGGGGACTTCGGTCTTCAGGGCCGCGAGACCGATTGTAGTAGTTGCTGTGAGCGGGGGCTCGACCAATACTTCGCAGCATGGCTTGACCGTGATTCGCCCAGTAGCTCCCTTCAATCTCTTCATAGTCCATCCACTTCGTGGCACAGTCCTGGATGTCCCTCAGGCTGTTTATGGGAACTCGGCCAAGGATATCCTTGGTGAAGTCACGGCAGTGGCAGTTTTTCCCCAAGGCGCTGAGGACGACTGCCAGGTCCGGCGGTGCGACACGGACCAATTCTGCGTTGAACCGAGTAAAGTAATCCCGTAGGGATTCGCTCACTCCCTGGACTATGGAATCCAGTCGCGACACCCCAAGCCTATCTTGGATTAGGGGGGAGAAGTGGCCCTCGAGCGCTGTGGAGAGCTCGTCATAAGACCTTATTGAGGCGGGTGGCTGCCTGAGGAACCAGTCGAGCGCCGCCCCTTTGAAGGTGGTGGCAAGAACCTTGGCCCATGTGTGCGGAGTATGGGGGAACAGGTTCATTGACAGCTCGAAGCTGGTTATGTGGTCGCCGGGGTCGGTTTTCCCATCGTAGATGGGAAGGTCCCGGGGGATAGCGGTCGATCCTGGATCCTCGCTGAGGATCTCCTCTGTAAATGGCGACAGCCTTTGTCGCCTGCTCCGCGCGTTACGCTCGGGTTCCCAGTGCTCGTTACGAGCAACCTCACGTCGGGGGGGAAGTCTGTCCCTCAAATCCCCGAATGGTGGGACGCCGGCGTATTTGTTTGTTAACCTCTCCCTGGCCGGAAGTCGGGGAGGAGGGGGACGTCTAGCGTCCTGCTTGAGCCCGCCCGTAGGGCGGACCTGATGTGGATGTATAGGTCGGATAGGCTGTGAATATGCCCTCCGACGGATGGGAGGTGGGGGGACGTAGTCCCTTACATTGATTTGATCGTCGAATTCTTCTCGATCGTATTCATCATCATAGTAGCCCTCCTCCTCAGGCTCGTTTTCTTGTTCGGCGACATGCGCCTTTTCTGGCCTCTGGACCGTGTGGCCGTTATTCTCATCTTCCCCCTCCGGGGAATGGTCAGCGGGATAACGCGGAGGTCGGGCAGCTTCAGGCCTGCGGCCCTCGTTCTCCCTTCCTGCGTGAGTCTGAGCTCGAGGGACAAGGGGAGGTCGAGATAGCCTATATTGTATGGGAGAGGGCTCAGTGACATTGACTGTGAGGGGGATCACCCTTATGGGCCTTCCCGCTTCGAGAGCCTGCCTAGCCTCTTCGTAGACCTGACTGGTGTACGCGGCTAGATCTTGGGCTGATGGTTGAGCAGGGAGTATGACTGCGGGTAGGTCCGCCCGTGAGATAGCGTCCTCTTCCACCTCGTTGAGAGGGTTTGCCCCCTGAGGTCGGTCGATTTCTTCCAGTCGGGCGGCGAAGGCCGCTTGTTCTTCAGCGGCGGCAGTGGCCCGATCAGCCTCGATTTGAGATCGAGTCCTGACGATGCTGTGGGTGCTTTTTGTTTTCTTGTTCACCATCGCTAACGCTCGATCGCTCTAAGGTCGAAAGTCTTTTTTCCCACAGACGGCGCCAAACTGATGAGGTCGTTTTTTGGTACGGGATCTGGATCGTCCACGTGGCCCAGACAAACAGTTGAATTTGTAGATGGGAGTTCGGCTATGACCTGAAAAGCACTAGCATGGGATTACTTTAGCCGGAGGGGGTTGTCTCCGGCGTAGCCTCTCCACTGAATTAAGTCAGTTTCGAATAGGATATTCGTCAAGAGAGAATGGAAGTCAAAGTTATTAACTCGAAGAGCTTACCTACCATAATAAATGATGGGGGTATTTATAGGGAGGCTTCCTACCTATCAGGTATGGCCTCGACCATGGGACATTTAATGCCTGTGCCTCGGATCTGACTCATTCCCTGACAGGACTGATTGCCTGTCACTTCTGGAGATACAGGATACGGAAGGCAATCAGAGTAGATACGGCGCAATTAATGCGGCTGCTGCGGGGTCGACCGTGTAGGGATGGGACAGGTTCGAGCCTCCGTAGGTCGACCCTCGATCTACGTTCTAGGAGGATTAGCGAGTCGAATATCGATCCTTCAGCCTGAAGGGTTGATATATGGCACCCGGGAGGTTCTACATTGTAATGACGGTCGGGGTATCAGGGCGAGCTATGGTCGACCCTCGAGCATGTTCTTGAGTCAGGCGTGGGTTGACCCGGGTTTAGATACACGTGGCGTTTTGACTCTTTTACGAGTGTGCCACGTGTATTCTCCAAGATATTCCCCATCACCTAGCTAATAAAACTTTTTATTCTTAGAAACATATATAATTTTTTCTTTTTAAATATATAGTGATTGCAATGAAATTGGCTATATATATTATATTATAATTCATAAAAATAAATTTGGAAATTTCGTGGAAAGTTGGAATGTGAAAGGACGTCCGTGTGTGGGAAAATAATTAATTAATGTGGGACTAAATGTGAACAAAGAACATTGGACAATATGTAACATGGTTTTGACTTGAAAAAATCATAATATATAGTTTTCTTCTTTGTTTGCACGTGTCTTTTCTTTCCTTCTCAGAAATCTGATTCTTTATTGAAAATCCTCAAATCTTAATTAGTGAGAATCTATGTTTTGAAACTCTGACCGAACCGTCGGTCGAACCAGTAACACCAGGCATCTTCGGTCCGATTCAACCCCTAAAATCACTTTTCAATTAAACTATGAAAACCGGCCAAAAACAAGTTAAACCGCCTATAATCGGTACTAGTTATAGCTATTGAACCGGCTGGTTCTCTTTTTTTTTTTTTGTTACAGGCTGGTTATCTTTCTTCTGTCCCTTTTTTTTCTTTTCTCTGAAACTCTCTTGCTTTCTGTCTTGTTCCCGGCCTTCTTTATCTTCTGTCTTGTTGTCTTTCTTCCGTCTTCTTTATTCTTTATCTTCTTGTATTATTTTTTCATTTGTTACAACTTACACATCAAGATCTACAATTTGGAATGATTTTCCCAAAAAAAAAAAAAAAAAAAAGAAGATGGAGTATCATTAATTTCCTTGCTGCAGCAGCGGCGGCGCCCATTGAACAAAACTCAATTTAGATTAAATATGTGTATATTCTTTTATTATTTAATATAAATATATAATTAAATATAATTATGACGTATCGGTTAAACAGGTCAAACCAATAACCAATAAGGCTTTCGGTCTGGGTTTCAAAACATAACATAAGTGAGAACTCAGAATCAATCAAGTCGAGTAACTAAGAAATTAGATTAGAAGGTAATTATTGTGCAGAAATTCTTGCAAAATTAGGTCATATATAACTTGAAAGTAAGAAAAGTTTTAATATCATAACAAAATTCTGAAATTAGTAGATAGAAAACATTCAACAACATCCACATCTATCATCTATGTAAATTCAAAACCAGTAACTTAATTACTGCCGTGTCAATCCCTCATACACATTGGCCAAACATTAATAACCAAAAGTATTATAAAATTCATATGATTTTAATTAAAAATTAATGATTCTCTAAGTGGGAAATGTGGAAAGACAACGACAGAAACCGGGCAGAAGGTTGCAATCCACAAATTAATCTTGTCGTTGAAAACTGATGCAATTTGAGTGTGTGTTTACACCAATAACATTAATTTCAGAACTTAAATACGATCGAGTCAATAAATAAATAAACGATTAATTTGATATTTAGCAGTTAGCTAGTTAGCACGACTAAACATATATGATATGCGAGAATTATGTCCATACAAACGAAACGAGATTGCGCACCTGCACTACCACTACATGTATTTTAAACTAACTATCATATATTGTATTTTATTTTCTAAATTATTTCACTAAATTTTCTTTTTGTGTGAGTACCCTAAATATTTTGCAGTGAAAAAAGGTATAAACCTTAGTGGAATATGCTTCGAGAAGAAGAATAGTTTTTCACTGAAAAAAGACAAAATTAAGGAAAGAAAACCAATTATATTGGGGCAAAATGATACTATATATGGATGCCAAAAACAAAAAGGCAAGAAAGCCCCACACATTAACAACTTAAAAGATGGAATGAGAATGAGAATGTGAATCCATAAAGGGTGGGTCGGTGAACAAATTCCATGAAATTATGAATAAGTTTCCCAACCAAAATTAAAGTTCCAAATTAAGAACATCATTTGAAATTTCAACACTAAATGCAACAAAAACGTTTACTGAAATAAAACACATCCAACAAGCAACAAAATTAAGCCCCAACGTTTCTCAAAAGATAAAGGAGTTCACTTAACATTTGATATCAACTTCCATTTCTTACAAAAGGATGAACCCTTAAGTCAAAATAATTCTTGCTCTAGCTTTAATTCTTACCAACAACTAGGAAAGGCTTCATTCAAAACACCCATTGCCCAAAAACATCCCTCCTCGCCTTAACCAAGCCAACATATGTACACAAGCAATCAAGGTTTTTTTTTTTTCTAAATCTTTTAACATAACCTTTGTAAGAACTTTCCAAAAAACATTATGTGTTGTTCGATTGCGAAGGCACTCTCGCATGGTTGTGGTTGCCTTCATAAGTCACGATGAGCATCAACGGATCTTCCAAGCATCTCTCCACATGTTTCCTCGCTGGACATCCCCTCATGCTACTACATTTATAGTATCCCCTGCATAAATAATTACAAAATTTTATCATTCAAATCTTCGATACACTTTATTTTGTAGTTCTATATTCTCGTACATAAAAATCATAATTTCGATCTCTTCCCCGCCTCAAGTAATAATATCAATTTCACCCCCTCTGTACAACAATTTTAGAGGCTAACTGAAGAAATGCAATATATAACAAGTGGAGATAAATAAAATACAACGATCAACCATACGAACATAATAGGATGTATGAACCAAAACGCATACCTAGGATGGGGAGAACCTTTGATTGGTTTCTGACCATATTTCCTCCAAGAATACTCGTCCGGGGGGATATCGGCTAATTTGTTACTTATAGCGGGCACTTTTATAGATCTTTTCACCCTATGTTTCCTGTTTTCACCAAATACACACACAATTAAATTTTGGAAAACAGAGCAAATCCCCAATAGTATTTAATCCGCACAAAGCTTGAAAAAAGCAACCTTTTCTTAGAACAATGGCATCTACCATTTCCTCCACATTTAACACTTCCATCATCTCCCTTCCCAGAGCACCTTCTCTTATGATGAAACGAGCTCTGATCAGCTGAGCAGGACCCACCTCCGATCAATCGAAAAGCGGGTCCCTCTAAATTAGCCACACTGCCATCTACACTCAAAGAAGAAATAAATGACCTGGTTGATGACATGGTTGGAGTGCAACTGGAGTTATCAAAATTCAAGCTAATTCCACTATTGCTCCTCTTATACATAATTTCAGCCTGATGATGTTTCAATTGTTGTTGTTGTTGTTGTTGAATTTGAAGAAAATTAAAGTTTGGGCTCGGCAATGGTGCTTGTTGGGATAAGTGGAGATTCTTGCCATTTGAGCTCAATTCTAAAGAAGGGTTGAGGGTATTTTTGGAAATTGACCCTATTTCATGGTGGTTGGTTTGGAGGAGCTGAAGGGCTTGTTTGGGGTGGTTATTATTATCTGGTGTAAAGATTGGATTTTTTTCCAAGAAAATGTTTTTGGGGAGAGGGGGTTGGAAAATTTTGTTGGATTTTCTCACTCTAGCATGGCCGCAGCTTGAATTGAGGAGAGAGACAACTTTCTTGAAGCTGTGGACAGCTTCCCCTGTTTGTTGAGCTAAATTTCTGAGCTGGTTGTGATCTTTTGGTTGAGATAAGATGCTAATAACTTTGTGGCAACTTTCAACTGCTTCAGTATTTGCCTTAAATAACTCCTCCATATCTCACCCCCACCCCACCCACCCCCTACCCCTGAAACAGCTGAGGATAGAGAAAATTAAGCAATGGGATGAAAAACCCTAATTCCCAAAACCCCAAAGGGAGAAATTCAAGCACAACATGAGGGAAGAAAAGGGTGGTTGAAAACAGAGAAAGTGAGAAAAACGTTCAAATATAAATACTAAAATCCCCCATTACTGGAGAGAGCTAAAATAAGAAATCATAATAGTTTAAGCTGAAAGAAGGATCAAATGGTGAAAATCAAAACCCAGATAAAATCAAGCGCCAAAAAAACAGAGCGGAGTGAAGATTAAGAGAACAAAGAGGGAAAAAGTCTCAGAGACTGGACCTTAGTTGGACTCCTTTGAAGAAAATGGCGTGAAATTAAACCCTAGATTCTTTTCAATCTATCCTTATGGGGAAGATTTAAAATTTGTGATTGAAAGGTGTGAAAGAGAAGACTATGCTTTGCAGGGAATTGACACAACCCCAGAAATTTTTCTGGGCAAAGCTGCAATCTTTGAAATATACACACATACATACATATATATATATATATAATTATTACAACTGCTGTAGCCTGCAGCCATATTAATATTACTGAGGAGAAGTGTGATAAATGTATATATATATATTCTGGTCTCTAGAGAGAGATAATTGCGGTGTCCCTGCACACCTGTGGGAAGGCCTCCCGAAGTGAAACTGCCGTCTCTGTCGCAGATTTCAAAAGTGGGGTCCACATTTTAGACTTTGTTTTTCTTTTTCTTTTCTTCTTAAAGTAATTATTTGGGGGATATTAGTAATTTTCAATACAAGGTTTTTCCTATTACCGCGACGCTTGTGCTTCTTCCGATGAAAGACTTGTGTCTTGTCCTTTTGGCTTTTGCTTTCAAAACCCACTAATAATAACTACTAGTAAATATGACATATTTGATATGTACAACCTAAAAATAATTATTATTCGACATTTATATGTATTTTATGTATTAATAATATATAAATATATTTAGATAGCATAAATTTATAAATATTAATTAAAATTTTATTTATAATAATATTAATTATTTTTAATATATCCACAAAATTTATGAATGTAAGAAAATAGAGAGAAGAGAAAGAAAAATATTTAAATTAATTAATTATTAATTAACATTTCAAAATAGAGTGAGTGACCAAAAGCGTGAAGGCGCTTTATATAATAGTATAGATAGTTAATTATTTTTATTCGTTTTAATCACAAGATATGGAGATGTGCAAACTTGAGTTTAGATTCAATTTTTTTGTTAAGTTAAAACTTAAAAGCAAGTTGTACCCGTGTCCATTGTAAAAATAAAATAAGATTAGATAAATCAAGTATTAAATATTAAAAAACTATAATTAAATAATATTATAATGTAACTCATCATCATTACCATATTTTAACACCCAATCTATTTAATTATTTTCCATATTACGTATATGTACCCATTAATGGTATTATAGTACTTGTAGATATTAAATTTGGTTTAACAGCTAATATTCGAAACTGATCTCAATCGACTAAACTATTTTAATCACGTCATAAATATTTTATACTTGTTCGTAATTATTGTGTATTTTATAAAAATATAAAAAGTAATTGAATATAATTGTCATGTATACTTCTAGTAAATTAAATTATTATCTCATTTTTGTTTGCATATATTTCATCAAATTCTCATTTTGATATTTTCTATAATTCTTGATTTCTTTTATAAAATTTAAATAAAAATAAACTAAAAAATTTAAATGAAAAAATAAAATCAAACTTCTATACAAAAAACTAATGTTCGAATCCATTATTTCGAGATCATGAGACCTTCTCTTATCTCTCGGCCAAGCACTCATGACTTTACTTTTTTTTTTAAAGACCTCTTATTTTAGCTTCTTTAGAAATAGAGTAATATTATTGCAAAAAAAGAATAATAAAATAAATAGAAATAGAGTAATAGTGGATGAGTGACGAGATCCGGCCGCAAGCGAACGAAAGTGTGCCACGTGTACTGCATATACACACGTGGACAAAGACGAAGGCGGATTAAGTTCCCCAGTGGTGTCGTGCATGGTGCGCCCGGGTGACATTGGGCCCCACAATTAGGAACAAATGTTGACTCTTACCAAGCACGCATATATAGGGTCTACATACTATCAAATGAAAGAGATTTTTCTTTTTTTAATGCTTTTTAATTTCTTATGTAAATACCTTATTTTGGGTACAAATAAATGTCTGATGCTATATGCAATGCTTGAATTAAATATTTTGTAAAATGTTATGTACCACAACTTAAAACACACGATTCAGACATTCTGGCAATCAAAAGTCATAGTGGCCAGCTGTACCATGATCGTGCCATATTGCCCTCATGACACATTAAGAATAACAATTAATTTATTAATTAATTACCAAGATATATCTTATCTTAGTAAAATAATTTCATAAAGTCATCAACAATAGTTGATTAGTTTGGCAAACTCAATAAATACTAAAATAATAACTATTTGGAGGACAATATTGGTAGTTAAGTCAAATACTTAGTGGAGAAACCTTGATTTGATCTTATCTAATGACATCACCACACCAGCACCATTATCTATAGAGTAGCTCACTAAGATTCACTTTTTGAGTATAATCCAACTCACAACACACATCAGTAAAAAATAAAAGTGAGTAATTTAATTTATAGTCGTAAGAATTATTAGAATAAAAGTGATTTGATGAGAAATTGAAGAATTACCTTAATGAAAAACACAAATACCACATGACACCATACAGATAAGAAGGACACATATACATACGAAGATAATAACTAACTCACAATTAACCCTATATATAGTTTTTAACAAATTTTAAAGAGATTGGGTGCTCCCATCATTCTTTACTAACAATATCCTCACTCCTTAGTACTTTCAGATAAACTGCAACATGCGTGAAAAGTTTCCAATCTAAACTTGATATGTGATCTACTTTATAAGGTTATTAAAATTGACATATCAATTAATAAAATAAAATAATCTCGTGATGAGGAATGTATATTGCACTTCAATCATACATGGAATGATTATGACTTAAAAAGATATTTTAAACCACTTCTATTGGATAATGTAGTCATGCCGTGGGCTGTAAAACTTATTTTATTAAAACAATTACTTTAAAAATAGATTTAAAATGCACATTATCGTGTTGGACACTCATATCAGACATTACAATGTCCGTGTCCATACATCACAAGTCTCAACACACTCTGGAATCTGGATATCAAAAAATATTCTAAAATACTCTAGCTTATTTTTACAATTTCCAATCCAAACGTATACATTGCCAACGGCCAATTTCTTCACTTCGAACTAACAATTTAAATAGTATATAAAAAATGACCCAACAATTTAAATAAATATATGTGCAGCTTTAGTTATTAAGAGTAAAGAAAAGGGAGAAATTCAGATACTTTTGAGGCATTACTCTACCTTTTATTCGTAGAAAAGCATATAAAGGGGAAATCTGCGCTTTGGGATCTGATAAAAAGGTAAAAATGCTATCGACAGATTTGGCCACTATGAAAGATTGATAATGATATTGCATTATAAATTAGGAGACCAGATTTTTATTGAACTGAATGAGACAGACTTTATTTTTTTGCTCAAAACTTTAGTTATCTCCTGGACAATTCTGTCCTTGAATAGTTGAATGGGATTTATTTGACTATGCAGAAACAGCAACATTTTCAGAAAATTTCATGGAGGTTCAGGTTCAGGCAGAAAAATATTTAAAATGTAGGTTTAGTTACATATAGACCCCTCAGGAGTATAGGGAATTACAAGTTGACCCCTTAGTCAAAATATTACATACACCCCACAAGAGTTTGGAAATTACCCAAAAAAAAAAAAAAAACCAGCCATCTCGGGTTTCGTTTATTTTATGCTGTTGTTAGCAAAACTTTGACCTGAAATTTTATTTTTACCCTTGGGGTTACCTTAACACTTATCTTATGTCATGGGTTGTCCTTGGTAATATTATTTATTGTATTTGGCATATTTCGTCATATGGTAAACTTTTTGGGGGGCAAAATGTAATTTGCTAATATTTATGTTTCTTTTTAACGTAAATGGTTGGGCATAAAGGACAACACTCACTATTTTGGTATATTCCGTCATGTTTTTACAGAACCTTAGCATTATAAAATATTTTGGTAATTTCCAAACTCCAATAGGGTGTATTTGCAATATTTTGATTAAAAGATGTCAACTTGTAATTTTCTATACTAGTTGTGGGGTCTAAATGTAATTAACCCTAAAATGTGGTTTGTGAAAAGATGAAATGATGAGGATTATAATGCCCTTCTTTTTTGAAGACAAACAAATTAAGCAAAATCCTCACAGCATTATCAATAGTTTTTAAAGTTAAACATAGAATCAGTTCAATCATATCCAACTAGCATGAACTGGATTAAAAAAAAGGCAGCTTTTTTGTTAAATTATTTTCACGAGTGCTTAGATTTTGTTCAGATATTGAAAAAGTACCATTAATGTTTCCTTCCCCTTCCTTTCTTGGTTGGCTGTCTTTCAGTTTGTTCTTTTCCACCAACTTCAGATAAATCCACTGCAGAAAAAGAAATACACAAAACGTCATCAGAATGGCAAGCACAAAAATTTCATGATGGAAATGAAAATTACAATATTTATACACAATTTTAAGCTGAGTCCTGTTTCTCTTATTCTTCTCTCATATTTGATTCTTTTTTCAACTTTTTGTTACATGTGCAAATACACGAGTTAGATACACAAACTTTCAAGTTTCAAGTATTAAGTATTGATTGTATGAGACAAAAGATTGTTTGAACAATTGTGTGTTACTCGTCATTTTACAATCAGAATGCTAATAAAAAAGTTGAGAAAGCAAAATTCAAGAGTTCTAATAATCAATGGGATAAGAAAAAGGAAAAAAAAAAAGAGAGAGAAGCTAGGTTGGGGAGCTGAAAATGATATTTCCTACCAATACACAGATCACATATGCCTGGAGTATGAAAAACCGAAATCAGAAACGAAAACAATACCTTCAGGTCCACGAGCCATCAAAGTAAAGAATATGTTATTGAGCTGCTCCATCTTTCTAGCATCTTGCGCTTGGTCCGTCTTAAATTTGATACACTGATTACAAAGCAAAGAGCTGTTAGGATGCGACAATCACCCACAACTTAATGTTTACATCCAGTTGAGCAACAAATATCACTTCGGTTAATCAATGTAATCTCGAGACTGGAAAGTGTTTCATATATCAAACTATGCATGTTTCGGTTCAATCTCTTCTCAACTAATTATACACATGATTTATATTGAGAACAGTTCCTCGTGTATTGTGTTTGCAATTTTAACCAGATTATTTTATGTGTGAGTTGAAGATATTCAAGAATTTGAAATCAAATTGAAGAATACCCGTTATAGTTAAAGTGTTAATTACATATTTCGTTTTGTCTTCACACTTGTAAAGAGGGGTGATAGTAGATATTTTGGGTGGTACACGTGGCATGATCTTAGGGAGTCAAACGCCACGTATACCCAGTCAGAGTCCGCTCGCCACATGGCCGAAGTCCAAGTCCAACGGTTGACCAGATGAACGAGCCTGACGGTCGGGAGTTTGGATCGTCACGATGGACCCTGAGGAAGAGCTCAAGCCTCCAGCTCGAGCGTCATGCGCTCGATTAACTGCTGGTCGGTCTTTAGTATTCATCTCTAAGAGCATGACTAGAGAGTCGAGGCGCTTAGTTTGACCCTGTCCCATCCTCACACACTCGATCCGACTGTAGCTGCATTAAATGCGCCGCACCTACTCCTTTTAAGTGACAGGCAATCATTCCTTTTAAGGAATGAATCTGACTCGAGGCTCAGGTATTAAATGCCCTGCAGTCGAGGTATTTAATGCACATCCAAACAGTGTACTTAGTGTTTGTGGTGCCATCCTATAAATATCCCAGACATTTATTGTTGTTGGTAAGCTTTTCTCATTATTTGCTCCGACTATTTCCCTCTTTATTGGAATATCATATTCCTAAACTGACTTAATTCAGTGGAGGGGCTACGCCGGAGACGATCCCCTCCGGCTAAGTAACCCAATGTTCCATGTTTCTCAGGTCAAAGTCGGACTTCACTATACAAATTCAACTGACAGATCAGGACACGTGGTCGACCCAGATCACTTACCAAAAAACACCCTCATCAAAGGGCATATATGATGTATTTTTGTAAGGCAAAATTAATCCAATGTTCAACTCTAAGCACTGAAGAATGAGGCTTCCAATTCATCCACATTTACAAGCAGCTAATCATTACGAAGATATATAATCACAATATGAAGAACAAACTCAAACCCAACAAACTTACAGAACCATCAAAATCCAGCACAAATTCATCAAACAAAAGTGACCACAGCAACACGAACAACGGAGGAAGTATTTAAAACCTGTTAATTAACAGGTTTTAAATAGACAGCATTGTATGTACCTCCTTATTATCAGTGACTTTCAGAACCAATTTTCCATCGCAATGCCTGTATTTCATCACATACCGACTCTGTCACACCCAATAAACAAAAAAAGCAACACAAATCAAAACCTGCAAACGAAAAATGAAAACCGAAAATAACAACAACAAATCGCAAAATCAAACAAAAGTAACAACAATGAAAACGTATATATATAGTTGAAAAAATTACCCTTTTGGGATCAGAGCGAAACATTTGCACCGATTTTTCTAGAAATTCGTCCCACAATTCAATGCATACCATCGTGGAGAATACGATCTGCAAACGGATTTTGTGTTTACGTTAGTTTTGGATCTATAATTCGATTGCCGTTTCTTGAGATCGAACTGAGAAGAGAGCTCGCTTGTTTGTCCCTCATGGGAGTGGAGCTAAATTGTTGACTGTTTGACTATTTATTCAAGTTTTTTTGTTATTGTTATTATTTTTGTAGAGATCGACTCGTTATTTATAAATTATAATAATTATTGTAAAAATAATCATTTTAATTAAATAAGTAAGACTATATTGAATGCAATAAATATATACTAAAAAGCTGCAATATAATTATATTAATGAAGATTTATGCGATCATACTTCTTAATCATGATAATTTAATATAAAAATGCAACAGTTTATGTAAAACTCACATGCATAATATTTCCTATTATCATTTTTAATAATTTAGGAAACATCGGATTTCCAATTTTATTTCCTTTTCTTATAGCCTAAGTTTGAAAATCCCATGACGCGGGTGCGATATGGCACACGTTACCTACGCTCAAAGCCCCCTGGAACGGCGACGTATTAAACTCCCCAACACCAATTTCGAAAAAACAATCATCGGACGCGCAATTTTTTACCCCACATTCCGCCAAAATATAGATTTGCCGCCATGTACACCAGCCTACCGCCGCCGCCGGAGGCACCGGATTCTTCTTCGAAGGCAAATCGCGCAGCCAAACACTATTCGTCACGCGCCGCCCATGGACCGAACACTTCGCTCACCACCCGTCGTCCTACACCGTGCCCTACAGCTTCAGCGAGTTCCGCTATCTCCTCAAGCGAAACCTGAGTCACTACGCGCGTATGGCTGAATGTTTTGGTGTCCCTTCTGATCGGCGGCGCCATATAGTGGTAGTGCACGCGGCGTTTAGAGTGGCGGAAGATTTGTTTTCGGATGAGGATGAAATCTCTGACGGAGGACGACTGCTCTCCGTTGTTGGGGCTTAGAAATACGACTGGTTATCAGAATACGTTTCGTAACATAATTAATTTGATAACAGTTTTTCTTTTTTCTTTTTGAATTTTTTCCTAATTTAATCTCATGTAAAATAGATATATTCAAAAATACTTGATTTCTTTGTGACCGAAAAAAAATATTTTTCCGATAAGTGCTTTTTTAGGAGTTTGCATACACTACCGATGTCCAAGGAAAAAAGGGAAAGTTGACAATCCACCTGGTACACCGTTAACCATACAACATGCGACATTTAGAGCATTTTTTAAGATACTCATCTAGTGATTGCGAAAACAAGTCATACTCAAACTTGAATATATCTATGAAACAGATATTATTCGAGACTAGAAAAAAACATAAGATAAAAAAAGGTGGCAAATTCGTTCAAGAACTAGGACTTCTGCGAGCATAACCTAATACCATAACAAACTCCTTAGCAGACGAGCCAATTGTAGCTGAAACTTTCTCTGTACTTGTTGTTTGAAGCCACAAATCGAGAAGAGTATTCAGTGTCAATGTCGGAATAACCGTTTGTCCCATGCATTTGATGTCAACCTACAAATTGCATAAACAAGATTCACTAAAAGGGGTAATTTTCTCCAAAAATATTGGTAAAAGATAGTAAAAACTGTCCCCAGGGTATTTGGGAAACTAGTAGTTTTTTATCTAATGGAGTAGCTTATGGAAGGTGTATCTTGTAAGACAGAGTGATACCTCAAGGAGGGTATTGGTAATTTTGATGTTAAGAGGGGGTTTTTAGTAACTAGGTTATACGTCAGTGTATGTGTGTAAGTCTGGATGTAATTTACTGATTTAGAAAACGCCAAAAAAATGGACTTCTAATTCACAAGCTATTAACAATTGGAATGAGGTTACCTCATCTTCGCTTGTAAGATCTAACTTCTTCCTGAGGTATTTTTGAACTAAAGAAACTTGTACACTCCCATCCCTGCAAAAAGAATGCAGTAAATTAAATATAAGCTCAAAAGAATTAATTATTGAAAAACTAGATTTTACGAGATTTCTCCAGAGAAAAGCTAACAGGAAAGGTGGAACGGTTAATAACTCTATTGAAGCTGACTTTTGATAAATTGTTTTAGAACAGACTGCATTAGTTTCAACTCAATAACTAACCACAAGTAGTATAGTTATTGACTTTTCAAGGGATATAAATACTTATTTAACAGAATAAAAACAGTCTACGCAATTTCATAAGCTGGCCGTGATATGTTCATAAACGAATTAATGCAAGAAAACGAAAGTGAAAATATTTAGAACCATATATATATATATATATGATGTTATAAGAGGAGAGATAACAAGAAACAAACTTTATTCTCAAGTAACTAGCTGAGATCTGAGGCAAAGGTGGTGCAGTTCCTTCCCTGAAAATATATTTACAAAATTAGAGAAAATCAGAAACAAACACAATATGCATATCAGTATTTCATCCATAATATATAATTAGCCTAGCCCCCTAAACGATTCATTAATTACAACTAATGCCCGACATTGAAAAAATTACAACTCACCCCCTTTGAGTTTGAAATATGACCTCCAACTCCGAGCACCCATCCAAACTGATTTGGAGATAATATTTCAAAATTGTGAGTGGTAGGAGAGAGGTAGTATTTCGAACTAATGGGGGTTGAGAGGTAACTTTTTTCAAAAATGGGGTATGAGTTGTAATTACTGAATCTCATGAGTGGGCTAGATGTAATTAACCCTATAATTTATTCCTC
Source organism: Verbena officinalis (assembly GCA_958496215.1). NCBI lineage: Eukaryota > Viridiplantae > Streptophyta > Magnoliopsida > Lamiales > Verbenaceae > Verbena > Verbena officinalis. Next base: position 712,357 of record OY292385.1, read on the forward strand.
AGAATGAGTAACATAAACCACTTACATTTCATCAGAAGCCACTAATGAGAGCCAAATTGGATAATTTCTTCTTTCAACCGTAGAATTAGCAGCATCAAGCACATCCTGAGGAGGAATCCTAAATTGCCCAAAATTCCGAGCCTTCTGACGAATTCTACGCAGCTTTGTAGGTCTTTCAGACTCTATAGGGGTATTATGGTCATTGCAATTCTTCTCATCTTTAACTTTTGGTGTTTTTTTCCTGTTTTCCTTATTCTTGGTTTTATTTGTAAGACCCTCATTTTCATACTCTTCAGATTTAACAAGAGATCCTTGTGTGCTGAACTTAGACGACTTGCTTCTATTTGCTGCCTCAACCAAGCATGTTAATGGTTTCCAGAGATCAACTTTTTCTGAACCATTTTCACTTTCTTTATCTAGAATTGTTTGGTTAGATGGCTCTCCAGCAGCAGAATTCTGCTACAATAATGTTAATAAGCATACAGATGGTATTTTTAGCATATAGAAAACCATATCTAAAACAAATACAATCTAAACTACATTTTTTAAAATTTAATCACAGTAACATTTTGCAACCGCCACCCCCACCCCTCAAAAAAAGATAGAAAAACTACAAATTAATTTCCCTTTCATATATTGGAATCTTTTCCCTTTGCACCCCAAAATAGAATTCTTGGAAACAACATACCTGCCTCAAATTCTGAGTAAATTTGTTTAACAATATCTCTTGTGAGCTGGAGCTCTCCTCAATGGATTTTGTAACGGGTTTTTCTATGGTAAAACTTGAACCTTTTGATGCTTTTCTTGCAATGGATTTTGATCTTCTCCCAGTCATTTGTGTCTGTGTTGGTGATACTCTTGGAGTGCTGACAACCAATGATGAGAGAGATCTTTCTTTTCTCTTGGCAGGCAAAGCAATGGGAGTTGTAATTTCAGGGGCTTTAACTTTGATCCTCTTATGAGGAAATAGTTTTGCCCCCACATCTTGCAAATTATGATCAGCCCTGATTATAAAGTATCAGTTAGATCCCAAAAAAAGAATAATTATTTTTCTTCCAAATTTATGCATATTAATGATCTATAGACCCACAATCAGAAACTTCAATGAGAAACTGGCTAGAAGTAAATGAGAAAAATAATACAAGAAATCTCAATACTCATGAAAAGAATGCAATGTTCAGAAGGCTTTTATATCTTTAAGCAGTCATTGTTGTCATGATTCTTCTGGAATGAGAAACTCATGCATAAACCAGGTTTTTCCTTCATGGTACACATGGAATTGTATGTTATCATTACAAGAAATTAAGAATTAGAAAGATGACATAAATTAACAACTTAATTCTCATGTTTCTTTTTTACATACAGTAAGGCTACAAGTTTGTACTAAACCGAGTAGGAAAAGCACAAGCTAGCTGATATTACCTCAACTTTTCCAATGGAACACATCCCAAATGGATGTTGCATACTGGACAGCACTCCATTTCGTCATCTGAAAGCTTCTTGTATATGCATTTCCTGCAAACTATATCACATTCATATACAAGAAAATCAGGCTCACCAGACAGCAATATTATAGAATAATTACATAATGCAAAAAAATAAAATAATACTATATGTCATAAATTTGCCCCCAAAATGTCGCAAACATGACAAGAGGACAAAAGAACCAGCGGCAGAATTAGCATAAAGCATGGTGAAATGCCTTACACATCTCATTATACAACTTGCTTGATTTTACAAGCCAAGAATCAAAGTTCGAAGATATATCTAATTCAGCTTTTAGATGAATATAAGGTCAATATAACATCTCAACAAGAAACAAGAATACACAACCGACTGAAATAAGCTTTGGATTATAGGCTTATATCTGTCCCCATATTCCAACCATTATCAATGGGGGTGGGTTAAAATTTAAAAGAATCCTTTACAGCAAAGAGACTCCACATTAACTCAACTTTTGTTTTCTTTCAGTCAATCACTCTACATTCCTATTACTTATGTATTAGCTAGGACCAAATACACAACAAACATTACTTAATTTGATAATATCCAATTCAGGAAAACTCATCATATTTCAATGAGCAATTCAGCTCAATTAAACACCTACATAAGCTCTGATATAGTTCCTACATAGTATAAGATCCATGAACGCCCACACAAACATAAAATCATAACAACGGAAAAAATAACAAAAAATCCATGAACACATCTAAATGCCCAGATCATTAACACGTTACAATCCATACAACGGAACCCAGATGCCAGCAAAACCCAGATCACGAAAAGCTACAGTCAAACTCGAAAAAAATAAGCCAAAAATCGAATAACCGCCCGCTAATTACAAAGTAAAATCACAAATCCAAAACAATTAGAACAATACGTACGAGTAGCAGCAGTACTCACAAGTATGGAGGCATTCAATAATAGTGGTGGCGTCGCGGAAGAGCTTGTGACAGAGAGGGCATGTCATGCATGGCGCGACCGCCTCCCGCCTCACCTTCATCACCTGGTGCGGCATCTTATTACCCAATTAATCGCTCAAATCAACAAAAATAACAACTATCGCTCTCGAACCCACGTATCTTATTCAGTGCATGATAGCGCCGAATCATAAGAGGCGGGATTTACGTCCATTCCTTCTCTGTCGACTGAATCTGCATTGAAAAATCCAACAACAAAAAACCACAATTATTATCGCAGATGCATTAATCAACGAGCTAGCTAGCTACACAAAAAAACAAAACTACGGAGTACAAGTGAGGCATGAAATAGACGGAGATTTGCGAGGGATTATTGCTCTAAAGACCTGTAAATCTGAGGAATGATTCGGCAGAGGTGATTTGGGCAAAGAAGATTGAAGAACGTATGCTCAAGGCTCAAGGGGTGGCGCTTGGTGGATGATCCGTGCGTTTGTATTTTGGGGGTGGGTGTCGAAATCGAGAAGAGAGAGAGAGAGAGAGAGAAAGGGGAGAGAGAGGCTTCGTTGTTAAAATCAGCATGAACCAAAAAATATGAATATCAAAAAATATATACTTTGTGCGACTTTTTTAAAATTTGTACTGAAACTTTTACTCTACTCTATTAGGTGCATTTTATACTTAAAAAAAACAAGAAATATACTATTGACTAACTAAAATATATTCTTTCCTTACTCATTTAATCCATAAATATGGACTTTTTTATTCAAAATATTAATTAGTAGCGAGTCAATTCTACAATCCGCTATTAGTCTAATTCAATATTTCTGATTTCTAGATTGTTATGCCATATAAGTTTTTTAATGTTGGATTGATATAAAGAATTAATATCATTTTACCAGTTTATAATCTAATATTTATAAGCACATGTCTCTCCTGCGATTGTAATTGACCGTACTATCGTATGGAGGGGCCGAGAATATTATTAAGTAAATCCATACAATTATACATGGGATTAATGTATAAATCAAATAAGTATTAACCCCATATTTAATAACATAATATACAATTCAAGATTTTATGTTTTTTTAGATATGACAAGATAGACTGATTGATGGCATGATTCTATTTTCAGAATTAGAGTAGAATAGCATAACGGATGCAAATAGTACTATACTTATTGAGGCATCTATATATCTCATGATATTGCTAGTTATAAATTATTTTACAGTAATATAGTTTAAATTAATGGTGGAAATTTTTTGATAAATTCCATCTTAAAAAGGTAACATATATATACTCGCACACTATTTGGTGCTAATAGATTATAGTTTCGATATACTATAACATTTTGATTCTTGATATTGAAAAATAAATTCCTTTTTAAACAAAAAAATAATTAAATAAACTACATTTGAATTTCTTATAACAGTGGACATTTTTACATGTATTCTATGACTAATCACTCTTAAAGTTGTAACATTAAACCTCTTTCGAATTAAAATTCCCTCTAAACACATATACATTGCTGTACCCTTTTATACATAGAAGAAATTATATATGATCAAAATCAAGAACCAACAAGACCCTTACGTCGAGCATAAGAAATTATCGACAGAAAAACAGATCCACAAACGAGTGCAGCAAGCATCACCACCTGCATATCAAGATTTAAAAAATAAATAAAAAAATGTGCATTACTTCCAATTGTTATTACGGTTTGAAATTTCAAAAAGCAAAATTATTTTTTAAATAATAATAAAAAAATCCCATCATATCCCATAAAATTTAATTCCTCGCTCTGATGCAAAAATGGCTTAGGTTATGCTAATTTAATTACTAATTACCCATTTGAATAGGAAGCCATGGCGATCTCTCCATGGATATGGAATGTTCATTCCGAAAATTGCTGCAACTAAAGAATACACAGACAAACAAACTGTCCCAGAACTTAGAAACAGCTCCAGCTGCACAAGAAATTAAAAAACATGCACAGATCAAACTCCAAGAAGCCAAAAACACTGAAAATAATACATACCATCTATCTATATTGAATTATCATTTTTCTTTTTGTCATGATCGATGGATTATTTATTTAATGGATAACTACACTGATAACTGCTCAGGGTTCGCCTAATTATGCAGACATACCCTGAGGTTTGAGAAATTACATAAACATACCCTGTCAATATTTTTTATTACATCCATTAAGTGGTTGAATAGATTTCGGGGACATCATTTCAATAAAACCTGCAGATAATATATATTTGAATTTTTTTAACAAATAACCAGGACCATAACATGAATGTGCTCTTTTTCGTTAAGGTGTTCGAACAACAACTATAGTTTAGGGTATGTTTTTGTAATTTCCCAAACCTCAAGGCGTGTTTCTCCGTAATTTGGTCAAACTTCAGGATATGTCATGCACTGTAATTATAATTTTACTAAATATGCCAGAAAAATCGATGACAAAATGTTAAAGTGATCATATAAAGACATAGAAATGAGGCCAGACCTGAATTAGTTGGTTTCTATGATTGTCCAGCTGCAATGAACAAGAGATTAGATTAGACAATATTTGACATTTCATCATAAATTAATAATGTTAAGTGTTACCTGAATATTGATGTAGTCCTCTGTGTCATCAATATACTCCCGCAGCTATTAAAAGCAGAAGAAAAATTAGAATATTAAGACGAAAACAAGATCAAAATTATTGGTTAGGAAAAAGGAAAGAAGGATCAAAGTCGAAATTATCAAGTATTAATTAAGTTTAAAATAGGGATGATTATTAAAAAAATCAGAAATTTATGGAATTATACCCCTCTATCCATTAAAAGAAAAACAATTACCAACATTGAGATTTGCTTACATCTTACAAATAGCACCAACTATAAGTTACCTAATTACAAACTACCGCCTAAATCTTTCGGTGTTGGGCGTTAACTGTAATTTAAATTGACAGAGAGTGGGTTTATGTAATTACAGAAAACTGCAGGCAGGTTTTGAGTAACTATTATTTTATATAATTATGTTATTATATAAATTTGAAATACATACCGTAGTCAGCTTATTCATGGTGCTTTCAATTTGCATAAAGTAAGCCTGCAAAAACAAACGAACTCGGATTTATTAAAAAAAAACTAAAAACCATGAAAACAACTTCCTAATTCTTCAAGTAAATTAACAGAATATTAAAACCTCAAGCAGCATTTCGAGTTCCTCAACATTATTCTCTTCTCCTGGACTTGTTACCCCACTTGTCCTGCTACTACATCTTGACATCTTTGAACATAATATTGGCGATTCGGCATCCATCAGCAGCCACTTGGCATGTCCCGATTCGCTGGAGTCGGATGCTGACATGGCAGACTTTCTTGAAAGATAAAGATCCGCCATGTCATCATCGTCGTCTAGTAGTTGCTCCAGTTCATCCCTAACCTAGAAATAATAATTATGCCAATAAGATGATCAGAAAGTAATGTGAATACATACACAATCAAACCTTCATCACAATATAGGAAAAAAGGAACATACTTTTTGAACCCGACTCGTTAATCTTGTCATAGAACTCTTCATCTTACGCACGCGATCTAAGTTCCGACTGTTCGTCTGCATTGACATTCATATATAACAACTTCGTGTTTTTTACATTTATATATCACTATAAATAAGTGAGAATTCGCTTTGCTGTACGTATATTAGTGAAAAAAGATAAAAAAAAAACTAAGAGTTCAATAGAGTAGTTACCCTAGCAGTGAGCTCATCTAAAGCCGGATAAGCAGCAACCTCCAATTCTCTAGTCTGCGCATCGAGAGAGCTACATATACCTTCCAACGCTACTTCTAGGGCTCGGAACTCAAACGGGAACTCTACAACAATGTCACCACACAAATCATCAATCAATTCATTATATTAGTTACATATATATCAGGACCGACAGATCTAGTCAGAAAATTTTATTTTTGATAAAAATTTATAAATACTAAGTTTGCAGCCCTTGACACATGCACAGTAACTCAATGTTATATATATTTTACCCGTTTCTTCATCGCTTCCAACTTCACTAGTATGTGCCTCAGACAACTCTTCTTCCTCACCTCCTCGCCCGATTGCCAAAGGCAATCGCCTTCGGAGTTCTTCCACAATTGGTATCACATTGTCATCTAAAGGATCCCTAAGTAACACCTAATTTCAAAAAATAATTAAATAAGCACATTCTTCCTCAATTTAGTTTGCATGCAAACATTTGAGAAAAGCTGAAAATCTTACCTCATCTGTTGTTATTATTGCCTTGATATGCTGCAATTTTCAAGATCGAAATATTTCAAATTAAAACGGGTCAATACAAGAAACACCCTGAAGTTTGCTTGGCCGATAGTAACGAAAACCACCTTCAAACTAACGGAAAATCAAGGACTAAATGTGTTTTTTGTAATATCCAAACCGAAGGGTCTTATTCGTAATTATTACTTTGAAAACAGATAAATAAATAAAACACATACAAAGCTAGCTAAAGAAAGATGAGAAATTCTCTCTCTATAGTCTATATAATTTTTTTTTACCTCCAAATTGAGTACAATTGCCCTTTCTCTACCGAGGATTGCAGAAGGGTAAGACAACAAAGGGTCGAGAATTCTGAGGTCTCTGGCATTTATGGGAACTCTCGTCATGAGATCATACTTATCCATATCCAAGATTATCCCTTCACCGCTACTATCCAACATTATCCAGTTCCTCGAAACAGCTGCTTTCATCTTCTTATTCAGAGAAGTCATCTGTAATCCATCGTCTTCAGCCATATTTCAAATTTCCTTCAAGCCAAATAAATCATAAAATCAACTTCTTTAATTTCTTCTAGCTCTTTCATGCATATTTCTGAAAATAAAATAATAAAAATTCAGTCTTTTGAGAAGAAATAAATGGATCGGAAATGGGTAATTACAGACAGGAGTTCACAGTAATAATTGAGCTAATACGTACAATAATGGAAGAAGTTGGAGAAGCTAATCAAACTTTGATATTTTGGTCTGAATTTGTTTCGTGTTTCAAGAGAGATGATTGATTGTGTTGGGACTTGCATTGGGCGGGTAGGATAGGATAGGATGTCTCATCTTTTATGTAATGTCAATCAATTTTGTGATTTAGTTTATATTTTAGGGATAATTACACTGACACCTCATTGACTTAGGGGTAAATACAGCTAGACTCTTTGTACTATTGGATATTAGAAATAGATCCTCTAACCCTAACGAAAACCTTAAAAATTTAACGAAAAGTTGTGAAATGACTAAATTATCCATAACATTTTTGTTATAGTATTTGCTATACATGAAATGAGCTAAATAAGTAAGTTTTTGTCGATTTAATAGGACGTTATAATCTACATGGAAATAAGAAAATGATTAACGGCAATATCTAAGTGTTAGATAGAGCCATAGTCGAGGGGACGTCTCCGTAATTTCCAATAGTACAGGGGGTCTAGCTGTATTTACACTTAAGTCGAGAGGTGTAAGTGTAATTATCCCTTATTTTTATTTTTAATTCTATAAATATCTTTGTTTTATTTTGTGAAATGAGCGAGATTGATAAATTATACTAGCAATTTTGGCACACTCGATGCGTGTGCAAAATATAAATAAGTATAATTAATAATATATTAAGTTTTAATATTCTAAAATTATAAATATTTTTATTAATTTTTTTCATAATTTTTAATTTAAGTTATTTTAGTATTTATATAAAATAAATTTAGTGGTTATAAGATAAATAAATAGAATTAACTGTGAAATGTGAATAATAAGAGAGAAGAATATGAGAATGAGAGAGAAAAATAAAAGGTACTTTTTTTGTCAATTCTATCAAATTAATGGCCACGTGCAAGTCACGTTTGTTGACTCTTAGTCAATTAATGGGAATCTCTCTTTAGGACGTAAAGTGAGATTTTTTGGCACTTTATGGGATATAAAGTAAAATTTTTGGCACTTTGGGACGTAAAATAATTTTTTTTGCACTTTATGGAATATAAAGTGAGATTCCCATAATGTATGAGACTAAATATGAAATATGAGTACTTTATGGACTAAAAGTGAGATTTTCCCATTATATACATAATTCTGTTTTTTCTAAGAATAGAAATCATTTACCCTTCACATATATAATTCCAAAGAGAGCTATCTAGCTAGCACATGACTACTTGTTTGCTCATATTAATTAATATTAAAATTTGGGGGAATTACGTCAAGAATTTATATATAATTAGTGTATTTATAAATCAATTACTCGATCTTATTTGAAAAATTATTAAATAATCTTGAAATTTTTAATAAATGTATATATAAATAATCTGAAAAGACCCACATTTAGAATGAATAATTTGGGGATCGGATATTTTCATAAAATATATTGACATATTTATTAAAAATCTCTTAAACTATAGTAATTTCTTAAATAAGAATATTTCGACATGTCTTTAATTTTCCAGCTAAAGAAACACAATTATTAATTTCTTTTGGATGGTTGGAGGAGCTAGCCAGGCTCCCTCATTGATGGCTGGCAACTCCCTTATGGTCATGGAGGGGTCCAGAAGTACGTACATTCCCAATCCCCGCAGAAGTTGCATATGGTGGACTGATTTATTATTATTTATAAATGCTAGCTGGTACAAAAGGATGAAAAAAAAATAAAAATTAATAAAGAAATAAATGTAGCCCAACTTTTCTTTTCTTTTCTTTTCTTTTAATAATTTGAGGGTATTTTGGTCATTTCAGTTGCATAATGCCAGAAAATTAATGGTGGATTTGGACGTAGGATTACCATTTCTAATTCTTTATAGCCGACGATTATTAATATATATATATATATATATATATATACTAGCTAGCTATCTCGATCGATCGGCCGAATTTCATTTGGGCTAAAATTAAATTTCTTAGCACAAGTAGTGGATATATACCGAGGGATTATAGATAGACACGTGGCGAAATCTGGTTGGATTCTTACAGATGAGGTGTTATCGATGTGGTCGGATGTGTGTGGTTCATTGTAATAACTGTACTACTGACACAAGAGACTAAGAGAGAGAGAGAGAGATTAATTGTCCACACAAATTAATCCACGGGCCGGCCGGCCAGCGTAAATTTATCCTACAAATTAAGTTGAAGCTGATCGATCGAGTGTTGGCAGATATATCTAGCTAGAGCTTGAACGTACAACTCATTCAAGTTGAAAAGTACCAATGGCGACATACCATCTCTGCTTGCACCTCAACTTCGTCACTTGCACGCGCCGCCTTCATTCACAACGCATCCGCCGTGCGTCCCTCCACTGTTCTTGGTATATATATATATATATGTACCACCAGTCTAGCTAGCTCTATACCAATGTCCAATCTCATGCATGCATGCATGGCAATTCAAATATATATAGTTAATGGGAGGGATAGTACATATTCTAGCTAGCTTTTAGTTAAAGTGCTAACAAAAGTCAAAAGCTTTTAGCATCTAGAAGAGCAAAAGCTCTACCGAACACCCACTATATGTCTGAAAATTTAAAAATAAAATATGTCAAAAAACGAGTAATTATAGATGACAAATGGAATATATAGAAACGAAATGCGGAAAAAAATAATAAGAATCTGTGTAAAGCTACAATTGTAACAAATTACAACCCAATTCCTTCCAATCCCATAATACAAATCCATCAAATACATCCCACTTCCATACTTTAGTATAAATAATAACAGTAACAAAATTTCATCCTTGTGACAAATACCATCTTTAAATGATAAACATGTTGGAAAAAATCCAACTCCTGCAAAGTTACAGCAACAATTAAAAAGAAACCTTACACAAAACTCCCTAAGCCTGAGTGTAATGATGCAGCTTGTACAGCAACACTTTCCCAGCAGCATTTCCCATCGCCATAAAACCTCCACGAGGGCTAAAATCCACACAGCTTGGATAATGCAAAGCCGAATTTGCTTGAGGCCAGTTCGAGAAAGCAGTCAACGAAGGAATGTGAATCAATTTCATACTATTCTTCTTCATCCTTGATCCAATGGCCAAGATCTGCGCATCCGGATTAAACCTCATGAAATCCACCTTCGTGGTCAAATTCTCAATAGCTTTTATCGGTTTCCTCTTCCCACCCAAAAACTCGTCCCTATTGTAAACATTCACGATCCCGCTATCAGAACCTGCTGCAAACAAATTCCCAACGGGGGCAGCACAAAGAGCCGTCCCGTTCAGACAACCTTCATCGACACCTCTGTGGAAACAAGACATCGTTCTCATGTCCCAATGGTAGATTTGACCATCCCCACCGGAGCTCATCAGTTTGTTCCCGTCGTTAGTGAAGGCTACACTTCGAACAGTGCCGTTCATTTTTAATGTCCCGATTAGTTCCTTGGTTTTTGTCGAAACTATTAGAATATACCCTTCGTTGCCGAGAAATGCAATGGTATTGGAATCGGGGCTGACTTCGAATGATTCCAAGCTCTTCTCGTCCCGTCCTGTGAGAGGGCCAATTTTGTCGACCGTGGCTTTGACCAAGTCGAAGCTATAAGCAAACTTCCTTCTTCCTGATATGATAGCCTGTGAATAGGAGTGAAAAATGGATCAAATTACTCGATGTTCGATTTGAAATTTATCATTGAAAGCTTGTTTGAAGTTTGTTCTTTAGGTGTAACAAACCCAGATTGAACATAATTTCTAGTTTGATAAGATTTGAAACTCGGCTCATATAATATTTCAGGTGTAAAATATCAAACTATTCCAGCTCGACTTGGGATCGATTCGATTAAGGAGGTGTTTGCAAACTCTACTACTTTTGGAGCAGCTAAACTTGTAAAAAGGTGGAGTAGTAAAAACATGGAGTTTTGGAAAATAAAATGAAAAGCACAAAAAGTAGTAGTTGAATGTTTAGAGAAAAAAAGTTGGGAAGCACTTTTACTACTCTCAAAATATTTTCATTTATTTACAAAAAACTACTTAAGTAAGCAAAAGTTAGAAGTTTTTGTAGAACCAAAGAGCTCAAAGAAAGCCTAAACCATAAAAGTACTTTTTCTAGGGTTTGCAGACACTACCTAAAGCTCATTCTAGCTTGGCTCGTTTAATAGGAGAACCGAATTCAAACATAATTTCAAGCTCTATAAACAAATCAAATCAAATTCGAACAATAACTTGTTCGGCTCGGCTCGTTGACACCCATACCTGTGAACCATCTGGCAAGAAAGCAGCTTTTCGAATTGGACAATCTTCCAGGAATATGCTTTGAATCATATCGTTCTTTTTACCATCAACTTGAAAGAATCTCAAACTTCTGTCCAGTCCACCAACGAGGAGCAACTGCCCGTTCTTGTGGAATTGGACCGAATTGACCGGAGCTTTCGAAGGATTCCTCATATTAGCATCACCAAGTCTGGAAAATTCAAGAAGTCCTGGTAATAATTTTGCACCCCGTTTTAAGACAAGGTCTTGGTTTACTTTAAGGATATCGTTGACACTTTCTTTGTCTGAATCATCATCATCAGAACTGTAATCTCTGAGCTGGGCATCGGGACGTGCCCAATCCGTGCCTGGATTCATCTTAATATGCTGAGCTCTCAATCTCGAAACATATGCGGCACCGGAAATTACGCTTTCATCCTCTTCCTTCCTCAGCTTCCTCAATTTGTTAACTTTAGCTATGTTGATATTAGCTTTTTCCTCTTCATCGTCAATCCATGCAGGTTTCCTTTGTTTGTTTTTGTCTTCTTTGATCGTTTCATCTTCTGAATTGAGGTCCTCCTCGTAGACAGTCAATGCACTGTTTGCTGACTTGTCGGTGAAGAACAGTGCCGAACTGTTGTCTATTTCCCCTATAGCTTCTTCTTCTTCATCCTTTCCAAACTCGAGTGGTGTGTACAAGGAACCGAATAGAAAGTTCTCCAGCTTCTTCATTTCTTTCTCCTGTTCGATTTCTGATTTTTCGTCCTTCTCTTTTCTCCCTCTCTTTCTCTTGTGATTCGTGGCATCATCCAGATCAGTCATTTTCTCATTTTCAACATCTTCGTCCTCTTCGACAGCAAGGGTAATATTGTCTTTCTTCGACGCCCTCTTTTTCTTCTTGCTTGGCTCCTTGGGTATAGCGTTTTGAGAAATCAAACTCATCTTTGACAAGTCAGTAACTGCTCGGACCGAGTCACAATGATAATACTGATTAGGAGACGATGTCAATACGCAAAACTGAAACTTATTTCATAATGCTGCACTTTCATAAACAATGGTAAAAATATTTTGAACGCACATAGTAGCATATGACAACAAAGATAAAGTATAAAAAGGAAAAGGAACGAAACCTAGCACTTCTACAAAAAAACACAAACATATACATACAACTCCCAGTTAACAATGGGCTAAAACTAGAAATAACGCTACTGCAAATTTTCAGCTAAACAAAATTATAAATCTCCCAAAAATTTCAAAACCAATAACTATTTTGCAAAATATAAGTTAATTTTCAACACTTTAAGTTAAACCAGAATCATATGATACACAAATAACTTACGATGAGTAGTTCTTCGTCAGCCGGAAAAGGCAGGCGTCAGCGAGACGATGAAGCTTTTCAGTAGCTATTCGGCAACGGTAACCGGACGGCTCTAAGGCGGCGGCGGAAAGGCGATTTTACCTTCGTCCGCTGGAGAAGTCGGGCGGCTGTAGGTGTAAGTGACCAGAGAAATTGAAGCGTATATATGGGCCACCCCAGATTTTAATAATGGGCCACTGTTATTTGGACATCAGTTTATAGTAATGGGCTTCTGCTACATAAAACCAGCCCACCCTCTTTTGTGAATTAATTAATTAAAATCGAATATAAAAAGAAAAGGTTGAATAAATTCAAATTTCACCAATATTTATTAGATTAATATTAAATCTCTTTGCCTAGGTATGTATAGTGTGACATCTAGGACCGGTAAATAAGTGATAATTTTCCCACAAGTTTCGTCTCTTCCTATTCATACATACATAAGTAGAAGAATAGTTTTAGAGATAAATTATTGGGGTTTGGTCTAATGGGAACCAAATATTACTTCTAAATTTAATTTTTTGCAGTGACAAATTTCGAATTGTGTGCGTATCTTAAAAAAAATATATATTTTTAGACATAAGTAGAATAAAATGGTGAAACATATAAACGTTCATCTTCATTTCAAATATAGAGGCGCCAATTTTTGCTCATTTCTCCCGCGCCCGCCCGCCATTCCTCTGCCGCTCCACCCGCTCTTTATTTCCTAACCCCCACTCTACCCCTTCTCCACCCACCCAACCCCGCCCCAGCCCCAGCCCCTAGGTTAGCAGCTTCAGGAAGAAACACAAACTATGCACGGCCACCAACCCCATCCCGCCACCCCGATTTCCGACGTTGCTCTCCTCATTAAACGCGGCAAGAAGCGAGGGAGCTATATCTGCAGTCGCTGTGGGTTGCCGAAGAAAGGCCATAACTGTCCTTTCGCCCAAAACAATGATGATAACTCCAGCCCTGTTTCCACCTCCGGTGGTGGCGGCCGTGAGTCGTCCACCAGTACTGCTATCAACTCCACATCGGGGAATCCGATGGACATTACGCCTCAGTCGATAGGTTCCCCTTTGCCTCTGTCGAGGCGCCGGAGAGCTCTATCTTTCGATGATATTAGTATAGTTGAGGAGGAGTATGAGATGGAGCGGATTGATTTGGAGCTGGATGTGGAGTCCGGGAATTTACCAATGAGTTGTCTGTGGGATGTTTTAAAGAGGTTGCCGCCGGCGGGGTTGCTGTCGGCGTCGAGGGTGTGTAGGGGGTGGAGGGCGACTACGAGGAATCTTTGGCGGGCTGCCGAGGAGCTCCGGCTTAGGGTTCCGGCGAAGGCGCCAATTGAGTTTGTTGGGTCCTTGTTACAGAAATGTCCTGGACTTGTAAAACTAGCTCTTAGAATGGAAAGGTTAGGTTTCGGCTGTTGGTAATCAGATCTAAAGTCTTATGAAATAGATCCAGTGAATTATAAAAGAGACAAGAATGAATACATTGTTCTAATGAGGATTTTCATATCATTTGAAAAAAATCTAAAGATCTGAACTATTATCTCAGGGCAACGATACAGGAATTTGATCTGACTTTGGGTTTGGCTGGTGCAAATTTGATGGGAAATTTGTGAAAGGACCTCAAATCTAGTATTAAGTATCAACATGGCTAATGGAAATATTGATATGTATTTTAAGCTGATTTGCTTCTTCGATCTGATTATAGATTCTTTGCTTTTCGTTTCACAGTGATATTGATGCAACCCTGCTTGCTTGCATTGCCTTCTCATGCCCTAATTTGCAGTCGCTGGAGATCTCTACATCCGACTCTGCTGTGAATCGGATCTCTGGGTAATACTTTTTAATTCATTGATCTATGCTTTTATTGTCTATTCTTGGACATTTGGTTTTTATCTTTGGATTATTGTGTTGGTTGAATGTGAGCTAATAGAGTTTCTGTACATTGTGGTTTCGGAGTTAATATACTAAGGAAAGATACTTGATAGTGGAGGTTCTTCATTTCTACTATTTTGTACAATTTGTATTTTCCTCTATGTTTTCAGAATTTGCTGTTCTAATTCTTCATAGGGTCCTGTAATTCTTCTTATCTGAGTTTAGATGCTAATTGCTCAGTTTCTTGAGATAGATTTTCTATTTTCTCTTGAGATGCTTTATATATCATACTGTGTAAATTTGAGGTTATGAACTTTTTCAGGTACGAATTGAGTCGTTTCATAGCTGAAAAAAGGTGCCTAACCAGTCTCAAGATGGAAGGTTGCTTTAATCTTGGGGGCTTTGTTTTTTCTTCCACCAGTTTGTCAACTCTTTGGCTTTCAGATCTTCACTCGCTCTCTAAGATGGTAACAATCGTTAAAATTCATGGTGTTTTTTGATCAAAATCTGTTTGATTTTATCTGAAATCATTATTCTCCAACTTTTATCTTGTCACAGATTTTTAACTGCCCCAATTTGAAGGAAATTTCCTTAGATTTTTCTCGTCAAGAAAATGACAACACTGATGTTACCACATTTGTGGGTGCTCTTGGGAGAAACTGCACTAAGCTTCAAAACATTCACATTGCTTCAGTTCGGCTTTCACATGCTGCAGTGCTAGCTCTCACAGCTGCCAATTTGAGGTTACTTATTCCTTCTTTTGTGACTGACAAATTTTTGTTTGTGTTAATGATTCCATTTTTAGTTTGCTGAAATGTATATTTATTTCTGCTTCCTTATTTAGGGGTTTGCGGATGCTTTCACTTGTTCTTGGATCAGATTTAACTGATGCATCAGTTGCAGCTATTGCTTCTAGCTTTAGAAAACTGGAGTTACTTGATCTCAGTGGGTACGTTGCCCTAGTTTGGGAATTTTTATTTTGGTTTCAAAATTATAAATAACCCCTTTGATTTTTATTTTTTTTTGAATAAAAAAGACAGAATTTGTCTAGAAACTTGAATAGGGTCGTCAACATATTTGTATGAAATTTGAATATAGCATCATGAAACTATGTATAACGACACTCAAACGGGATGTCTGTGAAATAAAGATAAGTTATGAGGGATGTATTTGTAATTTTGAGATCAAGAGATGTGATTCGTGTAGTTACACATAATTAACGAAGAGAGCATTGTAATTGTTTTAAACTCTATTGAACTTTTAGGATTTGTTGAAGTTATTCATTTAACAAAACTGATTTTATTTTGTTTTGTTTCTAAAATATAGGTCCAGCATCAGCGACAGTGGCATTGGAATGATTTGCAATGTCTTTCCAGATACATTATCAAAACTTCTACTTGCTCTTTGTCCCAACATCACTTCAAGTAATCTTCACATCCTTTACTTAAAAAAGTCCCATTTGCTCTATAATACTGTTACAGACAATTATGAACCCCCCCCCCCCCCCCCCCCCGCCCCCCGCCCCCCCCCCCCAGGTTTGTCCATTTTAAGAAAAATACACTAATACACTCAAACCTTGAAAATTACGAATACTCCATGAGTCACGATTGTCAATAATTTTCTGTTAGTTTTAGGGGGTATTGTTATGGTTTCGAATCTCAGGGTAATTTAAGTGTTGTTTCAAGGATTCCCGGTGTTTTTTGTAAATGACGTAAACCTCGGGGGTATTCGTAACTAAACCTACTTTTTATCTTGTACTAAACTTCTTTTCGCCTTCTGTTTGTATAGGTGGCATTCAATTTGCTGCTGCTCAACTACCTCTTCTGGAACTCATGGATTGTGGAATGACAATTTGTGATCCCAATACTGAAGTTTCTACCGATGAAGAAGACGACTTCGATTGTGAATTACCCAAAACGCCCAACAAGACGCACCACCTTATGTACCAGAAACTAATCATCAAACATAGCCGGTTGAAAAAGCTAAGTTTATGGGGTTGTTCTGGCTTGGATGTAAGACTCTTGTTCAAAACTGTTATTTTTTCTTGTATGGGATGGAAATTTAATTTTGTTGCCTAAATTTGATGATTTTTTTATGCAGGCATTGTATTTGAATTGTCCTCGTCTTGTTGATTTGAATCTCAACTCTTGTAGGAATTTACATCCAGGTACTTTATATATAGTCTAAAAAATACTATCAGGCGAATTACCTTTACTGCTATGATGTTTGGCAAAAATCAGTGATCACAAAGAAAACTCCTTCATTTTCTCAGTTATTACAAAAAAAATGCTGACATTTGATTTCGTTTGTAAAAAAGCTAATCCGTTTGGGTTCATTTTGATTCTGTTAAAAAAATTGATTTTCAGAAAATGCCCTCCTGGAAGTGGGAACAATAATTTCAATTTTTCTTAGACCAAAACACCTAATAAGGATTTTCATGCTATTTGTGATAAGTTTTCTTCTTAATAAAGTAGTTTATCGCGGTTGGGAGCAATTCGGACTTTTGTCACTTTCTGTTAAGTTCTTCACGAAAAGGAAATATTATGTTTTTTTTTGTGTAAGAAATGAAAGCTTAGGAAGTAGTTTGTAATTTGCCAAACTTCAGGGATAGTAAAGTAATTAGTTCTTTTAACTCCTTGACATAGAAAGGTTCTATTTTTACTTGGGCTTATATTTTCTTTTATTGCATTGATTCCAGAGAGATTACTACTTCAATGCCCCAATTTAGAAAGTATTCATGCATCAGATTGCCGAGACATGCTGGTCAATACCCTAAAATCTCAGGTGGCGTCTTTCTCAATTTTTAATTTTTCAATTAATTTAATTCAATCCAATTGATATAAAAATACCTTTCATTTACATTTTTAGTTAATCCCATCACCTACACTATTTCAATTCTGTAATATTATTATCAATTTTCTGCAGGTCTACTACTACAGTAATTCTTTCGCTGTAGAAAATCTTTCGCCTTCCAAACGTCTACCTGATGGCTCCAAAAGAGTCGGAGTTCCATTTTTTCACAGCCCTCAGGTAAACTTATTTATTTAATCAATTCTGCTTATCTGACAGCCACGGTAAGAATTGGGAGCGTACAGCCACCTTTTTGGCCACAAAAAATGCTCAGGAATAATTAAGTGGAGTTCGGCCCACTAATTAAACAATTAAGACTAATTAAAATTAAAGTTAACACTATATACTTTTAAATAATATTTGTTTTGATCCATAATTTAATCCATCTTTTTCTTAATAGTCTTTTTAGATTTTAATTCTATAATTTTGTACAATATTATTAGATAAATAAGTCAAAAAAAATTATAAACAGTAAAACCTAAACCCTAAAGGTCTAAACCCCTAAAACCCTAACCCTAAATCCTAAACCCTAAACCTCTAAAACAAAACAATGATTAGAGGTTAAAAACATAAATTTAAAAATTAGGTGGCGAAATACAAATCGCTTCATATGTTAGGGATTAATTGCAATTATTTCTAAACTAAATAGTGTTATGATTAGGGATATTATGTTATCTAATTAATTTTAATCATGTGAGGCCCACTATTTTTCTCCTATGGCTCGTTAATTTTAATTTTTAGATTTAATTTTAATTAGTCCTAATCATCTAATTAATGGGGCCACCTGTTTTCAAATCTTCCGTATATTTTTGCGGTTGAAAATGGGCTGTACCCAATTCATCTTACAGTGGCGGTAAGATAATATTTTTCCTTATTTAATTTGTATGTGGAATTACATCTTTATTTTGCATATTAATATTAGGAGGTTACTTATATTTAAGCCCCCAACTACATGTGATAATTACAAGTTGGACCCCATTTTTAGATATAATAACACCTCAACCCTCGTGGAGAAAATGAATTGAATTACACATAACACCCACCCCAATATGTTTCTGTGAAGTTCCCATTATACCCTCACTGTTAACGTTAAGAAAATTGTAAAAAAATTACACGACTCCCAATTACTTGTGTTGTGCCTTTTTACAGGCATCTGAAGATGAGAAGGGATGGAGAAGAGCTCCGAAACGCCGTTGTACAGTGTTTGCTACCTCATAAATGCCACACGTTATTGTTTATTATAACTAAAATACTAACTGGGGAAAACTGGAAATTGTATTGTATCATTAATTATTGATAATAACATATATTATTGTTTTCTAAATAATTCAATACTGTTAATTACAAATATATTTCTATAATGAATTATTTCTATGTAATTTTGTAGATGAAGCTTAGGAAGTATGAGATTTGTAATAACCTAAAACCATCTCTTCCCCATAATCATCAGGCAATTTGTTTATTAATATGATGGGGAGTGTTTGAAACTCTAAAAAATATAATTTTTTTTTAAAAAGGCTTTATTTTGTGGTATTTTTGAATTTCAAACACTCATAATTTCTACTCAATTTAAGTTAAAATAAGCTAGAAGTTTGAAATGCCTAAGAATATGCTTTTGATTTTAGCTTTTAGCTTGTAAGTTATTTTTATAAATAAATAAAAGTTAGTTATTGATTGTAGGAGAAGTTAATCTTAGTTTCTTTTCTTCTAAACACTTGATTCTTTTTTCCCACTTTGTTTTCCAAAAACTCCTTTTAATTACACTTTCTTTTCTTTTTTTTTTAAATTTTAACTTTTCAAAAAGCAATAGAGTTGCATAATCATATTAATTATCAAATAAGAAGCTAAGTAATAAATAAAGAGCTGATAAGAATATTGGACAAGAATGGTACAAACAAACTACTAAGTAACCACACAAAACACACTTTCATATTCTACTTTAGGGATGTAATTATGACATATTAGGCACATAAATAAGATTCTTAAGGCACAAGAACATTAATTCACAACTGTAAATAACCAAAATTCTTAAGATTAAATTCATATTACAACAATATTATAAACACATTTTAATTCTGCCTTTGTCGTTTGTTTGGGGATTTTTTTTGGGACCACGACACACAAAGATCAAACGAAAGATTTGTGGTTGAATCTCATTTAGCTTCTTCTCTTACATTTCTCCATTGCTCTAGGCGCTGAAAAAGACCAAATCAACCAAATTGGTCAAAATGGTTGTACAACTTTCGTACTTGGAAAAAGTAAATCTGCAATGTGCGTGCATGTGTGAAAATATATAGTAGGGGGGACACATGCTAGAATCTTGAATATCTTCTTCACTATGGAAGACCATAGCATTAAATAAACCGTAGAATATATTATGTATGACCCATCCATAGGCTTGGCTTAATTTATATTTGAGTTTTGACTCCTTCTATAAAGAGTTAGTCAAAATTATCAAATATCCAACAACGAGAAATATAATTACCAGAGTCTTTCATAACGCTCGAGTTTGACCCGAATAGTTAAAAGACTAATATATATAACCTAAATAAAATCGAAATATTTAAACAAATTAAACGATAGAACTAGTACTTATAGATAGATGCTCACCGAGTCCTTTTGCTTCTGTTCCTTTCATTATGCGCAGGCGCTTGCATGATTCAACAAACATCCTATTAAATTAATATAGTTCACATATGTTAAGTAGATGTTAATAATTACATCAACTACCCTTGTAATTATTTGAATTTGCAAATCTATCCTCCAAGTTTCAGAATTAATTACAACATAGTCCCTGCATGTAGCTTCAATTAATTCCTGAGCAGGGACTATGCTGTGATTATATATTTATCAATTAAGTGAAACTAGCTAGCTGTAAGAAATGTACTGTAATTTCTAATTAATATAGGAATAGATTTGTAAATTCAGCTAATGTAATAAAACATTAATTATTTTATATTTCAATATTTTTACTTACTCCCAAGGCACGTCGCCAACGAGCATCCAATCTCCATCCTTGTCTTCATAAGTTGGAACATAATCAGAGCCGTTCAAAAGATCCGTCAGCTTGCTCTCATTCATGAACTCCAACATGCCTTGCCTTTCACATTGACCTTATTAACGTGACATAATTAGGACAGAGTTAATAATTTTATTTTAAAAAATCATACTTCAAATTCAGAAAATATAAATTTAAGCAAGATCAATTTTTCATAAAGATATAGGACGAATTGTACGACTATATCAAGTTTTAGTGTATTTACATATTGATTTCTTTAATTTGAAAATTTTTCATATAGTCGCTGCTCTTTAATTTCAATAAACGTATAAATTTTTTAAAAAGACCCACAATTGAAAATAAGTGAGGTATTTTCGGAATATTGATATATATATTTATTAAAAATCTTAAAAACTATATGATAATTTCTTAAAACTAGAGGATTAATCAATATTTTATAATTAATTATACCAATTAATTCCAGTATCTTTTATCTATCCTAAAACTAAATTAAAGCCCCCAATTCACTATATATTATATTCAGGACCTAATAATTCTTAAAATGGGATCTTAGATCAGATATATGTTACAATAAGTAAATAATATATATATTAATGGATATAGGATTTTAATTTCTTATTGATAATAATTAAATTAATGTACGTACGTATACTAACCTATGGTGAAGGAACCGAACATTTTCCCCAAGGCATCAGACAGCTGTTGGTAAGTGGTGTACATCTGCAAGTCAACTTTCCGGAGATACGGAGCGCCGTCCATGCTCACCTTCACAAGGGCAGCGCCGCCACCGCTCTTTTCAGTCTCCGCCGTGTCTCCGCCCTTTTGAACCGCCATAATATTCTTCCGGTATGACCTGACCGGCGGCCACCCCACTACCTGTGCTCTGCATTAATTTCGCGACAATATATAACAAACGCCGCATTAGATAAATTTATATGACGTACGTTTACTTTCTTTTTTCAAGCTTCAGTCTCTATTGAAATATATATATATATATATATATATATATGTGATGATAAAACAACGTAACTTTCTACCAAAAAAAAACCACAATGTAACTGATCTCTTATGTTATATACTGGAAATAAAATTAAATATATTATTAAAAAAAAGAAAAAGAAAACGAAAACTAACTTAGCTGGAGGCTTCATGGGATCATTTGAGGAAGGACGATTCTTCTTTTCCATCTCCGTTGCACCAATAATATTCAGTTTTAAATCCACAGTTTCTTCATAAACTCTTTTCCCATTATTAAAGCTTTCCTCACCGTCGGCGGCATCGCCACCACCTCCGCCGCATGACAAGCCGAGCCTCAGCTCAGTCCCATCAAAATCCCACTTTTTGCTATTCTCAATTTCCACCATTATTTTTAATTTTCTCCCTGTCTTGGGGTGATGAATGTAATTAATGGTATTTGGAAGGGGAGAAGTGAAGTAAAATTAGTAAGTAGTATTATTATGATTTATACGAGCTAGCTAGCTAGGACGACGTAGAAATTAAATGGGAAGAAGAGTGTTGTGTTAGGGTAGAATGGGGTATAAATATTATACGAATTTTTGATGGTTGGGATTTGTCTATTTTGATAAGTAGAGACACGTGGAGCAATCACTGAGCTGGATGGAATGGGCATCCAGACATGATGATTAATTAAGTAGCCTACTTTTCTCCATGATTAATTGCCTGCCTGCTGGAATTTGGTTTCTGCCTTTTTTTTATATCTGAATTTTTTTAACCGAATTGAAAATTATTAATAACAAACAATTTTAATTACAAAAAAAAGTTTGGAATTCGATTTATTATTTTATATTTTTTTCAGAACACTTTAGTACATGTTTTTTGTGAATATGACACATTTTCCAGTAACAAGGTTTATCTTACAATATTTTTGATGCAACTTATTTCATATTCAAGATTATCTATACACATATTTCAAAAGAGACATTGATTCTTTTATAGCAAAAACAATATAAAACATAGCAATCTCATTGATCTACACTAATACAATAACCTAATAGTTTTAAGTCTTTCGTGCCCACTTTAACAAAACACAAAAAAAATTCAACAATATTTCTCATATTTTTTGTGCTATATATCTAGGGTAATCCATGCAAAAATCCTTTTTTTAAATTGATAATTAGAACAATTATGTACATATATATTTGGTAGAAATGAGGACAGCTAGCTATTAGCATGCCTAAAACAAAACAAATATATGAAATTTGAATTTAGATCATATTTTACATTACCTACTTATTATAAATGAAAATTTCCCATTTCGATATTCCAAAAAACGTTAAATTAAAATTGGAGTTAGGAAAAAATGGAAACCAAATTAAGTATAAGGGTGGTATAGTTGCATGTGATAAGATTCATAATATTTGGAGTGGGCATGTGAATGTGTTTGGTTGATGTCACCTTATAGTCAAACCCTATTCCATGTGCGCCGCTCCAGGGTATCCCACTTACCCATTCTTTATTTATTACAATTCAGTTCATGCATTTCTATTTATTTTTCTTTTTACTACCATATATATATATTAATTTCTCTTAACCCACTACCACACAACCTTCTTTATGTGTCATAAATGTAGTTTGGTCAATTTGGTGAAAATACAATGTTTGTTTTCATAAGGGATGTATGGGGGTTAACTTCTGGTTTATTTTTTTATGGCCCCTAGCTCATGAATTAGCTTAATTATTTCTTTTGAACCCGATGGGTGCATGTATTTTCTATGAAATAATGATCAAAGAATTAAGTTGTTATTAATTTGTTATTATTCACATCCCAAATTTATCAATAAATGTCCATAATGTCATCGGAGATATATGATATGTTAAACAAGAAAAAATATGAAAGAAATAAGATAAAAATAAATTAATACATAGAAATGCAATCAATTTCAGGAATGAAAATAACAACTCAACAATAATCTATGTTAATTTCATTTCCGAAAAGATTAAGTAATGATCATGAGGTTGACATGAGCTCTAGAAATTAAAGCTCGATCTCAAAAATTTGAATATTAATTAATTTTATCAAAACTTGATAGAAGAAAACAGAATTATAAAAGAAGACTACAGATATATTCATGCATGAGACAATCTAACGAAATTAAGAAATTTAAATTAAGGTGTGTTTGGAGGGAGGTGTTGGTTCAAAAATTACTTCATCAGTCAGCATTCATAATTCATCGGACAATGTAAAATATTGTGTGCAGAGAATTTTGTCAGATGGCATGCAGAAGACAGACATGATGTTAATTTGTAGGAATTAAGTTCAATATTTAATTAATAATGCTGATAAAACTAATTTAATCTTTAACGAAAAAATTATTTTTTATTGAGGTTCTCTAACGAGGGTAGGGTTAGAATGCAGGGTAATTTCTATAATTTTCAAAATTTAAAATATAGTTAGATAATTAAATTAAATCTTAAATTATGTGAGTATAATTATTGACTAATTTAATGATAAAATAAACCTAATTATTACAAGAAAATGGGCCTTGTTTCTCATAGCGGCCCAATCTCCTTCAAAAACTAACTGGAGTAAGTACTGTACGTACACGTGCCTGCGGCGAAAATACACACGTGAGAGAGTACTGTACTGTACTTGATAAAATATGAAGCAATTTGAGTCAGAGACTTTTACAACATATAAATTATTTGATATCTACATAAACAAAAGGAATTATAAATTAAAATTTCACTTTCTTTAAGAATTAAAATCCCAAAAAGATCTTCATTAAATAAAAATGGGTAAACAAAGGCGAGATGGGAAGCAGGAGGAGGGTGAGTAGGGCCTGCTGTATTTGTCTGATTAATGGGCCTTTTACAGCCCAAAAGTCCAACTCCAAAACCTAAACCCACGTGTGTGTCAGGCCCACATTTCGCTATCAGAATTTAATACGTACGTACGTCACACGTGTGTAGTAGTGTAGTTATCTCTAATTTTTTAATATAAATATATAATAAAATGCCACTTCTTCTTCGATTTCGATCTATTCCTTGGCTTTAACTTAGTCAGTCAGTCAGTCTGTATATGTCTATCATCCATCCCTAGTCCTACCGTGCAATATATCATTTTCTTTACTCTTTTTTTATTTAATTTACTTAATTATCATGACATGTCAAAAACGTACACTTAATTTCCATCTTAATTAAATTGTTGTTTCATTAATTACAGACTCAAATAATTTATCATGTAAAATCAATTAACTTTTTAGATATATATATATATATATATATAGTTTGATCCTAATATACAAATTACTCTTAGTAGTTATATATATTGTTGAAAAATATCAACTAGCTTGTTGATTGGTGATGTTATTTACCCCACACAAATTAAAACAAATTAGCTGGTTTTAGAGGCTAGATCAGTTACTACAAGCAAATGGTATTCATGATAATTCAATTTCGAACGTGTCCCGACGTCTAAATTAGTATAAAACCTAAATCGATTCAAGACCCCAAATTTTAATGCACGTTTTAAAATTTCTTTTACCATGAATTAATATAAATCCATTCTTATATATATCCCAACTCAGAAATGAGGAATATATAGCTAGCCTTACATGAATTAAGAACAAGGGACTAATTGATCGAGTAACTAAGAATGACAGATTGTCATATATGCTATGATGCACAAACACAATACAATACATTCTTTAAAATTTAACATTAATTAGATAAGTATTTAACACATATATCCAACATGATAAACTAGCTAGTACATGATTGATTTAAAAGTATCAACTAGTGATCTAGTTGTAATATATATAAAACTAGTTAATGTATATAATCATATCCAATTTTAACAACTCATAATTTAATTGAATTCAAATATAGCTAGGAAACAATATAATTAATCCCAAAACAAAACTTACAAATTATTTAAATTTGTTGTCGATCGAAGGAGGTCCACATTCCACAATATGGATCATGAGGACTACATGCATATGGACAAAACCCTAGCTAGCTAGAAAAAGATCTAGTTTCTCCAAAAGTTGTATAGTACTGTGAGTCTGTGATTTAAATAAAGTGGACCCGGCCTGCCTTTTGTCTATGGTCCTCAAAAAGTATGTACAAATATGAGTTGTGTGTTTAGTTTAGTACAAGATTAATGCCAGGCCGGCCAGCAGACTTTTTCGCCCAATCCCAATTAAAGTGACAATCACACATTCTAATTTTGTCCAATAATGCGGCATTGCTAGCTTCTACTTTCCACCACGAGCTAGCTAGCTAGACTTGTTCTTTTCATAGTGCAGCATATATATATGCTTGGAGTTATATGTAATTTTTATGTTACTTATTTATAGCTATATATACATTAATGGATCTCTTACTTGAGACGAAATTTTACATTCAATTAACCTAGCTGCAGTTTGGATTCCATTTAATTATACATCAAAAAGTAAGAGTATAATCCTAGGAAATTAGTAATTAGACATTTGCTCAATGAAATCGGGCTTCCAAAGTACGTACTTAAGAGTTTCAGATTATATATATATATATATATATATATATATATATTCAGCTGACAGTTCTTGTTAATTACTTATGTCAGGTTTATAATTACGTTAGATGCAATTAACGAACTAATTGAATTAATTAGCATAGATGTTGCATGTGGTTTATACATACTATGTATCTAGGTTCAGCATGATTAAAACTGATCAGTCTAATTTAACTACATACATATATAGCACATAGGTTTTGATTTATAATGATACTTAATTCAGATGAATCCTGGGATATTCAGATCCAAATTTCACGTAAGGTTGCTATTAATTCGATGTGTGTGACAGTGTGTATGTGTTTTAGTCTTTTAGAGTTCGAGACAAGCTAGCTAGAGAGGGAGGGTATTAATTAATTGTAATCTCATTATTTACGTCCGATCCATTAAATGGTTGTATCCATTCCATAAAACTTGATCTTAATTTTTTTTTTTTAACCTAAAACGCAAGAAGTTAACGAAAAGTATACTTTTTCGTCAAGTTTTTCTGATGAAAATTAGAATTCAAGGTATATATATTTATGTAATTAATTTTTAAATTTAATTTAGGGTGGTATGTTTATATATGTCTTTTAAATTGAATTTGTTTAGGTGAGGATATAAATGACATGGACCGCACCTGTTTAGAAATATATATATATATATATATATATATATATATATATATATATATATATATTTATATATATTAGCAACAAATACAAGTGATACTAAAATTAGTAAATATATCACAAATATGTAAAAAGCGACGATTGTTTTATTTTGTTTTGGTTTTCACAAAGTTGATAGTAAGCTATAACATTTTCCATTAGTTATCAATATTAACAAATACCAGAGATGCATGCTTATCTTATCTTAAAATGTCTTAATGTAGTCCTCCAAAATTTTTAATCTTATCCAATTTCATGAGTACATTGAATTACAAGCAATTTGACATTAAAATATTGGAACCCAAGAGATCAAAATGAACTGTCTTTTGTTTTATGAAACTAACAATATTATCTTTTTCTTTATTTACAAAAAGCAATGCTATGAGAATATTATATATAGTGGAGATAAAAAAGAAGCAATATTATCTATATCATTCTTGATTTATATCATCGGAGTAGATTCTGGCTATATCATATCACTAAAGACATTTCGTATATCGCAATTCATCGATCTAAAAATTAATACAGTTTCAAATGGTATCGATGTTGATCAAAATCTATTTAATCACGATTTTTACAAAATTTATCTAATTTTACATTAATAAAAAAAGATATTGGGAAATTTTTAACAATTTGTTTTTAAACAAAAAAAAAAAACTAATTTACAATAATATATAAATGTGTGTGACACTGTGAGTTGGGGTATGGCCACATCCACATGGCATAGACATTGTCCATGCACCCCATTCACATACAAACCAAAGCCAATAAGAATTTTAAAGTGGGGCCCAGTAAATAAAAAAGCACATGGGTATGCCAAACCCATCAACAGACAAGGCCCGGACCCACCTCACATGGGCTGCTATGCCCATCTTCGGACTCGGACTCGGACTCGGACTCGGACCCATATCTTTATTTTAGTTTAGTTTTACGGTCCCACAATAAATAGTTTTGTATTTCTCAACAGTCAAGTCAACCGGACAAGGAAAAATTTTCTATCATTAAACAAACATTTTGTTAGTTATTAAATATTATGTTAATTCGAAATTAATAATTCTGATTTTGGATATAATTAAGAAGATTAGTTAATATAGAGTACGCATTTTAGTCTATCTCTAACTTATTTCAAGTTAATATTGAAATAGAACACATTAATTTCAACTAAGGATGTATATAATTAATCCATTTGAATTCTAGAGCTTGACGGAATTCAAATTTACTTTTTTAATTCAAAATATTGAAAAATGAAGCCAAATTCAAACTCAATTTGAATTCTATTTATTTGTACTAGTCGAGCTCGGGCCTAAAAAAAAGGTCAAAGTTTGACTTCTCACGAATCTATTACATGTGTAATTGCAATTTATTAAAACAAAAATAAAAATAAAAATCACTCTTTATTGAGTTTATAACCACTGCCAATAATATAATCAATAAAATCATCTCTCTCTCTGTAATAATATTTAACCTTGTGTCAAAAATAATAATAATAATAATATTTAACAAAGTATAAAGAGAATAATAACTTATTATTCAACGGTTTCTAAAATTTTAAACTCCAATCAAACACACACACACACACACCTCCCTCCAAAACAAAACCTCATCTCAGCCGTCAGATTCCGGGACCACCGCAATCAAAGAAGCGACGGTTGCGGTTGTCCCACCTCTGTCCCCTCCGCCCATGTAAACACACTATAATTTGCCACTCTTTCACCCAACATCTCCCTCTCTCTCTCTCTGTGTATTTCAAAATTCATGTCCCCACCGCCAGACTTTCACACGCACTCATAAATGCGTATTCCCCACGCGCAGATGTCTAAGCCCTCCGACCACCACGTGTGGACAGCACGCCTGGGACCCGCGACTCGTCCGTCGTGCACAAGGAGAATAACTTGCCCGGATATATTGTCCAGACTTGGACAATCCTATAAAACTTGTGCTCATTTCCTACAATTTTAGTTCATTCAACATTTGTATCACATCAAAATAAATATATATATTCACAAGGATTAGTCTTCAAGTTTTAATTCATCAACTGGGATATTGAATCGAATAGGGCTTTTGAGTTTTGAATCTGTAATTGTGTTTGATCGTCAAGATCAGTTTTCTCGAGGACTTTTAAGAAAATGGAGAGATCATCTGCAGCTACGGTTTTTAAGAGTGATGGTGATTTAAATCTGAAGGCGACTGAACTGAGATTGGGTTTGCCCGGAAGAGAAGATGAATCTGAGAAACAATCTTCGTCTTGTCTTAAGAATAACAAGAGATCTTCGTCGGAAATCGAAAACAAGGATGAAAATCAAACATCTGCTGCTCCTGCTCCCAAGTAAGTTACAAATTCCATTATGCATAATAACACACTATAAATTGCAAATAAATGAGTGGACTTATGGGGAATTTATTTATTGTAATTTTTCAGAGCACAAGTCGTTGGATGGCCGCCGGTGAGATCTTACCGAAAATATGCTCTGCAGCAGAAAAAAACCGATTCCGACAACGGATCTGGTATGTTTGTGAAAGTGAGCATGGATGGAGCTCCATATTTAAGGAAGATTGATCTCAAGTTCTACAACAACTACTTTGATCTTCTCAAGGCCTTAGAGAACATGTTCAAGTGTTCCATAGGTAATATAATTTGCAGAGACATTAATTTTCTTCTCTTTCAGATATTAAATATATACAGTATTTTAGTTTATTTGTTTTTATTTAACTTTGTGCTTACAGTAATTTGTTTTTTTACTTGATATCAGGTGTTTACTCAGAGAGAGAAGGATACAATGGATCTGAATATGCACCAACATATGAAGACAAGGATGGTGATTGGATGCTTGTTGGAGATGTTCCATGGAACATGTTTACAACATCTTGCAAAAGGTTGAGGATCATGAAAGGATCCGAAGCTAAAGGTTTGGGATGCTTGTAGATATTCGATCTGGATCGTCTATTTTTCAATCTGACGGGAATGAACGAGAAATTGGAATAGAGGATCTGACGGTGTAGATCCCCTACACGAAAGCAAAGCCCTTGATGGTATGAGGTTTCTTGAAGGAATCCATCAGATCTGAAATTTGAAGGAGGCATGAAGATATTCGTGTGGAAATTTTGAGCCTCTTGAGGTTTTTACCTTTGTAATGTATAATTCAGGAGGATTCTAACATCCTATGTACATGATAAGATAACTTGTTCTGAAGTACGTTTTTGTTGTTTTATTGAAATTTGTGGTTATTTACAGGAGATAAAAACATATAGTCACAATAATACAGTATTTAGTGATATTTATATGCCACTCTTGAAGTTGGAAATGGCAAAAAACATGGAATTTCTGGAATAATTTTTTGTTCTTGTTGTTGCTGCTGTTGTTGATCAAACCTCAATGGGAACCAAAAAGAAAGCAAAACAGATGGAAAATCTAAATCAAAATAAAACAAAAGGAGGTAATGAATAATTATGAACATGAACTATATAGTTGACATTCCAAGAGTATCTGCAATTATCTTCACAAAATCAGATGAGTTCATTGCTTCTAAGTTCAGATTATTTAAAAAAAAAATTAATTATGGATAGTTCATGAAAAGTAGGCCGAACTATACATCTGCTAACCTGATGTTTGAACTAATTACAGTTTAGACTCCTACTTTCAAGTTCACGAAACTTGCGTCGCCAAAACTGCAACAATAGCCTATTTCAGGGAGTTTTTCTGTAATTTCTGAAAAACAGAGATTAAATTGTAATTAGTTCATACCTCAAGGGAGGTAGATGTAATTCACTCTAAAAAGTATCAAATATATAAGACTTTCAAGAACTACAACATCACCAATAAATGATAGCAACATAGAACAACACCATTGTATAGTACTTTCACATGATTATACGTAGTACAAACACTACGGTGTAGGTTGCTATATCAATTCAAACTTGTGGCAAACAATAAACCCTATACAAAAAATATCAATATAGGACCACAAATGTCTCGATCAGCACGATGAACATCTAAAAGGGCCCGAGATTATCGACTGCCATAAAATTTACACGCGTGTTGGAATTTTGGTCATGAAATGATTCCATCCTTGAGTCGAGTACAGCAAGCTGTGATTTCACCCACTGAGGATTATTTCTGCCTTCAACCCATAATGCCTCTCCTGTGTCTTTGTGCTTGAAGTCGGGATAATTAGGGCTCCTCTGTAGATCAGAATAGTATTAATGAACTATGATGGTTGAAGATGTGATGAAATAGAAGTTTTGATTAAAAAAAGAAAACTAATGGGATATTCTCAATTTTGGTATCATAACTGAACATCTATCTGGTCAGTTTTGGTACCCCATTCGTTTCATTTGAATCAGATTTGGTACCATAAGTTTTCAATTTGTATCAATTTTAATACATTTGCAAATTGAATGCATTAAATTTGATACAAATTCAAACTTAGGTTAACAAATTTGACACAAGTGAAAAGAATGGTACCGAAATGGAATAAATATTACGTTATGGTACTTAAAGTATTATTATCCCGAAAACGAGAGTATGATTGGCTGATTGCACACAATAGATTATTAGTTTTATTATTGAAAACGAGATTCATAGTAACAAAGAGATTACCTTGTTCTTCCTATTATCCCACCATTCCATTGGATTAGCAAAGAAGGCTTGCCAAAGTTCTTCTACTGAACCAGTCGAATTTGCAGCATAAGCATTTTGCTTTTTGCCTACAAAACAATCAAAACATCAAATGCATGCATAACAAAAAATGCATGATTGGAGTTTAAAAGTATCCTACCCCAGGCCAGACCCATTTTACCTAAGGACAACGTAAGTACCTGATGTAAAAGAATTAGAGTCCCCATTGTACAATGTAACAGGTGAAACGCTCTTTTCTATGAAATTCAGTTGCTGAACAACAACCTGTGGAAGATAATACAAAATCTTTTAAATTTAATAACATCACAAATTAAGAACTCATGAAAGGAACCATAGAAATTAGAAATAGGCAAGAAACCTTGTAGTAGGTCTGCTGCTTCCCATCATCAGTTTCTACTGTGTCTGAGACTAGACGACCAGAGACATATATGTGTTGACCTTTTTCTACATGCTGAGAAGCAACATGAGCCAATTCGTCCCAGAAAGTCAAGTTAATCCTGGAAAATATCAAGCAAATGCATGGTTTATGTATTTGACAATGGATAATATTGATTCTTGAACATAGCAGAGTGAACATATAATAGAGATGGAGATAAATCTAGTTAGACATTTCATCCAATGAAGAATGTTTAAAGGCTAAATGATAAAATCTTTAAAATTCCATCTAATTTCATCATCAAATCCTATTTATCTAAAGTACATAGAATGCTGCTACACTCTACTCATCATTCAATTCAATCACGATTCACGAAACTACGAATAACAGAGAGGCTCAAATGCAGAGGTCTAAAGAAATCAAAGTTGTCTGCACAAATATAATGGAAATACAGTAATATGTTTCTGCATCTTCCGAAAATCAGCTACATCATAAAGAATATTTTGTAAAAATTGCTAGAAAATAAAAAGAGAGAAATAAAAAATCATTATCTAAAAAAATTAAGGGAAAGGAAAAGCGGATTACCATATGGTATCGGTTTGGGATTTCTTGACGGCGAGTCGCGACCAAGCAACAACCTTTCCAGAAACAAGGTGTTTGATTTGAACGGGAGCTCCGACAACGCCAATAAGCTGCACCGAATTGCAGAGTTCCTTCTTCCACTGAATCTCCGCCGGCCTAGGATACTGCGGGCCAGACGGCAGCGGCGCATACCGTTCGTACTCATAGAGCCCGTTACTTTCGGTCGCAGAAGTACTACCACCATTGTAATCGTATGAGCATTTTATGCGGGCAGTGGAAGCTGCTAATCTTTTCACAAGTTTAGGGTTTACGGATAGAATTGGGAGGCTCGGAATTGGACGAGAAGTTTGGTTGAGGAGAAGAGCGTTGTTTATTGCTATATATTGTTCTAACGCCATGGCAGCCGGGATTAGCTTGCGAGAAGTGTTTGTTGCGTACGTATAGGGTTCTCATCTGGGTTTTAGCAAAGCATTTTGATTTTTGGAGAAGAAAGAAAGTGCAGCGATGGATAGAGATGGTGGTAAATATCTTACTATCATATTTCAAAACCAGTACTATTATTCTATTTGCACTATTGGATTGGTTGAAATATTTGATTTCTGTTTAAAATTGAGCAAAGGAAATTAAATAGAAAATTATCCAAGAAAATTATGTAGGTGATCCTTTTAATTAAAATGCCACATAGGATTATTTCAAAATTTAACCAAACATATAACAGATCGAAAAATTTCAAAGGATTAAATAAAAATATTATATCAAGGTTTTAAGGTAATATGTTAAGCATATTTTTTATTTTTTATTTTGGGTACAATAAAGCATTTTTATTTAGTTATGGAGTTTATTGAGAAAATATAGGAGCAACTAATTGGCTGGACCCGTTCAAAATTTCTCGTACAGCCCATCAATATACGAAAAAACCCAAATCCAAAATTGGGCCGAACCAAGTTGCATTATTGGGCTAAAGTACAATAGGCCCATTAGCAAAGCAAGAGTGTGGACTATGGACACAAGTCACAGAACGGACCTTTATTTTCCATCCATCCATCCATCCATCCATCCCCAAGTCGGTGTAGTGTTAGTTTTCCAGCTGATAAAGCTCAGAATCTTTAAAATCTAAACGGAAAATGATTATCCGTCAAACTCCACGATTGATCAGGTGATTATTTATTATCCATATACAACACTCATTCTGCTTGCAAATTTTCTTTTGGGTCGATACTTGGTTTAATTTCAGATGGTTATCTGATTTCAATTTTATTGTAATATTGATTTGTGTGTTGAGGTCGTGGAATGCAATTGCAGGCAGCATATCTTCTATGTCTATGGTCCGTCCGGTTAATAATCCGGAACTTCCGTGGGATTGGAATTCTCTGTCTAATGCGACGAACAAAGAAAAGGTAGTAATTTCAGATCACAGAAAAAAAAAAAAAAAAAAAAAAAAAAAAAAAAGCTAGGTAGTAAGTTTATTTTTAACAAAATTAATTAATTTAGGTGGATGCATATCCACCGGCTAAATTAAAACCACCACGTATCATCGATTTCTCAAGCCAATTGCAATTGCAGTTTGTGGAAATCAAGTATATCCAGTTTCAATTTTTTCAAACACTCAGAATTTTAACATGAGTACCCTCCCTATAATAATATATCAGAGTTCCTATTTTCCGTAATTTTGGATAAGGTGCTTTATCAGTTCTCACCCTTTGTAAAAGTCAATCTCAACAATAATTAGGTAGCAGGCACAATAATCATACAGACGAACAAAGTAGCAAAGT
The DNA here is from genome assembly GCA_958496215.1 of Verbena officinalis. Classification (NCBI taxonomy): domain Eukaryota; kingdom Viridiplantae; phylum Streptophyta; class Magnoliopsida; order Lamiales; family Verbenaceae; genus Verbena; species Verbena officinalis. Next base: position 746,605 of record OY292385.1, read on the forward strand.
CAGATTGCTTTTAGAAACAACCCACTACTAAATCCTATGGTACACTTGATTTCTGTTGGACATCAAAAAATACCTACTTTGGCGACAAAAGTAAACCATTATCCAGTCTTAACTATCCATTGAAAATAACACTACAATTACAATATGTAAAACATTCATCCCTTTGTTTGTAATAAGGGCCCCAAACTCCACTACAAACCCCACTATAAAAGTGCTTTAATCACTCACCACTAAGTCCGTATGTCCCACCATTGATAGAAATAAGGGCGGCATATGAAGAGAGCTTTGACAATTCTCCTTCGCCACTTGAATCTCGCAAGGACATCGAGGCGTACGTTTCCACTATAAACTTTAAAATTAACATCAACATCCCCTTTGATTAAGGAGGGAAGAAAGGCAAGGAAATGGTGGAAAACGTGGCTGCCTGACTAAGATTTCAACTTAAATAAAAGAGGTGTGGAATTAGAAAGTTCGGAAGTGCAAGGGATTGGATATATATATATATATATATATATATATATATATCATAAGATCATCAACTAGTGGAATGCTCGGAAAGTGAAATTGAAGATTCGAAACCATTTTCTGAGGGATTACGATGACGGAATAGACTCGTCTTATATATATATATATATATCATAAGATGAACTAGGAGTAACGGAGTATGAAAAAGTGGAACAGAATTACAGAGGAGTTGAGAGATGTTGAGACCATTATCGATGGGATTATATTTATCATAGTGGATTGCAGATATCGAATAGAAAACTGGAACAGAAGATCTGAAACCATTTTATGATGGCGGACTCGACTCGGGTTTGATGAGTGAGGTAGTATCCGGTGGTTGTGTGTGGTAGATGGCCGATGCAAGGGAAATGGGCATAATGCAGAGTGCCTTAGATTGAAGAAACTGCATTGCAGCACCAACATTTTCATCCATAAGCTTCGCGACCTGTCGTTCAGTTCCATCATTGGACCATTTCTCCCAGGCTGGCTGAGGTCTTCCACCATCACCGCCTTCTTCCTTTAAAAGTAAGGCAAGAATAAGATATTAAGAATTAAAAAAGCAAAAGTTATGACAAATGTGTTACATTTTCTTTTTTCTTTTTAATTATACCTCAACTGATGATATTGGGATGTCTGTCACAAGAGGTGCCACTGCACCAGCTCCACCCAATCTACTCATGCTCAACACCTGGAAATTTTGAGGGTTTAAATAAGGTGGAAAAGTGTAAGGATTAAGTTATGGAAGGAATCTGAGGAGCTGACTTTAAGACAATTTCATCCAACAAAAGGGAAGCAGCCCAACTCATATGGATGTCAGGACATATAATTTAAATTGTGGGGAAAGTAATACTGAGTGATCCTAACCCTTTTTGTTTTAAGGGAGAATTATATCTACTATCACGGAAATTTTCCCTAATTACAATTTAGTCCCTCTGTTTTTGAAAATTTACGAAAGACTAAAAACTCCCTAAAACTACAACATGAAGCCAAGAAATGCAAATAATTAGTCTATTTCATGGAGTTTTCTTATAATAGAGTGAAATATCTGGGAGTTTTTTGTAATTTCTGATAATAGATATACTAAATTATAATTAGTTCAAACCTCACAGTAGTGGATGTAATTCTCCCTTGTTTTATTTAAGAAAGCCTTGTATCAATAGGTATCATCATGGTTAACTAAAACCATAATATAATAATCCTGCAAGAGATTAAGTAGGTTAGCAGCTACCTTTACTTGGAGCCTCAAGAACTTCACATAATCCACAATTTCATCAAGCATGGCTGCTCTATCTGTCTGCACAAAGTATTTTAATTACAGTATGAGCAAGAATCTTCACTATACAAAACAAACATTATATTCATGACTCTGATTAGGGCACAGTTAAAACCATATTCAGAATAAATAATCATTAACAGAATAAAACCAAGCAAAAGACTAATAGACTATTAATGGGGCTCTAAAATATAATGATTGGATTAAAAAATTACAAAGAGAACAAATCCCATTATTGCTTCTAAGTAAAAAAAAGCCAAACACCTAGGAATTCCATCTTATTATATTGTCATCCAAAAGCAAAGTATTAAAGTGAAAAAGATGCTGAGTTTAGATAGTAGAGAGAGAAAGCTGACCTTGTTTACACTGGGAACCAACTCCTGCAATGCTCTTATTCTTTCAGCTATTCTTTCACGCCTCAACTGTCATAAAAGACGAAAATATAAAAATTGTAAGAAATTACATAAAATCAAATTACTAAGTCACTGAAAACAATATTATGCATACTCTCTCAGCTATACTGTGTGGATCTGTTGCTTGTCCTCGTCTAGCTCGTACCCTAGGGCGAATTGCAGGCGGATGTGGCGCTGCTGGAACTGTATTTACCATTGGTTGTCCATGAAACCCCTGTGAGAATTAATACAGAGGAATTCCATTAAGGCAACAGAATAATAATGAAAAATGTTTTAATTTCGATAAATCTGCAATATAAACTTTTCAACTTTCTGAAAAATGAATTATTCTCAAATATTTACCGCTTTCATGGAGGAAGCGCGGGAATCCATGACGTCATCACGGTGGAAACGCTTCCCACTCCCCGAGGCATCGTTATACTCTCCCTTCCCGTGCTCCAAGCTCAATCCCAGCGGAAAACCAGCACCTCCACCGCCAACTCCGTAAGCGGCGCCGATTCCAACTCCAAGTCCGACTCCTATTCCACCTAGGTGAGCCGAGCCGTCACCCGAGCCGAGCTGTAGCATCATCGCAGCCGGTGGATGCTCGTTTCCCATCAAATTAGCCTCCGCTCCGGAAGCATAACTCGGAAACCCTAGAATTTGCTCGAAGAAGTCGTCGGAGGGGGTTTCACCATGATTGTTCGCCATGGAATGACTGGTTGTTGGGCGATTTTGAACTCGAAATCCACAATCGCATTCACCTTAACACTCTGTGTATACGTAGTATGTGTATATACGTATATGTGTGTATAGTTGAAGAGTACGAATAGCAGTTTTTTTTTTTTCTGCAACTTCTCTGAGAGAGAAAACTAACGAAAGCGAAGAAGAGAGAAGTATTGAGCGGAAAAGCGGGGTCTCTTTTCTCGCCTTAAAAAGGGCTCCAGTTTTGAAAATGGTTATGCTTTTGCGGCAATTTTACTTCTATACCCTTCCCTTGCTACGCCTACGCCTCCACCTTGGGTTTTTCTTATTCTCTATTTATTAAACAAAAAATTGAAGAAAGAATTTTGAATTGGTGAAAAATAATAATTACCTTAATACAACTTGGAAAAAATAATCTTAAACAAACATAAAATCAAGTAAATTATCTATATTCTACTTGCACTATACAAGAAGTTGTACATTACCACAACAGAATCCTAGATGACTATTTGTAACATTTCGACTAAAAGTAGTTAACTGATAATTTTTTATACTTCCGTGAATTTAGATGTAATTAACCCTAGCTTTTTTTTTACCGTAAGAATTAGTGATTGGAAAAACCTTACAAATTGTTTGGTTCAAAACAATTGTTCCCTCTGGACTGGGGTAGATGAAATCATGAAAGTTGACTGAAGAGAAAAAGTCAAGCTTTTGGACCATCTTATAAAAAAAGTCAAAACCAAGTGCAGGCAGCCAAGCATACTCAGTTTTCAATTCATTGTTTCAAAAGTCGCAAATAATGTAAGACTAGTTTTGACTTGTAAGTCCAAAGTGGGTCGTGATTCACATTTCCAGATTTTTTTTCTATATACAGACAAATAACAATTTAATTCTGGGAGGGAGGAATTTGTCATTGACTGAGCAATGGTTTTCACACGGAGAAAACAAATGGACTGCTAACCAACCCTTATCTCAATAAAAAGGATAATTATGTTCACATAATTTGATTTTATTACCTACATATACCATAAATACACCTTGAACTCTAGCTGCGATAAGAACCTTGACTGAAAAAATACTTTCATATAATGTTCCTGATTTTGCTGTTGAAAAATATAAATAAAATCAACTTTATCAAAAGAATGATCCTAAAATCCCTCCAATCACTTAATGAATATAATTAAAACCTTTGAACATGATATATTTCTATAATTTTCAAGACCTTAGGGTATGTTTGTATAATTAGGCCAAACTTCAAAGTACATGACTGTAATTATTCCAAATTAAAATAATAAATATTACAATAATTTAGTATGAGAAGGCTATGAATTGCACACAAGTACAGGATCAAGCTATACTTAAGAGGAAGGGTATTCTTACATCAGCATAATATCTATCAGTCATACTGTTAGTGTTAGCTCAAAATGTGTGTGGCTATGTTCCTGCAAATGTGTAAGAAAGTCACCACGATTGTGCTCCAATGAATTGAGTAAATATGGTAAAATTGTAAGATGATTACTATTATATATATACTGCAGAAGCATATGTCTTATTCATTATAAAAGTAAAACAAAGAAATGCAAAGATCATAATGTTCGGCATAGCAAGACCAAAGCAAAGCAAAGTGGAATGCGATTCGATCAAGAATCAGAATCAATAAATCTAATACCTTAGATTCTGGAGTAATGTCACATGTCAAAAGTAAGTCTTTTTAGGGAGAAAGGTAACATGCATCAGAATTTTGGTACCTCTAAAGGAACCCTTCATTTAATAAATAAACAGATATAGAAATAATTCAACTTTAATCAGTCATACTTTATGCAATCTACCAACCGTTTTTAGATGAATTTTCTGTGGAATATTAACAGCCAGGTGTCCAAGTATCTCTGCTTGAGATACAGGAAAAATGAGCAACAGTTGCAACAAAGTAGTCAAACAAAATAGTTACAAGCTGTACAAGAAAAACGGTTTATAAAACAATTAATCACATAAATATACAGAAACATACATTGTCAAATATTTTTTATTATATCCGTTAAGTGACTGGGTGGATTTAGATGACTCTTTATCATAACTTTTTTATGAATTTTCTAGTTATCATTTATTTATTGAACATAAAAAATGAAGGCATAACGGCACTTCACATAATGCGTAAGAATTTTCTAACAGTAATTAGAGCCCAGGGTACGTTTATGTAATTTCCTAAACTTCGGGGTATGTTTGCGTAATTAGGCAGCTAAACCTTAGAATTGTCAGTGTAGTTATCCTATATTATGTACTATTAAAACTCTAGAAATTACAGAATATCTCACCATTCAGTAAAACTATGTTGGAATCGGTAGTATTTGAAGGGAAGGGTTTTAAACTGACTTCGCAGTATCATCTTAATGATCAGAAGAAATAGCTTACAATAAGAGTTTAAGGATTTGAGTCCACTGCAATGTGAATTTATCAAAACAAGTTTATGGGGATTTGTTATTATGGATTTGAAATCCTTACCAACAAAGCCGTCGATCGATGCACAACTTAAAAAAAAAAAAAAGTGTTTTTGTGCTTGTAGCTTAAAATAAGCAGAAGCCGGGGGGGGGGGGGGGGGGGGGGGGGATGCATAGTTTGATAGAATCTTTATCAATTTGACAAAACTAAACAAGGCACTAAAATGGACTCCAGTCTCCAGATAATACAAACAAAAATAATCGTGATCATCTCATTAAACAAGCTCATCGTGAGTAATACAAATCTCACAGCAAGGAATTAAAATCCAGTGAAATCACTGAGTACCAGAGCCACCATTAAGCAACGCAATTGCCTCATTTGATGCGGACATCCAACAATAACTTTAGCTGAAACGATTTTGAAACCTGACTCTACCAACCAGATTTAGGCATATTTATGAGAGGGAAACAGAAAAAAGAGCAATGCGAGCTTACGAATTTATGTTTGCTGCATTATCTCCCAAGTTCCAGCTGTTTTAGCATTAAATCGAAGATTCATTGTCCCTTATCCACGACCAAATCTTCCAATATAATGATAAAATACTAAAAAAATTCATATATGAAGACATATAAAATAAGCATTAACAAATCAGGAGTCGGAAATTCTAATTAAGGATCAACAGAAAATATAGATAAGTACCGCGAAAAACTAGTGGAATAATTCGAGTGTATATGCAGACAAATGTAATCTAAGAAAGTAGAAAAATAGTACCGGCGAGAGCCGCCGCAGTTCCGCTGAGGACGAAGAACTTGCTGTGGGATATTCTGAGCATATTCCGGTGAATTTATCTGCGATTGATTTCGAGAAATAGAGGAGGGAAACAATGCTTTTAAGTTGCCATTGTGCTGTTTTATTGGGCTAAATCTGTTTAAAATGGGCGGGCCTGCGAGATGGACAAAGACAAACGACAATAATTGGGCTTGTTACTTGACCTTTCATTTTGATTTTATTTTCTTTCTTTTTTTTTTTTTTGAAAAATCATTGTTTGAGAATTGGAATCATATTTGTAAGTACTAATATATTTTCATTTTAAGTTATTTCTCAATCTAACATACCTCTTTATATTATACTAATGGTTTTATTCTCTCTTTTTTTTAAAAATTATTCGATCTTTATTATTACAAGCAGTTGAAAGATCGAGCCCTACTAATGGTTTCATTCTCAATTAGGAATTTATTTTTGATTTTCTACCATTTTTTTACTTGAAGATTATAAAGGGCCGATTAGGATCATAATTTATAAATGAGTTAGAGTTAACCGCAAACTTAATCTTGAGTTCATAATCGGACTTGAGTCCTACTTTTAACACCCATTTTAAGTGAAATTGTTTCGATAGACACTAATAAACTATCAAATATTGACACGAATATAATACGGATGGTGATAAAAATTTAAAGTAGTTAACCGTATGTAGCACGAAATAAACGCTTCTAATATAATAGTATATGACAGGATTTTTAAAATAATATAATAGAGTCATAATTAATAAGCCACTACCCTTGAAAATTGGATTCACCTCTATTTCACCCAATCAAATGATCTTTTTACTTTTACATGAATTCCCAGTCAAATGACTCTGAACAGCCTTCCCAACATCTAATTAAAAGATAAAATTAATAAACATATCAAAGAGAAAGAATTTATTCTATTTTTGTCAGCTTTAGTAGCGAATCGTAATAGTATAATAATAACAATAAGCTCATCCTTTGACCCTAGCAGTGGAAATGGCAGCTGCTTCTCTCAAGGCAATTTGCTTCCTCCAGCTGAACACTAATTCTAATATCCCTCAAAGCCGTTCGTTTCCCACCATTTCAACGAACAAATCACTCAAGTATAAGCCTCCAATGGCGGCACTGGTCACTACCCCCACCGTCGGACTCTCCGAAACCTTCTCCAGATTGAAACAACAAGGAAAAGTAAGCATCTTTTTGTTTTTTTTGTTTGTTGTATAATCACTACGCGTAAGTTTTTGTATTGTTGTAATCTCCTCTTTTTTTTTTTTTTTTTTGTGAATTGTGGGATGTTTTGGTCTTGATTGCTAATTTTCCTGGTGAATTTCACGTGGGTTTTGCGCATTTTTTCCTTGTTATTGATTGGTTCTATTGATTTTCGTGAAATTTTGATGGGGTTTTTGGTAATGGGATTAGTTTTAAATGTTGCTAGCATCTAGAGCTTTTCCGGGCTGTGCATGTCAAAGATTCGATTTTCTTTTCTTCTTATCCTGGCCTTTCTCAGTTATTCCACCTGAGTTATTCAATTAAGATATCTTTTTTTTCTTTAAATCTCAAGATGAAGTTTACCCATAATGCAATTTCTGGGTATCAGAGGGGTGTGCATAGTTTTTGTTCTTTTCTCTGGGCATACTTTGATGTACAAATGCTGTCATACAAAGATCTATACTGTATTTATCTTTACTTTTTTCTAAAGAAAAAAATGATTTCTTTCCGTATAATACTATCCCTTTTCCTAAATTTAAGTATTCATTAGCTTTATTTTTGTGAAAGGTGGCGTTTATCCCCTACATTACAGCTGGTGATCCTGACCTTTCGACCACAGCGGAAGCACTGAAAGTTCTTGATTCTTGTGGCTCAGATATTATCGAATTAGGTGTTCCTTACTCAGACCCTTTGGCTGATGGTCCTGTTATACAGGTTTGAAAGTAATTTAGTGATTATATAGGGACTAGGGTGTGTTTGCAAATTCTACTGCTTTTGGGGAGAAACTAAAATTGTAATATAATGAAGTAGTAAAAGCAGCGAGTGTTTGGAAAAACAAAAGTTCTCTAATAGAACTTTTACTGCAGTTTTTGGATTTCCTCATTGATGCCAATTTATTTATTTTCTTCCACAGGCTGCTGCCTCTCGCTCATTAGGCAGAGGAACCAACTTTGACAAAATCATTGCGATGTTGAAGGAAGTAAGTCCCTTTGATTTTAATTGATCCTAATTTAATTAATGCCGACTGATGATATATGTATGCATACTTCTTTTTGTTAAACATTATTTGTAAATTATAGCTCCTTATTATAATTTTATTTTGCGTTTTGGCAGGTGATTCCTGAATTATCTTCTCCAATTGCACTATTCTCATACTACAACCCGATACTCAAGCGTGGTGTCGAGAAATTCATGATCACTTTGAAAGACACTGGAATTCATGGTAATTGTACTTGCACCTTACAATTTTTCAATGTATCATGAAATTTACAAAAACAAGGTTGATTTTATTTAATTCTTCCTTCGATTCACTTTTTAGTTAAATTTATGTCTTTGCTATCATGCTCATGTTCTTACCTAACCTTCCCCATGACATTATTCTTTTCAGGACTTGTTGTTCCGGATGTCCCTCTTGAGGAGACCGAGATATTGAGAAAGGAAGCTAGCAACAATAATATAGAACTGGTTCGATTTTAGATTTAACTGTCTTTCCCTTTTCAAGATCTTGCAAATTCAATTGTTTAATTGATTTCAAGATATCTGTAGTGTTTTTTAATTTGTTTATGTACGAATGGGGTATATTGTTGCATGATTTTTGATATATGATTTTTCTGGATCCATTTTGCATCCGATTTCAGGTGTTGCTTACAACTCCCACAACTCCAATAACACGAATGAAGTCCATTGTTGAGGTTTCGGAAGGGTTTGTCTACCTAGTAAGATTTTTATTTTCTTTTTGAAATATGAATCAAAGGGTAGTGTTTGCAAACTCTTATAAAAAATAATTTTTTTTGTGATTCTTGCTTGTTTTAGCAATTTGGGAATGTTTGGAAACCAACTTTTCTGCTTATTTTGAGCAGAAATAAGTTAGAAGCTAGAAGCACCCAATGACCAACTTTTAGCTTTAGCTTCTAGTTTATTTTCGTAAATAAGGGAAAGTTTCTTTAGAGTTACAAAAGTGCTCACTAAATTACTTCCTTTGCTTCTACTTCTAACTTTTCGAATCTTCCTACTGAAAATCCTCATTCCTCATTTGTAGAGATACATAAATATGTATATATTTATACAAATAAACATCACTTTTGTCAAAATTTTTGACAAATTTATTTGCAAGTTAAAGATTTATTTATTCATGTTTCAATAGGTGAGCTCAGTGGGAGTCACTGGAGCAAGAGCATCAGTCAGTGGAAAGGTTCAATCTCTTTTACAGGAAATTAAAGAGGTACAAAGCTTAGTAGCCATGATTAATCATGATTTATTTCTCGGAAATATTAATCATGAATTATCGGTTGCTAAATTAGATGCTTTCCTATATCTGTATCCTTGACTATCGTATCACAGGCAACAAACAAGCCCGTTGCAGTTGGTTTTGGCATATCCAAACCTGAGCATGTTAAACAGGTATCTTTTGGACCTTGTTCTTGTTGACATCGATTATTAGCTATTTTTGGCCAATTAACGTGCTATCTTAAATGTCGCTGACTTATAATATTGAGGTAGTGTTTGCAAACTCTATAAAAACACACTTTCGTGCTTTCTGCTGTTCTTCAGCACTTAGGAAAATCAACTTCTGCTTAAAATAAAGAGGCACAAGCTAGAAGCTGGAAGCACTCAGCTAATATCTCATTGGTTATTTTTGCAAACTAGTGGAAGTTTATTTTAGAGTAACAAAGTGCTCTTCAACTTTTTCTCCAAACACCCAACTACTTTTTTTTTAGACTTTTCACCTTTTTTTCCTAACACTTGTCACTTTTGCTACGCAAAACTTTTTACAACTTTAACCTCTCTTTAGCTTCTTCAAAAGCAGAAGCTCTTGCAAAAACACCCACTGACACCATTTGTTTCAGGTGGCTGGATGGGGAGCAGATGGTGTGATTGTTGGTAGCGCGATGGTTAAAATATTGGGTGAAGCTAAATCTCCTGAAGAAGGGTTGAAAGAGCTGGAAAAGTTCACCAAAAGCTTAACATCTGCACTTTTGTGATGAATTAGTTTTGTGGACTGAATTCCTCATTCTCAAGCATTAAGACCCAACAGTGCTGCAATTCTGAATTTGACCAAATATTTTGTGTCCCGATTACTTGGCATCCTCGTAATCAATTTTCAATGTTCTTGTTCTCATCAAAATGGTGAATGTATTTGCTGCTTATAGCAACTAAACTTTCAAAGCTAAGTTTTGGTTGGGAAAAATGTCATTTTTGCTCTGTTCAACAATTTTTTGAGCTGAACATTACTTTGTTTGGGTGAATCACATCTACTATCTCTGATATTCCTCTGTTTTGAGAAATTAAAACAAGTCTAAAAATACAAATTATCATGTCAGCCTATTTTTGAGAGTTTTTTTTTTTTTTGGCATTATCTCTTGTAATTTCAAGAAATAGGACTAAATTTCTTGAAAGGGTTGATTATTATTTGCATTTTTTGGTTTCATTAGTCCCAAGATTTCTTTTTGGAATAAAGTGAAATATCAAAGAGTATTTTCATTTTTGTAATTTTTGAAACTAGAGAAATTAAATTGTAACTAGTTCAAACCTCGACATATTTCGCCTTACATTTTTATGGATATCTCATAGACAACAAGAAATAATCATTAATACAGATGCAAACAACATAATACATGGTCGTAAACCAAATGAAAGGCGCAACTTATTAAGGTACATAGATACTATCTAATATTTCTCACTGATTTTGGCAAATTACAAAAGTAAATAATTTTGTGTTTGACAAACATTTAACGCCTTTCAGAAGCCACTGATTCGGTGTTGAAAAGGTATTTGACTCTTGAAAGAACAGAGTCGTGTTGAGGATCATATGGATGGTCCTTCGAAGGGATCTCCAAGATTGCTGGGATTGGTTGGTTATAGCTGTCTACTACAAACCTTACCATATTTGCAACCTGAAATTTAAGGAAAAACCGATGCCACATTATAGTCGTGTATTAAGTGTTACCCATAAAAATAAATCTACATAAATCAAAAGTTTTAATTAGCTGAGAGTTTGGGAAAAAAAAGTTAAAAAGATACTTTTATTAATCTCAAGAAACTTCAATTTATTTAAAAATGACCTCGAAGTTGAAGTTGAAGTTGAAGCCGAAAGAATATATATATATATATATATATATATATATATGCTTCTAGCTTATTTCTACTTAAAATAAGCATAAGCCGGTTTCCCAAACACTCCCAAAATAGTGAAAAAAGAAAAAAGCATAAAAGTGCTTTTTTTCTTTAGAGTTTGCAAAAACTACTACATACATGATTCACTGTTTATCTTTAATCAAGGGCATATTGGTAATCATCACTTTTTCCGAGTTCACTAAATCAAACATAGTAGAAGAGGATTGATGAAATGGGCAGCTATAGAAAGCTAAAACTTACATATTGACTGATTAAGACAATTGCAACGTCCTCTCTTGATGTGAATTCCTTGAATGCCTCCTCAATCTGCTTCACAGTAGTTTCTGGACCAAAAGCAAGGGTTGCCAATGAGAACCACAAGTATGTCGAAAGAAATAGACGTGGACAAGACTTGGTCAAAAAAGCCATGTTAAGACTCCATCTCAAAGCTTTAATTAAGATATTAGCAACATATTTAGTGTTTTGGCCAGCATCTTGTTTGCATACTAGTTATATGGTCTATCCAACTGTTTATATCATTTAAGTGGAAACTAAAGAAGTTGGAAGTTGGAACAGGATGTGATTGCTTTAGAAAAACTAGCATTCTGTAAACATAACAGTAAAATTTTAAGATAATAGGTAGTTAACATACTTGAGTCCACTATGAGATAATTTGTTTTCCTCCTCAAATCAACATTTCCGACTCCTGCCAGCAAAAACCCAGTAATTGTGTCCTGCATTAACAAGTGCATCATCAGAAAGATGAAACATCTAAATCATTCATTCATCATGTAAAAACAATCATAACTTGAAAAACACAAGACACATACAGTAGTATGGTGAAACAAAACATGAAACGAAAAAAAAAAAAAACCACTAGAGAGCTAGAGAGAGAATGTCAGAAAGTTAGATAGGGAACCAATTCCACAGCCAAGACAACTTATCGCACTCAATTCAACTAGATTACTAGATATGCAGCACGCGCATATGGAGAATTTACACTTCATGGTTGACGCAGCTAAACCACAGCCGAAGTTGCAAAAACACCAAAATCAAGGAACAAAAGCCGGAACTTATGCGGCGAAATACTTCATTCAATAGATAAAACGGAATAAAACTTCAAAAACACACACACACAAAAAAAAAAAAAAAAGAAGGAAGATAAATCGGTACCTCATCCGCGATCATAGCTATTAGAGCTGAGCTATTTGTGGGAATCTGAGGTCTATTTGCCATTGATAATAGGACTTCCAACAAATAAGAAACCTGGTAAGAGGTAACGAGCGAAAAAATCAAATCAAACGAAAATTTAATTGGAGTGCGAGCTCAGTATTCATTATCTATCACACTTAAGCTGAGAAATTAGCCGAATTTAAAAAGAATATCAGTTGAAGCTGTATATCTAACCTTCTGGAGACTTCAGAATTGAGCTCAGTGAGACAGATATTTCTAATCGAATTTGAGAACACAGTTGATCAGCAATAATGAAGATCAGTTGGAACTTTTAAATTACTATTTCCCCCTCCATAGAGACATTATTTCTATTTTTTGCCCCTAATATACGGCGATCTTATTTTGATTTCCTTTTTCCAATATTTGAAGACGTGGAAGTGGAAGTGGAAGTGGAAGTGGAAGCGGAAGCATATTATATTGTACATATTTCAATTTCAAGTATAACCACCGACAAAAAAAGGGAAAATTCCATATTTGGTCTCATTTGTTTGAATCGAGGCAAAATTTGATTTCATTGTGTTCAAAAATTTTTATTTGGTCCTGTAAGATTCAAAAAGTGGATAATTTAGGTCCTTTCGTTAAGTTTTAGATGGAAAGTGCACGTGCGTGTCACATGGCCGTTAGTCAATTATCGGAAACATTTCATATTTGGTCTCATTTATTTGGACCGAGGTAAAACTTGGTCCCATTGTGTTCAAATTTTTTTTATTTGGTCCCGTAAGATTCAAAAAGTGGACAATTTAGGTCATTCCATTAAATTTTATCCAATTTAGCAGTTTTCTTCATTAGGATTGGTTTTATGGAGGTCGTGGACGAGCAAGAACCCAGAAAGAATGTTTCATGCTTGTGCAAGCTATAGGAGTGACCTATCGTCGGGTTCTCGCTCCTCCACGACATCCAAATGTTGGCCGATTTTCCACAATCACAGTTTCTCCATGACCTAGCTCCCCCACGACAGTGGCAGAGCCACATTAAGTTGAGGGGGTGCAATTGACCCCCCCTCAACTTTTGAAAATTTCAAATATATGTGTATATAAAATGTATTAACTAGGTATTGTGTTTGATTTTAATGTGATAATTGCTCAATTGACCCCCCTCACAAAGTCATAAATTTATATAGAATGAAGTAATTGGATATCAAGTAATTGATCATTATAAAATAAGGCCAGTTATGAAAATTCTCCTTAAATTTATGTCATTTACGAAGAACACCCTAAAACTTTGTAATTTTATACATACCCCGTGGGATATTTATAAGATTTTTTAGAGGTATTATGTATGCATTTTTATGTTTCAAGCGGGTATTTAGGGTTTCATGAGCTGATCAGGGGGTATTTGTAATGTTTTAATGTTTCAAGGTATTTTTAGAAAAAGAGCTAATCTCAGAGGGTTTTTGTAATTATCCCTATAAAATAAGATGCTAAAATTTTATACTGAAATGACCCCCTGAAGAAATTTTCTGGCTCCGCCACTGCCCTACGGTCCATTTTCTTGCTTCAGATTTTTTTTTTTGTTTTTTGGTAATTTTTTGGAGTGATTTTTGAGAAAATAACGTATATATAGATATATGAGAGGAGGTAGCTCTGTTCCCAGCAAAATTGGATGACCAAGGTCTGATTTTCCCTCCATAAAGCCAACCCTAACGGAGGAAACAACTAAATTGAGTAAAACTTAACGAAAGGACCTAAATTGTCCACTTTTTGAATCTTACGAGACCAAATGAAAAAATTTGAATACAATGGGACTAAGTTTTACCTTGGTTCACACAAATGAGACCAAATATGAAATTTTTCCGACCAAAAAATAAAATAAAATAAAATAGAATTCAAGTATAACTCAGTAACTCACCTTTAACTCGAGTTTAAATTAGCAACTCACGAATTTTTATTTGTTATTTTTAATTTTATGAAGCTAATTGAAATATTGAAGATAAATTTTTAATAACGTTATTCTTTTCGTTAGAGATAAAATAAAATGTTCAATAGAGGAGTTCTCGACTATAATCATTTGTTTGATGTAGCAAATTGGACAAATAACGTTTTACAATATCTATTTTAATTAATTACATTATTAATAATTTATGGATAAATAAATCAAAATTTTAAAATTAGATTTGTCAATAAGGATGATAAATATTTTAAAAATATATAAGTATTAATATGAATGATAAATAAGTTTTATTACGTCCTCTCCTCAGTCAACGGTTCATTTCCTAAACAATTAGAACATCCATCCATATCAACCGAGTTCAAAATTTTGAATAAATTACACATTTTTCACTCTCCCAGAATGACTGATTTGGAGTGAGATAACTTGAAGATATTTACTTGGAAGCAAGAACTGATTTTAAGTTATGGCTGAATCTTGATACCAGATTGCAGACCAGCTTGAATTTTGTTTGAGAAATGTCCTTCCAACCTGCAAAACACCACCAAGTCTATTTCAGATTTATGAAAACCAAACAAAGATAACAAGTGATTAGATTCGAATTTCTTCACAGCAAACATGCCTGGTTGAACATTTATAATAGATTGTTTCGGGAGAGTTATAGGTGCGCGCATTTAAGAACATCCTCCGAACATCAGCCACAAACATCTCAAACGTCACATAATATTGCTCCGATTCTACCCGTTTTGACATCGTTTTTAAATCTGCAGACAGGTTGTTACAAGATATAAAGCATCACAACAAGGGCACTTTGGGTTTTCTCACTGATGAATGAAGAAAACTGGTTTTCAAATGTATTTCTCCATACAATAAGGAGTTTCTTTTGATTTTAATGAAGACCGAGAAACATTTAAAAGGAATAACTAAAAAAATATGATAATTCTACATGGGTACAGATAAATAGAAAACTGCAAGCATAAACTGTAACTATATGAAAATCAACAAGCAGATTATCAGGAAAACCACACACACAGACACGTGTGTGTAAAAATTTACCCATTGGATCTTTAATTATGTCATAGTAATCAGGCACATCCCGAGCATCAACAGGTTCCTTGAACGGCCAAGCATCAGGATGATCATGCATTGCCTGCTCAAATTGTTAGCAAAAGATCTTTTGGTATGAGAAAATGAAAACTCAATTTGTACTAAAGGTGGAAAAACACGGCTTCTTAAACATGACCTCTACCTTTATAAGTGAGCGCATTAATGCAGTCAATGACTTCTGATGTGAAGCAGCATCTGTTGCTGAGTTTACTGTCTTGAATCGAGAATGACCATACTGATCAGGGGTCCACCCTGCCTCTCCTATTAAAATTAGCTCACATATTATAAAATATTAGAAAAGATAGTATTTGTGGCAAGGGATAACAAACCTATTAATGTGAAGGTAAGAGATAAATTAGAGCAATTTACATCCATTACCCCTGAGGTTGGGTGTAATCACAAATTAGTCTCTCTTGTTTCAAAAATTACAAAAAGAAATCTTGATGCTTCATTATTAATGTAAAGTTTGTGAAAATCATGATAAGAGGGGCTTTGGCTGGCATCGGCTAGGCTTTAAACCACACGGACCCTTGGACTGCAATAGACAAGACGCTTCCAGTGGTGTGAACATATCAAAATTGACAGGTTTTACATGAATAATGAAACCTCATGTTATTTTTCCCGGTAATTTCTGAAATAAGAGGAACTAATTTGTAATTACACCCAACATCAGGGTAGTAAATGTAAATCTCCCTTTAAATTAAGATAGGCACATATAAGGAAGACTCACTCAATCCAGGTATCTCCTCGACCTTGAAGGATCTTTTGGGAATACCAGCTTCTTTCTGGACATGAGAACAATGCTTAAAACTACAAATCATAGTTAAAGTATGAAAAATGAGTTGATAGATGCAAGAAAAATGTATATACCTTCTGAAAATCGATTCCAGGGTAGACAATGTGACAATTTGAGAGTTCTCTAATCTTTTCATCAATTGCCTAGCAAGCAAACATGGCACAATTATTCAATTTCAGCTACGTTATAGGTTTTAAAAAGAGCTTTACTTACAAAGAATTATCACATTGATGCACATATATCTAACCTGCCTCTGACGCCGAATCATAGATGATAAATCAGTGTACGGAAGCTTTGGATCAATTTTGCATTCCATAAGGATCCCTCCATCATAATCTTTAATATAACTGCAAGCAAAGTGAAACAATAATCCATTGTCCGATTCCGCGAAGCTGGAAATTTGAATACATTTAAAAGATACTTGTTATTGATGAATACATACCCATGCCATCGTTCTTTCTCCAAGTAAATTTCCTTTGTGAAGCCCTAGAAAATAACTAAACAAGTTAGAGGCATCTCACAGATGAAACTGTTCCATATACCAGTAAAAAGTCATAAAATCCAATCCTAATTTCTCAAAAGAACTATTGCACAGAGATTCACTCTTTGAATCTTTCAATTTTAATATTTTAAAAGTAACCACACCTGCTTGACAAAGTAACCGACAGCATTGTTATCAGCATATGTGAGGAAATGGGTTAGGCCATCCACATCACGTGCATGCTGCTTTAGGTGATTCATAAGTCGGGTACCATAGCCTTTGACTTGTTCATCTGCCGTGATTGCACAAAAAGCTATCTCTCCAAATTTTTGGCTACACATAAATTTCAGTGTCACAGACATACCAGAGAGAGTTCAAAATTTGACTGAATAATATCAATATCCTATGGGACCAACATATCAAGATCTCATTTTGTTTGAATAATATCAATATCCTATGAGACCAACATATCAAGATCTTCATTTGTTTTTCTGTTTATTTAAATTGATAAGACCAATATATAGCACAAACTCACAACATAAGCAAAACACGGCATGACAATTACCTGATGTAGGGCCGATATGTAATACCGCCAACAACCAGATTCCGTCTGATTACCATCACAGACTTGTGGCTTCTGAAACACAAAACCACATGAGAAAATGAGATAGTTTCTGTAAAAGTTAAAAAAAAAATTGTAAAAAAAGAAAAGAAAGCTAGAATGCAATTTCTATGGAACTTAAATAATAGATTTTTAACTAAACAACCTTATAATACTTTGACTTAGTGATAACTACTGAAATCATAAGCATGACTGATAATGAGAGATGAGTAGCAAATATTAAATTACACTGAAAGACTAAGGAAACTGATCAACATACTCAGTAAAACAACTAAATTTGTTTCCACAACAATTAAAATCCGGATGAACAGACAAGGTCACTAGCGTTTCAACCTAGAAGGACCCCTGAACATGAGGTTTCTAATGGGAAATTTAACCAACTTTTAAAATAAGCTGCAGAACTGATTCTTGATAAGCATGATGGTAAGATTTATATTGGTAGGAAGAAACTGCAGAAATGATGTTATAGAGATTCTTTCAATTGCTAATATATGATGCTGCATCCCTAAAATAGCATTCAGATAAAATTCCATACATGCAAACTAGGTGGTGGACCTGTCAAGTACATCAAAATCTACGTAATCATAAAATAACATAACTTTTCAGAAAAAGTTAAAAGCCCAGAGGAATACCGGTCCATTACGAGACGAACAATGTATTCTCTTGGCATATTAGGTAGTTGCCTAGCAAATATGTTCTTCAATCCTATCAGCCTGAAAATACATAAACAAATATGTTCAAACATTTTACACTTGATTCACTGTATTAGCAGATTTTTTGAGCCAAAAGAAGATAAATAGAGGAGCAATTTCCTACCCCACAAACATATATCTTTAACGCATTACATAGAAGAAAAAGCAGATGTAAATTACCAGATCATGTGCTGATCAATACCATCATTTGAAGCACATACAAATTTGAGTACTCCTGATTCTTCCTGAGACAAAAATTGTTCCAAATAAACTGCTTATAAATCAATGGGAGGGAAAAGAATGAAAGAAAGAACTATGTAAGTGGCATTCTGTAGCATCGTTATTAGAGAGAACGAAAACATATCAAACACAAAAATATTCAGACATTTACTGAACTTACTTCTCTCCTCAAACTCTCCTCTCTCGCACTGTAAGCCCCGCTAGTCTGTAAATTATCAGTAAAAATACTCTTCATGGTATCCTCCTTCACCACAATTCCAGGAACCGAACCATTGGCCCCCGTCACCGCAGCATTCCCTGAGTTATTGTTATTACTATTAATACCATCTTTCGCCGCATCACCAGGCTCAACTTTCACCGAATTCTCAGCCTTGATCTTCGTGTTCCTGGCAGAGGCGCCAGCAGCATTGCTGTTCTCCAGCCTAGAAGCGGTGAAATTGCGCATAGAGGAGTTATCGTACTCTTCCTCCTCATCATCAACAACCTCCTCGGACTCCTCATCGGAATCGGAGTCAGCGCCGCGGACGCTGATGCTCTCCAGGTCATCATTAGATGTCAGCGCGCCGTCTCGCGTGTCGGAGAACGAGGGAGGGAACGGCGGCGCGTGGTCATCCGGCGGAAGTTTCCGCTTGTGGATTGACGACGTGGCGGAGGCCGAAGCCGAGTGGGATGGCGACGGAGATTGAGAACTCCGCGAACGGACCGGCGCCGTTAAATGCGATGAGTGCCCGTCCATTGATGGGGCTTAGAGAAAGCTAATGATGAATTGGCGTATTCCACAGATTTTTCTGTAGAAAGGAAGAATTGGGTAGATGAATTGAGTTTGAATGATAGTTGAATTTTAGGGTTTTTGTTCTTGACGTGGGGTTTTGTAACTGGAAAGGGGATCGTCAAACGATAGTATCGATACTATCTATCACTCACTTTATTTTTAATTGTCATTTAATAATTAAATAATTTTAATATTTTTCTTTTTCTTCTCCCCATTTCTCACGTCCTTTTTTTTTTTATCTCTCTCTTCTTTCTCTCTCTTCCTATCTAAACCTCTTAATAATTTAAATTTTTATTTATTTAATTACAAAATAACTTTTTAACATATTATAAGTTTTTATGAATATATTAAAAATAATTAATATCATTATAAATTAAAATTTTAATTAATATTTATAAATTTATATTATCTAAATATATTTATATATTATTAATAATATTTTAATTTTATATTATACACATGTATGGAGTGTGCCATATTTACTAGTGTATGGATAACTAACTAGTAACAATTTTAATCTGGCTTGTCCGAAGGTCGGCGCAAGTTACCGTTTGGATTGATAAATTAATCAATAATCAGACTTAATGTGAATTAAGTACTTTTTGAAAAAGTGCTTTTACTTGTGTAATCCGTTGCTTAGGCATATTAAGCCATATGGGCCATTCTATTAAATAATAGAAAATATGGTAATGGTCCTGATCTTAAGTGGCATTTTCCTACTAGTTTAATTGGAGGGGAAAATGTGGTTAGTCCCATCTGTGTATATATTGCCTTTCCAAGTCAGGTAAAATTTTCAGAAATCAAATTAAAAACTCAATTCTTTGAGGAATTGGGAGCGACAAAATTTAAAATTTCACGTACCATCTCAACTACACTGCAAATTATAGCTAAACGGTGCACATTTTTCACATTCTTAGACTTTAATTTTATGATTTATTCATGGTCCGGGCTACATTTTCCCACTTATTTCATGATGCAATTGTCCTTTCTTTATGAAACTGATTAATTAAGAACACACATTAAAGCGTGTTATTAGAATAGTTTGACTGAAATTGGCATGCGTCGCACGTAGGCCTGCCACTTGGTTAGTGTGCCGCTGTGAGATTTAGTAGGCAAATCATATTTTTAGCTGGTTGGGCCTTTGGTAGGCATCCCGCACTTTCCGAGTCTTACCCGAGCCCTAAGTTGGTGCTTGGTGGTGGCATTTGGCGGATCACCCTAACCCTAAGGGGTCATACTCGAGGCTCTCTGCCTTGAACCCCGCTGTGGGAACGCAATGCCAAGGTTGCGGGAAGGCTGCTCATGTATGACTCACTCCCATTGGGCCCTAATGGGCTTTGGGGTTGCTTGGTTAGGCCCTTGACTTGCTCTAAAAAATTCTGGAGACGACACGTGTAGAGGAAGAATTCATGTCATATTAATATGTTTATATAGAATATTGTATTGTATATATGTTTATGTAGTTCCACCAAATCACCAGATATTTCACTATAATTATCCTTAAATAACTTAAATTTAAGCATGTAACAAAATCTATTTTTAACTTTAATTTCATTTTCCAGACATTGACTAGTATGTATATATATTAATTTGGTTTTGTGTTGATGGTGACATATATATATATATATACCTATTTAAGTGATGAAATAAATGACATTGTATTTCATCAATTTTGCTAACTAATTTCCAAACCCCATAATATGAATCAAGCAACCTATACACATGGGTCTATGATGACTTTAATTTTCATCTCACAAACTATAGTAAATTTGTGTAGTGAATCTTTGGAAATCTTTGGCGAAGGGACCATGGCATTTAAGATATGAAGTAGAAAATCAACAACATACCACATGATGCCTAACCGTAAGGTCCGTAACTACATTTTCGATTTATTTATGGGTCCACCAAGGTATGTTCCCATAAATAATAGTTATAGTTAATTTAGGTTTTAGACATATATAATTTCAAAACCCAACTATACAATTGTCCCAAATCCCGACAGAGAAATGAGGTTGTTATAGTAAAAAATAATATAATATATGAAATCCACATCACATGATTATGATTTTATGTACTTGTAGCATTAAACTCCATAATTTTAAGGGATAATTACACTTACACCCCTCAACTTAGGGAAAAATACAGCAAGAACCCCTCTACTATTAAAAATTATAGACACACTTTCTCAACTATGGCTGTATCTAACACTTAGGTCCCGCCGTTAGTCATTTTCTTATTTCCAAGTAGATTCTAGCGTTCTATTAACTCGACAATAACTTATTCACTCCACTTATTTCATGTATAGCAAATACTATAACAAAAATGTTATGGATAATTTAGTTATTTCACAACTTTTCGTTAAGTTTTTAAGGTTTCCGTTAGCGCTAGAGGATCTATCTGTAATTTCCAATAATACAGGAAATCTTGCTGTATTTACCCTTAAGTCGAGCAGGTATAAGTGTAATTATCCCTAATTTTAACGTCATGGGCCTTTGAAGTTAACATTATATTTTTCTCCCATAATTTTACCAGTTTGTTTTTTAATCTCATATTAATTCATTGTCTTTTTCAATTTATATTCCATAAGTAGGTTCTTTGTCCAACTTCAGGACTTTTCAGCTTTCCCTCTAATTATGAGAAGTAAGTTGTAATATAAATATATAATAGAGGGAAAACATTAGTTAGACTACAAAATCATATCAATGTGATATATATATGGGTACATATATATTGTTGCAACTTGCAACCATCGCTATTATAAGCCTCACGATCATAGCTTAACTTAGTGGTTCAATTTGGTGCTATATTAGCTTAATTAGATGTCTTGAATTCGAATTCTTTTGAGAAAAGTAACTGTTATTGGTATGGAGAGTTTTACACTTAAATGATACGACCTAATTCGACTCATATAAATGAGATTAAAAAAAACATGATATTTAGTATTTTTGCATATAGTGACTATAGTCCTTTGTGGAAAACGAAATAAGTGTCTTTTATATAGGCTCACTCAGTGTAGATATGAATCTGATAAGATTATTTAATTAATAATTAATCTAAACAAAATCACATAGGATTTAAGTATAAGATTTACATCATCAATACCATGTGTGAATTCGATAAAGATCCGACATTAGGGAGAATCACAAAAAATGCCCTTAAGGTTTGTTGATATTACAAGATACCCTCCTGTTTTCAAAAATTATATAAAACTACCCGAGGTTTCAAATAATAACAAAAATCTAATAAAAAGTGTGTAAAATATTCATTCCGCTAACTTCCGTAAACAGTTATTTTTGCTAATTCTTAAAAACTTACAAGATATTTTATGTATTTTATACAAAATAGCAATATGACCCTTAAAATTTTAAATAATACCAAAATATCCCCTGAATGCAAAATTTCATAAAACATGCTAAATTAAGGGAAAGGGATATTCAGTGAATAACAAAAAAAAATTAACGAAAAAATAATAAAAAGCGTTAGATTTTTGTAATTATTTAAAACTTCGAAGGGTTTTATGTAACTTTTGAAAACAAACAGAGTATTTTGTAATTTGGAGAAACCTTAGGGCTACTTCGAAGGGTTTTATGTAACTTTTGAAAACAAATAGAGTATTTTTTGTAATGGATCATCGAAACAGTAAGATTGGTTGGTTATTGCAGTTTCTCTCATTCGCAAAAGCAGGACTGATATTGAACAACAGCCTTTGAGTAATCTCATTAAGGATTGCTAAGAGTTCCTAAATTTACCTTGGAATTCAAGAATTTCACACGTCTGGCGAGAGGGCAACAAGTGTGCCGATTTTTTAGCTAGGAAAGGCCACGATAATGGTGGTTTGATGATCTGGGATAGCCCCAATGAATAGTTGATGCTTCTGCTCGAGGAAGACATAATTTAGTGCTTTTTAGCACCTTTTTGTATCAAAAAAAAAAAAAGAAAATCCGCAGTGACGAGGGTGTTTTTTGGTAAGTGATCAGGGTCGACCACGTGTCCTAATCTGTCAGTTGAATTTATATGGTGGAGTCCGACTTTGACCTGAGAAACACAGAACACTGGGTTACTTGGCCGGAGGGGATTGTCTCCGGCATAGCCCGTCCACTGAATTAAGTCAGTATTTGAATAGGATATTCGATTTAAGGAGAGAAGTGGTCGGAGCAATTAATGAGAAAAGCTTACCAACCACAATAAATGTCTGGGATATTTATAGGATGACACCACACACACTGAGTACACTGTTTGGAGGTGCATTAAATACCTCGACTACAGGGCATTTAATGCCTGGGCCTTGAGTCAGATTCATTCCTTAAAATGAATAATTGCCTGTCACTTCGGAGCAGGTGCGGTGCATTTAATACAGCTACAGTTAGATCGAGCGTGCGAGGATGGAACAGGTTCGAGCTCAGCTCATCGACTCTCAAGTCATGCTCCTAGAGACGCATGTAGAGGATCGACCAGCCGTCATCGAGCGCGTAACGCTCGAGTTAGAGGCTTGAGCTCTTCCTAAAGAGTCATTGTGACGGTCGACCGTCAGGTTCGTTCTCCCGGTCAACCGTTGGACGAGGACTCCGGCCACGTGGCGAGCGGACTTTGACTGGATACACGTGGTGTTTGACCCTCTAAGATCATGCCACGTGATCATCCAAAATATCCACCATCACGCGGGTTTGACATATATATCCCTGGACCAGGCAGTTTATCTTGCCAGTACACTAGACATCCACATTTAATGGAAATATGGGCTAACATGTCCAGTATGCTGCACATCTCACAAAAGCAAAATCATTACCAGCATAAAAATAGAATGCCCCTTCAAAGCACATGCATATCTAAAAGATAAATAAATAAAACTCCCAGCTTTACAACCATTATAAAGCTATTACATATTTCCAGTTCGTCTACACATTTCAATTCATCAAGATTTCATCAAGAGTACTCCCTGAAAATTAAAACCAAGTAATTATGTCACATTTCAAGCTAAATATCCCCTTAATTTCCAAAACCATAACCCATTCCAAGTTCAGTACTTTCATTTCACTGCTACTTGTCTTGATAATCATCTTCCTAATTATTTTTCTCCATCATATTTTCACGAAAAGGGTTTCAAAGAGAGTTTATTTAGTCGATTTTGCATGTTACAAAGCCCCAGACAGCCAAAAATGCAGCAGAGAATCAGCTGTAAACCGAGCCCGTCAACACGGACACTCAGAAGATACACTAAGTTTCATGGCGAAAGTGCTGAATAAAATTGGAGTTGGTGATTCAACTTATGTAGAAGAATCTACACTAAGTGTACCGTTGAATATAACCATAGAAGGATCGAGACAAGAGTCGGAAAAAGTGATTTTTGGAGCGATTGATGATTTGTTGGCGAAAACAAAAGTTGGAAGAAGTGAGATAGGAATCGTGATCGCGAACTGTACTATTTTTAATGTCGTGCCTTGCCTTTCTAGCGTTATAGTGAATCGCTATAAGCTTAGGGAAGATGTTTGCACGTATAATCTTACTGGGATGGGGTGTAGTGCTGGTCTTAGAGCAATTGGCATGGCGAAACAGCTTCTTCAGGTGATGAATATAATATATATATTTTATTATTAATTAACACACACACACACACACATATATATATATATATATATATATATATATATATATATATATATATATATATATATATATATATATATATATATATATATGTCTCTGTGTGTGTATGCGCGCAGCTGTGTGTATATATGTATTCTTAGATGATAAATGTGATCATAATTGATTAATCCGAAAATTATCTATAAATGAGTTACCATGCACGTAAAATTAATTTAAACGAACTAGCTAGCTAGCTAGTTTCTTGAAATACAAAAACAAAATTATGGAGTTTGTTGATAAAATATGGATACATATGAAGGAGGCTGGGAGGTGTGGTTGTGCATGGTAGAGGAAATTAAATTTTGGCTTAGAGGGTTTAAAGGAGTACTGTTTCATGTTTCTGTTGCCGGCGACAATGCTGCGGCGGTGGTTGGTGAAAAAATAGGAGAAAGCTTATTGATGAAGATGAAGGGCTAAAAACAATTGAAAAATAATTATATATAATTTTTTCAATTGAAATGATTATTTTATTTATTTGTGTTTTGTAATTTTTCATTTTATTGGGGTGGATTGCAAAAAAATTTAAAATACGGGTATAAATTATAAATAATGAATTTTATGAGGACTGTAGAAGTAATTACCCAGAATTTGAAGATCACACGTGTGGTTTTCCGGCGACAGTTTTCCAGTTTTACTGATCAGAATCATTTAAATACCAAAATTTTTAAGTTATTGAACTGCGTTTGTCATAATCAAAGTTAATGTACTAAAAATGCCAGTACTTACTACTTACCATAAAGCTTGTTGTGTGATCACTTGCGTCTAATTTTCCCAAACAGGTCCGCCAAAACACATGCGCACTAATCGTGAGCACAGAGAACACCACTAGCAGCGTATACCCCGGCACAGATCGCACCAAATTTCTCGTTAACTGCCTCTTCCGTGTCGGCGGCTCTGCCGTCCTCCTCTCCAACAAACCGCAGCACCGGAAAAACTCCAAATACGAGCTCACACACGCAGTCCACACACACACAGCCAGCTCCGACATCTCCTACCGGTCAATTTATAGAGAAGAAGACTCAGAGGGACTCACCGGCGTAACAATCAACAAAGATCTCTTAGTCGCGGCAATCGTCACGATCGAGCAACACCTCAAACGATTAGGTGTCCTAATCCTCCCTTTCTCCGAGCAATTCCTCTTCGTGAAAAATTACATCACTCGCCGACTGAAATTGGGCGAAACCAAACCCTACATTCCGAAATTCAGCAAATGTGCGGAGCATTTTCTGCCGCACGTTGGTGGAAAACCGGTATTGGATGAATTGCAGAAGAATTTGGGGTTCAGCGATGGTGATATGGAAGCTTCGACCATGACTCTGCATAGATTTGGGAATACTTCAAGCAGCTCCATTTGGTATGAATTAGCATATGCTGAAGCTAAGCGTCGGGTCAAGAAGGGCGATCGGGTCTGGCAGATTGCATTCGGATCGGGTTTCAAGTGTAGCAGTGCGATATGGCGGGCGTTGAAGAATGTTGAGATTGATGAGAAGAATCCATGGATGAGTGATATTCATGATTATCCTGTGGATTCGGATACCTCTGGCTCTGGCACTCTTCCTTATTATTTCGAGCCATCCAAACAACAATAGTTGATCTCAAGTTCTCAACATTCGTCTATCTTCATTTTCAAAGGTATTTATAATTTTAGTATAAAGATTGGCGCGCGGGTAATATGAAATATTTCATAATTACGTTACGAATTATATATATTTTACGTGCATTTCCCTTTTTCTAAAGTAGCTAGGATGATCATATATAGTTAATTTCAACTTTCAAGTGTGTAAATGGATAATCCAAAATTCTCTGGGAAGAGAAATAAGAGTATTAGTTTACATATTAATTTGATAAATATATTCGATTATCAGATATATCCATTATCCTTTTTCTTTGTTTGCCACTTGGTTTTACTCAGGTAATTTGGTTACTTTAAAAACCTAATTGGAGAATAAATTACACTAGACTAATTGTGGACAAATTTTTGGGCCTACTATTGACTTGAAGCTAGGCCTGTGCAAAATAACCGAAAACTGGAAAACCGAACCGAAATCGATCGAATCGGTTGTACCATCGGTTCGGTTCCGGTTAATATATATATACCTTCGGTTTTTCCGGTTCGTTTGGTTCAAAACCGACGGTTAACCGGACCGAACCGAAAACCGGAATTATGTATGTGGTTCGGTTATCAGTCCGGTTAACCGGAACCGAACCGGACTGAACAAATAAAAATTAAAAAAAAAAGAAAATAATTGCCTGTTTTGCTTTTAGGTTACGCGTTTAATCAGAAGAAACCAAAACCTATTTTGAAATCCCTAACCCCAAACCACAGCCCGCCGTCGCCCCTCACCCGTCAGCCACCAGGAAGCCATTGCTTTGAGCCGCCGCGGAGCAGTCGGAGTCTGACAGTCTGTTGCCGCCGGCGACAACCACCGCCAGCCTTCCTCACTCCACATGAATCATATTCTGTCCCTTGCTTCTCCAGATTTCTGTCTAAATCTCAAATAAACATGTTGCCCAAACTCTTCAGACTCGTTTTAGATTACCCATCTACTCCAAGAACCCTCACCAGTCACCATGAGATAATGTTTCTGCCACTCCCTTTATCAGTTTGATAATCCATTAACATAAATCCTCTTTCTATTGATTACATACATCATTCTGATCCAAATATTTTGGGTGGATTTGAATGTGGTTTAGGCAGATTTAAAGCAGTTTTTTAGTGTCTTATTTCGGCTGATTTTGGGTGAACTTAAGCACATTAACAACAGGTACTTATTCTGAAAAATTACAGCAGGTATTTGTTCCGAAAAATCCATTTTTTCTATAAAAAAATATATATATTTCAGTTTCCGGTTTAAACTGAACCGATCTCATAAGGTCCTCAGTTCGGTTTCGGTTTATATTCTTCAGAAAATCTGGTTCGGTTAACCGAACCAAACAACCGATTCGGTTCGGTTTTGAACCTATGCACAGCCCTACTTGAAGCCCAACCTTATATAGCATATTAAATTTAGAAGATCCAAATTTATAGCATATTTTTTTGGGCCAAATTAAAATTACAGAATTGGCCTAAATGTATTACCCATCTATAGGGAGCTTCTGAAGCTAGTGTTAGGGGAAAATGCAACTATTAATTGTGAATTTAAAACAAGAAATATGAATTTATGATTCTCATCATTTATTAATTCTAAATCATTTCGAATAGGAAATTTAGAAATTATAATATTATATCATTTATGGTCCGAATTCCAATTTAGCTATTATTAAATAAATAAAAAAGGTGCCAACTTTACCACATCTAGCTATTTATCTAATCTAATATATATTCCATATTAGAAGTAGGAAGGCCTCCACAAATTGCCAGTAGAAAAGGACCCATCTGGCCATCTATCAATTTATTTCTGGTTTTCAGTAGGGGAGGGTATTGAAGCCAAATTAAATAAACTAGTAATTTTGGCTCGCTGCGTATACAAAATATAAATAAATATAATTAATAATATATTAAGTTTTAATATTTTAAAATTATAAATATTTTTATTAATTTTTTTCATGATTTTGAATTTAAGTTATTTTAGTATTTATATAAAATAAAATTTAGTGGTTATAAGATAAATAAATAGAATTAACTATGAAAATTTGAATAATAAAAGAGAGAAAAATGTGAGAAAAAGAGAGAAATAAAAGGTACTGGGAAGGGGTTTTATATAATAGTATAGATATGGTAATGTTTCTGACTTTTGACCAAAATGATTAATATGAGTGTGAGTGTTGTGAGCGTTAATTGCAACTTTACAACAATTATAAATACAAAAAAAAAGTTCTGTTACTTACGTACTATATATTGCAAATCAACAAGCTTTCATCAAAAGTTCCAAAAAAAATCAAGTAATCGTATTAATTAATTAGCAGCTCATAAAATAGAAAAGGTATATATGATTCATGCCACTTTTCAAACTAAATATCCCTTTAGTTTCCGAAACCATAATTCATTGCAAGTACTTCACTTTAAAATGCTATAAAGGCCCAGACAGCCAAAAATGCAGCAAAAAAAATTTCATAAACAAATTAGGACAACATGGACAGTACTCAGAAGATGCACTAAATTTCATGGCGTTTGTATTGGAGAACTCTGGAGTTGGTGACTCAGCTTATGTACCTGAATCCGCACTAAGTGTACCTGTAAATTTATCCATCGAAGCTGCGAGAGAAGAGGCTGAAAAAGTGATTTTTGGAGCGATTGATGACCTGTTGATGAAAACACAATTAGGAAGAAATGAGATAGGGATAATTATCGTGAATTGTACACTGTTTAATGTTGTGCCTTGTCTTTCTAGTATTATAGTAAATCATTATAAGCTTAGGGAAGATGTCCGCACATATAATCTTACAGGGATGGGTTGTAGTGCTGGTCTCGGAGCTATTGGTCTTGCAAACCAGCTTCTTCAGGTAAAAATATATATTACATAGGTATGTAATTTACCGTTAGATATTTGTTCTCTGTCTAATTTCGTTCTTCACCTGCGCTGCAGGTCCACCAAGACACATGCGCACTAATCGTGAGCACATAGATCACCACAAGCAACGTGTACCACGGAACAGATCGCCAAAAAATGATAGCCAACTGCCTATTCCGTAGTGGCGGATCAGCCGTTCTTCTCTCCAACAAACCAACTCACCGTAAAAATTCCAAGTACGAGCTCATGCACACAGTCCACACACAAACAGCCAGCTCCGACGTCTCCTACAGATCAATTTACAGAGAAGAAGACCCCGACGGACTCACTGGCTTAACAATCAGCAAAAATCTCATAGTTGCCGCAACCCTCACGATCGAACAGCACCTCAACAGATTAGGTCAATTAATCCTCCCTCTCTCCGAGCAATTTCTCTTCGCCAAAAGGTACATCGCTCGCCGCCTGAAATTGGGGGAAGACAAACCCTACATTCCGAAATTCAACAAATGTGCGGAGCATTTTCTGCCGCATGTAGGGGGGAAACCTGTGTTGGTTGAATTGCAGAAGAATTTGGGATTTAGCGATGGCGATATGGAAGCTTCAATAATGACTCTGCATAGATTTGGTAATACTTCGAGTAGCTCCATTTGGTATGAATTAGCGTATGCTGAAGCTAAGCGTCGGATCAGGAAGGGTGATCGCGTCTGGCAGATTGCATTCGGATCCGGCTTCAAATGCAGCAGCGTGATATGGCGGGCGTTGAAGAATGTTGAGATTGATGAGAAAAATCCATGGATGACTGATATTGATGATTATCCTCTGGATCCGGGTACCTCTAGTCCGCCTCCTAATTTTTTCGAGCCATCCAAACAACAATAGTTGGTTGATCTCAACATTCATCTATCTTCATTTTCAAAGGTATTTATAATTATAGTATGTCCATTGGTGCGTGAATATGGAATATTTCATAATAATGTCATGAATTATATTTTATGTGCATACCCTTTTTCTCAAGTATGATTATAGTTAATTCCAAGGGTACTGTAAATGGATAACCAAGAATTCATGTTTAAAAGGAATATTATGATCAGTATCAGTAAATGTAATTTGATATCCGATATATTTAATATCTGCTCAGATTACATATTCGTCGAATATATTCAGTTATCCTATATCCATTATTAGTAATATATCATATATATTATATTATTTATATATATAAAAATGCTCTAAAGAACTATATGTGTAGTAGTTATGTACTAGTATGAGTACTGAGTTGTCTCCTTGATGTATTTTAATTATTTTATTTATAAATTTAGTCTCCTTGATGTATTTTGATTATTTTATTTATAAATTTGTGGGCCTACTATTAACTTGAAACCCAACCATATTACACCATATTAACTTTAGATGATCTGATTTTAGAGCATATTTGTTTGGGCCTAAATTAGAGAATGGGCCTGAGTTTATACCCATCTACAGCGAGCTAGTATTAGGGGAAAATGCAACTATTAATTATGAATTTAAAACAAGAAATATGAAGTTATGATTTCATCGTTTATTAATTCTAAATCATTTCTTACCTGGACGGGGTCAACGGGCGATCAGGAGGGGCGCCCGCCTAAGGTCGGCAAAAGAAAAAAACAAAAAAAAAAGAATCATTTCAAATAGGAATTAAATCTGAGATAGATATTATAATATTATAATCATCTAGGGTCCGAATTCCAATTAAAAATTAAATAAAGAAAGAAAAAAGTGCAAATTTTACCAGATCTAGCTATCTATCCATCTATCAGGTTAAAAAAAAAATGAAATAAATAGTATCATATCTATCCATTTATCGATTATTGAAAGTGAAGCACCATCTAATTTATTTCTGATTGTTTAATTTGATAATCCCACGGAATGAATTTCAAAAATTACAGAATTAACTACGCCCTCATTTATTAGGTCAAATTTTAGCCCTAATTAAATCCATATCCATCATAGCTTCTTCAATTCTTTTTTAGCCCTGAACTCACCCGCGTTAAGTGGTCTCAATTAAAGGGTCGGCGCTTCCTGAAGCTCGTAATCGTAATTACCCTGCCTGCCAGGCCACTCCAACAGGATTAATATCCGAATATATATACAGGCCACTGTGTTATTTAGCATAATTACTGCAACATTTTAATTTAGGGGAAGATTTAATCATCCGATAAAATGGTATAATATATAATTCTTTTCTTTTTTTTTTCAAAATTAGGGTTTCTTAAGAATTAATTGAGTAAAGATATATCTATATGTACGTATAACGGCTATCACACACAGCGAATATTAATTTCTTGAAAGTTGGCAGATTGAGACAATTATCTATCTTAGATAGGGCACAGGTAGAACGG
Source organism: Verbena officinalis (assembly GCA_958496215.1). Lineage (NCBI taxonomy): Eukaryota > Viridiplantae > Streptophyta > Magnoliopsida > Lamiales > Verbenaceae > Verbena > Verbena officinalis. Next base: position 778,327 of record OY292385.1, read on the forward strand.
CCATTAACTAATTATTAATACTAATTTCTTAAGAATTATTCAGCCTTTAATGTATCTATTCTATATTAGAGGTAGAGGCGTAGAGCGGTCTCCATAAATTGCTAATAAAAAATTAAATGGTATCTACTATTTAGGTTAGTAGATTCTACCAATTAGGTGCGTAACTATGGTAATGCTGATGTAATAAAGTAAAATCAGAAAACTAACTATGGTAATGGTTCTGACTTTTTAAAATATTGAAGGTAAATAAAGAGAAAAAAAAATTTACCTCATGTCCTTTCACGATTTTTTGGAATTGCCTCCTCATCTTTTTTTTTTTATCTCTTCACCTTTACGAATTTTTCAAATTGTCTTCTCAGGCTAAATTCCGGCAAAATATTCTAAAAACATGATTTCTCATGCATCTCATGTGTTTTTTTTAAGGGTAAATCCGTCTTTTTCTATGCAATCCAACCCACTAAACCCGCCCGACCCTACCCATACCAAATAAAATCAATTAAAATATTTTAACTTATTTTTTTCAAAAAAAATGAAAACATTTAACATAAAAGAAATTGGAGATTAGGGTTTATGATACGCATTCTCAAATTCTTTTCTTCTCTTTTAAGTTTTTTATTTAGTACAGTGTAGAGTTATTTACTTTAAGTGGAGATGAATGTGATAGTACGTTAAAAGAAATCTCTCACTATCCATGTCATAAATTGAATCGATGATCATACTCCACAATTTTGGGAGAGATTTTGAGAATGCTTATCAGAAACCCTAATCCCCAATTTTTTTTACGTAAATGTTTTCAATTTTTTCTGACAAAAATAAGTTAAAATGTTTTAATTGATTTTATTTGATATGGTTAGGGTTGGGCGGGTTTAGTGGGTTGGGTCGCATAGAAAAAGACGGATTTATCCTTAAAAAACACGTGAGATGCCAGAGAAAGCATATTTCTCGGAATATTTCGCCGGAATTTGGCCAGAAGAGGCAATTTTAAAAATTCGTAAAAGTGAGGAGGTAAAAAATTAAAAAAAAAAGGTGATGAGGCAATTCTAAAAAATCGTGAAAGGATAGGAGCTGAGGTAAAAAAAAAAAAAAATTCCCGTAAATAAATATGGGCTTACGTAATCCTATCAAATTAGGTATCTACTCAATTGCATCCTGACCAATTAGATCATATATAATGATATCATTTTTTTTACTTTATTATATTTTATGATATTATCAAATCATGATTCAATTACTCGAAAACCCACATCGGATATGTACCAAGTGGGTATGATGAAATGAAGGATATTTTTGTAATGTTTCTGACTTCTGACTTCTGACCAAAATAAATATGCTTGTACGTGAGTGTGACTGTGTCAGTCTGAGCGTTAATTGCAACTTAATTTTAAACCATTATTAAACCAAAGAATTTCCATGCCTGCTATATATTGCAAATCAACAAGCTTTCATAGAAAGTTCTCAAAAAATCAAGTAATCGTATTAATTAGCATCTCATGTCAGATTTCGAGCTAAACATCCCCTTAATTTCCAAAACCATGATCCATTGCAAGTTCACTTTCATTCCACCACTTCTCTTGATAATAATTATTCTCCATCATCTTTTCACAAAAAGGTCTTCTAAGAAAGTTTACTTAGTAGATTTTGCATGCTATAAAGGCCCAGACAGCCAAAAATGCAGCAAAGAATTTTTCATAAACCTATTAAGACAACATGGACAGTACTCAGAAGATGCACTAAATTTCATGGAGTTAGCAGTGGAAAAATCTGGAGTTGGTGACTCCGCTTATGTACCTGAATCCACACAAAGTGTACCTTTTAATTTATCCATAGAAGCGGCGAGAGAGGAGTCCGAAAAAGTGATTTTTGGAGCGATTGATGACCTGTTGATGAAAACACAATTAGGAAGAAATGAGATAGGGATAGTTATCGTGAATTGTACACTGTTTAATGTTGTGCCTTGTCTTTCTAGTATTATAGTAAATCATTATAAGCTTAGGGAAGATGTCCGCACATATAATCTTACCGGGATGGGTTGTAGTGCTGGTCTCGGAGCTATTGGTCTTGCAAATCAGCTTCTTCAGGTAAAATTAGATACGTAACTTACCGTTAGATTGTTCTGTGTCTAATTTCTTCACCTGCAGGTCCACCAAAATACATGCGCACTAATCGTGAGCACAGAGATCATTTCAAGCAACGTGTACAATGGAACAGATCGTCAAAAGATACTAGCCAACTGCCTATTCCGCAGTGGCGGATCCGCCGTTCTTCTCTCCAACAAACCAAGTACTCACCGTAAAAATTCCAAGTACGAGCTCATGCATACAGTCCACACACAAACAGCCAGCTCCGACGTTTCCTACAAATCAATTTACAGAGAAGAAGACATCGACGGACTCACCGGAATAACAATCAACAAATATCTCATATTCGCTGCAACCCTCACGATCGAACAGCACCTCAACAGATTAGGTCAATTAATCCTCCCTCTCTCCGAGCAATTTCTCTTCGCCAAAAGGTACATCGCTCGCCGCCTGAAATTGGGGGAAGACAAACCCTACATTCCGAAATTCAACAAATGTGCGGAGCATTTTCTGCCGCATGTAGGGGGGAAACCTGTGTTGGTTGAATTGCAGAAGAATTTGGGATTTAGCGATGGCGATATGGAAGCTTCAATAATGACTCTGCATAGATTTGGTAATACTTCGAGTAGCTCCATTTGGTATGAATTAGCGTATGCTGAAGCTAAGCGTCGGATCAGGAAGGGTGATCGCGTCTGGCAGATTGCATTCGGATCCGGCTTCAAATGCAGCAGCGTGATATGGCGGGCGTTGAAGAATGTTGAGATTGATGAGAAAAATCCATGGATGACTGATATTGATGATTATCCTCTGGATCCGGGTACCTCTAGTCCGCCTCCTAATTTTTTCGAGCCATCCAAACAACAATAGTTGGTTGATCTCAACATTCATCTATCTTCATTTTCAAAGGTATTTATAATTATAGTATGTCCATTGGTGCGTGAATATGGAATATTTCATAATAATGTCATGAATTATATTTTATGTGCATACCCTTTTTCTCAAGTATGATTATAGTTAATTCCAAGGGTGTAAATGGATAACCAAGAATTCATGTTTAAAGAGAATATTATCCGTAACAGTTTATAATGATTGTGGATATATTAATCATATTCGCATGAGATGTATATAACTTTTTTAAAGATAAAATCTCTTTTAATTCTTGACCCGACTCGCCATAGACAGATTAACATTAAGTACTGATTAAAATCCTCATAAAAAACAAAACCAATCAATATTAAGTACTGATTAAATTAACATTTGTTGGTATTATGGAGTGGTGATCATGGGATGGCTGCAGCCGCCGGACACGATGGTCTTGCTCCGCCAGAAATACTCATAAGCGTTGAGTGAGGCCGCAGCCGCTGGGGACACCACCATCTCCGGTGGTGGCGCCACCACAATCGCTTCCTCTTTCTTGAATTTGTTATCCCATGACAGATTAACATTGTTTTCCATCGCAATGAGTTTTTTCATCACCAGACCAAAATAGTATTTGTCCACTCCCATCAATGATCTCAAGTTTTTCTCCATTGGATATTTAATTACAGTCCACAACTTTGGGGAAGAACAAAGGGCGTGAATAGCATGGATAAGAAAAGATAAATCCTAATTTTCTTTCTAATTGACCCGTTGAAGGCTAACACGTTAATATTTGGTAGAAAGGGTCTGGGGCGAGTCGGGTTGCTGAATAGGGTCGGGTCAATGCTTAAAAGACGATTTTATTTTTAAGAAAATCATGTGCATCTCATGTGAAGGCATCTTGATGGAATATTCTGCCAGATTTTAGTTTTAGGAGGAGGCAATTTGTAATTTTCATATAGGTGGGATGGAATATTCTGCCAGATTTTAGTTTTAGGAGGAGGCAATTTGTAATTTTCATATAGGTGGGGAGAGATAATTTGTCGAAAAAAAAAATCAAGAGATAATTTACAAAAAATCGAAGAGATAGGAGGTAAAAAAAAAATCCTTATTAAATATGTAGAGCAGCTTTCACAAATAGCGGACCGAAAGATATTTATTTATCTTAGATAGGTTGTAAGCCTTCATTTGAGAATACTAATTTCTTAAGAATTAGACAGGGTTGAACATATCTACCTATGTTAGATAGCCTAGAATTACGTTCACACTTTCATAGTCAATCCGGATCCAACCATATAAATGGATTTTAATTTCGAAAAGGAAAGAGAGAACTATATTCACAAATTACTGGGCACCTTTTTTTATGGTAGTTTCCTAACTCCTAAGAAATAAGCAGATTTAATTTATCTATCTACCATTTCTAGTGTCCCTATACATTTCAAATCAGAAAGATACCATCAAATGTTCCAAGAAATTCAAGTTATTAAACATGGCGGCGAGTGTTAATTGCCAGGTTTACAACCATTATAGAACCAATAACATTTTCAGTGTCGCTATATATTTCGAATCAGCAAGATTGCTTCAAAAGTTCAAAATAAAAATCAAGTAATTAAACTAGCAGCCAAGTTCTTTCTCCCCGTTAGCAAATTCATAATATAGAAAAAGCATGACCATGTAACATTTCAAGCTAAGTATCCACTTAGTTTCCAAAACCATAATGTATAGCAAGTTCACTTTAATTCCTCCAGTACTTGTCTTGATAATTATTATTCTCCATCACTTTTTCACACAAGGGGTTTCTAAGAGAGTTTGCTTAGTAGATTTTGCGTGCTATAAAGGCCCAGACAGCGAAAAATGCAGCAAAAAATTGTTCATAAACCAATTCAGATAACATGGACACTCAGAAGGTGCACTAGATTTCATGGCGAAAGCACTGAAGAAATCTGGAGTTGGTGACTCAGCTTATCTACCAGAATCCACACTAAGTGTACCTTTAAATCTATCCACAGAAGCGGCCAGAGAAGAGTCAGAAAAAGTGATTTTTGGAGCGATTGATGATTTGTTGGTGAAAACAAAATTAGGAAGAAATGAGATCATAGGGATAGTTATCGTGAATTGTACATTGTTTAATGTCGTGCCTTGTTTTTCTAGTATTATAAGTAAATCATTATAAGCTTCGGGAAGATGTCCGCAAATATCGTAAATATTTGAGTTATTTTCTCTATTAACATATTATTTATTAAATATTTCAGTTAAATAATTATAAGAGCATTATAAATTATACTATTAAATACACTGGAATTTATTCAGGCATCTTCATTAATAATTTCATATATAACTACTATTTAATAGGAAAAATATCAGTAAACTTCGGATTGGGATCCTCAACGGATTCAATATCTGATCTATTTATTTTGGGTTATGGATATTTATAGTCGGATTTGATATGTAGTATATTTTTAGGTGGTTGGAAATATTAAAATTCGGACTCGGACCGACTTCGAATTAAAATTCACCCCATTCATAGCCCGATATACCATGTCAACGTTAGTAGATCCAATTTTAAATCAAAATATATTTCGGCTCTACACTAGAGAATGAGCCTTGAGTATACCCAGCGATAGCTTCTCAAGCTAACCTAGGGGAAAATACAACTAATAATTCCGAATTTATGACTTCATCATTTATTAATCCTATATCTTTTCAAATAGAAAATCTGAAGGGAATATTACAACTTTATAATTATTTGTGGTCCAAATTTCAATTAAATAAATAAGTAAAGTGCTAACTCTACATGATGGTATTCAATATTTTAGATGTAGTTCAATATTTTAGACTGAGCCCTAGTAAGACTTAATAATTTCATTTTAAATAAAGGCCCAATAAATGCAGAGCCTTAATCTGACTTAAAAGACCTAAAATAAATGTAATAAAAGGTAAGAAGGACTCTAAACGGCTAAACCTAATACAACTTAAACTACGTATATGTCTATATAAAGGGATCGGAATCCCCATTATTGATTATCATAAGAAATCCATCGTGTTTCTCAAGATATCTCGACAAAAAAGAAAGAAGGAGAACAAAACCACGATATAACTTAGGTGCTCGGAGACACCAAACACGACAAAGGTCCACTTAGGTGCTCGGAGGCACCGGAGATGAAGAGGACCTTTGTCGCTTTCTCGGCGAAAAAAGCTCATTATTGACAATCACCACCGAAAATACACCGAAATTCTTATATACTTAGACGAAATTACACAAAATTATTGGGGCGCTATTTTCAAGTGCATCACTACAAACATCTATCTCTACCTAAATAAAGTGCCAACTTTACCAAACCTATCTATCCATCACTCAGTTGAAGCAACAATTTAAATATAAATAGATATTAACACATCAATCTAACTATTTGATTTAAAAAAAAAAAATATTACCAATCTATATATCTATCTATCTGCCTATCTATGTATTACTCTAGTTTAAGCACCAATTTAAAAATAAATATTACCAATCTAGCTATATATTGTAAGTTGCAGCACCAATTTAAAAAATAAATAAATGCCAACTTTACCATACTAGAAAGCCAACATCATTTCCAGTTTGGCAACACATTTTAAATCAGCAAGCGCTCAAAAGTTCCAAGAAAAGGCATGACCATGTCACATTTCAAGCTAAATAGTATCCCCTTAGTTTCCAAAACCATAATCCATTGCATGTTTACTTTCATTCCTCCACTTCTCTTGATAATTATTTTCCTAATTATTATTCTCCATCATCTTTGACAAAGAGGTCTTCTAAGAGAGTTTACTTAGTCGATTTTGCCTGCTATAAAGCCCCAGACAACCAAAAATGCAGCAGAGAATCAGCTGTAAACCGAGCCCGTCAACACGGACACTCAGAAGATACACTAAACTTCATGGCCAAACTGCTGGATAAAATCGGAGTTGGTGACTCGGCTTATATAGAAGAATCCACACTAAGTGTACCTTTGAATATAACCATAGAAGGATCGAGAAACGAGTCAGAAAGAGTGATTTTTGGCGCGATTGATGATTTATTGGCAAAAACGAAAGTAGGAAGAGATGAGATTGGAATAGTGATCGTGAACTGTACGGTGTTTAATGTTGTGACAAGTCTTTCTAGCGTTATAGTTAATCGCTATAAGCTTAGGGAAGATGTTTGCACGTACAATCTTACTGGAATGGGGTGTAGTGTTGGTCTCAGAGCTATTGGCATGGCAAAACAGATACTACAGGTGAACATTTTTACAATTAATTAACAGAGAAGAAAATTCTGTTTGTGTGTGTGTAAATTATTTTTCTATGAATATGCACTACAGTCTACAGATAGTAAACACCCGTCAGAAAATTTAAGCTATTGAAATGATTTTTCACAAAATCTAAAAAGGAATTTTATCATTTCAATAGGTCATTTGTATCAGTATTTAATTATTTATGTGTGTGTTTTCGTTTTATCATTTTAAAGGAATATATTATACATATTTTCTATCCTACAAAGTACAAAACATCATATATACAAGAGGTTGGTATAGATTACATTACCTTGAACTTGTCGTGTTTCTTCACCAGGTCCGACCAAACACATGCGCGCTAATCGTGAGCACTGAGAACACCAGCAGCAGCGTATACCCCGGCACAGATCGCACCAAAATGATAGTCAACTGCCTCTTCCGCGTCGGCGGATCCGCCGTTCTCCTCTCCAACAAACCACATCACCGGAAAAACTCCAAATACGAGCTCACGCACGCCGTCCACACACACACAGCCAGCTCCGACGTCTCCTACCGGTCAATTTACAGAGAAGAAGACTCAGAGGGACTCACCGGCGTAACAATCAACAAAGATCTCTTAGTCGCCGCAATCCTCACGATCGAACAACATCTCAAAGGTTTAGGTCCGCTAATCCTCCCTTTCTCGGAGCAATTTCTCTTCGCGAAAAATTACATCATCCGCAGACTGAAATTGGACGAAATCAAGCCGTACATTCCGAAATTCAGCAAATGCGCGGAGCATTTTCTGCCGCACGTTGGGGGAAAACCGGTACTGGAAGAATTGCAGAAGAGTTTGGGATTCAGCGAAGGCGATATGGAAGCTTCGATCATGACTCTGCATAGATTTGGGAATACTTCGAGCAGCTCCATTTGGTATGAATTAGCGTATGCTGAAGCTAAGCGTCGCGTCAGGAAGGGCGATCGGGTATGGCAGATTGCATTCGGATCGGGATTCAAGTGCAGCAGCGTGATATGTCGGGCGTTGAAGGATGTTGAGATTGATGAGAAGAACCCATGGATGAGTGATATTCATGATTATCCTGTGCATTCGGATCCCTCTGGCTCTTTTCCGTATTACTTGGAGCCATCCAAACAGCAAAATTGAAAAGGGAGTGTGGGTATTATTATTTTGAAGCCAACTTAAGTAGATTCGACTTTATTATTTGGGCCTGAATAAGAGAATGGGCCTGAGTATACCCATCTGTAGCGAGTTTCTCAGGCTTTTTTTTGTTTAATAATACTTATATGAATTTATTATGGCTTTCTCCAACTCTTTCTTCTTTCTAGACTAGATTACTGTTTGTGACAATATTATATTGTAAGTGAAACTATTTTTGTACGAATTAACTCGTTCAATTATAATTATATATAAATACTGCGCAATAATATTACATATATGATATACCACATTTCAATGTCAGTTGTAATGCAGAAACTCGTAAATGTCGGATAAGATTGTTTGAAATGAAAGGGATAAGATTACATTTGATTTTCCTGCTGCAATGCATTTCGACAAGTGGGTTCATAGTTCATACGTCCAAATCACACACCATCAGACGACGCTACCTGCAATGCTGAAAACGTGTTAAAGGGACAGTCCGCTTTTATTACAGGAAATTAATTAATAAATGAAATGAAATGAAGACGCGATTCCAAATGTCAAATCAATGTAATTAGATTTCCATTGAGGATGTAAAAGTAGGTTGAAACTTGAAAGAGTTTCGAGTGTTTTAATTAATTTTTCCATCGAGATTTTATATTTACAGTTAGGTAAGACATAAAAATAATATATATTAAACGAAAAGGTATAATACCAAAGTAAAATCAAATCATCAGAAATTCAGAATAGAATAACGCATAGTTTTTTCAAACACAATGATTGTAATGTGACAAAAATGCAGGGATATATTTTGAGTTAGCAAAAAGCTCCTATTATTTCAATTTCCGAAAGATACTTTGTTGCCCGCTAGCTCTACGATATAGAATGAGATATTGACCATATGCATCTTTTGACGCAACTTAGTGTGAGAATTGAGAAAGGGATACTATAATTAATAATATGTCAAATAAAATATTAACAGATTTCAATATATATATAGGGGCGTGTGTTTATTATTTATGGAATAATCGTCAACATGATCTCGAACTGGATTCATTCGGGCCATATTTTTCTTAGCTCATCGCGCTCGAGCTCGAATAAGCCTGAAAAAACGACCAAAAGTCCGGCTCTAACTCGTTCAGATACCTAATCATAAGTCATGACATAAATCTGAAAAATAAAACCAATAAACAACAGAAACATTACATAACCAACTATCTTTTATTTATTGGAATACTACTTGATGGGGAATATCTTGGAGAATACACGTGGCACACTCGTAAAAGAGTCAAAACGCCACGTGTATCTAAACCCGGGTCAACCCACGCTTGACTCAAGAACATGCTCGAGGGTCGACCATAGCTCGCCCTGATACCCCGACCGTCATTACAATGTAGAACCTCCCGGGTGCCATATATCAACCCTTCAGGCTCGAGGATCGATATTCGACGCGCTAATCCTCCTAGAACGTAGATCGAGGGTCGACCTACGGAGGCTCGAACCTGTCCCATCCCTACACGGTCGACCCCGCAGCAGCCGCATTAATTGCGCCGTATCTACTCTGATTGCCTTCCTTATTCTGTATCTCCAGAAGTGACAGGCAATCAGTCCTGTCAGGGAATGAGTCAGATCCGAGGCACAGGCATTAAATGCCCCATGGTCGAGGCCATACCCGACAGGTAGGAAGCCTCCCTATAAATACCCCCATCCTTTATTATGGTAGGTAAGCTCTTCGAGTTAATAACTTTGACTTCCATTCTCTCTTGACGAATATCCTATTCGAAACTGACTTAATTCAGTGGAGAGGCTACGCCGGAGACAACCCCCTCCGGCTAAAGTAATCCCATGCTAGTGCTTTTCAGGTCATAGCCGAACTCCCATCTACAAATTCAACTGTTTGTCTGGGCCACGTGGACGATCCAAATCCCGTACCAAAAAACGACCTCATCAGTTTGGCGCCGTCTGTGGGAACAAAGACTTTCGACCTTAGAGCGATCGAGCGTTAGCGATGGTGAACAAGAAAACAAAAAGCACCCACAGCATCGTCAGGACTCGATCTCAAATCGAGGCTGATCGGGCCACTGCCACCGCTGAAGAACAAGCGGCCTTCGCCGCCCGACTGGAAGAAATCGACCGACCTCAGGGGGCAAACCCTCTCAACGAGGTGGAAGAGGACGCTATCTCACGGGCGGACCTACCCGCAGTCATACTCCCTGCTCAACCATCAGCCCAAGATCTAGCCGCGTACACCAGTCAGGTCTACGAAGAGGCTAGGCAGGCTCTCGAAGCGGGAAGGCCCATAAGGGTGATCCCCCTCACAGTCAATGTCACTGAGCCCTCTCCCATACAATATAGGCTATCTCGACCTCCCCTTGTCCCTCGAGCTCAGACTCACGCAGGGAGGGGGAACGAGGGCCGCAGGCCCGAAGCTGCCCGACCTCCGCGTTATCCCGCTGACCATTCCCCGGAGGGGGAAGATGAGAATAACGGCCACACGGTCCAGAGGCCAGAAAAGGCGCATGTCGCCGAACAAGAAAACGAGCCTGAGGAGGGCTACTATGATGATGAATACGATCGAGAAGAATTCGACGATCAAATCAATGTAAGGGACTACGTCCCCCCACCTCCCATCCGTCGGAGGGCATATTCACAGCCTATCCGACCTATACATCCACATCAGGTCCGCCCTACGGGCGGGCTCAAGCAGGACGCTAGACGTCCCCCTCCTCCCCGACTTCCGGCCAGGGAGAGGTTAACAAACAAATACGCCGGCGTCCCACCATTCGGGGATTTGAGGGACAGACTTCCCCCCCGACGTGAGGTTGCTCGTAACGAGCACTGGGAACCCGAGCGTAACGCGCGGAGCAGGCGACAAAGGCTGTCGCCATTTACAGATGAGATCCTCAGCGAGGATCCAGGATCGACCGCTATCCCCCGGGACCTTCCCATCTACGATGGGAAAACCGACCCCGGCGACCACATAACCAGCTTCGAGCTGTCAATGAACCTGTTCCCCCATACTCCGCACACATGGGCCAAGGTTCTTGCCACCACCTTCAAAGGGGCGGCGCTCGACTGGTTCCTCAGGCAGCCACCCGCCTCAATAAGGTCTTATGACGAGCTCTCCACAGCGCTCGAGGGCCACTTCTCCCCCCTAATCCAAGATAGGCTTGGGGTGTCGCGACTGGATTCCATAGTCCAGGGAGTGAGCGAATCCCTACGGGATTACTTCACTCGGTTCAACGCAGAATTGGTCCGTGTCGCACCGCCGGACCTGGCGGTCGTCCTCAGCGCCTTGGGGAAAAACTGCCACTGCCGTGACTTCACCAAGGATATCCTTGGTCGAGTTCCCATAAACAGCCTGAGGGACATCCAGGACTGTGCCACGAAGTGGATGGACTATGAAGAGATTGAAGGAAGCTACTGGGCGAATCACGGTCAAGCCATGCTGCGAAGTATTGGTCGAGCCCCCGCTCACAGCAACTACTACAATCGGTCTCGCGGCCCTGAAGACCGAAGTCCCCCTGCATCCAGTCGAGGGAAGAATAAGGGTCGTCAAGAGAGCGGCGCTCGACCCGAGGGAAGCTCGAGCGTTCAGCGGCCCGACCGGGAGAAATACGAGCCCCTGATATGCGCTGTAGGGGATATCCTCCCTAAAATCCCTGGGAAACTCCTCAATTACCCCAAGAAGTTGAAGCTCAACCTGCGGAAGATCGATGACTCTAAATACTGTGAGTTCCACGATCAGCCGGGGCATGATACAAACGACTGTAACCAACTGAAGGATGAGGTCGAGAGGCTCATCCAAGGGGGGCATCTTGCCGAGTTCGTCAAGAGATTGAAGAGGAATAGGGATCGGGGGCGTGAGCGGCGCTGCAATGAGAATGAAGACAGACGGTCGAGGTCTAGGTCTCGATCGCCCCCGCCCAAGCGGAATCAACGGGATGGAAAACAAGCTATCTCCCCTAACACGATTCCGAACGCGCCAACCCACGGTCGAATCGATATGATCGTGGGGGGCCCCGATGGGGGAGATACCAGGACATCCCGAAAGAGGGGGATTCGCCGCGCTCAAACCAGCCTCCATGGCCCCCACGAAGTGCTGCAAGTAGAGCCCGGAGAAGAATGGAAGCAAAAGGAGGTGGCTTTCAGCGATAGGGACTTTCATCTAGATCCCCATCGGGACGGCGTAACGCCGAGTTGTCCGATGGTGGTAACTTTAGATATTGCAAACTACGCTGTAAGTAAATGTTTGGTTGATACTGGAGCTAGTTCAAACATTGTTCTTTACTCGACTCTTCAGCGAATGCATTTGAGTAAATTAAGATATGAACCAGTAAAGACAACCCTCAAAGGCTTTGGAGGCTCGATCATCGCCCCAAAAGGCCAGATTAAAATGCTCACTTCCATGGGCGTCCATCCCGCTCGAACGACGATGGAGATTAACTGGGTCGTCGTTGACATCCCTGACTTCCCGTATAACATGATTTTGGGTCGACCCGGCCTCATTGACTTCAAGGCCGTTATCTCGACCTACCACCAAAAGATCAAACTCCCGACTCCCTACGGGATCGGGGAAGTATGCTGTGACTTAGCCGAGTCTTGGGCTTGCTACGCAATTGCCAACGAGGCTCGACTCCCCACAGAAGACGTGCTTAAGCCTGGCGATCTCATCATGGATGATGCAGATGATGACGAAATGATCCCCGACCCCGAAGGAGATGGGGCATCGCGCTCTAAAATGAGTACTCATGAAGCTCGAAAGAAAAGGAAGGTGGACGAGTCCCGGCTGTCAGCAGCCGAGGACACTCGGTTGGTCCAACTCGACCCTCAGGATCGAGAAAAAACCACCAGGGTCGGAGCGAGTCTCGAGGGAAAACAGTTGGAGTGCCTCACCATCTTCCTACAGGAGAATGCGGACGTCTTCGCCTGGAAGGCCAAAGATCTGGAGGGGGTCGACCCAAGGATAATTTCGCACTACCTAAACATTGACCCTGCCTTCAAACCCATAAAACAAAGATTAAGGACCCAAAGTGTCGTCCGTAATTCGATCATCGAAGATGAAGTCAACAAATTGCTCGATGCCGGGTATATCACTCCAGAAAAATACGTCGATTGGCTCTGCAATGTGGTCCTCGTGGCCAAGACAGGAGGCAAATGGAGGATGTGCAACGACTTCACTGACCTAAATCGGGCGTGTCCTAAGGACCCTTACCCTCTTCCCCGGATCGACCAACTGGTCGACTCGACCGCCGGATGCGAGCTGATGAGCATGATGGATGCCTTCCAAGGGTATTATCAGATTAGGATGGCTCCCCAAGACCAAAAACACACAGCGTTCATCGTTGTCAAGGGGATATATTGCTTCAAAGTGATGCCATTCGGGCTCAAGAACGCAGGAGCTACCTATCAAAGGCTGGTTAACCTGATCTTTGATCCCTTGATTGGAAAAACGGTGGAAGTATATGTGGACGACATGATCGTCAAGAGTTTAAAGGCGGAAAATCATCAAAACGACCTTAGCGAGATGTTTGCCTTGATAAGAAAACATCGCCTCAAGCTCAATCCCCTGAAATGTGTGTTCGGGGTTAAAGGAGGAAAGTTTTTGGGATATATGGTAAGCCAACGAGGGATCGAGGCCAACCCGGAAAAAATCGCGGCCGTTATTAACATACCCCGACCAGAAACCATCAGGGGGGTCCAGCAATTGGTCGGGCGAATCGTAGCACTTAACAGGTTCATATCTCGATCGGCCGAGCGTAATTTGCCCTTCTTCAAAATATTGAGAGATGTGAAAAGGTTCGAGTGGACGGAGGAATGCGACCGAGCCTTTGAAGAAATGAAGAGATACCTGGCATCCGCTCCGCTGATCGCCAAACCCGAGCAAGGGGAGATACTCTATCTCTACCTCGCCGTCTCAGACGAAACCATAAGCTCGGTTCTAGTAACCATCAGGGATCGGAAACACCTCCCGGTATATTATGTAAGCAAGATCCTTCACGGGGCAGAGACTCGATACCTGGAGATCGAGAAGTTTGCGCTTGCCTTGGTGGTCTCTTCAAGGAAGCTACGCCCATATTTTCAAGCGCACGAGATCGTCGTCCTGACCGACCAACCGCTGAAGCAGGTGATGGCAAAACCAGATAGCTCGGGTCGACTGATCAAGTGGGCTATTGAGCTCGGGCAATTTGATATCACTTTCCAACCCAGGGTCGCCATACAAGCTCAAGTCCTCGCAGACTTTCTGGTCGAGAAAACAACCAGGGCAAAGACACCTAAAAGCAAGAATACTCATTGGCTCCTGAAGGTCGACGGTTCGTCGACCGCCCAGGGTGGGGGCGCGGGGATCTCTCTGACAAACCCGGAGGGGTTGGATCTAGACTTTGCCATCGGTCTGAACTTTCGAGTCACCAATAACGAAGCGGAGTATGAAGCACTCATCGCAGGACTGAAAACCGCACTCGAAAGCGGGGCCAAGTCGATCGCGGTTATCACCGATTCGCAACTCGTTGCACACCAAGTCCAAGGACTCTACGAGGCCCGAGAGGAAAACATGATCCGATACCTGGAGACGGTACGCAAGCTAACAGCCCAGCTCACCAGCTTCGCGATCAACCAAGTGCCCAGGGAGGAGAACACGAGGGCCGACGTGTTGTCCAAGCTTGCCAATGGCCTTAAGGGCACCGAGGAACGCGAAATCACCTTCAAAATCGCCAATCATCGAGCCATCGACGGGCCCGAGTCAGCTATAATCACGATCGACCCCGAAGAGCCCTGCTGGCTCGATGAAATCGTGCTATATCTAAGAGACGGAGTGCTGCCACAGGATCGAAGCGCCGCTCGGCGATTACGTCACCGGGCTACAAGATATACCCTCGATCTCGAGGGTCGACTCTACAAACGAGGTAACCGCCGACCCCCGATGAGGTGTCTCCGACCCTCGCAAGTTGAAGAGGTTCTCTACGAGATCCACGCAGGAAGTTGCGGTAACCATGCGGGAGGCCGATCTCTGGCTAGAAAAGTAACACGAGCTGGTTACTTTTGGCCGACCCTCGAGAGAGACGCCGAAAGATGTTCCAGGCGTTGCGTCAAGTGCCAAAAAACAGGAAATTATTCCCACAAGCACGCCGCGGAAATGATAGCCATCGATGTTTCATGGCCATTTGATCAATGGGGGATCGACATAGTGGGGCCACTCCCGACGTCCACCGTGCGGCAGGCGGAATATTGCATCGTGGCCTGCGAGTACTTCTCCAAGTGGGTCGAGGCAATAGCCGTCAGGAAGACGACCTCTAAGGTCATCCAGAACTTCATATGGAAGAACATAGTATGTCGGTTCGGAGTGCCTCGAATCCTAATTTGCGACAATGGGCCTCAATTCAGGGCCGACGACATGAAAGAATGGTGCAAGGACCATGGGATCGATCAGCGATTTGCGTCGGTCGGATACCCACAAGCAAATGGGCAGGCGGAGGTGACCAATCGCACCATCCTCCGAAGTCTCAGCGCTCGACTCGACGCCAAAAGGAAGGCGTGGGCAAACGAGCTTGATGAGGTTTTATGGGCCTACAGGACCACCCCGCGGACCGCCACAGGCGAGACCCCATTTGCTCTCGTCTATGGATCGGAAGCCTTGATTCCCACGGAATTGCTCCACGAGACTGCTCGAGTCTCACACTTCCAGTTAGCTCAAAACAACGAAGGGCGAGCGCTCGAGCTAGATCTCATTGAGGAGAAGCGCCATCGTGCGTTAGGACGAATGCAGCAACACAAGGCGGCGGCCGCTCGAAGCTACAACAAAAACGTTCGACCCTTAAGCTTTCAAGTGGGCGATCTAGTCCTAAAAAAGGTTGAGGTGTCTAGGAAAGTTAAGAAGCTCGAGGAAAAATGGGATGGACCGTACCGTGTTGCACGAATCGCCAGAAACAACGCATATAGGCTGGAGACCTTAGGCTCGGAATCCGAGGAGTTGCCTCGACCGTGGAATGCCTACAATTTAAAATTGTATTATCCTTAGAACCGATCCTTACGGGATTCGGATATGTAACTCCCCTCGAAGGGCCCTACATGTAATAGCTATGCTTGTGGTGAATACATCATGAGAATTCTTGTTTTAGCAGCATCTACAGTTAATCAGCATTTCAACAACGAAGCTGGGGACTCGAGCGTAAAACTCGAGCCCACGCAGTTCAAACAACCCTTAGTTTGAAGCTACGCCTCAGCAAGGGAGTTGGGGACTCGAGCGTAAAACTCGAGCCCACGAAGTTCACAAACAACCCTTCGTTTGAAGCTCTGCTTCAGCAGGGGAGTTGGGGACTCGAGCGTAAAACTCGAGCCCACAAAGTCGGCAACCCTTTGTTAAGGCTACGCTTCAGAAAAGGAGCTGGGGACTCGAGCGTAAAACCCGAGCCCCCCAATGTTGCAACGGCTCCCTATGGAAGTTACGCTCCACCCCAGGAAGCCGGGAACTCGAGCCCGAACCCTTGGTTGGAATTAAGTTTCAACAAGTAAAGCAAGGATTCGAGTGAAATTTGATAAACAAAGCTCGAGCATGAAACTCGAGCCTGAACCCTTGGTTGGAATTAAGTTTTAACATATAAAGCAGAGATTAAGTGGCAGTATGTAAAGCAAAGACTCGAGTGAAATGTAAAGTATTAAATTTCATTAAAAAATCAAAATGCTATTACAAGGCTCGAGCCTACTGCTCGAGGAGGGAATCCTATTACAATTGAAAAAATGAGAAAAGGGGCTCAAGGATCGGCAGGGGCAGTCGACTTGCTCGGGCCAGGCTCGAGCACCAGAGAGCTCAACCACTCGAGCTCCGCCGCAGACCATGCAGGCTCGGCCTCATTTGGATCTACCGAGGGGAATAGGAGATCCATGGAAGGCTCCAGCGGTTCGTCCTTCCCGTCGTAAGGCTTCTTCATGATTTCGGCAAGGAGCCTTTGGACCACAAAGCCATATGGATGCTGGTCGGGATCGGACGTTTCGACGGTAGTCTTCGTCACTACCGCTTGAGCCTCAGCGTCGGGGGCCACCTCCTTCTGAGGACGAGGGTCGTCTGCGGTTATCCCGACCCTGGAGAGATCAGCGCCTGGGACAATCAGATTCTGGGCCTGTAATTGGGCCAGGCAGAGCGCATGGCCTTCCTTGAAATCGTCAAACGCCTTAATGGCGCTGGCCTTCTCGAACATGGGCCCCTCCGCGAATTTTTTCACAGCCCATCGCCCCATTGCCATCTGAGCCTTTTTGAGGAAGCCCCGAGCCTTGCCGCGATACTTGGCCTCCATCTCCTGCTCGACGGCCGCCCGACCAGCAGCCTGCCCCTTAACGAAACCCTCTTGGGCCTCGAGCCTGAGGGATCGAGCCTCCCCCTCGAGCCTAGAGACCTCGAGGGTTCGCTCCTCGACCGCCGCCAGAAGCTCGATCTCCCTCTCCTTGAGCTTCTTGTTCTCCGATTCCAGCAGTTGGGCGGACTGCTGAAATCCTTGGGCTTGCCTCTTCCAGTCGCCCACCTTTTGCTCCTCGACCTCTTTCTTGAGGTCGACCCACCGCCGCATGTAAAATTGCTTCCTCGACCGGAGGGCCTTGGCGTATTGCACTAGGCCATGCGCGATCGGAGCAGTGCGCTGCAAGGTCGACCCAAAAAAGGTGGATTAGTTCAAAATCGAGTAAAGAAACTTGAAGTGAAATACGATAGTGACTTACTGAAATGAAGGCGGTGGCGAGGTTACGCTCGAAGGTCTCTAGCGACCATTCGGCCATGCGCCTGTGGTCGGGCTCGGTCGCCACCGATCGCCAGATGGCCCTGACGGCCTCAAAATCCGATCCCGCGTTGAGAAGGGATCGGGGTTGCCCCTCGACTAGCTCCGGGACCCCTCCCGGGAAGTGAGGCTCGGCCACGGGAAGGTAATCCCTTATGCGGCGTATCATAAACTCGACGCTCGTCTCGGAGCCCGAGTCGTCCGTCGGCTCACTAGTCGACCCTTTGCCCTTCATCTTTTTGGATTGTGGAGCGGGTTTGCGGGTAGGCCTGGGAGCCGGTCTCTTTCGGGTCAGAGGCTCGGCCTCCGCTTCTTCTTCCTCTAGGTCGACCGGGGCGGGGTCGACCGCTCGGCTGGACCCCTCCGAGGGCCTCTTGAATAGCCCCTTGCCGAGTCCGGGGCCTTGGCGGGGTAGCGACAAACCCGCTCCCGTATCCGCGCCGAGGATAGCAGGCTCGACTGCGGGAAGCTCGGGCCGACTCTGGACGGCCTCGTTGAGCTCGGCCAGCTTCTCCTCGGCCAGCTTCTCGTGTTCGGGCAACATAGCCTTGCCCAAGCTTTGAAGGAAAGAAGTCCTGGATGCCATGAGGATGTTGGTATCTGCAAAAAACATCAACTCGATCAGAAACAGTTAGAAAGGAGAAACATATGATTAGCTTAAGGAAAATAAACAAAAGAAAAAGACATATACCCAGGACAAATCCCTCTCGCACTCTCCCGCACCCTATACCCACGGCCGCTAGATTCTCCTCGCAACAGAAAGTCCTACAGTCGAGCAGGACTTGGTCGGTACAAACCTCCCGACCCAGGAACTCCATGATCAATTCAATCGACTCCTCGAGGTCCTCATCCTTTGAGGGTCGGAGGGTCGGAGGCCTATTGTCTTCCCATTGGGTCGGGATGAGAAAGCCATCCGGGTGTTCGACGACCACAAACTCGGCTTTCCACTGGTCGCCGTGAGAGGATGTGGGAATGGAGAATATCTTCTTACCCCTCTTCTGGGATAAGCTGTAGAAACCCTCGCCGGAAGGGGAAGAAGCGGAGAGGGTGAACATCTGAAAGAATCGAGCCCGCGTCGGCTCGAGCCTCAGGATCCTCATCAAAACAAAGAAGCAGGAGATGAGGGAGAAGCAGTTGGCAGTCATCTGGCTCGGGCAGACCCGCAAACCTCGGAACAAGCTAGTGTACTGAGTATTCCCGACCAGGCGGAAGCCGTTCATGACCGCGTTATAATTAACGGCTATCTCCCCGTGAGCTTGCCTGCCCAGGACGTCGTCCTTCGTCGCCACTCGAATCAAATACGGCGCTGGCAGGTTCAACCGATCTACGATCCTCAGGAACTGCTCCTCAGAAACCCCTCCCACTATGCTGTCATAGGGGGCAGGGGCTCCCTTCTCCGACTGTTGGGGCTCGACCCCAGCATCTCTCGACCCTCCCGCCGACTTTTCCGGAGCGGCGGATGTCCTCCCACGGTACGAGCGCTGGGGCAAGGCAGCGGCGACCCGACCGCGCGGCCGGACGATGGTCGTCTCCTCGCGACCACTGGTGGATGCGCCCTTGTTCTTGTTAAGCCCCGTGGCCCTACGGGATGTAACCTCTACCTCTGATTCTGAGTCGGTGTCAAACCCTAAGTCGACTACGTCGAAGCGGGCTTCATACTCTCTCAACCTCTCACTCGATCCCTCAGACGCTCCCGACATTTTTATAGTTTTAAACAAAATGCAAGAGTTGAGGGTCGGGGATTACCTAAGTGTGGACGGTGTTTACGCTCGAGACAAATTCCTGCGCCTGTGATTTTCTCGCTAAAATTGCTTCTGCTCGGAGTGAATATTCTGAAAACGTAAGAAATAAGAAAGGGCTAGGCCCTTATTTATAGTAGTCAGGCCTCGGAATACGGAACGTCGCCATAATTACTCTTATTCCCGAGAACGAACTGACGGTCGACCTACTTTATTGTCGGTAGCGTGTAACGGTAAAGCGGGGTTGCGTGGCCCGATTAAAGGAGGCCACGTGGACCGAGCTTCAAAGTGATGGTCGATTTCAGATCCCGGTCGAATAAATTCAACCGAAACCTGGGGGACTCGTGATGGGGAATATCTTGGAGAATACACGTGGCACACTCGTAAAAGAGTCAAAACGCCACGTGTATCTAAACCCGGGTCAACCCACGCTTGACTCAAGAACATGCTCGAGGGTCGACCATAGCTCGCCCTGATACCCCGACCGTCATTACAATGTAGAACCTCCCGGGTGCCATATATCAACCCTTCAGGCTCGAGGATCAATATTCGACGCGCTAATCCTCCTAGAACGTAGATCGAGAGTCGACCTACGGAGGCTCGAACCTGTCCCATCCCTACACGGTCGACCCCGCAGCAGCCGCATTAATTGCGCCGTATCTACTCTGATTGCCTTCCTTATTCTGTATCTCCAGAAGTGACAGGCAATCAGTCCTGTCAGGGAATGAGTCAGATCCGAGGCACAGGCATTAAATGCCCCATGGTCGAGGCCATACCCGACAGGTAGGAAGCCTCCCTATAAATACCCCCATCCTTTATTATGGTAGGTAAGCTCTTCGAGTTAATAACTTTGACTTCCATTCTCTCTTGACGAATATCCTATTCGAAACTAACTTAATTCAGTGGAGAGGCTACGCCGGAGACAACCCCCTCCGGCTAAAGTAATCCCATGCTAGTGCTTTTCAGGTCATAGCCGAACTCCCATCTACAAATTCAACTGTTTGTCTGGGCCACGTGGACGATCCAAATCCCGTACCAAAAAACGACCTCATCACTACTCACTACTCAGTACTCACTAGTAATTATATCAGCACCCTTACACTAAAAGGAGAAGGGGTTCCAAAACCAAAACAGATTATTATGCATATATATAGATAGATATATGTATATATCTATACAAAAAAGACCAAAATTTACGGTTTATCTTCATCAAAAACAGAAGTCAAACCGGTCACAATCTTCACTCCTTTCTGCAAATTCTTAGCTCTGATCTCCAGTGGTTTCCATTGCTTCATCAATGAAGTCGCGTTACTAAAACCCGCTTCTTCATTATTCTCATTTGTTTTGATTTGTGTGAAAGATGACAGCCATTTGGCTTTGACGTAATCAGCTTTGCGCCATGGAGGAAAAGACATGCCTTTCTTCTTCAAGCTTTGCTTAGCTGCTTCTGATACAACATTAATGATCTTCTCCAGAAGATCGGCTTTTCCTACGAATATATTGGGAAGTGTTTGGAGAACCATTTTGTATGCCTTGGTTGCTCGTGCGATTTCGAATTCTGATCTGAAGTCGATGTCGATTATGTACCGCTCCTCTTTGATTATCACATCAACATACTCGTATTCTCCTGTCATAACCCAATACATAATTTGCGTAAAAGATTTGCAAAAACCCAACAATCAATTATTCAACACATGCCATACACTGTTGATGATAGATAGAATCTTCCAATTAACAATCCAAGAACTTTGAAGATGCTCCATTTTATAAAAAATCGCGCTCCCCCATCTTTGGTTAATTAAAATCAAACAAAGAAAATTATTTTGCTTACCAGCTGGGAAAGATGGGGATTTTTCCCATTTCGATTTGCAGATTGATGCATTATACCCGAGAGCAATCAAACCATCTGTCACGATTTTTCTGCATAAACCATCTTTACGCTTACTGATCTTGTTTCTCTCAACGATTCTTGCAGTGTCTGCCAGCAACTTTCTCTCACAAATGCACAAACAGGGAACCAGACTCTGATCAGAATACGGAAGGATTTTTACTCAGATTTTCAATTGAAACGACGACACAGAAAAATATCAAATGGATCAAAATTATTGGACCACGAAATAAATCTTACCTTGAGAACGTGGCATGCGTATATGGATGAGTATTTGTAGGTATCCGGTTCATCGTCGGAGCTGTCGGTACAGTTTCCATTGAAGCAATTGCTGCGCTTTCTTTCACACCTCTGCTGGGGTTTCTCGTTGCTCTCCTCGATGAAATTCTGAACCATTTTTGCCAGGCAAACAGAGCTCGGGTCAAACTCCTGTGAGACGTCCTTGTTGCTGTTATACGCCGGCTCAGTGGCGCCGGCCAGCTTATCTAACGCCGGTAGTCTCAAGACGTTGGAAAACTGCTTCTCAAATAGACGCTTAAACCTAGACCTAGGTACAGGCTTCACCACCGCCTGGGATTTTGGCGGCAACGGTGGTGGCTCTGGCCGCAGGTTGAAATCAATAGGCTGAATCTTCATAGCAGAACGGTACTTTTAGTTTAACGGCGAAGATTCCAAATTACTCTAATACCTATTTATCGTAATTTTGTCGTTCGATTTTATCAACTCCATTTTAGGGAAACTGGTTTCAGAAACACCAAACACCTCTGGTGAGCTCTAAACGTTGATCAGACAAAAAAAAAAAAGAAATTAAAAAAATGGGTGAGAAATAGGAAGAAAAATCTGCGAAATCCAAAGTATTTCTTAAATCTCGTCAACCAAATTCAATCGATAAAAAGCAACCCGAGAATTCAGCTAAAAAGTACCTATAATCTAATACCTTTATCACGAGGATATATAATCGTCTTCACTTCTAATACCCCATCGGCGATTATTACGAGAACAAGCTAAGCAATGAATAACTTCTAATCTCTGCTACGCAAAATACCAAATAAAAAATAAAAACGCGTATATTTTGCTTATGGCTATCAAGTACTGCTAAGCTCACCAGTCACGCGACATGACGTTCGGAAAAACTGGAAACCGATCATCCAACGCCGGATACGATCATTTCCGGCGAGAAAGACCATTCACCACCAGGTCAAAAAGAGAAAATGGCACGCAGAAAACACGTAAAACTATGTGAGAGAGGGAGCGAAAAACAAGGAGCTCGCTCTGATCATCTGATGTGATTGTTGTATGAAGGTCTAAAGAGGGAAGGAGACCAGGAGTTGGTGCGGACTTTTAAAGGACTTTTGGTGGGTGGGTGGGTTGATGACATGGAACTGCTCTTGCCTAACTGGCATCCTACGTGGTAAAACAAATCCAGTGCTTTTTTAGGGTACGTGTCGTGAGATTAGCTAGGTTAGTTAAAGTCGCGATTGCAGCGACACGACGCCACGTCTATTAACGGTGGAAATAACTTTCCGAAATTAGCCTCACGTTTTACCAGAAATTACGTGGATGTTACATTTAGTTAGTGCAGTTACACGTATAACTAATAACTTTTAATGCATCATTTCCCTTTTTACCCCGTTCTATTTTGCTATAGTTTTATTAAGGCCAAATTGTCATAACTTATAATTGCAAGGTAATATCATTTAAAAAACAAAAATTGCAAGGTAATATAGGTGATATATATATTTGCAATTAGTTTTGTATCGTATAATTTATTGTAGATATATGGAGTGTTTGAAAATTTTATTGTTTTCAGAAGAATTAAAGTAGAAACTAAAAGTTGGAGAAAAGTAAAGTAGTAAAAATAGGAAAAAATGGGCGGAAATCTTGGGATGCAAGGAAAAAATATGGTGGAATTTAACACCATATTCTAGGAACTTTTTATTTTCTTTCTTGTTCATGGATCAAACAGTCAAAAAGGGGGATTCACATGTTCTCCACTTCCTAAGATTTTCCCCATGATGGCTCAAAGGCTATAAAAGCAAAGAATTTGGACACTGTAGTGGAATTAATTCCACAATTCTTTTTTTTTTTTAAGAAATTAGTTATATTTCATTAATTTAAATCAAAAAGTATATAGTTACAAGTAAAATTCGGGATATTTTTCGATACAATGCAAACATAAGCCACATTCCTAGCTAATATATCAGCTAAAACCTACATAATTAACTTCATGTCAAATAAAACAAAAATTAAATCTCAAAAAATGAATCACTAAAGACTTAACATCCTCTACTAAATCCACAATTCGAATTATATGAATGAAAATACCATTGTTATATTTAGATAATATATTTTATTCTATTAATATTTTAATATCATGATGTTGTAAATTTAATAAATCGGTTGTACAGTTTCAATTTCAATAAATTACTCTCTAGACATAGAATTTTAATGTTCTACACGAACAAGTAGGTGGGATGTCCTAGTAACTTTTCCCACATAAATCCTTCATGGTAAAAATCGATTTTGGTAAAAGTACAACAAACATAGTTGAATGATGTGCCTATAATCTTATTATAAGCTAAATGACATATTGAAAAAAAAAAGTGTATACTTATATCCCGTATCTATATCATATATTATATATTAATTATTATATGTGTTAACCTATGAAACATAGACACGGACACGACACAACATAGACACGGTGACATAATTTTTTTTTGACATTTTGTATTAGAGGAGTATCCGACACGGTATCGAACACGATAAGACACGGAAAAATAAAATTTTAGAAGTGTCCGTGCATCATAGGTGTCAACTGTTTATATAAAGTAAACTATCCCGTAAAATGATATACTTATTGTGATATATTTCTTGATTGTCATTTAAATATTAATTTCTATTTTTTTTTTTTTTGTGGTTTAAAAATTTAGGGAAGTTCGACATCAGTTACTACCAGGGTTAGGATATGCTCCAAAGCTCAAGAGTGCTTACAAATTACTTACCAATAAGATCCTCACGTCAGCAAAAGGAGTCGAATTTGCACTCTCTGTCATATACGAATCCGTAATTGTAAAATACTAATTGTTGTTTGTAAGCTATTTTCTGCACTGGTAAGTACGGGTAAGAATACATTTAGCAAAACTGGAAAAAGAGCTTTTGGCTTTTTATTCCTAGTTGCAATTTCAAGAAATATTTGTGACTTTTGCACTCAATTAGATTTACAAATCCATCACTTCGAGAATTGTGGTAGTTGCTAGACAAGAAAGTGGAAGTGTCCTGATTTTCATGGATATGCTTTTCCAATTGTTATTTGCAGCCTTTTGCCTCAAAAGGGAATCGCTTCCTGTTTAGAGAAACTGATACGTTTGTGTTGATACTTGATTCAACGCAACTCCACACTTTCAAATCTATCAAAGTTTTGTTGGTTACTTCCATCCTAGCCACTTGGAGATATACTCAAGTGGGTTGTGAATCATTAAATTATAATTTGATGATATCATAAAGTGTAATAAAATAAAATGATGATATCATCATGTATGATTTAACGATTTAGGATATAGTTAGGTAGATACCCAACTCGGTAGGATTACATGGGTCATTTTTCACCTCTAAAAAAATCACTATGTTTCAAATTTTGATTTGACATAAATCGTCTTTTATAAGTAGTACCGAAAGAACAAAAAAAAATTGTAAATGATTTAATGATATTAGTAAAAGTACTTATTGACTTTTTTGTTATAATTATTCAAACTACTTTTTCTTTTGTGTTTTTCACTTTTTTATCAAAACACTATGTGGTTTTATTATTTTATATTTTTTCTATAATGGCAAGGAATCGATCTCATTCATACCTGCATAATGCATTTATATACACTCATTCAGGTAAATTATATAAATCTTAAAATGCATAAACCGTAGCATATGTTGGGAAATCAATATTTCAAATTTGTAACAAGATTATATACAAATTCCATAAAAATAAATACATTTGTCTAATTTATTAGGAGTTTCCTATTTATATTTATAATAATTATTACTTGATTGATAATTGCAACAATTCCTAATTATTTATAGCCCACCAAAATTCAGAACCGCGACAAATGGGCTTGAACATAATTGGGCCCAAATCAGAAGTTTGTCTTTAAGCCCAAATGAGGCCCACAAATAAATATAACGAAACAAAATGTATTTAAAATGATAGGGGTATATTAGCAAAAGCAACCGGAAATTTTTCGAACTGCGAAAAAAATGCTTTTCCCACCCAAACGCAACCGCCAAAGTTACGTCCAGATTTGAAAAACTCCACAAAAAGAGCAATATATTTTCTCTCTGGAATCTGGATACAACTACTGCCAAACCTCATTCTGATTTGTTCCTTCTGCGGTTTACATCCCTCCTGTGCGATCAAATTTCAAGGTGTGTCACTTAATCCTTTAAGTTTTCTTCAGTTTATTCTTTACAAGGTTCACTAATTTGGTTCATTGGATTTGTTTGAAGAATTATGTCCAGTTCGTAAGCATGATAGCTTTTTTCTTTTCTTTTTTTCTTTTTGGTTTCTGGAGTTGTTTTTGAGTCTGTTTAGTGATTTTACCGTTTAAAACACCCAGATCTGTTATGTAATTCGATGGATATATAATTTCTGTGCTTTCTGTTTCAAAATTTTCTGATGGCACACACTTTACAAGCGTTAAGAGAAGAAATAGGACTTAATTTGGCGTGCTTTAGCTAAGTATTGAGGAAGAATTTGAATAAAATGTGGAAAGTTTGTCGATTTGTCCGTTTAAGGCTTAAGTAGAGAGAAATGCAGCTTGAACAATTTCAAAAGCTGTTTACGTGTATATCTGTTGTTTATGCTGTTTAATTGCTGTGTTCTTGATAGCTTGCGCTTTGAAGTTGGGTTTAATGTGAAAGAAATGGTTGAAAATTGTAGAAATTTGAAGGAAGATATTTGACAAATGAAACAACTTTAAAAATCCAAGTTTAGTTATTACATTCCTATCAAGTCTAGCTGGTTTACTGTGCCAAAAATTTTAGCTGATTTATTGTATCAAAAATAGTTTGTTTGTCATATTTTATTCCCTCAAACTGAAGCAGTAGTTAAGGTGAAAAAATGGCCGGGAAAGGTGGCAAAGGGCTTGTTGCTGGGAAGACTGTGTCAGCTGCAGCTGCTAACAAGGACAAAGACAAGAAAAGGCCGATTTCTAGATCCGCTCGTGCTGGCCTTCAGGTATAAATATTACCTTATATTCACAGATGTATTAACTAGTGTTGTTTTGTCTTAATTTTCGTGTATTTAGCCACTAGGATTATCCAGCTTTAACTGAATATGAGTTTTACTAATAAGGGGATCTTGTTGATTTGAGCTAAATTGCTGTCTGATTGTTTAGTCAATGAGGATAATGTTCTTTTGAATTGTTGCTCTATTTAGCATTTAGAATGCATTTATGAGGCTGGTGAATTATGAAACATGATTAATTTTAATTCGAATTGTGATTGCATGCTCATTTATCTTGATTTTACTAAATTTAGTGGTTTTGTGTAGAAATATAACCTGTTGACTCTTGAGTTTCTTGCTTTCTACCTCTCACACTCATGTTGAGTAACACAAAATGACATTTAGAAGTGATGTGGATCAACAGCTTTTTTGAAATAAATCTTGTTGGTAGTATTTCTATCTGGCTGGCCCCCTATCATGCTTAATCGTGTAAATACTTTTACGTTCCACATTCTGTTCTCTTATACGCTTTAAAGTCCAATCTCTAACTTGAACAAATCCACATTATGTCAGTTCCCTGTGGGTAGAATCCACCGCCACCTAAAGTCAAGAACCAATGCCCATGGCCGAGTTGGAGCAACAGCAGCCGTTTACTCAGCTGCAATTCTTGAATATTTAACTGCAGAAGTTCTTGAATTGGCTGGAAATGCCAGCAAAGATCTCAAAGTTAAGAGGATAACACCAAGGCATTTGCAGCTAGCCATTCGTGGAGACGAAGAACTCGACACTCTAATCAAAGGAACCATAGCTGGTGGTGGTGTCATTCCTCACATCCACAAATCCCTCATCAACAAAACCACCAAAGAATGAATTATGTGTATGAATTCTCAACACGTCTCTATTTTTTAATGTTCTGAATGGAGTTTCTATGTTTGTGGAGTTGGTTTCAATTAGGTTTATTAATTTAGAAATGGAATTTGTAGTTTAGGTCAAGTAGTTGAACTGGGCTAGCTTTGTTTGATGTAGTTTTTGCTAACATGGAGAGTTCTTGATACATCTGTGGTTTAATCTGTTGAAATTGTTACTGTTTGAATTTAGGTGATTGTGTGAATTTGTGTCTTGTTTTTATACTTGGAATTAAACACGTGTTAATTTAACAATTTTCAATGTTCCTAGTGGGTGTCCTTGCTTCTTGGGCTCATGCTTTTCAGCCATAAGAATATCGAATTGAGGTCCATCCTGAAATTAAATCTGGGCCCAACCAAGGGTAAATGCTCATAATTACTGTGTCATAACTCATAACTGCATGGTGTTTTCATGAAGATTTGAACTATAAAGCATTGAAAGAATATTTCTTGCTCATGTAAATTAGGCTAAAGATCCAACACCTTTTTGCACATGAATGTAAAACGATATAAATACACTACTTCAAGCACAGCCCATTTGTATGTTACTCCATCTCCAACTTTCTGTTACATATTCAATGAACGTCTCCATATCTATGCAAAATCTACACAACAAATCGCCACCATTTAATAATGCTACACGTACATATGTACACAAGCTCAAATATAAATAGCAATTTTATCTTCTGGCTAGCTTAAATAGATTTCATCAATCCTCTCCCCGGAGCAGATTTTGTTGCATTCAATTGAAAACCTAATTACATTATCTAAATTCTATGAAACATGAACACGGATATACATGACACGGATACGACGAATGGAGGTTTTTAAAACAATTTATACTATAGAAGTGTCCGATATAGTGTCGGATACGATACGACACGGCATGATAGAATTTTTAAAAATATCCGTGCATCCACAAAGTGGTGATGAAATGCATAAGTTGTCCAAAATTTTCCATTTTCTAAGTTGGATATTTACTCGATCGCAGACATTTCTTGAGTGTTTTATGATATATAAACACTCCTAAAAAACCCGTCATGCCAGCTATCTATTCACTACTAAATATATTAAAAAAAAAGAAAATGTTTGACAATATCGGTATCATGTTGTGGTAGTATCATTGTCTCCGTGTCACAAGCAATGGCATGTGCTATTGACAAAGCAATATCTACAAATCGAGTGCCCATACAACGATAAACATTTTGCCCTCTAGTGGTAAGCACCCCATGCTTGCCTTTCTTAGAGAAACTCATGTATATTTAGGCTTTAGCCCATAACAGAAAAGCTAAGTGAAGGGAAGACACATGAAAGTATCCAATCCCAATAACACATCTTATCCTTTAAGGCCATCCCACATAAACCCACCAATATTTAGCCTTATTTGGTATCAATTATTAAAGCAATGTATGATTAAAACTTAAAAGATGTAAACCCAATGACAAAAACTTGGGAGCATTTGAATCCAATTCCTACCCCATTATCGAACATGGAGCCTATTTATAGGTAAAACAAGAAAAATCAAGAAAGTGTGGTAGTAAAATCTTTCTTAGTTTCTTAGCTAGAACTTAGAGTCGCGTAGCTGAAACATTAAAATGTAAAAATTTCCTTGAACAATGGCAACTACACTTTTAAAAGCTAAAATCTAACACAAATTAAACAATGGATATAGTCTTAAAAAACTGTCATTTCCTTTTCTTTTTTGTCCTAATTGACAAAGTAGTGCTTTAAGAAATTGTAATCACATGGCAACCCACGATCTATGCCAACATCTCAAAGTACTCTTGATTATTTATTTTTTTAATCTTTTTTTACATCTAGAAAAAGTGACAGTTACACATGTTTCTCAACAATCATCACTACCAAAGACCAAAAAAAAAAAAAAAGGAGGATTTAAAAAAAGAAAACATAATATTACACATAATTTCAGAAAACCAGCTTCCTCCTGGGCATCATCACCATGGATGAAAATGTGCCCTTATCTGCTGCCAATGCACCAAGATCCCATATAGCCTCACCGATCAAATCCTTAAATATGAGCCGTTCGATGTCTAAAACAGCCCCCGACATCTCAAACGGACAATCATCCCAACCGGTGATTGCATCACTAGCCAAATCTTTTTTCAAAACACCACAAATCATCTCGAATAGATCATCAGCAATGTCACGCTCGCGAATTTTCTGAAATTCCAACCATACCCTTTCGAGGGATGGCGTTGTGAATGCCTTCCAAGGAGGCAATAGCCTTTTTCCATCAAGAATTTCATTAATCGTGTCGAAAATCAGTTTTCTTTGGAGTGTTGAGACTTTAGATGTGTCGTTTCCTTTAAGATATTGTTGTTTTTCTAGTAGGAGAAAGACGTCTGATTCTTCTGGTAGGCAATGCAACGCTCTAAGGATATCCGAAATGTATAGAAAATCAGAGTCGTCTGACGTTTCTATACATTTTCTAGATCGGATGGGGGAGATTACAGGGCTCCAAATTTCTTCTTCCAATTCATCACATTGATCTGTTTTACATTATAGAGCATCAAAATGAATGAGATTAGAGATTTTCTTGGATTATAGAATACAATAATCAAGAAATCTTGATATTAATTCTACTATATATTTCTTTCATAATTGGGGATATTTGGTGGCACTATGCCACTATGGACTGTCAGTGATCGACCCATAATGTTAGATCAGCTAGAGAAACTATATTGAGTCTTTCAATCTTATTTCTTTTTTTGACAGAGATCTCCCACATCACCAATTCAATCCCAGAAGATTTTTCAACTTTCTAGGGAGCCCTGAAATCCCATCAACTATCAAGAGAATTACAATTGTCCTTAGCGTTCCTCCTGAACTTGACTGAGACTTATAAGCTTATCTCTTAATAATTTTTGGAATATAGGGATCCTAGTTTATCATCTTTGTAATGTACATGATCCTCTTATTAGAAGTTAAGTACATATCATACTTTTAATGATAAGTGGGATACATTATACTATATTAAACATTCTCAATCAATCACCATCTCCAGAAAGGACATTGACCTTTGGTTAAACGATAGTCGTCATGGTACAACGATTCCCCATCTAGGGGTATGGTCCACCCCACGTGACTTACTTACACCTTCGTCACATGCCACATTTCCCCAACCTCCTATTTACTCACTCCAAACACTCCTTTTAACCTGAAACCTAAAACCCTATTTCAAATCCCCACTTCTCAGCCAATCATCGCTCTCCCACAATTAATCCCCATATTAAATACTTCAGTTTCCTTGCAGAAAATTGTAGCATAAAACCCACACAATCTCTAGCTTACACTAAAGTCAAAACTAGGGCAGGGCTGTGTTATTCCTTCTAATTTAATTTGATGATTTTAGACACAAAATGACCAAATTGTAATAAATGCAAATTTAATTAAATTACAAATGTTATATACATTTTATGCAGATTACCAACAATGAGTATACATTTTAACTTAGGTGGCATGATATTAAAAAAAAAAAAACTATAAATAAATTATGCTCTTTATTTTTTAGAACAAAGATTATATCATGGTCATTTTTTTTTATTTTTTTGGTGAAACATTAATGATATCATATCATGTTCATTGCGTGGGGAAATATCTTTTCCAGTTTTATTTTTATATTTGGTCGCATTTATTATGAATTTTTCATATAATACTCATAAAATCTGAAAAACCAAAGGTTGTATCGCAAATCCCATTGTCGGTCCATTTGACACAATGTTAAGTTTTATAGATTTTATAAAATATTATTTGAGAAATTCATAATAAATGAGTTCTGAAAATAATAATTTATATGGGACGAAAGGTGAGATTTTCTCTCATTGCTTGTATGTATAGAAGTATAGAACTCGATACCACGTGAATAGAAGAATTTATGGCATGATATGGGCCGAAATTAATTTTAGTTCAATCAAACACCGACACCCTAAATTCCACATGATCTATAAATTTTCAAGGTAGAAATTAAATAAGAGTTTGTGGGGGTTATTATTTCTTTATTTCACTAAGTTAAAGCATTATTTAATTGTACCTTCGAAATCTATGCTCCGTTTGGTTGTAACCGGCGAAGGGGTCAACGATTCATCCTTGTAGAAAGAGGAGTCAAGAACGGAGACGGGACTAGGTTGCATGTCGGTTGCAGCCATCTCCGCTATGCTATGAAGCAGCTTATCACACCTCTCCAATAAATGTCTCCCTTCTTTGTAGTCCTCAGCCTTAGACCTCTGCATTTTTCCCCGTTTAATCATTAATTATTTAATTAAACCGATTTAATTAGACCTTAATGATATAATGAGTTAATTACCTCTGTATCGGTGGACGTAGTGACACTGCTCCCCGAAATGGAGGAAGATTCATCCTCTGCGACGACAAGTGTTGTGATCTTTTCCTTCGGTTGAATCTCGGACGTTGATTTCTTGCTCCTTGGCGATCGATTACTGACCGTTGGATCCGATCCTGATCTTCTCGCGTTGGGATTAGGTGAACGATTCGCCCTTTGGGTTTCAACGCTCAATTGCTTGGGGTTTATCAGTGAATTTGGCCGTCTCGGACTCGCATTGTTTTCAGAGCTCCGGGTCGTCGGGCTCGAACTGCGACCCGATCGGGTCGGGCTCCGTACGTTACGCTCCCTCCGGGGACTCACAGAAGGTGAAGTTTCTCCGGCGAGGCTGTAGTTGCGGCGGACTCCACGGGTTTGATTTTTACCGTTCAACGGCGGCCAGTTATCAGTTCCCACTCTGCGGCCACCTGGAGCTGGAGGTGACGATCTGGAGGGTTTCATTAGGACGATCGAAGACTCGTCGTAAACAAAGTTCCGGTGGCGGACTTGATGATTCTGCGGCGGTTGTTTGGAATGTAGAAGTCCTTTGAGCTGCAGAGCTTCGAGGATTTGTTTCAGCGTCTCTAAATCTTTGGAAGGCTCGTCTATTCCTCTCCTTTTCAATCTCTTCTCAATCTCTCCATAGATTGATACACTCTGAATTTGTTTTGGTTCAGGGAAGACGTCCCCTGAATCAAAGTAGCTTTTCCGGTGAGGAGAAGCTCCCCATCCTTTTGGTGGCTCCGCCTTGTTGGTATTTCTGAGTGACTGGTTCCTTGGATCTGCATAATGTGCATCCGTTGGCATATTGTTTTTCATCCCATTGTTGAAAATGTTGGAGTGCGATTGATTTTGCTGCTTGGAATAGTTGCTACTGCCATCGGTCGTGAATCGAGACTGAAAGATATCTTTCGAGACTCTCGATTCGGAAGCGGATCGCCGGAGCTCCGGCTGTTTTTCCTGTTCAGAAACCGAGGAATCTGGCAATAGCTCTAGTCCCATGAGTCTGGCGATAACACTCGGAGACCGATTATGATGGCCTCCCTCACTCGTATCAGTACTGGAAATACTATTAACGCCGGGAAAAATGGCGGTAGCTGCACGGATCTCTTTCGGGTGAAGACTTCCCTTAGCGTCAGTAGTAGCCCTGCTATCGAGCGACAGCCTTGGTGCCTCTTTACTAAACTTCCACGAGGACCTTGTGCCTTCTTTCAATTCAAATATCGGGAGAGGAAGAGATGATTTAGGCGGAAGCTCAGCCACCTGATTCTGCGGACTCTGCTCCGGCTTTCCCAAATTGGTGAAAACCGCTGGAGATGCTTGTCCTGATTTCTCCGACTCCAATGTCGTATCAACAGCCTAGGCATTATCAAAAAAATTCAAAAAATCAAACATAGATAATTTTCAGTACATGCATGGAGATGAAAAATGTATATGAACATAACCGTACTGGTAAAGCAGGGAGACGCTTGGCTGAATAGAGACGTTTTCCGGTCAAAATGTGGTGGCGATCAAATATTTGAAGAAAACCAGCCATACAACCCATTTGTTTCTGTATCTGCTTCTCCAGGTTCTTCTCTTTCGCTAAACCCGTCGCCATTTCCGGTTGAACCACGTAATTTTCCGGCAGCTCCGTCACTCTCTCGAAAATCACACACTGTTCACTGAATTTGACGTCACATGCATTTAGGTTCAATCTCTCTCTCTCTCTCTCCTTTTGCTTTTCATCTGCTATGTAACTCCCGCTTTCTCTCTTTTAAAGGGTGGACGGAGTAAACGTGGGAGCAGGGAATAACTAAAGTCACGCGCGGGTTATTTTAATGATTGTGTAACAGTGGCAAGCGGGCCTTTCAATAGTACCAAAGAGAAAAAAGGTGTTGATGAAAGGACGTTTTTGGGTACCTTAATGCGTGATAGAATAGAATTGGCTGTAGCTGCAGCTCACCGTAATGTCGTGTTTCAGTCACTTAGTGCATGGATGATGAAGGACAAGGAATAAAACCGAAATACATAAATAGACGTTATTAACTTTGGTGGATCAACGTTATTTATGAATTGAAATGCTGTCTCCTCTCTCTCTAGCTTAACCAATTCAACAACGACTACTCATAAAATCAGTAGAATAAATAAAATGAATTTATTTCTCATATATAGTTTTCTGTCAATTAATTAATTTAATGCATATATATATATATATTCAGCCACACAGTACCCCCCACATGCTTTGGAGAATCCTTTCTGCAACTCTAGCTTTTGTTGTTATTATTTAATTGCAGAAATTTAGTGATTGGGTTTTAAATGGATTTGGGAATGCTGAATCAATCATCAAGTATACTGTATATATCACCACTCTGATTCCCTAGCTCTCTCTCTCTCTCTGTGTCTGTCAGTTTTTCCAAGAAGATATTTTCATTTTTTTTCAATATAAAAATGTAGTATTTCTGCCTATATAAATACTTCATTTATTTTTTTTGCCTATAAACAGAGTATTCTTTGAGTTAAATAAATTTCTTAATCATATATATATATATGAAAATGAATAAGTGGGATGTTTTAGGGAATATACTTATGTGTTAATGAGATGAATTAGTTAGAATTAGTCTATTTTGCCATGTAGACTGTTTCTATAAATATGTTCATTAATTTATTAATTATTATTTTTGTAACTTACATATATATTTAATTGACATTCCATATATTTGTTCATATTAAAGAATTTGTAACTCCTATTTAATTATAGAATTATATAACTACTTTATATAATATTGATATTAAAAATTTCATTCAAGAAATAACTTTAAGTAAATTTTAATCAGTTTTGCTAATTATTATGAACTTTATGTTTATGTGCTAAAATATATATATAGAGAGATGATTGAAGAGGAGCTTAAAACTATTTATAATTTAAATATAATATTCAATTTGTACATGAAAGTATGGAAGAATTACCATTCACAAAATATTAACACTATTTGGCAAATAGACTATTTAGTTCTATAATTAATATTTTTTTATTTGTTTCTTATTATCTATCATGTAATTATTTTTTCAAATTCTCTTTTAATTATTTGCGGGGGTCACATAACTATGTACATTTTTTAAAATGTATGTTTAATTAAATTTTATTATTATCTTAATATTATAAAATAATAAAATAGTTAATTTTTTTAGAAAAACCACGTGTTTTATTTTTATTTTATGGTGGAAAAATTATATTTCATTTCAATGTGAATAAATTGATTAAGTTATTATATTTAAAAATTAATATTTTCATAATATAAAGAGAATTTAAATAAAATAATTATTATTATTAATTAGAAATGAAATAATAAGAAATTATTCAATAAAAAGTAATATCAAGTATACAAGAGATTCCAATCATTATTTATATGGTCTATTATTAAATATATTTTTATACAAATCCCGAAAAATAGTTTACTCAAAAACATTTTATATTATATATATATATATATATATATATATATATATATATATATATATAATTAGAAACCAACTAAAAGAATGGAGTGAAATGTTTATTCATGTGAAAAAAAATAATTTACAATAATATTAATATTAGAGAATAATATTTATTCATAATTTTAAAATTCTTTAGGTAAGTTAAATATATTTTCATATAAATATCTTTCAAAATATATTATTTCAATTATATAAATAATAATAATAATAATAATGATAATAATACCTATTAAAATAGTCTTATATATCATTGGTGTACAATCAAATTAATTTAGAAATTTTTCTATAATCAATATTACAAATCATTACCAACTTATTATTAGCGAAATGGGGGGAAGTGTTGCAAATCATTACCAACTTATGACCTAAATGCTAGATCTTCTTTTTTTTCTTTTTTGATTTTTCTAAATTGTATATATTTTTGCAGGAAAATATGAAAATTTATAAAAAGAAAAATGGTATAATTATAAGAGTGCATGATGTTGTTCCCTTAATACTTCTATGAAATATTTTTAAAAATTATTTTGTTCTTTTAATTAAATAATTGCACTAAGTTGAGTAGCTTTTCTGTGATATTTCATATATAAAATATTTTTCTGTTAATTTGTAATTTTTATTCAAGTTGACAGTATCTATATCATAATTGAAATTAAAATTAATTTAATGATTTTAAATTAACTATCCGATGCAAGGCACGGATTAAAAACTAGTATTTAATGCAAACAATAGATAAATCTTGCTTGGGTTCAGCGGAGACTGGAAAGATAAGCTTGGATATGACTAACTTTATTCAAGTGATGAGGCATTGTGGGAATCAGTTTTTGTCTGAAATCAGAGCAATTAATTTGGTGGCCATCATATCATTAAGTGATGTTGATAATGTATCTTAATCTTTCTTTAATTTGAACAGAGATAGATGGAAGCAATTAACAGCTAGCGCAATTGTGATTAGTTGTCATCTGTATTATTAAGTAAATATATAGTATAGAAGGGGTTTTCTCATAGGATTGATTAGTACAATATTATTAAATAATGCAGTTTCAAATCTGACTTTAATTAATTATATTACCCTCAATTTGTGTCAGTCATACCTAATTGGTTGAATATTTTATTTATTTATGTATGTTTTTTTAATGAAGAATTACATCTTTATACCTTGCATGTATTTAGAAATTTTTACATATCAATCCATCTAGTTTAAAAAATAACTATATAACTCTTAAATTTTCAATAAATGTATCTGTAAAAAAAAGTACACCAGGATAAATGTCACGATTTAGACATTAAAAATCAAAGTGTTTATAACTAAAATCTATCAATAATTAGTATATTAAGGCTAGTTATTATTTGGTGATGCACATGATGATACTCTTAAATTTAATTAAGTGACAAATGAGTTTTGTGAGTGTACAGTTCACAATGATGCCTTTATTTATATATCCGGCCTTTTATGTTAGATATTAATTCTTGCTTTCTCTTATCACGTGAATATATCCTCTCTTTTAACAATACTTACACTTATTCACTAATTTTAATTTATTTCCTAGGTATCATTTTGTAATGGATGGTGATGCTACAGCCTACAATTGCATGGTTACTAACTAACATTTTAATTTAATAATATTGAATCAAACTGAATGCCTTTCAATAATTTTTATCTGGAAATCATGTGACAATAGTGATACTATAGGAGCAATTAATATTATATTTAGGGATTTATTTTCCGTAATTTGTACATTTACCGTATAATAATTGCAGTAAAATCGAAAAAATTAATGACCGGTGATGAATTTAAACATAATTATAACCTAAAGCATTGTTAGACAGAGCAATGTGTTTCTCGAATTAATTAATAGGTATCTAAGTATAGTAGACTAAGCAAACCATGTAAAAACAAAAGGGCCGAAAGTAATTAAGGTAGTGGAGGAAAAACACTACAATAAATAAGAATAAAAACATTCGATTAATACATCTAATTTTAAGGTACAAATAGATTCCAAAATCTGTTGGCATTTGTAGCATAGCTAGCCTTTTATACATCATATTTCAACAATAGCACCCCCAAAAAATGTATATCATATTTTCAAGAATATTTATTGTAATATTTATAGAATAGTTAGTGATATTGAATGTAGCGCCCAACATTTAATTTTGGGCTTTAATGTCCCACATATTTGAATTGAAAATGTAATAACTTTATAAGGTAGAATTCAAGTATAATCAATGGATATCATCTATTTTGAATAGTGATTTATGTCTAATTTCAAGTTATTATTATTTTTGAATGTTATTTTTCATCATACTTGTGCTGTGAAATATATATTATGAATTAATAAGATATGAGCTCTAAAATAAAAATAAAGAGCCGCTGAAAAAGCGCCTCTCTCGTCATAAATTATGTGGTTTAAGATGTATTAATTAATGCGACTTTTGGTGAGGATCCCATCCCACATTCCACAATTAAATGAAAGGTGAAAAAGTCGGGCTTTTTATGGGGAACATAAGTCGCGCGAAACGTTTCACAGAAATAGTCCTACATTCACTATGAATGGTCCATTGAAACTTTAAAGCTTCTTTTGTTAACAATAATGCACCACATAAAAATTCGATTTCGTTTTTTTGATATATATATATATATATACGTAAAGATTCAAATTATATATCCTCAATTTTTCTGTACAAAATATAATTATGATAAGAATGAATTATATATAACTACCCTTCAATTACAAGTATTAATTATAAATAAATCCCTCTAATTTAAGAAGTAATAATATAGTCGCTTTATATGGGTTGTACAGTACACAGGGAATATTGTAAAAGTATCTGAGGTTATGTCTTTTTTTTTTTTAATACTTTGAAATATTACAAAGATTTCATTGGTCAGCTGAAACCTTACAAGTATTCCCTTGAAACATAAAAATATATACTTAATACTCTCTAAAAAAACCTTACAAATACCCTTCTCAGGAGAGTAAATATAAGTGTTCAAGTATGCTGGCCCTCTTCATGTTGTGGGCCAATTTTCTAGTTTGTATTCTAGGCCTTTTATCTGTATTATGGGCTTTGGCCCATCTATTCTTTATTAGTCAGGTTTTGTTATGTAGATATATACTTTCTGTACATAATTCTTCTCATACATGATAATAATATTTTAGATCCAGAATATTTGAGATGGAGACGCGCTAACGCCATGATTGTAGCATGGATACTCAACTCCATGAACATAGAGATGTACGACGTACATGCCCATGCCATCAACACCCGTCGTCTTTGGCTAGATCTGGAACAGAAATACGGACGCGTCAGCAGACCTCTACTTTACGAGTTCAAGCACGATCTTGTTTCTGTCAAGCAAGGCAACATGAATCTTGCCGCCTACCTTACCAAGATCGAGTCACTATGCAATGAGATTTCCTATCTGCGAAAACCTCCCCAATGTGTTTGTGGCGGCTGCACATGTGGAGTCAATAAGAAAATTGACGATTCCAGAGCAAACGATACTCTTACGTAATTCCTTATGGGACTCTGTGATAGCTACGATGTGGCTCGCAATAACGTTTTGTCTATGGATCATTTACCAGATCTTAACCATGCCTTCTCTATTTTACAGCGCGTTGAATCTCAGTGCAATGCTCATATTTCTATTACTGATAATGTTGCCCACTCTGTAGCTTCTGCCTACAATCCTTCCACCTCTTCCAGAAACACTTTTACTCAGAAAACTAATTTTTCAAACAAAGAGGAGCGTTACTGTCCAAAGTGCGACAATAACACTCATACCACTGAAACATGTTTTAAGATCCACGGAACCCCAGAGTGGTATGAGGAATTTAAAGGAAATGGGGCTGTTACTTCTAGAAAAGGGGGTAGAGGAAACAGAGGAAGGGGATCTGGTAGAGGATCAAGACCTAATCCTGGCTTTCGTCGCCAAAATGCTAATTCTGCTCAATTAGACACTCCACTTGATACTCACATTAGCAATAATCCATCTGATTTTACTAATCAAATTTCATCCCTTGTTCAGGAACTAACAAAATTGATGCAAGGGAAATCCACGAGCTCAAATGAACAAATTAACTTTGCAGGAGCTGCGGATTATTCAGGTACCCCTGATCTCTCAACTATTAACTCTAATGATTTTTCCAATGTTTGGATCATTGATACTGGAGCATCCAGTCACATGTGCTCCAGTATCACCCTTCTGCATAATATTACCCCATGCCTTCAACGAGTTGTGGTTACTCTCCCTGATGGTTCTACGAGACCTGTTTCTCATATTGGTTCTGCAAAACTTTCTGATTCTTTAACACTGAAAAATGTTTTATATGTACCAACTTTTAGGTATAATCTGCTCTCTGTGAGACAACTCACAGCAGATACTGATGCTGCCTTTATTTTTTCTCCTACCAAATGTTTTATGCAGGACCAAATTTCTAACAAAATTATCCTTACTGGCAAGGCTCGTGGAACCCTGTATATTCTTGATCAGTTTACTGATATTCATGTTGAGAATAATGTTGATACCATCACTGCTTGTAATAATACCAAACACTCTCGAACTGTTGATTTGAAGACTTGGCATTATAGACTAGGACACTTAGGTCTTAGGAGTATAAAACTTTTGCATTTTAATATTGGTTCTGGTGACAATAGAACTCCCTGTGATGTTTGTCATTACTCTAGACAACATAGGCTATCCTTTAGTAACAGTAATTCTATATCTGATAAACCTTTTGACCTTATCCACATTGATCTATGGGGTCCCTATAAGAAACCCACCTTGAATAACTGTCATTATTTTCTTACTATTGTTGATGATTGCTCTAGATGTACTTGGACTTTCTTGATGGTCTTCAAACAATATGTCTTCTCTATTTTGAAATCTTTCTTAACTATGATAGAAACTCAGTTTCATTGTAAAATCAAGACAGTTAGATCTGACAATGGAACTGAATTTCTTAATCAACAAGTTTTTAATCTCTTCTCTAATGCTGGAATTATACATCAAACTTCCTGTCCACACACACCACAACAAAATGGTGTGGTGGAAAGGAAGCACAAGCATCTTCTTGAGACAGCTAGAGCTTTAATGTTTCAATCTTCTTTGCCTCCCAAGTTTTGGGGAGAATCTGTTTTAACTCCTACTTATCTCATCAATAGTTTGCCTTCTACTGTGCTTAATGGTAAGTCACCCTATGAGGTGTTGTATAACAAAGAACCTGAATACCATAATCTCAGGGTATTTGGTTGTCTTTGTTATGCTTCTAATACTAATACTTTGAAAACTAAATTTGAACCAATGACTTATAAATGTGTTTTCCTTGGCTATAGCCCAGACAAAAATGGATATAAGGTGTATGACATGCAAAATCATAAAGATTTGGTCACCAGAGATATGAAATTCTATGAATCTATTTTTCCTTATCATACACCTTCTATACCTGAGCCAACTACTACTGTTCCTGTTTTACAAAATTTTCCTCTAAGTGAAGATGAAAATTCTTCACTTCCTGAACAAAGTTTACTTCCTTCTGGATGTCAAAATCAAGAAGGGTCAGAAGCTGTCTTTTCTCCCAATGTTCCTGAAAATGTTGATGTCACAGATACTTCT
Organism: Verbena officinalis; assembly: GCA_958496215.1. NCBI lineage: Eukaryota > Viridiplantae > Streptophyta > Magnoliopsida > Lamiales > Verbenaceae > Verbena > Verbena officinalis. Next base: position 819,601 of record OY292385.1, read on the forward strand.
GATTTTTTACCTAACTCTCCTTCAATTGAGCCTAATGACTCTTTTCAGTCAAGAGTCAGCACTAGACTCACTTTTAAACCTAAACACTTAAATGATTATGTCTGTGACACCACTTTTTCTTATTTTCCTAAACCTGAGACACTTCCTACTTCTGACTATTTTCCATATAGCACATCCTATATTAATTTTTTTGCCAACATAGCTTCCATCCCTGAACCCACATCATACAAATAGGCTTTTAAGTATGATGTTTGGGTTCAAGCCATGGATAAAGAGCTTCAAGCTCTAGAAGCTAATAAAACTTGGCAACTTACATCTCTACCCCATGGAAAACGTGCCATTGGATCAAAGTGGGTGTACAAAGTCAAGTACAACCTAGATGGCACTGTCAGACTACTTTGACATAGACTACTTTGACAGCTTTTCACCAGTTGCAAAGTTAGTCACTGTCAGACTTATTTTATCTATTGCCTCTTTCTTGAATTGGCCTCTTCATCAACTTGACATCAATAATGCCTTCCTTCATGGTCATCTTGATGAAGAGGTTCCCCTGAAGGGTATACCAAGGCTATTTCTGGCCAAGTTTGAAAACTTACAAAATCTCTTTATGGGCTTAAACAAGCCTCACGATAATGGAATTATGAGTTTACTGAAAAGTTACTGCAATTTGGTTTTAAGCAGTCTCCTTATGATAACTGTCTCTTTATTCTTAAAACCAAATCTGCTTTTACTGCTCTCTTGGTTTATGTTGATGATGTGTTGTTGATTGGTTCTGATGAATGTTTGATTTCTGAGGTTAAAACTTATCTTGATCAGCTGTTCACTATTAAAGACTTCGGTCAAGCTTTATTTTTTGGGACTGGAAATTTCCAGATGTTCCTCTGGACTCTTACTTACTCAAAATAAATACATTTATGATATTTTAGTTGATGCTGGGATGGATCAGTCCCAGCCATCATCTACTCCCTTTCTAGCTGGCCATAAGTTTTCTGATGATGATAACAGTGCATTGCTAACTGATCCTGGCCAATACTGCAGACTTGTTGGGTGCCTTCTCTACTTAAATATGTGCCGGCCTGATATCAGCTATGCCGTGCAACAGCTTAGTCAATTTGTGACTAAGCCCAGGGATACTCATCTCACTTCTGCTTTATACGTTTTAAAATACTTAAAAGGCACACAGTCTTCTGGCATTTTCTTTCCTACTAATAATTCCTTTTCTCTCACAGGTTATTGTGATTCGGACTGGGCTTCCCGCCCTATTTCCAGACGGTCCATTATAGGATTTTGTATTTTTTTGGGTTCTTCCCTTATATCTTGGAAAACCAAGAAGCAAACTACGGTTTCTCGCTTCTCTAGTGAGGCCGAATACTGAAGTTTAGCCTCTACGGTATGCGAAGTCCAACGGATTCGCTTTCTTTTACATGATTTTGATATTTACTCGCCTTTGCCTGTCAGGTTACATTGTGATAATCAGTCGGCGATCCGAATTACAGAAAACTCAGTTTGCCACGAACGGACCAAGCATATCGAGATCGACGTGCATATTACTCGGGATAAATTCAAAGAAGGAATAATTTTACCTGTTCAAATTGGGACAAAAGACTAGTTAGCAGATGTTCTAACCAAACCGTTATCCAGTCCTGCGTTTCATAAGTTGCTGTCCAAGATGGGACTTGTTTTTCACAAGTTTCCATCTTGAGAAGGGGGTGTTCAAGTATGCTGGGCCTCTTCATGTTGTGGGCCAATTTTCTGGTTTGTATTCTAGGTCTTTTATCTGTATTTTGGGCTTTGGCCCATCTATTCTTTATTAGTCAGGTTTTGTTATGTGGATATATACTTTCTGTACATAATTCTTCTCATACACGATAATAATATTACTTTTTCTTTCCTGACTCAATTCGCTCTCCTTCTTTTCGTCTTCTTCGGTGTGCTTTACTAGAAACCCTAAGTTTTCATCTGTCAAAACCTTCGTACTCTAACAATAAGGTTACAAAGTTTCAGAATATTTTTTCGTAAACAATATAAACCTCAAGAGTATTTTCGTAACTGACCTAATATATTATATTCAAACCCTGAAAAAACAAGAAAATATTAAAAGTTGATCAGAAATTGGTGCTTAACGGTCCTTTTTATATAGGTTTCAACACTAATAAGTAATATTGTCTGCTACGTACTTAACAAGGTCATAAGCTGATGAATAAGAAGAACCGATGGACATATATATATTAAGTGCATCCCATTCTCCACTATGCTTGGGAATCGTAATATGCTGCCAAGTTTTATTCACATGCTGAGAAAGGGGGATAATAGCATAATTTAACAATTCAACACTATATTAGTTTAATTAGAAATTTTAAATTTAGATTTCTAAATATACAACTGTCATTAGTTCAAAGAACTCAAAATATCTAGCTTCTCGAGTTCAAGTCCGAACCTAACATATCGAGCTCGAATCTGAAAAAACTTGTCTAAGCTCTGTTCCATCATTTGCAGTACTGCTAATCTGTTTGATCTTTAAAACGCCTCAGACAAACATAGCCTTAGGGAATAGCTACTAAATCTGGCAAAATATATGATAATAGCAAGTTGCATTGTTTTAAGATTTCCATAAGAATTACTGAATTGTTAATTTGGTTCAAATGCCAATGCAGTCTAAAGCAAATGTATAACTTTCTATATTGGGTCGTGTTTGTTTGGCCTTTAATTATGCATCGTCTGCCGTGAAAATGATAATTTTTAAAACCTTAATTTTCTGAGCTTAAGCTTATTGATATGATTACCGTCCATGTTACAGAACACAATTATCCAGAATTTTGCATCAGAGTTGACAAATTATTAATTAATTACGTAATTAATCGATGTTAATTAAAGAGCTTATATTTAATTGGTCCAATAAGCTTGGATGCCTAGGTTACAATTACATTCCTTATCTATTTATTTATTTATTTAAATGACGTAAACACCCATCACGGCATCACTTCACCTATAATTCAGCTCCCTAAGGACCCTAACGGCTAATATGTTTCATTTTGTTTTAAAAATAGGACGACTTATATCTACTATACTCCCCTCAGGTTTGTAGAAATTACAAAATAATCCCTCGTATTTCGATGAGGTTCCTTACATTTTATTCTTTTATTATGATAAGACTTAAAAGAAAATTGAAAAATGTTATGGGTGTCCCTGCCAATATTTGGAAAATAAAAATAAATTTACAAAAATAGTCCTTTGTCTATTTATATAATTACCAAACGATCCGTTACAATTTTACTAAAATAACAAAATAGGTCTCTAAGAGTGTTTTGCTTTCATAAAACTAAAAATATAGGTGAGAAATAAGTGAGGGTATTATTGGGAAATTAGTTTCTTTCTAACAAAATCCGTAACGGAAGAAAAAAATTACGGACAAAAACATGATATCCGAGGGATTGCAAAAATGATGGCAAGATGAGTTAGCCAAATCTGATGAGTACGTGTTCGTGAAATAAACAATCCAAATATCCGACTGAATGTTCTGATGAGTTCATGTTTCTTGGATGAGCGATCTAAATATTCATAGAGACTATATCTGATGAGTTCGTGTCCCAGTAAAGCTGCGATGTACAACCCAGATATATTGAAACTAATTTGTTCACCCATTCGAGCAGAATGCTTCACATCTTTGAGATGCTTCGTAACTTTGTCGGTCATCACGTTCTATTTCGCAAGTTTTATTTTTTGAACTGTCTTGATATGGCCTTGTATTTTTTTTGGATGGACGATGTTGTTCTTTATTTTGGATATTAATAAAGGGAGGTGGAGTTCTCGGTAAAAACTCGACTTCATGATTATTTAGAATACCTTTGGGAACTATTTTATATTTTTCAAAAACCTCAAGGATAGAAGATGCAATTGTCCCTTAAAAAATTAGAGTAAATTAGCGTTATTTTTGGGTCTTAAGGCCCATTATGAGATTTGTGTCGTAGAACGGTAGTCTTAAAGGCTTTTCAGATATGAAAACTTTATAAGGCCCATATTAGTGTGATGTTATTATATAAGATTACAGAACAATTTTTATTTTCTCTTGAAACAAAATCAACAACATTCCAACTGTAATTCTTCTTGGCATTAAAGGTTGGGTTCCATGTAAGGATACAAAACAAGTTAAGAACAAAACCTATTCATAAGATCGATCGGTGGGCCGAATTATTTTTGTTGGAAGAAACGTGAACTTGTTTTTCTATTATTTTTTTATTTAAATTGTACGTCTCTTTGGGGGGGTATCCTTTAGTTTGATTTAATTCTCTACAGTCCGTAGTACGAAAAATTAAAGTGTATAAACTGGATGGAAAAGAACGGCTCATCAATCGCGATAATGAAATTAAGAAAAGGACTACAAATTTTACTTGTGCAATAGCTTAATAATGAAATTAAAGTATATATGAATTATGATATTGAATATATATAGTTGCAGCTGGAATGGGTTGTTAAATAACATTTCTCTAAATAATATATAATAATAGTCGCTTTAGAAACCAAAAAAAAAAAAAAAAGTCGCTTCATCCTTTTCATAAATAAATAATATAATATTTATTTATATATGTGTGTGTGTGTAACGTGAAATAGAAGCTGGTATATATTATAATTAAGGAAAACGAAATATTTTAGGATTTAATTGAAAGAGACATTTGTAAATTTTCTTCTAAGCCATAAAATGTTTTAAATTCAAACTGATCATGCATGCTCCATCAATTTTATTTTATTTTTTAAAAAAGAAGCTAATAGTATTGAGGATTATTGTTAGGAAATGGTCAACTGGGAGGAGATGTGGTAGGCATTTCTCCATCAAATTGAAATTAGCTAGGAGCTTCTCTCTATGTTCTAATGCTTTAAATATCTCTTCATCTAGTTGTTATTTGACTTATTTTATTTATTAAAATCAGCTCATCTCTGTCGTAGAATTATATTCTATGTGCAATATTCCCAAACTTTATTTAAAAGGTTAGAAATTATTAATTATATGGTTATTTCTCAAACTCGATTGAGGGGTAATTAATTGTAAATACTCCACACTTCACTTGAATATATATGTATGATTCATCGATAGACCCATGCAAAAACCATTGACTTCCAACCAAGCTTGGTCCCCTATGATAGAGATATGCCCCATTTATCAAGTTCAACGAAATATTTTGTTGTGGTGTCATCTTTCATATTTAATTCAAACTTTTGATTCTTGACTTTTAGTACCATAATTCTTGGCAACTTTGAAAAGACGTACATGACCTTATAATTATTATAAAGTCGTGTTGTATCATTCACAGATCTCTCTCTCTCTATATATATATATGTAAAAACAAACAAACTAGATCTTCTGCTAGCTTATAATTATTTGATTATCAGAAGATCAGTTTAAATATTTTTTCTTTAATTTCTGGGATTGTAAAATAAAACAAATTAAGTAGGTATTTGGAAAAATGGCAGATGGCTTAACAGAAGAGCAGATTGCTGAGTTCCGGGAGGCTTTCTGCATGATTGATAAAGATTCTGATGGTAAGTAATTAATTTCTTATTGTACGCGAGTTATTGTTCAAACTTAGCTAGCTAGCTTATAATATATTTCTTGAATTCAAATTAACTTATAATTTGTGAGTTAATTATAATTATATGATCAATTAGGGGTGATTACTATGGATGAACTAGCATATGTGATTCAATCTCTTAATGAACATCCAACAAAGGAATCAATCCAGGAAATGATGAATGAGCTTGATGCTGATGGCAATGGTACAGTTGATTTCGACGAGTTTCTCAACATTATGGCAAGGAAAACAAAGGTATTTAATATATATATTCATTCTGAAATTACAAAAACATACCCCGTATGTCAAAGAATTCTCATTACATCAGCTAAGTGGTTGGAACTTGGACGGATACATATCGGAGAATTAAGTCCATTCGATAAAACCTGATTTAATTTTATCTCTACTTTTTAACAGAAAAACCAATAACATAACGTGGAAATGATATTTTCCATTTCACTTTATTATTTATGTGATAGGAGGAAAATGTAGCAGGAGAGCTGAAAGAAGCTTTCAAAGTTTTTGATCGGGATCAAGATGGATTCATATCAGCCATTGAGGTGATATTATATATAATTAACGACCTTAAATTTTAATTTTGCCTTTAATTTAAATATATAAGCTCCACAACAACAATAATAAGTTTTTTTTTTTTTTTTTCTTTTTCTGTTTTTTAATATGAATATTGTGCAGCTGAGAAATGTGATGATGAATTTGGGAGAAAGATTAACTGATGAAGAAGCTGAACAAATGATTCGAGAAGCTGATTTAGATGGAGACGGTCTGCTTAGCTATGAGGAATTTGTCAGAATTATGATGGCTTCAACCTCCTAATTCTTTTTTTCTTTCTCAAATTCAATTTATTTGTTGAAATGATTATATATAGATTAAGGTTTAAATAAATTTTCAATTAAATTGTGGTGTCTTGAGATGATTAGATTTAAGGATTTTGTTTCCTAAATTGTTAAAACTTATGTTAGTATTAACATTTTTGGAAATTATTATGCCTGCTTTTTTTTTTTTGGATAATTGATTTATCTACTTGATAAATATTAACTTAATGGGCTAAATACATATAAATTCCTCGCCAGTTTAGAAAAAATACCGTTGGTGACCTCTTAATAGAATATTACATTTATACCTACTACAAAATTTTGAAAAATACAGTTAATTGTCCTCTTAGTAAAAATATTATACCCATTAATAAGTTTCAACATTACAATATATAACACCAAAGATAATAGGTGATGTCGAAAAACAAATATTCCAAAAAGTTACAAATTATGGTTAAAATATCGTTTAACATTTAAAATTTTAAAAAAATATTATATTTAACACCACCTTAGTTTACTTAAAAAAACCCAATACAGTTTATAGTGGTCTGTATATTTCTTATCATCAAAAGTGACAATTTAAAAATCTTAGCCAATTAAGAATAAATATGAGTCATTTTATGGACAAAGTTGAGGTTTTCAGGTTAACTTTCAAATATTTTGGGTGTTTAAGTTTTTAATGATAGTCTGTTTTTGCAATTTCTTAAAACGTAGGGGGGATTTTGTGCATTTACATTTTACATCAATTTATAGTTATTTTTTACCCCCAAAAAAAAATAAAATGAAAATATCAATTTAAAGTTGTTTAGTGTCCGTACTAGTAAAAGAGCGCAAGTAATCACTGTCCCCCCACCCCAACTGATCATTGTCTTTTGACTCTCCGATTCAATTCTCCGCCGGCGAGATCTCCGATCAGGTAACAAAATAACCTGGATTCGTTACCGAGTTATGTTGGTCGATAATAATATTTGTAAATCTCAGTTTCTTTACGAGCAATTCTTGGTCTTCCCGTTTACTTTTCGTGATTGGTTCTATGTAGATTCCCTGTGAAATTGCCAATTCGATTAGCTTAGAGAGTAATTGTTGTTTCGGACTATGTTTGATAGTTAATTTCCTTATTCCTTTGTTTCTCTTTTTTTTTTTCCCCGGCACGATGGGCTTAAGCAATTGGGTTAGTTCTTTCACTCAACATCAAATTTGTATTCTAGTAGTACTTGATATATGTGTATGTATACTTAAAATAAATTTGAAATGCTCTATAGGAAGGAATTTCCGGTTTATAGATGTTTGATGTCTCTTGGGTTTTGACGATTTGCGGTTTGTGGAAGGAAATTATTTTTAGATGCTAATTACAATGATTTATCGACAACCTACATCATGCTGTAGTAGAATTGTTCTGTATTTTTTTCTTTTACAAGAACTTCTCATTTTTGTCTTTCTTTTTTTCCCAACTGAGTTCTGTGGTAGTGCAGTGAATATCTTTGAAATTTGATCCTTGAGTTTACCTGCTCCTATGTTTCTTGATTATGCTTTCAACTGTTATCCTAATTGTGATTGTTGGCTCACAGAAGCTTAGTTATCTTGGAGATCAATCACAACTGGCAAGAGTAAATCTTCATGGGGACTGAAAATCCTAGCCGTCCAAATTATCCCGTTAGGCCATCTGTCTCGCCCTTTGCTGCTCCAAAAAGTTCAACACCTTTTTCATCCTCTGGTCCTGTTGTTGGATCAGATGCATCAGCCTTTAGACCTGCTTTTGGACCTCCTCCACCAATTAGACCTAATGAACTGGTTATGCCGCCTGGGCCACCACCACCACAACCATATGGCCCACCACCAACTGCAGCAATCCAGCGTTTCCCACCTCCTCCAAATATTCAAAATGGAGAAATAAACACGAATATTCGTCCACTGCCTGATCAACAGTCCTCATTATCAAGGCCAAATTTCCAACATTCTTCACAATCAATGGCCCCATCTTACAGGGGTAGTTTTCAGCCATCTTTTCCAGGATATGCTAATACACAACCAAACTCTGTGGCTCAACCTCCTTCAACACCTTTTCTTGCTCAACAGAGGAGTTTTGTTCCTGGTCCACCAGTAACAACTCCATCAAGCCTCTATTCAGGTAGGGCAGTAAACGAGCCGAGTCGAACCAAACAAGTTATTGTTCAATTTTGGTTCGTTTTCCTCGAGGTTGACTTTTTGTTTGAGTTTGGTTTGATTATCTAATGAACCGAGTTTTAATCAAGCTGAACTCCTGTCGAGCTTGAGTATTTTGATATTTTCCATATGAATATCATATTTTAACAAATCGAGTCGACCTTGATCGAAACTAGATATCTTATCAAACGAAAAAGATGTGTTCAAGCTTGGTTTGTTATGCTTAACACCTAATTCAAACAAGCTTTTAATGATTGATCTCTAATGGAATATCGAGTAGTTTGATTCATTTTTCACCCCTATGTTCAGGGAACCAAGTGCATTATCATGGCATTGCACCACCTACTGCAACTTCACAGGGCTTGGCCGAAGATTTCAGTTCTCTCTCTCTCGGCTCTGCTCCAGGATCTTTTGATGCAGGTCTCGATACTGCAGCTTTACCTAGGCCATTGGATGGTGATGTGGAACCGAAGTCTTTTATGGAAATGTATCCCATGAATTGTAGTTCTAGATTTTTGAGATTGACAACGAGTGGCCTACCAAATTCTCAATCCTTGGCATCGAGGTGGCATTTGCCACTTGGGGCCGTTGTTTGTCCTCTGGCTGAAGGGGTTAGTTTTCTTTGCATTTAAGATGATATCTTGGTGATTGCAAACTCTATTGCTTCTGGAGAAGCTAAAGTAGAAGTTAAAGTTGTAAAAAGTTGGACTCAAAAAATTTTCATTTACTTACGAAAATGACCTAGAAGCTAGAAACTGAAGCCAAAAACATGTCATTAGATACTTCTAGCTTCTAGCTTAATTCTGCTTGAAAGAAGCAGAAGCTGGTTTTTCAAACACTGCCAAAGTGCTGAAATAAAGCACTTAGCACAGAGTGCCTTTTTTTTAGGAGTTTGCAAACACTACCTATGTTAACTGCTACTTAGATCTGCAATTTCTCTGCACTCTGTTTTACCCTAATTGTGACTTGTTTTTTTTTTTTTCAGGAGGAAGTTCCTGTTGTTAATTTTGCCACGACAGGCATCATTCGCTGTAAAAGGTGTCGCACTTATGTGAATCCATATGTTAGCTTTACGGACATGGGAAGAAAATGGAAATGCAATATATGTTCATTACTCAATGATGGTGAGTTTTTGTTTAATGAACTTTTACATGATATAATAGGCTTAGTCATTTATTTTGTTTTGAATATTTTGAGTCCAGTTATAGCATTGAATCATGCGTTAAGACCCTTATTCTTGCTTTCATCCATATGCTTTTTTGGTCCCAATGTTCTAGGTACCTATTTCTGGGGCTTATCAAGTATTTTCCTTGCGAATATGTGATTGGTGCTTTTTCCATATTTAAGTTCTTTCTATAATTGAATTTACAATGAATTCTTGTGTTTTTTTGGTGTTCACACTTGGTTTATCACCGGAGTAATTTATAACCGCAAATACACACAGATATTGATTTATCTTAAACATCTCGTGTCCAGTTCCTGGTGATTATTTTGCACCCCTTGATGGTAATGGAAGAAGAGTTGATTTGGATCAAAGGCCTGAGCTTATAAAGGGTAGTGTTGAGTTTATTGCTCCAGCTGAATACATGGTCCGCCCTCCAATGCCACCACTATATCTTTTTCTTGTCGATGTGTCAATATCTGCTGTTAAAAGTGGATTGCTGGAGGTAAATAGCTTATCAATAGTGAAACTATAATTAATGTGATTGTGCATTTTACTATTCTTATGCTGGTTGCTTGAAACTCTGTCTTTAGACCATGAATGACAAACATTAACTAAAACATGCTTTCTTGCTTAGTGATCCTTTTAACGAAGCTACTTAATTTCGACGAGCTTATCTTGAATCCTTGATGACTTCTTTTACTATTTTTTTCAATAACTTCCTCTTTTTTGTTTCTAATTGCTTACAAGTCCTTTTATATTGTGTTTTCCTCATAAAATGATCGGGATATGTTTGTTTAACTTACTGTATAGTTGGAGCAATTATGACCTGTAACCGTTGCAACTTAAGTATTTGCTGAATTAATGCTAAACATTTTGATGTTTCTCAGGTTATGGCAGAAACTATTAAATCTTGTTTGGACAGCTTGCCTGGCTCTACTCGAACACAGATTGGCTTCATAACATACGATAGCACAATACATTTCTATAATATGAAGGCAAGTGAGTCATGAGATGTCTCTATCAAAGCATTTATGATATTGCTCAACTTCAAAACTGGTAAACTAACTTGTGCATTTCTCTTGCACCAGTCATCTTTAATGCAGCCTCAGATGATGGTTGTGTCAGATTTGGATGATATATTTATTCCATTGCCAGATGATCTTCTGGTCAATCTGTCAGAATCTAGAAATGTGGTGGAGTCATTCCTCGATAGTTTGCCCTCCATGTTCCAAGACAACATGAATGTTGAATCGGCTTTTGGACCAGCTCTTAAAGCAGCTTTCACGATTATGGTGTGTTATTCTTTTAATTACACTTATCTTAGACTTTGACTGTTTACCAGACCTTCATTTTATTGGAAGTGTTTTTTATTAGGGCAAGTTACGTTTGCTACCCCTAAGGTATAATGAAATTACAATTTAGTCCCTAGTTTTCAGAAATTACAAAAAGCTCCCCAACATTTCACTTTGTTACAAAAATTTAGTTTCTGTTAGGGTTCCATCACTATTTTGTCAATAACTTTTTCCAAAATACCCTCGTGCGCTAATATCAGATTTTTAAGACCAAAATTCACTAGAGAGTGCTCTGTAATTTTGTGAAAAGTTGATAGATCTTATGATTATTTTTCATGCACTCCATTAATTTTATTATTTTTCCTTCTTTTTAAAGGAAAAAGGTTAAGAGAAAAACAGGCTTTGCACACTTTTGTTAAGTTTTTGTAATAAGTGAAACGTCAGGGAGTTTTTTGTAATTTCTGAAAACAGAGGGATTAATGCAATTAGGCAAACCTCAGGGTTAGTAGGTGTAATTCACCCTTTTTATTATCTTCATCCTACTTGGCTTTGAGTTCCTTTTGATTCTGTTGGTTGCTTGTGTCCCTGGGCAGTGTTACCATTTTGCTTGAACTAATTTGCTTTTCGTTCAATTGTCAGAATCGACTTGGTGGTAAATTGTTGATTTTCCAGAATTCCCTGCCATCACTTGGTGTTGGCCGCTTGAGGCTGCGTGGAGATGATGTTCGAGTTTATGGGACTGATAAGGAGCATAATTTACGAGCACCAGAAGATCCATTTTATAAACAAATGGCTGCTGATTTAACCAAGTATCAGATATCTGTGAATATATATGCTTTCAGTGACAAGTACACTGATATTGCATCGTTAGGTATATATATTCTGGCTCACTTAGACTTTTCTTTAATTTGGAATCAGAACTGCAATGGTACCAAGTATGTTTGCATTCGATACGCATCGGTTTCATGATTTTGTGGGTGTTTCCAAACTCTACTGCATCTGGAAAAGCTAAAGTAGAAGTTGAAGTTGTGAAAAGTTGGAGTAGTAAAAGTGGGAAGTATATGGAGAAAAAAAATGAAAGGTAAAAAGAAAAGCAGTTGAGTGTCTGGAAAAAAAGCTGCGAAGCACTTTTACTACTCCCAAGAAACTTCCCTCTATATACGAAAATAACCTAGAAGCTGGAGCCAAAAGCATGTCTTTGTGCTTAAAATAAGCAAAAGCTGGTTTCCCAAACACTCCCGAAGTGCTGAAAGAAAGTATTTATGCTGTTTATCAGAGTTTGCTAACACTACCTATGATTCTTATAATACTTTGGTGGAACACCAGAAACACTTGGTATTCACTTCTTGTCTGATGATTATGATTGTTTTGATGCTTTGTAGGAACACTGGCCAAATATACTGGTGGTCAAGTGTATTATTATCCAGGTTTCCAGTCAAGCATTCACAGAGACAAGTTGAGAAATGAGTTGACCAGAGATCTTACTAGAGAGACTGCTTGGGAAGCTGTCTTGCGAATAAGATGTTCAAAAGGTAAGTTCAATAACCAAGCAAAAATGCTATTTATTTGAACAAAAGAAAGAGAACTCTTTAACAAAACCCATATCTTTGGATAAAGTTGTGATTATTAAAGCTTTACATACCTGCAGGAGTGCGCTTCACATCTTATCATGGGAACTTTTTACTAAGAACCTCAGATTTACTAGCACTTCCTGCAACTGATTGTGATAAAGCTTATGCTGCACAGATGTCCCTTGAAGAGACGCTTTTGACCACACAAACAGTGTTTTTCCAAGTTGCATTGTTGTATCCTTGTCTCATTTTAATTTTAATTCATATGCATATTTAAGGGTGTGTATGCATGTCTTTCTGAATTCTGTGCTTCATGATGACATCTTTGGGTTCCCTTTTCTTTTGGGTGTTGAAGATGATTTATATTAAGGCGAGTTACATCTGACAACCTCAAAGTTTGGTGTACTTACAAGTCGGTCCCTCTAGTTAGAGAAATTACCATATAGTCCCTGAGGTTATTCAATAGATGTGACAATACCCCCAGCTGAAACCCTAGGTGGGAGTATTTTCGGAATATACATTAGTCGGAAACTTCATGGACTATATGGTAATTTCTCAATCCAGAGGGATCGATTTGTAAATACACCAAAATTCAGGGTGCCTAGGCTAGATGTAATTCGCCCTTTACATCATAGCCCATCCTTCTCTCACATGGCCTTTTCACCTTCATATTATTGATGGTTTCTTCTGTAAGTGTTTAAGATTATCTTTCCTCCCTTTTCGACTTAAACTGTAGAGGATAAATGATAATAATCCCTTAACCAGTAAAAAGATATACATCATCTTCTGGAGAAAGGCGTATAAGGGTGCATACTGCTGCAGCTCCAGTTGTGGCAGATTTAGGAGAAATGTATCGCCTGGCCGACACAGGGGCGATTGTGTCATTATTTTCCAGGCTAGGTAAAAGAAAGTTACAGTTTTCCTCCATATGAAATTAGAAAGCATCTATGTTTTTTCAACTTGAATTTGACATGAATTGATATGCAGCAATTGAAAAGTCTTTGTCCTACAAGATGGAAGATTCTAGAAACGCTGTTCAACTCAGGATTGTCAAAGCCTTCAGAGAATATAGAAATCTTTATGCTGTCCAGCATCGTTTGAGTGGACGAATGATTTACCCTGAATCACTGAAATACTTACCATTATATGGATTAGCATTATGTAAATCAACACCTCTTCGTGGTGATGCCCAGCTGGATGAAACCTGTGCTTCTGGCTTTACAATGATGGCTTTACCTGTTAAAAGATTGCTGAAACTTCTATATCCGAACCTGATTCGTTTGGATGATTCTCTGGTAAAAGTAAGTTGGAGTTTCTGTTTTCTTTGGTATCTAGAAAAAGCACTTTCGTGCTAAGTGCTTTTTTTCAGCACTTTCGGAGTGTGTAAAACCAGCTTCTGCTTATTTTAAGCAGAAATAAGCTAGAAGCACCTAAGGACATGATTTTGGCTTCAACTTCTCGCTTCTAGGTTATTTTTGTAAATAAATGAAAGTTCTCGAGAGTAGTAAAAGTGATTCTCAGCTTTTTTCTCCATACCCTCAACTGCTTTTTTTTCTTAAATTTATCCAGACACTCCCACTTTTACAACTTTTACTTCTATTTTTGCTTCTCCAGAAGCAGTAGTGTTTGCTTCCTCCACTTTACTTCTTTGATGTCTCTAGTGATTTTGTTTGACACTTATCAATTCTCAGATTTCTCCTCAAATTGATGAATCTGACATCATCAAGAAAAGACTACCTCTGACAGCTGAGAGCTTAGATACCAGAGGTCTATATATATTTGATGATGGTTTTAGGTTTGTTATATGGTTTGGCAGATCCATATCACCTGATATTGGTAGAAATTTGCTGGGGGACGATTTTACCCTTGATTACTCAAAGGTGGGCTTCCTACTTAGCACTTGTATTAAGAATTTTATGGAGAAATTACATTTACCCCCTTAAAACATATCACAATACTACATTAAAGCCCAAATGCAATGTAGTCTGAAAAATGGGTCAAAATGGTAAAAATAAAGATTCTAATTCAATAAGGATACTTTTGGGAGAACATATACTTTTGTTAATGGAGTTATCCAGAAACCCTAAGGAAGGACTAATTTGTTAGACAGTGCATTAACTCGATGGTTAAATTGTACTTTTGAAAAAAGAGTGTTTTTTTTGGTAATTTAACCAGTTCAAGGAGGCCAAATGTAATTTACCAATTTTTAATTCATGATTTAAAGTTGCCAGTCTGCTTAGCATCGATTTCTATGGAAGGACTAATTTGTTAGATGGTGCAATAACTCAGTGGGTAAGTAGTAATTTTCAAAAAATAGGTTTCATTTTTTTTTATTTTTTTTTGTAATTTGATGATACTTCAAGGGGGGTAAATGTAATTTACCCAATTTCTTTAGTGATTTCAAGTTGCCTTTAGCATTGCTTTCTAATTCCAGGTTGTCCTATGTCTGCGAGACAACGAAATGTCAAGAAAGCTAATGAAGATGCTTCATAAATTTAGAGAGAGTGATCCATCATATTTTCAACTATGTCATCTTGTGAGGCAAGGCGAGCAACCGAGAGAAGGTTTTTTCCTACTAGCAAATCTAACCGATGACCAAAATCGAGGTGCAAGTAGCTATGTTGACTGGATGTTGCAACTACACAGGCAAGTCCAACAAAATGCATAAAAGTAAGGTACTGTTCTTGATGATTTGGATTTTCATCTTTTTCAATACCCCGAAAAGCTTTTTTCTCTTGTTTATTTCATTTTGTACTATAAATTTTGTAGGGATAAAAACTTGGCCATAGAATCATGGTCGTTTTTTTAATTTGATCACAAAATGATTTTTCGTTTTACCAGACAAAATTATAATGGTATTTGGTCCCGCAACCTCACACTTTTGGAATTTCTTCCTCGCTAATGCCACTTTTCCCATTTCGTCCTGTAAGTTTGATATTTTGGTAAATTTTTATTCCAATTTTGTCTGGATACTAAAGTCGCTGGGAAGATGCATTCTATGTAAGATGCCACTTTTTTTTCTGGTGGACTTTGCAATTTTCGACAAAAATTGGATCAAATTTGCTAATATTTGAAACTTATAGGACAAAATTAGAAAAGTGACACTGGAGATGACGAAAGTATGAAGAATGTCGAAGTTACAGGACCAATCTTGCAAATTTGCCAATTATGATTTATTTTTGCTCAATGGTGGACTTGGGTGGCAAACTGCAAATTTGGTGTAGTTTGTATGGCAAATTGTAATGAAAAATAGTTTAATGACAAGTGTTCTATCCCATTTTGTATAAGCTCATAGGTAGTGTTTGCAAACTAAAAAAAAACAAAAAAAATCCACTTTCATTCTTTTTTTCTGCACTTCTAGAGTGTTAGGAAACCAACATCTGCTTAAAATAAGCAGAAATAAGCTAGAAGCTGGAAGCACCGAAGGACTAACTTTTAGGTTCAGCTTCAAGCTTCTAGGTTGTTTTCCTGAATAAGTGAAAGTTAGTTTAAAGTAACAATACTGCTGCTCTACTTCTTTTTCCAGACATTTAACTATTTTCTTTTTTCCAAACACTCCTCACTTTTACTACTCCAACTCAACTTTAACTTCCAATTTAGCTTCTCCAAAAGCAAAAGCTCTTGCACACACCCACTTAATCAGAGGAGCAGCTGGTGGTGCTTCCATTTTACTTCTATCTTGAATTACTCTTTGGATTTATCCAAGGTTTTCCAGTTCTGATGATCTATCCCATCGACAGGCAATTGATGTTCAGATTATGCAAAAAAAAAAAAAAAGAAAAAGAAAGAATTGGGACAAAAAGATTACTTCATGTCAAATTGCAGATTATCAAAGCTCACAACATTTGATCTTTCTGAGGCCAAGCCCGATAACTGGCAATGATGAATGCGTGATTCTTCATGATGAAAGCTGTATTCTCTCACCGGTTCAGTTTTATTGGATTTCTAACAGAAGGGATTCAAGAAGGTCGTGTGGTGTACAAATCAATTGAAATAAGCTGAAATTTATGATGAGTATTTTTTGGTTTGAACTTCTCTTCTTGGATTACAGATTTTTAAAAATGATACTTGTTGGTTTGGAATCAATTCGTTGGAGATTGATAGTTTAGTGAGAGGTTTCTGTGTATTTTAGATATAGACAGTGAATAATTTTGACCAACTTTTATTGCAATTAGAGTGTTTCTTCAGCTGCGAATTTTGTCTCTTTATTATTACTATTATTATTATTGTTGTGTTTGTAGTCGTCGTCGTTGTCACTGTCAACATTGTTGTTCTTAACTACACTTATTCCATGTTTGAGTCGACTCTTTTGGTTAATTTCTTATTAAGTAGAGTAAATTACATCTATACCCTCTGACGTTTGGCCCAATTACATCTAGAACCCCTGAAATATGTAAAATTATACCCAGACCGACATTGACTCTATCTTACAAACGGTCTCTTCCACCTACTTTGATTAGGATTCCTAACGTTTTCTTCCATTAGGTTTATGAAGTTAACTGCCCAAATTACCCCTCCATAGGAGAAAAGGTTTAATTTAATAGATTTTGTGACGCTCTACTATGTAATATTGACGTATTGTATAAAGCTTGTTAAGCAAACTTTACTTAATATTTTAGTTACACAAAATTTACTAAACTAGGGTAGAAAGCAAGCTTTTCCTTTCTATGAAGTGGTAAAACTAAATGTCTATATTATCCAGGAACATAGTGAAATGATTGTGAGATAAAATCCAAACCAAAGTGGTGTTTGGTGAAGTTGTACCGTGATTGGCTACAAATAGAAACTATCACAAGATTAACAGGGAATTGCAGAAAAGAAATGAAATAATTTTTGAATGATACAAAACAACAAAAGTGAACCTCAAAAGCACCAAACAAACAGGCACAGACACAGACAGAGTCAGGGAGGGAGAAATTCTGTCACCAAATCTTTTAACACAAATGTTTTCCCACCTCTGTTCTGTAGATTCCCACGCTCAAGTTTCACAATTAATATTCCTCTTCCTGATTTTCTTCTTTAATCTAAAGATAAATATAATGAAAGTAGACTACAAATTAATTTTGATTTTATTTTCCCTAGCTAAAACTCAAAATCAAACACACACACACACATATATATATATATAAGATATCCTTGTATTTAAAAATTAATGAAATATAAATAATTTCTTACATTCCCAAAAATACCATGTTAATTCGTAGAATAATATGTAGCTAGCTAGGGATAATTAAACTGATATACCCTGAGATATATCATTTGATCTAATTATATAAATTTACTTTTAAGATTTGGAAAATTACAAAGCCATACCGGCCTGAACTCTAGTTATTATTTGAAAATTTTAATGAAAAATATTGTAATTTCAATATAACTAACTGTCAAGAAATTAATATCAAATATTGATGAATAACTGTATGTCAAGAGTAAAAATAAGAAATTAATTCATTGAAAAAACTTGTGATGACTATCACCAAAATCCATCCAACCATGCACTTAATGGCTATAATGAAATTTCTTTGAAAGGTAGAGTATATTTTTGTAATTTTCTAAACTCACAATGTGTTTGTGTTTGTATAATTACTAAATTACATCAAAGTACCAGTACTGTAATTATCCCTAATACATATATAATTCAGAGAGAGAGAGAGAGAGAGAGAGAGAGAGAGAGAGAGAGCATTACCATTATAAGAAAATGACTTTGTATCTCATATTGTTTTCTTTCTGTCAAAAAAAATTGCTAGATTTGTTCGAGCTAGAGAAAAGAAAATCAACATTAGAAGATACAATTTCGTGTCGTGATCCCGTTAATAGGTGAAACTGTCAGATGATCTGATCTTTCCTGTATGAAAGGCAAGTTAAGATCATGCTGGCAGCTTCAACTACCACTGGTGCACGATGGTGGTCCAAGGTGGCTGTGGCGGTGGTGGTGGTGGACTGAAAGAGGATACATAAAGTACTGCACGGAACTACTCCAACTTTCTTTAAACTTGGTAGAAGAAACTGATCATGGATATATATATAGGGAAATTTGCTATAAAAGTCCATGTGTTATGAGAAATGAGCAAAAAAAAAAATATTGTTATATACAAAGTAGATAAAAAAACACTGTGTTTTGAAATAATTTGTTGAAAAAACCCTACAAACTTTGTTATAACTACATGCGCGTTGACTGAGAATAAGATAGTGAATTTAGTTGTTAAATGTCTAAAATGCCCTTAATTGGCTAAAAAAACTGGCATGCATTATTTTTCATTCCAACCTCAATTTTTGCCCAAAATATAGCTAGAAACTGTTATACTAGCCCTATAATTTTTTTTATGTATTAAATCAATGAAGTAGAGGTTTATATTATATTATGTGAATTCCTAATTTTTTTAAAAAGTTAAAAAAATAAATGGAGAGAGAATCTGTACAAAAATGCATAAAAGAATGTGTAAATATGTCCAACAATACAAATAAAAATAAAGCATTAAAAAACACCAATTCCCATTACCAATTCTGCTCAAAATAAAGTATTTGCATGGGGCACACATGACCTGTTCAAAGTTGATTCTCTGGTATGTGAATGCTAGGGTTCAGTCGGTACTTTGAAAAGGAGGAGAAAAATATTGACCAAAAAAATATGCGTAGTGAAATGAGAATGAAAGTTCAAAAAAAAAAAGTGAAGTGAGAAGTATAATGGTCATTTCAAATGCTTTTGTTGACTAGATTATCAGAGGGGGCATTGAGCAAATATTTATCAAACAGAGAATTTTTTTAGCTACTTTTTATATGATAGGATTTTTTTGACTACTTTTGATTAACACAGAATTTTTAGAGCATTTAATTATATATATATATATATATATATATATATATATATATATATATATATATATATATATAATTGGTGAACAGCTAGCTTTATGAAACTGTAGGCTATAGAATAAACTATATATGGGGAGGAGTGGTCCACAGGCACAGATCGATCGAGTGAGACAAATAATATATATATATATATATATATATACACGCTTGTTGACTTCTACATTTGACCTAAATCACTCTTTATTGACATTTCTGTGAGGCATGCATGGATCGAGTTAATAATTTTTGAATGAGGACAAAAGAATTAATTTTAAGTTATGGAATAAAGATTTATCATGTTCTCATTAATGATTAAACCTAGCTTCAAAGGATTTAGATTATTATTTAGTGAAATCATTTGAAGCTAGCTAGTTTTATTCTCTAAATAATTACTCCGGTCTTTTATTTCTCTTAATTATTTATCTCCAAATCCTTTCCTTTCTAACTCTTGTAGGAGATATATAGCTAGGAAAATTAGGCATCTCACCTAACACTATACCACTCATGTGAGTTGTGACTCAACCTCCCAAATCCAGGGAACAAAGGTGAAAACTTTAAGCTTGAAATGAAGTACTTCAACTTTCACATGGACCCCCCTCTTAGTTTTATATTACACTTACACCCCTTATGGGGTGTTTCCAATCTGTTATCAGACCATAAGCTGGGGTAATTGCATGTAATTTTCAAACCCAAAGGGGTCCATATGTAAATTCGTCTAATCATAGGGGTGGTTCTAGATGTAATTAATTTATCCTTACATGGAGATCACATGATATGGTGTAGCTTGACAATAATGTACATGTGCCAAGATTACATTCTTTAGTTTCCAGCATCTTTCCTGAGTTCAATGAGGACAAGTTTTTCTTTTCAAAAATGGGTTTCCATTTGTCAGATGCTTGCCGACTTGTTGTCAGCTATGCATAAAAAGCAGTTTGTTAAAGACCTGATGATCACTATATATCTATTTGGTAACGTTATATAATTGGAGTCCAATCTATAAAGGCAAATATATTAGATACAAGAAGACAATGAAAAAGATAATTGTCACTATAAAGTTATAAATTCACTGCCATGACATTGACATTCTGTTGTTTTCAACTTGTTTTTTGATTCCTTTGCATTGGTTAGGTCCAGGCATGAGGAGACGAACCCACTCGTACAAATAAAAGAATTTAATATTTATTTCATTTTAAAAAATTATATATGAATTCAATCTTAAGGTGATGATCAGGGTTGTAAAAATTGCTAAAATAATCCCGTAACTTTGACCTTTTTGGTTTCAGTCCTGTAGTTTATTTTACGTTTTTGCAATTTTTCGTCCTATTTTAGCCAGAATCTCCTCTTCTTGCCAAAAGTTTGTCAGAAAATCACAACGGTGAAAGTGAGACATTCAATCACTATCATCATATTCTAGTCATTTGTCTAGGTCAGGAGGCCCACACCAAAGTTACGAGCTATATATTCTAGCAATTCAATATACGTGGAATTTTCAAATTTGTTTTAAATTCAAACGTCGTGTCTAAAAACAAATTAATGTAGAAATTTACTTTTTAATAGTGATTAGTGACCAATAGGTGCATGCAGAGTCACCCGCATGTTATCATATCAGGAAGTGGAAAGGACTTAACGAAAAAGTCCCAAACATATATAATGGGCCTGAACAAGACTTTCACAAAGCAATATTATGGGTTTTTAATTTGTCCTTATAATCATGTCCATAAACTATGATTAGGAGCAATATGTTCTTGGTTAATTTTATGCTTAAAATTTAATGCTTGTGAAAATGCTTTGGAAAAGGTACAAATGCATCTCTAATTATATTTGTTATATTTCCATGTATCCATGATGGTTTAACTATTTTACTTCCACGAATCTCTGTTGCACTTTGTGTAACCTAATTAAACTCATATTATAGTTCAACCCAAAACAAAATATTCACTGCTAGAAAACAACGGATAGCAGTGGACAAGTTTCTGTTGACAATATATCGAAATTAGCAACGACAAAGCAATAATACGATTCATCAAAGTTAGCAACGGAATTACAATAACAATTCCGTTGCAAATAAGACAAGTAGAGTGGTAGGCTGGGGCAGAATATCCGTTGCAAAACTGTAACTAAATAAATAACTTTAACTACAAAAATTCACATTAATTTTGCAACGGATATTCCTGTAACGACCCGATTTTTCGAGACGAGTTTGGTAACACTTTGCGTCTCACGTTTCTCACTTCTTTCTCCATTTCTCGAATTATGTGTTATTTATGTGTTTTATATAAATTTTCGTAAATGTGATAATTTGTGAATTTAAATTATTCTATGTCAATTTGCGTTTAAAATGATGAATTTTGACTATAATATTATTATATTCCGAAAACGTGCCCTTTCTATAAAGCCTTGTGAAATTACAAATTCGTCCCTTCAACTTTTAAAGTTAAAAGATATCATTTGATTAAAGTATTTAAATTCATTCATTAACGTAGAGGGGTTGAATAGTTGATTTCAATCAGTCAAAGGGCATGTCTATAAAATAAAGAATAAAAAGGGGTACATGTTAATTAATCTCTTAAAACAATATCGGATAATAACGATTGGGAGTTTCCGTAACCTTCCAGTTATACTTCCTTTATTCTTTTACATCCCTGCCACTATAATTCCTATTTTCATTTCGGCACACCAGTACTGAGAACCGAAAAATTGAAAACCTTTAATATTTCCAAGTTTGTGCTGAGGTCAGTTGAATTGCTTCCACCTTTAACTCTTTGCCTTGCAAATGAATTTGTTTCTTCCATCATTTTTAATAAATGAATTTGATAGTGTTTGCTAGTTAATATCCTTCTCAATTCCTTTTCTTATTCTTATTGTTGATAGGTAGCCGTGTCTTATTTTAGAACCCCACTTATTAATCAATGTTTTAAATAATATAATAATCATGATTGATAGTTCTATATGTATGTGGTTGGAGTAATTAGCATGTGGTTATATGTATTTTGGTAAACAAACTGTATGTATTTGTGGGATGTACGTGTACAAGCTAAGTGATATTTCTACTTTTGAATTAATATGTGAACTGTAGAAGTGAGGTTATAGGTATACATAGCTATATGTATAGGTATTGAGGATTAGTGTATCCACTATTAGTACCATTGAGATGTTATATGTATAATTAATCAAAATTTTACTGCCAACTCTCTTGTTTCTAAATAAATTAAATAAAACTGAGAAACCTTAGAGATTTATTTCTCTTAACCAAAAGAAACTATCTCAATTCATTCGTACGCCTGATGTAAGGATATTTAGTTGAGAATGTTTAATTAGTTGTTCCTAGATATGTGATATGTTGCCTAATCGGATTGTAATATATTTCCTGATAATGGTAATTAAGACTTCATGATTGTTTGATATTCTTATTTTTTTTTAATGTTTAATTGATAAATTGTTTAAATTTTATGTAACTAAGTGATTTAAGCATAAGTCGTGCGTCGTATTGTCGTCTTATGTGGTTGTGTCGTATTTGATTTCAGGTGCTACACCTTCCGAGCAGTAGTCTGGTCTTTCGTTTTGTCCCTTTTTGCCTTATTATCCAGGTGGGGTTTCTTTTCCGAATTCGGTCTTTCTTATATGTATGTAAATATTCCATATATACCCGAAGCCTGTGTTTTATGTTTTTATGTTTTCTTTCCCCATATTTATATTATACGTAGTAGCCCCGCACCGTATTTGGGGACGTGCCGTCACAATTCCCGTCACTAATTAAACATAAATAAAACAATAAATTTATATTTGCAACGGACATTCCGTTGCAGACCATATTAAGATTATTAAAATAGCCCTCGCAACGAAAATTCCGTTGCAAATGAATTGGAATTTCCGTTTCAGACAGGTAGTTGCGATTAGTTTTTTCATAAAACTTTTTGTGACGGAATTGGTGACCAGTACTTTCGGTTACTAAAAATCTCTATAATTCTTTCGTGCTGGCACTGGTGACTGGATATTCAGTCACAAAAAGAATTTAATAATTATTACAACAGCATCGTTCATATAATTCCGGTCACAAATAGTTTTTTATAATTCTGTCGTGACGGCATTGGTACCAGTTGTATCGGTCACTAATAGTCTTTATATGACGGCATTTGTGACCGTTGATTTTGGTCACAAATAGTTTTGGTATTTTTGTGACGGAATTGGTGACGGGAAGTCTCGGTCACAAATAAATAATTAATGTCAGTTCGTGGGTTACCTTTTCTATTTTGAAGTCTGGACCTATAAAGTGAATAAATTAAAAGATTGGAGCAAGTCAAAATTATAAGACCCTGGCCAGGCTGCCTGCCACACATGTTTATGTCGCTGTTAGTTAGGTCGTGGATCACAAGTTAATGTTTGGAACAGCGACGAACTCAACTACCTTTCATCTCCACTAATGAATGCTTTTGTTATTACTAATAATTTTTTCAAGATATACATTTCTTGGAATTTATATTTAATATTTAATGATGAAATTGCCTTATCTATATATTTTATAGAATCCAATTTTGCCTCTTGAAATTGTTTTTTTTTTTTTTTTTCTTTAACATTATCACATTTCCCATATTATAGCTATAGGGTTTTGGACATAAGTGAGGCCCATCTAAATATGAGTCTTAAGCCTAAGCTCACTAAAGCCCATATTAAAGTGTATCCTTGGCCCAACTATTGTATTATATACGATTGAGGCCCGTTAAACTATGGGACCCAAACCTAATCTCAATTAAGCCAATATTACTCCTGATGTATAAAAGTAGTAAATTACTATATTTCACAAGATTAATGATAGCACAAGCTTAAGCCCATATTTCACAAAATCCTGATGATTGATGAAACTACTATATCTGTAAATGATAACAAAAGCTTAACAATAATATCGTTAGCAATAATTAAAATTGTCATTATTATTATCATAATTGAAGCACCAACATTTAATTATTATTATCTATTTTGGCAAGATAATATAAAACCGGAGTACATATGAGATAGATACCTGTAACTGTGAAATATATATACCAAATTACCAACACCATAAGTAGCTATACAATTCACAACAAAAATGGAGCAGCTACATAATAATATAACCTAAAATATATACATCATACATCTTCCATATATACCAAAATCCATCTTCTTACCTTACCTAGCCCTAGACCTCAAGAAGCTCTGAGTCACGTACAACCGTAGCCTTCTCGTATAAACACTTGCATGCGAACTCGTTCCACCAATCAGGGACAAAGATTTATGCCGTTTAGGAAAAATATCTTGAAGGCCTATGAAAACCCCACTGAGGTTTGCAAATCATAACGAATATCTCCAAACTAATAGAAAATTATTTACAATCGTTGACTCAAGAGGTATTCAAAGTTTTCAAGATTTCAGGTTTATTTTCGTAAACAAGGCAAACATCAGGGGGGGTTTTCGTAATTATTCCATTAATTTTTTAGGGGGTGATTGCCCCTTCCAGCCACCTGGCTCGTCTCTGCCACCAAGAATCATTAAGGATTATAATAACTAAGCACATCAAACCCATAATAATTTTCCTTTTCCTTTTCCTTTTTTTTTGTTTTTTTTTTTTTTGTTGTGGGTGGGATTGGGGGGTGGGGCGGGGGGCTTCCAGCCACCTGACTCCGTCTTTGCCACGAAGAACCATCAAGGAGATAATAAATAACTAAGCACATATTCAAACACCTTCTTGTACAACTTTTCCACAATCACTTTTTCATGGAAGATCTCAAGCTTTCGTCCCTTAATTTCCAGGAAAGCAGCCGACCACTCGAATCCCCAGTCAAAAGCTGCTTTAAGTCGTGTGAGAGACGAAGGGCCGTAACGGGAGATCTATGGTTCTTCAATACCCTATGCAGAATCAACCTATACTCTGGAACTTCACCACCAAGCTGTAACCCTCCCATCAAATTATTATTATTATCGTTCCCTTCAATGGTGAAATGTACCATTTTCCATATTTTCACATCACCACTCTGATGACCCGAGACAAACCAATTCACATCCAGCCAATCCGAAAAAGTCGAGCCTGTTAGCGACAGAATCGGATCCAAAGGCAGCTGAGAAGCATTCACCACAGAAAGACATTCACCATTAATGCTCCAAACTGCAAGCACAACTCCAGCAGCAGTCACAATCTCTCCACTCAAATCATTCACAAAGACAGCTGAAACAGGCGAAGGAAATTCCGGAAATTGCCTCACAAACCTCAACGAGCTCAAATCCCACAATATCGCCGTGCAATCATCAGAACCACTTAAAATCATCATATAAGGCTGGCTTACATACACACAGGTGATTTTGCTCGTGTGGCCTACAAGAGATTTCTCAAACTGCAGTGATTCCATTCCGATTCTCCAGATGGAGATCAAGCCGTCTTCAGCTCCCGTGACCAGAACTTTCCCGTCATGGCTTGCGGAAACGCACTGGATTTGGTAGCCACAATGGAGATCCTCGTGGGTAGAGAGGAGCTTTTCTTGATTGTAGGTCATGAAACGTAAACTGAAGTCGGGAAAGCCCCAAGCGACGCATTTGGTGAATGTTCTCGGTTTTAGTAAGGTGTTTGTGCCGGCGATGAGGATTTTGTCGCCTGAAACCACACAAAACCTCACAAGTTAGTTTTTGCCACGTCAGCATGCGGTTATTTTAGTTAGGTGTGCTTTCTTTTACAGATGTACATATTTTTCTTTCCAGCAGATTAGATATTTATTTGTAGGGCGTATTACATCTACTTCCCCTGAAGTTTTCCCTAATTACAATATAGTCCCTCCATTTCCAGAAATTACAAAAAATTCCCTGACATTTCACTTTAAAACTATGCAACATTAAGCCCAAAACATAAATATACAGTCTATTTCAGGGAGTTTTTTAAAAAAAAAAGGTGAAATGTCTGGAAGTTTTTTATTGTTCTTGAAAACAGAGGAACTAAATTGTAATTAGCTCAAATCTTAGGGGTAGTAGATGTAATTGGCCCTCATTTTTATTCCAGTATAAATAGTGGACTACTTGTAAAGCAACAGACTTGAGATTTATCAATGGATATTGGTTCACGCTTTCTCTCACTAGATTTACGATTTTGATACCTGAAGTTATGATCTGAGATATGAAAGATGAGTTATTGCGGATTTCGTGAGGGACGAGGAGAGCGGCGTGCTTGAGCGCATGAGGAGGGATTTTTCGATCGGTTCGTCTTTTGATGTGGGGTTTGAAGAAGAGCTGTTTTGGTGTTTGCCCGAAGTGGTTGATTTGTGCTAGAATGGATGCTTTCATAACAGGATCGGTGATGGCATCAATGTCGACACTACCTTCATATGTATAGTGGTAAAATACGTTAACGGCTTCCTCAGCTGCCTGATAAATATATATAAATGAATTAGCAAATATTAAATCTTGGGGTGGATCATGTTTACTACCCTGAGAATTGGTGAAATTACAAAATATTCCCTCTGTTTTCATTTATTTGGAATGCCCCCTGACATGTGTAAGACTTAACGGAAAGTGGAAAAAGGTCTAATTGTCCCCAACGGCTATAAGCAGTTATAAATAGCTATATTTAGAAGAAAAACCTCTTCAAAAAAACATATATTTCTGTTTTATTTAGTAACAAAATGAGCCAAGAACAATCCCTGGGGGTATTTGGTCTCAGAAAAATTGAAGTTAGGTTTCCGCTTCCAGAAGGGCATTGCCGGAATCAACTTTTTTTTACCAAAATCAATATGGAACCCTACCGAAATAATTTTAGACAAATGGAATGAAATGTCATTTTCTTGTAATAAATGAAAACTGAGGGAGTTTGTTGTAATTTCGCTAAACCTTAGGAGTAGTAGATGTGATCATCCTAAATTTTGAAAAACAGGACGAAACCAGCAATTAGAATGGTGGAGCCTCACCTTTCCCCTCTGTTTATAGCCAAAGATCATGTCTATCCAATGATGCAGATGTTCCGAAACGTAATCAGACTCCAAAGCTTCTCTATGCTTCCTAATGAACTCCTTAGCACTTCCCTTAGCCCATGGAGGCAACAGAACATCGCCAACCTGGAAAAATATCGGTATCTGTCAGCGAACCAGATCCGAAAACTAAAATAGGAAAAAAGAAAAGGAATCTTCTAAAAGTTCAAGTTGTTTGAGAAGAGAGAAAATAAATACTTAGGAAGTGTTCGTAAACTCTGAAAAAGAGCACTTTTCTGTATTTAGCTTTTTTTCTCACAAATTCATTGAACAAACCTTCTCTCCTGATTGTTTCTCACCAAAGTCGAGATTGAATCTGTTTTGGAGGAATTCTGGCATGTAGAAGAACTCTGGAATAAGTTCCTTGACATCTGATGTATTTCCCTTCCCAGATGCACTCAACCAGGTATCGCGCACACTATTGAAGAGACGATCGGCATGGTCAAATTGTCCACCCTGTAGCTTTTGATTCTCAAGGCTAAATGGAGGCAGGCGTAATAGGTAAAAGAGAACAATTCCAGCACTTGAATAATGAGAACCATAATGGAATTTCGGAACGTCTGGATCATCCCAGCTCTCATATCTGCGAGCGTGTGTGTGTGAGAGAGAGACAGACAGAGAGACAGAGATAGACAGACAGAGATAGAGATCAGTATAAGTAGGTTAGATTTTGACCAAATAACTAAATAATAATAAGTAGGTTAAACAGTACTAAGTGGGTGTTTGACTATTACTTATGGAGAAGCAAAAGTTGTAAGAGTTGGAAGTGTTTGGAAAAAAGAAAGTGAAAAGTACAAATCTAAGTATAGTGTTTGGGAAAAAAAGTTGAAAAGCACTTTTACTACTTTGAAACTCCAATTTATTTACGAAAATAACCTAGAAACTAGAAGCTAAAGCCAAAGGTTGGTCTTGAAGTTCTTTCAGCTTCTAACTTGTTTAAAATAAGTAGAAGTTTGGTTTTGCAAACACTCCCAAAGTGCTTTCAGCATTTTTTCAGGACTTTGGGAGTGTTGGAAAACCAGCTTCTGATTATGTTAAGCAGAAATAGGCTAGAAGCTGGAAGCACCTCAAGACCAACTTTTAGCTTTAACTTCCAGCTTCTAGGTTATTTTCGTAAATAACTGAAGGTTTGTTTAGAGTGATAAAAGTGATTCTCAATTTTTTATTCCAAACACTCGACCACTTCTTATTGCACTTTTGGCTCTTTCTCTTACAAACACTCCTCATTTCTACTACTCCAACCTTTTACAACTTTAGCTTCTCCAAAGGCAGATGTTTTTGCAAACACCCACTAAACACAAAACAAGGATTTGTCTGGTGATTAAAAGTGTCGAACCTCTTCTTGAACTCATCCTCTCCTTCTAATGTTTGACAACCCATTGGTTTATCAAGCTTACGAAATGATTTTGGATCTAATAGGTCGAGATTTTCGGTCTCATAATCTGATAGAACCCAAGGAAATACTGGATACTGCGTCAGATCACTGTATCCACGACCTGCCAAAGTGTTGAGATGCATGATATATTGAAAATTGCTGATTTCTCCATTTTGCCACCTCTTAGAAAAGGAGCTCGCCATAACCTTAAAAAGACGCCCCCCTTCGTTGCTTTCTTGTTTTGTTGACCCAGTTATTGTTGCATCTAAACTGTAAAAGATACAAAAGTATATATGAGCTCAAATTCTGGTATTTTGAGACAAGATCTAAAAAGGAAAAAAGCTAAACCGTAGGTATGGAATATGAAGCAGCAAAGCGCAATTAGAGATAATTGCATTTTTGGCCCTATACTTCACCTGGTTTTGATTTTGGCCCCATATAAACTGACTTCTGCAATAAGGGGAACTTTTTGTTTTTGCAATTCAGGACTTTTTTCAACTTATGGGATGTAAATTGCAATTAACTCGCCCAATTCACAAAAGAGTACTACCTATGGATCTCAAAGTCAAAATAGGAGCATAAAATTGTGGAGGAGTATTAAACAACATTGTTTACGGATTTCCAAACAAAAGCAAACATCAATACAGTTGCAAACGTCAAAAACATTTTCATATAGCGCAGGTACGATATTTACATGCCCAACCACCTAATGGCATAATTCTTTAATCTTTTTCTTTGAATGTATATATGGTTAACTATAAACCATAAAGTTATGGCTGGTTAAATTTTTTGAGTAAATGACTCAATTAATTTTATTGGTTGAGTAATAAGAAACAAGCTCAATTGTCACTTATGAGGCATAATCATCTACCATTTGGCTGCAAAATCATCAACCATTCAGCTATAAAATCAAAGGAGTCCAAGGTTCAAGCAAAGCCTATAATGAATAGGGCGATTTACATCTCGACCCTAAGGTTAGCTGTAATTATAAATTAATCTCTCTTGTTAGAGAAATTACAAAAACACCCCTAAGGTTTCTTTATTCATGTAAAACCTTTGTCAGATTTTGGATATTGTTCACAGCATCGGAAGCATCTTGTTTCCTGCAGTCCATCGGTCTAAGAGTTAATGCGGTTTAAAGCCTAACCGGTGCCGGTCAAATCCTCCCTTTTCGCAATTTCACAAATTTTAAAGGAATAACGAAACCTCAAAGGTGGTTTTTGTAATTTTTAAAAAAGGACTACTTTGTAATTACACCAAATTTCAGGGGCAGTGCATGTAAATTTCCGGAGGTATACGTGACATTTCACTTTATTATAAATTCCCTGAAACTATACAACATGAAGCCAACAAATGCAAATAATCAGTCTATCGTAGGGAGCTTTTTTGGTAATAAACTGAAATGTTAGGGCGTTTTTTTAATTTCTGAAAACAGAGAGATTAAATTGTACTAGCTCAAATCTCAGGGGGAGTAAAAGAAATACGCCCAATTAAAAACAAAAGATATAGGGAAATTGAAAACTTACATGCTGTTTCTCGGTAGATTCATGGCCACCAAGTTCTTGAAAACCTCCTCCCGCTCTTTTTTATGGAAAACCAGTAGATCATTGCAACCGTCCATGCTGAAAATCTCGACAGCAACGGGTCTTAGCTGATAATCACGCTTCAAAAGCTCGTGTACACTATCGAGCTTCCACATCCTGGAAAGATGAGGCACATTTCCAGTAGCGCACACTCTTATCTTACCCCATGAGCATCCATTGTATGCCCATGCTCTGCCACCAGCATATGCATCAACCGTAGCACCCCATGATGAATTCGACTTGGAACGAGACTCCATACTACAAGAAAAATCTCTCTGTACGCCCAAAGCCTGATCGATTATGGACAGCTCGTCCTCACTTGCTTTCTCACATATGCATCCCGATTCGTCAATGTAGAAATTCTCAATAACGTAAAGCGACGATTCTCCAATCAGAAATACACCATCGTGTTTGTCGAGTCCGACTACTCGTTCACAGTTATACTTGTTCTTGATTCGTTCCAGAGGTTCAAGATAAGGTCTGATCAAATATTCGCCGTTGTCATTAAGCTCTTTATCCGATTTGTCCTCTAAGGCTCTCATTTCATCGTTTTTTACTGAGGATTGTCTTGAAGATCCAAAATCAGGCTTTCCTTGAATAGATTCTGATCTTTGAGAGGACGCATCAGCAGCCGAAAGCAGGCATGCTTCGTTTATACTACTTTCTCGATCATCGTTCCATCCAACACCAGAAGAAGCTACCTCTGGAGAATCATTGCCTGATTCTTTGAATGTCAGCTCGTTGTACAGCTCAGCAACAAAAGATTCGTCCTTTGGCTTGCTAGTTAAAAGATTGAAAATGGGATCTGAATATTCAGTATCATATGCATGGTCATGTTCGTTGGAGAATTCTCCTTCTCCTCCTGTCAAAAGCTGCCCGTTGAGAACACTTTGGATTGTTTCTATCTTTACTTTACACCGTTCAAGCTTCTTACGCATCCTGTATGGACCTTCGATGGGGCAAAGCTGCCACTCGAGCTCGTCTTCTCTCATGGAAGAATTCTTTTTATTACTTGGGAATATTCCTCGCTCGTGTACAAGCTCTTGTAAATGAGTTTGCCACTCGCTTTCAGCATGAACTACCCATCCATACTTATCCTGGCGGATAACACGTAATTCTGTAGCCATAGTGTCGCGCACCAATTCGAGTGCGTTTCTTCGTTCTCTCATTTGCTCCCTATGTCTCAGCTCTGACTTTGAGATTTCCATTGACTTTTTACCCATTTCTCTGCTACGTCGAGTATCCATAGCCTTTGTTCTCACTCCATGGAACTTTGTTGAAGCTGCAATATATTGGGCCCACATAACTGCAGCACGCTGTTCCATTACCTTTTTGACAACTGAGGCAGAACTACGAAGCCATTCGAAAAATTCAGATAAACTTCCAGTCAGAAGCTTGTCAAAACCGCCATGTAGAACATCTGTAGATGGGCCTTGGTTTGATTTAGAGACGAAAAACTCTTCGAGAGCAGCCTTACAATGTCGCAGAAGGTACTTGAGAATATCAACAGCTGCATGCTGCACGTGATTTCTGCTGTCATGGAGTAGAGATGTCAAATTCATACAAAGACAGCAATTTAGATCTGTATCTCGATTGCTGGGGCAGAAAATTATTCGTCTATTTGCAACTAATAACTGTAAAACAGTAAGGATATCAGTCCCTCCATCTTCAGATGAAGAGTGAACAAACACTTTATTTTTCCTAGATTCGTTGTTCAGCAAGCCCAAGCGCGCGAGAATGTCATCTTCTCCTATTGTGGACAAGAACGATGGCAGGAAACAGAATAATATCATCCGATTCATATTCTTGAAAAGAGCAAGCACGTAAGTGTCAAGGTGTCTGCTCGATCTCCCAAGAGAGAGGAGCCCTTTTCCCGATGGAATCGCTTCTTCAATCTTTCCGTCCTTGTTTTCCAGCTGTAACATCGATAGTAAAAACTCCAAAGTCTTGAATACGCTTGCTGGCTGAGGAAAAGCTCCCATATAGACCCTATCCACAATCATCCAGGTAAGTGAATCTAGGTTTGTCGACCACTTGCTCCTTTCTAGTTTCTTCTCGTTTTCCTCATCATCGCGCAGGAGACGCCTTTCTAGAAAGTTCATTAACCTGGCAAGGCATAGTCCCTGGAAAACTAGAACTGATTCGACATCGGCATATAGAGGTACACTTTCTAGGATAGTCTCGAGAACTGATGCAGCTTTCATCTGCTCGGTGACGAAATAGGAAAGAACTTCTGCCATGAAATCCAGAATTGCCGTTGCGCCAGCTGAACATGGACCGCCTCCATAGCTGGAATCATTCACTTCTAGAAGCAGCTTTGGACTTATTGCAAACAATGCGTTGGAAGCATGTTGACCTTGAGATGTTGACTTTTTGTCTGCTGAAGGGGTATCGATTTTGTCCACATCCACTGATGGAGTTGAAGGGGAATTGAACTTTGAGTCATTACTACGAACACCACTACCCAACCAAGATGTCAAGGCTAAAACTGGAGATGGAGATGAATTGACATATATTCTGGCATTAGATCTCTCAGACAACATAGCATGATCAGGTGAACTATAACTCTCAGAAGTGCCATTTGATGCCTCATCAACTGCTTCACTGTCAGGACTTTCTGCAGCCTCCATATCTTCCTTCACAAGCAAATCACCCAGGATTGCTGAATGACCAATCTCTGGTTTCTCATTGGCCACATTATGTGGGAAGGTAGTAACATTTTCAGAACTGGCACTTACATGCTCCTGAGCCGAGCTTTCACTGATAAATGTTTTTGCCGACTGCTCATGTTCTTTAGGCAAGCTACAGGAATTATTTTGGGAGCTAATATCATCAACATCATAAAGGTTCTTGTCCGCTGCTTTTAAAGTTAGTTCTTTTGCCATCTTCACGGCCTGGGCAGCCCTGAATAGCAAACAGAAACATGGTCAAGTAACGGAAGTACACCATCGACAGCCCGTTTCATCTATATTTTGCATACACTAAATTATATAGGGAATTATACTAAAAAGAACCATGGAATATTTTTTAAAAACCCATTCCATCAACTTATCATTCAACAAACTCCAATTCTAAAATTGTATCAATTTTGTGTAGAGACTACCCTTGAGTTTCTTGCATTTATTTTTTACATCTAGTTAATAAATTAGTTTTATTTACCTGTGCTAATTTACATATAGGAAAATTTTGTTTGTTGATATTAAATTTTTATCTTAATACTAATTTAATAGATATTATTAAAAAAATAAAATAACAATTTCACATATCTTAAAAATCAAGAAAATGCTTTTTTTTATTATGTAAGTTATATATCTTAAAAGTTTGACAATATGTATTTTCAGAAATATTAATTTGTTAAATTCATAAATAAATAAATCAATTTAAAAATACGTCAAGCGAAATATTCCATTAAAAACATTAAGTTGTTCAATCTAAACAGCCAAAGGTATTTTTAAAAAATTAGTTGTTGGCCTCTTTGGAATTAAAAAAATTGATGATTATTATTATTTAAGCAAAAATTTCATGTTTTTTTTTAGTAAATTTCCCAATAAATTGAAAAGGTCTGTCATATTTAGAGGGGAATAATTGATAAATGGCTAGAAATAATATATGCACAAGACCTGACACAGGAGAAGTAGACATCAATACAGCTTTCAAGAAATTCAGCTCGTCTGCACACTGCCGAAAATGCAGGACACATTTTTGCAAGATCGACCATAAATCTTAGAACTGAAGTGGCTGCAGCCGGTGCCGATGCCTCCCCACCCATCAACCGAGCAGCATACGTTTTGTGCATCAAAGCTTCACCTTGAAGCTCTCCTGCCATGTCTACATCTCCATCCACAAATTCAGCCAATATGCTAGAACAAACCTGAGAAAGATTGCCCGTTTCATGTGCAGCCATTAACTGCATGCATAACCTATCGAATGTCGATTTCGCCATAGCAGTAACCGATTCCAACAGCTCAACAAATTTCAATTCCCCGTAAAAACCATCACTCGGCATGAGTGCATGAAAATCGAGCATGCGAACTTCCGGTAATCTCGGATAAACGGGCTTTGAAAATACGAGACAGAATAAAATGTAATATATATCGGGAGAATCGTGGAAGCTAGGGAGTACTCTCACCAAGCCTTGATAGCCTCCACCCAATTTAAATTTCAGTGCGAAAGTAGGAGAAGAAGAAGAAATGCATACGCCTAGAAGAGTCATGATCCATCTCATGCTCGTGGGATGAACTCCCTCGTCTAGAAAATAAGTAATCAGTTTCGACGAAACGGTTTTATGCCACTGCTCGAGCAACTCGTCTGAATTGATCGACACCTGAAGGTCGATCAGCATCTCGAGCAACATATTTCTCACAATTACATGTTTCCCCATCGATTCTCTCTTGATATCATCGCGCGACGGAGGCTCAGGGGGGTCGAATGTCATAATCAAAAACCTTACCACGAGTTCCAATTCAGAAGGACGAAAACCGTCCTGTAAAACGACACTCAGTAAGATGACTACTTTTTCCAACACGGGCACTTCAACGTCACCCCTCTGTAAAGTCACGAGTAAATGCTGAACAAGGTTGATTTTACGGAGAATTGTAAGGTTGTGATTCCGATACCAATGCATGGAGACTAAATGCTCAAGAAATCCAATTAGAGAAATTTGAACAGGAACTGGCGCCGTCACCCATATGGTCCAATCCAACAAGACGTGCTCGACCATATCAGCATTTGAAAGAACAATGCAATTAGATGTCTCCGTAGGCATATCTGCATATGCCAGTTCCGAAATCTGACTAAATGTATCTTTCGGTGCAGAAAAATCATCAATATCCCCAATAGATCCGACTGAGGAATATTCGTCAGGGTATTTCGGTAAATTGAGATCTTCAAAGGTGGCGGTATCCTCTGTAGGTGATTGGGTGCTGCTTTTCATGCTTCCGGTTTTTCTTGGCTCGGAGAAAGTGGCCTCGCAAGCAGCAATTTGGAAGAAGATCTCGAGCGATTTCATGTCGAATAACGACATTCTTCGCTGGAGGAAAAGAGCTAGCAAATGGTAGCCTCTGTATTTTTGCATGTCCCTTACGTTGTGTGGGTTCTGATGGAGTGCACATGAGAGCAACGTGAGGGACATGTGAATCATGTCCCTTGTTTCAGAAGCTTCTAGAAGTGCAAGAATAACAGCCATGCCACCGAGGGGGCGGATCGTATCGCTGATTACACACTGCTTACAGACATAGGAGTCTCCGAGAAGACGACCTAAACGTGGTATACCTGGGAAAATCCACAAAAGTATAAAAATAGAATAAATAGTTAAAACAGAAAAAGTGAACTAAAACAAGAGAGATAACTAAGAAACCCAACCTTAAAGATGATTGATACATGTAGTGTTTGCAAACTCTAAGCAAAAGCACGTTGGGAGTGTTTGGAATACCAGCTTCTGCTTATTTTAAGCAGAAATAAGCTAAGTAGTAGAGTTCTAGGTTATTTTCGTAAATATATGGAAGTTCCTTGAGAGTAGCAAAAGTTCTTAGCTTTTTTCGCCAAACACTCAACTTTGTTTCCTTCTCCTTTTTTTTTACGTTTCACTTTTTCTTCCAAACACTCCCCACTTTCACTACTTCATAGCTTCTCCACAAGCAGTAGAGTTCGCAAACACCCACACAATATCCGTTCACAATTGAAATAAAGACTATAATAAATCCACTCACCCCCAATAGGAGAAGCAGCAGCTGACTGAGGATCAGCTAGATTGATCATGCACAAAGTTCCAGAAGCTTGGAAAATCTCTGTACTTGTTCCATCAAATGCAAACACAAGTTTCTTACCCCATAACTGTTGTGAGAGATTTCCTAATTTATCAGAATCCCATACAAATCCACTTCGATCCACCTTAGATATCCCTTGTTTGCCAGCACCGTCCGGCTTTTGCATGTTAGAATTCGAAGGCAAGTCAGAGTCCAAAGAATCCAAAATGGCCATACTGCCCCCTCCACATGCCTGATTGGGAATAAACCTCAGCAAATTTAAGTCCTGGAAAAGACCCCTATATCCTCTTCCAAGAATGTACATGAAACATATGGAACCTGGTGGAAGCACTTCTTCGAAGAGGTAGCAAGATCTTAGCTTCCATAACAAATCACTAACCTTAGCACAATCAACCGATGTCCCGATAGTTATCTGCAGTGGCGTAGCCAGAAGTCAGGGCAATGAATATGTATGGTACTAAAAGTAATGAAATGGACCATAATCAAATGTACTTCAATCAATTTAAATTTGATTCGGCTAGTACTACGGAAATTTTCATTATTGATATTTAATTTAGTATTCATTTTCTATTTATCCCAGTTTACAATTGAACTAAGCATAAAAAGAGTTTATAATAAAATCGTTTTAATTTATTGATACACGTTTTTTGCTCTGACCCCATTCTTTATATATAGGTTTGTTAGTAGGGTGTCAATTAAGTCATTTTCATTAAAGATTCTACATGTCCATATACATATACATATAAATGAAAAGTTTGAAGAAATTCAATCTTACCTGCAAAGGCTTCCCTGTGGGAGAGGGAGAGTATCCAAGTTTTCCAGTGTGCTTCAGCTTTCCATTAAGATATACATAAGCAAAACTTGCTTGAAAAAGTCCAGCCAAAGCATTCGGTTTGCTATGCACAACTGCAAGGTGATGCCACCTGTTTTCCTCCATTTCTAATCCAGAAAATGTCAAGGAAGAAGAATTGCTTGTTGCAAGGGTTAGAACTCCATCATCATGCAGACAAAGTTCTGCATAAAATGTGCTTCCATTATCCACAGCTCCTACAGAGAATATTCGAAGTTGTTCATTTCCACCTTTAGAAGCTTCAGCTTGTGATTTTAAAAGATTTTGGTACTGAAACCAACAAACAAAAGAATATCCAGCAGCAGGCGGCCACGATCTTTCCCCTAATGGCACTTGAATGGATGCATATCCTGTCTTGCTCATGTCCAACTCAATAAATGGTGCAAGAGAAATATCTTGTGACCCTATATCCTCTGAAAGAATCAATCTTTCCACCATTTCAAAGAGACAACGGCCGGAATTTGCATTTATTCTTTGCAACATTTTCCTGAGAAGATTTCTGAGTTCTGATACTGATAGCCTGTCAATAGACGAAAAACAAGTGAAAAGTTGGAGAAAAAGCTTAGAAGCACTTTTACTACTCTCAAGAAACTTCCATCTATTTACAAAAAAACCTAGAAGCTAGAAGCTGAAGCCAAAGTATATCCTTAGGAGCTTCTAGCTTATTTCTGCTTAAAATAAGCAGAATCTGATTTTCCAACACTCCCAAGGTGATGAGAAAAAGAACTTAACACAAAAGTGCTTTATTTTAGAGTTTGTAAACACTGCAAATGCTTTTTAACAGAGAATACATGCATGGAATTCTCCATGTCTAAACTGAAAATTGTGATTACCTGTAGGCTCCAAGAACCTCCACAATCTTCAAAGCTTGAGAAACCAAAGGTGAAGAGCTCGACATGAAGGGGTATATTGTCTCCAAAAGAAGTTCCACACAACCTAGCAGCAGTGGAGTAAAAATTACAAGGGATCCTTACTGAAATCAAAAGAAGTAAGGGTTAATTACATCTAGACCCCTCGTGAGATTCAGTAATTGGAACGCAACGCTAATTTTGAAAAACATTACAACTCAACCCCCCCACGTGTTTGTAATATTACCTCCGAGCACTCATCCAACCCAATTTGGAGGTAATATTTCAAACTCAAGGGGGGTTCAGTTGTAATGTTTTTCAAAATGGGTTACAAGTCGTAACTACTGGATCTCACGAGGGGGCTACATGAAATTAACCTGAAGAAGTAAATATAGAGTAGAACCCACCTACAGATGTGAGGTTTTCCTTATTGAAGGAGCTACCACAAGCAAGCTTTTCGACAAAGTTTAGTAATTCCAATTGCATCTTTGGAGTAAACAGCAGCAAAGCACGCAAGAGCAATCTGATGGCAGCAGCATTATATACCCATTTCTTGCAATCTGACGATGTAATCAACATAAAACCAGCTGATTCATTTTGCGTAACTGGTGGAATAACTACCTCTAGAGCAAGTTCCAGCAGCAATTGTATGACTTGGCATGCACATTCACAAATTAATCCAGAATCAGAGAGAAGATCATACATGCTGTGTGAAGATAGGGCAATGTGCAACTTTGGCCGGTTTACAGGATTGTCAGAAACAGCAGCTGTCATTACCCGTAACATATATGTGAAAACCTTGATGAATAGAGATGTCGAAAGTTGGTTTCTTTGTTCTCTCTCGCTACTCTGAAAAGATTGAAGCCTAGTTAGTAGAAGAGAAAACCCAGTTGCTTCACCGAAAACTCTCTGAGCCGACTCGTTAACTCTTAATATGCCCCATAATGCTACCAAAGCTTCACATTCCGCATCTTCTTCAAGTGAGTATTGCGATCCCAATGCACTTGTTACCATCCTAGTTTTCAAAACCTCGAGCAAAGTGCTCAATTCTTCAGGATGCGTCTGATAAAAACAGAGGACATGTAAAACATTACCGGATTCAACAATCATGTAATGGTGCATTGAAAGCACAAATCATGTAAAAAGATAACACCGTGTTAATCATATCATAAAAAAGGAAATATGAACACAATAATTGCGGGAAATGAAGGCTTAACACCAATCACATTCTGGAAGTGGGTGTTTGCAAACTCTATTGCTTCTGGAGAAGCTAAACTACAAGTTAAAGTTGTACGAAGTTGAAGTAGTGAAAGTGGGAAGTTTTGGGGTTAAAACGTCTAAAGTTATAAAAAAAAGTTGAGTGTTTGGAATAAAAAGATGAGAAGCACTTTTACTTCTCTCAATAAAATTTCATTTATTTACAGAAATAACCTAGAAGCTAGAAGCTGAAGCCCAAACCATGTCCTTAGGTGGTTCTAGCTTCCAGCTTATTTCTGCTTAAAATAAGCAGAAGCTGGATTTCCAAACACTCCCAAAGTGCTGAAGAAAAACACTAGGCACAAAAGTACTTTTATTGAAGACCAACAGCCAACAGGCAGCCATAGTATATCCAAATAATGACACAGATGAATCAACCAATATCATTGACCAAATTGCAAGGCAGAACAAGAGCATTCAGGTTGAAATGGAGTAAATATAGCTTGGCATCTGTGAAAACATGCATAAACCCGTAATATTTGTGTAGTCTCAGAAAATGGTTTTTCTTAATTGAAAAATAGAAAATAATTCATTGCAGCTGCATACAAATGTTGACATACATTAGAGATCAAAAAAGCATGAAGAACCCATACCATTTCCCAATAATGAGTATAAGCGGAGGTCTTTCTGAATACTTTTCCCATCAAAAGTTACATGTAAAAACTAAAAAACTCCAAAAAAGAGGATAACCAATCACTAAAAGAAAGACATGTAAAACAAAAAAACAAAGAAAGAAAGCTCGTACCTGTTTCACATCTTCAATAATCAAACATGATAACACCCGAAGAACACCCTGACGATGTACATCAGATGCCAAAAAAGGAAGTATGACAGTCACACCGCTAGAAGAACGAAATGATGCTTGATTTGCATCTGCTTTCTTTAATAAGGAGAGCAAACAATCCCAAGCAACTGCAATCGTAGCATCCGCTTCAAAAATAAGAAATTTCCCAGAACCAGGTTCTGATAATTTCCTCGGAGAAAGAATTGCATCCTTACTCAATAAGTGTTTCTTCAAGCTGCTAGAGTTAATTTTTCTCTCTAACTGACAGTGGTCGCCAGCGAATTGCTCAGGCCCCATTAGAAATTTGTTCTGCTTCAGATCATCCAACAGAATCTCCAAAACACCTACTTCTCTGAGAATTTTCTTATAATGTTGGTCAAATGATAAGAGTTTCAAGAAAAAGGACAGAATCGTATGCTTTAATTCAGAGGTTGTCGATTGTTGTAATAAGCAACAAAGTGATACGAGTTCTTGTTCAGGAATGATATTCACAACTGACACGGCATATTCGAGAATTTTCAAGATTATCTCTTGGAGAGACAAAGGGAAGTTGGCCATGTTAAGAATCAAAAGAGGTACTGTCCTCAACTGCTGACATAACTTGTAGTTTTCAGGATGACAGGAGAATATCTTCAACAATCTGCTCAGTACTTCTGCCTGCAATTCTATACTTTCTGCCTTGATCAGAATGTCCTGCAACATTTGGATAGCTTCTATATCTTTGACTTTTCCATTATCCTTCTTGCAAATTTCATGAGTTATTCTATCGGAATGTGAAGTGCGACTTTTGCCATGCCCATTAGGCTTTGAGTGAGAACTCTTTGAAGCTTTTTGTCCAGATGATCCAGAAGCAGCTGAAGGACCTGTTTGGGCGAAAGTAACAATGATGTCGAGAAGTCTACTAAGTGCAGGAGAGAGAGACTGTGGTGAAGCAGAAGCAGAACCAGAAATATTTTCTGAAAGTGACTTGGAATAAAAAGTCTGTCCAGATTGATTCTCTGACAGAGTCAAAGCAAACTGGACCAAGAAATGATAGCCATGAGCATTATGAATATCCTCCCTGAGTTTTATTCCACCAGCCTCTACAGGCAGAAATTGAACGAAATCAGCATGTGATATCTATTTTATACATAAAATAAGTAATATCAACTTTTGGTAGTTAAAATGAAACTGTGTGATCTCAAAACCTTCTCACAATGGTATACTTAGAGCAAACTATCTAAACTAAATCTTCCAATGCAAATCAACAGAAATACGCCATTTTACCTGGTCTATATGACAATTCAACACTTTCAAGAAGCAAGTCTACAATGCCCATAGTGTAGCCAGGATCTACAAAATCAGGCTTGAAATCCTTGACAGACATTAAAAGCACTTTTATCTGGCAAACGGAGATAAGAAGCATAAAAGTCAGAAGATGGACTCTCTAAATATAAAGAAATGAAGAAGAAAAATATCAAAGGAAGGTAAAAATATGACAAAATAGCCTCGTTCTTGCCCTTTAATTTCACCAGCGTGCCAAATTACTATAATTTCTATAGGATCTTAAGTCAATTTTGAGCTATTCATTTTAATGCTTCAAATAATACATGCATCTCTGATCAAATAGTACAAAAAATATATGCGCATGTAATATAAATACAGATAAAAAATAGATAGACTGACAGATAGAAAGTTGTTCCCCTTTATAAGGACATATCAATGCTTATTATATGGGGGCAATTGATACCATGTTGAAAGAGCAATTTTTTAAGCAAACAGAAAATATTTGTATATCATTTATAAAGGCATATATTGATGAATTCATCAATGAAATTGTGTACCAGATTATGTTTCCGTATATACTTGGCTGTGCTACCATTGTCATTAATCAAAAGAAGAGCAAGAATCTGGAACAGCACAGTGAAGGAGAAAATCAGTTACAATCAGGGAAAAATAACAAAGTGGTTACTATCTTCCTAGCAAAAGTTAACATTTCTGATTACCTGCATAGCATGTCTGTGAAGCTGAATGGCATGTAAAGGAACAAGTGCCTCCTTGTATTGATTAAAAACAACTGAAGAACCCTTGGCAACCATATGAAACAGTAACTGAAGTGAATTATCATCTACCAGACTTTGAGCAGCTGCTGGATGACTGGCCAATGCTTTCATAATATGTACAACACTGCCCTCAACCTGATAAATCCAATGAAGGATAAGAAAACTCGAAAAGTTGTAGATAGAACACATTTACTAATCTCACAATCTTTCATAACCAGGAGTATACTGCCTCTACAGTCAACTACTAATATTAAGCATAAGAAGATACATAGAGTTATATGTGTTATAGGACATCTTTCTATTCATCAACCCACTGAAAGCATTAATTCCCGAGCTTCCTTTACATTCTGATACCACGCATTAGACAAAATATGAATGCAACTAGCTTTACACTTCTGACAGAGTATACACTTAGTATTACCCCCATAAAGCTTAAGGACATGATAATGTTTTATTCAATTTAGAGAAAAAGAAGAAGTCAAGAAACACAACCATCTGACCAATCACTAACAGCAATTTCAATAGACTTGCATTAAAAAGAACAAGAAGGAAGGACTTCTAAATGGAGAAAAGTTACAAGAAGTTTCTTTCACATCCTATGCAAAAGAACATCAATAAACCTAGACCATCTGCAAACTTCGTTTCATACTTGGCCTGAGTCAGCCTGGAAAGAGATGTTCACTATTGTGAGAAACAAAGTAAATAAGGAAAATCTAACCCCACTAATTATGCTAATCAATCTCACTAATTTAGACATAAGATAATCCTAATTATTCTCACAACTATGACGAATATATGCTTAATCACATTAGCTTCCATAGTTACCTACACGAACATTTTGGCGTAAGTAATATGGGTATGAATGGAAGATAGTAATGTTTTTTTCTTACTTCTACACATGATTGCATATCTGTTATTCTTGTTTGGTAATAATTTGAATTTGCTCATGTTTGGACCTTAGAAGAAATTAACTCTAAGGTGTTGCACGACAATATCTATCCCAATTCCCAACCATACTACAACTTCTTCTTCAAAGCTAGTAAACTACAGAGCAGCTGCAACCGGATAGCTTCAGATAGGTACGAACTAAAATTTGTGTAGATTTAAAAAAATAAAAAAAAATTAAGCACCTCAAGCCTGCGTGCTGCTCTGGTTTCAACATCATTGTTTTCATTGGCTGACTGCACCTTCTCATCATTAGTCGTCTTTTGCTTTTGACTGCTCCCATCAGGAGCAAGCAAGGTATTTAGGACATGAATAAGACAGCATAAGATTCCGGTGTCGAGGAATGATTGTTTGTCAATCGGCTGAAGACAAATAACTATCTTGTGTAAGTAACAATAAGTAAATAGAGCAATTAACTAAAAGGAATACAAGGAAAAGACATGCTCACACACACACGGCAGAAGAACTTGTGGTCTTAACATTCAGCACAAGCAAAAGGAAGTATAAAAAGATCGCCGATTTATCAATTTGAAATCACCATTTATATGGAATATTTACAAACTTCAAAACTTAAAGCAGTTTCTGCACATTGAGTGAGCCAACTCTGAAACTTGGTTCAATACAAACTGCACATAGATTCTTTTCTAAGTTCTTAGTCCATATGAAAAATCTGAAAGAGATCAGAAGGTGACATATGGTGCAAATTGTATTAGGAGAAGTAGATATATGAATTTTCTAATGTTCTTTTACAGTGTTGAACGAGTTTTTATTAACCATCATACTATGTTATGGAAAATAGGAAAATCCAACTTATCGTGATCGCACAAAAGCAAACATGAATAATCTGGAAACTCAAGGATCATTCCAAATAGATCATATTGTGAAACCAGATTCCCGTGTCATTAAAGAAGTACCTATATGCTTTTGCAGCATATAGGGTGGTGTTTACTTCCTTTTGATGGGTTGATGAACATACCCCGGAAACAAGGAGTTCCACGGCTTGTAATAGATTTGCACCGGGTCTAATACCATCCTGCAGAAAACTAAGAACATAAGTTGTTGTGAAAACAGACATTTCATGCATTTACATTCAGATAAGGAAAATCTTCATGTATAAACAAAGAAGTAACACCTTTGAGGTTTCTGAAAAGTATGTTAAAACTTTCTCAACTTCCAAAGATCTTGTTTTACTGCTTAGCTTTATTTTTTCTATATCTGTTACAAATGCCCTTCCCACAACAAAAGAAAATATGTGTGCCTCCACCAACCTGCATTAGTCACAGCTCTAATATCAGGCAGTATCTATAGGTATATTAATGTGAAAATGACTGAAGAATAGAAAGTTTCTCTCTTACGTGGTAATTAATGGAGCAACATTTGATTGCTGCCCAACTAATCTACAAAAGAATTCTACAGTCCAACTCAAGGCCCTTTCCTTCTCCTACAGACACAAAAATATTTGTGATAAAATTGCATGAATATCTATCATACTAATAAGAGGCGTGACAGAAACAGAAAGTAGCAATAGTGATAGATATAAATCTTAACACTGGCATTTCAGAATACCTTTTCAGAACGAGATGAACGGAACTCTTCCCAGTACCTCCTGAATACCAATTCTTGTTCAGGTCTGTCACTGCTGCAAAGCATTTCGAAAAGAAGAAATAAAATTTGAGATTGCAGTATTGCCTTTAAAGAGCTAATATAAGATCAAGCTCTGAAGGCAAAATTAAAAATAATGAAGATATAAGTCCTAAGGATTAAAAGGATTATTACATAAAGCTAAAATTTAGAGCATCAATAAAATCAAAGGTATACGTGCGTCCTAGAACAATGGAAAGGTACACAAAAAAGCATCGATAATGCCTGCTTCAACGGAAATCATAGAACACGTACAACCTCCGATTCATGGCACTCTAGCCTCTTTCTCCAATTTTAAAAGTTCAAGAAAAGTACAATCACATAGCTTTGTATTCACATCATGCTTGTCATGTCATCGAATTGTTCTCATTCATAACATACACACTCCAGTATACAGTTTAAAGCCTCAAATCTTAACTGCGGATAAAAGAAATAGAAAGACAGAAAGAAATTTCAACTGTAG
This sequence comes from Verbena officinalis, assembly GCA_958496215.1. Classification (NCBI taxonomy): domain Eukaryota; kingdom Viridiplantae; phylum Streptophyta; class Magnoliopsida; order Lamiales; family Verbenaceae; genus Verbena; species Verbena officinalis. The sequence goes on from OY292385.1 coordinate 864,570, forward strand.
GTTAGTCTTTCACCTATCGCTATACAATTAAACATAAGCAATGCAGCTCTTCCAGCTAACAAAATTCACTAGAACACTCCAGTAAGTTAGCGACTTATGGATTTTCTTCACCCAGTCACAGAAACGAAAACGAAAGCATGAGCCAAAAACTATACCCACACCAAGTTAAAGTCCCATAAGAAATTTTCCATATGAACAAACACACACACGCGCGCGTGCGCGCGCGCCAAGAAGAACAAACCTTGAAGCCAATGACAACAAGTCTGGTACAGATGGTAAGACATAATTGGCACTGCTGCTGCTGTCTTCAAAGGCAGGAGATGCAGATGATGCAGACGGTAATGGATTCTGAGTAATACCAACTCTTTCCTTGAAGACTTTAAACAATGTGGCCCATTTCATCGTTTATTTCCCTCTGGATTTTCCCGACATAAAATTTGCAGAAATCTAACTTGATAAATTATAAAATAGAGACAAATAAAGCAAGAAATTTATCTCAACCGAAGGCAAAACCACGGCATCGCCCATTACCAGAGACGAGATCCCAGCTCAATTTCTCAAACGTACTCACATGAATAGATAACGGGAAAAACAATCAAATGCCACCACAGAGGATCGGAATGTGAGATTATCGGCGGCAACATCTGCTATAACGCCTACATATATACATGTATCAATCCAATTCTGCTAATTCCTACCCGATCAGCATAAGCTGAAATAACCTTCGCCCCGAAAACCAAAATGTGAGTAAAACATTATTGTAATTTACCGATAATTGTACGGAGATTGTTCCCTCGCATTAACCCAGGAAAATAGGACTAGAAAGGAAAAACATTTACAGCTAAGGGAAGAAGAATTGCAGCGCTTTCTCTCTCTTGCCTCCTCTGCGCGCCTTGTTTCTCGCTCTATATCTATACCAATTTTCTCTCTCTAAAACGTAAACAAAACAGTGTATGATTTTTCCGTTTCTTTACTTCTGTTAACAGCCGCGATACGCCACGTCGGCGTGGATCCATCGCAACGTCAATTTTAACGGCTATGTTCCAAGTCTTTTTTATAAACTTTTATGTCATTATATGTAATTCTTTATTTGTTGTTTACACACACAACAAAAAAAAAAAAAGAAAAAAAAAAGAAAATTCTTAATTTGTCATTTTCAAAGCAATTAAAAATATTTTAGATTACAGCATTATGTTCTATTTTTTCTATTCATTTATCAGAAAATGATTGTTTTAATAAAATATGCATTTAAATCTATATTATAAAGATCCCAATTAGTTAAAAGAGGGTACTATTAGACATTTATTTTTAATACGTTCGAGCATATTATAAATATATTTTCTAAGTAATATGTAGGATTACATGTATACAGATATATATGTAATACAATACGAATGAGAAATATTTATTCGGATGCTAATAACTTATTTTGTTGTTAAACTTAGTTTAACTATATTATTGAATTATTTAATATGTAATTATTACATAAGTACTTAAATAACATGTAACATTCTAATACGTTATTATTAAAAAATTATTTGTATAATATTCTATTAATGTTGAAAAATAATTTTACCCTATTTTTTAAAGAAAAAAGTTAATACATTTTAATTTTTTTTAATTAAAAAATCAAATTTTGATAAATATAGAATATTATTTATCAAATATTATACAAGATATATATATATAATACTTGTATTAAATGTGCAATATAAAAAAATACAAATATATACGAAAAACATAAGTATTTTTAAAATGTTCTAATATATACGAATATTTTAACTAATAAAAATAAACATACTACTCAACTTCAAATTCATCGGCTATAAAAATAGCATTCCAATCATAATGATTATAGTACGATTTATTGGTATGAATTATAATAATAATATTAGGGAAAAAAAATTTTACCTCCTCACTTTTTTTGCAGATTGTCTCCTAACCTTTTTTTTTTCAACAAGTTGTCTCCTCACCTTTCACAATATTTACAAATTACCTCCTAAAATACACTTTCAGTGGAATATTCTGTCCAGATGCCAACACGTGTGCCACGCGTGAGTTTCTTAAAAGTAGAAACGCCATTTAAACTTCGACCCGACCCCTTTCACTTGCCTGACCGACCCATACATTTAATCTAATTAATTACTTGTATGACGACCTAGCTGCTACTGATCTAGCTAGTTTCCGTTGGACCTCTCCCTCCATCTTATTATATCATCATTCAACATTTTTTCCCAAAAATTAATATTCCACGCTAACCATAAACCGTATAATGAATAAGGGAAAAATTACCATAATCTGGAGTGTTGCGCCCAAACCGTATTTTTTGTTTGCTTATACTTCTGACCATTCACGCCATGGTCGGATTGCAGGATAACAAAAAATAAATTGGGAAAGTTGAAGAAATCGCTTGACGATGTGCATAAGAGAAACCTTAATTTTTTTAATTGATTTGGGAGAGAGAACATTAGACTGATAATTAATTAGATTAAAATATTTGGGTCGGTTCGGGCAAGTGCAATGGGTCGAGTCGAAGTTTAAATGATGTTTATACCCTTAAGAAACTCATGTGTGGCGCACGTGTTGGCATCTGGATAGAATATTCCGCCGGAAGTATATTTTAGGAGGTAATTTGTAAATATTGTGAAAGGTGAGGAGACAACTTGTTGAAAAAAAAAATCAGGAGACAATCTGCAAAAAATCGCAAAGGTCAGGAGCTAAAGAAAAATTTTCCCATAATATTATTATCTATTTATACTATTACCAAATATGAGTCAATTTGTTAAAATACTAAATCCCTTAAACATCAATTTTTTTTTACGTTCTTTATATTTATCTCTTTTATTTTTCACCTTTTATCTCTCTAATAACTATTAGGGTTTAACTTAATGGCTATCAGATATTACTTTTAATATGGAGATATGGGATTCAAATTCTTACCATGATAATGATCAATATTTTTTTATTTATTTAAAAAAAACTTTTATATCTCTAATTATTCAAATCCTTTCAAACTAAATTATATTAATTTGCTTTTTATAACTTTAAATTATGTTTTATTTGATTTTGCTCACTTATCATTAATTTCTTAAATACTAAAATTGATAGGAGATATTTTGATCGATCCACGTAATACGATTATAGCGAGTCAACAGTCACGTAGATCCAGCTAAGGCCAACCCCTTAACTGGTCAATGACCCCAGCGGTCGACCAGGCCGACCGTAAGGTCGAAGCTTGGTAGAGCAAAGATGCCACAGTCGAATCCTCGACTATCGACCCATAGTGATAAAGGCCCAGCCGCATCATGGTCAGAAGGTCGAGTGTAAAGCTCCAATCGAAGTTACCCGATCCTCGCACCAAGCTAAGTGCTAGGTCATAGCGCGTAAGCCATCATTCTCATACAGATGAAGTCAGTAGATCACGCTCGGCTATGTCCCATCAAAGGGGGTCACTTTCATTTACGGTCGCATTAAATACGCCGCACATGCCCTCCGTATCCTAGACTGGGCAGATGTGATATATAATATTCCTTTTAAGGAATGTTGCAGACTTTCCCGTTGGGCATTAAATGCCCCTCAGTCGAGACATTAAATGCGCACCTAGGAAATGTGTACTTGGTGTGTGTTAAGCCACACTATAAATACCCACTGCATTTATTATGGTAAGTAAATATTTTTTACTGCTCCGATTGCACTTTCTTTATTCTCACCCTTTTTAGTTCACTCGTACTGACTTGAGCGTCGGAGATGCTACGTCGGAGACAACCCCCTCCGACCAAGTAACCCCTGTGTTCGTGTGTTTCAGATCAAAGTCGATTCTACCTCTACAAATTTAATTAACGAACTTGGATACGTGGACGACCCCGATCCTTTATCAAAAACTAACCTCATCAAAAATAGTTTAAATTAAAAGTCATGAATTTGAAAATATTAAAATGTAACACGAAGTATACCATATCAGTTTTGAAGAAAAAAGAAATATTAATTATAAGAATGATGATACTTTATCTTATAAACGCGTTGCCGGACTATTACACAATATATTATTAATTGTTTTTGGTAAAAATTACACAATATATAATTAATTACATTATTTCTATTTTAAACACGTAGTTGTTATTGTTATTATTATATTACAAAATCATCAATAACGCTTTCAAGTTTCATGTACCTAATAACCTAAATCGCGTCTCGCTTTAGAGAACTACCTATAAATGATTCGCGCGCCACTTTTCAGCGGGATATCAAAGAAATTACCTAGTCGCGGCAAATTCGAAGTTAGCGCCCAACGAATTCTCTTCTCAGATCGAGAAATCGTCAACGCACGAATGATGAAGAATGAATAATGGTATTTAATCACTTAATCTCTGATATCTTGTTAGTATCTACCGGCCGAAAGGTGTTCGATGGATGTGGAAATTGAATGGAGCACAGTTTCCGAATGGAATGGGTTAAAATTGCAGCATCCACTACACTAAGGTAAGTTGTTATTTTTCATTGTTTTGGAAGTGGAGAAAAAAATTAAGGATAGGTTGATTATGGAAATCTGCCTTTTGATTCATCTGTCTTCAAGTTGAGAATATGATTCTATTGCTGACTATTTATCTGTTGCACGATTCGGGTAACTATTGTGTAGAAGGCAGTTGGAATGCCTAACAGAAGACTCTGAGCGGATGCATGTATCATGCTTCTGCATTTCCATTATTAACTGTTCGACAAGTCACGTCTCATGCTTAACCTTGTAAATTGGTTCTTGAATGTGTTTGTCTTCTTTGAACAACCTGCACGCCACTTCTGGTGGATATAATTCTGGATTCTGTCAAATTGTCGATGAACAAAGCTAGAACTAGATCTAGCAGGTTAGCCCTCACTCTGATCCACATCATTACCTTTGTGAATAACTTAAGGAGGTGCAAAATGTAGGGAGATGAAGTAATCTCATGTCATTAAACCTGTGTTAATAGTTTATGATCAATTCGCTCTGTTGACATGTGCTTTTGGGGAAATGGACATGAATAGTGCTTCTGCGGATTGATTATTTTTTTCTTAGTTTTCTATTTTTGTGGTTCTACCATAGTAAGATTGTCAGCATGTTTGCTGCCGAAGCATTTTTCATGCCTACTAGGATGGTTCGCTTTTGTTCTTCTTTTGTTAATCGTTATTGAAGTTTCATTGACTGATCTTTGTTAATCTTTGTTAATGTCTTTCTTCCTCAAGATAATTGTTGGAATTTTGAGCTGTTTAACACAATTCCAGAGTACACACTTTTTTTTTTAAATAGATTAATGCTTGATGATATATTCTCCCACTAATAAGCTCCTATTGTCTGTGTTTCATGAATTTGGTGGCAGAGGAGATTAGAAATGTCCTGCTGTGGATGGTAGATGTTTAATGATCAATACATCAAAGAATTTATGCAGATTTATGCTATATTCTGCCTACTTTTGCAAAATTTTGAAAGCTGAAATATAAAAAAGAGTTACACTTGCTAATGTCTATATTGATTTCTCAGTATAATGTGTAAACCTTTTGTTTTATCAGTGATCGGATATATATAGTGTATGCCTTCAACTATTTCGGATAAAAATTTATTTATCATGCAATTACCAAGTTTAGTCTTCAGAAAGCAGGCCATAATCGAAGTTCTTATTGCTTTTTTAAATTTGACTTTTAAATTTGACAGTCCTTTTTCGATTATGTGCTGTCGTATGGGATTTTTTTTGCCTCTTATCGTAACTGGTATTTACTCTGAGAAGTGAACATAAGCATATCGGATTATTGTGAAAGTTTATATGGCACGAACTTGTTTCATTAGTCCCTGTTCAATTCAAGTGGAAAAGATGAAGCCAAAAATTGTCACCACAAATTTATTTGACTTGAATGAGGGCCTAATGGCTAGTATTGTTTGTAGTCTCATACAAAACCTTAAATCCCTTTTGAAGCATCTATTTTTATCATGAAGTTAGTTTTTCCCCTCTTTTGAAGCTTTAAGATGTACCAAACAATGGAAAAGAAAAGAATAATCTTCTTGCCTCGTACTTTACTTTATCATATGGTCCTTATTTCCTTTCTTTTCCATATTCTTCTTAACACATAGCACCGTGGACGACTTGTTTTTCATGTCTTGTTTAAGCCTGAATACAAGTACGATGTGCATGCTTTCTGGAAAATTGAAACTAAAAGTTTAGGGCTGAATTATCAGTTTGAAATTTAAACAAATATTTGTTCTTAAAGGCAAAATGTTTCTGATGAATTAAGTAACTTCATTCTGAGACGGACCTTGATTTAGAGAAAAACACTACTTACCATAATGGTGTTCAAAATTTGATATTCAATCACTACTGAATGGCAGTAATATGCAGATTAATAGCAATAGGAACAATAATTAGGATCTTTGTCACTAATAGGATAACTGTTAATAGTAAATATGTAAAAATGAGTCTGATAATCAATTACTTCAGCTTCTGGAATTAATGTTGGCACAATAGGAACATATTGATTTTTTGTTTTCTTCTGTCTTGTATTTATCGTTCTAACTTTTTGGTCCAGAATTGTTTTGTTTGCTAGTTCTTCACTCACTTGTTAATAGTAATATCTAGAAATGAGCCTAATAAATCAATTAAATGCTCCAGCTTCTGGAATGTTGACCGACTAGGAGCAGATTGATATTTTGTTTTCTTCTATCTTGTATGTATTATCATAGCTTTTTGGCCCAGAACTGTTTTGTTTGCTTGTTCAACTCACTTGGTGATGCTATATTTATAAAATGATCGTCAGTATTCTACAACAGGCTTTCTTTTGTTCGTTCTTCAAAACTTGTTCCACATCCAATCAATTTATGAAGCTTACAATTTCAAATTTCTTTTCAGCTTATTGTATTCTTTGCAGTTGCATCAGACAATTTGTACATTTGGAGCTTAAAGTATGGTGCTTATGTTCTTCATGAAAAGGAGGATATTTGTTCTATTCTTTATTGTTTAATTTCTTTTATGTTTCTTGAGAGTTCCGGAATGGATGCATACCTTAATGGAAAAGAGACATTTATGTGCCAGGTATTCAAATGTTCTTTTACCTGTTACTATTCACTCATTACTCCTAACAATCACAAAAATCTAACAAAATATCCCCTATACTTTATACAAGATCTTACAAAAAAAATCCCTGTAATTTGTAACTGTTTGAAATGTCTGGGGTTTTCTGTAATTTTTGAAAACTGAGGGTATTTTGTAATTATGGCAAACCTTAGGGGTACTCTATGTAACTTGCCCTTCAATTGTTATGACATTAGAGTAATACTTTTTTGAATTGTTAAGAGGAATTACTTAGCAGGTGTTTTTCCCCTTGCAACAGAGAGTATTCTTTAGTGTTTCAGTAGTAGGACTTAAATTTTAGGGTGAATTACAGTCACTATCCCTGAGGTTTGAGCTAATTACAATTTAGTTCTTATATTTTCAGAAATACAAAAACCTCCCTGACATGTCACTTTAATGCTAAAAACTCCCTGGCAATTGATTTTTTGGTTGATAATAATTGTGAGTATGTTGTTTGCAACTTAGGAGTTAGGAGGAATTCTTTCGATGTTTTTGACTTAATAAGTCTCGATAAATTTGCTATGACATACTAAGAATTCATATAACTTATCTTTAGTAAGATGTAATTTCCACACATAAGCCTGTAGGATCAAGCACTAAAACCCCCTGAGGTTTGAACTAATTACAATTTAGGCCTTCTATTTTCCAAAATTACAAAAAACTCCCTAACATGTCTGACAATTGATTTCTTAGTCGATTATACTTGCTAGTCTTTTGTTTGCAACTTAGGAGTTGGGAGGGAATTCTGTCTATGTTTTAACTATGTTAGTCTCGATAATTTTGCTATGACATACTAGGAATTGATGTACCTTATCTTTAATAAAATGTAAATCCCACACATAAGCCTGTAGGATCAAGAACTAATATTACTCGTGCTCACCAAGAGACCTTTTCTTTCCTTTGAGACATTCAACAGTGGGATGAAAACTGACTGCATAAAAGTTCTGATGAAATCAAAGATAACATCAGACTTACTTTAAAAGCTTTATTATTTGTAGTAGATGTAAATCATCTGGTTTGAAAGTTATCAATAATTAGGTCAATAATTTCATCATTCAACCGTTGATGGACAATTGCACTTTATGTTAAAATCTGGATGTTTGCATTTCAGAAGAATTTATTTGACATGAATGAAATAACATTAGCTAGTAACTCTGTTTTAACTCCAGAATTAATCTTTTAAGAACAACATATTTTACATGTATCTGTCATATTATTTCGTTTATTCAATATAATCTTTAAGCATGCTCTGTTGCAATCTGTTACCTAATATCTCTGTTCATATTTACTTTTATAGGGTATATTCCTGCAATATAGTTGCTTTATAATTCGTATATATTGTTTTCATATTATTAATTAACCCAGAATTTGCTATATTCCCTTGAAGCAGCCTCTTTTCATTATTTTTCCACATGGAGCCAAAAAATTGATGATAACATGTGTGCCTTGGCCTTCTTTATTCATTGCCGAAACGACGCTCAAGGATTTTATAGGAAAAAAAAAAAAAAAGGAATGTGTACAACTTGCATGGGGATTTGCAACAGAGAAGGGGGAAAAGAGAAAAGCATATGAATGAAGGTTTGATGATAATTATGGGTTTGGAAGAAAGAAGAAAAAAGGAATAAAAGGTAAATTAATGAGATTCTCTGATGACAGGTGTAAGAGAATAGAAGAAGCTTTTGTGTTTGTCTTGTTGTGCAGTGCAGCTATAAGAGAAAGATAGAAAGAAGGCGACTTTTCCTACTGTGCAAATGGTATGTATCGTTACCTTAATTCTGTAGCTTAACATATTCTTCTACTTTCTAAAAGCATGGATATACCACAAACAAATTAGTTTACCTTTCTTTTTAATTGTGGGGCGATGAATATACCTCTTAAAGCTAGCTAGTGGGATCGGAATTATACTTAATTCTCATCTTTAATATTCCTCAAATATAATTATATGAGACGTTGTGTATACTTCTGGACGATCGAGTTAATTACATTTTTTTTCCCATAAGTTCTGTTCGGTTTTTGCACATTACATCCCATGAGCGACGATTTCTTTTTCCAATTTGACGGATATATATCTCCGTTGTAATTTATCTCTATTATACAATCATCGGCAGTACTATTGAAAAAGTAAATTAATCGGAGAGTTTGAAAATCCGAAAGTAGTGTCGAAGTCAGTACTGCACATTTGAACCAATATATATATATTCTTACGATTTTTTCTACTTGATCAGTACGAAATTAAATTGAGTACTCATGTGCGATATATGAACTTTGGATACTTGTTGGCATGATTAATGTTTCATCGATCCACTTTGTGCTCATGATAATGCATTTAAATTTTTAGGCATCTTTTGCTACGTTTGTGCACGGAATTTGAGAGCTCGCGAGAGGAAAAAGAAGGGTGACGTGACGATGATCAGAATGGTAATCCTAAACTTTTTTGTACATTCAAATTCAATCGAGTTATGTATCTTTTCGTATAACCTAATCCGTTGACATTTAATTTTCAATCTCTCTTTGCTTCTTTTTGGCTTCTTTGTAGTACCACTAATTAAATATTAGGACCACCACGGCACCACCAATACACTTGCACAAAAACATATATGTAAGAAGAGAGCATCAACTTCAATTCGTCGCTTTTGTAAAATTATTATACTCACGCTTAGAAAAGGGCCGGCTTTCAATTCTCACTTGTTCCTTTCAATTTATATATGAGGGACGAAATCTTTGTTTCACGATTTTCAACGTCGAGCTTCACGACAACCGGGATGGCGCGATACCTAGCTTGATGGTGACCGCGCCCAAAAAATCTAGTGTTTAATTATATATTAATTGGAAAATTCCTAGTATCCCATAATATAATCCTAAATTTACTTTACTGTTCTTTATTTCGTTCACAATAAGAAGGTAAAAATTGCAAGGAAATATTGTTCTATGACGGATATCATTAAAGTTTGTAATGTATTATGGCGTTTGTGAAGGAAGTTTTCTTTTTATAGCACTGTCTTTTTAGTTTTTACTATATCCCGTCATTCGTAGATAATATATATTCAAAAAGACAAATTATTGATTTTAGGAATATTCACAAGCGGCACCACTATGGCACTATGTATGGTCTTATCCGAAAACTCTTGTAAGTTAAAAAAGTGTATTGCACTTTATGTAATTAGCCACTTTTCCAAAAATTTACATTAATTATTTGATAAGTATAAAACATGCATCTGCCCTCTCATTAGATTGATTTGACTGAGCTAGGTTCAAACTAGAATTACTGATTTTATCTACAGATCAAAATCTTGTCATATCATAGGACTCAAGGGTATATTCGGCATTTGGTAGAGTGGCCCAGCTCCTAAGAACTTGATCCGTCAGTATCGTGTTTATATGTTGCCATTTACGTATCAAACATTCACTAAAAAAAGTGTAAATGTTAACCGTTCCATATTAAATAAATACCAAATTCTTAATTATCTTATAAATTTGAGCAATTTTTACTTTATTAGCTAGCTTTTGTGGGTGAGTTAAGTTCAAACACATTAACTAACATTGTTCTGGCTTGAGCGCGAGGGGCGGGTGTTAATTGTCCCACATTGAATAAATACTAAACTTTTAACTACTTTATAAGCTTTGAGCAACCTTTACCTCATTAGCTAGCTTTTATGGAGTGAGTTAGGGTCAAACATCCTAACTAACACTGTTCTGGCCTGGGCGTGAGGGATGTGAGTTAACTCACTTTATGTTTTCAAATTTGTGCACATTTTTTTCTCTATGACGGAATTGATTGAATTTTAGATATATAGGATCAAATAAATATGAGATATATATATCAATAATTATTGGAATTAATTAAAATTTGAGATTAATTATGGAAAAAAAAGAGGTAATATTTTTTTTTGTATCACTGCATGCCGTGATCATAATATATCTTGCTATTGATCATAATAATACGATAAAATAAAAGACAACCAAGTTTTCTCATAACCCCCAAACTAGGGAATTTTTGCTCAAGCTTAAAGCTCTAGCTTTTTTAAGGAGAAGAGACAGGAAAAATATAGCCTAATAGCAAAAATTAAATACATATCGAAAGAAAATGAAAAGTACTACATGTGCATGCATGTAATTTCTTCAGCAGCTGCCCCAAGTTTCCGGGCAGGTTTCAGCAAATCCTAACCCTTGATGCTTCGACATCGAACGATCACGATCATATGGATTGAACTGTACGGCCCCAGGGAAAGAAAGCAAATCCCTCACGCTCCTATTGCTGCCTGCAGCCGCACCACTGCAGCCGCCAGCACCACCACCGCCCTCACATTGGTTTCCAGTCAGCCCTAGAAAATCCCTAGTGAAGCGATGATCACTCTTTGGCCACGTGGCACTAATATGCATGTCCAAGTGGGCCATGGTGGATCCCACGTGATTAATGGGTCCCATCGTGGCGGCCTTCTGAAGGAGTGCGGTGGCTGAGAGCGGCGGCGGCACTGTAGTCATAAGGGTTGCTTTTTCTTGATAGATCAGAGGTGGTGATGATGATGAGAAAGGGATTTGGAGGTCCTCATGTTTGATGTGATTAAGTTGGTTTTGTGGGTTAGGGTTTTGGGTGTGTGGGTGGTCCCATGGGTTGGGGAAGTGGCGGTTGTGGGAGGAGAAAGGGACGAATGACGGTGGTGGAGGAAGAGGATTTTGGGGGCTGAAATGGAAGAGATGGTGGTGGTTGGTGGCGGCGGCGGTGGTGGAGATTGGTGTCAACATTGAGTGAGCTGCGGCGGATAGTCTAGCACTTTCTTCAGCTAGTGCATCACAAAATGCCCTGTGGGTAATGAAGCTATCTTTCCTGTATTAAGCAAAAATAAATATAAATTAATTCGTATAAAAAAATGGAAAATGTACCACATTGTGTAATTATTCCATGGGGGAGATCATATATATATATATATATACACACACACAAAGATAAAATTATAAGTGTATTATATATGTGTACATTTGATAAAATTGCATTAACGTTGGTCCTATAACATTAATTCATATATACTTCGTTAGGCATGCATTATATATTTTCGGCCAAATTGCATTTTTGATCCTGTAACTATCTGAAAGTAGTATTATTAGTCATAAGGTTTTTCATTTTGTAATTTTAGTCTTGTAATTTCCAAAATTTTGTAATTTTAGTCTTGTGCTCGCCGGCTTCCCAATTCCTTTTCGGATAATACAGGACTAAAATTGCAATATTTTGAAAATTATAGAACTAAAATTACAATATTTTGAAAATTACATGACTAAAATCGCAAAATAAAAACCTTAGGACTAATAATGTTATTTTCGGATAGTTACATGACCAAAAATGCAATTAGACCTATATTTTTCAAGTTTTGTCCAATAAATTTAATATTTTGACAATTATTCTATCCGATTTTGGCCGCATATTGATAAAATCACGGAAAAATTCATGCCAGTAAGATGTTAGTGTCGATTTCGGGTAAAGTCAGACCAAATTTGCTAGTATATATATATCCGACACTTATAGGAGAGGGAAAGAGATCTAGAGAGAGTTGACTAACGTTGTGGCATGCAAATTAAACAGCCCAAAAGGTTGAACAGGACTTGTTATTATCAATGACGGACGATATATATATAGCTTTTAGAAAATAGAGCTCTCGTCCTCTCATGCACGAAAAAACACACACATATATATATTTTTTAAAGGTGATTGTACGTGCCTGCGTGCATGTGGATGTGCGTCGTCTCACAAAATCTCATACGTACGTACTGTACACATGACTTTTTGGTGAAGGAAGCTAGCTAGCAATCACTTTTCCAGAATTACCAGGTTTTTTGATGATTATAAGTGCAGAAAATTCAGAGTCTGTCACAAAATAATGACAAAATTTTTCAGGGATTTTCAAAATTGATCACGGAAAAAGTATTCAAGCTGAACTATATAACTTTATTAATTATTGTAGAAGAAAACATCATTGTTTTCGAGACTAGCTCCTTTTTCAATTTATTCCATAACCAAGTACTAGCTAGCAACTACCAAAAGTTCAATTAAAGAAAAGAGTGGACTACATTTGGTTATCACGCATGAACTTGAATTATTTATAAAACATCTTTTTGAGAAATTATCATATAATCCCCGAAATTCAGATAACTGGGCATTTTTTTTTTTTGAAAATATCCCCAACAAACCCTAATTAAAACTCTAAATGAGGAAATTTTCGAAATTTTAACATAATTATCTAAAAATTCTGGGACTATACAGTAATTTTGATGATGAATTGATATATAAATACATACGCCATATATATTTCAAGGTAACTAAATGTAATTCACTAAAAAGAAATAAATAGATCTAAGTCCTTGAAACTTAAATTAGAATTTTAGTTTAGTCAATTAAGGCCGGGTTGTCATTGTAAATTCTCATAGAACTCAACGTAAATTTCAATTCAGAATTGAAAAATATTTACAAAAAAAAAAAAAAAAAAAAGGATTTACTGAACATGGAAAACAATTTTTTTTAATCAGTACATTTTCACCTTTGGAACAGTCTCCATTGAACAGACACTTGTGTATCCATTTTCATACTACCCGCCAACATTATATATGTAATTAAGAACACTGGCAAACAATCCAAATTAGTTCCAAACAAAGACTGATGAACCTCCAAACAAAAATAGAATTAATATTGTCCACTATATATATATATATAAAACATATATTCAATTATTCATCATTTAAAAAGAAATTAAAAGATATATAAAAAAAGAGGAAATTAAATAGAAAAATAAGCTAAAATTAGATGAATTAATTATATTACGTACGTACCTGGTAAAAAGTGTTCCACAGTCACATCTATACTCTCTTGTTCCACATGTTTTAGTGTGTGCTTTCCAATCTGATTGAACAGCATAAATCTTTGAACATTTTTCACATTTCCATTTTTTCTCTCCATGTTTCCTGCAATAGTGTTTCTTGATCCCTGTCAGGTCACCTAAAGCCCTGGAAGGATGATGATGAACACATGTTGGCTCAGGACAAACATAAGCTCTTTTCCTGTTTTCTTTACTGTTTCTCTGCTTCAATTTCCATGGCAAATTGTGACCTCTTCTGTGAAGCTGAAGATTTTGATCTCTCTGGAAACCCTTATTGCAGATCTCACATACAAATCTGTTCGTAGCCATTAGGGTTTTTGGAGATAGCGCGATTACTTCTGCATCAGGGTCTGCATGCAGAAAGATTCAGATAATCAGTGACGAAGTCAGAAACGTTTAAATTTTGAATTTTTTATATATATAAAGATCTATGCATATAAATGGAGGGATTAATTAATAATTACCTGGATTTCCGGGGAGATTTCTCTTCTTCTTGGTTTTCTGTGGGTGTTGATTTGAAATGGGATTTTGTAGCATTATTTGATTATTATTATTATTATAGCTACCAAAATCATGAACCCTAGGGCCGGAAGAAATGGTGGCTTCATCTGAGAGTGAGGTGGAATTGGACAGAATTGCAGGAAACATGTCTGATAGGAACAGAAAAATCAACCCAATACAACTGAAACGAAAAGCAAGCTTAATTTTTTCTGGTTTAATTTATTGCACCAAATAGAAATCAACTGGCTTTTTAGGAACCTTTTTTCTGGTAACAAACCCTATTTAATTAAAGCCCTTAAAACTGAAACCACCAGGTGGAAGAAATTAAAACAACCCAAAATTACACAAATCCCACCTGTTAATTTACACAACTAAGCATTGATGAATTTCCACAACATACATGTCTCACTCTCTCTCTCTCTCTCTCTGAAGAAATTAAAGGGAGATGGAAAATATATCTCTGAGAACTAACTGATAATAAATGATGGGCTATTTTCAGAGCTGCTGTATCTTAATATGTCTAACCCTGGCCTGGATTGTTTTTTTTCTGCAGAAAATTTTCAGGTAAATCTTTCAGATCGAATTCTCTCTCAGATATGATCCTCCATGCAATCAGAAGAACATGCAATAGGATGTTTTATTTCTTTTTCTAAGTCCCTATTCTTTTGTAGCTATCCGTATATATATACCTATATAAGTGAATAAAGCGACTTGTCATGTACATGAGAAAATTACTCGTCTGTTGAAATAGTGTACAAAAATGATTATAGTGACAGACTTACTGATGAGCTAGGGGCCGGTATAGTGGTGGCCAGGCCAATACATGCATATATAAATAATAATAAATTACAAAAAGTAAAAAATAAATCGAGCACATACGTATAAGAAAATGGCACGAAAATCAAGAAAAACTCATTATAGCTTGGAATTCTGCAAAGTAGAGAGATAGCTAGATAGAGTTAATCTGATCATTGTTCTAGTGAAATTCATGAATTATTCTTTGCAGATAGCTAGCTTCTTGAAAAGATAAGAAGATCAATTAATTTGAAACCTGACATTAGCACTTTCTGTCTTTTCTTTTGGTGCTGTTATAAAACACCCAAATACTAAAAAGGGTCTTGATTTGAATATTGAAATGATATATATATATATATATATATATATATATATTTTTTTTTTAAAAAGGAGGTCGGAATTGTTAACAGGAAAATAGAGAGGTTTAAAAAAGCTATGTAAACGACGGTATAAAGCTTAAAGCAGGGTAAAAAGCAAAGCGAAAGAGACGATGACCATCAGGCTCTCTAGCTAGCTAATTATGCCCGCTTTTCTGTAGCCCCACGGCTAATATATCGATCAATCAATATTAAATTATTTGGCAGTACTGAAGTTTCACCCTAATTCAATTTTGGTATTATACTAAAATTTTCAACAAATACGTAAATATATATATGAAAAAAAATACGTTTACTAGTAAAAATTGTTTTAATTAATTAATTCACCTTATTTTTTAAAAGCTAAGAATGATTATTTTTTATTCACTAAAATAAGTATTTATTTTTAATAGTAAAGTATCTCTATATATCAGTCCATCATTCTTGCTTAGAAATAAAGAAAATAAAAGAAAGGCTCATATATATATATATATATATATATATATATATATATATATATATATAATTTGTCTTTATTTAAGACTATAATTGTATTGTTTGATTACTCCATGCAAAAAGTAGTATTATTCCTTTTTCCCATGATCAGTTGTAATTGTCTGGGGGAGATAAAATGATTTGGCTAAGTGATAGCTGTATAAGTCTCTTACTTTGGATGACATGCATGATTTTGCCTGTCATCTAAAGTCAACTATATATGTCTACATTGAGTTCTCCAATTATTCTAACTAGCAATAAATTAAAATTGGTTAGGTTTGGCAAATTAGTAATTGGATCCATGGGCTAAACTTTTGTATTTGTGAAATTATGTTTGCAAAATCTGAGGAAAATGGGGAATTTATAATTAAAATGAATATATTAGGAGATGATATTGATTAGACAAAAGGGAAATTGAACATTGATGAGTGGAAAAAGAATATATATATATATAACCCAAAGGCAGGCGGCGGGCCCTGCAAGCTAGCTTTTTGTTCACTCACGGCTCTTCGATCTGTTTCTAGCTAGATTCTCTCATGCACTTTAATTTGCAGGAATATAATAATTAAAAGAAATTATACAGATAATTAATTTTTAATTTGTCTGTTATTAGGGACAGTAGATACTTATTTTGGGCAGATGAATTAAGCAAAAAGAAAAATAAAAAATCTTATATATGTATGTGATTTTTCTTTTGAAAAATTTACATATATATAGAGCTGTATATAACTTTTAAATTTGTTTATTTAAGCGACTACCGTCACTCCAAATTAAGAAGTTATCAACATTGGAAATTAAAGGAAACACATGAATTGAATATTTTTTGGGCATTTATTCATAATCCAATTTCAGAATGTATATACTCGTTAATTTAAAAAAATAAAGAATATGTACCATTGAATTTGGAGGCAATTCTGGCCGTGACCTGTTCACAAGCCCCAAACGTGAATAATTGGATATGGGCCCAATTATGGAATTGTTTCAGACCATAGTATTTTTCTTAAAGTCCTAGAAATCTGGTTAAGCTCTTTAATTATGAAATATTTCTTGTTTTGGGCTGGTTATTGAGTCATAACAACGCTAAATTACTATACTAAAATTAAGACATATCAATATGAACTGAGATGGCATTTCCTGTGCTCCATAGCTAAAATTTTATGGATAAGTGGAGGACATCGATCTATGCAAAATATTATTATTCAATACTACATTACATTAGTCTATTTTACATTATTTTTGGAGGTACAAAAAAATGCCTCCAGACATTTTCCAATCTCAACAACATCTCACAAATATATATGCAAAAACATACATGCATATTGCCTTAATTATTATATATTAAAAAAAAGAAAAAGAAAAAAATTAATTAATAGATAATAATCAACGTCCTAGCTAATTAATTAGCTAGCTAGCTCAAACATTATTGCTATACTTTTGTTGTTCATTGGAGGACATATTGCCTGGCTTGCAACTGTGGAGCATATAGTTGCACGCTCCAACAGCTTCCCCAACTGTCAGAAATATCCATTCAGTCCCTATTGTTTCCAAACATTTAGATTTGTTCAATTTCTTCATCACCTCAGCACCTGGATTGGCTAGTGCTAGCTGCTCGATATATATATCCATCGATCGTACCACACCAAAATAAAATAAAATAAAATAAATAACCCCTTGTCAGTCACTCTCCCAAGAACAGATCAGTCGATCAGACTTACTTTATGTAATTACAAATCAGTAAGTACTTTCATCTGCTATTTTAAGTAAGAAATTAAAACGAACCTTGAGCCCTCTCCGATCTGTAATCTTCTTAACCTCGTCAAGCATGCTAATTCCACTTGTATCAATGTTTCCAACGGCTAACATTAAATAGGAATTAGACAATTAATTTCAAAATAAATTAATAGTTTCAAAAGCACTAATTTCTTTGATTAAGTTCAAGTAATCCATGCATGACGACTTACCACTCATGTCCAGCACAACATACTGCAGTCCTGTTTCTCCAGATGATTTCAATTTGTCTTCCTCATCATCAATCCATCTCGAAATTCTGAAACCAGTAAGAAAAAAACATGTTTATTTTCCAGATCATCAATTGTTAGAGATATTAAATATTAAATGTTGTCATTACGTACCTTTCCCTCAAGTAGTTTGAATTAGCAAAATAAATTGGAGCGTCGATCTCAAGAATTAGAACTCCAGGAACATTGTGGGTGTTCTGATACTGATCAACACTTCTGTATACCTTAGAATCAGGGATGTTACCAAGAACGAAGGTCTTTGGTCTTGCAACAAATAATAGAACCCTCATAATAGATAGTCCAATCTGCAAAATATTTGAGAATTATTCTTTTTAACTTACAAATACCCCCCCATCAGCTGAAACTATACAAATGCGCCCCCCCCCCAAACATAAAAATGTATACAAAATACCCCCTGAAAAACCTTACAAATACCCCCCTCAGGGGGGTAAATGTAAGGTTACAGTGTTTCAGCTGGGTGGTTTTGGCAAACGGCTTAAACGATTTTCATAAGTGGCCCTTTTAACTTTTTCAGTTCAAATATTATCAGGGGTATATCATGATATTTTACATCTTTATTTCTATATCAAGGTTGGCTAAAATCATACTAAAGAATAAAATATATATACTGACCGCAAGGAGTAGACCAACTTCGATATTGGCGAAGACGACACCGACATAAGCACTCATACACACAACAAAATCGAATTTGTCGACGTGCCAAAGATGAATTGCTGCTTCGTAGTCTATGAGTCCGAGCATTGCAGCAACGATAATGGATGAAAGCACGACGAGTGGGGTGTAATGAAACAATGGAGTTAGAAATAAGAGAGTTATCATAACTGCAATTGCCATCACTATGTTTGAAACTGCAGTTTTACATCCTGCGTTGAAGTTCACAGCTGATCGCGAAAATGGACCTGCAGGTTAATTAATTGTCCACAAGATCGATTATTAGTTTTGCATTTTGTGTTAATTACATTACATGCATACGGGTAAGATAGATTTATGATGAAAGTACTATACCAGTTTTGTTTCAATATATACCTAGCTAGGGAAGACTAGCGGAATTGCTAATTACGTTGACTTTCTCAGGGACTAGAATATAAAAAAGCGAAACTAGAGGGACCTACATGTAAATATGAGAAACCTAAGGGATCTCTATGTAATTAGGTATTGGTAAATACATACCTGCGGTGAGGTAACAAGAGGTGCAAGAACCAGCAATGTTCATCATGCCAAAAGCAATCATCTCTTTGTTGCCATCAATATGGTAATTCTTAAACATGGCAAAGCTTCTCCCAACTGCAATTCCTTCCTGCAGTAAACATATCGTACGATCGATCGATCGATCAATTAATATGAATGAAATTATCCTCTTAATTCATTTACCTAGCTAAGCTAGCTCGATCTTTTGTCTCCACAAGGCACAATTACAAACACCAAAACAGAGAAAGGGGATATACATATATATTTTAAAAACAAAAAATAAAATGAATAATTGATCATATTAATATTAATTCTTACAGCGAGAGCTATAATGCCGGTGACAATGCCAGTTCTGATAGCTGCTGAGAGATAACGCGAATCAAAGTCGATATCCATTATCGATGCTGGATTTATCCCTTTCTTTAACTCTCCGATCTGCAAATTATATAGTTTTGTATTAATTTTCATCCATCAGTATAGATATAGTATTCACTAATTATTCCAAAGCAAGCTAGCAACACATTAATCCATTTATGTAAGAATATATATATACAACCAACAATTTGTCTAGCTAAATATCTCCATGCACCAAAATTGCCAAATTCATTATAACCTATATATTCTTATCCCCTTTTAATTTCCAATGTGTTTTGTCTTTGCCAAAATTGTCAATATTTATTATTTATTATTGAAGTACTTACGGATAATATTCTTACGTGCAGTTGCAAACAAATGAAAAGAAGTAAAATTAAAGAAATGAAGGGCCGGGGCTCATGAGTAGGTACCACTTGGACACCATGTTTTTCTGCATGGGTGAAATAAACCAAAACACTTCCCAATATCACTGATGTTAGTGGAGCCATTGCTGATATCCAGAAAAGCTGCGCCTTCTTTTTGCTCTGCAATTTACGAAATTATTATTGATCTATCAGTTACGTTATAATTTTCACTACAAACATAATAGAATAAACCAAATAATATATATATATATATACATATATATATATATATATATATGATGCAGGCCGGATTGACTTACAAAGTATCTAGCCAGCAGAAGGTAGAAAAGGAAAACAAATCCCAACACCGCACTTTCCCATCTCCACTGCATGCCAATAATACAATGCAAAACGACCATCAGACAAACAACACTATATATATATATATATATATATATATATATATATATGTCATTAATTCGGTACCATTTATATATATATATTAATTTTCCTTTCAATAATTCACAAACTCCGCTATTGAACCAAAATTCCAAATTATAAAAAAAATAAAAAAATTACTAATTATGGGACCAAGATGCGTAAAAATCACTTGAGAGACTAAAATTACAAAACTGATCAATAATTAGACGTATGATCGAATGAAACCAAATATTGTCAAGTTATGAGACCAAAATTGCAAATATCGGTTGGTATGGAACCAAAATAAAAAACGATGGTATATATAGCTAGCTAGAAAAATACAATTCTAACAAAACCAGAGACGAGATGGCCTGGTAACTTTTAGCTATAGGAAGCTAGGCAAGATCAATTTTTACCCCAAAACAGTAATATTCTAAAGTTTCTGGAATATATTTAAAACACGACCTTAAATATATATATATGTATGTGTGTGTATATATATTTACATTTTCTCCGATCGACATGTTGAAAAATGTGACAAGGGGTCTTCTCGAAGTCATTAATTTGGACAACCTATGAGTACTTAATTGCTTATGATTTATGAAGAATCATCGATGCCTTTAATTTGAGTAGATAAATTTGACGCACAGTCATCGTTTTCAAAGGTGTTTGACGTGCAAATCTGGAAATTCATGATCGATCAGTACTGAACGAGGGCCAAATTACAATTAATTGAAAAGGATTTCTATATATAACAGTGCAGGCCACCTTCCTGCAGCTGCTGGTCCTGCCATGTGATATATGTTGCATATTAATTGAAGGAAAGTACTAGCTAAGCTAATTAATTAAGTTGAGATTTATAAATTAAGAATTGATTAATTTATGATTGAAAGGAAATTATGCATGCAACTGGTGGTCGGAAAGTTTAGAAAATGATAGAAACCCAATTTTGGTTTGTGATATATATAAATCCTTAATTAATTAACGCTAGCTAATTAGTTCAATTAATTCATCTCATTTATGATATATCGATGCAAAGCTTTAATTCATTTAGAGCCATCCGATGTCTTAGTGGCTGAAGTTTTAAGATATATATTAAGTTAGATATTGGACGACAGGGACATTAACGGAAGAAATTAATTAAAAACTATAGTTTCATATGAAATAAAACAATCAGAAAGTACTATTATTTTTTAAATGAAAATTTAAACGAGTATCTTAAAAGAATTAGTGATGTATTTACAACTTAATCCATCTTATTTCAGAAATTACCATATAGTCCCTGAGATTTTTCAATAAATGTACATGCACCTACTTAACTACTTAAGGGTTTAATTTCAATTGCAGGTTATTCGTGGATATATTTGGAAGAATTACATATTTATGGAACCTCTGGAACCATATAGTAAATTTTCAAATATAAGGGATTGATTTGTAAATAGACAAAATTTAGGGATATATATATATATATATATATATATATATATATATATATATATATATATATATGTATAGTATCGTAAGTCACCTGGTGAGTTTGAGTGAAAACAGAACGCATGACAGAGATAATATCAGTTGCATGGGTAAAATGGTCAAGTCCAAGTATGCCTTTGAGCTGTTGAAGACACACCACAGTGGCTGCTCCTCCCATGAATCCTACTATCGTTGCATGAGAAAGAAAATCCACAATAAACCCTAATCTGCAACAATTAATTAGTAATTACATATATATTAAGAACACAGCAAGTAATAAATAAGTATTATTTGATGATACATTTAATTAAGAATCATTTAATTAATCAACCTGAAAATACCCAAGGCAGCTTCAAAAATCCCCGCAAAGAATGTCGCGGTGAAAGCAAGATGAAGATAGGCCGTAGGATCATCGTTAGGATTCACCACAGCGCTCAACATCGAACCCGTCAGCAACGATCCAACGGCCACCGTTCCCACTGCTAAATCTCTCGAGCTCCCCATTACCGCGTAAACCAACGGCGGAACAAAGCTCGAATCTGATATATAATATAATAAAAGGAGTTTAAGCTAGCTAGCTCAGCTCATGTGTTAGAAAGAATTAACTAATTAATTATATCTAAAATTTCGATCGTTTAAATTTAAGTATATATATATGTAGAGTCCCACATGTTTAGATTATAACTTTAGCTAGCGTTCCAAAAGTTAAAAATGATGAACTATATATATATAGTACGTAATGCTTTAAATAAAATTTTAGGGACTAAGTGTGTAATTTAATTATCTCTAACAGTACTTACAAAGGCCAAGGATTGGCGGCAAGTTAGCAAGCTTAGCGTAACTAATCCCCTGCGGGATAGCCAGGCTAGCTATGGTGATCCCGGCAATGAGATCAGCTTTAAAAAACTCCAATGTGTAACGTGGGCCCCACTCAAAGATCGGGAAAATGTACTGCAACCCTAAAATAAGCTTTTTCCTCGGCGGCTGGTTTTTGAACTGCCGGAGTGGGTCGTCGGGGAAGAACGTTTCTTTAAGCGTGTTTTTGAGAGACTTCACGAACGGCTGTGGTGGAGGCACCGCCACGCGGTGGTGGTGGTTATTGGGCGGTGGATATGTGTAGTCATCGGCGTTGACCATTTTCTTGGTTTGTAATTGATGAAAATGTGATTATTTAGGTTTTGTTTTGGGCTGTGTGATTAATGTTTTTCTCTAGCTTCTTTTGTGTTGAGACTTGAGAATAAGTAAGTTTGGTTTAGTGGGGTTTTTATAGAGATGGGAAATTGGAAATGCATGTATGAGTTTTGGGTGCGCGAGTGGGGGCCAGAATGAAGACGAACACACATGTGTATTGTTGGTATTGCAATGGAATGTAGCTAGCTAGCTTTTTAATTTGATATTAATATAGAATTTTGCATGTTACATTTGCTAGGTTTTGTGACAAACTATATATTTTACCTATCCAAATATACGATTACTTGCTACCTTAGGTGCATGAACATAAATACGGTGACACGAATGCGATATAATATAAATATGATAATACGATTTTTTTTTATATTTACCATTAGAGAAATACGTAATACGATACAATAAAATATATTTTTTAAAAGTATCAATGCATTAGAGCGTGTGCTATCTTATTCTCCTATATATATACAGTCATATATATGTGTGAACTAAAAATTTCCACTAGGAAATGTGTTTGGCCATTTTATACTCAATTCCGTAATAGAACAAGAAATTAAAATTAATCATTTGAAGGAATCTAAACAAAGTTATGAAAAATTCAAGAGAAGACGATTGAAAAATATCCCTCTTTCGATTTCTTCCTAAGAATACGTTGTAAAGCGTGGATCATACTGTATAGTAGAAATAGTAGTTTCTAGTTAGGATCTAATATTATCTTTAAAAATTAATAAAAATAAAAAGATTAATGCTATATGTGATCTATGCACGTGGTAGTTCTCCATTCGACCTAGCTAGTCCCACTTCCACTCCCAACTCAACATGTGGTGCTAGATATATTTGTGTCCATGGGCAATTTTGGTTCTTTGTTTAAACTAAGCCTTCTGAATTATGTTAAACCGTTAAAAATCGAAAATAAAAAATGTGATGCTTACTATATAATGATTTGATAATTTTTTGTAACGATGATTTAATTTGATCCAACCTTGCTGCTTGGGCATGAATTAATTAACCACCATATGTATATGCTAGCTAGGAAATTAATTAAATATCCCACTTACTTACCTAATGAGGTAATGAATGATGAGATAAGAACGTCGTTAATCTTGGCCGGCCGGTTGTAAACATTGATTTTGATTAGGATATATATATGTTCAAATTAAAACCTAACGGTGCCAACCATCACGATTAATTGTTCGTAAGTGGAAACCTAACCAAAAGATTAAAGTTGAAATGAAGATATTTCCTTATTTGGATTGTTTACCTGTGGGATTGGTTGGTATTATATTATTGTTGCTACTCAAAAAGCAGTTTTATACTCATACGCACTAACTAAAGCTTAGCTTGATTGATTAATTAGGAGTTTACTTTTCATATGTGGAAGTTACTTTCTAATTATATGCATGTTTTTCAACTCAATTTCTGTTTGGTATAAAGCAACAAACGCCACTTCATATTCTCTACAGTACTATTTGTCAAATTAATACCATTTAATTTTACTCTTTTTTATCTTTTAAGGGATCAAAATATCTCTTTTCTACTGTGATCTATCTTCTAACGGAGGTGTCAAGTGACGAGCAACGTGTGTGGCTGTTAGTGTGAATCCATTGCATTTTATGGAATTAAAAGTGAAATTTTTATAATGAATGTGTTAAGCCATCTTACATTAAATAATAAAAAATGTGGTGTTCAATATATATATATATATATAATGGCTTGACAAACTTTCCCTCTTAAGCTAGCTAGTTTTTGGGGGTTAAGTTAGGTTAAGATCCATTAATTCAATATGGTGTCAGAGCGGGTTCGATTATCGGTCTGTCTCTCTACCCCTGTCTCTCTTCGCCGATGTTCATTCCTGCAAATCATTTCACATTCCAATTTATCTCGCATATTCCGCGGTTCTGGACATGACGGGGGTGTGTTAAGCTATCCCATATCGAATAATAAAAAAAATATAGTGTTCACTATATAATGAGTACTTGACAAACCTCCCCTCTTGAGCTAGCTAGCTTTTGAGAGTTAAAAGTTAGGTTAATTTCATTAAACCTTTATTTTGTGGGATGAAAATGTATGATATATATATTGGATCTAAAAAAGTGAATCGAATCGTTTGCATTTTATACATGCATCTTTGAATTAACCCATGAAGTAGAAATAGTCTTCGCTAACGGCACTAACAATGGCTGACCTGTTTCCAGGTCTACGTTGTTCTACAGTACGACGCCACTCAAACTACTCAACGTGGATATATATATATATATATATATATATATATATGCAACATTTCCTGATAATCGATATTCCACTATAACAGATATATATGTGGATGGGAGACCCACCCTTAATATATCACTACTTTTTTTCGGCT
Organism: Verbena officinalis; assembly: GCA_958496215.1. Taxonomy (NCBI): domain Eukaryota; kingdom Viridiplantae; phylum Streptophyta; class Magnoliopsida; order Lamiales; family Verbenaceae; genus Verbena; species Verbena officinalis. The sequence continues at coordinate 890,063 of OY292385.1, forward strand.
TTTTGCGTGGATCAATCTTGCATTGTCTTGTATATATGTGTAAATTGTAATATTTAATTTACACTTATATAATTTAATCAGTTAGCTAGCTAGCTAAAGATCAAGTAATATATAAATGAACATTAGAGAAAAGTCACTATTGCTTTGAGGTGAGGTAAATCTTATTAGAAAAGTGGTATGTACTATATATATATACTCCGTACGTGTTTTTTGTTCTCTCTAGCTTCTTGAGATATAGAATCATACGTCTGGGCATTTGTGTTGTAAATTGCTGCATGCTTTATTTAATATATATAAGTAAGAGTTTAAATTCGGGCAAAATCCAACGGTATGCCCGCACCAATTTAATTCCATTATTGATTATATATAGGCCGGCGAAACATAATCCGACAAAAATTGCGACATTCTAAGTGTGAGCTAGCTAGGAACATTGTTATATATATATATATATATTCGAAGGCAACAATGCAAGCTAATTATATAAGTACGTACATGTATTTCTATAATCTTAGGTCTTTGATTGACATGTGATATGTCTACTTTTGCTAGCTAGCTGATCAATAACTCCAATATCCGACGACCCTCCCCTTGATTAATTATATATATACTATAAACTAATATTAAGTGATCATTTCAATATATAGATGAAGAAAAGATAATAAAATTACTACTTTATAAAAAATGGATCATATATTACGTTGTAATTAATGCACAATTTTATATATGATGATGATTTGTAGGGCAACATTAATAAGTGAGTTCCCCATATATACCTTTGTGCTAAAAGGAAGAAAAAAGATGCATGTGGGCCGGGCCGGGCCGGCAAGGGGAATATATGGTACTCACCTGTTCTATGGCCCGCCCTGCTAGCTTGTGTTGATGATATATGGCTACAGAGGATGCATGAAAAATATTCTTAATTTGCCCAATCGTATGCTTTAAACCTAATTCAATAATACATCAATAATCTAAATTAAATTAGATACTGTACGTACGTTCTGATAAACAGTACTAATTTATAGTGTCGTCATGATCCATTTTATGATAATATATAATTCAACAAGCAAGGCATGTGATCACAACTCCAGGCTCCACTCCATCCACCGGCCAGTTCCCTCTGCATGCATCCATCTCCTGTCCTGTCTTGTCCTGTCCTATTCTATCCTGTTATATATATTATACGTTATATACGTGTATTAATGAACAATAAAGAGAAAAATATAAAAAGTATCATATCGAATAATTTTTTATATATCACAGTATTATCTCTCTTGCATTAATTCAATAGCTCGCTCACCATTGGTATGTACGTATAAAACAATATTGAGGAAATTAATTACACCCGATCGAGGGCTTTAAACTTTTGGTATATTTACAAATTATTGATCGATCGTTTCTTCTAGTTTGAGAAATTATATATATATAGTTCAGTTCATCAATTTCCAATAATATATGTATAACTAATTTTCTGAAAAACCCTAATGTGGTAATTGTGGAGTATTTACACATTTTATTGAAAACTTTAGGGATCGACTATATAGTAATATTTTAAACTTGCTGGATCAATTTGAAAATACACTAAACTTCAGGATCATATATACTAATTAATTAGATGTAATTCGCTAGCTAGGTCCTGATTGAATTAACTGAATCACCAGAATTAATTTGATGTGGGTATACCGGATACTGTTTAATATATTATAATATATACATCACAAAAATTAAGGAAATGATTTGATTTTGTGGGATTATTCAACAACTATATATATATAGTTGATTTTGGTGGCTTCAACAGTACGTACTTTGAGGATGGGATCATGAGGAAAGCTGAGATGATCGAGAGCAATGATTACATCGAAATTAATCGATCTAGCTTATATATATATATATATATACTTAATTAGCTAGGTTGAAGGATAATTAATTAATACAAAGGATTTCATGTCAGTCTTGGCGACAATGCAAGCTGGACAATTCGATGTATATATAGTTGCTGCATATGAATTGTGATAGAAAATATTATTCATACTAAATTACGAGACATGCAAAATATAAAAGTCAATTTCGAATAAGACGTACGACAAGTCAAAATTATTTAAATTACTACGTGCAAATTAAAGAGCAAATTCGATCGCCGGCCGCGCGCGCCTATTTTCTGTACTAAAAGTGAATATATGCCTAACATGACATAAAATTAGTAAGTTTGATTTCATTTGAAAATGGATATATCGATCCATCGAGAAACTAGCTATAGTATAGTAATAATAATAAGTTGCAAATTGTAATCCCTATTAATTACGTTGAGATATATGTCATCATAACCAACATGGTGTGGCTCGGTTGTCAACACTGTCTGAATTTGTGGGAAGAGACTCAGGTTCGATCCCCATTAAACACATTTGTTGGGAGGGGTGAAGAACATTAACTGTGACTAAGCTCCGAATTGGATTAAGAACCTTCAATGTGGGATTACCCCAAACCGGTAATTTACACACAAAAAATATATGTCGTCATAATCGTATGGACTATATATTTATTCTTATTCAGGTGCTGGCCTGGGCCAAGTTTTGTGAGGGAAACAGAAAAAGAGGTTACGTTGTCCGTTGGAGTAAACCACTTAATTTGGGCCACATTGAATGAGAATCTAAAATTGGAGACCTCACACAGTACAAAAATTAAATTGAATAAGTGGTTCTCATGCAATTGATGGAAGAAAATTGGAGAAATGGTCCCTGCCACTAAAAAGATGATCGAGTACGTAAGCTAAAAGAATTGATCATATATATATATATATATGCAATTACATACAGAAAAATAAATATGGAGATGGGTTGAAATACCAATATTAGATCTATAATTAGTTATTACAAACTCTGAACAAATAAATAACAATATTAGATTCACAAGCTACAGAAAATGGGAACATTCAATGGATTCATAAGAACCAAGCTTAATTGTTTTTCTTGAATTGGTTAAGGTTTTCTGTTTTATTCCTACTCAAATATCATCCCATTCGCATCCATCCATAATATATATACAAATATGGATATAGGAATACGGACACGATATATATATAATAGTAGATAGATATTTTCTTTAATATTTACGACCACTAGACAAATGTCTTATATGATTTTCCAACACTGCACAATTATTTTTTCTAGAGTATCTATGCATCGTAGCATTGCATATGAACCAATTAATCAAAGAAAAGAAATACAAATTTTATAGAATTAATTACTGTACTTAACTGCTCCCTGCCCGTTAATTAAGTCAATTTTCTTTCTATTTTTCCATTCCCCAAACAAATTTAAATATGATCCATCAAAGTGTTAATTCTCTTCTCTCAATCAATCAGATTCCTTAAAAGCAACACTCCAACCAACAAAATGCCAAGAGATCATGTTGCATGTAATCTCTATCTTAGACTAAAATTATTCCTTTTGCTGGCTATCCCTTCAACCTTCATATATGAATTTAGGGGAATTTCCATCTCAATACCCTATCTATCTAGTTTGAGAAATAACGATATAGTTCTTAACATTTAATTTTAAATTAAAACGTGAAAAAGTTGACGAAAACCTTGGAAATTAAGACCATTATGGTTTATCAAAATCTCCCTTCAAAATATCATTATCAAAGTCAGTATCTGATATAAAACTTAATTCATCACTTTCATAGCTAGATATAATTTTCAAATTTTTCATTTGATTTTTATCATTTTTAAAAATATTAAAAACTATATTGTTATTTCTTAAAGTATACAAAGTAAATTATAGTTAAACTAGTTAAAATCCCGTGCCAAGGCAAGGATGTTAATTTATTAATAAAGTATTTTTTTATTTAATTAATTTTTTATTTTAAGAAATCAATTTGCTGTAAAATTTTAAAATCATTTATTTTAATTTGAACGATATTATTGTGTTTCTTTTATATTTATCTTTGATGATTTTATTTTTATACTTAATTATTTTTAAATTTTGTTTTAATATAATTTAAATTTTATTTATTTATAAAGATATCGTAGGACTCTTATATATAGATAATTAAAATACAAATAATAATTTAATTTCAATTAGACCTGTAACTAACATATCTATACAAAATCTTTCATTCTTTTGGATAAATATGAAAGTAATTAATAGGTTTAATTATATAGAAAAGTAAAATTTATTGAGGCTATCCACGTGAACGCTTAGGTGGATAGCCCCGAGGGTTCTGAATTATTACATATAGATTCCTAAGCTTGAAGGTAGTCAAATGTATAAATTCGAAAGAAGCTTATATGGTCGAGTACATCCAACAAGTCAATCATGTTTTTCTATTGCCTTTGGCTTTCTCTTTCTCCTCAAACTTGACACAAGCTTGAAAATGAGAAATGAAAATTATATTTCAAATGGATATCAACATCTTTCTTTTCTTACCCTAAATATATCCCTAGCGTTATTATTCGTGTTAGTTGGCCTGCATAATAATTTCCATTGTTAATATTCAACAAGTTGATTATGAGATCGATATGTAGGGCGTTTGCAAACTCTATTTCTTGAGAAGTAAAAATAAAAGCTAAAGTTGAAAAAAGTGCAGAAGTAAAAGTAGGGAGTATTTGGAAAAAAAATAAAAAAATTAAGAATTACTTCTAATTTTAATAAAGTTATATTTAAGTACCAAAAAATACCTAAAATTTAGAAATAGAATCCAAAAGTATGTCTTTAGATATTACGAGATTCTGGCTTATTTTTGCTTAAATTTAGCAAAAATTAGAAATATTTGCCGACCAATTAAGTACTAAAAAAGAATCACTTATGCTAGAAGTGTATCTTTTTTTTAATTTGCAAACACTCTCATAAATCATAATTATTTGTTCCTCATAATGATTTTAAGTAATTGATTGAAAATGTATTTGATGGGAATCCTATGGGCCATGTTTTGACTTTCTATATAAACCTTACCCTAATCGTACTACTTACATCTTCCCCTAAATAAAATACAATACCAACATCACAATAGGCAATTGTCTCTCCAATTCTAAGGCTTTGCTTCAACAATAATAAAGGGACCTAACTTATATACAAATTACATTTATTGTTATTTAATTATTATTACTAGTTAAAATCCAAGGTACGTGTGTTAATTTATTAATAAAGTAATTTTCTTATTTAATTAATTTTTTATTTTAAGAAATCAATTTACTGTAAAATTTTAAAATCATTTATTTTAATTTGAACGATATTATCGTGTTTTTTTTATATTTATCTTTGATGATTTTATTTTTATACTTAATTATTTTTAAAATTTGTTTAATATAATTTAAAATTTATTTATTTATAAAGATATTGTAGGACTCTTATATATAGATAATGCAAATATAAATAATAATTTAATTTGAATTAGATCTATAACTAACATATCTATACAAAATCTTTCATTCTTTTGGATAAATATGAAAATAATTAATAGGTTTAATTACATGGCAAAATAAGATTCATTGCTATCCACGTGTACGCTTAGGTGGATAGCCTAAAAGGTTCTGAATTATTATATATAAATTATATTTTTTGGTACAAATTTAATAATTTAAAAATATAACTTGATATCAATGATGCACCGATATTCTTAAAAAATCTATTGATTGTCTTGTATAGGCACCTACCTATTAGTAAATATTAAAACAAATTCATAATAATACATCCATATTATCATGTTTGTATCTTCTCATCACACCCGTACTCTGACGCCCTGTTGATGGCATTTCGGAGAACTTGGGCGGATGTATTTGTAAGAAAACATATGAAAAGTTTACTGGGCCTCTAGTGCACTGTGAGAAATAGACATTAAACATCAAAAGCAAGCCCAAGATTACACCGATGGGCCCATTTAAGAGAGTTTTAAACCGCCCAATAGCACGATATGTAAACTCCCTTGTTGGATCGTGGGCCTCATTTCTACTTTTGATTCACTTTCGCATCTTTGCATAACAAATGAGACAGCATCCTTATCATAGCATTGGAAAAGTCGAATCTCAAATCTTCATATTAAGAATAATATTGGATCAAACTTTACTTAACTTGATATATGGCAAAAAATAATAATAATAAGATCAGCTGTCCGAAGTCCGAAACTTGAGGATATTTCACTTCGGAAATAATAACATTTCTCGGAGTTGATTCGAATCGGAAAAAGAAAAGGCTGAAAACATTCAAGTTTCATCTCAAAGAACTTTCATTTATTTATTAAAATTACCTAAAAACCAGAAACTAAAACCGAAATTACGTCCGTCCAAGTTCTAGTTTCAAGCTTTTAAAATCACAACCCACGTCTTTAGGAGCTTCCATTTTCTATCTTTTTTTTTTTGAGAGAGAGAGAGAGAGAGCAAAAGATCCCCATAATTCATTTAGCACAACATACAATTACAGTGAGCACAAAATTAATGTCCAGTAAAATTCTATATAGAATATTCAAGAGAATACATTCATATCAACAATATGTCAAGTAACATAATAACAACTACAGAAACCAAATGTCATTAGAGCTCTAATTATCTGCAGCTTGGAAAATTTGCAACAAGGCAAGAAAGAGGTTGATGACATCCAAATACAGAGAAACAGAAGCCCAAATATACTCATCATACGAAAATCTCTTGATCAGATTATCAGTGTCGTAAACTATGTATCCGCAGAATACAATCGCTGCAATGCACCCGTAAATCATCACACCAATCTTACCCAGAGGGAAGAATATCTGCAATATAAGAAAATCACAACAATCAGCACTATATCATCACTACTTAGCGGGTGGTTACAAGAGCTGTTGCTTTTGGGAATGCTAAAGTAGAAGTTGATGTGAGAACTTTAGAATAAGTGAGGAGTGTTAGGAAAAGAAAAATGAAGAGTTCAAAAGGTTGATTGTTCAGAAAATAAAATTCTGCAGCACTTTTGTAACTATACGGGGGTGTTCGCCCTACTGCCTTTGGAGAAGCTAAAGTTGTAAAAAAATGTAGTAAAAGTAAGGAGTGATTGGAACAAAAAGCAGAAAGAAAAATTGGAAATAGTTGACTGTTTGGAAAAAAAGAAGGTAAGAAGCACTTTCACTACTCTCAAGAAACTTTAATTTATTTACAAAACCTAGAAGCTAGAAGCTGAAGCCAAAGTAGGTCCTTAGGGGCTTCAAGCTTCTGACTTATTTCTACTTAAACTGGAAAAAAGTTGAGATTGTTAGTAAAACCAAAGTGCTGAATAAAAGCAAAATATTGCCTTCTTTTTTCAGAGTTTGCAAACACTGCCCAAGAAAATCATTTATTTACGAGAATAACCTTGAAGCAAAAAGCTGGTCTCCCGGTGCTTCCAGCTTCTAGCTTATTATGCTTAAAACGGCAGAAGTTGGTTTCCCAAACACTCTCAAAGTGTTTAAAGGGCAGAAAAGTGCTTGTTTTAGTGTTTGCAAACAGCACCATAAATAGTTGTTTTTCACATGTTCTAACGGAGGTTTGATTGGCTTATGATAACACTTTTTAGCTAATCTAGCTAATCAATGTGATATACTCAATTCTTGCAATGCCTTGGATACGAATTTATGTATTTTCCTTGAGGATATTGAGAGTTTTTGATTCAAATTGCGGGAGAATATGGTTAAGCATGCAAGAATGGAAGCTTGGGTGAAATTGAAAACAAAGTTGAAGAATTCGTTTTCTCTTTCGAATGAAGTCCAATTGGAGCAAAGTCACATATCAAATTAAACTTCAAGATGTCTAGTTCAGCCTGGTTTTTACGGATCGTAAGAAGACCACCCGAGTAGAAAGTTATGGCCGTTCGAAGTTCGTTGCGCGAAGCTGTTGGAAGTACACGGCCGTGTGTCGCTGTTTTGTCCTATTTCTGCGAGAATTCACATCTCTTAGTGAATTGTTCGATTTCACCTGATTGGGAGTCCTTTTGGAAGTTGGTTTGGAAGTCTTTTGGAAGCATGAAGAGTTAGAGTTGATTTAGAGCTAGTTTTATGCTATGTTGATTTGGATTCGAAGTTCTAGTTGATTCAAGTTAGGAGAGTTCATCTGTCATCTATAAATAAGACCTTCGGTCTTATTGTTTGTATCTTCGGTCTAGCAGTTACTTTAGTTTTTATCATGAATTTTAGTTTTTACTTTGTTGTTCTTTATTTGATTATGATTAGCTAAACACCATCTTAGGGCTATGGTGGATTCTTTAGATTGAACACATGTTTTATGTTAAATACAATTTATGAGTTTTCTTATATATCTATCTTATGTTTTATGTGCTTTATTTCATGTAAATTTCTGATCAACTTTTGCATGTTTGAGATTTTCATATGATGAATTGAGAGATGAAGTATGAAATCTGACTAGTAAAACATTAGACATAGGGAACGTGTGATAAAGAGATTTACACACTCTTATGTGATCAGTTTCAATTAAGAAAACCGAGCAGTTACTTAATTGTTTACAAGATTTCTATGTTTAAAGGGTTTATATTAAGTGTTTGTGACCACGAGAGTAGGCGCAATGTGATATAGGCACACCTATTATTTCTTAAGAAAGAATAATAGATATTTTAGCAAATCTGATCTTAGATATCTTAACTCATAAATTATTATTTTCATATGCATGTGTGAGATCTATTGATGAAACCAAAGTCCTAATTTTAGTTATCTGAAGTAATCAATCGGTTTACTTGTTTTCTGAATTAGTTTAGTATTTAGTATTTTTAGCTTAAATTCTCAATATTTTTCCATCTAAACATTAGAGAAGATTATTAATTGGTATTTACTTTTCCTTCCCTGAGGGACGACAATCCCGTTTTTACTTACTTTCTATTACTTCTACGGTCCGTACACTTGCGGGTAAAAGTCGCAACACAATGCAGCCATTAAAACGAACTGGTTAGATATAACATGTGATATGAAGTTCGCTATAATTTATCTATTTTCTATGTATCACTCTTCCTCCTAACTGTCCAACCAAACGAGCCTATACAGTATAAATACTGATATATTTGCTATATCTCATACGTCGAAAAGGGGAATGTACAAAAGGGAAAAGTATTAGATCCACAAACCTGAATCAGAGAGAACACGATAAGCACAATGACAGCTCCAAACAAGAAAGGTCCGAGGAAATTAAAATCATGGCCTCTTTTTGCAGCCCAGAAAGTATATAATGTAAGACTAACCACCAAAACTGCAGTTAGGAGAGCAGCTTCCAGAATAATTTTCCCTGCCAAAATCGAAATTTATACAAATGGTCTCAAATCAGAAATGCCTCAGTTACATAGTCAAAATTCAACACATCTATTCATAGGAATATATATTGTTGTTCTAATAGTTTTTCCTCAAACAGACATATTTATATGAAATTTAAATGAACCTGTTTGCAGAAAGACTTCATTTCACCTGCATAGCTAGTTTGCACAGAGACTTCATTTTGTGGCTAATACATTATACATAGATATATCTACCAGTTTTCGAATCCAATATCCATATGATACTAAATTTTAAAGAAAATCCAGGAATATTAATTAAGCAAATAGCTATGTACATAAGCCACAAAAGGCTTAACTCATTGAGTCATAATTCATAAACATATGCTTCAGCCTTGTAAGTCAACTCATATATTCCCACAAAGGTTCACGTACTCACATAGTTCAGTTTTCTTCATCTTTCTCCAAACAACAAAATTAAATTCGAAAATCACATGTTTCCAGAGGACCCAATTATAATCCAGAATCACAAAACCAAAAATTAAAGAACTATAGATTGAAAAACAGAATCACTCACCTTTAGTGTACGAACAAGTCAACCCGATGGCAAATGCAAGCGACACCGTGAAAATCCCAAGCAGGATGTAATTCACCGGATGCCTCTGATAATAGGTTGCCAGCGGGCACAAAACTACAGCCCAAGCAAACATCAAATTAGTAAAATCCCCCAAAGAGAAGCAGAAATAAAATTAAAAAATCATAAAGCGGGAAAAAACCCTACCAATAAAAGGGGTGATAATGAGAAGAATATAAACGAGCAATCCAGCCCGTGTAGCGGTGAAGAAATGTGATATGGGATGAACCGTCACAACAAGGGCGGCAACGGCGACCGTGAGAAGCAACTGAATACTGACTATTGTGTATATTTTTCGAATAAACGACCACCGGAGCTCTGGGCTCTCATTCTGCATCGGGTACAGCGCCTGACGGCGGCCGGATTCGACGTCATCCTTGCCGGAAAGCGGAGCCCACATCTTTGGGACAAATCTAAGAACTTCAAGATATTAAGATTGAGATACTCAGAACAAATTGATCAATATTTAGGGCTGATTGCTGAGGCGGTGAAGTATCTAGAGAATTCTCTCTCGTCTCTCCCTTATATCAGCAAGACGGAAACTTCTTGATCTGGTATGGTTTTACTCGCTTTCAAGGCTTCTTTGGATTGGTTTGTTTATTGGAAATTTCCAGAATTTTGGAATTCTTTGGAATAAAAGATTTTGACCAAATCTAAATAGAAGAAATTACATAGTTAAATACTTAAACGCGATTCTATCGGAGCGGATCTCATGCTACTTTTTCCTCCTATTTTTCCTACTATGCCATTAGAATTGTGACACAATGTCCATATGGCATATTTTTAATTATTTCTATAATTTGTTTATATTTTTCTAAAAGTACACTATACACCTTTTATGAATATATTAGGCCTAAATTACATTACATAATTATTTATTTTATTCAATAAATTTACTTATATTTATGAAAATTATGTTAATGTTAAATAAAATGCATCCTAGGAAAATTATATTACGTAAATTATATACTTATTAAAAGTTAAATATAAAATTATATCACTTAATCATTCTAATTGAACAATTAAAATTTGACCATAATATGTATATAGCTTAATGTTAATCAATTTCATAAATAAACTAATAGTATCATAAAATATTTAAAATTAAACTATATTTATTTTATATTAGAAAAATTGATCATTAGTCATATTGTTAAATTTAACATACATAAAGTATTTACTGTATAGTTCAATCAAATAATGACAACAAAGTTAATTTGGTCGTTAAATTAATTAAAAGAGAATAATAACTGTATTATTAAAAAGGAATCAAAATATGTATATTTGATTGTAATTTAACGGAATTCTATAGTTTTATAACTAATTTGTACTAAAAAATAAGATGAAATATAGTTAATTTATTATATTAGAATTCTGAAAATAAAAAGACTCTGACAGACAGTTATTTCCAAAAAATTATAGGATGGATGAATTTTTAGATTTTCTATATATGGACACATGTCATAATTTTATTGGGGACTAATATTAGCCACCTACAATTAGAAACTAATGGTAGAATTTCCCAACTTAGTTAAGAAGAAAAAACTTATGGTTGCTATTTACAAAATGGCATGACCAATTTTCTAAAAGTAATTTTTAGGATAGGTCAATTTAGAAGGATAAATTTTGTAAAGAATTGATATAGATATAAGGAAAAAAAATTTTTTACCTCCTGTCCTTTCACGATTTTTTGGAATTGTCTTCTCATCTTTTTTTATTTTTATTTTTTACCTCTTCACCTTTATGAATTTTGAAAATTGTCTCCTCAAGCAAACTTCCGGTGGAATATTCCGAGAATATGCTTTCTTGTGTATCTCACGTGTTATTTTAAGGGTAAATCCTTCTTTTTATATGCGACCGATCCACTAAAATCCGCCCGACTCTACCCATACAAAATAAAACCCAATTAACTGTAATTAACCCTACCCACACAAAAGTCGCCAAAAAAAAATACCAAAAAAAGCAACACGAATACCTTCCACCTCCATCTGTGATGAAATTTCTGCGAATTTGACCTCCGTATTATCGATTCTGCACTTCTTCCCTTCACTTCCCAATCCTCTGGAAATAGCACAAGGCACAATCAAACGAGCTCCAAATATACACAAATTCCTAGTTGCTTCCATTTTTTGACTAACAGATCCACATAGAATTAACCTTTAATCCAATTAAGCTTTTTGTGGATCATAACACGTTTTATTGCGTTTTATTTTGTATGGGTAGGGTCGGACGGGTTTTAGTGGGTCGGGTCACATACAAAAAGACGGATTTACCCTTAAAATAACACGTAAGATACACGAGAAAGCAAATTCTCGGAATATTCCGTCGGAAGTTTGTCTAAGAAGACAATTTTTAAAATTCGTAAAGGTGAGGAGGTAAAAGATTAAAAAAAAAAAGATGAGGAAATAATTCCAAAAAATCGTGAAAGGAGAGGAGATAACATATTTTTTTCCCTAAATATAATAATAATAATCAAAAAGTAAAGAAAGCCCAATGGATCTCAATAAAATATGATGAGACCCAAAAGTAATGTTCTGATCTTAATAATATCCAAGTTCAAGATTAATTTACATGAATCAGCCCAACTGCATGTATGGTTTGTGGGCTGTAAAAGTATGATCTCATGCATTTTATTTTATTGTTCTGCATAAATTTTTTTTTGGTAGAAATTGTTCTGCATAAAATGCAAAATAGAAATGTGATTAACGTGACCAAAAAGAGATTTGGTATAATATAAAGCTGATAAAGAGCACTTACAAGGTACAAGTATTCAATACCTTTAATTTGCCACAAAGAATAATTTAAAGAGACTAAAGGAATAGTTAAACTTTTGTGTTGGGCACGGGATATAAAAAAGAAAAAGACAAGGAGATACATAGATATATCATCTAAGATAAGTATTATTTTAATCCTAAAAGTTATATTTTGTTGGTGAATCAAAAGTTTTAGAAGTGCAAGATTATTATAACTTATATACATATATATATACAAAAAAATCAAGTCATCAACACACACAATTAAAACGCACTCACACCACCACTAGCATGCTGCCGCCGCCCGAAATGAATCCTTTTGGAGAAGACCCGTCATCATCTACCATTATAGAGGAAGAAAAAATAAAAAAAGAACTCTTCAAAAACGCCATGAAAGGCAACTGGGACGAAGTAATCAAGATATACGAACAACACGGCCCGGTGGCGCACAAAGCCAAAATAACCCGGACCGGCGATACGGTCATCCACATCGCCATCTCCGACGGCCAAGTCGCCGCCGTCGAAAAGCTCGTCTCCAATGCGGCTGAAACTGCCGGTGCGCTGGGAATCAAGAACGAGGTCGGAAACACGCCGCTCCACCTGGCAGCGTCGCTGGGAGACGTGAGGATGTGCAAGTGCATCGGCAGACAGGACTCGAAACTCGTGGGAATACGAAACGACGACAATGAAACGCCGTTTTTCTTGGCCGTCCACCATGGACGAAAAGATGCGTTTCTCTGTTTGCATGACTTTTGTAAGGATAAAGGGTATACTTATGGTAGGAGAAATGATGGAGAAACTATACTTCATTCTGCCATCACTGGAGAATATTTTGGTGAGATCGATCAGCTTGCCCAAATTGTATTGTTTTCTTTAATTTATTATTTTTGTCAATATATTAATTACATGCATACAGATATTGCATTTCAGATAATTCATCTGTATAAGAAGCTTGTAAACTCGGTGAACGAGCAGGGTTTTTCTCCGCTCCATCTTCTCGCAAGCAAACCATCTGCATTCAAAAGTGGAAGTCATGTTAGAGGCTTTCAGAAACTCATATATCACTGTCAGTACTGATCACTAGCTAGCTATTTATTATATATCTATCTTTAATTAATTAATTAATATAATTACTTGAATCTGATCTCTTGTTATTCATGATCAGTTAGTTCGTTCGATCGATCGATCTCAGGCTGTACTAATCTGACTAATTTTTTTATTTAAGGTATATTTGTGGATGAAGTCGAGAAATTAGAATCAAGCTACTACAGTACTCGATCACAAGACCTTGAGAAAGGAGACAAGAAGAAATATCCTGAGAACTATCGAACCTGCGCAGCCTTCCTTATTATGATTAAAAAACTAATATTATTTGTACCAAGTAAGTCTTCATTTCTACTTTTTAGTATTTGTAGTATATTGATTTTAGCATTAATGATGTGCTAATTAATTCAATCTCATATATATTTATTCCCATACCCCATTTATAACAAATGGAAAATTTCTCTAAATTCGTCTGATTAACAGACTATTAATTCTTCTAATTTCGTCAGTTAATGGACAGAATATATATATATATATATATATATATATATATATATATATATATATGAAATTTGGGACATGCATGCTGATACAGTGAAAATTAAGTACTTTCAAACTTTATAGAACATATATAATATGAGAAACTCATAATGCATATATGCATGATTAAGATAAAATGTGACGATATAATTTATGGGACCAAATTAAAATTAGTAAGATTTCTCTGTTTTATTTTCAGTTTCTCTACCAGTGGCTTTTTGCATGAAGCCGAACAGTCAGCATTCGGATGCAAAGGATTCCAAGGGTCAGAAATTTGATAGATCGTAAACAAGACTCTAAGATCTAATATTTCTATTTAATTCTGATAAATTAAAATTACCTCATAACCTCGCTCGACTTGGAAATTTAAAGAATTTATTGGAAATTTTCTTATTTTTCATGGGAAAAAAATTATAGGACTAAAATTAAATCTGATAAATTAAAGTTAATGACTGAAATTACTAAGGGCCGGGCCATAAGTTACTGTTATTACAGGAAAAAGAAAAATGCAACTTTGCCTATATAATCTATATATATATATATATATATTTTTTTTTTTCTCTCAGGTGGCGCTGGTAAACAGTGGAATAATCAGCAAGTAGATACAGAAGGCCAACAATCAGATCCTAAACAAGGTGAATTAAAAGTGAGCTAGATGATGAATTATATATCACTTTTCGAAAACCTATATATTTCCTAATTAAAATTCCAAATTTTCAAAGTTAACTGATGAAATTACAAATTTTAATCATATACAATAATACTAGGCATGCACTAATCTAATCTTTTTTTTTTTTTTTTTTTCTCCCAAGGACAAGGATCAAGTATGTCCCAAGCTCAAGGTCATCAATTCTTCCCCGACAATTACCAAACATTCTTTCATGGTCTGAAGCTATTATCCAAAACAATGTTGGTAATCCTAGGCCTAGGTAAATAATATTAATACTTGTCCGATCCCTTCTTAACAAATAATTAATTAATTAAAGGTCATGTATTATATATACCTTTGAAGTTTTTTAGTTACAATTTAGTCTCTATATTTACAAAAATGACAAAAAACTCCCTGATCGATATTGGTGTTTGTATTCATCAGTCTAAACTTCAAATATTGATCTGTCTCTGAATTAAATCGTTTCTATATATTAAGGATCCATGGAAATAGTTAAACTCAGAGAGAAAAAGGAGAAACACATGTGGTCACTCCTAATCATGGAAAAGCTACTCGAGCACGCTTCTTTATACGAATACGAAGACAACGGAAGAAACCCAAATCATTTACCAGCCCGCAACGGTGAAACGACGCCCTACGCCCTAATCGACGGCGGAGCTGTCGATTTCAGCGAGAGCAGCCTGATGGACCCCTTATCTACTAATGATCCTAACTCTCCAATTAGAAAATTACCTACTACTGAAAAAATGTCGACTAATTTAAAGCTGGAAAACAGGTTGGAAATTGAGAAGAAGGAAACGCCGTTACTGATCGCGGCGAAAAACGGGGTGATGGAAATGGTGGAGAGAATTCTGGAACAGTTTCCGGTGGCGGTGCACGACGCAAACAATGAGAAGAAGAATGTAGTGCTGCTTGCAGTGGAGAATAGACAGCCTCATGTGTATAGTTTTCTCCTTGACCTGAAATTGATGAATCAAATTATATTTCGGAAAAGGGATAAAGATGGGAACAGCGCTTTGCATCTCGCGGCGAGGTTGGGTGATCATCGGCCGTGGCTTATACCAGGCGCGGCGTTGCAGATGCAATGGGAAATTAAGTGGTATGAGGTATATATATATATAGGATTTCCTTTTTTTTTTTTTTTTTTGGAGTTTCTTTTAAATGACGAAAACCATTGATGAAATTTAGATGAAAAACTGATCGATTAATTGTTTCCCTCCAACGTAACTCTAAAAAATATTTGACGATCTTAATTAATTCGCTGCAGTTTGTGAAGAATTCGATGCCACGCCAATTCTTCGTCCGGTACAACAGAGAAGGGCAAACGCCGCGCGATATTTTTAGCGCCACTCACAGAGAGCTGGTCAGGGAGGGCGGGGGGTGGCTCACCAGCACATCCGAGTCCTGTTCCGTCGTCGCGGCGCTAATCGCCACCGTCGCATTCGCCACCTCCGCCACCGTCCCCGGCGGAGTCAAATCCGACAGTGGCATACCCACACTCGAGAAACAGCCGGCCTTCAGCATATTCGCCATCGCTTCCCTCGTCGCACTCTGCTTCTCCGTCACCTCCGTCGTCATGTTCCTCGCGATTCTCACATCCAGGTACATCGCAAAACGCAAAATTGCACCGCAGTTGTTAAAATTACACCCTAATTTTGAAATTAATCTAGGTACCAGGAGAAAGATTTCGGTAAGGATCTGCCGAGGAAACTCTTGGTGGGGCTGACGTCACTCTTTGTATCTATAGCGTCGATGTTGGTATCTTTCTGCGCGGGACATTTCTTTGTGTTGAAAGATAAGCTAAAATACGCCGCATTCCCGGTGTACGCCGTGACATGTTTGCCGGTGACGTTTTTCGCCGTCGCACAGTTTCCGCTGTATTTTGATCTTGTGCGGGCTACTTTCAAGAAGGTGCCACAAAGGAGCTATAAGTAATTTTACAATATTATATAATTTAGATTTCTGGTCCTTCAATTTGGTGTTATTCCAACTTCTCTAATTTTCCCTTTTTCATATTCCCCCGCCCCCCCCCCCCCCCCCCCCCCCCCCCCAAAGAATAACGAAAGACGTAAAAGACCTCACTAGTCGCTAGTGCTCCCATAAGATAAAAGAAAAAAAAAAGGATTTTGTCTATTTGATCTTTTATAGTATTTTTTTTGTGTGTAATAAACTTCATTATGTTATATATATGTTATATATATATATATATATATATATAATTAAATTTTAATGTTATTCCCATGAAATGGTACGTAGTTATTTATGTTTTTGCAAAATTTTGATTTCATCCTCAAATTAAAGCTCAAATTTCTGGCTCTTATTAATTTAGGGACCCTTCTCATAGTGACCTCTGACCAACCTTTTATTACGATTATTAATTATATTTTCTTCTATTAAATATTTTTCAATTGCATGTAATAAATCAAATTAATTAATTTCTAGTGGCTACAAATGGACACGTACGATCGAGTGAAAAAACGAACCATGCTGATAAAAGACATTAAATGAAGTAATGGTTAATTACGTTAGGACTTAGGACCCGGCCGGCCCTCTGAAATACGAGATTAATTTACAATTTGTACTTTCGAGTTAGTCAAACATTACCAAATACCCACAAGTACATGCATAAATATATATATATATATATATATATATATATATATATATATATATATATATTTAATTAACAGATCGAGTCCCAAAACTTAAAAAAGAAGTAGAAATTTTGATTCCGAAATAATTTTTTCTCTCCTCCTCGGTTAGGTCTCTTCGTCTCTCTCAATGAGAATTTTTTCTTGGATTCATCCGGTTTTAATCCGTTTGACAAGATCTGTGAAAGATTATTTTTTAATGTTCTTCATCTTGCTAATTCATAATCCCTACTTTTTAGTTGAATTTAAATTTGAAAATCGCATAAGCCTTGTTATGTACTCCTTGAGAGCTGTTACTTCCTATTCTCGTCAGACTTTTTTTCATACACAATTTTCCCTTTTACGAATTCCTCCCTATCTCGTCATTATGGAAAAAGAAATTGATCGTTTTGGCAAATCGGTGGCCATCTCAGATGGAGAGGATGAGACTGATAGCTACGAGGTTCCTGCTGATACGTGGAAAATCAACTCGACGGACTATTCTCTTGGTCTGGTTGGTAGAGTTTTTTCTCACAAAACTATCCATATCGACTCATTGACAAGGGCTCTCACGAGAGCTATGCAACCTGTGAAAGGGATGACTATCAATAGGGTTGGTGATGAAAGGTTCCTTCTCGTTTTTAACCATGAATGGGACAGAGAGAGATCGATTGAAGGATCTCCATGGACCTTCGACAAATATCATATTGTTTTTAGTCCCATTCCCGAAGGATCAGATCCGGCGACCATTCCACTTGACCACTGTGACTTCTTCGTTCATGCTCAGGGAATTCCACTATCGAAGCACACACGGGAAATGGCTGTGTTTATTGGGAACAAAGTTGGGCTATTTCGAGATGTTGATTTTGAGCAACAGAGTAAAGGAAGATCTGACACTGCGAATTCGAGTTGGTGTTCTTATGACCAAACCCCTGAAGAAAGCTATTAAACTTCGTAGTCCACAAGGAACTGACTTGATTGTCTCCTTCACTTATGAAGGACTGGGCAACTTCTGCTACATCTATGGTATGTGTGATCATACCGAAAAAATTTGTGAAGCCCATTATACCAGGGAGTTTTTTTCTGGGAAGGATAATAAGTTTCCGTATGGTGATTGGTTACGAGCAACTCCGAAAGATTATTTTCTGTTTGAACGAAGGATCCCCTGCTCTAATATCTTCTCCCCATCCCGTCGTTCTGCTCCTCGGCAATCATCAAGCCACGGCCAGGTACTGATTCCCGACGCCAACATTCTCTCTCCACCGCCGGTCAGTCATCTGCGTGCTCCTCCTGGTTTTCCGGCTCGGTCTAACAACCCAACAACTCCGCAACAATGGCGCACACCCCTCCCCCATAATCTCGCTCCCCCTATTCTCGTAACTAATTCTCCTCACAATACAATCTCCCAGCCATTGGGCCTTAACTTCCATTCTACAAACCCCTTAACCCACCCACTCCTATACAGTCAAGGCCCGTCAGACCCATTAAGCCCATCTAATTTCTCATTGGGCTATGACTCTTCCTTTATCCCAGGCCTCG
This sequence comes from Verbena officinalis, assembly GCA_958496215.1. Taxonomy (NCBI): domain Eukaryota; kingdom Viridiplantae; phylum Streptophyta; class Magnoliopsida; order Lamiales; family Verbenaceae; genus Verbena; species Verbena officinalis. The sequence continues at coordinate 909,079 of OY292385.1, forward strand.
GCCCAGCTCATCCACCGGCCCAAATTATCAATGGCCCATCTCTGTTGCCGGCCCAAGTTCTCAATCCCTCCACCGTTCCTATTCTTTCGTCTGCCCTTTTCTCAACTCCACCAGCAACTCTTACATCACCTTCTGCTCAAGACTTTGTGATCCCCTATATTCCACAGTATGTTCAGGGTCCGATTCTTCGCCAATCCCTTGGCTCAAATCTCACACCCTCATCAACCACCAATTTGCCGAGCCCAGAGGAGGACCAAAGATGCAAGAAAAGGGTTCGCTCCCCTCAATCAGAATATCTTCTGCCCACCTCCATGAAAACTCCGATCCAGACGGATTTTGGCAATAATGAGTCGAGCTCTACGAGAATCCAAAAGGAATCAAATCGAATCGGCTACCCCTGTGAAGAATGGGAACTCTTTAACCAATCTTGAGTTAACCAATGTTCCTCTTTCCTTCTCGATTCAACAGATGGATGAAGTTAACGGAAGGGGTCGAAAGATGAAGAAGTTTCGTGGGCGGAAGTTGACAGGCAGGGCGATGCCGGGAATTGTGATCAGGGAGAATGTCAATTCTGAAGCAAATAAGGAAGCTTCTAATAAGGTTCTGCAAATTCATAATCTTTCCAAGTTAGGCAGTAGTAGTCCGGCGGAGGCTGTTGATTAGCCCCGCCCTGAATTATGAATGTAATAAGTTGGAACTGCCAAGGATTAAGGGGTCCTTGGCGAGTTCATAATATTTGATCTCTATTAAAAGATCATAACCCCTCTTTGGTTTTTATTTGTGAATCGAAAAGTTGAGTATTTGAAGTATTCTTTTAATTTGAATGGTTTTTCTGTTGATAGTAATGGAAGAGTGGTGGCTTAATTTTATTGTGGCGTGAAGATATTACTGTGAATTTACAGACTTTTTCAAAGAATCATATTGATGTTATTGTTGAGGAAGTTGGCAGAAGTAGTCCATGGAGATTCACTGGATTTTACGGAGAGCCGAAACATGTTGATAGACATCATTCTTGGGAGTTGCTGAGGAAACTGCACTTGAACTCAAACATGGCTTGGTTAGTCATGGGAGATTTCAATGAAATTCTTAGCAATTTGGAGCGTGAGGGTGGCAATATTCGTAGTCCAGGCAGGTTTGCTGGTTTTCGCAATGTTCTTGTAGATACGGGCTTAACGGATCTTGGATTTAATGGATCAAAGTTTACTTGGTGCAATCACTGGCCTGAACCTCGAACTATTAGAGCTCGGCTTGATAGAGGTGTTGCAAAGTCCGTTTTTCTTAGCTCCTATAGACATTCAAGGATCACGCACATCTCAACATCATGTTCGAATCATTGTCCTATCCTTTTCACCAATAATCCGAGTAAGGCGCGCGTGAATCGTAAGAATAGACCCTTTAGATTTGAAGCTTGCTGGATTCAAACGAAGGAGTGCCAACGGATCATCGGAAACACTTGGGTTGAAGGCTCGGGCCCAAACCCAGCCGAAAATATTAAACTGAACAATGAATCTTGCAAGGTGGGCCTTATTAACTGGCGTAGGTCGATCAGAGAGGACGCTAAAATTCTTGAGTTTCTGGAGCGAAAACTTAAGCTTCTAAGAGCGGGTCCGATTACTGCTCTTTCGAAAATGGAGGAAACTGACATCAAAAGTCAAATAGATTCGATTATTCGAGCTGATGAACTCAAGTGGAAATGAGCAAAAGAGCACTGGCTCAAAGATGGTGACAAGAATTCTAGGTTCTTCCATGAGAAAGCAACGAGGAGAAGTGAGAATAACCGAATTGAGGCGCTGTTAAATGAGGATAGGGATCGGTGCACATCTAAGGAAGATATCAAGGGGATTATTGAGCGCTATTTTGGTGAGTTGTTCAAATCTAGTCCATACAATGAAGAGGAGATGTCTGCTGTTTTAGGATTGATTGAGCCGAGGCTGACAGAGGAGAACAAACATATGCTGCTGGCTTAGTTTACAAAAGAGGAGGTATCATTCGCTTTAAAAAATATGTATCCTCTTAAATCCCCCGGCCCTGATGGCTTACCCCCGTTATTTTTCCAAAAGTATTGGCATATTGTTGGAAAAGATGTGGATAATTGTGTTTTGGATTTTCTGAATAATAACCGTTTCTGTGATTCCTTGAATTATACGCATGTGGTTCTTATTTCGAAATGTCGTAATCCCGAGATGATAACTCAGTTTAGGCCTATAAGCTTGTGTAACGTTGTGTATAAAATTGCCTCGAAAGCTATTGCAAATAGGATGAAACCTCTTCTTGATAATATTATCTCTCCTTCGCAATCGGCCTTTATTTCGTCTCGTCTCATTACGGATAACGTTCTCATAGCTTATGAGTTGAATCATGCATTGAAAAAAAGAAATAAAGGAAAGGCTGGATTTTTCTCTCTGAAATTGGATATGAGTAAGGCGTACGATAGAGTGGAATGACACTTTCTTGAAAAGGTCTTGTTGCAATTCAGTTTTCCATCTCGGTTCACTAATTTGATTATGTACTGTGTTCGTTCTATGTCATACTCATTTATTTTAGATGGTGATCAATTTGGTAATATTACTCCGGGCCGTGGAATTAGACAAGGGGACCCTCTCTCCCCTTACTTATTTCTTTTTTGTGCCGAGATACTTTCTTGCATGATTCAGAGACAAGAACAGTTGGGTAACCTTAATGGTATTGTTGTGTGTCAAGGAGCCCCTCGAGTCTCCCATCTTCTTTTTGCTGATGATACTCTGATTTGTGGGGAAGCGAACGAACGGGCTATGTATTGTATTTGGGATACACTTCAGCTTTACTCGCAGTTGTCTGGCCAACTGACTAACTATCAGAAATCATCAATTTTCTTCAGTGGCTGTCTTCAGGAGTCTGAAAGGTGTCGGTTGGCTGGTATATTGGGTGTACAGCTTAGTCAAAAATTTGAGCTATATCTCGGCCTCCCAGCTGTAGTGGGAAAATCGAAAGCTGCTATCTTTTCATCTATTCGGGACAGAATTTGGAAACGAATCCAAGGTTACTCAGAGAAATTTCTATCTATGGCGGGGAAAGACGTTCTTATCAAAGATGTGTTGCAAGCTATCCCGACGTACACTATGGGATGTTTTCTACTGCCTGATTGCTTCATTCGGGAGTTGGATTCTCTTATTGCTAATTTTTGGTGGAATAGTGGTGATAACAAAAGGATACATTGGTTGGCCTGGAAGAAGGTGTGTCGACGTAAATCTATTGGAGGTATTGGGTTCCGTAGCTTGAAACAATTCAACTTGGCCATGCTCGCTAAACAAGCCTGGAGAATCTTAAAACATCCGGATTCCCTTATCGCTCGAGTTCTTAAAGCTAAATATTTTTCGGAGTCTAATCTTTGTGATGCAGGTCTTGGTAGGTCACCATCATTCACATGGAGAAGCATTCATGCTTCATTGCACCTCATCTCGGCTGGCTCCAGGTGGAGAATTGGTAAGGGTACGGAGGTTGGAATTTGGTCGAATAATTGGATTCCGAAACTTCCAAGTTTTCGTCCTAGTTTCCCACTTGCTCGTAATTTCTGTGTTGAAAGAGTGTGTGATCTGTTTGCCCTCGGAGAATTGCGGTGGAACTATGAGCTTATTCGGTCGTTGTTTTCTCCGGATGATGCTGATGCTATTGAGAGTATCCCGCTCGGACCTCATCCACGGGAAGATCATTTGATTTGGCATTTTTCTAGAAATGGCCAATTCACGGTGAAAAGTGCATATCACCTTGCTCTTGAGATGGCTTCCCCAAGAAACGACGGAGTTATGCCTGAGTTATCTAAGGTATGTAATTTAATTTGGAAGCTTAAGGTGTTACCTAAGATTAGGGTATTCATATGGCGTATTTGTCATAATATTCTTCCTACTGGGAAATTTTTTTTATCTCGCCATTGTAATATTAATCCGTCTTGCTCTATTTGTAATTTTGATGTTGAGGATGATGTTCATATGTTAGTCAAGTGTCCTTTTTCGAGGCAAGTTTGGGCCCTTTCAAATTTGCCTTGGCGGATTGTCAATAGATTAGAGTCGAATGTTTGCAATGGTATTGAATTGGCTATTAGAAAGTTGAATGAGGGGGATATTGTGATGTTTTTCTCTATTATGTGGGAGATTTGGTGTTTCCGGAACAAAAAGTGGGCAGAAGGATGTAATTTTTCTTCGGCTAAAGTGCTTCAACAGGCAAGAAGTTTCTGTTATGATCAACAAGCAGCTTGCCATTTGATTCTAGTGTAGCCTCCCTTCCTTTTGGAGTGGGGTCTAGGCGGAGAAGCCAAGTGGACTACAGGAGAATTGAGCAGCCTGATGTTGGCATTGGTAGTCAAGATCCAAATTTTAGATGCTAGTTCCGGAAATGTCAAGTGGTGTCCCCCTCCTAATGGGTCGGTGAAAATCAATTGTGATAGGTCCGTTTTCAAGGAGTCGGGGATGATTGGCGCGGGTATTGTGGCTCGTAACCACCAAGGCTTTGTTGTAGGTTGGGAAACGAATCGTATACGTGGCCATCCAATCCCGAATATGCCGAAGCTTTCGCTGCTTTTTCTGCATTGAGACTCGCTCGGGACTTTCGCTGGCGGGATATCATCATTGAAGGTGATTGTATTAATATAATCCGGAAAATTTTGGATCGTGAAGAGAATACCTCTTATTTAGGCAACGTTATAGAGGAATGTAAGAAGTTTTTTTGTCGTTTTGATAGGGTTAGGATGGAATTTGTAAAACGTGATGCAAATATTATAGCACACGTTCTAGCTAAAAATGCGGCATACACCTGCATTGGTTCAGGAGATATCCCCCAATTATGCTCTTCAGTATGTATTGAATGATTATGTATCGGCTGTTTTTTAATCTATAAAATTACGCTTTTCTTAAAAAAAAAAAAAAAAGATCGAGTCCCAAGTTTTTATTCCGATCGAAACTGAAACATATAAAGACATATAACTTGAGGGAGCTAGGATGAATTCACCTTTTTACGATTTCACATTTGAATCTTGTAAGATAACTTATATATTTACTTTCCTAAGGGAGGTATTTAATTGTAAGGTGTATTATAGATATAATTATGCATATATATATTTCTATATTTCAAAGGATATATATATATATATCTATATATATCTATATATATATATATATATATCTATATATATATATATATATATATATATATATAGATATATATATGACGGAGATGGATATGGAGGATCTGATTATGACGTCGGACAGAGACGTTTCTATCACCGTCCAATTCCAATTAGCAAAAGTACTGTCTCCTTGCATAATATGGATTCCAGACATTCATTATATGGCTAATATGACGCCGTGGAATTCCGAATCACTCGGTGTATTAGTGAACTATCTCTCTGAAGGATGTTCCACTAGAAATACTCTTGTTATTGCTTCGACTCATATTCCCCACAAAGTGGATCCCGCTCTAATAGCTGCGGATAAATTCAATACGTGCATTAAGATACGAAGGTTTCTTAGTTCAAACCAACGAGAGCACTTTTTGAATCTTTCATATACTAGGGGATTTTACTTGGAAAAGAAAATGTTCGATACTAACGGATTCGGGTCCATAACCATGTGTGCCAATGAAAATGAAGTCTTGAAAACTTGGGTGCAATTAGGATATAATAAACTCGGGGTAGCGTTAGAGAAATTAGGCCAGACGAATTAGACAAGACAAATTCGGTTAGAGAAATTAGAATTAGATAGGCCCTGACAAGACCCAATTCCATTCCGTAGACCTTGGCTTGAATACCCAAATACCCAATTTGAATATATATATATATATATATATATATATGTTTTCATAATAAATTTCTAGGATGAACTTCAAAATTGATGAGATGGCAGATATTTAATTTATTTTTTCCTCTTTAGGTCAAATAAATACTGATGATGATAAATGCAGCAAGCACATGCTGACCTGATTTATTACTCTCCTTCATGATTAGGACAATCGATCTGTTTTAAACTTTATATATTTAATAATATATATAATTTTACTCGTGAGAAATAGTGCTAGCTCCTGGAATTTCATTTTCCAACTATATATACAACTATCTTCAAAGAAAAAAAAAAAAGCTATATATACAACTTCAATTCCAGGAAAAACAATGCAAATCCTTAATTGTTTCTCAGACTATATATATATATATCCATTTCCGCTGTATGAAACTGCACGTAAATACCATTTTCAGCATATACGCGTTTTTTTGTAATATATAGTTTTTACTTAAATATAAGAATTAATCGGTATCTCATGCTAATTAGTTCCACAAAGTATATATGCGGTTTTCACATTTTATTCCTTAAAAAGAAAATTGGTGGATCAGAGACTCAAATTACTATATATATCACGATATATAGTTATGGGACTAAAATTAAATGAAATTTATCCTTAAATTGAAACTTTTTACTACTTAAATATTTAAGTGTTTGATGATATAATACTTCTTTAACAATTGGAACTTTTAGTTGAGATGATCATTCTACAGAGCCAGGTCAAAGAGATCCTGTAATAATTGATTTGAAACTTATATTGTACAAATGATCAATTGAGCTTAGTTGTAATCTCCTCCCATCATAATTAAAGTTTCCCTACTACTTTACATCAATATTATTCTCAATACAGCCTCCGAAGTAAGCAAAAGTAAAATATTTTCTTAGGATTTTCGCCAAAAAGAATAGCACGTTCTCCTACCAAACAATCCAGCTTATATAGTTCATATTAATTAGCTTAATGATTAATTATTGGACAACAATTATATTAATGGAATTGGTTAGCAAGTAGAACATATATAATTAATGGGAGGCCACGAAGTTGTTCTTCTTCTTCTTCTTTTTTTTCCCCCTTATTTCACAATATAATAAATTGGATCACTTTTAGCCAAACATGTAGCTATAATTATTATCAGACTTGGACCAAAAACTATAATTATCTTGGCATTCTATTATTGAGACAAAGAGATGAGTCTATGGTATGGCTAGTGGAAACTTAAGTAAAGATTAGTGGGTCACTTAATTAGGGTTTGTTAGGGATTCCTAATTAGAATATTAGGATCTAAATCTTCACTAGTCAACCCTATTAATATTACCCTTATCTATGATTAAACTAATCCATTCGTTAATTACAAAAAAGAACTTGCGAAAAAGGTATGTGGGTTAGCAAGCACGTATAGTCCCCACATGTAGCATGTGGATTTAAGATCGGTTAACTAGATGGGCTTAAAGAGTGTATATAGTGTCTGTATCATGTTCAGTAATCGTGTTGGCAGTTGGATATCTATTTAGTAAATATTAAAAGAATTTGTATTCCAATGTCTGTATCATGTTCTATCTATGTGGTTGTGTACGTGCATCAAAAACATAATTGCAGTCCTTATTTTTGCAAAAACATTTTTAAAATATTTGATTAAATACTTTTAATTTCTTATTCACTTTTCCCAAAAGCAAAAGTCTTGTGCCTAAATGAAAAAAATACTCGCTTTCACTTGGAGTTTGCCCAAAAAGCTAGGCGATTTTTGTGGGTCAACCCAACAAAGGCCTGTGACTCTTCAGTGGCTATCCTATACTTTTGTAAAATTAAGTGCTTTTTTGAATGAAGGATTTCCCAAGCCAAAAAAAAAAAAGCATTAACTAACCCTTGAATATGGTTTAAGTCCTTTTTGCAAGTGGAATTATCCAAAACATAACTTCTTAAAAAAACATGATTTGATGGTATAATGTTAACTGCTGAATATGAGGTTTCAACATGTCATTCTCAAATATTTTGTTTGTATTTAATAAGGATTAAATAAAATCTCTGCAGATATTCTATCTATTTCCAACAATTAAATGAGTAATTTTGCAATTCAAAGAAACATTTTTTCATCCCATAATTACCATAATATGCTTGGTTATGAAGAGGACATAGAAAAGCAAATCAAAATTGAAGAAAGAAAAGGAAAGATGACCAAACCAAACCCAAAATTCTCCAAATTTACATTTTCCTACACTTTTCTTTTTGCTTCTTCAGACTGTATTTCCTGATTTCTTCGTCTTTGATAGAACAAGAAAAAAACCAAACGAAATGATGGGGGGCAACGGGCAGTACTTTGGTATGAACCAATGCTGACCGCGGGCAGTCTTGAAAAAACTGTCCGGGGCATGGCCAACTTGGGGGGTGGGGTTGGTTCATGTTGGGTAGTAAGCAAATTTACAGAGAGCGCCCCAAAACGACCTCGAGAACTACACACACAAATACTCACAGTGTGTGTAAGAATCTTCTCTCTCTTCTTATTCTCCAACCTCTGCAGATTCACTTAAAAAAGCTCGATACTTTGATCTCTACTCAGAAACGAGGTGTTTGAGAAGAGAACACCACCGCCGCCGCCGCCGACCCATATGACAAAGAGTCTTACTTCTGCATTTTCTCCCATTGATCTCTGTATTCTTGATTTTCTGATTAACTTTCCTGATTCCCGGCCGTTTCTTCCATTCTTTGAGCTTCTTAAGAAACGCGAAGTGAAGCAGAAGTGTAAATTACATCTGGGATTCGTAAAAATCTTTGTTTCTTTTTGGTTTTTCCGACTGGAAATTGTCTTAGAGAGGGAAAGACGAGAATTTGTTGAAGAAAGTTTTGATCTTGATCGTAATTTCAAATATTCGATAAAGTTTTTATGAAGAGCTGAAAAAATGAGAGATGGGAACTCGAAGAAAAGCAAGGTTGGTTTTATTCGAGTAAATAGAAAAGAAATGCATTACTGAGTTTGTTTTGTTTTTGTTGAAGATTTCTGATTCTTTTTTCTTGTATTTGTTCATGGAAGCTTTCATGGCCTAAGACACTAGTGAAGAAATGGTTCAACCTCCAGAGCAGTGCTGGGGATTTTCATGCTGATAACATCATTTATGAAGGTAGTTTATTTTATGAAAAATGGGAAACTTTAAATTGTGATTCTGCAGAAAGTTGAATCTTTTCATTTCTGTTAATTGGAATCGAGAAGTGGGATTTGAAAGTGTCTGCTATCTCAATTGCCTCAATTGCTTAGATCTCTTCTTCTTTTATTATTAATCTCTCTCTGAAAAAAATTATGGGATTTATATTCTTGGTCTAAGGAAATTATCTTTTTCTTTCTGTGCTGTAACAGTTAATGTTACAGCTTTAAATACTTTAAGTTTTGATTTGCTGCTTTTTCAGGTGTTGATGGAGAGTGGAGGAGCAGTTTCTCAGAATGCACTATCAAGGAAAACAACATAGGTCCTATTATTAATTAATTATTATTAACAAAATAAAAAACTTGGGAAACAATTTCTTGTTGCTTATTTTGCTTAAATGGATTGAACAGAGAAATCAAATGGACGAAATTCTGATCGTGGGGGAAGAAATAAGAATAATCTTGATTCCTCCCATATCACAGATGTCCACAATTACAGGTCTTTTCTTCTTTCCAGCCTTTGGTTAATCCACTAAACTTATATATATTATAAATATTACATTCTCTATTTCAATAAAACAGGATCTTCGTTGCAACATGGAATGTGGCTGGAAAATCTCCTCCAAGTTATTTAAATCTAGATGAATGGCTACACACCTCACCTCCTGCTGACATTTATGTTCTTGGGTGAGTTAATTAGCTCAAAAAAACAGCCTATTCCTACCTTATTTAATGTAAAATTATAATGGGTGAATTACATCTATACCCCTGACATTTGGTTTAATTACACCAAGGCCCCCTGTACTTTGACTTTGTCTTACAGATTGCCCCTTATGTATGCTTTGGTTAGGGTTCCTAATGTTTTCTGTTGTATTTATGGAGTAAACTGTCCAAATTACCACTCCATAGATGGGAAAAGTGCAGGGGGTCTAGGTGTAATATCCCAAAGTATAGGGGGTCTAGATGTAATTCACCCAATTTAAAAAGACATTTTATGCAAAATTTTGAATTTTAAATAAAAACCATATGAAATATCCCTCTATATCTCATTTCTTTTTAGGTTTCAAGAAATTGTTCCTTTAAATGCTGGTAATGTTTTGGGAACAGAAGATAATGGTCCAGCAAGAAAATGGCAAGCACTCATTAGAAAAACCCTCAATGGTATACCCTGCACCAGCGGTAGTTATCCTCCGCATCATCCACTTATAGAGCTGAATGATGATTTTGAATCATCCAATAAGGAAAAAGATTTCACCTTTTTCCAAAATCGCCACTCGTTTCAGTCTATAAGCAGGAGCATCAGAATGATGGAGCCACATCATCATCCGGCACTCGATCATCGGTTCAGTGTTTGTGATCGGATGATGTACGGTCACAGACCTAGTGATTGCAATGAACCCGATGCCTCATGGGAATACTCCTCTGATTATGAAGATGGGCCCCACTCGCCTGTTGACCAGTCAAGGTACTGTTTGGTTGCAAGCAAACAAATGGTGGGAATTCTTTTGACTGTTTGGATAAAGAGTGGTTTGAGGGATGATGTTCGGAATTTGAAAGTTCCGTGTGTCGGGAGAGGCTTGATGGGATATCTCGGCAACAAGGTTTGATTTGTTTGAAGGCGAAATTACATGTATGACCCCTGAGGTTTGAGATAATTACAATTCAGTCCCTCTATTTCCAAAAATTACAGTTACAAAAAAAAAACTCCCTTAAATATGCTGATTATTTGCATTTTTTGGCTTAATGATGTACAGTTTCAGCAGGGAGATTTTTTGTAGTTTTTTAAAATAGAGGGACTAAATTGTAATTAAGGAAAACATCTGAGGTAGTAGATGTAATTCAACCCCTTTTTTACTTTTTTTTTTTGAGATCAAGAAAATGTGGAAATTTTATAAAGTTACGTTTCTCCACAGGGTTCGATTTCGATTAGCATGTATTTGCACCAAACGAGCTTCTGCTTCGTCTGTAGTCATTTGAGTTCTGGAGAGAAGGATGGGGATGAGCTGAGAAGAAACTCTGATGTAATGGAAATTTTGAGGAAAACAAGGTTTCCACAAGTTAATAATAATGATGATATTGGAGATCAGATTTCTCCTCAGACAATACTTGATCATGAGTATATTTTTTAGCCATTTTTCGTTATTTTAATTATTAGAATTTTATTTTCATTTCTTGGTTCTAAATCTTTTTTATTCTTTTTGTTATTGAGTTTTTGCAGTCGAATCATATGGCTTGGGGACTTGAACTACAGAATTGCCCTTGCTTACAGATATGCAAAAGCACTTGTAGAAATGCGCAATTGGAGAGCTTTGTTAGAAAATGATCAGGCAAGTAAATAAATTTTGCTGTTTGATCCTCCAAATCTGTGGATATCAGCTTTGGCACCTACATTACTGACTTTTATTTAAAATTTAAAAATTTGTGTCCTCTTAAACAGCTTCACATAGAGCAGAGAAATGGACGTGTTTTTGCAGGATGGAATGAAGGAAAAATATATTTCCCTCCTACATATAAATATTCAAATAATTCTGACAGATATGCTGGCGAGAATATGCACCCAAAAGAAAAACGAAGAACTCCTGCATGGTAACTCTTCCCATCAATTTATATTGTCGAAAGCAAAATTAAGCAATCATTTGCCAATTTGGTTTCAAACTTACACATACCTCCCCTTTAACTTATCTCCACTTACAGTTACACCCTTGTGCCGATCTTTTCACATAATGCCAATTTTTAAATTTGAAAAGATATTTCTATTAAAGGGGAGGACAGGGGTCATTTGTAATTCTGTGACTAACAGAGGAAGTTTGTGTAATTACACATAGTTGGAGGGGAGGACAGTGTGATTAACCCTTTTATTTTGAGTAAATGTATTTTACACGCCATTAACTATGTATATATTTGCTGATGAAGGTGTGATCGGATATTGTGGTATGGTCGTGGTCTCCAACAATTATCATATGTTCGTGGGGAATCTAGGTTTTCTGATCATAGACCAGTTTGTAGCATATTTTTGGCAGAAATTGAGTCCATAAATTGTAGCAAAATCAAGAGAAACATGAGTTATTCTAGCTCTAGAGTCGAGGTTGAAGAGCTGCTACCATACTCGCGCAGATATAATCAATTAAATTTCTTGTGAAGAAAAAGGGACCACATTTGAATTTCTGGAGAATTTCGGGACGTGCATTGCAAACATGAGGAACATCAGCTGCTAAGCAAAAGTAGTAAGTAACGTAAGATTTCCATTTCCATCTCTATTGTTTAATAATCCCATTTGATAGTTTAGTTCAAAAATTTCCATCTGTGTTTATTTAGTATGTTTTCGTGTCTTTTGCAGGCTCAACCAGAAGTTCCCTCACTCATGACCCTTAACATTAAAATTAGGTGAATTACATATACGCCCCATGAGATTTACCATAATTACAAAATAATCCCTCTACTATTTTGATAATATGTAAGATACTTCGATTTTGCACTTTGCAGGATTAGTTACTGCTGATGTGGGATGATGAAGAGCATCTCAAATTGTAAATAACTCGCTCTTCATGTAGGGATAGTGTAATATTTAGAAAATTTTGAAGCTGGTAGCGGTAGATAGATTTGATAAGTTATTCCATTTTTCAATTGCTAATTGATGAAGTAAAAGGAAATTGAGCTTTTCATAACCTGTACAGTGATAGTAACTTTCAAAATATTTACTGAAAAGATTTCACTTACTGTTCATGTGGGGTTGCTGAAGATTGTGTATCAGCAGAAGATGAATGAAAAATATGAAAGAAGATATATAATTGGGAAAGAATTATTGTGACATATTTATAATTATATGAGATTGGTAGTCAGAAGCTAGAATATTACGGATCGATGTCATTTTCATTAATTTACTACGATTTTTTCATCCAACAATATATATATATATATATATATATATATATATACATACCGCGCGACAAATTGAAAATAAGACAACATTTATGGTTTTGACTGATGTATTAATAAAACAACTGCAAAGTTAATAAATTCAGGGCCGGGGGTACGTTTTCTAATTTCATTGGGAAGTAAATTAAGGATTGATTAGTATCAGAGGTGACATATATATATAATTAAGAAGAAATTGCATAGATATATATAATTTAATGAGGTGATTTTGGGGTAAAAATAATAGGGATTTTGCTTGTTAAACAAGTCAGTCTGTCAGACACAGATATGAGAGAGACTGCCAATTTCAGCTGTGATCAGTACGTACAGACTCGGGGCGAGTATCATATCATATCCATCGTTTTTGTAGGGAAGAGTTTTGGAGTGATCGATGTAAGAAATCATGCATTGCTGCAATTGTACTCCTCAATTACAGGTTACCAAGTCAACTTAATTTGCAGAAAGAACAATAATAATTCATTTTGTTTTACATTTTATGATTTTTGCTTTTGGAAATGAAACCAAACACAGAATATTGGATTGCAAGTTCTAGGCGATAAAATTGTACCTAGCCATCACAGGAGAAAGAAATAATATGATGCTCTCGGACATTGGGCCTCAAATTTGTCCAAATTAAAGCTACAGCTGATCAACCTGTTGGATGGCAATCGGGCCTGGGCATTTTGCCATTTCTTTTCACTTAGGATAATTACACTTACATCGCCTTTTAACTCAAAAAAACTTTAAAAAAGAAAATACAACAAAATCCTTCCCTTTTACTATTAGAAATTGCAAAAGAAAGCTGGATACGATTCCAGCCGTGTGTTTTATTAAGTTAACAAAACATATATTTTACATCTCATAGTACATGAAAGCCACATATAACATTACACTACACAGTACTCATAGTCATATTACTATCTGGCTTGATGTCGATCTATATATACATTATAGATATAGCTAGCGTAAACAAAATTCCGGCAGCCACTCCTCCGCCTCCGCCGCGTTAGGTTCTTACTCGTCAGCACGGCCCTGCTGCTGCTGGCGAGGTCCCCTGAAGAAAAGCTCCTCCTCTTGACTTCTGAAAATCTCCTCCACTTCTCTCGCTGGAATTCCGAATGCCAGCTCCTTCGCTTGTCTCTCTATTTGGTTAAGCACATTCCTCTTCCCTGTCGAGACAAGAATATCAAATACTTTTAGAGGGACAAAAATATAATTTATTAGATAAATTTTAATTACGAAATGAACATTAATCTGAGGGATTTTAGGGCCATTTTACATGAATTTTTTTTTGGATAATCTATCAGATTGAATGATTAGGGTTGGCACACCTTTAATTTATTCAAACACTACAAATGACCCCATAAGAAAAGCTAAAACATCAGACCTTCGTACTGATTTATTTATTTTTGAAACTTCTGGAAATACAAAATACCAAAAACCACCCTTTGATTTGAAAATCTACACTTAAGAATGGACTTATCTGTGATATTTTTATACTTACTAATGGATAGTTTGTAATAGTTTTGATCTACGGATACCAACTACCAACAGTGTAATTAATTTAACGTTAATATCATAATCAATTGCTTCTTCCCTGAAGAACAAAAATTCTATAATATGAGTCGACGATCAACTTTCACCTGCAAGAGCGAATCTTTCGTTGTTGTTGGAATTGACTTCGAAGCACACAAGCTGCAAGTTCTGATTTTTCGAGGCAACCGCCACAAACGGATGACCCGCCGGAACCACCACCACGGTGCCCCGTTTGAGGCGGGAGCTGATCCTCCGGTAGCTAGGGCGGCCCTGCTCCTCCGCGGTGACACTAGGGCGGCGCTGCATTCTGGACTGTGACACATGCGGGCACGCCATTTCAAAGTAGCCTTCACCTTCAACCACTATGGCAATCTTCGTCGCCTTGGAGTTGTAAAAGGGACCCGTCATCGCGCCCTAAGCAAAACAATAATAAACTTAATTAGTGTTTAGGACTTCTATCAAACACTTGTGCCTTGCCTTTATATTTCTTTGTACTTTATTATGCTTAGCACAAAAATATGTTAGATTTAACTATTTATTTTCAGTTAACTTTTGCTGTATGGGAACCACCTCATGGCCGTTACAAAATGTTCAATTATCCTTGGGAGGACATCTTCATCAAACACAAACCTGGGTGATGTTAGCGAGAGAAACGGTAACGTCTAGGTCGCGAAGCTCCCTGTAATGGCTGGAGTCGACTTCGAAGAGCTGGCCATACTGGTTCTGCTGCGTTGGGCGTTGTTCGTAGAGATTGATTGAGCCTTTTGATTCGCCGCCGAACGGCCAGATGCCGCCTTCTTCGTGGTGGCTCATTGCTCGGACTTGCTCCTGAGAGGCCTTGATTATCACTCCTTGTTTTTGTTGCCCGAATAGCCTCTGTAATCTATCCCTCCTCACCTGAAATTCATGAGAAAATAACAAAATCAGTAATTAGACGATGATATCATCGGAACAATTTCATTGAAAAATTCAAAAATTACATTGAAAGCAGCTTCGAGTATCTCGTCGCTAAATGCCCTGAAGAAGGATTCTGGGTTTTCTCCACCGGCTCCGAAAAATGCCTGTAAAATTTGTCAGAATTAGATAATTCATTCAAACATATGTATAATACAACAACATGTAATTAATTTACAGTAAATATTACCTCAAATTGGCCTGGAGTAGAGACAGGTTGAAGAAGCTTGGCTAGAACTAATCTCTGATTATTGTCTCTGTTAACCAAATACGTCGTCGTTCCAGCCTTGATCCTCACAATATCACCTTCCCTGATGTTGAAACTCTCCCGCCTGTTCTGACGCACCATACTCACAGTTCCCCTTCCTGTACAATTAAAAAACTCCATTAAATTAATAAAAAAAATATTAATTAATATTCCATAAATTTGAAGTAAAATTAATTAAATAATATTAATAAATACCATTTACAACAAAGAATACAGCTTCAGCATCCCAGTGATTAGGCACGATGAAGGTTTGAGGCTCCATTTCCAGAAATGAGATTCGGTAATTCTCAATGCCCTTGAGAAGCTTGGACCGGTCCGTGAATTTCTGGAGGATTCGAACCCGGCCGTGTTGGGTCTGCATTCCGGTTCTGAAATGGCGGTCCTCGAACACGTAAGGGTTTTCTTCTTCTCTCTCCCCGTATGTCTCCTCGTTATCCTGCAGGGACCCTCGCCTGCCACCGCCGTGACGCTCTCTCTCCCTCCTTTTCTCCTCGCAGCGCTGCTCGCATTCCTGGATGGATCCGCCGTGGCCGGCCTGGGGGTAGCACGTTTCCCGGCACTGCTGGAACTCCCTCTGTGGGTCAGTTGGATTATCGATATCGATACCGACATCTCCTCTGCCGCGGCCCCCTTGCTTCTGGCAGCGGTGGATGCATTCTTCCGAGAAACCACCAGGCTCGGCGTGGCGGCGGCACTGTTCACGGCAGTGTCGTGCGTCCGGCTCATCATCATCATCTCTTCTGCCGCCGCGGCCACCTTCATACTGTTCCCTCTCCTTCTCGTATTCCTTCTGGCACCGCTGCTGGCATTGCTCCGTCTGCTGTTGGCCGGGCTGGAATTGCTTCTGGCACCGCCGGGAGCACTCGCGCAGCCTCTCTATGGGGCTTTGGCGGTTCCACGAAACCACCTGATCTTCCTCGTCAGAGTTCTCGCCGTGTTCCTCCCGGTAATACTCTTCACACCGCTGGACGCATAGTTCTCGCTTCTCTCTCCCAAATTGCTGCTGAGCTCTGCATTGGTGTTTGCACTGCTTCAACTCTGGGTCTTGTTTTCCCAGAGCTAAAGTTGCAGAAGCAAGCAACAATGCAAGCAGAGCCAAACAAAGACTAGTTACTCTCATATTTTCTTGATTTCTTAACAAGTTTTTGGTATTTGACTAGTGAGGATCGATGATTTGAATTGCAGAGATAACTTGATTATTTATTTATAGTGTTACCGAACGTAAGAGATAGAGTCGAGTTTATGATCGATGTAATTGTTGAGACGCCATGCAGGGATACAAGTGTCCTCTCCCTACATGGTACGTGTCTGAAGAATGGAAAGACTTGTCGCCGCGTATTATATATATAGGACAAAGTGAAACACTGGATGTACGTATAGCTAGCTAGATTCAGTGTTTTTTCTGAACATGCATGTTCAGAGGAAATGTTTCATGCGAATTAAGATGCTGCATGATTATATCTATCTGATTTATTTTAGGTAAATCCATTAAGTATACAACAAATCGAATAGTCCAAAATATTTGTGTTTGTGCAGTCGAGAATTTTCCCGGCGTAGTTTCAGAGGGAGGAGCTAAGCTAGCTAGTATCTTCATCTTATAGATAATGCTACAATTTGTACAACAGAGCGAGAATTGAATGGAAAATTGAAAAAAACGTTATGTCTAATTAATGTTCAATAATATGTTTGATCATGAGCTAGCTAGCTATGTACTGGTAGCTAGAGTACTTGATGATTTAGACATTAAATAACAAATTTCAATTTCAAAATTAATTAAAATTCTAGCAAAAAGTAAATATTAATTAAGTCATACTTTAAAATTACTATTATATATATTGATATGATATTTTCTCCTGCATTAATGATTTGTTTTTCCTTTCATAAAAGTAAGTATTAAAAGTCATATTATGAATTTCAACACTAAACCTAGATCAACCCATCAGTTTTGGTATTACACGTACGTACAGTTGTTACTTATCATCATGTTTGGTTTCTAAAACATTCAAGAAATTAAGCCACCGCATGATCAGTATTCATATTGTCATATTCGTCGCCGGTCGCACGCCCGGCCGCGGACGGGGGACGCGGTGGTCACGTGAAGAGGTACGGACAATCGGACAGATGACGATGAGAACTTGTCTTATATTTATTTGTGCATAAGTTCCAAGGCTAGATCATATGCATTTATTTGTGGTTGAAATCATGCATTGGGAATTAACTTATTTTCGTTACTCATTTATGAGTGTTAGAGGTTAGAATTAGGCATATAATATATGTATTTATGGAGTTTATTATTTTTGGAGGGATATCATTTTGTGGTAGGAATTCATAGAATAAAGTTCATAAATTGTCTAATAACTGGAAGCATTAAATAAGAGTACTTAAGTGGTGATTTATCCCACATTAATTTGGTGTTATTATTGCTAGAAGTTAATTGCTATTAAGAAATAAATCAAAACCAAGAGTCAAGGGATGTTACAAGTCGTTTATGACATGGTTTATGGCTTTGAATATGGATTGGATTCACCACAAAAACGTTCCAATTGTTCTGACATGGGCTGGTCTTCACCACAGAAACGTTCCAGTAGTCTTGGTTTCTAGCTACACTAGACGTTCCAGCCTTCCAGGCGTTATTGGTGTGTTGATTTCTGTCTTAAATAGCAAAGTTTATTCCTATATTTATTATCCATTACAAATATGACAATAAATACATTTAATGTCTTGGTTTCTCCTTCCCCTATATATAGTTTGGTCCATTAGATTGGGAGTGTAATCCATAAGTTACGAATTCTGAGTGGAAAAACCTTTGTGAAATACTTATATATTTTGGAAAATACACTAAAACTTGTATTTGTGAAAACCCACTTAGATACCACTCTCATATAAGAGTCGGATTTAGTTTTCGAAGTGAGATTATCTTGTGATTGTGAGATCGGAAATAGAGAATCTCTGGACTGTCTTATCCTGTAAGGAGTTTCACTGTCCCAGCTCACCGGATAGTGGGGCGAAGATTTTTTCAAAGCAATTCGGCTATGCCGGTGATTCAATCAATCATGTTCGATAACTTTACTAACATATCCTTGTTGGTTTCTGTTTTGCTTATATATTCTGATACAATTCAGATTGCTATTGGTTTCTACATGTGGTCCAGCTGATTATATATATATATATATATATATATATATATATATATGTTGCTGGTACCAACAATCAGAATCATCTATCTATGTTGTTCATTATATATATTACAAATATGATTATCTATGATATTTAATAACATGTTACCACTACTTTCTAACAGTTGATACACTGAAACTCGCACCAAAATTATTTTTTAAATTTTATTTTCGAAAAAATATCTAGATTAAAGATGTTAAACATGAGATCTGGGACTGATTAGCTAATAATTAACTCAATGATAAGATGCTATTAATTAATTATAACTAGCATTTTAATTTGCTGAAAAATCTTGCAGATAAAATCAAGAATTATAAGGATTAATTATTTTCCTTTCGGGTGATAAGAAAATATAATAATGGACTATTTCTCGTATATATCTTGATTCTTCCACTTCATGGTTAGCTGTATATATATTTTTGTCATGTCGAAGAGTACTGGAACTTGTGCAAGCTTTTCATTGTTTATATATGGTTTGAGTTATTTTGGCTGCAAAGGTTAATTAGCTAGGAATACTATGTGGGAATCGGACGGAAATTTTTTCAAAATTCAAATTTTATTAATCACCAATTTATAAAGAAAATAAAAATAACATATCGATTTTATTTTTATTTTAAAGTTTGGAAAAAATAAATTGTCATAGTACTGCCAAAAGTTGCGAGGTATGAAAAATGCTTTACCATTAATTCAATGATTAATCTCAAACTATGAAGATTATTAAGAGATATATGAATATATATATATATATATATATATATATATATATATATATATATATATATATATATCAAGTTCATTGATCAGGGCCAGGCTTACATCGACGTCGGCTCATTTAAAAATTGAAAAGAAGGTTACATGCATAACTATGATTGTATTAATTACACGAAATTGAAAGCAATAATTCCTACAAACATTAGAACAGAAGATGGCAATACGACGGCGGATGGTGTTGAAGCTGATTTCGGGTTGAAAACCGGCCTAATCCCTGGATTTGCACTTGGACTTAATGAAAATTTAGGCGGAGACGCCGCTGCAATTTCCTTCGGAATCGGTGGTGGAGCCGCCGCAGCCGCTGCCTTTGAAGCTGAATGAAAATTCAAGAAATTACATTAATTAAAACTTTATGTGTTTATATATCATAGACAGAAGACTGCTAGAAAAGGGAAATAGTGTGGATCATTTCTAAAAGCTTGGGGAATATATTTGGCTGTTATTTTTTTATAAGGATTTTTTGATTAATTTTTAGAAATTAAACACAAGGGACCAAATTGCATAAATCCAATAATTAAGGGGTATCATTGATGAATAGTACCTTTTGGACTATGACTATGAGGAGCAGGAGCAAGTGCAGTGGGCGCATGAACAGCAGGAGCAAGTTTAGTAGGTGCATGAGCAGCAGGAGCTCGAGTTGGCCCGAATAAAACAGGACCTGTCAATTATCACTTATCAAGAAATTTAATTTTTGGTGGATTTGATATTAAGATTTTGATAAAAACTGTGAAAAATAGGAATATAAAGGATTAATTATGGTTGGATCCCCTCAACAATAACCTAAATACAGCATGACCCCCTAAGATTTAGGTAATTACAGCTAAACCCCTTGAAGTTTAGATAACTACAGCTAGACCCCCTGCACTTAATGGAAGTTCAAAAGCCTAATGGAAATGGGTGAACTACCTGTTATACCCTTAACGACAGCGAAAAATGAAAAGGTTAATTACAGCTATACTTAGGTCATAGTCGAGGGAGTGTAATTGTGCCGATACAAAAGTACCTTAATTAATCTCAATTCCAATAAAATGCTACAAGTAGATCTTTGAACTTGAATGCTTGGAACATACCTGGAGCTGGTAAGGGAACACCAGACGCTGCAAAAATACAAGAAATCAGATCATCATTATGTATAGTTTATACCAGCTAGCTACTTACTTTCTTAACCATCGATCTTCTTAACATAAATTACAATAAAAACAGGCCATTACACTAGCTAGCTAGATTAAAACATCGATCTTAACAAAACATATATATATATATATATATATATATATACCTTTGCATTGTAATGGAACAGAGCTCTTGCACATTCGTGGGAGAGAAATTGCCAAATTAGCATTAATAAACGGTATCGAGACCGGAACATTTCCGGTCACAATTAGACACACACAATCCATGTTGTCCGACATGAGAGATTTCAACGAATTGCAGCACTCTTCAGTAGGCGAAGATCCGGTCCCACCACTACTCCCCGTTACATAATTTACGCACGGCGTGAAGCTTTTTATCACTGAACTGCTACACGCGGTGGTAACCTGTGCATTAACAGATCTAAATACTGACAATATTATGATCAGAATCACAAATATTGCGAAATTCAGACACGAGGAAACCATAATGTCTGAGAGTCGTCGATGATCCTGTGAAAAATAATTAGAGATGTTGTAGCTAGGTATATATTGATGTTGGAGTTTGAGGATTAATTGGAACCTTATAAAGTACGTAAATATGAGTTTATTGAAGTTGTAAGAAAAAGGGATGGTAGATTGGAAATGGCTTATTTGGAGCTCAACCACTTTGACTAATATTTGTATTACCAAAACTGGCGGGGTAAATTGCTTCTTCATCTGCCATTTGGACATGAAATTGAAATTGTGCGTAGGGCAAATCAGAAGTCGATATATTATTGTAGAGATCGAGCTTTTGATTATTAATTAATAGTGCATGCAAATTTTGGACAAAATAGTGCAGAGCAATTCAGAAAGTTGGCCAACAAAACAAACCTATTTCTTCTTTTAGTCCTTTCATCCAGAAACGTCTTGTTTAATCATCCTTACTCCTCCCAAAATGCCGGCCGGGAATGGGTCGATCGGAAATTAAGTATCAAATTTTTGCTACGAAAATGTAATTAATCACTTCTATTATCAATAGAAAAATTAAGGAATATATAGAATAAACTGCTTCGAATTTAGTGGCTTAATTAATTTATTTTTTTAATAGTTTAATTGGTAAATATTTAAGACAGCAAATGTTCAAATTATCTTTTAGTGTAGATTGGACAGTAAAATAAACTATATATCAAAATCATATAATAAATACTATTAGTAAGAACAAAACAGATATACAAAATTTACCATCAGAATTAGTTTTCACTTTATATCCATTTTTCCCTGATCTCATCTTGAATGTTTTTATCGATCTCTTGCTTTCTCATTTTTCCTCATCTCCACTGACCACTATTCAATTTTCGTAATTAACTATCTTATCTTTCTAAAGTTTTTTAATTTATATGTATTTAATCTTTATATCATATATTCAAATCATGTTGGCTTTAATTCACTTATAATTATTTTAAGAGTTAATTAAACATAGACCCTGCATACGTATTCGATATTGCAATTAATTAGATCTTGTTACTCTGAATATTACAACGCATCCATCGATGAATTGGAAAATTCTAGAAAAAAAATACAGTATTTTCACCAAATAGTAGACCGCCTGAAACCGGCCGGCCTATACTAACTTTAATTTTAATCCATTAAAGAGCCCAAAAAGTAATATTTTACGTGCCCAAGTCTAGATTACCTTCTGCCCACATGTATGAAATGCCCCTCCTCGTCAGTCGACCGACTGATCAAGGTTACGTTCACAACACAGACACGATGATATGAATTTTAATTTTATATTTTACACCAAAAAAAATTGTCTGACATGGGTGTCGGCCGGACTAAGTATTGTTTGTACATTATAGGCCCACATTTAATTAAATTATATGGGCTGATAAGAAAAATTCGGCAAACCTAAGACTACAATAATTTCCTATGAGCAAATAGATCCAAAGCTGCACCAACCTTAATTTGTACAAACATTAATTATAAATTAAACCCATTTTACAAGATTTTCAATCATATCCTCGATCGATCAAATAACAGAAAAAATGATGATGATGAATATTATAAAAACAGCAATAATAATATTTTGTGCGATTATTGTTGCAGGTATATTTATTTTCCTTTAAAAATAGTAGTAGTGGCAAAATCGAGTTGCGAAAATTAGATAGCAAGTTTATCACCATGTTACGAGTACATATCTGAGAGTGGCTCAAAATTACCAGTATCAACTCTGTGTTGTGATCGCTTTAAAGTTGTGGTTACGGCCAGTCCTGGTTGCTTATGTCAGCTTCTAAAAGCTGGAGATCAAGGGATTAACAAAACTCGACTTTTTGAACTCCCAACTTCTTGCAATGTTCAAACTCCACCAGCTAACTATTGTTATTGTAAGTCATCATTTGATTATACGATCTGTACGTTTTATATAAGATCAGATAATAATTAAGCTGTTTTAAGGATCGGAGCTTATTATAAGCTTAGCCAAACACCCTAGCTCCCAACTGCGGCACTCAATTCTCAGTATTAATTATGGCTAAAATGCATAGAAAAATTACCAATCGCATGCACCCAATTTATAATAGAAAAATGGGGTTTGGCGCAAAATTACTCCTGATACGTCGTTCTATATATTTACCAATTTCTTGATCGATTTAGACTGACTTTTGCGTTTGCCTTCTTTGTTTCCTTTGCAGATCCACCACTATCAGGTATATATATATATATATATATATATATATATATATATATATAGTGCAATAAGTTTCCAAAAACTATTGAGAAAGCTCGCTCTCTTATTTGCTTATTATTTTTATTTGATGTATAGATTTTGTCCTGGATTCATTCATATTTTTGGGCCATTCTTACTTGGGCCACAATAGCCCAACTCTATCATGATATCTTGCATGTGAAATACATATAACAGTGAATATACTCAATTGGGCTTTTTCAAAAGAGAGTCAGAGTCAGCCATCAAAATATGAAAACAAAAAAGTAATTGCATATAAAACAAAATGAATCTTGATTTTTTTTTTTAATTCATCAAAACATAATGGCCCCTATGGAGAGAGATAGATAAGTAGAGACAATTAAAAAAAAAAAAGAAGTAGACAATAAATAAACAATAATGCATTGGGCAGAATAGGAGACAAGGACTTGATTGAAGAAGAAAAATGTGGGCAAAAATCTAGGGTTAGTGGTCCCACCTAATCCATTCAGATCACGACACGTGTACGGCACTTAATTCTCATCTTCAGAAATTGATGGTCATTATTCACTTGAAAAGGACATGCCTTGCTTTGGTCGCTATTCACAAATCACACTTCAGATAAGGCACCCCCATCCCCACCCCACCACCTGCCCTCTTCCTTCTCGAACTTAAACCTAAAAAAAAAAATAGGGATAATTACACTCACATTTATCTGACTCATGAGTAAATATACCAAGACTTTCTCAATTATTAGAAATTATAAATAGAATAAAAATTCAAAAAATTTAATAAAAAGTTACAAAATAACTAAATTAATTATAATATTTTTGTTATAGTATCTGTTTATATAGAAAATGAACAAAGTGATTGAACTATTATCTAGTTAAAAAAACAATAACGTCTATTTAAAAATAAGAAAATGACTCAAGACAAAATTTAAGTGTTAGAATGAACCATAATCGAAAGAATGCCTCAATAATTTTTAATGGTCAAAAGAATCTTATTATAGTTAATTTCCCCTAACTCGAGAGACAAAATATAATTATAGTCCAGATCTATTCGACACCATCTCTAAAATGTGGAGTGAAGTGGGGTGTCTGGTTTGGGGGTTTAGGTGGATGTCGTTGTCTTGAATTTCATCATCATAATAACTTATTATCATCTTTCCCAGACGCTTATCATCGACAACTTGACAAGGACAAAATCGGTAGCCCAGAACATATAAACTAAAACTTATTGGTTTTCGTACGTTTTCTTTACAATATTAATTCAGAAATGGGTTAGTTTTTTTCATTTTTGTTGTGAAACCTTTGATATATATAGATTTACAATGATCAATTCGATCTCACATCGCAAAATATTGAAAACCGTTTCCAATAATAACGTATTTTTTATCGAATACAAGTATAATTATTTGACTGAGAGAGATATAACTTATAATTTAATAAATTTCTGTGGATCTAAATATAATTAAACCAAAATAATAATAATATATTTTAGTATATGTTAGATATTTGACATTTTTCTTTGTTTGTTTCATTTCATTTTTTTATTTTTCTCCTTTAATATGTTTATGTCAAAGCCATGAATGATTAAGCATGTGGTAAAGATGCTTTTACTGCACAATGGGCCCAAATCAAAATGGGCTAAAAAGTTAAGTGGGCCAGCTTTCTGCACTCATTTAAGACTTCTGGTTGAGAAGCCTAATGGGAAAAAAGACATCTTTTTTTACTTTTAATTATTATATTTATATTTTGTGGAGTATACATGTAATTAAGCTAGCTTTAAATATAAAAATACTACTACAGGAGCATAAAGGAAAATGTTACTTGACATAAGGCAATTTTCGTATGTCCCATATAATACAGTGCTTGATTGCAAATAACTTTGATTACACTAATTATTGGTAACAGGGAACTTTTGGAGGGCAGGACCATCTTTAGTTAAATGAATGAATAAGCCACTTTTATTATTTAAATTCCACTTACACTACAGGGATGATTGCGTGCATTTTGAAGATGATGACCACTTTTTATTATATTTTTTAAATCGTTTTCCTGGAGAAAAAAGAACGCAAATATACAAAATGAGCTAGGGAGAAATCTATATATAATAATTCAGAAGCTATCCACCTAAGCGTATATGTGGATAGTCTCAATGAATTTTATTTTGTAATGTAATTAAACATATTAATTATTTTCATATTTATCCAAAGAATGAAATATTTGTATAGATATGTTAGTTATAGATCTAATTCAAATTCAATTATTATTTATATTTTCATTAGCTATATATAAGAGTCCTACAATATCTTTATAAATAAATTAATTTTAAATTATATTAAATAAATTTTAAAAATAATTAAGTATAAAAATAAAATCATCAAAAATAAATATAAAAGAAACACAATAATATCGTTCAAATTAAAATAAATAATTTTAGAATTTTATAATAAACTGATTTCTTAAAATAAAAAATTAATTAAATAAAAAAAACTTTATTAATAAATTAACACCGCATTGGATTTTAACTAGTAATAATTAATATTTGGGATTCAAAATAACTACTTTTCTATAATTAATAGTAAATGGAGGGTCCCTGCCCTTATTCCGCTGGCCTTTGGTTATTTTGTTTTCTAAAAAAAATAATTAGTTTTCTATAATTGTGTATAATTATTATTATTATATCTCTATAATTATTCTACCTTACATCATACAATCCGGTATGATCTTATATTTAAATTTTAATGAAGTTTTCAGATTGTCAAGTTATATGGACGATGTCATTTTAATTTGATAGATAAGAAAAAAGAAGTGCTGCTTCTGCTTTAAAGAGAAGCCAAAAGTTATCAATTTTCCGCCCTTTTATCTTTTGCTTCTCTCTCCCTCTCTCCTCTCTGAAAATTTCCCCTTGGCCTGAGATTTTTCTGAGTTTCTGAAGATCAGGAACAAAGCCTCTCTCTCTTGTTTATCATGATTTTGCTCATTTTTCTTATTTATGGATTATGAGAAAATTTAACAATCCCATTGGTTGAGCCAAAAAAAGGGATTACTAAAAGAAAAGATCGACACTTTCTCCAATTTATAGATTAAAATGGAGGCCAATGAGATTTAACAAAGGGTTTTTCTTTACTCCACTGATTTAATTTAAATTTTGAACATTATTTCTTTTGAGTGTGTTATAATTTTGTGCTTTTTAGAGAGAAGCAACTTTCGTATATTCTTTTGAGGCTCAGAAAAGTGGATTTCTTCTTCTTGTGACTTTCTGCAGTTCAGGTTAGCTCTTTATTGCAAAACCCTTAATTTTTTTTTTCTCACTTTTGATTGATAGTCTTGATTGGATTTTATTTATTTATTTGCTGCAGAGTTTACTAATGGCTGATCATCAAACTTCATTTCCCACTCCAACAAAAAATCCCATTTCATCTTTCTTAAGTTCTCCGAGATTCTTCAATGGCTTATTGACGAACAAAACTGTTTCTGAAAATCAAGAATCGAATTCAACGAGCCCAACTTCAATTCTCGACAGCAAAAATTCAAATTCATCCATTTTTGTGAACCCTTTTGGGTACGATAGAAATTTGAGCAACAAATCTCCAAACCCATCTCATGAAATCCCTAAATCAGAGCCAGAAGCAATTGGATTAGCTCTAATTGACTCGCTAATTGATGAAGAAAATGATCCCAATTTCTCGAAGCCCATCAACAGAATGGCTTTGTTTGGGGCAAAGCTTAGGGCCGTCCATATTCCGGGGACTGATCCTTCTTCTTCGGCGGAGTCGCCGGATATCGGGATCAAGAATCGGGATTCTCAATTTTCCGGCAGCCCATCGTCGGGGAAGGATCATTTGATGAGGCAGCTTTCTTTGAAGGAAATGGAGCTTTCTGAAGATTATACTTGTGTGATTATTCATGGGCCTAATCCGAAGACTACTCATATATTTGATGACTGCATTGTTGAAGATGTCGAAGTTTCTGATCGGAAGAAAATTGAATTTGATTCTGATAGCAATGTTTCAGATTCTACGTCGGTTGAATTTTTGAGCTTTTGCCACACTTGCAAAGACAATGTTGGGTTAGTCACTTAGTCTCTCTCTCTCTCTCTCAACAATATAATAATTCTGCTCCAGCTACAGATTGCTAATTATTCTACTTCTGTATTATTATTTTTAGGGATAATCATCAATATCATGGATGTATGCCTAAATATAAAAAACTGAAAATTTTAAAATTACCAACTCTCCTAAAGTTTTAAGGCTAATGAAAAAACTAACTGACCATATTAAAATTATCATGTTATCTTTGAAGGAAAGAACTAAAAGAAAAAAAGAAAACAATTAATTTTTGAAAAACCAATGGGACATTTCATTTTTAATTTTTTGTATTTAGATCAAACCTCAACTAGTTGGAAATTGTCCCTTATTTTTATCAGCCCAATTACTTACGAGTAAGGCAATGCTTCTCCTTTTCTGACTTATTCGTTCTTCCTGATGACTGATGAGATTGAATTTTGCAATTTTTTATTTTTATTTTTATTTTTTGTTTCAGAGGAGAGAGGGCTTTTCCAAGCGACGGATGCCAATGTCAAGATATTCTCTTTGATCGAACAAAAGATGGAGAAGTGGATGATGCTTTTTAGGGCTCTAAGACTATATTGATTCTCCATGTTTCACTTTCTTGCTTCAATGGAATTTTAAATATAAATAGGTCTCTCCAATCTTTAGGACCACAAGTTTTGACATCAATGTGAGATATTCTCCACTTTCGCCCTTTCTTTTATCTTGAATAACTTGATATTTGTGTTGGTGTTTGCAAACTCTACAAAAGCTGATTATGCCTCTTTTTCAAAATTTTATAAGTTTTTGAAAAACTAACTTCTACTTTATTTAAACACAAATAAATTAGATATTTAGAAACTGGAAGCAACCAAGAACAACCTTTAACTTTTAGGTAATCAAACCACATTCAAAATATGCGTAAACTAGATCTTTTTTTTTTTTTTTTAATTGCGTAGTAAAACTAGATCTAAATGGAGGAAAAGTAGTAAAAACTAGAAAAAGCAATAAAAAGATATTAAGAAACTTCTGAAAAATAGTCTCAACGAAGCTTGCAAACAACATATAACCCAGACAAGGAAGGTTCTCTACTTTTAGATATTACAAGTTCAACAAAAGACACAAATAACTAACATAAACCAGAACGTAATAGCCAAAAGCTACTTAGGACCAGGTCTGCTTCTGGAATATCTTCTCCATCAGCCACACATGAAATGCACAAGCACTGCCACAAAATGAGTAAAGTTACATCAGCATAAGATGCACATATCGAATAGATCAAGTGAGTACAAAATATATGAGAGTAATTACCTGCGAACAAACTTGGTGCGATCGAGACTCCAACAACGTATGGATTTTCGAATAACAAGACAATGTTGAATCTTAATCTTGATTTCAAGAACGAGAAATGGACAAATATGCTCAGAGGAGACCGTAACTAAACACTATGCGAAGAAGAAAGAGCATCTAACCCACTTTCAACAAAGAGAAATTGGCAACCCACGAAAGAACCAACTGAACATGAAACACACCTAAGCACTAAACAGCGGAATTAATGAAATTCTATTTCCCTTCCCATTTTCCTTTTTCAAAAACCAGAAAACATGGCGAAGGGAAACACACATCTTTGTGATGCAAAGATGTAGACGTCAGTAACTATTTCAAAAGAAAAGAAAAACTAAGAAATAAAGTGCAAAGGAAGCAGATGAATCATGAAGACAAGGTAAAGAGGGAAAACATTGGCATTTGTCGGAAGAAACTAAGAAATTTAGAAAGCCTAGGGTGAAAATATGGGCTAACAGTCTAGACTATAGACTAAGGTCAGGAGATAGAAACTACAACCCATATAAACCAAAACAGATTACGATCTAGACGTATATATACAAAGTGCATTCAAGAAACACAACTCCCTAACAAGAAGAAAGGTGACCAAGAATGAACAACCCAAGGAAGGAGATATTTTGGAGAGCTTAAATTGCTAACTCGACAACAAGGCTTCTCCCAGATGAATAATAGATCAGTCAAATCAGCTATCAGATAAATTCTACCAATTACCATTCCACTACAGCCACCATTCATATCTCCTTCATCCGACTAACAACTTTTGCCTCTGGCAAGATCCAAGTCTGCACAACCAAACCCGATTCAACAACACCCAACCAAACCGAAGTATAACTTAAAAGATATATTGGAGATAAGTAACCAACCAACCATCCATCACACGTCTTGAACTGCCACAAGTCTTATTCAATATATACAATCTACAACCAACCAAATATTTACAGGAGCACCAAAAGCACTCAATACTCCTTCATCCATCTATAATGTCCAGATTCAGGATGCGACGAAGGGTCTTTGTCGCTGAGTCAGCAGTGTTAAACAGATCATTGGGCGAGGGGCTACGGCCCCTTGTCGGGGAAGCAGGGGCAGATTTTGTGGAACGAATATCAATTTCTGAGGCAAAGGTAGGCAAGTCAAGGGAAACGGTTCTTTTAGGCCTCAGGAAAAAATTTGGCAAGGGCAAAGAACTCGGAGGAGGGGAATTTGAGTAAGCAGGCCCAGCCCAGAGCTCAGAGAAATGGAAATCCCCCTCGTTCTCAAATTTCATCTTCATTGGGATAGGAATCGAATTGCTTTTCACAGTTCTTTTGGAGCTCTTTTGAATTTCATCAAAACATGGTGATGGGGTTTTGGGCGACAGTGCATCAGAAAAGGCATTTTTACAAACTGGGGAGGATAATGATTTCAATGGGATTGGGAGTAACCCTGCTCCTGCTCCTGCTCCAGATTGAAATGACCTGCAACTAATTCCTTTAAAATTACCAGGTGAAAATTTAGCAGTACCACGGCCACTTTTACCACCACAATAATGATGTTGATTCCCATTATGAACACTATTAACAACAACTACAGTCTCCATCTCAATTGACTACGAAATCAACTCAACTCAGTTTTTCTTACCGCTATTAATCACAACTACAACAAACGGTTAAAAGCTCCAGAAATCAATCTTAAACAATCACCAAACTTCAGATCTTCACCGTAACTACCAAAAACTTAGCAGATCCGCCTTCACTTCACTAAACTCTACCAACAGACCGAACATATAAGCATACAAATCTGTATCCACAAACAACCGGCTTTCCACTCTTCAGTATCTCCAGATCTACACGCATCACGGATAATAATAAAAATCAAAACACAAAAAATAAAACAAAATCCAAAAAAAATGCAAAAATAAAACCGTAGAGCAAACATGATTCAAATCGTAGAGTACCTGATCTTTGAGTTACGCGAACAGAGTAAATACAAGATTCAATTATTATTCTCCCAGTCTCCCTGTAAATGCTATACGTGACTGCTCAGTCTGTGTGTACCGGTGTGGTGTATGTATAGGCTATAGCGTAAGTAATTTTTGTTCAGAGAAATGTGAAAACCATTGATAGCCAGAAAGAACAGATACTGCCTGCAGCCTATGAAAGCTTTCGTCGTGTAACAATTATCTGCTCTGCGGATCTGAAATGGACTAAAAGTTGTATTTAAATCTAGTGTTTAGGAACGGCGTGCCAACTCACAATATTTTCGTGACAATTTTGCCCTCCATTTAAATTTTAAATTTTGTAAGGCATTTTATTTTATAAACCAAAAAGAGAAAATAAAAGAAGGAAATGGATATATAATAGTACTTTGTTATAATTTATTGAAAATATATATCATTTAGAAAAATTATTATTTTATGATATTAAGAAGAAAAGTTATTTTGAAAGTAATTGGACAAGAAATAATCAACAATTTATACATTCTTCTTTTGGGCCAACATACTTTTATGCCACAAAATTTGGGCCATGAATTGATTGTCAAGTAGGCCTCTTTTAGGACATTATTTGAACCCAATCAAATAATAGTTATGACCTGCAATCGCTTCAGCCCAAGAAATTCAATTCCAATTTCAAGAAAATCTTCCCCTACTAATTGTCGCATTCGAAGTAATCGAATTTAAAACTTTTGATAATCTATCATAATGCGAATTACTAACCTATGCTAAGTGGCGGTAGAAATTTTTCAGATCGATAAAGTGTAAAGGTTAGCCTTAATTTCTACATTAGTGATTCATTTTCACAACCATACACGTGTAATTATGATTATCAACAAGATAATCAACCATTAAATAATGATAAACCTAAAGTAATAATCTGTTAAACTGCCGTATATGCCACAACACAAAGAGGACAATACAAACTCTTCGCCCTCAATTCCTTTTCAAAATCAAACCTAAGAATTTTTAGCTTTTACACACGCACCACCACAAATTTATACACAGCAGAGCTCTATTGCTATTTCCATCTTTCTTTTTGCAGCTTAACTCGATTTGTTCAACCTCCCATTTTCGTCTTATCCTTGCTCAATTTTTTTTGGGCCCATGATCCTTTTCCGTTGAATCCAATTTGTGCTTCCGGATTTTATCTGGGCTGCCTTTTAATTTCTCTAATTTTTTCTGGGTTCCTGTTATCGTCTCTGAAAATTCAAATCCTCGCCCCAAATGAAGGTTCATCCGTTTCCCAGAAACAGCAATCTCACACTGCGATGCGACGTCGCGGCGGTGAACAGATGCCGACAAAAAAAGCTCCGTCGGCTACCCCACATATTTGAGAAGGTTCTGGAGCTGCCCTTCCACTCAGACGCCGACGTTTCTATCGTGGAAACACCAGAGTCCCTCCGGTTCACGGCCGTCACCGATGACATCACCGCCGACGTGAGGGCGGATGCTATTGAGATCTATCCTGGAGTTACTAAGATTGTTGTGAGGGGAAATGGAGTGGTAGACTTGTCGGGAATTGAACTGGAGCTCGATTTGTGGCGTTTTCGGTTGCCGGATTTGATGCGGCCGGAGCTCGCCTCAGCTGCGTACGAGGATGGCGAGCTGGTGGTGACGGTGCCGAAAGGGGCGGCGGAGGAGGATGACGGTGGGGAAGTTGGGGCAGGAAGACTTGTGCTTGTACAGTAATACTTAAATTACTTCATCCTTTTCCTTTGCTTTACTCTGCGTTATAAGATTTACTTTGTTTACGTTTGAGAAAGCAAGTTTATGCCAATATGGTTTAGTAGAATATATTATCAAAAAAGAAAAAAAATGAAATACGAAATAAATATCTGTTTCTTCGTTATAGAATTAAGATTTCACGAAAATTGTTCTTGTTCTGGTCTTGCTGTTAGTAGCTCTTATCATACTACTATGCTTTTCTCTTTCCGTTTAGTGCTCTAGAACATATTTGAAATTTACTATGTTTACTCTCAATTCTGCATTTGATGTCTTGCTCTTTTGATACTGAAAGGGCGAATTGCATTGTTTTAAGGGTCAATTAGAAACAATTCCCTGAGGCTTGTGCCTGTAATGAAAAAAGCCCTCAAACCTTGAAAATTACGAAAACCACCCTGAGGTTTGACATTTGGTAATGAAAAACACCCTCAGAAAATCATTGACTCCGGGTGTTTTTTGTAATTTCAAGGTTTAAGGGTGTTCTCCGAAAGAGGCTTATGTATCACACTTTTGTTGATCATTGCTGCTTCTACATTCATTGGTTGCATTGTTGATACTTGATTCTATGTTACTGTTTGTTAACTCTGGAAAATAACATCTTTGTGCTTTCTGCTTTTTCTCAGTACTCTGGAGTCTGGAAGTGTTCGATAAACCAACTTCTGCTTATTTTAAGCATGAATAAGCTAGAAGTCAGAAGCACCAAATGACCTCAGTTTCTAGCTTCTAGGTTTTTTCCATATATAAGTAGGAAGTTTCTTTAGACTAAGTCAAGTGCTTCTCAACTACTTCTTCCAAATACCCAACTCTTCATTTTGAACTTTTCACTTTCTTTTTTCTAAACACTCCTCACTTTTACTAATCAACTTCCATTTTTTTCAACTTTAGCTTCTCCAATAGCAAAAAGGTCTTGCAAACATGCACTATTACATATGGCGTTCCTTATTTAACTCCTAAGTTTGATGTTTAGATTAATTAGTGCCTAGATATTGGTAATCTTTAGTTTGCTATCATCTTGTGACTTGTTTGTATTGTGCAACTGTTAAGTTGTATTATTGTACTTGTGATAGTTACCTGTAAACAGTGTTCTTGGTATTCTTGTAGAACCACAGAGACAAACCAAACATATTATAGTTCTTAGTCCTAAAGCATAATTACTCTCACATACCCTGAGGTTGATCTAATTACACGAACATACCTGAGGTTTGGGAAATTACAGAAACATACCCTGTCAAAGAATTTTCATTACATCCATAAAATGGTTGCCGGATTTCGAAGACATCTTTCCAAATAAACCTGAATTTATTTTCATTTTAAAAATGAGGAACATAACCTAGAATCGTTCTTTTTCTTTAAGGTTCTGCAACGGCAGTTAGATTTAAAGGTATGTTTCTGTAATTTTTCAAACCTCATGGTATGTTTGCGTAATTATCTCTCAAATTTTTAATGCAAAAAGTTGGTTTCAATATGCATAATAATTATATCCAATTGCTGATGGCTGCTTGCACTAACTAACAAAGCAAATACCAAACATAATGAAAAAAAGTTTGGTTTTTCTCCCTTTTTAGAATCTTAATTATATCATTCACCCACTATTGATCTTTATTTATGTCCTCCTAATCGCTTTGTTTAATCCAAGTGTTTATCAGGTTTCCTCTAATTGTACTCTTCTGGGACAGGATATTTTGGTGGATCTTAGTGTGTTGGTCCAGCAATCTTTCTGGTTTTTTTTGTGATATCTTAGAAAATGTGGGGTATATATTTGTTTCTTTTCTGCCCTCTCTTGTCATTGTTAGTTTGTGAGAAGCCATGTCAATTATCATTGTTCTGTGAATGTGATGCATGCAAATGCAACAAGTTAGTGGAAGTAGAAAATTCTGAAATGACTTGTACCAAATGATTCAGATTATGTTTGGCTCCATTTCTGAACCTGAAGTGATGGTTCATATTGTATTTAGATTTTTTTACTAATTCAATTTTTTGAACTCCGTTCTTTCTAAAGAAATAAGTTCTTATAGTTAATCAAAAATTATGGTTTATTTGTTGAGCAGAATGGTTAGCAAATCGAAAGCAGATCAGTCAACTAGAAGCCAAATGGGAATTATTTAGATTTTAGTTAATAAAATCCTCTCTCAAAAAAAAAAAAAAGTTAATAAAATCCCATTGAGATGAAATTAAGAAATTGAAGTCCAAAATACAAACATATCCAGTGGAGCCACACTCCACAGTTAATCTCCACTTGTTATTTGCCTATTTCCCAGATTCTACGTGTAATCCCTCTCTATGCGCCACCCATTCAACCGCCGCCTCACCACCGTCCGCCGTCGCGCAAATATAATGACCCCGTATAAATTACTACCATCTCACCACAAAAATCCACGCATAATTTACTTTGTTATCGGAGCAAACAGAAAATGAGTCAAGAACAGCCAAAAAAACGGTCAGAACCCATCAAGTACGGCGACGTATTCGACGTCTCCGGCCAATTAGCTTCTCAGCCAATAACCCCACACGACGCCGCTACTCTACAGGCGGCCGAGAGTATAGTTCTCGGCCAGACACCCAAGGGTGGTCCGGCAGCCCTCATGCAATCAGCCGCCGACATGAACCAACAAAGCGGTGCCGTTGCACATGACGCCATGACCGACGCCGTCGAGGACAAGGGCGCCACTGTAGCTGAAGCAGAGATCGGCGGGTATCGCATAATCACAGAATCAATTGGCGGACAGGTCAGCATTAAACCTCCACGTCTCATTCCCAATTTCAAACTTTCTACGAAAATTAAAATTAAATTCGGGAAAATATTACTTTTTAGTCCCATAAAGTATTCATATTTCGTTTTTAGTCTCATACATTACGAAAATCTTACTTTACGTTTCATAAAGAGCAAAAAATTTCACTTTATGTTCCAAAGTACAAAAAATTTCATTTACATTACAAAAATCTCACTTTACTTTCCATAAAGTGCGAAAAATTTCACTTTACCCCCAAAGTGCTCATAAAGTGCGAAAAATTTCACTTTACCCCCAAAGTGCCCAAAGTGCGAAAATTTTATTTTATATCTCATAAAATATGAAAATTCTCACTTTATATGCTAAAAAGATTATATCCCAAAGAGAAATTTTCGTTATTTCTATCAAATTAACGGTCATGTGCAAGTCGTTTGTGTTGATCGTTAGTCAATTAACAAAAATCTAATTTTGGAATATAAAGTGAGATTTTTGGCACTTTATGTGACGTAAAGTGAGATTTTTGGTACTGTGTGACGTAAAGTGATATTTTTTGTACTGTGGGATATAAAGTGAGATTTTTTGCATTTTATAGGATATAAAATGAAACTTTTCGTAATGTATGAAACTAAAAAGCGAAATGTGGATATTTTATGGTACTAAAAGTGAAATTTTCTCATTAACTTCTGAAACTGATTTCCTTGTCCCTAATTATAGGTGGTGGGAAGATATGGGCAGCCAAGTGATCCAACGGAAGTAAAAATGACCGATCCATCGCCGGCGCCAGCTCCCGACGGCATTACCATCGGAGAAGCACTGGAAGCCACAGCGCTTTCCGCCGGAGACAAGCCAATCGATTTCATCGACGCCGCCGCAATACAGGCGGCGGAAGTTCGAGCCACGGGGCTGGGCCAAGTGGTCCCGGGAGGCATAGCAGCAGAAGCCCAGTCCGCCGCCGCGTACAATCTCCGCACAGCAAATGACGAGGAGAAGACAAAGCTTGCAGACGTTTTGACCGTAAATTCCAGTAACTTTGATGTCTAATTTCTCGTTCAAGTGATCAATTGATTTTTTTCGACTGTCATTTGTTTGTTTGGTGTTTTAGGATGCAACTGAAAAGCTGACTGAGGACAAACCAGTGACGAGGGAAGATGCGGAAGGAGCAATCTATGCTGAAGTGAGGAATAACCCAGACATGGCCACCCACCCCGGCGGCGTTGCAGCTTCAGTGGCGGCTGCGGCAAGGCTTAACCTGCAAAAATGAAGGTCGTTTTCAAGGGTTTTTGACAGGGAAAGCTTCTTTTTGTGTGTAAATTTAGTTGATATAGCTTGTCCCGTAAAATGGTCGAGCAATTTTCCCAAATTGTTCTTTTTGAGCACTTTTGCTTATGGCCTGTAAACTATCGACTTCCGTAAAGAAACTTTTGTTGAAGCATCGTAAATTGTCATTTTGAATTTGGTTTGCACTATAAAGTTAACAATTCTGAAGTAGCTCTACACATGAAGGCTGTGTTAGACACCCCTCTAAAACATCGATATTGAATAATTGCCAGACAAATTTCAACTATAAGTTTTGAAACCATTGTTCCGGTTCTGAAATCTACTAAATATGTGATATAGTGCAAACATTGATTTCTGGAAAAAAGATATCTTCTAAAACCACAAATAGATGAAAGAAAAGGACACAACAAATATTAAGAGTTACTACTCAAAATTCCAATCCAAAACATCAGGGAACACAAATTCCATACAAGTAATAACTTATAGACTAAACCAAACAAAAATTATCAATAGCGACAATAAAGAAAACAGACAATGTTCATCGCTTCTTGGAGACACCAACAGTCTTTCCCCTACGACCAGTGGTCTTGGTGTGCTGTCCACGGACACGAAGACCCCAGTAGTGACGAAGACCTCGGTGGTTCCTGTCAATATTCACAAAAATATAAATCAAAGATTAGATAAAAGAAATTCAAAAAAATAAGAAAATGCAGAAAGTTGAGACAACAAACCTGATTTTCTTCAAACGCTCAAGATCATCCCTAAGCTTCATGTCCAAAGCATTGGACGTAACCTGGGAGAATTTTCCATCCTTGTAATCCTTTTTCCTGTTAAGGAACCAGTCGGGAATCTTGAACTGACGAGGATTCGCCACAATTGTCATCAAGCTGTCTATCTCAGCATTTGAAAGCTCACCAGCCCTGTAATGGATACATTAGAATTGTTATAATTAATAGTGAACAAGAGGAATTTTCATGATGTTAAGAAACTGTCATTGAAATAACATAACAATTCATTCTATAAACACGTACTTTTAATATAATTGGAATTAAATGAACAGTCAATAGAAACCAGCAACATTGAATTGTTACCAAGACAACTGCATACAACATATGAACTTCGAGTTGTAAAACAACTGTCTAAACCCACACTATTAATTAAAATTTGTATACAACTAATCAAAACAGTGGCCTACAAGTTACAGAACTGTGATTTCATAAACACTTAAAGAGTTTTTACATAAATATGTCATTAAGAATTATCAAAAAACTTTTAGAGTTCTTCAAACATAATTATAACTTATTCATTAGCGAGTTGAGATGTGAGGCTCTCAAACTACACTAGCATTTTAAATGGTTAGCGAAAAAAGATAATGTCTACGGGATTCCATTCAGTAGTCATCTAAACCCGGATTCCTAACAGTGACCCACAAAATTCCTCAATTACTAAGATTAAAACTGGAAAGAAATTCCCACGGCAAATTCATTGAATTAAAACCAGGCAATGTAAGAGAGACAACATTGATACAGGGATCATACAAAATAATTATTTAGGATAAAACAGGATAGTAAACTACCAAGATATTTAAACCTAAAACCTAAATCTTAGCTAAACAAAAGGGAAAAGAGATAAAATAAAGACCTCTTGTTCGTGTCCACATCGGCTTTCTTGCAGACGATATTAGAGAAACGGCGGCCAATACCCTTGATGGCGGTCATGGCGAACATGATCTTCTGCTTCCCATCAACGTTAGTATTCTGGATACGCAGAATGTGTTGGAATTCCTCATTTGCTACCAGCGACTGCAAAATTCACAACTTTCAAAAAAATTAGGAGAAACAGAAAACAATCAGAAGAATGACAACAGATCAACTCAAAGTCGGATAGTGAATCAGATACCATGATTAGGGTTTCGTTTGGGGCTGTGCAGAGTGCTTTGTTCTTAGACGAAGAGCTCCAAACCCTACTAGATACTAACGAGATTTCTGGCGACTTGAATCATATATATATGCGGTTTAAAATGGAACCCTAGGTTTCTCAATAGCCCATTAGTGTAAAAGTTGAAACCTGCTCTTTAATGGCCCAACTCCCAATGTGGCCCATTAGTAGTCGATTAATTCGCTGGACAACAAGATTGCTTGTTTTGAAATCTAGGAATTTATTATTAGTCCAGTAATTTAATTTTGAGATATTTCAGATTAATAAACCAATATTTTTTTTAATTATTATTCACTCTTATTTGGTAAGTTTAACTCCAGACTCATTCACAACGCCATATAAGCAGATACTTTAGTTTTATTTTATTCGGAAAAAAACATTAAATTGGATAGAAATAGAAGGGTTTGTAAACATTTTTCATAGTTATTTGGATGGAATTTCTTGCTCCCAATCAGACTTCGCAAAAATAAAATGAAAATGGATCTTTGTTTAATCCTATAAAAATTCAAGCATTTTATTCGGCTTTGCCATCCCCAAAAATTGGCTCACAAATACAATGAGATTTGGTAGAGAATATGTTGAACTTCGAATTTCTGAAAAACCGACCTAATTGTTTCAACTCACCTTTTGTGACCAAAAAAAGATTTGGTATCATGCGGAATGTAATTGATTAATTTTTCCCGAATCAACAAAATCACCTAATTTTTAGGGTTTAACATCTAAGTCTCTCTGCCTATGCGTAATTACAACTGGTAATCCTCTTAGTGATAAAACTATTGTCCCCCCATTGAGGAATTTCAAATTACAACTTAACCCCTTTAATTATGTTTCCGTCAATTTTTTGAAAAGTAAGCAACCGAGATATCTAAAAATACCAAAATACCCCTAAAATTACAGTGACAAAATTTTAGTTCCCGGTTGCCCTTCATTATAACTTTTGTATTATTTATAATATATTAAACTTAAGAGGGGGCTGCATGTAAATTTTTTTAGAATATTTCGTTGAACGATTTGACTGAACCCTAACTAAAAGCAGAAGATTGTAATTTAAAAGCTTTTCAATGGGTGGGAATAATTTTTTATTAAGATAATAATTAGCTGTAATTTAGCAAATTCCAGGATCAAATGAAATTAACCCTTAAAATTAAAAGAGAGATTAAGCTCTCCATTATAGATCCCCTTCACGTCAAAACGGAGATTCATTATACTTGAAAGTGTTCCTAGTTTGGGAAAGAGATTTTAAGAAAGTTTGGTGGAAAGTGACTCGGTTATTACAGTTTCTCTTATTCGCAAAAGACAACACCCTTTGGATAATCTCATCAAGGATTGCCAAGAGCTCCTGCATTTACCTTGAGATTCAAGAATTTCGCACGTCTGGCGAGAGGACAACAAACGTGCTAATTTTTTTAGCTAGGAAGAGCCACGATGATGGTGGTTTGATAATCTGAGATAGCCCCAGTGAAAAATTGATGCTTCTGCTCAAAAAAGACATAATTTAGTGGTTTTTAGTAAACTTTCGTTTATCTAAGCCCTCCCTCTCTATACTTATTACAGTTGCTTTCTGCTTTTTCACAATTTATTATTTCCACCATGCACTTCATTTACAATATTACATATTACAACCAGTATTATACTTAAAAGTTAAAAGAAGTATTTACGTACTAAAAGCACAACACAATTGGTAAATTCAACAAATTTCAAAGAAACACCGCATTCTAGTCCGGATTATGTTACCATAAATACTTGAACCTATTTGAATTAGACCCAATTCCAAAAGGAATATAAAAATTTGACCTTCAAAAACACTTGAATAAGCAAAAGATTAACAATTTGTTTCTATTAGAGTAACCTCCATTGAATGCAGTGAAAAATGATTTTCAATATAATCCTGAATATATATGTCGAGAGGCAACTTCAAAGAACATTATAAAGAAAATTGTCTGAAGATGATAAATATGATTAAGACAATAATTCAAGACTTAAAAAAAACTTTAACAAATTGTGTGCTCTCTCCAACAATTCTGAAAGTTCCTTAACTAAGCTAACAGAAAGCAAACAATCACACTATGACATGATAATGAAGACTGCAAAAAACCGGAAAACCACAAAATCCCAAGAAACTTATTTCTTCTTGGCAGCATCTCCAGCCTTAGTCTGCACAATATGGTAAAAGAATAATTTAGTACATTAAGCATAACATGTATACTATAAAATTGTTAGCAAAAACATGCAATAATATTGTTGCACTAAACAGAGATGAGAAAAAGAATACCTTCTTGACACCACGGATCTTCTTTGCTCTGTTCTTCCTTTCTTTCATTTGCTTCCTAGATTTCTCAATCTTGGTATCAAGACCATTCTGGATTCAAAATTCACACATTGTGTGAGATATATGAAATATAATCACAATTAAACACTTCTAGACAAAATATAATCACAATTTTGAGTTGTATTTCTAATGTCTAATATGTTCGCTTTTGAGTTGTTAATTAACCCAATAATCTTATGAAACAATATTACTTGTTTCATTAGACAAAAGAAATACGACTAAAAGTTGTGGAAGGCAAAGAAAAGAAACTCCTTAACAAAGCAAGATAATAATTAATGAAGATTCCATATAGTTGTACTACCACAGTACAACTATAATACGCAAGAACCTTGCTTTTAAAATGCTGCCTATACGAATATGAGAAACATAGATATGTGACCAGATGTATAGAACAACAAATTACCCTGATCAGCCTGTATTTTGGCTCAAATTTCTTGGCATTCTCGACAGTGTCATAAATCAAGCCAAATCCAGTAGATTTGCCTCCACCAAAGTGGGTTCTGAACTTGAAGACAAAGATGGAATTAGGATCTTTAACCTCGTACATCCTAGAGAGCTTTTCCTTCAGTTCAGCCTGCAGTATAATCACAAACTATTAATCAGTATCCAATGAGAACTATCATCATGCCCAAAACATAGACTCGTTAAAACGGCAAATTGCTGATTTTCTCAAATTTAAGAGTTAAATACGCATACTATTCCCCTAATATTTCAGATTGGCAACCATACTAGTTAGCTTGAAAATAGTATATACTACCAAAAATCAACTCTTAAGTTAGAAAACAGATGAAAATTGCTGCAACTAAGTCTTAATACTCAATATATAAATACAAAACGATAGAAACTCAATGAAAAGAAAATGTACATCAACAGAAAAACAAATTGTCACCAGAGATCAAACCTTGGAAACATTAGCCCTTCCCGGATGCAGCACATCAATGATCTACCAAAAGAAACCATAAACAAAAGGAGTATGAACCGTAAAATTCATAACCAGCAAGGTAAAAAAGTATCTACATGAGAGAGAGAGAGAGAGAGCCGCTAAGAGACATACAAATTGCTTCCTGGAGAGGAGACGGTTCGTCATGAACTTCCTTGTTCTGATAGTGACTGCCTTGTCCGCCATTTTTCTGTGAAAATCAAAAGCAATAGCAAAATTCTAATCAATCACAATTGCACACAAGTAGATGCACATTCAGCAGTGGAAATGATAAATGTTCAGAATCAATTACGATGTAGTTCGATAAGATTCCCGTCGTGCGCCGCGCCTTTCCGCCGCTGCTTCTCTGGAACTAAGGTGGTTGCCTTTCTGCTCGAGCGGTGATGTTCTGAGAGGGAGAGAGACTTTAACCTAGGGTTTTGTAATAAGCATCAACTTTATTGGGTTGGACTTAAATTTACTTCTTCAAAACGTAATGGGCCTCGAAATAATGACCCAAAGAATCTGTAAAAGCATTTCAGTTAGAAATATTTAAGAAAAAATAAAAACTGAAAAAGTTCTTTAAGTTTCTAAATAAACTTAAAATTTTAATAAATAGTACCTTTAATTTATTTGTGATTTTCAGACTTAAAAGAGTTAAAGCCACCACAAACAAAATTTAGGGAATGTTTGCAAAATTATAAAACAAGTGCCTTTAAAGTGTTTCTATTGCTCTCCTTAATATAACTCGTAGATGTTAGGAACATAAATGAGTCAAGCTTTTTTTTTTTTTTTTTTTTTCTCTTTGAGCTGGCTCTAAGTCTCTAACCAAATTATTCAAGTTCGACAAAAAAAAAAAAAAGGTTCAAGTTCGGTTTAAGATGATATTCGAATTTGGTTTGTATTTATTAGTAAATAATAGTTTGAGCTCAAATTTCAATATTTTGAGCTTTTGATATATCGAGTTAAAAGTTCGAATTTAAATTTAAAATCGAGCTCGAAAATTAACACATATGTATTGATAAATGACAAATGTAAACTTACAAGTTGATAAATAAAAATGGTTAGGCTCGAGCTTAACTTGAATTTTTTACGGCTCACTTCTAATTTGAATTTTTGTTAATTCGAACAAGCTCATAAACCGATTCAACTCGTTTACATTCCTAGTCGTAACAAGTTATGAGCATCTTTAGTCATTTTTTTCAGTTTCTATATTCACTTTTTACTAGTTAAACAAATATATTTATATTTTCCTCCAAATACTCTCAATCTTACTATCACTTTTTATTTTATTTCAATTAATTTCATCAAATGTACAAGTTTTTAAAAATACCCCTTACATAAACTTGATTGAGAAAAATATATATGAAAATCTACTCTTGACTTTATTTATATCGTTTTAAGTTTTAACAGCCAATTTTTATCTTTATTTCGAGCAAAATGTTTATTTATCTTATAAAGTCTTTATGTTTTCCAATTCGATCTTATACAGTCCACAAACATTGTACTACAATTTTACTGACTTTTGAAGAATCAAATATGATAGCTGTTCAGTGTCATTCTCACCTCCCCATTTTGCTCAATTTATCATCTTCTTCTCCACAAATTAAACCCCAAATTCCATCTATATTATGCTCAAAATCACATTTTCTTTCTAAAAATATCCACAAGATCAGAAACCAAAGGACCCGCCGGCGGAGCGATTTCAGGGATGGCGTCGACCCGGTTCAGGAGTCTGGTTTCTTCGACGAAAACGGCGCCGTAAAGGACATGG
Source organism: Verbena officinalis (assembly GCA_958496215.1). NCBI lineage: Eukaryota > Viridiplantae > Streptophyta > Magnoliopsida > Lamiales > Verbenaceae > Verbena > Verbena officinalis. The sequence goes on from OY292385.1 coordinate 952,513, forward strand.
ATAGCTATCTCAATCATCTATCCCTCGAGTATGAATCTGTTTGGGATACCAAACCGCAATGGTAACCCCTTTCTCTTTGTTTTGTTTAACTCAATTGGATTGGATTACGGTTTCGGACCCTAATTCCCCTTGTCGTCTTGTTGTTCAATGTAACTGGACTATTTTACTTTGATTAATTGGATTATAATTTGGACGGTTGAATTTGGATTCCTCCACAATAAGATGAGTAAAGCTCATTTTAGCTTCAGATTGTCTTGTCGCTCTCAGGGAGTGTTTGCAAAGCAAGTCATATTGGGATCTTGGTATTTAACTTTTCTAAATCCCAGCAAGTAAGAAGCTGCATGGAAGGCCTACATCTGCATTTCATAAGCAAAAAAAGCTTGATGCATTTTTCTAGAAAATAACTTAGCTTAATGCATTTGGTTATGCCCTTAATCTAGGAGCTGTTTTCCTAGTTGAAGATAAGCCAAGAGGACTGGTGAATCCAGTAAGTAGTATGCCCATATAAATATGTTAAAAATCCTATCCAAGAATTACACCATCATTTTCTTACAGTTGCTGCTTAGTGCTTATTGAGAGGGAGTTTGCCTTAGCTCATAAGTTTTCTAGGAGCTTATAAGCATCCAAAAAGAGTTCGACAAACTTTTTTTTATCAAAAAAGCTTATAAGATGTTAAGAGACTCGTAAGGTCCTTTAAAATAAGTTGGGGATACCAACTTATGTGTAAAAACATAAGGTAACCCCTACTTTTTGATCATATGAATTAAACAATTGTCATTACTAACATTTTATAAGTTCATGATGTTAATTTTATCCCAACACTCATTTTAAAATAAGATTTAACATCTTAATGCGAGAAGCTTAGAAGCTCTTTAAAATAAGCTTAGCACAACACCCTCTAAATCAACTCGACAAGACCGTAGCTTGGTTTGATAAATGAAAATTCATTTGATTAGTTGTGTAATCTGTTGGTGTTGCTCGATTGTTTTCAAAGCTTTTCTAATGTCACACTTGGTGATAGAGAGAGCCTAAACAAGCACATCCTATCTCCTCGTATGATGCAAATGTATATTGGTTATGCTCTCAATTGTTGTCATTGATAGTCCTCATTTTTTATCTCGTTCAGGTGCCAACCGTGGACAATTACACTTACTGGAATAGGAATAATTACCGGGAGCTGGCTGATCTTGAACTCCGTCATAATTACCTCTATAGTCACAACTTTAATTTGTTTGTGGTGGTACATATTTCTCTACTCCTATCCAAAGGTAAGAACACTGTTTCCTCATCTTTTGCTTGGCATGGATCGGGAATTGTAATTTGCAACTATGCTTTATTTCTATGTTATTTGTTCAGGAATACTCGGATATGATCGCCGAGCGAAGAAAGAAGGTAACTAGTGGACAGGAAGATACTTATGGTGCGAAAACAGGGCAATGATTTTGGGGGCACAATTTTAAAGAAGAGCATTTGTACATCATTGTAGAAGCTAGTAATATTTTTTCCAGGTTAATTATGTATTTATTTCGATAAATTACCTTGTTGCAACGAATTATGTACTTTTTTATACCTTATTATTGTGAACCATTACTTGGAAGTGGAGATAAGGTCCAATTTGATTGAAAAGAAGTGAAGGAAAGGGCTGATATTGTGATATGTATCAGATTCGTACCGTTTTCTTTGGGAAAATCCACTAAAAAGGAATCAAATACAAAGTGAATGTCAACTTTGTATTCTCATGTGTTCTCAGTTCTAAACCAGAAGGAAGAACACTACCTAAATCTCCCAAGAAAAACATCTACACCAAGTGATTTGAAGAGAGATTTACATCTATTATCTCTAAAGATTTGGGCTAATTACAATTTAATCCTATTTTCAGAAATTCAATCCTAAGATTTACTTTAATATTAAAAATAATCCTAAAGTGGTTGATTTTATGCATTTTTAGTATAGTTTCGGTAAAACTTATTGCCAAAGTGAAATTTCAGGGTTTCTTTTGCAATCCTGGAATTAGAATGACTAAATCGTAGTTAGAGAATGGGAAAAAAAGTTGCCTCTTGAGATGTCATGTAGCGCCCCGCTCTACAGTTCCCGAACCTGCACAGATTCCCAAGCCGAGAACGGCGCCTCAACCCGAGAATCCATGCAAGCTAACGGGTCTAGTCCGACACTTGGCAACAACGAATCCCTAAAAGACACAACATATAAAACAATTATACAATTCAGAATTCATAGCGGAAGCGATTTCATAAGCATATAATGATAAATGCCATTTCGGGGCCAATTCAAATATCCAACATCAACAACGCCCATTCAGGGGCAACATAAAGTAAATGCGGTAATCGTAAAGGGGTGGGGATCAGTATAGCATTATATACATGCCAAGAACAAAAGAATAGACTATGGAGAGTTTTATGGACAACAACTCTAGACGACTCGCCAACTAAAAGAGCCTATCTAACCACTGTTGCCAATCCGACACGCGAGATATATCGGTCTCTCAATCTACCTGAGGCAAGAACCAATAAACGAGGGTGAGTTCAAAGAAACTCAGTGAAGATATGGGTGAGACAAGTCGAGTCACGCTTCCAGGTATTTATTAGGAAAATACATATGCAATAAGGAAGAAACCGGAATGTGCTTTGACTTGGATATTTCAATAACAGTAAAGCAATAAGGACAGTAATGTAATAAAACAATAAATAAGTATCACAGCGAGAATGGGCCTATTCCTCCTTATTTCTCCTCAAGACATGATAAAAACTCCATCTCCGGTGTCAAGCCAAGGAGCAACCCGAGGCTCGACTATAGTGAATTTAAAAAAAGTGTGCAACACATGCATCACCCACCATCGCTCCCAACCATGGATGCCAACTCCTGACAGTCCACAGTTGACGCTTAGTTTTGGGAGTAGCACCTCGGGAAACATCCTGGACGCTCGTCCCCAGGTGCAACCTCTGGATACCCTCCCAGGGCCCCATAAAAAATCCATGATTTGCTCGCGTTTCAAGAAATAATTATGAGTTGAGTGCCAAACGGGTGTTTAGGCAAGTGAGTGACGACAAAGGGGGTGACTACAAGTTCCGTACGCGTCGGGGTGTGCTGACGGACTCCCCTAACGACTTTCCTCATAGACCCAACCAAAGTCAAAGTGTCACGTTGAAAAGAAAGAATTTACTTGCCTTTGAAAACAAATCATTTTTGGATAATATAGTATAAGTTAATATCAAATGGTTTGTTGATCGAAATCATCAAGATATATGCTCGAAATATCTAATAATAGTAATAAGGGATGAAAGATAAAACGATCATGCAAGGCAAGGTATTATAGGGGTTTTCGCATGTATACTTAGACATATCTGTTCGAGCCCAGTTTTATAAATGATTTAAATCCTCACCTGGAATGCCAAAAGTAGGACTAGCAGCTAAGACTCACTGCTCCTCAACCTCAGTCAAATTAATAAACAATTAATAAACGACTGTGAACAAGACAGGACCTAGACGAATTAATAAACAACTCTAAAAGAGCAAATAAGCAATTAATTGACGAACGGCTAACCAAACAAATCAACAATCATGCATATGCCAATGATTATATTTATAGAAGCTACCATGCAAGTTTCAAGTCAATCCGACAAGTTTTCAAAATTACATACACGTAAAAGTACACTATTCACAGTCCGAACGGAGTCGGAATTTAACAAACATTTCAAAATATTAATCCTCAACTCCTAAGGAAGCCATAGGTGAAATCGGACTAATTTTTGGAGTTCGTACGCGAAAAGTCAACTTTTAAATAAGTGGGGTTGACCCAATTCTCGAAGTGAATAAAGAAGAAAGCTGAAAAATTCTCTTAAGGGTTTTGCAACGGTCGACGCACGGTCTTGAACACGCTGTCAAGACCGTGCAGGTGCACACGGCCGTACGCACCGGGAACGCGCATAGGCGCGAGCCGGTGCAGGCCAAAAGGGGGTGCGCACGGGCCAACGCACGGTCTTAGCAAGACCGTGCACGAGCCCGTGCAGATCAGCAACAGACAGCAGAAAATTTCGCGTTTTCAACAGAAATCGAACCAAAAATCCACAAATCTCAATTTCTAGCAAGAATCAACAACTAGGACTAACAACGAACATTAAGCAACACATAAGGGATATTTTGATCCAAGTAGCATGCAAAATAACCAAGAAATGAGCTCAATATCATCAAAATTCATAAAAGACCCACGAAGCAATAAATGTGATTAAAAGCTCATAAATTCGGGGAATGAGACGGTGAAACTGGGACCTAAAGGAAAATCTCGTCGAGAGGATCACGTGGGTTCAAACGGCGTGGAAATCGGTGAAGAAATGAGCCCGGAGTGATCGAGTGAAGCTCCTAAGTGCAAATGCCCTCTTCTCTCTCTCTCTTCACGTTTAAGGTTTGGAAATTGGGGAAGAAATCTTTTATCCAATTATTCGAAATGTGAAAATACGAAGGAACATTTCGGTAATTTAGAAACTCTAATTTAAAACATTTGGGCCAAATATATTAAATTTAATATCAAATTAAAGCTAAGCATATAAGGAATTCAAATATGCACATAAGAAATTCACATTGGGTCATATACGAAATAATTAAATATAAATCACATAATACGAGAAATAAGAGGTAATAAGAGATAAGAAAGATAATTAGCGCAAAAAATAAACTCACAATAATTCTCGATTTTCTGGGTCGTTACATGTCACCTTTTTAGCAGTGTACTTTGCGTTTTCCGCAAATGGCCTCATCAGGCAAAATATTCCATCAAGATTTATTTTGAAGGACAAGGACGCAATTAGCAAAAATTGTGAAGTACTAGAAAAAATACGATATTATGGGAAGCAAAAAAGAAAAAGTTTTCGCAATGGGGAAGCACAATGGTATAAGATGTTAAAAAAAAAAAACGGGTAAAGAATCATCCCATTTGCAGTCGAAGTCATAAAATACATATTTCTATATTTCGGCAAAGCAACGGAAATGAATTGAGGCTATTCCGCCCTTCATTTAGACAACAGTTCGACTAATCATCTTTTGTAGCAGGCATCAACAAAAGCCTCTCCTCAGAAGGAAGTTTCGATGCATCTTTCGCGCCAGGCATAATTAAAAGCTTCTCCTCAGGAGGAAGCTTCCCTCCATGCAATCTCTCCTCGGCTAATAGTGACTGTAAATCACTACCATTTGCCAGGCTGTTGAACTCGACGGCTTTCGAAGGCATTGTCGGATAGCGCCTTTGGGCAAAAGTCATCAATCTTTTTATGGATTGCAAATACTTACGTGTCGTCTCGTCATTCATGATGTGTGCAACACTGTTTGTGTAAATCTTTTCACGTGCAGAACGTTCGTGAATACCAACCATAGTGACACCGATAGGCCAAGGAGCATTGCCGATAGCCATTTTGATGTAGTGATCGAAAGCAGCTAAGTAGTCCCGTCTCATGCAACAGTCAACCATAATCATCAATGATTGACGAATATCATCAGGAAGAACCTAAAAAGAAAATGAAATAAAAAGTTAAATCTCCATGAACATCAATATTACGAAAAACCAAGTGTATGGCATCTCAAATAAGAACCCAAAAACTGTTTGACAAACTTTTCACTAAAAGAGCTTCATTTTGTTATGAGTTCTTGGCCCTGAAGAGAAGCTTAATAAAATTCCAACTTCTATTGCATGAAATTGAGCTACTTCTAATTCCACTGGCTCTAGTTTATGGACCATTTCATAAATCTTCCAATAACCACATCGAAATATCAACTAGAGATATAACAACATAAAACTCACCTTCTTTCTGCAGAATTTGAACAACGGGTTCAAATAACGAGCACATTGCTTAAACGTGGCCACCATCGACTTCCCTTTGGCTGTCCTCTTCTCCACATCACTCATCTCATTGAGTTCCTGATTCCATTCATTCAACAACTTCTTGAAGAACACCAAAATCTTATCTTCATCGCACAGTTCCTGAAAGTTAGTCTTCATTCGTTTCAAATCCTTGTCGTGATCCACCCCAGAGGAATTCCCATCCCCACTCAGATCCTCATCACCACCTCCATCTTTATCCTCTCCTGCATCATTTGTCGACTTCCTCTTCCTATCACTCAAAATTCCTGACTTCTGCCGCTTCTTCAACTCAACAATATCCCTCAGGAAATCATTTGTTTGCCCTTCGGTCATATCACTGTCATCAACCTCGAACAATCCAGCCTTCAACACGAACTTCAACCGGTCAAGCCTCGCCTCATCGTCTTCTCCAAAAAGAGTCACCGGTTGTTTCAGGAAACGGAGACGGCGGATTACTTCCTGTTTGGGAAGATCGAGATAGTCGATGTTTTGCTCTTCGACTAGGGATTTTGAGGACGAAGATTCGGGCTTAGATTTAGGGATTTCCTGCTTCGAATTAGGATTCGATGATGAATTGGGGTCATTATTCTGCTTTTCTTGCTTCAGTTGTTTTTGACGAAGGGCTTTCGCCTCCGCTTCGCGCTTTTCCTCCTCCCTCAGACGCTGGAGGCGTTTCTGCTCGATCTCGGAGCGCTTGAAGTATTTCTTACCACCGCCGGAGTTCTCCGCTAGGCTTTGGCGTTTCTTCATCAACTCCTGCTTTAAAATATCCATGATTTGTTTCGTAAATTGTTAGCTTCCTCTGATTTCACAGTCCGACGAAGGATTGGGGATTGGAAGTACGGATACGGAATTGAGAATTGGGGCTAGGGTTCGTTGTGAGTTAAACATTAGCTAATTATTTGAGGAGGGTATTTTCGTCATGTTGGGATCCGATTAAATATAAGACAAATCCGGGTCGGTCAATTAATTGTCTTGGTAGATATATATATAAAGGTTACTTATTACAGTGGCAAAAGTAAGGGTTAATTTTGACCTACAGACGGTTTTATTATTGAAATAGGTATTAATCCAATCCCATATTCCTCTTTTTGCCCGTTAAAAATCTGTAAGGGAAAAAAAGAAAAAAGAAAACAGATCTCCTCCAGCAACCAATCGCGACGTAGTAATGACGACGATTCGAAGGTTTTGCTGCAATGATCTCCTCCGATTTGCATCTGTGAACCTCGATCACCTCACGGAAACAGTCGGTTTTTCTTTGCTTACATACGTTTTCCTTTTTCAAGTTCATAGATTCTTCTAGGGCTGGAGGGTTTGGGCTTTGGTGAAGATTTGTCAATTCACATTTTTTTATGAATTAAAAAAAATGCAGTTCAATATGTCATTCTACATGACATATATGGCGCGGTGGCCGGATTATTTTCACGTTGCTGAAGCTCCTGGAAATCGAGTAATGGGCTACAGTAAGTTGAGCTTATTGTGGTTCTTAGTATTTGAATTTCTTGACTTTGCTTCCATTTATCTTCAAATTAAGATTACTGTTTCCATTTAGAAGATTGACCAAGTTCCAATTTCCAACTAGAAAGTTCTTATTGTTGCCATAGTGAGTTAACTGGAGCTTGCTACTGTAGGAATATCTAAAAGAATTATTGATGAAGGATTGGAGCTTGTATTGCTTTAAGAATATGTGTAGCTTCTGAACATGGCATTGTAATTGAAATCCTCTACGACCAATATTTCAAATTTCTTTGACTGCCTGTTGCTCTTTATCCTCATAAATATTTTCTTATGTTGGGCAATTATGTTTCTCTTTTCCCGTGAAAGCTAACCATGCGAGTGAATCTGTCTTTGAGGAATTGATGGATTCTTGTTTAAGTAACTGAGTTTTGGCTGGATGGTGAACGAATCGAGTGTTAATCTTATTAACTTTTGTTCTCCATTTGATCCTCCTTTGATTATCTGTTTAACACGTGGACATAATATTTTGATATATTACAGTTATGGGAAAGGTTGAAGGACAAGGAGAATCATGGCATGGTCATGTTACTGCAGTTACTGTAGCTACTGAATATCGAAGGCAGCAATTGGCCAAGAAGCTGATGAACTTACTTGAGGAAATCAGTGACAAGATGTAAGAGCATATATCACTTGTTAAAGTTTATTTTTATGTTCAAAGAATTTTCTTTTTGGCCTTTTTAACTGTTTAACACTTGCGATTTAAGATAAAGCTTGCTTTAATACGTTTAAGCGAGCTCAAACTTGAAAATTATGGTCCAACCTATTTCAGAATTATTGAACTCGATTTTGGCTCATTTGTAGTCCACCTTACTCGAACTCAAGCTTGAATTAGTTTACATGAAAATGAAAAAATAAATAAGTTTCTTTAAGCAATGTAAATTGTATTATTTTATTTATTTTGTTGTTGATTATCATCAATGTACATATTGTTGTTTTGTGACTTAATCCCATTCTCCCCATTTGTAGAAAACTAGAAATCAAGTCTTGATATAAGGAATCACACATCTGTTTTTCTGGAGCTCCTACCTTTTTATTATTCCCTCTCCATCTTTATTCTTAGTTTATAATAATGAAAAAATATGTACTTCTTCTAGTTAGAACTACTTCTACTGCCTGTCATCTGTAAATATATAATTATGAAGTTGGTGAAGGTAAATACTGTGGGAGTGAATATTTCATTTTGTTGGCGTTAATGTTCTGAATTGAGCTTGCTTTTGTAGTGATAAGGCTTATTTCGTGGATCTTTTTGTGAGAGCTTCAAATACACCTGCCATCAAGATGTATGAAAAGGTACTGAATAATTTTTTGCCTCCACTGTTTTATACGAAGTTTATCACACAAATAATTTCCATTGACGTGTGGAAAAACGTTCTTTTTCTTTGTTTTATCAGCTTGATTATGTAGTTTACAGACGTGTGCTTCGATATTACTCCGGAGAAGAAGATGGATTGGGTGAGTTGCTATACACAACTCTAAAAAGTTCACGTTTTTTGCCCCTGTCGTATTACTTCTTCCACAATTTGTGTAATTTCTTGTTATGTTTTGCTTTTCAGATATGAGGAAGGCTTTGTCAAGGGATGTCGAGAAAAAGTCTGTTATACCCCTCAAACGTCCCGTTACTCCGGATGAACTGGAATATGATTAGGTCTGATTTTCTTAATCAGATTATATGTAGTGTTGATTAATTATGTTTGTTGTGAAGCATCAGCTATCTATATTATCAGTGTTTTAAAGTACTTGGGAGACGAATATATGAATTCCTCTGGGAATTTTTGGCATATTTAATTGAGCATAAAGAGCAAGCTATATATAAAACTTTTTAGACTCATTACAGCTTCCTTTTCGAGGCCCAAATAAATGGATTTTACCGATTGCCCAAATCTCAAATACCAGTTGGGCTATATAATTTAGGCTCAATCTTATTAGACCCATATTTTTTTGAGTGTGGGCCTATTGGGCTCATTAGTAATTGATAAGGTTGAATATTCCTACGATATTTGTGGAAATTTCAGTTTTACGAAAAGTTATTGTTCGAGGAATAAATCAAAGTAGTAAAAGTGGAAAGTGTTTTAAAAAAATAGAAAAAAAAATCTTTCAATAATAGAAAATGAAATAATTAAAAGTTATAAAGTACTTTTACTACTATTTTGTTATGTTCATTTATGAAGTTTGCAAACACGATCTAAGATGTAGGTGTTGATTTTAGGTTTTGACTTGTTAATACTAGAAAATTCGATTGCAATCTCCACACCACATATAGATGATCCTCAACTGGTTGAAAAATCTTAAAAAGCAAGTCCGATTTGGCAATAAAAGATGTTGTCTACTTATCTTGAACGTGGGTCCCATTGCAATATCTTCATGTTCGCCGCTTGCAATACAGACTGATTGCACATACTAATTAGCGTCACACTAAATATACATGCATACCAATTTTCGGAATTTGTTGGCTAGTCAATTTTAATTCTATAAGATCGGTGGAGTTGACAAGGATCCCTTGACATAGTAACAAGTAAAAGGTCTCATGATTATATAAATCATAGATTCGAATTCTACAACTATGGGCATTTTAATTTTCTATATGAAAATTTGTTGACTTGTAAATATCTTAAGACGAAGTCATGAAATCACTTTAGTGATCAGATTTAGATTAATTGACTACCCGAATTAGTAGTACTCCTCAAGTTCAACAACCAAAGTAGTGGTTCCACGCCTATGCCTAGCTAATTGCCTATCTCTTATCTTAAGTCAGAAACCACTTTAATATGTTGTAAGAATTCTCTTTATGGTTTTCAACGCCACAAACAGTACTTAAAACCTTATCCTATGACTTCAACTTGTTGAAACAATTGATACGATACACTCTTCTTTCTCTTATCAATTATTGTCCATATATTATTCTTTGGTGATAAACGAATAGAAAAAAAAACGAACTAGCTTATGTTGCTACATATGTAAACGTCATTTCAACACAAACTTTTTACATGGTTTGTGTCACGCGTATCAATCCGGAACTATTAGACGCCATCTCAAGTATTTTGAATCAGTAAATGTAATTTGAAATTGAACATAAATTACTATTTAGGGTGAATTGCACTAGACTATCTTGAATTTGGATGTATTTCCCTCTACTTCGATAAAATTATCATATAGTCCCTAAAACCTTTTCGGAATATTTACACCATCTATAAAAATTTGATGATCAGATGATAATTTGTCAAATTAGAGGAATTAATATATAAATACACCAAATATTTATATATAATTAATGTATTTAATAATTTTGAATCTGAGTGGATGAATGACTTCTACCAACGATTCATGTAAGAAAGTTCCATATTATATTGATCAACTTGGTCTGGTTTCAGTCATTTCATTAATGTGAATTATTATGAAATGGGAATTTTATTTGTGTCACTAATTAAGAACATGAATTTATGGTATTAATAGTGTAAATTAAAGACATGAATTGATGAGTGTGGGGCATTAGACTTTTCTTATCTCAAGTCACCAACAAGGCAATAAGGATTTGTCAACTATTAGGGTTCGACTCCTTGCAATGACAATGATCGAATTAAAAAAAAAACAATAAGGATTAATTTGCTATTAATCATTATCATGGTTGTAAAATGTTAGAAATATTAATAAACATTATTTTTATTATTAATTATAGCAACTTTAATTCTGTAGATGAGTTGATATATTATAAAAATGTTAATACAATGAGATATATAATTCTTAATTTTGAGTAATTTATGAAAATCATCAAATCGATCAATTCATTCTATTATTTCAATGAAAAATGTTATGTTTTTCCCCTCATAATTTTCCATGGACATGAACTAATTAAACTACTCTTTCAAAGAGTACTTTGGCTATGTGGAAGTTGATAGTTCCAGGATTACAATAAGCTGTATAATAAAAACTTCTAGCAATCACAAAAAACTTTTGCTTAATATTAAAACCCAAATCCTCCGAAGATTTGGTCACCACTAATTTCACTAGTTCTTGCATCTCTGATTCTATTTCAACGGTTGTGATGCCTCTCCTGTAACCCATACACCCTTTGGTATCCCGTACCTGATTACAACCACGGAAAAATATAATTAGTGAAATAATACAATACTTCAAAATTCAATTTTTATTACTAAATCTCGTCATATTAACTGATAATAATGAGTTTGTGATGAAATCTTATATATGTTGATGAACAATAAAAAGGGTCAATTGCATAACCCAAGTTTGCGTCTTTTATAATTTTACTATCGAAACTTTGCAACTTTACACTTACCCATATGAGGGGATATATTTGTAAGGTTTTTCAAAAGTATTATGTATATATTTTTATGTTTCAATAGATATTTGTAAGGTTTACAGACTTTGATAATTTTTTGGATTTTTAAGCAAACAAAAGGGTTTGTGTAATTATCCCTAACCATAATATAGAAAACAGAAACTGAAAAACATAAAATGAAAACAGGCCCTGACAGTGCATTGCACTGGAAATGGAAAGCATGCACGAAAAGACAAGTTTCACTGTTAGTTAACTTGGTGGACGGTGATTAGCCATTCAGCAGTACCATTTATTATAATATAGCTGGTCACAAAAATGGGGCAAGTTTGTCTCTTACCTTTCGATTTCGAAAGAGGCGAAGTTTGTGACAGAGTCTCCTGGTCACCTTTAATAGACGTTGATATTTTGGATGGGAAATTAATGACATATGATCATCCGAAATTGCATTATTGTTGCTGATCAAGTTTAATGTGCACAGTAAAAGCTCTGCGGCATCATCCCCTAATTGCCCCATCTCACCTTGTTCTTGTTCCCACGTCGTCAACCACTTTCGCCACTGATGATCATCAGGAAATAATTAATTAGAAAAGGCCGCTAGCTAGCTTCTTAATTAATTAGTAATTAAATATGGCCTGGGATTTTCTTTTTTTTTTTATTTATTAAGGAAAAGGATCGAATTGTGTTGATATATCTATGTACTACTTTGAAACAAGACCTGTGACGACTGTGAGTTGTTGGAATTGGGATATTTTCAGGATCGGAGCAGCTGAGAAAAAGAAAATGGTATAAAAGGAAGTATTTGGAGTTACTCGATTGCGTACCGCCTCATACAACTGTCGATGGATGTCGCCACCGTGCGCCAATAATATTGAGACTTGGCTTAGGGTTCTCATCACTGTATCCACAACCCTGTTTCTTGTCTTCTTGTACCTGCAGTCAATTCAACTAACCCAATGTTTATGGAATATTATAAAGCCCAAATTCCGTAGTCGGCATGCAAAACATTTCTCTCCCCTCCCTGATTTTAATTTATTAGTAGATATGTGTGACTAAAATGCCTTCATGGAAAAAATTAAGTTGTATATCTCCATAGATCTTCAGTCACACAAAATCTACTAAATTAGGATATATGTACAATATTTGATGGGAATTAAAATGTTAGGAACCAGGCCTAATCAAAATGATACAGAATGGGCAATTTATAAGTACAGGGGTCTATATATAATTTCTTAAAGTACAAGGAGTCTAAATGTAATTAGACCAAAAATATCAGGACTCATCTCTTACGATATCTTGCATATTTAGTAAATTACCTTCCTCCGTTACTGTCCGCGAGGACGTTGCTATATTGGAACTCGTTAACGAAGTCGTGTTTCTGCTGCATGGAAAGGTGTTGGTTTACCATTGTTTCCATTAAAATCGCGGTTTTAGCCCATGCGAGACGCTCTAATGATTTTTCTTCTTCGAATACACTCGCCGCTGCGATGAAGTAAGCTTGGAGAAGACTTCTTTCGCTCAAACCAAACTCCCCAAGATTGCAATTCCTGTACCATCTGTAGATCATAATTTGAAATTTATCAAATAATTGTAATTAATTAAGAAAATACAAATTAAAAGATGATCAGAATAAATCTTACTTTTGGATACTTTTCCACTCATGCTGATGCAAGGCCTGACAATTGTTGTAGTCCAGTTTTGCCAGCTCAAGGTAGGTATTATTGTTAACATTTGGCATTCTACATGAAAAGACCCAAATTAATGAGTAATTAGAACCGGTAATGATCCACACTTGAAATATAAAAATATATTTATTATAATATTCCTGAAAAATCTTATAAATATTCCCATTAGGAGTTAATTAGTGTAAAATTATAAAAGACGAAAACTTTATGGATTTTTGTGTAATTAAACCATGAACGAAATATGCTGACATTAATTTTTAATTTGAGTTTTTGTAAAAAATAAAATAAAATGATGGTTGCATGCCATGTCGGCTGCAGCCTTTTCTTTCTTCTGTGGGTATGGATGTCGACTTATTATATATTCTCACGAGCTACAGAGAGAGAGAGAGAGAGAGAAATTACCTATATAATGTTTTTCCAATCCAGACATCCTCGTCACCGCCGTATTGTTCTAGGAAGAATCTTGTCTCGACTCGAGGTAGACTAGCAAACCACGGGACATCTAGTGCATATCCCACCTATTCCGAATTAATCATATAGATCGATAACGTTGTCAATAAATTAACTTTATTATATATAGTCTATACTGTAGATTGATTTTTTTCTCGGCCGGAATATATATATAATATTACAATTACCTCCCCTGGCAGGTCCTTGGTAATAATCCACTTATCTAGTAGCTCATTATTAGCTCTTTTTTGTTGCAAGAACTTGTTGGAGAACTTTTTGGCTTCTCCAAGTATGTCTTCTCCGGGAAACATCGCCTGTGAAGCTCTGTAAAGATTATACATACCCGTTACGGCCTGATTCGACTGCCCCGCGAAGCAGAAGAATTCTCCCCCATTCTCAAACTGTTTGAATACATCTACAAAAAACAAATAACTCCTCAACATTTAACTTTATTACAAAAACCTCCCTAGAATATAAAACACCGAGGCAAAAAATTAATGCAAATAAATTTAACTGTACCTGCAGAAACCTGGTATCCATGCAACCTCAAAAGCCTGAATCCCATGGCGGTGTCGTCAATGTCTTGTATCATGGAATTTCTTGCCCAACAGATTCCTTTCTCTGTCCAGTATCTGAAATTTTATCAATTAATTAATTTACCAATATATGAAAATAAAAATATTATTTCTTCCAAGAAATTAAAATAAATTTACTTTATATATACCTATGAACATAGTCAATACATTCGTCAATTTCAGGCTGAAAATACCGTGAAATTCCTAGCCTCTGCAATCGGTCTACAACCCAAAGGTGCTCGAACAAGTCCACCGGGTACACATTTGGAACTAAAAAACATTACAAAATTAGATAGTTTTAAAATGCTGAGAAATATATTATTAATTGATCAATTAATTCATTATTTAATTTTTTACAATTACCTCCCCCGTTGAATTTTTGCACATTTTTGGTTAAATATTTGAGACAATTTTCATCTTTTGTTTGCTGGAGAGCGAAAGCAGTCGAGGATGGAGAGAAAAGAAAAGAGCCGTCGGGAGATTGTAATTTCAAGAGCTTTTGCCACTCGAGTCCTGGCATTCCTTCCAAGCTGTGGAGTAATGTTGTGGGTACTTGGTGCATTATATCTCTTGGTATCCTATTCAACAATATTTACAATTAATACCCAAAACCTTACAAATATCCCCCTAAAAATATAAAAATGTAAGTTTAATCTTACAAATACCCCCTTGAAAGTTTCGGTGGTGTTTCGAATTTTTTAGCAAATTAACCTCAGGGGTTCTATGTACCTTGTGAGCTTTAAGTCTCTTCTTATGTAGATTTCTTGCAAGCCTGTGGAATCATTTGGGATATCAATGCCTAGATTTTTGGCTATTTCAATAAGTGATGGCAATGCAACTTCAAAACCAATTGGCATTTGCTCCTTGTTTTCATCCTCAAGCTTGTAAATGTTCTCTATGATAAATGAAATCCCTGGAAAAGAGAGTTTTATTAAAATTCCCTAAAGTTTACATTAAACAAGAAAAGGTAAAATAATAGAAAATCTAAAAAAAAATAAGGGAGTAAAACAACTTTTTCATGAATTTGGAAATAAATAAAGGATCGAACCTTTATCACTTTTGTCAGAGTGCATTTTCCAGTATCTCAGCGCAACAACACATGCCAATGTGTTGATTATTCTATCATGCGCCGAAAACGTTTTCCCGTCTCCCCACGAACCGTCGCCGAGTTGATTTCTCGAGATCCACTCCAGGCTCGCCGGAAACTGAGGTTTCCGGCCACCACCGGCAATATCCTCCACCAGCGCCACCCAGGCCGTGTCATAAGGAGATATGCTTATCTCTCCGTCATCCATGTTTTGCAGCGTCGATCTAATGAACTCCACCAGTTTAGCTTTTGCATCCTTTATTTGATTATAATTTGTTTTTAATGTGTCATTATTCTCCGGCCACTTGATAACCGGCAAACCATTCTGAATCATATCTATGTATTCTGCAATTTAATTATTCAGTGAGAGATGTGATGATATATATATATATATCAGAATTAATACTATACTATTACATTAATACATGATCGATCAAGAAATTAAAATCCTATGTTATGTTAAGGTAGCACGCTAATAAAATGTTATGTACCTTGAGTACGAGCTCCGCAGGTAGCATTATATCCCAGATATGAATTTGAAGTTAATGATAATTTCCACGGAGTAAAACCACCTGGAATTAATAATTGCTGATCATTAAGTACCAATATTAATTAATGAAATAAAAAGAAAAACCAACAATAAGAAATATGTAAAACTAGATAAATATATAAATAAAAAAAGCGTTAGAATTAACAGTATTCTAACTCGATCGATCTTAATGAAATAAAACTAACCAACTAAGTCGCGTTTGGAGGAGAGAAAGCCGTTTGCCGGAAAATGCAACACCTCACGAAAGCAGCTGCCGCCGGTGGTGGCTGATGATCGGAGCAGGGTGGTGGTGGGGGACATTTTTTATTATATATATTTTTGGTATTGAAAGCTAGAGAGGGAGAGAAAAGACAGAAATTTAATTAATTAATTAATTACTTCCGAAGTGATTAATCCCACCAATGGGTGCATGGGATCATGAAAAGTGAATTGCAACCGAGCTAGCTCTGTTCTTTTCATTGCTCCCAATTCTCCATCTTCCTTTATATAGAACTAAAATTTTGAAACATGGGTTTTATCATTTATTGTTTTTATTCCCCATCTTGTCATGGTTTTATATGTTGTTTTTTCCAATAAATACCCAATTTTAAGTATGGAATTAAGCTTTTATTACTATGATTTATGATTTGAGCATTATATTGTAATGATTAATGAGTGATATGACTTTCTTTTTTTTATTTTTTATAATGATCGATTAATGTCATCCCGGACACGATATATTAACTTAGTAGCAAAGAGGGTGCTTGCAAATTCTAAAAAAAAATTAGTAGTGATTTTTTTCAGTATTTTGGGGTTCCAAATATTCTCAACTTCTGCTAAATATAAGCATAAATAAGTCAGAATCAGAATCCAGAAGCACATAAAGACATTTTTGCATTCTGATTCTAGATTTTAGATACTTTCATAATTAAAATAAAACTTTAATTAGTAGTTTTATTGAAATTAAAAGTAATTCTAAGCTCTCTTTTTTCAAATACTCAACTATTTTAGTTTTTTTTCCCAAACGCTCCATACTTTTATTATTACATTTTTTTTTAACTTTAACTTTTCTAAAAGTAGAGTTTGCAAACACCCCAAAAATATCAATTGTCATTAACTTATCGCTATAAGTCCGTTACGAAATGTCAATGAGGACAAGTACTTAAATATTCTTTTTAATTGTGACTGATCACATTGTAATAATCATTTCATTGACAAAATTATTATTATTATTTTTTTACTCGTAAGTATTCAATTGTTAAACCTAAGCGTGCGATGATGCAGTAAAATGGCAATTCATTCTAATAAATTTAAATGAATCACAACCACAAAGAGCACTACTGAAAATTACGAGGTCCACGTACGTCTAATAAGTGATTCTTAGGAACCTAAAAAGAAAAGCGAGACCCTGAAGTAAATTATTACCAGATTTGTTTCAACAAAAATGTGAAAGATTGGCAACAAAAGCTAGAAAATTATATATGTTTGACAAAATTTGAGAAACAAACAAAAGGATGACAACACATTTTCTTCTAATAATAGAAACCATATAGATGAAAGCATATGATAGAAAGTGTTTGTTTGCAATGGGGATTGGGGAATCTTTTTATGTTTTTCATGCTTTTCTCGTTAATCCAAGTAACATATGCGGTGCTGTAAACTCTATTATTTTTGGAGAGATTAAATTAGAAGTTAAACTTAAAAAGAAATTAATCAGTAAAAATAATCTAAAAATTAAAAGCTGAAGTCAAAAATATTTATTTATTTATTTCGGTGGAAGAAAAAGCACTCACATGATAGAAAAGAGCTTGTCGATATAGCCAGGAATGACTCTCTAGCTTTCCTACAAAACTTCTTCCTTCGATCTCCACATTTTAACAAAGAAGAATTGTAGGATTGCAGGCAAGTCATTCCTGGCTACTAGTCAAGCTTCTTGTTCTTCATGTAAGGCTATCTCTTCCTCATTTTCTAAGTTGGGATGATAATAGATATATAATTTTCTTTGTATTTATACCCAAATTTTTGGTATAATTTTTGACCCTATCCTTAGACAAAATGCCTCATCAATAACTTATGCTATAGAGCCCATGCAAGAATATAATCTTAGATGATATATAGCTTTTAATGGGATTTTGTGGAAATGGAATGTCAATGGCAAATTGACAAATGAAGATTATATTCACATGTATGAATTATTGAATTGAGATTCAAGATTCATGAATGTAAGTGAAATATTGTAAAGTTTTAACTAGATTACACTTTTTGTCTAATATATTGTAATTTTGAGGTTAATATTGTGAATGGACAGTGGGAATTTTTCTTTTGAGAAATTTATATTTATATTTATTTTTCCTAAAGGAAGATGAAGTTCATTTAATTAGAATGGGCCTTATTTGGGTTTAAGAATTATTGGGCTGGGCTCTATGTGAATTTTGACGTCCTATTATTAGCCCAAAATTGGGCCTTTTTTCGACTCCCCTAGGGTTTAAGGATCGGCTACTCATCAATTCGGTTAAACCCCGTCCCTTCTTCTCTACTAGGCAATTCAAAATTCCTTCCGACCAAAGTCGCCCAAATCTCGTAATTCGAAGGTAAATATTCATTTCCCCTGTGATCATTCATTGGAGTTGTCGATTGAATGTGTTTGTTTCCTACGTGCACGCGTTCTGCCCGGTAAGATTTTCTGTAGTACCGGTTATGATCATATATCATGAGCTGAAGTTGTGAGTTTGTTGACTTTATCTTCTATTTTGTTAGTAAATTGGCAACGAAATTTCGTATTTGACGACAATAATCGGAACGAATAGCCTTTGTTCGGGAAGTAACCAGTTGTTTTCTGTAATAGAAATCACTTATGTTACGAAGATATTATTTGGGTCTGGGAATAGGTTCACTACTTCATATTATGCTAAAAGACCTCTCCATGATTCATTTCCACATATTTGAATGAGATTTAGTTTGTGTGTGTTTATACTAGCATATTGCTAGATGCTCCTTTCTTATGATGTTTAATACTCCTGCAATAGGTGAACGAATGCCAATTCATTTTCGTTTCTACTTTTCTACATTCCCCTGATACTTGATATAGAACTCTGTCTGGGAAATGTGTATATAAATGCATGCTCATCTGTGGCTATTGTTCTAGCAGCATTTAATCAGGTGGCCTTCCATTTTTTTGCTTTGTTAAAACTAATCATTCTCGTTCAAAATGATAGGCAGTATTAGCAAGAATGATTGCAGCCATTTCATGGATTCCGAAAGGGGTCTCAAAATCAGTACCTGATGCAGCTGATCCTCCTTCAAAAGAAGAAATAGAAGAGATCTTGAAAATTAGTTCATTGGCAATACGGTTAGACTTTAGGCCCTCTAATCTCTCTCTCTCTCTCTCTGTGAGTGCTATTCACTTATGCAAAGAAATAATCATTTAGCTATTTTCATTGTTTTGATTCTTCACAAACCCGAGGGTAAAAACGGTGAATCAGAAAATATGCCCGATCAATTTGTTTTATTTTAAGAGTTACACAAGTGTGATTTACTTTTACTCCTGCAGTGAAGAGAGTGAAAATGAGGAAAATAATGAAGATATGAGTGTTGAATCTAAGCAAGATGACGAGCTTGCTCGTGCTCTGTCTGCTGCTAATGCGCTTGGCAAGAGTTCAAAGCAAGATGCTGACAGCTTAACAGATGCATTAAAGGAACTAGACATGGATCATTATGATGAAGAGGAAGATGGTATAAATATATATATATATATATATATATATATATATATAGCTGTCACTATGTTCACACTGTTTAATATCAATTGTACTATCTGAAAAAGATTCAACTTTCCAGTATCAGTCTGTTGGAAATCCTTGTCGAATGGTATAGTTTCTACATGTTCTATGTCAAAAAATTGTTAAATATTGTTTCTTTTGTTGTTGTTGGTGGACACTAGGTGTTGACATTTTTGGCTCTGGTCTTGGGAATGTATATTATCCAAGTAATGACATGGACCCTTATATGAAGGATCAGGAAGTAAGTTGCCTCATCTCATGATTTAGATTCAATATATATTATCTTCTATGGGGTATTTTTTTCCCTTCTGTCTTTTTGAGCTTTACTATCAATTGATGCATCATTTTCTAACCATTTCAGCCCGATGACTCTGACGAGGAAGAGGATATTACCATAAAACCGGATGATGCAGTCATAGTCTGTGCCCGGAACGAGGACGATGTCAGCCATCTTGAGGCATGTAATTGTCTGTGTAACAAATCGTTGTTGCTTCAAGTTTGTTGTGATATTTCCACTCACTGATTTCTGAAAAATAAATCAAAAACAGGTTTGGATATTGGAAAGCCCAACAAACGGTGATTCAAACATGTATGTACACCATGATATTGTCATTCCAGCATTTCCACTCTGCACAGCTTGGCTTGATTGTCCACTAAAAGGTGGAGAAAAAGGTAAGGACAGTGTATGCATATATTAATCTCTTACTTAGGTGATTGTATTTTAGGTTATGCTTTAAATGTAATAGGCTAGAGCCTAGAAATGTGGTTTTCTCGTTGACTGACCTTTGCATGCTTATTCTTTCCCTGGTTGAGTAGTGTATTCTGGTATATTATGGGGGTATTTGCAAACGATTCTGCTTTTGAAAAAGTAAGTCGAGTACTCGAGTTAAAGTTGTAGTGGTAAAAGTGTTGCATGTTTCTGAAAAATGTCAAGAAATACAAAAAAAAAGCAGTTGGGTGTTTAGAGTTTGCAGACACTTCTTGTATGTGTTATAATATGATAATATATCCTAATGTTGGCACCTTATATTTCTTTGCAGTCAGCTTGTAGTATGCTTTATGGATAGATTTCCTGTCTAGAAGGACCTACATTTCCTGTTCCCGCACTTTTTATTTTTCCTTGTAATGATTTTGTGATTTCATGAATTTGTTTACTTGTCAATAGGAAATTTCATTGCTGTTGGCTCAATGGAACCGGCCATTGAGATATGGGATCTTGACATTGTATGTATTTTTGCGTTAAGTTATTGGAGTAAGTTATTTATTTGTTGCATTAACTAAACTAACTTATCCATATTTTGATGCTTTTAGATGGACGAAGTCCAACCATCTTCAATATTGGGTGGAATTCTTGAAAAGAAGAAAAAAGGGAACAAGGTTAGCTGTTTGCCTTAAACATCAGTAAAATATTCTTACTGTATAAAATTAAGATATTTTAGTCGATAGACCATAAGTTTGAGGATATTATGGATTATGGAGGTTTTGTACTGGGAAATTTCCCTGATAGCTTTACCTTACCTGCTTCCGTCATCCCAAATTGAGCTAAATCTCGAAGTACCTTACAATTTAAATTCTTCTCCTCACATGCTTTTTATATTTCTTTCTTGTTAGAAATCTATTAAATACAAAGATGGTAGTCACACAGATTCAGTTCTCGGACTTGCTTGGAACAAAGAGTACAGGTAACTGTAAATTCTTCAGATCTTCTTAAAATGTAAAATTGCCTTTGTTTATTCAATTTTGGGTGTGTTCAGGAACATACTAGCTAGTGCAAGTGCAGACAAGTTGGTAAAGATTTGGGATGTGGCAACCGAAACATGTAACCTAACCTTGAAGAATCATACAGACAAGGCAAGGATGAAACTTCTATATGATTCTTCAGTGCAAATTTATTTTAAAAAGCTCATAATTTTCACAGCTTTGTTTAATGAATTTGTTCTAATGATGTGATGTCAATTCCATTTATTTCAGGTCCAAGCAGTTGCATGGAATCATTTTGCACCTCAAGTTCTTCTCAGTGGATCTTTCGATCATACTGTAGTGATGGTACTGTCTGCACTTCACTTCTATAGTTCTATGAATACTGTATAGCTTGACAAATTTGTGGTTTACGACTTACCTTTATTTGTTAATTTCATTATTGTTGAATACAATATTGTTTTGTGCGCTGCAGAAAGATGGCAGGTTGCCCTCACATAGTGGATTTAAATGGGCAGTTGCAGCTGAAGTTGAAAGCTTGGCATGGGACCCACACACGGAGCATTCATTTGTGGTTTGTGCTTTAGCTTTCCTCGATTTTGACGAATTTATGGTTGTTTTTAAAGTGGATGTTCGAAAACAAATGGGAACTTTAAATTATTGAACAGTCTTAATTGTTTTCTCAGGTCAGTCTTGATAATGGCACAGTTTCTGGTTTTGATATTCGAACTGCTAGCTCTGATTTATCTTCTCAGCCTAAGCCATGTTTTACTCTCCATGCACATGACAAAGCAGTTTCCTCTGTTTCATATAATAGTCATGTGCCAAACGTATGTATCTTTATTATCTTCATCCCTTATATTTTCATATATTCTCTATTAATCATGTGCTAACTAGGGATTTTAAACTCTTGCAGCTTCTTGCTACTGGCTCCATGGATAAGATGGTAATCTCATATTTCTCTTAATTATTATTGGTCTCCATCTGATTGTGTTTTCTCGACAAGTTCATTCGATTTTGTATGTTGACTCTTTCTCCTTCATTTAGGTGAAACTGTGGGATTTGTCAAATGAGCCATCGTGCATTGCTTCCCAAAATCCGAAAGCAGTATGTTTCTTTTTACGAACCTCTTGTTTACTCATCTTTGAATTGATGAGAACTCAAACTTGCACAAATACTGGGTTTTTGTTGATATGCTTACTGAATAAGCTTAAATTGTTGTCAGGGTGCTATATTTTCCATGGCCTTCTCAGAAGATTGCCCTTTTACATTAGCAATGGGAGGTGCTAAAGGAAAATTGGAGGTGTGTCCCTTTTGACATTTGTGAACTCTTAAAATTAAGCACTTTTGTGCTTTTTGCTTTTTTTAAGCATTTTTGCAGTGTTTGGAAAACCAACTTCTGCTTATTTTAGGCAAAAATAAGCTAGAAGCTGGAAGCGCTGAGGACCAAATTTTAGCTTCAACTTCTAGCTTCTAGGTTATTTTTGTATATAATTGGAAGTATATTTATGATAACCATGGTGCGAACTCTCTTTTCCACTCACCTACTTTTTTTCTTATTGAAATTTTCACTTTTTTCTTTAAAAGACCTCTTTTACTGCTACAACCTTTTACCACTTAGCTTCTCCAAAAGCAAAAGCTCTTGCAACCTCACCCACTCGGAGAATTCTATAATATTTGCTAAATATTTCCAGGTGTGGGATTTATTATCTGATGCTGAGGTTGTGAGAAGATATGGAAAATATGTCAACAAACCTAAAGCTTCAACCTTGGATCCATAAAAGTAATTTGCAAACAGTAAGTTGGATATGATTTTCTCCATCTGCTGTGTTCCTTATGATACTTTTCTGAGGCTGAAATCAGTAAATTCCTGCCACAAGGAACAAGAGCCAGAA
The DNA here is from genome assembly GCA_958496215.1 of Verbena officinalis. Lineage (NCBI taxonomy): Eukaryota > Viridiplantae > Streptophyta > Magnoliopsida > Lamiales > Verbenaceae > Verbena > Verbena officinalis. The sequence continues at coordinate 975,883 of OY292385.1, forward strand.
TGATCATCGACAATTTTGGTTACTTACGATGCATGAAGCTTCACCGAGAAGATACTGTATTTTGCAGCTGAGTAAGATTGTTACCAAGTTTTGCCCTGTATATATAGTTTTTCTTTTCACATCTATAAAATCTTGGGTAATTTAATTACGGCCTGTTTTTGAACCATAATTGATTATAATGTGTGGTGTGTAATCACATGTAAATGGCATATGAGTGAAAGTTGTAGATTTATGGAGTGTGATTATTCCTTGTTGGTTTGTCTAAGAAGTCAGATTGTAGTTTGCTCTCATGTGTTTGAATTGGATGCGAGTCTAGCTTCTACTTTCTATCTCATAATGATGATTGTGACAAATCAGTTGGTAGTTTTACCAAACTATGATAGCCAACAATCAGAGGTGAAGAAGGAAAGATGACATTTTGTGACGTGGTAACTAATTATTTTCTTCTTGTTTTGTATGCATTTCTCTCATGAATGCTCATTGTTGTTGAGCAACGTCGTTTTAATGATTTGTTGTGAGGGTGACATGGCTTGTGTGTTTGATTTGAAAAGCTTGTTGTGAGGGTGACATGGCTTGTGTGTTTGATTTGAAAAGCTTGTTTCCACCTATTATAAAACTTTATACGTAGTGTTTAGATACTAGGATTTGTGAATTCTTGAATTTGCGAGGGACACCTCACATATGTAAATGTATTGCTCAATTTTGTTCTTTTAAAAAAAAAAAAAAAGTAGTTTGTTCGTATTCAATTAATTAGATTGTATTTGTAACATGATTGATTGTTTTAATTTTATGAACTACTTATAGGAGTATGTAATGAAATGGCGTGATTGATGATCCCTTATGTTTCTCCTATTTATTATATTGGTTTTGTCAAGTTTGACCACAAGAATCCCATTTTTCACATAATATGGATATGCCGATACAGAGAACTCTAACAAGAGTGCACATATGGATATGATTCTTACCACTTATTTGGTCATATTTCAGTCTTTGTGCATTAAATTTTAGAAATTAGTACACCATAACTAATCACGTTGTAATTAGCACCACACTAATAAGTTAGCCAAGGTCCATATGATTAATTTTTTTATATGCCTTTCACGTGCGACTCTCCCATATGATCCCATGTACGTGCATACCCCCAGTCTCCCTGATCTGGCAAGTAAAAATAAACAAATAAGTAAAAACGCGTGTAATCAATTGAGTAAAAACAAAACAGTGAAAATAAAAATAAAAAAACAAATCCCGTACGACGCAGCACACCGTAGTGTAATGTACACTCAGCCAAGCGTCATAAATACGATTCTGAAAACCATCCGCGTATATATACACCACACGTAACCTCACTCTTCTTCCTCAATAACAAAAATGCGCAGTTTCACTCTCAGTGCGTGCTGTTATCTGTGACTATGAGAGAGAGAGAGAGAAAGAGATTCCCATTTCCAGTACCACGCCATTAATGTGCTTCAGTAGTAAAGCGTGACCCTTCGCTTTTTCACGGATTTTTATCTTCTTTGTTTTCGTCTCTAGCTAGGGAGCTAGCTGTAGGTTGCAGCTGGGCTATGTACTCTACTACTCTGTAGTCTGAAGTAGAGTTCTCTTTGGAGTTTATTATTTATATGCTGTTTTGCTGTTTCGGGGGATTCGGACAACTGTTACTGTGAGTTGTGATGGAGTTGAGCAAGGTGACGATGGAGATTTTCTCCAAGCTGGAGCAGAAGTGGTTGTACCACTGTGAAGGGAAGAAAACTCGTGTTCTGAGCGTTGATGGTGGAGGAACCACCGGCATTGTCGCCGGAGCCGCCTTGGTTCATTTGGAGGACCAGATCCGAGATAAGACGGGCGATTCCAACGCTCGGATTGCTGATTTTTTTGACATTGTTGTAGGTACTGGAATCGGCGCTCTCCTCGCCGCAATGCTGGTCGCCGACGACGGCGGGGGGCGACCACTGTATACGGCCAGAGAGGCGGTAAACTTCTTGTCCGAACATCAAGCGGAGTTGTTCAGAGCAACCCGCGCCGGAGTTCTCAGCCGACGGATGAGATTTTCGGGAAAGAGCATGGACAAGGTGTTGAAGGCGGCGTTCAGAAGAAATGACGGGAAGGTTTTGACGCTGAAGGACACGTGTAAGCCTCTCCTTGTTCCGTGCTTTGATCTAAACAGCGCGGCGCCGTTTGTGTTCTCGAGAGCCGATGCCGCGGAGTCGGCGAGCTTCGACTTCGAGCTGTGGAAAGTTATTCGCGCCACATCGGCGACGCCGTCGATGTTCAAGCCGTTTAAGCTAACGTCAAGCGACGGAAAGACTTCCTGCCTGGCGGTGGACGGCGGACTTGTAATGAATAACCCTACCGCCGCCGCCGTCACTCACGTCCTCCACAACAAGCGAGATTTTCCATCCGTCACCGGCGTGGATGATCTATTGGTCCTGTCAATCGGTAAAGGACCGTTGAGCAGTCCATCGAGGATGAAGCTCCGCCGTTCCGGAGACTGCTCGACGACGTCAGTCGTCGGCATTGTCCTCGACGGCGTCTCGGAAACCGTCGACCAAATGCTCGGCAACGCCTTCTGCTGGAATCCCAACGACTACGTCAGAATTCAGGTAACAAACCGATTGAGAGAGACTAACTATTTAATGCTGATAACGGCTTGATCGACAGATTAACGTCGTTATTTTGCAGGCTTACAGTGCGGCGGAGAGAGAGACGGAGGTGCTGGCGGAGAAAGGAGTAGAATCGTTGCCATTTGGTGGGAAGCGGTTGCTGACGGAGACTAACGGCGAAAGAATCAGCGGATTTGTTCAACGTCTTGTTGTAACCGGGCGGAGCAGCCTGCCGCCGAGTCCGTGTAAGGAAACAGCTGTTAGTGCACTTGTTAACGGCCGTTAGTTTCATTTGTTAATTTAATTTTTCCCTTTTAAATCTCTGTGCTTTTTATTGAGTTTTTAATTACTCCAATGTCAGGTTTACTCTAGTTAACTCTCAGCTATTGTCAACTTTAACCAGTAGCCAAAAAGTATAATAAAATGCTAGTGCTAGAGACTGGTTAGCATGTAATTAATTAATTAATTAAGTAGACCTCTCTTATTTTCTGACATATAATCAATTCTTTGCTTTTATCTAGAAAAAATAATAGCTGGTAATTGATTTATCTATGATTTTAATTGTCCTGTTTTAGATCTCATTAATTGCACAAAATTAACATTAAATTTCATGTGTTCATCTCTTATTGATCTTCACACATTTCCCATGTATTAGACCGTGGATAGACACTTCCAAAAAAATCAATGCATTGTGTCCTGCTTGAATGTCTCTCTCCTGATAAATATTAAAAAGAAAAGAAGTTCATGTTGATGTGTATGTGTCGTATCCGTGTCATGTTTGAGCCAGTATATCAAATATCATAGCCTATACACAGGTTTTTATTATTCTACAATTGCCACACAATTATGTAATCCCGTAGTTATTTTTATCAATATCCAGTTTTTTTAGTAGATCCTTTCTTGGATTTTTTGTAGGTACAATCTTTTGTATATGTTTTGGTAATATACTTGTTGAGTTTCAATTTCTTTCTTTTACCTTGTGTTATGACTTCTGTATAGGTAGACTTTTTTTCTCCCTTCTTATCTATTTAATTAGCATAAGATAAATTCATAGAGAATGGATAAGAGAATAATTACACTGCTAGAGCCTAGAACAAAATTGTTGTAATAATCTTTTGATGTCCATGCTCAGACAACTTGCTTGATGGGGACAAAACTTAGGCCTTTTTCTCCAATAGTCTTGATCAGTTTATAATAATTTTAGTATTTTCGGACTATTTCATTCTTTTATATATTTATTTCTTTTCCTTCAAATTGAGAAATTAATTCACTGCATGCTGTCATAAGAGGAGCATGTTTTAAAAGGAAAAATTAGTATTAGGTCACCAAACAGTAACAAGCTACTTATTATATTATTACTTTTTATGTTGTTACTTTAGGTCAAACTAATTGACATATAAAATGACAAAAATTCATTGTTGAAAAACCACCTGAAGCCGACAAGATTGGGACTCATCTTCATTTTTATCACTGTGCATGCTTGGGCCATATATATATATACAGCTCTAGCTATGAAAATGAAATTATAAACTTAAATAATTAAACCCATTACCCATGCATCTTGTTTTATGCATTTGTCGCGCACATTAATTATAAGTACTATTGTACTTATATTTGTTGGATTGCATTGTAAGCCAATCACACAATAACTGTGGAAATTTACTATATACTCTGTATTGAATTTTTGACAGAACCAGAAATAGTTATACTGTTATATGAATAAAATAGTACTTACTGTATAATTAGTTGAGTCTAGCTAGCAAAATCTGATTTTAAGTATGATCATTTAGAAGTACAATTTATAATTTGTCATAATCTCCCAGTGAAATAATACATAAAAGAGCTTTTTCGTGGTCTTAAATTCACATATTTGGGTGGTGCCGTGGAATTAAATAAGCTAGCATTAATGATGAGACCATAATGTACTAGAGTGTGGTGATGTTTTAACTATGGTGTACATAAAGTCAAGAGAATAAGTAGAGAAACATTCAATTAGGTGTAGTGTTTGCCTTTTGAAGCATTTGTTTGTGTGTTCTTGGTATTTTTCTTTTGAGTGATGCTTGTTTGGTACATGGGCCTGGTAGTGTTTTCCTTGGTTGAGGGTAAGGGTAATTTAATTTATTTATCTTTTTTGATTCATATAACATTTAGGTTATACATTTAAAAATAGATTTTCTCATCAAAAAAAAAAATTAAAAATAGATTTGGATAGTGTCACATATATATTGAGAAGCCATTTTCAAAATGATGTCTCTGTTTCGAATACAAATTTATCTCCGGAGTTACAAGCGCTTACCATTGATGTGGGATACTACATATATATTTGTGGTTCGATATTACTCGAAAATAAAATGAATGTGGATTTAAGAAGAAAGCAACTACCTTACCCAAACATGAGAAAATACATCTTTTTTTAATCTATAATTAAATACTAATTAAATAATGTGAATCTTAAAAAGGTGTTTCCACCAATACTAGTAAAGGTAGGCTAAGAGGGTGTTTGGCTAAGCTTATAAGTTCTTTAAAAAATCTTATAAGATGTCTAAGAGTTTATAAGATGTTGCAAAGTGTTTGGTAAATATTTTTTAAAATGAGCTTATAAGATCTTAAAATAAGATGTTAGGAGCTTATAAACTCCTTAAAAATAAGTTAGGAATCTCAACTTATTTTAAGATCTTAATACATTCCTTACATTTTGACCATATTAATTATATAATTGTCATTACTAACATCTTATAAGCTCATGATTTTATTTTTATCCAAACACTTTTAGATCTTATTCTTAAAATAAGATTTAACATCTTATAAGCTCAAAAAACATCTTATAAGATGTGAGAACTTATAAGCTCTTTAAAATAAGCTTAGCCAAACACCCTCTAAGTTTTTACGTACCTAGCAAAGCTCCAAGTGCTTGCAAGTTGCATTCATTTTACTAATTCTATTTGAAACTCATTACTAAAAGAACAAACATTAGTATTGGGTTTGTCTTTTAGTTAATATGTTTTCTCTATGTTGGTTTCTTATCATTGCTTTTCCTAAAGGAGGGTTCTTTTATTCCTTCCATAAAAATGGCATTAAAAAGACATCTTATTTATAAGTTAAGCCATTTTTAAGTTAAAAGTAACACTCTTCTAAGTAAAGATAAGTTGAGTCATTACTTCTTAGTGGGCCATGTAATTAATTAGTTTAATTCTAATAAATTATATGAACTAAAACAAATTATTATAGTGTAGACTTCGATTCTATATTCGTGGGACTCAAATCTATGATTTTTTTTATTATAGGATCTTCTCAAAACCACTAAATAAATAGATCTTCAACTAAGTGTCTTGGAATTAAACAAGAAAATAGATAGTCTGTCAAGAATTCGCATGATTCATATAATAATTTAAAAAAGGGAATTATTAATAAATTTCTAATTCCGATGATCCAGTCTTTGGAAATGAACCAACGTAATCCACAACAACATTAATTTATGCTTAGGAGCCAAGATTACAACATAATTGCAAAGTTAGCAAAATATTGATTTGTGGTGGGACAACAATAAAAAGGAACCCGGCCAATTGATTGACACCAAAGTAATTCTCTCAAGAATCCATCCCATTCCCACCAAACAAAGCATTTATATATATATATATATATATGGTACCTTTTGTCTTTGTTTGAGATTATTATTATTAAGTGAAATATGAGTAAGCATGTACCGACAATAGTAACAAAGAAACTACCAAACAAAGGAATCTCAAAATGGTTTAATTTATATTACTAATTATATGAATCCCCCATAAACATATCATAAGTATTCGTCATACAAATTAATATGAGGATATTATAAATTAGAACCAAGTTTTTGTGTGGTTTAATAATATTGAAACATGCCGGCCCACTCAACGTATACACTGCAGAAAAATTGTATTATATACTCTAAATCTAGGACAAGATCAATTGTGTCGTCGTTTTATTTATTCAATTTTTTAAATATATAGATGACACAATCATGGGCATCATATAAAAATAGCACACTTCATACAAGAAAGTGTGTGATAGATATGTATTTGGATTCTACTTTTGCTTTTGAATCGATTCTAGTTTTGAATGGTTGGGATTAGTTTGTTTTATACTAATTATTAGTACCAGTAACTTTTTATTTAATAATTAGGTGTGTAATTCTAATATTATGTATTGAAAAGATCGAGGATTAATATTTTCCTTTTTTGGGTTTTCACTCATATATGTTTTTTTTTGGATTTGGGTACTGTAAATGTTCAGTTGAAAGTGACCGTCCCGATCCCCGAATTTCAACCCAATTGTTCTATACACATAGAGAGATATGATCATATTAATTTATCAACATGAAAAATGCCCGGAATTAATTACAATTGTGAAATTAAGAATGAAGCAGCATTTATTATGTCATATATGTTGATGACACAAATTAATCATATAACAGTAGTACTGCTACAGCATGCAGAATGGACAAGTAAATACCAACCCGGCCCAAGTGGGTATGTTAGATAGATATATAATTATGCGCACAGCATGAAGATTAATTAATTTAGTGACAATATTTATTTCCCCACCTATAGAATCAGAAACAATGACTACCGAGTCAAAAGAGATTATTAGAAATATAAGTAAAGATGTAATTAACGAGTGAGTCCAGATGAGTTGATTTTCGGATTACTTTTGTTTAATGATGATCTGAGTTAAATGACTTAAGCTCGAGCATCACGATTGACGGATCAAGAAATATATCGCTATAGATCGATTGAAGTTCGAATTCGAACTTGAAGTTTGAAGTTTCAATGTTTTTAAACGAACAAGTCCAAACTGAACTTAAAAAACAGAACAAAGTCTGAACTGAACTTTAGGTAGTAGAAGATGTATGTGTACACTTTCACCTATATATAGCTTGCTTTATTGTCACTGTAATTATATACAATGAAATGATGATATTTTTGGGTAGCAATCTATTAACTGAGTATTTATAGCCATATCAGATTTATTGTTGGGAATTTATAATTACTTTAATTACGAAATATATATATATATATATGTTAAAGCCTTAAAGGCGATATGATTCTGCAATTGGTGAATTCAATTACTAGGACCAGTTGAGTACTAATTTATAGATTGTTCAATTGAATTTGTATTTTATTGCCCACAAGAGAACCAACTCTAATTCTACGACAGCATTATGGACAAAATCAATCTATATGAATCTTTGCTACCATCGAATTATTATTGCTGTCCAATTTATGACATGTTCATCTTTTTCCTTGCCGGTAAGTATATTAAATCATTTATCTTCTTGTTTTATTTGCTTTTATTATAGCAATGTACATTGTACCGTACATATATACATAATAATATATATGTAAAATATTTATCTATATTTTATTAATGAGCAAATTACCAAACCTCCTAAATTTACGGTATTTACGAAAAACACTCTAAAATCTTACATTTACACTCCTGTGGTAGGGTAAATGTAATATTTTTCAGGGGATAGTTGTAAAGTTTCAAGATTATTTTGCATTTTTAGGGGGGCATTTGTAAGATTTCAAGTTTACTGTAGGGATATTTCTATTGTCACGATTCTAGCAGTCCCTTTGCCATGTGGATCAAGTCAAAGTCTTCCTAATTAACTGGACGGTCGTTGGTCTCGATTGTAAGGTCAAACCGAAAACAGTCTGATCGGCGGTCAAACGTAAACCATCAACCTTAGCCTGGTCGAGGGTCAAGCGTAAAGCTTTGACATCGACCGAAAGGGCGATTTACCCAACCAACTGCTAAGTTGGAAGACCTCGAGTCAAGTTTGCACCTGTGAAAGGTATAGCATTGCGATTGATCCTCGATCGCATCACGTACAACAAGTCAACGTTGCTTTTGGCTGTATCTAATATAGTTGTCAGACATCTGTACCTCAGGTTGGATAGAAGTGACATCAGTTTCCCTCTTTTAAAGAATATTGCAAATCCTCTGCAACTCTTTGATCTTAAATGGCCGTCAGTCGCCGCATTAAATGCACACCACGGGAGGTGTATTTAGTGTGTGTTACCCACACGTATAAATACCCCCAATATTTATTATGGTTGATAAGTCTTAATTACTGCTCCGACTGCATTCTCTTATCTTCACACTTTCCAGTTCCCGAGTACTGACTTGAGCGTTGAAGGTGCTACGCCGAAGACAACCTTCTTCAGCCAAGTAACCCCTTGTTCATGTATTTCATGACGAGGTCGTTCCCCCTCTACTACAAATTTAAATGCTGTGCTCGGACACATAGAAGATCAGATCCCCATACCAAAAATCGACTTCATCAATTAAAGTAATGTTTTAAAATTTTTAAGTAATCTCAAAAGATTTTAGTAATTTTCTTTTATTAAAATCAGTAAAAAGCTATGGGCTCACAAAATTTAGCATTTGAGATGATGGGCTAGCTTATCCAAAAGGCTATGTAGCTGGCATTATAAGTATATAATTAATCATAGGAGATTTAAACATTTGGTATGTAGTGATTTAATTTGATAGTAGAATTAGCTCAATGAAGGGATGGACTGCTTCGTCGTTATATAAACAGAGGGGACATGAAGATCTTATCCTAAATCTATCAATATAAATACATTGCATTTTATATTACACAATATATATATATATATATATATATATATATATATATATATATATCATTTGAAAATGTTAAAATTAAATTTCTCCCAAGTAAATTGATCAATCTTTAGAACTTTCAAATTGTCCCAACTCCCAAGTAACTCGATTGTGGCTTTCTATAGACTTTCTCATCCAAAATCTATTAAATCACCGTACAAAATACTTTTCTACCCATGTAGGTTCAATTTGATCAATTTACTTGATAAATATGACGTACTAACGTTAGAAGAGTAAACAAAATGAACAATTTATATGATCTGAGTCAACATATAAAAAATCTATGTTTGTAATTAGAACAAAGGAAAAATTGAAGTATACATCCAATAACTTCAGAAGCTTAGGTTTTAAGGATATTATTTACAAAAATTGGAGATTACATCCGATAATTTTAAAAATCTTGCAATTTTCATCCACTTTTTGCTAGAATTTCAATTTTCTGACTAAAATTCAGCACTTGACCTGCAAGATTTTAGTCAGGAAAAACCCTATAACCCTAAAAAACCTAAACACGTGCGGGTCACATGCTGAATTTTAGTCAGAAAATTAAAATTTCAGCAAAAAATTGATGGAAAATACAAGATTTTTAAAATTACCGAATATAATTTTCAAATTTAATATCCCTAAAACCCAAGCTACTGAAAGTTGCTGGATGTATAATTTAATTTTTCCTAGAACAAATATGAGGGGAGGCAAATGTTATTCACTCTAAATATGAATATCATATATATATATATATATATATATATATATATATATATACACGTTATATAAGGTGAGAATGCATGCACGTGTGCATGATCTTGGGACAAGCCGAGATGGGTGCATAAATTTGGTGTCGTCTGATGGCACTAAGTTAAATTTGATTGCGACTTTCCCAATCTCGATCGTCTATGCTTATAAACCTTTTGGCTTGTTTTGCGTTACTGTCACGACATTAAATATTGTGCACCTAACTTAAAACTTTTATTTATTTCTTATTTTTGCTTATCGTAAATAAATTAAAGATAGGCGACCCATATGGGGGACATTGATTTTTGACCCTCAAACTCCAAACACCCAAGATGTTGACTTAAATGAACATCGTCAACCATGTGCTTAATTTCACAATAAGATATTTTGGATTTTTATTTATTTATTTAAAAATTTTGGTGCAAGATTATATCATTTTTTTAATAGAATAAATTCTTTTATTATATAAAATGCGTTTGGGATCGCTTACCGATTTTATTATATACACTTTGCGAACGCTTACCGATTGAAACCATTTTTTTTGTAGGGGTTAGACTCACGCACGCAATGTGATTCTTGTCGAGAAAATTGTAATTCATGTTTCATTGGATATGTCAAGTTGCAATCATGGTCCCATTATTTTAAAAATTGCAAAAGTAGTCCCATTATATACCAAAATATTGCAACCTCAGTCCCACCGTTAAATCTACTAACCGAAAATTACACATAACCGTTAAATCTAATTTTGGTGGAGTTTGACACATGTAATAGAGAGAAAATCAACCTAAAAATTATTTTGGTGGTAAAAACAGAATAAAAGCTTCATTTCGGACCTTAAAAACCTCATTCCGACCTTCCTTATTTTATTTTTTCTAACCAAATATTGTAATATATAATTTTCCTAATATGTAAATCAATTTTTATCTTTATTTTATTATTGTTGAAGTTCTTTTTTAACAAATGTTGTAATATGTAAGTCAGTTTTTATTTTTATTTCAATGAAATGAATTTTATGCACAATAATTCACCCGTGAAACACTAACAGGTGGTACAAAAAAATACCAACTTTAAACCACTGAAATCACATGGTAATTCCATTCAATTCCAAAAAAGTCACAATCTGTGTTGCTAGACGCATAAATTATATATCACATCAAATAGGAATGGAGCATACAAATTAATTTGTTTAAAGTCCTACAAAAACTATATCAATGATGCTATTTACAATCAATATCTAACAAAGGCGCAATTTTTCGTTATTAGTAGATTTAACGATGGGGCCGCATGTGCAATATTTTGGTAAATAATGGGACTATGCTTGCAATTTTTGGAATAATGGGACTACAGTTGCAATATTTTGGTAAATAATGGGACCATGCTTGCGATTTTTGAAATAATAGGACCACAGTTGCAACTCGGTATATCCAGTGGGACATGAAATGCAATTTTCCCGAATCTTGTCATTGCAAGGAGTTGAATCCCAAACTTCTACATTAAAAGTAATATTTGATGGTGATTTGGCCAAATTCCAATTGTTATTTTCTTGTTTTATACATATGCTGCAATCGAGATGTCATAGGGCCCAAATCCGGATAGAATCTTGTTTTGCGGAGGCCCAATAAACGATTTCACTTGAAGGCCCATCATTGTGAGCTTCTAAGGCCCAAACAAACACGTGGGCTTCATTGTATTTAATACGCAGAATTACAGAGATTTTGCTTTGTTCTTCTTCTCCTTTTCAGGGTGTTGAAATCTACTTTATTCTTTAGATTTTTAAAACTATATGAGGAAGATGGAGTAATTTTAAAATTGGACATCTCTTATTTTAAACACTATGATTTATAAATGAAGAATTCTTAAAGGAATTCAAATTATAACAATCATGATAACGTAGAACATCGTCATAGGTTCATAGCACGTATGTAGCCACAACAGTGACACTATGGGCCAAACAAATCTACTCATTTCATGAGTTAGACCAAATGATCTAACAAGTACTAGCATAAAGTACAATCAGATTTTCACGTAATAACTACTTACCTATGAAACACGGATATTGATATGATGACACTGATTTTTTCAATAATTTATATTAGAGAAGTGTCCAATACAGTGTCGGACAAAATACGATACGATATGATATAACTTTTAGAAGTGTCCGTGCATCATAACTACTTACAGTAAGTAGATGAGATACAATAAGTAACATTTGATTGGGCCTTTTGAGGGCTTCTCCCAATTACAAGAACATATCATAAGGTTTTGTAAATCAGTAGAACGTACCTTAAAAATAAAATTTTGTTACAACCATTTAGTTGATAGAACGAAATAGATGATGTCATCACATTCTTTATAAATTTTCTATTCGGTCCTAGCAACTATCCGTCAATATTTGATCCTATAATGAAATGTCTCACTTTTTGCTTTAAGATTTTCTAACGAGTTGTTAGATGACGGATGCGTTTCCATAATTATCCTTAAGTCTTTAATGCTCGATATCGATCTTAAAACTATCTCATTTTCAATTATGGCATTTTATTTTTAACCTTCGATTATCAAACATTCAGTTGATAGTGTTGATGTTATACTTTTGGGACCATGACATAAATATACTGCCCTGTGCCCTTGAGAAACTTTTGATGTGTGAAATAGATGTGAACAACTTGTTCCAAAAACCTACAAGAGGGGCATTTTCGTATTTTTCTTGTGCTATATTAGTTTTTACTTTTTACCTTTATCTTCCCCTACAATAATTGATCTTCCTAGCTAGTGCCAGTATATGTGGTATGAGTAACAAAGCATAAAGTACAATGTTTAATAGCAGGCAACTGTTGTATTGATGTGTTGATGAAACCTAATTATGCTGGTTGGGCAAAATGATTCCAATTGTCCTGCTAATTAAAGAGGTACTCTAGTAATCATAGTTCTCATGTGCAACAATTTCTTGCCATAAAATTGAATGATTTGTGGACTTATTACAATTGTTATCTGTTTTTTTTACAATAGTCTGACATGGCTCGAATATAAAATAAACTCAATTTAAAATCTATAAAAATCATAATCAAATGTGTGATTGTGATTTTCTCTTTAGTCAATTTACCTAAAATATTTTAGGGACAAAAGTAATGTTTTAAGTTTATAAAACTGAAGGAAAATTTGCGATTTTCGGAAAACAAAACGAGGCCCATATGAATGTATTTTTGGATATTTTTTAAATTTTTGGGACGAATTCGTAACAAAGCGCTAATAGAAGACTAACTTTTTTAATAATTTTAAATATTAGGAATCTATATGTAATAAACGGAACAAGAAAGTCTATGTTGTAAATACCACAAATCAGGAGTTACCTAAATATAAATAATTGTATCCTATTTATTTATGCCAAGATACTTTAAATTTGAACTCATAATTAGTTAATAAAAAAAAAAGGATTCCAATATGATCCATTTAAAAAAAAGTAAATTTAAAACCAGTATTTATTATTTGGCGCATTATTTATTATAGGCGGAAATACAAATCTCTCAAATCTTTATTTCGTAATTCCTAAAAAAAGTAAAAAAATTTAAATACAAAAATAGTAGACTTTTTAATTTTTTCCTATTATTGTAATGCAATCTGCGGAAAATATTTAAATTTTGGTATTTGGTGATGTGTTTTTTTGAGAAACGCGGGAGAGAGTGTTTTAATAATTATTTGAATTTGTATGTGTATGGGTTTGCCAAAATGTTTTACAGCTTTCCCCGTAAAATCTCCCGACAAAAACAAAGCTTAATTTCCTAAAATACCCTCACCCGCCCACACACAAAAGCCACATTCATTATACAATTTGTTTCTCTCTCATCATCTCCTCTCATTTCCTCTCTCTCTCTCTCTCCCCACTCTCATGGAGAACCAGAGCCAGAACTCCGGGCGGCGCCACCGCGAGAAGTCAGCTTCAACTTCATCTTCTTCGCGGAGGAGCTTGAAGAGGAAGCTTGAGGAGGAGTACGGAGAAGATCGCGGGAGGATCGGCGTTGAATCTTCGGCAGATTCGCACCAAGATCTAGTGCGCGAAGTTCGCACTCAAGTTGAGATCCTCGATTCTGCTTTCTCATACGCCGAGCAAGATCGTGCGTCGGCCAAACGCGCCATACAAGTACTGTCCGAGCTCGCCAAAAATGGTACTAGCATAAACCGGAAATGAAAAGAAAACAACTAGAAATACTTACTTTACTATTTTTAGTTTTTGCCTGGTCAATTCGCTGTTTTGTGCGTGAGAGCGGTCTGCTTGACTTTGCATGTGCTGGAGTTTGAGTTTAGGGTTTTGATCTATGGTGGATTGTTGCGTGTGTGTTTGTAGAGGAGATAGTTTGTGGGAAAACTGCCTCTTATATTCATTTCATTAATCAATTAGATGCTTATTCCTGAGCAAGTTTTCCAAGGCGTTTATGTGAGCTTAAGTCTACGATCTGTTTGACCGTGTGGAAATTATGAATTTGTGGTTGCAGAGGATATAGTCAATATGATAGTAGATTGTGCGGCGGTTCCAGTACTTGTAAAGCATCTACTTGCTCCACCGAGGGAGAGGGAAACTGGTCCGATGCCGTATGAACATGAAGTGGAGAAAGGAAGCGCCTTCACGCTTGGACTTCTTGCCATTAAAGTAACTTGCACTGCTAAAGAGTTTTTGTTCTTCTTTTTTTAACATACATTAAATCATGCTGTATGAATTCTGAGAGCTGACCGTAAACATATCCAATATGTGAGTGCATTAATTAACCATGTAGAGAATCATATTTAAGCAAGCTGACCACATTGACACTAAATCTTTGACCAGCTTCTTTGTTGCAAAAGAATTTGTTAATTTTAGTTTGATGCGTCCCTGGTCATGATATATCTTTATATATCTGTTATTGAAGGATGATCGCATTTTGAAAGATCTCATAACTTTTACTTATTGCTATTTCAAGTCTGATTTATTTGATATGTATCGTTTCTAATAGCTTGTCTACCTACCACTTATCTTTGACAGCCGGAGCATCAACAGCTCATCGTTGATGCAGGAGCTCTGCCTCATCTCGTGGATCTGTTAAAGAGACATAATGATGGTCCAAACTCTCGGGCAGTAAATGGTGTCCTTAGGAGAGCAGCTGATGCAATCACTAATCTTGCTCATGAGAACAGCATCATTAAAACCCGTGTTAGGTTTGTTTTCTTGTGTACTTTTTGATTGGTTATTTGTTATATCTGTCCTCTAATCTTTAATCGTGCTTGCAGGCTTGAGGGTGGTATCCCACCTCTTGTTGAATTGCTTGAATTTGCTGACCCAAAGGTTCAGAGAGCAGTAGCTGGAGCCCTTAGAACTCTTGCTTTTAAGAACGATGAGAACAAAAATCAGGTTTTTGTTCCGCTTTAGTGTCTAGTATATTTATCTATTTATTTTCTACTCCATCCTTTTTAATTGCTTACTAATTTCAGATTGTGGAATGTAATGCTCTACCTACACTTATACTAATGCTGCGGTCTGAGGATGCTGCGATACACTATGAAGCGGTTTGCTACTAATATATACTTTGTGTTCTGTAGCATCTTCATATTATTATGATTTCAACTCACCGTATTTTACATGCAATTATTGTTGATGCTACTATCAGGTTGGTGTTATTGGTAATCTTGTCCACTCATCTCCAAACATTAAGAAGGAAGTCATCTCTGCTGGAGCTTTGCAACCTGTCATTGGGTTACTTAGGTATGATGACTACAGTTAAAATGCCCGTGTTCACAACCAAACCTTCTGTTCATCTATTATTCGGAACGGTTCTCTTCATTTCAAATTATTTGTACTGCTTTTGCTCTCTAATGTGAAGTGTTAATATGACATCTATGAATGGCAGCTCTTGCTGTACAGAGAGCCAAAGAGAAGCTGCTCTGCTTCTCGGGCAATTCGCTGCAACAGACTCAGACTGTAAGGTTGACTGAAATATTCTTTTTCTACCGTAACTTGAATATGAAACCTAATTGATTGTGTAAAAGGATGTGTCTTGAGTCTGTTTATTTTCTCATTACTGAAAATCCTCGAATTATACTTTTGCAGGTTCATATTGTTCAAAGGGGTGCAGTTCCTCCACTCATAGAAATGCTCCAGTCACGAGATGCTCAATTAAGAGAAATGTCTGCCTTTGCTCTAGGGAGGTTAGCACAGGTAATATTTCTCTTCTATTCTTCATTCCTTTTTAGTTTCACTTCTCCATTCTATTCAGTGGAAAATATGAAACATTCTATCAAGTTATTGTTTGTTTAGACCTTGGCACTTGACCTAATTATATGCTGTTTTAGGATGCTCATAATCAAGCTGGAATTGCCCACGGCGGAGGGATAGTGCCGCTACTGGAGCTTCTTGAATCCAAAAATGGGTCACTGCAACATAATGCTGCATTTGCTCTTTATGGGCTAGCAGATAATGAAGTATGAAGATCTGTTTTAGTTATACTCATAATTCGTAGAGCATTTTTTTTCCTCCCCTAAACTTACTGGTGTCCCCGTGTTCTATTCCTTGTCTTTTTCCACTCTCTTCTCTGTAGGATAACGTTGCAGATCTTATTAGGGTTGGGGGTGTTCAGAAACTCCAAGACGGTGAATTTATTGTGCAAGTACATAATCTAACCTAAATTATTTATTTATTTTTGGTTAGAGAATTATCTATTATTGGCTTGATTTGATGTTGTTCTGTCTTGATACAAGTTGGTGATAACCTCGTTTTCCGTTTGCTTCAGCCTACTAGGGATTGTGTTGCCAAGACACTGAAAAGGCTAGAAGAGAAGATTCATGGACGGGTGAGCTACTTTTTCTTTTATACAGAAGTTACATTGCATTGTCAAATCCTTTATTTAAACAAATCGAATCTACTGAGTCAGTTTCAGGAAATAAATGATAGAGTGATGGTAGTTAATTAAAGCAAAATCATTTAAAACTAGCCTTTGTGATTCCAAGAAAAGATCAACAGAAACATTATGCCATGAATTCTAGTGCTGGTATTCGTTTAATATCCTTATTTTGTTATATCCTGAATTTGTTTAATATTTTCCATGGCAGGTATTGAATCATTTACTGTATATGATGCGTGTGGGTGAAAAACATGTTAAAATACGCGTGGCTTTGGCTCTCGCCCATCTTTGTTCTCCAGATGACCAAAAGACAATTTTCATTGATAAAAATGGTATGCTATCTGCCAATTAGTTACAAAGTTGTGATTATGGCGCATGACTACAACTTTCTTTCCTCAAACACGTCGTGTGTTTGCAGGACTTGTATTGCTTTTGGAGCTTTTGGAATCCACAGACTCGAAGCATCAAAAAGAGAGTTCTATGGCTTTATGCAGGTTGGCTAATAAAGCCAGCTCACTTTCTCCCATGGATGCAGCTCCTCCTTCACCTACACCACAGGTGATGATTTTGCAGTCTTTGATTCTTTGTTTTTGCAGTTTACAATTAGTTAAATCTTTAATATTCATGTCAAGTCACTTTCTTCTCCAGGTATATTTGGGGGAGCAGTATGTAAATAATTCCACATTGTCTGACGTGACATTTTTAGTTGAAGGTGGAAATCTGTCTAAGCTTCTTAAATGTTTTCTCTGTCCTTCATCCTGGCATTTGTCTTTGTTATCCACAGCTTATCCTATTTGTTTCTTTTTCCATCAGGGAAACGGTTCTATGCACACAGAATTTGTTTGCTTGCTTCTTCTGATGCATTCCGGGCTATGTTTGATGGTGGTTATCGGGTGAGTATATATATATATATATATATATATATATATATATATATATATATATATATATAAATTTTGTGAGAATCAATTTCAAACTTAAAAGTAGTTAAAACATTGTAGTTAATGCCTATTAGCCAATTGACATAATCTTTTAATAATTTTTTTTAAATATTATAAGAATTTTCAGTCAAAATTGTACAATTGGTAATAGAAAAAAAACCCTTCCATATATAGTAACGTAGATATATATTTGAATGCCCTTACTTTTGCTTTGTTTTGTTAACTTTCTGGAAATCTGCGTGAATGTTACAGGAACGAGATGCCAAAGACATAGAGATTCCTAATATTAAATGGGATGTTTTTGAATTGATGATGAGGTGAATAAATAATACCATTCGTAATTTAACCCCTCAATGATTTGCTCTTATAGTAAGTTCTAAATCAATTTTCATTGTTGTTACAGATACATATACACTGGATCAGTTGATGTCAACTTAGATATCGCCCAAGATCTTCTTAGGGCAGCCGATCAGTATCTATTGGAGGGTCTGAAGCGTCTTTGTGAATATTCCATTGCACAGGTGTGTTTACTTAACGTGTACTTTATTTGGGGACTGTTTTCAAACACTTAATAGAAGTGTTTTTCTGCTTTTAGCTATGTTTTGCTGCTTCTGATTAAAATAAGCTCGAAGGTTCTTGCATGTAGCTTCTAGTGTTTTCTTTTTTTCGATTGTTAAAAAGTGCTTTTGTAATTTATATCCCAAAGATTCCGAACTTCTGTTAAAAAGCACTTTTTACAATGTTAGCTTCTGGTTCAACTTTTCCAAGAGCAGAAAATTTAGTCAACGTCCTGCCTTAATGAGTGTTTGCAAAAACATCTGTTTTTGGAGAAACTGAAGTAGCAGATAGAGTAGTAAAAAACTTTTGTAAAAAAGATAAAGAGTGTTTGAAAAGAAAAGCAATGTTTACTGTTCAGGTCAGACTAAACAAACTCCATTTATTTACAAAAGTAACCTAGAAGTTGAAGCTAAACGTTGGTCATTGGGGCTTCTTTCTTCTAGCTTATTTCCACTTAAAATAAGCAGAAGCTAGTTTTCCAGACCCTCCCAAATTGCTGAAAAAAAGCAATTAGCATACAAGTGTTTTCTCAGAGTTTGCAAACAGTCCCTTGGTATCTCTTCTGATTATTTTGTCTCGCCTACAGGATATATCGGTGGAAAACGTGTCTTTGATGTTTGAGCTATCGGAGGCATTCAATGCTCTATCTTTGAGACACGCTTGCATTCTATACATCCTGGATAAGTTTGAAAAACTATCCGCCATGCCATCGTATGTTCTGACCTTCACTCTTACTATCCCTTTCGTAATCATTTATCTATAAAGCAGGAGACCATCTTTGTGTTAGGTCTCTCTAAGTGAATTTAGAGAAATATTTATATTTACTTTAATTGAAAATTTGATAATAAGGGCTGAAATGTTTATACAAATTAACATTTAATGCATGTAATGACAGGTATCCACAGCTGATCCAACGTATTTTACCAGAGACTCGAAATTACTTTGTGAGAGTGCTGACGAGACCTGTCCACGCTGAAATAAGACGATAGTTGGTTGTGTCGGTCAGCAGTTTTGGTAACTGATCTTTGACTAATTAGTGACCCGACCCGGATGATGTATATATTATTGGTTAGTTTCTGTTGCTGAGTTAGTTGAACGATCGAAGAGAGAAAAAAGCCCATTTGTTGTATTGCTATGGAACCCACTTGTAATTGTGCCCATTTAATGTGAAACGCAGTATATTGATGTTTTTAGCTTTGTGTACTACTTCCCTTGTTGTAACATAGACTTGGACAATTAATTTCTTTGGCTTTCTAAACGTTGAATTCAGTGTTTTGCAAACGCTTCTATTTTTGTTGAATTTAAATAGAAGCAAACGTTGTATGGTAACATTTTCCTTTTCTTTTTTAATTATATATGCATTTGCGACCGCTTACTGACCAAAAGTAGCAGTAGCTAACACATTCCGGGAAAATTTTACTTTTGGTTTCATTAGATATGAACGAGGTCAAAGTTAGTTCTACCGTGTTCAAAAATTCTTTTGTAGTCCCATAAGATTTAAAAGTTGGACAATTTTGGTCCATTCGTTAGATTTTGGACAGAAATTACACACGTGGCTGTTAGTATATTATTTTTTAATATATATATATTTTTTAAAAGAAAAGATTTGGCTTAATTGCATTTTCAGTCCTCTAACTATAGTGCTTAGGATTATTTTGTAAATATAGCAAACTTTAAAGTATTTGATTGTAAATTTCATATAATTTATACCATTTTTAGGTGCAAAATTTATATAGTTACTGTATTAAATAAATAAAAAAAAAGTAAACATGTTTAAAAAAAAATTTGAATTGCTGATCTGCAATTCTCTAATTGCAAATCTGCAGCCACCCCTTGGCCCCTACCCCTCACCCCAGATCTAGAATGTGTGTTTGGGTATTTGAGTGGAGGTGGCATGTGTGGTGCGTGCGCGGCTGTGGTGGTGTGTGCATGTGCTGATTGTGGTGGTGTGTGCATGTGCTGATTGTGGTGGTGTGGTGCAGAGGGGAGGTGGTGGTGGCGTGTGTGCAGGCGATCGGTGGCGGTGTGTGGGTGCACGTGTTCGGCCTGCACATCGGAGGATTCTCGCCTTGCCGTCGTTGCCGCCTTCTTCCGCAACCTCTGGAGCATCTGGTGAATGCATACAATGCGGCGGATTTTGCTCCACAGACATTTTTAATTTCTCGGGGAAATTTTTGGTCTAGAGACAGCATTATTGTTTTCCAAAATGAAATGAGAAAGTGGTGGGGGATTGAATGATGGGTTTGTGTGCAGACTGTAGCGGTAGGGGCTCAGGGGGTTGAAGATGGTGGTAGTTTGTGTGCGGCGGTAGTGGTGGGTTGTGGGTGGCGACGGTGGTGTTGATGGTGGCGGCGGCGTGACTCGTGAAGATGGTGAAGGTGAAGGTCGGGTGGGGTGGAAAATGATAAAGTATTTCTTTTAAAAATTAATTATTGTTAAGTATGTTTAATATTTAAACTAAATAGTAAATAATGGTGAGTATAATAGTATATAAATGTATAATTTATATTTTTAATTTTTATAATTAAATGTAATAATTGTAAGTATATAAATATATATATAATTAAGATAATTTATTGTATAAATAATATAAATTTTAAATAATTATTAAATATAAGAGGTTTTTAAAATATTATTAAATTATGAGTTATGGGATAAAATTGAGAAATTAAAAAATCTAAGGAGCAAAATTGTGATAGGCTTATATTCAAAAATACAAATAAGCCAAACATTTTTTGGAAAGAAATACAAGAAAAAATGTTTACAAATAACATATTAACGGTTTCCTACTTTTTATTAAATAATATTATTTAGTGATCTAGTAGACGGAAATTTCGATCGCTAACATTTGTCCAACTTTTTAATTAAATAAAGAGTTAATTGCTTTTGGACCCCCTCTATGTTATTAAAATTACAAGTTGACCCCCTCTTCTTTTCAAAATTACCAACACATACCTTATATAGATATATAATTATAAAATAAACCCAGGGTCCTATAATTTTACGATTGTACCCTCAATGTTTTCTAATTAAAAAATACTAAAATATTAAAATTATATAAAGAACATGTTCAGACAATTTTGCCCTTATAGAAAAAGAAGCGGGCTTTTGAGCCCATTCCCGCTCAATTAAATAACTCGTATGGAAACTGTCATTCTCATACCAGAAAACCCTAAGAAGAAGCAGTTGTGTATTAAAGACGTAGAAGATGTTTCGTAGTTGCATTGTGATGGATTCCCCAATGCGAACTGCTTCTGCAACTAACGGTAAGATCTTTTTTGTTGTCCATCTTTTGTTTTCTGATATTTGTCATGTGCATGTAATGTTTCAATTGTTCATAATAATATATTTTTCTGAGAATTAATTAAGAAAAAAGGAAGACAGATGCATACGCAGAAACAAAAGAAAACTTTGATTTCAAAAGTTTTTTCTTTTTGGTAAAAGATGATCTTTCAGAATTTCCAAAGAGATGATCTTTCAGAATTGAGATAGAATTCTAACTTATAGCTTCTATTTAACTTCGTTAAAAACTAAGTATCCGTAAGATGCTAGAATGAAGAATTTAGGATGAAAGCTCACCTGACTTTTGCACGGGTTTGATTAAACTAGCTGGACATATATAATATTAATTAATTGCATATGGTTTCATTAATTAATTAATTAATCCATATCCAAGCAGGTGTGAACTGTTATAGTGTTTTATTTAACATGTAGAGCTGAATTGGAAAGGAGGAACGAAGAGTTCTATGTGATAAGTAACTAGGACAATGAAAATGGAAGAAATATGTTTTTTTTTCTAGTTAAGCATCAATGAAAATGCATGTACAATTAAGTGTGTTTTATTACTGATCGTCGCATTTACATAAATATACATTATTTATTTTTAACGAACCTGCCATTATTATTAGATGAAGAGGAGGATTCAGACTATGGATTTTTGGAGATTGATGATGAGAGATTGGACTCTACTGACTTAGGGGTTGAGGCTGATGAAGAACCTGAAGAAGAGGTTGAAGAATCTGAAGGTATTCCAGAAGGGGGAGAAAGGGTTGAGGCTGATGAAGAACTTGAAGAAGAGGTTGAAGAATCTGAAGGTATTACAGAAGGTGTAGAAAGTCAGGGAGTTGTCTCTACCCATTCAAGTGATGAGATAATGTCTGACTACCAGTCAGATGAT
The DNA here is from genome assembly GCA_958496215.1 of Verbena officinalis. Lineage (NCBI taxonomy): Eukaryota > Viridiplantae > Streptophyta > Magnoliopsida > Lamiales > Verbenaceae > Verbena > Verbena officinalis. The sequence continues at coordinate 998,423 of OY292385.1, forward strand.
ATCGTGCCAGCCTTCCATGACTGTGATGATGACTTCCAAGATGATCCGTTATTGGGTTGGTCAGGAGCTACTGAAATTGAAGTCCCTGAAGACCCGAATCTACACTTCGAGTTGAAACAAAATGACATATTCTCAACAATTGAAAAATTCAGAAGAACTTTGAAGGAGTATACAATAAGAGAGGGGATCAAAATAACCAAGAAAAAAAATGAGAAAAGTAGAGTAACTGTGGTGTGTGCAACCGTTGGGTGCCCATGGAGGGTTCATTGCTCTCCTCTACCTGATGGAAATACTTACATGATAAAGTCTCCAGTGCCACAACATACTTGTGTTAGAGTGAATCACTTAAGGGAAGCTACTTCAGATTGGTTGGCTTATAGATTGGTGCCCATATTGAAGAAGCATCCTGACATGAAAACAAAAGGGTTGAAAGCTGAGCTACTTTCACAAGGACTTGAACCAGAATACATGCAAATTTGGAGAGCTAAGTGTAAAGCTTTTGATATCATTCAAGGTGATCCCAAAAAATCATATGGCTTGCTTCCTAGATATGCTCAGATGGTGAGACGTACCAATCCAGGGAGCATTCTTGAGTTTGTATACGACTTAAAACAAAATCAGCAAATTCCTCGTGAGCCAATATTTAAAAGATGTTTTCTTGGTTTAGATGGACTCAGGAGAGGATTTCTAGAAGGATGTCAACCATTTATAGGATTAGATGGATGCCACCTTCATGGTAGGTTTGGTGGCATTTTATTGTCTGCTGTTTCAATTGATGCAAATTTGGGGTTGTATCCTTTAGCCTTTGCTGTTGTGGAGTCCGAGAATAAAGAGTCTTGGGGATTTTTCTTACACTGCTTGTCCATGTTTCTGGGAGGTTTTGATGATTCAAGGCCGTGGACTTTAATGTCAGATAGACAAAAGGTAAATATATTTCATCTTATTTTTATATAAATATTGTATATGATTAATTTAGCTTATTATTTGTCTATCTTTTTGTAGGGATTAGTCCCTGCATCTGCAGAGATTTGTCCAAATGTAACTCATAGATTCTGCTGTAGACATATTTATACAAATCTTCGGGGAAAACATCCTGGTAAAATGGTAAATGATCTATTTTGGGCTGCTGCAAGAGCTTATACAGAAGCCGAATTTCTGAGAGCAATGGACAAATTGAAGCAATATAAGCTTGAAGCCTACACATATGTGGTGGAAATTGGTGATGTTGAGAATTGGGCAAGACATGCATTTAGAGGTGATTTGCTAAAGAATGATCATTGTACTAACAATATAAGTTAATCATTCAATGCATGGATTGGTGGACTAAGAGGTGAATGTATTTATAAGATGTTGGATGGCTTGAGGAGTAAAATAATGCACATGATTCATAAAAGATACACTCGTTCAAGCAAGTGGAAAACAAGTGCGTGTGGTAGAGTGGTAAAGAAGTTGAACAAAGTGGTGGAGCAGGGACGAAAGTGCAAGATTTTGATGTGTGGCACCAATGAATTCCAAGTCAATGATGGACTAGAGAACCACATTGTGGACCTTTTGCAAAGACAATGTGACTGTAGAGTTTGAGATATCAGTGGGATCCCATGTAAGCATGCTGCCAAAGTAATCTTGTACAAAAGGCAAAACATTGAGCAATATGTCCACATCAGCTTCCACAAAGAAACATTTCAAAGGGGTTACGACCACAAAATTCATGGAGTTCCAGATCCAATATTGTGGCCTTCCATGGAAGATTTGCAGCCTAGCAAGATCCTCCCACCAGTTGTAAGAAGACAGCCTGGTAGACCTAAGAAGCACAGAAGGAGACAATTTGGCGAGGCACCAAGGGCAGTTCCATCAAGAAAAAAACCCAAGATCAATTGCAGCATTTGCAAGACGTCTGGTCACAACAAAAGGTCTTGTCCATCAAGAGTTAGAGTAAGTTATATTTTATGTCTACTTTTTTTTGAATAAAAATTGTTAGATTCGTACTAATGGTTAATGAATAACTTTCTATTTATATTTTTAAATGTTTTCAATTTTAGGATCCAAATCAAGCTGGGCCTTCAAGAGCTCAACAAAATAGTGGAAGAGGCAGAGGAAGAGGAAGGGGAAGGGAGCGAGTTGAAGAAACTGTTATCAACCAAATCAATGTCAGGGCAAGGACATCAACAACTCTTCCATCATCTCAGTTCAACTCAAGTTTCGCAGCAAATCCATCACAACAATCTCAGTTGACGAGTGATCAGTGAATATATGCATTTCATTAGAGAAAAATTCTTTTAACAATTAATTTGTGCAATTTATATTGTTTCAGTAATCTTTTGAGAAGTTTTTTAAAGTTTCTGAAGTTTGATGCACATTTACTTTACATTGCATGATTGGTATCCACGATTTAAGCACTTTTAGTTGTTACTTTTTGATGCCTTGTAGCCACGAGACTTAGTTTTGGTTTCGAATGGTCTGTAGCCAATTGAAAATTTGAAGTTTACACCTAATTATGTGGTATTTTGGATGGTTTGTAGCCAAAAATTGTGTATCTTTGATGATTAGTGGTTAGTACATTTCGTGCTACTACTGTTGTTTTATGTGTTTGGTGAGAATGGTGGGTTGTGGTTTGTGCATGAGGGTGATGCTATGTTGCTGCAGGACTGATTTTTTGTTGAGCAAGAAGTGCACAAGAAGTCATTGCGTACCTAAAGTTTTATTATTTCACTGTCAGCTTCTATCTTGTTAAAAAACTTTGACTTCTAACTAGAATTCAAACTTCATAGTTGCAGCATATATCTAGGATTTACAATCTTCAGTCACTGCTCCATACATCTTGCAATTATACACTAAATTTATATGTATATAGTTTCTGCAAGCGCTTCGATCAAGAGGTCAAAACAAAAAAATTATCAGCAAAGAGCAATTCAATTAATCCATAAAAGCTAAAAATCTTGGAATAAATATTCATTAATTGGAGATGCAGGGGATTGAACCCCGATCCTCTCACTTGCAAAGTGAGCACTCTACCATTTGAGTTACATCCCCTTATCATTTCAAATTAACTAAGAGACAAATGCAGCTTAAATCACAGACACACATTTCCTAGTAATAAGACTGTTACCTGAGTCTCAATGGTTTTGATGAGTGTGTCTTCACAATCTGATGCATATACGTTTCCTAAATTAGGACACTAGTAGCAGCTTCTCTGGAGTGAAAATCAGTAAAAATGTTGAGTTTGTGTTCAGAAATAAAGACAAATTGCTAACTTTCAAGGTAATGATTTTCATTTTCTATATTTCAGATTTGAATAATTTGATCACAAGTAAAGAAAAGTATAAATCACTATGGCCAATCCAAACCAATCAAGTGGTAACTATACATCAACTTTCACCTAGTAGTTCATGTAATTATACTAGTAATTGATCTTTAGGCTGAGTTTGCGTACTTCAACATCAATTTCTCATACTTTTCTTAAACTAAGTGATACATACTTTGGCAATGTTGTTGTAGACTAGCAACGCCATATCAGAAACTAGATACGGCTCAAAAATTGGTAATCGATCCCCTCAAACTCTTTTCTTAATCAACAGAGAGAGAAGCAATATATCTAAAAAGCATTAAACTTTTCTTCATCAGACATTAATTCGACAACCAACCATAATATATCCCACTAGCTCTTTACACTCATACACACATAAAAGAAAGAAAAGGTTGGACTAATGAGGACCACAAGCGCACTAATCTTGATAATCTAAACTGTGAAACACTCTAATCTACACTAATAACACTCTAATTCAATCATTAATAAAAGATTGTGGTGGACCAGGTGAAAATAATGGTGTTTCTTTATGTACTACCAACAAAAGCTTCTTCTAAATGGTTACTTTTGAAATCGAACTACCTAAAATTCTATCTTTTAATAGGGTGTTTTGAGAACAAGATCCCAAAAATGAAATGGGTGGTCAAATTTTTAATCAAAGATATCAAAATTTGCATGACATAAGGGGATCACGAAAATGAATAATCTTTTTACCTGGTGAAGGGTCGAAGATAAGGAATCCATGAGTGTCAATTAGTGGAGTCCAAGAAATTCAATATATGTTGTTCACTTTTTGAAAGTTCATCAGTTGATTCAGTACTGTCGTTGGGTTTGGAGGAGTTGTGGAAAAAATCGGGTCGAGCATTAGAAAGTCGCGAATCGGGTTATTCACGAGGCCACTGGTTTAGGCACTACCTCCAATTATGACGACGGCGGTGGCGATGGCGATAGCGATGGCGGAGGATTTGAGATGCGGAGAAATCAAGGTCTCCGGCGTCGGCCTGGCGGAGGATTTGGGAATGGATGAAGGGTTTCATTTTGAGAGTCAGATAATTTTGAGAGTTTAATTTTTTTAGAATTTTTATTGTTAAGGGTATAATTGGAATAAAAATATGCTAAAAATAATTAAAGGGTATTTTTGTCAGATTATATTATTTTTTTCAGGATCTGGATCGGGTTGGGTTTATTTTGTAATTATATATATATATAAAGTATGTGTTGGTAATTTTGAAAAGAAGAGGGGGTCAACTTGTAATTTTAATAACATAGAGGGGGTCTAAACGAAATTAACCCATTAAATAAAACTAGTTAGCGACCGGATGTAGTGGTCGCTAACTTTTTATACTTTTTTATTAATTGAAATTATTTTGGCACTAACTTTTTCCTATTTTTTAAAAAGTAAAATTTGTTACGGAAATTGCGGTCTCTAACTTTTTCCAATTTTTGTAAGAAATAAAATTAGTTAGCGACCAGAAATTGCGGTCGTAACAATTTCCGTTTTTCCTTTTTTTTAAAATTATGTCACATTTTAGAAGAAAACGTGAGCCCTACACCGACTCTTTGAAGCGCACTTCTCTTGGCAATATAAAATATGGAGCAAACTTTATCACCGATATTTTAATTTTTCTCCATATCCTTTCTGGACTTGCCACTCCGAGTAAATTAACGATGGCAGCTCAGCTCTCCGGTATCTGGCTTAACAGCCCAGCCGTCACACTAGCCGGAAACTCACTCCACCGCCGTAGCATTCGTACTCCGTCCGCCACTCTTTCAGCCGGACATCCTTCCACGTCTGGGCCCACCATCCAGGCAAGATATAGGATATTCTAGTTATTTTTTGAGTCATCAGTTACTTTTTTCGTTGTAAGAAACAAGTATTATCACTTTGATTGGAATTTCTGAGTAGAATCCCATTCACCCCCTTAATTTTCTAACTGAAGTGGTTATTCGAAGTTCTCTTTGCTGGTTTTTGTGTATGTTGTTGAATATAGTTTTCTAGGTAATATGTTCTCTACAATCCAATTTCTATAATGACATATAATCAGGTGATGCTTAAGACTAATGACTTTTTGCTGTTCAATCTTCAGTCTTATCAGTTCACTCTTACTTGCTGTCGTTCTTCTTTGTATCGGCTTGAACATCATTTTACAGCACAAATGACTTTGCAGATAGTTGGTGGAAAAAATTTGGGATGGAGCGGATTGGAGAGCTCAAAACTCAAGAACACTTTGGATATTGACCCAGACGAATTTGATTGGGTGGAATTAGAAGGAGATCTTTGTTACTGGACAAAAGGATTACGTCCTGTTCAGGTAGGCATAATGTGTGGACTTCACTTTCCATCTTGTCTAAAGCTGAATTGGTTATAACATCTTCTGTTGAATCTGAAATTTGCTTTTGTACTCTAATGTGATCAAAATTTAATAGTGGTATCCAGGTCACATTGCAAAAACTGAAAAAGAACTCAAGGAGCAGCTCAAATTGATGGACGTTGTGATAGAAGTTCGAGATGCTAGGATACCAATGTCCACTACCCATCCGTTGGTTAGAATCATTTTCATTGTTATGTTTCAACTGATCTGTATCTTTGCCTGGATGAAGACTGCTTGAAGAAACCTCATACTTTTTTCTGATCCCAGTTTATTTATTCACTCAATTTTATTTGCATATGAATGGTATCGATAGCAGCCTGGGGATTTTTTTATGGAAACGAAAAAGAACTGAAGATGTTTGGTTGTCCCCAAATTACTTCATGAACAAATTTTGTACTTTTGTGTCACATTAAACTTTAGCATTTTCTCAGGAAAACATTTTGATCTTGCCAGAATTTTATAAACTTATTACCTGGAATATTTCTTGTTTTCTCCGTTTGGTAAACGGAAACATGTTCTTATGTGGTCCACACGGGATCAAAGCATCCGATAGCCTTTTAATATTCTAATTCTGTGCTATTAATCATACACATCATAAGTTTTACCCATGTTGCATCTTTCTTGTATTACTATGGCATACTAATCATTTGGTTAGACTTTGATGTATAGATGGATTCATGGTTGGGAAATAGGAAGAGGATCATTGTTTTGAATCGAGAAGATATGATATCTACAACCGACCGAAATGCTTGGGCTAGTTACTATGCCAGGCAGGGGACGAAAGTAGTCTTTTCAAACGGACAGCTTGGAATGGTATTTGAAGTTACCTCCTTAAACTTTGCAACAATATGGTAATCGTTGTTGATTATACTCTCAAATTCGGAATTCCAGGGTACCATGAAGCTAAGTAGGCTGGCAAAGGAATTGGCAGGTGGTGTAAACATCAAGCGCAAAGCCAAAGGACTACTTCCTCGCCCTGTAAATATTCGATTCTTTTAACCAATCTCATGAACTGTTGTTAGTTACCATCCTTGCTTCAGTTCTTGTGCTTATACATACTTTGTGAAAAAGATGATGTAAGTTAATTCCAGTTCTTGATTCCGAAAAACTGGCCAAGGTCATGCATTATTTCCTGCAATTAGAAGATATTTTAATAAATTGTTTTTCCCAATTTTTTTTATTTTTTTTTTGTGTTTGCAGGTTCGTGCTGGAATTGTTGGTTATCCAAATGTTGGTAAATCATCTCTGATAAATCGGTTGCTTAAGCGTCGGATGTGTCCTGCAGCTCCAAGACCAGGAGTTACAAGAGCGCTAAAGTATGTTTCGTGCTGTTATCTTCTTTTCGTGTTTGGAAAACCAAAGTACTCAAAAAAGCCAAAAGTTGAAAAGAGTTTTTTTCTGGAATTTGCAAACACTTCCTACATTTTAGAATTCTAACTTCTGGCCCTGATGGTAGATTTTGCACAAGGCTCTTCTGATCACGTTAGAAATTTTAAAATTTGTACTAATTAGATATGTTTCTATTTTTGTTAATCTGATGTCGGAAAAAGGTGGGTTCGTTTCGGGAAAGACTTGGAATTTCTGGACTCTCCCGGCATAATTCCAATGAGGATCAATGATCAATCTGCTGCTATTAAACTTGCCATATGTGATGACATTGGAGAGAGGTCTTATGATTTTTCTGAAGTTGCAGCCATTCTTGTGCAGATCTTGGCACGCCTTCCAACAGTGGGTATGTTTTGTATTTATTTTGGCTATGATTTAATTCTTCACGCAAGCATATAAAAGAAGACATGCTAAGATCTTTGATTAAGTGACTCATTTACTCGGATATCTCGTGGAAGTTCCATATCTGAAATTCCTCAATCTCATTTTTTTATATATGAAACAGGTGCCAAAGCTCTTCGTAATCGGTACAAGATTGAGTCAGATGGTCGGGTTGGTAAAATGTAAGTTTTCTTGAGTACCATCCTGCAAGAGTTTTTGCTTCTGTGCAAGCTAAAGTTGTAAACAGTTGCTAGTAAAAGTGGGAGGTTTTTTGAAAAAGAAAAAAAGGTGAAAAGTTCTAGAAAAACTAGTTGAGTGTTTGGAAAAATCAAGTTCAGAAGCACTTTTGTTATTCTAGACACACTTTCACTTATTAACGAAAAATAACATAGAAACTGAGGTTAAAAGTTAGTCGTTGGTGCTTTTACCCTCTAGCGTATTTGTGCTTAAAATAAGCAGAAGTTGGTTTTCGTAACGCTCCCAAAGTACTAAAAAAAGCTGAAAGCAGAAAAGTGTTTTTTGTTTAAGAAGTTCTCAAAACACTACCTCATTCCATTCACATTGCAAAACCGACATGGTTTCCGAACTATTCCCTGCAGAAAACTTGAATATTTCCAAAATTCTCTGCAAAATTCTGCAGAAAGCACTTGTTTATTAGCTGATTACCACGTTTCCTTGGGTTCTTCCCGATCTTAAACTGAATAGACACTAACAAAATTTTCTAAAATTGCAGTTTTGTTCAGAAGCTTGCGGTTCGGTTATTCAATGGGGACGTTAATCAGGCTGCATTTCGTATCTTGTCAGACTTCCGAAAAGGGAGATTCGGTTGGGTAGCACTAGAGAGGCCTCCAAAGTAGTGTAATTTGCCAACGCTTATGAATTTATAGTGCAGGAAATTTTGCATGTAGTCTGACAATATGGAAGATGGGAATTTCTGTATATATATATATATAAAGATATTTGTAGGATTTATCATAAGTTCTACTCTACAAGCTTTAGGAAAACTTTAGCCTGAATCTGACTCGATACATCAGTATTAATCCTGTGACAATTGTTTCACATTTGTAGTGTTACATTTAAGTGGTTCATCTCGACTCAGAACCATATAAATAGGTTTTTAAAAAAAATTCTAAATCTTATTGAAAGAAAATAAGATATCTGGATTTAATTTTTTCTTTATTTTAAAATTTGAGTTTGAACAACATTATAACAGTTAGGCAGTGTTTACTTCGGCTCACAGTACAAGAAGTTGGGTTATCTAATGGCAGATATATAACAGGCTATAGGCCTGAAAAACATGTTTACTTTGGCCCAATATTAGTTGGGTTACATAACCAATATATTGCTTGGCGTGTGTTTACTTCAACCCATTAGGTAGAAATTCAAAATTCAAACGATCCAACATTCCAGCAGATTAGGGTTCGTCATTTCTCACTTCCCACAAGTGAAGAACGAAATGGAGGGAGTATTGATTATTGTATCTGCCAAATTTTTCGCAGGAAAATTTTCGAGGGAAACTTTGGAGCCAAAAGAATGGCAATCTCTTGTAAATAAATGCCCAAATCAGGGGGAAAGGAAAAGCAAAATAAGAGCTACAGTTCGACATGCTATTTATCACAATTTTTTTCAGCTGCTAATTTGACTGTGAACAGTAGAGCTTCTCGCAGGTCTGAAGGGTTAAACCGGGTAACCAAAGGGAAAAAGTAAACAACCTCGGGCGGCTTCTGTGAGTTAAAGGGGGTTAATGCTGGAAGTAAACAATCCCTTACAAGTCGTTTACTTATAAGTTTAATGGCACTTATTATTTGCCAAAAATAACCAGAAAATTGTGTTTACTTTCCTTGGGCCACTAATAAGGATTATTAGCCCAGTCCTTACTTAAAATGAACTATGGATTCATTATATAGCTACAGATTTTTGGAGGGATTTGGGCTGCCCACCATTATCAGCCCAACAACGATACCTTTTCCATTCCTATACAAATAAAATAGTCAGCCGAATTTCCTCCCAAAAGCAATTTATTTGATGAATAGTAAAAAAAGGCTCTAATTTCTCGCTCTGGAAAATTTAATGTGGATGAATATAAGAAAAAAGTATAAGATTAAAAACAAAATTTGAATACAAATTTTTTAGATTTCAAAATTTGAATTCACATTGCATAGACTTTTTCCCCCAAACCAAAATAAATAAATAACTAGCCCATTGTAAGATAAATAAATAAATATTTGATCCAAATAAACATCCATAACCGCCCGATGGGCCACCATTTACACGGCCCATTAACTAAACTACTCCAGATAGCAAAAGTTTTAAGCAAGTAAACGACTTCTTAGTCTCATTGCGGCTTCTTTGTTAGCTCTGTAATGGAGAAAACTGCGATTTCTCAAACTGAACCAAAAGCTGTGCAAGCATCGTCATCAGCGTCTTCTTCTTCTTCTTCTTCATCCCCATCGATGGACGATTTGATGAAGCTGTTGAGAGGGAAAACTGACTCTCAACGCCTAGCTGGCCTTCTTCTAGTCACCAAATTTTGTGTTTTGTTGATTAAGTCAAACAAATTTTCTCAATTTTGTGACAAAGACGACCAACTTACCATTCTCAATGTATACCACGCTGTCGGCTCCACTTTCCTCCACCGCCTCTTACTCACTGGTATAGTCTCATCTATCTTTTTCGAGAAACGTTTATTATATTTTTAGTGTTAAATTTGCTTCTATTTTTGTGACAGGAATGGGGAAAGGGAATGGTGAAGGTGATATTGCCAATCGCGAGGCTTACTTGAGGTTGTCCGTCACGGTGCTTGCAGCCTTTGCTAGGGTTCCCCAGGTTGCTGCTACTGATGAGATGCTGTCAAAAGTTTCCCTTCTCTTGGAGGTTCTGTCCAGCGAGTGTGTAATTCTACTATTTCTTATATTGTTCCTCTTCTGTTGTTTTTTATTTTTGTGCCAAGGATAGGATTTTTAATCTGGGTAATATGACTTCACTTTTTTTTGAAATTCACTGTTTGACTGCTTTTACAGAATTGGATTATTTGCAAGCCCTGACCAGAATTGTGGTGTGTTGTTGTAATGCAAAATTGTACTCTAGTATTTGCTTGTCTAATTCACTTTAAATTCATGTTATGGGTCTGCATAGTGAACTATTCTTACTGGTAGGAGGATCGTACCTTCACATGATGTGAACTGATTTTATGTTTTTTTTTGAATTGCAGTTCTGGTTCATCTCTGAGTGAGGAGTGCTACGAATTTCTATTTTTGGTATCCACTGCCCACGAGGATGGAGTGGTAACCTTGTACGAATCCGGAGGCATGAATGTTTTGGCATCTCAGATGTCTGCATTACCAGATGGTAATTAGTTTAAGTCAATCTTGAGATAATAGATGTTAAGCATTTGGGCAATATGGTGTTCATTTGATACTGTAGTCTGTTTTGTGGTATTGGCGATGGTAATATCACTACAGTAAATGCTGATTGGGCTTGGCCATCTCTAAGCTACAAGGGTTGTCTAAACTCTAGAGTCCTATCCTCATTGAAACTGTAGAAACTGTAGTCTATATAATCCTTGGGTAACATGTTTGGTTGGCCAGTATCTGATGCTAATGTGTCACAGGTTCCCATGTGATGGGGCTTGCCATGAAGCTTGTTCAGTTGATCATAAGTAAGCTGCCCGCTGAAAAAGTCTATGCTGATCATCTATCGGAGCTATCAAAGATGGTTACTCCTTTTTCCCTGGCTTGTCTTGTTGTGTTTTCCAGATTGATCTTAACTTTGAATTGATCTCTTATCTATTCGTTATTCCAGGTGGCAGCAATAGCAAAGCAATTCGGTGTGCTACACAATGCTTTGAAATTTGAGGCGCTTCACCTCCTCTCTACTATATTGTCTTCAACTTTTGTGGTATGCTTTTTACCGTCTGGGAAAGTTTATCATCATTAAGATGCACAAAATCATTACATTTGTATAGCATTTTCCTCAAACAGGACTTTATCTCTCATCTGAAGAGAAAGTGCACATTTTCGATCACCGACCAATACACTTGATGACTAGTCCCTACTTCTGATGTACTTGGTTGCTATGTCCATTTTTATGTATATACTGCCACCTCATTTTTCTGAAGCCTAATTAACTGCTAACATGTCTAGCACATTTATAATTATTTATATTCCAATGCACTTATTCGGTATCTTACCAGTGGCTTGTCTACCTGATCTTTGGGGAGCTTTAAATGCAGTTCTTCAGTCAATGATGTGTGATGATTGGTCAACTAGCATACATGTTGGTATCATGGATGTTTTACAAAATTGAGTAGGTAATATTCTATTGGAAATACACATTTTGTGAGACATTTAGTCGAAATAGTTATCTTATTCTGTCCATGGGATATTTTCTGTATATTGCTTAGAAAGATCTTTTATATGTAGTCCCTGTATCCTCTTTGTAGCTCATCACTTGTCTCTCATCTGCAGCTCCTGCTGTGAAACTTCAGGCTCTTGTTCTTGCTGAATGTGTCATATCCATTATTGGTGCTAATTCGGCCAGGAACCTTACAAGGCGCACATAGTTCTTGCCCTGCTGAAAGGTCACTGTTGAAAATGACACATTGCATACTTCCTAATCAGTTTTTTTTTGTTAAATATATATATATTTTTTGGTAAACGTTTTTTTTGTTAAATATTCTTGTTCTAGTCTAACATAGTTCCTTTTTGTTATTCCTTGTCTCTCTCCAGGTGTATACTGCTTGTTTTGGAGTCATCCAGGGTTGAAATTGCTGTTCTTTTAAACGAGTTAGCATATTTAAAATATGAAGCCTCTAAGAATTCTCCTCCAAATGCTGAAACTTTTCTTATAAAGCTACGGAATCTTGGTGTTGCCTTCTCTTTGGTGGAAAGGATCATCAAACTTATCTCAAAATTTGGAGGAAATGAAGGTATGTAATCAAATATTGTCTAGATCCTCTGTTGTTTTTCTATGAATCATGAAAGAAAAAGTTTCAAAAGTCCAATATTTTATTCTTTTCAAAGAGAAATTATTCGGAGATGGTCAGAGAAGGTTTGTACCATCACTACCATCAAGCTTCTGTTAGGTTATTTGAGGAATTGAATTTTTTATGACTATATTAGAGATGTACATTGAAACACAGATAAGAAAAGAGAGTTGGTGTCTATTGTCCTTTGAAATTGATGGATAGTGTTTATTTACTGACTGGTGGCTAGTGCTGATGAATGCTAAAATACATCAAACTTGTGGTTTGGATTTTAAATACACATTTGTCTGAGGAAGTTTGTTCTTGTTCATATTGTATAACCGACAAGAAGTCTTTTCTTGTTTAATTTCGTTTAAAGCATATGACTCTGCAACTTTAAAATTCAGTTGACAACTCCAATTGTTTGCAGAATCAAATTCAACTTCCATCATTAGTGAAACCACTTTCATCAAGATCATTGGAGGGCTCAATGAGACAATTGGTGTAGTCCTTGATTATTTGCAGGATGCGAAGGTAAGACTATCTCCTTTTCTTTTATGAAGCAAACTGTAGCTGTTTTTTCTCAAATCATGTTTTCCACAGGATCATGATGAGAGGAAAGGGGATGACCTTTTAGCTTCTGTCAGAATAGTTGGGAGGTGAGCTTATTTCACTTCTTACCTCTTCGTTATTTTCGAGTTATTTGGTTGTCTTCAGTTAGCTGTTGGCGACTTTGTTTTCTATTGGAGTCTTTCAATTTTTCTATGACATGCTTCTAATATGGTAATATGTGTCTGCCTTCTTAATAGAAGCGGAAAACTTTACTGGAAATATTAAAAGATACAACTAAAGGCATCCACCGAGGCAGAAAAGTACAGCGTAGGGTACGAGTTTAATAATGGTTCACATTTCAGAATGATAATCACATTAAGAAATTTCAGAACAAATACGCAATCAATTTACCAAAGAAACTTTGCTTTTCATGTTATAATTGTTTGAGGCTGTAAATATCTGAAAATGTTTAGCATTCATAAGCTGATTCAAATTCGACATATTTATGAGGTTGCAACTTATACTGTTATTACAGCTATCTTGCAGAAGCGCCTTGTGCATGCAATGAGAAGGTCAAGGAACTTCTCGGTTATATGCTGTCAGTTGAAGGGCGAGATGAGTCTAGGTGTGACATATATCATGATACTTCAGTTAAAAATTCGTCGCCAATGTTGACTAACTTTCTTGATATGATTTAAAATGGCAGAACTTTTTCCTCCGTCTCCTTTTTGCTCCCTATGCTATGTTAAATTACAATGAAGGATGATGGATGTAAAGAACTTGCCTCCGGTGGGGCTGTCAAAGATGTAAGAGAATGCCTTTTACATGAGCTGTTGTATAATCTTTCCTTTTCTCCCCAACTTTGATTTTTTCTTATGACAAAAACACAATCAGGTTACTTACATGATGATCTGCTGATAATTGTTGATACGTTGTTTCCATCTTCGAACTATATATGTAACATTTGAATGAGCTTCCTTTTATTGAGATATTGCATGTGAACCTTCCAATATTTGTACCAGGTTGTTCAGTACCTTATTTCTTTGATTGATTCAAGCAGCTCTGGGACTGACCATGGCATACTCTTGGCATGTGATACGATATTGAATTTCCTTTTAAAGGTGTAAATAACCTGTGGAGACATTCCAATAATGATGTTCAGGAGATATAGGTAATGGAAGTGTTGGCTCTCCTTTTTATGTCTTGAACAGAGAGAGCAACTTCATTTCTCCTTTGATGATTCTACTTCTGTCAAGGTTTTGCAGGCATTGTCACATTGGACAGGTATTTCCAATATTATTTATTTGTTACTGAACGAAAAGGTAATGTTATATATACTGTATCAGATGCCTAAAATTCTCCTTCAATTTCGAACATGGTGATGCAGAGAACACAGATGACCCACTAGTTGTGATGATGGCATCGAGTATATGCTCATTAGTACTTGATTCAACCTCTGAGGAAACTCTTCTACAACATCCAGATTTTAGCACTGATTGGTTACCTACGGTGCCTAGTAGTACGGTCAGGTAATCTCTGCGGTGCCTTCTCTGTGTGTCTGTGTGTGTGTGTGTGTGTCTGTGTGTGTGTTATGTCTGAATATTCTTCATTGAGTTGGAGGATGGAAAGTTAGAGATGCTCATCTTATTCTCAATTAGAAAGCAAAGCAAAACCCCCTCTAGCAGCAGGTAACTAGTGTTATTTACCCTGCAAGCCGCTATGATGTGTTTTTAGCTACTACTCAGTTAATTACTCTTTTAAGCTGTTGGGATTTACTGTTCATTTCAAATGATTACTCTCAAATTTTCATTAGGTTTGTGAGGTATTGATACTTATGGTTTCGTATAAAATACAGGATGTGATGTCTGATAGTGCCAACTCGGAGGCTGATCTTCACCAGATAGTTGCCACAGGTATGAGTGCTTATATTTCTTTCTTCTATTGTAGAATGAATATAAAGTCTCGTTATAATGCTGCATCTCTTCTTCGCGTATGGTCCTGTGCAATGATGTATAATAAAATTGGATGCTGCAGGATATTCTTCTTGGGCAGTCCGGTTGCCCCATATCAAACAAGTGGTTGAGAGATGAAGGAAGAATCAATTTTCCCAGCTACGAAAGAGAGTAACACAGAAATACATACATTTGACCGCTAAAGTTATGTGGGATAATATTATGATAAAAATCTGAGCTCCTGCATGACTCAACTGTAATTTGTGTGTGTATGTATCAAAATGTTTTATGAAATCTGGCTTGTAAATTAGTATTATTATAGATAGCTTGAGGGTGGAGCAAGGTAGAAGAAGGCTTGAGTTGAGCTGTGGATAGTCCATTTTTTACTAATACCAAGCAGTGCACCTTGTTTGAAAACATTGCCATTTTGTTAAGCAATATGAAAGCAAGAATGTTTATTTCTCATATTATTTTTGTACCGTAGTAGTAGCAGCAGTAATGGTATTCGGGACTGGACAGTGGACACTATATTGCTTCTTCTTCTCTTCTCTTAAGTTGAGTTGGGTATATATTTCTCAATAAACAATGCCTCTTCTTAGATTATTCGTTATTCTAATCAAAGGTAGACTTGGTCTGATAATAGTGACTAGTCCCCTCGATGAATGAGTTATTTATACTCAACCAAACTTTTGATGTTGTTTGCCAACAGTTTTTGCATTGTTTTCTATTTTTTGCCCTTTAAAACGTAATATTAATTTTATTAAGAAATATTAGTAACATATCTTAACACGTAATAATTTGCCGTTATTACGTGTCCTTCCCAAAGAGTAACGTATCTCAAAGAAAAAACAAAGAAACGCATACTATAATGTTATATTATACCACCTTCAAAGCCCTTCTCATCTTTCCCGTTCTTATTTTCCCCCGTTTTTTCAATTTCTTTCTGCTCTTCATTCCTTATCCAATTTTTCTCCCTCGATTAAACTCAAAATTTTCCAACTTTTAGGGATTGCCAAGCTCGCGAGGAAGAGAAAAAGCGCCATACGAATCTTGTTTTAGCTGGAAATGATGACGGAGGAGAGGCACAATTTCCAGCAGACTCAAGAGGAAGAATCCCGGGACGATTCTGATGTCAACTTCGATTTTTTCTCATTTTTCTCCAAGCCCAAGGTATAATTCTTCAAATTTTTTTATCTTTTCACTTTCCAGAATTTCTCTTTTTTTCCCTCCTGGGGGAAGACGTTAGTTGTTTATATTGGGATTTATGGAGATTTTGGGGGTAATTTTGGAATGTAGGATTATTATAAGATATTGGGAGTGGATTACGATGCGTCGGAGGAAGTTATTCGTTCCAATTACATCCGTCTTGCTTTGGTATGTAGAATTACTCCAAGTCCAAGCTCGTTGTTTTAGGTTTTGATAATAGTTCTATGTATTTTGGTTTTCACTTCTTTTGTTGTTTGTGTGTTTGTTTTTGCTTTCAGAAATGGCATCCTGATAAACAAAAGGTTGAGGGTGCGGCCACTTCAAAATTTCAAGAAATTAACGAAGCTTATCAAGGTAATTGAGCCTTTTTCTCAATTGTAAAAAAATTTCAGATATCGTTCATCTTTGTGGGTGTTTGTAATGGTTTTTGCTTTTGGAGAAGCTAAAGTTTGTAAAAAATTGGAGTTGTTTAAAAAAAAAGAGAGGAGTAGTTGAGTGTTTTGAAAAAAAAAAAGTAGAGAAACACTTTCGTTATTCTAAATAAACTTCCCGTATTTATGAATATAACTTAGAAGATAGAAGATGAAGCTAATAGTTGGTCCTTCAATGCTTCCAGCATCAAGTTATTTCTGCTTAAAATAAGCAGAAGTTGGTTATCCAAACACCTCAAAGTGCTGAGAAAAAGCAGAAAACACCAAAGCACTTGTCTATAGAGTTTGCAAACACTCCCTATGTCAAACTGGTTGAGCTTACCTAATTGCTTGATAGTTTTTCGTTACATATTTAAAGCTTTGTACATTTTCTGAAAAGGTGGTTCACATTGCGATTCTCAATTGTTGAACAGTATTGAGCAATCCTGCAAAACGGCATGAATATGACAAGAAAGGGATACTTTATTCATGTGACAGCAGCATCATGGTGAGAGAGTCTGTCTTCATTGCTTTCAAGCTCTTGAACTTACATTATCTTCATAACTAATTGATTACTTTGTGGAAATGCAGGACTATATCGATCGACACAAGAGCCTTATTCTTACATGCAATGGGCTTGGCATGAAATGTTCCATATGGTAATATTTTACCAGGATGTATTTTGTAGTGGTTAGATTAGATTAGATTAGATTGGTCCTCCAGGATGCAGCAGGCGGCTTTTTCTGTTGATCTGCAAGCAGTAAGTTGGATCAAGAATGTATTATTATGATGGTGATTCATGAAATTATCAGCCGTGTATAAAGGCTAAGAAGCATTATGTATTTGAAATATTTTCTTGTGCATTTTCTTCTCGTATTTCAGACTGGGTTGGAAGAAATCTTGCTTCTGAATGAGTTGAAGTCGAAGCTAAAATTGTAATGGTAAAAGTTGGAAGGTTACAACACTACCATAATAATCTGCTTTACTCGCAAGGATTTTAAATTCACAGGGTGTGAACTTTACAGCAAATCAATCAAATAGAATTACAATGAAAGAATAAATGGCTCCAAGAATATTACATCTTCTCACACAATTTCATCCTAATCCAGAAATTCTGCAACAACACTAAGCCAAACTACCAAAAGCAGAGACACAGAGAGAGAGAGAGAGAGAGAGACAGAGAGACAGAGAGTGGTATAGGGAGAACCACATCCACTACTCCAGAATTTTAACCTAATTACAATTTAGTCCCTCTATTTTCAGAAATTACAAAAAAAAACTCCATACTATTTCACTTTATCACAAAAAATGACCTAAAATAGACTGATTATTTGCAGTTTTTTGCTTCATGTAGTATAGTTTCATGGGATTTTCTTGTAATAAAGTGAAATGCCAAGAAGCTTTTGGTGATTTATGAAAACCAGAGAGACTGAATGATAATTAGCTCAAACTTTAGGGGTAATAGAAAAAAAAATCTATTTTCTTTCTTGATGGCAATATTAGTCTGAAAGAATCAATCTTCATCTGGATATAGACTAAGTGCAAATGGATTCATCCTCGTTTGCCCAGCAGCTTTCTTTCATTCGACGTGCTCGGATTGAGCGTTCAATTTGTCCACCAGTTGATTCATTTTTCAACACCGAGCAATACTTTCTAAATGTCTGTACAGTAACATGAAGTCGGAAATCCAGACCGAATAAGAATTTCATCTCCAACTTGTTCAATTCCGACGTGCTCACGCCTCCCACTCTTGCATAATATGCATTATTGTAGAATCTGAGAAATCATACACATCATTACGCAATAGTTAGGCAAGAGCATTGTAATTAAAATGAAATTGTAGAGCCATTTAAAGTATCGTAGGCATTACCAATTTTTCTTTTAAATTCTAAAGAATCATTGTTGGATAATTTTGAAAATATCCAAAAGGAGCTCATAAGATCTTAAAATAAGATGTTGGGGTCTTAATTCTTATAAACTCCTTCTGAAAATACAAGAAACTCATAATTTATTTTAGGGTGAACTAGATCTAGATCCCCTGACATTTAGTCTAATTACAGTTTGGACCCCTGTATTATGGGAAATTACACCTAGACCCCCTGACTCCGTCTTACAATTTGCCCTTTTTCAGTCTATTACCAAATCCCTTTTGAGTTTTCATCATATTAATTACAAAATTGTCATTACTTGTACCGTATAACTTATACATGATATTGTTTTACCCAAAGACTTACAAAACCTTTTAAAGAAGCATAACCAAATACCCTCTTCATTTATTTCTTGGACGCATATTAAACAATTTAACAAACTAACCATATACCCAGAATTTTAAAAAATAATAAACGAGATGAACTTACGCATCATCCATAAATTTTGCAGCCACCATGACGCTCGTGATAAGAATCCGATGAATGTTGAGAGAAGTCAAGCACAAATTCGTCCCTTGGATAAATCTATCCACATATATATGTGCAATAACGAAGCACGACGGGCTGCAACATGAATACTTAAAAATCCGGTCGAGATATTGTTGAATGGTCAAAGAAGGTGCTCTTAAACCGTGAAATATGGTAATAACATCTTCGGTTAGTGAATTTTCCACCATTCTTTCGTTTTTCTCAACACTTCGCTCGAGAAACATTGACAGAAGTGACAAAACTCGAGGCTTTCCTAGGTTGTTTTTGTTTGTGTCCTTAAGGCCTAATGTTATGTAGTCCAGTGGACATGTGAAGTCGGATTCAAGTGGCAAAGCTCCCATTTTTCAGTAACCCTTTTCAGCATACGACTGGATTTGAATGTGGAGTTGAAATTTAGAAGCGATGCTGCAAGGATTGATAAATTTAAAATGGGTTAGAATTTGCAAAAGTTAATGAATGTCATTACACGCATTAAGACAAATACATCACGTAATTAAATAAATATCCCACAAAAAACACCATCATGAAGATCACCTTGATTTTCATGAACATAGTCCCCTTCTATAATTTCAGCATACAATAGAGCCCTAAAATTAAAAAATGCTGCAATCAAACATTTACAGAAAAAGCAAATCTAAATCTACAATTCAAAAAAGAATAGCAAAAATCAAAGAATGTCCGTATCACCTTCAGAAAATCAATAAAGAACACTAATTTTTTTTTAGCAAATTAAGAAAAACCCATGAAAATGCAGATAAAATTATAGAAAAAAAATAAGTCTCTCTCAGTCCCATTACTAAAAACTAAAAGAATATCTCAAGAAAATACAAGAAACTCCATAAAAAAGCTTACCTCAAGTTCTTCAAAGATCTGTACTGCAATCTTCTACTACATGATGAAAATTGGTTCTCACTATCATTCTGATTTCAGCCACTTTATCAACCAGAGAAAATAAAGTAGGTTTCATTCAATAGCAAGTAAGAAAGAAATATGGTATCCGCCTTCAAAATTTTGGTTGTCTTTGCACATGGAAGATTAAACCCCACTTCTTTTGTCTTTTTTCTCACTATTCGTATCGTTTTTTTGGTACATAAATTGACAAAAGTATATTTCTTTCTTTCTTTCTTTCTTTCTTTAATGAAGGGTTCTATATAGATTAGACACTTCACATGGAAGCTCTCTCTCTCTCTCTCTCTCTCATCACACACACTCAGTGTGTGAGAGAGACAGGGACGAATGTGGTGGCATTCAATTTTGGAAGGTAGTGTCGGTAGTATTGTTAATTTCCTGACGGTGCGGACATATGCTTCTTTTATCATTTACCATTTCCTTTATTTTTCCTAATTTGTTATTTTTTTATTTAGGATTAATCATATCTAGTAATCTAGATCCCTAATATTTGATTTAAATATGCTTAGAATTCTTGTACTACAAAAAAGATTACATTTTAGAGTTCCTATACTTTGACCAAATCTTACAAATTACAAATTTTGTTTGTTTTTGTTAGAATTTCTAATATTTTTCAGTGAATTCATGGAGTAAGCTGTTCAAATTAGTTTTATATGAAAAAATTATATTCATATAGTAATTTGGGAAATTCTATGATTAGTTACCAATTGTAGGTGACTAACATTATTAGTTATAGCTTAAAATAATGCTATGTGTCCATATAGATATATATTACTAAAATAGTTAATCTTATCCTTTAATATTTTTAAGACTATAATTCATTATTTTTAGACAAAAATATTTTATTAAAAAATTAATTAAAAATTTACACCATATTAAGATGCCTTTTAGTTAAACGTATTTACTAAAAAGTAAACTAATTATTAAGTCAACATTATTATTATGATGTGAGATAAATATAATTATATAATAATATTTTATAATAAATGCTATCAATAATAATAATAACATAAAATAAATAATAATAATAATCCATATAGAACAACACTCGTTTTTTGATTCAACTTATATAGTACCTACTTTATGCATGTTAAATTTAACGACATGATTAGTGATCAATTTTTCTTAATATAAAATAAATATATTATAATCTTAGATACTTTATGTTATTATTAATCTTAGATACATAGTTATGGACAAATTAATTTTAATTATTCAATTAGCATATAACTAAATGATATAATTTTATATTTAACTTTAAATCAATATATATTATTCACTTTATTTAATTTTTCAAGTAGGTATTTTTATGAAATATTTACATAATTTAATGAATATAAATAAATTTGTTAATTAAAATAAATAATTATGTCATGTAATTCAGATCTAAGAACTATAATATATTTTTAGAATTTTAATGGTTATATAATGTATCTTTAGGAAAAAGAATATAAAAAATTTATAGAAATAATTAACTATATGCAATATGGATGTCATTTTACTCCTTACATTATTTAGGAATAAAGAAAATTAAAAAAAATTACAAAAACTCACCAATTTATTGAAATTTGTTATTTATTTTTGAGTTTAAATTTTGAAGATATAGTGTGGATGGGTGGATACTTAAAGAAAACTAAGAAAATATTTTTTAATTTTAAGAAAAATTAAACGGCTAAGATTATATGCATTAGATCTAACGGTTAGAATGATCGGTGCCTAATATTAGTCACCTACATTTGAAACTAATGATAGAACTCCCCTAGTAATTTTGTGTGACAAAAATCTATATAAGGGCGCAAAACTTTTCTTATTATTTGCGAATAATCTTTTCGGCTTTTCTGCTTTTAACATATTAATATAGTGAAGTTTTAATTAAGTTTTTAAAGAGAAAGTTGTGATTGAGAAAAATGTTAATTTTTTTATATAATTACCTTATAATTACAATTTATATAAAGATTTGTTTTTTCTTTTTTTGTTCTGGGCAGAACAGTTTTTGATGAATTGTTGAAACTTTTGTTTCTTTGAACTATTTTCCAGGGATTGGGTACTTTGTGTGTATAAAGATGAATTGCTATATTTTCTGTTAAAAACTGTCTAATATGTCTTCTTTGTTGTTGTGGGTTAAAACCTATTCATGTATTACTGTTGGATTACTTCAGTTTTGTTGCAAAGTAAATTTGTATAAAGATTTAATCTTTATTGTGTGTTTTAGGAAATTCGTATAAAGAATTGACATTGTCTTTGTTGGCATTGCAGATGTATTTAACTAAACAGTCATACTCTCCACAGAGCTCATAACTAGGCAGAGATGGATGTAAGTTATACTGCATACCTTGTATTTATACTATTTTTCTTTTATATATTGAAAGAGTTGTTATATATTTTTCTGTATGAGCTGATTTTTTTATGGAAAATTTATTATAGTGTAGCAAGAGAGTTTGTCATATATTGCAGGATCAAATCAGCGAATTACCAGAGGAAATTCTTGTATCTATTCTGTCTTGTCTCTCATTGAAAGAAGCAACAAGAACAAGTATTCTCTCAAGTAGATGGAGATATCTTTGGACATATTTCAATGGCAACATTCAGTTTTATGAAGATGATTGGAATCTAGATTGGAGTAACTTTGTGGACAGGATCAATGGAATCTTGAAATTGCTCAAGTCTTCGAGGCCTGAAAATTTCACAGTAGTATATCAAAAGGTTTATTCAGTTGAAGATATTTACCCTTGGATTGAATTTGTTGCAAAAAAGGATGTCAAGATATTTCAGTTGAAATTGGGGAACAAAAATATCCGTTCGTCTTCAGGGACATTATCAGCCTTGCCTTATTTGAGCTTTGGATCCCTTAAAACTGTGCGTTGGGGCTATGTAGATGTGAGTAATGAGATGGTGCAATATATGCTCTCCAATTCACCTAATTTGAAAACGTTAGATTTACTTAAATTAAAAGGTCTCTCATGCCTTTCAATACCTAGTGCATCATTGATGAAGCTCAGGAGGTTATCATTGGTAGCATGTTATAATTTGAGAAATGTGAATATATCTTCAAGGAGCCTCAAGCACTTGTCTATTACAGGGCGTGTAGATATTGATGCTAAGAAGTTTCCCAAATTGAAAAGTGTCACTTTTGGAGATTACCGTTGCAAAACTCCTTCTCAACTAATATATCGTTTGCTCGGATATAAGTTCCCACCGGGTCAATTGCAAAGGCTATGTTTAAGTTTGGAGCTCATGGTCAGTGCATACTATCACATAATTTTATTTATTAAAAAATGACGTTTAGGTTTGCCCTTGTTATAAGAAACCCCCCTCTAACTATTGAAATTACAAGTACCACCATTGAGGTTTGCTTTTTCTCTGTCTTAAAAACACCAATCATACAAATCCAGTCTATTTCTCATTGTTATTGTTGGGAAGGTAATTTTAACAGTAGAGGGGTTTTGTTTAACTGGGACAAACTTTAGGTTTTTTTCTTTCAAATAATAATCCATTACTATTCTGACTGTTATTATAATTGTTTTGCGTATTTCTTTTTTCATTCACTTTCTTGAATTTGGTTTTAGGAAGAATATGGTATGGATGGCATCAAACACTTTAATCTTCCCACTCTCAAGCACTTGGAGTTCATTATTGACCCAGAAGGGGGTAATGCGATGCTCAATTGCATAAATTTACTCCAAACTGCATCTCCGACTTTACACACTTTAGAAATAACAGTAAATTTTCAGCAAATTTGTATTTTGGCCGTTGATACGTTTATCTATTGCGTTTTCCAATTTGTGTCTACTTAAGTATGACTAAATTGATCTTTCGGTTTGGATAGCTTGGTTGGCGACATGAGGAATTTCTTGAAGAGGAGATTTTGTACGAGAAAATAGTGCGTCTGAATCGATCCATTAAAGTGTTGAAATTAACACAGTTTTTGGGAAATGAGATGGACATTATGTTTATGAAGAATCTTATTGAGAGTTCAGAATCACTGCGGAAGCTAGTTATTAGTCCATTCCGTGCAAATTTCAAGTTGTCCGATGGGGCTGAGAGTCGGGCAAATGAGAGAATTAAAGATTTGTGTGAAGAGGGAATTTTGTCTAAGAGATCTTTAACCTCAAGAATCGAGTTAGTAATAGAATGGAATCGGTTTCCACGAATGAATTATGAATAGGTATATTTTCGTAGGAGGATCGAGAGTATTAGGTAACTATGATCAATAGACATGGCTGGTTGAAATGTTATATTTTGAATTTTAGTACAATATATTTGTGATATATTTGTAATTTTGTACCCATAACTTTGTTTTTGCAATCTCGTGTGTTCAAAAAGAGTTTTTCTCTATAAAAATTAATTCAAGAAACCTCATAGTTGCGAAAGTTGCTTACTATCCTTGTGTTCATCAGTTACTTGTTTAACATCAAATAATATGATGCACGAATGCTCCTAAAAATCATAACCTGCCTTGTCGAAAAAAATCTGTATCGCCGTATTCGATTCGTGTCATATCTGTGACGCCGTGTTTGTATTTCATAAATCAAATATCAATTTTGTTCTTCTTGGCATATTGTATTGACTGCATAAGACTTTATAAATAACACTATATTTTCAAGGTTTTCAGTACAATGTTTTTAAAATGTAAGATTTTTAGTGCTATTTTTCCAACTTATAGGGTTTAACATACATCTAATTTTATTCAACTTTAAAAAGTAATTTCAATGGAAAAGAAAACGAGGAAAAATGATTTCAGTTTCACTTGTGTTGTAAGCCAATATGATTTTATTCAACTTTATCATGAAGTTTATTAGAGATATCACAAGAGTGTGAAGAAAAAAAAAAACTAAAAGTAACTAGCTAGATTTTTATAGAAAAAAAAAAAACTAGTTTCCCCATGGGAGTGGTCATTGAAGATTGTCGCAACATGCTTAAGCTTCCATGGAAATCCAAGCTTAGTCATATTAGTGCTAATGTCTTAGCTAAGTTAAAGACAGTTGAATAATAAAATCAAGAACGGCCTCAAACTTAAACATTTGTTGATTGGACAAGCTCGCGACCCAACTCGACTCTAATTTACATGCCTACATATGAACACACTCAAACCTAATGGCAGAGTGCTATTTGAGGTATACAAACGCAATCCACATGCCATGTGCTAAATAAATGGTTACATGGTCAAAATTCGTGCAACATTTAACTAACATACTCATTTTACTTCTTGAATGAAGTGGCCTCCAAATTCCCGTAAAAGTAAAACCGATTACTAAATATATATATATTTTTTTAAAAGAATAAATTGGTTTAATACTAAAAGACTTGTAATTAGTCAATCGATCTCCTTTTGAGGAGCATAAACCGGCCATTAAGGTGGAATTTTGGATAACTATTTGGGTATACTTTCTTCAATTCAATCTTTCACGTTTCCTTATTATGTGTGGCGGTGGCGGACTAAAAACTACATAGATTCATTCCATGAATAGTGTGTGAGCCACTCCCTCTATTAAGCACCTTTTGCACCTATAAATACACCTCCACCCCTTCCACTCATCCTTCATGCAACTATCTTTCTTTTTTCCCTTTTAACTCTGTGTTTCTCAATCTGTGCCTATCTATCTCCATAATCGAACATTTTCACTATCGTTTCGTTCAAAAACCCTTTTCTTTTATCCTAATTTCTATCAGATCAATTCTTTCAAACCTTAAATTGACATGCCTTGTTGCTCCACATCGTGAAGCTTGATCTCCCCTGTTGAATTATGATCCCCAATTCCAAAAGCCAAATATTCTTGAATCGTGATCTCAATTCTGAAACCCTTTCATTTCATCCCGATTATTTCCTTGAAATATGTCCCCGACTTCTATTGCATGCAAGAGCTCGCATCCGTGTTCGAAACCCCTTATACTCAAACCCCATATTCAGAACAACCAATTGGTACAAAACGAAAACCCTCGTCTCAAAAACCAGAAAACATTTCCCATTGAAGAAAATAGAAAAGAATCGAAAGGTGAATGGAATTTCATAGAAGCTCTAACAAACCCTTCGTATAAATACAAAGAATTATGCGATCAACCGGAGCAAGTTTACGTGCATCCTCAAGCCAAGCGTTCGACCTCATTGAGCACAACAAGCTTGGAAATGTGCACGGAGTGCTTAGGCAATGAAACCGGAAACAACATCGATCCAAATGCAGATGATTTTCCTATATTGGAAAAAAAGAGTTTTAGAAGAATGAAGAAGCCAAAGAAAAACAAGCAAAGCAATATTATTTTTCCGCCTCCTCTGCCCTCTATAAGTGGAAGTGATGGTGTTCAAGTCAAGACTCATCGTGAAGATGGACGATTAGTGATTAAGGCTTATAGAAATTTCTCTTCTTGTGTGAGTTGTTTTGAGGCCGAGCGATATAACGGAAGATTGAGGCTTTCGTTTGTTAAGAACGATACGCATGAGATGAACGGGAAAGAAGAAGTAGTTAGGGATGAAAATGAAGGTGAATTTAGTAGACATTTATGGGGAGAAGAATGGTCGCCTACTAGCCGATGCAATGGAGACGGGAAGAGGCTCCCGAGTTTGCCATTTTGTGTGGCTATCTCATGAAATGAGCTATATATGTTTCTTTTGTAGTATTCATGATAATTAACGCAGTTTCGTTCCATATTAGGAATAGTCCAGTGCTTGAATTTCATGACTGTGTATCATTGCATCCCCTGCAGATATGTTCCCGTGTATAGATTTATGCACACTTATTATCATGTATGTTATGTTACATGTTTCTTGATGGTTAACAAGCTAGCATTTATCTACTTTTGTGGTGAGATTTGTTTTCTTGATTTTTCACAATATTGTTCGTTATTATGGTTGTTGGAGATGATCTTGCTATAACTTTTTCCTCCACTCAAATGGTTGCTTTGTAGGTTATTAAAAGGGAAGGAAAGCCCAACAATCTTCAATCACATTCACAAAAGGGTGATTAGAAGTTTTCGTCTCTTTGATCAATTTCACAATAACTTCACACGATGTAAGTGTAACCTAAGCAGAGTCCCTCCCGTAATCCTGTAAGCTCCGCCACAGTAATTGAGTTATTTTCCAATCTCATCGAAAAAAACCATCAATCCAATTGCCCATAGAATCTCGAATAAGGCCACTCGCCGCCGCCAAACCCGACACAGTGAACACACTACCATCAGCAGTATTGATTTTATTATTAATTGTTTATATAGTTCTTTAATTCAAGTCTTATTTTCAGTTTCTTTTGGTCTTTTTAATTTTTTTAAAAAAAGAATGAGGAAACAATTGCTCTGAAACAACTATTTCTGGTGAGTTAGGTAATGATTATCGATTTTCTATTTATATTAATTGTGCAATCATGTTCCACTTTCCTAAACCAAAAATGTACCTTTTCTAAATACAGATACAGGTGAGTTGGTAACTTGGTGTGGTGGTTATGAAGAACAAAGGCTTAAATTTAAAACTATAGCCATGCTTAATTGCTTATGTTGACGAATCTTTTAAATGTAATTTCTAGTGAAGAAAAATTAATGATACTATATATTTATTAAAGAAATTGTGTTTTTGGGAAAGAATTGGATTTGATAGAGAAATTATAATAAATATTTGGGGGCAACGAAACCTTAGTTGACGAATGATTCTAACAACCTATGGAAGAGGAGGGGTTTACCCAACCTAACCCAACCCAACATAACATATCCACGTCCCACACTGTAATTACTTTTATGTCCCTACCTTGAAAATAAATAAGGACAAGAAAATATAAGATTTAATTGGACTTTCCATAAATACTTAAGTTGAAAAAAGATTTAGGAAAATACTATGAAGGGCAAAATTGACAATCAACCCCAATCCCCACCCCGGCGCCATAAGTATATAATTAGTTATGTACTTAACGCTGCAGAGCAGAGCAGAGGAGCCTTGCAGGTTAGAGTAATAGAGTTGGATACAGATTAGTGATATAAGTACTCGATCACCTTAATTTCTCACTCTACAGTCCAACTCCATGGCGCAAAATGCTAACGGTGGTCTCGAACATGGAGTTCGTCTTCATCAATATTCCCTTCCTCCAAAATATCCACGAACAATTCGCGACGATAAGCCAAAGGTTCATTAATTTGCTTGACTCCTTTCCAGAAATTAAGAAAAAGGAAGGTGACCGTACGTGGCTCTCTCTAGATCTGTACCAACGTGTGTTTTTTTAATGCGTATTCTTCTTATCGCAGGAGGAGTGGATTTGGTGTAGGGGTGCAGGCACAGCAACCGCATCAACATGGGATAAAATCCTCGCCGCCGGCAACTAAACCACGCTCTCCGGCGGTAAGCATTTGACCTTTTCTTTTGCTGCTTTTGGCCGCCGCGGAAATGGTGGCGATACGGGAGGGAGGGCGTTGATTAGCTGTGATGTATGTAATTTTTAATTTGGATATTATTATGTTTTTCAGAAATTAAACTGACCTGTTTTTCGGATTGTCCTGTTTTATAGTTTCAAAACCAGAGGCCAAGAAGCCATTCCAATTGGGCCCATTTTGGGCCTGGAATGCAAACTATGTATCTGGGCTCTAGCCCAAGAAGTTGCGGCACTTGAGTTTTTCTTCCCAGAATAATGGAGACTGATCTACAGCCCAGCAATAACCCCGATATGATATTAATGTAGATATCATGCTATTTTATGCCTAGTGTCAAAACTTCATGTTTAAGCAATCCAAATTAAAAATTTTAAGGATATTTATTAATGAGCTCGATCCGAACCGAACTGAACTGAACTCTTTTATTTTAGGCTCAAACTTGACAAATCAAGAACAATAGGGGCTCAAGTGTAATGTCAAAATATGTTCAAGCTCGGCTCGAATTTAATAATATTTTGAACTAATAGTTTGAGTTCGAATTCAAGTCATCCCTCCAATCGAACAATAAAAGTGAGTAGGTTCAATGTCGAGTTGAAATCTTTACAAGTTGTACTTGAATTTGAACTTTTCTTGATTCAACTCGTCAAGCTTGCCAGTAGATCGAATCGCTAGATTACGTCCCTACTCGAAAGTAAGATATTTTTCTAAGTGTAATTTGTTGTTGAATTTACTGCTAACCTAATAGGAAATTATTGTGCAGATGGAAACAAATATATTGAGAAGAAAATAGATGAGAAGTTGGAGATGAAGAAGATGGAAGATGACATGTGGTGTTCACCCGAGTTTTTTCTGCCAAAGGAATGGACTTGCTAGCATCTTCGAAGAATTCTTTCTAAAAAGTTAAAAAAAAAAAGGATTTTAATTAGAGTATTGGACCAAATTTAATTTCAGAATTATTTTTGCAGCTATTTGTTTATTAGCTTCATATGTTGATGTCTTGCTGTTCATAATTATCTCGTGTAATCTAAATAAACTTGGGGAATAATCAATTTTAGCCGTGCTTTTGTTTGAAGTATATTTGTATTTTATTATTTTTCGTATCAAAATAGTTTTCTTGAAGTTGATCGAGGCATTCACGATAATTATAACTTATATTCTGTTTTTAAAATGCATTTAATTCAAACTCCATGAATTTGAAAATTTACTGCCGACGAGGTGACCACCCCCACTATGTAATTTTCCAAAACTCTTTTAGGGGTTAGGTTGTAATATTTCTCAAAAATTGAGTTATATAAATTGTAATTGTTGAATCTCACGAAGGTCTAAATGTAATTAAACAAAAAATATTTATAGAATCACTTAAAACACTTGCAAAATGGGGTCATTTTTTCGTGTAAAATAAATTATTCATAATTATAAAGTACTCAAAATCAATTTCATTATAACCATAAATAACTATAACATAAGTGTTGAAAAATTAATCCCTTTTAGATCTTTAAATTCTCAGTTTTACCAAAACGTTTCGATTCAGCACAAAAACATTCAAAATATTAACAAAAAGAAACTAAAGTAAAAGGCGGAGCACGTAGACCGAGAGTAGCCGATTTCGCCCGTACAGATGATAAGTAGGAGTAGCCGAAATTCTTCAGTTTTCTTGTAAATTTTGGAGCGTCTCCGCACTACTTCCATGGAAGCCTCTCTTCTTAAACCTCAATACCATTTGTATATACGAGGTTCTTCTTTTGCCAACTATGTATACTTTGTAATTTGCGCAATTCTGCAGTTCTACAGTTTTATTTAGCTAAGAAGTCACTATTTTTTATGCCTTTTTATATGAACATTGGGATTTTCTCAATTTAATGTTGTTCAAACTATTAAGAACTCATGATATTTCGTGCTCTGTTTTCAAGATTGAATTTTTTTGCGGCATTTTGGGGCACAATTTTCTTGTCATTATATGTTCTAATTTGTTATATCTTATTCAACTACCCCATTTTTATTTGAATATTTAGGTTAATTTTGTTGCTTTCATCTGTTTTCAGGTAGAAATTCTCCGTTTGGTTCTAAATTATACAATTCAAGCTTATCCAGAAATCATGTTTCCCTTAAGCCAGTATCTTCACAGTTAAATACAAGACATTTTTCTTCATCAAGAAACCATGTATTCTCGAAAGAAAACAAAGGGTTTTCATTATTCAAGCCTTTGTCAAGGAACTCGGTAAATACTTGGGCTGCTTCAACAGAATCCCTAAATTATGAACAATTTATAGACAGATACGGAGGTGAAGAAAGTGTCTCACATTTGAATAATTTTGAAAATCCAGCATTTTCAGAGCCAAAACCCGAGTCATTTAAGAATAGGTTTTTGAACTTAGTAAGGATTGGCTCTATAATTAATAATGCCATGGAATCGTTCTTCAAGAGTGAGATAAGAAGAAGGCTGTTCATGACAGCTGTCTTGATAGTAATGAGTCGACTTGGTTATTTTATTCCTCTACCGGGATTCGATAGGCGTTTGATGCCAGAAAATTATCTCAGCTTCGTCTCCGGTTCTGTTGGTAAGTAATTCTCATCAACAAAAAATTTAAATTTCTTAGTGTCTGAAAGATTTATCATTTTAGGGGGCAAAAGATTTAATTATAACGTATATAGTTTCATGAACTTATTGGAATTTTTCGCCATTTGCAGATGAACTTGGTGATTCGAGTCCAGACCTAAAGCTCTCTTTTTTTCAGCTTGGGATAAGTCCTCAAATAGCAGCATCAATTCTTATGCAGGTTCAATTAAGTTCTTTCACATCAATTTTCATTTTTAAGCTAAATGAAAGTTATAGTTATGCTTTAATTATGAGTTATCGATTCTCATTTCAGGTGCTTTGTCATGTTGTACCTTCGTTAGTGAAGCTTCGAAAAGAAGGCTTAGATGGTCATGACAAGATCAAGAGTTATATGTGTGTCTAGTTATTCATCTCAAGCAGTGAGACAAACCCTTGTGAAATATTATTTTATTGTTTTTCATAAAAAAATAATAATTTCATTTAGAATGCTTGATTATTCATGTATCTCTGATCTGCTTCAGATGGTGGATTTCTCTCGGCTTTGCAGTGCTGGAAGCTCTAGTGCTTTCTGCTTATTCTCTTCCGTATTCTATTTTTGAAGCCAGTCATAGGTATAACAATTTATTCATATTTTAAAAGCTTCCGTAAATAATTTTCTTTTTAATTATAAACAGGGTAATGCATGTAATGGTGACAACCTTTTTTTTGGTGTGTGGCGCGATGACAATGACTTGGATTTGTGACAAGATATCAGAGTCAGGATTTGGTATTTTTCTGTTCATATATAAAAATTCATAACTTTCTGAATATTTATTTATCTTCCAATATGCTATATTTGGGCAGGTCAAGGATCGTCTTTAATTATCTGTGTCAGTATTTTGACTGGCTACACAGATACATTGTACAAGATGTTAACTCAGCTCTCAGGTTTGTGAGAATAACAAAAACCTTTTCCTATTCAATTCTTTTCATTATTCCGAGCTATTTTATTATTCGTTACTCCCTTGCTAATATATCTAGATAAATATCTCGCCTTTTTACCCTAATGCAGGAAGTTCAGTGAGCTGGTGGCCGTATGTGCTTGGTGTATTAGGTGTTTTTACCATAGTTACTATGTGGGCAGTTGTTGTAACCGAGGGCTGTAGAAAGATAAAGTTGCAATATTACGGTTTCAAACTTGCTTCTTCTGCCAGGTAAAGTAGAAGCTAATGTTGTAAAAAAGTAGTAGTAGTAGTAAAAAATGAGGACTGTTGGGAGAAAAAAGTGTAAAGTTATAATAAAAAAAGTAGTTGAGTGTTTGGGAAAAAAAGGTTTGTTACTCTGAACAGACTTCCACTTATTTACAATAGTAACCTAAAACCTAGCTAAAAGTCCGTCCTTGGGTGCTTCCAGCTTTTAGCTTAAAATAAGCAGAAGATGGTTTTCCAAACATTCCCAAAGTGCTCAAAACATGCAGAAAGCACATAACTTTTTTCTTTTTAAAGAGTTTGCAAAAACTACCTATATTTCCTCTTTATGAAGAGAAAATATTCAAGTTTCTTATTGAATGAAAAATTCATTTTTTCTTGTTTGTACAGAGAAGATTCTCCTCTTACTGAAGTGGAGCCTTATATTCCCTTCAACATAAATCCTGCAGGAATGCAACCTGTACTCACGACATCATATATCTTGGCATTTCCAGGAATTGTTGCAAGGTTATATTATGATTTATTAATTTTTTTGTCTGTTCTTTTTTAATTGGCGAATTACAGTAAACTTACAAATCGATCCCTCTAGTTTGAAAAATTACCCCATAGTCCTTGATGTTTTCAATAAATGTGTAAATTTCTGAAAATACCCCCACTTAGGGTTTTAGCTGGGGTATTTGGGGGTATGCTTGGAAGAGTTACACATTTATTGAAACATCAGGGACTATACCGTTAGTTCTCAAACTAGAGGGATCGATTTGTAATTTCACCTAACTTCAGGGTTAATAGATGTAAATCGCCCTTTCTTACTTTTATATTATGAGGTTTTACCTTTTGAAATATATTGTATGATTTTTTTTTCCAGTCTTACTGGGTCGCGTTTTTGGGGAAATGTGAAAAATATGCTGAATCCTGACACATCTCTTGGTGCTGCACCTTGGGTTTTCTATTCAATTTATGCGTTTTTTGTGTTCCTCTTCAACATATTTGACATTGTGAGTAATTTTTCGACCTTTACGATTTGATTCATGGGTTGAACTTGTTTTACTTGTTGAAAAGGGATTTTCAGTTTATATAATTTGATTATCTGTTTATTCAGGCCAATATGCCTAAGGAAATTGCTGATTACTTGAATAAAATGGGTGCAAGAATTCCGAAAATAAAACCCGGAAAAGCCACCATAGAGTATTTGACAAAAATACAAGCTTCAACACGGTTTTGGGGTACAATTCTACTCTCTCTCTCAATTTTACTCTCTCAATTCTACTCTTTCAATTTTCTAAATGTACTACTTGGGCAATTATTATGCAGGGGGTTTATTGCTAAGCTTTTTGGCCACTACTTCGACCATTTTAGATCATCATCTACGCCAAATGAATGAGGGTTTCTCCATAGGCTTCACATCGGTCCTAATCATCGTAAGTTTTTCATAGTTCAGATTCTTGTATGCATTTAGTGGGTGTTTGCGACAGGTTTTTCTTTTGGAGAAGCTTTAAGTTGTACACAGTTGCACTAGCCTAAGTGATGAATGATTGGAAAAGAAAAAGTTGAGAAGCTCTAAACAAACTTCTGTCTTATCTAAGAAAATAACCTAGACGCTAAAAACTTCAACTTATTTTTGCTTAAAATAAGTAGAAGTTGGTTTTCCAAACAATCTCAAAGTGCCGAAAGTATAGAAGGTGTTATTTTTTAGAGTTTGCACACGCTAACTTATTTAATAGCAATAGAAATTTTCTGTAACACAAAGGGTTGCAACTTCGTCTTGTCACATTCTCCTTATCTCGAAGCAATATTTTTTTTCTGCTCACTTAATTTATTTTCTGTTGTATTTTTAGGTGGGTTCGATAATTGAACTACGAAGATCGTACCAAGCGTACAATGTCATGCCTGGTCTTACTAAAGCATTGCGACGTTATGGACTGTGATCTGATGAGAGTCTAATGAGTCATGACCCGTGGAAGGTTGATGTATGTGTGTAGGTTATTTCATTTTTGAGAATTTTTTTGCAGTAGAGATGTGGTATACTAGTAGAAAACTGTAATATGATCTTGTAACCATTTGATATAGTTTACTTGCCAAGATTAGTCCAATTTGCAATGTTGAGTTTGCTAAATTGACTCTGCATTTGGTATAAGCATGTGACTAAAATCTCAACTTTATAATTATGTGACTGAAGTATACAAATCTGATCTTTTAATTTCTGGAGAAATCGTACATACACGGAGCAAAAAGAAAAAAGGAAAAGAAATGGAAAGAAATAATTACACGAACACCCTCCCCTCTGAGATTTGAACGTAACAAATTAATCACCAGATCGATCGATCAGCATTTTAGAACCAGCTCCAAATGAGGCACATGAACTTGAAAGCGTAGATCTACAAGACCACAAATATCTGCTCCAAAAAATTGTGATCACCATCGAAGATCTATTCCCATCTGTTTTAAAACAAAATAGAAACAATTAAAGGAAGAAGACGCATGATCGATGTTTTTAGACTCCTACCGTTTTCTTTACCAAAAAAAATAAAAAAATAAAAAATAATAATAATAATCCAACAGGATCAATACTTACTGAATCTGTCTCTGGACTTGGAAGTTCTCCATTACCAAGCTCTCCAATTCTTTTGACTCGTACAAGTGCCAAACTACAACTTGAAGGCTCTCATTTCCCAAACTCTGTTGCTCCTCTAGTATGTTCTTGGCTGAAACCGCGACAGTATAGCCGCAGTATTTCAAATGAATCAAATCAAGTGTCGGTATATCTCCAATACCTTGAGGGATATTGAAGTCATGAAAATGTTCAAGAACAAGCTTCTCAAGAACTGGAAAATGGGTGTTGTCCGCATTCCAGCTAATCAGATCATGGGAATACATTTGCAGGAATTTCAGGCTAACGAATTGCCCCTCAACCGGGCTCCACTCGGGTCCTGTCGTAGAATAAAGTGACAAATCGAGAACTTCAAGACGAGGCAGCGAACCAATCATTGTTAAATCTTCCCAATGAAGTTTGCAACCTAACAATGTCAGTTTCACAAGCGAATCGGGGAAGGTGAGATTCTGCAGCAAATCACCACGGTTTGGCGTTTTCAAAAATGTGCAATATAGTGATTCAAGTTTTCCGAAACAGGCAAGGTTACGGAGACAGTAATACGAACCCAAACCATGTTTATACCGGATTTTCAGCTTCTTGATATTTGGGATCCTCTTAACAACCTCCTCGGTGCACCTAAAGTCTACTACCGTCTGAAGGGTTTGTAGGTTCTTCAAAACAACATCATCATCATTTTCATCATCAGAGGGAACTGGAGGAAGACAAACCTCATCAAACTCCAAATGCCTAAGTTGTTGCATCGTCCAAATTTGAGGCGGTGCAATTGCAACAGTTTGTGAATAGGATCCACGTGAAGGACCACGGATAACTAATGTTTGCATATTCCAGAGCAAGGATATTGAGGAAGGAAGCTCCAATGTGGATCTCCATTCAGGTCGGTAAGCAAGGTACCGCAAATTAACTTGTGTGGAGATAGCTCTTAGAGGGTTACGGACCGCATTCACTACTCTCAACAGTCTAAACCTAGGCTGCAGAGACCACCCTTCGAATATCAACGAACGGGCTTGTGACGCCGGTTCATTATCAAGAAAGACTTGACTTTGTAACTTCATTGAAATGTTGTCATGAAATACAATTCGACGCTCCATGTATAGCTCTCGTGGAATGTCGAGAACACTCACCACTGAAAGAAACTTCTCTTTCTGAGCCACCTTTAGGCATAG
This sequence comes from Verbena officinalis, assembly GCA_958496215.1. Lineage (NCBI taxonomy): Eukaryota > Viridiplantae > Streptophyta > Magnoliopsida > Lamiales > Verbenaceae > Verbena > Verbena officinalis. The sequence continues at coordinate 1,034,136 of OY292385.1, forward strand.
GTCTCTTAAAATATCATGTATTCTGCAAGTCTTAATTTTTCCACTCGACCCCCGCCTACCAACTAAAATGAGATTCCTATCAATGAGATCCTTCAAGTAATTCTCCGCAACTTCTTCCAAGGTGTTGACATTATTTGGTCTTAGAAATCCCTCTGCAACCCAAAGTTTGATAAGCCGGGAGACGGGAATCTCATGGTCTTCAGGAAAAATTCCCGTATAAAGAAAACATGGTTTTAGGTGGGCTGGCAAGAGGCTATAACTCAAAGATAAGATATTCAAGCATCGACTTTCATCATCTTCTAGATTCATAAAAGAATTTATATTTTTTGCGACATTTTCCCAGTATTCTCGTGTCCTGTAGGACTTCTTAAGAAGTCCCGCAATCACAACGATCAACAGAGGAAGTCCTTTGCATTTTTTAGCAATCTTCTTTCCTACTTCTTCTAATTCGGGAGGGCAAGATTCTTGAACATACGCCTTTTCACAAAATAGATTCCAACTTTTATCCTCATCTAGAAAACTCATTTCAAGACACTGATATCCAAAATGAGCAGCCAAGTTTGATAGTCTAGTTGTTACAACAATTCGACTTCCGTTACCATTATCCGGTAAGAACAATTTTATACTGTCCCAAGCTTCGATACTCCATATGTCGTCCATTACAATCAAATATCTCCGACCTGATAAACTTTTATATAGCTGTTCTCCTAATAGATATTTAGTTTGACCGTCCATTACACTAGTGGATGCTGCTACATTAACCCCACAGCAGGAAAGAAGTTCATAAAGAATTTCTCCCACGTTATAGCTATGAGATATTGTAACCCAAGCACGAATATCAAAGTGTTGCACAATTATTGATTTATCATAAACATTTATGGCTAGAGTAGTCTTACCAATCCCACCCATGCCAACGATTGGGATAACTTGCCTATTAGAATGTTGTCCAACGAGCCGTTCCATAAGCCGAATCACATCGTCATCAAATCCAACCTCGGTAGTGGTTGGATGTCTTGATGAAGCAGCAGATATTGAATTCAGTGAATACACTGGCTGCTGCTCGTCTTTGAATCCCGTTTTCCCTTCAATATTCGTAACTCTTTTCGCGATAGAATCCAAGCTCATCATTACTTTCTCTAGGCCACTCAAGAAATCAATTAAGTAGGTTTCATATCTTAATTTCCATTCCTTTTCCCCTTCAGGAGTGGCTCCGGCATGAATTCGATCGACTACATGAGATTCAATTAAATCCTCGGCCGCATAAGCTGCATATGCAATTTCCATCTCCAAAAACTCTGCTTCTGTGCTACTTCCTCCATGAGAATAACTATAAACCTCCATAAAATCTAGCAAGAAGACAATCTTTTTTCGAAGAGATTCAATTTGTATGTTATCAAGAAAGAAGGAAAGACTAGTTTGATTCTGGATCTGATCAATAATGTGAATAACAGAAACTAAAGCTGCATAAGCTGACATCTCTAAGCTCTAATTTTCTTGAAAGTTTCAGAGAAAAGCTTGTGGAACTAATATTAATGTTGCAAACGACGGATGAAAACTACTCGTTTTGCTGACTTGTGAGAGAGAAGAAGACTTTGGCTAAAGTCATAATAAACGGTATTTCATTAATAAGTCACCTCCCAAATGGGCAACTTTTTCTAGTATTTTAATCTTGAATTTGAAGGATAATTATAAGTACGAGTTAATATTAGAAAAATCTAAGCTAACTCATTGAGATTATACATGTCTTTTTAGAATTATAGAGGTTCTTGATTAATATATATTCATTGAAAAAAAATGTCTTTCTATGAATTAATAGCAAAGAAAACGTGTTTTAACAAGAATTTCCCAGTATTCAGTCTTTGAATATTTATTTAATGTCAGATCGACGAAATATCACGTCTGAAGATTATTGAAACATAAGATTGACTAATTCAAACTTAGAGTTATTACCAAGTGAGATCGGTATTAGTTCGAAATCTTGCAAAGGGACAAACAAATACCTATATATATTAGCCGTCATTAATAGTACCAAAATTGGTGAATTAACCAATGTATCCAAAGGCCTATATATATATATATCGTCACCAATTTGGTCACTACCAATCATCACTCACTAAAACTAAACTCAAACAAAAATACACTGCCAAAATCAAAGAAAAGATGAGGAAACTTCCCACTATGATCATACTAGTACTTTTCGCGACCATATTTTCGGTCGCTAAAAGTAACCTTATATGCAACTCACAGTCGTATGATGAAAATGACCCTTATGGAGACAGCGTAGCCTATGTTCTTGCTGAGTTAATGAATCTCACCCCATCAAAAGATCATTATGATTACTATAACACCTCTCCTTATCCCACATCGGTAGCTTATGGATACGGAAATTGCATCCTATCTCTAAATAAATCTGAATGCGCTATCTGTTTGGGCCGAGCCAGATCAATTCTGATCGACACCTGCTCTGGCTACATTGGTGGTCAAGTTGACGTAGTTGGATGCTTCATGAGGTATGAGAATTATGAGTTCTCTCAAAGTTGAGTTGACTGGATTGACTCAGTTGGTATTCAGAAGAGGAGGAGAAAGAGGAAATGATGTTTATTTAATTTTCATTGATATGTTTTTTGTTTTTGTTGCGTGTTTCGTGTTGTTTTTAGATTTCGATAAAAAAAGTACGTAACTTGACGTGGTTGCACGGAGTTTATTGGCTATGGTGTCTTTTTTAGTGTTTTTAACTGATGTGGCTTTGATCTTAGATATATAGAGAAACTGAAATGCTTATTTAGTGTTTCTTTGACATGGTTTCATAGAGTAGATGGATCAGTGATGCTTTCCTTTTATAATAACTTAAAAGAACAATAATTGTTGTAAATTAGTTAAGCAAGATGAAATATGAAGATGTTGATGACTATAAATGAACTAAGATAGAAATTAGAATAGCAGAGATGACCGGCCTTTCGTTGTGGGATTTTTTGTAAACTATTATCTCCAAGTACAGTTTATTCATCATCTCAAAAATCTAAATGATCGAGAATTCTGACCACAAAATGTCAGATTAACAAACATAAATTAAGCTATATATGTATATGTATTGGGTTAATTACATTTAGACCCCACATGAGTATAGGAAATTACAGGTTGACCCCTCTTAGTTAAAATATTACAAACTCACGTGGGGTGTATTTGTATATTTTGACTAAGAGGGATCAAGTTGTAATTTCCTATACTACCGAGGGGTCTATATGTAATTAACCATGTATTTGTATTTGAAGAGATTTCGTGCCACCTGATATACATTCTCTTGTATTCTAAACCATTGGATAAGAAATCATTATTTAATTTGGTTGATGTTAAATCCAGACTTAGCTACCAAGTCAGTGTTAATCACATGCCGATCGAAGGTCATACGCTTACCATGTGGTTGTTATATATTTTACGAAAAATGATTATAATACCGTAGCTATATGCAGGTTGATTTGGTATGGTCGAATCAGGTTGGAGATAGAATTCAACAATGTTGAAACGAAGATGTTGAAATGCTTAGTATATAAGAAACTTACTGTCCAAATCATTTGTAATTCATAATACAATTTCTGGATAATTATCCATCAGTCAGTGAGAAAATAAAAAAGGTGATTAGAACTGGCAAAACCCCTGTTTAAACAGAGTTACTATTATAGTGAGTTATTGAACAGCAGGGGATGTCCTTGTAATATCTCCGAACTTCACCAAATCCCGATTTCTGACCAAAAAACATAAGTATTTAGCATATTTCTTAAATCAGGTAACACCAAACGCGATTTAGTCCGAAGATTATCATTCTTAATAAGCAGGGATAGGATGAGATTGTTTTAAAATGTTGAAAATGGACTAGCAAATGCACCTTATATCATGAACCGTCTCTAATAAGCCCAAAAATGGCGGACAACACAATGTATCCAAATGCCTATATATAGCTGTGAAATCAGTCACCGCCAATCATCCGTCACGAAAACCACAAATCAAGAAGAAAAAAGATCAACCAATAAAACCCAACCCCATCAGAAAAAGAAAGGAAAAATTAAAAGAAGAAAAGATGAACCAAGTTTCAAGCATTATTCCCACTACGATACTAATAGCGACGCTTCTTTCAACAATATTTTCAGTAGCGAAAAGTGACTTCACAGCAGTCACAGACAATATTATTTGCAGCAAACAAACGTATCCAGAAACTGATCCCTACGGAAAGGACGTTGGTATTGTTCTTGCAGAGTTAAAAATCGGCACCCCGTATAAAAAGGGGTATTATTATTACATAAAGTCATTGGTTTATTCGGTTTAGGGTGTTGCAACTTGTAGCCAATCAATCGACCAAGAAGCATGCAGAGGCTGCTTGGTTTCTGCTCGAGATGTGTTGTCTAGCTCGTGTGCTGGTCGCATGGGTGGGCAGGTCGGGTTGGTTGGGTGTGGCATGAGATACGAGAACTATCCGTTTGCTTGAATTTGATTGGACGAGGAGGAAGATTTTGAGTTGTGGGGAGAAGAAGAGAATGATTGTATGTCTTTTGAAATGATTTGTGTTGTTTTGTTAGTGTTGGATTATTGTGTCTTTATGTTCTTGTTGTGGTTGTGTTGGTTCTAGGTTTCCGAGAAGAATGAAAGAGTTTATTAGCTGCAGTATTTGTTTTGTGTTTTCTGACCAAAAAAAATAAAAAATGAAAAGTATTTAATTTGTTTTGTGTTTGAATTAATGTGGGTTGAATCTTCTGAAGACAATTTGAGAACTTCTTGCAAGATCTTGTAAGGATTTGGACCACTGAGATTATAAAGTTTTTCATATTGATGACAATTACGATTCTAAAAACTCAATTTCAAAACATCTCATTAAGCTAATCTATGGAGCTATACCATTTTGGTGGTGACTGGTGATATATAACGGAAAAGTTACAATTCCATAGTAGAGTTTCTACAGAAATATTGTTTCCACGTATAATTTTCATCCTACATATCAGCAAATGATGTAGCTATTAAAGAAAGTTGTACTTCATGTCTTAATTCTATTTAAAAGTATATTTGTGCGGTTTCAATCATAAACAAGAACAAGTATCTAATTTAATTTTAATCAAAAGACAAGGGCAATGAATAAAAATTATTAAAACATAAGATCGTTCGTAATGAAGTTAAGGGGTGGATTTAATTAAAACTTCGAGAAAGTTATTAGTACTTTATACACACTTGGAGCACTACAGATATGTCGTGACCGATGCCTCCCTAGTAATAAAAGTTGATAAAATCCATATTGCCGTTCGTGACTGATAGCCGACGCCTCTCTAATGATAAATATTGAAAAAATTCATATCACTATGTCCGTGTATCACATGTCCTTGATATGTTTTACTCACCCATACCAATTGAATCGTCTTTGAGAATTTCAAATTATTGCTACTTAGTGAAGAGGGAGATTATTATTATCGATGACAAAAGAAAAGTAATATCGCCAAATATGTATCCATTATGAGAATTTCGTAGTATTATATTTTTTAATACTCACGATAGATTTAATTTTTTCTCTATAGCATATGCAACAGCCAACAAGTAAGACATGACATTAGCCTAAAATTTGCAACCAATGCAGAAAATGGAGACGAGCAAATCCATCCGGCAATGTAAGCCGTCTCTATAGCGTCCCAAATTGGTGAACAAACCAATGTAGCCCGAAAGCCTATTTATACCTCCCAAATCCGTCACGACCAATCATCACCCATTAAAACAACAAATCAAATCAAAACGAAAAGACAAACCCAACAAAACCAAAGAAAAGATGAAATCCTTCAATTTCATAGTGCTGTTTTTTGGGACGACATTTTTCGTCGCAAAAAGTGAGCCAAACACGAATGTGAACACCCTTATCTGCAACGATCAGAGTTATTCAGAAGACGACCCATTTGGAAACAGTGTTGACTATGTTCTTGCTGACTTAATGAATGTCACCCCAACACAAGACGGCTTCAATTACTACACAGAATCCCCTTATCCCACATCGGTTGCTTATGGTCACGCAACTTGCAGCCAATCTCTAGCCAATTCTGAATGCGCCAACTGCTTGGCTTCGGCCAAAAGCACTGTTTCCAGTATGTGCTATGACAGAATTGGTGGCCAGGTCGCCATGGTTGATTGTACCATGAGATATGAAAGCTACTCTTTCACATAAATTTGACTCGACTCGACTCTGCACGACTCAGCTGAGGATGAGGATGAGGAAAAGCATTCAGTTATGAGCTGAATAAAAGTCTACTTTTTAAGTTATCTGTGTTCTTTTATTGCAATGTTGTATTCTGTTTACATGTGTTTTTGTTGTTTTTGGCTTTTGAAGGAGGACGTGTTCAACTTAGTGCAATTGCGCTGAGCATTTGTTATGAAGAAAAATTGAGAATTTTCCGCAAGGTCATACAATGAAGTAAGCTGAATCACTGAAGCGCGCACAAACACACCTGAGATTTGAAGTTACCAAACAGATCCAATACTTTTGAGAAATTTTATTCATGATTAATCACTTCTCTGGACACTAATTAACTTTTTCCATTAAAGATCCTGAGAAATTGCAGAATAAATCGGACAACAGAGAAAGCAGAAACTAAAAATTAGCAATTATATAGAGAAGAAGTAATTCAGCATATTACAGAAAATTAGCTTAATTACCAACTAATATGTAATGAACTTAATAAGAACAAAAACACTTAAAACCATTGATTGGAGCTAAATTTGAATTCAACCTGAATACGTAATACTAATCATCTCTCTTCTCCTCATCTTCGACCACCGGAGGCTTTTCGGCGTCATCCGGGTCGTGAGCAGGGTCGGATTTATCCATGGCGGATCGGGCCTTAACGAGCCACGGCTTGAACGCCATCTCAATCGCGAGCCAGCCGAAAGCCAAGGCACCAACTACAATAGCAGCCGATTTCGCCGAGTTTGATTTCGCCATTGATTTCTTAGAAAGGAGGAAAAAGTGATCGCTCAGTAGTGGTTGGGATTTCGCAGTGAGAGAGTGATTCTGAGAGAGGGGTTTATATAGTGAAGGTCCTTTTGCCCTTTGCTTGGTGGAGAAGAGAATAACGTGAGAATTGTTTTATCGTGACTGATAATAAACTCTGGTTTGAATTGGGCCGCACGAAATGCAATAAGGCCACTTAAGTGTGTCTATAATCGAAAAAAGAGGAATTAGAAAAGAAATTCTATAATGAGATTAAATGTCTGATACAGTTACTCAACACGACATGACTGCATGACTTTTCCTTTTTTAAGAGCGTTCATTCATCTTATGATTAAACTAATTTGTTTAACATACCTTGATCACCTTTTTTTTTTAAATGACTTTAAAGAAATTTTAGGTCTTAAAGAAAGTTTTCTACTATATATAAGCAACTAAAATGAAGGAAATATTGAAATATCATCCCTGCTCCAAGAGTTAGCTTTGGATGCACCACACATATATAATACCAAGTGATACAGCTACAATTAATCTGAAATAACAAACACTAAATCCCAACAATCTTTTACTTCTAAACAAACTTTATGCATATCACGAACTAAAGAATCCGGCAAAGTAGGAAATTAAGCATATATTCGCTCTCCTTCAGTACATATGTTTACAAACCGAATGCTACAAAAATTAAGATGACTGGAGCCACATAGTCTAACGGCCTCGACCACGTCCACGCCCACGGCCTCGACCACGCCCCATAGGTTTCCCTGAATTAGGCAAACACATAAACATTAGATACATGTAGTGATTGCAAACTCTTAAGAGAAGCACTTTTGTGCTTTTTGCTTTCTTCAGCGCTTTAGGAGTGCTTGGGAAAGCCAAGTTCTGCTTCAGAAATAAGTTAGAAGTTGGAAAGCACCTACGGATCAACTTTTAGCTTCTAAGTTATTTTCATCATTAATTGGAAGTTTGTTTAGTGTACCAGAAGTGCTTCTCAACCTTTTGTTCCAAACACTCTACCACCATTTTTGTAGCTTTTCACTTTCTTTTTTTTTCAAACAATCTTCCCTTTTACTACAACTTTAGCTTCTTTAAAAGCAAAAGCTCTTCCAAACACCCACACAATAGAAGGTGTGCATAACTGCATATCATCTAATATGTTAAGGAAATATAAGTGCAATTGTTGCATACCTGCAGTTGGCTTCTTGGGTTTTACCCTAGGTGTCTCTTCCACCAGCAACGTTTCCAGATTTAAGCTGTCGGGAAGTATGTAATATCGAATATTGTTACCTCTTACACTCAGGTGATCCATTGTGACTGGGTTTTTTCCCTTCAATGTAAGCTTTACGGTCTTTAGATGAGTGTTCATGCTGATATCAACACCTATAAACAACAGGTAAAGATAATGTAATTGCATTTACTCTGAATAGCTACCTTTGCAGACTAATTGATGGTTCTTACACTGTTCTTGATCACACAAAAATACATGCGGACTGAAATTAAATAAAATAAAACAATAAAAGCTCCTTCTGAACATAGTTTCATGCACCTTTTTCTTTGCATAACAACTGAATACACTGTTCACGGGTAAGAGAAAAGGGAAAATTGGTCATTCTCTTACTCTTCACACACACAGAGTAACTTTAATGCAAGTGGACTGCCAGAAGAAAAGATTCTCCAATAGGTACTCATACAAGTGATCCAACAATAAGATACATGGCATGAATCAAAACCAAGAGTCAAACAAAAGGCAATAGAGTGAGTGAGCTGACAAATGGTTCAAAATCTCGCATTGAAACTGAAACAGGAATATTCAGCTTCCGACTTCAGCTACAGAACAGCTCAATACTCAAAAAGTTCTATAAATAGGTTTAGCCCAATTCATAAACCATAAACCCTACTTTTGCTACATTACAATGGCAAGTAGTAACCATCCTCTCGGTATTCCATGTTTGCGCTGTGTGTGTGTGTGTGGTTGTGTGTGTGTGAGAGAGAGAGAGAGATGGACCTATGATAGTGCCGTTAACTACGGTACCGTTCTTGAGTTCAATAGACACAGTTTCATTATTCAATTTCATCAAAAACCTGCAAAATTAAAACGCCAAAACAGAAAATGAAATTTATGAGCCGCGACGAACAATTTTAGTTTAAAATATTGGAAATAAAATCGCATGGGCTGAAGAAAAACAAACCTTACAAGCTTCATTGTCGCAGTGGGATTTGGGAAGACGATGAAGTTAGGGTTTCGGTAGAGGCAACAAAGAGCAAGAGCAAAAGAGCAATGGTGGTCTCAGTAACGTCTATGGTAATGTATGGTGAGCCAAACGCCGTCGTATCGTTGCCTCAATTCAGAGAGATTTGGGCCTCCTTTGAAGCATAAATGGGCCTATCCTGGGCCCAATATATTTAATTTTATATCTTTCCGAGGCCCAGTTAGTAGTTGGTATATGGAAATGATTCAACTCCTTATCATATATTTTCTAGTTTGATTTGGGAAAATGATCAATATCTACATCTGTCTACATTTGAAAAATGGCAAGCAATATCCAATGTGGAATATCTAACTTCTATAATTTTATAGAAATACATGGCAAGCAATATCTAATGTGGAATAGTGGATAAAAGTTGAAACTTCCATTCATGAAGACTTTAAATGTAGAAAAATAAATTTCTAAGTTCTAGTTAAGATAAACCAAATTTATTCAGAAAACAGAACCACATCAGCCATTTATTGCAACTTGTCAAAGTACATAATACAAATTCTATTCTTTGTTATACATAGTACATAGATTTTTTATTTTTTTATTTTGGTGACCTATACCAAAGTACATAATACAATTTAACATATGTGTGTTGTAAATATTAAATAGAGTACATATATGGATGATTAATTTCTCTAAGCATTGGAAGTGAAGTTGAAGTTAGCGCAGGTAGTCTGCCGTCCCAACAGCGAATTGCTAAATCCCATTCTCGACGCCGCCAGATCAAACTGCACCAAATTATTCTCAAGCTGATATCCTCCGATAACGATCGCCGTCCTCGGATTAACTCCGCCATCTAAAAACCCTAAACACAAAACATTATCATTCACCTGAACCATCGAATTTGATCCAGTAATTGTCCAAACAGCGTCTTGTCCCTGCAAAACCAGGTCAATGAAAGGTACCGCCGGTCCGACGCGAGTACTTCCGACGTTCGCGCGGCTGAAACACACATCGAACGGCGCAACTGCGGCGACCCTCGAGATATTCCTAGAGGCGGCGGCGGTAATGTACGCCTGGGTGAATACTCGGTAAATGGAGGTTTCTAGGAGAGTGTACTGGTTGACGGTGCTGATTTTCGTTCCTCCATTGCCTTCGCTATCGATGGTTAGGAGCGTGTTGTTGATGGTGATTGGGTTATTGTTGACTCTGATGGTGTCCACACGGACGAAGTATTCGGTCGAGGCCTCGCCCTGGCTGAACGCCGCCGCCGTGCTGACTGGGTTCAAGTACAGAGGCGTGAATCTGAGAGATGAGGCGGCGTTAATGTTGGGGAGAAGATTGTAAGGGCCGTCGCCGAAGAACAGGACCCCCGTGGAGGACGAAAGACAAACGGCGAACTTCCGGCGGAAGCTGAACGCTGCGGAGAACAACGACGGCATTCCGATTCTCGCCCGGCCCAGTCCCGCAAGGCCCGTCGCGCCGGAAGCCAACCCCTGGAGGAGAAATGTCGGCGCACATGCAAACAGAAAGCGCGGTACGGTCGCCGCCGGACCCGGATTCGACCCATCGGTGGACTGAACCGAAACAACATCCTCAGCCAGCTCGCCGCCGGTGGCTGTGCGGGTAAACGGGTTATCGGGTGAAACACCACAAGTATTGTTGTTGCAACCGGGTCGTGGCCCGTTGAAGCAATCTCCACAGGAAGTGGATCCGGCGAGAGAGCATTGCGCCGACCGGCAACGAGCCGGCCTGTACGATGAAGAAACATAGTTATTATCACAGTCGACCCACAAAAACTGGCCGCCGAGGTGGACGACGAGGCTTACATTTACGAGTGGAGTTCTTTGGTTGATTACGGTGACGTATTGTTGGGTAGAAGCGTCTTTCCGCACTGGGAGGACTAAGGCGGAGGGGCGTTGGCCGTGGCAGATGGATAGTAGCAGGAGGAGAGAGAGGGAGGAGAGAGAGAGCTTGAGAGAGAAGGATGATGCCATGGTGTTTGATTGATGGTGTTGATTTTGTAGACTATCTGTACGTGTTTATATAGGTTTTTTTGTTGGGGCTGGGCTTGGTGTCGGTAATGATTTCAGTCAGGTATAGATAAGATTTAATTGTCCCCCCAGATTTCGATTTTTGACAGCGACACTGCCTTTTTTAAATCTAGAAAGGAACGAAGATGTGGGCTTGGATTTATTATTGACCAAACGTGTGATTTTTGAATTGTTCGTTATTTAACGATGATGCTGACTTGGATATAAGCTATAGTTTTTTAAGCGACTCTGACTCTGTAGGTAATTAAAAGCTGCTGCTAAATTCTAATGCTATCTATCAGTGTTTAATCAAGGTCATAATACAGATAATTAAGAGTTAAGACTATACATATACATAATAAAAATAAGTACTTCACAATTAGGTCAGCATGCTGATCATCATATTAATTCTTGACAGCCTCACAAGCAATTAATTAATCCCGTTACCAAATCTAATAATATTTAATTAAAAACAACGTAACTTTGGTGGTCAAAATGAAATTTTATTCAAACACGGTTGCGAGTCAAATAATTGTATTATATATTTATTAGTGTTTAATTTTTATAAGAGATAAGGTGGAAGAACTTGACCAATTCAAGATATGAAGAAATAAAAGAAAAATAAAACTCGTAAATGAGAGTGACAAGAATCTAATGATGCTACAGGACTGACTGGTGGGACTCAGAAGTACGTATTAGATATTAATAAAGATGTTTGTAACTATTAATGAACATGACCAACATAATAATAATAAATCAAGTTGCCGCTGGACCTGCACGTAATTACATTTTCCTTCTAATTTAATCAAATTAGCCAAAAATATTATGATAATTTGATCAGATATGATGGATACATTTATTAATTTTCAATTTTTAAAATGACAAATAAGATTTTTTTTAATTATAAAACTAGCTAGTAAAGTAGAGTTTTTACTGAGAACATGCCTCATATTATTCTGAACAAATCGCCAAACAATTTAATCAAAAAATAATTATTTTTGTTGTTAGCAATAGTATATACATTTTCTTTTTGGGTAGATTAGCTAACTACAGCCAATAATGAAATATTCAATTCAAGTATCGAGGCTCAAAAAGTGCTTCAATCTAGCTGTATTCTTATTCTTTTGGCATAATTATACTTATATCCTTCGATTTAGTAATAAATATAATAATATTTTATTTTATAGTTAAAAACCAAGGATTAGTGACGAATTTATTTAATAATATAGTTTCGAGATTACATCATAATTAATTCATAATCTAATAATAATTATTTATTTTTTGAAATCGAAATTGGCGCAAGTGATATTTCTCAGCAGAAGCAATGAGCTAAACCCTAATCTCTCCCGCTCCAAATCAAATTGCAGCAAATTATCCTCAATTTGATGACCTCCAATCACAATCGAAGACGTTTTTGGTTCAATCCCACCATCCACAAACCCCAAACACCAAGCATCACCATCACCATTCTTAATCCTCACCATCGAATTCGATCCATAAATCCTCCAAATCACTTCACTCCTCCCAATCACCAGATCAATGGCGGGAACCGCCGGACCCACCACCGTCACGGGAATCTTCTCCGCCGCATAGCACACGCTGAACGGCGCCACGGGCTGGATTAACGTGAAGTTGAGCGCAGCAGATTCCTTCACAAACGCATCTCTCAGAGCCTGGAAAATCGAGCTCTGCATAACAGTGTACGGAGTCGATGTGCTGAGTTTTGTTCCTCCACGGCCGAGCTCATTAATGGCCAAAAGGGTCCGGTTTAAAGGTACAACTTTTCCATTTACTCGAAATGAAGTCAACCCGATGTAGTAATTCGTTGTGTACTTGTAGATTGGCGGGTTTTCTACAGGTGGACCCAAGACAAGCGGAGTGTAGATAAGCACCTTGGAAACGTCGATTTCTGGCCGGGTGAATTTGTACGGCCCGGCCGAGTTAAACAAAATCACTCCATTCGAATTTGAAGAACTCGGCAGACAGAGTGCAAAGATCCTCGGAGAAGATGACACACGGCTTATTTGAGCTGACAATGAGTAATTAAACCGGCCCAGAGGGGCTAAACCGGCTGACCCTTTAGCAAGACCTCGATAGATCTTGGAATATTTATCTGGAAATGTGCAAGTAAGCACTATGTCATAAACCGGCCCGACAGGGACCTGGTTCTTGACAGCTGGTAAGGCGAATTTGTCGGTTAAGAGCTGGGCAATGCCTTGTTTACCAGTAACGGGGTTTGCTGAGAAAAATGAGCACGAGTCATTGAAGCAACCTGGACCGACTGGTGCATCATCACAAGTGGTATAAATACCTGTGTCTAAGCTTAAGCAAAGAGAGGTGTTGTAGAGGATGGGTTTCCAAGAAGAGGACTTGTAATGGCGGTCGCAGTCATAGAAGGGGAGGTAGGAGCCGAGGTCTATGTGTAAATTTGATGGTTGGAGGGGGGTTTTTAGGTAAATTTGCATGGTGTATAAGTTGGTGGATTCATCTTTCTTGATGGGGCTGAAAAGGGTTGTGGTGGTTTGGGAAGTTACTTGGAGAAGAATGAATGAGAGAAACACAAAGGTTGTAATGAGTGGAGAAGACATCTTGAATTTCTATGATGAATTTGCAGTACTAGTTAGATGTATGTATATATAGGAAAAAAGTCTTATTCGGATTTGATTTGATCAAATCCAGTCCATTATAAAATAAAAGTTGATTTGGGCTAGAATCCCCGGTATGTATAAGTATACACCTTTTTTGTGGTATTATGTAATTTTGAATCAAGTGGGAAGTGAACAATGTCAAGTTTTAACCAGAGGAACTACTATCTTCCTTATCCAGAAATGGTGTTTTAGCTCGTGTTGATAAGGTTTCTTGTTTGGATCTGGATTTGGCTGGCTTTCAGTGAAAATTCTGTGGCTCGCACTCGGCATACTTTTAATGCAACTTGGAATGGTTATTGGAGTAGTTTTTACTTTCCTATGGGACCTTTTGATTGGGTGAAATCCTATATATTACTCATTTGAGTCCACTCTAGTGTTTGCTTGATTTGTTGTACAAACCAAGTTCAGCTGCCAATTCATTTGACTAGTTAATTTCCAGTTTCCTATGTTTGTTTGATTTGTTGTACATGGTATTATGGTATTTCTAAAATTTCCTTTTATTAAGCTTCACATATTACCAAAGTTAATGATATGGTAAGGCCAAACGATGATTTTAACTCCATTACTCGAAGTCAGCCAATTCACATTCAACTATGAATTTTATAAATTCTTCACCCTTTATTTAACTCTGGAATTTTATATGAGAATCCCAATTTATATATTTAAAAAACCCTTCTTGCTGATTAAAAAAAAAAAAACGTGAGCTTGTTCTTTCTCGATTTAATGAAAGCTATTAGCTATATACAACTAAAATATTACACACCTAATCAGTAATCATCTAATTCCTAGAACTGAAAGTTTAACCAAATCAAACATGTCTTCTCCTCTCATTACCACCTTAGTTCTTCTGATCACATTCATTCATCTTCTGAAATTCTCATCAGTTCAAGTAACTTCACAATCAACAAACACCCTTTACAGCCCCATCAAGAAAGATGAAATCACCAACGTATACACCATGCAAGTTTACCTAAAACCCCTCTCCAACCCTCAAATTTACACTTAGACCTCGGAGGATCTTACCTCCCATTTTACAATTGCTCCCGCCATTACAACTCCGGCCTCTCCCTGGGAACCAGTCATTTACAATTCTTCTCTCTGCACTGGCAGCACTGCATAGATCTTCACACCAACAGTTGGGGCAATTGCGCTTTGATAAACCCAGTCCGAGTTGCACTAATGAAACCTGCGGTTATAACGCAGAGAACCCCAGTGACCCGAAAAGGTGCAGCGAACCAAATCATTACTGATAAATTCGCCTTACCCACTGTCAAAAACCGGGCCGGCTTCTCAGATCGTGCTCTCTTGCAGTATTACCAGAATCAATAAATAATTACATCACCAATTTCATCATAAGTTCTTGATCCAATTTCAATTATTAATAGCGTTTTATCCTCTGCGTTACACGGGAAATTTATTTACAAACTATATACTATTAAATAAATTGAATAATATTTTTTTATATAATTATTAACAATATATCAAAAATTATTAATTTAGAATTTGAAGCGCACACAATATTCATTTTATAAAATAATAAGAAATTATGTATATAAAAAAACTCATTTTAAATAAAAATAGTAATATAATATTTTTGTAACAAAATACTAATTTTATATTTGTAATAAAGAGAATATATTTATATATATATATATATATATATAAATAGAAAGAATATCATGATTCTTACAGAAATATTAAAATGATAATTAAATATAAAAAATATTTAATAATAGATCATATAAGTAAAGATTGGAATCTCTTTATCTTTTTGGCCGAAAAAAGAGCTATTTATTATACTTGGTATTTTTTTATTAAATAATTTATTATTATTATTTTGTTATTAATTAATAATAATATTCATTTACATTTTAAAATTTTCTTTATAATTAGAAAGTATTAATATTAAAATATAATAATTTAATAAATGTATTTACATTGAAATAAAATATAAATTTTTTACTGCAAAATGAACATGAGACACGTGTATTTGGAAAAGTTTTTTTAAAAAAATTAATTATTTATTTATTTTATATTATTAAAATAATAATAAAATTTAATTAAACTTATATTCTAAAATTTTCTTCCTTACTTTAGTCAGATAAATTTTTATTTGAACCAATTGTGTCAAATATATCTGATAGAAACTAAAATATTAAATATGATATTTTTAATAGATATATTGAATACATTATTTTGTCTTTATTTAATTAAAAAACATTCAATGCAGTATGTATAACTCTAAAGCTTATTAAAATTTAGTTAAAATTATTCAAAACAAAAAAATAATTTTAATATTATATAAAGTAGTTATATACTCTATAATTATATAAGAGGAGTTATAAATATTTTAGTATACACAAAAGTATGAAATATCAATAAATACATATGTAAGTTACAAAATAATAATTAATATAATTAATTATAGAAACAATTTACATGGCAAAATGGATCAATTCTAAGTAATTCACTTCATTGCCACATAAACATCTTTCCTAAAGCACTCAACTCATTCATTTTCATATATATATATATATATATATATATATATATATATATATATATATATGATTTCGGGAAATTGAAATTGGCCAAAATAAATAATTGAAATTGGATCAAGAACTAATGATGTAATCTCAAAATTAAATTTTGGCTTAACTCAAATTAATAATTACATAAATTAGTAAATTTGTAATTTCTGATTTAACTGCTGAAAAGTACTTGTTTCTTCATAAAGAAAAAACAAAAAACTTCCACATATGCCACATAATTAACTTATTATTATATTTTATAAAGAATAATCAAATATAAGATGAAGTATATTGAAAATTCCAATATAGTGGTGAGAGTAAAAATGGTGGCGAAATTATATATGAGTGCTTTTTAACTTCAAATCATTCTATATTTTATACTTAGTGTTAGTGTAGAGTAAATTTTCCTCAAATGAGAAAATTACTATGATTCTCCTCACTTGACCCTTCGTCCTCCCAAAAAAAAGTTGACGGTGTTAATTCTTTTAATATTTTTTTCATGGTTCCACCATTCATTTATATTTGATGTCTTTTTATGAAATAAAATGCAGAATAGAACACTAAATGCAAGTAGAGATTCGAAAGCGATTTAACTTAAATGAGTCTTCACTAACATGATTTCCCCATATAAATATCCCACCATTTTTCCTCCCTTCTTCGCAATAATAACTTCCTTCTAATATTTCTCTTTTCTTCCTACACTTTTGTATTAAAATTCTTCAATTTTCCCCCAAATTTACTTCAATTCAATTAATAATCTTTTTATCAATACAAACTCTCAACATTAACTAGTCGCCGCATAATTGATAAAAACAACTTTTTTTGGTATTATTGATCAAGAAATTCATAGATTTTTTTATTGAAAAAAAAAAAAAAAATGAACTTGTCACTGCCACTATCCAAGCAAATGCAATTACCCTCTAATTTGCACATCCCAACCAATAATAATAAGCTCCTCAGCCACCCGCCGAAAGACAAGGTGGTGGTAGTTATGGGCGCCACCGGCACGGGAAAATCCCGCCTCTCGATCGACTTCGCAACCCATTTCCCGGCGGAGATAATAAACTCCGACAAAATGCAAGTCTACCATGGCTTGGACATCACCACCAACAAAATAACCGACGAAGAATGTGGCGGCATTCCCCACCACCTCCTTGGAATCGCGGACCCCGATGCCGATTTCTCCGCCTCCAACTTCCGCGCGGCTGCATCGATGTCTCTGCAGTACATACTCAGCCGGGGACAGCTTCCGATAATCGTCGGCGGGTCAAATTCATTCATCGAAGCACTCGTGGACGCCAAGTTCCGATCGAGATACGACTGCTGTTTCCTCTGGGTGGACGCGGCGGCGGCGGTGCTTCACTCTGCCGTGTCCGATCGGGTCGATAAGATGGTGGAGAGAGGAATGGTGGAGGAAATTAGAGATTTCTTCGAACCAAACGGCGACTACACGAAGGGAATCCGGCGAGCCATCGGAGTTCCCGAGTTGGATAAATATTTCCGAGTTGAACCGTTCTCCGGCGAGTTGACTCGAGCGAGAGTCCTGGCGGAGGCGATTGATGAAATAAAGATGAACACTAGGAGATTGGCAAGCCGCCAGGTGGAGAAGATTCGCCGGCTGAGGAACACGAAGGGGTGGAAGATGCACCGCCTTAATGCGGTTGATGTGTTCCGGAAACGCGGGGGAGAAGCGGATGCGGCGTGGGAAGACATGGTGGCGGGGCCTGGCGTCGCCGCCGTAAGGAGGTTTTTGTATGATTTGGAGCCGGTGTTTTATGGGGGCATGATGGTGGCGGGAGAGCGAGCTTCTTTAATGGCGGGAGTATAAGATTTTGGAGTATCTACTCAATTTTGATTGTCTAGTTACTTACTAATTAATCATTTAATGGAGATGTATTTTTGAAATTTTGATTATTTTTTACTTTTGAGGAGAGTGTCTTGATACACATGAAAAATATTATTTTTTGATGTTTAAATTTGAAGTATGGTGGGAATGAATAATTATCAAAGTTTGATTCTTTTTTTTTCGTTATTGTTGAAAATATTCTTGCATTTTAATTTTATATAAAAAATTATTTTGTACAAATTAAGAATTTTTTGCCCAAGAAAAAATATCAATTCACACATTTGAAAGTCATTAAATATATATTGAAAAACTCCCTGGCCCGTTTTGTGGTCAGTTTCTAGTTTCAAAAAAAAATAATCAAAAAATAGGAAATCACATGAAATCCAAAGTGAAGCCGTTGGACGCAAAGCATAAGCTGTGTAACTTAAAATCGAATCTATGCTACTGTCCAAAATGAATGTTCATTATATTTGAATTTTAACTTATAAATGAAATTTATTTTTTGGACAACGCCGATGTGGTACAAATGCTCACGCCTTGAGCACTACAATAACATCTTAAAATAAATTGCATCGCACTTAGCTAGGTAGCATCTTCCATTGCAATCACAAACCATCTTTTAACACTTAATAAGTATTGATTGTAATTTAATATATCTCAAGAATCTAAATAAGAATATATCCCATAAATTAAAAGACAATCTTTTTCAAAAATTTAGATTTTCCTAAAGATTTTGGGCTTCCCACTAAAACCTCCGTACAAGAATACAAAGTACTATATATCTCCGAGTGTAGATCTTCTTGATCCTGAAGTAATTGAAAGTTGGAAACAAAGGGGAAATTCTACAGTGTTGCTATGAATTCGAAGATGCTATTCCGATCCGACAAAAAGAGCACATAAAATTTGAACCCTGATTTTAGCTTTCAATCATGAGCACAAATATCACAACTTGCTAATGATTCCAGATTCCTCATTGATTTAGACCTATACATGTAGTTGGGAATTTCCAGTTTGATTCTATGTCACGTTAATGGCCTCTAGAAACTAATGCTTGTTTAGTTTTGATTAGTTAATAGGCTAGTTATTTGCAACTTTTGGTTACACGTTGTAAAGTTTCAGGGGGATTTTCGTAATAAAGTGAAATATCAAGGAATTTTTGGTGATTTCTAGAACATATAGAGGGGCTCTTAATTCTTATATGCCTAAGTTTTAAAGATCTGTCTGTATGATTGGAAATATTGCAGCGAATTGGAAGTGCAGTGAGAGTAAGATTGCAATTTGCAATACATCTAATGAAGGAAAGTACTTGTCAATTATTTGTCCACTGGCATGGCTTTTCAAGATAAGGTTGGAATAAAGACCAAAGCTCCACTGATCAATTTCACCATCACCGCCTAGCTATAGAATACATTCATCATCTCATGTTCTCTATCTGATACATATTGATATTATTCTCTATGCCTAAAATGATACAACTTTTGTGAATGGCTGATAAAATTGTACAAGATAAGCTAGGTTTAAATACAGAAAATCCAAAGAGATTAAAATTTTAATCTCTCACCATTGGTTAAAACCTCAAGGGGGTGTTGGTAATTTTCTGAAGTATTATGAGATTTTCTGATTCCTTACCTTGGGCTGGGGGAGTTGGTAATTATCCCTTAAAACTAAAACTTCTCACATTCCAGTTCGTAACTCGATTCCCTCCTTCTATTTAAAAGGAAAATTATGTCCCGACTACCCTCAAGTTTGAAGTATTTACAAATTACTCCCTATAGTTTGATAAATAACGATATAATCCTTTATATTTCAAAGAATGTGCCAAAGCTAACACAAAACTTACAAGTCTTTATTAAAATATCTTTTGAAAATGTCATTATTGAAATCAATATTTGAAGTAAAACTTTCACAATGATCATCACTTTCATAATTAGACATAATTTTTAAATTTTCATCAGTTTTTGTACAAATTTTATAAATATTTGGGATTACACTGATATTTTCTCAATCTAAAGAGAGTAAATTGTAAATTGTAATATTTATTTTCACACAGTAGAAAGTGAAAAACACATGACAAGTTAACACACAGATGCCCATATATGTATATATGATATGATATTCGACTCTGAATTAATGTAAATAGGAATTAAGCCATTTTACATATTACAATATATCATAAATTAAAACATACATTAATTACGACATAAACCTTAAAAAACCATATAAAATCCGCACACATATATAATTCTTTTCTTGGTTTCTTGATCTCAACCTTGCACCAACCTAGAGGAGCACTGATAAGTAACTTGACATGCACTATTCACCCACACCGTGTAATTATGCACCGGCCTTGTCAGAAAAGGAGGCAAATGCACCAACAAATTACAAACACAAACGCTATCGATTTCCCTCAGCCACCGGCAACATTCTCCCTCCGTCGGACTGATTACTCCGGTCTCATGCCTTCCGTGGTGGTGATGGTGGTGGTGCCGGCTCTCCGACTCTACTGGAGATGGCGGTCCAGGTGGAGGTAGCATTGGCGGTGAAGGAGGAGACGGTGGAGGAACAGGTCTGTATGGTAGAACTGCACATGCACGATTTACCAATGCGAACTGAGACATGCAAAGGGGAGGAGGTGCAAGCGGAGGGCGTGGGGGCCACGTGCTTTCGGCCCTTGGGTAGAGGAGTGCTAGAAGCGCTATTGCTAGTAGCAACTTTTGAGTAGTGGCAGTACTATCCATGTTTAATTTGCAGTGGTACTTGAGACAATAAAGGAGGAGACGGACATGAATCTTAATCTCTTGATCTTAGTTATATAGAGGGATTATAGTAATTGTTAATTAGTTCATAGCTCTTTCATGTTTATTGAATTAGGTAAGTTTTTGATAAGAGGGGAAGTAGCTAGATAAACTAGGAAGATCAAGAAAATGAGGTCCGTGTGATTATTTGATATTTAGACGTAGATTTTTTGAATTTTGATCATTCACTTTGTATGAAGTCGTGTGACTCAAAAATATGTATGTTTGCCTTTGATATCCACACTTACACTTAAACTTTATATTTTGTAATTTAGTTAAAAAAAATTAAGGTTGATTGCACATAGAATCCGTAGGAATATAGGTTCGTCTACTCTATGATGACGTGCGTAAAATTTTGATCTGAAATTTTATTTTTATCATTAAGTTATTGTAGCCCTTTTTTATTTCGTGGGTTGTCCGTTAGATTTAGTATATTTCGTTATATAGTAAACTTATTTGGAGACAAAATGTAATTGTTAATATTTATATTTTTTTGGTGAAAATAATTGTACCATATGGACAACACACAAATTTTTTGATATATTCCCTCATTAACAGATCCCTAGCATAATAGGATTGTTCTGGTAATTTTACAAACTCAAATAGAGTGTTTTCTGTTTTTTTAATATTTTGACTAAGAGATATCTGAGTCGAATTATATAAAAAACCAACCAATTAATTAAAATTAAATAAAAGAAAAATAAATTCAAAGTTCAGAAATTCAAGCTACTTTAGAGAGAATCAAAACTAATTAAATTATTTTGCAAATTATTGCTGGCTTTACTTCGAGGCAAAGAAAGCAACTTTGATAATAAGAAAATAAGTAATAATCTGACATTATTTTATTTTATTTTTTAAATGAAAGATATGACATTGCTAAATAATATTATGGTCTTTTTTTACATTATCCCATTAGACTCTGATTAATTATGGAAGAATTACAATAATGCCCAATTTCTTAGCGCCATAAGTTTCCCCAACCTAATCCAATCCGCCTTATTCCAACTTCCTCCTTAATGCTCGTCATCAACCGCGAAATCAGAGTCAATTTTAGAACCAAGGTACGACCAATTTCAGCAGAAAACCATTTAGGAAAGATTCGTATCTGTTAGCGTTTGATACGGAAAGAAGCCCAAAAAGGTTCTGGTTTTTATATTTGTTCTTGTGATGATCCGAATTACTGTATTTCGTACTATTTTTAATTGGTTGAGGGTTAGGATTTAAACGCCTTTTGTTTCTGTATTTGACTGCATATTGTACTGAATCGATGAACGAATTGAATATAAGAAATTCGACATGATCATGTGAACTGCGAGGGTTTTGGCTTTTGCAGAACTGATTTCGAACAATTCGGTGATGGGATTCAATAAAGTGTACAAGTCGTTGAAGGATATTTTCCCGCAGGTAATTTTTGGTATTTTTAGCTTTTTAATTTGTGTTGTATTTTCGACATTTTAATATGGGATTTAGGACCTCGAAACCAGATAGATATGATTCTAAATAGTAGATAGTATTTGTGATAAATCTTTTGAATTGTTCCTTGGTAATCAATAGATTGATGCTCGAGTTCTTCGAGCTGTTGCTATTGAGCATAGCAAGGATTGTGATGCAGCTGTTGAGACTGTGCTTGTGGAGATCATTCCTTTCTTTACTCAAAGGTCAAGATCTAATACTCCTTTGAATAGGAGCATTTCTGTTGGCGAATCATCTGAAGGTGATATTTTCTCTTATTAGTATTTCCATGTTAGTCTTTTTAGTTGTTTTCACCATATCTTGGAGGCACATTGAGTTCCAGATGTTCAATTTGTTGCTATTTTACAGTGTTAAATGATCCTATTTATTGATTCCTACAGCTCATACAAGTGCTGCCGCCACTAAACCTGTGGATGATACATTCACAAACACTGTGCAGTCAGCTGAAGCCCAATATGGTAATAATATTAATGATGGAAATCAGCAGTCTATCCGTGATGCTGATGGGCATAATGAACCCTTCTACGATACATATGGTGAACATCTTGAAGCTGAGGGTAACTCTTCTGAAATTGCATTGCCTAAAGAAATTCTTTATAATAGCACAAAAACTGGCATTGATGTTTGCTCACATGTTGAGTCGACTGAACAAGATGGTTTAAATACTCTCCAAACTGAAGCATCAAGAAACCCTGAAACAGATGTAACAATTTCAGCTGATAAACACCCTGGAAACAGCGTCAACATTTCATCTGAGGAAGATAAGGATATCGAAATCATTCAAAACATGGATTTTTCCAAGGAATGTTCTGATAATGGTCACTTAAAGACTGAGCTTCTTGCAGCTATCAATAAAGAAAGTGATCAATTGAATTCTTGCTCTGATAGCAACAATTCTGCTGTTGAGCCCTCTTCAGCAACTGTTCATGATCTAACAGCAAACTCTCCAGAGACCAGTGTACAGTGTGTAGTGCTGCCTGACATGAATAGAAGTGATTTGGAGGAATTAAATGTAGGTTTGTTGAATAATACAGATTCCAAGATGGAGACTGATAGCAACAATGTTGGGCCCGAAGTTGACTCTACCATGAATGCCTCCATAACCCAATCTAGCCAAATCCATATTATTGAAGTACTTGAGCAAATTATCGCTGATGCAAGAAATAATAAGGTATCAGTAACATCAGAATCTTATTCTTTATGACTCATCATTCAAGAATGTGATCTTAACAAGAATCTGATGCAAATGGCAATCATGTGTCTCAACTGGTTGTTTATTCCTCAAGCCAAATGCGAGCTGTGAATTTTGTTATGATCTCATATAATTTGGATTTCAGATGAGTTTTGCCATACTCCAAGAATTTGCTTGTCAATTTGATGCTTTTGGGGGTTTTCAGGAGCTGAAAATAGAAGTTCTGAAGTCTAATGGAAAGAGAAGAACTTTTTAAATCTTTCCAAGATTTCTTAGGATGGTGTAAACCCTGAAAAAGCTTTATGCAGAAAATGAAAAAGAAAAGAAAGGAAAAAGAATCCTGATTTAAAATTTGCCACCCAAGATATTTAAAGAGTTTGCTTAAAAATAGTAAATTCTGAAAAACCGAAAGTGCATTTGCATCAATTTCTATTTGATAACATGCTTATAACAATAAAATTGGTGCAGAAAACATTGTTCTCTTCAATGCAATCTGTTATCAGCTTGATGAGGGAAGTGGAGCTTAAAGAGCAAGCTGCAGAGCAAGCCAAAGTTGAGGCTGCTATGGGTGGTACAGATATACTGGTTAAGGTTGAAGAGCTTAAAGAAATACTGAAACATGCTAAGGAGGCAAATAACATGGTTGTATTCCTATGACAAATGTAGCATCATTTTGATATGTTCTAGATCACTTTATTCTTTTTAAAAAGCCATGCATATAGCTCACCTTTTCTTTTGACACTCTCAGCATGCTGGGGAAGTGTATGGGGAAAAGTCCATCCTAGCAACTGAGTTGAGAGAGCTTCACTCCCGTGTGCTCTCCTTGTCAGATGAAAAAGAAAAATCACTTGGTGTTCTTGATGAGGTGAGTTGAGGCTTCCTTCAGTATCTATTAAGAACACTATTATATTTTTAGCGAATTACATCTACTACCCATGAGGTTTGAGCTAATTATAATTTAGTCAACTCTGTTTTCAGACATTATAAAAAGAACTCCCTGATGTTTCACTTTATCAAGAAACTCCCTAAGTAGGCTGGTTTTTCTGTATCTTTTGGCTTCATGATGTATGGTTTTAGGACTTTTTTTAATAAAGTCAAATGTCAACGGACTAAATTGTAATTAACTCAAACCTCAGGAGTAGTAGAAGTAATTCCCCTTAATTATTCTTTGAAACTGTATTGGGAGGTCAACTAGGAATGCGTGGATGATCTGCCTAAATTGAGCCAAAGCTGGTTTTTCAAACACTCTCAAAGTGCTAAAAAAAAGCACTTAGCACAAAAGTGCTGGTTTTTTTAGTTTGCAAACACTACCTCAGCCAATCTAGATGTGCATGTTTTGAAATCTTGAGCTCAACTGGCTGTGAGCTGATGCAGCCAAGCATTTGAGTACATGTTATGCGTGTATTGTTCTAATCAACCACATCTATAATCATGCAAGTGCTCTAATGGTAAATCATTAAGCAACTTCTATAATTTAATCATTTTCCTGCAGATGCGTCAAACTTTAGAGGTGCGATTATCTGCAGCTGAGAATGAAATAAAAGCTGCAGAACAGGAAAAGATAGAGAAGGAAAAAGCTGCAATGAAAGTCCTTGCCGAGCATGAATTGATTTTGGAAAAAGTAATGGAAGAGAAAGTGATCCTAAAACAACAGGCAGAAGATAATGCCAAAGTAGTGACTCCTTTCTCGTTTTGATCTCTTGTTCATATCACACATCTCTCACAATTCAAAAAGGAATTCATTAGATTTTATAAAGATTCCATTGATACTGCTTTTTCCTTTTTCTTTTCCTTAGTCATTACTCTTAATCATGTTCCTGTTACATTGCAGTTGCAGGAATTTCTCATGGACCGCGGTCGTGTTGTAGACATGTTACGGTAAGTTCACATAAATTTCTCAACAAATTCCAAATTCATTATTTTGTCTTCATCCATCACACTCCTTGAATTTTATGATTTTTATAAAATTAAATATTTTGATTTTTTCCCTCTTCTTTTTCTTTGGTGTGCAGCTCTATATTTTGACAAAATAAATAAAAAATCACTTAATTTCCCATGCATATTACGGGAGTGTTTGCAAACTCTCAAAGAAAAGCGCTTTTTAGAGAAAGCTATAAGGGAGTGTTTTATTTTCCCACTTTTGCTTGAAATAACCTAGAGCTGGAAGCACCTTGAGGAGTCATATTTTCAGCTTCTAGTGTTTTTTTCTTTCTATTATTGAGAAGTGCTTTTTTATTTCTTTGTTCGAACACTCCTGCAATTTTTTTACAACTTTGGATTCTTCAAAAGCAGAAGTTTTTGCGAACACCCGCTAAGAGTCCTTAATTACACCTTCTAAATTTTCTTGTTTACTGAACGTGTTTTCCCAGAGGAGAAATAGCTGTTATATGTCACGATGTGAGGCTGCTAAAGGAGAAATTTGATGATCGTATCCCGCTTAGCAAATCCCTCTCATCCAGCCAGACAAGCTGCATCTTAGCTTCTTCTACTTCATCTTCGAAAAGTTCGATTCCAGAACAAGCTGAATCTAAGCCAGCCAAAGCTGATGATTTGTTGGAGACTCAAAAGAAGAGTTTTTCTAATCAAAAGTCATCCAAAGCGGAAGCGGAAGCAGAAGCAGAAGTAGAAGCAGCTAGAGATGATCGCAAGGCACTTGCAGATGATGGATGGGAGTTTTTTGACGAAATTTAGGCTGCTTTTTTCTGTACAGGTTAATAAAGGAAAGAACTTTGAATTTGCAGGATGCTTAATGGTTGTATAATTATACTGACCTTCTATTTTCGTGGGAATTTAATTAGATAGTATTTGTTTTTGGAATTGATTCTTGTTTGGAAAATGGAAGTATAGCTGATTTTGTAGTATAGAAATGTTAAATCGGGTAGATTGAGGAAAAACAATACTGAAATTGCAACTTGTGGGTTTTAATATTAGGTTAGACTTAAATCTAAATCTGACAACAGTAATTTTTTAAGTCATATTATTGTTGGGGAAATTAGTTAAACATGAAGAGAGATTGTAACTTTACTGGTAAAAGAAAGGCTGTTAATATGAAAATCATTGCTGCAATTGGACATATACCATTTTATTTCAACATGTATCCCAGAATAAAATACACAATTAAGTATCAAAAAACAATATACATCCGATATGTTCTTGAAAGGCCAAGGAGAACCATAGCAAAATAAGTAAAAGCTATCCAATTATTCACAATCAAGAGCTCAACACCTAACAGGCTAACAGCTTCCAATCTTGTCAAACATCAGAACTGGACTTTTATACCCCTCAGATTTCTCCCAAAGCTTTTTTGATCTCACCCTGCAATAGGAAATAGGAAGTAACTTAGTGAGTGTTTGCAAGAGCTTTTACTTTGGGAGAAGCTACAGCGGTAAAAAGTTGGAGTAGTAGAAGCAAGTAGTGTGTTTTGGAAAACAGAAACTTGAGAAGCACTTTTGTTACTAAATAAAAACATCTATTTAAGAAAGAAACCCAGAAGCAATAAGTTGAAGCAAATGTTGGTATCTGGGTGCTTCTAACTTATTTTAAGCAGAAGTTGGTTTTCCACACAGAGAGAGAGAGAGAGAGAGAGAGAGAGAGAGACCTCAATTGCCAATGGAGAGGTAGTCGGTCCATAACGTTTAAGTACATTTCCATCTTTATCAACAAGAAACTTAGTAAAGTTCCATTTGATGCTAGAACCAAGAAATCCTCCTTTTCTTGATTTAAGGAAGTTATAAACTGGTTCTGCTTCAGATCCATTCACTTTCACCTTAAGGTAGACAATAACAATACGTTTATCAATATACAACTCCAAAGTTGGAAGAAATAACAAATAATATTAGCAAGCAACAAAGAATGGCCACCTAATTGCAAAAATAGGTTGCACGTTTTGTATGAGCCAGGAAAATCAGTTAAAACAGACAGAAGCATCAATTATGAACCTTAAAATCACCAAAATACTAAATGCTTTGTTGCAACAAACATTCTGGTTAAAATCCGAGCAGAGAAGCTAAACCAGATGATTCAATTTATGATTAATTACCTTTTGGAAGATTGGATACTCGGCTTTGAATCTCGTGCAGGCAAATTGTTCAGCTTCTTGGCTGGAACCTGGCTCTTGATTCATGAACTGATTGCATGGAAATGCCAGTATTTCGAGACCTGACATACAAAAATCATCATCTTGATAGACATGGCCATTACATACATAGGGTTTGCAAACTCCAAAAGAAAAGCACTTTTGTGTTTTCTGGTTTTTTTAGCACTCTGGGAGCGTTTGGAAGACCAACTTCTGGAAGCCCAAATACCAACTTTTAACTTCAGCTTCAAGCTTCCCGGTTATTTTCATAACTAACTAGAAGTTTATTTAGACTACCAGAAGTGTTTTTCAACTTTTTTGAAATTTTCACTTGTTTCTCCAACACTCCCCACTTTTATAGCTCCAAACGTTTTACAAATTTTAAACTGTAGCTTCTCGAAAAGCAAAAGCTCTTGCAAACACCCATATAAAACGACAATTTTGTTGCTAGAGCTACAAGAAACACACAAGACACACTACACAGAATCACAATTCATTGCTAAAGCTGCAAACACCCCAAAAACATACAAAAGACACATAGAAACGCAATTAAATCGCTGACGAGTCCTGCAAATAACCCAACAAAAACCACAAAAATAAAGGTAGAAAGAACTGACCCTTCTCCTTGTACTTGGAGTAAAGCTCAGTTAACTGCGTGTAATTCGAGTTCGTGAACCCACTGTAAATTTATCCAATCAAACAGTCAAATCATAATACATCCAAAAGGAAGAAATAGAAATCCCAACAAAAACCCAGGATAGAGAGAGAGAGAGAGAGAGAGAGAGGTGCACACACCATTTGGAAGCAACATTGACAACAAGCAAGACCTTCCCTTTGTAGATATTGAGGCTCACATCATTCCCTTTACAATCCTGCACAGACCAACACCAAAACCCACAATAAATTGACTGATAAATCGAACAATACACAAACATAATTACGACAAACTCAAAAAAGAGGCATAAAAATACAACCTTTACAATGAATTCATGGATTGACTTTTCTGGGATTGATGATGAAGCCCCCATCTTCTTCTCCCCTGCAGCTGAAAGGTTTATCTATATTCCCTTGTTTCTTCCTTGCAACTGAGGGAAGTTTATTTCTCTTTCCTTCTTCCTTGCGGCAAAGACTTTTTATTGTTGCCACGTATGTGCTCTATATTATAGGCGACAAATGTGGAAGTATTTGCGGCTAAACTTTGAAAATTGTAAGAATTTAATGTGAAAGGAGAAGAGGAGGAGAGAGGTTTGTGTTTTCACATGAAAAAAAAAAAAAAAAAATAGTAGAGACAA
Source organism: Verbena officinalis (assembly GCA_958496215.1). Taxonomy (NCBI): domain Eukaryota; kingdom Viridiplantae; phylum Streptophyta; class Magnoliopsida; order Lamiales; family Verbenaceae; genus Verbena; species Verbena officinalis. The sequence continues at coordinate 1,063,186 of OY292385.1, forward strand.
GAAATTCCCGATTTATCCTCCTATTTATTACTTTACAGCTGGAATTCGAAACGTCTAAAATTATTCTTTGATTTCATGACTTCTGACAGAAAACAGGTGGAAAACGATCATGTAACTGATTTCGATAAAATTATTATTCATTAAGAAAATGTTGATTAATATTTAAAACAAAATGTCTTTGGAGAAAGAAAATTATTAGGAAGTGCTTCTAGTTTTTTCAGAATGTTTGAAAATATATTCTGTGAATTTAAGGAACGAAGATAGAAAACAAAATATATTCGATTTTTCTTTAACAAAACAAATAGATACTATTTTATGGATGTAGTCAACATAGTGACAATCCAAACTTTGTTACATGTTTTATACAATGGTTTGAATTGGAACAAGAAAACATTTAAAAGAATTATTTATTCTGATAACCCCTAAAATATAGAAAGTGAAAGAAAAAGAATTTCTGATGATTAAAAGTGAAGTGCCCCACATAGTTCCTATGAAGACTAACTTCATATGTGCAGATTATTAAAATTTTCATTTCAACACACTTATAATTATAAACCCACATAGTCACATATTGGGATAAGTGCAAGAACAAAAGTAAACTCTTTATGAAAAGAAAATAAAGTCCAGAAACAAACTGGGGCACCTTTATTACTTTTTTTCGAGAAAAAAAAGAACAATTGAAAAGGACTTCTCACTGATCTGAACCAAAACAACAAAGACATGCAGCAAAACAGAAGTAAAGTAAGATCCATCATTATATAATAATAATAATAATAATAATATAAATGATGACTTAATAATGTACTCAGAAGAAGTGAACTACTCACCATATACAGAAACTTCTATGTTTGAAGGCAAAAATCCTACACCAGATTACAACTAATAAATTATATAGTTATTCACTTACTCTTAACAAAAGTTTATAGATTTGAAGCATGTAAGTAAACCGTAGTTACACAACTATAGACAAAATGACTATATATATATATACACTTGGACAACGACGGGCAAGCTGAGCAAGAGACGTCCCTTTTCTTTGGTCAGAACTCAGAACAGAGTCAACATCTTTACTGTCTCAGAAGAGTCAGCAAAAAATTACCAGTTTGATCACTTGATGCATAAACTATCTTGCTTTCCAATAATTCGGACCTGAGAGACCCAAATGGAAAGGAATTAAAAAAGAAAACGCAAGAACCCAGTAATCAAGAAACCACAATTTTTGCATTGAAATGATTGCCTTGAGAACTCATGTATATAAGAATCAACATTTTTATGGAATTGAAACAGTGGTCATATTGCTGCATACATGGTTAAATAGGTAAAGCTCGAAACAAATTCTTTGTGAGGATCCAAAGGGAACTCATCTCACACACCTTCAGTAAAAAAAGATCTGCAAAACTATTAACAAAGAATAAAGAGACAAATGTCAGACCTCTATTGGCTACCGTCTCTGTAAGGGTTAAATTGTCTGTACTTCCACCTATGGTTATGTAATGCTGGCTCACGGGACGGACCACTGTAAGAAATGGGAGCATGATCCACCCTGTAACTTTCATGATAGCATGGACCTGAGAGAATATTTTTGAAATCTTAACAAACCACCCCAAAGAGTTTGGAAAAATTACATGTTATAGTATTCCCCTATTATGGTGCTTCATGTAAGATTTCTTATTATTACACCTACAACCCATAAGAGTTGGGAAAAATTACACACTACACCCCTAATATAGGGTGGTTTATGTAATTTTAAGCATTTTTTATGGAGCGTTTTGTAGTCTTTCCAAATTTGTGGATACCAACTTAGTATGGCAATCTCCAACGGCGTGTAGATGTAATTAAGTCTAACATAAGGGGATACAATCATGGAAAGCTTTAGTTACCAGGTATGGATGGCAATGGTGGGCCCCAATACTCTCCATTATTATCACGCGAGGCAAATTTACATCTTTCGTGTTCCCTGTAAAAATTTCCATTTTCTGAATTACGCCATCTGTTTGGATGGCAAGGGTGAGGATTATTCCACCGTGATTGGGTGCGTTGTTCTTGGACATATGAGAACTGTGTTGATGGAGCTGGATGAGGGAGGAGATGATAACCCTTGTTGAAAGCACCATTCAATGGCTGGAGGCCATTAGAAACTCGAGTAGATAATTGGGAAGTTGGTCGACATTTATTATTGCTGTCGGACATCTCACTTGGCAACTGGGCTTCAGAAAATTTATTGTTATGGGCACGATGATGAACAGTGTCAGAGGTTCTTGACTTGATTCTTGGCAAATGAGATTGCTCTGCTCTGGGTTCCTGCATAGAGGAGAAGTTAAACCTTAGGCATGATAAAAAAATAGAAATTCTACATGCAAAGGCAGACAAGTGAAAGTGAACTTAAAAGAAAAGGGAAAAATAATAAAAGAACTTTTAAAATTAATTTTCATGTCTAAAGAAAACCCATGAATCAATTTTCACTCTGAAAAACTAGTTCCACCATTTTTTTAATTCTCAAAACCTAATCAATGACTTTGACCCATTTTCTAGACAAAATTACCCTTGAATTCCGCATTTTGTTTCTTGATATCTAACTGTAAATTGATTTTATTTACTTAGCTAATTTACACAATTTATTTTTGTTGAAATTAACTTATAAGGCTTTATTAGTTTTGTTATTTATTTAACATTTAAAATACAAATTCAAAACGTTAGCTTAACTCCATGGGTTCTTGGATATTAACTTTTATTTTAAGGGTGTTTCGTATTTTTTCCTAAAATAAAAAGAATCTACAGTAGCATCAATGAAAAACAAAACCTGAGAACTCCGATAAGGCTTCAAATCAGGACCATACGATATAGATCGTGGAGCTGACAGAGGAGCTGACATCAGTCGGGTATTCTTAGGGGAAAATGATGCCCCATAATGGTTACCATATTGATGATGTGGCATCTTTGTGCAATCTGTTTCAGTAATATTACTGGTGGAAGTGATTTCAACTTCACCATGTGGAGCCACAGCCTCCATTTCAAGCTCACCATCAACATCTTTCAAGATATGGCTACGCTTCTCAACTGCATTATTCAGACTCGTCTCTCTGTCTAGATTTCCAACATTATGCTCTGGAGTAACAGCCTCGAAGCTCTCTCCATCAGAATCAGTTCCTATGCCATCATCATCCTTCAGCATAGGAGGCATACAGAAACCAGGAAGTTGAATGCTTGAATTACTAAATTCAATAAGATGAAGCTCATTAGTGACAGTAGGAAATGCCCCAAATAGCCTAAAACCAAAAAGAATGGAGACTACAAGAATGAGTTCAACATTTATAATGTTGCAACATGAAATTATACTGTGGGTGTTCAAACACTACTACTTCTGGCGAAGCTAAAGTAGAATCAGAAGTTGAAAAAAGTTGTAGTAAAAGTTGGGAGTGTTAGGAAAGAGAAGTAGTTGAGTATTCTGAAAAAAAGCTAAGAATTCCATTTATTTACGAAATAACGTAGAAGCTAGAAGTTGAAGCCAAAAGCATGTCCTTAGGTGCTTCTAGCTTATTTCTGCTTAAAATAGGTGGAGGTTTGTTTTCCAAACACACCCAAAGTGCTGAAAAAGAGCAAAGAGCACAAAAGTGATCTCTTTTTTTATTTAAGAGTTTGCAATCACTACTATTACTACCTTCCATATTCATCAACTAACATGCCCTCCATTTCTCTTATAGGATTGTCAAAAGCCCTTTCATTTCTAAAAGCTCGGAGGGAGCCACCACCAAGACGTGCACTGTAAAGGGCATCGAGTTCTCGAATATGGTGGTGAATTATGGGTTCTGGAAGAAGCTTCCTCTCTAGCCAATCTCTCAAAACCTACCCAGCAATGAAAGAGAACATTATCACCATTTTACTATGAAACGTGCAATAGATACAGAAAAGTAAGTTTTCGGACGGACAACACTCACTTTTAAACACTGCCTATGATTCTCAAAGAAACTGGGACCAGGAGGAGCAGCAGCCAACAACAAACGTGCTAACAGTGCCTCGATTGCTGATGGATATATGCCAGCATCGCCTGAACAGGAAAACATAAGTCAGTATGAAATCAAATATGCAAAGTCAGCATAAAAATAAGGGTGATTGACATCTACTACCCCTGTTGAGCTAATTACAATTTAATCCCACTGTTTACAGAAATTACAAAAACTCCCTGACATTTTACTTTAACGCAAAAAACTCCCTGAAATAGGCTGAGTATTTGCATTTTTTTTTTGGTTTCGTGGTGCATAGTTTCAGGGAGTTTTCGGCGATAAAGTGAAATATAGGGGAGTTATCTGTAATTTCTCTCAACCAAAAAAAATCTGTAATTTCTCAAAATAGAGGAACTAAATCTTACTTGGGACAAACGTCAGGGATAGTAGATGTAATTTGCACTAAAAATAAAGCATGCAATACGATGTTGACATTGGAAAACATCACGGGTGATTAGGTAAGCATGAAAATTACCAATAATATCAGAAGACTGTCACACATGATTACCTGTCATGCCTCCAGAGCACTGAGCGATAGAGTCAACAAGGAAAAACAAGTCAACTTTTTTGTGCGGAGTAGATTCACTTTCCAAATCACGGGCCAGTAACTCAATCACCTGAGCCAAACAATAGAACATCAGCACGCAGGACATGTATAATGTGCTGGAGAATGGTGTGGTAACTAAATGCCAGATCAGATAACTGTCTATAGTACTTATTATCTAAGAAAACTGAGCATTATTAACTTCAGCATGTTAATTCATCATCAACATTCTATGGTGCTACCGGAAAAGGTCTACAAAACTCAAACAAGATACTCTTCCTCCAATTTTCGAACCACAAAAGCTTTGTATAACAGGAGAAAAATGTACCTTAGTTGCAAAACCGAATTTTTCACAGTCAATAGCAATCCTTGTCGCTCGACCTATACTCTCTTTTGTTCTTGTCAAAGATCTGATCATGGCTTCAAAGGACGACAAAGATTCCACTTTGCTGCTTGACTTACCAGCAAGTTCAGCTTTTTCACGACGTAATTTGATGTCTGGCCCATCAACACAAGAGCTATTGTTTTCAACACAAGTTTTATTATCAGAAGCAAAAAGGTTGCATATGGAAGAACTGAGAGGAGATATTCTTGCAGCAGTGACTGGCCCATCATCCATATATGAGGAAGACTCACTAAAGCCAAACATGTAAACCAAGTTATAAATGAAGAGATTATAAAGAAACTTGGTAAAACAGCATAGACTACATTGCAGTATAGAACTTTACCCCTGGCGATCTTGGTTGTTCTCACATAGCTGCTTCATCTTGTATGTTTCATCACGTCCACAATTTGCACTGTTAGGAATAGCTTTGTCAGTATTAAGTGAACGACAGGCAATTTCTTCGCCCAAGATAGAATCAGAGTTCGTCTTCGAAACATTAGCATTCTCCTTCAGGTCCAAAGGTTCCATCTTGCAGTCATCACTAGACATTAACAAATATGGTTTCTTGCAGTCCAAATGAGGTGATTGTTTGGTGATTTTAGGAGATCCTGGATCTGAAAGTTGATGTTCAGAATCAGTTTCTACAAGGCACTCATTCAAGGGGGGCAACTTCAGACGTTTACAATCACTTTCCGGATGCTGAAATGAATCTTTGCAGAAATCAGGACTCGATCTGTGAAGACCACAAGTAGTGCCACCATCTTCTTCTGGCACTTCCAGGTTTGGCCCAAAACAGATCTCAGAAGCACTTAACTGAGGATCACCATTGCTACAATTGTTTGCCTGTTCTGATTGTAACTTAGTTGTTGTGTCTTTTTCTATAGACAGTTCAGAGCACTCCTTAGAGGAAGAAGAACAACATCCATTGGTACGAGTAGCCAGTGTTGGTGTACAGGTGGAAGCTCTCTGACTATCTTCAGCCACATTAGCAGACATGGCCTCCAAGGCTCGATGTAGGCGTTTTGATGGAGGTAATGAAGCTTCATCATCCATATAATCTTTTCTAGTTTCCCAATTTTGAGGTTTTCTACCCGGATCACCTTTAGTTGTAATAGATTTAGATTGTATAGCAAATCTAGCAGGGATTTCCAATGATTTTCCCTCTTCATGCACTAAAGTGCCTTCTCCGTTACATGAAGGTGAAGGCCTGCCCATACGAACTCTGGCTCTTTTGACAAGGGGTAAATGCTCATCACCATCTTCTTTAGCATATCTTTGAGCCACTTTCTCATTATTGCATTCAGTCTTAAGCAATTCAGCTTCTGAAATAACTTCATCCAGTTTAGCCACCATGGCAACATTATTTATCTGTCTTTTTCCAGTAGATTTCCTCTTTTTCTTTATGATATTAGCCTTAGTTTGAAAGCCAAGCCTGTCGCTCAGCTCTGTTTCCCCTTCATTGTTTTCATTGAAAGGCTTCTCTTTTCTCACTGATTTACAACCCGAGTCCACAGAGCTTCCATCATTGGAAAAACTACATGTATCAGAGTCCACTGTCATAATCTCAGAATCATTATCTTCAATACTATCATTTGATACAAAAGCAGGTGAGTTCACATCAGAATCATCAGATGACTTCATAATCCTTCGACGTCTTCTCACAAATCTATTAGTGTCCATACTTAAAGAACTTCTCAACCTTCGAGTAGATATCCTCCTTTTTGTGCCATTGTTTTCAGTTAGACAGTTGAGATCATTAGTGGTTCTACTAGCAAGTTGTTTCTTTGTAATTACAGGAGCTTCATCATTCACAGATTTAGTGGACTCATCTGAATTGTTTTCATTGGTGATGTTAGTTTCCCCAGTGATATCACCACTACTAACTTGTTCCTGTTTCTTCAGCTTCTCAAAGCAATGAATTATCTCGTTTAGTGCACGAACAAAATCAGAACCTTTTCCATGGCATTTTCCCAACAGAGATACTTTCTTTTCTTCTGTGAATTCTTCAACATCAGCTGGGTTACAGAAGGCACTGTACAAGAAGAGAAATTTCATAAAAAAATCCTCAGCCCTCTTTTAAGCCAGATATATTTCAAATATTTCTTCAATAGACTAACTTCAGTTACTTGTTAAAACATTTGACAATCATGAATCATATAAAACCTAAGCACAAGCATTTTTCAGGAAAGTTTCAACTATCACATGGATGAATGTCAATTAAGGAATAAAATGATTGAGCATGTCGAGAAGACACACTGATAAGGGCAACCAGAAGATTATTTAATATATTGCCACATGGAATATAGTCCAGATCTTTACAGATTGCTTGGCTGGTAACGTAGTTAATTCATTTACCATAAATCTAAAGAATTTCTCAATTTGTTTGCAAAAACACTATTAATGAAAAACTCAAACCACCCAGCAGTCATTCCTATTAAGATTATGTCTATAACTGTTGATGTAAACATTAATTAAATATAGCATAGCAAAAAAACTGGAGCATAGAAACAAGAGAACTTACATTTGTTGAGTCCCGAAAAAGTAGACAAGCACTTTCTTCAAATCGGAAGGGTAACCCCACTTCTGTGGCTCGCTCACCTGTTACGTTAACATGATAATCAATTATCAAAGCAGCTACAAATACAACTCATTATGGGAATTGCCAGTGGGTACAAATACAACTCATTATGAGAATTCAACTGAACAGCCATGAAACTAAGTCCATCATGCATGGAGTCAACAGAAAAAAGCTATATCTGAAAATGTGAAGGAATGAATAAAGTGTGCATACTATGGGATAAACAAGTATTCATAAACATTCTCTCTTATCAGATCCCCTTCACTTAGTTAATTCATAAAGAGACCTAAGAACCCTTAAAAGCAAAGCCATGCACATGGTCTTCCTTATTCAAGATGAATGTGAATGCCACTCTAAAAGTGCATTGGCCATAGGACTTACAACAAGTGCTTTCTAGAATCACAACATTTTGAAGCTTAAGACATTGTCAACGTAAAGTCATCCATTCAATTAATCTTTCCGGTACTTATTGTATTACTTCATAAACTGAATGCGCCTGGCCCACCAACACTGCATCCTTTAAAGCACGCTACGGTGAGAAACGACCTCACGGTTAACCTCAATATCCAATATAAATTAGCAGTATATGTCATCAGAGATGCAACCCTAAGATAAAAAACCAAAACTGTTCCGGAATCTAAACTAGTTCTTGTTCCCATGTATCCCTTCACAAAATTATCATTAGTTTGTTGACACTCACCCAACACAGCTACTTATGATAAAGCAACATGTAAAAGGAAAACATGCATGCAGCTCAATAAAATTTAGCCTTTCCTCCCTCCCTTTGAAGTAATTCAATCTTTTCAGCCAGAGGTTCCGCGTAAGCTACTATGATTGAATTCGACATCAGTGATTTCGAGCGTTACCTACGACAATTGAAAAGCAAGGGCATTTTGGCAATGGAAATCAGAGATAGATAAAGAGAGAGATGTGGAATACATCTCCTAAAAAAGATGGCAAAGGAGTAGGTCAAACTCAAAATAGAAGGATCCACTAGCATATCTTTCGAGAAATTGAGTTGGCTCGGCAGAAAGCTACTATGAGGTGGCCCCCTTCGGCTATCTAAGGGGAATGTCCTAACTTCACTTCCTATTAGAGTTATAGGGGAAGCAGCCTTGTCTTAATCCTCTTCAACGATTATATTATACCTTCTTTGACGTATGTAAAGTAAGGACTAGTGGCTGGTGTATCCTAATTCCGCTTGTAGAATTTATCTTCTTCGAAGTTGGGATTCCTCTTATAGGTATAGTTAGAACACGGGCTTTTCCTCATTACTAGGGTCCCGTGATGGTCTGTGTTTTCGCTTCCAATTAGCAGTTACATTTTACCTCCTTAACCATATCTAATCGGAATGAATGCAGTTCATTTAAGGAAAGTAGAAAACCATCTAAAACTACATGTATACATTATTGATGACACGTCAAGAGTCAAGACAAGTGACAAATGATCAAACAACAAGGAATGACAGAACGCCATTGGCTAGCTTACATGGATATAGCAATATGAGTTATTAACTACCTTTCTACAACTCACAAGTAATACAATGTCACTCATCATAATGTATTCTTCCTGTAGTATATCCCAACAAATATTACCCATTATATTCATCTAGGGGCTGAAATGAATCTCAAGCCGGATGCCTTTTTTTATATTTCTCCCACTTTCATGACCAGGGAAGCTCATAGTGCTCCACGAGATCCTGGAAGACATCTCAAAATGCCACTAACAAGGTAAATTGATCAAGAAATTGGCAGTAATGTTTATGCACTTATAAAATAAACGTAAGCAGCTGTATTATTATTTCATGCTCCTATATCTGCATATAGGCATATTGCAGATACTTACATACACGTTAAATATGTTCATTAAGATGACAATATTAGTTAATTTAAGGTCAACCTCTAACACGATGTCCATAGAGATAGAAACTTCAAATGCGCCAAAAACACAACACGCGAGAAGCTCCCTCAGTAAGTTGTATAAAACTTCAAACAGAAATAGGCAAAATTGTTCCTCAATTTGTGTTCGTTAAGAGTACAATATTAGTTAATTCATTTAATTTCAAACCTCAACCAGCATGTTCGTAGAGAAAGAAACTTCAAATAGGTCAAAAACACAACACCCAAGCCAAAATTACAATAGTCACCCCAGAAACGTTGTCACCGAAACATAGATTTCGAAAATAAAAAAGATAACATACAAAACGGAAATACTATGAAACATAGAAGTAGCATGCAACGCGAAACTCTAACTAAACATAGGGGGGAAATAATAATTATGCAATTCCCATAAACAAAAATAAAAGTTTGAAAGCATACAGTAGCAGGCCACGCCGGAAATCCTTTCACTCTAGCAAGTACGAGATCGCCGACCTTCCACTTCGAGCAAGCGGCCGCTGCCGTCGCTTTATTGGCACTTTTTCTGCGGCTCGGAGCCATAAAGCAACTATACAAACTAATAATACCCAGGCATGGAAAGGTCAAACCAAGTACCCATCAAAAAGCTCCAATCCTCCAAAAGTATCCACCTAGAAAACATCCTACAATAAACAACCTCTGCAGACTAGACGCGCTTATGCGCACTCAAATTGCAGCGGGCATAAACCAAAAACCTAACCCTAATCCTAATTTATCAGCAAGGGGGCGGCAGGTGTAAATGGCGGTGTATGGGTGAGTGTTTTGCCGAAGAAAGACTGCTGCGTATGGGAAAGACGGATGCGAATGGGTGGGCGGTGCCGAACTGCGGGCATGGGAAGTAGGGAGAGAGAGAGAGAGAGAGAGAGCGAGAAGCACGTGATCTGCACACTTGGTTGGATACGCCCAAACCAGGAGAGGGCCGAAATTGGGCCAATTGTCCGATAGCCCAACTTTAATCTCTTGGCCTACTTTAGCCCAATTTAGAAAATGGAATAATAGACTTTCAAGTGGAGGCCCAATAGCAAATGCCTTATCAGCTCAAACATTTCAATTTATAACTTTATTTTGTGTTCCTTATATCACGTTTCTCGTTAATTTCAAAATATAAACTATATTGAACCACATAAATATTGCATTTATTTACGAAATGAATAGATAATATAACTTCATTTTTAAAAAATATATATATAAAAATAGGTTGTTGATGCCGGTCTCACAATTTATATCATATTTTATTTCACGTTTACAATTAAATGCAAACATATAAATTATTATTAATCAATATTTTTTTCACAGTATTTAATTAGTCTTTTATAATAGACACACACTCGATATCGTATCATGTCGTGCATTATATCGACAATTTATTTTGTGCTAGATATTAAGGAACAAATCATAATCATAATTATAATGTTTGTATTTAGTATCTACGCCCATACATCAAAATTCAAATTTTCTATCTTATTTTAAAATTTTTAATTAGTCGAAGTTACCATACATAGTCAAATATAAGATTAAGATTAATAATTTATCCCATGTACACACATGATTATTTCCAAGAAAATTAGTGAAATGATTTTGTTTTCCTATGCGATTAAAATGCAATTTCTTTTATATATATATATATATATATATATATATATATATATATATATATATGTTGCATACATATTATAATGTTTCAAACGCAGGGTGAAAATAGACATTTATCAATTCAAATTTTGCTGTCCTTTCTTTTGTACGGTCATTTCACGTTTAGTCGTTAAAACATAAGGAAACAGACTCAAAAACCAGAGACCGTTTGCCGCGCCAAGCTTCTCCGCCAATTTACCGCCGAGTTCCTCCGCCGTATAATCCTCATTACGGCGGTTCATTTGGATTAATTCTTCTACCTACCGTACGTCATCCATAGGCGGGGAGTTTCGGTTCTACGGCATTAATTATTGTTTCCACCCTTACCTTTTTCTCACGAAAGCTTTAATTGTTGATATTAAGGTAACAAAAATTCAAAAAGAACATCAATTAATCTTTTGTTATTTCTTCCGCCTCTTCTTCTCTGATCGTCTTTCAGCATTCTTGATTACTAAACCTTTCTCGCGTAATTTCCCTTTCTTTTTTTTACGTCGTGCATATGTTGAAATTTAGGAGATATATAATCGTTTATTATTGCCAATGCGGATATATCAGTGAGATAGATGATTATCCAGTTAATGGGCCGCCTTATGGTTAGCTGCATTATGCATTCGGATATATGATTTATGGTTCAAAAGCTTGTATTGTAATTTTCATGCTGGGGGTTTCTATAAAGCATTAATTAAACTTGATATTGGAATTTTCATGTAATATCTGGTAATTAAGCTTAATTGGATGATCGACCCTTTGTTTATCCTTTACCAATCTCAACTCCTGTTCATGTCAGGTGATATATATGTTCGTCATAAGAAAATTAAACCTCATGCACTTCATTTCAAAATGCAGGTGATACGAATTAATCTTCACATCAAAAAATGGCTAGTCTTGATGATATTATTGCATCAGCTTCTATCAATCTTCTATCCGTATTGTCATTTCTTTTGGGTTTTGCATTCTTACGACTCCAACCAGTCAATGATAGAGTGTACTTTGCAAAATGGTACATGAAGGGTATAAGAGCAAGCCCCAGAAGTTCTGGGGCTAAAGTAAAAAAGTTCATCAATTTAGATTTCAGAACTTATTTGAAGTTTTGGACTTGGATACCTGAAGCTTTGAGAATGCCAGAGCCTGAGCTAATAGATCATGCTGGGCTCGACTCTGTTGCCTATATAAGAATTTACCTTCTTGGGTGAGTTTATAGGTTTTGAATTCCTTTTTCTTCTTTATTCCTATATTTGAATCCTCTTAAAATTTATTCTAATGAAAAATATTGAATGCAGATTGAAAATCTTTGTCCCCATAACGATACTTGCTTTTGCAGTATTGGTACCGATTAATTGGACTGGGGGCACACTAGATGACATCAAGCAATTGACATACAGTGATATTGACAAGCTTTCAATATCCAATTTACCTTCAGGATCTATAAGGTAACATTGGGTTATCTTTGGTCCTCTTTCTTTGATATTTGCATTGGCTTAAAAAAGCCCTTTTTGTGCTTTCTGATTTTGTCAGCACTTTGAGAGTGTGGGAAACCATCTTCTGCTTGATCAAAGCATAAATAAGCTAGACCTTGAAGAACCCAAGGATCAACATTTACCTTCAGCTTCTAGGTTATTTCATAATAAAGTTGAAGTTTGTTTAGAGTAACAAAAGTGATTCTCAACTATTCTTTTCCAGAACACGCGACTAATATATTTTTTTACTTTCCACTTTTTCCCAAACAACTCCTTACTACTACTCAAACTTTTTACAACTTTAGCTTCTCCAAAAGCAAAAGCTCTGTATGTCAACCAATATGCTAAGGTGTTACTATTGTGATTTGTGACTGTATAATTTGGTTAAATGTGTTATTTCCTATTTCCATTTAGGTTTGTCGCACACATAATAGTTGCATATGTGATCACATCTTGGACATGCTATGTTCTTTATAAAGAATACCAGGTCGTAGCAAACAGGAGGTTGCAGTTCATAGCTTCTGAAAGACGCCGTCCAGACCAATTTACTGTGAGTGTGTGAATTTTTTTCTCTATTTACATTATGGCCCCAATTTTTTGTATAATTTTAGTTTTAAGCTCTTGGCTAATCAAGTTCATTTCATTTCAGGTCCTTGTGAGGAATATTCCTCCAGATCCTGATGAATCAGTTAGCGAGCATGTGGAGCATTTCTTTTGTGTAAACCATCCTGAGCATTATCTCTCACATCAGGTTTGCATTTTATATTACTTCAGTGATGATACACACTCACTACTAAATACAGATATTTCTCTTATGAAAATGTAGGTTAAATAAGGTTAGCTAAGGAGTGGAAATAATATTAATTTTTCATTTAACGAGGAGGTAGATTTGACTTCCATTGGATTTGCTGCTCTTTTTTGCATCCTGTTGGAACTAAAAAACTACTCGGAGATATAACTAAATTAGCTTTGAGGTTTGCTTTATTTATAATTTAGTCTCTCTGTTTTCAGAAATTACAAAAAAGGATATTTCACTTTATTACAAAAAAACTCCATGAAACTATACCACATGAAGCGAAAAAATACAAATAATTAGCCTATCTCAGGGACTTTTATGCACTGACGTGAAATTTCAGGGAGCATTTTGTAGTATCTGAAAATAGAGGGACTGAATTGTAATTATATCAAACCCCAGGGGTAGTAAATGTAATTCGATTAAAAGTAATACAAAAGGGGTTAAAACAATACATATGCGTAATGGTTAAGAATATTAATTCTTGCTATTACTTTTATTATATAATGTCCATAGATTAAGAAGGAAACTTTCATTACATGATTCATGAATAAGAGATGGAGAGAATAAAGTAAAGTAAATGACAGGTAGTTCTGGAAGTTTAAAGGTCACTATTAGGCAATATTTCTGAGATTATAATGATATCTAGCTTGTCAATAACTGGATTACAGATAGTATATAATGCAAACAAACTTGCTGAAATGGTGGAGAGGATGAAGACATTAAAGAATTGGCTTACTTATTATGAAACACGACTCGAGAGAAACCCTCAAATGAGACCAACAACAAAGGTACTTCCTTTGCATGTTATTGTGTATTGTATAGTTGCTTGAACTCATTGTCATATCATTTAGTATGCTGTTGTCTTTGTCATCTGATTTCTTGAAGTGTATAGACAGGTTTGTGGGGCATTTTTGGAACATCTGTTGATGCCATTGACTACCATAAAGCAGAAATTGAGAAGCTAGCTCAAGAAGTAAGTGTTACTGTACATAGATAAAAAGTTTCAACTCCAGCTTCTAGGTTATTTCTGTAAACAAATGAAAATTTCTCTAGTCTAATAAAATTGCTTTTCAACTTTGTTTTCCAAACACTCAATTGCTCCTTATTTTAAAACACTTATCACTTTTTTTTTTTCCCGCAAGCACTATCACTTTTACCACTCAAGCTTTTTACAACTATAACTACTTCAAAAGCAGAAGTTTTTTCAAACACTTGCAGAATACCTTGATGACTTGATTTCTTTTTTTCTTTCTTATGTAGGAAGCTTTAGAAAGGGAAAAAGTCATGAATGACCCAAATGCAATAGTTCCTGCAGCATTTGTTTCCTTCAAATCTCGAATGGGAGCAGCTATTTGTGCTCAAACTCAACAAACACGCAATCCAACTGTGTGGCTAACAGAATGGGCTCCAGAACCACGCGATGTTTACTGGGACAATCTTGCAATTTCATACGTCCAACTTACTGTCAAAAGATTGATTATTTATATTGCTATGTTCTTCCTCACATTCTTTTTCATGATTCCTATAGCATTAGTACAATCCTTGGCAAGTCTTGATGGAATTGTAAAGGTTTTACCATTCCTAAAACCATTGATGGAAAAGTAAGTTAACGCATTCCGTCCCTTTCTACAAGAAGTTGAAAGCTACAAAATAAATAGAATTTTTGCCTGATGTTTCGTTGAGGATAAACAACATTGATGGGAGAGTTCTGATGAAGCATGATCAAATCTCACGCAATGCTTTCCAATGATACCCTCAAATATAAATCTGTACACGGTTAACATAACACAAGAAGTTAAAAAGTTATTTTTCTATATCTTAAGGTTCTTGAATGGTAAATAATATGGATTATAATTTTATTTTATTTTCAAAATCTAATTGCTTAGGATTTGTTGAGATAAATGTTTTTTAGTTAACTATGGTGTCTGCATGCATCTCTCTGTGTGCACTAACATGTTCCTCTATATAATTAGAATCTCTTTCCAATCTTGATTTTCATTTGACTATTCTCTTCTTTAGCATGGACTGATGATCGATTTTTTCTTATTCAGGGAAAGTGTCTCCTCTGTTGTTCAAGGTTTTCTTCCTGGAATTACTCTAAAGATTTTTATGGCAGTTCTTCCGATGCTTCTCATGGCATTGTCGAAAATAGAAGGTCATAGATCATTTTCAGCTCTTGACAGAAAAACAGCTGAAAAGTATCATTTCTTTATACTTGTCAATGTCTTCTTTGGAAGTATCCTCACTGGAGCAGCATTTGAGCAGCTACATAAGCTTCTTCACCAGGCCCCATCTGAGTATGTTGCATTTCCCTTATAACTGGCAATAATTAGTTGCTGAAGTATGGTAGTCTTTGCAAACTTCAAAAAAAGCACTTTTGTGGATTCTGCTTCTTTTCAGAACTTGGGGGGTGTTTTGAAAACCTACTTCTGCTTATTTTAAACAGAAATAAGATAGGAGTTGGAAGCACCAAAAGACCAACTTTTAGCTTCAGCTTCTAGCTTCTAGGTTATTTTTATAAAGTGGAAGCTTGTTTAGAGTAACAAACGTGCTTCTCAATTCTTTCTTCCAAAAACTCAACTGCATTCTTATTTTTATTTTTCACTTTTTTTCCGAAATACTCCTCACTTTTACAACTTTTTAGCTTCGCTTTCTAAGGAGGATCTGATAATTTTAAGTTTTGCCATTTTGCAGGATTCCAATAACTTTGGGTGTTGCAATTCCAATGAAAGCCACATTTTTTATTACTTATGTTATGGTTGATGGTTGGGCTGGCATTGCTGCAGAGATCGTGAGAATGGTTCCATTAATATTATTCCACGTCAAAAATTCCTTCTTAGTAAAGACTGGTAAGGATAGAGAGCAGGCAATGGATCCTGGTTGTCTGAATTTTTCCACATCAGAACCTCGTATACAACTATACTTCTTGTTGGGCCTTGTATACTCAGTTGTCACGCCTTTAATTCTGCCTTTCATCATTATCTTCTTCGCCTTTTCCTTCGCGATCTATCGCCATCAAGTAAGATCCTATCTACATATAAACTTTTCAAGAAATGCATGAATTTAGTATACCAACACTATGTTTGGTTCTTATAAAAAAACACTATGTTTGGTTAAGGATTTTAGGGAGGAAGAAAAAAAAAAGAAAATGATGAGGGAAAACAAGTTTTTGGATTTTTGTGTTTCTTTTACTTTTCTGTTTTTTTCCTACGGACCTTCTTTCCTTAGGAAAATCCTAAAACCAAACATAGTGTAAGAGTCTTTGTGGTGTATTCACAAAACTAATAAAGCGTGCTGCTTTTTAGGTTTGTATTAGAAAACTAACCAGATTTGGCCATTTTGAATTGTAGATCATCAATGTATACAATCAGAAGTATGAGAGTGGGGCTAAATTTTGGCCAGATGTACATTTCCGCTTAATTGTAGGTCTATTACTATCACAAATGCTGCTGATTGGACTGCTGAGCACTAAGGAACTTGGTGAAACTACTCCAATTTTACTTCCACTTCCTGTTCTTACCATCTGGTTTTATTATTTCTGCAAGGGCCGATTTGAGCCTGCATTCGCGAAGTTCCCATTGCAGGTTAGTAAATGCCATTTCATATTGTGGCGTGAATAATGAAACATTGGTAATAAACGAAATAAAGAGGGACTAATTTGTAATTTCACCTAACCTGAGGCGATGTGAATCTCCCATTCCTCAAGTAACCGCATTTTGTCACTTCATAGTGGGGCATGAATAATGAAACCTCGGAAAGAAAATAACATGACTAATTTGTAATTTTCATCAAACATGAGGGGATGTAGTATGTATATTTCCCATTTCTCAATAACAGCATTTCATTCATTTCGTATTGGAGCATGAATAATGAAACCTTGGGGGTTTTGGTAATGGCAAAACAAGCGGAACTTATTTGTAATTTCACGAAACATGAGAGATAGTAGATGTGAATTTTCCATTTCTCAATAAGCATTTCGTCATTTCATATCGTGGCATGAATAATAAAATCTCAGGAGGGATTTTGTAATAAACGAAACAAGAGGGACTGATTTGTAATTTAGCCAAACACAAGAGGTAGTAGATGTAAATTTCAATTTCTCAATAACCAATGTCGCCATTTCATGTCGTGGCATGAATAATGAAACTGAAGGGGAGGTCCGATAATAAACAAAACAAGATGGACTAATTTGTAATATCACCAAATCTGAGGGGGTAGTAGATGTAAATCCTCCTTTTGTTTTCATTACATAGTAAACCTATGTTAATGCAAACTCTGATTTCCTATACGGTGACAAAAACAGGAAGCAATGGTGAAAGACACATTAGAAAGGGCTACAGAGCCAAAACTGAACTTGAAAACTTACCTTCAAGATGCCTACATACACCCGGTTTTCAAAGACATGGAGATCGATAGACCAAAAGCTATCGATGATGAGGAGAATAATCCACTTGTTTCTACCAAGAGATGTGCCCAACATAGTAAATGTGATTCCGGTAGCTTTATTTCTGAACATGGCGATGAACTGAACTCAGCGAGATATTTGTAAGGATTCGCAGGGCACGTTCTTTGTGTCCTTTAGGTTTCGTAACTGGAATGGAATGTGTTTTTCTTTTCTTTCTTCTTCTTTTTGTTGTTTCCTGGAATAGGATTGTCAATATTAGGGAAATATCATTTTGTTTATAGGATTTTCAGATCAGAATTTTTTCTTTGGTGTTGTTTTGGGTTTTAAGAATTACGAAACAGAGATTGCTGATTAACTTGTGCTTTGTTGTTTCGGTACTTTCTTTGCAGCTACTTCTATGATCTGTCTAGTTTTCCAGAATATTAATGTTGTCTGTAACAGTGTCTGAAAGAGCATAACTGGAACGTATACTAGTATCGTTTTCAGTACTATTGGCATTTAAAACAGTGTAATTGTTGTAGAAGTGGAAATGACGACCAATACTAAGACGTAAGCACCTCAAAACTACTTCGACGTCTACAAAAGAAGAATGGCAAATTTTTCAAGAAGTTATTCTATTGGGAAAAAGTGACGTTTAATCAAATTATTACCACCGTAGTTCTATAGTTGCGCGGCGTTTTGCTAACTTGGGTAGTGTTGGCAAACTCTCAAAAACAACTAACTCCTGCTCATTTTGAGCAGATAAGCTATAAGTCGGAACTCGGAAGCTCAAGAACAATTTTTTTTTAGCTTCTATAGGTTATTTTCTAAAATAAGTGAAAGTTTATTTAGTGGAGGAACCCCACCGACCCCTCTTTATATTCTTGTTCGTTCTGGATATATATATCGAGAATCTCTCGCTCACTCACTCGAGTAAAACACTGATATTCTGAAAAAACTGAGTTTTGCTCCATAGATGTCGGGCCCTCGGTGCTGTGAGAATCCACCAACTTTGAGCCCAAATAGCGGAGTGGGTTCGATGATTGAGCTAGGCGGCCTCAAATCATACGTTTCCGGCCCGTCAGGATCGAAACTTGCCGTCCTACTCGCCGCCGATGTTTTCGGTTTGTTTCTTTTTCATTTTTTCTGATTATTTTTTCTTCCGTTGTTAAGCCCGTTTATTTGTTTATTCCATCGAGTAGCGAACGAGAGACTTTGAAGTGTCAGAAAAGGATTAGATTTTTAAACTGTAAAATGGGAAGGAAAAAGAAAATTATGCTGTTTCTATTTTTTCTCATGCAATTTACTGTTTTGCAGGATATGAAGCTCCCAACTTGAGGTACTTATGATTTCTCGAGATTTTTTTTTTAATTGTAACAAAATTATATTTATTTCTACTCATACGAGCAATTGTGTCTCCATAATTTATCTGTAGAGTGATTCAGATGGAGAAGAGGGAAGATTATATTTCCAAATTGTTTTCCGTTTCTGAATTTACCTTAAAATTAGTCTTCATATTGACAAATGTTTTAATTCTTGACATGAAGGAAACTAGCTGACAAAGTTGCAACTGCTGGTTTCTATGTGGTGGTTCCTGATTTCTTCAATGGAGATCCTTATGACCCTGATAATGCTGAGAAACCTATTCTAGTCTGGAAAGATCTGCATGAACCAGTTTGTTTCTAACTATTCATAATTATATACTTGGGAATTAGTGTGTAAATCTGATTTAAACTTTTGAAATCTGACATTAAGTGTAGCTTTAATTTGTTTTTCTTTGACTTAATTTTATATTTATTCTGTCGTTGGATTAGTCGAGTTGAATTATCCAACTTTATTCTTTATCTCCCGACTTTCAATCTTCGTAAATGAGATTCTTGATTACTCTTATTTTTGCATCAATCCTGTTAGGCTAAAGCAGTTGCAGATGCTAAACCTGTTCTTGAAGCTCTGAAAAGTAAAGGCATATCTGTAATTGGAGCAGCTGGATTTTGCTACGGCGGTAAGATTTTAGTTTTAGTTTGCATCAGATCACAAGCTATTTTCTTCTTGCTTCTAATATGACCCCTTGATAATTTTATTTTATTTATATTTTTGTTTTTGGCATCAGCCAAGGTAGTTGTGGAACTATACAAGTCTGGGCTTATTCATGCTGGAGTTTTATTACATCCATCTTTTGTTACGGAAGACGATATCAAGGGTAAGAAGTTTTATTCACATTAAAGACATGATGCTTGTTTTTTAAGATTGCTCAAAGAAATTTTCTTGCTCTGGTTATTTGATTGTGTTTCTAAAAGTCAAACATTGACGTTTCGCATTAGCCCACTCTTGTGTGAATGACTTCCTGAAACAGATTCTTATTAATCTTAAACTATTTGAAGCCAAAAGCTGAAGAGTAATTCGTACAATCTGCATTCTCCTTACAGATGTTAAGGCACCAATTGCTATTTTGGGAGCAGAGATCGACAAAATGTCACCTCCAGAGCTTCTTAAAAAGTTTGAGGAGATCTTGTTATCAAAATCTGAGGTATGATCCAATGTGTTGCTCCTGGTACATGGGGTGCTAGCAAAAACTTCTGCTTTTAAGAAGCTGAAGTTGTAAAAAGTTGGAAGTGTTTGGAGAAGAAGCATAAAAGCATTTAAAAGAAGCCTGAAAAACACCCCTCAAGCTGCGTCTCAACTTATTTTAGGCAGAAACAGTAACTTGATTTTTGATCTCCATTTGTTTTCATCTGTCTAGGTTACTAGCTTTGTGAAAATCTTTCCTGGTGTTTCACATGGTTGGACAGTGAGATACAAATTGGATGATGAGAATGCTGTGAAATCTGCTAAAGAAGCACAAGAGACATGCTTAACCAATGTAAAATATGTCGAAGTGAGACGAAGATTTTACAGTAGCAATGTCAATAGTCTAATGTTACATGAAAGAAGTGGTGGAAGAGATCATGCGATCTTGGTTCACTTGTTTGAGTGGAATCATAAATAACTTGCTTGTAACCATTGGGTTTGCCGCAATAGCCACCAGATACTACTCCCAATGTAGACGTCTGAGTTCGACTTCTTGCAATGACAAGGGTCGAATTGTGTGCATGTGTTTAACCAAAATAAATAAATAAATAACTTGCTTGTGCAATCGATTACTTGTATAATACATCATGTTGCCCGTTGCCGTTATCTTCACATAACAAGAATTTGTTTTGTTGAACCCACTGTTGTGAGCAAACTGATGATAATGGTTCCATGTTACCTTTATTACAAAGAATACCATGTTGACATCATTTCATGTGTGTGAGTGTGTGACCGAGGGGATGGTTGCTAACTCTACTACTTTTGGAAAACCTAAAATAGAAGTTAAAAGTTATATTAAGGTGAAGTAGTATAGGTCAGGCCCTTACACGTTTTAAGCTTTTTTTTGTTTACATTAAGCGAAAGTTGGAAGTCTTTGAAAAAGTGAAATATTGAACAAAAAAATGCAAAAACAAGTACGTGGTTTTTTTTAATGTTTGCAAACACTACCCAAATAAATATCAAACGAGGATTTCAACAACTGGGAATATTCTACAAACACACTCAACACTGATTAAACATATTGTCTTCCACCATATCAACTTGACCCATTAAGTACCTTAACAAAAATACTGGCACCCAATGCAAAACTGCTACTTGGAAGTTCTCTGAGAAATCTTAGCAACCTTAAATTCTGCATAAATTACTAAGAACAACAAATAAAACGCTAGCCTCCCCGAGCTTCTCTTCTGGTGGCATCATGAAGCAGTTCAACATCAACTCCCTCAGGTGGCAACTGGACATACCTAACAACCGATCCTCTGATGAAGCAGTTCCTTACTGAAAGCTGGAACAGGATAATGCCAGAAAATTAGCTGAGTAGGAAAATATATCTCATGCCATTAATTTTTGAATTTTGTTTACTTTAATCTAGATCACAAGGATACATAGATGTTTAATTTGATTGCATGTGTATGTTTTCTGAGAAGTAGCACGGTCCAAAGCAAATTGCTCCGTCCCAAATATGGAACTGTATATATTGTCGAAGAACGCCGGAGAAAAGAAGAAAATTGGACCCCAATACTTGAACAGATATAACTATATAAGAGAATATAATTCAGAAAATATCCTAACAGAAGACAAAACTCAAGCTGCTCCCAAATTCCTGTATAACTGTGGCGAGACACCAAGCAAAACACACAAAGATTCAAGGGTTTTAACCCATAACCCAAACCATAAAAAACAAACTTAACAGAGATTACAATGGATTATAATTGGGGATTAAAAATCAATCTCAGCACAGCTTACTTCAAAAACAGCCACAAGATGTTGATGAAACATACAATTTCATTAACTCCCTTAATTGCTCCCCTCTCTCACATGCAAAACTCTTACCCGAGAATCAATAGATTCCTAGAAACTTAAAACCCAAGTTTCCGAGCATAACCAAAGGTAATACTTGGCATTGACAGAAAGATAAACCCTAAACCCAAAGATACGGTCATCAAAAACCCTAACTTCAAATTCTCATCAAAATAGAAACTCAGAAGCGTCAACGTTGCACATACAGCAACGAAAACAGAAAGTTTCACCTTTTATCAAAATCAAACCCTAAACCTAGAATCCGGAAGGAAAATTGGAAGGACAGAAAAGGTTACCATGTGGGGGTACTTGTCTTGATCGACAACCCTGGTGTTTTCCAGCTTAATGTTGAGGTACTGATCCACCGAGTGAAGAGTTCCTCTGATCGCCAAATCGTTCTTCAATTCGACGGTCACTTCTCTGCCCACCAAATCCTTGAAATACGAGAAGAACAACTGCAAAACAAGCACGATTTTAACGTCTCAAAATTCGAAAACCAAGCAGAAAACATGAAGAAGAAAAACGAGGAAAGTGGAGTACCATTGTTTTGGGAGATAATCGTTCTTCCGGGACCCAAGCTTTGCAGGGCGTTGGAGGAGTAGTGGGAGTCGGAATAACGCCTCAAATCTTCAAAATTTTATACAGGCAGTAGTATTTTGCAGATAGGATACAATTTAATGCTTTTTGCACAATAAAGTCCTCTATCAATAAAAATTCTCACGAGCTGGCCCCGGAGTTTGTGGAATTGCAATTTTTACCCCTGCTAAGCTATTCGCTACATATGTTAAGACGTCATTATTCATTCGTTTTGATCATTTTTATAGAAACCTTATTTACTAAATATATCAATTATATATCTTTATTATTAAAATATTAATTTAACTATATTTCAAAGAGGAAAAATAAAAAGATATGGATACCAGCTTTATCGGATACTTTAGAGAAAAAGTGATTTTCAATTACACAAGCCCACATTATTTATGCCGAAATTTAAAAAAAATTAGAAAAAAAGTATTATTTATTTTCAGAGTAAATAACTATCAGAAAATCCTTCGGATTTAGACATTGTTCTTTTTTATGTAAGTACATAAAATCTACTCAGTCTTCTCCTTTATCAATACTTTTTTTACAATTAGTAAGCCCAGGATGAGAAATACTCCATTTGTTGCAATACATATTCACAGAAGCCAAATCATACTCTGAAAGAAGCCTTTAATTCTGGGGCTAAATTACAAATAAAATTTTGTTCTCTGTGACATATCTAATACCCCTCAAAATTTCGAGGACCTTACACAAAATACAAATGCATAACATACATAGAGCAAACTTTTTGTATGCTCCACAAACACCCTAAAAGATCACAAGGAAATCGAAAGGACTACAACATCATTTACACCTGCAATTCAACCAGCAGGAAAAATGTTTCTAAGAACCCTAGAGAAGGAAATCTAATCTAAGCTATTTAAAATTACCAGACCAGTCTTCAAGCAATGTATGCTATAGTCTTTGCTTCACTCGTCTACCGTTGATATCACTCCCATCTAGGACTCCTTCATTTCCTTGCTTGCCAACAGCAATAGAGTGTTCGTTGATTCTGGCAACGTATTCTAACAATTCACTCAGAACGTGAGGACAGCTTTCTTTCAAGTAGTCAAAACCGTCTGTCTGCATCACAGCTGCACTAAAGAAACTTTACGTTGTAAGTGACAATAATGGTTTTAACTTCTAATGCATTGCTTGAAAACTCTAGAAAAGAAGTGCTCTGTCTTTTTTTGACTTTCGAAAAAAAAAAAAACAAATGACATAAAATGTTTTGTTTTGATACTTCTGCTTAAAATAAGCTAAAATAAGGTTTTTTCAGCTTGTATTATATTTGAAAATATTTTTAGATTCTCTTCTCAAAACACTAGAGATTTTTTATACTCCCAACTTTTAACAACTTCAGCTTCTATTTTAGGAGCTCCAAAAGCAAAAGCTTTTGCGACCACCCCCTAAGATTAAATTATAGAAGTTCAAGAATCTGACACAATCTTGTTCAGGAAATAAAAAGGACAAAAAGAATTGACAATTATTAAAAATCTTCTCTCACAAAATTTTCAACTCATGTTGTCCTATATATTCTGAGAGTACCAGCAAAATTATCAGATATTCAGCAATCTTAAGAACCCGGCATACTATCATGCTCAAAATTCATCACAACTTGAAGCATTTGCCACTCAAAATTCCAATCATCAACAATCAGAATAATGTTTGACAAGAAACAAGTAAGATTTTCCTAAAGCACAAGCTAAAAGCAAATTAAAATGTAAGATGTACCTCTAAGATTCTCAGGTAATGCCACAAATTTGAGACAAACAGCTTTCAGCTGGAAACAGTGATGCTGTTCTGCCAACGCTAGTGTTGTTGCAACAGTATTGATAGCAACATCTTCACAAAGGTTAGACTCACAGAGCAATCTTAGCCTATCTAAACCATACCGATCAGCAGCTGCTAGAAGATGCTGAGACATTAGGGTTGATGCCCATTTTGAGTTCAATCCAGTAAGTTCTTCCATATCAGGTAGTGTATCCCAGTAAATAAAATGAAGTAAGGCCTGAAGGTACAGAATACATAAAAAACAAGCTATCATTGCAGAGTCAACACACGCACACGTTGTAGGTTAACTGAAAGCAATAGCTATTTAGCAGAAGTTAGTAAGGAAGATAAACATTATTAAGGGGGTGTTTGCAAACTCTACTGCTTCTCGAGAGGCTAAAGTTGTAAAAAATTGTAGTAAAAATGAGGAGTATTAGAGAAAAAAAAAAGCTAAGAAGCACTTTTACTACTCTCAAGAAACTTCCATTTATTTAGGAAAATAACCTACAAGCGGAAGCCGGAAGGATGTCCTTTGGCGCTTCAAGCTTCTAGATTATTTCTGAAGTGATGCTTAAATTAAGAAGTTAGGATTGTTTTGGAAAACCAATGAGCTGAAAAAAGCAAAAAGGATAAAAGTGCTTTTGAAAGGAGTTTGCAAACACTAACTAAATAAGCAATAGATGAGCATATAATAAAATTTTCATAAAAGCATCATGATAATCAATAGTTGTTGGACGGAAGAGGAAGCAAAAAAAAGACCTTAAAAACTGGCGCCTCCACGTCTTCAACTTTAATACACCTGGTGTTTTGATCCTTCATTGGACCGTATAATTGTGCTCTAAATACCGGAGAACGAGCTGCAAGCACCAATTTGTGAGCAGAAAAGGTATCTTCATCAACTTCAAAATTTACATCAGTTCCTTCTCTACTTTCCAGCAGCTTTCCAAAATGCTGACCTATGTCCGAAGGTGGTAATGGAATCGAGTAGATCTTAGGTCCCTCTGTGTGAGACTTAACAACACCAACGCAGCAATGAACTTGAAGACAATCATCTTTTAGGTAGTCGGAAGTTTCTAGGGCAGTTCTTTTAAAGAAACGTTTGTATCCCCTACATACAAAATTTACCCATTTAAGTTTATACTGGCATTTTCCCCTGTAAACGATCTGTTCTGGAATTTTAGGATGAAAATATGAAACATTTACTTTTACTTTATGCAGACCATATATCCTTAGAAAAACAAACCAGAGGTGAGTTGATTATGTCTTCACAAATAATACTTTGCTAGGAAATGCTTTTTGAGGAGAAAAAAAAGGAAGTTTAAGGGAAAGTAAGCTAGTACAAAATGATTGACTGACAGAACCAAGACGGTGACATGCTCTGCAACCTTTAGTAGCAGACAAACTTTCAATTCGAACCACCAATGAGTACATAAAATTAGCATAACATAAGCTAACAGAGAAGTAATACCTCTTTTCAACGAGACAACGACCCTACAATTTTTTGTATGGTAAACTAACTTAAGAATGAAATGAAAGGCAACAAGTATAGGCTATCCAATAGAACAATCTTTCTTGCTCAATTTCTATCCTTTTCCCATTTCAATTCTTAAATAACATCTAACAAAACAAGATATTTACAATTTGCATCAATGTAATAGGAGAAAAACAACCAAACTTCCTAAACTAGACAAAGTCATTACACCAAGCAATCAGACATAACACACGCAACACAAGGAGTCACAAAGAAAGTAAAAGAAAACCCACCACATGCTGCCTCGATATTTAAGACTGTAGGGGCCACTCTCCAACGCCCTACCAAAATGACTATGAACCTTGTGTCTCTCCCTTCCACTCTGATCCAAAAGCGTTAGCTCAAAAAGCGCCCTTACATCCGTGCCCTCACTTGCTAACGCGATAAAAAGCGACACATAAGTCGAATTGTCCTCCACACTCTTCCCATCAGGATAGAAATAAATAGCCCACGAGTACCCACCAACCATAAACGTATCCGATGCTATGTACTTCCCAATCCCAATTCCCTTCGACAAAGAATACCCCGTGATTTTGAAGTCGTGAGATCCGTTAACCGTCTCCGTTATCGATGTTGACGTCGTCAACGACGGCGTGGAGGGCGGCGACTCAGATGATGAAGAGGGTTTCGATGTTTCCCTGTAAACCCTACCCATTCCAACCGTACACCCTGTATACGCGAATGTATCTATTCACAACGAGATATCCTAGGGGTTCAAAGAAATCTCGAAATGAAAGGGGGGGAATTTGGGGAAATGGGGTCAGATCGGTGCCAAATTAGGACGCAATTAGAATGGGGTTTGACTGATTGATATGGATTAGGGTTTTTAATTTAAACAATTACGAGGAATTAATTCTGAAAGCGTTTTCGGTTTTGAATTGGAATCGACAATTCTGATAGGTGGGATTGATTTTCTAGGGTTTCGGGGAGGAAGATGATGAAAGCCTGAGTTTTATTAGAGAGATAGAAACTGTAGCAAAAGATGAAATGATGATGACAAATGTTTGAGATGATGATAGCGCGGTATTTATAATTGTATTGTATTGCTCTGAGGCAGGATACTGTGCGTAGAGGGTCCATGGAATAAAGCCTACCCATCACACATGGCACAATTTTATTGGCTTATAGTATGAAGAGAGTTTACAATTCTTGCCACCTGATTGGGGACCACCAAAATATGATTGTGTGGTAGTGATTATTCGTGACTTCGGTGCCACGGTGTCAGCGTACGATACTACCACGCGCACCATACGGAAAGCTACGCGCGTGACATAATAAAATGTAATTAAGTTAAATAATAAAGCCATTATAATTAATTGTTTTGTTAATCTCTAGAAGAATCCTAATACGGAACAAGTCGCACGACTTTCTTGTCTGAGTGCACCAACCTGGATCCCCGAGATAGACACACGAACCCCACTTGAATCTCACATCACATAAAATTAAAAATTAAAAAGAAAAAAGAAATTATATGTTTTTAATACTAATACCTTCAAAATAAAAGAGGGCAACATAAAAATCTGGGTGAAATTTTGAGGTGTTGGGGAGGATAAGTCAAAATATGTAGTGACCCTTAAAAGATGGCAAGAGAAATCTTGGTTTTTGGAATCTGAAGAAGTTTTCTGAAACTGGGTTTTCTCTTCAGATAAGAGAAATGGTGGAGCTTTGCTTAATGGCTTCACATGGCTATCCACATGGATTGGGGATGGTTTTCCATCAAGAACAAGGTTTCAGCAGGCTATCAAAGGTAAAGATTGAGTTTTTATCGAGTTTAGTATCTGTTCTTTCTATGGGACTTATTATAAAGATTATGTTTTATATATTATATCTGTTTTTTTCGGGTATGTCTGAGGTTATGCTTTTATGGAGTTCAGAATTTGGTTTCTTATGGTTTATGTTGTAGAGATCATGTTTTATAGAGTCTGCAACTTCTTCTTTTTTTGGGTAATGTTGTAAAGATTAATGTTTTATATATTATCTGGTTTTTGATTTTTAATTTTGTTGTGAATATTGTGATTTTTATGGAGCTTATTATCTGGTTTTGATAGGATATGATGTAAAGATTATGTTTCTATGGAGTTCATTTTTGGGTTTTCTTTAGTTTTTGTTATAAAGATTATGGTTTTATATATGATCTGTTTTTTGATGGGTATGTCTGAATTTATGCTTTTATGTAGTTCATTATTTGGTTATTGATGGTGTATGTTGTAAAGATTGTGTTTTTATGGAGTCTACATCTGTTTCTTTTTATGAGTAAGTCAGAAAAGATTACGGTTTATTGAGATTATATATGCTTTGGATTTGTTTGTTTCTTCCATGATTTCTTAATTTCTTACATAGGTTATTTATATTAACATGAATTATCTAACTTTGCTATCCCTAATAGGATCTTATAGTCCCTCTTTGGGGATACCTCTTTCGGTCTGTTCTAATTATTTTCGTATCCTTTTACTTTACTCATTCTTTATGTTTCAGGGCTTGCACCATTTTCTCCACAATCCCAATTCAAATCCAATGGTAAATCCCAACTCCACCAACTTACGTCTGCAGCGAAAAGAGGAGTGGAATCCGACAAGTGGATTATTGGATTATAATCACTTTGTCGCGATTGGCTCAACTTCTAAAAGACCAGCAGTTATTGATGGTCAAGGTTCACAACTCTCTAATTTTTCTCCTTTTCTGTTCAAATCTCTGCTACTTTTAAGTGATATCGTTTAATGGATAGTCGAGAATACAATAGGAGGGTGTCGGCTAAGCTTATTTCTATGGAAGAGCTTGCAATATGTGTTTGGAGCTTATTATTCCCTTAAATCTTATTTTATATCGAAGTGTTTTAAATAAACTATATGAATATTACGTCACTTTATTAATTTTATATAGGTAACTCGTGAGATGTAGGTTTCTATAATGAGGTAGGGAATCTTACATTTCTCTTCTAAAAGCTATCAAAAAAATCTTCAAAAATCTTTTCTTTGGAGCTCATGAACTTTTTGAAGAAAAAAATTTAAAACAGGGAAGACTTTGGAAGAGCTTATAGGTGTCAAACATCTTTTAAGTTGCTCTTAGGAGCTTATAAGCTCCAGCCAAACACTGTCTAAATTGATTAATATACTTTCATTTCGTTAATGCAAATACATCATCAAATACAAATGAGATTATGTAATTACTCCATCACAATAGTAATAAAATTCTGAGCATCCCAATACTTTTTTTACAATCCAAATAATTGGATAAAATTCGATCAAATAATCTCTGACTTGGTTTTCTTTCAAGGCAGAAGCTCATCCTGAGTTGCTACTTTTCGGATTTGCGATTGCCAAACAATGCACGAAGCAGGAGAATATTTTAAAATTACTCACCTCTGGATCACTCGAAGTAGAAGATGGTTTTCTCGATTTATCTATGTTTTCTAATTTGGTGGCCCCACAACAACCAATCACAGATGAGCAATCCTTTGCTTCATATTCCACATGGTGCTTTAACGACCCTCGATCTCAGCAGTCTCTGATATATCCAACCAATGAAATCTACTTAGACGAACCTATCTTGGAATTAGTGGCGCCCACGACAGAGAATGCATATTATCCCAATGGTCAAATACAGTATAATTATGATGGGAATGAGATGAATGATATTATTTCTGTGATTTCCGACATTTATTTGTCTAAGAACACGGTTAGGTCTAGTAAACCAACAATGCTGGTCCCTTACTTCGAGAGGTATCATAAAATTCTTGATTTAATTGGCTGAATATTAGTTTTAAATTGCTATTGGTGGGTTTAAATGGGTATTTTCATGCAGGCGGAGACGAGCACGCTCCAATACAGGTTCATCAAAGCTTGCAATGGAGAAAGCTACACAAATAAAAAGGTAAAAATGTGCTTTTACCTCAAATAAGTCATAATTTCTTATTCGTTTATACTTTTTAATAAAGTGAGAGAAGTTATACTAGTTTTAAACATTTGGAATATTTACAAAACCCTCCCTGGAGGTTTGCGTTGTTTATGAAGAAAACCATGAAACCTCGAAAATTACAAAAAACATCTTGAGTCAACAACTATCCGTTAGTTTGAGGGTGTTTTTTGTTTATTATTTGCCAAACCTCAGGGTGTTTTTCATAATTTTCGAGGTTTGAGGTTGGTGTTTGTAAAGGGCGCATTCTCAGGGGGGGTATTTGTAATCAAGCCTTAAACATTTTCAATGTTTATACATCTTACATTTTGTTACAGCCATGAAAAAGTGAAGGAAAAGACAGCACAAAAGAAGAAGACCAATCCAAGAACCGGTAAGGACAGGAACGACTATTCCACAAGCTGCCTTCATGCATGCGAAAGTCTTCTCTCCATAATTGTCAACAGGAAGCAGGATGGTAAAAGTACGATTCTGTCCCTGAAAAAGTCGGCCCCTCAATTACCCCATCTTCTGACACAATTCTCAGCCAGCATTGCTGGCACTGGAATTGCTGTTGTGTTATCAGTATTATGCAGAGTTGCATGTAGTAGAGTACCCTTTTGTGCTTCTAAGCTTTTGAGCACGGGTTTGGGCTTAGGGCTCGTTTGGCTGTCGTGGGCAGTTAACAAATTGAGGGATACGGTTGTTTCGATAACTAAGAGTTCTGGGAAGTCAGGTGATAAAGAAGAGGAAATGATGGGGAATCTGGATAGAAATTTGAAGGATATTTACTTTAGAGCAGCTGCATTGGTGGCGGTTGCAGTGCTGCGTTTGGCATGATATTTTGACTTGGTAATTATTTGAGGGGTCGATTTGTTATATTGAGAGATTTTGAGGACTTGTGTTTGTATAACTGAATTATGTATAAGATAAAGATATATTGGCCTTAAATTTATGCTTTTATGTTGCTGCTAGGTTTAGTGATAGTTTAAGAGGCTTTGGAATATGTTACTTAGCAGGTATATAATGCTGTTGGAGTGAGTGATCGATTTTTGAATGGTGACAAGTACAACTGATTTTTTATTTTCTTTTCATTTTGTGTTTGGCTCGTAAGTTTCTAAATATATTTGAAGTTTCATGGTTGATACTAATTGATAGAATCTTAAAACATATGAATGTTAGATTTTAAACCTAAGTTTACCAAGATCTTAATGAATTTGTTCTAATTAACCACATACTTTACAAAATAATTGTTAAGGATAATTACCGACTCACTATAATTATCAGACGCAACTTATGGTAGTTTCCTCGAGGGGGCATTGGTAATTATTAGTTTCTTGTGTGAGTTCCACCAGTAATATTTTACCCAAACATTTAAAAAGCGTTCGTACAGACTACGATATAAATAAGATCTTCCAAATCCTGGCACTAAAAGTAAGAACAATAAAGAAAAAAAACAGAACTGCTTGTAAGGCAATATGAATAATTAAAATCGATTTAAATGATGTTTTTGATCCAGCATATGACTACTAATTTGGCAGGTGCGAGAGCATTGGTAGGAGAACCCCAAAAAGTTTAAATTATTGACTATACATATGATAGGAAACGTGTGTTTAATATTTCGAAGGAGTTTCAGTAAAGAATACCTAGTAATGCCACGAAAAACAAATTTTAATGAAATCTGTCTCAACTAATAACCTTCGAAACAACTCCAGCACCTACAGTCCTTCCACCCTCCCTAAGGGCAAATCTTTGTCCTGCAATAAACCAATAAAATTATTTTAGATATTTACCGCAAATCAAATGCAATACACAACCGATAAACGAAGAATATGGGTTTCTTTTGGATCTCCACAGTCCCTTGGAGATTGTATGAGTACAACTTGCTCGCACCAGCTTAAATAAAAACCTTGCAAATTCTACCCCTAGATCTGCTTTGAAATCACACATTCCATCAGGGTTTGGGGTAAAATGGTCATTCACTTTAAATTCACCCAAACCATAATGGAATGGGGTAATTTGTAATTATCAAAACTCAAAAATGGTAAGAGTTGTTAACTTCATAATCTGAATAGACAAAAGAGAGCAACAAAAATACCATGGTTGATAAAATAACTCACCTGCTTCAAGAGGGACTGGGTAAATGAGGTCGAAAACAGCCGTGACATTATCTCCAGGCATAACCATCTTCACATTTTCAGGCAAATCGACTTTACCAGTTACATCGGCTGTCCTCATGTAGAATTGGGGCATGTAATTTGAGAAGAATGCAGTGTGGCGGCCGCCTTCTTCTTTTGTCAGGACATATATCTCTGCCTCAAATTTCTTAAATGTTTTGAGAGTACCTGGTTTTGCAATTACCTAAACCGTTGAAAAGACAAAGATTACTACAAATATCTGAACAGTGGAATAGAGGCAAAATTACAAAATTCATCCTCTAAGTATGCCTATATATAGTTTTTTGTCTTTGAAATTGTCATTTTTCAATCTTAGATAGTTCGGTTCTTTGAAATTCATCCTCTAAGTACAAGGCTAAATGTGTCAATTCTTGAAACATACTGACTAAAATTGAAAAGGTGACAAAAAAAGGACAAGAACCATATATGAGCATATTGAGGACAACTTTTTACAATTTTGACGTGGAATAGAGCATCTCCCATATCCAAATAACAAATAATTATGTTGAATACTACTGTAATAGATATCAAAAACTTCTTAATGTCACTGACCATTCCTCGTTGGATCTCGTCACGTTTCAAGCCACGTAGAAGAAGGCCCACATTGTCACCAGCCTACAAAAAGGTTGTTTATGTCTTTTGCAGCATAAGATTTTATTTCGAAACCAAACAGAAACTAAATGTTTACCTGGCCATAATCCAATGTCTTCTTGAACATCTCAACACCAGTCACTGTAGTTTTTAGTTTGTTCTGTAGAAGAAAGTTATGGGCAGTAGCATAACGAGTTCAGTGGCATGTAGCAATTTCAGAAAACATATGTTAATTGTTTAAGCAGTAGAATATATTGGAATGTGGGAATTGATTAGAAAAAACAAATGTGGAACTTATATAACTTCGAAAGATAATAATCACTCACCTGCGACATTCCCAAAATTTCCACTTCTTCTCCTGGTTTGATTTTACCTTGTTCAACACGTCCAGTTGCAACAGTTCCACGGCCCTTTAGTGCCAAAATAAAATATAAATTAGAAAAGAATTGATGAAAACATTATCTATCAAGAAGTTGTTTTGACTTCACCCAACAATAAATTCAAAAGATTCATACATCCATCAGGATGCCATTTTCAAACTCTCTCAAGAGAAAGATTGACAGATAAATAAATAATAAAATGAAAGAAATAATTATAATAATAAATTTAAAAAACGATTTTCTGATACCTGAATAGTAAAAACATCTTCAATGGGCATCAGAAAAGTCCTATCAAGCTGTCGAACGGGATCTGGAATGTATGAATCTACAGCTTCCATTAACTTCAAAATAGCTTTTTTCCCAAGTTCTTCATTTGAACTCTCCAACGCAGACAGAGCTGATCCTCTGACAATGGGGATGTCGTCCCCAGGAAATTTGTAGAAGCTCAGCAATTCTGCAAGTATGATGAGGAGATTTTTAACAATTATTGAATCTTCAATAAGGGATATAGCTAACATGCAATGGTATTAGAAAATTCTGGCATACCGCGTAGCTCCATTTCAACAAGTTCCAACAATTCGGGGTCATCAACAGCATCAACTTTATTAAGGAAGCACACAAGTGACGGCACACCAACCTGCAATATGATCACAAATTAAAACAAAGAGGAGAAGAAAATTAGTCAATATGATTACAAAACAAAAGAAAAACCAAGAAGAGAAGCATATTAGGGGAGTTTATTGAGGTTTTCTATGTTAGTCAAACTTCATGTCAAGATCACCTGTCGTGCTAGCAGTATATGCTCCTTAGTTTGTGGCATTGGTCCATCAGGGGCAGATACAACAAGAATGCCTCCATCCATTTGAGCAGCTCCAGTAATCATGTTCTGCATGCAATTTAATTATAGCCAGGAGGTGAATAACATCAAACCCGAATGAGCCAAATGGTGCTATTAACATTCAGTAAATTACATTTTCAAGTTGAATTTATAATTTGTGTAAGCCCAATCCCAATAATTTACTCCTGCCTCGTCCACCATATAATAAAAGGCCAACCCGGAAACAGCTTTAGAACTAAACTATATAGGTTAATGTACTTCAGTACTGTTTCTGAGAAACTATTAGATTAAAATGATTTGTGTTTGAAATTCTAACATATATTAGAGCATTTGATCAGAAACCTTAGCTAGTATAAGCCAAGTACATTCTCAAGGTCAAATCTGCATAATCATATCCAAGCAGACAAACAACCAGAAAACGAATCATATCAAGGAAAACTAAAACCAGCTGAGAGCTTGATTAAGTACTTAAAATAATCAGCATTAAAATAAGTAGATTTTAAATCTTACTTTCACATAATCAGCATGTCCAGGGCAATCTACATGAGCGTAGTGTCTATTTGCAGTTTCATATTCCACATGTGCCTGCAACATCAATTTCCAATCATAAGTACATATCTACAGGGGAAGAACATGGACACACGAGGGAAGTGGAAAATTTTCTAACTGTGGCAATTGTGATCCCTCTTTTTTTCTCTTCAGGTGCTTTATCAATTTCGTGAAACGCAATTGCTTTAGCCTTCCCTTCTTCTGCTAAGACCTTTATCCAAACCAAGCAAATTCAGTCAGGGCAAGAAAATGGAAAATTGAAATTGGGAACCCATCATTCATTATTTCCATCGATACCTTGGTGATCGCTGCAGTTAAGGTGGTCTTTCCATGATCGACATGTCCAATCGTCCCCACATTTACGTGAGGTTTTCTGGAAACAAACAACACATCAGCTAATCAACAAAAAATTTTACCCAATTCTATTATCACGAGTTCTCTTTGCATGCTCATGATTAATACTCACAAACTCATAATATGTACTTGGATTTGGATATACTCCCAAAAAAGAAGAAGTCCTATTCCACGAAACATATTCACACGAATCACTACCAGACGCCACCGTTTAAAACAGAAAAGCAAAAATAATAGACCGAAAATAAGCGCCTTACGTGCGAGTGAAGGTCGCCATGGATCTCCACCCGGGTTTCGAGGTTTCATGCGACGTGATCGGCGAGTCGAAGGTGGAGATCGGCGAGGCGGCGGAGGATCCTCGGCAGCTGGCCGAGAGAATTCCCGGGGAGAGTGTAACAACGCGCCTCGCATTCGCATTTCGTACTGCTACAGACGCCATTTTTGGAAATGTGGTTGCTTGGGGTTCAGGGTTTTAGTTAAAGCTTCACCACTTTTATAGTACCATGCTACTTGATAACGATGTCGTTTTACCGGCAGATCATTTGTTGGGCTGGGCCGTCCATGAACAGTTGGATACTTGGTTTGATTTGCTATTGGGCCTTATAGTCTTGAGCATAGCCCATATTTGAGATGGGTTATTAGTCTATTTCATATACGTTACCTCGGGCACAGATTTATTATCTTAAACAGCAATTTTTGATTAATTAAAGAATCCTAATTTGGTTATTTTGGAGTCAAAAGTCAAGTAGAAATTTCAACTTCACTATTATATTGTATGATCTTTAGTCGTGGAAACAAAAAATAGAAGGCAAATAAAAAGAAGAATCTGATACTAATTATCAAAATGCACTTTCCACCGAAATATCCATATGAAGAGAAAGGTCAAAATGGTCTTTTGACCATCTAGAGTAGCTCCTTGATCCCACAAAGACTTCAAATTTCCTTCCTGAGAAATTCAAACTTAAAAATGTAATTTTGATGATAAATTATAATCGAACTACTAAATTATGTCACTTTTAATGAACTAAGGGAAATATCTACACTTTAATCAGATATAAAGATGCAAATGAACCGAGTTGAATTTGACAAAATTTTCAATTTCGAACGAGAAATATTTAGCATGAACTTGAGCTCGATGATCTTGACTTAACTCAAGCCATACTAAACTCGAATTTTCGTTAGGGTACTACTGTGTGTCATCCCATTGATGGATGCTTCTAAAGCTTTAGTAATGCTAGCTACCCGGAACGTCACCAATCATATATAGTTGATATATATATTCCCACAACTAAGAACTCAGTGAATCTTTAGACTTTTGAGTCACAAAATGAATCTGATTCCAAACTTAAATGTAATTTCTAAATATCTATTGGAAAATTAATCATTCTTGCTAGCTAACTCTACTAAGTTTCATCTTAATTGTATCATTAATTTATGGAGTCAAGAGTCAAGACACGGCATTGAAAATTAATAAGGAAGATAATAAATGATACTATTAGAATTTTACCCAATTATTATTACATTTATAAGTGGCATTATATTGTTATACAAAAAAAATTACCAAGTTAATTATGTGGGCAGTTGTTTTACACTTGTCATGTAATTGGTGTTATTCTTACTCGAAATTCGTTGGTCATTAGTAGGATCTTGATCACATTGATCATCTAATATATATTTCTTCTTTTTGTCTCGATCAAAATCCTACTTAAAATAGAAAAGAAACTTCTCAAAGCTTATAGGTTTGGCACCTCATTATTGAGAGGAAAAAAATAATAATATATAATTAAGGTGAGATTAATCCTAGTACTTACGTAATATAATAAACTTAATTTTATTCGATATATATATGTACAACCCTAGTCATGTCTCACTAGTAGCTCCACTCAAAGAAAGGCAAAGAGAATCTCTCGAGGGCCACGATCAACAGTACTATTTTCCTTGAAATTTTCTTAGAAATATAATCACAAACACTTTTCAAGTTTTCACACTCAAAATCAAGATCATTAGGCAGCTAAACACTACCATTAATCCGTTATTTAAATCTCAATATCATGCTCATTCTTTCTCCCTCATCGATCACATCAACTCCATATATAATTAGTGTTTCCACGAAGAAAGAAAAATTAATACAGAGAAAAAAAATGGCGGCACATAACAAAAGCAACAGAAAATGTGAAGGGCTGTGGCAGAAAATCTTGAGCCCTTTCAGAGCACGTCCCGTAACCCATGAATCTCAGCCGTCGTCCATTTCCGTCACCAACGACAAAAAACCAGTTCATCATCAGCCTAGCTTAAGCAAGATCATGATCCCAGTTGAATTTGATCACCTCCAGCAACAACAAAAACCTGCTGTTTCTCCCGATAAAAGAAAGAAAAAGGGACGAAATTTTGCTGAGAGAGAGATAATTATCGTTCATGGCCAAAAGTTGGCAAAACCCAAGTCGAGGAAAGATGATCATGATCATGAGAGTAAGTTTTCTAGTTATATTGATAAGGTGAAGGATAGGATGATGAAGACTGCGTCGCATGTCGGTGGTGGCGCCGCTGGCGGTGGAAGTGGCGTCGCTGGTGGCGACTCCGGTGGTAGTGGTGGTTCTGTGAAAAGAGATAGCTTTAATGATAAGGCGACCAACTTTATCAGTCGCGCTAGGGTTAAGATAAGGGCGACGACATCAGTTCAAGATGCGAGGAATATTTCCTTTAAGTGAAGTACTTATAAGATAATAATGAAATAAAAAGAATCGAAGCATAAGTAATTATTATTTGTGAATATATTTTATTATTAAATATATATATTTATATTTGGAGATTATAAAATGAAGTATATATGAGATTCATATAGACCACTTTGAGAGTGGGATTGGGCTTATGAGGAGAAGTGCCTTCAGATGTATTATCATTGTAATTGTTTTATTTTGCATACAAAAAATATGTAATTGTTTACTATTTATTAATGAACATTTATAAATAAACTATTAATTAATGAGTCAGCTATTTTATATATACAATAAGACAAACGACTAAGTTTTTGTTAGTTTAATGGAAAATATCTTAAAATTTTGTCTCATATAAAATAGTAATAATCAACGTTTTAAAATATTTAATTAATTTATTTTTAAACGAAATTGTAAGACGATAATCTTTATGGATCGACAACCATGATAATTAATTTTTTACTTATTAAAAATTTAATAAATTGTATTAAAAACAATTGGAAAAGTCGTATATTGATATCATGACTAATTTAATTTATAAAGTCCCAATGAACTATTAATTAAAATTTAAAACAATTTTATCAAAAGGAGAAATGGCCTATATATTTCTGTAAAACCAAATTAAGAACTTAAGGGATGGGCTTATGAGTACAACCTTTTAAGGACTATTAAAGGATTTTGGACCAGCTTTTATTGGGCTTATGGGCCTGGTGGTAGTTTAACTAGGCCTGTTAAATAATAAACCCAAAGAATATATACAAATTACAAGTAATTGTAAAAATAAAATTAACATTTCATTCTATATTATAGTCATAATAAAATTTCCCGAACCCATGCTTGAAATAAATAAAATTGTTATCAGTATGGAGCTAGCAGACTCATAAAATTCTGATTGCAATTGATGCATGTCAACTTTACTGCATCATTTTCAGAACAGCAATTGAGATTGTTCGTTTTGGTTCACTTTCTGCTGAAGCTTTTAACCTGCGCCACTCTCTCTCTCTCTCTCATGTGCGCTCTTCCTGACTTTTAGTCTGATAAAGGAAATAGCTGCAAGATCTATCTGACTCACTTTTCGCCAGCTTCCCGGCTAAAGTAAGCCGTGGTTTTATTAATTTAGGTTAGGATGTGATACACAAATACTTTTAAAAAAATCACAATACAATGCAGTATTGCGTTTAATAACTGTCTCAGACACTTTTCTAAATATTAAATAATGAAAATATATGTATCCCAATATCCTGTATCCATGTCCCAATATTAGAAAACTGAGGTAGCGACATCATTAATAGACCCCTATATATATTTGAGGATTCATGATTGATTTGTGTACCATTTATACTGTGCATTTCACATTAAGGAGTAATGCACTGTAAGTTTCGTGGTTTAGAGATTCAATTTTCAAATTCAATGCTACATTAGTTAAATGCACTAGAAACACAACTGTTATTTGTATGGATAATTTAACGCAATTATTAGTGGTTTAATTCGACTCGATCTATTTAAATGAACTTTAGAACCAACAAAAAAAAATATTAAGGAGTGATGCATAAAATTCATAGTACGTGCGTAAGAATTTCTTGACAATTTTGCAACTTAAAATCATTATTATAGATGTTGATCGTATTCAATTTTATTTGACTAATGCACGTTAGCTTGCACCAAAAGCTGAGGAATTTCAATTGTAGCCCCCTACTAATTTTAATGCATGAAAGAAGACTACTATTAGCCATTGAATTTTGTTTTTTTAAAAGAATTTAGGATATGGTCAATGTTTAGAAAATGAAAAAACATGCATTATAATTTTCCAACAATCCACATCTTTTAATTTTCTAATTTTATTACAGATCATTGGGGATTTTAACCATAATCTTAATTTATTCAATTCAACAGCAGATCGAATTAAACCCACTGTAATAGCAAAGCTGAACCCACGAACGTAGAACAGTTGGCTTATATATGTTATCCTGCTGCGCCATGGAATCGTCGCCATGTGCGTAGTGCGCTTCGTCGGTGGTCTGGTCACAGTTTACCTACGGCGCAGCAGACTACAGAGCGCACTCGCTCATCTGGGCCCACCAGATTATGTGCTCCACGCCAATGGGCCCTGAGTTATACTTTAGCCCATTTACGGTTTGGTCCAACTATTATTTCTACTTAAAGAGTTTGACTTTTATCCAAAAACAAAGGAAATGAGAAACTCAAGAAAAAACAGCTAGTATACTAATTTAATAATACATTTCGTATTTAAGTCATTGCTAGAAAGAATCTTTCATCTAACTAATCCTATCCTATAGTCCAAAAATATCCTCAACATAATACTTTAGCCCATTTTGGACATTTCCAAAATAATTGTACTTAATTATTCCACGTCACCTCTCATTTTGACAAGTCAGCGTGTAGTCGCGTATTCCCAAACCCTCGCTTTCCCTACCACCTTTTAATTTTCTCCCGAGTTTTTTCCGCTTTCTAAACTAAGGAAATTAATCAATTATTATCAATCTTGTTTTATATAACCTTCCAGTACGATTTCAAGATGTTATCACACAAGTAGAAACTATACTACGCTGAGGATTGTAAATTCACTAGCTAGCTAAGAAGTCCAAGAATTGATCAATAAAGTTTGTCTAAAAAGGTCGGGATTTTTTTAAAAAAGCACCTGAAATGTCGCCGGCGGTCGGCGAAGTGATGCAAGGCGATAGGATACCGGTGGTGCAGTCTCCAACTACGGAGGCGCTCGCGAAGGACTCTGTCATCTCGTGGTTTCGAGGCGAGTTTGCGGCAGCGAACGCCATAATCGATGCTCTCTGCCGTCACCTGACGGAGATTGACGGCGGAGGATTATGAAACTGTATTCGCGGCAATTCATCGGCGGAGACTGAACTGGATTCCGGTCCTTCAGATGCAAAAATACTATTCTATTGCCGATGTCACGTCGGAGCTGAAGAAAGCTGCGGAGAAGAAGAGAGAGGGAAGTGATCATGTGAAGTTCTCGGGGTCCACTTCTAAGT
Organism: Verbena officinalis; assembly: GCA_958496215.1. NCBI lineage: Eukaryota > Viridiplantae > Streptophyta > Magnoliopsida > Lamiales > Verbenaceae > Verbena > Verbena officinalis. Next base: position 1,103,638 of record OY292385.1, read on the forward strand.
TGACGTTTAATGTGAACAAGAAAGATGAAGAGAAAAGTTTGAAAAGTTGCGGAGACACTAATCATATTAGTGAATCGTTAGATGAAGACGGCGACGGCGGAGGTGAGGCGGCAGATGACTCGCCACAAAGTCATATCACGGATTCAGGTTGGTGAAATAACATACGATTTCTCATTATTAATTCATCAAATTTTATGATAAATAAATTTTAAGTGTTTTTTCAATTTATATTTTTCCAAAAATTTTAAGTATGTGAAGTTAGAAAAAGGTAAAAAGTGCTTTTCGAAAAGTTCTTGGCCTGTACACGTGTAAGTAATATACAGTAGCTTTGGGAGAGCGAATTCGTTTATAAATAGCCCAAAAGAACTTTCTTGAATCATCTGATTTAAAGTGATATAGATTCTACTATTATGTCAATTCTAATTTGATTTAATAAATTTGAGATAATTAATTTATTCATTTAAAATGAAACATTATTTTCCCCTAATGCACGGTCACGTGAACTCAATACTTCTGATTAAGTTACCGAACTGCTAAATTATGTCATGCGTAACATTTTTATTAATTATGAACAATAAGCTCTTAGATAAACAAACAGACATAATTATTTTAAGATAAACATTTTTGTGGTTGGGAAATGACAAAAGAAATTTGACTCTCTTTTGGTAAGCCCAGAGTCCTAGGTTCAGTGCGTGCAGAAATATTGTTAAGCCCAAGAGATTATAAATGGGTCATTTAATGAACAGGCTGAACAAGCTTTTTCTGGCTCAACCTTCATTGTCTCTGTCTATCTTTTGGTTGCATGCATAACAGAGCAAGTGCTGACAATCTATCCAAGTTAATTTCCTTAAATAGTGTAACTCAGAAAATGAAAGGTTTCGATCTATGACGACAATTTATTCATTACATGCCTTGATAATTGATTCTTCTTCATTCTAACTTTTGCTTTTGCTTTTGGTAATTGATTCTAACTTCATTCTAATAATGTACGAGGAACAAAATATTTATACCTCTTTACTTGGGATTTCTGAGGACAATGATGACAGAATCTCCTCGGAGGAACATCTTACTAATAAAACGATCCTTGTTAACTGGAAGAGCTTTCTTCTTGCCTTTACCAGTCTTGGGCACCTAAAAATTTCAATAACAATTAAATCGAGGTATAACCATAACCTAACAGCATAAAAAAGAAGTGAAATTTTATCGAATTCAAGATATTCAAACCGATATATTCTTCCAGAAATAAAACCAACCTCAGTCCACATCTCTCTGACATTTTCGAGCACCATGTTACAGTGACGGTCAAAAGCCCTCACATGGCCAAGAAGCTTCTTGTTGTTCCTACTTGATAAGCACCTAGCAGAAAGAACGAACAAGTCTAATGACATTTGAAAGTATATCACCAGAAAATTGAAAACCTTCTCTATAGACAAAAAGGTAAAGCACTTTCTACACTAGTAAGAGATTATAAAAGAAAACAAGAAATTGAAAGCAGAACCATACAATCAGTAAGAACTTCATAACCCTGATTCATAGGAGTTAAACAAATACCTGTGTGTTATTCTTAACACTCATCATAAGAACGGAAAGTGGACCTGTGTTGAACTCCTCTTCCTCATTCTTCCCCTGCAAAGACATATCTCCACGTAAATCACAGAGAGTCTTATGGAAACTAACAAGAAAATAAACCTAACAGTAATGAGAAAATTAGGAGGCTCATCAAAGTTCAACAGAAGTCATGTATTCCTAATAATCGATGGTAATAAAAGCTTGTTAACATCAACCCATTGCTCGTGAGAAAAATAGATAAAGAGAAACATAAGAAAAAAAGGAAACCATCAAGATACACGGAAACCAAACAAATACCACAAAAAATGATGATCTTATCAATACATCTTCATTTGCTCTCTCTCTTTTGCCATCTCTTTAGTATTTCCAAAATGCAACCTCCAGAAGTACCAATTTCACCAAAATACTTTCCATCAACTAATGAGGTGCTGACAAATAGAAGTAGTTCATTCTTAAATGAACATAAATACATAATACGAAAGCTGATACTAAATGGTAAATACAGTATGAGGAGGACATGTAATAAAGTAGAAAGACATAGCAACATCTTATAAACATTTCTAAGAGCAAAACCATGTAGTGGAGAAACATAAAACCAATTTGAACCCAAATATTTAATGGGCATAAATAACCAGATATGAAGCCAAAAACACAGACAGAAATTGTAAAAAAAAAAAAAAAAGCATCAGATCACTTACAGGTGCATCCTCTTCCATTGGCCGACTGCAAAAAAGAAAAACAATAGCAATTCAGTAACGTCCAACTGAAGATTATCCTAACAGTTAGCGTCCTCAACAATGACCACCCATAGCTAAAACGTCCCAAATAAATGTATCTAACAAAAATAGGGAATACTAAGGTGTTTTTCCAACAATTAGACTGTCAAAATACTAGAAAACAACAAACTAATTTAGCATAATGTTGATAAACACCAGTGCAGGGGAAGTAAAGACAAGCCACTCACCTCATATTCGACTGATTATTCAAGCTTCTGAGAAAGTACAAACTCAAGACAACTACCTGGAAAGGAAAAATTAGGGCATTAAGAGTACGGTGAGAAAAGGGAACACAAAATTCAGTTAATTAACCATTAGAACTTGGGGAAAGCTGGGAAAATAATTAGACCCATTATTGCTCGTCTCATTTCCATTACTGAGAAAAGAAAAGCAGAGAGGATCAAGATAATTAATGACTCAAAGAACCAAAACAAGAAGAAGAAGAAGAAGAGCATGTCAAATGAACATCAACAGCAATGATCATTATCATTACAAGAAAACCATAAAGGAGAAAAATATTCATTACAATGGCAGAGTGTCAATGCCAGTGATTCTCAACTGGCATTACTACACTAATACAACAAAAAAACTAATCAAAAAATAGCATCCTTTGTTCTTGTAGCTTCTCCACAAATCATAAGGCCCTATTTTGTCCTCTCCCTAAGCAACTTCATACCAAACTGCAAACAACAAAACCATCAACAAACAATTAATATTTCATTCTTTAACTAAAGAATAGCAAAATACAATGTATATTCATGCTAAATTACCTCAAACTTTCCTCTTCTTAATCTGTTTTGTCAGGCTCATCACGAAAAGGAATCCCAAACCGTTTAGCCCGCGCCTTCTTCTTCTCAAGAAGAGAGCCGCTGCTACCGTGCAGATGCACAACCGCCCGCCTTTTTTTTGTCAGGCTCAACGCCAAAAGGAACACCAAGGGGCTTAGCACGCGCCTTCTTGTGCTGCCCGCTGCTAGACGGATTTTCAGAATTAACCGGCAACTTCTCCTGCGGATTTTCAGAATTTTCAGAATTAACCGGCAACTTCTCCTGCGGATTTTCAGAATTTTCAGAATTAACCGGCAACTTCTCCTGCGGATTTTCAGAATTTTCAGAATTAACCGGCAACTTCTCCTGCGGATTTTCAGAATTTTCAGAATTAACCGGCAACTTCCCCTGCGGATTTTCAGAATTTTCAGAATTAACCGGCAACTTCCCCTGCGGATTTTCAGAATTTTCAGAATTAACCGGCAACTTCCCCTGCGGATTTTCAGAATTTTCAGAATTAACCGGTAACTTCCCCTGCGGATTTTCAGAATTTTCAGAATTAACCGGCAACTTCCCCTGCGCCTTTGCGTTATCAGGAACCGACTTGCAAAGGGTGCGAACCAAAAAATCACTGCACAAAACCATTAAAAATCATAAAAACCAACAAGAAACAAGAACATTTAAAAAGAAAAGACAGATTGAGTTACCAATTCTTCTTTTGGATTTCGAGGGCACGACCAAGCACTAGCTTGGCTTTAGAGAAATGGAGACTAGATAACTGATGCAGAGCATCAGACAGCATATCGGAGATGGTAAAGGAAATTGCACGATTTTCCATTATTTCTAGTTGTTCGTTTCGAAGTTCTTTGTGAAGAATTGAAATCGATGACAGAAGACGTTCAATTTCTTCGTCCACTTTTCCATCATCCAGAAATTCTTTCTCCATGGCGGTTTGTTTGTGTTGAGAATCAATTCACAGAATATGACGAAGGAAAGGAATTGCGCACTCAAAAGTAAAGTTTTCATTAATGATTCAAAAGTTAGTATAATAATGGGAGCTAATAGACTTATTTATACTACACGCGGCATAGGCGCAAGCCAGCTCAATCCTAACTGAGTGCGACTTTAAGTGAGGAGAGGATGAGTGCGACTTATTTTCACTGATACTTTACACTCTCTTCCACCCTTTTTTTTTTCTAGTATTTACTTTTTTTTTAATTATAAAAACTGTTGTCGATTATCATAATTCTTTTAATTATATAATCATAAAAAAAAGTTTCTAATTACCATTTATAATTTATCCTATTAAATATCATCACATACATATAAATACACGTTACCTGTCGTTGCTGCTTCTCTAGCCGCAATTTCTCAGCATTGGCCATCTCATACTCTCCATTTTCCAAGCGTCTCTGATCAGGTCTCAGTCTATAGAATCTGTTGGGGGTTAGCTTTTCCTGAAATAGATATAAACACCATTTGAGTTCGTGTTAAACACTCTCACATTGTAATGTATAACATCATCCATACATGAAAGAACAACTTCCTGGTATGAAATATATAGAACGTGATGAATATATGCCTGAATACATTCAAACTATTAAAACACACACATAAAAGAATTCAAAACCTATAAACCTCATATACTGCTGATTTTCGTAGACAATTGGTCCAATTACATTCAGACCCCCTGTACTCTGGATTCTGGAAAAAATTACATCGACCCCCATACTTAGACTCCATCTTGCTCTGATGAAAAGGGGCAATTTGTAAGCCAGAATCAAAGTACAGGGGGTCTGGACATAATTTTTTATAGTCTAGGGGGCCTAGATGTAATTTTACATAGTATAGGGGGTCTAAGTGTAATTAGACCAAATGTCAAGGGGTTTAAACGTAATTCACCCTAATTTTTAATGTGTGATGTAAACGAGTGTCATACAACCAAATAAATCTTGATTGTAAGATCAAAAAAAGAGATGAGAAAAAGAAGAGATTGGTGCATTTGACCTATACTTTCACCATCTTACTAGTTTATGTAACAAATTAGTAAGGTCATTGCAAACAGAAAACTTGTAAAATAAAATATAAGAACACTACAATTTGGTCTCAGTTATACAGCTTAGACACTGATGAAGCTTAGAGAAACGTCCGACACGGGTGTCCGATACAGTGTCGGACACGACATGATAGCGTAAAACTTTTAGAAGTGTTCGTGCATCATAATTGGTGACCATATATATTCCACCTATAGGGACGAAAAAATCTAGGGATTATTACACTAAGCTGACAATACGATAAAACTGATTTTCATTTCCCAAAGCATGGAATCAATGCAAGTGCCAAAAACCAAAACATAAACCCTAAATTATTGGAGGGTGTTAATTCCAAATCCCATCAGACAATGATCAATCCTGGAATCCCATATTCAAGAACTGTAGGAACTCTGATATTGTGTTTTCGATAAATTTGAATGGAAAATGGCAAAAATCCTAACCAAAACGCACGTACCCCTTTGTGAGACTACCGAATCAATGCACACTGCACAGGGTATTGATCTGTATGTAATTTTCCACAATATAAAGTGTCGAAATATTAGTAGACCAAATGTGTTGAGGGTCTAAATGTAATTATCTTTATAGGATATAGCATAGCATAGCATGAGAATTGAGAGGTCATGAATCGTCAATAAGTTGATGAAGCATTACCACTATACTTATCTTGCCTTGATCTAGATGACACTCCAATTTCTTTTAGCTGTCTCTGAGTCTCATCAACAACCGTATTCTCCAAATCCACTTTTTTTGTCTACAAAACATAACAACCATTTTTACTCAAACAAGTACAGAAAACGAAATGGAGTTAAACATATAAATTCCCTTCATAGTTAAGGGATAAATCTTAACAAAAAAAAATTGACATTCATAATAAAAGAAACACGCATCAAATTTAAACGATAGTCAAATTGAGGTTTAGGTTCATATTTGATAAAATAGACTTTTTTGAAGGAGCGACATACGAACAAGTTCTCCGACCTCCCTCCCAACACCGACTTGAGGGAAAGACTTCCCCGACCCAATCAAGCTCGTGACGAGCATGCCAGGTACGATGAGCATCCCACTCTGCCTCGCAGTCGCCGTCAGGCACAGTCGCCTTCACAGAGGCGATCCTCAAGGAAGATCCGGGAAACACCCCGATCCCTCGTGACCTCCCCGTTTACGATGGAAAAACAGATCCAGCTAGCCACATAGTCAGCTTCGAGCTGGGTATGAATCTCTTCCCCCATTCCGCCCGTACTTGGGCGAAAGTGATGGCCACTACCTTCAGGGGGTCGGCCCTTAACTGGTTCTTGAGGTTAGCCCCAGGATCCATCGGATCGTACGACGAGCTGGCAGGAGCGCTCGAGGGGCACTTTCCCCCATGATCCAAGAGAAGCTCCCTCAATCTCACATTGACTCGATCGTGCAGGGGGAGAATGAATCGTTGAAAGATTTCTTCACTCGGTTCAACGAAGAGATAGTCCGGGTTGACCGCACAACTTGCAATTTGTCCTTCATGTTCTAGGTCGGAACTGCCACAATCGGGACTTCACCAAGGAGCTCCTTGGCCACGCCTGCGTCGAGAGCCTGGTCGACGTTCAAAACTGCTCTACGAAATGGATGTCCTACGAGGAAATCGTGTAAGCTTAATTATGTTAGTTAAGTACGGTTAACTTTTAGGGCGACAAACTATGTATTGCTGATTCCAAGTTGTTGGGATCATATGTTGTTTTTATGAAAGTGCTCATTATCTCTCTCCTCTGCTCTCTGTCTTCTTTCTCTTCTCATCATTCTGTTGGGATCATTGTATTTTTGAGTTGTTTAATTAAAGTCCTATTTCCACAAGCAGTTTTGAACTTCAAAGGTGTATCTTTTGTTCACCTCGATGTCACTCGTTCTTAGTAGTCTTAACTTTTTATCCTATATTACCTCACACACCACACTTTTTCTCCTACGCATTTTCTTTTTGTCTTCTGTAATCTGAATTCACTGGCAAGCCCGTACATTTCCCATTTAGATTATCATAAAAAGTCCAATTGAACCTAACATTTCAGATAGAATAAGTACCCACAAAATTATGTCTTACTTTTAATGTCGTCTCCCTGTTGCCAGATGGAGCATTTGGCAAGATTGTTTTATCAAAATTGATACCTTGTACAACTCCTCTAGCTTGCAGCCTTTCTGATATTGTTGCAGCCAATTCGACTCCAGAGTAACCACATCCCACAAAGCAACACGAATTGGAAAGTCCTTACCAAAGTACTTACGCTCCAGTGCTCTTAGCTTCTCATTAACTCTCTGCATTAACGACTACCAATATATAGAGAAGGTTGAAAAGTTTGCATCATAAAGAATTGGGATGATTATAGTTGAACCCCTCGACTATGGCCTAAATACAACAAGACCCCCTGAGGTTTTAAGAAAAAATGGTCAAATATTAGACTTTTATAGACAAGGGTAAAACATCAGGTGTTCATATAAGTATTTTGATGACATCAACAAAAAAGTCAACAGCTAGTCCCAAGTGACGGAGGCAAACCTCAGGGGATGTAGCCGTAATTATTCAAATCTCAGTGAGTTTTGCTGTATTTAAGATATAATCGAGGGTGTGTAGCAGTAAGGCTCTGAAAGAGGGAAGAACAATTTAGGCGCGAATAAATAAGGTTCTGAAAGAGGGAAGAACAATTTAGGCGGTCTTTATTCGCGCCAATTAACTTCCGTTAATTATTTGGACACAACGTGGGAGTCGAAAACTTTGAGGGACACAAATTAAAACGACCCCATAGTTCAGGGACGAAAAGTAAAAAAAAAATTTCTTATTTAAATTTATGACCAATTAATATATTTTCTTTTGTTACAAAAATTCAAAATTCTAGAAAGTTAGAATTTGATCAAAGTATGCTCAATTTGAGTCGAACACCGATGCTAAATATATAATAGTAATTATAGTATAGAATAGATTTATTTGATTTTAAATTCTTTTAACATAATAAATACTAGTACTTACTGCTGAATGCTCGACAACAACTCTACCCTTTATAAGATATAGAATATACTTATTCTTATTTTGCGATCGCATAAAATAAACAAAATGAGAGAAGAAAACCTAGAAACAATTCATAATTTATCAGCCATAAACAAATTGATTATCTGTTTTTCCTATTCAAACAAAATAAATAAATAGTTTTAAAAAAACAACTATCGACCCTTTTCTATTACTAACTCAACTCCGGGAGGCAAAAACCCCTCCTCCGACAGAAGTACAACGTTGTTGTTGGCTTGTTCTTCATGTCGAGAACCGTAAACGCCACGTGGTAAATCACCACGGTAGGGAGCGACAATAAGCTTCTCAAGTGACTCAATATTGTGAATCAGAGCCTTCACAAACTCAACATCAATTTCTTGATATCCCATATATTTTGTTACTTTCACCACCTTAATGGATCGATTTAGGCGCATATACCTGTCAAACATCTCCACTCCTATCTCGCGCCTAAACAACCAGTTTAACTGCAACCAAGCTTAAGTAAGAGAAAACAATAAAACATATATGGTAAAAATGGAAATTCACATCTACTGCCCCTAAAATCAGGAGAAATAAAAATAACTAGATGAAAAGCACTATCCATCTACTGCCACTGAAATAAGTGAACTACAAATCCATACATCTCGTTTGAGAAATTTGTACAGTCCCTAATGTTTTAACAAATGTAAAAACACACCTTTTTATTCAAAATATATATCAGGATTAACTATACATACAGCAATTTCTCAAACTAGATAAATCAATTGGACCTAAAAAAATTACTGAAAATGTACATACCTGTATTTCCAGAGTATGCAAAACAGGAGCTGCTTCGAGTATATGCATGCAACAAAGCATCTCACCACAATCGGACGGCGGAATAAACAAGTGCAGGTACTTGAGCTTGGGAAGACGGATGTTCTTCATGTCCTTCATGTTAATACGCCGATAATCCTAAATGTTCCAATGCCAAAAAGAAATTGAATAGAAAGCTTGGTAGCAAATACATAAGTATTCTGCAAGACAAACATGAACCAAATAAAAGCCTAGATGAAGTATGTGTGCGTGTGTTTGATCCTGGGCAAGCATTCTGTTGCAAATACAAATTTACTATCTACTTTTAGTTAATTCAGAATATAATTATTAAGTTTTAGAGCAAATAACATGAAATTATGAAAAACAACTCCCTCATTTTTCATTTATTACAGCAAAAAACCAAGTTCTCATTATCTGTGTAAATTAATAAAAATTGTGGCAAGAAGGGATTACGCACATTTATTCTTACACCGATAGATTGTATGACCAACACACATCGAGTGATGTGAACATAACCAAAACCCGAAAAAGATTTAATACAAATAGTGAAACCTCCAGAGGATTGACAACTGAGGGAGTAATTTGTAGTTTCACCAAACCTCATGGATACTAAATGTAATTCACCCTAAAGTTTATGATAGGAAGTTACAGAAATAAGTTTAAAGTAAAGGAAATATAAACACTTGACAAGCTTGTCTAGCATCAAATTTAGAACATGTTTACTAATAGTAAAGTAAACATGTTCTTACTGTATTTGTGAATATATGCACTTACCAAGGAAACATTAACATAGTCTAGGTGTAATGCTTCCAATTCACCAAGCAAGAAGTTTCTGCACAAACAAGAAACTAGTTCCAAAGGAGTTTTCTGACGGAAACCATCAAGATAGAGATTGTTCAATTGGGGAACCTCCTTAAGATCAATATCGATATCATATCCATGGAAATAAAAAATTTCGAGGCTTCTTGAAGATACATATATTTTCTTCAACGTAAAACACATCTCGACACTTAACTTCTTGAGCTTGACTAGTGATGAATTAGGTACCGAAAGCTTGGAGAGATCATGCAAGCTACTCAACTGTAACTCCTCTAAATTTGTAAAATTGGAGAGCATGTGCTGCAAAACATCATCACTCACTTTAATCCACGCTAAATGCAGAATCTTAAGGGATTCGAAGCTCCAATGACTGACATCTGAAAGATGGATAGACCGACATGTATTTAATTTATTTTTATTTTCACGAACCCAAACCCGCCATGCTTTCTCATTACCTACTTTCAACTTAAACTTGTTCACGCTCTTCTTGGAGACAAATTCAATCCAATGGTCCATATCTTCAACCGAATGAATCTTGTTGAGATCTATTGAGAAACCCTCAACACTCCGAGCCTTATGCAATTTCAAGATTTGATTTATCCGGTGAACGAGTTCAAGAGAATCTAATTTCCATTCATCTTCGTTGAAGGACATGACGCCATAGAAAAAGGTCCAAAGATATCTCCATCTACTTGAGAGGACACTTGTACTTGCTGCTTCTTTCAATGACAAAAGAGATAGAATATATACAAGAATTTCATCCGGTAATTCGCTGATTTGATCATCCAATAAATTACAGGTTCGCTTGTTACGACACTGTAATAATAACAGAAGAAACAATTAGTTCAGTTTATGTTTTTAAAAGAATCAAATAATAGTATATGTACAAAGGTGAGTAGTAGAACTTACATCCATATCTGTCTACTCCAAACTCTGAAGCCGCTTTATGTTAATCCAATATAAAGACAAACTTTAAAGGAAAAATCAAAATTTCATATAAATTTATTTCAAACAATACTCGTAAATTCAAAGATAAAATATACTGAAAGAAAACACATGCAGCAAAAATCAAAGAAAATTCAATAATTCATATGGTTCAACCAAAAAGACGAGGTTTTCCTTAAAAAGAAAAAATTAAGTCAAATAAACTAATTTTTACCACAATCCTGCCACTAATTTTACCACAACAATATATAGAGAGATAGAGAGGGGCGCGGGCGCAAGCAATAGAAATACTGACCTAATCAATAATCCTATCTTAAAACGAAATCTAATCTCTCCCGACCCCTTGCCCCCCTTGCCCGAGACCACACTAATTTTTATATATAGAGAGATAGAGAGGGGCGAGGGGCGCGAGCAATAGAAACACTGACCTAATCAATATTCCTATCGTAAAAAGAAATCTAATCTCTCTCGACTCCTTGCCCAAGAACAAAACCAAGAATTTAAATTTATACAGTTTATCAGACTCTCAGACTCAGAGAGATATACTTGGACTTGGGTACTAATTATCTTTCCTGCCTGCCAGCTTAGATGAGATGACCCATTAGTTGCTCAGATGGCCCGTTAGTTTTAAACGACCATCAACCACCCAAAATAAATAGGAGGGCCGAGAGATTGAAGTATTTAATTTAATTCAATCAATAATTTACATCTTTACATGCACATGCGATGGTTGTGGAACATAAAATAATTATATTTTAAAATTATATCACCTTGACGAAAAAGATCGAATCATTTCATTATTTGGTTAATTATATCTAGACCCATGGGAGTTTAGGAAATTAATTGTATACCTTCAGCGGTGGTGGTGGACCGTGGACGGCGAGGGACTGGTGGTGGTGGACCGTGGGCGGTGAGCAGCGACTGTGAGTGGCGGGTGGGAGGAGAGGGGCTGTGGACTGCTAAGATAGGCGTGGGGCTGGAGGTGATGGATGCGAGGGGCTGGTGGTAGTCGGCGGTGGGCAGATAGGGGCTGGTGGCCGTGGGTGGTGGACGGCTAGGGGTTTGAGTCTTTGAGATATGGTGAAAACTGAAACGGTGTAAGAATGGATTGGGAATTAGGATTTAGGTTTATATTAGTTTTGTTCTTTTTAATTTTTGTTTTTATTTTATTTTATAAATTAAAATAAGGACAAGTTGACTATAAATTAAAAAATTTAGGGTTCTTACGCATTTTTTTTCAATGTTAATCTTAATTGTCCAATCTAAGTTTCAATTTTAATTTTGCTATCAATTTTTACACTCAATTTTAACTTTGCTACCAATTTTTGTGTAAAATATTCGAAATATCCTTATTTTTCCAAAAAGTACAAGGGTATGCCATTATTTTTCACATGGGCACCGGAATAATTTTTCGGCAGGCAATTTTCTCCAAGAGAATGTGCTCGATCGATAAGAAAAATTCAACAGTTGTACTTGGAAACCGATGGATATGTTGTTCTGTAGCAGTCGTGCCTTCGCGAGCTCGTGTTTTCGACCTTATTTTTTTACCATGGCGACAGTGGTTGAAATTTCTGGCCCTGGTTCCACGGAGAACTAAATAGGGAGATTGGTGGCGTCTGGGTCATCTTGTATCGTGGTGACGTGGTGTTTGGTATGTTATAGGGCTTGCGCGGCGTTTAATGGTGGCAATTGTCCATGGATTGATGCGACGTCCGAATTGGAGAAGAAACAATCTAGTAAAATTGTTTAACCTAACTTTTGTTCTACTACAACAAAATTCAAATTTGGATTCACAAACACCACGTATTATATAACATATATTTTATTTACATTTTACAGAAACATAGTGTAATTCAAACTTTGCAATTCCACAAACTCACAAATTTGGAAATTTCACAGGGGCTCCCCTGATAAATCTCCCATAAATTTAATAATAAAATAGGAACATCAAAACTATTAATCAACTAACTATCCCACTTGATGTGCATGAGTCTGTACTCTCTAGGAAATTATGTGTTTATAAATTATATAAATGATTTATATCTATAATTAGTAAAAATGCCCTTATATCTCCTTCACTGTCTTCCTGTTCTCTTAGCATTCTCGATTTAGTGGAACAAAATGAATAAGAGAGAATTGGAGAAAGAGTGAGAAATAGATAACCATCTGTTTTTCTGAGTTCTGAGAATAAGATAAAAACAATTAATTAATTAGACAAAATTGCAAAATTGGCACACTAATTTGGCCTTATTTTGATTTCTTGACTTTAATTTGACAATTTTGATTTTAGTCACACTAACTTAGGGAAAATTACAAAATAGGGACTTTAATTTAGCCATTTTGATTTTAGTCACACTAACTCAAAAATTTTTGCAATTTTGGACATTCGGTGACTGAACCCTAATTTTATGCCTAAAACCCAAAAATAGATTTTAATATTATTAATAATATTTTCTGCTAAGTTATTTTTTTCTCTGTCGGGAAATCTTGATTAGTGTTACAAAATTGTTTGAATATCCTTTTTTTTGTTAATCTTTTCCTTTCTTCGGAAACACATTCAGCAAGATTCATTTTATTTGATTTTAGTAGGAAAAAAAAAATTACACCAACAAACAAAAGTAGGAAAAACTTGATTTGTTTAGGTTAAACTTTTAAGCTTAATTTTTTTTTTTTTTTTTACAGTTTGTTTACTAGCTGCTGTGGTTTGTGACATGTCCACATTACACATACTAGTAAATATGACACACTCGATGTGTATGCAATATAAAATAAAAATATTATTTATAATATATAATATATAAATTTAGATAGTATAAATTTATAAATACTAATTATAAATTTATTTATGACAATACTAATTATTTTCAATATATTTACAAAACTTAAGATATATTAAAAAATAATTTTTATAATTAAATAAGTAAAAAATTCAAACTATTGACGAGTTTAGATAGGAAGAGGAGAGAGAAAAGAAAAAAGAAAGGAAAAATAACGTGAGAAGGTGGTAATATAAGAAAAAAAAATAAATCGATAAGGACTAAAATCAAATTATGCTTTCTTCGGAAAAATTCATTTTTGGTTTTTAGGCAAAACATTAGGGTTCAGTCACAGGATGTCCAAAATTGCAAAATTTTTGAGTTAGTGTGACTAAAATTAAAATGGCCAAATTAAAATCTCAATTTTGCAATTTTCCCTGAGTTAGTATGACTAGGAAATCTAAGGACAAAGTTAAATTGGACGACTTATGGTAGATGATTAAAAATTTGATGAACGGATTATTGAAACTATGGTATCTGGTCTCAACTGTGCACATCTACCACCTTCATAAATAACAAAATCCCAAATAATAGGAAAGATCACCAACAAACTTAAGAACAGACATTTGTCTAGGGAAATATTTATAACGGCAATCATGCTAATAATACGTCTTACATAGTCGCCACCGTATTATTAGCAGTGATTTTCCTTCAGTTTTCCGTAAATTACAGTGAGAATTCTTGAGTTTTTTCCCTCATTATTTCTTTCTTTTCTTGGCTGAAACTGATGGAGTAAAAGCCAAAATGTTGTCAAACAACCTAATATGAGGAAGGGTAAAATTGGTATTTTATGTCTAAATTTTTGTTTATTGTAATAAGGGGCAGTGTGCATATTAATAAGAACACAAGGTCTTTTGAGTGATTTTTTATAATACAGGGTCTTTCGTGCTACTTTCGATTAACACAGATTTTGGTGATGGGTTGCAGACAAGAAGTTTCCAAATATGTTTCTGATTTGGTGAGCAATTTCAGAAACTCACTCATTTGTTTTATTGACGTTTTGTTTACTTTTCCAAGAGCATTATTTTATAGATATATCCATAATGCAATCAGTTTGAATCCACCTTTTTTCAATTTCTCCAATTCTATCTTCAAAAACTTCCTTTCCAGTTTTGTTCACTTCTCCATAATCTTCATTTGTCTTTTCTTGCAAAAACACCCTATATTAGACCTAATTCCGAAAACTACATTGGTTGCAGGTGGTTCAAGAAACGATTGATCAAGATGCAAAGATAGAATTCAGGCCAAACACAGAAGACGATCCGCACAAGAGGAAGCCCGACATCACCAAAGCGAAGGAGCTCCTCGGTTGGGAGCCGAAAGTCCCACTTCGTAAGGGTCTTCCAATGATGGTCTCTGATTTCAGAAGACGAGTCTTTGGTGATCACAAAGAAGAAGTTGCTACTTCTGCATAATAACACAACTAAGTTGCACTCCGATGATATTATCTTAACCTTACTAAGGGGAAAAAAGAGAGCTATTATTACTTTCAACGGCAAAACCCTAGTGTGTGGATGATTGGAACTAGCATGAAGCAGAGCCCAGAGCACCCACAGAGATGTGTTCATTAAGTGGTTCTTAGAGGTTATTTAGAGAAATAATATTTTTATCATTTTGTTTTATTTTATACAATAAGTGAATGGCATGAAGAATTGCAACTTCATCACACAATAATACAAGGAAAGTAGTGCTCCACTTGGTCACAAACAGAGCCACCAAATGAACAATCAATCATGAGGAAAAAAAATAAAACATATTTCATCAGTTTGATACATTTATCTTTCTTGATATGTACTTGTTAAGAAACCTTATCGTGTTCCTTATATACCTTCAGTCTCCAATCCAATAGCTTTATTCAAGCCGAGCTCGTCTTTTACATGACGTCATCAAGATTTGACTGGCTCATCATCATCCTCAATATCCCAACTCAAATCCTCGTCATCATCTGCAGCATTCAACTGCTTCCTTAGTTCTTCTCTGTTTGGTCTCTCGCCACGACTAGAACTCGAGATTTTCTTCTCGTCCCCACTTCCTATATCCTCAATCTCATCCCACCCCATATCCTCCTCTTCCTTCTCCTCCTCCACTTTTGCTACTGAAACTTCACTTTTTTCACCCTTATCTAATCTCACATTCTCATTACTTTCCTCTTTAACAATTTCTTCAGATTTTGCTTTCACATTACTTTTCCCTTCATCAACTTCATCTGATTTCACATCTTTCTCATCCAAAGACACTTCCTCGCTACTCTTTTTACTTGACTCGGCCATATTGTTCTTATCCCCATCATCATCAACGACAGCAACATTGCCCTCTTTACTTTCAATAGCTAATCCATCGTTTGAACTCTCTACTATTTGAGTAGGATTCAAATTTCCATCTCCTCCTTTCAACTTCACGCTAATTCCATTACCATCCTTCTCGTCCTCATCATCATCAACATCCCAACTCAACTCATCATCATCATCAACTGAAATAGCCCTCTTCACAAGATTCGCCCTAACTTTCTCCTGCAGCTTGAGCTTATCCACTCTGTAAAAGTACCTACACCAGAAAGTCTCATCATCAACCGTGCTAGGAACAACCCGTTTATAAACCCCCTCTAAAGTTCCATTTTCCCCAATCAGATCATCAATTTCATCCTTCTTGTTCTCCAACTCAAAGCTCGATTTCCACTTCTTATACTCCTCCACATCCTCAGGATCTTCACAGAAAGTGTTCAAATCACTCTGAATAGTACCCAGCTGCGAATCGAACCAACTATAACGACCTGAATTCAAGCTCCGATTCGCTTCAGGAGTCTCTGGCTCCCCATCCGATCCAAAAACTTGAGTTTCCTTAATGATCTCAGCTGTTGACTTCAGCACTCCATCAAACACGCCGTGTGCGGCTGACGTGCCGGCTTCGAGCGACGCCGGAAGATCCTTCACGGCTTTGCTGGCAACTTCGCGGATGATCTCGCTCTCTTTTTTCAGACCCGAACTAAATTCCTGGAGATCTTTGCGGTAAGTCTCGATCACCGATTCGGATCGGGTGGCTAAAGTTTTCATCAAAGCCCCGAAGCTCCACCCATCTGCATTGTCATCCTGCGCGACGTCGTCCGCATCACCATCTTCGCGAGGTTCTTTGAGGGGTGAATCAGGGCCAGGCTCGTGGGGAGATTCGGGTTTGGGAGGATCCGGTTCGTCTAGTAAAATGGATTTGAAGAAATTCATGGTGTTAGTAATTGAATTCAAATGAAGGATTTAGAATTAGGGTTAGGGATTCGATTACGCGATTTTCAGACTTCACTGTGTTATAGATTTGATTTTTCGTCAACTGGAAGTGACGCAAAGTGCGTAATGCGCACATTATTCAGTGGCTGGCTGGTAGGAAATAATGTGGGCCTTTAGCCTGGAGCTTTATTGGGCTTCTTAATATTTCGGCCTGCTGAGGAGAATTCGAAATTGGGCTGATGATCCTAAATTGATAATTGCACCATTTCTTCAAGATTAATTGCTAGATTCACACTTCGCAGGGTAATGATTTGAAAGAATTACTTTTTCTAGTGTTGAGCTTTATATTAGAAAATTCGTTAGTTTTTAAAGTTCAGGGGGTATTAGTACGATGAATTAATTATAATTTATCTAAAACATTGACAGAATCCTTGGGACACTCCATCAGAAAGATGCTAATTAAGCTAGTGCTGCCTGTTCCTATTGGGGAATGAAGCGTGTTTCACGAAACGTAGATTTCAACTTCTGTATTCTTTATTCATCTTCTTTGTTGTTATTACTTATTAGGGATGGGATGGAGCAAAAGATTTCAGTATCTGAACTATACTGTTTAGGGTTTCTCTATTGTTAGGTCAGAAAAAAAAGAACTAACGTCAGGTAGAGTACTTTATTAGAGTACCTGCTACTTGTAAAACAGATAAAGATTACCTATAACTTATTGGATAGGTTGCAATTACCTGCTACCTCTTATATAAGTATAATTATATAATTTTATTTAATAATACCTTAAAATTTAATTATTATTTCCTCCGTTTCTAAAAAAAAAAAAAAAATGATCCTCAACCTTCTACGTTCATCGGCGTCGTTAGTAACCACCTGAGTTCAGCGGTTCTGAGAACGAGCACCGCCGCTAACACGTCTGAGATGAGGAGACAGAGAAGGGAGGAATTTCGCCATTGTTATTTTTGAGGGTTCGTCCCTCTTCTCATCTAGGTTTTCACTGAAGGAGAATTTAGAGAATTCAAAATCACAGGTACATTTCTCTTCCTTTTTCTTTTTGTCAATTTCTTCAAAAATTCGTATGTTTTCCTCTGCAATTAGACATAAGAACTCTTTTGTTTTCCTTTTGCCAGAATTTCAAATTGTACGTCATTTGGGAATTTTTCCCCATATTACAAAGAGTATAACTAAGAACCTTCCCAGTTGATGCTGAAGCCAGCGGAAGTTCATCTCCACATGAAATTAAAACTGGGTAACTCTAATTATGGCAGTCGTCGTCCCCTGCTTCTGTGTTGTTATTTTTTTCTTAATTAATTCTTTTTTCTAATGACTGCCTTTTGGAATAGTCATTTTGGATTAGAATGGTGAGAAACGTGTGGTTTTATTTGTGATTATTATGAAGTGTAACGTCATGATAATATGGATAGATTGACAGTGATTGAAATTGTGGGTTTTCAATTGCTAAATTATATTGTTAATGGGCTTAACTCTTAAGCATGTGAAATTAAAATAAGATTGTTGACTAAAGCACATGTTCTGCATGTCATAAAAGCTACATTATGCTAAGTGAAGCTCTTGATGGTAATATGAATTAGACAATGAGGCCACCGTTTTGGGCATTGATATTGCTATTGTGGTGTTACTATGCATAGTTTGTTTCTAGTACTTAACCTGTGAAGTGGTTGCTTTGCTATCTCAAAAAATTGCATATCAATTTTTCTTGTGAACCGACTCCAATTCAAGTCTTTAAAATTCTCATCGTGGTTACCTTTTCATAAGGTAAATGATTTTTAAAGTTTCTCATGGTGAAAGCATTTTTATCAACTTCTGATGTTCATTTGCAGAACATGGAAGTGGAGAGGTTATACTATTCGCTACCAGTATGGTGGAACCAGTGGACCTGCCTTGGTTTTGGAGCAAACAGGTCTACATTGCTTCAATTTCGATTCTCTTCAACTATATAATATAGGTATCTGTCACAAAATGGCATATAATTTAGGTTTAGAAATGATTACTCTGAGATAATAAATTCACAAAACTATTTTGATTCTCAAAACTGCTGTTTCTTCTTATCAGTGATCACTGGAGGAAGAATTTGCCAGTTCTTGCAGAGTCACACAGGGTGTATGCAATTGATCTGATTGGTTATGGTTATTCTGACAAACCAAATCCACAAAATCTTCAAGTTGACTACTTTTATACGTTTGAGACATGGGGGGGGGGGGGGGGGGGGGGCAGCCAGCTCAACGATTTCTGTATGGAAATTGTGAAGGATGAAGCATTCTTTGTCTGCAATTCTATAGGAGGTGGTGTCCTTTACTAATTTCTTTACATGAAGAAGTTGTTGTTTGTTCTTATCAGGTTTTTTCTCCTGTTTTTCTACTGTCATATAGGCTGAAACATGTTCATTCCGATGGTAAATGTTGTTTGCCTAAGTTGGTAATGCGTATTTTGAGTGATCTTTTCTGAGTCAAAATCTGATTCGTGATTCTGTTTTTTGTTGTGCTTCTAAGTTCAGTGTCGGGGAGACATTTGTTGAAGATTTATATATCATGATGAATCTCTCATCTTCAGTACTTATTCATATTGTTTTGGTACTTACTTAACTTTTGTGAATGAAGGTTTTTTCAATGTGATTTGTGTTGAAAATAATTGTTAGTGTCTCTGTATGGTTATTGATTGCTACGAATGCATAGGTTGATCAGAGGAGTGAGAATTTTCAGCATTTGGGGTGTTGGAAATAATATTACAAGGTGTTCTGTTAACTTGCAGAAAATGGTGCTTGAGCAGATTAAAATTTTATTTTTGCATTTTGGTGGCCTACACTTTAGTTTCCTTCATAATTTTGGTGGCCTCAGAACAATCAGTAAATGGATACTGCAGAATGGGATTCAAAGGGAACAACTACAAGGCTAATCATGTTTATATTTATAAAGTGTTTGGGATCATGTATCTAATGACTTGCCATCGTCGTTCTCCACGAGGGGTGATGGGATTGCTTATTCTAAGGATCGGATCAGAGTTCATCAAAATTGGATTAATGGGAAGTGGGCTTCTGGTTGTAACCGATTTGGAATCTGATTATGTAAAGGATAAAATTAATCCTGGTTTGATTAGTTTATGTTGATAATAAATTTCTATTTTTGTCAAATTTCTGGGCTGTGTAGGTCCGCAGGGCATGCTTAAGGATGAAATATTTAGTTCATTCAAGTAAATTTTTGTAGTTTTTGAGAATCTTAGTGGATAATTTTCATTGTTGTAGTGAATATATCTTCAAGTCAATGGCTTTTTGTTATTATAAAATCCATGTTATGGCAAGCTATCATTTTTCTTTTTTTTTTTTGGTTACATATCATTTTTCTTTTTTTTACTTCAGAATTGTAGTTGCACTTAATTAGGTCTTAAAAGAAATATATTAATGATGATATATGATAGTTCAGTTTCTTCTGAACCAAGTATCTCAATGTCTGTACCCAAAAAATGTATCTTAAGTTCTTTTAAGTCGCATTGAACTTAATGAGTTTGTACTTGAATTATATGATTTGCGAGAAGGATCCAAAACTACAATAACTTAAAAAATAGATCACAACGAGAGTTTTCAAAAATCTAAAGATATTAAATATTTGGAGTTTGGTATGCTGTTTTTAACAAGCTCCCGGATGTGCATTATTGCTGTAGAGGTGGTCAATTCTGATTGAGATGCTTGCAGGCACAAACTTACACACTCTCTATTTCTAGTATAACCTACCTGCCGATCATCAGGGCTTTTGGGAATCGATGTCTGCAACATATTGGAAAAAAGACTTCTCTACGGGCTGTTCAGATAGGTGGAACTGAGAGGAAGAAGGATTGGGAGAGTGATGGTGGCTAAAGAGAACAAGAGGAGACCTCTCCAGAAGAATGATATCGCTGCTGCTATTACGAGGACTGATATATTTGATTTCTTGGTCGATATTGTGCCGAGGGAGGATTTGAAGGATGAAGTGCTTGCTTCTATGCCAAGAGGAGGGCTTCCTGTTGGAGGTGCTCCGACTGAAGGGCCTGGTTAGGTTTTCAATTTGGGAAGAAAGAATAGGGGAGAACTGGAGAAGAGATAACGACATACAGTAGGAAAAAAAGTTAATAAAAAGGGTTATATTGAAACAAGTTACAGGTTATTAAAAATTAGTATTTACCGGTAAAAATAAATAAAAAATCCACATGTTAAATTTTGAGAACCCTACCTCATATGAGGTAGTAGTACAAAGTGAACTTATTTTAGACATGCCCTACTGTTTATGGGGGAAGAGTAAAGGGATAAAATTACCATAAATAAATAATTTACATATATGTGTGTGTTCACTTTTTGTTAGCCCACAAGGAAAGAATGGAATCATCTGAACAAAAGGATATGTGCTGATAAACAGACATTGACAGCATTCATTTTCTTGAATAACTATTTTTCCACCCCAAAAAAAGCTGGGAAAAATGGACACCAAATCTCAGCCTCTCAGCTTCTGTCAAAAGCTCTTCAATCTCATAATCTGCAAAATAACTCCTCCCCCTCCAACTACAGCAACAACACCTCCTGATGCAGACATCATAATTGAGTTCAATCACTCAAACACTTCACAAAACTCATCTCAAATCAACCAACCATACACAGTGCAAAAGGGTTCGGATGAAAAGGATCAGAAACAACAGCAAGATAAAGGAAAACGCCCCAAAAAGAGCGTCACTATAAAAGAACCTGTGGAGGAAGAATTAAGTGAGATGAAGAAAAGAAGGGATGAAGATGAAGCGAAGAATAATAACAAGTCAAATGATCAAACTCATGTAAGTCACACGAAGCTGAGGCCTCCAAGGCATTGGGGCCCGCTTCTGAGTGTGGAGTCCAATATTAATGAGAAATCGGATGCATTCATCAGAAGCAGGAAGAAAGCCATGGGAGATCCAGATAAGAAGTCTTGAGTTAATGCGAGAATTATGAATTGTATGTTTCATTTTTCTTTTTTTCCTAGTATTGAATGATTCTCTGTTTTCTTTCCGATGTTGTATGGAAGAAACAACTTCTGTACTATGATTGATGTATGATAATTTAATTTTTGTGAATTGTTTTATAGATTATAATAGATATAATTCCGTGGTAAAGCATGAAAAACTACCATCGAGGTGATTTTAATATTACACAAACAACCTCTCATTCTTTGCATACCATTACAAGAACACCCATCAGAGATTGCTAATATTACAGGATCTTTTAGACAGGTCAAGGGGTGTCTGTAATTTTTAAAATTTTAAAGGGTGGTCTATGTCATGTTTTCATCTAAAGATGTATCATCTATGTCATTTTAAAGGGTGGTCTATACATGTAATCAACAATCACAAGGAAGCATCATCAAGCTATTTGATTTAGGGCAAATTGAGAATTAATAAAAGAAAGAACACCAC
Organism: Verbena officinalis; assembly: GCA_958496215.1. Lineage (NCBI taxonomy): Eukaryota > Viridiplantae > Streptophyta > Magnoliopsida > Lamiales > Verbenaceae > Verbena > Verbena officinalis. Next base: position 1,125,852 of record OY292385.1, read on the forward strand.
AAATTTCAGGTGTCATATAGCTAGTAATGAGTAATAATTATAACACACACACGCAAATAATTGAGCTTCAAAAAGAAAAAAGTAAAACAAAAGAAGAAAGTTCATCAGAGGATCAACATTTAATTATCTGATTTCCAGAAAAAGATAATAAAAATGAATACTTTTTTCATTTTTCAATTTTACTATGTTTTTCACCTTCAACTGGATAAGAAAAACAAAACGTTTCCACTCTCTTTCTTTAACATAAACATATGTATATTTATATCACTTTTCCATAATCATCAACATCACTCTTCAAACGAGTGCTTCGATGATCGATAAAGATCGTAAGGTGCCCACAAATGATCAACACTACAAGGTTTTCTTGAATCCAGCCTCAACCAAGGCTTCCCCTTTCCACTCCAATGGAGTAAGCTAATCGGGCCGTGATGTAATCTCCTGCATCTCCCCTCAAGATTATCACCTCCCAATCCGTGTTGATTCCACCTATGATCAACAGCCTGGATGTTTCCTGCCAATACAAGCAAAAATGGTGGCAAAGATCCCAAATGATAAATCCTCTGTTTTTTCTGCACAATCATCCAATCCTCAACTTTCTGTGAGTAATCCCCTTTTCTCCATTTCTCCAAATCCATCACCATCACGCCCGTGTTGAAATAGCAAGGTTTTCGCCCCTCAAATGTCTTGGACAACACGGGATCTGACCAGAAAACCTCCGTGAAGTAGTTTGTCAAATTTGCGTGGCAATATTCCGGTGCAGCGACGACTTTGCCGTTAAGGTGGACCTCCCACAGCTTGGAGACGTCATCGACCATTATGATGTCGGAATCTAGGTAGATTAGGCGGTTGACCTGATCGGGGAGGATCTCGGGGAGGTAAATCCGTGCGTAATTCAGGGGTTGATCTAGAGCTTGGCGGACCGATTTTGAGATCAATCCGCGAACCCTAGTAGTGTCGAAATGGTAGATTCTGAATTTTAGATAGGGGAATGTGGATTTGATTATTGGGATTAGGAGATTGGGCTCGTTCTTCGCCCATATGAAATGGAAAACCACGTTTTCCGGGCATGTGGCGTGGTGGAGGATGGATAGCACCGCCGCCATCGTGCCGCGGAGGTAGTTGGCGTCGAGTGTCATGACTATGTGGATGGTGGCGTTCTCCGCCGCCTTGGTGCAGGTGTCGCCATTGCGGAAGGCGGGGGCTTCACGGAAGGGCGCTGCTACAGGGATATTGGTGTCGTCGTTGATCGGCGGCGGTGGTTGAGCGATGCCAGAGGCAGCGGGGAATGGGTGGTGGAGGAGGAGGAGAGACAGGAGGCCGACGACGAATGGAGTGGCGGAGAAGCTCCAGAAGAGGGCCATCCTGAGCTCGGAAAGCTGGAAAGTGAGAAAAAAATGGGAGCAGCCATTGGAGGCAGCTGGTAAAGAGAATGTTTAGGAATTGCAGATTGGAAAAGAATTGATGGATTTGATTTTGATGGTGTTGGAGAGACATTCATTCTTGATTCGTTGGGAGGTCGAGATTCATCCTCGGAGTATATATACATGTATATGCTGACTTCATTCTTCAACGCATGCAAATTTATTTATTTATTTATTCAATGTCTTTTTGGGAAATAAACAATTATTTAATGGAAAAATTCCATATTTGGTCCATCTTTTTGGATCAAGGTAAAATTTGGTCCCATAGTGTTCAATTTTTTCATTTGGTCATATAAGATTCAAAAAGTTGACAAATTTGGTCCTTCCGTTAAATTTTGCACGAAAATTGCACGTGCTCCTCAAGTGGCCGTTAGTCAGTTATCATTTTAGGTTTTCTTTTCTATTTTTTTTTAAAATCGTTTTCAAGTTATATTTTAAAAATAAAAAATCCCATGTATACCCATAAAGCCCTAAATCCCGACTGAAAAATCCCTTAAACTTGTTAATCAAAAAATCCTAACCCACAAAACCCTAAATCCCGACTGAAAATCATGGGAGATTGACGAAGAAACGCTGGTGGACTTCGACGAAGGAAAGCTCAATACCTGAAGGCCCGGTATTATTGTTTCTCTACTTAATTTGTTGATTTTTCGTAAAAGGTCCGGTATTATTGTTCGGGTCCTTGCGCACAACGGCTCGTCCTCCCAAATGAAGAAATCACATGCAACACGATCATTCCTATAGCTTGCACAAGCACTTGAAAACTTCTTTTCGGGTTCTCGCTCGTCCCTGATGTCCAAATGTTGGCTGGTTTTCACAATCGCAGTTTCTCCAAGACTTTGCTGCCCCGGTCCATTTTCTGGCTTCTGAATTTTTTTTGTATTTTTTGGTGATTTTTTGGAGTGAATTTTGAGCAAATAACGTGAAGATGGGTATATAAAAAGAGTTAGCTCAGTTCCCGCCAATTCTGGATGTGCAAAGATTGATTTTCCCTCCATAAACCAAACCCTAACGGAGGAAACAGTTAAATTTGGGAAAACTTAACGGAATGACCAAATTTGTCCACTTTTTGAATCTTACGGAACCAAATGAAAAAAATTGAATACTATAAGACCAAATTTTACCTCGGTTCAAAAAACTGGGACCAAATATGGAATTTTCCCATTATTTAATATTATCTACTAAATCAAATAATCATTTAGTCAAAAAAAAAAAAATCATTTAATAAATCAAAAGCTTATAGAATCAGAAGAGAAAATTATTCAAATTTGGGTAACCACTGAATTTGACACAGTGACCACCAAATATTATTTCCAATGTGAAAATACGAACTAGAATTATTTATTTTCAACGTAGTTTTGTAATGAACATCACTCGAAAAACATTATATTTTCTCTATTTTAAAATTTTGATATGTGTAAGGTATTATTTTCATAATCTTTGTAGTATCGTACCAATTATACCCTAAACTTATACAATTAATCAAATCTTCGGATTAAAACGGACAAAAAGTAAATTCCATAAAAAATGAAAACATGATTTTTTTATATACTTTTTCATAAATAATAGATAATATATATATATATATATATATAGTTACGGGTCGGGTCGGGTCAAATTAAGCGTTTTCGGTTCTGCATAAAGTATCCCTAATTCTCAATCCGCAATTAGGGTTTTATCAGGGTTTTAAATCAGAACAAAGAAAAAGGGCTTCTCTTTTGTCAGACATCAAATCCGCATAATATGATTGGCTTACAAGTATCGTTGAGCAAAGGCCAGAAAGTGAGGCTTGAGAGAGCATTAGAGCATTTGGAAACGCTATCGTCCGAAGCAAATTCTGACGCCTCCGTCACCGTCGCCGATGATATTTCCGTCAACTATGAAGACGCCATTCTCAAGTAATTTACACCATTTTTGTTCTTATTTTGTTGATATATGAAAAGGAAAATTAGTTGTAATATTTTGTTGAATGGGGTTGAAGGGGCCACGGGACGGCGGAGCTGGACGGACGCGTGGTGGCGACGCTCTGTGGAGTGGTGGAACGCGTGAATAAGCTCGTCTATGTTAGGTCTCTTAGAGCCAGGTATGGTTTTAATTTCTCAATGGAGATTTTGTGGTGTTCATTATTGCTATTGTTACTGTTACGTGTTTTTACTGAAGTTCTCTTCATCTTCTTTTCATGTTTTTCTTTTAAGGTACAAGCCTGAGATTGGTGATATCATAGTTGGACGCGTCATTGAGGTAAACGATAATTAACCTGTGAACTTCAAATTTGTTTCGATATAAACCCAATTTAAATTTTTGTATCATGCAATGTTGGAGGTGCTCATCATTTACCAGTTCACTGCTTATTTATTCGATCTGGAGACAATTCATATATTTATCTTGTAACGTCAGTTGAGTGCTTCAATTATTTCTGTTATAACCTGAACAAAGAAAAAGTTTCTGAAACATGATATCATCTATCTTTTCCTCTGTTGGTTATGAGTGTAGTTGAAGAAATTTCCCTTTTTCTCATTATGTCAAGGTTGCCCCAAAGCGCTGGAGATTGGAAATCAACTTCAGCCAGGATGCAGTACTGATGCTTTCTTCGATGAACTTACCTGATGGAATACAGGTAGCAAATTGTTGGTAACTATGAAAATTAGTTGATATTGATATGTTATATATGAATCCTGCTGATATTTTCTTAGTTGAAAGATTGATTTTATTTTATTTTTTTGGGGATAGAAGTTGAAAGATGATCTGGGCCTTTATATTCACAGTTACATATAATGAACTGCGAGGTAGGTCATCATTCTATAGTTACGATTTATAGCTTAACCTGATATATGATTTTTGTTTTCAGAGACGCCGAACTGCAATCGATGAGCTAAACATGCGCACCATATTTGAAGAAAATGATGTTATCTGTGTAAGAGCTCTAGTTCATTGTTAAAATGGTTGACCACTCTAACCTCAGCTAATAATGCTTGTAAATCCCTATGATAAGGATGATTGCATTTAATCTTAAATTGCTATTTGTTATTGTCTTTTAAGTTTCTAACAAATTACACTTAAATCAGGCTGAAGTTCGTGGTTTCCAGCACGACGGCTGCCTGCACCTACAAGCAAGAAGCCAAAAGTATGGAAAGGTATGCCCCTGCTGCATAGAATGTTATTATGAAAGCATATTTGCAAACTCTACTGCTTTTGAATATGCTAAAGGTTAAAGTTTTTTTTTTTTTTGGTTAAACACTTAACTCACGCACACAATTCGACCCTTGTTATTGCAAGGTGTCGAACCCCAGATGGTTATAAAGGTTAAAGTTGTTAAAGAGCCGAAGTAGTAAAAGTGGGGAGTGCTTGGGGAAAAAAAGAAGTGAATAGTTGAAAAAAAAAAAAAACAGTTGAGTGCTTAGAAAGAAAAGCTAAGAAGCACTTTCTTTGATGCTTCAAGCTTATAGCTTATTTCAGGGAGTGTTTGGAAAACCAAAGTGGTAAGGAAAAAGGCAAAAGAAGAAAAGTGTTTTTTTGTAGAGTTTGCAAACACTACCTTATTATCTGGAAACCTTAACCTTAATTAGGAAGGATCTTTTAACTTGTTTCATTTGCTTGGTTCTCGTTACTTAGCATTTTCTGTTTTTCATTTTTCTTTTTACAGCTCAAGAGAGGTCAATTACTGACCATTGCCCCTTACCTAGTAAAGAAGCGGAAACAGCACTTCCACTATTTAGACCAATATGGAATTGACTTGATACTCGGTTGTAATGGCTTCATTTGGGTCGGTGAGCATGTTGAAGTGAGAGATGACATGATGGTAGATGATTTATCGAGCAATTCTGAACAAAATGTGAAATCTATGACTGCAAATGATGAAGAAGTTGAGGAAATATATACACCACTTGAAGTTAGGCAAAACATATGTAGAGCAGCTAATGCGATCCGAGTATTGTCTACATTAGGCTTCATGATTACTGCAGAAGTTATAACCGAAATTGTTAACCTGAGTGTGTCGTTGAAACTCGACATACATGAGATGCTTGGAGCAGAGTTCTATGTTCAAGTTGCTGAAAAAGAAGCTGAACGTCGAAGTTCAGTGACCAAGAAAAGATGATTAATTGGGATTTTGGTGCCGAACAGTTTGTTTAAATTCTCAACTCGTGTCAAAGGTTGTTGAGCAGTTAAATTTGAATTTTTTTTTTCCGGCTTTTATCTGTAGCGCGTGTAAGATTAGCTTTGGAACATCATTTATGTATATTGGTTGAACTAATTGATGCTAAATTGAGTTAAATTTTATATTAGTTTCTGGCGATCATGATTTGTGATGCCCTAACTACTCAAATTCAACTCTAGGGAGGAAACATATCATACAGCAAAAATCAAATTGTTGCAATATAGTAGCAGTTTAGTTATTTCAGAAGGTTATAAGTACACGTGCTTACAAAGGTCAAAGCTCGTCTTTTACAGGAGATGTTTGAGAACACCTCTCATCCCAATAATAGGGGTACTTCAATTTGGCAGCAGTATGTGGCATATGCCAGTCATCATATATGAACCTGAAAAAAATCAAGAAATCCACAACAGAAATCAGAAGATTGTCTGTCTTGGTGTCGCACAAAGAGCAAAACAATGTCCTCAAAACTTAGTCTAGGTCCATTTTCAAATAGGATCGTGATAAAGTAACCATGATTTACGGCAAAAGTTTCAGTTTCCACAAAATACTTTCTCATAATAACCACATATGGGAACAACAAGAAGTAGCAATATCCATTGAAAGAAGCTCTCCAGCTTGTTTCTCGTGATACTTTAGAAATTAAGTGGATGAGTTGCATTTAGGATATACACAAGATTTTGCCAACTCTAATGCTGCTTTGCAAAAACAACTATACCAAATGTCAACAATCATGGCAGAGAGAGAGAGAGAGAGAGAGAGAGAGAGTTTACACTTTCACAGGTGGTCGAGATATAATAACTAGAACTTGCAAATCCTCCTCTTCATTTGTGTTCCAGACCTAGAACAGCAAGCAGTCAAATCAAAAGCTAGCTATTCAGTACATAAGAAGAGAAAACAAAAACCTACACTAAATTCAGAAAGAGGATAACGACTTGATTCATGATATAATAGTTAAGACTTCAATGATGAGTAAAAGCAATTTTAAGTGGTATAATCACAGAAAGGGTTCAACTTCAAATTGACTTCCAGTTGCAACAGCCTTTCACATTCACCCATTTCTTGTATTTTACTAATCAGATTTGTATCGTGGTTTGGTCAAAGCAGTCAGAAGAATTTCATGGATCCTATAATCCCTGTTCCTGACAAAGTTCGTATACATATAACCAGTCATATGCTTAAATTGCATATGATACAAGAAGCTTTTTCTAAAATCCCAGGAGAGATTATGTGCATAACTTCTAAAACAAACCTCTTCTAAATAACAAACATATTACAATTAACCTAAATCCAAACACACACGCATACCAAAGGCAGCAAATATACCTGATGAGCATCATTAACAGGGACATGAAATGTACTGTTCATGAAAATTGGAAACTCTTGTGGATTGCCAGGATAATTCTTATGTGAATTCGAGGCAAGAGAAAGAATACCACTCCCTTTTAGAACAACGAAGATTTCCTCACATGAATGCCTGTGAATTGGCGTATGAGCACCTGGGGCGAATGTTTGAAGCCACACCTCAACCTGCCAACGAATCCCATATTCATCCCACCGTTGAAAAATCATCATCAAATACTAAGTACCAAAAATTACTGATATGAGGTTATGTGTTTAAATTAACTAATATAAACATGAATGGAGCTTCAAATACCTCCTTGAAACCGTGCATGAGTGAACCGGCAATGGTCATGTGAGATAAACCGGGCCTGCCGTAGTTATCCTGATCAATCCCACTGATATTCCTGACTATAGGCACATCTGCAATCCAATTCTCACATATTATAAGTTATAACACGATCTTATGCTGATTATCCTAGTAAACTGGGCTTTTACTTGATTAACTTCGCGCATCATGTGTTTGTTAAAATGACCAGGGAAAAAAATAAAGGTACTTGCCGTTGGTCGCACAGTATGCAGTTGCGGCAGTGGCAGAAAACAAAAGGGCAATCACGAGAGAAATGGACAGAAAACCCATGATTTTTCGATAATCACTCGGGGTCTGGAAATGGCGGATTTCTCTGTATTATCCTCATCGGAACCATATGTTTGTACATGGAGAAGCTTCAGGAACAACTTGATTAGTTATTGGCCTTTTGGTGTTGGGATATTATGCAAGCTTCTTTATAATTTAGGGTCTGATTTGATAGTTTAAAAACTTAGATGGTCAAATTTGGAATCACAGCATACTTATGACCAAAATGCAATTTTGCCTATTTGGTTCGACACCTTCAAGAAACTATAAATGGCCAAATGGGCCGGTCTGGTAACTGGGCCAATATATTAGGCTAGTGTCATAATATACTTGATCCAAAACCATCAAATCTCTATTTTATTTTATTTTTTTCGATTTTGATGGATTAAAATTGGTTCTAATATTAAACACACACAATTTCTTATTGATATAAATCAGATGAACTCCACGTTAGCACATGTTAAATCATGTAGCTTAAGACAAGAATTTCATATTATTTGTTTTAATAATGGTGAACAAAAATTCAGTATTGCATTGACTTTTGAGAATATTTAACTATATCTTAAGAAATCAATCATATTCAATGAAGATTAATAAAAAAATATTATGACTGTGAGATAGAACTAGCTTAAAGCTAAATTATACCATTAACATGCATTTTCTTCAAAATTAAGTTATCCAACTATTTGCAAGAAAAAAGAAAAAAGAATACATTATTCTTTTTTATCTCTATAATTAAAACAATGTGGACTAATCCAATCTTATTAACTTTCCAGATCAATTTCTAGTCACCTTAAAATAAAAATAAGGACAAGTTTTATTCTGAATTTTGGATTATTTTCATTTTCAAATATTTTGAATTAATAAACAATAAATTTTCATGCGTTTGGCTTCAAAAAAGAAGAAAAATAGTGTTCATATTTTGCAATCAAACCAAAATAAGTCGTAAACTATAATGTACGGACACCATATCAGACTTTTCTATTGAACCCTTATCTAATTTTAAATGTTAAAAAATTTCATATTACCATGGTCATATCACCATCTTTGTATCCGTACATCTCATTTTTAAACTATAAATATCTTATAGTGTGTTTTTTTTTTTTCAATTCAAAGTGTATTTGTACTTTTTGTCTACCAAATCCAAATATTTTCAATTTACAATATGCTACTAATATATATATATATATATATATATATATATATATATATATATATATATATATATATTAACTTGGATTTCTACTTTAAAATCCTACTAATCAACTCAATTAGGGCTGTGCAGAGTTCGGTTTTACCAACCAAACCAACTAAACTGGAGAATTTGGTACGTACCAAATATCAAACTGGAAACTTCAGTTCGATATTCGGTAAAGACCGGAATTTACCAAACTTACCAAATATACCAATCTATATATATACTATATATTATATATATAAATTATATATAAATATTTTCTAAATTCCAACTGTAACACATTAACTAGTAACTATAAACGGAAATTAGGCTACTTAGACTGTTTTTTCGGACTTGTTAATTTCGAATTTGGAGACTTGTTAATTGTAGTTGAATTTGTTACTTGATTATGTTGAATTGTTGTTATATTGAAGTTTTTACATTTATTTCTTGGCTTCTTGCAATTTTCTGAATTTGTAAATATTTTCTTTTAAAAAATTTTGGTATTTTCGGTATTTACCAAACCATACCAGAATAACTTAGGTAAATACTGGAACCAAACCGGAAATTTCGGTTTGATATTCGGTACACATGTTTGACTTACCAAATTATCGGTATACCGGTAGTTTTGTTCGGTCGGTTTAGGCCTGCAAACGAATCGAGCTGGCTCGCGAGCCTAACGAGCCGGCTCGGCAAAGGTTCGGGCTCATATTCGAGAAAATCGAACCCGAATCGAGCCTAGGCTCGATTCGATACACTATCGAATCGAACTCGAACCTTTTATTAGGTGATTCGAGGCTCGCGAACCTTACCCATATTATTAAAAATAATTAATATATATATATATATATATATATATATATATATATATATATTAATATAATATAATTTCTTTTTTCTTTTTTCTTTTTTATTTTAATTGTAAACCTAATTCATATTCATTTGAGTTTCAAATTTTCAATTAGGTTTCATTTTCAAATACAGTCTTGTGCTCTCTCATTTCTCATGCTGCCCACCGCCCAACGAGTCCCCTCGCCACCACTTCTCTTCCGGCGCCGCCAAGTCCAGACGACCACCACCCCACCACTAGAAGCCCCGCCGCCCACAAATCCTCGGCCACCAGCCCTCAAACTCACTTCTCATTCCTCACTCTTCAGCCGCCCACCGCCCACGCCTCCGCGGCTCTGCCCTCCACCATCCAGCGAGTCAGCGACCACCACTTCTCTCCGGCGTCGCCAGAGTCCAGACGACCACCACCCCACCACCAGAAGCCCTGCAGCCCATAAATCCTCGGCCACCAGCCCACCACGTTACGCCGACCACCAAGCGCCACCATTGCCCACCACAAGCTACCACCGACGGTCTTCTTGCAGCTTTGCGCCGCCCAACAGTCGCCGCCCAAATTTTCTGGTGAGTTTTGCATTTTTGAACCCTAAATTTTAATTTTTGATGTATTTTCCTAATTGATGGAGTGAAATTTATGGGATCTGCATTCTTGTTTGTTGATACAATTGAAATGGCATTCTTTTGTACAGAGAGTATGGTTTATGTGTTGATTTTTTGTTCTTGGATTTATAAGGTAAAATCTTGGTACATTCTCCATAACAACATCCAAAACAAAACTAGAAACGAATTTCAGGAGACTGCTCTCCAAATAATAATCTGAAAATCAGATTTCTTGTTAATTAAGTACTAATGCGTGCAATTAGGGATGACAGTGGGCAATTGATAAATTTTAAAACAGATAAGCTCACTGTTAATTGTGCATTTCCGTTCTTAGAAATTCAAAGCAATAGATTTTTGGAAAAAGATGAATTTTCCATCACTTACTATTGAAATTCTCTTCTTTTTTCAACATCATAATGTAATCTTCAAATGTCAATATTTGTATCATTACTCAACAAAATATGTTCATAACTGTTTCTTTCTCTGATAAAAGAAAATTTGTTTTATGATCCATAATTACAGCCTCTTAGGGTATGTCTACAATGGGCTCAAGAATGGATTCGACAATTCCTGATCCTCCCATGATAATTTCTGAAGATCAGGACGAAACTGTAAATGTCTTATCGGAAGAAGAGAACGAAGATGCAAATTCAGAAGATATTCAAGTTGGACCGGGGATTGCTACTGAGAATCCTTTTACCAAGCCAAAGAGACAAAAAAAATCATGGGTTTGGGCTGCGATGGAGGAATATACAGACAGTGAGGGGAAACAAAGATACAAATGCATGCATTGTGTTTCAACTTTTTCAAAATTAAAGTCACAGCCTACGTCACACATGGCGAGACATCTTCAAAATTGTGCCAAATATCAGGAGATAGAAAATAAGAAGAAAAATGAAGCGAAGAAACAAATGCGTATTGCATTTGGTCCTCCAAAAACTACTCTACCTCCATTGGTTGATGGAAGATTTAATATGGAGAGTATGAAAGAAGCAGCAGCCATTATGCTCCTCATGCATAATATTCCATTTACCTTATTAGAGTTTGAAGGATTTAATATGTTTTGCAAGCGGGGTATGCCGGAATGGAGGTCTATATCTCGAACCACAAGAAAGAAAAACTGTTTCATGGTGTATGAGCACGAGAAAAATATACTAAAGCTTGCATTAAGATCTGTTGACAAGGTCTCCTTGACAACTGACTTGTGGAAATCAAAGAGTCAGAAGCTTGAGTATATGGTTCTTACTGGACATTGGGTGGATTCGAATTGGAAGTTGAATAAGCGTGTTCTCAATTTTATTCGACTTCCACCTCCTCATAATGGCATTTCAATTGCAGATGCAGTATTAAAATGTGCAAGTGAGTGGGATATTTAAGATAAAGTTTTCACAGTTTCGGTTGACAATGCTAGTGCCAATGACGTTGCAATTATGATTATGAGAGATTCATTCAATAGGACCAGTTTAGTATGTGAGGGGATGCTGTTTCATGTCAGGTGCACTGCCCATATTTTGAACCTCATTGCACAAGATGACTTGGGTGAGATCAAAGAGATCATCTCTGTTATTCGAGACAGTGTTGATTTTATTAGAAAATCAGAAGGAAGAGTGTTAGTGTTTGCTGAAGTTGCAAAACAATTGAAGTTACCTGGTCGGAAATTGATTGATGATTGCAAAACAAGATGGAATTCAACCTATGAGATGCTGGAAGTTGCATATACTTTCAAAGAAGTTTTTCCTTGTTTCAAAGCTCGAGAACCGGCCTATACTAGCTGCCCAACTAAGGAGGATTGGAAAAGGTTGGAAAAAGTCATGAATATATTGAAAGTATTTTATGACGCCACTCACATAATCTCTGGAAGTGACTACCCAACATCTAACTTGTTTCTCAATGAAGTGTTTCTGGTGAAATAGGTATTAGATGGTTGTGGTATAGATGAAGAGGAATGGGTGAGGAAAATGGTGAGCAAAATGAAGCTGAAATTCGACAAGTATTGGGGCCACACCAACATGTTGATGGCTATTGGTGCAATTATGGATCCGAGATGCAAATTGAAAATATTAGATTGTATTTTTCCACATTTGTATCCAATAAATGTAAGGTTTGAAAGGGCTGAAGAAGTTAACAGACTCCTACACAAACTCTATGAGGAGTATTGTGTGACAGAGAGATCAAAAAAGCCGGCGAGCGTGGGATCTAAAAAGAAGCGTCCATCTATTCCAGTAAGTGTAGAATCTAGTGGTAGTGGATCTAGTTGTAGTTCTACTAGAACTTCTTGTGCTTGTTCTACTACTACTGCTAGTTCATATAGAGGTTGGGATATATTCAATACTTTGGTTCAATCTCAAGAGACAGTGAATCCGGAAAAGAGCGAATTGGAAGTTTATCTTGATGAAAGATGCCATCAATACGATGCAACAATGGCACCAAGTGAGTTCAATGCTTTAGAGTGGTGGCATATGAATGCTTACAAATTTCCAATTCTCTCAACAATGGCTAGAGACATACTTGTTGTCCCTGTTACAACAGTAGCATCAGAGGCTACATTTAGTGCCGGTAGTCGAGTTATTGACAAGTACCGTGCTTCATTACATCCCTCTACAGTTGAGATGTTAATGTGTGGTGGAGATTGGGTCAGAAAGCGTTATGGAAGTACCTTGCAACTAGATGTAAAGTATTTTCTTATTATACTTCAGTTTACATATACTTTTTTATGTTAACAAGTTATTTATGTCGTTTTTGTAGGAATATCCAAAACCAATGGTAGTCGAGCTACCAAATGTTTAATCGTTAGAGATTGGTCAGCTTGCTCTTTTCTTTATGTATTTTGTTTGGAAAATTTGAATACTTGATACCATTATTTTATATTTTTTGATATGAGTGTTTTGTTTGCATTATAGGTGTTGGTGGACTTCTTGGACATTTCAAAGCTGGACAAGGAGTAAGGAAGAAAAGTTTTGATTCACTGAATTTCAAGTTTGTTTTGGTGTTCTGTATTTAAATTTATAGATGTTTGTGTTCGTTGATGGAATTTGGATGGAGTTTGGATTTTGGACTTTGAATATTGGGATTATATTTACTTGATTATGTCTAAGTGAATTTGAAACTTTGAATTGGTATTTTGTAATTTTTGAGATTGGATTTTATGCTATTTCTGCTATGAACTGGTGGCTGATTCATAGGAAATAGGACATTAGAACACTTGTTTGTTATTTATACAGATTTCAGTATTTCACCTTCTCCATGCGAACTCGAGCTCGAACCAAATTTAAAAAACAAATCGAATATGTTTGATCGAGCCATCGAATCGAGCTCGAGCCCATTTTTGAAGGATTCGATAGGCTCGAGTTCGAGCTCGGGCTCGAAAAAATGAACTCGAGCTCGAGCTTGAGCCTCAAAAAAATGCTAGGGTTCGATTCGATTCGATTCGTTTGCAGACCTAGGTCGGTTCGGTAAATACCATTTGAACAACCCTAAACTCAATCAACACATACGTGTTTGGGCTGCGATTATTTCAATTTGAGGCCCACAATTCTTCCACATGGTCCAACAGAACCTTTCCATATTTCACGGTCACCGACTCCAACCGGGCCCAACTTACCAAATGACAAAAATACCCTCAAAACAAATCGATATTCCTTCAGCTTTCTGGAAAATCAACCAACTTATCTTTCTTAAAATTAGACTACAATTCCGTTATTTATTATTACCAGAAAAATAATATATTGCCAAAAACAAAAAAAAAGACGAGGAGAGATATCTCGTTTTTTTTTGGGTTTCGAGATATTTCTATCGTCGTATAAAACCTCATTGGTCAGAACTTCATAAATCCCTCTTTCCTTACAATTCATAAAATTCAAATCACCGCCCACAAATTCAAACAATCAACACTCTCCTTTTCACTGAATCCCCTTACACACCCTATGTATGGGAAGAAATTTGATCAACTTGGGTAGAAAAAGAACAAGTTCATCACAAGGACTTGAGCATTCATTTGTTTTCTCGGGGTTCTTTGCTGGAAATTGGTGGACTAAGAATCCAGGATGTTTCTGTAAACTTTAGTTTCTGATTATACGGGTCTTTTCCTGGTTTCCTGCCCTTTTTTCAATTCCGCCCTCGATGGCAGCCATGTCGGAATTTGGAGATGAGGTTGAGTTGTAGAAAGAGGCAAAAATGGCACGAATTTTGGGTGGATGCGTATTGCCATTATTGCTGTTGACAGGTATGAGGATTGGGTTTTCTTTTTCTTTAATATATGTTGTTGTTGCTGCTGCTGGATTTGTAATTGATAGACTTTATGTCGTCCAAGTGTTTGACTTAACATCTCCGAGAATTGCTTAAATTGATTGACAACTAAGTTTATTCTATCCAAGTGTTTGAAGATCTGACTTAGTTGGCTATATCCTGCTGGGAATGTATGCATCGAGATGGCTTAAATTAGTGCACTATGGTTTTTGAAGAGAATCTGGATGGGATAATAGTGCTGTAAATGCGAATATGTAACCAAATTGAAGTTGTCTTTAAGAAAAACTGCTACTTGGTGTCTGTTTATTTACTTTCCTGCTCTGGTCATTGTGTGTTTTACTGAGAGATGGGCAAGTTAGATGCATGGATTTAAAACAAGAGAAAAACAATATATGTATTTATTAAGACTGATACTTTTTGTGTCTCCTCAGATCATGATCTTAGAATCGAAGTTTGACTCTACTACAAGAAAGATTGTTTAGGTTTTTCAGAAACCCCCTTGCTTTAGAAGCAATAAAACGCAAATGATATCATAACTTCGAGTTTGATATGTAACATATGTTCCCTTGAATTACATGCATGCTTTTTATTGACATGCAGCATTCTTTTTAACAAGTTCTTCATTCCACTATTATTGTTCTTATAATCTATGCCATCTTGCAGCTGGATTACTGAATTGGAGTTTGATTTCTCTCATTAATTTGGTGACTTCTCTTCTTCTTCGGTTTACTTCCCCTAAAACAGGTAATGTTTTGTTTGTGAACTAGTAGGCTACTTTATCTGGTCATCTATTGAGATACTGACATCTATCAACTTCATTTCAATTTCTTTATTTTATGGGCATCTGTTCATATGTATTCTGATGCTGTAACCTGCCATGTATGAGCATATTGGCAATGTCATTTAACCCCTTTTTTGTAAATTATGCAGGACTTAGATTGAGATGGAGAGTCCTATGTTTGTGGTTTGTTTTGATATACTCGGCTTTTGTGATTATTCTGGAAGTGGTTTTCCTAATTCTATGTGCAACTCTGGATTCCCGACAAAGCATTGCAGATGTCTGGTGGATAAAGCTAATTGGGCTTATGACGTATGCCTTGTTTATTTTTCCTTTTTCCTATGACATAACAAAATACCTTTCTGATAGTTATTCAACATGATATGTTTTTGCAGGGTCCAATCATGGAGATCTCCCAAAGTGATATATTTCCTTGTAATAGAATTGTTAGTTGGACTTGTTGCTTTGATTGAGATCAACAGGAACAGAATTGGCTTCTTAATATCTCGCGATTCATGTTGGGGTTATTTGTCATCAGTTGCTGACGATATAGGTTTGTCCAAGCTGACGATTAAAAGATTTGGTGAAGTGTTCCTCCGTTTGCATTCAATAATTGAAAATGTAGTGTACGAATTCATTAACGGGGACAGAAAAAATCAGAACTACTTCATAATTTTATATGCCAGTATGCCACCGATCCTGTTTGAGAAAAATTATTGTTATACTTGTTATCAAACGGTTTATATAAAAACTAATAATAAGATAAACTTGATGCCCCTGTAGTTGTGGGAGGAGCTAAGGGAGAAGAAGATGCCTTAATGCTAAATTATTAGACCTACCTCCACTTTATTTCTGCCAGGAGAAGTCTTATTTTTCCCGGACTCTCCTTTTGCTTAAATATTGGGTTTTCTGTTACATTTTATCCATTATATCTTATGCAATTTGAATTTATGTGCATAAATGTTTGTGTGGAATCCATTGCTGGCCACTCGTTAACTTCATATACACACACACGCACACACATATGTATATATACACACACACACACACACACACAATCACGTCATGCCATATCTTGACTTTGTTTCTCTTTTCTGTTCCAATTTGAAGGCTATCATATTAGGTTGGTTTCCTGCTTGTTGCTGCCTGCTCTGCAGTTGGCTTCAGGGATCAGCAATCCTTCTTGGCTTTCTTTACCCTTTTTTATTTGCAGCTGCGTTGGTGTTGTTGATTGGTCTTTGACAAGCAACTTTTTAGGGCTTTTCAGGTATGTTGTCCTTTTAGAATTGTCGAATTTTTCTGCCAAATTATGGAATCTTTCTTTCTCTCTTTGCAAGAAGATAATCAAGCAAAATTAACAACTGAAGTTTCTTATAAATGGCTTGAAGGTGGTGGAAGCTACTATGGATGTATGCAGGCTTTAGTATTTGCCTACTTTATGTGTATCAGCTTCCAGTTGGATTTCCACATTCTTTTCAAGTGATAGCTGGTTTGATTGGTTTATACAAAGCATCTGTCGATTCTGACTGGCAAGAAATTTGTTCTGGTATTTCTCTGATGATGTTCTTCTATATGGTATGCACTTGTTGACTTAGTGTCCAGTTTTACCTCTAGTTTTCCGTGTTGCCCAATCTGACTAAGATTAACTTGAAAGTGCATAAAATGTCTAAGCAAATATATTAGTTTGCCCAGATTGATCTTAGCTTGTATTCCTACGCCAGATAAATTGTTTGAGCTACAGTGGTCAAGTACATTCTTTCAGTCACTATTAGGGTTGAATATTGTATCAGTCACTATTAGGTTTGGCACTATTAGGGATGTCATATATCTAGACTTTGCATCACAGCCACATCAACTGAATTTGACATGCATGTTGTAAAAGAAATGGTTTATCATACAGAGAATGTGTACAAAGAAAGCTAGATGCCGCTTGCAGGTAGTTTGAATTACAATTCATTCAATTTCATTGAAACAGGCCAACTTATCGTAATGCCCTGTAGATAATTTTCATTCATAATTTCCGGTTTCCTTTTTGGTTATTCTGCAAATAAAGACAAACATTTAACATAGCCATTGATGCATAGTGGTTATAGAAAACATATCATATGTGGAAACCTCCAAGGTTTTCATCTCATTGTCTTTTTCTCACCCGATGGACAAGAAATATATTTTTATACGAGGGAACTGTGGGTCCCACACAAGACCTTCGTAGTAGTTGAATTATAAAGTTAATAACTACAAGCTTATAAAAGAAAAAAACTAATTCTGAATCATATGCAGCTCTCTTGTGTAAATCATGATTTAGAAGACATGGAGTTCATGATGTCCATGAGAGGAGGCAGCTTGACTGAGCAACTTCTTCCCTCAAAACATTCCTTCTTTGTTCGTCAGCTTAGGTAATGTGCTGCTCACCGGTTTTGTTATTAGTTATTCCATTTTATTAATAGCTAATACAGGACAGAATTATTATATTGTAGCAAATAGGTAGTGTACAAGAAAATGAGCATAGTTGGTCTTTCTTCATAAAGATGAACATAAATTTTCTCTCTTTAAGAAAGTTAGATGTTTTACTGGTATGGTTTTTTAATATGTATTCATTCTGCTTTCTGATGGAGATTATTACTCATGGCCAGTTCGGTTTCTGTTTAATGCTCTAATTGTCAACAGTTAAGTAGCAGAAATTAGGGGGTTGTTAAAGACTTGTCTTGTTCTTTCCATCTTCCATAAATTTCTTACTATAAACATATATTCATACATTTATAAACGTGAAGGTTCTAAGACATATCACATTAGACAAGTTTTAAAATTGTTATCGGGTTTTCAGGTCAGGTGTAAGGCATACCAACATTTTATTAAGGGGAACAGTTTTCAGGGTTTTTAGTATCAACTGGTTCACTTATGGCTTCCCGGTACGTAACCACAAAATATTTTTCTCTATACATTCATATTCAGTCCAAAACTCTTATTTAACTGTGAATTGATTGAAATTCCATCAATTTTCAATGGTTTGTGATAATGTAATATCATATGGGCACATCATCTTTACATTTTCCCTGCTTATATTTTAAATTTCAGATGTAAATATGACAGATATCCTTGTTTGCTCTCTCGTACTGGAGCTTCCATTTTGCAAGTATATGTGCATTTGGATTACTTGCATATGTTGGATATATTCTATACGCTTTCCCATCCTTGTTCCGGTTGCATCGTTTGAATGGCTTCATTCTTGTCTTCATCCTCTTGTGGGCTACAAGCACATATATTTTCAATGTCGCTTTTGCATATGTAAACTGGAAACTCGGGAAGGTAATTTCTTATCTTGATCTTCAATATAAGGTTTATAAGGCCCAAGATTTGGTGAAATTTATGATGTTTTTCTTGTTTGATAGGATATGGAGATTTGGGAGATGGTTGGATTATGGCATTATCCTATCCCTGGTTTTTTCCTTCTTGCACAGTTCTGCCTTGGGATTCTTGTAGCTCTTGGTAATCTTGTGAACAACTCGGTATTTCTATGCCTATCAAATGAGGAGAGGCAATTCTCTAATGAGGACAAGATTGAGGAAGGTGAAATGAATGTTTTAATAGAGGAAATCTGAAAGTTAATTCAATGCTAAAAGAATAGGGTAAATTAAATCTACTACCCCTAAGGTTTGCCTCAATTACAATTTAGTCCTTCTATTATCAGAAATAAAAAGAACTCCTTGACATGTCACTTTATTAGAAATACTTAACATGCGAGTAAAGTTTGCAACCAGATAAGATAAGACAGCAAAAGGTCGAGCTATTACGACAGAACATTCAAAATATTGTCGTGCCTAATGTCAGTTCTGTAATTTTTTGTGAAAAGTTGAGGGATCATATAGTTATTAATTTCACAGTACAGGGACTTTTTCATTAACTCTTGAGTTCAGCAAATATAGCCATTTGTGTCCGTTAAGGACAAAACAGGCTTTTGCACAGTTTCTGTGAAGTTCTTGTAATTAAGTGAAATGTCAGAGAGTTCTCTTTGTAATTTCTGAAATCAGAGGAGCCAAATTGTAATTAGGGCAAACCTTAGGGATAATAGATGTAATTTGCTCTGAAGAATAATATGGTGCAACCTTTTACTGCTTGTTATGTCTTCAAGACCTTACATCTCAAATAATCCAGACTATTCTATTTGTTCTGTGTATGTGTTATGCAGTGAAAGAAGATGCTAAGGTGTTGATTGTGGCTACTCTTGCTTGGGGGCTGCGCAAATGTTCTCGGTCTATTATGCTCTTGCTGATTTTCCTAATTGCTTCAAGACCTGGTCTAATTCATGCTGTTTATAGTATGTCAAAGTCTGAAGTTTGAATTTCTTCTACATTTTACTTCTTTTTTCCGTGTAATCTCACTGTTCTGATTGGTTGTAAATTGTCTCTGTTTCAGTGATATTTTTCTTTGTCTACCTTTTGAGCCATGGTATCAATGCAAAGATTCGCCAATCCCTTATTCTTCTATGCGAGGCTCACTTTGCAATTTTATACATTCTTCAGCTTAATCTTGTCTCTACAAATTTGAAGCAGGAAGGCTCCATAAGTGCTGAAGTGCTAAAACAGTTAGGTGTGGGTTTTCTCTCATGTTAAATTTTTTATTTTCTAGCATATTCTCCATTTTCTCTTCATGTATGTAATATTTTATGATTGCTAACTCTGTCAATGATATATCGATATAGGTCTTCTTGAAAGTGATAGTTCTTGGGAGTTTCTGGAAATTGCCCTGCTTGCGTGCTTCTGTGCCATTCATAACCATGGATTTGAAATGTTGTTCTCATTTTCTGCAATTGTGCAGCGCACACCTAGTCCTCCGATTGGATTTAGCATTCTGAAAGCTGGTTTGAACAAATCAGTTCTTTTGTCAGTTTATGCCACCTCCAATGTTAGAGATCGTTCCGAAAATCATTCCCATGGTACTGTATCCTTTTCCAAGTTGTTTCTTTTCCTTTTGTCAACCCTGTCTAAATATGCAGTTATATCAAATATACATGATAGCTTTCTTTATTGTTGTCTAAAATATGTTTCAGCCACTTAGTGGGTGTTCTTCTGCTTTCGGAGAAGCTAAAGTAGAAGTTAAAAATTGGAGTAACAAATGTGTGGAGTGTTTGGAGAAAAGAGTGAAAACTTAAAAAAAAAAAAAACAGTGGAATGTTTGGAAACAGAAGTTGAGAAACACTTTTCTGAAACTAAACGAACTTTCATTTATTTACAAAAATAACCTAGAAACTAGAAGCTGAAGCTAAAAGTTTGTCCTTGGTTTTTTCTTGCTTATTTCTGCTTACAATACTAAGAGGCTGGTTCCAGACACTCCCAAAGTGCTAAAAAAATGCAAAAAGCACAAAAGTGCTATTTATTTCCAGAGTTTGTAAGCGCTCCTTATAATGTTTGTATATGCTAATTTTTCTCCATCTTTTCAGAAAGAAGGGTAGCATTGTATCTGAGTGCAATTGGGGAGAAGTTTCTATCCATGTACAGATCATTTGGAACCTATATTGCTCTTCTCACAATTCTTCTGGCTGTGTACTTGGTGAGAACTAATTACGTGTCATTTGGTTATATCTTCCTTCTGCTTTTCTGGATCATTGGACGACAGCTTGTGGAGAGGACAAAACGCCGTCTATGGTTTCCAATCAAAGTGTATGCAATTGCAGTTTTTATCTTCATTTATATTTTGAGCATTTTTCCCACTTTTGAGATGTGGCTGTCCAAGAAAGTCAATCTTTTTGTTTGCTTTGGTTATAATCCTGAAGCTTCTTTGATAAAAAATGTCTGGGAGTCTCTAGCAATTGTGATTGTCATGCAACTTTATAGCTATGAGAGACGACAAAGCAAGCACAGCAAAGCAGAAGAACCTGATATAGAGTTTGTGGGGATATTAGGGTTTAGCAAAAGGTTTTTGATCTGGCATAGTCAAAAGATTCTGTTCGTTGCACTTTTCTATGCTTCGTTATCTCCTATAAGCGCTTTTGGCTTTCTGTATCTTCTCGGTCTAGTTTTGTCTTCTGCATTGCCTAAATCATCAAGAATTCCATCCAAATCATTCTTAGTTTATACGGGATTTCTCGTGACAGTTGAATATCTGTTTCAGATGTGGGGTAAACAGGCGAAAATGTTTCCTGGACAGAAGCACCATGATTTGTCTGTTTTCCTCGGTTTACAGGTCTATAGACAAAGTTTTGCCGGCCTAGAAGCAGGCTTGAGGGCAAAAGTGCTTGTTATTACTGCTTGTATCCTTCAGTATAATGTTTTTCACTGGTTGGAAATAATGCCAAGGAAACTTCTAGAATCAGGAAGATCAGAGCCGTGCCCTTTATTTATCCCTTCAAAAGATATTTCTAGTGGTGTATCTAATGGGGATAATCAGATACTATCTGAATCTAGTCAAAAGTCTGCTGAGAAAAGCAATTATATGCCATCTTTGTCGTCTGGTGGAGGCTTTAATGATGGAAGCAATAGAAAATTCTCGTATATATGGGGAAGCATGAAGGAAAGCCGGAAGTGGGACAAAAAGAGAATTCTTGCCTTGAGACAGGAGAGATTTGAGATTCAGAAAACAACACTGAAAGTTTATTTAAAATTTTGGATGGAAAATATGTTTAACATCTTTGGACTCGAGATCACTATGATGGTATTAGTGCTTGCCAGTTTTGCTTTGTTAAACGCTGTTTCAATGTTCTATATTGCTTGTCTTGCTACATGTGTTCTGTTGGGAAGGCCTATCATACGTAAACTGTGGCCTGTTTTTGTCTTTCTGTTTGCTGCCATTCTTCTTGCTGGATACTTTGCCATGTGGAAGCATTCAATGCCTTCAGATGATTCAACTGAAACCGATGCACGTTGCCATGATTGCTGGAAAAACTCGAACATATATTTCCACTATTGTCTGCAGTGTTGGCTAGGTATGGTTTTTCTTTGTCATGGGCTACTCAGGAAGCTACAACTTTTGTCTATATTTTCTTTTTTGTTTGATCTCTTGCTGTGCGTTTGCGAACTCGTACTACTTTTGGAGAAGTTAAAACTTAGTTGAATATTTGAAAAAAAAAAAAAAAGCTAATAAGCTTTTTTACTACTGTCAAGAAACTTCCATTTATTTACGAAAATAACCTAGAAGCTAGCTAGTGCTGAAGCCAAAAGCTGGCTCTTCGCCCGTAGGTGCTACAAGCTTCTTGCTTATTTCGGCTTAAACTAAGTAGAAGTTGGGAGTGTTTGGAAAACTAAATTGCTTCAAAAAAACCAAAAGCAGAAAATGCTTTTTTAAGAATTTGCAAACACTACCTACTTATATATATGTATCGCATTTTTTCTTTATTCCACTTTCGTCATGCATATGTAAATTGCCCTTAACAATCACATTGCTCCGTGAAAGCCTGTCATGCTTGCTTTAAAAATCTTTGTATTAGGAACTTGTTGAGGAACTTCCTGAATGAAGTTAGCTATGAAAAACACATTTCTAATCTTATGATGTAGAGCTTCAGTTATCCATATGTATAATATTTATTTTTTGATTTTTATCTTTTGCAGGGATTGTAGTTGATGATCCTCGCATGCTGATTAGTTATTACATGGTCTTCATGCTGGCATGTCTTAAACTCCGTGCAGATCATGCATCGACTTTTTCAGCTTCATTTACATATCATGAGATGATGTCTCAGCGTAAAAATGCTTTTGTTTGGAGAGATCTTTCATTTGAAACCAAAAGCATGTGGACTTTTCTTGACTATTTAAGGGTTTACTGCTATTGTCATCTATTAGATTTAGTATTGACTCTTGTTTTAATCACGGGAACCCTTGAGTATGACATTCTGCACCTTGGATACCTTGGTTTTGCTCTTATTTTTTTCCGAATGAGGCTCACCATATTGAAGAAGAAAAATAAAATCTTCAAGTATTTACGCATGTACAACTTTGCTTTAATTGTACTCTCTCTTGCTTACCAATCTCCTTTTATTGGTGGTTATAATGCCGGAAAGTGCGAAACAAGAGATTACATCTATGAAATGATCGGCTTTTATAAGTACGATTATGGATTTCGAATCACATCAAGATCTGCATTGGTTGAGATCATTATTTTCGTTCTCGTATCATGTCAATCGTATATGTTCTCTTCCTCAGAGTTTGATTATGTGTTTCGATATCTTGAGGCGGAACAAATCGGTGCGATTGTGCGCGAGCAAGAAAAGAGAGCTACTTGGAAGACTGAACAGTTGCAGCACATTCGTGAATCTGACGAGAAGAAGCGTCAGCGTAACTTACAAGTGGAGAAGATGAAATCTGAGATGCTC
Source organism: Verbena officinalis (assembly GCA_958496215.1). Lineage (NCBI taxonomy): Eukaryota > Viridiplantae > Streptophyta > Magnoliopsida > Lamiales > Verbenaceae > Verbena > Verbena officinalis. Next base: position 1,149,352 of record OY292385.1, read on the forward strand.
AATCTACAAGTCCAGCTACATGGTATGAATTCTTCTACGCCTGTTTTTCCGGACACTTCACCAGCTAATGAAGGCTTAAGAAGGAGGAGAAGCGCTTCTCTTAATCTGCAAGAAGCTAGCAGTCTTGAGAAACAACATGATCAAAATATCAGTTTTGATTCACTTTTTCCATTGAATATGTTTGACTCTCCCAGAAGTGCAAAAGCTGAAAGTCCATTTGCAGCAGATCTGATTAAGTACCAAAGAGATGCTTCTATTAGTGAGATAACTGAAATCGGAGAAGGTGATGTCATTAATGAGATTCCAGACAAGGAAAGAAAAGGTAAAATGCATTCTAAGGAAAACCACCCTTTATCGTCTGCTGTACAATTGATAGGAGATGGTGTTTCTCAAGTACAGTCAATCGGTAATCAGGCTGTTAGCAATCTTGTGAGCTTTCTGAATATCGCGCCTGAAGAATCAGATTCAAACGAGCCCTCATCTTTAGAAGATGGACTTGCTACAGAGAAAAAAAACCTGGATATTAAGCAGACACACTTGAGCAGTTCTTCTTCTCTGTTCTCTGACAAGAGTAGAGCATCAGATTCAGCAAGTTTGCAGATTGGGAGAATTGTTCGTCACATATGGTCACAGATGTGTTCGAACAACGATGTGGTGTGTTACTGTTGTTTCGTTCTTGTTTTTCTTTGGAATTTCAGTCTGCTTTCTATGGTGTACTTGGTTGCTCTGTTTCTATACGCTTTATGCGTGAATACCGGCCCAACTTACATATTCTGGGTTATAATGCTCATCTATACAGAGTTTTATGTATTGGTTCAGTATCTTTACCAAATCATGATCCAGCATTGTGGTTTCAAGATCCAGTCTAGCCATTTACAGGAGTTGGGTTTTCCTACAAAAAAGATAACATCTTCGTTCGTCATAAGTTTACTTCCTCTGTTTTTAGTGTATTTATTCACTCTAATACAGAGCTCCATAACTGCAAAAGATGGCGAATGGTTGCCATCGGTCGGGTTTAGTAATTGCAAAACCCCAAATCGAGAGGACTCTCTTTTCATAGGCTCGAAAGCAAAAAGGATCGTCCAATTAATGAGACGCGTGGTTGAGATCGTTTCCAGAAGTTGCTGTAGATATTGGAAATCTCTGACACAAGAAGCAGAATCGCCTCCTTACTTTGTTCAATTGTCCATGGATGTTAAATCATGGCCAGAAGATGGAATCCAACCGGAGAGGATTGAATCTGGGATAAATAATCTGCTGCAGCTGGTGCATGATTTGCACTGTAAGAGCGAAGCACCTGATAGTTGCCCCTGTGCCAGCAAGGTTCAAATTCAAAGCATTGAGAAAAGTAGTGAAAATACAAATGTAGCCCTGGCTGTTTTCGAGGTGGTTTATGTTGCCTCTTTGACTGATTGTATACCAACTGAACAGTTCAAATCTCTCACTCCAGCAGCTGATATTGCAAAGGAGATCCTTAAAGGACAACAAATGGGACTTACTGAGGAAGTCGGATTTCCTTACTATATACTGTCGGTAATTGGAGGTGGCAGAAGAGAAATTGATCTTTATGCTTATATTTTTGGTGCTGATTTGATAGTTTTCTTTCTGGTTGCCATATTCTACCAGTCAGTTATTAAGAATAAAAGTGAATTTCTCGAGTACTATCAGCTTGAGGATCAGTTCCCAAAAGAGTATGTTTTTATTCTGATGGTAAGGCTATGCCCTTCTCTGTCCCTTATATTTCGATTATCTTGCTAAATTGGATAAATAAAATGCTAAGTATGCGATTGATTATTTAAAAAAAAAAAAGAAGATAAAAGGCAATAACTACAGCTCCTTCCTCTGTACTCTATACAATTAAACTAATACCCCCTCTTGACTTAAAAATTTCATATACCTCCCTATATGTTATTTCCATTTTTCCACCTTATGGTTACCTCCTTTTGATGGTTACACATAGTTAAATTATGTTTAAATTCAAATTTTAACAAACATTTCTATTTGTTTTTTCATATTTGCATGATGTTATCAAAATTTTGAGGATCCGAAGGAGGTATTTGTAATATTGAGAAGAAGTTTATGTAATTACAAATAGTAACATGAGAGGCCAGTTAAATTGACCCTGAAAATTAACTACAGAGATCAATTTCTTCTTGAATTTTTGGATGATGTGGCCTTCCAAAAGTATAAGGTGGAACCTTTACACTAAAATGTACAAATGCGTGTACTCTTGATTGCATAACGAAATGCATATTTGCTTTTTAATGGGCTTAGATTTTTTCTTAATGTGCAGATAATCTTCTTCTTGATGATTGTTGATCGCATCATATACCTATGCTCATTTGCAACTGGAAAAGTCATCTATTACGTCTTCAGCCTGACTCTTTTCACTTATGCTGTGACCGAGTATGCTTGGCATATGGATACTTCACAGCAGAATACTGCTGGTTTGGCCCTTAGAGCAATATATCTTACTAAAGCAATTTCTCTAGCATTGCAAGCCATGCAAATTCGATATGGTGTTCCTCATCAAAGCACATTGTATCGCCAGTTTCTAACCAGTGAAGTTTCTCGTATTAACTATCTAGGGTATAGGCTCTATCGGGCTCTGCCTTTTCTATATGAATTAAGATGTGTTCTTGATTGGTCATGCACGTCAACATCATTGACTATGTATGACTGGCTGAAGGTGAGTCTTACATGCACTCTCTCTCTCTCTCTCTCTCTCTCTCTCTCTCTCTCTGTTGATATTATAATATACCCACTCTTTAAATTGTTGTTATTTTCATGTTGTGTTGATGACTTTTTTGTTCTCTTTGTTTGTATTTTGCTTCCGTTGGTTGTGCCCTCATTCTCATTTTCAATTTTTGTTGAACAAGGGAGGTTTTTGTTTGTGTATTGATTTTTTTGTGAATAATTGGATTAGTAGTGTACAAATGTGACATATTTAACTTGTGGGCCCCTTCATTAGGTTGAAAATATGTTGGTAGTGGTGATTTGTGTGTCCCATCACATTTCTGAATGTTGGGATGAGTGTGATTGTTCAGTTTATTTTGCACCTCCCTTTGAAAATGAAAATGAGTTGTTCCTTTTCTTGAAAATGACATCAGAAAACTGTATAGGATACATAGTAGTTTTAATTAAGAAAACTTAAGCAAAATGCAACCAATCACCCTAGTATTCATTTTTCTTTAAAACAATGCATTTAATCCTGCCTTCTTGAGTTTAATTAAGTTTCCCTCTTGTTTTCTTATATCCGAAATCTATGTCAAAATTTGGGGAGAATATGGCTCTATGCCTGAAATGGGAGCATGTGTAAAACATCTAATTTCTTGTTATCTAGGTTGAAACTCTCGATCTTTTGATATTAGTAATATATTGAACCTATTGGTTTGGTTAACAATCATAACGATACAATTAAAGTTTATAATGGATATTCATCTTTTTGTATCCTTTTTCAGTTGGAGGATATAAATGCAAGCTTGTACCTTGTCAAATGTGATAATGTTCTAAACAGATCTACACACAAACAAGGAGAGAAGCAGACAAAGATGACTAAGTTCTGCAATGGCATATGTCTGTTTTTTATTCTAATCTGTGTTATTTGGGCTCCAATGTTGGTAAGTAATTCCTGACAGACCTATGCTAAATGCTATGCGATATATTACTAGCATCTATTGATTTTAGTTAATAGTGTTTCCTGGAATATTTTTCCATGTGTTGATCTTATTGTTTGTTTATCTGAATTAATTCATTTTGGTTGATTTTATATTTGTTGGTTGGCAAAAAGGAGGGGTTGTTTTAGATTCTGTTCTCTTTTCTTTTTTTGTTTCCTAGTAATGTGTTGATTGTGATAAGCATGTCAAATCTAAAATTCCAGTATATACTTTACATGGAAAATATATAGGTATACTACACATATTTCATATATGTTTTTACAAGCTAAGGTCATATAAATGGTAGTCAGAACTCAGAGCATACTATTTTCTTAATTAATTTCCGAAACAGCGAGTCAATTTAAGATGACCTACTATTTCTTTTAAAGTAGATTTAAGTCTTTAATGTTTGATAGATTTCATAAAATATGGAAAGAAAGATCCCATTGTGCATTTCAGAATATTTATTCAATAATTCATTTCCAAGTCTTGAATTAGACATGATAAATAACATTAATTTATTTACTGATTTCAAGCCTCGAGAGGGATATATGTAGTGTTTGCGAACTTTAAGTAGCAGCATGTTTATTTGGAAAAGGAAATTTTGCTTATTTTTAAGCAGAAATAAGCTAACACCTAGAAGCACCTAAGGACATGCTTTTTGCTTCAACTTCTAGCTTCTAGATTATGTTCGTAAATAAATGGAAGTTTCTTCTTGAAAGTGCTTCTTAGCTTCTTTTTTTCCCAACACTCAACTACTATTTTGGTCCTTTCAACTTCTTTTTCCAAAACCTCCCCAATTTTACAACTCCCAACTTTTTATGACTTTTACGTCTACCTTTGCTTCTCCGTAAGTAGTGTTTGTAAACACCCACATAGAAGCTGACTTCTCTATTACAGATGTACAGTAGCGGTAATCCAACAAACATAGCAAATCCGGTTAATGATGCCAGTTTTCAGTTTGACATCAAGACAACAGGTGGCAGGTTGACTTTATACCAGACTACTCTATGTGAAAGAATTCCATGGGATCAAATAAATGCAAATGTTGATCTCGATCCACAAAATTATTTGGATTCTTACAATGTGGACGACATTCAGCTCGTTTGTTGCCAAGCTGATGCAAGTTCTCTTTGGCTCGTCCCTGATGTGGTTCAAAAACAGTTCATACACTCTCTAAACAACAGTTGGATGGATATGAAGTTTTCTTGGGTACTAACAAGAGACCGACCAAAAGGCAAGGAAATGGTGAAATATGAAAGAGTCATTGATCGGTCAAAACTTCCAAAATCATCTGAAGTTGAGGCTGTTCTCAATGGTACCTTCAGCAGCTTTAGGGTTTATAATATTTATCCAAGATTTTTTAGGGTTACTGGTTCGGGAGAAGTCAGGCCTTTTGAACAAGAGGTATGCCTTCGAACCTTGTTTATGTAAGTTTGTGTAGTCACACAAATTTCCGGTCGTAGTTTTAAAATTACAAATACCCCCTTTGGTCATTGAAGTTTAATCAAACTTGAGAAAAATTGTTAAGAAACTTGGGTCTGCAGGAATAATTTGAAAAGTTCAGTAATATTTGTATTTTGGTCTATTACATCTATAGCCGCTCCGAGATTGAAAAAATTACTAACTACTCTTTAATTCTTTTTAAAACTACACAAACCAGTCCTGGGAAATTGAAAAATTTACACCTACACAACCCTGGGGTGGTTTTTGTAATTTAAACTTTTATCGGTTGTAGTTTATTCAAACTTATGGGTATCTCCTGGGAATTTGGAAAAAGTGACATTTACACTACAATACTATTGGGTGGTGTTTCTCTTAAACATTTTAAGGGAGTGGTTTCTAGACTTTTAATTTTTAATTTCAAACTTACGGGTACCGGCTGAATTATGATAATCTCCGAAGTGGTGTAGATGTAATTAAGTAATTTTATTACGGTTATAACATAATTTTACCACGTGTCGTCAATAGAATTGTAACTGTTCGATGGGAATCCATTACAAGGGAGGTATGTGTAATTTTAAGACCGAGAGGTGATATTTTTGTATTTACAGCTAATTGAAAAGCTGTGATTCTTCAATTCAATTAAAAACCTGTGTATTCGTTTCTCCTTAATTGCTAGGTAAATGATGTGAGTGCGGAACTTGTGTTACATCATGAGAATCCTGAATGGTGGTCTTTCTATGATATAAGTTCCTTAGATTCATATGGTTGTGGAGGACTGGCTGGACCAATGGCTGTCATTGTATCAGAAGAAACTCCCCGTAAGTATTGATTAATCTTGCTTGACAATATATAAACATAAAATGAAAAACATTTTTAGGATATTCTGTATTAATAATGGAAATTATTCCAGAGGGATTTCTCGGTGAGACACTCAGCAAATTCAGCATTTGGGGTCTGTACATTACATTTGTCCTTGCAGTTGGCCGGTTTATTAGAATGCAATGCTCTGACTTAAGAATGAGAATACCATATGAAAATCTTCCTTCTTGCGACAGGTAATTCGGGATTATGTTTCTTAAACCCTATTTGGCTAATCTTTCAGTCAATTCCATTGATATATACATATATATGTATACATACATATATGAGTTAATTGTACTCAATCCTGTTTGTAATGAGCATAATAAACTCTGACAAAAATACTTGTTAAAAACTCTGTGAAATTTAATATTGCATATGCTGACTTGCGAAAATATATGCAATTTTTTGTTGTAAATTTACTTTTTTTACTCTCAACTTGTACTTCTGCTCATTTTCTTAATTGTTTTTTGTTTGAACAAGGGTTAAACGGTAAGTATGTAGTAGTTTTTGGGACAAATCAAAAGCAAGGGTTTATGAACAAAATTTGAGCTTTACAAGTTTGTTTTTACCCTCGTTGTCCTCTATTGTACCGTCTCACCTAATATAATCCTACATTTTTCAATTACTTGTATTATGAAATGATTTTTCTACATCTGGTGAAGCCACACTTTAAGTATTTGAATACTATAAGAAAATAAACGTTGTTTATTATTTTGTTTATCTATTCAAATCTTTTATCTGTTCTTCTCCTTTAGGTTAATTGCCATCTGTGAGGACATATATGCTGCAAGAGCAGAAGGCGAGCTTGGAGTCGAAGAAGTTCTTTACTGGACATTGGTGAAGATTTATCGGTCTCCACATATGTTACTCGAGTATACAAAAACCGACTAGTTTCTGCACATCGAGGGCCCTTTTGTTGTACCATAAAGACGATGATACCATCGACTAACATGTATTGGAAGATACTAACCAAGATTGTATAAGTCCAGCTTTAATTGCTTCTCAACTTGTGTTTTTTCTAGATTTCTAGGTTGAGAAGTTGTTTTAATGTAATGTGATCAAGTTTATGTTAGAATTTTCAGTCAAGGGTGTTGTGTGTATATAATAGATTTGTGGAGATAGTGTCATATACATTATACAGGCTCATAAGTCATAATTTTAATGTAAAAATCTGTATCATTATGTGAATGAGAGAATGCAGTTCTTTTTCTCTGCTTTTTACAGATTATTTTCTATATTTTTCTCATCTTTTATCCCTTTTATTTTCTTTATGATCTTTGACTTGTTTTATCTATTTTCTTTCTTTATATGTGCCATAAACAAGTCAAACATTTCTCCGACTCTTGTTAGTTCTTGATTCTCTACTTTATTGTACTTTTGTTTTATCATTTCTTCTTTCTTTATACAAATTTACTGAAAATAAGTTGTTAAACGTTTGATTTAGTATATTAGGAGCACTAATAATATTTCAATAATTTCCAATATAAAAGCTTCAGATGATTGATTATAGAAATATTGAACAATCGTGAATCGTGATCTAAACAAAATTTAAATTTATGGTATAATCAAAATTTAAATTCTATATTAAAAAAAGGTACGATATAAGCAACATGCAAATATATTATAATGGCATGAGAATTATAATATTAACTAAAATTTAAATTATTTTCATAAATTAATAAGTGAAACTTGAATTTTATCGCCTATTTGGAAAATAATTAGTAGCTAAGATATTTGGTCGCGATCATATATTTTACGACATAGACCATATTTATCAATGATCGCAAATAATAAATAAAACTGCTTTATACTGAATCTTCAACAATCTCCATTTCTAAGTTTTAATGAATTTTGAAATCTGCGATATGATCGAATTTTAAATTCTAAGTTCACTAACGGTGTAACATAAGCCACGTGTAAATACATTACAAAAGGCGAGAAAACCATACTATTAACTGAAATTTAAATTTTGCGCATAAACCATTAACCAAATTATGAATTTTATAGCTCATTTGGAAAATAAATTTCTAGCTTAGATATATGATTTAAGTCAAATCATGTTGCTACATATGTCATAATTGAAACCGTTCTACACTAAAATCAAGAAATTCAGACTGTACGGTCAATATTAAGATAAAATTTAGATATCACGAGTCACATAAATTATCACATTTGCTAAAACTTGAAACAAACTCGAACATATAGAGTGAAATTACACTACATTACCCGCAATTATATAAGAAAATCTAAACTATTTAAAGTAAAAAAAAAATTATTTGTTTTTATTACAATTAGGTAAATTGAAAATATTTGTACTCCTTTTAATTGGATTATAGTCCAACATAGTCATAAATATACACTCATATTAATTTAAAAATTGTATACGAAAATATGAAGAACAAAAAAAAAAAAAAAAAGAAAAAGAGTGTAAGTGTGAAATATCTTTGGTGAGTAAAAAGGTAGCCAGATAATGATGAGGCAAAAAGGGGTGCAAATATTAATTAGGGTAATAATCTGCCAAATGTGTTTAGTAAATCCATTGGCAAATTTGATTCTTCATTTGACTAACTGCGGTTAAAATTTTAACTCCACGTTTGGTTAAGGGACCCTATATATATTGCAGCCGTACACAGTGAAAGAGCGAGGCCCGCTAGAGTATATGTGAGCGAGCTCAACAAAAACGAGAGTGTGTGTGTTTCTGCGTGTTTTAATCTTAGGCGAACGTTAATGGTGGGCGATACTTTCCAATTCATACCGTTCTGTGAGTGCTCGCTCTTGCTCACTGATTAATATAACTCAGCTATTCGTTTAATGATTTATGCTAGTAGGAGATGATACATCTTTTTTTGCTGATTATTTGTTTCATTTTTGGGGATTTTTTTGGTTGTCTGCGTGGTTGAGTTTCGGCGTGTTTTTTGCTGTTTTTATTCTTATTTTTTCCTCTTCGGACTCTAGTGTTGGTTTTCTCATTTTTCTATTTTTGTTTTTTTTTTGAAAAAAATTGTTTTGTTTGTTTGATTTAGAGGGCATGTTCTCAGGTTTATAATCAGTGTGTGAATTTGTGGTTTCTAATTTTGTGTTATTTGAGTGGCTTTAATGCAGGAAAGAAAAGTTGAAGAAGGTTTAGTTTCCTGAAGCATTCAAGGTATATTTGGTTTTTGATTGTCATTGGGATTTTACTTTTATCAGCTGGTTGTTACTAATGATTCCTTTTCTTGCGTTTTTCTTATTGACTGTGTGTGGATTTATTTGGGTTTACTGCTTCTTGATTAAATAGGAAGTTATGCCACATTTCACACATTTTTCTTGTAGATTCTGATGTTTTCTATTTTCTCCCTGTTTTTCTACTTGAATCATGAGTAGGTAGATAAACTAATTGTAATTGTTTTGTGGAATAAATTGAAAGTAATTCTATTTGAATTTTTTTCCTATTTATGTAGTTGTTTCCTATTTTTCCTGTTTTTGATCTACCGTAAGAATCTAATCTTTTATGCCGTACGGCCGTTATGGGTGCAAATACCGAAGAAATATTGTGGGTCCCTCATAACTGTTCTATCAGTACCTGGTGTCTTGAGAACTTCTAAAATCTTACTGTTGTTACTGATTTGCATATACAATCAAATCAGGAAGTTTGGGCTTTTTGCGACCCAAAACAGGGATTGTTAGTGTTGCTCAATCTCACTGGTTTTTGGACTGCTTGTATTGTTAATCCAATATTCTTGCTTAGTTATTAGGTGGGAATGACGATAAAGCTTTAATCAGTTGGTGACTACTGGGTTGTGATCTCAATTGATTATTACCTCTTAAGTTGAAAAGCTTTAAGTTGCTGACGCGTATGAGATATCAGTGACTGTTTTTTTATTCGGGATTTACCATTAGCTACCGACGATTCTTTCTTTTATACTTTTCTCATTTATCACGCGAAGATGAACAATTGCCTTGTGGATTAAATTAAAACACGTGTCCATTAAACAGATTTTTAAAACATCTGCATTTTCCCCCTTTCTGCTTTAATTTTACTTAGTATAAAACCGTTTGGATTCATTACTGATATTACATTAATGACAGGAAGTCATTAGTTGTCCGAGCCCACAGAAATTGTTCGTCTGTCATAGAGTTAAGAAAAACATGGGTGAGAGTAGCAGCAGCAGCAGCAGCAATGAAGGATCGTCCTCTGTTTCTGTCAACGAGAAGGGAAGTAGAAATAAGAGGAAATTTCTATCTGATTTATCAGTTGAAATTCCATCTGAAGTATCAACGCTTTCCCTAACCGAATTCCCTAGATACGAAATGCTAGAAGAAAAATTCCGAATTGCATTGAATGAGTTGGGACAATTGATGGCCAGGTCCTCAGAAAACGAGCAAGAATTGGAAAAATACCAACAACAGGTGGCAGATTGGGAAGACCCGATCGCCTGTCAGCTGGAGGAACTTTTAACAAACAACTTGTATGCAACTTTCTGCAGTGCAGTTAAAAAGATAGTTGAGTGTGGGTACACTGAAGAAGCTGCTGAGTGGGCTGTTCTGAACATCAGTCTTTTCTATGGCAGTAAAGATGCTGTCTCCAATGTCGTGGACGGTGCTCTATCATTGTTGAAGAGGGAAAAAGACGTTAATTCCTCTAAGCATCCCGTGTTTGATGGGCTTCAGAGCTTGGTGGACTATACATTACTTGAGATGATTCACGTCCTTCGTGAAGTTAGGCCATCATTGAGTATTACAGAAGCTATGTGGTGTTTGTTGATAAGTGATTTAAATCTTGTCAATGCATGTGTGCTGGATGGGATGGGGCCCACTAGTGGTGGAGAAAGCGTGGCAGCTTCTCAATCCAAATCAGAAGCTTCTGGAACTGGTCATACAGATTCTTCCAATAAATTGGATAATCAGAAACAGATAATTCAACAGGCTCAAAATGAATTGGCTATTTCTGGTAAAGAAAAAGAAAGAGAAAGTTCTCTTGAGCATCATCATCTTCAAGAACTGAAGGGAAAGTTTTCAGGGGTGGATGAGAAATCTAGCAGAAAAGGGTTTTCTGCCACTTCTAAGAGAGATATGCTTCGCCAGAAAACATTTCATTTTGAGAAAAATTACAAAGGTCGTCTCTCGAAGGGCTCTTTTAAGGCTAAAGTTGCTGCTTGGGGCAGTATGGTGTTGGATAAGTCACTAAAATCACAATCCAGTTCATCGGGTGTAGTAATGAAGGGAACTTACTCAAAATTAACTGCTCCAGCTGGCTCTATTATGGAAGGCAATTCAGATTCTGGAGCCGTTAAGGATTCCGTTTTTGCTATACCTGTGGTAAAAAACCCAAACCCTAAATCTCCCGCATCGTCAGCTCCAAATACTACCTCTCCAAAGGGTGATGAAATAAATCTCCCTAGAAAGCTCACAGATTATTACGCCTCGATCCCATTTGATGAAACCCTGAAAAAATACATCCCGCAAAATGATAAAGACGATGCCATTCTCATGCTAGTGCCACACATGCAAGCACTCGAAAAAGAACTACAAAGATGGACAAAGTGGGCAAACGAGAAAGTCATGCAAGCTGCAAGAAGGCTTGGAAAGGACCAGAATGAGTTGAAAATGTTGAGGCAAGAGAAAGAAGAGATGGAGAAATTTAAGAAGGAGAAGCAGACTTTGGAGGAGAGTACTATGAAAAGGTTGTCTGAAATGGAGCATGCTTTGTCTAATGCTACTGGTCAGATCGAGGTGGCTAATTCCTCTGTCCGAAGGCTTGAAGAGGAGAATCTTGTTTTGAAAAGGGAAATGGAAGATGCTAAATTGCAGGCTCTAGAATCTGCTACTAATTTGCAGGAAGCATTGGTGAGGGAGCAGGACGTGTTGAAGAAATTGCAGTCTTGGGAGGCGGAGAAGGGTTTGGTTTTGGAGCAACTCACAAATTTGAGACCTAAAATTGCTGAGTTGGATAATCGGCTCAAAAAGGCTAAAGAAAGACAGAACCAGTTCAAGGTATGGTCTAAATGTAACTATATCAATTATGTGATTTTATTAGTCATTGTTGATTTTCCTGTTTTCTTGAAAATTGCTGCATTTTGTACCAAAAAATAAGAAAAAAGGAAAATTGCTGCATAACTTGGTTTTCTGGGGATCGGGTATATAAGAGCTATATTTAGATGAATATATATAAATATCTATATATTTCAATTCCAAAATTTTATACCCTCCAAAAATAATAAAAGAACTTTTTTATATTTTATGACTTAATTACATCTTTACCCCTTCGGAAATAGCCATATTACGGTTGGTAGACGCATGTTTGGAAAAAATTACTAAACACTCCCTAAAAATGTTAAAATTGCATAAACCACCATATCTTAGGGATGTACATTATTTATTTTTCCCAACTCTTAGGGGTGTTTCATGTAATCTTGAAAAAAAGCATGTATGTTGTAGTTTTCCAGAAGTGCGTATACCAACTGTAATATTGCAATCTTGGAAGGGGTGTAGATGTAATTGACTCGAGCTTTTGCCCCAAACCTGTCTGGATACTAGCTAGATGGATATGCACACACAGTCCTAATAACAAATTAGAACATTCCATGCTCCAATACCAATCAAATAAAGAATAGGAATATTTATGAAAAAAACCCTGAGGTTTGGACGTTTTACGAAAAAACCCTCAAACTTTGAAACTTACAAACCACCCTGAGTGAATGATTTTCCGTTAGTTTTTTTTTTTTGGGGTTGTTTGGGGGGGGGGGGGGGGGAGGGGGTATTCGCTATGGTTTGCAAACCTCAGGGTGTTTTCCATACGTTTCGAAGTTTTAGTGTGTTTTTCGTAAACGGCGAAAATCTCGGGAGGTATTCGTAATTGACCCTAAAAAATATTTTCAGATCCTACTGAAGCAAGAAGAGAAGGAGAAGCTAAAAGCCACAAAGCAAATCGACATCCTAAGAGGCATAAAGAAAGAAGAAGCAGCTCTGCTTTCAGCAGAAGCAGACACCATAAAACAAGCAGCAGCAATGAACATGCAGAAATGCGAGCAAGACATCAAGAGTCTTCAGAACATGATTTCGGAACTCAGGCTCGAATCGGACAAATCCAAAATAGCAGCTCTCAACATGGGATACAGTAGTGGGATCCACAAGAGGTTAGCTGTTTTTCAGGACAACTTTGGTGGCCGTGGAGATGATGATGTTAAGCCTGAGAGGGAATGTATTATGTGCATGACGGACGAGATAAGTGTGGTGTTCCTTCCTTGTGCTCATCAGGTTCTTTGTGGCCAATGTAACGAAATGCATGAAAAGCAAGGAATGAAGGAGTGTCCTTCTTGCAGGTCGACTATTAGAAAGCGGGTTTCGGTTATTTACCGGGTCGAGTGAAACGGGTAAAGGTTGGACGATCCAGTTTTGGGGGTATTCAGGTTTAGGAGGGGTTATGTTGTTACTTAGTGTATTTCGAGAGGGGGAATGGAAATAATCTAGAAAAGTGAGGAAAAAGGAATATTTGGATGTACATTTTCGGTCAGAAGTTTCTTCTATCTAACTATCCTTTCTCTTTTATTCTCTCTTATATTTCGCATATGACGTGTGTGTCTCTGTGTGAATTGCTTGATTATTTCTTATGTTTTGCTGAAATCTTGATTCTAATTCATTGCAACATTTGTTTTAGGCATTGATAACCAAGACGATTATGTATCATGTAATGCTAAAAACTTGAGATTTATGTCACCAAAAAAACAAACTTGAGATTTATGTCACCAAAAAAAAAACTTGAGATTTATATTGTTGATTTTATGAAATAATTAATGTAAAGTGTGAGATGATGTTAACTAATGTGAATAGATGAAATGATCACTAAATTTGTAAATCATTGGCTCAACATTTTTATATTATGAAAACCATGAATTTATAAATAGAAACTAAAGATCAACAAGTCGATATGTCCGAGTGGTTAAGGAGACAGACTTGAAATCTGTTGGGCTTCGCCCGCGCAGGTTCGAACCCTGCTGTCGACGAATTGTTTTTATTTTATTAATTAATATTAAAATACACCTACTTTTTATTTTTGAACTTAAAATTTACTTTTATTAAATTTAAATAGATTTGAGGCTTTTCCATTAGTATTTTATTTATTTCTTTTTGTATTCAAACATTAAAGTACAGAAAATGAAAGTAATAATAATTATAAACTTAGTAAACAAGAAAATTGCATTGTTAACAAAATTCTATTAATTGGGTCATAATTAAATAAAATCCAATTCACATGAAATTAACAACCAATCAAAAAATTATAATTATGAGTTCCTACTTTTGAAGAATTATCAAAGATCTAAACAAGTGATGTACATGTTCATACAAAATTTTCCTTATGATATAAGTAAATATTTAAATGATTATCGATTGAATGAATAAAACACTTTAGGAAACATGAAATTTTCCTCACGCCAAAGTTTGTTCAGTTCAATGATTAAAGACTTAAACCCTACTTCTTGTACATAATTGCAAATATTCCCTAAAATTTGAAAAATTATAAAAATATATCCTAAACTCTAACTATGCAAGAGAATCTTAACAAAGAAACAACATTTTTATCTAAAAAGAAAACAAAGTTGAATTGTTGTCCAAAAATCCATCAACCACTTCACGGATGTATTGATTTTTTTTGGCAACGCTTATTTTTCTAACTTCTCAAATTTCAGGGTATGTTTGTATAATTAGATGAAATGTAAGGGTAAATGAGTGTAATTATCCCTATAATTTAAAGAAAACTTGAATTTTGTCAAGATTTTAATAAATGTTAGTGTAATATTACTCCTTTTTGTACCATGAAAAGAAATATTTTTGGTTGGTGAAGGTGGGGTAGAAGGCCAGCAACTTGGTTTGCAAGAATAATTATGTCATATGCCTTCATGCACACCTGAAGACAGCAGCACAAGTATTATTACTATTGTTGTTGCCTTGAGGAAAAAAGTCATGTTAGAAAAGGCGCAAGCTTTTGCCCTTGTAGAAATCAAACCAAACGAAAATCCACTGTTTCTCGACCATTTCTGTTATTTCTTTCCTTGTCTGGACTTTTTCATCCCGCAATTTCAAGGATTTGTCAGCTTATATTATATGGTAAACCCATAAATCAGCTGAGTGTAATATTATATGCTCTGTGTTTCTGTCTGAATTTTAAAATGTTGCTGCTTGTTTAGTTTTTTTTTTTCTTCTTCTCCTGCGGTTCTTTGTTAATATCATCCTGTTTATTTGTGGGGTTTTCATTTTTTATTTTAAGAATTTCTCTTGAAGAGTTGCAGTTCGCCATGGATCCACATTTTACTGTGTTGTTAGTTCTTGAAATATTGTTTCCTTCTGGGCTTGTGCGTGTTTTGTGTAGGTGTTGGATTTTGTACAGATATTTTGGTGCAAAAAAGGCAAGAAGCAACTTGCAAGAACCAAAGTGTCAAGCTTTCTTTATTTTCCCCCAAGAATTTACTGAAATTTATGTTCTTTTCCTTGTTATAGTTGTGATTTTTCAAGTTTATCAATGGATAATGAAAAAGCAAAATCAAATAGCTGTTCACCAGATACTGTTCTTGAGGACTTCTTAAGAAGTGCAGAATCCGAGACGAATTCTTCAATTGCCAGCACTTCAGAATCAGAAGCAGAAGCAGCTCAGATTGATCCAATTCCAGCTTCTTCACGATTGACCAGATTCTTCGAACTATTGAGATTCAAATCCAGAAGACAGTTAGCCACACTACATCCCATTAATGCCCTCAAATTATCAAGAACATTTAGCCGTAGTATTAGAGAGAGCACAAAAGATGAAAATTTGAGCTATTTCAA
Source organism: Verbena officinalis (assembly GCA_958496215.1). NCBI lineage: Eukaryota > Viridiplantae > Streptophyta > Magnoliopsida > Lamiales > Verbenaceae > Verbena > Verbena officinalis. The sequence goes on from OY292385.1 coordinate 1,165,113, forward strand.
ACCCCAATGGAAGAACTTCACCTTTGCAGAACTCCAATCTGCAACCACCAATTTTTGCCAAGGTTAGCTCTTAGAAAAATCAAGAAATATTGTAAAATTTCATATTTAATAATTGTCAATTACATTTATATCCCCTCCCACATTGAAATATTAGAGTTGGTATCTGCAATTTTGATAAAAACATAAAATTACACCCCACCCCCCCTCTTCCCCCGGGAGTTTTGAAAATTACAAAAACCACCCAGTATAGGGTGGTTTTTGTAAGTACCAACTTTAATATGGCAATCTCCAAACGGGTGTGGATGTAATTAACTCTTAGTGTTTTTAACACGCGCCTTCTCATATTATTTTATTGTTAAGCCCATTACTCGTTTGAGCATGAATCTGATATCATATTGATGACTATCTAATAAAAAAGATTAAAAGTTATTACAGATGACAAACATTAAATATGTAATATTTCCGAAATTATATTGTTGTTTCTTAGGATGTTTGATCGGGAAAGGCGGTTATGCTGAAGTATATAAAGGGTGTTTACGAGGCCAGCTAGTTGCAATTAAACATTTTATTAAAGGATCCCTAGGAGAAAGAATAGGCGATTTTCTATCTGAACTCGGAATAATGGCTCACATAAATCATCCAAATACTGCTAAACTTATAGGCTATGGAGTCGAAGGTGGAATGTTTCTTGTTCTTGAATTGTCTCCTCTTGGCAGCCTGGCTTCTATGCTTCACAGTAAGTGTAGACTGTGTAGTAACTTTATTTTCGCTTTGTTTCAGTTAATTTTTAATTTCTATATTTCATTTGTTCTGAAAAAACTTAATTATTTATTCGGCATATAAATAGGTTCTTCGGAGAAGCTGAAGTGGGATGTAAGGTACAAGATTGCACTAGGAACAGCTAAGGGATTGCTGTATTTTCATGAAGGCTGTCAAAGGAGGATTATACATAGAGATATTAAAGCTGCTAATATATTGCTTACTGAGGATTTTGAACCTCAGGTAATGTATTCAAGAAAAAGAAAAAATAAAATAAACTCGAAAAAAGAATTATTGTCTAAGCAACTCTAGTCGAGTGATGATGTTTTTATTTGTTTAAATCTAGATATGTGATTTCGGGCTTGCAAAATGGCTGCCAGAGCGCTGGACTCATCTCACCGTTTCAAAATGTGAAGGCACTTTCGGGTGCGTAGAACAACTCTCAGTCTCTTAACATATTTTTAAATTTTCAGTCTACTTCATAATTTTCTGCTAACTTGTGAAAATATTTGTCCTATTACTGTCTCTTTTCAGTTATCTAGCTCCTGAGTTCTTAATGCATGGAATAGTGGATGAAAAAACCGATGTTTTCGCCTTTGGAGTGCTGCTTTTGGAGCTTATCACGGGTCGTCGTGCACTGGATTACTCCAGGCAAAGCCTTGTTATGTGGGTATGAATTTACTAAATATGGGGGTGTTTGCAAACTCTACTGCTTTTGGAGAATCTAAAGCCGAAATTAAAGTTATAAAAAGTAGAGTAGTAAAAATAGTAAGTGTTTCGAAAAAAAAGGCTGAGAAGCACTTTTAATGCTCTCAAGAAACTTTCATTTATATACGAAAATAACCTAAAAGCTAGAAGTTGTAGCCAAAAGCAGGTCCTTAGGTTCTTCAAGCTTCTAGCTTATTTCTGAAGAAATTGGGAGTGTTTGGCGAACCAAAATGCTGAAAGAAAAACAAAAGCAGTGAAGTACTTTTCTTAAAATCTGCATAACACTACCTCTATCCCCTTTGAATTAATTTTTTGGACATCATTTGAAAAGTTGTCATTGTGGCTATTACTTATGATTAAGGCTAAACCTCTGCTGAAGAAGAACAAAATCAAAGAGCTCATAGATCCCCTACTTGGTGAAGACTACAACTCAATACAAATGAACCTCTTGCTTTTAACTGCTTCGCTGTGCGTGCAACAATCGTCTGCTAAACGGCCTCGAATGAGTCAGGTGAATTTAACGGTTTTTTCGTTGTTGATAGTTTATTAAGTTTTTAAATGAGGCGGTCATTCATTACAGGTTCTGCTGCTTCTGAGAGGGAGTTGCGGAAGCTTAGACTTGATTAGAAAGCATAAAAAGCTGACAACTTGGAAGAAGTATTATAGAAGGCTTTTCAGCGCCGATGAATACAGTTTTCCCAGAAGATCGAACGGGTTAAACATGCGATCTCAAAGAGCTATTGATGCATAAGTTAATTATCAAATGAGATTTTTTTTTTAGGATGAAGCAAGTTTTGATCCTAGTAGTATACATAGAACAAGAATGCTGTCAAATTACAGCAGGGAAAAAACTGAGGATGAAACAGAATTACACTTATGTCAAGATATTGCAAATTTAAAGATTGTATTTTTATGCCCCTAGTTGTATATATATCCAATTGAAATATGAACCATCAATTAGATATAAAACTGGAAAATAAAATAAAATGAAGGGTTAATTTCGTTTAAACCCCCTCTAGGATATTGAAATTACAGTTGACCCCCTCTTCTTTTCAAAACATTGATATGTTTATTAATGATCTAACAATTCACAACTCAATTAAAATATAAATCCTACCGAAGTATCATTGTATGGTACTATTTTAGTATTTTTCTAGTATTTCAGTGTAAACCTTGAATACGTGAATATTGTAGTTCTTGTATAAAAGGGATAAAGCCTTGTAGTTATTCAAATTACAAATGTTATTTTTGGAAAAGAATTCAATGTCTCACTTATTTATGTATCAAACGGTTATCATGCATCTAATTTTATATTTTCTATATTATTTATTATGATTTTAATAAACTATGATTGATGAATATGTAAATCCCTACATCCGACATATAGAAGAATTTAAGGTTATTTAGCCCTTTTATGTCTTATCTCATGAAATAGGGATACTGACACGATACGATATGGACACGGAGACACGGATTTTTTTCTGATATTTTATATTAGAGAAGTGTCTGACACGGTATCAATACGACACGACACGACGAAGTAGGAATTTTAGAAGTGTCCGTGCATCATAAGTCTTATCTTATAATTTACTTTGATGCAAAAGCTGATCATACTACTTGGGCCTAGGGATTTTATAAATTGGGCTGAATCAATGAAAGCATTCACAGCACACTTTTGGACCATTTATCTTAGCAATGAAGCCCAATTCTTGTGTTTTCGGCCCTATTACACTTGAGTGTATGTAGTACACGGATTTCTTAATTTCGGAAAATTGGTTTAAAGAGATGAGCATCATTTAGAGCTTATTTCGGCCTTTCAAGTTGCGTTTTATAATTTTGAAATTAGAAAATACTCGAATATAAAATTAAAATAAGCTTCGATCACAATAAAATTTGTGTAATTGGATTTGTGAGGACTGAGGAGGAGACTCACCAAATAGAATAGTTAGTTCCGGTCGACATTAACCGCGAACCGAACTTGTATTTTAATTTGTTAGAAAATCCAACAAATTATCCTAATTAAATAGAAAAGAAAAAAAGGAAATTTTAATTTTTTTTTCCATTAATTTAAATTACGGGATAGATTTGCTGAGAGCGCAGACAACAAATGAAGCGGAGAAGATCGCGGTGGGGTATTTATACCCCAACCGAGTCGACAAATAGGCAATCGGTTCAAGTCAGAGTCACAAAAATTCACGAAAAATATAATATATATCGCAAAATATTGCGACTGTTGCGCGGCGGTGCCGTCATTTCTCCGGCAGTCGTAGAGTTTGATGATCGACTGCAGTAGGTCTGACACGTAGGCGAGTGCGGCGGAGTAAATCAGAAGTCACCGGTGACTCGGCGGTGGTTGGAAAGTCTGCGAGATAGATAGTATCAGTAAACTATAAACTAATTAAATGAGGAAAGGCAAGGGGAAAAACAGCAAATTGCTGCCTAATTCATTGAGGATCATCTCGTCCTGCATCAAAACTGTGTCGACGAATGCTAGCACCGTCGTGCGTTCCGCCGGTGCGTCCGTCGCCGCCTCCATTTCCTCCTCAGGAGACGATCGCAAAGAGCAGGTCACTACTTAGAGCTGCTGCTGTGTCAAGTGTGTCGTCTGTAATTATGTTTTTCTCTCCCTAGTAGTTTATCTCGTGCTGTTCTAGATTTTAGTGATTTGGTTACTTTTTTCGTTGAGTTGAAATGGTTTCTGTGATGTATTTAGTCCTCTATAGTTCGTGATTGAATCAGAAGGGGAGACTATCCATGTATATAATTTAGTTATATACCTTGGAAGAATTGAGTCAAAACTTCATTCATCCTCCACTGACGATGATCGGCAAAGACCTGCTAGCTAGTTCTAAATTTCTGCTGTATTTCTATACTAGTGTAACAGGATAACACTTGCAGATCTTTAGAGTAGAGAAGGTAGTAGTTTCCTATGATTTTTTTGTTTCTTTTGTGAAATATGCTTCCAGTTCATCCTTCAATTCGGTAGCTTGCTGGCAGAGCTTTCCCCTCAAGATCGCATTATTTTCAGATAGAAACTATTGTAGCAATGAAATTGATATAATTTTGTCCTGAATGATGTTGAATACCTTTTGTTTGTTTGCCTGTATTGGCTTATTCTGTTGCCTGAAATTTTGTGCAAATCTTGACGTTGTTTACTTTTATCTGAACCATCCATAAAGTATCAACATGAACTTGTAATCGTTCTATTATCTGGTGACAAAAAAAGTTCATCTGTCAGGACTCTTTGTGTTGATTCGATGAGAACATATTGCAGTCAGGGTGTTTCTCTACTTGGTATAGAGCTGATCATTTGTGTTAATCAGGTATTATGGGCTGGCTTCGACAAATTAGAACTGAGTCACACTGCCTTCAGACGTGTCCTATTACTTGGTTACCTGTCAGGTTTTCAAGTATTTGATGTTGAGGATGCCTCTGGTTTAAGTGAATTGGTTTCCCGGCGTAAAGGACCAGTTACCTTCTTACAGATGCTTCCAGCTCCTGCAAATTTGGATGGTGCTGAAAAATATAAATCATCACATCCTATACTGCTTGTTGTTGGAGGGGATGAGGATGACAGGGTCACCCTTAATCAGAATACTGGCCAAGGACCTGTCCGATATGGATCAGCAGAGTCATCATTTGGGGGCTGCTTTGACCCTCTTACTGCTGTTCGATTCTACTCAATGAACTCAAACGAATATGTAAAGGTCATTGATTTTAGATCCCCCGTCCTTACGGTTAGATGCAGCCCTCGAGTGGTAGCTATTGGTCTTGAAGAACAAGTAAGTGTTCGTTCATATGAGGCCCATTGATATAAGATTTGTCAAGTATATATAATAAGATGAAAGAAGAATATGATGAATATTGAATAGAAATTAGATATTTAATTATAACTTGTATTATAGTGGATATGTGAGAATTGATACCTTACAAATAGTATATGAGGCAATCACTTTTGACCAAATATGTATATATATATGAGGCAATCACTGCATAAGCAATTATTGTGTAGAATCACATTCATTACGAGATTAAAATCATGATGGACAATTCATTTATGTTATTGAGCAGGTACACTGCTTTGATACACTTACTCTAGAGAAAAAATTCGCAGTTGTCACATATCCGATTCCCCATGTTAAAGAGCAAGGAGATGTTAGAGTCAATATAGGCTACGGTCCACTGGCTGTGGGCCCAAGGTGGTTAGCTTATTCTCCTAATCGCCCTTTTTTGTTGAATACTGCTCGGGTTAGTCCGAAAAGCCTTGCCTCTAATGTTAGTCCATCAACATCTCCCGGAAATGGCACTCTTATGGCTCGTTATGCATTGGAATCAAGCAAACACTTAGCTACTGGAATACTAACCCTTGGAGACATAGGATACAAGAAATTATCGAAGCACTACCCTGATCTGCTTCCTGATGGTCTTAGTTCTCCTGGCTGGAAAACTGGGAAGCTTTCAGCATGTGAGCTAGAGAATGCTGGATGGGTAAATGCCAGATGTAATATTATTAAATTATTTTGAAACTTATCAAACTATTGTTGAATTAATTTCTAATTGCTTCTATGAATTATAGGTTTCTGTGAAGGATGTCAATTCGTCACAGGTCATATCACAATTTAGGGCTCATACAAGTCCAATAGCTGCCTTGTGTTTTGATCCAAGTGGGACCCTTCTGGTTACTGCCTCAGTACATGGAAATAACATAAATATATTCCGAATCATGCCTTCTCGTTCGTGTACTGAGTCAGCATCTAATGGATACAGTACTTCTTATGTGTATCTTTACAAGATTCATCGTGGAATAACAACTGCTGTAAGTAGTTGTCAAGTACTCTGTCATTTATTAGGGAAAAATCACTGTTCTGTCTGAAGTATTTGCTATTTTAAACTTTGTTCTCCTAATGTTTCAACTTTTACCCGTTGCCATTTAAATTCTTCAATTTATTATAGTTTACCATCTGACTTCATTTTTTGGCCAAAAAGTGTCACTGAAGTGTTTTTGGGACACTTTCTCAGGCACGTGTTATCGCTCATGTGACATTTTTCTGCCGGAAAATGAAATCAGATGGGAAAATGTAATAAATCAAAACTTCAGATGACAACAAAAAAAGTTGAAACATTAGGAGGCCAAATGTAAAAACAAGAATACTTCAGATGCCTGTGTATTTTCCTCTTATTTACTCTTCTCTTTACTGAAGGTCCGTACGTTCATGAATTTCTTAGGTCATTCAAGATATATGTTTCAGTCATGATAGTCATTGGATTGCTATTGTTTCATCCAAAGGAACTTGCCATATCTTTGTTCTATCACCTTTTGGAGGAGATGATTCCTTTCAAGCTCTACATAAAGGCACCTCTCTCTTTCTATCTTCAGCTCAGCCATGGTGGTCAACTTTATCTTTGACCATTAACGAGCAAAATTCTTCACCTCCACCTCCTTGCACCCTCTCTGCAATCAGCCGAATAAAATGCAGTGATTCTGGCTTGCTTAATTCAGTAAGCAATGCTGCTGCTTCAGTGGTTGGTAAAATATGGGTCCCATCTGGAGCTGTTGCTGCTATTTTTCATAATTCTGGCTCCAATTCACTGCAAAATATCTTAGTTTATGCCCCATCAGGTTTTGTGGTTCAACATGAAATCCAGTCTTCAAACGGGCTTGAAATGAGTGAGGGTAGAAATGAGTCTTGGTCAGCTTCAGAGGTAAAAAACCCACAAAATGAGGAGTCAAGAGTGAAAGTGGAACCGGTACAGTTGTGGGATGTGTGTAGAAGATTGGATAATCTGGAGAGAGAGGAATGTGTTTCTAGAAGCTTCTTTGAAGGTCAAAGTGTTCCTGATATTGATGACGACCCTACAAAGGTGTCTGAAGAAAATGTGAGTACTAATGAGAAGAAATTTTCCAAGAGTGATTCATTAAAGTATCTGTCAAATGCTGAAGTGCAAGTAAACTCGTGTAGATTACCCATATGGCAAATGTCGAAGGTAATATTTCTCCTTAGATGCTGATGTCATCATGTTTATGGTTGTTTTTTTCCTATAATTAATGAAGTATCTTCACCTAGGTACGTTTCCATGTTTTGGGACCTACAAAAGCAGAATGTCTCGGTGGGGAGTTTGAAATTGAGATGATTTCTTCACATGAAGTGGAAATAAGACAGAAGGATTTGTTGCCAATTTTCGACCATTTTCCTAGATCGAGATCTGGCTGGATTGACGGGTAATTATTTTATGCCTTTATCACTAAGAGATCTTTAGTAATGGTTCCAGTTGACATATTAAGTTTGGTCATTTATTATGCAGATATGTACCTTCTGAGGGGAGAAATTCATCTGATAGTTGTCAAGCTAGAGAAAAGACGAATGAAGCTAGTGTCATGTGTCACTCCAAACCACCATCATTTAGTTCTACTGAAAGCTCTGAAGGAGGTGATATTTATATTTTCATCAAAGATTAAGTCGGCATTTTTGCTAAGTTTATTGAAAATTTAGCCTCTTTTTTATATCCTCTGCGAGCTGTGAGAAAATCTTTTACTTCATGATTTGTAGCACATCCTAGACCTCTCCTCCTCCTCCCCCTCCTCTCTCTCTGTCTCTCATTTGTACGGAGTTGCAAACTCTAAGAAATCGTGATTTTCAGCTTTTAGCTTAAAAAAGCAGAAATGGAGTTTTTCATTTTGCAGCTTCTGCTTATAATAAGCCGAAAAAAGTTAAGAAGCTAGCAGCACAACGCCAGGGGGAGCTTTTAAGTTCTCTTTTCTACTATTTGAAAGTGTTTTTTCACTTTTTTTTTTCTCTCAACACTTCCAACATTTACTACAACTCTAGCTTTTCTAAAAGCTGAAATTTTCCCAAACACCCTTGTATAGTATATAGGTCGACATTTCTCTCTCTCTCTCTCTCTCTCAAATATAAATGTGAGTGTTGTAAAATTGACAATCTTGATTCAGCTGCATACATTCTTACACTTTCAGGGACAGAGAAATCAGCAGATTTTGGGCAGTTATTCAAGGAAGGATACTGTAATAAGCATGATGACAACCACAGTCCAACTGAAGTTGTCACTGATGAGGTGGACAACAGTGGTAATGTGGAAAAGTACGGTGAGGAAGGATGGATTGGTGGAATGTTTGATTTCTCCGATTAAAGTAAGTATCTAAAGCAAGCCAGGTGGCTCCATTTCTTTTCTCTTTGTTAAGATCTTTTCTTTGAAGGAAATGGAGAAATTTCAAGTTCGGGATACTAAATTTACTCATATTGATATTTGGACACTATTTCTTAAATTCGTATTGATGTCCAGTGATTATCTTCAATTTGACCTGTGATCCGAAATTGCCACAAAACACTAATAATTGGAAATTGATATGAATTTGAGAAAAGTGTCCCTAAATGTCAATATGGTTAGAGTTTTTTTTTTAAAGAATACAAGACTATTTTATTAAATCGAAAAAGAGTTCGACAATAAAAAAGAACTAGCAAATTTCTTTTAAGGAAATGGTGGTATTTTAAAAAAAAGTTGTTAATAATTAATATATAGATTTTTTTGGCAGGTTAGTTGCTCCTTGTCACAAAGATGATGGGCAATTTGTATAAATTAAATGTAAATACGTATTCTATGTGTATAACGTTTATATACGACATTCAAGGAGTCCTGGAGAAGGTAATGCTCCTCAATCATCTGTAAATTACTGTTAACAAGCTGCTTCGAGTTTGTGTACATTTTATGTTTTTATGGAAAAAAAAAAGTAAATAAAGAAAAATGAGAACAGTACAAAAGTTATTATTATTATTATTATAAATTTGGGTAAAATTCATTTACTTTCACTGTGTTTTAAAGTAGAAATGAAATATACTTGAATCGCCCTTATATTGTTGAGAGTTGAGACTCGAGAACCTTACAATTACTTTTTTTTTTTGGTTACAAAGATGAAAGAACCTTACAATTACACTTGCATGAAAATGAAGTAGCACTGTAGCAGTGGACATAGAGTTATAGCAATGGATAAATAAGCTACAGAGTGGTAAATAATTTAATGATATCCAACGTATTCAATTATGGTAAAAGTATTTGACCAAAGAAAGAAAATTTATGGTAAAAGTAGAAGGAGAAAATTCAATTTTTTCGGTTTGAGGTGATAAATTAGAAATATTACTTACTATAAAATGTCTAAATATTCTTGTATAATGAAGAGCAAGTACTGGTGGTGTTCCATTTATTATTAATACACCAGACAGTTCATGCAATAACTATTCATAAATCATAATAAATGCAATATCTACCTTACAACAATTATGCATTATTTTATTTTATTTTATCTTTACGTAGTACTGGAAATTTTTATTATATTTGCATATAATATAAAATCAATTTATTTACTTTCGTTATTAAAATATGTGTGGACATATAACTGAGTTATATATATTAAATTAGCATTACTATATTCCTCATACAGTATAATTATTTTGAGTAAATTGAAAATTATTCACTCTTGTTATGGGAAAGAGTCTAAAAAGACCCTGTATTCTAAAAAATAGAGTTTTTTAAGTGAATTTTTTGTCACATAATTTTTTTTTTTTATTTTAAAAAATACAGGGTCTTTTGTACACTTTTGACTCAATTACTTCAGTTTTGGCAAGTCAATTCTTACGTTTTAATCACATCCCGTTGTATAAGACGAAGAGATCTGCAAGTGACAAAAGAAAAATAAAAAAATAAAAATAGGAGACTTTGATTGTGTTGTTGTGCGGAAGACGAAGCAAGAAAAGAAAAATCAGCAGCACATCGGTATGGCGATTGTGGGACAGTTGCAGAAACAGTTTATTGACTTCTCCACTTCTCTTTATCGCGAGGTATCTTACTTTTCTTTTTACTATTTGTTCAACCATTTTTCAACAACATAACTAAGAAAAGAAAACGAGTCAATTTAAGGAGATTTGCTAATGACTTCTGATTATTCATCTTTTTCATGAAAAAGATTGAATTTCTTGGATGAAATTCAATTGTGCTCCTGTGATTTTACTAATCTGTTTTTATTTTTATTTTTTTAAATAATAATCTTTTTTCCATTTTCTGATTTCTTCGTTGTGGAGAAAAGGGGTTCTTGGACGATCAGTTTGTTCAGCTACAAAAGCTGCAAGATGAGAGCAACCCAGATTTTGTAGTTGAAGTTGTTTCACTTTTCTTCGAGGATTCTGAGAAGCTTCTCAATAATTTGGCCATGTCCCTGTGAGTTTTGTTTCTTTGTCTTAATATATAATATTTTCTCTTTTTCATTTTTAAGGGCTTTTGAGTTTACTAATGTCTTCTTTTTCTTTCAATTATCTATCTAAATTATGTAGTCAACAGCAGGTTGTAGATTTCAAGCAGGTTGATGCCCATGTTCACCAGTTCAAAGGTAGCAGTTCCAGGTAATAATTTGCAGTCTGAATTCATTTTCTTTTTTTTCTAGGCTTTGTTATTATTATTTTTAAGTAAATAGTAGATATAGTCCACTGTTTCATCAGTTAAATTCACTTACTTTGAGATCTTTGGTTTAATCAGTTCATTAATTCTTAAATTGCCATAGCAAATGTTTGTTAAGTGATCTTACAATTGGATCTGGCCATTGTTCTAAATGAACAAGTTATTTTAGTCGAGTTTTTCTTCAATGATTTCATTTTAATGACATTTGGTTCTTGCTTCTTTCAAAATATCAGCATAGGTGCACAAAGAGTAAAGAATTTATGTGTTGCCTTCAGAAATTTCTGTGAAGAGAAGAATCTTGATGGGTGAGTATCTTTTGTAGTCATTGCACTTGCTTTAGTTTATCAACAGTTATTATTAACTTCATCGACAAAATTTTCTATGCTATTTTTGTTTCTAAAGGTGAAGTTGACATGGGATAGAGAAATGTGACTTTCTTTGATAAGTATTATCACAAATAATGATGCTACAATAACTTTTTCGTTCAAAACTTGATGCATTATCATAAGCTGTTATATCAGGCTCTATTCGATGATAGTAAAACCGTGCCCCTTATTTTGTTTCTCTTGTTAAGATGATCATCTTTTCGAAAAATAAGGCGCAAAATTGTAGCCCTCAATTTATGTACTTTTAGGCCTCTTTTCATGTAATGTAATTGTGGAGTTTGAGTAAACTTGTATATCATTAGAGAACGTTCTTTTCTTGAACTAGGACATTGCATATAACAATTTTTCTAATTTTTTTTTTTTTTTTTATGTAGGTGTATGAGATGTTTGCAGCAAGTAAAACACGAGTACTATCTTGTCAAGAACAAGATGGAAACTTTGTTCAGGGTAAATATTTTCCCATATCTTCACATTCTAGATTATCGAACTTTCACATATTGTCTTGACATAATCTTTCAATATTGTAAACCTAAATTTACGATATTACCCTCATAAATGCAGCTGGAACGTCAAATCTTGGAAGCCGGTGGGACAGTTCCCATGATAGCATAAAGATCAGCTTTTACTACAACCTGGTATGAAAACAAAAAAAAAGAAGTCAGCTGTGGTCAATGAATCGAACTGGTTAATTGTGTTGGTTGTAGATTTGAAGATGTATGAGGTTAACGTTTCTGTGAATCCATCACCTTATTCTGTTATATGTTGTTTTTTCCTCACATTAGTAATGCATGTAGCTGTTTATTCCGTTTTCATCTTTTCGTTATCTCTTTTCATTTCTGATGGAAGATTAATTGAGTTGATCCCGTTTATCGCTTCTTGTTTGTTAATGATTTCATGATTTAAACCATTTTCATTTCTGTTTTTATACTGTTTTTTACTGTTTCCTAGTTTTTCTTTAATCATACATCATTTTGAAATGAAGGGGTGAGGGAGGGGTTATTTGTAATTTTTGAAATTGGGTGATTAATTCTGTAATTGCACTATTACTCAGGGGGTGTAGATGTAATTTACCCTATTAGTTTTGATTCAGTCAAACTTAATTTAAGTTATAATTGTTCTCATCAATTATCATAATTTGACAGTGGATTTTTCCTTTTATTCACATCAATCCATTGCATTTTCCCAACTGAAATTGAAAGTACAGTTTCTCTATTTTGGGACCATTTACAGCTATTCTTTGATTTAACCTTTTGTCCATCTTTTCTTTGGCTTTTTGCTATATATTCTTCCTTTTGTTCCCTGCTTTTATTTTATTTTTTAAAACTAATTCCCTGCTTTTATTAAGTATCACAAACATTTACAGTTTCGGTTCTTTCTTAGTTTTGAGTTTTTTTTTAAATTATTTATTTATTTATTTATTAATGGTCGAGTGTACAAGGAATTGCAGCTTCTACCCAAAAAAAAAAAAGTAATTGTAGCTGGAGAAAAAGACATCTACCTAAAGTATGTAAATGTGCAACATGATTTTGGGAGATTTTTGGATGCAATGGATCTGGATCTTATTCATGTATTTTTTTTCCTACCTTTTTTTTTTTCTCGGGTACTGCAAAGGCCCAATTAGAAACGATTTTTCTAGTTCAATTGTTCCACGCATAAGTTAGGATTCGAGAATAAATTTTGCTTAAAAAAACTAGTGTTTCATATCACTAGACCATACAAATATTTACGAGTGTAAATTCTGATAAGGTCTTAATGTATGGTAATTTACCTTTAAAATGTGCAACGAAAATCAAAATGTGATGAGTGCAAATACATAATTACACAAAACCCCGAATCGGTCAGTAAGACTGAAGAGGGTTTACCCCATGTCCTTTCCTAATAAAACTAATTTTTGTTCCAACGAATACTCTTTGTAATTTTGTAAATTGACAAGGGAGGTGTTTTGTAATATAATATTTGTACTGATAGAATTGTATTTGTAATATTTTTATAGGATGATTTGTAATTTTGCAAATAACAAAACCGGTGTGTCTTATTTAAAGTTAAAACCAAAAATAGAATTTCAGAGTTATTCGGGATCGACCGGGACACTTTGGGAAATCTTGAATGGATATATGATAATTATTCTGACTGACTTAGAGATACAAACTGTAATTTTCTTATTTAATAGGGGTTCAAATGTAATATATTACTGTCTACGTGGCATACTCTGTTGTAGGTCACATTTATTTCGTTTCGTTTCGTGTCGCTATTAAGTTCTCCATTCAAACCAGAACAGGTGAAAAGGATAGTCCGATAATTCACGTGCCGAGAACCCGACCCGGATGACCTGTCACTCCGAGTCTCAGTTTTTTGCACCCCCTCCACGTAGGCTCGGACAACCGTTTTCCACTCCGAACCTCCATAAATAAACAAATGAATTTTCCCAAGAAAATAAAAATAATTGTCATAAAATACTAATAAACTGTCTCGTTGCTGCTGCACATACAGAGAGAGAAACAGTACATTTGTACAGACACACACCCACACAGTGGAGAAACAACAAGAACCTGCATCACAGAATTGCCATTTTCCTCCATTTCTCCATAACAGTAACATCAAAAATTCGTGATCCTTGATCAAAGAAACCTCTCTCTCTCTCTCTCTCTTGTTTCTCTTCTCTCTCTCCCTTTTTAGTCTCTCTCTCACGTCTTCATCTTCACGGAAAAACTCTTCCCAGAAAACCCCTTCAACAAAACTTCCCAGAAAAAAGCAAATAGTTTTTGTTGAGATCAGAGAATGAGGCATGTTTATGGGTTTTCTGGTTTTGCCCATTTGGTTTTGTTCCTGCAATGTGTTCTTATCGGGCATGCAATGCTTGACCCGAATGATTTCCTCGCACTACAATCGATCAGAAAGGGCTTAAACGATTTACCGGGGTCGGATTATTTCTCTTCGTGGGATTTCACTTCGGACCCCTGTAATTTCTCCGGCGTTTACTGCGACGGAGACAGAGTTATCGCTCTCAACCTCGGCGACCCACGAGCAGACTCTCCCGGTTTGACGGGTCGAATCGACCCGGCTATAGGTAAGCTTTCTTCTTTATCAGAGTTCACCATTGTCCCGGGGCGTGTATCCGGGTCTTTACCTGAGTCACTGTCTCAGTTGAAGTACCTGAGGTTTTTAGCCATCAGCCACAACTTCATCTCCGGTGAGATTCCGGCGAGTTTAGGCCAATTGAGAGGGCTACAAACGCTTGATCTCAGCTTCAATCAGCTCACCGGAAACATCCCATTTTCCATCGGAGCTTCCCCGGCGCTGACCAACCTCATTCTCTGCCACAACCGGTTCAGTGGCTCGCTTCCTCCGTTTCTCTCACCAACACTAACCCGGTTGGATTTAAACCACAACAATCTGTCCGGTTTGGTTCCTCCACTCGGACTTCCTCCTTCTCTGCAATACCTCTCATTGTCATGGAATAATCTAACCGGGCCGCTGGACCGAGCACTGACGCGGTTGACTCGACTGAACTACATTGACCTGAGTATGAACCGGTTCACAGGGTGCATCCCGGTTAATCTGTTTAGTTTCCCAATCAGCAACCTCCAACTGCAGCGAAACCAGTTCTTCGGCCCGGTTCGACCCATCGATCAGGTGACGATCCCAACCGTTGATCTCAGCTTCAACCGGTTGTCAGGTGAAATATCTCCTATGTTTTCAACGGTTCAGAATTTGTACCTGAATAATAACCGGTTCATGGGTCAGGTACCGGCTGTCTTGGTGGACCGGTTATTAGCTGCCAGCATACAGATACTTTATTTACAGCATAATTATCTGACCGGGATTCAGATTAATCCGACGGTGGAGATTCCTCTGAGCTCGTCACTGTGTCTACAGTATAACTGTATGGTCCTCCCCGTCGACACTCCATGCCCTCTGAAGGCAGGTACTGTTAAAGCAAGGCCAACTTCACAATGCATAGAGTGGAGAGGGTAATATGGGGATTTCACACTTTTGTTGGGGGAAGGGTAAAATGGGAATGGGGGATTATTATAAGTATTATATTTATTCGTTGATTCTTTTGTAGTAAGGGTAATTTGGAGGGAGAGGGAAAATGGGATCATAATCTTTTTGTAATTAGAGCTCTAACGGCTTTATTTTAGTAGTTATTATGATTTTTATGCTTATTTGGTGGTACTATTTACATTATTATCATTTGATAGTTTGATGATTGTCCTAGAAGTTGAAGCTTGAAGTAAGTACGTATATCCTAGGTGCTTCAAGCTTTTAATTTATCTTTACTTATTAGCACAAGTTTGGAGTGTGTGGCAACGTAAAATGCTGAAAAACAGCACTTTTCTAAAAGCGCTTTTTTCTAGAGTTTGGAAACACTCGTAATATATCTACATTGTAGAATGATCTCTAGCTAGTTATATGTACATTTTGACGTACAAGAATGAATCACAACAAAAGAATCTTGGGACTTAGGATTAGGAGCTCCCTTAGTCCACATTTACAGATCATGTGAATCTGTATGACTAGTTTGTAATAGGATATACAATACATTGAGTACTAGCTCATCAAAAATTCGTCTCCTTTGATGCGTGTTTATTGTTTGTCGAAAATTCCCATTTCACGACGGTTCTATCCCAAGAAGAGCTAACCAACATCGGATAAGTCGGGTGCCAACTGCAATCTCTCACCGTAGATCTGTGGTGTTGTAGCTTCGCCACTTGAGCACCCGTAACCTGTCAGAGTCATCAAACAACATTGATAAATAAGACACGTACGATGCTGGATAATAATAATTAATGATAAACGTGCAACACGCGTGCTGAAACTTGCAGAAAAACATCAGGACATAGTTTCGAGGGTTGGTGTCTTCAAGACATTAACTCACAAAATCATCATCCAAGATTAGATCGAGATTCTTTTCTTCCAAAAGAGGATCGATACGAGTATTGTTGGGAAAAATGGATGACTTTGTTCGAGCCAAGTTAATTAGCACGTACCAAATCGTAAATGTAGATGCAGGAATCGTTCGATCCTGTGTAGATATACTTTCGACCAGTGCTGCATGCCAAAGATGGTCGGTATCAAGCATTTTAGCTTAGGAAATGAATATTATATATATATATATATAGTATATATTTTCGACAATTTAAAATAATCCCACAAATTAAATTAAAGATGATATTTTGTAGAAACTCAACTTCACCTGTATGTATTCCGGCGAAAAGTAACAACGAATAAGGGTTCGCAAGACTGAATGACCTTTATATGTAGCTAATGATTGATCAAAAGGAGGATGCTCAAAGACTACTTTGTCTTGTGGATGATATTTATCCCATCTGTAATCAAATTTCAATGTCTTGTGTCCTTGATACCTGGAAAAGTTTACCCCAAACAAGGTAAGATATATAGTAGACCAGCAAAGCTAGCTAGCTTCAAGTGAATATATATTAATTACCATTCACTGGATGACATTTTCCGTGTATCCCATAGTTTGATAGCTTGATCTTTACCGTTGGATATCAAATAACGACCATCTCTACGGCTATCAATGAACGTGACGCCGGCTGGCTTGCCATTGGCTTGAAAGCAACGTCTATCCCAAACCTATACGAGACGACAGCAAGTTATGATGGCTTATTCATTTGGAACAAACAACTAAATCAAGAACGACTTTACCTTACAGAAACAGTCGTCGCTCCCCGAATACATGATATGGCCACTCTCGTCAGCAAAACATACTGTGTTAACATCACACTGCAAAAAGGAAAAAAAAATAAAATGAAAATAAGCATTTTCGACTTCCACCAGCTAAAATAAAGTGAAGGGCTGGCTAATCATCTGCCTAGAAGCTAGTTTGACGCATTTACAAATCGATTCGTCTAGCTAGTTTGAGAAATTATCACATAGTATATATAGTACTAAATATGTTCAGGTCTCATAAATGTGTAATTAAAATTTTCCAAAAAACAGTAGTACCTCGTGGGCTGAAATCTGAAGAGAAAGTCTTTTTGCTTCAAGGTCATAGACGTAAATATCCCCATTGCTGGATCCAGCGAGAATTTCTCCTCCATCATTTGAGAATTTCACAGAGAAGAGAAGATAAAACATGTCCCATCACCAGGCGAAGATAAATCTAAACCATCACCTATGTTTTCCTGCATTGGTATATAGAGTTTCACATGCAAAATATGCAATGCATAACAACAACGTAAAATCATACACTGATGTTTGAACGAGATTCATTCGTGGCAGATCCAACATCAACAAAATGGACAACGGGTGACAAGCTTGAATAGACCTGAAATAGGAAGAACATGCATGATGAAATTAATTCACTATAGAAATTTCAAATTTTTTCTTTATGTTTTCAATGAACTAAAGCATGAGGGAACTCACAAGGTGTCGTCGTCTATCGGGCGAGAGAGCCATATCGGTGAACGTCCATCTTAAGCTTCTTGCTAGAATATCCTTGTGAAGTTCCATCCTCTATCGACATCATACATTCTAATTTGACTTCCCTATTTCAGTTGATCAAGGCCAAGATCTTGTTCAAATTCACATATATATGGATATTAACAAATATAATAACTTGAATAATATAACTCAAAAAACACGCATAAATCTTATAGAAAACCTCGTGAAATTTTCTTATACATTCAAAATCTTAACCTTGTGAAAATATTTAAAATTTGAGGGCAAAAAAAATAAGATTAGCCTAAAAAGTGCATTTACTTTTGTGGTCTACATAATATGCGAGGTTTTCAATGCATGTTTTAAATTTCATTGTACTCATTAGCCATAACACTACACATGCAGTGGTTTGATGGGCATAATTAAATGGGTCAATTACATCATTTATCCCTGATGTTTGAGGTAATTACAGGTTAGTCCCTCCCTCTGTTTTCACAAAAAGCTCCCTAAACTATACAGCATGAAAATGAAATACAAGTAATCAGTCTATTTGAGGGGATGTTTTGTAATAGAGTGAACTTCCGGGGAGTTCTTTTTGTAATGTCTGAAGAAATCAGAGGGACTAAATTGTAATTAGCTCAAATATTAAAGGTAGTAGATGTAATTCACCCTAATTAAATTAATATTTTTCTTGTGATTAATTTCTAAGCTAAGCCTGTCAGTCAATCATTGTGTACCTGAAAAGCAGCAAGAAAAAGGGAGCCATCATCAGAAAATTGGGATACATAAGCTCCAGTGGATGCCTCATCCACAACTGTGGGGCCATAGCCATTAACGGGTAAATATTTACTCAGAATGTGACAACAATCTCCAGATGAGAACCTTCCTCTACCAGAAACATTTGCTTCTCGACCTGCCAACATGTTCACCGTCGAAACGGGAAAATAATCCCGTTTTCCCGGTAAAATTCTTGCCAGATTCTGGTATGGCCTCGATTGAAGCTTTGTCAGCTGAGCAATATGATCATGGTCTAAACATTTCGACTTCCTATTAGGACAACTACTTCCAACATCATTAACCTCCTCCTCCTCCTCCTCATCACTTGAAACATCAACTCCGGGTGTACTGCTAAATCTGGACAACATTTATAATGCCTAAGACCTGCAGCAAATACCTTTGATTAATTGAAAGCCCCAAACAGGTAGGAATCTCTGAAAAAGTCCAGAATTTTTTTTAAAAAAAATCTCTGATGAATCAAGTAATCTCTTTTCAATGAATAGAAACAGTTTAGCTATAAACCCACAAAACAAAAGAATCAACAATAGAGAAAACAGAAAAGGAAGGTACCAGGATTAAAATTTGAATTTAATCATAAGTTGATATTATTGTCTTAGTTTAATTCATCTGCATATTTTTTCTTTTTTTGGGTCGAAAGTTCGTATGTTTTATGTCATTTGCAGACTTATTCTTAAAATCCTCTTTGTCGGCGGCCCCATATGAAGTTTTGACTTCAATATACAATTAATAGAAAATCTAAACAATGACTATGAAGTCTTTCATTATGATAATTGACAAGTGTCTCTATACTGGATCAAGTCTGATTTGGGCACAACAAAATATAATATAAGGCCCATCTAAACTTCAATTGGGCCATAGTTTGGGCCGAAAATTGATTGTTAGCCCATATTGAGCCCAACTCACTGATGATTCCATCTCGTGCGTTCTCTCTCTATAGAACGCAACGCCTTTCACCTCCAAGCTAGATTTTCCACCAAACCCCATCAAAAACCCTAATCCCAGAAACCTCCACAGGCCAAGGGCTAAAAGATGCATAAAAATTCATCCTTTTTCAACTCACAACAATGAAACGAGTGTGGAGGGTTTCTGAATTTCAGAAGTGCCGAAAAATCATTCCATTTTCTCTCAATACGAAGGAAATAATCACAAAACCCCCATTGCCAACTCAATTTATTCGACAGCATGCCACTCAAACGCCCCCTGGCGATGGAAGCCCGACGACTTTAGCCGATATGGCAACCCTATTTTCAGATAAGTGGAGCTATAATCCTGCGGAGACGATTCTGCAAAAATGTTTAAGAGAAAAAGTTTCCAAATTGAAGGATGAGATTTTGAGCCAAAACGATGATATCGACAAAATTGAGAAAGTTTTGGAAGACAATGGGGTTCCTCTGTTTAGGATATATCCCGATGGGTCTGCTGTGGTTGAGCTACTGGCGCAGCTAAAGTCTTCCCCATATTTAGCTTTGGAGGTGAATTGTTTATCAAAATCTTCCTTTCCCGTTTATATTACATATATGTTTATAAACTTTTTTATTTGTTATAATGGTTGAGAAGAACTACGATTCCATCTGTAGGAAGAACATGAGTAAAGGGCTTATGGGGTTTTTTTCTCCTTGTTTGTGTGTGTGTTTGTTTGTAAATACAGAATATTTTAGCTTGGATCAATAAATACTTTCTTCATTGGGATATGATAGATTTTTCCCTATTCAATTTTATAGACCCTAATTTCTGGTTACAAACACATTATAGTAGAAATCGGGATTCATCAATTGCTTCCTGTAGGTTCTTAGTTGGAGGAGGAAACAGCTCGATCATGCCGCTCCCATGACAGTGGAGGAGTATGTAAAAGGCATTACCCTGGCTGGTAGAATGAAGAACGTTGATCTTGCAGTCGAGCTTTTCGAAGAAGCTTCCAATAAGAACCTAAAGGCAACATCTTTATTCAACTCACTCATGATTACTTACACATACAACGGCGTAGTCATGAAGTGCCAATCAATATTTCGGGATTTGAAGATGGATTCCAAGTGTACACCATCAATCGTAACTTACAATATACTTATTTCAACCTTTGGCCGTCTGGTGCTAGTAGATCACATGGAAACAACTCATAGGGAAATAAAAGCTTTAAACCTCACCCCAACTGTACACACATATAAACATTTAATTGCTGGTTACATCACGGCATTTATGTGGGAAGAAATGGAGAAGACTTACAGAACAATGAAAGCGGGCCCCGTTAAACCCAATCTTGATATTCATCTTCTAATGCTAAGAGGATATGCAAATTCCGGTAGGCTTGACAGGATGGAGGAAATGTATGATATTGTGAGGGAAAATGTCGGCGATAAGGAAATTAATTTAATTAGATCAATGATATGTGCGTATTGTAGAAGCTGTGATGTTGCTAGGGTCGAAAAAGTCGAGAAGCTCCTCAAATTAATACCCGAGAATGAGTATAGGCCTTGGTTGAACATGATCTTGATTTGTTTCTACGCAAAGGAGGATTTATTGGAAAAAATGGAAAATTCAGTTAATGAGGCATTTGAGCATAAAGCTTATGTCACGACTGTTGGGGTTATGAAATGCATTACTTCGAGTTATTTCAGGCAAAATGCAGTGGACAAGTTAGCTGAATTTGTGAAGCGTGCAGAGTTTGCAGGTTGGAGAATGTGCAGGTCTCTTTACCACTGCAGAATGGTTTTGTACTCGTCTCAAATGCGCCTTTCTGAAATGGAGAGAGTTCTTGTTGAAATGGGTAAAGTAAATATGGGATTGTCAAAGAAAACATTTTGGATATTGTATAAGACATATGAAAAGTGGGGTCAGAGAAGTAAGCTTGAACAAGTTATGGGGATGATGTGCAAGCATGGATATATAGTACGTTTTGATGCATCCAATTTGTAAGTAATTATTGAATGGGACAAAATTATGTTGAGAATTTGTGGGCAAGAATGAAATTGGGAGTAGTTCAGAGATCGCTAGCAAAGATGAAGGACGAGTTCCATCAAATTCAAAGGTAAATTTTTCTTATTCTGTGCTATCATTTCTTAATGTTAAATTGTAGACAGGAAATTACATTTACTACCCCTGAGGTTTGGAAAATTACAGAACACTCCCTCAATTCCCATTTATCACAAAAAAAGGCAGAATTTGGGTGCAAGACTCACAGGAAAGTTGTTTTCATAAACAGAATGAAAGTCAGGTTTTTTTTTGTAAATGAAAACTGAGGGGTTTACGTAATTTCGCCCAATGTCAGGGGTAGTAAATTTAATTTGCCCAATGGTAGAAATGTGTAGCTGCCTGCTATGGGCACCTACTTGCCTGAGAGGGAAAAAGGAAATGGAAGAGAAGGGCAAAAATGCCATGCTTCATATTATCATTGAACAATAAGTTTACGGGGTCGGTCTTCAAATAAATATAGGAAAAGAGTTGTAATTTACTTGCCTGAGAGGGAAAAAGGAAAGGGAAGAGAAGGGCAAAAATGCCATGCTTCATATTATCATTGAACAATAAGTTTACGGGGACGGTCTTGAAATAAATATAGGAAAAGAGTTGTAATTAGCTTTGTAGTTTGTTATTTTTTTACTTTTGTCTTTACAGGAATTGCTTGAAGAGTTGAAATCAAGTCAATAAGAGTAAACTCGTTAGTCATTTGAGTAATGAACTAAGCATTCTGATCCTATAAAGATGCCACATTATTTTTGTTCAATTGAATAAATATTTTGCACTAACATTTTTAGATTTCTTTGCTATTTATGTCATCATTTTCTCTCATGATCTGCTAGAAGTGAAACCAAAAGGGTACTTGTAATCAAACGTCCTTGGGTACTTGCATCAAACAACAAGGACGTTTGATTACAAGTGAAAAATATAAATGAGTGTTTAGAACTGTAATTCTCTTACATAACCGAAAATTGGGATTTAATACTACTTATAAGAAATAAGCTAGAAGCTGGAATTACTAAAGTCCAACTTTCAGCTGCAGCCTCTAGGTAATTTCCATAAATAAGTGGTAAGTTTATTTAGAGTAGCAAAAGGTACTTCTCGACTTTTTTTTCTAACACTCAGCTACTTTGTTTTTCCAAACACTTCTCACTTCAGCTTCTCCAAAAGCAAAAGCTCCTGGAAACGCCCATGTGTTATGATTTGTGCTTGGCAATTTCCACACTGTGCTTAATGCGTACATCATTAATCTCCAAGCAATAATAATAGTACATGTTGTTTCATGCAGGGCTACCGTAGAATTCTTGCACTTTTTCGCGCGAGCAAAACACCATTTCGTGATAGAAGCCATCCTGAGAAATAGGCATCAAAATTAAGTTTTGCTGTACAATAAATCTTTTTAGCAGAAGAATAGTATTAGATGCTCATCATATTCAACTTGAAAGTAGAAAAAGACCATTTGAGATCTTTTTGTGCAGAAAACTCAGAATTTGAGTTGCACAAATTTTTGGCGTTGTGATTTAATGTATCCTTGTTTGTTTTTTTTTCTCGTCCTTGTTTTTATAGAGGATGACAATTGACATCTTGAAATTGCCTTCACAATAAAGGTATACAAAGAACTTGTATTTTTTACTATTGCTTAATGCATTAAGCAGTTCAGATTTTCTGTCCCACTTTTTTATATTCGTAATGTTGTTAAATATGAGTAAAAATTATCAGGTTTGAGAATAATTTATTATTATTTTCAAGAACGTTGTGCAAATGAAGAAAGTTAGATTGTGAATTGAGTAATTAAGTAAATGTGGTGGGGGGTCATTGTTATTTAGATGAATCAAAGATTCCACCAACCAAAAAAAGATTGGCCATCCAAAACAAATAAACGACAAAAAAACTCACAAAAGAAGGAATAAGAAAAGCAATTGATTAGACTAAAATTTTGTTGATTTATCTGAAGCTATTTTTTGCACGTTTGGTTTTGTTTGTATACCCCACTCGATTGGGTGTTACTGCCCCTACTTACAGTCATATATTACTAATCTCATACTTTATAAAACTTTCGAAACTAAGTTCTATGTTTTGTGTTTCCATTCAAAACTTAGATGTTTTTCCCTTGCGATTGCATATTTCTCTATGCTTCTGAAACCAATTCAAAATTATGAGAAATATGTCTGGGATCTTGAAGAGTGTGAGTTCTGATGAATTAAAAAATAGAAGAAGAATCCATCAATAATTGAAAAAACATGTTCATGCAAAAATAAAATTGACAGAATATTCTTAAAGATTCCATTGGAATTTGCTTCCGGGGTGGTAAATGACACGTTTTAAATCGAGGAAAATGCTGGACGGGGTAGCTGCAATTATCCCTATTTTATTTTATGGATTAATTATGCATATAAAAAGGCTGATAATCTATTTTTTACTCCTTCATATTATGCATAAAACTACTCATAAATTAATAGTTTTTTTTTTCTTTTTGAAAGTCGTAAATTAATAGTTATATAACGACGTTTTGGAAGTATGAAAATTGCTTGCAGCAATGGAGTTCTCCACCAAACAGAACTGTCTATGAGGACAAGGAAAAATCAACAAAAAAAATATATATGTCTTTAACAGAACTTCCAAAATCCATGAAAATGACCTTATATTGCCCACAATTTTCAAGCACCTAACCACCTAATTAATCCCATAAAAGACAGACTATAATACGACATAACAAGGAGGAATATAATTACAAGGAACAAAAACCAGAAAAGCTAAATTTTGATAATGCAAGAAATGATTGATTGTCACGATAATATCTATGAAAATGTCACACAAGTTCAAACTCGATTGTCGTATTCTTAATTTATAAAGAATTAGTATGTAAATAACACATATATTCTCAAAATGTAAGGAGTATAATGCAAATATAGCTAACCTAATTAAAAGTTCGAAATAGTTTAGGTTGTAAATTCAAAAAAAAATGAAAATTTTATGTTGCAATTATAAACCCAAAATAATTTAAGTTGCAAATTAAAAAAAGTGAAAAGCTCAAGTTGCAACTAATTTTTTTTCTCTTTTTTTACACTTGGGGGTGATTTTTGTAATTTTTAATTTGTAATGTATTTTTGGTAAAACGAATAAATCTCGGGTTTTCTATTTTAATTAACTTTGATCCAATACATATAAATAAAGTAGGCACCATTTGGTTAGGCGGCCTCATGTGAAAAAAGAGTTACAAGTACTTTAGTCGGTGTTATGTTTATGAATAAGAATGCTCCAAAACCGCACCATATCTAGGACTAGAAGAAAGCAATCAAATTGTTGATCCAATCAACGTCAACATGATAGTGATATCATTGTTTGGACTCATGTCTAAATCAATTTTTGGCCGGATTATCATACGCTTTTTGGAGGAGAGAGAGAGAGAGAGAGAGAGATTAACAACTTTGTAGAACAAGAAAATGGTGTATGTATGTAGTTTTCAAGGTTCTGTGATGGATTAAGGCAATCAATCCTATGTGGATACAAGATAGAATCAAATATGAATATTTCCAATAGGAGGAGAGTTTGCATTGTTACATATAAACACAAAATTTTTATATATTTCTAGAGCACAAGTATGAGAAGATACAAGATCATCATAACAACATGGACTAACCCCAATCCATGTATTGAAATTAGTTTTTCATCACATCACATAAACCCCTTCTCCTCCATCACCAGAAATCAGATTCTTGAAATCTTGAAACGAATTCTTCGTCCCACTAAAACCACATCAACTGAGAGCTTCCGACATGGAACGCTTCTTACCACCAAACGAGACCAAAACCAACGAGATCTTCAAATGAAGGAGAAAACGGGCCACCTCGAAACCAGCAAATCACCATAACCACCACCAAAAATCAACCCAAAAAAAAAGGAGTAAAATTCTACACAATCATGCATATTACTACACACCATAAACTTCTAAACGGGCAAAAAAGAAAAAAGGTCAAACTTCTGTTAGGTGTAATTGGAGTTAAAACCACGACATATTAACATTCGGGTCGGATGAAACTCTTCATTTCGTCCATCAAGCAATGGAAATGCTCGTTATTAGGCAAGAAATAGAACCCGATAGTCGCCTTCTCAAGATAAAGAAGTTTCACTTCTTGCCCATATTTCTCGAGCCCTTTAACATATCCCAATTGCCAATCTTGAAGAAGATCCAACCCCGCAACGACAACTAGGCTTTTAGGAAATCTTTTCAATCCCTCAATACTCCGGCTTTTAGGGCCAAACACGTTACAAGCTGGATGATCTCTATCTTCTCCTTCAGGCAAATAAGCCCTCCAATACCAATCCCTATCTTGAATCCTCACGAAGTATTTCCCATCCAACCGTTTTTCGGATTCTGTCCTATCCTCCCCACCAAACAAAGGATGTAAAAGAATATTCCCCAAAACCTCGACTCCTTCATCTGCAGCTTTAACAGCAACATGGTGAGCAATATTCCCACCAGAGCTATCTCCAGCCAAATAAACATGAACTTTACAATTATCCTCATCTTTTCCACTCTTGAGCCATTCTCTTGAGTGGGCCCACTTAAGGGCCGACCATCCATCATCATACGCGCAAGGATATCGATGCTCGGGAGATCTACGGTAGTTAACAGATATAACAGCTGCCTTGCAAGTACTGACTAGGCGGCGGCAGAACGTGTCGTATATAGCACTATTGGCTGAGGAGTGAACAAAGCTTCCTCCATGGAAGAAAACAATTACTGGTATGATTTCGGTTGTGCTCAAAGGCTTTTCAACTTCTATGATCCCACGCTGAGGCCCGTCTTCTTCTGCAGATAAGTAAATTCGGTTGAGGAGATTTGTGGTTCTATCCACAACATCGAATGAGTAAACCCCATCTACTGGATTGGCATTAGCAGGCACTTTTCGGTCAAGAAATTCATTTAAATCTCTGTTGAAAGTGCCGTCAGGGCGACGAAGCATGTTATAAGCGAGCTTGAAGTTGGAGATTAGGATCCATGTGTTGAGTGGAACCACTCTCTGCAGAAAGAAAAGAAAGCGAGAGTCAATTTTCAGTTTTCTCAGGGTTTTTAAATGTTTATTCGTTGATTGTTGAGCAGAAAGTAGACGTCAGAGTTACATTGAGCTTGAGAATCGATCAAATGGATGGAAGAGTCTCAAATCAGTATCGTTAATTCAGTAAGGAGATCGGATATAAAGAGAAATACTGAAAAGAAAAGGTAAATCATGCAAATATCCATAAAAAGAATGGAAATGGAAAGGTAGAGAAAAAACTGCCTATAAAAAACCCAACACACGAGAATAAATTCGGCTTATGGGGACTGCTAATTCAGTAATGAACAAGTAAAAAACAAAAGGGGGCAAAGAAAGGGGGAAAAAAACAAAAATAGATTTAGAGATAAGCGCAGCCAAACCCTGGAAAATTAAAGGCAAAAGGGCCAATCTTTAACCACAAATCATACTCTTTTTTCTCCCAAATCAACTCGTCTTTGAAAAATAAGCTGAAACCCCAATTTCAAAAGCCAAAATTTTCAGAAATATGAGGGAAATTCAAGAACCCACATCAGAGAAGACCCTAATTTCGAAACGGAAAGCACTAAACCAGGAATTTCTGAGAAACAGGGGGGAGAAATTATGTATGATTACCTTCGATTCACTGACGTTTACTTCATTACTCCCCGCCATATGGGGTTGTAACAGAATCAATCTTCCGAAATCTTACACAGCGATCTCTCCAATATATTAAGGAAAAAAGAAAACAATAGCTTATCTAACCCCCAAACCAAAATTCTTCACTCTGTTTTATGCTTGCTTAAAAATCCCCTTTACCTCTCTGAGTTAGCTCCTCTAAACAACGAACAAAATGGAACTCCTCCGAAAATATTGCACAGACTAAGGGGGCTGCACTTGTCCACCTCAACAGAAGTTAAAAAAGATCAATAAAACACCAAACAGGTAGAGAGAGAGAGAGAGAGAGGGGGGGACGAAATTAATTAAATCATCTCTCTATTTAATATATAATATTCATAATATTTGGCCAAATGGGTAGATAAAGAAAAGGAGATAAAATGAAGGTGGCGCGTGAAATTACTATATTGGAGGAGAGAGAGAGAGAGATAGAATTCTAGAGAGAAGAAGTATAGAGGTGGAGTCAAAGGCAAAAGAACGACGGAAAGAAGGTGGAGACGAGAGAGACGACAAATGAGGGCGGCCGAAATAAACAGTTTAGTGGGCCCCACCAACAATTATGTTCATTATTTTGGCTTACACTTTCTTTCTATTTTTTAATTGTTTTTGCCCTTTTTTAAATGTTTATTTATTTATTTAGAATCGTAACATATACACCTACTATACTCTGCATACTTTCAAAAAGTACGCGCACACAATTCAATTCTTCTCATCATAAGGAATAATATATAGTGGTCATTGTAAGGAATAGAACTCATAATTGATAGTGGAATAATATCTAGTGGCCATTGACCCAAAAACCTCAATAGTTTATACTCTTCAAACTTTCTAGATGTGAGGAAATTTTTTTAAAAAAAAGAGTAATTAAGTTCAAAATTTGTAATTCACTAATTTATGATTCAAAATTTAAATCAAGATATATTCTAAATAATACTTTTTCCATCGTGGTTTCATAAAATAGCACTGTTTTTGGGAGGGTTCATATTATAGTATAACTCGACGATCGCAAATTCGAACACCCAATATACGAAGATTAATTTAAATTTTTTTTAATTATTTTTTTTTTATATTCGAGTACCAAGTACTTGAGTTTATTGGAATTTGAACACTCAAAATTCGAATTTTAACAAACTCGAGCCTAAGTGTTCGAGCTTAATTTTAAAAAAAATAAAATAAACTCATATCATAAGAACCCTAATTTTATACCACCGAAAGCTTATGAAACCCTAACTTACAATATGTGATTTCACGAGATATTTCAATGTAAAATTTAACTATGATTTTATTTATTGCATTAAATATTATAAATATCATTAATATTTCTAATATTTTGAAAACTAAATTTATAATATGATATTTCATGAAATATTTCACCATACAATACTAAATTTATAATATGATATTTAATGTCGTAGATTTGGTGATATTCGAGTTATAATAATATATGAACCTATAAAATCCCAGCATTATTTTGTTAACCCGCAATGCAACAAATATTATTTAGGAAAATTCTTCAGCAACTCAGTTATCTGATTTAGTTTACTTTAGTTTTGGTATTAAATCTGCATTATAGATTTTTAATGTTCTTTTGAGCAAATAGGGACCATTATTGACCAATACTTAAGGTAAAAAATGTTTTATTTTATAAATGGCTAAAGCCAGACTGGTTTTAGCTAAATCCACAACAATTATATTTTATTATTTTTTGATGTTTTTGGAGTTATTTTCTTCATTTTTGTTCCTATAATCATATCCCCTGTCTTTTGTATTTTTCTTCTCTTATGTAGTGGTCTAGCAATCCATAGGAAAGGACAAGGCAATATAGTCTTTCTATAGTATTAATTTTAAGACAAATATTCTGTATGTACCCTTTTTTTTTCTAATATGAATAATTTAGTAGTCTTTATTATATGTGAGCCATTTTAGTATAATCATGTCTTTGGATATATTGTGTTGGAAGGGTCATTTTCAGTAAGTTTATGCATACTCCAGCCCGGAACAAAATCATCTTAAGACAAGTTTGATTAGTTCAATAATTAAAAATACATTGGATAATTTCACTAACATTAATGAATCATATGGAATTCTAAATTTGATTACTTTTGTTCAATTCAAAGAATGACAAAGTTGCTTTAATAAAATGTTATCATGAACTAGTTAACATAATTGATCTAGAAGTAGCCTATTATCATTATCATTGTCTATAAAAACATATAGAATCCAAAGTATAATGAAAAACAACATCAATTAGGACTATTATATATTATTAATTCTTGATTTTTTTCCTAAATAATAATTTGCTCTCTTAGAAGTGATGAGCCTTCTGGTTAAGTTGTACACATAAAAAAAAGAGTGTTTATTAGTTTATTGTCCAAAAACTTAATTTTTTTTTTTTCGAACACTCTCTATTTTTACTGTTTCATATTTTATTTTTATTTTCAATTTTAACTTCTTTAAAAACAGTTGAGTTTGCAAATATTGAAAGATTTTTGAGTAAAAGTTGCTAGTTGAAATATAGCCAAATTTGATATAGGCAAGTTATTTTCCATGATGTACAAGCTATTTTAAATGAAGTATTCTTCATACATTGTCTCTCCCACAATAAATGAGTAGTATATCCCCAAAACAAAAAAAACAAAAAAAAAAGAAGAAGATATTTTTGGAAGTAGCCAAAAAGGATCTGTACATAGACAGGCGTACTTGTAAGGCTTTCCAAATTAGAGAAAATTTTGAAAATCAGATTGCAACAACAGTTTCTCCTCCTGCGTGCGGCCGACGCCAAGGCACGTGGCGACAAAACGCCCACCAGAAAAGACGTAAGTGCCCCTGTATTTGAACAGAAATGACAATCGCGCCGCGGAAAGCGACGCGTGTTTTGTCACGATGCGAGGAACGCGTGACGGCACGTTTTTTTTCAGAACTCCCTTAGTGGGCCCCACGTATCCTTACTTTTTTCTTTTTTTTTTCTGTCTTGAATTTAATTTATATATTTTTTATTGTTTTATGTATAAATTATTTTTGGCTGTGTTAGGGTTTGAATTTTTGTCGTTCACATAGGAGAGGAGAGGAGGGGTGTAAATTGTAATTACTATTTCCCCGGAAAGGGTAAGCCCAAGTTGCACGTGTTGGTCACGTGAGGGACCCTTTAAAGTGTAGGGGCCCGGACCCGAAACGAGGATTTTAGGGGATGCATGAGATAACTTTATTTATAGAAATATAATTATGTATTTTGGATATATAGTTTATTGAGTGGGAAAATTAAGAATGGAATTAGATCCTTATTATTGTAAGGAGTCGAACTCCAAACTTCCACATTAAAAGTAATATTTAGTGGTCATTGAATCAAAAATATAATAGTAAATTTTATACTTTACTGAGCATAATTTAGCAACTTTGTAACATAAATTTATACTAACTTAATCAGATGACCTAAAGTTTGAAATTTTTAAGAATATATGGTAGAGATAATGAGAGCACTATGCTTGTTTAGGGAGAGAAAAAAATATTATACCTTATTGGTTCGGTCTGGCTTAATTGAAAGAATAAGAAGAAGCTTACATCTCAATTAGAGAAAAAACTTTACATTTTACTGTAGATATCTAATTAAGAACGAACCCTCCAATTCTTTTGAAGCATAACTAATTATAAATATTATTTGGACATAGGAGAGTGACAAAAGAAGTCATACTACAAAAATATGGTAATCCTAAGATTCTATAGAGGGACTGTCTTTTCTATAAAAATCATAAATCCCTTCCGCACAAATATTTCCTCTTTCAGCTATGATAACCAAAATATAGTAACTAAATATATATAGTATAAGATACCAAATAATATATAAAGGGTGTTTGTGTTTTTAAAATTTCTATCTTTACTGTAAAAAATTTCATTTTTTTAATGTCGTATCTCTACGGTAAATTCTGACTCCATCCCTATACAGAAACGACAGCATCTAAATGTCTCTCCTTTTGCTTGAACTTGTTACTTATACCTTCGCGACCAGATGTGACCAATGCAGGCACTCCCTTTTCTTCCCTTTATTCTTGCTGTTTCTTTTTCTGAAAAAATACACCATGAAGGTGAAAATTCATTATGAAATACCCAATATAAGGTGCATATGAGAAAGTACATTTTTATAATTTTTCATTTTATAAAGGAGAAATGCAAAATGCATTAGAAGACAATTGCATGGTAGGACCATCTTGATAATGAAGAATATTTCAAGAATCATTCACTTTAGAAAAATTGCATATGATAATTTTCTCATATGTGTACGGCCAAGAATTGATTAATTGATTCATACCACAACTTTTAAATAACAATATAAATGAATTGTCTTTTCTTCATACATAATTATATTTCTTTATTATTCATAGTACTTAGACTTTTTCAATTTTATTTTTTTCCTTCCAATTAATGAGAAATTGAGAAGTCGAAGCGACGACATTGCTAGCAATTTTGTACTCACTAATTGTCGCATATGGAGGTGGCTAAGCTTATGCCGCACACGCACCATGACAAAACATGTTGCCGTGATAATGCCACATCCCATACACTTTTTAGTTTTTAAACTATTATACAATATTTTAATTTCTTATTTCCAACTAATAATGCATTTACCTTATTAAAAAATTTGTATTGTCGTATGGATCCATTTCAATAGATCGAAGTCTCCAACGTCCAACCCCATCTTTTCCCTCTACTAAATCTTTAAAAATGAAAAATGAAAAATCCTTGTACCAATGATGAATCAGAAGTAATAAATGAATTTATTGGCATTGGACTTTGGAGTCATATTATTTGGTCTTGGGATTATTATTGACATTAGTTAATAAAGGTCTTTTTAAAAAATAATGAGTTAGGCCCACAATGAAATTGGCTTTTTGTGCATTAGGTCAACAACTAGGGACAGCGTTTGGCTTCTTGTGCAATTTGGGGTCAATAAAAAGTTTTATACTCGTTTTTCTTCTACTCATATGGTTCATATTTCTATGACCAAAATTCTGCACTTAATTTTTTTTTCCACTCTCACCAAACAGCCTTAACTGTTTGTCGTTTGTCCCTAGTTTGCTTAAGGCTCTTTTCCTCTTTTGTTGTGTCCAATTCTTATAAACAAGTTGAATCTACTTCACTCCACTTCACACTTGCACATTTTCCACAATCCCCTTTTCAACCCAACTTAATATTTAAAAAAAAAAAAAAAAAAACTTTTACGACTTTGATCTAATTGACCCCAAGAACTAATTAAAGAGGTAAGAGTTGCCAATAATAAGGCAGTAAATAGTTTAGCATTTAGAGGGTCTTTGGTAAGCTTATTTTAAAGCGCTTATAAGCTCTCACATCTTATAAGATATTTTTTGAGCTTATAAGATGTTAAATCTTATTTTAAAAATAAAATCCAAAAGTGTTTGGATAAAAATAAAACCATGAGCTTATAAGATGTTAGTAATGACAATTATGTAATTAATATAGTCAAAATATAAGAGAATGTATTAAGATCTTAAAATATGTTGGGATTCCTAACTTATTTTTAAGGAGCTTATAAGCTCCTAACATCTTATTTTAAGAGCTTATAAGCTCCTTTTAAAAAATATTTATCAAATACTTTGCAACATCTTATAAGCTCTTAAACATCTTATAAGATGTTTTAAAGAACTTATAAGCTTAGTCAAACACCCTCTTAATCTATGTGAGAAGTATGATTAGCGCATCTCGCATACTCAAATCTGAACAATCGAGAAACAACCTGAAAAAAGGATTATAAGAATAGTAATTATGTATTTTTATCGATATAGGACAATTAATAAGTATTGTGACTCTTTTAGCTAAATCTCGTTTCAAATTATAAATAAATAACTACACAAGATGAATACATAATTAATACAAACTAATTTCATATTTATATAATTTTGAGGTCTTAATTCAAGAGTTTAATTAGAATTCTATTTTTATTTTTTTCAAGTCCGAGTTCTATAATTATTCTATTAAAGGCGACCCACGCACCAAATTTAGTTGCTATATTATCCACTAGTATGTCTACTAGAACGTAGATGAGTAAGCACCTAGTTATCTTAGCTACAAATACAAATTCTTGAAGAAAATAATTAAAATATTCCAAGACAACATGCAGTATTCATTGAACTTTTGTCCTAAGTGCACATGCATTTAATTGTTAAATTAAAACTTTATGACAATAAGTACCATATACAACCCACTAAGCAAACTAAATAAAAAAACAACAAAGAGTTAGGGAGAAAAGGGCACAAAGTGTGGTGGAGTGCATGAATGAGAAACCTAAAATTGTGGTTCATTAGTTGGATTGGATAGTTTATTTTGGAACAAGAAGCATCTCCCCTTCCCCCTTGGATATATAATTGGATGTCTTATTACACTGCATTAAAGACAATATCAAATTTAACATTGATTACGCGTGATTGTACTATTGGGATTTATTTAACTCTTTTTTGTTGCCCTTTTTTTCTGACCAGTACCACCGGCCATCACGAACAAACCCACGTTGTAGCTGCGTAAAGAATTACGTTGTTTGTGTAGTCTGTTGGGGCGTAAAGGTACATGCAAACCAAATTAGCTAGGTGGTGGAATGTGTGTACATAAATTAAAATTATAAATTAATTAATAAGTATATGCACACACATTTGGTTATGTAGTTAATGCCGTGATGATAGTCATGTTTTGGGGTATTGAAAGTAGACTAGACACAACAATGTGTTGGGTATGAGTCTGGCCTAACGGGATTCGAGACCAGTCCGAAAAGACTTTTTGGAATCGAAGACCGACCCCGTACCTATTCGGACTCAAATGCGCCCTAGAATTGAGAAGATAAGCTGGAGTGCTAGACAGTTTTCACTATCATCTTAGCTTCTTCATCATTGGTTGATGGATAATTAATTACTCAACAAATAAACATTTGCAACAAGTATTACTAGATTTAGGGGATGAACTAGATCGGACTTTGTCTGGGGTCGAGGAGTTCAACCCAAGACCGAGACCTCTTTAGTTCTACGGTTCACCTAACTTAATTATTAAATAACAATAAGAATATTCCACAAATATAATTCTTTTAATCAATAAAGGTTCAAGTGCAAGGATACAAGTTGTTTTTTCCCAATAAGGAAAGTGAGCTATATTTATTATATTCTAGTTAGGAATTTGGGGACATGTGGCGAGATCTCTGCCTTCCATCCCTGTTGTCGTGTGTGGTCAGGATTGGCTTTGGCCTTCATGGGCTTTCCCAACTCGCTTGTTGGACTGGGCTAGAGTGAGTAGATTTGGGCCGAAATGATAATACCATATCGACTACCCATGGGCTGATCCAAATTGATGGAGAACTTTTGGCCCAAATGATAAGCTACTGAAACCCAATATAAGCACATAGTAAAGGATTCATTTTTTGGGCCTTTTGATAAAAAACATTGAGAAAGTTGCAAATTTTGTTGAACTATGGAATATAAAATATTTATCACTAAAATACTTATATTTTAAATGTAATTTGGGCCTTCGTTATTTTGTATGGGTATTAAATATTCTTTATTCAAAAAGATATAATTAATTACCAAAAAAGAAATGTTCCAATTTTGAAGTTGCTGCCGAATTTGGATCCAACATATTTGCAAATAAATCTGGTCTGGATCGGATCCACCAACTTTTCATTTGGGCCCAAATCCAGCATGTTTAAATGACTTGAAACGTGTGTGTATAAATCAATCTCCCCCAAACGCGCCAAAATGGCAAAAATTTTAAAATCTTTTTACTTTTCGCTCCACTAATTTTCCTGACAGGCTGGCGATCCCCCCCGTACCCTATCAGCCAATCAAAATCCACCATTGGTTCCTATATAAATCCCCCGTCTCACAAGTCACAGATGAATATCCAAACACTCTCGATTCAATACCTTTACAAAAAAAAAAAAACTAGGGTTTATTCAGTCACCTACTCAAACACCGGGACAATGAGCTCCACTGCGGCGGCGGGCACCACCAAAGGTGGAAGAGGAAAGCCTAAGTCCTCTAAATCTGTTTCTCGTTCGTCGAAAGCCGGTCTCCAGTTTCCCGTCGGCAGAATCGCACGTTTTTTGAAGAATGGGAAGTACGCTGAGCGTGTTGGCGCTGGCGCCCCTGTTTATCTCTCCGCCGTTCTTGAGTACCTCGCTGCTGAGGTAATTTAGTTTTATTCCCTTTATTTTTTTTTTTAATTTTACTTTTTAGTAGTCTGTTTGATCTTCTCTGCCGAAATCTGGATACATGTATTTCGGGATTTTGTTGAATCTGGAATTGAAATTGACATTTTCTGCGTACTTTATTTGTTTATTTGTAGGTCTTAGAGCTTGCTGGGAATGCAGCCAGAGACAACAAGAAGAACAGAATTGTGCCTAGGCATATACAGTTGGCAGTGAGGAATGACGAGGAATTGAGCAAGTTGTTGGGGAATGTGACTATTGCTAATGGTGGTGTACTCCCAAATATTCACCAGACTTTACTGCCGAAGAAAGCAGGCGGAAGGGACAAAGAGATTGGGTCTGCATCACAAGAGTTTTAAATCTTTGTTGTGGAATATCTTGGTTGATGTTTATAGTTTGGGAAGGGTTTTGCATCGACTGGATTGCCGTGATGTTTTCGTCCATGTAGAACCCTAATTTTGGGTTGGCTGGGATATATAGGGTGGTACTAATGAATGGAAATTAAATTTCTTTTTAAATGTTGCAATTATATTTAATTTGTCTGATGCTTGAATTATATTGTTTAATTCTCAAACCATTTTGGTTGTAGTAAGTTTAAGGGCATTTTGCTTCCAATATTTTTGAGTTATTTGTAAGTATGGTGAACAATTTTAAAGTTTTCATTCTTGATTTGGAAATATGGCTAGTTGTGCAAGTGAGGAAACCCCAATAATTCTTCTTAAAACTTACAAATATGCTTGTGTTTTTTTGTATGGTTTTGAGTTAAAACGACTATATTTTCAGATAAAAAAGACAAAGGGCAGTAGCCATATGGACCAAAATAAGAAAAGCGATGTATATACCACATAGTTTCCTCAACCAAAATCGTATACACAGAAGCGATATTAGTATATTACATATCATATCAATAATAAAATCGTGTTCTGTTTCCTCAACCAAAATCGTATACACAGAAGCGATATTAGTATATTACATATCATATCAATAATAAAATCGTGTTCTGGTGACAAAACCTGGGAGAGGGAGAGTTTATTATTTGACACATTTAAGTTTCTATTTAATTAAATAATCCTCAATTTTGAAACTCTTTAATAGATAACCCTTTTTAATAATTAAAATGAATAATAATATTAATAACTTATCTAATTAAGAAAAATAGTTTACCTACTTTTAAAATTTTAATTTTAACCCCAAAACTTATAAATACTACAACTCAAACCCAAAAATATCAAAAATTTAACAAAGAATCCTTATTAGATCTCCTCCGATCCATGACCAACGTGCCGCCGGTGGTTTTCCGCTCCGGCGGAAACCCTTCCACCACCCAGCAACGCCGCCTTCCAACCGCCCCTTTCCAACCCCCGAGATCCTCAAACGCCGGCATCCCCTTCCTCTCCTTCGATGTCGGCTCCAAGTTGGTGACGGTGATTTACCACCCCAAGGCCTCTCATTGAAGGACTCGTTAGCTGCTGTGCATAATGCAACCCAAGCTGCATCTCGCATTCATCAAGTCTTCAGAGCACAGTCTTTTCAGAGGAAGCAGATCAAAGAGTATGGTGACAGTGAGTTTGGAATATCAGATGAGCGTGCTCTTTCTCTTCTTGCTATGAAAAACAAGAAGGCAGCAGGAAATGATGAACCAGTTAATGTTGCTGCAATAAATCTTATTGCCCTCCATCGATTTGAAAGGCTTTGAAAGCCCGCAAGAATTTAACTAAATCTAGCAACCCACCCACAAATTCTGTAAATAAACGATTTGGCATCCAAAAAGCGATCGCTTATTGGATGCCAAATCGCTTTTTTACAGATTTTGCATTTCAAGCAATTTCGCATCCAATAAGTGATCGCTTATTGGACACGAAATCGTTTTTTTTACACATTATCGCTTATTACAAAATGATTCACCTAAAATGTGATTAATATCAATATTCTTCATAGATTGATATTTTAAGCCATAACGTGAATGAAATAACATAAAAAAATACTTTAAATTATAATTTAGATAGTGTAATTATTTATGATTCATCGATTAAGAAAGTAACTTTTCGAGTGGTTTCATGGAACGTTATATGAATTTATATTTGTGGAACATGTGTGGATAAATTTAAAAAAAAAATAAAATTGATCAATCAGAAACCTTTAAAATTGATCCAATGTTAATATTTGATGATTGAAAATGCATTACAAACAAATTATAAGTTAAAAAGTATATTTTTACAATAATAGCTTCAAGCGAATCATGAATAATTACACTATCCAAATTATCATTTTAAGTATATCTGTCATCATTTCATTCACATTTTAGCTTAAAATATCAATTTTTTAATAAGATGGATCCTAGTGGCTTAAGAGATTTAATTAAATTACAATAAATAGTTTAAAAGAATTTAATAATAATGCATTTTCAATCATCAGCTATCATATCGAATCAATATTAAAGCATTTTAATTATCATTTTCGTTTAATTGATACACACGAGACTTGTTCTACAAATATAATTCATATAATGTTCCATGAAATTATTAGTTTCGACAAGTGACTTTCTTGATTGATGAATCATGATTAATTATACTATCCAAATTATAATTTTGAGTATTTCCTTCGTCATTTCATTCATATTTTAAGCTTAGAATATCGACATTATAATAAGATCGATAGATATGACTCGATGAAGTGATTTAACTAGATTTAGTTAAATTATAATAAGCGATCTCGTATTGGACATAAATCCAATTATAATAAGTGATGTAACAATTTATATATGATGTTTGAGATTGTTTTTAAAAATAAAACCTAGTCGAATGTCTTCAATGCAATAACTTAAACTTCAAGTTTGTAACAATTTATATATGATGTTTGAGATTGTAATAAGTTTAGTTAAATTATAATAAAGATCGCTTATTGGACGCGAAATCGCTTTTTTACAGATTGATCGTTTAAGATGCGCAATCTCGTAAAGCATTCGGCAAAATTTTTTTCTGAGTGATTTATGAGTGATTTTGCTGATAAGAATGCTTCAATGCTTCATACAATACATTTTCAACAACTGAGTGACAAAACATAATCTTGTTCATATAGTTATCCAAATTAGAATTTTGAAACGATTCATTTGATGCATTGGCTTAACGAGATCAGTTGTAAAGCTTAATCCTAGTGATTCATTTGATTATATCATTTCGACAACTATTTTTTCTTCCTCTAGCACTTCTTCATGATGAGGATTCTCCGGATCCTATTTAGGAAAGAAAATAAATAATCTTAAGCGTAATTTGTTAATAAGCGATCTCGTGTCGCTTAAGCGATCTCAGAAATCGCTTATGGGACGCGAGATCGCTTTTCAAAGCGCTAGACCAGCGCAATCTGTTAATAAGCGATATCGCGTCCCTTAAACGATCTCCGAGATCGCTTATTAAAGCGAAATCGCTTGCAAAGCAATTATATAATTTGATTAACAAAAGTCTTGTTCTACAAAATACAATTCATATAATGTTCCATTAAACCATTAGTTGCAATCTCATAATAAAATATTTCCCAAGTGTGTTTGACAAAATAAAGAAATTGTTCTAACTATTTACACACTACTTTAGTAAATTCATATACTATAATATATATTAATCCGATAAACTTGATTCATGTTGAATACTCGTGCAATAATTTTGGATTACCATATTTGAGAGAATTTTTACTAAAATAATCTTTGATTCATGTAATTCGTGCTTTTATTTTTTAAATTTTGAGTTTGAGATCCAAAATAATCAATAATTTCTTCTATTTTAATTTATTAATTTGATTTTTGTATAAAAGCGATTTGGCGTCCCTTAAGCGATATCAGAGATCGCTTTTTAACATATTGGGGGGTGAAACTGTTAAAAAGCGATCTCGCTTGTCTTAAGCGAATAATCTTTAATTCATGTAATTCGTGCTTTTATTTTTTAAATTTTGAGTTTGAGATCCAAAATAATCACGAATTTCTTCTATTTTAATTTATTAATTTGATTTTTGTATAAAAGCGATTTGGCGTCCGTTAAGCGATCTCAGAGATCACTTTTTAACATATTGGGGGACGAAACTGTTAAAAAGCGATCTCGCTTCCCTTAAGCGATCGCTTAAGCGAGATCGCTTTTTAACAGTTTCGCCGATCGCTTAAGGGAAGCGAGATCGCTTTTTAACAGTTTCGCCCCCCCAATATGTTAAAATGCGATATCGCTTCCCTTAAGCGATCTATGAGATGAAGAAGAAGAAGAAGAAGTTCTCTCTCTCTTGAAGCATGAGTAAGTGATGAAGAAGAAGAAGTTTTTTTTTTTTTTTTTCTCAAGCGACTAAGCGATCGCTTATGGGGTAGGACTTTTTCTTATGTGTTTTTGTTTTCTTAATTTCAGTTTAACGCTTTTTTAACTATTTTTTTATTTAATAATAATATAATTATTATTATTTAAAGATTAATCTAAAAAAAATAAAAAATAAATTGAGAGTTATTTGTTTAAATGGAAACTTGAAGGTGTCACTGAAACAAATTTTCTCCGGAACCTGAGAGCAACTCTTATCTCTTTCGCACATCTCGTAACCGCACCTTTCAACACATAGTCCATCCATGGCGGTGCCGCGCTTCAAGCTCGCACCCGACATGCCTGTGTCAAGGCTCTGCTTAGGTTAATATTTCCTACTATTGTCAACTCTTTCTCCGTCCTATCATAAATAGGTTTTCACTTCATTTCATTTTGTTCTTTGTTCGGCTTAATTCCTCAGGAACGATGACATTCGGCGAGCAGAACTCCTTGCCTGAGTCTTTCCAGATTATGGACAAAGCCTTCAACTCAGGAATTAATTTCTTCGATTCAGCTGAAATGTAATCTGCTATCAATTTTTGTACTTCCATCTCTCTCTCTCTGCCCTCCCTCATTTTTTTTTATAACTTGGTGCAGGTATCCGGTCCCGCAGCGTGCTGAAACTCAGGGAAGGAGTGAGGAGTATCTGGGACGTTGGATTCGGTCCCGGAATATCCGACGCGATCGCGTTGTAATTGCTACAAAGGTTTTCATCAACTAACTTGGGCTATTTTAACCTATACTTTAGTATATTGTATAGGGCCGGCTTACATTATTAATTGGTATAAGTAAATGAAGTGTACGGATATACGGGAGACTGCTTTTTGCCACTATATGGTGAGTGGGCCTGTTGAAATCATGTCTCATTATGTGATTTAGGTAATGGTTTGGCTGCCTAAAATCTTGTGAGTTGTCCAAATTCAACTATCTGTGTTTTTTAGAAGCAGTTTCAGATAAAAGTTATGATAATTTACTTGAATAGGATATATTTTTCAGAAGTTGAATATATCTGATTGTAATGAGCCATACATAGTGACTGAGAAGGATTAGTTGCTGAGTAGTCTTGAACTCTTGATTGTTCTGGAATGCGTTTTTACATGATCTATCATTGTTTATTTTGCTTCCTTGACACTTATCTGGAAAACTATATTTAACTGGTGAATATAGGTTAGCGGGCCTTCGGGGCAAATGACTTGGATTCGGAATGGACCAGAAAGTCTTGATGCTAGAAATATAGCCAAGGCACTTGACAATAGGTTGAGATAATTTATATAAATCTTTAAATTTATAATTCATTTCTCTCTTATACTCTGTAAGCAATAATATATTTATTTTACTAGATCATTCACTGGAGTCATTGTTCTTGCTTTTATGGTTTACACTTGATTTTTTGATCTTAAACTCCAACAAGAAATTTTGCTTTGCAGTTTGTTGCGCCTACAAAGTGATTACATTGACTTATATCAAATTCATTGGCCTGACCGGTTTGTATACTTTCCCTTCTCAGTAAAACCTCCGTAGAATAAACATGAAATTAATGTCGAATATGGGATGAGCTTCTATTTTCACATGAAGTAACACAAAAGACTGCTTTTTACAAATTTACTGGGATTTTCTTGCAGTTATGTTCCTATGTTTGGAGAAACTGTGTATGACCAGAACCGGGCCTTTTCTTCTGTTAGTTTTGAGGAACAGCTTGCTGCTCTAGCCAAAGCTATTGATGCTGGTAAGGTTAGTGGTGCCACAGAGTAAGTTTACAATAGTTTTGACCACATTGAATCACTTTCTTTGTTAATGGATAATATATTACTTGCAGATAAGATACATTGGGCTAAGTAATGAAACACCATACGGTCTCATGAAGTTCCTACATTTTGCTGAAGGTGTCCCTGTCAATCCTAGAATAGTTTCTGTGCAGGTGTTGTATGGTTCAACTCTGTTTGAAAATAGTGAGGCTTCTTCTTTACCTCTCTCTCTCTCTCTCTCTCTCTCTCTCTCCTCAAAATATTATGTAATAAGTACATTTATGTATTGTCAGAATGCTTATAACCTTCTTTGCCGAAATTTTGATTCGTGCCTGGCGGAATGTTGTCATCATGAGAGGTATCCATTATACCCATTATTTTTTTTGAAGCAGCTAACCTATATTTAAATGATTGTTGGAACTGACAAATATCATTTTCATGGCGATATTTGCATCAGATACATTTGATTTGCCTGCAGGGATGAAGTTTTAAATGTTCTCATTCTTTCTTGTAGTATATTCGAATGATTTTTCTGCTACATGTTCCTTGTGCTTGACCTAAAAAGCAGAGTCGGGTTCTTCTGCTTTGACTTTTATGTCGGATTACTGGAGTTCTTCTTTTTCTTTCCAACCCCTGAAAGTCCTAGAAGTTATGAAATGTTAAAAAAAAAACAAGTTTAGTTGTATATTTTCTGTTGATGTTTGCTTAATTTTTCCTTTAGGGTAAGCTTATTGGCTTACAGCCCATTGGCTATGGGCATCCTCTCTGGAAAGTATCTCTCACTTGATGAAGGTCCAGCTGATGCCCGCCTGAATCTTTTCAGAGGTTATTTTTGTCCACATATCTTGGGTTTTGCATAAATGATAAATGTCCTTAATCTTTTACAAGAGTGTGTGCTTTTGTGCCTTTCAGGGAGATATGCTGAAGGGGAGTCAAGATACAACTTGTCAAATGGTATCATTAGAAAAGCCACTGAAGTAAGCAATAAATTATTGTTTTTTCTTCTTTTTCTTGATTATGCGGCAACAAACAATTAAATCTTTCACTTGGATTCACCATAAAAATTACAGCTTGTATTTGTAACCGGCTGATTCACCTTTTGGAGCGATGAACTAATACCTTGCCTTAATTATGCTGCTAAATTGCATGTGACAAAATTTAGTTGAAAAATACTGCTTGTATTTGTAACCGACTGATTCATCTTTTGGAGCAATAAACTAATATTTTTCCTTAATTATGCTGCTGAATTGCATGTGGAAAGAATTTAGTATGTCCTCGCTAATTGGCTCTTCGAATTGTGTATTGCAGTTATATGTTTCCATTGCAGAAAAATATGGTGTTCATCCCGTATCGCTTGCTATAGGTAAACCAAGATTTAGCTTATTGCCATTGTAACTAGAGAAGTTCTCTTGCGTGCTATATGGTTCTGCTATATATTGCATTACTTGCTTTAATTTCTTATAAATAATTGTTTCAAGGGATAATTACATGTAGACCCCCAACCCCTCCTTCCCTCTTGAAGAATGCTATATTATCAGTTGTACCCCTCTAATATGAAATTACACGTATAGCCACAAATGAAACTCAAAATTACATATCCATACTGGCAGGGGTAAATATGTGATTCTGAAATTTAGCAGTTGGTGTAAGTGCCATATTCATAGTTTGAGGGGTACAATTGGCAATTAGCATTTTCAACAGGGCCCGGATGTAATTAGCCCTTGTTGTATTTATATCCTTGTGTATTAGTTTTCTCTATCGCTAGGTCTTGCATTTATTGATTGATGACTCATACCAAACTTGCTTATTTATTTTCTGCTGTTTTATGCTTTGGTTATCATTGAATTTAAAATTTGCTTCATTACCCTTACTTATCAATTTGATGTACAGCTAATGATTACATAGATATGAA
The DNA here is from genome assembly GCA_958496215.1 of Verbena officinalis. Classification (NCBI taxonomy): domain Eukaryota; kingdom Viridiplantae; phylum Streptophyta; class Magnoliopsida; order Lamiales; family Verbenaceae; genus Verbena; species Verbena officinalis. The sequence goes on from OY292385.1 coordinate 1,208,452, forward strand.
CGAAAGTAAACAAACACCAAATTAAAGGAGGATTTATTATCTGAATCCCACGAAGGGGGGATTCTAAATTACAACCGGTTCAATCCCATACCAAATTTCATGATTTGGATAAGCAACAAATGATTTAACCTATAAATCCCTAGAATTGCTGAGAGCCAACCTCCTTATCCCTTTCTCCAGTGATTTTTGGAAACAGATATTCATTAATGTTGGGTGAAACTCCAGCATTCGGAATCGTTACATGATAAAAAAGTCCAGCCAACTCGTCATCAGTTTGCACAGCCAACTGAATATGCCTTTGTCCAATTCTGTTCTTCTTGCCATCCTTAGCCAGATTCCCTGCCAGCTCCAGAACCTAAATCAAGGAAGGAATAAGAGAAAAAAAGATCAAAAGAAACCAAAATTAATAAAAAGGAAAAAACCCATTATTCTTAGGCAGATCTACATCTACGACGTCTGAGGCTTCCCCTAATTACAATTTTGTCCCTCTGATTTCAGAAATTACAAAAATCTCCCTGACATTTAACTTTATTACACAAAATTATAGTAGATGTAAACAGAGAGACTTAATTAGGACAAAGCTCAGGGTAGTAGATGTAATTCTCCCTTAACTTTTTATAAAAGATGACCTCATCAGCTAGGTACTCCAGCACCGCAGAAAGGTAAACAGGTGCACCGGCACTGACACGCTCTGCATATTTTCCGGCTTTGAAAAATCAAGCTATTCGACAGACCGGAAATTGGAGTCCGGCTCTTGCAGAACGAGAAATTTCTTTGTTTGTCTTAGATTTGCCTTTGCCGGAAGATGCATTGGAGGAGCTCATCTTTCGATTTCCAATTAGGGTAGAAAAAGAAACAGTAGAGATATTAGGAAATTAAAGAGATTTAGGAAAATGTAGATTTTGGGGGGTGGTGAAAATCGAGTGTGGGAGGGGGGTATATATAGTAAAATAGTAAAGTGAATGGTCGATTCTGATTGGTTGAAGGGACGTGGCTGTGAATTAATTCAGAGCAAAAAGAAAAGATTTTGTGAATTAGTTCGGAGCGAAATGAAAAGATTTTGAATTTTAAATTTGGGGAAGTCTTTTGGCGCGTTGAGTAAGAAATCTTTCCTTCTTCCGGTCTAGCTATCTCTCGAACTCCCTAAGGCCGCGTTTAGATTGAAGGACTTCAAAATTAGAAAGATTTCGAATTTACCACGATCATGCAGAAAATAGCTCCAAATGAGACTTCATGAATTTGAAACCTATCATGACATGAATTTATCCAAAAAAGCTCTATGGATTTATTGGTACGGATTAATCCGAACGTAGTTTTAGGTTTTCTTATTCGATGAGTATGTTTTAATCCTTATATATATGTTTATTAGAAGGGAAGATATTTATAATTCCAATTAGGATGTACTTCTAACTTGCATTTTCCAAAATTCCTCCTTGGACTTATTAATGCTGAGAATATAAATATGTTTTTACAGAGTTGCATTTATTAGATGCGGCATCAAATAATTAAATGATACTTGGGAAGAAAACTTGCATTATTGAGGTTATGCCACTATTGCAGTATATCAACAGTAACAATGTTTATTGATACTGAGCAGCATGTTATGCATCATAATTTTTGTTGATTTTGTATTCGTATTTCGTACTTCTTTCTACATTTATTAAAATGGCGTGATTCGTTATTCATTGCCGCATATTATGAAATGAAACACATATCCTTGTGTTTCTTTTTTATTACTTAGAAATTGGCTTAATGTTCCAATTTTTTTTTATGTAGCTTTTGTTTTGAGACACCCTCTTGTGGCGAGCGCTGTTTTTGGAGCAACAAAGCTATGGCAACTCGAAGAGGTGCTCGACGGTTGCAGAATCGAGCTCACTCCACAAATAGTTGCAGAAATCAACGAGGTTCATTCGACATTTCCCAATCCATGCCCCTAATGTAATTTTCTGCAAATGTAATTTGAACTGTGATGGGAGGTTAATGTAATTTGCAATTTTTGATCTGTTTCTTTAGAAACAAATGTGTATGGATGTTTATTAGTGAAGAAAATTGTGATTTTGACACATGAGCTACTACAATTGTTGCATTTAGGTATTCTTGTTGATTTGTGATCAAACAGGCAGGTCCATTCATAAAGCCACTTGCTGCTTATAAGTTTGCTTGTGATTGCTCCATGCACTTAAGTAAGATGTGGGAAATTGATGCATCTTTTCTGATTGCAGGACCACAAATTTAGGTTTGGAAAACGGGATTGAATATTTTTTATAAAATATCAAGTGTTCTTTGTATATTTTAAAGGGATAAATATTGTAAAAATTTATGTGTTATCATGTCTGTATCGTGTCGTATTTGTATCTTTGTGTCTGTGTTTGTGAATAACAGTTGACAGTCCCATCATTAAAAATTTAAAATGGGATGCATTTCACCTATAATGTCATTCTTTTGCCGATTGAAAGAAAAAAGGTATAAATAAAAAATGTCACGCTGTAATTGAAATGAATATGATTCTTCAAGAATATAGGTTTTTTAAGTACAATACAGTAGCCCATCACATTGATGATCGTGATTATTTTGGATCAATAATTTTAGACATTTTAATGCATAGCAAATAATAGAGGTCTGTCTAATAATTTATTGAAATACGAGACGTACTAGAGAAACTAGCTAAAATTTCATATAACAATTCAAAAATAAATATATGGAATATGTCACACTATTTATTTCACTTTTCTATATTTCATCTATATATTCCTTATGATAAATATACCATTCACTAATTGAGATGTTCGGATACTTAACTGTGTCGACGTATCCATGCATCTAATATAAGAATATATAAATAGTAACTATGAGAGATAAAAAAAACAAACCTTAGGAAACAAGAAAAAGAGAAACAATGTGGGTTGATAAGGTGACTAATTTAATTTATTTTTTTAAGACCAAACAAATATTTTTCATGGTTGAAAAATCTCGGACTTTCTTAGAAATTGATAGCCACTGGGTCATCATACACTAGAAGCTCCCCGAAATTGAAAGCATTTGAAGAAATTAAGATAAAATTAGATTAGGTGTAATTGTAAACGTAGAGATATTGTAAGACACCGTGTCAACTAAATATTAAGACAAAGAATTGACCACGATAACATTATAATCTTATTCGAACAACCCACATAACCAAAATTCTATAAATCTTTGAATTTCTTTTTATGTTAAATAATAATTTAGTAAAAGAAGGTAAGTGAAGGATTGATTGTTCTAGATGGCAGCTTCATCATTATTGAAAGAATTTTTACTTTTCCTTTTAATTATTCAAACATTAGACGAATGCAACTCTATGCATCAAACTGTTAAGTTTAATACAAAACTGGGATAATTACACTCATATGCCTCGAGATTTGACCTAATAAATAAATATATCCTGAACTCTAATTATTTTCTGATGGGAATGAATACTTTCACGTTTGTTCTTGATTTTCTGTTAGAATATAAAACCAAAATCAAGTTTTATCGATGTCTGAAATTTGTCCAATCACTTAACAAATATAATAAAAATTATATGAGAATATACTTTTTGTAACTTCTGGTGAGAATTTTTACTATTTTAAATTACAAATATCAAAACAGGTTATTTGATGAAATATGAATAGTCATTAAATGTCATATTTGCTTTCGGATACTAATTTATTATAGCAACTCTTTAAAGGGAAACACATTTGGTACAAATCAGTTACACGCAACCCCCATTCCATGTTGTTATTAAATCTACAAATTCTCTTATTAATGTACTCTATTTTTATTATATCCTTTTTTATCACGTAAAAATTAACATCTCGAAGAATTCAAGTATAACTAATGGTATATACATATTTGTTAGGTTTAACTCAGTGTCTGTTTGTTATATTTTCTCAATTTTGAGGCTGATAAAAAGATTCATATTATTGACTACAAAATGAAAAAGAAAAAGGAAAACCTTTGAAAAGCGTGTAATAATAGTTGACTCTGAGCCAGTGGGCTTTTCTTCTCTTTCCTTTTTCCATGCTACCTGTTTCTCTCGACACTATGTGAAAAAAATATCTTTTTTTTCTCCATATTTTTTCAAAAATTTATTTATTACAGCTATATATAAATAAAACCCATCAAAAAGATTGATTCTTTTTCAAAAAAATATATTATTTAGAGCCTCAAGATTATCTGGCAGCCACTTCCAGTAAAAGGGTCCAGTTTCCGGTGGCACCCACCGCTGATGCTGCTCTGGATCCACTGTTTTTTTAATGTACAATAATCAGTTCTAGGGTTCTATTTTTGGGGTTTTCTTAGTTTTCTTCAATTCAATTCTCCAATTGTCAGATATCCTTTTCTAGTTCGTCATTTCCCAGTTGAATTAATTGTCGTTTAGAGTTTTTGGTGTAAATTTGCTGAATGGGATCGAAGCCGTGGCTTTATCCGGCGCCGGGCTATCGTCCCTTGGAGAGCTTCTGGGATACTGACGACGACGCTCCGGGCCCGCGTTGTGGTCACACTCTTACCGCCGTCGCCGCCACTAAAACCCATGGCCCCCGCCTTATTCTGTTTGGAGGAGCCACCGCCATTGAGGGCGGCAACGGCGGTGCTCCCGGCATTAGTAATTTCCCATCTCTGTTTTGTAATTTTTGTCAATTTAATCGACGTGTTATTTGAATTTGATTTTACCTCATTTTGAATTTTAGGGTTAGCTGGAGTGACAAATTGTGTTCATTCTTATGATGTTCTCACTAGGAAATGGATCAGGTTTGATTTGTGTTCTTTTTTGTTTTTTGGTTTGAGTTGAAGTTTGAATATTTCTCTTGGTGAGATTTAGTTTTGGGTGATTGCTTATTACTTAATTTTTTCTAAAATTAATTGATTAGAGTTCGACCCGCCGGTGAACCACCATCACCTAGGGCTGCACATGCAGCGGCAGCTGTTGGCACCATGGTTGTATTTCAGGTGATTGGAATGTGGAAAAGACAGTAAATTTTATGATTTTTGAAATTATTATTATTTTAAAATTGAATTGGTATCAATGGCCACTTTCTTTGCAGGGTGGAATAGGTCCTGCAGGGCATTCGACAGACGACCTTTATGTGCTTGACATGACAAATGACAAGTTCAAGTGGCATCGGTCAGCTTCTAGATATTGCTTTTACATTTTGATCTTCTTTATTTTTGAATTAGAATTAAATTAAAAAAAAAAGAATTAGAATTGAATTTGTCAAATTTTAACTTGTGATTACTCTTTTGTGGAGTTTAGAGTTGTTGTTCAAGGACAGGGTCCTGGGCCCAGATACGGTCATGTCATGGACTTGGTTGCACAACGATATCTTGTTACAGTTAGTGGCAATGATGGTGAGAGAAAACCTTCTTTTGCTGGAAAAAATCATTACTTGATTATTTTAAGATGGATTTTGTTCATTAGATTAATAATACCCTTTAAGCATATGCAATATACTGAGGACTAGTTCTTACAAACTTTTATATTGTTTGTATTTTGTGTTTAATTGTGTACTCTACTTGAAAGAGATGTTTTATTCTTCCACAGGTAAGAGAGTGCTATCGGATTCTTGGGTTTTGGATACGGCACAGAAACCATATGTGTGGCAGAGGCTTAACCCAGAAGGCGATAGACCTTCAGCTAGAATGTAAGTTATTTTGTCTGTGTACTGGGTGTTTGTAAAAACTCTGCTTTTGGAGAAGCTAAAGTAGAAGCTAGAGTTGTAAAAAGTTGGACTAGTTAAATTTAGGAGTGTTTGGAGAAGAAAGTATGGAGCACTCTCGAAGCTGAAAAAAGCACCGCCCAAGGTGCTTCTAGCTTATTTTAGCTTTTATTTAGCAGAAGCTTAAAAAAGGTAGAAAAGAACTTTTCCTTAGAGTTTGCAACTCTCGCATAGTTACATTGACTTCTGAGGTACTTCAATGTCCAAATTCCAGCCAACAAAGTAATGATTCCTTAGTCCATGCATCCCAATAGACTTGTACTTCTTTAAATTCCTTGCTTTTCATCCCTTAGATGATAGGATTCAAGCGACAATTGAGTACACTTAGTTAGTGCTTGCAAACTCTATGAAGAGCAATTTCCTTTGTTCTGCTTTTTTTCAGCACTTTCACACTTTGGAAGTGTTTGAAAACATAACCTCAATTAGTTTAATAAGCTAAAAGCTGGAAGCACCCAAGGACCTACTTGGAACTTTAACTTGTAGCTTCTAGATTATTTTCATATATATGTTTGTTTACAGTAGCAAAAATTCTTCTCAACCTTTTTTTTTCCAGACACTCAAGTGCTTTGTTTTGAACTCTTCACTTTTTCTTCCCAAACACTCCTTACTTTTACTACCCCAACTTTTTACAACATTAGCTTCTACAAAGCAAGATCTCTTGCAAACACCTACCAACGGAAGCAATTAACTGAATGATAACTCTGTAGGTATGCTACGGCTAGTGCACGGTCAGATGGGATGTTTCTCCTTTGTGGTGGAAGAGATGCTTCAGGCACGGTATGGGTTTTTTGCTATTCTCCTCTTCTACAAATCGAGGTCTATTTCTGTTGAATATGTTTGACTGAAAGTTGTATGTTTGCATTTACAGCCACTAGCAGATGCTTATGGACTACTTATGCATAGGAATGGTCTGTGGGAATGGACTCTCGCACCTGGAGTTTCACCTTCACCAAGGTATCAACATGCCGCGGTAAGTATTATAAGCTTTAAATTATGGATTTAATTATTATAACTTAAAAAAAGTAATTCAATAAATAGTCTAAGGGTGTAATTTGACTATGATAGAGAAGGGCAAATGAGATTTTTTATTTAAGGGCAATGAAAATACCTATTATGGGGTGCTTGTGTAATTATCGAAATCCATTTTTCCTGTATTTAGGTCTAAGCTCACTTCAGGGGGTGTTTGTGTAATTATCCCTAATAAGTATGAATTGTTTCCCTTTATCAGGTTTTCGTTGGTGCTAGATTGCATGTTACTGGGGGTGCTCTTAGAGGCGGGCGAGCAGTAGAAGGAGAAGCGGCTATTGCAGGTACTTACTTGGACTTCTGTGGTGTTTGTAAAGCCTTCTGTTTTTTGGAGAAGCTGAAGTTGTAAAAGTTGGGAGTGGTTAGAGAAGAAAGTATAAAAGCACTTTTGAATGATAGAAATATAAACTAGAAGTTGAAAAAGGCAAAGGTGCTTCCAGCTTCTAGCTTATTTGAATATCCTTTTTTAAATTTCTTTTTCTTTTTCTTTTTGAAGTATTGGATACTGCTGCTGGAGTTTGGCTTGATAAACATGGGCTGGTGACTGCAAAGGGAAACAAGGCACATGCTGAGCCTGATCCTTCTTTGGAAACCATGCGTAGATGTCGCCATGCAGCTGCATCTGTTGGCGTTCGAATATATATTTATGGTGGATTAAGAGGAGGTAAAGTTCGTAATTAGGGGTATAACTGTCTATTCCTTTAGGCTACGTTTGGATTGAAGGATTCAAATTTGAGGAAGGATTTGGGTGATGGGCTTCAAATGATTTCATATTTGATTGAGTTTTGAATCCACTTAATGATTCCCAAAATAGCTTAAAATAGGAGTTCAAGGATTTGAAATCCATAATTGAAACTTATACAAACAAGATCAGTGGATTTGTTATGTTTTGAAATTCATAGCCTTGAGATACATCTTTTGTTGCTTATTGAATTTGTGATCATGGCAAATATGATTTGAGCAAATTACATCTACTACCCCTGAGGTTTGATCTGATTACAATTTAGTTCCTATGTTTTCAGGAATTACAAAAAAATCCTCAACACTCACTGAAAGTATACAACATGAGCCAAAATGCAAAAAATCAGTCTATTTCAGGGAGTTTTCTGTAATAAAGTGAAATGTCAGGGAGTTTTTTGTAATTTTTGAAAACAGAGGAACTGACTTGTAATTAGGGAAAACCTCAAGGGTAATAAATGTAATTCGCCCATATGATTCTAATAATCAATTGAAATGATTCTCATAAATTGGATTCAAGATTGCTGTTTCCTCTCAAAAAAAAAAAAAAATGCTGTAAGCCTGTAACATATTTAACCTTTTGTACAGCAGATATTCTGTTGGATGATTTCCTCGTTGCAGAAAACTCGCAATATCAGTCTGATGCCAATGCACCAGGATCACCATCAGCCATGTTGACTTCTAGTCCAAGGTCAAATAATACTAATTTTAATCCATTTTCCTCCACATCATCTCCAGATGACAGGCCTGAATCACCCTCATCTGGATATTTGGGGTCTGTTTTCAAGTCCTTAATATAACTTCTCCGTGTAGTTTACACGAAGTGGCAATATAGTAATTTGATTAATTTTCTAATTCCTATAGTATGGACAAAAATTCAATGGAGAAACTTGCTGAAGCTTCTGCTGCTGAAGCTGAAGTTGCTAATGCTGTGTGGCAATCAGCCCAGGCTGCATCAGCTGTGCCAGAAGAAGCTTCTTTATCTGACGGGAATTCACATGCCGAGACCACATCGGATGGTAGCGATACAGAGGCTGATGTTCGGCTTCATCCTAGAGCAGTATGATTTCTACCTTATTTATTCATTATTATTTGGGGAAAGAATTCTAAAAACCCCTTTATTTTTTTTTTTCTATCCAAAAACCCTGTTGAATCTTTTTTCCCAATCTTAAAAGCCCATTCCACCAACTTTCATTCCAAAAGTCCAACAACTATTTCATTTTTTGTCTACTTTACCCTTAACTTTTAGATTGAAGTTGATTACCAAAGTTAATTTATTTTATTTTCTTTTAAGTGTTTTAGATTGAATTGTTCAATAATGTCTTTAATTAATAAAAATATTTTCTTGAATTTTAGTATTTTTTAATTTTAACTTCAACTTTTAAAAGTACATAACGATGAAGAAAGTACTGATCATCATAACTCAATTCTACTTTAAAAAAAAAGATTTCTATGTAACTTTGCCTAAGTAAATTCAATTTGTTTATGAATTAGAAATCCAAACTATTAATGTAAGAAGCTCAAGGGTGATTTTGTACAAAAAAGAGGTAAAAGTCAAGGACAGTTTTTTTTGACTGAGAAAATGATGGATTGGTTTTCTAGAATTGAGAAATAATTTAATGATTTTTTGGTATATAAAAACTTATTTTAGGGTTTTTTAGTATTTTTCCTATTTTTATTTTCTTTGGAAAAGGATTTTTTGCTGGTTTCCCAATTACCCCTGTGGGACTCGTAAGTCGAAACTGTGACTGATCTGTTGTTTTACAGGAGCAGATGCTTGCCATCAAGCTATCTGCTGGTCTCTGTGATTTCTACTTATTGTTGGTTGCAATAGTAAATGTTTTCTTGGAAACGTGATTTTTTTTTAATTTTTTTGGATGAAAAATTGCAGGTGGTTGTAGCTAAAGAAACTGTTGGGAACTTAGGCGGTATGGTTAGGCAGTTATCCTTGGATCAATTTGAAAATGAAAGTAGACGAATGATTCCATTTCATAATGACCTGTCAAATCCTACTAAAAAGTTTGCGAGGCAGAAATCTCCTCAAGGCTTGCATAAAAAGGTGAGTTTTACGAAGACTCCCTCTTCCCTTTAAATGCTTTAAAATGAAAAATAATTTGATGAATAACTAAAATTTCAGCATAGTTCTCCTTTATATATTTCTTTTTCACTTAATTGCAACTACGCCCCTTCAGAGATTGCTATTACACATTTGGTCCCCACAAGTTTGAAAGTACTACAAACGACTCTTTGTAATTTATAAAAAGTACACAAACCACCCCTGTTGAAATGTAAACATCATATTAAAGGTGTGTTTTGTGTAATTTAGAAAGATTTCAGGGAGTGGTTTTTTTAATATTGCAACCTCCATGGGGGTGTATATGTAAACGGCCCTTACTTTTTCGTTTTGCTCTTTTTGGTAACATTCTCTGTTTCAGATCATATCGACTTTGCTGAGGCCTCGGAATTGGAAGCCTCCAACAAACAGAAAATTCTTTCTGGATTCTTATGAAGTTGGAGAGCTCTGTTATGCTGCTGAGCAGATTTTCATGCACGAGTCCACAGTTCTTCAATTGAAAGCTCCCGTCAAAGTTTTTGGTGATCTTCATGGACAGTTTGGTGATCTAATGAGGCTGTTTGATGAATATGGTTTTCCTTCCACTGCAGGGGACATTACGTAAGTTTCTTATCCTGTTTTTATTTAATGTCAAAAAATGAGTTATATTGACTATTTATTTCTGGGAATGGCAAGTTTTTGATTTATTTATGAAATAATAATAGTTTATTTCTCGCTTCTTTTTCAGCTATATTGACTATTTATTTCTGGGAGACTATGTTGACCGTGGACAACACAGTTTGGAAACCATAACGTTGCTCCTTGCTCTTAAGGCAAGTATCGCACTGACTAACACAATATGCTTATTTAATGGAAGGCATATTCTTTTTTTTTTTCCCCTTTTCCATCCTAATTTTACTTTATTATGAAATGCAGATTGAGTATCCAGATAATGTTCACTTGATACGTGGGAACCATGAAGCTGCTGACATAAATGCCCTTTTTGGTTTTCGCATTGAATGTATTGAAAGAATGGTATGCTCGACTCTTTAGCCAAAAAAATAAAATAAAATTGCATCATATATTTACCAGTCTCTGAAGGTTTTGATTTGTAATGCAGGGAGAAAGTGATGGGATTTGGGCTTGGACACGTTTTAATCAATTATTTAATTACCTTCCACTTGCTGCATTAATAGAGAAAAAAATTATTTGCATGCATGGTGGAATAGGGAGGTCGATAAATTCAGTAGAACAAATAGAGAAATTAGAGAGGCCCATAACAATGGATGCTGGTTCAATTGTGCTAATGGATTTGTTATGGTATGTTTCTTTTCACGTGCCTAATTTTTCCTATATCCAATCAAATTTGTCCTTATGATTTTTCTTGTTTATTTCCAGGTCGGATCCTACTGAAAATGATAGTGTGGAGGGCTTGAGACCAAATGCTAGAGGACCTGGTCTTGTAACATTTGGGGTATGCAATTTATGAAGTATTTCACCTTGATCTATACATTTTATGAAGTGTTGAGGCTAAATATGGTTAAATTGGTATAGCATAGTTTTGGTTCTTTTAATTAACCTTTAAAAGTAGTTGAAAGGGCATATCGGACTAAAATTGTAAATTAATTAATAATAGAAAATATATATGTATAATCTTATACCATTAAACTTAAGATTTGTATTTAAATCACTCTTTTTTTTTTTTTTTGCACACATGTCGAGCATCGTGTGGATTATTAAACATTTTCACTTCTAAAGAACATTTTTAAATAGTCTCGAATCCATTTGTGAATCTTTTCCGGTGTACGCTATTACTTTTGTGTTTAAACTATGGTTTTGTTCTTTTATTGACTTCAGCCTGACCGGGTTACGGAATTCTGCAAGAAGAACAAGTTGCAACTTATAATAAGAGCTCACGAGTGCGTAATGGATGGATTTGAACGGTTTGCTCAGGGCCAATTGATAACACTTTTTTCTGCCACCAACTATTGTGGTATGCATTTAAAAATGTCTTCTCTCTCCAATTTTCACATTAATTGAAAACAGAGCCTAATTTCAGTTAAAAAATTGCATTCAGGAACGGCGAATAATGCTGGGGCAATATTAGTTGTTGGCAGAGGATTGGTCATTGTTCCTAAATTGATTCATCCTCTTCCACCACCTTTTCAGTCTCCAGAAACATCTCCCGAACGCGTCACCGACGAGACGTGGATGCAGGTAATTATCTTGTTTTTCATTGCTTCTCAATAACCTTTATAGGATTGTTGCTTTTTTGTCCATGTCGATTGCATTTTTTGTCAATATATGGAGAAAATTTCAAGCAGACCCCCTGAGGAGTAGTCTAATTATAATTACCCCCCTCTTGTTTATATTTCTTATTATTATACATGAAATTAATAAAATTGATAATTTTGCCTTGACCAAGTCGCCCACCTTTTTATTAAAAATTGGGGCGAATTACATTTATCACCCCTGAGGTTGACGAAATTACAAAATACTCCCTTAGTTTTCATTTGTTACAAAACCACCCTTTTCTAACCTTATTATTCATGTAAAAACCTTTCATTTAACTTTGATTATGTTCACACCACTACAAGCACCTTGTCCCGGTGTATGATGGCTGAACTTTAGGGGAGTATGAATGTAATTATACCCTCGAATACATATATATGATGTCGCTCACAAGTGTTTCATTAATGAACTTTTAGGAGCTCAACATTCAAAGACCCCCGACTCCTACTAGAGGCCGTCCACAACCTGAACTCGACCGGAGTTCACTCGCCTATATATGATGTCATCATCGCTTACATCATATTTGTACATGAAATGAAACGGTGTTGTTCCGAAAATGCCCTTATGGAACTAGTGGCCCCCATCATACAGCAAGCACCATTACAGTATCTGTTGTATTTCTCACAAGATGCATTTTAGAAGGCTTTGTTTCTAATGTACACAGTTTAGCATGATATTCACCAGAGTTGCTTTTTTGAAATTTGTACAAAGCAAGCCAGGAAATTTGGTAGGAGATGGATTTTCTGGTGTATAGGAGGAGACAGAGAGAATATATGATGAGAGAGAGAGAGAGAGAGACCCTTTCTTTTGTGTTTTATGTGAAAAAATTACAGAATAATTTGTAATTTAAAATAATATTTATAGAAATGATAGATTGTTGATGTAGATGGGTGTGCTGTTGATTAATATGTATAATTGTGTGTGTACTCACTCAACAGAATGAATCACAATGGAATTGCTTTTTTCTTGCATTCATGTTGTTCGACCCTTGAAATTTTAATGTTAAAAGGATCAATTAGATTATGGAGTTTGACATGGGATTCGTATGTACAGTACAGTCTTTTGCATATTCTAATGTAATGTAATAAAAAGTACTGTCTGCATCTTATTTATTCTAGAAGAAAAGAATCTATAGTTTGTCTTTGCCATAGTTTTCCAATCTCGGAGCGCAATTGCAGCTACAATATCGGAGGCCATTGTTTAAGCATCTTGTCTTAGTGCAAGTAAATATTGACATGACAACTTTCAAATGATTAAAGCCATTTAGGTAACGAAATAGGGTGACCAACTACCTACTAATTGAACAGAAATAATAGTCGAACAGCTGAGTTGCAAAATAACCCAGAAAAAAAAATGAATTTTGAAAATTATAAATAAACAGTAATATATATGTATGTATATATATATATTTCTTGAAGAAGCACATAGTCAAACTGCATTTCTTCCTTAAACCACTCACCTCCAAACTAGGCAAATTTTCAAACTTCTAGAGAGAGAAAGGGGAAGAGTCATGACTGGTATGTTCATGGAGACAAATGATGGTGACCATGGAGCGAAAAGCTCAAAATCTGCTGTGACTGGGGATCACGATAAGCATCTTTCTTTGCTTGATTTTATTTTATCAGCTCTAAGAAAATCCATGGTGTCGGCATGCCGCGTCGACGGTCAAGACGAAGAGGTGATCTCCACCGTTCATCACATGGAAATCGGATGGCCCACAAACGTCGAGCACGTAACCCATGTCACTTTCGATAGATTCCATGGCTTTTTGGGTCTTCCTGTTGAGTTTGAAGTTGAGATTCCATGTAAAGCTCCCAGTGCTAGGTATGGTAAAAAGAACATGAAAAAGATTTCTTTTTTCCTTTTCGTACTTTTGTTTTATTGGCTTTTTCAAAATTTTATCTATTTTCTTCTTCTTCTTCTTTTTTTTTTTTTTTTTTAATTTTTATTCCCCTTGTTCTCGTTTTTGGGTCTCATGGGGTTGTTTTAAAATTTCAAACATTTTACTCCTTTTCTCTTTCATTTCCAAATTTCCTTTAAATTTCAGTTCTATGAGTCTGACGGGCAGTTTTAAAGTTCAGATTTTTAAATATGTTTTGTCTTTTGTTTCTGGAATATTGGATGGGAAATTTGTTGTTTTTCTCACAGATCTGATGCATTATCCTATGTTGTGTTTATAAGGAGCTTTTCTTATGCAGAAATTTGAAAAAATACTTGCCCATTGGGGTTTATGAGGAGATTTTCTTGGCAAAACTTACATTTTGAGATGAAATTTGTGATTAGAAATACAAATATATTGATATGCTGTCTGTTAAATTCGGTCTAGAAAATTCTTGCCTTCACATGCCTAAATCTTGTCAAATATATATAGTTATAAGTTATTAAATATGCATGTTTATTTAGTTTCCAATAATTTCATCTTTTGGTTACCGACATAGTTTCTATAATGAGATTACTGTTATACCTACCAAATTTTATTACAAGTTAGCATTTATAGTTCTGATTGTTTTGTTTCTAATCAATTATGCAGTGTCAGTGTCTGTGGAGTCTCTGCTGATTCAATGCAATGGACTTATGACAAAAGAGGAAATGGTGTTCCAACTATTCTATTATTAATGCAAGAAAAATTATATGCACACGAAGGTCTTAAGGTAGACAAACAAAAGTTCAATTTTGGTCCAATTAAGTCCGAAAATCTCACATTATGGTGGTGTTGGCAAATTCTAAGAAATAGCACTTTTGTGCTTTCTGCTTTTATTTTCCAGCACTTTAGGAGTGTTGGGAAAACGAAAAACCAACTTATGCTTACTTTAAGCAGAAATAAGCTAGAAGTTGGAAGCACCCGACGAATATTTGCTTCAGCTTCTAGCTTTTAGGTTATTTTTGTAAATATATGGAAGTTTGAGTGTAACAAAAGTCTTCTATAGTTGTTTTCCCTAACACTCAGACTACTTTTTCTGTTCCAAACAGTCCTCAGTTTTACTACAATTTTTTACAACTTCAGCTTCTCCTAAGCAAAAGATCTTGCAACACCCACTATATTCCATATCTCTCAAATTGTGTAAATTTCAGTCCTCAAATTGAGACGATTTGAAAGATATGGGGTTCAAAGTGAGATATTCGTAATTCGTATTCAATGGGACTTCAACCGAACATGGCCTAGTATATGGGCCCAAAATGATATTTCCTCACATTAATGTTTCTTCCATTACATCTAATCAAAAAATTCTCAATGTATTGTGACAGGCCGAAGGAATTTTTCGGATAAATCCAGAAAATAGAGAAGAGGAACACGTTAGAGATCAGCTCAATAAAGGCATTGTGCCTGAAGATATTGATGTTCATTGTTTGGCAGGTTTGATTAAAGCCTGGTTTCGTGAGCTACCATCTGGTGTTCTTGATGGCCTTTCTCCAGAACAGGTTTTGGAGTGTGATACAGAAGAAGAATTTGTTGAACTAATTAAGCAGCTTAAACCAACTGAGAATGCATTGCTTAATTGGGCTATTGATCTCATGTCTGATGTTGTCGAGCAAGAAGAACTCAACAAAATGAATGCGAGAAACATTGCTATGGTTTTTGCTCCCAATATGACTCAGGTGATACAAACAAGCCATCTAAAGCTGCTTTTGTGTGTGTGTTTTAATTACATTCACCTCCCTTGAACTATGTTTTGTTACCCTAACATCCCTTCTTAATTTTAAAATTACAAATAGCCCCCTTTTTATAATTAACTCATAAGGTAAGTATCTCTAAATTTGAAACCAAGAGGGTTAATTTATGTAGCTTTTTATTGCTACACGGAAAGGTGTCATGATTATTGCTATGAATCTATGATGTGTGTGTGTGTCTCCCCTGAATCATTAGTTTCATTTCTGAGCTGCTAAGTTGGGGTTTGTAACTTTTGCTTTTGAAGAAGCAAAAAGTAGAGGCTATAATTGTGAAAATTTGGAGTATTAAAAGTTAGTGTTTGGAGAGAAAGGTGTAGAAGCACTTCTAAACAATAGAAAAAACAACATAGAAGCTGAAAAAAAAAACCCAAAGTTGCTTCTAGCTTTATATTAATTAGAAGTAGCAAACACTAAATTTGTGCTTTTATTTAAGCTAATATCAGAAAAGCACTTTGGAGAAGTTGAAGTTGGGGGTGTTTGGGAAAGAAAATACGAAAGCACTTTTTAATAATAGCTTATAGAACCTGATAGACTGAAGAAACACCTCCAAAGGGGCTTCTATATTCTAGCTCATTTTAATCAAAAGCAACAAAAAACTCTTTTCATTTTTTGTTCTTTTTTATTTCAAGCTAAAAGCAAAAAAAAAAAATACATTTTTCAGAGTTTGCAAAAAACACTCACTAAATATTTACTTTTTCTATTTGTACTAGATGTCGGACCCATTAACAGCTCTCAAGCACGCAGTTCAAGTAATGAACTTATTAAAGACACTCATAATCAGAAAACTCAGACAACGTGACGAGGCATCTAAACGTCTGTCATCCACATCATCCCGCTTCTCTGATGAACACCACACAGATGAGGAATATGACGGTCACTATGAGATGGATGAGGCCATTTGTGAGTCGACTCAGTACAGCCCCAGCAGTGAAGAGGAAGATGAAACCGAGTCACTGAGTGAGATTGATGCCTCGTTCATGAAACATGTTGATGAGAATGAAAATGCAAAAGATGGATTTAGAAAACAGCTTCAGAGAATATTATGCAGAGACTATCCGAGTCCCGTTATTGGCTTTAATGCAGATTCTAGCATTTCGATGTCTGATAGTAAAATGGGGAGTTCTTGTATTAGCTCGAGCGATGATGATGAATCGGGATTGAGTTCGGTTAATGCTTTTCCTTGAAATAATGCTCTGTAGAATTATTTTTTTTCTTCCTAATTTAGTTAGTTAAGGATGATTTCTCTTCATAGGCGCATTTTGTTCCTGTATATTTCTGCAGTATGTTGCTCTAGTAGGGAACGTTCTAAGTTTTAGTCTTTTACTGAAGAAAATTGATGAACTGATTAATTTTGTAGATTTTCTTACTGTAATTGGTCATATTGACAAGTTGCTGTGATCCTGGAAAAATTGTGTATACCTTATTAGATTCTAGGTTTGAAAATAGTTTTGTTATTTTTATTATGGGATAATTACACTTACACCTCCTCGACTTGGGGGTAAATATAGCAAGATTCTTTGTACTATTGGAAGTTATAGATAGATCCTCTAACCCTAATGAAACCTTAAAAACTTAAGGAAAAGTTGTGAAATTACTAAATTATCCCTAATATTTTTGTTATAGTGTTTGCTATACATGAAATGAGCGAAGTGAGTAAGTTATTGGCGAGTTAATAGAACGTTAGAATCTAGTTGAAAATAAGAAAATGACTAACGGCAGGACCTAAGTGTTAGATAGAGTCATATTTGAGGGGGTGTCTTTGTAATTTTTAATAATACAGGGGGTTTTGCTGTATTTACTCCTAAATCGATGGAATGTAAGTGTAATTATCCCTTTTATTTATTATTGTTATTAAAATTGATTAAAGAAAAGATTGTCAAGGTTAATTCTGTCAAACATCCCATCATTTCTATACTTTTATACTTTGGTACCCAACTGTGTTTTAACAGTTCATTTCCCAATTTTTGTAGAGTTGTTGTGTTTATGTGACAATCCACGTAGTAAGCCGATATTTGAGAGAAGTGACGGTTTATTTCATCACAAGAGGTACTTGGTTTAAACTTTAAACTAATTTTGACAAATAATTTGCTCTTTTAGGATGAAAAAGATTGTCATAAAAAAATACAATTCCTTTCGGCAAAATTAGGTATTAGTGACGAAATTATTGTCACAGAAAGTTATTGAATGTGACAAAAATGAATTTTCGTCTTATAAAATGCACTGCTATAGTGACAAAATGATTAGTTTTATGTGATTAACATTTCGTCACCAAAAATGAACTATGTAAAAGCTATTGTGACGAAATATTTTCGTTCACATAAACCCTATTACTTTATGCAACAAACCAAGTGACAGAATCTTCGTCATAATATATCCATTACGTGACACATAATGTCGTCACAAAATCTAACTCTCTGGTAACAAGCTATTGTGACGAAGCATACCTTGGTCACAAAACATCAAACTCAAATTGCATTTCGTCACAGCTGTTGTGGCGAAGTACTTTAGGCGAGAACATATTCTTCATAAAAGGTTTATTCTGACGAGATTCAGCCTTTACGTGACAAATTCTTTTGTCACAAAAGTACATTTTTCGAGAATTTATTAAAACTACAGTGTGTTTTTGGTTTTGAAAGTAATATTAAACTACAAATAAAATTACAAAATATTAACCAGTACCTTCACTGTGATACAACCCACCCTGTACAATTGTGAGAACACCGAAATATCACAAATTAATTAACTGTAATCAACATGATTTGTTACTACTACTAAAATAAATAATCAGACCTTAGAAATAGAAATAAAATAAAAATGTAGTACGTACTTCTCTCTCTAAGATGCCAAACAAGCCTCCCAAAAGAGCCTATCCCTCTCCTCGTCATTCACAAGCTGCTTCACAATATTCGTATCCTCACACAACTGCGATTTATTCAATTTATCACCCTCAGGCGGCGGCGCGCACAATTGATCGACTACGCCGTCCTCTTCTTCTTCCTCCTCCTCATAATCACTACCACCGCCACCATCGTCTTCCTCCACGGCCTCTTGTCCGCCGCAGCAATCATATTCAGAATCAGCGCCAACACCACCAACCCCACGTGCGCCGCCATCGCTATAAGTGCACGACTGAGCATCGTCCTCCGCCATACCCCCGCCGTTTTCCGCCTCCTCCACGCCACCGGAATGTTGGGATTCAGAATCGCCAATTGCCTCGAATAACACGTACGGAGATGCATCAAACACCACTCTTACTCCATCCATATATATATACATATATTTTTATATAATATATATTCACAATCAATTAATATTGTGGAAAAAATATAATATATAGATAAGAGTCAGAGAGAAATAAAAAGGAATTTGAGAATATATCAGTTGGTTTGGGCTGCATGTGTCTTGTTTGATACTAGTTGATTATCTTATTGTATGATTTAGCGATATATCATGCGGACCGACAATTGTTTCTGTTTACCATTTCATTCTTTTTTGTACCAATAATTCTTTTGGGGTTTCCTAGCTAGCTCGTACAATGCAATCATCGCCGACAAGTTTTTTTATTTTTTATTATAAATTAGCAAATAGAAACTTCTTTTTCTGTGGCTTCCTCGTACTGTGGGTGTCTGTTTTCTTCAATATTCTCCTTTGGTACATGGTTTCTTTTTAATTATTTATGAATGAAAAAGTCAAGAAAAGGACCGGCCGGTATATATATATATATAACAATCATTTAAGCATGCATGATTATAATAGTTTTTATTAATCTACAATTTTCACTTTGACCCACTAATCCTAGCTCAACAACAAGAACTTGTTTTGACAATCTCATTTATAATCTCTTGTATTTATTTCAAAAGTATTTTTATTTTTAATGTTCAAATTTCAAATGGTGGCTTTTCGTACCTAATGTACATTGGTATATCTGATTAATTAAACAACTTTTTTATGTTTTGAGCCAAGAATGATCAAACTCTTCTATTACAAATATATAGAATATAAAAAATGATTAATGTCTAACAAAGTTGGAATCGACAATATATTGTTTTGTACCATTTAAGGAATCTCTGTGTTATTATATGGAGTACGGACAACAATATTTTCAATATAATAATATATATAGCATACTAGTGATTATGTGAATTGGATTCTATAATAAGAGATAATTATACTCTCATGTCCGGTTTTGGTCTAATTACGCTAACAACCCTAAAATTTAGAAATATTAGGTAATTGAGCCAAACTATAGAGTATATGAATGTAATTATTTGTAAAATTAAAGGTCAATATATATGTCAGAATTCAGAAACATTGTTCTTAAAATTGTGGGTGTTGCTTCTGGAAGGATAGTTTAACAATGTGATATATATCGCACACGACACCGTTTCCTTCTAGAAAGAGTTATAGGAGGGGCCCTTCTTCTTGCCTCAGCCCTCATGTCATGCTTGTCAATATAACTTTGGTTAATTTTAGATTTTTAATCTGCAATCCACTTGATTTACTATGCTAAGATCTTAGGCAGCTTTTGATTATATTGCATTATTAGTCTAGCTTTTGATTTTGTGCTAAGAAAATAATATTTTTGAGATGACAAAAAAACACCAATTTCAACAATTAAAAAGTAGATTATAACAATTTTCCGATCATCGACTCGGAAACTGGAAGAATCCAATGGAAACACCGAAAAAGAAAGTTCAGAAAAGGAGAACAAATCGCTCACAAAATTCAAAATTCAAACTCCTTGAGCTTTGGATTTGATGCAATCTGGTAAAGGAGGCAATCGGAGCACAGCTTCTTCTGTCTCGATCGGGTCGGATCTCAGTATCTGCAAACCATTAACACCTTGAGAAAAGAAGAAGAAGAAGAATTAAACAGTACAGAATGAGATACACACACTGTAAATATACATTGAAAATCAGAAGCGGAAACAATAAGAGCGATTGTTTACAGGATCCTGGAGCAGTGGTTTGGAGTCGTCTTTAGCGGGTCTGAATGGGGGCTTCTGAGTATCTTCTCTTCTCACATCGTTGTGTTTCGTCGGAGTTTCTGTCGGTTTCATCTTCAGATTATTGGGGGAGGAGCTAAGAGCTTTTTGAGTAACTTTTATCCAGATGCCCTAAAATTTCGAATTGGTTTCGCGGAGGTTGGTGGTGACCGACTGTGTCAGTGTGCCTCTCTTATTAATTTTGTGTCTGAAATATGAATATACTCTGGGATATGTATTAATAAAAATTAATTAATAATAATGTTTTTTTTCTGTGAGAATATATTTTGATTTTTATTTTGTTTTGTTGTTTGAATCAAATGTGTTCTTTTAATTTCTTTTTATTTATTGGAATATAACGATTTTTTATTCAAATTCCAACCAATGAAATCAGCGCATGAAATTATTAGAGATAATCGCACTCACATACTCTATACTACAATGATTTGACCTAATTACACAAATATATCCTCATATTTGAATAATTACACAAACATACCCATCAATTACGCAAACGAACCATGCCAAGGACTTCCAGTAACGTAAAAGTCCCGTAACATAAAAGTGTCAGTCAAGATCTTCTAATGGCACTTAGAATTCAAGATATATTTCTATAACTTTCCAATCCAGGAATACATAATTCAGAAAAGAAAACGTATTTTCTTGGGACCTGGATATATGTACTCTGCAACACTGCAGCTTAAATAATGCTCAAAGGGACAGCCACCAAAAGAAAAATATAGGAGAAAAGAAACAAACTTGAAAAGATCCTGTGACTTTTCATGAAATTCATTATGCTACAAATACATCTGAATAAAAATGAAAAAATAAATAATCAATGTCAAATTCGGTAACTATTTTACAGATTACAAGTACAGTGGTACAAATTAATTGAAGAATTACATGTTACAAGGATGGAAAATTGCGCATTTACCATTGTATCCACCCCGTTTCCCACATATTGAGATCTTTCTGAATTCTCAACATTCATGCCTTAATAAGGTTTACTTTGCTTATTGTCTCTTTTAAGTTGAACCTTCAGCTTTTTACCTCCTAATTGGAAGCCATTCATCACGTTAATTGCATTCTGCGCTGCTACCGGTGAATCGTAACTCACAAAACCTGCATATAACTAACTGTTAATTAGAGGGAACGATATAGCGAGTATTTGCCAGAGCTTTTGGTTTTGGAGAAGTTAAGTGGAAGCTAAAGTGTTAAAAAAGTTGGAAGTAATAGAAGTGAGGAGCGTTCAGGAGAAAAAAAGAAGTAGCTGATATTTGGGAAAAAAAATGTTTTGTTACTCTCAACAAAATTCCACTTATTTTACAAAAATAGCCTAGAAGCTAGAAACTGAAGCTAAGAGTTGGTCATGGGTTACTTCAACCTAAACAAACTCCCACTTGTTTTAAAAAAATAGCCTAGAAGCTAGAAGCTGAAGCTAAAAGTTGGTCGCGGGCGCTTCCATCTAGCTTATTTTTGCTTAAAATAAACAAACTTCCACTAATTTCTAAAATAGACTTGGAAGCTAAAAATTGATCACGGGTGCTTCCAGCTTTTAGCTTATTTCTGCTTAAAATAAGCATAAGTTGGTTTCCCAAACACTCCGAAGTCCTGAAGTGTTGAAAGAATGCCGAAAGTACATTTAAGAGATTGCAATGACTACCATAAAATCAGATTGACAGCAACTTAAGAAGAACTCTTACCAAAACATTTGCTGACTCCAGTTGCTTTGTCAACAAAAACCTTGGCACTCAATACTCTACCAAAACGCTGAAAGGCATTTGCAAGTTCTTCATCACCAAATTCTTGAGGAATGTGGTAAATAAATAAATTAGCTCCAGGTGGACCTGCTTTCCAAGAGATTGGCCAACAAATAAGAGGCTTGTAATGCATCGGGCCCACACACACACACACACAGACAGAATGATGACATGCATATGTTAAGTTAATGAAATTAAAAAACTGGGAAGGTTTTGCATTAAAGTGAAATGTTAGGAAGTTTTTTGTAATTTTTTAAAACAGAGGGATTAAAATTGTAAGTAGCTCAAACCTCAGGGGTGGTAGACGTAAGCCCTAATCTGCACTTATTTACCAAAAAAAACTTAGAAGCTAGATGCTAGTCCAAAAGTTGGTCTTTAGGTGCTTCTAGCTTTTTTTAGCTTAAAAAAAGCTTAAGTTGGTGTTACAATTTAAAAACCCTCAATCTGACCCCACAAACAGATCGCCTGCGGGTTTTGAGTCCCAAAGGACAGGTGAAGAACCAGCAAAAATCCACTTTGTAGAGATAGAGAAGCAAAAAGAACCTTCCATCTGACCACCACCAGAACTGGTACTGACACTTGAAGATGCTGCAGATTGGTTATTAGCAGCAGGAGATAGAGAACCAGGAGACCCTCCAATTGGGCGATTACTGATGATACCTCCTCCAGGATAAGTGATGGGATATTGAACCCCTGGATAACCAGATCCTACAAAACTGCCGCCAGCTGGCACTGCATAATTTCTTGGTGACATGCCAGCTGGCAGATCAGGTGTTATTCCACGTCCAGCACCACTTCCTTGGTTTAAAGGTGGAACCAAATTGGGGAAACTGTGTTGATTCGGCTGCAATGGTGGTAGCCGATAATGCATGAGTCCATATGCCCCACCCGGAGTCTACAAAGGAGAGCACAAATTCATATTAAATTTTCTTACTCCACTACGTAAGAAAATGCAATATATAATGTTAAGAAGCTTATAAAATGTTCATGGAGCTTCTAAGCTCCGCCATCTTATTTTAAAAATAAGTTGTTTAAGTGTTTGGATATAATAACATCAAGCTAAGAAGTTTGGTAGATTATATGTTATAGTGTTATTGTGTTGGTACAAGATCTTATAAGTTCTTTTTAGTAAAATATTGGTGAAAAATAAAATAATAACATTAATTACTTTAAATATTTATTTTTTGAAATGACAGAAATGTAATAATTGAAAGAAAGTTAAGGATATTCATTGGATTATGGTGTTCGAAATTAGACAAAGGCTTATAAGCTCTTCTTAAAAAGGTTGGTGGAGCTTACATTTCTTTGCGAGCAAATAAGCTCCAACCTTATTTTTGGAGCTTATAAGCTCTCGCATCTTATAACTTATAAGATGTTATATCTTATCTCAAAGTAGTTTTTATCTATAATGGCAATTGTGTAATTAATATGGTCAAAAAAGTAAGGGAATGTGTTGAATCTTGAAAAATAAGTTGGTATTCCCCCAACTTATTGAAATAAGCTCCTAAGATATTATTTTAACATCTTATAAGCTCTTTGAATAAAAAGTCTGAACACTTTTTGGGTGCTTCTAAGCTGTTTAGAAGAGCTTATAGGTTCAGCCAAACACCCTCTTGGTAAAAAAATGCCATATATAATATTGAGAAGACAAGAAGAAGAGATGTTGTTGTGTATAAAAGCTGGTGTACCTGATAACCATATCCATTGTACGGAGGCATATAACCCATTGGTAGAGCACCAAATAAAGAAGGATGCTGCCTGGAGTCGGCAGTTTGCATATTTGACGCCAGTGAGAGAGCTTTCTGAGCTTTTCTCGCTTGCCTTTCCTTTTCTGTATCAGCCCATTTGACCACCAAAGGAATAGTTGAACCCTATTACAGAAGCTAATGAGATTAAACTTCCAACAATTCAATTTGGCCTATGATACCATAGTACTTGAAAAGTTTACAAGATGCTGAATAGTAGAAGCCATTATATCCAAAAGAATCCAAAACTTATCGAGAGTAAACATAGCATTGCAACAAGTGGATTATTTACTTTGCTGCATAAATTTATGTATAACGAGATGAATTAGATATAAAAACACAAAATCTGAACTTTTGGCACATTCTGAAAGAATGCATAATTCTCTAGAGGATAATTTCCTTGATTGGCATCAAAGTCGTAGGGAAAGAATGTAACAGGTATTAGATATGAAAAGGTACATATATAAACTCAAAGAATGAGATTGAGAAAATACCATTGCATAATATCAAAGGCAACATATATCGATTACACAAGGACATTTGTGTTAGTTGTCTCAAAAGATTGTGGCCATGCTTGTAAGAGTTCAGAGATATTTCAAAGATATACCGACATATGCTAAAAACATACAACATAGTTCAGAACATTATTGATAGAAAGATGACTGTAGACATAATGATAAACATAAGCTCCTAACTGACACACACCTCCATCTTATGCTTTCCATTGAGGGCTTCTATTGCTGCAAGTGCTTGTTCTTTTGTCTCAAATTTTATAAAAGCACAACCTACAAAAAAGCTGCTGTCAAATTAGTATTTACAGATCCAAACTTTCACTATACTATGCAAAATCAAGCTCAAAAATCGAACGAAGCCAAAGAGGAAAAGAGTGAGATGATAGACCATTCACCTTTGCTGGTTTGCTGTGAACCTCTGAGAATTTGCAAGTCTTTTATGATTCCATATTCGGAAAATAGATCGGACAGCTCAGCATCAGAAACATTTTTGGGAAGCATACCAACAAACAGTTTGTGCTCTGGAATTTTTTATAAGAAACAAAGAATGGATATAAACAATAAAGAGAAACATTAGAACAATAAGGGAGCTAGCATCATCAGATATAATTTGAACCATTACTACAATGAAATATATTTGATGTTGGAGTCGTAATCATACTATACCTAGCCTTTCCAGCTCTCCATCAGCATACTTCACTTGTAGTGGACTAGATGCCTGAATTTGACACAAAGAACAGATCAACTTTATATCAAAAATTGAAAGAACACAAATCAAGCAACAACAAAAATCAGGTAGAAATCTAAAGAAGATCAGATTTCCACATGTTATAATAGTTTCTCCGAAAGACACTACATAAATCATGTACTCCTAGTCTGCAGCTGTATGCTATTTACTCACTTTGACATGCGTAGCCAATCCAGTAAATAGCTATGATATACACCTACTTTCGTACACAACCCTTCAAGAAGGAGATATCATCTCTCCAAATCAACACCTCGACTTACAGAACTTAACCCTACCACTAATGTGAGGGTGGTTTACTGGCATTTCTAACAATAATCTATTGTAGCACCACAAAATAGTATTTAACCTATAATGTATCTCCTTCCAGCATACTTACCTGATTACAACTTATATTACTGTCCCCGACGTTACACTAGTTGCGAACCCAGCACTCATAACAACTGCCATACATTTAACAAAACCATAAATGCCACAAATAGGTGCATAAGCAAGATCCAGGTACTGATTGAAGAATATCACATTACTAAAACTCCAACTACTCAAGTAGAAGTATTCATGCAAGGCAAGTCATTTTCCGGATCGGATTTTTCTTTATCCTTCCTATTCTGTCCAAACGTCAAATTAAGCTAAGCAACATTTTAAACTCTAACAAGTCGAACACATTGCCTGATTTCTGAAGCAAACAAGTTCATAAAATACAATTATACTAACCCCAGGCAGCGTCTTCTTGTTATGACACGCATCTACCGCCTTGTCTGCTTCCTCTCTCGACGGGCATGTCACAAAACAACACCCTAGAAACAAAGCACCGCTAAAATCACAAATCTCGAAAATAATACTTGAAAAAAGTCCTCCAAACCACACATTGCGATCCGTCGCGACAAATATCCAACCAAAGCATGCAATGCGAGTAAAAATTGAAACCAAAAATAAATTTTCAAAAAGACAAAAATTGAAACCTCGGGAGGCACGCGTGGTCTTGTCTTTGATTATGTTGACTTCGTCTACAAGCGCGAATTCTTTGAACATTGTGAGAAGCTGAGACTCCGTCATGTGCTTGGGCACTTGGCCAACGAACAGCTTGACGCTCTCCCCCTCCTCCTCCGCCATTGATTATAACTTTCTCTCTCTACAATTATTTTCTCTCTCCTGGAGAATTTTTCTTCCACCGTTTGACGAAATGCTCAATGATGATTTACAGAGTTTTTCCTTTTTTTTTTTCTTTTTTATGTGTGTTGTGTTGTTTTTCTTGTTCTTCGCCGAGTCTTCGCTCCTAACGAAGGGAAAATTGGGAATTTTCTAGATGGCAATGGCAAAGTTGGGAATCAATCTTATGTGGATCCTTTTTATTATTAATTGAATCGAGTAGGAATTGCCCTCGTGCTTCCGTCGTATTTACGGGGTTGCCCCTCTTTTCGGTTTCTGATGCTCAACGGTAAAAGTCGGCGTTTGACTGTTGTAATTGATTTGATGTGTCTTTTTCGTTCTTTCTTTCTTTCAAACATTTTCATTTTTTCTTTTAATCGATTGGATTTCGGCTGAAGAGATTTCAAGTGGTCTTCACCAATTGACCAAATTACCCTTTGATTGAATTTTGAACATTGCAGAAATGGAGGGGACAGACAGAATTATAAATAATTAATTTTATATGGAATTTGTTAATTAAAGTCGGATAAATTTATTTTCTATTGATATTTTTGTTATTAATTTTATTTATTTATTTTTTTAAGAGACGTCAAAGAGAAAGTTGTGTGGTGTGGCAACAGCACGAGGGAGGGGTTGAATGTTGATGTGGCATTATCACCAACATCTACTACAGTCTACAGTTGCAAGAAAAAGGAAGAAAAAGTGAGAAAGACATGGGATCAGACAGACAGCACCAATGGCATAACCGTAGATAAGTCGAGAATACGAGGTTTGATTGTAAGAATGACAGTCTGTCCCGCCAAGCCTCCTCCAATAAAAAAGAGGTTTTCATACCCAGGCGACCCAACTCACTGTGACATTATCTTGTCATCCTACTGCGGTGCCCAACTTGTCAACATTTCATCTTAATCTTATTACATCATTTCCCCATCATCCAACGGCTAGGCTTATTTACAACTAAAAATAATAATATTGTAATTAATTATTATAAACAATTTTTAAAAAATTATAATAGTAATAGTGGCCACCTTCTTGGTTCACAGTGTATTAAATGTCCAGCTTGGTATTTTATTTTGATAAAAATAAAAATGGCCACCTTCTTGGTTGACCTTAATAGCACTGAGAAATAAATAATGTTTATTTTTCATGATATATGTCTTGTGTTAGGTCTAAGTATTACAGAAGATTCTGTGAAAAATATATATCGTTCGACCAATTCTGTGTTTTTTAAATATGAAATTGAAATATCTTAATTTATATGTTTATTCTACACATGTTAGAATGCGATTGAATGCTACTTTAATTTGATAGAAAATGCATTTTTTTTCGCAGTTAATTTATTTATATACTATTAAAGCCACAAAACTTAATACCTAATATATAGGGTGGGATGCGCGTAGTATTCTGAAAAATGAAAATTAAACATAGATTAAGATTTGTTAGGACTTAATCATCATGATTAAGAGCTACTATCTTCGACTATTCAACTTCAAATTTCACTATAATCAAATTGGACTTAGAATAGAAAAAAGAAAGAAAAACAAGGAACTTATATATCGTAGTCCTCACACCACATAATTCTGAAAATAAGAAAGATCCTCGCTCGTAATATTAAATATATATAATTTCCCCTAAAACTAAATATTTATGATGTACGATAGTGATGGAAAATAAAATGACACATATGTTTGTCTAGTTTTGGGCTAGTTCTTTTCTTTTTTTCTTTTTTTTTTTCTTTCTAAGTCATGCTAGATGGCATCAACAAATAAGCATTGACTAATAGATTTCCTAGTACATATTTTTATTTAATTATTATTATTATTTTTCTTTGCTTTTTTAACATATTTGATAGTTGAGACAACATAAGCAAACCGTGTGTTTCATTTCAATTTCATCGAAGAAATAAAACGGAACTGGGCATTATCCATCAAAAAATCTACATTTGTTGCAATTAATGGGACAACATGACTAGGAAATGGTCCCCCATAGACTTACATACAGACTGGACCCTAAATGAAAACACAGACACACAATCATCCAAACATTTATATAATGTATAATAATTTTGTTGAGTATATTACGAGGATCGCTTTCAATTGAGTCTATTCAGTATCTAAGTTTGAATTAAAAAAACTCGGGTATGAAATCGGAAAAATAAAAAAAGTCTTATGCACTCATAACATATACAGTATCGGGAAGTGTCGGAAACTCTAAATTATGCAACTCGATGATTTTATTATATAATATTACCTATTGAATATCTTTGAACTCATTTTAAATATTTTAAAAGAAATTCATATGCTAAATAACTACAAATTTAATTTATATGGAATCATTTAATATTATTATTAATCTAAAATATTTTTCTCAAGTTCCCTAAACACAAGTACACAACCCAAGATTTACCAGGCCCATTTCTGATTGATCCTGGATCCGGCCCAAAAGACTCCCCTCAGGTTCTCTGCAGTTAATACTCGCAAAAGTTGAAAGACAGTAAAAAGCGTGCAGGTCTCAACAAACAACACTGTCTATAGTTATATTTCACCACCTGAAGCTTAACACACGCTTCTCACACTTAGGGTTTTCTGGAGCTTTCTTCTTCCTCCGATCTGCGAAGAGCTCGAATTCGATCGTTAGCTTCCCGCATTTGGGTCAGGATAATCGGTATTCATTCTATTAGCTCAAAATCACGCGATGCCCAGGTAAGAATAATTTGTTCTTCGGAGTCTGTCGTCGTAATTTTTGTTTTCGACATTTGAATTTTGTACATTTTTTTTGGATCTTCAGGTATTACTGTGACTATTGCGATACTTACCTCACGCATGATTCGGTAAGGTCTATTTCTCTTCATTCTGTTTTTCTGTTAGCTGTTTTAATCGTATGTGGCTATTCGTGAATTCTTCTCTTCATCGCCTGATTATTTGAGAAATGTAAGCTTATTAGGTAGAGTACAGAAAGTTTTTCATTTACTGGATTTTTGGTCTTGCTCAAGATTTATTGAATATTCGACTGCTGTTTTCTTCTTGGGATTTTTTCTTTGATGGAAGCTAATTGATACTTATTTATTTCGAGGGGCGGGTAGGGGATACTTAGAACTAGCATTTACTCTTCTACATTGGGTCTTTTTGTAATATTTTGAAGTTACTGATACTGTATTGATTGGATTTTGATATGCAGCCTTCCGTTAGAAAGCAACATAATGCGGGATACAAGCATAAGGTATTGTTCCGCCCTTTTCATCCATATTCCTATGCATCTCTTTAGCGTAATAAAACTTAATACCTCTCATTGTTTACTCTGAGCAGGCTAATGTACGAAGTTATTATCAACAGTATGAGGCTCAACTAAACCAAAGCTTGATAGACCAAAAAGTAAAGGAGCATCTCGGGGCATTTAGACCTCCAGTGGCGCCCTATCCTCATCTAAGGCCTGGTATGCCTGTTCCTCTTCCAGGACAGCTACTCCCGGGAATTAGACCTCCTATTTTACCAAGGCCGATGCCCGGAGCTCCAGGTACGACTACTAGAAACATCTAATAGAAGGAAAAAAATTAAGTTCTAAGTTTGACGTGCATATCCTATATGTTTGAGGCATAGTCCTAGAAGCAGGCATTTGTTGGTTTCTTGTATTTTGCGCTCATGAGATTAGGTATTTATGGAGTAATTTTCTAACTTTGTCTTTGTGCTGAAAGAAGTTAATTGCTCCGAGGTCACTGTGATGAAAAAATCTCATTAAAAACCTATGTAATTTTGAATTTGCAAGAGCCCACGTGTATCTGAATTGACCGCCAAAACACATACATTTTGTACACTAAAATTTTAGGTTTTCCCCTCTTTTCTTTGGACAAGGGTAAAAAGGGGTTAAAATTGAATGTTTATAGAGTTTTCTTGGATAAAAAAGGGAAATCAAGGGATTGTGAGCAAATCTAAGTTTCAAAAGGCGTTCCATGAGATTATTTCTTCTATCACAGAAACTTTAATGCTCATTACATATAATATAGAGGGGTTTGGTGCAATTAATTTTTAATAATAAAAGTATCATTCTGCGATTAGAATTGTGCGATTAGGGAGTCCTATTTGCTGCTTAGTGTGAGTGGTTGGAAAAAAAAAATGAAAAGCACTTTTTTCACTCTAAAGAATGTCCATTCAATTACAAAAATAACCTAGAAGCTGGAAGTTGAACCCAAAAACATGTTCGTAGGCGCTTCTATCTTCTATCTTATTTCTGCTTCAAATAAGCAAAAGTGGGTTCACCAAACACTTCCAAAATGCTTAAAGGTAGCAAAAAGAACATAACTGCTTTTCTTGACAGTTCGCAAATACCACCGTAGTCTAAGGTGTTAGCTTATGGAGAAGGGGTGGAGGGTGGCAGAGCATATTATCAGTGTGATAACATGCATGATGTCTTTTGTTTTTTTTACAACTTTTCTTCACTTTTCTTTTTATTTTTAAAATTGTTAACAGGTTATCCACCTGGTGCTCCGATGCCACCACACATGGTACCTCCTCCTGGTGCGCCTATGCCAGGACAAATGAATGGTCTTCAAAGACCAGGGACAGCTCCTCTCCCTCCTCCTCCAATGATTCCAGGAAGTGCTGGAATCCCGACTAGTGGTGCTCCACCCATGTTTGCACCACCACCAGTATATCAATCTAGTATGTCTTTACCTCAAACCGGAGGTAGTGATGGTGGTGCTAATACTAATTCTCAAGCATCTGAGGCTAATCAGTAGTGTTGCCTCTTATGGATTCTTTACTACAGTTTGTGTGAGGGCTAGAAGATAGATATGAGAATTTGTACAAAGGATTTTGTGAACTCTAGAAATATTGCTTTTCGGTCTGGGAGGAGCTAAGGCTTGGTATTGTTTGTAATGTCTCTGGAGAAAGATTAAGTCTGATGTAATGAGATTGAGACGCTGCTCAAATAGATACCATTTTTGTGATAAATGTTACAAGGGTTACAGCTAAAAAGAGAAAAAAAGGAAAAACACGAACTTAATTGGGATTGAAATTCTTGATGTTTTTCCTTAGTAGTATGTACCAGTGAGTCAGTGACTAGGGAGAGTGTGTGTACATGTACCCCTTACCCCATATATACAATGTATTTCATAATAAATATTGTTTTTTGTTAAAAAAAAAAACTTTTAATCGTACATATTGTACAGGGCCGAGTGAGGTGAAGTAATTCATAAGCCCGTTTGCAGTGGTGCTTTCGTGGGAAGGGAAAATCTCGTTATAAGCCCAGGGAGTCCGATTGAGCTTTATCTGATTGAACAATTTGAGGTATAAGAGAAAGATATGATCGTATGACATTAAAATAAATTCGAATTTATGGTCAAAACAGGGCATTTGGTCTAGTGGTATGATTCTCGCTTAGGGTGCGAGAGGTCCCGAGTTCAATTCTCGGAATGCCCCATTGCGTCATTTCCTTTTTTTTGAAAAAGAAAACTAGAAGAATGATTTTAAAATTTCACTCTACAATCTAACTTTTTACATACATTTCTCGTATGAGTTTGGACCAAATAGAGCTTAATTACATTTTCCTTTTTGTTCTTATTTTTTTGTGTGAACTGGACATTTCAAAATCCATGTAAAGTGACCCAGTTCCTACTTCCTAGTATCCAAACCATACATGGTGGAATAATTTATGACTTCTTAAGTTATTGTCGAGTGGAAATCAGGGAAATTATAAATTTAATACACAGAAATGATGAATTTCGAAATTAATTTGGGAAAAGATAAAGTATCGTATAAAATTTATGGCTCCTCGATGCGTTGAATAGAAATTGTCAACTATACAGAGTTCCATCCCCATTTTTCTAAGTGAAGTTAAGTTTAAATTCCCTCCTGAAACAAATTATCATTTATAAATTCTCCGAATTCTAATCCTACAAAATCACAAAGATAAAGCTCCCTGAGTGAATATCTAGAATGCATAGCACTTCTATTAGATGAACCATTAAAGAGATTACGCCACTGATGCAACAATCAGGTACATACAACTTTTGAATTCAATGAGAAATAAGAAATAACAAAAACTTAAGGTTAAGGGGTCGAACCTTTGTGTCGAGCAACTACTCTTTTACTATTCGTTGAACAATAAGATCAATTGCTGCATTTGCTGAGGAGAATGCACCATGAAAGCTTTCTTGGTAGGATATGGACTCCAATTCTAGAGCCATTTGTAACAAAATCTCTCCTATATCAGCTCGTTTTTCCACCAGTGATTTGTAGAATGAAGTAGCAGCAACTTTGCTTATTTCTATATTAGTGGGCTCAGGGCAGTACTCGTCGTCCAACCATTTGTGGAGTGTCACTCTAAGCCATTCCGACTCCTGCAAGTTGAAAACAAGTTATATGTGGTCTTATATTAAAGGGCCAATTACAAATAACCCCCTGAGATTTGCGTCGTTTACAAAAAAAAAATCTGAAACCCTGAAAATTACAAAAAACACCCCGAGGTTTTACATATCATAACCAGAAACGTCTTCGAACTAACGGAAAATCATTGGCTCAGGGTGTTTTTGATAATACTCTGGGCAATTTTTATAAACAGCACAA
This sequence comes from Verbena officinalis, assembly GCA_958496215.1. NCBI lineage: Eukaryota > Viridiplantae > Streptophyta > Magnoliopsida > Lamiales > Verbenaceae > Verbena > Verbena officinalis. Next base: position 1,241,417 of record OY292385.1, read on the forward strand.
ACCTCAAGGGGGATTTCTGTAATTATTCCTATATTAAACTCCTCGGATAGCTCACCGACTCCTCAAGCCTAAAGCAGCTCCTAAATATGAAAGCTTCCCATTGATAATACAATTCAAAAAAATGGGAAATAATGGGAAATCTGAATGACTGAATACTAAATGTGCCAAAAGTGGAAACAATTATAGTCAGATGTAGATGAAAATGGATGAGACTTCTAAGTTAACATCATCCAACAAGAAGAAGCATCATGAGTTATATGGACTCGTCTCCAGACTCCAAGTCACATTGCTCAAATTTCTGAAAAGTTCAATTTCTAAAACATCACTCTAAAAGATGAAATAAGTTTGATCCAAGATCGAGAAAAGCTAAACTCCAACAACTAGTTTTATCTGAATAATTTGTGCTACAAATGACGAATACAATCTAATCAAACTTATTAACAGTCGATCAGCACTTTGTTCACTGCAATATCCAACGCGAAAATACAAACAGTAAAGGCTGGAGAAAATGAATTACCTCTGCGGCTCTGGAAGGCTCCGACCAATCGCTAGGAACCCTAAGCTCTTCCAGTGAATTCTGAGGATCCTCAACGCCATCGCTCTGAGAACTGGAGTATGCAGAAGTTCTAGAAATAGCGGAAAATCTGACGCCAAGTTTCTGATGGCTGCAAATTTGAACATTATTGCTTGGCAAATCAATCTTTTGCAATTTATGTACGCCAATTCGACTGATGCTTGGGTGAACTAAGGTTGGGAAATTCAAATTTAGGGTTCCCATGTTGAGAATTCGAACTTTTTGCCTTGTAATTTCAAGGTGGCGAGCTTGATAATTGGCGGGAAATTTTTGGGGGCAAATCAGATGAGGTGAGGAGTTTGTTTAACGGCTGGTCGCGCGCTAAGATAAGAAATGGGGATGGATTAGAAGAATTCCGAGTAAAGAAACGATGTCGTTTTGGAACTCGATCAAGTTTCAATCCTTAGCTCCTAAAACTTCCTTTATTTTTGGTCAATTTTTTTTAAAGATTTCTTGATATTTTTCTCTGTAAATACCATTTATATGGTTCACATTGGATCCAACTACTAAGTTATTCTTCTTACCAAAATTCGTTCTATCAATGACAGTTTTATCGGTAACTTTGCCTGACTTTTTAGTGCTATTTCTTGGTCCTTTCTTTTCTTGGGTAGAAATAGAATTCATGGTCCAATTGAGGATGAAAGGAAGTTGTAATTCTTAGTGGGCCCAAAATCTCTTTTCATCTTGGACAGATTACATAGCATAATTTTCCCAAAAGCCCGTTATTATTACAAAGACGACCTTTTTCTATCTTATTCAATCTCTGCATATACAATTGCGAGTTCAAATTCAGAATATAGTTTAGAAAAAAAAAAATCAGAAAGCTCGTTTTCTTTTATTTTTGTCCTCTTCATAAAGTTAGAAGCTCAATCTGGCTGGGAAAAGTTGTCCTCTGTAATTTTGTAACTTTCGTCTTTGATACAAATTTTCTTTTAATTTATTTTAGTGTTTTGTTATTTTTTCATATGTACAGATTCGAATATATTGTGATATTAATTAATATGGTCCCTTGAAGACGCAAGAAATTCACGGACGCAGAAAAAGACAGCATTAACTAACACTCGCACTACTCTTTATATGATTCCAGAACAAATTTATTCCATTTATAAATCTTGTCCCCTATCCCCAACAACATGCATAAGCTGTTCTAATGCAACTGCCCAATCACTCCCCGCCACGTGTCATCCGCAAACAATCACCAATAATAACAAACACATTACGGGAGGTGTAAGCGTCATTATTCTTTTTCTTAAGTTAACGGTTGTTAAAGATAATTTTACAACTTTCTATTAAGTTTTCAAGTTTCCGTTAGATTAAGGAGTCTGCCTGTAATTTTAAATAATTGCGGGAAACTTTTTGTATTTTCTCATAATTCGAGGGGTGTAAGTGTAGTCATCCCTTAAATATATAGAGTGAATTACATCAACTATCCAAGATGTTTGATTTTTTAGTTAATTACATTTTAATCCATTTGTTTTTAGAAATTACACTAAAAGAACACACCCATTTTCCTTTATTACAAATAAAAAGCTGGTTTTATATTGTATAGTTTCAGAATGTTTTTCATAATAAAGTAAATATTTCGAGAAGTTTTTTTTTTTTTTTTTTTTTGTAATTTATAAAATAGATGGACTAAATTATAATTAACTAAAAAATCAACCCTCAAGATTGAATAAGCATATATAATTCTCACTATATATACACACACACATCATATATATATATACAGATGGCACTGAACTTGTAAGTAACACCATTTATTTCAGCATTTCTGCACAAAGATTCCTCTTTTATCCCACAAAAACAACAACAATATAATATACCATTCACATTCACACCCTTATCATCAAATGTCTTCCTCCACAACTCCATTCTTGGTTCTTCTCACAACCTTAATCTTTTCACCATTTTCATCATCATTTTCCACAAAAGCCCATAATTTGCCAGCCTCTACAATCTCAGCGGCACCAACATTATTACCAAATCCCACCATTTCTCCTTCATCTTCACCACCACCTGCAGCATTATCTCCAGATATAACTCCTCTTTTTCCTTCTCCAGGTGCGCCTCAGCTCTCTCCAAGCGAAACATGGATTCCCATTATACCCTCGAACCCCAGTACGAATCCTGATGAAATGGCGGCTCCGGGGCCGGGTAATTTGTCGTTTGGACCGCCCGGGTTTTTGCCGGGTTCTTCTTCTTCTTCACTCGGGCATGGGATTCTGAGTTCTATGGTGGTCTCTGGTTCTGTGGCATTTGGTATAATGTGGTTTTAATTTTAAGTGTGTTTTTACTTATTCTGGGGATGAGGTATGAAGCATTTTTTATTTTTGCCTAAGTTACAGAATTTTAGGTAATTTATTGGAGTCAATAGCATTTATAGTTCTCTTGTTTTCTTAATTGACATGAAAAAGTCGATCATTTTAATATTAAGACCTAAGTGTTAGACGGCGCCATAGTTGAAGGGATATTGTTGTATTCACCTCTAAGTTGAGGGATGTAAGTGTAATTATCCCTTAAAAATATTACAAAGTTGTTGAATGAGAAACCCTTAATTTTATTTTGTAGACTATGTCTGAATTGGTTGTTTCATGTTTGCTATTGGGAGTTGAGTTATAATAAGATGGGGAAATATCAATTTTTTTGTGGAACGATTTAGTTCATTTTCAAACTTGGCCCCATTGCATGGCAACATGTGGGATGTTCGCGTTTAGTCACGTCCAACATGAATTGGCAAAAATTGTCAAGCCATACTCAACTTTTAAGTAACCTATACTCAGAATATGAGCTCAAGTGGTTGATGTTATTATACATACATCATTATTCTTTAACTAATCAAGTCTGAGTTTCAAAGATCTTGTCAAACAGAAAAGATCAAGTTTGGTTTGTTATGCTTTACGAATCGAATGTACATGAACTTTTGACAATCGATCGAGTATCGATCTTACATTTATCTGTTTGCAGGTGCAGTTAGAATTTTTTCTACCCATAATCACACGAACACATTAATAATCAATGAAACGAAGGACGAATACTCCTATCTTGGAACAAAATCTCTTGCACCAGAGTTTTCGTAACGCTATAGGAATGCATTTCTTCATATGCACCCTAAATTTACTACTATACAGGAACACAAGAGACCAAGAGCCATCAACTAACACTAAAACAGAGATCATCATCCTATAATTTAGCAAATAAGTCCATAAAACAACCTTCCTTTTTTGGGACTTTCCTTTTTGCCAAACTTTTCGGCCACAAACTTCACGAATCTTAAATTCTCCTCCCTTTGAAAATCCATTGCTAAACTAAGTTGTCTAATCACATGTCTCTTTTCTTCATCTTTCTGCATTAGTTGCTCTCTTTGAAGCTTGTTTTCTTCTCTTAATCTCTCCACTTCTTCCCTCAGCCTCATGAGTTCCTCGTTGTTAATGTTATTATCATTACAAGAAACATCTTCATCATCATAATCAGTATTGTTATTAGTAATATTACTAGAATCGTCTTTACTACTACATGACGATTCTTGTGTCTGAGATTCTGCATTATCTGCAACTATTTCTTCCCCCTCAGGATCATCAACCTCGGACCCACCAAACTCGTCTTCACCCTCAGAGCTGGTGTCGTATTGTTTTTCGTTTAGGGTTTTACCATTAAAGCTCAATGATTTACCGAGGCAGTTTTTTGTGAGAGATAGGAGGCGGTTATTACCAGATTCGGATTTGGCTAGGTCGTATCGTTCGGCTAAGGAACGATGTGTTCGGTAGAAATCCTCAACCAGAATGATGAGTTCTGGTCTCTTCTTGTAGAGCCATTCCGCACGAACTGCAAAGGAATCTGCATCTTCCTCAATTAGCTTCAGCATGTGTTTTGTCTTCTCATTGAGTTCTGCCAAGAGTTTCGAGGGAAGCAGATACTGTGTTAGTTCTATCCTTCATCTTGCTGGAAACTAAATATATATTGAATTAATGTGACGAGCATGAAAGAGTTTATTAGGTTCAATATCATATAAACGTAATGCTTGAAGTGCCCTATATAATTATAAATCTAGGAATGAAATTACAGATATATCCCCTGAGGTTTTGCCATATTAATGTAAAACCCCCCATGACATTCCTAATCAATGTTAACTTCTAATTCTGTATATCATCATAAACTTATGAGTGTATTTCAAGTACACCATTGAAGTTTGACATAATTACGAAAAGCCCTAATTTCCCTTTTGGCTTTTGAACTTCAAATGTTCCACTTCCACCAAAAAAGACACAGGTGCTGACTTTTTCGACCCTGGAAAAACAAACCATGTGGGAGACAAATTCAGGCCATCCAAACAGAGGACAAGATAGGTTGACCTTGCATAGAAACATCACATGCCTATGTCGAATTCCTACAACACATATGCAATCCTTGTCCACTGATCCATAATGTGAGTGGATTCTTCCATTCATCATCCACTTCTGATAGTGCTCTGTTCTGTTCTATCCTCATAAATGGTCCAAAAGCTGTACTATGGTTACTATGCTGCTTTTACATTTAGATTCTTCAGGCAAACTATCCACCTCTCCCTGATAAATCACATCTCCCCACTTAGATGAGTAATATAACGCTCTCCTTTTTGCTAAAAAATATAATAATAACATTTCACTTTTTAAATTATTTACACAAAATTCATAAATTTTGTGATCCCAGATGGAAACTCAGTTAAGTGTCATAGGCTCATAGCATATAGGCAAGAATCATCGACATGGAATCGTTTATATAAATCTAGTGAAAAAAGAGCAATGCACTAAAGTAGAAAAGCAATAAAGGTCATAAACACGGTTTTTAACTGCATTAATAGATAAACATCTACTGAAGCCTGCCCCTTTTGAAATTCCTATTGAAAACATCATAGAAGACAATTTAAGAAAAATATGAACAAAGGGTGTGAATTTTTCTAATTACGACTTTCGTATTCACGAAAGGCTAAATTTTTTTGACCTTAGTGATTAATATTCCAGGAGTCAGCAATTACCTGATAATGTTGTCTGAAGCCATGGGGATCGATTGGAATTGGCTTTGTCGTTATTTTCAAACCACCACCAATGTGATGATCCTTTGGTTCTCGCCTCCATCATTCTTTTCTTCTCACCTTCCATATGCAAACATATACGTCTACGAAAAATGAAAGAATTTAAGAAAAAGAAGGGGAAATTACACAAGTGACACCAGAAGACCCGTACAACTCAACAACCAAGAGAGGCTGAAAATCTAGCACACTTTCTAAATATAGTAGATATTCGAGTGTAAGCTAATTAATACAAAGAATCAGCCAGAGATTTTTTAGGAATGACAGTCTAATCTTTGACGGGTGTGTGTTGACTGTTTGACGCAAATTTAGAATTCCGCCATTGTCATCGGTGACTAATGACTTGTTCGTTGAAGCGAGGAGAGGCTGGTATATGCTGTCAACCAGCTTCCTAAATCTATAAATTCGTTTTTCCTCAATAAATTTTAAAAAATCTTTTTCTCCTTTAAAAAGGTAAATTTTTCCGACTCTATTCATGTGAATATATTTGCAGCAGAAACTGCATATATATGACGCAAATCAGTAATTATGGTTAATTCATTTCATTTGTGGTTAATTTAGTTCTGAATTCAGCCCGGGCTTGAATTCCTCAATTTCTAATGTATTATATGATCAGGATCATTATCGAACAAAAAGAAAATATGATCAGGATCAATATAAACTCTCTGAACAGAATCAAAATTTTCTAGAGAGAGACAATTTTGAAATTTGAGATGGATTTTACCTAGAGATGATCCTCCTCGAATGTCGTCGCCAGATTCTCTCTCTCTCTCTCGTTCAAAAACAGAACAACTTTCTGGAATTTGAAGTAACTTCATCGCCTCGAGTTCTTCGTTTTCTTCCTCTCTTTTCATGTGCCCAATCGTGCACTTCCACGTGTCGCCGGCAATAAAATTGCGCGGAGTTCGCGCATAGTATTTGTATTCAAATTTCTCTCTGGGTTAATTGACCATTCTACCCCAAGGACCGATTATATAATTTTCTCTCTATATTGCTTGTAACTTGCAAGAGGAAGAGCTTTTTCTAATTTCCCTTTTCATTTGATTTACCAAATAAATATTTTGACAACTATTATCAACTGAATTTTACGTTTCATACTTTAATCACTTTTCATTTATATCACCAACACAGTTTAAAATTTGTTTGTAACTCCAAATCCAGTTACGGAGTTACCCATTAAAAAAAGTTGGTAAGTCCTAGAATATGTACATTATCTATGTCCATGTAGTGGTAGTAATAGGTCAGTTGTAAAGCTCCTATACAGAAGGTGATAAAAAACCCTTCACCTGCTTCTTTTCATACTAAGTACTAACTAACTAGTTAGTAGCTAGCTAGTAGCCTTCTAGCTTGAATCAGTCTGCTCAAATTCCGTGTTGGATCTAAATGCATCGTCGAATTTCCTCCAGTAATTGTGGACCATGTTGGTTGGGGTTAGAAGCATGCGTAAACTAGCTGTACGCGAAATGTCTCGAAAGCCCGCTTCGACGGAGTCTTGCTCGTTCAAGAGAAGTGGCAAAGTGATAGAGTTTGGACTAGAAGGTTCTGAAGTGTTGTTGGGATGGTCTCCAGGTGGGAAAAGAAGCCTTATAATAGGCTTGGTTAGCAATCCCAATACCTAATAGAACAGAAGAACCATGGGATGATCAACAACATTCCCTGAATAATGGTATAAAGGAGTGGGTGTAATGTTTGCAAGAGTTTTTGAGGAGTGTTTGGGGAAAATGTGAAAACAGAAAAAAGAAACTAGTTGAGTGTTCGGAAAAAAAAAGTTGAGAAGCACTCTTTGTTACTCTAAGGTAGTGTTTGCAAACTCTAATTAAAAAAAAAAAAGCACATTTATGCGAAGTGCTTTTTTTCCAGCACTTTGGGAGTGTTTGTAAAACCAGCTTCTGTTTATTTTAAGCAAAAATAAGTAGAAGCTAGAAGCATCTACGGACAGGCTTTAAGCTTCCTTCAACTTTTAGCTTCTAGGTTATTTTTCATAAATAAATCAAAGTTTCTTGAGAGTAGTAAAAGTGCTTTTTAGCTCTTCTTTTTCCCAAACACTCAACTATTTTTTTTTTCCCAAACACTCCCCACTTCACTATTCCCAACTTTTTATAACTTTAGTTTTTCCAAAAGAAGTAGAGTTTGCAAACACCTACTAAATAAACTTTCACTTTGTTTACAAAAATAACCTAAAAACTATAAGCTGAAGCTGAAGTTGTTTGTCAAAGACTTCAAAGTGCTGGAAGAAAAGCAGAAAGCACAAGGTGTTTTCTTCTAGAGGTTGCAAACATTACCAGCAATTCAGGTCACTCAATTGTAGATACTGTATCATGTTTTTGACTCACAAAAGGTTACAGAGTCGAAGTTTTATATGCAGAAAAGATGAATAATGTTCTTACCACTGTACTGAAAAGGACTATAGTGATAGTGCAGGTAATCATGATTGCATTTCCCGGCTGTTGAGTATGGCCTGATTTGGTAAACTGCAAATGCACAAACAGTCAGGCTTTATAGTGAATGTTCGCAAGAGCTTTTGCTTTCGGAGAAGCTAAAGTTGTAAAAATTTGGATTACTAAAGTTGTGCTTGAAATTAAAAAAAGTAGTTGAGTATATAAAAAAAAAGTTTCTCCAAACAAACTTCCATTAATTTACAAAAATAACTTAAAAGCTAGAAGCTGAAGCTAAATGTTGGTCTTTGGTGATTCCAGCTTCTAGCTTATAATTACTTAAAATAATTCCAAACACTTCCAAAGTGCTTAAAGAAAGCAGAAAGCACAAAAGTACTCTTTTTGGAGTGTGCAAACACTACCATAGTTTTATCGCTTCATAGTAGGAGAATTCCTTCAAAAAAGAAATAGTAGTTGAATTGTACCATAAAAAAAAAGTAGGAGAATTTCTCATTTTATTTACCTGATTATAAGCCAGAGCCATAGAAACAGCACCTCGCATCAGGCCAGCCCACCAAATTGTAACCTGTGTAGTCATATTAATTATATATTTCTTGCCAAAAAAACAAAATAATTAACAAAAAATGATTCACCTGCTGCCTGAAATTAAGTTTGTTACTCTTAGATTTTTCCGTGGAGTTGGATAAAAAGGATAGGGGGAAGATAGATGATGCTCTCCCAACCACAACTAGGCCAAAAAGTGCTGCACTTGCTCCAGCAGCTTTCCAAGGGCTGCAAGTAGGGGTGTTAATGAGCTGAGCTTGAGCCAAGCTCATCTAATTTTGAGAGCTCAAGCTCAAGCTCATATAATATTTTTTTGTTCAAACTCAAGCTCAAGCTCATTGAGCTTAATATTATAGAGCTCAAGCTCAAGTTCAAGATAAAATAATAGGCTCAAGCTCAAGCTCACGCTCGATTCTAAATGAGTCATTTCTCAAGCTCAAGCTCATGTGAGCATTTTTGTAATATTATTGCATAAATTTCGACATATAAACTCACATATCCACGAAAATAAAATAGAATAATATCAAAAATATAAAATTATTCGAAATCTCCTTTAAATATAACAAGACCTAAACCATAAAAAATATCCGTAGTCATCCAATTATTCATAAATCCTAAGAAAGAAAACAAAGCATGGTCTAAGCTCTAAAATATAAAAATAATGGAAATTAATAAAAAGTATATCTTTTTTGTAATATAATTAATCTTCGAGTTTTATAAGTTTGTTAATTTCTTATCTATAATATACAAAAGTTATTGTATTTTAACAATTTTAAAACTTCATTATCCCTTGATCATTTAATCATAACATTTTATAATATGAATTCTTTAGTTCTAACTTCTAATTATTTTAAATTGTCATCTCTTTAATAATTTGAAAACTTCCTAATCCCCTAACTATAAATTTTCCTATATATAATAATATTATTAAAATACTTAATATATATATAATATGTTTATATATTTATATAATTTATATATATAAAAGTAAAAATTCATGAGCCGGCTCATGAGCTATTGAACGACAAAGAGTGGGCTCAAGCTCACGAAACTCAAGTTCAAATTGAGCTCATCTTGAGCCAGCTCACGAAGCTCGTGAGCCGGCTCGACTCAGTTATCACCCCTAGCTGCAAGTTTCAGAAGATAATATGTGAATTTCATAAATGAAGGGAAAAACACATATTACAGCAAAAGTTAAACCCATTTAGTAGTGTTTGGTAGACGCCACATTACCAGTTGCTCACAAATTTCCATTTCTCAATATCTACTGCATCCATACCAACGTAAAAGAAGATTAGTATCTCTGCGATTAACGAGAAAGTTGAAAAGGCATGTCTGCAGAAATCAAGAACACAAGCCAATGTTGAGAGAGAGAGAGAGAGAGAGAGAGAGGGATATTGTATAAGTACTGCTTACTTGGCGGTAACTCTAGAACTTTTTGCCACATTGTGCGAGGTATAGTGTTGCATAACAATTCCACAAAAGAACACCGCAAGAATTCCACTCAAGTCAAAGAGCTGCAACGATATTCCAACATAAGGACTCATAATAGAAATTGATTTATCCCGAAAAAAAGAAAAGGAAATATATGTGTATATATATATTATATTATAGAAATTGACCCAAAGAGGTGAAAGCAAAAATAACCTCAGCCGTTAAATACGCAAGGTAAGGCATGAGAATCATTAAAGCTACCTCACGACCAGATGAATACCTGAGATTCAGATTTTATACATTTAAAGTTAGAAGATACAAGTGGTTTGGTAACACTATGCAGAAAAAAAAAATGTCAGTTTTCATTCTGTTGTCGAATAGGGAATATGTAGACATCGAAAGAATAAATAGTACGTAAGTAAACCATAAGCTGACACAATTGCTTGCATCACATACCTTCCAAATTTCAATTTCTCAGTCATGTAGGCACTAAGCAAGCCAATCTGCAATTGTTTAACAATGTAAATACAAATGATTGAACAAGTAACACATGACAATCATCATGAAAAAGTTCAAAAACATTCTGATTGAGATGAAAACTCACAAAAACACCTAGGAGAGAGCTGGTTACAAATAAAAAACAGAAATTGCCAAGGAACTTCAAGGCAATTTTTGTGTCGATATCTGAGAGGTCAAATTTCTGAATTGCATTGAAAAGCACCACAGATGTGGCATCGTTCACCACGCCTTCTCCAAAAACAATACTGTAGAGTAAAGGCGTCTCGTTCTGATTAAGAACCTGCCAATCAGGAAAAAAAAAAGTCATTTTCTTTGTCCTTCATAATAAAATAAGTTGCAAAGTTGTGTACCTGTAAAGTGCACACAGAATCCGTAGCTGAAAATATGGCTCCAATTGCTGCAGAAATCATGTCAAATGATTTTCAGAAGCCATCAGGCCAAGTTTCCATATCTATATATGTATAGGGTAAATTACATCTAGACCCCTTTGGTTTGGCCAATTTACACAAGAACAACCCCCATAGTTCGGAAATTACACTTACACTCCTTATGGTTTGGTAAGGGATTACAGACACCCCATTTGTGAGATTCTGTTAGGGCTTAAATCATTTTCCATTAAAATTTCGATGTGCAGTACCGAATAGGTCGTTTGTTAGATCGGTAACATTTTGAGGTCTTTCTCCGCAGCTACAATTGGATACAAGAGGGAAATTTCTCTTCAGAAAAAATGGCCTCCAAATGTTCCCCATCTAAAAAATGGCCATCTCGGTACTGCATATCGAAATTTTAATCCTTTAGGAAACCATAAGGGGTATAAGTGTAATTTCCGAAACCAAGGGGGTCCATATGTAAATTTGTTTGAACATGAAGGGTCTATATGTAATTTAACCTACAAAATAAAGCCACAAGATGAATAATATAAAAAAGAGTATAGGATACCAAGATAATCCCCAATCTCCAAATAGCCCATGTCGAATGTTTTGAATAACCATTTTGCACCTGAAACAGTCTTTAAGTATTAGCGCTATGCAAATCACAGACCTTACAAAGTTTCATGTGAATGAGAGTTGATAATAAAAACATAAATGTCATATTTATCCATGACTATTAGAAAAGAAAACCGTACAACACTCAATACTTCTAGCTAACGCATAAGTTAAAAGTTAAAACATAATCAGCACTTTGTTCAATTAATTACTGTTCATTAGCTATCGTGAAAGAATACCAAATGATATGATGCAGAACGATATCAGAGTTCCAACAGCACCAAATGACACAATATTCATGAAGTTCCTGAAAAATTGCTTCTTCTGCACTTGGAACCTGGTAGAAACATGAAAATATCAAGTATTACCAACTCCACACTAATTATTATGACCCAAAGGAAGAAACTTAACAGCTAAGTTATCTCATTTTAAACAATGGATAACATAAGAACACCACCATAAGTCCATAACTATTACGACTTACCCTGCATTAAATATAATAGGTGGTAATAGATATATAAAAAAGAGTTCTTCATCAAATTGCAAGACTCGTGAGCTCCGTCCTTTCGTAGCCAGCAATAGAGTGATTCCAGTACCCAAGCCCTACAGTTGAACAATGAAATTAGTTTTTAAGTTCAACATCGTTAAAACAATGACAAACCAAAAAATTGTAAAAACAGAAAATAAACTGATTAGGAAATAAGCAGCAAATGAAATGGGGGAAACTCACAATCATAAGAGCAGTAATATAATCATTGATCCATCGAATTTTTTCGAGCAGATGACCAATCACAATACAAACACAGAGCAGGGCAACAAACAGTGCAATTGAATCAATGGAAAGCTGATCTGGATCAGAAACCAAAGCCTCTAATCTCTTCAACAAATAACTCATAGCAGCACCCATGTTTCTCAATTGACTATTCAACCAAAACTGGGTAGCATTTGTTTTTCTTATTTCTGCATCAAAACCGGGAAAAATAGAAGTTCAATTATATCATATAAACACTGCACGGAAAGTAAAATGTCACAGAAAGTAAAGCATGAACTAAACACAAAATAGGCCAAAAAGCAAAAATGCAGTGCTCAAATTTGAAGTTGATCACGACTTGATCAAGCACCATCATGAATTAATTTTTCTCCAAAAAAAATGTGGAAAAAGAATAACTCGGAAGAAGAAACGAAAACATTAATAATACATACCTCTGGATCTCGTCGTGGAGAGCAGACGAAATGAATTAGGGTTTTTTCATATTTTTCATATTTATAACTTACTGAGTAAGGTTAAGGTAGGACTCTGTGGAAGAGTTTGAAGCTATATACGAATGTGATGGTAGGTAGAATACCGCGAAAAGAAGACACTTATGGGTTTTCATCGTGTGTGTTCCGGTGTCTGAATGATAGTGTGTACCTGCAGTTATTGGGTCGGGAAGCGTGGTTAATAAAAGTTTTGGGCTTTTAAATGGGCCTGTGGCGTGAATCTGACATGGGCCGACATATGCCCAATAAAATCAGATTGGTGAAATATTTGAATTTTATATTTGATTATCAATGTAACGCAATATTATTAAAGAGAATAAAAAAAAATCCCTAGGTTTTCTTACAGTCTGATGTTTCACTTTTGGACCATTTTGTCACTTGAGAATAAGTGTATCTTATGTTAAGAGTTGTGCAATAAATTGTGAAATGAATCTCAATCATTGAATTAAAGCCTGTGGATTTTGTGGTTGAGGACCACAAACACAAGAAACTATTTAGGCCCGTGATGATGACCCCTCCCCATTTATTTTCAGCTCTCTTTAACATTTATTATTGGAGCCCAAATATAGAATGGATTGTCACTTTGTCACACATTTTATAAATTTTATCTGAATTACCACCAAGTAGCGTACTTTAACAATTCAGCGTTATATTATTCTAATTAAAAATCTCAAATTCGAATTCTTGGAAACATAAATATCATTGTTAGAGAACACTTTGCATCTTAGTTCTGCAAGCCGACTCGACCAGAATAAGATAAACTACTATTATGATTAAGTAGGTCCAGTTGAGTGGGGTCATGGCTCATTATCTAACTTCCTTTTCAATTAATTAATTGTTTTGCTATCTTTTATTGGCTTACATTTAACCTAGTAAAGTTACACAACTAAGTATGGTGGGCCCAAGCATTTTCCAATGCTGTCAAAACTATTGGTGGATGAGCTAATCGCCCTAATTCTTGGTCTTCTTTCTAAAATTGACCTCCAAAATCTCCAATAATTTGACAAAAATAATTACTTTGTCTACCACATTAAGTGAGGATTATTAGTGCAATTCCAAGAGAAATTCATACTTTTTTTTAAAGATAAATAATTAGTTTGGATTTTGGTTCCTAAATGGTTTATCTTAGTGATACATTGTATATGTATATCATATCTCAATCAACGATTATCAGAAAACCCAATATCATATTATATGAAAAACCCCTACCGATTAGTTTTTATGATAATACAATCATCTATTTTACCTTAAAAATATGACTTTTTCAATAGTTTTTAGCCGAAATAAGGATTAGATAGACGACCGGCCAGCATATTGCTGACAAAATGGAACATGAATGATTAAAAAGTTGGGATTTGAATATGAAGAAATGGATTTGGTGGGTCAATTTGCAAATACTTGAAAATTAATATTTACATGTGAAAGAAGATAGAAATGAGCATAATACATAGCATGCCTACGGCCATTGGGATATTAGGTATAGACTTTTTTTGATTGCGAAATGCAATATATCCCAATTTCTTAACCCGCCTACCCTACCAATTAGGGCATGCTTATGCAAAATCCAATAATCAAGACAATAACCTACGACTCTAGGACCTAATCCAATCATAATAAATGTTAATAATTACAACAAACCTCCTATTTTAAGGTCAAATCTTTATTTTTCTGCAAATAATTAGTTTAATTTGTGATATAAATTTTGTACATGAATACAGATGAACATAACACAAACACAAAGTTACAATTTTTTTTGCAATTTAGTACTAAATTGTTGTCCGAATGGACCGATACGGTATTCAATACGACATTATACAATAATTTTTTTAGAAATATTAATATATTATATATATTCATATTTCACAAAATTATAGAAACCGTTTACATTTTTCAAACAAGTCATCCTCTCATGTTACTTGCATCATTTAATGTTAATATAGTGCGACAAATAAGTACAAATTATCGTAACATGTAGTCCCATGTGCATAAAACAACAATGGACCACGAAGAATGGGCAAATAGTCCATTGTAAAATAATTATTACATATTACAGGATTCATCTTTAATTAAAATTAAATATTAGGAGTTCGAATCCTGATTTTTTGTATGAAACAGTACCTACAATTCAACGAGAAAATTAGTAATTGTAATCAATATGGATGTCCTGATCTAAATCCAAAAAAGAGACATTGAAAATGCAATTTTTATTTTTAATAAATAGAAAACTCAGACAGTGTTTCTATTTAGTATTATTATAAGCCCTAAAATTCATTTCCCAAAAACCATGTCTAAAGACTAAAACAGGAGATAGGTTGGGGAGAGATTCGCGGAGAACCATGCGTGGGCTTAGTAATTAAAATATTAAATCAAAGTATTATTTTATTATAAAACAATTTAATTCCATAATCCCAATATCTTACTGCTGACCAATCAAATTACGAAGCATTACAGCTCATAAGTCAGGCAAGCTTGCGACAGCCATTTCATAAATTGAATTATAAGTTATATTCTATGGTGGACTTATATATAAGTTATGAGTCTCGGACATTTATATAGCGATAAATGATAAAAAATCAAAACTTTACGATGGAACTCATATCGTATCGATTTCATATCATTATATTTATGTTCGAGTAGCACAAAAGAAGATAAGATCTAACTATCATTATTATGCATTGGGTTTATTATGTGGTGCATGGCAGCATGGATATGGTTCATATACACATAGAAATACAGATATAATATAATACGGACTCAACATTATGATTTTTTTTTATTATTTATCACTATATAAATACATATCTCATATAATACATGGTCGCGCGATGATTTACTTCTATACAATATCGGCTCGGCGATGCATATTTTTTAAAAAAATATTTATCGTTAAACAAGTATTTTTATACGATACAACGCTGCATGTACAGTAATTTTCTTATAAACATTATGCATTATATGCTTTTTTTTTCAACATTGAACAATACAATTCTTTATAGTGTGTGTGTGATTTTAATTTTTCTTACGTCCTAAAATTTTTTACACATGAAATCAATCAGCTTTTGGCATAAAAAGGACAAGTCTATAGCGTCCATACTGAGACAGTGCCAACCCATTATACAGTGTCCCTTTCTTGGACTGACAATATTACCCCTCATTTACTCTTGACGATAAAATTTATTGTCCGAATCTGACCAATAGCAAAAAAGTCAAAAGAATTTGTAATGCTTTATTCTCCCGTGGTAACATTTCCTGCAGTGTCGTCCGGTTGATGTAAAAAACGTAGGGGACACCTCACATTTTGTTTATAGTTTATTTTGTGTTTTATTATCATTTTATTTCGAACATTTATAAAATAAAATAACATATTTTTCAACACTTATTAGAAATATCGTATATAGTTCAAATAAGTACATAATTTGCCACTTTGTACCAAAATTTTCACCAACTTTCTAATTATTAGTTGTTACTCACATTGCAAATCCAATTGGTTTTGCTTTAACTTAAGGTTGAGTGATCAGGATGAGTCAATGGACAAGTGAGTTTCCCCGTCAATTAAGACTCTCAACTAAACAACCCATTAATTTTTTGGAAAAAATTATTAAAAAATTCTTGAAATTACATAAAAAATTCAAAATATCACTGTAATCTTAAAATCTTATAAATATTTCCTGAAAATACAAAAAAAATCTTCAAACCTCACAAATATCTCATGGAAAATCTTACATTTATCCCCACAAGAAGGTAAATATACTAGTTTAAGATTTTAAAATATTTTTCATAAATACTATAAATCTGAGGGGGTTTGGGTAATTGGTAATTTTTATGTATGCTATCAATAATGAAAGTAAATGATGACCGGCCGGCCCCTTGAAAATTATGAAAAATGGAGCTCATCACAATTCACTCAACTCCATTATTCTCTTATCAATGCCCCTTTTCATTATAGGTCATTAATAAAGCAATTATTTCTATGCTTTAAGTTAAAAAATATATATTTTTTAGCAATTGCCTTGCTTGTCTTCTTCCCTATGTATTAAATAATAATAATTTTTCTATTATTAATAATAATAAGAAGAAGAAAAAGAACAACATTAAGTGTGATATTCCATGTAAAATAAACGACAAATAATGTATACAAAGTTCAATATAAAGTATGTTGCTCTATATAAAAACAACGGAAATTAAAATTTATTACACTTTTATCACTCAAAATTATAGACATTTTTACACTTTACAACCTCATATTTATAAGTTACTAGTTATATTTTAAATCTTTCAATTTGTTACAATTTATCACCTCAATCCGTATAATAATTTTACAAAAATATATTCTATCAAGTAATTTTGAAATTTTAAATATTGAAATATGTTTCTATAATATTTTAAATATCAAAATATGTTTGTGTAATTAGAAAAATCTCGCTATAATTGATTAAATTAGACATTACACATATGAAATTTGAACCGATGGTCTTATTGCAAAGTCTCTATCTTACTATTAGACCAATGATTTCTTACACCCCAAATTAAATGTATTTTATAATATGATTGGTTTGCCATGATTTCATGAATAATTTTTTACACAATCACAGTCCTCATGAGCTCTCAAGCGAAGAGGAGAGAGAGAGAGAGTAGTTTATTGTAATTTCCAATGTGGTCCCTCTAAAATCAAATCCGTCAGATCCACCCCTGGATTTTGAATCATTAGATTCCATTGCTCCTTTTACCCCTATGATTTATTTGCATTCCATTAAATGTAGTACAATAATAATAAAAAAAAGTTTATCATGTAATTTTGAATTTTAAATTCATCAAAGTAATATTTAGGCAAATAGCAAGTCGCCATTTTCCTGCGGCCAAATCACGGCTAGGATTTTCTCTCTACACTTGTCAATATCTGAATCGTAAATGTAAACCCCAGTTAAATCCTAACCTCACTAGTCACAGTGAGTCAACACAAGATATAAAAAGACCAAAAAGAAAAGAAAAATAAAGACATTATCTTCAGCTGTGTCTGTCTACTCATCTCATTCTGTCTTGCTCTCAGTAGCCATTGAGAGAAATTTCCCAGATCCAGAAGCGAAATCACCATTTTGGCCCTCCCATGGCGTACTTGTTCCCGGAGGAAGTCCTGGAGCACGTGTTTTCGTTCCTGAGCTCGGAAAAGGACCGGAACGCCGTCTCGCTCGTGTGCAAGTCGTGGTACGAGATCGAAAGGTGGTGCCGGCGGCGTATTTTCGTCGGTAACTGCTACGCCGTTTCGCCGGAAATAGTGATCCGGCGGTTTCCGGAGGTGAGGTCGGTGGAGATTAAGGGGAAGCCGCATTTTGCTGACTTCAACCTCGTGCCGGAGGGTTGGGGTGGTTATGTTCACCCGTGGATCAGGGCGATGTCGGTGGCTTATCCTTCGCTCGAGGAGATCAAGCTCAAGCGCATGGTGGTGACGGATGAGAGCCTGGAGCTGATCGCGAGATCGTTTAAGAATTTCAAAGTTTTGGTGCTGTCTTCTTGTGAGGGGTTTACTACAGATGGACTCGCGTCGATTGCTGCTAATTGCAGGTTATTAACTGGAAAAACAAAAGAGTAACATATAATATATTTTTGGGAACTTTTTTGCTATTTTTTTATTTAATGGTGAAGGTAAGTTTGTTTCGATGGGATTCAGTAAAAATGCGGAAGGAAGCTTTTGGATATTTTCAGCAGTGAAGTTGAAATTTATGCCTCTTATTACTTTTCAGTGGCATTGTGGTAAATCTGGAAGCATGGCTTTAATGTGTAATCTAGCTATTGAGTCAAAGATTTTTGCTCGCATTCATGCATCAGGAAGGTGTGAATGTTAATGTTTCCCCTTTACTCCTTAGGGCGAGCAAATACCACTCATTTTCTTCTCAACTATCATTTCATTGGTAACTTTCCAGCAGAATATTAGATCACGGAATGAAATAATCTGAGCTGATTACGGGTTCCTAAACGTCTCTTGGAATAAGCTTCTTTCCTTGGATGATGCAACCGTTTTGATTACCATGTCTCATTTGCTCGGTTTTGAAAGATTCTTTGTTGGCTGTCCTTGGAATATTATGACCTGTATTATTCTTTGGAGGATGTGTGGTCTTTTTGATTATTAAGTAGATTCCATGTCTCCTTTTTTATGTGAGTATGATTAAATACCAAAAACCTTTCCTTTGTTTCCGTTGGTTTTTACTTATCATTTGGAGTTGCTGTCGTGGAAGGCTATTGGGTATGTATAGTTAGCATTGTAAAACACATAAGGTATCATCGTACAGTTAAAGGATCTGGATTCTGGAAAGTAATACGGCACTATTGCTTGACCCTAATTATCTAGAACTCTTAATACATGTTTCCTTCTTCAATTGTCAGACCACAGGCTTGATAAACTCATCTATTTATTCCTTTTCTTTTCTTCTTTCATTACAGGAATCTCAGAGAACTAGATTTGAAGGAGAGTGAAGTGGAGGACCTGAGCGGGCACTGGCTTAGCCATTTCCCTGACAACTTCACCTCACTTGTTTCACTTAACATGTCTTGCTTAAGTTCAGAGGTGAGTTTCTCCGCTTTAGAGCGCCTCGTTGCACGATGCCCTAATCTGAGGACTCTTCGGCTGAATCGTGCTGTACCTCTTGAGAAGCTACCCATCCTACTCCACCGTGCCCACCAATTGGTTGAATTAGGAAGTGGTGCCTATTCAGCTGAAATTCGACCTGATATCTTCTCAAACATGGCAGAAGCTTTCTCAGTCTGTAAGCAGCTCAAAGGATTATCTGGCTTTTGGGATGCTGGCCCAGCTTATCTCCCAGCCATGTATTCAGTCTGCTCCGGAATCACTTCACTCAACTTAAGCTATGCAGCAATCCCAAGTCCTGATCTTGTCAAGCTTGTTAGCCTGTGTCCCCGTTTACAGTGTCTCTGGGTATGACAAATGGTTTTTGATAAATTATTCTATTATTCCATATTTAAGTATAAACTAATTAGTGAGTGTTTGCATATTCTAAGGAAAAAGAACACTTTTGTGCTTTTTTGCTTTTTTGCTTTTCTTTTTTTAGCACTTTGGGAGTGTTTGGAAACCAACTTCTGCTAATTTAAGCAGAAATAAGCTAGAAGCATCCAAGAGAAAACTTTTAGCTTCAGCTTCTAGCTTTTAGGTTATTTTCATAAATAAATGAAATTTTGTTAGTCTGATAAAAGTGCTTCTCAACCTTTTTTTACAAACACTCAACTGCTTTTTTGTGAACTTTTCACTTTTCAATACTCATAAACTTTTTATAACTTTAACTTCTCTAGAAGCAGTAGAGTTTGCAAGCACACACTTAACCCGTCATTGCATACAGGTTCTTGATCACATTGAAGACACTGGTCTAGAAGCTCTCGCCTCATCTTGTAAGGATCTTCAAGAACTCCGTGTTTTCCCTTCTGACCCTTTTGGAGCAGAACCCGATGTATCTCTAACAGAACATGGACTTGTTTCTATCTCCCAAGGCTGCCCAAAACTCCAATCTGTTCTATATTTCTGTCGCCAGATGTCAAATGCTGCACTAATAACAATTGCCAGAAACCGCCCAGAAATGATCCGTTTCAGACTATGCATCATTGAACCTCGAGCTCCCGACTACTCAACACTCGAGCCTCTCGATGCTGGTTTCGGAGCAATTGTAGAGAACTGCAGGGAACTACGCCGCCTCTCTCTCTCCGGGCTCTTAACAGATCGTGTCTTCGAATACATCGGAACTCATGGCAAGAAACTTGAGATGCTTTCCATAGCTTTTGCCGGTGACAGTGATTTGGGCCTTCATCACGTGCTGTCTGGTTGTGAGAGTTTGAGGAAATTGGAGATAAGGGATTGTCCGTTTGGGGACAAGGCTCTTTTGGCCAATGCTGCGAAGCTGGAGACAATGCGATCCCTTTGGATGTCATCGTGCTTGGTGAGTTACGGAGCATGTAAGCTGCTTGGCCTTAAGATGCCTAGGCTTAATGTTGAAGTTATCGATGAGAGAGGAAATCCCGAATCGAGGCCCGAAAGCTGCCCAGTCGAGAAACTCTATGTTTATAGAACGGTTGCAGGTAGAAGAGTCGACATGCCCGGTTTTGTTTGGAAAATGGATGAAGATTCTGCCTTGAGGTTTTCTTGAACGATATTTCTTGTTGAGCAACATTGCTTACCGGTACGGAGTCAGGAGTTTAATTGCGGAAAATGATTCAACCGTGAGGTTTTCTTGAGCAACACTGGTTAACGGGACAGAGTCAGGAATTAGTATTTGAGGGGGGCCGTGACCCCCCTTGACAAATTATTGTGCGATAGCAGTGTTGGTGGAAGTGAAATGCCATCCATTTTTGCACTTGGCTGAGCTATTATTATTATTATTATTATTCTTCATTGAGATCATTACATAGTACAGAGGCGAAGCTGTTGTTGTATACTACGTCGTATTTGAGAGATTTTATTTTTTAGGTGGTTCGTTGTTTTTTGTTTATAGAAGCAAAGTACTCGTATTATTTGATTCGGTCTAGTTCATCCATTTTTATTTATTGGGAATAAATAGTGTATGTTTACACTTATATTGACATTTACTCTTTCAACTCTTAATTTCATGCATCATTTTTTAAGTGATCGGTTATTGTTCTGTTCAGTTCAGTTCACTTTCTTAAACATTTTCATTAGGATATTTCTCTTAGTATTATTTTGACAAAGAACTTATGATGACAAACTTGCAGCTTGACCTATGTTACCCAAAAAATACAAAAATAAATTCTAAACTTAAATTATCTCTAGAGAAACTTAACGAAAAACTTGAACACTTTTACTTTTTATTTACGGTACATATTTTTTTAATTTTTAAATAATATTTGTAAGATCTTGATTGTCATAAGGTCATTGTGCTTTAATCAACTTCTTGGTGGTTATATTTTGTGTCTAGAGAGAGAATGAGCATCGACTGCAGCGCCATGAGAGACAGTGAGAGAGAGAGAGAGAGAGATTCTGAAGAAGAGGTGTTCAGACAACTTTTGTAGACATCACTACCAAATATTCATTCATTCTGATTTCTGATTTCTGTACCTGAAAATCAACTCACCAAAAATTGTATTTCTGAAACCCACTACCCTTTCAGGATATCAAACAGCCAGCTTTTTAATAAAAAATTATACACGCAATTTAACATTTATCCTTGCAACTAATCGAACCTAAATCTCCACAAACTTTGAGTAATATCTAGCTATTGAGCCAATAGCAGCTTTAATTTCTACATTTTAATTAAAATTAAAAAGCAAAATTAATACCTTATTTTTTATTATTTATTTTTTAAAATAATTTCCTCTTTTTTTTTTTGGTGAACATAATTTCCTCTTTTTTAACATGAATCAGAGATAGTAACATGACAAGGATAAGAAAAAAATAAAGAAAAATGAAAAAGCTGACCAGTACTCTTTGCCTCTTGTGGTTATACATTTTCATTGGCTGATGATTCCTTCACTTTTAGTGCTATTATTAGTTAATTAATTAGTACTTTTTATTTCATGATTTCAGAAAAAAAAAATTAATATTATTATTCATTAAAAATATTTTTCTTTTTCCCAAAAGTTTAGATTTCGAATCCTAATTTATGCATGTAAGTGGGACACTCAAAATAAAAATTATCTTTTTATTTTAAAATGTACAAAAATTATCTTTGAAATTTTTGTTATTCATATAAAATATTTCAGATATATATATTCCAAGCATTTGTTACGATTCACAAAATTTTAATTTCTAAATTAAAATTTTCTGATACAATTGATATAATCATCCTATGCCAAAACACATATATATGTAATTATCTATGATGCATGAACACTCATAAAAATTCTAGCTATTTTGTTGTGTCGTGTCGTATCTGACACCCATATCAGACACTTTTCTATTATAAAGTATCAAAAAATCCATATTATGTTGCATTCGTGTCCGTTTTTAATTATTAATGATGAAAGAAAAACATCTTTATTAATTATATTTATTTCTGTGTATCTCTCTCTCTTAATTCGTACGAGCAGAATTGACAGTCAAAGATCCCATCAAGAGATACTTAAAATAAAGTGTGGCGAAACAATATCTGTAGTTAAATTGTAGGAAATGTATTCATTCAATTCTTGATAGATTTCTTTCTAGGAATCATCTCATCTCTCTCTCTAACTTTAATCAAACGCCTCTTATTTTGATGCAACTAGCTAGCTTTTGCATTAATATTATTGTGTGGTACTTTGATATCTTAAACAGCAATCACTTTTTGGCAGTATTGAGCTGATCATGAATGGTACAACTCATGCAGGAACAAATTAAAATAAAATAAATTTTAATTCTTGTGCTATATAGCTAACTAGCTCTTTAATTATTTTTCAGAGTCTGACGATACGTAATGCTTTTGATTTGTAATTATGTTGTCCAAAAACAAAGTCAATATCTGCATGCAGCTTTAGAAATAGTACGTACAGCTCTGCCTCTGGCCTCTAGCCTTCCGCATTCAGTAATTAGTAATGTTGAATCATACATACATACTTTTCATCGACTTATTGACGATTCATGACCTCTCAGTTCTCATGCTATGCTATATCCTATAAAGATAATTACATTTAGACCCTCACCATATTTGGTCCACTAATATTTCGACACTCTATACTGTGGAAAATTACATACAGATCGATACCCTGTGTAGTGTGCATTGATTCGGTAGTCTCACAAATGGGTACGTGCGTTTTGGTTAGGATTTTTGCCATTTTTCATTCAGATATATCGAAAACACAATATCAGAGTTCCTACAGTTCTTGAATATGGGATTCCAGGATTGATCATTGTCTGATGGGATTTGGAATTAACACCCTTCAATAATTTAGGGTTTATGTTTTGGTTTTTGGCACTTGCATTGATTCCATGCTTTGGGAGATGAAAATCAGTTTTATCGTATTGTCAGCTTAGTGTAATAATCCCTAGATTTTTTCGTCGCTGTAGGTGGAATATATATGGTCGCCAACTATGATGCACAAACACTTCTAAAAATTCTACGCTATCATGTCGTGTCCGACACCGTATCGGACACCCGTGTCGGATGTTTCTGTAGTGTAAAATTTGAAAAAAAATCTGTGTCACCATGTCCATGTCGTTTCCGTGTTTCATAGATTGCCAGATGCCAAATTATTAAGTTTTAGGGACTGTTTGGTACATGAACTTATAAATGGCAAAAGTTACTTATTTAGTAACTAAAGAGTTGGCCCCCATGTCCAAGCCCATTAGTCCAACTATTTGATAGGTTTTGTCAAAAGGCCCAGGCTTTCCATGACGAATAACGAGCCCAGATGAGGTGGAGTTTTTTCCCAAAACAGAAAAGTGTGGATTTCTATGGTACATATGAAAACTTATGGGATTGGACTTATGCCAAGCTTCAAACCAATCTATTTCTTGCTTACTTCTACAATGGAATAATTCCTTCAGATGTAATTTCACAATACATGGTTATGCATCAATTCTCAATACTAGGCAAAATCTAACTTCATTCATCAACAATTCAAGATTAAGCAGAAACTAGAACACCAATTGCAGAGAGATGTACATACAAATTGTAAAAATAATCACAACATGATGAAGATAGTTTACAAGTATGAAGGCAAAGTTCCAATTTCAGATCCTACATCGTTCATTCTCTTTAAAACAGAACTCCATTATCAATGGTACGCCTCTCTAATATATCTAGGAAAGAAAGTTAAAGGGCATCTGAAGAGTTGGCTTCAAAGGATGGAGCAAGAACATATGCCCTGTTTTTGTTTATCCGACTGGTTCTTATCTGCATTGCACAAAAAAAAGGAAATTTATAAGAGTCAATTACAAATACCCCCCTGAAGTTTGTGCCGTTTATGAAAAACACCTTGAAATCTTGAAAATTACAAAAACACCCTGAGATTTGGAATATCATAACCAAAAAAACCCTCAAACTAATGGAAAATCATTGATTCGAGGCATGTTTTGTAGTTTTCAAGGTTTCAGGGCATTTTTTCGTAAACGACCCAAACCTCAGGGAGTTTTTCGTAATTTTCCAATTTAAAATATCTGTGAAATAGCTTGTTTTTTTCACAAGTTTTAAATTGTGAATATCCAAAAATAGTGACCATTATTGTTATCAAACACCAAAAATGATATTGGATAAGAAAATAATTAAAACCCGCAAATATAGCAAATAAATAAATAATAATAGTAATTACCCGTCTTTCTTTTGACAATAGCAGGCTGTACAACGACATGCATCGTAATAACTCCACCAGGAAGGTCACCAACGTTTACTCTAGACTCAGCAAGTGTCTTCCCATTCTCTAAAACTTTTCCAGCATGGATTAATTTCATATCACCCACTGACTTTGGTACAACCGATTTATCTATAAATCCAGAGGAAATAGGCTAAATCAAGACTGTGACAAAATTTCTGAGTTACAAGATGATTTATCTGTCAATTCAGAGGACTTATTCCCTTTCTTAATCACCGACTAAATTCTGGCAGGGTGAATTGTAAGCTTTCTAAATTATTATATCCAGCTGCGAGAGCAAGATTTTAAAGGTTCGTTTCTGACAATATTGACTCATGCACATGAAAAGCTAGAGAAATATTCCTGATAATTCAAAGCAACTGGCACTACAAAGCCAAGAGCACTGTCACGACAAATAACAACAGGCAAGAACTTCGTCATTCGTCACATCCACAGGCTAATTATGATTAGTTTTGTAAATCACACACAAAACACACACCGAAAAGACAGAAAAGAGAAAGAAAGACCAAAAAAAAAAAAGAGGCAGAATCAGAAATAGTCCTGATAATGCAAAGCAACTGCCACTACAAAGCCAAGTTGCACTATCACGAGTTCTAATGGAGAAAAAGAGAATATAATTTTTTTTGCAAACAATAACTCCAAAGGAAAACATTGATGTAAAAGCTGATACTCGATAATGGAAGAGTCTGAATACAAAAGAAAACATAAGGGCAAACACCTACAAAGAAAAGACAGAAAAAAGTTAGAATCAGAACCTTGAGGCCACTCAGAAAGAAGTCTTTGCTTAAGAGTTGCAATAGTAATGGAAGATGAGTAGGATCCATGACCTATATCTGTCCCGTCAAAAATTCTGAACTTAAGTTCAAGGTTCTCCTCTCCTTCAGCCATGGTAGCTTGTTTCTAATATATTTGCAGAAGCCCAATGTAATACAATGACAATCCTATGAGTAGAAGAATTCAATATACCCAAATTCACCTGCCCAATAAGAATCCAAAAAGATTATAAATCATCCACATCCCAAAATAAGAAAGTAATAGACTCCAACTTGAAAAATGCCAAACTAATATCATCTTGAAACTCACAGACTCAACCAAATTCCCCACACCTAAATTAAAAAACACACACACAAGAAAGGTTACCAGAAACTGTACATCTGAATCACAAGCCAATGAACAGAGTAACCACTTCATATGATCCAACGGCTAACAGAAAACTCAACGAAGCCCCTGTATCACAAACCGAACGAGAAAGTGCATGAGAAATTCTCCATCAATACACTCCATTTATAAAAAAATATTAATCAGAGAAAATTGTAAAGAAACGAAACACCATCGAAACCTAGACTTCAATGACATTCTGTTTTCTGGACAAAAAATATATACCAATATGGAAAAACTCATATAAGTCCAGTTGCCACTCAAGGCAAAAAAGGACAGCAAGGAAATTATAAGCTGAAATCATCCCATAATTGTATTTTTACAAGCGATTCCCTCATATTTCCTTAACACATACGCAAGAACACTGTATCCCTTAGCGTTTTACTTTTACCCATTAAATTCATATGTCCAAAATCAAGAACATTTTTTCAATAGTACGCCATCAACAAAATCCAATATTCTGACCAAATTAGGATCTCGATTTCCCTTTCGAAAGATCAAAACCCTAGTCATTTACATCTCTTTCAGAGACTATGGTCCAGTTCGAATAAATCTTGAAAACCCATTACAAAAATCCAAAATTAACAATAAATGCTTAAATATATACTACAGAAAGTACGTAGTTTCTTGTATTTTTTTCCCAATTAAAACAACAAGGTGTATAATGTCCAAACTTCAAAAAATATCCAAAAAAGGAAAGAAAGGAACACTGAAGTATAACCTGATCACGAAGCCATTTGGTGAAAGATCGGAGACGGAAGAGGAATATTCCGGCGCAGCGAGAGCGGGACAACGGCGGAGAGGAGGAAGAAACGGCGAATGGATTGTGACGAGATACAGACAGAGATAGAGGATTCGGTGGTGTTTGACGCTTTGCTTGTCCGTCAGCTTATCAGTCTTTTTCTTTCTTCACTTCCTTTTGGGGAAAAAGGAAAAAGAAAATTCAAAAATGGGATTTACCTTTCTTTAATTAACTAATTAATTAATTTTCATGATTTTTTAATATGTATTGAGGTTTTTGATTTCCATTCTCTAAAGTGGCATTTACTTGTTGTGTAAAAATTATTTAATTTTCTAAAATTAAGAAGAGAACATTACTTGTGCTACGTATTAATTAATGATATTAGATCACAATAGTGTTGCATAAAAATTAATAATCTTGGATATTCTCTTACAAATATATTTTAATATAATTCTAAAATATTATTAAATACAGATTAACAAGTAAAAAATATAACATGTGATCACTAGCTACCAAAGAATTCATATCTAAAGTTTCAAAAACAATATATGATATGAAAGATACTATGAAACATGGACACGGATACGGCGATACGGACACGATAAGACACAGATATGGTGATACGTTTTTTTCGATATTTTTCACTAAAAAAATATCCGACACGGTGTTGAACATAACGCGACAAGGCAATATAGAATTTTTAGAAATATCTATCCATCATAGAAAATATATATATATATATATATATATTCTTTTCAAACTTGTGGAAGCCATTGTAAATGGAATGATCAATTCCATGTGACTTGATTTGGGAATTTGATAAATGGAATAAAATATCAGATACATCAAAAAGAAGCTAAATGGAAAAAGGGTGTGGGTATAATGTAAGGATACTTCTAAAAATACTACTATATATGTCATATCGTATTGTGTTTGATACTATATCCGATACTTTTCTAATAAAAAATATTGAAAAAAATCCGTGTCACCGTATCTGTATTCCTATATCATACTTTATAGGAAATTTTATGCCTTTCCTTATCTAAGATAAAAGATGGTTTGAATCCAAGGCTTCTTATACTACACAAGTGGAATATTTGTTTTTTGGTTTTCAACTTTATGCTATGCAAATGGGGTAAAATGCACTAGGAATTTTCATAAAGCTGAAAGCATCCCCTTGTGTTATTTTCCTGGCAAAATATTCATGTTTTTAACTAGTTTTTTATTCATAGCAACATAGAGCCTTTACCAAAACGTGTATATTTCATTACATTTTTGCTACTAGTGCAAATTCACACGTTAAACCCACATTTCCCGGATATAAACATAGTGATACGAACATGACACAATATGATATTAATCTGTATAAAGACATAATTTTTATATTTTCTAATTGATTTTGAAGTGTCATTAATTAATAATTAACTTCGTTAGTGTCACCACCTAGTCTATACCATTTCGTTTCGTCCTTGAATATATACTCAAATTACAGAACAGATAGCTACAAAATGCAGCTTGCCATGCATTCTAATCTAAGTAAGAATCTTTAATTGTTAATATACATTTAAGGGTTAATAACAGTAAATTAACTTCCACATTTTTGAGCCATTTCGACACTTTATTATTTAACCGTCGCGATGAAGCAAACGTATGCGTTAGTCGTCAGAAATGCGATTGGCGATGCCCAAATTTATATCTCAGTTTGTGCAAAAAAGTTAGGGGTTCAACGTTATCATCTCTTCATTTAAGTATTTAACTATATATCACTATCACTAAGGTTTGAGTATTTACAAATTAGCCTGTCTTATTTCATAAATTACAAAAAATTCCCTAACGGTTGACTATTCTTGTGAAATTTGTGAACATATGACAAGTAGAGGTTTTTGCTGATATCGACTAGGATTTAAACTGTACTATATATTAACTCTTACACCAATAATCTGAAAGAGACAAGACGCTTCGCATGGTGTGAATATAACCAAAATCCAGTGAAGGTGTTACGAGAGAATTATGAAACTTAAGAGCTGTTTTTGGAATTGTACAAACAATAGAGACTAATTTGTAAGTAAACTAAACCTTACGGGTGATAGACGTAAATCTCCTTATATATAAAATACACGTGTACGTGTGTAATGCTAATACTTTCACAGTCTTTCACCAACAGGAACTAGGAAATTAGATCAACTTCATTTAATAGTCAAAAGCAAAATAGAACATATTCTTTTGTTCACTAATTAAGGACAATACTTAATTACTTGACAGATACTTATAGCTAATTAATTAACCAAACTATACTTAATTAGCTGATAATGCTAAAAATCTCAAAAACTAACCTACATAATCAGCTTACACATGAGATACTTAATTTACTTCCCGACTCTAGCTAGAGCTAGCCCTGCATAATGGAGCAAATCTTATTCTTAAAAACAGTACTATAGTCTATATATATGTTTTTCTTGATCATCATCAAATTAAAGCTTCATTATCCACTAATTTCTCTTTCAGTTGGACAAATTTGGCTGATATGGCTTGAGTAGTGGCATGAGTGAGCCGCTGAGGTGGAGTGACATAACCTCATTGGTGGACCCCACAAGTTTTCCGGCGACGAACACTGCCGGAACTGGGCCGCTGCAACCCATCCTCATCAGGGCTTTTTCTATCTCTTTTCCATCTTTATCATGATCGATCTCATGGACACATGGATTAACTCCCAGCTCTTTGAATAGCATCTGAACTGCATAGCACAAGCAACAAGTGCTCTTGCTGAAGATCAAGATCCCATTTTCCGATGTGAGTTTTACTACTTTCTCCATCTTTTATTATGTTTTTTTTAGGGTTTTTTCTTGAGGGCGTTTGGAGATTAAAATTAGAAACCCACTGGGAATTAATTGGAGTAATGGGCCTGCAGGACTGTAATGTTTAGTTTGGGCAGGCAAGAAAAAATGGGATTGGAAAGGTGAAACTTGCCTGAATTTTTGAGGTGTTTTGGAGCTCTATTTATAAATAACAAAAAAAAACATAGACAGGAAAAATAAAAAGAGTGGGCTGCTTTTTCGAAAAAACAAAGAACATTCTCAAAAAAATAAAATAAAGTTGGCTTTTTAATTACTACTTGGATGCTAAAATAAAACATGTTAAAAGGCACTTTTTTGAGATGGATACTCATGAAATACACATATATGTCCCCGCACATAAACAAGTTGAGCATGTATCACTTTTTGTAGTGAATAAATTCTTGGTAATGGGGAACAATTTTGACCGTCTGATATGCAGTATTGCAGATTAATATTCCTACGTAGAAACTCTTTAATTTTGGTCAAAAATTAAATAATCGAACATTTCTTGGAGAATGGTAATTTTGAAAACACGTCGCGCGCCTACTGACCATTGAGGAAGCACTTTCTTGTTTTAGTAGGGACAATTGACAAAGAAATACAAATTTTAGGGGTAATTACACTTACACTCCTCGATTTAGGGGAAAATACGACAACATTCCTTCAACTATTAGAAATTACAGAGATATTTCTTCCGATTATGGCTTCGTCTAACACTAGTCGTTAGGATTCGGAGTTGTGTCAGCAAAAGAATAATCTAAGTCGAGGGCGTGTTACTGTATTTAAAGTCGAGGGGGTGTAAGTATAACTATCCACTTTTTTTAAGTTAACAGTCATTAAGGGTAAAATGGTAATTTGTAACTTTATGATAAGTACTTTTCAGGTTTCTGTTAGATTTAGGGGATCTGTGATCTGTACATAATTTTCAATAGTTAAGAGGGTTTTGGTGTACTTCGTCTCAGCTGAGCCTATAAAAGATCTGCAAATGCGCGATCTTTGGAGACGATTGGGGCGGACCACCTTAAAGAAAATGGGTACCCGTTTGAAAAAGAATAAAATTGCAACAAAATTAAGCAGCATATATATTAAATATGAAGATCGATCGATGGAGGGGTGGTCAATTTTCGTGGAGATTCTTGAAATCGTCTCTTAGGATCGAAGATGATATATTATATTCGATCTGTGGAAGAAAAGATCGATCGATCAGGAATATATGATATATCAGAGGACTGACTGCTTTCGGTGCTGAATCTTTAATTTGGACCAATTTGGGAGCTACCATGTGTGAGCTAGAATCTCTTAATTTGCATGAATATATAATTATATTATACGTACATTTTCTCAACTACTGGAAAGTGTATATTTGTACGTATATGTACAATTTTGTCACTTGAGGAAGAGACTCTAACATAAGGGTGCATGAAGGTTAGGACGCCGGCCTAGAAAGTTTTTGGGTTCTTTTACGATCTATTAATGACAGCTGTATTTTCAAATACTTGAATTCGAAATTTTGGTTAAACTAGCATAACGTCGAATCTTTAAGCAACGCCACTTGGTGATCACTAGATTATTGGTTTTAATAGATTTAGAGTATTAACGAATATTGATTGATGTAATTATGGCAAAAAGAATCATTTTTCGCTAATTAGGTTTCTTAAATTCTTCATATGATATGTGAAAGTTAAATAGCAAATTAGATGCAATTTTGAAATTAATTTGTCCTTTGGAAGTTTAACTTCCAAAGTTCTTGGGTGTAGTCGGTAGTGGAATTTTAATTTGTGGGGTCAATACTATTATTCGCATAATGTAGCTTGCACACGTACATGACTTCACTTATTAGGGTTTCATTCTTGTGCATGCAGAATTTTCGAATAGAGGGATATTATATCATGTATACAACTTATTGGCTGTGCTATATATTCCTTTTAAGTGTAAAAGTTAACCAAAAAAAACAAATAATTCAAACTCATTCATTTTTAATTAAATGTTAGAGTTCGAATTATAGCTTTGGGTATATATGGAGCGTTTTAAATCTTGATCCTGGCCATATATTCCATCCTTAGAGGTGTCTATAATTCAACGAGGAGACTAGTCATTAAAATCAACGTAACAGTGGATGCCTTGATTTAGATAAAAAATAATAAAAAGTATTTATCTAATTTATTTTAAGACATAAATTTATTTTTGAATTGCTAAAGATAAGTATGAATTATAGGATTGATTCACTGTCCCCTTAATTTTTGTGTTGATTGAAATGACTCAAATGAGATGTTAACAAAAGTAATAACAGAAAAGATTAAGCTATGATATGCACGAATATCTTGTTTCATTTTGGTGGCGCCAAAACATGCAAGAATGAAGTAGTACTGTCTTTCATGTTTTCACAATTTTGTCTTAATTATAGGAGACACACATCTGAAATTAATAATTAATTTTTTATGATGAAATCATGAAATAATATTATAGGGGAAATTTACCTTTTTATTCTTCCCATTGATGGACCACTCACTTCTTTAGTTGATTATGTTTTCACACTGTAACGATTCGATAATACAATTTTCTTTTTTTAATATTTTGTATTAGCTAGGGATATCGAATACGATACAATATGATAGAATTTTAAAAGGAAATATGTAACATTTACTAATAAATGAAAAAGTTTATGGAAGATATTGTATGATTTTGTTGCACAAGATTTAAATTGAATTGGTGGTGGTCAATTCATGGATCTGAACCTTTTGGATAGCTAAGTTATTCCTCTTTTGGAGGATTAAAAAGACATAAAAGTATACCTTTTTTTTTTTACATTTATTTCCAATGATTTACATATATAGACAAAAATTGTGCGGCGACTTTTTATATTGTGGAGACCCATCTATCGAGCTATCAACGGTCATAGGAACGGAACAACGCTTTCCTCACGTTTGTACAAAATTATATTCTATTTATCAGGAAATCATAGTTTATAGAAGAAACTCATTTATTCTTAATTAGGAGTTCGAATTTTAATTTTGGGTATGAATTAACTTTAATCACCTAATTAGTTGTCTCAATTCTCACCTGTTGAGATACCTACAATCCAACGAAGGGATTAGTTACCGTCGATATCCGGTTTAAAATTAAAAAATTATCTTATATTTAAAGAATGTAAGAGAGGCCTCTTAAAGGATAAATAGAGAAAGCCCATAATAAGAGATGGATGGGCCTGTGTCACGAATGGTTGATCCATTTATTAGTGAGCCCATCAAGCTAACTTGATCAGCAGTTATAACTTATAAGCTTGGGCTTTTAGTTTAAGATTCGAACCGAGCTCGACCCATATATATATATTTGTAGACTCTCTATTCATTGGCTTTTTATTTTTTATTATTTCACTCACATGTATACAATTATAAATAATATCTTAATATTTAAGTTCGAATTTGAACTTACGGCTCACACATAGTAAATAATTCAAAATTATAAAATTTGCACTAGAATTTGTAAAACAAAAGTCTGTCTCGACTCAGCTCTACTTGATTTTATCATGATCTGGAATTACATCAAAAAGTCACTAAAAGTAGACTTTCAAGTTTCAACCAAATTAAAAGTTTTACAACACTTGACAAAATCAAGAAGCCCCTAAAGCCTAAACCTTTCTAGTACTTAGATTGCTACAATATTGAAAAGTCTTTTAGAGCCAAATAACCTTGGCACTAATGAGCATTTTCCTTAGTGATCCATCAAGATGAAGGGAGATCAAATCTTTGGTCGATCCAACAAATTGTCCACCGATGAAAACTGCCGGAACGGACGGATTGCAGCCGAGGCATTTCAACGCGCGCTCCATTTCCGTCCCGTTTGCATCGTGATCAAGCTCGTGCACTGCAGGATTCGCGCCTAGTTTGTGGAACAAAGTCGTGATGCTATCGCACATGCAACACGTGCTTTTCGTGAAGATTATGGCGGTCTTTTGTGATGCTAGTTCTTGAACTCTTTCCATTGTTAGACTCGGAGTTTTCTGATAAGGATTGTATGAATTTAGAGATTATATGGAGGTTTAATTAGTTTATTCTCTTATGGGATTTTGTGATTCTTATTTATAGAGAGGATTTGGTATAGAGTTTCTGTACGTGTTATGTTTTGTTTATTTACCTTGAGAGAAAATGAGAATCCTAAAGATTATAAAGTTGACTTTGGTGATATTTGTTTGGATAAGAAGAAGTTCTTTTGAAAAAGAAGTTTTTACACACAATGTGACATGATTTTAACAATTAGATTAATTAACGAATGGATTCCACACCCGGTACATTGAAGAATTTCTCGAGTACTTACACTGTTATGTATACATTGTTAATGGGATAAATAGTAGATAATATTCTTCAATTTGGAGGGGCCAATTACTATATTACAAATAGTAGTTTCAGTATCTGAATGACCTAACTGTGTTAAATTCTTGAATTTTAGGGTTGAGTACTAGCTACTTTATTCTTCCCTGGATTTCTGATCTTGTGGGCTGATCTGTAAGATCAACTTAAAAAGAATAAGAACTTATCCAATAGATAATAGATTTGCCACTTTTAGAATCTGACCCCTGATCAGTCCTAACATATACATTGCAATTAAAATTCTTGCAGGAAGCTAAGGTTTATCATTGGATGGTTTACTGGATTATAGGTATTTGCATTGCATGAATCCCCACTCTGATACACCGTTCCACTGCAATGATCATCTGATCGATCGCTCTCTCAAAAATATATATATACAAATTAGATGATCATATTTTTTGCTTTTTGTCCATTTAAAATGGTAAGGTGTCATGTTTTAATCTTTATGAAACCTCAATTTCTTTTCCAAAGTTTAAGGTTTTAGTTGGAGCTACACTGTTAACAATATCAACCCCCCCCCCCCAACCATAAACTAAATGAGGCTGGATTGGGCCTCAAGGTTTCACAGAGCTACGTTCAAGATTTGGCCCTTATTCTGTTTAAACTATAGACATGGGCTTCTATAGCTGAAAGAAAATTACTAGCCTAGCCCAAATCAGGCCCGTTGAAGTAAGTTAATCTGATCAAAGCTGATTAATAAAGTTAATCTAGAGTTTTAACCCTACACATTTAATACTAATTTTATTTTTGAATTAAGCATTGGAGTATTTAATTACACTGAGACCACTCATGCTATAAGAAATTACATCTAGATCCTTGTACTTTGACTCGATCTTACAAATTACTCCTTATGTTTGCTTTAGCAAGGGTTATCAAAGTCTTCCGTCATATTTTTAGAGTAAACTGCCCACTTTACTTCTACATGCATGGGGAGGAAAAATTTTGTGTACAATAATTTAGTAGATTTTGTGTGACTAAAAGCCTATTTAGAGACACTAAAGTATTTCAAAGATAAAATCTACTAATTAATCAGGTCACAAACTTTTTTCCGTCTATGAAAATGTAATTTGGATTGTATATTCCATACATTTGACTGAAGAAACAGCATGAAAGAGGACAAACGGGGCAATTTGTAATACATAATCAAAGTACAAGAAATCTAAATATAATTAAACCAATTATAAGTGATCTCTAAAAAAAAATAATAAATAAAAAAAATGGAGGACAGTGTCGAGGTTCATTTAAACACAAGTACGATATAGTACTGGCCCTTCATTTTTTTCTTGAGCCAGTTATGTATAAATGGTCCCAAATTATGCATCTTTTTTTTTCTTTGTAAGAAGCAGCTACGTTATGCATATTTCCCACCTGGAAAATTTCACAAGAAATATTCTCTTATTTTGTGGATATACCTAACAAAAAGTTTTTTGTTTTCTTAAACCCCATCAGAAAAATAATTAAAAAGTTTAAAATTAGGGGGAGAGAGATAAGGTTGAAAATCAACACATATTCTCATATCACTTCAAGATTATATATGTCTTTAATCCTTCTCCACACATAATGGAAGATTATTTCGCCTTTATCGAATAACTAATCACATTTGTTATCTTCATGATTAATATATCATGAATCTATGGTGTTGATCAAGAGTTAAAGAATCTTATTTTGTAAAAGATCAAAAGTTAAAGAATCTTAATTAATTTGTTTGTTTTATCTCATAACCGACCAAGTTAAACTTTAATGAATTAGCACTACTAATTAATCTCAACTTTTAACCAACACGAAATTCACAATTTGATGCTAAAATATGCTGCTGCTTTTTAGGGATAATAATTATCATTAGTCAATTTTAATTTTAATAAACTAATTATGTTATGAGAATTAGAGAACATGCTAATTCTCAAGGTATCTTCTCTTTGTATGGAAGTCTTGCTAGGTAATTAAATTACATTAAATCCCCCTGTGCCAAAAGAAATTTATAAAAGAGAGAATATCACCCGAATGAAGGCAAGTAGAAGCTGTATTTCTAATTAAAACCAATTATCTCAAGTGCCGCTTACCATTTCTAAAGGACTATTTTTATTTGAATAGAAAGTGATGGGGAATATTAATTGTGTAACGGCGTTTCTTGATTTCTTGATACTCAAATCTTTCTCCCCTTTTCTAAAAACGACACTTGGGTTTCAGGCAAAGGAAATATACGGCTAAACGTAGTCGCATTTTGAAAAGTTGTAACTTATTAATGGATACAAACATAGACGAATGTAAATTTTACTAAATGAATGGTTGTGATTGCCTTAAAAGTTTAAAGCTAAAAAGCCCCACGTTTCATCGATATATGCTAATATATCAGAATATATCTATCAAATATTTTTCCGGACAAATCTTTTAATTTATTTTTGAGTAAATTATATTAATTACTACCCGTAATGTTAGAGATAATTACAATTTAGTCCGTCTATTTTCATGAATTACAGAAAACTCCCTGATGTGATCACTTGTTGCAGAAAAACTACCTGAAACCGGTTGATTATTTGCACTTTTGGGCTTAATATTGCATAGTTTCAGGGAGTTTTGGTAATAAAGTGAAATGCCAGGGAGGTTTTCGTAAGTTTTAAAAATAGAAGGACTAAATTATAATTAGCTGAAATATCAGGGATAGCAGATATAATTTGCCACCCTCTGCGTACTACTATATATAAGCTACACATGCAAACAAGTTTTCTCAAACACACCAAAATCTATCTCCCTTAGCTAAAAAATCAGTTGATCACACACACATCTCTCTCTCTGATCTCTCTAAATCCGAGGTGCATTAAAATAGAAATGGAGACTGTGGAGAGATTGACAGCAGAAAAGCCTGTGGTGATATTCAGCAAAAGCAATTGTTGCATGTGTCACACGATTAAGACACTGATAAGTAGTTTCGGAGCAAATCCCACGGTTTACGAGCTCGACGAGCTGCCCAACGGGCAGCAGCTGGAGAAGGTTCTCGTGGCAGCAGCAGGGCGGGGGGGCAAGCTTTCCGGTAGTGTTTATAGGCCAAGAATTGGTGGGCGGCGAGAATGAAGTCATGAGTCTTCATGTCAAAGGGAAGCTAGTGCCGCTGCTCAAGAAAGCTAAAGCTATATGGATATAATTTATAGCTTTTCATGAATATTTATAGATATATATATTTAAATATTTGAAACAGGAAAAACTAAAGCAGATGAGATCAGTCGTAGAGGAGCTCTAACTAGCTATGAACAGAAAGTCATTAATTTATAGTTAGGAGGACGAAAATCGTTCGTTTTAAAAGAGAATATTTAAAACAATTTGTAGAAATAGGTTAAAATTCGAAATGATTCATGACAAATAGCTCTAGTCTAACCCAACGAGATTTAGAAGATGAGATTAACAAAATTCAGGGTTAAAACTCGGGCAATTAACTGTCATAGTCAAATACTAGCTAACTCGAATCTTGAATGCATATATGACAAAATTCCACTCTCATACAAATCTTTAATTCTGTCATTTGCCCGACTCGCAGCCCCATCGGGCAACTCGAATGTGGACCATCTCATAACTAACTTCTGCAGTGACTCTAAACACTCAATAGGATTCTTCAGAAATATAATGATCTCCATCTTATTTCCCAAAAGTTGTTTTACTTTCAACATTTTAATGGATGGATTCAGGCGAACTATTTTCTCGTACAAAATCTCCTCTTCCAGAATTTTCTCACTACGCCAAGCAAGCTGTCCAAACGGAAATTAAGAGCAATTGAGTCCTAGCTACGTACGCAATTGATACAATTAGTATATAAATTTGCTTAAAATTTACCTTTATTTCTAAATTATGCAAAACTGGAGCTGCGGATTGAAGTAAATTTATGCAATTGAGCATCTCATGACCCCCTTCAGGGTTAATAACCAAGTGCAAGTCCTTGAGAATGGGAAGATTAAATCGTTTGACGGCATCCGTCCCATATTCCTCCTAAATCCAAATTCAAGAAAGTGAAGAAAAAAAAAACATACGCAAAATGATATGGAAGCAATTTTAAGGCCCATTTTACTTTTCTAAAGTGTTATGGGCCTTTCCAAAAGGCCCAGTCTCGTATATTCATTCTTTTACACATTGGTTTGTATTGGCTCTGTTTACCGAAATTACTTTTCTACCCTTGCCACAATTGAATAAAATTAGATGTATTTTTAAATTCTGCAAATTAGGAAAATAGCACCGAAAGCCTGAAAATGTAATGATTGTGATATAGTATTTTTTTTATGCAGTTAATGTAATATACAAAGAAGGGCAAATTTGGTATTTCATAATTAAATAAGTAATTTATGATGCGGTATTAATTTCTAAAAAATTCACTGTACAGTGTAGTGTCGTTTCGGATTGGGCTCCTCTCCCTTACACCTTCTCTCTATTTATGTTCAATATACATTTGGATGAATGTCATGTCATAGAATATTTAATTTTATGGTGGAGATCTTTTTTTCCTTAACCACGCAACCAACCCAAGTTAATTTTACTCTTTTAATTTTATTTAATATCCCACAATCTTTCTTTCTTTTTTCTAAATCAGATTTCTCATTTCTCTTATAGATTATTCCAATTATTCTCCTAAAAATTCTATTTTTTTTGTTACGAACAATATTTTTGTGCTAAATACAATTTCACCAAAACTTAACTAATTCACCAAACTTAACTAAAAGGAAAATGAAGATAATAGAAATAAGTAAAATAAATCGATTAATTTTTTTATTATTGAAATCCTTGGTATCATCATTATTGCAATATAAAAGAATTTTTTTTTTAATTTGAGAATTGTCAAATTATATGCACCAACTACAAATTTGAAATGGAATTACAAATTTGGCTGAACAAAAAGATGGGGGAGATTATGATTGGAATAATTAAACTTTTTTTTAATTTAATATAGTTTAAAAGAGTAAAATTAACTTGAGTTAGTTTTGTGGTTAAGGAAAAAAAATCTCTACCATTAAATTAAATGTTATGTGACATGGCATTCATCCAAGTATATATTGGACATAAATGGAGAGAATGTGTAATAGAGAGGAGTCCAATCCTGTCGTTTCGATATGGTAACACCTCTCTAGTGGTTAATATAGAAAAATAAAAGTTGTATCGTGACGATATCTCTATATTCGTGTTTGTGCATCACAATTAGTCACTCATTCGAGTTTAAGATTCCGTTAATAAAATTGTACTTTTATTTTTGAAGTAATATCAAGATTGATCAGTAGTCTCTTCAATTTCATAATCAGGCTACCGACGTTCCTAATTCAAATCATTATTGAAAGAAGTCAAGAACCTGGTCGATCTCTAACTTATTCCGTGAAGTAGATCAGATCAAGATCATGGTCATCATCACATCTACGCAATCGCATAAATCGGCCATTATTTATAATATTTTAATTAAAAAAAATCACAACTTATAATTTACAAACTCCTTCATTTGGAGTACTGTAGTTACATGTGCGCAGAAGTGACACGTAAAGTTTCTGAAATATAGATAGATACATTAGTTCAACTGTATAATAGCAAATTGAAAACGTTGTAAACAATTTTCTTACATTAGTATGTGTATGAGTGCTGGTAATTGAGATTCGGACATATCTCTAGCTATCATTATTAAGAGTTTGATCTATGTTATTTACATAATATAAAACATGTAAGAGGTTATCTGTTACTGTTAGAATATAGTGTGGATATATATGTGACATATAATTAAATGGTAAAAGAGTTTGTGCGTCAACTACTTTATTCTTGAAAGATCTATCCAACCACAAGTAGTTAGTAGGTCATCCTGCTCATGATGATTTACAATTCTCCCCGTTTTAGAATTTAGACCCAATGATTTTTCTTTTTCATCCCATCCCAACGTAACTATTGTGATTTTATCACTTTGTTATTTAAATTAATTATTATTATTATTATTTTCAAATTGCTTCATTACTATGCGAATTTTACAATTTACAATCTCCGGTGGAATATTTTGTCGGAAAATTACATAGTGTCATATAAAATTAATGTTGTATTGCTCTTTTCAATATTTGAAGTTTACTCAGTCAATTTCATAAAAATTGGAATCCTTATCGTCCAATTGGAATAGCAGCGACTTTAATATATATAATTACACTCACATACCTTAAGATTTGATCTAATTACGCAAACATACCCTGAGATTTAAAAAATTACAAAAAAGTACAGTACTGCCAAAGAACTTTCATTACATTCATTAAGTGATTAGACGGATTTCTGGGACATCATTTAATTTCGATAAATCCTGATTTTACGATTAAATTTTAGTAGGAAAATCAGGAATAATTATAACATGAAAGTATTATTTTTCGTTAAAAATCTCTAACAGAATTGAAGATGAGAGTAGGTTTTTATAATTTTTCAAACAACAAAATTGTATTTGTGTATGTAATTACCCAAAAAAATGTTAGGGCCGGGGAACAAGTATATATCACGTGGTTCATATATATGTATCATCTGGCTAGCTAGGGTCCATAGCCAGCTAGCTAGCTAGTACGAGGATTAATTGTCATGATGTTTACATGCAATATTCATGTCCAAATAGAGACAGCCGGCCATTAATTAAACATTTCGTGCATGTTTTTCATTAGATTAATTCTCAAATATATCTTTCGATCGGTCGATCTTTCCTAGCTATATATACTGGTTAACCGGGGAAGCTGGTCAAGAACTCATAAAACATTATTCAATATAGATATAATTGAGAAATACTAATTAAAACTTGGAAGAAATTTAATTATAATGGCACACAGTAGTACTGCTGCTGCATCACATTATAATTTTCTCAGCCACAAATGCTTAGCAAATAATAAAAGTACTTGGAAAAAGCTGATTATTATTCCTGCAGGAAATATTATTAATTTCCCGCATAGAAGATGGAAATTAATACAGTGCAGAGCCAGAGCCAGAGACACCACGCAGCTGCATTCTCAGTCACCAAATAATTACCAGCCAAGTTCGTGGAGCTATGAGTTCATGGAATCCCTCGCCAATCAAAATTATCATATGGTATATATATATATTATAATTAATTACCATAACTTATATTAATCATGCATGCTTTTTTTTTAATTATATATATATAGTTTATTAGTGTATTTATTATACGTGTCATGTGATCGTTAGATATATATAGCTAGGCGATCGAACTAACCAAGTTCAGGTGATATATCAGAATATTATATATACATATGTACATGTATGCAGGTAAATTTGATTTATTTGATTTGGTGTTGTAATTAGTTGTAAAATATTTACAATTTTCATCCTTTTTTGCATGATGAATTCACCAACTCGCTGGAAATTCGTTGGAAAAATCCTCAGCGATGAGACGTTCCATGCATCTCGAATTTTCCTCATTGTCTATTTTCACATTAAGTTAGGAATTAACTAGTCATCTTCCCAAAATCATCCAATTTAATTTCACCGTGAGACTAGCTAGTCATATATATTTTAATTATTTGAGTATATTACATATATATTATATATGTTGAATCTCAGATTGAAGTTGAGGAGGAGGAGGAGAAGATGAAGAAAATGGAGAAAGAAGTTAGGTGCCGCATGCTAGAAAATGAGCAGCCAATATTGGGTTTGCTGGAATTAATTGATGATATTCATCGTTTAGGCATTGGATACCGTTTCCAAGAGTCTACAAAGATAGCACTTGAAAGATTAATGGCGATGGATTCTTCACAAGTTAAGCAAAAACTGCAAAAAGGTTTACGTGCTTCTGCACTCTATTTCAGGCTCCTCAGACAACAAGGCTACCATGTTTCTGCAGGTATCGTAATTCATAATTCATACACAATATATATCAATATATACATATTCACATACATTTAACTAATTACAATTATCCCCTTTTTCCGCCCCCGCCCTCCCAAATTAAAAGATATATTTGCGAGCTTCAAGGGGTCCGATGGCAACTTCCCGACAAGTTTGGCTATGGACATTGAAGCAATGTTAAGTTTGTTTGAAGCTTCTCATCTTGCATTTGATGGTGAGAGTATATTAGAGGAGGCTAGAGAATTTACAAGCTTTCACCTTCGTAATATGATCGGGAAAATGGACACGAAAACTGCCATGCGAGTCAGCCATGCCTTAGAAATCCCATTCCACCACAGGACGCAGAGGTTGGAAGCAAGATGGAACATTGAGATGTTTGATAAACCAAATCATCAATCTTTGCTTAATTTGGCTATCTTAGATTTCAACATGGTGCAATTGGTACACCAACGTGATCTCCAAGAGGTTTCCAGGTATTACAATTTTCTAATTCTGTGGTACTATTTGTAAGGTTTTTCAGGGGGTATTATGTATACATTTTTATGTTTCAAGGGGGTGTATTTAATTTGTAAGGTTTCAGTTTACCAGTAAGGTATTTGTAAGATTTCAAGGTTTTTCTTTGATTATGCTAAATAATTCCTGCACTTGTTGATCAGGTGGTGGAGAGATGTTGGGCTAGCAAATAAATTGAGGTTTGCAAGAGATAGGCTAATGGAAAGCTTCTTTTGGGCAGCTGGAATGGTTTATGAACCTCAATTTAGTAAATGCCGCATAGGATTAACAAAAGTGGTCAAGCTAATTACAATTTTAGATGATATTTATGATGTTCATGGCTCTCCCAAAGAGCTAGAGCAATTCACAGATGCTGTCGACCAGTACGTCGTTCTACAATCATTTTTCAAATTTCAATAAATTAATATCTGAATTAAATTAAAAAAATTATGTGGATTAATTATAACCATTTTTGTTGTTGTTATAATAAATACAGATGGGATGTGAATGCTGTGAATTATCTTCCTGACTACATGAAAATATGTTTCTTCGCTCTTTACAACACAGTTAATGACATGGCTTATGATACACTTAAGGAACATGATCAAGTCATCATTTTTCAACTTAGGAAAGGGGTAAGTCATGATTTCCATGGCTGATTAGTACTTTTATCAGTTTCAAGATTTATGCAATGCATTTTTGACCTCTAAACATATATAGTTAAGGTCTGAGAAATTAGAGAAAATTAAACAGGCTAGATCTACCAAATGGATGTAATGAAAATTCTTATACAGGGTATGTTTCTGTAATTTCTCAAACTTCAAGAAGATATGTTTGCTTAATTAGGCCAGCCAAACCTCAAACTCAAAGTATATGTGTGCGTGTAATTATTCCTTCGCTTTTCTTTTATATTTTAGTGGGCAGATTTATGCAAAGCTTTCTTACGAGAAGCAGAATGGAATGAGCAAAATCACATCCCTAAATTTGATGAATATCTGGATCATGGATGGGTTTCATCTTCAGGAGCTCTATTGCTGAATCATGCCTACTTCTTGATGACTCAAAATATCAGAGAGGAAGCCATACAAAGCTTAAATGATGGCCATGGTTTGTTGCGTTTCCCCTGTACAATTTTCCGTTTGGCCAACGATCGAAGTTCCTCTAAGGTATATATATATAGACCGCGCGCGCGCATGCAGCAGGTTTTTTAAGTATATAAATAATTATATTCGAAAAAGGATTAATTCAATCATTAATTAATCTTGTTGTAATTAATTGTGCAGGAGGATGTTGAAAATGGAGAAGTTGCTAAGGCAGCGTCGTGTTATATGCAGCAAACTGCAGGCTCATCCATTGAAGCTGCTGAAGCCTACCTCACAAAATTGATCCATGAAAACTGGAAAAAGACGAATAATGAAATCATTGAGAATTCTTCACACTTTGAAAAACCTTTCGTTCAGACAGCTTCAAATCTTGCCCGAATTGCGCTGTGCCAATACCAGTTCGGAGATGCTCATACTGCCCCAGATGATCTATCCAGAAATAGAGTCAAGTCTGTCATTATTGAGCCCATTCGTAGACGCTAGCTTATGAGAATATATATATATTAGATCTAACAATATTAATTGTTGCAGACATTCTTAAAAATAATACCTTCCGGGGGTCCGTATTGTGCATTAGAGATTGCGGATGTACAAATATATAGACAATTGGAAAATGTATTCATTCACATTAAGGAAAAAGGAAAATTGTCCCTGTCGATGAACTAGTAAAGGGGGTCGGGGTTCTTGGTGGATCATCATTGTTTTGAGAGTTTATTAATAGTTTATTAATAGTTTATTAAAATATGAAGTAATTACAAACAAGTCCCAAAGAATAGCAAAACCCCAAAATGGGAAGATAAAAGATTAAAAAGCACCCTTTCTTTCCTCTAAAGCCCACCTTCTTTAAACTTCATTTAATTTCTCAGAAAAAAAGAAAAGATTAATTGATCCTCCTCTTCCCCGGTTTGCAGTTTCTTCTCTGAATTCTTCGATTATTGAATCGAACAACTCATTCGTGTTCTTCCTTTAACAACTTCAGGAATGTCTGAAAGCGGCGCTTTCTCAAACTTATCTGATGACGTCGTCCTCAACATACTGTACAAGCTTGAGGAAGATCCGCGGAACTGGGCTACAATCGCCTGCGTTTCAACCAAATTCTCCTCTCTAATCAGGACCATCTGCTGCAGAGCCAAATGCTCACAATCAATCCCCGCCGTCGTTTCCGATCTG
The DNA here is from genome assembly GCA_958496215.1 of Verbena officinalis. Lineage (NCBI taxonomy): Eukaryota > Viridiplantae > Streptophyta > Magnoliopsida > Lamiales > Verbenaceae > Verbena > Verbena officinalis. The sequence continues at coordinate 1,286,193 of OY292385.1, forward strand.
CTTCCCTCCGCCGCATCCACCGCTGCGCCTCCCGGTGGCTGGGCGTCGCTTTACAAGCTAGCCGTCTGCTGCCCCGGCCTCCTCCACTCCGGCGTGCTCCTCGAAAACTCTGATTTCGGGCTCGAACGCGAAATCGGACCCGATGAAAGCTACCGTCAAAATAAATCGTGGAAGTTGAATGGATCCGAGGAAGCTGCTTGTTCGCGTGATGCTGATAACGAATCGAGTGTTTCCGCGGGAGATTGCTCGTGGTCATTGCATGATGATTTATTATTTGATACCTTACACAACGATTCTGAATCATCACTGCCGAAAGAGCGGGTTGAAATGCCCGAAGCTCAGCCCGAAATTAAGGAGACTGAAGAAGTGAAGCCTGGTTTTACTGCACGTAAGAGGAGGAAGATTTGTAGGTCACTTAGGTCACATTTGGCGTCAGGTATTTGGAATTTGAGCCGCGAGCAGGGCAACAAATTGCTCGCGAGCCGTTTTAAGGGGGATTGTTTGTACATTTGTGATTGGCCGGGTTGCATACACGTTGAGGCGAAGCGTAATTACATGCTTTTTAGGGGGGTTTTCAAGAATTTCAAGCAGTCTAGGGTTTGGAGGACGATCAACGATGGGAATAGGAGCAAGATTGATTTGAATTGCGTGTTTTGCAGCTCCAAACAGACATGGGATTTGCATTCTTCGTTTTGTCTGAGGAGGTATTTCGGGTTCCATGATGACGGGGAGCCTGTGGTTCGAGCTTATGTTTGTGAAAACGGTCATGTTTCAGGGGCGTGGACGAATTGGCCTTTGTATACTTGAAGCTGCTGCCATCTCAGAAAGCTTCTTGGTACTTTTCTGATTCTACTGATCACAAGTTAGATGCCTTTAGATTTTTTCTGGAAAATGTCTGTATTTGTATCTTGGTGTTTGCTGCTTACCTATGGATTTATCAATGTGATTTGTATTTCATGTACGCTTTAGACAAGAAGTAATTTTAGAAACTATTGTTTTGAAGGGGTTGGTTGCTATTTGTTGATGGATTTACAAATTATGAAATCATGTTCATAGCTTTTTCTAATTTGTTTCTTGTATTTCATGATTTATAAGGTATATTTCTATCTGAAATCTTGCAGTATAGTTATGTTGCTACGGAAATTCCCCTAGTACTATTTACACTAGATATTGATATCTTCTTGGTTAAAGAATAGCTGCTGAGTTTGTTTCTGCTCTTCATCTCTTTTACCACCATAAAGTGGAAGACCTATAAGTTCTTATCCGTTTGTTGCAGAATTTCTTGTTTTTGCTCGGCGGTAACATTAGTTTCACATAACAGACGTGTGAAACTTTCCTTGGTGAAATTTCAATGCGTCTGTCTTTTTATTGTATGCCTTATCTACAACTTGCACCATTGAAAAGAAGAACATGGTTAAATTAGTAGAGCTTTTTAATTGCATCTTTTACACGTACACGGTTTCCTGATAATGGAAAACCGAGTGATTGGTGGGAATATTCTAGTCGAATATGGATCTGTCAAACTCACTCAATCACATAGCAATAATAAAATAGGGATAATTACACTTATACCCCCTTATTTACCCCCTACACTATTGGAAATTACAGAGACACCCCCTCGACTATGACTCTATCTAACACTTAGGTCCTGCCGTTAGTCATTTTCTTATTTCTATATAGATTCTAATGTCCTATTAACTCGACAATAACTTACTCACTTCGTTCATTTCATATATAGCAAACACTATAACAAAAATATTATGGATAATTTAGTCATTTCATATCTTTTCGTTAAGTTTTTAAGGTTTCGTTAGGATTAGAGGATCTATCTGTAATTTCCAATAGTATAGGGGTCTAGCTATATTTACCCTTAAGTCGAGAGGGTGTAAGTGTAATTATCCCTATAAAATATGGGTTGGGAGTCATCCCGATTGAGCCTGTACAATATCCCTGTACAATAACCGAACTCGGAGATAGAAAACCCAAAAAAAAAAAAAGCAGTTAAAAGAGTACTGATCACGTGATTAAACACTAATTTGAATGAAACAAGTATCGAGTTATTACTTCTTTCTTTCATCAAATGTTTAGGTCGTTACTTTTTTTTATTCCCCCAAACTCTAATTGTTGTTGCATTTTCTTTCCTACGATTTTTGGGTTTGGTATCTTCTGTCGCTTTTCAATGATCAAATGGTACTTATCTCGCTATAATGAGAAATTGATTAAATGGCATATAACTTTTTGGGTTCATTACAATTTACAAATAACACATTTTCTTTTATATAAATGCACCATAGCACTACATACACGATACAGAGTAATGAATACTGAAAGAACGACTATAATACATTCATCATTTCATGATATAGTTGGAAATATGATTCTCAGTGTTTGATCTTGGGCATCTTCACAATCATCACAGAGCAATGAGCATGGTGAGCGCAGTAATCACTTACACTTCCCAATACAGCCCTGCAACACCAAATCCATCCAAATTTTAACTTCAAATTCATAAATATGAGAGAGAGAGAGAGAGAGAGAGAGAGAGAGAGAACCTCTTTATAGCTCCATAACCATGGCTGCCAACAACCAACACAGAAGCATGGTGCTTTTCAACAGCCTCGCAGAGAACATTTCTAGCATCACCATCAACAACCTCATATATCACATCATTCACCTGCATACAAACTTACTAAGTACCAAAACTAACAGAGGAGATTAATTTTGTAACACCATTACAAAAATTATGCTTACTGATTTGGCAGTACAGGTTTCCTTGGCCTTTTCCACAACCCTCGCAGCAATCTTCTTCAAATCCATATCCACATACGGCAGCACATCAGCAGTACCTACAAAGTAGAGCACTCATAAACACCTCAACAAGTAATTAATCCAGACTAAATCGAGAAATTGAAAACAATTATAAGGTAAATTGATTGTTGCGATAGAAACAGCACAATCGTTAGCTATTAATGCCCAATATCATTCCTCTTCTTTAACCTAAATTAACTAATTTTGACTGATCGAACAGAAAATTTGATTTATTAGATCATTCAAACGGTATCAAATCAGAACATCGGTGAGTCAGACATACCTGGACCAATAATACCGACGGCGCTTAGTGGAGAAGGCTTCGCGTGGACAATAACTAGCCTGAATTGGGAACTTTCCGGCGGAGAAAAAAAGTGCTGCAAAGTCCACTCCAAAGCGTAGAAGCTGTGCTCGCTGTCATCTATCGCCACCACCATCACCGATTTCTCCATGTCTGCAAGTCGATCGATCAACACGTATTTTGTACTGAATTGATATATATTTTTTTTTCGCTGACTTTCCGAATGCAATTAATCGTTGAATTTATAATATGGATTGTTATACGAAATTGAGTGGCGTTTTATATACGTCTGGAATGTACAGTTGGGGGAATATGATGCGGATTGCAGAAACAGGATGCTGGAACTGGTTCCTAAATCCTAATAAGCTGCTTGTTTTCGATTCCTGTTTAATGTCTGGTTTTGCTAGCGGAGCGTTGAAAGTTCTAGATATACATACGTGCAATAAGGGGGGCGTTTGAAGTTGGAGTTTATATAAATCAACTTAAACCCTTCTCTAAAGATTATGGAGGAGATTAAGTTGTGGGGCCCACTTTTTTGAAAAACATGTTTGAAAGTGAAGTTTGTTGGTTTTCTAAGTTAATTTCCACGCCTTTTTTTTTTTTTTTGTTTGAATTGAGTGATTAAGTGACAAATAAATTTCTCTTACCAAAATGGCCCCAACATAATTTATCTTGCCATAGAATTTCGAGAAAAATAATTGTAAGAGTTGAAAGATAACTTAGTCGAGTTAAAGACAATTGAGGCATCATACAGTCGTGCAAACAAAATTCTTTTGAACCCATTAAGTTCATGATTATTGAGGAACTTTGACAGTAAATGGAATAGCTTTAACTTCACAAAAATGTTCATATTCTTGCACCATGTTCAATCTTCCAAAAGATTGTTCATATTCCTTAATTCACTTGCACCTAATTCAGTCTTTTGATCTTAATCCAACTGACTGAAAAAAAGAGTTGAAGTTGCTCTATTTCCTGCAAAAATAAAGAAACTCCATGTGAAAAGAAACATACATAGTTCTCAGAGAAAACAAGATTCAAATGTAGGACCAAACCACTCTTCTGAAATCCCAAAGTGACAACTTCGTCAAGTAATCTGAGTTCCATTGATGTTATAGAATTCTAACAATTTCAAGCACCATGCAATTTGCAGTAGAAATATAGGAAAAGAAAACTCAGAATCAAGAAAATTACATGGACCCAAAACAATTCACATTCAGAAAAGAGAGAAAAAATCAAATCTTTCCATTGATTTAAATCACAGGGATCGACACAAGATACAATAAAAAGGATAAAAATACAATTACTCAAGTTATAAACATCTTTCCCCTACATACCAACAAGAACTCAACCTCTAGAAACAAACAAAGTCATAAAATTTAACATTAGCTAATTAGGCCTTCTTGGGAGACTTGGTGGCTTTGGCAGGGCAGGGGATTTGGCCGCCTTCTCAGCTGCCTTCTCGGATTTCTTTGGCATAAGAACTGGGTTGATGTTGGGTAAAACTCCTCCATGCGCGATTGTCACTCCAGCAAGAAGTTTACCAAGCTCCTCATCATTCCTCACAGCAAGCAACACGTGCCTTGGGATGATCCTGTTCTTCTTGTTGTCTCTTGCAGCATTTCCAGCCAATTCCAAAACCTAAAACACAGTTATGTCATCGTTATACAAGCATGTATTTAGATAAACCTGTGTATATGTGTGTATGTAGCGTAGAGGGACATCAATGAAATGGGAGAAAAATGCCTAGCCTAATTGCCCGAGAAGAATTGAATGCAAAACAGATCTCTCAGCTATAAATTGAGGAAAGCACTGAAAATGTTTACATCGTTTGTTGAAAACCCCAATTAGGGAAGCATAAACCCTTAATCCACACCCCTCGGGAAAATCAAAGATGAAAGGAGCGAAAAAATCAGCCCAATCAAAACCAGCTACCTTAATTTCAGCTAGCATATTTCCATCTGGAAACAATTAATTGCAATAATTGCCAGGTGAATCCCGCAGATCATATATTCAATCCAAGAAACTCACATCTAACGTATTTCCGTGAATTAACAAAAATGCACCGAAATGAACAAAAAATCAGCTGCATAAATCGAAGAGAAAGCAAGTTCAAAAAAAAAAAAATCGAAGAGAAAGTACACACACCTCAGCAGCAAGGTACTCAAGGACAGCAGCCATGTAAACCGGCGCGCCGGTACCCACTCGCTAAGAATAGCGTCCTTTCTTCAGATACCCAGCTAGTTCAAAAGAAATTTGATTGAGTTTTCAATTTTGAGGGTAGAATGGGTTTTTCCAATCTTGCAACAGTGTTTCAGTCTTCCGATTTTTGTTGAAGAAGTTTTCGATTCCTCTCAAATCGATTTAATCGCAGGGGTACAGCAGAGATGGAGAAAGTGTGTTAATCCTCTGAATAGTGCCAAATAGTGTCGGATCTTGGGGATTAAAGTTCTGACCCGTTTTTTTTAAACTCAATTTTCAAACAGATAATTAACTCACTTTAAGGTGCCTAATCTTGTCTAAACTTCACTTTCAAACGCGCCCTAATTGTTTTATTATGCTCCAATAGCTATGATGCATGGACATTCCTAAAAATCATATCTTGTCGTGTCGTATCATGTTAGATATCGTGTCGGACACTTCTCTAGTGTAAAATATCCCAAAAAAATCTGTGTCACCGTATCCGTGTCGTGTCGTATCCGTGTCCGTTTTTCATAGTCCAATAGCAATCTACAATTCACAATTTTTGGACACAAAATAAATTTAGTGGAGTCAAATAATATTATTATTATTACCTCATATTAATCTAATTATGATTTATGAATATAAATTTCTTACTTGGATTTCATAATATATATATATATATATATATATACTTCTATTTTTCATTTTTATAGGAGGGTTATTTTGTTTGAATTATTACATTAATTTTCAAAATTTTAAATATAAATCAGTATAATAATAAGGACAAATAACATGTAATACCCCTGATTTTTGTGCTATTTATATCTACTTTCGGAAATTACAAAAGAACTCTCATATTTTAGTTTATTATAAAAGACTCCCTAAAAATTGTTGATTATTTGCATTTTTAGGGCCTCGTGTTGCATAGTTCCAAGAAGTTTTTTTAATAAAGTCAAGTATTATAAATTGCTATAATTTCTTAAAACATAGACACTAGATTATAATTAAGACAACTCTAAAAGTTAATATATATAATCGACCTATCAGTAATAAATTAAATTCAAGTATCTAGGAAGTAGGAACTAAAGCATAATTGAGTTTGTATCTAAAATAACATTTCAACACCAAAAAAGAAAATCTAAAATAACATTTAGAGTTACAAACCAACCATTGGGGTTTGGTCTAATGACCACTAGATATTACTGAAAATCTGGATTCGATTCCAGTCAATGATAAAAATTGAAATATGTACATGTATTTTTTTGCAATATGTGATAACATATTGAAATTTAAGAGTATCCATACATTATAGTTGATTCACTAACTAAATCTCTTTCATTATTTGTTTGCCCATATAGAAACTTACAGCGTATTGGGCTAACCCAAAGTCATTTCCAACATCAACATTATTGGGCTACTTTTTGCAGGCGGCGTCGCATAAGATATTCAACTACCAACACGCTTTTAGCTCAACAGCTCCCCGCTTCTTGTCACACGTATGAAGGCTTTACACGTAAGTCGCAAAATATCTTCTCGTTGAGGGTTTAAAAAGGGGTTCGAGACGCTACTAATTTTCTCTCTGCAGTTCTTTCTTCTAGGGTTTATTATTTTGCTATCCTCTTTCTCTCCGCTACTCCGATCAAACTCGAAACTCGACAATGAGGTAGTGAATCTCTTGTAACATGTTAAACGTTTTGATTCTCATAGTAGTTGTGATTCTTCAATCGAAATTAAATGGAGTTTGTGTTTATGTTTTCTCTGCGCATCTTTTGTTTGTTTAATGCTTTTATGGTAATTGTACTGCGGAACTCAGTTTTGATTAGTATTGGTGATTTTCCTGTCGAAATTACATCGACCTTTGGATAATGTTTTTTTCTGCCCTTTTCCTGTTAATAATACTCCGGATATCCTTTAATCATAACTTTGGTTTTGATATTAAGTCAGTAGCTAAAGCATCTTAATTTGCTGCAGCCGTCACCCTGAAGTTAAGTGGGCGGAAAGGGAGGACAAGGTATATCTTACTGTTTTACTGCCAGATGCAAAAAATCCTAAGGTTGATGTTGACCCTGAGGGAACATTCACATTTTCCGCCACTGCTGGATCGGACAACAATACCTATGAAATCAAATTGAATCTACTTGACAAAATTAATGTGGAGGTATCTTACTTATGCTTAACTGTAAACTGAAAACAAATTAGTGGAAGCGTAACTGACTGTGTATGTGTTACTTTGGATAAATTCTTTGTGTCCTTTTACAGGAGTCCAAAATAAATATAGGTGTGCGAAACATATTTTGCGTTTTGGAGAAAGTGGAGAAGAAGTGGTGGGAGAAGTTGTTGCGTGGAAATGAAAAGACTCCCCACTACGTCAAAGTAGATTGGGATAAATGGGTTGATGAAGATGATGATACTGCTGGTACATTTATATTCTTTTCCCTTAGTTTATCGAAGTATTAAGTAGTTTACTCTCACTAATTACTATCTCTGTACTTTAATTCAATTAGGAGCACCTGCTGATCTTGATTTGGGTGGGATGGATTTCTCTGTAAGTTTTCTGTTTCTTGCACTTTGATTGTGTTTATACTTGTTACCAGCTTTCCTAATGTTTCTGCTTTCGGCTTTGTTCTGCAGAAATTTGGTGACATGGGTGGCATGGGAGGTATGGGGGGCATGGGTGGAATGGGGGGCATGGGGGGCATGGGAGGCTTGGAAGGCCTTGGAGGAATGGGGGGTCTTGGGGGTATGGGGGGTCTTGGGGGCATGGGAGGCCTCGGTGGAATGGGAGGAATGGAGGGCCTTGGGGATATGGGTGACGACTTTGAAGACAGTGATGGTGATGATGAAGGTAAATATTCAATTGCATTTTGGTGATTACATTTGTTTGCTTTGTTGTTAAAGCCATTAATTCTTAACATTGATTTAGTGAGTGTTGGCAAACTCTACCAGAAAAAGTCAGTAGGAATGTGGTGTTTTGTTTCGGACTTATGCTTGAATAAGTCTATAAGCTAGAAGCATTTGTTGCAAGTACTTCTTTTAGCTTCTATGTCTTTTCCTATTATCTGGAAGTGTTTTTTTAACATATTTCTTCAAACTTTAGCTTTAACTTCTACTGTTTTCCGTAAGTAGAATTTTTGCGAACACCCTTTATCTTTGTTTAGGCGGCTGTGTAGTATGCGGCATTTTTGGGTAGGAATTCGGAGTGAAATGTTTTTGCTTCTGTCTTCAGCCTTTTCCTTTTCTCCTGTATTTCTTTCTCTTGTTTTTTTCTTTTTTTGTTCTCTTGGGTTCGAAGGTCAAATCATGCGGAAAATCCATATTATGTGCAGAAATATAGTTGCTGCTTTTTGATTCCGCTTTCCTTGTCCCGAATCATATATATTGAAGTTGTTGATTGCTTTGCAGAGGTCAAGAAGCCTGAAGAAAATCCTGCTCCTAAGGCAGGAGAAGCTTCAAAGGAGAAAGCAGCAGAATCTTTGTCAACTTCATAAGTGTGCTTTTGATTTCTGCTGGATTTTCGGACTTGTTAATTAGTTATTTAAGCAATGCTTTTCTTTTAAAGAGTGATATGGTCTCTTACTCTCTTGCCTGAATTTTTCTACTACTGACAAGGCATTATTACTGTGTACTCTCTTGGCAGAACTATATTTTCATCTGATCTGTGGTGTTGTAATCTTTATTGGAAATTAATTTATCTGAGATATGAGGATTGAGAAATAGATAGTTGTTGAATGTCAAGTCCTTAAAACTACTTAACTTACATTTGTTGCCATATTCATAGCCAGTCTCCCTGCAGAGATCCTTAAATTTGAATTCAAACTCATAATATAGTTTCTTTTCCCCTAATGGAGAAGTTCGGTAGAAACATTTTCAGGTGAAATTGTTAATTCCTATTTAGTAAATAAACTTCCTTAACCGAAATCTTTCGACCACTTCCACTGTACTTGGGAATTGACTGAAAAAAAGTCTGTTTTTATAAACTTACTTGGTCGGGATAGTTTGGTATAGTTTAATTTACAGGTGCAAATTAATTGAAAATTATTAATATGTGTAATTTAGGTGCAAATTTGGTATAGTATGTGTTTAAATAATTTTCGATTCAAAAGAAGTTCAAGCTAAACTTAAAGAATATATATCTTGACCACAAACTTTAATTACACAAAAAACCTCCAAGCAGTGCATTTTCACACTCTCAATCAGATTGATTTAGATTAAGTTCTTGTTGGAGAGCTAAATTTGCCTCAATTGTTTGTCTATTTCCTTCAGCTTTTCTCAAATTAGTTCTGCTATTTCAGGAGTTTGTTGCAGCTAAGACACGCGAATTGATTTCCAACAAAATAGTAATGCACAACTACAGTCGATACATAATGGAATTTACACATTATGCACACACAAAATACATGAAAACAAAAGCTGTAAAACAAGGACATATCCAATCAATAAAATCTAAAATATCCATTATGTCTACAGATGCTACACTGTCTCTATGTACATTAAAACTGGAATTCATGTCGATATCGCAATAACATAGGCGGAATCTAATACAGATTTACGAAAAACAGGAGAACACCACACATAATGCCAGTCTATTGCATTTGCATCATCACCTCCTTTTCTGCTTTCACCATATAAAATGATGGAGGACCGCCAAGAAAATGTACTAAATCCTATTGAATTGTACTGTGATCTTTACCAGTTCCAATTGGCAGAAAAACAATTAGGAGTTCGTTTATTGAATTCTAATCTCGAATAAACAATCAAAAATTAGTAGGATAATCTTGATTAGGTACTTTTTTTTTTATATATATATCTGGTTGAAACAAAATACCCAAGAAGTTAATATGATACACCGAATATGAGGTTTTAGGTGAGGGAAACCTGAAATTGGTTGATTTCAATCGAAGACTATATACATGTTTGTCTACATGAAGTAGCTAAGTGATTTCTTCTTTCTTGAACCACCTTCTCCATATAGTTCATTCCACTGCAGAAGCTCGTTCATGTTTTGTGATTCTGATGAAACACTGGCACATACCTGCATTTTAAGGAACGGATCAAAATATAGGTTTTTGGGATCACTAACAACATTTCGTTTGCTTATTTTTCAGAAAAATGTTTTAATATTTTATAATTGAATTCTTGGTCAGTCCGCATCTGTGCATGCCTCTCTATTTCTCTTCTCCTCTCCATTTTACTGTCTTTAAACAAAGTTTTATATACCTCCTCGCAAGCAAATGTAGGGGGTGTTTGCAAGAACTTCTGCTTTTGGAAAAGCTAAAGTTGTAACTAGTTGGGAGTATGTAGTTATGAGTGTATGGAAAAACAAGTGAAGTTCAAAAAGATGTAGTTGAGTGTTTAGAGAAAAAAGTTGAGAAGCACTTTTGTTACTCTAAACAAACTTCCATTTATTTTACGAAAAGAACCCAGAAGTTGAAGCTAAAATAACTAGAAGCTGGAAGAAACCCAGGACCAACTTATTCTTGAAGGTTGGTCTTTTGGTGCTTCCAGGTTCTAACTTATAACTGCTTAAAATAAGCCGAAGGTTTTTCTAAACACTCTCAAAGTGCTGAAAAAAGCAGAAAGCACAAAACTGATTTTTTCTGTAGTTTGAAAACAATGCCGTACCTGATCATGTGCATATTTGAAGTCATCCATTCTTAGGGGGCGAACATCTGCACTGCTGTGCAATGTAGGCAACGGCTTATTCTCTGCCAATGCCAACGCTTTCTCCTACAATTTTACATTTCACAGTATTACTACTTCAGCTTCTTATATATGAAAACAAAAATTGCAGATTAAAAAAAAAATTGCAAAGCAATCAAAGAACAAATGGAACAACAAATGCGGAAAAATATTAATTAAATGTACATACCTTCTTTTCCTTCTCCAAAACTTCTCTAATGGGGCAATGTGCTGCTGTCACACAGAGATTCTGGAAATGCGGTGTCCTCATTAATAAGCAGATAATGAACAATATAAATGCAGAAAATAAGATTTTATGACAAACCTTCAAATCACTTCCTGAATACCCTTCAGTCATGTTAGCAACTGCTTCAAGGTCGACACTTGGGTCCAATTCTTCCTTGGCTAAAATCACTTTCATAATTTTTGCCCTGTTTTGGGCATCTGGAAGATTGACCATAAGCCTGCATAAAAAGTAAACGAAAATTAAGCAACTGATGCCAATGATTTTAAATTACATAAAATAGAAAAACTTATTTATTTTGAAAACTAACACTAGAAAGAATTAAGGGCAGGTTATGAAAAATACCTCCTGGGAAGCCTTCTGATTACAGCCTCATCAAGATCAAAAGGTCTATTTGTTGCTGCAAGTACTAAAACACGTTCCTTATCCTTTGTAAGCAAACCGTCCCAGTTAACCATAAATTCATTCTTCATTTTACGCATTGCTTCATGTTCGCCTGGATTTTCCCGTCTACCTAACATGCTGTCGACCTGAGGCAATAAGTTTATGAAAAAATTGAAGAGAAGATTATGGACAAAAAGGGGTGGACAATAGAAGATTATGGAACAAAAAAAAGGGGTGGACAATTATACCGACCTCATCAACGAAAACAACACTCGGAGATATTTTGCTAGCCAAAGTGAAAACTGCTTTGACATATTTCTCTCCTTCTCCAAACCACTGGATTTAAAAGAATAATCAAATTTAGATGTTTAGAGAAAACATAAAATGAACAAGAAAGACTAATAAATTGGGCCACAACTGCAGTACTTTTGATGTGATGGTTGACATTGATATATTGATGAAGTTTGCCCCAGCTTCAGTAGCAACAGCTTTTGCAAGCATTGTTTTACCAGTACCAGGAGGGCCAAAAAGCAATATTCCCTTACAAGGCTGCCAAGAGTAACACAGTTAGCAAAGAAGACAAGTGTGTGTTTGCCATAGGCATTAAGTTATTGTCTGCAAACTCTGAAAAAGTACTTTTTTGCTTTTTGCTGCTTATTTTAAGAGGATATAAGTGAGAAGCTTGAAGCACCTAAGGACATGCTTTTTGAATTCAACTTCTAGCTTCTAGGTTATTTTCGTAGATAAATGGAAGTTTAATGAGAGTAGTAAAAGTGTTTCTTAGCTCTTTTTCCAAACACTCAACCACACTTTTTGTAATTTTCACTTTTTTTTCCCAAAAACTCCTCACTTTCACTACTCTTACTTACTACTCCAACATTTTACAGCTTTTGCTTTTACTTTAATACAAAAGTAGAAATATTTTACAAACACACACTTACTTTTGTAAGCTGTCCTTTGCTGAACAATTCTGGCCTTTGCAAAGGTAGCATCACCAATTCCTTCAAAGTTTCCTTCACCTTTTCCAATGCTCCAATGTCGTCAAAAGTAACTCCAATATCACCAGGTGGGATGACCTCAGCAAGGAGCTTTTTCTCAAACTCATTTTCCGTAACCACATCCTAAAATTCAAAACATAATTCTCCAATATCAGGTTATGTGAAACAATAAGGTAATAGTAACTTCTATGACGAACTTAAAAGATAAGGAATTCAAGCTTCACCTTGAGAGATTTCTTCAAGCTCTTGTTTTCATTGTGAACACCCTGTAGAATATTGAGCCCATATCTGATACTGAAATGCAAATCCAGAAAGAATTAATGTAAGTACCTAAATTACCCTTTCGGTGCTAATAAAAAGAGACTCGAACAATATTTACCTTTCACTTGAAATGACAAATTTTGACTCTTTGGGTAAAGCTTCATCAGAGCAATGCATGAAGTGATGACTTAAAGCCCAGCCAACAATTTTTTCAACACCTATCACCATAAAGAAAGAGCATTAAGGAATATCGAGTTCAAGTATACGACACCTAGTTTGAGTATTTTAAACTGTCTGAGAAATGACCCTACTCTCACTAGTCAAAGCTTGGTCTTTAATGCATAACGTTTCCAGATCAGGGCAATCCAGGCGAATTCGATTTAGAACCTGAAGTTCATGTGAAGAAAGAGGAATGCAAAATGTTAAATCTAAGAAAGTAGCACGAAAATTAATCACGTGAAAATAACTACCCCAGAAAAGCAACAAGAAAGGCATAGCATCTGTCAAAAAATCACATAAAAAACTGCTGTCAAAATTTCAGCAAATTAATAAAATGAAACAAATACGCACCGAGCGAATGCTGCCAAGGTTGGATTGTGATTTCATTGTTTCGATATCTCGATCTAACTGTTGTTTCCAGTCCACTAGCACTGTTTCATCCTGTCATATCTCAACCATATTCAAAGCTCGTTCGAAGATAGCATTAGCAGCATTATAATTATATATATATATAATTATATATATATATATATATATATATATATTCTATTACCTGAGGAATCTGTATGGTCACTTTATTTGGGAAAAGACGGCTGACCTGCTTCATTGTTTTTGGAATTTCTTTACTTCTATCATGCAATCTACCAAAATTGTCCTACAAGAAATTCCAAAATTGTATCTCATCATAACTGTCATTGCGAGAACAAGGAAAATGAACAAAGAGAAAATATAATTAGTCTCGATTCATTGAATTTTAACATACCGGAAAGGCAAGGTCAAGCAATGCTGTTTGGTTGCTTCCAAATTTTGTAAAAAGCAAACCACCAGGATGAGACTGAAGTCAGATCAACAGTGTCAGATCAACAGTGTGTGTGTATATATAGAACACACACATATGCATATAGGAAGAGCTAAAAGAATGCCAAAATGACTTACTTTCTCCTTTCGGCTGTCTGTCTGAGTATGTGAAGCTATTACAACAACATTTTCTGGCAAATTTTCCAGCTTAATTTTAAAGGATGCATATGCCTCTGGATTTCCAACCATGGATTTCTCAATTTCTTTCAAGAATAAAATTAATGGATTACTTTTACTTTCCAAGGAGGCAACCTACAAATTACAAAATTTGTACATAGTCATTGACAAGACATTGCAACCTTATGATAATAAGTTCTACCGCATGTAATTTACCTCAAAGAGTTCCTTGATGGCAAGTTTGTCAATGTCGTCCCCGCTGGAGCTATCGAGCCGTAGTAAGTCAGCTGTACATAATGATAATTAGTCAAATTAAAATGGGATTATCATCCATGATTAAATAAACCCAAGGTAATAGAAGCGAGTGATGCAACAATTACCAGCACAAAAGAAACCGTGATCTTCTTCACAGAGGCCGCCAAGATCATTACCTTCTGGAATTGTTCGATCAAATCTTACACCGATTTTAGAAGAGCGGTTTTCTTCAAAAGAAAGCAGCACCTTGCCTTTGTAACCATAACTCGGACCCCTGCACAAAGTTTATGTCACAATTAGGTAATTAATATAATAATGCCAGCCATTACTAATTCTCTTACACCTTGTACCCTTGCAATTTTGCAGATAATGAGATCTCAAGTATATCAAATGGCAAGGTAAGTAAAGAAATGTCAGAACCCTCTGGTTTTTACAGGAATTGTTATGTGCACTGACACTGATAAAACCAAATACATGGTGAGGATTATTGGGAATTCCATGGACGACGCACTCAAAAACGGCAGAAATTTGCCATTGTGAGCATCAGTAAGGGAAAAGAAAGACAAAGTAAATCCCACGGATGACATTGAAGCCCAAATATATGAATTAATCAGTATATATAAGCAGACAAATTAGTAACATATTCAATATGAAAAGTGCTTGAAGTTTTCAAATGCAATAACGCACCATAAGGAAAAAGTTAATAAGGACCACTAATTCATTAAGTATTATCTGAAGGCAACAGAAAATAAAATCAAACAGCAGACAGGTGACTAAATGCATCCTACATCAATAAAAAAATTAGACGGTTTCAACAGCACATGATAGAAACATTGTATTAGAGATATGACATCATCCAGTAAACAAATAAATTCTCGGTATACTTTACCTAATTGGAGTTTGACCAGGAGAAAACCCTGACGGCAAAGAAGAACCTACATACTTTACTCTGTCACCTGCCAAAACAACAAATAATCTTATAACAAATATGTCCTCAGCATAACAAAAAACAAAGGAGCAAGAAAAGCTTCGAGTACAATACCTTTACGGAAAGTATAGCTTTTCGAAGAAGCAGTAGATGCTTCTTGCTTAGGCTGAGCATGAGAGCTCATAGCAGAACCCCCAGTAATATCAGCCTCAACACTTGAAGCTGGTTTCTTAAGGTGTAGACAAGCACCAGTTCGTTTAGCAAAAGCAGTAGCTCGGTCAGGCTTTGAACTTTCTCTGATGGGATCAACTTCCTTTGTTACTGGCCCCTAAACAATTTTTTGAGTCGTAAATCAATATAAAGAGACAAATTCTACAAGCAAAACAATTGAAAAATATGAACAATGAAAAAATACAAACACTGAAAACAGAAAAAAGGGAAAACATTTAACATTTAGAAACAGCCATGTATCAAAAGCAGAAAAAAAAAAAAATATATATATATATATAGAAACAGCTATCTAGAAACTTACACCGGGTAATAGAACAGTATCAACTATAAGGAGTCTCGCACCGTAATGCTTAGCAAGTGCCTTAGTCAATGTTTCCTGATATATTTCTGACCCTACAAAGAAAAAAGTAATCTGATGGTTGAGAACAAGGATGAGAGGAGGAAAATATATACTACATAAATAAAATGCAAAAAATGGAGATATATTACCTGCAGGACCTGACAACAAAATCCGTGGACATACTGTAGGGAGATCAGAAGTAAACTTTGCAAATTTATTACACTTCAGATGTATGTACGTCGAAGCAATGAGAACATTCTTGGTTGTCTCACTGTCAGGAAATACCAAAATAACATAAGCAAACAACTAAAACCGATAAAATTTATAACCCAAAACAACTGTTCTAAGAACTAGCGAGTTTCTAACCCAGCGAGAAACCCTGCAATATTAAGTTTATAATAAGCAAGAGATACAATAAAAACAAAGCAACTTATTACAAGATAAAACCTATTGGATGGAAGTGCTTCCTAAAAATACTATAACAGATTTTAAACTTATCTGGAAGCATTTGCATATACTTTGACAAACAACAAAGAACTTATCAAACTTGTCTTTGCAGCTTAACTGAATTATTTGGGGATAGTGATGGCTATGAAAGCACATTAAAGAAGTAGGATGACTATAACTAAATTAAGAGTTTCACCTCAGATAATAAGGAAAATTTTCAAACGAAACATCAATATTTTTGCAATCTATCAGTCCTTGTCGTAAACCATCTTTAAATTCTTGACGTTTTGATGACATTGAAATAGGAGGATCAGAACCCTTGCGATGACGATCTCTGAGTTGTTTATGCTCCTCAAGAATTCTTGATAAGCTGCCACTTATATCAAACTCACGAGCTGTAATACTTACAATCTTCCCAATCTCGTTATCAATGTTTAAGTTTTCATCGGCAACATCATTGGATGGAGCAACAGTCTTTTCATCATTATGGACAGAGGCGTGTTTCATTTCAGCATCAGCAGCACTATTGTCGGACACTTCACAAGTAGAAGGTATTTCAGATGGTATTTCAGAACCTTGTTGTACATCTTCTCCATTCCGAGATGATGGAGGAATAAGAGATAACTCGTTAGTGAGATGTGATAGTGAAGCCAGAGTTGATGCAACAGCAACAGTGGACGGCTCAATGTGTAATCCTTTTATGGATCTTTCGTGAGCTTCTAAAATGCTGACTGTCTCCGATTCACTGCTCTTTGTGAGTTGTTGGAAAATCTACTAGAATGTCAAGGAAATATGCAGATGTCTAATTAAGTGAGTGTTTGCAAACTCTACTGCTTCTGATGAAGCTAAGTAGAAGTTGAAGTTGCAAAACATTGTAGTAAAAGTGGAAACTGTTTGGGAAAAAAAACAGCATGTTTGGAGAAAAAAAGCTGAAAGGCACTTTTACTATTCCCCAGAAACTCCATTTATTTACGAGAATAACCTAGAAGCTAGAAGCTGAAGCCAAAAGCATGTAATTGGTGCTTCTAGCTTCTAGCTTATTTCTGTTAAAATAGGCAGAAACTGATTTTCCAAACACTCCTAAAGTGCTCAAAGAAAGCACTTATCGCAAAAATGTTTTTAAAGATATTGCAAACACTGTCAAAGTAGGATCAGTTTATCCGCATGTAGCAAATTAACAGATACAAATCACTCTTAAGAAGTTCAGTGAAAAAAAACTAGTATTAGATACGAAGTGCACATAGATAACTTAATTTTATTGGTAATAGGATACATAAGCATGTTTACCAGACGAGGTGAAAACCACCTCATCACCTCCTTTTAGAGAAATAGTGGAATCTTTCGGGTAAAACTTGCCATTGACTTGCACAGCTCCTTTTTTTCCAACGATTTCGAGCAAAGTAACTGATTCCCCTCCCTAACACAAAGAAATAGTACACATCAGAAAGGAAACAACTGCCTTGAATAACATTATGAGTTTAAATTCTCGACTAAAGACTTACAAGCGGGAAAGAACCACAATGTACCTCAGACACAACATGCTTCAGATTACACAAAGATTTACTAACAGTTGGATCTCCCACAGACAGGTCACATTGGCGGCCTTGACCAACAGTGAAAGTAGGATTCTGCATAAGAACGTGCGGGTTCTGGGAGAAACATTGCATCAGAAAGAAGTCAACGTTGAGAACTACTATTAAATAGTGAAATACAAATATAGTGAGACAAATCATCTACGGGATGCATAGTTAAGACCCTTTCTCCACCCTTCACTCACTCAAATACAGCTCCTAGAGACTACATGGTTAGACATAATTTGGGTATTGAGGAAAAGTAATGATTAAATGTTGCTAGTTCTTAAGAAATACTGCAGCTACCCCTTGCACTTATCAGCATGAGATTTTAATGGCGCAGCCTTCCGTATCGGGCTAATCAACCCGGGACAGAACAAGCACAACCACATTAGTCGTCTTTTATATGAGAATACATATTCTCAACAATTTTAGGATAGCATATCGGCAATGCAGAATAGTTAAAAGTCAGGGTCATTTGCATAGCCCATTTGAGTGAGATAGAGGTAGAGTTCCAACAGATTAACCTATAATGTAGCCTGTATACTGCAAAGCCTTCCTTGATTATTGAGGTACCATTAACTTTCTCCGAGATTAGAACTTTGTGAGTCAAGACAGAAATTCAAGAACATAGAATCGAAAAATCCAAGTAAAAGTCTCTATGACAAGCTGGAAATTCGAAGTCGCTGCAAATCTAAATATGTTGAAAACTTACAACCTTTACCCACTGCTATCAAACTTAGTAACAATTTTGTAAGAAGTGTAAACCCACCTGTGAACACTGGGAAAGTAGTTTGCCCCATGCAATCCCAGAATTAGACTTCGTTTGCCGCTTCTTCCCACGATTAACTGATGGCCCACCCGACTTTCCTTTCTCAACATTTATTATTAAATCAGCTGCATCCACTACCAAATATTGTCAAAAAAAAACAAATTAAATTTCAAAAATTCACCGAAAGAAACCCAAAATAACCAAACTACTACCAAGCCGAAGCACATGCATAGCACAAGATCACACCTAAAGTCATCGGGATTAAACAAAACCTCACCTTCCACCGTGGCGTCCGGCACTTTCTCAGCCGCCACATGATCCGACTGCTTCAAGCCACCGCCTTTAGCCAGATCAACCGATCCAGACTCCAATTCTTTCGCCACAGCCGCGCCGCCTACCACTTCCTCGGATGACGGCGAATCGTTGGTAGACGAAGAGGATGCCTCCGCCGCCTGCATGCACGAAAAAACCGGTATTCAAAAACCACAAAGAAAACAACAACTTACAAAAATAATCACTAAAAACTGAAACCTTGGATTTGGGTCGCTTTCCATTCGGCAGAGAAGTGGAAGGAGAAGACAGAGCACGCTTGGAGGAAGACGAGCTACGCCTCGTTTCAACCATGTTTTCTGATCTGATAATCCTACCGAATAAACCTAAAAGAAATCTCAATTTCCAAATCAAAATTGAAAAATCTACCAAAAGAATAGGAAAGTAGAGAGAAGGGGAGGAATAGAGAGAAGAGTGAGAGAGGAGAAGAAAAGACGAATGATTGCGGGAGCTCGATTATATATACATATATACCAACGCCTTTGGCCTTTGGCTTTGGCTTTGGATTTGGCGTACCGTTTTTGCTTTTTTATTTTTAATTATTATTATTTAATTTTCTGAGGATTTAGAGTAGAATAAATAAATGGGAAATTATACATAAATATTTTGTACTCTGATTAGATCCCTAACAACTTCAGTTGGAGTAATCGATCCATGTTACGCTCCATAGGTAGTGAAAAAATAATTATTTATATTTACACCCTTCGACTTAGCGCAAAATGCAACAAGATACCTTTGACTATTAAATATTATAGACAAACCACTGATCCTAATGAAAAATACAAAAACTTAACATAAAGTTACATAATGATCCTTTTACTCCTAATAACCATTAATTTACAAAAATGGATGATTACACTTAGGCTCTTTTGATTTAGGGGTAAATACAACTATACGCTATCGACCTAATAATTTTTTTACCGACATACTCCCTAACTCTAACAGCAGGACATAAGTATTATATAGATCTCTAATTGAAGTGATGTCTTTGTAATTTTCACTGACTAGAGGGTATTGTTGTATTTACCAATAAGTCGATGGAATTTAAGTGTAATCGTTCCAACAAAAATGTGTGTCCTAATTTAATAGATTTGTGTGATTAAGTAACTTCCAGGGTCTATCACCTAATATTTTATAAAGTTTGAGGAATGTGTGATACAATATTTATTTATATCACACATAATCTATTAAATTAGATCAAAAAAATTGCACTAAGTAATTTGGATAATCTACTCCATGTTTTATTGAAAACGTCTAAAACCCTGATTCAATAGTATGTGTAGGGGGTAATTATAAAACCAAGTTGAAGTGATGGGGTCTAAATATAATTTTCTATAATATAGGGAGTTTAGATGTAATACAATTTATACACCCTATCTCAAATAAAATAATTTTTTTTAAAAAAAAAGAGTAGAATAAGTAGCGAGTTTATGACTGATGAAGCGGCGGGGAGTAGGAGGGAGGGAGGGAGGGAGCGGTTTGAGGTGAATTTAAGTCTTATCAGTGTGTGAACTGTGTGTCAATTAATTGGTTAGGTGCAGGGTCGGTCAATGGATTGGGGGGGTGGATTTGAAATTGAATCAAATGAATTCTTATTTTATTTAATTTAAATGTTTGGTTTAGCTGGGGATGTTGAACAATTTGTTGCCAGTATTGGGTGGACTTATCCAATCTAGAAATATATATATATATATATATATATATATATATATATATCTGAGTCATGATCAATTTTGTGAAAGTTTTATTTGAATTTGCTAGCTTGCATGCATGATTCTAATTAATTTTTGGGTTGATTATATTCAATTTATTTTCAAATTCAATTTTATACTTTGCAATTGCAAATCACATATATATATGAAAATGAATAAGTGAGATGTTTTAGAAAACATATTTATGTGTTGATAAGTTGGATACTTGGATTAGTAAAAATTAGTTCATTTTGTCATGTAGATTATTTCTATAATTAAGTTCATTAATTGTGATTTTTGTAACTTACATATATATTTAATTGACATTCCATATATTGGTTTATATTAAAAAAATTGTAACTCCTATTTAATTATAGAATTATATAACTACTTTATATAATATTGATATTGAAAATTTCATTCAAGAAATAATTTTAAGTAAATTTTAATAAGCTTTGCTAATTATTATGAACTTTACATTTAAATGCTATATATATATGATTGAAGGGGAGCTTAAAACTATTTATAGTTTAGATATAATATTCAATTTGTACATGAAAGTATAGTATAGAAGAATACCATTCACAAAATATTAACAATATTTTTTTTGTATTGTATTCTTTTTATCTATCATGTAATTGTATTTTCAAAATTCCTTTTAATTATTTGTGGGGTCACATAATTATGTATATTTTTTAGAATATAAGTTTAATTAAATTTTATTATTACCTTAATATTATAAAATAAATAAATAGTTGTTTTTTTTTTTTTGAAAAAATATCTAAATACACGTATTTCATTTCCATTTTGCAGTGGAAAAATTATATTTAATTTCAATGTGAATAAATTTATTAAGTTATTACATATAAATATTAATATTGGCATAATATAAAGGAAATTTTAATAATGAAATGAATATTATTGTTAATTAATAATGAAATAATGAGGGGTCTTTCCTTCAAAAAATAACGAAATAATAATAAATTATTCAAAACAAAAAAATAATACCAAGTATACAAGAGATTCCAATAATTATTTATATGGTCTATTATTAAATATTTTCTATATTTTAATTATTATTTCAATATTTTTATATTGATTGTGTGCGTGATTTAAAAAAAAAAAAATATATATATATATATATATATATATATATATATATATATTCCCTCTATTACAAATACAAAATCATATCATATTACTATTTTTATATATTTAAAATGAGTTTTTTCATATATATAGAATATAATTATTTTATAAAAAGAATTATTTTGGTGTGTGCTTCAAATTATGAGTTAATTATTTATATGTATTGTTAATAATTATATAAGAAAATATGATTCAATTTATTAATAATATATATTTCATAAATAGATTTTTCCATGCAACGTAGAGAATATATATATTAATTTATAAAAAAAACTCTATTAAATTTGTGATATATATTCAAGTTGTTAATATATAAATTATAATTAATATTAATATATTAAATTTATAATTATAAATTAATTTTTCGATGCAATGTAGGGGTTAAAAGCTAGTTAAATAATTAAGTCAACAAAGCATACGATTATTAATAAATAATAATGGGACTTAATTTGTGATATCTATATATATATGTTCACAGTTACAGAGTGGACAAAGAATCATGCATGGTCTTTAGTTACGCGGACTTACTAATGATGGCTTAATTAATTAGCTGGGGAAAAACATAAAGTTCGACAACGTACACTTATTGCAATCTAAGTCGCAGTAAACACTTTAATTAATTCTCAATTTCTTTTTTATCGTTTTAAGTTTTTTGTGTTTTGCCATATTGAGTTTCGTAATTTTGTACGTAAATGATGGGTTTAGTTTTTTTTATAATCTAAACCAAATAAATACATATGTATCATTTTAGACTAAGAAAAGCATGTGATGCTTATTGAATCGGTTGTCTTCTCACACATCGCTCCATCGTTTGAAAGTCAAAGAAACAAAAATTAGTGATTAAATACAATTTAAAATTAATTTATAATTATGAACTTAAAATTTCTAATTTGTATTTATTAATTGTCTAAATACAACTTCACGAAATTTGGTACGGTTTATATTTTGGTATAGCTAACAACATATTTATATCTATCCAGCCCTAAAAAGTTTGGCACATACATTGACTGACGGCTTTGGTTCACTAAAAGGAGAATATATATATATATATATATATATATATATATATATATATATATATATATATATATATATATATATATATATATCCCCACTATTTGATTTTGTCACAATTGTCCAAATTCATGTCCTAAGCAAAGACGTGAATTTGTCTAAGAATTGATTGTATTTAATGTCTATACCTAATTAAAGGGTATATGTAATTAGTGCACAATAAAATAAGATTATTTCACTCCAAATCAAAGTTTATAATTTGAATAAAGCTGCTTATGTTATTATTAACTAGTAGTAAATATATTAAATATATAGTAGTACGGTATATATCACAACTCTACATAGTATTTTGAATTAAATATTAAAGAAAGACAGTCGACATATATAGTATTTGAGAACTCAAATAGTAATTAAACATTGGCCGACTCATGAAATGTCTCTATCATCAAGTACTAGAAAAAATTAAACTAGCCGCAACACGAATGAATAGTGAATAGGGGTGTGCATAATTGAAAAAGCGAACCGAAATCGAAAAAAATCGAAACGAAAAATCGAACCGAAATAGATTGGTTTAGGTTTAGGTTAGTAAAATTTTTAAAATCGGTTTAGGTTCGGTTTCGGTAAAAAACCGTCGGTTATCGGTTTTTATCGAAACCGAATAAATTAGTTTTAATCTCCTACCACTGCATTCTTACTCCTCTCCTGTATATAATATTAAATTATTAATATTAGACATAAAAGTGAGTTGATTTGTATTCTTTCTTGATTTCTTAACCCACTAAAATTCTAAATGCCTTAAATATGTTTGACTAATTGACTTCTTGTATTCTTAAAAACTCTTAAATTTTAAGTAATTCCAACCTATTAGAATCTCATATTCTTATCAGATTTCTTTCCTTTAATTTCTTCATAAATAACACTCATCAGTCATCACTATTCACTCATCTCTCACCCTTTTGTCTTCATTCTTCAATAGTTCAATTCTTTAATTTCTTCAATCTTCATAAATCAAACTCTTTACCCAGGAAAATTGATATTTGATCATTTGGTATTCTGCTGCAAAGGAGTTTGGTGCGGCTGATTTTGCATTTCTGCTGATTATGATAGTTTCTTTCTGTTTGTTTTGCTTTTTCCGTGCAAAAAAATATATTTTGTTGGATGTTAGACACTTGGAATTAAGGAGACATGATTTTGGTATTATATTTAGTATTTTGGTTTTTACTTTGGTTTCAGTTTTTCGGTTTTGTTTGGTTATTTTTCATTTCTTTCTTTTTTTTAAAATGTTTTTTGGATTTAGGTTTTATTCGGTTTTTACCGAAACCGAACTGAAATTTTTTGATTTTTACTGAATCAAAACCAATTTGTTAAGTTCAGTATATGGTTAGTATAAATCACTAATCGCGAGTTCGGTTAACCGAACCAAATAACCGAAAACGCGGTTATTTACCGAATGAACAGCCCTACGAATGAATAAGTGGAGCTAGAGAAGTTCCAAGTTGAGCAACTGGGCAATTTCAATTTGTCGTGTAAAGCTCACCAAGATTAAATCTGCAAGCAACTTAATTGGCTGAAAAAGGGGTTATAGCGGCTAATTACTGGATTAATTAATACGACAAAAGACATGAGTTTTATTCTTTAGATTAGAAATTTGTGGATTATGAAGAATTACAGGTTGACTTGTTTGGGATTCTGAGGATTAGAGTATTCTCGTTTAACTATCAAATAAGTCCGGCTTTTATAGTATAATTGCAAAAATAGGTAGAATTCAAGATCATGATATGTAGACAAAATCTGGTTTGGTTTGGTTTGGTTACTAAAACCAATACAAGGCTTATTGGGCTTCTACTGTTTGGTATATTGACATTTTAGGCCCAATAACGAAACCCATTCAACCATTTTCGTTTGTTTAGATGACAATTTGATTTAAGCCCAAGTAGAGGAAGAATTATCAGCCCAATAGCCGAATAATCTCAAATTTGCATAATATAAAATCCCAAAACATTACAAGGAGATGTTTGAATGAATGAACCAAAACAGTCCAGTCCTACAGAGTCCAGACAAACTATATCATATAATAATATTCCAATCCAAATCAGACAAAAATCACAAAACACCACCAAGATAAGATTATTGGGAAACGGCGACGTACTGACCACCATTGGGCGAAACAGCCGGCGCATTCTCGGCTCCTTGAAATGTTTTGGCGATTCTCTCAATGGGCACCAAAGGCAGGTAAAACGACACCGCATAGCCTCTGTCAGCCGCTGAAGCCACGGCTTGGTTGTACTTCTCGGCCCAATGGGCAGCCGTCGGGACCATAATGTGAGCCGCTTGGGAAAACAGAGGGAGCCGGTTAAGTGAGCGCCAAGCCGTGACTGCGTATTGCTCGGCTACTGGCTCGTACTTGGCGTAGAGCTCCTTGGCCGTCGGCTCGTACTTGATGTAAGCCGTTTTGGCAACTTTTGAAGCCGTATCAGCCAAGCCGGCTTGCTGCACCTCTAAAGCCAGCTCGCGAGCCACTTCCGGAGCCTTGTGAGCCGCGACCCAAGCTTGGTAAGAGATCTGCTTTAGAAGAGCCGGCACGTGATGGTCCAGCTCGATTACGGAATTGTCTACCTGCATGTCACGTGAGAATCTAAACTACTTGAGTACAAACAAGCTAAGTGGGATTGCAATATCGAATCTTATTTCCAATCTTTGTCCGAAATAAGATTTGCCCAAACTAAAAATAGGAATCAATTAATTGCACTTCTAAACTTTTTTAAAAATAAAAATAAAAATTAGTTCATTGCACCAAATTTATTTTGAGAAAAAAAAAAAGAAACTAGTATATGCATATTTATCTCAAAACTTCCAGATCGATAGTAGCTAGAGTTACATACTTATATGCCCATAAGAGTACGTGCATTTTTTAATTTTAAAATTAATTTAAAATATATAAAAAATAGTTTTTCAATAGATTCCTAAATATTTTAGATTAATGCAGTACATTTTGAGCGTCCGTTGATCTTAGGATATATCCTTGTTAGGAGAATGATAAATGGGACCTAGCTATCATGTTTGCTAAATTACAAGTTACACACATGAAAAATAAACAAAACATAATATTACGAAAGGTGATTGGGCATGCATGTAAGTACTAAACACATGATAATGTGATTGGGCAAATTAATTAACCTTGCGATCTACGAAAACGAGAAGCTCATAAGGGACATTATGGAATTTCTGATAGACCGGTCCGATGACAGCTCTGACGGTTCCTTCGACGGTCTGAACTCCGGGTCTCAACGGACCGGAGTTTTCCTTTGCATATTCGTAGATAGTGGAACAACATACGAGGACGTAAAGAGCTGCTACTTGGACGAAATCCAGATATTTCAGCTTCTTCTCCTCATTTTCCACAACCTTCAGAAAAAAAAAAAAAAAAAAACAAATAATTAAAACCTTCAGATTTATACATAAATCTGACGATCGATCCATATATAATCGTTCACTCTCATAATAATTATCTCTTAATTACCGAGTGATCTGAGGGCGGCGTCGTCGCTGCTTGATCGGATGACGGTGTTGCTGGTTGCTCGGTCGGTGTAGTGGCTTCTGATTCCGCCATTAATTTAGAGAGAGAGAGAGAGAGTATAGTACTGATGAACTTGGTGGGTAAGCGTAGACAGCATAGAAAAGGTCGTTGGGGTTGTTGGCATTTTATAAGGAGGGGAGGGTTTTCGATCGCAATTTGTCACGATAATCAAATAATTATATATATTTTTTGTTTTATTGATAAGAAAGTTTTATAAAAAATAAATAAATCCAGGTAAAAAATTTCCTATTGGTTGCCGCGTGGTGTTATGTTTTTGTGGTGGATTTGCATTTGTTGATGTAAAATCGCTAATGGGTTTTAATCAGTCATCCAATCTTTGAGGCCCGCCTCACTCATATATTAATAAATTAAAGAAGAATACTGGAATTAAAAAACTTAATTTGAGGGTGCCATTAAGGAGGTTATTTTTTTACTAAAATAATTTAAAACAAAAGACAAATTGTGGCATCCTATCTATTCCTCTGTGACGTATGGAGATAAACGGACACGACGTACACATCAACGTCGACATTAAAACAATAGATTCAAGTATTTGATATATAGTTTATTTGTGATTAATTTCAAATCGTTGATTAACTCAAAAGTACCTCAAATGCTGAAACAAGTCATTCAATCTATTTCTTTTGCGTAATTACGAGCCAATTGCATATGTTAATTTGTTTTCCTAACAAAAACATATATATATTAGACGCACTCCGGCCACTTATACATGTTTGTTTACCCTTAATTTTTTCCCACTTCTTTTCATTAAATAAATAAACTTTTAATAACTCAACAAAGACTATTCTATCTGCACTTGTACGACGTCGTATTTAGTGAAATTACCAACCGAATAATTATGGAGAGCGGTGAAAACGTGATTTTATCACAAGGGCAGGGATGGGATCATGGGAAGACTGAAGAGTGGCAGTGGCACACCTACCGAGGAGCTTGTTTCAATAATCTCATCCGTTTGGGCCTATTAATGTATGGGCCTCAGTTACTTGGGCCCACTTACCATATCTATCTCATGGACTTATCGTCTCTTGATTTCAGATTCCAACTCTATGTCGTGGGCCTGCCTGCCTGGATAACTAGTGCAGTTTTTTTTGTTTTTTTTTTTATAACACATGCACTTAATTCATATTTTCTTCAATAACTTTTATTTCATACATCTTTATGTTTAAAATGAGAAAATAATATATGTAATTATATCTTGTTTTTTAAGTAGCACTTTGACAAGAATTCTATAAACTATAATATCATGTTATTTGTAAAATCATAAGAAATATTTGTTTTTTCAAAATCTAAAATAGGGTTAATCTAAAAGAGGTTCCGTCAATTTTTGAACTCAATATTTTAGAATATTATATCATCTTTTCAATTGATTAATGACTACATTGTATTTTTTGACATTTTCAAGTTCATTAATGAATGTATTTATATTATTTTGAATAATAAGAGTTTAATCGTAATTGTTAATACTTATATATGTAATTAACTCATGAAAATAAACATTTAAATTCCAATTTATTCTTAGTCAAATTACGTAGAATTTGACTTTAGGCCTACTTCAATACAAAATCCCAGTTTGTCCAGATCTGAGATTTAAGACGAAACGCTGCGTTTCAAGTAACTCTCTGTAATTTTCGAAGGAAAAACACAGAGACAAAGAGCAGCCGGTCACTTTGCTATCAAGTCCGATGCCTCGAAAAGCGACGGCGGAACGATCCGCCGGCGGCTGGCCCAAGCGGTCAGAGTCTTCTTTTCAAAAGCTTCTCAAAAAACCACAAATTCCCGTCGCCGTCGGATTGCTATTGGCGGATGCCGTCCTCGTTTTTCTCATCATCACCTATGTGCCATGTAACTACAAATTTACACATATTTCCTGATAAAATGGTTATATTATGTATATTTCAGTAATATTAAACAGTTTTCGGCTTATCCTTTCAGATACAAAGATTGATTGGGACGCGTACATGTCCCAGGTGAACGCTTTAACCTTTTTGTTTGTTTATTTATTTTCGTCGTTTTGATTTTTTAATTTTCATAGTTTATGAATTTTATTCTGACTTTGATAATTAAAGGTAAGTGGATTTATCGGAGGAGAAAGAAATTACATTAAACTGGAAGGGGATACTGGTCCTCTGGTATATCCAGCTGGATTTCTCTATATTTACTCTGCTATTCAGTATATTACCGGAGCTGAAGTCTACCCTGCCCAGGTATATATTTTATTTTAATTCATTCGTTTGATTGAAATTTCCTTCTTCCTTTGTTCTTAATTATTAACTGAATGCAAAATGTGAAAGTTTAAAGTAGCTTTTATGAGCGGGAGGTAGAAAATTTATGGATAAATCATCTTATAACTGGACTTTTTATTATGTTTATAACTGGAATGCGGACTATTTAGGCTGTATTCATCCATTATGTATTGATTTTATTAACTAAGTTTCATAACTTTTGTAAATCTCTTGTTATTGCAGATTTTGTTTGGCTGTCTCTATCTTGTGAATCTTGCAATGGTGCTATTCATTTACTTGAAGACTGACGTGGTATGAACTTACTTCTTGTTTTGAGATATGTTATTTATCATACTTACGGATTTCTTACAGAAAACTGATTATAACAATATGGGAATAAAAAAAAATAATCTTGTGGAGTTTCTTTATCATAAATCGTCTTATTGTAAGGGTTAACGCCTCAAATGAGGAAAATTTCTTGACAAAGTTCCATTATTTTGATTATCTACTGAAAAATTATTTGTAATATAAGGTGATAATTCGAGTTAACTTCTTGCAGGTTCCTTGGTGGGCCCTATGTTTTCTTTCGCTGTCTAAACGAGTGCACTCCATATTTGTGCTTCGTTTATTTAACGACTGTTTTGCCACGACTCTCTTCCATGCTTCACTGATTTCATTTCTTTACGAAAAGTGGCATCTTGGTCTAATTATTTTCAGGTGCAAAAGCTGCATTAATTTACAATCTGGTTGCATTTTGTAGCATATAATGGTGTTTTATATTACTTAACTAAAGGTGTTACAGACCATTTCTTCCTCTTAGCACAGTGGAGCTGTCTCGGTTAAGATGAATGTGCTTCTCTTTGCGCCCCCTTTATTACTCGTCTTGGTGAAGGTATATTAATCTTGATTTTTGTTGAAATTTCTTGAAGTTTTGGTATGAGAAACGTCTATCTTAGGCAAGATTTGAATCTTTTTGGAAAAACTTGAAATTGCAGGCTTTGGATATTTTTGGGGTGATAACGACTTTAGCAGGTGCAGCACTTGTGCAGGTTCTCCTCTCTCTCTCTCTCTCTCACACACACACACACACGAATTTTGCTTTCTGTGAGATTTTTTAAGGCATTATATGACTGAAACCTTAATCTCCTTCCACTGCCTTTGGATGATTTTACAGATTCTTTTAGGGCTACCTTTCATATTATCATATCCAATTGAGTATATCTCAAGAGCCTTCAATCTTGGTCGTGTCTTCATCCATTTCTGGTATAACAATTTTTACTTAATTTAATGCTTGGTTATAAAATATGGTAGTTATGGTCTGATGAAGCACAATGCTATTTTGCAGGTCTGTTAACTTTAAATTTGTTCCTGAACCAATATTCGTGTCTAAAGGATTCGCACTGTCTTTGTTGGCTGCTCATCTCATTTTTCTTGCAATCTTTGCTCATTACAGATGGTGCAGGTAAGTAAATTAAGATTCAAAACCTACAAGACCCTAATTATTATATTTTATAATAAGCTTATGAGTTCCTATACTATAATTTTTATGGAACACTTTTGCAGACTTTAAACATGATCGAATGTCTAATAAAATGTTACAGACTTACAGGAGTTTATAAGCGATCCATAAACATCAGTCATGATTCCTGTGAAAAAAAAAATCATAATTTTAATTGCATTGTTTCCTCTTTTCTTTAATTGTTTTAACTAACTGCAGGCATGAAGGAGGAATATTCTCCCTTTTGCATTCTAGACTTGTTCAAATGAAGCTCAAGCTTGCTTATTTGAGTTCATTTCAACTCAAACAATTCAGTAAATTCAAATCAAATTCGAGGATTCTTAAATCGGAGCGTAAGTTATAATTTAGCTATTTCTTTCTTCTCTCTCCTCCGGAATAGATTTAATTAATCTTTTTTATGCCTCTGCTGTGTTGTTCTTTCAAATCCAGATATCGTGACAACTTTATTTACTGGAAACTTCATTGGCCTTGTATGCGCTCGTTCTCTGCATTATCAGTTCTATTCTTGGTAAGTTTGTTAAATATATTTTGGCTTTCCATATTTCATTTGTTCACTTCGGCTTTATCTACAGTATTTTTTGGGTCCTAAAATTAAGAAAAGGGAAAGTGGATAAAAGAAACTAAGGAGGTTGAAATCTTCGTATGTTTTCTTATCCTGATTCGACATTTTAAACAATAACAGGACGAGTTCTTGTCTCAATATGAATGCTAGCTCTTAAAATTCGTAATCATATTATAAGAATGCTAGTTATTACTATTAATACATCTATCAAATTTATGATAATTTCATATTTCTGGCTCTCTTTTCTTCAGGTATTTCTACAGCTTACCATATTTGTTGTGGCGAACACCGTTCCCCGTGTGGCTACGGTACGGTTCTTGAATCCTGACTATGTCATTTATTCTTCTTTTCCTAATTTTCATTGTAATATTACTAATTCATTGAAGTTAATTTTATTTTGCAGTGTGATGTTATTTGCAGCAGTGGAGTTGTGTTGGAATATATACCCTTCAAATATTTATTCATCACTGCTGCTTCTTGTTGCACATATAACTATATTAGGAGGCCTCTGGAGTTCACCACCGGAATATCCATACACAGACCATTCTGATGAAAAATCAGCAAACCTGAAGAAGAAGAAGAAGGCCAGCTAAAGAATAGAATAGAATAGAATAGAATATAGTTGGATCTGAAAAGAAATTTTTCTATGCCAAAACTAACGAGAAACTTTCTGCTTTTAGGGACATGGTCAGAAAATTGAACTTTCTACTTCCTATACACCCATATGCAATTCATCATCTTTTTTTTTTTTTGTTTTTATTGATCGGTGCATTTGTCAAACTTAATTCAAACTAATATTTGCCAGAAAAATGATTGCTATTATAGGTTCAAACATCACGGAAAATTTTAATCTGACTTGATTCAGTCAAACCAAACCAAGCCAAACCAATTATATGACAAGTATTTGTTATTTGATCGGTCACTCTCCTCGCTAAATTTTAGGTGGACAAAGCAAGGTAAAATTCATTCAAGAAAATTAATTCAAAAATTTCAGACAATTGTTGGGGCGAAATTTTCAACTTAATGGGTTGATAATTGAATATACAAAATCTTGTAATTTGTTATTGTTTGAAACCTCAGGGCTTTTTTCTGTATAGAAAACAGAGGGAGGTATTTTATAATTATTACAAACTCTAGGGGTTTTTTCTGTATAGAAAACAGAGGGAGGTATTTTATAATTATTACAAACTTTAGGGGTATTGTACGTAATTAACTTTGTCTTTGACTCTTTGCTGATGCGTAATAATGAATTTCCCCCAGCTTCCTCTAATTATCAATAAGTTAACCGCAAAGTAACAAGAAACATTTTATAAACTCATTCATCAGATTATGCGAAAATTAATGTAGAAAACACCTATATATCAGCAACATATATCATGTAAAATTCATAAAATCGATTAATAAACACACACACACACACACACACGCAAATTTATTTATATATAGAAAATTAAAGAGAAACGTAAGGAAAAACAGAAACAATATGAAAAATAATTAACTGCGGCACTGTGTGGCGGCGCTGCATGAGCGAGTGTAGGGATTAGCTTCGGCACCTGGTTGGCAGTTGTAGTACGACGCGCCGCGCCGGGAGCAGGGCACATTGTTCGCCTGCAGCGCACCGTAGCTGATGTAATTTTCAGTCGCTAATATGCGCCGGTTGATTTCAGAGTCCATTTCGAACTCACCACCACCCGCCATGCACTCAGCGATTGATCCCTGACAGCTGGTTGTCGCCGGCTTTTTCATCGGCATCCAGCTTAAGTCGTCGGCGCCTGCTTCCGCGGTTATGAGAATGAGCGCCGCCGCTAACACTGCGGATATGAGGAGGCTGAGAAGGGAAGATTTCTCCATTGTTATTTGTTTCTGAGGGTTTATTGTTTTACTAAATTAAAGAAAGTTTAGAAGTTTCTTTTTGTTGGCTTTGTTTAATTATTAAACTGAGGAGAACGAGTTACGAGCAGGCTGGCTGGCCATTTAAAGTAGTTGAGGAGTTGACAAATAGGGACTGATTTTTATCTTGATTTACCAAATTGCCACTCAATTAGCTAATGCTTTTACCTGTCAATTCACTTGGCTTAATTTTCAAAACAGGGCCAACAACCATTAACAAATCGGTAAGAGTACCAAATATTAAAATAATCACATCTACCGATCTATGTACATTAACCTACCATGAAAGTACATAATAATATGATCGAGACGACTTCTGATTTTGGAAATTTGATTAGGCAGGGGGTGCTTGATCATATCTATATATGAAGGGACACCGGCCACAAAAGATTTTGACTAATTTTAGAAATTCGAAATTAAGCTTAAATTTTTTTAATTTTTACACATGAAATATATATATATATATATATATATATATATATATATATATATATATATATATACAATCTCATCGTTTAAAGTGAACCCAATATTAAAATTTATGCAATATAGTAATTCTGGACCCTTCTCTCTCTCCCTCTGTTTAAATTGAATGATTCAATCAAGGTAGTTCTCTTTTCAAAAAATAAAAAAAAAACAAGGAGTTGTGGTTTCAGATGCGGCTTGTTTAAGAGGTTGAAACGCGTGATATATCGTCATTGTTGTCGAAAAATTGGATCCCTCAACAAAGCAGTGAATCTTTCAATACCTACCATGGAACACAATCGTCAATTATATTAATTTATCTCGTAAAGCTGGTTGCATGAATATCAGTAACGTATGCATGCATGTGCAGGTTGGAAGCCACATTTGAAATTTTCAAGTCCAAAATTTTAACTATTGCATTCTTTATTCATATTTTGTTTATGGAGAATTAATGTAAGATTGAGCACATTAGAAGGGAGAGAAACACTTGCGTGGATATTTTAGTGTCTTAATGACCCACCGCCTGAGATGATTGATTGTATTAGGGCTGATTTGAGCCCGAGCTAGTCTAGTTCGCCGTCATGGCTGACCAAAAAATATAATATTTTGTTTATGGTGATGGGTGAATCTCTGTTTCTTTCACTATCATTTTAGATTTTTAGTGAGAACATTTAGAAACAGAACCTAGATAACCCTTTGAGAAACAAATCATCACCAGAAACCCAACACACACTCGATCACACACACACACACATTTTCAAAATCAAGAAACATATATAAATCACAATTTTAGCATTTTATAAAACTTATCAAATAGGACTTGCACGCGAATATAACATGATGCTGCTAACACGCAAAACTTATTTAAAAATCTTCAAATCGAAAAAACAAAAGATGAAATTCAAGATTTAGGTCTCGATCACTCTCTTAGCTCCTTCCAATGTATTCTTTAGTAGCATTGCAACAGTCATGGGTCCAACGCCACCTGGAACTGGAGTAATACATCCAGCAACCTTACATGCTTCATGAAAGTCCACATCCCCAACAAGCCTATAACCCAACTTCTTCGTTGAGTCGTCCACAGCATTTGTTCCCACATCAATTACTGCTGCACCAGGTTTAATCCAGCTGCCCTTTATCTGAGAAAAAACAGAAAGAACAAAAAAAATCAGAAAGTCAACATTAATTACACTAAGGTAGTGTTTGCAAACTCTTAAAAAAGCACTTTTCAGATTTCTGATTTCTTTCAGCACTTTGGGAGTGTTTTGAAAAACAAATTCTGCTTATTTTAAGCAGAAATAAGCTAGAAGTAGGAAGCACCCAAGAACAAACTTTTAGGTTCAGCTTTTAGCTTCTAGCTTATTTTCGTAAAGAAGTGGAAGTTTGTATAGAGTAGTAAAGTCCTTCTCAGCTTTTTTTTCCCAAACACTCGATTGCTTTTTTTTTCCCCCAAATACTCCCAATTTTAAGACTAAATTTTTTGCAACTTTAACTTCTCCAGGACAAGTAAATTTTGCAAACACCCTCTTTTCAGCACTTTTGTGCTTATTTAAAGCACAAATAAGGT
Source organism: Verbena officinalis (assembly GCA_958496215.1). NCBI lineage: Eukaryota > Viridiplantae > Streptophyta > Magnoliopsida > Lamiales > Verbenaceae > Verbena > Verbena officinalis. The sequence continues at coordinate 1,320,794 of OY292385.1, forward strand.
AGAGGTTGGAAGCACACAAAGGCCAGCTTCTAGCTTCTAGGTTATTTCCGTAAATCAGTGGAATTTTGTTTAGAGTAACAAAACTGCTTTTCAATTTTTTGTCCAAACACTGAAGTATTTTCTTGTTAAGCTTTTCACTTTTTTTTCCAAACACTCCTCACTTTTACTACTACAACTTTTTACAATGCTTTAACTTCTCCAAAAGAAAACGTCTTTGCAAAACACCCACTCAGAAGAACAAGGCAAAGGCGAGTATAATATGTGCGGTGATACCATCATTGCTTGTCCTGCAGCAGCAATAACAATGTCAGCATTACGAATGATGCTTTCTGGATCCTTAGTACGTGAATGTACCACAGTCACAGTAGCATCTTCCTTCAGCAGAAGGAGGGAAACTGGTAAACCAACTATGTTACTCCGACCCACCACAACGGCATTTTTGCCCTTAATGCTAATGCCACTTCGTGTTAGAAGCTCGATACAACCCTGTTTAGGAAGAAACCACTCGTAAAACAAGAATTCATTTTAATGTGAAATAAGTGTATTTAAGTATTTCCAGGCTAGAATAGATAGAGATTACATAAATACCTTTGGGGTGCAAGGGACAAACAGAGGATCTCTGCCTTTCATTGCTAATTTGCCAATGTTTAGAGGATGAAAACCATCGACATCCTTTTCCAGGGATATTTCAGTTAATATTTTTTCTTCATTTATGTGTTTAGGCAATGGGAGTTGTACCAATATACCTTCAAAAAACCAAATGAGTAAATTCTTCAGCTTTCCAGTTTTTAAATTTTATAAATGTGAAAAGTAGAATCTTAATGGATTTAACACAATCAAATAAAAAAATAGAGCACATATATCAGAAAATAAAATAAAATCAATATTCAGGAAAGTTCACAGCTCACCCACCATGAACATCAGGATTCACGTTCAATTCGTGGACTTTGGCAATCAACTCAAATTCAGATACTTCCTCTGGTAAGTCCACATCGACAGACTTGATTCCAGCTTCAGCACAGGCCTTCCTTTTCATATTAACATAGCTCTGTGAATCCTTCCTTTGCCCCACAATAACCACCGCTAGACCAGGCACCTGAAATCAACTCAAACTACAATTCAAAAAAGATTTCCAATTACTGTGAAATATTGAACTTGTGCAAATAAAACAATTATAAATGAGTAATTAAACTTGCAGCACCTGAAATTCCAGAGCTAAATCTAGAACATCGACCTCGACAAATTATCATACATCGCTACTTCAACTGTAAACGGAGCAGCTAAATACATAACAGACGGTATAAATAAGAAGCTAAAATGCTCGTAAATGCGGCATCTGAGATCAACCAAAACTTCAGCTGCAAAAGTATATCCCAAAATGCGATGTATAGAGTGTACTCCACTATTCCGATCTTAAATCATAGGCTCAATGCTTAAATATAGGATTAGTCACAAACTTCATACAAAAATCGATTAGGGAGAGTGCGAGAGAAACCTTGCCGTAAATTTCCGAGAGGCGGCGGACCTCGATGGCGATTTCGGATCGGATTGTCTGGGCGATGGCTTTTCCATCGATTATGGCGGCCTTATGCTCGGACGACATCGTTTTGGGAAAACGAAAGAGCGAGTGAATGGTGCAGAAATGATGGTCGGTGCGGGATAGTGTGCAGATAATCTCAGCGATCCGGCGGCGGGAAATCTATCTCAAAATGTTGTACAATGTGCTTTGGAGAGTTGTACGTCAGCTCTGGCAGCACTAATGTGGATCTGTAGTTAGTGTTTTTTTATTAAGCAGCAAACAGAAGGCCCAATTGTAATTTCAGCCACATTTAAGATTCGCTGGATGAAGAGCCCAGTTATATGGCCCAGCTCATCAACAAAAGGCCCAATTGTAAATTAAAATAATTATGAATTGTTCTTGCAGTATAAAATATTCATTTCTACCAAATTTTATTTCAAAACTCTTTTCTTACTTCATCTAATATCTAAACGAATTAATATTATGTTTCTTACATTAATTTTTTATTGAGAACTAATTACAAAATACCCTATTGAATAACTTATCCACATAAAAAAACCTGTAATCTAGGCAAATATTTTATTAGTTTTCCTAATTTAATTTTCAAAGATCAAATTGGTGTACCAATATTTCTTATACCTAAAATCTTAGCAAGGTGGAAGATCAATTTGGGCTGATTGATAATGGAGCTTCTTCCATGTTGAAGGATAATTAATTATGTTGAAGATGAAAATCTCTTCTATCATAACTCAACAAATAGAGTTATTCAACATCATATCAATCATTATCAGAGATTTAAAGTTTTGCCTTATTGATCCAAGTATACCTGAGGATCTGCCCGAAGGATGGTTTGCAGAAGGAACAGATAGTCAAGAGTATACCCAACCTATTTCAAGATGAAAATCGGGGGAACCCGTTATACAAGAAGATTATAACAAAAATAACAACAAAAAGAAGAGTTTTTCCACCCAGCAGTACAATTATCCAGAACCAAAAGAATACGAATTTCAGCAATGATGGTGCCAATAACCTGCTTCGAGTATATCAAGATCTGGTCAAAGGATTATTCTTTATTATATATTACCACAAAGGATGAAACCTCGTACATATATTATAACTCTAACCAAAGTTGGGGTTACAATTTTGACAAACTACTACGACGAACCAATCGAATCTACTCGCATACATATAAACATAGGCTTCTATATATAAATATTTCTTCAATCTCATATATATACTCTCGATCACTCATCATTCTAGTACTTGAGGAAGAGGCCAACAAATGAGAGAAGCACCGACAATTGGACGACGAAACTAGGGCAGCTCACTGCAAATCCCGCCCCGGCATCAGGCCCCGGCGCAGGCGCCTCCGCCGGCGAATAGCTGATATCTTGCGACCTGACGGCGGTGGAAATGAGACAGAGCACCACCAAGATTAATGTGATCAGAACTCCCATTTGAGCAGCCATTGATTTGTTGAAAGTTAAATTATTTGCAAATCTAATGTGTTTAAGAGAGAGAGATAGATGATCAGATGAGAGTGTAGGAAATAATAAATGAATGGAGAGATAGGTGGAGAAGCCATTGTATTTATAGCGGTTGGCAGGGGCGGAGCCAGGATTTTCGTGGGGGCTCCACCTATGGCCGTTGGAGGTGTGTAACGGCCGGATTAGCTTTGATTTCTGATTTGATTTTGTTTAGAATTTAATTTTCCAGTAACGTATAAATATCTTAACATTTGGAATGGATCCCACGTTGTACAACGTTTGTATTATGATTTGTGAGAGCCTAAATAGTGAATCATTGAGAAGTAACATTATTGTATGAACCAAAAAGAGCTTATTATGTTGTGTAATATTACTGTAAATTTACCTATATAGTGAATAGTGCGATAGTAAAACTTTTTCAATAAGGAGATTAATCTATGATTAAATCGCTCGATAAGTAATTAACACTGATTAGACTGAGTCGGGCTTTGTTCAGTGAATTTCGAGTATGGATCTTCAAGAAAATGTCCAGTTACTATATTTTCTTCTTTCTTTCAGTATGCTTTCCTCATGATTCTGAAAATATATACGACGATAAACAAATTAATGCGGCACAAAATTTTGAAGACTTTGTATTAATTAAGTTCAGATCCACAACCACAAAAAACTACTATAATTTACAATATTACAATGCTTCTCCATCTTTCTTCTTCATATTCATCAACCCCTTTGACAACCAAATACCAGTTTCTCTTGAAGAAACAACTTCTTCTTCCCCAAACGGTTTCAACACGCCTGCAAGCTCCTCAATCCTTTCTCGTTTCAAAAGCTGTGCGCACAGCTCAAGCAATGACTCCATAGCTTGTGCTTTTTGATCGCCTATATCTTTACCATCAATTTTCTCACTATTCGCTTGGGGTAATTTCAGTATTTTGCGTAAATTCGCTTCGTGACTATTTTCATGGCATTCTTGTTTTTGTTCCATATCTATATGTTGATTGGTTAGTGTACTTAACCGGATGACGATCCGGATTTCACACCAAGTACACATTCTGATTTAGTTTTCCTGTGCTGCTTTTCAGACGGATGAAGTTTTGGTAATTTGCACTTTGACCCCATTTCAGATTTTACGGGAAGGAAGACGGGAGATAAATTGTTGTATTGAGCTAGATATGGCTGTAGATGTGGATGCCTCAAGAGCTCTGCAGCCTGCAATGGTCCGTTTGATCCAATCAATATCAGATGTAATATTGTTTAAATTACATTTATACCCCTTCCGAGATTGCAATATTACATGGTACCAGCAAGTTTGAAAAAACTACAAACTACTCCTTACTTTTCTTAAGTTACACATATACAACCCTAGTATTGGGAGGTTTATGTAATTTAAACATTTTTAGGGAGTGTTTTATAGTTTCTATCAACCTTACAAGTACTGATTGTAGTGTGACAATCACCGAAGGGGCGTAGATGTAATAAAGTCAATTGGTATAACTAAATTTATATAACTAACCGTCGGTCTATGTTCTGGGCTTTTTCTAAGCATGCTTTTGATCAGTCTTTTCCTGCAGAACAAAAGCTAAATATTGAAAACAAACGAATTTAAGCATTTATGGATTGTAAGTTGAAGTTTCATTGACTTACAGGGAAGACGAAGATGCTGTGGGGAGAGGAGAAATTGTGGATCTGTTGATTTTGTTAATGAGGGCAGCCATATCCTGTGCAATTGACAGTTTGGGATAATTACACTAACACACCCCCTGAAGTTATCAATATGTATGAAGAAGTTTAAATTTCGCTGGAACTTACAGGAGCTCTGAATGGAGGTAAGAGGAAACGTCAACACAACTCACAAGTTTTATTGACAGGAATAATAATATATATTATATACGTTTACATATATACCCCCTTCAGCTCCAAGATTGTAATAATGCAGTTGGTCCCCACAAGTTTGGGAAACTAATAAACACTCCTTGAAAGTCTTTAAAATTACACAAACCACCCTGGGAGTTCTAAAACATTACACTTTGCGAGTAATCTTTTCATTCACAGGGATGGTTTGTGTAGTTATTAAAAGTTTCAAGAAATGGTTTTTAGGTTTTTCAAGCTTGTGGAAATCAATGATTCAATTGTAATATGGCAATCTCCAAAGGAGCGTAAGTGTAATTAAGTGTACAAATATAGCATGCTATATGTACGTACCTAAAGACCATATATCTGATTTGTAGCCATATGGTATATCTGCTAATATTTCTGGACACATGTAATTTGGAGTCCCAACAACCTAAATATCACACAAACACAAAACTTCTAAGTTTTAATATAGAAACTCAAAAGAGAGAGAGAGAGAAATTTGGAGTCCCAACAACCTAAATATCACACAAACACAAAACTTCTAAGTTTTAATATAGAAACTCAAGAGAGAGAGAGAGAGAGAGAGAGAGAGAGAGAGAGAGAGAGAGAGAGAGAGAGAGAGAGAGAGAGAGAGAGGGAGGGAGAGAGAGAGAGGTAGGTTATTACTGATGAAGCAAGATCGTCTTTACTGAGAAGTTTAGCAAGCCCTTGAAAGTCAGAAGACACACATGAAAATGACAAGAGTACCAGCTGATGTAAAATTCTTCTTACCAAGTCTAATCTCGTCATCTTTTGTGAGGAAAATGTTCGAACACTGGAGTCAAGATAACAGAAAAAGGAAATATTTAATTAACGTGAGAATCATGTTTAATTATTTACTGAAAGTTTTGAATGAAGTTTACCTTAAGATCCCTGTGAAGGACGCGATTCGAATGAAGATAATCCAAAGCTAAAAGCAGCTGAGTCAGCCACCTGCAGATCTTCTGCAAAGAGAAACCACATTGTTTATTAATTTTACAATTCCTCAAGTTTCAAAATTTATTCATTTATTTCAATTACCTCTTCAGGGAAATGTACACCTCTAGCTTTCTTGATCATCTCTGCCCTGAAACATCACAATGCATATAAATATAGGTCAACGAAATCGATAATTAATTAGTTTTTCACTTTTTAAAATTTAGGCACATTGAAAGTCCAAATCTTGAAAATAAGCTTATCGAAACTTACATATCTCCACCTTCACAATAACTCGTTACGATACACACAAACGAGTCCTGATTCATCACAATACAATTACTTTTCATTAGAGCATGAGAATATAGTACATAAAATGAGAAAAACCGTATTATAGTTTACCTTCTCGACCCATGCATCCTTGTACTTAACTATATACGGGTTATTGAGGAGCACCAAGCCCAATAACATGCAACTTAGATGTAATAAAACAAGTAATCTCTCGCACATAGTCAATCAGCACTATTCTACTCTTTTCAATTTTCTATACCCTTTCACTATTACTAGCACCAAGCCCAATAACATACATCTATAGTCTACTCTTTTCAATTTTCTATACCCTTTCATTTCATTAATGAATTCCGCCTATTCTCACACGTAGGATTTACATATACAAACATATATATGTCAAGAGCGAAATTTTTTATCAGTTAGGTGACAGAAAAATTAGGTTGAGCTAGAAGTGTGAAAGAGTATACAATAATGAAAGTATCAACTACACCTTTTTATCTACTTTGATGATTCATAGGTTGCAAACAATAAGGCTAATCTAATCAACTCTATTAACAGAGAGAGATATATTTAAGTTACCTACGGAGTACCAGATTGATCAAGTGAAGTTGGAGCCTGGTCAGCTGTAGAGCCCACTATTTCAGCTTCCACAGCATTTTCGGACTCCTGTTTATCACTACTACCCTCTACTGCTTCAGCTTCTACTCCAACCACAGTTTCATCAGATTCTACCTCTACCTTATCAGGCTCAATATATGCTCCCTGTCGCAAAAGCTTTAGAGCAATCTGACCAGCAATTAAGGAATGAATTATTAGTGAAAGTGAGAAATGAATCAAATGATGCCAACTGTCATAGTGAATGTTTGATACAAAGAATAATAATCAAAAATGTTGCAGCAATACCTTTCGGTATATCTTTTCAATTTGTTTCTGAAGATTACAAACTCCTGCCTCTCTGCAATAATGTTCAATTAAAGCAAGAAGAGCTGGATCTGTGACGTCAACCTGGACAAACAAGATCAGGGAGAAACTCAGCGATCTCAAGAGAGAAGACACATATAAAACAATAGCAAAATCATTAACATGACACTTACAGAAGAAGAAATCAAATAATTATAGTTTCTATTTTACCATAACTATGCAAATATAATTGCCATTGGGAACTAAACATCTCTCATGTTAACCTAATCTTCATAGTTAGCAAATTCATGACGACAACATACCTTTACAAGAAAGCATATCCCTTGTGAATCCTTTCTATCTTGGTCAGGCAATTCAAATTTTTTGGCAAGTCCACGAACTTCTTCCTGAAAATGGCCATGGAAAAGTGTCAAGTACTAAAAAAAGCATGCTTATGCCAAAATTAGTGTAAGAAGAAACAACCTTTCGGATACATTTTTTTTTTTTGGTAAAATAAAAATAAAAAATAAAAAAAATAAAATAAAAAGCCTTAACCTTAGACATATTAGTCGTAGGTGTGAGTGTACCAAAGCCAATATTGAATATCAATGAAAACATTTCAAACGATGCTCACATACTGTATCTTTTGACAATTCCAAAGTAGAAGGCTCATTTTCATTACCACTATTTGGGTGAACAACCTTTGCATAGTGTCCAGAGGCGATGAAGTCAAATTTCATAACATCTATGGCATCCACAAATGTGCCTAGAACCAAAACCAACAACATATTAGTAAATTATGTGATACTGATTCAAGAGAGCATGTATGGGGGTATTTAAACACAGACCAAATTGTATCCTAGTATTGCAGAGGACATCTGGATTTGGAATGCGGCCATTTCGTACTCATCAATGATATATGATACCTGAAACATGGAACTACAACTATAAATCCTTTCTTTTAGAAATCAAAACTCCTTTTCATGCTGAGCTTAATGGATCTTAAGGAAGCTGCATAGGAAAGAAAAAAGAAAAATATTCACCACATTATTCCAGTATTCATCTGTCAAAATGCACAACTTCCAGAGGTACATCAACCTGCAATAAACTCTACCACAAAGTTAGTAAGAACGTCTGACTGTTAAACAATGAAAATTAAGTCAACACACAATGCTGTTACAAGAGCATTCCAACACCAAATATCCACAAAGCACTACTACTAGTTCCAATTATTTGTTGCAGCAAGCTGGGAGTTGTGCAGATCCTGGCAGCCATCTCAGCAGATTCTGCAGCTCCCTCTCCTCCACATCCTCAGGCAAACCCGAGATAAATATTGTCCGTACCTACGAGAAAAAGGTATCACGCAAGCCATTGCGATCACAAATTTAATAGCTGCTTTTAAGACTTGAGAAAATAATTAGACCCATTATTGCTCGTCTCATTTCAATTACTGAGAAAAGAAAAGCAGAGAGGATCAAGATAATTAATGACTCAAAGAACCAAAGCTGAAGCCTAAAACCCAGGACAACAATTATATCCAGTCCGCAACTCAAAACAAGAAGAAGAAGAAGAAGAAGAGCATGTCAAATGAACATCAACAGCAATGATCATTATCATTACAAGAAAACCATAAAGTAGAAAAATGTTCATTACAATAGCAGAGCAGAGCATGTCAATGCCAGTGATTCTCAACTGGCACTAGTAAATTGCTATTATCACTACACTAATACAACAAGAAAACTAATCAAAAAATAGCATCCTTTGTTCTTGTAGCTTCTCCACAAATCATAAGGCCCTACTTTGTCCTCTCCCTAAGCAACTTCATACCAAACTGCAACAACAAAACCATCAACAAACAATTAATATTTCATTCTTTAACTAAAGAATAGCAAAATACAATGTCTATTCATGCTAAATTACCTCAAACTTTCCTCTTCTTATCTGTTTGGTCAGGCTCATCACGAAGAGGAATACCAAAGCACTTAGCACGCGCCTTCTTCTGCTGAAGAAGAGAACCGCTGCTAGCATTCAGATGCACCACTGTCGGCCTTGCCGACGCATTTTGGTCAGGCTCATCACGAAGAGGAATACCAAAGCGCTTAGCACGCGCCTTCTTGTGCTGAAGAAGAGAACCGCTGCTAGCATTCGGATGCACCACCGTCGGCCTTGCCGACGCATTTTCAGTCTTCACGGGCAACGTCCCCAAATTCAAGCCGTTAGCATTCAGATTCACCACCGTCGGCCTTGCCGACGAACCGCTGCTAGCATTCAAGGCCGACGGATTTTCAGTATCCACGGGCAACTTCCCCTTCGCCTTTGCGTTCTCAGTATTCTTCCCCTCGGCATTTTCATTTTCAGTAAGTTTCGAGCTCGATGTACCAACAAGATCAGGAACCGACTCGAAAAGGGTGCGAACCAAAAAATCACTGCACAAAACCATTAAAAATCATAAAAACCAACAAGAAACAAGAACATTTAAAAAGAAAAGACAGATTGAGTTACCATTTCTTCTGTTGGATTTCCAGGGCACGACCAAGCACTAGCTTGGCTTTAGATGAATAGAGACTCGACAAATGACGCAGATCATTATACAACTTATCGGAGATGGTAAAGGAAGGAGCACGATTTTCCATTATTTCTAGTTCTTCGTTTCGAAGTTCTTTTTGAAGAATTGAAATCGATGACTGAAGACGTACGATTTTTACGTCCAGTTCTCCATCATCCAGAAATTCTTCGACTATGGCTCCGCTTCTCTCCTCTGTCACTTTCTCCATGTCGGTTTGTTTGTGTTCTCTAAGTGATGATTGTGATATTTTTTTGTTGTGGGAAAGATGACGACATACAGTGATACACACGAAAATAAAAGAAAACGGAATAGAAATACAAATAGAATAAAACCGTAAGGGCAAAATGGTAAAAAAATTTATCACAAGATTTTTAATGCTAATTATCATTTCATACCATTTGCTCTTGAACAAAATAACATTTCTTTTCCCTCCTCTCGTCTGACGTGTCTCTGTTGATATTGTCAGTTATAGATATTATCAAGTTAAGGTATAGATATTTTAGTTTGTTAGCTAGATGGTTCTAGATAATACAAAATCAGATTTATTTATATGTGCTTTATGCTTTTTTTATATTTTCTCTGATACTTTACACTCTCTTCCACCCTTTTTTTTTCTAGTATTTACTTTTTTTTGGAATTATAAAAACTGTTGTCGATTATCATAATTTTTTTAATTATATAATCATAAAAAAAAGTTTCTAATTAGCATTTATAATTTATCCTATTAAATATCATCACATTATTAAATTACATTTTATACGTTACACACATATACACACATATATATACACGTTACCTGTCGTTGCCGCTCCTCTAGCCGCAATTTCTCAGCATTGGCCATCTCATACTCTCTATTCTCCAAGCGTCTCTAATCAGGTCTCAGTCTAGATTCTGTTGGGGTAGCTTTTCCTGAAATAGATGTAAACACCATTTGAGTTCGTGGTAAACACTCTCACACTGTAACGTATAACATCATCCATACATGAAAGAACAACTTCCTGGTATGAAATATATACAACGTGATGAATATATGCCTGAATACATTCAAACTATTAAATACACACATAAAAGAATTCAAAACCTATAAACCTCATATACTGCTGATTTTCATAGACAATTGGTCTAATTACACTCAGACCCCCTGTACTCTGGATTCTGGAAAAAATTACATCGACCCCCATACTTAGACTCCATCTTGCTCTGATGAAAAGGGGCAATTTGTAAGGCAGAATCAAAGTACAGGGGGTCTGGACGTAATTTTTTATAGTGTAGGGGTCCTAGATGTAATTTTACATAGTATGGGGGGGTCTAAGTGTAATTAGACCAAATATCACGGGGTTTAAACGTAATTCACCCTAATTTTTAATGTGTGATATAAACGAGTGTCATACAACCAAATAACTCTTGATTGTAAAAAAAAGAGATGAGAAAAAGAAGAGATTGGTGCATTTGACATATACTTTCACCATCTTACTAGTTTGTGTAACAAATTAGTAAGGTTATTGCAAACAGAAAACTTGTAAAATAAAACATAAGAACACTACAATTTGGTCTCAATTATACAGCTTAGACACTGATGAAGCATTACCACTATACTTATCTTGCCTTGATCTAGATGACACTCCAATTTCTTTTAAACTGTCTCTTATTCTCATCAACAACCGTATTCTCCAAATCCACTTTTTCTGTCTACAAAACATAACAACCATTTTTAGTCAAACGAAGTACAGAAAACGAAATGGAGTTAAACATATAAATTCCCTCCATAGTTAAGGGAGAAATCTTAACAAAAAAAAAAAAACTGACATTCATAATAAAAGAAACACGCATGAAATTTAAACGATAGCCAAATTGAGGTTTAGGTTCATATTTGATAAAATAGACTTTTTTGCATAGAAATTTCTTCGAAAGAAGATAAGAGATACAATCAAGGACAAGGTCTTCACATACATTAAAAAGTCACCAGACGACTATTTTCCTTGATAATAAAAAGACAATCAATGGCCATCCAATTATCAGCAAAAAGACACTAGGCAACTAATTTCTTTGCAGCAAAGATGAGCCAGCTTGTTGTGAGCATTATAAAACAACACAAGCTGGATCACAATAGGTGGATCCTCACTGAAGAAATTGACTAAATCCAGAAATTAGATCATTGGATCAATTTCTTGACTTATATAAAAAGGCAAAAGAATGAATTCCGACACTTGGTCCACCGTTTTCAAGCCAAACTAGAAATTAGTCAACTCAACACACTCTCCTATGTTCTGTATTAGACACAAGTCACAGAACAGTCAGTGGAAACACAAAACTAATCGTTTTCCATCTTATGCTTTAATTTACAAGCTTCAAGAACCCTTCAATTATAAACCGTTTGGTAGATGTATCTCATACCTCTGACTCTGGCAATTAAACCAAATGACTTAATATAACGAGTGACAAGGCAAATTTATACAGTAGTACTCACTTATTCATTGAATAATCAAGTATCATAGTGTTAATGAGTACATAAATATTCAAGAACCAAGTTCAATTAAATATATCTATCCAAAGAAGTTGAAAAAAGAAAATTAATTTACAGCTGGTCCTGAAAGCACAAGAAACGAACAAACAGCTGACAAGACCAATCTATTAGGCTACTAAGTCTGAGTAAAAAAACACTTTAACGTGCATAATTCTTTGTACTAGAAGTCTGAATTGAACTTAATAGCTTTTGCACTAACTAACATGTACCTCTAACTCTTTCAGTGTATCCATGAGATGCCAGTGGTTCTGCTTCAAAACCATCAACTGATTCTGCAATGAAGCAGACTCATTTCTCATGATCTGCTCACTCTCCTGAATGGCAGTCTCACTCAAACCTTCCACCAACAACCTCTGCCTCAGTTTTTCTGTTGAGACAACTAGGTTTTCCACTGGAGCCATTAACTCACTGTTGGACAATCTTGGAAACATGTCCTTAACAGCCTGCAATGCTTCCAACCATGTTATTCTATCATCTCTGCTGTCAGCCCTTAGATGCAGAGTTTTTGTCCCGTAAAAATGGAAAATCTATTATCATCTGATCGGCTCTCTCTAATTGTTGAGACCTGCAGCAAAAGCTACTCAATCAACATTTAAATTTCATTTTTGAAACAAAACTGCAATTTGAAGCAAAAAAATATAGAAATAAGTGATCACTCAAATCAAGCATGCATCATCAACTGTAAAAACAAGTACAAAGGAAAAACTAATCTGCTGATAAGCAGAAACAGATGGAAAATAATTTTAAATAAGTAGTTAACTAATTAAAATTAATTGGATAATTAATTTCAATTAATCAACATTGGAAAATAATTTTAAAGGAATTAGTTAACTAACTAAAATTAATTTGGATAATTAATTTCAATTAATTAACTTAGAAAACAATTTTAGAAAAATTAATTAACTAATTAAAATTAATTTAAGAAATTAATTTAAATTAATTAATAGGATTTAAAAATAATATTAATTAATTAATCAAAATTAAATAATGAATTTCAATTAATTAATTAAGTTTTGAAATTAATTAATCAAGTTTAATTAATCAATTAATATCACTTAATTAAGACTTAATCAAATTTAATTAAGAATTAATTAATAATAATTAATCAATGATTAATTAGATTAATCACTAATTAATAAATAATTAATTTAATAATTAATTAAACAATTAAATAATGATTAATCAAGTTTAATTTATCATTAAACTTTAATTAATTAAAGTTTAGTTAAAAGAGTTTAATTATTACTAATCCTAGAGATTAGTAATATTAATTTTAATAAATATTTATTTTTAAGAAAATATTTAAAAATAACTTTTGAGGAGTTATAAAAATAATTTTGGATCAAATGAATTTTATTTTGAAAACTTTTATTTTACACCTTCAAAGTGTTCTTCATGTTCTTCAAGAATACCAAGAACACACACTAAAATCCTACACACACTAACACGTCATTTCACACACATTTTTACACTAAAATAACTCAAATCAAAGAGATAAACACATATATCATCATCATTTCAACAAATAACAACCTTAAACATTAAAACATCAACAAATATTCACATAATCACACATTCAAAGATTTTCAGTTTTCTGGTCTCATCTTAGAAAAATAACAGAGGACAGAATACTGGGATTTTGGAGGCTAGTCATACCATTTTAGAAACCTGTTTTAAAGTAGAATATCTTAGCCTTTTGAATCGCTCCAAAAGCTTAAGAGACAAAGGAGAAAAACGAGTTTGAATCTAGTGTCGACAGATTTTCTACGAAAATCTCTGCCTTGCGGTATCTTTTTCAAAAATCCATTAAAATATGTAAGAACGATTTTCTTTCTTAAATAACTCCACAAAATCATTTCTAACTCAGTGGAGGAGCTTAACAAAATTTTCCAGATTTTTATTATGCTTAAAACCATTTTTATGGCTTCCTCAAACTCAAAAATCCATGAAACAAACACATATCAACAAATAATGCATAAATCATAAACAATAGCTCAACTAATAGTTAAATGAACACAAAAATAAAACAAAGGGGGAGAATACTCACCCTTGAAGCTCTCGATCCTATGGCTATGGAGGAAGAATATGATTTGCACTTTATTTTCTTGATTTATTATGTATTATATAACATAAAAACCAAGAAATGTGAAAAATAAAAACAAAATATAAAACCTCGCTTCTAATGGCTATTTGGCCGAGAGTTTTGAGGGAGAGGGAGAGAAGAATGTTTGTGAATGAGCAATGAGAAATGAGGGGGTGATGGGGTATTTATAGATGTAGAACTCTCACTAATTGTGATATAGTCCTCATAGAAAAATATCTTAGGGGTTATTTGGAGATAATTGAAACTCATAGGCACCCAACCACAAAATAAAATTTTCGGCTGATTTGGGGCTGCGAATATCAGATTTTTGGCTGATTTTGTTGGCATGGGAGACAAGGTTAAGGCTTTAATTAAATGTGAAAGCGACCTTTCACGTTTAGTCAATTGATGGAAAATTGGGTATTTGGTAATTGAGATGAGGGAGTTTGAGAAATCTAATCACACCACTAATTAGAAAATTAAATTACGAGCGTTTCGACTATAAATTTGGCCCATTTGCTTTTATCCGCAAAAAACGAATCGGAAAGGGCGAATCACACCACTAACCGCTGAGAATCGCACAATTAGGAGGGTCCCACTCACGGTCTCCTCCCGACCTCCCACACATTTACGGTACAGAGTGCCACCCCCCGATCCAGCGGCGCCTGCAAGAGTCCAGGCCCAAGATGGAGGTCAGGTAGGCAGTCGAGTTCGCAAGAACAACCGTCTTCCACTTTACCCGGTCGATAACTCCCCTGAGTTCGATGGTCACAAAGGACATAGGGAGAACACCGGACGAGCTGGTCGCCGTAATGGCAAGGAAGTCTACGACGAGTACGAGAATGATTACGTCCTTCGTCCCAATTGTAGCGTATTCCCAACCGATCGGAGGTCTCATGCGGGACGCCCGCCTACTCGCAAAGGAGCGACCGACAAACAAGTTCTCCGACCTCCCTTCCCACATCGACTTGAGGGAAAGACTTCCCCCACCCGATCAAGCTCGTGACGAGCATGCCAGGTACGATGAGCGTCCCACTCTGCCTCGCAGTCGCCGTCAGGCACAATTGCCCTTCACAGAGGCGGTCCTCAAGGAAGATCCGGGAAACACCCCGATCCCTCATGACCTCCCCGTTTACGACGGGAAAACGGATCCAGCTAGCCACATAGTCAGCTTCGAGCTGGGTATGAATCTCTCCCCCCATTCCGCCCGTACTTGGGCGAAAGTGATGGCCACTACCTTTAGGGGGTCGGCCCTTGACTGGTTCTTGAGGTTAGCCCCAGGATCCGTCGGATCGTACGACGAGCTGGCAGGAGCGCTCGAGGGGCACTTTTCCCCCATGATCCAAGAGAAGCTCCCTCAATCTCACATTGACTCGATCGTGCAGGGGGAGAATCGTTGAAAGATTTTCTTCACTCCGTTCAACGAAGAGATAGTCCGGGTCGAGCCGCCCAACTTGCAATTTGTCCTGCATGTTCTAGGTCGGAACTGCCATAATCGGGACTTCACCAAAGAGCTCCTTGGCCACGCCTGCGTCTAGAGCCTGGTCGACGTACAAAACTGCTCTATGAAATGGATGTCCTACGAGGAAATCGTGTAAGCTTAATTATGTTAGTTAAGTACGGTTAACTTTTAGGGCGACAAACTTTGTATTGCTGATTCCAAGTTGTTGGGATCATATGATGTTTTTATGAAAGTGCTCATTATTTCTCTCCTCTGCTCTCTGTCTTCTTTCTCTTCTCATCATTCTGTCTTTCTCTCTCTCTCAGACTTTACTGTTTCATTGCTGCGCCATTATAGTGATCTGCAGGTGCTCATTTATTGAATATTCAGTATATTCATTACAAATCCGTCTATGTTCATCGGGGATAAAGACAAAAGAAGATCCACCAACACCAACAAAGGAAGATCTACTCCTATATAAAGGCCTTGAAGAACTAAGGCAAGTGACATCGATAGATGTCAACCCTTCTAGTTTGTTTATGTTCTTACTCATTTTATTTAGAGTGTATGCAGTCCATTTCCTCGTCGAGGTAGATTGTATTAGTTTCTAATAGTCTTTTATGATTCCCTTTGTATTTTTGAGTTGTTTAATTAAAGTCCTATTTCCACAAGCAGTTTTGAACTTCAAACGTGTATCTTTTGTTCACCTCGATGTAATCACTCGTTCTTAGTAGTCTTAACTTTTTATCCTATATTACCTCACACACCACATTTTTTCTCCTACGCATTTTCTTTTTGTCTTCTGTAATCTGAATTCACTGGCAAGCCCGCACATTTCCCATTTAGATTATCATAAAAACTCCAATTGAACCTAAAATTTCAGATAGAATAAGTACCCACAAAATTATGTCCTACTTTTAATGTCGTCTCCCTGTTGCCAGATGGAGCATTTGGCAAGATTGTTTTATCAAAATTGATACCTTGTACAACTCCCCTAGCTTGCAGCCTTTCTGCTATTGTTGCAGCCAATTCGTCTCCAGAGTAACCACATCCCACAACAGCAACACGAATTGGAAAGTCCTTATCAAAGTACTTACGCTCCAGTGCTCTTAGCTTCTCATTAACTCTCTACATTAACGACTACCAATATATAGAGAAGGTTGAAAAGTTTGCATCATAAAGAATTGGGATAATTATAGCTAAACCCCTCGACTATGGCCTAAATACAACAAGAGCCCCTGAGGTTTTTATAGTAAGTCTGAAAAAATGGTCAAATATTAGACTTTTATAGACAAGGGTAAAACATCAGGTGTTCGTATAATAAGTATTTTGATGACATCAACAAAAAAGTCAACAGCTAGTCCCAAGTGACGGAGGCAAACCTAGGGGGTGTAGTCGTAATTATCAAAATCTCAGGGAATTTTACTGTATTTAAGATATAATCGAGGGTGTGTAGCTGTAAGGTTCTGAAAGAGGGAAGAACAATTTAGGCAGTCTTTATTCGCGCCAATTAACTTCCGTTAATTATTTGGACACGATGTGGGAGTTGAAAACTTTGAGGGACACAAATTAAAACGACCCCATAATTCAAGGACGAAAAGTGAAATACTTCCTTATTTAAATTTTATGGCCAATTAATATATTTTCTTTTGTTACAAAAATTCAAAATTCTAGAAAATTAGAATTTGATCAAAGTATGCTCAATTTGAGTCAAACACCGATGCTAAATATATAATAGTATAGAATAGATTTATTTGATTTTAAATTCTTTTAACATAATAAATACATATATTTGGTACTAGTACTTACTGCTGAATGCTCGACAACAACTCTACACTTTACAAGATATAGAATATACTTATTCTTATTTTGCGAAAACACCGATCGCATAAAATAAACAAAATGAGAGAAGAAAACCTAGAAACAATTCATAATTTATCAGCCATAAACAAATTGATTATCTGTTTTTCCTATTCAAACAAAATAAATAAATAGTTTTAAAAAAACAACTATCGATCCGTTTCTATTACTAACTCAACTCCGGGAGGCAAAAACCCCTCCTCCGACAGAAGTACAACGTTGTTGTTGGCTTGTTCTTCATCTCGAGAACCGTAAATGCCACGTGGTAAATCACTACGGTAGGGAGCGACAATAAGCTTCTCAAGTGATTCAATATTGTGAATCAGAGCCTTCACAAACTCAAAATCAATTTCTTGATATCCCATATATTTTGTTACTTTCACCACCTTAATGGATCGATTTAGGCGCATATACCCGTCAAACATCCCGACTCCTTTCCCGCGCCTAAACACCCACTTTAACTGCAACCAAGCATTTTTTATTTTTATAAGTAAGAGAAAACAATAAGACATATATGGTAAAAATGGAAATTCACATCTACTGCCCCTAAAATCAGGAGAAATTACAAATCCCTCCATCTAAATAATTGAGAAATATGCGTGTAGTTCATGATGTTTCAACAAATGTGTAAAACCTTCCAAAAATAACTAGATGAAAAACTATATTCATCTCGTTTACATCTACTGCCACTGAAATAAGTGAACTACAAATCCATCCATCTCGTCTGAGAAATTTGTACAGTCCCTAATGTTTTAACACCTTTTTATTCAAAATATATATCAGGATTAACTATATATACAGCAATTTCTCAAACTAGATAAATCAATTGGACCTAAAAAAATTACTGAAAATGTACGTACCTGTATTTCCAGAGTATGCAAAACAGGAGCTGCTTCGAGTATATGCATGCAACAAAGCATCTCACCACACACGGATGGTGGAATAAACAAGTGCAGGTACTTTAGCTTGGGAAGACGGAAGTTCTTCATTTCCTTCATGTTAATACGCCGATAATCCTAAATGTTCCAATGCCAAAAAGAAATTGAATAGAAAGCTTGGTAGCAAATACATAAGTATTCTACAAGACAAAGATGAACCAAATAAAAGCCTAGATGAAGTATGTGTGCGTGTGTTTGATCCTGGGCAAGCATTCTGTTGCAAATACAAATTTACTATCTACTTTTAGTTAATTCAGAATATAATTATTAAGTTTTAGAGCGAATAACGTGAAATTATGAAAAACAACTCCCTCATTTTTCATTTATTACAGAAAAAAACTGAGTTCTCATTATCTGTGTAAGTTTATAAAAATTGTGGCAAGAAGGGATTACGCGCACATTTATTCTTACACCGATAGATTGTATGACCAACACACATCGAGTAATGTGAACATAACCTAAACCCGAAAAAGATTTAATACAAATAGTTTAACCTCCAGAGGATTGACTACTGAGGGAGTAATTTGTAATTTCACCAAACCTCATGGATACTGAATGTAATTCACCCTAAATTTTGTGATAAGAAGTTACAGAAATAAGTTTAAAGTAAAGGAAATATAAACACTTGACAAGCTTGTCTAGCATCAAATTTAGAACATGTTTACTAATAGTAAAGTAAACATGTTCTTACTGTATTTGTGAATATATGCACTTACCAAGGAAACACCAACATAGTCTAGGTGTAACGCTTCCAATTCACCAAGCAAGAAGTTTCTGCACAAACAAGAAACTAGTTCCAAAGGAGTTTTCTGACGGAAATCATCAAGATAGAGATTGTTCAATTGGGGAACCTCCTTAAGATCAATGTCGATATCATATCCATGGAAATAAAAATTTTCAAGGCTTCTTGAAGATACATATATTTTCTTCAACGTAAAACACATCTCGACACGTAACTTCTTGAGCTTGACTAGTGATGAATTAGGTACCGAAAGCTTGGAGAGATCATGCAAGCTACTCAACTGTAACTCCTCTAAATTTGTAAAATTGGAGAGCATGTGCTGCAAAACATCATCACTCACTTTAATCCACGCTAAATGCAGAATCTTAAGGGATTCGAAGCTCCAATGACTGACATCTGAAAGATGGATAGACCGACATGTATTTAATTTATTTTTATTTTCATGAAACCAAACCCGCCATGCTTTCCTATTACCTACTTTCAACTTAAACTTGTTCACGCTCTTCTTGGAGACAAATTCAATCCAATGGTCCATATCTTCAACCGAATGAATCTTGTTGAGATCTATTGAGAAACCCTCAACACTCCGACCCTTATGCAATTTCAAGATTTGATTTATCAGGTGAACGAGTTCAAGAGAATCTAATTTCCATTCATCTTCGTTGAAGGACATGACGCCATAGAAAAAGGTCCAAAGATATCTCCATCTACTTGAGAGGACACTTGTACTTGCTGCTTCTTTCAATGACAAAAGAGATAGAATATATACAAGAATTTCATCCGGTAATTCGCTGATTTGATCATCCAATAAATTACGGGTTCGCTTGTTACGACACTGTAATAATAACAGAAGAAACAATTAATTCAGTTTATGTTTTTAAAAGAATCAAATAATAGTATATGTACAAAGGTGAGTAGTAGAACTTACATCCATATCTGTCTACTCCAAACTCTGAAGCCGCTTTATGTTAATCCAATATAAAGACAAACTTTAAAGGAAAAATCAAAATCTCATATAAATTTATTTCAAACAATACTCGTAAATTCAAAGATAAAATATACTGAAAGAAAACACATGCAGCAAAAATCAAAGAAAATTCAATAATTCATATGGTTCAACCAAAAAGACGAGGTTTTCCTTAAAAAGAAAAAATTAAGTCAAATAAACTAATTTTTACCACAATCCTGCCACTAATTTTACCACAACAATATATAGAGAGATAGAGAGGGGCGCGGGCGCAAGCAATAGAAATACTGACCTAATCAATAATCCTATCTTAAAACGAAATCTAATCTCTCCCGACCCCTTGCCCGAGACCACACTAAAGCACTAATTTCTATATATAGAGAGATAGAGAGGGGCGAGGGGCGCGAGCAATAGAAACACTGACCTAATCAATATTCCTATCGTAAAAAGAAATCTAATCTCTCTCGACTCCTTGCCCAAGAACAAAACCAAGAATTTAAATTTATACAGTTTATCAGACTCTCAGACTCAGAGAGATATACTTGGACTTGGGTACTAATTATCTTTCCTGCCTGCCAGCTTAGATGAGATGACCCATTAGTTGCTCAGATGGCCCGTTAGTTTTAAACGACCATCAACCACCCAAAATAAATAGGAGGGCCGAGAGATTGAAGTATTTAATTTAATTCAATCAATAATTTACATCTTTACATGCACATGCGATGGTTGTGGAACATAAAATAATTATATTTTAAAATTATATCACCTTGACGAAAAAGATCGAATCATTTCATTATTTGGTTAATTATATCTAGACCCATGGGAGTTTAGGAAATTAATTGAATACCTTCAGCGGTGGCGGTGGACCGTGGACAGTGAGCAGCGACTGTGAGTGGCGGGTGGGAGGAGAGGGGCTGTGGGCTGCTAAGATAGGCGTGGGGCTGGAGGTGATGGATGCGAGGGGCTGGCGGTGGTCGGCGGTGGGCAGATAGGGGCTGGTGGCCTTGGGTGGCGGACGGCTATGGTTTTGAGTCTTCGAGATATGGTGAAAACTGAAACGGCGGAAGAATGGATTGGGAATTAGGATTTAGGTTTACATTAATTTTGTTCTTTTTAATTTTTGTTTTTATTTTATTTTATAAATTAAAATAAGGACAAGTTGACTATAAATTAAAAAATTTAGGTTCCCTTCCCATTTTTTTTAGTGGTAATCTTAGATATCCAATCTAAGTTTCAATTTTAAGTTTGTTATTTTAATTTTGTTACCAATTTTTGTATATAATATTTGAAATATCCTTATTTTTCCAAAAAATACACCAGAATAAGTTTCCGTAGGCAATTTTCTCGAAGAGAATGTGCTCAATAAATTCAACCGTTGTACTTGGAAACCGATGGATATGTTGTTCTTAGTATTTCGACCTCGTATTTTTATTATAGCGACGGTCGTTGAAATTTCTGGCTCATGCGGCTCATGTTCTCCTCGAATCGCGGTGAAATTGTTCTTGGTTTTCATCGACGCTCGCCAGGTCGGATTTGAAACGACCTCGTATGTGTAGACGGAGGAACAAAATGGCGTCGTGATGTGCTGGGTATTGTCCTGAAAAAGGGCGTTTGGGAGAAGCGGCGTTGTGATCCACTGGGTATTGTCCTGAGAGAGAGAGAGACAGACAGACTGAGAGTGAGAGAGAGAGAGAGAGATTGGAAGGAGGAAAGCAATCCGGTTCTTCACTTGCTCATCATCTGGGATTTTTTGTTCAATTTTTGTGCCTTCTTCTTAGGTAATTAATCTCATCATCTCTTTCAATATTTGCCTCTTTGCGCTTACCCCTAACGGTTGCCGCTCAGGTGAGATCATCGCCATCCTTTTGCTTTCTCCGTTTACTTTGATCTTTTTGATTTGTGAGTTTGGATTTCCATGAGCGCATAAATCATCCAACAGCGTAATGAATTCTTTGTGTTTGCACAAAATAGGCAGTATGGTACTACCTACTAAAATTTTGGCCACCGACGAGGAAAACTTTAATTAGAGAGGCAAATGAAAAGCGAGAATTTGAAAGAGAGATAAACAAAAATGTAGATACTGTATGGCGGCGAGGTAGAAGCTCATGCGGCGGCAGTAATTCATCGAGAGACGGCGAAGAGGGATATCATGTTTGACTTGATAACGGATCACACGATCATCCTGCCCAGTCTGTGTACTCACGTCTATCTCAATGAAGCTTAACGGAGTTCGATTAGTCTTCGTCGATGAATTCTTCATTTGGTTGGTTGAGAAATTAATTCGTGGATTACTTTTTTCCAATTACTACTATTTAAATGTTATAATACAATTAATTTACGGGGAAGTGCAATGTGCAATGCTATTTACTTTGTATTAATTACCGCAAACTTAAATTGCCAAAGTGAAGAGACTTTCTGTTGTTGTTCCTGCCTCTACTCCTAGTGTCCTTGATAATGAAGAGGGATAAAAAAGCAATCCGAGGAGGAGGAGGAGCAATCTGAAGACTAATCCTACTACCCCGTTACCATCAATGTCCTCAAAACAATCTCTTCAAGTTTTTGAGGTGCTGATAAACATTATTTTACACGAAAGAGTCTCACAGCCTCCTCCACTTACCAAGGCAGCTGTTGTCTTAATTCAACTTTCGTGAAATTCTAAGTTCACTTCACTATGTATTCTCGTGTTTGATTGCTTTGTTGTTTTTGTATTTTCAATCTTATTTTTGTGTTTTGTTTTCCAATTTTGAAATGTCACACGATAAAAATGGGTTCTTGGTAGCGTCTGGATTGAGAGAAAATTCCTAAATTCTATAAAATAATGGGTACTTAGATTCAGTGTTATTACACTGGCCCCCTGGCCCCTTCTAAATTACCAATTTTACCGACTCGGACCCTTGATCTTTCAAATTAACACTAACCTCCCTTCCAAATTTGCATAATTAAAATACCCAAATGGAAATTCTAAAGTGACCAATATACAAACTCCGTAAACTAATGAACTCATGATTCTAAAAAAGGTTCTTCCTTTATGCAAGAATCTTACTGTTCCCATGATTCATTTGGCTATGATAAATTCAATTATTTCGAGGCTGAAATAAATCAATGATTAGTAAAAATGGATCATAACCAAATTCACCAAATTCTTTGTATGCATAAATTCCTGATAAAATTTCTATATAATCAAACAAGCATAGCATCAACTCTAACCAAGCTTGAGAACTTTAATTTCGGTTAAGATTGTTGAAAGTGTTTTTCAAACAAAATTAAGATCTAAAGAATTGAGAAATATGTCATGGATCAGATTAAGTAACCTAGCTTTCTGCTCCTCAACAGTTCCAATCAAATTCTCACAGCAAACCTCACACCTAAAGACTAAAATAAGAATTTAGTTTAATGAAAATGAGTACTCCTTTACACTGTGATAATATCCTACATAATGTAATATTAGACACTCACGTTTATCCACTGGCCGATATGTCGAATTCTGGTCGGTCGGAGGCTGGACCACGTAGCTCTTTCTTTATAGTGCTCTTCAATAAAAGATACAAACAAAATGTTACGGAAAATGAAAAAAAAGTATCATAAATAAAATAGAACCGTAAAAGTGGTTGCTTTGCAGGTGCATATACTGTATGGAGAGTAGAATCCCCCCAGGGAGTTACTTTCAGTATGCTCCTACTGGAGTTCATGGTTCACTTCAGAGGTCTGGTTCCCGAATAGATCATGAAAGGCAAGAATTATTTGACTATTTTTAACTTCCAAATAGGTTGTGTTCCTGGAATTTAACAACAGCTTAGTTAAAGAGGGATATCATCAAACCATGTTTAGAGGATACTGACATGATTAAGAGGACGATTGAAATTAATGGCTGACTTTAGTTCGCAGGAATGCATGTTCTGGCAAACGGTTTCAGAACATCCAACAAAAATGCTGTAACCTCACGGATCAGGTTCCTCTGGTGAAGAAAATGATTATCGGAGAAACATATGGCCAAATTGGATACAATAAACAAGCTTAAAAAAAGAAAACCAAGGCGAGTACGAGGAATTAGAATTGCATGTCATATAATTTCAAAACAAACAGACCTGAAGAAAGAGATCGGTACTGGTATTTTAATCAGCAGGACAACCTCCCTCCATTTGTGACATCATAAGGGCAAAATTAACAACATCAAATATACAACCGTATGTGAAGTACTAAATATAGAAACCTATGTTAAATCCGTTCGTATAGTACAAGATATGTCTCACATGATTGAGCATCCACTTTCATCCTCACGGTAATAATCACCGTGAATGTTAATATCTAGTTATCTGCCTCTCGGTCGGACGGAGGAGATGGATCGACATTGAACGGGGGTGAGTACATGTTATACTGCATGGCAATACGTAATATGAGGTTGCACTATTAGCGGTGGATTGTGCAGTATTGTAGCTCATCCCATATTCCGGGACACCATAGTAAAATTGTGGATGATAGGGCATGTGGAGGGCTCAGATTTAAGCTTTCAGTAACGGGAACAGATCCACTACTTGCAGGTGCACCGTTATAATTTTCGACTATATTCCCCTTTTTACGTTTCTTTTTCTTCTTTTTACCAATATTGCCCCTCCGCCACCACTCTTAACGGCGTCTTCCTCGAGCTTTCCCTTTTGGCTTTCTCTTCCCATATTGCCCTCATGCTTTAAAGGATTCTCAAGTTCTTCGACAAATTTTGTGATCTCCTCATCACCAGTATCACTTCCATCATCTTTTTTGGCTTTTGAGTCGCCTTGCTTCTTCTTCTTATTTGATTTTTCTGATTTGTTTCCTTCTTTGTCAGAATAATTACTTGAAGGCAAAAGTTGAGCTTGTTTCCCTGACTTAACCAGCTTCTTGATCAATGTTTCGGAATCCACATTCCCTGTTATCACAACTTTGTGTTGCTGGGAGTCGATCTCCACTTTATATACCCCTGATTAAATACAAACATTAATAACTCAAAAAAATAAGCAGAACGAATAGGTAACTGTGGTCAAGTGGAAACTACATGCATGAGTGAATGGACACAAGCAGGAACAAAGAGAAAAGGTATCACTTATATACAAAGGGATACTTACCAACTACTCCCTGGAGTTTGGCCGTTTGGGTCAAATATAGAAATTACCAACTCCAACTCCCTCTAAAGGTTTGAGGCTAACGGAAAAATTAACAGAACATAGTGAACCTCAGGGTAGTTCGTGAGAGAGATAGTGAACCAGGGGGGAGTTGGTAATTTCTGAAACCTCAGAGTTTTTTCTGTATTTGAGCTAAACCCCAGGGGGTAGTTGGTAATTATCCGCTATTACAAATATAAGTTACCTTCTATACTTTGAAGGACTTTCTTTACTTTTTTCTTGCAGCCTTCACAGTGGATGGATACTCTCAAGATGCAAGTCTACACAAGAAGTGCAAGCAATGATGCAAACAAGTGATGGATTAGCGTTAGCGAGTTGATATATAACAGGTTCAATAAATATCAAAGGCATTAATTGGGTAATTACCATGCACTCCAGAGGTTCGGAGCTGTCATTTCCAAACCATGCATTAATTTCCATTTTTGTGTGTGTGTGTGTGTGTGTGTGTGAGAGAGAGAGAGAGAGAGAGAGAGAGAGTTGGTTCAACAGAGTGTGAGACAAAGGCAAGAAAGATGAGAGCCCTCTAGAGAAGTTCAACTTAAATGAAGTAAGCATGAAGACATCTATTATATTGTACTTATTAACTAAGGAGACAATGAAAATACAAATTTGCCCCTTGATTATGGAAGCCACATCAGAAGCAACTGGCACGACATGATACATCAGTAAAGTATATTGTCTAAACGTAGTAAATACATCTTTACATTTTGTAAACAAATTGCACTGGATTGGATGAAGACAAAAGGAATTTCAAGCCTCGCAAATAAGTATATAGCTTACCAATTTGTTCTCTTTCATTCTGGTAAAGTTGGTAATTTTTGAGCCCGCCAATAAACAGAATGAATCATGACGATGCAGATTAGCCGAAGTGGCATACTTTTAACACAAGTTGTATATAGATTAAACAAATCATCAGCAAACAACAACTTATATATAAAGTGTATCATTTAAAGGTCAGTCTCAAAGTTTCAGAAAGAGAAAAAGAGAATGATCATCTCAAAAAGCTGAAGCAATTCAGGGGACAAAAATAGATAAGCCATAAATAAATGGAATTGCTTTAACAGAGATAAAATACTAAAAGAGATGAATATAAATAATTAAAACTAAAAAGTATCACCTTCAATAAAAGTTAAGAAAAAGAAAAACTTATCAGCTCCTCCAATTGGACCTGTCTGTAATTTATAACCCAACTTTCTCCATGCCATCTCTGAGGTCTGATACCATTTAGCACTCAGTTCCTTGTCCATCTTGGCCTCAAAAAGAACAATAATCATGCAATCCTTTCAGCTGGACTCATGGCATGCAACCTAGTTCAATGCATCCAAGGGAATTATAAACCGTGAGATCTATTGTACATGACGATTTTCGGAAGTTTTATTTTAGATACCCTCATGTTTCCAATCAGAATTCATAAGAATTTTAGAAAATTGAGTGACTTAGAAATCTCATATACCTTGAGCCTTTCCAGGAAATTCCTAGCTGAAATGCAAGGTGCCAACAAACAATGAACTTATTGCCATAACAATATTACAACAAACAATTAGCTTTATGTAGTAGTTGTGTTCCAAACTCAATTAAAACTGAAACCTCATTGGAATCCTGAGGTTCAGAATTCAGATATTTAAGAAAAAAATATAATAGAAGAATCTAATAGAAACCTCCAGAGAGATCTCCACCCCTAATTCAAACCGCCAAATTCTCCTTCTACTTGTTCCTGTCATCATCAGATTCTCCACTATAACCGGAAAAAAAGAAAACCATAATGACTAATAAACTACTCGAATTCTATAAATTAAGTGAGAACGGCGGCAGCATCAGAAAAGCGGATAACATGAGCTTTAAAGAGGAGGCTTATCTTCTCTCAATCCAACTATTCTCATAGCTGTTGATCACCGCCGGTGAGTTAAGTTCCGGTGGAGTTCGCCGGAGAGTGACGAGGACAAAACTTCTTACAACAGAAGGAAGATAGAATGGGCTTGAATGGACATCAAAATGAAAATGGGCCATTATTCAATTTGTGGCCTGTCATAAAGAAGGCCCATTAACCTTCTGGACATCTAATAGTGTGATTTGCCAGTAGACACAACTAGAGAGTCGAGATTACGTATTTGCCAGGAGACACATCTACAGATAACGTTTTGCTTTGTAATGTCGGCCGCGCATCTGGTGTAGACTGTAGTGGTACCCTCCCATTATCCACCTCTATTATTATAAGTTTCATCCCGCCTCGCCTCTATCTTTTATTTGTATTTTTAATAACCACTTGTGATATAAAGTAATTATTAAAATTTAAATAGCCGGGCCAAAATATCGAACGAGAGCTTTGGTGCGGAGGCATTATGTGTGGGATTCGACTTTTTAGGGGGTTTGTGTTTGCTGTTGTCTAGGAAAAATTAATAAATTGCTAAATCGCACTTTAATTATTCAGTAATTGAATTCTACTGATTAAGTGATAACTTAATTTCTTTGGTCATCAATTAGAGTGACTGATCATATCATATGGCAAATAAATAAGAGATGAAGAATAAGGATTACAGAGCTGCAAATTGACGAAGTTCTCAGCAAAATTTACTCATGTGATAAGTGTACACTGCACAGTTAAATTTCAATCATACAACAAAAACTATAATTTTGCTAAGTAATTAGGTGAGATTTAATAATATTAAAGGAATTTTTTTTCTCAAATTATTTTAACTTTTTCATCTTAAAAACAAATTTGTTGATTTTTCGCTACCAGAAATCCAAGATCAACCATATGCGTAAACATCCAAGGGAATAAGAATAGAAAAATACCAAAGAGCTTCAAATCTCCATCTTCAAGGGCGAGCACTTGACCAAGAGGCTGTAAAATTTACAACCCATATGAAATCAACATCAAACATAAATATATAACGCAATAACTAATCTTCCAGCTGGATAAGTTATGTAGCGCCCCTCTCCAAGGTTGGGAAAAAGAGCATCACACCCGCACTGAAATAGACTCTCAAGCATGGCAGGACGCCCTACTCAAGAATCCATCCCAACGAATGGCACTCACTCGATCAAATAACTGGCAACAACAGCAATACGTCCAACAACGACAACAGTAAATCAGAGAAACACGGAAGCACTTAAGTAATAATCATGTCGTAAAGCCAAAAATCAGGCAGTCTAAAATATAGATTCGGCTTAGATATACAGATGCCACTCCGGGCTCAACTACATTAGCATTTTATCAAATATCGTAATTAAATAAACCATATATCTTCAATTCTTTCAACTACAATAGAAGTGATACGCAAGAAATCGACATCAAAAGACAAGACTGTTGTTGGACACTGACTAACCAAAACAAACACGAAACACATCTAGACATGCTGCTGCCAACTAACCTCTAAGGTGGCATTGCCACCTTTCTGCCTGACAACACCTGAAGCAAGAATCAAAACGAGAGGATGAGTATAAATGATACTCAATGAGGAGCTATAATATAGTAGTGGATAACAGTTTGTCTTTTAATATTTAAACCGAAAGTGTTGGAATGCTGCATATTTTAAGAAAGAGTTAGAGAAGTTTGAAAGACTTCATAAGAAAGTGCAACACACCAGTTCAGCTCATTTTAAAATGAAATCTATTTCGACGAACGAATCCTTTTGAAACCATTTAAGCACATAATTCGAGCTGATAGTAGAAGCTATCCTAGTTGACTTGTAAACCCGTTTAGACAATCTAAATTAGAATGAACGTTAAATTAAGAGTCGAGGTTCACAATTCAACTAAGAAATTCTTAAGACATTTAACAAGTTCGTAACATATATGTCCTGGCGAGCACGGACCCTTATCCTCCTTATATCACCAAATTCAATAAATACTCCTTCACCGTTTGTCAAACTCCGAGGCTACCCGAAATTTAACGCGTTCAGGATGAGAATTTTAGGAAAATCATGCAACGAATGCAATGATCACCATCACCTTAACGAAAGACTAGCCAACCACCGACCGGTCTCTCATTAAAATTTACAATTTGGAAATTATACTTTGGGTTCTTATTACCCTAAACGCTCGTCTCCGGGTCTCACCCTCCGTATAATCACCGGGCCCATTTTTCAAATCATTAACATTATCACTTTCTCGCTTTTCAAACCATTACCTACGTTATGGCCAAACGAGCCCTTTTGAGACATTTGTGTAGCGGTACGAAACCCAAAGCCTACTTCGAAAACAAATAAGTTTTATGTCTCATTGAAAGATCATTTCGAAAGATAATACATATAGAGTTTGATATCAAAACGTTTGATCGAAATCATTAATGTATATCTCGAAATATCTAATATCATATAAGAGATAGGCTGAAAAAGTAAAATTCATATAATAAAACATTGAGATAAGTTGTTTCGCAAAGTAAAAGAATTTTTACTCCAGTGAAAACCATTTGTAATCCTCACCTGGAAAACTCGGAATCAAGACTCAAGAAAGTGTCTCTCGAGGGAAAACCTAAAACTGAAAGACGACAATACCATGTAAGACAATAACACGACGCTCGGCTTATAAGACACTATTAAAGCGAATAAGAGCATTTAATTCACGACTTCTATTGAAGTAGTCACAAAAATGCCGTTCAAATAAATAAACGAAATCTTATAATTAAATTAGATTACACATGCTTAAACACAATTTAAATTCTACATTCATGCTCAAAAAATCACAACAAAGAAATCATGTAAATTCTAGATTAAATGAACGAACATAAAAAAATGGCTAAAAAGCCCTAAATGGGAAAGTACCATTCCTATCCCGAATGAAGTCGGAAAAATTCCTACTCCGGGTTTTTATAGATTTAAGAACCTAACAAAGCTATTGGCGAAGTTGGATTTCGAAAAATAGGTCAAACGAAGAAAGTAGTATTTTTGGTTCAAAATGGACAATAGGTTCAGGCTGCAGAAATGGTTAAGGCATGGTCACGGGGTTGAGACACGGCCTCAACCCTGTGTTGGAACACCGTGTGCGTCCAAACATGGCATGCACGAGGTTGCTACACCCCGTGATTTAAGCCCGTGTGGATGACACAGGGTTGTAGAACCCTGTGTGCATAGCCCGTGTGGAACAAATATGCAGAACATCAAGTTCTGCGTATGAACAGGAAAATGCAAAGATAAAAACCATCCTAATTCGAATCTTAGCCAATCAATCATGCTTAAATTCACGTATGTTATTCTCCCAATCATGCTCGACATTTAGGAACGATTATCATGTAAATCCATCTAAAATTACAAATAAACCCAAAAAATAATTCTCAAATAAATCTTAACGAGAAACTACCGAGAAACAAGAATCGAGGCAACGAATTGAAATGAAGTTAAGAAGGTACCAAGGGATTACGGAACGAAGATCACGTAGTCGAAAACAGGGGTTCGATTGGTCGGGATTCGGATTCGAACGAGCTTGGCAAGAATTCTTCTCTTTTTCCCTTTTCTTCCTTCTTCTTCTTGTGAATGTGAGAGGGCGAGATATGAGTGAAGGGCAATAATTAAATATTAGGGCAACGAGGGCAATATGGTCATTTCGGAATAAAAGATCATTTTGGGGAAAAATAAGATTTAAACTTGAAATCGCCTCACGAATTCAAAAGTTCGAACGAAAATTCAAGAAAAGAAGCAGAAAACATAATTTCGGAATAAATTCCAAAATTACCGAAAATTATGAGGCGTTACAAGTTATTAGTCAGTTTCGTTAGTTCCATTACAAGTGTAAATTAAAACTGAGTGACAACCTAAAAACCTAACTGATACAGTTAATTAATTAGCTAAAAAGAACATAGTTACAGTGCACCTGCGGTGCATGGGATGTCTTCTCATAACAGCTTTATATAAATAACCCTGATTAGCTTCATAATCAGTCAAACCTGCCCCTCGTTTCCACTTCAAATGCTTAAAGAATTTTTGCAATTTTATCTTCCTCTTTGCTAGAGCTCTCAATTTTATTCTGCGTTTGGATTTCTTTGCTCATGGCGACAACTTCTGAAACACTTGATCGATCGATTCGACCTCCAGCTGGCGCCCAAATTGACGAGGCAGTTTTTGACCCTTGTTCTCTGGAAGCGGTTTTACCCAAGGCAAGTTCTATTGGAAGGCTGACTCTATTAATCTTTTTATGGACCGTTCAGATATGAAAAATATGGAAATGAGAAAGGGAGCTATTCCGATTTGTGAAAATATCTTATTGACTTATCATCAAGAGCACCATAGGTCTAACAAAATACGGGAGGGGAAGTTGGTGGCTAGGAAATCTACGATCCCGAAGGTTGAGGAGGGCATACATTATCATACCTCGCAGGTATTGGTGAAAAAAAAAATAGTTTAATTGAAGTTGATGTAAATAATGTTGAAGCAGCAAAATTGGTGTCTTCTGAAATGGCGGTTTGGTCACCACTATCTACTACCGTTTGTGACGGAATGTCCAGTCGTAGAAGCAGAAAAAATAAGAAGAAGAAGATACTGGTCAGAGATAAGCGAACTCAAACCAATGACATCCGCCGACTGATTCTACCATAGAGGCCAACGATCTTTTTGATATATATATAAAGCATTCTTCGGATAATTCAAATCGAAGCAATTGGATGCCCAACTCAGACCTATATGACCAATCAATAGAAATACTCCACCTTCGTCACTATGGTAAAATGGAAAGCTATGCTAGATGTTGTGTTATCCTTTCATGGTGTAGAGTGTAGACACTTAATTTCTAGCAAAAATATTGGTATCAATTTTTGCTAATAGCAAACAGAATAATATTTGCTACCAATCTTTGATTGGCGTGTCTGTAATTTTCATTTCCGTTATTTTCTAGACTGCCGTGACCCTAATTTTCAAAATTAGGGTTTCTTTTTTTTTAATGATGTTATCAAAAATGAATTATGAAATTAGTACTAAAAATAAAATATTAATTGATCTAAAAAAAAGAAGATATGTTTAAATTAATTATATTTTGCCCATAATTATTATCACTCATTTTACATAGGGACTTTTTCAAAAAAAGTACTATATATTATCACTCAATATATAGGTTTGGTAACATGCGCCTTGCCATCTAACAAAGTCTTACTGATCAAGAATGTTATTAGGACTCCTATTAGAAGTTAATTTCTTGTTTCTTGGTTGGTTTTATAACATGCGCCTTGCTATCTAACAAAGCCTTACTGATCAAGAATGTTATTAGGGTTCCTATTAGAAGTTAATTGCCTTACTGATCAAGAATGTTATTAGGGTTCCTATTAGAAGTTAATTTCTTGTTTCTTGGTTGGTTTGATAACATGTGCCTTGCCATCTAACAAAGCCTTACTGATCAAGAATGTTATTAGGGTTCCATAACATGCGCCTTGCCATCTAACAAAGCCTTACTGATCTAGAATGTTATTAGGGTTCCTATTAGAAGTTAATTTCTTGTTTCTTGGTTGTTTTTTCAGTGATTTGCTGTTTGAATCTCTTTTGAAGGAGAAAGATTATATTAACATGACGAGACGTCGAAATCTTCTCTTACAATAACGTCTCCAACTGAACATGCCTTGCCAAAACCGGTGACGGAGGTAAATATATGTTCGAATTAATTATATTTTGCCCATAATTTTTTTTTTTTTTTTTTAAATCCAATCCTTGTCATTGCAAGGAATCGAACCCTAGACCTCCACATTAGAAATAATATATGGTGGTCATTGGATTAAACCCCAATGGTTTATATTTTGCCCATAATTAACAAATTATTGATGTTGTATATTTAAGAAATCGATCTAAGGATTAAAG
The DNA here is from genome assembly GCA_958496215.1 of Verbena officinalis. Classification (NCBI taxonomy): domain Eukaryota; kingdom Viridiplantae; phylum Streptophyta; class Magnoliopsida; order Lamiales; family Verbenaceae; genus Verbena; species Verbena officinalis. Next base: position 1,353,851 of record OY292385.1, read on the forward strand.
GGAACTTTTTAAAATTTTTCAAAATGTTCTTCAATATATCAACTATATTAAAAAACTATCTTCAATATTCTAGATGAGTACTGATGATAGTATTGTATATTATATTAAATACACTGTTGACTTAAATAGTTAGATTAGTTATTATGAATACACAATCTTGTAACCAACACTACTAATTACTACCAGTAAATATGGCATACTTGATATGTGTATTATATAAATTAAGATAGTATAAATTTATAATTACAAATATAATTTTATTTATAATAATATTAATTATTTTTAATATATTTACAAATTTATAATATTTTAAATAAGTAGAAAATTTAAATTGGTGAGAAATTCAATTAGGAAGAGGGGAGAGAAGAAAGAAGGGAGAAAAAATAACTTGAAAAGTAAAAAGAAAAGAGAAAAAAATATTTAAATTAATTAATCATTAAATAACAGTCAGAGATCAAAAATAAATACTCCAAAGGAAACAAGAATTATTAAATAGTATAAATAAGCTATGCTTGATATAAAAATTCTAGATTCTCATTGTATGTAAGTTATCAGACAACTTAATTCATATAAAGGAGATTTGACTAAAGATGAACACGAAAATGTGTTTTCGATCGGAGAAGCGAACAAGATAGAATTTTATTCTTTTTAATAATATTTTGCTTTTTATAGTAATAAAGTCCATATTTTTACTGTAAATATGTTTGTAATTTCCCCGTCCTAGAATATGTTTGCGTAGTCAGAACAAAACTTAAAAAACCAAATAACTCAATTCACACATTAAATTTCCAACACCACAATTCATTTATTCCAAAATCCTCGACCAGAATAGTCATCCAAGCCTCCTCACTCACATCACAAACCCATAAACACCAAACAACATCACAGATGGAACCAAGAAAACTCACTCAACCTCACACATGTTTAAAATCACTTTTACAATCAATGCCTCAGCTTCTCCACAACCTTCACCCAAGCGGGCCGGGCCAAAATATCCGCACACCATGCACTAACATGCGCCTTGCCATCAAACAAAGCCTTACTCTTAGTCCCAAACAAGTAGTTAATCACAGGCAAATGGTGCAAATCAGCCAAGCTAAAAGCTTCCCCAGCCAAGTATTTGGATCCAGCCAAACGCGCCTCATAAACATCGAGTACTTTTGCTAGCTTCTGCTGATACTCTTCCACAGCAGCTTCATCAATCGTCATGCCCAGCATCGGCTTAACGACGAGCTCGAACGAGAGCTTCGATGCCGAGGCGTCGAATGTGTGGGATTCGACTTCCATCCAAACGGAGACTAGCGCCATTTTCTTGGGGTCTTGGTGGGGTATGAGTGGCGTCCCCTTATCGGCGTATTGGTGTGATAAGTACTGAGTGATTGCTCTCGATTCTGCAATTTTCGAGTGTAAGGTAGTGTTTGCAAAGTCTAAATAAAAGTATTTTTGTGCTATGAGCTTTTTTTAGTACTTTTGGCAGTTTTTGAGAAAATCAGCTTCTGCTTATTTTAGAGCTAGAGCAGAATTAGGGTTTGCTTTGGAGAATAGGAATTTTTTTTTCTCAAATTAATTTAACTTTTTCATCTTTATGTCTAAGAAATAAAAACAAATTTCTTGAATTTTCCCTACCAGAAATCCAAGATCAACATAAGCGCAAACATCTAAGAATAGAAAATTACCAAAGAGCTTCAAGTCTCCATCTTCAAGGGCTGGTACTTGACCAAAAGGCTGTAAAAGTTACAACCCAATATGAAATCAAGATCAAACATAAATCCGAAATCATAAATCAACAAACGAAAATAAAAAATTTATTCTTACGTTGAGTGAAATGAAAGGCTCCTTCTTATGCTGACCAGTTGACATATCAACCGGCACAAACTCGTATTCAAGGCCCTTTTCTTCTAGACAAGCTATAACTCTTTGTACTGCTGGAGAAACAGGGCTTCCATGGAGCTTGATCGCCATCGCCATTTCTAGATTGTCTCAATAGGATTATATTATTTTTTAAAGGTGAATACGGTTGAAGATATGTTCGGAAAGCACCTAGCTATATATTATGGAAGGCGCTGAATCATACTCCAATATATGATTTAGTGTCTTGAATAGTGATTTAGTGTTTTGTACAGTAGCAAATTTTGGACATTTCCACCGATTTATTCAATCATAATAACAATAATACTTTTTGTGGACCACTACTTTATGTCTATTTCTGATAGATATAGCCACTTGTTCGCAGAAGACGTACTCCACGAGTTGAGAAACATGTGTCTGCATAATTCTAGAATCTAGTGTATTGACCAAAGACCCAAAGTTATGCAGCCAGCACATCTAAGGTTACACAATTTGTTTTCTTAATTCCCATACCATATTAATAATATTATATTTAAAAATAATCGATTTAATATAGTAGAACGAGACACTAAATTTTTTTATCTTTAATTTTTAAAGATAAGCTAAAAGTGAAGCAAAGTCTGAGAACTTGGGTGAAAGAATTTACAAATAAATTAGAGATAATTAAAAAAAATCTAAAGTTATATATCTAATAATACTTTGAAACTTTAAAATATTATAAACACTCATTTAAAACATAAAAATATATACATAATATCGACTAAAAAATCTTATAAATATTCCATGAGAAAGTAAATATAAAGTTACAAAATTTTGGGATATTTTTCATAATCAACATAGAAGGTTTTCGTAGGTGGCCCAATAAATTATTTGCTTGTTTATAGAAAGAGAATACAAATAAATTCATGGAATCATGTTTCTATTTTACAGACATGCAATAACTGTTGCTGTAAATCATCACCATGAAATTTCTGTCATACAAATTTCAGGGTACTAGAAAAAAACGTTATCTGGACAATCCAGATTCAAAAGCTCAAACCAACAGTTAAACAGAATAAAACATGCACATGAAGATAGGACAAGCAAAAAACTTTCTTCCATTTCTCATAAGCTTGATATTAACAAGTTTCAAATCGTTGGTAACATTTTGGTTATGTATTTTACAGCTTGATATTTACAACATTAAGAACCCAGATATTAGCAGCTAGAAAATATAGAATATACTTGATGCATACACGTTCATTTACTACTTGATACATATGCATTCATTCAGCTATTTTTAAGAAAGCTTCATTAGGCTTGAGGAAATTGTGATACTCCAACTGCGTCATTTCCCCACCCGATGTCGGGTCGAACTTGCAGCGGTAAAAACTGCAAATAGTTTCATACATAAAATCAGCAAGACAGATGGAGCAAGAGCTAAATTTAAGTGCTTTTCAGATTTTTATTGTGCTTTTTCAGTTTTTAAGCAAAGTCATACATTCACAAGTATATTGGATTTAGAGTTAAAAAGGGGGAATTTAATGGGAATTTTTCACTGACCTTGCATCCATTCCAAGAATTACCACCGTATTCTTTTGGTGACCAAAAGCAACAATATACTGTGATCCTTCAGGCAATCGAAACTGAGCCACTGACCATTCGGAGCTGAAATACTTGGGCAGCACACCTGACATAAAGCAATTACATTTAAGCCCCAAACTAACACATCTAATAATAGATTGACTCAATTTTAAGATATTGCTAATGAAAAATATTATCAAGAGACCTAAGCAGTAGATAATATTCAACCAAAAAAAGAAAAAGAAAAAAACAGTAGATAATATACCTTTAATGAAAGAGAGAGAAGATGCAGAAGTTACATTAGAAGGATTTGGTTCAGGATCGCTTCCAACATTTCCTTGATTAGCCTTAAGCCCGAAAACATGAACAGTGCCTTTATCACTTGAGACTGCCAGCCACTGAGCAGTTGCTGAGAATGCCAGGCTATGGATTTCTGCTCTGTCTGCACCCCTTCTTACCTGCATTATATTTCCAAGGGCTCGTTAAGATCTGCATAAGAATGCTTGCTAACCATGCAAAACTACAATATAACACATATACCAAAAAACAGAAATACCTTAACTCATCCAACAGAACCAGGTTCAACGTAAAGGGATTTGAAATAGTTGTTATTTGTGTTAACAAGATGATTAACTTAAATTGATACGACACTCGGTGGCAATAGTATAAGCTATTAATCTATCCAGAAAATTTTAATTTCTTGATTAAGAGGATCCAGATGAAACTAATCCCAAGGAAAAAATGAAAAACCCAGACGCAATTCTCTATCTGCTAAATTTAAGGGTCGGATACTTGGGATTGGTTAACAAATATTTGCAAGATATGAGGTGATCCTTTGACAGTGTAACACCAATTAAACAACCAGCACAAAAGGGAGGGATAATGGAGTCATGTCGAACATGTTAACCATGTCTCGGTAGTCGGTAGCAAGAATACCCCTCACATCTGCATCCTTTCACGATTAAGACGCGACAAGAAACATGTATACATTCGATACGTACTAAGTTAACAATCAAATGTTACTAAATCAGAAACTATTCATAAATATTCCAGTTGCATGAAGTCATGAACAAACAGTCACAGAAATACTTTCTAATAACAATCTCAATTGATTCATAACAATAAGAACATCTGTAAATGACAAAAACATAATACAAGAAGAAAAAACTACCTCCTGCAGTAAACTTCCATCATGTGTATTAAAAATCCGAACCAGTGTCCCCTTACTGCTCGAAGTGGCAAGCAAATTCCCATCCTGAGATAGCGTAAAGCAAGCAATCCTCGAATCATGAGCCATAACTAACTTTGTCTTCTTGGAAGCATAATGCTCCACTCTAACCTGCCCCTTCTGCAACCCGGGACAAACCAATACGAACGACCCAGTAACCTGCGACACCGCACACAGCCCCTTAGGGTTAGCAATCGTCTCAACCTGATGCAACAGCTTCAAATCCGCAAAATTGTATACAAAAATCTTCTGCTCAAGAACGACAATAATCCGATCCCTGCGTAGCCGAACTCCACGGACTTCAGACCTAAACGACAATTCCCCAATGCACCGGCTCTGATGATCGTCCCAAATCATGACCTTATTCAACGGATACTGCGGCGAATCACCTCCCCCGACTAAAGCGAGAATATTGCATCGGAAGAGCATCTCAACCGCCCCAACGCCACCGCCGCCGTTTCCGTCGAAATCGCGACGGAAGATCTCACGAAAGGGGTCGCAGTTAAAGATTCGGAATCCCCGGTCCGTCCCGGAGGCGAAGCAGCCGTAATCCTGGTTAAATGAGACGTGGAGGAGCTTGATAGGGCCAGGGTTGGGGTTAGAGCTGGGAACAGCGGAGTTGTTGGCCGTAGTGGAAGAATCGCGGCTGCCTTCGTATGGACCATCGTCGTATGGAGGTTCGTCGTCCGGCGGCGTATCTGGTTGGATCCCTTGATGCTGCTGCTGTTCTGGAAATGGTTGAAGCATTGCGGGCATGAAATTCGGGTCAGGGTTAGGGTTGGGGTGCGACGAGACGCTGGAGACAGTGGCCATTAGAGGGGTATAGACGGAATTAAATGAATTTTAGTGAGAGAATTTTGGATTGAGAGGATAGAGAAGAAGATGGCTGGTGGCATTGACGGTTAAGCAGATGGATTGATTGAGATATGAGGGACAAGACTGGTAAATATATTTTCTTTTTACTAAAATCACTACTCATTACAATTTACACCGTATTAAAAATTTAAATACTTTCATTGACAAATTGTGTTAAAAATTAGAATAATTACATTTAAACTATATTGACTTAAAGGTAAATATAACAACACTCCTTAACTTTTAAAAATTATAGATAAAACTTCAAATCCTAACAAAAATTCAAAAAAAAATTTATCAAAAAGTTACAAAATGACTAAATTAACCAAAATATTTTTGTTATGATATTTGTTATATGTGGAATGGGCGAAGTGAATAAGGATCAGAGTGTTAGATAAAACCAAAACCAAAGAAATATCTCTGTAATTTCAGTAATTGAAGGATGTTGCTGTATTTTCTGATGTATATGTAATTATCCCTGAAAACTAGAATTAAGTATATAAATCCTCTTTACTCATGGATAACAATTATTGTTACACGTGTCTTTTATTTTTTATATGATAATTCAGGAATTATCTTTAACTTTTTCTAAATACAAAATGGTTGATATGTTTTTCTAATAATTATATAATATTTAAAAGTTAGTGAAAGTAAAGAATTACAAGGCCTTCTATCAATAGTTTAAGAGTTTTTTTTTTTTTTTTTTTTTTTGAGAATATAGTTTAAGACTTGAGACTTCTAACATATAATGTATTTATCTATTTATGATTGGCTAATTTAAGTAAAAATATGAATATAACACTTGTTTTTTCTAAAAAGAAATATACTCACTTAAGTGGAATCAAATGTAACCATTGGGTTTAGCCCAATGGCCATCAGATATTATTCTAGTGTGGAGGTCTGAGTTTGATTCTTTGCAATAACAACGGTCGAATTATGTGCGTGTGTTTTTTTAATAATAATAAAAAAAAGTGGAATCAAATGTCCCATTTGAACATAATTAATCAATAATTTAAATATATAAAAAATTGGTCTATTTATTGTTGTAGCAGATTTTTTAAAATTACCTCATTGTCCCTCATAGCAAATTACAATTTGTTGGGATTTTGACACTGCCTAAGGTTATATTGGTCATTTCCGTTATGTTAATAATATAGTAGCCACCATTTGTATAGCAGAAAATACAAGTGACAATACGGTTCCATTTATAGCATTATATAATTATTAATTATATTGATTTTTTTTTACACTAACTACATGTTAATATGTTATGCATATTACATTAATGATTTTGATAATAATAATGACCGGTCCAGTCTCAGAATTAGTTCTGTACTGGATTAGGCTTAATATTGCCAATAAACGTAATGGGCCCTAAATAATGGGCTTAGCGCTAATACGGCCCAACGCCATTCCTTTTCCGGACAAAGCTTACGAAGCACGCAGGTTCACCAATATATGATAAGACGACCAATCCCTACTCTAGGATCCAAAAATACGAATATTTTGCATCTTCCTAATTAGATAGTGGCACACCTTAAGCCGTACACTGTCGGAGCATTCGATCCGCTCACCAAATCCCAGGTGCTTTACTTAGTTTCCCCCCACACTCAGCCAACGCGCGCATATTTGAATCATTTTAGCCTCTCTTTTTTCACGACTCACAGAAATTCCATCTATACATTCACGAGTGTATGTCTGTTCATAATAAGCGCTAAGCGCAGAGATAGAGAGAGAGAGAGAGAGAGAGATTGATGAAGAGAAGATCTGTCACGAGGGGAAATCGGAATAGTAATACGAAGAAGCAGAGAAAAAGTTCCAACATCATGGTGAAAGGTACATTAGCTAATCACTTCACGATGCAGCTGGACCAAGTGTCGCTAGGTTTGCCTATTCACTCGGTGAATCCGTCTCGATTTCAGAAGGTTCTCGACTCCGAAGCTCGTCCCGAGTCTTTGCCCCTCGATTTTGATGCCGATGCCGCCGATGACAGAGATTTCATCCTCAGTCAGGATTTCTTCTGGTGAAGAATGTTTAGCCTTTTTAATTTAGTTTTCGCAGTTCACAAATGTGGCGGTCTCATTATTCTTGTCTGGGCTTGTTTCTGATTGATTTTGATGTCTTTGATCGTAGTACACCTGATTATATTACTCCGGAGATGCCAGCTACAGCAAACAACATAGGTTGGAACAGGGTAAGCTCTGGTTTTGATAATATTCTCCTTCAATTTGAGTCTGGGGTGCTTACTTTAATGGGGATTTTGTTGCAGGAAAATATTGAATGCCCCAAGTCACCAGAGAAAATTAAATCCATCAGGAGCAAACGGCAAAAGCTTGGTAAGTGTGATTTTATAAAACAATTTTCTAAAATTATGTTTATGGCGTTTCATGAGATTGTTTAGCTAACGTAGAGTATTGAAACTGAAGAGCCTTACATAAAACTATATATTTCTCACTTCCATAGTTGCTTGCTTAATCTTTCCTTTAAAGATTACAACCAGTGGTCTGCTTCTTAAATTTTCTAATGCATCTTATTTATTTCCCTCCCAGATGTTAACTTGGTAGCATCTCTTGAATCAAGTGACATCGGGGATGAACAATTGGCAGATCTTTTAGAAGATACTTCAGGTCCAGATGAAATGAAGACAGAAAAAACAGAAGAGTTGCAAACGAGTCGTGGTTATGTATCACAGTCTGCAGTGGCTTTACGGTGTAGAGTTATGCCTCCTCCATGCCTAAAGAATCCTTACCTTAAGGACGAATTAGAGTTTGGTGCTGATCCTTTTGACAACCAAAGATCCAAATGTGCAGGTACAGTTTAATGTATGGAACTGCTTGGGTTTAACATGATGCTGTATTTAGTATTTCTATTGCTGTCTGCAGAATGCAGTTTGTATTAGGCCTTATGTAACATGTTGATTTGCTGTTCCAGGTTTTAACCCTGCAGGTATAGGGGGTGATGGCCTTTCACGCTACCGTACAGATTTCCATGAAATAGAGGTTTAAAAACCAATTAATAGTTACTATTCATTGAATTTTAAAATGCTTATATCTGTCTGACTTATGCCTTTTCTTTTTCAGAAAATCGGTAGTGGAAACTTCAACCACGTGTTCAAAGTTTTGAAGAGAATAGATGGTTGTATGTATGCAGTGAAACATAGCATGAGACAGTTGCATCAGGATGTCGACAGGTGTTTTATTGTAATTGTTGATCTACTTGTATTAGTTCCTCTCTTTTTCTGCAGTTTACTTATAATTTTATTCTATAACAGGCGCAAGGCTTTGATGGAAGTTCAATCTTTGGCGGCTTTAGGTTCGTTGCATTGTCTTTCTGGTTATCATCTGTATACAAGGTTGAGATTCTCAAGTTGTCATTGATTTTAATTTCGCAGGTTACCATGAGAATGTGGTCGGCTACTATTCTTCATGGTTTGAGAATGAGCAACTTTATATCCAATTGGAGCTGTGTGATCACAGCCTATCTATCAATAAACTACCTAACTTATTTACAGAAGGAGAAGCCCTAGATGCAATGTATCAGGTGAACAAATTTTCATTCTTTTGTGGAATTATCATACATGTTTTTAGCTGCTGTTTCCTTGTTGATATTATGGTTTTTGTTTTAAGGGAAATTTATAGTTGAAGGTTCGTAATATTTGCAGATTGCCAAGGCATTGCAGTTTATACACAGGAGAGGGATAGCACACTTAGACTTAAAACCAGATAACATTTATATAAAAAATGGGGTTTATAAACTCGGTGATTTTGGTTGTGCGACTCTCATTGATAAAAGCTTGCCAATTGAAGAAGGAGATGCACGCTACATGCCTCCAGAAATCTTGAATGAGAATTATGATAATCTAGAAAAAGTTGACATATTCTCCCTAGGAGCTTCTATCTATGAGCTCGTGAGAGGATCACCTTTACCTGAATCAGGCCCACATTTTGTCAATCTTAAGGAAGGAAAATTGCCTCTTCTTCCTGGTCACTCATTGCAGTTTCAGAATTTAATCAAGGTACAATATACTGCAGCCTATGATACTCTAAAATTGATGATAGTGAAGGTTTCCTAATAAATCACCAGTATTATTACTTGTCTTTTAGTTGCACGTTTTTGTTGTAAAGGACTTGCAGAAAAACTAAAAAATGGATTTCAAAGCTATCACTCGTCTGTAAAAGCGGGGAGTGTTTGGAAAGAAAAGTGAAAAGTTAAATAGAAAAGCTGAGAAGCACTTTTACTGCCCTCAAACTTCCACTTATTTACAAAAATAACCTAAAAGCTAGAAACTAAAGCCAAAAAAGCATGTTGTTAGATGGTTTTAGCTTCTAGTTTATTTCTACTCAAAATAAGTAGAATATGGTTTTCCAATCTATCCCAAAGTGTTTGAAGAAAGAGCATTTAGCAGAAAGTGATTTTTGTAGAGTTTGCAAAAACTACCATTGTAGTTGAATCAATATTTCTTTCGGAATTAGGAATTAAAACTAGTTCATCAAAGTCCAAATCCCATTCCCTTGAAGTAATTCGGTTAAATGATTTTAAGATTATCTTTTTTGATTTCTAAATTGTTCAGGTCATGATGGATGCTGATCCTGCCAGGAGACCATCTGCTAAAGAGCTAATTGAGAACCCAATTTTTGCCAGACCAAAAAGAATTGGTAAAAACAAGTAAACAAAAGCACACAATCAGCTAATTTAGCATTCTTGAAGCTGCAGCTTACTATTGTGTGTATTTTGGGCATACCTGAAAGAGCTTTTATTGAGGAAAATATGCACCAAGGATTGAAGATAATGAATTTCTGGAACACTGTTTTCTTCATTTTCATGCACCAGATTTTCCAGTGTAAATGGTGTCAATTTTGTATAGACTAGAAATTGGAGAAGCGGCTGTAAGTTTTGGGATTAAAGCTCTTTCAGTATTGGTTCATTTGTCTCTCTCCTTTTTCATGATCTCTTTCACCGAGACACTTTTTTCTCCCCTCTATTTATCTTAATTATCTGTAAGGTGGCTTATTAATTATCCAAATTAACCAAGAAGCACTGATTTTCTTTATGACTTTGCAGCAATAAAAGCTGAATTGCTGCTGATTTGAACTAGTCATAGCAGGCTCTGTAGTTCTTGCAAATATATGGCCCTCCCCCCCCAGCCAGTAATACAATTAACGGACTTCTTAAGATGTGTAATATTTCATATATGGACATGCACTTGATATCATTGGATTATCATTTCTTGCATTTCAGAAAAGATTTATTGATTTAGTTGCTCTAGCTAGTTTCTTGATTTCACATATGAAACTCTAATATTCCTGAATATTCTGGGTATAATTTGTGTCACCCTCGAGTCCGCAGATGATTCTATGTCTTTTACCGGTCGTGACCATTATATGCTGAAGCTGTCGCCCTCGAGACCACGGATGATTCTGTGTCTTTTACAGGTGGCCGTTTACTGAATCCCTTTGCAATTGGAAAAGTTGCAAAAAAATACATGCTTCCACAATATTTCTGGTAAGTTTTCTTCTTCTTCATTTATTTATTTGTTAGTGTTATTATTGGTGTCACCTTCATGCCACGTCTGTTTCAGTGTGTTGTGGGGTGTTGGAAAAATCTAACCTTGAAATATTCACTTGAATCCGGCTATGTTGACGTTTGTCTATTATTTGAAAGACATCGATAGCTAGTGATGGTGCAGGTTAAATTTCATTCACTAAAGTAAAGCCAACCTTTACTGGAATCACTACAGAAAGGTAAATTAAGACAAATAAGCAGGTTTATTGTCAAATCAGTGACTACGCCATTATTGTCAATTTGTTTTGTCAAGCTTAATAAGGTAAGTTAATGAAACAAATTGTTAATAAATAATGTAACTTTTACACGTATTGTATTAGTCATTTGTTCTTGGAAAACATGCGTTAAGGTCGTATTTGAAATAAAATGTGAGAACTCCATATAAATAAGAACGTGTAGTTTAATTTAGTGGAATTAGTATCGTGCTAGTTCTGTATGTATTTATAAATTAAAATTTAAAACTGCAAAGTGGCGATTGATCAGATATCTCGAGTTTTAGTTTTTAGGTACACAATTGTTATCGGCAAAAAAATCTTGACATTTAAGTGGTCTGATCCTATTCGATGCATATAAATGCTACTTAAAACCCAAAAAAATTAAAAAAAAATAATAAATAAAAACAAAAACAAGAGTTTAACCACAGTGTAGTGATAGAGTCAAAGTCACCATTATTAAACACTATTAAATCAATCCTTTTTTTTATAATTACATTGACATATCTTGAATTCTCATCTAACTATAGAATCGACAAATTAGATAAAAATATCCCATGCTCTAGTTGTTGTTTGAAAATCTTTATGGAAAATGTAACTTACATTTAAAAAGTGTAGGATTTTACTGTGTAATTAAAGTTAAATATTGACCAATAACAGTAAGGGCAAATTAAAAAATTCATAAAAAAGTTATGCCTAACCTATTAACTTATAATTTATAAATCAGTGATTTATAACAAAAAAATTCAAAATTGTGTTTAGTTAATATATATATATATATATATAATTTTTCAAATTTTACGGTATATTTGTGTAATTGTATTATAACTAACCTACCTCGAAAAGAACTTGTTGAAATTAAAATGTAATGTAGGGTTTTACTGGTACAGCCCAATAGTTGGACGTGTTTTGTTTGACGATATTATAATGAGGTTTTTGTCATCAGTTAATGTCACTTTGTAGTAAGATAAGTGTGGGAGGGATTGTACTGTTTTTTGTAATTTATGAAAAGTAGACCCATGTGACAGCCGACAGGTGAAGAAGAGAAGACGACTAATTTCCTCATGATCTTCTCACTCACTCAGCATATTGAGATTTGGTACTAGGAATTAGGAAACTAAGTCCATATAAACTCTAAATACAATTATTTTAGTGATTGAGTGTGAAAAAGTGATCATGTGCGTTGTACTTGTACATGTTCAATTTTCAGTAATTTATTTATTTTCTAAATTAGTAATTAACTTGTACATGCTTAGTAATTTTATTTATTTTTTTTAATAATAAAAAAAAGTTGCTCTTATTCTAAAAGCACATAATATATATCCCGCAGTATCGGTCAAATCAGGAGTAATAGTCAAATTTACTGCCTTCCTGTAACATAGGAACAGAAATCTAATTAACAGTGCAGATATTTCAACAAATTAGATAAAAATTACAAATTAGATAGTCAAATTTAACTAATTTTTTTTTTTTTTTTGAAATTACAAATTAATTAAGTTACTTTAATAAAAATAGAATGGATATTTAAATTAAATAATTTTATATATATCTATTTAACCAAAGTAAGCTAGCCTAATTTGTATTGGATTTTGAAGCTAATTCCATAAAGAGTATGCCGATATAATTGTTAAAAGAAAAAAAAAAAAAGTAAAAATTTCATTAGAATTTATCATCAACTTGGTAAAAAAGTGTATAATTCGTATATAGTTTAATGTGAATACAGAAATACATGGATCCACACGCGTACGTGAGATCCTTTATATATTTCCCGACTTCTTCACTCCCTTAGATTCGATACACCTTTTCATTTCTGTTAATTTATTTATTTATTATAGTCCCAAACTTTAATTTCCTGTTCAAAATTATTATATATAAAACAAAAGCAACCTCTTCACTTTGCTGGAAGCTAAAAATGTCCAATGAAAATAAACATGTTTCTCATGAAGAATCCACTCATACAGACAATGTCATAAGCCGAGAAGAAGAAATCCCTCAACAACTCAATGGAAAGAATCCTTCTCTGAATAAACTCAGACGCTATGACTCACTCGACGTGGAGTCCGGCAAAGTTGATGGCCACAACCACCATCACCACGCTGGCAACGCCGCCACGGTTTGCAAAAATTTGTTTGCCTTGTTTAATTTATTCTTAATTTTATTTTAGATTGGCTCAGTAACTTCAACGATTTCGGGACTTGGTCATTTCTAATGTTACTTTCTTAATTTTGTCCTACAAGTCTTAAAAGTAGCAATTTAGTCTGATTTGGTAGGAAACTATTAATTAAATTCATCCGAAAAAGTTAAATGTATGATCTTGAATTTTCGGTTAAATCGGATTAAACAGTACTACAAAACGTACAGGCAAACATATATTCACTGACGAAAAAGTTCTTCAAAAAATGCATTATGTGAAGCATTTTCGTCACATTCACTAGTTTGTCACTATATAATTTGTCGCTGATTTATTTTGTGAAGGATATAAAATTAAGAAAAGATTTATTTTGTGATGGATATAAAATTAAGAAAACATTAATTTTGCCTTGTAGTGAATTAATTGTGATCAAAATATCGTTCTATATCATCGTTACAGGACGAAATTAAAAAAATTACTGAAGAGGAAAATTGTAAAGTCAGGGACCGGACCAACGTGTGCAGTACTTTTGTCTTATATACATATTTTCTCCGGCCGGTGGGCTAATAGTATGCCAATTTTTTCTTGGTGTGTTTTAATTTGGTGATTATAGGGGGCAGGGTGGGTGGTGGTGCTCCAGCTGGCATTTCAGAGCCTCGGAGTGGTGTATGGGGACATCGGAACGTCGCCGTTGTATGTCTTTGCGAGCACTTTTACGCATGGAATCAAACACAATGATGATATTCTTGGAGTTTTATCTCTGATATTTTACACCATATCCTTAATTCCTTTGATCAAGTATGTGTTCATCGTCTTACAAGCAAACGACAATGGTGATGGTAAGTAAGTTTTAACTTTTAAGATCGATCGTGTAAGTTTTTCAAAATATTTTTAAATTGTGAAAATTAATTAGGTGGTATATGTAGACAGTTTGGTAATCAATAATTGTTTTTTGGCTATAAATTAGATGGAATGAATCGTTAGGTAATGTGGTGTGTTTTTCTGGGTACTTCTTGTCTAAATTAGTCCATATTAGGTTGATTAGTTATTTGTTTGATAATTAGTCAATAACATATCAAGAACGTATTTAGTTTCTTCATTGCCATATAATTTGGTTTGATTTAACCAAAACTTTCTAGTAACTCATCATTTAATGTATAGTACTGTTATTTCCTTTTTCTTATATTGCTAGTAAAAACTTATTGAACAAAAACATAAGTTGGAAGGAGAAAAAAGATCACTATAATTCAAAGTGTGAGCGTGACTAGCTTTTCTAATTTTTCAGTTCATTTTTGATAGAAGGATATTAGTTTGATGCTTTGATCAGTGTTTTAAGAACCGGACCGGATTGAATAAACCGTTGACCGGTCCTCAAAACGGCCCAGATGAATCATAAAACGGGACTGCTCCAAAGACCGTCAACCTTTCTCCTGAACTATTTGATCGGACTATTTACTAAGTATTGGTAAATCTTAAAAATCTACATATAAAATCTTTTGAAAAAAACCTGCAATTGATATTTCAAATTTTAGGGAATTTGCTGTAATTTAACTAAATAGAGGGGGTATTTTGTAAGTATGGAAAAGTAAAACCTGAAGGATATGGTATGCAGTTCGCCCTTCTATGTTTTCTTTGAATTTCTGAATACTAATCATGCAATGATGCAGTTCTTTATAATGCTTAGAGATTCATTTTTGTTTTGAAAATTTTCAGGAGGGACATTTGCTTTGTATTCTTTATTATGTCGATATGCTAAAGTGGGCTTGATCCCGAGTCAAGAGATAGAAGATCGAGATGTCTCAACTTTCCAACTCGAGTTACCGAATCATCGCTTGCAAAGAGCTTCGAAACTCAAATCCAAGCTAGAAAATAGCAATTTCGCAAAGTATTTTCTGTTGTTCGCCACGATGCTAGGCACTTCCATGGTGATTGGAGATGGTGTTCTAACTCCATGTATTTCTGGTACAATTTCAATCACATCACTATTGATTTTAATAAAATTATTTCGTAAACATTAATTTTTTTTTTTTTTCATTTTTCATCTAAGTTTTATAATAATTTCATATTTTGTAATAGTATTATCGGCGATGAGTGGAATCAAAGAGGCTACAACTCATATGACAGAAGGTATGTTATTCCAAGACTAAAACACCATCATATATGTACTTTCAAAAACTGTGAGCGAAAATAAAAGGTAAATTACAAATAACCCCCTGAGTTTTTTTTATCCGCCTGAGTCAGTTTGTTTTTAAAATAACCCTTGAGGTTTGTGACGTTTACGAAAAACACCAGAAACCTTGAAAATTATACTAAAAACATGCATCTTGAAAGTAATCGTTGAGTCAGGGTGCTTTTTGTAATTCTTAAGTTTTCATATTTTTTTTGTAAGGGCCAAAGACTCGGGGGTTTTTTGTAATTATTCTCAAAATAATTTGAGAAGTAACATTAGTTAAATCTTTAGTCTGTCAAACTTGAGTACATAGTGCGGGAAAAAGTTTCAAATCTGGTCATACATTTGCTTATTATTATTATTATTTATCAACATTATATTGCTTATTTGTTTTTTCATTGAATTTTAATGAACAGATGCAATAGTTTGGGCATCAGTTGGAATCTTAGTATTCATTTTCATGGTTCAAAGATTCGGAACTGATAAAGTGGGATACTCATTTGCTCCCATCATATGCGTTTGGTTCTTATTCATTGCTGGGATTGGCATTCACAATTTCATTAAATATGACCCTTTGGTCATCAAAGCTATAAACCCTAAATACATTGTAGATTATTTCAAGAGGAACAAAACTCAAGCATGGATTTCTCTTGGCGGCATTGTTCTTTCTATAACAGGTATAAAAAGACAAGCTTAAGTTTCTTCAAAAAAAATTCAAATGTATAAGTTTTGTTTCTCCATGATCTATTAGGGTCAACTAAAAACAGTACCCCGAAGGTTTTTCATAATTACAAAATACCCCCTTTGTTTTCAACAATTACAGAAAACACCCCGAGGTTTCAAAAGATTTCAAATTATAAGGGACTTATTGTAAGATTTTGTATGAAGTAAAAGAGTTATTTTGTTAGCTTTTTTGTGATTGTTTGAAACCTCAGGGGATTTCCATGAGTTTTGAATACGGAGGGGGTATTTTGTAATTTTAGAAAACCATACGGGTAATGTATGTAATTCGCCCCCTATTCAATATTTACTATGTCTTTCCTCTAACAACATAGAATTCTATGAATTTGTGCTAATTTTCTAATTGTTCTTGTTTAACTTTTGCAGGAACTGAAGCATTGTTTGCCGATGTTGGCCACTTTTCCGTGAGATCTATACAACTAAGCATGTGCTGTGTTACTTATCCTGCACTTATACTAGCGTATACAGGACAAGCCTCTTTTCTTCGCAAAAACAACGACTTAGTTCTTGATACATTTTACAAATCCATTCCAGGTCTTCTTTTATATTGCAAATCTCTATTTTATATATAATAGAAATTAACTTTCTGATTTAATTTATAATATCATACTATGTAAACATATACTTAGTTGAAAACTAAAGTTTTTGTTATATTAGAAATAACAAAGTTATTTTCTTCTATTTCCTAAATTCCCTAATTAATTTGAAACAAATGTAGGTCCTATGTATTGGCCAACGTTTGTGGTGGCATTGTTAGCATCAATCATCGCAAGTCAAGCTATGATCTCAGGGTCTTTTTCGATAATTCAACAATCTCTTTCCCTCGGATGTTTCCCTCGTGTTAAGATCGTTCACACATCAACAAAGTATCCAGGACAAGTTTACATTCCAGAAGTCAATTACATTCTAATGTTCGCTTGTGTTCTTGTCACTATTGCGTTTAGGACAACTTTAAAGATTGGCAATGCCTATGGTAAGAAAATTATCTTCAATTCCTTGACAATTAGTTAATTTTTTCTTAATAAATCATCCATTATTTTTAATAATTGGCTAGCTTATGTTTTCAAATATCGTTGCAGGAATTGCTGTGGTGTTTGTGATGACCTTAACATCATCTTTTCTAGTTTTGGTGATGATCTTGATTTGGAAAACTCACATACTACTGATAATCTCATATGTTTTAATCATCGTTTCGATCGAGCTAGTTTACCTAAGTTCGGTTCTCTACAAGTTCGATCAAGGAGGGTATCTACCCCTGGCATTCGCCATGTTCCTAATGATAATAATGTACGTGTGGAACGACGTGTATAGAAGAAAATACTATTTCGAGCTCGACCACAAAGTTTCTCCTGAAAAAGTGAAAGATATCATGGAGGAGACAAATTCCCAAAGATTGTCAGGGCTAGCAGTATTTTATTCGGAGCTAGTTCATGGAATCCCGCCAATTTTCAAGCATTACGTGGCAAATGTACCGGCCCTCCACTCGGTCTTGGTTTTTGTGTCCTTCAAGTCCTTACCAATAAGTAAAGTACCATTAGAAGAAAGGTTCCTTTTCCGAAGGGTACAACCTAAAGATCTCCAAGTGTTCCGTTGTGTTGTACGTTACGGGTACAAAGATGTACGCAATGAGCAAGAGCCGTTCGAAAGATTGCTAATCCAGAAACTGAAGGAGTTCATCAGGGAGAACTACTACATAGGGTCGATCCATATCGATATCGATATCATAAACCGTAGTAGCATCGATAAGGAACCAAGCGAGGCCGAATATTTGAATGAAGACAAGGACCGAGAAGATGATCAGAATAATGTGGATATTGGGATTTCTAAAGAAGAAGACACATTAGAGAGGGAAATTAGGGATTTGGACAAGGCTTGGCATTGTGGAGTGGTCCATTTAGTAGGAGAACATGAGGTGATGGCCGCGAAAGGAGCCAACATTGTTAAGAGAGTTTTGATAGATTATGCATATAATTTCTTGAGGAAGAATGTGAGACAAAGCAATAAAGTGTTTGATATTCCACAAAAGAGAATGCTCAAAGTGGGAATGACATATGAACTTTAATCTAGAATATGTAAGTAAAATTGGAATAGTAGTACTCTTATAAATTTTTGTTTCTAACTTTCTATATTTAATGTATGATCTTTAGGTTTAATTTTTAGAGTTTCTATTTTTGATAAAAGTTTATGCATATCAATAAATAAATCACAATATTTGTTTTCAATTTAAGTATGTACGTCACATAAGGAACAATTTTTGCTTACATAGTTAAGCTAGTTAAAATTTCCAAACAATATTCCATACTTTTACTTAATTTAAATAGAATAATGCGGCAGGAGCTCATTGGCTGATTAAATAGGCTCATCTTCTAATTGAGGAAGCAACATGGGAGGATTATGATCAATTTCGCCAGCTCTTTCCAAACTTTCAGTCTTGAGGTCAAGCCTTTTTTTGGGAGGGAAGTAATGTTACAATTGCATATTTGCATGCATGAGTAGTTGTTGAAAGTGGAAGTGCGCTTTTATTAAATAGCTGCCGCGTTTTCTATTTCAGTTGTTGGACCGCGTGCCTCGTGTTATATTGTTAGTGGTGGCTGGGCAGGTTAATTAGCATATAAACACAACTGTAATCACGTTTTGGTGGTTAAGAAATAAGATTACAGAAATTATCCCAGCTCTTATGTAGGCTTGTAAATGGATAATCGAAAATCCGCTATCCGTTTGTATCTGTATCCGTTTAGAGAGGATAATATCCGCATTCGTTTTGAAGAAGATATTATCCGTATCCGATTATAGACATCTGAATAGAAAAAGGATAAGGATATGGTAATCAGACATTCGATCCGTTTAATTATCCGTCCGCTTATATATCCGTTGGATATATTTGATATCCATATCCGTATTATAATAAATGAAAGATTTTATAAATTATATAATTGATATAATTTAGAATTAATTTAAGAAAAGATAGTTATTTTGGATATAGAAAGATATTCGATATTATTACTTATCTCAATAAAATATTGTGTAATCTATAGTTGTATGGGTTATAATATGTCTTGCTATTTTATCTAAATTGTATATGCATAAATATAAGTTTGTATGTGTTACAGTGTTAGGATCTTATTACTTATATAGTTATATTAATAAATATATACTATAGTTTAAATTTTGTATGATTATGTATGGATGATTTTTTTTTTCCCTTTTGATAAATTCATGTACGGATTTAAGATTTAACTAATTGTATTGTAAAAGTTTTATTTTATTAAAATTATATGCTTTTAAATTTAAAATAGGTAAATGAATTCGGCTATTCGTATAACACTAGTCGGATATCCTTACGGATACGGATAATTCGATATCCGGATAATATCCGCCGGATAAGAATAGTACGGATATCATTTTTCATTATTCACCGAGATAAGAATTTGGATATCGAATTTCCTTAACGGATTTTGGTACGAATATCCACTATATGATGGATATTTTCTCCGTTTACACCATACAGTCTCATGTTACGTGTTCATGCAATTGTGAATAAATTGTAATAGTTAGGAGTGCGTTTTATAAATAAGTTTACGTTTCTATAAGTGAGGCTGGCAGGTGTGCCGCTCGATGGGTTACACATGTCGTTAATCCAGCGGCCGGTTTGAATATGGGGAAGAAACTATTCATTAAAGAAATTACATAAATAAATCAATTGTCTCTAGGACTCTCTCAACTCTCTTCTCTAGAACTCTCTCAACCCTCTTCTCTGCTCTCTTTCCTTTCTCAATTCTCTCTCAACCCTCTTCTCTGCTCTCTTTCCTTTCTCAATTCTCTATTTTCTCTGTAGAATATATTTGGGCTTGAGTTATCTGGGCCAATGTAATTTTTAGTCTTGTTTTTATTTTCTGATTTGGGCCTTATGTCTAAGCCCACTAGTTTATCTGTATTAGATATAAATACTCTTTTGTATTATTTTGTTGATTATTTAATATACTAGTATTTTCTCTCTTTTTTACTCGTCTTTCTCACTCTGCAAATAGTTTAACACCAAACTTAACATTCTCTCTGTTTTTAACACTAGTCGATCTCCCCAGTGAGTCGACATGGAAGACGAAGCAAGGCTCGATTGTGAGATTACTAATCTTCGACATAGCATTCTGACTATGTCCGAAAACGACGAATCAGATGATCAATTGATTGACGCCGCTCTTGTCGAGTTGTTAAAGCTCAAGGCACTCAGGCTTAGAAACCTAAATCTGGATACTTGAATTTATCCCTTTCTTGGACTAAATTTATTTTGTTTTTCAGTTATTTGCTGATTCAATCTCTTTTGAAGAATTCTGGTGGGATTGGGACTCAGACAGTGAAATTAGAATAATCTAACAAGTATATTCTCTAGATCTATTTCCTCTTTATTAATGATAGATTTTTTTTTAATTTCTTGTCATTTGTTGATAAATATTCTGTCCCGAAACAACGAATCAGATGATCAATTGATCGAGGACCTTGTGCAACGTGGCAAGTATTGAAAATCTTTATTTAGGAATATTCTGTTAAATTTTTAACAAAACACTAATAACTTCTAACGGAATTCAATCATTGGAGTTTGATTCAATGGCATCAGATATTACTCCCAATGTGGAGGTCTGGGGTGGGACTCCTTGCAATAACAAGGATCGAATTTTTTAATTTTTTTTTTAATGGAATTCTAATTTTTGGGTTTTGTAATTATGAAATTTATGTGAAGTGTGAGCTTAATATATTGACTATCACTCAATATATAGACTTGATAACAAATTATTGATGTTCTATATTTAAGGAATCTAATGATTGAGGAGACATTTTAAAAATTTTAAAATTGTTCTTCAATATATCCACTATATTAAAAAACTATCTTCAGTATTTTAAATGAGTACTGATGATAGCATTGTATATATCTCTATATATATTACATACACTCTTGACTTAGATAATTAGATTAGTTATGACTTATGAATATGAATACACAATCTTGTAACCAACACTACTAAATTAGTATAAGCTATGCTTGATATAAAAATTCATGATTCTCATCGTATAAGTTATCAAACAACTTCCTAAAAATATTATAAAATTATAACCTACAAGATATATTAGGGTGATTTAATATATATATATATATTATCTGTTTTTTACAGTATCAATCCCTCCCTTATTACTCAAAACTTCACACTTTTAATTCTATAATCTATTTATTTATCTTTTCACCACTAAACTCTATTTCATTTGCCTACCATTAATATATTAAACACTAAAATAGTTAAAATTAATGAAAATATTTGCCAATATTATAAAACTTCAATATTATAAGGTTCTTTAAAACTAATGGGCCATCTGATATGACAGGCGTAGGATCATAGACAAATTATCTTGACAATGTCCAACTGAAACCCATACAGAAATTAAGGCCCAAGTAATGAAGCCCATATATAAATATAAGGAAAAATGTGAAACAGGTCATCTTTTATAGATTTTCGATAAATGTATAAGGGCTACTGAATACTCCTAAACTGGATTTAATAAAATATACTTGGGCAAATCGTTGGGCCTACGAATTCAATCTTCATAAGGCCCACTAACCATTTCTGGAGTAAAACAAATGTGGTCCCCCAGGTATCTAGGGTTTCAGACCAAATGACAAAAAAACAGTACCATTCTAATTTATAAGCAATTAATAGTTTATACTTTACATATACTATAGTTTATTGGGATAATTTCACAAACCCTTCAGGTTTGCTTTAAATCGGAAAAATCATTGAAACTTTACAAATATCTCCCAAGTCAATTGAAACCTTACAAATTATCTACTTGAAATTAATATAAAAATATATGCATAATACATCGTAAAAACCTTACAAATATCTCCTCAGTGGTAAGTGATCATGTAAGATTTCAAGATTCCGATAGTAAATTCGTATAAAGGTTCAAACCTTAGGGATTTTGTGTAATTAAACCTAGTTTATATTAACAATAATTTAGACTTTATGTAGAGTTTAGAGCCTCGCACCACTCAGCTTATCGACGAAAGACTAGCTACCCATTGTCATGCATGTAGATATATATAGTTGGAAAAACTATATAATCCCTTAAGTTTTCAAATTTCATTCTGTATATGTGTGCATATTTCTGTATTCAACCAATTTTATGACTAATATATTATATTTTATATTTATATTTTAATTAGTTATTCCCTGAAAATATATAGCAATCACACGATAAAATAGGTCTTATTAGAATTACACTTCATATAGCTGCAAGATAATATGTGGAAACAAATTTTTAACCTTATGCCTAAGTTGACTGTACAATATACAAAGTGATCCTTACTGGCTTACTAGTTTTTCTATATACCCCCTAAATCTCTTTAGTTGCAGGACTTTGAAGATTAAATTTCACTTAGAAAAAACTCAAGAAAAGCTACCAAAAAAAAGCTTCAAAAATTAGCAAGCAATTAAGTTAACAAACTTTTACTTAGCTCATTCAACTGAAAAAGCTCACTGAAATAGAAGATTAATTCGAACTGCTAAACCTCCCGCACAAGAACAGAAAAATGTATAAAACCAAAAAAATAATAATAATAATAATAATAGGCATCAAAGTACTTCACAAAACAAAAACATAACCCAAAATAAATAAGTAAAAATTTTAAACAAGAAACACAACTTACCCTATTCAAGTTAAATAAGCCCTAAATTCTCCCCTTCTCCATCATTTGAAACCCGAATGGAGGCGGCGAAACATCGTCGGTCGGATCGAACCCCTTATTCTGATTGGCCCTCTCCCCTTCAGCTTCGTCTCTATACC
This sequence comes from Verbena officinalis, assembly GCA_958496215.1. Classification (NCBI taxonomy): domain Eukaryota; kingdom Viridiplantae; phylum Streptophyta; class Magnoliopsida; order Lamiales; family Verbenaceae; genus Verbena; species Verbena officinalis. The sequence goes on from OY292385.1 coordinate 1,376,992, forward strand.
TTCCCAAATACCTCTTGAGAGAATCAGCATATTCATCGAATCCCAAACTAGCAAAAGCCCAGCAGATATCATCTCCATTAACAGTCTTTCTCTTCTCCTTGTGGCATTTATCGGATGCTTCGCCAGTCACGAAGCAGATGAACTCCGACACGCATTCTTGCATGGTTTCTTTAGCTTCTTTTGAGATCTTGGCGTTTGGAGGGAGGATCTGCTTCATGATTCGCCCGACATTCGCAATCGGAAGCAGACGGTCCTGCTCCTTGATCAGCCCTTCAGCTTGATAATCCTCGTAGTCTTGATCTAGTACTGGTCCTGATCCCGAGGTTCCACAAGATGCAGATGAAGTATAACTGTACTGGAACCCTCCTCCTCCTCCTCCACTGTGTGAAGTTCTATGCCATACATTGTCAACCATAGTTCTATAAAGAGAAACCTATGTTTGATCCTCTAAAACACAGACACGTCGCCAATATAATTATGATTTATGCCTCTCTCACTTGACTTTATATAGAAGTATTCAAAGTTATGGTGATTATATTATATATAATTCATATATTAAGCATATTGATAAGTTTGAATTGCGCACTATATATCATGTAATTAACTTATATAGATTCTGATAAATTCAATCTAGAATAAAGTTTTAAAGTTTTAGATGTTCCCCGACGACCCATGTTAGACATCATTATATTAAATCAAATCATCTTGTGGTTAGGTACTTAGGTTTAGAAATATTAATCTTTGGAATGTACTATTTGTTAGGATAATTAAGCTAAACTACAATAATTTGGAGTTTAACTTTTAGCTCCACGAGTTACTAAATGAAAGTAGATCTTGGAATATATCTAACTTTGAGACTCAAAAGTTAATATTTGAATTATATAGTATATTTGAAAGTTTTATATATCCAATACTTACCAATATCATTATGTTCTTTTATATTTACTTGAATTGTGTACGTGCATTGCTGTGATGACACAGACACAATAATACGGATACAATACGATATGGATATGACAATACAATATTTTTTTCAATATTTATCACTACAAAGGTGTCGAGCAGTAATTTTTTTATAAGTACCCGTGCATTAGAAGTGCATTGTAAATGAAACAAAGTCGAAAATTTGAGTAAATATTCCTAATGGCAACTGCATTAATATATGTTAAGAAATATATAATAAAGTGGTTATTGTAATTTTATATTATTAATTTATAATATATACTTTATCAATTTTTGGGCAACTTAGCTTTAAATTACCTTTTACGCAAAAAATTTAAGCGCAAATCAGTATTTTCATAAAAGAGGTGGTAAAGTAAAAATTGAAATATAAATGATCATTTAAAAAAGGGTAGCAAATTTAAATTTTCTGAAGAGAATGGTATTTAAAGTCAATTTTTCGATTTTACTATTATACTATATTTTAATTTAGTTATATGAGTAATATTTACTATTAACAATAATGAGATGGAGGGATTGTATGATTGCATGTAATATGTATATATATATATATTTAAAAATAAGAAAGTTAAGACATAGTCATCATCGTTTAGGGGGCAGAGTGGCAGGCAAGTTTCCATTGATAGTACTGAATTAGGTCAATTTTGTATTATACAAATGTTGAGAAATCTATGACCATAAACTCTTCAAGAAAAGGACATTCATAAATTAATTAATATTATTTATCAACAATAATAGTAATCACATATGGTCCCCGTCCACATTCACTCTATTAGTTTACTAATTATGGTTTGATTAATGTTGTTAATCTACTTCTTGTGGGCTGCGTTTAGACACGTGTGCCCTGCACCTCAGTTTGAGCTACCAAACAAAACCTAAAAATAACCAAATTTTAGGGTTTAATATGATAAAATATTATATTTCTTTTTATCTTTTACCAGTATATTTTATTTTATATATCATTAATTTAAAATACTAAAATAGTTCAAATTAATGAAATATATCATTAAATATAGTTATTTTTTTAAAAAAAAACTAATGGGCCATCCGAGCTGACAGGCCAAGGATCATGGACAAATTATCTTGAGAATATCCAACTAAAACCCATACAGAAATTCAAAGTGTGGATGTCATATGAATTTTAGATAATAGTGTATAAATTGGACTAGTCTTATAAATTGTTTCTAATATACGTATGCTGGTTACGTTAAATTGTTGTTCGAGTTCTAATAAAATTTGTTCAGGGCTACTAAATAGTCTCTAAACTGGATTTATTGAAATATATTTGGGCATTAATTGGGCTTAGCAATTCAATCTCATAAGTATTCAAGGCCCACCTACCATTTCTGGAGTAAAACAAATGTGGTCCAGATTTTTTTCTGAAATTAAAAGAGTTTCCTAAATTATAATTTTTTTTTTTTTGAAAGTTTCTAAATTATAACTTATGGCTCTTTTAGTTAAACAATTACAGTTATATACCACACCAAATTGAATAATTATAATTTACAACATACACCCAAGTATTAGAGTTCCATCCATAATTACCGGAATATTTCCTTTTCTAGCATGAAATACCCGTGGTACCCTTAGCCCTTAAAAGAAGTTAATTATTTTTTCTAAATGATGGAAATACCCCTCAGTACTTATTGACTAGGCAGAATTTAAAAATTCAATTTCGATTATAATTTTAAAAAATTATACTTAGACCCAAAGGAGTTTATGATATTACAAATAATATCCAAATGAAAATTTATGGGTTAGCCATGGTATAAAAAGATAAGAGTATTTTCGTTACTTATTATTCATTTTTTATTACGTCATCCAATACATAATGAAATCCTAATGAAACACTAATCTATGGATGTATTTTGTAATTATTCAATTTCGTGTGGGGTATAATTGAAATTATTTGACTAAGAAGGTTATGAGTTGTAATTTAACAAACTCCTTTAGGTTCTAAGTGTAATTTTCCCATTTAATTTTTTGATCTTATGTCTAAAAATAAAAACAAACTTCTTGATTTTTCCCTCACAGAAACCTCCAGAGTCCAGAGAGATCTCCAACGGCAGCATCAGAAAAGCAGATAATATGAGCTTTAAGGTCGCAGACTTACTCTTCCATGTCAATCCAACTATCCTCTTAGGTGTTGGTCCCAGGCGCCGGCGATGAGTCAAGTTCGGGTGGAGTTCGCCGGAGCATAACCAGGACATAACTTTTTACAACGGAGGGAAGGTAGAATGGGCTGGAAATGGACATGAAAATGAAAATGGGCCACTAATACAACTTAAAACACCAAATGACTATGATTACTCATGTGATCAGTATAGAGTTGAATTTCAATACTACAACAGAAACTATGATTTTGCTAAGTAATTAAGTGGGATTTTATAAAATTAAATAGGAATTTTTTTTCTCAAATTATTTTAACTTTTTCATCTTAAAAACAAATTTCTAGATTTTTCCCTACCAGAAATTAGTCAGTTTAAAACTGAGTAACAAGCTAATACAGTCTTTTTTTTTTCAGAAACACACCCCTCAAAACGTGAGGGAAGCTAATACAGTTAAAACAGAAAATCGTTACAGGTCAACCGGGTTCATGTGATCTCTTCCCATTATAAATAACCTTCATAATCAGTCAAATCATCAACAAATTAAGCAGCAATCACAAAAACAAAAAGAAAAAATAATCAGTCAAACATTTTTCCGCTGGAGCTCTCATGGCGATTAATTTTGAATGTCCATTTCCACCTCTCCCCTAATTGCCGAGGGTGGGTTTTGACCTGTATTCTCGTCAAAGTGTCTTCCCGTAACTGGGAGGCCAAGCTTAACCGTGGGGGAGTTTATGAGAATGAATATGTATGGAAAATACTGCTCGAATATTAATTGTATTACCACTCAGTCGAGACTGTTTCGATTTGTGATGAAAAAAAGCTCCTCGGCGACTAATCATCAATGGGAGGGGAAGTTTGTGGTTTCGAATGATGGAATCGCATTGGTGACTAATTCTGCAACACTGACTGATTCCACCTCTTGCTGGCGCACCAATTCCTTTTGACCCTTATTCTCTTGAAGCGGTTTTCCCCATACCTGGGAGGTCATGTTTAACTGTTGAAGAGTTCCTCCGCATCAATAGACGTTTAACTGGAAAAGTCTATTGTAGCGCGAATTCTATTAATCTTGTTCTCGATAGTTCAGACATGAAAAATGTGGAGATGAGAAAGGGACCAGAAAAGGACTGTTTTGATTTGTGAAAAGATCTTATGGACTTATCATCAAGAGCACCATAAGTCTAAAAATTTATTGTATTTTTCTCATAATTATCATCACTCACTTTACCTACGGACTTTTTCAGAAAAGTACTATATATAATCACTCAATATATAGGCTTGATAACAAATTATTGATGATGTATATTTAAGAAATCTAATGGTTGAGGAGACCTTTTAAAAAATTTTAAAATTGTTCTTCAATATATCCACTATATTAAAAAACAATCTTCAATATTTTAAATGAGTACTGATGATAATATCTTACATACACTATTGACTTAGATAGATTAGTTATGACTTATGAATATGAATTACTACAAGTCTATAAGCTATGCTTGATATAAAAATTCATGATTCCCATCGTATTGTGAGTTATCAGACAACTTCCCAAAAACTATTAAAAAATTATAACCTACAAGATATATTATGGTGTTTTAATTATTTTTTTATCTGTTTTAAACGATATCAATCTCTCCCTAATTACTCAAAACTGCACACTTTTGATTCGATAATCTATTTATTCATCTTTTCACCACTAAACTTTATTTTATTTGCCTATCATAATTTAATAAATACTAAAATAATTCAAATTAATGAAAATTACCTTGAGAATATCCAACTAAAATTAAATTCATGTTTTCCGGCCTTATTATCCGACAAAATTAAAAATTATTGTCATTAATAACTGTCATAAATATCGTGGTTAATTGGTGAAGTAAATACTCTCAGATTTGGCACCTAATTGTCACCCATTTCCAGTCGAATTCCTTTATTTATGATCTAACTCACTTAACTGGAAATATAACTACGAAATATATACTGCAGGTCTCAAACTGGTTCATAAACGCTCGTGTGGACGTCTCTGGAAACCCATGGTCGAGGAAAAAGAGTACTACTCAAGAACAAATCATCACTTCCAACAATCATGATCATCATAATTCAACCAAATCTGGACCTGACAACGAATTACTCAACTCAAACTTCAATCCAGGATGACGACAAGAAATCAACAACGACGACGAAACAGTTCGAATCGATAATCACCTCAATGTCGTCCTTCAATCCCATCATCAACGCAAACACCTTCTAACCTTACAGAAAACATATCATCAGCTTCTGATTCCCCGACAGGATGAACCAGACCGACCTTTGCCCATGTCATCACTTCGATGAACATGGAAAACCTGCCTGAAAAAAATTACCAAAAAACCCCGAAACGAAGCTCCTCGTGATAATATTAATTCCCCGAGCAGAATAATATATATCAGGGTTCGACACACTACAAGAAAAATTAACAATAGTGACTAAGAAGTAAGTGGCAAGTTAAAAGTTACCATCAATGACAATGATATACTTTAAATGGCAATGCATTTCAGTTTATCACAATTTGATATATAGTCACTTATCAATAGTAACAACTTAAACACTATTTTGTCACTATTGGACCAGACAAGTTATTGTTTCCGAGATCTAAGATTCTCAATAATGGCCAATTCATGAAGCAATCTGGTAATTCTCCAGACAATCGATTTCACTTTAGAAAAAGAATCTCTAACTTATTAGTTTCATTTGTCATGCTCTCACAAAGAAAATGAGACAAACCTCCTGAAAATAAGTTATTGGAGAGATCTAGAGCAATCATTGTATTTGCTACCCGAGGCAACACGCTGCTAAATTGGTTGGAGTTGGATCCCAAGTCCATTTGCTGCTCACGACCGTGCAAATCTGGAAGGAACCTCGCCCTGGAGTAGGTTGTCAGAGAGTGACAATAACTGGATACCCCATAACCAGCTAGGAACTTGACCTGAAATTCCATTATCTGATAAATAAAGGTTTATAAGATTCCTTTGTGTCACGAGCCATGGCGGAAATTGAATACCTAAGTCCCAGGAACTCAGCCTGCAGAGAATTTCAAGTTGGAAGGGTGGAATCCAATTTGGATTCACTTTCAAAGACAATAGGTGGCTTTCAGTAGCAAACAATTTTCTTAATTTTGTAAGATTGGCAAAGTGGCTTTGGGTCATCACAACCCCTTCCAGCTTGTTACTTCCAATAGAAAGATATTCTAAGTTAGAAAGTTTCCCCAAACTCTCTGGAAGATTTCCACTCAATTTGTTAACACTTAGATCTAACTCTACTAGGGACAGTAGCTTTCCTAAACTGGTCGGAATTACACCAGATAATGAGTTGTTTTCTAGACAAAGGTGTTGCAAAGTGTCTAAGAAGCAATCTGACATATTTTCCAATGAATCTGCTATTTCTCCCTCCAACTTATTTGAAGCTAAATACTACGTTTGCATATTGCATAAGCTGGTGATTTCGTTTAATTGGTATCTTTCCAGAAAGCTTATTGCTGCCTAAACTGAGTAAGTTGAGAGACCTTAGATTTCCTATGTCACTCGAAATTGTACCGTGTAGAAAGTTTTTCTTGAAAGAGACATACTGAAGGTCTCTGCAGAAATAGAGCCAATTAGGAATGGTGGAATCGAAAGAATTTATAGAAAGATCAACGTGTTGAAGTTTGGTGGTGTATGTAATACTTGGAATTGGGCCTTCAAAAGAGCTGTTACTCAGATCAAGAAATGTAAGTTTGGTGAGTTGAAAAATCCATCTCGGGACTACAGAGTGAAATTGGTTTTGAGAAAGATCAAGGATAGCCAGAGAAGAAGAAACATTAACATCTTTCATCAACGGATCGACAATGAGATTAAGACTGCAATTTTTAAAACGCAACTCTACCAAATAAGGGAGTGCGTTGATCACCTGTACCCAACTGGCCGAAGCTTTGCCTAGGTTCACACCTTTCATGTCGAGATACTCCAATTGAGAAAGCCCCGATAACCACTCGAGCTGGCTTTCTGCAAAATGGGAATTATTCCATGAAATCCAGTGTATGATAGATTTAAATACTCGAGGCTTGTCATCGACCCAATAAAGGAAGGAATTCTTCCACTGAAGTTGTTTTGGCTAAGGTCAAGATACCTCAAATGCGTTAAATTGAGCAGATACTGAGTTATTTTGCCACTCAAAAATGACTCGTAACTATTTCGAAGATGGAGCTCATGGACATGGCCATTGACGTTATTGCAAGCCACACCTTTCCACTCGCAACAATTCACTTCTTTTTTTTTTTTTTTTGGTAAACGCAACAATTCACTTCACTACCATTATTCCAGGAAGATAGTAAATGGAATGGATCTTCTAGAGATTGCTTGAAGTTTAGAAGAGCTTGCTTTTCAATCTCTGGACACAAAATATTATTGGTATTGTAATTTTCAAAACTGTAGCTTAACTTGAAGGAAGCTATACGTAAGGATAAAACAAGTAGGAAAATCAGAGATGTAGGAAGATTTGGCTTCTGAACACTCATCATGATTTGATTAATGTGAGTAGACTTACTTGGAATTAAAAATTATATAATACGAGAGATCTTTCGTGAGCATATATATAGACTTGTCAATATACTCAAGTAATTTCCTGGAACCGAAGCATAAGAAGACTTGATGGTTTCATAAGTAAGTGTGGAGTTGACTTAGAGTCAGACAACTTACTCTTTGTAATGTTATAATTTTCGGATAATTACAAATCCCCGTGGGATCTGCTTTTAAAGTCTGAAAAACTATCGAAACCTTACAATCACCTTCCCACTAACCTGAAACATTACAAATACTCCATTTGAAACATAAAAATGTGTACATAATATCTCTTGAAAATTCTTACAATTACTCCCCTCTGGGGTTAAGTGTAATGTTGCAAGGTTCAGATTAACCCTATAATTTTCCCACATCAGAAAAAACAGCGTAAGATATCTTACTGACGGACAAAGTCGAGAACTTATGAACGGACAGAGTACTGAAAATTCTGATGGATATATATCTACTGTTGGAAAAAGAAAAGAAAAGAAAAGTCACCACTATCACAAAATATTGCAGATTTGCACATATTTCTACTATTTAGTCTGTAAAATTAGGTCCGATACTTCATTTAAAAGCTACTTGCCGGCACTAGCACGCAATAACAGGTGCTCTTGAATTCTAAGCATTCACTTTCTGGCCTATCCATTTCAACTTCTCTGTAAATCCATGCCTTTGATGTTATCTATTAGAGAATATCTCCAGGCTTCGTTGACTTGATCATCCAATAAATTACGGGTTAGCTTGTTACGACACTGTAATAATTTTTTCTTCAACACAACAAACAGCAGATTCGATTTATGATTTTGAGAGAATTAGCATAAGTATTTGTTTGAATATGCCTTTTTGTGTAATATTTATTTCTTCCTTTAGCCTTTTTATGTAATTTTTGTTTTGTATTTAGTTTTGCTGTATTTCTTTGCCAATATAGCGTTTTTAATAGTTAGGGGTAGAACGCGCTTTAGGCTCTTTCCTCAGCCGGCAAATAATTATCTGGAGAATATCCAACTAAACCCCATACAGCCCAACCCATCAAGCCTATATAGAAAATTGGGGAATTCGACCATAAGTCCCTAGTGGTGGGTGACTAACATTAGTTATCCATCATTCTAACGTTAGTTCTTAGTTTTTGTTTCGTTTTTGTTTTGTTCTGTTTAGTTCTCTTTTTCCACCAAAATAAAATAAAATTCTAACTTTAGTTCTAAAATATATAATCCTAATCGTTTATTTTTCTTATAATTTAAATAATCAAATTTTAGGGTTCAATATAGATATAATATTGTATTTTTTATCTTTTTACCACTAAATTTTATTAAATTTACTTATCATTAATCTAAAAATACTAAAACAGTTCAAATCAAAGAAAATATTTACCAATCTTATGTAATTTCAAATTTTAAATTTAGTATATCATTAAATAATAGTTATCTTTTATGTTGCACAATTTGATAAGGTTTTTAAAACTAATGGGCCATTAGAGCCGACAGGCCTGGGATCATGGACAACAAAACTAAACCCATACAGAAATTAAGGCCCAGCGCGTAAAAGCCCATATAGAAATTATTCAAATTTGATTTTTTATTTGTCTTTTCCAGCTTCATGTTTTAGGTTCTGCTTCAGTTATTAAAGTTACTAGCATATTCCCAAGTAGAGAATTAACATATTCATCGAATCCCAAACTAGCAAAAGCCCAGCACGTGGTGGCGTAGCGACCTTATAGCGAGAGGTTTCAATTGATTATGACTTAAAAAAATAATTTTTGTTTACATTTTAACTATGTAGAAAAATGTTTGTTCTTTTGATTTTGAAAGAATAATTCTATTTTTTGACACCACTAAAAATTTCATAAAATTACATATGGAGGGGGTTATAAGATAAAAATATGGATAGAGGTAGATTTTTAACTTAAAATAAAATTATCATAAATAAAATATATATAAAAATAAAAAAATCAATTATTTTGATAATAAATAATCAAATTTATGAATGTAATTGATTTATTTGACTAAATCCAACTTTTCTCCACATGTAACTTAATTTCATTGATTAAACGTTTTACGTTCTTGTGGAATGATTTTGAGGATCAACCTTTATTGTCGGATCAAATCAACAGATATTGTCAATTTAAAAAAATTAAAATTATAAATAGATTGTTAGTCATTTGTGACTATCCAAAAATAAATCAATAGATATTATCGATTTAAAGAAATTAAAATTATAAATAAATGGTAAGTTTATGTATGACTATCCAAAAATTAACTTTGTATAAATAACCCTGATTAGCTTCATAATTAGTCAAACTTGCCACTCGTTTCCGCTTCAAATGGTTAAAGTTTAGTGCAATTTTATTTTCGTCTTCGCTGGAGCTCTAAAATTCCACTTACTGCTCCCGCGCCAATTGACAAGGCAGACCCTTATTCTCTTCAATCGGTCTTCCCCATACTTGGGAGGCCAAGTTTAAGCGTTGAGAAGTTCTGGAGCATGAATACGAAAAGCGGTTGGTCACCGCTATTTGCTGCCATTTGCGACCGGAAATGGAGAGCGAGTTTTGGAGTTTTTTATGAATAAGAAAATATTGGCAAGCAATGTGAGGGATGAGAAATGGGATGATATGATGCGCGGGCCTCAAATGAATTGGAATGCCATGTGGCTGTGAAATGGAAAGCCAGATCTAATGTCCACTTATCCTTGAGCGCGTGTTTCTACCACTAAACGTAGTTTTATTTTCCCAGTTTCCTACCACTGAATATCTATGATATTTGCATTTAGTGTTTATTAGTAAAATTGGTTCCACGGTTCTATATGTGCGTCATTTTTTTATTTTTTATTTTGTTAAAGGAAGCTTCTCAACACTATTTTATATCACATAATTAAGAAACAAGTCATGTAAAATTGGAAAAAAAAAAAAAAAAAAAAAACAAAGGTCCTGTAAAACTGACCTAATTGATTGTTAGTGGACAAGGAATTTGGCCCAGCTCTTCCAAAAATATTACTTATTCCGGTAATTGTACCCTCAAGTCTTTTACCACGCTTCACTTTCAATACATTTTTATTTTTTTTATCAAGTTAAACCATTGAGCCATCTAATTTTATCTATATTACATCATAGGCTATATTCATTACAAATTAAAATTTTTGTAACTATTTATATAAATAGCGAACAGAATAGTATTTGCTACCAACACTATGTATCATTTGATAACCCAAAATCTTCTACCTTTAATTCAAATCGAATTTCAAATGGAAGAACTCCCATTTTTTGGATTACTGCGTTTATCCGAGTGATCCACAAACGACGAAAATCTCTCTTTTGCTTTTTCCTATCCCGATAAGTCGAAACTAAAGCTCTTCTTGTCTGTTGTAGTTTTAGTTTAGGTTTATTCTATAAAATAACATTTCAAAAAAAAAAAAGAATGAAATGAATTCTAAATAAGAATAAGGAGTCTTTATGTCTCGTTATCGAGGACCTCGTTTCAAAAAAATATGCCACTTGTTATTGGCATGCCTGTAATTTTCATTTCCGTTATTTTCTTGATTGGCGTGATTGTAATTTTCAAAATTAGGGTTCCGTCATTTTTTGGATTACGTTATAGAAAATGAATAGTGAAATTAATACCGAAAATACCCTTGACATATTTTTCTCCTTAAATTTAATTTGGGTGTTATGTGTAACATCACAAATATTTTTGGGGGTTATATGTAAGTCTTTTTTTAAGTGCAAGGGCATAACGTTCACTTCATAGAAAAATGGGAATATTTCGTTAAATTTCTAACAAAACCCTAATGACTCCTAATAAAATTCTAATTTTTGAGTATTTTTTGTAATTACGTTGAATCTAGATGTAAAATTACATATGGAGGGGATCATAGGATAAAAATATACGAATAGAGGTAGATTTTTTAACTTAAACTATAACTATCATAAATAAGAATATATATATATATATATATATATATATATATATATAGTTGATTTATAAATAATCAAATTTATAAATATAGTTGATTTATTTGACTAAATCCAACTTTTCTTCACCTGTAACTTAATTTTATTAACTCAAACTTAACATAATTCTAGAAGTTCTTTGAACGTTTTACGTTCTTGTAGAATGATTTTGAGGATCAATCTCTACTGTCGGATCAAATCAATAGATATCGCGATTTAGATAAGAATATATATATTAAAAAAAATTCAGTTATTTTGATAATAAATAATCAAATTTATAAATGTAGTTGATTTATTTGACTAAATCCAACTTTTCTAACTCAACATAATTCTAGAAGTTCTTTCTTGTAGAATGATTTTGAGAATAAACCTCTACTGTTGGATCAAATCAATAGATATCGTCGATTTAAAGATATTAAAATTATAAATAGATGGTAAGTTTATTTGTGACTATCCAAAAATTTGCTTTGTATAAATAACCCTACAGTAGGGGAAGTTGGTGGCTAGGAAATCTACCATCCTGTAGGTTGAGGGTGGCATACATTGGTCTTTTGCACTCATACCTCCAACTCTAAGGTATTGGTGAGAAAAATAGCATAATTGAGGTTGATATAAATAATATAGAAGTGACAAAATTCGTTTGTGTTCTGAAATGGCGGTTTGGACATCAGTATTTACTATCGTTTGCAACGGAATATCTAGTTATAGAAACTGAGAAAATAATGGCCATATATGGTAATTGATTTATGCACTTCCTGTTTAATAAATACTAATTGATTTATAAAATTTTTATGTTTATCATTAAATTATGTGAGGAAGCGCATATATGGTATAAAGAATTATGGGACGGGAGAAATGTGGACTACTATTCTTGCCCATATGTGGACGATGTTCTAGTTTGAGAAATTGCTTTATATATAGTTCATCCTAATATATATTTTGAATAAAAAAAGTACTTCTAATTACATTTGTTAAAACATTGGGCCGGGACTATACAAATTTCTCAAACTCACGAGATGGATGGATTTGTAGTTCACTTATTTCAGTGGCAGTAGATGTAAACGAGATGGATATATAGTGTTTTTCATCTAGTTATATATTTTTGGAATTAAGCTAGCTTTTACACATTTATTGAAACATCATGAACTACATTCATGATATATATTTCTCAGTTAATTAGATGGAGGGAGGGATTTGTAATTTCTCCTGATTTTAGGGCCGGTCAGTAAATGTGAATTTCCATTTTTACGATATATGCTTTATTATTTTCTCTTACTTAAAAAAAAAATGCTTGGTTGCAGTTAAAGTGGCTGTATAGGCTCGGGAAAGGAGTTGACATGTTTGACGGGTATATGCGCCTAAATTGATCCATTAAGGTGGTAAAAGTAACACAATATTTGGGAGAAAAAGAAATTGATGTTGAGTTTGTGAAGGATCTGATTCACAATAGTGAATCACTTGAGAAGCTTATGGTTGCTCCCTATCGTGGTGATTTAGAAGATGAGGAACAAGCCAACAACAACGTTGTACTTCTGTCGACGGAGAAGGCCGGGTTTTAATTTTGTCTCCCGGAGTTGAGTTAGAAATAGAAAATGGTCGATAGTTGTTTTTTTAAAATTATTAATTTTGTTTGAATAGGAAAAACAGATAATCAATTTGTTAGTTTATGGCTGATAAATTATATATATATGAATTGTTTCTAGGTTTTCTTCTCTCATTTTGTTAATTTTATGCGATCGGTGCATGTGTTCGCAAAATAAGAATAATTAAGTATATTCTATATGATCTTATAAAGTACTGTAAAGTTGTTGTCGAGCATTCAGCAGTACTAGCCATATAAATCTACACCATATGTATGTATTTATTATGTTAAAAAGATCATAGAACAACCATTGGGTTTGCCCCAATAGCCACCAGATGCTACTCTCAATGTGGAGGTCTGGGTTCGATTCCTTGCAATGACAAGGATCGAATTGTGTGCGTGTGTTTAACCAAAAAAAATCATAGAACAATGTGCACGGTACGTGCATGCATGTGCGATCTACACCATATAAATTGCTACTTATTTTTCTAGCTATTTAATTTATTAAAAAGTCTAAAGTTATAGACCCATCAAGAAAAAAAAATTAAGAAAAAAGTTGTCCACTTTCATTGTATAGTACAAGTACTAATGCAGGTTAATTTGTTTAATACATTGGATATGATATGACATGATATATTAGTAATTGTAAGAAAATTAATATCAAAATTAGAGAACCATAACGTTACGCAAATTGATTATATCTTTGATTAATGTATAGAATTTTAATAAAGATTAAGTTAATAAAAGTAGATATGCCTAATAATAAAATAGGGTGGTTGCTTATTAATCCAATGAAAATGAGAGCGTTCAAATTACTCAAAGATGCCACCAAATTGCCTTTAAGTGCCTTTTATTCTATTGACCATCTTTGGCCGGTGCACTGCAATCTTATTAATTAATTTCAATTTACCACCAAATCTGTTACAAATATAATTAATTTTTAAAAAAAATTATATTCAGTCTTAAGTTTTAACGTGATTTGAATTTTCTCGCGCACCTTATGTGTTTTTGTTTTTTCGCAATTTGTAAAAAGTTTATATATAAACTCAGCCAACCACCCTCTAATTCTTCTGCCTAACATTTAACTTTATTTGAAAACTTTTAAAGAACCAAACTACATGGTACTTGTACAAATATAGGTGCGTTGAAATTTAATATGAATCCGTCAAGTACAAAGTAGACCACTTAATAAAAAGTCTTGTTTAGTCACGTAACATGCTAACGGTCGATATAATACCTCAAGCAATTAATTGATATTTGAATTCACATTACAATTAATTTTGTAATTTATAAAAGAAATGTTTATTTTGAATAATTACTAGCTTTTTATCCACTGCGTTGCACGGAAAAATTTAATTATAAAATATATATTATTAAATAAATAGAACCATATTTTTTTTTATATAATTATTAACAATACATTAAAAATTATTAATTCAAAATTTGAAGCACATACATCAAAGTAATTCATTTTATAAAATAATCAGGAATAATGTATATAAAAAACTCATTTTAAATGTATAAAAATAGTAATATGATTTTTTTTATGACGAAGTACTGATTTTATATTTGTAATAAAAAGAATATATATTTATATATATATAGAAGGAATATCATGAATGTTATATAAATATTAAAATAACAATTATAATGCAAAAAATATTTAATAATAGACCATATAAATATTGATTGGAATCTCTTTATCTTTTTGGTCGAAAAAAGAGCTAATTATTAATACTTGGTATTATATTTTTTGTTAAATAATTTGTTATCATTTCATTATTAATTAATGGTAATATTCTTTTTATTATTGAAATTTCTTTTATAATATAAAAATATTAATATTTCGAATATAATAATTTAATAAATCTATTTAAATTGAAATAAAATATAACTTTGCCACCACAAAATGAACATGAGAAACTTAATAAAGTTTATATAATAAAATTTTCTTCTTTATTTTAGTTAGATAAATTTCATTTGAATCCACTATGTATGCAACAAAAAAAAATATAATTGAATCCACTTTGTCAAAAAGATTTGATAGGAATTAAAATATTAAATATAATTTTTTTTAATGAATTTATGAAATATATTATTTTATCTTTATTTTTATTAATGAATATTCAATGTAATATAGATAACTCTAAAACTTATTAAAATTTATTTAAAATTATTTTTTAAAAAATAAATTTTAATATTTTATAAATTAGTTATATAGTTCTATAATTAAGTGGGAGTTAAATATTTTATAAATTAGTTATATAGTTCTATAATTAAGTGGGAGTTACAAAATTTTAATATAAACAAAAATATGGAATATCAATAAATACATTATAAGTTATAAAAATAATAATTAATGAAATTAATTATAGAAACAATTTACATGGAAAAATGGATCAATTCTAACTAATCCACTTCAATGCCACATAAACATATTTCCTAAAACATTTCACTCACTCATTTTCATATATATATATATATATATATATATATATATATATATATGATTTAAGAAATGCTTAGGTAAATTTTTTTATTAAGATTTTTGGATTGGATTGGATTGAATAAAATAATATATTTCTGAGCCCAAACGGCCCAAAAACATTTAACCTGCAATCATCCCACATTTGACCTGTAATTACATTTACAGTAAATAAAAACAAGGCAATTACGTAACATCACAGTCTAGAAAACCTTTTTAAAATGCCACTCGTCATAAACTTGAAATCCCATCAGCCATCACCTCCGCCACTCGCCGTCGCCGGAGGTTAAAGTATTCATTTCCGGCGAATTTTCTTCTTCAATTCACACGCATATACATACAAAACAGCTCTGTCTTCTTCTTCGTCTCCATTGGAGGACCAAAATATAAATAAATAAAACATGGCTTCTGAGTTAATATTCCGAGGCCACGAGTCACAGCCGGCGACCGATTCCTACTCGCCGAAGCCACCCAAGCCATGGCTCAGCGTAGCTCGCCCGGTTCACTACATTCTACGCGAGCAGCGACTCGTGTTCCTCTTCATCGGCATTGCTATCGCCACCCTGATCTTCGCCCTCCGCCCTTCCCCCAATCCCTACACGCCGATTCCCTACCCATACCTATCCCAGTCGACTCAGTCCGACTCGCACCGCTCCGTGTACCAAAACGGCCACCTCACCACCGGGTTGAGTTTCAACTCGGTCGGCAAAATTCCGCTCGGATTGAAACGGAAGGGTCTCCGAATCGTGGTGACCGGCGGCGCCGGTTTTGTCGGCAGCCATTTGGTGGACCGGCTCATCAGCAGAGGCGACAGCGTGATCGTGGTGGATAATTTCTTCACCGGTAGGAAGGAGAACGTGATGCACCATTTTGGAAATCCGAATTTCGAGCTCATACGACACGACGTCGTCGAGCCGCTCCTGTTGGAAGTGGATCAGATCTATCATCTCGCTTGTCCCGCCTCGCCGGTCCATTACAAGCACAATCCAGTCAAAACTATCATATCCTTTTCAATGTTTTTCTTTAAATTTTCTGCAATTTCATCGCGATTTAGAAGTTCCAATCCAAACAGGGCGTAATTTGAATCGGTTTTCAATCCTTAATTCTTCTGATTTGTTTTCGCACAAGACGAATGTGGTGGGGACGTTGAATATGCTTGGGCTGGCGAAGAGAATCGGTGCGCGGTTTTTGCTAACGAGTACCAGTGAGGTGTACGGTGATCCCCTGCAACACCCACAAGTTGAAACCTATTGGGGCAACGTCAATCCAATCGGTGAGTAATTCTTCCATTCCTCTCATTCTGTTTGTTTCATTTTTTCATTCAAATGGATATCCGTGTAGGGGTTAGTGTCGCCGCCGTCCTGTCGGTGAAGCGCAGTTTAGCAACAATCACTAATCGTAGCTAACGTGAGCCACCGGCAGGCTTTTCAAAAGTTTAACTGGGGTCAAAGTCTATGTTATATTTTATAGGTTTTATTAATTATATATATTTGGAAAAGTCGCGCCACGTTCATTTTACTAGTGGGTTGAAAACTTGAAATTGTCTTTCCTAATCGGACACAGTCTCAGCTTTTAATAAGTGAAGAATACTTTTTCCATAATTTTAATATTTCTTATCCAATTTAGAAGATATGATAATATTTTAAATAGGAGAAAAAAGATATCTTTTAACTATCATGATTTTAGCCGTTTAACATCTCAATTAATTGTTTACAACTTGTCATACCAAGTACACATTTTTTGTACTTACCATCTCCAATTTTGGGCAAAAATACGAGTTTTTATATTAAAGTTTTGACATTCTTCGAAAGACGAAACTATAAGTAACTTCAATTAGTTGGTAATAATAGGAAAATTGAAATATGATGATGATGATGAATGAATTTATCGAGGATTTCTTCTCTGAAAATTGAAACAAGCAAAATACATGTTTGTATTTCTCTTGATCTTGGACCACAATACAATTTGCCAACATAATATCACCATTTGTCGCAAAAATATCAAAAGTCGTAGTGTTTGGTAGGGGCGGCTGCTAAAGTGCGATTCTTGAGTTATTACTAATTTTATCTAATTGTGTTTATTTATCATTACAAATTCATAGAAAAACATATGGGCTGGTGGAGGGCAAATTTGTCATTTGACTTCCAGTTGACGTAAAATCTGAAAAAATAAATAAATAGTGAACATGAATCCGACAACATTTGTTGTAGTCGTCCGTTACTGACAGAGAGTAAAATTGATTGAGGGCAGGTGTCCGAAGCTGCTACGATGAGGGAAAAAGAACTGCTGAAACGTTGACCATGGACTACCACAGAGGTGCTGGCGTTGAGGTTCTCTCTCTCTCTACGTATTTTAATTTTATAGAATTAAATGCATTTTATAACTACTTTATTGCTCCTCCTTTTAAAGTTGGTTCTTAATTATCAGTAATTATAATTATTAATCAAATAGTGCTCCTCTTTTTGCATTGTTATTAATTCATAATTTGACTCCATTTATGGAATAGTCCTGCGTATTTGAGATATTTTTCTAGGTTAAGATTAGCATATACGTTTGGAGTGGAGCTGGTACGATTAGTCGTTTTATTTTTTAAATTATCTAAGATTATATTTTATATATATATATATATTATAGGGTTAATTACATTAGATCCCATAAGCATATTTGATATTACAAATAGATCCGGTCCGAATATTACGAATAAAACCAGCACGATTAGGGGTCTGTTTAAAAAATGACGGAATATTCCAAAAAATGTAGTGTATTAATACTGACTCAAATTTAGGGTGCATGCTCTTTTTTGTAATTTCCAAACTCGAACATAGGTATATTCTTAATATTTGGAGTACTGGGGCCTTATTATAAAATCGAATGCTCTAATGGGGTCTATTGTAATTAATTCTATATTATATTTACTCTCCACTATCGGGAAATTGGTAAATTAGATTGGATGCTAATAATTTTATTAATTTTCTTTTAATGTTGAAAGCAAATTATCTTTCAGACATTATGAAAAATCAATATTCCAAGATTAAATATGTTTGGCTTCATTCCCATTGATATGGTACCAATTCATATATTAATTATGTAATTATGTAAAATGAAAATGTGACAGGTAAGGATTGCTAGGATATTTAACACCTATGGACCTCGTATGTGCATTGATGATGGTCGTGTTGTCAGCAACTTTGTTGCTCAGGTATATAATTGTTTCTTTCCTTTTTTCTATTTCTAAGACGGAAAAAAGAAATCTTTTTCTCTTGTCTTGGAATTCTTGAAATAGTTACTAGGATTTGTTTAATGCGTTTGCAGGCTTTGAGAAAGGAGCCATTGACGGTTTATGGTGATGGGTTGCAGACAAGAAGTTTCCAATACGTTTCTGATTTGGTGAGCAATTTCAGAAACTCATTCATTTGTTTTATTGACGTTTTGTTTACTTTTCCAAGAGCATTATTTTATGCGTCTCTTATACGGTTCTATTCTAGTATGCTTTGTGTTCACAATTCACATACTTTGGAGAAATTCCAGATTGTACTGTAGTGGGGGTTGTTTATTTATTTATGTTTATAGGGAAAATTAAAAAAAATCCGCCGAGGTTACCTAAAAAATCCAAAACACCACTATAACCTTGAAATCTTACAAATACCCCCTGTAAATACAAAAATATCTTGAAACCTTACAAAAAAACCCCCCGAAAAATCTTACATTTACCCCCTATAAGGGTGTAAATGTAAGATTTCAAGGTGTTTTTCGTAAATGACGTAAACCTCATGGGTTGGGTAATTCGCCCTTTTTTATAACTGTTCTTAACACTTTGCTTGGCTTTGAATTTAAAACTGATTCATATTATCTATATTGTTTTGTTTAATTGGAAGGTGGAGGGATTGATGCGGTTGATGGAAGGAGAGCATGCCGGCCCCTTCAATCTTGGGAACCCAGGCGAATTCACTATGCTTGAACTTGCTCAGGTATGCTACCCTGTTTTGTAGATATATCCTAAATGCAATCAGTTTGAATCCACCTTTTTTGAATTTCTCCAATTCTATCTTCAAAAACTTCCTTTCCAGTTTTGTTCACTTCTCCGTAATCTTCATTTGTCTTTTCTTGCAAAAACACCCTATATTACACCTAATTCCGAAAATTACATTGGTTGCAGGTGGTTCAAGAAACGATTGATCGAGATGCAAAGATAGAATTCAGGCCAAACACAGAAGACGATCCTCACAAGAGGAAGCCCGACATCACCAAAGCGAAGGAGCTCCTCGGTTGGGAGCCGAAAGTCCCACTTCGTAAGGGTCTTCCAATGATGGTCTCTGATTTCAGAAGACGAGTCTTTGGTGATCACAAAGAAGTTGCTACTTCTGCATAATAACACAACTAAGTTGCACTCCGATGATATTATCTTAACCTTACTAAGGGGAAAAAAGAGAGCTATTATTACCTTCAACGGCAAAACCCTAGTGTGTGGGTGATCGGAACTAGCATGAAGCAGAGCCCAGCCCCCACAGAGATGTGTTCATTAAGTGGTTCTTAGAGGTTATTCAGAGAAATAATATTTTTCTCATTTTGTTTTATTTTATTATTATTTTTATTTTTCTTGAATATTTAGTGGTGTCGTCTTTCAACCTTTTTAGACTGGCTTTTACAGTTCTACCCATATAAGTTACTCCATATTTTTTGGCTCCGAATCCCCATGAGCACAAGAAAGTAAATTAGAAAATAACTAAACCTGGTTCGAGCTAGACAAGGATATATACTCGCATGAGGGGGTCCCTGCAAAAAACCCCGAGGATTTCTGTTTAACCGAAAAAAGGAAGACAAGGATATATACTCAGACTAAATTATATAGACTTCCCAGCTTGAAGAAGGTTTAATTATCCTGATATAAGAATCATCCTGTCATCGAATGAATCATTTGCAATATAATCTATGGTTGATTTCAATTCAACGTCATATTATTAAGGTTTAATTACTTCTAACCCTCTTAGGAATTCAGTAATTACAATTGGTACGCTATTTTTGAAAAATGTTACAACTCAATCTCACCCTACTAGTTTGAAATATTACTTCCAACCACCCATCCAAACCCATTTTGGAGGTAATACTCCAAGCTCGTGGAGCAGTAGTTGTAATATTTTCAAACTTGTGGCCAGTCGGAAGTAATCTTTCAAAAGTAGGGTATGGTTTGTAATTACTTGATCTTCACGAGGGAGAGGATGAAACATCACAAGTCATAGCAGTTACCTTTGTAATGAGAAAGCCAAAAAACCCATTCACACAACATTCAAGGAAACAACCATACAGGACATTTGATTTAACTAAGAATCAGCAACGCAGGAAAGTTTTCTTCACAACTCTTAAAAGTTAACACCTTAACTATAAGTTCTTACGAGCCTCAAAACAAGGTTCAATAATTGAACAAACAAGAGTAGTAAACTAGCTGAATGAGTTACAAAATGACGGATTCAGTAGAGTTGTCAGCCTGCACAAAAAAGAAATTTAGCATGCTACACACTTTTGAAATTATGTAAAAGAAAAATAATTCCACACCAAACAATCATAGCAGCATTGAGTTTAATTGGTCCATTTTCTTGCATCACTTGAAAAATAATGTACGAGGAACAAAATATTTATACCTCTTTACTTGGGATTTCTGAGGACAATGATGACAGAATCTCCTCGAAGGAACATCTTACTAATAAAACGATCCTTGTTAACTGGAAGAGCTTTCTTCTTGCCTTTACCAGTCTTGGGCACCTAAAAATTTCAATAACAATTAAATCGAGGTATAACCATAACCTAACAGCATAAGAAAGCAGTGAAATTTTATCGAATTCAAGATATTCAAACCGATATATTCTTCCAGAAATAAAACCAACCTCAGTCCACATCTCTCTGACATTTTCGAGCACCATGTTACAGTGACGGTCAAAAGCCCTCACATGGCCAAGAAGCTTCTTGTTGTTCCTACAATTGATAAGCACCTAGCAGAAAGAAAGAACAAGTCAAATGACGTTTGGAAGTATATCACCAGAAAATTGAAAACCTTCTCTATAGACAAAAAGGTAAAACACTTTCTGCACTAGTAAGAGATTATAAAAGAAAACAAGAAATTGAAAGCAGAACCATACAATCAGTAAGAACTTCATAACCCTAATTCATAGGAGTTAAACAAATACCTGTGTGTTATTCTTAACACTCATCATAAGAACGGAAAGTGGACCTGTGTTGAACTCCTCTTCCTCATTCTTCCCCTGCAAAGACATATCTCCACGTAAATCACAGAGAGTCTTATGGAAACTAACAAGAACATAAACCTAACGGTAATGAGAAAATTAGGAGGCTCATCAAAGTTCAACAGAAGTCATGTATTCCTAATAATCCATGGTAATAAAAGCTTGTTAACATCAACCCATTGCTCGTGAGAAAAATAGATAAAGAGAAACATAAGAAAAAAAAGGAAACCATCAAGATACACGGAAACCAAACAAATACCACAAAAAATGATGATCTTATCGATACAACTTCATTTGCTCTCTCTTTTTTGCCATCTCTTTAGTATTTCCAAAATGCAACCTCCAGAAGTACCAATTTCACCAAAATACTTTCCATCAACTAATGAGGTGCTGACAAATAGAAGTAGTTCATTCTTAAATGAACATAAATACATAATATGAAAGCTGATACTAAATGGTAAATACAGTATAAGGAGGACATGTAATAAAGTAGAAAGACATAGCACCATCTTATAAACATTTCTAAGAGCAAAACCATGTAGTGGAGAAACATAAAACCAATTCGAACCCAACTATTTAATGGGCATAAATAACCAGATAAGAAGCCAAAAACACACAGACAGAAATTGTAAAAAAAAAAAGCATCAGATCACTTACAGGTGCATCCTCTTCCATTGGCCGACTGCAAAAAAGAAAAACAATAGCAATTTAGTAACGTCCAACTGAAGATTATCCTAACAATTAGCGTCCTCAACAATGACCACCCATAGCTAAAACGTCCCAAATAAACGTATCTAACAAAAATAGGGAATATTAAGGTGTTTTTCCAACAATTAGAATGTCAAAATACTAGAAAACAACAAACTAATTTAGCATAATGTTGATAAACACCAGTGCAGGGAAAGTAAAGACAAGCCACTCACCTCATATTCGACTGATTATTCGAGCTTCTAAGAAAGTACAAACTCAAGACAACTACCTGGAAAGGAAAAATTAGGGCATTAAGAGTACGGCGAGAAAAGGGAACACAAAATCCAGTTAATTAACCATTAGAACTTGGGGAAAGCTGGGAAATGCGAATAAGAAAGTCAGGAAAAAGATTACGAATCTCAAACTAGCGTAAACTGAAGAACAAAAAATAAGAAATTCGAAGCACTTACCGCTCACGAGTTTGGCCGTTTGGGGGTTTTGTGACCAAGGGTTTTGAGAACTCTCGAATTTCCCAATTCAACCAATTTGACGGAAAAATATATACGATGTTAGCACGTGTGAGGCGTGCGGAATTAAATTCATTGGATCTGCACAGTCCAAAATCAAAATGAGTAACATGGAGTTTAAACGGGCTCTTCAACTATATGTTCTTGTTAGCCCAATACTAAATTTATTTTCTTTTGGGCTTTTGAGAGGTGGCCCAATAGCCCGATAATAAGTGATTTTGTGTCTTTATTTCAACCTTTTCTTATACTTTTAATTTAATTTATAGGCATCCTTAGTCTTATTTTAGTGAGGCTAATTCTTAGTTCTCAATACAATGAATTCTCTAACGAAGTGAACATAAAACAACAAAACAAAAATTTATGAATTGCTTTCAAATATTCTAGTCGATCATATCCAATTCTTATTTTGCACCATTATTAATGAAAATCATGACAACTTTAATATTCTCATAGACGATCCGGAATTCAAATAAGTGGAACGTACAAAAATAAGCTAGATTGAACCAATTGTTTTGTTTGAAGAGTTATTACAATGCTGAATGGCGATATAAGCCATGAAATCCTCGTAAATTTTTCACCCTTGACCCCATTTCATTAGGCTTCAGCCCGTTTACGACGATTGGCGACGCCATTATGCTTAATCTCTGATCAGACGCGGGATTAGACTCTTTGTTTGATTTGGCATCGTGATTGCCACTATTTCCTGATCGCTTGTCGAGCCAGGATAAGATATCCGAGAAAACAATCTGAATATTGTCGTCTGGTTCGCCTGATGTCAATCCATGCCACATTCCGGGGTATAGCGTCATCGTTTTGTCTGCGCTGCTGGCCCGCTCGTATAGAGCTCGACTAACTTCTGGGTCGGTCACAGTGTCGGCCTCGCCGTGCAGGACGAAGAATGGAAGAACCACCTGTCAAAAATAATAAGAAATGTAGGTGATAAAAAAAGTGTGAAATTTAGAGGGTGTTTGCAAATTCTACTTATTTTGGAGAAGTTGTATTAGAAGTTAAAAGTTCTAAATAATTGGAGCTAAAAGTGGCTAGTGATTGGAGACAATAAGTGAAAAGCTAGAAAAAGGCAGCTGCTTATTTGAAAATAAAAGCTAACAATTACTTTTACTACACTTGAAAAACTTTCATTTATCTACTAAAATTAATAACCTAGAAGCTAGAAGCTGAAGTCACACAAACTATGAAAATGAGTGAACAAGTGTAATATTGACCTCACTCAAACTGTCCTCAAGATACATGCTAGTCCTGAGAAGTTCCAGGGCAGTTTTCAGTCTTGGCTTCTCTTGGTATATCAGTTTGTTACCACGAATCTGCAAGAAAATATACAAAAAAAAAAAAAAAAAAGTGTAAAAATTAGCTCTAAATTAACATCAGCTAGCATCATAATATTGTTCAATTTCTCACCTCTTCTCGTTTTACAGGATCCTTGAATGCTGAATCGATGACATCCTTTGTCGGAACAATCTTCCATTTCGGTATTACATCTTCCACCGTAGTTAATAAACTAATTATTATAGGATGTGGCTTCACCTTCTCAGATATCTAACCATTCAAAACACACAAAAAGAAAGTCAAAATCACATATTTCTCCAATTTTCTCGGATATCTAACCATTCAAAACACATAATATATATTATGGATAATCACCCGAATCCCCCTCGGTTTGCTTAAAAATCCGAAATACCATCCAAACCTTCGAACCTTACAAATCCCACCCCTCTGAAAAACCTTACAAATACCCCCTCTCAGGGGGACATTTGTAAGGTTTGAAGGTTTCGATGTTGTCTCGGATTTTTTAGTAAACCTTAGGGGATTTTATGTAATTGACCCATAATATTATACAAATAGAAAGCCATTTATGACCTTACACATAGGAGCTACTAGAACAGCACCATGCCAGAAACTATGATCTTTCTTGTGTACTAGCAGAGCAACTGCTCCTCCCATCGATTCTCCATATAAAAATCTCCTCTTTTCCCTGTAATCTTCCTGTCCTGGAATTTGAACAAAACCCTTTTCTTTATCTTGTAATTATTTAAAATGAGAAAAGTTGGATTGAAATTTGACAAACTAGCTAGTAAAAAAGAATTGTTTGGAAATTACCACAGATTGACTTGAAATAGTTGGTGCAATCATTGACAATGTTATCAAACCTCTTGATGTAACATCGAGCACCAGTTGACTTTCCGTGGCCTTCATAATCAATTCCAAAAACAGCATAACCATGACCTGCTAGCGTTGTTCCAACACCTAATCAAATTGGAAAAAATGAGTAAATTGCACCTATGATAATCCTGCATTTTTAAAAAGAGCAAGAAAAACTTGTTTAATAGAAATTGATTTAAATAACCTTATTTTTAAAAAAATGAGCCAGTTACGAAAACCTCATAAGGTTTATACCCTGAAACCTTACACTTACCCTCTGGGGGGTATTTATAGAATTTTTCAGGAAATATTATATATATATTTTTATATTTAAAGGGGGTATTTGTAAGATTTTAATTGATCATAAAATATTACAATGTTTCAAGATTTTCAAAGTGTTTTCAGAAAAAAAAGCAAACCTTAGGAGTTTTCGTAATTATCCCTTAAAAAGTTGCCAGTCGTTATCGGGGTTCATTAATTAATTCATTCAATTATCAAAATACCAAATTCGCCCTTCTTTATATATTGCACCCTTAACCATATGTTTTCAAGAAGAGCAAACAAAAATCATATGTTATAAAAATTGATTTAATTAAAAAAAAAAAAACATGCTTAAGTGTCGATCCCATTTTTCGAAATCCAGCAGACCCAGCAATTTGGCAACTACCAATTTTTTATAATATCATATCCAAGTATTAATTATTTAAGCACACAATCTCATCTTATAGTTATAATGACTCTTCACATGCAATAAAGGAATACAAATGCAGCAGCAGGGAATGGGCATACTGTCACAGCCATTTGTTATCTAAAACGTTTAGGACATTGAAGTTTAAAGGAATCTAACACGAACTCTTGTCTTCTTCCTGTAAGAAATCAATTATTTTACAAAAATAAAATAAACTTGTGCAGCAAAATCTTTTAACACAAAATTTTATTAAATATGTAGTGATAATTGAGTCACAATTCAATTAAGTCCAATTCAATCACTAGACTATGAGAAAATAAACTTTTAAGAAACAACATTTGTTTATCATACCTTTCATGAAATTACTGCATTCCATGCCATAACCTGCAACCATCATTTATCGGTGTCATTTAAATGGAAATAAAGATAAAATTGGAAAATTCTAGCTCGCACAACTTCGATCAAATCAGTATTAATCATTGAGGGAGTATTTTACACTTGTCATTCCATATTGCATGACAAATTAACACATAATTTATTGGATTTGAACGAGTCAGGCTTAGTTAGAATTTTCCAAAATACAAATATATAGCAAAAAGATAAAAAAAGAACTTTTAAATTTGTATCTAACCATGGCAGAGAAAAACCAGAGCTTTAGGAGAAGAAAATGGCAACCATCTGCAGGTAAATAGCTGCATTCTTCTGGAGTTTTGGATGTACTCCTAAAAGAACCAAGAAATTACACCCCATCAGAAATCCAGTATTAAACATGATTTCTCATATCCAGTATTAAACATGATTTCTCAAAGCCCAGAACAAAGTGAAACATTAAGATTGAAATAAAAAAACAATAATGAAAATGAAAAGAAAAACTGAAAATTGAACAAAATTACAAAACCCACCTCGCGATATTCAATATCCATCTTCTTCAAACTTCAACAATCCACTTAAAGATCCAATTTTGACCAAGTAACAAGACGACTCAGCATAAAATAAAAATTACACACTACTTGACCCGGGAAAAACTAAGTCCCAAATCTATAATATATGATATGTGTGTATAGCTTATAGCTTAAATCAGGTTGAGAAAAGCTCGCTCCAGAATCTGCTGCGGTACCGTGTAGGCTAAGCACGTACCCATGTGTAGGAGTAGGAGATTGCGTAGGTGATAAAGACTGGAGTTAATCTGGACCATTAAATGCATGGACGGTGAATCATGATTGAGGATGAGATCACGATCACGATCACGATCATGATGATGATGAAGATAAATCTGTGAGGAGTACTTTTGAGGCCCATTTCTCCGTCGTCGTTGTCTTCTTCTTCTTCGCTTGCTTAATTCACTCTCGTCTCAATCCTTATCACGAAGATCGGTATTTATAGTCAGTCCCATGATGTGGAGATTATGGACACGTGTCTGTTGCTGGCTACCGGATGTATGTATTGTCATTGGTGGATAGGTGTGTCTAGAATTTTAGATTTTGATCCTTGGACCTAATTAATTAATATATTCTCAAAAAAAAATTACTATATTGTTAGGGGAAAATTGTAACCAGATTCCATTAAGAATATGTTAATGGTAAAACTTATTATATAATTTGATATTGTTCGAAATATAATATATTTTTTTAAAGAAACACCATCAAAATAAGGAAAAATAAATTAACTTAAATCAGCAATAATAAAATCATAAGCAAAATCTAGAACTATATTCGAATCAATGTTAGTCCTAGCTTCATTCTAGCTAAAACTAGTAAGAATACTAAAATTATAAAACTTAGTTATCATACATATAATATTAACTTGAATAAGATTAGGCTCGAGAATTGACAATTTATTCCCTCTAGTTTGAGAAATAATAATATAGTTCCTGATTTTAAAAAACTTGAAAAGACCACTATATGCTCTCTTAAAATTTCAATCGAAATGTCATTATCTGAATTAAAAAATTTAAAATCACGTTCAAAATTAGACATAATTAATTTCATA
Organism: Verbena officinalis; assembly: GCA_958496215.1. Lineage (NCBI taxonomy): Eukaryota > Viridiplantae > Streptophyta > Magnoliopsida > Lamiales > Verbenaceae > Verbena > Verbena officinalis. The sequence continues at coordinate 1,404,934 of OY292385.1, forward strand.
GTTTCCTTTATATATATATCTCTATTTTTCAAATTAGAAGAAATAAATTGTAAATATTCAAATCTTGAAGGTAGTCAGATGTAAAATCCCTACCTATAATAATTGATATGTACGTGAGTAATAATTTTTGCCAAATTTAGAAAATTAAAAAGGGTATCCGAAAATAAAATTACTCAAACATTGCTTTCAAAATATAAAACTAAAAAAAAAAATATATATATATATATATATATAAAGATGGTAGAAGTTTTGGTGCATCACGAAATAATGACATTATGTATATAGTCATAATGAATTAGTTGATGCAAATTCAGAAGGCAGTGCGCCATTACTGACGTTTTCTTTTATGGCAAACTGCTCTTCGTTTTCCTGAAAAACGCATGCACTTCTTATAACACGATGAAATTAATGTCGCCAATCACAGAAATGTGCAAAATGTATTCTGCAGACGACGACAGCTATAAATGAATGAGAGATTTCAATTGGTCAGGTACTCAGGTTCATAGGGACTCACTGGGGTACTATTTAATGTTGATTGGCTGTGTTAAATGTTCAAATATAGAGAGAATCCAACCGATATACGTACAGAAGAAAAACAAAACAAAAATTGGGATATGGTATTAAAAAGATTCTATTTTCTACACTCAATTTCTCATTAGTATATGCACCTAATCTGTATTGAGTTTAATGCGCTCATTAGTGGACTCCCATCGAAAGGGGTGTTACACCTATGATTAGACATATGTAGTTTTTGAAGTTGCCCGTTTAAGAATGTTTATTTTTTTTAAAATAGGACAAAATTTCACATAAAAAACAAACTTGATATTTGATTCCTAGGTATTAATATTCTCTTCCACTCAACTACACCCTTTAGTTTTTTTTTTTTTTTTTAGAAGTTAAACGAATAAATATATATTATACCGAATCAGAAACAACCAATTCCCAAGTAAAATTGGAAATGTCAGTGGAACCACTGCAAGCCGAAACTGAGTTTCCGAACAAGAGCATGGGCTACAGAATTAGCCTCCCGATAAGAAAAAGAAAAAAACAACTTCTTCAAAGTGCCTATACAAGCGACGCAAATCAGAAATTAAATTCCCTATAGGCTAGAAAAGTCCACATTAAAGACAAAAATTATTGGATCTTTTTGCCAAAGTAGTAATATGAAATATTATACACTTTTATACAAGTAGTTACTTGAACTATTTGGATAACATAATATATCATATTTTGTAAGAATTCGTTACAAATGGAAATTTTAGATTTACTACTCAAGAAAGTTTGTAAAGATTTAAAAAAAATTAGATTTTAATCCCAATCACTAGATTGAATAGTATATAAATTGCATGTGAGATTGAAGCAGGCCCATATGTTGGGAAATTCGGCCCAATGGGCCAAAACTCTCAGGTTTTCTCACCCTCACCAACCCGACAACTAGACATAAACCCTAAAATCAAAACAAGAAGCCCTAATTATGCCCTCTCCATCTTTTAATGCATTTCACTATCTCTACACGCATTTCCCGGCCACCGATTAACAACCTGTACGAGCACCACCTGTGAGCAAAGATGAGCAAAGGCGCGGCAGCAGTGGGAGCGAAGGGCGGGAAGAAGAAGGGAGTCAGCTTCGTGATTGATTGCTCGAAGCCGGTGGAGGATAAGATCATGGAGATTACTTCGCTCGAGAAGTTTTTACAGGAAAGAATCAAGGTTGGCGGCAAAGCCGGCGCTCTCGGCGATTCCGTTACCGTTACCCGCGAGAAGAACAAAATCACTGTCACAGCTGATTCCACTTTCTCTAAAAGGTGATTTTAATTTGGATTTTATTTTAGTAAGCATTTGTTTTCTTTCACAATTTGAAGCTTTCGATATTGGTATAATTAGACCTGTATTGTTGCTATTTTATCCTGCAAATTGCCCTCGTTGGTTTTGGAACTTTAGAATTGTAATTTAGTTGCGGTTTAATGGGAATTTATCTCGTTGGTTCAAGACTTGAAGTCCTGATGTAGTGATTTAGTCTTATTCACCTTTAAATTATACAGTTTGAAAATGTTTGGAATGTGGATTTAGTAGAAGACGCTAAAAAGGATAAGCTAATTCAACTACTGACTTATAAACACATGGCATTGTAAAAAAGATTGCAGTCCCGTCAAGTTCGACAAAGTTGTTTTGTTTTGAATAACTCATTCCCTATGAAACCAATTTGAGCTTCTTATCAGTTCTTTTTTCCTTGCTTGAATTCTTCGTCTACAACAGACTAGAATTTAATGACCAAGTTCACTTCATTTTTGCTGAATTTCAAGAACCATGTTGACTCCCCTATTTGTTGATTGCATCTGAATATCGAGGTTAAAGGCCGAAGATTTCTTTAAAATCAGTATTCAGAATCAGTACTGAAATTCCATACCAGTGTTGAATGATGTGAACAAGGCCTATGTAGTGAGATGAATATTACCATTATCTTCAAAATAGAGACTGATTGTAATATTACCTTATAGGTATCTGAAGTACTTGACGAAGAAATACTTGAAGAAGCACAATGTTAGAGATTGGCTTCGCGTGATTGCTTCCAACAAAGACAGGAATGTTTATGAACTACGCTACTTCAACATTGCTGAGCAAGAGGGAGAGGAAGAAGATTAAGCACATATATTATTGGTGTCATGTTCATCTTCTGCTTTGGCCCAACTTTGTCAGAACCATTTTCTGGGATCAGTTTTATGTTGTTTGTTCTATCTACCTCCTGGGATATGTCTGAGTTCCCATTTTGATGAACTATGTTGCTTCTTATTTTATAAATCAATACAACATCAATTATCAATTTCAAGCACAGATGTCTATTTGTTTGATACTTTTGTTGCATTTAATTTCCAGATCTATCGTATATTTCCAGATGGTGAATTTTACTTTAATTTCTATATGGTTGTATATAGTTCGTTTTAATCTGTTTATTCTTTTGACCAAATAAAGTGAACTAATTCGGTTTGCTTTAAGGGTTAATTTCATTTGAATTCCTTTTCAAATATGTAAATTGCTGGCTGTACCTCTCTTCTTTGCAAAATTACAAACACATGTATTGAGAAATTAATAAATTACCGGAGTACTCTAAAATGTTAATTATAATAATTTCCTAAATCTTAAAATTTCTTTATGATAAAACGTTTGTGGATTATTGTGTATCAAATAAATTGCATGACTGGATTAATTTGGGCCGGATTTGAGAAAAGGTTAATTGGGCCGGATCTGAAAGTAGGAAGTTAATCCGTAACAGGCCTATCGATTGGTAAAATCCGGCCCACAGTCCAATCCAAGAAACCCTAATAAATATTTTGTTCTTTTCAATCTCTCTGCAACACTCTTCACACAGTCGGTGGTCAGGCAGAAAAACAAAGAGCAAAGATGAGCAAAGGCGCGGCGGCGGCGGGAGCCAAGGGCGGGAAGAAGAAGGGAGTGAGCTTCGTAATCGATTGCTCGAAGCCGGTGGAGGATAAGATCATGGAAATCACTTCGCTCGAGAAGTTTTTACAGGAAAGAATCAAGGTTGGTGGCAAAGCTGGCGCTCTTGGTGATTCTGTTACCGTCACCCGCGAAAAGAACAAGATCACCGTCACCGCTGATAGTACTTTCTCCAAGAGGTGACTTAATTTTTGATTTATTTCTGTAAACTTGTGCATTTTGTTCATATCTTTAAGTTTCATGTTTATTGATCCTAATTGTGTTCTTCTTTACGGAATGTTAGTTTTTGAATAATGTAGTTAGTTCTCGAAATTTAGAATCCGTTTATTGCTTTTCGTAGCAACTTAACCTTCTGATTGGCGAATCGAAGTCCTGATATTAGTGTTTCCTTTTTCCAAAAACTTGTATTTTACCATGTGTAATTGTGCAGTTTAGCAGAGGAAGCTATAAGTTAAAAGCTTAATCAATGAAAATAAGCCTTGCAATTCTGTAAATGTATTCAAATGCGTACATTTTGTCTTGTCTTTCCTGGTTTATTTTCATCATCTTTGCATTTGAATAATGTGAATTTCCACTTTTCATTTGCTGGATGAAATTGCCATGTTATGCAGAATATGAATAGTTCTTATTTTCTATGTTTTCCAAACTGATTTTCTTGTGCTTTGCAGGTATCTCAAGTATTTGACAAAGAAATACTTGAAGAAGCATAACGTTAGAGATTGGCTTCGTGTGATTTCTTCCAACAAAGACAGAAATGTGTATGAGCTTCGCTATTTCAACATCGCCGAGCAAGAGGGAGAGGAGGAAGACTAAATATACAGATTGGTTTTCATTATGTTTTATTATGCTTGGATCAGCTTTATCAGAACCAATTTTGTGGATCAATTTATGTTGTTTGTTCCTTCTTCTACCTTCTGAATTCGAAGATCTTCCTACTTTTTGATTACTTAATTTTGGTGAATCTGATTCCTTTTGTGTCTAAATATTTATATCTTGCTTGTTGGTGGATATGATTATCATACTAATGGTGATTATCTGTAGAAAAAAAATTTGCAGTCTTCACATCTGTTGATTGGTTAATCATGGAATGTGGTGTCTGTTGATTGATTAATCATGTAATGTGGTGTTTAAAAATCCTGTTCTCTTATATATTAATGTGTTGATGTTCTGTATCATACTCATGCACTAGTTTATGTTTCAATATTTCTCCATAAAAATCCCAAAAGTTTCAGTATTTGAATTTGAAACTTATTTGTTTTACTCAATTTCTAAATAAAGAACTTTTTCTAATTCCCAATTCTTTTACCATATTTCAGAAATTTGGTTTCAGAGTAACTTCTGGCTTCAACTTTTAGCTTTTACTTCTATAGTTCTATTTCAGAGTTTGCACACAATTTTCCATAGGGCTCTCAAGAAAATTTAGTATTATATATTTATATTGATAGAATTCTTCGGCAAGTCCGCAAGTGTATATCTCAATCTTTGTTTTATGTTATTTGCATTATTATATAATAAAATCTTCATTTATCTAATGCAAATTAAAGTATTTATATGAAAATTGAATGTTACATTCTATTTTTTTTCCAATTATAAGATACTAAAAGTAGAAAATACACTGTAAATATAAATTCAAAAAGTCAAAAAGAACACGTGCGAATTGGGATCTCATTTCACAAGTCACATCTTCGACATGAATTCGCACCAAATTTATCAGAGATTCAGAGTTCTCTCAAATTAGAACTCAAAAATCAGATACATAATATGAAAAACCAGTTTTTTAATATTATTTATATAAGATGGTTCGGCTTATTTTTTTTAGACAAAATTTTAGGTTAAGGGGATGATGTCCAAATTAAAGATTCGAAAAGCGTTCGAATTTATCAAGCATTTACAAAAAATGTACATTGTACCTCATCCAATAAAAAAAAAAGTTGTAATTCTAGTGCCGACATTTTGGCTAAACTTGGGCACAGTCTGTCTATCAATTTCGACTTTTAGCTCGAATCTCTCATAGAAATTCTGAATTGTATTATCGTTGAGGCTAGTGATTAATAATATTTTTCCCTTTTCCGACAAAAAAAAAAAAAAGGATTCGTGGTTCTTCTTAATAGTTATTAATTATTAAACAATCCCACCAACATAATCTTTCATTACAGATTTACAATCAATGATAAAAAGACAAGAAACTCAAGTCAAGATACGTGACATAATGAAATATTAATTACGGGTCGTGTTTGTCCGGTGTTTCAGTATGTGTGTATGAATTTATATTCAATTTTAGAAATAATTATTATATGATATTTGAAGTTCGCTTAATTACGCATAGTTTAAAAGTTATAGAAATATATCATCCTATAAAAGAAAATTTTATTATATTTTCTAAGCGGTTCAATGAATTTCGGAAACATTCATCTAAGAAAAGCTGATTTTATCTATATTTTTAATAAAGATATTTCGGAAACATTCATCTAATTGAAATTGTTTTTTTTTTTTTGTTATTTAAGGTTTTCTAACGAGAATTTGATCGAGTTGGAGTTGTATTTCTATATTGGGAGAAAGCAGTACAGAAAACTATCCAAACCCATGCACGTTTGTGTCTTAACTCCACAGTCCACAGTCCACATAAAATAGATTTAGACAGACACCTATATAATCTACAAATCCCGATTACTTCTTTCCCGCCGTCGCGCTACTTACGACACTTTTCTCCTTTTTCTCAGATTTTTTCCGCCGGCAATTCTCAGATCTAATTGCACGAAATCTCCGGCCATCCCGCCGCGTGGTAAGTTTTCGCTCTCTCTAATTTTTTAATCTATTTGTGTTTTCACCATCCAAAGACTCTCACATTTGGTGGAGATTTCGTTTTTCTATCAGTATTTCACTTACTATTTCGTTTTTGTTCTGTTTGTTCGAATGATCGCGTTGTTTGGCTATGAATGGGAAAAGTAAACAGAAAACACAATGTGCCGAGTTATTAACTTTGCTTTAATGGTAGGGCCCTTGCTTAATGTATACCATGTATCCATGATCTCATTTTAGGTATTAGACTGAAAACTGACAGTATGTCTGATGTTAGGTTTTTGTGAAAACTGACAGAGGTTTTAGTGTGGCTGAGTTATGGTGCTATATATGTATCGATGAGACTAGAGGAGAACCACACACATCACAAAGAGCACCTGAATTTCTTTTGCATAGGCAATTTCACTTTGATTCATTTAGGAATTGGTCTGTGAGATTTGATGTTCTCTGTTCCTCTATGCAGTTAGTAGTTCAATTTAGCCTATTTCAAATGAATCTCATGATAGAAGATGGATTATGCTACCCCCTCTCTGTTTTCGACTGGTATCATAATTCGATACCAGCATAGTTCTATTGAGTAAATAAAAAATAGACTTTACAACTGATCTATCATGTTTTCTTTTACTATGTGGCAGGTCTGCTTGTAATTGAGGATCATTCAAGCCTGATGATTTAGTGTGAAAAGTGAAAAGTGAGAACTGCGTTATTAAGATGGTCACTCTTAATAACAACAGTTCCCATAACATTGGGCATGAGAAATGCCACCTTTATTTTCTTTTCCATTATGAAACTAGTCTTGGTGATGGTTTTCGGACATTCTTGTATTTTCTGGCACTTGCCTATTGTTTCATCGGGTTATCAGCTATAACTGGTCGTTTTTTCCGGTCCATGGAAAATGTGGTTAAGCATACTCGAGCTGTAAAAGAGATAGATCCCCTAACTAATAGAGAAGTCGTTAAATACAGAAAGGTTTGGAATTATGCCATAGCTGACATAGCTTTGCTGGCATTTGGGACTAGCTTTCCCCAAATTTCTTTGGCAACAATTGATGCAATAAGGAATATTGGAAAATTGTATGCAGGAGGTAAGTCGTCTCTCTTTCAGTGTATATGTAAATTTAAGCCCCCTTTTTCCCATCATCTGTACATAGTAAACCACCATAGTTTTGTTCTTGAATTGTGAGCAGGTTTAGGTCCAGGAACACTTGTTGGCTCTGCTGCTTTTGATCTATTTCCAATCCATGCTGTTTGCGTTGTTGTTCCTAAAGCGGGAGAACTCAAGAGGATATCAGATATTGGAGTTTGGCTTGTGGAGCTCGTTTGGTCTTTCTGGGCTTACATCTGGCTATATATAATATTAAAGGTGATACCTTTTCTTTTTCTTTAGTAAAACTGGAAAATAAATTCTTTATTATTTAATAGGTTCTATTTTTGAAGCATAACCTTATATTTGCAGGTATGGACGCCAGATGTCATAACTCTATGGGAAGCTTCATTGACAGTGCTGCAATATGGTTTATTGCTTATACATGCCTATGCTCAAGATAAACGTTGGCCCTACATCTCTCTGCCAATGTAGGTTTTTGCTTTACTTATATTTTCCCCCTCTGAATTTTTTAAAGTCAGGCCTTATTTAGTTCATGAAAAAGAAGAGAAAATGCATGCCTTTCTACTTTCTACTTCTCACATCACTTCTTTTATTAGAGCAAGAACTGAGAGACCAGAAGATTGGATACCGGCAGAAGATCCTCCATACAAGAATGGGAATATGGCTCATGATAATTACTCTGAAATGCATGAAGTTGATGAAGATAGAAACAGGAACATTGTGGACATTTTCTCTATCCATTCTAGTAACACAGGTATACCTTGTAAAATGGAGTTTCCTTTTCTTACTTATCATTTTAGTTTATTCTAGTTTCTTTATTTCTATATTTTTTACGTTGGGAACAGTACGTGTTTCACTCAAAGAATTAATGTTAAATTAATGGTATGTTTCCACCAGGTTGCAACTTGAATTACTCCAATTCTCATTCAATCCCCCTTTTTTGTATTGTTTGCACAAGACTAATCTAATTAATGCCTTTCAAGTTTAAGAATATGCTCCACGAAAATATAATTAATGGGCTCTGTCACAAGAAAACTGATATATTAGGAATTCTTTTTATCATTCATTTTGTACAGTTAATTCGTTCTAAACTGCAGGGCATGTGTATGAACATTTGCCTGTTACTGATGTTGCTGAATACTCCTCAGATCAATCTCCTGAAGATACAATTCCTGATAAAGATAAATTGCTTGTAATCTGGAAGCAGCAGTTTATAGATGCTCTCATGGTACTATCTTTATAGGCTTCTTTTGTTTCCATCTTTGGGGCAAATTACATTTACTATCGATGAGGTTTGATGAAATTACAAAATACTCCCTCAATTAGTAGGTGTAATCCGCCCTCATCTACATTTTCTATTTCATTAATAGAAATGCTAGTTACCTTTTAACAGTAATATTATTAATATATTATATTTTAATCTTTCTTCCATGAACAGTTGGAGAGTCCAGAATCAAGAAAATTGAATAATAAATACCTAAGGCTAGCAAAAGCTTTTTGGAAGTTGGTACTTGCACCTTGGAGATTACTATTCGCTTTTGTGCCTCCTTATCATATTGCTCACGGATGGATTGCTTTCATCTTCTCTTTAGCTTTTATTAGTGGGATAGCTTACATTGTCACGAAACTTACAGATCTAATAAGCTGTGTTACAGGTTCGATTTTTCTTGTATGTGTTAGTTTCTGGAGTCCCCTCATAATATACCTTATAAGCTTCTCATTCACTATTTAATGGTGAATATTACAGGTATTAATCCGTATGTTATAGCATTCACAGCATTGGCTGCTGGAACATCATGGCCTGATTTAGTGGCAAGCAAGATTGCAGCAGAAAGGCAGATAACAGCTGACTCTGCCATAGCTAATATAACTTGCAGGTGCTTTCAATCCTTCATATTTATTAGGGTCATTTACATCTATATCCTTATGAGATTTTGATATTACAGTTAGTGCCCTAATGCATGAGGGCTAAATGTAATATATAATCTCCAAGAGCGGTGTAAGTGCTATTATGTCTAAAAGTAGGATATCACTTGTAATTTCCTATATTGCGTCTCATTATTTATATGTTTATTTGTTTTCTTTTAATGTAGCAATTCGGTGAATATATACGTTGGAATTGGCGTACCCTGGTTTATCGACACATTATACAACTACATTGCTTACAAGGAGCCATTGAGAATAGAGAATGCATCTGGACTGAGCTTCTCTTTACTTATATTCTTTGCTACATCCGTCGGTTGCATTGCTGTTTTGGTATATCGACGTCTTACTTTGGGTGCTGAACTAGGAGGTCCCAGAATTTGGGCATGGTTGACTTGTTTTTATTTCATGCTTCTATGGCTTATTTTTGTTGTTTTATCGTCTTTACGAGTTTCTGGGGTTATTTAGGCTAAAGTTAACTGGTGGTGGTTCTGTTAAATAAAATACATGGAAAGAAGAAATATAGTTATACAAGTCTTATTGATGTGTTAAGCTTATTTCGTGATGCTTGGTATTTCTTCTATATGTTGAAAAAGTACTTTTCCTGTATATGGTATTAACCAGAAGACTCAATTTACTAGAATGACTAATTAATAAAAATCTTCGAGTAGTGTTACTCTTGCATTATTAATGCAAAAACATGTGAGTCATCATGATGTATTTACAAGGCCTAAGAATACGAACATATCAGTACGAATTTTTTTCAACTTTTACCATTAAATATGTCATAAAGTAAAAATTGAATTAAGAATTATAAGATAATACCATAAATTGAAATGATCCACCCCCGCTCATAATCTGAAGCTGTCACGATTAAACTTTCGTCATGAAAGAGTAATACAAATACAACCACCATCCAGAGTCCAGACCAGAACTAGGAATCAACACTGTAGAAGCGGATTATATAATCCCAATTATAGGAAAAGTACTTTTGGACAAGCTATAGCAAATCATATGGGGCTTTTGCTGCGGTTTCCGCAGCCAACAGCTTCTCTTGTGCGCCCAATGCCATGGCTGCTTCACGCTTCCAAGACGAAGAGAAATCGGATATTCAATGCAAAACTCGACAAGGAGCACGATGACCCATATCTCCAAGCTGCTACGAAGCTCGCTTCTCTTCGTTTCCAGGAGACCCTTCGTCCAGGCATAATATAAATACTCTGTTTTTACTGCGTAATTTTCAGTCAGGCATTTCGTCGAACAGCTACGTATGAAATGCTTGAAGTTCTTGTTTCTGTTGTTTGAGAAGAAGTTAAAGTCACAGTCGCAATTTTACGTTCATTTCATGTGGCGCAAGCTACAACTCGATTACCCCACCTCGATTTCCGTTGTCTGACATGTATTTCAAAGGAAAATTCATTGCTTAGGCACAACACCCTTTCAATTCTCTTCACTTTTTTCTTTAATTTATTATTCTTAAACCTTAAAGTTATCTACGAAATATGGACTTAAGAATTAACATGCAATTGGGCTTACTTTTTGGATTTTGCAGATCCTCTGTTCACAGATCCATACATCCAATGCCTTCTGCCACCTGATATTGAAATTGATGATAACCAGGATTCCCACAAACACTGCCTTTCAACAAAGTTCATTGATGACAAATTGCTCACTACAATAGAAAAAACTGATGGGCTTAGGCAGGTACACACTAATGAATGCAAGCAAAGAAGCCCTATTCGATTTTCTTCACAAAGTTTTGAAGTCGTTTTAATTTTTGCAGGTTGTTTTATTGACAGATGGAATGGATACTCGACCTTACAAGCTCAAATGGCCATCATCAACCATAATATATGATGTTTCTCCAGAGAGAATATTCAGAAGATCAATCAACAAGCTTCAAGGTTTCTATGGAACTACAACCTTCTTCTTGAACTCGTTTTGTAGGAACTCAAAAAGCTGCTAGTATAACTTGATATCCACATATTAGTTTATGCATGGTTCTCTTCATCAGTAGAAGTATAAGTTGTTTGTAAAATTTGAAACTCGAAGAAAACATTGTCACAGTTTTGGCATTTGCTTGAAAAATATGATACCTCTATAATGCAGCTCTTTAAACTAGCTTATGCTCTTCGAAAACTCCAAATGCATTCTTAAAACAAACCTTACTTTTGGAACATCTTATAAACTGTCTCATAATTAAGTAAAGAAAGTAAATAAATACTCTGAATGTGTTGTCAAGCACATGTACTATTACCAAAACATCTTACAGGCAACTTAATTAGCTTCAGAAACTTATAATAAGCTCATAAATTTTATTTTTTCCTAACACCCTCTAAATCTTTTATACTGAAGCCTCTTTTCACATTCTAACTGTAATTTTCCTGTAAACCATTAGATATTGGTGCTAAGATTCCAAGAAGTTGCTTGTTCCTTCATGTCTCATCTGAAAACTCTGATATTCAACAAGCTTTAAGCAGTAAAGGTTTTAATGGTGCCAGGCCTAGTCTTTGGGTTTTCCAGGTAATGAAATGAAGTTTAGTTTTTTCAAGTTGGACCACTCCTTATCTGATGCAAAAGTGATTTCTAATTAAATTTTGCAGGGACTTCCCATAATGACTTTAGCTGATTTTAAGGATATTTTGGGTGTTGTTAGTAGTTTAGCTATGAAGGGATGTTTTCTTTTTGGAGAAATGCCTAGTTGGCTGGTTGAAACTGAAATTACTACACAGGTTAGCAAGTTTTAATGATGTTCTAAGATAAATTGATGACCTCTTCATTTACTGCAAAAAAAAGATTACATTTTTTTTTCTTGTTTCGATTTAGTCCACGACAATGGAATGGATGGACAGGATTTTCATGAGCCATGGTTTGAGGGTGGAGATGATTGACTATGATGACGTGGCAAGAAAACTTGGGAAAGAATCAGCTGTACCTGATGACAACAGGAACACACTTTTTGTGGCGGAGCAACTCCAGTATTCTGATGATCAAGTTAATATTTCAACTTTTTCAAATAATATGCATTTAAAGGGCGTATTGCATATACTATCCTCGAGGTTTGCAGTCTGTTTATTTTCAGAAATTACAAAAAAAAAAAAAAAAACTCATTGATATTTCACTTTATTAAACTTATACAAAAAAACTCCACTAAACTATACGAAATGAAGCCCAAACAATCAGCCTACTTCAGGTAGTTTTTTGTAATAAAGTGAAACGTCAGGTAGTTTTAGTAATTCTTGAAAACAGAGGGGCTAAATTGTAATTAGAACAAACCTCAAGGGTAGTACATATAATTTACCCATTAATAATCTCTTTTGCTTTTCCTCCTAAGACATTACACACACACACACACATATTTATATATATACTTAAAATTGTACGGCATAATGTGGTTGGCAATCTTACAGATGGAAATATGGAGAAGAGAGTTCCAAAGGATAGAAGAAGAAGGAGATGAAGACGGATTTGAGGAGCTCTGATTTTGTAGCTACAAATGTCAAATTGTGCGAAATGAGAGTTTCAATTTTGGGCTATTTCAAATTGGGCCTATTTCTGATAGGGCAAAAGTCCATATATATGTTGTCTATATTATTATCTTATTGAGGGCCCATTTGGCACTATTAGGTCTATAAAAGCCTATGTTTCAGCCGAAACCTTTTTTTATTTAATATAATATTTTGCAACAATTTTGTGTTTTATATTTGAGGCTTTGTCTGCCACAATAGCAAGGGTAATTATCAGCCACACCACAATGCAATCTTTATTACAATACTAAAAAAGTGACAAAGAAAACCTTTTTTAGTTCATGTGTCCTTTGGCTGGAGTTCATCACAGAAAAACTGTCTCTTTGTAGTATAAAAAGCCAAACTATAAAGGGTCTCATTTGATTTGTTATTTTCAAATCACTGCAAAATTTCAACTTTTCCTACTAGTCTCCGGCCCTTAACCTAATTATTAACAAATATGAAAACTTACTACAACTATTGTCACGCTCTGAACCGGAACCCGTTGGACGTAAATATAAGATTCGAACCCATTAAATGTATCTCAAAATTGGGTCTAAATCATGGCTCAAAAGGGATATTCATTGGTTACATTGAGTTTTAGCTCATAAATCAATCTTTTCTTTTACAAACTATCGCGCTATACTAATTTAATTAATATTTCAATCTCAAATTTCTGTAAACATTTTATTGGTGGAGCCGTGGTCCGTGGAGATGGGAGACAACATCACAAATCGAGAACTGCACCTAACTCAAAATATATACTTGCAACGGAGTTGCTTAATTTATAGGACGAACTAGCTTGGACCTCGAAGATAGGAACGAACCCTACTTCTCGGACCTTACAAGTTCTGTTGGTTCACCGACCTACTAAGAACCAAATATATTAAAGAAATAAGATACTTCATAAATCCAATATAATTTTAGTAGTGTATACAAGTTGTCCTTCCACATTGGGGAGGTGGACTATTTATAGAATTCTAACTAGGGCTAAGGGGGCGTGTGTCATAATCTCAGTTCTTCGTTCTTGTTGTTGTGTGCGGTCAGGATCATCCCAGTTGCCATGGGCTTTCTTGTGTTACTTTTTGGACTGGGCTAAAGTAAGTGAGCTTGGGTCAAAGTGAACTTTATGGCCCAACTCATATCAATACTGCAAACTGTTCAGTTAGTGCTTTGAATAACTTATTACCAATATGAGAATTTGCACTTTAATAATACGGCTTGAGAATAATTGAGAGAAAAACAGAAAACGGGAAAATGAGAACATAAAACTTACTAAAACTACATATTTATCAAGTCACATATAGACAGACTGTAAGCATATATACTTATGCAATTGTATCAATTATTTTATTTTTGTTCATCCTTATCTCTCATAAACTTTTCCTGCCCTAATACAGGATTAACCATTTTAAATGATGTGAGTATTTTAATACATACGGATAAGTAATCGATCACCGAAAGTAGTTGGTATTTGGAATCTTATCCTAGCTAATAAGAAATTACAATATGTTGTAGTGAGGTAGAACAATGATTTAGAGAGAATAATTTTTTTGACTTAGGAATCGCAATATAATATAAGGTTGGAGGATAATGAAGCATTATTTTACGAAACATGCTGCTGGTTGTTTGTATACACTGTACTGCATACCATTACCACCGCCTCAGAAAAGAGAATCCAAGTTATATTATAATCAAAGGAGAATCGAGATAAATTAGCTTTTTAAATTAAGAATTTATTTGAAAATCCACAAACTTTTATGCTGGATTTTTGTGTAAAAATATTCTATTAAAAATAATGAGGGATGTGTCAAGTGGCCTATGATAGCCACCCAACATAGGGAACCTGAGGTTGCTATTAAGATTCTTTGCCTAGTTTTCTTTTATGCTTTTCTTTAATATAATTATATTAAAAAAATACTTCACAAATCTACTTCAATATTTACGGGATAAGAATCAACGAACTTACTTTAAATAACCAAAATTTCTACAACCAATCCAAAAATCAAATACTTCATAAATAAATAATAATATTAGAATAGTCAAAAAGATCTTAGAGAAAAAAAAAAAAAAAAAAAGAATAGTCAAAAAGAGAGCAAGTGCCCAAGAAAGAACTATCGTTGGTTAGCTTTGACTGAGCTGGACCGGACCCATAAAATGACAGCCCAATACCAGAAACTCCGCCGCCTGCACGTCTCCATTCGTAACAAGACAAGTGGCCTATCGGACGGCTAAAAAACACCCGATGCACCGTTAGATTTTCGCCACCAAGCGCCGGCCCAGTCGCCTGGAAACTTCTTCAATTCACGTGTGGTGTGGTGTTAATTGCTTAGGAAGACAACCAGTTTACTCAATCTCCCGTTTCTGTTTACAACTTCAAATTGGAATTAGGTGTTGTTTGGCGTCATAAAAATAGTAATAATATTAATGCTAATAAGGAAGGGCTTCCTTTTGTTGGTTTGAAACAAGCTAAGGTTACAAGTCCAAGGTTTAGATTCACAATTGGGAAAAAAAAAAAAAAAAAAACACTTTAGGTTCTTGAATTATGGAAAATTCTTATATGTATTGTGCAGCTTCTGATCAATCACCAACATTAATCTTATAAAATGTAGATTAATGATTACTAGTGATGAATGCCTATCATATAATCAATTTAGTTAGTTGAGCAATAAAAAATTCATTTATATCCTTGACATTTGACAAAATATTTTATGTTCAAACTGAACATCTATCAAACTTATGTTCAAGTTTACCAAAATCATCTTAAAGAAAATTAGATTGTGGGCAATTAAAATTAAAGATGAAGTAAATATTAATTAGATTACATCAATAATTAAAAAAGAAAAGTCCTCCCAAACAGACCTTTGTTAGAAGACTTTGACATGGTTTCAATGGGAATGACAAGTCCGAAAGAAACAACCTTTCGGCCTTACGAATGATTAACCCTAATGAACCGAACCTTCCTTTTTCTTTTTCCTTTTTAATTTGTTTTTCATTTCCTCTCTATAAATAGCGCATCTTGCTGCCCTCTAAACCCATTCTCCACACGCAACATAAGCAGAGCTTCTCAAAAGCACTGAAAATCAAGAACTAATCTCAAGAGAAGCTCTGCTCTTTTACCAGCATTTTTACATTTTCTGCAGCACCTAACTTCTCTCTCTAAAGAGAAACTCTCTGAGTCCTACAACTTTTTCAGTGGAAATATATATAAGAAAAATAATATATAATGGCTCGCTCATTTGCCAATGTTAAGACCGTCTCTGCTTTCATCACCAGTGAAGTTCAAGCCCTTGTCACCAGGTAAATTAATCTTTTTCCTTTTCTTTTACTGTTGATTGGCCATGAGCGTAAGACGAAAATGTATGATTAATTTTGTAAGTGAGATTACATTTTAGTATGTTCAAGATAATTTATTCCAGGATTAATCTCACTGATTTGTGCTTATGAATACAGGAGGGGATTCGCAGCTGCATCACAGAACGGTTTATCCAGCGGGGCGAGAAGCGGAGCTCCAAATGTGATGTTGAAGAAAGGATCCGAAGAATCTGTGAAGTCTTCATGGGGACCCGACCCGGTTACGGGTTACTACCGACCCGAGAATCATGCCAAGGAGATCGACGCTGCTGAATTGCGCCAGAGGCTCGTTAAGAACAGAGCCATAAGACAGTAGACCCGACCCGATAAAACCTGGATCTCGGGATCGGGTGGTCGCCGAAGATTGGACGAATTACGAAGAAATTGAAAGTGGGAAGAAATATAAACTGGAATAGAACACAGAAATTTGATAGAACTAATTGCTGTTGTAGCTCAGCTCCTCTGTTGTTGGGGTTTGGTTTATTTCTTAACTATGTCTACTTTCGTATTTTTGCACTAAAATATTATTTTCTTTTCTGAATTGTTCTGTCTCTGTTTTCAATTTCAAACTGAATAAGAGATATCAAGTTCAAGCTCTTGAGAATGCTTTTCTCGTAGAAAAATCTTTATACGGTAGTGATCAAATCCCGACTCGACCAGGCATTTAAACCAAAAAAATAGGCAATATTGCTTATCGATATGTTTTTGCAGCTTTTCCGGACCGCAATTAACCCAACTTTATACCTGATTTTAGGACGTTTAAGCGAGATTGCATATGACTTTTGTGGTGCTTAAAGCCTTTTTACTAGGAAAGCACTAAAATGGTAAAGATCAAAACTGACGTAGTGAACTAGTGATCTAATTGTAATTGACAGAATTTAATATATATTTTCTCAGGATATTTAAATACTTCAATAATATAGTAAAAGTAAATATTGGGAAGTTCAATGTAGGATTCCCACTAAACACATTCGTTGGGGGAGTGAAAAGTTTTAACTGTAACTAAGTTTTGAATCGAATTAAGAATTCTTTATGTAGGATTTTTCGAACCAATAATTAACACAAAAATAAGAGTAAAATTTACATCAAATTATATGGAGACTTGAGTTATACGTAAAGAGTGTTTACGTGTAATATGAAAGAGGTTAGTACTTATTATTAGCGGGTTTAATTGAAGTTTAGGCCACCAAATACTAATTAAAATATAAAACAAACAGTAATAAATGTGATCTATATATCGCGTAAGAGTGAAAAAGGTTAAGGGGAGATTGATTGAAGTTAGGAAAATTAGGTCGTGATTGGATGCACCTATACCAAAAAGTAAAAACATCACAAAACTCGTGCATCATTCGCATCTTCTGGAAAGCCGTAGAAGAAATCGCTTTTTACCTTCTCTAGTCTCGTCTCACCAACTATAATTCAAAATTCACACCACAAGTATATAGTTCTAAGTATTATTATAATTTATAAATAACGTACGATGAGTTTCTGATAAAAAATTTTAAGACTTAATGGAAATTAAAAAGTAAATATGGATACCTCTGGACTAATCCCTTAAAAAAAAAGATACCTCTGACTAATATTAGAAAAACATAAAACTTACAAATAAAAGTCTCATGTTTTTCTATAATTACGAAACGATGTCTGCAACTTGACTAAAATAACAAAATAGTCCATAAGGGTATTTTGCTCTCATTATATTCAGACCCCTATAACTTGAATATGTGTTATAATTTAATTGTCCCTTCCGTTTACTCTAGTTAAGAATGCTTAACGTTTTCGGTTGGAGTAAGTTGCTCAAATTACCCTTTTATTAGAGAAAGAAGTTTCGTTTCATAATTAAGTAGGTATTGCGTGGCGAAAGTGTCCTGATTATATGATATTCTATAAATCATTTTTATTTTAATTTACAATCTAAGTCGGTAGATATTTTTATATTCTTTCTTAGAGAGATATTTTCGCAAATTATCATAATTCAAATTGAAATGAGACCGAAACGAAATTGAAATTGAAATTAAAATGAGTGTTGGACTTGAACCATGAAGACTTGGCTGCCAATTGACAGTTGACAAAGCACAGCGCATGAGAAGAAACAACCTTTCAGCTTTTGATATGACGTTTATACTTTTGACAACCCCAAATCGCAGAACTTTCTATTTTCTTTTTTCCTTTTCAATTAATTTTATTTTAATTCCGTCGACCTGCCCTGTTTTTTTCTTCTCTATAAGTATAGCGCCTTCCTCAAACGATAATCTCATCCAAAATCCCAAATATTACCACTAACAGAGCTTTCTCTCAAAGCTCTTCTCTTTCTCTCTCTAAAGAACAATGGCTGGCTCATTATCCAACGCTAAAACTGTCTCTGCTTTCATCACCAGCAAAGTCTCAGCTCTTGTCACCAGGTAATATTTAAATTTTTTTTAATTGTTTTCCTCATGAAAATAATGATTTTCGATTGTCGGATATGTTTATTGTCAATTTCCTTCGTTTTTTTTTACCGACAGCAGCTTTGCATAAGAATTTTACAGCATCGAAGAACTATCTTTTACGATTTTCCTTTTTCTGGATTTCGTGGTTTCTAATCTACATGTTAAAATTCTGACACTAAATCGTAATGATTGAGGAATTCAAACAAAAGTTAAGTTACTTTATACTTGCGTTCGTGAGATCTTATTTGTGTGAGTTGATGAATATATGCAGGAGAGGATACGCAGCGGCATCACAGGGTGGTTTATCCAGCGGGGTGAGAAACGGGGCTTCAAATGTGATGTTGAAGAAAGGATCCGAAGAATCCAACAAGAATTCATGGGGACCCGACCCGGTTACCGGTTACTACCGACCCAATAATCAGGCTAAGGAAATTGACGCTGCTGAGTTGCGCCAGATGCATGTCGAGAACAAAACCATAGAACACTAAAATATGATCCTACCCATTAGGAACTGGGTCATCGACCCGGAAGATTGGACCAGTTACGGATGAAGTCAAAGTTGAAACATATTAATTCGATAGAACACAGAGAAAATAATATGAATTAATTGACTTTGTTTTAAACACCTTATACTAATTTCTTCAGCAATAGATTAGAATTTTGTTTCATTTTGTATTAGTATCAAATATTAGGTGTTCAATATTTCAAGAATTTAAAATTATATTTCCAGCTTCTGTATACATACAAGCATTAAAATTTGAGAATTAAAACTGTTGAATCGGAACACAACGGAAAATCTCATAATATTTGTTTATCTAAACAATTTGAACTCTGTTTTTAGCAGTCAGAATTTGATTAAAACTAACAGATTAATCAAGAATTTTGTCGGCTATAAGAGTAATTTGATAGGCTTATTAAATTAATTTTAAAATGAGAACTTAAATTATGTGTAACGAGGGAAGAGTTGTTGATGTGAGACTGATAAATTATAAAGTTAGGCATGATTTTAAAATCAACATGCAAAGTTACTCTTACAAACAACATATCAGAAAATGCCACGCTCAAATAATTTATAATTTATTTTATCATAAAGTTGCTGTTTTGGAAAATGACATTCATTAGGGTACTCATGTTTCCACTTATCAGCGTGTTAAATATTGCAGTTTATATTTATGTGACTAAACCTTTTAAGTAATTGAAAAGACAAACCACCTAACAATCATTTTCATATGGATTCCGCAGTACAAATGTGGTGATTAGATTAATCGCAATACATATTGTATAGTTAATTATAATTTATAGATATGGAATATATATATTGAGAGAATTCGATATTCTAACACGTAGCACAAGTTACAACAATCAGCAACCAAAGGCTGAATTGACTAAATATTAATCTTTTGTTTCTATCAAAGATTCAAAGAAATAAGAAATAATTACATTGACATACCGAGATTTGACCTAATTATAAATAACATATTATAAGTTTCAAAAATTACAGAGATATACCCTATAACGCCCCATAAAATAAATTAGAAAAGGTATTGACTTTGGAAAGGAAAAACATAGAATTCAAATATAATCAATAAATATCCTTTTGGACAGTGGTTTGCCAAATTTCAGGTTACACTTAATGGATTCAAAACTTATGCTTGCGTCTAATGGATCCGCGAGTTCGGGGCGTGAAATACCCTGTACTCTAGCTCCGTTGGAAAACTCCAAAAATGGAAAATATAATTTATAATTATCATGAAATTAGAGTCAATTGTTGACCAATAACTATGAAGAACAAACTTGGAAATTATTTAGAGAAAAATTGTGACGACATCATTATCATAATTTTGTTTACTTTTATTTAATAATTCATTTATGTTGGTATAATTGATTATCTTATTCTTATCTGGAACACAACACAAGTTGTGTCTCGTGGACTGAGTAGTTGCATTGAGTTTGAATGAATATTCTGAATGTGTTATTGAATTATTGTTAACAAGGAAGGTGCAGGCGGCCCATCTATGTCTCTTTCTTTTTTTCTCCCCTAATTAGTCAGTCTGGTTCTTGATAGTTGACTCTCCTCTCTCCACCCATGAGAGAAGTAGGAGCTGCTTTTTCTTTGGTAGGGATAAATAGCTGAAGAAGATTAATTCAAATATCTTGTAATAGAATCTTTTAACTTTCTTTAACTTCTAAAATCAGATCAATTTCTTCCTTAAAACCTCAGATCTGATTTGGTACCAAAGACATGTTCAACAAGCAAAGGAAATAAGTTCTTCTGGGGAAAGTGAATATTTTTCAACTTAGAAGATTCAAATATTTAATGAGCAAAATGGATTTTGGTGATTTTCAAATAACAAGTGTTAAGTATACAGCCCATTTAAAAAAAGGAAAGGCCCTTTACCATTTTTTGTGAGTCAGGCCAGGCCCATACACAAGTTTGAGCTATCTAAGGATTGTTGGAAGGCCCAAGAATCACATCCTTCAATATTAGGATTACGAAATTGATAAGAACAATTCACAACTTTTTCACTATAAATTCTCCCATGACAATATTAGCAATTACCATTCTATATCATAAACTAATTTCTAGCCTTGTAAAAAATTTCCTTAAATTATTCAATTCGAGTGTCGGAGGTTTTTACAGAGTCGAGATGAGAGTGTTTCGTAAACTCAAAACAAAAACACTTCCACTTTACAGGAAATTAAGTGCTTTTTTTCAAGCATTTTGGGTTATGCTAAAGTTATGCGGAAATAAATTAGAAGTTTGAAACACAATGATATGCTTATAACTTAAACTTCTAAATTAGTTCCATAAATAAATCAAAAAAAATTAAGTAGTAAAAGTGCTTTTACTATTCCATATTTTTCCAACTTTACCTTATCCAAAAGCAGTGAATTTTGCAAACACCACATACTAGTACAAATTTGCAATAAAACAAAATCAAATCAAGTTCAAGTATCTCTGATCTCTCACCGGTTCACCTCAAGATGAAACAATCAGTATAGTATAGATTGAAAAGAACAAACCAATCTATTTCAATACTATTTCATGTTCTACATTAAATCTTCTGGGATCATTTCTACACTAGAGCTATAGAATGGATTGATGAAATTAAGCTGTAATGTGTCAGTTTATTCCTTAGAAAGTTAGAATATGGAAGATTACAACTCAAGATAGTAATAGGCATCATATAAGTAATTAACTCCACCAAAAGCCTACCAAGAACAATTATTATAATGCCTAATATCTTAGCATCTACTTCATTACTACGTAATACGAGAAGATTAGTACTAATATCAAAATCTTAAGCACTAATCCAATGCTCTAACGCGTACCTGTGTTGAGGTGGAGCACTAATCATCACCGTTAATCATACTTGAAACAGGGGAAGAATCCTCTTCAAGCTAATCAATCCCTCGCTCCTCTTTCCAGCAGCGGCGGCGGCGTTCACACAGTCAAATCCACAACCACACTGCGGACTCTCGTAGAAATTATCCACCGGAAAACTCGCCGACGCAATACCGACGGACAAATCCAGCTCATCTCCATCCCTAGTAACCTCAACAATATTCACCCAGAATAGCAATATTTTCACTTGAATACCTTTCAGGTCCTTAATTTTGTCCCTTGAAATAGTACCGGAAATCGTGGTCTTGTACTTGAGGTCGTATCCATCTATGGTGAAGCTGCAGGTTTTGTTCAGGGAAACCGAGAATTTACCGGTGCTCCGGTCCAGCTCGTAGCTCACGACCCCCTTAGGCAATAAGCCCACCGGGAAATCGTACGATTCCATGACTTGATAGACTGTTAAAGCACCATCGGCGGCCGCTATCGCCGCGGCGGCGGCAGCGACGGATATGAGGAGGAGAAGGAAGCACTTGGCTGACGACATGGATTTCCGAGGATTTTTGGGTGCGTGTAACGTAAGGGTTTTGAAGAATGGCCCAGATAATTTCCTTTTAAAGGATATTATGTTGATTTTATTTTTCATTTACCTTTTTTCAAATTCAGTTGTAATTAATAGAGAAAGGGTTGGTTGGTAGGACTTGGGAGTAGGTGGGATTTGGGGTGATTCTTCTATGAGCCTGTACAAGAAATTCCCTTGGGATTAGTGGTGTGTAATTTTGGTAATCATTCTTTTTTTTTTAAAACCAAATTTGAAAATTATCAAAACATATATATATATATATATATATATATATATATATAAAAATAAGTTAGTGGAATGTTTTAAGAAAGATGTTTATGTGGCAATAAAATGGATTAGTTAGAATTGATCTAGATTGTTTCTATAATTAATTTCATTAATTATTGTTTTTATAACTTACATATATACTTATTGACATTCCATATTTTAGTTTATATTAAAATTTGTAACTCCCAATTAATTATAGAACTATGTAAGTAATTTATAAAATATTGAAATTTATTTTTTAAAAATTAATTTTAAATAAATTTTAATAAGTTTTAGAGTTATCTATACTACATTGAATATTCATTAATAAAAATAAAGATAAAATAGTGTATTCCAAAAATTTATTAAAAAAATTATATTTAATATTTTAATTCCTATCAAATATTTTCAATATAGTGGATTCAAAAAATTTTTTTTGGTGCATACATATTGGATTCAAATGAAATTTATTTGACTAAAATAAGGAAGAAAATTTTATAATATAAGTTTAATTAAATTTTATTATTATATTAATAATATAAAATAAATAAATAAATGATTTTTCAGGAAAAAAGTTTCCAAATTCACGTACCTCATGTTAATTTTGCGGTGGCAAAGTTATATTTTATTTCAATGTAAATAGATTTATTAAACTATTATATTCGAAATATTAATATTCTCATAATATAAAAGAAATTTCAATAATGAAATGAATATTATCATTAATTAATAATAAAATAATAACAAATTATTTAATAAAAAAGAAAATACCAAGTATAATTAGCTCTTTTTTCGACCAAAAACATAAAGAAATTCCAATCAATATTTATATGGTCTATTATTAAGTATTTTTTGTATTATAATTGTTATTTTAATATTTATATAACATTCATGATATTCCTTCTATATATATATATAAAATATATATTCTCTATATTACAAATATAAAATCAGTACTTCGTCATAAAAAATTCACATTACTATTTTTATACATTTAAAATAAGTTTTTTTATATACATAATTCTTGATTATTTTATAAAATGAATTACTTTGGTATGTGTACTTCAAATTCTGAATTAATAATTTTTGATGTATTGTTAATAATCATATAAAAAAATATGGTTCGATTTATTTAATAATTAAATTTTCCCGTGCAAAGCAGGGGATAAAAAGCTTGTTAAAATTAATGTCATTAGTCATTAAGTGCGCCTTTGTTATTATTAAAGTAATATTTAGTGATCATTGAGTCAATATTGGGTTGTCTAAAAATTTGGAGAATAAGAATTCCGTAACTCTACTAAATATCATTCGAAATCTGGAATAGATAATTGGGTAAATTATATTTATTATCTCTGATATTTAATTTAATTATAATTTAATTTTTCCATTTTTTAGAAATTACAAAACACTCTATAACCTTTTACCTTAATGCAAAAAACTCCCGAAATAATTTGCTCATTTATATTTTTTGACTTCATATTGTATAGTTTGAGGAAATTTTCTGTAATGAATGATATATCAGAGAATTTTTGTAATATCTAAATATATAGAATTGAGTTATAATTAAAACAAATCTAAAGAGTAATAGATGCAATTCACCAATACCATTTTCTTTGAAATTCCGTAAAACCCCGATTTCGTACACGAGTTTTGTGTCGAATACATTAAAAAGTCACTTTCAAAGTGTCAATTTATATGGCCAAAAAGGAAAAAAAAGTGTCCATATCTTGATCTTGACTTCAACGTGTACATATTTTCCACATTTTAGGTTGCACGATCTCCAATAGGTCAAAATCAGCAACTCCAAAGTCCCACCCAACATTGGTAAGTGGCATCTAAAAATATTCGGCTATTAGATGATCAAAATTAGACCATATCTATGCATACATGTTATACTGCTCACGAAGTTTAATCATTGCTTTTAATATTTTCGGTCAGATAAATCCATGAGAGCAGTCAAAGCGGGTAAATGTAATTATCGAAATTATAAGAGTCTTGATTGTATTTAAAACAAGGGTCTGCTGTAATCATCATTATCCCCAAATATAAAGGAAAATATCATCGAAGGTGACTCCGCATGCAGATATGAAGACTAAATAAGTAAAAATATGAACCCAACTCAAAGCAAAAAAACACAATGCCAGCTTCAATAAGATAAGCAAATTATGATTTTAGCCAAACAACTGCCATCCTATCATTACATAATAAATAAATCAAACTCCAAAATCATACTCATTCAACTATGATATGATTGGTGACAGTTCACATCCATATGCATTATTAAATTAGCTTCTAGCCATTCAATTATGAACTTGTCCAGTATCCAATCAGCATCTATAATTCAAGTTTTTGACACCATAGTTAACCCAAAAGAGAAATACATGACGAGACCAAATCACAGCATTTTTCATAAATAAACCTATTGAAACTACAAAATATAGTGTTAACCAAGACAAATCACTGAATATTCACTAACAAGATCCTCAAGAATTGAATACAACAATAATATGAGCAATAAACTGACAGAAATACATACAAGAATGGTTACAACTTCTTCTACTGAAAAAACCCGGGCAATAATTGTCACAATTATTAGCAAGCAAGAAACTCTAAAGAACAAAAAAAAGGGATACAAGAAAGCATACAGTTTTGAGCAGTTTTAGTTCACGTCCTTGAGTCTTTTTATCAATGCATCCAGAGATTTCTTCTTCGGGTTTTGCCTAGCCCCTCTCGTTCCAAAAGAACCAAACAACCTATCCGATTGATCCCTCAACTTCTCGGAAATAGAAACTACTTTCCTATAATCCAGTGCATTATAACTCCTTTCTCTAATGACCGGATTCAAGAAATTCTCAGGATGATTGCTCAGCAGCAAATTGACCAACTGCCTCGACTCACAAAGTCCTGATTTCAATTGGAACGCATCCGTCTCAGACAAAAGGGAAGCTTGGTTCTCAGCAAATGATTCCAAGAGTCGAATATCAATATCAAGCCCCATAATAGAGTTGATATTGAACCTTTTAACTGTTTCCCCAAGTAAAGCTCCGACAACCATCTCAGATATATGAGCAAGAACATCTTGCAAAACACGTCTCAGCACCTGAACAGGCAAAACCTGCTGTGCAGTCGAAACCAGTGTTTCCAAGAAAATAATAACCTCATTTGAATACTCATTGCCACCAGGTGGAGGTTCGTCAGCCATCCAATTCACATTTTCAATCAATGATAGGAATCCATCAACTTTTTGCTTAAGCAAACCTGAGAGTGTATCTTCAGCTGCATCTCGGGCTTTGATAAGAGGAAACTGCCTTCTTCCTCTCTCTGCTATCCTCAAAGGAATTCCTGAAAGCTGTGCAGCATGACGAAAGAAGAAATCACAAGCACGTTCAAAAACTGCCATGTTTGCTGCCATCTGCATAGCTTGAGTTACTCCATTGATTGAACCATTAATAACTTTTAATATAGCCCCATCCAAGACTTCAGTCAAGAGCCTGTCTAAGTACTTCTTAACCACATCATAAAACTCAAGCTGCCCACCATAGGACATGAAACTCACAGAATCCTCAATGAAGGACCTCACGATTCTACAGCAATCAGGAACGGTTGATGAAAATGGTGCAACGTAAGGAAATGCGGGCATTATGTTTGAAGTCTGTATCTGAAATGAAAGAACATTCATCGAGTATTCATACTCTTTCTTCATATACATCTGCTCAAATTTATCAGCTGCCAGAGCCTCAGCAAACTGCTTACGGCAATCAGACAACAACAATTCGTGATATTTATCCCTATGCTTGCTTAGAACATCAAGCAAAGCATCAATTGGGTAACCAAATCTACGCAATGTGACACCAAGTAAACTAACATAATCCTTAATCAATAACAAATGATTTGCAGTTTGCATTCTGGAAAACTGATCCTCCAACACAGAGCACATCTTGCTTACAGCAGTATCCCATAGATTCTCTACTTCCATCTTTGATATCAATCCTCCTCCTGTCCTCAAAACCCGATCCTCCACTATGAAGAACCCTGCAATTTGTGCGAAAAATGTCTGATGCGACTCAAGGAAAGGAGTCATTGAGGATACCTGGAAATCAGAAGTCAGCTGCAATTTTCTGTTCTCAAAGTAATACTGTTTAAACCTATCCTCAAGCCCTAGCGTCTGGTGTATATGATAAGCCCTGTACAATGGCGTCAAATCAAACCCTGAAGATCCATTCCCGCCGTTACTTCCATCAATTAATCCGTCAATCTCATCATCCTCTTCTTCTAATGCATAAACGCAATCTCTCAAGCTAAGCCGGCTTTGTTCCTCGGCTTGCCGCTGCTTAATACGAAGCTCTTCTTCT
Source organism: Verbena officinalis (assembly GCA_958496215.1). NCBI lineage: Eukaryota > Viridiplantae > Streptophyta > Magnoliopsida > Lamiales > Verbenaceae > Verbena > Verbena officinalis. Next base: position 1,432,031 of record OY292385.1, read on the forward strand.
CTCTGGCGCGCCGCTGATGCTTGTCCAATGGCTAGCTGACCTAGATTTCGGCTAACTGTTCGGATCTCCACTAGCCAATCTCCAAACTCCTTACTCACTTTCCTCTCTATGTGAGCCCTAATCGTCGGGATCTGCTTCTCCAACATTCTTTGCAGAGTCGACGACGGTGTTTTCTCCTGAAAATTCGTTTCAATCGAGTCCAAACACTTCAAGGCCATGTAGAAGTTATTCTCATTGAGATGGAAATTTGCTCGCGAGCACAGCTCCATTAGCTGAACACACGTGTTCAGCGAATTTATCGCGAGAGCGATATTGGAGCACTTGTTTTTGGCTTCAACATAAGCATCCAGGGAGGTTAGGAGTGGAACAGCAACGTTCTGAAGCTTGGAGTTGGAGTTGGAAAGTGAAGACTTGAGCGAATCGACATCGGATAAGAGGGATCGAAGATCATCAACGGCCATAATAAAGTCCTGGTAGTGAGCGCGGCATACATCTTCGATCTCCGATTCCTTGGACTTGGAGAAGTGTTTGAGGTGGTGGAGTAAGGTTTCCGGTTTGCCGGAGGCGAAAACTTTTCGAACGAAGGGGCCGAGATCTTCGCCGTTGCAGATGGCGGCTGAAAGGAAGAGCTGGTCTTGCTTGTCCGCGGTGTCGCCGTTCTCCGAAGACGCCGGAACGATTTTCCGACGAGACTTCGTTGCGTTCATCGTCGCCGCTATTTATCTTCTGACAGTAACCGCTAGTGACGGGGCCGTTAAAGGCGGAGGGGCTTTAGAGAAAATGGCGTGTTTGAGGAAATAGTTGGAGATAATATTCTGGGGAAAGAGAGAGGAATCGATGTTAAGACAATTTATTATTACTAATTTTTAATTGACTAAATTGCCACCGAAAGTCGGAGTAATTTCTTGTTATTGCAATATGAGAGGAAAGCGATAATGAGATAATTCAGAGTTGGTAAGCAAATGAGAGCTGTCTCTGGTCTGGGCCATTGACCGATGACGAAAATGGAAAAATATTCCTTAACGACTTTCTTTGAATTATAACAATAATATCCAAGGTTTATATCTAGTAATCTAGTGCCTACAATCCGAGACTAGCTTTTTATCCATGCATTGCACGAAAAAATTTAATTATAAAATATATATTATTAAATAAATCAAAATTATAATTTTTTATATAATTATTAACAATACATTAAAAATTATTAATTCAGAATTTGAAATACATACACCAAAATAATTCAGTTTATAAAATAATCAGGAATATAAAAAGCTCATTTTAAATGTATAAAAATAGTAATATGATTTTTTTATGACGAAGTACTGATTTTATATTTGTAATAGAGAGAATATATATTTATATATATATAGAAGGAATATCATGAATGTTATATAAATATTAAAATAATAATTATAATACAAAAAATATTTAATAATAGACCATATAAATACTGATTGGAATCTCTTTATCTTTTAGGTCGAAAAAAGAGCTAATTATTATACTTGGTATATCTTTTTTATTAAATAATTTGTTATTATTTCATTATTAATTAATGGTAACTTTTATACTATAAAAATATTAATATTTCGAATATAATAATTTAATAAATCTATGTACGTTGAAATAAAATATAACTTTGCCACCACAAAATGAACATGAGATACGTATATTTGGAATTTTTTTCCAAAAAAATTAATTATTTATTTATTTTATATTATTAATATAAAAATAAAACTTAATTAAACTTATATAATAAAATTTTCTTCCTTATTTTAGTTAGATAAATTTCATTTGAATCCACTATGTATGCACCAAAAAAAAAAAAAAAAAAATGAACCCACTATGTCAAAAATATTTGATAGGAATTAAAATATTAAATATAATTATTTTAATGGATTTATGGAATACATTATTTTATCTTTATTTTTATTAACGAATATTCAATGCAATATAGATAACTCTAAAGCTTATTAAAATTTATTTAAAATTATTTTTAAAAAAATATATTTTAATATTTTATAAATTAGTTATATAGTTCTATAATTAAGGGGAGTTACAAATTTTTAATATAAACAAAAATATGGAATATCAATAAATACATATGTAAGTTATAAAAATAATAATTAATAAAATTAATTATAGAAACAATCTACATGGCAAAATGAATCAATTCTAACTAATCCACTTCATTGCCACATAAACATATTTCCTAAAATATTCCACTAACTCATTTTCATATATATATATATATATGATTAGACCTATATAAAGACAACATAAGTTATAATACAAATAATTATATTTTACCACTCCTTTAGCGATGTTTTTTATATTTTTATAATCCTATAGTTTATCGGTTACAATCTAAATTTTTTGTCTTGGTGCAGTTTGCAACCTAAATCTGTTTTCCGATTGCCTGAATAGTAACACACGATGGTTATGTGAAACCGAGAAAAGGAAATGCTTCTGACTTCTGAGTCAGAAAGGCCATCTTGGGGATTTGAAGCCTGAAGGATCAGCTCATAAAATAGATCTTCTTACAGTTGGGACTTAGCCACCTTTGCCTCACTCGCCTGTAAAAAGTAAACATGAATTCTCATGTGAATACGAAAAATGAAGATGGCTATATAGGTACTTCAAAAAAGAAATTAGGGAAATTTTCATTTTAGTCCAAAACTTAGTTTCTGTTCATTTTTTAGTTTCATGGACTGCAATTCTTAAATGTAATCTTGTAGATATCTTATACCTGTTCTCAAATTTAATCTCTCTCCACTTCTATGTCTAGCATTTCAAATTTTCAACCACAAAAGTTTTGTGTCTTCTTTATAGATCTCAGTGAGATATGATTTTGTAAAAGTTAAAAGTTGAAAAAAAGTGCAATAGTAACAATAGGGAGTGTTTGGAAAAAAAATCTAAAAGCAGGGAGAAAAAGTAGTTGAGTGTTTGGCAAAAAAATTGAGAATCACTTCAAATTTTAATAAAACTACTAAGTAAAGTTTTATTTTAATTATGAAAATACCTAAAATCTAGAATTAGAATTCAAAAGCATGTCTTTACGTGCTTCTGGATTCTAGCTTATTTATGCTTAAATTTAGCAGAAGTTGGGAGTGTTTGGTATCAAAAGCACTGGAAAAAATCACTTCTGATAGAAGTGATTTTTTTTAGAGTTTGCAAACACTCTCGTAGTCAAAAGGCTTGAAGAATATGGATTATATTACTCACCAGGGATATATTCTTCGTTGATCTTTCCATCATATAATCACAGGGCTTGAAAAAGTCTCCATGTTCCTTTGACCATTTCTGCAGTCTTGAACACACATAGTTGGAGCCAAGTGAATTAGACCAGTAAACAATTCCACCCCTGGTTCAGTTCACAAAAATAGTCAGCTTCTTTATCAGTTAAATAAAAAAAATTAGAAATTAGGAGTGTCAAATTGCAAACCTGTATGATGGGAACCCCATTCCCAAAACAGAGGCAACATCAAGATCAGATGACCTAATTACAATGCCCTCTGAAATTAAACGGCATGCTTCATTTAAAGCCGGAAAAAGGATCATCTCAACGATCTCATCATTCGACAATTCTGTCAGCTGCACACACCAGTTGGACAAAAAGAAGAAATTTTGAGAAACAAAATAAGAACTATGGTAAAATTTCAGTTACTGAAAGGCAAAACTCTTTGAAGTTGACTTGTAGAAAATATCAGGAGAGAGAGAGAGAGAGAGAGAGACAGAGAGAGACAGAGAGAGAGAGAGAGAGAGACAGAGAGAGAGTCTCAACCTTGGAGTCAAGGATCACATTTGATACACTTCTAGCCTTCTCCATGTGTTTCTTTAATTCCGGATCTTCGCTAGCCTTGTTGCAGTTGTCATACTCGTAGAAACCCTTACCGTTACACTCACCTGGTATAAAACTTCATTATATGTGATATATTCAATAAATGCACAAGACAATATTTAAACAGAGAGAGAGAGAGAGAGAGAGATAGAGAGAGAGAGAGAGAGAGTTACCTTGACAGTCATCTTGCTGTAAAATTGGAATCAGCATAGGTTTGTAGGATCTATATGGGAGAGACTCAATAAATCTCTTACTAATCAACCCAAAAGCTTGAAACCCAATCATATCAATCATTCTGCAGGAATTTCATCAGGGATGCAAAAAACATGTCATGTGAAAAAACAAGAAGCAGACTTTGTTGTATCAAGATTCATCTATGACAGTAAAAGTTATATAGAAGGGAGAAACTTTATTTTGCGCTTAACATTCACACTTCAGATTTGCAACCTTTGTGCTTGTAATTGCTTACATGAGATAAGGAGTTACATATTTGTTTTCATTTCAATAAGTCTAATGAGGAATTGGAGTTAATTCAGGATTTCAAATCCATTGAGGTTATTTGGATATTGTAATGGATTTCAAATCCTTCTACTCAAATAAGCAATTACTGTGAACTCCACTCAAATAAGAAGTCATTTGAACTCCATCCTACAAACCCTTCCTCCAAAGCCAAATTCTTCAATCCAAACATAGCCTTAAGGTTTCATTTAATCCACAGTAATCATTCATGAAATAGCTTAAAATGAGAGCTCAGGGATTTGAAATTCATTGTAATATAAATTTATCTAAAGAAACTTGATGGATTTTACATCTTTAGCTCCAAATCAATCAATCCAAGCATAGCCTATAATTCACAGTATCTGGCATACCTGAACGGACCCCATTGTGTCCCAAAGCTTTTAAGAGATTGATCAATCTTGTAAATATCTACACCGTGTTCAGCAAGTAAAATTGCCGCATGAAGATATGTAATGAACATGCTGTTGATTGTGTGTCCTTTCCACTCACTAATTAGAATTGGGGTTTTCCTCAATTTTTTCCCAAAATCTATTAAATCAATGATTACTTGAGGCAATGTGTTCTCTGCACAAACTATTTCCACAATAGGCATGGCAGAAGAAAGGCTGCAACCAATGATGAGGAGAGGAAGTTATCAAAACAAACTCATGCAGTGACAAACTATTCTCTAAGGCTATGTTTGGATTGATTTGGAGGATGGATTTCAAATGACTTCATATTTGAGTGGCATGCCTGGATGATTTCAAAAATAGCTTAAAGTAGGGGTTAAAGGATTTTAAATCCATTATAATAAGATTTTCCAGATAATCTCAATGGATTTTTAATTATGGATTTATAATCTAAGCTCCAAATCCATCAGTCCAAACATAGCCCAAAACTAGATGTACCAGAAAAAGTTGATGCGAGCAGTCCGATTTTGGCATTTGGTCCTCTCTCCAATCAATTTGGAGCTGAACGCTGAGATATTACTGGTGAAAATGCAATGTGGGGGACAGGACTTTTCAAGATTAACAAAAATCTCTTGCTTCAGTGACAAACTTTCAGATTCAGTCTGCTCAAAGTTCAGAAAAGGAGAAGAAATCAGGGAAGTAGTAGAATCCAGTTCAGAATATGCTTACCATACTATTAATTTGCCATAAATGTTTCCTAAATTGTGGTATACCTCTATAACTAAATCAACATCATTAAAGTTGTCATAATCGAGAACACCCTTTAATAGACTGGAAGCTTTCTCAAGGCCCTCTTCAGTTGTCTTTCCATTCTTGAGATGATTTTGCAGATTTTCTGTCACAGAATTAAATAGCTTCAGAAAATTCATTTTTTCAGAAGGAAAAGGTAACAAAAAGAAAAACAACTCAGTAATAGTATAAGGGGCTCTTGCCTTTGATTCTGCTGATCCCTTCTATTAGATCCTTCTTGTGCTTCTCTTTCACAATGACTTGGTAATTCCTAAGAACTAACATTGCTGCTATTTCGGCACTCATTAATCCCCCACCAATAACACCAACCTTGTTTATTTTTCTAGGTAGCAAATCCATCTTAGATATTCCAGGTATCTGTTACCAGAACCCATGCTACAGGTCAGCTAATGGTTAGAATTGGACACAAGGATAATTTATTTAATTCTCATTTCAACAGCATGACAAAAATACAAAGATGGCCATGATATATCTGAACTCCATTAGGTATTTGCAAAGAAATCATACTTAATATTATTGCAAAACATGTCTGGTATCTCAAAATTAGCATTCCCAACTAATTTAAGCATCAGACTTCTACTTCAAGAAATTAGATTTAATCAACCAACCATTGCATTGTAGGCCTGTTACAATGTTACTTTTAGAGTAAGTTTAGACTCATTTCTCGCTTTTAATTTCTAAATTCATGAATTCATTACACAAGAGTTGATCCGAAATCTCAGACATTTTGCAGAACCTTTAAACTTTGGCGTTGCGCAAAAAAGAAGTGGATTAAGCTCCTGCATGTACTAGATTGTCGGAGTTCTTCAAGAGCTTGTGCTTCCTGGCAGAAGAAGGCAAATAGTCATAAACTGCATTTCTGTGGGTGCAATTCCAGGAAGAAAAAAAATTAAGCACATTACCTTCCATAGTGCATTACGAGAGCCTGAAACAATTCCCTGTTCAATGACATCAATGCACACTAAAGGGTGCACCACATTTGGATTTTTTTTCTGCATTTCTAGTCGAGCTGAGTTAATTATAGTCCTAGCTTCATTCAATGGTGGTAATTTGTCAGTTTTATAAAGACTAATCACCCATGGTTTTGTACCCTCTAATATGTCCAAAGCCCATTGACGAGCTACTCCAAGAAGCTTATCTGCTGGAACAATGGCATCCACAAGGGACAAAATTTGAGCCTCCTTTGCATCTACTCGCTTTGACATCTGATGCCATGCCAAGAAATATTATACGATATGTGGAGCAAGAACCGAAAACTTGAAATGAGCACAAAGTTAAATACCAAAATCATTTCAAGAGCTTTGGGAAGGCCTACAAGCCGTGGAAGCCTTTGTGTTCCTGGAGCAAATCAAAATTTCAAAATCAATTACCCAGCAGTATGATTAAAAAGTACAACCGTCATATAATTTTGTAGATACATGACTATTAAGAATGATTATATAAAATATACAGACAGTCTGTTTTGGAAGCTTAATCTCTATTAAGAAATAAAAACCTATATTAATTATACCTCCATAGCCAGGAAGAATCCCATACAGAAGTTCAGTAAGGCCTAGTTGTGCTGAGGAAGTCGATATGCGAGCATGACAAGCCTGAAAAAGAAAAACAATAATTAGGGCTAACATGCTCAAATGCTTACTATCATACCTCAGCCTCAAATCTTCAACTTTTAATTGCATCACTTGACCCAAATATACTCTTAAAACTGAGTTTAAAACAGTTGATCAGCTTAAGTAAATTAGTTAAAAAGAACACTCTCCCTCCTATCAGATGTCTATGTTACTCTAGTGATGATGGTAGGATGAGAAGAGTTTGCTGGTTTGTGAATGAGGAGAAGATTGATTTGATTGGATAGAAAACATGAAATTTCCTTTTCGTAAATTTCCATATCAATTTCAGGCTACTCAAAATATTTAGGTGTTTAAGCACCATGTAATTCAAAAGAATCCGTGAAAAAGAGAGAAAACTACTGAAACACATCATCACATACAAGAGCAATTTCCAGTGCACCACCAAAAGCAGGGCCTTCAATAGCAGCTACCAAAGGCTTCCTTGCAGCTACAAATGGAACAAGTAAGTAATGATAAAAATGAAAATGGAATAAATCTCCCAAAAGAGCAGAAACTGGTAAAAACAATACCTTCCAATGTATCGGTGATAAATTGAATTGACATGAACCCGAGCTCCTTTTTTGCTGTTACAGCCTTATACCTCTTAGAACAACATAAACTGTGCTGAGGTATTTGAAGAGGAAACAATATGCATGTAGCGAGTCTTACTCTTTTTTCTCCCTTGTTTACCACCAAAAGCTGTCACATTAAAACCTGCAGAGAACTTCCCGTTTACACCTGCACAGTTAAACTGGGTATCAGATCAATTTATCAAACAAAAAAAAAACAAGGAAAAAAGCAAACAAGGGCCAATCCGCAATGTATCACTTTTCAACTTAACAAATAAGATAATCTATGGACTTACCAGTAATTACAATTGCTTTCACATCATCTCTTAATAGAGCTCCTTCAACATTCTCTTTCAATCTAAGCATCACTAGGAAATATAAAAAAACATTTTACAAAGTAGCAAAGCATGGAGAAAGAAGAACGAGATTGGTAAGAGCAACAAGAACAAGAACTGTAGGCTTAAGGTAGTATTTTTGCAGGATATTCCCACAAAATTAATCCATCGATGTACAAGGCATGTTTGAAATTGTAAGTTACTAAAAAATTTCAGCTGGATTCTGTACTACATAAGCCTAATTCCTAGGTAACATTCACCAAATACTCTGAAACTGTTTCTAATGGATTTATGTCCTTAGCATTGAGGACCAAAAAATTCCTTTTCAATTTCCTCTGAAAGTCTGAAACTCGACCACAGGTTTGCAGAGAACATCATTTCTGCTCCTATTGACCTAGAATGCAAAATTCTTCGACTACATAGACCTCACTGTTAAGTGTTAATTCCACACACAGCAGCTGCAGAATCATGAAATAAAATCTCGAGAGTCAATTATAGGTCAATCAGAGTACAAGATACCGTCAACAGAGAGAAGATTGAGAGGTGGATTGTTAATTGCGACGATAGCCACTCCATCGTCGCCTACCTCCACCACCGTCTTCCGGAGCATCTTCGCCGCGTCGAGGTCGCGGGCGGTGGTTCCCAGTGGCAATACAGAAGGAAAAGAGTGGTCGACTTGCAGTAGACTGGTAGTTGACTTTTAGCTTTTGGTAGAGAATCTACCTGACTCTGGTCTAATAGATTCCATTTGGGACTAAATGATTATTCCAAGTGGGAAATTTCGTTGATTACTGAAGTACTTTTTCATAATTGGTAATGAAGGGTTTAACTGAATATAATATTTAATCATTTAATGTGATGATCTCCAGGTCTAATGGAGCCGAGGTCGGTTTAACTTTCCAGGGTAGATATATGCGTTTTAATCAACTGTATTAATTGATCTAATATTCTCTTTTCAAATATGTACAGCTCTGGGTGAAAACTAGATGGAAATTATTATTTGATTGATTAATTGATTGATTTGTATTATTTTAAAATTAAGCAATAAGACAGTGTCGGCCATAATATTAAGTTAGCCCATTAAGGTTTACGTGTTTGGGCTATTCTTGGGCTTTCTAAACAATATCGAAAATGGGCCTGTAAATATTAAGGTCATTGGAGTAGAAACCCTGCTTAATTTCCCGCATATATAAATCGAAATAAATATAAGAAGATAGCGCCACTGCAAAACCCTAGTTGGTCATCTCCATCGACAATTCCCCCCACTTCGAGCAGACTCAGGAGGCGCAGTAGTCATGGTACGCCGCCGATGCCTCCATCTCGAAACAATGCTGATAACCATTTCGTACTTATGTTTAAATTTTTCTTGTCTAGGGTATCGATTTGGTCGCCGGAGGTAAGAACAAGAAAACCAAACGTACCGCCCCTAAATCCAATGACATTTACCTCAAACTCCTCGTCAAGGTATTTCTCCTTTTCGTTTCTATGAAATTCGTGTGGTTGTTATTATTCTGTGGATGGATCAAATTATGGGATTCTAGAAGAGCTATGATATGATCTGATTTTGAATTCGTGACGACGTTGTAGTTGTACCGATTTTTGGTGAGGAGGACCGGTAGTAATTTCAATGCGGTGATTCTGAAGAGGCTCTTCATGAGCAGGGTCAATAAAGCCCCTATCTCGCTCTCCAAACTCAGTGCACTTATGAAAGGAAAGGTAAATTTCTTTAATTTGGACGTTTGCCATTTTAATTAATTCAATTATCAATATGTTTAATTTATTTTAGAACTCATTGCTAGCTAGGGTTAGCATCAAAGATCACAAATGTGAGCTGCAGGGATAATTAGGTTTCTATTAAATCCTACCAATCATTTTACAAATGAAATAATTCTTCTCTTCCCAGTTCCCACCCCATCAGAGCTTATTGGGACGCCAGGGTTAATTATTGTGTATAAAATTCATAATATTGATAATTTTGCCCCCATAATGGAGTTGGTTAAATATTGGGTGGAAAGTGGAATACTTTTCTGACTTTGGACTATATGAATATCTTATTATCCCATAATGAGTTTTTATTTAATATTTTAAACAAGATCGAAAAGAAAACTTGTTCGTCAACACAAAAAACGATTATTATGGCGTGTAATGATCACAGTTGTTCTTTCTCACTATAAGTGGGAAATAAAGAGTTGAATGGTGAGAGATTGATCATTTTACAACTTTGGAAAATGAATTACTATTCCCAGAGATGAGATCTTTTATGCCAATGAAGAATTTTTTTGTGGGTGAAATTATATAGCAATACCTTTGATATGTTGTAATAAGGTTAATTTTTTTCTAGTTGCCCATTATATTATTCATGTCAAGACTCTGCGTTAATCATTTTAAATTTTTTAACTTTATATATCAAATTGTTGCTTAAATTTGTAAATTATGGGCATTCATAGGAGGACAAGATTGCTGTGCTTGTTGGGAGTGTAACGGATGACATTCGGGTGCATGAGATCCCTGCTATGAAGGTTACTGCTTTAAGGTTCACCGAAACTGCAAGGGCTAGAATCGAGAAGGCTGGTGGAGAATGCTTGACTTTTGACCAACTTGCTCTTAGAGCCCCTCTTGGTCAGAACACGGTAAAGATTCTTGAGCTTTTCTTTTACATTTATCTCCACAATTTGTTTCTATTCTCATGTTGTGTAATCTTGTCAGCTACTTTAAATTACAATTGCTTTAATCGTGCAAAAATTTCAAGTTTTGTGGTCTTTTGTAATTTTAATTATGGTTACAAATGAGATATAAATAAAAATAAACATCTTATGAAAAATTTGACAAATATTATCAGGTACTTTTGAGAGGTTCTCGTAAGGCTCGTGAAGCGGTGAAGCACTTTGGGCCAGCTCCTGGTGTTCCACACAGCCACACAAAGCCTTATGTTAGAGCTAAGGGAAGGAAGTTTGAGAAGGCTAGAGGAAAAAGAAACAGCAAGGGTTTCAGGGTTTAAGTTTGTTCTTGGTTATAACAAAATTGATTGCAGCACCTTTAAATTTTGTCTGTCACCTAGTGAAAGATTTTGCTCCCCATTCTCTTCTTAATTTTGTTCTTGTCCAACAGCTTTTTTTGGATGCAATTCTTCTTATCAGCAGTGCTCTTTGTCTTGCAAGTACTATTGATAATTCAATGATATAATTTCAGCTTAGAAAACACTTTGTCGATTCATTTTTCTAAACCTTTCATTTCTAAGGATCATGGAATAATCATGTTTTTATTTCCTGTCTGGGGAGATTTACACTGGTTCTATAGTCTATACACTGAATATAAACAAGAAATAAAGAACTATCCTTTTAAACTGTACTTTATTTACATCTATATAACGGCCAATTCCACGCTAAAACTATCATATTTCTACTGATTCTTACTAAATACATTCCTTGGGAGAGTGAAGAAAAAAAAACATAAAAATATGAGCCGAATGTAAAATAAGATATTTGGGCTTAAAAGTACAAGCCCAAAATGTACACAAGCCTTTATATTATCAAGCAAATACCATCTCAACTTCGGTACGACGAGGGTCCAAATTATGTAGCATAATTGGGGGCCCATAAGCCCATTTCAAAACCAATTTATCAATTTTGATATGGGTCAAGCCCATTTACTATACTACACCAAGGCCCAAAGTACCCATCAAGTGAAGGAAGGCCTAGCACAAGCCAAAACGATCTCGATCGTCCGTCTCAAGTTGATCTAAGAGCGAAGATCAATCCAAGTGTCCTTGCCATGTTGGAGAAACACTATAAATAGCACCCTTCCTTTTTGGAAAAGGATAACTTGCAATTGAGAATATTATATTATTATTGTACTCTTTGTATTTTATGGATCAATTTATTTATTGGAATTCAATTATGTTTGTCTTATCTTTAATAAGTTGGTGAATCAAGGATTCGCAAGGTCTAGGGTCCGGGTCGTACGTTTTATACGACCCCAAGATCCGAGCCTATCTGATCTCCTAAATTTAGCATAATGCGTTGCAAATTTATTGCAACAATTATCTTTTTTTTTTTTTAATAAATCTTTATAACTCTAATTCGTTGTATTGCATGTGTACAATTATTAGCATCTTTTTTCCAATAGACTAAAGTATAAAATGAATGTGCATATCATGCAAGCCACCTGATAGATACTAAGGGACTAACTCAAAAAGGACTTGCAATTATGAGTGTGATATCCCCACATGCCCACCTCGTGTCACTTCCCTAAGATGCAATCCACAAATAATTGACATTTTTCAATAAATTTCCAATTGAAATAAATCCCCCAAGAAAGATAAACCTAAAACTTAAGTGTTATCTATATTAAAAGCATAATTAATTAATTAATTGAAATATCCTCATCCACGTTCAAAAATTCCCACATGGATCTAAGGTTACACCTCATTGCATTCCTTTGTTTCACTTTGCATTTTCTTTTTTGTCTCCCTAACATAAATATCTATTTTCTTTGTTATACTTCTTGACCTGCGCTGGTTGTACGGATTCGGATATAAGGATACAACAGCGAAAGAGAGTATTTTAACATTTATTATTAGACGGGTGTCTATCATCAACAAAAAAAAATAGATGAGTTTCGGATCGTAATGCTTCAAAGTTTAGTTGTCCCACATTGTAAAAATGAAAGAAAAAGATTTGGTTTAGACCCAATTTTAAGTTATAGACGTGACACCGATATGACATGATACATAAACCTTTCTATGGGAATCCTTTTGCAGTGTGTTGAGCCAATGAAGACGAGAGAAATCAATTATAAAGAATGCTTTAAGCATGTGAGGATGTATCAGAAGAGCACATGATAGTCCACACAAAGCCAGCAAACATGCTTCTAAGCTCTCTTTCTCTTCTGGACCAATCTTATAAACTTGCTGACCAAAAGTTGGACTTTTGATACTTCTCACTCATTTTTTCACATTTATCCAGGGACAGCTACTCATTAAAAATATATATTATAGTGTGGTACATTTATTAATACTATATTTTTGGGGGGCAAAATGGCAAATATTCTTCCTTTTTGCTTTAATAACTAATTAATATACAACTTGCTCCCATGATATCTTTCTTCCTCACTTGTAAGTTGTGTCTAGCAACAAAAGATATAAATAAGCAACTAGTAAAAGAAGAGTTTTTCACTTAATAACACCTGATAAATCCATAATAAAGCAGTTTTTACACAACAATCACTTTTAGAAGCCAGGAGTTTTGAGTGCAACTATGGTCCTTATGAAATTTAAAAATTTGTCAATTTGAAACAATTAACTTCTTATTTTCTTGTCATATATATAGTAGGGTGAATTATATCTAGGTTTCCTGTAATTTGATGTATTTACAAATCGATCATATCTAACTGATAAATTACCCTGTAGTCGTTGAGCTTTCCATAAATGTAAACCTTGTTTCGAAAATATTCCCCAGAGCACAACCCCCAAATTAAGATCGTAAGTGGTATATTTTTGGAATACTTATACATTTGTTAGAAATCTTAGGCAACTCCATATATGGATCCATCTAAACATACACTCAGGGTATATAATATTTTATTCCATCAAAATTTATAACTAACACTACCATTGAAAAATATATATCCTGCTAGAATTTTCAGTGAAAAATTAGTAGTCTTTTACGCACGATAACTTCAGTAACGCCTTCACATTTCGTTCCAAGTGACATCTCTTTTATTATTGCCATTATTATTATTTTTCATGGATAACATGCCCCAAAACTTACCAAAAATCATTGATATTTCAAGGTTGGAATAGAATAGACCATACATACAAGAGAAATAAAAGAAGAGATGAACTTAGGTAGATGTATAGATGAATAATTGATATGAAGAATGGGTTTGTCTTGACCATTTTGTGTGGATTGGCTCTTTGTTCAAATCCACATCTTCTTGATTAATGTGTTTGCAGAAGCACATGACATGGCCTTTTTTTGACACTTTTTGACTATACTCACTGAACTCAAACTGATGATATAGTACAGTACACCATGCCCATTCCCACATCGATCCTTTTTATCATATCAATTATCATAAATAGTACTCCAATGTTTTTACTCCTTTTTTTTTTTCCTTTCTTGTGTTTAATAATTACAGTACGTACTCATTAGTTCCTGGAAAATGGGAATGGGGTTTTAGTTAAACAAATGAAAAGGATAAAAAAAGACAAGGAAATGACATGGTAAGATCAGTATGAAACAGGGCGTTTATCAAGGTTTAAAATAAGTGGGTTTTTGTTTTGTTTTTTTGTAGTTGAAGACTAGTGTTTGTACGCAGGAAAGAGTTTAGAAGTATCTCTCATACTCAACTTTAACAGCTTTTTAGAATTTTACTACTATAACTCTTTAAAAAAAAAACAAAATATTAAGAATCAAGCATTTTAGAAATCAAAAGGCACTTAAAAAATCTGTCAAATGTATTTCTTCGTCGTCATACTGAAAAATTATATTTAACAATTCCTATCCATAAAGAGACAAAGGAATGATTTTATCTCTAACTGCTAATATTATTATTATCCAATCCGAAAGCAGAGAGGGAAGGCAAGCCACTTCACGTGACAGGTCATTTTCATTCTTACCGTTGAATAAAGTAATCCCATCTCCTAATAATAAATGTTTCACAAGGTAACACAAATGCATTAACAAACCAACCAAATGCTAATTAATGAATAAATTAAGCCAAATATTGACCAATATTCCACTTAGGATAATTTGTAGGCTTGAAAAGAATTTAAAAGATATTTACCAGTAAAGATACTTAGGACTTCAACAAATTCATGTTGTGTCTGTCATATTAGACCCCTACAATGTAAAACTATTTCAATTAATGACAAAATTCCCAATAACTCGTACAGAATCATTTATGATAATTAAATAAACTAGAATTAAGCATGGCATGACAATAATTACCAAGGCAAAGCAGGAAGTTGAAAAGAGGCAGCCTTTGCCTTCTTTTTTGGTTTATAAATAGTGCAGAGTGTTCTTCTGTTTCCTCTGCAGCTTGCCGGTTGGTTGTTTTCGTTCTTTCTTTGGGTCGTGTTTGGCTTTTAGGTTTTGTGTTTTTTGCACTATTCCAAATGGCTTCTTTTCCCTCCTTTTCCTCTCGTTCAACACTTGCAGTTTTTCTTCTCTTTCTGCTTTGTTCTCACTTGCAACTTTTCTGTAATGCCACCCCTGCCAAACACGGCCCGTTAAGCCACCATCGCCATGCTCGCTTTGCCTCGCATAATTACAGAGATGCCCTTGCGAAATCGATTATGTTCTTTGAGGGGCAGAGATCGGGAAAACTCCCTCCGAGCCAGAGAATCACTTGGAGAAAAGACTCTGGCCTTTCAGATGGCTCAGCAATGCACGTACGTTTTCTTTTTTTTTTTTTTAAATTGTGAGCAAGGCGTCTTAACATGAAGTTCATCCTTTACAAGTATTATGGTTGAAGAATGAAATACTTGAAGTGGGTTTGCTTATTTTAGCTGAAAAATAAAATCTTTGAGGTGGGTTTTGCTTGTTATGTCTAAAAAATGAAATCTTTTAATTGGGTTTTGCTTATTCTCACTACAAATGGCAATGCAGGCATATTACCCCTTATTTTGTACCTTGTTTTTAATTTGCCCTCAAATAATGGACATTTTCACTACAAAAGGAATTTTTCTTATTTTGATGTTGAAATGGCAATGCAGGTGGATTTAGTTGGAGGATACTATGATGCAGGAGATAATGTTAAGTTTGGGTTTCCAATGGCATTCACCACCACTATGCTTTCATGGAGTGTTATTGAGTTTGGTGGGCTTATGAAAGGAGAGTTAGAACATGCCAGAGAAGCCATTCGCTGGGCTACTGACTATCTTCTCAAAGCCACTGTTCATCCGGACGTCATTTATGTTCAGGTTTAGAAAGAACCAATTTTTTGCTACTATTTAGGGGGAAAAAAAAAGAGACCTTTCAAAACTTATTGATGTTTGAAGTGGGATTTAGATTTCTTGATTATTGAACTACATTCTTGAAATGCCTTAAAAAAAACATGAATTTTTGTTTATTTATGAATTAATCAGAAACGAAAATCAAAATATTATTTGAAATGGGTTTTTGTAGGTGGGAGATGCTACCAAGGATCATGCTTGCTGGGAAAGGCCTGAAGATATGGACACTCCAAGAAGTGTATTTAAGATAGACAAAAATACTCCAGGCACTGAGGTTGCTGCTGAAACTGCTGCAGCTCTTGCAGCTGCTTCTTTGGTCTTCAGAAGATCTGACCCTAATTACTCTAAAGTTCTTGCCCGCAGAGCCATGAGGGTATAGCTTTATCACTTTAATAATTGTTTTGCAAAAGTTTATAAAGTATTTTTGTAATTTTCATTCTTTTTAAAGCAAAAAGAATTTGAAATTCCTATTTTTTGTGTTTTTTAAACTTGAAAAATATCAATTGGTAAAAAATATCACACATACACAATGTTCTTTAAAAAGAATGTTTAGTCAATTTTTTATTGTCACAAGAAATAAATAAAATAAATCTGATTTCATCTGTTGCAATTTTGTTGTGCAGGTGTTTGAGTTTGCTGATAAGTACAGGGGACCATATAGCAGTGGACTTAGGCCATTTGTGTGCCCTTTTTACTGTGATTTTTCTGGTTACCAGGTAAAAAAAGAGTATATTGTTTTGTTCTTGAAATTGCAAGAACACCCTCTCAGATTTGGCCAAACTGGAGGGGGTTGTATGTCAAATTTTGGCAAACATCAGGGGATGATTTTGTAATTTAGTCTAAAAAATATATATGATGTGTGTGTTCTTCCCTACTGTTTTTAAGTTAAACTGAGATTAATCTTTTATTTTTCATCATTTTTTTATTGGTTGAAGGATGAATTATTGTGGGGTGCTGCTTGGTTACATAAAGCAACAAGAAATCCAAGTTATTTAAGTTATATTCAAGCAAATGGGCAGACTCTTGGAGCTGATGAAACTGATAATACATTTGGATGGGATAACAAGCATGTTGGAGCAAGAATTCTACTTTCCAAGGTCATACTTTATCTATTTTCTAAATTATTATTTACCTTTTTATTAGTTATTTACTTTAGAAATTGGGTACTAATAATTTGGTAAAAATATACAGGCATTTCTTATCCAGAATATTCAGCCTCTCCATGATTACAAAAGTCATGCAGATAACTTCATTTGCTCTCTTATTCCAGGGACCTCCTTCTCCACTGCCCAGTACACCCCAGGTTAATTTTTTTAGAAAAAATTCATCATTATTTTATATAAAATTCATAAAATTAATCTATTTTTATTATGTTGGGGCAGGTGGTCTTTTGTTCAAGATGAACGACAGTAATATGCAGTATGTGACATCAACTTCATTCTTGCTGGTTACTTATGCTAAATACTTGACAACTGCACACAAAGTTGTCAACTGCGGTGGAGCAATTATCACTCCAAAGAAGCTCAGATCTTTTGCCAAGAAACAGGCAAGTTTAATTATTCAATAAAGCAACAGTATCTTATATTTTGTGTGACTGAAATACTACATAATAGACCCCTCAAACTTTATAAAATATTCGTGGGTGTATCAGTGCACAAATGTCGGGTTAATTATCAATAGGATTTCAATCTTGAGCTTGGCCTTTGTAATTTTTGCAGGTGGATTATTTACTCGGTGACAACCCCATGAAGATGTCTTTTATGGTGGGTTACGGACCACGGTATCCCATGAGGATCCACCACAGGGGTTCATCTCTGCCGTCCATAAGAACCCATCCGTCAAAGATCCAGTGCTCATCAGGCTTCAGCATCTACAATTCCCAATCCCCTAATCCCAACATCTTGCTAGGAGCTGTTGTGGGCGGCCCAGATCAAAACGATCGGTTCCCAGATCAACGGTCAGATTATGAGCAATCAGAACCAGCAACGTATATTAACGCGCCTCTTGTTGGAGCATTGACCTATCTGGCTCACTCATTTGGTCAACTTTAGAAACTTCATCTATTATTTATGATGATTTTTATGTTATTTTCTTTTCTAAAATGTAAGGGCCAAAATATATATGTTTATTAGGGTTTTTGGCCCTATTGTTAGTGTTAATTTCGAGTTATGTTAAAGTGTAATTTAAGTGTGGGTTTGTACCGGGGCCGAGACTTAATGGGCTCGCGCCAAAAATTGTGTACACAGCTAACCCAGTTATGTTTCTATAATATTCCAAATTTTATGATATATTTGAGTAATTAAGCCAAATCTTGATTTTGTGATTGCAAATATTTCTATTTTTCTATATAGAATATCATTTATCTACAATCATTAATTACAACCCTCTTTAGGGTTTATAAAGTTGAAATAATGGATATTAATAAGATGCCATTCTTAATTTGACAAAAATAATACTTGTTTGTACAATTGATTTAGGACTATTTTCTTTTCAATAAAAAATCCAAAATAATATATATTTTTGTCAATTGAAAGAACCGATGTCCTCTTTTTTTTTTTTTTTTTAATAATCTGATAAATAATCATGCAGCAATTTGCAGTGGCAGAATGTATGGAAATTAATGCTAGTTTCGTGCCCTAAACGGCGCATTTGGTTGTGAAAGCTAGCTCAAGAGCTGTAATGGCATTGGTCATTGAGCTACCTTTTGGGTATGTTGTGTTTTTCTTTTTCTTGCTTTGGGACTTGTTTTGTGTCCTCTAGTGCTTTAACTTAATTATCTACTTGCCCAGGATCTCTTTAGCTATCATACATAATTTTAATCGAGACTGCCAACTTTCATAAATTAAATCTAAAAAATTTACAAAGATAATATATGTATTCTTATAATGAAACGAGATTTCAAAAAATGAAACAAGATAAGACAATGTTTTATAATAATAAGGTAGCATAACAAAAACGTGAGCTAAGTCTTTACTTTTTTTTTTTTTTTTTATGTTTTCAGAGATACATATAAATGAGAGTCTGTATATATTTTAAATTATACATTTTAAGTCAAATATATTTCCTAACATTAGGATCGTGTCTCCGCCATCAGAAGCCTTACTGTAATATCAAATATTCCTGATTTCAATGCAATTAATCCTAAGTATACAAATTTGTTTTTTTCTTTTGGTAAAATACAAATTTGCTACTAAAAAAGAAGTTATAATATTGGGCACAATTTGTTGAGGCGGGTAAAGACAGAAGGCGGGAGCGAAAATAGAAAGTAGTAGGCTAGTAGCATTTCTTTAACCGTTGGTTGCGCGGGGCCCAATATTTTGACCGTTGGCTCGAAGGAAGAGAAGTATTTGGCGGGTAAAACTAGCATGGGTCACGTGATGTAGCGCGGGGCTATTACTGAGGCACGTGGCCAAAAGCTGCAGTTTTACTGCAGTATGTCAGAAATTGCATTGAATAAGGATTACGAGTCTAATTGTCAAAAAAAAAAAAAAAAGATTACGAGTCCACGACATGCATTGGGCTGGGCCTCTTAGATCCCCTTATTAGGCCTTATCCTTTTTCGTTACAGAGCCCATTCATTAATGATCCTTTGCACGTTTGAATTTTGGAGCTGAATCATCCCAAATTAGAGAAAACAACAACAATTAAAAAAAAAATGAACCACGAATATCGCCTGCATTCTAATTATAACAAAAGAAATGTATGATCAAGAAGAAACAACACTTGTGAATCACACGAATTAAAGCGGTACGAATCTTGATTTTACTAATATATATATTGAATACCTGAAACGATAAAGCACTAGGGGTGGCACGTATAATCTGTATATTCACATGCTATTAGCATCGCCTACATGCTAATTAGCATTTGGAGAAAACCATTAATCCCCAGTCATTATTTATATATAGCTTAAACAAAAGCTGTATTAGAGCTTTTGTGGGATGAATATAATAAGTCAAGGAAGAATGAATATCAATGCATGCCTAATTTTGGGAATCGGCATCTGCTTGCTCACAATCAATGGTGTTGAGTGCAGATTCCCTCGGGGCCATGGCCCCCCTGAGGCTGTTTTTGACGTCACTAAATTTGGAGCAAGAGCTGATGGCAAAACGGAAAATGCATTGGTAAGATATTAGATATTCAATGGAATCAATCTAGCTTGGAATAGTTTTTCTTTTTTTTTTTTGTTATAGAAATGTACAATTTCGATTTATAATAAAAAAAAATAAGTGCAGTCATTCATTCAAGCCTGGGTTGCTGCATGCCACGCCCGTGGACCAGCAAGAGTTTTAGTCCCTCGCGGGCGGTATCTGATTGGGGGGGTAATTTTTGAGGGGCCATGCACTGCGAATCCCCTGACCGTCGATATTCACGGCGATCTGATGGCTGTAACTGATTTGAGCGAGTACGACAATGGTGCTTGGATAATGCTAGAAAGGGTAAACGGCGTCGTCCTCACAGGGACTGGTTCCCTCAATGGCCGTGGAGAACAGAATTGGCAATACGCTGTCAAAGGTGGCGGTTCTCCTCTCCCAACAGTAAGTCACATTTGTCACTCAATAATGAGAGTATTTTTTGTAAGTTATGGGCTTATTATAGCTTATGCATTAAGACTACCTGATTCCAACTTTTGAATTTCATTAATCTACGTTTAAAATTGAGAAATTGTACTATCTCCTTGTTTAAGTTAAAAAATATCATTGATTGTGTATTTTTATTTAGGGTTATTTACACTAAAATCATAAGGTTTTGAGCCTTTTACAATTTAACCATCGCAATCTTTCAACTTTACAATTTCCCTCAGATGGGGTATTTATAAGGTTTTTCAGGGGTATTATTATGTGTACATTTTATATTTCAGGGGGTATTTGTAAGTTTTTAGTTGACCAGTGGAGGTATTTGTAAGGCTTTGCAGGGGTTTTATGCATATATTTTTATGTTTCAACTTTCAAGGGACTATTTGTAAGGTTTCAATTGTTTTTGGAATTTTTAAGCAAACTTTAGGGGGTTTTGTTGTAAGACCAAGATTGCAATTTTTTGATTCATATTCTTTTGGTATTTCCTCGCAGTCCCTCGTGCTGCAGACAGTGCAGAACGCGCAAATTAACGGTTTGAGTTTTATCAATAGCATGGGGTTTCATATGAAAGTTACAGACAGTAGCAACATTGGTATTTCACATGTGAGAATCAATTCCCCTGCTAAGAGCCCAAATACCGATGGATTACACACCAGCAGCACATCAAACATTGCTGTAACAGATGTTCAAATCGGCACCGGCGACGACTGCATTTCCATTGGTCCAGGCACCGTAAACATGCTCGTCGCCAGAGTTACCTGTGGACCCGGGCATGGCATCAGGTCAATTTTTAATATCATCTCTTAAAGTTGGAATTCTTCGATCATCTTTTTCTTACAATTCTTGGGCAGCAGGGCTCAACGTTAATTATTTGTTTATTTTAAAATGATAATATAGTATTGGAAGCTTGGGAAAGCGGCCTTTCGAAGAAGATGTGAGAGGAGTGAATATTATTAACTGCACACTGACGGGTACAGAAAACGGTGCTAGAATCAAGACCTATGGCGCATCGTCCGTATTGCATGCTTCCGGCATTTTTTTCCAAGATATTATCATGAATAATGTAAAGAACCCCATCATTATTGATCAGCAGTACAACTCCAAGGGCAAGGCGGTAAACTCCCTAGTCTTTTTAACTTTACAATAATAATAATAACGTTTGGTGTAATTACAAGTTAGTCCCTTTTGTTTCAAAAATTACAAAAACACTCTTGAGGTTTCATAATTCTTGTAACACCTTCATTGGGTATTGGTTATTTTCACACCAATTGAAGTCTCTTGTCTCTTTCCGTTCGTTGGTGTAGGAGTCAATACAGTTTAAAACCTAATCAATGTCGGCCAAAGCCTCTAGTTGCCATATTTCCGCAAATTTTACATGAATATAATTAAACCTCAAAGGGGCTTTTTGTAATATATGAAACAAGAGGGACTAATTTATAATTTCATCAAACCCTAGGGATAGTGGATGTAAATTTCCCTAATAATATTGTCAAATGTCAAAATTTAATGATTTCTTGTTTTGCAGCCATCAAGAGTGCAAATTAGTGATGTTCACTTCAGAAATATTCGGGGCACAACAAGAACCCGTGTTCCAGTTAGCATACATTGCAGTTCTGCATTCCCTTGTAAAGGGATTGAATATACAAACATTCATTTGGCGTCTTGGGGTTTCATCGCTCCTCTCGGATCTTCTTGTTCCAGTGTCCGCGGTCTCCACGCCGGAGGAGGAAGGCTCAGCCCCGTTACCCCTCTCTGCGTCTAGACATTCCCCTTTTTATTTTTTTTGGAAAAATATATGTTATTTGTATTTCAAATTTATGAAATACAAATATATATCAATCAATACAATTTCATTATCATTATATCTGTAACCAAAAAGAAAATCAATATATCGGATCATTTGACAGCTATTACGAAAACAGACAAATAATCATAGAATGAATGACAAATCCATCCTCTAGTTTGAGAATTACTGTATACTCTATGATGATTTCATTAAATGTGCAAATCTTCCGAAAATATCTCCACTTAGAGTTTCAACTGGAGATTTTTAGGGGGTATTTTGGAAAGATTTACATATTTATTGAAACATAATTCGGAGCTATATGGTAATTTGTCAAATTAGATGAATCGATTTTTAAATATATCAAATTTCGAGATAACCGGTTGTAATTTGCTAGTAATCATCTATGTAGACAGTTATACAAATTTAACTCTAATTAAGACTACTCCAAGTAAAGGAGCAATTAAACATGATTACTATTAGGGATAATTGCAAAAAAAAACTCCTACCGTTTGCTTTAAAATTCAAAACACCATCCAAACCTAAAAACCTTACAAATACCTCCTTTAAAATGTAAAAATATAAGTAAAACCTTACAAATATCCCTGAAAAAACTTACAAATACCCCCTCTCGGGATGGGGGTGTGAAAATATAAAGTTACAAAGTCTCAGAGTATTTTCCGTAAACAACATAAATCTCAAGAGGATTTTTGTAACTGCCCTTAATACTAATGCAAACATATGATTTATATTGAGTTTAATCAATTATTGCAGAGTCCTTAATATATATGGAGTATTAGTCAAGAACACGCACAAAAAGTGGTGCACTAAAATGTTATCTTATATGGTGTAGAATATTTTCTAAGTCATTTGTGGTGCTGAGATGCTTTCTCCAAGAACTAAGTTAGCTGAGGCATATTCTTAGTGCAACTTGAAATGGAAACAAGACATATCTACCAGCCCTTTTCATCAACTTCACTTTTGGAGTCTTCTAATAGTGTTTTCATGCAGAAATCAAATAGGAATATGCTCTAGATCTCTCATACATTTGCTTGGTTTCACTTTCAAGCATTATATATTGTATTTTATAAACAAAAATATATATTTTTTGTTTGAACACTTATAAACATTTTTTTTTTGGTGAAAACTTATAAACATATATATGTATATTTATTTATCTATAATTTGTTAGAAGGTGGAGAAAGATTGGAACTCAACATCACTAAAACAGTAAAACTCAAAGAAAAAAAAAGCAGATTGATAACAAATGGCTCTATTTCGCGTGTACTTAACTTGTTATAATTTTATGATAAAAATAAATTGAATATAATTATAGGATTCATATCATTAAGAGTATAGACCGGCCATGCTTTTTCTCATATATACATAAATACTTAAAAAAGAATTTTGATATGAACCTAACCTAGCTAGTACATGAACCATTACATAGATACTATACTTGTCCCTTTTTCTAATGCATGCACGATTTCGTAGTCCAACCAAATAACTTTTCAAAACTCTTATCCTAGAATATTTAGAGACAAAATTATCTTCTCAACTTTTTTGTGACAACTTTTAAACGATCATTTAGCCAATGATATATAGACATAAATAGGAATATGACGCGACATAAATATGGGAATACAATTATTTTTTAATGTACCTTTAACCCTAAAGACATATACAATATGGTGTACAAAACTACTACACAATTATTTATTTAGCACATCAAAATTAAAAAATAGACTTAAATTATTGAAATTAAACTCAACCATATTGAACAATTTCTAACACGTATGAAAACCGCTCGTGCTTAGAATTGCTAGAAGTCATAGCCTAGTTCCCTTTCCCCTGCCTCCCCAAAAGCAGAAAATGTAATGCCACCACGAATCCTTTTTTTTGTCAAGCTCTGAATTGATTCTAATTAAAGAGCAAAATTCCAATTCAGAAACACGACTTAAGTTCCTGAATTTAAGCCACCTATAAAACTGGTATGTGTCACAGTACAAGTGTTGAAGTGTACAACACGACTTTAAAAAACTTATGCTTAATTGCAAAATTTGTTAAACGCTACACTTGTCGACATTATTTTCAACAATCATCATCAGTTTTTTCTACTTAATTTGTTGCGTTGAATTATAGTCCTTCGTGTAGATTAAACTGGGCCGAGATGCACATTTCTGAAAGTCAAAGTAAAAGTTTTCATAAGTCACAAATAATCAAGAAAAAGTTGGCATGAAAAGTGCTTTTTGGTTTTTGCTGCTAGTACCCTAAGATTTTTGTTAAGTTGTGGTTAGGTATATATTACCGGATTTAATGAGTGGTGTAATTTATTTATTTGGTATCATATTAGCTGCTACAGTACTGCTACTAGTTCTTATGCTATATATGCAGAAAATTATATATATATTATTATTAATTATTTATTGCCAAAAACTTTGACTTCAATCCAAAATCTCAATTCTAGATTTTTAGTCTAGTGCACCAGATTTTACTTTGTAAGTATTGACTGCCACGTGTCATGGTTTGACGTGGACGATCTACAATATTATTAGCCTAACATGATCCACTTAAACTACACCCTAATTTTCCACCTACATAAAAACATTATTATTATATAATAAAACTAAAACCACGAAAGAAATGAAACGAAGAAAATGAAAAATAAAATATCTTTATCATACGCCATATGTGTGGCCTCGACTAAAACTCCATTCTATCCCTCCCCCGCTCCCTCTCTCTCTCTCTCTCTCTTGATTATCTCATTATTTTCACTACCTTCTTTCAATCTAAATCCTCTCTAACTCTTCCGTGAATTGAGAATTGCTATTTTTGTTTTGTTCTTTTTTTCCGAATAGAAATACAGTTTTTTCTTTTCTCGGCGCAGAAACACACAGTTTGTGTGTTGTATTAATCGAGCTCTGAATCGGCTGACGTGATTTCTGTTGGAGAGCTGTGCTTTACTTTGTCGTTTGAATGCCTAGTTTCCGTACCGATGCTTCGAATTAGGAATGGCTTCTGCTCCTTCAATGTCAGGTAATTTCGACTCCTTTGTCTGATTTGTGTTGTTATGGTGAAATTGTTGAAATTTGTTGTAGTTTTGTGGTGAGCGAGTAGATTTCTGATCGAATTTCTCGTTTGTTTTGGAGTAATTATGCTAAGCCTTTTCTGAGAGCCTCTTTTCATTTCACGAGAATTTCTGGCTGTGTGGAAACTGGAAATGCTGCTATGCAGTGTGTGTCAGTTTATTTTGATGGAGTTCATTTAATTTTGAAAAGCTGTGGCGTGCTTGGAGCTTGTTTGGTTCAGGATTTTTATGATTGTATCGTTGGTGCATTTTTGGCAGTGTCTGTAGAATGCGTGAATATATGTAAGCTCTGGAAAGGGGACGTGAGTGGGAAATATGACTGCAGCATGCTACCGTGTGCTTCAAAAGCTCCGAGAGTGCTGACCGGATTTCTCGCTACCACTGCTCATCCTCCTCAGGCGTGTGGAAGAATTTTGAGGAGAAATAGCATCCGATGTGTGAGTACTTACTCGAGGTCTTATTTACCGGAACTTACAAAGATATTTTAATGAGTATCATAAATAATTTTTGTAAGGCGGCAAGCTGAGGTTAACTTTATTTTTCTGTCTATCATTTGGTTAATTCTATTCCAGTTGGAGGAGTTGATGTAAATATGTTGCCAAATGGCAATATTATCATAAGGATCTATCAGAATAATTTAATAGCTCGCTCTAAGAATTTCGCCCATGTGTCTCATAGTCTAGTGCAGAATCCACCATTCATACCCTTACTACCAATTTTTAGATGCAACACTGATGATTTTCCTCTTGTAGAAATTAGAATATCGTGGATTTATTTTTATCCCTAATTTCGACAACCGTTTATTAATTTATGCCAGAGATGTGAAGTCCATAACTGGGGAAGATGGTCCTTATATGAGGCCTCAGATTTTGTGATTTCAAGAAAGGTTGTAAGCTCAAGCACTACAAATTTTGCTTGCAGCAAATGGAAGTCATTTTGTTCTCCATCTTCTTCTACATCTTCTACAGAACTTTATGAGGTTTCTCCAGACAGCTTATGGGAGGTATGTGGATACATAATTTTCCTTAAAGTTAGTGATTGTATTTTCAAGATATGTTGTAAAATTGTGCCATGCGAGATTGAACTTTTAGGATGGATACTTTATGACAGAAAGAAGGAAGAAATGGATCACATGTTAAATGGTGAGAGTAGATTTCTAGAAGATGAATTGGATATTTGAACCCTGCTAAAAATGGCACGAGCATTAAGTGTAATAGTAAGATCGAAATTTCTATCAAATTAGATTGTAGACAATGACGCAGTTGAGAGTGAAAAATTGGCTAAACTTGTTTCATCTGGTTTAGGTGAACAAGTATGCCTGTCTCACTAGTAGTTGGATGTGGAGATTTTTCAGCTTGAAAAACCCTTATTTAGATCCAAGTTAAGTCATATCGCAGATTAGCATTATATTTGTACTAACGATATTAAACCATTGATTGTTTATCGTGTCAGGATCTCAAACCTAGCATCTCATATCTCATTCCAAAGGAACTGGAATTGGTCCATAAGGCCCTGAATGTAAGTTTGTATCAATCTTATTATATACTTCTTTTGGGTGTGTATTTCCACTTTTTGAAACTTTGTCTGTGTTCTATTTTGTGCTCTTTATGTGTTTCATAGTTGGCTTTTGAGGCACATGATGGTCAAAAAAGGCGTAGTGGAGAGCCTTTTATTATTCATCCGGTTGCAGTTGCTCAAATTCTTGGAGAACTGGTGAGTTATGCAGATTTTGCTGATTTTTTGTTATTAAGTATATATTAGCTGTTTCACCTTTCTTTCAATGAAATACTTTGGCTTTGGTTATTTCAGGAGTTGGATTGGGAGTCAATAGCTGCTGGTTTGTTACATGATACAGTGGAAGATACAAATGTTGTTACTTTTGAAACAATCGAGGAAAATTTTGGCGTAACTGTTCGTCAAATTGTGGAAGGGGAGACAAAGGTACTTTTGCACACAAATTTATAAGTCTCTCCATTTCATTTTCCCCTTAAAATGAGAGTATCTAATGTAAACTAAGCCATGTAGTAGAGGAGGAAAGATAGTTTCATATTTGCCTGCTGAGTTTTTTAACTTGGCAGTCAAATATGAGCATTTCAAACCTTTTGTGATCCATTTCCATTAATCAGGTATCCAAACTTGGGAAACTCAAATCAAAGGATGAGAATCATTCTGTTCAAGACGTGAAAGCAGATGACCTCCGTCAGATGTTTCTGGCTATGACGGAAGAGGTGATTCCACTTTAACTTTTGTAAGCATATTATTAATAGTTTTGTTGCTATATGATGACCTCTGATGATGAGAGTGTGGTGTATCAGGTCCGTGTTATAATCGTCAAATTGGCTGACAGATTACACAACATGCGAACCCTTGGACACATGCCTCCACATAAGCAGGTGTTCTATTTTAGGTTTTTTTCCTCCCATTAATCTGTATATTTTGCCCTATTATTGATATTGTCTATTATGTACAGTCCAGTATAGCTATGGAGACACTGCAGGTTTTTGCTCCACTAGCAAAACTGCTTGGAATTTACCAGATAAAGGTAAGTCATTTGATCTCGTTTCGATAATATATTACCACATAATATTCCAAAGGTATGTGTTTTGTGCTCTTCGTTGGCATCTCCAAGATTTAATACATGACTACACTTTAGTAGGTTTCATATCTATATTCGCTAATTTAATGTTGAGTGGGGGACACTTAAAAGATTATAATTTTACACTTGATTGTTGCCATATAATTTTATATCACCAAGTATAAGTACCACTAAGTACCTTTAGCACTTGATTTTTGCCCTATGATTTTTTGTACCAGTTTATGTTCAACTGTTGTCAAATATACGTTATGAGTAATTTGAAAATCAATCTGGAATTGCCTTGTAAAATAGTACATAATTGTTTTCCATGTGAGCTCTGCAGGTCTCTGAGCACTTTCTTTTGCTACTTATACATCACTTTTATCTTTTTAGATATTACTGATACTCGTCTCTGATGAACTGCTCTTTGTATATCGTGCATGTGGAATTTCAACTCATTCGCAGTTTCCTTTTGCAGTCTGAACTTGAAAATTTATCCTTTATGTACACAAATCCTCAAGATCATGCTAAGGTCAAGCGAAGAGTTGCAGACCTTTGTAGAGAACATGAAAAAGACTTTGAAGAGGTGAATTTTCTTATTTGTGAATTAATACACTTCACTGTGCATACCATGCAACTTTCTAGGTATTCACTCGTGAAATGATTGGGCTTTGGGCATTTACTTTTTCTCGACGTTAATGATCTAATTATAGTGTGTTCGCATTCCACTAGGCAAACAAAATTTTGATGAAGAGGATTGAGGAGGATCAATTCTTAGACCTTGTGACCGTGAAAACTGAAGTTCGGCCTGTGTACAAGGAACCTTACAGGTTATTCAATTTATCTTTTATTATCATGAGATAGGATACTTAATGAGAAGTTCTTTTCACTTGGTAATTTTATGTTCCGTTTCTCCTCCTTGTATAATAAAGTTACTATTCAGAGTTGGCATTACTCTTAGTGCAACATCTGGGACCAGACTAACAAACTGCTTGTAGAATTTGAGTAGAATTTAATGTTGAGATGACTCTAAGCTCTCTTTTTATCTTATGCAGCATCTATAAAGCTGCTATTAAATCTCAACGCACTATAAACGAAGTTAATCAGATTGCACAGGTTTGTCATTTGGCATTTCGGTAACCTTGTTGATGTAATGATGTTCCAAACCACGTATAATTACTCATTTGTTCTTCACATGCAGCTTCGAATTATTATAAAACCAAAGCCGTGTGTTGGAGTTGGACCTCTTTGTAATGCACAACAGGTGAGCCTATTTAGTTCCAAGTTTTTGAAATAGAACATAGAAACTCTAAAAAGAAGCACTTTTGTGTTTTTTGCTTTTTTTTAAAGCACTTTGGGAGTGTTTGGAAAACCAGCTTCTGCTTATTTTAAGCAGAAATAGTCAAGAAGCTAGAAGCACCAATGTACCTACTTTTAGCTTCAACATCCAGCTTCTAGGTTATTTTCATAAATAAATTAAAGTTTGTTTAGTCTAATAAAAGTGATTTTCTGATTTTTTTTGTCCTCACACTCAACTGCTTTATTTTTAGCTGTTCACCTTTTTTTTCTAAACTTTTACTACAACTTTAACTTCTCAAAAAGCAGAAGAGCTTGCAAAACGCCACATAGTCTTTCTAATAATTGAATTCAATTTTTCCTGATTTAAAAATTTCTGCTGCAGATATGTTACCATGTGCTTGGGCTGGTTCATGGAATTTGGACTCCTATCCCTCGAGCTGTATGTCTTGTTAATCTCTTCCGTTTTTATAATAACAAGTATAAAATCCTCTCTTAGCATATATGGACATCTCTAATGGTCCTCTTTGGTAACAGATGAAGGATTACATCGCCACCCCAAAGCCTAACGGCTATCAGAGTCTTCATACTACTGTGATTCCCTTTCTCTATGAGAGCATGTTTAGGCTGGAAGTTCAGGTCTGACATTAGTGTTGATTATACTTCTGTAGTTATATCTTTTTCTCCTGGTATCTGGTGAAGAATTAAGCATGAACACATGCATTGATATATGTCATGGGGTTATTTCATCATTTATACTAGCCCACACTGCATTCGATGTGTGTGCAATATAAATATAAAATGTAGTTCAATAACGTGATGAAAATTAAATAGCATATAAGTGCATATACTAATTAGAATTCTTTTAATGATATATATTAAGTATTTTTTATATATTTATTAAACTTATGAAACGTTAAAAACATAGTTTTTATATAAAAATAAATATAATTTAAATATAAAAAGAACTTTTAAAAAAGCTAGCGGTAGGAGAGAAGAGAGGAGGAAAAGATGTGGGAAAGAGAGAAAGAATGTTAAATTAATTAATTTAACGAGACGGTCCAAATTAGATTGAAGGCCAAAAGTAGTTATTAGATGGGTCTCACACTTGATTAAAAAGTATACATGTAGCAGGATAATCATGTTGATCTTCATATTACGTTTGTTTGGCAGATTAGAACAGAAGAGATGGATTTAATTGCTGAAAGAGGGATCGCTGCTCATTATAGTGGAAAAGTTTTCGTAAATGGCTTGGTTGGACGTGCTATTCCAAATGGCAAAACCTCCAAAGGGAAAACTGTCTGCCTTAACAACGCCAATGTTGCTCTCAGGGTAAAGTTCTTCTACTTTCTCAGATATCAAAATTTTGTTAATTCATGACCAGTTAACTAATTCTATGATGAAGTATGTTTCTCCTTCAGATAGGCTGGCTCAATGCAATTAGAGAGTGGCAAGAAGAGTTTGTTGGCAATATGAGCTCTAGGGAATTTGTTGATACGGTCACCAGGGACCTTCTAGGCAGTCGTGTCTTTGTATTTACACCAAGGGGAGAGGTAAGTAATTGTATAATTAACTTAGCTTGAAATTGAAATCTATTAGCTGGCTTACAAATTTTGCCTGTCTACAGATAAAAAATCTGCCCAAGGGGGCGACTGTTGTTGATTACGCTTACATGATCCACACTGAAATTGGAAACAAAATGGTGGCTGCAAAGGTATTTCCTTATTTACTGATTCTTCTTTGTACTGTATGCTCTCCCTTTTCTTTTATCCTTTATGTTATTCTTGTCCTAAATCCTAATGTCAGAAATCATTTTATTTTGCAGGTTAATGGCAATCTTGTCTCTCCAACACATGTACTTGCTAATGCTGAAGTAGTGGAGGTTATAACATATAGTGTATGTTCACTCCTTACTGACTCCTATCTAGTTCTCATATGTGCAGCATCTAAAACCAATTTTATATCATATGTTTTCATGTCATAAAATTAGTACACTCGTAAATTTATTCCATTCAGGAAGGTGGATTTTGTCTCTGTCATTTTCCTATCACCAAATTCTTCTTGTCACTTCAAAGCATTCCTTTTAATAAACTTAAATCTCATTACGTATATTAGCATTTTTCTTATCAGGGACTCTCCAGTAAATCCGCTTTTGAGAGACACAAGCAGTGGTTGCAACATGCAAAAACACGTAGTGCCCGACACAAGATAATGAAAGTAGGTTTACCTCTCTCTCTCTCTCTCTCTCTCTCTCTCTCACACACACACACACACACACACACACACACACCCCTCATATCGTTATAGTATCTGAGTTATATTAATCTAAAAGGCTCCTATTTTTCAGTTTCTGAGGGAGCAAGCTGCGCTGTCAGCAACCGAACTAACTGCCGAATCAGTTAAGGAATTTACAGCTGGCTCCGAAGACGAAACCGAAACCGAAACCGAAACCGAAGCCGAAACAGTAGTAAATTACTCTAAAGATGCCAAACACCCATGGGAGAAAATCCTGAGAAATGTTATGCAAATAGCATCTGCAAAGACGAGTTGTGAAGATATATTTGAATTGGAGAAGGGTAAAATCAAGATGCCAAAGGTTAACGGGAAGCACAATAAGAATATGAAGAACGTGAGTTTGAAGGGCAGAGGAGAAGTGCTATCTCAAGGAAACGGTGTTGCCAAAATGATTGTTGCCAATATGCCTGTATATAGAGACGTATTACCCGGTTTAGAGGGATGGCAAGCTTCCAAGATTATGTCTTGGCACAACCTTGAAGGTAACTCCATCCAGTGGCTGTCAATAGTCTGCATAGACCGCAAAGGTAAAAAAGAAACTTAATCCTTTTCTTTTTTTGTTTTTTCCAAACTCACCATTCACCAGATTAGTATATAATTCGGTTTTATTTTCTGCCAAATTTTGATGTGCAATGATAAACAGGCATGCTGGCGGAAATTACTTCGGCGTTGGCTGCTGTTGGAATTACAATATGTTCCTGTGCTGTAAGTTTAAATTTATTGTCTGTACTATTATATAAAGCGCCAACATCCTAAAATACCCGTTTTGGTGTCTTGAGCTAATTCCTTTTTCTTCTCTCTCCTACTTTCCCCACTTCGACAATTTGTTGTTTTGTATTTTTGTCTCCTCTCATTTTTCACTCACCTCAACTAATTTCTCTTTTCTCTTCCTCGGATTTTTAACTCTCTTTTTGATTTATCAATTTATTAATATAATTTTATGTCATTTAAATTACTTATTTAGTTATCATAATTTTAGTAGCTATATTAAAAATAAATTAGAAAATAAATTATTATGATAAATTACTTAAATAATCTATTATTTTTAATTAGTGTCACACTGCTAGTTATTCTTATTATTTTTCTTTTTTCTGTAGTTCAGATTTGTAACGTTATGATCTATTTACGACCCAAACTACAGCCTTAACTTTTATATGTTGCTATATCACGTAAGACTAGTTTAGGATGCAAAACATAAAAATGCCCACATTTCCTCCAAACTAAAAAAAATTGTTAGTTTCGACATATCTTATGACATTGTGAAATAACATTTGCAGGCTGAAATCGATCGGGGAAAGGGAATGGGTGTCATGCTATTTCATGTCGAAGCAAGCTTGGATGATTTGGTATGTCTCTAAATCCAAAACACACGGTAGTTTAAAGTTTAAACTGAAAATTCAACTGTAAATTAACATTCCGTGTTTTTTCCCCTGCTCTAACTCTCCTCAGGCAACTGCATGTTCAAAGGTGGATATAATTCTCGGTGTTTTGGGATGGTCAACCGGCTGCAGCTTGCCGAGCTTAACAGAAAGCCCACAGTTTC
The DNA here is from genome assembly GCA_958496215.1 of Verbena officinalis. NCBI lineage: Eukaryota > Viridiplantae > Streptophyta > Magnoliopsida > Lamiales > Verbenaceae > Verbena > Verbena officinalis. The sequence continues at coordinate 1,465,215 of OY292385.1, forward strand.
TGGAATGTTAATCAACTCGTTAGCTGCTAAAAAGTTGGGATAAAGTTTTGTCACAAGAGAAATTGAGTTTTATTCTTTTTGCTTGGGGAAATCAGCTTATAGTTCTCGAAATTCACTTGAACTATTGTAAGCGAATAAATGAGTATAGCATGTTTGTGGGGGGTGGAGGGACTGTATATAGAAAGAAGAGTGGGGTAGCACAGTTGTAGCGAAAAATGCAAAATATATATACATGTAAATTGGATCGGTAACACGAGTCTATAAATATCTGCGACTTTATAATACGTATTACATGTTCATTAATGATTACAATACCTGGTTACCTAAATCTTTTATTTAAACTAATCGAGTTTTATTCTTTTTAATTATTTGTTTATGGAAAAAATCAGATTCTTTTTCTGAATTAGCTAGCTTCAAGCTTCTAAATCAGAATGATACATTGGTGGATGGTACGTAGTTGCAAATAAAAACCACATTAATTTTCAAATAGTCTCCGTTTGCAGCTGCAATATTCTCTCGTACATATAAAGCCACAGATTTTTGAGAGAAGCATGATGAAGAACATGAATAGAGAGAACTCAGAAAAGGATAAACTCAGGAACCAAGAGCAAAAGATTGATGACATTCCGAAGAGCAAGAGCAACCCCACGAAAATACTCCATCGCCATCGGGTTGAATTTGTTGAATAATTCTTCAGTGTTCCTTCTTTCATTGTTTTATGTTCTTTAATCTCTCCTCGGAGTTCCTGCGCAATGAGCTTCTCTTGTTGGGATTCCTGCACCAACTCTGTAGGCCAAACTGAAGAATCTCCGGTTTCTAATGCGCTCTCTTCTGATGAAAAATCATCTTCATGATCTGCTTCATCATTTTCTTGGCCTATTTTTTGCTGGCAAACAATTTCCTCATTTGCTACATCAATCAACTCTTCTGTAGGCATTGGTACAAGACCTAAAACATGCACACTATTATCACTATCTCCAAAATGCCTGTTTTCTTCTTTTCCACAAGGGATTTCTTCATTAGATTGATTGCACTCTTCATCCTCTTCACCCAATTTCTCCTTAACACGTTCGATTTCACCTTCTCGGCCTCCCTCAATAGCTTCACCCTCTCGAATTATCTCCAATACCTCACTGGGCCGAATGACAGCAACTTCTCTCTCCGGATTCACAGTTTCATGTTCAATATCATTACATCCAAGAGCTTCATGATTGCCCCAATTTCCTTTACACAATTCAAAACCATTTACAGCAAAATCCACCTTGCTTTCCTCAAGGGCTTCTTCTTCTTTTCCATTATCACTATTAAAATCTTTTTTCTCAATATACACTTGCTTAAAATCATAGTTTTCATTATTAGTGCTGGCATCTTCTTTGCTAAACTGAATTTCCACTTCATGCATCATGTTCTTAGACTCAACATTAAGTTTCCGGCCCAATGGAAGGATCTCTTGTTTGTTTAAAACAACCCCTTCAGAAATGGCTTCCTTGATTTCAATCACAGCCTTCTTATCCTGTACAAGTTCAACATGTACATCCACATCTAATATCCGAAATTATTCATAATCTAAACTCATTTATGCAAGAATCATATTAGTATCAAGACGTAAACAAAGAGATCGAGTTTGAACCCAGATGATGAAAACAATATTACATTTTATTTACAATTTACAAAAAAATCATTTTCATCCTCTAATTAAATTTTCTCGGCTTTGTCATGCACTTCTATTGCAAAGGATCAACAGAATTACCCGTTTGAAGACCTGAGTAGAGGCAGCAATATCATTATCAGACTCAACTTCTTTTCTTCCTACAGTACTGCAAAATCCAATTTCCTTACATTAGCATCATGATCGATAGCAATATTTATATAACTTCATTAAAATGATTTAAGAAGACTTAATAATCCACAAACCTGGCATGCTTTTGTACATGTGGAGATGCAATATGCTGCAGCCCTGTTTTCTTTAACTCGTTTCCAGCCGTGGATGGCGTATTCCGGCAGTTCTCACCGGAGCTCCGCCCCCTTTTTCTCAATAAAAAGGCTGATGTCAGAGCTGCGCTGACCAAGGCGCCGCCCAATAGAATCACAGTTCCAACGCCGCCCCCGTTAATGGCCGTTTTCTTCTTCTCTTGGCCGGAGCATCTCTTCGTTGGCTGCTCCATGCATATCTTTTCGTCTCTTGGTTTTTACTATATTTTTTCCCTCTTGCACTTTTCAATGAAGATGAAAATTTCTATCTCCAATCTTATGGGATGTGAATAATCTTTTTTGTTCGATGCTTCGTGTTCTTCTTTTCGGGATTCTCAATGCTCTTTCTAGCGGGCAAGTCTCGAATAAAGTTTGTTTTTGTAGTACTGCGTCCTGGATCTCTCCGTGCATGCTATTTTATTTTATTTAATTATTTAATGAGATTAGTATAGGCCGAAATTATTTACAATCTCTTACCTCTAAAAATCCTTTTTCCTTAATAAAACAGCCTTGAAATATTCAAATAAGGTAATGAAATACAATTAATGTTTCTTTTTCAAGGATATTACACTTACATACCCTAAGATTTGATCTAATTACACAAAGATCTTAAATTTTTAAATATTACAAAAACATACCCTAAGCATCACCTATCAATATAGAATCTTAATAAAAAACAGCAATTTCATATTATATTCGTGATTTTTTATTTAAAAGAAAAATTAGGACTTATCTATGGATATTTCCGAAATCCTTCCAGCCACTTTTATGTATGTAATGAAAATTATTTGAGAAGTATGTTGATGCAATATTTGTAATTTTAAGATATTTTGTGCAGTTAAATCATACATGAATGGGATAGAGCGATATTATAAAATGAGCTAGCTCATTTTCTGTGATCGGCCCATCATGAAATCTCGAGCCCAATAATATGGAGCCCACCGAAAATAAGAGTGTCTTCATTCTAAACCCTAGTATTATCCCGTGGTATATAAAATCTTATCGGGACAGCACCTCAGTTTTCCTCCTATACGCACACCTCCTTGAGAGAGAGAGAGAGAGAGAGAGAGGAGAAATGGTGTCGCTGAAGCTACAGAAGCGGCTCGCCGCCAGCGTACTCAAGTGCGGCAAGGGCAAGGTTTGGCTTGACCCTAATGAATGCAATGAAATTTCCATGGCCAACTCCCGTACGTTCTTCTCTCGTCTATTCTGAGATCTGATTGTTTTAGTTTAGCTGATCGTGTATGCGTACTTTTGCTTAGCTCTCTTTTTGGTGTTTGCTTGTGGCGAATTTCGATTTGCTTTTTATCATTTCATAGTACTTTTGGGAATGACCTGATGGGTGATGTTTGCTTTTTGATTTAAAGTTGAGCTGTTTAGTGTATTGTATGGCGCTGATTTCAACCGTCTTGTGTAGAGTTCATGATTTAATCTCATCACTTTTTATCTGGCCTTGTACGAATTGGTCTTCAATAGCCTTCAGTTTCAGAATAGTCAATACAACTTTATTATGCCTGTTCTGAATTATGTCGTGGAAACACTTGTAATCAATTGTTTATGTGATGAATTATTAATAATGCTGAGTGGCTCTAGTACTGCAATTTTGATTAGTTTAGGTATGCCAGGTGCTTTAAAATTCGGAAAATAGGAAAACGGGTATGAAGCTTCACTACTTTGACTCTGTGCCTCGCTAACAAATTTGTTATATATATATATATGGTCTAATATAGCCAAGGAAAACTAATGTAATTTGTGATTTTCAGATGTTTTTACTCTCTTGGTGTGTGATCAACACTGACTAGAATATTGGCATTGAGCAATTTGTATTCTTTGTAATGTAGGATAGATAATATACATTATTATTCTGTGTTCATATTTGTTAGTTTAAAGTAATGACAAACATCTCTCATCTGAGTGTAGGACAAAATGTTAGGAAATTGGTCAAGGATGGTTTCATTATCAGGAAGCCCACCAAGATCCACTCACGATCCCGGGCTCGCAGGATGAAGGAGGCCAAAAGAAAGGGACGTCACTCTGGATATGGTAAGTTTTTTTAAATTTCTGTAAATATACTTTTCTATCATCAATTGGTCCATTGTTGAAGTATACCCTATTAAATATAAATATAGAGCTCTAAATTTAAGAATTATTTCTCCCTGATACCAGGTAAACGTAAGGGTACCAGGGAGGCTAGGTTGCCAACTAAGATCCTTTGGATGAGGAGAATGAGGGTCTTGAGACGCTTGCTCCGCAAATACAGGGAGTCTAAGAAAATCGACAAGCACATGTATCATGACATGTACATGAGGGTTAAGGGTAATGTGTTCAAGAACAAGAGAGTCTTGATGGAGAGCATTCACAAGTCTAAGGCTGAGAAGGCTAGAGAGAAGACCTTGTCCGACCAGTTTGAGGCTAAGAGAGCGAAGAACAAAGCTAGCAGGGAAAGAAAGCATGCAAGGAGAGAGGAGAGGCTAGCACAGGTATATTAGTTAACTACAAAACTTACAATCCCTTTTGTGTTCCATGCATTTCATTAAGTACTTGTTGATGTCATTTCATTGGAGTCTCATGACTGTTATAATTTACAATTTTTTATAATTTTTACTAATACAGGGACCTGGAGAGAGGGCACCACCTGCAGCAGCAGCAGCTCCTGCACCTACATCTCAACCAGCTGCGTAAGTGACCTCTTAGTTTTAAGTTGGTGTTTGCAAACTCTACTGCTTCTAGAGAAGCTAAAGTAGAAGTGGGGAGTGTTCTGAAAAAATAGCTGACAAGCACTCTTACTACTCTCAACAAACTTCCATTTATTTACGAAAATAACCTATAAGTTAGAAGTTGAAGCCAAAAGCTTTGTCCGTAGGTGCCTGCTTCTAATTTATATCTTTTTAAAATAAGTAGAAGCTGGTTTTTGATCTCTCCCGAATTCCTGAAAGAAAGCACTTGGTGCAAAAGTGCTTTCGTTTTAGAGTTTGCAAGCACTACTTGATTCTATAATTTTTCTCCCAAGTGTAATATATTTATGAGCTGTTTGGTCTGATAGCTTTCTTGAATATTTGCATTGCAGGACAACTAAGAAGGCTAAGAAGTGAACCTAGAGAAACCACTCTTTGTGATTGGCGGCTCTATGTTTAATGTTTTGTTAGGAAAGCGCTGTAGTTTTTATTATCTCAAATTTTGTTGTCACTATCCGTAACTATGTCATCTTGTTCCAGGGGTATTGAAATATTACACACCTTTGTTTTGTTCGTAAAATGTTGCGTGAATATTTTCGTTTGGAATTTGCTTCTATTAAAGATACTATAATTCTGCTTCTCTTTTTAATTTGTCATTGATTCCTTGATTTAAAGTTCTTGTCAATTGAAATCTTGCAACGAAATATTCCTGCAGTAGGAAGTAAATCTATGTTTGCCTGTGTTTCCTCAAGATCTGTATGCTGGAAGGAACTTTTGCACCCGTTTTGGGTTTCTTGTCCAAATCTAGTTGGCTGGAATTTGTTACGGATTCTATTTTAGAATGGCCCTTGGGTCCAAATCTAGTAAACTGTTTTTGAAGGGCATTCTTTAAATTTGTTCATTTTTCCAAAATAGATTATTTTGGTGATGTGTTTTTAACTTGAGGAGTGTAATCGGTCATGTTGAACACTTGTGTCTAGTACTTAATGTTGTTGTCTCGTATTTGTATTGGTGTTCTCTGACTTTAACATTAGGGATTAAGGTGTTTTTGAAATTAAATCAACATGCTCATCCGGGAAAACATGATGTACACAAATCAGTAAGAAGTAGTTATTCTTGTCCTGGATAAGTAGTAGTACTAATACATGTCCATTTATTGTAAGCATATGTCTTTGGTTTTTTCTTCTTGAAGTCATAATTTCTGGCGAATCTTTTTCATTCTGAGGGACCTATCATCTTTTCTGGCACCACTAAGCTATCAAATTCTTCAGGACTGAGCACGCCAAGTTTCAAAGCAGCTTCCTGCTCAATCAAAAACCAAACTTAGTTAAAATATCAACATGATAACCATAATTTTTCAGAACATTAGACTGTTATCATTACATCCTTTAAGTGGTTCGAGGATCTCGTGGAAATCCATTCAATAAAACCTGATTTATTTTAATTTTTTTAACAGAAAACCAGAAACATAAAGCATAAGTGTTATTTTCTGTTAGTGTTTTCTAACATCAGTTATAGTTCAGGGTATGTTTCTATAATTTCTCAAACCTCAGGGTATGTTTAATTTGCGTAACTAAACTAAACCTCAGGGTATGTGAGTATAAATACCCCTTAATTATATTATGTTTGTAATTCATTCTTCACATTAGTTAATTTGATCCAATTAAATTCAGTGGAAAACCAGAAAATTTTCCATGTTGAGGGGAAATTAAGTGAACCTTCAAGGTAGATCCATCCTTGTGAGCTGTCTTGGCAACTAAAGCAGCATTATCATAGCCAATTTTCTGGGGAAAAAGGAATGGCAAAATCCACCAGGTGAGAGTTATATACCAAAATAGTAAGAAAAAAGTCAATAATTTAATAGGGTGAATTACATCTACTATCCTTGAGATTTTATCTAATTATAATTTAGTCTCTGTCCTCAGAAATTTAAAAAAAAAAAAACTCCCTTACATGTTTACCTTTATTATAGAAAGCACCCTGAAACTATTCAAAGCCAAAAAGTGCAAGTATCAGCCTATTTTCACGGATTTATTTGCACTGAAGTAAAATGTTAGGGAGTTTTTTGTAATTTCTCAAAAATGGACTGAATTGTAATTAGGGCAAATATCAGGGATAGTAGATGTAATTTGTTCTGATATTTTCTTACTTACTGGATTCAAAGATGTAACAAGCATGAGGGACTGCGTATGTATGCAGAAAAAAGAAACAAATTGTTATTCATAGATAAGGTTGTTTAAAGAGATTTTATCAGTGTGATCATGAGTCGATTAGCCTACTAACCTGGTGTAATAATTTAGAAATTCTTTCTGTATTTGCTTTGATGCCCCTAACACAATTCTTTTCAAATGAAGCACTCGCGTCACCAACCAATCTCAACGACTAACCAACGAAACAAAATTATCATTCATTAATTTTTCCGTTAGCCTCAAAATCTTAGGGGGGAGTCGGCAATTCTGAAACCTCAGGAAGGGTTTCTGTATTTTTAGCCAAACCCGAAGGGTAATCGGTAATTATCCCTAAAAATAATGTGTTGTAATGGCAAATAGGGACTTACTTGTAGTAGATTGCTTGCAATAACAGGCTTAAAAACATTAAGTTCAAAATGACCATTTGATCCACTCACTGTGATAGCCACATGATTGCCCATAACCTGCAATTCATGGAAATTAAAAGCGTGAAACAACTTGGTAACAACTTTTGTAGTCGTTATTGTTGCAGTATTATTAATTAATAATACCTGAGCGCAAACCATTGTGAGAGCCTCGCACTGCGTAGGATTCACCTTCCCCTGAATGAAATAGTAACATTTTTTTATCATAATATTATACTTAGAACATATATGGGTTACAAAGTTTATAATTTCAGTATATTTTTTAATTGGATTTTGTAATATGAAACCTTAGGGGAGGTGAATGTAAGAAACATTCAGTTCAGAGAGAGCTGGTAAACTTCGTATTCATGTGGGTGTGTTTATATTTTATAAAATTTCAGATTCGTCCCTAGACTTGAAGTTATTACCTTTTTTCATACAGAATCCAAAAGATTTTGAATGAAAAGTGAGTAATTAAAGAGGAATACCGGCATTATGCTGCTGCCAGGTTCATTTTCAGGAAGTATGAGTTCTCCAAAACCACAACGTGGACCACTGATAATTTAACGAATACAATTAAGACAAAAACACATTATTTTATTTTAATTGAAATAAAATTAAGTACTAAAAGTAATAATATTGGAAAATAATATAATAAAAGAAATTAATATATTGAATTTTGACCTTCCTAAGAAACGAATGTCGTTTGCGATCTTCATAAGAGAAACAGCGATTGTGTTCAAGGCACCACTTGTTTCAACAAAAGCATCATGTGCAGCCTATAATTATAAAAACAATTCAACAATTATCATTACTTAATTAATTATAAATCTATTTACTATTGATGGAATTACTAAACTGGCCCTCATATATATGCAAATTTACCAGCGCTTCGAATTTGTTTTCAGCAGTGACAAAGGGCAAATTAGTCTCCTCAGCTACTGCTCCAGCAATCTTTTCATCAAATCTGAAAATGAATAAATTGAGAATTTTATTAAGGCAGATTAAAAAGGGATAATTACACTCACACTCTCTCCATTTAAGGGTAAATATAACACCACCCCCTCAACTATTGGAAATTAAAGATAGATCCTCTAACCCTAACGGAAACCTAAAAAAACTTAACGGAAAGTTGTAAAATGACTAAACTACCCATAATATTTTTGTTATAGTGTGTGCTATACATGAAATGAGTGAAGTGATTAAGTTGTTGTCCAGTTAATAAATCGTTAGCATCTACTTGGAAACGAAAAAACGACCAACGGCAGGACCTAAGCATTAGACAAAGCCATATTCGAGAGGGTGTCTCTATAATTTCCAATAGTAGAGGGGGTCTTGTTGTATTTCTCCCTAGTTGAGGGGTGTAAATGTAATTATCCTAATTAAAAAACATTGTAAATGCAGATATCTTTAGAAACAATATATATTAACAGTCAATACATAATTTAATTTTTACCCCATTTTTGTGTTCAAACCGGTTCCTACAGCAGTACCCCCTTGTGCAAGCTGTGCAAAATTATATATATCCTATTAATTAATTAATATATAAAAAATTAAACTTTATTTTTATAAAAAGCCTACAAAATCAAACCTGATATATTCGAGGGAGGGTGCACAAAACTCGATCAATGCCGTACTTTAGCTGCAAGCAATGCAACCATAGAGAAAAATATCTTTAAGTAAGCAAATATTGTAATTAGTGAATATAATTATTAAGTATATATTAGGCTAGCTAGCTAGCTGGCCTTACTTGTGTGGAATAGCCACTAAATTCTTGTCCAAGTGTTAGAGGTGTGGCATCTTGCGTATGGGTGCGACCAATCTTAATTATGTCTTTAAATTCAATTGACTGAAACATACATATATATATATATATATATATATATCATTATTGGACAAAATTTTCAAATTTCTGTCATCAATTTTTTACAAGGACGTTTTTTAAAATGTTATGAACCTTTGAATGTAGTGTGGCTTGTAGCTGTTTTAGTTTTGGTAATAATCCAGAATTGATCTCGATAGCAGCTGCAATGTGCATTACAGTTGGAAATGTGTCGTTAGAAGACTGTGATCTGTTGACATGGTCGTTTGGATGCACTAACGTCGTCGTCATTTGGCCGCCGCCTCTGAGCCCAACAATTTCAGCTGATGCTCTATTTGCAATCACCTCGTTGGCATTCATGTTAGTCTGAGTACCACTACCAGTTTGCCAAATTACCAAAGGGAAATGATCATTCAATTTTCCCTCTGCTACTTCTTCGGCAGCTCCCATAATAGCTTTACCTATCAATGGATCCAGCCCATATTCCATGTTCACCTACCAAATAATTCAATAATTAATGTGCAAAGTTAATAAAACTTTAGCATCTATCTGGAAACAAGGACAGAGTCATATATATATAGTCGAGGGGTCTAGCTTGCTGTTTTTTTCCCTAAGTTTAGGGTTGTAAATGTAATTATTTCTTAATTATTTTGTTATTAAACAAATTTAATTAGTTATAATAATTTAGAGGTGTTTAATTATTAATTAATTGTAAATTGCTTCCTGAAATTAAGTTGACCACTTTAATGTGCATCATGTCACCTTTGCAGCAGATTTCTTAAGTATGCCAAATGCACGTATAATTGGTTCTGGCATTCTTTCACGTTCTCCTCCTATTTCAAAGTTGTGCAGCGATCTTTGTGTCTGAGCACCCCATAATCTGCTCATGACACAGAGAGAGAGATCAGATCAGAGAGATTTGCATGCAAAATTAAAGAACCATGAGATCTAGAGAGAGAGAGTACTTGTCTGATGGAACTTGAATCGGCCCAAAAGTGTCTCTTTCTTCTCTAAAGGACCATACACCCGACGACGACGTCGTTATGGATCCATTTGATGTTGCAGTACTGGCAGCCATGCTAATGTCGTCTTACTCAAAATGTAGAGAAAAATTAACTAGCTAGCGGAAATAAGGACTGAGAATGGAGATCGATCGAAAAATTAAGGGAATTAGAAAGAGATTTTGTCACTAATTAGAATGATCGAACAATTCCTACTACCATATATATATAATATAATAATACTACATGAAGAATAAAGGATTACGTACATGCAAGTTGGATATATAATTAATTAATTAATTAATATGGTTTACTTCTCTATCTAATTACCATATTAATTAGGCAGTGCTAACTGCTAATGTTAAAGTTACCTAATTATATAAGTAATAATTTCAACTGAACCTAGCTAAAGATCATAAACTATTCGTGTAGAATTGCAAAATATTCAAGCAATATTTGGCAAGGTTACTTAGGTACTGCATGTGAGGCACTATTAATCACTATTACGCCCACTAGCTAATTCAATATTTAATTATTTGGGCCGTACGCAATGTTATGCACACTAACTGGCCCATCAACAAATACCCAAAAACAAAAGAAAATTACTTCGATCCATTGCCCCAATTCTTTTTTTGGTCAATATAGCTATTAGCTTTCTCCTGTTTTTTGGTAAGAATATATAATAAGATTCATCATCTATTTCTTCTTCTTCTGTTTGCTAGTACTGTTTCTTTATTTACCCCCACCCAAAAAAAAAAAAAAATCTATTTCTTCTTCTTCTTAATTCTTTCCCTAAAAGAAAGAGAGAAAAAAGGCATGGTAGTTTTATTTTCATTGACTAAAGTTTAAGACTTCTGTATTTATTTAATATAATTTCGAAGCACTAAATTATCTCTGCTAATTGAAAACTATTCTACATTAGAGTTTTGTGCCTCCGAATTAAAAGCAACAAATGAGTATATATTCAGGAAAAAAAAGTAAAAATATATATATAAAGCATGCATCACATCAGCAATTCACTTTTTTACTACTTATGATGTTGCAAGAAATTAATGAGTATGTTTTCTTTTTCCTGAATAAATTAATGTTTCATGTTTTTGCTTGTAAGAAACAAAAGTATATATAACTTTTGGAAATAATAATAATAATAATAATAATGAAATGTAACCTGGATTTAGCTACGTTTAAGGTGGTTGTCAGCATGGCACTGGAGAAGCATAAAAAGGTTCACAGATCACTTTCAAGTTTCAACAAATATATATATAATAATAATATATAAACAAGAAAAATACATATATATATACCACGTAATGTAATATTAAAAAACACAAAACAGCTTTTTGAAGAAATGATTTGCATTTTCTTTTGTTGTTTGATTATATATCCAGTCGGTCTGATGAAAAGACATTGAGAATAATTAAGATTTGGAAAATAAGCTGATCAAGACAATATGGACAACTTAATTATGATATTATGGTATCGTACCTATCTAATGAATAAATATTGCTACCAAAAAAAGAAAAATCTAATGAATAAATATTGATTAAAATCAATATTATTGTGTCCACATTTAATCATAAATAAAAAATAGAATTGTTTAATTACTTCTACTCATGAAATGGAAAAAAAAAATGAAACTTGAGTATTATTGGGTTGAATTTTTTATTAAAATCTTTTAATTTATGAAATTTTTCTTAGCATATAATCCGAATTAGTACTAAATTTCATGAGTAAATCCAATTCTGAAACAGTAAAAGTTAAAACTGATCTGCCAAAGTGAGTGCTGCCAGGCCAGGCTAGCATTTGATTAATCATTGAGGTGTGGGTCCATCTTCCACATAAAGCACATGTGATGTCACCCTTCTCATGCATAATACATGGTACAAATAATAATAATTGCAAAATCAGCTCTACATAATCGTTAATTTCATTTGTTCCCCTTCTTAATTACTCAACATTTTCTAAAATCTTAATCCAAGGAAATTTTGATGGAAGGTTTTGTTAAAATTTAAGAAAGATGACTTTTTCTTTATCGGGTTTGGTACGATAGTGTCCGCGATCAGTATTCCTTGTCCTCGCAAACTCAATCACATAAATATTATCATAACTGAAAATCTTAAGCATTATTATTTTATTTTTTTTCGACTACTCACCACATTATTTCTCAATTTCTCCAACTAGTATTTTTTTTCATTCATTTTGCTCAATTTGAGTGAATTAAAAAAAAAATGTACTTATCAGAATCTAAAGAAAATTTTCATTAGATCTCCGCTCGATTCACACTTAGGTAATACGTGCATAAACTTATGAAATATTGACATACTGAACGATTGAAAAATTTTGGGTAACGTAACAAAGTACAAAATTGTCCAAGAATTTATTTAAAGATTGCTTTTTTTGTTCTTTTTAAGATTTGGTCGACACAATTAACCCTGTACTTATATGCTGAAGCGCTCTGTGCCTCTCTCTGTCTCTCTCTCTCGCTCATATGGGATGGGAAACAGTTTGTTGTTATTGTTGTGTCGGCAAATTCAGAAATTATGGGAGTGATTAATGTTTCCTAAATGCGAGATTAGAATGATTTCCGCAGCAATTAATTGCCTCGACCAAACAAAATTCCCTTGTTTTCCTCTTAACAATTATTACTATTTTCCTTTTAAAACCCCACATATATATATGCACACATTTTTTGCGTAGACGAAGAGCTGTCTTTTTCTCACTCTCTGCTGTCTCTTTCACTCACCATCCGTTAATTTTTCTTCTTAATTCATGTTATTTCTCTCTCTAATTGCCACTCAAAACCCTTCTCCTACATTTTCTTCTTCTTCTTCTTAATTCAGTTTACAGTCAAAGATTCTTAGAAAGTGAAAGGTTTTGGATGAGGGCTTCAAGAAAGAGAAATATGAAGAGGCTAGTAAGTATGTTAATTATTTATTTTATTTTGTATTTTATCGAGAAATTAATGCAGCAGATTAAAATGGTAAATTGATTATGGGTTCTGGGTAAATCTAGGATTCTTGGATGATCCAGTACGAGGATTCCTTTATCTCTATTTCCGTTTTTTTCGGGGCATTTGTTATTCCTGCGAGAAAGTGATTGTTTTGAGTAGAGGATTAAGCTTCACTCTTGTCTAAACTATGAATTAATGAATTTATTATTTTCTGGTGGAGAAAGAATTATTCTTCAAGTGTTTGTTCTGCTTTATTTTACAAATCTATTTATTTTTTCCTTTGAAGAAGTGTGATTTTTAGTTACCTTACTAAACCTGTGCTCTGAGTTTGATTTCTTCTTCGTTTTCCTACTAATAATTCTAGTTTCTAAGTCATCGTTTTGTATAGCAGTCAACTAATTATTGGATTAATCTCTAGATCTGAAAGATGTGTTCTTTATGAATAGGATTATCTGGTACAGTTTTTAGAGATTAATTTGTGCTTATGCTGTTTTAGAATATTTCCTTTTTACTTATTTGTAAGCTCATTCTAAGTTCTTACTCATTTTAAACTCAATTTTTTCCAAACCCTACCAATTTCACTATTGTATATCGGCCTTTTTGCCCCCAACACCCTTGTGGTATTTTTAATTATAGTGAAGAAGAAGACCGTAAGTTTATTAAACTGGAAGCAAAAACCCTGTCTTTACCTAAACACGTACAATATACATGTTATAGAATTTCTTCTTTTTTTTGCTTATTTTCTTATGTCTCTTGTAGATATTTTTGCTTTTCCTGGTGATATCAAGCAATGCAGAAACATACAATGGAGAATGCAAGTCAGATTGGCCACTTGTTCCCAGGCCACATAGTGTCACAGTTACAGAATTTGGAGCAGTTGGAGATGGAAAGACTATAAACACAGTTGCATTTCAGAATGCTATTTTTTATCTCAAGTCCTTTGTTGACAAGGGCGGGGCCCTGCTCTACGTTCCAGCTGGAAAATGGCTTATTGGATGCATCAGTCTCACTAGCCATCTCACTCTTTTCTTGGAAAAAGATGCCGTCATTCTTGGCTCTCAGGTTCACATTATATCATTATTAAAAGAGCAAATTGGTTTTAAGTATTTATATAAATTTTTTACTCTCATTTTTGCAGGATTATAGTCATTGGGATGTAACTGATCCCTTGCCTTCTTATGGCCGAGGCCTTGAGGTACCTGGTCGAAGATATCGCAGCTTGATCAATGGACAAAATCTTACTGATGTTGTTATAACAGGTAGAGGGGCATTCTTGTAATTTACTCCCATGCTCTATTATTGCCATTCTCTTACAACATAGTTTTCTACACTCATTCAGGCGACAATGGGACTATTGACGGGCAAGGTTCTGTTTGGTGGGAACAAATGAAAAATAATTCTTTGAATTACAGTCGACCACATCTTGTAGAGTTTATTTGGTCCGACAACATTGTTGTATCAAACTTAACATTCTTAAATGCACCTGCTTGGAACATACACCCCGTTTATTGCAGGTAAATTTCTCTTTGAATGGAACAATTTTTTTAATTTTCGTTTTGTGGACTGCTGATTTATTTCTTAACATATTTATCTTTTAACGCTTTTTCGTTCTGTGTCTGTTATTGCAGTAATGTGCTAGTTCAAAATATAAGTGTTTATTCTCCGCCCGACTCGCCATTCACAAGTGGGGTCGTCCCAGGTTTGTTGAAATTTAGAATTTATTAAATCACGTGCATATTCATGTTCATCAAAGTTTGTTTTTTAACATATTTGCTCATACGATGATCAATTTAAGCCTTATTTGATAGTGAGGCTGTGGAGTCGAACACTTTAAAATCTCAGTTCCCATAATCAAATTTAACATTTTATAAAAACGCTCAAACAACATCTTATAAACTCTCTGTAATAGTTACTATTTTAGTTCGTAATATGGTACTCTTTGATCTAAAGATTAAGGTAGTGTTTGCAAACTTTAATGAAAATGACTTTTCTGCTAAGTGTTTTTTTCCAGCACTCTGGGAGTGTTAGAAAAACCAGCTTCTGTTGATTTTGAGGAGAAGCTAGAAGCATCTAAAGACATGTTGTTTGCTTTAGCTTCTAGCTTCTAGCTTCTAGGTTAGTTTCGTAAATAAATGGAAGTTTTTGAGAGTTTAAGTGTTTCTCAATTATTTATTGCCAAACACTCGACTGTTCTATTTTTCAATTTTCTACTTTTTTGTTCCCAACATTCCAGTGTCCACACTTCTAGTCTTTTACAAGTGCAACATTTTACAACCTTAGCTTCCACATAAGCTGTATTGTTTTTAAGCACTCACTAAATCCAACATTTCTCAGATTCTTCCAAACATGTTTGCATCGAGAACAGCAACATCACCACAGGATACGACGCCATAGTCCTGAAGAGCGGTTGGGACGAATATGGAATCTCATTTAACAAACCATCTGCCAAAATCCATGTCCGTAGGTCCCGCCTCCAGTCCTCCGTGGGGTCTGCCGTCGCCTTCGGCAGCGAAATGTCCGGCGGAATCTCAGACATCCTAATCGAACGTCTACACATACACGACTCCCTCATCGGTATCTGGCTCAAGACGGCTGTCGGACGGGGCGGCTACATGAAACGCATTTCCGCATCCGAAATTCACATGGAAAACGTCGGCCAGGGAATCAAGGCGACTGGCCAGTGCTGGACCCACCCAGACGACGGGTTCGATCCGCGGGCCCTACCCGTCGTGAGCGAAATCACGTTTAGGGACATCGTGGGCGTGAATATTTCCGAGGCAGGAAATTTTTTCGGGATCGATGGGAGCCCCTTCACGTCGATATGTTTGTCGAACGTGTCCTTTTCAGTGAATTCAGACCCTTCGGTGAGTTGGTTGTGTGAGAATGTGTTGGGCTCGTCTGCTGACGTGTCGCCCGAGCCGTGCCCCGAGCTTGTGGGCCTGCTTCATGGATTGAGTTATTCATTTATTAGTTCAATGTAGTTGAGGTGCAATGGTCATGATTGGATCTTTGATTAGTTCATTCATTTGTTGATTTTGATGATGTTATGGAGGCGAAGGCCTTGTTAGAGGTGTGGAGTCAGCTTTGTTATTACATTTTTGTGTACAGAGGTTGGTTTTTCTTGATTCATGTTGTAAGAAAAAAGTTTTGGTAGTGAAGAAAAAGAGTTTATGTTTTTTATTTGTAGTGATTTCATTAAACATATTGTGGGATTGGATTTTGAGTGTAGAGCTGTGAGCAAAGGTTGTCATTGTTGTTCGAAATATACAGTTGAATTTGCAATAAAAGCTATTTTTCTTATGTTTGTTTTGTTCCTGAATAAAAAGCCATATATAAGTTATAACATGTTAATTTTGTCTCAATTACGTACGATCGAGATTAAGATTAATTTGAGTACTTAAATAAGTAAATAACATTGGAAGAACTTTGTGGAATTACATTTCCTTTGTTGCCATAGCCATAGCTACAATTCTCACTAAATAATATACCTTTGCTTTACTTATATCAATCAGTCATCCATACGTCGTCGTTTTGGAGCTCCTTGATGAGACCCATTAAGCTCCAAAGCAAACTTCAACCTTTCGTCTTTATCCATCATGTCCACTAACAACCTTTGAAGATCCTCCACACTTCTCTCTTCCTGTTCATTTTCACTATCAAAAACTTACCACATCATAATTATTTTGAGTTCTATAATATAGAATAGAGATGATTGCATTCACATATCCTAATATTTAACTTAATTACACAAATATATCATGAAATTTTACAGAAACATACCCTGTAAATTAAGTAGTTTGAGGGATTTCGGGGACATCCACTTGGCAAATACTGATTTTATTTTTATTTGTTAAGAAAGAAATAAGGAACATCTTTTTCCTTAGGGTATTTATCTATAATTAGATTTTAGGTATGTTTTTGTAATTTTTCAAATTTCGTATAACTTCAAACTTCAGTGATGTCAGTGTAATATCCTTACATGAACGGGCCATTTAGAACGAACATGAATACCTGGGATTTCTCGCTTTCCATCATCGAAATCATTTCTTGCATGAACTCCTCAAATTCCTACAAACATAAAGCCATAATCAAATGTTAGCATTACTCTCGATTTTATACTTAGTTTTCGGATAAATTAATGAAATTAAAACGGCTAAAATTTACTGAAAGTATTATGTGATAATTAACTTTTTTTCTCACTTTGTCGACAATATCATTTCCCCTCGGAAGGTCAACCAATCCACCATCATAGATTCTTCTCTTTTTCTTATCTGATAAAACTGTGAAATACACAACAATTAAACAAAAAACCCACAAATTATTTATTAACAAGAATACTAATTTACGATATTTTCTCTTCCTTTTTTAAATCGAAATCCCTGGTATAAAAATACCTGAATAAGCTTCCTGAATTTGCTGAAACTTGAGTTTTGCTTCTCCTCCAACTCCAATGGTGGGATTTTTCATCCACCTGTCCGGGTGCCATTTCTTTTTAAGACCGATGAATTCAGGCTCTTATTCTCAAAAAATACAAAAAATAATAAAATAAAATGCTAGTTCTTGAAGAAATTTACCAAAGCTAATTTTCTATAAGCCACGCGAATTTCAGCATCCGAAGCCTGTTTACAGATTCCCAGAACAGAATAATAACAAAAATCTGCATTAGGCGCTATTTCCTTAATCAGCACCATTTATAAAAACTGAAAAAAAATAAAAAATTATAGATATAACTTAATTTCAACAAGTTTTTAGAAAACTTTTTTCAGCCAAATCTGTCAGTCTATTGGTATATATACAAGCAAATAATTAAATGAAGGTAAAGTGTGGCTGTGGACGGAGGAAGCTGACTCAGAAGAAGGTTCCAGATATTCAGAAAAGGTCATAATTTTAACTGACTCTGAGTTTTTTTTTTTTTTTGTTAGTTATGAGTTATGAATGAAGCCCACAAATTGGTTGTCGTTTGTAAATCACAAACAAAAAGAGTGGTGTTTTTTGTGGTGGAAAGCGGAATGCTCTGTTTACAGTATGTATACCTGCCAGCTTTTTCTTATGGTCCTCCTTACAACTGCAATTAGCATGTTGATATTGGGTTCTAGAATCTTCTAAGTTAAGAGAACATGGCTCTCCTTAATTTGTGAGAATTTATTTCTAAAAACAACTAATTACATAAGTTTTTTTTAGTTTCTCAATGGGATTCGGTTACCGTAAAAAATTCAATTGAAATATAAAGATGAAATCGTTTTGAAAAATGTAAGCTTTACAAATCCACAAAAAGAAAAGAAAAAATTCTTACAATACAAGCAACTGGAATTATTGCTGTGTTGGCCTATGTATGAAAAAAATAAAGCCGACGAGAAAAAAGAAGCAACCTCTACATATATTTTCTCTCCCACAATCAATCAAGTTAAAGAAACAAAAAAAAATAAAAAAAATCTACTTTCTAGCCGCTGTTTTCCGTTTTGTTTCAATAATCTGCCTCCCAATCCGAGGTGGAGGATGATGGCCTAATCCACCTTCATTAACAGCTTTTCTTGATGGCGATGGCCCTAATTTTGGTGTCATCGACCTGATTTGATTAACACAGGAAACAAAATTTGTCAGATAATTAATTGTTTTAATTGGACGAACTTGGTCCTATATATGTCAAAAGTTTACCTTAATTCGGGGCTTTTGGATTGTTGTTTCAAATTAGGCTTCTGAACTTTCTGAGCACCGCCATTGCCGAAGCTCCCAATTTTGGAATGATTAAACTGCCAAAGCAAATCCGGCTCAGACGAATCACTCGTTCCAGCATCTAGCTCATCCAAATCATCAGTGCCATTAACATCGAACTGATTGTTGTTTCCAGGAAACATTCCAAATGACTTGTCGGAATAATCCGACAGATATTTCTGGTAAATTACATCGGAAGCGTTGCCATGGTTAGGATCCCAGCTAGGTAAAGGGCTTTCGATTCCGCTAATTGAGTCTTGCTTGTTGACCATTAGCTTGTCAACCCATTCGCCGGAGCTGAATATTTCTCTGTCATCTTCTTCCATGGTGGTTTGGTGAGGAGCAGTGACGGGCGGCCACGGTGGGGAATTGCCAAGTAGCTCGTCGAGATCTAAGCTGTGTCGTTTTTGCCTTGATGAGGATTTACGCCGAACCTGTGAAAACAATGAGAAAATGGAGGAGTTTATTACTTGAGGAAAATGAGAATTATGAAACAGAGACTATATGGTAATTTCTCAAACAAGAGAAATTCATAAATACGCCAAACTTCGGAGTACTTAGACAGTGAGATGTAATTTTAATGGTTAATATTGAATTACCTCTATGTTACCAACTCCTTCCATTGGTTTCCTGAGCCCATTTGGTGAAGAATTCAAGCTCAAATCTCTAACATTTAAATTAGGTTGAAAAGGTGATGTACTGCCAGATATCTTGTGCTGGGAAACTGGTTCTCCATCTTTCCTTGCTAAGGCAGCCTTAAGACTCGCAATCTAATACAGCAAAACACAGTTATTCATCTACTGAAAAATTATCCAACTACTTGAATGAATACAAACAATAACAATAATCCTTGAAGTGTACTAATCGTCTCTCCAATAACAATTATCTAATACAGCACCTGTTCTTTGAGTTCTTTAACATCTGAAGAATCCTTATTCACTTTTGCAGCACCAAGTTCAACAGTTGCAACACGCTCCGCAAATTTAAGTGTACTAATCGTCTCTCCAATAGCATCAGGCTCCGGACTTATGTGAACAAACATCAATGTCTTAGCTTGCCCTCCTAAAAAGACAAATTGCATCAAATCTATAGCAGTGAAAATGGGGGGAAAAGAAAAAAGGCAGATGTGGGGAATCCTTACCGAGTGAGTCTTGGAGCAATTGAGTGAGTTTGCTATTTCTATAAGGAACGTGTGCGTTCTTTTGTGCAAGAGAGGCGATAACATCGCCCAATGCAGAAAGAGATTTATTAATATGCTGAGCTTCTTTGAGTCTATCTCCAGTTACTTCGGATTTGTCGACTCTCTCGCTTCCTGCTAGGTCGACTAGATGCATGCAACCTCGGAGGATATTCCCAGATGTCAAATCTCTTCCTTGTACATGAACTGTTAAACAACTGAAATGAAGATAATTAATGTTTAGTTAAATAATAGTTTTATATATAGCGCGGGTTACCCTGAGGTTTGATAAAATTACAAAATACTCCTCCAGTATTCATTAATTACAAAAAAGAACCTAGTATAATATTTTTCTAAAAAACGGATGAATTGTTCGGGTTCTTTTATGATAAATGAAAATTGAGGGAGTATTCCGTAATTTCATGAAACACAGGGGTATGTAATTTTATAGAATCATCATATTTAAATTTTAATTACTCACCTGTGTGAGCGACTGCTGCGATCATTGAGTGCTGTCGCACCAACAGCACGATTTCTATGTCCAAGGTTCATCAAATCAATAATATCAGATGTTGAAGAGACATGAATCAAACTTGCATCTGGCACACTGAGACCTGACTGAGAACTGTTTCGAATCTCTAATGTAAATTTTTAGTAAAGGAAAAAAAAAACCATGAAAAATTGAAATTTTAGTTTTAATGTTTGTTATGATTCGAAGTAATAATTGAATTTTTTTAAGAAAAAAAGGATATCTTTTGTTCAAGCCATCTGTATTGAGGAGATCTCTGACTTGCTCGTTGTAAATCTCTATCATCTGAACAGCCACATCATAGGAGAAAGTATCTTTTCTTTGCTCAGCAAGGTGGAATAAATCACGTAATGCTCTGTAATTCACTCCTAAGCTATGCTCTGTGAGATCTTTTGGTCCAGTCTGGATAAAATATAATAGAATTAACATTAATATCGATTTTGTTAAAAAAATAAAATAGGCTTAAGTTTCACGAAAAACAGATATTTCGCTGCTATTTTACCATAGTGAATGTCTTTCCTGATCCTGTTTGGCCATAAGCAAAGATGCATACGTTGTAACCATCAAGAACTGATCTTATTAGTGGTTGTGTGTCTGAAAATACCTCCTCTGCAAATGCCCAAAAAATTAAAAAAGAAAAATAAAATATTTTTAAGGGCGAATTACACGTGTACTACCCCTGAGGTTTGTCCTAATTACAATTTAATCCTTCTGCTCCCTGACATTTTACTTTATTACAGCATGAAGCTGAAATATGCAAATTATCATACTATTTCAAGGAGTTTTTTGTCATAATGTAAAACGTTATGAACTTTTTAGTAATTTATGAAAATAAACGGACTAAATTGTAATTATAACAAATAGTGAGAAGGCAATTGACAAAGGCTCACGAATTGGAGATACCTTGAGTAGCAGAAGGGCCAAAGACTTTGTTAAAATTGAAGGATTTTCTTCCTTTTCCATTTTTTGCTAGAGTGTTTATGCTTATTGTTCCTTCAGCAATATGATCTATAGAACTCATATGATCATACTGTCCATGCAGGAATGGTCTGACACGACAGTATACCCTAATGCTTCCTGATTGAATTAAAACACTCGATAAATAATTAATAATAGGAGAACAAAAACAAAACAAATAAGAAAATATGTTTACCCTTTAGGTCCTGTACTTGATTGTAAAGCTTCCGGTTTTCTTCGAGAACTTTATGGTAGCCAGAAGCAGCATGAGCTAGTCCATGAATATGGAGGCCTGTAGAGTAAGGTGGTCTCTGTCTTAGTTAAAACTGGGACATTTTTTTTAGCAAATTTAAATTTTGTAATTTCTTACCGAGATTTTGAATTTCTTCGTGGAATTTCATTTGCATGAACTGCATGCCAGCTTTTGTTGTAGAAAGATTTTGCTTTATCACCTGGACCAGATAAATTGAGCATTCTTCTTTTCAGCTTAAATACTATATAAAGATGAGGAATTTTTCACAGATAATGCATTTGGTTCTTACCTGCATATCTTTTTGCTGCTGATTAACTATCAATTGCTGCTTCATTAATCTGTGCTCTGATTCTTCATCAACTTTTTTCTTCTGTGACATGTCTCTCTTTTGTATAGCAGTTTGGTCAATCTTATTTAGGAAGAATAACAAATACGTATCATCACCAACGTGAAAAAAGTGTTGAGAGAAATTAATTATTTAGTAATAAATATTTTCAGGTACCTTTTGATTGGAAGAAGAAGGCATTAACACAGATTTGTTGCCATGAGAAACTATGGAGTCTTTAAAAGAGCTTTTCTTCTAGTAGACAAACAAGAGAAAGACTGAATTAGTATTCAAAGAATAATGTCATATAATCAGAATTTTCAGTCCGTAGTGTTATTATTACAATTGCATAAAGAAGCTGCGAAGAAAAGAAAATAATACCAATTCAACTTGGCTTGCAATGCGATTTTCAAACTCCTCCACAACCTTGCTCAAGACAGACTCAACAAGCTGTACAACACAAAATATGTCAGCCCATAATCAAGATTTTATTAACGAACCATATTTTTAGAGTGGCAAGTCAAGAAATCAGTTAGTATAAAATCAGGGATGTACACATAATTCTCGATTTACTAAGCATTGTTCCCATAATCATTTCCCCGGAGAAACAAAATGATGATGCCAAAGATCTTACATTTCTAACTTTCCAGTCAAATTTTCATCTACCAATGAAGGTTCTAAAACTGATTTGAGAACTTACATTTGGAACTTCTTCAGGCTTCTTATCCAATAGGATTGCTCGAACAAGCATACTCAAAGAAGAACTAGACTGCAACAAAATAAAAAGGAAAAGGAAAAAATGTCACAATTTTTTTTTAAAAAAAAGGCCGATTGGACACTTCAATGAACAGCTTACCCACCATTCTGTTAGAATCTGTCTCATTACATGCTTTCTCATTCATAGACGTGGTCCGTGATAAAGAACTTGAAAAGGGCTCTGAGTTTTTTCTAAGTAACTGTTTTCCGGATGAAGCTGTTTTAACATTTCCACCAAATTTCCAAACCCCAATTCCTCCTGCTTGTTTCCATTCATTGTAGGATTTAATTGCCAATACACAATTCACAACCCTCGAAGATTTTCCTCCCTGAAAAACAATTCATGCTCTCAAACTGTAATTTTGAACACCCAAAGCATTACTAGTTTTATTTTATATAAATCTCAATGCAAAAAAACAAAAAAACAAATCAGATAATATTCCTACCTGCTCCAAATCAGAGGCCTCAAAAGTTGGCATTCCCAATTCTTCCACAGCTACAAGAAAATTCCTCACATTTTCAAAGTACTGATATGCTGATAATGCAGCACCATCTGGAGCATGAGTGGAGTCAATCGGACTTTCAACAACCTGAAATAAAATAATAAACGGATCAAGAAAAAGCTCAAGAAAGTATGGAAATGTGTTTGTCACTAACCTTTTGCACAGCTCCAGGCTGAACTTTATTAAGGATATTGCAGAGAATTATCCCACTTCTCAAGCCAAGCCTAAATTCTTCCTCAGAAGGCTCGGCTGGTAAATCTTTAGCAGCCACTACTCCGAGCAGCTTTCTCAGCCATGCTGCAGCTTCATATCTTCTGATTGCTACATTGACAAAATTGCAGTTTTTTTAGTCTAAAACTTAATATTGGATTACAAAATGATGGCGATCACATGAAATAATTTCAGTTGCTATATATCTGTCAAATTTCGATTCTAATTATCCGACTCTAACAACTATGTAAATACATTTATTTGTAATTATCAATAACAAATGTCAAAAATATATTTATTTTCATCTTGATTGGTGAAAAACTGAAGAGTCAGATTTTTTATACCAAATAACAAACCAATGGACTTCGTCCAAGGATTGAAATCCCCAGGATAGAACTACCAAATTTAACTGCCCAAAGAAACTCAAAATTCCACCCGGAAAAATCAACCATGATAAGAATTACAGGAAAAAACCCAAACATTTCGAGAAATTACCAGCTTCTTCCGCTCTTCGAGCATCCAAATCAAGTCCACGTGATCGATTTCCATGCTGTTGCAGAACATCCTCCACAACTGACGCCACGGAGAAGGACAATGCACCTTCAGTCGCCGCCATTCCAAATTTCACAAAATCTAAAACTCTCGAATTCTCAAACCCCAATCACAAACAAAATCATCCAGTGAAACCCAGATGATCTTGTATCTATGTGCTTCTAACTAGATGAAACACGTTAAAAATTAGACAGAGCGACAAGGATTTCAAGCTCTAATCAGCATCAATACAAATACACACACAGAACATAGAGATATAGAGAGAGAGAATCGTCACTTTGTTCTCACTCTACAACACTACAGTTGGGCAATGGCCATGGCTCCACCACTGTTTTTTTTTTTTTTCCTCGTTCTACAAACTGGAAAAGCATTTCTCCTCTGCTTTTTGAATGTAATCTTTGCCTAAACCACCCACGTTCACGTACCTCGCTCCGAACCTCCAGGCTCGGGATCCAACTGTTCAGATACTTTCCTTACGTTGTGTTTGGTAATCTGGAAAGTCGGAAGATTATTATGTTAATCCAAAGATTTGCTTAAACCTTAGCTGATCATGAAATATTAAGAGATCCATTCGAGGAACACGGGGACTTTGGACTTATTTAGGGTCGCTACAGGTTTGTCTTAATATTTTAGAATTCGTACAGAAATAAATGTAAATAATATTTATTTTTAAATTTTATTGGCAAAATAATTATGGAAATATAATATGTAGCATAATCTTACATGACTTTAGGACTTTTTGGTAATATGTCCCTTTCAAAATTTGAGAACCACCAAGACCTTCGAGTCTTGTTTTCAGTGTCTCACAAATAAATATTGAATTTCTACCAAATAAAAAATAGTACTTTTTATTTATTATAGGGAACCTCTAACATAAATAAATAAATCATAATTTGGCATGAACATTAAGAAGTTCCATTTTGTCATACATAGGACTTTTTTTTTTTTGAACTTTTTCCGTTGGCAAAGAAAAAATAAGGTTGTCCACACTTTTTCTTTTTAATTTGATCTCATTCTTGATGTTGAGAAGATGCCTGCTAAATTGGAAGAATGAAGAATCCAATGAAGAGTCAACTTTAGTTTAAATGTGTGATTTAATGAAGGGATTCTCACTATGTCAATGCAAAACATAATAAATACAATTGAAAATGGAAAAAAAAGAAAATCATAATTGTTTAGGAGATATTGCTTTTGTAAGATGATTGTGTGCAATGACTAGGTTTTATCATTTTGATCACTTCACAATTGCAGTTACTCAAAAGAGAAATATCTTACAAGATAAAATAAAGATATATTATATGCAATCCAGAAACATCAACTACAATTAACACGAGGCAATATTTTCTCTTTATTTCTTTCTTTTTTAGACAAATCGTATTATCACTAATATGACAACTAAGTGAATTATATTGAATTTCATCAAATGATTGGTCCACATTCTGAAATTGGTATCTAATTATAATTACATTTATTGTATAATAAGGATTAAATGATTACAAAAACTAGGTTTAACTATAATTTCACAAACATAAAAACATTTGACATCTTGACCAATTTGTAGTAGAATTTATAACTAGTATCCTTGGAAAACGAATGCAACTAAGTATAAAAACATAAACTTTGTACCATTCTCACAATAAAATAATTCCAAATTTAGTAGCTAGCATTTTGAAGCACCTACCATTTCCCTGTCTCACTCTTGTTGACTAAAGAATATGTTTTTTAGGATTAAGCTTCTTCTATGCTTTGCTTTGCTTAGTCTCCAAGATGTACCACTTGGCCACAATTTCATTTGTCTTTTGGCCTCCATTATTCTCCAAGTACCTCACCTACAACATATTGCGGTCACTATTTCCATCATTAATTATTGGAAACATGATACTTCCATTTTTTCCGGATATTATCTCATTAACCAACTTACTTTGTGTTTGATGTCATATATTTTGAAAGATTTTCTTAAATTACATATCTACTTTTTTTTGTTTGTTTGTTTGTTTGACTCGTTTTTCAAATAAAAACATCATTGTTTTTAGAGTAAATTATATTTGGGAAATCAAAAATTTAATGTACATACAAATCGATAAATCATCCCGTTTGAGGAAATTTATTATTGTCTTTGATATTTCCAAAAATATCTCAAATAACCTCCACTTGAAATCTTAAGTAGAGATATTTTCGATTTTTTTACATATTTATTGAAAAATCTCAAGGATCATATGGTAATGTTTTTCAAAATACCCCAATGTAATTCTCCATTTTCTTTAAAGCTTCCTGAACTCGTACCATTAAAAATCATTAAAATGTGAGTATATCTTTGTATAGTATGCTTTTTTCTATAATTAAGACAAGTCATATGTTTTCTAATGCATTATATATTTTTAACACCTAGCCTGTAAGCTGTAGTAAATATTTTAACCAATATTTGTCACTTGGTGGGCAATTAATTGGTCATTTTCAGAAAACGGGTTTTTATTGTACATGTCTAAAGTGGTTAACTTCAAAGTTATTGTCACAAATTTCATTTTCACCGACACAACAAACTCGGATCTTCAATTCAAAGATTGAATTAAATAAAAGAAAAAGAATTAGAAAGATTGAATCTCCTTACCAAACCTTTTGCTTTCTTTGAGCCTAAGAATATTGTCTTAACAGAATTAACCACCCTAGGAGCTAGATAGATAGTTATAGATAAGTCATAAGTGCAAATTGTAAGAAAATTAAAAAAAAAAAACACTTGAATTTATAAATGTATTAAAACTTATGATATCAAATTTGACAAAAGTAAAAAGGTCTTGTACTAAAATTATAATTAAGTTATGTTACAGTAGTAACAAAAATAATATTATTATTTTCTGAAAAACTCCTAGTAATATGACAAATGCAAAAGGGCGCAACACCTAGAAAGGAATAACAGATTTATAATTCTTTAATTTTTACTTTTAGTAGGGTGTTTAAGTAAAAATTCAACAACCTTAAATTAATCAAAAAGGCTTTTATCGTCAATTTATGTTGGACTCTACAACTAACGTTCGAAATATTCAAACGGTGGCTCGGTATTACCGAACCTCGTAGTCGTAGGTTTGGCTGGGGCTTTGTTTGGGTCCGTCGTCCATCGCTTGGGAAATAAGGCTATTATCTGACGTCTGCGGGTGTATGGGAGACTGCTAGGCTAACCAATAACCATCCACCATTCCCGCGGGATATATTTACATCTATACTTCTATATTATATTAAAAAGAAAGCCTATTTTGTTTCATAAATAGAAGTTAT
This sequence comes from Verbena officinalis, assembly GCA_958496215.1. Lineage (NCBI taxonomy): Eukaryota > Viridiplantae > Streptophyta > Magnoliopsida > Lamiales > Verbenaceae > Verbena > Verbena officinalis. Next base: position 1,492,471 of record OY292385.1, read on the forward strand.
TTAATATATTTTTATATATTTAGTCATTTAATTTTCTGTAAAATCAATACAATAATATATAATTAAGGGTAAAATTGAGAATTCCGTAGAAAAAGGTAGTTGGCACACCAAATTAATACATATCCCAAAATACCCCTTTTATTTATTTTACATATTCATTTTATATAGGGATAAAATTGTAATACATCTACCCCACTTCTCCCACGTTTTAAACCCACTTTAATAAAACTCCTATATTAGAATTTGATAATTTCATCCCACTATCAATTCTTACCGTCTATTTATTTCTCTTTTTTATCAATTATAATCAATTATATCATCAAAACCTCCTATTAGAATTGATAATTTCTAATTTGTGTTATTATTTTATCATTATTATTTTTTAATAAAAATACAATTTATGCGTGCGGGGACCGCGTGCCACCAATTACTAGTTTTTTTAAAATTCGAGTACATTTCGGCCTTTAGAATTTGTCTTTCCAATATATATATATATATATATATATATATATATATATATATATATATAATATATTAATTATGACTTTAATTAATATTTCACTACTTAAGTTCATGAAGTATATGTAAACTAAAATATAAAGTATAATAGAAGATGATGTATATAATTTTCTTGATTTATAATTGTGTAATGTTCTAATACATTTTTCCCATTAAATTTTTTTGGAGTTTAGTATTACAAATTACAGAGATCCAATCGAGAGGCATTGATATCAATTTTCACATGCTACAAAAGTCAAAATGATAAACCAAAGCATGCACTACATATGCAATATATAGTTGCTATACTATTGAGTATTGACATAATTGCCTTCACAAAAAACGCAATGGAGGTCCATTTCCATTCTCCATTTTGCGGTGCAACATAATCCATACAAAATATTTATTAAAAGACATTTGTTCAACTGATGCGAATCCTATGTGACTTGGTTTTACTCTTTTTTTTTTAATACCTTAAGCTTAAGAGTATATAAATCATTAATTTAAATGAAAACTAATTTCCAACTTGAATTAGCATTAATTTACATAAAGCACCATAATTTTTGCTTTTTAAGTTTAAGAATAGCAAATACCTTACAATTTCATCTTGGCTCAACTAATTTATCTTTTTCTAATTATCAAGAATAATAGCATTTTTTTTTTAATAAAACAATAACTTTTAGATTTTGCAACTTGAAGGAAGTATAACTGTAATAGCTCGAAAACCCGCTTGCAGAGACTGTCCACTTTGAGAGAGTCATCAGGGAATTTATTTCACAATTTTTAAAATGCATTCACATATTAAAGATATTCACCCCTTATAAAGAAGGTTCTGTGATCTTTCACAATCGAAATAGGACACTTAACCTTCTTCTATAGTTTGTGTGTTCTATTCTTTAAAAATATAAGCCAAAACATCTTTTCCTAACTGGAACCCATTATTCTAATATATTTATTTAAGGTTGTTTTAAAACTTTGCTGCTATAATCATCATGATATATATTTTATGCTGCTATAGTCATCATGATATTTTACATCCAGCCCCACCAAGTATATACATTTCTCAAAATTACCACAACCACATATTAATTTGTTCAAGTTTTTTTTATAATAATTAATAACCAATTAATCTTGTTTAACATATTTCAGAAAGCATAGAGAGAGAGAGTCATATGTCTTTAGTGGTTTAATTGTTTTATTTTCTTAGTTATTTCATAAAATAAAATAAAAAAAAAATACCGGTAGGGGTCCAAAGCAACCAGCCATATTATTCCCTACAAAATCATGAAAGTCGTGCACTCCTTATAACTTTTTGAAGGCTTTAACTTTTACAGCCGATCAAACCATGATGAACAGAAGATCAACTCATTTCTCTAATCCACATTATTCTTCCATTGCTTAACTAATTTAATGAATAAGCAAACAATTAATACTAGCTTAATATTTTCTGCCTAACAATGATATGATTATGTTGTGAGCCCATTTGATTAGTTTCTATACCAGGTCGAAATTCACTGCACTCGTAACTCTGTAAATGCTTTCGAGACTTAAAATATATAGCCCTGATGGTGACTCGCGTCGAACCGACTCAACCTCTTTTTTGACTAAAAACTGGAAAGATGTTTACAAATGACAAAGTTGTGTTCCTAGCTTGTCCTATAAACACTGAATTCAAGATCATTATTTATGAATACTTTCTGAAACTTACAGATGAGCTGTTGTGACCCTGTAAATTTACCTTTAATTAGTGTACTTAATCTGGCATTGAGTCTACATCCAGAGAAAAAGGACCACAACAAATGTCATGAAAACAATCCTTAAAGCTTTCGAGTGGGACATACAAGGAGCATATTCTTAAAGTTAGATCTTTTCATTAATCCAACCCCGGGATGTGCAATACAACTAGATTAATTAACTTTAAGTCGATCTTTTATGTAAGCACAAGGATATGGTTTGTAAGAATAATCATAATTACAAATAAACATATCCTGATATTTGCAAAATTACAAAATATACCATATCAAAAAAAAAAAATTAATTACATCCGTTAAGTGGTTGAACGAATTTTCGTGACATACATTGTATAAAGCTTGATTTTATTATCTTCTAACAAAAACAAATAGGAACTTAATGTTAAAGTGATATTTTTAGCTAGAATTCTCTAACGACAGTTATAATTTAGGATATTTGTCTCTTTAATTTTTCAAATTTCAGGTTTTATCAAAATTTTTAAAAAAAAATCATAGACCCAAAAAAAATATAATAAAGAAAAATGATGATTGATTTTGTGGAAATGGGTCCAATGCATTTATTAAAGGTTATTAATTATTCTCTTGGAAAAGCCGAAAGAGTCATTTGCACGATTGCTATTATGCTGCTATAAGCCTCTAAGGAATTTCATCTTCAAGAATCCAATTTATGAATAAAGAAGAGGGAAGAGGGAAAAGGTGCATAGTGCGGCCATATGATAGATATATTATCCATTGTCTTAAAACATGACGTCTGCATCTTTGCAACAACTCACATGGAAACAGTGTAAATCTTGACAATGTTCAATCATCACAGAGTGGTCACTTCGTTCTACAAATGATGCCCTTCTAGGAAACCTAAGACCACATCACTTATTTTTCTCCACAAACGTGACAAGTCCACTAGTTATTGCCTATTGGGCCTCATACATACATTATAAAAAAAAAACTTTCCCTCTTCACCAGCCATCAAAGTATGGATATGGCAACCTAATAGAGAATTTTTCCAGGTTCAGGTTTTGTTATTCGTGTCCATATTGCTGTGTCTATATCAATACATTACAAGATGGAGCCCAAAACTTTAATTACGGAGAACAAGAAAAGTCCAACAAAATATTAAAATAATCTTTCATAAAAACATGCATGTATATATATAAACTAATGTCATTATTCAGATATGACAATGTCATTATTTCATACAATACAATGAAATCTTTATATCATGTTCTACAGTTCACAACCCAATTCGGATTAGCTCGGATATATCTAACCTCAAATAAGAACTAATACCAAAAGGATGAGAAAGATAATAAAAACTAAAATTAGACAAATCACTTGATTTGGAGTTATTCTTACTCATTGGCATTTGGCACCATAACTATTAGCTATTAGCACTATACTCCAATTCCATAAAAAATCTCAAAATTTGACTAACAAAAAATAATCACAACCATCGAAAAGGTCCAACTGAACATAATTCAATTCTATAACATAATCTGTACTACTATACCAATTACCAAGTTATCATCAGTATCACTAGTATCAAAATATCGCCCCCCCTTAAAAATCAGAATACAAAAACAATCAATCAGGATAGAGTCATCTTCACAGTGTTTGAGGGTGTGGATCAGGAGGGAACACAGTAACGAGAAAGCGGTGGATCATTTCAAAGCTGGTAAATGTTATTACAGCAGCTGGTGTTGTTCTCAGAAGATTGGTGGCACAACCCCGATAAAAACCAGGAACACCATCTTGATGGAAAACTTTTTTAACACAGTCGACTACACCTGAATATCGTTTTTCAGAGTGGTGGCCTTGTTCTTGAAGCCTTGACCGTACGACCTAGTTCAATTGCCAAATATGAAAGTTAATTATGGAGCATAGGTTTTTGAATAAGATACAAATATGGAGAGAGAGAGTGAAAGAACTTTTTTGTACTTTCCGCAATTTTAGCAGCACTTTCGGAGTGTTTGGAAAACTAGCTTCTGCTTATTTGAAACAGAAATATGATAAAAGCACCCACGGACTAATTTTTAGCTCGAACTTCTAGTTAATAGGTTATTTTTGTGAATAAATGAAAGTTTGTTTAGTCTAACTCGAATAAAAGTGCTTTACAACTTCTTTTTCCACACTTAACTGCTTTTCTTTCAATCTTTTTCATTTTACTCTCCAAACAAATCACTTTTACGATTCCCCAACTTTTTACAACTATAAGCTCTACTTTAGCTTCCCCAAAAGCTGAAGTGTTTGCAAACATCACCACATAGAACCATTTTAGTTTTACAAATATAATACCCAATGTGAAGTGGATGAATATATGTTTAATAGAGAACTGGAAGGAAACAATTAGACTAATTTTGAGTCTTAAGTAATTTCAAAAATATCAAGTTTACAAAATTCTGAAACATGAATTTTGAGTCTTTATAAATGTTCACCGTTTTGCTCTTTCTTAAAGAAATTTAAACAGTATATTCTAGAACGGGGCATTTGGCTGGAATTACAAGATCAGGGTTGATTAACATCTTTACATGATATCCTGTAATAATATGAAGTGTTTGGTTAAATAACTAGATAATGCATATTTTGACTAAAATATCCTCATTGCCCCATCTCACTGTGCTATGGTCATTCTAAATCTTCATAACCTTTTGCATGGAGAAACTAGACAAACAGAAGTAAGATTTCTTGGGAACAAACCTCGTGTGGATATGTCAAGGTGGACGCAAATATTTTTGAAACTGATGAAGCAAGAGCAACGTCAGTTGCATGAAGTTTATCGACAGTGGTGTTACCTACCAACATTAAAACAAATTCACAAGATTCTCATTTCTCTAAGGAATAATAGAGGTATAAGAATAAATAAGCCAGGAAATGTAAACAAAAGTTTGCATACCTCGTTCGGCCAAGTAACCTTTTATCTTCTCATATGTTGGAAACTGAATTGCGACATGACTAATACCAGCCAAAGCTGGTACAAGACCACTGCACAAGAGTCAAGACAAGAACATAAGAAAAAGAAAGGAAATAAAATTAACCCTATATATATTATGTTACTGCCACCATTATGTTGAAAGGGAGAAAATTAACCTATACAATCCACGAATACCCTCTTCATGCGCAATTCTTCTGAGGGCAGATAGTGTGCTTCTATATGGCATCATACCTCCTCTCATTCCTTGCGTCTGCATGAGAATAGAAGGCCATATGAAATCTTGAAATTATCTTTATCTTAGTCCAATGACACACGATATATATTACAGTAAACTCCTTTTCATTAAATAAATTATCTGTTTTCACGAGAATTAAAATGCAGATAAACAAAGTTCTCTGGAACAAAATGCTAGAATAGCAAACAGAAGTAGACATACTTGAAGCCTGGTTTTGACAACCCAAAGAGGATTTGTGGCAATTGTTGTTGCAGCTCCAGCACCAGAAGCAGCCATCATGTTAGCACCAACAGAGAGCCGATGATTTGAATCTATATTTCCAGAAAAGTAAGGTACTCTTTGATTCACCAAAATACAGAAATATCCATTTGTTAAATTATTTCAAAGTGATTTGTTCCCTAAATAAAATATTACAAAAGGAAAGCAAGTAAAGAACTAACCATCAGCACCAAGAACAGTCTTTAGTTGTTCATAAATCGTGAAATAAACCTGTAAAATTTTACAATTAGGTCATTTTTCATAGAACCTGTTCTTTCCATTTCATTAAGCATCATGATATCCATGCTCACCAATAAAAACATTTAAAAGAAGTTGAATAACTTACTGCCCAATTCGGAAGCAAAGCAAGTACTGTAGGGGAGAGCCCACGATACATACCACGCAACCCCTCCTTTTGAAATATTTGTTCTAAACTCCCTACTATAACACTACCTGCCAAATCATAAACAAACCACCATTCACTATAATGATGTCATGCAGAATAAACTAATACATCATTGAAGTACACCTTGTGCCTCTCAAGTGCTAACTCAAAATCTTTTTAACAATAATATTTCAATGATTCACAATTAGGATGATCATCATTAAACAATAGCCAACAAACAAACAATTGAACATGAATATATAATATCAATAGCCACAAAAGAAAGTTATCTAACCTTTAATATTAGCACTAGCAAGCTGAGGCAGCCCATGGACCTGTAACCTAGTCTTGATAACATCTAAAGGGCATACAAAAGTAGCTGCAATGACACCTGTGCCATTTCAATTGAACCTCATCAGAATTCTCAATTTGATTTTCATCATACTTAACAATTAATAATGGACAAGTGCTTAACCAGTAAAAAACCAATAACAATACAAGCACTCTCTTTCTCAAACCTAAACTAGTATGTAGACTTTCAATAACTTTGATACTGTAAATTTCCAAACTTTAGTACAAATGAAGTTTGAATATTATTCATATGCTTGAAGATGAATAATCTGAAATGATCAATGTCCATTTAAGATAGAATAGAATCGAAAGGCACTCAAATCGAGTAGTAAATAAAAGAAAAGGCAGTAAATTACCGGCGGCAGCACCAGCGCCTGCATTGCAGAGGAGGCCCTTAGGACTAGGGCCATGACCGTCGGCAGTCATCGTGGAATTCACTCGAAACAACTCGCGAAAAGTCGTATAATTTTGAAGCAGCAACGGTAAATACAATTTCAGAGCCTTGATAATTAAAAGCGGCGTTGATGTCGAAGGAGTCCTCTCTCAAGAGGCCGGTAACCGCCGATAACAACCGTCGCATGGCCAATCTGTACAACTCAAATACAGATCAATCCAACTCAACCAATCTCGCTCCCGCTCGATCGAATGAAACAGGAGAAACAAATCCTTAAATACATATATCAAATCAAAAAAACCAAATTGTTGGCCAGAATCCGAGGGTTTCCTTCATAAGCAGCTAAAACCAAGCTCCTCTATTCCTCAACTACCAGAATTTTTGTAGAGGATGTAATCGAGGTTGAAAATTCAATGCGGTATGCGATAAGAGGCAGAGTCGGAATCCTCTCCGCATCCGCTAGGTAGAGAGAGAAGAAGAATAGGAAGAGAGAGAAACGAGGAGGAGGATTGAATTGAATCTTAAAAGAGGAAAATATTAAAATAGCACCAAAAAAGTAAAAGGGCAATAATAATATTCATTGAATTAAATTTTCCGAATTTCGAATCTATCCAACCACTCGTATGGTTGCTTTTACATTTGATACCGGCGATTCGCCGCAAATGGGCCCAATGCATTAGACCTAAAAAAGCAGTCCATAACTGAATATACATTATTTATAAGATGATTATGTCAAAGTTTTTATTATTATAAATAATTGAATAGTTTATGAAAAGATCTTAATCACTTGTCACATAAAACTATAATTTAATCAGTATGACACGAGGGAACCCCATCATTGTTTTTGGCATATCTTTATGTGTGATTTTGATAAAAATAAATAATATGATGTTGCAATCAATGATGGAATCAGTAGAGGTGGGTGGGGGCAATTCTATTTTGTCTTTGTATCTTTTTTTAGATAATTTTTTATTCTTATTATACATAAAAGTTCGACCTAACACTGCAAAACATATCAATATTGAATTGAGATGGAGAAATACATACAAATACTTTGTGTTTTCTGGGCATAAACTAGTTATTTTTAGACTTATATTAAAAAGCTTTGTTTGGTATGTTTTCAAATTTCAACTACAACCTAAAAGTGTCCCAACCCAACAATCAACGAAATGTCTGTCAATAGCACACAGACATACGGGCCGGCCAAATAATAGCTAAATTTATTTGCATGGGCTCATATCCATCCATGTCCACGTAATATATGTTGTGAATAATAATGTATAATATTTGTGTGATTCAACTTCAGATGCCTACATTACGTTCATTAGTTATCTATTTATCTGCAAACTATAATTCATGCACCAACTGGGTAAAAGTAAAACTCATTAATGACCCCAAGATTCAAAAACAGAAACTAACAAATAACAAACTGAAATTAAACGGTTAAGACATTCTGAAAAGAGCATAGGGCTAAACTATAAGATCCAGGATACAGGAACCAGCAATGAAAACATAGCCAGATAAACCGAAAATTAAAGATTAAAAAACGCATAAAACATCGATCTAACTTATAGCCTAAACGAGATGAATTGCCTATATATAGAATACATTAGCTTTTTATCATCCCTACATACCAATGGTTCATCGTCACTAGGCCAAGACAATCATATCAATCATGTTCCATCATAATTCACAGACGTTTCGCTTGAAATCAATCAGCAAACCCAGCGTGCAATTTCGAGACCCTAACCTTTTTTCTGCCAATAATTTAGGAATGACAAAGGGAACTTCAAGCAAACCAGGTGTTCATAAGTCGTCAAAAATAGTTGATAATACTAATCCCTGCGCAAATTCACATCTCCTTGACTGCTCATTACTCCAGTCTGTTGAAGGAGTTGGTTGTATTCTGCAAACATGAGAAAATTATATCAAAATTGCTTTGTCAGTAAAAGCATAAGAATGAAATACGCCTTTTTTCTGGAAAAAAAAATTACAGATCTAAGTATGTTTTTTATATCTACGAGGTCAAAGAAGAAACACTGGGATACTGTTGAGTGAAAAATTTATAACGAGTACATTCTTTTGCAGAGATCTTCATGATACCTGATATATATCCAATGATAATTAGAACAAAACCATATTACTTTCTGTGAATCTATATAAAATTCAGAATAAACCCATCTTTGTTTCTGGAGCAACAGAAATCACTCATCATATTGCCAACTTTAAAACAAGAAGTGGCTACAGAGTGGTGCAAATGTTGAAATATAACTAAACCCCACGACAATATGGCAGCACAACAAATTTTGTTCTGTCCATGACTAAACTTATCAATCTAGAAACTTTTGTTCACTCTACATTCTGAACTCTGTAGTTATCTTTGCTTTGTGTTGTATAATTGATCCCTTTCAAATGTTGAATGTGCTATATTGAAATATTTCTTGGTAACATAGCTTATGATATATAACTGCCAAGAATTTATCGTAACTTATGATATATTTCTATATGTAAAAGGATGTATACAGCTATACAAGATCATCTAAGGGCCTCCATCCAATATCATTTATCGTGATAAAGTCTAATACATAACTAGCTCTAGCATTTGTATTTGAATGGTGTTGAGAATAGTGAAATCTGACAAAAAGATGTATTATGTACATACCTTTCCAAAGAATCATCAGTGGAACTTGCTGCTGATAATCTTGCTTCAGAGGAAGAAGCAGCTTCTTTGTCTTGAGGTCTATAAGCAACGGGTCTACTATTGACGAATGACAGAAACATGGAATCACCAACCCCATCAGAGGATGAATCAACACTCTTATACTCCTTCATATGACGTAAATGTTTCTCCTGCAAATCTTTTCTCAACAGATATACTGCTGATCTAGAACGAGCTGTGTGGTGCTTCTTATTGCAGAGAGCGTATGTTAAGTTAAGGTAAACACAAAATGGCCACATACTCAAAGTAATCATAACAAATTACACACTTTTGCAAATAAACAACGAATATAGCACATTTGAGAAAATTATATATGAAGGATATCTTTAAGACATTCTCATGTTGCATAATTACATGCGAAGCCATGTTTATGCGCACCTTTGTAGAACAAACAGGGCAAATCTGCAAAAAGAATGGACTAAGGTTAAATATACTTTTGCAGACAAAAGAAAAGGCCAAGGATAGCAAAGTGCTACAAACTTTAACTTGCATCTGAATGATTCAATCTCAAAAACAAAATTCCAATTTTCAATACAGCATCAAAAAAGTATACTAAAACATTAACGAACAACAAATTCAGCTCAAAAACCTAACTCGATAACTAAATTGACATGTATTGCCAAAACAACTTAACCAATTTCCCTTTCTTCTCGAACTACTCGTACCTCTTTCTAAACTTCATCAATTAACATTAACAATAACAAGGATGTAAAATATGTTCCAGTTAGTAAGGACTAGATGTACCTATCGAGTGCATACAATCTTCAACGACGACATATGATTAAAACATCGTTAATTAGAAACTAACTGATGAAAAACACAACGAGAATGATATTAACAAGTTACCCCAGGTTTAACCTCCATCCGATGGTCGGCATCAATGTGGCAGCATAATCCGAGAACATCAAAATCCTCAGAACAAAACGGGCAAGCCAATTCTTCATCCGATTTCCCTTCGTTTCCGACATCGTTGACTTCTTCATCATCGTAATCCCCTTCAGTTTCCTCTTCCTCGTCGTCATAATCATCTAATTACAAACGAACACAAAATTAAAATAAAAAAATAAATTTTTAGATACAGAAACCAATCATCAGAAGTCAAAATCAGACAAGGTAAATTGCATGCGAGCTTCGTATATACTGACCGATGCTGTGTTTGGAGAAAGAAGACAAAGTAATTTCCAAATCTTCGTATAATCGATCGTCCATTATTAATTTTACTTAAATCAATACGGATTAAACTGCGAAAGAGGAACTGAAAAATTGAAAAACTGAAATTCGATTACAGTATTAGTAGGGTTTGGGTTTGGGTTTTTTTCTCTGCTCCCGTGTAGTAGGCGCGTTCTTTGCAGATAGAGAGAGAGAGAACGAAAAGGGAGAACAAGAGAAAAGCCAATTTTTAGAAATAAAAAAAGTACCTTTTTTATTTAGACTCGTTTCGGGTCGCCGACTTGGATCCTTATCTTACACGAATCCGAAACCCGAATATCCGTGGACTCCCGCGTTCTTTCGTCAACCGCCACAAGTAAATTTCTTTTCTATTTTTTTTTTTCTCAATACAATTCTTTTTTTATTTCTCCATAAATTTGTTATTTTTACATTATGAGAATTTTTCTATTTTTTTTATTATTATATACATTTTAAATTCAAAATTGGAAAAGTAGTCTTTTATGTGTAAAATCATTGTTATATGATTTTTTTTATTATTATATACATTCTAAATTCAAAATTGGAAAAGTAATCTTTTATGTGTAAAATCATTGTTATATTAATCATATAAATTTTGCATATTTATTTTTTATTGAGTGGCTAATTCTAAAGGTGCACTTTTAGGTTTCTTCTTTTAAAAGAGCGAGTGGTTGGTATTAGCTCGGCCAGTTTGACCTTAAAAGAAAAGGATTGGTCAAAATTGGGATCAGCCAAGTGCCTGGGAGGCAATTTCAGTGCTTGCAACTTGCAAGTGTTACCAAGAAAAGCATGGCTATTTACTTATTTATAAATTGATAATATAATTACTTTTAATACTCGAGTTATGAGATACAAAAAACCAACATGAATTTTGTAGGAGTTACCAAGAAAAGGATGGTGTTATGAGATATTAATAAATCATGATTTTGAATTTTTCTTTTTTTTAACCACAACTCACTGCAGTTCGAGCAAGCTAGAACATTACGGTATGCTCCATCCCACATGTGTTCGAGTATTTAGGAACATAATTGTCATTGGTATAGAGAGTTTTATACTTTAGAGATCCGGCCCGGACTTGATCCAATAAAATGGGATTCTGAAAAAAAAAAAGAAATTAATATACGAATAACATTTTGCAATTAAAAGTGGGCAACAAATTGTAGGCCACGAAATTTTGTAATTGGCCCACTCAACTTGCAATTGCTGTTCTGTAGCTATTAAGTTTGGGCTTTTTGTTTTTTCAGCTTCCCTTCATCTCTTGTAGTTCTTATCTCAAACTCCACCTCAAAACATTATGTCCTTGAGAATTTTCTCATTTCAAAATTAAATCAAGTCAATTTATAAAAGAAAATGAGCTATGGTCGAATATAATTTTGATTTCATTTTATTTTAAGTCCATACTTAAAATGTGACGTAAGTTTCTGTGTAAAGATTTTTTTAGGCGGGCATATTGCAAGATCTCATACAAACTGAATCTTCTGTGATAGTGCTAAACTGCTAATATAATTTTACAGTTGAATATTTTTAAACTCTCTTTTTATTTGGTATAATTACACATTGAATCTCTATATTATACAAAATTACATGTAACCCCCTTTACTTTGATTCAAACTTACAAATTGCCTATTGAATTTGCATTCGTAAGGGTTCGGAATGTTTTTCATCAGATTTTAAGACTAAACTGCTCAAATTATCACTACATGGCGAGAAAAGATTCATGTACCTTAGCAAAAGCAGATGGAATAGACAATTTATAAGATTGACTCAAAGTAGAGGGGATGTAGATGTAATTTTGCATAAAACTAGGGATCTAAATTTAATTATATCAAATATCAGGCGGTGTACATATAATTCACCCTATATTTATGTAAAAGATTGGAATAAAAAATAGCAGAAGATCGTGCTGAGCAACTGGCCACGTTTGATGCCAGGGCAAAAGGAATCGGTCCGGACCCGTTAACACTTTTGTAAGCAAAATGATCTACAACCACTTGAAATACATTATTTGTTCAGACAATTAATAGTGCACAAATTACATCACAGTTGACCAAGCCAAGAAAATCGCATATTTCGGAAGATCGAAATAGACTAAAGTTTCTAATTAAAAAATTAGGGAAAACCACCTAAGTTTAATCTACATATACTTTATAGTTTTGAAATTTTCTCCAAATAAATAATACTTAGCCTTCGATAGTGGAGAGAGCAAACTTCTCATTCCTCACCAACCCACCCAGATAATGTGTGCAATGGCTTTCCAATAATGATACAACACAAGCACAATCCCACTAACACTATATATTCTTTCATAGTCGTGGAAAAGTATGCATATCTTTCTTTCATTAGAAAAAAGTTAAGATAATAATCAGGAACAACAAAATGTTCTCCAGACAACTTTAGATCACCAAAAGTTGGGGGAAATGCCATGGGTTGAAAGTTTCACTCTGAATTAGACAATTTCCTAACACATTTGCAAGTAAACGCCTATGTTATCTCCTCCTTTCAGTTAATTCTACTAACAACAAAAACAATAATAAAAATATACATATGAAACTCTATTAGGGCAAGTAAGTGCTTTTGTTCTGTCAAAGTGCTCTTTGAGGTTTTCTAATGATAACTAGAATTTAGAGTGTGTTTATGTAATTTTTAAATCTCAGGGTAGGGTATGTTTTTGTAATTTTCAAACCTTAGGGTATGTTTAGGTAATAAAGTTAAATTTCAGAAAAAGTGAGTGTAATTTTTCTTAGTAAGTTATTCAATTCATTAGATTCTTTTACACTCCTAACTCTGTAGTGTATACTACATATCACAAACCGAGAAATTAAGTATTACTTAATACATTGAAAGAATACTAATTTGGGCTTCCAAGTACACATAGAATTACTAAACTTTACTAAACTAGATGCAAGCAGGCGACAATTTGATTTAGTTTTTCATTTTTTATTAATTGTAGGGAGACAATTTTGCTGCATTTGTTTACTATCAGTTCCTCAAACTAAACTACTTACCCAGAATTTGCGTTACAGAAACAAGAATTGCCAGATATAGAGAGAGAGCGAGAACAACGATGAAACGAATAATATTCTTCCTTTTCTTCTTTTTAAAATAAAATAGAATACAAATCATGACAGGTAAAGAGTTAATCATCAATCAACGTTTGGAAGACGGAATTAATAATAATTGAACATAAGGAGAAAAAATATAAAAAAATGTAAAAAATAACGAGCAAATTCAACAGCTAAAAATTAAAAGAAAATAATAAAAAAATAACCGGACGAATTTACCGGGAAGAAGAAGGTTGTTACAGAGGACCAAAAAAAGGATCTTTTCAAGTCGAGTATCCGAACAAATCGAACGGCGCCCACAACGAGTCGAGCGGACACGGCTCCTTCGAGTCGAGCCGAAGCCACGGCTTGCCGCTGCCGCTCCAGTGCAGCAGGCTCACCGGACCGGGATGGAGATCCCTGCAGCTACCCCGCACATTATCCCCTCCCAATCCGTGTTGATTCCAACTATGATCGATGGGCGCCACGTGTCCGGCGAACACCAGTAGAAACGGCGGCAGCGAACCCAGCTCGTAGATCCGGCTTACGCTCTTCTTCTGTATTTCCATCCACCGCTCTAAGCGGCGCGTGTACCCAAAGCGCCGCCACTTGCCCAGATCCATCACCATCACACCCGTGTTGAAGTAACAGGGTTTTCGTCCGGAGAACACGCCGGAGAATCTCGAATTCGACCAGAACTGTCCGGTGAAGTATTTTGTGAAATTTGCGTGGCAATATTCCGGCGCGCCGATTGTTTTCTTCCCCAAGTCTGTGCTCCAGAGATTTGAAATGTCATCAACGACTACCAGATCCGAGTCCAAATAGATCACCCTCGTGACACACGTTTCTAGAAGATCCGCTAGGTAATTTCGAGCGTAATTTAACGGCTGTTCGAGAGCTTGCCTGACGGAGGATGAAATCAGGCTCCGCACTCTTTCCGGGTCGAAATAATACACTCTGAACTTCAACTCGGGGAAGGTGGATCGGACTAGCGTTTCGAGACTCGTTTCCTGAACCAGGAAGTGGAAAAACACGCTTTCAGGGCACTTGGAATGCTGAAGAATCGAATGGACGGCGGCGATTGAGCCACGCAGATACTCAACATCGAGAGTAATCGCTACGTGAACCAGAGAGGGATCGCATACGGTGAACTTTTCCGAATTTAACGCGCGGCATTCATCGGCATTGCGAAACGCCGGCGCTTGCCGGAAGGGTAATATTCCGGCAGAATCTGAGAATCTGGGATGAGAATCAACTTGAGAAGACCTAATTGCCTCCGCCGGAGGGAATGATTGAAGAGAAGGGGAGAGTACAATCATCAACAATGCGGCGGAGAAAACCCCAGAAAATCTCACTACCCACGACATTTTTGTTCCTCTGTAGAGCAATTTCTGTTTCCTTCTCTTCGACTTAAAATCGAAACAATCTGATGAAATCGACGAGAGGAGGAACGTCGTTAGGGTTCCTCTGAGGTCCGCCAGAATGATATTGGGGAAAACACGAAACACTGCAATTTTTTTTTTTTCCGAGTAAAATAAGAAATTGAAATAAATTCCAAATGCAAATGACCAATTGTGCTTTGCCTTTCGCAATCCGTTTCCTTCTCTCTCTCTGTTCTCTATTCTCTAATGGTATGCCGTGGGAACGAAGCGAGGCTCCATGAGAGAGAAAGTGATGAAAGCGAATCAATCCATGAACGAATGCGGAAGTCAAATTGGTGAGAATAAAAGGGAAGGGGACGATGTTAACATGCGCCGACGTGCGTTGCAGTCACTCAGGCGCACACAATTAAGACTGTTCTCTCTTCCCTCCTTTTGAAGACGGTGAAAATGCAAAAACAGAGAACTTGGGAGGGCTTTTTAATATATTTTCAGCCTTTTTTGCTTCTGCAGTTTTCTTTCCACCATTGAAATACAAGGCAGGCACAATCAACTTATTTGTGAGATTTATCTATTATTAATCAATAATTACAATATTATTACCTAAAATTTAATAATAAGAGATTTTCTTTTCCTAAATAATTACAATTAATTTATCTAAATATGTCTAGGCAGAAAAGCCAGCTGTGTTTGTTTTATGTCACAATAAGTCCATACAAGAAACTCACACATCCTCACTGTACACATGGTCTTTGCACACATAGCCTATATATCTAATTAAATCATAAATTCCTTCAAAAAGAAAATTTAATCTCAAATTATTTAACTCTTACATGATGATATAGCTTTTTATTTTAGGCGAATTACATTATTTACAATAAGATAATCATTCAAATTTGGCCTAATGGCCACCAAATAGTAAGCCCAACATACATGTCTAGGGTTCAACTTCTTATAGTAATACAGATCGAATTGTATCCATGAATTTTAAGGGGGAAAAAAATTATTTATTCTGAGATTTCATGAATTATATTCGTCATGTGGTTGTACGGAGTTCAGATATATTTGTTGGATATTGTTTGATTGTATTTTAATTTAAAAGTAAGAATATGACAAAAAAATCTCTTTCTTTAAGGCTATAAAGCTATAATTGGATTTTAGAATATATTTATGTAATTTATCAAATCTTAAGAGTATATATGTGTAATTGTGTGTTATAATTAGATGCGGTGAAATCTAATTATGGCAAAACAAATCCACTGAAATTGCGAAATTGAACAAATATAGTCAAACAAGAACCTGACTGCAATTAATAGTTTTGTTTATTACATCGATTAAAGGGCCAAACATTTATCTTGGCACGAGTTGAGGTGGTATAAGTTTACTTAAAAGCCCATCTAACGTGGTGACATACACCCAGCAGCACAACACCATACATTGGTATAGATATTGATTTATTCTTTTTTTTTTAAGAAAAGATGTAAATTTTATATCATAAGAAATCTTTATATCATAAGATATTGATTTATTCTTAATATATACAAATCTTTATTTACTCATTAAGAGTGCAACTATGTAACAAAAACTATAGTATAGATATTTTATTTTTCATAGAATTAGAATTAGGGTTATTTTACATATGTTGTACATCAAATTAAACCCTTTTATTTTCATGATTATGTAGCAACTCAAAAATAAATGTTAGTTAATCTAATGGAATGAAATACTAAATACTTTCAATAAAATTTAAAATTTAAATTCTAATTTATACATTGAATAATTCAGTTAAAAAGGATTTGTCCGCAGTACATAAACTCGAAAACTAACTCTAATTGAAATGATCCCTTCTAATTGGATCTATGCGAAATAAACTGGATGGAAAAATGTAGCAACTCGAAAATCGAGACTGCATATATAGTGTTGGTACATTATACGGTGTACGCCAGCAATTAAATATCGGTCAGAAAAAAAAAATCTAATAGAGGATGCACTACACCACGCAATACAAGATCGAGTGTGGTGTTGACCATTGACTGGCTTCATAGATTCTGCACCCCCACCAATGACACGATTACACGTGGAGAATCCATTGCCTCACATGTCGACAAGAGCACACAGATGGCGCAGGTGTACGGTGCACCAGTGGCAATAGATCTTTTCAGAGGAAAAAAATGAAATTGAAAAGCTATAAGTAGTCCGTACAATTGCCAGCCTGGTGTCCACCGCATTGTATAAGAACCATCTGACGCCTTGAAAATGGCGGGGGAAGAGGAGACTGAAAAGGTGAGATCATTATTTGTGATTGATAGATAGCTCATCTGTCATGAGCTATTGATTTTTAAGTTAAAATTGGACATGTAAAAAAGGAAAAATGTTTCAATTTACAAGTTTTTTTTGGTCCAAAAACTCAACTTTATGGGGCAATTATTACGTGTTTGGAATGTGATAATTTTTTTTGGAATGATATTATAGTTGATCGTAAATAAGGGGAACTTAAAAAATACTTTGAAAAAAAAAAACTATTCCCTAAATATAGGGAAATTGAATGAGACCTGATTTCTGTTCTTTGTCTTATATGTTTTGGGGAGAATTTTAGAGATGACGACGATCAATTCTATACATAACTTCTCCAAAATTTTAGAGATCCTTTGGAGAATTAGAATGAAAAATTCTTTTCATTGGAGAAGGATAAAAAAATTCATCCGATTCACGAAAAATGGCCATACAAATTAATCGACGAGATAGAACTAGAAGAAGTCTTTACAGACGAAGATTATCAAATTCGTTCAATAAAATTCAGATTTAACGTACTAGCTTTGTCTAACTAGGTGAAGCTGCCTGAGGCTTTTAGTAGCCTATAGTTGGAAGACGAAGAAGATCATGTTGTACCCAAGTGCTATGGACAACCATACGGTCAAAGTGCACACGATTATGAGGCGTGACAATTTGAATTAGAATCAATTGTCAATCCGAGAATTAGGAATCATGCAATAGCAAAATTACATGTGCATGGAATTCATCTATAATCTAACATTCAAATAATTTAGTGGTTTGTAATGTTATTGATGATATCAGAATTGATTGTCAACTGAAAAAACTAAATCATATAAGAAGCAAAAATTGTTATGTGTATGAGAGTCACCTTTAAACCCACCACACGAAATCTTATATAACTAAATCTTCGAATGAGGGTGTCAAATTGTTATTTTAAAACTTAAACCATGTCCACCTAACTTGGTGGAATCCATCTACAAATGAACATAATTAATAAAGAATAGAAAATCAAACAAGTCGCTTTTGGGCGGGTCATAGTCACATAGTGTAATCAGTTTCAATAGAATCTACAATTATTAAACTAGTTATTTTATTTTAATCAAATCATTCTATTCATATATTATGACCCCATCTATTAGTCTGCAGAGCCGGGATCACAATAAATATAAACGAATTCTTAACAAATGAAAAAACTAATTAACTTACACGAAATATTTCTGTTGGTGCCATACATATTTAAATCCTAATATTATTAATTAATTAATTAAATGTACCCGTTATGAAGCTTAGCCGCTGGGTACAAAGAAAAGTCGTCTAATTCATACGGTATAAAAATATTGACTTGTGGAAAATAAACGGTAACCAATTACAAAACAAAATACGACCGTTAAAGTATATAACTTACCCATCATTATTTAAGCTAAACTTTATTCGTCAATTAAAAGCGTGTTTCGCTCAGATGCAACACATTATAAAAACGTGCATTAATCTAAGGGACGTGTCGTACTACATTAATGGCTGTAAGGAGCTTGTTTATGATTGCCAATTTGCCATCTTCCTCTTGTTAGCTTTAGAACGGGCCTGATGTTAGTTGGGCTACAACTAAAATGGGCCCCCAACAATAATTAAATTTATGGGTTAGACAATACACAATAAATGAATAAGAGTTAAGTTCCAGGTCCATTATGTACCTTCAAATTCCATTCATAAAAAAAATGTGCTTTCTTTTCCTGTTCTGAAGCCCTATTCCAAGTATATTAAAATCTAAGACTCCGTCTACTTTGACAGATGGTACATTAAGTTGGTTTATTTATAGGTTAGAAGTTAGATACGTGTTACAAATACCACTAGAATTAACAGAAGTATATCACCATTTGAATTTAAAATCCAATGTACTTCATTTTCTTCACTCTTGATTTAAGGTAGTAATCTTCTGCTCTTAGCTTGAAAAAAAAAAGTTAAAAGCGACATTTTTATTTTGCTGATTCTACTTCATAATAAGTTGAAATAAGCTAAAAACTAGAATCACCTTGAAGTACTTAAAGTACTTTCGTACTCTATTATCCAAATACTCTTAATTTCTCTATATTTTTTGATCTATAATAACACGAAGCATTGAATAACTCACAACTAAAATTTAAAACTTATCTTGTTGAAGCATGCATCATTTATTTTGCATTCAATTAATATGCTGCAGTTGGAGACTTTATATAACTTCACATAGGGGAACCGTGATTACACACCTATATTCCTTAATAATACTTGAAAGTGAAACCACCCGGCCTATTTTTGGTGGTTGGTTTTATAATGTCAGCCAATTGATTTCCAACGAAACTAGTGAATTCTACTAATGGTATGACGGCTTAGATTTGGTATATATGTACTCTGCACATCTACAACCATTAATAGTTGCATGCCTTAAATACAAGAGAACTTAAAATTAGTGATGATAATATATTATGTAAATTACATATTATAGACATACCCAGATAGTATAGAAAATTACAAGTTCGACTCATTTTCGTTAAAAATACACACCTAAATCAGTTTGGAAAGTACAAGAAAAGCCAAAAAAATTGACATGAAATTCTAGCATTATACGAATTTTTTGTGGGTCAACTTATAAATTTTTATATTCTTGTGTGGTCTAAATATAATTAGATGTTTGCATGATCAAAAGAGCATTTCCACCATCTACGTGCTTGGACAAATCTCAAATCAAAAGAGTTAAAAACTGCATAAAATTGCACGAGCAATCTTTCAAATAAACAAGAAAAATCCATCTTCTTTTTCCCGATCTGAGCTAGAAAACGAAATATTAGCTAGTAGCAGATTTATACGTACTAATCACCATTAATTACCGTGGTAAGTAATTAATTCTGGAGCTATAATTAATCCACGACGCTAGCTGCAGTCAGAATCTCTTCCGCTCATCGCATACTCTCGGATCGATCTCATTCCAATTCCCCGAATAACTCCATTGCCGCCAAATGTTCCACACACCGCTCGCGTGCTAGCGATTTTCACCATCATATCGACATACGCATCTCGCAGGCCGAGCAACACATTCTTCGCTGCCGAGAAGAGGCGGATTTTTAGTTTCAACCGGCGCGGGGCTAGATTCATCCGCCGGAACCGCCGCCTCACTGATAGAAGCTTCCTTCTCCGACCGCCGCTGTTCAGGCGGTGGTAGCCTTTGCTCCGCAAGCTATATCCTTTCAACACTTCCATTTCTCCTCCTCCTGTTTCTGCGTAGGGAAGTATGGGGATTTTCATGTAAATGTGTAGAAATTGAGAAGACAAATTGAAAGTGTGAGGTGGTTACGCGGTAATATTAATGGGGAGGCAGTTGGTTAGAGGGATAGATAGAGTGATTAATAAAGGTTCGTACTGCTTCAAGAAACTGTACAATTTTAATTTTGAAGTATATTAGATTTTTTTTTTCCATCAGGTTTCTTTCGGGGCTCCGGTCTTTCCTTGTGACTGTGCTCCAGGTTTTTTCTTTTCTTTTCTGTATTTTTTTTTAAATTTCTTTACATATTTTAAAAATTAAAATGAAAGAAATACGCTTCAAATAAGTATTCAATATTTTACAGAAGTATTTAGAGAAGCATCTGTGGTGGTAGCTCCCAACAGTATAATTCTGTACGGTTCTGTCAGTTGCAATAATCGTTGCCTTTCTAGTAGACTAGTACAGTGCACATAACGGTGAGGGTTTGAACTTCTATCTGCCATCTTGCATCCATAAATGAATTTAATACTTTTGGTAGAAACTTTATCATTTTTCTTCAATATTAATTTGAATTTTCACAAGCTGATCCCAAAAATTACATCAAATTATACATTTAAAGAAAAATTATATAATCAAATTGAAACATTTGATCCCATTTAACAAATTATATACTAATACTTATAATGGTTTTTATATCAGTTATTGCTCGTTAGACATAGAAATATGAATATATAAGGTATTGTTTTACAAAAATATTTAAGTTCTACTTCCTACAAAAAAAGACGTCCCACAAAATAAAAGAGGAAGTGAGACTTAACAATTCCCTTCATTTTGAATATAAATAACAAAGAAAAGGGTATTGTCAATCATGCATCATTAATTATTTTTATGAAACTACATAATAAATCAAATTCTCTTATTGATGATCCATATAATTTAATCAGCAAATCCTAGTCCAACCAACAACTGTATTACAACAAAACAATTTTCCCCATGCCCAGTTGCTTCATAGAAGATTTTAAGCTCGGTAGCCCATTGTTAATATTTGAAAAATTACAGAAATATACCATTTATGCATACTGACGTTAGAGAACCTTAACGGAAATATAAAATCTATATTTTACTGAACAGATTTAATGAATTTTTTTAACAAAATATATCTACATAATAAGATCAAACACTATGTGGACTAGTGAAATTAACTAATTGTCCCTAGATTATTTCATTAACTAACGAAAGGTACATACAGTTGAGGTCCTTGAGGACCATCATTTGATTCCTAAAATCGTTAAATACGCTCAATTCCTTTACAAGTTAACAAAGCAATCCTAAAAGTATTTGATTGCAACTTTTCAACAGACTCACTCGAGACCTTATGATTGCACGTTTTTACTTTTAATCATTTTTCCCAACAGCATAAACCAAAAAATGAGTACAATAGAATAGACTAGCTAAAAAAAAAAGGAATTAAATCATTTAATAGTCGTCTCAAACCGGATTCTTTTGAGCTCGAAATACTATAGATACTACAGAAATCTAATCAGATATAAAGAATATCGGAACCTATGCACAAGAGGTACTAAAGTAATCAATCCTACAAGAAAACATGATTAAATAATAATCATTGTTAGCGGGATTACATAATTGATTCCTACTGAAAAAAGGCCTTAAACCTAATTACATTCATGATCATCATACATCAAACCACAATCCCATTGAAGCACAAAAAAACCTAACTAGAGTTAACATTAATCGATTAGCATAAACCTAAAAATGCCCTCAAAATTTTTAAAAATAAATTACATCCGGTTAGAAATTCTTTTTCCTGAAATTTTTTCGTCGTACTACGAAATCAGAATCAGGTACTACTCAACTAAGCGTAAACAGATCCACAGGAGAGAGCCATGAGGAGTATCGCCGCTTGCTCTTCCTCCCTCAATTTGCTCATCAATTTCCTTGATCTCTGTAACAGCATCTCATTTCCTACAGCCATTACTCGCATTTTCAAAATCTCTCTAACCTCGCTACTTCGATTCGCGACATTGGTTCTCTTCTTCTTTTTGGTATTTCTTCCAGTATCCAAGCCCAGAAGCTGCCTCCTCTTCTTATTGTATTTGATACCACAAGCATTACATAATGACTGCAAAATCAAGTTCAGAAAAAAAAAAGCAGTAAAAAAATTAAAATTAAAATAAATCATTAATTTCTTAATTACCTTTGGTCCAGCTGGGCCGCCTCTCCAAAGAGGAGTTCTCGTGGTGTTACAATCGCTGCAACTTTTGAGTGAAGGACTGCTGTTATTCGTTTCCTCAGAATCCTGTTTCTGGAAATAAAACACAAAAATTAGCAAAACTAAGATATAACGTGTTTTCCTACTCGAGGTTTGATCGGAAAACAACTGAAAATGGTTAAAAACTACGATCATATGACTCCTCACCTTATCCTCTTTCAGATCCATACCATCAAGTAGAATAATACTTGTTAATCCCCGAAAATTTTGAAAAGATAAGAAATTTCACACTGCTTTTAAACGCTATCGGAGAATGTTTATCCAGCAAATGCAATGATCAGATGAAAGAGAAGAAAAAGGAGAAAACATAGATGAGATTTAAGCGATCAAAGGTTTAGAGAAATGGAGGGAGAGAGATCAGTGGAGCAAAGTGCCGTAATTGTGAGTTTTTAGTGCGTGTTTGAATGTGTGTGTGTGGCTGATGTAATGTGTTTATATATGTGAAAAAGAAAAAAAATAATGAAAAGGCAACGAGGTATTACTATCTATCTGGTGGACACTGGTCAGCCGTACACGAAACCCTAGCTGACTAAACATTTCTCTGCGGATTGACCATAATGCCCCTCATCAAGTTCAAAATTTGAAAATTCCTGGGGAGCAATCGTGGCCGTTGATCTTGTCATCCACTGGTGAAGTTTCTGAAGTTTGTACCGTAGGGATCAGAGAATCAGGTGAAAGATCTATGTGATGTGTATTTGGGGAGAAAATCTATGGGAAAATAAAGGGAAAATTTCATAATTCATCTGTCAATTTTGATTTATTTGGATTTTAAGGACATAAATATCCCATAGCATTAAAAATGTGGCAAAATATCGATAATGTTGGACACATTTTCTCCCGTAATTATGTCCCTAAAACTCAAGTAAATCAAAGTTAACGGATGAATCGTACAATTTTTCCGAAAATAAATATCTGATTCCCTCAATATAAATAAATGAATAAATATCTTTAGAAAAAAGAATAAAATTTTGAAGACATTTATTTTACAATAA
Organism: Verbena officinalis; assembly: GCA_958496215.1. Classification (NCBI taxonomy): domain Eukaryota; kingdom Viridiplantae; phylum Streptophyta; class Magnoliopsida; order Lamiales; family Verbenaceae; genus Verbena; species Verbena officinalis. The sequence continues at coordinate 1,516,387 of OY292385.1, forward strand.
GCTCTGCAGTAGTAATTTTTCTATTATAATATATATATAAATTTGCTACATTATTATTTAGTACTGAATGTCATTAATGATAATTGATACGCAGTGAGAGGGCTTGTGAAATTAAATTTAAACTTTCATTTTTTTATGTGAATTATTGGTTACCGGGTAATCCTACACTTAGAGTTTGGGGTTTAGTCACAGTTAAGGTTTTTCATCCCCATTCATGGAACCTAAAGCTCTTCCTACAAACCCAATCTATATTGTCAACTGAGCCACGTATTATCCTAAACTACTCATCTATAAACCATCTAAAGTTCCAATAGTTTTTCAATGTGGAATAATTATCCAAAGTCCAAACCTCGCAATCGAGAGGCTTTCAAGAGTGAAGTCTGACTTCAACTCATAATATTGACTTCAAACTGCAAATTAATTGATCTCCATATTTTTGGGAGACTTAAAAACTTAATTCTGCCACTTAAATAGTTAAATTACACTTCCTTAACAAATGCATGTAGAAATTTGTTACCTTAAACAAGTAATAACTTTAATACTAACCACAACGATGTAATTAATTTAATTCTTGACCACAACTATAAATAAATGTCAGTAGAAATGGATTGATTTGACAGTAATAGGGTTGACCTCCCAAATTCACTGCACCTAACCTAACATTTTCATATTACTTTAATATTTCTTTTGAGTTTTGACATAAATTAAAAGGTTCTAAAAGACACAAAAGTAGATAGGGAGAAAGACTGGACAGAAGCAGCAGGGAATTGGCTCTTTCAGATTCTGGTATACAAAGAAGCTGCATCAGATTGTACCGTGAAATGGTAAATCCCAAATTAATCGACTTAACCGTGTGGCTTAAATTCAGACCAATCCAAAAGTTTTATAATATATTTGAAATGATTCCATGAAATCGGAAAACTTATAGCTAAAAATTAGAAAAGCTATCCAAGAAAAACATGGTGGATATAAAAGTTGAAGAGAAAGACAAAATCCACCGCCAATTTAGCTTAATAGTTTTACTATATACTAATTTAATCAGATATCTCGAGTTTAAATTTTTTTAAAAATAAATCTGATATTAGTAAAAATAACTCTACATTTAATTGGTCCAATCCATATAAATGGGTTTAACCATTTAAGAAAGAAAAAGAGAAAGACATATTCCGGGTCGAATTATTCGGGTTGGTATGAAAAGACACAAAGCAATACCTCTTTATAGTTTATTGCCCCTTATGTTCTCAATTCCAAAGATGCCCCTCCTCCCAATGTATCTAAACATTATCTAAAGACAAAAGAAGGAGAAGAAAACAGAAAAGAGCCAGCTGTCTAGTCCTATGCCCAATGCACTAATCCGTATAAGAGTATATATATATTTTTTTTTTATAAAAAAATATTTGAAATGAGTATTTGTCATTATATGCAAATTATTGTTAGTTATGATTCAAATTTGATTTTTTTTCTTTCTTTCTTTTCTCTATACATTGAAATGAGTATAGTTATGATTATTGTCATATTTAAAGGAAAAATAGATAGAGTAGTCATACTTAATGAATTTCATGATGGAATCATGGAACTAGTCAACTAGAAGTATTTAATTAATCCTAATTAAGAATCACGTAGTAGATATTTGACTGTAAGTACGTAAAGTCATAAGGATGATAATTTTGTTATTCGTTTGAGGGTAACAGCTAAGGAAATGTACTTATTATACGAGTGGGTTGTATGAAGTCTTCCCATAAATGTTGATTTTACTGAAAAGAAAGGACGAACAATCCGCCAAAAGGAAGATAAAAGATGTGCGCCGCGTGATGCTCGTATTTTGCAGCCATTTTCTATTTACAATGAAATAAAGAAAAAGAAAAAACAAGAATCTGCCGATTACCACTACCTTATTTGCAAATTATTTTCGAACTACAAGAACTGTCCTATTATTTAAGTAATGCAAGTCTATTCAAATATTTTTTCATGGAAACAATAAACATTATCATAATCGATAAATAGCTTACGAGAATAGTGAGAGGAACCATTTTCTTTTTGGTATGTTTAGAACTCATGCCATCTGTTTAGAAATGAACTTCTTTGTTTTTTTGAAAGTATATGGAGATTTGAAATTCAACTCACAAAGATTGATTTTTTTTTTTTTAAAGTAGCTACAAAACTAAAAGTTTTTCTGAGCGCCAGTCTAGGCATAAGAGTGAGGAATCAAACAGGAAAAGAAAGACAAACTGACCAACACAAGAAAAATAACAAAGTAGCATCATTCTATTGCTTCGGCCAAGACTATTAAAATCTGAGACACCAAAAAGTTTAAAGCCAACTCGAAAATTCACAAAAAATACAATATCGACTCGTTTTCCCTTTTATTTACTCACCGACAAATATATACCTAGGATTTATAATATATTTCCGACTGTATCAAGACAAAAAAACAAAACTCAACACCCGAATAAAATATCCCCCCAACCCACCCCGGAAAGAAGACGAAAGACAAAGTCTAATAATGTCGAGGCCATATGATTTGCATCAGAAAACTTGCAAAACCAAACGCTCATCATCTGTAACACCACACACTTGACACTTTTAAATTTCAGCCACCTTGACACTTTTAAACGACCTGACAAAATGACGGACTGCTGCAAATCTCTTCAACTATAAATAAACCCAACAGCCTACCTGACACGAATAAATATTCTGACTAGCCACATCAGAAGCAACTTTGATTTCAAACAGATAACATCCTCCTGGAAAAATTACCAATTTGTTATCGCTATGCTAATAATGAAATACACAGATGATAAACACGAAATCTGCTTCATATTCACAACAGGAAAAAGCATTACATTGTAAGGCCAAGATATATAGCATTAAGTCTGGTTCTAGGATTTTAGGGAGGAAAACAAAACAAAATTATGAGGAAAAATATGGCTGTTGTGGTTGCTAATGAAAATAGGACGGAAAATAAAAAGAAAGGAAAATTGAGGGGAAATACATTATGAAGAAGGAAAATCCCTTTTGCATAGAGAAAACAATAGAAACCTTACAATGGCATTGTCACAATTCATTTTAATTCTAATCCATCACTCAATTTACTCCTATTTATCATTTTTATTCCATTACATCTCAATTTACTGTGATTAACTACATTTTATCATGCCTTCTTAGCAAAATTCTAGAACCAAAGATAGTGGGTATTTGCAAGTGCTCTTGCTTATGGAGAAGCTTCACTAGGAGCTAATGATGTAAAAAGTTCGATAACTAAAAGTGAAGATTGTTTGGAAAAGAAAAAAGTTAGGAAGTTAAGAAAAAGCTAGTTTCAGTGTTTGGAAAAAAAAGTTGAGAAGCACTTTCAAGAAATCTTCCACTTATTTACGAAAATAACCTAGAAGCCATAAGCTAAAGCTAAAAAGTTGGTCCCTGGGTGCTTCTAGCTTAAAATAAGCAGAAGGTTTTATAATCACTATCCTGAACAAAAGCTGAAAGCAGAAAAGTGCTTATATTTTTAGAGTTCGTGCACACTACCATAGTTAAAAAAAAAAAAAGGAAAACGGAGATAATTGATATACCTTCAACCGAATTTGAAACCTCCAGATGGAACAGGCAATTCAGCACCTCCAAAGTTGAACCCAGATTGTTGAGTGTCAGCAGAGATGAGCTGCTCATCATCTTCTTCCAACCAGTATGTTTCGAGTATCTTCACAGCCTTCTCATAGATTTCATTATTATCATGACTCTGAAGATTTTCAATCTTCTCCAGACCTTCAGCATCATCAATCATCTGAGCAAACACATTCACATCTCCCGTGTTGCCTTGTGCTTTCTCAGTTTCTCCAACCTTCAGAATGTTCTCAAGACCCTCCAAGCAGACGGTCACGATTCTTGGGTCTGGAACAATTAGAAGATCACACAAAGGCTTTATACATCCCTCACGTACCAAAAACCTGCCAAAACAAGTGCAAAAATCAACTTTCAGTGTGGACGTGCTATAGTAAAAAGCTAGTAAAAGTGGTATGCTCGATGCATGTGTATAAAAAGGACATATAACTCTACTACATTTTAAAATTAATTTGACTATAATTAACTAAGTATTTATAAAAAAATTATTATATTTACTTAAAAGTTAATTTGTGCACTTATAAAATACATAAAAAGGGAATAAATAATTGTTTAGTAGATTAAGAGGAGAGAACTAGAGAGAAAAGGGAGGAGAGAGGAGATGAGAAAAAACTGAAAATGGATTAATGGAAGAGAGAACAATCATTTAACCTACATTTCGACCCTTACTTACAATTTTTTAATTACAAAAAAATAAGGTTATGTTAGTAAATTCACTTATGGAGACCAAATATTGGTCCCTCACTTTATATAATAATATATATAGATGAAAAGGAAGAGAGTGGGAAATTAGGATATACTTGATTTGCTCACTAGTTCCACCAGAAGTGGCATTTGAAATAGCCCAAGCAGCTTCTTTCTTTATCTCAAACTCAGCATTTTGAAGCAGAAGAACGAGAGGGGCAATGATACCCGCATCAATAACAGCCTGATCATTTAAAAGACAGTTTCAGCAATTATTAACATAAATTGAAAGAAAACATCAGAAGAGAAAAGGCTACAGTAATAAGGGACAAAAAGGTAGCAATTCATAGTCCATAAAATCTCGAAACCAAGCAAAATAACTCCTATTGCACATACCTGAATCTGATCTCTATTTCCAGCTGTGATGTTCGATATAGTCCAACAAGCTTCCTTCTTGATGCTTTTCTTATAATTTTGAGTCAACAAGTTAAGTAGGCAAGGAAGGGACCTATTTTCAATAATCACCTGAAAATATGGAAAGGAAGCAGATTGAGAGCCAATCCCAGGTCACAAAACTGTAAATGAGGCTCATAATACATCTGCTCATACTCAATATGCTCATTATAACAAAAGTGACAAGAGAAAGATAGACTAACTCATAGTGAAAGTTACTGAATGCACAAATGTGGAAATTAGAAGATTTAAAGTCTCTTCAAGATATTCATATGTTCAAACTTTACCCAAGTACATTAAGATGGAATAAGAATGAAACAGCCAGATACCTGAGTTTGGACATCATCACCGGTCACAATATTACCCACAGTGCGCAGGGCCGGAATCAAAACAGAAGGTGAGGGATGTCTACAAAACACAAACAAAAAGGTCAAGCGACAAAAACAAGAGAAAGTATTAAGACTTACCATTTGGCAAGTAGGAAGAATATGACAAGAGACTGGCACGTACAGTAGAAGCTCAACCAGACGAGGGCAAACACCAGCCTCAATCACAGCTTGGATTTTATCATTAGTACCATCTGACAGATAGGACAGAGCCCAACATGCATCTGTAAGGACTTCTTCATCATTTGTATGTATAAGATGAGCAAGAGCAGGGAGCGCTGGTTTGACCTGCCCATGGGATTTCAAATAATATAGGTCAGACAACAACCTACACGGGATTGTCCAAGAGATACCCTGAAACACAAAAGGACAAACCTGCTCAAACTGAGGTTGTGGCTTTCCACGACAGAAGTTTGACAATGTCCATGTTGCGTTTCTTAACATGGATAGCTTTGCCTGATCATTAAATTGCGCCAAAAGAGGCATTAAAGCTCCATAACCAAGGACAAGGTCACGACACTTTGGAGAGTCACCTGCAACATTTCCTAGCGCCCAAACCGCCTACATAAATATTGCCACATGATAAAATTAAATCCGAAATAAACAAATCCAGTAATGCCATTGATCAGTATTACTTAATTACAAGTTTGATAGACAATATACTCAAATGAGGCAGTAAAGATTTGCAAGATATACCTGCTCGCGCACATCATCACTCGAAGAACTAAGAAGTCTCACGAAAATTGGAACAGCACCATGATCAATCACAACCTTCGTGTTGTCAGAAGTTCCAGAAGCAATGTTTGTGAGAGCCCAAGCTGCCTCAAACTAAACTTAGAAAGAAATCATTAGATGATAATATATTAAATTAGTGAAAGCAACCGCAGAAGTGATTAATCCAACATTTATACCTGAAGCTGGGGATAGTCATCTCGTGCAAGAAACTCAACGAAGCGAGGAACAACTCCAGACTGTATCACTTCCTCAATTGGTGGATTTCGCTCTGTTATATAGCACCATAAAAATCTCAATCATCTTAAGCAAACAAGAAAAATTTCATCCAAACTAAGTAGACAGGACAAATATTAAAACCGGTGAATTTTAATTTATACATAATTGTTTACCGATTGAAAGAAGTTTACGGAACTGAGTAGTCGCTTCAAGTTGAAGTGCACCATCATCTGACCACACTCCAGCGATCATCGCTGGAAGACTTTCCAACTGATAAAACAATATGCAAAATCACAATCAAAATCTTATAATACCACTTCATCATCAGTAATTCAACTAGTTATTCATACGAGATTTACAATGTCTACGAGGATATCAAGACACTAGAGTCCTATGACCGAGCTGAATACCAGTGAACTACACTTGGCAGATTTAAAAATCAAATCAATAAATCAACCAATCCAATCCAACCGGATCCGATCAAAACTACAGACGAAACCTATAGCTCACTCAAAGTCAGCCAAAGAGAAAACAGATCGATTATCAAACAACTTTCACCTTCTTATCGAGCTGCGGAACATTGACTGCAGACTGAAACTGCTGTGCTTGAAGCCCCTCGCGTCGCTTCTTCAGCAAGTTCTCCTCTCTTTTACTCTTCCGGATCTCCACCATATTATCCTCCCTCCGCCGCCGTCCTTCCTCCGCATCGACTGCCACCTTGTACCGGCTCCGGCGGACCTCCGTCCTCGCGCCCGGCCTTAACGACATCGTCTAGCCGATCCAATAGTAAAAATAAAAATCTAAAACCAAATCAAAAAAATCAAATTCGCTTGAACAAATACGTCAATCTGCGTCAGAGGACAATGGATTAATCGGAAAATAATATATCTGAGCAGAATCAGTGTGATGAGGAAAAAATTCGTGAGAGCCGAAAATCATTATAGCGGTGCAACTACTGTATTGATCCGTATGTAGGCTTGCTTGCGCGTTTATTAACGACACTGCCATTCACTTTGAATTCGGATGGAAATGTAAGAATTAATTGGGGAGTGATTCCCTGCGTCGCATAAGTACTGTTTAGTTAGATCACAGCCGTAGATTGTGGGTGTCCAGGTGAGATATGGGCCAAGCCCAGTGAATTTTAGGAATTTATTGAGGAAGGCCCAAAGGACAACGCAAAATGAGCGTTGATAGTTGATACCGTTATGTTCCCGGGTGCAATTTTGTTACAAATTTCTTTATTACATTTTCTAATAGTAAGGTTACGAATAGATTTACAATTCCAAGTTCCAACTCCAACGTTTTGATTTTGAAAAGCAATACATCATGCTTACATATATACATCATCAACTAATTATACAATTAATTAACTATTTCAAGGAATTATACAAATATTATTGTCGGTAACGCAATTTATTTGACATAAAACAATGTATTAAACTACTACAACAAATTTACATGTAAAATATCCACTAAGCACTATTTATTTACGGATTCCATAGCAAGAAACGATATATTCTGTTTATTAAACTACACTTTAAAATAATGGATTTAATAATATTTTCAACGTATATAGACAATAATTCCGGAACAAGTTCCTTTCACATTAGACAATGATTGGAGCCGTAGGTCTCAGATTATTATCACTTTTTAGCGCGTATTTTGCTTCTTACTTAAGATTAATTGATATGCGCATTAGCAAAGAATTTCTTTCTTTCGGCCAGGGCTAAATCTAAATCTTTGCTTCAAAACTCATCTATCTCTTATCTTTTATCATCCACCACCACCGCCTGCTGACATAAATTTCTCCAAACAACAGTGTAATAATCCCACGTTATTTAAGTCCGTCTAAATCTCTCATCCCTATTGCAAAATTATCTCACAATCCCTGTTTCCTATATCAACAAGACAAAATCAAGAATTGTGAGAGTTATATACTATGGATAATGAAAGAGCTTCAAGCAATGAATTAGTTCCTGAAAGCTCACAACACAGTGGAGAGAAGAATGAATATGGTTTGGGTAAAGCAATAGCACAGAGAGCTGTGTTTGGATCGATCCAACGCCGGAGGAGGGGTAGAAGGATTAGAAATAATGATGGTGCCAAGAAATTGCCGAGTAGACTGAGTAAAGTTTCCTTAGCTGATCAACCTGAAAATTAGCATTATATTTTGAAGAATTTTAACACCTTAATTAGTAGATACTCTAATGTATTCTATGGAACTTAGAGAAAGATGGATCCATCGTCTTGAATTGTTCACATCTTTACACATACATATATAGTGATTTTCAACCACTCTTATGTGAATGTGTGTTATGGGATATAGGCCTAATCTAGGTTTACCTAGAATTTTGAGGTTTACTGAAAAATCCGATATACTATCGGAAACTTCAAACCTCAGAGGTATTTATAAGGTTTTTCAAAGGATATTTATAAAGTTTCACTATATTTTTACATCTTCAAGGAGTATTTGTAAGATTTTCAAATTTGAATGATAAACAAACCTAACTACCTAAGAAATTAAGGGGTTAAGGTGAGAAAATAAAGGAGATGTGAGAGACAAAAAGAATGTGTTCTTGAGGTGGAGAAAACATGAGATAAGATGAAAAATAAAAACAATCTAGATACTTAATTGGGTGCAATTAACTCCATATATATGTGACAAAAGCTTTACTCTGTCCTTTTTATACCATGAATCTATTTAATTTCTAACAACATATCTATCCTATGACTTTGTTGACGATTTCAAAACTATAATTACGTTGTATGACGACATTGACATTGACTACATTCATGTGTAAATTAATACACTTTTTTCTACAGAAACCCTAGCCCATCGCCATTCAAATCATCATCTCCCACCATGGGGCAATTCTCTTCATCATGCCCAAACTGCCCACAACACGGCACCGTACAACGTCTCCTCTTCCTATACAAATCCATCTCCTCATCTCTTAATCTTCCCTCCTTAAACTTTCCAAACTCCAAACAATCCTGCATATTATGATTATTCCCACTGAAACTCTGCGCAATACTATCCGAATCCTCAACATCCGGAATAATCAACGACCCCGAGGGACTGTTACTGTAGATGGGAAACTCTCTCACTCGAGCGAGAGCTAAAGCCACTTTATCGCAAGCCATGTCGAGTCGATACTCGCTCTCCATGGACTCGGTAATTAGGGAAGAAATCATCGACTGCAACAAATGTACCTTCCCTGAAGGGGGTGTTTTCGTAATTTTTGCAGTTAAGGTAGAATCGCGCCAACGGAGGGGGAGATACTGGTCGGGAATGTGGAAGCAGTTATTCGTCGAGAGGACGCGGAGGACGTGTCGGCAGAGGATTCCAGAGAACTCGAAATGACGGCAGCTGCATGTTATGAACTCGTCTTGTGGGACCCATAAGACTTTGCAGCCTCCGTTTTGTTCGGTGTGGTGACGGACGATGAAGTAGCTGTCATCGATTAGGATTGTGGCGTATTGCGGGGCAAAGACTAGTTCATCTTGGAGTCTGGCCAAGGCGTGTGGCGTGAGGATAGTGGCGGCGTGGGACTCGATCGGTGATCCTGTTTTAAGAGATGGTTTAGAGGTTTTGTGGAGGGTTTTGGATTTGACAGGTACTTGATCGTTCGCGTCTAGGAGGGAGGAGACCTGTAAAAAGAGCAAATTGTTGGTAATATTTCATAGGGGTGTTTGCAAACTCTATTGATTTTTGAGAAGCTGAAGTTGGAAAAAAAATGGAATAGCAAAAACAGAAAGTGTTAGGAAAAAAAAGTAATTTGAGTGTTTGGAAAAATAAGCAAGGAAGCACTTTTACTAGTTTCAAGAAATGTCCATTTATTTGCATAATCAACCTAGAAGCTAGAAGCATTAATTATTAAGGTGCTTCAAGCTTATAGCATTTCTGCTTAAATTTAGCATAAGTTGGGAGTGTTTGGAAATTCAAAGTGATACAAAAAAAGCACTTATTTTAGAGTTTGCAAACACTCTCAAGATTGAGCAAATGAAAAAAAAAATAGAGTGTAATTTCATCACAATTTGTTAGGTGTATGTTAAATTTATAAATGAATATCGTTTTTAGTAGTTATAAAATTGAAGATAAATAAGCATAATGTGAAATAAAATGAATAATATAATTAAGAAAATAAATAAATAGAAGGGACTTTTTTCGAATAATAGTAGATGACAGAGAAGAATGAGAAGAGACACTGAGGAATAAACAGAAAAGGAAGAATGAAGAAAGGAGCGTGTGGAGACATAGAAAGAAAACAAAGAATGTGGGAGAGGATATTTTGAGACAAAAATAATAATTAACAGTCCAAAAATAGGTGGAGAGACAAAATATATTTATTAGGTAGCTCTAGCTTTATTAAAAAGCACAGATAATTATCAAAAGACCCACTGAGGTCTGCCTCAATTACAAAAAATACCCCACTATCCATTGAAATCACCATTTCCTTCTTGACACAAATTGATAGATGAGCCTTTTTGTAATTGGAGCGACTGACTCTTGGTGCTATTTGTATGTTTAGGCAATTGATAAAGGTTTTCTTTTTTTTTTTAGTTGGGGCTATCGAAAGGGGCTTTTGGTCATTATTCCTTATTATTAATTAAAAAACAGAAACAAGGACAGATTTTTCACCTGCTCGACGAAATTATCGAGTGTGGATTGTGCACTGAGAAACTGTTGGATATAGGAGTTGATCATCTCTGACTGGAAAGTCCTCGACATCCCAGCAAAAAAATACGATCTCAAAAAAGGTAGTGCCCAATACGAACGAAGTGCATACAAGCTGACAATGTGCTTGTTTCCATGGAGTCCATACACATCCACCATCTCTCTCCATCCAATTTCAAATTCCTCAACTGTATAAAGATTATAGAGACGGTGAAATTCAGCTTTCCAATTATCGTATTGTGACCCCAATATGACAGAAAACCAATCAGAAAACTTTGATATGATATGCCAAATTGAGAAAGCGTGTTTGGTCCCTGGCATTTCTGTACTAAGTGCTTCTTTAAGCCATGTGTTCTGGTCGGTCAAAATTGTTCCTGGAGCTTTTCCGTTCATGAAAGCCAAGAAACTCTGTCAAACAGAGTTAAAATTAAAGATATAAGCAAGAATGTTGTTAAGTAGAACCAGCAAAGTTTTATATTTGTAACTCATAGTTTGCAAACACTGCCTAAACACACCAACCAAGCAAATGTTGCATTAAATCAGACACATACAAGATCCCAATTTCCATCAGAGTCCAGACTCCAGAATAACAGTAAATCAACTAGAATAAAGATAACAAAACATATGACAATCTACAAAGCTATGAAGAAAAATCAGGATTACCTTCAATCCCCAGGAGAATGAATGCACATTTTCATCTCGAAGGAGCAAGCAGCCAAAGAAGCAATAACTCCCATGATTGTCCACTCCAATCCAAATCCCAAGCACCATATCAAAAGCATCCAAACGATGTGTTGTATCAAAAACAACAACATCTCCAAAAGCCTCATACAATCTGATGGATGAACCATACGACCATGTAATGTGCTCTAACCTGTTATGAGTATCGATCTTATAGTTGTATTTAAAGTTGGGATCTCTGTCTTTCTTCTCCTTGCACATTTTCAGAAGGTCAATAGGATCGTTATCCTTGTTTACATTTCTGAACGACTGTAGCAAATTTCTGACATCAATCTCAGAAAAAGGTAAACAACCGATCTTAATACCTTTTTCAAGCTCCATTAACCTTAACATCTGACGCACAGACATCCCAGCTTTAGCATACATACAAATACGGCTCTTGTCATCAGCAGTCATTGGGCAATAAGCTGGAAATAGCTGAACCTCATTGGATTTCACCAGTTCATGATTGTGAACATTGCTGAAACCAGTTACACGCCATTCTGGGATATCAAAATCTGCCCTTTTGACAATCCTCATATATGCTTGACACCCACAACGTGATGATTTTCTATTTCTCTGTAATTTTCCGTCTTCTGTTGGCTTTAGCTGTGGATAACCACCACGATGGCAGGTGAAATCCCTTCTTGTGATTCCTCTGCCCACACCATCTTTGCCACGCGTGCGGTGGCGTCTGATTGAGAACCCACATTGCTTGGCAAAGCTGCAATAGAATTCGTAAGCTGCATCTTGGGATAAAAATCTTTGTCCGATGAAGGGGTTTAGGTTTACAGATGTTTGTCTTGATAAGATTGTGTCCTCCGGGATTTCCTCTATTGTGCCATTGTCATCTGGCGATGACTCCGATCCATTCTCTGATGATGACTTCAGTGGATTTGTTTGCTCAGGCATTTGATATCACCAAGATTAGCTCAAACCCCAAATATGGTGACTGCATGGAATTAATTTAAAGTTCAAATCAGTTAAGACCAATATTGAAAGAGCAAAAACCTTGATAAGACGTTTAAACTGTAAATAAGAAAACTGGTTATATTATGAATAAAGTCACATAAATATTCAGGCAAACTCATCCATAGAAAACACAGTAGAAACTTTGACAAATGGTTACATGGATGGATTCAGGAAGCATAAAGTTGTGGCCAGGATAAACAAGATCTAAGGTAGTCGGCTCCTTAAGAACTCAATAACAACAAGAGAAACAGAAAGAAGAAGAACGACAATTTCTGCAGAATAAAACTATATGCCTCTTTTATCCAGCTATCCTTACACGCGAAACAACAAAGTTCTGCAATAATTTCATTTTCCCTTTTTCAATTTCCTTCACATGTAATTCAAAGCAATTATACTTTATATTACTACCACAATTTAAAAGTGCTTTGTTAAGTTGAGTAAGTTGAACGTTTTACTTTACCAGCTAAATTTCCCCGATCATGAAAACCCTAGAACCTCCAAACGCTTCTCCATGTCAATTAATCCTCTAGAACATACTCACACCAAAGTATGATTTGGGCATCTGAAAAATTTAACGGTGACATCGCCATTAACTTCAGAACAGTAATGATTTTTCCAATGCTTCAGTATGATAATGAGGACCGCATATTAAAAATGAGCTCCAGCGAGAAAAAATCAACCAAAATATGCATAAAATAGCTCCGATCATATGTTTAACGCTGAAAATATACGAATTTGGGGATTGATAAGAGCTAAGGAAGAAATGATGAAAAAAATAAGATGAGTGAACTTACCAAGGATTGGGGAAAATGTGTTTGGGATGTCTGAGTTTTTTGAAAATTTTGAGGGAAAAATTAAGGCGTAAATTAGAAGGGGAAGGGCGGGGAAGATCAGGAAAGGGCACGATGCGCATCCATGGAGGAGGATAATCGTCTGTGGCGTGGGTGAGCTAATGTGCGCTGAGTGGTTGAATGGGGATTATCGTGCGCAGAGCTCCAACTAATTGCCGTCCGATTGGATGTTGACATTTCGTGGACTGAAGTGGGACCAACGGTAATATAGGCTGGGCCACTACAGAGATTTACTCATAATTTGGGCCAGAACTGCTTATGGACCTATATGGTTAATTAAGCCCATCAATTTCTGAATTCATTTTTCACTCATTAAGGCCCAATAATTAGATGGAATAGAAAATATAAGGTCTGAATTTTGCGTTTAATTGACTAATTAAACAATAAAAACACTGATTTCCACCTATTAGTATTTAATATTTATCAATTTGATTTGATCTAAAGTCAAATTATGACTTAGGAAGTGCTCTAAATTTGGTTATGATCATATCGATCGAGGTTGGCACGACGACATTAAGTAGGGAATTATTTGCAACAAACATTAGATCGGAGGATTATGGCTTCAAAATCTTTTCACAAGCTAGGATGAGAACATTATTGTTATTAATTACTAAAATAAGAAATTATAGCTAAACGTTCGAACATGGTGCTCCTATCCTATAACCTGAATTGAGATTCTTTTTATTATTTATTATTTCTATTAATCATATAAATCGACAAGTTGACCGGCCCATTTATTACAGCCATATTATTATACATTAAATAATGCTCAAATTATTTGATTCTTTCACTAAGTTATTATTTGTTAGATCTGCAAATTCATATGTAATCTCGAAATACTCATTGCCCACGAATTTGTTCAAAAGTCAGAAATATATAAGTTTTTTCTCTCTGTTTCGAGCAATATATGGCGAGTACTCAGTACTCATGGTCGCCCGAGTCGCAACCGGTTCCTCCGGCGGCGGTGGCTCGGACGCGGATATTCAGTGATTCAGAGATGAAGCGGCGGCGAAGATTAGCCAGGTATAAATCGTACGGCGTTGAAGGTAGGGTTAAGACTTGTTTCAGAAATGGGATTCGTTGGATCAAGAATAAGTGCTCTGAACTCATTCATGGCTACTAATTATATAGATCGATTGTATAAGTTTCTCATCTCTTTCTGTTGCTACTAAAGAAATTGTATGTTTATAAGTTTTCTATTTTCCTGTGATAAGATCAACGGAATTGTACGTTTAATTTCGTTTTTCGTTTATCTCATTCTATAATTTACATTGCTAGCTAGCTGGCAAAAGTTATATATATATATATATATATATATATATATATATATATATATATATATATATGTATATGTGATTCTCAATTCCAAATCATTAGTTGAAAACTGGTTTGAGTTATGTTTTGCTAAGCATAACTAACTTTCTTTTTTCTTCGCGCGGTTAGATTTGAACTGGACTTGATTATTAGTTAAAGAAAATAGTATATGTGTAAAAACATCGAACTCTTCAAATTCGACTCGTTTAATAATCAAATTAAGTTTAAATATTTACAACCTCAAACTCTGATACAAAATCAAATTAAATTTTAATGGTAATATGATCGCGAATCTGTAAATTGCTTAGGACCATATTTTATAGGGTAAATTATATTTAGGTAATTGAAGTTTGGTATATATCTATACTATCGAATAATGCACCTTTCATCAACATGGTGTGGCTCACGGAACGGCGGGAAATAATACCAAGGGCAGGAGATTCAATTAATCGAGATTCAGAAGCTGAAATTTCACCTCTACCATCAATAGGTTTAGCCAGGGCGTTTATAACACGGCCCAAATAAGCCTATTTTCTCATAGTCATTTCGACTCCACCCCCGGAGTTCATTCTCCGGGGAACTCCATTTAAAGTATTTCGGCGTATTCTTTACAATCTACTTCTTTTTTGATTTCGTTGGAAATCATATAAAGACAATTCCTATTTGATATAGCTATTTCACAGACTGAATTTGTGGGAAGAGCCTCAGGTTCGATCCCCACTAAACACATTTGTTGGGAGGGGTGAAGAGCCTTAACTGCGACTAAATCCCGCACTGGATTAAGCACACATCGAGTTTGCCAAAATTACTAGTATATATAAATAGATCTATTTTGTTTGAGAAATTATTATAAATTCCTTGAAATTTTTAACATTACGAAAATACGTCCATTTATGGTTCCAACTTTCAACCGTGGGATTATTCGGGGTACTTTAAGAGAATGTACATGTTTATTGAAACGAAAATTCATCCACTTGGTGTTTCGATTGTGTGATTGTTCCGGAGCCTTTCCAGGAAATGAATACATTTATTAAAATCGCATATACTATATGATAGTTTTCAAGCATGAGCGATTGATTTCTCTGTACACTTCACTTCACGATCGATACATAGATGTAATTCACTACATTATATATTTATTATCATTAAAACAAATTCAAAATTTGATATTTTCACGTATAATTGCTTGTGCTATATATGTGGAATGATGCTAAAGTTGTTACAACTTAGAACTAGCTAATAGTTAATATTTATATGAAAGGCATATATTTATCAACAAAATAATATAATAGAGTCAAGCTCAAATCTCATCTCATCCTTGAAGAAGTACTGGAAATTTCAAATATTTATTATCCTTCTCCTAAAGAAAAAATGAAAACGTTAGAAAAAGAAACGAAAGAAATTAAAAGAAGTAAAAATATAAGATTGGTACGTACAGACAATATTCATACTCCACAATCTATTACACAAATCAGACTTTGCAACTTAAATCAGTTAATTTTATTATATATCCTTCTCTAAAAAGAAATAAAAACGAGTACCAATAAAGGAAAAAGAAAAATCTAAGCTAGCTAGCAGCTGCAATATTCACATGCATATTGCGAAGTACCGTCTGATCAAGACACAATTCAGAGCAACGTAACAGCGAGAAAGAAAATGAAGGGGTGAAGGCAGAATGGTAATTGAATTTGGCTCGTGTATTTGAAGAAAATTGTGAAATCATTGCATATGTCTATATAATGATTCACAAACAAATGGATCCATACACATATGAATGCCATAAAAATTCCAATTGGATGGATGTCTCTTAATTATCAAAATCCTAGAACTATAGTTATGTGATTATTCAAAAACTCATAATCTCGAAAACAAATTGGCTTCCGAGACATGCGATTCACCTTCAAATTATGCGTGCATTAATTAATTAACCTCGGCGACAGAATTCCCCGGAATCGTTGGGGATTGTGTTCTGAATCTCGATCTGTTTGTAAAATTGGGCGATAAATTCATCGGCCTTGGTGTCAATCGCCTCATCAGCATCGAACTTAGGATCTTCCTTTTCTTCTTCCTCGCCGTCGCTGTTATAAATGATCGAATCACTTATGAAATCTGAAAGGCTCGTCGACGATTCGCAAGCGCTTCCGACTTCGATGATAGAAGGCGGAGACGGCGACCGCGACGGGGACAAAGGCTGGACCATTTCCGTCACGTGCCCGACGGACTCCGCCCTCACCAGCGGTGTTTGGGGAGGAGATTGTCCGGTCTCTTGCTGCTGCACGGCCGCCTTCGGATTAATCTCTCCTTCGTCGTCCGTGTTCGTTTTTTTGTCACTGTGTCCGTGGAGCGACAGGATACCGAAGAATGATTTGCTCCGCCGGCTTTTCTTCTTCACTTCAACTTTCGCCGGCGGATTCTCGGTGACGACGGTGATCTCCGAATCCTTGTCCGCCTCTGCAGGAGCTGGCGGAAGTGGTTCCTGGACATGTTTCCGATGATATGTCGGCAAGCATCCAATCATGATTCTTCTCCGCGGGTGGTGGTTACAGATCTGTATCGTCTGTGTGCCAAAAAACAGTGTGTGTTACTTAGTGTGTGCTGCTGAAGCCTCTGCCGTGCCCGCGAAAGGCAAGGCACTAGGCAGAGAGAGATATATCAGAGAAGTTTATTGGACGAGGCATAAGCCAGAGAAATAAATGCGTGGAGCCTTTACATATATAGAAAGTTTTGAGCAACGGGTCAAACCTTTTGACTTTTGAATCACACGTGGCACTAAACTATTGGACTGTTCCACTATTAGGCTTCACCAATGGATTTAGTAAGTTTGATGGACATTATTTTTCTAATTTGGGTTTAGTTTTATTTTTTGAATTTTTTTTCTTTCTAGAAAGTAGAAACCATTTTTTACACTTATTTTCATTTCCTTTTTTAATTGGCATCCCTAAAACAACGGAATTTATCTTACTAGTAAAAGTTTCATACTCAATATGTGTAAAATTCTCAATCTAGTTTATAAATCAAACACTTAATTATTACATTTCGTATTCACATTGAATATTAACATTCAAATTCAACTATAATGTGTCACTCACATTACACCGCAATTCCCAGTTTAGCGATTCCGCGTTATGTTAGATGAAAATTTAATTACTATTATATTTTATATTTTAATAATTTGACCTGACTCGACCTATATAAATGAACTTTTTTTTAAATATATATATATATATATATATATATATATATATATATATATATATATATAAATAGATGTGCCGCATTAAAAATTTACAATATATGCACCTTATAAGTTGTTGGAAAATGTGTCTTAAAAAAAAAGTTGTTGGAAAATGCGAATTGCTTTCAATTTCAATGAAAGCCCATAATATGAGAACAAGATATTGGGCCTTAGCTACGTAAGCCCAGACTGTAGTTATAACTTATAAATTGCGAAAACTGAATGTTCGGGCCAAGACTTTGGGCCTACAGAAAGAAGCAATTGGCTGTAACTGTACATTTATATGATTGATATGAAGATATTAAGTAAACATAAATTATTATTATTAATAAAACAGAAATTAGGGGTGGCAAAATGGGTTTAACCCAATGGACTCAACCCAATCCAATGGGTTTAATTTATTTTAGTTGGGTTATAGATGGGTTGAGTGGGGTTTTAAATGGGTTCTAAATGAGTATAACTGTACAAGTCCAACTAATATTTTAATTGTAAAATTACTTTTCTACCCTTAGTGAAATAGAAATTTCAATTTTATCAAATTGCCTAATAAAACTAGTAAAACTTAAACTTAATTAGTCCGGAAATTGTAAATTGTAAACTTTCTCTAACACATCACGTATGCGACAGGAATAGTGTGTTCTACCGTCTACGAAGTTTCCTTTGATTACAATTTACAAATTGATAGGAATTTCTGTAAATTTCTTACCAACTATTAAAAATTTGTCTGGGGAATACTTTTGATTGATCAAGTCAAATTTATTTTTATTTTTGTCCTTTTTAAATCTTTGTGCTCCACACTGTCTGCTAAGTTTCAGGTTTGACCTGGGTTGGTCCTTTCCACCTGGTCCTTATTTTTGTTTATATTTTAAGTGAGGAAGTTTGGCAGCTGTTTGCTTTAAAATTTAAATAATGTTTCCGAAGAAAGCCTATTGGCTGTTGCCAGTTGAGTTTCAAGAAAATTTTGGCATCATATGATATTTTAGCTAATTTAAATGCCTTTGTGAAATTGAAAAAATAAATAAAAATGGGGCCTTTTTTTAACAGAAAAACAAAAAAGGCGGTTATTATTCATTGGTCTCTCTATCTGGAAGTACTAATTATCAAGATGGTACAATGATTAAGCTCGAAAATATACATGTGAAAGCTATGGATTTTAATTAAAATAAGCTAAATTTAATTCTCAGAGGGTCAACATATAAATTATAGTTGTGTTAACTGCAATAATTATAATTTAATATTAAATAAGAAATAAATTAAATTAGTTTTATGTTTCTATAGTATATACATAATGGATTAAGCTAACATTTGAATTCTAACGTTGTGAATCAAGTAATTTGATTGGGAGGGTTGTCTCATATTGAGTCACTGTAGGATACAAATCTTTAAGAATCAGCCCGTGGGACAAACTCGATGAGAAATGAAAATAAATAAAAAGTATGTATAAATAAAAGGTGAGAAATGTGGAGCCATTAAATTCATCTTTTTAATTTTTTCATAATCATTTGAAAAATAATAATCTCCCACATATTCTTTTAAAATAAGTTGAAACACCTCAAATTAAGTAATGGAATATTATTTTTAATCAAGGGAAATTGTGTGATTAGTAAAGGTTGTAATGTAGTCCATGACAGAAGTGTGAAAGACACCTCAAGTTCTCAACCAAACCCCCCAATAAATTGATTATGTGCTTAGCTGGACAAGTGCGCTCCATTTTCCTTATCAAACATAAATCATTGCTTACTTTTTTGTGTGCCCAAAAATGCCCCTTCTCATAGCCAGTACGGCTTATCAACTAACAAACATAAAAATTAGGGTTTGATTTTGGTGGAGTAAATAAACGCATGCAAAGATTGAGTTCTTAACAAGTCATTTAGGAAGCGTTTACTTATCATCTATGATTTATGAAACACAGACATAATATGACACGAACATGGCGACATGGATTTTATTCGATATTTTACACTAGAGAAGCGGTGTCGGACACAACAGGACAGGATACGGTAGGATATGATTTTTAGGAGTATCCGTGACTCCGTGCATCATAATCTATGATGCACGAACACTTCTAAAAATTCTAACTTGTCGTGTCGTGTTGTGTCCGACTCTGTATCGAATACTTCTCTAGTATAAAATATAAAAAAAATAAAAATTGTATCGCTGTGTCTGTGTCCATATTTCATAGTTTATCATCATGAAAGGATATTGAAGGATATGATTTACTTAAATTTAAACCCATTCCATTTCAAAGAATATTCCCCTGCTTGTATTTTAGTAGATGTATTTGCATAAACTTTCTTTTTCATATAAATTTCCTTCAAAACTTCTAATTATTTCTTAATTGTCATTTTCCGATTGGTTTTAACTTGCGTTCTCACTCTGGGGGTATTTTGGTAAACTGATGCACGAGTTCAGCCGCGTATACAACGAATTCCGCCGCCCAATAACCCAACACAGCTTAACAATTTTAACATAATACATTTTTCAAACATACATTACACCCTCTTTCCTTCTTCCTTAATTTAGATATATTCAGACCGCGTAACGTTAACAAAATAAATCAATTACCTAATCATTCGTACACTATAAATACTAATAAACCCAAACCCCATCTCTCATCACAAACCACAAACATCTTTCAAATCACCTGAGTATTCGCAAAAAATCACAAGTCTTTTTTGCCAATGTCCACCAACAAGCTCAAGCAAGAAAGCAAACCAACAAAAATGTCGAAAAAGAGCTCAATTTCAAGAAGCAGAGCATGGAACATTCTTCGATTAGCCCTTTTATGGGCTAGAAAAGGAGGATTATTCAGAAACAGGCTCGTTATAAATTTAAATGTACTACAGAAAGGAATCAGAAAACTACGCCACTCGAATCAAGCCACTCGTGGGGCCCTTGTCTACGGCGACCGTGAATTCTCATTCGATGATACTCCCATTATACACGTGAAAATGCATCGGCCTTCGTCGCTTCGATTCAAAATGCCGCAAATTCCATGCATCAAGCCTCAAGTGGATTTCGATTATGATTTCGAGTTCGATGATCATGAGTATGATTATGGCATGGATGATAATGTGAAGAGAATGAGTTTCTTGAAAGATGCTGAAGAAGAAGAAGAAAAAGAAGAAGAGGAAGAGGAAGAAGTGAATGGGGATCATGATGAAGGTATTGATTTGAAGGCGGAGGAGTTTATTGCTAAGTTCTATCAGCAAATGAAAATGCAGAGACAAATATCGTATCTAGAGTACACTCCGAGGAGAGATTCACAGTAAATATGAAATGTTTTTGGATGTTGGAGTTTTTTTTTTCTTTTTTCTTTTGCTGTCTATACTCATTTTGTTTACTTTGGACATTCATTTTTGGGCAATTTGTTATCTTCCTTCTTGAATTGCGGCATTTTTTTGTAGATACACTTGAGGCTTTGAGTGATTAATAAGAAACTGGAATTCTTTTTAAATTTGGTTCATTGAGGAACTTCTGAGACATCTGGACATGGACTAGAATTAGAAGTATTTGAACTTTTTTAGTTATCGAGGTTCAATTCTTAAGAACAAAAGAGAGTCGGTTTCCTTTTTAATTTTTTCATCATTAGCTCTGTCGACAACATAGTCGTGATCCATGTCAACCCCAATATTCTTTCAATAATTAGCTAGAATTATTTTTATTTTTTTCTTGGATAATTAATTATGTAGAAAATGTTGTTTTCAGATGGAATACAGGTATCACTTTAATTTGAATATTTACCTGCCTGGCGCGTTCTGCAGTTCCTTTTCCAGTGTGGTTTATTTCTACAACATGAAATTTACACTCAAATCAAGTTTGATCTAATTTAGTAAAATAATTGCGTAAAAAGTGAATAGCAGGTGCCCGTTCATGCCCATTTTCATAGCAATAGTGAGTTGGGGGAAATTACTGGGCAATACATATTTCCAATTTGGAATGAAATAAAGACCATGTTTCTTGAATAAAGCAAGCATACAAAACGGAAATGAAATTAACTTTTCGCGGTGAACACAGGTTTTGTTTACCAAATCAATTTTTGTCTTCCAGCCTAACTTCATTGGAGAACAACCTGACATTTACTTGTAATTTGTATCCCGTCCAATTGTCTGTTTACCTGCACTAGAGTATACTTCAAAAACCTTGGGATTTCATAAGTTCCACTTGTTATTTAATGAATAGCTTTTCAAGATCTATATATTAGAAGGAAATTAAGGGATCAATCCATGTTCCCTGTCATCTATCTTATATCATAAACAGAGATGGATAAGAGTCAAACTAGGTGCGTTTTTTACAATTTGCCATCTACACTAATATACGAAGAAACACGGATACGGACACGGCACGGAAGGATACAGTTTTTAGAAGTGTCCGTGCATCATAGCTAATATATAACCTTTCCTGTCCGAATGTTCGGCCTAGATTGATTAGTTTGGATGTAAAATGTCAAGTGAAACATCTAATTTGAACGGTAAAGTAAATCTGTCATGAAATCCCAACGAGTAATCTGACAATTTTTTGGCAGAATATTCCAACAGAAAATATATTATGTGACAGACGTGTAAAATCATTCTTTTCTGTGAGTAGAGTCTTGCAAAAAATAATTTATGTCAAGAGTATGAACACGTCCGTAGTAGTTAGATGGCTCAAGTATATTTTTTTTCCCCTAAGCAGAATATCATTAGATGATGCCAAAATACAAGAGGATAAAGGATATTTCTTCCATCTGAGATTCACATTTTAACTCACTCATACTTTTTTTTAGACTGAGGTACACTATTTCACCAAAACAATCCACTAATCCCATATGCTTTGACGAAGTCCATTACTCATTAGCTCAAACTTGGTTCAGACATGCTACATAACAAAATATATAAAAAACAAAATACCTAACTATGCGAGTGTAGTTTAGATCGGCTAAAGACCGATTGAGATTTGAGACCAATTTTAATCTTGGTATTTGGCTTCACAAAGCCAAGCTTAAAATCCCCATGCCTACTATCTCAATAAATCCAAAGCCAGAAAGATGTAGTTAACAGCCGTAAAACACTTCTATGCAAACTAATAGGAACTGATCACTTCTTCAATAACTAATACATAAATTAAATACATTGAAAATTTGGAAGTACCTCAATTATATGCTGCGGTTATAGACTGGTCCAGAGTTCCAATCCTACAAGCTTCCATTCTGAGGATTTTTTAGATAGGATTCTAACTGTCCGCTTGCTGCCAAAATAAAGCCTAGAAGAAAGAGCATTCATTTGTGAAAAATGTGGTTAACATCCAAGCTTTTTAAACAAAACAATCATAATCAAAACTTTGAAGGTAGTTATGACTGTAATATAGCAGAGAGAATTTGATACAATAGGATAAGAAATAAATGTGATTGCTTAGACTACCAAATTAACAGAGCATGTGGAGTTCAAATTACAAAACCAACATAGCTGATGAATAAAAACTACAATTAGTCAAAAATTCACAACCCCTTTGATTGTTATATTAATAATTGGATTATATGTATAATAATGTATGTATTTTGATAATTCTTAATCAAATACTTTAAATTTTCATTTCATTATGAATTTTCTTCAATATGTACCTACTTTAATTATGAGAGAAACTAGTTAAAATAGATCCACAGGCATCAGTATCAATAATAATCTTCAAATATATTACCTAAGAATAGGGCTGAGGGTCTCCCAGGGCGTGATTTATATTCTGGATGAAACTGAACTCCCACATAAAATGGGTGGCCAGGGAGCTCCAAAATCTGCAGATATAAGAGAGAAAATATATATGATTTTTTTTTATCTAACTTTAAAAATAAAATTATGTTTGAAATTTAACTCATGGAACTTCAAATCTGAATTTTAATAAAATTAGGGACAACTAAAATTGCAGCCTGAAAGAAGCCCACCTCCATTCGCTTCCCTGTTTCGTCCTTCCCGACAAATTTCAGACCAGATTCTTCCAAGTTGCTGACCATCTCAGGGTTAACCTGTAGCAGTTCAATTGGTATAAGATTCTTTTAAAAGAACAAAAACAGGTCCTTCAATTAATTAAATTTAGTTGTGCAAAACTTTTAGTAAAATAACCTCGTATCTGTGTCGATGTCGTTCATCCACATATTCTGAGTTATGATACCTGTTGAAAACCAAATATTTAAGGTGCGGATAAAAACTTCAGTAAAAGATAAATAGGCTTATAAGAAAATCAATAGGTTTTGCAAAATTTTGAAGGAGTAATACAGCTTAAACCCTTACATCTTTGCTGTTATGCAATCTGGAGTTTGCAATAATGTTTTTCGACTGCCAAGTCTCATTGTGCTTCCCATATGTGTTTTCGAACCCTGAAGACAGTGAAACAACAGACATTAATTAAAATGAGGAATACTCGTATAGTGTTGCAAGCTCTAACAAAAAGCACTTTTCCGCTTTTTTTAAGCACTTTGAGAGTGTCTGGAAAATCAGTGTCTGCTTTTTAAGCAAAAATAAGATAGAAGCTAGAAGCAACTAAAGGAATGCTTTTGGCTTCAACTTCTAGTGACTAGGTTATTTACGTAAATAAATGGAACTTTCTTAAGAATAGTAAAAGTGCTTCTGTGCCTATTTTTTTTTTCAGACACTCAACAATATTTTTTTGTACTTTTCAGTTTTTTTTTTTTTTTCAATTTTTAAACACTCCCAACTTTTACTACTACAATTTTGAAAACTTTTGCTTCTCCAAAAGTAGTAGTGTTTGCAAACACCCACTAAGAATATAACTTCAATATCATCTGAATGAGCCACTACCTCTGGCATGAAAATCACAACAGGGTTGGGTGTCTCTGCATCAAACTCAGTACTGTTTGCCATTTCCATTCCCAAAACCTGTATATTGTGTAAAAGCATATAGTAGTTGTGCTCATAAAGACAAAGGGTGTTTGTATAAAGAAATATAGCTCACATTTCTTGCAACCTCGATTACTGATATCTGCATGCCCAAACAAATCCCAAGATATGGAACTTTGTTCTCTCTAGCATATTTTGCAGCCAAGATCATTCCCTTTACACCGCGATCTCCAAACCCACCAGGAACCAAGACGCATGCAGCATTCTGAAATAGAGAATATCTGGCATCAGAAGAACTTACATTTAAAAACATAAGGCTATGTTTGGATTGATGGATTTGGATTTGGCAAGGAACTTGAAATGAAAGGATTTAAAAATAAATGAACTGAGGCAAGGAACTTACTTTAAGTGTTCTCCAAGCTGCCGCATGAGCTTCTGGTGCCTGAAAAAATAAATGAACTGAGGCTTGAGAAGCACATATTTCTTAAATTTAACAGATGTGAAACACTACAGCATGCCATAGTTAGAAATCTGTACCGATTGTGCACTATCATCTTCAAGATCTGAAGCTGCGATCCAATCAATTACTGGCTCCAATGAACATGCAATGCAAGCATGCAGAAGGGACTGTAAATAGATTTAGTAATTGATAAACCACCTAATTTCCAATAGTAGAACATTTGCAACATTGCAAAGACAAAATCTCATTCACCACTGGATAAGGGAGTAGCTGCTAAATCTAAAACTACTTTCCCCATAAACGTATGAGAAGTACTAAAGCAAACGAAAGTGCCCAAAAGAGGCAACTTCACATTTTAGAGTAGAGATTAAGTTGTAAACACTCTTTTAGCAACTCACAAAAGAATAGCATTTTTATCTCACCTTAACAACAGATAAATAAGAATCTTGCATCCCAATATACTTCCCAACCATTGCAATTCGCACCTGCAATAGCGGAACTTATTTCACCTACTGCCAGAAGAGAATGAGTAAGAGGGTATATCAAGGGGTTTGTTACTAACTGAGTTTGTGAGGTTGTCAAATATCTCGGCTCTTTTGGTCCATTCCTGTAGATTAGGGGGCTTGGCAACACTGAAACAGAACATATGCAAGAACTGACAAAAAGCACATATCCAAATAATAATGCATGCAGGTTCATATTCGTGCATATCAAAAAGCAGATACGCCGATAAAACTGAGATCCTAATTCAAAATTGGTTCAATATCAATTGATTTTAAAGAAAAACAGAGAATATGAGAAATTGAGATGAGAATGAAAAGTCCAGTATGCAACTTACTTCACCAAGTCCAGATGTCTAAGAATGGCCTCATGTGCATTCTGATTCTGGACAAAAGTATGATTTCAGAACAATAAAAGAAATACCATCACAATAGAGCAACGAATCGAGTGGCATCAGGCGACAGATAAATATTACCCACCCGAAGGAGAAGAGGTATGTACCAAATGTTTGGAACGTCGTGGATGTTAAGAATATTGCCAACCTAGTTGTTTTCAGACAAAACCACCACTCAGTTCATAACCTATTGCGCAAAATCAGGCGTTACACGTTAACAACTTACAGGGACATGGCAAAATTGTGACAATTTTTGTCTTGTATTTTCCAATAAAGGCTGCAAAACAAGTAGAGTTAACCAAGTCTAATCAATGAAATGGGATATAACAGCAGCAGTAGTTGCAACAGAATTACTTGCTTTCAGTTTCAATAAATTTGATTCATTCCCCAAATAAGTTACTGAACAGGTACCTGGGCAGAACGGCAAGCCAGAAAATGAGGAGTCAAACCTAATGCTCTCAATTCCCGCACACTGTGCTGTGTTGGCTTAGTTTTCTGCAGACATTGACATGTATAAGACAACGATATGACTGGAACTATAAATTAATAAAAGATTAGGCTTCGAGTATTACTTGCTCACCAACAACTCCAAGAACTGGTATCAGACTGACATGAATCAGACAGAAATTATCCTGCCCTACAGAGAACACATGAAAGTGAAATAAGACGAATAGTACTACAGTTTCGCTGTGAAAAGTTTAACGATGAAGAAAGGATGCCCAGCACAGTAACTTGCATGTCATCAGTCATCCTAAGTAACAATGTCTGAAAAAACAGAGCAAGACTAGGAACCAAAATGCAGGAAACAAGCAACCTTACCAACAGAGAAGAATAACTGTCGAAGCGCTTCAATGAATGGCATTGACTCGATATCACCTGGAGAAGAACCATTTCAGATTATGCAATGGATGAGAAGTGTTGGCGTCCAAGTACAGAAATTACGGATTTATTTTTCAGTCCACGATATTTTTACCTACAGTCCCTCCCAACTCTATAACACAAACATCTGCAGGGCCTTCTTTTCCATCCACAGGAATAACAGATACTGATTCAATCCAATTCTTAATGGCATCAGTAATGTGGGGGACTACCTGAGAAAACAGAAATCAAACGAAGTAAATTAATAAATTTCATTTTCCCTTTTTTCATATGCCACAAATATTACTTTTAAGTTTAGGTCAACCTGTACAGTCTTTCCGAGATAATCACCTCTCCGTTCTTTTTCGAGGACAGACTAGCAAAGGAACACCGTATAAGTGTTTCAGAGAAGAATCATAAAATTATAAGCCTCTAGGGATAATAGAGTCAAAAGCACCTGATATATCTTTCCTGTAGTGATATTGTTGTTTCTAGTTAACGTCACATCCAAAAATCGTTCATAGTTACCTAAATCTAGATCCACCTATCAAAAAGTTGCAAAAGGTTTCTTAGTAACCATATCTGAAGCTCAAAAAGCAGGAAAACAGCAAGGAGTGTCACCATAAAACTGCTTATAGAAATCCAGTAGTGATTTGACTATTCTTAAAGTCAATGATTACAAAACAATATATGTATGTACAATAGGAAAATTTTGTTGTAACTTGTAACATGCTCATCTGCATCCTACAAAACGAATAGACTCAGAGATGCCAGAACATCCCCTTTTATAACTTAAAATGGCAAAAAGTCAAATAGAGAACATGCAAAAGCTATTGGATGTCAAGCAAGTATAAGAAAAAAATAGATGACGACACCTCTCCACCATCATCGAGAACAAAAACCTCTCCATGCTCAAAAGGAGACATGGTACCAGCATCCGTATTTAAGTAGGGATCTGTAGAACAGAAGAACACACAGTAGCATCAGTAGAAAAACAGCAAATCCATAATGCAAACCAATTTGAAGATATTAATCCGTACATACAGGCTGAAGCACATTTGGATATAGAATGACGAAATCACGCTTGACACTATTAAGGCTACAGAGTATTGGTGATATTATTTCAGGTTCCCCTAAACAGAGTAATATCTTATCCACACGTAAGCTAGCGCCAAACAGAAACCACGCCGCAAATCGGAAAAAGGAAAACGAATTACAATAAACAGCTAGCTCAAATAGAAAAAACAC
This sequence comes from Verbena officinalis, assembly GCA_958496215.1. Lineage (NCBI taxonomy): Eukaryota > Viridiplantae > Streptophyta > Magnoliopsida > Lamiales > Verbenaceae > Verbena > Verbena officinalis. The sequence continues at coordinate 1,544,537 of OY292385.1, forward strand.
TCAATTATCGAACCTATTTTAATGGAAGTGACGCGAAGGCCACATGCTTTGAGAACAACCCCGAGGCTGCTGGCCGTAACTCCTTTGCCGAGGCCGCTCACCACTCCGCCGGTAACCAAAACGTATTTCATTTTTCCTTCCGTCTGCAACTCTTTTTGGCGAGTGATTTTGTGCTGGATATTTGATTGTTGCTACGGAAATTGGGGAAGAGCAACTTCGTTCGACAGATATTTGTGTTAATCCCAGAGAGGGAGGAGTAAAAAGGTTCGCGCAATCACTAATGAATCATGACTCATCTTGTCAACTCCAGTCGCTTTCATATAGCTTTCTCCACTAGCAGGTTTCTCTTCAATGAGAAAGTGTCAAATGTTGGAGGAATCGGCCCATGCTTAATGGGCCGTCAATTAAATACTATTGATTCTAGAACTATTAATAGAAATTGTGAGCTTATTCTTAAATTATCTCTTTTTGTAGTTTTACTTTTACATGACGAATTAAATTATTTCTAGTTTCTACTAAAGTCTTTAAAAAAATCATAATACTAGAAGAAGTAGTGTTACTCACTTCTTTCGAGCTTCAGTCTCTGTTTTACTTTTCTTTTTTAATAATTTATAAATGAATTGTCATTGTCAACGAAAAGTCACGATTCGAATTTGTTTGTGAGTGATATGGGTCAAGCCCATTTGCTATATTATACCAAGGCCCAAGGACAAAGCCCAAAACATTGGTCATGTGAAGGAAAGCCCATCCAAGCCCTAGATGATCTTAGCCATACACATCAACTCGATCTAAGGGGTCTAGTCGATCGAAGTGTCCCTAGCATGTTGAGAAATACTATAAATAGTTCATTTACTACTTTGAGAAAGACAACTTGTACTTGAAAATATATTTGTACTCTAAAATTTATATTGATTAAGGCATTATTACTCCATTTGACTTGTACTTATCTTATCTATAGTAAGTTGGTGAACTTAGGTCTAGTAAGGTCCAAAGATTTGGGTCGTGCAAATCGGACAACCCCTAAAATCCGAACTTTACCATTCCTATAAATTTAGCACTCGTTGTAGTGAGTTATTCGAGTTCGACCCGAAATTTTAACTAAATCAACCAATTGAAATATACGATGATTTATGAATTACAAAGCCAATTACAAAAACTAAAGAAAAAAAAAAAGGAGGAATGAGTATGAGCAATGGGCATGGGTATGGGAAATTGTATATAGCAAAATCACTAGTAGTGCTGGTAGAATAAAGTCACATGCTGTCACGTCTCAACTTAATAAAATCCAAGTTATTTAAGAAATATAGCATCATATCATACTTATAAAACATATATAAAATAAATAATCATATCTAGAGTAAACCGTGTACAAATAACAAAAACTATAAAATATTATGAAATGAGTCATTGATCAATCATAGCTGATGGGTCTTATTTAGATTTGTTGGAAGTCAAAGATTGATATGCAAACCTAAAACCTTATAAAGTGCACAAATAATTTCCCAAAAATCCAAAGGAGAGAGAGAAACAGAGCATAAAACCCAAACGTCGTCGTCCTCAGCTCAGACCACTCTCTAGAGTCTAGCTGCTTCTGCCAACAGTATATAATTACGTGTCCAACAATCTCCAGTATTTCCCTCAGTTTTCTCTGTCCAGAACTATGATACTCTCCGACGCTAAGGTCGCCGGCAACAACTCCGCCGCAGAGCCTCCGCGGAACAGCGAAGATATTGACAGCATTTGCTCCACGCCTTTTGTCAGCGCTCCGTCGAGCCCTGGCCATGGTAATGGTTCCTCCGGCTATTTCTTCAGCGCACCAGCAAGCCCCATGCATTACCTTCTTTCGACTGAGAAAAACAAAACACCGTCAACGAACTATGAGCCTGTTTTTATATCATCCGATTCGGGTTCGTTCGAGTTCGAGTTTTCTTCACGTTTTTCTCCAAACGGGTCGGGCGGGAATGGGTCAATGACGGCGGCAGATGAGCTGTTTTTCAACGGCCAGATCCGACCCATGAAGTTGTCGTCTCATTTACAGAGGCCACATGATATGGATAATGTTGAGCCATTTGTGGATCTCTATGCTGATGGTGATGTTAAAACTGCCATGAGAAGCAGAGATCTGAGGTCCCGGAGTATGAAATACTCTCACCGCAAAGCCAGATCCATGTCGCCGTTGCGTTATGAATTGCGGCAGCCAAATCCAACCGTCCCGGGCGCCGATCATGCCATTGAACTGATAGAAAATGAGTCCACAGAAACGACGCCATCGTGCTCGACATCTTCGTCGCGTTCGTCTTCATATGGAAGGAACTCGAAGAAGTGGATATTTCTGAAAGATCTTCTGCATCGTAGCAAAAGCGAAGGGAGAACCACGCCTAACAAGGAGAGATTCTGGTCGGCGATTTCTTTCTCTCCGGCGAAGGAGAAGGAAATGGCTGCTCCGTCGTCTTCCTCCCCGTCTCCGGCGCTGTCTCCATCATCCTCTCGCGACGATAAGAAATGCAAAACAGCTGCAAAGCAAGAAGGGAAAGCTCCGTCGTCTAGAAAACCTGCCAACGGCGTCAGGAGACGGCGGGTGCCGCCGTCAGCTCATGAGCTGCATTACACAGCAAACAGAGCTCAGGCGGAGGAGATGAAGAAAAAGACGTTTTTGCCCTACAGGCAAGGGCTTCTTGGTTGCCTGGGTTTCAGTTCCAAGAGTTATGGCGCTTTCAGTGGATTTACTAGAAATCTGAAACCTATTTCGTCCAGGTGAAAAAATCAAAAAATATAATTTTTTTTTTTTTTTTCTGTATAGTTAATGGCTGTTTATTACGAGTTATATATCAATATTGTAAATTGTAATGGCAAAAGCTTCTGACTAGTGACTACACAGGAGTAGAAGTTCATTATTTTGGGAGATTTCCATGTATATGATTATCATATTCTTCTACGATCTATCAAGAAGATGATGAAATTGATCTGCAATTCATTATTATAGAACTTATTTCTAAAACTAGAAAAGGGACTAATAATGCATAGCATTCTTCCTATCTATTTAAGACTGCTTTATTCTTTAAACTAAAAACATGAGAATCTTAATTAACTTTATGTATAGTGGTTTACTTAACTGTTAAATCATGTGGATGACAAGGGAATCTATAACTTTATGTCTAAACTGAAAAGGAGTTATAGTACTTCCAGATCCGCCTATTTCTTGATTTGATGTTTCTTGGTTTCAATATTTCATAATAACTCAATTCCACGTGGGGGTTGTCCATAATTTGTTGGGCGATTTAAATTTGGATCCCTCACTTTTTTTTTTTTTTTATATTTAACTTCACTTAAATACATTTATTATATATAAGTCTCTAAATTCACCAATATTTTTATATATAAATTCATAAATTAGTTAATATTTACTTCTTAATTAGTGGCGGGACCTAAATGTATAGAATATAAGTTAAACTAAATGATCTTAGTTGTTGCTTACATCCAGGGATCTAAATGTAACAAATGCATAAGTAGATTTAAATATAAATATGACAAATATCAGAGACACATATATAATTCTCCGAATTTGTTTTAGACTTTATGGGTTTAATTTCTCCATCTCATGATATATAATTGGTTTGCATTTAATTTGTTTCAAATGAATGTGGCATATATTGCTTTGTTGAGTTGTCAAGATCACATTTGTTTTTTTTTTTTTGGTAAGAAACGAATAGGGCAAACAAGCCCGGAACCAAAACTACTAATCTAAAGTAGAAAGCCCATCCGGAGGATGCTTCCTAATGAAAGACTCAAAATCTTTGAGTAACTCGTGTCCCATCTTAGCAAGCATGTCTGCCGCCTTGTTTTTTTATCACGTCGCACATGAGAAAACTTAAGGGTCCATGGCATACGAAATAACCGTCTACAATCAAGGATAATTCCTTCGAGAGGGTGATCTTGGATAACTGCATCATTCACCAAATTAAAGATAACTTCCGAGTCATATATTGTTTTGTGCTTATAACAACTAATACAACCTAATAAGTAGTAATAGAACTTATCGCACCGTTCTGTTTCATGCAATAACTGTTAGTAGTCGCCTGTGCAGGCTCATATAATAAGATCAATACATGGCTCGATAAAATAATGTTGTAATTTTTAGAAAGTCACAATTTTCCTCACAACACACAAAACAAAAAACATTGTGAATAGAATAATAATAGTAAAAGTATTGGGTACAAAATGTCATTTATATTTTAGGTGGTGGGGTTTTATCATTTATGTGATTGCTTGGTTTTACTTTGAGATAGTGAGGCCGTCTTGTTCAGATTCACATGGGTGAGATTAGATTTAGCTTGGAATCTTGATAGTTGCTAGGTACTTAGGCCCCCACAAATTGTACCTCTTCTTAAAAAAAGCTATCAATTATCACTGCATGTCCTTTTTGGATCTTCTCTCTTAACCTTTTTATTCATTTGCAAAATATCTAGATATGCTTCTTTCTTACCAAAAGTCAGAGATCGATTCCCTCTGGTTATATTTTACTTTTTGTGATATAAGATATAATATTTCAATATTTTGGCCTGTATAAGTATGGCCACATTTCTTTTGCTGAATGCCCCAATATTAATGACTTATAATATAATATTGGGCCCTAGTTAGCCCAATTTGAGACTATGACAGATTTTTCCAAAATAAATCTAGGCCCAATATAATTAATATTTTTTTAACAAATCCAGGCCCAAAATTCCTCCTAATTTAATTTCCCAAAAATTTCATACCGGGGTACTTTGATCTTTAATTTCACCTGCCATTTCCTGTCACTTTCTTCCTTTAAGGCACTCTTAACTACCACTCTCTCAAATTCTTGTCGGAGGAATTATGTTGAACTTCTCCTGAAATGCTTTTTTGTTGAAAATCTAGTTTGTATAAAAATCATATAATATATATTGCAGAATTTTCTGTAAACATTTTTGTAAGAATACATATATATCGTGGACTATTTATTTTTCGATTGATTAAAGACAGACAATTAAAATCCAAAAACTTATGACATGAAATTAAATTTCGTGAGTAAAATAGCAATTTATATTTATGTGCCCTTTTTGTAATGGAAGGTCATAGCAAATGGGAATCACGGGATGTAATTACGTATTTTGGAAAGCTAGCTAGCTTATGAATTATGATATCATGACTAGCCATATATATGCAGCCCACCGCTAATAGGTCCAAATTATATATCAGACATGGCTCGCATTATGTTATGATAGGTTATATATATATATGCATATATAGCTAGCTGTAGCTGTTACTAGTTATTACGCTGTCGTTTCATCAATCAATGTCGACCAAAAGTGCCATAACGGTGGTCCATTTAGGCTTTAGCCACCACCTCAGCCAGCTGTTAAAACAGCCGCTTATAAATAAATATAAAGGTGCGGCCAGCTTCATGCATGCAAGTGGCCTACAATTTATTGACCTCATTATTTCAGTTTTTATTTTTTCTTTCTAAATTCATTATTAATTGTTTATAGTGAAGTGAGTTGAGAGCTTAGGACAAAGAGGGCTTTAATTAAATTTGGAAGAATATTACTTGTTACAAATTATAATAATTAATTAATTAACGCAAGTCCTTTTTTCATTTTATTTTCGTGGATGTAAATATTGATACGTAGCCAATGACAATTCGACATCTAAAAAATTGAAACGACATCGAACAGTCTAATATAGAAACCTTGTACGTACATGCAGGAAATCTTGGATTAATGCATGTTTAGTCTTTTGTCCCACATCTATCACTGAGTTAATTAATGGCTGGCTGGCTGTCTACTTTTGTTAGTTGAATCTAATAAATAGTCCAATGGAACTCTCTCAAGACAGCAGCTCTTTGATGGTTCTATATACTAAAAAATTAAAAAGGTAATTAAACTTTAAAAAAAAAAAAAACCTAACTATTGAAACATTTAAGGTTTTTAGACCTACATACATAGGCTTAACTTATAATGTCTAATAGAGTACTGTATTGCATGCAGAAATAAAAGCTCTGGTATACAGAAAATCATGGTACGTACACTCTCCAGTCAGAAGCAAATACGACGTGTTACATACACAAGAGAAATATTAATACCAACTAATGCATTACAAATACGAAAACAAAATATAATAAAATACGAAAATATAATATATACGAAAAAACATACGAAAAACAAAAATATGCAAGGAAAAACATATATCATCGAGTGACCTCGTACTTATGAGTTACGAATTGCCCTTTAAATGGTTTTTTTCCTTAGCTTTCTTTTTGAATATATAAATGAACTTTCACCAAATTAAAGTTGAGACAGAAGATAAACTTACATATATACCAGCAATGAATTTGAAATTTAATTATTTAACGAAATAAATGGAAAAATGGAAGCGAATTGAAAGAGATGGTATTAATGTTGCTTTGATTGCAGCATGCATCAAGTAGCTAGCGTCGTGGGTATCACCCACCAAATTAATCTTTTTTCCAAATGACTGATGGATTTAGCTAGTACTTTTTTGCATTTATGTTTTCCAACAAATAAAGATACATAATATTTTAATTTTTCTCTTCTGGTTTAATTGTCTTAAAAAATAATAATTGATATCTATGCCGTGCAATCCACACACACACACGTATATATATAGTATAATATGTATAGGTTTATATGAGCTTATGGCTTAGTTTGGTAATTTATATATATAGGTCATGAATTCCCTTACATTATGATATTCTAAATTTTGAGATATGTAGAAATTAATATATTTTATTTTGAGAATTATCATATAATTTTTGAGATTTTTTAAAAATGTGTGAATATTTCAAACTAGCTTGTCCCAACTTAGGGTTTTAACTTTGAGCTAGATTTCATTATCAATGACGTTTTACTTTATATTAGATAATGAAAGATATATCCGTATCTTTTTCAAAAATGATGCTTTTTAATCAAGTTAAATTTATTTTTCCAAGTAAGTTGAAACCAAGCATATATGATAAGAGAAAAATTATTAATTACCTCGAGATTTTATTGAATTTTTCCAAATATAATCGTCTAAGACTCTAAGCCAAAAAAAAGAAAAAAGAAAAAAAAAAAGAAAGGACCAAAATCTAATTAAGTGCTTCAAAGTTCAATTAAACTAGAAGAAAACATATTTTCAGGACGTAAGCCAAGAAACCATCGCATTATGCCGATCACTCTCCACTTCCAAACTAACAACATCACTAAAATCTTTCTCTTTTTCGCACTCCCAAAACCATGAAAACGTGTTTTCATCATCCCACGAGTTCCCTGGAGAGCTCATCATCATTAGGCCGTTCCACTCTCCATTTCCAGGCCCCAATTTATCACCACCGGAAAAATCCACTTCTCTCTCATCCACTCGATTTTCCGTCACTCCTCTATTTTCTCTCTCATCATCCAGGCTCAATAACCCGTCCAGATCCTCCATGAAATCATCCAGGCATAAAAACCCATTTTCAATTTCCACTTCTTCGCCTTTTTCCAGACTCGCCGGAATATTATCTCCACCGTTTTTTTCCTGCCTTTGAACGGGCCTGGAAATTGGCTCTTTCTCCGGATTTGGTGTAGTTGGCATCTGGACGGCGCCGTTTGCGGCTCCGTTAGAGTTTTCATCTGCTTGCTCCGCAGCTTTAGGAATAGTACTAATTTTATGATTGCTGTTTTTGTCGACTTTCATGGCGGAGCGCCCGGTTCGACGTCCTGTTCTCCGGGTGACCTTCGTGGAGGCCGGCGCCGCCACCGCCGCCGTCAGCTGTGGTAGAACGAAGTTGGGATTGGGCCGCCGACTCTGGATTTTTCTGCTCAGATGAGAATTCCAGTAATTCTTAATTTCATTGTCTGTTCTACCCGGCAAATAAGCAGCGATCAAAGACCACCTACAAATTATAAGAGCCAACAATTAAATATCATAATTTAATTAGAAAAAACAACAACTAAATATTGTTTGATTTTAATATTAGAAAAAAAGTGACGGGACTGCTGACAAGTACTAACTTTGGAGTTGAATGTGATTTTCAACAGGACAACAAGACAACCAAGTCCATATCATAATTAAATAACTTTGACATATATAAAACATAATCCTATGTACTCATATATGTAGCTACACATTTATATAATTTTCATTACTATTGATTTATTTATTTATTTATTTTACTCATTAAGTGCCATTTTAACTTTAACTTGATGAGGTGCATCTAATCTAAAATGTACACTATAAAATAAAATATTCCACCGAATAACAAATACATTATATAATATGATAATTTTAAAAATGTACTATTTATTTACACGTACATGTTCTCATTTGTATGTAATTTTGTCACTGATTAATCTTATTGTTAAGGACTAATAGTTCTAGATACCCATATAACATTATTGGATTGAGAAGTATATAATTAATATCACAATAATATATTACCTATTTCCCAAGGATGCGCGGAGATTGATGATCATTTCTTCTTCTTCACTAGATATGTTACCTCTTTTCAAGTCAGATCTCAAGTAGTTGATCCATCGCAATCGACAACTCTTCCCACATCTCAGTAATCCTAAATTCAAAAAAATAATTTAAATAAATTTTATAGTTCACTATAAGTTATCATATTATGTCTCTAATTAAATACTTCACCCAAAATCAGAAAAACATTCACTCATTTCCACCAAAAACGAAATAATAACAAAGTGAACAATTATATTCTAATTAGTAAGGAAACATCTCAACTACTTAATTAACTTCCTTGAACGACACTTTGGAGTTTGGACCATTCTCTCTCATGTACCTATGTTTGGGCCTCATTTTGCACAGTTTTATGAAGTTTTTTTGGTAATAAATTGACATGAACGAGAGTTTTTTTTTCTAAATTTTTAAAAAATCGCAGACATAGATAATGTAATACGCCCCAAGTAAATAAAAAGTTGAACAAGCCGTTTTTCAAGAAGCTGGCAATCTCCTGTAATCAGAAGCAGTTTTTAGTTCTTCTGTTTAGATAATTTTTATCATTTTCTATTAAATATTTCTTCAATCATATATAAAACTACAACATATATATACATGTAAAAAATTATACCTGCATTCTTGGGTAATGATCTCCAACATCCTTCGCCATTAGCCTCAATATATTTTCTAAGTATTTCATCTTCTTCATCAATCCATCTTCCTCTCTTCAGACCCACTTTCTCACAGCATGGCGATCTTCCCATTTTATTTTATCATACAAAAGCACACACAGACACTCTAAAGTACTCTAAATGCGAATGTGTGGTATTTAAAAAGACAAGACGAGCTAGCGCACAAAAATTATTCCTTAAAATTTTCATAAATAATACGTGAAAAAGAGTAAAGAAAGAGAGAAAAAATAGTTGTCTCGTGTCTGTAGTGCAGAAAACCGGTTGACTTTAAAGCTGTGTCAGCCAGAAAGGTAGATTTCGTAATTTATAGAGAAATTGGGGACCGGAATTGAATGAAAATTGGAGAAAAAAAGTGGGGCAGAGTTAGCAGTGTGCGCTATGTGGTGGCTAATGTTTAGTCGTGGCTCTTCCACCGTCGAACGCCTCCTGACGGGGCGTCAATCTCCCACGTTGAGTATCTCTCGTTTTCAATATTTCAGCTTTAATTTTAGATCTCCTTTCCACTTAATTAATTAGTCGTAATTAATTTTGCCTACTCCCAACTCTAGTTGTAATGGGGTTTATAACTTAAATTAAAGCTAATTAATATTTACATTAAGGCACATTTAATTCAACATAGGATGTTTTGAGAAATAGTTGAAAAAAATGAGTATTTTGATGTCAAGGATTTTAAATATGCATGGCGGTAGTTGAGTACTTTAAATTGAAGTTGGATTCTTTTTGTCTCTAGAAAAAGTTAAAAGACTTTTTATTTTTCCTTCATTAGGCATAGTTATATACACCCCCAACTTAACATCGAGAGGTTTAACTTAATTATGTATGCAAATATATTATGAAGTTTGAGAAATTACAATAACATACTATATTAAAGAATTTTAATTTCTTTTATTAATTGGTTTGACGGATTTCAAAGACACCAATTCGATAAAACTATATAGCCTGATGTTTTTTTTAAATAAATAAACGGGCCGAGAACATAACATAAAAGTATATATCCTTTCTTGTTGAGGTTCTCAAACTAGTGAACTACCATTAGAATTTAGGAATTGTTTATGTAACTTTTCAAATCTCAAAATATATTTGTATATGTAATTAAGTTTAATATTGTGGAACCAGTGCTACTCTTTTTGTAATCAAAAAAATCTTATGGTGCTTTTTATATATGCGTATCATGTGATTAGGTATATATATCTTTGAAAAGCGATAAATCACTAGTTGGTGTGGCTGAATTAAGTTGGGACAATGATTTTATTAGTCGGACAATACTAGAAAAGAAACATAGTATATATATTTATGAAATAAAATAATTCAACAAGTGTTTAAATATTTAGTAAACTCTAATTTACAGTATATACGAAACCACCGCAATGTATTGTATTTTGCATTAATTATGAATTTTACATTGCGTTCACAGTACATATATAATCTACCACAACCCTTGACCAAACCAAAAGTTATGATTGTTTGAAGTTGAACAACAGATTATGTTTGTACTTGTGTCAGTTTCTTTTCTAATTGGTTAATTTCCTTAAAACATTATTCGTGATATACAAAATTTTGAAAAATTATAGAAATATACCCTAAATTTTAATTTATTTGCCGTTAGAGAACCACAACATATATGATAGAACACTTAATTTCATGTTAATAAAATCAAATTTTATGGAATGAATATCATCTCTCATATTCGTCCAACTACTTTCCAATTTGCGTAACTATATGATCAAATCACGAACTTTAATTTCTAAGTTAAAATAACTGAGCAATTTTAAATGTTCACATACGGAGATACAGCAAGAAACCACCGCTTTTATGATGCCAACTAGCTAGCTAGCCCATTAATTTGAGAGATCGTTCCCTCTTTTCTGCATCGGGACAAATTAGTTCTTCTACATTTGAATTTGAAGTACTTGCGTATAAATATGATAAAATATATTAAACTTTTAGACGAAAATAGATTGGCTTTTTTTTGTTCTCATACACATCCACGTACGTCGCTGATCACTTTTGGAACTTCGAGTGGCCAGCTTCTACGAAGGCTATTTTTATCAAGTAGCTTACAACTTGTTCCTAGTTCTAAATTCCGTATATAGAATCTCTATTTTAGTACCGTTTTTACATTTTAGTCAACATAAGTATCGGTCGGATATATATATCTTGATCTACTTGACAAGTATAATACATGAGTACGGATTTGAAAGAATTAATCTGGGTTGCAACTACTTACTAGAGTTTAATTTCTAATATCTGATATTATGTTTAATTTGCTGACAACAAATTATTAGGATTCATTACCAGTACTATCTTTGAAGCAGTGACTTAATTACGTAAATATACTTAGAAGTTTGAAAAATTATAGAAACATATTATGTTAAAGAGCTTGGTTACATCTATTAACTGTTGAGTAATCAATATTTCACTTTATTGTACTGTATTTCTGCAAAATTTCCTTCACGTTCTTCCTTAACCCATATTCAGTTTTTGTTTGATCACCTCTCAAATCCAATACTTTCACATAAAGATCATGATATTTTCAAGCATTACTGTGGATCAGATCCAAGAGTTGATTCCCTTTAAATTCTATTATTCAATGCGGTATACAGATTTCTGAACATCCTTCCTATATATGTACGTATCAAGTGAGGAACGTGGAGGCATATAAAATCACATCATATCAGCGTAATATAATCTTTTTTTTCCCCCCAAAAGTTAATAGAAGTCTAGCTTTTTCGATTAATGTTTCTTGATTGGGAAACACATATGTGGACTATGAGAAAACACGTTTTTGGCTGGTCCTGGTCTGTACTGACACCTTTTTCCAATAGCAAATTGATATTTGTATTCAGTATTAATATCAAGCAAATTGATCTTTCTAGTGAAGTTTTGCTATTGCGTGCTATATCATAGCATTAATTGGGTCGCATCTTTTTCTAATGCACACATCAAAGAATTGACAACTCTTACTTGTTTGACAAGGGTAAATGAGTTTACTTGATTACTTCTATACAATTATAGACTGCTACAGTTGGAATCACATCATTATAGGCAATTTCAGTCTCCAGATAGTAAGATATGAGAGCAAATATCTGGTGGTTATTGGATCAAACCATCAAGTCCCAATGGTTTTTGATCAATGCTAATTTAATGACATTACATGACAATATGTGTAATTATATATTAAGTTTTGTATCCAAGATAAAAAATTTATGATGGCTAAAATTTAAATCTCCCCCTTAGAGTGTGATTTATATCTTATCCAATCTCTTTAAATCTTAACGGACCGGAAATTAAGTAGATTAAGTGATAAAGCCCGCACGAGTTAAATTATATATATATATATATATATATATATATATATATATATATATATATATATATATATATATATATCAAACTAAAAATTAAAATAGTTCAAAGCATCTTATATTACCACAAACCCCAAAAATTGGCCGGAACTGCACCATTTTTTAATCTATAAGATCAGGGTAGCAACAGTGATCATTTTCTCAATATTTACGGAGATCTACTTGTAATTAAGCCTTTTCTTTTATTTACTTTCCTTCTAAAAGATCATGTCTTATCTTTTCCTTTTCTATTTGTGGGAGAAGATGGCTGAAATTTCATTAACCAATAGACTTCAAGTTCAATTCACTTGACGGTAGGCTTGTGATTCCTCAATTAAAGTAAGGGAAATTTGAACGAAGTTCAACTGGTCTAGTGAGAAAAGATATAAGATCCCTTAAGCAAGATTTAGGATTCAAACCTGACTTGTTCATAAGTAATTGGGCTAGGGTAATTGTCCCCAGTTGGATCTCTACAGTAACCGAGTCCGAAAGACATCGGTTGGGAAATTAAAAAAAAGAAGAAGAAAAAAACAGCAGCAATTTGAATAATGGGCTTACTTGAATACCAAATTTGCCCTCTAAGGTGGTTGCCTTTTCTATTGGTTATCACTTATCAGAGCCGACATGCTAAAAACTGCTCAAACACTAAAGGGCCAATGAGTGTATCAAATATGATGCATAAAATTAAGATCAGATCATATATTAATTACGGATGAATAAATTGAACAAATAATTATTTTAATTTGATTTGAATATTCCTATCACACTTAACATTGTATCTGAGTATTGTGCTATTACTAAATGAAGAAATTAAGTTATTTCAATGAATTCAATCTCATATCACAAAGTTCTAACCAAAAAAAATCTCATATCACAAAGCCCAAGAAAACCATCGGAAAAGGGCTAGCTCATTTTTGCGCTCATCGTCTTAAACCTCGCTCTCCACATTACACCCAACTGCAACCTGAAGAACTTTCTTCTGACCTTTAGTTTTAATGTCATTTCCTCAGTCAACCATACATACATCCATTGGCTTCTTGTTTGCGGTGTTCATGTCTTTCAACGCTCTCAAAGCATCCAAATCATGGTTACTGCAAGCAAAGGGAAATCACAAGTAAGAACAAAATTCCTGTGGGATAAGAACTGATGCTAAAATATATTGAGAAGTGTATTTTGGAAAATAGAAAAAGATCCCCTTAAGAGAAAAAGTTCATTATGAAGATGAATAGTACAACAAAATTAGCATACCATACCGGTCAACATAGGCAGCAATCATACAACCCCAGGACAACAAGTCTCTGTCACGTATTTTGTCGAACACTCTTCTAGCAGACCCACCATACATTGTCAAGAGGGTGTTGTTGACATCTGAATCCGAATCCGAATCCAAAACCCGCCTTCAGAACCATTGACCCTCCAAACCCGAGCATCAACAAGAAGATATCAAGCTAGCTTCCCAACCACTACCTGAAAAGAACACTCGGATTTAATTATTCTGATGGATTTATGTATATTTAATGATATTTAACAAAAAAAAAACGAACAAAGCATCAACAGTGGCTTTAGCTCTGTATTTCTTGTGAATTCTAAAGTATCCAACCAAGAAGCAAAGCTGAAGTATTAACTTCCAAAAGGAGGAGTTGATAATAGAAGAGCAACCTTAAGCAACTTTACCAACTAGATTTCGTGAACATCACTATAAGCAAATTAAGGAAAAAAGAAAAACATAGCAGCAAAACTCGAACCACGACTTAGGCAACAAAAATAAGTATTTGTAATTTCAAGAACCAATTAATCTCCAATAAATCTTAAAACATCCAAAAAGAAATTAATAAAGGCATATCATACCAGATTTAGTCATTTTCAATCCTCGACTGTTGGGTCATGCAGTGAACCAATGAAGTGTGTGCAACTTCATCTAATTGTATTCCTCTATCGGACATTTCATCAAACAGGTTGAAGGCTTCTTCCACTCTCCCTTCCTGGCACATCGCATGTGTCAATACATTGTAAGTCACTGAATCAGGAGTTACTCCTTTACTATACATTTCCCTTAGAATCTCATTAGCCTCTTTCACACTGCCCATGCTGCAGTACCCCTTGAGGATAACTGTATAAGTTATCTTGTTAGGCTGTATGTTGAATGAAGACATTTCCTTCAAGAGATTCTTCACTTCATCCATTTGCCCTAACTTACAGTACCCACAAATTAAAGCAGTATAACAAACAACATCGGGCATCAAACCTTCCTTTCTCATTTCATCAAACAAACCTTTTGCCTCATCTACTCGAGCAAGAATGCTCAATCCATATATTATAGAGGAATATGTGACAACGGTAGGTGAAATGCATTTGCTTCTCATGTCATCAACAAGTTCGAGGGCCTTTACCATTTCTCCCGACCCGGAATATGCTCTAATGAGTATATTATATACAAAAGAATTTGGAACAATATTTTGCCTCAGCAACATGTTAAAGAAATTCATAGCCTCTTTGACTTTTTCAGCCTTGCAAAACCCACCGATCATAATCCCACATAATTGAACATTAGGAACAAGACCCTTTTTTTGGGTTTCATGAAAAAGCATCAGAGCTTCATCCATCTTACCCTTATTACATAATCCATGCATCAACAAGTTGTAAGTCACAATGTCTGGAGAAATACCTTTCACAACCATTTCTTCCTTCAGTTTAAAGCCCACCTCCAGCTTATCCTCTTTGCAATATCCATAAATGAGTGCATTATAAGTAAAAGTATCCAATCCAACACCACTATCCAACATATTTTTCAGAAGCAATTTAGCCTCCTGCATTTTTCCCACTTCACAAAGGCCAAAGAGAAGAGCATTTGAGGTAACCGTATTAGCAGCAAACCCTTTATCCTGCAACATATTATATAGCTTCAGAGCTTCTGAATGATTATTCGTCCCGCAAAGTCCACTTACCAGAGTTGTTAGCAAGGGATCATTAGGTCTTAAGTTCTTGGAGATCATTGAGATGGTCAATTTTAGTGCAGAATCGAGTTTTGAGGTTTTACACAAACTGTAAATTACGGAATTTATAGTGCCTATATGTATACTAACACCTCCGATTTCCATATCATTCAAGAACCGCTCGGCTAAATCAATTCGATCGTTCTTGCAGAGCCCATTTATAAGAGTATTATAAGTAACTGAATTAGGAATAACACCTTGTAACGACATATCATCCTTCAATTGTAATGCAGTTATCACATTTCCCATCTTGCAATATCCATCAATCAATGTGTTATAAATAACAACATTGGGGACGAGCCCATTTCCCAACATCTCTTTTAAAACACAATCAGCTTCATGATATCTCTGGTGCTTCATCAAGCCATTAATAAGCAGACCGTAAGTTTTTATAGTCGGTTTCACCCCACGATCTGCCATTTTCTCCTTAAGCCGAAACAACTCCTCCAAACTTCCATTTTTACACAGTCCATCCATAAGGTTATTATAAGTAACCACGTTAGGTGAAACGCCGGACTTCTCCATTTGCTTAAACAACAATAATGCATCCTTAACCCTGCCTCCCTTGCACAATGCATTAATTGCACAAGTATGTAAGTAAACATCCGGCAAAGACTGTCTAGAAACAATTTGAAAAACCTCATAGCTTTTCTCAAGTTCGTTCTGCTTAACAAGAGAGCTCATCAAAACTAAGCAAGTCTTGAAGGATGGAACCAAACCTCGACCTGCTAGAAACCTAAACACATCCATTACAACATCAGAACCCAAACTCTTGAACTCCTTTACATAAACATGAACCAATAAATCGATCCCTCTAATCCCATTCCTAAATTTCTCAGAACCCAAACAAGTATCCGACAAAACAACAGCAATCTCTCTATGCACATTCACAACACCATCCCCAAGAGTCATGGGCGACTTCCCATCAATCAATCTTACCAAGAGCAACCGCGCAGCAATATCCATATTCTTAGAAATTAACAAGTGGAATAACACACAATACGATCTGAGCGTGAAACGAAAGCCAGAAAAGTAAAAGAACTGCAATGCAGTTGAAGGATCGACATACTTGTGGATTTCCCAGAAAAGGGAATCAAATTTATGAGGAGTCAAATGGGGTAGCAAGTCTCTGCACTGGTACGAGTTCAACTTTGGCGCCGCGAGAATGGAAGATATACGGTTTTTGTATTGTAAACTCTGATCATATGCAGGTGCCTCTAGATTTGGGCCAACTTCTTGCGGTTCGGACTTTGGGTTTAGGGGTTTCTGTAAAGGGTGCGGCGAGACAGTCAAGGGGCGTTTGATAGGAAGAAACAGTATTGCGGCGGTGTTAGTGGCGGCTTTGTTCACTGTCAATCTTCTCATGTCCATACAGGTTAGATGTGTGATTTAGGTATATGAATGTGTGACTGGTGGAGGACGGCAGCAAGAGGGACAGGTGGGGCGGCGCTAATGGTGGTGCGCAGAGGCCATAAGTGGTGTTACTGAGCTGATGGGCGGCGGTAAGTGGTGGTGCCAGCGGCGGTGAAGGCAATCGGCCACCGGGATGAGGCCACGCGGCCTGGAGATGCGCGTGACCGTCGATTCCTTGAACCAGAAGAGATTTCCCTGCTTCAGAACAAAGCAGCGGCGCGCCAAGTCTTGGTGTACTCGCCTTGCTTTGTAGCAGACCGGCGCGTTTAGGTGTACCCCAATACTCGACGCCGCCGTATTCGTCGTTGGCTTGAACCGAACCCAATTTTTGGCGATGAGAGAGAACGAAAGAGGGGGACGACAATAGTGTGGGAGCTGTGGTGGAAATAGTATCAACGTTAAAATTAAAATTAACATAAAAGTATATTAATTACACACTATATAATATAATAAATGTATATAAATATGAGATAAAATATTGAAAATTGTTTTTTTTTTTTTTTTACAATTGTTGTGTAACAACTCCAAACTGGTTATTCAAACTACATCTTCATATTTTATTAAACTATTGACCAAAATGCTCACTCTTTCTCAAAATACCATTTAGGGATAATTACATATTACCCCTCAAAGTATGGCCTTTTTTCAAACTGCATCTTAAAGTTTGCCATAATTACCAACACTCTCTTATTTCGTTAATAACGTTTACAACTTGGGTCACTGCTCAATCAAAGTTAAAGAAAATAATTATGTCATAAAAAAAGTCCTTGAAAGGCTGAAAATATCCTGTTCTTTACAATTCATTTTAGTTGGAATGATAATACTAACTTTATGGGTCTATATGCAATATTTAGGTGAAATATAGGGTTATAATTGAAAAAAAAAATCGCCTTAGAATGTTTGCATTTTTTGTGGATTGATTATAATATCTTTGGATCTAGTTGTAATATTAGCCTAATATATACTGTGCAAAATGCAAAAGTATAAAATTGAGATTTTTTTGATGAAAAAAAATTAAATATCATATTGCCTTTTCCCATTATTCCTTAAACCCTAAACCCTTATTTCTCCAAGTTTTTCCATTAATGATTAATTATATAAATTACAAAAGGTTCTCACAGTTATTAGCTTTTTACATTATGACCTTTTATTTCATAATTTACCTAAAAAAGATTATTGTACATTTTAACAATAATTTTTTTATAATACAACAATATAATTACAATTTTCTCCTGTAACAATTTCAAAGTGACAGCACAAAATTTCCAGCATTGAGGAGAGAGAAACGGGTGTTTTAGTGCTGAAAAATGCAGGGATTTTTTCGGATTTTTCAACTTTTTTTTGCAAACACAAAGAGTTATTACATTTAGGCATTTAGCCCCTACATATTCCCTAAAGTAAAAGGCAAATTTAGTCAATAGATAATTGTTTAATTTTCAAATTATTTTAATAAAAGTTTCGTCAGGTGTATAAATATAATTTTATATTTTCTGTCCAAAGTTAACATTGAATGAGAATTTGGTGTATTGGTAATCATGGCAAACTAATGAGTGCAGTTTGAAAAGGGCCATACTTTGAGGATATATGTAATCATCCAAAATGCTCATTCTTTCTCAAAATACCAGTTATATTACTTTGGTATGACTTATATCCCTCTCAAATAATGTTCTTATTTTATATATTTGAAGCATACAATTAAAATTGTCAATGAATATTCGGTAAATCTATGTTATGCAATGCTCTTTTAGGATGGTTCGTAATTATTATTTTGATGGTAATACGTAGTACTTTGGATGAAAGTTTTTGAGGAGACACTGAACTCGCTTTTGAATGCTTATTCCCTTTCTTTTTTAGAGTGTTTTTCTCTTCAAGAATACTCAACTAGTTTTTTTTTTTTTTTTTTTAAATTATCGGTTCGGGTAATCCTACATTGAGGGTCCTTAATCCAGTTCGAGGTTTAGTCACAGTTAAGGCTCTTCACCCCTCCCAACAAATGTATTTAGTGGAGATCGAACCTGAGGCTTTTCCCACAAACTCAGCCTGTGTTGCCAACTGAGCCACACCATATTGGTCTACTCAACTAGTTATTGATGTCTACTGTATTTGCTCGAATTATAGAGTTTATATGATAGGTGCTTTTGGGTGGTTGGATTGCTAGTTATTTATGATCATGATTTAAGTTTAGCCATATTCATAGTATCAAACTTTTTGACTGAATTTTACCGGTTCTTTCTTGACTATAATATAATGTGGAGACCTCACTCAAAACTCTACAACACTCGCCTTTTTTAACCAAAATAAATTTAATTTAATTTATATTTATATTTTAGTTAAAAAAAAGTTATCCACAACTAATAAATCTAATATTATATGTATACTAAATTTTCATATATTGTTAAAAAAATTATGAATATTTTAACAACTGTTATATTGAAGTACATGATGGTGGGATAAAATTCATAATCTGCTATATAGTTTAATAAATATATGACCAACTGGTATATATATTAAAGTTAGTAATAGACTAATAGTGGAGTAAAATTCACATTTTACTACATAGTTATATATGTGTGATAGTACAAGTAATAATATATAATAACTATATCTCAGTAAAATTATTAATTCTACACAAAAAGGATAATAACCCATGCCAAGGGGCGGGATGTTATTCTAATAAAAAAGATGATACAAATTATTTTTCTTTATTTGAAAATTATATATTGATAAAATCCAAACCATAACTAATACGCTAAATACTAATTGATTATCAAGTATTTAATTAGTTAGAAATTTCTACCAAAAAAAATAGTTAGAAATTAATTTGTACTCTATAATGATAGTGGTAGTACAAACATGAATTCATTAAATGTGCTTATAGACCAAAAAAAAAAAAAAAGACATGAATTAATTATAATATTATTTTTAAAACATACTGCAATTGAATTCATTATAAATAAATTTGTAAAACGATTAGTAATTGGTATCTGAAAATTATAAAATAAATTTGAATTCATATTTCACAACAAATTTATGTAAAAAAATCAAAAGTGTATCAGGATAAAATATATTTTTTTCAAATTATTTAATCTTATACATGTTAAAACAGAGTATAACGAAAACTTTGTTATTTGTATATTACGAAACTTAATTGGTCATTATATATAAGTTTTGTAAAAATTTGAAAATGTGACAAAATAATTAAAAAAATAATAATAATAATAATTGCCCAAATGTTGGCACTTGGCATGGTTATTCCCAAATTAGAAAGAATGCGTTATACGCTGCCCCAAACAACAGACCACTCCAAAAGGCGTTCCTGATACGTGGCAACTTTCCATTGGTTCCAACTCGGTAGCTGTGCTCTGATTGGCCATTTATGCGTAGACCACGTCTCTAGTTAATTTCTCAGTTCTTTCACTGAAAGTGTGAAAATTCGTATTGCCTTCGGCGGTTCAGCATTCTCGTTACTCTCACACACACAAATCTTCCGGTCATAGACTGATACGCGCATTCTGTAAACTGATCAATCTATTGGCTCACAGATCCGGTTTAAACCCTAGATATTGTTTGTGCTAATTTTGATCTCTGTGCCAGATCCATATGGCGCATCGAAGATCAAAATTATTGCTCGTTTTCTGCTTCCTGTCGTATTATCTGATTGCCATTGCTGCGTAAGTAGTAGTCGCTAATTACTGTCAATATTTTTAGTGATTTTTGCAGCTGTTAATGGAGTTTACTGGTCTCCGATTCGTAACAGGAAGAGTTATTATGATATACTCCAAGTGCCTAAAGGCGCTTCGGACGAGCAGATAAAGCGTGCTTATAGAAAGCTAGCTTTGAAGTATCATCCAGATAAAAATCAAGGGAATGAAGAGGCGAACAAGAAATTTGCGGAAATCAGCAACGGTATTACTCGTTTTCTTTTTGAAGATTTTGAAGATATTGTTATTCAGCATTGATGTCTTATATGAACAATTTCACTGATTTTGATTTGAATGCTTGGATTTTGTAGCTTATGAGGCATTGTCAGATAGTGAAAAGAGAGGTATATACGATAGATACGGTGAGGAAGGTCTCAAACAGCATGCTGCTTCTGGGGGCAGAGGAGGGGGAGGGGGAATGAATATGCAAGACATTTTTAGCTCGTATGTTTCTTTTCAGTTTGTGCTATTTTTATTCATATTGATGTATGTGCTTATCAATTTCTTAGTGCGTGTATTACTGTTGAATTGGTACTTTGATATCAAACTGAAATTGGATGTCTATTGAGTTATGATGGCTGTTGGTGTTGCGAAATTTGTTTGAGAGAGCAAACACTTTGCAGTCTGCTTTTGATATCCCTAAGTTATACTAGTTTCAGAAGCTCCACAATTATTAAATAAGCTGATCTGCTGACAAGAAAATACTTTCCAGCTTCTTTGGTGGAGGTCCCATGGAAGAGGAAGAGAAGATTGTGAAAGGTGATGATGTTATTGTGGAATTGGATGCAACACTCGAAGATTTGTATATGGGGGGCACTTTGAAGGTACTGAATTTGTACATATACACAGAGAAAGCATGCATGTTGTTTAAATTCCTTGATTATGTTGGGGATTTGTTGAATACTATTTATGTGCAGAAAGTAATTTTGAGAAAATTACTACTGTTCCATCTTGTGTATATATGAAGACAATTATATGACCTTATTATCAAGTACTGCCTCTTCCGTGCTTCGTTCACAAATAAAATGTCTATTACATTTAAATTACCAAAGGTTTTTAATGTGGACTTCTAGTTATAGCGATATTGCTATTTTCATTGACCTCAAACTAAATCTGGCTGATCATGCATTTTCTTCATGAAGACTTTGGACTTGCACCATCAGAAATGAAGCAAAACTTATTTCCTTAGAATGTAAATTTCAATGTGAGCCATGATATCACTGATGTACTGGTTCTTGTATGAATCTTGAATTCATCAGGTTTGGAGGGTGAAAAATGTAATAAAACCAGCCCCCGGAAAGAGGACCTGCAACTGTAGAAATGAGGTTTATCACAGGCAAATTGGCCCAGGGATGTTTCAGCAGATGACTGAGCAGGTCTGTTATGTCCTATGTAATATGTAGTAGCAGATTTTTCATCTTCAAATTACCATGTTTTCTTCTGGTATTCACATCTAACTTATCTTATATCATCTTTTCAGGTTTGTGAACAGTGCCCAAATGTGAAGTACGAAAGGGAGGGAGATTTCGTCACTGTGGATATTGAAAAAGGGATGCAGGATGGTCAAGTAAGCTTTATTTTTTTTATTTTTTTCTAACTAGTGCTTGTGTATTTCCTAGTGTAGAGAAACTATGAAAGAATATGACCCTGCATGTCCGTGTATACCAAATTATTAGAAGATACATTGAGGACACATGAAAATGTTTCCATGAAACTTCTGTATCATTCTTTTCTTTTTTCTATTGCATTACGGATATGGTTTTCAGTACAAAAGTACTTACTCTTCATTTTATAGGAAGTAGTATTTTATGAAGATGGTGAGCCCAAAATTGATGGCGAAGCTGGAGATTTGAAGGTTGAACTCTATCCTTGTTTTAGGATGATTTCTTTGAATTATTCCAGTTTGTTTTTTTCTGATTTATTAATTTCTGTGCAGTTTCGCATCCGTACTGCATCTCATGATCGCTTCAGAAGGGAAGGCAATGATTTGCATACAACGGTCACTGTTACTTTGGTAATATTATTTCGAACAATATGCTCACTTTTAACTAAATGAATTCACATTACTGCCCAGCAAGTCTGTTGATTTGCATCAATTTGCTTGAAACAGTATGGCACACATTGTGATAATAATGTTTTACCACGGATTATCGTTTGCTTTTCTTATTAAACATTAGAAATACTGGATAATTACCGCTTGACCCCCTGAGACATAGCCTAAATACAACCATTACCCATGAGTTGGAATATTTACATCTACACCCCCTCATCTTAATGTACATCAGACTCTCGTAATAGAATCTTTGAACTTTCTGTCATACGCTTTTCTTTCTTTTTTTTTTTTTTTTTTTTGTTATGCGCTTACTTAATATATATACAAAAAAGGGGAAATTTTCAATTTTTGGAAATGACCATCCACCCTATCCCTCTGCCTTAGAAAACTAAGTACAAAAGAAAATAAATTTCATGGATGCACAAACATTTATTAAACATAAGGGCAATTAGGATTCTTTTAAACGTCCGCAAATTCCTTTAAAAAAGTTAAAACCTCAGGGTACTAGCTGTATTTCGGTAATATTTCAGGGGTCCAGCTGTAATTATCCGAAAAGAAAATTAAGCCATGTTTCTAGGATTACCTTGTGCAACAGTTGAGCATTGGTTCTAAAGCCAACTCTTTCTTCTGTTCAGATGCAAGCTCTTGTTGGTTTTGAAAAGACCATCAAACACCTGGATGAACATTTGGTTGACATTAGCTCCAAGGTTAGTCAAAACAAATATCAACAAATCACTTTCTCTTGATTTTTTTATTTGTTATAGAATGAATGTTAATGTTTTCTTCTTTCCCTTTAGGGTATCACAAAGCCTAAGGAAGTGAAGAAGTTCAAAGGCGAAGGTATGCCGTTACACTTCAGTAACAAAAAGGGTGATCTCTATGTCACATTTGAGGTTCTTTTTCCCACTTCATTAACAGATGACCAAAAAACAAAAATCAAGGAAATTTTTGGTTAGGATACCTCAATTATACTGTAACAAAACGTCCTTACAGCTCTCTCTACACCATTAATTTTTCTTTTTCTCCCTTTTTCTTCTATTTACTCCTCGCAATTTTGTTCAATATAGTAGGATTATTTATGAAGGGCCTTGTCTCGCCAAGCGGGGATATATAAATTTTAACCTCAGCTGAAATTTTATGCTTATGCATTTATCTAACTGTATTAAGGGGGGCTGGGCCTCACATAACTATTCCAGGAATTTTGTTCATCTATTATATGTTATAATTTAGGAAAATTACTAATAATCCCCTGAGGTTATCTAAAAAATCCAAAACACCACCGTAACCTTGAAACCTTACAAATACCCCCCTGAAAATGCAAAAAAATCTTGAAACCTTACAAATATCCCCTAAAAAACCTTACATTTACCCCCCACAAGGATGTAAATGTAAGGTTTCAAGGATTCAGAGTGTTTTTTGTAAATGTTGTAAACCTCAGGAGGTTTGGGTAATTATCCCTATTATTAATTTATTCCTCTGTAAATTTGTGGGGAACATGTGGATTTGGTGAAGGGCTGACAGCTTAATTTTCCAGTATACTAGGGGCAGTTTCATACCATTTAACTGATATCTGAATGAAACATAATTAAAAATATTTATACTTTAATAAATTGGATGATATTAGACTATTAGTTTGCTCTATTGAATGAAGTCGAGACGACTATTTCTGGACGGTGTATCGTCGTATTTCTAGATTAGATGGGGTAATAAGTTCACATATCAGACATATCTGATTTGTAGGATACGTAGTGCAGCAAGACTATTACATATCCGGCCCAATTAAATAACAGTTAGCAACACTACGAATACGAAATAAAAGATTTTTCGACTAACTTTTGGTTTCCTAAGCTTTCGTTTGCGATGATAGTTAGAACAGAACGTGCTAATATATAGTGCCGGTTATTACTAGTTTCGTATACAGGTAAACAAACGGCTGGGTTTTCTTATTCTTAGTCTCGTAGAATGCATGGGTAGCGAAAGAAAGAAAGAAGAATATATGTAATTAATGTTTGATATTTAACTATCCCACATTGCTTAGGCATTAAAATATGTGCTGCCTTTTATTGTGTTGGAGAATTCATGTCTATAAGCTAATTTGTGAGTTAGAGTTAGGTCCAGCCTATTAACTTATAATTTAATAATAATTTATAAATTAGTAATCTATAACAAAAAAATAAATTATGAGAATAGTTGGGCAATCCTCTCTCACAAATTAGCTTTTGAAATATAAAATAATTTTTTTGCAATCATCTTTAAAACAAAGAATCAAAACTATTAACTATAATTTTTTTGCAAAATATGTTTTAATTTTTTCAATTTACAATTTCAAAGTACTTGTTACTTATATTTAATGTTAGTTCTTATTCACCAACTTTAGAGTATTTGATTAGTCATTCTTTAAATATACATTATTATATAATAAGTATAAAATATTCCACGTAATTGAAATACTTTTTACCATAATAAATTCGAACCGGAATTTTCCATGTCACGCCTATGGGCTACGAGAGTTGGTGAATTACCAACATCTTTCGACTAACTTTTGGGTTCCTAAGCTTTCGTTCGGGATGATAGTTAGGGCAGAACAGAGTAATATATAGCGTATTTAATATTTAGTGTTTAACTATTCCACATTGCTTAGGTATTAAAATATGTGCCGTCTTTTATTGCGTTGAAGAGTCCATGCCTACAAGCTAATTTGTGGGTTGGAGAGGTCCAGCCTATTAACTTATAATTTATAAATTAGTAATTTATAACAAAAAAATAAATTATTAGAAGAGGAGCAATTGGGAAATATAGAATAATTTTTTTTATCATCTTTAAAACAAAGAATCAAAGACTATTAACTATAATTTTTCAATAGGCATTATACTTCATTGTTTCGTGAAAGTTTTCTAACGATAGTTAGAACTTGAGGTATATTTTCGTAATAATTTTTAAAATTTTATGATATATTTACATAATTAGACAAAATTTCAAAAAGAGTATGTTCAATTATGGCCCCTTCAACATATGTTTTTTATCAACCGAATAGTGACTACCCATTTTCGTTTTGGACATTGCGGAACGTATTTGAGTTTTCTATTATTATATTTCCAAAATACTTTATTATAATTGACATATTTCATATTTTATTTTACATACTTTTAACCACAAATTGTTTATTTGTATATTTTACAAACATATGAAGTTATTTAAAAACTAATATTTCAACTCAACTCCACAGTCTCCACTCCATGCATAAAACCGCACACCAAGGCCTTACCTAGGTAGGAAAGTTCTATGAATTCAGAGTCACTTTCAAGAGAATTAAAAAAGAAAAATGAGTTTTACTAAATTCGCATTAAAAAAAAAACAAAACATTTTCACTTCCTTGATCAATTACTCAATTTACGTAAATTTAATAAAAGGACAAGATCTTCTTCTTCGTTCTGGTACACGTGCTGTCCAAATGGTGTGTTTAAAACGAGTATTGCTGACTGCTTCGAAGAAAATAGACACGACACGTCATGCTATCTTTGTTGTTCATCTGCAACACGGTTACGTGGCATTCATGCAATATCCACTCCTTTTCTCAACTCTCACAAAAAAAAAAAAAAAAAAAAGAAAAATTCTTATTCCACCACGCGTTTTCTTCTTCTTTTTGCTTCTCTAAGCTGTAATCGACGAATTTCCCGACAAATTGCATCGCCCACCTGAGAAAGATACACCAAAATATTACTATTTAATTTAATTTAATTATTTAAAAATGTCAACAAATTATTCTCAGCAGACTATTAACCCAGACACAATCACACAACACTCAACGTGTTTGCTTATATTATGTTTTGTTTTTCTAATTTTATTAGTCAAATTACACATTTTTTAATTCTTGCTTGTTTATTTAAAAGATTTAATTACCTTATATTGTTGTACCAATTTAAACGTTTTATACATATTACTAGTTATTTCTACGTATCCTCTTTAAATGTTAATAGAATTAATTCATAATTACTATTTTCTGCAATATTATATATCTGATATAATTACACTTGCATAATTTGAGGTTTGTCCTCGTTACACAAGTATATCATGAAGAGAATAATTACATAAACATAATTTGAATTCTAACAACGACAGTTAGAGAACCTTAAAAGTAAAAAAAATAAAAATAAATTACATACCTGATTTTTTATTAAAATATAAAAAACAACAATAAAATTTTATAAGAATGAATGTTAATGAAATCAGTCCAACTATTTAATAGATGATATTATTTTTGTAATTTCACAAATCTCAGAATATAAATTTTAGTTTGACGTTGAAAAATGTGCAGCAAAGTATATTTATTAACTTATGAATTTCCCGAAATTCAAATTCCTTAAAACCCCCAAAATAAGCCAAACATTTTCATTTAGGCCTTCATTTTCGTATTCCTTTCATTCTTTTTTTGTTATTTTTCCACAAGAAAACTAATTTTCATGTTAAAAATTTGTGTAGAGACAGAAAATAAGGAGAAAGATCGTGTATAGTTTGGTGACCTGTTTTTTTGGATAAATATTTTACTAAACATTCTGATTCCTGAATTCGAAATTAAAAAAAGAAAAGTGAGGAAAAAAAAAAAAGCAACCTTTTTTCTCCTCCTACTTGCAGCTCTTCAACTCCACGCTTTCTTTGTCGTAGGGAGATCGAGGTCTATAAAAGCAACTATTTCCTCCCAAAGAAGAGGATTCAATATTTCAACCGTTGTGGATTCACGTTAACATCCTACTACGCCACCTTCTCCGGAGAAACCTATAGATACACTAATATATATATATATATACACAAAGTAACACAAAAGAATCGTATACCAAGTTGCGCAAGTTTGATTCAGAATTGTAAAAGTAAAGATTTTTTTTTGTTTTTATCAATTCTTGTTGGGTTTTTGAAATGGATGCTCTGTGTCTGAAGACAGGGATTCACGGAATAGCACCGCCGCCAATCGCCGCCGCGGGTAATTTGGAATTCCGGCTGAATGCCTCGGCGGCGGAGAAGCCCTCGGTTTCGGCTGCGCCGCCGAGGAGTTTACCGTGGGGGTTCACTTTCCGTCATCCACTCAGATCTTTTTGGTCAGGAAGTAAAAACCGGTATGAACCGGCCATAGCAGTAGACGACGCCGTTTTGGGTGACGAAAAGGAAGAAATCGAAGAGGCTGAACACGAAAGGTCCAATGAGAATTGGGTTTGCAAAATTCTGCACGTAACTTCTCTCTGGAAAGAGGGGGAAGAAGATGGTGGTAAATTGGAGGAAGAAACGAGGGTGAAATTGGAAGAAGAATTCGAAAATGCCGTTGATGAGATAGTTAATTCTTGTGAGGAGAATGAAGAATGTGATGTGTGTTCCATGTATGATGATGATGAAGAAGAAGAAAAAATTGAATTCGATAGAGATTCATTTTCAAAGCTGCTTCGAAAGGTTCCTTTAGCAGAAGCTAGATTATATGCTAAGTTATCTTACTTGGGATGTCTTGCTTATTGCATCCCCCAAATCAAGGTATAATTTCTCTTTAATTACCTACTAATTGTTTATTAATCTTCATTTTTCCCTTAGAATGATTGGTATAATGGTATTTAAATTTATCTTAATTACTACAATTATATAGTTTTAGGAGTTTTTTGGAATGTGTTTGTCCTTGTATTTCTGGTTTTGCTAAGGGCGAATTACATGCGGTACCCCTAAGGTTTGTCATAATTACAAAACATCCCCTCTATGTACATATATTACAGAAAACTACCTGATGTTTCAAACAATTAAGAAAATCTAACAAAATAACCCTGTAATTTGGATAGATTCTTACAAATAAAGACCCCTTTAATAGAGAGGGTAGTTTTGTAATTATGGCAATACTTAGGGGTACTGTTTGTAATTTGCCCATTTGCTGAAATGTTCAGATTATGTGAATTTCTTGAATTTATTGGGAAGTTAAGTCTGAAATATTGGGTTATCTTTAAACTGGTAGTTTAGGCACACAAATGCGAGTTAATGATCAGAATTGTATTTTTCTGCTTATCATTACAGCCTGGGAATCTGCTAAGAAATCACGGACTACAGTTTGTTACTTCTTCTCTAGAGAAGAAAGAGCAGACATTAAAGCTTGAAGAAGAAAAGGAATCATCTGAAAAAGAAGTCACTGCTGAGACAAACAAAACGGGACAGGAAAAAGGAGACGAAGCAGCAAACCCTGAAGGAAAAGGTGTAACAGCTTCTGCAGCTTATCAAATTGCTGCTTCTGCTGCCTCCTATTTGCAATCCCACACCAAAAGCATTCTTCGCTTGAACTCCTCAAACTCCACAACAAACGAGGATATGAAAAATGATGATGTGGCATCATTAATGGCAACAACTGATTCGGTAACTGCAGTTGTTGCTGCAAAGGAAGAAGTAAAGCAGGCTGTGGCTGATGATCTCAACTCGAATCTCTCGTCGCCTTGCGAATGGTTTGTTTGTGATGATGATCAGACGGCCACGAGATTGTTCGTAATACAGGTATTAAAGAGATACTATGATTTATACATGTTTTGGTTTTTTGATTGTTTTGATAATTATTTAAGTTGGGGATAAATTTTTTGTGCTAAAACTAAAATGGATGCTTTAATTACAGGGATCCGAGTCGCTGTCTTCATGGCAAGCTAATCTGCTTTTCGAACCTATTCAATTTGAGGTAATATATATACATAGGTGTGTGTGTGTGTGCGTGAGCACGCGCGTGTAAATCTTGGTATTATGTGTGAATGGTTTCCGAAAATGTACTTTTCAACAAACCACTGTTTCTAAAAAATTTTTATACCTTTTTTTCTTTTTAGGGTTTGGATATTCTTGTGCATAGAGGGATCTACGAGGCTGCAAAAGGGATCTATGAGCAAATGTTGCCTGAAATTGAATCACACCTTAAGTCGCACGGGGATCGGGCCACGTTCCGTTTCACGGGACATTCTCTTGGTGGGAGTTTATCCGTACTTGTAAATCTCATGCTCCTCATAAGAGGTGGAGCACCCCGTTCTTCGTTACTCCCCGTTATAACTTACGGTGCACCCTCGATCATGTGTGGAGGCGATCGTCTACTACGCAAACTACGATTGCCGAAAAGTCATGTTCGTTCAATTACGATGCATAGGGATATTGTTCCGAGAGCTTTCTCTTGTAATTATCCCAATCATGTTGCCGAATTCCTCAAGGCCGTAAATGGAAAATTCCGAAATCTCCCTTGTCTTAATAAACAGGTAACTATTCATTTCCCAACACTTCACACCTATACAAGACCTAAGGTTTAAGCTAATACAAAAAAATTCGCTGAAATAAGTTGACTATTTGCATTTCATGTCATATAACTTCTTTTTTTCCAAAATCCCCCATTCACCTCAAGTTTTTACTTTTGATATTTTTACTTGGCTCCTAGTATTAGATCACATTTTTAACTTTTGTTTTACGGTCTTTGTCAACAGAAGCTACTCTACACTCCAATGGGAGAGTTCCTAATCCTCCAACCGGACAACACATTCTCTCCAAGCCACTATCTCCTCCCTCCAGGCAGCGGTCTCTACCTCTTGTCCTGCCCAGAGAAGCAACTCCGGGCAGCCCAAGCCGTATTCCTAAACTCACCACACCCTCTCGAGATATTAAGCGACCGTTCAGCCTACGGCTCCGAAGGCACAATTCAAAGAGACCACGACATGAATTCTTACTTAAAATCCGTTAGAAGTGTTATTCGTCAAGAACTCAACCAAATCCGAAAAGCAAAGAGAGATCTTCGTGAGAAAGTTTGGTGGCCACTTGTCGGACCTGGAGGAGTTGACACTGGAGTCATAGTGAGTAGGCATATTGTGACGGGTAACTTTCTAGGCCAAAGTCGGGTTAATTTTTCGGGCGTTGTGAGGAGGAGTAGAGAGTCGTTGAAACGTTTTAGTAGTTTGGTTGCTTCACAACATATGCATTTGCTTGTGGTGCTCTTGTTGCCGGCGAGTACTATTGGGAGAGTACTGTAGATTAATTGGTCAATGAAGATTTTGACCAAAAATGATCAAATGTAGTAGTACGTAGATGATTCTTTGTTGTGTAAAGATGTTGATTAATATTTATGGGAATTCATATTCTTTAATTTCAAAGGTTACTTATTGATATTTGTGTTCTTTTTTGAAACTAATATTAACAAATTAAGTAATTAATAGGAAACTATGTATGTTCGTTCGAAAGAATCCAAATGCAGGCGGGATGATGTTGCGTGATTGCAATTAATACGACGACGTAGTTTCTTGGCCAACGCGGTATCTCGTTTCATTGTCACCTTAATATCTCCATCAGGGATTATTGAGTTTATATGTACTTACTAAATATCTAGATATTTATTTAATATGGCAGAATAGTGTGATTCATTAACAACGTGGTCATTTCCTGAATTCTTCCAAAAATGCATACCTAACATCTGTTTAATGTATATCTACGTTGCATATGAATGTGTACATAAGTACATTTACCAAACTTCAATTAATGGTATAATGAAACCGGCTATTAATTAGATCCCTTAAATTAGATTTAGAGTTTAAATCCTAGCTTAGAATAACTGAGTTGGGAAGACTATCTCAATTAGACATCTGTAGTATCGAGAGGAAAACCCAAAAACGAAATATATGTATATATATATTTAAATACATATCACTAGTCGTGGTGTTGAGTATTTCTAGCATATTCTCAAATAATTACATAAATAAATTGAGTTTTGTACCAATTTTGCCACAAAATATCTAATTTTTGCATAGCATTACTAACTATAATTTCAAGTGTCCAAAATAATTTACATTACTCACATAATAAGTATTTATTCATAATGTGATTAATTAATAATTAAACTCTTGATGTGAACAATTTGAGTTAGTTGATAATAATAGAATTAATTAATTTCCTATGACAACGAAGCAAGTTGATGCCATGAGTTGGGACCATAAGTTCAAAAGCACTTTTAATATACCAAAAGGCTAGGGTTCATTTGGTGACAAAATAAGGGTCCCAAGTCTAATATGGCTCAATCCTCAGTACCTATCCATCCAACAAGGCAAACAAACCACGCTTACTCTCTGCATGTGGGTAATAATTCTCCTTTTATATATCAATTTGGATGATTTTTAGTCTAACTTTGTTGCTCATATCCAACGTTTTGTCCCGTCTTGATCTTGAAAATATTAGGATCATAATGTTCATTTTAGTGGATCGAATAGTACTGCAAAATACACAATCACATGGTATGTTCGTTCATATTATATTTGATTTTTTTATAATATATAAAATAGACTTTTATTATTTTCTTACAACAAATTCTTAAGTTTAATAAAAATGTTATAGAATATGATAATATGTATAGATTTTGGGGGATGTAGACAATTTGTTAAATCTTGACTTGACTCCAAAAATTATAATTTTCGGTGTTCATGTTGCGTCTAATATAAAACTTGTGATTGGTCGTAAAACAACGATTTACTTGTTGCGACATAATTCTATTTTCATAGATATTTGGTGGGACAACCTTGCAAATAGACAAGCTTCTCCAAGGAATTTTACTAATATTTTTAATGGAATCATCCATGTATTATAAGCTTTCATTATTATCTAAAAAGTACTTAATCATACAAAAACGAACATTCCATACCCGAAGAATTCCACTATGTTGATTAGTTCTTCTTTTCAATATCCAATGGGGAATCCTCATCAGCAAATATATCTGGTAATGAGAGGTAAGTAAAATAATAATTAAAAGAAGAATTAGAACTTACTTAGGAGCACACCAAAATTAAGAAACTGGAAACTTTGAAATCGCTGGAAAGTTACAGAGAGAATTTTACAAAGAACTAAGAACTCTAAACTTGAACATACCTAAACAAATGAAAGAGGTAATTAGTAGCCCAATCGGGCACAATTATATTGTTGGAGAAATAGATTGATTGTTCGATTTGTATCTTAATAGGTTTTACTCTACCCTTGTTAAAAGTTTGTTTTTTCACATGGTATCAGAGTTGGTTCTATTTTAGGCCTGTCTTGCTTCAATTTTCTTGCATATTTTGTTTCAATGTAATTGTAATCCTCCTCTGTTGAGTTAATTTTGGGGTTGAGTTAGAACAAAGTTCATTTATCCGTATAATATAATCAAAACAAGTCCTATTTTAGACCTGTCAAAGTCTATTTCTTCACAATTTTGAGGCATATAAACAAATATTTCATTGCGTTCACTTCCATTCGTTTTTCTCGTGTATTGTTCACAAAACATGTTCCATACGGAAATAGGGCAAGGAATTGGGCTTCTATAGTTTTATTGTTGTTTATCCAACTTTTCATAGTGATTAGTGGCCCAGTTAATTGGTCCATTGTCTCTCTCTATCATAAGGCTCAAAACAAGCCCACACGAAAATCCAAACCTAATATTAACTCTTAAAACAAAATAATATTCTAGAGAGGACTGTTTTTATCCAGCATAGAGTCATAGACTTAAGTTCTGATATAGTTGTACCTAATTTATGTAGTTGAGGACTTAGGGAGGATGACAGCTCAAAAGGAACAGTAGAGACTATAGAAACATCATTATTATTATTGTTTTCTTTTATCAAAATAAACAGTGATGGCCTCGTGACAAACACCCCTTTCTTTAGCCACAAGGAAATAAGAAAATAGGAAAAATACTGTTTTCTGTCACACAAACCCATACGTAATCCTCTGTTTTAATGCAGCATTAAGAATATGTAAGAATTTTATATATTTTTGGTGTCAGAAAAGCCATTGAATCTGTCAATCTGCCTATCTTTTGTTCTGTTAATTAACGGGCTTCAAAAAAATATTATTATCCACTAAACTCAACATTAATTAATTAATATTGAAAATGTGAAGACGGGCAAGTTGTTACATTTTCCCTCCACTATACATATATATGCCTGCAAATATTAATACCTTCATACATACATATAATACAGAATTAATTGCTTCTTAAATTTAAAAAATAAAACTGAAAAATGGTTAAGTTTCTTTTAGATACAACTTGACCTGCCACTCGACAAAATTATTATCAGCAGAAGACCCAGAAGTTTAAGTAAAGTAGATAAATATTGGAAAAAAGAAAAAAAAAAGTTCAATTTTTTATTGGTTATCCACCCGGCCGGGCTTTTTTGGGCTCGAATATATTGTAGAGGCTAACTTGAAAGTGATTCTTAAAAAAACTTTAAAAGGGTGTTTGGCAAAATGAATATGATGTAGGAATTGAATTCCGACCTAACTAATCTACAAAGAAAAATAATAACATAATTTTTAGAAGGGCAACAAAACCTAAATCCATTCTGGTTAGTTCTTAAGAGTAATGATAAAAACTTCTCAAATTTGTATAGGTAATACTTCCAGATAATTCCACCCAAATCGTTTCACTTTCACGTTATGGGTCTTGGTTTCGGTTAAAATTATAGAATGAAAGTCTTCGAAATCCGTCTAATCACTTAACGAATGTAAAGAAATTCTTTGACAAGATATGTTTATGTAGTTTTTCAAATCGGGATATATTTGCATAATTAAACCAAATCTGGGAATATATAAATATAATTATACCTAATATATATATATATATTAAGAAATTGGAGGTTGAAGCTAAATGTTTTTTACAAGAATTAATCTTTCTTTCTTTCTTTTTTCTTTTGGTGTTGTTTTTAAGTTGTGTGTGCAATTGATTAGTCTTTGAGTACGATTCCTTACAGGTCACTCACTCAGATATTCTTTTTGGGTTACACGTGATTCTCTTTACACATCTTTCTCTTTTCTTTTTCTCTATCCAAACAGTGCGCAGCAAGCATCAATATATGCTGCCTGCATTGTATTATTATCCTTTTAGTTGCTAGCAATTTTTCTCCCTTCGAAAATAGCATCAAAACTTCAATCAAAATAGTATAATTTTAATATAGATAGAGTTAAGGAAGCAGGTAGGAGTAGTCATTTTCCACTCGAATTAACACCTCATGTGTTCGAACAATTAAAGGACAAGTTCGTATAATTCAAAGTATAATTTGTTCATTTTACTTCACCTACGACAATATTTATATATGCTTTATATTAGAAAAGGTTACATGTAAATTGTTCACATAATTTATATGAGTGGTTTTTCGGTAATTAAAATCACACATAAATAGTTATGTATGGATGACCAAGTGTAAGTACAAACGAGTAATTAGAAGGATAATTATTAAGAAATAAAAGTTAAAGACATCAAAATATAAAAATATATATAATTCAGATGACAACGAATATTTTCTCCAGTTTTCATACACAAAATTGTATTTTACATTTCATCATCAAAATTTATATAATAATATTTTTAAACTAAATACAAAAGAGGAAATAGGTACCTACCTTGCCCAAACTTTGGTGAGGGTGATTCTCTGTTTTTTTTTTCTTTGGTGAGGGGATTCCTTGAAAGGCTATGATTATATTTCCTTTTTTTTTTTTTTTTTGTTTATCAATTGGTATGATTATAATTCAAAGTAGGAATAGTCCATATTCTCTTGTATATTTCACATGGTTTATAAAGGGAGACAAGAAAAGATGGCCCTCTTTGAATTATTCCCCATAATGCCACATTCTTGGGGACTGGGGAATCATTCATTGGTTCATTACTCTACAAGTGAAGACCACCACACTTTAAACTAAAACACATAAATAAATTTTTAAAAAAAAAAAAAAGAATAATCTACACTCACTTCCAAGTATAGGCACAAATATATAAGTATTTTTTGGGTATTGGTGATCTCCAAGCTATTTTCATTTTTCCAATCTTAAATCTTGTTTAGGGTATTTACACCAACTTCTATATATTTGAGAGTTGTATACACTAGTTTGATATAATATGGATATAATAATAGGAAATTATTTATTATTTATTATTTATTATTATATAGATATCCAATATAAATATAATACCAACTAATACTTATTTTTTTAAGAATGTTCGTGATTCATAGTAAAAATTTAAAGTTGTAGCTAGAATGGTAAAATTTCAAGGTAGTAACAGTTGAAAATATTTCCCTACAAAAGAAAAAGTTAAAAGTATTTGCCAAGAAAATTTCAAATTATGCCATTTGTAGAGGTTGGAATTAATGATTGATAATTGTTATTGAAAAACAATAATTTAAGGGAAAATTGTATTAAACATGGGAACCTGACAGAGGTAGTTTGGAAGCTATTTATTTGTTGCCTTATAGCTTACTCTGTCTGCACAGAGAATCCTAGGTTTTTTAGATCGATGGTGGGTATTGCATTATTTTAGATACTTTATTTTAATTTCGATGTTATTATATATTTTACATTGAAAACTAATATTTAATCTACTTATGATACATTAAAACAATAATGATTGGGATATAATAGGAGAATCTGAACTGAAAACATATCTTTAATGATTTTTATTTTCATCAAATACTATAGAAATAAATATCTCCATCATTGAGTAGTTTTTTTTGGAATGAATTGTAGTTTCTATTTATGCTAAATAGACACCAAATATTACTTTCATTGCTAAAGTCTGAGTTTGATTGTTTACAATGACATGGTCGAATTGTGTGAAGAAAATAAACACCAGTTTGATTGATCCAATATTCGTATTTAATTTGGAGCACTTGTTGCCGATACTTCAGCTCTCAAACTAATAATTATATCCCAACTCTGTAATATAGACTTACTAGCATGTAATCCATGCTACGCATGGTTTATATTACTGTTACAATGTCTTCGAAATAATTATAAATGTTAAGAGAAATAATATTTATGTTAACATTTTCTCAACTTGATTTTAATAGTTTATTAGAAACTGGCATTTACTTTATGTTTTTCTTTGGATATATTATTATGTAAAAAGAACAAAAAAATTATCAGAATACCAAATATTTCATAAAATTGTCTGGATATATATTTGTAGATAGTAATTATTGTTTATTGCATTTATACGGAAGAATATATAATTAAGGAAATAAATATAAAACAAATTTAATTTAATATTCCTACACGTACTGTACTAAAAATTTGAGAAAAATAATTCCAACAATAAATCTAATGTTGGAGTTGATATTGTTATATAAGTTTTTAATTTTATTTTCTCTTTTAAGATCTAGAGACTATAAAAATATCAATAAAAAGGAAGAAACTGAAAAGGAAAATAATAAAGCTAAAAGATCGACTAATTATTGAAAGTATATAAAATTAAAAAAATAACCCTATTTATGAAATAAATAATGATCATCCCTCATTAGGAAAATTCAGAGAAATGTCATAGAAAAAAAATTGAAACTGAAAATGAAATAGAATGCAATTATCAATACTTTATATAGGAATATTATAGACCTTTCAAAATATTTAATCTCAAGTATAAAATATATGACACAAAAAAGTACTAATTTAACTACAATAAATAATATAGTAATAAAATATACCCACCAAAAATCATACAAAATTTTAAAAGAAAATAGTCTGACTGTCTGATTTGTAAAGACTTGCATTTTGTGAAAATTTTAAATTGGATATGAATATAGGGATCCCATTTATCTAGTTAGTTAAAATAGGAAATTATAAAATACATTAGGCTGCATATCAATACATTAATTAATATATGTGATATATTTTTGAAATCTCAATTAACTTAATTTTGAAAATATATATAGAATAGGATTAAACATTTTTTTGGCCCCTGAACTTTGGGCACTTTTATACTTGGTACCTAAACTTCAAAATTTAAGCAATTGGTGACTAAACTTTATTTTTCTTTATAAATTGATATCTAATATAATTTTCGGTAGAATCAATAGGTATATTCCGTCGTATTACAAAATATGTGAGTTGCACAGGTACGTATATTAAAATAGGAAGATCAATATTTTTTAGTCTCATTAAGAATCTCTCGCCTATATAAAATATATGATCCATTGTATTTGTATATTTTACCTAAACAAATTACAGTACGTGTTTTGTAATATACATATACAACTCACATGTAATACAACAAAATATTCCATTTGATTCGACCGCAAATTATATTAGGCACAAACTTATAAAAAAAAAAAAATAAAGTTTAAGCACCAATTCCTCAATTTTGAAGTTCAGGAACCAAAATGTAAAAGTGCCCAAAGTTAGGGACCAAAAAATATTTAACCCTATAAAATATATAGTTATGGTATATATTATTTAAATTAAATAAAAAAAACTTGTTGCGTCAATCAAGGAAACTGTTTGCAATAATTTTAGTGAATATATAAAAGCTTTTCCAATTAATGCTAATTAATAGCTTACAACCAATGACAAATTTTATTTTTCATTAAAAAACTAAAAAAAAACCACAAAATAGTATTAAGTTAAAATGCACGTTGGAAAAGTCAAAGACCGCTATCCTATATTATATAGTATAGATAATTATATAGTATAGATAGTAGACAAAATCATAATCACAAATAGAATAATTATCATAAAAAAATAAGGACGGATTATTTACACTTCATTAAACACAGATACGGATAAAACAATATTAATTTTTTCAATATTTTTATATTAGAGAAGTATCCGACATGATATCGGATACGATAAGATAAAATAGAAGGTATATGTGGATCATAGGTTACACTACTGTTAGTGGGTTTTGAGTTGATTTCAATTTAGTGCTTCTATAGCAACTATTTTTCGGTTAATCATGTAATTACTTCTTTACTTATGCTTCAATCAAGCATAGTTTGTGATGTTGATTTGAAATCAAGTGTTTTCCTTTTTACCTTGATTGAAGAAGGACCAGGCGACCAGCTCCTTTATTTTATAATAATAATGCTGTAAAATTTTCAATCAACAAAAAAATGAATGGTGAAAATCGAAAAAGTTTTAGAAAAAAGCAGGAAAAAGTTTCTGCAGTGGCAGAGGGTAATTAATTACCAGTAATGATGGCTGGTAAAAGTTAGCAGAAAAAAAAAGAAAAAAAAGAAAAGAAAACAGGTCTTGTTTTGAGTGCAGATAAGACCCTTTTGAAATGCGGGTTATTGTACAGAAGACATTATCCAATGTACTGTACGGGTGGGTCATTTCTTCTGAATTACGGGTCGTCATCCAATGTATAGCAGGTTCAGAACTGACAATATCGCACTCCAGATTGTACTTATCATAAAATCAATTTCATGTTATTAAATTTTGAATGTGATCAAG
The DNA here is from genome assembly GCA_958496215.1 of Verbena officinalis. Lineage (NCBI taxonomy): Eukaryota > Viridiplantae > Streptophyta > Magnoliopsida > Lamiales > Verbenaceae > Verbena > Verbena officinalis. Next base: position 1,583,399 of record OY292385.1, read on the forward strand.
AATATTACTAGCTCTCCCATTCAAATTTTATGTAGCTATTAAAATACAAAACTTGTATAAGTTTTTCATGAATAAATAATGGAATAAGATACTTAACAGAGTGAATTTATCGGGAAGGAAGGTGATTTTTCAGAAACCCTTCTTAAATTTTATGTTATGCCAAGTCTGCAAATATTTTATTCCTATAAATCAACAAGTATGCAGCAGATTTATACTAAATCTCTAATTTCAGTTCTAAGTTCTAACTGAAGAAGCACTTGAATTTGGTTAACCAAGCTACTGGAATGACCTAAGCAATATGCCTGATTAAATTCTGTAAATGAGAATCCAGGAAACAAAATATCGTAAAATTCAGTTCAGTTGAGGGGAAATGTGGAATAATGTCAGCAGGAGTATTTGGCATTGTCCGGATGATAACACCTGACATGAAAAAGAAAAAGAATAGTAATGCACATAAGACACAATATAGAAGCCAAATATTTATCTTAGGCAAAGCAGAAGCCAGAATGCTTTAGCTTCTTGATTCTCTCTGCTGCTGCTGCAACTTGCAAAAGCTCTTTCAAAATCGCATTTAATTCAACCTCCCATTTTGAGGCTTATAAATTATATCATAGAAAACGGGAACCAAGATAACGACACACAACCAATTCCAACTCCAACTCCAACAAGATTTATTCATATTCATAACTAGCAAAAAGCTTTCGAGTACGGAAAAACCAAAATAAAAATCTGTACATACCCAAATAGAAATTCATTTTTCAAAACCAAGAACAAAATAAACAAGATATTAAGTACTAGTAGTAAACAAAACTTTTCCCCGCGCGGTAATAGTAGTTGTACCAGGTGCTTTCCAATTTGTACATTCCACAAGAACTCCCGCCGGTCTATCAACATTTCGAAAGCACCAGCATTTTTCGCATCGCAGATAGATTATTATTATTATTATTTGAATAATAATTATATCCATTAATCCCCATAATCATCATTAATCAACAGCTTAATCCTTCGTATTTCACTGGAATTGGACGATTGAACCCAGTTTGGGAAAGCAAATTCCCAACCACCGCTAGATCACGGCAGAAAACTCCTTGAAACGCTGATGGCGGTGGTGAAGTGATGGGGGGCTTGCTAGACTCAGCCACCGGAGCTGAGCTGACTCGGCCGACGGGTGGTGGTGGCTCGTGAATCTGTTGAACGTGAACCGCAGCCTGTGCCTGGGCAACCGATGGAGGTACTGATGTCATGGAGGGCTTAGTCGACTTGACCACCGGAGCTGAGTTGACTCGGGCGGCGGGAAGTGGCTCATGAATCTGTTGAACATAAACTGCCGCATGTGCAAGGGCGGCAGTAGCCTTCTTCCTCTGTTTCTCAGCCGCCTCTTCTTCCAATATAATTCCCATTACATTATTATAACCCTTTTGAATCAATCTGTATAATAACAAAGAAGTCATTTTCGATCGGTCTCGAACTGAATCAACATCCTTCTCATCAGCAAACTCGCATTTTTCGATAAAACTTGATGATTTGTCTGGTTTGTGTTTTAATGTCAGCAATAAATGAGCTCTTTCTAGCTCTGGTCTAGAGCAGCCTCTTCTTAATCCAATCAATGCGTAGTAATCAACGTTTCCAGTTTCACCAGCAGCCACCCTTAGCTTTAATTGCTGCATTTTCGTCGCCAATGAACATAGTTTTCCTGGAATTTCTCTGTATTGAACAGTTTGACGTTTCCAAACAGGGCCTGGCAATTTTCTGTCTCGTAAGATTGAATTATAGAGAAGTTTCAGATGTTCCAGATCGTGGAGACTATCTGGTAAACACCTTATGGTTTCGAATAAGGTGGCTCTAATGGCGAGAGCGTCGATGCAGGATGTGTCCAGCGCTAAAGCTTTGTTGCAATCCGCGATTGCCTCCGCGATTCTTCCGGCAGAGCGATAGCCGGCGGCGCGGTGGACGTAGCATTCGGATAGAAACCCCTGAGGAGCACCGCGGCGGCCGTCGAGGATTTTGGAGAAGTGCCTGATGGCTTCGGAGTAAAGCCCGGCGTCGAGGGCGGCGATTGCGGCCGTCTTGCGGCGGATTAGGAGTTTGATGTGGCAGAGGAGATGCGTGATGCTCTCATACTCTGTTTTCGGAGGGTTTTCCGGCGGATTGTTGGTGAAATTCTCGCCTGAGATTGAATATTTGTTGAGCGAGAAGATGTCATCGGAGAGAGAAATGCTCTCACGGCGGAATGCAGCGGTGGCGAGGCGTTTACCGGTCTGGAGTAGCGCCAACGCGTCCTCCATTAAGCCAAGGTGGAAACATGCTTGACCTAAAACCGAATATCTGTTTGATAAAATGCATCAAAGAATAGGTCAGCTCCAACTCAGCTCAACTCGTTGAAATTAATCAATCAATAAATATTCGAGTAGGCAGATTGAAAAAATTAATCGAATCTAATCTAATTTGACTTTTGCAAAGAATATTAAACACAGTAATCACAACAGAATTAGGAGAAATTGAAGCCGATTAGTGCCAGTTGTTTCGCGTGATCTACAAGCAATTGTTGTCTGAGAACAAAACAGAGGAATATGAGGATAAGTTCTCGAGATTACCTCCAATGGCCTGCTTTCTCCACGTTTTTGAACAAACTAGCCATGACTTTCTTCTTCAAATCCGAGACAGAGAAGCACTTGAACGCCGGCTCGTTCAGACTCAGTGAGTCAGCACTGTATGAAAGGAGCGTGGCTTTTTCCCTGGACAGCTGAGTAGACGAGCTCTCCGACGAGCCAGACGACGACGTATCATCGGATATCACCATTTTCAAACTTGGAATATAATCCTGCAGCATATCCGCCACCTCCTTAAACCGGTGGAGATACAGCAAACACCGCGCCTTGAGCTCTAGCACTACCTCCATGCGCGGCGCCACGGCCAGCGCCGCCTCTAAGAGGCTCAACGCCGCCGCAATCTCGCTCTGCTCCTCTGTCGCAATCAACATTCTCGCTTCCCTCACGTATCTCTCCACCATCTGCATTACAACTAACTCAGTCAATACATACATATAATTCACAAACCGATGCATAACCAATATAGAAGATATATTATGAATAAAATATGAATGAATTTCGGAGCAGTACCTTTTTGTTGGTGAGCCACCAGTGCTTCCTTTCTCCGGCTCCGGCGTGGGATGGAGATGTCGTTGCAGCAGCCATTGATGGGTTGCAGTAATCAACCATGAAAAAAAAAAACTGGGCTCTCTCTCTCTCTCGTTTAATTTCTCTCTCAGTAGTGTGTGAGATTATTTATATACGAGTGAAAAACAAGTCGCATTATAATGGGAATTTACCGTCTTATGGAGAGGGAATGGAATGCGAATCTGAGAGAAATGATGAAGAGAGAGGAGAGAGAGAGAGAGTAGGGGTGTGGAGGAGTGAGAAGAGGAATTGAAGGTGTACAAGTAAATAGGGAGAAGAGGGGCTTTAAACAACAAATGCCAGCTTTGACCTCAGAGAAAGCTTTGATCCTTCTACTTCATCGCTGGCACCAGATTCTCTCTATCTCTCTCTCTTAAATTGTACAGAATACAGAGCTCTCCCTATACTGTTAGCTACTCTACGGCTATGTTTAACCATTTCAAGTCTCCTGTACGAATCAATGGTCGTATTCGATCGTATAGGATTGGATATCTGAATAATAATAAATAATACTTTTATATATTATGTTCAAGAATCTAAAAATTTGAGTGTCAAATATTAATGTACATTCAAATCTGTGTTTATTTAAATAACTCATTTTACTCACTACCATAACATCTTTGATATCATTCTATATATTGACACAATTAATCGAATATCTAATTACATGTCCTAAATGTAAATTAAAACTACATATTTTGTGGTAAACTATCATAAACCATGCCAAATTCTATATTTCTTATGTTATCATGGGGATTTTTACATTGCACTTCTTTGTATTAGTAGGTCTAACTAGCAAGAAAAATTATGTGAAAAAATATATGGTTCAAAAGAACTATGTATTTCTTGACTTTGTCGTACACTAGCTAGAGATATGAAAATTACTTTTTTTTTTTTTTTAACTTTTAGTTGTGAAATAACTCATGTGTCTTATGATATATATGCACTATCAACTTTAAATATGTAATAAGTTGCACTCAAAACCTTATGTTGATAACTAAAAAGTTATAAAATAAATCTTATTATTAATTATAAAGCTCATTTTATAAATTTTCATCGAAAACATGTATTAAAGTGCATGCTCTAAAAATGATAAAATAAATTTGAACTTCATCAACTTATAATTTCAGCAAATTGATCCAAGAGAGTACTGAGATAATTATTGATAATCTAATGCTTTCTAACTCTTTTTTTGTAACATGGATTTTAGCGTACTACTTTGACATAACACGAGAGTGCAGTTAATTATGTTATCATGTACCAATTTTACATTTAATTCGTAGATCCTTGCAATAAAATTTCTTATGTATGACCTTATTACAAATTTAGGTCGTAAAATTAGTTTTCCATTATGGTTGCTTTAACTAGGCTTAGTTCTAATATATTGAAATGCGAATCGTTCATAAATTAATTCTATTATTGGTCAATTTTTTAAGAAATTATAAAATCATCATTAATTGAAAAATTAAATAATCAAGTATCATGTCTCCATCATTAGAGATATTGATTGAGTTTAACAGAATATAAAGGTTGAAATATTTCATTTTTAATGCAATTATTTTTTTTCTACTTATATAACCTCAAATACCAACCTTAGCTTGAAAAGGAAAAAATCATTCTATTTTTTCCACAGCAAATCAACAATTAGTCCGTAGACCATGCACGATTAAGACAAAGTAAACAAGTCTCCCTCGTATTTTGACCGGATTCAGTCGGTTTCCTGAATTCAACCACCCATAGGAAAAAAAAAAAAAAAAGATAAGCCGCTACAAATTGCCTCATACGGTACCAAAGATAAGTAGCGTTTTATGAACCTCTAGGACCTAGGTCTAAGCTTATTTTATTTATTCTTTCCTTTTCAAAATTGAATTGTTCTCACATGCCAGTTGCCATTACCTTTTTTTTTCTTTTTCTTTTTTTTTCTCTCTCCCAAGCAAAAAAAAAGTTTTCTTATGCATTTAATTGAGTATTAAATATTAGTTACATTACATTGAATTTCATGAGCATCAACATAGGTTTTTAATATTAATTACAGTTGATTATAGCTTGCCTAATATCAAGAACCTTTTCACTTGTCAAGGGGTAATTCTAATCCGAACGTGACTCAATCAAACCAAGTTAATTACATGACGAGTGTTTTACACTTGTCGTGTGATTACAGAGAATAACTAATCAAAAAACAAGGGTTCTATATTACTTGGATATGGCATAATCAGATATGGGATACACCTTACCAATGTTCTCTTAGCTAGTTTTTTCCTCCATTTATGATTTGCCTATGCTTTCGATAATTTCATGGTCTAGAGACGAGTAAATTATGTAATTAAGTAGATAGATTATGAATTCGAATCCTCCGAATGTGATTCTAACATTGTGATGCCTCATTACACATGCACCAATCAAATATTGAAGAAACTAAGGAATTTAATAAAATATTATTTATAACAAGTTGTTTAGAACTTAGTTTTAGGACATTTGAATTGGTTCGAAAACCATTTTTGACGTTGAACGGTTGAAGTAAAAAAAATACAACTATAAATTGAGGTTGACTTTGTGCAACCAAAATAAATAAATCAAACTTATTAGCACTTTCTATTTGTTTAATCTCGAGTGTGCTGGTTGAAGTCAAATATATGGTGAAGTGGTATTAATGTGATGAGTAGTAATTGATGATTTTCACATTCAACTTTTTTACTCGAAACCATACTCAATTCAACATGATTGCACTCATCCTTACAAGAATCATTGTTATTGCTATTGATTTGGACCTTCAATTTCAATGTAAACCCAATTCATCAAAACGTCAGAAGAAATCTAGAAATAAAAGTAGATAAAAAAGGTACCAAGATTGTGTAATTATTGTACTGATTATTTATGAGCTACAGTATTAGTTTTTATGACTTTATCGATCTTTTTCTGATGTCCCCCAAAGAGATGGTAAATTGGAATAAATACGATGCTTCAAAGTGAATGGAGATTATTAATTTGGATTCCATTACAATTACGATGTGGGATGCCTTAGTAAATAATAATAAATATATATGGTAAAACTTCGAATTTCAATTACTACTTTACTAGCTAGTATTGATTGTGAGAATCACTTATAAAAGATTATATCTGTAAGGCAGCCTTTTTTTTTAAATTATTAATTCTTTTACTTTAATTCTCAAAACTTTATGGTATGTTTACGTAATTCGGTCAAACATCAGGATATGTGAGTGTAATTATCTCTTAAATAAAATACTCAATGCGATGGTGATATGTTTGTTTAATAATGGGAGCAAACAATCACTTAAAAACTTAGATGCAATCACATGTTTATTTAATACTTAGAAGGGATATAATTGGAAATGTGGAAGAAGAAGTTGGAATCAGAAATGGAATGGAGAAAAAAAAAAAGAAAGTGATCCGGTTGAGTCGTAAGCCACAAGATTCATGGTTTTCTCTTTTAATTTGAGTCACCCATATTGATTAATGAGTGCACATGAAAATATATATGGATAGATTGGCAGATGGGTTTGTCTTAAAAGCCTCCTCTTCTCGACCCTTTTACGGCCCCATTTTATTAACGACTTTCCTACAATCTCGTGCCACTTGCCACATCACTAAATGCATCAATCCACGTGGCAATACACCATAGGTTGCCCCACCATTGTGGCATGTGAGATACAACATCCATGGACTAGTCCTTTTGCTGAATTATAAGTAATTCAAATAGTGGGACAGTTAATATTTGGTTAAGAATGAATCATGATTCATGAATAAGTCTCTTCTACTCAACTATACTTTAATGAATTTCATCACCAAGTAATTAGAAACAACCCCATTTATCAAATGGAGTATTTTCCTAAAAGTAATTATCACAATATGCCGTAAAATTCAAATAAGAAACCCAACTTTATTTTATTTTCCTTTCCTAATAGTGTTTTTTTTCAACCATATATTTTTATATCTTATTTAAAAATTGTGTTTCTGGAATGCCAGCATCATATAATTGATTCAGACAGTTTATGTAAGTGCGTATAACGTTATATTTTGCAGTTTTTGCTGAATAATTGAATAAAAATACAAATTGGCAGACAAGAGGACCAAACATGTGGACGGCCTTAATTAATAAATCACGTTTGTGCTTTGTCGCTCTTTGTTTTAATTGTTCATCTACTCCGATCCTTTAATTTTATGGGAGAGAAGAAGCTGAAAGCTATTTAGTTGAAGTTGACTATTTTGCAACTAACTTTGCTTCATCAGTACTAAAGTTTGTTATTCACAAGAAGCTAAAGTTTTGCCTGGTGAGTGCGAAAGTTTGTCATTCACAAGAAGCTAAAGTTTTGCCTTTACACATGGATATATGGAGGTTGTGGCTTTTTTTAAATGGATTAGATTTGATTTAAGTTGATGAAACTTAGATACGTACTATGGTTGATTATATTGAGGGTGTTTGGGTGACTTTATAAGATCTATACAGCTTATAAGTTCCCTTTAGTAACTTTTATATTTTCGGGTTTTAATCTCGTTGTTTATCGTTTTTTAAATTTTGTTCCCTAACTTTCAATATTTAGTAATTTTTTGTCTATTTTGGTCTTAATCTTCAATTCTTATCAAAAATTCACTGAATAAATCATCAATATTACCGGTGAGACATTGCATCACAACCATCAAAGTCTCTTCACTGTCTAGGTCACGATTCCCACAAGTTCAATTCATGTGGGAATCGTAACCTAGACATGAGGAGAATTCGATCATATTGATTGTGATTGAATATCTGCCAAATAAAACAAAATTAAAATTGCAAAAAATCGAAAGTTACGAGACAAAATAAAAACAACCATAACGATAGGACCAAAACATGAAAATATCAAAGTTATGGGATGATTCTTGCAATTTTGCCAAAACTTGTTTTCTGAATAAATATTTCCGACTCCAATGCTGAGTTTACAAGAAAATAGGCATCTTTACAGAAATTTTAAGTTTTCTAGTATGATAATTCAGGAAAAAAGAATTGGAGAACCACAATTTGGCAATTGAAGTGATAAATTTCTTAAAAGAATTGAAGATCCTGGCTTCAAGTTTCGGCAAGCCCTTGGAACTAAGAAAAAGGCATTCATTTTATTTTGGATCCACAATATAAAAAGTAAAAAGAACAATCCTATACCAGACATGCAAACAACATGATATTTCTCAAATTAAAGCTGGTTGTTCAATAAATTACCGAATTCACCCCTCATTAATTTTGTATGGTTTTATATCATTTTTGTTACCATAACTATCTTCTAATTCAGTTTTAGTACTATACTGATAAATTTTCTCTATTTACATACCTTAACTTTATATTAATTTGCTACTCCATAGAATAAAATTATATATATCGGAGCCTGCTTAGTTTCAAAATTTAACCTAATTTACTTTCATTTTGTTATCTTAACAATGACCAAAACTCTCTCAAACCACAATTTTCTAGCTATTAGTAATTGAATTATTGAAATATATATGTTCTTGTCATATGTTGCTGAGATCGAATGCATATATAATTGTACCAGTACAAGGCACGCCAATGAATTCGATGTTCTGTTCCAATGCCAGGCTTTTCATGAATCGTGGTGGAGAATTTTCCAGATATTGTAATCTGAGTTTGGTAGTCATTTTCAGGGAAAATTGCTGAATAAAAAGCCAATATTCAAGGGGACCATGCTTTAGCCCTCCACTTATGTAGTACGTACGTTTCTTTCATCCATCCCATGTATGGGCATATAAGTACAAATGCATTGTATGGGTTTACCACTAATATTTTGACTAACAGGGATCACCAACTGTAATTTTATATACTCCATGGGATCTAAATGTAATTAATCTTTTCTTCAATGAGATTATAGGTTCGCTACGTTTGGCTGTATAATAGTTTGTAAATCAGATATTCTACCTGAATCAAGGTCGAGTCACATATAGCTTTTGAAGAACTTTTTATTAACTTACAAAGTGGCACAATTTAGAGCATCCGCTCTATTCTAATTTAACCAACGGTTTTAAGTTTGAGTCATGTTTATGAAGCTATATTGATAGTGAGAGACCAAGAGCTTAAGTTCGAGTCATTGGGTATGCAATTACACTATCATTAGTAGGAAGATATTTGCACTTTAGTAGTCCGACAGCTTTGCATTGATTGCCCCGGCTTGACGCATATATATAACACAATTTAGGATTAAAAAAGAAAAAGAAAATAAAAAACTTGTCACAACTAAGGGTCCATACCAGGTTGGAGAAGAGGGGACCCTATGTGGTTATTTGATATGAAAGCTGCCCATATTTCCAATTATATCGATCATCAGTATAGCAGCTTGCTTGGCGCGCATTGTATGGGCTTTTGGGTCCACAAATTTTCAAATATTTAATATTCTTTTTTTTCACGTAAATTGGATGAATACTGAATAGTATTTATGCGTGGCATCAAAGAATTGCCCATTAAATAATTAAGATAGAAGAAATTTTTATAAATAATATGTGAAAATATTAGGGGTCTGAAATCAAAGCATGACGAATATTAACTCATTAAAAAGACATTTCATGGACTTAGAGGGTTAAGGTACAAAGAAAACACATGCTCTGTCTCACCATGTTTGTTGTATATGATATGACCACTTCCATATGATGCAATAATCATACTTGAAATGGACTGAATTTTAAACTTTTATCCACAACTCTATATTTCATATCATTTTACCCCCTCAAAGGTATAAGCAAATCAATCTCACATTAGGGAAAAAAACTGCCTTGTGTATTATCACGTTTTCTATAATTTGTCTTATAATTTTTTTTTGGGGGTTTCTAAACTGTTTTCTAATGTTGACGGGTTTTATAAAATATCTCATCCAACCATATTTCGGCAAAATATTTTTGTTTGATAATCTCACATTCTGCCTGAATACATGTAAAAGGGTTTGTTTTATTATGAGATGATAATTTTTTGTACATACTAAATTGAACTATAAAAAGTAGTACATGGGTTGGCATGAATTGTATTGGCCTAGAATTGTCTAAGCTAGAAAGACTATATATTCCTTGGATGAGCTTGTCCAAGTTGTCGCTCGAAATTCTATAGGTAGAATTAATACTTTAATACCAAAAAATGTACTTGTTATGTTGATGGCTTCAATTTTGCATTTTCTTTATTCCAATAATGCAAATAATTAAACAACGTAACATGTAATTCTCCCAATAATATTGAGGGGCCAAGGCTATTCACATATAGACAACTAGACATTCTCAATTCATTTCAAACCCTTGATGGTCATTGGTCAACAACAAAAGTTTGGATTTAAGGATTCTTAGTTTGCATGTTACCATATGTACTTATAATTTGAGCTTTGCATTAATACGTTCTTCTTTTTGGGTGTCAACCGAGTGGGTTGGATAAAGTTCAAATAATTTGGATTTAACAACAATTTTGGTTCACGCAATTTAATCAAAATATATACATTAATATACAATATTATTAATAATTGTTCTTAAATCCGTCTATTATGAGACTAGCTACAAATAATTAAGAAATTAGAATTTCTTGTAACTCAAATTGATGACCTCATAATTTATATTTCTAGTTAGTCCGATGTTGTTTCGAGATATTAATTAATACCACCCAAATCCGGCGATATTACCACATTCCACACTGAAATATAGAAAAACATATAAACACTTATATTTCGATCGAATTTTCTAAATGTGTTACATCTTACTGAATTTTTGCCGGCTTTTTAATTATGTCCAAAATTAAGGATATCACATTTGAATACCCTATAGTTTTTAAGGGAAAAGAATGACATCAACACCATTAGAATAGTGATAATTGAAATACATATGTCATATATATAATTATCCTTGTACCAAGAATATAATTATACTGACATGAGGATGGTATAGATGAGTCTAGTTCCCAGCTCATGAATTTTGAAATTGTTATAGACTTATAGTGGCATGTGAAAATTATCCAACAACTAATTCTTATGACTAGATCCTTATATGAAGGGGAATCATGACCATGGCAACTCATTTTAAAATTTGCCAATTTGCACATCAAAATTCCCATAACAAGATACTGGAATACAGTAATTTAATAATAATAATAATAATTAATTAATCAGAGATTATATTCTAATACTTTTCTAAGTATTAATTTTGGGAAGCTCCCCATCTGTAGACATGTTGGTTATCAAGGAGGCAATTGGGTGATGTGCATTCCTAAAGATGCTCTTATTCAAGATAAGGTTCTTGTTTTGTTTAAGGCAAAATTCCTATGTAATTTTTCTTTTTTTTTTTTTGGCACTAATCAAGTCTTAATTTCTAGATATAAAGTTAAATATAAATTCCCAACTAGACCCTTCTTCGAAAAAAGAAAGAAAATAATGAGAAATATATATATTCTCTTGTCATCTTGATCTTACTCAGAATCCTGGCTTATCCATTAATTTTGTAACACTGCAGTATTATTGAGATCCATCAATTAATATGACTTCATTTGAAGTCCCTTTTTCTTCAAATTTCCATTCAAATTCAAATCTTGAATCCAAACACAACTTCAATTCATTTCAAAATGCATACCTTGAATAGCCCATTTGATCTGTTTCTGACGGTTTGATTATATTTTAACCTATATATAAGTGGGATTGAACATTAACCAATCAGACTACTGCATAGTATTTTGATCCTGATATGAACTCGAAAGCCTAATTACCCTCTCTGAAAGGCTGCAGGGAGGGAGGACTGCTTTGGTGAAATTGCACGTGCCCATGTGCCCAAATCGTGTGCCCCACAAACTTATCAGTATCAATACTGCATGCCAGCCTCATCGTGCTTGGTTTAACTTTATTAATCCCCTTAATTACTTTTTGTTTATTTTTTTAAGTGAATACATCTACCGTGGACTACAGGAAATAGTTTTTTTATTTAATTGTAGACATCTCAAAAGGTGGGAGTAAGACAACTACTCAGGAGATTTAAAACTGCTTTATTCCAAAAACCAGGATTTGAACTGCTGACGTTGGGCTTACTTTTTGTTTAATGATATTATCATAGTTTATATCTTCGTTAAGACGTACGATTATATTTAATTTTATATTGTATGAAAATCAAATTATCTTTCACAATTAATTACCTTGTTGCACTGTGTCAAATATATACGTAAAGGTAAAAAAGATGGCCGAAACTTTGGCGGGAAGACAAGCAGAGAATATGTATGCACTGATTAATGGGCAAGAGTGCATGAACCGCAAAGTCAACAATATTTTTGACTTTTACCCTATTAAATAAATGTATAAATTTTGTTTTTGTGATGAGTTCATTGCATTGCAGGTGGATTCAATTGGTGAGTGTCTTTGACTGCAAGCTATATATGAGATAACATTGTCATTTGTCAAACAAAAAGATGTACTCATTCTTATTAATTATCTGGTATGTATGTATGTCAGCACATTCATTGTATGCGTATTCACACTCATGAGTCTTCAAAACAAATAAATCATTATTTATTTTGAGTTTGATTATATGTTACATTGTACACACAACTTGTACATAAGAATTAAATATAACTTGTCTGGATACCAACGAGGATGTTGTCTTGATTTCACCATCATAACCTTGCAACTTTACATTTATAAAGTTTTTTAGGGATATTATGTCTATATTTTTATGTTTCAATGGAGTATTTGAAATGTTTCAATCTATTAAGGGAATATTTGTATAGTTTCAAAATTTCAATAGTTTTCAAATTTTTAAGCAAATTTGAGAGATTTGTGTTATTATCCCATGATTACAAAGTCGTGTCTGCAGACAATAATATTGGAGGATAATCTTGGCATAAATTGGTAAGCAAAAATTATATAAATTGCAAAATTTATTTATCGAAATATATAAATTACAAAATGCAATATGTTTGAACTTAAATTTCTTCAATAATTGATGTTGTATGTTGATATATTGAGTTTATTGTGGAAATTTTATGCAAGCTTAGCTTTTACGTACTGCTGGATTGGCAATGGGCTGGACTGACGAATTGCTTTGCAAATTCATATTAGAAGCCCAATTCTCTCTAGAACAGTTTTAGACAAATTTGTAATTTCAAAGTTTTTCTGAAAAATGAAAAATAAATGTAAGGTTGGTAGCAGAATAGTTGATCAAATCTTAAGTTGAACAAGCCAAACTTCCTCTTCATTTAACTTTGCAAATCAAATCCTTGCTACAACCAATTTCTTTTCATTTCTCTTAACCATTCAATTCACCCTAAAACATTTTCGATTTCGAAAATCAATTTCCAAACTTGTCTTAGTTGTCTATTTAACTAGTATGCCAAACCAAGACTTTAGGATTTTACAACCCCTAGAGTTAGAGCCTCTAGAGAAATAGCATGCCTAACATCCCCAATATGAATCGCATGATCTCCCATCGGAATCCGTCTTATTCCCGACCTATCCACTACGCTCAGATGCTTACACACATGAATGCCGAAATCAACCCGTTGCTGCCCTCGAGCCGGCACGTTGACTTTCTCGAAAGCAACCAACTGTCTGTGTGGCGCCCAGCTATCCCTGGGTGGGGACGAGAACACCAACATCGTGTGAGACCCATCTCTTGAACCTGTGTTTCTCACATCCACACTCACTCTGAATGCGAGCTTATTGCATTTAGCATGATTCACTCGGATCCACTTGCTGGAAATGGTCGTGGCGTTGTAGCGGTGGCGGCCGTCTACGGGAATCGAGAACTTTTTTGGTGCATCGGCGATTGTGTGTGTGAAAATGGTGTAGCTCAATCCGTGCCCGAATGGGTACACGACTGGTCCTTTGTAGAACCGGTAAGTCCTTCCGGGGTAGTTCTTTGACGGATTTGCCCTCATGTCCATAGTTGTCATTGGCAAGTTGTTTAGGTATTCTTGAGGGTACCATGTCATTGGAAGCTTTCCACCTGCATTGGTTTATCTTGAGCTCAAGCCTCAATAAAAATGGTGCATGCATGGTATGCAAATACTCACACTTTTTTCTTTAATTTTGAAATAAATGAATTTTTGGAGTGGATAAATATGCAAATACTCACACTTTTTTCTTTAATTTTGAAATAAATGAATTTTTGGAGTGGATAAAACCCTTCTCAAAATTGGGTGGATTTTAATTCTTGACTTGAAAAAAAGTAAAACAAACATTGTACACTTTTTAATAGGCAAAATCAAAATATAAATACAAATAAATAAGTCAAAAAAGTATAACCTGGATTATGGTTTCCAAACAGGACATCAGCAATGGCAGCTCCACCAGCTTGTCCTGGATATCCGACCCACAAAATTCCACCAATCTTCGGATCCTTTTGAGCAAATGAAATATCAACCGGCCCACCACTCATCAACACCAAAATGGTCGGACCTTTTGAGGCTGCGGCGACCTTAGATATGAGCTCCTGTTGACGACCAGGCAGCAAAATCCCCGACCTGTCTCGGAACTCGGCCTCGATGGATTGGTCTAATCCCACCACGAGAACAGTTGCGTCTGCGCGGCGTGCGGCGTCAATTGCTTGGCCGAAATGTCCGTCGTTAGTGCAAGCGACGTCCACGCAACCTGTTTGATGAATTGTCTGTGTGTATTTTGATATTCCTTGTAAGGGAGTTGTGTATCCGCATGGAACGCCTATATATGACCGAAAAGTATGATTAAAACAAGAGAAAAATAGATAATCAAGAATTAAAGTTATTTGTTCATATTTCCATTTAAGTTTTGGGAAAAGAAGGGGATTTATAGGATCATTTTTCTTACCAGCATAATTGCCTATCATTGTTTCGGTGACATCTGTATTAGGCCCAATAACAGCAACTTGACGGTGTCGCCTTGTGGATAGAGGCAAAGCAGGCCCATTATTTTTGAGTAAAACAAGGCCTTGTCTCGCCGCTTCTTGGGCCAGCTCTTTGTGGGCTTGAGTACAGACATCTTTTGGGCCAAGGTTTCCATATGGATGGGCAGAGGGTTCACCATCAAACATTCCAAGTCTCATTTGTACTGTTACTGTGTTGACCAATGCATTATCTATTAATGTTTCATTTACTAGCCCTTTTTTAACTGCATTTTCCGTGTGTAATGCAAGGAATGGCCCACAATCCAAATCCAAACCTGGAGATCATTAAAACAATGGATCAGATAAAGACTTCTCAATTATAATTACACTTAAACTCCCTGTATGTTTTGGTTAGGGGTGTCTAGCATTTCCTGTTATATTTATAAAGTAAACTTCTCAAATTACCACTCTATAGACAAAAAGAGTTTTGTAGCTTAATTTAGTTGTTTTTGTGTGATTAAAATATTCCATTTAGATATTTTACGGTCTATAGAGGGGTATTTTATTCCATAAACCAGACGGAAAAAACATTAGAAAACGTAATCAGGTCATGCACAAGTTGCAGTATGTAAGACAGACTCAAATTACCGAGGTGTAAGTGTAATTTCTCATACTATAAAGAATTTAATGTAATCAGGCCCAAGTATAAATCAAACCTGCTTTGATTGCATCAGCAGCTGCTTCTTCAGGTGTTGATGTGTAGTGCTGATTGTCGTACAATACACCAACTGAATCACAATCCGAAACAACATACCTGGTGCAAAGATATAAAATAGAATTGCAATTAAATTATCTACGTTACAAGTTACAACTGATATAAGTTTAATCAATAATAAGTAATTTTAAGACATACCCATTAAGACGCCAAGCACCTCGTACTGTATCGCGGAGAAGTTTAGGATCAGCGCAAGTGGGAACGCCGTTGACTTGATTGTAAGAACACATTACACTTGCAACTTTACCTTCCTTAACACAACTTCGGAAAGGAATGTCAAATGTATCTTTCAAATCCTGCTTGCTTACCTACAAATAATTTAAATTTGACAATAAAACTTAGTAAATTGAATTTGGACTACAATTCCACAAAATAGAATTCATACCTTTTTATGGGTATTTCGTTAATCAAAAAAATTTCCCATACATGTCTCGGCTATTAATATTACAACTATTATTTCCTAAAACAAACGAAACAAACAAAAAGCAAACGTAGATTAGACATTTCATACCTTCGCATTGAAGTGGAACCTATCAACCCCACCCCAGTTATCCAAATCATACGCCGTGTAATGCTTGCAACACGCCGCCACCTTCAGCCGGTCACCACCGTCGCTCCCCTGTAAACCCCTAACATACCTAGCCGCATACTCACCGGCCACCACCGGATCTTCACCTGGAGTTTCCTGTCCCCGGCCCCACCTCGGATCCCTTAATATATTCACATTTGGGCTCCAATATGTAAGGCCCGCCATTCCGCCGTTATACATTGCTCGGCCCTCGTCGGAGACAACCTGTGGGTGATGGGCCATTATTAGTTTGGGCTCACCAAAATATTGTCAGTGGGCCCATTTGGCCCACTGAATAAAATCTCAATGTCTAGCATCTCATTGGTTGCAAGTTGCACATGAAAGTTGTCTTGTGCTTTTCGACTTTCACTGTGTAATCTAATCCAATGCTGCTTTATTTTATCCTCTGTTTTGACTTCCAAGGAAAACAAATTCTATCTTCTATGGCGATATTTGTTTCAACTTTAGTAATGTAAAAAAATTATTTCAATTTAGCACGTGAAGTAAATATTTGTCATCCTTTTTTATTATTAATTGTACTTAATTTTGTCTATCTCTAAATATCGGTTACATTTTACAATCAAGGTTCATTTTTTAATAATTGAATAATTAAAATTTTGTGAAAAGATACAATTAATAAATAAAGTTACAAGACAAAATATATTGAGATTACATCTATCACACCACCGTCCACAAAATATGCTAGACAATGCACGAAATGCAACAAAACTGTTCTGACTTATTAAGAAAAGTATACATAAAATGTAACAAACTTATCACTTGGTACCCAACTTATTATTAGTATTAAATTTGGTAAATCCGAGCCTGACTCACTAATTACTAACGTCAAATCTCACATGTCTGTCAAATTTAAATTTGGATTTTAACAGTCCTTTATTAGTAATTAACCGTTCAACTCCAAATGCATCAAATTCGAACAAAGTATAAATTATGATACAAAAATTAAGAAAAATAATCTGTTTAGTATCCAAATTAAACTAGAGAAAATCATACTATTATTTAGTGGCAGATCCAACAACACTGGCGGAGCCATGTGTTAATGAGGGGCTCAAATTCTTTAATCCTTCATATATGAATTGTATATATAGATATATTTGTAAAATTTTAATTCTATTTTCTTTGATTGATCCCCTAAAAAAACTATAAAATACAAAGATGAGGGTCAATATAATTAGAATTTTAGGAAATATTAGAGAATTATATTAATTCTCAAATTATACTCTTAAATTCTATTTATTCATCAAGATAAAATGAAGTTATTCGTATAACTTTAGAGTATTTTTGTAATAAAAAAGTTTTAACCCGTGTACTTGAAACAATAAATTTGTTAATATTAAGTTTTTCCTATTCAACTTGACTTCATCTACAAAAAAAATTTTAGTATTAAGTCTCATCTGACCCCCTGACGCAAATTTCTCGCTCCGCCACTATCCAACAATGATTTTGATCAAAAGTAACATATATAATTCCATTTGTCAAATGACATATTTATAATTTATGACATATATACCTAATAATGGGGAAAATATGAGCATTTTAGACAATTCTTTTTAAATAACTAATACGTTCATGCAGTTGCATTAACCCAAAAAATTCCGTATACGTATTGCGACAGACAGGAAACAACAAAATTGACTCACAAATATTTTTCATCGTACTCTTATGTTTTCTTGCAGGACAATATATATAATACTAAACAAATCAAAAATCAAATAAAATAATTAGTGAAATAGTAAAGAAAAAAAAAAAGAAACTTACTTTTCCAATCTCTTCCCACAAGGAAGCATTGAAAGAGGCGGCAGTTGTGATAACCTGCGGGAAACTGGTGGCGCCGGGAAACTCGCCACCGAACTTCGTCCCTGGTCCCACATTTGAAACGCCGTGAAGCGCCTCCGACCACCACTCGTAACCCTTTATCCCCAGCCGCGGCACGGCGGCGGCATTGTTCACTAACAGCCTAACTTTCTCCTGCAATGTCAACCGTCCGATCAAATCCCTGACTCTATCTTGTGTACGTAGATTTGTCCGGCAAAAGGGTAAATTTTTAGTGGCTGGGTTTTGGGGGTCGCAGGCGAACGCCGGCCGCCGCCCGGCGGCGGAAACCGCCACTATGAATATTATTAACAGAAGAAAAATGGAAAAACAAGTGTTTCTCTTCATTTTTCTTGAAAAGAAAATAAAAAAAGAATGATATTTTCTGATAGTGATCAGTATAAAGTGTTGTACAAGTTAAGGAATGAGGGAAAATGAAGTGCGTTTATATAGGGAAATTTTTCTGAAGGTTTTTCATGGGCAGTGTAAAATGATGATGTATGAGATCGAATAGCTTTGGCATTTTGGGTGTCCATCATGACATGTTGTTCAACTGTTTTGGGGAATGGCTCTTTTTTTTTTTAATTAATTGTTTAATTATCTTTTGGAGATAAAAAAATTCAACTTGCAAGCAAGAGGTTACTAATGTAGTTATAAAAATACTTTTTCCATATTTTGTACGTTTCTATTTGAAAAAAGAAAAAGGAAAAAAGAAGGCCATCTTGAGTAAAGTATCTCATTTACTACTTTCTAGCTCTTTGATGTGTTTTAACTTTTAACTTTTAAGTGTAATTAATCTCATTAAATCACAAATTTAAGCAACAATATGGTTTGAATTTGCTTCATTTAACTCTCACATTAACTCTCAAATAAATGAATGTAGTACTCTTTGTGAATATTTTGTTAGTGAACTATATATATATGTACTATTTTACACTTGGAAAAAGAAAAATTTGAGTGAAAATTTCAAATATGGTCTCATAAAGTATTATGTTTCTATATAGTCTTATTTTCAATGATTTCTCATCTCATGTCCGATAAATTGTAAAATATATCATATTATAAATCTCCAAGATCTCATTTTTCAGTCCATTAGACGAATTTAGGGAGAGTATCCGTAATGAAAAATCCATATAGAATGAAATCAAATATGAAAACCACATACTTTAGGGACTAAAATGTGAGAATTTTTTTCTGAAAATTTTGATCATAAACGCCATAACGAACCATTTAAATCATCCAATAAGAACATTATGCTTCCTTCCCACTCCTGAGTCTCCTGTATTAACCATGATGAATTTTCCGATTTCTAGCAAATTTAGGTAAATTAAGAAATACACGTGCCAAATTTTCATTGGTTAAGGGGTGGCAAAAATACTTATTTACCATTGGAAGTTGAGTGCACGACCCAACGTGTAGGGTCCCGAGATTGAGCAAACAGCGCACTTTAATCAATGAATAATCACGTCCCACATCGCAACTTGTATCTTTAAATGCCTTTTGGGAAGTCATATATTTAATTTTTCCTTTAAACAAGAGAAAAACAATTGTATTAAGGATTAAGATTGTTAGATTGTAGCCATTTTTGCTTTAAGAGAACGAAATTACTTGTTATGGGATTTGGAAATTGCAGGCTCGCATGTTGAAATATGGCATTTAAATTGGGAAATGTAATTCACAAATTTCTACTAAAAGAAGAAAGAAATTGATGGAACGTATGAATCACGGGTCACTATCGTGTCAAGAGAGTTAAATGAGATTATTAGTGTATTTTGAATGATTTTAGACTCGATGTAAGTTTGTAAATTTATATTAGTCGAGCTTGTCTTCGATGCTTATATTTCGGGTAAATTATATCTAGATCAACCAAAATTCAGTTAGTCTAGTGGAATGAGACACAAAATTTCTTAAATAAAGTTTATAGTTCAAACCTAACTTATGCATGAACAATTGGATTGAGAGAGTCTCCCAATTGAACTTCTCCGGCACTGAGCCTGAAAAAACACAATTGCCATTTTCGGTCATATTTATGAAATATGCCATCTTAATTACTCCTCCATAGCCAAAAGAAACAAGCTCAGCAGACATAAATTTAAAATGTCTAATATGCATCCAAATAAAATGCTAATTAATGTATCCAATAATTTCATTTACATGAAATTTACGCAACAAGGACCTTTTCTACTATAGCCCTTTAACTTTGCTTCTAAGTGTGAGAGCCCGAGTGGTCATATACTATGTATGCCCACTTTGACTACTGCTATGGGTCCATTCCTCTTGAATCTTTGCATTCGGTTTGTTTTAAATACTAACTGCAGTGTTTTTATTATTATAATTATCCTATTTTTTCACTACGTGTGCGTGTAATTATTGTAATAGTTTGTTTTACCATTTGTAATACTGATCATATAATTAAAGATTAATACTAAAAAAACAATTGGAGTTGGAAATTTTCATGATTGCATAATTAGTTTGCTTAAAGTCTCAATAATTCTTGGCCTCTTTGTTCCCTTCATCATGGTGTAATAATTATTCCCTTATCTTTTTTTTTAAATGAGAAAAAAGTTAACATAACAAACCCATCTTGGGTTAATATCGGATCTAACTAACTAACAAGCAAGCAACTAATGTTGATTGAGGAATGTAATTGTCGTCTGTGTCATGATGTGCCATGATGATTGATATATCTTCGGACCAAACAACCATAATTTGTCAACAAAAAACTCTGTAATTCCATGAACAAAACGGGGCCCATATTAATATGGGCCTCTTTTAAAATCATTTGTCCAGTTTTAGACAGCTATTAATCTTGCATCGCCACATCGGGTTGGGCCCTAGTTATGCATTGCAACCAGATGTCTAAATTTTACTACATTTTTAATATACTTTTAGAAGAAAATTGAAAATTAGGATAGAAGAATGACGCTTTAGATCCCTTAATCTGATAATCTTGATTGATTCATATGAAAATTTTGTTATATCAAAGAAGATCGAGAATTCACATTACATTCATTGGGTAAATATTAATATTTTCTAAATTATTGCAGTACTATTTAAATAACGGAAAATATGAAAATGAGGATATATATATATATATATATATATATATATATATATATATATATATATATATATATATAAATGTGGTTGTTAAAAAAAATGACTATTAAAGATGAGATGAAAGTTGAAGATATATACTATGGATGCTGACTAAGATTAGCTATTCTCCCAAAAAAAAAAAAAAAAGACTAAGATTAGCTACTTATCGCATTAAGCAAGGGAACGTGGTGGCGCGTGGAAAAATTATTAATAATAAAGATAGGTTTTGTTGGATAAAATTTGTTGGTTAATTATCGAAATTATCTATGTCCCATCTTCTTTCTCAAGCTTCAAATCATATTGCGCATTAGTGGTAGTTAATGTGAATTTGGTGTTTCTTTCAAAGTTAAATTTTGGTGGTGAAGGTGGACGGGATGGTCAAAGATGTAAAAGTTTTGTGACCTATTAAAAGAAAAATTGAAAAATCTATAATCATAAGATTCTTGATTTGAATTTTATAAGTAAGAGTATTGTTTTCATGTTTTGATTTTATATTAGTTCCTTGTTCTGTCATGATATTGATTAATAATTTATGATAATTGTAATACTTTATTTTGATTTAGAGTGTAAATATGATTCCTTGAATAAAATAGTTTTAATTAAGAGTATTTCTTTTAGATTTTTACTTGATTATAGACGAAATTCTAATACTGCAAAGATCTAATTAGAAACAATCCTTCCAATTACATATTTAAAAATATCGTTATATTAACTGAGTGATTACTGATGATCAATTGCATGTAGTAGACTTATAGTACAAAAGATAAACAAAAGTAGTTCCAATCAAATCGAATATGTTCATATTTACTGATAAAACAATCCGTCAATATTCATTATGATTATCATAAGTTGTAAACTAAGTGAGCCTGAGACTTCTTTTTTTTTTTTTTTTTTTCTTGAAGGTATATAGTGAGACTGAGATCGGCCTATTATTACATTAGATTAGAGTATCGAATTTCCATTCGGAAATAAAAATAATTCGAAACTCTAGAAAAAGGCTGAAGGGTAAAAAAGTCACTCCTCAATTCCCCTCACAAATTGGTTCCAAAGACGGTTTCCATTGTTTCATCCGATAGCTCAAAATTCCAGCATCACTCTTTTCTCCTAATACTTTCACCGGATTATCAACACCCTCGCCGGAAACTTCGGCAACCACTGGCAGAACTTTGGAACTACGTTGTTTCGATCTCCTCCTACCACAAGCCGAACCGATATCAGCGATCTCCGTTTCCGATAGCTTTCCGTTAACTCTACTCACAGGAATCAGTATATAGACTTTCCCCGCGGATAAAGTCTCCTCCGCTTTCACCGCTGATAACCGCAGATCGCTCACCACCGCAACCACGTGGCCAGGCTTTTCGAGCATTATCTCGGCGGCGGCGACTGGAGCGACGCCGAGCTGCATAATATTCCCGCGAAGATCGATGAGCTTCGCCGCTTTGGGATTAGCGTGAAAACAAGAGGTGATGTTTCCCATTCTGTTTCAAGTTTCAATGATCTGCTGCAATTGATAAGTTAGGGCTTTCCGTTCTTCTGTCGATCGATGATTTCGATTTGTTGATGAGAGTTTTGCGTATACAGTCTTTGAATTGAAGATGATTGAGGGATTTTATGATGATCTGATTATTAAGTGATCCTCCCTCTGCTGTTGTTATATATGGTTTAGTGGAAAGAGTGGTGTAGAGTGTTTTGACCAAATAAGCGCGTTGAAGGAGATAATACGAGTCTAATACGCTGATTTTCCTCTATATTTCTATCTTTCTAGTTCCACTGGGGAATTACTTATGGCTACTATTATGTCTCACTTTGTCGACAATACTCGACATACATACTTGTGTTTTGAGCCATTCATTTTCAATTTTCACATTGGTTTCTTACAAAATTCTCCATTTCAAGCTTGACTCATTACAATTGAACATATTGAAATTTTCCAACTTAAGCTTGACCCGTACAATTTAACATATTCGATATAGAGGGTGTTTTCGCTAAGCTTATTTTAAAGAGCTTATAAACTCTCACATCTTATAAGTTATTTTTAGAGCTTATAAGATGTTAAATTTTATTTTAAGAATAAGATCTAAAAGTGTTTGGATAAAAAATAAAAACATGTGCTTATAAGATGTTAGTAATGACAATTATATAATTAAAATAGTCAAAATATAGGGGAGTATGTTAAGATCTTAAAATAAGTTGGTATTCCTAACTTATTTTTAAGGAGCTTATAAGCTCTTAACATCTTATTTTAAGGAGCTTGTAAGCTCAGCCAAACACCCTCATAGTACGTGGAGTTGAGATTATGTAAAATAAAACATCTCGAATTAAACGTAGTTATTGTCACCATTTTTTCATCTATATGATTTATCGAAACTACTATATCAATTATTAACTTTGTTATTACTATTTATATTATATTTTAAATTAGAAAACATAAAATTAAAAAGACCATAAGCCACTCTGATCACATTTGTCCATGTATATACCAAAATTAAACACCATTTTCGCATATTGGTATTGTCTTTTGAATAAATTGGAAAATAAAGCCCAATCTAAATCTTGTGGTGCATACATAATGCCCATTGGCCATTGCCCAAGCTAGGTGTGTATAAAAAATATCCAATTTACTCATTGCAAAATCATGACATTGATAATAAAGCTTAATATAGAAAGAAAAAAAAATCCAACATTTTCAGCACTGAAGTGTTCGAATTCGAGAATGCGTGAACATAAAAAGTACTATGCTTTCTCATATGAAAGATTTTGGAAACTTCAAAACAATGCTCTCGAAACGCGGCACTAAAACAAAATTTGAAAAAAAAGACAAACAATAGCATCTTCTTCTACAAAGAGTTACAACAAAAGAGAACATACGAATTATCTAGCACTGTCCAAATCCAAAGTAGAACCAAAAAAATATTCAGTTCTGCAGTATAAATCCTCGTCGGACCCCCAAATTAAATTTTACAGATGCTATAGAATTCCACATTACCTCACAAATCCAACGCACAAATCATACAAGTTTTTTAACAACTAACAGCAAAAAGAATCTAAAAAGAAATGAATTATCTCCCATTTTTCATTTCCATCTTATGAAGACTGAGAAGAGTTTTACCACTCATACCTACTTAATATATTGCGAGACCCATTTGAAGCCATCACCATAGCCCATTTTGCGCACGATGCTGCACATGAATACCTCAAGAGGACGAACATTGGAATCAGTGAGATTGACTTTGCCCTTTCCAGTTGTGACACCTGTCAGTCCAAGATGATAACGTAATTCATCTTCTGAAGCAGCATATGGGATATCGATTTTGTTGCCTAAGATGAGAAATGGGACGTTTGTGAGGCCCTCGTCTGAAAGGAGTGCATCGAGTTCCTTTTTAGATTCGGCAAAACGATCCTTGTCGTAGGAGTCCACTAGGTAAACTACAGCATCAACCTGTGGAAACACAAAGCATGTGTTTGATTATGATGTAAAAATCAGTTATGAAGAATTTTAGATAGAAAAATCATGGGAAAATAATGAAGGTTTCCCATATAGAGTAAATAATATTCGGGTTAAAATTGAAAATAAGGACTGTTATTTTTCCTAAAGTGTCAAACTCTACACTACCAATGTATTCCTAGGCTCAGACTCTAAAAAAAATTCAATTCTGCTCATGTATGTTTCACAATTGACTTTTTTGCTTCAAAAAATAACATTTGCTGTTGTATGTGTACATGATAACTTGTGAGATGGAATAAAAAAATCAGCTCAAAAACTCCGGATTTAGGGTAATTTCCATTGAGTTATTGTTTCCTGAAAAAGAATTCATCAAAAACTATTTGTCCCACTGTAAAATTGAGGTTAAGTGTTCTTAAGGAAAATTACAACGCACAGGTCAGATAACATGACAAACAATGCAAGATGTAAACAGTAAACAGGCAAGAAACCTGAAATGAAGAGAATCACAATGACCTCAATTTGTTCAAGTATTCAAAAACACTAATGAGATGCCACAACAAGAAAGAGTTTAAAAAATCAAATCAATTTTCAGGAAAAAACTCCCTGAATTGTTTCATTTACACTTACCGGTTTCTTTATCAGGTACTTCTGGGTGTTCCCTAAGTTGGTATTGCTAACGCTTCAGTATAGCAAATGTAAATATTTGTTTTTCACATTTAAATGTACTGGTTTCTACTACATTTTCCATTTCTGTCGGAAACCTCATATATTACAGTAAAACAAGAAGACAAGAGCTAAAAGAAGCATTTGGAGCCTTAGCTAAGTCACCATAGAATGTAATTGTTTCCAATACTTAAGCCTATCAAGGAAACACAGAACAAGATACATTAACACTATAGCAATGGCAATCAGAGATGTATTTGAAGTTCGAAAGGTAGAATCAATTGGCATTCATCTGTATTTGTAAGTAAGACAAGTAATTACTTCAGCAATAGAAATCCGACAAGTTATAAATTCCAATAACAAATCCTAATTTTCCAAGGAGAATAAAGAAAATTGTAAGATTATCAGAGCTTTCTTCGAATCATTATCACCATCAATTTAAGGGAGCTAAGTCCTTCACATGATTGCAACAACAAGACATAAGAAGGAGACCGAAACAATTCCAACACACAGTTTTTGCATCAATCAGCGAATATTTGAGGAGTACAACCATTAGATCATTTGATCATGTGCAAACCACATCAGAGAAAAGGATCAGATTTCAGCCATCTACGGCATAGCAAACAATCAACAATTTCATACAAATAGAAACTTCCATCGAAGTTCAGATGAGGCAGCAGAAGATAAGACATATATCAAAATCATGACTAAGAAGCACAACACTGCAGAACAATCAATCAAATCTACCTTGGCATAATAATCCTTCCAAACTCTACGAGCGATCTGATGACCTCCCAAATCAAAAGCCTTGAACTTAATTTTGCCAATACTGAGCTCTTCCGATGTCGGATACTGCGTCGGCTGATGCTGCACTAATCTCTGAATCAAACAAAAAAATTCAAATCCAATCAATTAATTCATCACGATCCATCGATCAAACAAAATTAAATATAAAAAACAATTAGAAAACAAACCTCATCCTTGAGCATATGAAGAAGCGTAGTTTTGCCGGCATTATCGAGGCCGAGGAACAAGATCTTAGCCTCTTTTTGCCATAATCCGAGCGACGCCAACACGCCGTAAAACCAATCCAGGAAAAACATTCCACCGGGTGAAATCGGACGGCGATTTCGACAGATCTGGAGAGGAATTGCTGGAAGAAAAAACCGATTCAATAATAGATAGTCAAGAGTAATGGAGGATGGCTGGCTGGGAGAATGGTATTATTAATTGCGTGGATTCTATGTCTCACGTGTCCTTTTTCAGATTAAAACAATATTACTATGGGTTGGAAATTTAGGTGCAAGACAAGAAACGTATTGCGGGGAATAATTACCTTACTTTCCATCTTTTTTACCAAAATTTTTTTTTTTTTTTGGGAAATTTAATTTAATTACTAATATTTTTTAATAAATAATTACTAATAAAATAATAGCTCCAACTTGATTCCAATTATTGATACTCATCTACGACGTAATAATATATTCTAATTTAACTTTTTAATAGTGAATATTGTAATATTTATACTTGATGCAAAGTAATAATATATAGACTGGTATATTGACGGAGATATCTCGGGAGAATATTCACGTACATTACCTACTTTTAACAGCAGTCTACATATATAATATATTTTTAAAAATTATTTCATAATATATAGTGTATTTTTTATTTAATGTACATTTTGAGTGCAGTATGTTTCTCATACAATGAACTAATATATATTAAATGGTGGCCTATATAAAATTCAATATTAAAATTTGATTGATTTGACCCAAAATTTTCCACCTCTTGAATCAAGGGTTTTTTATCTCAAAAAAAAAAAAAGAATCAAGGGTTTTTAACTTTTGAACTTAATTCAATGACTATTAGCCTATGTGGCACGGACACGACACGAACACGATACGGACACGGCGATACGGATTTTTTAAAAATTTTAGGACACGATACGGCTCCGACACGGCTGACTAATATAAATTTTAATAAAAATATAAATGTTCATATATAATATATGTACAAATATTAATTAAAAAAGAAATTTATCACAATATAATATAATTATTAGTAAAATTTAAATATACAAATTGATTATTATGTTAACAGAATATTATAATTTGTATACTATAATATTGTGAGAATCAATTAAAAATGATGAAAAAATAAATTTAAATAAATTTAATACACCGTTTCATTCATTTATAATTTTTTATTTTTTTCAAATAAATTTTGACCCTTTTAAATAAAAAAAAAAATTGAGTTTGTTGTGTCGAACACTTCCCTCAGCGGTGTCCTAGCCGTGTCGGATAATTCCCTAGCTGTGTCCGACACCGTATCCTAATTTTTTTTTCGGACACTTTTTGCCGTGTCCGACCTGTGTCGGACCCGTGTCGGACATTGCACGGTAAATTTTTTGTTATGTCCGTGCTTTACAGCTATTGGCTTTATGAAACTTGACACAATTATCATAAAAGTATTATGTCGTATGGAATATTATGCCAAATATTAATATCGTATACTTATATAGTATTAAATATTGAAAAATATTTTGTATTGTCGTATCCATATCTCATTATTCGTAAATCACAATTTAGCTAGTTCGCCGAGTGATAATACTCAATTTAGTATTGATTAGTAGTCATAATAGTCACTATTTTATTAGAAAGATATATTAGTCATTATACGAAACACCACTAAAATATGCGAAAATCGAAATGCCAAAAAAACAATAAAAAAATTCAAAGGTTCAAACAAAAGAGGTGGGCCCGGAGAATCTTGGCAAAGCCTTTTGGGCCGGGCGGTCAGAGCGCGTTTTGAGATGATTAAAAATGGGCCCACCATTTTAAATTTCTGGTAATCAAAACTTTGCTCCAAGAAATAATGGACCAGCTCACATTCAAACTCGCTAATGCAATGCTACTTCAAATTCAACTTAGAAAAACACACGCACACTCAGACAAAAGGAATCCATCTTAACAACTTATCAATTATTTAATTAGTATTTGTTGAAATTAAATCATTTTCAAATAATAACACTATACATCTAAACCTAAACTGAGATTACACTTAGTATCGTAATAAACAATGGATTCATTTTGGTTCACATTTATTAATTACATAATAAGTGTCACGCCCCGAATCCGAGGGCCCGTTGAACGTAAAACTGGACCATAAACTAGTACGACAACAAATTACTAAATTACTGACATTTGATGGTATAACCAAACTATTATACATAAATTTCAAATTCATGTCTTTACAAATGAACTTTTATCTTCTAAATTTTTTAAATAATAGAACTTTCCTCTCACCACGATCGATCAGAGTCGAGAGATAAAACTTTCAATAACAAACAACAATTTCCTTTTATATTTACACTAATTATGTTTTGTTTTTCCGGAGATTATTGGTCCATTCATAACGACCTAACCTATAACCCTAATCTACCAATCCTAGACGTAATACTATTATTTAGTCGTTGAAAAAGGACTCTGTTGGCTTCTCCCTCTTTTATGGCACGAAGCACAAGTCTTCAAAATCACATACCCTAGGGCCAGCCCATGTTTGTTTCAACGTCATTACATACCGCCATTAATCATGGGACTGCAAATTACACTACAAATCATGAAATTATTTTCTTAAAAATTACAAGTTAAGATTTCTTTTTTACCATAACGTTATATATTCAGAAAAAAAAAAAAAACCATACATGTGTTGTTTTGATGAAATTAAAAGCTAATAATGGAGTCAAAATTTGGTATGAATTTGCACATGAGAAGACTAGCTTTGTGGGTTACAGAACAGCTCTGTTAAGCAAGTGGGGTTTATTGCCTATTAATGCGTTTTACTAATAGACTAATAGTACTCCCATTATCAAGCATTAAAAATGGATTATTATATTTAGATATCTAGAGTTTTGCCAAAATTATGCCAATCGTACTCTTAAGATTTTGTAAATTACAAAAACATACCGAATTATAAAATTTTATTACATTCATTTAGTGGTTAGATCCATTTCATATAATTTGATTTTATTTTTAATTTAATATTAGAAAAATAATGTGAAAGTATTCTTCTTTTTGAAGGTATTTCGATGACAATTAAAATTTATGGTAGTTTTTTGTAATTTTCCTAACTTCAAGTATATTTGCGTAGTTAGGCGGATGAGTTTAGCTATTATCCCTTAAAAAAGTTCAAGATGAGGGTATTTTTGTAATTCACTTTTCCCTGTCCTCTTCATATTTAAAGTCCCGAACTCTCCCTCAAAACAGAATGAGAAAGCTAGAGAGAGAGGGATCAAGAGGAAAAACAGAGGAATTGAGCTGAGCAAACTTGAAAATTATGAGTGATATTGCATTACTGATAGATGATTTAAATTCTTCTTCAGCTATATCAGTATGCAGAATTTGCCATGAACCAGAATTTGAAAGCTGTAAAAGCTTAGAATCGCCTTGTGCTTGTTCTGGAACAGTCAAGGTTACTTCTAAAAGCCAAAACAACTTTTATTTGAAAATTATGATTATGCTTTTATGGCAATCGCAATTGATCGCGTGTTTTCGTTGTCTGTTTTTCAGTTTGCGCACAGATATTGCATACAGAGGTGGTGCGACGAGAAAGGCGACACAACCTGTGAAATTTGCTTACAGGTAAACATATTTTTTTTCCGATACCGATCTTCGTCGTCTTCATCGCGTCAATTATATGTAGAAAATGATCGAATTTTGTTTGGGGTGATAATTTAGTATTTCCGTTTCTGGAAACTTTTGCGACTTTTTTGTTGGAGTAACATGTTGTTTGTTTCTCTTACCTATTTGAGAAGTTGGTGTTAATGTTATTATTCTGGTACTCCTTTTGTTCCTTGATTGGCTTCCAATGTAAGGAAGAAATTCTTTTCCTCTGTCACAGTAGTTTTATGTCCTCAGATTTTCCACTTATTCTTATTTTTGCTTTTCTCATGTTAAATTTATGTGTGTTCCAGAAATGTTCTGAAAGGCCGACTCTCTCTCTCTCTCTCTCTCTCTCAACTTCTTTTTTTTTTTTTTTTTTTTTGGACTATAAATTTTTTTCCTCGTAACTTTTTTGGGTTGTCTGTCTTTCGATGTCTTTTTTGGCATGGGACAAATTGAATTTTAATATTTATTAAAATAGCTGCTTGTAAGTTGTAACGTTATAATTCAATTTAAAGACTAAAGTATCTTTTCTTTTTCTTCTTTAATAATTTTCGCTTTTTCTGCAGAATTTTAAACCTGGATACACATCTGCACCAAAGAAGACTAAGTTACTTAATACAACAGTATCCATAAGGTAATTAAAAAAATATAAACTGAAACTTCTTTATATTCTATGTACTGTATTTCCTTGTAATAATTCAAGATATATACCTTAAATTTATCGCACAGAGATGATTAAACCTTAAAATTGTTATTGTTCTCAAAGGGTAAGTTTAGAAGTTCCAGGAAACGAGGGCGAACAAAGAGAAATTCTTCAAACGGACTACTCCGAGTGGGATTCACCTGCTGATATCACTGCTGCCTGCTGCAAATCAGTGGCTCTTATTGTAAGTTTTAAGATAACCTTATTTTCCTCAATATTAAGTGCGAAGTTGAAAGTCTTGAAAATTAAGCATGGACAGACGAGAGAGAATTGGTTGTTACTTTGTTAATTCATCAGTTACATCCACGCCAAAATTTCTTGCTTTGACATAACAAATTGGTTGGTTAGTTAACTAATATTTTGGTGGGGGTCTGGCTGCTGTAGACTGTAGTTAATAGGGAAAGATTACTAAAAACACCATGGAAACAAATTTATATATTGAAATAGGGAAATTTGCTATAAAAGTCCCTGTGTTATGAGAAATAAGCTAAAAAAACCTTATCATATACAAAGTAGCTATAAAAACCCTGTGTTTTGAAATAATTTGCTGAAAAAACCCTACGAACTTTGTGTAACTACACGTGCGTTGACTGAGAATAAGATAGTGAATTTAGTTATTAAATGTCTAAAATGCCCTTAATTGGCTAAAAAAAATGCTGGCATGCATTATTTTTCATTCCAACCTCAATTTTTGCCCAAAATTATGGCCAGAAACTATCATATTAGGCCTATAATTTTTTTTATGCATTAAATCAATTAAATAGAGGTTTATAGTATATTATATGAATTGCCTAATTTTTTTATAAAGTTAAAAAATAAATGGAGAGAGAATATGTACAAAAATGCATAAAAGTAGGGGTATAATGGTCATTTCAAATGCTTTTGTTGACTAGATTATTATAGGGGACAGTGAGCAAATATTTACCAAACAGAAGATTTTTTTAGCTACTTTTTATATGACAGGATTTTTTTGGCTACTTTTGATTGAAACAGGATTTTTGGAGCATTTAATTCTATTGAAATACTTTGTAAACCTGATTTTCAATCAAAAAGTTTCGTAGTATTTTAGTACATTTAACTTTCAAATTCTAAACTATCTTAATAAAATTCAAGAAAATATCCATCATTACTTATATAATCTTAATTATTTATCTCAAGGGTGCTTTTGGTAATTTAGTCTTTTAACTTTGCAGGTCACTGCTCTACTTTTGGTCAGACATTTGTTTGCTGTGCTTACCGGTGGATCAGAGGGTTATCCATTTTCTCTTCTAACTGTGAGTTGTTGATGTACTTTTGAACAAGATTATGCTACTAATCAAGTAATCAACCAGTAACAAACAATATTGATTTTAATTAATTTCCTTTATTCAAATAATTGTGCAGGTATTTATAGTTAAGGCTAGTGGCATACTTCTTCCAATGTACATACTGATTCGGATTTTAGCAGTAATTCACAACGGTATTAAGCAACATCAATATCAGGTAACTCTTACTAGTTACTATAATATATTAATATCCATTTGTGTCCCTAAAAGTGACAAAATTATGTTTTATTTGATATAAAATTTCAATTTTTGTCTCCCAGGATCAATTTCTTTTATATATATAATATGGTGATTACTGTTACTAACTATGACAGTCATTTATCTTCTCATTTTTTCAGGATTCTGATTATGATGATGGCGATGTAGAGGTGATACAGCCCTAATCAAGTTCATTTGTATCTGCTGCATGGCATTATCTTTTTTTTTTTTTTTTACGCTTTCTTTCATTTTCCTTTTTCCCTTAATTTCTGTAAATATATTTTCTTTAAAAAAAAAAATTAAGAATAATGACAATTGGAAAAGGAAAATAAGGAAAAGCAACCAGTTGGTATAGAAAATGAAAGGCAACCAAAATATGCACCCCAAAAAGGCAGAAGAAATCTTAGAAAGCTAGCTAATTAGGTGCACGACCGTTGCCTGTCTTTGCATCCACCGGACAGGGTCAGAAAACTTTCATCTACGATTTTGTGCATGATTGATTTAATTGTTTGCCAAGAAAAAGCCCCCCTTAACATTGGAAAAGCAGTAATCAATATCACAGTTCGGTAATCAAAGAAAATGAGGAATTTCCATAAAAACTAAAAATGATTCAACTTTTCCTTTCTTTATTTTGATGAGAAAGAAGTAATCAGAAAATGACAGTTTTCGGGGGTGTTTGCAAACTCTACTGCTTCTGAAAAAGTTAAAAGTTGAAAAAAAATATAGTGGTAAAAGCAGGGACACTTTTGGGAAGAAAAAAAAGAAGCTAAAAGCAGGAAAAAAAAATAGTTGAGTGTTTGGAAAAAAAGCTGAGAATCACTTCTAATTTTAATAAAGCTACTAATTAAAGTTTTATTTGAATTATAAAAATACCTAAAATCTAGACTCGGAATCCAAAGGCATGTCTTTAAGTGCTTCTAGATTTTGGTTTATTTCTGCTTAAATTTAGCAGAAGTTGGGGAGTGCTTAAATTTAGAATTTGCACACACTCTATATTGCAAGTGGAACCATCCCTCCACAGCTTACCGACCATAACAACCGCAACCACCTCAAACCTACTCAAAGACAACATAGATTTGAAATTTTCAGAACTAGGTTTCAAAAAACAAACAAACATTTGAACAAGAACTTTATGTATCAAGCTTTTCTTATATCTTCTCTTCTTAGCTCAGCTTCTCTATATCCACTGATTAAATTTGATAGTCCTAAATCAATCATTAATTCTACAGTATTTATTAGGATGTTTTAAGCTCCAGCTCAGATATAAATTCATTAATGTCTCAGAAAAATAGCAGTTAACAAGCCCAAAAAATGAAAAAATGATGCATACTTGCTTAATTTGAGGTTTCGTCTTTTAAGAACTTGTGCTTTGGTCAGAAGTTTTGGCCAACTTTGCTTGGACAAGTCTTTCCAAGACAGCAGGTTCAAGAGGAATAACATCAAGGCAACGCTCTGCTGTGCTTACTATAACCTGATCAATTAAAAGTGAATGACAATTCTCAATTCCGATGCGAAATTCAAATTGTGAATAATTTGTTGACTATTCTCCTCAAGAATGGTTTTAAGTTATTAATAGGGTGTTTTTGGAAAATCTTTTTTTCAAAATAAGCTGTCAAAGTATTCGAATAAAATAAGATCCAATAATTTAGGTAAAGGGATAAAGCGCTAAAAATTGCGGCATCGTTGATATAGTGTAAATAGATGTTCTTAAAGCTCTTCATCAGGAAAGAAAAAAAAAATGATGTTCTTGAAGGTAAAAATGTAAAATTGAAGAATAAGTTGGGAGGGTAGGATTCCTATTCACAAGAGCTTATAAGATCAAACATTACAATACAAAACTGTTTTGTTTTTGAGCTTATAAACTCCTTTCCTGGAAAAATAACTAGAAAATGTATCTTTTTTTACCTCATCAAGCAAGAAATCGACAGCAGCTTCATCATCAGAAATGTCCTTTAAAGTATTCTTCAAAAAGTGAATATCCAAGTGAATTTGCTGGAAACCGCTACGGTTAAATGTTTGAAGTCGCACAAACTCTTGTAAACTCTTCAAAGAAAGTTTCACTATTGTTGTCACAACTGATCCCTGCAAAATATATATATATATATATATATATATATATATATATATATATATATTATATCAAACTCCATTTTTTTCACTCAATACTTATAGCCTTGTTTTCATACGAAGAAAAAGTGCTCCCCTACCTGTGTGTGCTCAACTTTTGTGAAGATTTCCATCTTCTGCTTAAACAATTTAGCCAGATGGCTCTCTAGTAGCTGACTTTTAGCTTTTTGAGTATTTGACCGGGTAAGTTTTTTATCATCCCTCAAAGGATTACTGCGCGACGAGGTAGTGCTTCCATTGCTGTTGGAACGTCGATGCTTATGTGGGCCTTCAGGTAAAACTTGCTTTACTTCACTTCTTATTTCGTCAAACTAATAGATGAGGTTTAAAATTGAAGAAATAAGAAACAAAGAGAAAACCTTTAGTTTCTCAAGAATTGATTGATTCGTACAAAATCTGAACTACAAAAATAATCAAGCTGAAGGAAAACAAAACAACAGCATGAGTCAACCGCAGATTTTAAACAATAAAATCTATACCATTATATAAAGCGTGAGACCCACAATAGTAACTATCTTTTGGTCTCTCCACGAATTTCGAATGTCATTTTAGATCTTTAAAAAGAAGAGAGAGATTTAATTATCGTTTTTCCACTCTCTCAATAGTTTTTTCAATTATTTTCTTATTTACTTTTTAGTTATATATTTTTTAAAACTTATCCTAAATTTTACAAATATATTAAAATAGTTGATGTATCATAAAAGGTTTAATAAATATTTATAATTTTATGTTATTAGAATTTAATCATACTATTAACATTATATATGTTTTTCTGCCCACGCATTGAGTGTGTGCAGTTTATGCTTGTAAATAAATACATACGTAAATGATTACCTCTTGAAGAAGTAAATCGACAACCATATGCACTTCTCTCGGTTCTTTGTGCTACGAAACATAGCAAACAAATTTCAGAGCTATTGATATAAGGAGAAAAGAAACTTGAGTCACTATTTTAAGGACTCTACCCACCTTGATCCAGTTTGGAGCTGTGAACCTCTTGTTCAAGAGGACTGATATTTTTTGAGTTCTCATCTTTATGTACTGAAATGGACAATAAGGTGTAATGAGATCCTTTTTAATAGCAGAAAATATTTAATTATTTCTCACTGCTTAAGATTTAGATCCAGAATGCTCACAAGATGCAAGAAAGTTTCACCAGATGACCGAAAGATGCGACAAATTTCAGCAGGAACAAATGCTGGACCATGAACTGCACCACCGGAAAAAGAAGATGCTAGTTCCTGTAATTTTGAGAAGGAGTCATATGAAGGTAGTGTTTGCAAACTCTGAAGAAAAGCACTTTTGTGCTTTTGCTTTTGTGGCAGCACTTTAGGAGTGTTTGGAAAACCACCTGTTTCTTATTTTAAGCAGAAATGAGCTAGAAGCTAGAGTTGCATGTGTAGGAGTCATATGAAGGTAGTGTTTGCAAACTCTGAGAAGAAGGCACTTTAGTGCTTTTTGCTTTTTTTTCAGCTCTTTGGGATTGTTTGGAAAACCAGCTTATGCTGATTTTAAGCAAAAATGAGCTAGAAGCTAGAAGTACCAAAGGACCTGCTTTTGGACAGCTTCTAGCTTTTAAGGTTTTCTTTGTAAACAAATGGAAGTTTCTTGTGAGTAGTAAAAGTTTAAAAAACAATCCAAAAACTCAATATTATGTTGTTGTAATTTTCACTTTTTTTTTCACAAACGCTCCCAAATTTTACTGCTTCAACCTTTTAAAACTTCTGCTTCCACTTTAAGTTCTCCAAAAGTAGAAGTTCTGATGAACCTATATAAGTTCATCTAAATTTAGAAACAGGATATACCCAACAAGAAAAAATAAAGAGATGGTTCTTCCTTGCCTCAGTAATTCTAGGGATGGCACTTTGTTCAATAAATAGAGCCAATTCAGCCAGCACAAGAACAAGCCCAGCAGCAACTTTGTCAGTCGGCATCTCCTCAGTCAAATTCACATCTTTCCTTGCTGAATTACTCTTTCCACATAGCAAGAGGAAATATCCATCAAGCTTCCCGAAGAAATCTTGGAACCCTTCTTGGACCCAGTCGATTGTTAAATCTCTCAACTTGACTAATAATTCTGGGTTTTCATCAAGAAGCTGTTGGAAGTCCTGAGATTCACAAAGGATAAATCAGCATTTTCAAACTGCGGTGGAGGAGTTTTATTCAATTTGATTATTGTCCATTTTGAACTGAAGAGACGTTCATGCTTTACAATAGCACATTAAAATGATCCACTAAGACAAAGATGAGAAATGAAGTGTAACAATTAAATTATTTGCGCTGCACTTTTCTTTACCAGTAAGGTGTCCATACTGCCTTGAATCACTGCATTTTTGCTGGCGTCAAGGGCTGCCTGCAAAGAGTATTCTTCCTCTATACCTTCTTTTGGGATAGATTGGACTTTCCTAAGGGATTCTGCAGGATAGAAAGAAGCTACACTGAGCACTCATAAAGAAGACTTTTAAGTTCATATATCCAATAACTATTAGTTTCTACATAGGTAGGGGAATGGGTAATTCTCCCACCTAAAAAACCCGATCAAGAGCCTTTTATAGCCCTATCTCTTAGCAGTGAATCTAGAGTTAAAATACATGACTTAAGCCTAAGAGAATTGAAGAATTTGAATGCTACACACAGAAGCTCAAATGACATAATATACACATGGCTTAATCAAGATATCTTAAGAAAAGGAATGATTTAATACCAACCTGAAATACCAACCAAAAGATGACTCAATGTGCTGGTAATATAATCTTTGACAGCACCACCAGCAAACTGAGCAAAATTAAGAAAACCACCATATAACTCATAATATAATATAATTGACAATGCAAAGCAGATGAATGCTTCCAGGGAGAAGTATATCCCTGCATATGGTGTAGTTTAAGCATGGATATTGGTCTACCCAAAAAAAAAAAATGGATATTGGAACCTGTAAAGCAAAATCGGGCAGGGAAGCTTCAGGTAGCACTTCATCCATAAGAAGAACATCAGTCCAAATAAGTCCTGGAAAATATAAAAATAATATTCATTAATATCAAGGTCTAGACATGAAACTAAATGCCATGAAATTGGAATCTGTTACTGTAGCTACTAATAACTTACAGAAAGTCAAAAATAGATAGACGCCATCAAAAAGCATATAACTAATTTATAAAGGACTCCATGCCTACGCTTAGTGATCAATAAGATACTTGGTGAAGAAATTATACACTACGAAAAAAGTGCTAATCTTTTCTTTAAGCATTGGTATTCACAGAATGCAAAAACGTGTGACAATGTGCCAATGCTCCTTCCAACAATTAAATGAGTGGGATATAGCCCGTAGGAAAGAATACTTACAAGGTGCATTAGGAAAACGAAAGTAGCACACAACACTATAGCATTTCTAGACATCTTCTATTATCTGGAAATATACCAGCAAATTCAATAGTCATGATCAATAATGACATTCTGTGGCCGAGCTAACTTACGAAGCATTGCAAGAAGATCTGCAGAACGAACTTGCTTCTTAATGTGTTGATGGGTAGCTTCAAAATGCCTAAGATCCAGGGAACAAGGTAGTTCAAGAGCAAATAAGAACTTTCCAGTAATTCTATCTTCCAGAGAAAAGGATATACCAAAATGGAACTTGTTAATAAAGGCAGCCATACTTCTTAACAAGGTCTTCTGCAAGTTTAGATAGTTGTGGTTCTGAATGCAAGAATATAATTTTATAAGCTCGAACAGCTTCCACAAATTGACGAATAGAAACCTGAAAATAAGCTTGGTAGTTTAATTAGCAAACAGATTTATAAAGTCATACTGCGAGTACAAAAAAATGATTAATTTCATTTCAATATAGTTTTGGATTCTACTCACGTGCTTTGTAGACTGTAATATTCAGGGAAGGAAAGAAATTTTTTTGACTCTCTCAATAAAATGTGAAGAGAGAGAACGGTAGACTATTTAATCAAGTGCTCTCAACCTTTAGGAAATTCATTTTCTTATTATTTCTATCCAATCATCTACTTTGTCAAAAATATGAACAGAAGATGCTCACTATGTCCTTAACGTGTCGAACACACCATTGATAGTGTCTTACACATTATTAGAAGTAAAGACTCTGACAATGTGCAATGCTTATTCCACATCCAACCAAATCATCGGTAATTATTTATATAAAAAAAATTCAAATATGTGAAGATTCGGAGATGCTGATTCCTTTCATCACCTCGTGTGCAGTAGCAGAAGCCAAATCTGGAGAACTTCCCTGATTAGGAGACTCATTTACATCAACTGAGGCATTTGTTAATCCCTTAGATTCAAGATGCAGGTCCACAAGGAACTGTTCCAGCTTTTCAAACAATTTAACCTTCAGATTTTCAACCTATACAACAATACGGAAAATATATATATATTTACTGAAATCAGTTTCCTCAACAGAACTGCAAATTAATAGATGCTAAGCTATTGAATTCCAGAAAAACCCTACACATATCCATATTAAATTTGTACTGCATAGAAGATAGATGTAATAAGACTATGTCAAAAAACAAAAGCAAGAGAAACAAACCGGGAAATCCAACAACTTAAGTAGCATAACAGCCTCAGCTCTTGCTTGAATTGACTCCGAATCCGAGAAAACCTTCCCCTGATGATAAAAGTAAATCTTAATTTTCGTCCAAATTCTTTTCATCAGATGATACCCATGAGCTTGCATCATTTTACCATTTTAAGAGATGGTCTATAATTTGTAGTGCAGTTCCACATCTATGTACATATACATCCCACTAACCTATCTTGCTGGCGACAACAGAATTTTAAGGTTTATGGAAGAACTTTAACATTATTTAGCTACACCAAAGAATTAGGGATGAAAATGAACTTGTTCATTTCAAATATAAAGCAGATCCAGAGTAGTTTCCTCAGTATTCGTGGTAATTATTAGATGACTTTTTGTATCTTCTGAATTTTTTTCTCAAAACAAACTCACTCTTTCTAGCTTTATCAGGGACTTGATCAATACTGGTGAAACTAATACCTTATTAAATTATCTTGACATTGATTCCAACTTTTTTAATTATCATTAATGTATTCCAAGTTCTTTAAGCTGGTATTTTTCTTCTTTTCATCATTGTTAGCCAGAATGTGGCAAGTTGGGATAACATCACCAATACTCTTTTAATTGTCAATCACAACCACTAGCTACTGATGTTGTTGCCACCACTAATCATAACAATTTGCTCTGTGACATGAATGAAGTATATTCATCCTCTGTAAGAATTGTTACTCAAGTAACTTAAATTCGAGTCGGACAGAGTAGATTAAACGAAAGACACCTTGCCTGCAAGTTTTTTGTAATTGCAGTCACTGCATCTTCAGATGCTCGCTTACAGTCTTGAAAGGAAGAATCGCCATATGCCTGATAACAATAACAAGGGATGGTTAAGAGATAAGATAGATACTGCTCAAATTGAGGGTTCAATCTTTCACTGTGAAATTCAAAATAACAGATTATAGTAGTAAAGATTATGGGGTAAGAAGATAAACCTGGAAAATTGGTGTGGCTCCAATATAAAACTTGATTGCTTCAGCATAGGCTTCTGATTTGATGCACTTCTCGAGTCTTGTAGGTAAATCATAAATAAGCTGCTCTAACCACAAAACATAACATATCTGTAAGCTCAAGCGTGCATGACCAAATTCGAGGAACTTATTTGAATGAAAAACAAGAATCTTCGTCGCATTTGGACTGCTGTTGCAATCATTATTCAGTTAAAAGACTTTCTCCATTGCTATGGCTCTTCCTCTAATTTATGGTTCTTCCTCTATTTATCATTTATGATAGATGGTCACTCTTTCCACATGAAAAAAGAACAACATTATGTGAAGAATTCATTCATTGCTTTAATACCTGAACTTTTCGCAGAAGATTACGAGTTCGGTGCAACTTTTCAATATGTTCTCTCTTTTCAAAAAGAGAAGTATTGACACCATCACTCTTAGACTGCACTGATGTTATCTGTAAAAGTTAAAAACAGATTCAATTTCATTGTACATTGTTATTTCCATATGTCCTGACTTCGAATTTCTGAAATTTCATTTGACAAATTGATTTTGTACCAAACACCTTTTCCAGAAGCTGTTCCATATTTGTTTCCATGCCGACAATGTTATTTTTCATCCTAGAAACAGGGGGGATGATTAGGTTGGCCACCGTAAGTTATTACCATGCGGATGAAAGTGGCAAAATTTAAATTTAATATAAATGAAAAGGCAATGTGGTTGTTCCTAATTGAGATTAAGAACACATAAAAGTATACTTAAATATATTAGAGTTTGTCCCAATTGAAATAACGCAAATTACCTTTTTATTGTTTCTGTTGCGCTGATGAATTTGTTGTAGTTTTCATAAACTAACATTTGAAGGTCTGTATCAAGATTTTTAATTTCAGCTGCCATTTCGACATGCTTCTGGAGAAGTCCCACCAGGTTTGCCTTTTGTACCTACACGATTATTTAGAAAGCTAATAACTTATAACTGACGGTAAGCATATGGGATGTCTCAACTTCCTAATGGATGTTGATGAGCAAATGCGTACTTGCTAATGAGTGAGGGGAGAAGACAAAACACATACAAATTGGACAATATCACTTAAGAAAATGAAACAAGCAACTTCACTAGTTGCTATTTATCTTCTGCATTATCCATTCAAAAATCCTTCAACAATCAAGTAGAATATGGACTTACATTATGTGTACATGCTTATTGTATATGTTCAGAACAATTATTTTGGTGGTCTGTTCATACCTAGAAAATCTTCATTTGCATCTAAAACTCAAACAACTAAGTGAAATATGTACTGGTAATGCAACCATTATCTATCATAAAAGTTTTCCCATCATGAAAACTGAAGAGCAGAATTTCCAAGGACAGAATTGACTGCATCATAGAATTCCATCAACATGTACACATTCAAATTCGAAGCCCATTTATATGTCCCGAAACAACAAAGCAAATTATAATTTGTCTCATAAGAGATACTCCATCATCTCTACCAACATTTTAATCTGTCGTACTTTCAGAGAACCAATGGATACACTCCATGTGATTCAAAATAAATATCCACACGATCACCTCTGAGTTCAGCAGTTTGATTATTCTATCTCTCCTCAAGGATCAGATATTTCGAATAAGTAATTTCAAAAGTTCCAATAATACACTTCCAATCAAAAATTCAAGTGGATAAATTAACTGGAAACAGAATTAACATCATTTTAGATAAAACAACGCAGCAATTGTCTAAATCATGACGTACAACCCATTAACATCATGTCGAAGTTCCAAATTACCCAATATGGCGTAGATAAAAACATTCGGTATCAAAACCGAGCGATATATATAAGAGGAACGCCATAACGACGATAATTAAGACAATACAACTCGAAATCAAATAGAGAAGCTTACCAGGAGATTCATGTACAGATCTGCGTCAAATGTGGTGGTATTGATCGTATCGAGTGTGGCGAATCGGGACGAAGTATTTGGCGGGCGAGATGCAGTAGAAGAAGAGTGATCTGTTGAATAAAAACTCGATAGCAGATCCCTCATTCTCTTTGCCTTATCGTCCATCGGAACTCCACCTTCTACCTCCATTTTTGATCCCTTTCGTACTTGGATTTTGCTTTCGAAATTCGTTCTTCGTTCTCGTGTTCGAACTTCAAACGGAGAGCAGTATTTAGAGACTAACCGTCAAGCGCTCAAAGTGTTTGGTTGGAGTAATTAACTAATACCATTATACCATAATTTTCACCAAAAAATATATATATATATTTTTCTAAAATATAATATGATATAAATTGTAATATTATAAATCTTACAACCTTAAAATCTTGTTCAAAAACATTATGAAGGATTGCTTAAGCTAAACATTAGCCAGATTATTATTATTTTACAACATGTATACCAAATTTTGTGTTTTGCTAAATCAATTATTCTCACTTTATTTATTATTTCTTTTATCAATTTTGAAATTTGATAAACCATTAGTCATTATTTAAATTTTTATCCAACTACGAAAGAGCAGACGAATCGGTTAATTTGGATCCTATCCTAATTCGACCCAAATAGCTAGGCATATTACGTATTTACGTGTGATAGACTTGTACAGCAATACTATAGCGTATTTCACAGTCATACTCCACGCTTGTGTCTTCGAGTCTAGTTAATACAACAAATACTTTATTGAGATTATAGATTATAATAACACACAAAATCTAATATGATAACATGTTTAACTATATTTTAAACTATCAATATAATTAAGTGCAAGATTGCAAGCTGTAATTTGTACACACTGGGTGTTGAGGTAATGAAGTAGTTAGTATTATTTAGGGAAACTATCATTCTTCATTTAAAATTAAAATTTCAGAATAATGTTTTTTTCTTAACAAGATATTTCTAAAGTAATTGCTGTCTCGTATATTAGACTAAGAATTAGTTTATTGCCAACCAATTATAAATAATACAATTGACTTGAAACATATCAATAAATCCTCATATCGGATTTTTGTATGGTCGATTTGGAAGGAACACTCAAATATGACGTATATGTATACTTGACAATATTCGATGTGCACATCAATGAACATGAAAATGGGTGAATTAGTCTTGTTTTTTTTTTTTGAAAATACCCTCTGATGTCTAAATCAGATACCATAATGAGCTTGAATAGATATTAAATGTAAAAAATGATATAGTATTTACGAAGTTGATCTCTTGGTATCTTAGTGCATAATCGAGGTCACTTAGCCGATCATTGTGTACCACAACATGACTTAGAGCATGTATTAGGTAGTAGAGACAAGGTAATTAGTTCCTTGAAGTCATGCTTTCTAATATAGCACCATGCTAACATTAAACGGATTATGAGTTATAGCTTTTAGTACTAATAAGGAAGTGACGTTTAATAACGATATCTCTTACTGTCAATTGTGCTAAGAATCAATACGATTTAAAACTTAATCGATGTTATTCAAAGTCGATCTTGCCAAAATCTGTACAAACATTAAGAATAAAGTTTCAAGAAATTTTATTTTATTTTTGGTGCAAAAGTTTCAAGAATTATTTAATACTTTTTAAGATAAAAAAGAACCCTATTATAATTACATCAAATCACATGGTAGGTGAGGTAAATTGTCAGAATAGTAATAATAATAATGACATTTATCACATTGAATTAAGGACTCACTGTCATTTTTGCTTGTTTTCTAAGACAACAAAATTGACTTACCAATAATTTCAAGAAAACGCAACAAAAATGGCATTTTACAACCGGAGATTCCGAAATCCCAACCAATGGGCTTCAAATGCTTAGCTGTCTTCCTACATATTACACCGACGGCACTTACTCATTTTATTAATACATAAAATAAAATTCATTTAAGCTAACAATTATTGTTTAATGCCCCCAAACTCATACGCCTTCCCTATAAATAGCGCCTCTCTTGATGCCTAAAACCTTCTTTCGCCAAATTCCGCACCGCGTCTATAAGGTAAGCTCTATCTGTTCCCTTCTTTTCTCTTTACACCTTTTCCGTTTTTCAATTTTCTTTTTTTTTTTTCTGCGTTTGATTTAATTTTTTGCTTCGATTTTGTGGTTTGTAGTGGTAGTTTGTTAGTTTTTTTTTTTTTTTTTTTAATCCTGTTCCGTGTTTTTTTTCTTTTGTGTTGATTCATTGGTTTGGTTCATCGTGTAATTTCTATTTTCCGTTTCATCTGCAGATTGATTCATTCGATTGGAATTGTCAGATCCAGCTGATTGCAGATATATGGCTTCGTAAAAAGTTTTGAGACGCAATTTCAACGATTATGTATTGTTTTATCTCTAGTTTTTTATGACATTAGCTATCCTGATGCGTAGGATTAGAATCCTCCACTCTTTCTCTGTTGTATTTCTCTACTGGTTCTACGTGTTTTCATGAAGTTGCCCTACGTTAATCCTCCGAAACCCTAATTTTCTTGCGCTGAACCAATTTTATTGACCCAATCTACCTCCAATTTAAACCGTTCTCTCCCCAATTCTATCCAATCTAGCTTAGTTAAAGAAAACCTTAATTAGTAAATCCTTCATTACCCGATCAAGTTCTGCTTTCATTCTTGGCAAATGGCTTCAAAACAATTGCCAACAAGCCCAGTTTCTGACATGGATGAGAGAAAGAGGAAAAGAAAGCTTTCAAACCGCGAATCTGCACGTAGATCACGAATGAAGAAACAGCAACGCTTGGACGAACTGGTTACCGAAGTGAGCAAGATACAAGAGGAGAACAAGAAGATAAGGCAGATGATAGATAGTGCCTCTGAGCTGTACGTCAACTTTGCCTCTGAGAATAATGTGCTGAGGGCTCAGGCGACTGAGCTGACTGATCGCCTCAGATCTTTGAATTCTGTTCTCCAGATTGCTTCAGAGGTGAGTGGATTGGTGCTTGATATTCCGGATATTCCCGATACAATGCTTGAGCCGTGGCAGCTGCCTTGCCCCATTCAGCCAATTCCTGCTTCTGCTGAAATGTTTGAGTACTGAGAAAAGAGTGTTTGGTCT
Source organism: Verbena officinalis (assembly GCA_958496215.1). NCBI lineage: Eukaryota > Viridiplantae > Streptophyta > Magnoliopsida > Lamiales > Verbenaceae > Verbena > Verbena officinalis. The sequence continues at coordinate 1,628,363 of OY292385.1, forward strand.
TTTACTCTTAGCCCTAGTTGTGATATAGAGTTTGTTTTGTTGTTGTTGCTAAGGGTCTGGGTTTTGCAGTATTGGAGTGAAATGTTTATTGGGTTTAAGTTTACTGTTTAGGATCTGAGTTGTGTTTTTATTTTAGGGTAGTCATGGTTTCAATATTAGGTTGAAATTGTTCGGTTGTAGCTCGGTGTTGTGTTGTTCTTGATTGTTTTTTTTTTTTCAGGTATATTAATAAATTTATCTTTTGTACTTCCTTTTGCCAATTTGGCATTTACCAGCTAAAAGGCTGGACTTGCTGCCATTTGCTTGGTTTGATAATTGAAACTGGGCGTATGATGGTTGATAGTTCTCTTAATTCCTTTTTGTACCAATAAAAAAAGCTAATTGTAGCTTGTAAGGAAGGCTTTTAAATGGGATTCTCTCCTCTGGGAATGTGGTAAAAATTTTGAACAAGGAGTTCTTGATGGTGCCATTAGCTTCAAAGATGGTAATTATCTCTGTAAAATATGAAAAGCACTTCTTACGGGGCACAAAGAGCATGAAGAAATCAATCATCATATATTCTGATTAATTTGATACAATCAATAACTCAACAAACTTAATACTAATAAACTCCCAAATTACAACACTCATCACGTTTTTAATATAATAATAATGCTAATTGAACAACATTCCAACAATAAATTGAACAAAAACGCATTATGCAGAGTCAAGTGGACTGACCATTTAATAATGCCACTTGAATAACATTCCAACAGTAAATAGAACAAGCCACTATTCCCATTAACTAAGTGGACTAAATTTATTTATTTTTATGGTTAAGTTGACTAACAAATAGCAAGCATTTCATAAGAATCATCTAAATGGACTGAAATATTGTTTTCTCACACTTACATCCCAAATTTAAAATTTTCATTCCTTGTTTTCAAACCACAGAAGCTTTAACTTAATGTCCAAAATTAAACAATCTAACAAGTTTTTAAGGCTTTAAGCTCAATAAACATATGCATCACAATAAAATAATTACATCAAATTAATTATCATAAGTGCGGCACTCATCAGTCTCGGGATTATCCTTGCAGTAATTCTCCAACGGATCAGAGTCCTTCTTCTTGTCCCTCGCGTGGCTCGCCGCCGCGCTCAGCTCCTCCACCTCATCCCATGCCGCCGCGCACTCACCGCTAACAGGGTCTTCGGAGCACGTTTCCTGGGCTTGCTTGATGCTCTCCTCAACCTTCTCCGAGATCTGGTCGGGCGCCGCCGCCACGGGGCGTACGTACATCCTGCCGTGCTGGAATTGGGTGGTGCACCGCTTCCGTGGCGAGTTTAGAAATGAAACCTTGACGGAATTAGGCTTTGAGGAATCCGATGCCTTGGCGAAGATTTTTGGTGTTGTGATGCTGACTCCGGCTATTGCTGCCATTGTTGAATTTCAGAGCAAATTTGAAACAATGGCGATAATATTGAGAGCAAGTATGATATTTAGGTGGGTTTATTAAAAGATAAGTTATTGGGGTCATGGGGTGTCTGCAAATTGTGGACACAAATTTCTTATCATTTCTGGGCCAACCATAGACTTCCACGTACTGCTTATGTACAAGATATTATATAAGGTAAATTATATCTAAGCCCCTGATATTTGATCTAATTACATTTAGATTCCTATTACTATGAAAATTGACATCTAGATCCCCTGTACCCTAATTATGCCTTACAAATTGCCCCTCCAGTCCTTTATTGCCGTTTTCCCCTCAGATTTATCAAATATATAATAACCCAAATTATCCCTCCATAGTCCGGAAAAAAAAAATTGTGACCTGATTTATATATTGTGTGTTTGAAAAAGTTTTGTGCCCCTATATAGACTTTCAGTCATTGGGTAAAAATACACACTTTTCCTGCCTTGGAGGAAATTGGACAGTTTACTCCGAAAATCGGACGGAAAATATCGTAAACCATAGTACTGAATTAATATCTGCGTGTGGCGATGTTGGGAGGATTTTAGTCTGAATCAACATTTGGGTAACATTAAGATAAAACCTGTTTACTCAATTACAAATCATGTAAACAATAAAAAAATCATCTAATTTAGAACTGAGTTATTCTTACTAGAGAAACGTGCAAGATATGCTAAAATGCTAATCAGAACAATAAGATCTTCTGAAAGCACGTTTTTTCTGTTTAAGGTTCTACTCTAGGGATCAGATACAATACCTAGTTTCTTCTGCATGAACAAGGAATCTGCAAATTCCTTTCTTTGCCCACGAGATAGAAGCCTCAATCTTTCTTAACTTTTATATTAAGTTCAGATTAGCTTGCATGAATGTCGTCCATCTTGAAGAAAATCTTGTGGGAATATGAAGGTGCAGCTGCTCTCCCTCTCAGGCATTCTCCTCCTCAGCTTCATAGGTGACAAAATAACATTAAGAAATTACATGTTACAAAATTCAGATTCACATCTTTAATTGGTCAAGTTGTTTAATTATATATTCGATTATCTATTTTGCATTATGAAAAATTCTAATTGAATTCGGTCCGATTAGAAGTTTTCAAAAAATTCAGAGTACAATCCATTGGGCATTGACAGCCTGTGTACAATAATCGTGCATTTATTTCTCTTGCCTAGCATGATTATCCTGACTTACCACGAATCACAGCTGAGAAATGCCGGCAACTCGTCGGAGAAGAACATTCTCCGAGAAGTCAAACAGAGAGATTCGCATTCACAAACTGTTTCGACATGAGCTACGGCACCGCAGCGTGTGTCATCAAGGAAATAATCAAGCTCTATCTCTACTACGCCCGAGCTGTCTACGTCCACAAAGCCAAAGCCGCCGCAACCGAGAAGGCACTAACCGAGAACCTGTCCAAGCACATGGATTTCGACCTCGCAGTCGCGGCGGCGCGTGTGGAAGGAAAGGCGGCGGCGAGGAGAGCCTCGCGGCAAGTGAAGCACGTGACGGGGCCGTTGATGTCCGCCGCTTGGGACCTGTTTGAAACCATATATGCCGGCGGAAGTGCGGCGGAGGGGATTGTGCGTTTTGGCGGGACGTTTGTTGGCGCGTACGGCGGCGGGATTGCCGCGGAAGGGAAATTAGGGTGGCTAGGGTTTGTTGCGGGGAGTCAATTGGGGAGCTGGATTGGAGGGAGGATTGGGCTGATGGCGTACGATGTTGGGATTTGTGTGCAATATTTGCTTGATCGTATGTCTGGAAAAACACTAATGTAGTCCTTAGAAGTAGAACACACACTATATTTGTGGACTGGAGGGAAAAGGCCAAAGCAGCTAATGAATTGATTGGGCACAAATTTGAAAAGACAAAAGTCAAAATAATACAAAAAAAGTGTAGGAAAATTTATTACTACGGATTAATCAAGTAAAAAATGTCATGATTCAGTGTACCCATTTTCCCTGATTTTACATGAATTTGGTGCAGTCTTATTCTAAAATGCTTGATTGAAGATAAATTCTCTTTCCCATTAATAGAGACCTTAATAGAGACCGTAACAGAATGTCGGAGTCACGATCCTAAGGTTAAGAAGTGCATCGAACTCATAACGTATACCACAAAATATTCATTCTCGAATATGTTGAATAAAAAGGAATGTGCGTGCACATCCCTACTTGTTTGTAGCTCCATCACTGAATACAAACTTACATTAAAATACACAATTGATCTTATATTGCATTTGAATTCCAAGAGTTTAGAGCCAAAGAAAGGATTTTGAGGAGTATTAAAAGCCTCTTCACTCCAATAGATTGATAGAATTAAATCATTAATGCTAGTTTAATCAAACTCTGCATACTTGTGTTCTTCAAATCCTTTTCAAGGCTACTAATATATTTTGATTATTTTTTGTAGAAACTTATTATCTCTAAGACGTTTGCAGAAAAAAAATTGAAGAGATAAACCACTAAAAACGAGAGAACATAAATAATGTAATTGGATAAAATATTTGAAACTAGAAAGAAAAAGGAACAAACACGAGATAAGGAACAAAAAGAAGTTACAATTTTTTTAATAAACTCAACTACACCAATGCACTAAAATAGACAGTTAAAATTAATAACTATAATATAATTTTCTCGATTTATTGCGTGTCATCTTTGCGCAGGGACCATGCTAATCTTCTTGGTATCGTTCCAATTTTATCGGATGTCCCCGAAGGGGCAAAAACTACAATAACTATAATATAATATCCCCATACTTATTAAATAATGTATAAAGGAGGCTGTATTTATTCTTACCTGAAGGACAGATATGCAGCTGAGGTATCTTCAACTTCCTCGTGCTTTAGGGTGCCTCCAATTCCATACTTCTCTAAACTCCAAGGTTAATAAGCTAATGGTTACCAATATATTACATAACTACAACACATACAGATACACATATATAATGCTACAAATTTCACATATACTCAATTCACGAGAATTATTTTCATGTATATTATTGAATTTTCAGTAAGATTGGTGCTTCTTGGCTCGACCTTGAGTTACTATAGAATCGTCTCTCTTTGAACCTTCAGGTTTTCGAGCCCATGCAGGAGCTTGATCTGGACCATAACGATAATCGTAAAAGAGTTCTTCACCAGCTTCAATACGCTCGTTGGCAAAAATACCCACACGGTGATCACCAGCAACCAACATTACCTGTCCAGACCATTCTCCCATGACAAACTTAATAAAAAAAAAGTGTAATCTTGAAGCATGTGTTAATGCAAGATACAATACCTTTGCATAGCAATTTGGAGTTGATGAGTGATTTGCAAATTTCAACTTGTCTCCCTTGCGATAGGCATCGAGAACATACTGGAACCAGCAAAAAAAATTCGTAAAATTTCTCTTTTCTTGGATTGCAAGTATATTTGGCTTATTACACTTACCTCCCCTGAACTATGTTCTTAGTTTCAAAATAATAAGACTCAACAAAATTTAACCCAAAGAAAATTGATCATAAACATCACCAAATGTGAGAACAATTTTAAAGCTTTACCATATTCATACAGAAATGGGTAACTGTAAGGTGGAAACAAGATAAATGGCGAGATGTGTAATTCTAAAAGTAGGGGGGTTATCTGTGTAATTAAGTAAAACTACAGGGGAAGTCATTATTGACATTGAAAATATATTTGTGATATACAGAACAAATTACAGAGATTGAATTATACAGGAAATTTTTTACTTGCCTGATCATTCAAATCAAACAGGAAAGATGAATTTGCACGATCATAGATTTTCCCTCGCTTATCTGCTTCTCGATGGGAGATCAATTCACCAGTATATTCTCCAAGGTAATCATTTTTATTCACAGTGTTCTGGAAATATACAATATCCAAATTTTCAACATAACAAACACGAAACACCAACCATCGTGACATGATATTTCATTACATACCTTAAGAAAGGCTCCCCATCCAGCAACATCCGATTTAGCTAAAAGGATCTGCAATTGAAACAAGTTTACATTTCTGAGAAAGAGCATATTAAATGAAAAACAAAAAAGTCAGTTTAAAGCTACCCTTTGCTGCTGCCTCAGAAGGAGCCTCATGTTACCACACTGAGCCTCTCCTTGCCTTGGTGGCTCACCAAATGACCCATCCCCACAGCTGCCAAAAAAAATGAAATGGTATATATATAGTATTTAATAAAATGAGAGATCCACCTAATAACTACTTTTCGTCTCTCCATTTATTTTGGATTGATTTTAAAAACTTATTAATTAACTCTGTTTTTTTTCTCTACCATATTTTGTTCACGTTTACTTTTTTCTCTTCTCTCCTCTTCTTTTACAGATATATTAAAATAATTAAATAAATTACATAAATATTTGAGTAATACTATTAATAATTAAACACATGATAAGATTATATTCTATTTTTACTTTACACACATTGAGCGTGTCCGTTTTGCTGGCAATTGAATTACTAAAATGTGGCAACATGGAAATTGAATTACCTAACCCAACAATTTCTGCAAACATCAGGGTCACATTCACGTCCAGCTGCAAAACAAGGGCATTGCCGGCTTTTGCATTGACTTTTAGCACAGTGGCACCCTCTGAACCGATTTTTGCAGCTTTTCGAGCACCTGAAAATTTGCAAAAATGTCTACTGATAAAAAAACACCTATCTATTCACTCAACCTTTGTAAAATGCAATGGAGTAGAAGTTTCGATTATTACCCGCAGTATTTTTCACAGCAAGTTCCATTTTTCAGACAAGGGCACTGCTTATCACACAACGACTGACATCCACATGGAACATATTGTTTGCATGTCTGATCTTTTCCATCTGCAATCCTTCTCCATAGAGATGGGTGACCAGCGGACTTTCTAGAAGACTTAACCTTCCGTGCTCTTCCCCTCTTACGGCATACTCTAGACTTCAAAGTCATATCGTCCTGAATATGAAAAAATGGAATTAAAATATAATAATTTTTTTTCTTTTTGTCACCTTTTGACTAGAGAGAAAGCTTCACAATCATTATAAAGGGGATTTCTGCATGCTACTCCCTAGTGATATCTCAAATGACGTGAAAGACCATGTGAAATAAACAATCTTGAGAAAACCCTATGAAGATTGCAATTTACGAAAAACCCTCAACCCACACCATTATAAAGACACTGACCATATAATCCATGTCGGCTTTTCTAAGATCTTCAAATAATGAGCTGAGAATTAATGACGAGCCACCAGGCGTGACAGCCCCATCACCGTACATGTAACTGGATACTTCTTTGCAACTTTTTAGACCAGGGAGCAAACTCCTGGCTATAAGGCAACTGCAAAATTTGAGATATCAATTAGCTAAAAGGAAAATGCTTCACATTTCATCTTTGGATAATCTTGCACGCAGTATTCTACTATTCAACTGGAAATCCAATCATTTCCATGACTTTTTTTTTATGAATTTAGCGCGAAATTTTGGTTTAAACTGCCAATGTCTAATAGTTACAGGATTTAATTTCCGATTTGAAATGGTTGTGTACCAAAATTGCAAAATGACCCTTTCTCAGGGAGAAAATTGCAATTTCCCTTTAATAGGTTATATAGGAATATTTTGAACTTAAATCAGCTTGATGCAATCACACCCATTCATATGTTACTGGAATGACGTGCTTGAACATAAATAAAAAAAAGCAACACTCACTGTCAGAAACAAATAGCTAAAAAACCTGAATACCATACCTGTTTCTTCCAAATATCTCTAATCCCTTTAAGTACAAGTCTTTCTCAAAAGTTCTCCACTCACTCTGTGTAGGTGGACCTTTCCTTGTGAGGTCAGCTATGTCTTTTCCTTTTTCATTCACATCAACATGCATTGGAGAAGGGATGGCGATCTGGAGTTCGTTTTCAACCTTAGATCTACTATCATCTAATGGATCTGGAGGAGCCAACTTTAGTTTCTTACTGGATGAACTTAGCGGGTCATCAGAAACCACCTTAGCATCTGTAGGTTCATATATTCTGTTTTTTCCTTTGTTTTCTAGATTATGTGCTGCCACAATAATATATTCCTCTCAGATGACTATCAAAGATAACTGCATGAACTTATTAGGCAGTAGAAACCAAAAACCTATTTATTCTTGCCTTCCTCATTGGCTGCTATATTTTGAGACCCTTCAGAAGGAACAGCTAAATTCTTGGGCAAGTCTTTCAATCCATTCAACTGAAAGGGCAACCAAAGGAATTTCCCCACAGAACAAGATTTAATAAATTCATGTCCATACATATACAAAGTCAAAAAAGTAATGTTTCTTCAACATTTATATTTCGAGCTTTACTTCAAGAAGGTCATACCCAAAGATAACACTGATCACTGCATGGTTTACGGTCCTCTTCAGGATCAGATGATGAAAAGGATTGTTTTTCAGTCTGCAAGCCAAATATTTAGATATATCAATATATGAGAAACTAAAATTACAAATCTCCATGAGATTTTACAAAATTTTCACTAACCGGATATACTAGATTTTGGGAACAACCGTGCAAGCGGCAATCAAATACCTGTTATAAATAAATATATTATCATAAACGCAAGCATTGTCTTTTTATTCAAGGGAGAAAAAGAACATATGACAAGACCACATACCAGACAACGACGGCAAAATAGATTATCAAAAGAATCTAAAGCAGCACTGAGGCTTTTGTCCAAGAATACATTATCTTTACATTCCTCCTCCCCAGAACTTTCCAGTTTTTGTTTCTCTATCATCTCATCCTTTTCCCTGAGCATGTTGCAGCGATCCTGATAGAGAGAGAGAAATAGGGAAAATGTACGTTTTCGTTCTTTTAATCTATCACGTGTTAGAATAAACCAATCTAGATTACCTGGATTTCCAAAGAGGTTCCTCCAACAAATTGTGTCAGTAAGCTAAGAGCTTCATCATCAACCCCACACTCCTGAAAAGCCACCCTACGAAATCACAATTATGCATTTCTTGAAAGTGCCAATAAACTGAAAAAAAACAGAAGGACGAAAAGACAAACACATTTATTGAAATTTCAATATTGATAACGTACACATTTTTTAACGCCACAACACATTTCTTCCATATTGAGGATGTGTGCTCTTTACAAGCAGAAAACAAATTATCCAAGGACCAATATTTCATACTGGAGGAATTATTTCACAAGTATAGTTGAAACTCACCTCAGAAAACGATCTTCTATCTCAGAAAATTCATGTTTAACCCCATCCTGTTCACCAAGTTCTTCTTCACTGTCGCTGCAGATCAGTGCCTCACTACCATGTTGATCATAATAAATGCGTCTCCTCCCTACGACGGACTGGTCATCAGCCATTCTCTGATTTCTGTGCTGTGTGAAAAAGACTTGAGAAAACAATTTCCAAAAATAAATTTATAACTTAAAACAAGAACGAAAATAAACTGTGATAGGTATGGGGTAGCATTAGAGCAAGTGTAAGTTGACATCGCTAGTGTTGCTATCACCTTTAGTGCTTGGGACACCGAGCGAGAAGCAGCACTTCGGAAGTGTTGGAAAATCAACTTCAGATTATTTTAAGCTAAAATAAGCTAGAAGCACCACATGACCAAGTTTTAGCTTCTTCTTCTAGCTTGCAGGTTATTTTTGTAAATTAATGAAAGTTTGTTTAGAGTAATAAAAGTGTTCCTCAATTCCTTTCTCCAATCACTCAACTACTACTTTTTGTACTTTTCACTTTTGTTTCAAACACTCTCTATTATTACTACTCCACTTTCTTCAAAATAACAAGTTTTTACTAACACCATATCAGAGAAAAGAACTGCAACTTGGACCAAAAAAGAAAATAATACAAAATGGAAAGATAATATGAAGATTGGTACCTATCCAAGAAAATCCAAGTAGTATAAGGAGGCGCTTTATCAACATTGGGAAGCTTGGCAGTTGTAGAAAATACTACTTCTTCACTGTTAACACTATCTCTGTCAGCAGATCCTTGAATAATCCCACTAAATTTGCAGAGAGGATTGTCCATTCTCAGAGAAAGGAAATTGACTGAATCATTAACTCCTACACTATTCAAATCATTTCTTGATGCGGCGAGAGATTGGAGCTCAGAAACATATGCTTCAATCCTCCTGCTGTTTTTTTCAAGTTTTTCCTACAAATATAAGTACCCCAATAAACCACATTTTCCTCTAAGCAAGTTCATCAAGAGAAAATAATAAAACAGTAATTGAAAATATAAACAAAATAAGTGAATATTACTCCAACTGAAACAACTCTTTCGGACTGAATCTGTCTTTTCAGCTGGGTAAATTTATAACTCAAGTTCGCCATGGTATCACTCCCCTGCTCCAAAAAGAAAATTCGTCATAACAATCTATTTGTGCAACCAAAGAATTCTGGGGAAAAGAAAAAGGAGAAGACATAGTTCAAAAACATAACACGACAATGAATTTAAGCAAACTCCAGTTTCATCGTTTTCTAGTAATTTCTCAGAAAATAAGTAAAAACAATTTAGGAAATCACGGTAAAATCAGAGCGCAACAATTCAGTTCAATATATGAAACCAATTAGAGAAGAAAAATTAGCAAGCAAGAGAATTCAATGATCAGTACCAAAACCTTGAAGAAATGATCAACTGTTTGCAACACAATCCGCAAAATGAAATTTCAGGAAAAATCAAGAGAGGAAAAAGCGAATTGACGAAAAAGGAAAAGAGGGAAATAAGAAAAAAACCTTGAATTTTGAAGAAGACAAGCTTGACTTTGAGACCATCACTCTGATTTCCGAATGAATTTTGGGAGAGTAAAGATACAGACACTGTATGTAGGAAAAAAGTGGAGAAAAACACTTATATACGACGTATATGGAGGGAGCTGACGTGGCCTGGCGCCTCTCCGTAATAAGGCAGAATTAGCTGCTTTCGGTCTAATGAGCCGAACATGCATACGTAATCTGCTTTGGACCATCTGAATCTCCCAATGGGCCGATTAACTCAGTCCAATTTTCAATAGCTTATGATCCAAATTTTATACCAGGTGTCGGCCCATCTAATATTCCAACTCAAATCCATCAATTCCCACTAATCCCTCAATACACATCTGCTTTGGTTACGAACGCTCAACCCTTTTCTCAAATCAATAACTCTGTTGATTTTGTGATCCCATACATTCCTCAGCATGTTTCTGGACCAATTCTAAGTCAATCTCTTGGTTCCAATCACTCTCCATCCACTACTGTTAACAAGCCTAGTCCGAAAGAGGAAGTACGAAATCAAAAGAGAATCCGTTCTCCGGAGTTGGGTTATGTTACTCCTTCTTGCGGGAATCCGACACAGGTAGTGAATGATGTGAATGATGCAGGTTCTGAAATTCATTCCTTGGAAATTATTGCAACCCCTGAGGATCTTCATCGTGTGAAACGGACACATCTTGAAACTCCAATTCCAATAACAACACAATTGGTTTCCTTAACTAAGTTGGAGCTGACAAATGTGCCCCTGAAATTTTCCATGCCGCTGCCAGAACCGAATCTGAAAACCAGAAAGCAAAGAAAGTTTAAGAGGCAGAGACAATCAGGTCAGAAGTTGAGGAATTCTAATGTTGTTGATCAGGCCGAGCAAGCTGCTATCTCGGGTGATGTTCACGCAGACAATGGTGGCGCAGCCATAGGTTCAGGAGATGAAGTAAATGTTCCGGTGAAGGTTGTTCAACAGCCCCGCCATGAGCCATGAATGTAATAAGTTGGAACTGTCAAGGATTGAGGGGTCCTTGGCGAGTTCACAATATTAGATCTCTTTTAAGAGAATTTAAACCCTCTTTGTTTTTTCTTTCTGAGACAAAATGCAATAAACGGCTTGTTGATTATTTGAAGTTCTTATTTGATTTGTATGGTTTTTCTGTTGATATTCAGGGTAAAAGCGGGGGTTTAGCTTTACTTTGGCGAAAAGATATTTCGGTTGATTTACAAAGTTTTTCTAGTAACCATATTGATGTACTTGTTGAGAATTTTGGTGATAACAATGCATGGCGATTTACTGGTTTTTATGGAGAACCGGAGCATGCTAACCGGCATCGTTCTTGGCAATTGCTTAGGAATTTACATAGGAATGTTCATAATGCTTGGATTGTTATGGGGGATTTTAATGAGGTTCTGTGCAATATGGAAAGGGAAGGGGGAAATAGAATAAGTCTGGGGCGATTAGCTGGCTTTAGGAATGCTTTGATGGATACTGGCCTTACAGATCTTGGGCTTATTGGTCCAAAGTTTACATGGTGCAATAATTGGCCCGAACCGAGGACGATTCGTGCCCGGCTTGATAGGGGTGTTGCTAATTTGAATTTTCTCAGTCTTTTTAAGCACTCTAAAATTTCCCACGTTTCTGCTTCTTGTTCAGATCATTGTCCAATATTATTATCCACAAAGTCTGGTCCGGCTAGAGTTGAACGTAAACATAGACCTTTTCGTTTTGAGGATTGTTGGGCTCAAGTTACGGACTGTAAAAGCATAATTGAAGAATCTTGGGTTGGAGCTTTAGGCCCTAGCCCGTCTAAGACCATTGTACTTAACAGTGAAGCTTGTCGAGTGGGCCTAATAAATTGGCGTAGAACTATTAAAGATGATGCCAGAACACTTGAGCAGTTGGAACGTAAATTACTCATGATCAAAGCTGGGCCAATTTCTAAGCAGTCGAGGGAGGAAGAGCTCACAGTGAGAAGACAGATTGATGTTATTATAAGAGCGCGAGAGATTATGTGGAAACAACGGGCTAAGGAGCATTGGCTCAAAGAGGGAGATAGAAATTCAAGGTTTTTCCATGAGAAGGCGACTAAACGAAGTGAAAATAATAATATTGAGGCTTTGTTGGATGAGGGGGGCGTGAGATGTACTTCCAAGGATCAAATAAAAGGTATCATAGAAAGGTATTTTGGAGAGCTTTTTAAATCTAATTCATGCAGTGAAGTAGAGATGGAGGCGTGCCTTGATTCTATTCAACCAAGAGTCACCAAAAGCATGAAGCAGGCGCTGGATAAGGAGTTTGAAAGGGATGAGGTAATTTTTGCTTTAAAACACATGTATCCTCTCAAATCCCGGGGCCCTGATGGCCTTCCCCCGTTATTTTTTCAGAAATACTGGTCTATTGTTGGGAAGGATGTTAGTCGTTATGTTTTGGAATTATTGAATAATAATCGGTTTTGTGATTCTTTGAATTATACACATGTGGTCTTAATTCCGAAGTGTCGTAATCCGGATATTATTACTCAGTTTAGACCTATAAGCCTGTGTAATGTTGTTTATAAAATCACTTCGAAAGCAATTGCTAATCGGTTAAAACCTTTTCTTAATGACATTATTTCACCGAGACAATTTGCTTTCATATCATCTCGTCACATCTCGGATAACGTTCTTGTCCTATGAACTTAATCATGCATTGAAAAAGAAGAATAAAGGCAAAAATGGTTATTTTTCTTTAAAATTGGATATGAGTAAGGCATACGATAGAGTGGAATGGCGTTTTCTTGAAAAGGTTTTGTCTTAATTTGGATTTCCTCCAAGGTTAATTGATTTGATTATGTATTGTGTTCGCTCGGTTTCTTATTCATTTATTCTTGACGGGGTTCAATTTGGGAACATTAAGCCGGGTCGGGGAATTCGCCAAGGAGATCCTTTATCGCCCTATTTGTTTCTTTTTTGCGCCGTAATTCTTTCTTGCATGATTCAAAAACAGGAACAAATGGGCAATCTCAATGGCATTTCGGTGTGCCAAGGAGCCCCTCGGGTATCTCACTTACTGTTTGTTGATGACACATTAATTTGTGGAGAGGTGAATGATGGAGCTATCTGGTGCATTCGGAATATTTTAGAACAATACTCAAGGGTTTCTGGCCAAGTCACGAACTACCAAAAATCTTCAATTGTCTTTAATGGGAGTATTCATGAAGCTGATAAGCGCAGAATGGCCGAGATATTGGGAGTGTAGCTTAGTGATAAGTTTTATCCTTATCTCGGATTGCCGGCAATTACAGGAACATCAAAAGTGTCTATCTTTGCATCTATTAAAGATCGTATATGGAAACGGATTCAAGGCTATTCGGAGAAATTTTTGTCTATGGCAGGGAAGAAGTGTTGATCAAGGCCGTTCTACAAGCTATACCAACTTATACTATGAGCTGTTTTCTATTGCCGGATTGTTTTATACGTGAATTGGATGGACTTATTTCAAATTTCTGGTGGAATAATGGAGAGAACAAAAGGATTCATTGGTTAGCTTGGAAAAAGGTTTGTAGGCGCAAGCAAATTGGTGGATTGGGATTTCGGAGTCTCAAACAATTCAACTTGGCCATGCTTGCTAAACAAGCGTGGAGGATCTTAACAAAACCGGACTCATTGTTGGCAAGGATTCTCAAAGCTAAATATTTTCCGGATTCTAACCTTTGTGATGCAGGGCTTGGTCGATCTCCGTCATATACATGGAGAAGTATACATGCGTCGTTCCATCTTATCTCGGCGGGTTCAAGGTGGAGGATTGGTTCGGGATTGGAGGTGGGTATTTGGTCCAACAACTGGTTGCCACGAGGCCCAAACTTTCGGCCAGGCCTTCCATTAGCTAACTCATTCAATGGTGAGAAGGTAGCCGACTTGTTTGCCTCTGGGGAGTTACGGTGGAACCTTGATCTCGTACATACGTTGTTTACGAAAGAAGACGCGGATATGATAGCAAGTATTCCTATTGGTCCCCATCCTAGGCCGGACAAGCTGATTTGGCATTTTTCTAGAAATGGTCAATTCTCAGTTAAAAGTGCTTACCATCTTGCTTTGGAAATGGATTCTCCGGTATATCAAGACGTCCCTTTAGTTACTCTCTCAAAGGTATGGAACTTACTTTGGAAACTTAAAGTTTTACCTAAGATTAGAGTATTTGCTTGGCGAATCTGTCATAACATTCTACCAACCGGAAAAAATCTTTTGTCCCGTCATTGGTATATCAAGACGTCCCTTTAGTTACTCTCTCAAAGGTATGGAACTTACTTTGGAAACTTAAAGTTTTACCTAAGATTAGAGTATTTGCTTGGCGAATCTGTCATAACATTCTACCAACCGGAAAAAATCTTTTGTCCCGTCATTGTAATATTTTGCCTTCTTGTTTGATTTGTAATTATGAAGTTGAGGATATTTTACATGTCTTGATTTTGTGCCCCTTCTCGAGACAAGTTTGGGCCATTTCTCATCTTCCGTGGAGGATTGTTTCTAGGATTGAGAACAATTTGTGTAGTGGTTTTGAGTTTGCTATTAATGAGTTGAGTAAGGGAGATGTAGTTCTTTTCTTTTCCATTATGTGGGAACTATGGTGCTTTCGGAATAAAAAATGGGCGGAAGGAGAAGATTCAACCCCAGCTAAAGTGTTGGAACAAGCTAGAAATCTCTGCATGGATCAACTAGCTGCTGTCCCGTCGGCTCTATATGAATTAAATTCATTGGATTTGCAAGGGCAGCCTTCTGCTAGTGATCACTCTTTGATTCAAGTTCATACAGCTGGTCCAATAAATGTGCGCCCAAAATGGTCCCCTCCCAATTATGGTACCATTAAACTAAATTTTGATGGCGCCGTGTTTAAAGATTTAGGGAAGATTGGTGTTGGAATTGTAGCGAGGGATGACTGTGGTTCTGTTGTTGGCCGGGAAACAAATATCATCCAAGGACTTCCAAATTCAGAGTTTGCTGAAACATTTGCAGCTTTTTCGACATTGAGACTTGCTAGGGATTTTCGTTGGCGAGATATCATTGTGGAAGGTGATTGCTTGAGCATAATTCGACAGATTTTGGCACAAGAAGAAGACAACTCGTATCTAGGGAATGTAATTGAAGAATGTAAAAAATTGTTTGTTCATTTTGATAGTATTAGGTTAAATTTTGTTAAACGTGTTGCAAATGTTGTAGCCCACGTTCTTGCTAGAAATGCGGCTCACGCCTGCGTAGGTTCGGAGGATATTCCCGATTTTGCTTTGGACTTTGTAATTGCTGATTATAATCTATAAAATTCAATTTTCCTCAAAAAAAAACAAACCAAAAAAAAATAATTGTTGATACTATTTAATCAAGTAGTTTAAAGAATTCAATTATTTTTAAGAAAAAAACTGAAAAAATTCAGTGTATTAAGTTTTAGAATGTAAAATGGTAAGGAGTAATTTAGTCATAAAATTAAACCTATTCACTAAATGAACCATAATCTCCCAAGTCCCAACCAGGCCTGAGGCATCCAATTCATAAGACCCTGACATTCTTGTTCCATATCCCAGAATCCAAGAATACAACATCTAATTTTATAAGACGATCAAAGAATATTGATACACTAATAAACTAAACAAATCCAATATTAAGACAATGATTACGTTGTCAGCATTCTGGCACTATGAAGAGACATCCCATTTAGTACACCACTTTTCATTGCAAACAATGATAATATAGAAGGTAATTTGGATCAAGCATATAGAAGGTAATTTGGATCAAAACTAGAAAATATTCTAAGGGAAATTTTCATTTTATTGTAATATGTCTAACTATAACTACTATAACGGAGTACAGTTACACTTTAAGTCAAGTCAATGTAAACTGTGTACTTCCACTTCAATCAAGTACAAATGTTGCAATAAAGGATGAATTTGAACTACATTAGACTAATCAACTGCGAAATTTTCACAAGAATTTCCAAGCTGTAAGAGAAATAAGTGGTGTTCCTTTCCATCCCACAATAATTCCCTTCCCATTACTACATTCAAGATTGCAAGATTTCCCATTTGCAAACCTCTTCAATACTAAACTCGCTTGATACCGAGCCGACTCGCTGAGTTCGAGTTCAACCATTCGAAAACGTGGGAAAAATGCTCTCCAAACGTCGAGTTTCACACTTCGAGACACTCTTTTTTCACCATCAGTTGCTACTATGTTCATTATCCCTTTCCCGAAATAAATTCCTTCGAGAGTCATTCTATATTGATTATCTCTTTCCATACAATCCTCTAAACAGTCAAAAAATGCACTGTAAAATAGCAGGACTTCAATAAAACGATCAATAAAGGATGGCGAGTTATGACTCGCCTCCACTTCAATCACAACCATTATAGCCGGCTTAAGCTTTCTAATCACTCTCATCACATTTTCCATTATATCGGGTTTCGATATCATGGTCCTTAGTATGATATTCGCGTAGATGGCCACAGTCTCATCCTTTTCAATACTCAACATATCTCCGCTAAATTCCCCAAAATTATTGACACAAACAATCTCAAACGAGAAGGGAAAATTCAAAGACAGAGCAAAATCGAGCAATCTCTTGCAAGTTTCCTCATCAGAGCTCCTACAATCCGGTGTGGTAACTGCAGTTAACCTGAGGCTCTGAACCTTGAAATTATCAGCAAGCCCTTGCATCAAAGTCGTGCAATGTATACCACTTCTTATCTGAAGATCGATCAAGTGGATCTTACCACGCGTCCTCACATTCTCTATGATGGTCTGCACCGCAGCGAATTGCATCACCTGCGCAAATGGCAGTTCCTGGTGGGTTGCTATGAATGTGTTGTTTGAGCCTAATGCGAGAGGTAATATTTTCTCCTGTGATTTTTCCTTTTTCTTCGAGGAGCTTCCGGAATGTTCTGTATTCATCTTCTCTTGAAGAGCTCCAGCAAAATAGAAAGCTAAACGCTGGATTGGTGTACCTGTAGTACCAGAGGCCATCCAGAGACACCGTGAGATCAGCTCGTTTGCGAGATCCAACCGTTGGTTACCTGCCACGTGCTCGGCTGCAGATAGGAGGCATTGTATGATTTCCACATCTCTCGCGTCGTCCATTGAAAGACCTGATAGAGAAGAACCGTAAGGATGGATGAACGTGGAAATTCCGTCAATTTTATTGCTGGAAAATTGGATGAATCTTTCTCCAGCAATCCTTAAAATCTCATTCGTTGATAATTTCTGCTGAACATCTTCAGTCTCGTTGATGATCGTCGGATGAATCCAGTTTTTGTCTCTAACTGGAATCCTCAATCCCGTACCGTAATTCTTCAGCAGGTTCCATGATGTGAGAGAAAATGAGCGTGGCTTATAATTCTCCACATTTTTGCTTGCGAAATCTGATCGGACATCCTCAGAAACCTTTTCTAGTGTATTTCTGAAGAGTTCATCGGATTTTTTCTCCATGGTGTTGATTTCGTGATCAAACACTGAGGAAAACAAATCCATAAATCCATTCTCGTCGATTTGGAACCATGGATCATCTTTACTACTTGAAATAATTGCTTCATCTTTTGCTTCAAAATCAATTGGGATTTCATTGAATTGAAATGGGGAGAATGCAACATTCGCCATATTGAATCGAAGACTAATTAAGCTTACTCTCAGTTACTACTACTCTCTCCTTTAGATAATTACTGAAAGCATTGGCTGGATAATCTCAATGTAATGGTGTTGTATGATATTTTCATATACAGTACGTTTTATTATTTAAGTTTTGGGCCGTGTCCAGCCAACCAAGGCCTGACAAAGATTAAAGAAATTAAAGAAATGAAATATATGGACGAGACAAAAAGAGTGGACAAATGGAAATTAGATTAACATTTAATTTAATTATCTGAGCAATTGGAGTGAATCATCGCTTTCAATTGAACTTTTATAATAACAAACTTAGAAAAAACCGGGTGGAAAACAAAAAAATAGTAGACAGTAACCTGAAAATAATTTTGCCAAATTTTGTTGTTCCAATTACTTTTTTTCTACAAATATATGTGAGCTAGGCTTGAATATGCCGACATACAAAGTTACAAGTGGTGGATGAAATTTCAATGAAGGTGAGTTCATTAATTGGCCAATAGGCCATATATAATCCATACAACTAACTTCACAAGCCTGCAGATTTTTTCACGTAAACTTGGTTTCATAGCTCTTTCGTCTTTCACAACCAGCTTGGATTTAATAATTAATGAGCAAAAACGACGCGTAATTGCTGAAAAGACAAAGTAATTTAGACTCTGAGCCGCGTGGGGACGATAGGAACTAACACCAGAGAGTTAGACAAACAATTGGCACGTTGTATTTTTATAGGATTTGTTTACTTCATAACTTGAGTATAAAAAAATTAATCCTCAAGGGATAATTACAATTACACTCTTTGATTTAGGGTAAACACAACAACACTTCCTTAATTATTAAAAATTATAGATAAATTAATACTCTCTAATTCTAATAAAAACCTAAAAAATTTAACGGAAAGTTGTTATATGTGGAATGAGCGAAGCGATTAAACTGTTGTACAATTAATCAAACGTTGACATCCATACGGAAACAAGAAAGTGACTAACGACATGACGTAAGTGTTAGACGACATCATAATCGAGGAAATATCTCTGTAATTTTCAATAATCGAGAGGGTCTTGATGCATTTTTTCCTAGGTGGAGAGGTGTAAATGAATTTTCTCTAATTTTAATCATTGTTGAAAGATGCAAATTCATATATACTTCAAATCATTATTGCAAGGTGTAGCCTAATTTTTTTATCATTCTTGCAATGTATGTTTATGTGTGTATACATTAGTCTTTTTAAATTTTAATAATCATGAGAACATGGATTTAATCATGGTATAATGATTGGAAAAGACTTTTAGCTAGAGGGACCGGAAATATTTTGGGTGAATAAAAATATTATTTCCATTCTAATTTCCGGATATAATTTTGCTTGGCATTTCTTTTCTTAAAAGTAAACATTAAAAAAAAAAGGTAATTAATTTCCAGTTCATTTATGGAGTCTGATAAACCCCCAGAAATAATTTTTCAGTAATAAATTACAGAAGAATTGTAAAAACAAAAGAAAAGTATAAAATACAAAAATAAAATTGAGCCGGTCCAGCTCAAACTTTCTCATCATTAGGCCGGCTATTCCCTTCCTCTCTCCTACGTGTCAAAATCACAACCGTGAAAATCAAGCCTTTGACCACTCTGACCATCCCAATGGTGACCGTCAGATAATACAGCCACCACCCCACGAAATCCGTCACCAAGATCCCCATCATCAGCTCCCTCTTCACCTCCGGCACCACCACCAGCGCCTCCACCTCCTCCCTCAGCCGCCACCACCACAATCCGCCGTAACTCAGCCCCACTACCGCCTTCTCCACCCACCCCTCCTTCGTCCAATACCCAAATATCGTATCGTCCACCACCGGCTTCACCACCGTCTTCCCCCAAAACGCCATCGTTTCGTGCAATCCAAAGAAGAAAATTGTTCGACATACAAACCCCAAATCCTGCCCAAAACCCGACCCTTCGATTCCGGCGGCGATGCTGCCTTCAATCCCTAACCCGACGCAGATTTGCAGAACGCAGAGGAAAATCCAGGCGGCGTACAAACGGTTTCGTATTAGGGGCTCGGGCGAATGGGTTATGAACGCGATTTTGCCGGTCAAGGCGTGAGTTAGAGTCGACACGCTTATGATGGAAATTAGTAATTGGAGAATTATGGGGGTTTTAGTGTATAAGAAAAGCGAGCATAGAGAAGAAATCGGGGATGGGTAGGTGTCGGAGACGGCGAGGAGATACTGGGCGGTGGAGAGGCGGGCGAGGAGGAGGAATGAGAGAGGAAGAAGGAGGCTGAGGAGGGCGACGGTCAGAATTTGAAATGGCTCCCTCACGGCAGCAGCGGCGGCGCTGCAGACCCTGTTTCTCTTTTCATTTGTTTGATTAGCTTCGGATGAAGATGAACTGAACCCCATTGAATACGCTGTAAATGAGACTAAAACTGTTTCCAGAAACGATGAAGATGAAGATACAATATACGTCTATATTTATGTATGTGTATAAAATGTATTGTGAGAATTTAGATATATAAAAAAGAGAGGGAAATCAAAGTGGTCGCCACGACCTGACATAGGAGAGGTTTGCATTATAGGGGTGGGTTGTAATTATGGAATATTTGTTTATGGCGATGTCAACATGTCTGAGGAACTGGTTTATTACATGAATGAATAATGTCCTTTCTCAGAATGTTAGAAGGAACTTTGATCCGTTCCAAAACATGCTGGTGTTGGATTTGTTAATGACACGCTTTTCTTTGTGTTTGGTGGATATATATATATTTGACTTATGAGTACTAACAGTGAAATGACCAAAATGTCCTCAACAACATGCTACGTGCTAAATTTGTTTTTAATTAGGTGGTTATCGTTTAAATTACTGTGACATAAATATTAATCGTCAATAATTTATAACAATTATCTTTATTTACCATCGATTCAACAACTCACAACTGTAACAATCAAGAATATATCAACTAACAAGCAAATGCCGATATTCATTCAACAATTCTTGGAGAAAATCTACATATGGTGGATAATTGGAAATCGATCCCAATACCTTATATTATCTTTGGACTTTCAGTTTTGCCATTTAGGCTAGGCTTCATTGGTTAGCTTTTTCTTCTTGGAATAGCCTCAACTTCTAGTTCAATATTTTTTGCTCATCGGCCGAATTTTACTTTAACTTGTCTTTTCAACCTCTTTCACTGTATTTATGTGAAAATCTGAGTTCAATGCAACGTAAATTCAGGTAAAACAAAAGAAAACAAGAGATCCAAAGCAGAATCAGAAAAAAGTCCAAAGTTACAAAATAAAATAATCTACAGTCAAGACAGTTGAGCTTTCAAAGAGAAAAGCTAAAATTCCCCTGTTATGATATCCAAAATGTATAAATGTGCTCATACAAAGCTAATTTAGCATAATTCCAAATCCCCTGGCCGTAAAATGAATAGCCCATCTTCTGCCTATGTAAACCGAACCAAATCAAGAAAAACGGGTCGGATTAAACACAACCTTATTGTTGTTCTTCTGCAACTTCAAGATGACTCACGGTTTTAAGAGGATTGAAAATAACGTCATCTACAAGTCCATAATCTTTGGCTTCTTCAGCACTCATGAAAAAGTCACGACCAGTGTCTTCGTCAATCTTATCTAGGGTTTGACCGGTGTAGTAGGCCAAGTAACTACTTAGAGTTGCTTTATGATGTAATAGTTCATCGGCCTGAGGAACAATATGAGGTTTAACTCATCACTATCATATATCCACAAAAAATATCCAAATAGCAAATGATGTGCCAACCATACAGCTGAAAAATTAATAATGCATAGAAAGAGACCGGATTGCTTAGCATGACTCAAGTTTGGCTGGAGCTTTTGCAAAAGCTTTTGCTTTTGGGTGCAGAAGCTAAAGTTGTAAAAAGTTTGAGCAGTAAATGTGATAAGTGATAGGGCAAAAAAGAGAGGGAAAAGTTAAAAAACAATAGTGTTTCGCGAAAAATGTTAAGAAGCACTTTTGTTACTCTAACTAAACAAACTTCCATTTATTTACGAGCAATGACCTAGAAGCTAAAGCTAAAGGTTGGTCCTTAGGTCCTTCCAGCTTCTAGCTTATTCCAAATACTCCAAAGTGCTGAAAAGGGGCATGAAGCACAAAAATTGCCTTTTTCTTTAGAGTTTACAACACTACTTAAGAAATCAACAGAAGCATGACAATCCTAATGTATGGATTGGACCGGGTTTGCTAGTTTGTAACATTATAAAACATTAGATAGCCTCAAAAAGCTACAGCATCAGGCAATGATATCATCTTTTTAAATAGATTTCCACTTCCAATTTTGATGATAATAGCCACATGTTACTTACAAAGAGACAATTACCTGAATTTTAATTTCAGTTGCAGTACCCTGAATTCCACCATATGGCGCATGGATCATCATTCTTGCATTGGGAAGGGCATATCTTTTTCCTTCATTGACCAACAACAAGAAAACACAGTAAAACCATTTGAGAAAGCAAGAAACAAACAATTGAACCTTCAAATCGCCTGAAATAAACCAAATCGTATACCTTTAGTCCCGGCACACAAAAGAAAAGCTCCCATACTGCAAGAATAAGTCGAATCAATTTAATTAACAAATATATCTCTACATTATGAAACGATACAAATAGAATGTAAATCACAAGAACAAGTCGGCAGTAATAAACACCTATTAAGAGATTAAAGCTCAACTGTGCATCTAGAAACACATAGTCAGGGACATTATCCAATATATATTAACATTAAAGGAAAATATATCCAGATGAGAGTCATTTAGTTTTCTAATTGGTTGTGCAGGCTGGAAGTAAAAAATGAAAAACAAAAAAAAAAGAAACAAAGAAACGAAAATGGAAGAGAAAAACAATAAGATATCTGTGAGAAAAATTCAGTAGTGATAGGCTCAATACATCTGATAATCGAATAGTACAATGGGACTTGCAGCAGCTGTGGCTTGTTAAGGTTTGTCCATTCATCGATTAGACCAAGAAGTAGATATTGCATTAAAAAGAAAAAACAATACCTTTTTTTTAAGTTACCAACACAATTTATAGCAAGCAACAGTAAACCAGTTTCGATGTGTCCTTACCTAGCTGCAATCCCAACACATACTGTTGAAACATCAGGCCTTACATGCATCATAGCATCATATATGGCCATACCTAGAAAGGGAAAAGGGAGCAAATAATAAGATATTTGTAAACCTCAGCAACAAATAATGGAAATTTCAAGAAGTGGATTACCAGCTGTAACCGATCCACCTGGAGAGTTCACATACATGATTATGTCCTGTTCAATTAGTGGGAATTTTTATCAGTAAAATTCACTACACCTCAAGTAATAAGATTACACACCGTCAAAATTAGAATAACAATCTTAAATTTTGCATGTTCATGTGTATTAATGTATGTGAAAGAAAATATAAAAATATAACTGTAAAGATGATCATACAGATTAACCAGACTAGCTAAGAAATGATAAGTTGAAAATCTATACCTTAGTAGGATTGACAGCATCAAGATAGAGCAACTGAGCAACAATGTTGTTCGCCATGTCATCTTCAACTTCTCCACCACATCGTATTATCCGCTAAAAACAAATTTAGTTACAAGTAAGCCAGACAGACTAGTAACCAAGAATTTTCTATCCAATTCATATAAAAATCTCCTCACGTAGTGAAAAAGTTGGTTGGTAACACCCATATAACGCTCTTGACCCATCGGTGCCCCTTGTGCATAAGTTGGAATGTATGGTGATGATGGAACTTGCAAATCATCCCTATGAAGAAAAACTTTTCATTATAAACATAACTTCCATACTCATTCATGTTCACATATGTAAATTGCATACTCATTCTTGTTCGCATATGATACTGAGTGTCCTTGATGCTAGAGTTCAAAGTCAACACTATCTAGTCTTTCTTGGAATAAGTTACTATGATAAGATTCTACTTGCAAATCACCCATTGATGCAATTAATCTTTAATCCTTAGGTAATTTGCACATCAATATGTTAGTAAGTACAGTATAAAATGGGATAATGGGATCATTTCATTTATAATTTTCCAGCTTTCTAACATCGATGTTATGAAACTCGCAAACTTCCTAATGTTTTGTATCATTGAAATAAAATAAAGTAAATCGATGAATTACCCATTATTGCATGCGGAAAAAAGGTACTAGAATTAACAGATGAACTTAATTTAAGACCACGATGAGATACCGGATATAAAGACTAACCTAATCGACCAAATGCCACGGCGTGAGCTCTTTTCCGGAGAGTACGTCGCCTTCACCTGATTACTTCGGAGGCTTGATTTCGTCGATTTCCTGCAAAATCAACATCAATAAAACAGAAGATAGAAATATATACTTATTGGTACAAAGTGAGAGATTAACACGCTGTCACACAAAACGAATTGTACCTGGAACGGAGGGTTTGGAAGGGGGTAGAGATGTTTTTGGACGATGAAGGGGAAGAAAAAGGGTTTGTGGAAGAGAGAGAAAATGAAGGTGAGTTTAATCTGATAGACGAGGAAGAAACACACGCATGCGCCATCTCCGCAGGTAACCGGCGGAGCTGCTGAGTTGCACTGAACTGAAAGGCTTATCCAATTAACGGCGGCGACTGTTAGTGGAAGAGAGAATATAGCGTGTTGATAGATCTTTTATTTTCCTTTTTTCTTCTTATTTTCTGTTGTTTGGGGGCGAAAGGAGGTAGCCCTTTCGAAAACTTTCGAATTATATCTGTAATTTGTTTTTCACCATTTTTTGTACATTACCATAACTTTAACATGTGGAAATTATATATGCTAAATTAATAAATCCCTAAATAAATATTTTAAAAAGTGTGAGAGCTAGTGTTGTGTTAATACATATGATGCACCTTCGCTAATTATAATAAAGACTTGACCCAAAAAAATAAAATTATAATAAAGACACGATACAATATGGAAGTAGTATCTGACACGCTATTACGAGACTATTCCGACCCCAATCAATTTGCTATAGCCAAATGCTAATGTTACCGTATAAATATTAAATGACTCGACCCCAACTACGAGACCATTCCGATCCGAAATGTCAAGGTAAGTCAGGCTATTGACCCACACTTTCAAGGCTCGGTCCTGAAAAAAATACAGTCAATAAATCTATGTGAAATCATATTACATCATATGATTAGTTCACCAGAGTCGCCACTGCATTAAATGCGAATAGTACGACTTACCCTATTCACTGGACCATTTTGACAATACCATGCCGGATTAAGGCTAGTGTTGCAGGCCGAGGTCGATACATTTAATACACGTCTGTAGCAGTGTGCTTGTGGGTGTTGTTGACTCCACTATAAATATCTCTCATTTATTATGGTTAGTAAGCATAATTTATTATTTTGAGGACACATTTTATCTCTCTAAGCCCTTTCCGTTTAAGGTTATTGACTTAAATATCAGAGATTCAACGCCAAATCAAACCCTCTCCGACCAAATGATACCCTGTTCATTGTTTTCAGATCGAAATCATTCTCTTTTTATAGATTCAATTGACAACTCTATTTAGATCTTTACCGTGAAATCATCGTCCCAAAGCAAACTCATCAATATCCCAAACAATTTGTTCAAACTCATCAATACTTGTAATGTTGTGAGAATAGAATTTAAGCTCCTATTTACTTGCTTGCTGCTACCCCTAAAGAGAACATACACATCATTATTTTTTTAAAATTTTTAAGTAATGTAGAGTTGATATACATTAATTTAAGAAAAGTTTGAAAAAATTGTATTTACTTCATACTTGTAATGTGTTGCCACTAGCCAGGGATATGTTAAAGGGCTTTTCACTTTTGTAATGCCACCAACTAGGGGGATATTAGTAAATTTTTAGGAAAGGGGATATTAGTAATTACGAAGCTCTCACATATATATATTTTTTTAAAAAAAAATTATCCTAAATTAGATCTCGAGGAGTAAACGCGAGGTTAGTTAGTTTTGGAGGAGATGATAAATTGTCATATTATGAATAGCGATATCTGCCCTAAAGAAACAATACAAATACTAGCAAACCGTAAGCCCTGACACCGAAGTGGACGATATTACCAAAATCTAAAAATCATGCGCGACTAAGATCTAAACCCTCCATTTTTCTCTCTGCGAATTTCAGATCGCACTGATCAGTAAACGCCAATGGCTTCCTCAGTCCATTATTTCCTCTTCGCAGCAATACTTCTCCATAGTTATCGACTTATTGTTGCTGATTCTATTCAAGGATGTGGTGGATTCGTTGAGGTTTTGTCTAGGATATACTGGATCTTCTACTTTCTTTTTTGTTTGATTTTTGATTGAATTAATTTAAATTTTACAGTTTATATCCAGTTTCGAACTTAACGTATGAATGAGTGTGGAAGTGAACTTGTATCTGTTATTTTGTAGGCGAGTTCGGCGTTGATAAAGTCAAGGAAGCCAACTGATGCAAAATTGGATTATTCTCACGTTACGGTGCGATGATTTGTTGCCGTTTATTATTTCTTTGTAGAACGTTTTGTTCACTTACCTTAGTTGAGTTGGAATATGTTGAAGTGTTTATGTAATGAGTACTGATTTTCAACAATGTAGGTTGAACTTCGGACATTGGATGGCTTGGTCAAGGACCGGACGCAGTGTGCTCCTAATGGTTACTACTTCATTCCGGTTTATGACAAGGTCAATTATTAGATACTTTACCCTTTACCCTTTCTCTTCCAACTCCCTAATCTGCAATTT
Organism: Verbena officinalis; assembly: GCA_958496215.1. Taxonomy (NCBI): domain Eukaryota; kingdom Viridiplantae; phylum Streptophyta; class Magnoliopsida; order Lamiales; family Verbenaceae; genus Verbena; species Verbena officinalis. Next base: position 1,654,944 of record OY292385.1, read on the forward strand.
ATTTTTTTTCGCTTTCTTGAATCTACTTTTCTGGTAACCTCAGTTATGAAGTATTAGATATGCTCAGAGGTGGAACTCCATCTCTTTGAGCCTTTGGTGATTAGAGCTTGTTTAAGATCTCGCAAAGATTGGACTGGGTTTTAGCTAGACTCATTATTGATACTATCTGAAGTGGTCTCCAGAGTAATCAATTAATTGTGCTTGTATTTAACATGTCTATGCCTCCCTCAGATTCCTCCATGCTTTTAGGGACTCTAAACAATACATGACAAGTGATTTCCTTATGTATCATTTTTCCAGACTTTGACTCTCCTGCTGAACACCGTGTTAACCCTTCCTCTCCTTCAATCTACCTACCAACCATACCCAAGGCACGTGGCTGCTGAGCAGGGTTGAAAAGATGAAGAGCATGCTCCGTTGTATCTTTCACTATTCTGCTTCTCTGTCGAAAAATGATGTTTAATTAAGACTCCAGTACAATTTACTAGAACTTTGTAAATGTGATGGTTGGGATTTGCATGCCTGATCCACTATATAAAATTCAAAGGAGCGGTTTAAAGCTGAAGCTGCATATAATTGATTTTGAGCTGGACTAGTTTCATTTTGAAAGTTCTACTATTTTAATGGTCGAATGATTAGTTCAATGACAAGTCAAATCAACTATAGTAATATATAAATTAAATGCTTTAGTGGTTTTATTTTCAGTGTTCTTGTACAATGCCTATGTACTAATAGTCGTTTCGTTTCATTTGAAAATATGCTTTGTGCTTCTCGCAGGGTTCATATGTGATCAAAATCAGAGGACCTGATGGATGGACATGTGCCCCAGAACAGGTTAAGTTATTGGTTACTTCTCAGTAATATGTTACCCTCTAACAATGTGTTGTTTCTACTTTAAGGACTAAGTGTTTTTGATTAATATATCATTTACACGTATCTAATTTATATTCTGACATGACAAATTTATTTTTTAGGTTCCTGTTATTGTTGACCAATCTGGTTGTAATGCCAACGAAGATATAAATTTTCGATTTACTGGGTAGGTGCAAATTGCCTCTCGAGTTCTTTGTTCTGAATTACTAAATTACAAACCTTATTATGCTGCCCATTTATTGCTTGTCTTGTGCTTCATTCACTTGCTGCTTCTGCTATAGTGAAGCTTACCCAACTGCTTCTGCAGGTTCACCTTATCTGGAAGAGTTGTTGGAGCAGCTTCTGGGAAGAGCTGTTCACTTAAAGACAGTGGTCCATCAGATGTGAATGTCGAGCTTTTGTCTCCCAGTGGAGATGTTGTCTCGTCAGTTTCAACAACATCAGCAGGAAGATACTCATTTAAAAACATCATTCCAGGCACTTACTCTTCCAATTTCTTCACCTTGAACTGTAGCATGTGGCATACTTAATAATTGGAGATGGACTACTAGTTGGTATCATCTTACAAGTTTGTTCTTCCAAGTCATCCCTTTTCACTAGCTGACGTGTATCACTCTTTTAAAACTACTTCATCTTTCCTTTTCTTCATGCAATATTTTTTCTTTTCGACTTTGTGAACTTAAGTTGTCACTTCATATTTCATCATGATTTAAAAGAGTACCATAAACTAACTCAGATTTTATGGTAAGGAGAGTAGGAGACCATTCCTTTTAATTTGACCTGTTAAAATATATGCACATGCGTCTAGTGTGCCTGATCCACCTTGCAAGAACTTTATTTATATATAGTGGATACATGTGTGCCAAATAATTTGTGTTTATGCCACGAGGAGTGTAGCTTCTGTTTTTCCATATTCTGAGTTGAATAACATTAGGTGTTTTATTGCCTATACGTTATTGTTGTTTATAGTTAATATTATCCATGAAATTTTGATTTACTTATCAACGTCATTGCTTAAATGTAGGAAAGTATAAAATACGTGCTTCACGTCATGATTTAAATATCGACATCAAAGGCTCTGATGAGGTATCATGTGAATTCCCTTTCTCCTCCGACCCTCTTACTCTATAACCTTTTTACTTCCTATAATTGTTGGCAACTTTTGCGTCTTTCTTCTGCAGATAAAGAATTTCTTTTCTGAACATCCTTATACGATATTGTTCATTCAAGTTCATATATTATCATGCAGGTGGAAGTAGGATTTGATAATGGTGTGGTTGATGATATTTTCTTTGCATCTGGATATGACATTCGTGGACATGTAGTTGCTCAGGTAACTCTTTGCCAAGCCCAAATGAGTACTTGTTCATATGCTTTTGAAAACTGATTAACCATCCAAACAGTTCTAATTTTGCTGGGGTTGTTCAGATTGAATGTAATAAAATGATAGTCTAATTACTTAATTGTACCTTTTGATTTTTTCCTGTCTTTGGCTTCCATTTCATTCTCTATATGAATGATGACGTTCTATGTGGTTCAGAATTTTTTTTTCGGCAGTTGGTTACATTGCTTATGTGTTAATGCCACTGACTGCAAATTCATATTCTTAGTTACTTTTTAATCAAAGGAATTGAATACTCTTCTTCAACTCTTTCACTGCATGGTGCTTCTGCATGTAAAGCGCACCTAGTGAACTTTGTTTCACTATGTATTTAATTCCTGCTGGATAAGATTTGATGTTATAGAAAATGCATTGTTTCTTAAAAGGTTTCTTTTTTGCGAGATGTTTTTCTAGCTTATAGATTGTAATGCGACAATTACTAACAGCATCCCTGACAAACTTGTGGTGATTTGTCAGCATTTGTTAAAGCCTCTAATCATAGATGAATTTTTTTTTTTTTTTTAATTACCCTCGAATAAGCAGATCTGATGTATGTTATGTGATACTGATAGGGAAATCCGATATTGGGAGTTCACTTTTACCTATACTCGGATGATGTTTCGGAGGTGAATTGTCCACATGACTCTGGTAATGCACCTGGGTTGGGGAAAGCTCTTTGTCATGCCGTATCTGATGCGGACGGGATCTTCAAATTCACCTCAATACCATGTGGTACTATTCTGTGCTTCTAAAGTTTTCCTTATCACCCCGCAAATGCATCTTTATCTGTACATTCCTGGTTCACCTGAAGTAGGTACCAAAGGGGGACTACTACAAGCAAATAGATCACTCTTATAGCTCTTAAATAAGTTTATTTGATGTTAATGTAAATCATGCACTTCGGGTCTTGGTGTTCGGATAAGTCCCGCAGCTGTTCAACTAAATATTGGAAGCTATTGAGTCAAATTATATTCTTGATGCATGTTCAGTAATCCCACAGTAACTTATAAGAAGTTGGTTTGGGTTTCCTGAGGCTTATCCAATGATTTGGTGAAATGTCTAGGAACCTACAAGCTCATACCTTTCTACAAGGGTGAAAACACAGTTTTTGATGTTTCACCTCCTTCGATGGTGGTGTCTGTTCAGCATGATCATGCTGTAGTCGCTCAAAAATTTCAGGTATGCCATTAGTTGCTTTGATTACCTACCAACCATTTTATCCACCTAATTTTGAATTATTGCTCTTCTTGAGAGAATATATGTGCAATGATACTTTGTCAATTATAACTCTTCAATTCGTTCATTTTATGGACGCTAAACTTTGTTATCTTGAATATAGAATCATCTATCATGTTGGTGTTATATAGGTTACTGGGTTTTCAGTTGGGGGTCGTGTGGTTGATGGTAGTGGAAATGGAGTGGATGCTGCAAAAATTGTAGTAGATGGCCATGAAAGATCAATAACTGATAAAGAAGGATATTATAAACTTGATCAGGTAAACCCACTTGCCAACTTATAATTGCAACATTTGTGTTCCTTGTGTTAAACTCAAAAGGTATTTATTTAATCAATTATTATTGCGACAAGAAGAAAACTCGTCCATAATCCATTTTTTTGTTCCTCATTTCCATCTTATTGTCCACTTTTGTTATATCTATATGCTGTTAACTATGTGGTTACACATTGTTTATGGCTTGCTACATCTTTCTAATTTAAGGTATTTCCTGTTTCCTTTTTAGTGTATTGCAAAATATATGTCCAAAAGCACTGTGGTCTCCAGAACTGTGGCATATTTTAGCATATATATTATAGTTTTGTCAAACCTACTGTAGGATAATATACATGAAAAGCTTTTTTTTCTAATCATCAATTAATGAACTAAGCTGATAAAACATTAAGATTGCTATCCAATTTAAAGGTCAACTATGATTACTTAAGTAAAAACACATATCTTAGAGAAATCAAATTGAGTAAAAAGTACTTAGTTGGCAAGTGCATTCTAGTCATTTCATTCTAATTCCTATGATTCTGATGTGCATCACACACATTTTGTAGTGATATCCTTAGTTTGCAAAGAAACAACGAAGCAACCATAGTCATCTTCCTTACAGTTATGTAGTTGAGAAATTTTGGCGTGTATTAGAGACATTAAAATATGCCAAAAAGAAAGTTGATTCTATTCCAACTCTGCCACTGAATTGTCCCTGGATAACTCATCTAATCATCTGCTCTCAATTTATACTTAATACGTGACATATTTATTTTATTTTGGCTTCTGCGTTATGAATGGTTGATATTTTTAGGTTACATCTAAAAGATACAGTATTGAAGCAAAGAAGGAGCACTATAAGTTTGAAAAGCTGACTGACTTTTTGGTGAGTCAATCTTTTTTATTTTGCTGCCAAAGCTCTAGTAAATTAGCCAAGTACATAGACAAGTAATGTAGCAGCACCACTTGATCTCCTTTGATCTTCAGTGGCTACTCAATGATTTACATATTTTCTGCCGTAATCTGATTCTTTGTTAGGTCTTACCAAACATGGCTTCAATCATTGATATCAAAGCTGTATCATATGATGTATGCGGAACTGCTCAAACGGTTAATCCTGCTTACAAAGCTAAGGTATTTTTTCCTTTATATACCCTAACAGCATTGTGTGCATTAATTTTTGTATGTAAGTGACCCAATACTTGATTTAGAGGACAAGGGAAATAAACCAGCGTGAAGATTGCTTTTGTCTTATTCCCCTTCATAATGTTTAACAATGGCACTGGGAGTTGACAAGTTGTTCAGTGGTTTAGATGAAGAGACATTTTATTGTTTTTCTGAAGTCTGATGGTAGGAGTTTCCAAATTTAGTCTTGAGGATGAAAATCTTCTAAAGAGATCCAGATAATCTAATTTGTTTGGGTGGTGTTAGTGACATTCAGGACTTGTGCGTCCACTGATTGTTGTGTTGGCTGGATATGGTGGCAGTTAGCTCACTACAAATATTTATCGTTCAGGAACTTTTGGGAAACTTATGTAGTCGTTGTTTACATCTGTTTGTTTGTGAAAATGTGAAAAGCGTTAATCTCTTGTTTTTATGCCTTTCTTAACTTGGTGCAGCTAACCAATTGACCTGAATGCCAGGTTGCTTTGACTCATGGACCAGAGAATGTGAAACCCCAGGTGAAACAAACTGATGAGAATGGGAACTTTTGCTTTGAGGTGAGCTCTGTTCCCTGTGGTATTTCCTGCCATGCTTATAAGGCTCTTTTCTCGAGTGGGATAGTCACGACTTTTCTTATGTGTTTGTTGCATTGCTTACTTCGCATGAATATATTTGATGATAAATAAGAAACTGATAACACTGTAAAAGCTATATTATAGATGAAATGTGCAGGTTTTCGTTTCTGCACATGACTAAATGGGTGTTTGGGCTTCTATTTTTTTTCAGGTTCCTCCTGGTGAATACCGCGTATCTGCTTTTGCAGCCACGCCTGAGAGTGCTCCAGAACTTCTGTTTTCTCCATCTTATGTGGATGTTGCAGTTAAAAAACCAATACTAGGTGTCAAGTTTTATCAGGTATGTTTAAAATATTATTAATCTGCTTTTCTTTCCTATGTTAACGATTGGAAACTTGATCATGTCTATTCTTATATCATTAATTATATTTGAAAATTTTAGGCACAAGTCAATGTCCGGGGCTCAGTAGTATGCAAAGATAAATGCGGGCCTTCTGTTTCTGTCATGCTTGTGAGACTGGATGTTAAAAGTAAAGAAGATAGGCAGACAGTTATTTTGACTGATCAGAGTAGTGAATTTTCCTTTTCCAATGTACTCCCTGGGAAATATAAAGTTGAGGTAATGCTGTTAGTCTTTTGGTTTCTTGGTCTTCCTAAATCAAATTATATCCACTGCTTTCTTTTTCTTCTTCTACCATTCTATTTCCGTATTTCTGTGCTTTTATCTCTGTATTATGATGATAAAGCTTATGGTAAGATCACTTGTTCTATCTCAATGGACCTCATGCAGTTCTGAACTACTGGTAATTGTTGCTGGTGAACGTGAAAGTCTGGACTGTGGCATTTTTGCTGTTCTTTTCTTTGTTTTCTAAATCTTTATCACCATTGTCGCTTATTACAATCATTAATCTGTTCCATTCTAGGTAAAAAGCTATTCCCCTGGAATGACATCGGGAGAAGATATATGGTGCTGGGAACGGAACTCTATTAATGTGGATGTCGGTGCCGAGGATGTTGAAAATATTACTTTTATTCAAAAAGGCTATTGGGTTAGTGTAGTTTCCAGCCATGTGGTGGATGCTAACCTGGTACAAGCAGACAGTTCTCCATTGAATTTGAAGATTAAGGTTAGAGCCATCCTTTGATTATTGAAGATCTGATTAATTATTTACATGAGATAATAATAAACATTATAAGTGTTGTGAAATTGCAGAAAGGTTCGCAACAGATTTGTGTAAAGTCTTCTGGTGTTCATGAGCTCCATTTTACTGACTCGTGTATTTCCTTTGGAAGCTCCACTTTGAAAGTTGATACATCAAACCTTTCGGTACGATGTATATTGGGGTTGATCCATCTCTTCCGATTTTCGTTTGTCTTTCTTGTTGGGTGTGTGGTACTGTGGAACTTTGGTTGGTAATCAGCATGATTTGGTTTCATTTTTCCTTTAGGATTCACTTTCTCTCTTGTTTTTGCAGCCTATTTATCTCAACGGAGAGAAATATCTGCTGAAAGGACAAATAAATGTTGAACCAAATGACAATTTACCTGAGAAGATACCACTTGACATCTTAGATGATAAGGAAACATTAGTTGATGGTACTACTGCCAGATTTGTATCTACTGAAGATCAATCAGGAAAGGCTGTCTATGAGTATTCTGTTTGGGCTAACTTTGGAGAAAAACACATCTTTGTCCCTAGGGATTCCCGGTATGTATCTTGTAGTTTTGGCACTTATGGTACAATCTCTCTCTGCTTCTTAGTTGTTCAAAAGTTACTGTTTTTCAGAAATAATGTGCTTTCACGAGATCAATTCAACTTCCTAAACCAATTTAGTTATTTCACCTGATTTCTTTAGGTCGTCCTTTTTCATCTTTCTCTATGTTTTTCTGTTGCATGCCCCTGTGTGCAGAACTTATTTAGACATAGGAACATGATTGTGTATGAAGTCTCGTCGACTTTACAGATAACTTTTTCCGGTCCTGCACCCTTGTCACATTGTGAATATTTCCTAAGAAATTGAACTCCCAAACTTGTTCATATCTCTACTTATATAAAGAGACACTAACTATTTAATTTGCTGACAAACTTTTATCTGAGACTTGATCAGTTAACAATCTATGTTGTCCAGCATTGTTGCTTATCAATTTGACTTTCTAAAAGTTACTTGACCTAACCTAAGCAACAGACTTCTTTTTCCTATCTTTTGATGTTGACAATAACGGCATAAACAATATTGATATTTGGAGATTAAATAATCTATTTTAGGATGCTGAACTTAGAGGCCACGTTCCTAATCTAGAAATTGTGTTTGAGTTTCTCTTTCCTCCTTCCACCATCTAAATCGATTATTCTATTACTATTCTGAATTTATTTCCTCATCTTTGGTTTTACATCTGCTGCAGGAATGTGGGAAAGAAATTTCTATTTTATCCCCGGCAACAGCATGTAAGTGGCTTCACAATTTTCCTTTCCGTTATGGTTCATACCTGTAAAAACAGTCTGTTTTGACATTTTGGTGATGTTTGGTTAGGTTTCCGTGTCAAGAGATGGCTGCCAAGTTCCAATTGCTCATTTTTCTGGTAGATTGGGGTTATATATCGAAGGATCAGTTTCACCCTCTCTTTCTCATGTTCAAGTACGAGTTCTTGCTGACGAAGATAGTAATATTTCTCTACTTAAGCAAGGAGATGTAGCACTTGAAACTACCACAGGGAAAGATGGTTCATTTCTTGCAGGACCTCTCTATGATGACATTGGCTACAATGTTGAGGCGTCAAAGGTCTGAAAATTTGATACATCCATGATGCTAATTATGATATTGTTTTGTTATGTTATATTCTATGGTTTGCTCTTCTCTGCAGTCAACTTGCATGATTACTGAATTTTTTTTCTCTTTCGTGCAGTCTGGTTATCATGTTAAACAAGTTGGAAAATATTCCTTTTCTTGTCAGAAGCTTGGTCAAATTTCTGTTCGATTATATTCCAGGGAGAATAGCAATGAGCCTTTTCCTTCTGTTCTCTTGTCTTTGAGTGGAGAAGATGGATATAGGAACAATTCAGTTACAGGTGTTGGTGGAGCTTTTGTGTTTGATAACTTGTTTCCAGGGAGCTTTTATCTCCGACCTTTGTTGAAGGTAAGCGCTTTTTAACTTTATCTTTTGGCTTATTGTGATGTTCCTGATTTGACATTTTGATGTCTGTTAATGCAGCATTTTATTATCATCCCAATCTATGAGTTGTGGATTAGAAATTTATTTTTACAAGACTCTTAATTGACCATTCCTGAGTTATAAGTTGTGAATATGTTTGTTGTTGCATAAAACTTGTCACGAAGCTCTTTTTGTCCCTGGCATCACATGTTTCCTTTCAGTTTTCATTGGAATCAGCATTTGCTAGAAAGAGCGGCAGTCTCACCTCCATACGTTCATATTTCTCAAAATATGTGGTTTGCATTAATAATGAGTTTGAATGATAGCGGTATAATAATTGACTGACATTCTTTTTACTACTACCAGGAATATGCTTTCTCCCCTCCTGCAGAAGCAATTGACCTTGGTTCTGGGGAATCCAAGGAAGTGGTCTTTCATGCTACTCGTGTTGCTTTCAGGTATCATTACCCAAACTCTTTCTTGCTGTACACGAGTAAAACTTGTAATTCCTATTTTCCAGCAATAATATGCTTTCTTTAACTTGATAGTTTTTGTTGAATATTGTATAGTTTCTGCCTACTCCAGAAATAGTGGTCTTTAAGACAGATTCCATCTAAAAAATTCAGCCTTATATACTGTGTGAAACTATTTGGTTCTTTACTGCACTTGAATCAAATCTTACTCGGTCCAACTTCTAACCGTCACTACTGAGAGAAACATTTAAAATTTTGAATTATTTCCAACCTCTGCAGTGCTTTGGGCAAGGTAACTCTATTGTCTGGTCAGCCAAAAGAAGGTGTGTCAGTGGAAGCGAGGGCTGAGTTGAAAGGATTTTATGAAGAAACAATAACGGATACCTCAGGAAGTTACCGGTTGAGAGGACTCCAACCTGATACTACATATGTCATAAAAATAGCAAAGAAAGGTGACCTTGGTGGCGTACTTATCGAGCGTGCATCTCCAGAGTACTTGACTGTCAAGGTGAGTTCCAGTTGTTGATTTAGATGAAAATGTAGACTGTTTTCTTATGTTTTTCTGCTCTTTGTATAGTTTACCATTTGTGAAAGTATGTTTGTCAAGCTGTATTCTCAAAAGCTCCAGGTGTTCTTCCTATTAATGTGGAGTATGCAGAGTATTTGAGGATAGTGTGCTATGTTATCTCAATTCTCAAGCTTGAATTGGGATTTTATTTGTGTCACCAGAATCAATATCTTAAGCATAACCAAATATTATAGTGATAATGAAAAGGAAAGTTTTGTGAGCATACTTTGGGTAGTATTTCAAACTCCACAAAAAAGCACTTTTTGCCTTTTGCATTATTCAGCACTTTTGGAGTGTTTGGAAAACCAGCTTCTGGTTAAAATAAGGTAGAAGCACCTGAGGACATGCTTTTGTCCTCAACTTCTAGGTTATTTTCTTAAATAAGTGGAAGTTTTTTTAGAGTACTACAAGTGCTTCTTAGCTTTTTTCCAAACACAAAATTACCTTTTTTTTTTTACTTCGCTTATTTTCAAACACTCTCAACTTTTACTACTCCAGCTTCTTACAACTTTTGCTTCTCCAAAAGTAGTAGTGTTGGCAAACACACAACCACTTAATGCTCTCTGATGATTTGCTGCTGAATTCTGATAAATGAACGTGTTTCTACTCAGTAACTTTTAGCGTTCAAAACAAAATAAAGATGGCAATCAATGGAAAAACCTTATTTCTAATAAATGCAATTATTAGGCAGAGTTTTTGTTATTTAGTCTTTACTATGCAGCTCTTAGCATCTTTCATTCTTTGCATTTCATCTGTCATAACTATTTTTCCTGATCTATGCATGTTCTTAGGTTGGGCATGGCGATATCAAGGAGCTAGATTTTGTGGTCTTCGAACAGCCAGAATTAACCATTTTAAGTGGGCATGTCGATGGAAAGGATCTCAAGGATATCCATTCAAATATCAGGGTGGAAATTAGGTCAGGAAGTGATCCATCGAAGGTGGAATCCACTTTTCCATTGCCAATTTCAAACTTCTTTCAAGTGAAGGACTTACCCAAAGGTAAGCACCTTGTCCAACTTCGAGCTGCTATCCCATCAAGTTCTCTCAGATTTGCATCCGAAGTTATCGAGGTCGACTTAGAGAAGCAACCTCAAATTCATGTTGGCCCATTAAGCTATAGGATTAATGAGGACATCTTTAAGCAGGTAATTTCAGCTTTCTCTACCAGATCCTTTCAAAGTTACATCATATCCTAGCAATTCACAAAATACTAACTTGGAACGTCTTTGGTTTTGTAATTAATATATAAGTGCTTGTGTTGTCTTTAATGGCCTTTCCAGGAATTGACTCCTGCTCCAGTGTATCCTCTCGTTGTTGGGATTTCAGTGATTGCCCTGTTCGTAAGCATGCCAAGGTATAACTCATTCACTGTATATGTTTTTCTGCCAGTTTCGCGATTCTTTGCCTTTAATTTTATCTGTCACACTTCCTCTGCTTGTAGATTGAAGGATCTGTATCAAGCATTGATAGGAATGTCCATGTCAGTAGCATCAGCAAGGAAAGAAGTGAAGAAGACGACAATCAGGAAAAAGACTTACTGAAAGCCTTACGAGCCTGAAGGGTAAATTAGGAAATTCAATCTAATCTACATCGGCCACCTCTTTATTGTAAGTCAGGCTTTGGCTGGATGAATTTTGGCTCAACTTTTAGGCAGGCCTCGTCAATTTCATGTTTCATTGCTAAGAAATTGGTCTAATTTAATCAGGATATGATATGATTAGTTACAGAGCTGCTTTTAGTTCAACTAGTCGTAGTAGAGCTGCTTGTAGTTTCAATACACGAGAATTATACGGGCAGCTAAAAGGTCCCAACTTAGATTTAAAGTTTTCTACTCTTTTTGTACTTGAACGTGCCAGGGAAGAAATCTTGTACGGCTGACAAAGTATGATTAGATTGAGAGTTGAGACACTAAAATTTTATAATCGATCACTGTCTAATCTCTGAAATACGCATATCTTATCAAATTTCTATATGAGTTTGCTTTTCAACCCATAATGTTATGTTAGTCTCAAGGGCATCTTTGTGTATATTACATAAACTAGTTGTATCTCGTATGCCAACCTCAGTATTTTGGAAAAATGGCAAATAGCATCATGTCCTTAACTTTTTAGCTAGCAGTTGATTGTTATAAAGAAAATTCCACCATTTCAAATCCCTAAATATAACTTTGTCAAACATGAGGTGCTTGAAGTAATAAAAATTGGAGGTGTTGGAAAAATAAAGTGAAAGGCCAAAAACCTAATTAGAAACACTTTAAGACTTTAGTATTTACATTTATTTATGAAAATAATCTAAAACTCTGAAGTTGAATAAAAACATACATGCCTTATGTATCTCTAACTTGTAGTTTATTTCTACTTAAAAAAGAAAGCCACAAAAATATTATTTTGTTGGAACTTGGAATGAAGTTGCCGACAGTAGTATGTGAGTGGCAGAGAGAGTCAAATCCCGACGCTACTGCAGTATGTGTATGTGTATGTGTGGGTGAGACTAGACTAGACTCTAGAGAGGCCGGTTGATAATGCAGTGAGCTAGCTAGCTAGGGCCAGTTGCATGTTTCATGCAGCTCCCAGCACGTGGTGGTGGTTATCCAATTCCGAATTAATGAAGCTTAGCTTGAAATATACATCACACAACCATATATATATATATATATATACAATTCATATCAATTATTTTTCCTTGTGGATATAATATATCATCTATAATGCGATGAACTTAATTATTTTGAATATAAAACTGATCTTGGCATGCAACTGCAACTGGCCACACCGATTTGTTGCACCAGGTGCGGCCATTGAGTGACACGTATACTTTTTTACTTTTTAGTAATATTTTATTATTTTTAGTTTTTATTATTATTTTCTTCAAATATTTTATTATATAACTACAGCTTTAACTCTTTTCTTAATTTTTTGAAAAACGTGATAAAAGTTTGGAGTTTCTTTTCATTTTTGTCTGTATACATTTTTTGTTTGCTCAAGCATGTAGATAATTGCGGTCTTTAAATCAATACAAATTAAATTTTATATGCATACAACATAAAAATAATATTATTTGAATATTATATAATTAAAATTTTATTTACAAAATATAATATTTAAAGATAAATTATTATTTTAAATTAGTGCAATACTTAGTAATAATAATATAAAAAAAATCAGGAATAATACAATATTTTTTACTACAAAAATTAACATAATTAGCTTTGATAGTGAGATGATCCCTATAAATATTGTAAGATATTGATTAATAATAAGAACTTACAAACATATAAAATTTAATAGATATTATATTTGGAAATAAAATTTTAATTTTATAATATTGAAGTGATATTATTTTTATGTTGTTGTTTAAAGAAATACAAGCTGTATAAAATTTGAAAAGCTGTCCAAATATTTAAATAATAGAAAAAATTACATCAGGGAAGAACAAATATTAAACAACACTTAAAAAGTTTGGAGATATTATATTATATTCGAAGGGACACGTGTCAAATATAGAAGGCACCTGGTGCAGTTGGTCGAACGAGCCGGCGACACCACATCAAGTCATCAAGATAGACCTAGCTACTCCAAAACCCCGTCCCCGTCGCCGCCGAAAATTTGCCACGATTGCATATTTAGGAACCATAGAATTGAATTAATTATTATTTCTTTGCATGATTTTACATATTATTATTCCAATACTTAGTTTTATTGGTTGGTTTGGTCCTCTCCTCGATCTGCCAAACTCATATATAAAAACAGAATATTCTCTTCACTGTCTAATTAAATATCTTAGTGTCAGTTGTCGACGATAATTTTTCAATAACATTCAATTCTCCCCATTATACGACGATTTTGAGGAAAATTGATATATATATATATAGTTGTGGTAAGTTATTTCAGGTGATTTTCGGTCGAATTTATTACAACGAGAATTGGAAATTCCGACAAAATTACGGGACCAAATTTGTAATTTAGCCCAGCTAGCTAGCTCCTCTGACCTCTCTCTCCCTCAGCCTTCTAATCCAATATTTCCAGTACTTCCACCACGTGCCTGCATGTTCTTTCATTTACTAAATAAATCGAATAGAGAAATATTATTTTAGGCAATGCGAATATACCGGATATATTAGTCAAGTACGTTCTATATAATTTCTCCTATGCATCCGAATTGGCAAACATTCAACAAAACATGCGATTGATCCTCACTTAATTATGCGCAGACGTACTAATGAGAGATCCTTAATTCAATTTGGAATTTAGTCACAATGTTTCATAGTACTGCCAAGTGCGAACCATACCAAATTATTAAATGAAAAAATAATAAAATTTCAAAACTACGTACATCAAATTAGTCCACCTAGCTAGCTAGCTATTTTCATTTATTACAACGTAATCCCTGATCGAGGTCGTCTAATTTTGTTCTTAAAAAATCCAAATCTTTAGGGTTCCATCATTTATCCGTTGAATTTTTTGTTCTCGTTCTATATTTGAGGGTTTTGATCTATGAAACATCGATACGGACATGGCTACACAGACATGATATGACATGAATTTTCCCTGATATTTTACACTAAAGAAGCATTCGAATTGATGTTAAGGGTATATAAGCACGACAAATCCTATATTTATTGTTAAGTCTTACAACGGGAATTAAATCTCGAGGACTACGTAATAATAATAGTTAAAATAAAAGGAATAATTTGCGACTTCTTAGAACCTTAAGAGTACTTAATTTATAATGTGATTAACCCTAATTTATATATCCTAATCCAGAATACAAATTAAAAATCTACTGTTGAGACAACCAACGACAAAAATCCATCCCAAATCTCAAACAATTATTGATTAATATGCTTCCTCTTATGAACCATGGGATCCGGCCGGCCTTAACCACCGCCTTGCGCCGCCCTAAAAGGAGATAGAATTGTGGTTCGCCACTCAAATTGAGCTGGAAAAATTATATAAATTTAGGAAAAGAAAATTAATTAAAAAAAAACTTGATAAAGTCCCTATCCAAAGTATAATTAGCTTACACGTTTGTATGCAATGAATTTGGAAATTAAAGTTGGGAAAACGAATAATCCAGGGTGTTATCGTGAGAGCTACTATTACAACACTTATTAGGGATTGTGCATGGTGGAATTGTTTCATACGAAATTTGGAAATTGCAGCTCTAATTATTCAGATTAATTTCTACTGATTTAGCAGTGTAATGTACCACTGTATTTCCAGATACTCGAACGTGAGACTTCTATTTAAGCTATTTTGAAAATTTCTTGATTTTTATAAGATGTAATTAGGTGCAGGACTTAAATTCGTTTTTTTATGGGATATTTAAGATTAAACACAATTTAATATTGATCAAGAAACAATAAAATTTTCTCTAATTAGTTAGTGTGTGGCTGTGTGCCCAACATAATATTTTCCAACCTTGTTGGTGAAGAGAATCATGTGGTTGCATGTGCATCAATTAGCCTAGAGAACATGCAATTTTCCAAAACCCAAAAGAAAATTACTTTTTCCCCCACAACTTACACATGCCTTCCTTACATTCATCGATCCAACTCTTGTCTAATAATTTTGGTTCAATGGACCCATATCAATTAGCTGCCTTTCATAATTTTTTATTTAAAACTATATTTTATTTATTTATTTTCAATATTAATATTATCCTCAAAGGTTGCCAACCCTTCTCCCATGTCATGGCCACATATATATACAAGCTGACATTTCGCCACCTGAATGACAACTAAGTTTCCTATATATCTTCACTTAAACTTGGAAACTTTCATTGAAAACAAAGAAGAAAAGAAAAAACCTACCTTCGAAATTTCTCGTTTCTACAGCTTTTTTCAGTATGGGTTTAGCTGGAAATTCTCATTCGTTCATCACCAAAAAACACTGTGATTTGAGCAACCCTTTGTGGAGAAAAAGCTTTTCTAACCAACAAATGAAGAGAAGGCCGCGTTTGGATCGTAGAATAAAGCTCCGAAATCCAGTTGAAAGGAAGGTGAGGACTCTTAAGAAGCTGATTCCGAATTGCGAATCCGATGTGGGAGTGGAAAAGCTTTTCAGGGAAACAGCAGATTATATCGTGGCTTTACAAGTGAGAGTTAAAGTTATGCAGATTATTGTTGATGCTTTATCGTCAGGTTCTGATAACGAATGATTTAATTAATTTGTTCATTTATTTAGTACGTCCGTAAAGGATTATATATTCATGTAATATATATTCTTCTTTTATTAATTAATTTCTTGTGTTGAAAACTATGGGTTTTATTGTAATATTTAGTTGTAGAGGCCTATATATATAGGAACATATTATGAGGCCATATTGCCTGGATTTTAAGGGGCAAGTTTCTACATATTTCAATTGTGTGAAAAATGACTTAGATGAGATGGGGTTTACATATATATATATATTGTTGGATTTTCTATGATTAGAGTTATTAAGTTTTTGTACAGTTCATTTCTTGATCGATCTCTTCATTTCACATCGTTTTTAATTTAAATAATATCGTGACTAAAGTTTGTTGAAGTTACCAAACTCAAATGTAATACACTTACTCAAAAATATTCACCGTGAAATCAAATCATATATATAAAAAGCAATTGGTTTTAAAATCTAAGCGATAAATTCAACATTGAAAAAACCTTAGTTTTGCTCAAGTACTGTTCAGATTTGTTGGGCTTTGAGCCGGACCGTTTTGGTTAGGTTGGGCCTTTGTTGGGCTTCAGGCCCATTCGTGGTTTTGTTCATGAACAATAATAGTCCAACAGTCAAATTCTGGAAAATTTTAACCCGATCGAGCATGGTTTGATCAGACCCAATCAATTTCAATTGTTATTTAATTGGTCAGACTTCAGACTCAATTAACCAATTATACGACAATTACACTATATTAATTACAATAGTTTGACCGAATGGCCGGGTCTGAACTAGATTAATTACCCCAGCTCCAAATATTGATGATAATGTGACTTTCTTGGTTTGTATAGTATAATATAGCATATAATCCAAAATTCTTAAACTAATTAATTATAAGTTGCTCCCATGAGATAGCTATATATACCTTATAAATATATATAGTATGAAAAACCCTTACATCAAGCTGGCTTAAATATTGCAACTTTCAGATAAGCTTAGCTTCAACAGTACTACAGTACTTGGTCATAGCAAGCCATGCATCTTTAATTGTATTAAAGAATTTTGTTATTTAATAATAGCAATAATCACAAGCAGACGGCGGCCGCAAGTCTTAAGCTTAGAATCCGCCATAATTACTGGGTATTTTCTGGCTTCATGTGCACAACGAGGATCATTATATTAAACCAGCTATTGATTACTAGTATTATTATTATTTATTAAAAATGTAATAAATTAAAAATCTATATATAGCCGCCCCGCCGCGCCTGCCGGCAACTAATTTGCATGTGAAAATTTTTCGCAGTGTTTTAGCAGCGTTACGTTCAGTGTATGTGAATTGTGATTATCAACACTAAGGCATGACAATGGCCAAATTAAATTACTACTTTTATATCACTGCCAGAGTGCCACTACTGCCTGACAAACTAAACTTTTTTCCAAAAAAAAATTCCCACATAATAATTCTCTCTCTCTCTCAACGGGATCCTATGAGCAAATCAGCAACCTTATCATCATATCATGTGGATAAAAAAAAATGAGAAAAGAAAGAAAAGAAAACAACTCTAATAATGGGTATATATATATATTGCAATAAATGATTTAATTAAATAAAATACAACATATCGTGATTAATTAAAAGATTATTATTAATTATTCAAGAAGTATATACTATATACTAAAAAAAAAAACGATTATAATTCATGATTATAAGACCATATATATTTCGGCCAACTTTCCACACGCTTACTAGATTTTCAATGAAAGCCAAAAAAAAAAAAAAGATTGAATGATGAAAAGTACTGAAAAGAAATCGATGCGGCAAAATTAGCGTAATGCTGGGTGGTGACATAATCAGAACGATAAATGTGGGCCTTCAGTCGATGTGACTCTGGCGGCCACCAAATAGTGGGCTGATATCGACCGGAAAGACCCTCGATCATACATCACGGACATACCGTGTCTCAATTTTCTAGCTACCTTCCAATTATATATATATATATATTTTCTCCTAAAATCAGTCTCTATTTCCACCTTACATTTTCAACTCGTCCGTCTCGTCAACATTAATTTTTAAGCTTCATATGAAAATAATTGCTGACCCTGTCTGTATATATAGTAGTTAGTACTGCTCAGTAGTCAAAGTTAGTGAAAAAATAAAATAAGATAAAATATTTCTATGTTTTAAATAATTAAAAAAAATTAATTTTTTAATTTCTTTGTACATTAGTAAAATAAAAATACTTTACAGCATGCAGCTGTTAATCTTATTAATTTTTAATTCATTTGAATCTCATTCTTCAGGATTATCTTACATAAGAAATTGTATATTTAGTCTCTGCTGTTAATGATTATAACTTGTTATATAATTAATAATCTCACAATCAACTAAAACAGTAGAAAATCAAATCCCAATTGCCTGCGTATCTTTGCGAAGTGATATAATCCCATATTAGATCTCATGCATCCTTTTATGTGACCATTGACCATTTTTAAGAGCTAGCTAGGGTTTTGTTAATTACATCTAGACCCCTCCCCTTTATACTTTGGACTATACTGTAGTGAAAAATTATACTTGATCTGATAAGTACTTGTCCCGTTTCGTTTGTTTGATTAGAGTTCCTAATATTTTCTGTTCAAATTACAGCGAGTTTAGGTGTAATTTTTTATAGCAAAGAAATTCTAAATGTAGTTTAATCAAATGTCATGGTACAACGAGAGGCCGGGTTAATTACTCGTCAAAATTTGCAATTTTTTGTTATTGAACATTAGATATAAGTGAGGCCAAATCCCTGAATTATAGGGAAGATATATAGTAATTTTAAATAATTAATTTAATTGTATAGTTTATAATATCTGAATTTGAACTTTCATTTACTACTATTTAAATATGAAAGTATAATATAAAGAGGGAAGAATAAAGACAAAAAGGGAATTAAAGGACAAACAAAAGTATTTTGGAATTCATGCACTCGCATACACGAAGTCGATTCGAGATTTTTATGCCGTAATATGCTCACGTGTCAGTAGATCGCGTTCACACCTGACAAACCTGCTTTTACAGGTCAAAACTAACATATGAATGCATTCCTCAGTCTCAGTACCATTGTCGGATCTCTTTCAAATGCGCCCCCCAGGCCTCCTTTTGTCCGTACAATCCACCGGCATTTCCCAGTCAGCCTTAATTGCTAATATATATCAGCTCAGCTCTCATTTGCTTCCAAATTCCAATCTCTCTCTCTCTCTCTCTACTGTAAAAAGCAAGCAATATTGCAAATTAAGAAGATATATATATATAGTGTGAAGATAGATGGGCGATAATATTCCAGTGCGATCGACATCTTCATTCTTAGATTATTTTCCACCAATTAGCAGTAATAATAGTTATAACGAAGTAAATGGATTAATGTTGGATTACGATCAAAGGAGCTGCAGCTCATTAGGGTTCATGGATTTGCTGAATACGCAGGATTTTGGGCATTCTCTATTTGATGTGATTTCACCATCACTACAACAAACCTCGATTCATGAATCTCAACCGTCGAAATCACCACTTATTCAGGAATCATCATCACGGGTACAGGTGATCAATACACCCGCCACACCCAATTCTTCCTCCATTTCTTCAGAATCCATTGGTGGACATGAAAACGAGGAGCTAGCCAAAGAGGTAGTGGAAGGAGATCAAGAAAATAAGGAAGATGAGGTTGATGGTGAAGAAGAACGTCAACACACCAAGAAACAGTAATATTAAATCTAATGTTTTTGGTATATATGATGAGATTAATTACATTATTTACTTGATTTATCATGACTGTGCTTGCTGCTTTTGTTTTAATTAGTTTGAAATCCAAGAAAATAATTGAGAAGAAGCAAAGAGAGCCCAGATTTGCTTTCATGACAAGAAGTGAGGTTGATCATCTAGAAGATGGATATAGATGGAGAAAATACGGCCAAAAAGCTGTCAAAAACAGCTCCTTCCCAAGGTATAATTTACTTTAATTTAACAGCCTTTTTTTTCTCCAGCTGCAATTTTCTTGAAAATTCCATAAAAGTACGAATCTTTTGATTCAGACCTTAAACCCAATCAATCACATGTCATGTAAATTGTAATTGGTTTGAGAAATTACCATGTAATTGGTGAGATTTTTCATTAAATGTGTGAACATTCTAAAAATACCCTCACTTAGGGTTTCAACTCAAGGTTGTTGGGGGTATTTCCGGAAAATTTCCATATTTATTGAAACTACAACGACTATATGATAATTAGTTTTCTACCAGACAGGATCGATTTGAAACTATACAAAACTCCAGGGTATATATTCAAATGTAATTAATTCTCCCTATTAATTTAATTAAAGTATGTACAAATTATATATATACATTATTGATATTTCTTTGATCGAGCTCTGTTTAGCTATAAACACGGAAGTTAGAGAGGATTTACAAAACAAAATGTCAATCTGTTCATCAAGAAAAAGAACATATAGAAACTCTATAGATTAATTAATAATGTTATTATAAGTTGATATATATATATTTTGGTGATATATATATATATATATATATTCAGGAGCTATTTTAGGTGTACAACAGCTTCATGCAATGTGAAGAAAAGAGTGGAGAGAAGTTTCAACGATCCAAGCATTGTTGTCACAACATATGAAGGCAAACACACTCATCCAAGCACCGCCGCCCCACCACCGTACTCCACCCTCTCATGTGGTGGCGCAGCCCCATTTCCTCCAGAATTAATGCTTTTATCGGCAGCTCAACAAACTCATTTGAATCACTCGATTCCACTTAGTTGTGGTTATATGGATTCCACAAATATTATGAGTTTTACAGTACCTTGGCTCACAGATCATGGACTTGGTGAAGAAATGGTGAAGAGGAATGAATTAAATTAGTGGGAAATATTAATTGTTTGTAAATTAGATTAAAATGGAGGAAATTTATAATTACTGGATTATATATATTTTTGTTTTTCTTGAGTCAAGAAAATCCAGTATTATTTGAGTCGAATTATTTTGAATTTGTGATGCTTTTTATTAATGTAAAAATAAAAAAATCAAAATATTATATAGCTAGGGAGATAATTTATTGAGCGAAAAAAATAAGAAATTTTGGCATTCTAGCTGAATATTTGGAGAGGTGAAACGACAAATTAAGAAATTAACAATAATTTTCAACATGTCTGAATATGTTCCCCTCCTTTTAAATGCATGAGAAACGTGTTCTTAATTATTCTCACCTTGTGCCATCACAAAAAAACAAGAGCGGCTGCTTGTTAATTACTGACGTTTCAATTATTATTATATTTTAATTATCTTTATCTGAAAAAATTGTTTTGTGTATTGTAATTTTATATAAATTAGTATATAAACAGTCATAGCAGTAAATAAGTAATTTATTGCTGTAATATTCTAGAATATATAGAGCCATTAGAGAGTAAGCAGACAGACGGGGACATGAATCTCTCTATAAATGTTTACAAAAAAAATTTCTCTCTATAAATACGGCAAATTTACATTTACTATCCCTAAAATTTGATATAATTACAGTTCTTTTGGTTGAAGAAAAAAAATCTTTAAATTCTTGAAAATTGTGGCAAAGAGAGGCTTTGACCAGCGTTGATTATGCTTTAAACTACGTTGACTCTTAGACCATTGGACTGCAGGAGATCACACGCTTTTGGTGGTGTGAACACAGCCGACATCCGGCAAAATTTTACAAGAATAATGAAACTAAAGGGGTGCTTTTGTAATTTCCAAAATAAGGAGTAATTTGTAATTAAACTAAACTTTAGGTATCAATCCCCCGGCCTATATATAATCAGTTGCGACAACAAATTCATTATACCAAAAGTTGAGATTCTAACAATGCATATGGTTGAATATCATGGCAATATTATAGAAACAACCGTCACAAACAAGGCCTCCGTTGCGCGAAATTGGATGCGAAACGTCAGCAACTCATTGAAGCAGAATGGAGAAAATGGAAACATTGTTGGAATTGGCTGCAAATACATCCATCATCCCATAACCTCAATGAGCAACAAGATTGCAATACTACAACTATGTGTCGACACAAAATGTCTCATACTTCAACTTCTGCATATAAACCGTATTCCCGACAACATTAGGGTTTTCCTACACGATCCGAATGTTACATTCATCGGTGTTGAAGTTCACGCGAATTTACGGAAATTGTTGGAGGAATATGCGATCGAGGTGAATAGGAAAGTCGATGTGCATTTTCTGGCAAAGAGATGGTTTCCGATGAGATGTGGGAGCAGGCCCAGTATTAAAGCTCTTGCTTATGATCTTCTAGGTCTTCCCATGAGAAAGAGAAGGGGAAATTGTGACTGTGAGTGTGATTGGGAATCTAGGGTCTTGGATGAGGAACTGGTTGAGCAAGCTTGCATTGATGTTTATGTTTCTTATAGTATTGCTCACATGTTGGTCAAGGATGATTGTGTGTAAATGTTGATGCCTAGCTATATATGCTTGTATCTATCTAAGCCTTAATTTCTCGTGTTTGTTTTGTTTTCCCATTTTTTATCACGGTGAATTAGATGCAGTACCCCTAAGATTTGCCACAATTACAAAATACCCCCTCAAATAATTTTACATATTACAAGGGTTTCTTTGTAAGATTTTGTATAAAGTACGTACATGGGAGTATATTTTGTTAGATTTTTGTAATTCTTTGAAATCTCAGGGGGTTTTCTGTAATTTTTGGAAATAGAAGAGGGTATTTTATAATTTCTGTAATACGTAATTTGCCCCAAAAATTATTTTCAATCTGATAAATGGACATTTAATTTGTAGAACTCATACAACCATATTCCATTTTTACACAAAAAAATTAATCTTCTCAACGGAAATAGAAAATGCGAAGTTATAACACAACCAATAGAGACCTTCCATTTCATGCTAATCCATTTGTTATACCCTAATAAATTATTGAAACTCAAAGAAAGTCGAAAGGCTCCCAAAACTAGCATCAGGTTCTACAAATTAAAAGAGGGACAGCAAAATAAAGAAAATTCAGATCAACGACCGTGTCTTACAGACCTTTCTCCAGCATAGCTCGTGTCCTCATCGGCAATCCGTACAGCCTAATAAACCCAGCAGCATCAGCTTGATTATAAATCTCCCCACTCTCAAACGAAGAAATATCCTGTCTGTAAAGACTATTGACACTTTCTCTTCCCGTCACATGAACAGATCCTTTATAAAGTTTTAGAGTAACCGAACCAGTGGTAGTCTTCATAATTTCCTTCATGAAAGCATCCATCGACTCACGAAGAGGATCGAACCATCTGCCAGCATATACTAGTTCAGCATATTTGAGTGCGAGAGAATCCTTGACTTGGATCGCTTCGCGATCGAGGGTCAGAGATTCGAGTTCCTGGACTGCAGCGTAGAGGATCGTGCCTCCTGGCGTTTCGTAGACCCCACGGCTTTTCATTCCAACGAGACGGTTCTCGACCATATCGATACGGCCGATTCCGTGTTTCCCGCCAATATTGTTGAGCTCTGAGAGGAGAGATGCGGGAGAGAGTTCCTTTCCATTGAGTGAAACGGGGAGACCTTGAACTATACCGATTTTTATGTATCTGCATGGATTGTGATGGAGGGATAAATATTATTCTAGCAAGTATAGTTTCTTTTTTCTTTTGGAATAATTGCCAAAAACACACTGAGGTTTTTGACTATCACAAGATAATGCCCTATTTATTGAAATTACAATTCACACCCTTGCTTGTTAGCTGCTCCAATTATAATACAAAAAACACCTTTTTAGTTTTAACCAGTTACACTTCGTGTGGTTCAGGGATTTTGCTAAGGAAAAGAAAAGTAAAAAAAAAACAAAATACTTAACTTGTTTGGTTGTTAAAGAAAAATGGTGAGGAAAATGATTCATCTATACTGAGAAGGCATGGTTAAAATTGGATAAAAGAAGGAATTATGCCAATGTTTCTTGAAATGAAAAGAGCAATAAAAAAGAAAGAAAATAGCGCAATGTACTCTGGTTCATCAGGTGCTTCTTTAGGGTCAACAGACATCATGTACATGTCCTCCTTTGGCTCAACTGCTGGATCCTCCAAGATATCCCCCTATAATATCAAAATTACAAAAAGGCCACCAACATTTTGATAAAGAACAAATTTACAAGTCATGATTAGAAGCATAATTTTGAAGCTTCTAATATAGGAGATACACGAAATAATTACCTCATGACTGAGATGCCATAGATTCCTATCTCTGCTATATATGGATTTTTTAGTCACAGGAACCGGGACGTTATGCTTTTTAGCATATTCAATAGCATCTTCTCTTCCCTTTATATCCCATTCCCTCCAAGGAGCAACAACCTCCAGTTCAGGATTCAGAGCAAAGAAAGTAAGCTCAAACCGGACCTGTCAGAACGATAAGAATAAACTTAATTTAAGTGCATAAGTTTACAAATGATGATCACATTAAAAAAGATCAAGAGAAATTAATTCTGTAGCATGCCTGATCATTTCCTTTCCCTGTACATCCATGAGCAACAGCATCAGCTCCAACCTCTTTGGCCACATCAACCATGGCCTGCATTTTCAATATAGATACTATAGATCAATGATCACATATACACAAGTTACATATGTAGCAAGCAGGAATTTGATTGATAATATGAAGAAGTGAAAGAACAAATGACTGTCTTTCGTTTTGTTTCAAACTGATAGAATACCTTTGCAATAACTGGACGAGCCATTGAAGTCCCAAGCAAGTACTTTCTCTCATAAATAGCACCAGCTCGCAAACATGGAAATATAAAGTCTCTCACAAATTCCTCCTGTAAATCCTTCACCACTAATTGACATGCTCCACTTGCCTTGGCCTTTTGTTCCAAGCCATCCAATTCTTGAACCCCCTAAAGAGTAACCAATTTCACCAAACACTTACGCCAAAACCACAATAAATTTTCCTTCCCATCTCTTTTTCTTCTTTTCCCAATCAGTTATTTGATTAGAACATTTATAATAATTGTATAAAATCCTCAAGCACATTAATTCAAGAAAAAACAATAAACAATCAGTATAATCCTCATATGAATTGATACAGTATTACAATTGTTTAGAGAGATTTTCACATACTTGACCAACATCTCCAGTAAAGCAAACAACCTCACAGCCGTAATTCTCCCTGCAATGCACAAAACATTAAACAA
Organism: Verbena officinalis; assembly: GCA_958496215.1. Lineage (NCBI taxonomy): Eukaryota > Viridiplantae > Streptophyta > Magnoliopsida > Lamiales > Verbenaceae > Verbena > Verbena officinalis. The sequence continues at coordinate 1,679,978 of OY292385.1, forward strand.
AGATAAAACACTCTAAACAACGTCCACTCATCCAGGAAGCACATTCTATGAGCGATTGTGCAATGAATCATGCAATTGTTGCAGAGGAAGAGAAATTCGCCATACCTAAGCCAAGGTACGATTACAGAGGTATCTAAACCACCACTGTAAGCCAGGACAACTTTCTTCAACTTTTTGCGCAGAGCATTTCCATTCACACCATTGGAAGCCATCGAAAAGCTATATCCAAATTCATTAGGGATTAAAAAAAACCGTTACTTCTCAAATCAAATATTCCAATGCAGATAGACAGCTAAATGGAACAGTAAATTGTTTTAAGGAAAAATGAAACTAGAAAGAGAAAATGGACGACTATTGATGGAACTGTAAATAATTTTAAGAGAGAGAAAGAGTGATCACCGATCGGCGCTGCAGAGAAACGGCGGCGGATGAAAATGAGTGGAAAGAAGAGAAAAGCTGGTGGGTGGCGATAGAGCAAGATATATAATCTGTGTCACTCGTTTCTCTGTTACTGTGAGCACAATAGCTAAATTATATATAAAGAAAAAAGCGGTAGTAGTTGGGCTTACTGTTGACCTTGACCCAAATTCACTGGGTCCAGTTTGCAAGTCATGATTTTACATTTTGATCCAAATAAAAGTCGCCATTTGCGTTCAGTATCCCCAAGTTTGGTAAAATTTTATTTTAATCCTAAACTTTCAATATATTATAAAATAATCTCAATTGTTAGTCAATTCTCGTCCCCGAATTAAAATCCTGATTACGTTCTTGATTATATATATTTTATTTTTGTTCTATCTTAGGCTGATTCGCTATTTATTTTCAATAGAGCAGTTTTAGAATTTAATTGCGAATCTTTCCAATCAATTCTTACTTTCAAGCTTGATTTTTCTTGTTTGTTTCTTAATTCCACCTATATTGATCGAGCAGTCTCAGACCACTTAAATGTAGAAAAAATTCTACCAATGACTGTGAAACTTGATTTGAGAAGCTGAAACATTCCTGATATGTCTAAGGTATGTTTTGAATTTTGATAATATATTGTCATTAGTCTATATAAAGCGAAAAATCTGAATCAATCCATACGCCTGTCCATTTAATTGCTGCTCCAAAAATAAATCTAGACTCTAGACTGATGTTTCATCATCATTTCCAGCAAACAGAAGGAACTATAGTTTTGAGCCATCGTGATAGATTTATCAAAAATGGTGTGTACACAAAATAGCACGTGATGGTCCACGTCACCAGCCCCTGCTCAGAGAGAGAGAGATTAAAATCTTAAGTGATTTTAACTTTTAAAAAAATACAGCAAGAACCCCTCTATTATTGGAAATTACAGAGACACTCTCTCAACTATGGCTCTGTCTAACACTTAGATCCTACCGGTAACCGTTAGTCATTTTCTTGTTTTCAAGTAATGCTAACGTTCTATTAACTGGATAACAACTTAACCACTTAGCTCATTTCATGTATACCAGATACTATAGCAAAAATATTATGGGTAATTTAGTTATTTTATAACTTTTCGTTAAGTTTTTTAGATTCTCGTTAGGATTACAGGATCTATCTGTAATTTTCAATAGTCGAAGAGGTGTTAGATGTATTTATCCCTAAGTCTAAGTCGAGGGATATAAGTGTAATTATATATCCCAATCTTAAAACTCTGCCAAAAATGCATTAAGGTTTACATTCTGACCTGTCCGAAAATTTCAATATTTGCTTGAGGATAGTACCACAGATGGTATAAGCTGAAATAATCAATCACACAATTAAATAACAAAGATTAGTAAGAAAGAGAAAATAAAAGGGATAATTACAATAAACCCCCTGAGGTTATGTCTTTTTTCTAAAAACACACTGAAACTTTGAAACATTACAAATAACCCCCTCAGCTAAAACCTTACAAATATCTCCTTGAAACATTAAAATGTATACATAATACCCCTGAAAAACCTTACAAATACCTCCCTCAGAGGGTAAGTGTAAGGTTGCAAGGTTTTATGATATTTTTCGTAAACAGGGTAAATCTCAGGGGGTTTTCAAAATAAAAATCTGAAAAAGAAATTGTAATATCTTACCTCATAATGGGAATTTCTGCAAGTGGACAAGCAATGCCAACAAGAGAAGCAAGTGCAAATCCCAACTTGGTTCTATCAAGCAATAGCCATGCTAACTCTGCCCCTGCAAATAATATGTAGGCTTCGATGTTGTCCGCCACTCCAGCTTTGTACAATTCACCACTTAATTCTATGAAAAGAACCAACCCTCTGAACAGATAATTAACAGCTTTTGTAAGATTCATGATTTGACGAATTACATTTAGGTACCCTGAGGTTTCAGAATATATTACAAATTACTCCCTCTATTTTTATTTATTTCCGTTATTTACTGGAACACTCACATCAATGAAGCAGCTGCTTTATCTGCACTTCCTTGAGGAGGCGCCTCGGGAGATAACTTTTCATCAAGAATAAGCTGCAATAACCCTACACTGCAATAAAAAACTCCAAGTAAAGGAGGCACCTGCAAAAAAAATAGCATTTTCTGTAAATTTACTCAATAAATCTTGAAAAAAAAAAAAAAAAAAAAAACTTGATTACCCATATATTAGTGTGAAGAGGGCCAATATCAATTGCCCCATTTTGGTAGACCACGAGATTTACTCTTGAATGCAACCCATCTATGAGGGGTCCGAGAAAGAAACCCGACCCGAATAGTGAGAGTGAGAGAGCTGGCCAATTTTTTCTAAGGCTAGTTTGGCTCTTCTTTTTCAGACTGCAAATAGTTCTGCTTGTGATTCTCTTGAGGTGTGGAGGGTGAGAGGATTGGTGAAGAAGATGAGGGGAAGCATAGCCAAACAGGGTCTGCATCTATTGATATTGATCAAAAATGTCTTTGCTTCAGTACTCGTTGATGGGTTACAGTTTTTTTTTTAAGAGAGATTTGATGGGTTACAGTTTAAAGTGAGCAAAATTTGTAATAACGATAAGGTCCATAACTCGTGTGGTCATCATTACCGCTTTTAATTTAGTTGTTGCGAATTAGGCCCCACTAATGGACCAAGCAGCATGTTTCTAAGCCCAAAATTCACTCCAAATGCCCACTAGAATCCTAGTCAAAACTAACACTTTAGGCATAAAATGGGCCGAGTTCTAAGCCCAATCTAATACGGAAACCATAGTGTTGTTATTGTAGGAGAAAAGTTGGCCAACCTCCGAGGAAAACCATATGACACGAGTTAAAAATTCAGTGAAACATACGACATCTCGAATTCTTGTCCATCTAATCCATGACCTGTGACATGCAAGAACCAACCTGTCCACAATTCTCTATTTCCAAATTTACCCCTTCTACAATTCTCTCCAACTATTTTTTCTTTATTTTTTGTTTCATTTCTTGTTGTCTTTTAAACAGAGATAGAGATGGATAAAGATAACTTTCAAAAAAAAGAAGAGATGTATAAAGATAAGAGATCGTGATTGCGAAGAGATAAGTTTTCGGAGTTTAATTTTGCTTCCATTTTAAAGAACTAATGTCCACGCACATTGTTAGGGTATATTATGTCTAAAAATTAATAGAAATTGGCATTTGGGACCATATTTACAAAGAATTATACTTTATGATACGGATACTGTAAATTGTGAAATTGTTTGAACGAAATTGACAAATTGAATCACTTTTTTTACATTTTTCTCTCAAATTCCGAATCAATAATTTCATGAGCTGGCTTTGCTTGGGAAAAGGGAAGGCTAGTTAAGTAATTTCCTTCAAGTGGGGCATAGCTAATTACTTACAATTGCAAACAAATTTCCAGATTAAAGTTTTCGTGTTGTTACTTGTTAGAATTGAAAAGGTTTGAAGCTGGTTATGAATTACTCTACCTATAAATATTTAGAACAAAACTGTTTTAAGTAAATGAGTTACACAGCTTTTCAATATAATTTCATGGCATCATTAGTGTTGCTGCTAGGAGCTCTGTTTGGCCGCCCCCATAAAATCACGAGCTTTCTACTGACGGAGGACCACGATGGAGCCCAAGCGCCATCGCGACCAGATTGCCGGAAATCGAGCTCAAGAACAGCCAAAACCAGTGTCTCCGGCGAGCATTCCGGCAAAGACTGGTGGGGTTTTGAAGATTTACAGGTCTGGCATTGGGACTCTTCATCTCTACGTGGGGATTATTATATGTTGTTGTAAGTTGAGAATTGTAAGGTTAATTTTCGATATATATGCTACTCCATAATAGCGAGAGTGAAAATCAGCCTACAATATTAGCTCAAATTTGTTTTTTTTTTACTAGTTAACACGTAAAATTCAAATCATCAGTCCTTGTAACACAATCAATCTATTATCGTAGTAGACATTAATGATGGATAATAAGAACATATACCATAATACCAATAAGGAAAGAAGCTCATAAAAAAGCAGTTGATCCACACAGAGCAGCGGGTGGAAAAGCTGATATATACATTCTTTATTGCAAAGAAGAATGTGTAGATTAAAGATAGTATCAATGCGTGTTTTGTAAAACTTCCACTTTTAGAGAAGCCAAAGTCAAAGTTAAAGTTGAAAAAAGTTAGAATGGTAGAAAGTGAGGGGTGTTTTTGAGGAAAAAAGTGAAGATTTCAAAAAAGAGTAGAAAAGCACTTTTACTACTTAAGACAAAGTTCCACTTATTTAAATAAATTACGTAGAAGCTGATTATAAAATTGATTTTGGGGTGCTTTCAGCTTCTAGCTTATTTCTGCTTAAAATAAGCAGAAGTTGGTGTCCAAACACTCCCAAAGTGCTAAAATAAGCAGAGTTTGCAAACACTACCTTATCGTTGTGGTTTCCTTGCATTTACTTCTCTGGCAATAGACAAACGTAGTAGAAGGTTTTCGAATCATGACAATATGTTAAGTTAAGCCAAAAGCATTATGTCATATTACACGTAAAATGTTGCCAAAACCAATCATAGAAGGTGCATATGTTCTCATGGAACCAAGCATGCTCCCGCTATCGATGGACACACTTCAAACATCAGCTTAAGTTAATTCTCTTTTATATTTACAATTACAACCCTAAAGTGAGGTTGGACTTTAGGGAAGAAAGGCAACACAGTCAAACTTGTTTCATCATCTCAGTCGGAATTGTCTGAGACGACAAAAGCATGTCATAGTCCAAGATATGCATATTGCTTTCTTGCATACTCTGGGATCAACTTCTCCAGCAACTCCACAGGCACACCCTTGAGTTCTGAAATATTGGAACACATGGAAATATTCAAATTATGATACTTATGGCATAAAAAATAGGGCAATTTATATTCACTACCCTTGACATTTGGTGTAATTACAAGTTAGTCCCTCTTGTTTTCGAATTTACTGGAGGAGATAGGGCGCTTCTAGTGGGAGATAGGGCGCTTCTAGTGGGACATAGCGAGAATCTGGCGAAGGTTTTACATGAATAATGAAACCTCAGGGGTGGTTTTGTAATTTCTAAAACAAGAGGGACTAAGTTAAAATTACCCATAACCTTAGGGATAGTAGGTATAAATCTCCCTAAAAATAATCTGATAAAAGATACTAACCATGCTGCTTAAAGTTGAACAAAGGAGGAAGGAATCTTCCATTTGGGAGGCGAATATTTGGATCGCGCAACTCATTAAAGAACGGATGTACCAATACTTCCAACTGCATAACAAATAAACAAAATCCAACAGTTAGGGAAATTCCAGAAAACAGCAAAAGTTAACAGCACTGTTTTTTCCTTATGTGATTAACTGGATTTTATTACTCACAGCAGTTGATCTCAGATTTGGAGAATACTGCAATAGTCGGGAAACAAGATCCACAGCTTCTGGAGGCATGCGCTTGTGTAATATCTGAAGAACCAAAAAAGAGTGTCAAAATCGCACTACACACAACACTCTCACATTAAAAGGTTGACCAAGCAGCAACATTCCTATTACCTTGTGCCAAGGGTGAGCTTTTATCTGGGGGAATTTAAACTCATTATAATTAGGATTCATACATTTGATCTCCTCCCTTGTTGGAGTTCCAAGGACCTACACACAAATAAATGTAATCTTATTAGACTAAAACCACATTTCCCAAATAAGGAACTGTGCAGAAAAATATAAATCATTACCTTGATAATTTCAACAAGCTGGTCCACTCCACTCTCACCAGGGAAAAGGGGCTGAAATATCCATACAGAAACTCTTTTCAGCAAAAGCAATTATGTGAAATAAGCAATTGAAGAAAAAAGAGTTTAACTACCTGTCCAAGCAATAATTCCGCAAATACACATCCTGCTGACCAGATGTCAATGGCAGTAGTATACTCAGTTGCACCAAATATGAGTTCTGGAGCTCGATAATACCTCGAACATATATAAGAAATGTTTGGCTCTCCTTTGACCTACATCATTTTAGCAGAGTAACAAGTCTAATCATGGAAAATGACATTAGGAACAGGAAGAGATATATTGGATGGGAAAGCAAAAGAAAATACTAACCAATACTTTAGCACTTCCAAAATCACATAGTTTCACCTGGTGAGTATGCGGATTAACCTGTGAATTACATACAAAATGCCATGTCAGAAACCCTTGTTCTTTGTTATCATTAATGAATTCCTTTTTCTTTTTACTCTTTGGCACAATAAACTTACCAACAAATTTTGGGGTTTAATGTCCCTGTGGCATACTCCAATAGTACCGTGGAGATACGCCAGAGCTCTGAAAATCTGCCAGAGAAAATAATCTTTGAACTTTAAATATAAACAGACTTTATGTAATTTAAATATAAATTAAGCAATAGAGCTTCTCTGCAAACAACATCAACAACAGTAAATACTAATGCAAGTCAAAGCATACCTGATAAGTATAAAGTTTCACATATATCATAGGTATCCTCTGGCTCATCTTGGTATAATGTCTAATAACTCGATGAAGAGTCTCGGGAACATATTCCAATACCAAGTTAAGGAAAAGCTCATCCTTCTCGGTCGTTGAAAAGAAACAATGCTTTAAAGAGACAACGTTAGGATGATCTAGCACACGCATTGTTTGCAGCTCACGATTCTTGTACCTCTTATCTTGAAGAACTTTTTTTATTGCAACAGTTTCACCAGTTTCTAAACATTTGGCCTGCAGAATAGTATAACACGAGATTTAAGGTTCTGTTTTACCGAGAATAATAGGCACTTGCAAAAGTCAACCTTACCTGAAACACTACTCCAAACGATCCCTGTCCCACAATACGCTCAGCCATATAGCTGATGGTCTATGAGAAAAGTAGAACAACAAATCTTAGACCATATAACAAGCTTTCCACATCAATAATAATGCAGAATCTAGGCTGAATTTCACCTGCTTTGGCTGGCCATCTCTGCCACCAATTGTTGTCACAATTATATGACCAGTTTCTGTTCCATTACCATCTACAACAGCTGGTTCCATATCCTGCAATGAATTATCATAGTCATAAACTCTAAGTAAGGCAGGATTCATGCTACCGCATTTAATATAACAAGGAATGAGAAGTAAAGACAAAGTTGCGTACCTTTTCATCTCTAAGCTTCATCTCGTTCATCTCAATAGGTAATCTATCAAGACTACTGGATTTACCACGAGATTCTCTAATTCCAGTTGAAGGACCTACGCCTATAGAGCCCATTCGTTTCTTTTCCCAGAAGGTTGTGCAGGTTTCGTCCCAGATAAACTGGCTCAGGTAAAGGAGGAGTTATCAGCAATAGATAACAAGTTAGACTTAAGCAGGGAGCTTCACAAAAGCAATCAGAGAAACTTTCATGAAAATGCATTATTCATTTTAATCTAATCCTTAAATAGGTCAAACTCGTTTAAACCAAGTATCAAATTCGTTTATAAAGCAATATTAAGAACATCTCCAGCAATTAACAGAAGTAGTTAAAATCAAGAGGCAGCGAGTACTATCACTGCAAAAATCACCTGAAAATCCTGGCAGCATCCATCAGACTAGGAACAAGTAAATAGAAAACAAATAAAGGTAAATTTACCTCTGATGCGGGAGATTTACGAAAACAGACAGCATCGGCAGGTAAAACTTGGCAAGCGACACATCGGAAAACAGCAAAATCACCAAATGATGAACTCAAAGTTTGGCGAGTAGGAAGAATTTTCGTGAATTATTTGTTTCGGAATCGACGTAAATCTGAAAATGTAATGGTGAAAAGAAATTCGTCTTCTACTGCTTGGATTGTAGCACAATAGTTCCGGCAGCGGCAGCAGCAGCAGCAGCAAGCAGGTGAGTTCGTATAGTTGGATTTGTTCCGATAGGTGGATTTGTTCTGTCTGAATATAGTCTCTCTTTTTGACCGTTCAAACCCTTCTTCTTTTGTTCGTCGTACGACACATCTCATCCACATATATTAATCATTTCATTTTTCAACTTTAACCATTAATTAATTAAATATTTGAGTTCGTATAGTTTGATCGTTGATGACTGATTTGCTCTTTTTTCATTTTAATTTTGTATTTGAATTGAACAAGATAAAATAATATACAATATAAAACACAAAAAGTTTGAAATAATACGTCTTTTTCATTGTCGTCATATATAGTTTTAGCATACAGATTATTTACAGTTATTGTGTTTCTTACAGTGTTAATTATCCTAAACTACAATACCCCATTTTTCGGGTGCTTTGTAATTTAATATTTAATCACTGTGACTAAGTTATTGTGATATCTTACTTTTTTGTAAGTGAGAGCCGAAATGCTTCAGTTACCATGAGTGCAAGAAAAGGTTCAAAACTTAGGTGCGATGGGAAACAAGATTTCACCATTATTTATCAAAACAAAAAAAAGATTTCACCATTTTCCATCACAATGCCATCATCCTTTTCCTCTAAAAGACTAAAACTATTGGCAATTGCTTTCGATTAGCCTAATTCAAAGTTAGATAAGAAATTCTTTTATGAACTTAATGTTGGAACTTAGGTAGCACATACAATTTATTTGATTAAAATTTGAAAAATTAGGCTAATTACCTTCACACACTTCGTAGTTTGAGAAAGTACGTAAAATTCCCAAAGCATGTTTTGACTTGAATACGCAAAACATATATCATGTAGTTTCAAAAATTACAAAAATATACCCTAAACTCTTAACTACTTTTTTATAAAAGTCGAATGGATGTCCAAAAAATCATCCAACCACGAAACAGATGTTATAAAACGAATTGATAGGACATGTTTTTGTAAATTCAATTGCATAATTAAGTCAAACTTCATGATATGTTTGTGTAATTATCCCAATAAATTATGCCAGCTATGCTGATGAACTTGTCCAGGAAGAACACTACTTATATACACCGGTATTGGATCTCGTATGATTCATATGCCAGATCATAAATTCATTTTGAAAAAGTACAAATGCATCTAAATCAAAGCCATTTGGATAAATATTTCTCCAACAATTTGGTTTTTCAACTAATAAACTTGAGGAATAAAGGAAAAGCATCGAGAATACATATGTAAATCCACGGACATTATAATTAGCAAAGTCCTAAATTTACAATGTCCAACCAAGTGAACCAATTTCTAAGCATCTATAAATTTCTTTTACCATTAACTTTGAAATATTCAAACCATACCAACATAAGACAAATTGCTACTGTATTGAAGTGCAATGATAGTTCTAAGCAAAGTCTGTTTTCTCTCAATAAGAGTTTACTGGATTCTACACAATATTAGTTTCATGCAAAAATGTCGAGTGCAAATCAAAATAATAACAAAATTCAAACAGCAGCAGCAGCGTCAAATATCCATAACTGTAAACTCATTTAAAGGTATTAAATGTCTCAACAAATTACTCAAAAACAAAATTCAAGTTGAAACTTGGAACTAAAACAACTAGATAACAACAATAGATTCATTCAGGAAAGACAGATTTAAACAAATTTCCATCAGACGAAATTGCTATTATCAATCTCCACCTGCCTTGTTGTAGACATAAGTGAGTCCACACTTACCACAGTAGTGTCTGTCAAAATGATTCGCCATGAAAGTACCGGGACCGCACTCAGCATTGGGGCACTCCTTCCTCAGCCTCTGAACCTTCCCAGAATCATCAACCTTGTAGAACTGGAGAATGGAGAGCTTCACCTTCTTCTTCTTGTGCTTGATCTTCTTCGGCTTGGTGTAGGTCTTCTTCTTTCGCTTCTTAGCTCCACCGAGGAGGCGGAGGAGGAGATGAACGGTGGATTCCTTCTGAATGTCGTAGTCAGCCAATGTGCTGCCATCCTCGAGCTGTTTCCCGCCGTAGACGAGGCGTTGCTGGTCCGGCGAGATTAATTCACTCTCCTGGATCTTGGCCTTGAGGTTTTCAACGGTGTACGAGGGTTCTACATCCAGTACTCTGGTGTTACGGTCCAAGTTCCTGACGAAGATCTGCATCTTCGCGGATGAGGAAGCGGCGATGCTAGGGTTTTTTTGCTGTGAGGATTAGTGAGAAATGTTGTGGAGATTTGAAGCGAATGTTTAAGTATGTGATATGTTAGGGTTTGCGGAGAATTGCTGAAAAGGCCTGTTTCTGTAAATGGGTTAGTTCTCGGAGTTGTAAGTGGGCTGGAGCATGACGGCCCGTTAAATTGGGCTTTGGTTAAAATTGAAAATAATTATTAATTTTTATATGTATTCTTTTTTATTTTTAATTTAGAATAAGATCAATGTAATTAAAATCATAAATAAGACCGATTTTAGTTTCTAAAAGTTGAGATTTAGAGATATGAGAGAAAAATAAAATATCAATAATTCATAACAAAATATGAAAATGTCACAATCAAACATCAATAATTCATCATAACATCCCAAAATATTCATAATTAGAATTTTTAGTGACTCGTCAATTTACTAACCATGCAATTATGATATAAACTCCAAATTTGTGCACAAATTACTACGTGAGTCGAGTCGGATCAGAGCACTAAAATATAAAAGCTCTCTCTATTAATACACTTAGGCTCCCAATAACTTGAACCCAAAATCTCTCATTATATTAACGCAATGTCGAACCTCTAAATTAAGTTAATCGAATAATCGGTATTCAATATTAATTATGGTAATTGTCAATATGATATATGTCCTCACATGAAAGAATAAAAATGACTTGGTCATTTGCCGGCACTTGTGCTTCCGAATTGATCAAACTTGGTTCGGACAACAGATTAATAAATCTAAAACTGATTTTAAATAATAGATAATGCTTTATAACATAATAGGATTCATTCAACATTTTTTTTTTCTGGGTCAATATTCAACAATTATTATAATTAAACAAGATATTGTAAGTTTTCACATCATATAAAACGTGTTTGAAAATGTAGAAAATACTATATATATATATATATATATATCTTATTCACAAAGTAAAAATTTAAAATGATTGAATAAAATAAGATCATAAAATAGTAATCATGTGAATTTGATAATTATGACCACAATTAAGTATAAAGTGTTTGTTAGATTCACTCAAGTGCATACAACTTTTTTTAAAATTATAAAAAGTGATTTCAAACTTTTTTAAAAAGTTTTTTTTTAAAATTATTTAAAAATAAAAAATAAAAAATAAAAATAGCATAAATAGTACTTTTCATGCTGTTTCTTATTAAAATAAGGTGAATAGCTTATAAAAAGCTATAAACAGAGTAAAAAATGTATTTTTTTTCCAAGCTTTTGGATTATTTAAAAGTATTTCTATATTTTTTCTTCAAAAACTCCTTAACTTTTACTACTTACATTTCCTACAACATTAATTTATATTTAACTTATCTAATGGTAGAAATTTTTGTAAACACTCTATAATACAAATGTAAAGGAAATATATCTTTTATACTCATAGACTGTGATGCACGAATACAGATATAAAATATAAATACTATCAAATGGCACAATTTTTTCCAACTTTTATTCCTAAATAGATGTCCAATTTGTATTGAAAGCTTCACATATGAGTGATCTGGACTTTACTTAATAAAAAATAAAAAAACTCATTAAATTCCTAAGTCCAAGTCCTGCCAGTCTGCCAACATAACCGGGGAAAAGCAAAAGTAGTGTGAATATACAGTGTAAAATCACACTAAAACCATATCTCGTCGGTATTTTGTTCAACTTATATCCTTTTATAGTTTTATTACATTCCATGTTTTGGTTATATGTCTACTTTTCTGATAAAAGACTAAACACTATCAACTGTGCTCAAAATATAATAAAGAAATCACAAAAATCTAATTGCAGATTTTAAAATTAATATCCGACTTTTATCATATCAAATCTCACACCAGATTTCGTTTGATTACTCTGTTCCTCGCCGGCTTCCTCCCGATTATATCTCTTCGTCCGCCCAAATTCGAATTCTCTCTCTACTTGTCAAGTTTACTTCTGGAGTTGCAGATTGGAGGATTTGACACACTTCAGTTCAGTTGTATCAGTCGCTGATTTTCAGGTTTGTTCTTTTTCTGTTTCTCGATTCTGGTGTATCGGTATCGTTTCCCAGTGGAGATGATATTTTCCTTTTGCTTTCCGAGTTTTACTGACATCATTTGAAATCTGCCTGATACTTTTATTAGCACAGTGCAGTGAATGAGTCCCTATTCTTGTCCAAATTTTCATGTTGTGCTTTCCCAGTTCTTAATTTTGCTAGATCTAAAATGGTTTAGAATTTGAAGATCAAAGGTGGAAAAGTCATGTCAAATTGTGTTTGGTGTGGTGCATTACGCCTGTCAGTTTCATGCTACTTTGAGCACTCTTAGATTTATTAGATGGACTTGGTATATTTCTGGGCGATGGGTATAAATTAGAAGTGGAAAACTACAACTTGGTAAATATAGTTGATTTAACTGCCACTTTATTGCCCAAACAATTTGGGCACAAGATTTGGTAATCTAAAACATATACGGCACATTAAATTTACTCTGGACCTCTTTAGTTAAGTGGGATGAAATTATCACGTTTCTCAATACAATCCAAAGTCACACAATTTCATGTTTGTATACAATATTTGGGCGCAGGATAACCTAACCTAGATCTAAGAACTCACTGTAAATTATTGTTCCTCCAAGTATGTTATCTCCCCAACCATCATTTTGGTTGTATCTTTTGTCTCTTTGACCTGCTAAAACGGGTCTCAATGGGAATGTTCTTTGTAACAGTGTCCACGATCAGGAACTTTACCTTGCTCATAGGATTAAGAAGGACATTGTTTTCTTAAGGGAGTACATCATTTGGTGGAAAGAATAATGAGTTGTATTGGCTGTTGTGGGGAAGATGACATAAACAGACATGCTGATGGTGGAGGCCAGTATGCAGTAAAAAATTCAGCTGGTAATTTTGCAATCCCTATTCTGAGGCATTCGTCTCGTAAGAAAGTTTGATATTTGTAGTCTTCCCATTTATCAAGTTGACAATTTTTGCTGTGCTAGTAACTTTTTGAACACAAGTGACATAATGCTATGGGTCTTTGCAAGTAACAACCTACTCCAAATCTGTTTTCTTTTGTCTAGTTTGCCTCAAATTATGTGCTATTTTGGGGATTGTTGCCTTTCAGCCCACACCTCATTTGCAGAAAAGGATAAGGATAATGCAAGGCATCAAATTCCACCGTCATATTTGGCCCCTTACATTTTAGTGTCATATAACCAAATCAGTTTTGCTTATTCCTCTTTATAATCACTATGAGGAATTGCTATTAAATGTTGCATGATAGCCGTTAGGGAATAAAGTTAATAGTTACATTTTAGAGTTCACAAATTACATTATTGTGCAGGTCAAAGATGAATTGTTCAGTTCAGATTAATTGTGGAACTGATCTATCATGAAGAGCTAAAAAACCTTTAGAGAATCTCGTTTGTGCAGTTTGTTTGCATGTGAAACCCGTAGCATGGCTAGTCAATAAATTCTCTCTTTAATAGTTTGATTCATATATTTTTTTTGAACTTCAAAATTACTCCTAATCCATGTAACTTGTTCTCCTCGGGTAAAAAAATGACAAAATTGAATACTCGTCACTTAATTTGATTTTGAAAACTAATTTAGTTTAATAATTCAGTTCCCATTGTTTGAAGTGGAAATTCATTCATATTATAAGTAGATGAGCTGAAAGCCTACTTTACTGCAGGCATGGTTTAATATTGTTTATTGTATGGTTTCTATTTTGCATGGCATGTTATGCGTAGCTCAGAGTTAGCAAGAGTTTAAGCATGAATAAAGATAATTTCGTTGTGTAGGGCATGATGGAGGCTATCATGCTACGGAAATTGCATCAAAGGCTCAAGCTGTGAAAGTACAACCAATTGCAGTTCCACCCATTTTAGTGGATGAATTAAAAGAAGTTACAAGCAACTTCAGCACTGATTCCTTAATAGGAGAAGGCTCATATGGCAGAGTATATTATGGAGTTCTTAAAAATGATCGGGATGCAGCTATAAAGAAGTTGGACTCAAGCAAACAGCCAGATGATGAATTCTTAGCCCAGGTAAGTTAAGAATGTACAAAAAATTCTTGCCTTGCAAATTACAAACTAAGCATTGAATATCCTGCCCTGAAACTTACAGGTATCTATGGTCTCGAGGCTAAAACACGAAAATTTTGTGGAACTACTTGGTTATTGTGTTGACGGAAATCAACGTGTTCTTGCCTATGAATTCGCATCAAATGGATCTCTTCATGATATTCTTCATGGTATTTTTCGTGCCAATTATTTTGATATCTTTCTGAAAAAAATAAATAAAAAAGAAAAAGAAAGTGTATTTATATTCACCCCTTGTGCAGGAAAAAGCTTAGGTAGAAATACATCTACTACCCCCGAGGTTTCAAACTCTCTGATGTTTCACTTTATTACAAAAATTTTCTGAAAATATACCACATGAAGCCAAAAAATGCAAACAATCAGCCTATCTCTGGGATTTTATTTTATTTATTTATTTATTTTTTTGCATTAAAGTGAAATGTCATGGTGTTTTTTGTAATTTTGGAAACAGAGGAACTAAATTGTAATTAGCTCAAATCTCTGGGGTATTAAATGTAATTCGCCCGAAAGTTTATTCTTAATGCCCAATGGTTTTTTATTTTACAGGAAGGAA
Organism: Verbena officinalis; assembly: GCA_958496215.1. NCBI lineage: Eukaryota > Viridiplantae > Streptophyta > Magnoliopsida > Lamiales > Verbenaceae > Verbena > Verbena officinalis. Next base: position 1,695,084 of record OY292385.1, read on the forward strand.
AGGTGTTAAAGGAGCACAACCTGGCCCTGTTCTTTCTTGGGCACAACGTGTGAAAATTGCTGTTGGTGCTGCTAAGGGCCTTGAATATCTTCATGAAAAAGCAGATCCTCACATTATCCACCGTGATATTAAATCAAGCAATGTCCTAATATTTGATGATGATTTAGCTAAGATTGCTGACTTTGATTTATCAAATCAAGCTCCTGATATGGCGGCTCGTCTTCACTCTACTCGTGTCCTCGGAACATTTGGATATCATGCTCCAGAGTAAGTTGCCTTTTTGGTTTATCATACATGTCTTTTTTTCCACTTTCCACATTCAAATATCGATTTGTGATTTTTTGGCAGATATGCAATGACTGGACAGCTGAACTCAAAGAGTGATGTCTATAGCTTTGGTGTTGTCCTTTTAGAGCTTCTTACTGGACGCAAACCTGTCGATCACACATTACCTCGTGGCCAGCAAAGCTTAGTGACATGGGTACCAAACCTTTTCCCCTTCCTTTTTTCCTTAATTTACACGAACAAATGAAAATGATCACTCATGAACTATATGATTTCAGGCTACACCAAAACTGAGCGAAGACAAGGTCAGGCAATGTGTTGACAGTAGACTGGGAGGAGAGTACCCTCCTAAGGCTGTTGCTAAGGTTATTACTTGACTCCTAATTAACTAATATACCATGTGTACATGAGTGTAGATGTATGCATATTACCGTATTCTTAGACACTTAATTGCATTTACACCCCGTTGGAGATATTATAGTTGATCCCCCGAAGTTGTAGAAAACTACAAACCACTTCCTGAATTATTTAAAAACTACAGTAATCACCCTGTAATAATGAAAACTACTCTTTACATGTAATGTTTCCAAATTCCCATGGTTGATATGTGAGGTTTCTAAAAATGTGAGGGAGTGGTTTGTAGTTTCTGCAAGCTTGTGGGAATCAACAGCAACATTGCAATCTCTAACAGGGTGCAAAAGCTAATGCTTCTTGAGAAACTAAAGTAGAAATATCCATATGAAGCCGAAACTATGTCCTTACATAGTTCTAGCCTTAAAATAAGCAGAAGCTTGTTTTCTGAACACTGCTAAAGTGCTGAAAAAAAGCACTTTACACAAAAGTGCTTTTTCTATAGAGTTTGCAAACCGTAGCATACATGTAAGTGACCCTTCTTTAGATCATCAATTTTTCATAGAAGAGTTAACGTTCATTTGATTTATTTTTTATCCACATTCGAAATGCAGATGGCTGCCGTTGCTGCATTATGTGTCCAATACGAAGCTGATTTCAGGCCAAACATGAGCATTGTAGTCAAAGCATTGCAGCCGCTTTTAAACACTCGGCCAGGACCAGCTGGTGAAACTGGCCATACATGAGAAGCTTGTTAAATAAACGTTACTGTGAGAATCTGTAGCCCTCTTATATATATAATATGTGTGTGTTTTGAGTAATTATGAAATTGCTCTAGAAAAGGTAGTTTTCCAGAATGAATTCGATTTTGTTCAATATATATGATAATTTAATTGATGAAGAAGTGAAGAATGTGAGTTGTAAACATTTGCTATGTTTGTTTATATATGAACATCTCGTCACTTAATGTAATTATGTTATGTAAACCTTGGATCCTGATGATTGTTCCATTGCACAATATTCAAATCTCTTTCTGTTGACCGTTGCTATTCCGTTGTATTTTACTATTTGGATTCATTGTAATTGTTTATTAGCTCAAATATTGAAAAGGTTGTGAACTCACCTGTACTGTCATTTTGTTTTTTCCCTTCTAACGGTGCAAATTCTACTGCTTTTAAAGAAGTTAAAAGTAGAAGCTAAAGTTAAAAAAAGCAAAAGAGTAGTCAAAACAAGGAGTGTTTAGATAAAATTTAAGTTTTGTATATAAATTCTATGTCACTATATGTTGATGGATCCTAGATCGTGCAAAAAATGAATTATGATTCAAACAATAATTAGAATTATTAATACTAAAATTCAAGAATAGTGTGTAATAAAAATTATTTTGTCTATATTCTTTTTTAATATCATTTATTTATTTTTGAATATAAAATAAATTTATATCATATATAATTATTTAAATTAATTTTTATTAAATTTTTTAAGGCGCTCCTTCACTCAAATTATTTTTACTTTTTGCGTTTTCATGCATTCGAATCCGCACCTACCTTATGTGATCTAGGTCCTTATACAAGCTCTCTCACGGTCTCACCGGGCCATGATGAAAAAAAAGGGAATGGTAAGTTATACTAAAATAATTATCTTATAAAAGAAAACAATAATCTTACTAAAACGTGAAATTTACTCATACTTGTAATAAATAGTAAATACAGAGAAAGCCTAACAATTCTATTTAGTGAAGTGGCAATTTTATATGATAAATATACCCTTTTTATTAAAATAATTAAGTTGTACTACAACCATTTTCTAATTAATTAATTGTTTCAAGAGGGTAAAGTGCATATTTCCACAGTGGTAAAAGAGTTGCGGGGCAAACTCGAAATTGAGCTTAATTAAGTGGGAATTGTGAATTTGTGAATCGGCTGGCTGGCAGAATGCGGCGGTTGAATCGTTCTGTAGCTGCTGCGGCATTAGAAAAGCTTCAATCGCATATTTTCGGTCACCGGATTAATGTTTGCCGATCGCCGAACCACGATGGGAACCAGTTATTTAATAGGCAAACACTCCACCGCCACTCTTACTCCACCTCCGCCGCCATGAAATCTGCAGAATCTCAACCTCAACTTTCTCTCGACTTGATCAACATAATGGAGCAAAAGCTTTCCGCTATAGAAAGCCGGCATGCCCATCTTCAGGAGATTATGAACCAGGTAATTGCGGTATACGTTTTCGTATCAACCTCTGTTACCTGTTCGAATAAATTCCTCTGTATCAAACTCTTTGTTGGTTTGCTTCGGAAGACAGCCGGACGCTTCGCCGGAAGAATATTCCACGGCGAACAAAGAGCTGAAAAAGCTGCGGCATACAGTTGATGTGGTGACTGAGTTAAGAAAGAAAAACAAGGTAAGTTCGTAATTTAATTGATTCATTCTTTGTACAGTCCATGAGGTATTAGCTAGATATCGTGATTGTTTTGCTTTTGGCAGGAGATTGAGGGCCTAAAATCGCTGATTGCTGAAGCTCAAGATGACAGAGACATGCAGGAAATGGCGTCTGAAGAGTTGGGGCAGGCATCTGAAGAAGAGAACCGCCTTCGCTTCTCGTTGCTCAAGGCATTGCTACCTAAGGATGATGCCGATGAACGCGACTGCATCTTGGAAGTCAGAGCAGGTAATAAATGCTAGTCTATTGTGGCGTCATATATAGTTTTATAATTCTATTTGTGTTTCTCTGACATTTCAACTGTTGGTTAGTTACTGATGAAATTTATTTCAGGAACTGGAGGAGATGAGGCTTCTTTGTTTGCTATGGACATATTCAAAATGTAGGTTACTTCTATACGTTCCTAATTCCTTGTTTTGTCAAGTGCTGCTTTTCGTGTCCTAATGACTTGTCATTACAATACATCAGGTATGAGAAATACTCACAGAAGAAAGGTTGGAAGTTTGAAGTTCTTGATTTGGCGGAGTCTGATCTTAAAGGGTACAAGGTGGGTTGGGTTACTGCCTTGTTATGTAGCCTTTTAATTAGAAGTCATTTTTCTGATTTATGCCTGATATTGGATTTTTCTCTTCTTTAAATGAGGTTTCTTACCTACATTGTTTGTTCAAACGTTTATCTGTTCTCAGGAAGCTAGTGCTGCAATATCTGGTGCAGATGTTTATGGCAAACTAAAATTTGAGAGTGGGATTCACCGAGTGCAGGTTTTGTTTATTCCATATCTATTTGCCTTCAAATTTCTTTCTCTTCAGTATTTTCACAGATGTTGTAACTACCCTTCTTCTGTAGCGAGTTCCTGTGACAGAGAAATCTGGGCGGGTCCACACTAGTGCTGTATCTGTTGCTATTCTTCCTCAGGCAGATCAGGTCCAAATTCTGCTGATTTGATGTTCTTCAACGCTTATGCCTGTAGAATAAAATGAGTGGGAACAAAAAAAAGATGAATCTTTATTAGTTATCTGAACTTTACTAAGTTTTTGCAGGTAGATGTACAATTAAGGAATGACGACCTAAAAATTGATACTTACAGATCTGGTGGTTCAGGCGGTCAGCATGCAAATACCACTAACAGTGCTGTTAGGGTTACTCATATACCATCAGGGTTGACAATTACCATACAAGATGAACGTTCCCAACATATGGCAAGTAACTCCATCTTTTGAAATTACTCATGTTTCCCTCATTCCAGGATAAGACTAAGTATTAAGAGTCTTCTGTTGTAGTTATAATGCTGGATGTGTTTCACTTGGCTAAGTGGGCGTCCCTACTAAAAATTGTAAAAGGTTGGAGTAGTAAAGTTGGAGTGTTTACAAAAATTAGTGAACAATACAAAAGAAAAAGGAGTTGAGTATTAGGAAAAAAAAAGTTAGAAACTCTTTTATTACTCTCATAAGAAACTTCAATATTTTACGGAAAATAACGTAGAAGCTAGAAATTGAAGCCAAAATCATGTTTTTGTGTGCTTCTAGCTTATTTCTGTTTAAAGTAAGTAGAAGTTGATTTTCCGAAGACTCCCAAAGTGCTAAAAATAAGCAAAAAGAAAAAAAATGCTCTTTCTTAGGGTTTGCAAAAACTACCTAATTTAGTTTTCAGTTAAGTTCCAAAAGGTAATGGTGTTACTTCCTAGCATTTTGTTTTCTGAGCCTCATTTTATCTTTTTATATTGTTTCACCAGAACAAGGCCAAAGCGCTCAAAGTTTTGTGTGCAAAGTTATATGAGATGGAACGGAGTAGGGTTGATGCAAGTCGCTCAAGACTTAGAGCAGAGCAGGTAACTATTTCACTTTTTAAATTTGCATTATTGGCATATTTCTTCCTAAACGTAATATCTTCACATGCATTGAACAGATTGGTAGTGGGGACAGATCAGAACGTATTCGTACGTATAATTTTCCTCAAGGTCGTGTGACTGATCACCGTGTTGGCATAACTAGCCACTCAATAGATGGTGTGTTGCAGGGAGAGAATCTGGACACTTTTATTGATGCTCTTCTGCTGCAGCAAGAAATGGACGCAATTGCATCTTTTACATCTAAACAGTAAATAAAAGTTATTTCTCTGACCAGTTAGCATTTACAGCTCCAGATATGTCCCTCTCCTCTCATTCTCTGCTCGTTATCTAGTTTTTGGCTCTTTTTTATTGTCGGGGTTCTAAGCTACTTGAATTAGAAAGGAAATTGCACTGTGCACTATTGGCTTTTGTATCAAAATTTGCCCAATCTTGTGTTACCTCAAAATAATTACAAGTATAATTGCCATTAATGATGATAGGAGCAGTTCAAATAGATATTTATGATATGTACTCAGGTTCATTTTTTCAAGAGTACAGAGACAATCACCTCGTTTGTTCCATATATGCCAGTGCTTTTTTAGTTTCACTGATAGCAATCTAAAGAATTTCCTTTTATTAACAACCCAAACCCCCACCGGCAGTCGACCTAAAGCAAGAGCATGTTACATAATGGAAAATTTCCTGAACAGAAACACGCTGTCTTGAAAATAAAAGAAGCATAATAACATTGAATTGCTGAAGGAAGATTAAAAAGGTAACTTTTTCAGCTTTCTGAAAAATTTCCGAGGCATTTTTTCCTACGTTACATTTTGTTTTAGGCCCCAAAGAACCTGAGAGTGTTGCTTAAAATAATGAGGAAGAAGCATGTTACTAATCTTTCAGGCTTCCTTCCCATTCTTCGAAAAATCTCAACCATAGTTTTAAGACTTGCTGTAATGTGTTTATATCAAGTAAGAATGACATCAAAGTCGCTGAGAGTCCATTCAGCCACCTCATCCTGATCACTAACAAAAATCTCAGTTCCCACATCAAGAGATGTCCAAATTCTTCTAGCAGGTGTGCTACCTGGATCCTGAAATATGTTGAACTCAAACTTCATTATGCTTATTCGTATTTAGATGAAGTATAGGGCAAACTTCATTTGACTACCTCGAAATATAGTGAAATTACAAATCGATCCCTCTAGTTTGAGAAATTACCATATAGTCCTGAAGTTTACAATAAATGTGTGAATATTTCAAAAATACCCACTTAGGGTTTCAGCAGGGGGGTAATTTTTAAGAAAAATATGGTAATTTATCAAACTAAGTCGATTTGGTAATACACCAAATTTCGAGGTAGTCAGATGTAATTCACCCTAAAATATATACAAACAAGTTCGTAGATCGCCCAAATACCTGATAGAAGTAAAGTCTACTAGAAAGCCCGCCAACATCGAGCTCCCAAGCTCTCCCATCTCCAACCCAGCCATGTCCTTGCTTGGTTGGGTACCCATACTCTGCCCATATAGGATGAGGGAGCAATTGCATCAATTCTTGTGCCTGTGGATTACTATACGGATCACAAGTGCTATATGGCTTCTCCATATGCTGGGCATTGCCAGGAGCACAGTAATAGTGGTAAGCTCCATAAGGGAAGTTTTTGGTATCGTTCCTGAGGATTTTGATGTTGTTGGGAGTAATATGGTATGGTGGGCAATTGCCTAGATTTGTGGGGCTGCACCAAGCTTGGGTTTGTGGATTGATGATCATCTCGGAGTATCTGGTTACATCGGTTAGTACATCCCCATCGCATGGGGCACCGTTGTTTTTCCAACAGCTACCGATGTCGATCAAGTAGAACTGGCTTTTAGGGCCTCCCCCGTTTTTGATGTCCAAACTTAGCTTTACCTTAAAATTTGGAGATTCCGGTAGCTGCAATAAAAATCATATTTGTTTCATAGCAGGAGAAGAGTTTCTTCATGTTTAGTTTTTAGTTGGATGAAGAAAATGGTGAGTATTAGTAATATTTTGCACATGGACCTGAGGAATGTTTACGAACTCCAAAAAAAGCACTTTTGTGCTTTATGTTTTCTTTCGGCACTTTCAGAGTGTCTGGAAAACTAAATCTGCTTAAAATAAGCCGAAATAAGCTAGAAGTTGAAATCACCTGAGGACAAACTTTTAGCTTTATCTTCTAACTTTAAGGTTATTTTCGTAAATAAGTTGAAGTTTTTAATATTTCTGAACTTTTTATTCTATCTTCCAAACATTCATCGCTTTTACTAATCCCACTTTAGTTTCTTCAAAGCAAAAGCTCTTGCAAAAATACCCATTTATGCAATCCGACTCCATGTGGCTTTTACACTATATTGAACTACCTTATTTTAAGCCTAAATACAGTCCGAGTCTATGTGGTTTGCATAATTACACTTACACCCCTGATGCCTAAATACAGTCCGACTCTATATGGTTTGCGTAATTACACTTACACCCCTGATGTTGACGTAGGTTAAAAACCCTAATTTTAGTTATGAACTGTCTCTATTTCGTTTTATTTTGTGAAAGAAAAGTGTGAGGAAGGACTGAACAATTAGACCACATTTATGTCAAAATATCTACCACTAAAAATAGGCTGGCTCCAACAAACATTTGGTGGAAAACTAATCTTCGTTTGTTGAAAAAGGAAAAAGTACATGTTAGGTGATCCGAAAGAAGTTAGAAGTCAATGTGTTCATGACATTTAAAACCTTTACTAGTTGAAACGGAACTAGGGCAATCAAGTATATATTTATTACATGTATTTATTGAAACAGGGGCCCTTCCTCCCTTCAGTTCAAATCTTTATTAAACAACCTTTGACGAATCCTAATTTGCACATCATTAATGAGTTTCCTAGTCAACCTCAAGATTGATTAGTTAAGGATATCACATTGACGTAACGCTACATTATCTCATCTCACTACAAGCTTGGCAAGATATAATGATGGATTTCAAAGCCAAAATGCCTGACAGTTAAGAGTTCCGGTTATGTTTCTGTAATTTTCAAATATCAGAATATGTTTGTTCGTAATTAAGTAAAACTTTGGAGTATGTGAATGTAATTATCCCTCCGACTCAAATTAGATGTGTACAGAAGAATTTCCTGATCATGTTTTCTCAAATGGACAATAATGCATGTGATTAGTTTCAAAACTCACTAGACAATAATCTTTAAACATGTGCTGTGTCCACCTAACTACAATAAGATTGTATTCCATGTTAAATCCAATAAAAGTATATTGGTTGGTTTGATGGGTGACATGTATATATAAATAATAAATTTCATTTAACAGCTATAGTTTAGAAAATTAAAAATTCGTCATCTATCAAACTAGCAGCATTGAACTCCACCAGATGTTAATGTTACGAAATTAATTTACCTAGTTCTAGAATTCTTACCAAAAATAAACATAACGTATTTCCTACTTACCAAAAAAAAAAAAAAAAAATTAAATGTTGCCATGAATCAAGAAAAAAACAGAGGAGAGATTCTTGGACTTACAGTTTTAAGCATTCCCCGAGTGTCGTAATGGTATCCGCCGGAATATCCTGTCGTCGCATCAGCTCTTAAGTACAGCATAAGCCATGGATATTTCTTCGAAGTCTTTAATTTATGATTAAAAGCCCAACTCCCGCTCCCAACTTTCTTCTCCCAAACAACCTCATAATAGGAACTCTCGCCGTCGCCGGCGGCGGAGCTCAGTTCGTAGGTACCATTAAACCCACCGCTCATATTTCCATCCCCATCTAAAGCTGTGGGCTGATGATACAAAATAGGCTGATTCATACACCCAGTTCCAAAACATGGAAACCGACCCGGATTAAAAGGTGGCACCTTTTTGCCATTTTCAGGACAAAGACCTGATTTCGTGTCGTAATTTCCATTTTTTAACATTACCATCCAAAATTGCCATGGATTTGGTTTGTCCGAAACTTCGCAGAGCGAACCCAGATAGAGTTCTTTCTCCGCCGCGTAGAGGTCCGGGTTGTTTAGGGATTTCGGGTTCAGACCCGGAAACGGCGACCCGACTCCGAGCTTGTTGTCGGACTCTGATACTTTATGGATTAAAGACCCATCTGTGGAGAAAATAGTAAATCATTATTATTATTATGTTCGTTGTTATTGCTGAGAAAATGTTTCTGATGAAAAAAAAAGGATTACTTTTTATTTTTCTTTTCCTTTTTCTTTTTCTTGGCTTACTTGAAAGATCGAAGCAATCAGCAGCTCTGGGGCTGCCCATGTTAGGGGCTTCTTGGCCGACTTCATTGCAGAAGTTCCAGGCCTCAAACGCCACTCTCAGACCGTCCCGCCGCATTCCGGGATCCCCCACGGCGGAGCCGCCATTGGCGGTGGAAGCGCTGCCGCGGAACAGTATCACCAAAAGTACTGGGATAATGGTGTACATTAAACGCAGCACCATTAATCCCCTTTACCTTGAGTTATTTATTATTATATATATTCTCAGAAAAAGCAAACAAGAAGACGGGCACTGGAAATTGAATTTATAGAGTAAATTAAAACAAAGAAGTGATGAGAATAAATATCAGAGATTCTGAGGAGATTTCTGTAGGTTGCAGAGAGTGGTTTCGCTGCCGACCCCAGTATGATGTTTGATGTATCCGTGTGATTCTGTCTTAACCTCAAACACATTATTAATTTATATATTTATTTTTGACATTAATCATAACATATATGTGTATTGCCTGTCACTTTTTCTTTCTACGTATAGTATTTGCTTGCAGACGTATTTATGCAAATCATACTTTTTTATTATTTTATTTGTAGACCTTTATTCCTTTCGTTCTTGATTCGCTACTTGATGTTCATAAATAGATTATTTTATTATTATTATTTTTTTATTTCTGTTTCTTTGGAGTGAAGGTTACATCAACATGACCTACACGTTGAATTTGCGTTTGTAATCCGTCTGATCTTAATTTGAACGTAAAACCATCGTGTCTCTGGAAATGTAGTGAGTGACAGAAACTCGTTTTGTGTTTCTTACAATCCCATTTTGTTTTTATATTACACTCTAGATATCATGCATGTAAATTTTTAAGGATAATATTTGTATCCACATACCCTGAAATTTGGTTTAGTTATACAAATCTATTCTGAAACTTGAAAAATTACAAAACATACAAAATATTAAGGTCCACAAGCAACAAATCCACCCTAAAATTGAAAAATGTCTACAGCTAAGTATTAAGGTCCACACGGAACAAATCCATCAAAAGGGAGAGGGAATAAAAAAAAGTCCAAACAGAACATAATGAATTTGGTGCAGGTAAAATGTGAATGGTCTTGCTGGTTTACTTTAGAAAAGCAAAGCAAATACAGATATCTCGCTAGTCATCAATGAAACAGGTTTAAAATATCCATAACGTACAATTATATTTTTTCAGTATTTAAAATTTTGAAGATAAATAAAAAGAGAAGAGTTCTTAGATTAATAATAAGTAATATTTTTTTTACGTAAATAAAAATTAATGTATGAGTAGAGTCCAACTTAAATTTCTGGATTTTATTGGAGTTAGCTAGGCCGGCCGGCATCGGAACTTGCAAAACCGACAGTGAGTCGGTGGTGGAGCTACTGATAAGGTGTCGGCATAAAACCACAAAATTTGTATAAATTGTACAATTAATACTCGTAAAGAAACAAAATATATGTTTACTTATATACTTAATTAAAATATGTAATGAAAATTGTAAATCTTTAAAATAATATTTCATTACAACTTGACACGCTATTTTATGGACTCAGCAGTCAGCCCACTTCTTTTAGTAACACAACTCATTTGGGCTTGATTTCCTTTGCCCATCAAACCCAAGAAAAATGGAAAATGTAATATTAAAAAAAAATTAAAAATCCTTAGCTTGATTGAGCTTCAACCTCGATATGTGGCCCAGTTGACAACGAACAGAACGTAGTCAATCCTGAAATTGCAACCCTAGTGTCAAATCTCGTTTGATCATCCTCTTACATTGATCCGTTCGACTCGTTTGCTGCTGCAAGAAGAAGGGAGAAAAAAGATCTATGATTTAATCTGATGAGCAGCGAAGGGGTTCATTTTCATCGGCAAATTGAGTAATGATCGGCGATTGACGCGGTGTCTCGTCTGCCGGAAAGTTTCTGCCACCAACTCGTCCCTGCTCAGTGGCATACATCGGATCCACTTTCCGGCATTGTTTTGTTTTTTTGGCGCAACTCCGATCTCGCTATGGTGATGCAGTGTTTTTCTGCCTGATCGAACATTGGTTTGAATTCGCCTCGTAATTCGGCTGCAGAATCGTTGTTTTCGCGATTAACTGAATTTGTTTTTTAATTGGAAATCTGAAAATTGGGGACAGGAGTTTCTGGGATTTGCCTAGATTGACATTGCAATTTCATGGCCAATCGGCAGCAGTCTCCGTCGGGCTACTCCTCCAGTGCTACGCCTACCCTAGATACAAAATTGGGAGCTCCTTCCGTTCCTGCACCCTCGTCATCTTCGCCATCAGGACCTGGCCCGAGATTTCTTTCTCCTACAGCTATACAACCAAATCTAATACCTTCTCCAACAACAAGGACTCCTGATTTACCATCGCCAGCAAATGGGATTCGAGCCGGAATTCCCATCCCTCATTTGAGCACTCCGCCTGGTCCTCCGGTGTTCTCATCACCGCTTCAACCAGCTGCTGTCCCATTTAGAACTTCTCCTGCAACTCCTCAGCCGGTTGCTTATTCATCTGGTTCCTCGTTACCGACATCTTCGCCCCCTCCTCCTTTTTCAAATGGATCAGCTGAGTTGCAGCGCCAAACATCTCAAGTTACAGAGGAGCTGCCCGAAGATGTTCATGAGTATCCAAATGTTCTGTTCTCAGCTCGAAAGGTGTATTTCTCTACCATGCTGCACAATGCAATTTAATCTGTAATTGTACGCATTTTCAATTATATAATAACACTTATAGTTATAGAGAGTTGTCATATATATGATGAACTGGTGTTGTGAAGCACTATTAGAAGTCATTCTTTCCCAATCAAACTTCTTTAGTATGGTGTTATCGGTTTATTCTCCAAATCTCTTTGTTGGGAGTTTGATTATGTCCCATTTATTGATGCACAACAACTCTTTTCTTTGAATTCAGAGGTCACACTATGTTATTACTTCTCTAGTTAGTTAATTTTCTCCAAAACTTTTGATGTTTCAGGTGTTAAAACAAAAGAAGCAAGCTAATGTACCCAGTTTAGGATTTGGGGCATTAGTTTCTCCTGGGAGGGAGGTTTCACCAGGTCCTCAAATAATTCATCGCGATCCACGTCGTTGCCAGAATTGTGGAGCTTATGCCAATCTCTACTGCAATATCTTAGTTGGTTCAGGCCAGTGGCAATGTGTAATATGCAGGAACCTGAATGGAAGTGATGGTGAGTACATTGCTTCAAGCAAAGAAGAACTCCGAAATCTGCCTGAACTATCATCTCCTTTGATCGATTATGTCCGGACTAGCAACAAAAGACCTGGTTTTATTCCAGTTTCCGAATCAAGAATATCAGCCCCAATTGTTCTTGTAATAGATGATTGTTTAGACGAACAACACTTACAGCATTTACAAAGCTCCTTGCATGCATTTGTAGATTCCTTGCCCCCAACAACTAGACTCGGAATCGTGCTTTATGGCTGCACAGTTTCAGTTTATGATTTCTCTGAAGAATCAATGGCATCTGCTGATGTACTTCCTGGTGACCAATCGCCAACTGAGGATGCCTTAAGAGCACTAATTTATGGAACTGGGATATATTTGTCACCTATTCATGCATCTCTTCCAATTGCACATGCAATCTTGTCATCACTGAGCTCATATAAATTGAAATTGCCTGAAGTTTCCAGAGATCGTTGCTTAGGTGCAGCAGTTGAGGTAGCCCTAGCAATAATTCAAGGCCCATCAGCTGAAATGTCAAGAGGCATTGTTAAAAGGCCCGGTGGAAATAGCAGGATAATTGTTTGTGCTGGTGGGCCAAGCACTTATGGCCCTGGTTCAGTTCCTCATTCTGTTACACACCCGAACTATCCACATTTGGAGAAAACAGCAATAAAATGGATGGAAAATCTAGGTCATGAGGCTCATCGTCGAAACACAGTTGTTGATATTCTCTGCGCCGGAACATGTCCTGTTCGTCTTCCTATACTTCAGCCTCTTGCAAAGTCTTCTGGAGGAGTTCTTGTTCTCCATGATGATTTCGGTGAAGCTTTTGGTGTGAATTTGCAGAGGGCATCCTCAAGAACAGCTGGCTCACATGGTTTCATGGAAATTCGATGTTCAGATAATATTTTTGTTAGTCAAGTAGTGGGCCCCGGTGAGGAGGCACATCCAGATAACCATGAAACATTCAAGAGTGACGAGGCACTTGTCATACAAATGCTGAGTGTTGAAGAGTCACAAAGCTTTGCTGTCTGGATGGAGGCCCGTGGAGATATCAAAAGTGATTTTGTCTACTTCCAATTTGCAGTTGAGTATTCGAATATCTATCAAGCTGATATCTCGAGAGTGATTACTGCTAGGCTGCCTACTGTGGATAGCATTTCAGCTTATCTAGAGAGTGTTCAGGATGAAGTTGCTGCTGTTCTTATTGGAAAAAGAACCCTTTTGCGTGCCAAGAATTTCAACGATGCTCTTGATATGCGAGCGACAGTTGATGAGAGAATTAAAGATGTTGCAATCAAGTTTGGTTCACAGGTTCCGAAGTCAAAGCTTTATCGGTACCCTAAAGAGCTCTCGTTATTGCCTGAACTTTTGTTCCACCTAAGAAGAAGCCCTCTTCTGGGAAGTATACTTGGTCATGAGGATGAGAGATCTGTTTTGAGATCTTTATTCTTGAATGCTTCCTTTGATTTATCTCTTCGTATGCTGGCGCCTCGTTGTCTTATGCATCGTGAAGGTGGGACTTTTGAGGAACTCCCAGCTTATGATCTTGCTATGCAGTCTGATGCTGCAGTTGTTCTTGATCATGGCACTGATGTCTTTATTTGGCTGGTATGGTTTTCTATAGAACTTCTATTTTTTTTTTTTTTTGTGGTGAATTTCTTTTGGGAATGATGTTGCTTAATCCCAACTCGAGAAAGCGTTTCTTAACAAGTGCTTGAGTTCCCATATTCACCCATATAGTTTTTCGATTTTCTTAATTCTTTATATATTTTGTACTGCAAATTATAACCCATTGCATTATAGAACCCAAATGATATAAGACCAGTTGAATTATTTCTGCTGACCTAAATGATGATTGCGTATTGTCTAAATGCTTTAAAGACATTTTCTGTGTATGTGTGTGTGTGTATGTTTAGATGAAAAGACAATGCATTTGGTGGGACTAAATATCTTCCTCTTAAGATCCAGCTTCACTCTTTCGTGGGTTATAAACAATTTTAGTTGTTGTGGCTTTTCTATGTTTTCTTACATCTTATGTAAGTGTTTCTGGATCAATTATTGAGCTTTGGGATTCATCAATTTCCTGGAATTTTCTCATTTTGGACCAGCTGTAGAGATAACGAATGCTTTTGCAATGATTAGTGTGGTTTCTAGTGATAATTATTGCTGCTATGGTCAAGTAATGTAGAGTAGATGTAATACATCTTTTTTCATGTTCCCTTTTGTGATATTCGATGTCCTTTTCTGTCCTTGCCTGGAAAAGAGGAGGATGAGGGGGGAGCAAATACATGACATGACTAAATGGCCTTTTCTCTTATCTAGAAGATTTAGTTTGATGTTTAGGGCCTTTTCTCTTATCTAGAGATTTAGTTTGATGTTTAGACCACTTTAATTATTTAGCATATTTTTGCGTAATCATTTCTGGCTGTTTTATGTTATTCAGGGTGCTGAACTTGCTGCTGGTCAGGAAGGAAAGAGTGCTGCAGCTTTGGCAGCTTGTAGAACATTGGCTGAAGAGCTCACTGAGCTACGTTTTCCAGCTCCTAGAATTCTTGCATTTAAGGTACAAATTCCCTTTTTCTTGAAGATTCTATCAATTCTTGCCATTAGATATGTATAGTCTAGAAATATAACTCTTTTGAGTTATTCTATTTACAACAGGAGGGAAGCTCTCAGGCTCGATATTTTGTCTCTCGTTTGATACCAGCACATAAAGATCCTCCGTATGAACAGGTAACTTTCGTATTTACCTTTTCTTTCTTTCTTTTTTCTATGCTAATGAAATGGCAAATTGAGGATGTGAAATTTCATGCACAATATTGTTTGATTGCAGGAGGCAAGATTTCCTCAGCTTCGCACGTTGACTGCAGATCAGAGAACAAAGCTAAAAAGCAGTTTTATTCACTTTGATGATCCTAGCTTCTGTGAGTGGATGAGGAATTTAAAAGTTTTGCCTCCCGAACCAAGTCTATAGACTTTGTGTTAAAGCCCTTTTTGTGGTAGATGTTCCATATGCAAAGACTTGTGGAATCTTGTGTACTTATTTTGATAGTTGTTTTGTTGTTCTAGTTAGATATTCATACCTGATGTTCTTTACAACACACAAATGTTAAAAATGGACATAGCTTTGGCAATAAAAGATTTACATTAACTGATCCATATAAATGTGGATATATCACCATCCACCTCTGAACTAAGCTCCTTGGATGAGAACTAATTTCTGGAGAAGATAGATCTAGAATTGCAATTTAACGGGCGATCTCCGGCTTAGACGAATGATGGCTTTATTTATATGTGGTGCTTGGTGCTATCTGATAGCGTGCAGTTTTTCATTTTTTTATTTGGGATTGATTTATAAGAGTTGAGTCTATGAATTTTTGGTGACATTGCTGTTTGTTTATCTTCTCAACTTAGGCCATAAAAGCTGTAAAAAAAGTTTACAAGCACATACAAGATCATAAAGCTGTAAAAAAAGTTTTTGGGAAGCTCCTTTTAGATAAGTCGGTGCATACCAATTTATTTTTTCAAAATCTAAACACATATCTCACTATTTGCCCATATTAATTAGAAATTGACTTTTACTAACATCACACAAGCTCATAATCAGATTGAACAACTTGTAAACTCCAAACATCTTATAAAACATGAGAGCTTAAAAGCTCTTAAAAATAAGCTTTAGCCAAAGTCCAAACACCATCCTCATTTCAGTTTCTTAATAGAAAAGGATCTTTAGTTTTTTCTCATTTATTCCCCATCCTATCAACGAGTCAATGCACATTTCATGTATTGGTAAATATAGCAGAAGATATAACACATCTTTGTAACATGAGATCTTAGTAGAGATCAAATACACAATCCGATTCAATTATTGACATCATACCTTGCAATCTGCAAAGTCAAATCTGAAGATGAACTGGTGGTGTTTAACAGTCCCACTCCTAATCTCTTCTGCACTTGGGCCATTTCTAGGGACTAAAAATAGGAAAGCCAAAAGAATAATTATAACACAGTTTATACCAATGCAATAAGAAAGAAATGCAGACAAGAATGTATTATTATACCTATGACTTGAGAGCCATTTTCATCCACATGTATGCTAACTCTCCCATCTTTTACCAAGAAAGACAGTGCAAATAAATTCTCCACTGTTTGTGCAAAAGAATTTCTATTCAACATCAGATTTTCAATCTTAACTTTCTTGTGTTTCTTTAAGATCCCAAACATCACTTGCATGTTTCTATCAGTGTCTATCACCTCTTCAACTTCTTTCTCAAGCTATAAAGGAACAAACAGTATAAGAGTAGTCCAAACAAGATTCACAAAATACGTAAAATTCAAGCAAATCATAGCACTTGCAGACATTAAATTGAAAAATTCCCAGGATTACCTCTTTCGGTTGAGCTTTCCCTGACAACCTTGTTCGCTTTGCACGAACAGCTATCTTCCGTCGCTTAATCTCAGTTGACATAGGTCCAATCCTAAAGAAAAATAAGAAAATATTTTTTAAACATCAATGCTTCCAATTTTCAACAGATAAAGATATGAATAAATGACATGAAAACACTCACATTGTCATGCACGTTGGTGCATTCATGAAAATAGGCGAGACAATGTTGCCAATAGTCTTCCATGAAATATAAGGGGAATCATTCATAATTTTTGGCCGCCCAAAATATCTTAACAAGCAGGAAATAAAATCAGCTGGAGTTATATCTCCAGTACTATGTGTTTTAACGAAGGCAACCAGAGAACTGGTCAGACCGAACAAAGCCTCTGCATCTGCAACTTGCTCTCTAGGCTTTTCCACTGTAAATCAGATAGTTATGAATGTATAATATGTTCAAGTACAAGAATATATGCAAAAATGTTCGACGAGTGCCCTTTTCTGATTTTCTCCTCAAAAACCTTAAAACACATTAAAGAAAATCTGACAAGTCATGAAAATAATATACGCTTCAAAAACACAAGAGTGTGGAAAAATTAAAACTAGTCACAATACCAGGCTGATGCATGTTTTCGACTTCGTTCATGAGGACCATGAACTTATTGCAATCCCCATTTGCAATTTCGTCTTTCCTCTCTGCAACAAAAACAGTGCGAAACATCAATAAGCATGGGGGAAATAAACAAGAAAAAGGGTATTAAACTTTAAACACACCAAGAACAAAACCATCATCGTTTTACAGTAAGAAAAAGTGAAAGCCCATTTCAAGAAACAGAAATAAAAGAACAGAAAAGAGCACCATTGATGAGGGTTTCGAGTTTTCGATACTCCGAGCGTATCGTTCTACGCTCCGAAACCGGCACGTTGTTTTCTTCCGTAAACATCGACGCTTCATCATCTTCTTCTTCTCTAGCTAAATCCCTCTTCATCTTTTTTTCTACTTTGATAAATATTGCATTTGTCTTGAGTGTATCAGAAGTTGAGAGGTTTAAGAGGAAAACTGATGGCCCGGGCGTTTTCTTACTTGTTGGAGAATGGTGGGAAATATGGAGCGTTTCATTTTTTTTTTTTTTATTTTTTATTTTCCCTCTCTTTTGAAATTTTACCGGGAAGCTTGTTTCGGAATCCTCGGTCAAATTCAACATATATATACATTGGGCTTTTAAATTCATTGTAATTATGTAGGCATTTTGTGGGCTTCAGATAAAGCCCATTTTTGTATCTTTCTGGGTTGGGCCTAGAATGCGTGGGGGTAGGGGGTTGTACTATTTTGTTTTATTTTCAAATTTCAATTCTGCACGACACATAAAAATGCTGAATTGACAAATGTTTAGTTTTAATTTGTATTGTTTTGCAAGTCTGATTAAATACGTTGGTGAGAGAAAGGTTTATTCAAATATTTTGGTATAATTTCAACAAAAAAATAACTAATAATTTCATTATGTCTTTCAATTTAATCCAAATATTAAAATTAGATAATATATATTGGCAAGTAAAAAAAAAAAAAGAGACTTTAGAATAATTGTTTTATGGCCACATAAAATTGTGACGCACAAATTCCATAGAATATTAAATATCAAAACTTATAAAACGAATAGAAATACAAATTTAAAAAGAAAAAAAAACAGTCAAACCACTACAATAGTAATTAAAATCAACAAAAATGCTTTCCCACATTTCGGCATCACTTTCTCACACTTCATCTTCTCTCACCGCCACCACCGCCTCCACCGCTCTCGCCTTCCGCTCCTCTTTCAGACCTAAATTCCGTTTCAATCCCCTCAATTCGCAGAAGCGCCGCTTCTCCACCGTCTTTTCAATGGACGGAAGTTCTTCTTCCGCCGCCGCGCCTGCGACCTCCGTCGAATCTATTTCTGAAGATTTGAAGAATCAAAAATTGGAAAATAGTAACGGAGGTAATTGTGGCCAGGATGGGCTTAGTAATTCTATGAATATTGAAAATAATAGTCATAATAGGGTTAGGTTGAAACTGGAAGAGCTCAAGTGGGACAACTCATTTGTTCGTGAGCTGCCGGGTGATCCTAGAACGGATGCAATTCCACGAGAGGTTGGTTTTGTTTATTTAACAATCGGTTCGTCGTATTTAACTTGTTTAAATTATTAAGCTAAAGTTTTAGTTTTTGAATGTTGTTTAATCTGAGTTAAGTTGCTCTTAATTTCACATCGGTAGAATTAGTGTTATATGGAGGTTATCTGTTCAGATGTGCATACTAATTTGATAGTGAATACTATTACTTGTTGAAGTATTACCCGTTTGTGTTGGGGAAACAATAGGTATTCAGCTTTTTTAGTTTTTTTTTTTTTTTTTTTTTTTGCTCGAAGCAGGTTGTTTTTGTACCAATGACATGTTTAAGCAGTACTTTGTAATTTTTCATTTCTCGAAAGGGTATAAATATTGATACCTTAACTTTTCGAGACTGTTTCCTTAGCAGCCGATGCTCAGAACTGATATTATTACTTTGGTACCAATATGATATCATCCCAGCAACAGTCCTATCTAATGAAATCATGAGTGAAATTTATTCAGTTCGGTTTTCATGGCACTGTGTTATACTTTTAGATTGTCGGAAAATTTTCAATTATATACTTGTTCAATTAGATGCTATAACGTGTCCATATGGCCATATTTGCAGGTCTTGCATGCTTGTTATACAAAAGTATCTCCATCGGCTGAAGTTGACGGTCCTCAACTTGTAGCTTGGTCTGATTCAGTTGCTGAGTTACTTGATTTGGATCCAAAAGAGTAAGCAGCAAAACCCAAGTTCAATGGTTATACAATATGCACTTCATTCCATAAAAAAGTTGTCTTTTTGTTATTTTAGACTTTCCATGTGCATGCCTAATCTATTCTAAAATCCCAGGTTTGGAAGGCCTGATTTTCCACTGATATTCTCAGGGGCATCACAGTTAGTTGGAGCGTAAGTATCATTTCCGTAACTTTTTTTCCTTTTCCATGTACTTTTATTTGTTTTATTGCCCTTTCATCAAACTTAATTGCTACTTCTGCTAAACTCGTATATAGGATGCCTTATGCTCAATGCTATGGAGGGCATCAGTTTGGAATGTGGGCTGGCCAATTGGGTGATGGCAGGGCAATTACAATAGGAGAGATTCTAAATTCCAAGTCTCAGAGATGGGAAATGCAGCTTAAAGGTGCTGGAAAAACTCCATACAGTCGGTTTGCTGATGGTCTAGCTGTCTTACGTAGTAGTATCAGAGAATTCCTCTGCAGTGAGGCAATTCACAGTTTGGGAATCCCAACTACTCGTGCCTTATGTTTAGTGACAACGGGAAAATATGTTACTCGCGACATGTTTTATGAGTATGCTCTCTTTATCCTCAGTGAATAATGTATTCATTTTGATTAGATAAGCATTATCCTATCTGAATGTTTTGGATTGCATGAATTCAATTTTCATTCATATCCATTTTGGAGATGTTTTCTACATTTAACAATTGTTGGTTCATTTTGAATGCAGTGGCAATCCAAAGGATGAGCCTGGTGCAATTGTTTGCAGAGTCGCTCAATCATTTATTCGCTTTGGTTCTTACCAAATACATGCATCAAGAGGGAAAGATGATCTTGGCATTGTTCGTACTTTGGCTGACTATGCCATTAGGCATCATTTCCCCCATTTAGAGAACCTCAGCAAGAGTGATAGCTTATCCTTCAGTACTGGTGAAGGGGATGATTCAGTTGTTGATTTAACTTCAAATAAATATGCAGGTAAAAGTTTTACTTTGAGGAATTGGTTGGACTCCTATTATTATGTGCGTCATTTACTCATTGGAGTACATAATTTAGATATTTCACCAATTTATTGAGGGATTGTCTTATTTAGAATTTTGATTCAGTTTTGCAATTATGATGACTTTCAACTCATATCCTTTAAATTCGTCTTGCGATCTCAATCTTCTGTTTTTGGGATCAAATTTTTGGAAAAAATTATTTGTCTAATTAATTTTTTATTTATGGTTGCAATGATAATAATTACCAGCGTGGGCTGTGGAAGTTGCTGAGCGTACAGCTGCCTTAGTTGCAAAGTGGCAGGGTGTTGGCTTTACTCATGGAGTGCTGAACACAGATAACATGAGTGTTTTGGGACTCACAATTGATTATGGTCCTTTTGGCTTCTTGGATGCTTTTGATCCAAGTTTCACTCCAAATACTACTGATCTTCCAGGCAGAAGATACTGTTTTGCAAATCAACCTGATATTGGTTTGTGGAATATTGCTCAGTTTGCCACAACTCTTTCAGCTGCCCAGTTAATTAATGAGAAGGAGTCAAATTATGCCATGGAGAGGTATTCTTGATGAACCTCTTTTTTCACTTGATCAGCTCGAATTTTTTTGACACGTCTTCTTGACTTGTTAGATATGGAACAAAGTTTATGGACGAATATCAAGCCATAATGACCAAGAAACTTGGTCTGCCAAAGTACAGTAAGCAGTTGATTGGTGAACTTCTTAAAAACATGGCTGTTGATAAAGTTGACTACACAAATTTCTTCCGGTTGCTTTCCAATATCAAAGCTGATCCCACCACCCAAGAAGATGAACTATTGATTCCTCTTAAGGCTGTTCTGTTGGATATTGGGAAGGAGCGCAAAGATGCTTGGACCAGCTGGGTAAAATCCTATATCCAAGAGGTATACAAGTCACTTCTATTTGCTCTTCTCCTGCGCTTCTTTTAAAAAAACTAAATTTTCTCTTTTTGGGGTAAATCTGTTTTATTTTGTCTAAGAGTTATATGTTGAAGAGCGGATTGTCATTCAAGTCCATGGAAATAAAGTAGGATTGGCATTAGTTTTTCTATCATGTTTGTGATCTCTTTCTTGAATAAATTCCATGTCTTTGATTTCATAACAATCCAATGATAGCAATTGTTACCATGCAGGGAGACACTAATAATTAATTTATATGAATTTGAATCCATAATTATGGTTGCCATGGTTTTTGGTAAAGTGATTTTTTCTGTGTGAGGCCTTTTAATTGTGTTCTTATTTCTTGCTTTCTTTCTTTTTTTTTTTTTTTTTTGTCCTTTACTTTTAGCCATACTAATTACAAAATTGCCATCACTAACAACGTATAAGCTTTGAATATCCTATCTTGTCCAAACAATTTAGAAGCTTGATTATAGAATAAGACATTAGCCGAAACACACTCTTAGTGGGTGTTTTCAAACCCAACTGGGGAGAAGTAGAAGTTCTAAAAAGTTGGATTCCTGTAAGTTGGGAGTGTTGGAAAGAATAGTGGTAAGTACAAAAAATGTTGGGTGTGTAGGAGGGAAAAAAAGAAAAAACTAAGCAGCACTTGTACTATTCTCAAGGAACTTCCATTTATTTACAAAAAATATCCTAGAAGCTAGAAGTTGAAACCAAAAGCATGTCTTTAGGTACTTCTAGTTTTTAGCTTATTTCTGCTTAAAGAAGCAGAAACTGATTTTCCAAACACTTCCTAAGTGCTGAGAAAAACACTCAGCACAACAGTACTGCTTTTTAGAGTTTGCAAACACTACCTTAGTCAAACCTCTCTTGGGAGCTTCAAAATTTTCTCATCCATTTCATTATTTACTCATGCTTCTATTTTTTTTCCCACTTCAGCTTGCTGTCAGCGGCATTCCAGACGACGAGAGGAAAAAATCAATGGATTCAGTAAATCCAAAATACATCCTGAGAAACTATTTATGTCAAAGTGCCATTGATGCAGCAGAGCAAGGTGATTTTGAAGAAGTTCGTCGACTACTAAAGGTTATGTCTAGGCCTTATGACGATCAACCTGGCATGGAGAAATATGCCCGTTTGCCACCTGCATGGGCTTATCGTCCCGGTGTGTGCATGCTTTCTTGTTCTTCTTGATCACTACGTTATTTACACAAGGAGACAGAATATGTTATATGTACATAAAAGCATGTATGCTGTTTTTGCTTTGTAATTTCCTGTAAAAGATGTAGCCTGTAATGCTTTTTTCTCTTTTGGGGCATAGGGTTATATATTTGAAAAATGTATTTTTGTTGTATTTCTTGGGGAGAGATTTTACACATTTTGTTGCTAGAGATTAAAATCCCGTTTACATATTTACCTGTTAAAGCTTCTTGGGCCAAATAGGTTATATCTTCTAGCCTCTAGGTTATAACGCATTATTATTATATGAACTGCATATGGCAGAAACAATACTTATTTAATTGCTGAAATTGGCAAAAGAACCTAAAGAGTAAGGACCATTGTCTTAAGCAATAATACACTTGCCTCTCCAAGTGGATGATATTCCAGCTCTAGTCGAATCCAATTACCTACCATATACCAAGTGTGTTCGGTCGTTTAATTAGTCATTCTCCCTAAATTATATATCAATCACAGTATCACATTATATATCAATCACACGGCAAGTATAAAATGTTCGCTCTTTTATTATACTGGTTTAGCTGAGCGATATCTCAGTTAGAATTGCCCGAAGTGACGACGTGCCTCAAGTAGAATCCAAATACCAGCTTTCCCGCTGCGGCCTCTGACCATCCGTCCCATCTCATGAAACCGAACTGGTGTATATATGCAAGAATTTTCCAGGTAAAATCTTAAGCTAGACGACATGTAGTTGATTTATAATATAACAGTAAGGTACAGAATCCAAGCAAGGTTACCCAGCTAAACCTAGCTGTGATTGTTTTTTTTTTTTTTTTTTTTCTTTTGCAATGATCAAAGGAAAGTTTAGACATAATTAAGAAGTATAAATGTCACAATTAAGTTTTTTAAGTAAAGAAAGTAGAGTAATGTGATGTGTTTGTTAGAAGTCACATGACACATGTTCTCTAATCTTTGTGGATTGCCTTCAACTTAGAGATCAATTAATAGTCAAATCAGCATCACATGTGAGAGCTGCTTCCAGGTTCCAACTCATTTTAAAACAAACATGTAAATATATTATGTTATTCAAGAGTAGTTAAGAATCATGTCACATTGTTAATAAAACTAATGTGAAAATTAAAATTTTGTGAAGAACTTGAGAATTAGGGTAAAGGGGTTACTTAAGTGATGGGGTGAAATCTCTTATTATATTTTTGTGTATTTCATATATATGTGAATGTATGACACGTGTAAAAATGGGCACTCTCAAAATATATCAACATTACATAAATCAAGAACATGAACGATACATACCAACGTCATATAAATCCAACACAATAAAACAGTTACATACACGAAACATTCCAAAGATCTATTTACATTATAGTCACATAAACCACGGCACAGAATCAAAACACAACAAATACAATAACGTATACGAAACACATCATGAACTGTTTTTTAATTTATTAACTCGTATAAACCGTGAAGGCGCGAAATAGAGTCAGGTTAAAACAGAGGGAAAATTGTACAATCGGGATGCCAACTCCACCCCATAAGCAATTTCGGAATTGCAAAATGTGCACTGGCAATGTCAGGATGAAATAACAAAAAAATTGGTAATTTCGTGAATCCGACCATCGGGATCCTAAAACCGGTTGAAAAACCGCACGCGCGGTGCACGTGCTCCCTGAAACCGCTATTGTTGCCCATGTCATTTAGGTTGTCTTTGTTGGACACCATGTAACGCAGAACAGTTGGATAAAATTAGATATGTGGTTACACGTGTATAATTAAAAAAAATTATGAGTTTATACAATTAAAAATTCCCTAAAAAAAATTAAAAAGGAAAGAAAAAAAAAGCCAAATACCCAATCATCTTTCTCCATCGTCTTCTTCATCTTCCTCCACCTATTACACCATCATCACCCGCCGCCATGAGTTCTTATGGAGATTCATAGTAAGAACAAGCTTTTGCAGAAGATGCAACTGGTACACTTGGATGCTGCGTTTGCCCCCCAAGATCTTATTCTTGCAGCTTTTGCAGAAGAGAATTTAGGTCAGCTCAAGCTTTGGGAGGTCATATGAATGTTCATAGGTGAGATAGAGCTAGATTGAAGCAATCTCCAATTCCAGTCGAAATTGAAAAAATTAAAAAAAAAAAAGAAAAAAAGAAAAGAAAAACACAAATCCAGTCATCTTCTCCACCGTCTTCTTCATCTTCCTCCACCACCAACCACCGTCTTCTTCATCTTCCCCCACCACAACAACCACATCACCAGATCTACCATCTCAGCCATCTCCCGCACACAGCCCAGATCTACCACTCTGTCTCCGACCACCACAACCACCGCGCCATCTCCACCACCATAACACAGATGGGGGCGGCGGACCTTGATGTATCCACCACAGTGCGTCCCCGTCCACCATAAAACACACACCCGCACACAGAGAGAAATCACCGCCAGATCTACCCCTCCGGGGGCAACGACCTAGATCTACCCACCACCACCCGTCCACCAGTTTAATTGGCCGCCTCCAAACAGTCCACACAAGGTTGTTGCCCCTCCCCTACTCTTCGTTTCTTCTTCTTTTCTTGTGTACTATATGTATGTGTAAGTGCATGCATTTTTTTGTGTGTATGAAGTAGCGGTGGAGGTGATGACGACGGCGACGATGGTGGCTGCGATGGCGATGGAGGCGTGGGGGTGAAAGCAGATGTAGGGTTTGGGGGTGGGTGGAAGTGTTTTTTTTTTTTATTTTACCATTTATTTATTGGATAATTAATACATGTGGCAGCAGTGAACCTAGTGGTATGGCCATGTCAGCTAAAAAATGATAAAAATGGTTTTCAGGTAACATGTGAGATACACGTGACAAAAAACGTTATCGTTTTGGCACTCCAATGACCGGATTCACGAAATTGTTAATTTTTTTGTCATTCCGTCCTGACATTACCAGTGCACATTTTGCAATCTCGAAATTGCTTATTGGGTGGAGTTGGCATCCGATTTTGTAATTTTCCCTTAAAACAGACAAGAACTTAAGTAGAAGAAGAAAGATAAAGCAGACAAACTATAAAAACCATCCACGAGATTTATGATTAGTCAAATCAGGCCAGCACAATATTTTCCAGAATGCATCGTCAGACCCACATTCGTCTTGACACTGTTTTGACTTAATTCAATACACATTTCATGTTTTTCATCCTTAATTTAGACTCTATTTTGAATACTTTTTTACACAAAACACATGCTATGTCAGGCTAAAGCACGAGCTACAACCAATAACTCATAACCACCCACACTATAACTAGCAATCCTCAACCTCTTCATTTTCATACATCTCAAGAACGAAAAAAAAAAGGAATATGACAAACAGTTACAGTATCAAGAAAACATTCGCTCTTTTAGTTCTGATCTTTCTACATTTGAATCTCTGTCATGCAAGAGAGAAGGGTTTTGTTTTGCAGTCAAGAAAGTTGATGGTTTCTGTAAATTCTTCACTTTCTGTGAACAAAGGGAAGTTGAGTGGAGCAATGGTGGAGCCCGAAAAAGCAGTCGAAAACGGGCTACGAAAACGACCTCCGAGTTCTTCGAATCCTACTCAGAATTGAATGAGATCTTTCAGTTCAGATAGAGATTAGGAGAAAAGAGAGAGAGATCAAATATAAATGTAACTCTCTTTACATAATTTTGCAGTTCTCTCTGTTTTTTTTCAAGTAAAAATGCTTCTTTTAGTTTAGTTTGTAGGAAGGAAATTAGCTTTCTCGTCTGTTTTTTCTACTATGTGATAATTTCTTGAATAATTAGGTGAGGCCTGAAAAAGTGTATTTTAGAATTATATCATCAAGATCTCATTTACCTTAAGTTAGAAGAATTGCACTCGAAGCTCAAACAATCGAGGACTAATTAAAAATACACTTAATGTTTTATTTATAAACTTAATGTTTTCTATCTTGTAATCATATATATATATATATATATGAAAATGAATGAGTGAAATGTTTTAGAAAACATGTTTATGTGGCAATGAAGTGGATAAGTTAGAATTGATTCATTTTGTCATGTAGATTGTTTCTATAATTAATTTAATTAGTTATTATTTTTATAACTTATATATGTATTTATTGACTTTCCAAACTTTTGTTTATATTAATTATCAAAAAATTTGTAACTCCTATTTAATTATAGAACTATATAACTACTTTATATAATATTAAAATTGATTTTTTTTTCAAAATATGGTTTTAAATAAATTTTAACAAGCTTTAGAGTTATACATACGGTATTAAATGTTCGTTAATAAAAATAAAGATAAAATAATGTATTCAATATATCCATTAAAAAATTAATATTTAATATTTTAATTTCTAACAAATATTTTTGATATAGCAAATTCAAATGAAAATTTATCTAACTAAAGTAAGAAAAAAAAATTTAAATATAAGTTTAAATAAATTTTATTATTATTTTAATAATATAAAATAAATAAACAATTAATTTTTTTGAAATTTTTTTTTCAAATACACGTGTCTCATGTTCATTTTGTGGTAGAACAGTTATATTTATTTCAATGTAAATAAATTTCTTAAATTATTATATTTGAGTATTAATATTTTTCATAATATAAAAGAAATTTCAATAATGAAATGAATATTATTATGACTCAATAACGAAACAATAACATATTATTTAATAAAAAATAATATAAAGTATAATAAACAACTATTTTTTCGACCAAAGAGACAAAGAGATTCCAATCATTATTTATGTGCATGGTCTATTATTAAATATTTT
The DNA here is from genome assembly GCA_958496215.1 of Verbena officinalis. NCBI lineage: Eukaryota > Viridiplantae > Streptophyta > Magnoliopsida > Lamiales > Verbenaceae > Verbena > Verbena officinalis. The sequence continues at coordinate 1,722,544 of OY292385.1, forward strand.
TTTAGTATTTTAATTGTCATTTTAATATTTCTATAACCGTCATGATATTCCTTCTCTATATATGTATAAATATATATTCTCTCTATTATAAATATAAAATCAGTACTTTGTTATAAAAATATTATATTATTATTTTTATCCATTTAAAATGAGTTTTGTATATAAAAAATTCCTGATTATTTTATAAAATGAATTACTTTGGTGTGTACGCTTCAAATTTTGAATTAATAATTTTTGACATATTGTTAATAATCATATAAAAAATATAATATAATTTATTTAATAATATATATTTTATAAGTAAATTACCCGTGCAACGCAGGGATTGAAAAGCTAGTTCTTATAAAAACGAATGTTAATTATGATACACACACTGTACATGTAAAACCTGGATACTTAACAGTAAAGTAACAGTTAGAAATAAACTCAAAGAATTAACAACTAACAAGTCAAGGAATTTTAAATATATTTTAGAAAATTAGACGTAGTAACGTTGTCCAAGTTATAATTTGTCTACAATAGAAGATATTTCAGTATTTTACTAACTACCATGAGTACAGATTTTAAAACATGGACAGAGCATCATGCCAATTGAAACTTGACAGATTCAAAATGCAAAACAAAAATGAAATAACTCGGATGAGATCCAATTATGAACAAAAAAAAAAATTAAGAAAAAAATAAAAAGAAAAAACAACAATAAAAATTAAACGCAGAAAAGCACAAAATCAAACGCTCACAACCATTTGCGAGATTTACTACTGATCAGAAAGTAAAAGAACAACCGCATTGTAAAAACAGATCAAGAATTCCAAAAGATTTATAAAAATCCTAGCAACAGTACAAAATTCCAAGTACATTTGATTCCATATCCATCCTTTAGTTTCTTCTCCTCTTCTTCCTCCTTTTATCATCACTATCACTAGACTCGGAACTTGATGATCCCGATTCAGATTCAGATTCAGATCCAGATCCATCTGAATCAGAACTGGATGATCCCGATTCGGCATCCGACTCAGAGACAGCTTTTTGCTGTTGCATGATGAGCCGTGGCATGTTCTTAAGATACTCGCGTAAATTCTCTGTGATTCCACCCAACCCAATTGAGGTGAAAAAGTTGATAGCAAATCTCGTGTTTTTGGGATTATCTTTTGGGAAAATTGAATCAAATGAATCTTGCATGGTTGGGTCGCTAAGAAGTTCGTTAAGTAATTTTATTCCGAGGTGTTCAGATAGTTCCTGCAGAAAAAAGCATTTAATTTGAGGCTTAGCAACTGCTTCAGAAGAAAAAGAGGATAATAGCAGCAAATTCACTAATAAAATGATTATAGCTCATTATCATAAAGTGGTGTTCTCCTTTATTCCTTTTTCCATGTATTTTAGCAAACTATCGGAGAGCTACAAAAAATCTGAATATTCAGTTTATCAATATAGCTTTATATTGTGAACTACGTATTTGAATGGAAAACCAACACAGAGAAAATGTCTAAACTAGGAGAACAAGCGTCTGCTTATTTTAAGCAAAAATAAGCTAGAAGCTTCAAGAACCTACGGACATGCTTGGGGCTTCAATTACTAGCTTCTAGGTTATGGAAGTTTCTTGAGAGTAGTAAAAGAGCTTCTACTGACAAAAAAAAAAAAGTAAAAGAACTTCGAACTTCTTATGATTTTTTTTCCAAACACTCAATTACCTATTTTTTTTGTACTTTTACTTTTTCTCCAAACACTCCCAACTACTACTCCAACTTTTTGCTTCTTTTAACTTCTTTAAAAGTAGTAGAGTTAACACCCACATACAAGTATTGCTTTAAGACAGAAAGTATTAACTTGGAAGGTCAATCCAAAATTTGGATTACAGAAAAGAAAAAGAGTGCGAATTTCAAAATGCTGATAAGTACCTGGAACAGAATCTTGATGAAAATACGGGACGAAGAAGTTGTGTCCTCTTCAGTCAACCGTATGTAGGCTAAAACATTCCAAGTCAATGCACGTGTGCCAAGTAAGTGAGCAAAGAACTTTGCCACATTCCGCAGTTTATTTGTTTCGAGTCTGTGTATCATGGAATATTGCTGGACAAAGCACTTTTCAAAATTGTCCTGATGAACTTTGTCCATCATACAAAACCGCTGCCCAAGAAGTCCATAATAGCGCAGATAAGTTCTCTCCTGACTGCAACACTCCAAAATCATAATGCACAATTCCATCTGCAAACATGAAATCAATCAGAGAAAATATATATCACGATATCTTCCGTGTAAGTTACAAATTCATAGAACACAAGTACTATCAAAGTGGAAAAATATTAAACCAATTTGTACTACACATGCAAAGAAAAGTTTTGAAAAAATAAAAATCAGGAAGACGACATTTCAAGATTGTAGGAGTCCACCTGTCATGACCAGATTTCAGAACCCTGGTAAACAGACAACAACGGTGCTTCTCTACGATTTTAATATTTACAACTGTCATTCGATCATGCTAGGTAATGAAGAATATTTGTAAGCTTTCCTCGAGATGGAGTTGAGGCAAATAAGCCATTAATCTTAACAGGTGTTTCCCTTTCTCATTTTCTTTGTAACCACAGAGCACAAGAGAGAAGGACAATACCACGGTTTCTAAGGATCATTATATAAAAATCTACTGTCAACTTTATTCAAGAACATAAAATTATCACAGATCATCATACCTCCTGGCCAGGCTCCAATTTGATTTTCAATAGCTTATGCCCTGCTTCTTCAAAATCAACACTAGACATAATTGTCAAGTAGATTGTTCTTCTAAGATTAACCAAATTTGTCTCTGTCTCGTCCTTTATTTTCATTTGCTCCTCGTCCTCTTCCTCGGAATCGTCTTCATCATCCTCATCATCTGAATCTGCATCCGCATCTGAATCTGCTTCATCTTCATCCTCAGATTCTTCACCTAGTATTTGCTTCTTCAAATCTTCATATTTCTTCTCGTTTTCTGAGAACTGAGGATCAGGCCTGAAGATATCTGCAAATAAGGAAACAGAACTATGTAAGATAGGTGTCACAGGAGGTGAAAGTGAAAGATAAGAGAATTTAGTCATAGCCAGGAGATACATACCTAAAGAGATCTCAGGGTCTATTTTATCCAGAAGGGAGACTTCATGAGTCAATTGGTCTTCCTGCTCCACTAGATCCAGTTCTGGGCGAATAGCAGGATACCCCTGCAAAAGGTGCATTTAGGAAACAGATTAAAACTTATCACATCAAAGCCAACATGTGTACAGGAAATAATGCATATTCAAATCAGTACGTTCCCAATTGATATTTCCTAGTGAAACCTCACCTGAAAATTTGCTTTTCGCAATGCAAATAGTCCTTCAATTAAGAACTGAACACGCTTATCGATCTCTCCTTCGTGAAGAATTCCACGGAATCGCTCGAAGATACCTGATGATATCAAAATACATGAAGTGTCACAGGGGGGACAGAGTCTACAAGTAATTAGATAGAAAATGGTGCATCATTTTTAAGCTGCCCTAATCTTCCCAACCTCAACCAGCAGGCAGACCCACACGATACACATGAATACCCATTAGAGAAAATGAAACAAACACATATATATGGAGACACAAACAGAAAAACACAGGAAGACCAGTGTTGAAAATTCAGTAGAATGACAAAAATCAGGAAGAACCCTAAATCAGGAAAAACACAGATTTGGAATACGCTGAATATCCAATGTGACAATATGCACTAGCAGAGATGCTTAAACAAAACTTTAAAAAGTCAAGGCAGCATGAACAGGTACATTGTGTCACAGTTTTGTACACCTAACTAAATTATCTTCCTAAAATCAAAGGGAAGTATCATATTACTGAAAACAAGGACTGGAGTCTATACTCACCATGCAATCCACGAGGAGAAAAGTCCTGGAGCCTGGACCCGCATTCGGTAACAAAGCCCGCAGCCACTTCAACACTATCATCAGTTGGCTTTTCTAGCAACAAGGTCAGCAGCTCAAGCGCAATAAGCTCATGAACCACGAGCTGGTTCACCAAGTGTGCAATGAATTTGACCGCAGCAAGTAGTTGTGGCTGCCAAGCATTTCACCATAACATATAAAACCCTTATACATTTCCAGAACTATAATATAGAACATGTCAAAGAAAAGAACCCGATATGCATACCTTGTCATTGCGCTTGTATGCCCGTTGAAGCTGCAATATTATCCTCCGAACTAAAAGATCACCAACTTCCGGGAATTTGGTATTTACAACAGCAACCAAGGCAGCAAACACATCTGTGAAACTTGGAGAAGCCATTTGAGACTTCATACATGAACGACAAAACAGACCTCTCCCTCGTATCAAATTCTCTGCAAACAATTCTGGAATTATATTTTTTATGTTTGTAGCGTTAACTTTATTGACCAGCCCATTGATACTCTTTCTCAGAGCATCCCATGTCATGCGTTGATATTCCACACTGGTTTTATCCTCAACATCCTTCATCATCCTGGCCAACTTAAACGGTGGAATATACACTCCACCACTCCTTCCCATATTGGCAATCACATCAATTGCCACATTCCCATCAGGCTTCTGCAGCTTCGGAGGATCATTTTCCTTGCCGTCTCTTTTTGTATTTACTTCACTTTCATCCTTGTTCTTCTCTCTTCTCCTCTTATCTTTATCACCATCCTCGTCATGTCTCCTATCTCTTTCTCGCTCTCTATCCCTTCGCTGCTCTTTCCTATTGTCATCTCTGCCATCATATTTGCTATGGCGGTTCTCCCGGCTTCTGTAATCCCCTTTCTCATCATCATACTCACGCCTTCGCTCACTTCTTCGGCTTCTATCCCGTCTATCACTCTCCAACTCCCTATCCCGCATCCTATCCTTTTCTCTATCGCCAATTTTATCATCTTCAACATCTTTGTGCCTCCGACGCTCTCCCTTCCTATAATCCTCATTATCCGCTTCATCATGTCGCGACTTCCTATCCCTACTCTTATGTCCATTCTCCTCAGGCTCATCATCTCCCCATCTTCCTTCATCTCTTTCTGAATCACGACCCGAATTCGAATTCCTACTCCTGTCGTTCCCATTTCTACCCTCCTTATCTAGGCTTTCATCACCATATCTCTCTTTCCTCCTCTCCCTCTCATGCCTGACTTCTTTTTCAGATCCTTGGCTCTGTGATGTTCTATCTGTATCCCTCCTCCTTCTCCTGTCTTCTTCCGAACTCCCACTATGCCGGCGCCTACTTCCTCGTTTCTCATCTTCGCTGCTGCTGCTGCTAGAATCACTGTGGCGCCTGCGAGCCATTCTCACACGACAACTGAACTAAAGAAACCCTAATTCAGACAAAGACAGAGATGACGGAGCGGATCGAAGTGTTTTAAGTTTCAACAAATACGAAAGACGTCGATTTGAATCGGTACAGGGGAGTAGCTAGGGATTGAAAATTGAGGATTTGGGAATTCAAGATTTGTTCACAAAATAAAAAATAGGGAGAATTTTTGCAATTAGATGGGCTGTCGTCTTCTTGGGCTGATCCAAGATCAATATAAATTTTATTTGGGCTTAACTCGCTCGTGCTAAAGGACCCAGTGTCAGTACGGGCTTCAAAGTCGTTTACTTGGATTTTTAACGCCATTTAACCCTCAGATTTAAACAACTTGGACCGTGTGGAAACACGATTTAAACACACGAACCGAACCCGCAAAAAATGCTACAGAAAATATGAGAAATTTTCATAGCCTCAAAATCTGAGGTGAACATTTTCGAACCAAGAATTGTCTGGTGAATGGAGATTGGTTCAAGATCTGATGAGAAGAGAGAATAAGAGAGAGAGGAGATAAGTAAAATACCAACAATAAATTCATGAAATGCCCACAAAGAACTGAACTAGTTCTTTTTTTTCCTCCAATTTTATCTTTGTTGATGTCTCAGGCACTGACTTGAAGAATCACACGGCAGAGAGAGTGCCAAGTACTGTGGTATTCCGTATTTACTCGAAAATAGTGAAGAAGAGTTCTTCCCATTGGATATGCAGAGAGTGATCCCTTCTCAATTTGCATTCAACACTTAATCAATTTCGAAATGTCAAAAAATAAGGAACCCCAACAATTGAAATGGGGAAAAAAGAAGAAGGAAGGGCAAAATTTTAATATTAGAAAATGAAGGATATTTTGGTAAATTGCATTTTAACAAATCAAATAATGGGGCAAAGTAATTAAATAAACCCTTCCATAATAGTGGGTCAAAGTAAATATGTTTTATATGCCATAATATATATAATCCAAGTTGGATTAGCTAAGAGCAAAGTAAACGAAATCGGTATTTAAAATTAAATATTAGTCAATTTCTCAATAAATTGTTTGATACTTGGGTAAACAAATTTCCATTTTCTTAATAAATTTAGGATTAAATTAATTATAAATGAATTTATAATTATTTGAAGAATCAATATGGCATTTTTCTTCGATTGATTAGTTAATTGTTTTCTTCCCACTTCCCATATAAAGTTCATTTTTCAAACAAAAAGAGTATATAAAAGATAATTGAATTAGTTTACATTACACTGTGCTACGTAAACAATTTACAGATAGTGACAATTATAGACATAATTCAAATAATGACCCTAATATTATTAATATATTACTCTCTAACTTTTTTTTTATTCTCGATTACACTCTCAGCCTCTCACATCACATGTGCTTTTATATTATATTGGTTAAATAATATATTCACATATTTATTGATGTGATTAAATAAAATTTATTGAGACTATCTATATTCGTTTAGGTTGATAGTTAGATTCAATATTTCTAAATTATATAATATAGATGGCTATTTAATTAAATTAATATATGTTTATGTATATAACAAATTATAAGATCATAAAATCATATACAAACATGCTGAATTTTGTATTTCTTCTATCCATATCACACATAAACAATAATATTTATATATGTCATGATTTATTTTTAATATAAGTCAATAAAATTGAAAAGCAAAAGGACCCATTAATAATAAGCTATAGTACAAGCATATTATACCGACTTTAATGTAAGAATCTGAGACGCGTAATAAATACATATATATAATTAAGGGTAATTTAGCAAGCTCTTAGGGGCTTCCCGCAGAGGCAATCATTGTAAACAAACGACGACGCTTCAAGATGATCAAACGGCGATCCCGCCGGAATCCTGCCGCAGAGGTGGTTATGGCTGACGTCTAGGTGTCCGACGAACGACGCCAAAGATATAGATTTTGGAATTCTGCCCCTTAACTTATTGCGCGACAGATCCATCACCATAAAATACGATCGCGGCCCGAAATTATCTGGAATATAACCTTCAATTGCGTTCCTGCTCAAGTTCAATATGCTGATGCTCGAGTTAATCAACGTCGCCGGAAGCTGCCCGGAGATACGGTTACCGTCGAGATTTAGCGTCGCGAGAACCGCCATTTTGCCCAGCGAAGCTGGTATCGGGCCGGAAAATTGGTTGAGAGAGAGATCCAAATCAGAGAGTCTGTAGATGTAGGATATGGTGTATGGAATCTGCCCAATGAACGCGTTCTTACTGAGTAAAGCTCGACTCAGCATTCTCAACTTGCCGAAATTTATCGGGAGAGTACCTGAAAGTCTGTTATTACGGAGATCTAAATGCATTAAAGAAGATAAGTTGGTGAGCGACCGCGGCATAATCCCAGTGAGTCGATTATCTGCGACGTTCAACACAGTGAGTCGACTCAGTCTGCCTATATCCGCCGGTATACTTCCCGTGAGGTTGTTTCCGATCAAGTCGAGGATTCGAAGAAGAGGCAACGTAGAAACACAAGCCGGAATTGGACCAGAAATGCCTTTCCAGTCGGCGATTATCACGCTCGAGAGCCATTTGAGGTGACAGATCGCGGGCGAAATTGAACCGGTCATGTACCCAGTCCGGCGGGCCTTCACGAAAATCGGATCCTCCGACTCGCCCCGGAGGTTGATGTCGGCTACTCGGTGGATCTTCGGGTCGCAACTCACTCCGTACCATTTATTGCAGCAATCCGAGCCTTTCCACGAGTTGAAGATGCCCAAGTAGGGCTCGTGGAGAGCAGCTTTGAAAGCAAGAAGAGCTGCCCGTTCTGAAGGCGGGCAGCCATTACATACAGAAGTTAGAGATAGAAGTATGATGAGTGGTAAAATGTACAAGACAGTGGTCGCCATTGATGAGCTAGCTAGCTCTGTTCCTCTTTTGTTCTCTCTAAAACTCAGCTGCAGGTTTCTCCCTCTACAGAGGTTTTGCATGTGAGAGTGTTTACTTCGCTGCAATATTATCATGCATGTTGAGATGAGAGGTGGGCTTTGCTGGGGTTATAAATAGTGTGGATAAGTGGAATGACGATTTTGCCCCCACACATGTAGTGTGTAAGCTTGGGTGTACAAATCTAACATGGTTGTGGCCTTTTTTGTGGGATAAGATTGGTTTGGGATGGATAGAGATGTGACAAAAGATATAAAAGAATTGGATTTTTTATTTTTAACATATGTATATGTATGGTTTCTTTCTAATTTTGTTTTTTTATATCAATTATTTTTTGTCCAAAAATGAAGTATGATTGTATATTCAATAAATCACATAACAATTATATATAGTTTGAGTAATTAATAAATTGTTTTTTAAATATATATATGGCTGGACTCGGTTTCAACTAAAATCTCTGGGTATATAAAAAAATTAATGAGTTAATTACATCTACACCTCTCAAGATATCGTAATATATTAGTATGTTACGTTGTCTATATCATAACATTATAAAACCTTCTTCTGTGATACGTAAAAACTAGACAAACCATCCCTTGAATTTTGCGAAACTATACATATAAACTCATATTGAAATACCACTAACTAAATGGCGGCGCTATGGTAACTTAATCAAAACTCTTGAGTTCGAATTCTCGGTTTTCAACTGATATTTGTATAAAGAATTTTATACTTAAATAGTTGGATTCAACTCGACTATTTTATATTAAAACATAAATAAAAATGTAAAATAAAATGTATATGATATAGGGGAAAATGAAATGGAGGATGTTGGGCCACGTATCTTTAAGTTGTTCAAATTTGTGGAGTTAATGATGATGCATGGGATGTGAATAGACAAATAAGTCCTTTCAGGTCCACCTTTCTTTTCCTAGCTTTTCTTATGTAATGCCACATTATGCAAGTATTATTACGAGTAAATCTTTTCTTAGTACACTATGTAATAAATGAAGTTAATGTTAGGAATAATCAAGATCAATAAATATTGAGCAAATTTTATTTACTATACTTTCAGGTTTACCCTAATTACAATCTACTTCATTTATTTTTAAGAATTTAAAAAAACTTCCTAATATTTTACTTTATTACAAAAAAGACTATCTGAGTAAGCTGATTCTGTGTAATTTTTAGTTTCATATTATATAGTTTTGGTCATTTAAAGCATCGGAAAGGATAGAACCATGTAAGAACCACACAAAATCCACTCGAAGTTCAGATATAATGATTATTAAATCATTACAAGATTACTCAAATTTCAAATTAAAATTTGTTTGGATGAAATAGTCAAAAAGGTAGAAAAATGAAAATTTTATCTGTTGGAGACATGATTTGAATTTTGAATTTATGGAGATTCTGATATGAAGCCAGGCCAGTACATTTTGTCCTGTCCCAGGTTTGGGTCCCTTTTTTTACACCCTCAGACAGTATTCTGAAATCTCACTAATAATTACTCCCAGTCTGGTACCTTTTCGTTGATACATTAGCCAGTTAGCTTCAATCCATACAATCTATTGTAAATTGTGTCGTCACACTTTTTATGAGGATTAATTACATACATATTTCAAATATTATGTACAAAAATTGACGAAACCATAATCATCAACGAGTATATTTGTAATATTCTGACTAATATAAATCTAATTGTATATCGAATACTCGAATGAATAGTGCTTCCTGCCAACTTGGTTTAGTTATCTTTTTTGTCCTAATGTGGTCACTGAGCGACCCATATGCAGGACCCAACTTATCAAGTGTGAAGAAAAGTTGGCATTCAATATTTGACAACTTTAAATGCCAATGTATATGACTAAAGAATTGATGATCGATATAACATGTTCTATGGATTACATTATTACAAGAATGTGATTTTGAAGTGGGTTTGTCTACAAATTCAGACCCGTCTCATTAAATTTTACATATGAATTCCAGAACCAGCTCGTTTTATGTCCATTCATAAATTAAATTGAAACCACTAAATATCGTTTATTAATTACATAAAAATCGTTAAACCATTTTACATCCAAAAATCAAAGATACGATATTTAATATATAATATTTTAATAAAGCACTTCTCTTGAGTGAAATTTGGGGGTTTTACTGCATAAAATGGGATTACAACTCATGCCTGCCCGTTTTTTGAATAAATGTTCACCAAATATCATAAAGTTACACATGGAAAACCAAGAAGTGGGAGCAAGAATTGTAAATTTCAATTTTGTCTTTTTGCTACTTATTCACTTGTGTGATACTAGAGATTTTATAGCAAATATTGAATACAATCCCATACTTGTTCACTTCTACAGTCTTTTTCTCTTTTTAATTGAAGGGGACTGCATTATTCATGCGGCCCAAGTAGCCCGGCTCTATCTAGTTGGGCCGGGTTTCATCCATAGAACATATATTGATAGGAAATTAAATTATTTTTAGGATTATGATAAAGAGACAAGCTTTGGATAAGTGATCGTTTGTATTGGTCCGCGAAGGGGAAGGAGTCCCCAATATCCATTGTATCTAGACATTTCAAAACTTTCAAGGGCACTTTTGTCATTTCACATGTGTAGCCGAAACAATGAAGGTTTATGTAAATCAAAATATATTGACTTAATGATTTCATAACAAAAAGGAAACTAAAAACACAATAACAATCGCAATTTAAACACATATATACATACGTACTAATTAAAATATTCTCTTAATACTATATTTTTTATAGGGGCGATTCAGCCAGGTGATTAAAAAAAAATATCCAATAAATATTACTAATCTAAATCAAAGCATTACTCCAAATATTAATGGATCAATTAACTTTATGAATTATAAGCACCATTGTACCAATATTAGTACTTTTTTGAGGTATTCCTTACTCTTTAACCATATGACTAGATAGTCATTTCTTGCGAAGCAGAGGATTCCACCTCTCTTTATTTTGGTCCTTCCGTAAATCTTTAAGCCGCCCATTCCGTGTTTGACCCTATACACGGCCCGTGTGACTCTCTCTTTCCTGCAATTTTGACATTTTATAACTAAAATCGCTCTCTGATTCACCAAACTTAATGCGATTCTAGTCTCAGTTGTATACAGAATTGGATACGAAGAGTACAATTCCTCCCCCGCGATACATAACGCTCTCTCTCTCTCTCGCTCGCTCTCCGCCGTACATACATACAGAGTCCCACCACAAATATTACACCAGTTGCAAAGATGAATCGATTTACCCAATTTCATAATTACTTTTAATCTTTTCCCAATTTTTTTTCCTGTCCCTTCTCGATTTCCCCTTAATTTATTTTCAAATAAGATCCTCCAAATTCTTGATAGGGTTTTCCGCTGGAAAAATCATTTGATATGGCTGTGATGGAAGATATCGGTGTTGATATCAGGTGTGATTGCTCTTTTCAATTCACAAAAATGAAGAATCTTAATCTTTTGTTATTCTTATCTCGGTTGAATTTGTGTTTTTAATTGGTGGGGTGTCGGAGGCGCCGTCGAATGTTGAAGTTTCTGCTGATTTTTAGTATGTCGTCGGAAGAGTTTGAATTTTTAATAAACTTTGGGATGTAGAGGATTATGCTGGGATTTTAATTAGCTAGTGCAATTATATATTAGCAGGTGCTCGCTTTATTTCTTACAGGTGTGATTGGAAGATCACATATATTTGTAACAGGGATGATCAATTTCTAGAATTTAATTCATTAGTTTTTGATTGGGAATTAATGATGAACCATGAGATCATCTTAGCATCAAGGGTATACAAAACTCATCATGATGGTTTTGAATTTTATTGAATTAACTATGAGCTGGAAGAGTTCATCTACAGACTAGTTTCTGTTTCTTGAGTTATACCTTTTCTCCAATTGATGATTATAAATTGTTCAACAGTTCGGATCTCGAAGTGGATGAGATTAGAGGCGACGACAACATAGAAGAGGAGAAAAACGTCAGTGACGAAGAAATCGATGCAGAAGAATTAGAAAAACGAATGTGGAAGGATCGTGTGAAGCTCAAGAGGATCAAGGAAAGGCAAAGGCTATCCATCCAACAAGCTGCTGAGAAGCAGAAAGCTAAATCCACAACCGATCAGGCACGGCGCAAGAAAATGGCAAGAGCCCAGGACGGCATTCTAAAATACATGTTAAAACTAATGGAAGTCTGCAAAGCCCGTGGATTCGTATACGGTATTATCCCCGAAAAGGGCAAGCCCGTCAGCGGCGCATCAGACAATATTCGTGCATGGTGGAAAGAAAAAGTGAAATTTGACAAAAATGGCCCGGCAGCTATAGCTAAGTACGAAACTGAATGCCTCTCGGTCCAGGACGGAGTTGGAAAAAATCACAACGGTAATTCCCAAAGTACACTCCAAGATTTGCAAGATGCTACTTTGGGTTCACTTTTGTCTTCTTTGATGCAACATTGTGATCCACCTCAGCGAAAGTATCCACTCGAGAAGGGGGTCCCTCCACCCTGGTGGCCGAGTGGGGACGAGGAGTGGTGGGTGAGATTGGGCTTGCCGAAGGGGCAATCACCCCCGTATAAGAAGCCTCATGATTTGAAGAAGATGTGGAAAGTCGGGGTTTTGACAGCTGTCATAAAGCATATGTCGCCAGATATTGCCAAGATTAGGAGACTAATTAGGCAATCTAAGTGTTTGCAAGATAAAATGACTGCTAAAGAGAGTTTGATATGGTTGGGTGTTTTGAGTCGGGAGGAATCAGTAATTAGACAACCAAGTAGTGATAACGGGTCGTCCGGGATTAGTGAGGCGCCTTCGAGAGGGCGTGGGAATAAGAAGAAAGCTTGTGTCGAGAGCGATAGTGATTATGATGTTGACGGCGTTGATAATGGGTTGGGGTCCGTTTCTTCTAAAGATGATACAAGAAATCAAAATCAATCTACAGATGTAGTAGTGCCTTTTCAGCCTTCAAAAATAGTCAAAGACCAAAAGCATGTAAAAAAAAGGAGAAAAGTTTCAAAATCGAGCCCCGGTAACCAGATGGCAGTCCAGTCTCTAAACGAGCATCCACATGATGATAATATTGAAGAAGATTTAGCGATGGATATAAATATAAATCAAGAAAATGTTCAGTTTGGAGGATTCTTGATGAACGAGAACCAGCAAGACACGGGTCCACAAGATAATTTTAACCCTTTTTGCCACTTTCCTTCTTCAAGCCCCGACCCGATTGCTGATGCAGCACCCTATGGGTCCCACATTGTCCACCCACCTCAACTTTCTACATTACAAAATGGACATAATCAAGATTCAGCTCTGCCTCAAGGATCTCATAATCCTACGTTCGATAATGGGTCGACTTATCATCACTATTACAATCCGACATTCCATCTGCCCGTTTTACCTACAAACGAGAACGGTATTGGTCAAGGTGGAGAATTCCCACAATTTGTGAAAGATCCATTTCATCCACACGAGCAGGATAGGCCCCCCGTTGTTGATGCACAATTTCCATCTCCTCTCAATAATTTATCACCCGATTTACCAGCATACAGTCCGTTTAGTCTTCAATTTGATGGGACGAGTGCATTGGATACTACTGAGTTTGACTTTGCTGTTGATAATCCGGTTGATGATGACTTCTCTGAACTGATGCAGTACTTCGCCTCATGAGGCGGGTTCAGAGCATTTGTAAGTCGTGTGTTTTATAATATAGTTTGTAACTTTTCGTTGGTGGACCCACATGTCTTCTTGGTTTTATATATGCTTTGTTCGTCTTTCTGTGGTAGTACCAACTTTGTAGGCGAATTGCGAGTTAGCTGAAAAAGCTTTCGAAATGGAAGTGATGAACTTAATGTCTTAATCTGTTGTTTTTCATCTGGAAACCTTAAATAGCATTATGATGATTCTTTGGGAGGAGGGGTGGGAATTGGCCCTAACTTTTGTTGTAATGTTGGAGATACATGTATTATTTTATGTAAATCAGTGAATTTGCTTGATTGGCAAAATCTCCTTCAACATTCATGCCCTTTTGAATGAATATCTGAATGTTTTATTGTTATTATTACTAATTACTCCATGTTTGATCTGTCAAGTTATTAAATTGCACAGTGAGATTCTTGACGTCGTATGATGGAAAATGTCTCTCAACATTTCTGCGTTTTGGAGACCAGAACTCTTGGCCATGGAGTATCTGAGAATTGCATGTAAATTTCTTGCTGAAATTTGGTCAAGTCAAACCCAAGTAGTCTCAAAGAATGAAAAGCAAAATCTACCATAAGATTTACTATGCCTACTGAATTTAAATCAATAATATAAAATTGAATAACTTCATTATCTCATAACGAGGTTGATTGAACTCGAGGTTATAGTGAAATTTCTGATGATACAATTTTTTTTTTAAAAAAATAAAAAAAAACGACGCGTGACGTAGGGCTTTAGCAAGTTTCCCCTTCGAACATAAATCGATCAAAACTGATGATACAATCACATAACTTGAAATTAATTTGCTTAATGTATAGATACATTCAATGAGTGGAATTTCCATGTTGAATCTACCCTCTAGATATAATATTAATTGCCTTTTATACAACACTTAGTGAGCTATTACATAATTTAGTCTCATTCTTTTTAGAAATTATAAAAACCTTCTTAATATTTTACTTTAAATGCAAAAAGCTCCCTATAATAGGATGGTCTTTTGTCAATTTTCGGTTCATGTTATATAAGTTCAGGGAGTATTTTTGTAATAGTAAGGTAAAATATTTAAAAGTTTTCTTTTTTTTTTTATTTAATTTTTGAAAACAATGGACTATATTGTAATTAGTATAAACCTCATGAATAATAGATGTAATTTTGCCCTAAATTATTCAAGCTAGTACTAATTTACTCACACCAGATCTCCTACACCAACAAAATATAGAGTCCAATCCAAGAAAAATTCTTAATCCTAAACAAATTAACGTTAAACAACACATCAAGAACCCAATAAATATTCCTCAAACCAATCAATTACACTATTATTTTCCATCTTCGACGATCATTAACAGTGATCTTCGTCTCTAATTCTTCTGATCGCGTCTCCTTCTGCAACAAAAACCCAGCAATGTCTCCGAAAAAAGAACACATTGTGATCTTCCCATACATGGCGCAAGGTCATATAAACCCTTTCTTATCATTAGCACTGAAACTCGAACAGGAAAAAGGCTGCGCCGTAACTTTTATCAACACTCCGATTAACATTAACAAACTCACGCAAATTCTGCCGGAGATTTCCGCCATTCGCCTCTTCGAAATCCCTTTCGAAACTACTGAAACTGATCTGCCTCTTCCGCTCAAGGTGAATCTCCTCAAGCCCGCCTTCAGAAATGTTATCAGCCACCTTGTCGACGGCGGGGATCCGCCGCTCTGCATTATCTCCGACATCTTCTTCGCGTGGTCGGCGGTGGTCGCTCATGAGTTCGGCGCCGTACACGCGATTTTCCACGCCGGCGGAGGCTATGGCATGGCGGCGCTGCACACCACGTGGTTAAATCTGCCTCACTTGAAGGCGGATTCTGGCCACTTTTGGCTGCCGGGTTTTCCGAAGTTTTATAAGTTTAAGAGCGAGAATTTATCGAAATATGTATTGGCGGCAAAGAAACCCTGGAAATTTGCATTGGAGATGTTTGACTATTGGAAGGAGACTGACGCAATGCTGTTTAACACAGTAGAAAATTTTGATCACACTGGGTTGAATTATTTCCGTGACCAATTCCTCAATTGTTCGGTTTACGCCGTGGGGCCTATTCTCTCCGCCGCTACCGCCGGAGTAACAAGTAACCATATCATCGATTGGCTTGATTCGAAGCCGAAAAACTCTGTTCTTTACGTGGCTTTCGGTTCACAGAGCTCTCCTTCTAGAACACAAACCCTAGAATTAGCGAAAGCCCTCGAAGCTAGCAACATTAATTTTCTCTGGGTTTTCAAACCCTCATCAAAATTTACAGATTCATCAACAGATAACGAAAGTTGGCTCCCAATTGGTTTTGAGGAGACAATCAGAGCTAGCAATAAGGGATTATTGGTGAAATCCTGGGCACCCCAAATGCAGATTTTATCTCACAGCTCCATCGGTGGTTTCTTGAGCAATTGTGGTTGGAATTCAACAATGGAAGCTTTGAGCAATGGCGTGCCGATGCTGTCGTGGCCAATGAGCGGCGAGCAGCCTTTCAATGCTCAGTTTTTGGAGGAAGAAATGCGAGTTTGCATCGGAGTGGCGAACGGCGTTACCGGTAAAGTGAAGCACGAGGATTTGGTTAGAAAGATTAAGTTGCTGATGGAAGACGACCAAGGGAAGGTGATGAGGAGAAAAGCGTGTAGGGTTAAGGAAGTGATTAAAAACGCGATTAATGATGAGGGTTCTTCCTTTGAAGCATTTAGTAGTTTTGTAAGCACGCGTTTGTATATGGGATCGTTTTATCACCATTATCGTCGCAGTTGTAATCCAAGGGCTGATGTTAGTTCAACAAGTAATCAAGTACAGAAGCAGTCTGAGGCAGATGATAATGTTGCAGAAGCTGAGATTGTTTGATTTTGCAATTTGCAGAGGTATATGATTTGCTCTGCACAAGTGTAATTTATACGCATAGATTTTGTACTTATTTTTTACTTGATTTTTCATAATGAAATGACCAAATATCAAGATTATTATTAGTCACAAATTTTACAATAGAAAAAAGAAAGAACGTCGAATTGATTTTGTAGAATTCCCAAAAGTTCTTTGATTTCTTCAGCACTTGTGTTTTCCTTGCTCTACAGCATCCAATAATTCATCCATAGCTTTCACTGAAGATCCCCTGTAATCATCCTCATCTCTAATAGCATTTCCAATAATTCCTTTAATTTCCAAAGCTTTTCGTCTAATTTCCTCCCCTTTTCCGCCCATCACCAATTCTATCTTCTCCACAATTTCCTCTGCCGAGACCTCTAAATCAGCCCCAGTTGCGATTTCCACGCAAACCCCGGCGTCTTCCACGAGGAACTTCGAATTGTAAAACTGATCGGCGTTCATTGGCCACCCGATCACCGGAGTGCCGTATCCCATTGCTTCTAGAGCTGAATTCCACCCACAATGACTGAGAAACGCACCCACAGATTTATGACCTAGAATTTCCACCTGAGGTGCCCATTTGCTGATAATTAAGGCTTTATCTTCTTCACGAACACGCTGCATGAACCCTTCCGGCAGCCATTCCTCCGCCACGAACTCAGCACTAGTGTCGAATTCTGACGGCGGCCGGAGAACCCATATGAAGTTTCTGCCGCTGGAGTCAAGGGCCTTCGCCAATTTCATCGTTTGAGATGCTGAGATTGTGCTCTGCGAGCCGAAGGAGGTGTAAATAACAGAATTTGACTCTTTTTGGTCCAGCCATTTGGTACATTCTTCGGGGCTAATCGTTGATTGTGTTCCAGTTCTTTCTCTATTCTCCTGCGGTAATAACATAGGCCCGATTGCCCAAACCGGGATGTTTAATTTACGTTCAAAATATTTTATTCCAAGTTTGTCGAGCTGTGTAACAGTATTTAGGAGAAGCCCATCTGAATTCGCCCATGAGAGAAGCCTTTTCTGCATGAAATCGGCGCATGGGTCATCCTCATCCCTGCCGGCCATCATCGCCGTCATAACTTGAGTAACATGAATTTTTCCAGCTTCTGGAAAATCCGGTAGCATAAAATCATCTCCGTGAGGGAATCTGTGTTGAAAATTCAGCCAAATGGAGTACAAACAAGCCATTCCAAATCCACCAGTCATGCTGAAAATCAAATGAGAAATTCCAAATTCATGGGCCACATCAGCCGCCCACCCGAAGAAGAAATCAGATATGACACAGAGTGGCCTTTCCCCACCGTGACTGTGGATTAGATCAGAGATTAGTGTTTTGAAAGGGAGTTTGAGGGAAAGAGATGCAGTAATTAACTGGATGATGAGATTCAAGGGGAGAGAATCGGTGTTCTCCGCCTCTGGGGGGAGGCCGTGCTCAGCGGCATTGAAAGGGATCCCCGCGAATTCGACAGTGGCAGAGGTGGAGGAGGATGGCTGATGAAAAGATTTCTTGAGGTTCTTGACGTTGAGAGGGGTGCTGATGAAGATAATGGAGTAGCCCTTTTGTAGTATTTTCTGGGCTAAAGCTAGAAATGGTATGAAATGGCCTTGCGCCATGAAAGGGAATAGCACCACGTATTTACTTCCATTTTCCATGTTCTTTTGCTACGTGAGAAAACAGAGGAAAGGGATTTGGTGCTATACATTAATTTTCCATGCACGAATTTAGGTCATTGAATGCATAGACCTGGAAAAATGCAGCTCCACGCGTGGTTGTAAAAATTGATTCCTCGTGCCCTCCGCCTATCCTTATTCCTATATAGACTATATATAATGGAGTTTGCGAGCATTTTCAGAACACCATGCAGAAGGAAGGAAAATGAAGAGAGTGGACCATCCAACCAAAGGAGCAAGAGAAAGAGAGCGAGCAAGCGTGAAAATATTGAGAAAATCCCATTTTTGGGGTGAATTTGGCCGTTTGGTGGGGTAGATCCAACCAAAGGAGCAAGAGAAAGAGAGCAAGCTAGCGTAAAACTATTGGGAAAAAAAATCCCATTTGGGGTGGATTTGGCCGTTTGGGTGCCAACACCGAGTATAGTTAATATGGGGCAAACTGGATTTCTATTCTCAAAATAGGATTCAGTGTAAAATAGAATTCGTATGAAACCGCTAAATAATTTACCCGCTTCTTGGTGTTAGTAAGCATCTAATGTTATATCATATCAGAGCAAATGTTAATAAGATACGACTCATTTCTTTTCACAAATAAGTTGGACAGAAATGCATTATGGGGAAGTCGTATGAATTGGCATAAAAGTATGTGTGCCCGAAACAAATGTGCAGTTATTTTGTTGGGGAAGATTAGAAAGTGCTATTTAGGATGCACAAAACGGACACGTCAGTGCAGATACAAATATTAAACGAATTTTTTAAAAATATTTACATAGCAAATGACACGGTATCCTACAGATCTAGTATTCTATACGACTCCACTAGGAGCAGTTCTTTTAGCAATATGGCCGATATATTCAAAATGGTTATGTAAGATGTTCCTTTTCTTTTCTTGTGTTTGGATTTGGAACTCAACGTTGCACCATTTATAATGTTGAAACAATTCTCATAGTAGAAATGAAATCGCGGACAAATTTGGAATCCAGCCGCATTGACACACACGATGCGAATTTGTAATTTGCAATATATGAATAATAGTGTGAATATTATTGTTCTGGACTCTAAGAGATTTGGTGCCAACATTGTAGAAACAAAGATATAAATTATGGAAACAAAATGCAATTAACTAACGATTTTCACATCAAACTGGTGCAAGTGCAGCTCTGAAGACATAAAATCCATATCCTTTTTATTTATTTATTATTATTTTATTTAAATATATTAGTCCCTGATTTATTTATCAGGTGTCGTCAGCACGTGTTTTCTTTGCTCTAACAGCATCCAAGAATTCATCCATAGCTTTCACTGAAGATCCGCTGTAAACATCCTCATCTCTAATAGCATTTCCAATAATTCCTTTAATTTCCAAAGCTTTTCTTCTAATTTCCTCCCCATTTCCGCCCATTACCAATTCTATCTTCTCCACAATTTCCTCTGCCGAGACCTCTAAATCAGCCCCAGTTGCGATTTCCACGCAAACCCCGGCGTCTTCCACGAGGAACTTCGAATTGTAAAACTGATCGGCGTTCATTGGCCACCCGATCACCGGAGTGCCGTATCCCATTGCTTCTAGAGCTGAATTCCACCCACAATGACTGAGAAACGCACCCACAGATTTATGACCTAGAATTTCCACATGAGGTGCCCATTTGCTGATAATTAAGGCTTTATCTTCTTCACGAACACGCTGCATGAACCCTTAGGCTTTATCTTCTGACGGCGGCCTGAGAACCCATATGAAATTTCTGCCGCTGGAGTCAAGGGCCTTCGCCAATTTCATCGTTTGAGATGTTGAGATTGCGCTCTGCGAGCCGAAGGAGATGTAAATAACAGAATTTGACTCTTTTTGGTCCAGCCATTTGGTACATTCTTCCGGGCTAACTGCTGATTGTGTTCCAGTTCTTTCTCTATTCACCTGCGGTAATAACAGAGGCCCGATTGCCCAAACCGGGATGTTTAGTTTACGTTCAAAATATTTTATTCCCATTTTGTCGAGCTCTGTAACAGTATTTAGGAGAAGTCCATCTGAATTCGCCCATGAGAGAAACCTTTTCTGGACGAAATCGGCGAATGGGTCATCCTCCCTGCCGACCATTATCGCCGTCATAACTTGAGTAACATGAATTTTTCCAGCTTCTGGAAAATCCGGTAGCAGAAAATCATCTCCGTGAGGGAATCTGTGTTTAAAATTCAGCCAATTGGAGTACTAACAAGCCATTCCAAATCCACCAGTCATGCTGAAAATCAAATGAGAAATTCCAAATTCATGGGCCACATCAGCCGCCCACCCGAAGAAGAAATCAGATATGACACAGAGTGGCCTTTCCCCACCGTGACTGTGGATTAGATCAGAGATTAGTGTTTTGAAAGGAAGTTTGAGGGAAAGAGATGCAGTAATTAACTGGATGATGAGATTCAAGGGGAGAGAATCGGTGTTCTCCGCCTCTGGGGGGAGGCCGTGCTCAGCGGCATTGAAAGGGATCACCGCGAATTCGACAGTGGCAGAGGTGGAGGAGGATGGCTGATGAAAAGATTTCTTGAGGTTCTTGACGTTGAGAGGGGTGCTGATGAAGATAATGGAGTAGCCCTTTTGTAGTATTTTCTGGGCTAAAGCTAGAAATGGTATGAAATGGTATGAAATGGCCTTGCGCCATGAAAGGGAATAGCACCACGTATTTACTTCCATTTTCCATGCTGTTTTGCTACTTGAGAAAACTGAGGAAATGGGATGAGGAAGATGGACAAGTCCAGGCACTGTGTTTGGCCCATTAAATATCGAAAGATTTTGTTAATTGCAAAGGGATTTGGTGCTATACATTAATTTTCCATGCATGAATTTTAGGTCACTAAATATATAGGCCTGGAAAAAGATGCATGTTTGGAAGCTGGCTCCACGTGTGGTGCTAAAATTTGATTCCTCGTGCCCTCCGCCATCTTCTACGAGCTAGTGTTAAACTAAATGGATTATGACTATGCATAAGTAAATATAGTAGCTATTTAGTATACTCAAAATCGTAATAGATAAATGGTAAACTAGCTCTATGGACTCTATAATGGAGTCTGCGAGCATTTTCAGCGTTTTCCATGCAGAAGCAAGAAAATCAAGAGAGCATAAACCTATTTGGCTATTTACAAATGTGACAATGACAACTAATTTACAAAATTTAAAGTCTTAAGACATTAAAAAGTAATCAAGAGAAATTAATTGAAAATAATAAAAATCAAACATATTTCGTAGAAGATTTTCACATCATGGCACTCAGGACTCAAACCGATATTTATACAATTTCTCAACACTCAACAAAATGTTTTATTCTTTTCTATTATACATCAAATGCTAAACTGCTAGATGATTTGTGGAATTTATCTACCAAGAATTAAAATAAATATAATGGGAACTGATTTATTAACATATAAACATCCCTATCATTTTCATTAGTTTAATATTTTTTTAATTACCTGATTAATTAATCTCATCAGCACTTTGTTTTCTTCTTCCCCAATAATGCAGCTTTAAAGATTTCCTCCACAGCTTTCACTGAAGATCCCCTGTAATCATCCTCATCTCTAATGGCGTCTCTAACAATTTCTTCAATCTCCAAAGCTTTTCTTCTAATTCCTTCTCCATTTTTGCCCATCACCAATTCTATCTTCTCCACAATTTCTTCCGCCGAGATTTCAAAATGGGTCCCTCTGCCGACCTCCACGCAAACTCCGGCCTGTTCCACAAGGAACTTCGCATTGTAAAACTGATCGGCGCTCATCGGCCAAGCAATCACCGGAACGCCATATCTCAATGTTTCTAGGGCTGAGTTCCACCCACAATGGCTGATAAACGCCGCAACAGATTTATGAGCTAAGATTTTCACCTGAGGCGCCCAGTTGCTGATAATTAGTCCCTTATCTTCTTCACGAACGCGGTGGAGGAATTCTTCCGGCAGCCATTCCTCCGCCACGAACTCGGCGTTTATGTCAAATCCCGACGGTGGCCGCAGAACCCATATGAAATTTATGCCGCTGGAATCGAGGGCTTTTGCTAATTTCATCATTTGAGATGCTGGGATTGTGCTTTGCGAGCCGAAGGAAATGTAAAGAACAGAATTTGGCTGCTTTTTGTCCATCCATTTGATGCATTCTTTAGGAGTAATTGTTGACTGTCGTCCAGTTCGCGCTCTGTCTTCTTCTGACAACAATCGAGGGCCAATTGCCCAAACTGGAATTTTTAATTTGCGCTTAAAATAAGTTAATCCAATTTCCTCGAGCTCTGCCACTGTGTTGAAAAGAAGCCCATCTGAATTCGCCCACGAGAGAAAGTTTTTCTGGAGGAACACGGTCAAAGGATCATGCTCGCCGCCGGCCAACATCGACGGCGTAAGCTGAGTAACATGAATTTTTCCAGCTTCTGGAAAATCCGGCAGCAGAAAATCGTCTTCACGGGTGAACCGGTGGGGCAAATTCAACCACGTCGAGAAGTAACAAGCCATACCAAATCCGCCGGTGACACTGAAAATCAAGTGGAAAATTCCAAATTCATGGGCCACGTCAGCCGCCCACCCGAAGAAGAAGTCGGATATGACACAGAGCGGCTTCTCACCGCCGTGATTGTGGATTAGATCGGTGAGTAGGGTTTTGAAAGGGAGTTTCAGGGAGGGAGTAGCTTCGACGAAGCGGATGATGAGTTTGTAGGGCAGGGAATCGGTGTTCTCTGCCTCCGGAGGAAGGCCGTGCTCGTCGGTGTTGAAGGGGATTTCAACAAATTCGACGGCGGCGGAAGTGGTGGAGGAAGGCGGATGGAAAGATTTCTGGAGGTTTTTGATGTTGAGAGGAGTGTTGACGAATATGATGGAATAGCCCTTTTGAAGTATGAGTTGGGCTAAGGCTAGAAATGGAATGAAATGGCCTTGCGCCATGAAAGGGAATAGGACGACGTATTTGCTTCTAGTTTCCATTCTCTTTTTGCTGTCTGAGAAAACAGAGGAAAATGATAGAGAAGAAAAGGAACAAGAAGAAGAAGAAGAAGAAGTTAGTGCAAGTTTGACAATCTTGACAATTCCAATAGTGATTTTCAAGAATTATATTGATGTGGAGTATTTGAACTATTTTTTGTAGATGAATTATTATATATTTAACAACATATAATAATCATATATTGACTAACAAACACAAAAGAAAATCCGTTTTTTACCAACAAAAAATCTTTTATCACTAATTAATTATCACATAAAAGTGATAAAACCTTTCGGTTTTTTGTTTGGAGTTAGAGCACTTAGTATATAGTTGAGACTTTATTTTTTCTAATTTATTGCTTTAAAATTATATTTTTACTTTCATTTTATCCAAAATTTATTTCTAATAATGATGCAGTATTATTAAAAACTAGCACAAATAATACTAGAAAAAAAAAAGAAAATATCGAGTATTTAAGTATATTTTAACAAAAAATAATTATGATATTTTACATCGCTAAACACCATTTTTATTCATAATTTAGTCCATCGTGGGCATAAGTGGACAAATGCTGACAATTTCTTGGTAATCAATTATGAATAGCTTATGAACCTCTAGAAAGCACCATATCTTTCTAGTCTGTCTCTACATTGATTAATCTAATAAACATTTCCCCAATCGTGATTAGGCAAGCCCTCCGTGTGAATAAACACGATTTTAATATAATTTTTGCTATTTTGAGAATAAAATGTTAAAAAGGAACTTATAAATAATAATTTTATACAAGTTTGAAGAATATATGATTATCTTTACCAGCTTCTTCGTTCTTTCACTAAACATCATTAGTTGTATCAATAATATATATGCTGGCAATCAAAATTAGTTGTATCAATTACTTGATTGTTGTCCCCTCCCAACAAACTTAAGGACAAGAGTTTTCTTGCATACATATATAATCACAAATTTGATACTTCTTCCCTACATGTTAAACGCTCTATTAACAAACAACGTTTTTATGTACTTTTTAGTGTTCATTATACTTTGGAAATTTGCTAAAGTATAAGTTAGTGATGCTTTTAATTAAATATTATAATTTCACTACATAAGAGTTTTATAATTGTATTTTAGGGTTCGATAGGAATATTCTGTTAAATTTTAGATATTTCATTAGAAGTATCATAATGAAACTCTAAAAATCTCTACTAGCTATAAATATAATATTTTGACGAAGTGAACCACAATTTATAGTTTAGTCACTAAAATATGGTTGGAGAGGGGATAATAGTTGGGCTAAAAGTGGAGGAAGCCCATTACCATTAGTGAGCCTAGTGTCCAAGTCCTACCCACCACATGTATAGACGTAACCCAGGCCCAAATATACCTATTTATAATTACTTTTTTCTCCTTATCACTCAAATTTTATTGAAATTCAAAAGATACAAAAAGATCCTCAAAATTTCAAAGTTAGAATCTTGAACATATTATAAGAAGATGATGGAGGATTCTTCCTTCTTATTTTCTATTGCCACTAGAATATGGGTAATTTTAGATGAAATCAACTAAATCAATGTAATCTCGCGATAAGTATCTTATACTTATAGTGTGTTTTGCGTATATTTTAAGAAGTGTGATCGCGAGATTAATAATCCGAAAATATATACATCTCTACATAATTTAACAACCATACTTACATTTTATCAATACCCAATTATCCAATCCAATTCAATCAAGCTGAGAGTAAATTACATGTTAATCTGTCCAAGAAACATCCATACACATAAGAAAACCTAAAACAAAAAGAATCAAACATGGCAACAAATTATCCTACTCATAAAATCAGTTGACAGACTTATATCTGCAAATAACCTTACATCTAAGCACTCTATCAAGAACATAAAAACCAGGCATCACCATAACCTTCACTCTCCCACCACTCTCCAATCTTTTCCCATCACCAAAAATATCCTCCATATAATTCCCTTCAAAGCTCACATTCTCATCAACTCTCAATATCCCCAACGGCTTCTCGAACGAAAAAGCCAGCAAATGCAGCAACCAAACACACTTAGCAGCCACGAAAAAAGCTTGAAGCAGCTTCTCTGCCCACGGTCTAGTCCACCCTAAGGTTCCGATAATGCCACTCATTTTCTGATCACAGAACTTGCTAAAATCCTCACTGTAATACTTGGTCCCTTTTCTCAACACTTCATTCCAACTCAAGTTTCTTAAAGAAACAAAGGATTGGAACCTGGCCTGACGATCGTGACGCGGGTCGAGGATCTTCGGGGCCCCACTTTTACGAAACACGGTATTTTCGAAGTCTTGGTAGAGAGATTGGTTTATAATGGCTTCCAAATGGTATAAGACGGCTTTCGAGTATTTTGAGTTTAGGGAGAGTTTATAAGGTTGGAGAAGTGAGTTCAAATTTTCGACCAAATTGAGGTCGGTTTCGTCGATTTGAGAGACTAGAGATTTGCAGAATTGTCTCACTGATAATCTTGATTCTGATACAGCTTGCAAGAACCCCTCAACCATTACTTCTTCACTAACAGGGGTCGAATTTGAATTCTCGACCATTTTTGGAATATTTGTGAGCTTTACTTGGACAGCTTGTTTCAAAGCTTTTTTCAGCTCTTCACAATATGTCTCCAAATACTCCAATTTATTATTCATCTCTCCAAATGATGATTTCATTTCTGAAACTTCGTTTAAAGCTGCATCTCTACTCTCATTTGCTTGCATTAGCTCTTTTTTAAGCGATTCAACGGGTTCAACGAATTGGGACGCCTCATCGGATTGTGCACGAACAGGTGAGAAGTTCTCATTCTTGTTCTTCTTCTTCAGCTTATTTGGAAAAAGCCATGAAAACCCTAGTCCTCTGTTTTTTGTCTGTGAGTGGAGAGAGGAGTGGGAATCGGTCAACGGGACGATTATGTTAGATTTTCTGCCATTTTTCGTGAGCCCTTCTGATGATTCGCTGCTTATTATGGCTGGTTTGCATTTGTTGCAAGATGAAACTGATTTAATGTCGCCCATGCTGTTTCTTCTGGATTTGGTGTAGCTATAAGGTGGGGACGATGATTTGAGAGCATTAACGGTGGGCGTTTGATCTTCTGCTGGACATATATGCCCCTCGAATTCGGGTGGGAATGATAAGCCTTTCCTTGAAGATGTGTTTGTTGTTCTGTAATCTGAGAGGACGGTTTCGTCCATGTTTCCGCCATTGATGTTGTGCTCGGCCCAGCTTTCGGCGTAATTTTGATTCTCGAGCATAATTTTCTGGTATCCTGGTAATGGGTCTTCGTCATAACTCTGTTAAGATTCAGATTGTGGATGAGCATTGTGAAATTGGCTACACACACACAAAAAAAAAACAAAAAGAGAGAGAGAGAGAAAGAAAAATGTTCCGTAATGAATGGAAATTTACTGGTATCCTGCTTTCTTTTTGTTTTTCTTCTGGGAATTTTGAGAAAGCTGAGAAAGGATTAGTTTATGCAAGTTCTACTAACCTTGAAAAAAGTAGCTTAATTAATATGCTAATATGAAGTGTAGATTAAGTAATGAACTGTCCAGTTGACGTCCGAGATTCACTAAAAAATAATTTCAAAAAACATAATTTTCATTTTTACTCGAAAATCAATAATCAAAACAGAAATAATAAAGAAGAAAAACAGGGGAAGAGTATCCAGCTCCCAGAACAATTCATGAGCTGCAAGTTATAATTACAGATTGAGCTCCCAATGATACCAAATTCCTAAATTGTCTAAACGCAATACAGGAAACTTGAAAAACAACAAAAAAAGAATCGAGTCTAATAACATTCAGCAGGACGAAAAGGGAAAAGAAAAAGGAAAAAATTACTTACTGGGGTAAAAACAGGGTAATCTTGAGCGGATAAGTTTGGAGTATGGTGAGAAAGAGAAACAGGGGAGACAGATGGTAATCTGAGATTGGCTGGGCTATTACCCTGCATTAGAGCAGCATGAAGAGCTCTCAGCTCCACAGTTTTAGCAATGGCGGCTTTAATATTTTCTCTGCTAATCTCATTTCCATTTTCATTTTCTCTCAGAGCTTCTTGGTAGATATCCGCCATGGACGGAGGATAAAAATATGCATAAATATAAATACGTGTGTGTGTGTGTGTTTGAGCCCAGAAAGAATGGAAGAAGAAGACTATGCTGTATGGATATGTTTTGTGTGTAAGAATTTATTGACAGACGCGATAAAAACAAAAGGGATGGACCTTTTTGAAAAAATCCAACGGTTGGATTTTGATTTGTACAGAAAAGTAGATCGTATGATATCCAGGGACTGGTTCTGGTTCTGGAGAGCCAAGTGAAATTCTAGAGAGAGAGAGTGATTTTTTGGTACCTTGAAACTGTAATTGTTTTTGTTCTAAGCGAAGTAAAAATGGCAACTCTGAGTAAGAGTGCATGTGAAGCAGAAGAAAGAGTACTGAAGTGGGAACAGACAGACAGTGTTTGTGTAGTTTTTACTCTTTTTCTGTTAAGGGCCTGAAAAATGACGTATTTCCAAATTAGCCCCGGCCTAATGCTTTTCTTGATCCTAATTATGATTTATTAGAAGTTTATATAGTTGAAAAACTTTCGCGAAGGGCCGGAAAAAAGTGGAGTATTAACAATTTGCCCCTCATTTTTCTTGATCTGGCTGAATCAAGTTTGTTCGTGAGTCTGATGAATTTTCTCATCAAAGGTATGAGTTCAAATTTAGCTTGTAAAAGTTTCAACCGAAATTGGAATATTCAAATCATACTTGTTTCAATGTCACTCGGTTCTTAATCTACGTCTCTAATTATGTATAGTGTCAAGAAATGACATCAATATTTGAAAATACGAGAAACTATAAATTCAAAATCAGACTCCCTCCCTCAACTTTCAATTTTACCCGTGTTTTTCCTTTTTTTAATTAATATTGCAACACATCAAATTCAAATTAATCCTTCATTTTCTTTCTGGTAATAATAATTATTATTATTATTCATGCACATAACCCTCCACTATCACAAATACTGTACTATTGAGGTCATTATTGATCTTTCTACATTGCCAGTTGTTGCCAATCAATAATACGTCTCCAGAATAAAACAACTTCTTCGTATATATATTACACAATCATAGTCGCACGCGCGATTTCTACTTTGTACGATATTATTATCTTTAATATGTATCTCTTTAAATTCTGTCTATTATCTTGTGATCTCATGTTGTCTGCCTGTTAGGTACTGGGATGTTTTCATACTTCTTTGTCTACACATGTAATCAGACCAAACAAGAGATAGACTACTCTTCTTTCCCTTGTACAAAGTGAAAATGAAATCATTTTGTCACTTGCCAGAATGATTGCATTTTTAGCATAATCATTTTGGTTTTATTCGCCTTACAATAAAAGAAATTAATTACTAGTACATTAAAGTCCATTCTGCACTAAGGGAATGTTATGCTACATGAAAGAAATTGATGGTAATTGCATCTAACTGTGGAAAATAAAATAAAATAAAGAGAGAATTACGCTTACACTCCTCGATTAGTGGAGATTATAGAGATATTCTCTTAACTATGGATTCGTCTAACACTTAGGTCCTATCAGTAGGATACTTTGGGTTTATAGTACAAAAAAGTTCTAAGCCAATGACGTATTGTTGTATGTAACCCTTATAACTCGATGGGGGTGTAAGTGTAATAATCCATTTCGTCTGGACCATAGCATCCAACGTGGACTATAGTGACGAGTTGAATTGTAGGCACCTGAAAAAGTGGAACAACTGCCTAGAAAATTTAAAGCTACTCCATGCTCAAAGCTAGGATTCAAACAAGTGTAATTATCAATTTCTTAAGTTAACGGTCATTAATGGTAAAATGATAATTTCACAACTTTACGTTAAGTTTTTAGGTTTTCATTAGGGGTTATGAGATTTGTCAGTAATTTCTAATAGTTGATGGGATCTTGCTGTATTTCCTTAAATTGAAGTAATTTCTAATAGTTGATGAGGCCTTGCCGTATTTCCTTAAATTGAAGGGGTATAAGTGTAATTATCCCCAAAATTAAATGACATTAAGGGCAGCATAGGTTAGGGAACTGTCCAAGTTGTGGAGTTGGCGGATTAGGTGGGGATCGGGACAGAAAAGTCCAATTCATTATGTATTTTCATTTTCTTATCTTCTCATAACATATTAACATGGGAGCTTCTACTGTCCAATCTAATTTGGATCATTCTATTCCAATTTATGTTTTGTTTTGTATTATGTACCAAAAAAAATGTTTGTTTTATATTTAATTATATATATATATATATATATCGATCAACAAGTGACAGCAATTTAACGATTCTGCATTATGCTACCTTAATCAAATCTCTTGAATTTAAGTTACACCTGCTACCTTAATCAAATATCTTGACTCTTGAGTTTAAGTTATTATACCTTAATAATCCGACCAACATCACTAGACAGTATCAGATAACTTGATGAGAAATTGAGATCTATTGTTTAATTAGTCTCTTAAATAACGTCATATGGAATTCCAGGTAGGGTAATAGAATGTTTACAGTTTAATCAAAAGATAAGGTGGTCCCCCGTAGTCAACAACTACTATGCTTGAAAAACACTATCATTTACTACTTTAATCAAAAAAATAACTTTCCTAATTAACCACTCCCTTCAGTTCTCAAAAGCAAAATAGTTTGTCAACCTTCACATGCGAAAAGTGGTTTACCTTCGCCATTTCTTAAGAATAATTACACAAATTATAAATTCGAAAGCCATCAAAATTTTACAAATATTTTCGGTCGATTAAACCCTTACAAATATCCCTCAAGGATAAGTATAGGACTACAAGTTTCTAATAGTGAAATGGTAAAAGATGTAAACGTTGGAGGTTTTGTGTAATAATCAGTTTG
Organism: Verbena officinalis; assembly: GCA_958496215.1. Classification (NCBI taxonomy): domain Eukaryota; kingdom Viridiplantae; phylum Streptophyta; class Magnoliopsida; order Lamiales; family Verbenaceae; genus Verbena; species Verbena officinalis. The sequence goes on from OY292385.1 coordinate 1,752,904, forward strand.
TTAATGCAATTGGGTTAGTAATAAATTATATGAAATATTCAAATTACCACTAACTAAGTCTTATATTTCACATAGATTTTTTATATTCATATTCCTGAATTCTTACCGACAATCCAAATAAGATGACATGACTTGTTTAAGAAAAGTTGTTCTGTTTTTTCAGGTAAACCAAAAGAAAAAAACAGTGCAAAAAAAAGAACTTTTTAAAACCAGTTTTCGAACTTCTGAAAATCAACCATTTGCAAGAAGTTACACTTTACCTTATACACTATAATTTTTAACACATTCATTGAGAATTTGAGATTCCACTTTTATGGCAACTTTCTTATATTTTGTTTCTTCAAATCATTGACTATATTTGATGCAATTTCTAGTGCTTTTTACCCGTCACACTGTTGAAATAATTTAAATGAGTTGAAAATGAAAATAAAAAATGATACTATATGCCATGGTATAATACAGGAGTAGGTACTGTTACAAGCGTCCCGATATGCCTAGTCTGGCTGTGGTAGGGAATGGGTGCATGCCAAAATCAATTTATATATGGGCTAGCTAGCTTCTAAGTTCTAATTGCGCCCAATAATTTTGTGTTGCTAGAGCCTAGAATAATTGCTCACAAAACCCTAGCTAGCAACCACGTAGAATCTAATTTCTTTATTTGCCTACATTAATTATTCAAATTCATAGATTTGGACAATTTAGTTGTAAAACTTTTTCTATCAATAACAATCATATTTACAAAAATTCGAAGATAAACTAGCATAACATCGAACTGCTAAATTATATTACTTTTGTCAATATGCTAAAAAGGAGCTTGGATTCTTCCGAAATCAAAGGTTGGAAAAATGAGAGTTCTTTTAATTTTCTGGGATTTGGATCCAGACTAATTTTGTCGTGTCTTAATTGTTTCGTATTCTAAAAAGTAGATTCCTCTTGTCTTAATTCTTGCATGCGGTACGTCATGGCGACTAGCTCTTCACGACAAGTTCAAGCATACCTGCTAAAACCCAAATACTAATAGGGAATATTACAATTAAATCTCAAAAGAGTTTGCTAAATTACAATTTATGATCAACTTAATCAAATAATTATAGTTATACCCCACAAAATTAAATAATTATAAAATACACTCAAGTATTAGAGTTTCGTTATGTATTGAATGGCATCATAAAAAATGGATAGTAATTATATACCGAAATTATCCATATATTTTGTACAGGCGTACAACATAAGTTGCTCCTAAATTTTACTTGGGTATTATTTGTAATAACATAAAATCTATTGGGGTCTAAGTGTAATTTTTTAAAATTAAAAAAGGAATATTCCGTTAATTAATAACGGAACCCTAATGTTTCCTAACATAACTCTAATACTTGGATATATTTTCTAACTATTCAATTTTGTGAGGAGTGTAACCGTAATATGACAAAGATGATCATGAGTTGTAATTTATCAATAAAAAATTATCCCATTACTAATATTAAGATAAACTTTATACATAAAATTCCTACAATTATGATATTTCATATTAAAAAACTAAAAAAATGAAGTCAATAACAAATATATTTATTAAATATTAATTTTTTTTTAATATAATCTAAAGCAGGAAATAAAATTTTAAGTCACATATAGGCTTTGCTCGGTTTTGGTTAAAAAAAAAGGAAAAAAAAGGGCAATTACAAATTTAGTGGGTTTGACAGCCCAGCGATAATTACGAGAACGGAAAATTAGAAGGAAGGACCTGTTTTGTATTTGACTTTAGAAAAAATGATCAACTTTAAAAAGTGTTAGAGAAAATGACCTGAAATGAGAAACTCTTAGAAATAAGGACCTGTTTTGATTAAAATAATATTATTTCAAATAATTTATTTTATATTTATTTTTCATCCAATTTACAAAAATTATTTTTTATTGAAAAAAAAAATTCTTTTAATCAATTTCCCAAATATTTTTCTTCTCTTCCTGTTCTTTCCCGCGACTCTGGGTTTGGACGGAATTGGAAGAAGGAAACTAGACAGTTCTTTTTTCAACTCAAGCTTCTCTATCCGCTTTCTTCTGAAAAATAAATGCGATATTGGGAATTCCAGGAAACTCTTATTGACATCCTCGTGGGATCTTTTGTAATAATAAACAATATATCGTAATACCTGTGATATTGAATTTCATACTTTGATTCCGGACAAGAGTAATCGGATGTTGCATCTTTGTACTTGATACACATTTTACAGTACTCGATCTCTATTTCTGCCACATATTATAAAAACTTGTTTTATTGGAATTTATATTTTGTTCTCGTCTATAGTGTACCTTGATTATTCAGTGTGGTACTTTAAACGTTGGAAATCTGTACTCGATTCTCTACATTTCCAATCATGGTCGGTAATAAAAATATATGAAAAATAAATGTGATATTGGGAATTCCAGGGAACTCTTATTCTCATCCTCGTGGGATCCTTTGTAATAATAAACAATATATCGTAATATCTGTGATATTGAATTTCATACTTTGATTCCGGATAAGAGTACTCTGATTTTACACCTTTGTACTTGATACCCATTTTAAAGTACTCGATCTCTATTTCTGCCACATATTATGAGAACTTGTTTTATTGGAATTTATACTTTGTTCCAGTCTAGAATGTACCTCAATTACTCCGATCAATACTTTAAAAGATGAAATACCTACTCGATTCCATACTTTCCACACATGGTCTGTAGTAAAAACATATGAAAAGTAAATGTGATATTGAGAATTCCAGGGAACTCTTATGGTCATCCTCGTAGGATCTTTTGTAATAATAATCAATATATAGTAATACATGTGATATTGTATTTCATACTTTGATTCCTAAAAAGAGTACTCTGATTATTCACCTCTGTACTTTATACCCATTTTACAGTACTCGATTCTCTATTTCTGCCACATATTATGAAAATTTGTTTTATTGGAATTTATACTTTGTTCCAATCTATAGTGTACCTTAATATTCAAGTACAAATCTTAATATTGCAGAATAAATTACAAATCGAGTATAAATCTTAATATTGTAGAATAAATTACACATTTTCATTACAAATATATCGAACTACATAAACCCTAAACCCTAATTGAACCATGTAATTAGATTACTTTCTAGCATGTTTCTACCCCAATTGAACCATGTAATTGGATTACTTTATAGTCTATTCCGTTTCTAAACCCTATAAAAGTTTTGCATGGATTTCGGAATATAGGCAACATCCGCTTCAATTCCATCTTTTTTACCAAGTATAGTTCTTTACATGTACAAAGAAACGTACCCCAACGAGGAAAGTTCACCCTCTCCTTAATTCCTCGTTGCTCATTTAACTCCACGCCCAAACTTCCTCGTTCTTTAGATGACTCTCTAGAAGCTCAAGCTAATTGAGTCGTATATGGAGAATCAGAAGCCGGTTCTTATTCGGGAATAACTTGTAGACCTAACTTACAGTTTGGATCTCTCTATTCCTTACTTTCTCCTATCTCTTTTCCTTATCTGAGGTTCAAGTTGAGCTAAGAGAGAGCTTGTTATTCCCTTCGTCACCCCGAGGAGATTTCCCACTCATGATAAGTGCATTCAGGCTGATGGAGGTGAGCTTAATATATGATCAATATTGCATTCTTGGACCCGTATGTATATTGTCCAAATTCAATGATCCGAAGCAAATGGGACCGTGTACAACGAAATATACTCCAACTGCCCCACAACTTGTCTGCAACTGCATCTTGTACAAGGAAACGTGCTCCAAGATAAACCAATGACAAACTTCCACTAGATCTGCAATATCAGGGTATAGAATCTATGCAGAAGGGAGTATAAATCAAGAATTCTAGGGTTACATATAACACAAATCAGGGTATAAATAACGATTTGCAGGGTATCAACCAGTAATAACAATGTGTACACAAAAACCACATATCAAGGTACATATATCTGCAGAAATAGAGTATAAACCACAATTTCGAGGGTTACATATAACACAAATCAGGGTATAAATAACGATTTACAGGGTATGAGCCAACAATAACAATCTGTGTACAAGAACCACAGATCAGGGTACAGATATCTGCAGAAGGGAGTATACACCACGATTTCGAGGGTTAAATATAATACAAATCAGGGTATAAATAACGATTTATAGGGTATGAGCCAGCAATAACAATGTGTACAAAAAATCACAGATCAAGGTACAGATATCTGCAGAACGGAGTATAAACCACAATTTTAAGGGTATAAACAACACAATATGTGTACAAAATTTTGTAAAACACAGGAAACAACTTAAAATCGAAAAAATAGGGTATACAATTTCAAATAAATCAAGATTCACAACATAACGAGAATACAAAAATACCTTTTCCGTTCCATTCCGCAATGGTGTTTTTCGCAGTGGTGGTGTTGGGTGGTCTGACGCGACGGTGGGCTTGGTGGTGGTGGCGTCTCGATGCGACGGTCGGAGGATAGGCGTGTTGGTAGTGAGGTCTGGACTCTGGACGCGACAGTGGGATGTTGGGCCTGATGGTGGCTTCGTCTGGAAACCATGGTGGACGGTGAGAGGTTGGATGTGGTGGTGGGCTGCCGGCTTCGTCTAGACGCCAGGAGGTTCGCGGCAAGGTGGTGCTGGCAGTAACCTCAACCAAGTCTCCGTATCTTTTTCTCTCTTCCTCTCTTATTTATCTCGCTTTCCATCAGCCACAGTCTCTTCTATTTATGACATTGAAGAGACCTTGGAGTCTTGGAATGGATTTCTCTCTTCAACCGTCTCGGCAATTCCCGATGTAAGTGGAGGGAAACCTTTGGTATTCTCTGTAACTTTTTAGTTCTTTGAGGATGTTTTAGTCTTTTCGTACCAAAACAGGTCTTTATTTCTAAAAGATCTGTATTTCAAGGACTTTTCTCTATAATTTTTTAAAACAGATCCTTATTTCTAAAAAAAAAATAACTTGGTCATTTTATCTAGTTTTCCTTACCAGAAATACATACGGACTTTTCAAGGCGACTTTTCTCAAGGCCCATTTGACGCAGCCCAGTAAAGTCTTCTAAATTTTTTTTTCTCAATATCACAGAAAAAAAAAAGGAAAAAGAAAAGAAAAGCAAATTCCCAAAAAGACTAAAGATGGCGGGAGATTCATAATTGGTACTTGGAGATTTCAATTTCGCCCCAAATCGACTAACATAGAGTACGAACTCTCTCGCTGAATTCATGGAAAAATATTTGGTTCCTGCAGATTTTTCCGCAGAGAAACCTAATTCCGCGAAAAGGTAGTCTCTATAAACCCTAAATGAAAATTTGCTTTTGTGATTCACTTACAGTGTAGTGATTTGGAAATAGCGTTGGAATTTTAGGCGTCCATGGAAAAGAAGTCTCATTGAATTAAATGGGAAATTCGAGCCAAATTATCGGCATAACCTTTTTAATCTCATAGCTCAATCATATTCCGAGGTTAGTATTAGCTTTGTGTTGTCGTTTTCGTCGTTTGAGCTTAATTATGGAAATTTAAAGAACTTATCGTTACCGAGTGACTAAATATTCATTTCTTTTTACTTGTTTGGGACTTCTGCAAAGATTGGAGCGTTTCCTCATAAATACCATGTCGGTGAGGACCCATGCCAGACTCATGTATGTAAATTCTTTCGACATATTGGCTTTGTTTTGTTTGAGTTTTCTATTACGTTGTTATGAAAAAAAAAATTAGCCAATAGGTTATTTTATCAAATTGTTGTTTTTTGCCTTTGTGGTGGTTTATTTAGTCGGTGTGTTTTGACAGACTGATTGGTTTATCAGCGGATTGAATAATAACCCAAGTGCAAGTAGAAGGTTTGTTTTTATGAGGAATTATATAAAGATTTCCGTTGATATACTTTCAGACATTCTGATGCAATCTCTACGTTTTCATAATTGTATGTCGAAAATTTGATTTATTCCAGTTAGTTTATATCCGGTTGTATTAATTAAGCATTCTGGATTTCTGTCAGGCAGGGTGTCTCATCACTTGAATTTGACTCTAAGGTGAGTGATGCTTATCTATTTGTATAGTAATAAATAATTGAACTATGAACGTTGTATTTTATGAATTGCTTCCTTCTTTTGGCAGGGTGTATACCTGGCATCAGTAACAAAATCAGGTTGCTTAACTGTACATGACTTCGATACTATTCAAAGCCAAGGTAACAAGTTATTTCAGTCAGATCTAATGTTTCTTTTTGTGCTTAAGTTTTGTGAATCATTTGGTACTGAATGATGACTGTTATACAGAGACACCAGTTAGGTGTTTCCTTCTGTTTTGATGAACTAACAGTACATAAAAAATTTAACCATGGGAGCACATACAAAATTACAAATACACATAACCATAGCCCTTATCTTGCATTAAGGTGATTTTGACATTAAGTACTGAATAACAGTACGAGATTGTTGTGGCATGACCATAAATTGTATTATGCTCTTCATGAAATTATGTCCTTTAATAATCAAGCATGCTGTTGCAACTCCAAGCATGAATAACTGAATAACTAACAGCATGCACCAGTTGGACATTCACAAAGTCAGTGTGGTTGTATGTTCTCATGGAGGTAAAGGAACTACAAATATCCTGACAAACAAGTTTTACTAAGCTTTTGATGGCGTATAAATCTTTCAGATTTGCAAGAAGATGAAGCAAAGCAACTGCTACACATATCAATGTGTCAACAACTTGATGTCGTTCGGTGGAACCCTGCAAACCAAGATGAGGTTTGAATTTGTATCATTCTGCATAAATACCTTTAGAAATAACACATGAAAGCTAGTTAATTGTTGGTTTGGGTAGGATAAACATTGGATTAGTTTCCTAAAAAGATGACCACGTGTTATTAGCTCTTAAAGGTGATAAATTGCAGAACCGATAACATGAGCCCTAAATTTTGGTAAGAGGTAAGATATTCAACTACTTGTAATTCTCAATTCTAGTTTGCAACTCTTGACTTGCATTCTTCATGCAATTCTTTTATGGGGTTTACTTATGGAAATGCATCATTTTTTTACTTCACTTTTTCGTTAACACTTGCTAGTTAGAGCAATGAGAGGTCCTTTATTTGATTTTTGACTAAAAATCTGCGTTTAAAGGTTGGCAGTGACATGTGTATTTCTCAAGCAGAGATTATCTATCTTCTTTATTTTGTTCTAAGCAAGACTTTCCTTATATTATTCGAAGAAAGAGAAGCAAGTTCAAATTTGTTATTGTCTTATCCACAAATAGTTGTTTGCTATTAACATTCTTTTCCTTTGTTTTTCAAACTTTAATTTGTTACATTTTTTTCTTTTGTCATCACAGATTGCTTGTACATCTATGAAAAGTAGTGAAGTTCATCTTTTTGACATTGGGTATATCTCAGCTGAACCGGTTGAAGTGAGTATTTCTTTTCTTTTTCCAGTGAAAGTTCTTTCTTTAACTGAGAATCCACTATTGAATTTTTTAAATTCTCTCCAGCAAAGTAAAACGAGAGGTTGATAATAAAATATTTGAAACTACAAATCTACGTTACCAAATCATAGGAAAATGCCAGTGATTCATTTGATGATCCATTAGTCAAACGACTCCTACGAAAGGTTGGCCGTCCTTTCTCTATGCTCTGCGCAATGATAAATTACCAAAAATAAATTAGTCAGAAATAAAGAAGTGTAACAGAGTAAAATAATTGTGAGATACTCTTAATTCGATAAAATAACTAAATCTTCTAAATTTTGGATCACTACCGGTAATTATGGAAATGTGTTAATCATGGTTCCTTATTCTTTACTCTGTACTTCTAACAAAATCTAAACTAATTAAACTCATATTTATTGTCTATTTTACATTGAACTTGGTCAAATTGGAATAAATTTGTGCTATGTGGTTAGACTTGATTAAGAACCTATTCTTTTTCTGCCATTACTAAGTCAGCATTTGACTAAGAATATCTTATTTTATGCAGGTCCTGAGAAAAAGACCCAATCTCACTGTTCATGGGATCAATGTTCACAAAGGCTTTACTGACATTGCATTTTCTTCTGATGACAATTCAAGGTCTATAAGAGACCAACTCTTATCTGGAATTTTTTGTTTCATATCTTTTATGATGAAAGGCAATGTCTTCTGTATACATTGGAATCTAGAATTTATTGGAAGAGGAAGATAACTTAAAGAATAGTAAAGTTTTAAAGTTACCATAGGTTTTGATATCTGTTTCTTGTTACTATTACTTATTTCTTAATATTATCATGTCAATGAAGTTTTTCATTTTCTTTCTTGATATTATGCCTTAATAGGGTACTCGCCTCGGATACTAATGGCGTGATTAATGTATGGGATAGAAGAGTTAGTGATCTTCCACTATTGGAACTCACGACAAATTCTACTGGTTCACTTAATAGCATCAAATTAAGTGGGGATAATGAGGTCAGTTTTTAATCAAATTCTTTAAATTCAAACTAACAGACATTCCTCATTACTCATCATCAATAGTGATGGACTTTTGTCTTCCATTTTTCTGTTAAACCAGTAGATTATTTATGGAGCTAGCAAGAAGGGGACCATACTTATGTGGGATCTTCGTGGAGGAAGATCACATACTGCTTTCAGAAACCATAAAGAGGTACAAAACTTATAAGCTTTTTCTCAGTGATTTGGCTCACATGTTTGTCTAATCTAACCTGGTGAAATGTGGGGTCTTCGCCATATTTTTACTTAACTAAGAATCATATTTAAAACTGCATGTGATGAATAATATACTAACTAACTCGTCTAAACAAACTCTCGCACTGTTCTATAATCTGTTATCTATAATTTGAGCTTTGGTTATTCAGGAGTATTTTTCCCCTTTGACAATGGTGAAGTTGGCAAATGAGCTGGAGAAGATATATCCTTTAAAGGTATGCTAAACTTATCTGTTTTAGTTTACTATTTTCGTACTAGGTTGGTGCCATTGAAAATTACATCTCTCTTCATTCCCATTCATTTTAATAGGCGTTGGTTTCATTATTACAGCTTCTTTTAAATACATACCTGGAAAAGTATGTAAGAGTTTTGCCTGAAAGCTATATATCTGTGTTCCTATTTTGTTGCTATGTTGTGGTTGGTTGCATCCTATTAGCCAAATGTACATTCAATAAGTAGGCTGTGAGAATTACCAGTTTGATCTTCTACTGTGCTATCAAAGTAAGTTTTTACTGACATTGGTTCCAGTTAGAAATCATTCCGACTCTGCTAATCTCTCAATGTATATCAGTACAAAAATGCCTCAAATATGGAAATTGATAGTGGCTGATTCTTGATATTTAAAAGTGGTAAGTTTGATATTCTAATTGTTATTGCTATGGTAATGTTGAAGTAACATTTGATAAACTAGTGAAGTAGAATCAATTATCATGAAACAAGTAATTTGGGATATTAGATCAGATTATGAACTATCTCAACATCTAATTTGTAAGTGTGGTACTCGTATTATGGCATGTTGTTTGAGACTAGGAAAATTCCTTCTTGTGATATAACATTCTCCACATCTAAATTTTCAATGATTATGCTACTCCGAAAGACATTTAGATACTGGTTTAATTGGCTGCATTTGACAACATCTCCTCATTGGTGCAGGCTCAATCAAGTATCGTTTCAAAGGAAATACACTCAATTGATATTGATCCATCATGCCCTTATCAATTGGCATTTCATCTAGATGATGGATGGTAAGTCTGGAAGCAAGTTCATCTTGTTTCTTATCCTTTAGAAAGAAAGGAAAGTAATATTTGCAATTTCTAATATTTAAAGTGATAGTGCACGTTCACTGACTAAACATGCATAATTTCTTGGAATAATCTTACATTATTTTTGGGATTTCTAATATTTGCTATCTTTTCAGGTCTGGCGTCCTGGATATTCACAAGTTCCAAGTGACACATATTCATTGCCCTCCACCTCCTTGGTTGTAAGTTCATTAAACTTCCCTGAATTTGATTATTTCCTTTGCAAAAGAATTGGTAAATGGTCATATTTCTCACTTGTGTCAATTTAATTTGCATGTTATTTGGGAGAACAGAGATGAGCCGAATGATTTAGCCAATCTCTCATACCTGAAAAAGCCATGTTGGCTCCCAATGAATTCGGTGAGTCACAAAACCAATACATTTATGTATTTAGCTGCAAATAAGACTTGATACTGTTACTTGGAAGATTTACAATGTACCAATTATCGGGATAAGGGAAATATCAAGAAGTAATGGAGGAAGATTTTCTGAATGTTTTGGACTTGTCAGCCTACTCGTAGTTAAATTTGTTTTCAGATTTTTTCCAAATTACACTTACTCTTGCAATTCAAGATTTTTCTGCCTTAAATGAATAGAATCTGGTAGCAGTACCTTTTCTATATTTATTCATGTCCAATATTAGCTTAACAACATCAGGAAACATTATCATTTCAAGAAAAGATCAGTTCGGAAAACCATTATCAAGAGAGTGTTTTGTTGAATTGATTTGCAGATTTATGCTGTTGGATCATCATCCAGTAATGGTTTATATCTATTGGATTTCTATCCAGACTGTACTTCCCCCTGTCATGTAGATTACAAGTAAGAAACTCAAAAACTTTATAGTCCTCTTTTTATTTATCTTTTTTTGTTAGTACTAAAGTTCTCTTATTTTACATTCCATTTATTCATGTTTTCAAGACTTCAGGTAAATAATAGTTCACAATCTTTGTTTTTTAAAAGGGCATGTTACCCTTTATTTGTAAAAGGCATATAACCATCTTGTGTTCCCATAAACATTCAAATGAATATTTATCACTTCTTGAATTATAGAATGACCAAGTTGCCTTATAATGTGATGGTTAAGCTGCTTCTAACTTTAAACTTGTGTCTAATAGTGAGGATATACAGAGTACTGACAAACCAATGAGCCAGCAAATGCAAAACAGATATTTAGCATTGTCAGAAAGTATTACTGCATGTGTGGCTCATCCCCTGAATGGCACCATTGTGGCTGGAACTAAGGTACATAATATTTTTGCTTATCCTAAATTGATATCTGTAGGTTAGTTCAAATTCCCGATTCTCTCACTAGTAAACCCAATTTTTGAGAACCACACACATCATGTGGTTTGCTAGTTGCAATTATTTTGATGTTTCTTCTGTCAATAATTTCCTTAATACATCATTATTGCTTCCCTGTTGAAATCAGGAAGAACTATATGATTAGACTACTAATAATTTTCAGACTATTTAGTCCGGAAATTCTAAGATTTTCCCTCTGAAACGCCATATCTTAAATCACGTCAAATATTGTCTTCTCTATTTAAGCCGCGCAACCTATTGGAATTGACTGGTAAATGATTGAAGCATGCATGCTGTTGTATCATGAATTATTGAGCTCTGAAATTAGGTGTATGAGATTAATAATATGCTGTGATGTTATTTTTTCATCAGACAAGGCATCCTATCGAATTAATGACATAAAACAAATCTCATGAAGCTATGTGGGTGTATTGCAAACTCTAGTGCTTCTCGAGAAGTTAAAGTCGGAGTTTTTTTGGAAAAAAAGTGAAGTAAAAAAAAAAAGGTAGTTACTTATTGGGGACAAAAAAAGTTGAGAAGCACTTTTATCTTTTTAATTAATTTACAAAAATAACCTAGAAGCTAAAAGATGGTCCTTGTGTGCTTCTAGCTTCTAGTTTCTGCTTGGAACAAGCAGAGTTTGGTTTACAAAACACTCCCAAAGTTCTCTAAAAAAGTAAAAGGTACAAAAGTGCTTTTAAGAGTGTTGCATACGCTCCCTACGCAGTTGTATGCCATTTTTACATCAGTTGGATAATTCTCGAAACCTTTTGGCATTTTCAGCTGTCATCACTGCTCGTAATTTCCCAATTGAAAACGTCATGCTGAGCTGCAGATGGTCATTCATTTTATAAGATAACTACACAACTGAGAAACCTCAATTGCTGTCTTGAAAATGAAACGATGTTTCATGCTTTAGTCTCTCAAGGTAATTTTTCAAGTCTTGAAATTATGTCTAGCTTCCCAACTCACTGCATTAACAATGTGAGAAGATATACTGTTCTAAGCTGCATACAGCTGGCTACTTGAGAAAATATGAGGAGCCTTGACATGATATATGAGAACTATAATTCTTGGCTTCTATTATATTAATTGTGATTGAGATTTGAGAGTTGCTTTTTGACATCCAATTACGAAACGGCAATTCTTGAGGTATAGAGCTCTACTTTGATTTTGCTTGATAGACAAGGATATGGGGTTTTTGGTAAAGATAATTGGGATAATTACACTTACACTCCCTCGACTTAGGAGTAAATACAACAACACCCCCTCAATTATTGGAAATTACAGATAGATCTTCTAACCCTAACTTCACCTAAAGATGATTTTAATGTTTGGTTTGTGACTATTGGTAAAATTTGTCAAGTTGGCTTCTGGGATGAAATTTAAAATCATTAGACCGTTATTTTTTGAACAGTCAATATTTAATTTCTTGATCTAAAGCCAAAGTGAATGGGTCTGATTGCCTTTGGTTAGACCTTGAGTTTTTTTTTTTTTTTTAATTTCATCAATTGTGTGGATACAGTTCCAATTCCTTTTATTCCACAAATTGTAAGCAAGTTTGAATTTTAATTCTTTTTTCTTGTATATAGAAAATGATATGATTTTTGGCCGTCGTATTCAACCATGACACAAAGTAAGCGGCTGGCAGACAAGAAATATACGCTAAAATCTTGATGATCTCATACGTTTTTCCACATTCACTAGAATTACCGAAATTACCACTAACAATTATTTATTCTTTTTCCTTTTCATTTCCTCTTCTGCCTGTTTTCACTTTTTGGTCTCTTAATATGAGTTGTATAATTATTTGGGATAAATACAATAAACTCTATTAGGTTAGTTCTTACAAATATCTTTCTTCAAACATTAAAACGCATACATACTATCTCTGGAAAAATCTTACAAATATTTCCTTTAGGGGTAAGTGTAATGTTGCAAGGTTTCAGCTTTTTAGATTAGTTTTTATAAACGGTATAAATCTTAGGGAGTTTTGTGATTGGCCCTAATTATTTTATTAACTAGATTTTAAAATCAACCGGTTAATGTCATGAGGTTGGGGAAGACATCTATCTCATAGTCCATTAACGAAGAATTAGTGGAAAGTGATGTTGATAAAAATGTAATATATTGATAATTGATTGATAATTTAATAAACTAGTTGTTTAAAAAGAAATGGTAAGTTCTGAATGTTTGCGTAGACAATAAGAAATCAGGAATTATGAAATGATTAGGAATACATTTTTCCGTAGCAAACATCTTTCTTTTGTTTTGGGCTCCATTTTTAGTTTATGCTTTCTCATCTTTTTAGGGATTTTAAACAAAAGACTTTTGAATGTCCATAATTTTATTGCGGGCAATTATCATTATCATGCTCCTTCCTATTAAGAGCATCTACGTCAAATCAAACTTCTAATCGACATTTCAATCCCCTTTTGTTGTTTTTTTCTCTGAGAAAAAAACCAACCATATATAATCTAAATAAAGTCTTGTTTAAGATAATTAGGGCATGGACTTAAAAGTGGGACTGGAAGTCTGGAACATATATAATATTTTGTTCATGCTAAGACACGAATGTAAAGTTTTTGCTAGACTATAATGAATGGAGACCCTAAAAAAATCGTCCCACATTATTGTATTGTATTGAATATCTCATCTATATCGTATCGTATCCGTATACGTACTACACGTGCAACACAAAGCATAGATATTTGAAATTTTTTATCTTTTCAAAATAATTTTATGGTATTATTAAACTAACTCCACATGAAAATTCTTACATTTCTCTTTCACATTCAATTACATTTACATCACATCAATCTGTGTTGAACAAAATGTCTTCCTCTAGGCAAAATCTTATTCTGGATCTTGGTGATAGCAATGTTTGACATGGAGTGAAGACAGTAATTTTGAATTTAGGGAGGAATTATTATTCTTATTATTAGATTTAGGTAATTAAGAGGTAAAATAATTCCATTTCAATCACAGAAAGTTATATGAATCAGAATTACAAAATGAAATACGGTCTCAGGCTTTCGGTGGATTGTGACAGCAGAATTGCCTGCACAACCACCAAAATTAAGTGCTCTCTCTAATTCTTCAACCAACTTTTTTATTTATGCATTTCTATTAGAGCTCTTTTTGAGTTTCTCTTTCCTTTTTTGTTTTTTTAATTTTATATTTGGAACAGGTTAAGTTGTTGGAAAATTCACCAAGAAAATTAAGAAGTTGAAAACTATTGGCAAATAATTTTGAGTTGTTAAGATTGTCAGATCTTTCTGTAATTAAGACATGCCCAGTTTCAGTTTCAGACACACAAAAGCATAAAAGGGAAATTGTTGATCAATGTATTTTAAAAATTATAATTTGACCCCACAATTTTGTTATGTTTGGGTAATAGGTAAGCATGCCAATCTTGATTAATCTTGCCCAATATTCAAGCATTCCCAGTGACACAGTCATTTCTGAAATCTAAATTGCACTTGTAATTACTAAGTTAAATAGTATCAACCACTAATTGTCGATGTTAATTTCTAGTGAAAATGAACTCGCTCTAATTCAATTCAAAAAATTAACTTATAAATTCATATATTAAAGGGATAATTATACTTACACCACCTCGACTTAGGGGTAAATACAACACCACCCCCTCAACTATTGAAAATTACAGATAGATCCTCTAACCCTAACGAAAATCTAAAAAAACTTAGCAGAAAATTGTAACATGACTAAATTACCCATAACATTTTTGTTATAGTGTTTACTATATATGAAATGTGTGAAGTGATTAAGTTGTTGTCCAGTTAATAAAAAGTTAGCATCTACTTGAAAACAAGAAAATGACTAATAACATGCCCTAAGTGTTAGACAAAGCCATAGCCAAGAGAATGTCTTTGTAATTTCCAAATAGTAGAGGGGGTCTTGCTGTATTTTCCCCTAAGACTGAGGGGTGTAAATGTAATTATCCTAAATTAAATACATGCTAATCTTTTTTGGCATCAAATCTACGACTTTAGCTTTTTCGTTTTTACTTTAAATCTCTACATATATGAACAACTTCAATCAAAAATCTTATCTTGATCTTTGTGATGTCATGTTTACCCTAATTTTTTTCAGCGGGAAGACAAAGATTAACATCAGTGGACCTTAATGTTGCATCAAAATGTTTAAATAAAGACCAATTAGAAACAAATGAGAACTGAAGTTAAAATCATTCTGAATATATGATCTGCCTATGCTGATGACATTGACAAACATTAAGAAAAAGCTTAATTACCACCGCCCCACAAATTCTTTCAGTAATTAATTCGATCTTATTAATTAGTAGATTATCTGAGGATTTGCTTAAGCTTTTCCTTTCCAACAGAAGTCTGAAAGTAATGCTTTTTTTTCCCTGTGAATCATACGTAAGACAGTTTAAGGAATAAGCTTCCTTAAAAAAGATTTTGTTGTTTGCTAAAGATCATATATATTACATCCCAAAATCCCATGAGGGTTCTTCATATTACAAAAATAGGTCCCTCAGTTCTTGAATTTCTTTAATTTTTTCATAACCCAGGCTGAATTCAAAATTATGACAGGAAATGCGAACAGTTATACCGTTAAACCATCCCACATCGAAAAATAAAAGATTTGGTGTTTAATATATAATGCTACCCAGATGATAGTAATTGTATTTCTATTAGCCATAGGGATTGATTTGCAATATCTCTCTATCTTTTAATATTTTTTTTGGCCCCAATAATCTCCCATAACAAGCAATGACCCCATTTCGGTTTTCTACTATTTTTCATGTAAAGAAATCATGAACAAGTTTTCGCATGCCAATGTTTAAATGAGATTGTTTTGTTGGTCCATGTTTCGAACTTTACATACAAAATAGATAAAATCTTGATGGATTATTGGACAGGGAGGCCCCTCAAAATGCAGAATCTGTTGAAAATTTCCCAATTATGTTGGAGCACTCTATGAATTAATTACTCACTATATTTCTTAATTTTTTTATTTTTGAGATCATGAGATACAATCAAAAGCCATATTCGTAGTGCGATATAATATTCCTGGATTCTCTGATATATTTGTAATTGAATATAATTCAAGTTATAAAGAAAGGTGACAAAATCACAAAATTAATTTTGGTTTGTACATGCATATATTGGTTTCCTTGGTGAAGTTGCAACTTTTAAGAAAGCTAGTGAAATTAAAAGTGCTCTAGAAGCTAGTGTGAAAAGCTATGGGGATTTCTTAAAATAACCATTTGTGTACTCCAATATGGAAGTGAATTCATTTTCCACTAGCTAGTAGTTAAGTAGTTACAAAATGGACCCCATAAATTTTGCTTTTGTGTTTCTTTTTCTTTAATTTTGTGGGCTACGAATCAAGCAAATTTGTGATTTTAGTGGGCCTTATTAATTTGTCGTTAAAAGGCGGTTCACAAGGTACAAATTAATTACCATTTCCACTATAGACTTTTTGAACTTTTGGGTGATTTGAACAAACTCAAAGCAAAAGTCTTTTAACTCATGTAATTTGAGGATAAACTATGGTTTATAGATTGTTTAAAATTACATAACCTAACTCAAATTAAAAGAGTTTATCTTGATATTTGACCTGATTTCACAAATATACCTTGAAGAACTATAGAAACATAATTTGAACTGTCGTTATTGGAGAACTGTAACAAAAAATAATACTTTCACATTATATTTTTATGTCAAAAAATAAAATAAAATAAAGTAACCCCATATATCATTCATTGCTCTCATTTCTTTTTCTCATAATTTTGTTTTCAAGTAAATTAAAAAAGAAAAAATGATAGTAAGGTCTTAATCCGACGGCCGCGTGAGAGACATAATTGTCCGGCCCTAGTGATTTTTGTTGATGGTCAAAAGTCAAAACTAATCAATAATGATTTTTCTTAACTGTAACCGCTACAACTACCATGCAGATGCAGGAGAAACCCTGCCATGGCCCAGACCTAACAACTTTCCCAAATTCTTTTATGTATTTTAGTTAATTACATATATTGTAATAGCTTTTTTTTTTAAAATGGATATAATTTAATCATATTACAATCCAATAAAGTTCATGTACAATTTAATCAATTATAAGCATGTTAAATAACTGATACTATACGGAGAAATACATATAAAAAAAACTATACAACAAACTAGTACCAAAGACTAATACCCACAGTCGTGGGACTCGAACCCATGACTTCATCCTCCTTGCCGCTCGGCCAAAGAATCCTCGACATTGTAATAGCTTTTGCAATAACTATATATAGGTGTAATTACATAACTTTCATGGTTTTGTTTAAATTTCTAAATAACACATGTTTGTCTCCATATTATTCAATCCCTACCAATTTTCGAAATACGTGATCCGGAAAAAATGTTAGTTGATCTAGTACGTAGATGAGACGTTCCGGACCAATTTAGTGAAGTCTGAGGTCCAAGTCTCGAAATTATAGATAGAATAATTGAATTAGGGAGAATCGCCTTCATCTTATATATGTTTTTGTTGTACCTAAATCTCGCTATTGTTGTCAATTATTATTATTACTTAAATCCACGTGAAAGTATTACCATCCCTTTCTAAAATCCCAGCCAAATTTTTTCCAATTTGACGTATTTGGATTATTGGTGAGATTCTTGATCCCTAAACTTAAAGATGACTAATTCATTGTCGACTAATTACTTATCAGGTGCCGCATTTCACTTGTATTTGTCACATTCAGCCTTTTATTTATTCAATTAATATTGCATATAGTAATTAGAAAAATAAATTAAAAAAAAAACAAATAGAAAAATAGGCAAATCTTTTAGAAGAAAAAACCACGTATGCATTGCATATATAGTCAATCTTTTTGCTGTTTTTACTTAAATTTCATTCATATAATTTAAGATTCGGGTGGTTTTGAGAAGTTATTTTTCTCAATTAATGTGAAAATGTTTGATCACCAAGACAACAAAAAAACCATTGTGATGGAGCATGCATCTCGATGGCGAATTTTGGATTTTTTCAACAATTTTTTAATCAGAACTGGGGATTTCAGCCAAAACTTGTAGGATGAATTATGAAAAACAAAACAAAAACATGACCGAAGTCCAAAAGTTGTGAACTTACTCGAAAAATCTTGTAATTTTTTAACAACTTTTTTAGCTGATATAATCGAACATCATTACAGCTAAGCGTACTGAATCCCCTAGCAAGCTAATCAAATAATTAGTCTTGACCAATTAGTAAAGATAATTTTTCTGTTACGATCGACAGTAGTACTGTATGTACCTAATGCAAATAATTAATCTGCAGCAGTCAAATCACTAAAGCGTTCAATCTTGAGGGAATCACCCTGAGTACGTAGTGCATCTGCTAGCTAGCTAGCTAGTCCTTAGGCTTTAAATTGAGATTATATCCAACAATAACCTATGAATTAACTAAAGTTACCCATGAATAATTAATATTATAATTTTTATTAATCTTATAAAATGGTAGACTTGTCTCAAGATGTGGAGCAAATTTTCAGGCAGGATCTAACAAGAATACCTGTACTTTATCCACACTCTTTTACAGGGACCCTTATTGTAATATTGTAATTAGTTACTATATGTAATATTTGCTAATTAAAACCAATATGCTAATGCTATTGTTGATTTGTGACTTTTGGGGTTCTAAGTTAGTTACACTACAATTTGTCTTATGATACGTGATCATATCACATGTATAAAGTATAATTGCCTCTCTGATGCTATTGTTTAATAATAGTTATTCCGTTTTAAGACAAACAAAAAAAAAAAAAACAGTATAATTGCACAAAAAAAAATACTATGACAAAAAGGAAGATGGCAACTTCAAATTGTCGATGATGATATCTATTAGGTGAAAATATATACCTTCTTGTTTGTCATTCATTGAATCTATTGGATGACAATGATTTTAATTTTGTCATAATAGGACTCTATAATGACGAGATTTAGTATTCTAGCCATCACAATTGATAATTAGTGGCGCAGCTATAGCGACAGTTTAAGTGCCAAAAGAATATTGTCTCCAGGCTCTTGTGACAAGATTTTACTCGTCATAAAGTAGTTACCTATGAAACATGGACACGATATAATACCATACGGATATGGATACGGCGACACAAATTTTTTCTGATATTTTATACTAGAAAAATATCCGACACATTATCGGATACGTATCCGAACAACAAAATATGATTTTCAGAAGCATTTGTACATCATAGATTGTCACAATAGGTGTTTAACATACGTGTTCATTTAAATTGTTAGTAATGATATATAATTCGTTTGCACAAAAAATCAATTATATTAATTAATACACAAGACGTGGTCTTTATCACCATATATTAATTAAACCTGTCGACATTTCACTATATTAATAAAATACAAATAATTATCATGACTAATAATTAATACCATCATTTTTATAAATATAATATTCTTGCTCAATATTTTTATCATTTATTTTTGGTACCAATTACTAACAGTACTAATTTTTTTAATAATTGGGGTTTGGCCTATGGCCACTAGATATTATCTAGTGTGAAAATCTGGATTCGATTTCTTGCAATAACAATGCTCAAATTGTGTGTATTTAAAAAATAAAAAAACAGTATTAATTTCAGGAGCAAAATCTAAAGCTGGTTCCATGGTAGGACCAATTAACAATATTTTATTTTTACAGTGTCTCTTCACTTAATAATTTCTATATAACACAGCTTCCCCATTATCCATGTCTGCACATTGCAACCCTTAAACTTCTTTGACTTTCGCTTTCCACATCTTCTTTTTCCCACTTCTTCAACGATTTTAAATGGCATATTTAAGGTAAAATAAAGAATCAAATATAGAAGATAAATCGCTGCATGTTGAGGATATTTATAGGAAGCTAGCTAGATAGATAGTAGGGTGAATATACATACAGATATATACGGAGAAAGAGAGAGAGATCTAGAGAGAGAGAGAGGATCGGAAGGAATGAAGGACAACAGAAAACAAGGCGCAGCGTCGCCATGCGCTGCGTGCAAGCTTCTCCGGCGAAGATGTGCGCAGGATTGCGTGTTTGCGCCGTATTTTCCGGCGGAGGAGCCTCACAAGTTCGCCAGTGTGCATAAGGTTTTTGGTGCTAGCAATGTCAACAAGATGCTCCAGGTTTCACTCTCTCTCTCCCTCATAGACGACACATTGCTATTTTAATATGATAATTAAGTAATTATCATGACCACAAGCGAACCAATTTAGCGATTCAATATTATATTAGTTTAACCAAAATTCTTGAGTTTGAGTCTCTTTGAGTATGCAGCTATCGTTGATAGAAAAAGTTTTACACTTAAATCATTCGAGTATATAGTTTTTTTTAACAAGATTTGATGGACTTTTGCAGTTCAAATTAGAACAAGATATATAGAGCTAAAATTTAAATTGTAACAAAATAATTATACTCTTAATATAGCTACTTTATATAAACTTAAACTTCATACCACATCACCAATAGTAATTGCATTCCTAAAAACTCGAAACATTTAATTAAACTAACGTAGTAGAACTACTGAATCATTACGCTATATCATTTGGTGATACACGACATTACTAATGATTAAGCATGCATATATCATACCTAGAGCTTTTTGGAAAATTCTAGTTTGGGTTCAGTCAAATTTAAAATTTAACCTAATGTCAATTAAAGATTATAATAATATATTAAAGTGGGGTGAAGGTCAACATCAACGGTGCTCGTGGAAATGTTTAAAATCAATTAAAGATTACATAATTAAAAGTATATATATATATAGTGGGGAATCCTGATTTATTTTTCTTCTTTTTATTTTTTTTTGTCCTGACTTTTACTTTGTTATTAGTGGGCACATTCTTTTTTACCTGGAAATTGATAAAGTGGCGCATTCCATTAATGGCTGCTAACTAAATTACAAACCAAATCAAATCAAATAATACATAACACTATGGTGTAGCAAATATATATTTCCATGATAGATTTTTGTCAAAAAAGCTCCTGTCCTTGTCAACAAGAATTACACAGTTCGTCAACTAATGTTGTCAATTCATCCTCATGTTAAATACTTAAATCTGTCACACCTACATTTCATTTTTATTATTATTTCAACGATGAGACTTTTCTTTATTAATTTGTGGAAGAAAGAAATTTACTATTTTGAAGAGAGAAGAATTAATTACATATAACACCACAAAAGTTTTAAGAAATTACAGTTGGTTACGCTCTCAGCGAATATATTACACTTATACCTGCAAGGAACTTCCAAAATTACACAAAAACACTTATTTTGAAGGTTGCCCCTAGTTATATACAAACTGCATTCATTCATCAGTATTTTTATATAATATAGTAAACTAAGGTGGTGTTAAATGTAATTAATAATTTATTGAGTTTTAAATGTTAAACGAGGGCTTTGGTCAGTTTACAAATATTTGGAATATTCTGTCAGCTTTTTAACCGAACCCTAGTCGTGAGGTGTTTGGTGTAATTTTGAAACTCTCCAATGACTATAAGTGTAATATTTTTACTAAGACGGTCACCAACGACATTAATATACATAAATATCCCTTTATTTTTAATTAAAAAAAATTAAGTTCTTACAATTATATATCTCGAATATACTTAATCAATTGCCTGGTTTGAAGGCCCATGATCATTCATTCTGCAAGGCTACTACTTCAACATCACCATGATCGATAAAAATGCATGAATGATTAACATTACATCACTTAATCTTGGAATAAGGTTGAAATATTGCATTCTTTCTAGTATATATTTCTGTACCTTCGATATTTGATCCAAAAATAGTATGGAAATCCTGAAGAGTACTAAAAAGAGGAAAAATGAAGAACGAATTGAAAGTAAAAGCCTTATTTTAGACCACCTGATACATTTATCAAAAGAACAATCTATTCCTCCTTTTTGGTCAAAAAAACTCAATGGTAATGGATTGCTCATGGACCATTAGGTACAATCTTTTTCTAATTTATAGTAGTAGATAACTACTTCACATTGCTAAAGCAACAATATAATTATCCCACATCGTAATGCATGCGGACCATCAAAATGTATATAATATAATTTTTGAATTTCAATTCCCAGGAATTGCCAGAGCATCAAAGAGGCGACGCCGTTAGTTCCATGGTTTATGAAGCAAATGCAAGGGTAAGAGATCCGGTTTACGGTTGTGTGGGAGCTATCTCGTCTCTACAACAACAAATCGACGTGCTTCAAACTCAGCTCGCGCTTGCACAAGCTGAAGTCGTGCACATGCGTGTGCGTCAATTCTCATCAATGAACAATTCACCAGAAAATGTTTCTCCCTCATCTAGGGATACACATTCTCATCATTCCAAGTCCCTTTTTAGCATGGACATGGTGGAAGATCAAGCCAATATGGAGGATTCTTTGTGGAACTAGGTCTTTAATTTTCTTTCTTATTCATACTATTATTATGACCCATTTTCCTTTTGGTCTGCCTATCCTTTTTTTTTTGTTTGGTTCTTTCTCTTTTTGGGTTTTCTTTATATATATATATATATATACATCTTTATAGCAACATCTCACCTGACCAAAAGAGATGATCATCATCATCATTAACCATATTGTAAATGCCCAAAACATATAATTATGAGGTATAATTAGTGTAGCTGTGGATTTGGAGTTTGACTATCTTCTAAGAGTGTTTCTTTGCTGTTTTTTGTATTTCTTGTTTAATCATGATATTAGTACAATTATTAGACAAGATTACATATGGACTAGTGGAATTCCATCACATCACACAATCACCCTTTCTCTTTGCCACAAATCAAACATTTTGCATATAGAAAATCCATCCAAATGATTATCAATCAGAGCCAAGTTTAGCATATGGCTCCAATTTGCTGGTAGTTGAAATTGCATTTTCTCATGCCCCACCCTCTGCAAGAGGATCTCAAGAAAAGTCGAAAAGACCTGATTTTTAATATGAAAATGATTCAACTAAGAACCAAATTCAAAATCTTTAATATTTCATTAACTACCCACTAATAGCAAGCCACAGAATTAAGACATCAACCAACACATAAGATGTGTCGGCAAAACAAGTAGTTAGAACTAGAAATGTACAGACAAGAAAAACAATGCGATGGCAAAGAACACAAATTCTAGCAGAAATCATAATCCAATCTAGATTTTAGATTCAAACTTCCTTTCATTCAGTACAATTCCCAGGTCTAAATCTAATAAAATCTCATAAACAAGGAATTCAAAAAGCCAAACACTAATTCCTAATATAAAATATATAAGAAAGTAGGAACAACTGAGTAATTCAGACCATAGGACAAATCTTAAGCCCTCTCGCCTCGAATCCTCCTAGCCAATTGGATATCCTTGGGCATAATGGTAACCCTCTTAGCATGAATGGCGCATAGATTAGTGTCCTCAAACAGACCCACAAGATAAGCCTCAGCCGCCTCCTGTAGCGCCGCCACGGCGGAGCTCTGGAAACGGAGATCCGTCTTGAAATCCTGAGCAATTTCCCTGACCAGCCTCTGGAACGGAAGCTTTCTAATCAGCAGCTCAGTGCTCTTCTGGTACTTGCGGATCTCCCGAAGCGCCACAGTCCCAGGACGAAAACGATGGGGTTTCTTGACACCTCCGGTGGCGGGAGCCGATTTCCTCGCCGCCTTTGTGGCAAGCTGCTTCCGGGGTGCCTTTCCTCCGGTGGATTTCCTCGCCGTTTGCTTAGTACGTGCCATAACTAGTGATTATACAAAGACGATGAATTGAAATGGTACAGAATTACAAATTAATTGATGATAATATTGGTGTTTCTGATTTCAGAGGAGATTTATAGGAAGGAATTGGGGAAAATCGGAAGAGCGGGAGGGTCGAAAATTTTGGTGGGATTTGAACATTTCTATTTGGACAGGAGAAGTCTGTACCGTTGATTAGAAAGAAATCAATGGTAAAGATTTCTAATAGGGAGTTGGCAGGGATTTCGATCCTAGTATCTGGTAAGTAACCAATAAGATCACAGAGTATGTGCTTACGTGGTAGAACATTGACCGCCACGTGTATTTCTTCGAGGCTGGACTGGAGCAGTACGCTATTCAACTAACAGGCCCATAAAATGAGCCCAATGTATTTTTAAAATGGGCCGCCAAATTAAAAAACTTCTAAAATGGGCTTAATAGACAGGGCTAATTCTTCCTCAACCATAGAAGATTAAGATGGGTCGCGACGGCGGCGCGAAACGACGGAGGAGGAATGCTGGCGATACTCCAGTTGTAAAGAAAAGAAGGAAACTCGACGACAAGGAGGAAAAATTGCGGCTCATCGAAGCTGAACACTTGAGGAGTAGGAGGAGTGATGAGGCGGCGGCGGCGGCTCATCATCTTCTCTGGCGTCTGCTGTGGAACTGGAAGTTGAGAACAGGGATTCGAAGAAGTTAAACTTGGTGAATGAGGAAGGTAACTTAGGTGCTCTGGATGATGTTAGTAAGAATAACGGTGGCAGTGGTGACAATGAGATTAATGGGCCAATGTTTAAGGATTTAGGTGGAATGAGCGGAGTGATGGAGGAATTAAAGATGGAGGTCATTGTGCCACTGTATCATCCTCAGTTGCCACGCTATCTTGGAGTGAAGCCTATGGCAGGGATTTTGTTGCACGGGCCACCGGGTTGTGGGAAAACTAAGCTGGCTCATGCCATTGCCAATTAGACTGGAGTACCATTTTATAAAATTTCTGCTACTGAATTAGTGTCTGGAGTTTCAGGTATTATATTTTCGGAATTTGATGTTATTATCAAAATTTTCTTATACGTGTCATTAGGAACATTTGTATTAATCCATTGTGGTTTATGTAGATGGACCCAACAGATATTTAATTTACCAGAATTTATGTATATATATTATTCAATCAGCCATTTACGTTTATCAAATCTTGAAAAATGATTCTTTAGGTGCTAGTCGCCTTCTTTCTCTGCCACAAGAATTTATGAAAATTTTATATGAGGCTGGCTAGCTATCCTTGTGCCCCATTTCTGACCTGGCTCCTTTTCAGGTGCATCAGAAAAAAATATTCGTGAGTTGTTCTCGAAAGCATATAGGACAGCACCATCAATTGTGTTCATCGATGAAATCGATGCTATTGCTTCAAAAAGGGAAAATTTGCAGAGGGAAATGGAGCGGCGCATTGTGACACGGTTGATGACATGCATGGATGAATCACACAGACTTGTAAAACCTGTCGATGAAAATGAAAATTCTGAAAAATCCTTTGGCCCACCTGGCTATGTGCTAGTTATTGGAGCAACAAACAGACCTGATGCCGTTGATGCTGCCTTGAGGAGGCCGGGACGATTTGATCGTGAAACTGTATTAGAAATATTATCCAGATGAATCTGCCCGGAGTGAAATATTATCCGTGCTTACACACAAGCTCAAAGTTGAAGGCACTTTTGATCTTGTGAAAATTGCTAGGTCCACTCCGGGATTTGTTGGAGCAGATTTAGCAGCTCTAGCAAACAAGGCTGGCAACCTTGCAATGAAGAGAATTATTGACCAGAGAAAAGTTGAATTCTCGAAAGAACAGGCAGACATTGATCATAGCGAAGATTGGTGGAGGCAACCATGGTCACAAGAAGAGATGGAGAAACTCAGTATAAGGATGTCTGATTTTGAGGAAGCTTCTAAAATGGTTCAACCTTCTTCTAGAAGAGAAGGGTTTTCTGCAATACCAAATGTGAAGTGGGATGATGTTGGAGGTCTTCATTTGCTTAGACAGGAGTTCGACCGGTACATAGTTCGACGTATAAAGTTTCCTGAAGATTACGAGGATTTTGGGGTGGACTTAGAGACGGGATTTCTGCTATATGGTCCTCCGGGGTGTGGAAAGATGTTGATTGCAAAGGCTGTTGCTAATGAAGCAGGCGCTAATTTCATACATATTAAGGGTCCAGAACTTCTGAATAAATATGTCGGTGAAAGTGAGTTGGGAGTGCGGACAAGCGGACAATATTCAGTCGTGCGAGGACATGTTCTCCTTGCATACTTTTCTTTGATGAGGTGGATGCATTGACAACAAGCCGTGGTAGAGAAGGCGGATGGGTTGTTGAACGGCTCTTGAATCAGTTACTGATAGAGCTGGACGGTGCAGAACAGAGACGGGGTGTTTATGTAATTGGTGCTACAAATAGGCCTGAAGTCATGGATCGTGCTTTGCTCCGACCAGGAAGATTTGGGAAGCTTATGTATGTTCCTCTCCCAAGTCCAGATGAAAGAGGAATGATTTTGAAAGCTCTTGCACGGAAGAAGCCCATAGATGCTGATGTTGACCTAACTGCCGTTGGGAAAGAAAGTGCTTGTGAAAATCTCAGTGGTGCTGATCTCTCTGCTCTGATGAATTACGCTGCTATGGCTGCTCTTGAAGAGAAACTGAATTCACCAAACTTGTTTCCATTTGAATATTCTAAGATTGTTTCATTAGCATTTGAATATTTCCATGGTGAATTGATGATGAGAAATAGGTCATTCTTAGAATTGATCACTTCTTTTTTTTGCTTGTGTTGAGGTAATTATACACGATTTTCAGAGGAAACGTTACTATTTTATTTTTTTTTGAAAAAAAAATGGTGGTCTCAATAGACATGGAGTTTACTGACAAAAGAGTGTAAGCCAACTTTTCTTTTGGAAAATACTAATTTTTTTAAATTAAATTTTTTAATCCCTACTCAAAAAATATTTAAGATTATAATTTTCTTTTAATTAGTATGGATGGACTATGGAATGTCTAATGAGAGTCCATAAAAACTTATGTTTAGCTTATGGTGAGTTAACTACAAGTCTACAAAATATAGGGTAAGAATGACTCGACAAGATACAACAAACAGTCTTGTATATACACCAAAAATCAACACACAAATGGTAAAATTAGCCACATAAAACACAAGAACATCAATGGAAAAAATTAAATAAAAAAAATCACACCCAATTATTCTTCAAAGCAAAATCATGAAAACGGAAAGAAGAAGCTCCGGCAGTATCCCTTTCCAGCATAATCTCCGGGTGGCCGTCATCGGTCTCTCTGCTCTCACCTGAATCTCCGTCAATTTCTCGACTCTCACTCGCAGACGACTGCGACAAATGAACATCACTAAGCGACGAATGCAGGCTTGTTGACATTGCCCGTGCCCTAATGCTGCCCACATTCGAGAAATTCGCGCTTCTATCCCATAGAAAAACGTGCATCATAATCGGCACCCTGGTGTGGCGGTGCAGAGATAGCTTCTGGCTCAGTGAAACCGTGTCGAAGCATCGAATTGCGCCGGTGGTGGAGATCATCCATGGAAGTACTTTTTGGTTTGAAATACGGGATACAACTAATAGCCTCGATGTTCGTTTGGCCCGGTCGTGGAGGTTGCTCAGGCCGGATCTGGTGGAGGGCACGTCCTCGGTGCCGTCGATTACTGATGAGATGTAAATGAATCCTTCTTCTGTTCTGCCGATGGCGAATCCGAGCTTTGTGTCGGTGTCTTTGATTTTGATCTCGATGGGGATCTCGCCGACGAGTGGGGAGAACCAGAGGCGAACTGCTCGGACTACTCCGATGTCGACGCCGTGGTAGTCTTCAAAGCCGTAGAGGCTGGTGTTTGCGAGATTTGATAGGTCTGCAAGTGAGCCGGCGTTCACTGTTGAAGAAGCAGTTTCACCGGATATCTGAGCCACAATAAAAATTAAAATTACTGCATGTCGTTGAAGGTTTTGCATGTTCTTGTTTTGGATAGCATTGTATTTGTAAAAATTTCAATAAAGTCACTACTTAAATCATCTCAATATCTATAAAGGGCAAATTAGCTCTACTGTCCCTGAATTAAGGTGAAATTATGAATCAATCCCTTGATTTTTCAAACTAAATGAATCAATTAGTAATTTCAACTAACTTAAAGAATAATAGATGTAAATCGCACTAATATTTGACAAGGGGCATAATGGCATATGACCTAACATGCATTTGCTTTAAAAAACAAACAAAGAAAAAAACTGGTCAATATAGTACATATTACAATAAGGACATGACTTAATAAGAACCTTCCAATAATTCATTAAAAAACAAAAAATAATAATAATAATAATAAGAACCTTCCAATGTAGAAGGAGACTTTTTTACTTCCACGAAAAGTTTTATCGTTTTCTTTCTTAACATTCTTAGCCAAACGAAGTTTCTTCAAGAAGAACAAAAATGGGATCATGACAAAATTAAAGAACAGAAAACATTGAAAGTTCATATTTTGTTGGGAGATTGAATTACCTTTGTAAGAAGAGATTCAGTCTGAATATTCATGAAGACAATAGGAACCCCAGATTCTTGAGAAGCATTAATCCATGAATGAGCTCGCGCAAGCGTATCCTCAAGATCATTGTATCGCGAACCAATTTTATCCGATGCTTTCGGCAAGAACAGAATCGAATAAAAGCTACTCGAATTTGGAATCGAAAGCATCTCGTGCATCTTCCTCTCCCATGGATACGAGACATATCCGTCCTGAAGTGGACTCCTCTCCAATGCACTCACCATCCTTATGGTTCTTGAAGCTACTCAAAATTAATCACCAAATTCAAATTGTGAGTTCGAAGTTATCGTAAGTCCTAACTCCTAATCAAGAAGTGGATTTACCGATTTAGAAAATGTTTAGAAACTAATAGAGAAAGATGACGATTAAAGGAATGTGCAGTCTGATAAGCTGATGATAATTTCAGTATTTCACTTTAATAAAGGAATAATTACACTTACATCCCTTGACTTAAGGATAAATACAGGCAACATCCCCTCCCTCAACTATTGGAAATTACAGACAGGCCTTCTAATCCTAATAGAAACCTACAAAAACTTAACGAAAAGTTATAAAATAATTAAATTAACAATAACATGTTATAGTATTTTCTATACGTGGAATGGGCGAACCGATTGAGCTTTGTTGTTCAGTTAATAACACGTTAACGTCTACTTGAAAATAATAAAATGACTAAAGAAAGGACCTAAGTTAGACGGAGCAATAATTGAAAGAGTGTCTCTGTAATTTTCAATTGTCGATGGAATCTTTCTGTATTTTTTCCAAAGTCAATAGTGTAAATGTAATTATCCCTTTAATTAATTAGAAAAATAGTTTAAGGAAACCAAGGTTGTAATGGGCAAAGGAGTAATAATAGCTATTGGAATGGGGAGGGACAAGAAGAAATTGACATCCACCAGAAGTAGACAACGTTGGATGGTCTAATATATGTATGCACAAGTTGTGACCACCTTTTTCAACAAACAATCTCACTATTACATATGCTAAGATAAATCAACATAGTTTAGTCAAATATTGCGCCTGCATTTCCTAGGGTTGGCCCTCAGTTGGGGTTGGTTTACACATGCTTTTTAGAAGTTCCCTAGATTAATAATTGAGAACCTCGGCAACCAGTAATTTTCAAAGATTGTGACTCGTGTTCTTGATTTTATTCCCCCTTTTCTTCACCTTTTCCTTATTAGAAAACGAAGGATAAACGAGTCTTATGGCTCGTGTCGCACTTTGAAAATGATCATGGGAATTGAAAATTAGAGCCATAAAGCATAAAATGAAGACTTTTTTTTTTGTTTTGGTAGGGAACCAATTTCCTATTTGATTCTCAAATTACACATTAAATTGGATTGAACCATTAAAATTTAGAACTCTACAACTGCATTTTCAAGGATCCAAAATAAATAGGGCGAATTATGTCTTGAGTAACCTGAAGTTAAATGTATTTACAAATTAACCCACTAATTTGACAAATTACATTATGGCCCCTAAGGTTTTCTTCGTAGCTTTCAGAAAATTTAACACATTAGAGTTATCATAATTTCTCAAATTAGAGCTATCGATTTATAAATACCCGTTTGAATTCGCTCAAGTAAATATAGATACTCTAGCATCGGTTTTTGCTTCATGTTTAGATACTTTTCTTGAAATAAATGTAGGAGACGTAGATGGCCTAAATGCATGTACTAAACCACGACTTTATCATAATATTCAGAACCCAGACACTGGCATCCTACCTAACAAGTAACAAACCCCCCCAAAAAAACGTGCTTTCAGACTCATGCTTGATTTGAAAACTGCACAGTTGTGGTTCCTTCTCCGTTCACATTCAAAGATTATCTTCTAAAAATTTACTAAAAAAGCACACGAAAATTCAAAGCAGATAAACAATTTTGATCTCTAACCTTGCAAGTTCAGGCACTCGTTCTCCGTCCGGTCAAAGAAGCCGACGGCGTAATTCGGGTCGTCGATGGCCCGCAAAACGTACTGTTTCCGACCCAGGAACTGGTCGCCGGGGACAATACACGCCTGCAACTCGGCAAAATCGTCGGACCCTCGCCTGACCCGGACGTGAATCGACGTTTCCTTCTGTTTGAACGAGCTGTGGAGGATTTTCTGAACTCCCGATTTTCCGTTCTTAAAAGGCGATTTAACAATCATGTTGCCGATTCTTATCTCCTCGACTATGTCTCCGGTCTGGAGCGAGCCACCGGTCCATTCGTCGGATTTTGAACCGCCCTTCAAGCACTCGATTGAGAGTACGATATTGGTGGAGCCTTTAGCCGGTGATGAACTGGTTGTGGAAAACTGAGAACTGTCTGAGGAAGAAGATGAATATGGTGATCCGTCCATTGGCATTTTTTTTAGGGGTTTCGTTTTGGTGGGCTCAGTTGAAAAGAATGATCATTACTGCAGGGGTTTTCTCGTTTGAATTTTGTTTCTTCTTTTTAGGTGATACGGATGGAATCGTAGTGCGACGTGTGTGAAGAAGAACAAGAAAGAATCGAAGAAGAGTTGATTGGGGGAAAAAGATAGCAGTGGTATTAATTCGCAGATAGTTTTAGAGAGAGAGAGAGAGAGAGAGAGAGAGAGAGATTGGGTGTTGAAAACGGAGATGGAAGGAAGTCAAAATTGGAGGAGGAGAAGAAGAAGAATGAAAATGAGTGGAAGTTGGATTGCGTGGCTGGCTAGCTTTGTTTTTAGCAACTAAAACGTTTTCTTTTTATAAAATTTTGTTAAGAAATTTCAAATTTGTGATGATATAAGTGGTAATAAGATTTTTGTGATTATTTAAAATGATGTAAAGTTGCCAAATTAATAGGCAGATTACTTTTAGGTATAATTATATTTTCACCCCACAAATCAAGAAAAACTATTGGAAATTACATAGACACTTTTTTTACTATGGTTCTATCTAACACTTAGATCCTGTCATGAGTCATTTTTTTATTTTTCAAATAGACGCTAATATTTTATTAACTAGACAACAACTCAATCACTTCGCTCGTCCCAGTTATAGCAAACACTATAACAAAAATATTATAACTAATTTAATCATTTTGTATTTTTTCGTTAATTTAGTCACAAAAAATATGAAAAAAACTTGAAAATTATACCACAAGAAGCAGACAAATGCAAACAAGGATCTTGATTACTTAATGCTTATTTGGACTTATAATAAAACTTTTAATGAATATTCTATTGCTCAACATGATGAGGTCTGTTTTTGGTCGGGGGTCGAGTAGTGACTACGTGTCCTGCTCGTCAGTTGAATTTGTAGAGGGGATCCGACTTCGACCTGAAAAATACAGAACACTGGGTCACTTGACCGGAGGGGATTGTTTCCGGCGTAGCCCCTCCACTGAATTAAGTCAGTACTAGGAATAAGATATTCGAGTAAGGAAGATGCCATCGGAACAACTAGATGCAATCGTAGTAATAACGAGAGCTTACCTACAACAATAAATGCTGGGGGTATATATAGTGGGTGATAACACACACTAAGTACACCTTGGGGAGTGTGCATTTAATGTTAGTTTGCGTTGACCTGCAGGCATTTAATGCAAGGCTCATGATATTTGCAGAGGATCTTATACTATTCTTAAAAGAGGGATCTGGTGGGCCAGACTCCTTCATAGCTTGATACGGATTTGGCTGCAACGTTCGGGGTGTGCCACCTCAACAATCTTGCCATATCGCGAGGCGGTCGAGCGGCCTCAATGGGCCTCGTGGGTGACTCGGACGACGGTCGGGACCCGATCAGACGAATATCACGTTAGCTGGACCCCTAGGTCCGGGTCGAGAATATCCGATCGGATCCATGACGAGAGCTTCGGATGCCGCCACATAACTTGAGCTGATCGGTAAGATCAAGACACGTGACGCAGTTGGATTACCCATTATCACAACAGAAGTTGCTCCTGGATTTATTCAGATTACTTAATTAACATGGACAAATAGATTCTTGATAGAGTTAAAAAAATATTAGTTTTTATTTCCTTTTATTTATAATGCCAGTTGATGAATATTTTCACATAAAATATTCTTGATCTAACACTAGAAATTCAGACCAAGTTAGTTATTAAATTATTAAACAAAGTTGACTTAGCGAAGACTCCATACAATAATACAAAAGTCGTGATCAAAGTTTGGTTAGTAATTTGTCTCTGTGTTCCAGCAAAAGCAAAACATATATTATTATATTATCTAAAAAATACATATATCTGGAAATCTGGAATATTAGTTTAGGTATAATTTTAGGAGTGATAATAATACAATAATACTCTAGTTGGTCTCCATCGCATTTAATGCTATTTTCCGTAATACTAACTACTCAACATGTGAATAGTACAGACATCATTAATTCCTTCTATTTAAGTATTTACCTATCCATCTTCTGAAAGTCCATCTACAATTTCAAATTTCTATTTCAATAGTTGAATTCACCTGGATCTAATACACGGATACTTCAAAAGTTTGTTCCGTGCAGTATCAGACATGGCTCCGACACATGTTCAAATTTAAAAAAAAAAAAGAAAAAAAATTATGATATAGTGTCAGACAGGCCGGATAAATTTTATAATTTTGTAAAAAAATTTGTGCTTCTTCTGAATTTTTATTTCTTTGTTTTAAAAAGTGTATCAAGTAAGATATCTATGACCGGCCCAAATGTTTGTAAGATACCAAATCACTTGATGGGCTTCAGCACCGTTATGATTGTGGTCCAATTATTGAGCCCAATTAGAAGATGGCTACTGATGTTGAACTACGTGTAAAAGGTACGTATAAGCCTCAAAACATGATTACATTTTAAACTATAATTAGTTTAAATATTTTCTAATTCAAATCCTGAATAAAACATGCTCTATATTGAAAAATGACTATACTTTGTATTCTGTAATACTCTATATTGTCTCCATATATTATCTTCTCCCTTTATCACAATTCAGTTCCAAATTTTTATTTATTTTTTTATCTACACCAAGATATTCACCGTCGATTACAATTACTAGTTCCCTCACTGAATTGCGGAAAATTTAAAGTATGAGACATGATCAGTAGATTTAAACCTACCCTATATCCAAAACTAAGGTTAGAATGCATGATGTTTATTCATCAAATTAGTATATACATAAGACATATGTAACCAAGTTTACTTTTGAAAAACAAAAGGAAAGAAAATGATAGTTGAAGATGAAGCCTATTATCCAATAGCCAATGGACCACAAATACCTGCAATAGAAGAATGTGGAAAGCAATTAATAAGGTGGGGGACTCATTTTTGTTTCTTGCTCAACTTCTTTAGCATTTAGCGCAGTGTCTACTTCGTATGACTCATCATCCTCAGACAATGAAATATTTGTGCAAATTGTTTGGACATCAAAAACATCATCTTTCTTTCTCTCAATCATTGTTAAAATCTAATTTCACGATAGTGGATACATTTCTCGGCTTGAATATTGCAGATATCCAATAGGACTATAGGAGGCGATCCTTACAATCCAATTGCTCTATGCATAAGCGGATTTGAACTCTAAATCTTGCTTATAGCTACATTTCTTAGCATGGATATTGCAAATATCCGATATGAGACGATTATTCCAACCCAATTGCTCTATATATAAGTAGATTTAAACTCTAAATTTTACTTAAAAAATTTAGTGTCTCATCCTACTAAATCGATTGCTATTTAGCTGAAAAAGTAATTTACTCGCAACCCATCCGAGAGTCTTTCTTTACTTGGGGAGAATCGATACCTCAATGATTTGTATTGGGAAATTGGTCACTAAAGTTGGTCCCAACGAAATTGATCATTTACTTGAATGAATTTCACTCCATGGTCATAAAAAAAAAAAAAAAGAAAAATCAGTTTAATGTAAAAAACTATTTATTTTTTAATATATAAAAAATGTATTTAATTATTCAAAAAATAAATTTGAAAACAAATGAAAAATCGAAGCTAGAAAGTAGAAACAATAACAAAATAAAATATAAAATTTCGTCCCTACCCCACAATATTGAAGTGGAGAAAAGGTAGTGCAGGATAAACCATTATGCTCATAATCATAGAAAAGTGAAAAAGAACATCACCATACTTTCTAGAAATGGAAAATCTCTAAGAAATATAAAGCAAATTGGAATAGTTGAATAGATCAATAAGCATTATCATCTACTACCCCTCAGGTTTTATTAATTACAATTATATCCCTCCAGTTACAGATATTACAAAGAACTCTTTAACATTTTATTTTAATGCAAAAAACTCCCTAAAATAGGAAAATTTGCAATTTTGGGGCTTTATGTTGTATAATTTCAAGGATTTTTTTTGGTAATAAAGAGAAATTTTTCGGAGTTTTTTTATAATTCTGCAAACAAAGGGTCTAAAGTGTAATTAAGACAAACCTCAGGAATAATTAATCGCTCGATACATCAATTTAAAAGAAATCGACTGTCCTTACCAGTTTCTTCGATTCGCCACTTATATATATCATACAAATTAAAAGATAAAAGATATAATCAAAATGATGACTCCGTTTCACTGCAAAGGCTGACGAAGTACAGCAAATGTCAAGAGATTCAGACATGAATCCCAACATTTTCACTTACACACATCGAAAAAAATCCGCACTTTCAGAAGGTTTTCGAGGTACTACGATAATCCATAATCATTCCATAGTGTTAAAAAGTATGTCACACAAAGGACTTCAAGCCAGTACAAAAATTCATTTTGTGAATTGATCAAAAATCACAAGAAAAACTGACAAATAGATTAATAATCTATATATACGTATCTAATTCTAAATAATACAGTTAGGTGAAAAAGAGAGTTCTGCTCCATACATTACCTTCTCTTTTTTTTCATCCAACAATTTCATTTCGCTTGAATGGTGGAGCCCTTTGATCTATGATTTCTTCGTAGTTGAGCAAGAGCACTTTGCACGACTATCAGAAAGCGTCTGAAAAGTTCCGAAGGATAAATAAAAGCAAAAGCGTCATTACAAAGTACTAAAGTGCTTTTGTTCACTATGGACAACACATCATACCTTTAATTGTGTCTGAAGATCCTTAATGTAATCAACAGCAAAGTCCAACATATCAGAAGTGTTCGTTTGCTGAGGAAAAAGTTGAATGTAGTTTTAGAAAACGGAGCGTAAGAGCCAGAATTTTACAACTGGCTAAAAGACTGTTGTTATATAGCTTTGGGCAACTTATATCCACTATCCCTGAGATTTGGTGTAGTTACAAATTAGTCCATCTTGTTTAATTATTCATGTATAATTTGTGAAAATTGTGGCAGAGAGAGACTTTTAACTAACTTTAACTAGGCTTTAAACTGCACCTACTCTTAGACAGATGGACTAGGCATTTCTGATGGTGTGAAAATAGCTAGAATCAGACGAATGTTTTACATGAATAACGAAACCTTAAGGGTGCTTTTGTAATTTATGAAACAAGATGGACTAATTTGTAATTACACTTAAGGTTCACGGGTAGTAGACGTAAAACTCCCCATATCTTTATACCTTTTCCATATTTGGCACAAGCTCTTGCAGCTTCCTCATCCGTTCACTGATTTTCGTCCTCCTCACCTGAAAAAAAAAAAAAAAAGATTGCATCAACATTTTAACAAAAAGCAAAAATTTGCATGCATCAAACAAGTGAAGATCATTGGTTCATCATGAAATGGTAAATTGTCGAATTTACCCTTTCAGCAACACTACGAGGGTGGGTAGCGCAACCCCTTTTCGCTCTAAGTTTACACGGCACCGAATCTTGCAACAGTTTTTCCATAGTACTCTGAGGCAAACTCATGTGATGAGACAATCGAGGCGGACGCCTGTTTCCACCTTCATTACTCTGTTCATTACACATTACAGTTGTTTTTTCATCATGAGACTTAGATTAGATGAAAAAAATTAGATGAAAAAACAAACAAATAATTTTTGGGTTATCAACAAGACCTGATTTTCATCCGAGGCACTTGGTTTTAATTCGTCCTCCACGAGCTCTTTAAGGAAATCATCAGATATGATTGCTGAATCATCCCAAGGATTAATAGGATCGAATAGTCCATCAACCGAATTATTTTCTCCTTTAATTTCTGGAATTGGAGCCATCGGAGTATTAAACCTACTTGCAGATGGAAATGTCCCTACTTCTGCATTAGGAATATTCCTAGCTTCGAAATTCCTCATTGCACCGAAATCTGTGGATTGTTAGCAGTATCATGTCTCAATTAATTCTTGTTTGAAAAATAAATGAATTAAACTAGCAGCAAGAACAAAGAGTTCAACTAGGACAGTACCAAAACTCAAATCTAACCAAACTGAACTTTAGCACATTAAGGGTGACAGAACCAGGAATATTAATACCAATGATAATAATTTTTTTTTCCTATTTGGGGTGGGTGAAAATGAAATATATAGTTTTAAATGGCCCTCTTGGTTCTGTGGATGCAAACAGTAATCAATTTCTTGATAAACAACAACAAACTTAAAACATTTTCTCTTTTCTGACTTTCTATAAATGTTTCCATGTGATAAAAATGTAAAATAATCCAAAAAAAAAAAACAATCAAACCATGTTGAAAGAATTTGCCAACAGAAATTACCCCTTTCAATATTTATGTTGGCAAATAGTTCTGCAGGTGAACTGCTTTCACGGAGGAGACTATGATTTCCACCACCACCTCCGCCGCCTTCCATCTTGATCTGGGCCTCACGATTTGAGTTAAAAGAGCTTAATTGTTTATTGTAAGAGCTGTCAATGGCGGAATTTGCCGTCCCAGAGCTGTGATTCTGATACATCATCTGAGAAACAGAGGAATAATCATTGCTCTGTTGCCTCTGCAATTGCTGTTGAGGTTTCTCAGGCTCAGTTTCAGGCTCAATCTTTGGAGGCAAAAGTTGTGAATTTACTTGCGTGTGGGGTTGGGATTGTAAATTCGTGTTTTGGGAGCTGTTTTCTCGAATATTATCTGCACTGTTCATGAATCTGGCAAAAATTCTCTGTGTTTCGGGGCTGGAAGCTCTAGGGTTGAAAAGCTGAGCAAAATCATCGTCTCCGAATCCGCCGCCATCGCCGGGATTGTTCAAAAAGCTGGAAAAAAAAGAACTTGGAGCGGATCGATAACGCGTTAATCCAGAACCCACCTGCATATTTCGCTGGGATTGTTGTTTCTGCTGCGGAAAATGATTCATCAAATTCAAAAAGTAATAAAATGGTTCGTAAATGAAGGGGGCTGGGGTGGGTAGGGTAGGCCGTAGGGGTGGGGTGGGGGAAGAAACACAAAAAAGTAGTATATTTTCCTCGAAAAGTGGAAATTTGATCAGGGCACCTTCACAACCAAGATTCTGAAATCTTCTAGCACAAACATGCACAAAAAAAAAA
Organism: Verbena officinalis; assembly: GCA_958496215.1. Taxonomy (NCBI): domain Eukaryota; kingdom Viridiplantae; phylum Streptophyta; class Magnoliopsida; order Lamiales; family Verbenaceae; genus Verbena; species Verbena officinalis. Next base: position 1,790,740 of record OY292385.1, read on the forward strand.
AGGTTAAAAAAGAAAACATATTAAAAGGTGGTATCTACAGATAAAAAGGGAAATGATGTAAGTGAAGAAGAAAGGATCAGACTATATTCACGATAAGAACTGGAAATATATGCAGATTATTACAGAGACAAAAGAAGAAGAAGAAGAGAGGAGAAGAGAACAAATTAACAGCAAAAGCCAGTCTCTTTAGACACGTACATGTACAACCTTTTGTGTGCAAGTAACTTTTTCTTACTTTAAAAAAGATTGCTTTTTTTTATCCTCTCCTGCAAAAGGCCGGGCTTCAAGAAGATGTAAGCTTAAAGTGGAGATGGAGATGATGGTGGTTGCAGGTTTGGGGAGAGAGAGGAAAATAGTGCAGCCAATGGGAACTGATGAGTGCAGAGATCTCAGCTTCTTTGTTTGGGGGAATGAAAATTTTTGGTAAAAGAAAAACAAAATACTGCATCGATCAAGCTTTGTGTTGTTTTCTTTTGGATGCAATTTTAATGATGTAATAAAGTCACAGTGACAACCTCTTACAGTTCAACTTCTATATGACTTTCATGTTTTACTGCTGCTGTTTTTGTGTTCTTTCCTTCTTGGTTTTTCTCAGGGGTTAATTAATGGGAAACTCTTTTTCCTTTTTCCGGGTTTATTGGGAAACTTTTCTTTTCTAAAAGTAAAAATCAGAAGGAAAAATAGTAATTACAGTAATCACTAAAAGCAACTTATAATAATTATTTTGTAAAGAGACAAAACAATTTATATTTTGGACAGGACTTAAAAACAAGGATAAAACTTTAATAAGTCTGTGATTTGGACTTTGAGCTTTATTGAAAAAGAAAAACATAACTTGAATACTCAAATTTCAACATCATTTATGCAACAGAAAATTATGTTTATTGAATATTTTCAGAATAGTCATTTCATGCATTTAATAGCTTAGACCATATATATGTAATTATGATGGCTCTTAAATGAATCTTGCTCGATGTTAGTCTTCATTATTTAAATAAATTTTAATATTACAAAATATAATACACTTTTGGATTATTTGATATTTTATTTTCCAAACAACTCATTATTGATTGAACAATATAATTAAATCAATAAAAGTATATTTAATTATAAAACAAAATCAAGGTAGATATCACGATCTTGCAAGTTTATTAAACTAATCTAGTCCATCAACATCGGACGTACAGATGTACATATACAACACCGTCCAATGAAGCCCTCGAATCTGTCCTCTTTAGTCACAATTTATGTTAAAAGTGATTAAAAACTATAATTTCAGGGGTGAGTTTTCTCTTCTTTCCACATTTGAGGGGTCAAATTATGAATGTTAAAAGTTTGAAGGAGGTGAAATGCAATTTGTCATGTAAATGTTGGAGTTGGACAGAACAGAAGAAGCCTTTATTTATTATTGGAGAAAGGTGCTACGTGGTTGCCATACGATTAATAATCTTTAATTAAATAAAATAGTGGGAACCATGTTCTTCTATTTTATTGCAAAGAGAACACTTTCCTCTAAAGCAATAATCACGTCCCAAAATATAAAAATATCATAAATGGAAATTTCTAAAAAATATATTATATTTTAGTAATTTAAATTTATAAAATATTTTATTATTATTTTCATTAATTTAGATTATTGTTGTAATAAAATTTGAAAATTCAATGTTTTAAATTTGATTAAAATTTGTATTTATTTTTTTAGCAAATAGATTGTCAGAAATCAAGACTTTTTTCGTGCGGTACCAGGAATTTTTCGTTGAGGGGGCGATAATTTATTTTTAATTAAATATATAAAAAATATAAATTTTTATTTAATAATAATATTATTTAAAAAAATATAAAATATAAAATATTATTTTTTTCACTAAATTTTATTTAATTTTAGGAAATGAATCAAGTTTTCTTTAATTTTAGGGAGGGCAAAACCTTTATTTAATGTATAATTTCTTTTATTACATGTAATTTTTATTTCAAAAGTTGGGGGTAGCCCCTTTACCCTAAAGGGTGGTACCCCCAATTGAGCCTAAACTCGATGAATATAAAAAAAAATTATTTTCTTTTTTCTTGGGTCTAAATCAGAGTATCTATTACCGAATATAGTATTTAGTTTCCTCACTAAATTATCGGCATTTTAATGAATGAGACAGCCGAGCAGTAAACATATGATCATTCAATAATGATTGAGTTCATAGCTAGATTGGGCTAATATTTGTAAACTAACCACTTATGAAGATTCATAAAACACTAATTAATAAATCATCTCTTATGAGTTCAATTTTATATATCCAGTTAACTAATGAAAATGCAAAACTTACTGTTATATTACATTTACACCGCATAAACAGCTATACATACATACATACATATATACATACGAGGTTATAAGTTTGTGTTTGTCAAAGCTTGAAAATAATAATATTATATGTGGAGTGGTCACCTCACCTGTCGGTGGTTCTAATATGGATCAACTGCCCGCCGGTGATTCATACGCGACGGTGCCGGAAATCGTGGAATTAAGACTTTTACCAGAAAAATATATATATAATAATGTTGATAATTAATCATAAATACGAATATGACTGCGATATATCAATCCTAGTAACACAACACACTTGATATCGTATCACTAAAATAAACAATATTTATTATTTATTTTAATATATGTTTAAATAAATAATTCGGGCAACTATTTTTTATTTTTGTAATTATTGATCATTTTATTAGTTAGTTAAGTCAGATTGAATGTGTGACATTAAGAAAATTCAATTCGTAATTATTAATCGATTTGGTCACAAAATCCAGATACGTAAGTATATTTAGGTAAACGGTCCAGGATTTAATTTATATGGTGCCACACGCTCCACGTCTGGTTACAATTTTTTTTATTAATATTAATATTAATATTGAAAAATATTAAATTATATCACTGTCTGTCTTCCCCTTGCCTAAACTAATATTAAATTATTCGTTGTTGTTAAGTATAGAAAACGCATTGGTCAACTACAACTTTTTTCCAACTCAATTTCAATCTCTTATTTCACTGTGTTTTATCTGTACTTTTTTTTCTACTATAAAAATCCAATTGAGACCGTCTCTTTCGATCCAATTACTTCATGCACAAATTAGGGTTTAGATAATTATTGTTCCAAGTAATAAAATTATTTCGTGAATTATTTAAAACGATTTAAAAGTTTTCATTTCGATGGAACTTGAACCCAACATTTTCAGAAATTTGAGGGCTCACACATTTTGAGTTGTCACATTCTTGATGATGAATAAAGTTGCAAAATAAAAAGTTGAAATTATTAAGTTTTGGTTTCTTCCTACTACAGTTTCAAAACCCTATCCGTTCATGATGGACCATCCTGTGGGAACTAAAAGAACCGCGAATCTAAAACGGCGCCGTTCTCTGAAACCCGAATAACCATTTACTTATTTTATTCCAAAAATTATGTCACCCCACCTTCAAAGGTACGTCACCTATTTTATAAAATTTTATTAATTTATAATTATTATTAATATAATGATAATAAATTAATAATATATTTGTTTTACATGATCGATGAAGATATGCTTTATTTGCATATCATAGTGATTTTCTTCCCCAGTCCATATATTTATTGTTTAATCATGCATTATTCTACCAGAGAGAAGTGATACTGATACATTATGATCTTCATTCTTGTACTAAATCACATCACGAAGAAGAACATAGGAATAAATTGTCTGAAGCTAAAGTCTTTTGACTTGGACAAGAGCTCCTTGATTCATCCCAGATTCAAGCATTGCCTCTAATGCAGCGACATCTCGTGCACCTTCAACAAAACAGAGTCGTGGCTCCGCTTGGAAGCTCCCGTCTTTCTGCAGAGAGAGAGAGAAAGAGAGAGGTAAGTGCTGATATAAGATTAGGGAGATTTACATTTACTACTCCTAAGGTAGGGTGTAATTACAAACTAGTCACTCTTATTTAAATATTACAAAAACACCCCTTGTTATTTATGTAAGACCTATATCGGATTCTGGTTTATGTTCATACCACCAGAAGCACCTTGTCTCCTACAATCCATCGGTCTTAAGAGGTAATGTCATTTAAATTCTAGTCAGCTCCAGCGAGAGACTCTCTTTGCCATGATTTTTACAAATATTACATGAATAATGAAACATCAGGGATTTCTTTGTAATTTCTAATGGTATGGGCATCCTCATATTTGCACAAGTTCTTTCAATTCTCATACGGATAAGAAAACCTCATGCGGGTTTTGGTAATAAACGAAACAAGAGGGACTAATTGTAATTTCACCAAACTTAACGGGTAGTATATGTAAATTGCACTACTACCTTCGAGATTGCTTGTGAGACATCATGAAAGAAGGTTTTAAGCTCTTCAGTCACACCACTGAACGGGTAGAAGCTGCTCGTCGTTTTCCCGTCAGCCATGAAAAGAGTAACCTATGATCCATTCATTAATCAGTAAAAAGTAGTTCGTGCATGGTCTTGATCATATTTTACGAGGAAATCCAGATATGAAAATTTACCAAGTTTCCATATTTCCCTTCTCTATTTTCAACATCAATTTGAATTGTTCCCTTCATGCCAACTATTCGATAGAATCCCTACAAAGCACAAAACATTAGAAATGATGCTTAAAATTGCATACATACAGAGGAATTAGGACTCTTTGCACTCCATACCTTCAGTATTTTTGCAGATACAACAGCAACTAAAACTCCAGAACAGCCATTTTCCAGTTGACTTGAGTGGTGCAAGAAAAAAATTATGGAATTCTTTTAATATTTATTATAATCAATATAGAATCACATATTAATAGAAGGGCGAATTACATACAGCACTCCTAAGGTTTGTCATAATTACAAAATACCCCCTTTCGTTTCAAAACTTACAGAAAACCCTAGGTTTCAAACAATTACAAAATATTACAAAAAAAAACCCTGTAATTGTAATTATTTGAAACGTCAAGAGGTTTTCTGTAAATTTTGAAAACAGTGGGAGTATTTTGTAATTACAGTCGAGAGAAGAACAAGGCCACGGCAAACCATAGGGATACTGTATGTAATTGCCAAATAAAAATCATTAAACTTACATTAGTGAAGACATGCTATCAGGTGGAGGCAAAGTGGTATCCAAATTAGAAGTCATGGCTGAGACTGAAGTTATCTCACATCCCATAAGCTGTTTTTTTTTTTTTTTTGTCAAACTGTAAATTATCATATCAATTTAAATACAAAAAGAATACAAAAAAAATAGCTCACCATCCTCAATGATGCAACGAAATGTACTCCCATGTCTAGAATGTAACCCCCCTACAAAAACATCAGTATTTTCCGTTTAAAAATTACGAAAGATGGTAAATAACAAATAATTCATTGAATTTCTTGGAGGTCTTCTGGAAAAATCAGCCAATTAAATGAGATTATATTTCTGGAAATTGTACTCACATGAAATTCGTGTCTCCAAGTGGTTGAGAAGTAAGGACTTGAGCTACTCATGGGAACTTCCATGATAATTTGAAAGTTTACCAGATCTCCAATATCAGCCATGAGCTTTTTGGTCTGTCAATAGACAACAATCTTAATAGCCCTAGCCCGTCATATTAATCAATTAATTAATCTAATAGTCCAAAAGCAGAAGTATTTTATAATTTTACCTCAAGATAAGCAGGTTCGAAACGATAGTTTTCAGCAATTGCCCAAATTGGTTGACGAGGCAAGGCAGTGCTGAGAGAATTATAGCTTGATAATGCAGTTTCCACCTGATGAAGGGCTGAAGAAATGCAACAGGTAATCCATTACTTAATAATGGAATAATTACGAAAACCCCCTGAGGTTAGTTCTAAATTTGGAGAACACCCTGAAACCTTGCAACCTTACGAGTACCCCCGAGTTTTTACATTGTTTATATTTACACCTTGACACCTTGAAACATTACAAATTTACCCTGAGGTTTGAAAAACATTACGAATATGCCCCCCAAACTAACGGAAAATTCTTCACTCCGGGGGGTATTTGAAATGTTTCAAGGTGTACATGTTATGTTTTGCAAAACTCACGGGGTATCCGTAGGGGTTCAAGGTTTCAGTGACTTTTCGGTAAAACGCGCAAACCTCAGGGGTATTCGTAATTGATGCATAAGTAATTTAAATCTCTAAGGAAAGTAAAAAAAAAAAAAAAAAAAAAAAGATGCATAAAGTGAATTTTGTGATACTTACAAGCTGCTGCAGGTTTCTCTACATAATCCAAGCAATGTAATACATGCACAAAAATAGAAACTGTTAGTTGATCACAGTGTAGAAAAACAACAACTTCAGTTTTTAACATAATTAGAACATAGCATTCATAAAACATTAAATCAATTGCAGATAAATGTCTCAGGTTTCTGCTATTACAATCGTACTATGTCACTCTTATTTAGTTCAAACTTATACTGAATAAACATTTTCTTTTATCGGTTAGGCTCAATTACCTTGAAGAACATGTTTTCCAGCCTTCAGCAGCCTTAAAGACAAGTCTACCTGCAAGTTTGTGATTGATAGTAAAAAAATTGAACTGAATATTAACACATCAGAATTTCACTCGTCTAAGTCCTATAATCTCTGAAGTCTTTAGCTTGACAGCAAAACATACCTTCATGCTACCATTTAATTTTATTTATAATGATCTATGGCTAAAATTTGAACACAGAAGATTTTGAGCTACCCTTTTCTTCCACAGAGATCAAGATTTGATTAAAAATGCACTCACTTTAAATATGTTTCCCTTCACACATAAGGGGCAATACGAAGTTGCAGAGCAGTAATTATTGATAGCCTCAAATAATAACAGCAAAGCATAAATAAAAACGAATAAAACAAAGAAAGTGAAATAGTTATGCCTGAAACTGGGCAGCAAGAACCACAAGAACAGCAACAATGGAGGCATCTTGAATAATCTCTTCAAGACCAGCATCACCCCATTTGCATTCCACCTCTGGAAAGATTTTCTTAGCAATTTCAACTGTTCCCTTAGCCGAATCCTATTAAATTCCAACCCATGTTCAAAATTTTGAAAATTACAGGAAATATTATGCAAAAACACTCAGAAACTAAGAAAAAAAACGGCATGATCTTTTACACCCATCAAATTTGTGTACAACTTAAGTGAAAATCCCATAAAGAAGGAATTAGAGATATTTTAATACCTCAGTACGGCTCCAGATGGCTTTGAGAGTGAAAAGATCAGAAATCTCAGCTAATCTTGGAAGGTATTCGGTTTTGACAAAAATTCCGGCTCCGAGAATTGCTATTTGCGGTGGCGCCATTGAAAATTTGAGCAAAATATTTATCTTTTTGTATTATTTGATGATTCGATTAACAAGAGGAAGAAGCCGTACTATACTATACTAGACTATATACATTGCTTTGAACTTTCAGTGGTTCATTTTGACCAACTTTTTTCTACTTCATTATTGATACTGATGTTTTGTCTTGTATTTCAACACGTGGAAAAGTTTTCTTCCCATACTATGAAAAAATTGACAAGTAAGGAAAAGATTTAGTTGGGAGAAAATTGACATATTCTGGGTTATCAAGTAAGGAAAATATGAATATCATTTAATTTCATTTCAAAACCTCTTTTTCCATTAAATCTTAATGCAGAATGCACGTTGAATATACGTGCTCATTGTTTTATTAAATTTGGAGAGAAATTCTAACTCCAACTACCATAGAGTATTAAAGATGACCAATATCTCGTTTACTAAAATAATAATTTTCTCGATTAGTTGGTCTGACCAATCATTAAGTTCAAATCGTAAAATTATTTATATTGTAATTTTTAGAGTTAAATACAATTTATATTTTTAAGTTGGGTTCGGCTTCATAAATTAATTCGGGCTCTGAAATAAATAAGGCCCAAACCTCATTCTCTATCTCTCCCATATCTCAACACTGTTTTTTTTTTGGTGAAAGGGCCATATTTCAAGTTAACCAAGATAAATATATTCTGGCCCATCTTAATGGCGAAAATCCAAATATATCAACATTGGAATTGATTATTAGTGATATAGTATCAATTTGAGATAAGTAATCACTAATCAGCATAACACCAAAATTGAACTAGAAATAAATCACCGTACCAAAATATATTATCCAAAAACATATGGCCATCCATCATCAATATTCAATTCACATTTTCTTTTTAAAGTCCATTTATATGGATGGAATCGTGTCGCACTATTAAAGTATAAAACTCTTCTTACTAATGATAGTTGTGTTCTCAGAAACTCGAACCTAAAATCTCTGATTAAACTAAGCAGCATCGCGCTGAGCCGCTAAATTACGTAAATTATGTTAATGAGTGGTGAATTCACATTTATTGCTCAATGAGATTCTTCGTAAAGAACTAAATTTATTAATTTCCAGGCAGGCATATTGTAACGCATGTAACATAGTTTATTCCATGCCTACATACATTTGGGAATTGCATGTCCACATGTCTGCAGAAATTAGTAATGTTCTTAATTTAGGCATCAGCTGGTATTGCTTTGAATTATAAATTTCGAGCTTCTGATCCAGAAGCAGCTTCCGCAAAGCGTTAATCAGCTTGCTGCAAGGGATCACTTCTGCAGCTTCTGTAAGCTGTACTCATTCCTGAAAAGTGTACTGTAGTTTGAAGGTTAGTATGTTTTGCTATTAAATTTTAATTTTTTTCCTTTTGTTGTCTTGCATGTATTTTCTCTAATATTTTTGCGACCAAATCAGCTTTTGTTACTCAATAAATATAATTAGTGACAGTTTTTATATGGTCACAAAATATTTTGTCACTAATTTTCTTTAATAATTAGGAATTATTAAAGTAGGCAAAACTGCAAAAGCCAAAAGCCGATCACCCGTGTTTAATTAATTGGACTATGCAAGCATGCATTAATCGTGTATTAATACGTATGAGTTTACTATGAGAGACCTAAAAATTGAAAGGTAAAAATATTATTATTTGTCATCCAAACTATTATAATTTTAATAATTTATTATTTATGAAATTATTTATTTGTACATAATTTACCATCTAAACATTGAATTATGTGACTTTATTTATAATTAGGGATAAATATTTTTTTCCATCCGAACTATGACTAATTTTGCACTTTACCATCTAAACTTTTTATTTGCAGTTTGCCTCTTGAACTATAAGAATTTTTGTAATTTGCCATCTCTGACGAAAATATTCCACCAGAAAGATGCATCGTGCCGTATGAGAAACATAATTTTACGTTGTATTGCTTCCCTTAGTATCTCAAAAATAAAATCTCAATCAATTTCAGAAAATATGGAGTTTTTATCACCCAATTAGAATAACGGCTACTTTGATAGATTATTTTTAAATATTCAATTGGATAATTAGAACTCCAAGTTTTCTGAAATTGATTGAGGGTTTATTTTTGATATATTAAGAAGAGTAATACAACGTGGACGTATGTTTCTTATATGATACGATGCAATTTTCCGGTGGAATATTTTCATCAGAGATGATAAATTGCAAAAAAATTTATAGTTCAGGAGGCAAACTGCAGAGAAAAAAAGTTTAGATTGTAAAGTGCAAAAGTGGCCATAGTTCGAATGAGAAAAAATCATTATCCCTCATAATTAAATGGATGCAACCTGAAATACTTAAGTATCAAGTAATGAAATATTATCATTTTAATTATCAAATACTAATTCATCAAAATAATAATAATAAAAAGGGGTAAGTGCATTTACCCTCCTCAACATAAGAGTAAATACAACAGTACCCCATGTACTATTGGAAATTATAAATATATCCTCTTACCCTAACGAAAACCTAAAAAACTTAACGGAAAGTTATAAAATGACTAAATTACCCATAATATTTTTGTTATAGTATTTGCAATACATGAATTGAGTTAAGTGATTAAGGTTTTGTCTAGTTAATACAACGTTAGCATCTACTTAGAAACAAGAAAACGACTAAAGACATGACCTAAGTGTTAGACAGAGCCATAGTCGAGGAGTGTCTCTGTAATTTTCAATAGTAGAGGGGGTCTTAATGTATTTTTCCTAAACCGAAGGGTGTAATATCCACTAAATTTCAATAAATTATCTTCATATGTATGATATATAAAACCTGATCAACTTAGGAGTCAACTCAATTGAGTGCAATAGTACGTACCTTAATTGCCGTCGTGCAAAGTTGTTATTAAATAAATTAAAGAAGGTGATTAATTATATAGAGTAACAGCCGATCAGATATGTATAGGGGACCTAACTAATTTTTACATAATTTATGAGTAAATGATTGTGATTTGCACCGACTGTTTTCTTTATCTAAATATATATAGAAATAGAAATAGAATTTAATAATGATACAATTTAATATTTGTACCGTTATATATCTGTTCTTCGGATAAATAATATATTATATATGCATACAAGTTTTTGATAATTTTATTTATTTATGCATGTATTTTGTGGAAAAATTATTATTTAGGAATTATAAAATCATTTTAATATTGATAATAATAATTATTATTAATTTGTCTCAAGTGAAATTATTATTATTATTATGTATAAATAAATTTAAAAGATAAATAAAATGTTTTATAAGCTATCAAATTGATATAATTTCAATAATAGTGGATTTTTTTATTTACTATATTTATATTTTTTCCTTTCTAATTAATGAGATAATCATGAAACCTCTAATATTTTTCTGAGTTGCTGACCAGCGATTACGATATAGACTTGATCTTAATTGGGTCAGTCAATTATTCTCCATTGGATAGAAGACTCAACGCCCAACGGGTCAAGTCAGGCAGGGCATTTGATAGTATAGTACTTACTTAAATGACATATATGGATCGATCTAGCTTGTCGAACTGTCAAATTGTAGAACTTTTTCTACAATAAAAGTCGTGTTTTTAGGAATTCAAGCTCAAAACGTGTGGTTAAAACCCCTAAATAATATACTTATACCAAACAAAAGTATAACAAAATATATGTGACAAAATCATTTGTTTTAGATTTAAAAAAAAAAAACCATTTTAACAGGGATTGAAAGTGAATCAAACAATGGTCCCAACAGAAAGCTCATAAAACCTATAATTATTAAACTGTAATTGTTGAAGATGCTGCATCTTGGATAGGATATGCTCCAACAATGTCTCATGTTATTGCACAAGAGTTAGAAAACTTGCCCATTCTCATGATTTCTTGCTTGTGGACGCATGAAAATTTAGCACAATTCAGACGGCCATAACCGACTACTGTCGCTTCGATTAGTTATTTAGTTTGATACTTTGATTTCAAGAATATACCTATACAAATACCCGCGGCATATCGGTTAATAATTCCGTCACAGTAAATTATTATAAAAAGATAATTTCTTAATATATAGCATAAAAACATATATACTAGCTAATTGTCGTCTATTCCACATTAATTAATTACTAAACTACTATTTACGTTATATTATTTGGGGCAACTATCACCTTATTAGCTAACTTTTGTGTTCAGTTAGACCCAAACACATTAACAAGTGTGGTATCAGAGTAGGCCATTTAACGATATTTCCCGATAATTCGGATCTGGGCGTGAGTAGAGCTGTGTTTCCTACCAGAGTCTAATCTTTAATAGAATTTGTCACCCTAGGCCAAGTCAAGCTTTCAACTATTGATTTCAAAATGTTTCTAGTTAAGGTTGTTAATTTTTTTTTTGTCCTACCCATATATTGAGGGACTAGTCCATGTGACCATGTCAATTTGTAGGAATTTTGCTTCAATTAAAGAAAACAATGTATTAACGTGTTGTCCCAACTTTGAAATATTAACCTTAGAATTTGTACAATATTAAACGAAAATAGAAAAGTACTTAATCGTATCCTAATAATAATGTATGTATTTGACTGCATGCAGTTTATATGCTATATATACATGTTGAACCTCGAGGAAGCAAAGCACAACGAAAATAGAACCTCATATATATTTCTTCAGCTACTTAGTCACAATAACTAACACAATTCCTTAATCTCTTAATTTCTGCAGAGCCCGGACACGAAATGTAAGCAATTTCTCACTCTACATTTGGTTTTTAGCGATTACTAATTTTTGTTATGATCACCATTGATAATTAGTGACACACTTATTGTGATAATTTAGTGGTGAACAAATTTTTGTCACGAAATCACAGTGACAACTTTTTTTTATCACCAAGTTGTTTGTTACTACAAGAATATCACAAATGATCAACTGTGATATGTAAAACACAAACTCTTTTGTCATCGTATCTGTGTGGCCATGTCCGTGCAACATAGTAATAAATTAAATTTTCTTGAAGTTAAACGAGGATGCTAAAAAATATATACATATTCTTGAAAATTTATTTCTTTTTACATCTTGTGTAAGCATGTATGTTGCAATATTGTATTCTTAACTAAATTGTTGAAAATTCAAAATTACCTGCAGAAAATAAGAAAAATATGGATGTCGACGATCAATTCTCAAAGCTGCATCCTAGCTTTCCTCCACAAACAAGAATTGCCATAATCGGAGCTGGCCCGAGTGGACTCTCTGCTGCTTATGCACTATCCAAACTCGGTTACTCAAATGTAACAGTTCTTGAGAAACATAAATCTCCTGGAGGGATGTGCGAATCAGTCGATATTGAAGGTAAAATATGATGAATAATTTTCTTGAAATAGTCGAAGTTTCTCAGAAAACGTTAAAGAAAATATATAAAAACTGATCAAAACAGTTATAATTTTTTGATTGTCTTCTCACAGGAAAAATCTATGATTTGGGAGGTCAAGTTCTTGCTGCAAATAGTGCTCCTTCTATTTTCCACTTGGCTAGAGAAGTTGGTGCAGAAACAGAGGAAATGGACACCCACAAATTCGCGCTCATCAACAGTTCGAATGGAGCTTTAAGCGAAATGAAGTTGGTTGAAGATTATGTATCTGTGATCTCTCTTACACTCAAACTCCAGGTCAGGAAACTCACAGGATTTTTTTGTTAAATTGTAAGGGTCAGTTACAAATAACCCCCTGAGGTTTGCGGCGTTTACGAAAAAAACACTGAGGTTTGACTGATGGTAAGGAATTGAAATACACCCTCAAACTAATGGAAAATCATGGACTCAGGGTATTTTTCGTAATTTTCAAGGTTTTAGGGTGCTTTCTGGAAGAAGGTCAAACCTCAGGGTATTTTTTGTAATTATTACAAATTATAATACAACTTTTAACTCAAACAAAATACCTGTAATTTTTTTAAAAAAAATAAATACCAGAAATTTTTAAGCTACTCAAATTCGGCTTTCTTCTTTGTGCAGGATAAGGCTAAAGAATCAGGCCGAATTGGAGTGCATGCCGTGAGTGAAATAGCTCCAGATTTAGCTCCTGAATATCTCAAGAATCAAGGATTTTCCTCAGTTCCTAAATCAGTAATATATGGATACACAGCATCTGGATATGGATACGTGCAAGATATGCCTTATGCTTATATTCATGAGTTTACAAGAACATCAATGGCTGGAAAAATCAGACGGTTTAAAGGAGGTTATATGAGTCTCTGGAAGAAGCTGAGTGAAAGACTCAGACTAGAAGTCTGTTGCAATACAGAAGTATTATCGATTCAACGTGATTCTACTGGTGTTAAAGTTGGATTTAGAACTGAGAATGGAGAAATACAAATGAGGGATTTTGATAAAATTATTATCTCAGGCGCTTTTCCCTTTAATAATGGGAGAACTTACAGATCAAATTCAATAAACACATCAGGTATGTTATGTTCTATACAAGAAAATGTCTTATATTTAGGGTGAATTACATTTACTACCCTTGAGTTTTGGATGATATTACAAAAAACTCCCTCAGTTTTCACTAATTACAACCCTCATTCCTTCTGATGTAAAATAAATAAATAAATAAAAAAAACATTAGGGTTACGTGTTCAATTCATTTTTTTTCAAAAAAAAGGTACGAAAATGCCCTCCTGGAAGTGGGAACCCTAATTTCAATTTTTCTAACAGACCAAAACACCTTTAGGACTGTTCTGTACTATAGTATTTTAGTAAAAATATATGGCTTGTTTTGTCATCAAATAAAACAAACGGGACTTGTTTGTGATTTTTTTCTTAATATAGTCGTTTATAGCCGCAGGGGCAATTAGGACTTTTGCCACTTCCTGTTAAGTCTTACACCCAAAATGAAATGTCAGTTTTTTTTTGGCAATAAATAACAACTGAGGGGGCATTTTGTAATTTTTCCAAACTCAGGGGCAGTAAATCTAATTGGCCCTATATTTTACAAAAGTTCAGATAGTTTCCTTCAGATTATCTAATTGCTTTCTCCATTCAGACACTACGGGAGACCGTATGGACCCAAGTGAGCTGGAAAAGGAGTTGTTTAGCAAAGTGCAAACCATTGACTACTACACAACTGTCTTGAAAATAAAGGGATTGGAGCACATACCAAAGGGGTTTTATTACTTTGATGAGTTTATGGATGATCCATCAGCTATAGGAAATCCGGTTGCAATGCAGAGATTTTATGAAGATACAAATATTTTCCTTTTCTGGTCTTATGGAAACTTTACCGATATCCAGGGGACTCAAGTTGCTGAGCTTGCAATGGCTGCAGCTACAAGAATGGGAGGCGAAATTGAAAGCATGTTATTACAAAGAAAGTTCAAATACTTTCCTCATGTGAAGAGTGAAGGTATGCTAAATTAATTACACATACTGGGTCCTTGCAAAAACTGTTAAAGTAGAAGCTAAAGTTGCAAAAAGTCGAAATAGTAAAAGTTGGGAGTGTTCAGAGTACAACCAACACTCGTAAATAATAGAAAAATGAACCTAGAAGCTGAAGAAGCACTCCTTGATGTGTTTCTAACTTCTAGCTTATTTCAACATACTTTAAGTATTTTAAGTAAAAACAACAAAATGAAACACTCAATTCTGTCTTTTTTAAGCTAAAAACGGAAAAATACTCTCTTTAGAGTTCGCAAATACTCACATAATAAGAAACTGTAAAGGCGAATATTCGTTCTGTTTCGTTCTGAATTTTATTTTTTTAAAAAAAATAAACATGAAAAACAGATATGAAGGATGGGTTCTATGACAAGCTGGAGTTTCTGCTTCAAGGTCAACGAAATACATACTTCATCGGTGGGCTAATGGCATTTGAGCTGACAGAAAGGAACTCAAGCTATGCCTTTGAGCTTGTCAGAAAGCATTTCTCAAATGATAATCCTGAACCAATTTATCCATATGTCAAGGTAATAAAAATACATACCAACATTTCATTACAACATGAATAGCATTAATTCAGACAAACTTTATTATTATTTCCTGACAATGCTTTTCTACAGAAATTATTCACAATGAAGTCAAACAACAGAGGCTTAATTCCTAAGCAACATGACGAATCACCAAAACTCGAGTTCCCAAATCTCACCTCACTCGATGCATACTTGAAATATTGGGGAACTCATAGCCTCACCCAGAGCAAAACAGTTTACACATGGATCAACGAGAAGGGCCACGTTGTAGCACAGAGAACGTATAAAGAACTCCACTCAAATGCTTCCGAAATATCCGAAAAACTCTCAACCAATCATAACCCAACAATCAAGATTGGTGATAGAGTTCTCTTAGTGTATGTTCCAGGCCTAGATTTTGTCGACGCTTTCTTTGGCTGTCTCAGGTCCGGCATCATACCAGTTCCAGTAATTCCTCCCGACCCGTCTCAGAGAAAAGGGCAATCACTTCTTCACGTTTCCAATGTAGCCAAAGCATGCAATGCAGTTGCCATTCTATCAACATTTAGCTTTCACATAGCAGTGAAGGCATCTTCAGCAAGAAACATGTTATCTTTTCGAAGGAACAGCAAGGCTTTGCCCTCTTGGCCCGATTTGCCGTGGTTGCATACTGATTCTTGGGTCAAAAAGTCCAAAATGTCCATCCCATCTCGGACTCAAACGGATGATAGGTACAAACCTTCGTCACATGATTTGTGTTTTCTTCAATTCACGTCCGGCTCAACTGGCGAGCCGAAAGGAGTGATGATAACTCAAGGCGGCCTTATTCACAATGTGAATATGATGAGGAAAAGATACGAGAGCAATACGAATACGGTATTGGTAAGCTGGTTGCCTCAGTATCATGACATGGGGCTAATCGGGGGGCTTTTTACTAGCATGGTGAGTGGAGGGTCAGCGATTTTGTTTTCTCCGATGACATTTATTCGAAATCCGTTATTATGGTTGCAAACTATGAGCACTTACCAAGCTACTCATAGTGCGGGCCCCAATTTCGCATATGAACTCCTTATTCGTAGGCTAGAGAGTACAACACAAAAATTTGATTTCTCGTCTCTCATTTTTCTCATGGTTGCTGCTGAGCCAATAAGGGCAACAACCATGAGAAAGTTTCTTGAGTTGACCAAATCTTTTGGGCTCTCCCAAGAAGTTATGGCTCCGGGTTATGGATTAGCTGAGAACTGTGTTTATGTGTGTAGCGCGTATGGAGAAGGTGAAGAGATAATGGTAGATTGGCAAGAGAGAGTGTGTTGTGGCTATATTAATCAAGAAAATGGTGATTTTGATGTTAATATCAAAATTGTCGATCCAGAAACGGGCATAGAGCGTGAAAATCCGGAAATAGAAGGAGAGGTTTGGATTAGTAGCCAAAGTGCTGGAGTTGGGTATTGGAATAGAGAGGAGTTGAGTGAGAAAATATTCAGAAATGAGCTGATTAACTATCCTGGAAAGAAGTATACACGGACCGGAGACTTGGGGCGAATAATTGATGGGAAATTATTCATAACGGGAAGGATAAAAGATCTCATCATTGTAGCTGGGAGGAATATATATTCCTCAGATATTGAGAAAACAGTTGAGAATTCATGTGGATTTATTCGTCCTGGCTGTTGTGCTGCAATTGGTGTTCCAAAGGAGATTCTTTTGTCGAAGGGTGTATCGGTTTCTGAAGTTTCTGATCAAGTCGGGCTAGTGATAGTTGCAGAGGTTCGAGAAGCTAAATCTGATACGAAAGAAGCTATTAAGCAGATTCAGACATGTGTTGTGGAAGAACATGGGATTATTCTCGCCTCGATTGTCCTGATAAAGCCAAGAACCATTAGCAAGACAACGTCAGGTAAAATCAAGAGGTTTGAATGTCTTAAAAAGTTTTCTGATGGAAGTCTTGATGTTGTTGATAAGCTGGAAACAGAAGAAAAGCTGTCAACTCAAACTCAATCTCAGCTTCCAACAAATTCTAGTATAACTAAAGGAGATATAGTTAAGTTTTTGTTGGAGCTTCTTTCTCAAATGACTGGAGTTTCCATTGCCAAAATCTCCACCACTGAAAGTCTCGTTTCTTATGGAATCGACTCCATCGGCGTCGTTCGAGCTGCTCAAAAGCTTTCAGATTTTCTCAGCATTCCTGTTGGTGCAATCGATATTTTCACAGCAACCTGCATCGATGACCTAGCAAATTTTGCAGATAGTTTATTGAAAAAATCCCGTCCTCGATCGGCCACCGCCGTGCCAAATACCACAAAGAAAAGCTCAAAAGCAGCAGAAAAAGCTGTTCTTGACCCTTCTCCATCTCACAAGCTGCAAATTTGGTCAATCCAGCTCTTAGCACTTACTTATGTTTGCTTCTTGTTGATGTTGCCTGCTTATCTCTCAGTCAGCATGTTCACATACTGGGACATGAGTAATTACTTTACTACCCTTGTGTTTGCCCCTCTTTCTTGGATGTTATGCATTTTCTCAACTTGCATTTGCATAGCTTTTTTCGGGACACCATTTCTGCAGCCAAACTATGCCTTGGATCCCGAGGTTTCTATTTGGTCAACCGAATTCGTCAAGTGGTGGGCCCTATACAAGGCTCAAGAGATTTCTTCAAAAGTTCTTGCTGTTCATCTGAGAGGCACTGTTTTCCTCAACTACTGGTTTAGAATGTTGGGAGCTAAGATTTCATCCTCTGTTTTACTTGATACTGTTGATATCACTGATCCATACTTAGTTTCTATCGGCGAAAATTCAGTTCTTGCAGAAGGAGCGCTGCTTCAAAGCCATGAAGTGAGAAATGGAAGTTTGAGTTTTTATCCAATTAGAATCGGTTCGAGTGCTTCGGTGGGCCCGTATGCTGTTCTTCAGAGAGGCCTAGTGGTGGAAGATGGAGGTGAAGTACTTGCTCTGACGGATGGAGGAGAAGGGAAGAACGAGACGAGATCTTTCGATGTGGATAATCTCCAAAAGGTTAGTCATAGAAAACACCCATGATCATTGTTTTCGAAAGTGTGTTCACATTTACTCATCTAGGCTCTGTGTCACACAGTTGATCAAGAAAATACATGCATTATATTTTTTACTGTAAAATAACATTTTTGTCCTGCATATTACTTTTGTTCATTTGTTCTCTCTTCTTTCAATAATGGTAGAATGGTCCGTTTATAGCATTTTTGGTACAAGTAAAGAACAATGCTACTTGAGCAACTTTTAAATTTTACAGTTTTTTCATGATTTTTTTTAATTTATCATAGGATTTTTTATGAGAATTTTTTATGCATATTAGCATTAATACAGGGGGTTAGGTGCAATTAACTCAATATTTTTATGAGACTGTATGCTGAATTTTGCATTCTCTATTATGATGCCACAGGGTAAAATGACAAAGCAAGTGCTCAGTAAAAACTGCACGTATTACCAACCGATGATTCACTTACTCGGCATCTATGCAATCGGTTTTCTTGGCAGCTTATCAGCAGCTATCTCTTACTTCATCTACATACAGATATTACGAAAGCCTCCCACCATGCAGCATTTCGCCTTCATTTGTGTATCGGGAGCCTTCCATTGGTTCCCTCACGCCATTGTTGCATATGCAGTGATATTCAGCACTGCCCCTTCACATCCAATCAGCTTTTCCATCTCCATAGCCATGGCTTACACCACTTATGGCCTTATCCTCAGTTTTCTCACTTGCTTACTCGAATCGTATATACCAAGAAACGAAGATAATCCCATCAAAACATGGCTTTCTCACAGGATTTTGATCTCCTGCCACGTAAGATTTGCTAAGTTTCTTTCCGGTACAGAAGCTTTTTGTTTCTACTTACGCCAAATGGGAGCCAAAATCGGGAAACATTGTTCAATCAGAGCCATCAACCCTTTTTCGGACCCACATCTCGTTTCTCTCGGTGATGGTGTTCATTTAGGTGATTTTAGCCGTATTATTCCCGGCTATTATACCTTAAATGGCTATCTTTCAAGAGAAATTGAAATTCGAGATAATTCTGTAATCGGAAGTCAAGGCTTAGTCCTTCCAGGTTCTGTTCTCGAGAAAGATGTAATTCTTGGAGCAATTTCAGTTGCTCAATCGAGTACAGTCCTCAAGAGAGGCGGAGTTTATGTCGGATCTCCATCTGCAGTCATGGTTAAAAACACAATGCACTCTTTCGATGACAGAATAGAGGAAATGGACATGAAATACAGAAAGGTGTTGGGAAATCTTGCTGCGAATTTAGCAGGGTCCACTTTACGAGTAAATTCGAGATATTTCCACCGGATTGGTGCAGCCGGAAAGGGAACTCTAAAGCTTTATAATGAATTACCGGAAAATTTCCCCGATCATGCAATCTTCTCCCGTGGGGAGACGTACTCTGTTATCATGCGCCACAGCAATTGTTTGAGCTCAGATGACGATGCACGCCTCGACCCACGAGGCGCAGCAATAAGAATCCTTTCAGACAAAGATGAGAAATCGTCTCCTCTTCTCGATTTGACATTGAAAACTGGACGTGCGTTTCATGCAAGAACCATCGGGGACTTCGCCACGTGGCTTGTATGTGGAGCTGCAGCACGAGAAGAGCACGTGAAGCATGCTCCACATATACGGGACGCGATGTGGGAATCATTGAGACGAGCTGACTCGTACACAGAACTTCATTACTACTCAAACATATCCAGGCTGTTCAGATTTAAAGACGGGAGAGAAATGTATGTGAAATTCAAGTTGAGGCCCTATGATAAGAAGTTCGGGGAGGAGAATGGGAGAGTGGAGCCTATGGGTATACTTCCACCAGAAACCGGAGCAATCCCACGAGATGAGAACGATAACCGTCCTTTACTTTTCTTGGCTGATGATTTCCAAAAACGGGTGAATTCTCAAGGCAAGGTCCGTTATGTTCTTCAGCTGCAAACCCGCCCCATCCCAGATGACGAAACGGAACGGGAAATTGCTCTCGATATAACAAAGTCGTGGGACGAAACGGATTTCCCACATTTCGATGTGGGAGAAATCACTGTTAACGAAGTGCTGACGAAAGAGGAATCTGAGGAACTGGAGTTCAACCCGTTCCTCAGATGTCCCGAAGTGGATGTCATCAGGGCTTCGTCCTGTAATCAGAGTGCATCAATGGATCACGGCCGTTCGATCGTGTACTCGATTTGCCAACATCTCAGGAACAAAAAGCCACTTCCGGAATGTTGGAGGTCTTACTTGGATCAATCCGATGTCAAAGTCGACCTCTCAGGCTGTCCAATGATGGGGTCCACAGTGGTGAGAGAAGACATTATCAAAGAAGTGACACTGGAAAGGCCTTGGTACATAACGTTATGGCTGATATCCGCCCAACCGTTTCTACAAATCTTTCTGCCTTATTTTCTAATGGGATTGATAATATTCGCTCCGCTGAACTTCATTTCCTACATCAACAAGATCAAAAAAACACAATTGCAAATCCTGCTTCCATTCTTTTGGATTTCCTCGGGAATTCTATCCGGGCTTCTCTGTGCTTTGTGTAAATGGATTCTCGTGGGGAACAAGAAACACGGCAAAATCGAGCCGATTTGGAGTTTCAGGATATTCATGGACACAACATGGCAGGCTATAAGGACACTTGTTGGAGACTATTTCATGGAGATGACGTGTGGATCGTTTTTGTTCAACATATGGATGAATCTCATGGGATCAGAAGTGGCATGGGATAAAGGGGCTTATGTGGACACCATGGGCGCTGTTTTGAACCCTGAATTAATGGAAATAGACGAGTACGGTTCCATTGGGAGAGAAGCTTTGATGTTTGGACACATATATGAAGGTGAAGGGGGAAAAGTTAAGTATGGGAAAATTGTTGTCAAGAAAGGTGGATTTGTGGGGAGCAGAGCTGTTGCAATGCCTGGAGTGACTGTGGGTACTGCAGGTAGTTTAGGTGCTCTAACTCTAGCAATGAAAGAAGAGTTTGTCAATTAATTTGCCTGTAATTTGTATTGTATGAGTATATAGTGTGTACTAGTTAGTCTTTCAAGCTTGGAGTAGGCAACATGAAATTGGAGCCTACAGTGTAATCTTGTCTTTGTTTTAAGTTATTTCTGATAATAAAAGCTCAATTCTGTCAAGTTTTAACTCATTCTCAGACAAAAAAACTCATATATGCATGTTTGCAGACGCTAAATGAAGTAAAAGTTTTGTGATTTTTGCCATCTTTCAGTACTTTAGGAGTGTTTGGAAAATCAACTTCCAACTTATTTTAAGCAAAGATATGTTGGAAGGCGCCAGAGATCAACTTTTAGCTTTTAGGTTATTTTTGAAAATAAATAAAGGTTTCCTTAAGAGTAGTAAAATTCTTCATTTTCTCCAAACCTTCGACTACTACTTTTTACACTTGAAAAGCCCACCTAACTATCAAAGCTCCTCATCCTTTATGTGAAGCATAATACAAAAACAATATAGGGTTTGATTTTCAGCAGCATATTAGCTTTCTCAACACCAGAACAATCAATAAATTGAGCAACAGCGTTAGATCAAGAACAAAAATATATATGCATATACATTTACATTACTGTTGCTGCGCTGGGAAGCTGAGAGATTTAACCCTGCTGAATCAAGCACACCTTCAACGCATTCTCAAGGCTGAAAAAAAACAAAAAAAAGAGACAAAATAGAAGGAACTTAGAAAACCAAAAGCTGTAATCTAAAAGCTAATATACAGTACAGTCTGTACAGATGAAGAATTTACCTTATTGGAGTTGCTTTTTTCAATGGCGGGACGTCGAGTCGGTGAAGTCAAGTTGCTAATCCTGGTGGGCCTATCGCTCTCTAAATCTGGGCTAAAGGTTTGGGCTGTGGTAACGGGCTGAACTTAATTCTAGTTAAGGCCCAAAGTAAAAATGAAGAGGCAACAAAATAATAGTTTAATTAATTCAAACTATCAAATGTGTGGGAGTGGGACATAAATAAGAACATTATTTTCGATTGGATGGAAAGTGATATTTGTGAGAGGACCAAGATGGGCCCTTTTGGTTGGTTGGGTCGTTGGTACGATAGTTGATACTTTAATTCATAATTGTCTTTTACAAAATTACCCCTCCCTCAAGATGCCAAGCATTTTGAGTTTTAAATTTTGCAATAATTACATTCACATATCCTGAGGAGTTTTGACCTAGTTACAAAAACATAACATCCATTCAATAAAATCAGACTTTATTTTTATTTTTTATCACCAAAACCAAAAACATAACTTGATAATGCTCTTTTCCTTTAGAATTCTCAAACAATTAAAGTAAGTTCAGGATATGTTTCTATAATTTCCGAACCTTATTTACGTAAATAAGCCAAATCTCAAGGTATATTTATGCAGTTTAAGACAAACTTCAGGGTTTGTGAATGTACTTATCCCTGTTATTTACTATAGTATGATTTTAGGAGCATTAGGGGACTCACTTCTTGTCAACATATAAGATCATCACAAGACAAAAATTTCATCCCAAATTAAAAAGAATCCAAATTAAATGTGATCCAAAATTAGAAGACAATAATGTAGCAACAGAAAAAATGAAAAGAAAGAAAAAGCTGTTACAGGAAAGGATTCTGCCACCGATAATCACTTCCTCAATTGCACTCAACAACTGCCTCAGCTGCCCGACGAGGTTTGTTCTTTCTCCTATTCCCATTTGGACGAAAACCATTCGACTTATTCGACTCTTCAGTGAGTGAATTCTCTCCGTTTCCATTTTCCTCTTTCACTGAGTCGACTACCTCCTTCACTTGAGTAGTGCCATTTCTTTTTCGTTTCTTGTTCTGCGCAGCTTTACTTTTCAAGTCTTTATTGGGAATCCCTGTTGTGTCCTCACTATCTTCATCTTCTATTTTTAGAGCTTCTTCTTCATCTATCTCATCTTTGAGTGGTTTTTGTGGTCTTCCTCTTCTTTTCTGTGCCGGGATTTTTTCTTCATCACCACTTCCCATATCGTCTTGGTTAGTTATAGATATCTTCTTTCCCTTTGCTCTGCCTCGGCCCATTATGTTAATCCTAGATATATTACGCAAGTACTAAATGTCTCTGCCAATGAAAAACATAATTTCTCATTTCAGAAATATATCAAAGTACACCGCGTAATGTTTATAAATGTCGAGCAAGTACAGATTTCATAACTTTAAGATAGTACTGATATGATGAGTTGATGACAAAGATAAAAGCATGGAACTTTTTAAGAGGGTCGAAGAGGTTTCAAAAACGAAATGGGCTAGCAAGTTCTATCATATAGATAAAGCCGGAAATCTTTACCCTCAACCAGTAGGGAAAGTAACAAAAAATTCACACTTAGCAACCAAACCATGATAAAGGCTATGGATTTCAAAGAATTGGTACCTTATCTATGCCTCTAGCTTAGCAATTTTAATCCCAACTGCAATAGGGATCTTAGACATCATAAAAAAAAAATTTAGACTACAAAAACACACTGAAATGTCCATAGTAAGAGATAATGAGAATATGGTAAGTTTGAGCTCAAAGAAAAATATGGTTAAATTCTCATTGCATAGTTCTGGATTCTTGGGGAATTTGCTTCCAAACATATTTACAGGGAACCCCAAAAGAACCGGAATTCTTCTATGCACAGGGTGTGTGGGGTCCACCATCCGGTCCATAGAAGAATTGTCCCAAAAGAACCATGAGAAAGAATGACCTTATGAAACACAAAATATAAAGCAATCTAGGTGGGAAATAGCACTTCAAAGTCCAAATCTTCAAGCATTATAACTTCCTTTTCCGTAAACAGGCTAAGAATAAGAATTCATATAAGTCTAATTGAATTAACGATTTATACACAGTCTATATAACACAGGAACACAGCTAGACCAGTAATGAAGAAACCAACATAAATGCAAAAAGTAAAAAAGAAGTAAATTTTAGATTCAAATCAAACTTATACTTCAGGAGACATTCCACAGACCAATTTTTCTTATAAAGAAACAACATGCAGAGCAGAAAAAACAATCTTTACAAGGTCATAAGCATGTTGAACCAATCCAACGAATTAAAGGCAGATCCACAAACTTCAGAACTACAAACGGCCATAAGATTCAATTTTTTCAACAATACATAAATCACTAAATCCATCGTCTACAGATTGCAAAACTTTAGATTAAAAAACAAATGATACTCACCACAAAAGCCATCAGAAAGTCATTAGACAGAAATCTGCTAAACCATGTGCCGAACAGATACTCCAAAGCAACCAAGAAGCCCAGAAAAATATTTAATTTCCAGATTTCAATAGGAAACAGCAGAGGAAAACAAAGTAATAGAGATAATGCTTTTTAGTGAAAAAAATGTGATCTTGGTGGGGAGTACAAAGAACCCAGATCGAGAAAGTTGAAAACAAAATCGGATTGATTCAGAATATCAGGAATTGGGCTTTCTAGGATATACCAAACAAGAGGCAGAAAATTGCACCAAAAGGGGGTAAAACGGACATGAAGCAGAAAACGCACAGAGATGATAGCACACAAGAGAGAGATAGAGAGAGCGATGGCTGAGAAACGTGAAGAGAGATATTTGTTGATTGGGTTTGTAGATTCTGTAGAAGTGTGGGGTGTCAAGACTCAAAGTGTGTGTATCTTATATTCTTATGTTAGCCACTGTGTGTTCTATGTGAGTGAGTAAGAAAAGCAGGGGTAAAAATTTACTTTCTGTTTCCCTTTTATCTAGCACACTCTTGAGTTTGACCAATTAAAATATGGATCAAAATTCAAAAGGGTTTCTTCCCCAAAATTTCAAGTTAAAATGTAAACACAAACATTTTACCCTATCATACAGACACGAACACAGAGACTCGGATACAATACGACCACGGTGAAAAGAATTATTTCCGACATTTTATATTAGAGAAGTATATGACACGATATCAAGCACAATACAACATGACATAATAAATTTTTAAAAATGTTTGTGGATCATAAATTTTACCTCAATATAAAAATATTTGAAAACACGTTACAAAAATTATTACAAGATACTTTAAATTTACAATTCTTTACTTTAAAAAAGGGCAAAACAAAAGCTTAAAAATATTATTAATTTACTTGTGCAAAAGGGTGAAAATTTCAAGATTATGTTAGATGCACGGATAACACACCCTCAAAATAACAAAATCGGATTTATCATGTCAATTGAATAAATGATGGAGTTATCTACACTTAGCCCACCAAGTTAAAGAAAATCATAAACAATACCTTATTTTTAAATATATTTACACTTATATTTAGTATTTACACGACACGACATGTTCATGATTTTTTTTAAACTTAGAAATATTCATGTGACTTTTGTCAATTTTTTTATTCACATGTTAACAGGAGTAATTCTTCTATGATACACCCGGCTCTAATACACTATTATTTTATTATTATTTTAAATAATAATAAAATAATAGTGTATTAGACCGACTCATAAAAGAATCACCCTATTGACGGTTGTGATTTTTTATATTTATTTTGTATCCAAGGTGTAACTTTTCTACTAGTTGGGGTTGCAATGTAATTTTTTATTAGAAGTATTTTCCATGCAAACTATTAGGTCCACAGGATGGCATTCATTTGCAGGGTGGTATTACCTCCGTATTTCCATGTGTCTTGTAAGTTGTATCAAGAAAAGTATATATAATGGCAATCATATTTCTTAGGGAGAAAAAGTATAAAAAGAAAATGAAAAACCAAATAGAGGAGGTTTGTGGAGTAGAATGAATGCATAATGGGAAAGGAGAAAATACCAAGTATAGCAATCAAATAAATGGTGGCTTGGTTATAATTCAAAACATGCTAAAGGAAGGAAGTGGGAAATACAAGGCAAGGCAATGGACCATGCTAACTCACTTTTGAGAATTCATGAATTAGATGACCAGACCAAACCAAACCTTAAGGTTGGAGATTAAAGTAGCTTTTCTTATGTTGGAAATGTGGAAAGAGTTTGAGGTTGTTGAAACTTCAAACTTGTACTTAGGACAATGTATGGAGGGCATTATAGTCTTTTTCTTAGAACATAACACCAAAGGTAAGCAATAGCAACTTTCTTCACAATTTGCAAACTGTTATTCTAAAACAGTACTTCCAACTTACTAACTCAAACCAACTGATGGTTTTGGGAGTAATAGTTGGACATTATATGTACAGAATCACAACATAAATGAGCACAAGAAGTTCAATTCAACACATAAACCTAACTGACAAATGATACAGGATCTGGAGGAATAGGGACATCAATTGATCCTTCCAGCATATGCATCACTCTCTTCATGTTAGGCCTCAATGCTGGATCTTCCTGAGTGCACCAAATCGCGATCATCACAAATTTCTCGAACCGTTTGATATCGTCTATCGCTTCCTCATCACCGACCACCAAGGATCGCAAAGTCCCTTCTTTGAAACAATCATAAGCCCAATCAGCAAGAACCATCTCACTCTCATCCTCAGCATTTCTTTCTACATTTTTCCGACAACATATTAGCTCGAGCAACAAAATCCCAAAGCTATAAACATCGACCTTGACAGTGATAGGCATGTTTCTGAACCATTCTGGAGCCACATAACCTCTCGTTCCTCTTATCCCGGTTATGGTTCTAGTCTGATCAGGCCTCAAAAGCTTCGCTAACCCAAAATCTGATATTTTTGCTGTGTGGGATTCGTCTAGAAGCACGTTTTGAGGCTTAATGTCACAGTGGATGATTTGGGAGCTGCATTCTTCGTGCAAATAACAAAGCCCTCTCGCGGTTGCAAATGCAATCTGAATTCTTCTATACCAATTGGGTCTAGACTTTTCGAATAGAAAATCGGCTAGAGAACCATTGCACATGAATTCATACACGAGAAGCCTATTTTGACCCTCTTCGCAATATCCCAGCAACCGGACAAGATTCTTGTGGTTCGTCTTGCTTATTGAGCTAACTTCAGCTTTGAATTCCTGCTCAGCTTCTCGTGCTATCTTATCCAGCTTTTTAACAGCTATCAGCTTTCCGTTTTCATCCTCGAGAAACCCTTTGTAAACCGTTGAGCACGCACCCCTTCCCAGTTCTTCCTTGAACCCATTCGTAGCTTCTTGCAGCTCATTAAAACTAAAGCTTCTTATGTTCACTCCTGGAAGAACCGTATATGCTTGAATCATTTTCGATGATTTTCGTCTATTTAAACGGAAAACGAAGAAAAGAAGTAGGTTAAGAAAAACCGAACTTCCCAACAAAACTGAACCCGCAATAATCAGAGCAGATCGATGACTGCTCTTACTAGGATTAACGCCACCAGTTGGACTTAACGTCGTCGCGTTGTCTTTTCTTACTTTTACCAAAGCCTTCAACTGTAAGCTAGGACCGTTCCTCCCATTGATAAACGGAAGCGTCTTCTTCCAACAGTTGCCGTCTTTAAAAATCGCAACAGCACAAAAACAATCACCAAGACAATCCTGTCTACAATCATCCTCACTGACTTGTCGAAAATGAGCATAGTGACCCCCAACCCAATCCGTGTTAGGCATGTCCCTGAGCGTAAAATGGTCGATTTCCTCTGATTGTTGAATGCAGCTCTGCATAACAAAATCCGGTTTGCATCCGGCCATGCCGTCGTTCGGGTCTACCCGCGAGTATCCGAAAGGGCAGTCACAGATAATCCTCTCATCAGTACCTATCCTGCAATAACCGTTTAATCCACAAATACCTCCTCCGATTTCTTCCTTAACGATAATACATACATTGGACGGCAAAAAGTGGCTAACAGACCACGCCATCGGCCTCCCGGCTGTCGATCTTGCAGACCTGGGATAGACATAATGCCTGAGAACACCGTCGTATTCAAGAATCAATCTCTGGTAAAATTGTCTATTCAAAGCTCCATTTGAGAACAGAGCATTGAGTACAGTTCCATTTTCTGTTGCGAGGTAGATGTATCCGGATTGGTTGAAGATCAACCGGAAACCACTGCCGACGGTTGCCGTCGACCAATAAGGATAAACGACCTCGTCCGATGGAAAGTTTCGCGTGTACAGCACAAGATTTCCATCAGGTTGCATCGCAAACGTGAATTTTCTTCTTGAGTAATTCGTCGCGGAAAAGCTCGAAACCAGAAGCCGACCTCGATCAAGTGTCTGCGATGGTAATAATGTGTCGGTCGGTTCGTCGAAACTCTGCCAGATGAAGGATGAAGAATTTCTTGCAAGAACGAAGTTTCCGCTGTCGAGCATTGCACCGTACGCCACCCCGGAGCCAATAAAATTTGCAGACCAAATCAGTTGGCCGTTTGGATCACTGAGTTCGAATCTCCCATCAGCAAAAAGTTGGATTATTGAACCTTGTTTAGCTAGATTATCGCGGTTGGCTGACCAAATAATGGTTTTATCAGGAATAATTTCATCGAACCAGATTGCCAGCAAGTAGCCTCCGGGAGCAACCTGCCGGAAACCGAAAGCAAATTCGCCGGAAGGTGATTTCCAGGTGGAGTTAGAATTGTCTGCAACTATGAATGAATCCAATGTAATGTTGTGGCGGGATTGAGCTGTGGTTAAAATTGGCAGTAGTAATATGATGAGCGTGATGAAGAATAGTTTACATGAAACTGGAAAAGCCATTTCAGGATTGATCATTTCTTTTTTATGAATCTGCCACAACATTTTAAACACAACTTTACAAGTTTGTCCTGTGCACGAAAACGAGTATGATTGGTCAATAAATGGACTCATAATCATGAAAATTAATTCTTACTATTTCTATGTATTGATTATTGACTCATTCATCATCCGGACGGAAGAGCCTCTCTTGATTAGGTACTGTTGGAAAAGCAGGGGCCAATCCATTGACTTTGAAATTTCAGCCTATAAGTCTTTGTGGGTATATGCAACAATTTAAATCATTTATTACGAAGTAGGTGTGGAGACGCGTTGATAGCTCTTATATTCGCTATTTATTTATGATTAAATTAGTATTTTTTTTTTCACGTAAATTGGGAATTTTTTTGTTTCTCTTTTTTAAATTAGTTAGAATAGAATAGATGAGTTACGTTAAAACAGAGCTGTGATCATGCACGAGAAGTCGAGCAAGTAGTACAGTAGTATTTGTACAGTACTTCTCCACATTAACTTCTTCTGGAGCGATGGAAATGGGTCGGGTTTAGGCTATCAGATCCGAAACCGGATCCGTCTACCAGCTGGACCGGTTCCTAGACCCGAATACACAACCCCTCTCCTTCCTCCACACCTCCCTCTGTCTTCTCTTCGTCTCTCTAAAATTGCTTGTGTCCATTTCTGAGAGATATTAGAACTAACTCCAGTCCCTAAAAAGTTCATTACTCCAGAAAATCACCTCTCTTCACTGTCTCTGTCACAGAGACACAAGTTATTTTGATTATTCTATACTTACTTGGTATGGATTTTGTTGTTTCTGGCCCAAGTCCGTGAAACCCAGAAGAGCTCATGCTCCACACGTCGCCACACCTCCCAAAGTGCCCGCCCTCCTAAGAGAGAGAGAGGGTGGCGGAGATACAGAGGGAGAGAGAAACCTACCAGAGAGAGAGAGAGCGGGCCAGACAGAAAGTGACGGTGAGAGAACCCGCCGGTGAGAGAGTGAATTTGAGAGAGGGCGGGCGGCGGAGATACAGATGTAGAGAGAGAGCGCGCAAAAACGATAACAAAAGAATTTCCAAAAACAAAATTAAACGGGTCCAGGGCAGGCGGGTTCAGGATCCGACCCGTACCGATTGCCATACCTAAAATTCAGCAGCTTGGTACAAATCAAAATCAATTCGACGGCTGAGATTAATTCCTGCTGATTCTAGATTAACTAGTCAGTACTCAGTCCACCGAGTTCATTTATTTCACTTTCTTCTTATTTACTTTTTAAATTTTGAGGGGTTTATTTAATTCTGTAAATCGTCGGCCCAAATCTTTAGCTTTTAAGGCTTAAGCATTCAGAGAGGGCAGGCATTGTTGGTGAAGTTAGATTCTCTTTCAATTCTTCATTGTAAAGATTGGATCTTTATGCTTCAGGCTGGTTATTAATAGAGCGGTATTGTATTTTGATTCTATAAAAAAATTCAGACCTTTTTGAGTTTTTGTGCAAATGTGTGACGGTGATTTGATTTTCAATGTAAATTATGAAAATTAACTTGAAGACTAAGGGATTACTTTGAGCAAATCTCAGTGATCGCTCTCTCTCTCTCTGCGCTTTGTGACAGACAGTTTGTTATTTCTTTCATGGCAGATATTGATTTATTAATGGTAAGTGATTCCTGAAAAATCACTTCAGAAGCTCACAAAATATTATGGATGTTTATTTAGAAATTTGTCTGCGCAATCTTTGTTCAGAATTTGGGGAAATTTTTTTCAGATATGGTTACATGGACCCTTTCTGCTGATCATAACGTAGATGATCAGTCAAAAAAAAAAAAAAAAAAAAGGAAAAGCAAATGACTTTCACCTCTAATATAGCTAGCGCCGTGAATTTGGAGTTTTTACATAAGCAGATGATCTACGGTGGTTCACTCCGAAACTAACCTTTGTTTTTATTTTTCAATGCTCAAAACATTTCAGTTTCAGCTAAAATTTCGAATGGGAAAAAATCACATTTCTTCACTGCTACACGGGCTGGATTGTTAGTTTATATTCTTCTCATCATCACCCATTTTATAAGTAGGATTTTGTGATTTTATTTGATCTGCATGCTTCTTTTTAGGGGCGTTTACTAATTTAATGTTTGCTTGAGCTGTAGTTTTGTGATTCTGCTTTTTAAAATTTCTAGTACTTGTTTAATTTTTCTTTTCGTGATTCTGGATTATAATTGGGTTGACCAATCCTAGCTTCCTCATAAAAACAGATTACATGCAAGAACCAATCCCAGAAGATGGTCTTGAAACCTTATGGAATGAACTATCACATTTAGAATTGTCCCACATGGACATTGTGGGAGAATGGCTGAAATTAATCCGGAATCTGCACTTCTCATCCCTCATAGGAACTATTTGTTCGCAATGGAAGAAAAACTATTTGGGGTATTTTTTGTAACTAGGAAGCTCATGTAAGCCTGTAAATGTAATATTCTGACTAAGATGATCAATTTCCTAAAACTCCATTGGTTTTTCTGATAAGTCCGTGGACCGTGGCCGTGGGCAACAATCGAAGACTCAATGAGACTAACAAAATTAATTGTTTAATGATTTTTAATGCATTACCAAGACATCTCAACAACTAAATTAAGAAAAGCTTGTTAAAATCTTACAGCAACCTATTATAGTACTGAACCTCTCTGTTTCCTTCTCTTATTCACAGCATTCATAGAAAATAATCACTTCTGTAATGGCTTTCGCTGTTCCATTTAAGCTATTGTTCATCACGCTGATCATTGTGCTGCCAATTTCAGACACAGCACAGTCCTCCGGCAATGTAACTTCGGATTCATCCATAGTTGCAGACACTACAAATATCACCTGGAAATCACCTTCCGGGGAATTCGCTTTTGGCTTCCAACAGGTTGCTCCTGGAGGAGGCTACTTGCTAGCCATCTGGTTCGATGAAATTCCTGAGAAAACAGTTGTTTGGTCTGCTAACCGCGATAATCTCGTCAAAGAAGGATCGAGAATCCAACTTTTTTCAGATGGGAGATTCGAACTCAGCAATTCAAGAGGGGTACGGATTTGGGGTGCTAATTATGTTGGATCTGGCGTTGCATATGCCTCCATGCTGGACACTGGAAACTTTGTTCTTGCAAAAAATACATCAGAAATCCTGTGGGAGAGTTTTGATGATCCAACGGACACATTATTACCAACCCAAATATTTAATTACGGAAATCTAATTCCAGCTTTTCTGAAAATAACTACTCTAGAGGAAGGTTCATGTTCTCATTGCAAACTGATGGGAATCTTGTGCTTTACACAAGAAACTTCCCCATGGATAACAATATTGTAGCGTATACAGCAACAATGACCCTTGGAACTGGATTTCAGGTGATTTTCAACCAGTCCGGATACATTTACCTCATAGCTGAAAATGGAACGATTCTTGATGATCTGTTCTCCAATGGAGTTTCGAGTAGCCAATTTTACCAGAGATTGATTCTTGAATATGATGGGATTCTCAGGCACTATATCTATCCCAAGTCCGGTAATTCAGCTGGTGGCAGAGTGATGGCGTGGTCCGTTAACGGCTTTATGCCGTCCAATATATGTGTTGGTGTAGGTGGAGAAATAGGAGCAGGTGCTTGTGGTTTGAATAGTATTTGCTCATTAGGAACTGATCAGAGACCTATTTGTAGTTGCCCTCCTAACTACTCTCTAAGGGACTCATATGACAGGATGAGTGGATGCAAACCGGATTTCGTTGCACAGAGCTGTGATCAAGAATCGAATGAGACCAACCTTTTTGGTTTCAGGGATATGCCTAATTTAGACTGGCCTAGTGCTCACTATGCTCGTTTCGAACGAGTCAGTGCGGATTACTGTCGGCAGGCATGTCTCGGTGATTGTTTCTGTGCTGTTGCGATTTTTAGAGACGGAGTGTGTTGGTTGAAAAAAATCCCTTTTTCCAATGGGAGAATTGATCCTACATTACAGTTAAAAGTTTTGGTAAAATTAAGGATCGACAACGGGACGGGGACAGTAAATCCTTCTGGCGGTTATACAAGAGCGAGCAGTCGATCTGCTCTGATCATCACTGGTTCTGTTTTATTGGGCAGTTCAGTGTTTCTCAACTTACTCTTGTTTTCATCTGCCGGCTTCTTTGTTTATCGTCTCAATGGAAGAAAACCTAAGATGATTCAGGCTTGTACGGTACTTCCTGGAGCCAACATAATAAGAAGATTCTATTTTGACGAGCTAAAGGAAGCTACAAACGGATTCAAGGAAGAATTGGGAAGAGGTGCTTGCTCAACAGTTTACAAAGGGGTTCTCGAGGATGAAAGCGTCGTTGCTGTAAAGAAATTGGATAAGATAGCTAAAGAAGCTGAGAAGGAATTCAAAGCTGAAGTTAGCTCAATCAGCAAAACCAACCACAAAAACCTTGTCCAATTGCTGGGATATTGTGAAGAAGGTCAAAACAGGCTTCTCATCTACGAATTCATGTCGAATGGTTCCTTGGCGAACTTTCTATTCGAAAAGTCAAAGCCCAACTGGTATAAAAGAGTGCAGATCGCATTTGCGACTGCCAGAGGGCTTCACTATTTGCATGATGAATGCAGCACCCAAATCATCCACTGTGATATAAAACCTCCGAACGTACTTTTAGATGAATCCCACTCAGCAAAAATATCAGACTTTGGGTTAGCTAAGCTTATGAGGCCTGATGAAACTAATACAACAACCGGGATAAGAGGAACTAGAGGTTACGTGGCTCTGGAATGGTTCAGAAACATGCCTATAACTGTGAAAGTCGATGTTTATAGTTTCGGGATTTTGTTACTCGAGCTACTATGTTGTCGGAAAAATGTGGAATCGGATGTTGAAGATGAGAGATCAGTGATTCTTGTTGATTGGGCTTATGATTGTTACAAAGAAGGAACTTTGCGTTCATTGGTGGCGATTGATGATATCAAACGGTTTGAGAAATTTGTGATGATTGCGATTTGGTGCACTCAGGAAGATCCAGCATTGAGGCCTAATATGAAGAGAGTGATGCATATGCTTGAAGGATCAGTTGAAGTTCCTGCTCCTCCAGATCCTGAATCATTTATTAGTTAGGTTGAGATTTCCCTTTCTTTTTTTTTTTTTTTTCTTGAATTGCTCTGTGTTGCATTCATCTTTACTATTCAAGTTTATTTCTTCAAGTATTATGTCTGGTTAGAAGAAATGGTGCTGTAATTGTTTAGAATTGAATCTCTTAAACTATTTAGGATGTGATACTGCTTGAGTTGATGAAACAAATCTCATAATTTACCAAAACTGAGACTTGATTCAGAGCTTTTGATTGATTATTAACAATATAACATTAATAAATGACTAAAAAAATACATATATTATATAGTTTAACAAGATGAAATTAACTATGATCTAGTTTATATTATCCCTGTCTTTTTGGCACCAATTGGGATAGAAGTTGGTCTGTTTTGGAAAAATGTAATATCTGGTAACAGACAAATGAACTTATTTTCTACTTTGAATACCTTGTTTTGTGTCATACTATTAGATTTTGGAAGGGAGGTTTGTGTAATTTGCATAATTTTCTCAATGGATCGAGGTCTGGTCTTCTATATCTTCTTTACATATGACAATTGCAAGATAATTGACACAACAAATCAATTAGCTCCATTAGCTAAAGATGTGGCTGTAGCTTTCAACCTGTCACAAGGTACCGGATTTGGCTCGATGTGCTATTGGCTACCCATTTTTTGTTTCCTTAAGTACAAAGAAATTGAATTGCAAGTATTTTCAGGAGGCCCCATTTGTTTGTTTTCTGGAGTTGTACTAAGATATAAAGTTAAGGAAAAGTCATATGCTAGAGAAAAGATGGGCGTTGGGCGGGGTTTAGAGTCTAGAGGAACAAAAACAAATTTGAGGGTTTTGTTTTTTTTTGCACCAAATTAAAGGTCACATTAGAAACTAGAAAACAGGGGATCCAACTGCAGCGATTTGCCTCTTACCCGTTTTTATTTCTGCGGCTATATACCCTGAACTATCGACGGAATTAAAGGGAATATTTGGTCTCGAACTATTTTCGGCAGAATCAAAGGAAATGTTCGTTTAGGTGATATGACGATGATTTTGCCTTTGTTTTCTTATTTCTTGTGGCCGTCTTATTTTCTTGAAATTCCTAATATATTTCTTGTGATTTCTTCTTATTCATATTATTATGATCGACTACTTATTTATTTGTTTTGAAAATTGCTCGGCCTTTTCCACCAAGTCATGGTTCATGAATCATGAGTAGGGTAGGGAGATTAATCATTATTTTCCTTATTAGTGATTAAGTTGGGTCACCTTTGTCGAAAGTTGGTTGTTCTTTTCAGAAGCACTTCGCTGTAAAAAAGTTAAAAAGCAAAGGACCATTTAACTTTTTGGGTCACTGCACACGGATGCCCCTTCACTGTGAAAATACTATGATCATTTCCCCACGTTGTGCTGGGATTTTTGAAATAGCTAAATGATTATTATTTATAGTTTATGGTTCAAAATTAACATTTAATAAGAATTGTAATGTTGATCATAATGTGTACATTTTATTTTCATTTCTCATTGTATTCTCATCACTTCTCAGTTATTCCAAGTCAACAAAGAAAACATGGCCAAAGTATAAAGATAGTCAAAAGCTTAATGCGATTATGCTTTGGACAACGACTTTGAATGCCATTATAATCTTACCAAAGAGATCGAAACCCTTTTGGACTTATGTATATTTGAGTGAAAATTGGTTAGATATTTCATATTTGAGTGGACTTATCATCGTAAAGCTATTATATTGTTGGGGAAAAAAAATTGTATCCTAACCTAAAGTTCGGAGTTTGGCAAATATCATGAAATTCAGTCCCGTAAATTTAGAACATTTTGTCAAGTAATTTCAAACGTAAATACAGCAATATTCTTTCGACTATTAGAAATTACAGAGATACTCCTCAACTATCTAACACTTATTAGATCTTGCTATAGAGTTAGGGTTTAAGTCGCCCTTAGTGTAAGTGTAATTATCATTTTTTCTAAGATAAAGATCTTTAAGGATAAAATGATAATTTTTTAATTTTCTTTTACGTTTTTTAGTTTCAATTATCGTTAGGGGATATGTCTGTAATTTTCAGTTGTCGAATGGTGTGAGTGTAATAAAGAATCATATATATATATGAAAATGAATGAGTGAGATATTTTAGGAAATATGCTTATATATTAATGAGTTAGATTAGTTAAAATTAGTTCATTTTGCCATGTAGATTATTTCTATAATTAAGTCATTAATTATGATTTTTGTAACTTACATATATATATTTAATTGACATTCCATATATTGGTTTATATTAAAAAAATTGTAACTCCTATTTAATTATAGAATTATATAACTACTTTATATAATATTGATATTGAAAATTTTATTCAAGAAATAATTTTAAAGTAAATTTTAATAAGCTTTGCTAATTATTATGAACTTTACATTTAAATGCTAAAAAATATATATATGATTGAAGGGAAGCTTACAACTATTTATAATTTAGATATAATATTCAATTTGTACATGAAAGCATAGTATAAAAAAATTACCATTCACAAAATATTAACAATATTTGGGTAAAGGATTATTTAGTTCTATAATTAATATTTTTTTTTATTTTGTATTCTTTTTATCTATCATGTAATTGTATTTTCAAAATTGCTTTTAATTATTTGTGGGGTCACATAATTACGTACATTTTTTAAAATGTAAGTTTAATTAAATTTTATTATTACCTTAATATTATAAAATAAATAAATAGTTGATTTTTTTTAGAAAAATCTCTAAATACACGTGTTTCATTTCCATTTTGCGGTGGAAAAATTATATTTAATTTCAATGTGAATAAATTTATTAAGTTATTACATATAAATATTAATATTGCCATAATATAAAGAAAATTTCAATAATGAAATGAACATTATTGTTAATTAATAATAAAATAATAATAAATTATTCAACAAAAAAATAATATCAAGTATACGAGAGATTCCAATAATTATTTATATGGTCTATTATTAAATATTTTCTATATTTTAATTATTATTTTAATATTTTTATATTGATTGTGTGCGTGATTTAAAAATAATTATATATATATATACCTCTATTATAAATACAAAATCATATCATATTACTATTTTTATATATTTAAAATGAGTTTTTCATATATATAAAGTATGATTATCTTATAAAAAGAATTATTTTGGTGTGTGATATTTATATGTATTGTTAATAATTATATAAGAAAATATGATTCAATATATTTAATAATATATATTTTATAAATAGATTTTTTCGTGCAACGTAGAGAATATATATATTAATTTATAAAAAAAACTCTGTTAAATTTGTGATATATATTCAATTTGTTAATATATAAACTATAATTTATATTAATATATTAAATTTATAATTATAAATTAATTTTTCGATGCAACGCATGGGTAAAAACTAGTAAATAAATAAAACATTTGACTCATGAAAATTGTAAAATTCTTTCTTTTTTTTTGTAAAATTCAAGCACATTAAATCTTGGCCAAAAAAAATATTCTTGGCCTTCATTTTAAGCACTGTATTCCACGCGCCTCCACTTATAATTGATATTCAATTAGCGTATCAAAATCCTATTTAATCTGTATATGTAACCACTGACAACAAATCTTACGTAACGGCGGTATTCACGTTCTACCTTATTATTTTAATGTACATACGTAAGCATCGCCTCCACGTACGTCTACAGCAATTTTACAAATTAAATAAAAAAAACAAAGGAAATTTTAAGCTTTAACATAAAACCCTTTACACGTGCGTCAGAACTCCGTTAATGAGACGTTATGTGGACTGTTATCCGGCGACGGCGACCATAACGGTGACGGCGGGAGATTCAACTTCTCAAAATATTCCCATATGTCAATTCCACCTTCTTTTACTTCTGTCTCTTCCCGTGACGGCAGAAAAGGCGGTCGTAAAACTTCCGTCACTAAATCCCACCTCAACCCACGAAAGAATTCATGCTCCTTAATCTCCGACGCGCCCCCCCGGTATCCCAGGCGGCGCGTGGGATCCTTTTCAAGCAATTTTCGTATCAAGTCTGTTAATGCATCGGGTTTTCCGTTGAACACCGGCTCAGCAAACAGTATTTTCTCGAAGGTCTCTTTCCGACTCCTCCCCTTAAACGGCGTCGTCCCATAAAGCATTTCGTAGCAAAGAACTCCGAGAGCCCACCAGTCGACGGCGAATTCATGGCCGTGGCCTCGTATAACCTCCGGCGAGACATATTCGTCGGTGCCCACGAAGGAATTCGAACGCTCATTTGTTGAGAAAGTAGTACTGTTGGGATTTCTTTTACCTACAGGAGACACACGTGCACTTTTTGCTTTCTTCAAGAGATTTTTGTTACTGAGGAGTAGTGTGAATTTTCGAATTTGCGCAGGCCTTTCTTCCTCAGGATCGGAGTGAATGTTGATTTCGCCGGAGTTTCTGATGACCAAGTCACGTGACAGGTCGAAGTCCGTGAGTGTCACGTGACCCGACTGCTGAACGAGGATGTTTTCAGGCTTGAGGTCCCTGTAAACAATTCCCTGGCCGTGGAGGTGTTCGAGGGCGGAGATGATCTCCGCCGCGTAGAAGCGGATGACGGCAGCGGAGAAAACTTGGTCGTTTTGGCGGTGACGGAGAACATTGAGGTCTCCGCCGGGGCAGAAGGGAGTGGCCCAGCAAATGAACTCCTCATTCTCCGATGAGCCAATGAGATG
This sequence comes from Verbena officinalis, assembly GCA_958496215.1. NCBI lineage: Eukaryota > Viridiplantae > Streptophyta > Magnoliopsida > Lamiales > Verbenaceae > Verbena > Verbena officinalis. Next base: position 1,829,450 of record OY292385.1, read on the forward strand.
GGGGAGGAACTGGTGGTCGGAGGCGGAGAGACGGCTGAGGACGGAGATTTCGTGGCGGGCGCGGCTTTCGGCTTGGTAGTGGACTGAGGATTTTTCCACCACCTTGAGGGCGAATGGCTGATCGTCTGAGTTGTCGTGGACGAGGAAAACGGTGCCGGTGGCGCCTCTGCCAAGTACTTTGGTTGCTCGGAGCTTGGTTAGCTCCAGTTCCGGCGGGGTTTTTCTGATATCCATATTTTGTTTTTGGATGAGGAGAGAATGAGAATTTGGAGAGGATAAATAAAGAGATAATAAATACACACAAATGTGCGTATATCAGTATATGTGCGTCTTATGGGAATTATAGCAATATGGAGAAAGGGATCATTAAAGAAGACATTTTGTCATTATTTATGAAACACGGAATTTTTTTCGAAATTTTATATTAGAAGCATCCGATACATTGGATACAACACAATACGATATTATAGGATTTTTAGGATTTTTACATAAGTTATAACCTTCTTTGGTACTCAATGTTTGATGGTTGCTTGAGGATTATTAGGTAAAGTAAAATTTATACTACCTCAATCATTATTGATTCCAACTCCTATCTTTTATCAAGACAAAAATAATATTTACTTCCTCTTTGTGTCATGACACGAGTTTTATTATTTCCTAATTTTAACCGCCCAAATATGCACTAACTGGTAAAAAAATGAAGAAAAAAAAAACTAAATCTTTACGATAACTTTAGACCATTGGGGAACATAATTTGCCCCACACTGATATCTTAACCCTTAAATCAACATTTCAAAGCTTCAAAATGGAATTGTTGTCTGACATCATTAGTCGGGTGAAAATGAAACCGTCCACCTAAGTTAAATTAAAAGGCAAAAAAAAGTTAACTTTTTATTTATTTAGTACACATATAAAATTCCTCGCACTAATGTCAAAGTACTTTTGAAACATAAAAATTCTGTTACATTTAGATTGTGGGTGGTCGGCCATAAATATGATTTTTTTTTTTTTGTGAATTAGGGCCTTAATCAAATTTGGAGTTTAATCATAATTAAGGTTCTTTATTCCTTCCAACAAATATATTTAGTGGGGATCGAACCTGATTCTCTTATCACAAATTCACCATGTGTTTCCAATTGAAGCACACCAAGTTGATGTAAATATGATTCTACCTCATTAGCATAATTCCTTTTTTAATCAAAATGGGCTAATATAATTTAAAATTTTAGGAAATCACATGCTTTCATTTTGCTAATTGATTAGAAAATTTATGTTAGCCTACTATTGTAATCATTGCTACAAACCACACAAATTTGAACCAAATTCAAATTATATCTATTAATAAGCATGTTTTGGGAATTAATGATTAAGATTATCTGATTGTAACCTCGTGTGTCAGTGACCATATACAAGCATTTTATATAGTGTTTTGCCACATAATTTTCAAATTTATTACTGCCATCTTTATGTTAGGAAAAAAAATGTTTCCTTTACTTTGACGTTTTTTTACACTTTTACCTTCTAATTTATTTATTTTACCAATTTGCCTAAACTTTGCAGATTTTGTTGTTTGCCACGACGTGTTTCTAGCGGAATATTCCGTCCAGATATCCTCACACGCGTAACACGTGGGATCTTAAGGGAATTTTGGTCATTTTCCATCCAAACCCGACCCCTAATAACTAACCGACATTAAACCAAATAAAAAACTGAACCCACCTACTAATAACACAAGCCCAATTATGACTGAAGATTGGGATTAAATCCGCCCAATTGTCAGCTACAATCTATCTAAGCATAAGCCCATGTAATGGTATAAATGGCCTGGTTTTTATTTTGGGCCTACTGGTAGCCATTAATGCAACCCAGATATGGTATTTTTTTATAAGACAGCCCAAACATAGTAGCATATAAGGATTTTGGGCCTTTTCATAGCCAACTTATAGCCCAAATACAATTAACACTTTAAAAATTGTTTGTTTTTTTTTTAAAATTCGCTTTAAAAATTGTTGAGATAGAAAGAATTGTGCCATTAAGAAAACTTGGAGATGATGGTTATCTTCTTCTTTTTTTTTAGGGTTTCTACCCAATCCGAATGCCTAATTGGAGACAATCATTCCAACCAATTGCTTCATACATAAATTAAGATTTCTATCCTATATCTTATTTATATCTCATTTCATTATATCAACTGTTATGATATACGGACATTTCTAAAAATCCTACCATGTCATATCGTGTCGTAAAATATAAAAAAAAAAATATGTCGCCGTATTCGTGTCGTGTCCGTGTCCGTATTTCATAGATCAACTAGATATTTGTTTCCCAACCGCCCCACACTTTTTGGTTAAAGATGATAATTAAAATTTATTCAAATATTAAATAGCCCATGTACGTATGTAAAGGTGAGCCATATAACAACGACCTAATTGTTATTAATTGTCGTGAAAATACGTAATTGATCTTCTCCATTATTTTAATTTTAAATTCAATGACAATGATACGATATATCAATAGTCACCCTAATTTGGAGGTAGGTTTGTTATTTTTCTAAAAATATTGCACTAACTTTTCTTAGCAAGCAAAAGTTGTTGTTTTTAATTATAATATTATAATTCAAAAAAAAAATGTTACTTAACTGTGTGATATTATGCTAATTTAGTTATAATTCTCGAATTCGAGTATCGAAAATGCAACTTGATATGACAAAATCAGACGTAATGCCTTGCCTTGACTTATGCTGTTTAAATTTTTATTTCAATATTCACTTACGAGTTATGAAATACGGAAATGATACAACACATCGACACAAATTTATTTTGATATTTTTCACTAGAGAAGCATCCAACACAACGTCGAACACGGCATAATATGGCGGGATAAATTTTTAGAAATATCTGTACATTATAGTTTACGAATTTTCCGCCAAAAGACGACATAAAAGACAAATATTTGCAAAAAATCTAAATTAAAAGAAAAAAATGATCTCAAAATCCATAAGGAAATGGTCTCCAGTAGGATGCTTTGGTTGAATTCCACGAAAGCAGGCCCCCCACTTTTGCGTAATTATTAATCAGTCCACCATCACGCCAACCACCAGCATTGCAATTATATAGGACAACCACATTTTCATTTATTTACATTTAGCACCACAGCGATATATTAAATTCAATTATACACCACACAATATAGTTGTAGCCCCACAGCACACATTCAATACAAATATATTTCTATTTAAAAAATATATATTTCTTTTTGCAGTAATCAATGAGGATTGAAATACATGAATTTCCACTCCAAATATAATATGATTATGATTATAATAATAATAATAATAAATAATTCTAAGAAATAACAATAATACCCCTATACTTCAACGAATTTACAACAAAGCCCACCCGATCTTCCTCTCCGATGAACCAACTAACAGAGGAATTTTCTACGAAATTAATCAACCCAGCTAACCAGAAAACGCAAATTATAAAAATCAAAACCCTAGATCTTCGTCTCTTACGACGAAATACGCGGTCAAACCTTGAGAAGCTTCGCAGCTCTAACAACGGGATTTTCCCTCGCGATCGCATCCCGACCGGCCGCCTTGTAATCGTAGCTGCAATCGTGGCGATCTGAGTATCTGTGCTCCGAACAGAACATATCTCCACACCTGCATCGAAAACCCATCAACCCGATCTTCTTTCTGCAACCCGAACCGGAGCACCGAGTCACCTCCCTCGGTCTCTTTAGACCCACCCGCTTCTCTTCCGGAACCACCGGATCGGGCTTTTTCTCCGGCGAATTAGCGGAGCTCGTTCTCTGCTCACACGCACCGGATACCTTCAGATCTGAGCTATCCGGCGATCTCGCCGGCTGTAACTGCGGCGGCGGAGCTGGCATCGCCTGCGGCGGGGTGCATATGGGTAGATTTTCCGGGACCTTGAGCTCGGTTTCTTCTTTCTCTCTCTTTTGCGCCATATTATCGAGAAAGAGAGCAAAAGAATGAAGGGAAAAATGGGTATATGGAAATGGAAAACAGAGGGAGGAATCTGAAAGGGTTCTATTTATGATTTGGGCATAAATATGGGTTAAAGAGAGAAATAGAATAATGTGGAACGCGTATGGGCATCAGACATTGGTGTGGTGTGAAATGACTGAAATGCCCTCAAGACTTGCTTTTTTTGGGTGGTGGGACGGTCCTGGGGAAATGCGGCTTTAGATCAGCCCTGACGTGGTGCTGCATGGGCCGAGTTTAAGATAAGGGCGATTTCGTCTTTTATTGACCTTTTTCTTGTAATTTTTATGATTTTCCCCATGTTAGGAGATAATTTTTTTTTTTTTTTTGTCATGTTAGGAGATAAATTATGAATGAAGATTATATTTTAGTATACTAGCAAGTCTTATTTAAAAAAAAATAATTGGATCATTGTCATGATAAGAAGTCTCAACTTTAGATTTCTTTGAGAGTAATATCATAATATGTGATTGATATACTATTACCAACTGCTAATCAGACATCAGACTTCAAATAATTATCAATTTAAGCATATGAAATATTGCAATTTGGCTTTTGTTAGCGTTGCGTCACATCCCCGTATTCATCTACATATGTTGATCAGGTCGTAATTTTTTCTATATTACATTTATAATAATTCAAAGGAATATTTGAATTATCAGTGTTTTTTGAGTTTGTTATCTAAACTAACTTTTCATACACTTTACCATCTGAACTATACAAACCTAATATGTTACCATGTCCGTCTAATTTTAAATAGAATATTCTGTCTAAATTCTCACACATGCCACTCAAGTGATTTTCTTAAGGATATTTCTATCGTTTTGGATAATTACTGAATCACGTGTATAGCATGTATGAGAAATTAGACGAAAAATTGACTTAAAATTAATAATGCTTGGAAGGAATTTTTTTTTAAAAAATACAAAACCAAAGTCAACAAAGATAAAATTTTAAAATATACAAAGTTAAACTGAAACATGTAAATAAAAATATTTTTCTGTGGGCAGAGAGGGAGTCTGGTGGTTTACGGCTTTGTGCAGATTGCTGTTCAATAAAATTATATTTTCTTTCTTTTCTGCATTTAATTTGCTTTTCTGAGCATTTTGGCAGACACTGTCAATGATATATTCTTCTAACTCGTGTCCCTTTTAGTACAGACCACATCGAAATCTTAAATTCGGGTTCAAACTTCTTGCAAAATCCTTGGACTTGGAGGGTAATTGTTATTTGTTAAAGATTTGATCTTCTTATATGGGCAGTGGGCTTGTATTCATTATTCTTAAAGTTATGACATGGATACAAATTCATTATTAATAACTTCAACTTCCGTTGGTGTGAATATAAATCAGAATTATCGCGAGACAGTTCCGTTGGTGTGAGTACAACCAGAATCATTACAGACACATTTAAAATGATCAATACATTATTCAAAAAATTAGAGACATTATAAAACAAAAATAACCACAATTTACAAGCTGACACAAGTCTTTTTTAAGAAGGATAGAGCTTCATTCCATCTATAAGGAACACATACCCACTCCGAGATGAGAAAGAAAAACACAATATAATAAAGAAGCAAATAACAAGAAGAAGAAAAAGTTTACACACGCCCCAACTCACAATCACTTCTTCTAAATCTTATCAAGCTTTTCAGCCTTGACAACAGGGTTTGCCTTAGCTATAGCATCCCGTCCGGCAGACCGGTAATCGAAGGGGCAGTCGTGTTTGTCAGAGTAGCGATGGGACCCACAAAAGAGATCGCCGCAACGGCATTTGAAACCCGTCAACCCGACACGTTTATTGCAACTGGAGCATCTGCTGGGGCCCGTTTTCGGCTTAGGCTCAAGAACTGCAGCAGCTTCAGTAGAAGCGGATGCAGGAGCAGAAGTAGAAGAAGTTTTGAGTGATGGGGCGGAAATTGGCTTAACTGCTACTAAATCAGTCTTGGTGAGAGACGATTCTTCTTTCTCGGCTCCACTTGATGATCCATTGACAATGTTTTCAATTGATGATGCAGCAAAGTTGGCATGTTCTTGTTTGAGCATTACATCTTTGTAGCATTTCGAGCACATGTTCATGTTTGCTGAGCTGCCGAAGAAGCCACAGTTGTTGACACATAGGATTGGGCCTTCGGGAGTCGGTTGGCAGCCCGTCTCGTCGTGCTCCATCTTGTAAATTCTGATGTATTTCAAATTAAATAAAGGGTCAATTACAAATAGCCCCCTGAGGTTTGCGCAGTTTACAAAAGCACCCTCCAACCTTGAAAATTACAAAAAACACCCTGAGATTTTGAAAATGGCAAAGAAAAACACCTGCAAACTAACGGAAAATCACGGTCTCAAGGAGGTTTTTGCAACTAACGCATAATCTGAAGACTGAATTATATCAAATAGTTAAAGATCAACTAGGTTAGGAAAAGAATATATACTAACTTGATGACTTCTCCTTCAAAAGATTTAAGCATTAGCAACAAGTTATATGTAATTAAGAACAAATGAAGCAACACTTTACCATCATTTAATCTTTATTAATCAGATAGAAAAACTAAAGGGATGCTAAGAACTTAGAAATACAGAGGGATATATACAGCAAGTTTATGTCCCATTATCCCTTCCCAGAATTTCTAGTTTTGCGAATATCCATCTACTCCAAGAAAGGCAGAGTAAGAAATTTCATAGATATAAAACTGGAAAGACGAAGTTTTGCTGAAACATTCTCTGGCTACTGTTGCATACAATCTAATATGTAAAATTATATAAAAAAGATTGAATCTTCAGCCAAAATATGCTGAAAAGACGCAAATTTGTCCATCTTTTCATGGAATAACACCTAATTTCATAACATAACCAAGCACAATGAATCAAATCAAGTAATTGAAACCCCATCCCCACCCCAAAAAAGCATAACACAACATACCAAAAAGGAAAACAAGAACAAAGAAAATCCCACCTCCTAAAAATATCATATTGAAAAAGAAAAATGAAAATATGTCGAATAAGAGAAAAGCCCAATTTAAATTAAAAAAAGAAGGTCAATAAACAACGTTCAAACCGCAAATCCATAAATCAAAACAAGCGAAAGCCAAACACAAACCTTCGTCAGGCATATCCATGTCTAATACTAATCAAAAAATGAAAAACCCATATACCAAAAAGATCCAAGACAACAGATCCATAATCATATACATACACAAAATTAAATACAAGAAGAACAGGAAACTAACCGTGTTATCACAAAATCAAAAAAGCTAGCGTTTTCTTTCCGTAATTTGCCACCAAGGGCCAAATCGATTTCTTATGCAACGGATCGATCAAGAGGGGTGAAATTTCTCATAAGGGGTCCCCTTTTACTTTAATTATTTGTACTCTTCTTTTTTTTGTTTTTATCTTTTTCTGATTTACAAAAGAGAAGAAGAATCTTTTCTGTTCTACAAAAGCTCTTCTTCTCCAATGAAAATCTTTTCTGATTAGGTGAAGCCGTGGGTGATTCTTATTTGTAGAAATTTTTATTTACATTTTTGTTGCTTTTTTTCATTTTTCCAGTTTTACCCTTGTTGGAAAGCTTTAATAACGCTTTCCCCATTGATTGTCAACCAAACAATCAATGGCAATTCTGTCACTGTGCATGTGGCTTATATTTCAAGCTAACTAATACAACTTGGAAGAAATTATTATTATTAGATTAAAAAAAAGAAATTATTATTGTTAGAAAATATGTTCAAAAAACTTATTTATATTTTAAATTATCTATTTCTTTAATCTTTAATATTATTTTGAGGAAATACAAAACTAATGAAACGAGACAGCTTTTTAGAATATGCATAAAGTAAGAAAATAAAATATTTAAATTTTGTGGGCTAATTTTAAATATTTCTTGAGGACCAATGCCTTAAATTTAAACACATCAATTTATTTAGAACCAGAAAAATTCAAACACAACGCATTTTAAATTAACTATAAGTAAATTAATTAATATTCTAACTTAATTTTCTTCTTAAGTATTATTTTCAAAACATGATAAAAGAAAGTAATTACCTGCTGCAAATGGCATAAAGAGAAGAAGCCCAAATTAGGCCCACCATGTGTAAGCCCAAAGAAAAATCTTGGATAATCTCTTAAGCCCAAATATCACCAAATATCACTATCATTATATTTGTTTAACTTTTCATTATTATGTATAAAATTAGTGACACATTCATTTATTATGGGTTGTGATAATTTAGTACAAGTAAAATTGTCACTACAAAGATCATAGTAAAATTTCAAATCATTTTCTCAAACAAAATATTTGAATATAGATAACATAATTATACTCCATTTAGTATAAAACATAATTTAACATAGATGAAAATAATTATTAAAAAAAAAGAAGAAGAAAAAAGTGAAAAAAGTAACTGCAATAGCACATGGTTTGTTAAGTGTTTTAACTGTTGAAGAAGAGGACATAACATACCAACCATACAATGGTAATTATACCTCCACCAATCCCAATGTGCAAGCAAACTTTGCCTTTTCATTTAAATTTGAATGAATTATTTCATCACCCTTAGCTTAGACGGAGTCAGGATTTTTACTAAAGGGGAGTGAAATTGAAAATAAAATTATACATGAATTATGAAATTTCAAGAAGTTTTATGTAATAAATGAAATTCCAAGGACTTTTTTATAATTTGGCCAAAATTGAGGGGTAGCAAATACAAGTCTCACTTTCGAGTTAAATCACTGTTTCGGGTAATCTTAGATTAAGAACTCTTAATTCGGTTCGGGACTTAGTCAATGTTAAGGTTTCTCACTCTTCCCTACAAATACGTTTAGTATGGATCGAAGATGTGACTATTCCCATAAGCTCAGACTCAGACTGTATTGTCAACTGAGTTACGATACGATATTCTCACTTAAAGTTAGCTATACACACCTGTCAAGTCCCCACCCCACCCCCTCCCCTTTTCTTTATTACTATGCTTTAGCGTGAAATCTTCCCTCCCTTTTCAATTAAATTTCGTACAAATGTGGTTCCATATTTTATTCAAATCCATATCCTTGATTTGAGCCCACCATAAATTTTCTTAAATATTTTTCCATAGGAATGTCAAATGTGTTTTAATTTCACTCGTGCGCCCATTTTCACTGCTAATTAAGCTCTTGTTCATGGTTCTCTCATGATTCTTGAACATAATTAATGCCCCCGCCCGGCCCCCGCCCCCTTCTTGCCTTTTTTCTGTGATCTCATTTGAGTACTGATGTTGGGATTTTCTGAAATGGGCTATAAATTCAACTTAATGAGATTGTGACTCGAGGAGGCCAGTTGGTATATATATAAATACAGCTTCAGCTTCTGCTTTCTGCTGCATAGTTATAACTCATAACTTATAAGAGCTTCAGAGGAAAAGTATTATTTTGTGCTCTTGAGTTTTTTTTTTTATGGAGGCAATTAAAGAAAAAAGGAAATCAAAGATGGAAGATTATGAAGTGGTGGAGCAGATTGGAAGAGGGGCTTTTGGAGCTACGTTTCTTGTTCTTCACAAAACCGAGAAAAAGAGGTAAAGTTTCATCATCTTGATTTCTTAATTAATAATGGTACTGAAATGTTTATGTGAATAAACGTCATTTTATTCTGATTCTTTTTTTATCTTTTTTTGTAATGTGATTCTCTAGGTATGTTTTGAAGAAGATTCGTCTTGCTAAGAAAACTGAAAAGTTCAAGAACACTGCACATCAGGAGGTCATTCTCTTCTCTTCTTGCTAATGATTTGTAAATTTTATTTTATTGTTAATAAATTTTCATTCAGAGATAACTACAATGAGGGATTGAGCGTAAGCAAGCATTTTTATGCATGTATTTTTAGATTTTGATAAAAATATACAGGTAATATGATCTTACATAGGACTTTAAGGGGGCGACTGTCTCGACCAGTCTCATTTGGAAAATAAGTTTCTTACTAAAATACGGCTTTAATTTTATTCGTTATGAATTATGATCTATTCGATGTGGCTACAATCTATCGTTGGGACCATTGCGAAGGAATTTGTGTTACGTTGGGCATACCTAACTGTGTTGGATTCATCTTGCATTCATTGCTGTAGTAATAAAAAAATGTAAGAGGTGATCTTTAATTACTTGAGTGTTCATTCTGAGAAATAATGCCATTAATAGTTAAACATTAGAACAATCAAGTAAAGCTAATACATGTGCATGGAAAAAGCAATGTATTTCATAAATATGAGATATAAGTAGGTAGTTTATCTCTAGCTAGTTGTAAATGGATAATGAAACAAGATAAAATTAGCATATATTGTAAAAATTGAAATCATTTTATCTTGCAGATGGCTTTGATGGCAAAGCTCAATAACCCGTACATAGTTAAGTACAAGGATGCATGGGCCGAGAAGGTAAATTATAATGAAGTTTTTCTCATTTTTATGTAATATATTTTCATGCTCTACTGAAAAGTAATTGTATTGTGATGAATCAGGACTCGTTTGTGTGTATCGTAACGAGTTATTGTGAAGGTGGAGATATGTAAGTTTCGATAAGCTTATTTTCAAGATTTGGCATTTTAATGTGCCTAAATTTAAAAACTGAAAAATTAATTAATTTTCGATTTCGTTGACCTATATTTATATGCATTGTGATGTTTCAGGGCGGAGATGATCAAGAAAGCTAGAGGTGTACATTTCCCTGAAGAGGTAATTGAAATAAATGAATAAATTTTGAAACTTGAGGACTTGTAAAATTAATAAACAATGTGGTTTCTCTTAGCAGAAGATCTGCAGGTGGCTGACTCAGCTGCTTTTAGCTTTGGATTATCTTCATTCGAATCGCGTCCTTCACAGGGATCTTAAGGTAAACTTCATTAATAATTTCAGTAAATAATTAAACATGATTCTCATGTTAAATATTTCCTTTTTCTGTTAACTTGACTCCAGTGTTCAAACATTTTCCTCACAAAAGACGACGAGATTAGACTTGGTAAGAAGAATTTACATTAGTTGGTATTTGGTAATCTGTCATTTTCATGTGTCTTCTGATAAGGGACTTTCAGGTGATTTTGGGCTTGCTAAACTTCTCAGTAAAGATGATCTTGCTTCATCAGTAATAACCTCTCTCTCTCTCTTAAATTCTTTTAATTTTCTATATTAAAACTTAAAATTTTTGTGTCTGTGTGATATTTAGGTTGTTGGGACTCCAAATTACATGTGTCCAGAAATATTAGCAGATATACCATATGGTTACAAATCAGATATATGGTCTTTAGGTACATGTATATAGCATGATAAATTATTGTACACTTAATTATATCTACGCCCCTTCGGAGATTCCCATATTACAATTGATTTCCACAAGCTTGAAAAAACTAAAAACCATTTCTTGAAACTTTTAATAACTACACAAACCATCCCTGTGAATGAAAAGATTACTCGCAAAGTGTAATGTTTTAGAACTCCCAGGGGTGGTTTGTGTAATTATTAAGACTTTCAAGGAGTGTTTTTTTAGTTTTCCAAACTTGTGGGGACCAACTGCATTATTACAATCTTGGAGCCGAATGGGGTGTATATGTAAACGTATATATTATTATTTCCTGTCAATAAAACTCGTTTAATTCCTCAGGCTGTTGTATGTTTGAAATTGCTGCACATTTACCTCCATTCAGAGCTCCTGTAAGTTCCAGCGAAATTTAAACTTCTTCATACATATTGATAACTTCAGGGGGGTGTTAGTGTAATTATCCCAAACTGTCAATTGCACAGGATATGGCTGCCCTCGTTAACAAAATCAACAGATCCACAATTTCTCCTCTCCCCACAGCATATTCGTCTTCCCTGTAATGAAACTTCAACTTACCATCCATAAATGCTTAAATTCGTTTGTTTTCAATACTTAGCTTTTGTTCTGCAGGAAACGACTGATCAAAAGCATGCTTAGAAAAAGCCCAGAACATAGACCGACGGTTAGTGATATAAACTTAGTTATACCAGTTGACTTTATTACATCTACACCCCTTCGGTGATTATCATACTACAATCGGTACTTGTAATGTTGATAGAAACTAAAAAACACTCCCTAAAAATGTTTAAATTATGTAAACCTCCCAATATTAGGGGTGTGCATGTGTAACATTTCCAAACTCCGTTGTGTAATATAAATTAAGGAGTAGTTTGTAGCTTTTTCTAAAATAGCAGGTACCGGCTGTAATACTGAAATATCCAAAGGGGTATAAATGTAATTTTAACAATATGAATCTAATAATGATTGGATCAAACGGACCATTGCAGGCTGCAGAGCTGCTGAGGCATCCACATCTACAGCCATATCTAGCTCAATACAACAATTTATCTCCCGTCTTCCTTCCCGTAAAATCTGAAATGGGGTCAAAGTGCAAATTGCCAAAACTTCATCCGTCTGAAAAGCAGCATAGGAAAACAAAATCAGAATGTGTACTTAGTGTGAAATCCGGATCGTCATCCGGGTTAAGTACACTAACCAATCAACATATAGATACAGAACAAAAACAAGAATGCCATGAAAACATTCGCAAAGTGAATTTACGCAAAATACTGAAATTACCCCGAGCGAATAGTGAGAAAATTGATGGTAAAGATATAGGCGATCAAAAAGCACAAGCTATGGAGTCATTGCTTGAGCTGTGCGCACAGCTTTTGAAACGAGAAAGGATTGAGGAGCTTGCAGGCGTGTTGAAACCGTTTGGGGAAGAAGAAGTTGTTTCTTCAAGAGAAACTGCTATTTGGTTGTCAAAGGGGTTGATGAATATGAAGAAGAAAGATGGAGAAGCATTGTGATTTTTGTAAATTATAGTAGTTTTTTGTGGTTGTACGTGTATCTGAACTTAATTAATACAAGTCTTCAAAATTTTGTGCCGCATTTGTTTGTCATCAATTCGTCATATATAATTTCAGAATCATAAGGAAAGCATAATGAAAGCAGACAAAAATACAGTAACTGGACATTTTCTTGTAATCGAAATTCACTGAACAGTCTAATCAATGTTAATTACTTAACCAGCGTTTAATCATAGATTAATCTCTCTTTATAGAAAAAGTTGTACTATCGTACTGTTCACTATTAGGTAAATTTACAGTAATATTACTATGTCGATCGGCATCAATGCACAACAAAATAAGCTCTTTTTGGTTCATACAATAATGCTCTTTTTTTTGGGGGGGAGGAGTTCATACAATACAATAATGTTACTTCTCAATGATTCACTATTTAGGCCCTCACAATTCATAATACAAACGTTGTACAACGTGGGACCCATTCCCAACGTTAAGATATTTATACGTTACTGGAAAATTAAATTCTAAACAAAATCAAATCAGAAATCAATGCTAATCCGGCCATAGGCGGAGCCCCCCCGAAAAAAAATTTTATTCCCCACCCCGCTATTTTTATAATTTGCCCCATTTTATTTATTATTGTACTTATTATTTTTTTTAATCAGATTTGAGACACAAAATTTTTTGGAAAAATAAGACTCTAATGATTAATCTATGCTAAACTTTATTAAATTGAATTCTTAATAATTGAGTATATTTTGTGAATTTATTTATCGATTTATTAATAAATTTGTAGATTTTATATAGGAAAAATATTATTTTTATTTTGAATTCTATTATTTAGAAATGTAACATATTTTGTCAAAAAAAAATTCGCACCCGGAGCGAAAATCCCCCTTGCTAACGGCCATAAATACAATGGCGATCTCCACCTTTCTCTCCATTCATTTATTATTTCCTACACCCTCATCTGATCATCTCTCTCTCTCTTAAACACATTAGATTTGCAAATAATTTAACTTTCAGCAAATCAATGGCTGCTCAAATGGGGGGAGTTCTGATCACATTAATCTTGGTGGTGCTCTGTCTCATTTCCACCACCATCAAGGCGCAAGATATCAGCTATTCGCCGGCGGAGGAACCTGCGCCGGGACCTGATGCCGGGGCGGGATTTGCAGTGAGCTGCCCTAGTTTCTTCGTCCAGTCGGTGCTTCTCTCATTCGTTGGCCTTTTCCTCAAGTACTAGAATGATGAGTGATCGAGAGTATATGAGATTGAAGAAATATTTATAGAAGCCTAAGTTTATATGTATGCGAGTAGATTCGATTGGCTCGTCGTAGTAGTTTGTCAAAAATTGTAACCCCAACTTTTGGTTAGGGTTATAATGTATGTACGAGGTTTGATCATTTGTGGTAATATATAATAAAGAATAAACTCAAATCTTTTTGAATTTTCCTTTTTTTAGTTTCTTTTAAAATTCAAATTATAAAAATAAATTTTTAATCTACCATACTTTAAAAGTATATATTAAAAATAATTTAGACATATATTATAATTTTTTAAAATAATATTCATAATTTTATATTATTTGAATTTTATTATTTTATAAATTTATAATTTATATTTATTAGGTACATGTATCTAGTATGCCATATGTAGTAGTGTTCCATAATGTAGTGATCCATTGGTTGTATCTTGGACAATGATAGTGTACGAGACATGAGTACATGACTGATGAATAATATTTATGGAACACCATTGATCGAATCTTGAACGCTAAAGGGCTTTATAAGAATTCATCCAGTTCCCCTTAAGGAACACTCGTGAGTCGTGATACACGGAGTGCGAATACGAAAGTAAAAATATGCATATAATCTGTCAGTACATGGTGATATACAATTTTTTTTCAAAATTTACTTTTAGAAAGATGTCTATCACAAGTATTCTACATGCCTACAAGGCATTATGTGACAAAATAGTTTTATTATATTAACTTTTGGGGTTAATTACATTTGGACCCCTCTAAAATGGAGAAATTACAATTTCTACCCCTTCATTTGTGAAAATTACAAATTACTTACCATAAACAAATGTAATTAACAAGTCCCCTTATTCCTCAATATGTAATATCTAATTATCTATGCAGTATTACTTAAGGTTTTTTATTTTTTTTTGAAATCATGTATATTGACGAAAAAACTATAATTTCTAGAAAAAAAAAAAAAAAAAAGTATTTAACCAAACACCACAAACTCTTAACAGCTCCTCCGGCTGTATAACGTGGACTACTACATACACTTGCGTGGTGGAAAAGTTCCTTAAACCCTTCCAGAATTTCTCACAGCTTTCTGCGTCCTCCAATGGCTTCCAGAATTTCCTCGCGGTTTCTCCGCCGCCACATCGTCCACTACAGTCCAACACCGGTCCCCTGCCATCACTTCACCACCACCACGACCGCCGCCGCTCTACTGGCACCTAAATCTCATCCATTTACACAATCCCTCTTCAATTCTCACCGATCCCCGATCTTCATCCATCCCCAACACCCGTTCCTCCGCTTCCTATCAGCCCGGTCCATTCGCCCCACGCGAGCAAACAAACCCGACATCGGGGCCCGAGCCCGCCAACTCCAGACCCGCCGCCTTTGGACCTACGCCCTGGCCTTCAGCTGCATCGCCGGATTCATAATCATAGTCCTCAACCAATTCCAAGACCAATTAGTCTTCTACATCACCCCGACAGATGCACTGGAAAAGTACAACGCTAACCCTACCAAATCCAAGTTTCGTCTCGGAGGCCTCGTGCTTGAAAACAGCGTCGCCCAAATTCCTTCCTCGCCGGAGATGCAGTTCGTAATCACCGATTTGATCACCGATATGTTGGTCAAATACGAGGGCAGTTTGCCTGATCTGTTCCGCGAGGGACATTCTGTGGTTGTTGAGGGGTTTATCAAGCCGGTTGATGAGGAAGTCAGGAAGAAAGAGGAGGCCAGTTTGAGGAATAGTAGTAAATTAGGGCCTTCTGAGAAAGCGAGGAGTTTGGAGTGCTATTTTTCAGCTACGGAGGTTCTGGCAAAGCATGATGAGAAGTATATGCCTGCTGAGGTAGCCAACGCAATCGAGAAAAACAAGAAGTTGATTGCAGAGAAGGAGAATAGTAAGGAGGAAGCATTGATCAGTGCCACGGCAGTGAAGGCGTGATTGCCCGTTCTTTTGAGGTAATTTTTTATTTTTTTCTTGAAATTCTTTTTCTTGGGGTTAGATCAGTTACTGATGAAGAATTTTGATTATAGTTGTAATAATATTTGGGTACAGAATGAGGGGAGGATGATATTTGAGAGAGTAGATCAATTGAGGGGATTTCATACTTGTTGTAGTAGTGAGATTTTTTGAATGGCTGCATAATTGAAGAATAGTTGTATCATTGCCCCAGAAATGAGTGGGGTTTTTGGACTAATGGTCTTAAGTAATAAACGAATTGCAATTTTGTCATTTTACGCCAAGTTTTGTGATAATCTGTTTACTTCTGATGATCATGCACATTTGTTTACTTTTCATAGTTTCTGTGACACAGATTTTAGCATTTGTGATTGTTTAGTCTCCATTGAATTGGATTGTAGAAGTGGTTTTCTTAGTTTCATATCATATTGACCTTGTGGCAAGTTGAACTTATGCTATTTGTTAGAGAACTTCTGCAAATGTTTGTGTAGTTGTAAATATGTAACTGGCAACACGCTTAACTGATCCTTGAATTCAAAATCCATCCATTTCTTCTTCAAAGATAATAATGGGGTGTCTAATCCTTAAGAACTTGTCACTTGACTTTTATCACAATTTTATTATTATCGAATGCAACGTTATCAAGCACAAATATTTTATCATACATCATAAAATACAACAATCTTGAACGCAATGAAGTACCATTAACAATTCACTCTTTGAGATGGATAACCGGATCAAGAGTTATAGGAGCAATACTAGGATCCTTCACTATGACTTTAAGATCATGGTCATGACCTCCCAAGTAAGATTTCATAAACGCAACCACAAGCCCTCCAACACTTCTCCTCATACGATCCTTAGGACCCGTCCCACACTTGCATATATAACTCATGTAATCCAGGATCCAATCATCCATCATGTCGCAATGACCATAGTCCTTTGTAAGAAAATAACACGCAGGTGGCCTGCTCTCATTAAAGAACTCAGAGTGGTTGACTCCGTCAGGAGCGAAAGGCGAAATCATCCCTTGTGATTGGTTACCGTATTCGGTGCCAATCACGGCCACCGGAATGGACATTTGAAAACACTGAGGGATGTATTGGAGGATCTTTGGTGAGGGTCTGTTTGATGGGCCAGAGCCGGCCACAGGATCAATCCCTATCACTGCTTTGAATTGGGAGGGTGGTGGGTCGTCCCTTATTGATGCTTTGTTTTTGTGGGAATTTTGGTCGATTTTGCCCAATGCCAGGGCAAATGCGATCTTGCCGCCCCTATTGTGGCCTGAAAGAGCAATATTGTCAATGTCTCTCTCCACCTTTTCTGGGAGCACACAGGGGAGGCATGTGGATATCCATTCCGCCACTTGCGCTGCTCTCTTGATCTCCTCGGGAATGGATATGCTCATGAGTCCGTAGAACTACTCAGAAAAACATCACATAAAGAATAATCCAATAGTTATAAAAAATAGGGTGAATTTCATCCGAGTACCTCCGGGTTTGCCGTAATTACATCTGAATCCTTCTAGTTTTATTTATTATATATTAGTCTCTGAAATGGTCAGACTTATCAGAATCTGCCAAAAGTCAATAACACCTTAATGTTTTGTTGGAGGAAATCGATAAATATTAGCCAAAACTAATAATTTCATGATGGCTGTTTTGATTTTATCTCCAGTAAGTCTGATAAAATTTGATCATCGCAGGGACTGATCTGTAATAATAAATAAAACTAGAGTGACCTAGATGTCATATTATGGCAAACCTGGCGGCACTTTGATGTAATTCGCCCTAAAAGGTGTTGCAGAACTTTTCATTTTTTTACCAGTTGAAAAATGTTTTGACAATTTCCTACTCATTTCTTAACAATAGTGTGGTTTTATTAAGTTTTAGCCTTTTCTATTTCAAAACACTCTCAATTTTTATGGTAGGTATAATTACCAACTACCCCGGGGTTTGCTCAATTACATAAAACTCCCCGAGGTTTAAAAAATTACCCACTCCTCCCCTGAGGTTCGCACAGAAATATAGAAGCCCTTGCAAACACCCTAGTATTTGTACGAGACGAGACTAAAGTTTGGAGAGAGGTACCTTAGGAGCAACAACTATGTAGCCATGAGAAGCTATGTGTTGAAGGAGGTTGGTATACCAAGTGTTAGTAAGCATGGAACCATGGCAGAAAAGCAGCACAGGATATGTGCCTTCTTGGACAGGTGCAATAATGAATAGTTCCACAGGTGGTTTTGAGACATCTTTTGTTTTCACAGTGATAGGAGCCACCTGAAACTCCCCTGTCTCAAAAACATCAACAGATGATGAAGAAATATCAATTTTGCCTTCCAACACTGCCATTTCTCTTAATATTTTCTAGTTGTGCATGTAACTTTTGCCCTTGATCATCCTTTTATAGACTAATGAAATGGGATCTCTAGTTGGAGTCTAAATTAAGAAATATATATTATTAATATTTAATTTTATTCGGTCTAACCAAAGCTTGAACTAAAACTTCATAAACTTATACAAGTTTGTGGAATTACTACAATCGAATCGAAACATTTAGCTGTCAACGGACAAAGCCGGAACATTGACCGATGAAACAGGTCCCTGTTCCTAGGGTTAGGGTATTCCCAAAACTATTACGAGCCTACTCAGATTAGAACTAAATTAGTTAATTCTCTTTTGCCTATCGGCTGGCCCCGGGTGAAAGCCTTTGGAGAACTCCCCCGTTTGTAAAAGTTGTAATTAATTGAAAATTTTCCGTTTCGATCACGAAATAGACTTTCATTATGCATTAAGAGGATAATTAAGTGCAAGCCGTTGAAATTTGAGCACCAGAGAGAAGCATTACAACTCACTTAGGGTAGTAGTCTTTTTCTTGGATACAACTCACTTAATTTCCATAGTGACAAGTCATTCGTTTTCCAAGAAGTTAGCTTCTACTAATCTACTTCCTCCTCAAGGAAAAGTATGGAATAGCTGCAATAATTATGAAATCTTAAGACAATCAATTTAATCATTGTAAAGTTCACATTTCAAATGATAGCATCAAGAACAACATTCTCAAACACAACTTTATTACATGGGATAATTACAGAAAAAAATCCTGAGATTATGTCTTTTTCCTGCAACCTTGAAATATTACAAATATCCTCCCGGTCAATTGAAACCTTATAATACCCTCCTTGAAACACCTACAAATACCCCTCTCAAGAGGGTAAGTGTAAGGTTACAAGATTTTAAAGTATTCTTTGTAAACGACGTAAACCTTAAGGAGATTTTCGTAATTGGCTGTTATTACATCATAAAGTTACAACAATGTCCTCAAACACAACGATTTCACTCTTTCACATAAATAACCGGATCAAGATCTATAGGAGCAACACTAGGATCCTTCACAATATCATTGAGATCATCCTCATCACCTCCCAAATAACATCTCATAACAGCAACCACAATCCCTCCAACACTTTTCCTCATAAGATTATAGCATTTCCCACTCTTACAAATATAACTCAACCAATATGCCATTCTATCATCCAACATGTCACAATGACCATAATCCTTGGTAAGAAAATAACACACGGGCGGTTTGCTCTCGTTAAAGAACTCAGCACTGTTAACCCCGTTAGGAGCAAACGGTGGCATCAGGCCTTTTGATTGGTTGCCATATCCAGTACCAATCACTGCCACTGGAATAGACATATTAAAAGATCGAGGGATGTATTCAAGGATCTTTGGTGGGGACCGGATCGACGGAGCGAAACCCGCCACAGGGTCAATTCCTATTAATGCCTTGAATTTGGAAGGTAGTGGTGGATCGTCGTCCCTTATTGATGCTTTGTTTTTATGGGATTTTTGGATATCGGTGTTGCCTAAGGCCAGGGCAAATGCAGTCTTGCCACCCCGGCTGTGGCCGGAAAGTGCAAGATTGTTGATGTCACGGTAAACATTTTCGGGGAGGACAAGAGGGAGGCCTGTCGATAGCCATTCTGTCACTAGGGCTGCTTTCTTGACCTCTTCGGTGATGGAAATGCTAATGAGCCCGTAGAACTACTCAAGAAACGTAGAATATGTTTAGTTTGAGTTATGCAAGATACTCAGATAAAATTCGCCCAAACTTAAAAGGACGAATTACATCTGACTATCCAATAGCTAGAAATATTACAAATCGATCCTTCTAGCTTGAGAAATAACAATATGGTCCCCGAGTTTGTAATAAATTACAAAAAACTCCACAAAAATTATGAAATTAATCTTTTCACTTATTCAAACACATACGTCTTTTATAATCAGTCTTTTTTCACTTATTTAACAAGTCAGGATCCCAAAATTAGGTGTCACCTGGCTGATCAGCACAAAACAGAACATATAGAAAGTGCACTATGGAAATAATTTCAAGTTCATCAGAAAGTAAATATGTGTATGTATGTATGTATGTTACCTTTGGAGCAACAACTATGTAGCCATGTGAAGCAATATGCTTTAGCAGATCTGTGTACCAAGTATTTGTAAGCATGAAACCATGGCAGAAGAGCAGCACTGGATATGTACCCTTTATTACAGGTGCAACAATAAATAGTTCCGTAGGTGGTTTTGATGGATCTGAAGTTATCACACTAAAAGTTGTAACCTCAAATTTTCCTGTCTGGAAAACATCGTCGGATAATGTTGCAGACAAAGCAATTTTGGGTTCCAACGTTGCCATTTTCCTCTTATATGTGTTTCTAGTTAACGGCAAGCTCCTCCTTTTATAGATTTATTTTTCACTTGATCGAGGTAGAAAAGTACAGAGGCGTATTCTATTAATTAACGGAATCAACCATGATGTAAAAGTTTCCAAATAATTAGCTAGAGTTAAATGGCAGAGATTAGAACCCTATACTTTATAGAATGAATAATTACATGTACACCCCCTCAATTTAAGAAATTATACAGCAAAACCTCCTCGACTATTGGAAATTACAGAGACATCGCATCAACTATGGATCCATCTAACACTTAGGTCCTATTGTTAGTTATTTTCTTGTTTAATAGTAGACGCTAACGTTTTATTAACTAGGCAACAACTTAATTATTACTTTGCTCATTCCACGTATAGCAAACATTATAAAAAAATGTTATAGGTAATTTAGTCATTTTGTAACCTTTCGTTAAGTTTTTTAAGTTTCCGGCCATTAGGGTTAATTAATGGGTCAGCATGTTATTTCCAATAGTTGAAAGGATATTATTGTATTTACCCTTAAGTCGAGGGATATAAATATAATTATTCTTTTATAAAAAGGACACAAAAAATTCGCGGTTTAAAATATGACCCTAGAATATAGATATTTTTTCAGAGTTCTTTCCATATCCCTACTTTAGCCTTAGTTATTATTCTGGTTAATAATGATCAAGTTTCTATATAGATAAAATATTCCAACATTTAATTTCCACCCAAAATAGAGAAAGATACACAAATTTTAATATAATTGTTGTTCGGATTCCTATCATTTATCTGTAATACAGATTTACGCTTGCTAATTTTAAAAAAAATAGAATATTTAAGGTCTATTTTTGCAAATATAGGATTTACAATGTCCTATTATGTATAATTAATATTTTGGGTATTTTAAACGTTTTATATATAATAATTCTAATTTTACTATACCAAATGTACGTTTGGCATATTCAAACCCGACAATACAAAAAAGAGTTTTCGTCTAAGATCATGAAAACCACTGATTTTTTTATCTCATCGTACTTGCGGGGACCTAGCTAGCTAGATGTAGACATGTTGTCCCATGGTTCCTTCCACCTAATTAATAGTAGGTCGTTGTGTGAATCAAATTCTTATTGGCTTCCAGATTTGTACATGTTTTATACATTTTTCTTTGAAGAACGTACGTGCATGTTTTAAACATTAAAAAGATATTGAATTCTTTTTTTCCTTTTTTGTCAACAAAGGAAACTAAACAAGAAAATTAGCCGGCTCCATCTCCACCCAAATGCAGTCCGCAATCCACTGGAGGGTCATTCTAATGTTCAACTGAGCATTCAATATTGTGTCCCAACTTAATTAGCAAGGATGTTCGTGAATGTGTTTCGATCACGCAAAACGTGCTTGAGACTAATATTTCAAGGACTATGCTATAATGATCCGAAAATCCGATAACGATCTGGTATGCTTAATCGAATTATTTGCGTAATTTATGATTTAATTTGGTAATTATTAAGTGAAATATGTGATTTTCGTATATGAGCGTATTTTGGTTTTTAAACCATTACATGTCAACGTGCGTTTAATTTCATGAGTTTTGACTGTCAAATCGTTTAATTCCGATCACCTGCTATTTTTAGTAAGTTTACGAAATTACAGAAATATCCCTTCGATATTTTGACTTATTCATTTCATCTCATCTTCTATCTCTCATCGCTCACTCTCACGTACAACATCAGCAAAAAAGAGAGAAAAGAGAAGAAAAGAAGAAGAAGAAAAAGGAATAAGTGAACAAGGAACTTCGAACGATTGTACCGGACTCGTTTTTCGATGGAATTCGAATCCGTAAACTCCTACGCGACCCTCTCGATCTTTTCTACCAGTATGTCTTTCACACTTTTCGATTTTAATCCATTCTAAGCCTCGTTTTTCCAGCTTTTGTGAATAGTATAGATATTGTGCTATTATGTGATTTTGGATGAATTCGTGGTCGGTTTTTCGTGTTTCTTGTTTCTATAGGTAGCTAATAAGTTGAAGATTGTTATATGTGAATTATAGCATGAGAATTTGGTGTTTGGATGATCAATTTTCAAAATTTTGGGTATTTGCGCGAAATTCTCATTTTCTGATCTGTTTTGCTGTTCTGATTAATGCTCCACGGGACGTTGCACCCCATGCAACGAACCGTGCATGACCCCCCCCCCCCCCCCCCCCCACGGGACGTTTCAGGCTGTGCAACGAGCCGTGGAGATGCCAAAATTTCTCCATTTTCAAATTTTGCTCACGACATTTTTGGTCAATTGCTTATTAAAAATGTTGACTTTTTTCGTTTGATCTACGATTTGAAATCCGACTTCACCAATAGCTCCTATAAATCGCAAAACTTATATTTTACAGATTTTAGATTTTTCCAACTTCGTTCGGGCCGTGAATAGTAGACCTTTCCGTTTAGGGAGTTTTTGGTAATTTTTTGAAAGTTGTCCGTTTCTTCCTAAGCTTGAATGCATGCTTCCTCATTGTCTTTTATGCATGTTTATGAGATTTTATTGCATTCTAACTTGGTTTTCTTATTGAATTCCAGAAATTTCATGTTTTGTTACAATGTGAACCTAAGTGTTAGGAATGACTGTTTAATGTACTTCTATGTGATTTAATGCTTTTGTATAAGCCGTGCGTCGTCGTTAGTCTTATTTGGTTGTGTCTTTGTTATTTTGCAGATGATACTCCCATGGAGTAGCGTGGCCGTTTGTGCTTTTTGTCTCAGTTCGATAGCCAACAGGTGGGGTTTTCCATTTCTCTTCCAGTTATATATATATATATATATATATATATATATATATATATATATATATATGTCTCACTCCTATATAAGCCTTGTTTTGTGTTTGTGTTCACACCGTTTATATATATATAGTAAATATTTAAGCTCATACCTTTATGATCTTGAAAAACGTTTTGATATGAAAAGTATTACGTATATGTTTGTGAACGTTTGCGAAAGAGACAAGTAAAACCTTTGTTTTGAAAAGCGAACTTTGGCACTATAGCCTCGCACAAGACTTATCTCGAACGGTCTTTTGGCCACATGAAAATATTTGAAAAGCGAGCTATGTATATGTATGTGTATGATACGTTATGATGGGCCCGGAGTAAGGGCGATGGGACGAAGTCGGTAGATGTCGGGTCTACGGCAGAAATCCTCTAGTTCCCTCCACCTTTGGGAGCTCGGGGTGAGGCCGGAGTGGTAGCCTTTTGAGTACCTGAGATATTTCCGTTTGATATGTGTAGTTCGGGATAGCTTCCTGACTACAACCGGAGGAATCAAGCGGGTTTCTGTTTTATGATTTGACTGGTGGTTCAGAACTCTTCTCGCTGAGTTATTCGAAAGATTTGTTATGTTTCATTTTGAGTTAAATCACCAACCGTTTGAGAAAACCTTTACTTCAGTTGTTTTCTTTTCTATTTAAAACTGGTAATTTACTTTCGCTTTGTAATATACATTATTATTCGCCCTCACTTAGTCGTTTGACTAACCCCCTTTGTCTCACCCTTGGTTTCAGGATACTAGGCGGACTTCGTTGCTAGTGTCGTCGTCTAGAGTTATATTTTTGGTTTGCATGTAAACTCTTATTTCTGTTTGGCTCATACTAATGTCATGTACATTATTTGGGATACTTGGTTATGTATTATGTTCGGGAATAATACTATTGAACCCGTGGTATATTATTATCAATTGTAGTTGAATTTCGCTAGCCTCGAAGGGCTTACCTAACTGCGCAATTGTTCTATTTGTTATTGTTTTGTTCTTTTATTGCTTCCGCTCTCTTTCGTCGTCCTTTTAAAAAAAACCCGCCTAGTAATTGTGTTTGGTTTGCCGTTCGCCGGGTTTTGGTTCAGGTTAGATCCTTCCGATTCCGAGTCAGGATTCGGTGCGGGGCGTGCGTTTGCCCGTTTGGCGGCGCCCGCTACAATACATCAACAACGTGCAATCTTTTGAGATTAATATTTCAAGGATTATGCATCAACAACTTGCAATATTTAATAATGTTTCCCAGAGAATGGGTCGAAATATCGGCACTATTGATAAGGTCCACCACGACTTTAGAATCCACTTCAACCTCAATCCGTTGTACAGATATTTGTTCCTACGCCAAACGGAATCCCTCTAGAAGTCCATGTTTTTCTTTTTCCACCGATGAAATCAGCGATGCTATCTTTTTTTTCCCCTTACTTTTTCAGTTCAGAAATGATGCTTCAAGAATAGGGAAGTTTCAGTTCATCCACAAATATTTCGAAAAATATCCTCACTTAGAATTTCAACTAAAGGTCATTGATCCGAATATTTTGGAGAATTTACATATCTATTGAAATTTTGTGGATTATATGATAATTTTCGAATAAAAAAGATTGATTTGTAAATATATGTACGTTAGAGATATTCAAATATTGGTAATAAAGATGGTCTATACTCTTATCACATAGGAGAAAGAGATGTTTATTAATTGGTGAAGAATATAGCACGTCTTGTTCTTCAATTGACTGAGTTTTTTGCATCCCATAAGTAACGCTAACTTAAAAATGAACAAAATAGTGGACATTTGCGCGTGGTTTAATGGTCTAATTTGGTAGAGAAAAATTCATTATATATATATACATATATGATATTATTGTTCATAGAAATTTCTAGCTTTTGAGAGTCCAATGGATATGTTTTACAATTGGGCTTGTTAAGATTTCTATTTACTGTTTGGATCTTTATATCTTACAAGACCAGAAGAGAAGCATCTCAAGCACAATAAATTTACACCAACTTTTTTCAAGTGAACTTACACAACCAATTGGGCTGCTATTTTTGTTTTCTTTTTTGTCTAGGATATCTACAACCAGCTACACTGATCAGTTTGAATTATAGGCATTTCAAAAAGTGAGACGATTTGTAATCTAATAGAAACAATAATCGATAGCTAATTAAGATATATAGGTTAATTGTATAATTCCCTCAACATTTTTATCTGTCTTTTTTAATTAAAGTGTGCCATTAGCATCGAGTTCTTTTAAATTGCTTTAATTGGTATCCCTTTGTCGGACGGCCTCCTTGTGCTTTTGTATTTTAATTCGTGTTGCATTTAAGCTCTTTCTTCATGTTTTATTATACTTGTTGACGTAGTTTTCGGATTTTTCGACTTGAGCTTTTAATATACGAGGTGGAAAAAAAAAAGAAGAACTAAAAAGAATGTCCGTACGAGGATACTACATAAACATAAACAAACACTAACGTTAAAACGAGTTTAGGTAAAACTCACAAAAAGCACACGAAAATGGCGAGGCATCTCTTAAGGTTAATTCCTTGGACTGTTCTTCTTAAACAATCTAGTTAACAACAAGCTAAGCTCCGATCCTGCTTTTGCAGATTTATTTTTCACAATTGATCGAGGTAGAAAATTAAGAACAGACTACAGAGTTACTTATTCTATTATTTAACTCAAACTTAGTTAACTGAATCAATCATGCATGAACAATATAATACTAATTAAAGTTTCCAAATAATTAGCTAGAGAAAGAAACACAAATTTTATTATATATCATTTCTGTACGGGTTCCCGTCATTTATCTGTAATACATGGAGCTAGATCATACTCTTGTCAATTTAAAAAAACATAGAATTTTTAAGGTCTATTTTTACAAATACAAAATTTAGTTACAATATTGTCCTATTATATATATTTGACACATATATAATTAATATATATATTTTGTGTATTTTGGACATTTTATATATAAACTCTTTTTTACTATAAACTCTGTAAAAAGGACCGTAGGGTTTTAAGGAGGCACCCACCTCATGCATATAAATGATCAAATCAAGTCGGGAATTAACAAAGGTGTAATGCAGGGGGCAAAGTGTAATTTGGGAACATGATGAGAGTGTAGTATTCATCATCAGTTCCTCTCTTATTTTCCCAACACTGGTGAATCATCCAATGGGCAGTAAAATCCTTCCAATCACATAATAATCCATAGAAGCAAAGGTCAATAATATAGTGAGCATCAAAATCATCCAAATTCAGGTTCTTAACCGATCGAGACACAGGTTCTTAATTAATATCAATTTGGACTTGGTTGATTGATGAATACAACACAGTCTTTTCATTGTGCACAAACTGATCATATATTTACAAATTGATAAGATATTAAAATTAGGCTTGTTAGGATTTATGTTTTACTGTTTGGATCTTTAACATCTTACAAAGCCCAGAAGAGAAGCATATATCTCAGGCCCAAGAAATGGAAACCAAAGTTTTTCAAGTGAACTTACGTACACAACCAATAATTGGGCTGTGACCCTACAAATGGTAATTATATTACATTATTACTTTTTTTTTTATACTACTATATCCACCACTAATTACATTGACCTGTCAGAATTATAGGCATCTCAAAATGTAATAGAAATAATAATGGATAGCTAATTAAGATACATTAGTTGTAGAATTCACAGGTAGTATGGCTCCCAATTGAGTTTTTCCCGGAAAAAGAGTTTACTAACTTCTTAAAGATTAAAAGATAGAAATACCCAAATAAAATGCTATTTAAACAAACCACATTTGACTTTTTTAAGCACAAAATTCAAAAGCCCATATAGAAAGAACAAAAAAGAGTGTCCGTACGAGGATACCTACATAAACAAACACTAACGTTAAAACGAGTTTAGGTAAAACCCACAAAAAGCACACGAAAATGGCGAAGCATCTCTTAAGGTTCCTTGGACTGTTCTTCTTAAACAATCTCTTTCTTTCCCTCCACACAACATATTCCCTTCCCCTTTATGAATTTCCTGCAATGCCTATTTGCTATTTATATAAAAATCCCTTTTTTTCACGCCATAATGGAATCCTAGCAGCCCCATTGAGTTTGTTGTTGGTTTGCTTAGTCAGTTATCTAAACTACCTGTTAATTTTTCCTAATCGTCTGAACTAAGATTCTTATAAATACATTAGGTCGTGTTATTCCATTTTCGCCGGACAAGGAGTGGAGAAAAACGAGTTCTTGAATATTTTGTCTTTGAATTTGATTGGGTTTTTTAAGGTGTTTGGAGAAGATGGGATTAATGGACTCTCAAGTTTTAATTGCCCTTGGCCTTTCACTTCTTGGCGGTTTGAGTACCTCCATTGGTGAGAAAAGTCCAATCTTTATGCATTTACAGTTTTACACAGATATTTGTCTTTTGTGATCAAGAATTGTAATTGTTGAGAATTTAGTTTAGTTTTCACTTTTTCATTCATAAATGGGAATATACTGTTTGGTTTTCGCTGGCAAGTTTGTGATTGTGCTGTCTCATTTGGATATTTGGGCCCCAATAAATCTGTTTTTGGTATACATTCTAAATTTGGGTTTATCACTTTATTTATGACTAATTATTCTTTATATTTTTGTTGTATATATTCTTGGGACCTGAATTAGTTGCCGAACTTTGATTTTAACCATGAAAATCTTGTTTCATGCTTCTTTTTTCATTCTTAAATAGGTGCACTCTTTGTTATCATTAGTGAGGCTCCAAACTTAAAGATTCTTGGGATTTTACAGGTAGATAAAATTGTATCAATTTTCAGCATCGTTCAATTTTTTTCGGTGTCAAAAGAAATTTAACCCTGTATATAATTGTCACATATTTTCTGTTAACTTGTATTAATTTTACGAAAATGATATACGCGTAATTCTAGTATCTTCTTGCAAGAAGGCTTTTGCTGCAGGTCTTATGTTGAGTATATCTTTCTTTGATTTGGCTCATAATGCAATAAACTCCATTGGCTTCTTAAGGGGAAATCTCTGGGTAAGAACTTCCCTCAGTTCTTTTAAAAATAACTTCTTTTTTTCATGTGTAAATATGATCTTGGTTAGTTACTGACTTAATTTGCCTTTCAGTTTTTTGCAGGTGTAATTTTCTTTGCAACAATTACTCATTTTATCCCAGAACCGACTGTAGCTCCGGTTTCAGATTTTAAAGACAAAAAGGTGAGAGTCTTTTCCGCAACTGGGAAGAAACTTGTAATGTTTTATAGTTTTTGGCAATTTTTTAATAAGAATTTGCATTATGTGCCAAAAAACAGAAACATAGTGATGAAAGGAACAAGGATATGATGAAAAGGCATCGTCGTCAAGTATTGTTTAGTGGAATCATCACAGCTATAGGTCAGATGGTTGCATATATCTGGTTAAATTGCATATTCCATATTATATTTATTTATTTTGTCAGATACATATGGTTGAAACTTTGAAAAAAATTAGGGGATAATGACCAACTACCCATGGGGTTTGGCTCAACTATAGAAAACCCCCTGAAATTTCAGAAATTACCAACTCCACCTTGAGGTTCACTATCTTCCGTTAGCCTCAAAACCTCAGGGGGGAGTTGGTAATTTCTGAAACCTCAGGGGGGGTTTCTGTATTTGAGCCAAACCCCAGGGGGATTTAGTGATATTTTGTCACTTATTTGAAGGTCAATTGCAAATTCCCTGCTTGAAATTTCTAATCTATTAATCTCGGTTACAAGTCACTAATGTCTTCTTTACAGGCATAAGCTTGCACAATTTCCCTGAGGGAATGGCAGTGTTCCTTGGATCAATGAAGGTAGTTTGGATACATATGTCGGAAATAATTTCTTCAAAGTTTGAAATAATTTATGCAAGAGTATTACATATTTGTAGAGATGTGTTCGTAAAATCTTCATTTTATGTAACTACATTTCTTTTCCTGCACGATATTATCTAAAACTCTGTTCTTCATCTCTCTCAGGGTCTTCGAGTTGGTCTAAACTTAGCACTTGCTATCTGTTTACACAATATCCCAGAGGTAATTTTAATTTCTCAATACGGAAATTATAGTTCTCTGTTTTATTAATACTATATAGGTTTCCAAAGTTCGATCATTTTGCAGGGCGTTGCTGTTGCACTTCCCGTTTATTTTGCCACACAAAGGTAAAGATTTCTCCATCAGTTTAACCATTTGGTTAACAATGCAACTTGTCATGTGAAAGAATATACATGATAATAAAATGTTTGTTTTTATATTTTTCATACTATACCTACTTCACAATGTATCTGTCTTAGCAAATGGCAAGCATTCAAATTGGCTACTCTTTCTGGTCTTGCTGAGCCCCTTGGTGTAATTGTTGTAGGTATGAATATTTATCATTTCTCCCGCATTTTTCTTCAAATATTAAATTTGCTTGCTCCCAATGTACGAGACGGGATTAATTTGTTAATTTCTTGGAATAAATAATTTGCAGCTTACCTATTTCCCACCAGTGTGAATCCTGAAATTCTTGAGGGCCTTCTAGCATCAGGTTCACATTTTTTTTTCTTGTAATTAAACAGATAGATGTAAGAAAATATATATATATATATATCAAATATTCGTCTTTCTTTTTGATCTATTCGTGCTATTTACAGTTGGCGGTGTGATGGCTTTTCTAACCTTGCATGAAATGCTGCCATTAGCATTTGATTATGCTGGCCAAAAGAAAGCTGTAAAAGCTGTGTTCTTGGGCATGGCTTTCATGTCGGCTAGGTAATTTTCTTTCCGCTGTTTTTTAAATAGTAGTGAAGCTATTTATCCCCGATTATAGCCCTTCTGTGATGTAAAATATATCTCTTATTGCCATCCTCATTGTGGATGAGACAAATGTATGCATTTCGACTAGGGTCTTCAAGTTGTCATACTTTGAGATTCTTCATTTTTATGCTCAAATTATTAAGCACTTAATTCTATTTATGTTGATGTTGCAGCTTATACTTTCTGGAGATGAGCTTACCAGCAGAGATGGGGATGTAGTCATTTCTGGGTGATGTATTTGTATGTAAAATTCAACTGTAAATAAATAAAAATGCTTCTGTTTCTAATATATTGGCAATTGAAAATATCCCTTTTAATAATTTCTTAGTATATAATGATCATATCATACGTACGAGCGTGAATTACATCTGACTACCTTACAAATAAATCCCTCTTGTTTGCGAAATAACAATTTAATCCCTAAACTTTCAATAAATGTGTAAAAAAATTCCAAAAATACACCTGGAGAATACCCTATTTAGAAACCTTAATGGCAGTGTTTTCGGAACTCTTTTGAATTTTTGGTAATTTAATACAAAACTCTGGGACTACATTACTATTTCTCGTAACTGTAGGGTAATCAGATGTAATTCGCCCTATTTACCAACCTAATTAAGTTTAATCCCAATCAAATCTCTAGCATATGTATATCAGTGGGGCATTCTAATTTTGGAATAAGTATGTGCTAATAATGATGATGAAGCTTTTACTTATTGCAATTGTGATTAATCATGCACAGATATACATATATATATATATATATATATATATATATATATATATATATATATACCCTTTCAATGAAAAATTAAAGAAAAATATAGATAAAATTGCAATCATAATTAGGTAATTAGCTTTTTGGTTTTTGATTAAGATGAAGATTTTATTGATAAAGAAATGAGAAATCAAGAATCATCCTCGTCAGAATAAAAAGTTTCAAAAGAGGAAATCTGCTTCAATATGATATCATGTTGTCTATATATCAACTTTAATCTAAAGCAAACATCCAAATCAAATTCTTCAATTTTGGGGTTCACTCCAATTACATCATTAAAATATAAAACTCTTTCTATCAATTACAATTACATTCTTAGAGACTCGAGTCCGAAATATGTGTGAAGCTAGCTAATTTATACATGTACAAGAGTAGTATTTTGTCTTGTCGATTGAGCATAATTGTAGCAAAATTAGTGTGAGGGCGAGTTCGAATAAGGTTATTTTCATTGTTGTACTTACCCATTTAATATTTACGGATTTTCAATTGCTTTATGCAATGATTCCATTTGTTGGGGGTCCATATTACCTCATACACTACAAACCGAAAATTCAAACACCTGACATTACAACAGTACATAATTTATTTTAGATATTCACATTTTAAAAATTCGCTCTAATAACTAAAGAAATATCTCTTTTCCATTAATAATTAATATTTGTTATTATTAACTATTTTTTTTCTCTTAATCCGTCATAGAAATTTTGTACTATCAAATAACAAATTAAATAAACCATTGGGATTTGGTCAAATGGTCACCAAATATTACTCCAATATGGATTTGATTTCTTACAATGACAAAAGTCGAATTGTGTGCGTGTGTTTTTTTTTAAAAAAAAAAAACAAATTGAATATTAAATAATGAACCAATAATTGACAGTTATTAATTACAAGATTTGGAGTTAGGAAAAAATTGAAATTTTGCAGCAATTACTAAGGTGGTGTAGTCTTAAATTAAAGTATTTGACAGAAAAATAAACAAGTAGCACATGGAACAATTGATGTTGCCGTGTGAGGAGGACAATCTTCGTTGCGTCTCCATTAAATGGAACTGTGTACTTGCATTAATCGCAACCCTAGACCGTACCTACATATTAATTAAAATCCAAACATATATGTGTAGATTCAGTGTTATAGAATGATTATAATCACAAATTACCATTAAATATTAGAGATAATTACATTTACATTCCTCAACTTAATTAAGAAAAAATACAGCAAAATTCTCTCTCAACTATTGAAAATTACAGAGACATTCTTTTCACTATGGTTCCTTCTAACACTTAAATCCCATCATTAGTCATTTTTTTGTTTCTAAGTAGACGCTACGTTTTATTAAGTGGACAACAACTGATAATCACTTTGCTCATATCACGTATTGCAAACACATACTATAACAAAAATATTATGCGTAATTTAGTCATTTTGCAACTTCCTGTTAAATTTTTTAGGTTATCGATAATGTTAGGAGTCTGTCTCATGTAATTTTTCAATAGTCGAAAAGGTATTGCTATATTTTTTCCTAAATCAATGAGTGTATGTGTAATTATCCCTAAATATTATGTGTGTTACGATAACCTCTTGAAATATATTATGAATATAATTTTCTTCTCATTTATAGTGAACAGGACAAATGGCATTATGCCTTTGATATGACATTTCATCAGTCAAAGTCTCTCTAAATATATATTTGCAGAGATCTATATATCTACTACTGTTGTGGCTGCAAATATTCTACGTTTTTACTGTTTTTTCGCGTTTCATGTGGAGTGAGTATATGTTAATAGTTTTTCTGACTTCATCTATGTGACCTGATCTATTGGTGCGCGCAGATAGTTTTAGCTAGCTAGGTGAATTATATATGTAAGTTAATCTTTGACCGTGACTCCCATATATATATATATATATGTTTACCAGAGTCGTGTAAAACGAGCCAGGAATGACTATTCTAAATGGAGTTTGAATTCGGTTCGAGATTATGTTCGAATTTATTCGAATTTTGCTCGGTTTGGCTCCATCTTATTGGTTCGAGTTTATAAGAAAATATAAGTTCGAACTCAAATTTCATAAATTATTTCAATATTTTGAATTAGAAGTTCGAATTCAAATTTATACTTCAGCTCAAGAATTTATTAATATATAATATTTAATTAATTATATATATAATTATTATTAAAAAATAGAAACTGGCGAGCAAACTAATAAGACTAGTTAGGCTTGATTTCAGTCGAAACCTTCACAGCTATATAGGCTCAGCTCTAGCTTGAATGTGCGTTTGTTGATTCGATTCATCAAGCTCATGAACTGTCTTGATTTTGTAATTATATATATATATATATATAGATCACTTCTCTTTTCAATTTAAGAAATTATGATTTTTTTTCAAACTCTACCCTCCGTTTTTAATATATTTGAGAAATATATAATAGGGTTTAACTAACAATTCATAATATAGGACATTAATTGAAGTAAATTAACACAGCAACAAAACATGTCAATAATAACGAAAATCATTTTTTCGATAATGATAATACATGTATAATATAATTTTATGGATGACTTACTATATTAAAAATAAATCC
The DNA here is from genome assembly GCA_958496215.1 of Verbena officinalis. NCBI lineage: Eukaryota > Viridiplantae > Streptophyta > Magnoliopsida > Lamiales > Verbenaceae > Verbena > Verbena officinalis. The sequence goes on from OY292385.1 coordinate 1,863,139, forward strand.
TTAATAATTAACATAATAATAAATACTTCCACAGAGTGTTGAAAGAGTCTTTACACCATTTAGGCATTTACAGGCTATAATGAGGACACCTTTAATTATCCTATAATTAGGAGAGTTCTTTATTTATTATCCCATATACTTAAGGAAATCTCAAATTAGGCTTAGATCCTTATAGAATTGCTAATTAGTTCTAAATAGTTTCAAAATCTATTGTTAATTTGAGTTAGGGATGTAATTAAGTACAATATACGTACGGCGCCGCTTGCCAAAATTTTAGTATTTTGACAGATTACTTATAAGTAAGAGATAAATTTGAATGTAATTACTATGTTTTTAGTTGGAGGGGACAAGGTGACATGACAAAGCTTTTTTGAGGGGCCAAAACCTAACTTTAATTTCAATGTTCCTAATTTTCTTCGTATTTTATTCAGTCTTGAGATGAAATTAACTTTAGAGTACAGTCTAATATATAATTTTGAATTAGTTTGCAGAATCGTAATTAACACTAATTGTTATAATGAAATAATAATATATATTCTCAAAACAATTTGCAAATTAAACATATATATTGTGTACAATTGTGAACTTATTTCAAATATGGAACAAATAACGATGAGAACGTTTAAATCATGCATGTTAACCATACAGAATTAAATAATTTTGGGGATAGTACTACTGTTCCACTGAAATTGTTGTTCCGCTGAACCGCGCTGCATAAATGCATGCAGAAAATATTAAACAATAAATAAATTAAAACGAATTCTAAATAAAAATAATCTCCAACTAGTTATAAACAAATAATCGTCAATTGGAAAATAAATTTCTCACCAATACAATAAGAATGATAAGGGATCGAATATAGTGTGTATTAATTAGCCTAACTCAACCCAAGCGCTCTAGAATAAATGTGCAAAAATTAGCTTCGAATGAGATGCTTGTCAAATCATTATATATTGAACATTATATTTTTTATTTTTTGATGTGGGATAGTTTAACATACTCTCGTCACGCCTAGGGATGTGGAATGTGTGGGACAAATTAGAGCGTGAAATTTATGTTAAATACTTAAATTAGTGGACTTGGCCTAACTCAACCCTAAAAACTAACTCAAGAGAAAAAGTTTGTCAAATAATTATATATTAAACACCACATCTTATAGGGAAGAAAATAAGATAAAGAATGAAAACATACAATATGATTTTAAAACCTAGTTCGACTCCAAAAAAAGATAAATGCATGAAAAACTAGACCCCTTAAGTAAGGTTCAGGGTTCGAACCCTAACTTGTTCATGAAGTAATTGAAATTGAGCTTCTGCAATAGAAGAATCCGAAAAAAAATTGTGTGGGAAAAAAAAACTGTATAAGCAGTTATGATGTAATTAAAAATATTCTTAGCTAGGCATTCACACTATATATGTATTTGCAAGCAGAAACGAGAAAAATGAAAAAGAAATAAAAAAATCCTTACACTTAACATCTGAAAAATTAATTGTGACTAACCCAAATCGAATTAATGACTCTCAATATATAATTACTCGAATCGGTAGTTCACACTAAAAAAACATTTGAAAAATATGCTTATGTATTGTGATAACAGTTAACACATGAAATTTCCAAAAAGCAAAAAAAAGAAATACAGAAGAGAGAAGAAAGAAAAAGATAACTTGTGTAATTTGAGTTCTCGTCCAATGAAAAACACAGCAATATCAAGGCCAGGAAAAGAAAGCACCTGCAGTGACCATTTTTCCGTCACTAAAGCCTCCATGCACTTTTCTCATTTCATCTTATATTTCACTATCCAAATTTATAACATAAATATAAAAACCAGACATATATATGCCATAAATTCAATATAGTCAAATATACGACAAAAAAACAAAAATAAAGAAAAAGTAGAACACAAGATTTAAAACACTAAACCCTAACACCCCCACCTTACTCAATTATTGAGACGATTCGTTATCTTGCTCGATTTCAGAAGCGGGTTCTTCTTCTTCAAAGCAATCGACACCGTAAGCTCCATGTCCGTCACCAAAGGCCTTGATATGGTCCTTGAGCGATCTCTTGTGCTTAAAATCAGAGCCACAAACGCAGTACCATAATTTCCCACAATTCTTTTCATGTGTTCTCCAATCGCCTCTCACAGCAAAGGCTTTTCCACATTTTCTGCACATAAATGGTTTGATTCCATGCTTTCTTTTGTAGTGTGTTTGAAGGGTTCTGAAATCTTTTAAAGGTTTTGCTCTTGGATGGTCGATGTTATTCCTACAGCCGGGTGCGCAGCAGTAGCATGGGAGTCTCAGCATCGCCGTTGGCTGCGTGCCGCGTAGAGATTCCGGGCCTTTTCTATACTGTGATCCATGCCCCCACATATGCATCTGTGAAGAAAAAAATTAATAAGGAGTCATGCCAATGGGGATTAAACTAACTTATATATATAATACGAGGACTAATCTGAAGTTAAATTATGTTGAAATGATGTTTGAAAAGATCATTCTTAGCTTGTTACTTTAAGCATCAAAGTTATTGCAATAATTTTCATGAAAACGAGGAAAGTATACCATATAAAGAAGCCTGATGGCTGCAGATGTTAATGCTAAGTATGCACCAGCAAGAGAAATTAGCTTACAATGCCAAGATTTAGGTTTACAAGGAAAGCGATAGCTTAAGTACTGGGTTTTCATCCAAATTACATTTATATTTCTTAATTTTAACTGTTCATCAATATACAGTGCGATGTCATCACTGAACTACTCATAGTATCTATATTCTATCGTTTCTATTTAAATGTTAATTATTTATATATTTAAGTATAACTATAGTAATTAAAGATATATATACCCAATGATCACATATAATATATAAAATTTCTCTAAATTTACATAAAAAGGTAAGAAAGCATGTTTGCACATAAAATCAAACATATATTTCTCCAAGAATATTACATTAATTATATAAAATATTCATTTTATATATCCAGAACAATTTTTAGAAATACATCAAGCCCCAAATATTCTTAATTATATATGTGCTATATGTGATTTTTTTTATTTTTTTTTGGGATAATTACTTATGTGCTATGCTTTCTTTAGTTGTGGTTTTCGTGAAATAAATTAAATTCAGGTGTAAACGTGAGCAGGGACTTTCCACTTATGACTTGAATGTTCAGTACTCAGATTGAGAACCTTTAATTTTTAATCTTTCACTGATCATGTTTAATCTGATGAAAAATAATCCGTCCCCATGCATCATCATCAAGAAACTGGTAAATATTTCAGTGTTTCTTGACACACCTGCCAATGTGAATGGTAATAATAACAATACAAACTTCAAGGACAAAAGGCATAATGGTTGTCTTGTTCAATCAACTAAAAGAAGGCGGACTGGACTGACCAGGTTATCAGTTGGACCAGGTGGAATTATGCAGATCCCAAAAACCTCATGTATTAATATTATTTTTAAACAAAATGAAGAAAAAGATTGCTTCATGTATATAAAAAGAAAAAGAAAAATCTAAATAAGGATAAATTATTTTTACTCTTTTCATAAAGCCAAAAGAAAAGTTTGACAGAAAAAAAAAAAAAAAAAACCTAAGGACCCATACAATCAATCATTCAATCAATCTGGTAAAGTAAAAGTTTGAAATTACACTAGAAAAGATGTGACCAAACAAAGATAGACATGGGGTTTAAATTTCCTCTTTTTCTGCAAAAGAATTCAAAAGAAAAGAAACATGATAGAGAGGAACAAAAATAAAGGCAGAACTTTTATAAGATTTCAGCTAATTGTAATTATATTACCTGCATGTTATTGTATCTATTGAATGTCTTGAAGCAAAGCGGGCAGGAAAACTGTGTCGGGCCAATTAGAATCTGGGCAGGAGTTGGGATCCAATACTGACCCTTATGGAGTGGGTTCGGACTACTGCTTGCTACAGTAACAGCCGCTTGATCTTCTTTATGAGTCACAGTACTACTTTTATTGTTCAATAATGTGTCTGTAAATGAAGAGCTGGCTTTTGAAGTAATTGATGCCAGATGAGTAGATAACCCTAAGTTAAGAGTTATTGTCACTCTATCATCATCTTCTTCTTGTTCTTGTTCTTGTTCTAATTCCATGGATGATTCTGCTTGATGATCCTGAGATGGGTTTAGGCTGAGGAGGGGCAGCGCCTCCTTGAGCGGCGGAGATGGCGGTGGAGATTCAGGAAATGGAGGATTGCTGTTGACTTGGACAGTGGGATTGTAAAAGCTGAAGTAATTATTGTAAACTGTGGAAGTAGCAGAAGAAGAAGTAGAAGTTGAGGGGTTGAAGTGGTTGTTAGGGTTGAGTAATTTGAACCAATATCCATTATTGAAGTAATTGGAGTTGGGATTTGACATGATAATCTGAGCTAAGAATTGAATTGGAGAGGGAGATGGATTAGGTGAAGGAATTTGCAGAGAAAGAGAGAGAGGATGAAAACAAGACTAATAGACGACCTAAAAAGTTGTAAAGGTAATTAAAGATTCAAGAATGGCAGAGATCATTAAAACCAGTGTTAAAGAGTAGTTAAAAAGATTTGACAATGAAAGGGGGTGGGAAATGGGAATGAGGTGTTGTAAAGTAAAATCTAATGAGTAGAAAAGGATAGACAAGATATCATGACTTGTGAAATAATGTGAGTACTAATAAACAATTGAGAAAAAATATGCCATTAGCCATACCACGCACACATGCACTGCAGAGATAGATTAAAAGAGAGAGCTATGATAAATAATGGATATATGGTTGGATTAAATTTGTGACAGAAAATTGAAGAAGAACAAGAAGCACCTTTTCAATATAGTGAAATGTGTTACTTTTCATATTAAATTTCAATTTACTTTTCTATTTCATTGAATAGATTCAAATTAAGTTTAGGGATTTATATATGTACCATAAGTTTGTAATTATGGAAATATATTTGGACATATATTGAATGTTTACCAGCTTAATTATATATATGTGTGTGGGGTTCATCGATATCAGCTCGATATAATTTAAATGTTTTATAATTCAAAATATATTATAGGTAATGATGATATATAATAGTATTAATATATTTTAAGTGAAAGAAAAAAGTAGTTTCGACCAAAAAAAATAAAAATAAAAAGAAAGAAAAAAGTAGGTGAATGATTAAAGAAAAAATTAGTGATAAGACAATAAGCGAGAAATACATAACAAGTTTTCACGCCAATGATGATCGTTTAAAAATATAAATTTTGACACAATTATTTTCACAATGTTAATAGCGATAACAATTGTATCAAAACTTACAACTAATTAACAATTATTGACGGGCAAATGTGACAAAAAATAATTGCAATCAATATTTTATCATAAAAAACATATTATATAAGCGATAAAGTAAAAAATATTGTCCTTAATTTTTGTTTATTATTGGTGACCATTTTCACATTCAATTCTTACTCTATTTTCTATTAATAGTAAACTTTTTGTGCATGGTATATTATAATTTATTGATTTTAAGAATAAAAAAATTATGAGTTTGAGTTCGAAAACAAGCAATTAATTAAAACTCAAATGAATTTTATTGTAAATAAGTCGAGTCTAAACTCTGAATTTTTAGATGAATTTAAGTCACCATTTATAAGCTCAAACTCGAATTCAATTCATAATTTTCAAATTGAGCATAACTTAGCTTGAGTTTGTCTTTATTTATTAATATTCAAGGATTGAAGTCAAACTCGATCCAATTACAACAGCAATATTTTTCGAATTAAAATTGAACTTTTGAAAACCAGATTTGTCGAAAATAATATGTTAATAATCGTGTATGAATGATTAACTAATTTCCCTAACCAAAAAAAAAATTAATTAATTTCAGTCAAAACTAATTTGGCTTATATATATAGCATCTTTAATTCCACAATATATATAATTATGGCTTGTCCAAAACATGGAGACGAAATTAGGGTTGTGTACTGTTCTCCCCAATCCATCACTTGAGATGATACGTATATATATACATACAAACAGTAAATGCATCTGATTTGGAGTCATTTTTTCTCGGGAAACAAACAGTAAGAAACTATGCCGGCAGGCAATTACATTGATAGTCGAGCACTGGTCGGGTGATTGCCGCAGTAGGACGAAGTTTATAAGACCTGTCTATCTGTCTCTCCCTGCCAAGCTGATGCTGATCCCACATAATATATATATATATATATATATATATATATATATATATATATATATGTAATAAAATTTAGTTAATTACATGTAAACTCGATCTACCGGGATTTACCATATTACAAATACATCCCTAGTTAGCTCTTATGACTAAATTAATTAATGTTGTATGACAAATATCACCCCATCAGTAGAGAGTAATATTACAAAGGGCAACCCATTATATATATAGAAATTATGCTACATTAACCTAACGGTAAGAAATAGATTTTCAGGTTTAAATTTTGCTCACAACATCCAAAAATGGACAGAACCCTAGTTCCATGGTTTTCTTTTTGTAATTTTCTGGACTCTTCCATGTGGGTATAATTGTAGGAGGGGTGTATTTGTAATATCAACTACTCCCGTGCTGGAACCCTATTCTCCGGGTATTTTTCCTATAATTTCCAAACTAGTCAAAGAATGCAATTGTAATGTTATAACCAAGAGAAGAGGGGTTTATTTGTAATATATCAACTAGTCCAATGGGTTCCATACGTAATTAACCCAGCCATAACTCTTTTTACATGCACATAATAATCTCAAATTAAGTACTGCTCAATCGTCACCTGCTACTTTAATTTCTCTCTCTCTCTCACACACACAACACAGCACACAGAGTTCAGCAGACACGCGCATGTGTGGCTGGCTGACCCCCTAGCTACAGTAAAAAATTACAGAGAATAGCATAGTGTAGTAGCTATCAATTTGGTTTACATGCATTTCTTTCCTCTTGTTTATTCCAACATCGCAAGTACACTTTGAGATATGCTTCTCGATTCAGCTCCAACATGCAACAATGGCATCTCATGTGCCCATGGCCATATATGATTAATTAATTAATATAACAAGACAATTAATAATTTCCTGCAGGCCATCCAGGACATTTTCTGGTTTTTGTTGTTTTCTGTATTTGAACTGGAAAGATTGATCGGATATATTTCAGAATAATTAAAGACAAGTAATATTTTTATTTCTTCTCTTCAGGTTAGCTTAGCTACCTCCTCAAATTGATATTTTCCAGCTTAAAAATCGTGTCTCTAATTGTCAATTATCGCAATAAATGGAAGTAGCTAGCTACTTGAACAGATTTAAAGCTTCAACCAAGTACTGGGCTAGCTCATCGCTGCAAAATTAGTACGTATATCTATCTACATTTGCTGGCGTTGCATGTGGATGATATATAAAACAAGAATGAATTAATATGAATAAATATAGCGTGCAAGAGATCAATGGGGACAGTTTTAACTGGATGTACTCCAGCACACTTTTGTTTTAAGGGGGCCTGGAATTTAGGCTTTTATTAAGAATGTTATGAACCTGCGCTGCAGGTGGTCACTGCATAATTGCTGTAATTTTCAGGCCACAATTTGGCTGCAGCAGTACAAGATATATATTTTTCTCTTCAATTTCAGTGTTATACTCATCATTCTTCTAGCTCTTGATCAATTAATTTAAGGGATAATTACATTTACACCCTCTACTATTAGAAATTACAGAGATACCCCTTGACTATGACTCTTTCTTCTAACACTTAGGAGTTAGGTCATGCCGATAGTCTTTTTCTTGTTTCCAAGTAGACACTAACGTTTCATTAATTGGATAACAGCTCAATCACTTCACTCACTCCAGGTATACCAAACACTAGGACAATAATGTTATGGTTAATTTAGTCATTTTGCAACTTGCCGTTAAGTTTTTTACGTTTCCGTTAAGATTACTGGGTCTATCTGTAATTTCTAATAGTCGAGGTGAAGGAATATAAGTGTAATTATCCTTTTTTTTTTTCTTTTTTTGCCAACGGTTGGAAGCTAGGCAGAGAGAGTACTGGAAATAATGGAACAAAGAATCATGGGGATTGACGCCAATGTTGTAAGTATTCATTTGTAGAGTTTCAGATTGTAAACATTCTCAATGCATGGAAATCAAGAATTAATTTTGTGGGAAAACGCACTTTAATAAATTAGGTTTTGGGTTCTTTGGATGTTGGTCTTATCAAGACGTACAAAACACTAGAAATAAGTGAAGATGGAAAATTCTTGTTCCAAACTATACTTAATTTAAAATTGTTAGATTTTATTTTATATTTTTCTTACAGTTCCGCTAATCTGACAGTCACTGTCAGATTAGTGGGCATACAGCCCATTTTTTAACAACAAAAACTTAACAAGAAGATTTAAATGGAATTGGCCCACTAATTTAATTATTAAGACTAATTCAAATTAAAGTTAATATCATATACTTTTAAGTAATATTTATTTTGACCCATAATTTAATTCAACTTTTTTTTTAATAGTCCTTTTAAATTCTAATTATATGATTTTGTACAATATTATTAGATAAGTATGTTACCAAAAAAAATTATAAACCCTAAACCACTAAAATCCTAACCCTAAACCCTAAGTATATTATTCTATTAATATAAAATGAAAGAATAGGGTGTGAACAATACTTGAGTCAAATTAGAATCTAAAATATGGTTAGATAATATAATGATAATAGTGATTAAATAGTTAAAAAGAAAAAAAAAATTATGAATTATGATAATAAAATATTTAGTCTTTTATGTGCGTAAAATCTATCTCAAGCTTAACAACTAAAAATAAAGTAAAAAAAAGTATCGTGACTAGAATATTGAAACGACATATTCACTATGGGAATTTTGACAATTCTTCATGATTAAACACTTATTTTTCGTAGTTGGTTGGCACTCTTTTCAACTCGAAACTTATTTCTTTGCATAATCAAATAAGTTAAATTATTCTAGCAAAAAAAATGAAATAATTCTAGTTATATTTTTTATTAATATATTTATGTATAATAATATCTTACAAAACGATAAAGTTTGAGTTAAGAGGACTACTGAGAAAGAGTTAGATTAAATTATGGGTCAAAATAAATATCACTTAAAAGTTTATGATATTAACTTTAATTTTAATTAGTCTTAATTGTTTAATTAGTGTGTTCAACTTTTTTTAAATCTTACATTTGTGGTAAGGAAATGGGTTGTACACTTCAAAATCTTCAGCCCACCGTAAGAATATAATTTTCCTTTTTCTTATTACACTAGAAATAAGTGCTTATATTTCTTGCCGTTATGTGTAAGAAGATTGTTGTTGTTTTTTTTTTTTTTTTTTTTTTTTGAAGCTAAGAAGATTGATTTGAATTCAATAAATATGCAATTGTAGAGCGGAAACATTATTATTTGACCTCACATATAAAATTAGAATTAAGATATCCGAAAAGACCCAAATCTGGAAAAGTTGGACCTGACCCAATTATAAAGAGGGCCCCATAAGTGCAATGATAAGCCAAACCATAAGCCCATTTTATTGTTTTCCTGTGATAACTGTGATTTTGTTGCATATTTATTTGTTTTGGTTAATTACATATAAACCCACGAATTATAAACTGATCTCTCTTAGTTAAAATATATAAAATACATTCCATTATTTTGTTAATGGAAAAAAAAACATTGAGTTGTTGGCAATAATTTGAGAATGTAAGGCATAAGTTGAAGTCAACCTTTGATTAGATTGTTATTTGTTCAAAATTAGACTAATAAAGAAGGTTTGGTATGTGTGAAAACTGAAAATGTAGAAATTTTCCAAACAAATTTGTGCGGCTTTTTAGTTTCCTTTTTTGTTTACATTGGACTTTCATTCATTGTTGCTTAATGTTTGAATCACATTTCCGACGGTCAGAAGTGCATATCCAATCAGGCAATCAGGCCACCGGCAAGGCGGCCAACCAATCCATAAAAATATTAAGAAATTCGAGGATATCCCCCAATACTTCTGGAAAATAGCACGGGAGCCTCATTATATTTCTATTTTTTGACTTTTTGAGGACTAAGTTCAATATTGCCTTGTGTGTTTTAGACTTTTAGTTAATTATTTAAATGCATAAATAACACAATTTAGTTTCCAAAACTGTCATCGAATCCATTTTCAATTATTACTACTAGTAATTTTGGCACACTCGATACATGTGCAAAATATAAATAAGTATAATTAATAATATATTAAGTTTTAATATTCTAAAATTATAAATATTTTTATTAATTTTTTTCATGATTTTTAATTATATTTATTTTAGTATTTATATAAACTAAAATTTAGTGGTTATAAGATAAATAAATAATTAAGTGTGAAAAATGTGAATAATAAGATAGAGAAAAATGTGAGAATGAGAGAAAGAAATAAAAGATACATGGAGAGGGATAGAGAGAGAAAAAAAAATTTTAATAATAAAAAAAATTAAAAATTGATACACCAAAATAAGAGTTAGGCCAAAGATAGTTACTCTAAGAGGAAAGAGCTTTATATAATAGTATATATTAAGTGCGTAGTTACTTATTCTTACATTTATTTTATTGGTCACAAGTAATTTAAGGATTTGTATTTCCTACATGTTATGTTTCCTTTCTTATAAATTAAATAAAGTTAATTGACTTACTTAATAAATTTTATTCAGATTTTATATAATATGTATAATATTTTTTAAACTACTAGATTTACATAAAATATATTAATATTTTCTAAAGTATTATAGACCACAGATCTTCATTGTAAAAAATGATAGTTCTATAAATCTTTAATTTAATAGGATGAATATATATATATATATATATATATATATATATATATATATATATATATATATATACAAAAAGATGTTAGTATTTATATATCTACAAACTCTTAATTCAAAATAATGTTATATAGTCTTTCAATAAAAATACCATTTAGAGAAATTAACTATATAATCGTACTTTTGATACAAACAAATTATTAGATTAAAAAAATCAGTTTAATCAATATAAATTTTCCTCTCTATTATTAGATTAAAAAAAAGGAGTTTTTTTATAGGAGAAAACCTAAATTTTCCTCTCTACTTTTTTTTCATCCCTCCAAAAATAATTTGTTAGTACCGACACGTTTCAAAACAATTCATATAAATTTGGTTACTCAACAAAAACAATTACAAATAAACTATAAGTTATCACTGGACTCAAATCTGAAATAATAGCAACTCATCTTGCCGTTTCATTTTCAAGTTTACAGAAATGAGGTAACTTCCATGCAATTTCTCAGAAGTTAGTGTTGCAAATAAGAAAACTAATTCACGTTTCACATGTTCCAATGAGATGGGGTTTTTTGATTAAAAAGAAAAAGAAAAAAAGAAAGCATGGGCCGGTTCATTAAAATATCTTGGTCAGCCATTATATAAATCTCACATCCGCGATTGCCTTCTCTTCAACATTTCTCTCACTACACGGTTTATCTCGCCCTCCCGAATTTTAAGGCGAGTGAGAGCAGGTAAATCTCAATGAAATTAAGCCTAATTTTTTGGTTTTGAATGAGTATCCTTTTTTCTCGAATCTGTTTTGTTTGATTTTTCTTTTTTAAGGCTGCTATAAGATCGTGGGCAGTCACGGATAGTTTTCTTCTCTAGATCTGTAGGTCTGATACATAGACAATAGTGAGAACAAGGTGTGTACAAGTTAGATCTCTGTGTTTCTATGGATCCGAATGCATTTGATCGTGTAGATCTGATTAATATAGTCGATTCTGTGTCAGCAGTGTTGTTTCTCATCATATGAGATGTATTTGGAGTGAAATATTTATACTTGATTTTGTTTTGTTGATTCGTGTATCGTGATCTACGTTTTCAACTACTCTTGTATTGCTGTTGACCGATCTCTAGTTATAGTTTTGCTTTTGGTTCTGAAATCCTATAGTCTATGTTCAGCTTTTTGTTTGAAATCCTTGTCGATCAACTATTAAATCAAGATTGTAAAGCTACTGGAAATTGTATATCAAGTTGTAAAGCTACTGAAATCCTCTTTGTATCTCATCGAGCTTTTTACTGTTTTGTGAGATTTTACATTGGTTTTGTTATTGTCCGAAGGGACCTTGAGGAGATATTTATAATTTTTGTTCATGGTGGGCAGCCTTTATGAATTGTCAATTATAAGATTTGTTTTTGATTCAGGCGGTTTATTTTGTGGGTCATAAAGTACTGGGATTCAAATTTGATTGCATCCCCGTCCATAACTTGTGTGTGTTAATGTTAATAAAACCACCTTGTTTTGTTTTCTGACCTACAGTGATACCTGATACTGGAAAAGAAAGTAGGTCAATCCATATTTGTTTCTTTAACTTGATTTGATATTATTCAATATCATCACTGGAATAAAGACATTTTATTTCGTAGAAGTCCCAATTGTCACAGTTTGGCGATCCTACATATGATCAAGTGATATTTGGTTATTAAGAAAATGTTATTTAGTTTGATAATTGTCCTATGTTTGATGATCATGATTGTTGAATACTTGTTTTTATGTCATGCACGCATTCTGTTGTCACAAGAATTTTATGACCCTCTCTATTATGCAATTTATTGGAATGAGTAAATGAGCCGTTGGGATTATCTTCTGCTCGATCTTCATATCTTTGGATGACCAATTATTCCTCTCAGTTATTACCTTCAATTACGGTAGTCCTCTTTTGTTCTGACCACATTTGTCTGTACCTTCAGGACTGTTATCTAGATCTACAATGGCAGATCAGCATCACCCAACCATTGCCCAGAAGGTGGCTAATCAGCTACAGCTTAGCTCCAGTATCTCCCAGGGACCTTCTATGCCCCAGAGACGCTTTGCATATGGCAATTATACAAATGCAGGACTACAGTATCCCATGACTTGCAGAACCACTCAGGATCTGTCGATGATTTCTGCAAATGCTTCCCCTGTGTTTGTCCAAGCTCCATCAGAGAAAGGCCTTGCTGGCTTCGCCATTGACTTCCTTATGGGAGGAGTTTCAGCTGCTGTGTCAAAAACAGCTGCTGCCCCCATCGAGCGTGTGAAGCTTTTGATCCAAAACCAAGATGAAATGCTCAAAGCTGGCAGGCTCTCAGAACCCTACAAGGGAATTGGAGAGTGTTTCACAAGAACAATTAAGGAAGAAGGATTTGGATCATTGTGGAGAGGAAACACTGCTAATGTCATCCGTTACTTCCCCACTCAGGTTCGCTTAATCTCACAACACTAGTTTTAATCCCATCCCAATGCATGAGATGCAATTATTTTTAATAAAAGAAATAGTAGATGTGAGATATATTTGTATATAAAATGTAGATATATAAATGAATAATTATTTAGTTTATAATAATTAAAATCAAGGCTTCAAGTGGAAAATTTTCTTCAGAGATTATTCGATATCAAAAAGATTTCGACTGGATTTTTTTGGGGATTATTATATTTAGATATATCCGATATAATTTGAATTTCTGATCAACTAACTTCCCAAGTATTATTATAATTTTTTCTACAGGCCTTGAACTTTGCTTTCAAGGACTACTTCAAGAGGCTCTTCAACTTCAAGAAAGACCGTGATGGCTACTGGAAATGGTTTGCTGGCAACCTTGGATCTGGTGGTGCTGCCGGTGCTTCCTCATTGCTCTTTGTCTACTCGTTGGATTATGCTCGGACTCGTCTTGCCAATGATGCCAAGTCTGCCAAGAAGGGAGGTGAAAGGCAATTCAATGGTCTCGTTGATGTCTACAAGAAGACTCTCAAATCTGATGGTATTGCTGGACTTTACCGTGGATTCAACATCTCTTGTGCTGGTATTATTGTGTACCGTGGTTTGTACTTTGGAATGTACGATTCTTTGAAACCCGTTGTCCTGACTGGATCCTTGCAGGTTAGTATATCTTTTCCATTATCTTAGTTTTCCATTATCCAAATTTCACCATTTTACTTACAGACCAAACTCTTATTTTCCTTCATCTTGGTTTTCCATTTCCTTGGCAAAATCCGAGAACTGAGCATGCTTTAAGTCTTGCGTCTATGAAATCAACAGAAGTACTATGGCGAAAACTCATCTTGTTGTTTTTCTCTCCTACAATTGCAGGATAGTTTCTTCGCCAGCTTTGCCCTAGGTTGGCTCATCACAAACGGTGCGGGTCTTGCTTCATACCCAATCGACACCGTCCGTAGAAGAATGATGATGACGTCTGGTGAGGCAGTGAAGTACAAGAGCTCGATGGACGCCTTCTCTCAAATCTTAAAGAATGAGGGAGCCAAATCTCTGTTCAAGGGTGCAGGTGCTAACATCCTTCGTGCGGTTGCTGGTGCTGGTGTGCTTGCAGGTTACGACAAGCTTCAGGTTATTGTCTTTGGAAAGAAGTATGGCTCCGGTGGTGCTTAAGTATAGGTGGTGATGATAATGAAAAATGAAAACCCCTTTTTTTTTTTTAATTAGTTTTTTGAGAATTCATTCGAGGCGGAGATTTACGCGGTCTTTAAATAATTGAAATTTAGAGGAGGGTTTGGAACCCAAACATTTGATTCCCCATTAATATGGGGTGCTTTTTTTTGTCTTTTTAATTATTGGAGCCTTGTGGTTGAAGAGGTTACCTACGGATTTTGCTATTGGTTATGTGGTTTTGATTTCAATATAAGGTGTTTCAGTTGTTGAGGTTTATGATTCAGTTTCTCTCTGTGCTCAATTTAGAATGTATATATTTTTTTGGTAGACAATTTAGGATATATTATGAATACTGAGTACTAGTATTACCAAGATAATTTTTTTGTAATATAAACTTTGGAGTAAAATGATACCAAATAGACTTATATAACACTTAATACTAATTTCAAGAATCAAAATAATATTTATTATATTTAAACGAGTTCGAGTTCAGATCGTAATGAGCCTGAGGTTGAGTAGCCTAAAATTTATAAATTCGAAGAGCTTGAGTAGCTTAAAATTTATAAATTTGAAGAGCTCAAAGTACGAGTTTTTGAGATGAGCTTCTTTTGATATTTCTACAATCTACAATTCTATGCTTAAATTTCAAGATTAACATTAAGATACATTAATATTTATTTCTTTACATTTGATTTAAATTATTTTAGTATCTTTAAATATAAAATTACTTCAACTAAAATAAAATAATTGATAGAAAAATTAATAGGAGAGCAAAATAGAGATGAGATAGATAATGAAAGGAAGAATTTCAACTTCACCTCTTTGATTAGTTTCTTAATCAACAAACATCAAACTCGAAGGAAGCCCTTTCCCATTTCTCTGCGTCTTTAGTCTCCCGCCACAACTCTGATGCTGTCTCTGTTCATCCTCAGGTTCCAACAACGTTGTACCCGAAAACCCTTCTCAATCTTCGATCCTTCGGAACTCTGTCCATTTCATCTCCACACGCTCGCTCTGTTGCCTCAGAGAAACAAACCCAAGAAACCTTCTCACATTGCAGCCACTAACTGGAACACGACGCACAAATTTGTGCTCTCAAACCCCACACTCTCTCTTCTCGAGTCGAAATGCAAGTCCATGATTCACCTCAAGCAAATCCAGTCCCAAATGATTACATCTGGACTCTCTTTAGACGGGCTGGCTTACAGTCGATTAATAGCTTTTTGTGCACTTTCTCCAATGGGTGATCTTAATTATTCCAAAATATTATTGTTCTCAATGCAGAACCCAAATGCGTTTTCGTGGAACATAGTCATTAGAGCTATCAGCGAGGGGGAAAATCCATCTGAAGCTTTACTTTTGTACAAACAAATGTTGGTTGTTGATAGTATCAGTGGCGTTGGTTTAAAGCCTGATAATTATACATTTCCTCTATTGTTCAAGACTTGTGCTAAAATGTTGTTTTTCGAATTGGGGCATGAGATTCTTGTTCATGTATTGAAAATGAACTATGAAGGCGACATATTTGTGCATAATGCATTGATTCATTTTTTGGTTTCTTGTGGGGAGTTTAATGCCGCCCGTAGAGTGTTTGAGGAAAGTCCTGTGAGGAACTTGGTTTCTTGGAATTCTTTGATTCATGGGTATGTGAGGAGTGGGAAAGGGAAAGAGGCTTTGAGGATATACCAGGAAATGGACGTGGATCCAGATGAAGTTACTATGATTGGGGGGGTTATGGCGTGCACACAATTGGAGGATTTGAAGCTCGGACGTGAATTCCATCAATATATAAGACACAAACAGTTGAAAATGACCATCCCACTTGCTAATGCTCTTTTAGACATGTATGTCAAGTGTGGGGATCTTGAGAAAGCAAAGGAGCTATTCGAGACGATGAAGGAGAAAACAACAGTGACTTGGACTACTATGGTAGTTGGTTATTCTAAATTTGGCTATTTGGATATGGCTCGGAAAATATTCGATGAAATGCCTGAGAAGGATGTTGTGCCGTGGAACGCTATGATAAGTGCTTATGTCCAAGCCCAGCTTGCCAAAGAAGCATTATCTTTGTTTCACGAAATGCAAGAAACGAAAGTCGACCCCGACGAAGTAACCATGGTTAGCTGCTTATCAGCCTGTGGCCAGCTTGGAGCTCTCGATGTTGGCAGTTGGATTCATCGTTACATTGAAAAACATAACCTAACCCTAAACGTTGTTCTTGGGACAGCTTTAGTCGACATGTACGCCAAATGTGGTAATATCAAAAAAGCCCTTCAGGTTTTCCACGAGATTCCTGGAAGAAACACGCTAACCTACACAGCTATAATAGGTGGATTAGCACTGCACGGAGATGCACAAGACGCTTTATCGTGTTTCCTAGAGATGATTGATGCTTGTTTAGTGCCCGATGAAGTAACTTTTCTTGGGGTTCTGTCGGCGTGCTGTCATGGAGGTTTAGTAAGCGAGGGTCGGCAGATATTTTCTCAAATGAAAACAAAATTCAACATCTCCCCCAAAATTAAACATTATTCCTGCATGGTTGACCTTCTCGGGAGAGCAGGTTTGCTTAACGAGGCGATCGAGCTTCTAGAAAGTATGCCCATGAAAGCGGATGCTGTTGTCTGGGGAGCAATGTTTTTCGCGTGTAGAATGCACAAAAATATCGAGTTGGGTGAACGAACTGCTATGAAACTTCTTGAATTGGATCGTGACGATAGTGGAATATATGTTTTGCTTGCGAATATGTATGTCGAAGCGAATATGTGGGACAAGGCAGGAGAGGTGAGAAAGATGATGAGAGAGAGAGGAGTGGATAAGACTCCCGGTTGCAGCTCCATTGAGGTGGGTGGCAATCTTTACGAGTTTATAGTTAAAGATAAGTCGCATTCTCAGTCTAATGAGATATACGAGTGTTTGATTCAGTTGACAAAACAAATGGAACTTGTAGAATGTGTATCCCATTTGAAGGATGAGTTCTTGTTTGGTTCTGAAGTTTGCAGCTAATTGGAATCCCTTTTCATTAGATATGTTCATTGGATTGCCATTTTTAACATATATATTTAGAATTCACAAGTTATTTGCACTCGCAATCCCGTATAATTCACAAGTATCCTAGAAAATATCATTATAAAACGGTAAGAAGTATAATTTTTTTTTTTTGGTATTGCATTTATTGATTTATTCAATGAAGTGAAAATTAACCCCAGAGATTTTGCTAATAAAATTATTCAAATATCCACTAACGCCATCCTACCA
The DNA here is from genome assembly GCA_958496215.1 of Verbena officinalis. Classification (NCBI taxonomy): domain Eukaryota; kingdom Viridiplantae; phylum Streptophyta; class Magnoliopsida; order Lamiales; family Verbenaceae; genus Verbena; species Verbena officinalis. Next base: position 1,880,826 of record OY292385.1, read on the forward strand.
ACCAAACCCCTCTTTGCTCTTTGTTGCTTTCGCCCTCAAGCGGATGACAATCGAGTCGGGTCATCCGGGTCCTAGACATTGGCACGACGGCTGGATTCTGGGTCGGGTAATGGACCCTTAAAACAAACCCGTTATAGGATGGGTCTTTCCGCACTGGTCCATTTCTCTCTCATCCTTGATTCATCTGAATGATATGAATTTTGCTAAATCTATTTATACTATATTATATTTGAAGGCGATCATATTAGATAGAGTGATTAAGTAAATAAAATTTTGAATGATTTGATAATTGGAGTAAATCAAGGATATATGTATCGAGATCCTTTAAATAATTTAGAATCACAATTAATATAAAAGAAATTGATAAAATATAAATTAAAGAACAAAAAGTATAATAATAACGTACTAATATTGACAAAAAATGAAACAAAGGAAAGTAAGGAAACATAATTTATTCTAATGGCTAAATTCGTACTCTTACTCTGTAAGGAAACATGAAAGTTACTATAACATTATATTTTCCCATAAATATTTTATAGTTTTAATTAAGTTAATTGGGTTTAGAATTAGGATTTAGGATTTAATTTTAATTAAGTTAATTGGCTATGATTGACTGCGCCGCTATCAATAGCATTTAATTTGTTAACATTAAAGGAAATATTATTAATTGTAGTCTTTAATCGCTCTCAAGTCTCAAATATAATATACTAATATAGTAATATAGTGTTAGATTTATTATTTGATTATTTCTTAGTGAAGTAGTGACTCGTGACATTGACAGACCCTCACACTCTTTTAGTATCGAAAATCTTTTATTTCCTCTGGTCTTTTCCTGATTTCTTCTTTTATTATATTCAGCCCACCAAGAACAAATACTGATTCCAAAGATCCCATCTTTTCTATTTGAGTTTTCTTTAGCTTACTATTCCAGCATCCAATTGGAAACTCGAATCAGGGGTAGTGTTGCTCTCACTCTATCTGCCCACAAAATTGCTGACAGAAATGGGAGGTAAAAGAATCGCATTTTCACCGCAGAATGAATTATTTAGTTTTTATACCTGGGTTTTGCAAGATTTATAATTCTCCTCCTTTTTGAACCTTTTTTTTATCCTTTTTTGGTTGAATTTGCAGGAAGTGAAGTGAGTAACTCAAGTTCGAATCTTTGGTTGGCTGAAGACCCCAGCAAAAGATGGGGTGAAATATTCTTCCTTCTCTACACTCCCTTTTGGCTCACTCTTTGCCTTGGCATTGTTGTTCCCTACAAACTTTATGAGGCAATTTCTCTTTCTAGGACTCTGTATTTATTTTGTTCTTAGCCATGTTATTAATTACAATTCTTTTAATTGATTTAGTTGGACTAACTTTAATGCCTGTACTATCTGAAAAACTTTAGCAGATAAAAAGAATTAACAAAATATTGATTTGTTTTCCCTATTAAAAATGGTGTGCATTATTTGATCTCCCTGAAAATCAATACCAATTGTGTCCAAAACCATGATTTAAGTAGAACTTGTTTTACACTTGAAACTGGAGTTAAAAGGTAATTATAGTAGCCTTGTTGGCTGTTGCCCATTCAACTATTTTCTCAATTGGTTGCCATTTTCTTGGTCTCTGTCTGAAAATGAAATTGAATTTCATGTAATCTTTTAAGTGTTCTTTTTTCTCTTTTTTTGGTAGACATCTTTTAAATGTTCTAATACTCTGATAAATATGTGTTAAAAACTTTTTAATCCCTTGTCAGAATTTCACGGAGTGGGAGTACCTATTTCTTGGACTTGTTTCTGCACTCCCTGCTTTCATCATCCCTATGTTTTTTGTTGGAAAGGTAAATCAAATTTCGTGTAATAATTTCATTTTATAACAGCTAAGCTGCTAATGTTTCATTTTCTTTTCTCCCTTTTATTTTTCACTCCAAACTTTTCCAGGCGGATAGCACCAGATGTTTGAAGGATCGCTATTGGGTCAAAGTATTTGTTTTTTCATTTTTATTCCCTTCTTTTTCCCTTTTCTTTTATCAATTTGTGTATCTTGCTGTAACTAGAGAATTGTTCTTCTGCCAGGCTAATCTGTGGATCATACTTTTCAGTTACGTTGGAAATTACTTTTGGACCCACTATTTTTTCACAGTATTGGGTGCTTCTTATACATTTCCGTCATGGAAGATGAATAATGTGAGTATTAAAATTTTTTATTTGATGGGATTTTTTGTTAATCTGTAACTATTCATAATAGTATTAATTTCTGCAGGTACCTCATACGACCTTCCTTTTGACACATGTGTGCTTCTTGTTCTACCATGTTTCATCAAATATGACACTCCGAAGACTCCAGCATTCTATTGCTCACTTACCAGAGACTACTCAGTTGCTTTTTAAAGCTGCCTGGATTTTAGCTCTTTCTTACTTTGTAGCTTATCTGGAGACAATAGCTATTTCTAATGTAAGTGTAAAAACACTTATACATGTAGGGTGTGTTTGCAAATGCTTTAAAAATTTGAAAAAGTACTTTTCTGCTTCTATCTTAATAAAATTGGGAAGGGAGTATTGTTTTGCTGCTTCAGCTTAAAATAAGCTAGAAACTAGAAGTACCTTGAGGGGTGCTTTTTTCAGCTTCTATGTTCTTCTCTCTATTAGTGTTTTTGTACTTCTATCTCCAAACACTCCCTACGTTTACTATTCGGACTTTTCTGAACTTTAGCTTTTCCAAAAGCAAAAGCTTTTATATATACCTTGTGAAGTAATTCTTCTGCTTTGATCTTATGCAGTTTCCCTATTATGAATTTGTGGACCGATCTTCAATGTACAAAGTTGGCTGCTTGTTTTATGCAATTTATTTCTTCGTGAGCTTCCCTATGTTTCTGAGGTAAATATTTACAAATTACAACTCGAGCATGTTAAATTCTGTCTTTTCTCTTCATGGCCTTGTTTGTTTTTCCAGGATTGATGAGAAATCTGGTGACAAATGGGATTTGCCAAGAGTAGCGATTGATGGTTTAGGTGCTGCTATGCTTGTTACAATCATACTCGACTTATGGCGTATTTTCCTCGGTCCAATTGTTCCTATTCCAGAATCCAAACAATGCCTTCAACCGGGATTGCCATGGTTTCCAGGTAATGCCTAGGCTTTGTAAGAAAAGTCTGTTCATCTTCTTGTTGGATTCTATGTTAGATTCTTGTAACTTTATATATCTTGAACTTATGATCCTATCTTGTTGATCAGTGTTTGGTGTGAAACTATGATATTTAAAGTTTGGGCCTTAATGAGAATGGGAAAGTGGAAACTACGGATCATATGGGCTTCTCAAGGCCCAACTGCTGATTTCACAAGAAATCTGAGTTATGTGTGGTGCAAATTGCAGTTTAAATAAGTCCCAAAAATAGCTAGAATACTTCTACTAATCCAAACTATCGTGCTGATTAGTGGCTATCACATCTTTGCTTAGAGAAAGAGAAAAAGTCTTCAAAGAGACAAAATTTCTTAGAAAATATTGCGAATTGATACATTTAGTTAATCAATATGGAGGCCTTATTTCACTTCAGGAGGGAATATAGGAATTTGAAACATATCTTTACTAATGGGAGTCGACATGCAAATTAGTGGCAATCACATATCTTTGAGAGCAAGAAAAAAATAATCCCTAATGGCCTGCAAAAGAAAGAAACAGCCTCCCCATTATCACCTAGTTCAATAATTTGAACAATTACATTGTCAAACTTATAAGCCAGCATTTTCTTTCTATTAAATACTGCATTTTCTCTGTGGATCTTGCTAGGATTGATCACTATATAAGGGCTTCGACATTTCTTCATTCTTCACACTTAAATTTGTAGCTCCCAAATATGAAAAGCCTTGGAAAACCAGGGCATATGCCCTTACTCATATGTGTTTTCGCAATTTGCATCATTGCCACTCATGTGGCTGCGAATGAGCCATATATTTATGGCTCACCTCCACCGCCAGCATACTTGTATAAGTCTCCACCACCACCAAAACACTTAGAACATCCCGAATATACTTACAAGTTTGCACCTCCACCAGCAAGGAAGTATCAATATAGCTCACCTCCACCACCATCATATGTGTATAAGTCTCCACCTCCACCTTCATACTTGTATAACTCGCCACCACCACCACCACCACCGAAACATGTAAAGCATCCACAATATATCTACAAATCTCCACCTCCACCAGTGAAGAAGTACCAATACAGCTCACCTCCACCCCCAGTATACATGTACAACTCTCCACCACCTCCTTCATACTTGTATAAGTCACCACCGCCACCGAAACACGTAGAACATCCAAAATATACCTACAAGTCCCCACCTTCGCCCATAAAGAAGTACCAATACAGTTCACCTCCACCACCGACGTACATGTACAAGTCTCCACCACCGAAACACATAGAGCATCCACAATATGCTTACAAATCTCCACCTCCACCATCTAAGAAATACCAATACAGCTCACCGCCACCACCACCATACGTGTACAAGTCCCCACCACCTCCTTCATACTTGTATAAGTCACCACCACCACCGAAACATGTGGAGCATCCACAATATACTTATAAGTCTCCGCCTCCACCAATAAAGAAATACAAATATAGCTCGCCCCCACCACCACCATATGTGTACAAGTCTCCACCACCGCCATCATACTTATACAAGTCCCCCCTACCACCGAAGCACGTAAAGCATCCACAATATACCCACAAGTCTTTCCCTTCACAAGCAAAAAAGTACAAATACAGCTCACCTCCACCACCACCATACGTGTACAAGTCCCCACCACCGCCGAAACACATAAAACATCCACAATATACCTACAAGTCTCCACCTCCACCAGTAAAGAAGTACCAATACAACTCACCTCCACCCCCATCATATGTGTACAAGTCCCCACCACCTCCTTCATACTTATATAAGTCACCACCACCACCAGCGAAACACGTAGAGCATTCTAAATATACCTACAAGTCTCCACCTCCACCAGTAAAGAAGTACCAATACAGCTCACCCCCACCCCCATCCCCAGTATACGTGTACAAGTCTCCACCACCTCCTTCATACTTATATAAGTCACCACCACCGAAACACGTAGAGCATCCAAAATATACCTACAAGCCTCCACCTCCACGGACAACAAAGTCTCAATACAGTTCACCTCCACCACCAGCATACGTATACAATTCTCCACCACCTCCTTCATACCTGTATAAGTCACCACCACCACCCACATATGTTTACAAGTCCCCACCACCTCCTTCATACTTGTATAAATCACCACCACCACCAAAACACAAAGAACATCCAAAATACACCTACAAATCTCCACCGCCGCCATATGTTTATACATCTCCACCACCTCCATCACCATCCCCACCACCACCTTACTACTATAGCTCCCCTCCCCCTCCTCCTAAGCAGTACTAAGGAAGTTCATTTGTTGTTCTAGAGTTCTACGACAACTGAGTTCTGCATACCGATCGTCTCCATTATATTTAATTGTTTGTTCAACCGATGTCTCAATATGCAAGAGGCTCAGTGAGACCCTTGATTATTTATTTCTCTTTCTTTTCGTTTGCTTTGTTTCTTGAGGCTTTCTTGTATCATTTTCTTATGTGGTGAAAATTAATGAAAGATTCATCTCTGTTTTTTATATCTTGAATTCCCCCTGCAATGATAACGTTGTAGTGGGTGCTGGATAGCTTTTGTCTGATGCATTATTTCTTTGGAAGAATAGTTAATAAATAATTAAACATTATGGATCGAGCATTATACTATCTAAATAATATTTAATCTCACGTTACTACTAATTAAATCTTAAATTGTTTTGCATATATCAAGTATTGCAATCACATTAATAATATTTTGACCCAAAAAAAAAAATCACATTAATAATATAAAGACACATATAGTTTATCAAAAACTAAAAAGAAAAAATAAAAGGAGTAGTTTCATTAGAATAATAAATGTCCGTCTGAACTTATTTTAAAGAGTTTATAAACTTTCTTATGAGATGTTTTTAGACTTTATAAGATATTAGATCTTATTTTAAGAATAAAATGTCGAAGTGTTCGGATAAAACAAAATTATTGTGTATATTATTTTATGACTTCATGTAGTTTAATTCATAATATGTAACTATTAATTAATTATATACGTTGAATATTTACAAAACTAATTAAATGAAGATCTACATTACCTGCTAAATAGGTTTAACTTAGACTAATAAATCAACAAGATCTAGGAATTCTTTATTTTTGTAAAATTGATAAAATTATTGGTTAAACCGGTGAACAAAGTGACTGTCCCGTCATAAAAACGATAATTATGGAAAAAAGTTGTAATTAAGTTGTTCTTATATATGAACAATTTTCAATCGTAGAACACAGTAATTAACGACGTGCAACTTACTTGCAATCACAACCTCATTTATTGCAAAAGAATTAGTCTCCCACAGCTTGACCCCTAGCAAGTTCCAATGTTCCATAAACAAATTGCAATTTGATCATAGTACATGGAACCTTTATGTAATTATAATTTAAATAGTGCTCATGAAGAGGGTATTATAATTTAAATAGTGCTCATTAAATTTTTAAATAATTTTTTAAGTATATATTTTATATTTAAGTTTATAAGACGCTAAATTCTACTGTACATAGAAGTAGATTCCTAAAATTATACAATGTTAAAACTTGTAACTCCTTTTCGTTTTTCTTGTGAGATGTTAGTAATACTAATTATTTTTTAATTAGTTAAAATTAAACAGAAAACTAGTACAAGTTTAAAAATAAGTTAGCATCCGGTTACATATTTTAAAATAATTTATAAATTCCTAACATCATATTTTCTTAATAATTCACATTCTTTTTTATTTGGATTTGTTCATCTTACAATGGTTGGAACATAATTTGTTTTGCAAGAATACCTAAACCTAAGACTTAAGAGAGTTGACGTGCAAATTAGTGGTTACCACATCTTCAACCCTTATTATGATATTTGCACCCTTTCATATGTGAAGTTTGAATTTAGGGATAATTACGAAAAACAACTCAGAGGTTTGGTATTTTTTTTTTTCTCTCAAAATACTCTAAGATCTTGAAATATTACAAATATCTTATTGAAACATAAAAATAAATACATTATACTCCTGAAAAATACTACAAATTATTCTCCTCAGTAGATAAGTGTAAGATTACTAAGTTTTACGGTACTTTTCATAAACGGAATAAACCTCAGGAATATTATCATAACTAAACCTTGAATTTAAACAAAGAAAAACACAAAAGCAATGCTAGGAACACGAACATCACATATTCGATCTTGACTAATTCAAGAACTGAATTATTCACATTCATGTAGAAACAAGCCTCCCCATTATCATGTAGTTCAATTATTTTATCAAAATATTTGTCAATGTCAAAGTATTCCCAGCAGTTTCTTAACATTTAACATTGCATATTCTCTAATATATTACTAAGATTGATAACTATAAAAGGCCTGAAACATTCCACCATTCTTCACACTTACAATTCGATGGAGCTCCTAAACATGAAAACCCTTCGAAAACCAGTCTACATGCCATTACTCATATGTGCTTTGGCATTTTGCATTATTGCAACTCAAGTGGCCGCCAATGAGCCATATATTTATGCCTCACCTCCACCGCCGTCATATCTGTATAAGTCACCACCACCATTGAAAGAAGTAGAGCATCGAGAATATATCTACAAGTCTCTACCTCCACCAACAAAAAAGTATCAATACAGCTCACCTCCACCACCACCATACGTGTACAAGTTCCCACCACCTTCTTCATACTTGTATAAGTCACCACCACCACCGACAAAGAAGTACCAATACAGTTCGCCTCCACCACCAGCTTACGTGTACAAGTCCCCGCCACCACCTTCATACTTGTATAAATCGCCACCACCACCAAAACACATAGAGCACCCACAATATACTTACAAATCTCCACCCCCACCAGTAAAGAAATATCAATACAGCTCACCACCGCCACCAGCATATGTGTACAAGTCCCCACCCCCTCCTTCATACATATATAACTCACCACCACCACCAAAACATGTGGAGCATCCAAAATATACCTACAAGTCTCCACCTCCACCTTCACCAGGAAAGAAATACCAATATAGCTCACCCCCACCACCAGCATATGTGTACAAATCTCCACCACCACCTTCATACTTGTATAATTCCCAGTTACCATCAAAACACGTAAAACATCCACAATATTCGCCCAAGTCTTTACCTCCACAAGCAAAGAAGTATAAATACAGGTCACCTCCACCACCACCATATGTGTACAAGTCCCCACCACCACCTTCATACTTGTATAAGTCACCACCACCACCGACAGATGTAAAACATCCACAATATACCTACATGTCTCCACCCCCACCAACAAAGAAGTACCAATACAACTCACCTCCACCACCGAAACATGTAGAACATCCACAATATACCTACAAGTCTCCACCCCTGCCAATAAAGAAGTACCAATACAGCTCACCTCCACCACCAGCATACATGTACAAGTCTCCACCACCTCCTTCATACTTGTATAACTCACCACCACCACCGAAACACGTAGAACATCCACAATATACCTACAAGTCTCCACCCCCACCAATAAAGAAGTACCAATACAGTTCACCTCCACCACTAGCATACATGTACAAGTCTCCACCACCTCTTTCATACTTGTATAAGTCACCGCCACCACCGAAACACGTAGAATATCCACAATATACCTACAAGTCTCCACCCCCACCAACAAAGAAGTACCAATACAGTTCACCTCCACCTCCAACATACATGTACAAGTCCCCACCACCACTGAAACACGTAGAGCATCCAAAATATACCTACAAGTCTCCACCCCCACCAACAAAGAAGAACCAATACAACTCACCTCCACCTCCAACATACATGTACAAATCCCCACCACTACCATCATACTTGTATAAGTCACCACCACCACCGAAACACGTAGAGCATCCACAATATACCTACAAGTCTCCACCCCCACCAACAAAGAAGTACCAATACAGCTCACCTCCACCTGTAGTATACATGTACAAGTCTCCACCACCACCGAAACACGTAGAACATCCCCAATATACCTATAAGTCTCCACCTCCACCGGCAAAGAAATACCAATATAGCTCGCCTCCACCACCAGCATACATATACCAATCTCCACCACCACCACCATCTTACTACTACAACTCCCCTCCTCCTCCTAAGCAGTACTAAGGTTCATTTGTCGCTCCTGAGTTCTATTACAACATTTGAATTCATCTGGAATTGATTGTCTACAATATATTTGATTATTTGTTCAACGTCTCAATATGGAAGTGTACCTGAGATTTTTAATTGTGTTTTACATTTTCTTTTATTTTCTTTTTCCATGAGGCTTTCTTGTATTACTTAATTTTCTTTCAACAATTAATGAAGATTATTTAAATTTTGAGTATTACATGCAATGATAATGTTTTGGTGGGTGCTAGATGATCTTCAAATTATGACTCGCGTAATGCTAATATTTCTTGCAATCGAACATATTGAAGTGTCCCTGTCTACTTAGCAATTTAAGCATTGTCTGAATGTTCTAGAAACTTTTATCATTCCCTCTTCTGAGGTTAAGTTAGCATAGTAAGATCTTCTATACTCTCTAGAGAACTATCTCTATTCTGCAATAACTAGTTAATTTCTTTTCAATATAGTTCAAGAATTGGTCGAAAGATATTGTAGAATGACCACCTCACCTAAAAGCTCAAGCTGTTAGAGATGTGTATAATCAAACACTTAAATATCTCAACACGGCCCCCAAGCTGTTAGAGAGGTGTATCAGCAAACACTTAAATATCTCAAACTTTTAGGTGAGTGGCATTCTACACTTAAATATCTCAACAGATATGTTATAAAATTCCATCATTCTACATAAAAACAACAAATTAATGACAAGTAACATTACAATTTATGTTTCTAACTCGTATAAACCTAGGTGTAATATACAATCCTCAAAGATGCACTAACACCACCACCACCACCATAATGAGCAGCTTCTATCTGTAACATAATCACCTTCAATCTTCTTAAAGACTTCCGTTGGGTTTGCGTCGTGTGAAGGGCCTCAAATTTAGAGGCAGCCCATTAGATTAGCAACATTGTTAGCTTATGCTTGCTACTGCTAAGTCTCTGTCAGCTTGTGATGACATCACTTGTGTCCTCATCGAAATGTCCTTCCCTGGAAACAATATATGCATTAATTTGTTTATACTCCTAAAACAATCAAGATTATTATTGCTTTTTCTTTAATAAAACCGAGTTCATTGAAAGGATTTATGTAAGCAATGTCATTACAGAAATTGGGAAAAGAAAGGGAAAATTACATCTAGAACCCCTCACATCTACAGGGGGTCTATGTGTAATACATTAAATGTGAGGGAGGCTAGATATAAATTACCTTTTGTTTTCACACTATTGTAACTAAGGTAAGTATGGTACTTCTACTACGTCTAATATGGTTTCCTATGTTGAGGGGGTCTATATGTAATTTCTCAACCTCTAGGGGGTATATGTGTAAATAAATCAAATATGAGGAGGTCTAGATGTAATTTACCCAGAAAAAGAAAAAAAAAAGATATGAGCATATGTAGTTTCAGCTTTGCATGATATACATGTATCGGGGTCACTTCATTTAACCTCATTCTCTTTCCCTCCGTTTTTTTATGGTAAACATAAAATTCCGTGAACTTACCATCATTTCTTTCCACTTTTCTTCTGCTACGCCATAGCAGTCGAATAGGTGTGCCTGGAAATCCTGCACCTGTTCTGAGTTGCTTCTCCATATATCTTCGGTATGTTTCGGAGAAAAGCTTTGAATCATTTACAAAGAACACAAATGTAGGTGGCCTTATAGCTGCCTGTAAAATAATAATTCGAGCAATTGTTCACTAAAGACAAAAAAGAGAATTTCACTAAAAGATATCATCTTGATACAGTATAAGCTTACCTGGGTACAATAATAAACACGACCCCGTTTTCCTCCTCTAGTTCTTGGAGGTGCCTTGAATGCAACAGCTTCTCTTACCACTTGATTTAATGTAGCTGTTGATAACCTCCTCGATCTCTCTTTTTCAACAGCACTAGCAGCCACAATGATCCTATAAAAAAATAAAATAATAAATACATAGTGCATGCAAATAAATACGGATAAATTACAATTTAACTCCCTGAACAGTCAGAGGCAGAAGGACCTTGTATGTCTTGTATGTTAGACGAAAACAAAATATAAGGGGGTATGTGTAATCATGGAAAAGCGAGGGAGTTTTTTGTAATGCCATTATTATTCAAGGGGTACAGATGTAATTTACCCTATAAATACTTAGCACAGATAGATTAACTCTACTCAAGATTTGCAAGATGAAACAAAGGCGTTGAATATTACTTGTCAACACTCTGGCCTAGTAGTGCTGATGAGTACACAATTGGGGCCCAGTTAAGAATGCGTAGCTTTGTCCTGACATCTTCTTCATAGTGTAAAGCAGTTTGCTGGTTTTTATTTGGTATTGTGTCCCATTTGTTCACAACAATTAGGCAACCCTTCCCTTCTCTTTCGATTCTTTCAGCAATCTTGAAATCCTTCAAAATCAAAAGCCATAATAACAACATAGAGTCAATAACAAAGATACACTTAATCTGGGATTTCAACTTAAAAACTCATATCCTCAGCTTACTTCATTTTCTTGCTCAATCATAGGTTCATTTAATGAAAGTTGAACCAAATAGCCATAAAATAATAATAATAAAAAAAACCTGTTCAGTAATGCAGGCCATAGCTTCAATGACAAGGGCCACAACATCAGAACGGCGAATGGCACGAAATGCTCTATTCACAGACAGACCTTCTGTCGTGCTACCGGCTGAAGCTACAGCTGTTCTCTTTCTAATACCAGCTGTATCTATAAGACAAAATTTCTGAAAAAAAATATAAAACATTATAAAGCTTGCATAAAAATCATGTTAATACTGCAAGTCGGCAAGGATACGGCATTATTAAAGAATTGGGTTAATGACATTTAGACCCCCCTGAGGGTGAAATTACAGATTAGTTCCCACATTGTAAAATTACAACTCCTGTTTATGGTTACAGATTAGTGCCCAGTTAAAAGTGAGGGGTGGTTGTAATTTCCCATATGAGGTGGACTAATCTGTAACTTACCTATCCAGAGGGGGTCTAAATGTAACTAACCCAAAAGAATATGAAATTACAAACCTGGCCATCCGAACCAGTGAATTCAGTATCTATGGCGTCACGAGTAGTTCCACTTACTGGACTGACAACTGTTCTATCCTCCCCAACTAAGGCATTCAAAATGCTACTTTTACCCACATTTGGTCGCCCTACTATGGCAATTGCAGGAACATATTCTTCTTCAACTTTCTCTGTCTCCTGCAAGGATTCATCAATAGGATAATTTATTATTTTCTTCTTTGGGTGAATTACATCTACTACCCCTGAGGTTTGAGGTAACTATAATTTAGTCCCTCCACATTCAGAAATAACAAAAAACTCTCTGATGTTTCACTTTATTTCAAAAAACTCCCTGGATAGGCAGATTGTTTGCATTTTTGGCTTCATGTTGTATAGTTTCAGGGAGTTTTTTGTAATGAAGTGAAATGTCAGCATGCCTTTGTAATTTCTGAAAACAGAGGGAGTAAATTGTAATTAGGACAAACCTCAAGGGTAGTAGATGTAATTCTCCCTTTTTCCCCTCAAAATATTTCTAATCATATTTATACAGAATACAGTGTAGTTCCAGAAAATAGGTGAAAAGAAATTATTAAATATACTTGATAAGCATAATTTGGTAAAAGTTTCCAGCAAAGCAAAATTTACCTCGACTTTTTCCAAATGTGAGCAGATGGAATTAAGAAGCTCCCCAGTTCCACTTCCAGATATAGCAGATATGGGAAGAGGTGAAAACCTAGTAGATGGAGAAAATAAGATACACCACATCAGTGATAAAAAATATAGGAAAATTGACATAAAAATAAAATATCAAAAACAAAACTGAAAAGAAACTACAGCTCACCCCAAAGTCCAAAAATCTGATGCTTGCATGATTCCTTTACGAGGAGATTCACATTTATTTACAGCAAGAATAACATTTTTGTGTGAATAGTTTTTACGTAGCCAATCCGATATTTCAACATCTGCTGCATTTAAACCTGCCTGTTGATATTTCATCATATACCGATTTTTTCAAAATTATCTTAAAAGACTAAGGGAGTATTTGCAAACTCTAATAAAAAAGCACAAATGTGGTTTTTGCTCGTTTTAGGCACTTCGAGAGTGTTTGGAAAAACCAACTTCTGGTTATTTGAAGTATAAACAAGCTAAAAGTACCAAAGGACTTAAACTTCAGCTTATAGCTTTTAGGTTATTCTTGTAAATAAATGAAAGTTTAGCTTTTCCAAACCCTCATGAATTTTACTACAACTTTTTTACAACTTTGACTTCTAATTTAGCTTCTCACAAAGCTGAAGAGTTTGCGAACACCCACTAAGTTTTGTATAAAAAAATATGAAAATTATATATTTTCGACCTGAAAAAAAAGAAAAAAAATGATATTCCGAGCTTTGTCACTTACCTGACCATCAACGAGGAATATGATAACAGATGACTCATCAACAGCAACGGCAGCTTGTTTCTCTACCATGGAAGGCATTCTTGCAACAGCAGCTTCTCTGGTGGCAAGAGGAATACCTTCCATGCCAATGGTTGTTGATACAGCCATTTCTTCCAAAACTTCATCCTGAGATTTTGAAATTGAAAGCACTCCTCCAGTATCTACTACCATAAATTCATGGTCTCCCCAAAATGATCTGCCATACAAACGATCCCTCGTAACGCCAGGTTCATCAACCACGATGGCTTTGTTCCCCTACAAATGGGAAGCTCGAATAAATGATCTGCTTCTAAAAGTACGTAAAAATTTACGGAGACTTACATCTACATTCGAGGGTTTAATTACAAATTAGGCCCTAATGTTCTAGAACTTGCAAAAATACCCTTGAGGTATCATTATTCAAATAAAACCTTAGTCTGATTCTGGCTTTGTTCACATGGCGTAGAAGTTAATGCAGTTTAAAGCATAGTCGATGCCAGTCAAAGACTCTTTTTGCCACGATTCACAAATTTTACATGAATAAATAATGAATCTTCAAGGGCTTTTATTGTCATTTCTGAAACAAGAGGGACTAATTTGTAATTACACCAAAGCTTAGGGATAATGGATGTGAATTGCCCTATTAAATAATGAAAAAAAGAATTCCAAAAACTAAAATAGATTTTCAAGGGTAATGATATGTACCCCAACCAGACGATTGAATAGTGCTGATTTACCGACATTTGGCCTTCCAACTATTGCAACCTTTGGTAGAAGATGATCGGGAATCTGGGGAAATATTTCACCAGTAGGAAATAGACACATAAAAGAAATGATATTTAGAACAGTTTTGTATGATTGAACAAATTCTCCTACTTCCTTATTTTGGATAAAATAAAATAAAGAGGACATCTTCAGGAAACAACAGGTGATGTTAACCGACTAGTTTACACAATTCAATATGTCTTCAGTTTTATAGTTTGTAGTTAGATTCAGTTTTATTGTTTGTAATTAGATAGGTTCTTGTTAGACACATGGTATCTTCATACTGAACTTGTATTTGTATAAATACCTCCAGACTTATTAAGAATAAGACTTCAGAAAGTTTTCTACAGATTAGAAAAAATGACGAACAAGACATGAGTGTCACTAACATTGCTTCTGGGATTTGTGAGCTTCTTCTGCTTTCCCCGTGTTCCCTTTTGTTTGGGAGCTTCATCATCTGCAATCCAGCATATAAGGAACAAAAAACTCCAAGGAGCTATTTTCAGCTTCTAAGTTCTCTTTTCAATTATTTGAAAAGTGCTTTTTGCAAACATCTCAGATTTACTACACCAACTTTTTTCGTAGTTAGCTCCTATTTAACTTCTCCAAGAGCAGAAATCTCATAACTACTCATTCCAATTTCAATGGTTACAAAGAGAATAGAAATACCCATAATTCATAAAGCCAGCATTTTCCACTTCAGCCTCAAATTTTCCGGCATTATTGGCAATGCCCATGATTACTAACAAACGAGAAAGGAAAAAAGGTAGAGAACTCAAGAGACGAACCGATTTTCAGCTCCCGCGACAAGGAATCAGAGAACTCCTTGAGGACTTTCTTGGCTTCGCGCTCAAGTTCCTGAACGTCAATTGCGTCCTCCTCTTCATCATCGGATGACAATTCTTCTTCCAAGGACTCGTCTTCGTCAAGTTCGGTATCTTGTTCGCTATCATCACTTATCTCGGCAAACGCAAACTCGTCTTTTTCTGCGTTTGCGGCGAAATGGGAGGCGGATAAGGGAGCACAAAATGGCCTCCGGAGGTGGAGTTGGCGGTGGCGGAGGGTGGAGACAGAGAAGGCAGCTGAAGAAAGAGAAGCTTTTGATAGAGAAGAGTTCTTAGTATTCTTACATAAAGGAATTGAAGCACAAATATCCAACGACGACATTTCCACTCTGCTGCGAGTGCCGTTTTAGGAGGTGAAGAGAAGAGCTCGAAGGTTTATCCTCTTCTTTTCCTTGCTTGCTTGATCTTTCCAAGTTCCCACGTTTTTGTCCAGTTGGAATGCGATTTCTTAACCCCTTGTATTAAAAGCGCAATAAGACTCGACAATTACTTTCGTTGAAATCTGTAGATTGTAGTATACTGTATTGGCAAACGAAAATTACTAATCATACCCAAAAAAACATATATTTTTTTTTTAACTTGGTGGCATATTCATCCGAAAGTGTAATTCGAGAACCAACAAAAATAATTCTATACAAAAAAGAAAACAAAATATAAGGTTCCATAAAACCATGACAAATATTCTTAAAACTAAGAAAAAATCATTGATAATCGTTAATTCATAATAGTTTTTGTATTGTAACTTTCAAGGTTAGATTGTATTTTTTGTAAAACAAATCTCGGAAACATTTTCGTCATTATTGAAATAATAATAATTAATAATCAATAAATATGATATTTTCTCTATTTCCAGTTTGTGTGTGTTCCAAGTGGGAATGAAATAGGCACAAATAATACAAGAACCTAATCCTAGAGCTGAAGCTGCACTTCTCCAACATACAAAGTGTTCAATCTCAGTAAAGTCACATATAGATCAAAACTTACTCTAATATACAAATCTAGAAAACCCGCGAAACTTTGTCCAAGATCTGCCGCAGCCATTTTAGTGGATAGTTAGAACTCGCATCTTTCTGAGATTTCATTGTTTCATTGGATTCATCAGCTTCACAATTCACTGATGTTAAATTAAGCTTCTTCACAGCATGTTCCTTCTGTTCAGATTCCTCCTCGTCTTTTTTACTCTGTGGTGCCACTTTGATCTTTACTGGCTTCCCAAGCTTTGATTTATCTTCCAATTTTGCTACCTCAAGAGCCTTGGCACAAACAGGAAAGCCTTCATCGTCCCATGACTCCAAGATCACACCAGAGCCAATGCAGATCGAGTTATTGTAGAAGGCAGCAAACTGCCCAGCTGCCAGACCTTGATCATCTTCAGATAATTTGACTACTGCAATTTCGTGCCCGTTTCCGTCAACTTCTATAGACAAATCACAACTGTAAAAACCCGGACCATGCCGAACCTGAAAGTGCAGAAGTGCTTTTCTTTCAGCAATTTGGGAATGTTTAGAAAATCAGCTTCTGCTTATTTCAAGCAGAAATAAGCCAGAAGCATGTAAGGACATGCTTTTGGATTCAACTTCTAGCTTCTAGGTTATTTTCGTAAATAAATGGAAGTTTCTTGAGAGTATATCAAAATCAAAATGTTCTGAATATAGACAAAATCATACCTTGCATTGGAGTTGAGCGATCTGCCTTGGAGGAGAACCATTAAACCATCTTAAGGATCCAACACGAAATATCCGCCTTCTTTTGTCAACTGAAAAGTAGTTTCTTGATACAAATACTACATTATTATTCACATCTTTCTCCACAACATACCTACATAATGACATAGCAAATCTTTAGAAAACTCTACTACGCTATCTGAATGAGCACGAGTAATACCAATGCTATTTAATTATAGAGTGAAATGGATAATCAAGATTGTTAGAAGCAAATTGCTATGTGGCAGTAGTAAAAAGTAAAGAAAAAGTCATACCAAGGTCCACCAGGAAGACGTAATCCTTGACGTTGGCCAATTGTATAAAACCAAAATCCACGGTGTTTACCAAGGAAGTCTCCCGTTTCAGCTTCTAATATTACACCTTCCTCCTCTCCAATGTGTCTTGCAACAAATTCACTAAACTTTATCTGTAACCCAAATGAATGGATATTTAGATGCCAGAAATATAAAGAGATGAGCCATTGTTTAAGCTTGAGATGACTAAAAAATTGTTGAAATTCAGACAACTAGCTGCTTCATCAAACCTCTAGCCAAGAATCAAGTTGATTCGACTATAGTTTCTATTTTACCATAACTATGCAAATATAATTGCCATTGGGAACTAAACATCTCTCATGTTAACCTAATCTTCATAGTTAGCAAATTCATGACGACAACATACCTTTCCAAGAAAGCATATCCCTTGTGAATCCTTTCTATCTTGGTTAGGCAATTCAAAATTTTTGGCAAGTCCACGAACTTCTTCCTGAAAATGGCCATGGAAAAGTGTTAACTACTAAAAAACATGCTTATGCCAAAATTAGTGTAAGAAGAAATAACCTTTCGGATACATCCAAGAGGGAAAATAAGCCTTTTAAGCTGCGACTGTGATAGATGAGAAAGAAAGTATGTTTGGTCCTTAACCTAAAACATATTGGTCGTATGTGTGAGTGTACCAAAGCCAATATTGAATATGAATGCAAACATTACAAACGATGCTCACATACCATATCTTTTGACAATTCCAAAGTAGAAGGCTCATTTTCATTACCACTATTTGGGTGAACAACCTTTGCGTAGTGTCCAGAGGCGATGAAGTCAAATTTCATACCATCTATGGCATCCATAAATGCGCCTAGAACCAAAACCAACAACATATTAGTAAATTATGTGATACTGATTCGAGAGAACATGTATGGGGGGATTTAAACACAGACCAAATTTTATCCTAGTATTGCAGAGGACATCAGGATTTGGAGTGCGGCCATTTCGATACTCATCAATGATATATGATACCTGAAACACGGAACTACAACTATAAATCCATTTTCTTTTAGAAATCAAAACTTCTTTTATATATTGGTTACTCTGCTTTTGGGTTCTCTAATAGTTAGGGGTGTTTAAACAGTACAAAGTAGGAGAAATCTAAGGACAAAGGTAAATTGGCCGATTTATGGTAGATGAATAAAAATTTGATGAACGAATTATTGTAACTATGTTATCTGGTCTCTCAACAGTGCACATCTAAAACCTTCCATAAATAACAAAATCCCTTATAGTAGCAAAGATCACCGACAAACTTAAGAAAAGACATTTGTCTAGGGAAATATTTATAACGGCAATCATGCTGGGCTTAACGGATCTTAAGGAAGCTGCATAGGAAAGAAAAAAGAAAAATATTCACCACATTATTCCAGTATTCATCTGTCAAATGCACAACTTCCAGAGGTACATCAACCTGCAATAAACTATACCCCAAATTTAGTAAGAACGTCTGACTATAAACAATAAAAACAGGGTAAGGCTAAATTGTGAAAATGCATTTGGGAATATAAACCTCAAGTACGTAAATACAAACGCATGATGGCATCACATTTGTTCATGAAGATGCACCATACTCATAAAAGAATAGCCCATCATATCCCATAAAATGTAATTGGCACAAATATTTATCATTCCAAAAAGCATCTTTGCTACAGCTGTTTGGCAGCTTGTATACATCATAGCAAAATGAAAAAACTAATTTGGGGAGTGGTTCACAATTTATATTGTTTTCATTCCACAAGCTTAACGTTCAACTTAAGAGAATTTTACCCTTCAACCAGAGGAAATAAATCCAAGAAAGTAGAAATTAAGGGGCCAGAAATCCACATATAGACAACATACAGATGAAAGATGAATAAACATAACCTGATCACAAACAGCTTTTGCATATCTCAGATCTTCTTCCCATGGGCATTCCGACCAAAAGTTCTCAAAGTCTTCCTACAATAAAAGGGGTGTCATACGATATATAGAGTTCACGTCTCCAAATAGGACGCCAAATAAACATAATGCTACGGATTTACACATTTAGAAACTTAAAGACTGGATTTTTTTATGTTCTTGATCCTTGTGCCTGAAAAACAAAATGTGTACGAACATACAAATGAACGGCATGAGGTTATGCTCAAATGGTAAGCTTGAGTAGAATTTAATTATTCCTTGGATGATGTAATTAACTGTTCATCTGGAAAGAAGAAAAACTTCAATAAGAACGAGAATTGGGCAGACACAGCAAGTAAATATAGCAAATTGGCTTAGCACAGGGAACAACATAAATGAAGCAATACCATACCTGGAACCAGATTTTGAGGTAGAAAGCGGTGCAGGAATGACCAGCGGCGTGGAGGAGGCGGAGGGCAACGCTGCTGTCAACACCACCGCTGACAAGGACTGCCACTTTGAGAGGCTTCCTTCCCGGCAAGGAACATGACAAGTACCCAGGGTTTATCGTTTTCCCGGCGGGCAAAACTGACGACAAAGACAACGGTTCTGATTCTACGGCTGCCGCGGATGAGGGAGTAGAGAGCGACCTGAGAGTAGAAAAGAAGCGCTGGGGTTTGGGAGTGGAGAGAGAAAATAGTTGACGGAGCACGGCAGAGGCGAAGGGGGTCTTGCGACTGAGGGGTTTTGGTGGGAAGTAGAGAGAGAGAGCCGACATGGCTGTTGCTCTCGACGGCATTGACGTTTCATTCAAGCTTTCTTTCTGGATAATTTAGAATTGAGAAATGGAATGCCCCAAAGCCCAAAGCCCAAATCAAAGAAAACAACTTTTTCAATAAAAAATAACTAACTCTAGTAATTAAAGAATATTAATATAAGATCTGAATCCTATAAATTTTTTATTAAATTTTTTCATAAAAAACTTAAATAAATATTTTTATATATGTACGATTAATTACATTTACAACCCAAATGCGATTAGGATTCGGATTTGGCTCCTCTCTATTACCTCTTCTCTCCAATTACATCCAATGCACATCTAGATGAATGCCACATCATGAGAATTTGAATCTAGTGGTACATATTTTCTTTCCTTAAACACAACTTTAACTCAAGTTAATTCCTCAAGATTGTGGTTAAGGAAAGAAAATATGTACCATTAGATTCAAATTCTCATGATGTGGCATTCATCTAGTTGTGCATTGAGTGTAATTGGAGAGAAGGGGTAATGGAGAGGAGTCCAATGCACAAAAGTTGTGTTTACCGTTATGCTCCAAAACTATTTTGTGAAAGAAACAGTTATTACAGCTATTAGCTATTACATTTTGTTCCAAATAAATTACTATATAACGAAATACATCAATCTAATAAATAGTATTGTCAACGACTATGAAAGAATGTACATTGATACGGATTCTTTTTGATATTTTATACTAAATAAGTGTACGACACGACATGGTAGGGTAAAATTTTTAGGAGTGTTGTATATCATAAGTCACGGATAACACACGATATAAAAAAAGTGCTACAGTAATCCAAGAGTTAAAATTTTACTGATCTTCACCATAAAATAGAAAGAATCCTAGACGTTTTTTTTCCTTTTCCCAAACTCCCACGGAATGTATTTGTAAAAATATATATATATATATATATATATATATATATATATATATTGACTAAGAGGGATTAACTTGTAATTTCTATACTTGGGAGCTAGGGATGTATATGTAATTAGCTCAAATAGATATTATCTTGGACGCAGGAGGTTAATTATGCATAATTAGAACCCTTAATGATCCTTTTAGGAGCACGCACGCATTCATACATGTCGATGACCATCAGCTGAAAAAAGATTGCTTATTGTGAAGGCCAGGCAACATATATATCTTGCACGGGATAACAGTACACATAAAGCATCAAAAAGTTGACCTAAATTAAACCTGCTGCAGCTGCTTCAGTACTATTAATTCCTAGCTCGATCGTGTCCTATTTTTTAAACTCTGCGTGTTCATTAATCTGCAGCCCAAATGATAAAATTATAAAAAAATTATCCCATATATAATTATTCAGAAGCGAAGAAAATTCTCGTTTTTGTATGTCTTTGTTCCGAATTCTGACCCATATTGGCTAAATATCTTAAAACGTGACAAAATAAGCATCAATGAAAACCCTCGTTTTTCTTTTGCCATTAAGTGGCGTAGCTTAGCAGTTCGGGATTATGCTAGCTTAACCAGAGGTCTAGAGTTTGAGTCCCCTTAGGACCAGTACAACTGCAATTGGTAAGGAGAGTTTTATACCTAAATAGTTGGACCGGGGGCTCCACCCATATAAATAGCCTTCAGAACAAATAGAAAAAGAAAACCCTCAGTTTTTTCCCCGGCCCTCATTCTGAACGTTGCGAATTGACTGTCTAAATTAGGCTAAACAAATCGTGCTTGCTTCAATCCGACTTCATTTTGTATTTCATGTTCTCATTATTGGATGCTTTTCTTTGATAAATAAGCAACAGCTAGGCCAGGAATATTATTATTATTATTCCAAAATCCAATATATAATATTCCATGCAACGTGTTTAATATTGATTACATTGTTGGGGCAGCCCTCACAGCAGAAATTTAAGCAAAGGAAAATGACTACACAAACATTCTCATAAATACATATATATGACATTGATTTACAATTCGATTTAAGAACGTACTAATTACCAAAAGAGTTAATATTCCTAGCTAGCTATAATTGAAAAATGATAACGATAAGACATTAATTAAGATGCATGTTTTATGGATATATCATATCAGATGAGATGCTACTATTTAACATTAATATTCTTTTGGTCTTTTTCTTATCCATCTGTATATACTTCATTTGTTTGGCTAATTATGGAGTCCCAAATTTTACTAATATAGTAACAATAATTAATATATATGTGCAAATATTACTATCATATTACAAGAAATCTGTCACGCACTATATTGATGAAATTTATAAATTTGGTTTCACAACGTACGTAAGTAAAATCGAGAGCATGCTACGAAATTTTAATTTCTTGATGGGGTGGTGGGTACGTTTTCATTTTTATAGCAATCACTCTTCCTCCTCATTGGCACTCATTTCATAAAATGCTTTTTAGGAGTATGACTTAGATTAGACCTCAAACTTTTCATCATCTAGAATATTGCTAAGAGTATACAAAAACTTTTTTACTTTTCTAGTACTAGAGATAATTTAATATATATATATATATATATATATATATATATATATATATATATATGAGGCGTACCAGATCTTTTAAAAAATATTTATGATTCAAATACTAGCTTGTGCATGGAACAATTGAATTGGGAGAGTCCCCCAATTGGACTTCTACAATACCCGAACCTAGAAAAAATCTTATCATCTGATTCTATTGTTTGAGACCTTGCACCTGTATGAAGTGGACAATTTAGTTATTTCCGAAGTTAGCTTGTATTATTCTTTGATTAATGATAGTTATTTTTCTTCGAGAAACATAAAAGGAATTTTTTTTGACAGCATAGTATAAAAATTATTGTCACAATTAATTGAAATTATGTTTTAGTTTTGTCGTAGCATAAACAATATATTATTATTCAATATATATCTTTATAATAATAATTACTTGATTGTGTCCATTTAATATTTAAAAACTAATATATATTATTCTCTTATGTATATAATTGCACCTAGCTAGCTCTCAACTTTTCTTTGATTTCTTTTTAATTCCAAAAATATATATAAAAAGAAGAATTAAGGAAAATAAATTCTTCCCTTATGATAGCATATCATATGACATCCAATGGGATTTGACCAATGTAATAAATGATCTTTTTGACTCATCACAATTTCAAAATTTCTACAATATATACTATTTGTAAAGAACTCAACGAACCTTTTTTATCTCTTTATGCTCCATTCGAAGAAATTCTAATTATGTGATTTTATCACAACTACTCCTTTCTGCTTATTAAATATTCGATTTGATATCTGAAGAGCTAAAAAGTTTCAAAGTTGCGGTTGATTTGTGTCCTATAAATTCGACAAATATGCATAGAAATGATGTTATGGTATCATATATTCTGTTATCTTGAAATACACGTGTGGTTCCATGACAAATTTAGATCAATAAGAAATTATAAAAAATATATTTTATAATTAATTATGTGTATTGGAAGCTAAAATCTAATTCATATGTAGAAAATTATAATGATTGCCTTGCAATTGAAGAATCTGATCATAGGCAATTAAAAAGACGAAAAGGGATGGTCTGCATTGGCCTGCCGAACTCTAGGAATAATTATAACATCTAGGGTTTTGCAGAGATTACTCTCAATGTGGAGGTTTGTGGTTCGACTTCTTGCAATAACAAGGATTGAATTTTATAAAAGAAAAAAAAGGAGGTTATGCAAAGATTTGGCTTGTGATTAATAATACATTTTTTAATTTGTTGTTAATAATATTTATTAATAAGGATCAAAAATAATAATAATATTTATTAATTAATTAGTTATAATAATTTATATGTTAATTGTAATTAATATTTTTGGGATTTACCTCAAGTTTGGGGTATTTACAATTTACTGCATCAATAAATGACGATATTTCTCTAACATCTTAAAAAACTTGTAAAATTATGTCTAATTATGAAAGTAATGATCGTTGTGATGAAGTTTTTAATTCAAATAGCTAGTAACTTTGATGATGACATTTTTAATGGAAATTTAATTAAGTATAATGGTTTTTCAAGTTTTCCGATAATTTTTACAAATTTATTTAAATGTTAGGGACTATATTGTTATTTCTCAATCTAAAAAATAAATTGTAACTACGTACCTTAAAGTTGAGGGTACGTAGTCAAAAGTAAATTCTCCTTGATTTTTATGTCAAAAAATTAGTTGTCTCGTAGTGTAGGTCAATATTTAAATATATGCACAATAACACTTATATTTTCATATATTTATACAAAACTTCCATTTTAAACATTTAAATTGTTTTTGACAAAAAAAGTTATTAATTATAAGCTTAAAAAATACGCAGAAACGAATTTGGCATGAAATATCACGCACGAAAATAACGTAACTTCAAATAAAATGAACAGTCAAACATATTGAACCAAAAGTACAATTTTATGTGCCCTATATACCTAGAAAAAAATATACAGAATGAATTAATTAATAATTCCTTACAGTACCATTACAGGAAAAAATAATTACATATGATCTTTTTATGAAATTAAGTCCATATATTAATAGGAACGTCTAAGTAGTCAGCCAATTAGCCTATTCCCCGTTTCTAAGCAACACAACCCCACAAACCCATCACCACCATCATCGTAATCATTTTCACACTCCGTTCAAGCCTCTCTCTCTCTCTCTCTCTGATATATCCAGGCCAACATTAATCCTGTTGTCTTGTCTCTCTATATAACCAACATCACTCTTTGATCACATCGAAACAGTTGGGGAGATTCATGATCGATCAGAACAAAAAAAACCAGTAAAGTACCCTACAATATATCATCAGTACTTAAACACGTACAGAATATATATCATCATGAGGAAACCGGAGCCGTGCAACGCCATTAATATTAACAATGCGCCGAAGCTGCGTAAGGGTTTGTGGTCCCCGGAAGAAGATGAGAAGCTGATGAACTACATGATCACAAATGGGCAGGGATGCTGGAGTGACGTCGCTAGAAACGCCGGCCTCCAGCGATGCGGCAAAAGCTGCCGTCTTCGGTGGATCAACTATCTGAGACCCGATCTTAAGCGCGGAGCGTTTTCGCCGCAGGAAGAAGAGCTCATTATTCACCTGCATTCTCTTCTCGGTAACAGGTACTCATGGTCATCGATCGTCCTTTTTTAAATCTTAATCTAGCTACATCATTTTTGGGATGGATTTTGAGTTAGAATTGGCCTGAGTACTGCATGGCTAGCTTCTGTGTATTTTAATTGTATTTTTTAATAACATATATATTATTTCCAAAAAACCCTAATAAGTACTTTTATCTTTATTTTTTGGTATATATTATTAATTAATTAGCAGCCGCCCTCCTAAATATTTATAAGTATAAATCTAGGATATAATTTTATTAAAGTTTTAAGTTTTTTTAGTACTAATTAAATTATAAAACTATTGCATATATATATATATATATATATATATATATATATATATTTAAGTAAAGAATATATATTTGGGGACAAAATTCAGGTTTCAACTCTCTACTTACAGAGAAGGTATCTTTATAGTATGATAGAAAATCACTAATAAAATTTTCAAAGTTATGATCATATACATGTTGACTAATCTAAAACTTCAGGATCATGCATGTCGTCTGCAAATGCATTAATTAATTATATAACTGTCTTTCATCTATTACTTAGGACAAACCAAAATTCTATTTTAACTAATATTATTATCGAATATCGATCAAGCTATATATTTTTTTAATATATTATATATTAAGCACAATTAGTTAATTTACGTATAAGTAATCTATGATTAGTTATATAAATTAATGTAGCGACACTGACTATACTGTAAGATTTCTTTTTATGTAAATTAAATATTGATTGAAAGGAAATTAAACTTTAAAAGTATTAACATCATATATCTTGGGACCAATTAGTAATTCATGGTAAGTTATGATGACTGATCATGAGTTTTGTCAATGAAGTAATCAACTCTCGTGGTGCATTACTACCAGATTAGAATATATATATATATATATATATATATATATATATATATATTATCCCTTCTCGTGGTATAGCTAGCTAGATTTGCATTAGTTTCGCCTCTCATTGATTTAGGTGATATTTCTCAATTTGTTTTGAACTTTATTTCTACTGATTTAAGTTAATATATTTTCGCTCTCAGTTTCGAGGGGTTTGAATTTCAAAAAAGAATATTATATCCCCTCTACATATATATAATTAATGAGTATATAATACATATATAAAAACGTGCAGTTTAATTTCTTTTTAATTAATCATCATAATTTTCTTGAATTTCACTCTACAGGTGGTCACAAATAGCGGCCCGTTTGCCAGGGCGAACTGATAACGAAATAAAGAACTTTTGGAACTCAACGATAAAGAAAAGACTCAAGATTTCATCATCATTTTCTTCTTCAACAAGATCCCCAAACACCTGCAGCACTGATTCATCGCTGGAGATGATGGATCATCATGGCATGGGTCATGAGGAGGCCGGTGGGGGCCTAATCATGGCCATGCAAGATCAACATAGCCATCTCATGATGGGCTGCGGCATGTTCATGGACTCATCATCTTCTAATATTTCAGCTAATCTATCATCATCTTCATCATCATCCTTATCAACCATGCATCATCATCATCATCATCCCATGGCTCCAATGTCGTCCACCATGATCAACAACGACTCATTTCCCTACATGCCGAATGGAGAGATGTACTTCAACGTACAACCATGCGTTGCACAATCACGGGACTATGATCGAAATAATAAGGGCGCGTTTGGGCATCTCTTTAATATTCCCGAGGAAAGCCCGAAAATCAAAAGTTACGAAGAAGTTGGGAGTGATGAGAGAAACAACAATATTGTTCATAACATGATGAATTATAACATAGTTAACCAATGCAATAGTCATATTAATAACATCAAAATGGAAAATGAGGAAGTTTTGGGTGGTTATTTGGAAGGTACTGAAGAATTAAGAGTGGGGGAAATATGGGATTTAGAGGAATTGATGAAAGATATTATTAATCCTTCCTTTCCTTTCCTTGACTTCCAAGTTGAATAACCTGCTTTTCCCTCCTACCATATTTCTTTCCTCTTTTACCCTCACCCCACCCACCCATGAAATTTCACTTAATTAATTTCTTCTTGAAATTAAAAAAAAAAAAAAAAAAACCCTTTTTCCTATGGGACTTGATCTAGCTAGAAAGAAAGATATAGGTGATAAAAAGGAAAATAATTTTTTCTTTCTTTCTTTCTTTCTTTGTAAAGATTTGTGGGAGTAGTTTTATTAATTTCTTTAATTGCTGTCGGGTAGTAAAAGTGTAATCTAGTTATTCTTTTCTGTTATTTTAAGGTGTCCGTAAAAGTAATAACCATAGTTGATAAGATGTGAATAGATGCATGTCGGCAGAAACAGTTAGGATTAGTTATAGGAATTTCATGTACTCCTTCTGTTAAAATGTCAAAGATCATATAATAAAGCCCTAACTAGTGGGCTCATACCATGTAATAATTATGATCCAGAATTAATGATTATATACTTTGAAATAATTTTTATTAAGCACTCTCCACGTAATGTTTCACATGGGACAATATAATATAAGATGCATTAACATACATACATGTCAGGACCCCTAGCTCTCATCCATTTTTATAAACTAAAAATCAGGGGTTCGAATCCTATCTTAATTGGGTATGAAATAATTTTAAATTTTCTGGTCAGTTGTTTTAGCCTTTATGAAATCTAGCTATAATTCAGCGAACGAATTAGTCGCTGTAATCAAAAGTGGATGCCATCATATTTATGGGAAATGAGCATGGAGTGAGGAATTGAAGATGATTTTTCCTTGTAATGGGGTTTAATCACTAATTAGGTGATATGTCCACTTGGATTCAAGAGTAGAAAGTCAGCATGGTGTTATTGTAGATATGGACTTGCTAATTGTAACATTAATTAGTTAACCTAAATGGTAGGGTCATGGGAATTTATTTTTTTTGAAATAAAATCCCTCAAACGAGAGACAAATGCATTAACCAATCAACCTAATACAAAAGCAAGTGCGAAGGTTGGGACATATCCCAAATATCTAACGCTAGCCGAAACTGCAGTCTTCGCGAGTGAGTAATAAAGTGGGCAATACATACCACATATTCGACAAGAAAAACACGACAAACAAATAAAATTTACCACAAATCTAATATCTTCAATAAAACTCTCAAGGTTTGACCCAACATCTGCATCACCTTGGATTTGTAGTGTCTGTGGTAAATGGTTGCCTTCAATATTCGAAAAATGCTGCATTAGACTAGCAGCAGTGGCCTGGTGGCGGCAGATCTGGTGAAGACGGCGCCAAGGAGGCAACAGATTTGGTTGAAGACGGTAATAGGTGGCCAGACTCGAAAAACTCTCATTCAAGAGAGGACAAACTCTCATTCGAGAGGGGATAAGAACTCTCATACGAGAGAGGACACAACAAAAAATTAAAAAACTATCATACGAGAGGGATAAAAAGCAAAATAAAGAAAACCAATGAGAGAGAGCAAGAGAGGAGGGGGGCTGAGAGAAGCACCGCCCCCCTCTTATCGTTGAGAGGGGCTGAGAAGATGAGAAAAGGGACGGCGACTGATAAGATTTAGAGTTTTTGCAGAGAGAGTCTAGCGGTGCCGCGTTGGCGATAATCTTTCTTAAGGGTCATGGGAATTAATAATTACAATAGTTTTTCACTTTTTGGTCCTATTTGCTAAAGATGGCAACATGGGTAATTTTGTATGGACAGGACGAAAAGTCCCTGATGAAAAAAATTATATGAAAACGACTCATGGCAGGAAAATTAATTATTCAAGAATTACCAACTTTATAGATAATATATACCGTAATCTCATTGTAATACAACTCATATATAATAAAGAAATATCCTAAAAAACTATTACAATTCATTAGTGGTTTTTCTTGAAAATTGTGGGTTTTAATTTGGACAAGAAGACAAGTGGTGAGTAGTGCTTTTGAAAATCATTTCAAGTGAAGATTTTATTGTCATGGCATAACTAACCAATATTGTGACATTTTATTGAATATATTTATGATTTGGTTTCAGGAAGTTTAACACTTATTGGGGAGGTTTGCTTTACTTGGCGGGTCCCAAAGTCGCATCTTGTTGCAGGTAATGTCGGGCTTTTAGCTGATTACGTAAAATTTGCATGTTAATGAAGTCATAATCTGTTCATTAATCATCCCAAAAAGAAAGGAAGATATATCGAAAAGTGATAGGTAAATTGCACCCATAATCCTGTATTCATTAAAGAAAAGATGTAAGGAAATCCTGTATTATAAAAATTAATTGACATAATTGTATTGACTACATAATTGCATTAGAGATTAGGCTTGGGTCGAGTTTTGGCCGAGCCAACTCCACGAGCTCACAAGCCGACTCAACTCATCTTATACCCGACGACACCACTTGGGTTAACCTATGCGAACCATGAGAAAATACAAGCCCAAGACTAATCTAAAAAGGCCAAGCCCAACGAATGTTAAAATTGCTGGTTTGCTCAAATAAAAGAAAAAGGCCCAAATAAGAACAAGAATCGTGCGAATTTTTCAAAATTACTTGCTTTTTATCTGACTTTTTCAATTCTCGATTTGTTGAATTTTGTATTCCAAAGTATTCTATCTCTTCTAGTCTCAAATTTTCATAAAATTATTTATGTCATTCTTTTCAATGTAAAGAAAATAAAAACATATATCAGCATCATCACCAGTACCTTAGAGTTTAGGATTCGGATACTGTTTTAGTTTTTAAGTTAGGACTTTTGGGCCTATGATAGAGGCAGTTTCCGAAAGGACACAAAATCAGTGCCACTCACATTCTTCTTGGCCCCATAGGCCATACCATACCATGTGTAAATTCAAATTTTGGAATATTTATATTCATAATTATGATTTATGAAGTCTTCTATAATTACAAATTATTCTATTTATTTTAGACAAAAAACAACAACTCCATGAGTTTTAGTACACTCTCTATCATCGTGTTATTAGGAATCTAATCTTATAAAAGTCAATGGACTTAGTTTTCCATTAATTATGAAGCATTTTCTTCTCTTGAATTTTATTTATATACACAATGAAATTCTAAGTGTTGGATTTTGTGATTTCTCAAAATAAGAGGAATTAATCTGTAATTACATTAAATTAATTGCAAATGTAAACTTTTAATCTTTATTTTTATTAATTTATTAAATTCAAAACATCAAAAAAATTCATAATATAATATTACGTAATGGGCCTGGCCCACTTAGTTACACACACATTTTGTCATGGAGCACGTGCACGTCCTGTGGTGGAAAATCTCCGAAGCCCTCCCCTTTTTTGTCATTTTGTTCTTTGCTTTCGCCGCTGTCAACTTCTCCTCCACGCCCCTTGTTTTAATTGTTCAACTTTCACAAGTAAAAGATCAAAACATTATCCAATCAGAACTTGCCACGTAATGTTCAATCTAGCCCCTCCCCACCTCAGCTCATTTTTCATAAATTTTTAACAGTGAATTTAATTTCTAATAATATTTTTCTTAAATTTGTATTTTAAAGGCAAATATATATTAATTTTACTTACAAAAGATATAATTTTTAATTTTGGAATGCTTACACACCACACCCCCCTCCCTCTCTCTCTCTCTCAAAGCTCAATCTCTAAAGTCCACATGTCGGGGCCAGACCTCCATTCCCGGATCTCCACGTGGCATCATCACTGTCGCGTTGTCGAAACGGCGCACGTTAGCACACACAACAACAAAAAAAATAATTTTTGACCCCTCTGCAATTACAGAGAGAAAGCAGCAGGAATCAGAGGCGGAGCTTACAAAATCTGAGACGGACTTTCCTAAGCACAAGAACACCCTCCAACCTGGACCCCTCTCTCTCCGCATATTCCAAACCCCACATCCACCGTTAGATCCCAGTATCTGACGGCTCACCATCACTCCGTCGCTCTCACACACTTCCAATATACACACACCTCACTCCTCGCCACCATCTCCAGCTTTCTCGCACAGATCTCCGCCACCGCAAAGCGCCACCGTTAGAGATGGCGTCTTTAGCACTCAACTGCTCGTTGAACCTCCGCCTCCGCCCCATCTCCACCCCCAAATCCCGCCCCACCTTCTCCGCAGCCCCCAAATCCCTCCACCTCAGTTCCAGACTTAGATCCGTCAGGAGCAGCTTGAACAATTCTAACACCCCAAATGAAGATCAAATTCAATTCAGTAAGCAGAAACCCGCATTTTTGCTTCCCGCACGAGTACCTATAGCAGTTCCCTCTGCTTCGTCTGCCTCGACGCCGGCTGTGTCTCCGGCTCCTCAGCCGTGGCAGGGGGCCTCAATCAAGCCTCTCATAGCTTCCATCGCCACCGGAGTTATCCTCTGGTTTATACCCGCACCTAACGGCGTCTCCCGCATCGCGTGGCAATTGCTCTCCATTTTCCTGGCCACCATAGTCGGAATCATCACGCAACCCCTGCCGCTCGGCGCCGTCGCGTTGATGGGCCTCGGCGCTTGCGTTCTGACGAAAACCCTACCGTTCGCCGGTGCATTTTCAGCTTTCGGCGACCCCATCCCGTGGCTAATCGCATTAGCCTTCTTTTTCGCTCGAGGGTTTATAAAAACCGGATTGGGTAACAGAATTGCGTACCAATTTGTTTCATTATTCGGTAGCTCGTCTCTAGGATTAGGTTACAGTTTAGTTTTCAGTGAAGCCCTTTTGGCGCCGGCGATTCCCTCTGTTTCTGCAAGAGCTGGTGGGATTTTCCTACCATTGGTGAAATCACTGTGTGTTGCTTGTGGGAGTAATGCAGGTGATGGGACTGAGCACAAATTAGGTTCTTGGCTAATGCTGACATGTTTTCAGACATCTGTGATTTCTTCTTCTATGTTTTTGACGGCAATGGCCGCAAATCCTTTGGCCGCTAACTTAACTCTGAGTACTATAAATGTGCCAATTGCGTGGATGGATTGGGCTAAGGCTGCAATTGTCCCTGGATTGGTGTCTTTAATTGTTGTACCTTTGTTGCTGTATATAATCTATCCCCCAACAGTGAAGAGCAGCCCTGATGCCCCTAAGCTTGCAAAGGAGAAGCTGGAGAAGATGGGGCCCATGTCGAAGAACGAGATCATCATGTCTGGAACTCTGTTTCTCACGGTATAGAAAATTATCACTCTCATCTTGATTACAATTCTTGTGATTCTTGTTTGATGCTGCATATTTTTTGTTTCATTGTGATTGATTCGTATGTTCCGAGTTCATTTTGTGATTTGTGAGCTTATTCTGTTGATTGGATGTAGATGTGTTGCAATTCCATTATATATTTTACCATCTTCGCATGATGTTTTTTCGATTTAAACTACCTTTCTTTTTTGGCAGATTACCATATAATCTATGTAGGTTTTGCATAACACCAATCTAACTGCACATTCCGGCATGAAAAACACAATTGTTCCCTCACTTAACCAATGTGGGATGAAAATCCGGTTAGGTAAAATATGTCCTGTTTTGCCAGAATGTGCATTTAGAATTATAGATGATGTTTTGAAAAATCTGGAAGCTTTAGATGGTGACGTGAAAAAAAAAAAAAAAAAATAGTAGATGGTTAAGTCTGAAAAACATCAAACAATTAATTCTGTGCAACATTGACATAGTAAGTGAACCTTTCTTGCAGAATGTAGAAAACCATTGCAGAAAATTAGCAACCTATATTAGGAAGACAACTTTCAAAGTTAGTTAGTTAAGAGGGATAGGCACGGATATCTTTTTATTTCATTAAATGCTTGCTTAATAATAATTTTTCATGCAAAAATGATTTGGTCCTGATATTCTTACTTCAAATGTCAGGTCGGGCTCTGGATTTTCGGAAGTGTATTGAATGTTGATGCAGTAACTGCAGCAATTCTTGGTTTATCAGTCCTCCTTATTACGGGAGTTGTCACATGGAAAGAATGTTTAGCTGAATCAGTTGCTTGGGACACTCTCACTTGGTTTGCTGCACTCATTGCCATGGCTGGCTATCTAAACAAATACGGTCTTATTTCTTGGTTCAGCCAAACAGTTGTTCAGGTATATCCTTATTCATTTTACTAAGAATGGTGTTTGGGTAAGCTTATAAGCTGTCACATCTGATAAGATGTTCTCTTGAGCTTAAATTTAGGAACTGGTTTCGAAAGTAAGATTTAAAATTGTTTGGATAAAAATATGATCACGAGCTTATTAGATGGTAGTAGTGACAATTGTGTAATTAATATGACCAAAAAGTAAGTTGGTTTCCAAAATTTATTTTAAAGGAGCTAATATAATAGGGCAAATTACATCTGACTACCTCGAAATTTGGTCTATTTTACAAATCGATCCCTCTAGTTTGAGAATCACCCAACACTTCCAAATCTTACATCTTATGAACTCTTAGACATCTTATAAGCTCAGTGAAATGCCCTCTAAATATCAAATTTGTTCAAATAGTTTTGACCAATTGTATCGGCTTTTTCTTGCAGTTTGTTGGCGGTTTGGGTCTATCGTGGCAGCTATCTTTTGGCATTCTTGTTCTTCTTTACTTCTACTCCCACTATTTCTTTGCTAGTGGAGCTGCTCATATCGGAGCCATGTTTACAGCATTCTTATCAGTAGCAAGTGCTTTGGGCACTCCACCATATCTCGGCGCTATTGTCCTCGCCTTTCTTTCAAATCTCATGGGTGGTATTACTCATTACGGGATTGGCTCAGCTCCCGTTTTTTACGGTGCTGGTTACGTCCCTCTCGCGAAATGGTGGGGCTATGGTTTCTTGATTTCTATTGTCAATCTTGTAATTTGGCTTGGTGTTGGAGGGGCTTGGTGGAAGTTCATTGGCTTGTGGTAGAATGATTTTGGGTCTATTTCTTACGTACCATTTTAATGTTAAATTATATAAGAGATGAGACTTTTTACAGGTGAAATGTTAGGGGTTTTAGTTCTTGGAATTTTTTGACATTGAAATGCATATTCAACTGCTTGGTTCAAATGTATTCCCTTTTTTCCCTCTCTCAAGTTCTCTGTTTTGGAGTTTCATGAAATTTGTGAAATTTTATGTCAATTGCAGGATGATTTGCCCCCTTTGGTTTGAAGTTCACACGATATTCTAGTAACACAATTTGAAAAGAAATGTTGTTCCTTGATCATATACGTACAAAAGTAAAATAAAATTGATACGTTATTTAAATTTAAATGCATTTTCACATAATACTAACTATTTGTCTCAGTAGAAAGTGCAGATGAAAATAACAAAACTAATATTCAAATTATGAACTTAAATAAAATACATAATAATAATACTTTAAACGAGATGGACATCCATACTAGTTTATTCAAACTTCAAAGGAACAAATGGCAAACGTACGTACATAATGTTTCACGGTTAGGGTGTCCATCACTGAAAGGTCGTATTAGTAAGCAAAGACCGATCATGAACGAACGATTCGAAAAACCTCAACTTTCTTAGAATAGGTCCGATCGAATCAAATGCTATGATACAAAACAATACTTCTTTTTACACTATTTCGGAAACCCATGGAGTTGCAATCACAAAAAGATTATCTTTTCTCAAGGTTGCAATTCCATCAATCTCAGTCATGTCTAAATCTTCTGGCTTGGTGCCATATGGGAGTTTCCAGTTGAAGCTATAGAGGAGCTGAGCTAATGGGAGCTCAACATTAGCCAAACCAAATGTCATTCCAGGACTCATTCTTTTTCCAGTCCCAAATGGAAGGTATTGAAAATCTCCACCTACAAAATCCACGGACTGATTGTCAAATCTCTCAGGTTCAAAGCTTTCTGAATTCGTCCAATATTTTGGAACCTCTGCATTGCCCAAACATTCACTAGTACATTGACTTTCGCAGGTATAGTGTACCCATTGATTTCTCCTTCGACCCTAGAAGCTCTGGGGAGTAATGGAGCAGCAGGATGTAGTCTTAGAGTTTCCATGATTATCAATTTCAAATACTTACAACTTTTGACCTTCATTTTCTTCAACAAATTTACTGCCCTTGAAGACTTCTCTTAATTCTGCTTGTGCCTTGGCCATGATCAGGGGGTGTCTCATCAGTTCTGTCATTGCCCAATCAATGGTTGCTGATGATGAATCAGTTCCAGCAACAAATATATCCTGCAATATAATTAAAAAAAAAAAAAGAACCTTTAGCATTTCTTTTTAATTATATAGGGATTGAGTTGTAATTTTGGAATCAAAGAAGGGATCAACTTGTCATTCCCGATTGGAAATTCGAGATCACCACTTTCCTTAATCCTCAGCAAAACATCAACAATGTCTTCATCAGTGCCCTCAGTTACCAAAAGATGTCCATTTTTCCTCTCCAGTTTCTTCGAATTGCTATTTTCTTTATGCTCATTGATAATATCATCAAGAATCACATCAAGTTTACGCCGCATCATCACAATTCTGAGCTTAGTAATCAAACACAGTGCACCAACTATCTTGGATGATGGGAACAAATCGGCGATCATAAACCCGCCCGCCATATCAAGTGTTTTCTTCATCAATTTTATTAATGCATCACTGTCCTTACACGCCTTGCCGAACGCAGCTCTACAGGTGATAGAGCTCATCATTGAGAAGATCTTCTCCGTCAGTTTAATGGGCTCTCCCTCTCCACAAGAAAGGCCAATACAATTTATCAGCGCAGAAACTTCATCGTTTCTGATGGAGGCAAATGAACGTACAGATTTGGCACTAAGGAGTTCAACAATGCATATTTTGCGCATGTGTCTCCAGTAATTGCTGTACCTACAAAACACGATATCAAGACAATTGTACCACATGATTTTCGCGGCAATGGTTTGGGGTCTGTCGGCGTAATCGGGGTCCTGTTCTTTCAGCATTTTTCTCGCGATTTCAGGCGAAGACACGATGATTGTGGGGATTTCCCCGAGCTTCAGGTACATAATTGGGCCGTGCTTTTCGGCTAAATCTCTGAAACATCGGAAAGGAAGTCCGCTCAAGTGATGCAGGTGTCCGATTATTGGTAGCTTTTTGGGGCCTGGAGGCAATTTGACAGAGGTAACACTGGTCTTGGTTTTTTTTCCAGGTTTTGATTACAAGAAAGATTAGAGGAGGGATAAGGAGAGCTATAATTGTCAAGTTTAATGGAAACTCGGATTCCATTTTAGTAAGAAAATGGGGAATTTGGAAAGGGTTTGATCTTTGTGCTCCGCAACAAAAGTTAGATGTGATTCTTCTGTTTTTTCTCTTTATGTTTGAATTTTGATGTGGTTTTGCAGTTAAGAAGACGGTATATTTTATATTAATATAAGTACAATAATTTTCTGAACGTCTGTCCAAAAAAATTCAATTTCCTGAACCGGGATAGAGTCATAAAAACACGCGCGCAAACAAGTATACAACTTTAATAATGCACCTTTCTCTTAATTATTTTTTGTCTAAGTTTTGATTTTGATGTATCCATTTTTTATTCTTTTTAATTATTTAATTTTACTATATTTTTTTCCTCATCTTTTCACGTTCCTTATTTTGCTCTTTTATTCTATATTATTTCTCTATCATATTATAAATATTTAATTCTTAATTCAATTTATTTATTTTTATAACTATTATATTATATTTTATTTTATTCTCCCTTATTATTAATTTTATAAATATTAAAATAATTTAAATAAAAAGTCATGAATTTTTAATAAAAGCATTATAACTTTTAAATATAAAATTTAATATATTATTAATTATACTGATTTTTATTTTGCATAAATGTCGAGTGTGCCAAAATTACTATATTTTTTTTTGGAAAAATCAGTCGAAATCGGACTGTGGGGGGTTTTTGGAAGGCCCCCACCTCATATATAAAAAATAAAGATCAAGTAGAAAAATCCTCAAAGTACATCAAAAGAAAGTTAACACTAACCTTCTAGACCTAATCAAGTGACTAAAGGTAAGGCTATACAAACTCATGAAAATAATATAAACTCACAAAGCATATAATTCCATCTAAAATAACTAGGCATGAAATGGTGCTTCCATGTAGTATGCGAAAAAAATTCCCAACTTGTCTCTAGTAAAATCTTGATGTTGTCTCCACATGAACAAGTTAGGGCCGAACGTTGAATCACCACGCGATACATCGAGAAATACTTTCCAAGTGGCAACAATCAACAATCTCCAAGCAAACATCAACCTTTCAAATGTAGTACAAGTAGCAATGTAGATTAGGATCATGTAAATTGTACAAACAATATGCATCATTTGTAGGTTTATACTTTCCAAACCAGCTGCAAAAGTAGTTACAAATGAAAAGAACAATTCTAACATGAATATCTAACCTATCTAATTACCCAACTAACGTATCCAAATGATCTAACCTAACAAAAAAACCCGAAAAACCCAAAACAAACAAAAAGAAAGAATAAAGGTGAGCGGCTCTCCAGTTTTCCCTTTTTTTCCCTGACTTTTGCTTGTGAGTACGTGTCTTTTCTAGGTTTGGTTCTTTTTTCTCTCACTGCCATGAAACAAAATATATTACAATAAAATCCATAATTACAATGAACAGAATCCCATAGATTATTAAATGTAATATGTTCTTAAATTTATTTTTTTTTCAAATTTCATTTTGAAATATCTTATGCACTATAATTGTGGCAACTCTAACATTCAGCTAGCTTATGTCATAAAGATGAAAGAATTAGGCATGGGTTACCACACGAAAGCCGAGTGGTACAAGGGAGTAGAAATGCCCACATTTCAACGACACATTTCCATTACGGGTATCGTAAGACAAGCATACTAATTTATTCAAACTTCAAAGGAACAAACATGACACACGTACACTTACATATGGCAATCACGTACAGAATGGTTCACGATTAGGATGTCCATTGTATCATCAAGCCAAAGACCGATCTTAAATAAACAAATCAAAAGACCTCAAATTTCTTGGAATAGCTAGGTACAAGTCAAATAGCAATGATTTATATCTCTTCGTTTTACATTATTTCGGAAATCCACGGGGTCGCAATCACAAAAAGATTATCTTTTCTCGAGTTTGCTATTCCATCGATTTCAGTTATGTCCAAATCTTCTGGCTTGGTGCCATATGGGAGTTTCCAGTTGAAGCTATAGAGAAGCTGAGCTAATGGAAGCATAACAGTAGCCAAACCAAATGTCATTCCAGGACACATTCTTTTTCCAGTCCCAAATGGAAGGTATTGGAAATCTCCACCTACAAAATCCACGGATTGATTGTCAAATCTCTCAGGTTCAAAGCTTTCTGGATTCGTCCAATATTTTGGATCCCTCTGCATTGCCCAAACATTCACTAGTACATTGACTTTCGCAGGTATAGTGTACCCATCGATTTCTCCTTCCATCCTAGAAGCTCTGGGTAGAAATGAAGCAGGCGGATGTAATCTCAGAGTTTCCATAATTACCAATTTCAAATACTTCAACTTCTGAACTTCATTTTCATTGACAAGTTTACTGTCCTTGAAGACTTCTCTTATTTCTGCTTGTGCCTTGGCCATTATCTGCGGGTGTCTTATCAGTTCTGTCATAGCCCAATCAATGGCTGCCGATGATGTATCAGTTCCAGCAGTAAATATGTCCTGCAGTATAATTAAAAAAGAACCGTTGGCATTAAGTGGAATTTTTCATTATTTCGTGGCTTTAATTAATAACTCAGCCTATCAAATTTGGAGTCAATTTCTTTATAATGTAATGAAGAAAATAGAAAAACAGTACGTAATTTAGCTAGGGCGGCGATATTGAAAATTAAAGAAAAAACTAAAACTCATGAGCCAACGGAATACAACAACAGAATAACTTATAATTTGAAAAATCAAAAAACTAATCTCGACCAATGAAATATTAAAAAAAAAAAAAAACTAGAACAATTAATAGTACTAAACGAAACAACTTAAAATAGTAAAGTTAGATTCCGATGAATATAGAAATAATACAATAAGATAATATCACTCAATGTTCTGTCACTCATTAGTTTGAAATCCTTCACACATATATATTCTCAACCTCATAGAATTAAAATCAATACACAATCTAGCTGTTACATTCCATTTCAGAAACCCACATCTAAATTTAGAGATTTCGTCCAAATGAAATAAAAAAAAAGAATTAACAGATAATGATGTGAAATGATTATTGATGTTAAGGTCAAGTACTTACATATATCACAGCTTTGATGTTGTCATTCCCAATTGGAAACTCGAGCTCGCCATTTTCTTTGATCCTTAGCAAAACATCAACTATGTCTTCATGATCAGATCCCTCCAATTTCTTCGGTTTACTAATTTCTTTATGCTCATTGATAATATTATCAAGAATCACATCAAGCTTGCGCCGCATCATCACCAATCTCAGCTTAGTAATCAAACTCAGTGCACCTACTATCTTGGATGATGGGAACAAATCGGCAATCATAAACAAGCTCGCCATACTAAGTGCTTTCTTCATCAACTTTATCAATGCATCATTGTCGTCCTTACAGGCCTTGCCAAAAGCAGCTCTGCAGGTGATAGAGCTCACCATTGACAAGATCTTCTCCGTCAGATTAATGGGTTCTCCACAAGAGAGGCCAATACAATTTATCAGCCTAGAAACCTCGTCGTTTCTAATGGAGGCAAATGAACGTACGGATTTGGCACTAAGGAGTTCCACAATGCATATTTTGCGCATCTGTCTCCAATAATTGTTGTACTGGCAAAACGCGATATCAACACAATTGTACCACATGATTTTCAAGGCAATGGATTCAGGCCTGCCCGCGTAATTGGGGTCCTGTTCTTTCAGCATTTTTCTCGCGATTTCAGGCGAAGACACGACGATTGTGGGGATCTCCCCGAGCTTCAGGTACATAATTGGGCCGTGCTTGTCGGCTAAATCACGGAAACATCGGAAAGGAAGTCCGCTCAAGTGATGCAGGTGTCCGATTATTGGTAGCTTTTTCGGGCTTGGAGGCAATAATTTGACAGAGGTAATAGTACTGGTCTTGGGTAATTTTTTCCATTTTTTTATTACAAGAAATATTAGAGGAGGGATGAGGAGAGCTATAATTGTAAAGTTCAAAGGAAGCTCGGATTCCATTTTACCAAGAAAATTGGAGAATTTCGAAAGGGTTTGCTGCACAAGAAAAGTTAGACGTGGTTTCAATTCGTTTTTTCTTTTTGACAATGTGGTTTCGCTAATAAAGCGTGCACGCTTGCTCACTAGCTGACTGGGTAAATTACATTTACATCCCCTCATCTTAAGGAAAAATACAGCAAGATCATCTCTATTATTGAAAATTATAGAGACACCCCTTTAATTATGGTTTTGTCTAACATTCACGTCCTACCATTAGTCATTTTCTTATTTATGAATAGATGCTAACGTTTTATTAACTGAACAACAACTTAATCACTTCGCTCATTTCATATATAGCAAACACCATAGCAATAATGTCATGGATAATTTAGTCACTTTACAACTCTCCGTTAAGTTTTTTAGATTTCTGTTAGATCTAATTAGATGATCCATCTATAATTGGAATTTCCGATGTTGAGGGAGTGTTGTTGTGTTTACCCTTAAGTCGAGGAAGTGTAAGTCATGTAATTATTATCCCTAATGCAAATTAGTAGCAGTTGCAGATAGAAAATGAACCCTTACCGGCACGTACGGCTAACTCCGGCCTGTTTTATTAGAGTAGCGCAGATCTAGAAGATTGGGAAAACAGATTTGTTTTTCTTTCATGCATTTTCCTATCCCTTCTTTTCAGTAATTCCTCTCACTCAACATTAATTCCACTACCATTTAGCACAAATCAAATAAAAAATGTAAATTGCATTCAGAAAATTAAAATACAAGTTAAACCAATATAATATAGTATTCGATCCAAACTACTGCCTCGTCTAGATCATATTTAGCAAATCGAAACTGTTTTCCCAGCTAGATCTGAATGGAGATATCATTTTTAAATAGCTAGCTAGCCGGTATTCATGATTTCCTGAGATAGAGTCATAGAAAGGCGCGCACATTATTCGATGATCGGTAAACGACGACATATATATTTAGAAACTAGCTTGCAATAATGCAACATGAGTACTCATTATTGGTTTTGAAGTGAATTTTAAATTCACTCAAAATTGAGTTTCAAATCAATGAAGTTTAATTATGGATATATTTTTGTAATTTATAATATATTTGCGAAAGTAATGAATAAATTAAAATATAATAAATAATTATTCTATACACACAATACACGAGCTTTTTACTAGTTTAGTTAAACGAATTGAATGTGCTGAGTGACGGAATGAGATTGCAAATTTTTAAATCCTAGCTAGCTAGCTAGCTACCAGACATAATTGCAAATCAAACTTTCAACTAATATTGGCCAATAGTGAATTTCTTAGGATTTTCGGACCAAAATCAATGTCTACAATTTGCCAGAATAAGTTAATAAAAACCGCACTCAATAATATATGGAAATAAAATGAAGATGCATGCCACCAAGTATATATAAATAAGTAATGCAAGTCCTTTGGCAGATCACAGCATCTTCAATTCAAGCATAAACACCAGGCCACTTAAATAATTAACAGATCAATTTATATTTATTGCTTCATCTGTTAGCCTCCCCGGCCCGCCATGGCAGCTGCATTTACAGATCATGCTCGTAATGAGATTCCCAGGACGACCTAGGGTTTCCAACCCAGCTTGTGGGCTCAAATTTTCACATCATTTTCTCTGGACAATCAGGTGAGATCATTTTCTTTCTATAATTTCTTCAAAAACAATAACATATATATATATATATATATATATATATATATATATATTAATTTGTGCAAATTACATATAAGCAGTACTTTGAGGTTTGCCATATTTATTTTTAGATCTATCTAGTTTCATTTATTACATATTAATTCCTACAATATATAGCAACATTAGCTAGGTTCCGTTCGATTAATTTTCTGCTTAGAGATTTTCCATTTTTATGGAGAGGTGCCCTTATAAGTCGTTATATCTGAGGCCCTTTTTTCTTTTTGCCCTTTCTGACGCTCTTATTGTAAAATATATAATTGATGTAATACTTATTTGATAAACCCAAAATTATTTAGATTGATAAAATACTTTTGCTTTCACAGGTTCAGAAAAGGTATGCAGAGGCTATTGAAGTAATGAAGGAACAAGTAAGGTCCATGGTAACGAATAACAAGATTAAACCAAAGGATAAATTGGTATTAATCGACAATCTCGAGCGCCTGGGACTGGCATATCACTTTGAGCAAGAGATTGAAGACCAAATTGAACAGATTTTCAAGTTAAATGATTGTGAGGATGGAGAACATGATCTGTTCACCACTGCTCTGCATTTCCGTTTGCTTAGGCAACATGGCTATGACGTTTCTTGTGGTATATACATATGATGATCTTTTAAATATTAATTTCAAGAAAGATCGATTTGTATTATATTTTGCATTGATCTTCGAACAATATGGAAATTAAACAGGAGTTTTCGAACAATTTAAGGACAAGGAGAGCAACACATTCAGAGAAACACTTAATAGTGACATTGAGGGTTTGCTGAGCTTGTATGAAGCAAGTTTCTTA
Source organism: Verbena officinalis (assembly GCA_958496215.1). NCBI lineage: Eukaryota > Viridiplantae > Streptophyta > Magnoliopsida > Lamiales > Verbenaceae > Verbena > Verbena officinalis. The sequence continues at coordinate 1,923,502 of OY292385.1, forward strand.
AGATATCATGGAGAAGACATCTTAGAAGAAGCCATGGTCTTCGCAATCCACTGCTTAAACCAGCTGGTCAATAAGTCCGAATTAGACGACTCCTCTTATCTTCAAGAAAAAGTGACGAGGGCCTTAAAACAGCCTCTTCATCGGGGTATTAGCAGAGTAGAATCACGTTATTACATCTCTATCTATGAGAAAGATGAGTCGAGGAATGAGCTACTATTGAAACTCGCCAAGTTAGATTTCAATTTTGTGCAGAATTTGAACAAAAAAGAGCTCAGCGATCTCTTCAAGTACGTAATCCCTCAACTTTAATATAATTTCTTATTAATCAAAACGTACGTACTCAAAGTACTGTTGCTTGATATATCTTGTGTCATTAATATAATTAATTAATGTGATAGGCGATGAGAGACAGGGTGGAGGAGGTTAGTTATTTTTGGGCACTGGGATTGTGTTCTGAACCCGACTCCACTTTCCCCCGATTAGCTGTTGCAGATACCCTAATCATGATTACAATTATGGATGATACTTATGATCATTATTCTAAGCCTGAAGATCAACAACAAATTTTAACGGATGCTTTGCAAGGGTACTATGCATTACTAGTGAGAACATAAAAATTTATTGTAGTTTTTGAATTTACGGAAATAAGTTCGATTCATCATATTAATTCTGTTGCTTCTTCAGGTGGAACACTAAAGAAGTCGATGAAATACTCCCAAATGATCATGTAAAGATTATGTGCAAAGTTTTTTTCAGTGTTTACGAGGAATTTGATCATGAATTGTCGAGACAGGGAAGACCATATGCAGCATCTTATGCCAGAGAAACAGTAAGCTAGCTAGCTAGCACCGCGAAATTTAAATTTTTAAATATATATACTAACTATGCTGGCTAGGAATTAAAGATCTGATCATCATCTGTATTTACTATTTAGTTAATTTTAATATTTTCCAATGCCTTTTTTTTCTGCTTTTCTCTTTTGGCTGAACCTTTTCAAATATCTCATAATGGAGATGAAACAACTTGCTATGGCATACCACAAGAGAGCCGGGTGGTACAGAGGAGTAGATGATCAGATGCATACATTTCAACAACACCTCTCCGTAGGGTTTATCGTGAGCGCAATCTCTGTGCTCCTCTCAACAATCTATATGGGAATGGAATCGGCCTCCGAAGAAGCTTTTCATTGGCTCGTCAGCATGCCTAAAATCGTGGAGGCTACTGGTCTCATGGGTCGGTATGTGAATGATGTCGGCACCTATGAAGTAAGTACTCCTTGATCGAAATTTGGTAGAATTGCTTTCACATCTTGAATATTTCAAAAGCTTTCACCAAGAAACCCTGCACATATATATTGTTGGTTCTGCAAGCGCCTAGCATGCAATTGAATTAGTTAAAAACCATATGAGATATTCAAAATAACCCCCAACTAAAGTCTTATAATGTAATACCGACAAAAGTAACTACATGATCTTTAAGGTTACTCTCTTATATATATATGCTTATTAATTACATGATCATATGTATTAATTAATTATGCATATATATGAAGCGTGAGCACGAGGCAGGCCAATCCCCGAACGCAGTTGATTGCTACATGATAGAACATGGCGTGTCAAAGCAAGAAGCGTTCGACAAGTTTCTGGAATTTGCTGAGGATGCATGGATGGCTCTGAATAAGGAATGGGTTGTAAATCTGACAAATAACAGTACTACTGTAGCAAAGCATATTCTGGAGCCTGTTCTCCGATATGCACGACTGGCAGAAGTCACCTACAAGCATGGTGGAGATGGCTATACAAATCCAGAAAAAGTGATGGAGCTCGACATGATTGCTCTGCTTATCCAACCCGTAATTATTTAGTTTCTGTCCTAATCAGAAAGTTTGCAAGAATTTTTTGAACTATATATATCAATAAATGGTAATGTGTGTTGCTACGCTGATTATGATATATGTTGCAAATTAATAATTCCAGTTATGTAATTAATATGCTTATGTCCTTTAATGGAAATGTGATGTTCTTTAATTTAGTTGGGGACGATTGCTAAAAACCATATGAGGTTAACTAAAAAATCCAAAACATCAAAACCTTATAAATATCCCTTGAAAATACAAAAAAATCTTGAAAGTACTTAAAATTTTACAAATACTTCCTAAAAAACCTTACATTTATCCAGGGATATAAATGTAAGATTCAAGTATATTTTCAGTAAATATACTAAACCTAGTGAGATTGAGTTGAATTTTAAGAAAAACTAATCATCTTGACCTAGCTAGATCTGAAAAATTGGATGCGAGTGTGCAAAAGTAACCATTCCTCCTGTGCACTTTGCACCATATCATTAATTAACAAAATAGCTACTGTCGACATTACCTTTTGAAAGAAGCAAATATAATAAAGTTATATTAAAAGCGTGTGCAGGATGTACTATTTGCTAGTCTTCCTTGTTTCAATCCTAATACTAGCTTTTCACCATCCGATTTTGTTTTGTTATCTGGAGCGATATCTTTAACGCGATTTTAGTCCTTCAAATCCGGCGACTAACAAGCACCTAAAACGCGATTTTTATGGATTTTAAGGCTCTCCTTTATTTCAAATCCCAAAACAAAACAAAAACAAAAACAAAACAAACAGAAACATCAATCATCTCCAAGCCCACACATACCACCCCACCCTACACCCACCCCCACCCCCCACGCCAGCGCGGCAGCTCCACCTAGGTCATACATTCCGTTGGCCGCGTAGGATTCCAGAGACTTGCACTCATAATAATCTTCCTCCGCCTGCGAAGATGCCCGCCTCCGCCGCATCAAATAATCCCAGCCGTCCGGAGGACTTGATCGGACGGCTGAACTCACCCCATACTCCGTACGGGGCTAGGCTGAAAGCATTGAGGGATTTGAAGAACCAAATAATTGGAAATCGTACGAAGAAGTTGGCCTTTCTGAAGCTAGGCGCGGTGCCCTGCGTCGTCGGAATTCTCTCCTCCTCTGCCGCTTCACAGGAAGCTAGTGACGAGAATCGTGAATTTCATGAGTCGGTTTTGATTCAGTCCGCCGCCGCTATTGGGAGCTTTGCGTGTGGATTGGATGCTGGAGTAAAGGCCGTCTTGGATGCCGGGGCTTTTCCCCTTTTATTGAGTCTTATTTCCCATCTTAATGAGAAGGTATACTCCAATTTTTTGTGTTTAATTTTTTTAATTATTCTTCTGAGAAAATAGGGATACCTTTCGCTCTTCATTTTTCTGTTTTCTTTTTTTTTTTTTTTAAATTGAGGTGACAAAGTTGTGGTTTTCGACGTGTGTAGTAACATTTTGTTCTAAATTTGGAGATTGAGTTAATTAGTTGATTTTAGTTTATGTTTTATTCATGCTTCCTGAGGAATATGAAAACCAGCTCTTGAATGATAACTATGGCGTTTAGTACATTTTCCTATTAGGAATGAACATGTGGTTCTTTTTTATGCGTGCAGTATTAGTCTACCAAAAAAAAAAAGCCAAGGGCTTTAGCATTTCGATACTTCAATTGATTTTGTTACTTTCAGTTGATTTTTCAATCTTTGATTTGCTAAATATGAGCATTGTATAATAGCCTTACGATGCGACATTGTTTGAGCAACTTATCCCGTGATGGCTCTTTACAAAATATTGGTGCTACATCCTCAGAAAAGAAAAAGAAAATATTATGCGACGAGTTTGAATTAAGTGGCCCACCCTGCTTAGTGTTTTTCTACTTATATGCATAATATTAACATTGTTTATGCCTTGAGCTTAGAGTGCTAATAGCAGAGTCTATTGGTTCTATTTAATCTTTTTCGGGTCTACATGCAATCAATCTTTTACCAAAGAGCAATACACTTGGAACCTTGCTGCAGGTTGCTGATGCTTGTGCCCGTGCTCTTAAAATGATTTATCAGTCAAAACTGGCTCCGAAATATGATTTTCTTCAAAAGAATAACATGGAATTCCTCCTTTCGCTACTGAACAGCGAGTATGAGAATGTTTCTGGTCTTGGTGCGAGTATTATTACACATTCATGCCAGACAACCTTGGAGCAGAAGGCATTGAGTGAAGCTGTAGTTATAAAAAGGCTTGTTTGTCTTCTTGGAGGTTCTCTGACCCAAAGGGATGCCAGTTTAGAAGCTCTTGCTGCTGTCATCAAGGATAATTCAGAAGTTGCTTCAAGGTTCATAGGCCCTGAAAATGGAAGGGAACTAAATGTTGTGATTGAACTGATGCAGGATAAGTATCCTAGGACGAGATTATTAGCTTGTATGTGTTTGATTAATATAAGAAATACTTCTATATCTTATCTTCAAGACCCAGGCATCAAGAATAAATTAGTTTTGATATTATTAGAGCTTCTCGATGATCCTGGTCAAGTTGGAGATGAAGCTCCCTTTGTCTTGTCTAATTTGATTACTGAGAAAGAGGATATGCAAAAATCAGCATTTGATGCAGACGTTGTTGAGAAGTTATGTGAGCACTTAAAGAGAGGTTCTTTCCAAGCCAAACGCTTACAAGGGATATTTCTAGCACTGGCTGATCTTTGCTCAAAGTTGGAATGCTGCAGGGATAAGGTCCTTCTTTTAAAGGTTAGTTCATTAATGTGAACCATTATCCTTCTCATGTGGATCGTTTCTGCAATATGATGCCTTGTTGAGTATTGTACTTTGCCTATTCTGTTCTGCTCTTGCATGCAAGGCTTCATCAGACTCTAGCAATACATGATCCAAGCAAACTCTAAGTCAGATTTTATGGCTCAATAGTAAAATGCAAAGATGATATTTCTGGTTGATATAATTCAGGGACTTGGCCATTAATTAAATGAACATATCAAATTATCAAGGGAAATTGGAAAAGTACACATAACTTACAAAGTTATACCATGAGTTAGGTGCAGTGGTTAGAGGCCCTCTTACTGCCTGTTGTAGCAGAAACTGTTCTCCTCAAAAGGGGGAAGATTCACGCTGAGACTCGTTGTACAAAGTGAGGGGAGGAAATAATTTTCCTCTAAAACCAACGCTGTTTTTATGTTGTCAATCTTGTCATTTTTAAGAAGGGAATGGTGTAGTTTAGTGCTAAATCTTACTAGATCATTTTCCTTTTTTTCATTCATCCTATCCACATGCATTCCTTGTGACTCTTTTATAATTACATGTCTTTATCGCTTTTGGGCCCTTCCCTACAGGCCTTTTATGTGTTAATCCTAAGCAGACAAGCACAACCCTCTATTTGTCTCTTCTTATTAAGTAATGTTTCATGTGAAATATGCAAGTTAGTGAGAGGAAATACATCCTTCTCATGATATTTCCTTATAGCATAATCCTGTCTGGCTTAGCAAGATACCAGTCATAATGTCATATAATTTGTATTATTTGGCAAAATGTTTACAATGTGACTGAGAACTTTTCTGTTTAATTTACTAATCCTAAATGCAGGCAGTAAACTTTGTAACAGAAGCATTAGCTCATGATAGCACTGAAGTACGTACAGCTGCTTGCATTTTCTTGAAGAATGTTTCTCGTTCAGTCAAGGTTTGCCTCATGAATTAGAACATATTATTTCTTGAGTCTCCTCATTAGATAGTCTTTTGCTAACAAAATGCTTTTCAGAATTTAAGTGCAGGTCACTTTATGAATGAAGCAGTTGTTGTTCCCTTGGTTCAACTTTTGTGTGATTCCTGCACTTCTGTCCAGGTATTCCTTGTATTTCACTTGACATTTACAATATACTTTATAATTTGCTTTAATTAAACTACTTGATATATACTGAAATCTTTACTTTCTTCAGATTGCTGCTCTGGGTGCTGTCAGCAATGTGGTGGTTGATTTCACGGTTCATAAATCACTTTTCATGCAATGTGGAGGAGTGAAGCAACTGGTGCAGCTGTCAAAATCTATGGACCCAGCTATTAGAGTCAATGCTGTTTGGGCCTTAAAGAATCTCACGTTCCTTGTGAACAACAGATGTAAAGAAGAAATTCTCCTTGAATTGTCAACATCCACATTAACAAGCCTCATTTCTGGTACTTGTCTCGCATAATTGTGTAATGGGACCTCATTATATGGTGTACCCTCTATTCACTTTCTGCTATTAATTCATTATGCTAGATCCTGAGGCTTCTGTCCAAGAACAAGCTCTGGCTTTGGTTCGGAATCTCGTTGATGGTAGTCTGAACTCCATCGAATATGTATTGGGAGAAGATGCTCTTATCCTGCATGCTATTGGGAGGCAATTAAGGAACACTTCAAAAGCCGAAGTTCTAATTCAAGTAAGAAGTTCTTTTCCTCGGTTTAGATTGGATTAGTTCAGTATGAGTTGCTGTTTGATTATCGCATGATAAATACTTATTCTTCCTTAGTTGAGTAAACAATGTCACATTGCACTTGTGACATCCGAGTGATGTAAAGGCCACCAAAGGAAAAAGAGGCACCTAATCAAGTTATAATCTTATAGAAACAATTATGGCAAAGGAGATGATGTTTTTGACTTTCTGCAGACCATACATGTAATATGATCTGTAGGCAAAGTCGGGCTTTAATCTGGAATAACCCAATTGTATAAAACCCACTTCCATAGGAAGCTCAGTCGAAAGGTGATAAGGTCCCAAGTACCATTCCGGTACGTTGAAGAATCATCTCTTGAAGTTTTTGCAACTATGATGAGACTAGTTTTTGGAGATGGGACTGATTTCGACATAGAATGGGAACCATCTGTATTTTACAGAATTCATACATGCTAAAGTTAAAATAGATGCTGGTTTTGGATTTTTTTATATATTAGAACATACTAGCTATCTGACATTTTATCATGAATGCTATAGTATACGCTGGTGTTGCATTTTTGTTATATTTTGGAAAGAAGAGCATCAGACATTTTATGGAAAAAAAAAAAAGAGGGACAAGCAGATATTTTGGTGTTAAGCATCAGCACCTGTGAATAGACCAGCCATGGGTTCAGTCCCATTGTGGGTAGTCGGAAACCAGCAATAACCTACTTTTACTAAAAAATGAAAAGTATATCTTTCTCATGCTTATATGAATCCAGGGTATGTATACACTCAGCAATGTGGCTTCTGGGAACGAGCACCACAAGGAAGCCGTCATGAATCAGCTATTTCCACAAGCAGGCAACGACGCAGATTCAATTTTGGTCAAATTTTTGCAGAGTAGCAGCAGCCAATTACGAGCAGCTGTTGTTTGGTTAATTGTAAATCTTACCTTTCCAAGCAGTCCAGGAGTGTGTGGTCGACTTGGTGTATTGCGAAATGCGGGCATAGTCACTCAACTAAAGAATATGGTCAACGACTCTTGTTTGGATGTTAAGGTAAAAATGAAATAATAAAAAAATGGTCAGATGTATATGATGATGTATGTGTTTGTTTGGCTAAATTGTTACATTCTTTTCCTATTGCAGCTACGAGCAAAAACAGCTCTTGGCCAGCTAATGGTGTGATGCTTCAACATGAGAGAGTATATTTATTCATACATGAAATTCACCATTGAGGAAATTTTGTTGGGAGATGGTACTCGGGCTATTTACCATGCGATGTAACATATATGAGACTATGATGACATGGTAATGCCCCCATCAAGGTTTAGCGTCAGCAGTCTGGATGAGTTTTTTTCTTTTACTCAAGCTTTTTCACGATTTATACAACTCAATTTTCTGTGAAATATTCAGAAGAACTTCTATTTTTAAGATAGTCGAGGCCACATGAAGTTAAGTAAAATGTCAATATTTATGTGGCCTATTATTGAATATATCAAATTAGAAATCTGTTTGACTATTGGTTTAAAACTTAGCTTCTACTTCTGTTTGTTGCTTTTGCTGGTGTATGATTGATTTTCTGATATTTTTTGATCCGCAGCATTGTGGGGAGCTCGACTGAAACGTAGTTCCAGCTTGAGCAGGTTCCCATTTTACCTTTGTTCCCCTTAATTCTTCAGTTCTGGATTCTCATTGTTTTGAACTAGTGGAGAGTAGTTCAATTCTATTTTCATCCTATAGTAGATCTTTCCCTTTTACTTATTCTGCCCAAGAGTGGTAGCAATTTGATCATATATGATATTTGTAACATTTCAACAGTTTAGACTTTAGATGTGGCAACAAAAAAAAAGTGGTTGCAATGTAAAAAATCGTGATATTTCGGATGACAATGTATGTTTCTCCCAATAATGAATAATGTAACATTTCAATGAAATAGTATCATATAACATATTGTAAAGTGTTGTTTCAAGCCTACCTAAACTATATATAAATAACTTTAGAAATTCTTGCAGACTAAAAAGAAACAGGGGAAAAAGAAGAGAGTATAAGATTTTTCTTGACCAGTTTATCCAACCACCTCTGTGCTAGAATCATCAGAAGGCCATATGACAGTCTCCAGAAGACGTTCGCGCATCAACTCCAGATTCTGATCAGAGATCCTTTCATACATTTCTGTGTGATCACATTTCTGTAAAAAGAAAAGAAATAGGAATTTTATATATGATTTGCTTAAAAGTTGAGATAGATGAAAATCATGACATAGAAAGTGTAGTAGGTTCCACACCTTGATCCATTTTCCATAGAGGTGAAGGCGAGTTACCATTACTCTTTCAGCAAGCTCATGCCTCTCCTGAAAACAATGAATTGTATGAATGAGGTGAGAAACTGATGATGGTGTTTATATTACATAAGGTCGAGAAAAAAGCGTACTTTTCCGAGGTCGCGAATGAAGGTCTTTCCATAACCACGCTCGTTGGATGCAACATAACTGCGAGATTAACAGACAATGAACATATGTTTCTACGTTATATGTTGCCCGCTGAAATATGAACATTTTTAAACTTTGCAACATGATCTTTATAAGTATATTAGTAACCGCTTGAACTTTTTGTTTGTAGCAGTTTGCCTCCTCAATAGATTTTTTGGTGGTCAGAACAGTAACTCGCGGCCACGTGAATTAACGCGACGATGTGTTACCATACTTGAAAATGGGATCAGGAAGCAAAAAGATAGTTTATGTGGTAACAAGTAACTTTAAAATATCAGGTCACAAAGTGTAAAAACGTCGATACACTTGAGTGGCAAAGCGTAATCAATCCAAAACGGAAACTAATTTGCTTTAAAATCCAAAACACCATTCAAATCTGAAAATCTTACAAATACGCCCCTTAAAATGTAAAATATAAGTGAAACCTTACAAATTTTCCCTGAAAAACCTTACAAATACCCCATTGAGGTAAATATAAAATTACAAGGTTTCAAGCTTTAAAAAGCTTAAATCTCAGGGAAATTTTCGTAACTGGGCCTTTGTTTTCAAGCCTCAAATGTACGGATCAAGAATTTTAGATAATCTCAAAACTCAAGAAAACGTTGGACTTACTTATAGAACCATCGATACTGTGTAGGATTCATCTCATAAAGCTGGTTCATGACAGTCCTTACAGCTTTATATGTGAAATAGTTCAGAACTTGCTGCAATCAACATCACGTTTCTTTTAGCAGATGAACAACAACAAACATCAACCTTGTAAAACAACTATTATAAAACAACTGAAAAAACTGTCTTACTGCTTTCACATCCTCAAAGTTGTCTTCATAATTCCCAGCCAGTTCATTGGCAATCACAAGACTCCTACTTTTCCTCTCTTTTCTCAAACTCTTGGAACCAGACAGAGCTTTTATCGAAGAACGATCAATGAAAGAGTTTCTCAAATCCAACGGCCCATAACGAGGCGCATGCTTCTTACCATACGCTTGCCTTTGCGGAATCAAATCTCCGGAAGAAAGCATGCCATCCACACACAAACACGGACAAGTCTTTGCATCCACCAACGGTGACGAACCCACTAAAGAAACAGCTCCAACCATCCTTCTTACCGACACAAAATTACAGAGAGCCACTCCTCTAAATTGCACAAAGATTGAATTTTTTTAACGAATTTTAAGGAAGTAAGAGAAGCCCACCTACGAAAATCGCGAAATATGAAAAAGGGTCTGTCTCCGAGAAATTTGGTGGGCTTTGAAGTTTTTGATTGGGAGGATGAAATTATCTTAAAACTTAAAGGCTCATGAACTTGGACAACAAGGGTGTTTGAATTCACGACGGAATTAAGTTTGAAGAACAGGAAACGTGGTTTAGTGGACGGCAAATTTGAGCAAGAAAAAAACATTAGATTGGTGATTTTGTGTGTGAAAACTCAACTCTGACCAGAATAATAATTTGAGGCTTAAATTGCTCCTTGAATTAAAATGTATGTATTTTGTGTTATTGGTTGCTTCAGATTGCCATTTGCCAGGTCAAGGTGCAAGCTAGAATCTTCGTTTAGCCACGTGTGAGAACTGAGAACCGTGTCCAAATTGTTCTGTTGTTGAAGAATCTCCCGTTGGAAGGAAAATCTCTACCTAGATTCGATTCTGGGATTGCTATATACGTCAATTTTCTCATCGATTTTCCTTTTAATGAATATGTTTAATTTTCTTATGTATAAAATAAAGAAACTATATACCAATCATATAGTTGATTTTCGACAAATTTGAAAACTTAATCTATGCTAATTGCTAAATGGCAGCATAGAGAAAAAAGAATTATTTCTTGAAATGTAATTCAACCTAGCTATAATTTTAAGAAATGTAACTATTTTTCTCAAATTTAAATAACTATATTTTAAAATTATTTTTATAATTATTCAAGTTTTATATTATATTTATTAATCCAGAAAATATTATGTTATCACTAACTATGTCAATTGAGTCTAAAATTTAATATCGCTCAAAATCCTGACTCCATACCTAAATTTATCACTATAGTAAATCAATTTTTACTACAATATTTGTTTTACAAACTTCAGTGAGAGATTAATTTGTTTTAATTGTTGAGATTGAAATTGACCCTCTTTTATTTGAAAGGAAAAAACCAAAAAAAAAACCCATTGACATTCCAATAAAGCGTCGCAACGACGCCGTGTTATCGTAGAAAGGCATTCAAGTCGAACCCTTCCTTCCCCTCTCGCGTAGTCGTGCACACAGACACGATAACGTAACTTCACCTGATTTTGATACGCGAAAACACACCAATTTTTTCTTCTGAAGTGGAAGCCAAATGTTCTACAGGGGGTAAGAAGATTCTGAAATCACATTTTTTTTTTTGTTTAATTCTATGTATTTAGCACTGCGGTATAATATTTCGTCGAGGATTTCTGAATATGTATAGCATTCTTTTTGTAATTCTCTTGACTTTCTCGTTCTTCGCGAATCTGAATTGGGGTTGAATTTGGTCAGTATCATTTTTACCCAAAAATTCATTTCATTAATACCTTTAGAGTTCATCGAGTTGCTATTTTCCAATAGAATCCAGTGGCTTTGAAGAAAACTCGTTTTTTTGCTAGCGTTTTAGCTGTTTGAATATTATGTTACACACGACCTTCAATGTAAGAATTATCAGCATGCTATGGCCGCAAGCTAATTCTCAATTGATTGCAAAACAACATTCTCTTGTGAGATTGAGAACTTTGGTTTATTTAACAGTATGTTGGTGGTAATGAATATAGAGCTGACCTGATAAATGTCATTTTCTTTTTTCTGTTCTTTCAAGTAAATATGTTGACGGTGGAGATGGAAGGGAAATGGGCTTGAAACGACAACGGTTGGATCAAGGCTCACCATATTATGGTACTCCTAATCCAAGTTACATGTATGATGCTCCACATCCACCTCCTCCAGCTTATTCTTATTCTCCTCCACCTTTTCCCGTTGTCCGGCTTCGAGGCCTCCCGTTCGATTGTGCAGAAGCTGAAATTGTTGACTTTTTCCACGGTCTCGATGTAATCGATGTCCTTCTTGTCCATAAAGGTGGCAAATTCACAGGAGAAGCTTATTGTGTTTTGGGATATCCTTTGCAAATCGATTTTGCCCTGCAAAGGAACAGGCAGAACATCGGTAGGAGATATGTTGAGGTTTTCAGAAGCAGAAAAGATGAATATTATAAAGCCATAGCAAATGAAGTTCTTGATTCTCCTAGTTCGCCTCGTCGTGGGGCCCACTCGAGAGCGAGATCTGCTGATGAGAGGGATTTGTCAGAATTTAAAGGGCTTTTGAGGTTGAGGGGTTTGCCTTATTCTGCAAGCAAGGAAGAAATTGTGAAGTTTTTTAAGGATTTTGCTGTTGAGGAAGATAAAGTGCATTTGATAGCTAATTCTGAGGGAAGGGCAGCTGGAGAAGCATTTGTGGAGTTTGCAAGTGCTGAGGATTCTAGAGCTGCTATGGCTAAGGATAGGAAGACTTTAGGCAACCGATATATAGAGCTTTTTCCTGCTTCGCGCGAGGAGTTGGATGAAGCAGCTTCAAGGGGGAGGTAATTACTTATTACCTTTTAGTTTTTGTGTTATTGCTTTATTTGTGGATGTGGATGTTGTTTTGAACGATTCTTGATTTTTGGGAATGCTCCCTTTCGTTGTTTGTTTGGTAATTATATCTGGCTGGAATATAATATTGTATAAGGTTTGGTTGAGTAAATGTTGGATATGCTAAGATATATCTCGTCTGTGACTTGCGTATAACCCCACTTATGTCTCCTCCCTCGTTATCAACCACCGCCCAATTAAAAAAATGGAGTTTTACATCTACTATCCCTGAAATTTCGTATAATCACAAATCAGTCTTCTTGTTTCAAACTACAAAAATATCCATGAGCTTTTATTATTCATGTGAAACCTTGCTATAAAAAAGAGAGAGAAAGCAGCAAACATACAAACACACACTTCTTATGACACATAAACATGCACATGTCCTTGGCGAAACAGTTTATATGGTATAATTCATTTACTGACTGTGTCCTGCTTTATTCGGTCTTCAGATTCTACTAATATCCTGAGTTAATCTTAAATTCAATATGGATTTATGAAGTATAATTTCTTGTCACTCATATAACTTGGACTCTCTCTCATGGCCTCGTTATTGAAGACATAATGACTACTGAAATGCTTTGCATCATCAGGTCTTTGCTTATATTTCTCTCTATTTGGTTCTTTGATGGATGGTTAAACCAGCCTGTTGTTGTACCAGTATTCTTTTTTCTTATTAATTCTCACATGACAAAGACAAAAGAACTCATCTTCTCGTATAAAATTTCTATGGAGGCCTTGATTAGTTAAATAGAGCATTTCATGGTGAATAGATTTTCTGTGATTATCTCAATTAATCTTCTTTCCGTTATTGTTTCTATGTATAGTGGCACTGCTATTTGTTTCATTCAGAATTTGTCCTTGCACCTACAAATACAATAAGAATTTGATGATAGCCCAATTATTAGTAAGCTTAAAAGTGTTCTGCTCCAATTCTTGTTGATTAGGGGCATTAACGTGAACACCAAGTTGCCATTGTATATATTTAGGGGATAATTACTCTCACATACCCTTCATTTTGAAAAATTAAAGAAACATACCCTGAAGTTAACTCTTGTTAGAGAACCCTGACGGAAAAGAGCATTTCCACGTTATATTCCTAGTTTTCCTGTTATAAAATAAAAATAAAACCAGGCTTTATCAAGAAGATGTCTCTAAAATCCTTCCAATTACTTAACAAATGTAATGGAAGTTTTTTAACAAGGTATGCCTGTTATTTTCTCAAAACCCAGGATATGTTTGCATTAGGTCAAATCTCAGGTATGGAAGTGTTAATATCCCTATATTTAATTAGCATCTATGGGACATCACTTTGTCAAGAATATTGACGTACCATGTTCTTGTTAACTTTCTATTCTATCTCTTGATTGTCATATTAAAATGTATGGAACATTTGAAGTTGTCCAACAAACTTTATACATTTCATCATAACTTTCTACTTTCTCATTTAGTGTTAACTACATCTAAAACTAGGATTCTTGACCCTTTTTTCATTAGGTTAATGACAAAATCAACAGAGGGGAAGGATGCAACTGAACCTACACCCGTATTACGGATGAGAGGATTGCCATTTTCAGCTGGCAAGGATGATATAATTGATTTCTTTAACAATTTTAAATTGTCTGAAGAATCAGTTCACCTCGTCTATAATTTCGAGGGACGGGCAACGGGAGAAGCTTTTGTGGAATTTGCAAGTGCAGAAGATGCAAAAGCAGCTTTGGCTAAGGATAGGATGACTCTCGGAAGCCGTTATATCGAGCTTTTCATGTCATCACCAGAAGAGCTGAGCGAAGCAACCTCAAGGGGGCGGTGATGTTTTTTGGCCTCGTTTATTGTTAGAACTTAAATATTGCAAGTAGAGTAACTTGTGATTCATATTTAGCTTTTTAGTTTTTTTGTTATAGAACTCAATTTTAGTTGTTTTCTGATGGGAATATAGATTGATTGAGAATTGATGCTGTTCCTTTTTATCTTTGGTAATTTGGTATTGTGATTATCATTGGAAATTTTGTGGCAAAAAGTCAACTACTTTGGGATGTTGCGGAAGATTGCTATATTACATGTAGTTCATACTCTTGACGTTAGAAACCTTACAGATTAACCCATTCTTTCAATAAGTGTTGAAATTCTTGTCCCGAGGAAGAATGTAGTATCAAGAATTCTTGTGTTCAAATTTCTAGATTATTTCTACTTATAAAAAGTTGGGAAAACCTTACTCTGTTTTTTAGTTTGCAAACACACCCCCTAAATTATATCACAAATTTGTCTTATAAATTACCTAAAAACACGTGCTGCGGCAAGATGCTACAAAACATAGCAGCATAATTAGTAGCAGACATGCATCCCAAAGCTCAAAAAATCCAAAGAATTGCACGTGTATCTAATTAGTATATCGAATTAAGATATTATTAACATTCGAGGTATCCTAAGTTCATGTCCAGTAATTTTCTTTAAGGTAATAATCCCGAACAAACGCGGGCAAGAACTAATTTAGAAATCTTAGTGACTCCGCAAAGAGTAATCATTGATTAGGTTTTCACAACTTGTAAGAAGGTTTAATAATAGATTATATGACAAAACGCATAAAGTAACAGTAGACACGTGTTGCTAATCATCATCAATCTTTTTCATTTATCAATGACGAATTTGATCACTTTTTTATGATTAAATTGTAGGCAATATTAATTATTAATATTCCTAAAAGGAGAAGAAAAAATAATGCATGCATTTAATTCAGGGAATAAAGAAATATGTGACCTTTAATTAAAATTTTGAATTTCGCTCTTAAGTTGATCAACCCAGACAAAAGAAAAACCTTAGACCAATATTTTTGAATACTGCAGGCTAAGTAAGAATAAAGCAAAATTTGAACATTCTCTCCGACTCTAATTTGAATTGCTCCTCAATTCTTTATTATTCCATCTTATATTTAGCAATTAAGACCAGCTGCTTTGCTTAATTTAAGGGCCCCATAATCATTGTACCCTTCCCCCGGGCACCGGGCAGTCTGCCCAATCCATTTTCTTTCCGTATAAATCCCTAAACAGGCAAAAAGATGATGAGAAATACTGCAAATCTTCATCCCGTCATTTCACTCTCTCTCTAAGCTTCATCGTTTTCTTCCATTTTTCCCTCCATTAAACTTCTATCTGCTGACCCTTTTCTTTTTCAAAAGAATCTTAGTTCGTAGAAGCAGCTTGTGGGATTATAATTCTTTCTTTAGTTTTGTTTAGTTCTCTGATAATCATGTTTTGAATGATTTTATATAGTTTATTTTCAGTTTCTTAACATGGGTTTTTTATTTTGATCAATATTCTCAGTGGCTTTATCTTCCTTATATTTGGTTGGCCATCAAAAATTCGAATAATAAAGGTGCAGTCTTTCGGGTTTTTCAGTAGTCATATTTGTCCCTCGACTTTTATTTTTTACTTTTTTTCAGTCAAGAATTCTTAAGTCGGCTTGATAAAAGTAATCCTACAAGTATCCTAGTAATGGAAATCCTGTTCTTACACTTTTCATAGCCCCTTTCGATTTGTGCTTCTACTGGTAAAAGATTTCCCTTAAACTGCAATATTCCCACTTTCTTTAATTTCTCTCACAAACTCATCTCTCAAAATGATGGGGCCATCATGTAGAAGAAGAACAAAAACCAGAAAATCATCATCTAGGAGAAGAACCCTTTTCAAGAATCAGCCTGGAAAATCAAATAATCAAGAAAGTTCACTGCTTTTGCCTAGTGCGAATTCTCCTGTCAAGCCCTCCAATGATTCGCAAACGAAGTTGGAGAATAATGAAGAAATTTGTTCTACTCCAAAAGCTGAAAGATACCGAATACCGGAGATCCAAACATGCCCTCCAGCGCCGAAGAAGAGGCGAATGTCGTCGACGAGTTGTTCTTTGAGAAGAACTTCTATAGCTTTTTTTGCTCCTCCGGATATTGAGCTCTTCTTTAACTTTGCTCTTTGTGGAATTCCTGTTTGAATGTTTGATTGATAGGATAATATTAGCAAAGTAGCTCGTAGTTTTGAAGCTAAGTTTATGATCATCGAGTTTCTTGGTTTAATTAATAGTGTGGATCATAGAGTTTTTATGAGTGATGACAGGGATTTGGATTAGTTTTTAGGTTTTTTTTGTGATTTGTGCTGATTAAAGCTGGTTTTCTAGTGTGTAGAGGATATACTTCTGAATTCTGATGATGGGCTAAATTTTAGGAGGTTTGTGCTTTTTTTGTGTGTGTTTTATTCCTTAATGTACTTCTCTGACTTTTTTGTAATTTGAAAGGGTGAAATTTTATATAAAGATTTTGTGTGTGTAATACTTGTATTTAAGTTTAAATTTTGTCACCTAAATAAAATGACAGTTCGTTTAATTTTTATGTTATATAATTCAACTCTTGTCCATATTTATTAAAGCTTCTGGATTAAATCCAAGAAATCATGATTAGAAAGCCTACATAGGAACTGAAAGGAGGATCGGATCCTCTTATCTAGTATGTGATACTAGATTTGTATGATGTTCTTATTGACCTTACAAGGGCTGCCTCAAGATTCTAAGTTTTATCAATAATTTAATTAGTCTGTTGCATTCTCTAGTACTATTCAAGATTAGGGTTGGCGGGAAAATCGTGACAGGATAAAATTTAATTTTTAGGAAAATTTATATCTATCTCCCTTCAGGTTTGGCTTAATTATAATATAGTCTCTCTCTTATTTTAAAATTACAAAAATACCCCTGAGGTTATATTTCATATTTCTTGTTACACATTCATTGGATTTTGATTATGTTCTCATCATCGGAAGCGTCGTGTCTCCTGTAGTCCACTGGTGTAAGAGTCAATGTAGAAAGTCAATGTTTGCCAAAATCTCTACTTGCTATATTTTCATAAAGTTTACATGAATATTAAAACCTCAAGAGGCTTGTTGTAATTTATAAAACGAGATGGATTGATTTGTAATTATACCGAACCTTAGGGAGAGTGGATGTAAATTGACGTAACTTTTAGGGACGAATTTTTTTAAAAAAATATATACGAAAGACTAATCTGTCATTCTTAGGAGGCAAAGTATACATGAGTATGTAATTTTTTTATCATCGAAAAATCATAATCAAAATCAACTATTTAAGTGGCTAATGATTTTGCTACATCGTTTAATTTCCGGTTGTCATGTACTTGCGCTCATTTAGACGTTACATTTCTAACTTTTTTTAAGAGAATTTGTATTAATTTTTTCACTCAATTATCGTTTAGTATCATATCATGCCGAATATTTTTCTCGTATTATATATTTGTATCATGTCCGTATTCTCCTCTCCGTTCATAATTTAACACAAATTTGAATGTTTGGAGGATGCACCAAGCTATGAATTCTCATTCTATTCCCGAACTTGTCTTTTCCACCGTAAATACAAATAGAATTATTCCATTTTGTCAGTCCAAATTAAAGGCTTCTAAATACATGATTGTGAAATTGAAGGGTCCCCTCACCACATACTCTGCCTCCATAACTACTTCACTACTTTTTCAACAATAACAGACCCATAAAATCATATTTATCTGCTGCAATATGTAATGTGTCTATATTCCTCATTTTTTTCTTCTGATTTTTTTTATGTCACACTCTAGACAAAGTTGCTGGATAATATCATGCATACATGGGCAGCAGCTAAATTTCTTTCTTTTTATCAAACACTTTGGAAACCAAAAGCCTGTTAAGGTTTCTCTGTTTTTAATGCTGAAAGGTGACACAAATTGTCAGATTACTTTTTTCCATTATTTTTCATCTTTGTATTGGTATTGTCAGTCTGTGGGTGTCTACATGTCTCAGGTATAGACAACATCAGTTAGGGAATCCGATGAAAAGGCTCGTGCGGGTTGTCATAATCATTATTGTAGTTTGGGAGAATTACATATACTACCCCTAAAAATTTTCATAATTACAAAATACCCCCCTTTATTTCCAATAAAATTATATGGAATCTTACGATATTATAATTCGTCATGATGTTTTGCTTCTTCATTATTTCTTTTAGTACTTTCTGATTGGTGATTATGAAAGAATTTATTCAGTCGTGGATATGTAAATCTTGACTAGTTATAATTATTACTCATGTTCTTCATGATCGAGCATATAGAATAGTTGTTTTTTTTTCAGACAATGATAGTAATGCTACGTGAATTGATCAGAACGAGATGATTGTTTGCGAATATACTTGAGTGAATTTGGGAGGTGTTTTTGGTTTTACTTGCATGAAACGAAGATTTTCATCATTCCTTTTGAGTTAATGATTCTTCCTTCGGAATTTCCGAACAGTACTGGATATATCCTGATGGATTTTTTGCGATTAATTAACAGAGTAATTAAGATAAAAGGGTGGATAAATTCAAGGGAATTTTCAAGTTAATTAGGAATTTTAACGAACGATTATCACTACTTTCCATAAGATTGTCACAGATCTTAAAAATTACAAATGGTAAACCTCCTAATCAAAAAGGAAAAAGACAAGTTTAATTAAGGTTGTCCTAACAGTTAACTAATTAACATTGTTGAAAACTGCACTACTTCACTTAAAAAGAAGGGATAATTAAAAAAAAATAAAAAATCCCCTTAGATTTGCTTTAAAATCCAAAACACCATCCAAACTTGAAAACCTCATAAATACTATCCTTAAAATATAAAAATATAAGCAAAACCTTACAAAAATCCCCTTAAAAAATCTTACAAATATCCCCTAACTCTCACAGAAATAAATGTAAAATTACAAAGTTTCAGAGTATTTTTTGTAAATGATGTAAACTTCAGACGGATTTTTATAATTGTCCCTACAAAGAAAATCTCCCGGAGTAATTCATGAGACGAAAAGAAATGATCATATATATGATAGAATAATAAAATTGTGAATGTTATAACGAGTATGGAGGCTTATGAGCTAAAATAGCAAAGTTATGTTTTGTCGTGGTGGTGGTCATGGACAATAATTCATGATGGCCGGGGATCAAATAAAGAAACAGAGCAAGTGGCTAAACTTTAAGCTTTTCATCTCTCTCTCTCCATACATAATATAATACATATAGGTATATAAGTATATGTATGATGATGTCGTTTTTTTTTTTGGAAGTGATTTGGGCGATTACTGTACGATCGTACCAGTTGAATTTATATTTATTGAGAACGATCCCGACTTAAAACACACAAACAAGGGATTATTTGGCCGGAGAAGGTTGTTTTCGGCGTAGCGCCTCCGACTCAAGTCAGTATTAGTGAAGTGGAAATAGGTATGCTTAAAGAGGGTGCAGTCAGAGCAGTAATGAAAGCTTACGTAATATCAACCATAATAAATGATGGGGGTAATAATAGGTGTGGCTAATACACACTAAGTATACATCAAATGGTGTGCATTTAATGCTCGATCAGGTAGTCAAAGATATTTTTTAAAATGGATGTTCCTGTCAGATCTGTCCCATCCAAGATACGGATTGCAGGTAAGTGGCATTTAATGCGGTGGCAACTTGCGATGGCTTGTTGGATAGGACACGGTCGGGATCAACCATTGTGCCTTGCCTCTCCGAGGTCGCGGGCTTAAGCTGAAGTCTCTCAACCCAGCCTTTGGCTTGGCTGATTCTCACAGTTGGGGTCGTACACCTTATGCTCGACCATCGACGGGGCTACTTTTATCGCCCATTAATTTTGATCCTACAATCGGAGTCGTTGATCGCGAAGACCATTGACCGGTCTACTGAAAAGACTTTGACTTTATCCACGTGGCCTCAGACCGCTAGAATTGTGACATATGGACGGTCGGAAATATCCCTCCTCAGAATAATAACATTAATTAGAAGGGCTTCAAATCTTGTTTAAATTGATTTCTATCCTTTTCATAATCCATATTGTGGTGGTGGACCAGTATAATGTTTGCTTGACATAGCATGCATCATGCTCTGTACTACTTAATTGTCATGGACCCTGATCACTAGACTACTATTATTTTGTGAATTCTAATTCTATTTTGCCAAATGTAATTTGCTCAACTTTGTTTTTTAAGTAGGGTTAAATTAATTAAATAAATTCATTATCTTTAATTTAGAGGCCCATTGTTCTTGGAATAAATGAACTAAAGCTTGATTAGTACGGACTAACACAGATTACTAGCTAGTGTAACAAAATCTCATCTTGATTTGAAGTATGTACCAGATTGGATAAAGCTTTTGCTAGCTTTAGCAAACATTTCCTTTTCAACTGTGCATTTAAACTTGTACCCTACATGGGACTACTTTGTTTATACTTACATCCCTCGACGTAGCAAAAAAAAAAAATCGCATAAACCCTAATCCTAACAGTAGAAATTAAGTATTAGATGGAACCATAATTGAAGGGATGTCTCTATAATTTCTTATAATTGAAAGAGTGTCGTTATATTTACCCTAAGTTGAAGGATGAAAGTGTAATTATCCCTTATTTTTATTGCATCGAGTGGTGAGTGGTGACAACTTTTCTAGAATACGAGATTACCCCATCTCTTTCCTAAAGGAGATCAACTCTTCTCTTTTGGGTCAAACCATTAAACCAGACAGCCACAGCTACGTGCGTTATTATTTTCTAGGGATAATTACAGGAATTTCCCAGAGGTTAGCTTTTTTTTTTAGAAATATCGTAAAATCTTGAAATTTTATAAATACTCCCTTAAAATATAAAAATATATACAAAATACCCCTAAAAAAACTTTACAAATACTCCCCTGATGGGGGTAAGTGTAAGATTACAAAGTTTCAAGATATTTTTTGTAAATGGCATAAATCTCAGGGGTTTTGTAACTGGCCTATTTTTCTATGTTCTCACTTTAATTTCCTCCTCTTTGTTTTCTTCTTCATTATTTATGCCATTTTTTTCCTATTTTTGGCTGAGAAATGTTCTTGTATTAACCAGATGACAAACTAATTTTCATTTTTTATTCTTTTTTTATGAATGGTACTATGGTAAATGATCAATTCAACTAAAGGATAGGTGGAATTAAGTATCACTCAATTTTGATATGATAATGTTTATTCAATTTAGGTGTTTTTCCTCTTGTTTTGTGACAAATTTGGTGTGAAAAAACATCAATTAACTCAATCATATGATATCTCACGATTTACAAATCTCTTAAAATTTATATTATTGGTCAAAATTGAAAAAGAAAGGGTGAGGAATGAATCTTAATCTTTGAATGGGCCTAGTTCAAACCTTTCATATAAAACTGCTGGCAATGCTTTCTTCTCCAAATCAAACTCAAAAATTAGTTTCGGGCTGGACTTGGAGGGATTTGGGCCTCCAAATATTTAAGATTAGAGGCCCAGATTCATTGCAACAAAAGTATCATTAAGCCCAGAAAGACATAGATCTCATTTATGTACTAAATGGATCCGGATATTGTCATGTAAATAATTTAAAAGTAATTTTTGCAATTAATGGCATGTAGATATAGTAAGGAATAGGCGAGGAGTTCTTGGCCGAGCGGCAAGGAGGAAGCCCCATGACTTCGAGATCATGGATTTGAGTCACACGACTGTGGGTATTTGTCTTACGTATAGAAGTATTGGTTGGTAGTTTAGTGTATAGTTTTTTGGCATGTATTTTTCCATTTAGAATGAGTTGTTTAACATGATTGTACATAAGCTTCATTAGATTGTAATATGATTGAATGATACACATTTCAAAAAAACAGATATAGTAAGGAATATGTTTTGAATGAAACAAAATTATCGATTAAGTTATTTGCATGAGCGGTTTTTTAATAGCCAAAACTAACGGAGAAATGTTGGATAAGGTTTGTTAAATATAAAATGTTGAGATGGAAAACTACAAACTATCCCATTTATGACTTACAAGATCACAACCCAAATATGTTAATTTATTATTTTAATTGGATCTTGAAATTTCAAAATTACTATTATTTTACATTTTGCAGTTTGGAGTAAGAAAAAAATGTGTGATTGGGAGGTCATTAGTGGGGACCACCACCAGAACACGCGTCGGCCGCCTGAATGCGTGTCATGTGGGCTTTTTCGAAAATTATACTATTTTCTTATCTAAATCAGATCCATGATAATCTAAAGACTTTTCTTTTTCTTTTTTCTTTTACGAGCAGCAGCCTTTTTATTTTATTTTATTTCTTACTTTTGAATAATCTACTAGGGAAACTGCTGCGTATTACTTCAATAATAAATAACATAATAAAAAGAGTGCATATTAATTGGTAGGTGAAGATTCCAAATAATGAGATGATGACTCATTTAATGTTTTCATTGATTAATTAAGAATCTAAACCTATGATAATTGATACCACAATTAATATTAACCATATTTTAAAGTTAATTTTATTTTAATAGTTTAAAAGGGACTACTCTTTTATAAAATTTTAATTATATTTAAATTTTGGAGTTGAATTAAGCTTTAGATGGTTGTTTATATTTTGTTTTTGAAATGTAAACATGTTTTGAGTTTTGACTGTCGTAACTGTGAAGGCGGCTGCGGGTCCGGTCCCACAAGGGTGCACGAATTCTAGGTGTTTCTATGGGTGACTTTATCCAATTAAGCTAAACAAACACACAGATACTCTCTCTCTCGTACTTTGCAGTTGCACCGTAACTTCGAATTTCGCAGTCTACCTGATTCCCATCACCACACTCAGTCTAAATTCTCTCTCGGGAAATTCTCAATCTCAGCCCCCAAAATTATAGGGTTTTGTTTATTAAACCACCATTAGTCATCACCACAACTGGTAAATTTCTTGTTTTTCTATTTTCTTCTTATTTTTCGCAATTCTACAGTTGTTTTTTTTTTTTTTTGGAATCCTCTCTCTGCATGTATTATTCTACATTATGCGGATGTACTGGTGTATGCATGCAAGTAATTGTGCGAATTATGAGGTCTGTGATCTGGGCTTTTGTTCTCGCTATGATTTGTGATTCTGATATGGGTTTTTCTTCTTGTTTCTTGTGGTTGGGTGTTTGTGGTGAGTGAAATTCTTTATGTTTTTTTTTTTTTTTTTTTAAATCATTTGGCATTAAGTCTCTTGGCTTAATTTTGATGGAGTTGTGAATAATTTCTGGTATTTAAATGGGTTTGGTTCAATTTCGACGGAAGAGATGGGAATAGGTGTTTGACTTGATAAAGTCAATGAATTTATGAAGCTCGATAAGAAAAAAAATTAAATAAGAAGGGGAGATAATGGTTGAGAAATAGATTAAATGGATTGTGTAAATTTATATTCGAGGTGAAAGAAGATATTTTTGCGCTTTGTTGTCTCCTGTACATGTGCAATTTGAACATACTAGAGTTGTTCCTGTTATAAATGGATTATAGTTGGTGAGGCATGGCAGAGATCTTACCAAAAATAGTGATGATCGACCAACTAGTAAAGTTCTGGAATCTAGTAATTGCTGGACAATTGAGATTGGTATATGTGCCTATTTGTAGATTTCATAGCTTAAACAGAGACTTTCAAATTTAGCAAAAGATACAATCAGAAATACAGGAAAGAGCATGTCATATTGTGTTTCTCAGGTAACTAAAGTTCACAGTATAAATGCTACTAATGCTCCTATATGATACTTTTGGTAGTTTTCTATGAGTAGGGATTTGTTTTGTACTGTACTTATAAGTTCTAGAATCAAACTGATGACAAGTAAATGTTATATAGTAGTATAGTTAAAGTGAGATATTGAAACTTGTTCTTCTTGTGCCCTTTGTAACCAATGTTCTAATATCTTGTCCTCCATTTGATGTTCGGAAAAATGCATTGTACATGCTATTTTTCTTTACCTACCTTAATATATATTT
The DNA here is from genome assembly GCA_958496215.1 of Verbena officinalis. Lineage (NCBI taxonomy): Eukaryota > Viridiplantae > Streptophyta > Magnoliopsida > Lamiales > Verbenaceae > Verbena > Verbena officinalis. The sequence continues at coordinate 1,947,710 of OY292385.1, forward strand.
ACACCTGCTTTTCTTAATTAGCCTTATAGGAAATGAAACAATAGGATATCTCCTCTTGTCTTCAATCAACTTTTCGGTCCCACATGTTTATATTGGCTCCATAAGACGAGGTGAAAAGAAGGGATTCATTTAGAACGTTTTGGTTAGTCTAACGCTGCTCTAATTCAAGTTGATGTTTGGAATTTTATATTAATAATAATATGTGGCCCTTGTACAGAATCCTAAACAAATACTGAATTTTGGAATATTTTATTGCTGTAATGTATATAGTATGTGTTTTTCTTGGCAATATTTAAGCTGTTTCCTTGAATTCAGCTTACAAAGTATTCCTTGTGTTTAAGTTGTTGGGAGGAATTACGGGAGCATGCAACCCAATTCTAAAAGTGTGAATGAAGGAGAAGCCAGCTTTCATAATGTAGCAAATTCTGATCAGTGGTGGAACAATACAGGATATAATTCCTTTTCTGCTGCAGCTATGAGGGGAAATGCTTCAGATTCATCGTCCCCAGAACAATCTGAAAATGGACAATCACAATCTGAAGGTGCAATGAACGATGAAGATGATGATACTGTCAAACAGCCAGGTAGTGCTTCAGCTTCTTACTTGTTCCCAAATGCACCATTTTACCAATCAGAAATTAAACTGGTTCTTAATACACATCACTGTAAAATCTTTAATACCCTTCCATGTAATAGTTAATAGCTATATATGACTGTGAATTGCAGATAAGAATCTCCAGCATGTGGAGCCCACCATACACCCGAGACCTGATGGAACCATTGCACAGCCTGTGCCTCTTGAGCTTGTTGGTCACTCAATTGTAAGATAATTCGACTCTGAAAGACTAAGAGAGCGTTTGCAATCTAAAAAATACAAGCACTTTTATGCTTTTTGCTTTTTTTGAGCACTTTGGGAGTGTTCGGAAAACCAGCTTCCACTTATTTTAAGCAGAAATAAGCTTGAAGCTAGAAGCGCCGAAGGGACCAACTTTTAGCTTCAGCTTCTATCTTCTTGGTTATTTTCGTAAATAAATGAAAGTTTGTTTAGTGTAATAAAGTGATTCTCAAGTCTCTTTTTCCTAACACTTGTCACATTTACTATATACGTTAGCTTTGCCAAACTAAAGTTTGCAAACACCCTCTAAATATATATGATATCGTTTACTCTTTAACTATTATAGTAGTATTGATGTTTATATTCATTATATGGAAATGTACTTATATTCTCATGGTGAATTTATTTCAGGCCTGTGCGTCAAATCCTTATGATCCATATTATGGAGGCATGATGGCTGCAGCTTATGGCCAACCTATGGTATATGTCATGATTTTACATTTGACATTACTCTGTCAAATTTTATATTTAATTTAATTTTGTGATTCTCTAACTACTATTCTATTTTTTTTTCTTTACATGAAAATCAAGGTTCCTCATTTATATGACATGCATCATGTGAGGATGCCGCTGCCGCTGGAGATGGCTCAGGAGCCCGTTTATGTGAACGCCAAGCAGTACCATGGTATTCTCAGGAGGAGACAGTCACGTGCTAAAGCAGAGCTTGAAAAGAAGTTAATAAAAACCCGAAAGGTTCCTTTTTTCATTCTCTTTTCTTCAGTTTGATGATGAAACGAAATTTATGTTGATAATACTTTTTTGTTTGTTGATTTACAGCCATATCTCCACGAGTCTCGACACCAACATGCCATGAGAAGGCAAAGGGGTTCTGGGGGCCGTTTTGCAAAGAAGTCAGAAGCAGAAGCTTCTAATGGAAAAGCTTCTGGTTCTGCTTCTGCCAGCTCGCCTCAATCTATGAATTCATCTGGAGCAGAAGTGTCTGAGGATCAGAATATGTATAATGCAGATGCGGGAAATTATAGAAAGCAGAGCAACTTGCAGGAAGCCGTATATCAGTCTCATTCTGGGAAGATGGGGGAAGGATCTGCTGCTTCTCAGCATTGGGGAAACATCCCATCTAACCGTGCACTTGCAATGCAGTGAAGTTGGTCTTGGCTTTTTCCAAGGCGTGCGGCAATTCATTCTTGGCTGTTTCTTGATTAGTTTTCTAGAGGTGGGATGTGACGGTTTTATCGGTCTTGTTTTAAGTGATATGTTTGTCCTTAACTCGTGTACAAAATTGGATTTAGTTAGAGAATGGAGTTTGAGTAGGATGAAAACCACTTTAATGTGGCAAAACCCTTGTAAAGTCTGGTTGGAGTAGCGTTTTCTTGCCTTTTGCTGTATTTTCAGCAACTAAACGGTTCAAATTCTGTCTTGATTATGTTTAACTGAAATGGCATTGTTGTTGTGAGGTTGATGATGGCTATTTAGCTTATGAGTTCCTTACTTTCACCAAGATTGCGGTAGTGCTTGCAAAAAAGTTATAATAAAAGAAGAAAAAGCACTTTCTGTCATTTTCAATAATTTGTGTGCGAAATCAACTTCTTAGTATTTAGGAAAATATTAGCTAGAAGTAGCAAAGAGCACTTAGCTTTAGCTCCTTGGTTATGTTAGTATATAAATGAAAGTTTGTCTTTTTTTTTCATTGAATTTCTTGTAAAAACTAATTTTGAGTTACTCTCTTGTTTTTTTGTCCAACTGTAATGCAAGTATGCTTCTAAAAAAACCACCGTATTGCATCAAAAAGCAGTAAATATTGAACAATAATGATGACAATGTCATCATATCAGTGTCCGTGTATAACAGTTGTCCAAGTACTCAAGTCGTATAAATATTGAACAATAATGATGACAATTTCACTATTTCTTTAGCTTTTCAGAAAACAAAGGCTCTTGCAAAATACAAAACGGACCACAAATTTTTGAAAATCATCCTACATTACAGAAGCTGCTAGGCCCAGAAGTTATGCCAGGGTTTAATAAACAATGAGTTGTTCTTTTTCTCTTTTGCCTGTCAAAAGAGAGAGCAGAATAACTGCCACTTTTTCCAAGTTCGCGTATGATATATCACAATATAGTATAAAAACAGGGTTCTATTCTGCGGGCAAGCTCATCAATGTAGAGTAGTATTTAGAATATACTGTATACCCGAAATTTAAAACACAAAAGCGTAGAGAAAAACTGTGAATTTATAGAATTTGGGTATTCATTTTGCTGTTGTTACATATATCTTTGTAACTTGAATATCAGTGATCTGTCTCTTCTACATTTCCAAATTCTTCTCCCTCATATTGGTCATGGACTGTATCTTCGGGCTGGGGTATGTTTTCTGTGCCATCAGAAGTGCTGTTACTGGAATCAGTTGTGTTCACCACAGTTTGCTTGTCCATCATACCGGACAGGGCAAGAGTCGGGGACCATTCAAGTACGTCATCGATTATGTTCGACACCCGCTTTTGATACCTGAATAAAACCAATTCCCGTAACATCAATATTCTGATAACTAGTCTACAAAACCCGCAGTTAGTAAGAAGTAAGTGGGTGTTTGCAAGTGCTTTTGCTTCTGGAGAACCTAAAGTTGTAACACTTTTGAGTAGTAAAAACGAGGAGTATTTGGACATAAAAAAAAAAAAGCGGTAGTCGGGTATTTGGGAAAAAAACTGAGATGAGTTTTTGTACTCTAAACAAACCTCCACTTATTTACGAAAATGACCTAGTATTTACAAGCTGAAGCTAAAATTTGTCCTCGGGTAATTCCTGCTTCTAGTTTAGTTATGCTTAAAATAAGCAGAAATTGGTTCTCCAAACACTCAGAAAGTGCTGCTTTTTTAGAGTTTGCAAACACTACCAAAATGCGTAAGCGTAATAGTTGATAAAATATAGCCAGACCCTAATTCAACATACGAACAAACTTGAGAAATTGTCTCCATATATTTACTAAGAAGACTGATTTACTTAAGAAATTAGCTCTCATCCTACATGCAGAAACCAAAATTTCATTTCATCTAATAATGAAAATACATCCATATTCTTTGTTTTTTTTTTTAATATAAGATTTTAATTGAAATTCAAGGCCAATATGTTTATATAGTTATATACCTGGCCCTAGCAGCTTCATCAGGAGCATGGTGCCTCATTAGCAAAATGACGAGCAAGGCCACTACAGCAAAGAATAGCCTAGCCGTCCACTTGGGACGCTCACACTCATCTTTCTTCGGCAGAAATTGGAATAATTCCTTTAGTGTTGCTTCCTCAGCCAAAATATTGGGGAAGAACCATACACGCCTTCCAAGAAGGATCCATAGAGCTCCAAATACGACACCTCTCACTGCATGAAATTATCCATTCTCATAATCCCAAGATAATTAATGAAATCATAGCTGCTCTAAAATAAGGCAACAAAAATGAAAATCTAACCAAAGCAAATCAATAATAGCATAAGCACTATCACCAATAAATAAGAAAATTTACTCCATGATGAGACAGGCAAAAGAAGAAAGTATTAAAACAAGAATATGATGACAACCAGCACCAAAGAACTTACACAAAAGCACGCAAAGTATAAGAAGCAGGACACCGGCACAGAAGTAGAGTATAAGCAGCTTGACCTGGTGAGGATACACAGGAAACAAGCAGATTGCCAGCGTCAAAACTGGCCATATGAACGAGAGAACCGTTTGCCATAAAGGTCGTCTGTTCACAAAGGTCCATGCATAAAATGCATCGTTATCAGTAAACACTTGATCCTGCAAAACCAAAAAAAAAAAAGGAAAAAGAGAAGTAAGTATCACGCGAATACAAATAAGCTAAGGATATGTAGTGTATCATTAAAAGATATGCTGGACACAAATGACAATGACTTTTTACAGTTCTACCTCGGTTAAACAACACATCACACTAGGTGCAACTAATTTGGTCAAGGAAAAAATGTTGAGAAGAACTTTTATTAGAGTAATCGAACTTCCATTTATTTATGAAAAAAACCAAGAAGCTAGAAGCTGGAGCTAAAAGTTGATCTTTGGCTGCTTCTAGCTTGTTTCTGCTGAAAATAAGCAGACGCTGGTTTTCCGAACACTCCGAAAGTGATTTTTTCAGGGTTTGCAAACACTCATAATGTCAGAACCTTTTCATTTGTTTCTAGAGCTGTAATTCACGAGAAAAGTTTTAAAAATTCTCTTGAATAATTTGAAAAACTATATCCATGAAAGATGAGAGATAGTTTTTTTCCTTAGTAAATGAGAAGAAAATACTTTTAAGGGTACTCACATTAAATATCTCCAAATGTGCTGGCCAAGTAGACAATTTTCTCTTCCCAGGCCGAAGAGTTTTGACTACACGGTCGCATCTCAGTATAAGATTCTTTCTCAGCAGAATGTCGGCAATATCCTCACTTTCTAAATTCTTATCTGATTCTAGTACATCTTTGAGTTCTGGATGATTTCTTAAGAAGCTAACAAAATCTTTTCCTCTAAAATATTCAACTCTTGTCTCCTGTAACACGGCCCACCTCGACTCCAGATCCTTATGGTCTCTTACTTTCTCAGCAAATATCTGAAACACGTCCTTTTGAGCAACTTGCTTCTGAAATCAGATTAAAGAGAACATTAGAAAATAATTTACTGGATTACTACCCAAATGCTTTCTCATAAATAGCATGGGTGCAAAACAAAACATTGAAAGTTCAGCAATAGCTATAAAAGGGTGTGTTTGAGCTTTTAATGTTGTCAAGACAACTACTCTAAGGAACAACGCGATAAGCAGCAAGCACAGCACAATGAATAACATGATCAACCATGAAAGGTGCTCAGCTGATTTACGATGAAATCATATGCAATGCAAGGAAAGTTGAAAAAGTGACTTAAAAGGGCGTGATTTAACATGTTTTCATCATTATTATGACCACCAAAGAGGCAATCTTTTGTTAGAACTTGAATTCCATAATATAAAACGTTATACTGAAAAGATCTCAACGAAAACCCCAATCTCAATTCATGTAATTGCAGTCCAAGTCAGAAGCATGGAAAACAGACAAAGAGAAATCCCCCTGGAATATAGGGAAAAAGGTTTTCTTTTTTGCACCACCATTTAAATTTCATGCAAACTAAGCTGTGTCTGGTTTATCATCTAAAAATATTATATGTTTGGCTCACTGAGTAAAATGTCTAACTTCTCATTTGCTCAGTAAAGCTAGTGATCATCACATCATTTAATATTTGATAAATATGACGAGGCAGAAAATCTAGCTTTCTGATCAGACATAGTAATTCGTCTTATGCCATCAGAACTTGAGAAAAAAAAAACTGTAATTTACGAAACTGACGAAACAAAATCCACATAGAAGGGGTAAAACCATTGTCATGATCATTTCCTAAGGTCCTCCACTTGCATAAAAGAACGAACTTTTCTCATAAATCTCCATAAACCACAAAAACCACGCCTATTTCACCTAAAAATAAATATAATTCCACAAATTCTAATAAAAAAACACAGTAATTAGGTTTGAAAAGTTGTGCCAGATCTTTCAAGGAAATCTATGAGCATTGGCAGACACCCAATTACAGAGAGTATAATTACATAAACACATACAAACATAATCATACTGGGGCTGGCAAATGCATATGCGTAAACCAACGTGCGATTAAATTCAATTAGTCAAACCACCTTAGGAGGAGTGTCCGTAGCTGAGTCTCCATGTGAACGCCGAGCCCTCCTTTTATCACCGGAAGCTCCACCGCTTCCGCTTCCGCCGCCTGTTTTCTTCATATCTACTTGTCGCTCTCGATTTTCTTTTCTCTTACACTGATTTTCTTTTTCATTTATAACTCAGTTTTCTTAAATCTTTATTAATACATGGAAATCAAACTGAATTAATTAAATTAAGTTAGGAGAAACCACATTTCTAAGAAACGCAACGGACTGACGTGTAAAGGATGCAATGGGCCTTGGCCTGTTCAATCTTTTAATTTTATTATTACTGGAGGGCGGCCTATGGGCTCCCGATTAAGCCCAATCAACAACTTAAGACTCAGGACGGACGTAAATAATAATTAAATACTAGCCACGTTTTGTACATTTCATAAAGGGAAAATTGCAAAATACAAAAATTGAAATTCTCCTAAATTGCAAAGTCGGAAAACTTATTACAATTTTTTGAAACATAAGAATTGAAATTCACCTAAATGATTTTTAACTCGGTTTCTTGCAGCAATTTTGAGACTTCAACTGTTTTAATTTTAATTTCACTCTAAATACCACATATATCAACTCCAACTGATTTAATTTTAATTTCACTTTAAATACCACATATATCAATCACATGATAAATCACACGAGAGTATCGTTACAAATAATGTAACCCATAGACGAGTTTGAAATTACACCAAGAAAAGGATAATGGTATGCCAAAATATTGTAGAGACTTGTTTAGTTTAGTCCTCAAAGTCAACTGATTAGGGTTGGAACACTCAATAAAATTTTAGGATTTCAGCTCAAAATCCTTTGGTCCCTAAGTACTCGTCCCCTTCTCATATCTGACTTGCCTCAGATTAACATACTTGGCGAGCTCAAGCCTCCAAACCAGGTGGAGCAAATAGTAATTCACTGCAACTCAGGCAATTAAAACTCAGATGGAGCAAAAACAAGAATTACTGCGTTTGGGTTTGGTTGGGATGAAATTAAGATAAAAATCAGTTTTAAGAGTAGAAATCAACACGCAAATAATGGGCAATGAGAATTTCGGTTTATGTTACTTTCCTGGTAATGCCTCTTTGCCTTTCATGTGATTTTCATCTTGCGATATTACACATTCTGTCACAAAATGTACAAATTGAAACTAAGGCGAATCAAAACAGAGAAAACGAAAAAATCACAACAGAAAGTAGTCAACGGGATGAATTTACAAGAAAATGTTTTCATAACAGTCAAAATAGTCCATTAACATCACAATTCATGAACTACAGCAACAAACATCATCTTACAAATCACAACTAGTCTGCATTCAAACGAAAATTTAAGTGACCTATTTATACAGAAGTAGCAACCCAAGATCTGAAACAATTGACAACAAAAGAGGAATTCCTAATTTCAGCAGGAAAAAGAAAAGAAACCCTAGAAAGCCCTTTCAAGAGCTTGTGAATTTCGTTACAGCCTTGGTCCCTTCAGAGACTGCGTGCTTAGCCAACTCGCCGGGAAGCACAAGTCTCACGGCGGTTTGGATCTCCCGAGAAGTGATGGTCGGCTTCTTGTTGTAGCGAGCAAGCTTCGACGCCTCCTGCGCCATTTTCTCGAATATATCGTTGATGAAGCTGTTCATAATACCCATGGCCTTGCTCGAAATACCGATGTCGGGGTGGACTTGCTTGAGCACTTTGAAGATGTAGATCTTGTAGGTCTCGACGCTCTTCTTCGTCCTCTTCTTCTTCTTGTCACCCGCAGCGCCGCCTTCCTTCGGGAGCTTCTTCCCGGCCTTGGGCTTCTTCTCGGCCGGAGCTTTTTCTGCCGCTGGTGCCTTCTCGGCGGCGGGCTTCTTCTCCGCTGGCTTCTTCTCTGCCTTTGGTGCCATTAGGTTTTTTTCGATTTGGGAGGAAAAATGTGAAATTTGATGGCAATTTGAGGATTGAGCGAATTTGAGATGTGAAAATCTAGAGACTTGTGGTGGAGTTTATGTAGAGAAAAAGGGATGGCTTGTGATTGGTCGACATCTAGTGTTGTGGATCGTGCTATCAACCGTAGATGAAATTAAACTTCAACGGTTCAGATTGTGTCAGGAAAAAGGAGTGACTTTGAAATTTTGGACTGTGCGCCAAAAAGGGTAAACGGTGGCAATTTAGTTTTCTGAATTCTGACTGCTGTTTGGGCTCAAAAGTTTTGGGCCCATAAAATTTGTATTGAATTCCTTAGGCCCAACTTAAATACAAACTGGTCTGATTTTGGTTCGGCTTAAGCCCAATTTAAAATTTTATCCAAAAATTAAATAAGAAGCTCAATTTAAAGGAGGACACAAAGATCAAGTTAACTTGCTGCACACAGCTCTCTTCGACTGAAATGCTTCATCTTCGTCACTGCACTCATCTTTCTCTACACAATTCCTCATTCTCCATCAATAAGCCGAAAAAGTTAATATTTTTATCTGGGTTTAGTGTTAATGGAGATACTAAGCTGTTTGGGTTGAAGAAAATCAGAAGATATGCTGTGGATAAAGATTCGGAGTTTGAGGTTGACCCGGATAAGGCCCGTGAAGCTTTGAGAAAGCTTGATGAGCAGTTTCAGACTCTCTCCAAGAAGCAAGCTAACCCTCCAAAGATTAGAGGTGATTTTGATAATAGCTCTCACCTAGTAGTGTGTGTAGACATTAAGATAGATACAACCAGAATTAAAGGTCAGGGACCAGAAAAGATATGATAAAAATCTCATCTAGTGATACAAAAATAGAAAATAAGTTGCTTTTACAAATGCGGGGCAAAAAAGTTTAGTTCTTGATAAGATTATGGCACTATATTAGTAGCCTATAATAGAGGGGGGTTTGTTCTAGCTCCATGCCTAAATTATGAATTTTATTACCAAATCTGTGTTGTTTTGTGGAATCAAGCAACTATATGTTCGTGTGTCAATACATTGAAATCTCGGTTGTGCCTTGTGCCTATAAGTATATCTAGACCCTCTAACATTTGGTCGAAGTACACTTAGAAGTTAGACCCCCTATAATATGGAAATTTACACCTAGACCCACTGTACTTTGATTTGGTCTAACAAACCGTCCCTTCCATTCGCTTTGGTTAGGTTTCCTGATGCTTTCTGGCAGATTTATGGAAATATTCAGCCCAAACTGCCCCTCCATGGTCCAGACAAAATTAGTGTCCTGGTTCAATAGATTTTGTGTGACTTGAAACGTCCTCATGGGCAAAGAAAATTCCCCCTCCATAGACTTGTTCCCACAAAATCTATTACATTATGGTACAAAAAACTTTTCAGCCCATTTATAATTTGGGCAGTTTACTCCATAAGTCTAATTGAGACTGAGGAACCTAACTAGAACAAACAGAATGAACAACCTTATAAGACTCAGCCAAAATACAGGGGTTCTAGATGTAATTTCCTATAATACAGGGGGTCTCACTGTAATTAGACCAATTGTCAATGAGTCTAGACGTAATTCACCCTATAAATAAATTAGGAAACTGAAAAAGTGCAGAATAAAGGGAAAAAACAGTTGGGCATCCAAAATATCAGATTTTTACACTTTACCTCTGAAATGATATTCAACTCGATTGATCTTTTTGTTCTTAGTTTCTCTTCTTTTTTCAATTTCACCTATAGGAATCAATAAATGAGATCAGTTGGATCTGATGCAATCATGTAAAATTACTAGTACTTCTTTTAGCATTCTATGTCAAAATAAAACTTTTCAGTACTTTAAATTTGCCATGACCCGTGCATATTATACCGTTCTGATTGATGCATTTTTTTTTAACATCATCACAGCTGCGGACATTGATCGATCAAGTTCAAGACAAGATGAAGACATTAATTCAGGGTTTACAGGATCATTTCTGTCTTATGCAGCCTCTGCTCTGCTAGTTTTTACAATTTTCTACAATGTTATATTTTATTTAGTTATCAAGCCATCCGTAGACGGACCAGATGAGCCATATCTGAAAAGTGCATCACTGGAACAATCTCTGAGTAGATCAGAATCCCTGTTTGTGCCATGAAGATTAAAGCATTGTATTACTTGTGTAAGATTTATCCTGAGTGAGTTCTTGATTATCAATTATCATACAATAAATTATTATTTGTATAAACACGAGTGTATATGAATAGTTGTGGAAACTTAATCGAGTGTGTGGTATTACTAGTATTCCGTTGTGACCCAATATCAGTTTGAACGGTTCAACCGTCGGTTTCCAGTTTCCACTTGTGTTTTGATAAATAAAGTGTGTGTTTTTTTGGATAATTACACTCACACCCCTCAACTTATGGGAAAATAAAATAATTGAGTCATTGTCTAGTTAATAAAACTTAAGAGACTACTTGAAAACAATAAAATGACTCATGTTAGGACTTAAGTGTTTGAATGAACCATAGTCGAGAAAGTCTGATTATATTATTCCCTAAGTCGAAGAGGTGTAAATATAATTATCCTTTTCCTTTTCGTTCTTTCACATGAAAATGGAGATGTTAGGTATCAGCCACCAAACTGTTACCAAATCATCTGTCTAATTAATATGTAGATGATATTTGTCAAATTGTTAGCCGTAATCTAGAAGATGATAAAATAAATGCAACCGTATATATGGATGATCTGATATAGACTCTAGAGTATAGATATTTTAGAAGGTCTTTAATCAAATTGATTAATGCTATTTAATTTGTCATCTTGGTTTTCTTGCAGAAGTTTTTTGACTTAAAATGTGGAAAATTTTCCTCCATATCTTCTGGATTTCTCTGACTTATTTATATTTCTAATTCTGTTATTAATAAAATATAAAATATATGTATGGATTTTGTTAGGGTTAATAATACTAAAGTACATAATATTTGAGATATTTTATATTTTAATATTCAATTGTTGTGATCGAGTAAGTACTCAACCAAATGTTTTTTGGTAATCAGGCATGGTAATTTATTAGAATTAATATTTCAATTTAATATCAATAAATTTCATATTTCAGAAGTGTTTGTGTAGACTAATTAGGAAAGTAGACATGAAAAAACAAGTATATCTCATGCTAATAATAAATTAATAACATGGATTAAATATATATGGACCAAATTTCAGGGCATGTCATTATCCTATGCAGGTATACTATTATCTATTTTCTACTTAGGAAAAACACTTCAGTCGAGTTCTATTTTTTTTTCCCATCTTAGTACAACTTCGATGATCATATGCCAAAGCTAAATCAAATCAGAAGTTTGAAGAATAAATAAATTAGAATTGAACTCATATTTTAACATAATTATACCACCAAATGACGAACTTAACAGTTATTTGCAGAGAGAACTTTATATTTTAGTTGTCCGAATAGCTCGATCCATATAAATGGACTTTGGAACAAAAAAATAATGAGGTTAGTAAATTTTATAAAATAACTCCTGATGTGTCTTATTTTGTATCTGTCACGTATCATAATCGCGTCACAAATCACAACGACAGCACCAAGCACAAAGCTGTACCATAAATGAGTTAAGTGTCCTCCTCGAATACTATTCCCGAGGAAGGCTCCTCTCGAAGTGAACTCCTCTCTGGATAACACCTGAGCTCAGCTGTCCAGCTCGAATGGCTCCGCAAAGCTAATCGCGTCTTCGTAACATATGACCTAATTATGCGGGATTCACATATCAGCCTTCATTACATTCCAACTATGGTAATCTCCCTACATCGGAAAAAACCCTAATAAAACTAGGAGATTCTCCCCTAATGGACTCAATCACCTACTAATGACGAGATTCATGGGAGTTGTCTCCAATCCGCCTATAAATACTATAACTCATACACTAAAACTCTGTCAAGTTCTCTAATCGAGTAATAGCATTTCACCCTCATAATCTCTTATCATTTAACTCAATGGAGGGTCAACGATGAAACCAACTTCAACTTGTCCTTAATCTATATTTTTGATTATTCTTAACAAGTTAAAGAATCCAAAACACTTAACCAATTGTGTCACTTGGAAAAATCTTGTACTTCAAGTTCGTCCCCAATTTCAAGCATCATCAACTTTATATTGATATTATTGTGAAATGTGAATGACATAATGTGATATTTTTGTATTGAGTTTCTTTTACAATGAATAAATATGAAAAAAATTATTTAAAATGGCATAAAGTGCAAATTAATGATTAGGAAAGATTCCTAATCTTATGTCTCAATTTCAAGTTAATTTAACTCATGTTTTCATTTCCTATCCAGCATCAATTTCACAACTTTCCTAAGATGTGGCATCAGCAACTTTTTTACCATTTTTTCCTTACGGATGTCAATGAAACATGCAAGTTTTTACAAACTAAAAAACAAACTTTATTATAAAAAAAAATAATCTTGGAATAAAATGTCCATTTTTGTTGGATAGTAAATTAAGACGCGAGAAGCAAACAAACAAAATGGAAGACAAAAGGACAAATGAAGAGTTTTTATTATGTCTTATCCCATGAAGAGTACATGTCCAAGACAACAAAGGAGGAGGAATAGGATAGAGAAAACCCAACAAAAATTAATCGAAGAAAAAGATAAAGGGCAGTAGAGAGAGAAAGAGAGGGAGGGCGATGGGGAACTAGAGGAGAGAGAAAAGTCTCTGCAAAAGAGCTTTTTGACTCTTTCTCTTCCCATGGTGGATTCACACCTTCAATGTATCCTTCCCTTTCACATCTCATATTTATACTTTTCATGATTAATTAGGGTTGCTTATCACATTCCAAAGTCCGAAGAAAATTTTGTATACTCAAGGTGGGATTTTTATTTTTCTTCCCGTCCTCCTGTATTTATTTATTTTTTAAGCTCCATCGTTTCTGGGCTCCCTTTATTATATAATAATCAATTTCTCCATAGGTTGTTTTTCTGCTTAAGTTAATGGGTATCTTTTTCTTTTCTCAGTTGCAAAGATTTAGATGATTCCTTCCATAGTTCTTGGAGATTTTTCTTAATAGATGCAAAAGTAGAGAAAACCACAGTTTTGTAGCGCATAAAGATTGGATTTTTGGGGAATTGTAGAATTTTATTCCTGGAATATTCCTCAAATCTGTCAAAAATATATTATAAAGCTTGAATGTCGTTTAATTTCTTCTTTCTCAGGTTTTCTTGTCTTTTTAGTCCCAAAGAATCAATTTTGGACTATTATTTTTTCTGATAGATACTTGCAAACATCTCAGGGACCCATATTTACTACGAAGGGTACTCTAATATAGAATCATGGGGAATTGCTGTGTGACCCCTCTAAGTCCTTCCAACAAGAAGAAGAAAAAGAACAAACCAAATCCATTTGCAATTGACTACGGTACAACCCTGGGAGCTGGTGGTACAACCAAGCATGCTGTACTGAATAGTCCAACAGGAAACAACATTAACGAAAGATATGATCTTGGCCGCGAGCTTGGTAGAGGTGAATTTGGGGTTACTTATTTGTGCACGGATTCGGAGACAGGAGAAAAATTTGCCTGCAAATCAATATCTAAGAAGAAACTTAGAACTGCTGTGGATGTTGAGGATGTTAGAAGAGAAGTAGAGATCATGAAACATATGCCTAAGCACCCAAATATTGTGAGCTTAAAAGACACATATGAAGATGATAGCGCAGTTCATATTGTAATGGAACTGTGCGAAGGTGGTGAACTATTTGATAGGATTGTGGCAAGAGGTCATTATACCGAGAGAGCTGCTGCAGCTGTTATGAAAACCATTGTGGAAGTTGTTCAGGTTGAATTTCAATTAAAGATTGAATTTTTTTTTCGAAGATTAGTTTTTGTTGGTTGTTTTGAGTAATCTGATTTTTTTTTGGGGGGTTGGGGGTTGGCGGGGCAAGATTATCAATTTCATACATAATAATTGAGGATTATGAAATTGATCAAAACATAAAATTAAAGGAACACATAAAATTTAGTTCCTCCGTCTCTGATTATAGTGTACTATTTGTTTTTTTTGGTTGTTGTTGCATGAATTTGTGTGTGATTTGGATTGTAGTCTTGTTTTAGTTGTTTGTGCACTGTATTAATTATTTGTTGAGAATTGGATCAGTTTGCTGTAATTTTTTCATGGTTCTCTTCAAAATGAATGTTCTTGTCATATAGATGTACGATTCTGCACTAAGGGAAAGTTTCCATTCTCTAAAGAAGTGATTTTATGCTTTTAGCTCTAAAAAATTAGAATTGGCGTGATTTGTTTCATTGCTTCTGCTGAGAATAAGCTAAACTAAGCCAATTACACCTTCGTGGGTGCTTTTGTACACTGTTCTCCAAACACTCCCAACGTTTATTAACTTTTTAGAAGTTTACCTTCTACTCTGTCCTTCTTACGCCTTTTTCCTTGCTGCTTCATTTTGTTGCAGATGTGCCATCGACACGGAGTGATGCATCGGGATCTCAAACCGGAAAATTTTCTCTTTGCAAATAAGAAAGAAACGTCTCCGCTAAAAGCAATTGACTTTGGGTTGTCGATTTTCTTCAAACCAGGTAAAAAGAAAAAGATCCTCATTTTGATTCTTTATTCTTTGAAATTCTGCCTGCTCTAATCAATCTAACACTTTTGGAATTTCGCTTTATTTTTATTTATCTTTAGGTGAACGGTTTAATGAAATTGTTGGAAGCCCTTATTACATGGCTCCAGAGGTTCTAAAACGAAACTACGGAGCCGAAATTGATGTTTGGAGTGCTGGAGTCATTCTTTATATCCTACTTTGTGGTGTTCCCCCTTTCTGGGCAGGTTCGTTACATTAATTCTGTATAAAGATTCAATTTTTAAAACAAAGAATTCAAATATAGATGCAAATAAACCTTATGCTGATATTTCAGAAACTGAGCAAGGAGTGGCACAAGCAATTATACGATCTGTAATTGATTTTAAACGAGATCCTTGGCCTAAAGTTTCTGACAATGCAAAAGATCTTGTTAAGAAAATGCTTGAACCTGATCCAGATCGGCGTCTTACAGCTCAGCAAGTCCTTGGTAAAGCTTGCTTAAATCAGATTTATTTTCATTTCATACTTTTCTTGATTGATCTTTGTAGAGAATGGGAAAATTTCTTGAACTATACTTATTTGAAATCAGAGCATCCTTGGCTACAAAATGCAAAGAAGGCACCAAATGTATCGTTGGGCGAGACTGTAAAAGCAAGGCTCAAACAGTTCTCTGTTATGAACAAGCTCAAGAAACGGGCTCTAAGGGTAATTTTGTCTTTCCTGCATTCTTCATCATAAGAGGTGGAAATATGAAAAAAAATAAATTAATCTCTAAATATAATGTTAAACAATTCGAAAAATTGCTTAGAAAGAAGAATTCTCGATTAATCTCTAAATTTTGCCGTTCCTTTTTTTAAACTTTCCTTGGAAGAATATACACAGATAGCTTTTTATCTACCATTAATATTCCGAGAATGACTAGAGAACTTTTTCTTGAATCAACAAAAATAATTATTGATAAATCTACTTACATTAATGAAAGAAAACAAGAAAGAATTAGTAAAAAGATAAAAGAAAATTCCTATTCAGTTATTTCGTCAACAAAAAGGTCACTTGATTGAACATTGTTCTATTTACAGGTGGTTGCTGAGCATTTGTCTGTTGAGGAAGTTGCTGGAATTAAGGAAGCATTTGATATGATGGATTGTGGAAAAAGGGGTAAACTTAATCTTGAAGAATTTAAAACTGGGCTTCACAAACTCGGACATCAGATACCCGAAGCAGATGTTCAAACCCTAATGGAAGCTGTACGGATTACGTTTTGTCCCTCTTATTTATAATTCAATCTATGAAATTTTGCATAATTATGTTCTGATGTTTAATTACTTTCTTGGTTTTCCAGGCTGATGTTGATGGAGATGGAACTTTGAATTATGGGGAATTTCTAGCTGTTTCTGTGCATCTCAGAAAGATGGCCAATGATGAACACTTACACAAAGCTTTTGCTTTTTTTGATCGAAATGAGAGTGGATATATTGAGATCGAAGAGCTTCGTACGGCTCTGAGTGATGAGGAAGATTCTAATAGCGAGGAAGTTATTATTGCTATTATGCATGATGTTGATACAGATAAGGTCTCTTACATCCACAATTTCCTTTTTTCTTTGATTTTTTTGCGAATTACATAACAGGTTTACCAGAATTACAAAATACCCCTTCTGTTTTCAAAAATTACTGAAAACACCTGAGGTTTCAAGTTACAAAAATCTAACATAATACGGGCAATACTAATATGCAGGATGGACGTATAAGTTACGAAGAATTTGCTGCAATGATGAAGGCGGGTACAGATTGGAGAAAAGCATCAAGACAATATTCTCGCGAGAGATTCAACAGTCTAAGCTTGAAGTTAATGCGAGAAGGCTCGTTACAGTTAGCCAATGAGGGTAGATGAACTGTTACAACTACAAAACCAAGTCATCTTAAGAGTTGGAATTTAAGGTGCTAAAAGGGACATTCCCTACTTTCTTTTGGCCAAGTTTACGAAATTTCTGCTTCGATCTTTATATATTTTTTAACCCCGTTACATCGTAGGGCTGATTTGGTTGTAAAGTAGCTAGAGGGGTGAAATGTTCGAACTTAAGGTTTTCGATCGCGGATGAGTATCATAAATGTGTATTTGTGTTTAATCCTTAATTTACCCTTCCATTTGAGTATGTATAGCAAGGTCTACATATCACCCAATATTATGCAGCTTAATTAGCTGATGACTTTCTTGTTTTCAAGTGTGTTTTTGTCTTTGGGATAATTACACTCATATACGTTGAAGTTTGGTTTAATTACGGAAAACATATCCTCAAGTTTGAAAAATTACAGAAATATACCTTGCACATTAACTAATCTTGATAAATTAAAAAACAAATTGTGAAAATTAATCGTAATAAATTAAAAATGAAATAAATCATATGGTTTGGGACTTGGGGTATCAAGATTGCTATTCTTAGGGACAAACAAGATCTGAAGAATATGGATTTCGAATTCAAGAACTTCAAAGCCATTCATTTGGAACACCTACCCAAATCCATCCATCAACCAGCCTTAGTTTTTCTTTTAAAAATTAATTTATCAATATTTTCAGCAACTAATAAAACTAAGTATCTAATAAAAAGTAAAGTTATACCTTCACTAATTCTTTGTGCTTCGTTTTTTAAAATTAAAAAATCTTATTATTGTGTAGTGAAGATATTCATCAAGCTTATCGGAGGTGCTCATATGTTTAATTCATGTTTTTTTTGGGTACAATTCATAAAATTTTATGATGTAAATATTTATAGTTTGAATTTTGAAATAAACATATATATTACTTGATATATGCATTCAATATAAAGATACATGGATTAGGCCTATAAATTATTATCAAAATAAGATTGGGCCTATGTACAAAGTTAGCCCATTTTAGTTAGGGCTGTCCATTTCAAAGTTAGCCCAGGGCCTATGGTTTACTGTATACACCAAAATCGTGCTACAATAATCAATTGGAGTTAAATTTGAGCTTATGAAATTTTGAAGATAATTTTGAAAAATTATTTTCTGCAATTAATGTGGAAAATAAACACATTAGTTTAGATATTTTGGAAAATAGACAGACTTTTTTAAAACTAAAAATAAAATTGTAAAATTGTATTTTCTGTTAAAAACGATTAACTTGAACTAAAAATAAAATTATAAAATATTATTTTCTGTTAAAAACGATTAACTTGAACTTAAAAATAAAATTATAAAATGTTATTTCTGTTAAAAACGATTAACTTGAATCTTTTCCAGATTTGAAGATAGTTGAATATGAAACAAACTCTTATCACAAAATCCGTTTTACCCGAGAGTACATATATATAGAGGAGTCCTCAAATTCAGTCCAACTACTAATCAGCAATTCAAGCGTATACGATGGCCACTGTCCCAAGTCACGAAGAAACCGGAGAAAACCCTTCTCCGGCGACTGAGGAATCAGCTCCGGCGGGGGCGATGGAAGTAGTTCCGTCTAGAGATATTTTCCCAGCTGGATATCGTTTTGTGCCTACAGATGCCGAACTCATTACTGAGTACTTGAAGAAGAAGATCAACAACGAGCCAATCCCCATTGCTGAGATGAGTGACGTTGAACTGTATAAACATAGCCCTAAGAAACTATCAGGTTTCTTGTTTCTTGAATCTAATACGTGTTATACTATTGATTTTTGTTAATTCTTTCTCTTGATAACGTGTGCTGTTAATTATTAGAGTCATACCCTCGACTTGGACAGAACGAGTGGTACTTTTTCACTCCAAGAGAACGGAAATATAAAAACGGTTCTCGCCCGAATCGAGCTGCAGGAAACGGTTTCTGGAAAGCTACTGGAGCAGATAAACACGTATATGATGTTGAAAATAATTGTGTGGGATATAGGAAAGCTTTGGTGTTTTACGAGGGGAAAGCTCCATCTGGTGAAAAAACTAACTGGATCATGCATGAATACCGAGTTGATCAACAAATTTCTAGGAACAAAAGGAATGCAGATGTCATGCGGGTACAACTCCATCGAAATTATTAATGAATCATATAATCATTAGTAGTGTTTGTTAGCATGTCGTCGATCGGTATTCCGGTGGAAATTTCCGACGACTTTGTTCCTTTCTTGTTTTGTTTGTTAGTAGACTTTTACGTCGTATGCATTGATGATCTTTTATACTTCGTATTTAATTAATTGAGAATCTTTTTAATTATTACCCATGTTGATATATCTTTTTTTGTAATTACTTTTTACTACAGTTGGATGATTGGGTTTTATGTCGTATTTACGAGAAAGCTGCGAAGCCCGAAAGAAATCAGAAAGAGGTTGAAGCAGAAGCAGAAGCAGAAGCTGTTGCTGTTGTTAATGTCGCAGCTGAGGTTGATGAGGTTAATGGTCCTTCACCAGTAACAGAAGAATATGATACTCCCCCAGTTGATCAAAACCCTACTGAAAATCAATTTCAGAATATTCCAGATCAAAAACTCGAGCAAGACCACATGAGTTTTGACCCCCATATGGGTTTTGAAGATCATAATATGATCTTACACGAGTTTCTTGAGCCACCACGGGTTGAATATCTGCCTTATGATTTTGGGATGACCAATCTAACGGAATCTCCATTATTCAACAACACTGATTTCAATGATTTCTTAAACTTGGATATACAAAATAATCAGTTTACATCACCTTCTTATTTTGTTGGTCATCCGACAAGCACTTCGACAATTAATGCTTTCCATGACGGCTCTTCTTCAAGTTCTTTTCATGCCGCTGTTGGTCATTCGACGACAAGCACTTCAACAATTAGTGCTTTTCATGGCGGCTCTTCTTCAAGTGCTTTTCATGCCGCTGTTGGTCATTTGACGACAAGCAGTTCAACAAGTGCTTTTCATGGCGGCTCTTCTTCAAGTGCTTTTCATGCCGCTGTTGGTCATTTGACGACAAGCACTTCGACAAGTGCTTTTCATGACGGCTCTTCTTCAAGTGCTTTTCATGCCGCTGTTGGTCATCCCACAAGTGCTTTTCAGAATGGCACTTCTTCATCAAGTGCTTTTCATGCCGCCCCTTCCACATATGCTTTTTCTGATCCCTTTATAATGGCTGGTGCATTTGCTGATTCGCTTATAAAGTCTGAGGATTGTAATTCTGATGTTCGCCCCCCCACCAAGAAGCCGAAGCCGAGGCGTTAGTGTTGTTAACTTTACTACAAAATTACAAAATTTAAGCATAACTATACTTCTTGCCAAGTGCCTATAAATGTGTTTCAGTTAGCTAGCTTCCTAAGTTTTAGTTTTAAACGACACCCTAAGTTTTAGTTTTAATCTTTTAATTGTATTTCGTAATTTTTGAATAGTTATATTACTTGCGAGATGATTTAATTTCCCTAAGTAGGGATTCTAAGCACATTTGTGCAGTATGTAAGTGTGCTAGCTAGCTTTCCGTTGCATTAAATGCATGGTTTTTCCGAGTTTCACCCATGCATCACTAGAAAGATATATACTTCATGCACTGTGCTCATTTTCCTCATTAGCTTAATTTATCTCAATTCAAAGAGCTACTAACTAAGATTGATCTCGTAATTTTGTTCAATTAATGCTTTTATCCAACTCTCCCAACACACACTTTTATTCAATTTTAGGTGGTATTCAATATTAGTTTGGCTAGCTTAATCTCCATTAGAAAATTAAGAACATGGTTGATTTTGATTCTGCAGCTTGTTATCTTTCTCTTCTAAATTTGCAGTTGCCTTTTTGTGATCGAGCTTGGCGACAGCAAACTCTTCAATATTTACAGTAGCTAGTTTCAATTTAGATTCGTTCTCACTATTTGCATGCATCCTGAATATTAGATTAACTACAATACTGATTCATAGATAACCTATCCTTTATTGATATTTGAAGGACGTTTCAAACATGCTGATAAATATAGTTAATTAGATTAACGACTTTGGTACTTGAAAAATGAATGAATCCTGTTCTTTTTACACAAGCTAACAACTTTTTAATTTGAACTGCCAGACTTGCATATATGCATATGTGTACTAATCAGTTGAGCAACCTTGGTCCTCTCAAGTATAGGCAATGGACCAAGCCCTCAGAACAAGGCTAGCTAGCTAGGACTTATAATTTTCCTTGATGGCTCTGGACCAACTTATGCTACTTCCACGGTGCATGAGAACTAACGTACACACTCTTTTTCATCAAATTATTTTAGAAATTAGAGAAATTAAGTACCCTACTACTTGAGATAAAAACTTAATTACGTACATCAGTTTAGCAGAATGTGCATTTTACTTAACCGTCAGTAAGCTGAATTAGGTTTCTAATTATTTTACGAGCTATTGGTCGATCGGTCTTTATCTACCATTAATGAATTGTAAGTATAAGCATGCACATAGGGTAATTAACATACTAATTCCTTTCTTTTTGGTAATTAATCTGAATTGGTACAGAACTTCCAGGAGTCATTATTGGCAAATGGAGCTGGAATTTCATTGGTGGATATTGCAGTGGCGATGTCTCCTCTTTAGAACTTTCTATTTTGTGATGGATATATATATATATGGATATATTATTGCTTTGGCTTAATTTGCTAAAAGCTAAAAGCTGGTTGAGAATTTAATTTGGAAATATATATATATGAGCTTTTTATTTTTTGAAATTTAATTTCTATTTTGTGATGGATATGGATGTAATACGATTGGCTTGGTATTAATTGCTTTTGTTTTCAATATTCTAGCAGCTTTAGCAAAAAGCTAAAAGCTAAAAACCGGTTGAGAATTTGATTTAAATGTAATTTTCTATTTAAAATAGCTTAGTGGACTGTTTTTGTGACAGATTTCGGTCACTGAGTAGTGACTGTTATTTGTATATATTTACCCATATTAGTGACTGTTTTGCGGTCACAATTTAATGACCGCAATAGATGCAGTCACTATTTCAATTGGTGACGAAGGTTTTAGTGACCGCGTGACTCAATTAGTGACCGAATTCACATATAATTAGTGACTGCTTCTGCAGTCACTAAAACCAATTTTTTTTGTAGGCGCAACGCAATCCAATTAATTAATTATATATATATATATATATATATATATATATATATATATAGTAAATTATTTATCAAATATATATTGGGTTAAGTATTTGATCTTATCATCATATCCAGATGTTCAGTACTTCAGTTACTCCCTTAATTATTATCAAAATATATATATATTATTTTCATTTTATAATCCCAACTCTTTTTTTTCCCTTTGATATTCATCTATATATATATTTCCCTCAACTATATATATATATATATATATATATATCTCCGCCACCCACCGCCGCTGAGTGGAATTGAAAATATGATAAGAAATCGCTGCTAGAAATGAGTGGAAAATATAGATATATGGTAAGGAAATAAACAACCAAACAACAATGGTGATTATATTGCAGCTGGCGGGCGGAGGAATTAAGTGGCGTTTGACGGCCGTACGTGAAGATAGAAAATAAACTAGGAAATTAAAAAAACAGTAATGGTTTGACTGTTGAAATATTGATGCATTTTCTAGATATATAATTCCTACTATTCCTAAATATCTACAGAAAAATCTAGAGCTAGGACTCTACTGTAAAAGAAAAATCTAGCTAATTAATTAGTTAAAGAATATTAATTTAGAGAATTAATTAGGATATAAAATAATTAAACAAGAAAACAGACATTGCCAAGTATATATAAATATGTAGAAGAAGAATAAGCACCAAAATCAATTCATATATATATATATAATTCTACTTTCTACTTTCTAGTTTATCCACCAAATTAAACTAACCGACAACTTCATTTGATCTCCAATTCCAAACTAATTCTTAAATTACTAATAATTCCCCTTCACTACTAAAACCAATCTATCTAATTTCCAACAATAACAAAGATATTGTGGATGTGTAAATCAATATGCATGTTGAATTTTTATATTACGATAATAATAACATAACATATATAATATTTAGTATTCATTTTTTAATTATATCTAAATAATTATAAGTAGTTATTTAAATTTTATATTGTGTTGAATCATTGATATTGATCAATTAATATTAATATCTAGCAATCCCTCATTAAGGGTATAAATGCCGTTATATATATGAGAAAATTTCCAAGAAATATCGAACAAACAATATAATGCCGGGAAAGCCTTAGCTGGCTGCCTATGTTGCACGGACACGGATATGGCGACACGGATTTTTTTAAAATATTAGAAAACGACACGGCTGACTAATATAAATTTTAATAAAAATATAAATGTTCATATATAATATATGTACAAATATTAATTAAAAAATAAATTTATCACAATATAATATAATTATTAGTAAAATTTATATATACTAATTGATTATTATGTTAAAAGAATATTATAATTTGTATATTATAATATTCTGAGAATCAATTAAAAATGATGAAAAAATAAATTTAAATTAATTTAATACACCGTTTCATTCATTTATAATTTTTTATTTTTTTTTCAAATAAATTTTGACCCTTTTAAATAAAAAAATTAAAAAAAATTTAAAAAATTGAGTTTGCCGTGTCGGACACTTCCCTCAGCCGTGTCCTAGCCGTGTCGAACACTCCCCCAGCCGTGTCCTAATTTTTTTTTTTTTGGACATTTTTTGCCGTGTCCGACACGTGTCGGACAATGCACGGCAAATTTTTTGCCATGTCCGTGCTTTGCAGCTGGCTGCTAATTACTCACTCCAAAATAAGTCTACCTGATCGAGGCCTAGGCTTATCGACGATCGGGCCAGGGATGGCAATGGTTCCGATTCCTGTTGGATCTGGATCCGGAACCGAACCGTTAGAACCGCACGAATCTGGTTCCGGTTCTGGAACCGAAAAGCTAGATCCGTAACGGATCCGTTAATTATTCAAAATCGGTTTCAATTTCCAAATTCTGTAAAAATTAGGTTTCATTGCTGTGCATTTCCGCCCTCTCCTCTCCGACAATTTACCTCGCTGCCCACTCCGGCAGTACTTTTCCGGTCGGTGACGTCGACGTCGCCGCCACTCTCTGGCAGTCCAGTGACCTCTCCAACACTCTTATCTCTTCGGCCGTCTCTCTCCCCTCTCGCCTCTTTTCTGCTCTTTTCTCACTCTTTCCAGCCACCGTACGCCATATTAAGTAAGGGGAGGTTTTTGATGAGGTTTAAGGTTAGAGAATTTGATTTATATAAATGTCCGTACACAGGGGCGGAGCCAGAATTTCGACTAAGGGTGGGCGAAAATGAAAATGAGATTTTTTTTTTTCATCATTTTACGGGATGAAATTACAAATGATTTAAATTTTGTGTACAAAATTAATAAATTATACCATTTTCTAAAAAAAAGTTACTGAAAAAAAAAAATTAGGGGGGCGGCTGCCCCCTACTACCTCCGTCATTGTCTGTATAAGTTAATTAGGCCTAAGTAGGAAAAGTCTAGGAAAACTTCTACAAGGAAGAGAGAATAGACGAATTAGGCGAACTTGGTTAGGTAAATCAATCCTAATACATAAGGGATTATGTGCTAATTGCAAAACTCGGACTACTAGTTCATTTTTAATTTTGCTCTCTAATTCGTAAAAAATAACAATTTAGGAATAAGTTTTTCACCAATTAACTTCATTTTAATGCAAAATTGGGTCACTTACAAAATATCCAAACATATCAGAAGAGATAATATATAGGATTAGTCGGACTTCAATTTGTAATTTGAACTTTGATGACTAAATTTTTTGTTGTAATTTTTTTTTTCCGTGATTTAGGTTTTATTATTAGAATTTAGCTTCCCAACCAAAAAAGGTTTTATTATTAGAATTTAGTTTCCCGACCAAAAAAAAAAAAAAAAATTAGAATTTAGCTTCTACCAAAAAAAATTAAAATTAAAATTTAGCGGGTCTAGGTCCGGTTCTAGCAAATATTTCCGGGTCTTATGAGTGTGAATATGTCAAATTTAGGATTCAAAATAGGTGCAATGGGCTCAAATTTAATTTTGTAAAAACAGGTTCATAAATGAGTTTCTGAGACAATTTAATAAAAAAAAAAAGATTTATTCGGTTCCAAAATAGTTTCAGAAAACAGATCCAGTGGATCACGCGGATCCAACGGATCAGGAACCGGATCCGGTTCCTACCAAATCTGGATCTGGATCCTACCGAATCCGGTTCGGTTCGAATCTGGATCCGCGAAATTGCCATCCCTCACTATCCCATGAGAAAATTTCCAAGAAATATCGCACAAACGATGCTGGGAAACGCGGACGGTGGATAATTTGCAAGTTTTTTGATATGTCGAGGGGTGGGTTGCAATATTTTTTTATAAGGGTGTTTTTCACGGGGTCACTACAACAAAAGTTAATAATATTGACAAAAAAAGTCGTCACCACTCACCAATGATAACATTTAGTCACAATATTTTTCACTTTGTCACTAATTATATTCATTTGGTGACAATAATTTTTATATTGTCACAATATGCATCTATCGTGTAAGAGTTTGTGATTTTATTGTTCCAATTGACAATTACTGACGATTTTGTGACAAAAAAATTGTCACTATGATTTTGTGATAAAATATTACTTATCATAAAGTTGTCATAATAACCATGTCATTAATTGTCAATAGTGACAACTTAAATACCATTTTGTCGCTACTATGCATTATGGAAATTAATTTTGTGACAAAAATAAAACATTTATCACTAAACGAATACAATTAGTGACAACTTTATATTGCCACAATGTATTTTGTCACTTATTTTCATTTTTCTTGTAGTGGGTTAAATTGTACTTTTTTTTGGCCGGAAATTGAAATTAGTTCTTAAATTGACAATTTTGACTAATTACGGGAAAAATTAAAACTGGTTCATTTTACGAAATTATTGCAATGTGGTACAAATTTGTGTTAATCTAATTTAGCAATTTTCTCAACTTAATTGAAGCCATTATATTGGAACTTAATTGGAATTAAGGATTAGGATAAAACAGCTTTTAGTTAGTGAATCTTAATTATAATTAGTAAGAACTATACTGCATGTGTACAGCAAAGTACAATATGCATGTTTATTTCAATGTTATCCGAATTAGTTTAGGTTAAGATAAGCATCAAATATCAAATATTTGAGGAATTAAGCATATAAATTCGAAAAAAAGGAAAAAGAAATATACACGTGATCTTAAAAACCCCAGTTATTCTGGCAGACTGGTAGAGTTCAAAACGAATTCAACTTAATCATCAAATCCTAAATTAATTCAAAAAAAAAAAAAATTAAATTCTCTCTATATATAAAACATAATCAGTCTGATATCAACAATTCCAGGCGAATTATACGGGCACGTTGTCTTCTTCCTATATCATCGATATATCAGCAATACAAACTCCGGCGCGCGGCGGTGGCAATGGCTGTACTCCAACCAGGTTTTCGTTTTCTTCCGATGGATGATGAGCTTATTTATTACTTGAACAAGAGAATCGAAGACGAACCAATCCCTCATAATGAAATTCGTGATGCTAAAGTTTACAGATATAATCCAGAGGATCTGGTTAAAAGTATACTTATTACTTGATCACGATTAGGTTTTAACTTTTAAGTTCAATTATATATGATATATCGTCTTAATGTTTCGTACGTTTTCAAAATTTGCAGAGATATTCCCAGATGGAGAGAAAAAGAACTATTATTTTTTCAGCTCGAGGGACCGAAAGTATAAGAACGGAATGAGGCCGGATCGGAAAGCCGGCCACGGATATTGGAAGGCAAGCTGCAAAGATAAAGAGATAAGAAGTGCAGGGAGGATTGTGGGATACAAAAAGGTATTGGTTTATCTTAAGGGAAACCCTAGATTTGGAGTGAAAACCAACTGGATCATGCATGAGTACACAGTAAATAAGCCTCAGAAACCCATAAGCAATGACTCTGGCATGAGGGTAAGTATAATATATATAATTATCTTATTCATTAATTTAATTCAATTAATATTTTCTCTGTGTTGCACGAATACGAATACAATGATACGATAGGTAGATACATACTGCTGAAACCTTAAAATCTTAGGAGTAGTCCCGCGCGAGTTTTCAAGTTTTATGCAGTTTACAAACATTAATTACGAAAATATATAGGTCTTGTATACTATTAATCTTTTTGGCGTTTCTTTACTTACGAGTATGATTTAACTTTTCCAGTTAGACGATTTCGTTTTGTGCCGTATTTATGAGAGGCTTACAAGAAAATCCGACAAAAAAAAAGAACCGTCCAATAATCAGCCTATTGATGATCAAGATCTCGACGAAGCAGAAGAACATACTGCAAGCAACACATATTCGGCACCGGAGCAGATGCCGGCGGCGTATCATGCTGACAGTTCCTTGGTCGGCAACGATCACACGACTTCATTAATTAATTATCAGGCACCGGAACAGAAGCCGGAGGCGTATCATGCCGACAGTTCCCGCGGGCATTTCTTGATGGGCAACAATCACACGACTTCATTAGTTAATTATCAGGCACCGGAACAGATGCCGGTGGCATATCATGCCAACAGTTCCGGGCGTTTATTTGTGGGCAACAATCACAACACGACTTCACTAATCAATTATA
Source organism: Verbena officinalis (assembly GCA_958496215.1). Lineage (NCBI taxonomy): Eukaryota > Viridiplantae > Streptophyta > Magnoliopsida > Lamiales > Verbenaceae > Verbena > Verbena officinalis. The sequence continues at coordinate 1,975,390 of OY292385.1, forward strand.
AGGCACCAGAACAGATGCCGGCGGCGCATCATGCCAACAGTTCCGAGCATTTATTTGTCGGAGAAAAATACACGACTTCATTTACTAATTATCAGGCCCCGGAACAAACACGGGCAGTGGCATACCAAGGCGGCGCGTATGAGCAGGCTTGGGCTGGCAATGGCTATGGAAGTACAAGTGCTCCAATTAACTTTTATGGAGAGAATAAAGATGCGATAATGAACTTTGGCGACGTCGGTTTTAGAACTTTTAATAATGACCATGATCAGAAGTACAGAGGTGCTATTAGGAACGAGAGGGTCACTAGCGCGGCCGCGGCGATATGGAGTGAGACGGCGATGCCATCGGAAAGTCTACCACCAAACTGTGATATTTTTCAATCTGATCATCCAATTGAACATTGCATGTTACCTCTTGATATCATTTTTCCTGGTGATCGAGGAAAGTAGGGAGAAAATTTGTCAACAGCTTTTGCCGGAGCAGTAGGACGTATACTGCAACGAAATACAAACAGTAGATAGTAATCTGCAATAAGTGAGAGTTCAAGCGGCTAAGTGTATATAATTTGGAGAGTAAAATCCTTTTATCCCTGGAAAAAAATTATTATCCTTTATTTTATAGTAATTAGAATTGAGTATCTTTTTGTTGTGTCGTGTTGTTTTGTTTTGTCTATTATTTTCTTGAAACGTTACTATTCTTTATTTTATGGAAGATGTTATGTTGTCCTTTTTTTTTACATTTATTATGTAGCTCACATTATTATGTTACACTATATTTTGGGTCTAATTTGTTGAACCCAAAACAGAAAAATTCATATATCTTCGGCCCAAACCTTAAATTAAAGGAGCCGGAGTCCTGATCAAGACTCCATGATTTTCGAACGAATATGGGTCGCAGTCTGTGCCAAGTCGGAATTTGGCTCATATTTAGAATTTTTTAGACTTGGGTGTAAATTTAACAGGCATCACATTGTTTGAAACATAGTCATATCAGCAAATTCCACATCCAAATTAACATGCATATCAAGTTTTTCTCCGTACGTTTGAATTTTATTTTCCATTATTAAATGATTTTTAGTTACACTGAAACATAAAAAGAAAGGTTTAATTTTCTATATTCAAAGGATTTTAGAGTTGATTGAATTTTTGAAAATTTCACTAGTTGATGGTACTGCTATTCTCCAATTTGTTCATGAGTTTACTTGAATTGAGTGAGTGGTGCACTTAATTCCTTTTCAGTATTTCTATTGCCAATCCATTAGTTTAGGAATAATAGAGTGAACGAAGAAAGAAAATTGCGGATTATTGTATATATTTTCCACTTTGAACTTGATTTTAATTAACTACTGTAAATAAATTAATTAAAAAATTAATATACCTCATATTTATTTTATTTTTCAAATAATTATATACCATTTTTAAATAAAATAAAGGACGAACTATGTATGAGTCTCTAATGTTTGTCATATTTATATTTAGGTCTCTAAACTGGTCTATATTTGGTCAAATTTAACGTAAAACGTGAGTCCCTAAATGTAAGCGATATTCAAGATTATTTATTTAGTTTAACTTATATCATATATATTTAGGTCCCACCACAAATTTAAAAGTAAATGTTGACCGATTTAGGAATCTATATATAAAAATATTAACTAAATTAGGGATTTACATATAACAAATGTATCTAAGTGGATCTACACATAAATATGACAAATATCATGAACTCAAATGTAAATTCTCTAAAATAAAACACATTATTAATTTTTCTACATTTATATATTTTATTATCGTAGCAATAAATTCCACACGGCAAAACTAGCAAGAAAGGCACATCCTCTCTCTCTCTCTCCGTGGACTTGTCCTTTCTCCCATTCTAAAATCTAAACACACTCTCTCTGTCTCAGAAAATCGCGAAAATGGTGATCAAAACTCTACTCACCCTCCTCCTCGTCTTCCTCCTGGCTGCCACCGCCGCCGCCCGCCCCTGCAAAACTCTATTCTATTTCTCGGCCACCACCACAACCACCACGTATTACCCCCACCATTCCCTCAACCGAAACCCTAACCCCAATTTCCTCCTCCGCGGGCAAAACCCCCACCATCTCACTCTAATCTTCACAACCACAACCACAACCACGACAAGGTTCCCCAACCACCGCCCCTCCCTCAATTTCGTCTCCGACAGCGCATTGGATGAAAATTCCCGTGATTCTTCGTCGTCGATGATGACGTCATCCGTTTTTCCGATGAAATTCTTCTCCTCCATTAGCTCCATCGATCGCGCCAGGGACATCATGAGCTTGGTCGGAGCTCTGCTCATCGGCGTCGGCTTCGGGGCGCTCACCGCCGCCGTCATGTACATCGTGTGGGCCCTCTTCTTTATCCGCCGCTTGGACTTTGACTATGTTTCTTCGGACGACGATGATGAAGGTTATGATGACGTCGCCGGCGCCAAGAAGTTGGGATACGTGGCGATCCCTACTAAGCCCAAGATGGTCGAGGATGACATCAAGAAGCCGGCGCTCCCTGCCAAGGAAGTGGTTTGAAACTTTGATGAGTTAATTTTTAATGTGAATTTGATGAACCTAATTGAAGGGAAATATAATACCTTTTATATGAGGATCTGTATGGATATATTTGTACTATTGTTGCTACTACATGTTGTGAATTTCATGTTCTTGATACCTTTGTGCATTTGTGTCAGCGTTGCTTGCTGCTGATTCTATTGGCTATTTCTTGTTTTAATTCTGGACAAATTTGTGTTTTGAGTATCTGCCAGAGTTGGTTTATGAGCTGAATTTCTTTCTAAATGTCAGTTCTGATTATTTATTCTTGAGCGTTTATCATGTTTTGATCCCCTCTGAAATAGGGAATTACAGTTTTTATCCTTGAATTACAGAGTCCCTGGATATTTACCTTGAGGTTTGGATTTATAAAAACGCCCACCTCCTATGCACAGCTGCCAGAAAAAATATTACATATACCTCCCTTTTCAGTTTACAAAATTACAATGGCATTCCTTGAAACAAAAAATGGTTTTGTCAAGGCTATTGAGGCGGGTACGGGTCGATTTGAGGGATTTTGTAATTATATGTTTTGGGATGGGTCTCCGGTAATTTTGACTAACTCAGGGGTATAAACTGTAATTTCTTGTTAATGTTGGGTATACACTCATTTTGTTTACATTGGCAAATATATTGATTTGATTGATTTATTACAACTGTGTAGTATTAATCTTTCTAAGGTTGCTGAAATGTTGCAGTGAGCTGCTACGATTTCCTATTTTTTAAATTACTTTACTGATTTCCTCTTGTTTTACTTCATTTAAATAGCGTTGTTTTCATTATCGTAATAATATCTGAAAATAAATTGGAATTTTGCCCGTTATTGTGCATACATTTTCTCATCCTTATGGTTCCCCTGTTACGATTTCAGGCCCATTGGGACCTTGTAATAATAGTCCAGTAGCTAAGCCTAAAAGGAGAGTTATTTGCTAACAGGGCCCACGGCCCACCTAACGAAATATCAAATGGATTTGCAATTATACGTCAATTATAAATTACTTATGATTTTATTTTTATTGAAACCAGTGTCGCGCGCCCGTAGGATTTTAGTAAATACCTCTTTATGTCATACATCAATAAAACCCAAAAATACACAAGCGTTCGAATCAATCACGAAAAAATGCATAAATTACTTCTGTTTATCTCACGTTTCGAATAACATTTTCATAAAATTAATCCCGTTTCTCTAAAATAATTTAATTTCGTTTTTATATATAGTGAAACTAATATGAATCTCAAAGTATAATTTATAAATGCGTTTTATTCAGACCAACTACAATTTTATTTTTGTTTGTAATTTTGTATCGACAAGTGGAAAGGGCGACTGTTGCTCTCATCCAAGGGTCAACGCCCGATTGGCCTTCCCCTATTACTAGTATCCGTTTTTTCTTAATTATAAAATATAAAAAAAAAAGTGTCCTCATTGATCTTCTTTAATAATTTGATTTTATTATTTTATTAGTCTAGATACTGCACTTTTTCCCATAGGCACGAGGAGCCTTCTTTTTTTTTTTAATTAATTTCTACTCTTGTGATTTGTCCTTGTTAAATATTACCAATTTTCCAAACTAATCCTTTCTTTTCCTTAAAGAAATCACTTTTTATTTCCAACTTTCGTTATTGTCCCACAAACCTCCACTAATCAACAACAAAGTAATATAGTTAACGAGGCTAGGGAATATTGTTGTTCATTTTAATTTTTTCAATTTTCATTTTATTTATCGTGAATTGAATGTTGTAATTCACGAGTTAGCTACAAATGCAGCTTACGTTTACGTTGGTTCGGGAGATATTCCCGCTTTTGTATCGAATTTTGTAATTGCTTATTTCAATTAATATAATCTCTCTTTTTTCAAAAACAACAACAAAGTATATTTCCATATATACTTTTGAAAATAATAAACGGTGAATTGCGAATGAGTCCCTAACGTTTGTCGTATTTACATTTAGATTAACTTAGATATCTATACTATTCTCACATTTTTCTCTCTCTTATTATTCACATTGTCACAGTTAATTCTAATTATTTATCTTATAACCAATAAATTTTATTTATATAAATACTAAAATAACTTAAATTAGAAATTATGAAAAAAATTAATACAAATATTTATTATTTTAGAATATTAAAATTTAATATATTAATAAGTATACGTATTTATATTTTGCACACGCATCAAGTGTGGCAAAATTACTAGTGTTTATTACATATAAGTTCTTGAACTGGTTTACATTTGATCAAATTTAACTTAAAATGTGGATTCCTAGATACAAGCAATACCCGAGATCATATATCTTAACTTATATTGTATACATTTAGATCCCGCCACCAATTTAAAAGTGAACATTGACGAAATGAGGGACTTATATATAATAAATACATCTAAATAAACTTAAATATAAATATGAAAAACATTAGGGAGCTAAATGCAATTTAGCCTAAAATAAAAAACTCATTTGTGGACGTAATCTTTGTCGTCAAACTCGAAATCTGTTGCAGTGAGTATGCAGTGATGTCAGCGAGTTCAAGAATAATATTTTAATCATTATTTTTCTGTAATTAATTATAAAGGCCAAGGGCCAAGGCCAATCCCACACATAGATCCGTCCACGTTCAATGTATCCAACGTCTACCAATACGCTCCGAATTCTCCTCCACGCGCCCTATTGAGTGATCGTGCAGCGCGTGGAGAAGTAAAAGATAGAAAACAAAATGAGAAACACTCACTAGTCCTATGGCAGCCTCAAGCACATGCCACCATCTCATTCTCACTTCTCACAGTTTATTTATATTCATCATCATCATCATCTCCGCCTCTTCACCACTCTCTGAAATCTCAATATCTTTCATCGATCGGAAGTTACGCGCGGCGGCTGTTTTCGAAATCCCTTCCCAAGCATTATGACGACGTCGTTTGGGGCTGCCACCATCTCCAAGGACACTAAGCTCCAGATTCCCAGGAGCTTCTATGGCTCCAATTCTCTTTTGCTCGCCAAAAGCCCTCAGCTTTTCAGCTCTTCCTCTGCTTTTAAGGCTCCCGCCTCTTTAATTACCCGAGCTGTCTCCACGGTACCGCTTTCTTTTTCTTTCTATCTCAATTTTTATGTTCACCGTTGCTTTTTCAATTTGGTTGTTTTATGAAATGCTGATTGTTCTATGGATTCACATTCAATTAGCAGAAAACAACTGTGAGGGAATTAATTCCAATTAGAAAACAGACAAGACTATGGGAAATGACAAAAGCTAGCAGCTTTCTGGATCCTGGTCACTGACTCATTTGGCAGTCTTTAGGAAGAAAATACACTCATATTTGTATAGACAAAATTGAATCTTGCTAAACTAGTTATCAACTACCAATGATACTTGCATAGCTAAAGAAATCGTCTTTTAGAATTTCATTCTTATCAGGCTCTGTTTTCCTTTTCCTTTTACCTCGCAAAATTGTGTCTCATACAGTTCCACTATTTGCAGCCCTTGAAGCCAGATACTTCTGCTGAGCCAAAACGGAGTAAGGTCGAAATCTTCAAGGAGCATAGTAACTTCATAAGATATCCTCTCAATGAGGAGTTACTAACCGATGCCCCAAATATCAACGAGGCCGCTACACAATTGATCAAATTCCATGGTAGCTATCAACAGTATGATAGAGCCGAACGTGGTGCCAAATCCTACTCATTTATGCTTCGCACAAAGAATCCTTGTGGAAAGGTCTCAAACAAACTCTATCTAGTAATGGACGACCTTGCTGATCAATTTGGGATCAAAACTCTTCGTTTGACAACTAGGCAAACCTTTCAACTCCATGGTGTTTTGAAGAAAGATCTCAAGACAGTAATGAGTGAGATCATTAAATGTATGGGCTCCACACTTGGTGCGTGTGGTGATTTGAACAGAAACGTTCTTGCTCCAGCTGCCCCATTCTACCGAAAAGATTATCTTTTTGCGCAGAAAACTGCAGAAGATATTGCAGCATTGTTAACTCCTCAATCAGGTTTCTACTATGATATGTGGGTTGATGGTGAGAAATTTATGACTGCTGAGCCTCCTGAAGTGGTGAAGGCCCGCAATGATAATTCTCATGGTACAAATTTCACTGATTCACCTGAACCCATCTATGGAACTCAGTTCTTGCCAAGGAAGTTCAAAATTGCAGTTACTGTACCGACAGACAATTCTGTGGATTTATTCACAAATGATATTGGTGTAGCCGTTGTGACTGATGCTGATGGAGAGCCTCAAGGGTTCAACATATATGTAAGTTCTCAACTTTTTTGTGTAGACGTTATTTTCAACATGTGTTATTTGAGACTTAAGAGGGTGTTCAGCTGAGAGCTTATAAGCTCCTCGAAAATGTTTGGTTATGTTACGTTCCCCCTAATTTTTTGTAGAACACCTTATTAGCTTTTTATTTCCAGAAACTAAACTGATATGAATACCGCTTTATTTTCGTGCATTATTAATTTCTATCATCTGAAAAGATGATAATATATGTGAAATTAACTTTACTATTTTATTTTTCGACATTATTGTACTGAAAAATTACTAACTCCAAAAAGCATCTTATATTCTCTTAACAACTTATAAGCTATTAAAAGTAAGCTTATCCAAAAATGATCTTTAGTTATTTATGATAACCATTACAGGTTGGTGGTGGGATGGGAAGAACACATAGGCTGGAGAGCACCTTTGCTCGGCTGGCAGAACCATTGGGTTATGTTCCAAAAGAGGATATACTATATGCAGTGAAAGCTATTGTCGTCACACAAAGAGAAAATGGGAGAAGAGATGATCGTAAGTACAGCAGAATGAAGTATCTTATCAGCTCATGGGGAATCGAAAAGTTCAGAAGTGTTGTTGAACAGTACTATGGAAAGAAATTTGAACCCTGCCATGAGTTACCTGAGTGGGAATTTAAAAGCTACCTGGGATGGCACGAGCAGGTTCTGTTACAGCTTAAGATCTGCTATTTTTTTATTTTATTCATAATTTTAGCATTTTAAGTTTATACTTGGAATCAATTGTTTGATTGTGTGGGATGCTTGTATTTAGGGAGATGGTGGATTGTTTTGTGGTCTTCATGTGGATAGTGGTCGAGTGAAGGGGATCATGAAGTCGACTCTAAGGGAAATAATTGAAAAGTACAATTTGAGTGTTCGCATTACGCCAAACCAGAATATAATCTTGTGTGATATCAAACAATCATGGAAGCGCCAAATTACTACAGCTCTTGCTCAGGGTGGTTTGCTGGTAAGATGTTGTTGAGTTGAGAGTTTTTAGCATATGAATAAGTTTTTTTCCCTTTCTGCTCAGTTAAATTGCAAAAGTCAATTAGTCCGAGACCCAAATCAACGGGACCGAAAAATGCAATGAACTCAATTTAAACCCATATCTGACCAATACTTTATTTGAGCAGCAACCGAGGTATGTAGATCCTCTGAACGTCACAGCAATGGCATGCCCAGCTTTACCACTTTGCCCTTTGGCAATTGCAGAAGCCGAGCGTGGAATACCCGACATCCTTAAGAAAGTTCGAGGTGTATTTGAGAAGGTAACACTCTCTCTCTATCTCTCTCTGAATAACTTGAAGTGAGTAGAAAAAAAGTTATTTACGTTTGGATTGAGTGATAGGATTTGAGACTTTTCATCGTATTTTGTCAGGTTGGTCTCAAGTATAAAGAATCCGTGGTTATACGAGTAACTGGCTGCCCCAATGGTTGTGCTCGACCTTACATGGCTGAACTCGGTCTGGTTGGTGATGGCCCAAATCGTTATCAGGTAAATCAAAATGTCTGCTTTGATATTTCATGACCTTTAGCATAACTATCATGACTGAATACTCTCAAATATTTTTGTTGCAGATTTGGCTAGGAGGAACACCCAACCAAACTTCACTAGCCAGAGTGTTCAAGGAAAAGGTCAAGATTCAAGAACTGGAGAAGGTTCTGGAACCTTTATTTTTCCACTGGAAACGCAAGCGCCTTTCCAAAGAATCATTCGGTGACTTCACTAACCGCATGGTATGCCAACTTTCTCGATAAAGTTATCACATATTGTCGTAAATGGCGCAAACCTCAGGGTGTTATTTGTAATTGACCCTTATTTTTGTGTGATTATTGTTCAGGGTAATGAGAAACTTCTGGAACTGGTGGATAAATGGGAGGGTATACCACTCAGAACGCCGCGCTATAACTTGAAACTTTTTGCTGACAAGGAAACGTATGAAGCGATGGATGGTCTAGCAAGAGTTCAAGATAAGAGTGCTCATCAGTTGGCCATGGAAATAATCCGCAAGTACGTGGCGTCCCACCAAAATGGTAAAATTGAGTGAAGAACAACCTCAGAACAGAAGATTCATTTAGATTCTTGATGGGATTCCTCAAATATGAATCTCTTCTTGCATGGATGTTACTCGTCGGTAACAACTGAGGATGCCACATAAAAGTATATCTTGGTTTCTTAGTGTTTCAAATGTATTTAAAACAACATTTTGGTGTTCAATTTTCTTGAAATTAGATGGACCTTTTACTCATTTTGATTGTAATTCATTTTTGAGTTTGGTTGAGAGATGGTTTTTGATTATGTTTTGTGCTTCCTCCTATAACTAGGTTCAATTACGAAAATCCAATGAGATTTACACAAATATCTACGAAAACACCTTGATATCTTGAAAGCTTTCAAATGGCAAGGGATATATTTGTAATGGTCCAAGATTTTAGGATATTTTTTCAAAAAATAAAAAATCTAACCTCAGGGATTTTTTTGTAATTATCCCTTAATTTAAATCAAAATTTTGAATATTTATTTGAAATTCTGCGTTAACATTTCACAAGTCGAAGAGCAGCGAAAAGAGCAACTTTATAACGTAAAAGTGTATTCAAGGTGGATCACTAAATTTACATTCAAGAAAGATTAAGATATTCAAACTCACAAAAATATAAATCCTGTCAAAACCCATGAATTAGTTCATCACCACATGACAAGGATATATTTGTTTCAGAAAAGACAAACAAAAGATCCAGCAAGATAATAAATAAAAGATAGATGCTACCATTTCTAAAATCAATAACCTCAAAACATTTCATTGAATTACATAACTCAAAAAAAGTCTCGTCATAACCAAAATGCAACTCCAATAGCAATCAAAACCACATCACCGCGCCTTTCAGTAAAAGAATCCAAGAACTTTACCCCCAACATTTTTCCTACGGGCTTCTTCATGGTCCATAATTCCAGCAGATGTTGTCAGCACAATATAGCCAAACTGCAAATCAAATTATAAGGTCATAAGTGATAATTGAAACATACAAAGGATCTTACGACAAAGTAGATTTACGTATGAAATTATTGTGGCATGGGTAGTGTATGCAAACTCTAAAAATGGTGCTTTTATGCAAACTCTAAAAAACGGTTCTAAGTGTTCAGAAAACCAATATCTTATCAAAATAAACTAGAACCTATAAGTCCCAAAGAACCTCTACTTTAGGCTTCAGCTTCTAGGTTGTTTTGGTATAGTAAAAGTGCCTCTCAAGAGTTTTTCAAAACACTCAACTACTTTTCTGTAGTTCATTTTGCTGACTTTAAAAAGCTTCTTCTACTCTTAACTTCATTTTGTAGAATTTTTCTCAAACCAAAAAGTATGTTGCACATGCTCAATTGATTACAACTAAAGCTTTACAATTTCTTCTGTACCTGTCTTGATGGGAGCAATCTAGCAGTCCATGGCTCAATTTCCTTAACACCAACATCAAAACGAGGGCTGATAACACCACACTTGTTTAGTCTTCCATTCAATTCAACAACAATTTTGCCAGATCTGTGGTCATCAACAAACTCGAATTCACCAATGTATCCTGCAAAGTCAAATTTTTGAAAAAAGACATGTCACATAAAAGAGGAGAGATTAAAGAAAACCAAAAGCTTGTAATTACGAAGAGGATCGTACCGTGCTTTTGCATAACCAGAAGAAACTTAATAACCACTTTAGACGAAGGCCTGATCATGACCTGGCGCTTTCCCCTCTTTTCAGCATTGTACATGCTCTTCAGAGCATCATTCAACACACTGATTCTCACCATCTTCTAACTAGCTGATGGAAAAATTATCACAAATTTAAGTACTGAAAACTAATCTTTATTCTACACTCACCACAATCATACAGGGCAAAATGTCAAGGAATCATTATATAATGCATTGAGTCATGTGAGCTACACTAGCCAGCAAATTAAGAGTATGTTCAAGAAGATTGTGCATAATCCAAAAGAAAAGAAAATTAAAGCTCTCCGATCCCCACCCCAAAACTGGGTTAAAATATGCAAGAATTATCAAAAGAGCAATAGAAACAATTTCATTATTCTCTTGAACATTTGACCACACACACATCAAGCCCCACTATGTAGAATGCAGTACATCAAACACAATCTTCCGCAAACGTAGGCAATTATATCCCGCTGCTAATCAAGGTTCTCGCCTTTAAAAGAAAAAAACATTGACGAATCACAAATATCACTGCAAAGTATTTAAATTAGGGCATACAGAACACAAACCGATCACCATTAATAGCGCAAACGAGCTAAAAGCATACCACACAAGAAGAAAGTAAAAATGAACACGAAATCAAGACATGACCTTTAACTCGTGTTAAATAACGAAATGCGCTACCAAATCAGATCAGAGTTATTTACCACAAAAATTGAATCGCCGATGCTTCTCTCCCTGATTCAGCTCAATGCAAAATGAGCGCGAGGAGGCGAGTGTGAGAGAGTTATGAGCAGGTTAGGGTTTGGTGTTTTATAAACGGTAGACAATAGGAGTATACAAATTGGGCTTTATAGAGGCCCATAGTTATAATTGGGCTTAGCAACGGGTATGATTGGGCCCATATTCACCAAATATTAGCCCAATGTGAAACGCTCTCATAAATGGACTATTGGCCCAATGATTTATTTTTTATTTATTTATACTTTTATATTAAACAAATTAATTCTCAGATAAATATATAATAGATGTAAAGAACTGTTAAATGTAACCATAAAGCTAGAAATGGGATTGAGACTCCATGTTTTATCTAATGCCTCACTTTTATCGATGTCATAATATATACTTTTGACTTTGATGACGTTTGAAATTTTGAATTACAAGAAGCTCCTAACAGTCATTAGCACTAGATTAAATGTTGATTACTACATTAGTGGAACTTAAATACCAATGATTTTTGGCTTAAACGACACTCAAACTTTGTCCTGTTGTCCATCCTAATTAACCATTTTTTATGATATTAGGGGGAAAAAAACAGAACACAGAAGAAGCAGTTTTAAATGAGATGGTGCAGAGAAATATTTAAAGAATAACGTATGACAGAGAGAGCTTAACGATGAGGAGAAGTGAGAAGAAAGCAAAGCGAAGTAAATGAAAGAATGCTCGAGTTCTGAGAAAGATAACACCTCTGCCTCGTTTTCTTCTTCGACTTTGGTCTTTGCCTCTCTCTAACAATTAATATTATATACCAGTTACGGTTATATGGAGACTCCAGTTTGCACCGGTTATGAAAAATATCCGTAAACTTTCTAATCTTATACTTATTTTCTAATGGGGTATTTTGTAAGATTTTTTAGGTGTATTATGGATACAGTTTTATATTTTAAAGAAGATATTTGTAATATTTTAAAATTTTGAATGTTTTCAGAAAAGAGAAAAAAGACCTAACAGATTTAAGAAAATTTGGGGATCAATGTGAGATGAGAATCATCACATTCTCATCCACCCAACCTATACATGTACGCTGACAATGTAGGCCCTCACGTGGATCTTACGCGCATGTGGTGTGGGCTCCTCCATAGCAATACTCATACACATTCATTTCCTCTAAATATTTACGTTTGACTCTAATACCAATTATAATAGGGACTCAATATATTTTTTGAAAATTAATTGCTAAAGAGTTACGTAACTCTCAATTACAAGGACATGACAAATCTTGGAATCAATATAAAATAAAAATGGCTACAATTATACATTTCAGTAAATATATGTTTATAAAACATTAATATAGTGGTCACAAAATATTTCAACTTTGATATTAGATTTATTATTAAAGGATAAAACTTTAATTTCAAGAAATATATATGTAAAGGAAGCTCAGATAAAAACAAAACCGAGGACCCTTTAGTCATTTCAAAAGCCAGCAAGATCCTTGTCGCCCCCTATATATCTGCTGTACCGTTAAATTCAAATTTATTACAGAAAACCTCAAAAGAAGCAAGCACCAACTCCCGGCCCAGTCCAGTTCTCAAACGCACGCACACAGCCAGACACACACAGAGTAGAGCCCGGAGCATGTCGACGACATCAACAAGACCCAAATGGCATCTAGCGCCGCCTCCGCCGCCCACTCCCAAAATCCTCCACTTCCCCCTCAGCCGCAGGACCCGCCGGAAACACCACCGGAGCAAAAACTTACTACCCCCGAACCGACATTACTACCTCCCCCACACAGGAAATGCCCAAAATCTGTTTGATCAAGAAAATATCAAACCCCAAACAGTTTTCCTGAACTCTTACTCGAGAAAGTTGGTGGTTGAGAGGAGAGAGAGAGTGGAAGAAGAGAGAGAAGAGTATTTCAGTGAGTACGACGGTGGAGTAGGGCCAAAGGGTTTTGCGGAGGAGAAGTGGCGGTTTCAGGCGGAGATACTGAGGGCTGAGTGTAATTTCCTGAGAATGGAGAGAGAGTTAGCTTTGAAGAAGCTGGAGAGGAATAGAGTTAAGATGGAGAGGACTCTTCGATCAGCTGTTCAAACACTCGTCTCTGTTAGTCAAACTTTTCTTTTTTAAATCTTTTCTTTTTTTGTTTTATATATTTGAATTTCATTGCTGCCACTATTTTAAATAAAAACAAAAAAAAGTACTATGTTTTCGCAGTGTTTCAGTGAAAACTCATGTGAACTTGAAGAAATAGGATACAGCTTTAAGTCTTAATTCCAACTGTTTCATTTTGTCTGTTTTCGTGTTTTCTTTTCCAAGACTATTCCTTTAATTTTTTGAATATTATTCTCACCTAGCTTGCTATCTTATGTTTTTTGTCCTGTTGATTAGCAGGGAAGAAAGAAGATATTTGAAGGGAAGAATGTGAATGCAGTATTGGAGAAGGAAATTGAAGATTTATCCGAAAAGTTACAAGAACTACACAAAAGCTCCAGAATTAGAGATAATGAAGCTAGAAGCTGCAGTAATTTCGACAAAAAAGCATGCCTTTTGCAGCGTCGATTAGAAAAGCTTAGAGAATTATCAGAATCAAGCTCGTCAAGTAATAGCAAAATCGAAAATAGGTCGACTGAAGTAAGAAGAAAGAATAACTTTTCTTGTTAATTAATTTGATTAAAGAAGATTATAATTCATTTTCTTAGTATATAAATGAGTGATTTTTTGAAATAATTTGCAGGTGGATAAAGTAGAAGAAGAGAGTACTTCAGTTGTCAGCTCTGCTTCTATTTCCAAGAGAATTGAGTGTCCCAATTTCTCTAGCTTCCCAACCAGACAATTGTATCAGGCAAAGTCTCTTTTACTTGTAATTTTAAATTCCAATTTCAAAAATAGTATGGGATTTTTTTTCAATTATTTGGTTTTTCATTGGTACCATGAATTATGAACGTTGGAGCTAATCTATTATTTTAATTTGTATGGAAAATTACACCTACTACCCCTTGAGGTTTGAGCTAATTACAACTAGTCCGTCTATTTTTTCAGAAATAGCAAAAAACTCCCTCAAACTACACAATATGAAGCCAAAAAATGCAAACAATAAGCCCATTTGAGGGAATGTGTTTGCAGGCAAGTTAAATGTCTGGAGTCTTTTGTAATTTTGAAAACAGAGGGACTAAATTGTAATTAGCTCAAACCTCAGGGATAGTAGATGTAATTCTCGCTATTACATTATTTAGTATGTTTGGCTTAGGTTGCTATTGCTTCACACTGCCCAAAAACCCTGTTGTCTCCAGTTAAATTATGTCCAAACTTAGGCTTGGACCACTCTTACTAATTCTAGTACTTGATTCTGTATCAGTTTTCTTAAATATTTTTAAAGAAAACTTCTGGAATGTGTATCTAGGAATAGTTCTGACAGAATTCAAAAATATGTTGGTTAAGAAATTCCTATATTTGACTCAAACACCATATTCTTGATTTAAAAACATAGATACCTTAATTTTTGAAAAATATTACATTTTAATAATGAATTTATTATTATTTCTTTCTTGTGCAGGAACCTATGTTATTACACGTTGACAACCGATGTTCTGGGCATTGCAAGGCTATAATTCATAGGATTTTAGAGCAAGTTAGAGCTGAGACAGATCAATGGTCCCAAATGCAAGAAATGCTGGAGAAGGTAAGGGCAGAAATGGAAGAACTTCAGACTTCCCGTGATTTCTGGGAAAATCGAGCCCACAGTTCAGATTACGAGATTGAATCCCTTAAACACGCTGTAAGAAATATGGATTCAGATATTTTAATTTGAATATAGCATTCAAAAATATGAGTTCGAATTAGAAAATATATAAAATGTTGCTCTGTATCTTTCTTTTAGGTGGAAGAATGGAAAGAGAAAGCTCTTGGTTATGAAGTAAAGGCCAATGAAGTGCAACAAAAACTAGAACAAAACCTAAGGCAACAAAAGGAGGGGAAGAAGTGTGTTTCAGATTCTTCAGGAAAGCAACACTTTGATGAAAACTTGTGTAAGTTTGAGGATAACAAGGAACTAAAAACACGGGCGAACGACTTGCCAATGATGTCTTTAGGAAAACAGCTTGCGAAGGAGAAGAAAATGCTTATTTATTGTTTAAAGGAAAAGCAACGAGCAAATGAGAAGCGTTTTCCGTTACGGGATATCGGAAACTCGTCGGTAAAAGAGAGAAGGGCAGTATTGTCATTTCATGGCCCTGAGAAGTTGCATGAAAAGGGAGGGGTTTAGAAAGTGATTAAAGAGCCAAAGGCATCTTTTTTCATATTGATATTGATCAACTTCTTTATCTCCCTTTGACATTATTCTCTTCTTTCTTTCTTTCTTTATTGGGAAATAGCTCCAGTTTTGGCAGTTGTAAGTCGATGATAAAAGAGCTTTTTCAGAGTTATGAAAAAATGGTGTCCTAAAATTTAGTGTTTCTATTCAAAGTGTTCACTTCACAACATGTGCATATTGTAATAGAGGATTCTAAGTACAGATAACAACCCATGTTGAGAGGACACACACACTATGTGCACTTTAATTCAAAAAATTACAAAATAACCCAACTCATTACAACAAGACTACGTAGATTAATAATAATATTTAAAAAAGTTACTCGCACATGGTTGAGGTCTAAAGTCTACACAGATCTTGTACAGATAATTAATCTATTAATTTCGTTTTGGCTTAGACTTCAGATAAAATTGTCGAAATTAGTACAGGCTAATCTCTAGTAGAAGCCTAAGCCCCCATAATTCCTGCTAAGTGCTAACTAGTGTTAGCTTGTCCTAAACATAATTATTTCCCTAATTCTCCCTATTGTTAGTACTACTATAAACTTGTCCAAAAAATTAATAGGTAGTATTAAATATGCTTACAACGTGCAGACAACAATTAGATGATTCATAACAAACATTCATTTATTATTGATACATAGAATAAGAGAGTGAACAGAGTTCTATATTTCTAATACGAATTAAAGTAGCCTCAATAGAACATAGGGAATTAAGAAAGTTCAGGTGGATTTAAAGAAGCCCTTCTCTATCAAGCTTTCAACAGTTTCCTTGACTCCTTGTTCCAGAGGAGTGTATCCAACACCTAGAGATAATGTTCTTTCTCTTGAGACCTGGTACTTAGGCTGAAACGGTTTGTCGTCCGCACACCTGCCCAAAAGTAAAGAATAACACAGTTCTAATCAACATTTCATATGAATATATAAGATCTGGATAACAAATAAACAAGTTGATTTATAATGAAAATTTAAAGGCCAATCACAGTTGGGACTTACTTTTCGGGAAGTTTAAAAGTAGGGTACAGATCGCGCAATATTTGCACTAGTTCAGAGTAGTGTGCAACACTTTCAACCAAACAATATCTCCCATTGGCAGATGGATTCTCAAATGCAAGAATATGAGCATTTGCAACGTCTTTGACATTCACCCATCCCAGGGTAGAATTTGGATACGTTTCTGCACCTGCATGTTCCAAGACCAACGTAGATTTCACAATTCAAGAAAGCAAAATCTATGTAAAGGGACTACGCATTTGATTCATAAAATGCTTTCAGGATATAATAAGGATAAATTCGAGCACTTTCTCAATTTGATATTCACATCTTCACTACTTTACGGGTCTACATATCGTCAGTAATTTTTTATCTCTAAATAAGGTTTATCATAGAAATTAAAAAATAAATTGATAAAAAGGGATCACGAGAAAGATGAAATTTCAAGAAAAAAGATGGTGGAAGGAACTTACCATTTATTAAGCTCAAAATCGCAGCAGCACTTGTATTAAGTGTTGGCTGCAACAATGGACCAATCACCATTGCGGGGTTTATTGCAACCAAGTGAATATCTTTATCTTTCACAAACTTCCATGCAGCATCCTCAGCCAATGTCTTTGAAACTACATACCACATCTGGTATAAACAATATCACAAAAAACAGTCAACAATAGAGTGATTTTTATGTGAAAAGAAAAATAATCAACTCAATGCAATATTAACCTGGTTTTGCTTGCAAAACTCTGGGTCGGACCACCAAGTCTCATCAACTACCACTTCAGGCGTACGAGGCTTTCCATTGTAAGCAACTGCAGCTACAGAAGATGTCAAGACAACCCTTTTAACTGATGGTGTTTTTGCACATGACCCAAGAACATTGAGTGTCCCCTTTAGAGCAGGATCGATTAATTCTGTCTGGTGGAAGTGAAATTTGAAGTTAGCAACAATATTATGGTAAACATGATAAAATGAGACTGATGAAGTTGAACCAAGAATTTGAACTGAGATTTATGTCATATTCAATTAACAAGTCTCCCTAAGGTCTCAAAATTTTCATCCCGCATAGAAGTTTTTACAAGACATTAAGAAATGAGAGTGATAATTACAGCTCTCCTCCCCAGTAACTAAATAATATTACACAAATATCCCCTTTTACCTGTGGATCTGTGACATTATGGTAAAAAGGAGAAGCAGTATGAAAAACACCATCACAGCCCTCAACAACAGAATCGAAGGACCCTTCTTCCAGTAGATTTGCTTTTACCAACTTAAGCCTCTCCTTGGCTCCATCAAGTGAGAGTAAGTGTTGTGTCTTCTTGGGATCATCTGCACATTATTACAGACCTTCAATGTCACATAACATTTGGGAAATAGGAATTGCTTAAAACGATTCAATAATATTCAAATTGGTCTCCTATTTTATGGCATGCAATGTTTTCACCATCAGATGCTTCTACAAACCTCTTCAACCAACTACACACTCCTTTGCCAGAAATATCCCGTAAAATTCACTGCCTAAATGTAATGTATTTGAATAAACAAACTACCAGTTCAATAATCAGAAGTTAATCTCCACTAATACCTAATAATCAACAAAAATGTAAATGTCAAATCAAAACATAAATACAACAACGGCCACATCATCAAATGATACAGCAAATAAATCGAACAATATAAACGAATAAAACATGAATCCCAATATCAAATTGCCTAATGAAGCCCTTCTGTTGCCGTGATTGAATGGACCACAAGCCGAAAATAGATAAATCGAGGGTTTAAAAAAAGGGTTACTCACTGGGGTCCCGAACAGATGCTTTGACGGTATAACCTTTCTGGAGCAAAAATTTGACAATCCATGAAGCTATGAATCCCGATGCTCCAGTTACACAAACAGTCTTCATCGCCACGCTCACTCTCTGCGATTTCTAATTAGTGTGCGTCTGTGGGCGGTTTTATTGGGGTGGGTTGCTGCTGTCAGCCATGATCTCAGTAAGACAAGATAATCTGTTTGACTCTTTTTTTTTTTTTTTAATTATTATTTCATCCACCCTTGTTTGTCCAATTATTATTTGTGTCGTCTCCTCGTCCGTCTTTTTTCATCCATTTTTGTATTCAAGTCGTTTGACTTTTGAGTAGAATTCATTTTCATCCCTCATTTTTAAATCAATTGCAAACTCATCCTTATTTTGCTAATTGTCTTCAATATCATCCCTCGATCAATTTTGCTACATCTTTCACATTTATCCATCCCATGGTGAAGTTTTGAAATGCTTCTGCACCTGCATATTCCAGGATGAGTGCAAAGTTGCTTCAAATCACTATTAAGAAACCAAAATTCCAAGTAAAGGGACTAATTGGGTGTTTGCAAATCTACTGTTTCTGAAGAAGCTCAGGTACAAGTTGGAGTAGTAAAAGTGACGAGTGTTTGGGTAAAAAGGGAAAAGTTAAAAAATCAGTAGGGTGTTTAGAAAAAATAGCTAAGAAGCACTTTTATGAAATTAACCTAGAAGCTAGAAGCTGAAGGTGAAGCGAATAGCATGTCCTTAAGTGTTTCTAGCTTCTAGTTTGTTTCTGCTTAAAATAAGCAGAAGCTGATTTTCCAAACACTCCCAAAGTGTTGAAAAAAGCACTTAACACAGAAGCGTTTTCTTTAAGAGTTTGACCAAGTTCTTTCAAGATATGAATTGAAAAGGATGAATTCGAACACTTTCTCCATTTGATATTCACATCATCAAAATCCAAGCACTTACTGGAAAAAGAACTTACCACTTATCAAGTCCAAAAGCTTAGCAGCACTAGTGTTGAGTGTTGGCTGCAGCAGTGGACCACACACCATTCCGGCCTTCCGGGGTTAATGGCAACCAAGTCAATACCATTCTCTTTAACAAATTTCCACGCAGCACCTTCAGCCAGTGTCTTTGAAAGCATATACCACAACTGGTACAATCAATATCACAAAAAAAAAAAAGTCAAGAATAAATAGATTTTTATTTGAAACAAGAATAATCAACCCAGTGCAACAGCTATTTAACATAATCAAGATTTCTCATAGATGGAAGAGAAATAGAACAAACCTGGTTTTTTGTGCAGTGATCTGGATCTGACCACCAAGTCTCATCAACTACCACTTCAGGTGTACGAGGTTTGGATGGTAGTTATTCAAGATCATTACAATTGTTCAAGCTCCCCCTAAAATTTGTTGATCAAGAGGTGGTATTTGTAATTTTGAAAGTGAGAGGGTAAGTTCGTGTAATTACACAGAAATCAAAACATGAACCCGAATATCAAATCATCGAATTAATCCCTTCCAAAGTGTGACTTACTCAGGTCTCGAACAGATGCTTTGACATAATATATAACCTTTCTGGAGCAAGAATTTGACAATCCATTAAGCTATGTAGCCTGATGCTCCAGTTACACAAACAGTCTTCATCGCCATTCGCCACGCTCATTCTACGTTGCTCTCTGAATCTGCAAATTGTGTGTGTGTTGTGTTGTGTTCGTGCTTTTGAATGTGTGAAGTCTACTGGTGGTTATAGAGGTTGGGCGGGTACGGTACGGTATATATTTGGTGTCAGCCATGATTTCAGCTACCCAATTTTCCCATTACTAATTTAGTAATTTACTATTGGTCTCTTTCGTGTAACTCGTTGATCCTTTTTAGCTTTGGTCTCACTCTCCCCCATAAATAAATATAAGTCAAACTTCCATTGACCATCATTTCTTTTTTCTGTTCTTTCTGATCAGAATCACAAAATTACCGTTAGAGACGGATCTTTTAGGCTACCCAATGATGAAGAAGCCAATTATTTAAAAAAAAAAATGACGAAGCTATTACCCTTTTTCCAAATGAAAATGACTATATATTGGCCCATAATTTTGTAGGTGATGAGCCCACTTAAGTGATTTTGGTAGGTTTTAAGCCCACTAGAGACATCCTTGCGTTAGCCCATTATATTTGGGCCTAGTGGATTGATTGTGATGTTTGGGACACGAGATATTGACAAAAAACACATAACATGTGGTATTACAAAGCAACCTAAAATATACAATTTACCAACATGGTGTGGCTCAGTTGGCAACACAAGTTAAGTTTGTGGGAAGAGTTTCAAGTTCGATCCCCACTAAACACATTTGTTGGGAGGATTGAAGAGCCTTAACTGTGACTAAACCGCGAACTGGATTAAGGGTTCTCAATGTAAGATTACCCAAACCGATAATTTACAAAAAAAAAAAATAATAATAAAATATACAATTGAGATGAATTGACTTGATAATAAGTAACATGACATGTGAGTCATAATATAAAATAATAATGACCTACTATGACGGTTCGTGGTCCCTGTATGAGACAAAACTATTCTGGGCCTAAAAAGAGTTCCATAAATATTAAATACCTATATTATTAATATGAATTATTGTGTTTGTTTTTGTACATCATCCATCACTTATAACTATAAGAACTTAGTTAAGTAGGAGGGTGTGGTTGAGTGGAAGAGATTCATACATTCTAATTTTAGATATAAAACAGTTTCAAAACTTCTTTAGAGGCGTGATGAACACGTCTTATTTAAAGACAATTTAGGAATACTACTAGCGAGCTTTGGTATAACTAGCTCTGCCAACACACTTATCTAATGAGTTCAAATTATATGATACCATCATTTATGATTTGTGTATTGTGTTTAAGTTGAGCTTATTAATTTCGATATACAACCTTTGAAGTTAGGGTAAATCTCAATCGTTTAATATCACAATATCTAAACAAAACATAATTATGATTATTAATGCATATATTAAACCAAAAAATCCTATAAATGGAAGATTTTTTCACAAATGGATGTGAATTGATTGTCCGGCGCACGTTCTATGTGGGGGACCTCCAAAATCGAGGTTTAGCCAATCTTTATCTTAATATCTCATTAATTTCAAGGTCATCATCTTCCAAACAAACGATGAATATTATGCCACCTTTCTGTAAAAACTAAATGAATTTCACGTGACATATATAACATTAATTATGCAAGTTGAATTATTTTTCTGAAATTGACCATCTGTATGACTGTATTTTCAAAAACAAATCATACATTTAAATATTTAATGAATCCTCTAATATATAATTAAGACGAGGGTCAACTTTAATTGGTTATCTCTTTCGAGATATGGTACCATTCCGCTAGGACATCTTGCAGAATTTAGTATGGATCACAGTTTATGGGATGATATTGAATACATTATTAGAGAGTTTTCTTGTTTTATTGATAAGAAATTTCTCTTTGGAAAGGCTCAAATCTCTTCCGGGTTTTGTAGTTCTAGCGAGTTGGGTTTGTGGTCGTGCACGAGACTGGCCAGGTGCTTTAAATCCTATCTTTGGGAGACTAATCAATATTAGGGCTGTAAACGAACTAAATCGGTTCACGAACTCTAACGAACAAGTTCGACAAAAGGTTCGAGTTCGAATTCAAGGAATTCGAATGCGAATCGAACCTTGGTTCGGTTCGCATGTTTATCGAATCGAACTCGAACCTTTTGTCTCTAGATTTAAGGTTTGCGAATCGGTTCGCGAACCCTATATATATATTTAAAATAAATAAATAAATAAATATATATATATATATGGACCACCGAGTATAGTGCACTCGGTGCAGAGGATAGTGAAGTGCATTTTGTCACTGGTGGGACCCGCTTGGAAGAGCACATTTCTCATGCGGTCCACATGGACCACTCACCACAGAATAGACACTTGTTTGTTTTCACTTTTCAGTTTTAAATGGAATGTTTTAATTTCAAAACTGAAATTATTTTAAAAAATAAGGTAGATATAAAATTATGAAACTTTTTAATTGCATTTTCATTTAATAATGCAATGATGAACAAAATAAGTCGACCACTGAATAAAACCAAATAAACTCTTAATTCTCAGCTGCTCTAAAAATAAAATAGACATTTATCAGAAACTTAGAATTTTACTTTTTTTTGGTTTAAAAACCAATTATGTGTAACACTCTCCATACTCATGGCAGTCACGAACTTAAACATAAAACTTCTAGTTAAACTAGCTAGCATAGCACTGAAACGATAACTATGGTAACTTGATCGCTCTTCTCACTCCAATTGTAACTCGTGTTAATTAGATATTATTTTACATGCATGTTTTTCAGCAGTGTATACTATATATTATCGTGGTCATATATCGTTTTCGTTTCCTTTTCTTTGTTTTCATTTTCCCTGGAGTTATTCATTATGGTATACATGTAGTAAATGGTACGACATCATCACTATACCATAACTCGCACGCCATAGCAGAATTGAATTCATATTGTGATTCCTCGTGATTCTCAAAACGAGAAAATTGCTAAAGTACTGGAAGACGATTGAAACTTGTATCAAATTGTAATTTTGAATCAAAAAATACATTAGTTTTAATTTTATCTTGTAATTTGTTTTGGTGAATTATTTTTTAAATATTAAATGAAGAGAGCAATAAAACGTGGACTTATATTTTTTATATGGCACAATACAATTTTCTGGCCGAAAAATTTCATTTAAGATGACAAAGGTTAAATTCGTGTAGTTCATGAGACAATCGTAAAAAAAAAAAGACGTTTAGTTGGAAAAGTGTTAAATTTGTGATTATTGAGATGACAAAAAATTATTATCCTAAATTTTATTTTTAATTACAAACGAAATAGTACAAAATTAAATTAGAAAATATTATTCTGATTTCTCTCGAAGAAAGTAATATGTATTATTAATTTAGAAGCTTTAAAACTATCAACCTAAACGTAGGTGTGGTTTTTAGGTGTGGATAGCTTCAATAAATTTTATTTTGACATATAAGCAAAACTATGAATTATTTTTATATTTATCCAAAAGAATTAAATTTTTTGTATAAATATATTATTTACAAATCTAATTCAAATATTATTTATACTTTCATTATATATCTACCTTCTACAATATCTTCATAAATAATTTAATTTTTAAATATATTAAAATTAAGTAAAAAAATTAATTATAAAAAATAAATCATCAATTAAAAAAAATATAAAAGAAACATGATAATATTTTCTAGAATAATATAAATAGTTTAAAAAATTTCAACAAACTAGTCTGTTTTTGTATTTGTCAAAGTAAGAAAATTAATTAATTAAATGAATAATAAAAAATTCATATAATAATAACTTTAGTAAATGATAAAATAAAATTTTGTTTTAATATATCATAAGAATCTTTCTATATAGAAGACCAAAAACACAAGTTAGATAATTAAGTTGCATATCGAATAAATATCACCACACACTATACTTTCTTCGGGATATTCATAATTCATGCAAAGTACTGCAGCTGCGGTACTACAGTCTGCGAATATTATTCATAATTGCATCTCCACTCTTTCTCTCTGCTCTAGCCTCAAGCTCCTCCTAGCTCCCATGGCTTCTCTACACTCATCTTTCAACAGTACTCCCACCAAGAAAACCCACAGCAATTCCCGACAGTACATTCCGCCATTATTGTTGAACTACAGCGAAACAAAAAATCTCTTCGTTTCATCAAGAAAACCTAATTTCCCAAAATTAATATCCAAACAGTACTTACCATTCGTAATAAAATGCACAACTCTTTCAAGTGTATCTCCAGAAATCCAGCAACAATCCGATGAGGTTGATCATCATCATCGTCTTCCAGAACCCACCAATGAAACCCCAGAAAACCACCTCCATGAAATCTGGCGTGAAGTCCAGGGTTGCAACAACTGGAAAAATCTGCTCGACCCGATGAACCCTATTCTGCGGCGAGAAATTATCCGGTACGGCGAGATGGCCCAAGCCTGCTACGACTCCTTCGATTTCGACCAGAATTCGAAATATTGCGGCACGTGCAAATACCAAGGCGCCCATTTCTTCGAAAGGTTAGGCATGGGGGATCGCGGCTATACCCTGACGCGTTTCCTCTACGCAACCTCCAACATCAACTTGCCAAACTTCTTCCAGAAATCGAAAGTCGGAAGCATCTGGAGCCCGCACGCGAACTGGATGGGCTACGTCGCCGTCGCCACCGATGAGGAGGAGGTCCGCCGCCTAGGCCGCCGCGACATCGTCGTCGCGTGGCGGGGCACCGTCACCTACCTCGAATGGATCCACGACCTGAAAAATATTCTCCACCCGGCCCATTTCCGCAAAGACTCCTCCATCAAAATCGAATCCGGCTTCTTCGATTTGTACACCTCCAAGGAAACAACATGCGAGTACTGCTCGTACTCCGCCCGCGAACAGGTTCTCGCCGAAATCCGCCGCCTCGTTCATCGCTACAGAGGCGAGAATTTGAGCATCACGATCACCGGACATAGCCTGGGAGCTGCTTTAGCTTTGTTGAGCGCTTACGATATAGCTGAAATGAAAGTCAACCTCCTCGATCATGGTGATGACCTGATAGAGAAGATTCCGTTAACCGTTTTTTCATTTTCCGGTCCCCGAGTCGGAAACCTGAAATTCAAAGAACGCTGCGACGAGTTAGGGATTAAAGTTTTGCGCGTTGTCAACGTCCACGATAAGGTTCCGACGGTGCCTGGAATTTTTACAAACGAGAAGTTTCAGCATCAGAAGTATATTGAAGATATGATTTCATTTCCATGGAGCTACGCCCATGTCGGGGTTGAGCTGGCGCTGGATCAAACACACTCACCGTATTTGAGACACAGTTCAGATATCAGAAATGCCCATAATCTCGAAGCTATTTTACATTTATTGGATGGTTATCATGGGAAAGATGAGGAGTTTAGATTGGTGGGCAGAGATATCGCGCTTGTGAATAAGAGTTGTGATTTCCTGAAACGCGATTATGGTGTGCCGCCGAACTGGTGGCAGGATGAGCATAAAGGGATGGTGAGGACGAGTGATGGGCGGTGGGTGGTGCCGGAGAGACCGAGGGTGGAAGCGCATCCGGCGGACACGGCGCACCACTTTGAACAAGTAATTAAGTTTGCTAGGGCTAAGTTAGAGTTGTTTTAATTAGACGTTTGTTTAATCATATGTGAGTACTTATAAATTTGGTGCATGAAATACTGTGTAATGTTATTATTGATCAATAAGTTAATTATATTCAAAATTTCTCTATATTAATTTGAATTTGAGACAATTCCTACAAGAAAATACTAGTTAAATACTAACCAAATTTTACAAAAAGTTTGTCGGAGTTTCACGTTTCCGACCAACGTCGGACAATACATCGTCGGAAGAGATATACTGAACACTTCCCAACCAACTTTAAATTACAAGCTTATTTTTAGTAATTTCTCTTACATCGTCTAAGGTTTTACGTTTTTTTTATTTTTTTTATTTTGAAGATAGGTTTTACGTGTTTGGAACAGAATGGAAGGCACATGTTCCAATCAATCACCTTCTTGAAAAAGAAGTAAACCTAGCTTTTCACCTTTATTTATTTATTTAGCTAGCAATTTTTGTGCTAGTTATTTGCTATTCTAGTACAATGATGTTGATATGCAGGACCAATTTCATTTTATTCTATGAAATCATGATCATAATCTTGGGTGGGTTCATTAAATTTCATGGTCCAAGTTAAGGTTTGCTAAAAATCAAACCTTAATGAATAGACTCTTCAAAAAAATAAACATGCAGTATCGTGTTGTGTGACTTGTGTTAATTATTGTGTTGAATATCCGTATCCAACACTTGTTTATTGTTCTGATAATCTTGTTTTATGGACCCAATTAAATTTTTAATGCTTTTTAACAAAATCTTAAGCCAAACAAAAAAAAGTCATATTTTATTTATTTAATCGATCGAGTTAGGTTATACCATCCGTTCTTTTTAAGTTTCCATCATTAATAGTTTTTTTTTTAATTTTTAAATTTTGCCTTTTATTTCTGAACATTGTAGGGTCCATATTAGCCGATCAATCACCTTCTTGAGAAGGAAACCCTAGTTAACAGCACAGCTATCACCTTTTATCCCTTTTTTAAAAAATTAGCAATTTTTGTGTTCGTAATTTGCTGTCCCGCCGGTACTATGATATTGATAGGTTTGTCGAAGATCATATATAGTTTAATTTGTCTTGAGTCTGGGTTCATTAATTAATTTGCTAATTAAGAAAACAAAATTTGCCCATGTTACATTTAACTAATAAATACTTTGTATGCATGATTGTCCATCATTTAATGGAGAGTAAATGATGTCCTTCTCCTTTTAAGAGAAAAGGGTTCTCACATCGATCACCACTGGCTAGAAATAGGGCACACTCAAAGTTCAAGAGCATTTACGGAAGATTTTTATACATCGTCCATCAACAAGGCTCTCGAGTCTCATGTAAGTAGAGAAAGTCGAACTCACACCCTCTAATAGATACGAGTTCGCTCCTTACCAGTTGTATCGACTCTTATTGGACTCGTTTTTCATTACAAATTTTCTGAAAATTAATTCTACCACAAATTTTCTGAATGCGTGGAATGATTTAGGAAAAATGTTTATGTGGCAATGAAGTGAATTAGTTAGAATTGATCCATTTTGCCATGTCAATTGTTTCTATAATTAATTTTATTAATTATTGTTTTGTAACTTACATATGTATTTATTGACACTTCATACTTTATTGTATACTAAAAAATTTATAACTCCTACTTATATAATTATAGAATTATATAACTACTTTATATAATATTAAAATTATTTTTTTTAAAAAATAATTTTAACTAAATTTTAATAAGTTTTAAAGTTATACATACTGCATTGAATGTTCGTTAATTAAATAAAGATAAAAATAATGTATTTAATAAATCCATTAAAAATATTATATTTAATATTTTAATTTCTATAAGATATATTTGACACAATTGATTCAAATAAAAATTTATTTGATTAAAGTAAGGAAGAAAATTTTAGAATATAAGTTTAATTAAATTTTATTATTATTTTAATAATATAAAATAAATAAATAATTAATTTTTTTGGAAATTTTTTTTTTCCAAATACACATGTCTAATGTTCATTTTGTAATAGAATAGTTGTATTTCATTTCAATGTAAATAAATTTATTAAATTATTATATTTTAATATTAATATTTTCAAAATATAAAGAAAATTTTAAAATGAAATGAATAATATTATTAATTAATAACGAAACAATAACAAATTATTTGATAAAAAAATACCAAATATAAAATAACAAATTATTTAATAAAAAAATACCAAGTATAATATATAGCTCATTTTTCGATAAAAAAGATAAAGAGATTCCAATAATTATTTGTATGGTCTATTATTAAATATTTATCATTTTAATATTTCTGTAAGAATCATGATATTCTTTTTATTTATATATATATGTAAATATATATTCTCTTGTTACAAATATAAAACTAATATTTTGTTACAAAAATACGATATTACTATTTTTATACATTTAAAATGAGTTTTTTTATATACATAATTTCTGATTATTTTATAAAATAAATTACTTCTGTATGTGTGCTTCAAATTCTAAATTAATAATTTTTCATGTATTGTTAATAATTATATAAAAAAATATTATTCAATTTCTTTAATAATATATATTTTGTAAATAAAATTTTTCGTGCAACGCAGGGGATAAAAAGCTAGTTATACGCTAATCACGTAACAAATGTAAAATATATACTGAAGCCGATTTACATTGATTTAACTTAGCCAGGTCAAAACTAAAATTATCCCAAAATTTCATGTTTCTCACAATAATTCAAATAATATGAACACAAAAATCTTAAAGTCAGGAAATATTACTTTACTCAGATAATTGGGTCTTATGATCTAATAATTTCCTTCATTAATTTTAAATGAGAAACTAATCATTTATTCAAAAAAAAATAAAATGAATGAGAAATTAAACAAACTACTCGACACTTGGGCTGAAGTCTGAAGGCCTAGATCCAACTAAAATAGAAACCCAACACTACTCCCAAGTTGTTATGTGATCCAAACAGGGCCCATAGGTTCTTTTTTTTTTCAGTTTCAGGCTTTCAGCCCATAGGTTTACTCCAGTTCCACTGACGATGATTTTGATACGTTCTTTCTCTCTCCATGGGGTTTTGATTCACTGCTTCACTTATTATTATTATTATGATAATTACACCTACATACCTCGATTTAAAAGTAAATACAATAATACCCCTCAACTATTAAAAATTACTAACAAATCATTTAACTCTAATGGAAACCTAAAACTTAATGAAATGTTGTAAAATAACTAAATTATCCCATAGTACTTTTATTATAGTGTTTTATATATGTGAAATGACCGAAATGATTAAGTTGTTGTCAAGTCAATAAAACGTTAGCAGATGAATTATGAAAATGACTAGCAATAGGACCTAAGTGTTAGACGAAACTATAATCGGGAGAATGTCTTTGTAATTTTCAATAGTCGATGGGATATTATTGTATTTTTTCCTAAGTTGAGAGAGTGTAAATGTAATTATCCCTTAGCTTATTATTATTCCAAGAGTCAATTTGTCAGTCTACAATATCCAGGGCATTCACCGTCGATTACAATAACTAGTTAATTACCTCACTGAATTATAGACATTTCGAGAGTGGGACTGCTGGTAGATTTAAGACTATTCCGTACCCAAAGTCAGAATTCGAACTTATAACATTTGATTAACCATATATGAATTCCTTTCCCTCAACCACATCCTCTAATTACCCCGATCTTTCTCTTTTCACTTACCTTTCCGAAGTTATATGAAACATCCTTTTCCTTTAACAAACTTCCAAGAGAGGGTTTCCACATCACCAAATCTTTTAATTATTTCAAACGTTTTATGCATTTTTTCATAAAGTTTCATGCTCCACCGCTTAGAAATTGACTGAGGAAACTAGCATCCTGATTCCTGCACTAAATTTCACAATGTATATATAGTTATTTGGAAGGACAACAAAATATCAACTTAGTAACTCGTTCATACTTAGTTATTTGATGGGTCACTAATCTCTAAAATATATATTGTTGCACGTGATAAATATAATTTAATCTTCTAAGACCAGCTATATTTTTAGAATTCAAACTCAAGATTTCTAATTACTTTATAGTTCCTTATCTTTTGATTTTTTCTTTTTCGCGCACAACGAATCAGGTCTATTGTCCTTTATTGTAATAAGCTAAATAAATAACGTAATAAAAAGATTATGTCTAAAGTCTTTCCACACTATTACCAACGAAAGAATTTGCAAGCAGTGTGCAGTAATAAGGGAGGTCAGACGTATGGAAACCTATCAAGTACTATTCTAGTAGGAGTTGTACCTTTTTGCTAGATTGAAGGAGTTGTACTCTCCTTGGCTATTAGTTTGTAAATTCGTGAACAATGTAGTATACCTTAACATTGGAATATTCGCGGCTCAGCTGCACCCACCACAGTTAATAAAATCCCAATCCCTAATTCTCACCAACCTAAGAAATATACAGAAACTCCAAAAAAGACTTCTCAGCTCCATCGCCAAAGAAACAGTACACACACTGTCTCGCTGAGGAATTCTAGTGGGAGAGAGGGCCACTGTCACTGCCGTCCGCCGCAATGTCAATCTCCACCACCCTAAGTTTCACCGCATCATCACCGCGGGTTCCCTCTCTCCCCCACCTCCCCACCGCCAACTCTTTCTCTCCACTTCCATTTCTCTCCCTCAACCCCCAGAAAAGTACGCTCTTCTCACTCTCTCTAACTCATACCCCTCACCGCACCTTATTCATAGCCTTCTCCAGCAATGCCTTCGCCGCCAACAGCGAAATTGACACCAAATTAGCTGGTGACGGCGGGAGTGGGGGAGACGGAGGTAATAGCGGCGGTGGAGGTGGAGGCGGAGACGATAGCCATGGAAATGAAGGGAATGACGATAAGAACAAGAGGCATAACAAGGAAGAAGCTTTAATGGCGTTGGCGGAGGCAGGGAGGAGTCTCGAGAGCTTGCCTAATGATTTGAGAGCTGCTATAGAAGACGGCAGATTACCGGCGTCGATTGTTCTGAGGTATTTGGAACTTGAAAAATCTGGATTTCTGTCTTGGCTTATGAAATTCGGAGGATTCAAGGAGAGGTTGTTGGCTGATGATCTTTTCTTGGCTAAAGTTGCCATGGAATGCGGCGTTGGTGTCTTCACCAAGGTACTTCAATCCCCAAAGATGAAATCTTTACTCTATTGTTCTGACTGTGTTTGCTGTTCTTCATTCGGTTTTGCATTTTTAATTGATTAATTGGTTGTTTTTGTTTCTCCCCTTATCTGGAAATGAAGCTTCCATTTGATTTTTGTTGGTTCTTATTTGTAGGGCTGATTTTCATAATTTTTTTTTGTATGATACATTAGTTATATCGAATCAAGCTGCACTTTTTTATCTATTAATTTTTATAATCAGAATGGGGCTCAGAGTAAGATAAAGAATGGATGCATGCTTCAAAGGTTGTACCTTTGATACTCGAAACATCATAATTTTACATTTACTCTGTTGAAATTGCTCCGAGTCACTGAGCATCATTTTGTTATTCCTTGTTTTGCAATCCGCAATTTCTGAATTTATTCCTTGACTTTTACATTGGTCATAGAATTTTTATTTTGGCTGGACAGGTTATTTTAACTTCTCTTCTTTTTCCAGACTGCTGCAGAATACGAGCGTCGCAGGGAGAACTTTTTCAACGAGCTGGAAATTGTTTGTGCTGATGTGGTACGGTATCCTATATATCTAAAATCAAATCCTAATACTTCTCTTGGGTTTGCTGATATTTGGATACGTTTTTCTGTTTAATAATAAATTGTTCATATGATGTCTCATAAGTTGAAGTGGTTAGAAATTAAAACCCTTACGAAATAATTGCTCAGGTGATGGCCATAATAGCAGATTTTATGCTTGTTTATCTTCCAGCTCCTACTGTTTCTCTCCGACCTCCTCTCGCACTCAATGCTGGACGTCTTGCTAAGTTCTTCCACAATTGTCCCGATAATGCTTTTCAGGTTAGTTCACTTAAATTTTATTATTTTATTTTTATTTATAATATGAACTGACTCGTGAAATCTTGAATTTAAATCTCATTTTCAGGTTGCTTTGTCTGGGACCTCATTCACAATGTTGCAGAGGCTAGGTGCAATAGCGGTAAGAAATTCTATATTAATTTGTTTGAAAAGAATCTTAAAGCAGAAGCTAGAGTCCATCTCATACATCATATGTTTTTTTTAATCTTTTGGCAGCGGAATGGAGCTAAGCTTTTTGCTGTTGGCACTACTTCATCTCTGGTATTTCTTCAATCTTCACTTTAGAGATCTTAATATGTAAAAAAGATCAAACCTTTTATGTAACTATGATTCATTTGATGTCTAGGTGGGTACGGTTGTGACAAATGCATTTATAAATGCTCGTAAGGCTGTCGACCAATCAGCAGCTGTTGAGGTGGAGAATGTTCCTGTACTTGCAACAAGTGTAGCCTATGGAGTCTACATGGCAGTATCTAGCAATCTCCGGTATGTAATTTATGTTTAAAATTTTAGGAATAATTACAAACAACACCTTGAGGTATGGCCTTTTTTCGAAAAACACCATGACACCTTGAAAATCACATAAATCACCCCGAGTCCGTGATTTTCCATTAATTTGAGGGTGTTTTTCGTTGCCAAAATGACAACCTCAGGGTGTTTTCATAATTTTCAAAGTTTGAGGTTGTTTTTCATAAATGATGCAAACCTCAGGTTGTAAATTGACCAAAACATCTTATTTTTCATCTTTCTTCTGTTTCCCAATAGATACCAAGTATTGGCTGGTGTAATCGAACAACGTATATTAGAGCCGATGCTTCATCAACACAAGTTACTTTTAAGTGCTCTTTGCTTTGCTGTCAGAACCGGCAACACGTTTTTGGGTTCTTTATTGTGAGTTCTCTCTCTTTAGTCTTTACTACACCTCTCGATTTGCTTCTTGCTCCTTCACTTTATAACTTGTGAATTCCATTTAATTTTTTTTTTCAATTGTCAACAGATGGGTTGATTATGCTCGTTTGATTGGAATCCAGAAAGCTCAAGATGTAGAATGATAGTGAATGTAGGATTCGTTGACTTCTCGTAAAAAGAAGTTAGTTTCCTGGATATTTATATTTGTATCGTTGGTGATTTGGGTTTGCAATGAATATACATTTGTGTTCCTCTATAATTTCATAATTATTCATCAAATATCCATATATAAAGTTGAAACTATGTTGGGGTTTCACTGAAGAGGAATTGGTTCAATGACCAAGGAAAGTATGAGTGCTTTAGATTCACCATCTGGAATTCCATGTCCATCTCCATCTTTATACATGCACTCTGAAATCCTTGCAAAGTTGATTGAAGTTGTTATGAAATCTCTCGAGTACTCACCATTCATTAATGTATCCTCGTTTATTTTCTTCCATGTCGAACGAATAAGATTCTTGATGTAGGCGCGGGATTCTTCCTCAGAACAAGCCGTGTCGTGCATGTAGCATTGGATTGATTTTGGATTATCACCTCTCTTCAACTCATCCTGTAAAACACGAGAAAATCTGACTTTTATTTTAGTCAAATATACATGTATTGTTTCAGATCTTCTATTTCAGTATGTAAGTCAGATAAATCTTTACATATATGATTAAAAAGAAAAAATTGGAACAGAGGATTTAACCAGATGTTGGGGTTTTGAAGAGCAAAAGTTGTAAAAATGGTGGGAAAAAAAAAAAAACTAGAAAAAGCACACCCAGAGGTGCTTCTAGCTTATTTTAAGTAGAAGTATCAAAACCAAACACTTCATTTATGCTTGTTTAAAGCTAAATGCAGAAAAACACTTGTTTAAGAGTTTGCAAATGCTTCCATTGTATACATACCGTTGAAGTTCCCAAGTCATCTGCGAGACGAGAAACGAGAGATGGCCATTTGATGATTTCAGGGTTTTTCTGTAAATCCTCCAGAGCTTTTTGTTTAATTGGATTTGTGATGCAGAAATAAGCATGAACCAAAAGCAGAGGACCAGTGCTTGAAACCCATCCATTTGTAAGGAACTCATTCAAGCTTGGTTTATGTCCATTGTAGTACCATTTTGCTTCCAGTAAATATTTCTTACAGAGTTCTGCCCACTGCATTAAGACTGAAAGAACCTTAAAAAATTGTTACATTAAATAAACTATCTTAAGAATACAGAAGTTGTACTTACCCTTCGACCCAAAAAAAAAAAGTTGTACTTACCCTGTTTGTAGAGTGAGGGACAATATTGAACCCTTGGTCTCTATATAAATCATAAGCCATTTCATTAACTGTATTAAACAGAGCTAGAAAACATATTCTCATGTACTCCGGAAGCTGTTCTAAAGCATTGATGTCCCACCTGAAACCAAAACAAGAACAATCCTTAGATCAAGTATAATTACAAAAAAGAACCAACATTATCTCTAATCCAAAAAGTTCCCCTCCACTTATTAAAATTACCATTATCCCCCGACACTAACAGATAGAGGGTGTAGTTAACTAACAACTAATGCTACTTGTAAGACAAGCCAACCTGTTGACTGCATCTGTGAAGAGTTCATGTTCATCCAGAGTACCGTAAACATCATAAATATCATCTATAATTGTAATCAGCACAGCAAACTTGACAGACATTATTCTGCAGTATCTATAACGAGGTTCAAAAGTGAATCCCACCGTCCATAAAAAGCACTCCACCAATCGATCCCTGGCAAAACTCAACTTTTCTGCTAGACGAGTATTAGTATGCCACCTATAAAATGATAAGCATTATCTTCTGTAATTAACTTTTACTTAAGGGATAATTATCAACCATCCCTGGGGTTTAGCTCAAATTCAGAAACCCCCTGAGGTTTCAGAACTTACCAACTCCCGCCCTGAGTTTTGAGGCTAAAGGAAAAATTAAAGGAATATAGTGAACCTCAAGGGGGTAGTTCGTGAGAGTGATAGCGAACCTCATGGTGGAGTTAGTAATTTCTGAAGCCTTAGAGGGTTTTCCGTACTATAGCAAAACTCCAGGGAGTAGTTGGTAATTATCCTTTTACTTAATTAATGAAATGCTACTCTACTATTTCTTTTACCTCGATAATTCTTTAAGTTCATCCTGATACATGGATTGCACTATGTTGAAATCCAGCTTAGCAAGTTCAAGCAGAATAAGGTTCTTATTATGTCTCTTTTCGTATGCATTTATGAACCATCTCGTCTCTAGTCTCAGCATTCTGCAATGTAACGGAACTTCCAAGGCATGGCTTATTTCATCAGCAAGATTTCGGTTTATGTTTTGGTGCAGCTTTTGATTGAGATGACAAGAAGCAAAAACTTGGGCTTCATCCAATATTGTCTCACCTTCCATTGATAGGTATGAAGCTTCATATAAGCTAAGTAGTCCATTTATATCGTTCGAAAGGGTAATCTTGAAATTTCCCATTTCATCCATGAAATTTCTGAGAAATATTTCTGCAAAAGATTTGAACATTCATAATTATGATATGAATTCACTGGGAACATTTTTTCGGGATTATTACACTTACATACCCTGAAGTTTGGAAAATTAGAGAAACATACCTTGTCAAAAACATTTCATTACATTTGTTAAGTTTCGATAAAGCCTGACTTTTTTTATTTCTTAACAGAAAAGCCAGAAATATGATGTGAAAAGTGCTTTTTTTTGTTAAGGTTCTCTAACGGTAGATAGAGTTCGAGGTAGGTTTCTGTAATTTTAGAAATCTCAGGGTATGTGAGTGTAATTATTCCTTTATTAAGATTTGCAGTATGTACCTGGAGAGATTTTGTATCCATGCTGCCTGAGGAGCCTAAATATCAACGCTGTAAAGTGCAAATTGTCTATGTAATTCCATTCATGGCATGCATCTACATAATTAATATAGATATTTTTCAAAATTCTGTCTGTATAATATGAGAAGTGATAGAATATCCCAAGTCTTTGCAGCACATCAACAAGCTCAATCTGTTCAAATGGATCCTTTGTTTTCTCCAGTAATAATTTCACTTCATCTTTGAGCTTCTCCTCTCGCTCCAAGAACTTTTTTTCCTGATATATAAATATATATAAGAGATAATTACACTCACATACCCTGAGGTTTGGCCTAATTACGCATACTCTAAACTCTAACTGCCGTTGAAAATTTACACGAATAAACTCTTGAAAATTTGCATTAAACCTCGGAGAAGAAGCAGTTAAAGAAATTGTTGTTATCAAATATATATCTTACCCCGTAAACACTGTTTAGTGATTGAAGAAATTCATGATTCCAAATGCTGGGCTTATAGTTGGCTGATCTCCTCACCGTAGAATCCATCTATGAAGGACTTAGTGATATGTAAATGTTGTGATACTGAGGAAATTAGACATTATTGAGCAGATTATATAGGAAAAATCAAAAATATATATCTTGAGTCATTGTTGGATGTTATGTACAAGTTGCTAAATATGCAACTTTCCTTTCTTGTGCAAAATACAGATATATACAGACAAAATAGGAATATCTTTGTGGTGGTAAATTTGATTATTTGTCTACAAGACGTCTCACATGCAATTATTGCCCTTATCAAGCCAGCGGAGCTTATTGATTGACAAACTAAATTTCTCGTCGTTATTGAGGGCGATCCACCCAATTTAGTTGTTCTATACACAAGTTCGAGTTTGAACCTTAAACTTTACTTAAGAAATCTCTATACCAAAAGTCAACTGAACTTTGGTTCTTGTCGTTATTATTACTAAACATTAATGTTAATATGTAGAGTCTATTTCAATTTTGGCTATGAACTTTAACATGTCACCCCATTTGTATTTGTTAGTCCATTCTTTTCATACAATGTTAGTCCCAAAACGACATAAACAAGGAAACAAATAAAAAATCACAAATATGAATTTAAACGAAAATACAGGTTACCCCAAAAGAGAATTGAGTTACGTATTTGAATAGTTTTCTAGTGGGAGAAAACGTGAAGTTAGCATTTGCCCTCCAACTTGAACTGACAATATCTATCAATTTTCATCCTGAAATTTCACCCTAGTTAAATTTTGATATAATAATAATTGCTTTTCTCAATTTTATGATACCATAAATTATAATTTATATTAATTTCGGTACATTTAGATTGAATCGTTAATGTCCAAAACCAAAAGTTAACAAAACACGTAAAATCCACCGTAAATAGTAACATTTCAGGGCTAAATGCACCTAACATGATACAAATTATCACTAGCTTATTAATTTAGCTCATATCCCACTTCATCACAAGCAAAACAACTTATTCTTGTCAAGCTTCAGCATATTCACAACATCACTACGTATACATACACATCTAGCATCTAAATCAGCTCTCATTTTTCTCATGAAAGTATTAGATACCCCTCTGTACATTAAATCACAAAGAAGCATAACAATCTAATTTTTGGGGAAAATAATCATCCGGATCAAGTCTCACGAGGACCGTCAAAAGACTGAGTCCTCCTCAAATTCCAATGAAGTCCATCATGGATGCTTCGTAGGAAATCATTGGTGGAATCAACTTGACAAGCAGTAGGAACGGGCCAATGAGCCATGCTGCAGACGAGCGCATCTCCAGGAGCTAACTGTTTTCTGCCCTTTCCGTCAAACGAAACCCATGCATGGCTTCTGCTGTTGAATGGTACTACTACTCGAAGAGTCACGTGCTCGGGAAGCATTAGAGGTCGGAACGATAAAGAGTGGGGACATATTGGTGTGAAAAGAATTCCAGGGACCTATAAAGAGATCACGAGAAATTAGATGGTGCTAAACTTACCTGAGGGTGAACCAAACACAAGCAGTGCTAAACTTACCTGAGGGTGGACCATTGATCCTCCAGCTGCTAATGAATATGCTGTGCTCCCAGATGTAGTGGATAATATTAGGCCATCCCCTTGTACGCAGGTGACGAACGAATTGTCACAGTAGCATTCCAGATTTGTTAGGAAGGACGAAATTCCACGGTCTATTGTCACCTCATTTAGAACAAGCATTGGACCTTCATTCTCATTATCACTTTTAGCTGCATCTCTGATGATGTGGCATTGCAATCGATGCCTTAATGTGATACTGATTGGTCCTTGAAGAATTGAGTTAAGATACTCACGGTATTGTTCACTATCTGGTAATTTGTGTTAAGGATTAAATTGATGGAAAAATTGTAGCTTTTTTGTATAATATAATTGATCATAATGCTTAATTATGCAAGAAAAATGAAATATTGGAGAAAAGATTTGAGGATACGAAATGGAGTCATGAAACCGAGAGAACCTAATGAAAATGGCACGACTGGAGGAACAGGTCCTTTGAACATTGAAGCAGCCTGAAAAAGAAAAAATATTAATTACCAAAGTTGCCCAGGGAATAAAATTAAAAAAA
This sequence comes from Verbena officinalis, assembly GCA_958496215.1. Taxonomy (NCBI): domain Eukaryota; kingdom Viridiplantae; phylum Streptophyta; class Magnoliopsida; order Lamiales; family Verbenaceae; genus Verbena; species Verbena officinalis. The sequence continues at coordinate 2,013,349 of OY292385.1, forward strand.
AAATAAAATGAAATGAACAATCATTGGTGAAAAGATGGTTGTAAATGGAAAAATATAAACGGCACATACCCAAAGGACAGTTCCATCCCCGCCCAGAGTCACTACGAGGTCAACTTTTGTATGTAGTTGCAGGATATCATTTTCTGTGAAAATAAATTAATACTTCAGCTAATTGAGGAAAAGAATATATTCTTAACAGAGCATGCTGATTTTTAAGAAGCATAGCCATTTTATTTATTTGAATATAAGTGCTTGCCCACGGTATTAATATAGCCTGTCCAATAACCAATCACAAAATTCAGGGAGATTGTTCCAACTATTATATTGAATTAAAAAGTGGTTTCCCAAATTAGTATAGATAGTCGACATTATGGAAAGCTATTTTTAATAACAGGGGCAAAACAGGAATCAAGTAGCATCTTATGTCTCCGACTTCCAAAAAGAAGAATGAAGTTTACCATCTCGCCAGGTTTGTACAAAGCTGTAGTACAATGATTCTTTCAAAAGCTCAGTCTTCACTCGTGGCTCCACAAATATATTCAACTTCTTCTGTTCTTTCAACCATCTACGAAGGAGAAAAAGGAATTAGAAACTTAAACATGCTTCTGGAGACATCAATAAAATAGTAAATAGTAATGACAAAGAAGCTCAATATCGATGTCCAAGCGATACCAAAACCAGCACCCTATCAAAAACTAAGGAAAGAACAATAATTTGAAGGAAAAAAAATGTAAAATACTCCGATTTTGAAGTATCCTACCTGATCATTTCAAAGCATAAAATTCGGACAGAAGTCGAATTTGGCTTCGTCAATATAAGAACAGTATGTGGAGGAGATTCCCATTTCAAGCAAATCTGGATCGCCAAAAAGTTTGTTCATGAAGTGCTGAATATGAGTCTCAGAATGCAAAAAACAAATAAAAATTGTTTTGAGTGAAAATGAAAGCGACATGAGATAATATTTATACCTGTTTACTACTGCGCTCTGCAGTTGTTATATTGCCCTTCTCAAAAGAGACGATGTCATGTTTGTGTCGATCACTTTTTTCACCCTTGCAGTACCATGATAACTTAAATGATGCCTATCTCCACAAAGAAGTACGTCAAAATTGACAATGTTGAAACCAAGAAAAAAGAAAAAACTTATAAAGCCAGGAAAAGCACGTTTGCTCTTCAAATGGAATAATTTAGTGCTTTCTTGACACTTTCACCTCATTATTGATAGATCTTCAGAAGTGAAAAATTATAATCAGGGTTTTTCCTATAATTTGATCTTTCGTTCTTCTCTAGTCTTAACTTTCCATTCTTCATTATTGATGATTAATGGAGAATAGCATACCTTTCTAGTCATCTTATTCTGGGAAACAGAAGAGTCAAAATCAGCTCCACCATCTCGAAGAACCTCATGAGCACATATATCATTTTTCCCACTGCATGACTCACATTGTTCTCTGTTTCCATCTGAAGATGCAATTTCGTTCTCCAAGTCTCGTGATCTTTCAGCATCTGAGTCACTTCTATGCCCTCCAGATGATAGCACTGTGAATCAAGCCAGCAGATTATGGGGATGTTTGCAAAAAATTCTGCGTTTTGAAAAGTTAAAGTAGAAGCTAAGATTGTAAAAGTTGTAGTAAAAGGTGGGAGTGTTCATAGAAAAAGGTACAAAAACACTTTAAATAATAGGAAAATGAACTTAGAAGCTGGAAAAAGACACCCTTCAAGGTGTTCTTAGCTTCTAGCTTATTTTAGCTTATTTTAAGCAGAAACAGCAAAACAAAGTACTCTCTTTCAGCATTTTTTAAGATAAAACGATACTAATTTTCATAGCCACTCTTTATCAAAAATCGGAAAAGAAAAGAAGATAGTAAATGTGGCAACAAAAATCATATATTTGACAATTTGATGCATATATGATTTCTGATTCATTAAACCTTTTTGCTCCAACTGCAAATTGCGGGCCCGCTCTAGTTCATATTTACGCTTCCACTCAGCAGCCTCAGCTTGAGCAGATGCCTTCCCGTCAGTGACCCTTCTTAATGCCTTTGCAACAGCTAAAACACACATTTTCAGAATTCAGTAAAAAGTTAAGAAGCAGATTCTTAGAATCGAAGTTAGCTGAAGAAGTTATAAAGACACACTTCTCAAAGCCTCAGAGAATTCAATGAGATGATCATCAATTCCATGGAGCATAGGCTGTTCGATAATTTCCTGGACTGCTTTTTCAGAATTCAGTTGAGTAAATGAGTCTAGAAAACCATTCTCCGAGGGGGACATGCTGGCATTGCCCTGTTAAGAAGTTGCATATTGGTCTTCGGAACATAAGCAATAAGCAACCTATTTATAAGCATAAGCAATAAGCAACCTATTTATAAGCATAAGCAATAGTCTTCCACACGGTTAGAAGTCCAATTGGGGGCCTGTGTCCTAAACTTTGCAAATAAAATACATAAACCTTCTACAGTCACCATGCCATGTTGCAATGGCACTTTCCCAGAACTATATGTATATTACATATGGAATTATTTAAATGAAATCACCAGTCAAAGAAATATGTATTTCAATAATATAATTCATTAGAAAGAGGAATAAGAATCCAGAATTTCAAGAAAAGCACAAAAGAACAACAAGAAATAATACGAATTAAAGGGAAGAACGAAATCAGTTAATAATAACTGCCAAGCATCTTCATCACCAATTAACATGCCAATAACTGGCAAAATCAACGAACAATAACAGAAAAATAAAAAATCAAGATTCCACATTTGGATTTGGACGCGATAGAGAACATACATTGGCGGAGGTCCAGCTGTTTGGGATTGGAGGACCCTCTCTCTTATACATGTGTATCTGTGTTTGTAGACACACAAACACAGTCAGAGACAGTCAAGATGTTTGGTAGAATTCCCCAAAGAGAAGAGTCCAGAAACACAGCAGCTGTTTTGGGTGGAAATGAATTTACACATATGTGTATGTGTATGTTATCTATATATATATATAAGATTACAGATTCATGGGAATTGAGCTGAAGGCATGGGAGATGGCGGGTAGGAAATGGTTCGGTGGAGATGATTCTTTAGAGGGGCCGACCATGGAAGACGCGTGGGAAGCATGGAGGACTGGAGAAGGAGACTTCAGAGAGTGGAGACAGTGATTTTGACCTGCCAATTAGCTTTTTCATATAAAAATGAACTGCATGGTTTTATTTTTTTTAAAATGTTTTTTTTGAGGAATAAGCTCTGTTTGTCTGTATTTTTATGAGAGAATTTTTCATTTTTTAAAATTAATTTAGTAATTAGTTGTTCAACCATTTGGTTCTAATTTTCTTTTATTTATCTTTTTTGCATTTATCTTATCATAATATTATTGTATAAGTTGAGTTTGATATTAATTAAAATAAATAATGGGCCCTCATAATATTATTTTATATGTTTAACTTTATTTCATTTTGACCAGATCCTTAAACAAGATTTATTATTTGAATCCTAATTTATGAATGAATCAATTGAATTGAGTGAATTATATCTAATTAAAATTTTGCCGTATCTGAACAAAAAAGTCGTGGGAAATTGAAAATAAGATGTAAGTTATGCATATTTGATACAATAAGTTATCCTTTTTCTCAAAATGATTTAAATATTTGGACTCCCGAATTCTAGGGTGGACTTAGTCATTTAGAAATTTTTCTAATAAATCTTGAGTCAAGTTTTTGTTTTGTATTTAAACTTAGAATAGAATTATAATACCTCATTCTTCTTATAAGGAGTCCCTCCGAAAACTTCCCGAGCTGCCCGGTTTAATCTTTTTTTTTTTTAAAAAAAATTATTCATGATATTGTGATTTTATTCCTTATGATATTCTTTTTATGATCTGTTTGTTAGTGATGTGATCAAAATTGAATGGCATTAATGAGTCCACACTACTAACTTTTGGTAGGCAAATAAAGTATCTGACTAATGGACTCATTATTTGGTGTGAGTTAATTCATTATTTGTATTGGGTATAGTCAGACCACGACTTTGTCAATAATTATTATTAATATATTATTTTTTGGTCAAAAATAATTATTATACTTAATACTCTAAAATTTTAAAAAAGTATATTACTATTTAACCTATTAATATATATAAAGATTACATAAAGTTATAAACAGTTGTGAATTAATTTGTTCAGTAATGTCGTGCCCAATATGAAGAGCTAATTAAAAATATTTATGAATTTGTCAACTTTTATGACTTAGTTTGCTAAAAAAAAAAAGACTAGCTGCACCATTCACACGGTATTTGGTTGAGTATATGAATTCTTTTAACTATGCAAGCTTTTTGAGAATTTATGAGATATTGTTGATTGTTTGATAAATATATTATGAAAAGAACTTATACAATTTTAAAATAAGATATTAGGAATTTTATAAATTCTTTGTAAAATATATTGGAGAATAACAACTTTGTTTTCAAAATTTGATTCCAATCCAAAACTTAAGGGAATGGGAATCAGAACCATCAAAGTAATAAAGCCCCCCACCAAAGTCTCCTTCAAACTGTATTTTTCATTCAAGACAGATTCAATGACAAAAAAAAAGTGTCATATACCGATTCGATCCGAGTTTGTGGAATTGGCAATTCTTTTTCATTCTAGAGTCTAGACAAATTCAAGCATCGAGTAGAATACTTTTATCTCCGAGGGCCAACGGAGCGAAATATACTTAATATTTATAATTTTAAAATAAAACATGTTAAATGTTAAAAAAAAAAGTATTGTATTTTATTGAAGGTCTTCATTATATTATTACTAATATATACGATTATTAATTTAATAAATTAAATAAATAAAAAATTACTAGGCCTTATACGGATCATGTCTACTACTAATTCAGCCCGTATTAGAATTAAAATCCACTTTGAAACTGGGCCTTATACTTCTTTTGGATCCAAAGCATAGGTCCAAGCCCAAAACTAGTAAGTGGGCTTTCATGGGCCACCTTGAGATCTTCTACGTTACTGTGCGTTATAAAGCCCCCCAGAGAGGCAAAGACCATTGATGCTTTACAATGGAAACAATGGACAATAACGATGCAGTTTCAACTCCCCCGCCACCAGCCACCCCCCCCAACGGTGGTGGTGTCGCCGTTGATACCACCACCGAGTCAGTTTCCACTCCTCCCACCCCCTCCAACGATGTTGCCGCCGAGTTAAACACAGTCACCAACCCTGAGGCGAGTGAGCCAGTTCCCAATCACGTTAATGGAATCAAAGAGGAGACAGAAGTCGCTGCCTCGGAAGAGCTGTCCTCCGACGACACTTCCGTCTATGGTACGCCACAAGCTCTCGAAAGCGACCAAATTTCCCCGATGGAAACCACGCATTCCCCGAATCCGCCTCCAGAAACAGATGGCGACGAGGAAGAAGAAGGAGAAGAACCTCCACCGAAGAAGCAGAAGCAGCTCTCCGATTTACCCAAAATCGAACCTACCGAGCCGGAAAAAAACGAGTTGCCCTCCCTCGCGGCCGCAATTGCCGCTCCGCCCCAAAACGGTAAGCCCCCGTCGAGTAAATCAGGCAAGAAATCGAAGAAGAAGAACAAGGACGTCTGGTCCACCACGTCGAGGAAGGGAAAGAAAAAAACCAAACACGCTTCCAACAGCAATCACAATTCCAAAACCAACGGCGCCGCTGAAGATAAAGTGATGATTACGCCAATCCCTAGATTTCCGGACAAAAATGACGATAGCCCTGACCTAAAAATCTGCCTCTCGAAGGTTTACAAAGCAGAGAAAGTCGAATTGAGTGAGGATAGGCTCAGTGCAGGCAGCACAAAAGGGTATAGAATGGTGAGAGCAACTCGCGGAGTCACTGAAGGCGCTTGGTATTTCGAGATTAAAGTGGTGCATTTGGGTGAAACAGGGCACACGAGATTAGGGTGGTCCACCGATAAGGGCGATTTGCAGGCGCCTGTAGGATATGATGGGAATAGTTTTGGGTATAGAGATATTGATGGGAGTAAAGTGCACAAGGCATTGAGGGAGAAGTATGGAGAAGAAGGGTATAAAAAAGGTGATGTTATTGGGTTTTATATTAATTTGCCTGATGGAGGATCTTATGCCCCTAATCCTCCACGTTTGGTTTGGTATAAGGGGCAACGGTATGTTTGTGCACCTGATGCAAAGGAAGATCCGCCTAAAGTTGTGCCTGGTGAGTTTTCTGTTGTTCTTGCAATTAAGGTGTTGTAATATGCTGGCTAATGTGATATTCTTATATTATCTTGAAGTAGTATTAGTGAAGTTGATTTGTTTGATTGAAGGTTTTCGATATGTCAGTTATACTTGATTATGCATGATAGATTCCGCTTCATGAACTACTGAGTATTGGAAGGTTCATTGATCAGTTGTATCTGAGTTTTTGAAAGCTGAAGGAATGATGGGTTCCACTTTTTGTGTTATATTTATGAATTTATGCGGTGGCTTAGACTTGGATATCAATCTCCTTTGTGTGGCCTACTTCTCTACTTAGCTATTAGACATTTGATGATGGATTAGACTTTAGAGACTAGAGTCACTACTATCATTGTTGTTTGATTTATGTGGTTGGTGAATGAGTTATTCTTTTTGCTCTTCTTTTCCACATTATTTTATGTGTAAAGGTGTCCCCTTCGCAATGCATTCTTTGTTTGCATATAAGGATTTAGAAGAAGAAGGATTGGTTTCTAGTCAAAGTTTATTAAGTGAATGCATTTTCCATTGAAAACAATGTTCTTTGGAACATACAAAACCTTTTAGTGGGTAGCAATCATAGTTTTGCTTGATATGATCTTGGAGTGCTATGTGGTTAATACTGAGAAGTAACACTGTGCATGGCTATTGCCTCGATCATCCATGTGGTATCAGGCATATATATACCCATTTGGTTTACCTTGGCAAGGTTGATATGCATCAAAGTTGATATGTCACTATTCACCTCAAGCTTTGTCATAGTGTTTTATATAACAAGACCACCACTAGTGTCTATAAAAAAAAAAAAGATCATTTTTCCTTGAGTGTGTTTTTTGTGCCCCCTTCCCTGGTCGAATACAAAGGATGACCCAATGAAACACTCTTGTTTCTAAAAGATTTGGCACTAAAAAATACCTATTACCAATGACTGTATCCATACCCGAAATCTTACACAGACAAGAATTATAAGTCCTTTAGTCATACAGAAGATTTAACAAGAATATGAAGTAGAGCCATCAAGGGCATATCACTATAAGCATCTCTCCGCCCTTATTAGTTTCTCCTGAGGTTTGAGAGTGAAATAATTCCTACCCAGTGACAGGTATTAAACATTGATTACATTAATTGTGCATTTATTTCTACTGCTCATACTAACCACACTTTTTTTTAAAAAAAAAATCTGAGAGTAACCTATTAATTTCATTGTGTATGAAATATTGCTTTTGGTTTGCAGGAAGTGAGATATCCTTTTTCAAAAACGGCATATGTCAAGGGGTTGCTTTCACAGAATTTTATGGCGGTCGTTACTATCCAGCTGCCTCAATGTACACTCTTCCACACCAATCAAATTGTGTTGTAAAGTTCAATTTCGGTCCTGATTTTGACTCATATCCTGATGACTTTGGTGGGCGTCCGATCCCCAAACCCATGATTGAAGTTCCATATCAATCTCACGACAGCAGAGTTGAGACTGGTGTGTCTAATGAGAAGCAACAATAGCTATTTATTTTGTTGCCATATTTATTTAACAATTACATAGGAGAACCCCAAGATGTTTATTGATTTGATTTAGATTTAGATTTCCATTTGTAATTTTGGTTGCTGTTGCTAACACGGCTGACATATCACAAACAGTCACCTAGATGTAAACTCAATTTTTCTTGATATCTTTCCCAAATTTTCAATTCTATATCTTTTCTGATTTTCCTTTTCCCAGTTTCATGAATTCTACGACTCTATCCTTGTTGTAAGAAATTGCATAATAGCTGGAATTTTAAAGCACGACTGCATACGAGTGAATACTTGATTTCTCGTGTTTTATTTTGAATTAAAAAAAGGGGAAGACGGCGCTTCTCTTGATAGAAAAGTTTGTTTTGTGATGACAGGTAGTCCAAGGAATATCACCAGAATGTGCCCTATGCAGTATAATTGTGAAGGCTCCTGAATAATTGGTTCTTTAAAGCTTGAGAAAAAATACACTCAGGTTGGTAAATTTTTTTATTTAAAGAATCTACCATTTCTATATGTATTACGTTCCTATTTTATTGTCACTTTGTGAGCTGCATTACTGAAGCTAAACCTATGTATAGTTCAAAACATGTCTATGGTACGTACCTTAATGTTGTTGTAGGAACAGCACAATCCTCTTATGAAATTTGGTCTAAATGTAGGCTATGTTGCCACCTTGAATTACATTGTTCCCCTGCTTTTAGTTTCTCTGGTACATTTGGGCCTGTCCAGTTTCCTAATTTTGGCTTTGGATATTAATGTTCCACCGTAGTAATTAATGGCTCAGACATAAATGTACGAAATTGATACAAAATTAAGTTATGGTACCAAAATTGATGAAATTGATTAATATGGTACTAAAATTGAATGAGGTCAAAATTACGGTTTCAAAACTAATATTAACTCGAGTTAAAACTAAGTTTGTTTTAAAAGAAAAGGAAATAATTATAATGTAAAGTGTTAACATAATTATAGGTAGGTTCCATTAAGTTCTGAAAATTACATTCAGTACCCTTGCCATGAACTGACGTCTAAAAAATGGCCGACTAATAGTATGATTGGAGGTGAGGATTATCTGGCAGATGCTAGGTCTATTTTATTTCATGATTTCTCTTGTATTTAATTATCTTTATTTTCTTGTAAAGTTTATATTTGGAGAATGATGATTTGATTTGTTCTTTATTTACATAATCTTTTAATGTGAAACGAAATCTGAGTTGACATGGCAGAACAAATGAATAACCTTCCCGGGGAAAATAGTTTGGAATAATTATACTTACATAGAGATTTTGACTAATTATGTAAATATATTTCTAAGGTTTAGAAATTTACAGAAACACACCTATCCTGAACTCGAATTGTCGTTAGAAAACCTAAATGAAAAAGATATTTTCACATTATGTTTCTGATTTTTCTGTTTAAAAGCAAAAATGAAATCAAGATTTATGGAATGAATGCCTCCAAAATTGATCCAGTTACTTAATGAATGTAGTGAATTTTTTTTGACAGAGTATATTTTTGTAATTTTTCAAATTATAGAAAATGTTTGTGTAATTTGAATTAACATAGCCAGTAAGAACTGCCGGAGCAAGTGTGATTGTGGAGGTAAGGAATGCAATTGATACCCTCGAATTTAAAAGTCATATTTATTAATCCCACTTAAAATACTATAAATTTTGTAAAGTAAAAGATATAGTCAATTTTGTAATATTATATCCACTAACGCTAGGGGTGCTACATGTAATTTCCCGATTCAATTGAAGTGTATTTATAGTTACATGAAACTTTTGAGGAGGATATTGTAATATTCCTGAATTTTATAAAACCCAATTGAAATTATAAAGAACAATAAATTTATGGAAATTAACGATGTCATTATATTTTTCTTTGAATTTCTTATTTTTCTCTTGGTAGTTATGGGTCAGTATTTGACCCTATAACAGGTAAGTCACTCTTTCCATTAGGGTTTTTTAACAAGTTATTAGATATTAGGGTATATTTTTGTAATTTTTCAAATTTTAGGGTGTGGAACTACATCTTATTTGCTTGTTGTCCTCATTGCCCAGAATTATACGTTTGAAATGTATTTTATTTTTAGTAAAGTTATGATGCACATATACTTCTAAAAGTTTTACCTTATTGACTCGTGTCTGTCACACTTTTCTAGTGTAAAATATTGAAAAAACATTGTATTGTCGTCTTTGTGTGTCACAGCAAATAAGAAACTCATTTTTCATGGCAATTTCTTTTCTCGGAAAACTAGTTAAATGTTCAACTCATCTAAATTAGGTCTTCGGAACCTGGATGAAGGCACCATGTAATATTCCAATCTAAAATTGTGGGCCTGTTCCTTTTTTCTTATTTTCTTTAATATTTTTAATGTTTTTTTTTTCTTTCTAAAAGAAAATTTGTTGTTCCCTACTACCCAATGAGATTCAAACATTGATCAGTCCTCTTTTTTATTTATTAAACTCATTTATATGGATCATTGATTAGCCCATTTATTGATATAGGTTTGTCACTTTTTTATTTATTAAACTCATTTATATGGATCATTGATTAGCCCATTTATTGATATAGGTTTGTCACTAGTGATGCATTTACAGATACCAGAAAATATAGGTTTGTCAATGAGTCGAATTTGGAACAAATCAGTATAAATCAAACCCAAATCTAACAAGTTATTTCAATATTTGAACCCGATTCAAGATTTTATAGCATTAGGGTATGTCTGTGAAAATAATTCATTACCACATGATCTTTCATTTTCAGCCATTAACACCTTCAATTAAATTTCCATGAAATGAATTTAAAGCAGAAGTTGCATCTGTCGATGCTATAAATTCAGATAAGACCAATGCTTGTGATTGTTTGAAACAAGTGCATGAAAAATCACATGTAAAGAATCCAAATTTGTGACTTTTACCTAATTTAGACTACTACACTACATATACAGGCCAACTATAGCGTTCACAAACTTTTACAAAAAGTGATTTTTGGTTGTAGCTTAAGAAAGAATTGAAGGAAAAGGTGTTACTTTACTACTTCTGCATAAAATAAGTTGAAATAAGCTAGAAGTTGGAAGCATCTCAAGGGTAATTTTTTCATCATTTAGGTTCTTATCGACTTTAACTTCTTCAAAAATATAAGTTTTTGCGAACACCCTCAAAATTTATGGCGAAGTCGCCTTAACTGGCCGCATTAGAAACGGTATTTGACAATTTCTTGATCTCCTACCCTAAGTGTCATTATCTTTCCATTAAGAGATAGGCCAACATTTAATTTCAATCAGATTGAAAATGACTAAGTGACAGCAATATTTTCGGTGTAAGCCTGTATGCAAATTTGTGTCAATTTCATATCATAAATGCACGTCAAGTATAACTTATTACAACATTTAAACAACGTACTGAGACTGCTAAAAATCTAGAATTTGAAATGAACATACAGTCCAGAGTCACTTTCCAAATTTCATTGTCTTAAAACCAAGTTTCTCATCAGGCATGCCTCAGGAGACTGGCAACATTAAGCAATTCCCCAGCTATTTTGGCGGAAAATTCGTATGAATAATTGAATATCGATAAATCCATCAAAAACTTAGATTCTACATCACGGGAATATCAAGAAATGCAACAAAAATAAGGCCATCAGCCACTTTATTGAGTTGAAAGTACAAGAAAATGATCCCTTTGGGCACAAACACAATCAAGATTAAAAAATAAATAATCAATATTTGCCAATATAACAACATCTCTTTCGTTTTTATCGGAAATCACTCGCAGAATACAGACTCATAAATGCTGCACCTGATGCAATAGCACTGAATGAATAACATGTGTTCATTTAAATTAGTTTTTCTCTTTCCTTTATGAAACCAATATAGAGTTATTAGATATCTCTCGAACACATGCATCCATTCAGCTACCCTATACAGTTGCGTTTAGGGTAAAGGAGAGTTTAAACCTTCTTGAGAAGACAAAGAGATCATCTTGGAAGGTTGGGATAGCTTCCGCTTAAACGAAGGGCGCTTTTTGAACTGGTGCAATGTTCTCCTAGCATAAATTGACTGGAAAAACTCTCCGGTTCTCTCCTTTAGCTTGAGAATGATGAAGAAGAGAACTCTGTAACATAGTATGAGGGCGTATAGAGCGAACAAATCCCACCACTTTGAATGGTTTAAGGATATTCCAAACATGTTCTGTATTACATCTTCTCCTGTTATGTTAGGATCACCTGGTACTAGAGGATCGAATACGACTCCAATCATGTCATTCTTGTATGATCCCTGCACAAAGTATACATGGAGATTATGACTTCTATTCAAAGAATGCAATAAAGTTGGTTTCAGTTAATAAAGGTTTATTCATATACGTTGAAATTGTTGTTATATGAACAGACTAATGATGTGTACTTAATGATGTGAGCTATGAACTATAAACCGACACGTAGTGGATGTGTGCAAGAGCTTCTTCTTTTGGAGAAGCTAAGGTTGACAAAAATAGCAGTCGCAAAAGTGAGGGCTTTTGGGAAAAAGAGAGCAGTTGAATGTTTTAAAAACAAAAGGTGAGAAGCACTTTTGTTACTCGAGATGAACTTTCACTTTTTTACGGAAATAACCTAAAAGCTAGAAGCTGAAGCTAAGAGATGGCCTTAGGGTGTTTCTAGCTTATTCTGCTTAAATTAAGCAGAAATATTTTCCAAACACTCACAAAATGCTGAAAAAAAGCAGAAAGCACAAAAAGCTGCTCTTTTTTTTTTTTTTTTCCTTTTGAGTTTTACACTACCATAGTCAGCCATACTGGTTAATAAGAAGCAAGACTAATGTAGTCTAAAGGCGCGTTTGGTTCAACATATCTACTGCATCAAATGAGTAGTACTATATGGAGCATAAATGCTACACTCAAGTGCATGTATCGCTTACAAAACACTATTTATTCTCGTCAGTCGTCACTGTGGAGTCGTATTTCAACAATACTCAAAATGTTGTCACTAAATAGATTTATTTAGCCACGACATGGAATGTATTATTACTTAATGCATATATGCATAATTGATGACAACTATTAAACAGTCACTTTTTGTTATTTGTCACTAATACTATCTTTTGTTATAGTGATCATTCATTGACATGAAACAGCTAAAGAAAACATTATGAGTACAAGAAGAACTGCTGGTGAATGTATTAAAGAGGATAAGGTGTGGGGTACTCTGAGTAGAAGAGCCCACCCTTTTTATTTTAAATACAACATCAATATTTGCATCATAGGTACAAAAAAAGGCTGAACAAAAGAAGGCAAAAAAATTGAAAAAAAACAGCCCTCAACTTCAACAAGGCTTAGGATGGTGGGTATTGAGGATTGGAGGGTTAAGACCCTCTTGTGAGGAATGTGAGTTTACATTCTGATGCCTCATCGAAGAAAGAGATGGCAACTTCTGGAATGAAGGTCGTTTTTTAAGGTGATTTACAGTTCTCATGGCATAAAGTGAATGTATGAATGGTGAAACTCTCTCCTTTAACTTGATAATGATGAAGAAGGTAATTCTGTAAGCTATGATAAGTACATATAAGGCTAGTAAATCCCACCACTTGGAATGATCCAATGATATTCCAAACATTTGTGTTAGAACGTATTCGCCACTTAGTTTTGAGTTACCGGGAAACATAGGCTCAAATTCAAGTCCAAGCATTATATTCTTGTATCCTCCCTGCATGCTTTTTGTGTTAGCAAAATAATTTAATTTCACAGAGTACGGACTATGGACTAGTCTTGTGCTTTTCTCAGCTTCTAGGTTCTTTTGTCTATTATTTAAAAGTATTTTTGTACCTTCTTCTCTGAACATTATAACATATCCAACTGTTTATAACTATTGCCACAACTTTAACTTACTTATCCAAGGTTTTGCTCAAACATCCCCTCAATTGTTCAGATTTTGGAAAAGGTAGTTAATTAGTAGTAAAAAGTTTTTGAAAATAGAAGTTGGCAGGGTATGAGGTGCTTTTAGCTTTTTCCCTGCTTAGGGAAAACAAAAGCAGACATTCCAAACACTTTCCAGTCACTGGATGAAGTGAAAATGCCAAAAGCATTTAAAATTAGACATTTTGAAATTGTGGAAATACCTGTAATGCCCATGCTCCGTATCCAATGAAGGATATTGGATAGCGCCAAACGGGCTTGGGAAGATCTGGAAGCAACCGGAAGAAGCCTGCTGTCATCATCATAATCCCCTACAGACATTCATGGTAAGAAAACAAATATCTGAGAAAAGTTGAGATACATCTTCGAAGCTTTTATGAGAGGATTATTTTACTTACGAGAACTCCAGCTCCAGTTATGATCCCCATCAAGAAGTTCGGTACCAGTGCAGCTACAATCATCATCACACTCTCCACCATAGCAATGCATCCAAATATATTAAGACAAAAGAATACATAACGGGAAAATGAAGCCCGAAAAACCATGTAAAATGTAATCGTCCCAGTAATCAACGAGACAGCAACCAAGAATGGAAAAGAAGAGAGGAAATTTGATATTATAAACACGGCCACGCCATAATAGCCGTTGAGCCTTTCTCGAGTAAAGACCTGTTTGTCAAGAAAATCAAGAGATTAGTTTTTATTTAATGACTAAGTTTTATTTTTTTGTGTAATTGTATAATTTTATAGGGTTAATTACATTTAGACCCCATTAAATTCAGTAAAATTATTAGTTGTACCCCTCTAACTATGGAAATTACACTTACACCCGCAAGTGAAATTCAATATTACTTATTCACCCCTGACCTAAGTCAATATTTTGTAGTTAGAGGGGTACAACTGGTAACCAAACATATTACATGTTCACCCTGACCACTAGCTTTCAGGAATACTTCATAGTTAGAGGGGTACGACCGGTAACCAAACATATTTCAACGGCTTTTAGATGTAATTATCCTATTACTAGTTGCAGCACTCTAATTACAAATTTTACACTTACAACCAAAGGTGAAATTCAGTATTACATATTCACCACTAGGTTTGAGGCAATATTTCATAGTTAGAGGTGTACAACCGTAATATATCATTTTCAAGGGGGTCTAGATGTAAATCCAAATTATATATTTCCCACCTTCATTTCCTCAATGAATGACGGAAAGCCTCCAATGGACATGAAAGTCATGAAGCCCGTAACAAAGCCACCACAAGCTCCCCTAGCTAGTATTGCAGTATAGCTTGTACCAACATCGTAGAATAGAGTTCCAACACAAATACCAACAATTGTATATATAACTATTCGTGACCAATAATATCCGACATCTCTAGTCATATTCAAGAACGATCTTTTTGTCAGTGTCGAAAGCTGCTTCCACCAACTTGCATGGCTTCCTTTAAATGTTTCAAAATCAAGTCCTTGCTGCAAATTTCAGAAAGCTCGTTACTAAACGTGAAAATATATTACATTTTGTATGCAAGAATTTATTTGTATTTCTAGAATATATAAAATGCTTTATTACTTACAGAGATGGAGAGTTGTTTCGTTCTCTGTCTTGCTTTTTTTGCATAATCTGAGTGTTTGTATTTTTCTATAAGTGTTGATCTGATATCTGCTGTGGCAAGATTCATCAGAGGATCTGATGTTATTTGTGTTTGCTGTCATTAAAAAGATGAAAAGTTTATTTCACAGTTGAAAGAAAAGATCTTTTAATTTTAATATTTGGAGAGTAATATGGAGAATTTGGTGCGAGATTCATACACGGAGTCTTTGTGAACCTTTCAATGTAGCTGTAACAACATCAAAATCGGAGTTGATGCAACGCAGGAAATGATCTGAAGGATTTCTCCTACTTGGACAGGGAAACCCTGCTTCTGCAAAAAACTGAAAAACGAAATACCAAATTTTAACTTAGTGTAGGGTTTTGTGAAAAGCCATCACGACTCCACAAAATCGCGAACGATCATTTGCAATAGAATTATTAAAAAAAAAAAAAAAAAGATTCTGAATCATCCTTATGAGGCTATATTGACCATAAGTAGAAGCTAAGAGTAATGTTAGCAGAACCCTAAAATAAGTGCTTATGAGCTTTTTGCATTTGTTTTTTCCATCAACTGAAAAGTGTTTGAAATGTGTGTTTTTGTGTGTTTAAAGCAGCAAATCACACCCTTAATATAAACTAACCTTTATTGCCATCTTAGCTTCTCCAAAGTACACAGTTTCGCCTCCAGACAGCAGAAAAAGATCATCAAACAGGGCAAAAACCTCACTACTAGGTTGATGAATAGAGGAAATCACAGTTCTTCCATCTCTTGCAAGATTCTTAATAGCTTGAATCACGAAAAACGACGCTGCGCTATCAAGTCCAGTAGTAGGTTCATCAAGAAACAGTATACGAGGTCGAATGAGAATTTCAAGAGCAATACTCAATCTCTTCTTCTCTCCTCCACTTATTCCTCTCATCTGCCAATTTCCTATTTGTCTATCTGCACAATCTAGAAGCCCAACTTCCATTATAGTTCCTTCTATAATGCCTTTCACTTCTTCTTTCGACATGGAGGTTGGTAACCTTAAATGAGCTGAGTAAGTTAAGGTTTCTCTCACTGTAAGAGTTCCCAATAGGACATCTTCTTGTGTGACATAAGCCTGTATTAGTCAAACATTAGCAATTAGGATTATTTATGGGACACGTTTTAATTTGGAGTTATGTTCATTAAAGGCCTCTTGAAATACAAAATTGACAAAACAACCCCCCCAAACAACAAACAACTGCCAAAAACTTCCGCTTACGGGTTGTTTTGTCAATTTAGTATTTTCCAGGGGGTAAATTGTAATTAATCCGTTCGTTAAACGATACTTACAACACCACCATAGTCTAGCCTCCTCTTCTTTCCATTAAGAAGAATATCTCCTGTCATGACAACATTTATTGATAGTCTACCTGTGCTCATCAAAGTGAAAATTATTAGATAATTGTTATAATGAGGCTTTATAATCTTATAAATAACAAGCCATTTTAAACTTTAAATTTCTTTTCCAATTACCAAACTGGACTAAAATCCATAGAGCAAATTGCAAAATTGGTCTTTTAACTTGGCACATATTGACATTTCAGTACATTAATTTGACAAGTAGC
Organism: Verbena officinalis; assembly: GCA_958496215.1. Lineage (NCBI taxonomy): Eukaryota > Viridiplantae > Streptophyta > Magnoliopsida > Lamiales > Verbenaceae > Verbena > Verbena officinalis. Next base: position 2,030,168 of record OY292385.1, read on the forward strand.
AGTTTTATCCACTAACTATGATTTTGTGGCAATTTAAGCCAATTTATCTCCCAAATTGAAATCTGGTGGCGGAATTCCCATGTGCGTGGCATGTGTCGGCGACATTGTGATTTGTAAGTTTCCATTATTTGGGTGATGAATTATTGAAGAAATGTGTAAAATTGCATTTTTCACATACCAAAGATCTTTACCCAAAAAAAGAAAAACACGGGTATAATGAGAATTCCCTTTTAAGCCTCAACACTGGAGAAATAGAGCTGGCATTTTGACAATCATATTTCCTTTATTAACTCAACCGTCCTCTCCAACTACTTTGCCTAACCTAATAAATTTGAATCATCTTCTTTTTCTTCCACGTGATCTAACTCAAGAATCACTTTTTGGTGAAAGCCCTGATTTTGGTGAACGTGATTTTTACTTTCGAAAGGGTTTGTTGAATTATAGATTTTAACTTTACATGATTTTGGTAAAAGACTAAAATCACTTTTATGTGGCTGCAAGTCCATTCTTTTTTCCAGAAAAAGATCCCACAATACCAGAAATCCATCGGAAAATGTTTTATTTTTCCACTTTTTAAGGGCATTTAAATCTCTACATAAAAGACGAACTAGAACACCACAAAGAACCATCTTTATCAAATGAGATTAACAACTAAACACAATGTAAAAGTTGATTCTTTGTATAATTGTGTAAAATTTTCATTTTTTGGAGAGAGAAAGTAAGTACCTGCTAAAGAATCAAGAAGTGTAGATTTCCCGGATCCAGAAGGGCCCATAATGGCCATGATCCGACCCGGTTCAGCAAACCCACTTAACCCATTAAGCAGCTTCCTAATTGGGCCCTGACCAAAATTTGGCAGCACCACCGTCAAGTCCTGCCAAACCAGATACGCTTGGCCGCCTCCCTGCGGCGCACCCGCCTCTATATCGCCGGAGACCCCACCACTCCCGCCTGCCACCGCTGCCGCCTCGATTTCCATCAAAAAGGCAAAATGGTGGCTGCAGATAACTTACACAAAGGTGGTAAAATATTGATGAATAATTAACACTATTCACCTACGAAGCTATAATTTCTGTCCCTTTTCTATCTTTTTTAGAGGATACTCAGAGTTTGTCTTCAGTAATTAAAAATCCAATTCTCGTACTTATATGCAGTGTGGGTTGCGGGGGTTAGAATGTATGAGTTCTTGCTTAGATGTATATATTGATAGTGGTTGCATGGCTACTTTTTTGCAAGGGAGATTCACAGTTTATACCCACAATTTTTTGATATTTATAATTTACTCCCTCTAATTTAAAAAATAACAATACAGTCCCTGATATGTTATGAAAATGATGATTATTGTGAAACTTTTGAATCAAGATTCTGACTTTGATAATGACATTTTCAAATTCTCCATCTAACTTCTATATCATTATTTCTTAGGGAGTAAATTATAAATATTATAAACTTGAGGACAAGAAAATATAAATCCCATTTTCTTAAATAAGATTGATGTAAAGGAAACTCGAGAATTAAATGTAATGGGGTCCAAACATGAATGGTTTACAGTTAGCATTCAAAGTTTCCATTGGCAAACAATTGAATTTTACGTCCTATTCCATACCTACAAAAGCAGCTAATACAGCCGCACCTATTTATTATTATTTTGGTATATGCAAGCTAGAAAGATACTTATAGATATTTCAATTAAATTAAATTATATGGTTTCACTTAATTAGACACTTATACTAATTGTTTAGTGTGAAACTATATTATAGTTTTCTTGTTGAAAGTTGAGGGTTGAGAGTTAGAGAATGGACTGACATATGTTCTAGTCATACTTTTCCATGTGGATATGAATTATGAAAAGCGACTCTTGAAAATGGCTTGTAATTAAAGTAGCAAGTTATTAGTTTACCGAAAAAACTTCCAAAAATTATATTCTGCCTGTATTTTATAACTCTATATTTTTATTTGTCTTAGTGTGGGGAGCTTGTAAACTTTTTAAATTAATTAACCTATTGGATATATAACTCTAATTAATGTAACTTTTCGTATCCTTCTAGGAACGTTCAAAATTCAATACTTGTTCAATAAAAATGGTGACTATCATTCCTATTCTATAAAATAATTAATGGGTCTATTGCTTAGGAGGAATTACTATCGCTTATTAACTAACCGTCCAAGATTGAAATTTACTTGTTGGAATTAAAGTCTAATTTTTACTTATTTGAGTACATTAATAATTCCGACCAAATAAGTTTCTCCATAGGACAGCAAACCTATTTAATGGCATTAGGATTTAGGCCTCGTCGGAAAATAGATTGTGTGACTCATAACTAGCCATAACATTAATTAGGTTAATTTCACAAAATATATGTATTTATTTATAACTAATTTCTAATTTAAGGACAAGTACTATTTACAAATTTAGTCAATTTTACTATAGACGGTACGGTGCCTAATCATATGCTGATAAGACTGTACACCTATAAATAATGTGTTAGATATGGAGTGAAAATGTATATGTCTTAATTTCAAGATTTATGCAAAAATTATTAGATTTGAAAAATCCAATTAATTACACAAACATGCAATAAATATTAATACTTATTATAGAAGTGACACTAATATCAAAACTACTTAATTTTTTAACAAAAATTTCTTAATTTTTTGGTGCTGGTTTTAGACTTTTAGTTATCTGTACTACCCAATAAAACACCTTCTCCTAAAACAACTATTTCGGTCAAACTTTTATTCTGATTTAATTTTTTTTCTCTCATCTCTAATGTTTTTGTCTTTTCTTCTTCTCTTTTTTCATTTCAATATTCTTTATCTACTTAATAATTTTAAATTTATATTATTTAATTATTTTTAACTTATCTAAAACCGTACGTTTTCTCAACCAATTAATATATATATCCAACACGTCCAAATAATTGAAACGTGAAGAGAAATGGAAATTTTGATTAAAACAAGATCGACTTGGGTATATATCTTGTGATAGTTTTTATTATATTGATAATTTCACAAATTAGTTCCATCTATTTGAATAAATTTTGATTTTAGTCGATCGCATACCCCTAGTTTGAGTTGAAAAAAGATCATATTTGAGGGGGCAATATGTACTTTTCCAAATATTCATGGGAAACTGGATATAACGAAAAAGTATATACAGTATGGGCATGTACCACCAGTTAACCTGGACTCTCAGCCGACACTGAAACCCCGCTTAAGCTTTACATCGACAGTTGTACTTGTACTGCAGAAATAAACCGTTTCTCTTTATCTCCGTGAAAATAAAAAGGCAAAAGTTAAAAAGAAACTGTATCAGCAAAAAACCAGTAACTCGGCGCATGCATGAGAATTGGGAGGAATATTTAATTTGAAGGTTTAATCAAACAAAAAATGCCAGATTTATACTGCTCGGAGTGCCGGGCGGCCGACGGAGTTGGTGTTCGATCACGCGGCGGGGGACACCGTACGTGTGCGCGGAGTGTGGGCTGGTGTTGGAGGCGCACTCCAGATCTGAGTGGCGGATTAATTTTTACGAGCGACTCGGGTGATAATGACCCGGTCCGAGTCGGGCGACGCACTAACCCGCTGCTGGCTGACGGTGGGCTTTCCACCGTGATTTCGAACCCAAATGGGTCGTCAGGTACAAGTGTTGCTGCACCATGTACAGCATTTCAAGTTCGGGTAACTAATTAAAAGAAAAAAAGGATGTTTTGCAAAATAGGAAGGTTTAAGCTGATTAATCAACATGGCAATTGAATTCTTTTCCTTATCTAATACGTTCGTACAATTTCTTTGAGGCTGTAAAAATATCAGCAGACGAATTGTTTTGGCAAAACTTACAGATTTGTCACTGATTACATTAGTTTCTTTGAGTAATGTTGGTTCATCTTTTATCTTCATACTCTAACACAACGCATATATATATTCGGTTTCTCAGGCTGGGTCTTGTTGCAATCATAAAGGTATACCTGTTTTCGTAGCTGTATTTCAGAAATGGTTTCTAACTTTTAACTTCTGGTTTCTGGTTTTCATTGATTTCAGGATAGAGCAAATGAGATATATAAGAAGGTTGAAGATCAAAATTCTCTTCGAGGGCGAAATCAAGAAGCTGTTGTAGCTGCTTGTCTTTACAGTGCTTGAGACAAGAGGACAAGCCACGCACGATGAAGGGTATGTATGTGATATTTGTACTACTTCCGTTCTCCCATTTCATTTTTTTTAATATTTTCTTGATGTGGCATCAAAGTAGAAATTTGCTCTGTTGCCATTGGAGCAACCAAAAAAGAAATTGGCAGAGCAAATTAAAGAGTTCATTGTAAAACAGCTCGAGTTGGAAATGGGCCAGTCAGGGGAGATGGGAACAACTCATGCAGGCGACTTTTTGGTGATTTTATACAAATGTTATACCATTCTCTCTTAACACACACGCACACATACCCTAAAGTAGTTTTTGCAAACTCTAATGATAAACACTTTTGAACTTTTAGCTTCAGCTTCTAGGTTATTTTCATAAATAAGTTTATTTAGATAATAGAAGTGCTTCTCAACATTTTCATTCAATCACACAACTACTATTTTCTCAACTTGTCACCTTTTTCCCAAACTCATTTTTACTACAAGTTTTTGTAACTTTCCAAAAGCAAAAGACCTCTCAAAAACCCATTAAAGAGTTTCATTTTCTAATTTCATGCCACTATGATGTGTTATGTGAATCATATGTACTATAGAGACGGTTTTGTTCGCATCTGGTATAGCTAATCAAGCAGTAAAAGCAGCTCAAGAAGCAGTGAAAAAATCAGAGGAGCTGGTTATAATTAAGGTCTTTTTTCGGTTCTCTCTTCCTGATTTTCTGAATTTCAAAATGCAATGGCATATTATAATTAATGCATTTAAGTTCTTGTCAAAGAATTCCGTTTCAATTATGATTGACTTGTTACCGGAGAAGCCCTATATCCATAGCTGCTGCAGTAATCTACATAATAACACAACTTTCAGATGACAAGAAGCTTCTCAGAGGTCAGAAACCCTCTCTTTTATCAAACTATATATTTTGATGTGGCGTTATTTGTTCTTAATTTCTTATTCTTGGCAATTGCAGATATTTCAGTTGCCACAGGAGTGGCTAAAGGCACAATTCGCATGTCATACAAGGATATTCATCCTTTTGCATCAAGGATAGTACCCAGTTGGTATGCAAAGCAAGAAAACATAAGAAAACTTTCGCAGCCCGTAAAATTAGATCTCAGATATGTATATAGTATAGTAGCAGCCATATGCCATAAACCAGAGATTGGGATCAGTTGATAACATAGCTTATAAGTAGATATCTTTGTGTGTGCTAGTCTGACTAAGTGGGTGTTTGCAAGAACTTTTGCTTTTGCTTGCATTTGCTTTTTTGAGAAGCTAAAATTGTAAATAGTTGGAGTAGAACAAGTTGTCTATGGAAAAAAGAAAGTAGTTGTGAATTTTATCCTAGAAGCTAAAAGTTGTCCTTGGTATTTCCAGCATCTAGCTTGTTTTTACTTGATATAAGGGTAAGTCAAATTTTCCCAACACTCCCAAAATTGGAATGGTGAAAAATAGCAGAGAACACAAAATTGCTTTTTTATAGTTTGCCAACACTACCTCAAGATTAATTTAACTAGTTGTGAATGTTTGTGCTAGCCTCAGAATTATTGATTCATTTATTTCATTGGTTTATCCATATTTATGCCTTATATATTGGATGTATGACTCTTGTACATAAAAGTAGAGAATGTTTCTTTGGAATTTTATACAAATGTTCCAGAATATTTCTAGGTGAATATTGTAAGTACTAAGATATTCTAGATTTGCCGAACATTATAAAAGCTTATTTATAGTAGTTAGATCAAGTTGATCTCCACCATCCACTTGACGAGGTTGTATTATAAATAGGAGATTTCCCTCATTTTGTAACTATCAAGAAAACAATTAAGCTTATAAATATAAATATTAGTTAATCCCTTGACTTTTATGAATGTGTACAATCATTCGAATGTATCCCAATTAAATAAAGTTCAAATAAGTAATCAAAAGTAAACTTAATTACTGGTAACAGAGCAGAGATGACATTTCTTCCATGCTTGTTCAATAAAAACTTAACTACTGGTAACGTACCAGAGATGACTAAATCTAAAGAGAGTTAATTACTGGAGATGACTAAATCTTACAATAAGCATCAATAAAAAATAATTTAAATAATATTTATATTTAATATAAACTTACTTGATATTAGATATAGATAAATTTTAAGAAAGAATATAGGCAAAATAATTATGTTATTAATAAGTTTAAATTATCGTTTGAATTATGTTTGTTTTTTAGAATCAACAAAAAGTATCTATGTGTTGAAATACCAAAACTCAAATTTATCTAATGTCATTAAAAAACTAACTTAATCTTTTCATTTCATAGTTTAATAATAAACATATATCATAACAAATAATTAAATTATACATTAATTTCTTTTAGATACTAAATTAGAAAGTAATTATTATATTAGTTAATTTTTCATACAATTTTATGAAAAACTTAATCAGGGATTTATGTGATTCAGGATAGGACTTTTTTTTTGGGTTAAACTCACGCACACAATTCGACCCTTGTCATTGCAGGGAGTCCAACCCAGACCTCCACATTAGGAGTAGTATTTGGTGGCCATTAGAGCAAACCCAATGGTTGCACAAGATAGGACTTCTATGACACTACTTTTGATATATAAAACAAATGTACGAATTTAAGAATTTTGCAACTACTTGTAAGATACTTTTTTATCAGAAGGGGTGCAAATACTTTTTTTAACTTCCATCAGTCTTTGATTTTGACGCATTCTTCTTTTTCCTTTTGTGCTTAGGTTTCACAGCATCTTCTAATGTCATGGCTTTATTTGTCTGTTTTTGAGGTTCGGCTGTCTCCTGTGATGAAGGTGCAGTATCGGCATCCTTAATAGGTTGATCTTCTATGTTGACCTGTTTCTTTTCAGGTGGTGGTGAAATATCCATCTTTTCTTTGGGGGTAGCTACACCTGCTAAATATGAAATTATATGTTTTTGTGAACCATATAATACTCCCACAAAGAGAGGAACGCCACAAGATACAAGTGTCCCTTGCTTGTAAACTCTAAAACAATAGCACTTTGCGTTTTCTGCTTTATATGTGGTCACTGATACAAACAGACAAGTTTTATACCATCAAAATACCTCGTGAAGCCAGAGACGCCTTCAATTCATCAGCGTTAACACCCTTGGAGTATGGATCCCTGCAGGGGGAAATATCCACACTGAGAATCAAGATGTAGTTGAGTAATATACTGCACATAGACAACTATGCATATCTATTTTCTTAATAATAAACAATCCCCATCTAGTTTTACAGTAAAAGTTCTGAAATAGTTGGATAGGATAAAGCTTTACCAGCTGGATGGTCCACCAACAAAAGATTTTGGTTTGTTATTTCCCAAGCTGCCTCCATCTTCCTTAGAGTGGATTTCAATATCCATATCATCTTTTTTATTGACATATCCATCTTCAATTTTCATTTTAGGCTTCTCCATTTCCTTCGAAACATTCACATCAACAGGATCAGGGCGTCGTTTAATCTTTTTCAAGGCTCTTGCTGTATTGTACACTTCAACCTGCAGAAAAAACTAACAGGTTTCAAGAAAAAGAAAATATCTCTGAAGCACTTGAAACAGGCCGTATAAGAAACAGAGTGGAGTAAAAACAAAAACAATTTCAAGTAGTTTCAAAATAGACTATTGCAGAAACACTGACAGCTTTTTTTATTTTGTCTGTTATATCAGCAGCTTTAACAGATGCAATCCTCAAGCATTGCATAATAACACTCTGTATGATGCCTTCTCCTCCAGCTTTTTGAATAGCACAGACGTCACCATTTGTGTTCAGAGTAGCAGTCAATTTTCCTCCCATAACCGCTTCTTCAAAGTGAGATGGGTCAATAACCTAGCAGCTCAAGTTACAAGCGGAAGCAGTGTATATAAAGATACAACTCATTGAAGAAGGATAAGAAATTGGAAAATTTATAATCAATTATATGCTTACCACTGTGCTCTCGTTACCAATAAATGCAAAGGTTACTGCTATAGGGAGATGGTGTACGGTCAACGGAAGTGGCTCCTTCACCTGCAAAAAGAAATTGAAGCTCAAAATTTGAACTTTTAAACAAGTCATTATAGTCGAGTAAAGTTATCTAGAGCCCTATTATTTGCAAGTAAGAAAGGTAATCTTGATTATCAAGAGATCTTCTTTAACAATTAAGAACAGATTGCTATCCTCAAAGACCTAACATACATACAATGCATAACGAATTCACAGCAAACACAAAATTTTCATAAAGTAAAGCAAAAAGTGCATCTCTGACATTCCTCTATCCAGAAATACAAGTCAAGGTCAAGGAAAATCTCCACAGATTACAATACGAGAACAGAATTGACATCATTAAAAAATCATCTATAGAGGGAAAAGAACTGACATCTGGGGAATGCATTATAACTTCCTGACCAACTTTCTCGCACTCTGGCCTTCTGAATGTCAAAAGAGCAGCCAAAGCAGCAATATTGGCGGCATCAACAAGATTTCTATTTTCCAACAAAAATATAGAAGCCAGTCAGATAGTGAATAATGTATTGCAGGAGCATATGAATCATGTATTTGGAATTTACAGGTGTATATTCACAACTCACCCTCCATTGTCTAGAATGTGAAGATCAATACGAATAGACCACACCCATTTCCCAGGATCAACACAAAGTGATTCTGTGTCCACAGCCCTGCTTTCCCTGTAACACACTTCCCATGATTCAGTATGAAACAAGTGAACAACTCAAGTAGATTGTAAATATGAAATGCAACAAACGTAAGGACAATCAAACCAGAGTCCTTTTAATCCATATTCTCAACCAAGCAAAAACGTTTGAGGTCCATTCGTTTCAAGTAAGACACTGTTTGAAAAACAGAGTATGTAACAAGAACAAGAGAATAGTAATGTATAAATTACCTCAAGCCACGATCAACTATGCGGCCCAACTCCACAGCAAATTCCCCAGGACGACCTGCTTCGAATGCAGGATCAGCCATTGGAGAGAACTCAGTGAATATTGAAAGACTTCCTTCTTTTGGACGATCCTTGTACGGTTGCACCAGTTGGCCAGTTACAAACCCCATTACACGAGTCTTTCCCAGTTGCACCTCAGACGAGCCATCTTCGCTGTACATTGCACGAGGATTAATCAAACTTAATTGTATTAAAGTTCATGGAAACATATGACCACTCTTTCGAGTCCCTTAAACCATTGACAGGTGCAACTGGAGCTAGCAAAAACAAGTTTCTGAAACATGAGTTTGAATTCTTACCTACCAAACTGGATTGTCACGTTCCGGTAATCAAACGGGCCACGCCCATCAATTCTAAGGTCAGAAAGCAGAGCTGTTTCGATGAACTTCTTCTCATTCACCGTCATCCGCCACGTATTAGCCAACCTCTGCTCCATCTTTTACAGTTATCTTCTCTAGAATTTCTGGAAAAACACGAAGGTGCTCTCTTGCAACGACTAGCAAGGAAACCAAGGAGTATGTATCCGTAAAAATTTCTAGTTATCAAGGAGTGTGTCAGTGTGTGAAGGGAATTAGGGTTTATGTCGTCCTGGTTTAGGGTTTTTGATCAATTGTATTCAGTCTAGATCTCCGGGTCGGGCTATTGGTCAAGTTTCGGGTTTTCATGGGTCCTCCGCGCTCTATGGATACAAAACCTGTGATCCAGTGGGCCAAAATAGTAGCCCATTCCCGAACCCAAGCCCGATTAATATCTGTCACTTGCTTATAAGTGAAGAAAAATAAATATTAAAGAAATTCAACTCAGATCCTAATTTGATGATAAGCCCACACCACAATTAAAAGAAGATCTAAGTGCAACTATATATTAAAATTTCATTATTAATCCATAATTAGAAAAACAGTTACGATTTGTGTGACAATAAGTCAATTCTTAGAAAATGAAATTTGGAATCTTTTGAATCTACACGTTATTATTAATAATTAACTTAAAGATTCTTATCATCCCACCAAATTCCAAGAATCCACAGGAAATTAAAAAGGCCAGTCTGTTCTATCGCGCTCTTGGGTCCCAATTTCATTGTTTTGTTTATCTTATAATATATAAAAATATACATATATATGTAGATTATTATAGAGAAAATAATCATTTGACACAAAATCTTATGATAATATTCTAAAGTCTTAAAAACCATAATTTAAAATGAAAAGAAAAAAAAATTATATAATTGAATGATGTGAATTAAAGTGAAACCCCACATACACTAGGGGTCATGTCACATTCTACTCATCAAAATGACTTTTATAGAGAAAATGGTGATATCTTACTTCAGCTGATAATTACCATTCTCTTGCAAAGTAATTCAATCTAACGCAAAAGTTGAAAGAGAAATTTGTAGCCACTAGTCCTAATATCTAACATTTAGTGTAAAAATAAATAATTGTTCTTATCTTATCTTATTATCTTAAAAGTCTTCTTTGTGTTCGTATTCTCATATTCATGACAAAATTTATGAAATTATGGCAAACAAAAGTTTTAACGGGTGTTGAGAGACTTTGACAATGTTAATTGTTGTGATTCTAATGATGAATCGTGTATTAGAATTCTTTTTTCTTTTAATTCTTTTTGAAATAAGATAGACTGATAATTTATAGCTGCACCGAATTCAGGCATTGTAAATTAAAAGATGAAACCAAATACTCCCTAATGGAATAATGTGCACCTCTTATTGTAGTATTGTTCTATAATTCTATCAAATTGATTTGTGGAATATCAATCTAAAAAGTAGGGTCGTGATAAAAGTGAATCCAATTCTTGATACGATTTGTGATGGCACAAGTTTCTATCAATATAAACTTTTGCCTAAAATAAAGGGAACATTTCTCCCCAAATTACCCATCATTTTCATTCATTAAGCACTAATAAATTAAGCTATAGAGAAAAAGATTAAATAGTGGCCACATAGAGTCATCACTATTAGGTGAGAAAAAGAAAAGGCATGCGGACTTCCTAAAGATGTACTGCAATTTGAATAATAATTATTATTAATATTCAAGTGATAGCATCACTAAATTATGTAAAATTTTGAAATAAACAAGAAAGATTTGTAAGATTGTAGATAGTTATAGGATATGATATTATAATAATCACAATATATGAAAAACTAATATCAAGAATTGAATAATTCATAATCCCAATCTAAAAGAGGAGTTAAACAACCCCATCAACAACTTCAACTTCTATAATTACCATTAGAGTTGACAAAAAGTGCTTCTGTTGATTTCTTCAAAGTAGTTGATAATCTATTAACTTGAGTCATTAACTGTCCTACCCTATATACATGGACCAGTACCCTACCCTACCCCAGCCCCTCTTCCACATACATACACTTCTCTATTCAGTCTGTCTGATTTTCTTGCTCCTTTGAAGGGTCATGAGCAGTTTTTTGCCAAATTTCCAGTTATGTACTTATATTGTCCTTTCCACTGTTTTATAGTCTAGTCTATCCATGTGGGACGCAAAAGAATCACACAAAAACAAAACTATCTCTCGAAAAAATCAAATGTCTACAATCTCTCCAATATTCTTGCTCTGTATAGTTCTATCTTTAAGCTACAATATTATATTTTCCGGCTCTGATCCTTGCTTTATGCATCAATATGTAAAACAACTATCTGATGATCAGAAGTTTGAGCAGAAGAACAAGAGATTCTGGGAGTTCAATGAGAAATCCAACTCTTGGGTTGAGGTTGAATTGCCTTATGACTTGGTTTCTTGCATCAATGATAACTGTACAGTTGTGGGCTCAATTCAAGAATTAAAAAACAAGAGTGATGATGCAAAAAAAGATCAAAATAAAGAAGATGGGGTTAGTTCTTATGTAGTTTTACCTGTAAGAAGAAGATTTTCTTTGACGAAGATGTCTGAGACATCCATTTGGGTAACGGGTCAAAGCGGGTCAATATATGAGAGGTTCTGGAATGGTTTTCAATGGGTGATTGCACCTCATGAATTACCACTATCTGCTGGATATGCAGTTTCTGTGTTTTTTGTTAATCAGACAATTCTTGCTCTGTCCGAATCAGGGATATTGTATCAGGTAATGTTTTTAATTTGATTCCACGATTTGTCTGATTCAATTTTAAACTACTTAATTATTGTTTGAAATGAATGGTTAGTTCCATGGATGATGGATTTTTTTGTTTTTTTCTTTTTGGGGGGGTGTGTTGATGAATTCAGATGCAGCTGACTGGAGATTCACAGCCAATATGGGTTGAATTCATGCCAGATTTTGATAAGGGAACAATTAAAAAAGAAGCAGATCAAAGTTCTTCAATCCAGCTTTCTTCTGGAGTTATTTCAAATGACAGGGAGTGAGTAAAGTAAAAAACTCATATTTTTCTTTCTTTCTAATTATCAATATTTTTTCAGAAAATCTATGTTATTGCAACCCAAGTATACAAAATGATACCTTGATTGTGGTTTTACACTCAGGAGAATGCATTTCTGCACGAAAAACGGGCATTTGTTGGAACTTCTTCAAGTTGATCCTCCAAGGTCAGAATTTCAAGAATGGAGACATGGAGTCGATTCTTTTCTCTATCCAAATTTTATCTTTATATATTTTTTAAAATAATTTATTTTAGTTGGGTGAATCATGGACGACCGCCGGGAGCTAATATTGCAGCGATAACTGATGCTGCTAACGTTAGACCAGGGCTTCTTTTTACTGTTAGGTGAGCAAGAAGTGTTTTGTCTTCCTTAAGAGTGAATTTTGGCATGATATTTATTTAACTGTGAAAAGTAATAAAACTCTTCTTTTTCAATCAAATTCGGAGTTCACAATGCATCACAGTGTTGCAGGAGATCTTTATGAGTATGATCAAACATCAAAGCCTCCATGGAAAAAGCATATAAATCGACAAGGATCAACAAAAGATACTTCATTGGCACCGTTCAGACCATGCAGTATACATGGACTAGTTGGAGCTCATTCTGTGTCTCTCTTCCTCTTAACCAAGGTAAAATCTTAACAGGTGGCCCGGGGAATTTAAAACTCACTTTTAATTTAATTTAAACTTTATTAAGTGAATAATTTAGAAAATCAGATATTTTTTCAAACTTTTAGCCTCTTTACATGAAAGTATAACAATCACACTCACAAAATATTATTACTACAACTTCTGTTCGGCTTTCTAGTGCCAGATAGTTTGAGGGGGGTGTAGATGTAATCTTTCATACCTGAAGGGTTCTAGCTGTATTTAGCATGCCTCAAGGGGTGTAGGTATAATTATCCAAAATTTTATATGCATACAGGGGGGAGAGTTGATTGAAAGGCGATTGCACCAGAGGAAATGGAAATGGCTCATTCATGGAAACCCCAGAAGTCATTCATTGACCTCCATTACATGCATTTCTCAAGATGAACACACTGACAATCCATACTCGTTGTTTGTGACAACGGCAGCCGGATTCGTTTTTGAGTATCATATTCAGAAGAATCCAGGTATAAAAAGCATTAGAAAAATGCTTGTGAGTGATCTTAGTCATCTTATATTTATATCAGTCATCTCATCTTTTTATGGAATTATATTCTATTACACAAAATCTCCCTCTTGATTGTAAAATTACAGATACATCCCTTCTAACCATCACAACTTGAATAGAAACAAGATTCTGAACAGTTCATTCAAAAACTCAATAACAGCATCATGTTAGCTATAACCATTTCATATTCCATTCCATCAGGAAGTTCTCAAGATAAAGACATTGAAGAAATCTGGCTTAGTCATAATCATCCTCCACATGCAAAAGCTGCAAGAGCCATTGCAGGGCTGCAACTTCAAGTTGGGAGGCTAATATTCCCATTGGATGATGGCAGATTAGCTGAGCTTCATTTCTCGGGCCTTGGTGGGGAAAATCTGGGCCCAAACACTCCAATCACAACCCGAAGAAAATCTTTACACAAATACGTTTGGTCCTTTCTAGATGCCCCAGAAACCGAAGGATGGAATGCCGAGTACTGCACAGAAGAACGTGGGCCCACAAATTGCATCTTAGGCACAAAAGATGAAACGAGTGAAGCTTCAATTTCACGATGGCGAAAGGACACGAAAACACAACATAATTACTTATCACCTAATCCTCCAAATGATGGATTATTTCCTGGAGAGGATTCTGTTATCCCTGATAAGAGGATCAATCAATTATTTAGGCTCAGGGTAATGCAGGATGGAAAGTCGTTTTTCTTGATAACGGATAATCATTTAACGTTTGAATATTTGAATGCTGAGAATACGTGGTTTTGGTTGAGGCACGAACATGGGACGGGAATGGAAGGAGCCATTGGGAACTATAATGGGAGTTTGTTTTTGGTTGATGAGAATGGGAGTTTGCTTATTAGAGAGAGAAGTAGTAGTGATTTAGCTTGGATTAACTGTACTGCTATGAGGAAAGGTAGGCAGGTGATTGGTGGTCCACCGTGGGACGGCATGCCGGGACAAACATTGAGAGCTAAGTTGGAAGACGCGATTTTCTTTGTGGGAAGAAGTGGGAGATTGTTACAGTTCAGTGTAAGTTGTGTAAATTCACGTAATCTACTTTACAAGTTGGTATTGCTTCTTATGGTATCCCTCGAGTGCATATTGTTGTGTCGTTTCGTTCTTACAAAAAAAGTGTCCCGATGGGCAAGAAAGGGGTGAAAGCTTGTAAGGTAAAACTGCCACACTGGTCCAGGAAACACTTCCGGACTTTCATTATCTCCGATATCACCTTTTCAAATTCATCTTGGAAATTTGATATTTTGGTAAATATTCGTCCAATGTTGGTAAAAAATTAAAAAAATCACCAGAAAACTCTTGTAGTATCATAGTTAAAACTAGGCTTATTGTCCAACTTCAGCAAAAATGTTGAACCTTTACACAGATGCTATGTGAATCTTTAAACTATTTTGCAGGTTGCACTGAGAAAGTTCAAGTGGAAAGACTGCAAAAACCCTCCGACCACAAAAATCGCAAGCATAGTTGATCAAGAAGGATTCAGGGAAAACATCGTTTTTGCTGTAGGCAAAAACGGTCGGTTATACCAATACAACAAGGTGACAGAACTATGGCACGAACACTACCAATCACAGCACTTGCTTTTATCAAGATCACCAGGAACTGCAATGAGACCGTCACCACGATCACTCAAAGGCTCCATTTTCATGCTATCAGAGGATGGTGGACTTGTGGAATACCAATGGAGTTCAACGGTTGGATGGAACTGGATAGAACATGGAACACCGAACACTAACGTGACATTGGTTGGTGCACCTGGACCGTGTTTCGGAGGAACTGAACTGTTTTTGATTGGTTCAGATGGGAATGTTTATTTAAGGTATTTGGATCAAGAGGGGTGGAAATGGAGAGATTGTGGGTTTCCGGATGTCGAATACACGGTTGAGGAGAAAGAAAGAGAAGTTCGAGAAAAAACTAGAAATGACGAGACTTGTGTCGATAAAGAACTATCAGCTAGTTTTCGGAAGATTGAAGAGAATTTGAGGCAACTTGATAAACATTGCGATCCAAAGGTTAGTTTCAATCTGCAAATCAATATTACCAGTTAAATATATGTGTAGATATGTGGAGTGTGTTAATTTGTGATCTCTTACAAGTATTTTTCAGGAAAGTGCATTTCTTTTTTTGGATAATTTGGGTTTCCAAACACTCCAAAAGCAGTCGAGTTTGCAAACACCCCAATATATTCTAATATGTACAACTTGTGAGCAGGTTGCATCTACGCGACCGATTCCATTTTCGGAAGATTCAGTCATATTTGAGTTGCAAGATGGAAGAGTGAGTAGTTTAATCCATGCTCAATACTCGATACTTTTCTTTTGTTCATGATAACATTAAATTACTGTGCTAACTCCACGCTGAAAATATATATCCCTAATTTTAATTAAATGAAATATTCATTGGCAGTTGGCAGAAATCAAACGCATGGAAGACAAGAAATGGACATGGACACGAACAATTGGTACTCCAACGAGCTTGTGCATGGCAAATTTCTGGATGTCAATGGCTTCCTAATGCTGAATGGATGTACAAAGAAAGAATAGAATAAGAGAGCATAGATTTGTATAGAATTAGATTAAAGAAATGATAAAACTTAGCATTGAAAATATACAGGATAGGTACAGGTTCAAGAATATAGAAAAGCATAACATCTTTTTTACTTTTTTTACGTGATACAACTCTACCTGAATTGAAGTAGTTGAATAGAAGGATAAAACTTGTTTTCTACAATCGGTGTTAAATGATTTAAGGAATTAATTAAGTTTTATATATAACTTGTTATAATTTTTCATATGAATACCATATATATTAATTGAGTTATTAACATTAACTTCTATGAAGGATAATTTGGTCAATTCACAATTGGAAGAAACACTCTTTTAGATCCACACTTATAATAAGTCGAAACAGAACATAACATTGAAAGATCTCCAAGGAGTTGAATTAGAGTATTAGAAACAGTAACACTAATCAAAGAGCATCATCTCCAAGAAGCCTCGCGAATATCCGTACAAGGGAAAAGAAGCAAATGAAGAGAAAATAGAAATGCCCATCAAAACCAGTAATCATACATTACATTGTTAACAAATAGTAATGATTCAGATAGTATCTTCACCCTAAATCAAACACAAAAACTCTCACATGTCAACAACATCAGAATCTTCTCCTCGGACTCCTGGAACGATGACCTCGAGGTGATCTGAGAAATTTAAGAAACAAAATAGAATCAGAAACACAAAACAGAAGCAATGAGGCAAACTCCATAATACAACTAGATATACATGGACTTGACTCTTTGTACACTCTGAATTTTTAGAAGTTAATCTTCTATTGGTCTAGGAGCTTTCAGTAGAGGAAGTTCAAGGAATTATGTTACTGGGCTAACACAAAGGATCTTTCTGTTTATCAGCTTCACAATTCATTAAAAGTTGTCCATAGAAAATAATACATGGGGGTGCATACATATAACCACCACAGAAAACTTACGGACCAATAAGGAAATTTATTAATTCATACATTTTCTAGCCCGATATTCAGCCATGAGCAATGGAAAGGACCTTCCAGTTGAGTATGACATTTTCAATGAGAGCAATATTAATGTAGTTATGAATGCACAAGGGATTTTGAGAATGTCTACCTCCGCCTCATGCTCCTCCTTCTGAATGGTCCTTTGCTGAATGCCCAATCAACATTTATGGTCTGTGTGAGCAGTTCAGTTCCATCCATTTCACTTATAGCTCTTTGTGCCTCATCAAAGTTCTCAAATTCAATTAGAGCATAGCCCTGAAAACAGCATAAACATTTAGAAGGTAACAGGAACATTTTCATGAAAGGGGAAAGGTGCTATTGAAAATTCTTACATACTAGTAATTGCTCGAAGATTTTCCACCAAAATAGATAAACAAATAAATCAAGGAATAGCCCATGACATAAATAAGTCATTATTTCATTAACGGGTTAAATTCAGAATATGCAGTGACATCATCAAGACAAGCATTTTCCATACCTTGACAAATCCGGTACGGCGGTCAAGATTCAAGTGTAAGTTCTTAATCTCTCCAAAGTCACCAAATGCATTTTGTAGATCATCCTCTTGAGCCTCTTCATGAACTCCAGTGACAAGAATAATCCATCCTTCAATAGCTACATTAGTGCAATACTGATTAGAAATCCACTCATATCCTAATATCAAACTGCAATATCTCTGAACTGGAAGTTGGTGCCATCTAACCAAAAAGTCTTAGAATTTAAACTCGACCAATTAAGCAACAACTTAGTAATTGTTTACGAGTTAGGGATTCGAGTATCTCATCATAGATCACATTCTTGGATGCTAATAGTAAGATGGGCCCATGATAATAAAATAAGACTTTTAACATACTCAAATACAATACTTATTCCCTAATACCTAAAGAAGGACGGACTACAATCTCAAAAACATCCCAGAACCAACTCAGCATGCCGGAGCAGCAACTTTAAACTTCAAAAATGAAAAAGGGGAGAAATGGTTATCGTTTCATAACTCCTCATTGCTCTACTATTCAACTAAATGAAAAATTCTTTATTTCCACGAAATTTGGCATACGGGCAAATACTAGATAAATAATTTGTTAAAGCTTAAAAATGGACTTCTTTAGAAAAATTGAAGTCTGGTATCACGACTAATGAAATCCTTAAATTCTAACCAAAAAAAAAGAAATCCTTAAACCATCCAACTGTAACTTAGAAACAGAAAAAGAAAAGGAAGTACAAGAATATCTGCTTAGATTCTTCCTCACCCAACTGACAAACATCCCACTTCCGCCATAACCCTAGAATAAGTTAACGTCTGATATATGTAAAACGAAATGTCGAAGTAAGAGTAAAATAAAGTATAAATCCGTATAATAACTTCGTCATCCCTCTTCTCTCCAACTACCAAAGAAAGAGTAAATCACATATGCATACATCCTAGCACAACATAAATACAAGACAACGAAATGGTTACGGACAGCGCAAATTTCACAGAAGAAACCCAATATGTACCATAAGCGATAAACAAACAAAAATTAAAACAATTAGCTAGGGTTTTAGATACTTACATCTTTCTGGACCAGGGCCACCTTCGGAATCGAGGGAGTCAAAGCGGGCAGACATGCGAGCACTGCGGTCGGCTTCAGCAGCCGCCTCGTCTCGGAACCCGCGGCCTTTGGTCTTTTTGGGGCCTGACGAACCACCGGTGATGGCGGACTTCAGCCGAGGGATAGAGGCGGCGGAAGTTCTATTGGGGGAGCCATCTCCGACGTCCTCGTCCATGAGATCGTCGTCCTCAGGCTCGAAATCAACAGCCTCCGCTTCGGCGTTCGCCATTGACGCTTAACCACGAGAAATTTGGGAACTTTTTTCTTTAGCTTGCGAGAGGAGAAGGGTTTTCCAATGAGCGAGTGAGTGTATTTATTTCGAATCCCTTTTTACGCTGGCACAGTTTTGAAACCCTCAATCCGGACCGACTTTTTTTAACCCGATTTCTAATTGGGTCAATCTTTTTCAATTTTTCATTGGACAATAAAAGGAATTTTTGTATTTAAATTTTATATTTTGAGATCATGACCAAAAAATAATATATTTTTTTTGAGATGATAACTGTTTTCCCATGTTGATTTTTTTTTTAATGAATTTTTAACACGTATTTTCTAAGGAATGTCATCTATTTTAAATATCTTTCTATAATTTTCTTTACTATAATGCTACATTTAATTTTTATAATAATATGTCTTCTTATGATAACAAATTATATATTAATTAAAATGATGATTAAAAGTTATAATTTTTTTTATAATTGATCAAATAATTCATCTATTTTACACTACCTTTACTTTTTTCAAGCCCAACCCCAAAAAATTTAAACTTTCCCAATCTTAAATTCATATATTCTTTGTACAATAATTATCTTGAATTTGTACTGTAGAAAGTCATGAAAAAAATAATCAAATTAAGCATCATGTGAAATTTTGGTGAATTGTGGTATGGTAAATGAAAAAGTAGAAGGAATCTTTGCAAAACTATGAAAGCCCACGTGCCAACTGAGTCTAAATAATTGGGCCAAGTAATTGGGTTGGGCCTATCGGTCCCTTTCTGTTCTGTCATTCGCTTTATTGTTTGCAGTAAGGCCCACATAATAATTAAGAAACTGAAATACCAATCCAAGTACAGCAGTAGTCATCATTCATGATGACATTTGTTTAATAAATTTGCGTTTTCTTATGGCCGGCCTTTCTTCAAAATTCGTGTACTGTTCCCTCTCTCTCAAATGTGGTGGGTGAG
This sequence comes from Verbena officinalis, assembly GCA_958496215.1. Lineage (NCBI taxonomy): Eukaryota > Viridiplantae > Streptophyta > Magnoliopsida > Lamiales > Verbenaceae > Verbena > Verbena officinalis. The sequence goes on from OY292385.1 coordinate 2,050,120, forward strand.
TGAATTCTTGGGAACATTGAGACTAAAATTATATTCACTATTTTCGAGTTATTATGTAATTATAAATTAATTTTTTAATTAAAGAAAAAGTATAAAAAATCTCTTGAATAAATAAAGACCCATTGTTTGCATTGTCATCGTTTTAGTGTAAGGAAATTAGGGTGTTTTGCAAATACTAAACATAATTACTTATGTTATAAGTGATTTTCTTTAGCAATTGGAGTTTTCAAACACTCCCAACTTCTGTTAAATTTAAATAGAAATAAGTCAGAATACAGAAGCATGTAAAGACATGATTTTAGATTCTGATTCTAGATTTTATATATTTTTATAATTAAAATAACACTTTAATTAGTAATTTTATTAAAATTAGAAGTAATTCTCCATTTTTTTTTTCAAATACTCAATTACTTTTTCTTTCAAACACTCTTTGTGTTTTACTATTGCAATTTTTGTTTTATTTTAACTTTTTCAGAAATAGTAGAGTTTGCAAACACCCCTATATATAGTCCATAATCTTGGAGGCTTTTTCCTCGTTAATATCAATTTTCCTTCATTTATTGATTATCAAATGCTAGGTTTTGTTGTTGTTTTCTTTTATTTATTAATTTAATCACGTTTTCAGAAATTTGAAATCAAGACTTGTGATTGAGTTATACTCAAAACTTTTGATTAAGTTGGTATAACTTCGAACTACTAATATAGACATATGGATAATAGTATTCCTAGATGGAATAGATAGTGATGCAAAGTAAAACTGATGATAGACATTTCGTTAAGTATAAAAATGACGGGATAAGTATAAAAAGAAATCTAGTCGATCACATACTTAAACAAATAAATGAGTATAACCCCTCTTAAAGCATGATTGTAGCATCTTTAATTAAGGGTCACTTTTTAGGATTAATATACTTTGGTATTGATATAAATTTCTATCTGGTCCATCTTATATCCATGCAAAAAACCAGGAGAAACCCAAAAATTAATTAGAGGGACCCTATTTTTAACGGGAATCCAAAATCCGAAACAATTAGACACAGCTATGGTGCAACATTATGGTGAGACAGCTCCATCACCGTTGCAGAGTTGGTTGGTCTTCATATGGGTTCGAACTTGACATGAGAACGAATGATTTAAAAGTTAAGATTGAAGCCGATTTAAAAGTAGTCTTAAAGCTCGTTAACGAGGCGGACACTAACAAGTAACACCCACCCATTCATACAAGAATCACCCCACCCACCCACCCTCCCTCCCTCCCTCCCTCCCTCCCTCCCTCCCTCCCTTCATCTACACTACACTCAACAACTTGGGAAATGTTTCGCAAAACAAGGCAATAAATAATTTGGTCGAAAAGCATCATAAGGAAGCAAATGTATATTATGTTTCTAAACTGTAAAACACGTCAAATGCCAGTGACTGAGTCTATTAATCGAAGTGGCTCTCCACGTACCAACCAAGGTCAACATTACCAAGAATTCCAATAATAAATGAAAACACCAACCAAAAATATTGATGTTGAAAAGTTGTTATTTTATTGTTATTGAAAAGGGAATAAATTAAAGTAAAAATAACTAATTAAATTTACAATACAAATCTGAATAATATTAATCTGGCACAGTGCCTAAGCAAATTCGATTATGCGGCTCATAATCACTCGTTTGATGATTACTGGGCAATCCTTTTACTTCTGCATTTTAAAAAATTAAAACAGATTTTTTTTTATAAATTTTTAAATCAACAAATTAAGTTAAGGGATAAGATTAATCCCTTAATTTAACGAACAAAAATGCGTCTTTGACTGTCACGGTCTTGATTTTATTTTTAATATTATTATTCAGTAATTGCTCAGGTTATGCCTCAGTTGCAGAGATTATCTTATTCTCAGAGGAATATCTGACAGATTAGGTTAAACTAACTCCGAATCTGTTTTCTTTTGATGATTAACTAACCAAGAATCTCATGAACTGCAGAAAATAAGAAAGAAGGGTATATAATACACAAAGTTTTTGAGTTAAAGACTCCCAAATCCGCCTTATTTCCTATTTCCGGTTCCGGAGCTGGTGGCCCCACCGGAAATAGTGGCCATCTCCGGCAGCTTTTGCCTTTTGGTTGGAAGCATGTGTGTGTGAGAGAGAGAGATGGGAAGAGGGGATTAGGTGGTATGAAAGGCTACAAACTAAATTACGCACTGATAAAAAAACCATTAATTTAACATTTGTTCACTTTTTCCCAGGGTCAAAATGAGATTCACGAGTGAATAAGGCGAAGAAAAAGGCAGCAGCAGCTCTGCAAGCAGCACTCTTGGGGTTCGGTCTTTTCAGAGGTTTTTTGTCCAATTGGATAAAGACAACCCCACCAAATTTTAAAAAAAAAAAAAAAAAGAAAAGCAGAAAGTTAAAGAAGAGAGAAGAAGAAAAAGTAGAGAAAAACAAAGTGGTTTTTAACACTCCCCAAGGCTGCAAATTTCATTACCACTTACCAAAGTTACCGCCTTTCGGCCTTCCTCCGCCGCTCCCCGCCACCGTCGCCGCCTCCTGCAACCCCAAACTCTGTTCTGAAGTAGAGATAGAAAAAACATAACAAAACTGAAAACCCCTTTTGTTCTTTTTTTTTTTGTTGCATGTCTTAGTGAGTAATTAATATTCCTCTCTGTATTATGGTATCTATGTAATGATTACCATAATATAAACACCCAACTCATCATTACCTTTTATAAGTTAAAGAAAATCTAAGGGACACTATCCTAATGATTCTACAAATTAAACACACCCCTCCTATAATCACTCTCTCTTCTCTCTCCAAAAAGGTTTTTCGGCTTTTTCAAACTACTTAAAACCCTACCCTTTCCGCTTCTTTCTCATATCTAGAGGGAGAGAGAGAGAGACTTCTAGCAGTAGGACTCTTATGGGATTTTATTTAACTTCTTGTAAATACCAACAGACTTAGAAATTGAAGCAAGAATCAAGGAAAACCAAATCGCCATGGCTGCTGAGGCTCCAGGAATCGTTATGTCAAGAATCCGAAGTATAGATCCGGAAAACGCTTCGAAAATCAGTGGGTATGTACTGATGAACTTAGATGAGGAGGAGTTGATAAGGTTAGCTTTCGGCCCTGAAGCACTTTTGTTGTCTTACATAAACCAAGCAAAGGCGTTTCTGCGTTCGGCTTCTTCAAAATCTTCAAACCCAAATCCCGTCAGGCCTTTTCTTGAAAACTCGCCGCGAATATTGATACCAAGTAATGGGTTTCATTTTAGCAACCCATCCCCACCGCCCGCCACCACCGTTAGTCCCCGGCCGAACTCCTACGCAGCCGTACTCAACGGGGGTCCCAATAACGGCGGCAGTGACGGTTCTGGTTCGTCAAGCTTTTACGGCGGCGAGTTGTTCATTGGTGGTGGCGGTGGTGGTTCATTGCACCATCAAGATCAGTTGTCATTTGATGACCAAATGACAAGTCCTAGTGGGTACGGTGAGGATGCGAACACCATAGCCTCTCCCCACACAAACCCAAACCCATTTCACAGGAGGAGTTTTTCTGTGAATGATGCCGGATTCCTTGAAGAAGGGGGCGGCGGGGGCGGATTTGGTTTCAAGCCTTGCATGTATTTTGCAAGAGGGTTTTGCAAAAATGGCAGTTCTTGCAAGTTCGTACACAGTGATGAAACAATGGAGTTGGGATCTCCGAGTTCAGATTTTGATGAGTTGTTGAGAGTTAAAGCTCTTCAGCATCAGAGATTTGCTCTCATGGCATCTTCAGGCCACCATCCATTTTCTTACAATCAGAGGTAATTTTTTATTATTTATAAAGATTATCCTTTTCTTTTTTGAAATTCTGGGCTAGTTTTATTTTTCAGTTTAATGTGTTTTTCTGGTTGCATTTCACTCTTGCAGAATAGTTTTTTTCTGGGCTAGTTTATTTCTTATCAAATATAATATTATGGAAGGAGGGATTTTGTTGAGTTTTCTGATTTAATTAGTCATTTTACTGAAGCTATGAGCTTTTGTTATATGCTTGTTTGAGCATATTGTTTCGTGGTGATCTCTTTCTATTTCTTCCATGTTTTTTTCCTTTACTATGAACACTTTTTGATTTTTCGCTAAATTTTGTTCCAATAATGCACATTGCAGTTCTAAACAATTGAAAATTGAAGAATTTTGGCATTCTGATTAGTATTTCGAGTCAATTGTGTCTATTTGCACAAAATCTTGATGTGTCATCCCATATCCTATTTAAAAACAGTGCATTTGTTGAGTTGTCTGAATTTAAATAGTTGTGGTCCAAACAGGAATATTGACTTTTCAGCAATGGGAATGGGTTCTGGTTCAAACTCAAGCGCAAGGCAAATTTACTTAACATTTCCGGCTGATTCTACATTCAAGGAAGAAGATGTTTCAAGTTACTTTAGGTAAGAAGATTGGAAAAAACCATAACTATGTTTCTTGAAATCATTACTAATGTTTAATGATGTTTCTTCTTCTTTCCTTGTTTGAAGCACCTTTGGGCCGGTTCAAGATGTTAGAATTCCGTATCAGCAGAAACGTATGTTCGGTTTCGTGACATTTGTTTATCCTGAGACAGTTAAATTGATTCTTGCAAAAGGGAACCCTCATTTTGTTTGTGATTCTCGCGTTCTTGTCAAACCTTACAAGGAGAAAGGAAAAATCCCAGACAAGTAAATATTTCCATTTCTAAGTTATTATATTTATTTTCCATTTAAAAAATTCACCTACTAATGATATCGTATTTGTCTAATGAATAATTTTGAAGGAAACATTTCCAGCAACAGTTAAGCCCCTCTCGAATGGATTCAAGAGAACTCTTTGATCTACCTATTGGTAAGCATGGTTATTTAATGAACAATTAATACTGTATAAATAAGTTTATATAAGCTGATTTTTTTTCATTTTATTTTTTGTTTCTAAGGGCCTAGAATGTTATTGAATACACAAGAGCTTATGCTGAGGCGAAAACTGGAGCAGGAAGCAGAAATTCAGCAAGCCATTGAAAGAAGGATGATGAATCTGCAATTAATGGACATAAAAAATCTGCAAAACAATAATAATCGTTTTCTCTCTATTTCCTCTTCGAGACAGGCTGCATTGCTCATGAGTCAAAGTTTAAATGTTTCTTCTGATGCCATCAATGAGGAAGTTTTTCAAGGTTTGTATTTTATTTCCATACCATGAAAATATAATATATATTTTTTAAATCTATTTTATTTGCTACAGATTTTGATCCCGACCAAGAAGCATCTAAATCTAGAGGTGTGGCTGTTGACAATGAGAAGTTGATGCTTGAAGGAACTGAAACATCCACTAATAATCACCAGCATGTAAATGACAATGACTCTTATACCCCTGAAAGGTTCGATCTTTTTCCTTTTTTTTTGCTTTTAGATTTTTATATAATCTGCGAGCTTTCTGCTTACTGATTAATTTTCTATTACTGTGCCATGAAAGCAGTTTGGGGCTCGTCCTACCTGATGGCTTCTTCTCTTCTCCTACAAAATTAGCTGCACAAAATCAGTCCATTTTCTCCCAATCTTCAGCTGAAGCTGATAATAGTACAGTTCCCGTAACAAATACATCCTCTACCTCTAACAATTCTCCCCCTCAGTTTAGCTTCTCATAGTTACTCCGAAAATACAAGGTAAACTAGTCATACTTTCTTGTTAATTATACACCTTTTTAAAGAATCTCGATTATGAATTATGATAATACAATTTTTTAATTTTTTCTTTTTGTTTGGTTGGCTTGAAGCAATTGAAATGTAGGTGTTAGAGCTGAACATGGTTAGCAAGACATGGATTAGCTTAGCTTGGTAAGACTAACACCATAATCATGAAACTTTTATTGGAATAATTAAGAAAAACACCTTGAAACCTTGAAAATTACGAAAAAGCACCTGAAGTCTGTGATTTTCTGTTAGTTTGAGGGTGTTTTTGGTAAGTGCTTTAAAACTCAAGGGGTTATTTGTAATTGACCCAATTTGAATATTCTAAACATGTTTCTTGGATTCTTGTTCTCATTGATTTTTGTCTCCCTTTTTTTTTTCTTATTGGGACCATACAGAAAGTATGAGTTAGCATATATACAAGTAAAGAAAGTTGTGTAGCTGTGTATAGAGGAAGCATACCAGCAAAGAACAGAAGAAGATAAAGAAAGGATCTGTAAGGAAGATTTTCTCAAGATTACTATCATCATCAACACCATACTAGTTTACAAGAAAAAAAATACATAATGCATCAGTAAAAGGACTCAAGATATCAACTGATTTTATGAGAGGTGGGGCCTTTTTCTCTCTCTTTGTTTATTTTGTTACCCCCCTCTCTCTCTTGTGATCATGTGCTGGACCACATAGAAAACTATATAGCACATATATAACCAAACAATAGGACTAGTTATTATATCATACTATCATAGAATGAAAATTTTCACCCTTTTCACTTCTCTCTCTCACTTATGATCAATGCATGAATAGTTTATGATAATATGATGATGTTACACAGCCTTTTTGTATAGTAAATTTCATCATCACTTAAAGAAAGTTAACTAGGAGAAGCAGTCTAGGTGCTTACAATTCAGCCAGGGCTAACGCCAGTCACTATATTTAAAATAAATAAAAGGGTTTTGAAACTGAAGATGATGGGGAATAAAATTATAAAAAAATAAAGTTGAGAGGTTAAAAGAAAAGGGTTTTCTTTTTTTATGGTATGTATGATTAAAGGGCTACTTTAAGGGACTTTTTTGTCTGATTTTGTGGTTTTGTTTAAAGTTTGGGTGAGTGAGGTCCACTGAGGCACATGGGTGCTGACACAATTCTTGATTGGTATCAACTAAATGAAAAACTCCTTTCACTTTCATGTTTCAGCCTTTTGTTTGCCTATATGTTTGGCCTTTTGTTTATTGGGTTTTGTAGTTGGCCTGCAGTTTTGGTATGGTTTTGCACTTTGAATAATCATATTTCACTGTGGGTTCATGTGTTTTAGTTTTGCTCCTTTGCCATAATAAAGGAGTTAAATTTTCTCGTCAGCTATCTCACGCTTTGAATTGGCTACACTTTAAAGGAACCGATCACTATAGTTGATGATCGATAGACAAACAAACATTCCTAACTATACGGCTTACATGATTTTGAGATGAAAATGATTAAGGTTGAAACTCATAATTGGATTAAAGTGGTCCAATTATTCTATATACTAGAAAAGACAAAATATTGTGTCTGGAGCTATTGCGGACGCTAATTTGGTCCATTTTATTTGGCTGATGTTGATTTGAATTCATTTGTAATAATACGACGAGGGACTAATATTTCTTTGTCGGGTGTACAATTCTTTATAAGAAACAATAACATTACAAAATTAATCTCGCATTACATTAAACGTAATTTTCAATATTAATAAAGGCTGTAAATTGTAATCAATGTTTGTTTTAGTCCTAAATTAATTTTCAGCTTTTTGCTTATCCGAAAATTTAAAAATCAATCATGTTTTCAATTTCATAGAAAATATGATTTACGTATTCTTTATTTTCATCCGTATATAACCAGAAGAATTCGGAACTCGGGAACTTAGTCAATATAGGACGTACATACTGTTAATATATCATATGATTCTGCTAATTTCAAGAATCTAAACTCTCTGAAAAATAGGGTTTTCGGTTCTGTTCAAATGAATAATTGGGTCCATGAAAGATCGTGACGGGGGATAAGTGTCCGTCCGTCAAAAGTACTGTAAGAAAATCTTGATTTGGGCCTGTAAAAATTCAAATGTGACGACTTTGTAATTATTAATTATTAGGACCAAAATTTAATCGAAATCATATGTATAATATGTGTAAAACCAATAAGTTGGATGAATATCGCCAATTAACGTATATTTCCGTCTATTAGGAAAATTTTCATTATTTTTACTTATTTTGAAGGGAACCAACATAATTGATAATACGAGGTAAAAAAGTAACTTATTACGTTTAAGGTTATACTTTTTTGTCGATTTTTCTTTTTTTTATCCAAGACTATATTAGGGTATAGTTATGATCTTTTTTTTTTAAAAGAAAAAAGTCTATTTCATTAAATCGTCAAAATATCCGACAACAAAACAGACTCAACAACAACAGGGATATCAAAGTTCCTAAAAATGATGCTAGCAGAACTTCTAGCCAAACAGTGGACAACTCAGTTGCCCGTACGACGAACATAAAAGAAAGAATAAAACGGAATAAGAGATAACGATTTTCTAATATCCCTAAAAATGTTACTACACTGCACAAATCAACATCGAAAGAAATTCTTATGATAGCAAAGAAGCAGCTACAAGTCAACCCAAAGGTAGTCTCTTCTCAATTATGGCCGTCGGTGTTAGTGTTTTGGGCCTCTCGAATAGACATGTTCCCAACACAACTAACTTCTCATGTGTAGAATACAATTGTTTTCTTAGTCTTTGTCGGTATGTTTATAGGTATTTTCAAACGTTTTTAGTGGTAAGGAGAAGACCCAATAACCACATATATAATTCATTTGTTCAAGTTCCACAAATGTGGTCATTACTCATTAATCTTCCAAATAGAAATTTGACATATAATTTCTTGAGATGTATTTCTCCGTATATAATGAATTATTTAGCATTCGACTGATGTTCACAAAAATAGACAATGAACTAATCACAGAGTTCATAAGGTGTGGACTGTGGAGTGTACTAAGAAAAATATAGTGTCTTCCATGTAAATTATGGTAACATATGAGAAGTTATATAAATATTCAAATCAATTTCTCAAATTTCAAATTACACAACATATCACATATATATGTATGTGCCTCTTATCCAGGCAAGCTTGATAATTGAAATTATTAATTATATTTTCAATCCAAGCAAAAACAATAATATTAGGGCGAATTAAATTAGATCCCTAACGTTTGTGATATTTACATTTAGGTCAACTTATATGCGTTTATTACATTTATATCTCTAAATGGTCAACATTCGCTTCTAAATCGGTGGTGAGACCTAAATGTATACAATATAAGTTAAACTAAGTAATTTTGGGTGTCGCTTACATTTAGAGACCCACGTTTAACGTTAAATTTGACCAATCCAGGAATCTAAATATAATAAACGCATCTAAGTGGACCTAAATATAAATATGAAAAACATCATAGACCCATATGTAATTCGCCCATAATATAAATACAAATCTCTTAAATATATATATTATCTTTCAATTCCATTATATATATATATATATATATATATATATATATATATATATATATATATATATATATATATATATATATCATCGATGTTACTGGAAATTGAGATTATACTTGGTCTGCTTATTAGGATAAAACACCCCAAAATGCTTCTCACTGTTTGCTCCCGTCTTGTTGTTCTCATCAAACATGGCAAACAAGTAAGTTACTATAGCCTGTCCCGGTTTCTTGGGCGTACCTGCACCACTCTTCACATGAGCAATCAAATTCCGATAATAAGTGCCGGCGTTCTCCATCGTCGCCGCAAACCCTCCATCGGACGGCCATCCGCTCTCGGAAACGACGATTGAAACATTGGATCCGCCAGCTTTTTCGACAGCATGATACATCCCATCAACCATTGCATCAAACAGGTTACGGTATCCAATCGGGCTGACCGCTTGATTAGTAAACAGAGCATAAGAAAGCGGGATATCATTAGGGCTTCCGATATATGCGAAATAAGGGTATATATTTGCCAGAAGCGGGTTTCCGGTTCGCTGCAGGAACCCGATGATTGGGTCCATGAAAGACCTGTCCTTGAAGTAAGACCTTGACGGGGGATAAGTGTCGTTTAAGAGCCCCGAATATGTTGCCGTTGAAACCTTGATTTGGTTCTGTAAATTAATGTGAATTGACAAATTATTAGTATGATATATATGTCAAATTGTCAATGTGTGTGAAGTTAAAAAGATTAAAGTTGCAATATATATATTTGTCCATAATCGCTTACCTGTAAACCGAGTTGCGAGAGTGCTTTGTGTATGTTTTCCATGGCGGGGCCAACCAAAGGGGCGAAACGTGATGTATGGGTGTTTTCAGGGTCGACTTCATTGCCGACGGCGATGAAACTTATTCTGGTCGCCGGGAAATATGGCCGGATATTTGCTCCGACCCATTCGGTGCCATCAGATTGGAGGTACTGGAGTTGATCATTTGGGACGTCTACCATGAGTTTTATGTCGGATCCTTGGAGTGCTATGAGAGTTTCATGACTAGGCCAGTAGATTCGCATGCTTTTGATTCCGACCGATTTGTACATTTCAACAACTTCTGTTTCCGATGGTAAGTCGTTACCAAGACGGCCATTGCACACTCCGATGGATTCTGAAAAATTAACAAATTATGCGTTTCATCTCTGTCTTTTCTTTTTTCTAAACGAGCTAGTTAATTGCATTTTGATCCATCCTGCCATATATTGATTTTGCAATTTTGGTCCATACTAATTAACTTTTGCAATGTCGGTCATTAGCGATTTTGTTTTGCAATTTTGGAAATAGTTACAATTGTAATTCGCCCCCAAAGAAAAATATATAGTCACTTATGGAACCAATTTTTTTTAAAAAAGTCAATTTATGGAATCAGAATTGTAAAAGTCAATTAGTATGAGATTAAAATAAAAAATATGTCAAATTATGGGACCGAAATCACAATAATATTTCTTAATGTTCGCAATAAAAGTGTAATAAATATCTATAATGACCATACATGTGCTAATATTTCTCTTTCCTACCCAAAACAAAGTACATGTGCTAATCAATAAATATCAATCATGGCCATAAATTACATGTGCATGCTAATAAGTATGATTTATAATGACCATAAATGAGCCAATAAATATCAATAGTACGTTCGTACGTATTTGTCATTAATAATCAATGATGAATGATCAGTATTAACAACTTAATTAGTTAGAAATTAATATTTAATCTTAATTACTTGTGATATACAAAAACATATCAAAATATTATCATAAAATATTAGTGATAATAATTATTTTAACTAAATATAGGAAGTACTGATGAAGTTTCGTTACACGTAATTAGAGAAACAGAAGCATCAAAACCTGGATATAACAACAAAATGTAAAAGGAAAATTACACTTAGACCCTAAAGGAGTTTGTTAAATTACAATTCATGACTAAATTTTTTTGTTAAATAATTAGAGTTATATACCCCATTCAAAATTAAATAATTACAAAATATACCATTGGATAGATTCCGTCCATAATTAAGGGAATATTCTATTTTTTTGACATGAATTGCCTGTTATACTCTTGTCCCTAACCACAAAAAAATTACACTTAGATTATGAAATTACAAATAATACCGAAGTAAAATTCAGGGACAATCCATGTTATAAAAAATTAAGGGTATTTTTTATATTTACTGTTTATTTTTTATGATATCATCAAGTAAATAACGAAATCCTAACGAAACTCTAATCCGTGGATGTATCTTGTAATTATTCAACTTTGTGTAAGGTATAAGGATAATTGTTTAACTAAGAGAATTATAATCAAATTGTAATTTAGCAAACTATTTTAGATTCTAAGTTTAATTTCTCCCCAAGCAAATAATTAATTAAACAAACACACAAATCATTACCTTGATTCTGACACATGACAGCAGAAAAGATCATCAAAGAATAGAAGAAGAGATTCAAATCAAGTGGTGATGATGACTTAGCAGACATCTCGAACAATGATTATTGGGTAATATTAAACTCTAAATTTGGTAAGAATTGAAAAGTGAAGTGGCGATATGAGAGGAAAGAAAACGTTTGCACCCATATTTATAACCCTAATATAATTAGACGTATCACGTATGTACGATCGAGCAATTAGGTGCGGTGGGAAAATTCCTACGTAATTCAGTTCCACCATTCATTGATGCAGCAATGCAACTTGATTTTTTCTTTAATTTTATGGTCGTGTCAACGATATTTTTTAACGCATTGAAGACGTTAATTATGAGCGAGCATTGTCGGGTCGTTGGCTTATATACAATGGTCATTACTTGAAGATGTTTAAGAGCTAGCTTTGTCGTGGTCTTTGGCTAGCTTACAAAGCTACTCTTGGACCTTTGCTTAATAGTTTTAAGAGTTAACCCTGTTGAATTTTAATGTAGAAGACGAAGCTGTAAACTACTTGCAGGTGAGCGGCGCGTAAGAGAGAGAAGAAGACCAGGGTTTAAAGTCAGGAAGAAAGTTATTGAATTAATTATTCAAAGTCTGTAGTTACAAAAAATAAAAAACCTGACTAGAATATGCTATATACAAAACGAAATGGGCTTAGTAGAACTTATTACTATGACTCACTACAAGAAAAGAGAATAATGGCCCAAAACAATTTTGAATAGGCCCAATACTCAATAAACCCCACACGAGTATATCTGATGAGGATATTTTGGAACGACAATACTTTGGATTGCTGAAAGTAATATCTGATGACTATATATTAGACGGGCAAACTGCCGTGGTTGCATTTCATTTTCACTTTACTTTAACAAACAATATTGCAAAAGTAGAAACAAGAACAAAAAAGGTTTAATAACTGGAATTATTTCATGATCTTAATTATTTTGTCTATAATAATTATTTCATTTTATTTATTTCTTTCAAATATTAATTTTTTCCTCAAATTAGCTTCCATCATCATCTCATCCATGCATATCAATTGTTGAAATTGAGCTGGTATTTCATCTGCTTATTAGGAGAGAAAACACCAAAATGCATCTCACTGTCTGCTCCATTCTTCTCATTCTCATCAAACATGGCAAACAGGTATGTTATTATAGCCTGCCCCGGTTTCTTCGGAGTACCTGCACCACTCTTCACATGACCAATCAAATTCCGATAATAAGTGTTTGCATTCTCCACCGTCGCTGCAGGCCCACCTGCGGACGGCCATCCGCTCTCGGAGACGACGATCTCGACATTGGATGCACCAGATTTCTCCACAGCATAATACATCCCATCAACCATTGCGTCAAACAGGTTTTGATATCCACTATCACCGGCTTCCTGATCAGTAAAGAGAGCATAAGAAAGCGGGATATCTTTAGTGTTTCCAATATATGCGAAATACGGGTATATATTCGCCAGAAGCGGGTTTCCAGTTCGCTGCAGGAATTGGATAATTGGATCCATGAAAGACTTGTGCTTGAGGATGGATTTTGATGGGGGATAAGTGTCTGTCAATAGCGCGGAATATGTTGCCGTGGATACCTGTTTATTAGTTTTATTTAGAAGAAGAAAATCATAATTAGAGTTAGATTTTGAAGGCAGATTAATTCTTGCTCAAACACGTACTCAAGCTAACCAATACTCTGGTTATGTATGAAGTAGTTATAAATTCAAAAAAAAAAACCTTGATTTGGTCCTGTAGACCGGATTGTGAGAGTGCCCGGTATATGCTTTCCATGGCGGGGAGAACCAAAGGGACAAATTGGGAGGTATGCTCGTTTTCAGGGTCCACTTCATTGCCGACGGCGACGTAGCTTATTTTGGTGTCCGGAAAATATGGCAGGATATTTGTTCGGACCCACTCCCCCGCATCGGATTGGAGGTATTGGAGTTGATCATTTGGGACGTCTACCATGAGTGCTATATCGGAACCTCGGAGAGCTTGGAGAGTTTCATGACTCGGCCAGTAGATTCGCATTCCTTTGATTCCGGTCGATTTGTACAATGCCACCACTTCTGTTTCCGATGGTAAGTTGTTGCCGAGACGGCCGTTACACACTCCGATGGATTCTGAACACATAACAGCAGAAACTGCGGCAAAGATCATCAAAGAATAGAAGAGGATCAGATTATAATCAAGTGGCCATGGTAATGATGACTTATCAGCCATTCTTGAACGATAATTATTTTCCAAAAATATATATGATAAGAACTGAGAAATGAAGTGTTGATGAGAGGAAATGCAACGTTGCAGCATCCATATTTATAACCTCAGTGGTGAACGTACTAATTAGGGTGTTGGAGAATTCCTGCGCGGGACTGATTCAGTTTCCACCACTAATCGACGACGACGACGACTTCTCCATTGAAGAAGCAACTTCGAAATGGCCGTGTCAAATAATTTACGTGGTCCTTGGTTTACGTACAAAGGCTATCTTTGGCAGTATCCTCCTACATGCATACATGCATATATATATTACGAAACACTTATTAATTTTAGGACAAATTACATTTTACTATCTCAAAGTTTGATTTATTTACAAATCGATATTTCTAGTTTGAGAAATTGTCATATGTATAGTCCCTGAAATTTCAAGTTTAGAACTAATTTCAGGTTATATTCAATGAGTTTGAAATTTTATTTTCACGTTCAACGAACTCGCTAATTCGTGATGCGACAGATATATGAGAGCCGATCGCTAGTCCTAGGAATTAAGTAACAGCACGTTCACATCCATCCATTGTAAGTATAAAGGGCATGCTTATCTTTTAAAGTTTGATATATATTATTAGTATTTTGTAATTGTTTTTAATTGAGAATCTTTTCACTATTTGTTACATTTTTTTTTTTGGGTTGATAATTATGCAAACTAAAAGGGATATATTGTCCCTCTCATTTTGAGAAATTGAGGAAAGAAGAGAGAATAAATCTGATATTAATAGATGGAGTAGTTTTAGTACAATTAATCTTCTACCAAAAAAAAAAAAAGTACAATTAATCGCATTCTAATTATGTATATAAATAAATATCTTTTTAGTTATTATGTGTATCCCAGAAAGTCAAATTAATATTTATTACAATTCAATCATATTACAATTAAATTAAATTCAACTCAATCTATTACAATAAAATACATGCTAAATAACTCATCATATAAGAGAGAAATACAACCCAACAAACTATTTTATAATAAACACTTCTATATAGTAGACTCATACCCATATTCATGATGGGACTCGCGAACCCCCAGCTCCTCCCCACTTTTAGGCCAAGGGATACTTCTAAAAAAATATTGAAAAATATATCAAAAGTTGTGCAAGATCAACCTAATTTTGGTAGGAAAAAGGAAAGAGAAGGGCAAGTGATCAATAGTAATAAAAATTCCAAGTAGTCTCTATATATGTCTATGGAAAGTCCAAATCTGACTCTTTAGGAGACCTCTCGTACATATAATATTATATAGTTGTTTTCTTGGTCACATGTCTATATAGGTTTTCTTCTAAAAATTGAAACTGATCTTTCTTCGCCAACCAAAATTTGGCTTTTAATTGGGGTTAGGTTTTGGTTGAATTTGTCAACTTCTTCATGAATACGTTATCTAGCTAGAAGTGCTTAAACTTTCTTACCAATTGCAGATTAAACAAAATTTTAGGCTGAACTTCAATAAATTTCCCTTTATGAGCGAACAAGTTTTATTAAAGTCTTGAACCATTCTGTCGTCTCTCCTATACAATGATTGTGAACAAACATGAAGCCAGAATTACAAAATTCACTGCAGAAAATCACAAAAATTGTATTCCCGAGGTTTGAGTTAATTACAATTAATTAATCCCTCTATTTTTAAAAATTACAAATACCTCCTTGGTGTTTCACTTTAATGCAAAATACGAAATATAGAGATTAGAATTAAGGATCCGAAGTGATTAGTCCTCAAACTTGTAAAAAAAACCAAGTTCTTGTATTTGTTTCCTGAATTCTTCCCAATTATCCAACTTAATTCATACAAGGATCCCTCATTAATCTTGCAAAAAAGGTTAAAAAAAACAATGATTTCAAGATAAACACGAAAGGAAAACGAAGAAAAACAGAAAGGAAGTGCAACAACATCCTAAGATTAAGAAGAATAAGCAGCAACATCAGGAAGTGCCAGTAAAGAGGCATATATGCCATTTTTCTTATTAACCAAACTTTCATGCTTTCCTTTTTCTGCAATAACTCCATTTTGCACGACTGCAATCAAATCTGCATTCTTGATTGTGGACAGCCTATGAGCCACCACTATGGTGGTCCGGTCCACCACGGCTCGGTCTAAGGCATCTTGAACCACTTTCTCTGACTCAGCATCAAGAGCACTCGTCGCTTCATCAAGCAGCAAAATCTTTGGAGCCTTCAGTAAGGCCCGTGCAATTGCAACACGTTGCTTTTGGCCACCCGATAATTGGATCCCTCTTTCGCCAACCATCGTGTCGTACCCCTATAGTTACGTTTTCAAGTTATGCACGTGTTTAAAATTACATCTAGACCCCTTCAGAGACTGCCATATTACAGTTGGTATCAGCGAGTTTGAAAAAGCTACAAATAACCCCCTGAATGCTTAAAATTACAAACACCACCTTATATTAGGGAGTGGTTCGTGTAGTTTTTTGCAAACTTTCAGGGGTAGATTGCGTAGTTTTGATAAAATTATTAGGTAGTGTCTTGCAGTTTTTTTTTTCAGAATTGTGGATACCAGCTGAAATATTGAATCCCGGAGGGGTATGGATTCGTTGTCCCTTTATTAGAGACATTATAGTTTTCCCCAACAGGATGATAAATTAGTCTCATATGCTAAATATGCTACAGCCTAAACGCCTGAAAATTAGACAATTTTCTAACTTCGCCAAAAGCCGATTTTTCCTTCTACTTTCAATATTGAAGATGCAGAAATTCATGATATTTTAAAGGGCGAATTACCCAAACCCTCCAGAGGTTAGGGTATTTACGGAAAACACCCTGAAACCTTGAAACCTAAATGAAAGGTTTCTCAAGGGGGTATTTCTAAGGTTTCAAGATCTGTTTGCATTTTCAGGGGCGTCTTTGTAAGGTTCAAGGTTACAGTGGTGTTTTGGTTTTTTTAGGTGACCTCAGGGGGTTTTTAGTAATTTTCCTTATTTTAAACTATATATATATATATACCTTCTGCAACCCACTGATGAATTTATTTGCATTTGCCAACTCTGCAGCAGCTAAAATTTCTTGCTCTGTGGCATTCCCTTCCTTTCCATATGCAATATTAGCCCGGATTGAATCATTGAACAACACAGGCTCCTGGCTTACCAGCCCCATCTGCTGCCTTAACCATTTCGACTTCAATTTCTTGATTTCAACCCCATCTAATGTGATTTGTCCTGAATTCGGCTCGTAAAACCTTTGCAATAACGAAATCACAGTCGACTTTCCGCTCCCACTTTCTCCAACAATCGCAACTGTCTGATAAATAAATAAATATGACATGATCTTGTCATCACTCATTCCTTGTTCTCTTTATCTATATTGACAGAATAGGATTAAATAATTACTAAAAATCCGCCCTGAGATTTGTGTTGTTTACGAAAATTACAAAAAAAAACACCCAGAGTCAACGATTTTATGTTAGTTTGAGGGTGCTTTTCGTTATAATTTGCCAAACTTCAGGGTGTTCTTGTAATTTTCAAGGTTTCAGGGTATTTGATGGTGCAAATCTCATAGGGTTATTCGTAATTGACCCTAAGAGTTAATATCATTTTTACCTTGCCTGAATGAACTGCCAAGCTTAAATCTTTAAAAATCTGAACATCAGGCCTACTAGGATATCTAAAACTGACATGCTGGAAAACGACATCTCCTTTTACATTTTCCAGTGTCATCCCTGAGTTGTCTGACGATTCTATGTTTGATTTGTGATCAAGAAGTGTGAAAATAGAAGCTGCACCAGATTTCGCTTTACCAGAGTCGGGCGCGAGAGCTCCCGACTGGGATATACTGACAGCTGTCATGCTGAGACCAAGGAAAACCTGCAATTATAGAAAGTTACAGGAATAATTACGGAAAAAAACCTGAGGAATCACCCTGAAACCTTGACAATTACAAAAAGCACCCTGAGTCAATGATTTTCCGTTAGTTCGAGGGATTTCTCCATTATGATTTGCCAAACCTCAGGGTGTTTTTCGTAAATTTCAAGGTTTTATGGTAATTTTCTTAAATGGTGCAAACCTCAGGGAGTTATTTGTAATTGACCAAAGTTATGTACTTTACTTGCCAAAAAAAGAAAAAGATAGAAAGTAGACTAAGTATGTAATTATATGTATAGAACCTTACACGAAAAACTTCGCCGAAGGTGATTTTTCCTGCATCAACGAGGCGGGCTCCAGCATAGTAACTAACTGCCCAAACTGAATATAGGAAGAAAAGGGACATTCCAAAACCTGCTCCACTGATTAACCCTTCTCTAATACCTAATCTAAGTGGAGCTTCACATTTTTCTTGGTGCAGTTCAATCACCTTGTCTTCAGCTGAAAAAGAAGCTACTGTTCTAATACTTCCAATGGCATCACTGGCGACTTGAGTTGCATCTTCATATAATTTCTATAAAAGACATGAAAAAAATTTGCCCGTTAGATTGAATATTGAGCTCCGAGTAAATATTTAATATCTCTAACACGTCTTGTTACATACAGGCGGCCTTCTTGTAGATAACTAACCTTTGAGTCTATGCTAAAACCAGCTACGAATTTCATGTGAAGATAACCATTTAGTCCAATGAGAGGCAACATGACCAAAACTATAAGAGACAATTCCCAGCTTGCTTCAAAACCGATGATCAAACCCGTAAGAGCCGTTGCAACATTCTGAACAACTAAAGAAAGCGATTCTCCCACCAAATTTCTCACAGACTTCACATCTGAAGAAAGCCGAAAACCAACTGAACTACTCGAGTTCTCAATTCTATCAAACCAGCTTATATCCATATGAACAATTTTCTGGAAGCACATTAACCGTATTCGTTTGATCAGCTTACATCCCGCCACACCAAAAAAGTATGTCTTAAACGGGGTTGCTACAAGAGACGCCACACCAAGAACAACAAACATAGAAGCCCAGAATTTGGAATTCTTGTGAAGCTCATGAGCCGGCTCGTAGAATGTTTTGATCACACTTGAAAATAGGAGACCATGAAGTGGTAATATAGCACCGTTGATAATTGCAGCTAATGAACCGAGTATTAGATGTGGGATTTCGGGTTTGTTTAAGTAAGCCAAACGGGATAATGATACTTTGTTCTTTTTCTCCAGGGGTTTTGAAGAGGAAATGGTTTTTGTTTCTGCATTTGTTGTCTCTATTCGCATTGAGAATGAATGACGGCTGCTGTTTCCTTTTTCAGACGAATCTGCATTAATCTCGGCTTCATTTTTATCATTACAGGAATTTTGAGATGTCTCTTTGTTGATTTCTTGCAATTGTATGAGCTCACTGTATGCTCCTTCCGGATTTTGTGTTAACTCAGAATGTGAACCTGGTTTCAGTCGAAACATAAAAAATTTCACAGTTTTTCTCTTTTAAAAAGGCATAAAAGAAGTACAGATAATTACGAAGAAACCCCTGAGGTTTGCATTGCTTATGAGAAAATCCTGAAATCTTGAAAATTACAAAATATACACTGAGTCGACGATTGTCAACTATTTTGAAACCTCAGGGTAATTTTCGTAATATTTCAAGGTTTTGGGGTTTTTTCTGTAAACAGCATAATTGACCCAAAAAACTATTATTTCTATATTGATGGTGATGAGGAGGACCTTTTTCTACAATTTTGCCTTGACAAATAACAGCAATGGCATCAGCGTTTTTTACGGTGCTGAGTCGATGAGCTACTATAATGGTTGTTCGGTTAATCATGATCCGATCCAGTGCCTCCTGTATAGTTCTCTCAGAGTCTGCATCAAGAGCACTTGTAGCTTCATCGAGAAGTAGAATTCGAGGATCTTTTATAATCGCTCTAGCTATAGCTATCCTCTGTTTTTGCCCACCAGATAGCAGAGTTCCATTCACACCTACCATCGTTTCTAGACCCTGGAAATTCAAAGAGCTCAAACATGATACCATTGCAATGTCTTAGAGTGATCAACTTGATAATTATATTTATGGTCATAACTACTACTTCTCTGCGGTTGGAGTAATTACAAATTAACCCTCTTGTTTTAAAAATTACAAAAACTCCCTTAGGTTTTATTATTCATGTAAAATGTGTGAAAATCATGAGAGACTTTGACCGATGTCGACTTGGTTTTATATCATATTGACTCTTAAACAAATAGACTACATGAGACAAGACTCTTCTGGTAGAGTGAGCATATCCAAAATTTGTCGAGTATTTTACATGAATAATAAAACCTCGAGGGTGTTTTTTGTAATTTAAAAACTAACAGGGTCTAATTTGTAATAACAGACAATCTTGTTATTGTATTTATAGGACAAACTGCAGAGAACTCTAACCTGAGGAAGTGCATCTATGAATTTAGCAGCATTGGCGCATTCAGCAGCATCTCTAATTTCTTCAAGAGAAGCACCTTCCTTTCCGTAAGCAATATTATCCTTAATGCTTGAAGCAAATAAAATCGGTTCTTGGCTTACTAGACCAATCTTTCCTCTAATCCACCTTAGCTGAAATTCTTTGATATTAACCCCATCAATCAAAACTTCACCATCCTGTGGATCATAAAACCTCTCAACAAGATTGATAACAGTTGATTTCCCACTCCCGCTTTCACCTACCAAAGCTAATGTAGTTCCACTTGGTACCCTGAGAGAAAAGCTATTGAATATTCTCTCGTCCGGTCTAGATGGGTAGCTAAAATGCACGTCCCTTATCTCTATTTCTCCATTAATGTCTTTGAGAACTTGACCGTCTGTGTTATAAGGGTCGATATTGGGTTTTCTGTGTATTGTCTCAAATATTTTGAAAGCAGCAACTTGACCGGCTAAGAATGCATTCAAGCATGGATATATCTGACCTAAAGAACTGAAAGAAAATCCACATGCCAGGGATGATAGACATTCTCATCAGTATTAAACAAGAAGTTAATTACACCAGAACCCTTGTGTTCTAACTAATAAGCATAAAAACCTGTTAAAACTTTGAAGTGGCACAGGACTGTGAGAAATTTTTAAATTTCACTTACGAGCTTTTTTTAATCACATGGTTTTTTATGCACATTAGCCATAATACAGGGTTGGGTGCAATTTTCTTGAAGTGTTCAGATAATTACAGCTTCCTCCCCTATAACTATTTCCAAAATACACATACCTCCCTTCTAACTATCTCCACATTACTATTTGGTCTAGTCAAATCAAGAATGGAACTTTATGTAATTACACATAGTTATAAGAGATGGACAGTTTAATTGCCCAAATAATATATGATTTTAGCAAAAAATACACGATAAATAAACATAGTAACTTACAAGGATCCCATCAGAACAGCCATTAATATATTCAGAACAGCTCCTCCAGAATATCCTTTATTCATGATCATTTTGGCGCCGAACCATACTGCTAAAGCATAACTGCAGAAAAAAGTCAACATAAAAACACCAGAGCCCAATCCCGCCGCCAATCCCTCATGCACACCGGCTTTATAAGCTTTATATAAAGACTTATCATATCTAGAAATGGCTTGCTTTTCCCCTGTGAACGATGCAACCTGCATGAAAAATTGAGTAATCATTAACAAATATACATAAAATTAAGGGCCAATTACGAATACCCCCTGAGGTTTCTGCCGTATACGAAAAACACCATGAAAATTACAAAAAAATACCCTGAGGTTTGCCAAATCAAAAAAAAAAAAAACCTCAGACTAACGGAAAAAATCACTGACTAAGGGTGTTTTTTGTAATTTTCAAGATTTCATGGTGATTTTTGTAAACTGCAAAATCCTTTTTTTTTTTTTTGGGTGGGGGGGGTATCGTAATTATTCCTAAAATAAAACCTGAAATGATGAAATGCACGTTTATTACAGTTCTGATTGAGCAGATCGTTTGTTCAACAACAACAGCTGCTTCTGAATAAGCAGCTTGTCCCTTTGATGACAGCTTTCCCATAAGAACAGTCATAAAAGCAGCAGAAATTACAACAACAGGGATTGCAGAAAGCAATACAAGAGTGAGAAGCCATCCTCTTGTAAAAGCTAGAGCAAATCCTCCAAAGAATGATGAAGAAAGCTGTAGAAATTTCCCTATCTGGGGTTTTACATCAGTTAGAAAAAAGTGTCAGAAAAATATGCATCAAAATTCAAGAAGAAATAGTTAAGAATAAAAATTACCTTTTCCCCCATAGCTTCTTGTATTATGACAGTGTCATTAGACATTCTTTCAAGAATTTCTCCAGTGTTGGTTTCTTTATCGAAATATCCAATATCTTGCCTTAGTATGGATTTAAGATATAAGTTTCTAATACGAACAGCCTGCCTTTCTCCTGTGATCATCCAGCATGATACCTCTACCAAGAAAGCAGAAATTCTCACATTTCATTTATTAAAAGCATGAAAAAATGATAATTAAATACTTACGGGAAAATGCCGCAATTCCAGAACCCAAGGCAAGATATACAAACTTTATGGATACCTAAAGATTGCTTTACACATTAGCATAGATTAAGAGTTTCTTTATTTTATATCATATGTTGGTGTTTGTATCATACCTTGGAGACTTCGTGAACAACTCTTTGTTTATCAACATTCTGTCCGAAAGAGTTGGCTAATTCTCCAAATAAAAGAGTCATAATCGGCAAAGATAATCCACTTCCAATAGATGTGATTACTCCAATGATCATTAGTGTATAATCGATGGGGTCTGCAAAGGAGAACAATTTGTAGAATGGAACTTTCTGCAGGGCAGCTTTAGTCCTATCTGGGATTCGTTGACTGCTGGAAATTTCTTTTGCTTTTGATGTTTCATGTTGCTCGCTTTTTGCATCTTCTTCAGAGTGGCTAATCTCAGACATGAGTTTAGTTGAAATAGTTGTTCTCTGATTTCCGGTTATTGTTAGCTTAAAATGACAGGGATAAGCTAAAAACAAATCCCATGTACGTATGTGTAATTTCAGAAAGTACCTCTCTAATTTCAAAATGACAGAAACCTCCCCTTGGTTGACCAAAAAGATAGAAACTCGGATAACATCACCCGTACACAAGAAGGAATATTTATTAAAACTTGAATTATAACATCATTTAACTATATGTAATGATGAACACAAACAGGTTAGTTGTAGAGTTTAAATAAGTTAATAGGGAAGGTGTGTGCAGTTTCGAAACTCAGAGGGGTTTTGTGTAATTATATATAGTTGGAAGGGAGAAAGTTGTAATTATTAGTGAAGAATAAAACATATCACCTCTGCTATTTGGAACTTGGAGTGAAGTTAAGGCCAAGGTGAGGTGCTTCTAGGGTTATAGGGTAGCAGAAATATGATTAGTTAGAACTTTGCATCAGATGCTGTCATATATATAATATACATGATTATCCCAGAAAGTGAGAGGTTGATATTTGCTATCTTATAATATAACATATTTCAAAACAACTTATAATAATAATAATCAATTTTGAAGAATTTGTCTTAAACATCAAGTTGACAGTTCTAATCTGACTACAAATTCTTGATACCAAATCATTATATTATCAGTTTATCATTTATTCATATAATAACAGAAGAAGGTGTACGATGGACGTAAACATGAACACTAACTCCATTAATAATGATTGTCCTTCAGCATCAAGACCTGATTTTTTTTCTAATTTTTTGTTAGTTTTACAAGATCACAGCTACATACAATTACTTTGAAAATGAAAACCAATACTTTTGGCATTATTTTTGAATAAAACTGCCATCTCTAACATAAAGAAATTTAAATTCATTGCAAGAAAAGATTTAACCACTAGATTCCTAGGCTTTCATCAATTTCTTCAAAAGTTTCAAAAAAGAATAATAATTTATTTTTGTTTTAAGGAAGTGGGCACTGCTCAAGGCAACCATGTTGGGTTAAGCCTTAAGGGATCTTGTACCTCAGCAAAGATTTGAATGCTAATATCTAATTAGTTGCATATAATTAATTCAAGAAATGGTAGCAAATCACATGAAAATTACAAAAAAGTTTGTGGGGCTTGTTAGTACCGGCCTGTGATGCATTGATACGTACAGGACGATACAGACATGACATGAATATGGCGATACATTTTTCGGTATTTATAAAGGTGTCAGACACGATACGACATGGCAAAGAGAAAACAATTAATTATATAAATCTATAAATCCTCCTGAGCTTGTCATTTTCATATTATTTGAAGTAATTCAATGGTCCATGCAATTGCAACCTTCTATTTCAGTTTTAACCACTTGTCTCTTTCACAAGAACCTGATTCCTTGTACCCTTTATTCATTAATAATTTGATTTATTGGAATTGTTAATTGTTGTGTCATAGGCATATATTTATTGAATGGAACAATCTGAACTATATTCAATTCAACATTTTTCACTTCAATTATCGTGGGATAAACTATAAAGTTATTGTATATATCCACGAAATAAAGTAAATTTGTTTACTTTTTCTTTTTCTATTTCTAAATCACTATATTGTCAAATATTCTAAGTTTAGCTATGACCACGTAGAACTTTTTTATTCATGGATTATTTTGTCACAGATTCGAATACTACTAATATGATTAAAATATTATTTTCGCATAAAAAAAATTGAATAGTATACATAATTTGATCGCATAATTCATAGAGACTTAATATCATTAGTAACATTTTAATTTATATTGCACAAGTATCGAGTAGCATAATCGATGATTCGTTTCCTGCATGTGAAAATTAGTCCGGCTGAGAAAACTAGGTTCGGAAGGGGTTTGGAGCTGCGCCTAAAATCTCTGGACATAGAAGTCTGAACCGGACTGTAGAAGGGTAAAATTTCAGTTAACATGGCCATTTTTCTCCACTTGATTATCCTCATTTCAACTTCAATTTCTTCGTTGTTCTTTAGATAATACTTGTGGAGAATTTTTATTAACTGATTACTATGTTTGTTTTGGAAGATGGAAGACTGAAGGTTGTGCATACGATCGACGGTTAGAAAATGATCGGAAAGATTACCGGAGTAGGCACTGAAGATCGCCGTCTGCTCTAATACCATGACAAGATCCAACTATCTAGGGTTTGTGATTTACAGAAAGATAAGAGAGAGAGAAGAGAGACGGATGATTAGAGAGAAAATAATAAAACTCTCAATCCGTCAAAATAGTAGCTAGGTTAGAGTATTTATACAATCAGCCTAAAAGTATAAAGCGCAGAAATAGTGAAACACGCTATATACGTACAGAGTAGATCTAGATAGAAGAATAGAATAATTAACTAAATAATCATACTTTATCACATTTAATTGATTGTTGTATATATAGGCATAAAAATAACCAATTTCAATATCTTCTGTCAGGCTGTCGTCAAAATCCATAGGCAATTGCAAGTGCGTTGCAAAACCATGCATGGCGCGATCTTCTTTCCACTCCTCACTTCATCAAATCACACCTGACAATGAAAACCCAACGAGAGAATGTCATTCTCATCACCCCATTCACTCCACCGCTGACTTCAAAGACCATGCCATCTCGAAAAAGCTAGATTTGCCACTGACATGGAAAATTGTTGTGGGTTCCTCTAATGGGTTGGTTTTGTTAGCTAATAAACACAATATGCCTATGAGAATTGGGAGGTGGCTTTGATGATCGGATGCTGTTACGGATACGGATTTGGGTATGATAGTGTTTCCTATGATTATCCTTATTGGGCTCTGATTAAGCCCTTGTGCTATCTCGGTGATGATGAAGTAGTATTTCTGAGAATATTTGGAGATTCATTTGTTTACAATGTGAAAGATGGAAGCTTGAGGACATGATCGTTGATGGAGTTCCAGCCAAGTATACTGATGGATGCACCTTCGTTGAAAGCCTCGTCTCATCTATGGGAATATCTAACAATGTGATGTAGATGTTGATATCTTTTAATGCTTGTGATGCTATTCACATCATATGTGATATCTTTTAATGCTTGTGAATGAATCTAATAGGTATGGTTAGGGGTGTTCATCAGGTTCAGAACTGAACCGAACCGAACCGATTTTTTATGGATATATGGAACCAAAACCGAACGGTTCGGCTCGGTTTCGGTTTAAACCGAAATTTTAATTTTTTTTTTTAAAAAAAAAGGCAAACAGCTTCAAAACCAACCTGCTGAGTGCTGAAACCGAACTTGGATTAAAAAATGAAAAGAAAAGGAAGAAAAAAGACATATAAGTGATTGGACTCAACTCAACCCATTACCAATCAAATCATAAATACTATAACCAAAGTCCATTACCCAAGCCCAACAACCATCAAATTCATAACCCTAAATCTGATTTTATTCTAACCTTAAATTTACAAATATGTTGGGACCTTCTTCTGCAACGGCGCACACACAACATTGCTCCGAACATCAGGGACGTGCGGTGCTCCGATGAGGTGACGCGGGTGGGTGGTGGCCTGGTGGACCTTCTATCCGGTGTCGAGACTACGCAATCACAGCAGCGACAACTGGCGGTGGCTAGATAGGCGCGGCAGCAGCAGATCTGTCGGCGGCGACAGGGATGAGCGGTGGCGGTGGCAGTGGGTAGTGGTGGGTTAGGGACGAAAACTAGAAAGTAGTCGAAGAACAACCGGCGGAATGCTTGTATGTGGAGGAAAGGAATGCTTCTTTTTCTGATTTTGAATTGATTTCTGAGAGGGGTAACGGGAGGAGAAGAATAGTATAGAGGGTATTTATTAATTTAACTCGGTTTTTCGGTTCGGTTCGGTTCGGTTAACTGCCGGTTCCGAACCGAAAAACCGAACATGAAATATGCTGGGACCGAAACTGAACCGATAGGTCAACCGATTCGGTCGGTTTCGGTTCAGTTTGGCCAGTTTTCGGTTCGGTTTTCGATTTTTTGCACACTCTTAGGTATGGTTATTGAAAGAATCGAGACCCGACGAACTTTTATCGAAATCGAATAATATGCTATTTTACACAAAAATGTGTTGATTTTTAAACTAATCAAGTCGGGTTTTTAAATATTACTAAAAACTCCATTGGTTTCGGGTCTGATTCTTTGGGCTTGCCAATTATTATTCTTATAGTTTGTGTTTGGCCTTCTTTAATTAAACTCATTAAGCGGACTATTTTATCACTTTATTTAAATGTTTTGATAATATAAAAATGTTTGTTATGATTAGGGTTAATTACATCCACAACCCCGGCAAAATTACATATTGATCCCCCATATTTAGAAAATAGCAAATACCCCCTTCAATTTATGGACCTTATTGTAAACCCTAATCGAGGGGTGAATGGACATAATGCCTTTCATTTAAAATTTAAAAAATAATCCAATTAATTACTTAAATTGTGAATATATTAAATATAATTATAAACTTTAAGACAAATGGTACAAATTCTCTATCCATTTTTGACATAAAATGGATACAAAGGTAAAATTTGATTGAAACTACTGAAAATCATAGCCACGACAAGCATCTAGACAAATCTTATTAGACGGTGCACTAAAGTGTATATATAATGCCAAATGGGATTACATCGAAATGGTTAATAATTCTTTTTTTAGGGCAATAATCGTTCATTGTTGTTAGATAATCTATAAATTTCTAAAAAAATTCTGACTAGTTAATAGTTTAAATAGTATTCTGTAAATTTCGAAAAGTCGATTATATGAGGTATTATTATGTAATTTCACTTATCTCCACTTTCAAAAATGATGAATATACCCAAAAAGTTATTGCTTATTAAGGTGATGTGAAGTGTTAGAACTTCCAACATAGGAAAACTTTTTCCCGAATTTGGAAATTGAATTTAACATTTTCCTAACTTTCAACCAGAAAAATGTCAAATTATATCTCTCCTTTTTTTTTTTGAAAATTCAAATTATGTCACTCCTATCATACAATATATCAATCATGAATACGCTTATTTTTCTTGTCTATCAAACAAAATATCATCATTAGCCTCTAATTAACGTTATTACTTACCATAAAATGATATTTTCCTTAATTGTATTAGAGTCTATTAAACTTTTTGAGTTTTATGCAAATTTAAGGAAATTTACTTTATATATATTTATTAAATATTAAAATCTAAAAAGGATTCTTACACGACCCATGATTCATGTGAAAGGACTGATCCAACAAAATGAAAAAAAAAAAATTAATATTTTTCTCAATAAAGAAAAATAAATTAAATTAAATTAAAGAAAATCAATGATTAAACAAGAAAAACATTTTGCCGTTTCTGAACTCTACCTTGATCCCGAGATAATAGAAATCAATCCCACTTCCCATCCCTCCTAATTTCGCTCAGATTCCTGAACAATCCGAGGAAAATCAATCGTCGTTCATCACCAGCCGTGCGATTAGATGACTTATGTCGCCGGCCTTCGTTGACTCCGGAGCAGCGCCACCATGTTCTAACGGACAGAATTTCTATCCGCATTTCAATTCATCGCATAGCATCAACGAGAATAGTATCGCCTTCCAGGGATTTTCGAATCAAATGGATCCGGATTTCGGATTTAAATCGCCGTCATTGGGCCCTTCGAAGCCCGGCGGCGGCATCTCCCGCGCACCGCGGATGTCCAAGCTCCGGAAACCCTTGACAGGTCACCGGCCCAACCTATTCCGGCCCGTACCTCAACCGGGCTTTGGGCAAGATTCGGGCCCTGGGTCTCCTCGCATTGATCCAGGTTTTAGCTCTCCTAAACCCGCATATGGACCGAACCAGCAGAATGTGGGTCGTGGGTTTCTGTTTGGATCCAATGATAGTAGTAATACCAATAGTGGTAGTAGTAGGAGTGATTTACTTAGCGACAATGTTGTGAATAATAGCGTAGATACAAGTACTGTTTTGGATGAAATGAGGAGATTGAGGATTGAAAGCGAAAGGGCTAATTCGAATAATATGAATGTGAAGATTGGTAGCAATAGTAATACTAGTAGCAATAGTGGTAAAGATCACAGTTTGCAAGGCGTTGATGAAAGTGTGGTTTCTGAATTGCCAGATGAGATGAGAAAGCTGTACATTGAAAGCCAACATTTTAGTAAATTATACGGTGGAAGTATGGAAGAACTTCCAAATAAGATGAAGAAACTGAATGTGAAAGACTATGAGGGCGATGCCTCCAAGAACTTTAGAGCTGATCCAAAGCCTTTAGGTGGGAACTTGGATACCATGCTTCCTCTCAGGATGCAAGATTTGAAAATAGAAGATTCTTTGTGCACTTCCACAAATGAGAAAGTTGATGATGCTAGTTCTGGGGACGAATGTGGAACTAGTGCAGCTCAAAACAGGTCTAATCAACCTAGAACTACGCAGGCTAAGAATTTGGGTGATGGGAATTTGCATAATATTCCTGGACCATTCAATTCAGGGTTTACTTCTCAGGCTGGTTTAGAGAGCAAGAATAGTGGTACTCATATGATTTTCGAAAATGTAAGTAATTCAACACCATCTCCAATATTTGCATCAAGTGGCATTCATTTCAAACCAGTCGAGAAGAAAGTTGAGTTCAGTTTCACTAGCAAGTTGGATAGTGTGGATACGGCAAAGAATGTGGAGTTCAAAACGCCTGATCCAAAAGCACATTCATTATTTGGGCTAAACAGGAAAGTCGAGACAAAGAGGGAATCGACTAAAGACAGTGGATTAAAGAAAAAGAAGGGGAAATGGAAGAAACCTGTGCAGCTTCCATTGAACTTCCAGCAAGACTTTGTCCTTCAGGAAAATTTGCAAGAAAATTCAGAAACTTCCGAACTGTATTCTCCGATGGATCTCTCTCCATATGAGGAAACACTTGCTCGTACTAGTTTTTCGAGGGAGACTTCTGTTGCAGCATCGGAGGAATCTTTTCAGCTGGAGGAGAATAATTCTTCCACTGAAGCATATCCATTTGGTATAAATGACATAACAGATGAAGATCTAATTTCTGCAGCAGAGGGTTTACGTATAAATGAATATGATATAAAAGCCAATGAAGGGCAAGGTTTAGAATCGGAATCTTTTGTGAATGAAGGTATTAGAGTTGAGAGTCGTGAAGAAGATGCTGTTTCAGCAGTTGAAACTGAAAGCTTCAAATCTGCAACTGATGAGTTGGATTACAGCACCGACTCTTTTGTTACAGCGGCAGATATGGAAGGAAGTGTCAGCTCTACAATTGAGAGACAAGATAGTGACAGTTCAACTCAGTTTAAATATGATACAAATTTTGCTGACATGGTACAGAGTAGCTTCACTTTTGCTGCATCATCCTCTTCTTTCGGCAAGTCTCCAGCATCAATGCGCATCCAAAAGAAGAAAAATCGAGTCAAACTTTGTAATGATTTAAATGCATCGTCCCAATTGCCCTCATTTCAAGTTTCTGGATCTTCATTGTCGTCATCATCTAAGCAGGGGCAGAAAGGTCATTTCTCTAGCCATAAAAGGGATGAGTCTGAGCAAGTTAAAGAAGTGATAAACACGCAAGACTCCTCTACAGCTGCCAGCATTGCTGCTCAGGAATCCTGTGAAAAATGGAGATTGAGGTAGAGTTTTTGAAACTTATCGAATTGTACTATGGACATTGTATGATAATGGCATGTTTGGTTGTGGTTTATTGCCATAAAATAGCTTTTCACTTTAATACTGATCAATGGTCTTGCTTCTTGTTTTATTTCAGGGGAAACCAAGCTTATGCAAATGGGGACTTCTCAAAAGCTGAGGATTGTTATACTAAGGGAGTGAATTGTATTTCTCAAGGTGAGACTTCTAGAAGCTGCCTTAGGGCTCTAATGTTGTGCTATAGCAACCGTGCTGCAACACGAATGTCACTTGGAAGACTGAGAGAAGCTTTAGAAGACTGTTCAAGAGCTTCTGCAATAGATCCCAATTTCCTTAAGGTGCAAGCTCGAGCTGCCAGGTAAAGCATACCCTTGTTATCTTAAATGATTATAGTAATATACAATTTTGCAACATCTTGCCATGTATTTATTAGTTTAAATGGCTGTTCCAAAATTGCTTTCTCTTTCTTGACTTCTTTTCCAATTTTCAGCTGTTACCTTGCCCTAGGGGAAGTTGAGAATGCAACCTTGCATTACACGAAGTGTTTGCAAACAGGGACTGATGTCTCTGTGGACACAAAGCTCTTTAGGGAAGCTTCTGATGGCCTTGAAAAAGCAAAGGTATTGAAAATCCGCATTCATTACTATGATCTCTTTGGTTATGAAATTCCTAGTTGGAACGAGCTTAGATTTTTGACCTTTTAACTGATTTGCATGTGTAGCCTAATAACTTGTTATATATATGAATTATGAAACTCCAATTACATATGATTTTTCTGTTCTATAATAAATTGGGTACTGAGATCTCTGCCCTGATAATCTTTGTGCAAAGAGAAGTTGGTGTGTGTTACTGATTTGATATTCTAAAAATTGAGATCTAGTATCTATTGAGACTTCTGTGAGCTGTTTGTTCTTTAGAGAATATTGAAAATTTTGTGGCTGAACATATTGCAGCAATTTATCTTATCAGTAATTTTCATGTAATCTATACCATGCACGATATACCCTTTCAATATTTAAAGTTTAATCCGTGCAAATATGTGAAGACTTCAATTTAATTCCTCAGCACTGTCTATGTTGCATCCTAATCTATTTTAACTTAACTCTCTTTCTTTCACGATTTGGTTCTATATATCTGATGTAGGTATTGTGATATTGATGCTTTAACACGATGGTGGTAATTTGCAGAAACTTTGCCCCGAAATATTGATCGTTAGAAATGACTTTGCTACACAAAATATTATAATATGTGATGTCTGATTATCTTTTTCCTCTGTATAATTGGCATCAGAAAGTTGCAGAGTGCATGAAGCAGGCTGCACACCTTTTGGCTCGTAGAACATCTGGTGACATTGATTCTGCTGTTGGTGTGATTTCTGAGGGTTTAATGATGAGCTCTTATTCTGAAAAGCTTCTCCAGATGAAAGTGGATGCTCTTCTTGTGGTATGCATTAATATTAAGTAAAAATTACGACACATAATTTGAAGAGGCTTATAACTTGTGAATGTACTTAACAATTTGTGATATTATTGATATGAATATCTACCAAGTATTTTTACTCTGATTTCTCACTAACAGCTGAAGAAGCATGAAGAGCTGATTCAGTTTTGTGAGCAAATTCTTGGTTATGTGGAGTCAAACTATCTCGTTTCTGGAGTTCATAGCCACTCAGAGGCTTTCCATGGTTCTGAGTTGAAGAGGGCTCCTTCCTTTAAGGTCTGGTGCTGGTCACTAATCCTTAAATCCTATTTCTATTTGGGAAAACTCGATGAAGCCATAATTTTCCTGAAGAAGCAAGAAGAATCTGTTTGTCTTTTGGAACGGTAAGATCCAATATATGTGAATGTGTAGAATAAACTATAGATTGATTTTGTTATCCATTGTCTTAAAGTTGTTTCTATTTTGACTCTTCAGCAGTGAAAGCATAGCACTTGAATCCACGATTCCGTTGATTGGCACTATACGTGAGTTGTTACACCATAAGGTGGGGTTTTTCTCATAGTTTCTCTTTGATAAACAACTTTTCAGAATCAATATTGTCTTGCACCTAAATGGATGAGTACGAGTATGGATTCTGAATTTGTTCTGTGAGAAATTTGCCGATTTCTTTACTGAGAATTATAATGAATGTCTATGGATATGATCGGTTTACACTTTATCTACAGTTTGAATTGCCCTTCTTCCTTTATAAAGACAAAAGGGATTTAGACATGTACACTATTTGAGTCATTAGACCTCTGTGGATGAATTGTCTATCTTGTTCTTATGTTTGGGGCAAAATGTCCCCTTTTTATGTTCATTTTTAGATATTTATAGTATTTCATTCATTAAATCTGACTCGTTGATAATGTTGGCCTTTATTTATTGATGAAATTTTACAAACCAATTTCCCTCCTTGATAGAAGTTACTTATTGGTATTTAGGCTGCAGGAAACGAAGCATACAAATCAGGAAAGCATGCAGAAGCTGTTGAACATTACACTTCTGCAATATCATGTTCTGTAGAATCACGACCTTTTGCAGCAATATGTTTTTGTAACCGTGCTGCTGCATATCGAGCCATGGGCCAAATTTCAGATGCCATTGCTGATTGCTGCCTTGCCATTGCCCTTGATGGAAATTACTATAAGGTTTGCCTCAAATTCTTCTATATCTTTATAGATAT
Organism: Verbena officinalis; assembly: GCA_958496215.1. Taxonomy (NCBI): domain Eukaryota; kingdom Viridiplantae; phylum Streptophyta; class Magnoliopsida; order Lamiales; family Verbenaceae; genus Verbena; species Verbena officinalis. Next base: position 2,083,187 of record OY292385.1, read on the forward strand.
CTATTTCATTGTCCCAATATAACTTAGAAATGGAGTTAAATTGATACGTATTTGTAATTTCGATTAACTTTTAGATGCCATGTGTATTATCTATTGTAAGTCATGTAATATTGACTTGATCGGATCCCATTAAATCATTAATAATCTAAATTTGGGATTTCTTAGTCTAACCTTTTGAAATGGTACCCATATATGTTTTAGGCCATCTCTAGACGAGCAGCACTATATGAAATGATTAGAGATTATGGGCAAGCGGTTGCAGATCTTCAGAAACTTACATCCCTTCTCACCAAAGAATTAGATAAGAGGACACATCAATCTGGAGCTTCTGAGAAAATGGATTGTGTGAACGAGCTTAGGCAAGCTCGATTTAAACTTGCAGAAATGGAAGAAGCTGACAGAAATGAGATTCCCCTCAATATGTATCTCATTCTGTAAGTTCTAAATTCTAATTATGATTTAATTGTTTTTTATGTCTTAAAAATAATTAGTACTTATTATTTGATCCATCTTCTGCTGATTGCTAGGGGAGTTGATCCATCTGCTGCTGCATCTGAAATTAAGAAAGCTTATCGCAAAGCTGCATTAAAATATCACCCTGACAAGGTTTTGATATCCTTCTCCTATAATGATGTTTCTGTTTTGTTTTTTTCCCCCACTCTTTTGAAATTACAAAAAGCAACATGCATGATATAAAATATATATTTTGTAGGCTGGTCAATCTTTAGCTAGGAATGAAAATCCCGATGATGACAGAATCTGGAAAGAAATATTAGAAGAGGTTCATAAAGACGCAGACCGTCTCTTCAAAATGATTGGAGAAGCATATGCAGTACTCTCTGACCCATCCAAGGTATCATCAATTCATTTCAAACCCAATTATCTCTGTTTTGAACTATTTAACCTACTTTAAATTCATTTTATTTTATGGTATGTAATAATATGTATCATGATGTTTTTTCAATTTTCAGCGTTCACGATATGATATGGAAGAAGAGGCGAGAAACGCACCAAACAGAGGCAATGGCGGTAATACCTTTCATAACTATTCATTTGAGAGAAGTGGAAGCAGAAGACATTGGCAAGAAGCGGCTCGAAGATCATACGGAAACCAAACCAGAGGATCAGAAAGAACCCAATATAATTGGTACTCATAATAAAAGACTCTTCTTGACATATAGAAAGTCCATATATTCGATCACTTTGCTTTATCCAGGCACCAAAAATGATCCAACAATTGAGGGCTGATAGGTGAGCTGATTTCTGATCGTTAATTTTGGGAACTGAAGCGCGTTTCTACTATGGGGATGCATGTAGGTGGTCATATCAGTGTAGTGTTGTGTTTCCACACTTGACTAATTGATATAGCCTACACTGGCATGCTAATTTATGCATGTTTTTTTTAGTAGATTTGCTGAAGATGTTAAGAAGATTACAAATATAGGAAAAGCACTTTTTTTTTATTTTTTTGGTCATGAGGCCGAGTTTAGAAACCTGGCCTGAGTGTAACTAGTTTGTGCTTGATCCTACGAGGGTATGTATTGGTTTATATGTTGCAGCTCACATTTGTGGCGATGTAAATAATCTACATTTCTCTTTTATTTATTTCATTTTGTTTTTGTTGGTTTTAACTTTTATTGGAAAATTCAGACTACTATGTAATGTGCAAAATTGTAAGAAATGTCCTGTAATTTTGACATTTTTTGGTTTCAGTCTAGTTGTTTTATCACTTTTTCAATATCCCCCCTAACTTTTGTTGTTTTGCAGTTTTTGTCATACTTTAGCTGGAGTTTTACCCTACTACCGGAAATTCGTTGGAAAAACTCATAAGTGTTGTCTGTGAGAATACATTACAACCATCGGACTCTCCTTGTTAATTGTCTATGTGAAGATATTAATATTAAGAAAACTTCTCAAAATCGTTCAATTCTCACCCAATAGTAGAATGTCTTATCGATGATGTTGGTGAATTCCGAAATAGAACAAATTATGAAGGCAAATCATGATTAGTTTGGTATGGCCTAATTTTTTATTTTTTATTTTTTATTTAAATGGTCGCCTAATATATATATATATATATATATATATATATAATTTAGGCTAGAATTAAGCCTATAAATTAAGCAAGCTTGCCAGGAAATTAAGATTTATGGGATTTGAGCTGAATTAAATGAGTAACCGACTTAGGATTTCCAAAACCTAGTTCAATTCGAACAAATATCCCATTCCACCGACTTTAAACTACACCATGCACCTCATCTATATATATATATATATATATATATATATATATATATATCCGTATAACATCCAAAATCCAAGAAATCAATATCTGCTGATCAGTACTGAGTTTATTTAAAAATCTAAAGTTGAAACGATGAAGGTAGAATTCTACGGCAACAAGAAACCGCCATGCATGCATCGTCCAAGAAAACAGACGACGACCACGACCACGACAACGAATCATAAAAATCGTATGTTACTTTTTCTCCCTTTCTTTAATTTATAAGTAAATATGTACGTGTTTTTTCTATAATTTTGTAGTTTCTTGATTACTGAAAATTCAATGTATCTGCAAAAATAAGACCAATTGTACTAGAATAGTTTTCTTTGGTTTGAATTAAGTGTACGCATGAATAGTAGCCAAATCCTTGAAAAAACACACACAGAGCCTGTTTTTTTCCTGCTGACGGAAAGATATATATATATATATATATATATATATATATATATATATATATATATATATATATATATATATATATTAGTGGAAGATGGAGAGATTTAATAAATGAACTTTTGGGTATTTTAAACTTTAAAGTGGTACTTTTGTCCTACAATTTTGAAAAAGAATGTCGATTAATTCTGTGGAAAGTATTGTGGTATTTTCAAATTCATAAGAAAAAAATCATTTAAATTTAAGCGTTCAATAATCCATTTGCTAATTGTTACTGTACCAATATTGACACTCGTATATATGTTCTAGCTTTGGAAATTTACAGAAATTATAGTACTCTGTCAAATAATTTGTATTATGTCCGTTAAGTGGTTTAATGTATTTAATTTGTATTATGTCCGTTAAGTGGTTTGATGTATTTAAGAATATCCATTCGATCTATAAAAGATTGTTTGGTTAATATTTCATATCTCATGATATATGTTTGCATGATTAAGTTAAACTCAGGATGCATAAGAGTACTGTAATTATCCAAGTTATCAGTGCGAATTAAATATTAATCTATGATACTATGTTTGATACTTCTCTAATATAAAATATCCAGAAAATTCGTGTCACCGTATTCGTATCGTGTTGTATCCGTGTTTCATAGATATTAATGATCTATTGATCATGCATGAAATAATTAATTCTAACTTAATTTCTCCATATATTTTCATGATCAGTTATCTGGGTTCCAGCAATCCCATCTTGGGAAAGAGAATTCTGCTACAAAATCGGGTTATTCAAATGGGAAAACTTCCTGCAAGCAAAAAAGCTAACATCTCACGCACACAAAGTCTTGGAATGGAACGACTCCGCGGCTGAGGAAGCACTCATCACGGCCAAGAACAGGTTTTTCCGGCAGATTAATGGCCTTCCGGTTAATCAACCCCTTCCTAATCCCGATTTGTACATCGACGAGATTGTTTGGGGTGATGATCAGGATAAAGACGTTATCCATCAAGGTGGTGGAGTAATGAAATCTGCTACAAGCTGTGAAAGTAGTGATGACGATGATCAACAAGAAGAAAACGTGGACGATCGTCGTGATTATGTGCCGGATTATTATCGCATTCCGATTGAGGATATCAAGCCAACGGGATGGGATGTTGATGTTAATGAATTTTCTGCAGGCAAAGTTTTGACTGGTTTCGTAATCGGGTCATGAATGATTAATGAAACAGCTGGAATAATTAGGGTTTTAATTTGTTCTTTGTGGATTAATTGTTAATCATTTTTCTTGTAATTATTAGTTGTAAATTGTTAATCTCTACCCCTTTCTTCTCCTTCTTCTTTATTTCTCCTATCCGATTGTTTTTTTGGATTCGTGGAAGATTAATTCACGTTGGAGTAATATCTGATAGATGATTAGACCCAAACTCGATAGTTAATCATAGATGGTTGAATTAAGATAATAAAGTTTCTTCCCTAATTTTGAGGAGAATTGTAAAATTAAGAACAAGACAGAGATTATAGTGTGTTTTCGAAACAAGATGTACTTTTTTGTCTTTCAACTTTTCACCACGTGTGAATTTCAAGTCTTGAAAGGTTTTCAATTTGGACCCTTTCTAAAGTTGCCATTTCAATTTCCACCCATTTTTTTAACTCCTTTCACTTAAATTTTTACTAAAAAGTTGATTAATTTTTTTACTAAAACATATATTTAGGATCAGCTACTTAGGATAGGTTTATTTTCTAGATCTTAATTCACATTTATCCCATATACCAGAGTCAAATCTGACAATTTAAAGTGTAAACGTAAAGAATATAATAATCTAATATTTATATTACATATTTCTAACTCAAGATATATAATTTTAATAAACAAATTCTAATATTTTAGTAAAGTTTGGAAATTATAGTTTCACCCCAGTAATAATAATTGTTTTTCCTTTATGCCATTGCCATTTTCTCTCTCACACAATTTCCCACAAAACCTTTTTCGCTTTCCTTCCGCTCTTTCTCTCACTGCTCTCCTCTTTCTTTTTTTTTACATTTTGGTCCTTTTTAAATTTTATTTTTCAAAATTTCATGTCTTCTGCTGCCGCTTCGCTCTCTTTGTTCTCCGACATTGTTTCGAGCGGACGGCGCCGATTCGTACTCGATGCTCAAGTCTCCTGCTCTTCCATGAGTTCCTCGGTGCTCCCACTCTCAATATGACTGATCATCAGGTCCTTTTTCTAATCTGTTGCTGGTGTCTATTTTTTGATGCTTTTGTTGCATTTAATAATCTTTGTGGGAAAAAATTGCGGAAAATATTGCTTTGGAGTTGATGAGCTTAGGGTTTAGTCTTTGCTCAGTTTTGAGCTGCCCTGGAAACGACTGTTTGCTAGGGTTTTGGTGTGTGTTACGATTTGCGTTCTTTCAGGAGAAAGTAAAAAGGGGAAATTGGAAGAGGAAATTGAGATAATGGATGATTTGTTTGGCAGTTGAATATAGGAAATATGTATTCAAAAGTTTTTTAATTGGAACTTTTATCTGGAAATTTGTTCCTTTGTGTTGAACTTTTTAGTATGAGAAACTAAGAATTTTTCCTTTAACCAATTTTCTTGCGATTTTTATACTGGAGCTGACCTTTATTAAGAATGTTCAAGCTCATTGTTATACTAAATGTTGCTTCCGTATTTAGACTAGGTCATTTAGGCATTTTAGTTCATTTTGATTCCATATGGTTCATAGGTCTGGTACTAGAAAATGAACTAGTTATAGAGTTACACTCATTTCTGTAGAAGAATCTTCCTCTCTACAAAAGCCGTGTTGGCTGACTGAGGAGATTATTCTTTCTATTCAACCTATCATATTTTTGGTCTATTCATCTTCACATATTGTTTCTATTACAGGTATTGATTTTTGGGTCTTTTACAGAAGATGAGATCAAATCTGTTCAATGCCAGCCACCACGTAATGATGCAGCAATTACATTTGGTTCCTTGGATTTAGAAACCTTAAGATCTGTAGGCATTCTCAACACTAGAGAGACAGAGCTTCATTTATCAAAAGGATGTAAGCCGTCAAAGCAAACTATTGTAGCAAATGCTTCTAGGGTTCATAACCGTACTGGTTTTGCGAAGGAGAACAGATGCAACCATGCCACATGTACTCCTGATAGTGTTGCAAACAAACTGAATGGAGGCCACATAGAACGATCTGCATCTCTAAGTTCTGAAATTGCACCTAATTTGTCAAAAAGGTCAACTCGAGAGCAGCCTGGTTTCCATAGTGTGGGTGAACCATCTTTCTCCTTAAAAGGTGTTTTGTTCAATTCAACAAATGGTGTTCACCAAGTGCAGTCTAAAGAGAGTATTTTCGAGAAATCAAAAAGGCCAAATGTTATAGCTAGGGATTTTTTGCCTCGAGGTTTAGTCAACTTGGGGAACCTATGTTTTCTGAATGCAACTCTGCAGGCTCTACTATCATGTTCACCCTTTTTTAATCTCTTACTCGAGCTAAGGAGTCGTGATATACCAGAGGTAGCAGGCATAATCATCTTAGTACATACAAAGTTATTGCGGTACAGTTCAAGCTCATGAGTGTTGCGTATCTTTTTGTCCATTGTAGATTGGTTATCCAACATTGCGTGCATTTGTTGAATTCATCCCTGACTTTGACATGCTCACCGACTCAAGTTGCAAAGGGACTGAGAAGAATATTCTTGAAACTGGAAAGCCATTTCGGCCAATCATGTTTGACTCCATCTTGAAAAGTTTCACTCCTGATATTCCTGATAACTTATCTGGCAGGCCGAGGTTTGTGCATACTGCCTCTATTCTCGTTGTTGTGAATTTATTTGCAGTATCTCGTTTTCTCTTTTTACAACCCTTAATCTGGTGAACTTTGAGAAGTCACTTTAAGAAAGATATTCTCTCTTTCAGGTGGTTTGACTTTTCTTCATATGTGTATTCAGTATTGTGCATTTGATTCATTTTCATTCATGAATCATCATATTAGATAATCGAGTATATTGTGCATCCTGAGCATCTAGTATGCAGCTATAGCTTGAATACATGTTATGTAATCTTCTAGCCACTGATGTCTTAGAAATTCGATGTAAAATTTCTCTTAACTGGTTGGTTTCTGCATGCCTTACAGGCAAGAGGATGCTCAGGAGTTCCTAAGTTTTGTCATGCATCAGATGCATGATGAATTGCTTAAACTTGATGGCCAAGTCGCAAATGAATATGGAAAATCTGTATCTTTGGTCTCATCAGTTGATGATGAAAGTGAAAATGACATGTGGGAAACTGTGGGCACAAGGAACAAAACTGCAGTAACTAGGACACAGAGTTTCATACCATCAAAGTTGAGTGCTATTTTTGGAGGTCAATTACGAAGTGTGGTGAAGGCTAGAGGTATGAGTCTGCTTTAATTTACTTTTTATAATCACACCTCAGTAATATTCATTTGCCGTAATTGACCAAATTAATTGAGTTGAATGCTGTGATCTGATTAATCAAACAACACTTAAGAGGAATCACTTTGAATCTACAGAAATATGTCAGTTCTGAAAATTGTGAAATATGACTTCCCATCTTGCATGTAAGCAGGAAATAAGGCCTCAGTTACTGTTCAGCCATTTCTCTTGCTCCACCTCAATATTTGCCCTGAGACTGTCTGTACAATAGAAGATGCACTTCAATTATTTTCTGAACCGGAAACGCTTGAAGGGTACAAAACATCAGCAGCTGGGAAGGTACATCTTATTTTTTATGTTCCCTTTCTTTGGCATGCGTAACTATTTTAGGCTTTCGAATAGTTTGATGTACATTTTCGACTTTTCTCTCACCTTTCTTCATTTTCTCTTAGGTTATATTTTTTGTAGATTTTTTTTGATACCTAAACATTATATGTACCATATAAAACAAGCAACACTTCTGCAAGCAGTCTTTGGTTAATTTATTTTCACTTTGATCTGAATATGTCAGGCTGAGGTGGTCACTGCCAGCAAGTCGGTTAAGATTCTGGAGCTTTCTGATATAATGGTTTTGCACTTGATGCGTTTTAGCTATGGAAGCCAAGGTAGCACCAAATTGCACAAAACCGTGCATTTTCCGTTGGAGCTTGTCGTTGGTCGTGAATTGCTCGTCTCTCCGTCCTGTGAGGTGAATTTGGCTCCTTTTAATTTTTATGTTCTTTAATTACATAGCAATTACTAATTTGTTTTTCTTTAACTGTCTCATTCTATGATTTACCTTATTGTGTCGTGCTATGGTGTGCTTCCCCCTTCACCTAAAAGTTCTCTGATTCTATGTTTACCTAATTGATTTCAAGACACTAAAGAATTGGTTTCTAACGTTTCACTGATATACCTTGACGAATTTCAAGACACTAAAGAATCGATTTCTAACGTTTCACTCCAAAAATAAGTCTGAACAACTGAGTTCAAAAAAATTCTAGATGTTTGTCTATGTTAATGATCACCTCATATCTTCAAAATGTGGAAATCACAAAGCTCCAATTTATAGAATCTATTGCAACTCATTTCACAAAAATAGTTTCTTAACATGCTTTCTTCCCAAATTGATTGATACAGGGTAGACGGTACGAACTTGTTGCTACAATCACTCATCATGGACGGGACCCATCAAACGGTCACTACACTGCTGACGCTCGACATCCAAATGGTAAGTGGCTGAGATACGATGATGCTGCAGTTACACTTATTCCTGAAAGCAAAGTGCTGCATGACCAGGCATATGTTCTCTTCTACAAACAATTGTAGCTGTAATGTATTCAGAATTGTGCTGTGCATTCTTGTACATGTACACTGTGTAGGAAAAAGCGGGAAAACTGGAAAAAATATTGGTTGTGGAGATACAGGTGAGAAACTGAAAAAGAAAAAGTTGAGATTTGATGGTATGGAAAGTGTAAAGGGTAACTTGTGGTTTTGGATTCTTTGATGGGTTTGGCAGTCATTTGATTTCAGATATACTGTGAGAATGTAAAAGAGATTCAGGCTAATACTGGGAAAAAATGAAAGTGGAAAGCTAACTTCTGATCTGAATTTTACTACAATCATCCCTATGTGCAATTTAGTGTAGAAGAGTTGTAATTTTAGTCTCGGAACTTCGATATTTGGCGTTCGAATCTTCTTCAAAACTGTTGTTCGATTTATGATTGTTCTGTTAATGATTAAATCTTTTTATTGTTTGTTAATTTTTTGGTAGTTTAATGTTTTAGGTTTCTTTATGCCATGGGACCTCTCTTTGTCTCATAATTTTATGTAGTGGGACTTAGTTTTTGGTGACAGGTACTTAAAAAGGTGTTTTCAGTCGATATTTTTTTCTGTATGTCCAGACCTGAAACCCAGAACAGTTGTGGTTTTCTGGTAGATTTTCAGAACATTGATATTTGGTCTGGAAAAACATGGGCCTATGATTCGCTGTGAATGGTCTGTGGGCCTCACTGAAAATCCGTGGGCTGGCCTAGTTAGTCCACAACAGATTATTTTTAAATTCCTTGGGATTTTAAAAGCTGTTGATATTGTTATAAAATTAATTAATAATTAATTGGTGATTAATACATTTTTCTTTCTTTACAATAAGCATTGACATAGTTAAAAATTTACAATAATAGTATAATACAAAAGCTTTTAAAGTTGAGTGTAAAAACTTAGTCAAAAGCTACTAATAACCAATTAGTAAAAGTCAATACAGTTATCTATGGAGGAACGAACATATTAATTAATTAATTAAAGTAAAAACAAAGATTTTCTTGACTTCACAAGTCTCTTAAAGTATAATAGAAAAAGAAGCCCCCACCCCCCACCGCCACCTTTTTAATTATGTATAATATGTGGGTCAATTGAAAATTTTCACCTTTTTGAAGAAAATGACAAGGAGCACCAAGTTTGGGTGGCTAATATTGGACGATAAGTAGCCGTCCAAAACAAATAATTGGACATTACATTGTCTTTTCACTTCAACTTTCACTTTTCCCCTCCATTTTGCCAAAAGCACCTTATAGTCCTCTCACAATCCTCTTGCTTGCGTAAACCACCTTTTTTTTTCTTTTAGTCAACAGTTAAAACTCCGAAATACGAATACGGATACGGTGATACGGATATGATATGTATACAGTGCTATGAATTTTTTTTAATATTTTACACTAAAGATATGTCCGACACGGTATCGAATACGATACAACATGACAAAGTAGAATTTTTAGTAGTGTTCGTGCATCATAGTTAAAGACTATTCATTCATCTTGAAAAGGAGAAAAAAATGATATCGCGTTCTTTTGCTTCCTGTAATCTTTTGCAAATTGTCTCATTTCGTCCATATCATTCAAAAGGAATCTCCTGAAAATATTCCACTTGAAAGTCACCGAATGAGACATCTTCTAAATAATATAGAGATGGAGAGAATTATGTTATCGAGATAATTCCTCTAATATTAAGGGAAAATAGCTCAAGAGGTTGAGATGAATAAATTTGAAAAAATTTAAGGAAAAAAAATTCAACATTTCCAAAGATTAGGGACAATAAGTCAATAACCCTAAGAATTGGGGGTCTCCGCGTTTAACCCTAAAAAGACAAATAATTAAATAATGTAATTGGGGCCCAGCTGGTAAGCGGGTGACGTGTCGAATCTCACGTGAGAAATGCTACGCGGAGAATGGGGGACAATCCAGGGGTATAATCGGGAAAAGTTAAAAAATTTCGAATTGGCAATGAGCTGTCAAAATGGGGAAGCGGACACGTGTCGGTCAGCTAAGGGTGCAGGACTCCACAGCTCATGCCGACACCCACAGCCTGTGTTTTCTTTTTTTTTTTTTTTCAATTAATAATGTTTACACAATATTATGTCCTAGTGTGTTACAGCTCAGTTTTAATACCTTTTTTACATTATTATTTTTATCTGAAAATAATTATTTATGGTATATTATTAGAGTGAAATTAAATTTGAAAATTATACATTCATTATGTAATTATAAATTAATCTTTCTTATTTTAAAAATAACAAAAGTATTGCTTGAGGACTTGAGGTTCCCTTATCATAGAATATCAGATAAATTTATAAAAGTTGTGACAAATAAATACTTTGACATACATCCATCAGATTTTATGTCGGATTCATCATTGAGAAGTGTTTGCAAACTCTAAAATAATCAAAAAAATATATTTTTTTCGATGCTTGGGCTTCCAAATGCGGTAGACTTTTGCATAATTTAAGTAGAAATAAGTTAAAATTTTAACATATTAAAACATTCTCCTCCAGTATGAGTATTCGAATTGGTTTCCAGACTGTTGCTGATGGATGGTATCTTGAAATTTTGAACAAAAAAAAAAAAGGTCACGAATTTTCAATGCTCTAACTAATTGTACTTTTCGTCTCATTATGACTTCTTCTGTCTTTTGTTATGTCCATCATACTCACTCACCTTCTGCAAAAATAATATTTTATTTTTGTTTTCATAGAAGATATATTTTCACATGTTTATACTTATGGTAATAATGAGCTATCACTAACCATAAACCAATTTAGAATCTTGCAAAACTTCAAATTCAAATTGGAGAAAATATTGCAGGGTTTTTTGTTGTCAATGACTCAATTCTTCTGTAAATATGAGATTCGTTCAAAGAATTATGTGCTTTTTAAAAGTGCACGAAGGATTCAAACTTATCGGTTTATTGTACACATACTTGAAATGCGACTATTATTGTATCTTTTATCTTTTTGCTATGAAATGATTCATGTGCCCTAACAAATATGTATCAGTAACCTTCAATATACATATTACATAGTATGAGCTGTACTAGAAATCTTACGCTTCGAAAAATTGTAATATAACGTTGCTGTTGAAAAAGTGATCGTATAATAATATTAACCTAGATTTCTCAATTTTCACCAAAATACATGTACTAAAGTGTGCTTTGAGAAGAATAAAATAAATTAGAAATTCAACTATTTATTAATTAATTAGTTAATTAATTAACTTCTCCTGTGGAGAAAATATCAAGATATTATTAGAGTCAAGTTGGGGAATTTTTCGCATGCTACATGGAAGTCTCATTTCATGTCTAGTTCTCTTAGATGATTTTTTATGCTTTGTGAGTTTATGTTTAGGTGTGCTTATATTGTTTTCATGTGTTTGTATTGCCTTACAATTGTCACTTGGTTAGGTTTAGACGTTTTATTCTTAGCTTGCTTTCGATGTACTTTGGGATTTTTCCCACTTAATCTTTTGTTTTTGTATATGAGGCGGGGGCCTATCTAAAAACCCCGCAGCCCGATTTTGGCATATTTTACAAAGAAAAAAAATTCAACTATTAATTTCAGCAGATTGCCCTGAGAACAATAACGCTAATTGTTAACAACACAAAATTTTCTAACGGCGCCTCTTATTTCACTCACTGGTTTCAGACTTATTTTGTTAAACAAGGTTTAGAGTGTTACATTAGCAAAATCCAATATTTTTTGTGCAGACAACTCCAACTTAAATAAAACAAAATGAGGTCGATATGCATTTAATTAGTTTGCAGATAATAAGTAGAAAAATAAAAGTGTTCACATTCACATAAATCCACATTAAAAGCAGAATATATATGATGTTAATGGAAAGAAAATGACTATACAAAAGAACTGGAAACAAGAGACGTGGAGACTGATTCTCCTCACAAAAACAAAAACACGACTAGTCTTTAACACTTTTAGTAATTAACCATCAGGACATGGACAACTATTCTTCTCATCAGCTACTTTTTGGATCGATCATTATTTAAGAGTACAGCCACACCGTTAATAAACGAGTACCTGTAAATGTTTTTTTTTTTTTAAATTACACTTTAAATTGTATTGACTTTTGACAGATCGACGAACGAGACAAAATGATTCCACAAGTGTGAAAAATAACAAAAAACGTGACGAATGTTCGACATAAAAGATAATCTCGGAGATATCTCTATAATTTTCAGAACAAAATTGATTAATTTTAGGGATACTTTAAAGTGCAAATCTCCCCAACAATAACTTTCAGTTTGTTATTGGGTTGTTATGTAATTTTACAGGAGGTTGATAGTCAATATTAACTGATTATCCACTGTGCAGTGAGTAAGAAAGCGTGTTTTTACAAAATGATTACGAGAAATCTTAGGGAGATCTAGTGGGACCCAAAATCACAAATGAACCAAAGCCATGACTCCTCACAAATCACCATCTTAAATTTTAGTCGTTTACATGCAAGACAACTTGGCTCCAGGTCACTCTGATTTTTCCGGGGTTTGGGTACTGCAAATATCTAATTAAGAGTGATTCTCTCATCTCAGTTACTTCATGCACAAACTACAACTTAAACTTTAAATCTTATTTAAGGAATTTAGTGTCTCATCTCACTAAACCAACTAAACTTTGGTTAAACGTTCTTCTCTTACTAATACGACAAAGTACGAACTTTTTTCTACTTTGGTGTGAATACAGCAATACAATTTTCTTTAATATTTAGTATTATATAGGTGTCCCGATTCAATGTCCAACACAATATAATATTATATGTAATCTTTTCAGAAGTGTTCGTTCAGGATATATTCTAAAAACAAAATCAAAAGTTTGAAAAACATATAATTATTTATTTGTATTTGAAAATTGGATGGGGATTTAGAAGAACAATAGGCTCATATATGTAGGGGTATTATTGGATTTTAAATTTATATGGCGAGGGTGAGTGACCATGACAATATATAATAACGTTGTCTTAACTCTTTTTAACCTTTTCTAGTATTACCATGTAATAATAATATTTAAATTTGGTAGTCAAGGTCGACATAAATAAATCCACTTGACCCACTCAATACATCAACTTTGCAACGTCAGTATTACGACGTACCCCTTTTTTTTATGTTATATTATTATAGGTCCTCAAATTTTGAATATTTACTATTTACGTCCTCTAATTTAAGAAATAACGGTAAAATCCCTAATAATGATTCTAAATTATTAATTTTTTGATAATTTTTCCTTTCATCTCACTATTTTCCAACGTGGAAAAGATACTAAACTTATTGAGGAAGGACTAATCCCAAACCAAAAGTGGGTTAGCCCATACTTTCCCAGACCATATTTTGCAATTTCGAGAATCTTTTTCTTTAATAATTTCTCTTTTTGTCTGTCTTTTATTTCCTGTTTGGTCATTTTTATTCATTTTTCATATGTCTCTTTTTTAATCTTATTAGGGAGGAATAATATTATTTTTACCTTTTTCTTCCATATTGGTCAGCTTTTGGAGCAAGAAATTCCCAAAAAGACTTTCACCACCTAACGAAGCAACATATATGACTAGTTTACGAATTTTCTGTCAATTAGGGGAATTTTTTTTTTCAAAACTAGCTTGATTAAATCCAACTAAGTGTTCTAATAATATACATTAGGTATAATTACACTACACTCCTAAGTCTTATAAGAAAATACAGCAAGATCTCTTCTACTGTTGGAAATTACAGAGATACCCACTCGACTATGGCTCTTTCTAACACTTAGGTCATGTCGTTAGTCATTTCCTGATGCTAAAATTTTATTAACTGGATAACAACTTAATCACTTTGCTAATTTTTATATAGCAAACACTATAGCATAAATAATATGGATAATTTAATCATTTTATAATTTTCCGTAAAATTTTTTAGATTTTCGTTAGGGTTAGAGGATATATCTATAATCTTTAATAACTGAATGAATATTATTATATTTACCTTTAAATCTATGGGGTATAAGTGGAATTACCCTGATAGCAATTAGCTACAAATTTGGCAAAAGCGAAAATATCAAAAACAAATAATAATAATAATAATGGAGCTGGCATTGAATGTGAGTGCATTAATAAGGGTTGCAGAGTGGTGATGATATTCTGACGCTTTAATTTCACTCCACTTTCGTACGTGGCGGTCCTTTTGGTCCTTGTTATTTCTTCATAATGCCCTTGCTCCAGATTTAATTCGAAATTTAGTCTAAATCATTATCGAAAATAGATATTTATTAACTACAGTTGAATTCCAGTTTATAAATTGAACATCTTTCTTGAGCACAATCGATGTGGAACAGAGAAACTTTTACAAACACTACAAAAAGAGAGTTCTAATTGCGTAAAACACTAGATAGTTATTATTGATGTTCAGTTTCACAAAATATTTGTGATTGTTCTGGAAGAATTGAACCACAAGATATGGTAGAGCTAGGACAGTTATTGTATGAGTTCTACGCAATGCTACATATAGAGGTGTATAATAGATCGATTTGAATTTGATGAGCTGTCTCATAATAAAACCAGTTGTTTCTGCTATTCTCTTCTCAGTTCCTTTTCGATAACCTAAACTCGGAAAAGTGAAAGATAAGAGGACCCTGTGGAGAATGTGATCGTAAATCCATAATAGAGTCCGACCACAACGATCGAATTGATTATCCTCATGCATAAGGATGATTGATTATCAATAAATAAATAGTAACATATTTTTATATGATAATTAATAATCATATATATTTAAATAAAGTTTGAGTTTTGGACATTCATTTATACTTAAAATTTGATTATATAAATAGATAAATAGTTACATATTTATATCCATTTCATGAGAATTATCATATAAAATGATTAAATGAATATTAACCATTTCGTAATTGATATTGTAAAGGTTTGGAGTAAGAAATCAAAAGCTGCTACTGTTGTGCACGTGGTTAAAGCGAGTTGAATCTCCACTTTATTGGTGGGACTACACGTGGCATTAGTCAACGAGTTCGGTTTTACCATAGTAATATTTCAACGCATCGGACGGCTCTTGTTAGTTTCATCTGAAAGCATACCGACAACCACCTGTAGAGAATTGAATCCTAATCAGCCTTCGTCGAAAATAAAAATAAAATATAAAATTGAGAGAACAAAGATTGCATGGAGTGCGCCAGCTTTATTAGTGTAGTTAGGTTCAATGAATTAATCATTTATGAACCATATTGCCGTTACCCTTATCTCAACAATAATATTAGGAAATTAGGAATTAACGTGTATGTGAGAGAGAGGCATATGAAACATTAAATAACTACTTAAAATTTAATTTACCAAAGTTATTGCAATTTCTTACAAAAATAAAACTATTTTATAAGCTTAGAAAAATATAATTAGACAAATAAGTACTTAAAATTTGATTTGCACCAAAATGATGTGGTCTGTCACATATCGAAAAAACAAAAGGAAACTGACGACTTTATAAGCTTATTAGTCAAGGATCTCAAGTGCATTCATCGGATATTTATTTTAAATAAGTAATTCATAACCTAATTTCAAAGTGTATTTATTGGTTTGAAGACAATTTTCGCTTAAAATAGATTCACGAGGTTGGGACATGGTAAACTGATATATCTGGGAATTAAAAGCGTGACAAATAGTATTATAATCGTGACAAATGGTATTAGAATAGTACAGTTAAGTATGAGTCCTGGAACGTGACAGATGTGAGTTCGGTAGGAGCCTAGTCGTGATCTGACAAATATTATCAAATCGGTTAATGATATGCTCAGGACTTAAGGGTCTCCAATTTCATAAATTTAAGACAACTCTCATGTTTAACGGGTTTTCAGCTCCGGATAATAATACTATAGTTACAATATAATAAACTTGTATTTATGAAAACTCGAACCGTGATTACAGACAAGGGTTGCCATTTGATAATGTGAGATTATGAATCCTCAGAAAAATATTGTTTGATTAATAAATATGAAATTGTAATAAATTGAATCAAAGTTTCTGAGTATGTAAGTGCTGTAGACATCTTGTGGTCACTGGAATAATAATAATATATAAGATATTACCAATCTGGAATCCTATTTTGTTCGCATCAAATATATTACCTTTCCACAGCCAACATTTTTATATATCTCATCCTCAAAACAATTAAAATTATTAAAAAAAAAAAAAAAGAAAACAAAAAAAAAGAGTGTGAGAGAGAGACACACACACACAGAGAGGAGAGTCAGACGCACAAGGTGGGGAATTTATGGCGATAGGAATTGTACGGTTCGATGCAATTACTTTTGTTGATGAATAGCTGGAATTAGCGGATCACAGCTGGCACCATGTACGGCCGTTGCAGCGGAATACGCAGCTACTCCGTCGCCGTTTTGCCTCTTGTGCTTTTCTCTTCCTATTCCCAATAACAAACACCCAATATTTTTTTCTTTTTTATATTTATAATTTTTTTCATTTCAAATGTCTATTTTGCCCATTGGTTTCTCGGTTATGCCTCGTAGGTCCCTACCTAGTTTTGGGTTTGAGATGTAAGCTAAATAGAAAAAAGAGAAACAATTTATCATATACTAACAACTTGCTTGTTTATATTATAGATTCATTTTAGATATTTAAATTTATTAATAGCGAGTTTGCACTTTTATGATATTTCTCTTAGATTTGGAGGATTATACCATTCTAACAAATTTGATATTTAAAACTATTTGAATTGAGTTTAAAAAGGTTGTTTTGACACCAATAAATAAAGTGGACTTTTACCAATTTTTACCCATGTCAAATAGAAGACAAAGCAATTATACGCATAATAGTTAAAAGTTGTTATTATTAGTAAGAAGTAAGAACCATGAAAAAAAACACAATTACAAAATATAAATAAATTCCAATTGTTTGAGCTTTTACATTTTTATATTATTCAATTTACTTAGTTCATTTGTAAAAAATAAATAAATAAATAATATCACAATCCTTTTCCTAATTTTAGGACAGGTCCCAATCATCATAATAGACCATAGTAATAGGTCAATTAGTCAAACTACACCTTTCAAATTTAAAGGTGCACAAATCAAAATCCAACTCCCCCAAAGCCATCCCAACTTCCTCACCAAAAGCCAGTGGCAAATCCGTCATTTTACCCCTTACCTTTAACATAGCTTTCCCAAAGAAAGGAGGGGACCGAATCCCATGTGGCAATATTTTTCTGAATTGGCTAAGCTCGGTCAAACCAGAATCCACCTCGCTATATCGAAAAGGTAACAAATCAGGCATTTCCTAATTGTTCAGGGTCAAATCCGTCACTTCAACTCCCTTATAAGTACCCACAGTTCGCTTTCCAAAACACTTCCACCATTACTCTCCTCTCTCTCTCTAACTTTCTCTCTCTAAAAAAAAAAGCTTTTCTTCCAGCAACTCTTCTTCGGTTCTCCACAGTGGGGGAAAAAGGATAAAAATTCGAAGAGAGGATCCATACGACGGCACCGTTTCGTCCCCCCTGAGGCGGCGTGAGCAGCCGTTTCAGTTCCTTTTTGGATAGAGAAGGCGGAGGTTTTATGCTCCGACGAAAATTTTCGGTAAAAATCCGATCGTCGAGACGTCACCGTGTTTTGATCACTCGATAAGGACTTTTCCTTGGTGTGTGGTGAAGATGGTTGATTTGATTTTGATTTCGTTTTTGTGTATAAGAAAATAAAAATAAAGGGTTTTGGGAAGGGAAGCGGAACGTATATGGGGAAGGTGGTGGTGGCTTTGGCGGCTGGTTTCACGGTGGCGGCTTGCGTGGTGGCGTCGGTGATGGTGGGAAGGAGTGTGAGGCGGAGGAGAGGGTGGAGGAGGGTGGTGAGTCTGCTTGAGGAGCTGGAGGAGGGTTGCGCCACCCCGGTTAGCCGGCTGAGGCAGGTTGTTGATGCTATGGCGGTTGAGATGCACGCTGGCCTCGCGTCTGAGGGCGGGTCTAAGCTTAAGATGCTCCTCACCTACGTTCACAGCCTCCCCACTGGGTATAGAAGAAATGCTTTTGTATTATGTGTGATTGTTAGTGTGAGAGCTTGTATGTGTATTAATGTGCGCGTTTGTGTTGGTCTGTTTTATGTGTCTATTAGTTGGCTTCTTCTTGGTTTTCTCCAGTCCGATACTTGAATATGCCACTGTGTGCGATAAAACTGTGTGGGATTTTTATGTGGCATTGGTTTCATTTTGAGAAGGTGGATGGAAATTTCAATCTTTTAGATATTAGGGCTATTGTCGTTTTATGCTCCTTATGTTTGTAAGATTGAATTTTTTTAATTATTAAAAATGATTACAAATTGATTCGTTCATTATAGTTATTATTATTATTTTTTTTCATTTACGTTTTACATTCTGAATTTGACTTACTGCTCTCTCTTTTTAATTTTTTTATTTTAACTCATGTAAAGTGTATTGTAGGGTTAACATTTGATTCTGGCCTCTGTGAAATTGAGTATGAAATCATGAACATGCTGATTTTTAGCCATTTTGAATATCCAGGAAATAAGTATGACAGCATTGCATAAGGCTGTATGTTATGTGTTAATTCATTAACGCGGAGTAAAGTTTTCATTCATTGTCGCTCTGTTGTTTTCTTTCTGTTGCATAATGAGCTTTTGGTTCGGATACCATGAAATGGTTTTCTGGTGGAATCCTATCTGTTGATTTCTTTTTTACTTGCCAAAGAGAGCGTGCTATTAATACGGTATAATTGATTATGGTTGTTTGCACTTTTATGTTTTAAGTTATTGTCTCAATTAGTCAATTTGTCAAGTGGAGAATCAGGATCAAGATTCTGAAAAAAATTCTCTCTTATTGTAATAATCAGCTGCTTTGAGACACCTTTATTGTCTTAATTTGATATTTCCTTGCCATATTCGATGCTTTGACGTTAGAGTTCAAAGTATTTTGTGGTAGGACTATTTTTTATTTTTCAGTCATTTCATTATCCTTAGTTCGATTTACTTGAGTAAGATGAAGTCATTCTACTAATTATAATTTTTTAGTTGTTGAACTTCTGTGCACTATGAGCAACTTTTGAATTATTTCTATATTCTGATTCGTATGGGAACAATTCAACTTTCCTTTGATTATCTGCTCTTCTTCGGCACTGCATTTGTTTCGCTTGGGGCCCTCTGAATACATATATAGCTGGCAATTGATGTCAGGTAGCTTGCGAGTTGGAATTACTTGATAAATGTTTAAATTGTGCTAAGACTTCTATCTTTTTTGATATTAAACACTTGTGAGGGTATTATTTAAAATTTAAAGATCCTTGTGCTGCGCTTGCAATATTGCTGCATCTAATCCACATCCTTTTCCAGGAATGAAGAAGGTACATATTATGCTCTAGATCTTGGTGGAACGAATTTTCGGGTATTGCGTGTTCAGTTAGGAGGTCAGAGGTCTGCTATAATTGGACATGACGTAGATCGAAAACCCATACCACAAAATTTGATGACGAGCACAGGCGAGGTGGCTTAATATTATAGAATTACCGAAAGTATCTGAAAATTGAGATTTAAAACACTCATGTCTTTTCATTCTGTTTCCCACTTGCAGGAGCTTTTTGATTTTATAGCAACATCATTGAAGGATTTTGTTGAAAAAGAAGAAAGTTCATCTGCAACTTCCCGACAAGAAAGAAGAGAACTTGGCTTTACATTTTCATTTCCAGTAAAACAAACTTCTTCATCATCTGGAAATCTAATTAAATGGACGAAAGGATTCTCGGTTGGAGACATGGTTAGTTGATTATATATGATTTCTTTGGTTCCCCACAAGAAAATCACAATGGTGTGGAAGAAAGCATATGGTTGTATTGGATTTTTTTTTCTCGGGTTATAAGCATACTAGTACCCAACATTTACAATGTTGTGCCCGTAGTACCTAAAAAATGAAATTGTGCTCCAATGGTGAATTTTCCCTTTTCTGGCAGAATCTTGAGGAATATTCTGTTCAAAACCCTCTTGAGCCTAATGGAATATTACTCAATATTCTGCCTGGAAAACGGATAATAGGCCATGAGAGCACAATTTAGATTGTTCAGTTACTACAAGTGCACTGTCACAAATGTTGGACGCCAAAGCACAAACATTAAACCATAAGAAAGATACGTTGTAATACAAACCTTCTTTGGATATAAATAGATTGACAAGTTCATGCACTATTAATATTACAGCATTCTACTTCAAGTTGGTTGCTAACCTATTGGTTTTGCGGGTTAAACAATAAGGGAAAACACTTTCTTTGCCTTTCCAATTAATTGATTCTATATGACTAGAACTGATACACTAATGCTGAATAATAATGATAGAGTGAATAAATAGAACTTATATTGTATGCTGCATCTTATTGCAGGTTGGAAGAGATGTATCTGAGTGCTTGCAACAAGCAATATCAAGGAAAGGCCTGGATATGCGGGTGGCTGTTCTCGTATGCACTTTATCTCATTTTCAAATACTTTGATTTTATGTGGTTATGTAAATGGTAGAACGACATTGTTATACTTGTTATAGGCTATACAACTCCAACTGTCTCATGACTGTTAGTTGAGAGAGCAAATGTTATCTTGTTCGAACTTCCTGAATATAATGCAAAGAAGATGCAATGGAACATAGTTTGTTGGGCGAATTCCTATTGATGCCTGATTTTCCTTGTCTAAGGCAAATTGACGTCCTCCACATAAATGAGAGTGAACAGGATTGAGTTTCTGTGATCTGATCATCTTTCTGTGGGTTTCACTCTCATCTTCATTTACTTGTCCAGGTCGTAGCACTTGTTGTATAGTTAAGTTAACGACTCTTAATTATTGTTTCTGCTATAATTGGATTCTATTTGATGTGACCTTTTTATTACCTTCTCCACTTTGGGTTGCCAAAAAAACAAAGATCAAGAGTTGATGTGCCTGATTTCTTCCTGGAAACTCATTTTCTTGTAGGATTTCTTTAGGTATTGATGCCAGATGGCAACATTTCGTCAATTTTTTTTGTGTGTTTTATGGTGTTTATTCTACAGATTATGGTGGTTATTGTTTCATAATTTAATATGCTTATTAATCAAATTTAGGTATTTTTGTCTGTGTATTGATTTCAGTTTTGCAGTTTCATGTTGGTCCATATTTTTTTGCCTAAACAGATAAATGATACTGTGGGGACGTTGGCTCTTGGTCATTATCATGATGAAGACACAGTCATTGCAGTGATTTTTGGCACAGGTACCAATGCCTGTTATTTGGAGCGTGCAGATGCCATCATTAAGTGCCAAGGTCTACTAACAACTTCAGGAGGCATGGTATCTTTTCTGGCTTGTTGGTTATGCGTTATTTATGATTAATATTGACATTTGCTATGTTAAATTGTTAATTATTACTTATATGATCATCTTAAATATGATTAGGTAGTCAACATGGAATGGGGAAACTTTTGGTCATCTCATTTGCCGAGAACATCATACGATATCGACTTAGATGCAGATAGCCCCAATCCAAATGATCAGGTAGGATTAGTTAGTTTCTTGTTGTGCATTATTCTCATTCAACTACGTATTCTACAACTTAATGGGTCAATAATGTATGATGGACTGGTGGCTGATTGGTGGGAATGTTTTTGCAGGGTTTTGAGAAAATGATATCAGGAATGTATCTTGGAGACATTGTGCGAAGAGCAATTCTTCATATGTCACAGGAGTCGGATGTTTTTGGACCTGTTTCTCCCAAGTTGCACGTGCCCTTCATATTGAGGTGTAATTTCTCTCTCTCTCTCTCTCGCTCCCTCTCTCTCTCTCTCTCATAGGAATATCAGGCAGATGAAAAGTGCCATTTGGCAATGAGAAGAAAGGTTACATAAGACTGGTCTGATGATGTTTACCTTTAAACATGGAGTAATATTATTTTGTGAAGGGAGTTTTCTGGAAAATCTGTTGAATGGTTTATCTCTCTGTAATTTGCAAGAAGTTACTGATGCCTGGAGAATATAGTTAAAAAAAGTTAGTCCTACTTTATACGAGTT
The DNA here is from genome assembly GCA_958496215.1 of Verbena officinalis. Lineage (NCBI taxonomy): Eukaryota > Viridiplantae > Streptophyta > Magnoliopsida > Lamiales > Verbenaceae > Verbena > Verbena officinalis. Next base: position 2,105,642 of record OY292385.1, read on the forward strand.
AGGAATTATGGGACTTGGACATGTGGGGTTGATCTAGGAATTTGCTTAAGTATACATTTTGTGCAAATTGCAAGCATAATTGATGAAACATTCCAAAGTGTGGTTCTTTTGTAGTTGGTGAGATCATTTGCGTCTCGACTTATCATTGAATTAATCTGTTGCCCTAAACTTTTCAGAACACCATTAATGGCTGCTATGCATGAGGACGATTCCCCCAACTTGAGTGAGGTGGCCAGAATATTAAACGACACCCTCGAGGTTGAAACCTTTCCATTATTGCAGTCTGGTCCTTATCTTCTTATTTTCAATTCAACTTATTTTCAATTCCTGCTGGCTTTGCCTTTCAGATCCCAGATGTTCCTCTTCACGTTCGAAAGCTAGTTGTGAAAATATGTGATGTTGTGGCCCGCAGGGCTGCCAGGCTGGCAGCTGCTGGCATTGTCGGAATACTTAAGAAGATTGGACGGGACGGGAGTGGTGGAATTGCAAGTGGGAAAATGAAAAGTGGAAATGAAAATAAGATGAAAAGAACAGTAGTCGCAGTTGAAGGCGGTTTGTATACAAACTACACAATCTTCAGAGAGTATCTAAATGAAGCCATGGGACAAATACTTGGTGATGACGTGGCTTCTGATGTCATCATAAAGGTGACAGAAGATGGATCAGGTATTGGAGCTGCAATTCTAGCTGCTTCTCATTCAGCATCAGTACAGTTGCCATAGGTATATAATATATATGAATATTTATTTATTTATTTATATTTATATAATATATACAGAGCTCCTGTAAATTTGTAGAATTATTTTATATATATCTTGAAGGGAAGGGTTGTGCATATATATAGAAAAATGTGTTAAGTCACATTGTAGATTTAATCATCTCATAGGTCTCAAGTTTTTCTCTCAATTTATATATATATTTTAGAAATTCTCATCAGAAGAAGCAGTGGAATTGTCAAATGTCAAGTATCATCATCATCATCGTCTTTCTTCCAAGTCTGTCTGTATACATAAAATAGGTAATAGTCTTGTTATGTGTTGAAACATTGAGTTTGATTTTATTTATTCATTTATTTATTATTAATTACATGTATGCTTTAGTATGGTGATGCCTATTCTTTTTTTTTTTACTAAAATAACTTGGAAAAACTAAAATTGCTTTTTCTACCAAAAATGCACTATTAAGATAATTAAGTACTAATGCGCGCATCAATGAATTTCATAAAGCTAAGCTCACTGTTAGTTGTGCCTTACCATTCTTAAAAATTCAAAATAATTTCACGTAAACATATTCAATCCAACCATAAATATAGCACGCCATTTTTATTACACACAAAACATAACTACTAACAAAAAGAAGCGCATTTGAAAATGTTACAATTCAGAAATTAACGATAGCTAAAACCAAACTGAATGGAAACGTGGATGCGAACTTCATCGGCACACTTACATCATGACAAACGAAATGGAACTCGATCATCGTCGTACTCGTAGGAGCATTCTCCATTTCACAATAGAAAAAACATAGAGCTTGTCCCACATGTCATCCATGAAACCAAAATAAACATCCCGCCATGACTTGTTGAACATCAATGCAGTGCATACAGCTGAAAATCCAACCGTAGATCCTGAAGATACGAATACATAAAACCAATCTATCTTTGATTTATCGCTGCCTTCATTCTCCTCGTTGTTCACTGGTGCAGGGACTTTATCGCCGTTGTTGCAACTTCTTGTTAATGGAGGCCCACAAAGATGGTTTCCGATAAAGCTTGAAGCATTGAAGCCCAAGATTTGGGTGCTTTTCGGTATTCTCCCTGTTAAGTTGTTGCAAGACATATTCAGCCAATTCAAAGAAGACATTGTTGTAAAGCTGTTGGAAATTCCACCAGACAGAGAGTTTCTTGAGAAATCTAGAGTTTCCAATTGCTTCACGTCTCCAATACTATCGGGGATCAATCCTGTCAAGTGATTGCCTGACAAGTTGAGTGATCTCAACTCCACTAGACTTGTAAGCTCCTTTGGGATATTTCCAGACAGATTACTACTTGAAAGGTCAATATTTGTAACAAATCCAAGAATGGTGTCATACTGGAGTTCACGCCCTTTAGTGGAGACGGTCGCACTGTCGATGACCCCTGCAGCATAGACGAAGACGTAAGCACCTGCGTCATAATCTATTTTCCTAGCCATCCCAGTAAAATTGTTAATACATCTAGGTATCATCCCATAGAATTTATTGTACGAGAGATCCAATATTTGAAGAGAGTTTAGATGACATATATTTGAGGAAATTTTACCACTCAACTTGTTTGAGCGTAAAATGAGAATCCTCAAGCTTTGTAATCTCGTCCCAATCCATTTTGGTACGTTGCCATCAAGGTTATTATGAGCAACGTCAAGCTTGTGTAAATCTGTGCAGTTACCCAATGGAAAAGGTAATTGCCCAAAAAACTTGTTGCTTCCAAGATTCAAAGACTTTAATTCAGTAAGAAATCCTATGGAATTCGGGATGCTTCCAGACAAGTTGTTATTTCCTAAATTCATGACTTGCAATATTGGCCATTTCATGAAGCAATCTGGTAATTGTCCAGTCAACTGATTCCCGCCTAGATGAAGAATCCGCAAATAATGATTTGTGAGTTTGTCACAAAGAAAGTGAGATAGACCTCCAGAAAGTGAGTTATTGGAGAGATCCAACAAATTCACAATATCGTTTATTAGAGGCAATGGGCCAACTCAACCATTACGACTTATTGCCAAATCTATCTGGAATCTTTCCATGGAGATGGTTGTGAGACAGATTTAATTCCCCAATCCCCCAAATGAAGCTAGGAACGAGACCTGAGATTCCAGTACTAGATAAATCTAGTTTCTCAAGATTCTTTTGAGTGACGAGCCATGAAGGAGTATTATGCTTATCACCAACACCCAAGTTCCATGAACCCAATTCCAGATACTCAAGTTTGAAGGGTGGAATCCAATTTGGGTTCACTTTCAAAGTCAAGTGGTTTCCGGAAGCAGATAACTCTCTTAATTTTGTGAGATTGGCAAAGTGGCTTTCGGTCACAACCCCTTCCAACTGGTTACTTTCAATAAAAAGAACTTCCACTTTAAAAAGTTGCCCCAAACTCTCTGGAAGATTTCCACTCAATTTGTTATCATATAGATATAAATTTTCTAGAGACAATGGATTTCTTAGATTGGTTGGAATTGAACCAGATAATAAGTTGCCACCAAGACTAAGGAGTTGAAGACTCTTAAATTCTCCAAACTGATCAGTTAGATGACCAGAAATTTGATTCTCAGATAAATCTAAGGATCGCAAAGAGTCTAAGAAGCAATCTGACATATTACCAAATGAATCTGATATCTCTCCCTGCAACTTATTACCAGTTAAGCCCAACCTTTGCATTTTGCACAAGTTACCAATTTCTCTTGGTATTTTTCCGGAAATCTCAAGATTCAGAGATAAATCGAGGGTATTGAGATAGCTTAGATTTGCTATGGCATTGGAAATTGTACCATGCAGCGAGTTCACACTCAAATCGACAAACGCAAGGTCCTTACAAAAGTAGAGCCAATCGGGAATGGTGGAATTGAAAGAATTTTGAGAGAGAACCATGTGTTGGAGTTTGGTGGTATTGCTAATACTTAGAATTGGGCCTCCAAATTTGTTCCAATGGAGATCAAGAAAAATAAGGTTGCTGAGTTGGAAAATCCATATCAAGGTGACAAGTGAGTGAAAGTCATTATAAGAAAGATCAAGGGTGGCTAGAGAAGAAGAAACATTAACATCTTTCATCACTGGATCAGCAATTAGATCATTAAGACTACAAGAGCTGCAATATAGCTCTACCAAAGAAGGGAGTGTGTTGATCACCTGTACCTAGTTGGCTGCAATTAGATCTACACGATTCATGTTGAGATGCTCCAATTGAGAAAGCCCTGGCAACCATTCAAGGCTATCACCATTGAGGAAGCTGTTCTCCCCCAAACTCAAAGTGTGTAAATTTGAAAGATTTCCAATGGTGTGAGGAATGGTTCCATGGAATCCAGAATGTGACAAGTCCAAATACTCTAGGCTTGCCAGCGACCCAATGAAGGAAGGGATTGTTTCACTGAAAAAGTTGTAGCTAAGGTCAAGATACCTCAGCTGTGTTAAATTGAGCAGAGAAAGATTTATTTTGCCACTTAAACCTAGAAAGTCGGGATACTCATAATTTTGGAGACGGAGCTGATGAACGTGGCCAGTGAAATTGTTGCAAACCACACCTTTCCACTTGCAACAATTCGCTTCACTAACATTATTCCATGAATGGAGAAGATTGTGTGGATCTTCCAGGGATTGCTTGAAGGTTAGAAGAACTTGTTTTTCAATTTCAGGACAGAGAATATTATTATTATTATTATTGCTATTGTAATTTTCAATCATACAATAGCTTAATTGGAATCGGAAGGTAGCCATGTGTATGAACAAAATAGCTACGAAAAACAAATTTGGTGCAAAAGGGATTGGCGGCTTTGGACAGTTACTCATCATGATGAAGATCTTTTGCAATGTCTTGGAATTAAAATATGTTGATTGTATTTGTTGGTATAATATGAAAGATTAACATGAGCTGCATGGGCATATATATATATATATATATATAAAATAATAATAATAAAACTATACTTTCTTAACTTTTCGTTTAAATTCAGATAATAATAAAACTAGACTCGACTGATCATAGTGGAAGACATAAAAGCAAATAGCCGAAAGAAAAATGTATGCATGGTTTAATATAACTGCTCGTGGTATATATCAATTTTTCACAGTACCAAATAAAGATTAATCAAGCTGGCTTTAATTTGATGAGGACATAGAAAAAGCGCAGATAAGACTATATATATATTGCATCTCATTTTCTGGAAAACGTGAAAAATAATGTTACCCGGCCCAACTTTTTATCATTATTTCTACACCTCTTGTTTATCCTTGCATCTTATAATTATTGCCCCACCATGCACAACCACTGAAACTTAACATCATATATACTTTTTTTGTTAAATTAAAATCAGTTCTAATTATCGGGTATTATCATAAGAATCAATCAATTTTATGTATGTATTAATTAATTTCGTGAAAGTTTATATAAAGAAGACTTTTCTTCATATAAAATAGACTTGGAGTTACTCAAGATTGGACGGAACAACTTAATTGGTTTTTCTCCATTAAACAAAAAGAGATAATTACCTTCGCATATTATGAGATTTGACCTAATTACGTAAACACAATTAAGGTTTGAAAAATACAGAAATATATCTTGTCATGTTACACTTGTTAAGTAGTTGAGCGGATTTAGAACATAGAAATTTTATTTCATTTTAATTTTTTAACAGAACAATCACGAATCTATATAACATTCTTTTCTATTAGGATTCTATATTTAGATTTCAGAGAATTTTTTTGTAATTTTTCAAACCTTAAATATTGTGGTATAATTAGATTAAATATCAAGATAGATGAGTGTAATTATTATCCCTTAATAAAGAAACAATGTAAAATCTATAGATGAATAAAGAAACTTTAACTTCCTCAAAAAATAAAGAAACTTTAATGGGTTTGTATCCAGACCCGATCCTGATCCATTTCATAATTACAGGACTCCGAGATGTGGAGCCGGAGTGCACACAGAAACTAGCCGTTAAAACCCAAAAAACAGCAAATCCGGAGGCGCCCGCATAACGTTCGAAATTTCTTTTGAATGCAACAGAGCCTTTTAAAAAACTCATCTCCAATCGGCATATTTTCTCGTCTACACTTAAAATCTCTCTCTCTCTCAGAATAGAATTATTCATTCGCCACAAATCACAATCTTGAAATTGTGCGACTGTGTTTCTAAATTCTAATTCTACTGAAATCAGTTTTCCTGAAATAAAAAGTTTGAAAGGCGGGAAGAGAGAAAAAGAAAAGAAATAAGAAATGGCTACAGTGAGCAACGTCCACCACCAAGACAACAACCCAAACACCGCCGCAACGTCAGCCAAGCAGACGGTGCCCACTGCAAAAACCGTTGATACACAATCTGTTCTCAAAAGGTGCGTCTGTTCTTCAATTTGATTTCATAAGGCTGCATCTCATTCTCTTCATCTATGAATTTTCACTTTTCAGACATTAATTCTTCTCGGTGTAATTTTCATGGCGCTTTATTTCTCTGAAATTACTTTTCTGGTATTTTGAATTCTGAAATGCGCACTCTTATGTCAGCGTGTCTTGTCTTGTTCCGTGGGTAATAAAATATCCTGTATTTGTTATGAATCTCAAGTAGGCAGTGTTACTTTTTATTAGGATAATTACACTCAAAATAGTTTGGAGTTTGGCTTGATTACGCAAACATAACGTTATGTCTATGGTTTTTTATTGAATGGATGTCCCCGAATTCCGTTCAGCCATTAAACCGGTATAATTAAAAAAAATTGATAGGGTATGTTTGTGTAATTAGGTCAAACCTCAGGGCGTGTTTGCGTAATTATCCCTAAGTTCTCCATTTCCTCGCTGTCTTGGTCAGAAATTGTCTTCTTGATCTTTAAGTGAACATCTTTAATCTTTATTGTCCCTTGGGATTTTCCCATATACTTTTTCACCTTCGCTACTTAGTATTTATGATGAAATAATTTCCTGATTCAAAACAGGTTGCAATCCGAGCTAATGGCCTTAATGGTGAGATAAACTATACCTCCATACTCATATTCCTTTCATCTGATTGCTATGTTCTTGCAATTTACTAATTTCCCACGAACCCGTAAAAAACCATTAGATGAGCGGTGATGGTGGAATATCAGCATTCCCTGAAGAAGACAACATTTTCTGCTGGAAAGGAACAATCAGTGGAAGTCAAGATACAGTTTTTGAAGGAACAGAATACAAGCTATCCCTTTCGTTTCCTTCCGACTACCCTTTCAAGGCTCCGAAGGTTAAATTCGAAACGAGTTGCTTCCATCCCAATGTTGATCAATATGGGAACATATGCTTGGATATACTACAGGATAATTGGTCATCTGCTTATGATGTCCGGACAATCTTGCTCTCAATCCAGAGTTTGCTTGGAGGTAAATCTTGTGCAGTTTTTTTTCGAGTTTTGCCATTTAATTATAGTTGTTTGATTGTTTTATTGATTTTATATATCTGATCATATTGTTCTTCTTTCTGTAGAGCCAAACACAAGCTCACCTCTCAACACCCAAGCAGCAGCACTTTGGGACAACCAAGAAGGTAGTTTTATTATACACTCCTTTAATGTCTGGTTTGTTTGTTGGCTTTAATTTTGAAATTAATTATTTACGTAAGTGTAATTTTTTCTATTTCATCTGCAGAGTATAGGAAAATGGTGGAGAAACTATACAACCCAATTGCATAGAGATTTGGTAGCTATGTCATTGGTAAATTGCTGAGGAACAATGTCTTCCAATTCGATATTTTTGTTATTAAGAGATATATTCTTTTGCCATGAGAGAAATAAGTACTTGTAAAAATAAGTACTTGTAACAAGTCTATCTGTGATAATTTTTATAGCTGGACAGTAAAATTTGAGGCTACTTTTTTACCTCTTTTTTATTTTTCTTTTTTCCGCTAGTGGAAATTCAAATGGCAGAATTTGCTTATGGTGTTATTTTCATCCAAATACTTAAAAAGATCTTGTTCTGAAAAGAAGATATATAATAAAATGTGAAAACATAAGCTTAGCCAAACACCTCTCCAGGTTTTGTAGAACCAGAAAGCTACAGATATCACGGTATCCAGGAGAAAGAAAAAAAAAAGGAAAAGCTAGTTAAACATAATTCTTGCCTACATTACTGGTTTACGAGCTGAGCTGCCTCAAGTTGTACTTGGCCAATTCCTTGTACTTCTCCACAACTCCAATCAAGCAAACAGTCTGAAAAGAAAGAATGTCAATGCATCGGACAAAGGGGAACTCTCATAGAAAGATGGTGACATAAGCTGTTTTTATACCTTCACAACTTGGACAACTATATTTATGTCGGGATTGGCAAGATCGACTTTGTGCAAAGACGGAACACATTTGGCTACTGCATCGATAACCTTTTTCCGATCAACGCCAGTATTTGCACGAGCATCATACAGAACTGCAAACTGAAATCACATAATGATCAAGAGTGAGGTTTCTTCTCTATTTCTGGAATGAACTCATAGCCAGCTCAATAACCTAAACTATCATATTTAAGTTTGTCGTCGACTGGGTTAAAGCATTGTTAATGAGAAGTTTGACTTACATACAAAGGAAGCTTACCCTCTTAATCAGGATTTGGGACCTATTTATTTTTTGAATGTTCAAGAAAACATGAACAGTTTTAGAAAACTAGCAATATTGTTACCTTGCGTGGGGTTTCAGTTTCAACAGGAAAATATCTGTCAATGACAGGTTTGATTGCTCGTTTGATTTCCTCATCTGATGTGTAGCACGAGACTTCAACTGGAAGCACTCTTAACAAAAACCTGGTAAAAAACAACCATTGCTCAACTGCATTGATGCCAATTCTAAGCTTATCAACCACACTATCAATGTAGAATTTAGAAGCACCATTTGGGGGGGGGGGGGGGGGGGGGGGGGGGGCTTTGTCAGCTTCTAGGTTTCTTTTTTCTATTATTATTTTTTGTGATTTATACTACAAACACTGCCAGCTCTTATCAATATTTAACAATTTTACCTTCTACTAAGTTTTTGGAAACACCCTTAAAGGGTAAAACTGGGAAAAAATAAAATAACAGAAACAAACCTCGACATGTTTTTCTTGGTTTTAGCAATAGAAGTCATCATGTGTTGGACAATTTCTTTTTGGCTGGGATCTCCATCTTTCTTGCGCATTTGTATAAACACAACACCATTACAACCCGAGTCAAGTTTACTGAAACGCCTCTGTTTTATTCAAATAATAAAATGTATCAGCATAGTTTTGTTAAAAAAAGAAAATAAAACCGGAATATGTTTTAGGACACTCGCCTTGCTCCTATCTCCCAGTTCTGCCAGCTCAGCTTCAATTAACTTATCAACTGATTTGTTTTCTACCTTCCTGGTCAAGTTTCCACTATTTGGTGCTTCTGCTCCAGTGCACTGTTTCTTTACAGGTGGCTCCACAGCTTCAGCTTCAGCTTCTTGCTTCTCCTGATTCTGATCAGGTTTCTCTACATTTTCTTCTGTTTGCTGCTTGTCAGAAGATATGCCATTCTTATTTTCAAGTTCTATATCATTACTTGCATCACCATCTGTCGTAATAGTGTTTTTGCTTTTGTCCTCCTCAGTTGTCTGTTTATCACCATCATTATCCTTTGAATTATCACCATTTGCATCTTCGTCATCTTCATCATCATCGCTGCTAGACGAATCAGATGCAAACTTGATTATTTTGTTCATGGGCTTCTTAGGTCCTTCTTCCTGTTCAAATTTGGACTCTGTACCGTCCAGAAGCTCTTCAAAAAACTGTTTTTAAGAAAAATTAATTAAAAACTACACTATGGCTATACGGACTTGAAAGACCTTTTCCATTTCATATGCTAATCTTACTATACCATATTTTGAAGTTCAAAGGTAATAAAGATCATAAAAAAGAAGGATGAACAGGAAACAACATAAAATAAGGGGCTGGATGATAGAATGATTAGCTCTAAACACATGATTTTATTAAGATATTTGAAATAATTCATAAACCCTAAAACCACTAACCCTTCAAAACTAAATCCAACAATTTAAAATAACTAACTCAAGAAAACAACAGGGCAACCTAAATCCCTTATTCGTAATTTGAAGAATTACGAAAACCCAGTAAGTTAATTAACAAAGTAGCTTACCAAACGCTCAATCTTTATCAAAAGCTGATATTTTTCCTTTGTTTTTTAGATTTTTTAATATGAAAAAATATGTACTTACCGTGTCAATCACATTGATAGCTTCATTTGAGGCTTGGTGCTCCCTCCCACCATCGCAAGTTATAAAGAAACCCTCAACTCCTGGACGTAAAGGGTAACCGCCCTTTTTTACTGGCTTCTGCAAAACCCCACCATAAATTCACCGAAAAAAACAAATAACAGTTCAGTTAGCTGCAAGTTTACAAATATGAGAAATTCAAATACATATATACAGTTACAGAGAGAGGAGAGAGATATTACATTATGCGGAAGGTAATGCTTTCTTTTCTTGTTATTATTTTTGTTGGAGTTATTTCCCTTGGATTTGCTCTCTGTCGCCATTGAAATTGAAAGACTGCAGATGAAGAATGCAGAGAATTTTTGGGAGCCGAGGTTTATAATGGGTTCATCTATTTCCAGCACTTTGGGCTGTTTGATTTCAGAGAGATGAAGCCCAATGGGCCGGTGCTCTTTGTCTTAAATTTTGAAATTAGTTTTTGATATTTTATTGTAATTTACTTTACTACCCTTTATTTTCAAAGAAAAAAAGTTGAAGACTATACCTAATTATGTAAATTTAGTTTTAAACTCATTCCACGTTTGATGGTGGTAGAACGTGTTGGATATGACACTATCTATGCTAATTAATCCACATTCCACTTTTTATGGTAATTGCAATAAGGTGGGGTTATCCATGTTTGTAAACTTCATTTAAGGTAAATATTCCATTTCTTTCTTTTCTAAAATATATTTATATGTATTGAGTTAGGTGGAACCACTAAAATATAAAACTCTTCCTACAAATAATAGACTTAATAGTTGCGTTTCCAAAGACTCGAATCTGAAACCTTTAGTTAAAAAAGTATTGCACCGGACCACTGAAGTACGCAAAGTTACTTGACTGTATGGTAATTATTTCCATGGAAGAAGCCCATTAGGTGAGTTAATTGTATTTTTTATTTAATAACTTTGACTTATTTTTAATTTTAGTCACATACTAATTAATTTTTATAATTTTGATCCAATAATTGAAGTTTTTTGCAATAAGTATGGGATGAAAATTACAAAAGAATATTTATTTTTGGGGCCAAAATTATGAAATTTAATTAATATGAGACCAAAATTAAAAGCATGTCAAATTATGGGACCAAATTCCCATAAAAAATTCCTTGCGGGATAAAAATTATAAAAATCAATTAATATGGGGCCGAAATCAAGAACAGTAAAGATTATGGGATCAAAAAGCAATTAACAAAAATCACACCGCCATTAGATATTAGAGAAGCCCGCGCCGCAGCGTTTCCGGCTGCATTCTCTTTCTCTTTCTCTTTCTCATACTCTTCGCGTCTCCGCAATAATTTAGCGATCAAAAGCTTAATTCTTTCCGCAATTCAGATTATTTTTTAGGGGAAAGCAATTTTTTACCTTGGATAGTTTATTGATTCATCTAATGTCTGAAAAAAGCGTTCTGGGCAACAACGACATTGATGATGTTCGCTGGCTCTGTTCCTTAACGGAAGCCGAACTTGTAAGTTTGCTTTCACATGTTCAGATTTTTCGCGCTCACAAAATAATATCTTGATGCCGAATTTTCATGTGTGAATAGTTTTAGTATCAAAGCTATTATTTTTGTTCATCAGGATATGTTGATGGGCTTGAAGAGTATGGTGAACATGCGCGCCAAGAAGATAGGTCATGAAGCTTTGGCGAAGAAATTCGACTGTCGAATGCTTCGAACCCTCAGTATGTTTTTCTATCCGCTCTTTATTCATTTGAAAAATATGATTTCTTTCATTAATTTTTTATGTTAATTTTATGTTACTATATTAGGCGTGCTTCTTGAAGTTAGAATGTTTTGCCCCCTGAGGGGAAAAAAGTATTTTGCTGAATTATGTCATGTGTTTTATAGTCGAAATTACTGTTTCTTTCTGGCAACAAAACAATTAGATGGAGTTTGATGGATTTACTGAAGAGTGAAGAGATTGACTTTATGGGTGTTTGCAAACTCTACTGCTTTTGGAGAAGCTAAAGTTGGAAAAAAGTGGAACACTAGAAGTAGGGAGTGTTTGGGAAAAAAGCAAAAAGCACGAAATAAGTAGTTGAACGTTTGGAAAAGCTAAGAATCAGTTTTACTACTCTCGAGAAATTTCCATTTATTTACAATAATAACCTAGAAGCTGGAAGTTGAAGCCAGAAGCATTTCCTAAGGTGCTTCCAGCTTCTAGCTTATTTATGTTTAAATTTAGCAGAAGTTGGGAGTGTTTGGACACCCAAAGTGCTGGAAAAAAACACTTTTGTGAAAAGTGATTTTCTTTAGAGTTCGCAAACACTCCCTTGGTATTGGATGTTTTACTTTGGAACTTCTGATAAATGGAATCAAGTTTAAGGAGTGAATAAGTTTCTGATATCAGTATGTATAAAGATTTAAGCACAATACAACATGCAATACAAAGTCAATCTCTTCATTAAATTGATCAAAGAAGCTTTTGTACGAATGATGGCCCTTTTTTTTGATCATAGTAGTAACAGATCATTCATATACTGGATTGGTTTTGCTCGTTTAATTTTTCTTTTTAGTCTCGTAATGTTTTGTTATTTTTATATAAAAAGCTAATCTTACATTAAGCAAATTCACAGGTTACATTTATATGGAACATTTGAAGGAGAAGCTAAAAGATGTACCAGCAGCTTCGAGCTTTGACTCTAACTTATTGAAACAAAATATCAGTGGTAGTTTTGCCACTATGACCTTAGAGGAATTATATCCATATATTTGTTCTGATAAGAAGAAGAGAATAGCAGACATGTACGTCAATTCTTTAATACTTCTTTTCATAATTTCAAGTCTGAAGTAGAACAATCCTATACTATATGAGGTGATGAAAACTTATGGCTGTGTAGGAAACATGTAATGTGGGAAATGCTAGATAATTATCAAGATTGTATCGAAACTTTAAAAAGAACTTTCATCTTTTCAGGAAGTTATATATAAATCAAAGGGGTAATTAAACTCACATACACTGAGGTTTGGCCTAATTACGCATATATATCCTGAGGTTTGGGAAATTACAGAAACATACCCTATCATAGAATTGTCATTCTATTAAGTGGTTGGACGGATTTTAGGGACATCCATAAAGCCTGGTTTTATTTTTATTTCTTAACAGAAAAACCAGAAACATGATATGAAAGTGATTTTCTTGGTTAGGGTTCTGTAGTGGCAGTTAGAGTTCAGGGTATGTTTCTGGAATGTTTGAAACCTCAAGGTAAGTTTGTGTAATTAGGCCAAACCTCAGGGTATGTGAGGGTAATTATCCCTAAAGTAAAATAAAGAGGGTTATTCTACTCAATCATGAATAAGCTTTCAAGAATTGTATATCTAATTGAGATCGGGGATAGGCACTAGAGAGTCGATGTTGGAAAGATAATTTTCCACAAGAAATTGAACTCTTTGGACTTTGGAGAGTCTCAAGTGCATTAAAAAGAGTCTGTCAACACTTGAAAAGCACTAGGGAACACCGAAACTAAGCAGAAATTCCTGCATTAAGGTGTACTTTTTAGCACAACATTCAGTAAATATCTACTGAACTGGCCTTGTCTTTCCTTTCCCAGTACCATCTGATTTATTTTTCATCACATTCTAATCATTTTTGAATCTTTAATAGGTTTTTCCAGGATATGCCTCCTTACCAGAAGCAGAAAAAGAAAAAATGAGGATTCAACAAGACTTCCATCAACTTCGTGTCACTCAGGAAACCATAACCATAGTCGTGAGCTTGAAACTTTAGTCCTTTATCATCAGAGGCTTCCATCTGAGCGAGCCGATATTAAATCATTGTCTGATTATTATACTGTCAATAGGAAACAGTACACTTTCTAGAGCATGTAAAGAAAGCAAGATCTTCTTCCATTCTTTCTTGACCTTCATGTTTTATAACTGTAACTCTGTCAACTTTTTCACACGAATTTCAGTAATTAGTATCGAGTAAACCGGTGGTGTAGCCATGTTATAGTGAGGTGGTGCAATTGACCCCTTCAAGTTCCTCAATTCCACTATATTTGATTTTGTTCGATTATGAAACCGTAAATAACTTTAGTACCATATATATTCCTCAACCCCGGTCACCAAATTTTCCAAAAAAAATACTTGTAGATACCTTTCGAACAGAAGTAAGAAACAAAAATAGTAAGAATTAAGCTACATTGTATACAATATAAACCCCACAACGAACGTGAGATAATCTGGCCCATTTCATATGAAAAAACATGCAATCTGGGTAAAAAGTTACCAAAAGTTCACCGGCAATAATGATTAATCTCATGTAATCTTATATTGACAGACTAACAACTTCCACCACTCCTTAAAGAGAATAAGTTGGATCCTTGAACTTGCCCATAAATATATAATAGTTTAGCAGTAGCAGGGATCCGTCCCCATCTTCACCTGCTGATGATATTAGCATATTAGGAATTCAATTCTATCCATTTTGTTGGTCCATGTGGACCCATTCACATCTGGTTCCTCCTCCTTGTGCATGCATATGCTCCAAGAAACAGGCAAGAAATATTGGGTCAAAAGAGAGTCAATTGAGAAAGATTGAGTTAGAGAAGTGGATTTAAAAGCATATCCAAATTGTATTCTTTTGATTGTGTTTTTTGTATAATTCTTTATTATTGAATATAATATTTAAGAATAAATTACATCTGACTACCTTGCATTAAGAGATATTTATAAATTCATCTCTTTAGTTTGAGAAATAACAATATAATCCCTGAACTTTCAATAAATATATATAAAATGGATCAATTATACAAAACTCCCTGATATTTGCGTCTTTTATAATTTCACCATCAGAACCTTGCATTCTTACACTTATCCCTGAGGGGGATATTTGTAAGATTATTCAGGTAGCATTATGTATACATTTTTATGTTTCAAGGGAATGTTTGTAAGATTTTAGTTAACCAGGGGGTATTTGTAAGGTTTCAAGGTTTTTATGATTTTTCGGATTTTTAAGAAAACCTGAAGGGGATTTGTGTAATTATCCCATAAAAAATTTAAAGATACGCCTGAAAATACCCTAATATAAATGAAATCCTAAGTGGGGTTGTTTTCGAAATTTGATGGAGATTTTGATAATTTATTTCAAAATTCAAAAACTATATTATTTTTTTTTGTAATCCACGCTAAAATTTAAAAATTGGATAAACTCTTTTTGTGATTTTAGATAATTTTGGAGAACCCCACAATTGTTACATCATCTTTAGGGCAGCATATGGCCCATCTCAAGCTGTCTTCCGATGGGTGCAACGTATCTGCCACATTCTCCTCTATAAGGGAGAGATCAGATTACATATATAATTTATATTTTATTCTTTGCAATATTAAAAGTTATATTTTAATCCCTTTTCAATCATTCATATAATGAATTGGTTACATCCATGAGATTTAGTGTGTGAATTATTAGTAGGTACAACTTGCTTATTGTCGACATGGATTTGCATAGAGCAATTTGTTGGGAAGATTTGTTGTTCCTCCAATGGTTTAAAGAAATAAATAAACTAATAAGACTAAATATTGTAGTCATTATTATGATGGAAAGTGTAGATGTTTGGGGAAATGATACACTAATTATAGTGGCATGTGTAAGGTGGAAGAAATAAATAGTGTAAAGACATTGAGCATGAGGGAATGTCTCAAATTAAAATAGTAGTAATCACTTTTATGTCATAAAAATCCATTTTATTTAAATAAATCCAATTGGACCACACTCATCAATCATCATGTTGAGTGGATTTACATTTAGAAAAGAAATTATTACAGGGTAAAGTACACAAAACTGCTAAGATTTGTAATTTTTATAATTTTACCATCGGAATCTTGTAACTTTACACTTTTCTTGGGATTTGTAAAATTTTTTAGGGGTATTATGTATACGTTTTTATGTTTCAAGAGAGGTATTCGTAAGGTTTCAAGGTTTTCAATGGTTTTTCGGATTTTTAATCAAACCTCAGTGGGATTTGCGTAATTATCTCATTATTATATGTCCTATCTAATACAATTGTTGTGAAACCGTATTGACTCTTAGATGGTATAACTACTTGGAACATGGTTGTTTCTTCATTGATAGAGCGAGATTTATACCTTAGCAGTCGGCCATGCTTGATCCATATCATTGGGACGTAAGAAAACAGAAAGAAAGAGATATGATTTCTTCCATAAGTGGTTGCTAATGGCGTAGTAGTTGATGGCCCTACCTCTTTGGAGATATTAATGGAATCCCATTGTAGTTGATTGTTAATAAAGATCGGTCCGAACAAGCCAAGCCAAGATATCCACTCATGAAAATGACCAAAATATGGGAAGAAACACTGAACATGTCCCTTCAAATATCAACAAAGATGTGATATTAATTCAGAAACATGCTAAGAAAAAAACTCAGTCAAGCACAAGAGAAGATACATAACATAATTGGTAAATAATATTTTAGGTATGTTTCTGTAATTTCCGAACCTCGGGGTGTATTTCCGTAATTAATCAAACTTTAGGGTATGTGAGTGTAATTATCTCCTGTTTAACTTCTGATCCGGTTTGAGTACTGTTGCTTTGCTAGGGTTAGAGGATCTATCTGTAATTTTCAATAGTAGAGGGGGTTTTGCTGTATTTTTTCCTAAGTCGAGGGGTGTAAATGTAATTATCCCTATAAAAATAATCTATTATTCAATCATTAAGAGAAGACAGGTACATATTTGGGTGCTGTCTGTCATACAAGTAACATTTATCTCAAGACATCAACTCATGCTTTATCATGATAACATCTGATACCAATTAAATTCAAGATTATCAATAAATTTATTATTATATGTCGGCAAAACAAAACTCTTCAGTCTCTAAAATCAGCTTAAAGAACAAGATTTTACAATTTACAAATTACTAAAATTTGGTTAAATTTCCCTCGTGCGTGAATACATTGATACAATCGAGTATATTTGTTTTTCTACTTCTGACATTTTTTTATCTTTTTTTTTTTTTGTTTTGCCATGTCTGTCCTAGAATAATACAAATTGAAATTCCAAAAAAGGAAGCTGGGGAAGTTCTGGAGTTTTCAACTGTTGTGGGGCAACTGTGGAAAATAGCCAAAATTGAGGGCTGATGGAGCAAATTGAGCAGAAGAGAGTCCAGGGCTTACTCCATTCTGAATCTTTGATGCTTCAAATGCCTTTGCTATCTGCAATAGAAAAAAGGTTTAAATCCATAAATAGTTGGTATTGAAATAAATACATAAACTGGTATATATTTGGAGTGTACAACATGTGTAATTTTCAAACTCGTAGGGGTTGTTTGTGTAATTTTATAAAGTTTGACGGGGAGCAGTTTGTAATATTTTTCAAACTTGCGGGAGGCATCAATTGCTCGGAAGGGGTATAGACTTAATTGACCCTAAAACTTATCATTACATTGCTAACACTTTTCTGTCATTGCCACCATTTGAATTTTAATAAATTTTCTTGATCCAATTTTTGCAACTAGAAGGGGTGTTTTCGTAATATTCAAATCAAGACCGAAATTTTGCACAGAGTTGGACTAAGTTAGAAACTCACTTGTAACATCTCCAGGGCATCTGTCTCGGTGTTGAAATCATAAAACGTGCTTGCTGCCGTTAGCTTCATCGAAAGAAACTGCATAAAAACACACAACAGAGAATCGTATCGAGTTTTCTTCAATATTTCGTAAACAGAATTATATATTTTGCTATAAGGTTTCCATTTGAATTACTCACCTCTACTTGATTTTGCAAGGACTGCACATAATTGATGATCTCATCCAACATTACTGCCATTCCCATGGTCTGTTGATTAATTTGGTTAATTAGCACTCATAATTATAATTAAGCAGAAAAAATATTTGCAAAAATGGACAAAAATTAATGATAATCACCTTGTAGCATCCTGGAACTATGTCTTGCAAGCATTTTAACCTCTCATTAATCTTTTCTCTTCTCACCTAATAACCAAAAAAAGGCACGAAAATAAGTAATATTTGGAAAACCAGCAAAGATTTTTTTTTTTTTTTTTTTGTTGTTAAATGAAGAATTCATCTTTATTATAATCACATTTTATAAGGGGGGAAATTTTCATTTTCAAAGGTGAAAAATATTAAAATAGTAATAAATTTAAACTTACCCTTTCTGCTAAACTATGACTATCAGTTGCTTGACCTCTCTTGGCTCTAACATGCACCACTTCTCTTGGCTTTTCATCTTTCTTTTCTTTGCTTCTACTTTTCTTTCCTCTTCCAGCACTCTATAAATTCAAAATAAAATAATAAAAACAATATAATAATTAAGAAAACAAAAGTTAAGGATATTCAGATATTAACTCACATTTTTCCTTCTAATTATACCATTATCAGAAACTTGAGGAGATAATGAATTCGTCGAGCCGGTGCTGATTTCCATAGCTTTCCTCTTTCTGTCAGCATGATCATTATCATTGGAGAGAATTTGATCAGAAAAAGGAGGATTCACAGTGTTGTTATCTTCATGAGGAGATAATAATCCAGGGAATTGATCAGGAAAATGAGAGAAAAGAGTATCCAGGGAAAATCCTGACAGGTTATGGATGCTTGAGCCTGAAGAGGGATACTGATTGCCTGGATTTATCCCTGGAAAATGGGTTACGAGATCAATATTTGGATCACAGTCTGCTAAAGATAAAGACTGTTTAAGGTTTTCCAGGCCTGGTAAGAAGTGATCATCAGCCATCTATCTCAATTTAGAGTAAAGATTGGGTTTTTATTTCTCTTGGTTTCTTATGGGACTGAGCTAATTATGATACTGGTTTTTTAAATAATGGGTTTGGCTTGTGATTGCTATATATACATAGATGAGGCAAGTTTATAAGTTTTGAGCATTTTTTTTAGCTTTTCTTTATCTTTCTTTTTGTTTTTTAATAATTAAAAAAAGTGATGCATTTTAGGGTGCCACGTGGTGATTTGGGCTTCTATGGTTTGTGTTTCTTTGTGGGTCCCATGTTCAATAGATATATCCAAAAAAAGGGCCCCACTTTCTACAGTTCTCATGGGCTTTTGCAAAGTATTTTGACCCTTTTCTGTCGATGTCCGTCAATTTTACCTGTAAAACCGCCACATCGCCGCTGCTGATCATTTTCCGGCAACTTTTCTACCGGAAAGTGGATTTGGGGGTAAATTGCAAATTCAATGTAATATTCATGGCAAAGTATATAAACACTAGTTTAATGATCAAAGTGAGTAATAACTTGTATACTTTCCTGAAGAAAATAAAGCCACAGCTCCTGAAGAAAATCACATCTTAAATGAACATTCCTTTCATCTGATATTTCAAGTTCTGAAAATAGTTTTAAAATCTATACCATCAGCACAACAATTTCTTGAATAGACAAAGAAAAAAATAAAAAAGGTATAAATTAAAAGTCTAATCTAAGAGTTTCCTCCCACTTCAACAGAATCATTCTCCAGTAAGATTCTCTCGTAAAATGCCAACTTTTTGCGTTTCAGGCGCGTTCCCGATGACTTCTGCTTCTCAAAATTAAACGTCAAAAGTATATCCTTAGAATCTTCCGTAACTAATTTGGACTCGGCATTATTTTCTGGAACAAGTTCAGCTTTGTTGCTTCCATGATGAGGGCAGACAGGAGGCTTCTTATTGAGACAGTTGTGGCACTTAAAACCGATGACGTTTTTTATTTTATCAGCTCCAAGATTCACGGCATCTGAATGGAACCAAACTGCAATGCACGAGGAAGAACTATCAAGAACGAAGAAATGTAGGAATTAAACATAATGAATCACTCCATCTATTACTACAGAGAGTCATAATCCATCAGTTTCAATAGATCTTTGGAATAATTACAAAAACCTCCTAGGATTTGGCCATTTACGAGAAACACCCTCAAACATTGAAAATTACAAAAACCACCCTGAGTTGATTTTCCGTTTGTTTGAGGGGGGTATTCGTTATGGCTTGCAAAACTCAGGGACTATTTCATAATGTTTCAAGGTTAGCCGAAACACCCCTTAAGTCAAAGATTATTACCTCCACAAATTTCACAAGCCACATAGTTCAGCTTAGGCGAATATTTTATTTCGCAGCAGAGACTGCATTTTGGTTTATCCCTTATCAAATCCTCTTCTCCAGAAAGCAGTAGAAGCATTTTACTCCTAAAATGCACCAATCTTTCGTCATTTTCCCTTCTCGACAATCGTAAACCATTCAACCAGTAACTACTTCTGACAGGTATCCTTTTCTTCTTCCATGTACCTCTGCTTCGCTTTTTCAACTCGCCCTTTTCTGGTTTAGCTTCTTTTCCCTTCTTCTCTTTTTTAGCCTTTTTATTTTGCAGAGGCAGCTTTGTTGAAACGCGTTCAGCAGTCTTAGCAGAATTTCTCACCTTTACAACCAAGGGAACCCCTTTTTTCTTAGAATTCACAAGTTTTTTCTCTTTCCCAGAGCATAATGCCATCAGTGCTTCTTTCAATGTCAACTCAGATTTCCCTTCCATGGCACCAGTTTGCACTAATTCATTATCATCCTCACATTTATAGCAAGTATACATTGACACAGCAAGGCTGGATCCAGCAGATTCCGGAGCATGCTTTTTATGGAAAAATCCTGAGATTGATTCATGTACAGAATTTAGGAATGAGAAATTTGAACAGAGGGAATAAAATACCACCAGAAGAAACCTTAATAACAGCATTTTTACCTTTGCAATTCTGACAGCTCACTGCTTTACTGGAAATCAACAGAGTTAGATGGTCATGGACAAGGCAAATTCATATGCCAAAGAATTATTCCAAATGAGAAATAAAACTGTTAAAACAACCTAATCATTTAAAGGAAAATAAATAGCCTATAAACTTTATAGTCTGAAACCAAAACATTAAATACTATGCAGCACATCAAGGGAAATTTTGTGCATTCACAAACAATTTCATTATATTTTCTCACCCCAACAGGTTTTCATCTCATGGAACCACTAAAGATCTTCTCTATGAAATATGACACATCATTCATTAAGTAGGATATGAGATCAGGAAAAAATAATTGCCCCTAATAATAAGATTTTCCTGTTTTCATCAACTACATTACTACATAAGTATAGTAACAACTAGAAGTCCTATATTACCTGATGTGGATATCTCTGTTACAATGCCCACATTGACAAGTCTCTGACTTCTCAGCTTTGGAGAAAAGGTATGGGAATCCCTTTTTATTGAAAGGCTTCTTCATCGCTGCACTGATCTCACAAAGTTCTCCAGAAATAATCTTATTAGACTTACGAGCAATTCTTCTCGCTTCAAAAGCTTTCAAGAGATGCAATGGAACATGCATCTCGTCTAGCCAATATTTCTTCCTCTCACTTGAGGAATCTTGAGGCAGAGATCCATGTTTCACTACAATATCAGGAATAAATCTTTTTTTGCCAAAATCTAGTAGATACTTGACCACTTGTCCTTCACACTGCTTCTTACGAATGCTAACATTTTTAAATGATTTGATGGGTTTTCTGGATTTCTTTTCCATCTTTGTGAGAAGGCTACAATTCTCAATATCAGTCCATCTGATATTAGCATTGAGTTCCCTAACCTGCACATATGAAAATATTTGTGGACATTATTTTACATTATATAAGAAACAAATTGCTACATCTCATCTCTTGTTTTTTCTATTTCAGATTGGTTGGGTGAAATCATAGATGTTAGTGGACAGCTTTCGAATAACATTTTCCCCACAAAGACCATAATCTAAAGTTCGAATCATGACAAGTTTGATATTGTGCTCAATTAGGCCATTATTAGAAAGTAACCTACAGACATGGATGACATAAATAGAAGGAAAATTTGCAAAACTGGTACTGTAGGTTGTGTTGTTATGGGAACTTGAAATTGCAGGTGGCAATTTTACCCAGTGATTAGATATTTTGTGGCAAAACTGGTACACATTCGAATTAATGCCTCAAAATAAACTTGATTTGCCTGTGACCAAGTCAAAACAACTAGGCAAAACCTCTTTCTAGCAGTCTACAATTCTACATGATTTTGTCTACGAGGCTAGATAACTTGGTGCCAATAGTCAAAACAACATGGCGAATTAAATAGAATAATAATAAGAGAGACATGCCTGGAGAGCAAGTTGTGGCACACTTCTTGATGTCTCAACAGCAGCTCTCCAAGCAACATATCTCATCCTCTTGGCATATTCTCCATTATCTGGGTAGTGTATGCCTAAAATCTTCTTACACCCACCTGCAACAATTTAGATAACTGCTCAGAAACAAGGATCAAGAGTTTAGACAAAGGAAGAATAATGGGAAATTCGAACCTTGTCGGGCAGCTTTTGAGGTCAAAGAGCGAGATAAAACCTTGCAATTGAAGAGCTCACGTGAAGCCCGTCCACCCTTCCACCAGAATAATCTCAGCCCAGCTTTAGCTTTTGAAGTTGGGGTGATTTCCATCTTTGAGCACTTGCCTCTTTTCCCTCCAGTTGCAAGTTTTAAAGACACTCGTGCAGTGCTTCTCACGATATGAGAAGCAGAACCCATTGTAGCTACAGAATCAACATGCTTTCTCCAATCTACAGAAAGTGCTAGATGATGCAAATTCGACTCTAGCTGGTACCAAAGTCGTAGGTAATCAGATAAGTATTACAGAGTATGAACAGATAAATACACTGTACATGTTTGGTTAATTATCTACATTACTAATACACAAACACTCATCTTGCTGAAATAACTAGTATTTTCTGAAATTAATTTGGGAATATATCCTATTGATCAAGATTTTTTTATTTTATTTTTTTTGTTTTTTGGTCAAAAGATTGATCAAGTTTTAACAAAAGATGTTTTTAGCAAAGAAAAAGAATTTCAGCAAACAGTAAAAAGAATGGCAGTTCACTACGAGATGGAAACTTTATGACATCAGACTTCAAAACAGATTGTTCTTAACCATCTTTGGAATGAAAAGTTTAAGAAAAAGTTCATGAAAGCCAGGAAACCTCATCCACTATCTGAAAAGCAAAGCAAGGGATCTGCATTAACTATAGAAGCAAGAAAGACCTTCCCTAGGCAGCTTTAGATTTCTCCTAGAAAAATGTGATTCAATTTGAAACCATTAATATCCCATTCATGAAGAAAGCATAACTCCGACATGTAAAACCAAAATAGTAATAGATAGATTCAGCATATAAATACATTCCTACATAATAAAATCCTGCAGAGGAAATATACAAACCTGAAGGAGCAAATTTTTTAACGAACCAACTTCGACTGCTTCAAGAACACTTCCACGCCAAAGCTGGGAGTAATGTGGATTTAACCAAGGTCCCGACAGAAGTCCCTGCAGACGATCTTCAATGTATGTAACATGGCATATGACATCAATAAGATGGTTTTTCCTATTCTTTGCCGACTTAATACCTAAAACTTCACTTGTAAAATTCTCTACTGCTGGAGTACTATCATTCACGATGAATATGCAGTCCCTTCCATCTTCAGGAACTTTGCAGTAGAGGCACCATCCACATTTTTCCTTCCTGGAATTCAATCTTATATTTTGCATGTTTGACCAAGAGAATTCAGCAAATTTATTCGATATAACCTTCATCTCCCCTGGGCTAATATCTTCCACAGACCTCATGGTACCTTCAGATGACTTATCTGATGATTTAGATGTCAACTCTTCAAGAACTGATGATGCTGTTCGAGCAAATTCATAGAAGTTGATATAATGCGTCTCTCGAGGCACTTCAGACCTAATTCCTCTAGAATCTAAGCTGGATGATGCTTCTTCTGATCCTTCAGAAGTCAGCAGTCTGTTTTCCATATTGATTCCATCTTTGCCAGTATCCAGCAGTAAATTAACATGCCCAGAAGTTTCAGTTTCAATATTACAAGAATGAGATGTCAGTGTTGACTTTTCGCCAGGCCTTTTCTCAGTAGAATCCTCGTCCTTGGTAAGAGCTTCTGATGGTGCAGGACGCCCAATGGGAAGAAGCCATTTCTCAGGAAAAGCAGATTGTGTAGAATAGGATCGAGAATCTAGATCATTTATCGGACCACCAATTCCATGAGTTAAATTCCAATGCTTACAAATAGCAGTTATTATTTCGTGATAGAGATATGGGGATGATACTAGTGCTTTAACAACAGCCGGCAAATCATTTTTCTTGTAGAACCAAGAAGAGCATTCATCATTGCAGGACTCTAACCTACAAAAGTGAGTTCAACATATATTTAAATAAATTATTGAAATGAAAATCTAATAATAATCATGAATAAACAAGGATCATAAATTTTGAAAAGCAAAATAAACTTGGAAAAGGTCAGTTATCTGTACAAAGATAGCCATCACACCAATCTGGAAGGAAAATATATATACTTATAACAGTTCTGACAATCCTCCCTTAAAGAGCTGGCCTATGAGTCTAAACTATCTCCAAGTGCATTTTCTTCAACGATCCCAAAACACCATTTTTTCTCCAAAATATTTTTATAAAATCATAATCATTTCAAATTACTATATCAATCAAAAGTATATATATTTTATACCTTTACTTAACTCTGATATTGTACTTAGAATGAGGAGGTCATTAATATGGTATCAGAAAAGATTGGTCCTACCTTTACAATTTTGCCCTCCACAACCTACATAATTTCATGCGCCGGGTTGTTCCCAGTATATCCAGGCCACAGCGTGCGGAAGTGTGTTAACTATCGTACATCGATTAAATACAATGATGAGGTCTACCTTATTTTGGTTTGGGAAATCCTTACGTCATAAAATAGCTTTACGATTGAGTTAGAACCACATTCACTTTATTCCACACACCACTAAATTATCTAATAATTATTAATCTCGAGTGATTAATTAGATATTTAAGTAACCAACTTTATACCACATCCTATAGTTTTAACTAATTCAACTCAAGGCCATAATCCATTTTAAGCTATTCATTAATTACAAATATAGATATCCAGCTCCATGCAACTAATACCAAGTCATCGACCAGTATATTTACTACTTATGGCAGAAAAAATCATGACTCATGAACAATTACATAAAATATAATTAATGCTATAAGATTGAAACATGAGCAAATTTGTCAACATGTGAGCAAACTCTTTCATTTCTGTGCATACAAAATAATTAATAATTCTGACCAATTACTTTGGCACACTTAATGCATGTGCTTATTTATTGGATTAGAATAAATCGAGTTTATTTGATGAGATCTTGTTACAAAAGGGGAGTAAATAAAATATAGGAAAATTGGAGGAATTTTGCCAAGGATATAGCGAGGAGGCGAGGTAGTTATTAGCTCCAGCCACCAGGAAATATACATTATTTTAGGTTAATGTATTTATATTTTATGCCTTGCACGGTTATATGTCATTAAAACAGATACGAATGCAACTTAACTTTGCAGTATTATTTCATTTATGATTACTAGATGAACGGTTAACTACATTTGGATCTTTAAGATCAATTTACAAAAGCTTGCCATCAAAATTCACATTCTTGCTATGAGCACAACTAGAGTATATTTAGAATGTAAGTACAAACTACTAAGTATCTAAAATACAACTTATCGTATATTGTTTCTTTTGCTTATAATGTATGCAACAATTAGTTTCATTTACAACTTCATTTCACATAGCAGAAATCGATTCGAGCAATAACACTTGAATCATTGATTAATCAAAGACAATAAAGCTTTGCTACGTAGATATGACAAGCGTGATACCATCGATTGTATCATCTTAGGTCCTCATAAAATGAATTATAGAAATGAAAGATTAGTGGGAGAATCGAGTAATATACGGATGAATATGAAAAGATGGTCCATTGCTTGATTATGACAATTTTCCTTGACGAGATCTTGCGGGTGCTTTGAGGATTAATGAAAATGCATACACTTCTCATCAATCCACAATTGGCTTTAATTTCGTCGAGAATGCCAACAATACTAAAGCCAGGGCAACTACTTCGAAGAGCAAAGAAACAATGCGAACAACAAGAAAATCATCTTCGTCATCTACAATGAGATTGTGTATTATGGATGAGGCGGAGGAATTTGCCGTTAGCAACCTAAAGGAGTTGGGTGAAGATATGCAATGAATGTTTCAAGTCTTTCCTTATTTGTAGACAAAGCATATACAAAATTGGCTTTCGTTTGAAGGCATAACTTGTACCCATGCATTTGACATTCGCTCCCAAAAATATAACTATCCTAGTTCATTGATCAGGGTTTGACAGAAGAACTTTATAAGTTTCCAAAAATGAAGATACAAATCCAATTATTCGTGGAAATATATCAATTGGTAGAAGTATTGATAAAGGAAAGACATGTTGTATGGATCACTCACATATCAATCCCACAAGCCTCTTATCCATTCTCATTGAATCACAACGCGGGAGCAAACTCACGTCGGGTTTAGGATAATCAGAATCAAAAGAATGACTTCCACCACGTTAATCTTTATAGTGGATGTGTTCGGCTACTTTGGTTGGTGTTTGTTTTTGTCCAACAAATCAAATTGGCTTTCTCATCATCTTTTACGTCTAATTGTTTATATGTTTTGTTCATTGATGCGTCTTGTTTTGAAAACACACGCGCTTCATACTACTCTATGGATTGTAATGCACTCTCTGCCTTTAAAAACTTGAGTCATAATTGGCAAGATATGCATCTTTAGTTAACCTCTATATTCACAAAGTTGTGCATGTCTTTGAGAAAACCTTAGAAGATAGATTCAAGAAATGAAATAGGTAATTCTTACAAGATTGAATAAAGATGTCATGCCGGAAAGCTTTAAGTACAAAGATTAGGGAAGAGTAAACATGATAAATAGAGTTATCGTGACTCACAAGTTCTTACGAATAAAGAATTGATTCGTTAGTACATATCGATAATAAAACATTCCTAATTAAGTTTTGTGATGTTTTTACTAGATTTAACTAGTTTCCTCAATCTCATATTTCTTCTCATGTACATTTACCTATATAAATAGGTGGCCTTGTGATCTCATCTTAAGAGAATATAAATATATTTTCGTCCTTCGGGTAAGTTTCAGCATGAGTAATGTTATTGATTGGTTGCTTAATTTGGATGTGTATTTATCACATATGATAAGAGAAAATCCGCGCGGTAGCCAGTGAATCTTCTACTTTTACATGGACAAATCATCTTTGATTGTTACAAAGAGCGATCCTCCCACATCGAGCTGAACAAGGTTCCAGCACCATGCCAAATGTGTAACTCTCCTATTCCGACTTCCGACTCCCACAAATAGCGAAAAATTCCGATAGCAGTCGAGAGAGCAACAGTTTTCGATGGCACATTGAAGAGAGCAACAACTTCAGATAGCACAGTCGAGAGAGCAATAAGTTCTCTTCCCCTGAGGAGGCGAAGCAATTTTGAGAATTCAAGAGAAGGTCATGGAGCTCTTGGGAAAGATTAGCCTAATATCTCATATAGTAACTTTTATTTGTCGCTCGATAGACCTTCCACATTGGAACAATGTCTTGCTTCAAGAAGAAAACTAGGATATTTCCATTTTGAGGTTTGCCAATGAACTATTGGTCCTTCCACATTTTGAAGCTCTCCCAAAGATATGGAGTTATGGTTTCGATCTCCGGTAGTGGTCCTCACTAGTATTTCATTCGCTAGCATTCTCGCCAACACTATCAACTAGGTCGAATAGAAAATTCGTAGTGAAAAACAAATATCTTGTGCTATGTATGGCCAACAGCAGCAGCACAAGAGAGAGAAGAGTACATTTTAGGGATAATTGCACTTACGCCCCCTGTATTTAGGGGTAAATACAGCAATACCCCTTCAACTATTGGAAATTACAACGACACCCCCTCAACTATGGCTCCGTCTTACCTTAGGTCCTGCCGTTAGGGTTAAGACTTATGCCAACAAAACAATTCCTAAGTTGAGGACATATTGTTGTATTTACCCCTTAAGTCAGGGGTAAGTGTAATTATCTCTTTTTAAAGTTAACAGTCGTTAAGGATATAAATGTTAATTTTGCAACTTTTTGTTAAGTATATATGTTTCCGTTAGAGTTAGGGGTGCTGTCTGTATTATCCAGTAGTCAAGGGGGTCTTGTTGTATTTTTCCTAAGTCGAGGGGGTGTAAGTGTAATTATCCCTACATTTTAAGTACTAAGGGATCTAGTATTGAAGTGGCCAAAACCACATAATTCCAAAACTGTTCTCTTTTGTACAGACAATGAACTTCGTATAATATAGTCTATTAAATCTAAACAAATTGAATTTTTCCTTCGTTATCAGCTCACAGAAAACCAAAAAATTCGAAACAATTATATATAATTAATTAAATTACCTGGACAGCGAGCAAGAGAGTTCCATCGACCTTCACCATGATGGGCAATATAGTTGATAAGAGTAAAATCTTCTCAACAGTCCATGCCCTCTTCGAAGGTCAATTATTAACAAGAAAGAAAAAAGTTGGCTTCTGCAGATTTGGTGGTGGTGGTGGGTGGGTGGGATTTATGGGAACGGGGCGAACTAGGGAAAAAGATGGTTTCGTCGTTGCAGGTTTGGTGGGGGTGGGCACGAGGCTTGAAGAATCCGGCAAAGGGGCGATCGGCGGCGGTGTCGAGTGGGGGGAGGGGGCAGAACTGTTTTGCTTTGGAGATGAGTTGATGGGGTGGATGAAATGGGAAGAGGAGAAATTGCGGCGGCGGTGGCCATGGCGGAGGCGGAGGCGGTGGCGCTAGTGGTAGTTGTGGGGTGGGGTAGGATGGAATATGTTTTTAGAGGTTGGGAGATTGAAACTTCTTTTATTTGTCTTTTATAATTTTAATATTAAAAGATTTTTAGGTTTTAAATTTTAATAGGTAAAGAAGATAAAAACATAATTTAAAATTTGTTAGGTATTAATGAATCTTTTTTGTATTCCGCAATTTATTAGTACGAACAACCTGTTTATTTATATACGCTATGGATGAGGATTAATCCATTTTAACCGATTTTTATCCCCCAATTTCATTACTATCTTGATGCCTCCTTTTGCGCCGGCAACTTTATTCGCCATTAAATGGTATAAGTAAACACTACAAACTCATCATACAAAAATTTGAAATCAATTTTGTAATCTGTGTCGCCGTGTCCGTATTTCCCCTTTCATATCCGTGTTTCATCAACAAACTCATCACACAAACTTTGTAATGATCTTATGTGTGGATTCCAAATTACTAATCATCAACAAACAAGACAAAAAGAAAAATCAAATAAATTTTATAAGAAATTAAAAACTTACACCAATAGGTAGCCACAACTGCTATAGAACTGCCGCCCATGAAGATCATTTCCCAACAACTCTGCTCCTCGAATCGACTTCCCTATTCTGGTCCAAGGTTTATTCTTGTCAAATGCACATTCAGGACAATACCAATCACCTTCTGGAAGCAAGCTGCTAACGACACCTACACATCTTGAATGAAACGCTGCAGGGCAACCATCGCAGCAAATCAAGTTGCCATCATTCTTGCAGAGAAAGCATTCGTCACCATTCAAATCTGTAGGTTCATCAGCATCTTGATCTGTAATAGAAACAGTAGTGGCAATATCCATCACAATATGTTCTGCTGTTAATGTTCTTCTGTTTATCTCCAACTTGAAGGACTCTATTTCGATCACATCATCACAAAGATGCCGTAGTATATTGATTTTCGCTGATGCCGACGTTTTGTAGTAGTCATTATGGAAAACCTCAAAATGAGAGAGATCCAAACCGGGAATATATCCAGGACTGTGATATAACAGATAGCCGACCAGAAAGATGGGCCATGTAATCAAGTCGAGAAAATCCCAGTTGAGTGATCTGAGAAAAAAAAATACATCGAGAAAATAATTAGAATAAATGAATGGGTGAATTACCCGAACGCCCTAAGGTTTATGGTATTTACGAAAAATACCCTGAAACCTTACATTTATACCCCTGTGGGGGGGTAAATGTAAGGTTTTTCAGGGGGTTGTAAGGTTTCAAGATATTTTTGCATTTTCAGGGGAGGTATTCGTAAGATTTCAAGGTTACAATGGTGTTTTGGATTTTTTAGGTAACCTCATGGGGGTTTTCGTAATTTTTCCCATAAATGAATTCATGTGAAACTTTTCAAGTAAGAGAAACATTTGATACCTGAGACAAGTGGTTGCGGATGGAGATCCTTCCTTGGAAAGAAACACCAAATGTAATCGTAGTGTTCTCAAAATGGAAACATGAATAGAGTCGAATAGCGACGTTGAGTCGTCACACTTCACACATGTCACAAAATCATACAGCTCAAAAGGGCTTAAAAACAGCAAAGTACTAAATGACCTCAAAAACGCATAAACAGAAACGATATCAAATACAGAAACTCCATCGAGATCGAAACCACCAGAAGATGGTGGTAAATCCACTTTCGATGGAAGAACAAGAGCTTCATCAAGACTTTCATGTCCTGACACAATAAGTTTTTCATCGCTCACGACACTAGTTGTTGGACGGGATATCTGATTGTTGATCCCTGATGCATTAAAAGCATAATCATGACCAGCAAATGAATCCATTTTCTCCTTAAGACTGCTGATACTTGATCCCGACTCTGAAACGCCAACATCAAAATCAATGGAATCACTAATCCTTTTATCTGGGATTTCTCCTCTGCTTTCCAATCTTAAGTTCAAATTCTCAATTTCAACATTCATTTTATTCGTCTCAATTTTACAATCCACCACCTCTTCATTTTTCCTATCATCCCTTCCCATTGCCACTACGGGAAACTCTTTCTCATCTTCAACTCCACTCAAACAGTTCTCCATCTGGATTTCTTCTTTACTCTCCATATTCAAAATCGCATCCCCGTTCTCACCATCGACGTTAATTAAACATCCACCATAATCTTGCTTTCCCTCATGACCATCCAAGTTGTCATCATCTTCATCCTCTTTAAACTCCATGTTCAAGTCAAACCATTTCACTTTTTTCTCACTAATCTTCACAGCATCGATCTCTTTATCAACATCCAAATTTAAATCAATCATTTTTCTCTTCACCCCCGAACTCCCCACGAAAGTCCCTTCATTTACATCCAACCCCACATGCGCTGCCTGATTCAAATCAAAACCATGCAACTTACCCAAATTACGCCCATGATCACCTTCATCATGCATATCAACTCCTTCATCAGTACTGTCCAATCCTAACTTCGCTAAATTCCCACTTTTATCTACAAAACCACCCGAAATGCTACCATCATCAGTTTCGCCTTCGCTAACAACGCGGTGGGGCGGCTTCTTAGCCTTGCGTTTCACCTTTGCGACAGACACCTCCGGCGGGTGTTGTGGTGGCGGTGGCTCAGAAGATATCAAAAGCGGCAAAAGTTCCCACAAGTTCAATTCTTCAGAACCTCCACCGTTGTATATGATCTTGAAAAGACCAGTCACCGGCAAGCACTCATGAACTAGACCAAACAATGTGCCGCGCCCTGGGAAGTCCTTCCTCACCCTTCTCGCCACAAACTCCATTTCCCAATTTCATGTACAGAAATGGAAAAAAAAGAGATAAATATTCAAAATTCAATGAGCAAACCTCAGTAAATTTGGTCTTATGGAGTCCTTTGAGTAGAAAGAGAATCTCAATTCTCATGGAGGGGATTATAATAATCGGATTTTTACTGGAGCTGATGTGGATTATAGTAATCTTATTACAGTGTTTTTTTTTAAGTAGTATTTATGAGTACCATAAAAAAAGGAAATTATGAAAATTTTATGAGTGGGATTTTTAATTTTCTTGGTTGGATTTTGGCTTTTATCACCTAATATTATCTCTTATTTGTCTTCTTCATTTACTTTTTTAGGTAATCATGAACACTATTCAAAATTCAGGTCATATACAGCGTTGAAAAGTATCGAAACACGTGATGAGCATGTAAAGAATGAAAAGCCACATGACGAGCATGCAATTCATACATAATCTGCGTGTCTGCTACGTGTCGTTATTTTTTTAGAATTTTAAACATTTCAATATACGTTACCAGAATCTAGATAATAAATTGTATAGGGGCTTTAAATGTTTTTTAAACTAAATACAAGAGAGATGAATATAACGAGTTAAAGATGGAAGGTAACCTGTGTATGACTAGTTAGTTTCCATCTATAATTTTTTTGAATGGAGTTAATACAAATTACAAAGTTTAATTTGATTCTATAAATACAATCATAAATGTTGTAATCTAGCTCTTTCAATTAATGCATTTTTTTGTAATGCCCCTTAATTTTAGAAACTACATTCACCACTTTTTCTTGCATTTATGTGCCATAAATCATCTCTTTTCGTCAAAGCAATGGTAATACCAAAAAAAATAAAAAAATAAATAAACATTCCGTTTTTTTATGATTTCATTTAGAAGTTACCGAAATCCTAATTTGTGGGGATTTTGTAATTACAAAATTTATGTACAATATAACTATAATATTTTAATTAAGGGGGTCATGAGTTATAGCTTAACAAATTTTCTTGGGGTTTACGTGTAATTAACCCTAACTAAAAATTATAAATTTAGGAAAAAGATTAAAAATTGGACACGTATACAAGCTAGAAATGATGTTCTTTAAAGTGGGCCGATATTTAAACTGGCTCCGTCCAGATATTCTCATTTCCTACAAACAGCCCAAATTTGAGCCCAATTAATGCTCTTTTGTGGGCTTAAATGTTAGACGTGCACTTTGGATAATGGCAGAGTTTAATATGTAACGAGGATGGGCCCACATTACTTGTCTCTTTGTTGGCTCGTTGCAGTGGCTTAATTGGGTTTACTCATTTATTAATTGGCTTAATTGACATAACAAAGATTTTAAAAAAGCTAAAATAAAAGTTAAAGTTTGGAAAGCACATTGAATGTTGGGAAAAAAGGACTGAAAAATACTTTTACTTTTTTAATAAACTTCCACTTATTTATAAAAATAACCTACAAATTAGAAGTTTGATTCACTTGAGTATTTTGGCTCCACTATACTAAGATGAGAGAAGTTGGAATTTGGCCAAAAGTATATCATTAGATAATTAATTTTAAAATTATTTCAACTTAAATTTAGCAAAACTCCAAAGTGTTTGAAAACCATACATGTTAGTAAAAAAATAATTTTATTAGTAGTTTGCAAACATTCTCTCTGAAAAGAAATACGAAGGTTTTGTTGTCAATTCAAAATTGACTAAATTACAATGCGATGATATGGGAGGAGTTGAGAAATGATCTAATGCCTTGATTTAGTAGTGATCCACAATAGAAGGCAAAGAAGATATGACCAAGTGCGGGCGAGGGCAAAGTGGTCATTTCACTGACTGGACCAAACCTTGCATGCTCTGTCTATAAATACCAGTGTAATAATGTATTCATTTTTAACAAATCCATCTTTTCCTTTCACATTGCCTCAACTATCACAAAAAATGGCTACAAAACTAACCTTCCTTTTCTTTATCCTCTTTGTTGCCACCATTCAGTTGGCTCAAAAGCAGGTAAAGTTCAATATATTTTATCTTTTTCAATATTATGAAAAATGACGGAGTCAGTATCCTAAAATCAGGGTATATCTGGCTTAAAATGTGCATTATAAAATATTGGGTTAATTACACAAGATTCCTTGAGGTTTGTGCCTTTTACAATTTCACACTCAGAACCTTGCAACTTACCCCTCAGGGAGAGTATATGTGAGGTTTTTCAGGGAATTATGTATACATTTTTATATTTCAAGAGAATATTTATAAGATTTCAATATTTTTTATGATTTTTCGGATTTTTAATCAAATCTCAAAGCCATTCTAAAGATTGTACATTTGGATGTTTTTTACAGGCTTCCAGCACTGAATTACCATCTTCTGAGCTGGAACTTGACGGGAAAGTCCAGGTAAAACCAAATTTAAATATTTCGGCCTATCGTTTCAATGTAATATATATATATTTCAAAAAGCTTCCTTTTTTCATGACTAATATTAAATATTCCTGTCTGCAGCATGGCAATAGTAGTACTCATGGAAAATTACTTCGGCCTCAAGGTGGGTTTTTTTATACAATAAATTCTTGATGTCATGAAAAAGAAAAAAGAAGAATGTTATTATTATATCGAGGTAGCTAGCTAGTTCTTGTCTCATGAACCATGACATATATATATATATATATATATATATATATATATATATATATATATATATATATATATATATATTTTGTGTGCAGATTGTCATCCAAGATGCGCTCATAGATGCTCAAAGACATCACACAGGAAGCCATGCATGTTCTTCTGCCAGAAATGCTGTGCAAAGTGTCTGTGTGTGCCACCCGGCACTCAAGGCAACAAGCAAGTTTGCCCTTGCTACAACAACTGGAAGACCAAAGAGGGTGGACCAAAATGCCCTTGATCACATCGATCATAATTCTGCATTAATCGATTATTGATCTCTTATTCAGGGTGGATTATATGATATAGATTCCCTCACATTTGGTCTAATAAAATTTAGATTCCTTGTACTATATATGGAAACTTACATCTAGAATCACTGTACTTTGACTGGGTCATAAATTACACCCATTTCCTCGTTAGGGTTCTTTTTGTCAGAATATTTATGGAATATATAATTCAAATTTACTATACATGGTGCAATTGGTGCGAGTGACCTAATTTAGTAGATTTTGTATAATTGAAAGTCTATAGATCATGAGTACGAAATTCTCTGTAGGTTATCTATTCACCTTTTCGCGTTACAGTATTATGATATATTGTCAGGAAGGAAGAGAATGAAGAAGAAGAGGGGGATGCGATTGAGAAAGTAATATTATGGCATCAACCAAAGGGTACTGCCGAAGAAGCTTTGAGGAACAATAAATCAACTGAGCCTGTGCTTAATTCTGAGCTACTTGTTTGACGAATTTTCCACAGTAAAGGGGATTTAAGTGTAATTAGACCCAAGGAAATCTAAATGTAATTTACCCTAATATGCACGTAGAGCAATTAATTGGAATAGTCCTGATAACCACGGTTGCCAAAAGTTATTAATTTATTATTTTTCAAATTGCTAACACATACAAGTTATGGACAAAGCAATCATATAACTAAAGGTTTCATGTTCTAATTGACCATACGGCATTCTAGATGACAAACCAAAGAAAAATAAATGACCTAATATGTTACATATGGAAGAAGGCAAAAAAAGGACTGAAATATGAAGAAACAGAAAATCAGATAATGATATTGCAAGCATTTTATCTTAAACTGTTGCCAATGAATTCTCCTCTTGCATCCCATGGACGACTTTCGAATGATTTTCCGATCATACTCCGCTTTTGATTTACAGTTCCATCATCACGCTTGTACTCTGGAAAGTAATCTATGAATGTCTTGTTTCCCAGCTCATCAACTCCATTGAAGAGGAAACTCTTGATTATTTCCTACAAGAGTAATTAAATATTATAATTGCTAAATATCTCAATCTAACAGAAACTTTGATGTGTAGCCATCAAATGTTGATGTATACCTTTGTAAGAGTTTCCCCAACTAATCTTCTCAGAACTTGATGGCCTGGATCCTGCATTTTCACAATTTTTGTCAGGAATTTAAAAAAAAAAAAAAAAGAAAGGCAATTTATGCCAACTAAAAAGGTGTAAGTATTCTATATAAATGAGAACCCTGCACTTGTTTAATCACGTTTTTCACAGAATTAGTTATTCCGTCATTCCATCTCTATCGACATATAAAAATTCTGAAAAGGAAGAATTTCAGAAGTGCTGTCTGCAATTCTGGTAGTGTTTACTTGACTCCTAGAAGTGATTTTCATAATCCCAGCAGCATTATAGTGGGGTTAATTGTCAACAATGTATTTTGCACGCAATTAAGCACTTATATCATTAGATCCGTCTATTTTTCCAATACTTACCTTTTCTGCTCTCCACGTCAAATATCGATGTTGTGCTTCAAGATTTACCATGATCTGAGAAACATCAGTTTCCCCTGTTGCATGGTCCATCAGCTCAAGCCATGACTGTGAGAGCACAATGACGGATAAAACAAATAAGTCAAAACCCAGTTTAAGGTTGTTCAAATGTACTTTTTTTAAGAATATCTATTAACCTAACTAGATCTATAGGTACCTTGAGATACTCCTCGAAAGCAGAATATAGATCATGCTGCTTCAGCTGGCTTGTGGGGAACTTGGTCCATATTACAATTGGTGAGAAAAATTTAATGGACTCAGTGGTAATCTTTCCTCCCCATGGCAAAAGCTGCATGAAATCTGTGTTATATCACCATATCACCTTTTAGATGGCAGCAATGTAGATTAAACAAAAACAAAATGTTAAAATCCACTGGATAAAGTAATGAAACTTTGCTCACCTCGGCGTACTTGTGTCCCAGTGGAAGTAAATGTTTGTAGTACTTTCCCTTGTAATCCTGTTGACTGATGACATCATGTAATGGATTGAGGTCCCTAAAAATGTTAAAAATCTTGTCATGAGCAACCAAAATTAAGGTGAGACGAAAGGGGTTACGTGAAGGATGTGATGCCAATAAATTATGTGATCTCTATGAATGATTTGGTCTATAGGTCAAGCAAAGGGCACAGGTTATGAAAAGAAGACAAACATGACAAACACAAAACAACTAAATCTCAATTATAGCTTAAGCCAAGAAAATGAAATCAATATTTGGAGATTCTTTAATCAGTAGTGCTATCATCTGAAATGATGTATGACTATCTGAGAATAGACTTTATTAAATAAACACAACGTATTTACTGGGCCTTCATTAATCATTACGTTAGCAGTTTTATTTTCCTCAAAGTAGTCTGCAATACATAAATGAATACATATTCATAGCATGACTATGTACTAAAACTTTACACATAAAGAAAAAGAAGACTGATATAATCATAGATAGAACAGAAAGAAACAAAAATAAATCTCGTGTTCTGCAACGAATGTCCAAGTTTGGTTTCTGAAGCAACACAAACAGATCAGTGCCTAAATGTTGTCTATAAAGAAATGTAATACAGAGATTAACAAATCATCAATATTACCGTCATGAGTTTAGAATTCTATGTTCGTTATGTGGGCATATCACGAATTCAAGGTTATTAACTTTTTTCCAGTGCAAAAGAAGTTCGCAACTACAAATTATGTTCACTTAAGCAGAAGGGATCTAAGGTAGCTTACAACACAACTATATTCATGACTGCAGTGGTGAAAAAGTTGGCACAAAAAATCGGAAGATCAAACTCTGGTCTGGGAAAAATGGCAAAATCCAACACCTGCATAAACCGACCAACAAAAACATGACATAAGAAAATAATCAGCCAAAATCTTGAAAAGGGAATTTCTAGAAATTCTATATTTTTCGATTAAGGAAGAAGCAACTCAATTTCCTGCATTTCAATACACCGGTTTTAGATATGCTTTCCACTCTACTAATAACCTAGAGGCATAAGTATCATCAGCTTTGAAGTCCCTGAGAAAAGTTAATGATGCTTATGAACATGTAACCTTACCTGCATCCCATCACTACCCTCAATGGACAGACTCCGAAGTAGTCTAATCTTAGGTGATTCAAACGAATGCATTTGAAGCTCTCCTTTCCCATCGTCAGCAGCCAAGTAATTGAAGTTCTCCTGCAGAGTATCAATGAATCATAATTCCGTCATTTTCCTACTTAAAATGATAAAAATTAGCTCAAGTTCCTGTCCCTATTTCCGTTCTTTCAGATATTAGCTTCCCTACAATTAGCATTCTCCAACTTAGCCACAAATCTACACTAGCCTACAAAAATTGATCTTTCAAAAGCTCAACTTCCAAAAAGGACAACTACGAACAGAAAATGGCATGTTGTCATTACATCCGGATACATGGAATACCTTCATTAAATCACATATTTCATTCAGATAATGGGATCGTACCTGTAACGGAGATGTGGTTAACCGGGTGTGTTTTCCAGTTTCTTTCAGAGCAAAGTTAACAAAATCTTTGTAGGAAAAAGCAGCGGTTGCTTCACCAATTGAGTGCCTCATAATACTGGTAACACGGCAACTTCTTGCACTAGTAACCATACGGATAGAGCTAGTTATTGTGCTTCTCGGTTGTGGAGGAGGTTTCGTCAGAGTTGGGATGAATTTCTGCAAGCGAAGATGGTACGGACAAGATTCCATGGATGATTTCTGCCCACGGAAGAGCTCTGTCTTGATACGCTGGGTGTTAAAAGAGTACAGCTGAAGGCGCATGGGATGCGACCACGATTTTGAAAGAAGAAGAAAGCGACTCTTGTGACTAGGAAAAGGGAATATCCATTTTCACTTTGAATAATCTTAATTCGGCATAGGCCCCCTCAACTTTGTAATTTGCGTCATTTTTGCCCTTATTTATGATTTTTTGAGGTCTATCTGAGAAAAAAGGGAAAACTAAAAAGAGAACTAGTCAATAATTAAATGCTTACTTTTCAAAATGTAGATTGTGAAATACATATTTCACAACCTCCGTAACTTTTAATTTAGATAGTTTTGAATTTTGATGAATAAACAATTATTGTAAAATTATAATCTTAGAAATAGGAAATAATTTCGACATTAGCTTATTGGCTCGAAAATATAATATATGCATGCAAAACAAGTATTTTATATACTGTTTTTTCTAGTATATTTAAGTTATTTATTAAAATCAACAACTAACTATCATTCTCATAATCAAGAAGTTTACAGATTATTAATGTGAGACGTAACCCATACTGTGGTGGATTACAAATTATACCATGTTCATTTAGTATGATTATTAATTTATTATATGCTCACAATTCACATACTAGGTTATTAATTTACTCGAACCCATCCGACCCACTCGAGTTGACGCCCCTAGTGGTAGGTTTGTCTCAGCTCTCATGAACTGACTAAATTGAGATAAATTATAAATGTGAGGACTAATATGTCACTTTAAGAAAAAAAAAAAGAGTTTGATTGGCTAAAATGAAACATACTATAAACTTGAGATTAGTATTTGACCTAAAATTTATTACAAATGCAATCTAACATGATTTTCAATAGTTTGATGAGTAGTATACAAAACTTAACTAGATCGTATGAATCGAAAATTAACCCAAAAATATATGTTTTCTTTTAAGAACTACAGTTCCTAAAATTCAACATACTTATCATATATTATAAAAAAACGTTTTGGCTATATTAGGTGTAAATACATGAATTATTTTGTAGTGGCATCGCATCCGAAGAGTTTCCTCAAAACTTTGAGTCTATTTCGACTTGGATAAGCTCAGTTAGATTTTCCGAAGCAACATAAAGCGCTACATGTACAGTAAAAAAGCGTGCTAGTTATTCTCGAAAATTAAAGTAGTACCGCGTAGCTTAAAGATGGTACGCTCATCTGGAAATACCGAAATTGTCCTCACATTTACAATTTCTCAAAATTTAACCACTCCCATCTGTATCTATATATGACTCTCGCCTAAGAAAAAGTAACCTCTCACATAACCCCAATTTTCCCATCTGATTATCTCTCCATCGCCTCTCTCTAAAAATAAACTCGAAAAATACACATCACACATATACATACACGCACACACGCCTCCCCTGATTTTCTCTCTCTAGAAAGTATTGTCTTTCCCCTTCTGGGCATCATCGGACAACAACAAACACTGGTAGAATAAATCCAATCGAAACCTTGGATTCGTCGATTTTGCTATCCTCGACCCGCTTTGCTTCTGGGCGGCAATATAGCGTTTTCTCAACCCGACCCAAATTTGTACAGAAGCCTGTCCAAACGGTATCGTTTTTGAAACCCATCTTTCCCGCCGCCGCCGGCTTTACTGTGGTGGTCGTCCGGAAACCAGTCCCCCCCTCCGGTGTCTCGGAAGTTTAAACCTCCGCACCCCCAACCCCACTGGATTTACG
Organism: Verbena officinalis; assembly: GCA_958496215.1. Lineage (NCBI taxonomy): Eukaryota > Viridiplantae > Streptophyta > Magnoliopsida > Lamiales > Verbenaceae > Verbena > Verbena officinalis. The sequence goes on from OY292385.1 coordinate 2,145,544, forward strand.
AAAATACCCCTCGAACAAATTGCGTGATTTTTCCCTCGCTTTTATTTTGTTTCTAGCAAAGGTTAGTTCCTCTGGAAACGAAATTGAACAATCACCCTTCCCTGTTCCAACCCATATGCCATTTTTTCAGTTCGATTAGGGTTTTCTTCAATCTGGATTTAGGGTTTTTATGAATCGATGACAGTGTCGAGAAATTCAACCGATTCTGAGTGTTCGTTAACCGATCCATGTATATTCCTGTAAAATGTATTAAATTACCCGCATTAACTTCAAGAGTCGAATAACAACATGTTAAATCAATTTCAAAGCTGTAAATAGTTTGGCGTTGTTTAAATTTTGTTTTTTGTTTTAATCTTTTTGCATATCCAACTTACTGATTTATCGTAGTTTGATGTTCATAGTAAAGGCCTTTGGAGGGAGCTATTTTGGAAAGTTATTCACACATTCATTGCTCCAATCGACGGTCTCATTCCAGTTTTGGGACTCCACGAACAACTCCATGTGAATAATAGTGCATGGCCTTTTTGAGAAAACTATCCGACGAGGCAGTAGAGCAGATTGCATTGAATGAGACAAGTCACTCACAGCAGCTGACCATGAATAACAGTAGATTTAAGGAGAATATTACAATCGATAATGAGGAAATAACAGAGCAGACACCTACTCATAATTCCAGAGAAGATAGTAGCAGTAATATGAGGACAGGAGACACACATCCTCCTATGAGAGGAACAACAACTACGAGTGGAAAGTGGGGTTCAAATTTTTGGAAGGATTGCCAGCCTACAACAATGTCCCATGGAGCCTCAGAGTCTGGCGAAGAGTCTAAGAGTGAGTCAGAATATAAAGGGTCTGAAATGGAGGAAGAATCAGATGGAGCAGAGGATAGGATGGACTCTGAAAATGATGAAATGCATAAAGAAGTGGTCGGAAAGGAACAGCAGATGGTTACAGCAGATGAGATGTTGTCTGATGAGTATTATGAGCAGGATGGTGATGATCAGAGTGAGCCCCCGAAGAATCATCATCGAGCAATGAACCATTCAAGTGGGTATAGTTCAAAGCCACATCCTAGGCCTGCTTCTGCCAGCGGTATCTCCAGGAAATCGAAAGGCTTTAAAGCCAACAAATACTGTGATGACGAGGGTGATTACGAAGAAGATGATGATGATGATGGAGATGGTAATTATCGTTTTATTCCTTTCAGACCTGTCTGATCACTGAAATTTGTATCATCAGATGAATTATTGCAGATGTGCCCTTTGTTCGACAATATTGTCTTTACCAAAATTGGCATTCTTTTCGTGCTTGCAGAAGATGACCCTGATGATGCTGACTTTGATCCTGATTATGGGGCGGCGACAAGTGGGCGAAGGGGAATGAAGGTCTTTTATGATTAACTTCTGTAGTTGATGAGTAGTTAGTATAGCTTCAATAAATTGTCGGTTTGATGTACTGCAGTCTATATGAAAGTAAAGCGGACTATCATTTCCATATATGTGCAGGACAAAGATGACGATTGGGATGCTGAAGAATCCGAGGATGAAGATAATGTTGATGATGAATTGGATATATCAGATGAAGATGATGTGTACTTGAAGAAAAATAGGGCCAAACAGTCAGGTAGGAGTGGTCGTAGCCTGAAGTCTACCAGGGAACCCAGATCAATTGCTTCAGCCACTCGGCGAAAGAAATCTAGAGCCCTGTTTGAAGAAGATGAAGAATCTTCTGCTGAGGACTCAGAAGATGTCAGTGATGAGGACTTCAAAAGTACAAGGAGAGCAGCTCACAGGAAGAATGGTGGTCGATCTACTTCTGTTAATGCTTCTAGTAGGAACAATGAATTACGAACTTCAGGTCGTTCAGTTCGGAAAGTATCATATGTTGAGAGTGATGATAATGAAGATGCTGATGAAGGCAAAAAGAACCTGAAGGTGTGTTTGTCTCGTTTGATTCTTATTTTTGCTCTGGCAAATAGTCCTGTTTACTTTATATGACTTGTACTTTTGCCCTTTTATTAATTGGAAGATAATTTTGTGGCTTAAATCTTTTTTAAAATTAGAACTCCACTGTTTAAATTGGAACAGCTTATCATGCCTTGTCACCTATTCAATTTGTTTTAGATCACACTGATTTGTGTGGTTGTGTTCGTTAATTCGTTGATGCTATTTGTCTATGTTTTATTTAAATTCTTGCCGTTGTTGAGTTGTTTGCTAATTCTATTGTCAAGAAGGAAGAGAATGAAGAAGAAGATGGGGATGCGATTGAGAAAGTATTATGGCATCAACCAAAGGGTACTGCTGAAGAAGCTTTGAGGAACAATAAATCAACTGAGCCTGTGCTTCTGAGCTACTTGTTTGACTCAGAACCAGATTGGACTGAGATTGAGTTTTTAATAAAATGGAAAGGCCAGTCACACTTGCACTGTCAATGGAAATCATTTTCTGAGTTGCACAATGTAAGTTCTGAGAGTATCTGTTCACGATTGTATTGACATTTTTGCGTTCTGAAGTAGAATAGATTGAACATATATATATGTGTATGTATGTCTGTATTTTCTTCCACCTGCAGCAGAAGTAAAGCTAATATTCTCTCTGATTTCAGCTCAGTGGTTTCAAGAAGGTTTTGAATTATACCAAAAAGGTGATGGAGGATGTAAAGTATCGGAGGATGGTTTCTCGGGAGGAGGTAATGCTATAATTATAATTGTAATACATCTTTGAAATTCTGTTTGGAGAGCGCACGTGTCTGCAAGGACGTCATCATGTCGCTGTACCTGAACATGTGTACTAAGACAGTTTGATGTCTTAAATGAATAGACACTACATCTCATATCTGCATAATTAATCTTTGTTGTTGTTTTGACTAAAAGCAGCTGACTTCTTGGATCTGAAAATGATATGAAGAATTGAGATTTAATAATCGAATATGCTTATTTGAGATTAAACTTGCATATTTCTCCATGAATTTTACTTGTTGACGGCTCAATTGACCATTCTTAAATTTTCACTTCATCACATGTGGAGTAGATTGAGGTGAATGATGTCAGCAAGGAGATGGACTTGGATATCATCAAACAAAATAGTCAGGTTTGCTTTCGTTTACCATAAACCCAGTGGGTAATCTACTCACCTTTTTGCTTAACGGTATTATGATAAACACTTTCTGGCCAATATATCAGGTGGAGAGAGTGATAGCAGAGAGACTTGTTAAAGATAGTTCGGGTGATGTAGTGCCAGAATATTTGGTCAAGTGGCAAGGACTATCTTATGCTGAAGCTACTTGGTAATACGATTTAAAAGTATTTGGTTTGCCTTCCTTCTAGTTTGATTTTTGTCTTGCTTATCCTGTTTAAGTCACTTGACTTATAATAACCATTTCACGGCGTCTGTCCATAGGTTTGAATTGGTATATTATTGACATCTTTCTTATATCTATTATTTATTATGTCTTGTAGGGAGAAGGATATTGATATTTCTTTTGCTCAAGATGCTATTGATGAGTTCAAGGTAGCCTGGATAAGTTTAAATGTATCATGATCTCGTTCTGTTAGGTTCAGCTGGCTATGCCGTATTGTATCCTCATAGGAGTTGGGCTTTTCACTTGCATTCATTTTTGTTTTCTTTAGGTTAATATTTTTAAGTATCCATTAGCTTATCTCCTTCATGATCCTCTTATCTGAGCAGGCTCGAGAGGCTGCAGCAATGGTTCAAGGGAAAACTGTTGATTTCCAGCGTAAGAGAAGCAAAGGTGAGTAATTCCTCCACTTGTGTCCTCGTTTCTGGTCAGCTAGATGTACCTTAAATATCCTGCTTGTTTCTGTGCATTTATAATAGTCTCCCCCTAAGCTTACTGGCAACAGGTAGACAAACAGTTGAGAGATATTCAAACACATCCTTGTTCTTTTTTTGATTTATTTTTAGTTTTCCGTTTGAACATTTGTACAAATTGAATTGAAGATTATTCTAGCCCATATTTCCATATAATAATTTACTTCTCCCTCAGGAAGTTTGAGAAAGCTTGATGAGCAGCCTGAGTGGCTGAGAGGGGGCAAGCTTCGAGATTATCAGCTTGAAGGTCTGAACTTTCTGGTTAACAGGTGCGGGGTTGATTCGAGCTGGATGTCTTTTGAACAAGTTATCTTCTTAGGTTTTAGTCCATTAGTGCTGATCAATGACTCTTTTGCAGTGCAGCTGGAGAAATGATACAAATGTAATTTTAGCTGATGAAATGGGCCTTGGTAAAACTGTTCAGTCAGTTTCAATGCTTGGTTTCTTGCAGGTACTTCATATAGCTATTCAATATTGAAAGTTCCAGTGTTTTGCTAGCTACTCATCCATAAACAATCATTTGGACAGAATGCTCAGCAAGTTCAAGGACCATTTCTAGTTGTTGTTCCTCTATCGACATTGTCAAATTGGGCAAAAGAATTCAGAAAGTGGTTGCCTGACATGAATGTCATTATATATGTTGGTGCTCGTGCTAGCCGTGAGGTATGTGCAATTTTCTTTCGTTCCAGATATATAGTGGTTCTCATTGAATTTTGTGTACCTAGATTAGTGGTTTGGCACCCATTGTCACATGTTGAATGCTTTACTTACATTTCTCATGCTTTGTCGCTTTGCTAGCATAATTGATGGTCCTTATTTGTTTTATGACCCCAACTTAATTATCTAACATCTGTTTGACTTCCTTCTTTAAAAGTATGTATGTCTTTTCTCACAAAAGAATGTTAAGGAGTCATGAACCAAAACATTGCTGTTGACTAAAATGAAGTAATTTTTTTCCGGAGTTCCTTTTGTTTTAATCATAATGAAGTAGATAATGTTCTCTGGTGTTGGTCAGCCGCCATCTACAAATTCTGTGATGAATTCTCCTATTCCGTGAGAGTTCTTTCACCAAGCATATTGTTATTCTTCCAATTTGTGCTTTATGGCGATTCTCCTTGTTTCTCAGTTCTTCATCTTTGAATTCTGTATCGATATACTGGCATAAAATTCTGCCGTGGGCTTTTTGTTTGGTAAATTCACCAAGGATATTCCACTCTTATGTATGAATGCTTTGTAAAAAGTGGTTTGGCAGTGGAATCACAATAGTGGAAGTAAGTGTTGGAGCAGCAGTTTTGTGGATTCCAATTTGAGTTGTTACTTTCCACTTACTAGCACAGTTCACTGTTTCTGCTTGCTGGAATCTAATGTTTTATCTAAATAGACAAATGCTATGTTATTTGGTTCTTTTATTGAAGCGAATGTGCACAACATCACCTTTGGATTCTTTGTCAATGGTTTCTGTTTAAGGAGGATGAGATATGAGTATTTATACTTTTAGTTCGCATTGCATAGGTAATCATTGTTTTTTACTTACTATATGTAAAGTTTTTGGGTTCCAATCTTCAAGAAAGTTGATGTTGTTATCTCCATCTGTTGTCATATATATATTTTTAGTAATGGTCTCATCTAATTGCAGGTCTGCCAGCAATATGAATTTTACAATGAAAAAAAAACAGGCAGGAGTAATAAATTCGATACTCTCTTAACTACATATGAGGTATTATTGAAGGATAAGGCTGTTCTCTCGAAGATTAAGTGGAACTATCTTATGGTTGATGAAGCACATAGGCTGAAGAACAGCGAGGCCTCATTGTATACAACATTATCTGTATGTTGAGTTTTTAAGTCAATGTTACCTGCTTTGCCTTAGTGTACTTGTTGTGATTCTGACAAACAGCTCCATATTTTCAGGATTTTAGCACGAAGAACAAGTTGTTAATTACTGGCACTCCCCTGCAAAACAGCGTGGAAGAGCTATGGTGATGTCTTTGTCATTATGAATAATTTGCCTTTTGCATAATCTTCGTGATAGAAATTGTTTGTATTTTGATCTCAAATGCATGTATTTTTTGAATGGATGCAGGTTTTTAATAGTTAAGTGAACTTTATCTTTCTCCCAGTGCATGAAAATGTTTCTAGTTTGCCTACGGAATATTGAGAATTAGTTGTTTGCTAGAACAGCTTTCGGATTGACTCTCAAATGATGTTCTGATTGATTCTGTCATACATTTCTTGCCATCCATAGAAAGAGTTGCCTTCAACAACTCCTTTTTTTTTGCTTGGCTGCTTATGTGACGTTTATCTAGGTTTCCACGCTCAAGGAGAAAGGGTTATTTGGTCATTTATATATTATCTTTTTGGTGTGGTTGTGGTGGTGTCTGTTCTGGAGGAGTTCTGAGGAAGAAGCGTCTGATCTGTGTTTATATTCCTTTGTATTGTGGTTAATGTGTATTTAATGATATATTATTCTGGATATATTTAAATTCTACTTTTTATGTGAATGGGCTCTGGAGGATGTATGTATTTATGTATTGTACAAAATTGCAGGGCTTTGCTTCATTTTCTAGATTCCGACAAGTTTAAGAGTAAGGATGATTTTGTTCAGAAGTACAAGAATCTTAGTTCCTTCAATGAAGTGGAGGTAGTAGTTCTTTCTTTCTTCCTTATTCTTGGTCTCCACCTCATCTGCTTTTCTGGATCTGTTTTGTTGGTAAAGATCAGTTTTTTGTTGTATTAGTGAATTTGTGTTTTTCTCGTTTTTCTGTAGCTTACGAATCTTCACATGGAATTGAGACCTCACATTCTCAGAAGAGTCATAAAAGATGTTGAGAAGTCTTTGCCTCCTAAGATTGAACGCATCCTTAGGGTTGAGATGTCACCACTCCAGAAACAGTGAGTGCTCTTTTTGGACCTAAAGAAAGATATTGTTTGATCGACTGACTTCTGATTTCACACCTTAATTCCTTTTTCTGACAACTCTTCTTTCAGGTATTATAAGTGGATTTTGGAACGTAATTTCCATGATTTGAATAAAGGAGTCCGAGGGAATCAGGTTAGCATCGATATGCTCTTAACCTTGTAGGTAGATTGTTTCATCCAAGCTCTCTGCTGAAATTAAAAGCATCTGTTGTTTGGTCGGCATTCTGATTCTTCCATTTGGTGCTTGATTACCACAAGCCGCACATTGCATTCTTCCCTACCATGCAATGACTTCGTCATGGTCAGGATGGGAAATTAATTCTGTTCTTCAGTAACAATATACCATTAATTGTGGGTTTTATGCCACCGAGTGGGGATTTTAAATGTTCCAGTTCATCATCCCAAACAATTATGCAGGTTTCACTTTTAAATATTGTGGTGGAGTTGAAGAAATGCTGCAATCATCCATTTTTGTTTGAAAGTGCGGATCATGGTTATGGTGGGGATACAAATTTCTTAGGCAGCAGTAAGCTGGAACGTTTTATTTTAAGTAGTGGGAAGCTGGTCATACTGGATAAGTTGCTCAATAGATTGCATGAGACAAAACACCGTGTGCTGATATTTTCTCAGGTTGGCAACAGTTACTTCTTTATTTTGGTATGTTGTGGTACCTTACTGCACCTAGCTGCTGTTTCCTTTTGTGCCATATGCTTAGAAGTATGTTACTTACAGATATAGAAACTCAACATGAACTTCTTTTCTGTTTTTTTCATAGTTTTTGACATCTTAGATAGGAAGGTGAGTGTATACTTTGATTTTCCTTGCCTCAGCCCTGAAGAAATTGGAAGGTGCTTGGAACTTGTCACAAATGCAAGCTGAACCTGATAATTTTCTGAAAATATATGTAACTGCAGTTGGTTGTTTGCCGGTGAAGTTTAACCTTTCAATCTATATTTCATGTTGTCCATGAGATATTGAGTGTATACCATCTCCTCCACTTTATCCTTGGTGTCTTTATCAGGCAAAATAAAGGATAGTGGGCTCATAAGGAGGCCTGCATGGTATTACCCTGTCCTTCCTGGCATTTAGTTTCCCTGTGCTTCATTTATCATGCCTGGACCTTTTCTATGTGAAGTAGTGGTGGAACTCCTGTAATTCCGCGTGAAAATTGGATTTCATTGTACCGTTTAAAAAGTGTTTCAACTGGATGTGACTGCAATTATAAGCTGATTACATGTACACTTGGTAGCATGGTTAGGTTTATAATATTTACTAATATTCCTGCCAATAATCTTCCAGTGATTCAGCACTTGGTTGCATGGTTTGGTTTATAATATTACCTAATATTCCTGCCAACAATCTTCCAATGATTCAGCAAACATTAAATGTTGGCATTTGAACTTTTGAAAGATAATAACCAATGGCATTTGACCACAGATGGTTAGGATGTTGGATTTACTGGCAGAATACCTCTCTCTCAAAGGGTTCCAATTTCAGAGGCTTGATGGTAGTACAAAGTCTGAGCTGCGTCAGCAGGCAATGGAGCATTTTAATGCTCCTGGAAGTGAAGACTTCTGCTTTCTTCTGTCCACTCGTGCTGGTGGATTGGGTATTAATCTTGCAACTGCAGACACAGTTATCATATTTGATTCAGATTGGAATCCCCAGAATGATTTGCAGGTCTGCTTCAGATAATTCTAATTCCACACTCATGGGTCTTTAAATTGTGTGATGCATTAAACTGTATTACTTATCATCTCACTATTTAATATTGTTTACTTAATAAGGCAATGAGTCGAGCGCATAGGATTGGGCAGCAAGATGTTGTTAACATTTACCGGTTTGTTACTAGCAAGAGTGTGGAGGAAGATATCTTGGAGCGGGCTAAGAAGAAGATGGTATGTATATGAACTATGCTATAAGGTTCATAGTCTGATATACTAATTTTTTGTCATGTGTGGACCATCATAGAAATTCGATTTGCCTTTACTTCTGCAAAGTGATTGATTTAGATGTCAGCGTAACCTTTGAATTAATTTAAAGGTTGTTGCTTTGTATTCAACGTCTTGTTTAGATTTATGGGGCAACATTCCTCTGAACGTAGTGGATAATTCTTGTGCATCTTCTCACTTAGTGATTTTCTATTTTAGGTTCTCGACCATTTAGTTATCCAAAAATTAAATGCTGAGGGCAAACTGGAGAAAAAGGAAGCGAAAAAGGGGAGTTCTTTTGATAAAGTAAGTCCATGAAATAAATCCATTCTGTCCATTTGATTATACAGTTGCATTCAAGGGTGTTATCTGTTCTGATTTTAGATACCAACTCACTATATATTTTATCTATTGTTGTGTCTCCTAATTTTTGCGATTTGTTATGTAGAATGAGCTTTCAGCAATTTTGAGGTTTGGTGCAGAAGAGCTATTCAAGGAAGATAAAAATGAGGAGGAAAGCAAGAAAAGGCTTCTCGGTATGGATATTGACGAGATTCTTGAAAGGGCAGAGAAGGTTGAAGATAAAATAACTGAAGGGGCGGAGGAAGGGCATGAATTGTTGAGTGCTTTTAAGGTTAGCATATCGTGACTATTCTGTTGAATCATGGTTTATACATAATGTTTTCCAGCTTTTCATTATATCTGCATTTGTCAGTTTTCCATTAACTTTTATTGGTGTCTGTTGCTTGTAGTATTGCCCTTGTGAACTGAATTATCATTTGTCACAATATGCAGGTGGCGAATTTCTGTAGTGCTGAAGATGATGGAACTTTCTGGAGTCGGATGATAAAGCCGGATGCTATTGCACAAGCTGAAGTATGCTATTTTCATTTATTTGAATTTTAATGCAAATTGTCTCTTGTAAATATTTCTGCGTGATAAATTCTTCTCATGGTGTTCCTTTTATCTTCTAGGATGCTTTAGCTCCCCGCGCAGCCCGAAATATCAAAAGTTATGCAGAGGCTTTACCTCCAGAAAGGGTTAACAAGAGGAAAAAGAAAGGAGTTGAACCCCAGGACAGGGTGTCAAAGCGACGGAGGGCAGATTCTGTTTACTCTGTTCCTGTGCTTGAGGGTGCTACTGCACAAGTGAGAGGGTGGTCTTATGGGAACATACCAAAAAGAGATGCAACACGTTTTTTTCGTGCGGTAAAGTTACTTTCTTCAGTGTTCTAAATAAACTTGAGCATTAATGGATTTCTTAATATGATAAAGTGTGAGGAATTTGAACAGCACTGCCATTTCTATCTGATTCCTCTTTCTCACTTTCGTGGTCTTTATTCTTCTCTTTTTATTTTGACTGAAAAGAGAATTTTTATGTACCCAAAAAAAGAAAAAAGAGAACTTTTACATATTGTTTGTTGTTGATTATAATTTCTAAGTGCGGACAGTACGATGATAAAGCAATATGTTAGAATCACAGAATAGAAAATTAGGTGCTACTTGTGGATTCTGACATGTGAGGGTTTGATGAAGGGATCCAATCATATGTCTGTTCTGCTGAATTATTACCTGTCAAAATTGGGTGTGTAATCTGTTTAGGCAACCGATATGTTTTGGTTTGCTTATGTTATTGGGATAACTTGGGCTTCGGTATCTATTCTTTCAGTTATCAATGATGATCAATTCTTACAAGATTAAAGATTGACTGCTCCAGGAAGACAATCAGAATAAGTAGCAGTTGTGTCGTCCCTAATCTTTAACACAAGGCTAATAGAATTCAAATTAAACTCTAGCATTGAAGTTTTCAGTCTGATAACTGTTCTATGTCTACGTGTCCTTACTTGTCGTGAGACATTCAAATGTATTGTCTCGAAAGCAACTGTGGCCTGTCAGGACTAATGAACTTCTCTGCTGAGATATATATATATATATATATATATATATATTTTCAAAATGTGAAACTATTTAAAAATTTTATTTTCTTTTGTATGCATCTCAACGACCTTTTTCTTACTGATGCTGGACTGAATTAGGTTAAGAAGTTTGGAAATGATAGTCAGATAAGCTTGATAGCTGCAGAAGTTGGTGGAACCGTTGAAGCTGCTCCGATAGACGCTCAAATTGAGCTTTATGATGCTTTAGTTGATGGTTGTAGAGAAGCAATTAAAGGAGAAACACTGGACCCTAAGGTTTGTAACCTTGTATGTATGTACTAGTCTGTAGAGTTGGAGACAATGTTGATATACAGCTGAAAATTGTTGTACTATTTGTTTAGGGTCCACTTTTGGATTTTTTTGGTGTACCTGTAAAGGCGGATGAAGTGTTGAGCCGTGTTGAAGAACTTCAGCTCCTTGCCAAGAGGATTAGCAGATATGAAGATCCCATCTCTCAATTTAGAGCAATTTCATATCTCAAACCATCCACGTGGTCTAAAGGCTGTGGCTGGAATCAGAGTAAGTGAATAATATTTTTGCTTTTATGGGCATCTTTTTCCTTCTCTGCTGTTTAATATGTAGGATATCCTAAATATGTTTTGTCTCTCTTCCTCTGGGGATAAATTTTATTAATGCTTCTATTACAATGATTAATTTCATAACTTTGTCCTATTGGTACCATCAGAGGATGACGGGAGGCTGCTGCTTGGAATTTACTATCATGGATTTGGCAATTGGGAACATATAAGACTAGATGAAAGACTTGGTCTTACTAAGAAGATAGCTCCTGTGGAACTTCAACATCATGAAACATTCTTACCTCGAGCTCCACAACTGAAAGAACGGGCTTCACAACTTCTCGAAATGGTAAGCTAATTGGGCTCCTAGTAAACTAGCCCCACCATATCAAGTTGTTAGCACTTCTATTCTTTTGTCTCACAACTTCTGGAAATGGTAGGTTAAATGAAGTGAATGCGTAGAGGCTTCTACACGAATATGATCTCCAGAGTGCTGTGTATTACATGGCATAAATGTGGATACCTGTTCAAGTTATCCCTGGTTATTTGTTTGGCTTAGTTGAAATTAGGAAATAGACTTCCCATCTTATTTTCTACTTCAACTGGTTTTTACCTGATCATTTGATCTCCTCTCCTCTCATATTGACTATGCTTGTAGACTTGGCTAATTTGTAACGCACTAGCTGAAGTTTAAGCCTCAACTTTGTTTACTACCAACAGCATCACTGTGGCGTTTCATTCAAATATCTCTTCTTTTCCTTCCATCTTAGTGCTTCCTTTTGTGTGTGGAACTGGATGCTATTTCACCTGCTTTATCTATGATTCTCAAAATTTATCAGCTTTAATTCATTCGCTGCGTAATCTTTCCTCAGGAAGTTGTAGCTGCTGGGGGAAAGAATCCTAATGTGAAGGTTGGGCGTAAGAATACAAAGAAACAGAAAGAAACTATTATTGCACCGCGTGGAAAGGGCAGACAAGGTAAACCTGGTTCTCCTGGTGTGAATGTTCAAACGAACAGAAGAAGGGCCCCAAAATCCCAGAAGATAGAGCCTTTAGTTAAAGAAGAAGGTGAAATGTCCGATAATGAAGAAGTTTATGAGCAGTTCAAGGAAGTAAAATGGATGGAGTGGTGTGAAGATGTCATGATAGATGAGGAAAAGACTCTGAAGCGTCTTCAGAAATTGCAATCTACAAGTGCAGAATTGCCGAAGGAGAAGGTAGGTTTAAATATCAGCAACCATATCTCCTCTATTGCTTTGGTTCTTCCATTCGCCCTCAAGTTAGGGTTTGCAAACTCCAGAAAAGCCACTTCTGCAACTTTTGCTTTTTTTCAGCACTTTGGGAGTGTTTGGGAAACCAGCTTCTGATTATTTAAGCAGAGATAAGCGAGAAGCTAAAAGCACTTGAGGACATGCTTTTGGCTTCAACATCTAGCTTCTAGCTTATTTTCATAAATAAATGAAAGTTTCTTGAGAGTAGTGAAAGTGCTTCTCAGCTTTTTCTCCCAACACTCACCTATTTTTCCCAACACTCCCATGTTTTACTACACCAACTTCCTATTACTTTTGCTTCTACTGTAGCTTCCCCGAAAGTAGAAATTTCTACACACACCCACTAAATTGCTTACCATTTCAGGTGCTTTCAAAAATTCGGAATTACTTGCAACTTATTGGTCGGAGGATTGACCAAATTATTTCAGGGTATGACCAAGAGTCTTACAGGCAAGAAAGTAAGTGCTTTCATCTGCCTATCACTCATTTTTATGATTTGGCTCTGACTCCCTATTTTTATATAGAATTGGATGTTTACAGAAACATAAAGAAACAGAATGAGAGGCTTTAAATGAATGATAAACACACATCTGCCTTTTACCACCCTTTATTCTGGAAGGGCAATGGTTTAATAAAAAATTGCACTTCTTTTCTTTTCTTTATTTGTTTGCAGGGATGACTACAAGATTATGGAATTATGTCTCGACCTTCTCAAATTTGTCTGGAGAGGGACTTCAACAAATTTACACTAAACTTAAACAGGAGCAAGGTGTCGGCCCGTCCCAAATGAATGGTTCTGCTACTGGGACGGCAGCATTTTTGCATAGAGATCTTGATGTGGGAAAATTTGAAGCTTGGAAGCGAAGGAAAAGAGCAGAAGCTGATGCTTCTCATGTTCAACATCCATATCAAAGACCTTCAAACAACAATGGTACATGGTTACCGGATCCAAACTCTTCTGGAATTCTTGGCCCACCACCATCTAATGGAAGGCCTTACAGAATGCAACAACAAGCTGGCTTTCCTCCGAAGCAGGGTTTTTCATCTGGTATCAAGTAGCTATTGGAACATTTCTGAGTAGCCCATACATTTTTTCAATGGCATCAGCTGCTCTGCTGCTGTTTATTATTCTCTGAAAGTTTCAAACAATGAGAATACTGAGTTTATATATTCTTTCAGAGCTATAGTTGGTCTGAAGCTGCCTACTTGAAATACCAGAACCCCAAGAAAAGGTGAATGCAGAAAATTCTGGAGAAATACCTGATGTTGGGAGACTGATATGATTAAAGGGATATATACGTGGAATCCTCTATAACGATTCTTTTTTGCTTTGTTTATTCACATATTAATTTAGTTTAAAATTTCTTTTTACGACGTATATAGAGGATAGCTGAAAGGATGCGATGGTCCTTTGTGATACACCACGCTAAAAAAGACATTTTTGTATGTATAATGACTTATATGAAAGTGTAAATGGCACAATTTTGATCGATAGACTTCTATAATTATCTATTCAGTTGCTCGTTTTGCATTTATCTAATTAGCCGGGCTAACTGGTTTCTTGTTAAGTGATATGTGGAGTTCTTATTAAGTGTCAGTTAATGTAAGCTGGCCTTCAGGAGGTCTGGATTGTCTTCAGAGGACTGCTCATTTGGAGTTCTCATACACACACACACACATGCATGTATGAATGCATGGCAGAGGCAGATCGTTTAGATGTATCCAGAGTTTTAATACGTAGTTGATAGTGGTGTTTTGAACTGATTTAGACCTTTTGAGTTTGTCTTACAGGAAGATCCACTGCAATAAATAATTGAAGGTAACATGAAAATCAAATTTTGATGGAATTCTGGTGTTTTTGTTGCTGAAGTTCCTTGTAATGTCGCATCATGAAGCCTTTATTCGCTGAGGATTGGCCAAGTTCATGCAGAAAATCTGAGTTTAGCCATCTACTTTGTGGCTTCATTTGGAGGCGTCTCCTTGCTAAGTAGTTCAATTATTGGAGTTATATTTTATCTGTAACTGCTTGGTTGGGTTTTGTTTAGATAGAGTTCTTGTATATAATGTGGGGATAATAACACCCACATACCCCAATTGTTTATTTCATCCGAATGTTGCTGGAAGATTTCGGGAGCATCTATTCGGTAATTCTTGATTTTATTTTCATGTTTTAACAGAAAAATCCGGAAAATAATGTGAATATGCTCTTCTTGTGTTAGGATTCTCTAATGGGTAATTAGATGTAGGGTATGCTTTTGTAATTTTTTAAATTTCAGGGTACATTTGCATAATTAGGTCAAATTTCAGAGTATGCTAGTGTAATTATCCTTGTAATGTATGATACTGAACTGAAGTGTTCCTTGTTACAGTTCACTCAAGTTTTAGCATTTATCCTTGTTTCAAACATTGGTTTTGTTTCCAAAAGAAATCCAATTGAAAAAAGCTTTTCTCAGAGGCCCAGAATTATAAAGTGACATTTTCTTCTTCTTTTTATAATAGTTTATGGAGATTTAATGTTGAATTTCTTGCATCCATGGCGATGTAGTGGGATCTATGCAAGACTATTGTAAATGCTATTTTGGCAAAATAACAAATACAATTAAGTGACAACAAACAAAACTTGTCGAAAGAAAGTTTAGGATAAAAACAAATTGAAAATTTTTGTTGTGTGGCTTGTGTATCCATACAAAATGGTGTGGTTGAAAGCCCTTTATCACGTTATCCTTCTTATATGGTTCTCCACCTCAAGCTTTAAACTTTTTCTATGGTGTGTATCAAGCATGTATTTTTCGAATAGAGTTCGATGGCTAACAATTTGTACTCAATACTCATGCACCTCAATTTTTGTTATATTTGCAGAAATGCAACCTTATTTCCATCTATTTGCAACATGGCCTGAGGAATAGTCAAGATTGTTTCATGTCTATCCATGAGAAAGGCATGGAGACAACATAGAAACTTGTGAAAATTGGGTATGGTGATTGGTGTCTCCATACTCAAAAAGTTATAAATTAGATAAATTAAATACATAGATTGCGTGTTAAATCATCTTATTGTGACCTCGCAAGATGAAGTGTACGCAATGGTGGAGTCAGGATCCTAAAGTTAAGAGACATACATAAATATATATATACTATATATTATTGAATAATCTTCAAAAATATTTATATATGATAATTTTTAAGTTGAGCACGCCCTTGCTAGTGTGTAGCTCCGTCACCGAACGTACTCATAGTTGGGCCAATTGTGTCGTGGATAGGCTTCTAATTAGTTTTCCTACTATGTCATTTGGGGTTTAAAAGCCCACAAACAGAAGTTCTGTAGGCCGAGTAGAAATAAAATTAGAAACTAGTGGCATGGCTGCAAAAAACACAACATTGTATCATTATCGCAAAAGACGAGTGAATCCCAAATTATCTCTCTCCAAATTTCTTGTGATCTCATTCATTCTTAGCCGCAGGATTGACATTGGCGCAACTCTTATCTGCCACGTTAGAAGTTCGATGTGGGACCCACGTAAGAGACCCCGCGCTCTTATAAAATTTTATAGCGAGTCCCTTCGCCACTTTCATTCGTTCTTGATTTTTCTTTCTCACTTTTTCTTCCAAGGAGAAAGTAGTCCCTGTTTCAACTGATTCTTCATAGAGGTACAGATTTCTGCTCTTCATCAACTATTTTCATAGGATCTAACATAACTTTATCGTAAAGAAATATGTCAAAGATTGGCACAGAAACTACTGTTGTGCATGGTCTAGTATCTTTGCATGACTAATGATTTTGTTTTCACTTGAAAATCCAGTTTTCTGTGTACAGAAGGTCTATCTTTGAACCATTAGTTTTGATTAGAAACTAAGGTTGATTCTGTTTAATTCTTGCAGGGATTATATATCCTCTATAAGGTAGATATTTGAGGTTGTCTTGTCTTGGACAAGATGGACTATGTTAACGGACCAGGAAGGAACCACCTCTTTGTTCCGGGACCTGTCAACATCCCCGAACAGGTTCTTCGTGCCATGAACAGAAATAACGAGGATTATCGTTCTCCGGCAGTTCCAGCACTCACGAAGGTCCTTCTGGAGGATGTCAAGAAGATTTTCAAGACCACTTCTGGAACTCCTTTTCTCTTTCCAACCACAGGTTTTACTAAATTCAATTATCATGCCTCTCTCTGTTTTATGTATAATTATGCGAGTTTACGTGCTTTCGTGCTTATTAGCTCTTACTTTATGTGTTGGATAAATTGTTAATTCGACGTTGATGCTTATATTCCTCGAGCTAAATTTTCTTGTTTGTCTGTAAATGTTGTCAATTTAGTATACTGATTTTGGAAAGGTAACTAGAACTTATTTATTGATAGTTTCGTGTAGAAAGAGAGCTTGAATCTCATAATTTGTTACTGAATAGAGTTTCTGAAGCAAAACTAAGCCTGTGATACATAAGAGCCAGGGTGGTCTAAATTAAATTTATGATTGTTCAATTATTTAATGTATATGGACCTATAATAGTAAAGATTTTCGGTTAGGGAGATTATCTACTATCCTGAGGTTTTATGTCCTTACAAATTAGTTCATCTTATCTAGGAAATTACGAAAACAAGCCTAAAGTTTCATTACTCAATACTCACATAAAACCTTTATGAGATTCTAACTATGCTCACACTATCAGAAGCTTCCTGTCTCTTGTAGTACATCAGTCTATATGAGTCGATGTGGTCCAGTCAAAACCTATTGTTCACACAATTTTCACAAATTTGTATAAATAGTGCCTCTAAGGTTTTTGAGTAATTCCTTAAATAAGAGGATCTAATTTGTAATTATACCAAACCTCAGTGATAGTAACCTTATCTAAAATTTATTCTAATAGAATTTGTTTCCTTGGGACAGGAACTGGAGCATGGGAAAGTGCTCTCACGAACACTTTATCTCCCGGAGATAGAATTGTCTCTTTCCTGATTGGTCAATTCAGTTTGCTTTGGATTGATCAGCAACAACGCCTCAACTTCAATGTTGATGTCGTTGAAAGCGAATGGGGTCAAGGTGCTAATCTCGACGTTTTGGCCTCAAAGTTAGCAGAAGACAGCGCTCACACCATTAAGGCCATTTGCATTGTCCACAACGAGACAGCAACTGGAGTTACCAACAACTTGGCTACTGTAAGGAAAATACTCGGTAAGATCCATTTTTTCATTTTTCGCCACCCCTCCTGAAGAAGGAAATTGGAATATATTAATAATTCAGATAATTACAAAAAACCCCCTGAGATTTGTTCGTTGTATGAAAAATACACTCAAACTTGAAAATCACAAAACGCACCTTGAACCAACGATTTTCCGTTAGTTTTGGGGCGTATTCGTTATGGTTTGCAGACCTCAGGGTACTTTTCCTAATGTTTCAAGGTTTTAGGGTATTTTTTGTAAATGGAATAAACCTCGGGGGTATTCGTAATTGACCCTTAATAATTTTTACTTGAATTTTCAGATCATTATCAGCATCCAGCACTGTTACTTGTTGATGGGGTTTCGTCAATCTGTGCACTTGATTTTCGCATGGACGAATGGGGAGTAGATGTGGCGCTTACTGGCTCACAGAAAGCTCTTTCTCTGCCAACTGGGATTGGGATTGTGTGCGCGAGCCCGAAAGCTATAGAAGCTTCCAAGACTGCAAAATCTGTCAGGGTTTTCTTCGATTGGAAAGATTATTTGAAGTTCTACAAGTTGGGAACTTATTGGCCTTACACTCCTTCCATTCAGCTTCTTTATGGGCTTAGAGCGGCTTTGGATCTCCTTTTTGAGGAAGGACTTGACAATGTCATTGCGAGGCATGCTCGTCTCGGAAAAGCAACTAGGTATGCCGTTTTCTTGACATTCTTGCATTTTTGGGGCAGTTTGCAGAGCTTCTGGTATTTTGGAGTGCTTAAACATTACTAGAAAACATTGATTAGCAACGGACACAATTCCGTTGCAAATAAAATGGATTTAGTAATCAAAAATCAGTTGGCAACAACCATTCCGTTGCAAATGAGAAATGCAGACTTCTCAACTAAACCAAAAGTTTGCAACGAAATATCCGTTGCGAACCCGCTGCTAAATACTGGGAAAAAATAACTCTGAACTTTGCAACGGATGTTCCGTTCAAATAATCGGGGTTAAAAAATTACTATTTTGCAACCGGCATTCCATTGCAAAACATTCTAGAAAATATCTGATGATCCTTCCAGATGCAACGAACGAATCCGTAGCAAATAGGTTTACCAATGGAATTTTCGTTACCAATTCCGTAGCTAACTAGCTGTTTTTCAGTAGTGAATAATTGTAGTTTTCAAGATAATTTTTTTTTTAAGTTTTTGTTAAAGTTCTGTAGCAATGTATAACCCTTGGATTTCAAATTATCGCTGGTCATGTTTATCGTTAGGTTCATAATTTTACAATAGAGCTACTCATACAAAAATAAACAAAAGGTTTTACAATAGAACAACATCTTAATTTTCGTTTCCTACATTTGCCTTGAAAACGCAGACTCGCCGTGGAAGCTTGGGGCTTGAAGAACTGCACTCAGAAGGAGGAATGGTTCAGCGACACAGTCACCGCTGTGATTGTTCCGTCATACATTGACAGCTCAGAAATCATCAGACGTGCATGGAAACGTTACAACCTCAGCTTAGGCCTTGGTCTTAACAAGGTTGCTGGCAAGGTTTTCAGGATAGGCCATCTTGGAAACCTTAATGAGGTACATTTTCTTTGCTTTCTTCAGATAATTACGAAAAAACCCCTGAGGTTTGTTCGTTTTACATAAAAATACACGCAAACCTTGAAAATTACGAATACCCCCCTGAGTCAAACGATTTTTGTTTTTCTTGTGTGTGTAGCTGCAACTATTGGGATGTCTTGCTGGTGTGGAGATGGTGCTGAAAGATGTTGGTTATCCGGTGAAGCTTGGCAGTGGAGTGGCGGCTGCTTCTGCATATTTACAGAACTCAACTCCTTTGATTCCTTCAAGGATTTGATTTCTTACAAATCTATGTTACTTTGGTTTATATGGTTTATACTGTAAAAACTGCACAATCTACTTTTCTTTTCTTCTGCCTCTGTATTTGGTTAAGTGTTCTTTCATGGACTCTTTTGTATCTAAAAACTTTGTGTCCTAATGAACTTATTATTATTCCTTCATGCTTGCTCCACAATTTTAGGTACATTATTGATTATGCAATATTGCTAACTATATATTTTAGGCTCGAGCTCGATTCGACTTGGCTTTGTAAGGGTCGATTTGTTAAAAACATGAGTAATTTGAAAATATAATATAGAACATACACTTATATATTTTTTGTGGAATACATATATATCAAAAATATATTTTATTTAGTCTCGAGATCGACTCGAAGTCAAGCTTGAACACGATTAAACTCGACTCAAGTTCGAGGCGAGCTAGTTCGAAGTCGTCTTGTAAGCCGGCTCAGCTCAACTCAACTCGTTTGCATTCCCACCCCTGCCAACCCCAACCCCAACCCCAACCCCAAATTCAAAATTTCGGACTCCCACATTACTTACATTAGTGACTTGGGATTAAGTGAAAATATAAGTTCATAATATCAATGCTACTTTTAATATTTTCATAAATATATTAGCCAAAGGACAAAATTGAATTTGATTTGCATTCCATAAGAGGATTTTTACTTTTTGTTTTTAATTCGGAACTTTTCAACTTATGAGATGTAAATTACAAATATAATTGTTGTAATTTAAATTTTATAATTAAACGAAAAGGTTGAATATGTTCTAAAATTGCAAAAGATCAACTTATGGATGTCAAAATCAATTAATAAAAAAACCAATCCAATTAAAAATGGATAAATTATCAAATTCAAAAATACAATTATTAACTCAATAAAAATAGAAGGAAACAATTGTGTACCAAAACTTGATATCCAAGTTTTTACCATCGGTAGATATAAATAGGGTGTTCAAGTCGCAGCAGTCGTCTTCTTGTTGGCAAAGACTCAGATTCTGCTGTAGGAACTGGGAAAGGAAAATCAAATTAGTCCCAGATTAGCATATGTAGACAGAGAAACAGTTGTACATAGAAGAGATGGCGCGGGATGGTTGTTTGGCGCGGGTGACGGCCGGAATCGCCGTTGGCGGTGCTGTTGGTGGCGCAGTCGGTATGTTTTCCTATTAACCCTAATATAAAGATTTTCTCCTGATTTTATGTTTGGTATTCTGTATTTTGATGAGCAACCGGGGTACTGATTGACGGTGGGGTCTGCATAGCATTCTCGAGTGATTGTATTTGTGCCCTTTTCTGACATTGTCAAATTTCCTGTTCATGATCGAAATTTCCCAAATTTTGTTTGAACTGCGATTTTGGTGCCTGATTGGCAAGAAAACAGAAAGTATCAAAATTTACTTTTACCAGTTTTAGGGTGTTATTGGAGTATGATTTATTACTGAAGTGTCTATGTTGTGTATTTTGATGTGCAGGTGCTGTTTATGGAACATATGAAGCTGTAAGATTCAAGGTAAAGTTTCTATTGATATCCAAAACCTTTAGGATCTTGTTTTGCTTAGATAGCTTGAATTTTTCTGAGTACATGTCTGAATTTGAGTTTCTGTCCTTGTCTTTCTTATCTTTATAACTAACATTTGGATTTACGAAGTCTAAAACACTATCATGCTGTGGCAACTTTTCTGGGTTTAACTTTTTAATAAATGTTTTCTGCAAGGCTCATAGGACTCTTAGAAAGAATCTGTTAATATTTGGTAACTTTGTCAGATTTGCGATTGTCCTGCTTTCTGTAAGGGACTTTGCTTAAGCTTTCTGATATTGGATTCCAGCTTTCTTTTTTTATAATTAGTATGTATGAGGTCTATGATATCCTTCGTTATCACCAACATGTGATTCAAAAGCTATATGACATTGTTCATTAAGCTTTAAGATTGACGAGAGCCACAACTTCCAACTGTAACCTTCAAACCATTACTTATCTCAGATTTTTTCAAATAGTTACCAAGCCGCAATAAATGTAGGGCTTACAAATTTCATGGTTTATAACAGCACAGAAATTGCATTACAAGAATGAGCAACAGTGTCCTTGAACAAGAGCATAAAGAACTCTCTTCTTTTTTTCTTTTTCCTTCTAATTTGTTTGGTTTTTTCCATTATCTGTCAATTCACCTACCACCAATAGACTCTGTTTCTTGCAAGTAAATGTACAACTTATGAATCTGTTTTAAAGGATAACTCAGATCAATTTTTATAAATCTCGAATGCTGGAACTCTCATTCGAGATATGTTTCTCTAGATGTCCTCATTTATAGCCTAGTGTTGCAGTTGGTCTTGTGCAACAGTAAATTTATTAATCTGCAAAAGGTGTGCAAAAACACACCATCTGATTTAAGCTCTGTTTGGTTTTGAGGTGAGAGTTTTACCTTGTTAAATTGCAGATTCCAGGGCTTATGAAAATTCGATATATTGGACAAACGACGCTAGGGAGTGCTGCTGTTTTTGGACTCTTCCTTGGAGCAGGAAGCTTAATACACTGTGGGAAATCTTATTAGAAAACTCTTGTCCCCGTTTGGCATCAAGTCAATAATATGCTAATGGATCTTGTTTATAAAATTTTCTGTGTGTTTTTTTGCTTAAAATTTATATCCGAAACTGCTCTTGATGGAGCGGCATCTAAACATAACTTGCTTCGGTGAGTATCCTTATTTGGCGGACCAAATTGGATGATTAAATGTTTGTTTATATATGATCTCTCCCTCTCAAGTTAAGAGTTGACCCAATTTTGAAGAGCATAGGTAAGCTCCACTCATTATTGTTATTATTATCATATTCTTAATTCGTTGAAAGATTACGAAATTAACCAATATAAGGAAAGTCCCAAAACAAACGCAAAAGGAGGAATACTATGAAATTGATATTACGAGAAAGAAAGTGGGAGCTGCATCTGCATAATAAGCATGAATTTAGCATGCAAAAGGTCAGCTATACATAAGAGGTATGGGAAACATTAATAGGCAAACCATGATCAACTAAAAGCATATAGGAAATTAGAGAGAAAGCGTACTCACAACCGAGAGACAACACCTTAGCAAGAATTTACATTTCTCACCCTCAACCCCCTCACACAAGGTGTATCTAAGGGAAAAAAAATGATAAAAAAGAGCGAATAATAGAGGGTTAGAAACCAAAAACAAAAGCAAAAGAAGGATTAGAAAATCCCAATAAAAGCTCTAGATCCTCTATTCTTTCCTCATGTGGCAAACCCAGGAAGGTTCCCGATTACTGGGACACCTGAGTGTTGGGGGTCAAAAGGAAAAGGCATCGAGATATGTCAATGTCCTAAGTCTTCACTTCCTACACCAACACTTGACTTGTCAACCATCCGTACATTGTACTGATCATATACTCTTGCCCGGTTTTCTGCCCACCATTGTTCTGCTTGCTTCTCACTAAATCGCTTCCGACTGCATTCAAACATTTTCCATACATCACTTTCACTTTTTTCGCACACAATTGTTTTGACAAGTACTTCTCCAATCCACTACTATACAGTGGCAATCTATTAGGCTACATTTAGATCGAGGGATTTGGATTTGGCTAAATTTTTTAGATGAATGGATTTAAAATTCCTTGAATTTGAAATCCATGTATTTTCAAATCTTCGAGAATATATAAAGATTTTGTGGTCAGAATTTCAAATCCTTTCATCTAAGCTTCAAGCCTTCAACTTTTAGTTTTATTTTATATTTAATTGGTTTGTGTATGTGTGTGAGAGAGAGCATGTGTGTGTGTGTGTGTGAGAGAGAGAGAGAGAGAGAAAGGATGTGTATGGGTACATGCAAGTGTATGCATGTGTTCGAGTACGCGTAAGTATGCAGTTGTTCTTGAGTGCGCGCATGTGTGTGTGGGGGTGCATGTGCATGTGCATGTGCGTGTGCGTGATAAAATGTGTGTGAGAGAGAGTGTGTTTGTGTGTGTGTGTGTGTGTGTGTGTGTGTGTATTTGAGAGAGAAAAATTGTACGAAAAGGAAATCTGGTGTTAATGTATAGAGACTGGATTGAAATGACACTAGTTTTGAAATCCTTTCATTTCTTTTCTTAGCCAAACCGCCTTTTGGACTGTGTCTTTAAAATCCATTGGTGATTGGACCCACCAAATCCATCGATCCAAACAGAACCTTAGGTCAAACATCTAAATCAATAGATATTGAATTAAAGCTGAACTGCAACATACCTGAAACGAACTCGCTTGAGATCTTTGAGGCCTCCAGGTAAGGAGGTAAGAGTGATATAAACACCAGGCTCATCTTGCTCAACCCATTCACTTTCAGTACGAGAATCACTTTCTTTTGTTCTATTTCCATTTCTCATCATCGCTGTTGCTTCACCTTGCCTGTTGTGGTGATGAACCAAACTGCGAGTATTTGCTGTGTTAGATCCATTAGAAAGCAACACGTTTGATGATTCATATGATTCCAGTTCCAGCCCATTTATTTGCCCATTCAGACGGTCAAGAGAAGCAGTTGTAACATCATTAGTCAAAGGTGGACCAAGAGGAGTCAAGGGAGGAGATTTTATGTTTCTTGCAGAACCCACTGGAAGCCTTTCAGCCATTTCCTTCAGCTACAATACAATATCATCATCAATGCAATCTATAAAAATGAGAAGTGCTTTAATTGAAAAGGTGGCAATTATGTTATTGGCCAAGTATGATATTCTGCATTATTTTTGGCTAATGTTGGAATTGTATTATTAACAATATATTACAAAATAAGGTATACTCAAGAAAAGGAGAGAAAACTGTTCGTTCAAGAAACTGACTGGAAATTCAGTAAAGCACATGCATCATTCAAGAAAATGAGAGAAAACGTATTAATGCTGTTTAAGAATGTTTCATTAAACAAAGTACAAGCAGGCCCAAAACTCGCATTGAGCAGAAGTATTTGTCTTACTTGTGCAGTAAGCGACTTGATCACTTCTTTTGCTGCTTTGCATTTGGCAGTCTCTTCCCCTGCAATTGCTATTGCCTCCTTCAGCTGTTTAGTTGTTCTTTCTAGCTCTACCTCCTGAAGTTTAGCCTTGCGATTAAGATCTTCCACCTGAACAAAAGAAGGTAAGACTCAAATATGATCTCATGAGGCCATAATCATGCAACAGGAAAGCATTATTACAGTATCCACAGATGAAGTTGAAGAACTCAAATCAACTTAGAGCCTTATTTTTTTAGTAGAAAATTAAGCTATCAAGTCTGATTGAAACTTATAAACCAGCTGAATTACTCGAGTATTTTTCCCACTCAACATGGAGGGGGATAAAAGGCAGATGGGAAATTTAAATGTAATGCAAACCATATATGAAGAATATATGCAGATTTAACCATCAAATTGCTGTTAAAAGGAAAGAGAGTTTGAAAAGAACCATCAAAATAAATCCATCAGCCACCAGGACCATAAAATTGAAAAAATAACTACAGCACCCTCTTCAGCTTGTAGAGAAGATGTGAATGGAGGCAGGTTATTGTCATCTCCTCAACTATGAGAAAATGCAAAACAGAAAGAGACTTTAGCTCCATCTAAAAATTGGTACAGGCACCCGCTTGATCGAGAAAATTACAGTAACTGCTGATCATTCAGAAGTGTTTTCACCACTTCAAACCTATCACTATTTCCCCAACCATACTGTTGTACTTCGACATGAGATAAAATTTATTTTAGAAAGCCGAAGAGCAATAGACAGTGCAGAGTATGTTTTAGACTAGTGGAACAAACTGAGTTACCTGCGCTCTTAATTTTATAACTTCCTGACTGAGGTTATCATTTGTCATTTTTGCATCGTCCAAAGCAACCTTAGGTGAAGTAAGCCCTCCCAAAGTAGGCGTTGGTGTAGTAGAACGAGGAGGACTTGCTCGTCTCGATATCGGTGATGTTGCTCGAGAAACAATTCTTGATCCAGGAACTGAAGCTGAGAAAAACTTTTTCGAAGATCCAAAAACGGGATTCAAAGACTTAGAAATATTAGGAGCACCGCTTCCATTTGGGATTGGTGAAACACGACTGCTATTAAATTCCAGCTTTTTGTTCCTCTTCGAGGTGCGTGGCTCTCCTTGTTTCAGAGATTCCATTGAAGAGAACCTAGCTAGCTGGGGACGAGATCTGCCACCCAACTTCTCGTCTTTTTCCATAATATCATTCATCCCCTGATTATTCATACTTCCTCTTCTGCTCACATGAGACGATGCGTCAGTTTCGATAGCTTTTTTCAATTTACTGAAACAATTGTCACAAACACGGTACGGTTTATTGGGATTGGGGGCCATAGAAGCCCTCAGTGACTTCTTGCTGCTGCATGAATGACAAAACACAAGGCCACAATTGTAGCAATTGTGACGCTTCCTTTTGAAATTGAATGGTAGACGGCAGCCAGAACACATGGACTGATCGACCCCTGACACCCACTTGTGAAGGCAGATAGCTGAGGTGAAATTCGTACCACAAGCAATACTTTTGACTTGCTTATCCTTTAAAGCTTCCACCAAAGTTGGAGAATTTCTGTCATCTGCATCGCCATGACCCAATCTACCGTTTGCTCCTTTCCCCCATGTATAAACTTCGGTTCTCGAAGTCAATACAGCCACATGATAGGCACCACAAGCTATCTCCTCCACAAAACTCTTAAGTTTCCCTTCAACACGAGATGGAAGCTTCCCATCAGCTTGAGGGTTCCCTAGCTGCCCGTAAACTGGGCTTCCCATTGTGTATACATGACCAGAAGTTGTAAGGGCAACTGTTAGACTGTGTCCACAAGCAACCTGGCAGAAGTTCGGTTCGACAAGAGCAGCAACACAAGTCGGAACAAGTTTCGATTCCTTGTCACCATGTCCAAGTCGGCCTTTGTCACCATCTCCCCATGTGAAAAGCTTGCCTGAAGAACAATTACTCGAACTCGAGCTTCCAACCATAACTTCAACAACTGCAGCAGTATGCCAAACGCCACAAGCTGCTCGTACAGTTCTGAGACCCTTCAGCGATTCCACTTCTCTAGGCTTTGAAACACTTTGTCTATCCCCATGACCAAGAACCCCAAAAGTTCCATCACCAAAAGTAAACAGCTGCCCAGCAGATGTCACAACAGCAGTGTGCCAAGGCCCACATGAAATCGAAGATACATGAATGCCCTCAAGTGGCCCATTAACTCTTTTAGGCACCCAATGACTAACTTCATTACCATGCCCTAGACGCCCAAAATGGCCATCGCCCCAAGTGTACAAATCTCCAGAAAGCGTGACAGCACAAGAATGATACTCTCCACATGCAACTAGCTCAATGTTGGTATTACTAAGAGCATCAATTAGCTTCGGATGCAAGACGTCAGAGTCGACACCATGACCAAGCCTACCCCCCAATTCTTCACCCCAAGAGAATATTTCTCCTTGTTTGGTCACTAGGGCAGCATGCCGACCGCCACAAGCTATGTTCTGAACATCTAATACAACTGCAGATTCCAATGCTTTGGGCAGAAGTGAATCCATTTTGACACCAAAATTACTTCCTACTCTGTGGGCTCCACCTCCCATGACACCATCACCAGTTCCTTCTCCCCAGAAGAAAACATCACCCAAGGCATCGCCATCGTCATGGCCAGAACCTTGACTTGATGAGCTTACAGCACTGGAAAGGCTTACTCTGAAAGCATCCACTCCCATTCCTTTGTTGTGATTATGCATGCCATCTGAACCTCCGGATGAAATGGAATGAACCGAGACACTGGCAGAATCTGACGGGAAGAAAGCCTTGGGAGGCACAGAATACAATATAACATCTGAAAATGCCTTATCGATACCATTTTTAGGAGGACTATCATACGGACTATGGAGGCGAAGTTGCCCAGCACCATCCTGCTAAGGTGAAATGAGATTTATATAAAGGATAGGAAATTTACTTATAATATTTCTGGTCCACACATCTGAAAAAAGCAGTTCACCTTCTGAAAGCTATCGCCAGTTCCAAATGGGGAATTCAGTGGAGAACTTCTTCGAGTATATGTTCTGGGACTGTTAGCTCCAGATGAAATCCCATCACTTCTAGATTCTGTTCTCCACTTACGCTGATGACCACGGGAAATCAAAGCCTTAAGCCCGCTAAACCATACCTCAGCTTCTTCCTTGTCCTTGCATATCTACCAAAGGGAAATGATATTTTACCACCAACATGACGAATAAGAGTGCAGACGACCAAACAAAGGGGAATAAATAATTGGTTCTCAAGGAACTTGGAGATAACAAATGGAATCTCACCAAGTCAAGCGATCTGTCATTGTATATAAGGGAAAAAGACTGGTATTCCTTCTCAGGCCGTGGGTACCTTTGAAAGATTGGCTGCAATATAAAATAAATTGAGTTACATGAATCCAGAACTTAAAAGGATAACAAAAGTAACCAGAGGGATAAATTTGAGACACACATTTTTACTTCTTGTTGAAAGCAACTACAGACATTCAATGGCAAAGAAGAGAACTATACAAATATCAGACTTTGAACTCTCCAGTAATTACTTCTTGCTGATAGCAATTAAAAACTTTTGAATGGCAAAGGCAAGAACTAAATAAATAAAGAGATCACACATTACAGTTATTGAATTGTACCAAAAGAACAGTTTTGACAGTTTTTAGCATCTGTCAAGTTCCCACAGACTAGATAGATGACAAGCACAGTGAAAAGGTGTTATTAAGGAGTAGGAGACTTACAGTTCGCTGACCAGATATAATCCTGATTACATTACTAAGTTTCAGTTGTTTCTCTTCTTTACCCGAGAACCATATCAGAACAGACTCATCCTGCAAGCAAGCACACCCAATGATTATGTTTAAAGGTTTTATATGGTAGAGAGGATCACAAAGTAATCTCCAATAAGGGACAGAAAAGATGCCAAAATATAAGAAAAGAAGTTTTGCCAAGCTTCATGAAGTATGTAAAATAATTTAGCCCAAAAGCACAAGATGTAGAAAATGCTGGGCCTTACATTTGCCAGGCGGAACGGACAAAATTTAGGCTTCCCCCTTCTTCCATACTTGAGCAAGTGTGCTCCTTTTTTAAGAGCAGTGATTGCCTGTTAAAGTGAGCCAATTCCTAGATTAAACTCAGCCATCATGCTATGCAAAGAAACAAGCTAAGCAAATGAAAAAATTTAAGCAAACAAATAAGCTTGAGACCTGAGTCAAGAATACAAGGAAAAAGTGTAATAATATAGTCACACCAAAACCAGTGCACGAAATATCTTAGATATTCATTGGTAACATCCTTGCATCCTCAAACTACATAAAATGAATTAGATAAACAACATGACAGATCTCTACCATGAAGCTTAGATCTACCACAAGGAAACAAAAATATAATCATTTGACGCAACATCATCAGTGTGGAGGCGAGTGAAACATATTGTTCACTCAGTTAACTCAATAAGAACACCAAAATTAGCAATCACTTTGTCAGTCTGACTATGAAATGACTAGGACTCCGTCGGTAGCTAAGCAAAGCACAGAAAGATTAGTGCCCTTTGAGGGGGTGAAATGCTGGTATGTAGAGAGAGCATCTACAGACAATCAAATGAAAAATAAAGACAAGATGGGAAAATTGGCGCAGACCACCAATGAGTGTGTGGGTGTGCAACATAGTGAGAACTCACATTAATTAAAAGATTTATAATGACAGAGGGAATTGCACAAGAATTCTTAGCAAAATCGTACGGAAATATTAGTGAAGACAAAGCCGAAATTCAGGAAGAAGCTTAGAGATTTTATGGAGTCTAGTCAGAAGATTCTCCGAAGTATAGTTAGGCTTCAAAAAATGTCGAAGTACTCTTGACACTTGTCCGGTGCATTTCTTATAAGCATTTCTGGAAACTATAGGAAGTATTTCTAGAAACTGCATTCACATCACAAGTTTGATGACCTATTTAGAATGGAATTACAGAATTAAAGCATCACCAGTCGAAACTACCAAGAAACCAGGGACTATTTTTCTATGAGCTGCGATC
Source organism: Verbena officinalis (assembly GCA_958496215.1). NCBI lineage: Eukaryota > Viridiplantae > Streptophyta > Magnoliopsida > Lamiales > Verbenaceae > Verbena > Verbena officinalis. The sequence continues at coordinate 2,174,981 of OY292385.1, forward strand.
TCACTCATTACTCATGCATTTGCATTAAATAAGAACATCCACATATCAACATGCCGTATAGGTATTGGCACAAGCGGACAAAAGATTGTCCCGGTGAACCAATATATTGGAAACTAGCTCTGCAGAAATTCAGTGTTATCACTATAATTAAACTACAAAACTATGATCCTAACATCGCTGGAAACAAGGTAAAATGGCTCTAAATTCCCAAATAAGACATCTTACTAAATTGTGTCACAAATTTAAGCAATACCTGAAATGAAATCTAACAAATAAGTTATGATCAAACTTTATCAGCTGAAAGTAATGGAACAAAAAGGTACTGAATAGTAAGAGAAATTAACTGATCACAACTGAAACGAATCACTTTAAAAATCAAGATGTATACAAAAAAAAAAAGAAGAAGAAACTCTTACCTGCTCGATGTCTCTCTCAACCGGGCCACCAGCTCTGCTAGCATCGGGGTTGCTCATCCTATCACCGTTCCGCGACATCATAAACCGAACTCCCGCTTTCCCAAACAAGCCCTAAATCCGAACCCCCAATTCACCATCTACGCTCATCCAATACTCCCCATTCCCAATCAAACCGCATTGGGCACGGCAAGCAGAACCTCACCAATTGCACCCAATACAACTGCAGGCCTTTCCAATTAGCTAGAAAACTAGATTTTCCAACAACGTTGGAGAGTGAAGCAGTGGAGTGACCACACCGAAAGGGAAATGCTACGGGGAGGGGTAATCCGGTAATTTCAGCGGCCAATTCAGCTCGAGGTGTTTGTTATCATTGGAGATCGGAAAAGTGCAGTTCAGTGAGTAGAATCCGATGACAATTTTTGACGCGATGATCAACAGTTCGCGGCAGCAGAGTGTAGAGCAGTATTTTTCTGTGGCGTGTGCAGATATGAAGGGAGAGAGAGAGAGAGAAAAGGGAGAATATTGGAGTGAGAAGAAAATGCGTGGACTGACTATTCTTTTTAATTTAGTAAAGCAGGAAAAAAGAGGAGATTATGGATATTAGATACATGAGTGGTTCTCTAATTAGTATATCAGATTTGACCGTATAACTAATATGATTACTTATTCTTTAAATATTGAAATTATAATAATAATTATTATTATTAACTATATTATTATTGAAATTACCCTTATATTACAAATTACCCATCTGTCTGTTTTGGTAAGAGTTCTCAATGTAGGTCGAAAAGAGGTTGTTCTCTGTCATGATGTGATCCCACTCATCATTGAAAGAGGGGTCTTCTCAATTATATCTGTATATGTTGTTCGGGTCAATTAGAAGGTGCAGAAATAGCTAGAAATGAATGCGGAAACTATGGAAAAACATCTTGTAATATAAGATGAGTAGTTTGTGCTTCACCAGCCAAGTTCATGCACCTACAGCTCGATCTACTGACGCTCTGATCAACTCGATTTTCGCTTTTCGGATCAAGTGCAGCAGATTTGTGGAGTAATTGTCCAAACTACTCTTCCACCGTCTGGAAAAATTAGTGCTCTAATTTAGTGGATTTTGTATGACTGAAAATTACATAATAGACCCATTTAACTTTGTAAAAGATGATTGGAAAATTACGTAATAGACCCCTTTAACTTTATAAATTACATGATAGACCCATTTAGGCACTTAATCATTCAAAACCTACTAAATAAGTATACAAAATTTCTACTACTATAATAGGGGCAGGAGTCCAAGTATAAGGAGATTTAAAGTAATTTTCATAATACAAAGGGTCTAAGTATAATTAGATCGGATGTAGGGGTGTTAGATGTAATTTACACCAATGTTTTAAAACCCGGATCGTTAATCAAACCGGAAAAATGACCGGATCAAGGGTTAGTGGTTCAACCGTTGGGTGAATCGCGGTCGGACCGGTGATGTCATAATTACGCTAATAATAATAATAATAATAGTCTTTTCAAAAACAATTCTCAAATTCTTAACTATAAAATAGTATTATTTTTTCAAAAATTAAGTAATTATTTTATGATTCGGTATAAATATTCAAACAATTACTAAGCCATTATCTTTTGCCTTCCAACATGATTTTACATTTTTACCAATTACAAATTACAATAAATTAATATTCAGCCTTAAATTAGTTTATAAATAGCGACCAATACAAAATAGAAATTGATTAAATAATCTGATTCTTAATTAATAATTACTTACAATCTATAGTTATTTTACTAATAATTAACTAACAAAGTAACTAATATTTATTTTATTTACTACTTACCCAAAAGACCCACGGCCCAGCCCACATTCCTACCCCTATTCCTACCAGGAAACAAAATTACATTTCTTTCTGCAATATTCAGTCGGCTTTTAAATACCTTTCAAACACATAGATTCTACTGAAATACAAAATAGGACCATCTCAGCACACTTTAAAAATATTGGGTATTAATATCGCTCGCACATAATGATTAGATACCATAGTATAAAAAAAAGCCTAAAAGTTGGGATGATTTCTATTATTAACACTACTATAAATCGGTAGTTCAATTTTACATTTACGTCCAAATCTCTTAAAATACCTCCAAATTTACGGCCAGTCCGAATAGCAAACAACTCGCACACAACGATTGAGTACCAAAATACGAAAAATGGATGAAAATGATAATGACCAACACTAGAAAAAGCCCCCTATGCACTTTATGAAAAAAGAGAAAAATTAGCCACAAGTCAAAATCATGTGTTGCTTTTCTTTCTCACTTTGTTGCAATCGGATCATGTGCTTATGACCAGCCGTGCTCATATTAACTAATCAGCTTTCTATTGCTGGACTTAGGACCCTTCCCATCATTTCTTCTTTTCTTTGTGGTCCAGTCCTCAATAAGAAATTTCCATATCTTTTTATTTAAGCTCTTTGCATGTTCGGCCAAGCTATGAAGTCTTCACGTGTGCTTCATGTGATGCTTTTGGATAATCACTTTTTAGGTTTAAATTAGAACAGTCAGTGACTGTTTGAGTTCATTTAGTTTAGAAAACATGTAATTTCTTTGTCTTGGTTCTTGATTCTTGAAGTAGAAATCGATCCATTTATTTAAAAGAGTTTTGCTTCCTTCGTTAATGTCAACATTCTGAATTTCGAATTCCACAGACTCCGATGAAATAATTTAGGATCTCAATTAAGATAACTATTTGTGCTATAAATAGTCGTTACATTTTTTTTAAGAATATATGAAAGATGGTCTGATTTGAATCGTTTAAGCAATTCGCATAATTGTTGACATTTTGCCAATTGGTTTTATATGGGTACCTTTATCAAGATTTTAGCGAGTTCTGCAAAATTATATATTGATCGAAATATACATGTTATTTAAAACAATTCAAATCAATGATTTTATTAAAGTTTTAATAAGAAAATTTCTTTTTTTTTTTGAGGAAAAATTAGGAAAAAGAAAAAAGGAGTTACATTAATCATGAGCTTATTTTAATAAGTTGATTACTGATTAGTTGATATCCAGCTTCACATCACTGAAAGAATTGGACAGAAGGCCAAGATGTTTGAAAAAGAAAGAAGCTCGGTACGATGGCCCAATAGTTTTCCTCCAAAAGCCCAAAGCTAAGATAGCAACTATGAAAATACATATAGCCTAAACTTTATCGAAATAATAAAGTTTTTTTTTTTGGTAGAAAGGAGAAAAGAAAAGAACAAAAATCAGGTTCTGTTGAAGTTAAGGAGCTGCAGGAGGCCCAACCCGATTCTCATCATCGTGACCTTTCTTTACCTATAAGTCGCGCTAGGATCTTCTAAGAAGAAATGACGATTATCAATGATGATAGATACTAATTCAATTTCGCATTCCCAAACTATCTTCATAACTTCTCTGATGCTCAAAAGTTCTTTTTTTTTTTAGCAAAAGTTCAGCTGTAGGACATAAAAACTCTGACTATCAAATTATTTGTTTAATAAAACTTTTATTTGAACTTTGCGGTACAGCTGTGGTCCTTGACTAAACATTATATCAATATCTCAATCTCAACTAAAAAAATGTAAATAATAGAAATTATAAATTAATACAATTGCTTACTCAAACTTATAAAACTAAGAAACTATTGTTACAAGCATACCAATAGTCATATTCATATAAAATTAGGAAACAAAACCTTTATTAATTGATCTTTTTGGTTAGAAGGTCTCTATTTTATTATTGAGCATTGAGATAGTATACGATTATTGGATTGGAGTAGGATTCACAAGAGATTTCCCGCAAGTAGTATCTAATCCCATAAAAAATCGTGCGAAAATATCCTCTGTAATACACAAGTTTAGAAAAATAAAAAGAAAAATTTTCGTAGCTTAGCGATTTGATACTATGCTAATTGAATCAAAAGTATTGGATTTGAACTATGGGAACACACCTGTCATTAATAGTGCCCTTAATAGGAAGATCTTTATAAAATAAAAAAGTTGAAACAAAACCAATTTAGTCCAGAAAGTAAAAGCATATTTAAATTTAGGGATAATGATTTTTTCCCATTCGAACTATAGCGATTTTTGCACTTTACCATCTAAATTTTTTTTCTTACAGTTTGCCTCCCGAACTACATAAATTTTTGCAATTTGCCATCTCTGACGGAAATATACCATCAGAAAATTGCATCGTGTTATATAAAAAACATAGGTTCACGTTGTATTGCTCTCCTCAACATATCGAAAATAAATCCTCAATCAATTTTAGAAAATTTGGAGTTTTTATCCTTCAATTAAATATTTAAAAATAATCCATCAAATTCGCCGTTATTCCAGTTGGGTGATAAAAACTTCAAGTTTTTCAAAATTGATTGAGGGTTTATTTTTGAGACATTAAGGGGAGTAATACAATATCGACCTATGTTTTTCATATGATACGATGCAATTTTCTGATTGAATATTTCCATTGGAGATGACAAATTGCAAAAAATTATTTAGTTTAGGAGACAAATTGTAAGAAAAAAAAATTTAGATGATAAAATACAAAAATTATCATAGTTCAGATGGAAAAAAATCAATTTTCCTTAAATTTATTTATTAGTTGCATTTTGCATAAGATAGAACGAACCCAACGTAACCATGGTTTGGAATGAGCAACCCAGAAAATCCAAAATATGAAATAAAAGAAAAGGGAAACGCCCTAAGAGTATACGTAAGGAAGAATCCTTCACGAAAATACGTCAGATTTGATGTTTATTAATTTTTATTAATAGTGTCTTAATCATTCGGAAGACTCTAAATCCTGAAAATTTTCTGCAATATTTATGAAAAATTGCTGCAATTAAGGATTTTGAAAAGCCTATTAATTTGGGCATTAAAGGTAAGAGAGTTAATTGTATTTGCAGTTATTGCAAAAGACCAGGAAAAATTGACAGAATAATCAGAATATACAGGAGAGATATGCAAATCAAAGCTGAAAGATTGCAAAATTGACAAGAAGAGAGATAATAATTATAGCCCAGAAAGAAGAAATTCCAATTCTTCAACCCTTTTTCCCAACGCAACCAGGAAACAATAACCCTCTCTCCCTCTCTCTCTCTCTCCTATTCAGATATACATCAACTTGACATCTCATATAGCCCACACAGATTCTCTTTCCTTCTCTGTCTGGGATTTCTTGAATCCTCCGCCATGTTGAGTGGGATGATTTGTTGATGGGTCAATAGATAAGGCAAACAGAGAAACGGTATCAAAGTGGAAATCGAAGAAAAAAAACCCAGAAAAAGTCGCACCGGAAGAATCATGGGAGAAGGTATGAAGTTACAATTTATATATATTTTTTTCCCAGTAGCAGATCATGGTTGACTTTTGTGATGTTTCGATTTGATGTGCCTGGATTTGATGCTAGAGAGGGTTTTTGTTTTATTTGTTTTTCCCGTTGGAGATTTTGGATTTTGGGCTGTTTGTTTGTGTAGATTAATTTCTGAAATCTCTGAATCTGATTTCATCTGTTTTTATTTTGTCACTCTTAGAAATTGGGGTTTTGTTCAGGCTTCAAATTGATCGAAAAATTTATCTAAAATTGCCACAGACTACTGTGTTGCTTCTGCAGGAGGAAACTCTTATTCCACTGTCACTTTTCAGAATGTTGATAAATTTTCATTTCGGTTGTTTTAATAACATGTCCTGCAGATTATTTCTAGATGTTGTCAATATCAATTTTTTTCTTCTGGTATGAATCAATTTGTGTTTTGCAGAAATTAGAATGGTAAATAAGTGCATTGCATCAGAGCTCTCTGAAAGTTGAAACAATTAAACCTGTCAAATATGGGTTTTTTTCATCTGGATCTTGTCTGCTTCACAAAGTGCTAACATCCAACTTTATGAAATTTTGTTGTTGAATTGTTGGTTTGGGAAGTTAGTTGCAGGCTGCACTTGGGAGATTCTTTTTATGTGTTCTTTCTCTAGTCTCTACCAAGCTTTTCATTTTTCTCTAAGAGACTCTATTTTGAGGCACACACTCTTTCAATGTAATATTATTTGGTTACAAGAAAAGAGAAAATAGTACTTTCATGTAGATATGAAGTGATAGCCTTGCAATCCGTTTAGACAAGTGTCCAGACCATATTGAAAAGCTCTTGATTCATTTGGTACTTAATATCATTGCTTTCTCTTCTTAATGATTCAGAATCATCAGAAATGCATTCTGAAGATGACAAAGCCCTTTTGGAGAAGAACAAGAAAAGGAAAGTCAAGACACGAGCTCAGGTTGAAGCATTGGAGAAATTCTACAACGGTAACTTACTTGTCTCATTATCCCTTGTACAATTTATCTCTCTTCCTGGCACACAATTGTTTATAAAACTTATTACTCTTTTTTTCTCCACAGACCATAAATACCCTTCAGAGCAAATGAAACTACAGCTTGCAGAGTCCATAGGTTTGACAGAGAAACAAGTTTCTGGATGGTTCTGCCACAGAAGGTTGAAGGACAAGAAAACAATGAATGGGGAAAATAATGCCACTGGAAGGCAAGAAAAGTCCAGCATAGTCATACAAGATCGTGGAAGTGGGCTCAGGCAAGATTCTTGTGGCAGCACAAAACTGGGAGAAGATAGGAATTTTGATATGAGAGAAGTCGAAAGTGGAAGACTAACTCCAAAAGAATTTTCTGCCGCAGATGTTACATATGAGCATGGAAGTAATTATGCTGGAAACTACAATCGTTTGGAAAATGCTTCTTCAGGAAGTAGTTCTTCATTGAGGAATATGGCCAATGATCAGAATGGGGATCCTTTTGATGTTGCAACTTCAAGATATTTAAAAATTCCAAAATTTCCAACAGATGTAAAGGGTTTAAAACCCAAATCTGGCCCATCTGGTTACTTAAAAGTAAAAAGTCATCAAGTTGAGAATCCTGCAATTACTGCAGTTAAGCGGCAGCTGGGAAAGCATTATCGGGAAGATGGTCCTCCACTCGGTGTTGAGTTTGACCCTCTTCCTCCTGGTGCATTTGAGAACTCAATGCAGGAACCAGTTGAAGGTGAGTTTAGAAAAAAGCTGAATTTTGCTAATAAGCACTTTTTTGATTCTTTGACAGCTTTTCCTTATACAGTTATACTATTTGTTACTTTCTTTTGTTGGGGTTTTGCAGTGTTTGTTCACCATTCTGACTCTTGGTTCTTTCTAATGTGAATTATTTCAGAAACTCAATATGCTGGTGAACCCATTTTCCCCGCCTCTCCTGTTGCTCCCAAAATTCACCAGAATCCCAAGTTCTACAAGGTGAGTTAATTTTTTATTGTTGTTTTTAGATTTTACTCACTTGCTTCTTTTCTGGAATTATGATGTGAAACATCTAGCCATGAGATCTGTAAAACTTATATCTGAAAGGTTAAGATGAAGTCTCTTTTAATCATTTAGAAACATTGGATGATTCGCTTATACTGTCTGTGTGAATATACATTCCATGAAGTCTCTCTGTTCTTGTTTTTGTGTGTCAGATCTGATCAATCTATTTCCCTATTATTCAATCTTTACAGGGACATGAATACAAATCCAGCATGGCTTCTTATAACTCTACCATTGACGGCACAATCTTTAAAAAGAAGAGAGAACGTGATATTCCCGAAGGATACATTCACCCAAAATTTAGACCCAAGACTTCTCTGTCTAACAGCGGTTCTTATTACCCGAGAAGCAGTTCTTCAGCAGAATTGCCTCAAGGTTCTGGTGGCAGGCAAGGTATTGAATCTGTGAGAATGGTTTCTGTTTCAAGCCATCATAATCTTCAACCTTATGCTGCCAAAGTCAGAGACGAACCTTGGTTGCGCAAGTATAATGATGTGGGTACAAAGGAAAATAGTGAAAATGAGTACTCCAATTTGATCATGAAAGGAAAGGAATATCACAGTTCTGGAGAGAAAGGGCTGTCCAGACATATTATTAAGGTTAGAATATCAAACTTTTGTTTTTCCCAAAAAGATATGTTTTTGCTGTCTGTGACTATGATGCTGATATCTGTGCTTTAATAATGATTTATGCAGGATGCTAAAATGTACTCTGATAGAAGGATAATTAATGACAACCGAATTAAGGTTCCAGTCAAGAATGATTTACCTGTAAGTTTTATGCAGCGTCACCATAAATAATATTCTGGATGTTATTTTAAACATACGTATTGTTTTCCTTAACATGCTTTTTGATTTGTAGGCTCCAAAAAGATTAAGGGAAGATGTTACGGAGCAACGAAACGTGAAAATATCATCATTGATGGATAATCTACCACCGACCTATCAAGTCATGAGGTTCGGCCAAATATATTAGCAAAAAAATAAATGGTCAATTGCGAATACCCCCCTGAGGTTTATGCCGTTTATGAAAAACACCTTGAAACCTTGAAAGAGGTTTGGAAACAATAACTAATACCCCCTAAAACTAACAAAATCGTTGACAATCGTCGGCTCAGATTGGTTTTTGTAATTTCAAGGTTTGAGGGTGTTTTTGGTAAAACGAACAAACCTCAGGGTTTTTCTCGTAATTGTATGAAAAATATAAATGCTGTATATTGGTGTAAATACAAAATAATTGGTCAATTAATTAAAACCATCGCCTAATGTTAATGGTCTATGCAATGACGTGTTTTTGTGGGAAGTTGCAATGAATCTATGAATCTCGGTGTCATTTGTGCCTTTTCGTATGTTTCTTGTGAGAGAATTGTAACCTGAGTTGTTCCTATTTGTGTGCTTTAGGTCTGCAGCAGAAATGCCATCTAGTTTTAGTGAAGATGATGAAAGTGCAGAAACAAGTTCTTCTATGGATTAAGAAAATGGTGCTCGAGTTTGAGCTGAACCTTCCGATTTAATTTATAGGACTTCAATTCATCCATGAGAGGTGCTGGAAGTATGTACAGATCAAGTTTATGTGTGTTTCTAGCATTGTAACATTAGCTAGCTCTTGTAGGAACATCCATCCTAGTTATAACCTAGGACTGATGATTTAGTCATGGCCTTGTGCTAATGATTCTTGTCTGTACTCGCTTATTTATTTGCTTTGTACAGAAGCAGTTCTCTCTACAAATCCATTTGTGGGAATACAATTTGTGTGCTTTTATCTGCTGATGAAGTTACCCCACCCCACATTGTCGGTGAGATGGTTCATTAATTACAATCATCGCATTCTTTTCATTGTCTGTGTCAATATCCCCACATTGACCGAATAAGATAACTTCTCAAAGTTGTCCAATTTTCTGATGAATTTCCATCGAGATGGGGATAAATTCCAAAATATGACGAAAACTGCAGAAACTTGAAAGTTACATACTTACATAAAGTTACAGAATGATTCTCGCAATTTTGCCACGAAATTAACATCTTTAAAATGCCTATATTGAAAACCATGACTTTCGTTGATAACGAATTCAATGTCAGATAGAGAAACACATGGATTTCCTGGAGATAGGATTTATCCTTGCCGTACATGCATGGTCCTACTATCCTCCATGGTCCTGGACAGAACAATCACGTCTGTATATAGAAACCAAATTCTTACACGTTTTTTTTGTTTGGTTTTGTGTTCATATACTATCAATCTTTTGTTTGATACTGAAGTGGAAATCACCGGCCAGCTTCTGAGGATAAAACTCAAGTGGACAGCATGCTCTTGCATGGATCTTCATCAATATTAATTATAAATATGTGTTATTGATCGAGCACAAAATATAAGTCTGAATCTGATCAGAAAGAAAAGATAATAAATAATAATAAAAATAATTATAAATGGCAAATCATCACTTCGTGTTTGTTGCAGGAGCTGGCCATGGCGGTTGGTGCTGGTACAAGATAAGAAGTCTACTGGAAAATGATGGACACAAAGTTACTTGTATCGACCTTAAAGGTCAAGGCATCAATCTCACTGATCCAAACACCGTTTTCACATTGCCGGATTTTAATGAGCCTCTTATTAGCTTTTTCGATTCTCAGCTTGTGGAGGACGAAAAGGTACACAATACGAATTCGCCTACTAGAAAACACCGAATTAGCTACAGAATTGGCAACAAAAATTCCGTTGCTAAACCGATCGCAACGGGAACATCTGTAGCAAATTCAAAAAAATCTATTAAGATTGTTATTCTTGCATCGGACTGTCCGTTGCAGGCGTGCACTACCCATAGATTGTTATTCTTGCAACGGACTGTCCATCTTTATTTTTTTATTTGGTTTGTTTTGCATCAGAATCCGTTGCAAAAACTAGAGTAATTTTTTTGGACCGGATTCCCAGTATTTAGCATATTTGGTTACAAATTCTTCGTTTAATTGGCCAGTCTCTTTGCAACGATTTTCGTTGCTATCTGGGATTTCTCGGACTATTTTGTTGAAATTCCGTTGCTAATACAATTATTTGCTACGGAATTTTGTCCGTTGCTATTCTTTTTTTAAGTTTGGTTCTGAGTTATTTGATATTTCTGTTGATTCTGAGCTGATAATTAATGTTGATTACGTCAGGTAATATTGGTGGGCCACAGCGCCGGAGGACTGAACATGACGGATATCTTACACCGGTTTCCGGACAAAATCCTTGCCGCAGTTTACGTTGCAGCCATTATGTTGAGGAACGGCATCGGCTTTTTTCATCGTCATCCCGCCGTAAGACCACTTATTCTTCAATTCCTACCTTGAATTTCATTAATTAGTCATCAATTAACATATAATATTTACGTGTATATATAGTATCAATATCAGCAAAAGCAAATAGCATCCCACTTCGACTGCTACAAGTTCTTCTGGGGGAGTATCGGAATCCTCCCGATTCCGATTCCGGTCCCGACAAGCATGATAATCAAGCCAGAATGTCAGCTAAAGCTTTTGTACGGTTTGAGTCCTGCTGAAGATTCAACCTTAGCTTCGATGTTGCTGCGGCCGCACCCAATGTGGCCAATGATGTTCGGCGCCAAATTCGAGGAAAATCCTAAAATTGATAGCATACGAAGAATCTATGTGAGGACTATGCAGGATGGGTTCATGACGCAGGAGAGACATGACGAGATGATTGAGCAATGGAAGCCCGCAAAAGTCGTTGAGCTGGAAAGTGATCACAGCCCGTTTTTCTCCAAGCCGTCGGAGCTTTTCCAGGTCTTGGTTGAAGCAGCTTCCCCGGAATAATGAGATTGAGATTTGTAATAACTTTTCCAAGTCCATGTTGCAGTGTCTGAATCTTGTCGACTATACATGATTTTTAGTTGAGTGTTAAATTTGGAATTGTTTTTAATTAATGAGAATAAAGTAATTTTTGCTGGATACATATTCTTTATCTCGAAAGAAGGCTCGTAATTAGATAATGACATATTATACACGGACACTCCTAAAAAACCACTATACGAGTGCCACTGTTGCTGATTATTATACTGAATTTCCAGCAAAAACTGGGAATCCTGGCCAAAATAGAATGAAAATTGCAAAAAAAAAGATTACCCCTTGACACCAGAGAATTGCATTTCTCACATTTCCTGCAAATAATTAATAATTTATACGAAACAAAGATAACTCCAATCTTATCAGAAAGAGACTATATATGTTTTTTTTTTTTTTTTGTTGCAAAAAGAACGAAAATAAAGAATCTGATTACAGCTTCATGTGCAGAAATCTTAATGCTGGTCCAGCAATGGTAAAAGGGCTAATATTGCTTTGGTAATCCCTCATTATCTGGTACAACAATCTGTGGTGCATAAGTTAGTCAACAGCTAAAAAAGCTTCTCATGTTTCTAAGTAAGATTTGACTACTTCGCCTCAATCTACCACAATTAATATCTCAGTCTGCTTTCTTGTTCGAGTCTGCTTCAGTTTCTTCTGAGCTATTGGTTTTAGCCTCGTCAAATGCCAACAACTGCATAGAAAGAAAACCACATAGAAGACATTAACCAACAAGAATTACACTCAGACTTGCATACAGAAAAATGAACCTAGATGAAGACAGATTATTTTCATAATTGCAGAGTAAATATTACAATGAAAAGACAATTTTGACTCACCGGTTTGACTTCCCCGTTCCATAGGCAATGTGCAGCCAAAAATCCAATGACACCAGGCACGATATACAGCAGTGCAGGCTGAAGAAGATTAGGATATTAATTAATACACTAAATGGCAGTTTCTTTAGGTAGGTAATTCAATCATGTTGCGAAAAGTTACCTGGGCAGCTTGAAACCAGTTCATTACAATGATTGTGGCAACCAAACCAGCTGTATATCCTGCAAAAGCACTCTTAAAGTAATGGCTCTCTTTCCCTCTCGAAACATCAAATCTTAGTGCCAATGCTACAAAAATTCCTGAAAAGTAAAAGCAGAAATAGAAAGAATTTATTTATAAAGCATGATAATAATTGGAAAGAAATATGAACAAGACTCTAACTGAACTAAAGGTTAAATCTGAAATTTAAGCTTATAGTTCATACCAGGAATCACAATATCACCAAGTCCTAACATAGAAAATGGACGTGCAGAATCTGCTGTTGGGAATAAAAGCTACAAAAAATGAAGCATGTATATTAGATAAAATAACAAGATGGAACACAGAAAATCGCAACACGCTAGGTAGACAAGTTATGGACTTGAAGTACTGACCTTTATCGGAGCATCAAAAGATTTAGCAACACTAACCATAACTGGGGTAAAAAAGACCCAGAATATATCATATACGAAAAGCCCAGCCTGCAATTTGCAGAAAATAATTAACGAAAGATAATATTAACAATAACCTAGACCCAAATTAGCCCCAACTGCATAGATTATTGTGACTGGATAATCAAGAATGCCTTCTTACCAAGAGAATAGCACCAGTCTTAAATGAGCCAAGTGAAAGCATTTCAATTCCCTGAAATTGTTTTAAGAAAGCAAATGAACATAAGAAAAATCATATTAAAGAGCTCACTGCTCTGAAAAATTTCGGATTTTAGGTATTTTAAGGCATGTTAAAGTAAACAATAGAATTTCTGTGTTATCAACCTGAATGCAGAATGCAAGCCCCAGTATATTATTGGCTAGCCAATGCTTCTTTGAGGCGTACCACACACAGAAGAAGGTTCCAGGAATTGAAGCAATAAGCTGTGATTTAGTAAACTCCACCTCCAAAGCTGCGCAAGAATCATGCGAAGAAAGACATCATTGCAAATTTACATTTTCACCCTCCATGAAATAGTTGAGAATCATTTTCACATTATGCAAACTGAGAAATATAATTATTCTTTGCAATGAAAAACAAACATGGTCATCATAAAGACAAATAATTGAAGAATGTTCCCAGAATTAGCCAGTAACTTATGATTTCTTAACATGAAGCAAATAAGGTGGGGTTCATACATCGGAAATATGGGAAATGCCATACAATGAGATTATCATTCCATTGTTGGGGCAGGAATCGTTTAATTGCAGGTAGCAATGTTGCCCTGCAAAGTTGACATAAAATATGCGAGATAAATAGAGGTAAAATATGATTCTCTAGTAAAAGCCATGGAAAAAAATCTCTGTTGAATAAAATATTAGGATAGTTCAAATGGAAGGACGTACGAAAGAGCAACGATCCCAAGTACGAAAAAGTAGCAAGTCAATACAGCATTAACCAAGTCTTTTGATAGAAATTTGAAAAGTAAAAACAGTGACAGCAACATCGCGCTCCCAACCAATGGAAACCGCATGGCATGTTCATTGGACATTGTTTCCTGAGAATTTTAATAGCATGACAAAACAAAATTAAGGTGAAAAATGAGTCCTTAAGTGTACATCATTTAATTGCAGGAAATCTATTTAAAAACTTAACTTACCGATGGTGGAGTTGGCTTAACAGACCGGTAGCAGCCAACATACACAGTTAGACATGCTGTCAAAATGACATTTAAATTTGGGTCTACTTTCACAACAAGTGGTGCTAGGGTCAAACCTGTAGTCAATGACAAGGTGTGTGGTTAGAATGTCTTAAATCAGACACTAAACCATGTCCAGTATCCATATTTTCAACTTCTTTTTATTCAAAGAAACACAAATGCCTTAGAGCAAATCTGAAAGGACATGTGAACATGGAGAAATGATTGATGCATGACTTCTGACAAAGTCCACGAGCAAATCCAGAGAAATTTGGCCTCACCAAAACTACGAACACAGTTATGTTTTACCTAGCTATTGCATCAAGACTTTAGATTAGTACAAACATTATATGCATGAAGAGAAAAAATGTATAACAAGGATTGATTTGTGTAGATCAATTCTAAAACAAACAGTTGTGAATCAAGTTTCCCTAAAGAAGTAAGCAACTGAACAAATAGCAAACTAAATTCGTACTCGGAACAGAAAAAACAAATCCACTGTCCCGAAACCAAATGAACTCACAAAATCAGAAACTCATACCTGCCAGGGCCAAATTGGCGAGACGTTCATTATTCTTCATTCTAAATCTTCAAATTTGAACTGTCCTTGATTTTTCTCCAAAGAAACTACAGAATCAGAAACCCAAGATAAAGATACAGAACAAAGAAAATCAACAAGTATAACAAGTTCTGATCTTTCTTTCCAAGATCCTTTACATAAGGACATATTAAGGTAACCATACTTTAACTTCTCTGCAATCTTCCCTATGGCAAGAAAAACATAACCTGCCAAGATGTCCGTGACAAAGTGATCATGGGACGAAAAATTCAATCTTTTAAATCATGCAATTCAACGTGTTTTCTTCATCCAGTGGCAAACAAAAGCTTCCCAATTGAATTTAGCAGATTACATTTCAAGATCAAGTAATAATCACACAGAAATAACCGAAATCCCCTCCAATGTTTTTAGGGTAATATTCCCACAATAACTTTTGAATCAATTTCCGAATTCAACCAAGTCGCTTATCCTCTAGTTCTTCAAAAAAAGGATCATTTTATTCGCATAAATGAACGGATAGCATAGACATACATCAGTTCACAGACACAGATATAAATGCAGATAAAAACATATAAAAATCAACAAACAATTGGGGAAGAAACCTTCTAACAAGAAGATACTGACGACACTTCTTGTTCTCCCTCCCCGAACACTAATCTTCAATTTCGAATACACGGATCGGGGTACCTTCAGTGTGTGTAATTTCCACACACATACAGAGAGAGAAAGGGTTTTAGTATTCTTTACCCAGAGAGATTGAAGGGCAGTGAAATTTCAATAAATATGCATTTATGAAGAAGAGATTTATAAAATCCCCAGTAATTAAATATTTGTGGGCTGTACATTTTGACTTTTGATGATCTAGTCTTTACGTACAATCAGTGTGAAGCGTGTTTGGGAACTGCAGGATAAGTTACTGTAGGGATATAATGCCCCAGCTGTGCCACGTCCTAGCAGAAGCATTGACCCAATTATTTGACGCCACGTGGGATTCAGAAAATATCTTCCTTACGTTGAGAACTGAAAGTGCTAATTTGAGAACACGCGTTGTGAGCTAAAGTCGACCTCACTCGCTCTTCCGCTCGTCAATGGCGGCAAGGCGGCTTTTTCTCCGCTACAAGAAATTCACCGGACGAGCACGAAGTTTTTCTACTCATAGCCCAGTTAACTGTTCATCTAATTCGAAGCAAACTCTTTCTCCGGATTCATTTTTGCTGGAAAAGATTGTCTGGTCTCTAAAGAGAGGTCAGTCCATCAGCACCAATTTATTTTATCAGCTAGACCCATCAAAATATACCCAAGTTCTTTACCAATGTCGAGATAATTTATACACTGCTCAGAAATTTATTGATTCGGTTGCATTAAAGTACCCAAATTTCAAGCATTCATCGTCGTCTTTAAGCGCCGCAATACATATGTTAGTGAGGAGCAAAAGAGTATCAGATGCACAGGCTTTGATTCTAAGGATGATTAGGCGGAGTGGGGCTTCTAGAGTTGAGATTGTTGATTCCTTAATAGGTACTTATGAGAAATGTGGGTCGAATTTGTATGTGTTTGATTTGTTTATTAGGACTTATGTGCAAGCTAGGAAGTTTAGGGAGGCAGCTGAGGCTTTTCGTGCGTTGAGAATTAGAAATGTTTGTGTTTCTATTAATGCCTGTAATAGTCTTCTTGGAGGACTTGGTAAAATTGGGTGGGTTGATTTGGCACGGGAAGTGTTCGATGATATGGTGAGGAGTAGAACGGATATGAATGCTTACACACTTAACATCATGGTAAATGTGCTTTGTAAGGATTGTAAAATCGAGAAAGTGAATGAGCTTTTAATGGAAATGGAGAAAAGAGGGATCTCTGCGGATATGGTGACATATAATACTCTGATCAACGCTCATTGTCGTGAAGGCCACATTGAAAGAGGTCTGGAGTTGATGAAAGTGATGAGGGATAAGGGTTTGGAACCGTCTCTTTTGACTTATAATTCAATTATCAACGGTTTCTGTAAAAACGGGAAATACGAAAAAGCAAAAGCAATTTTAAATGAGATGATGCAAAATGGGATTTGTCCTGATACCACCACTTACAATACCTTGCTAGTTGAATCTTGCAGGAATGGTAACGTGGTCGAAGCTGAGGATATTTTTAGTGAAATGCTGTCTCGGGGAATTGTCCCAGATGTAGTTAGTTACAGTTCGATTATTGGTTTCTTTTCAAGAAACGGAAATCTTGAACCTATGATAGCATATTACAAGGACATGCAGTCCAAAGGCCTCATACCTGACAAAATTGTTTACACCATTCTGATCGGTGGGTTCTGTAGACATGGTTCTGTTTCAGATGCCAAGAAGGTGTTTGATGAAATGCTGCAATTAGGTTGCCAAATGGATGTGGTGACTTATAATGCCATCTTGAATGGCTTATGCAAGGAAAAGATGCTTTCTGAAGCAGATGCCCTTTTCAATGAGATGGTGGAGAGAAGTGTGTTTCCTGATTTTTGTACTTACACAACCCTAATAAATGGATATTGCAAAACCGGAAATATGGTTAAGGCTTTATATTTATACAGTTCTATGCTTCAAAGAAATCTGAAGCCCGATGCTGTTACTTACAATACCTTGATTGATGGATTTTGCAAGAGGGGCGAAATGGAAAGAGCCATGGAATTGAGGGATGACATGATTTCTAATAACATAAATCCTAATTTTATCACATTCGGTACTCTAATGAATGGATTCTGCAATTATGGTCTTCTATCTGATGCATCTAAATTATGGAACGAGATGGTTGATAAAGAAATCGAGCCCAACATTGTTATTTGCAATTCTCTTATAAAGGGCTATTGCAGGCATGGTGATCCCGCGAAGGGAATCGAGTTTCTGAAGAAGATGAAGTCTAGAGGAGTTTTTCCAGATTGCATAACTTATAACACTCTTATACATGGATTTATGAAAGAGGATAATATTGACTTAGCTTTTGGGTTGGTGAATCGAATGGAAAAAGATGGTCTTGTACCGGATTTAGTTACTTATAATGTTATTTTGGACCGGTTTTGTCGGCTTGGTAGAATGGAAGAAGCAAATACTATATACAGAAAGATGATTGAGAAAGGTGTTGATCCTGATAGATCTACATATACATCATTAATAAATGGCTATGTGTCACAAGAAAATTTAAAGGAAGCTTTTAAATTCCATGACGAAATGCTGCAGAGGGGATTCGTTCCTGATGATAAGTTTTAGTTTGCATTTTGGAGCTGTGGTTTATCTTTTTGGGACTTAAAAGGGTCCTGGTTTTGCAACGGTCAGTTCGTAAGGACATCAGTCAAAATGGTTGACCATTCATCGACTAATTAAGGTATAAATATACACTTCGATATTACAATTTTTGGTTTGAAACCCTTCATTGTTGCAATTCATCTTTCTTTTATAACACTATGTTTGGTTGTAGGATTTTAGGGAGGAAAAGTATAGTTAGTGTTTGGTTGCTAAAAGAAAATCCAAAATAGGAAGGAAACGGAAAGACAGAAAAAATGAGATAAAAATACACTATGAAGAATGAAATTCCTATTTCCTCGTATAATGGTTGAGGAAAAGGGTGAGAAGGCAACCCATTTCCATAATACTCAAGTTACTCATTATATCCAGTTTTTACCATGTCTTCTCAATATAGGAGGAACCTTTTATCTACCCTTGTGTTCTTATCAACCAAAAGAGTTCAGAATGTTGGTTTACTGTTACTTTTCTTTTCTTTTGTTAGCAAAATCCTGGAACCAAACATAGTGTAATTGTTTTGCTTATTAATTAGCCACTGACAAATACTTTTCTCTTCCCGTGGTAATTTGGCACTGATGTTTTTCCTGACTTAGTAAAGACGGAAAGCCGAGGCAAGTCGGGAAGTGTTCTAGCTTGTTGCAACCCTGAAAACGCATAATTTTCAGTTTGGTGCTGATTCAAGTGTTTGTTTGCATATGATGAATATAAATCTGAGGTGGTAAGTTGCTTATTTTGGAAAATGAGAAATAATTGAGTAATAATTAGCACTCTTTACTTAGAAGCATTCTTTCTATATTCATAATGCTGCTAATAGTTGGAACATCATGTTTGAGTAAGAACCGGTGGTATATTAACGAATTCATTTTTAGATATAAATTGCGAAGTCGTTTACCTCTTTCTTGATAAGAAGAGTTTTAAGGTTATATTACATCATAATATAGTTGTTATCTGAGTAATTTTTCATTCTTTTTCAGCCCAGACTGCTCCCGGCGGTGGGGGTTTTTGCAAACTCTTAAAAAAAGTGCTTTTCAGCATTTGAGTTTCCAAATAATCCAAATTTTTGCTAAATTTTAACATAAATAAACAAGAAGTTTAAACCACCTAAGGATGTGCTTATGGCTTTGGCTCCTAGATTATTTTTGTAAATAAATGAAAGTTATTTAGAATTTGTAAAAGTACTTGGTAGTTTACAATTTACATAAACGAATAGTAAATAACATAACATCATACTTTTGTCTTTTGATAGAGGTTTTTGGACCTTAGTTATTGCCGAAGCGGCGCGTGACGGGCATGAAGTACGTGTAGAGCGTGGGGATAATAGAGAACGAGGAATTGGACAAAAAAGTACTGTAGAGGAAATCGCGGGATATAAAGATCGGGTCGTCACATTCTCCCCATCCATCCATCATAATATATCATACCCGGTTTTATTTTATTTTATTTTATTTATTTTCATGATTATATTGCTATTTTTGTATTTATTATCTATTCTAACATTATATTTTGAAAAGATTCCTCGTTGGAATATGTTAGAATTAATATATATATATAGATATTGATACGATGAATTTTGTTTTAAAAATTACAAATTCTGAAAAGTAAGTCTCTAGTTGTGGGATTTTATGATAGGGAAAATTTCAATTTACTTCTCATAAAATATTTATTTTTTATCTTAAATATTACTGAATTTTATTTAACGTTCCATAAAGTGTAATACACCTTGTCTCGAAAACATGTGCATTGGATTGGAGGAATACAAAAGGAAGATAGAGAGAGAGACAGAAACAGAAACAGAGAGAGCGGTGGGCTCGAGACAAGGAAAGTGGTGCACTGACAATTAGCCGTACTACTAATACTAGACTAGACTCTAGCCCTAGCCCTAGCCTCATGCACTAGATCTGTGCTGTAACACACCTTTTTCTTTCACTTCTAAATTTATTAATACTTTTTATATTTTATATAATATTTAGAGTAAATGACAGTTAAAACCTTAATGTTTGGTCTAATTACACTTAAAAATCTCCTATATTATTAAAAAATATGTATAGGGATGGGCCATTGAGAGGAGACAGAAAAGAAGTCCCTTCTTTCCGAGACCGCCGCTTTCTTTCTTCAAAAAGGTCTGGTTAATTAGTGCACTCACTATTGCACTATCTAGCCCATTTAAACCATATGTTATATGAAAACTCTTTATTAATTTCAAGTTCTAAATAAAATAACTGCCCTTTATGAATTAAAACTAGTTTAATTTGAAGATTGAATTTCTGAAAAATCAGTTGTTTTTGGTAACCTAGCCAGATAATAAGTTCAGTACTATTTTATACCCGTCTGATCTGCATCTGCAATAATTAGAAGGTTATTATTTATTAAAATTGATTGAATATATTAAATTAAATAACTTGATACATCAACATAATTATAAAATTGTTTTTTAGAATAATATTAATTAACCTTTCTATCTTTTCCTATTTTAATCACACCCCTCGTTCTATTATTACTTGGATGTAATTTTATAATTTCACATCATTATGATTTATGAGTAAGAATTACTGGGATCTTGTTGTTTGTCTTTTACATCATATTGTCTTGGATTGATCATGAATCCAACTGTTACATCATCATATTGTCATATAACTAAAATATTGTAAAATCAGATATAAGCATCAAACGGATAAGTAATTACGTCACTTGATAATTAATAACATGTCTTCTTCAATTTTATATTAAACAATACTTATATTACTTGTATCATATTATAATTAGTTTGAGTTTTTCATGGAAGATTATATATGCTAATTAATTACTTTACATAGCCACCTTTTTTCCAATAAATGATTAGGTATCCCTTGGCTTAAAAAGAACTGAAAGAAAAAAGTGATCAAGAATGCCACTCAATTTAGTGCCAGTGGGAATGTAAAGTTAAGGAACCATGTTACTAGAATAATTATTAATCTAGTGGATTGGAGCTACAAAAAAACTACATAAATAATAGTAATTGTATAAGGCATTGTATGTAGCCATTGCCTAAGAATTTAGGAATATAAGCCTAAAGCATAGGCAACAATCATAGATCTGATTAATCTAGCTCCTTTAATTTGTGAGTGTGATTATAATAACCCATTAAGGTTGTCTCTACATAGTCATGAGGGGAGAGAATAATTTGCACACTCCAACTTTTGGGATAGGGCATAATTTTTTTAATATCATTATATCTATCTTCGATTACTGTGATTAGTTTCCTCCATTTCGAGAAAAAGAAAAAAAAAAAAAAAAAGATTAGTTTCCTCCCTAAATTATAGACACATTAAAAAATAAGATAACTGGTCAGAACAATATATTAGATACTTATCTAGTGGTGATTACTAAAAATAATTTATATTGTTGTACTCGTATCATATCGTATGTATATCATAATTTCACATTTAATCATATTTTGTATTTTGATTTTTCTTTCTAGATGATTACGAATGTAGTAACATACAAATTATTTATTGTATACGTGGGATCCTGATCAAATGTACACAAAGATTTATTCGAGACGAGGATTAGGGTTCAATCATGTTATGTAATTATTTGAAAACTCTTCTAAAAAGATGCAAATTTTAACATTTAATTTCGAAATATAAAAAATATTAGTATTAAAATAAATATATCGAATCTTAATTAAGTAATATTTTGATGAATTCTACGATATCTACTATATATAGGGTATTTAGGAGGTGTAATAAATGGTATAAAATGGACTTTTCATTTTAGTCGTTGTTGTGCAGTGTTAATAATGCAGCGATGATTGAAACCAGACAGCAGATTAACACACACGGCTCTCAAGGTCGTATGGGGATTGGGATTGGGTCATATATATATAACAACACGACACACTTCTATATTTAATTTCTTTCTTCTTTCCCGGCCATTTAATTCTTTTTATTTTCAGAAAATATAAATCAAATGTATGTATGCATTTGGAAAATTAAAGTCTGCATCATACTCCATTTTTCCCTGTGTAATAGTCAACTCTTTGCAGAGCATACCATACAATTGGATTTAACGTCTGATAGCGACTAATATATCTAAATCTTAGAAATTTTATTTTATTTTCGGAAAAAATGTGAAAAATGTATATATCTTTACACATATTTATTAGTGAAACATGAAAAATTAACCGCAGAATCTGAGTATTCGACGAAACGGTGTATTTTTGTTGTATTTATCCTTAAATTGAAGAATGTAAGTGTAATTATAATAAAACCAAGTGATTTGGTAAGTGGTAACCTTTAAATTGAAGTATATAACACTGTATGTTGCTTTGGCACATTATCACATAGGGACATAGGGTTACATAAGTCATAATTTTATTTTTATAATAAGATATTATAACATAAAATATGTCAAGTTTCATGACAAGAGAATTTAAAAAAAAAAAAAAAGAAAATGATTAGATTTCTTTATAAAATTGCTGGATTTATTAACATATTATATAGATAAAATATATCAAGCAGGTTGTAGCTAGGCATGAAAGTAGGTTCCAAAAAATGGAGGCATATATGTCCATGCTATTTGTGACAAGCTAGCAAATGGTTCCCATGTTCATCAGCATAACATAATATTGTAATAAGTTCTGCAATAACCCCAAGTAACCCTAATTTGTTCATTGTAATATATTTGTTTGTTACCCATTAGTGGTAAACTATGGTGTACGTTAGGGATACTCCAAAAAAATCACATCCCAAAACACTTATTTAATATTAAATATTAAAAATTAAAAAAAACTATATCATTGTGTCTACTTTCTTGTATTCAAGGGCACTAATAAATTTTCTTGGATGTCATTATGAGAGTTTGAATTCATATAGGTATCATCTACTTAAGTTGGAGGTATAAAGAGAACTTAGGGTTTAGGACCACTAAAACAATATAGAAAACATATACAAGATAACATTCCCAAACAAAATAAAAATATCTCAGCTAGGGATCTAATTGGGTATTATAAAAGTGTAGATATTAGAAAAAAAAACTAGTTCAAAACTACATTTCTAAGTAAATCAACATGCAATATCATATCGTATGGTATAATATCTATCTGATAATAATTGAGAGGATTATTTTCGAAGTCGCCTTCCAAATAACTATCAAGCTTATCGAGGAGATTGATACTACTCATCATCCCATCGAATCGATCATTGGTAATTGCTATTTCTTCCTCAGAAGAACTTATGCATCGATTTCTTAACGAAGAAAAATCCTGGCGAAATAAATCGGAATGTTCTTTCGAACAGTTTTCGATCGGATCTTCAACGGCTTCTTAACCTCGAAAGGGGCTGAATTAAATTTTTTTTTTCCACTTTTATCTGTACATTACAATCTAACATTAACCTATTTGACAGACATATATACTTGCATTAAATTTACTGGCAAAAGATAAAAGAATGTAAAATAAAAATAAAAATTAAAAAGAAAGAATAATAAAAAAGAGAATGGCATGTGAGTACTCTAGGGCTTCAAAAACTTAAGGAACCTAAAAACCATCCTCTTTCTCTCTCTCTCTCTCACACACACACACGCATACTTTAGCTTTCTATATTCTCTCTCCAATAATCACAGATCATAATCTATGCGAGAGGTTGAAGGAAACCCACCTCATTTTTTCACTCTCAGAGAGAGAGAGAGAGAGAGAGAGAGAATGGTCGGCACCAACTTCAGAAAATACTCAACACAGAGAGACTAGTTTTGTGTGTGTGGGGGTCTCCCTCTTCTTCTAATTTATTGTTTCTCTGCTCTTCTGCTCTATGAGTACTACTGCAATATCCTTCTCTCTCGCAGAGGAGAAAAACGGGGGAAAAAAGCCAAATCTTTTTCCATGAAAAAAGCCAAGGGCGACAGCAGCAGTAAGTAGCAGTAATATTATGGAGTGAGTAGAAGAAGCTCCATCAGAAAGCAATCACCACCACTAATTTTTATCTATTTACAACAATTTCTGTGGCCTTTTTCTCGCTCTGTCTCCCAAAATCTTCTGCTCTTAAAGAATTTCAGAGACCCCACTTTGTTTTTCTTTCTTTCTTTCTTTCTTTTGCGAGTAATAACGACTCCCAACTAGATTCTTTTCTTTCGAGATTTGGAGAAGAGCCACTCATCCTTCTCCTGCCTTCGAAAGGGACATTGATTCTGCAACTAGTCTGTATCTTTATTTGTATGTATATGTGCTTTTCCCGTGCTTGTGGTGAAGGATTTTTCGGAAACGTAAGAAGATAATTAAAGAAAGAAAAAAAAGGGGAAAATCTGAGGAATCTGCAGCTGTGGCTACTACGCGGAGGCTGACTTCGGATTCTGGCGCTTTTGCGGATTGGGTGGCTTCATCTTCAGCTGGGGACCTCTCCTTGGGCTTCAATGCGGGGCCTTCCGCCGCCGCAGCCGGTGGCAGCGCTACAAATAATAGTGGAGGCTCCGCCGCTGCTGCTGCTGCCGGGGGAATGTGGCCCTCCAACAGGCACATTAACTGCGGCCTCCCCCCGGAATTCTTCTTCGTTGCGCCGGCTTCTTCTTTCCAGCACCACCCAGAGGCCCCTGCCGGTGGTTCATCCGCCGCGACTACGATCAACTTCGACCCTCATTCAATCAGCGCCTCTAACGCCATCGGCGTCGGCGTTGGGGTGGGCGTGATCCCCCTCCTCACAGCCACCCCTTGTCTCGGTGGTGGTGGGGTTGCGGCGGCGGATGAAGATTACCTGAACAACGCACGCAACCGCGGCAGCGTCGGAGGCGGGATGCAGCTGTGGCAACATCAACAGGGACAGAATTCTTCAGCTTATTACAAAAAACCCATGATGCTTGAACACGCAAATCTTCTTCAAAGTGCAAGCGGAGGGAGTAGTGGTGGCGGTGGAGGGATTGGTGGGTCGAATTCCTCCATCGGAACCACCACCTGCCAAGATTGTGGAAACCAAGCCAAAAAAGACTGTCCACACAGGAGGTGTAGGACTTGCTGTAAAAGTAGAGGCTACGACTGTTCTACCCACGTGAAAAGCACATGGGTTCCTGCCGCCCGCCGCCGCGAGAGGCAGCTCATGACCGGAAATGCCGCCACTGCGGGTTCTTCGCAATCCACCTCCGGCACCAAGAAACCTAGACTCGGCGGCGCGTCGCAAACCACCACTTCTCATACTTCAACTTCTAATACTACCCCGCAAAGAAGCTTTGAGACCAGTTCTAGTCATCAAGGTATGATCTTTTAACATTTAATTTATACCTCCTTCTAAGCTAAAGTATTAAGGAGTATTATTTTCGTTTCGTAGATGCAAGTTTGAAGGATTCATTGCCGGGCCAAGTGCGTGCTCCGGCGGTGTTCAAGTGTGTGAAAGTAACAGCAGTTGACGATGGCGAGGATGAGTATGCATATCAGGCAGTGGTGAGAATAGGCGGCCATGTTTTCAAAGGTTTCCTATACGATCAAGGGGCTGAAGGAAAAGACGGGCTTCCAAATCTATCAGAATTACACTTGGGCGGCGGCGGAGGTAATGGCGGTCTGAGAAATGGGTCGTCATCTTCACCTCCTGTTCTTGATCCTTCCGATATATACGCCGCCTCGGGTGGCGGGTTGCTTGGAGGGTCAGGTTATGGTAACCCCATAAATTGAATTTTCTTGAAAAACCAAAAATCTCTGATAGAATTGACATTTGCTGATCTTAAT
The DNA here is from genome assembly GCA_958496215.1 of Verbena officinalis. NCBI lineage: Eukaryota > Viridiplantae > Streptophyta > Magnoliopsida > Lamiales > Verbenaceae > Verbena > Verbena officinalis. Next base: position 2,200,783 of record OY292385.1, read on the forward strand.
CACTATCCTTTTACCACTATTGGCAATAGAATCTTGATAATTCTTCTTCCGGAGTTTCTTTTTTATATATTTAACCACCTTTTTCTTGATATTTGGTTTTCTGCTCTAGCCTCTAGGCGCCCTAAATGCTGGTCTTAGCCATTCCTGGAAGAGTATATCACCATTTGTGGAAAAAAAATAAAAAAAATCCATTTTCTTGCAGGAATCTGACTTTTAGGTATATTGTCTATATTTGTATGCTGTATTAACACATTTGCATGTAAGATGCGAGCAAGTGTTTATAATAAGTTCACTTTGGAATATATATTTAATGTATGCATTATGTTTACTGTAGTAATAGTATTTGCTGATCATACGAGTCTTTTGTACTTGGTTTACTTTTCTTGTACGTTTGCTTTTGCTTCATTGAGAAATTACTGGTTTGATCTTTCTAACATTATGCCCAAAGTTTGAAACTTGTGATTTCATTATCTTATGTGGTTTCCCTTTGTTATTGTTTTCTTTTTAATGTCCTTTACATAGCAGGAATCTAAACGCAGGTAACAATTATTGGTTTACTACTTTAGACTTGAGAAGTGAATGGATTTCACTTTCGGCTTTCTTTTTTTTTGTTTTTTTTTTTTGAGGCAACTTTCGGCTTTCTTTAGCACATGTTGATCATTGCATTCTGATGATATTTATTGCTAAATTATTATATTTTGTGTGGTGTTTATGCGTGTAGAAAGATTTCTGGTTTTGCGTCTCTCATATAATGTCTCACAAATTTTGAAAAATTTCACGATCGGTGGAAAATCTCCCGTCCCATGAATTCGTCTGACTAATGGAGAATTCCCTCCAACGTCACTAGTCGACGAATAGAAATTGGGATTTAGGTTATAATGTGATTTATATTTTTAGATTTTACAAGATACCATATGAAAAACATGTAATGAATGTGACCAAATGTGGAAGCAACAAACTTTACCCTTCTATGTCCATTTTAATTGAGAATTAATGAAAAAATTTCTTGTTTCTACTGGCTTTCTTGTCTTCCAAATATTTTATAATTTCTTTGCTTTGTTGTTGATGTATATGACAAAGTATTATTCGGCGGTGTTTATTTGACATGTAAAGTGGAAGATTATGTGCTACAATTATGCAGCATTGTTTGACTCCTGTGGATAATAATTTTCTTTTTTTATGTGGAAAATATTTCCACATAATGATGAAAACTTAATTTCTTAATTATGGATTCTTTGAACTTTCGGCTGTGTACTTGTCATGTGCTTCCTACTTTTTTATGTCTTATAATTTGATATTATACAGTCTGATCTAACTAGTTTAAAATGTATTATGTCATCTGATTCGGAAACACTTATTGGAAATCACCTAAATCTTATCTTAATGCATAAAATATGAAACATTTTTATTCTTGTCCATAAACATATTCTGAAGGGTCACATGTTGACTATTAAATTTCTATGTTCATGTGACATTTAGGATTAAGTTACTATATACCTTAATATCAATCTTTAGCACATGTACTTAGAGATGATTGTAAATTTATTCATTCAACTTTTGTTGGGAAAAAGTTAGTAGAAATTATAACCAAAATTCTGTTGGGAAAGTGGTCGGAAGTGTATAGAAATTATAATTAAAATTGTGGTTGGAAGTTGATCATAAATTGGTCGGTATATGACTTCTGATGATGTACTGTCCGACTAACTGTTGTTGGTATTCATTCGGTTTTTGTGATCAGTATTTGACTGTTTTCTTGAAGTGAAGATTGTTTGCCTAGGCTTATAGGAAAATTTTCATTTTTGGACTCGTAAAGTGGGCATTTTCTACATTTCGTTTCCTTTATTACGGGATTTTCATATGATGTCGTTTATGGTCAAAAGATCTTTATGTTGCAGACCTATTTCCTGTCCATTGACTAACGACTTTTGGAGTTGTTGCATTAGTTAGACGAACTCAGAGGATTTTCCGTTAGTAACTGGAAATACAATGAGATCTGGTACATAACATCAGATTTTTCAAATTTTGTAGATGTCAAACGAGAAACCGTAGTATCTAAAGTTGGTTGTGTTCTTGGAGTTATTGTGCTTTAAAGGAAGTAACTATCTGCAGGTCCTTCCTGAGTTCCTGTGGATATGTGCTTTAAAGTACAGATGTTTTGAGTTATTTAAAGTTCAAACCAATTAGAAGTAGGAGTTGTGCTTTTATTTAGATCTGAAATACTGAAGTTCGCTTGCATACTGTTGCTGTAGAATATTCATGTATGTGTCATTATTCATATTCTGCACACGCAGCTTCCCATGGCTCTCTCAGTTAATTCATTAATGAGAATTTAAACACTTTGATTTTCAGGTTTTTATGCTGTTATTACATCATTCTTGAATTATATTCTTGCAATTCTATGGTTTATTACGATCATGCCTTTTCTGTTAGTCGAGGTAACTCGGATTATGATAATTTAGTTAATCAGGCAAGTTACGTGTAGACCAAAACATCTTTTACCTTCAAAATTATACGTGTTTTTTACACTTTGTCATCTAATTAGATCAATGTTTATTAGAAGAAACTATTTGGATTTTTTTATTTTTTTTTAAAATATTCTGTTTGTGTATATAGTTGGTTAGACCAAGCCAGCTTTGAAACATGGACAAAACAACACATATATTTGTTTTTGGTATTTTATACTAGAGAGGTAATTGTACGTATTACATATTTTGGGCTCAATCCATTGGGCCGGAAGACCATAAAACTTGTTGGGCTGGCGGAGTAGGCCTAGGAGGTGAGTGAGAGTCCTAATCCTGATAGGACTCTAGTCCGACAAAGACCTAATTCGTTTAGGATTCTAATTTGGAAGAGAGAGAGAAAGTCCCAATGAACTTAGGAGTCCTTTTCCTAGCATGATTTGAACTAAAATATTATTATATAAAGAGATCATACCCCGTTATTCTAACTAACTAACATTGAAAAACACTGAGAATATATTAATAATATTATTAAGTGTTAAACAGAATAAAATTTTTAGAAATATCCGTGCATGGTAGTGCCAAGCAAAATGAAAAAGTGATTTGATTGAATGTGTGGCATGATAGGGCTAGGCAAGTTGTGGTGCTTTGCCTTCCATCAACTACGAAAAAAAGTTGCGTTTTTCCGGAAACTTTGCTTCATGTTCTCCGCTTATATCAATCAACTTGACATTACCATCAATTTAATTATTACAAATATCACGTTTGTTCGCATTATACCAATATATTGTTGTATTTATCATGTGATCACTCACTTTCTCAACAACTATTAAGTTTAGTGTGTAATAGATTTGATAATGTGATTCATGGATGCGGATACAATGATACAGATATGACATTATATTTGGAAACAGTATCGGACATGACACGACGCTACATAATGATTTTTATAGAAATGTCCGTGCATCATAATTTTGAAGTGACCAACTCCAAATTATCTTCAACTAATCAATGAAATAAGTAATAATAAGATAATACATTAGTCACAAGAAAAGTGGAGAGGTGGTTGTTATTATAAAGCACTTGACAATAATCTTTTCCATGTTTAAGTGGGCTTTGATCTTATTATTGACGACAGAAATTGAGCCCCGAAAATCAGCAGGCTCAAATAAAAGATTAGAAATGATTTGAAGTCCAATCTTTTTTTCTTCCCGCCTAGTGTTTATCCGAGCTCAAGTACTGTATAGATCCAATTAGAAATAATTGTATCATATATTTTGGACTCAGTATAATATATTTTGGAAATTTGTAGGCATTTATATATCTTTGACCCTATGTTGGACGAACACGACCTTGTTTTGGGCCTAACCCAATAGGCTCAAAACGAATAAGATAGTTGGTTGGGCTTTTACGGAACAAGCCCAGATAGGGTGAGGGATTATTAACCTTATCAGGGCTCTTGCTCACCAGAGTCCTAGCCGGAGTAGGATTCTAACCTAAGGAAGATGGACTAGAGTTCCAGTCTAAATAAAAATCCTTTCCCAAGTAGGATTTTGGCTATATATGGGATCTGGATCATTATTCAAACCACGTTAAAAAATACTGGAGAGAAAACAGGAATTATTGAAGTGTTATTTTTACATGGGAAAGATTCTAAATCTTGTTTAAGAGATCCTAATGCCTTGTCCAATCCATTATTTGGATTGCTTTCAAGTAAACCCTTCGACACTTGTAAATTATTGATACCGTCTATACCATGTTGCAAGACGTCAATTTCTATAGGATTCAAATACTAACTTATGCATGGTGCAATAAGTTGAAAGAATCACTTACAATCGAGCCTCCTAGTATCCGAATCTAGAAAAAACCCGAATGAGAAAACAAAAAATAAATAACTAAATAAATAAAACGATCATATTTTATATGACTCTTGGACTCCATTTTTTCTTCTCCAAGTTCGTTCTTTAATATTTTCTATCCACTCCAAAAATAAACAATATTTTATTTATTGTTCTACACACAATTTTATTTCATAACGATTTTTAGCCATTCAAAAAAAAAAGTAGAAAATCTTACAACGATATGATGATTTTTACTTTTGAAATTCAAGCATGTAATAAGCCCATCAACCAACCAACCCCCTTTCCTTTTTGTATTAGAATTAGAATTGAATTAGGATTAATCAATCCCCTAATAAATACATCAATCTCAATTCCAAATTTCATTATCTCTCTCTCCCCTCCCTTGAAATTCTCTTCTTCTGTCTGTCTCTCTCGCAATAATTTTCAACAATTTTGCTCAGTCAGTAATCAGTAGTATCTTAAGCAGCAAAACCAGAAGTTATGTATCTCAGAAGGGAGGAATTCTGTTGCAGTCATCCGATAAACATGGAAAATCCCATCTACTCAGCTCAATCACCCAAAAAATTGACGGAATTAAATTTTCGCAACTGCACTCAAGAATTCACAACCGTAATCACACACCAAGAATCATTCACGGGCCCCGAACCCCGTATCGAATTGGAATTGTCTTGCCATTCTATTTACGAAGATATGGTTGCAGTTTCGGATTGGGGCATTAGACAGTTCGAGAGGCAGGTCCTTACACGGTTAGAGAGACAAGTCCAAGAATCTGCGTCTATAGATTTGCTAATGCCGAAAGGCAAAGCAGCAGCAGAAGAGAATTTAAAGTTTTGGCCAGAAAACATAGCAGATGAGATAACAGATTGGCCTATCTGGGACAGTGTAAAGAATTTTATAATGTGTAAACTCTTTTTTTTACCTATTTTCTTATATTTAGTCTAATTTATATAGACTAACTACATGATATATACAAGGTAAATGAATAAAATAAGCCTTAAAAATAGCACATGTGAATTATCATTTTTCTACAGATTTGATATCCTCATTCAAGCCTTCAATCACGTCCTCTTGATGATTTCTTGATTTCAGGCTTGATATTAGACAATTTGTCTTGATTTGGATTTATCTCCTCAATATCCCCCGCAAACTGGGCTGTATTTCAGTAGACAAGCCAAGTTTGAGACTTAAGACTTCCAATCTTTTACGAGAGAGAGCTTTGGTGAATATGTCAGCAACTTGAGCAACTTGATTATGTGAGGTAACAAAACGGATAATAAGATCTCCATTGGCAACCTTTTCACGTACAAAATGATAGTCAAGCTCATGTGTTTTGTCCAAGCATGATTCACAGGATTGTGGGACATTTGTAATGCAGACATGTTATCACAGTATATGACCGGAATGTTAGGAAGAACAACTCCAATATCTCGTAAGATGTAGGAAATCCAAGTAATTTCTGCAGCCGTGGAAGCAAGTGCTCGATATTCGGCTTCAGCACTAGTTGCTGTTTTGCACTCCAAGATATGCAACTAGTACCAAGATATGTACAAAATCCTGTAGTTGATTGTCGTGTTGTCGGACAACCCGCCCAATCTGCATCAGAAAAGGCATACAAGTCAAGTGATGAATTTTTGAAAAAATTTATGCCTCGAGAGATCGTCCCTTGAACATATCGCAAAATGCGTTTCACCAATTGAAAATGATAAAGACTAGGCTTTTGCATAAATTGAGAAACATAATTAACTTGCAAGCCTCCAACAATACTTCTATAAAGATGCTCATCTGCGAGTTCTTCACTTCCAATCTGATTGACTTGTTTCTTGGTCACCATTGGTGTTGAGACAAAATTGCAATCTGTCATTTGAGCTCTAGCCAACAATTCCTTAGCATATTTAGATTGATTAAGAAAAATTCTATCATTAAAATGAGAAACAGAAATGCCAAGAAAATAATGAAGTTCTCCTAAATCTTTCATAGCAAATTCTTTTGCAAGGTGAGACATAAATTGGTGAAGTATTTTTGAATTAGAGCCTGTCAGAATTATATCATCAACATATACTAGTAATAACAATTTACCTTGTGAAGAGTGTTGAACAAATAAAGACGAATCTGCTGAACTGCAAATAAATCCCTTAGAAATTAAAAAATTACTGAATTTAGAGAACCAAGCTCTTGGAGCCTGGCGTAAACCATATAGTGCTTTCCTGAGAATCTTGTGCGAATGCATCAATTAGAGCATTCCAAACTTCAGTTGATGTTGTGAGTCCCACAACTAGCCGTAGAACCTCTTCGGTCAAGGTTCCAGTTATCCATCCTCGGAGAAGACTATCCGAACTTATCCAAGCAATAAATGTTTTATTTGCTTCTTCAATATTTGTCTTATCTGCACCTTCAGTGGTGGAGATATTAATTGTCTTGTTGGGCATTGGATATCCTCCATCAATAAACCCTATCATATTTTGACTTTCAATAAGGCCCATGATTTGAGTTTTTCACAATAAAAAATTGTTGTAGGTCAATTTGATGGAAACAAAGTTCCCTACATTAAGAGTTGTAGGGTAGGGATATTTAGGAGAAGATGATTGGGGCGAAGACATTGACGAAGAAGAAGAAAAAAAATGAAGAAGAAAAGGGGAATAGGAAAAGGTGTTTAGTTTTTTTAAAGAAAAGAGAAGATGAACAGCTTTTACACTTAGTGACTTTGATACCATAAAGAATTTTATAATGTGTAAACTCTTTTTTACCTATTTTCTTATATTTAGTCTAATTTATATAGACTAACTACATGATATATACAAGGTAAATAAATAAAATAAGCCTTAAAAATAGCACATGTGAATTATCATTTTTCTACATATTTGATATCCTCATTCAAGCCTTCAATCACGTCCTCGGATGATTTCTTGATTTCAGCCTTGATATTAGACAATTTGTCTTGATTTGGATTTATCTCCTCAATACAGTGGACGTGCGGAATTAGCAGAGTTTGTTTCGATTAAAGCTTGGGATGCGTTTCAATGTCTGCCGGTTGACCACAATACTATCTGCCTTCACTTCGAAACCATGGTAAAACACGTGCATGTTTATGAAGAACCTGTTGTTGTTTCGGGAGATTGTCCGATTTGTCTAGAAGAATTTTCCAAGTTTTCTCAAGCTCGTCTGCCGTGTAAACATCTGCTCCATAGAGATTGCTTAATTATGTGGTTCACCAAAGTTCAAAACTGTCCGATCTGCCGTTACGGGAGTCCGGATCACAGACACTGATCACTGATGTGTTGACAGAGTTAAAGGCGTGTTAATTTCCACAGAAAATTCGGCGAATGGTGTCAATGAAATCCAACAATTTTTGTATTTCTAGTTAATGAGGATACAATGTTGGAGACTTTTCTGGGAATTCTGGATTTATAACTTTTGCAATGGCTTTTGTGCATTTTCAATGCAACTCCTCTGTGGATTCTGAAATTCTGGGGTGTTTCTGTGTTTACATTGGATGATTTCTGTATTTACAATTATATGGCATGTGCTGAGGATCACAGATGTTTTATGAGGGAGGTGACTAAACAGCTTTTCAGCTTGACAACAGCTTCTGGGATGATGCATTTTATTTGCTTTGGTCTGATGGTTTTGTATACACAAGTTTTGTTGGAGTTTTGGGACTTATAGAAATAGAGAACGCACCCTTTGGAAGGGTTTTGAGATTTTTTGGAGTACAAGCTGTTCTCAGACAGCTTTTATCAGCTTCAGAAGATATATATTTTGGGACTTGTGTGAATCATCTTTATGATACTTCACAAGCTGTTTTGGTGACTTTGGCCAGTTGGAGAAACTTCAGAATCACGGAAATTACTTTTACCCCCCCTGTACTTTGATGGTCAGTATAGGCATGGAGAGATGGGAGTTACAAGCCCACCATTTCCCTAGAACAATTAATATATTCATACTATTAAATTTAAAAATCCAATTATCATCCAAAATAAACACGAAAGGATTGGCAACTGAATAAATAATTACCAGAGATCCATATAATAATGTGGAAATATTTAATAATTTTTGATTTATTTAGTGTGCCCACAAATGAAAAGCTGTTTGGATTATCATTTTTTTAATTTTGCTTCCAATTTGTTTTGGTACCGCCCCTGGCTCAATCCCAAACCTAACCAAACCAGATTCTACCTAATTACAGTGGTTCCACCTTTTTATTACAAATAAAAATTTATAAGACAAAAAAAGGGTAATTATACTCACATTCCTCCGACTTGGGGTAAATACAGTGACACCCTCTCAATTATTAGAAATTAGAAATAGATTTCTAACCATAACGGAAAAATAAAAAACTTAATAATAAATTACAAAATAACTAAATTATCCACAATATTTTTCATACATGAAATTAACAAAGTGATTGAGCTATTGTCCAGTTAATAAAATATTCGAGTATATTTCAAAACAAGAAAAATGACTACCACCATTAGAAAATAAAGGATAGAAAGAACACATTTTAACGACCAATTGCCACCAGTCAACTACATTTTTGAACAAAATACAGAAGAAAAGTCAACCCAAATTACTTTGGATGCAAGTGTACAACATCCAATGCCAAATGTACCTACCCTAAAGCATTCACTTTATCATGACCAAGTGGACATATGCTACACCTACACGTATATATCACCGCCAATCCCCCTTCGGTTTTCGCCCCCCTCTCGACACACCTTTCCTCTCCTCCCTTTCTGGGAATCGGAATTATTCTCCAGAATCTATCTATCCTCTGTTTTCTTATACCTTCTCTTTATATTGCTCCATTTTCTCTTTCTTGAATTTGTAGATAGCAGATATCTGTGTATATAAATTTTCACTGTCGGGGACGTATTTTCTTTTGTTTATTTTTTTGATTTATAGAATAGGAAAAAAGAATCATCATGTCTGCAGCAGTTGAGATCGTTGGTCAGAAACTCATCGAGGGTTTTCAAGATCTCGCAGCTCATGATCAGGTTTTGAACTGCTTTCCCTTTTGTTTTATTGGGTTTTTCCTTTTCTTCGCTCTCGTGATGGGGAAATGATTTTGTGTTAGTTTATTCTGGGTCGATTTAATTTTGATTGATCTTTCTCGGGGGCAATTGAGATTCAGCTGATTTGATTTGATGGAATCTGTGTTTGCGTTCATTATTTGATTTTTCTGATTTCGAATGTGTAAAATTTGACTAAAGGTTTTGGGAATCTTAATTCTGATCTCATGGGGTAAAGGAGGAATTAGAATTATGGGAGATTTATTTAATTAGCTTACTATTTTGCCTGAAAATTCTATGAAGAGATAATCGATCAGTCTGACGTTGGAGTAAATTGGATTTTTGAATTTTCAGAATAAAATGAAGGCGAATTGTACAGCAGCAGTGGAGGGGACTAACAGTACTAACAACAATAATCATCATGGGGATTGTGCAATTTGTTTGAATAAGATAGTGCTTCAAGAAACAGCTCTTGTCAAAGGTTGCGAGCATGCCTACTGGTTTGTCTGAATCTCTATTTGATTACCTGTAATTTTTCGTAAGATACTTAAAATCGTCATTCTAGAAAGTGATGTTGAAGTCGAGGAAGTATGAAAAGGATTTTTGCTGCAGTTTGAGAATAAGTGATATCAATCGTTAACCAATATAGATATGGATGGAAGATTTCTTAGGTGTTTTGAGTTGTTTGTTGAATATAAGATGGTTAAGTTTAGCTATTAATTGGTTCGTTATTTTCTTGGTCAGTGCGACATGCATCTTGAGATGGGCCTCGTACAAAGAGGAACCAACTTGCCCGCAGTGTAAAAATCCATTTAACTTCCTTCATGTTCATCGTGCGCTTGATGGATGGTATGTTAATACTCTTTATCATGGTAATTGGTGATGTACTTTGTATTTACTTCTATCTAATGCTTGTATGGTAAATTTAGGGAAGGTTTCTTATTCTGTTTTGAATATGGGAAAATGGTCTATATGTTATATTGATAGCCGAAATTGATCAAATATGTTTGGTTTTAGGAACTTAGGAAAGGAAAAGAAAAGAAAATGATGAGGAAAGTTGTTAGATGCTTGGTTAGTTACTAAAGAGAATAGGAAAGAAAGGAAAAGAAAAGAAAATGATTAGGAAAAGTGTATTAGATGTTTGGTTACTAAGAGAAGAGGAAAGAATGAAAAGAAAAGAAACTGAAGGAGCATTGGAGGAACAAAATGACCAACATATATAGAACCAAGTAACCAACATGTCAAACGAGGTACTAATATTAATGACGCACCAAAAAAAAATAAAAAAAAATAAGGAGAAGGTATGAAGTAACAGAATATGTAGAAAGTATGCTTTTTGTTGTTTCTGTTGCACTCCATATCTTACAGAAATGGTTGCTCTTGATTCTTGAACAGCATTCATGATTACATGTTCGAAGAGAGTGTGTGTCTTCTCCTAAGAGCTTCGTGGTTCAATCCTCTAGTTGTGGTGGAACGAGAGGAAGTAGATGAGGAAACGGAAGAGTCTTATTATTATTACGAGGACGACGACGAAGATTTAAATGAAGCCTATTTAAATGGCTCTTCCAATCTCCGCATCGGAAACCGAAGATGGGGAGACAATGGATATGTCAGGGGAGGAAGGCAAGAAGCCAGGCCCGTCTACAGGCCCAACATCCAAGATGCGGGCCCATCTCGTCAGCCCAAGAAAAAAGAGCCCGAATTGAAAGAAACTGTGGGGCGGCGTGCGAAACGGGCTTTGAAACGGGAGGCTGCTGACAGGGCAGCCGCAGCTAAGCATCAGCAGCATTTGGTGAGGTTGGGTCGTTAGTAGTTGGATTCTTGATTCGGAGAAAACCTCAATCTTGTACAGTGTTTTATTATAAGCCCTTCGTCTGTGAAACAATAAGGATAATGGATTTTTGGGATTTGGAAAAAGGGTGCGTTGTTGTTATGTATCCCTATATCCCACTAAGGTTTACCTGCTATTTTTGGCGGGTAATCTAGGTTTGTTTGAATAAACTAATTCTAATTGGATTTTTTCTTGTTTTGTTGGTCGGTTGGCCCTAGTGTGATGTTTAGGGGATAGTTAGTTTTCCAGATTTGATCGTAGTCGCATAGTAAGTGGTGTGTAGCAGATAACCTCAGAATCACTTTTAGGTTGGAGTTTGGAGAAGTATACAATAAGAACGGAGATTCTTGTCTGTTTTTTTTTTTTCAAGCTTCTTGTCTAATGGACATTAATCTCTTAGCAGCCTAGTCTAAATGTACTAAAATTGATATAACTATAAATTAGGGTACTAAAATAGGAAAAAAAACCTATTGCTTAAGAAAGAATTATTTCTAGTGACTTTCAGGACAGTTGGTAAATTATTTATTATTTTTTAGGTGACTGTGGGTCCCCGAAAACCGAAAATCTCTTACAAAATTGATTGATTTGAATTTTTGATTTTCCATGACAGTATTAATTGTACATCTGTCTCTCTCACGCAAACGTTTGAGAAAATCGACATCAGACCTGAACGCGCACTCTCTTTTCCTTTCCGTGATTTTGTCTATTCAAAAACCTCTTCATCTTCCTTGTGTGGTCGCGTGATCATCCCATTACCGCTACACTTTCTTTTCATGATTTCAGTCGTGTAATTTCATGAGAATCGCATTGCTTCGCTGGGTTCAGACAATGCTGGGACAAAGTTAAAAGTTAAAACTCGACTAATTTAATAGAATTTCTACACCCATTAAATTTGATGGCAAGTTGTAGGTGAACCGATAATTGAATTTCTGTTTAGTGAAGCAGTGTCCTTTCTCGGCGGAAACTGCGTCCGGTGGAGGTAATAAGTGTTCATTACACTTTTTTAGTGTACGGTATTATGTATGATGAATTGCTTCTACGAGAAAAAAGAAAGAAAAAAAGTTAAAAAGATTTCATATCGTTGTTCTTTTGGTGTTTTCAGGGAAAGTTCTAGCATTTGCTACCGGAGAAGTGCTAAAAAGGTGATCTTTTGCGAGAACTGAGTTTTGTCAGGGAAATCTTGTATATTAGCAATTTGTTTGAGGCTTGAGCAATAAGATTGAAAAAAATATTTTTTTATTACTTAGCATCCAAAAGATGATACCTAGGAAGAATATAGGACATGACTCGCTCTATGTGTTGGTGTTATTGGGTTTTGGTTTCTTTGTTGCAACATACAATTTGTTGACCATGGCGATGCACAATGCTAGTAAAAATGGTTCAGAGGAGTGGTATAATGACGGGATAACCGAGGGAAAAGGTGTGAAGTTTCATGTTGTGCTTACAGCCACTGATGCACCTTATAGCAAATGGCAGTGTAGGATTATGTATTATTGGTATAAAAAGATGAGAGATGCCCCTGGATCAGATATGGGAGGTTTTACTCGCGTTTTACATTCTGGAAATCCTGATAATTTAATGGAGGAAATCCCAACTATGGTTGTAGATCCCCTTCCAGAAGGTCTTGATAGGGTAAGAATCGGGGCTCTGTTTTTTAGGTAATATTTAATTATTTTTACTTCTCCATTTCAAATGTCTTATTTTCTTGATTCGGATCTGCACAGGGGTACGTTGTTCTAAATAGGCCGTGGGCGTTTGTCCAGTGGTTGGAGAAAGCCACAATTGAGGAAGAGTATGCCTTGCTATAGCTTGAGAAGTGCTCTTTTTAATTTACTTCTAATTTGTATAAGATCATATAATTTCAGCTCATACGAGCCTCATACTATTGGTCATGCAGATACATTCTAATGGCAGAGCCTGATCACATATTCGTTAATCCATTGCCAAATTTGGCTCATGGGGATCATCCGGCTGCATTCCCGTTTTTCTACATAAAGCCTGCTGAAAATGAAAAAACAATGAGAAAATATTATCCAGAAGAGAAAGGTCCTGTTGCTAATATTGATCCAATCGGAAATTCACCAGTAATTATCAAGAGGGTACGTCCTGGATTTTATCTAACTGTTGTATATGAGTATTCTAAAGATGATTTTTTTTTTTGTTATTTTCGGCATGTGAATAAGCTTTTTACATTGTGGTGACTGTTATTATTGCTGCAGGCAATTTTGGAGAAAATTGCACCTACATGGATGAATGTTTCCTTGCGTATGAAAGATGATCCAGAGACTGATAAGCAGTTTGGCTGGGTGCTAGAAATGTATGTTGGGTTGTAAAACATTTTTTCTTAGCGACTTTTTTCTAAATGGTATAATTTTCGGATTTCTGTAATGTCTTACAGGTATGGGTATGCAGTTGCATCTGCTTTACATGGTGTTAGACACATACTCCATAAAGACTTCATGCTACAGGTCTGCACGATCTTTGTTGGAAACTCCTTATTAGTTATTAGCAATTATAGATAATTAGATAGGTATCCCTTACACATACCTCCCTTGTAACTTAATTCCACATTACATTGGCTCCTATTTCTTGATTATTACACAAATCATCACAAGTCTAGCCTTGATATTTTTTATACATTCAGCCCCCATGGGAAGTTGATGTTGGCAAGAAGTTCATTATCCATTATACATATGGATGTGATTACAACATGAAGGTACGATTTTCTTCTCATAACTCATTCTTTTAAGCTGTACAATTTTATTTTATGTTTTTTTGGGCAATTTTTTTCTTCGTTCACTGCAATTTTTCTTGAGTTGGGAACTATCTGAACCCCATAATTCCTTTGGGAATTTTCTGAGTTTTTCTTAAGTGAAGATGCCGTTTATTTTATTTTATGCTTTTGGTCGGTCACTTACTATCTGAAAATGAACAGGGAGAATTGACTTATGGAACGGTAGGGGAATGGAGGTTCGACAAGAGATCCTACATTCGCAGCCCTCCACCAAGAAATCTTTCACTACCACCTCCAGGCGTTCCTCAAAGTGTGGTATGCTAAACTTACCACCATCAGATTCTTAATTATTACAATGCTTTTTAGTTATGTAATGGGCCAACTACGAATACCCCCCTGAGGTGAAAAATCGTTGACAATCGTTGACTCAGGGTGTTTTTTGTAAATTTCAATGCTTCAGTTTTTTTCTTTTTTCTAAAATGACGCAAACCCGAGGGGATTTTTTTTCCCCAGAATTAGTCCTTATGTAAATGCATAATAATGTCTGCAGGCGAGGCTTGTGCAATCAGTGAATGAGGCAACTGCAAATATTCCTGGCTGGGAAACAGAGTAAATAGTGACTCTGTTTTCGAACTCTTATCTGATATCAGCTGGAGTTCCTTGTTTTTGAGGCCTCCACAAGGACACATGATACCAAGTAAGAAGAAATGATAGTTAATAGAAGAAGATGTTGATTTTTGTTGTAAGTAAATCTTTTTTGACGATGCTTCTAACCTCGATACAATTGAAATGGCATTCTTTTGTACAGTGAGTATGGTTCCTGTGTTGATTTTCTGTTCTTGGATCTATAAGGTAAAATCTTTGTACATTCTCCATAACAACATCCAAAACAAAACTAGAAACGAATTTCAGGAGACTGCTCTCCAACTAAATGGTAAATTTGAATTACATGATCATTGGCAGCAGAACCCTAAGATTAGGGTGTACTACAAGACTTTTATGTGGTGCATTATAAATTGAAATTCGCTATAATATATGGAAATAGTTTTAAAGTTAGGGGTACAGGTGCAAACTACAGAAATCAAAGAATTGAGTGCAAGGAAAAAGCAAACAACTAAAAATGCAATCATATATATGCCTAGTGATCTCTAGAAAACTAACGAAATCAAAGGCAAACAGATGCCATGAATAAAATAACAAG
The DNA here is from genome assembly GCA_958496215.1 of Verbena officinalis. Taxonomy (NCBI): domain Eukaryota; kingdom Viridiplantae; phylum Streptophyta; class Magnoliopsida; order Lamiales; family Verbenaceae; genus Verbena; species Verbena officinalis. The sequence continues at coordinate 2,215,876 of OY292385.1, forward strand.
AAGTTTCATGGAGAAAATAATAATCTGAAAATCAGATTTCTAGTTAATTTAGTACTAATGCGTGCAATTAGGGATGGCAATGGGCAATTGATAAATTGCAAAACAGATAAGCTCACTGTTAATTGTGCATTTCCGTTCTTAGAAATTTAAAGTAATTTCACGTAAAAATAAGTATGGCACACGGATTTTATTACCACAGAAAACTAATAACAGAAGGAAAACGGATTCAAAATTAGTCAGCATACTTGCATCATGACGAACTCCAACTTGATCATCTTCGTACTCGTAGGAGCATTCTCCATTTCACAATGGAAAAAACATAGAGCTTGTCCCACATGTCTTCCATGAACCCAAAATACGCATCCCTCCACGACTTGTTGAAAATCAATGTTGTGCATACAGTGGAAAATCCAACTGTAAATCCAGAAGATAAGAATACATAAAACCAATCTATCTTTGATTTATCGCTGCCTTCATTCTCCTCGTTGTTCACTGGTGCAGGGACTTTATCGCCGTTGTTGCAACTTCTTGTTAATGGAGGCCCACAAAGATGGTTTCCGATAAAGCTGGAAGGATTGAAACCCAAGATTTGGGTGCTTTCCGGTATTCTCCCTGTTAAGTTGTTGCAAGACAGATTCAGATAATTCAAATAAGACATAGTTGTGAAACTGTTGGGAATCCCACCGGACAGAGAGTTTCTTGAGAAATCAAGAGATTCCAAGTGATTCATGTCTCCAATGTTGTTTGGAATTAATCCTGTCAAGTAATTGCCTGACAAGTTGAGTGATCTCAACTCCACTAGACTTGTCAGCTCCTTTGGGATATCTCCAAACAAATTGTTATTTGAAAGATCAATATTTGTAACCAATCGAAGAATGGTGTCATACTGGAATTCACGCCCTTTAGTATAGACTGCAACATTCTCTATAAATATTGAGTTATAATAACTACTGTTAAAATTGTACGTGGTGTAAAAATCATTCACATTTCTTTTTGTAGCCATGGCAGTAAAATTGTTGACACATCTAGGTATCATCCCAGAGAATTGATTGTGTGAGAGATCCAATATTTGAAGAGAGTTTAGGTGGCATATATTTGAGGAAATTTCACCACTCAACTTGTTTGAGCGTAAAATGAGAAATCTCAATCTTTGTAAGCTCGTCCCCATCCATTTTGGTAGCTTCCCTTCAAGGTTATTGTGAGCAAGGTCAATGTTCACTAATTCGGTGCAACTATGCATTGAGAAAGGTAATTGCCCACTAAACTTGTTGCTTCGAACATTCAAAGACATTAAATTCGTTAGAAATTCTACGGAAATTGGGATGCTTCCAGACAAGTTGTTATTTCCTAAATTCAACACCATTAAGAGTGACCATTTCATGAAGCAATCTGGCAATTCTCCAGTTAATTGATTTCCGCCTAGATGAAGAAATTCCAAATCATGATCTGTGAGTTCGTCGCAGAGAAAGTGAAATAGACCTCCAGAAAATGAGTTATTGGAGAGATCCAACTGGGCCACTGTATCTTTTATTAGAGGCAATGGGCCACTGAACTTATTTGAACTCAAGTATACATACTCACTGCCAAATCTATCGGGAATCTTTCCATGGAGATGGTTGTGAGACAAATTTACTCGCCTGATCCCCCAAATGAAGCTAGGTACGAGACCTGAGATTCCAGTACTAGATAAATCTAGATCTTCAAGATTCTTTTGAGTGACGAGCCATGAAGGAATATGCTTATCGCCAACACCCAAGTTCCATGAACCCAAATCCAGATAGTACTCAAGTTGGAAGGGTGGAATCCAACTTGGGTTCACTTTCAAAGTCAAGTGGTTTCCAAAAGCAGATAACCCTCTTAATTTTGTGAGATTGACAAAGTGGCTTTCGGTCACAACCCCTTCCAACTTGTTCTTTCCAATAGAAAGAAATTCCAACTTAAGAAGTTGGCCCAAACTCTCTGGAAGATTTCCACTCAATTTGTTATCATATAGATATAAATTTTCCAGAGACAATAGATTTCCTAGATTGGTTGGAATTGAACCAGATAATAAGTTGCCACCAAGATTAAGGAGTTGAAGACTCTTAAATTCTCCAAACTGATCAGTTAGATGACCAGAAATTTGATTCTCAGATAAATCTAAGGATCGCAAAGAGTCTAAAAAGCAATCTGACATATTACCAAATGAATCTGATATCTCTCCCTGCAACTTATTACCAGTTAAGCCCAACCTTTGCATTTTGCACAAGTTACCAATTTCTCTTGGTATTTTTCCAAAAATCTCAGAATTAAAAGATAAATCGAGGGTATTGAGATAGCTTAGATTTGCTATGGCATTGGAAATTGTACCATGCAGAGAGTTGTAACTCAAAGAAATAAATGAAAGGTCCTTGCAAGAGTAGAGCCAATCGGGAATGGTGGAATTGAAATTATTGAAAGGGAGATCAATGTGTTGGAGTTTGGTGGTGTTAACATATTTCATCACCGGATCAGCCATGAGATCATTAAGCTTGCAGCCTTGGCAATTCAGTTCTACCAAAGAAGGGAGTGTGTTGATCACCTGTACCAGGTTTGCTCCAGCTTTGCTCAGATCCACCCAATTCATGTTGAGATGCTCCAACTGAGAAAGCCCCGACAACCATTCAAGATTGTCCGGATCGAGGAGGTAGTTGTCCTCCAAAATCAACATGTGTAAATTTGACAGATTTCCAATGGTGTGAGGAATGGTTCCGTGAAATCCAGCACTTGATAAATTCAAATACTCTAGGCCTGTCAGCGACCCAATGAAGGAAGGTATTGTTCCATTGAAATTGTTGTTGCTAAGATCAAGATACCTCAACTGTGTTAAATTGAGCAGAGAAGGATTTATTTTGCCACCTAACCAATTAGTTGAAGGGTCAAAATAAAGAGGATCATAGTTATTTTGAAGATGGAGCTGATGGACATGGCCAGTGAAGTTGTTGCAAACGACACCTTTCCAGTTGCAACAATTCACTTTTTGATCACTACCATTATTCCATGAAGATAGTAGATTGAAGGGATCTTCCAGGGATTGCTTGAAGGTTAGAAGAGCTTGTTTTTCAATTTCAGGACAGAGAATATTATTATTATTATTATTGCTATTGTAATTTTCAATCATGGAATAGCTTAATTGGAATCGGAAGGTAGCCATGTGTATGAACAAAATAGCTACGAAAAACAAATTTGGTGCAAAAGGGATTGGCTTTGGACAGTTACTCATCATGATGATGATCTTTTGCAATGTCTTGGAATTAATTTGTTGGTATAACATGAAAGAACATTAGCTGCATGCGGGCATCGGATGTCAATTTGTACTTGATTGACTCTGACTCATACAATTAATAGCCCAAAGAAGACGGAGACGACTAATAAGAAAATTGCATACATAAGGATAAGGCCACAATATAATAAGACGGAGACCGCTTGAAGCTTAAAAGTCTTCCTTTTCAATTTTTGGACAGAAAAACAGCCTAATTTGAATTTTGAAAGAAAAATTGGAGAAGATAATATCAGTGCCAAAAAATAGAATTATGGAACTAATTGTAGCATAGTTCTCTTCCGGAGCATTAAAAGAAATTAACGAAAGTCTGAAGTGACCTAAATATATCAACTTTTGGAACATGATGGACTAAAATTGCAAAACATGACAAAATAAAAGGACTAAATGATTCAATTTTAAAATTTAAGGAACTAAAATAAAATAAAGTTTTCTATGCAGTTCACTCATTTAAACGCATACTCATCTCTTCAATTCCTTCTACGTTTTAACCCGTACCATGTTATCACAATTATGAGGTCAAAAGAAAATGTGTTAGGAATCTCTTAAAGTACGTGAGTTTATATTCAAGAAAGTAAAAAAATTAATTTTTCAATGGCTAATTATTTAAAGGGAAGTTAACACTTAATTAATTATTTTATTAACCAATCAGCTTAATTAACTTTCCTGTATTACATACTCTTTTATTTTCTTTGAATCGATATACAAGTTATAACTATGATGATCTTAATTGATTAATCCTTTTACAAATTAGGGCAAATTACATATGGGTTACTGACATTTGCCATATTTATATTTAAGTCTATTTAGATGCGTTTATTACATTTAGATCTACTTAGATGCCATATTTATGTTTCTAGATTGAATAACGAAACGATTTTGTAAATGGGTAAATTACTGCTACACCTCCAGAGATAGTGAGATACTAATTTATGATATAGGAAATGGATAATTACACCCACATACTCTGAGGTTACATAACATATCCTGTCAAAGAATTTTTATTACATAGTTGAATGGATTTCGGGAACATCTATTCAATAATACCTGATTTTGTTTATATTTCTTAACAGAGGAACCTGGAACATTAGAAAAACTTGAGTTCATGGTATGTTTCTGTAATTTCCCAAACCTCGGGGCATGTTTGTGTAAATAAGTCAAATTTCAGGGCTGGGTATGTGAGCGTAATTATCCCTAAAAATAGAACTGAACTACATAATGCAGAAGTAGAACTTTTACAACAAAACATATGTGAAAAAGGGCAATCATCACCTCTGTCCTCTGTTTTCTTTCATGGTTACAAAACAAGATCTTGCTGGAAGTATTTCCTGCACGTAGGATAAGCTAATTCGGTAAGACAATACACAATCCAATAAAGTTTCAAGTTTTGCACTAAAAAGTTAAGCTAATTTCCCATGTTGTTATTAATTTTTTGTTCATTTAGTTTGTTGCACTATTGAAAGGAGGTGTATCTTGATTATATTTTACTTCAGTACTCTACAAGCAAAGTTGTAAATTCATAATTGACTCTTTAATTAACTGTGAGTTTGATTACAATTATTTCGAACAAATTATAGTTTTCTATTAATAAATATTTATTTCAATTTTATCAACAAAAAAGCTCATGTTAATTATTTATTTTGTTACAAGTAATTCTAGCATATAAATATTTCAAAAATACCCAGTTAGGTTTCAACTAGTATCGTTCTTTGAATCTGCATATACCTACCATGTGTTTATTGATATATTCAATAATCAATAACCGCATGCAGCAATTTAGAGACGTAATCCATGACAGAAACAAAACGCGGGCGGCGGCGGCGCTGCATCCTTCTGGTGATCGCGGTGGAGATACTCTTCCGGCTGCCGGTAAAGTCCCTGAACCGCTTCCGCACTGTCTCAACATCTTGGCAATCCTTGATTTCTGACAGACGATTCATAAGGAAACACATCAACATTGGTGACTCCCACAACCAGAAAATAAGGTTTGTTTTTAATGGATGTTGGGTCAATATTGTTGTTGATGAACATCTGCATCATTTAAGTTTGTCTTCCGTCGGCATTCATAACAGTACTGCATATCTCAATTGGTTCCCAATTTCTTCCTTAAGGGATTTTAAGGCTTTCTATTTGTATGAGAATGATGAGGTTCTTGTAGGAGCGATTCCTCGGGATGGATCAAAGGCATTGGGGTTGATTTGCAAAGATAGTAGAGTTTTGTCAGTGGAGATTATTTCTCATGCTCCGCACTTTTATTTTGGTGACGATAACGGGTTTGTGCTTGTAGAAAGCCTAATATTGTTGTAGTGAAGACTGAAGAAGAAGAAGATTTTACACTTATTTTTAGTTTGGCTGAGCTTTTAGCTGTAAAGTTTTATGTTTTCAATTGATATTACTTTTCCCATATTTTAGTGTTTTGGAAGTAATTGATACAGATATTGGATTTCCAAGTGTGTTTAACCGTATTCTCGTTGTCGTTGCTGGGACTTTAAATATGGGGTGGGTTATTCTAGCACGAATACAATTTTACACTCCTCAAGTTTGCTCGAATTGCAAAATACTCCCTGAGGTACGTAAAATTACCAAAAACACCTTATAAGCAGTGCAAATGTGGGACCCAAACCGGGTGCATGCAAGAATATCTTGGACTCAACCCCAAGGTTTCCAAGTATACTGCAGAGTGCAGACGTTACTATACAAGCGAAGGGGTGCAGGTATGGTAAATAATAGCAGTTTATGACAAAGCAAATCCAACTAAACAAGTTCTAATATTGCTTAATCAAACTCAATTTCCAGAAAATTCAATACATATAACAATAATAATAGTTTTATTAATCCTCGAGTGGAATCTTGCCCCAGAAAATTTCATACTAACATGAATTCCACATCCTAGACAAATATATTACTACATTCTCCATAACAACATCCAAAACAAAACCAGAAGAGAGCCTTTTTCAGGAGAGACTGCTCTCCAAGCAAATGGCAAATTTGAATTACATGATCTATTTACTTACTATTCGGCAGAGAATATACAAAGAGAACGACGATGCAGATTGCTTAGTTCCATGGAGGAGATGAGGGTTTATACACAAAATCTTGAGGCGTTGATCCGTAGTTTATATCCAGGTTGTGGAGCTGTTCCATCAATTGAGACCTTCTTTCCTTGAAAAAGTCGAGGCGGGTTGTCAATTCTACCAATGTTGATGATGCTGCTGATGGATGCCGAGGATAGTCCATAACCTGTTGTTGAATATTAGCAACTTTTAGATCTAAAAAAAGAAACGATTTTGTATATGGGTAAATTAATGTTAGACCTCCTGAGATGCTAATATATGATATAAAAAAGAGATAATTACACTTACATACCATGAGGTTTGGTTTAATTACGCAAACATACCTTGAGGTTTAGAAAATTACATAAACATACCCTGTCAAAAAAAATTCATTACATGGTTGCACGGATTTCGGGGACATCCATTCTATAAAGCCTGATTATATTAATATTTTTAACAAAAAAACCTGGAACATTATGTGAAATTATTCATTTTTGTTAAGGTTCTCTACCGAAAATTAGAGTTCAGGGTATGTTTTTTTAATTTTCGGAACCTCAGGGTATGTGTGTAACGACCACTCTATAAAATGTGACCTAATCTAAACTATTTGATTCATATGTGAAGACAAACACCCTGTTCAATAAATGAACTTTCCTGAAAATCCTAACATTAATTACATGAAAGGACAACAATGTCCCCGGAACTGTTCACCGAAGAAACAACAAAATGGAATAAACTATTGAATTACCATTTTCGTGCTAATTACCATAAAGGGTATATATGTAAAGTTCAACTTTGTGAGGAATGTAAAAGATATGCTCAAAAATCTTACTACAAAATGATTTAATTAAGGAATAATCTTAACCTTACCTCAGCAGCTCTAGAAGTAGACGGTAAAGCAGCAGAATCAACAGCAGAGAGATCATCCATGGATAAACTTGTGGACGCCTCTGTACTTTTAGAATCACTCAAACTTGTGGATTCAATAAGCTGCTTCCGAGCAGGCATCCTACTATTGTTCCCAGAAGTCAATATTTGTCCTTTAATATTTCTCAGCTCTGTCCCTGGCATGTCCTACAATCATTATGTTACAGCATAGAAATGTGAGATGACCACTGGAATTGCATTGAAGTTACCAAAAAAGGGATAGTTACACTCGCATACCCTGAGGTTTGACCTAATTATGCAAACATATCCTGATGTTTGGGAAATTACAAAAACATAGCCTGCCAAAGAATTTTCATAAAGCCTGATTTTATTTGTATATTTTGACAGGAAAACCAGGAACATCATGTGAAAGTGCTCTTCTCCATTAGGGTTCTGAGGTTCTCTAACGGTAGTTAGAGTTCAGGGTATGTTTCGGAAATTTCTCAAACCTCGGGGCATGTTTGCGTAAATAAGTCAAACCCCAGGGTATGTGAGTGTTATTATCCCTAAATAAAGAATGAACTACATAATGCAGAAATAGAACTTTTACAACAATATCTGAAAAAGGGCAATCACCTCTGTCCTCTGTTTTCTTTCATGGTTACAAACAGCAAGTGTTGTATCAAAATCTTGCTGGAAGTATTTCCTGCATGTAGGATAAGCTAATTCAGTAAAATAATACACAATCCAATAAAATTTCAAGTTTTGCACCAAAAAACTTAAGAAAATAAGGGGATGGGATGTAAAGATGAGAGATTTGACTAACTGCTGTGAAGTTTGATTTGCAGCCTGTTGATACCGATCATCAGATAGAGAACCATAATGATGCTGACGTTGCTGGTTTAACTGATGGTGAAGTTCAGCAACTTTCTGCTTTAACCTGGCGACATCTGCCTCAGCAAGAGCTATTTCTTCAAGCTCAGCCCTTGTCTTTGTAGTAAATGGAACATTTCAGAATCTAAAATAATTTCGGTTATTGATAAGAGAAATAAGAAAAACAATTACTCACCTTTGAATCCATGCTGCGAGTACCAGAAATTTGCCCAGAAGACATACTCAAGCCAACTTCTAGTGCAGCTCGTAAGTCTCTCTCAGCTTGCAACTGTTCTTGAAGTCTTGCTACCTATTTAATAATAATAATAAATAAGAAGACGTAAAATATAAATTTCAAACGAAGTCCACTCGAGATGAGCTTCCACCAAAAGCTTTGGAGATAATTAAGGTAAGAGAACAAACACTTACATCTTGTTCGAGTGCTAAACGCCTCTCGTGCAAAGCTTGCTTCCTTCTCTCCAAGCTAGCTTGCAAAATTGCATTTCCTCTTGCCTGAAATAGATGAAGACCAAAATCCTATTACCAAACACTAGCCAATAATATATACGATGCCAATCACACTCCCTACAAGTCAATTCTTACCTCTTTTGCAATTCTGTGACGCAAATCATTCTTCGCAATCTCTAATCTCTGGATGGCAAGCCTATAAATGAAGTAGATGAATAATTAATTTCAATACAACAAGAAAATCCTAGAAGACAAGAAACACATCAGGCAAGGATCCAATGTTGTAAATATGAAAATTTTCACATATCTCACTGGTTCTTCAGAGTTGCAAAGCGTATTAGTTTTATCAGAAGACAACAAAGTTGTAGAAAAAACAAAGAAAACTAAACTGTGATTGAAAATAAATCTTACTCTTCCTCTCCTGAAGAATCAATTGATTCTGTCGAAGGCGTTTTCCTTGCCTGCAAGAAGAGGAAAATCAGCTTGCATCATTTTTTAGAAACATAAGATTTATGGCTACAAGATATTCAAAATTATGCAGACAAATCTGAGAATCAAGTCCTAATGCATCATAAGTCAGATCCCACCACTTTCCACCAGGCTGGGTACGCAGCGAAAGGTGTTCCATCTACAAAAAAGTTCAAATGTTTTTCTTTGGACTAGTAGATTCTCACATTTTTCTTTCCCCAAAATGTTGACTTCTTGGAATTGCTGCTATTGCTATTGATAAGTTTGGGTGTCGACTTCTCAGCCAATAGTTCAGGTCCTGGAGTGGATTGATGCAGATCTTGATCCATAGAAGACAAAATCTGTCCCATAGATCGCTGAGACTCATTACCAAGTATTTCTCCAGAAGCATCCGTCATGTTTTCATGTTGCTCACCAACTGAAATATTTGAGTCAGCAGAAGCTCTAGCATCAGATGTTGGATCTAATTTTGTTCTGATGAGACGATTTTGCCTCGGAGACCCATCATCCGAGTCACCATTTCTGATGGCCTGGTGTTAGCAATGCACCACAAAATGGAGATTAGATTAACATTAATTTCTAGATATATTCTTACAAGGGCATGGAATAAAAATGGAATAAGACAGTTATTGTGTTTCTTTTCACATTAATACTTAATACTATTGTTGTTCTCATCATATTTGTTAAAATAATAATTTTAGCTTTACTATTTTCTACTATTTCTGTTATACCATTAGCAGCAGATGGAGCAATACTAATAAAAGAGTGATTTTTTTGTGCGAGTCGGTGACGTTCAATACCATTGAAATGAGTACTTTTGGAATGTGAGTATGACTGAAAGGAAATCATAGCATGTCTCAAAGTAAGGAAATAAATTTAGAAGTGTGACATTATAGTAAAAATCTTCACATACTTTTCCGTCACATTACCCTAATTAAATTCCATTTTGGAGTTATTAAAAATGCATAAATCACCTTATAGTCATAAAGATCACTAGCAGCAGATCCACTGCTTTCACTTAACTTGCCACTCTGTCTTCGATCACAATCAAAATCTGTTTCAGGATCAGCTTCATTTTGAGCATCATGATAACCATTTACTTTTATGTCTGGATTTTCATCATCACTCGTATCTTCACTTCCACTATTGTCAGTTCGAGAATCCCCTGAAGTAGAGCAACTATGCAGACCATCATCCTGAAATTGAACCATAATCACTACCAGAACACATTCCCCAAACTTTCTCACATAAAGACGCCAAATATCTAAACCAAGACTTACGTCAAAAATATTCTCATACTCCTCGAGAAGGGTTGTGATAATAGCTTGTGCATTATTGGCAGCATTGGCAGCAGCAAGAAGCTGAGCAGAATTATCTCCATTAGTGTCATAGTCATCTTCTAATTCACATTCGCCAGCTAAAAGTGGACGCAACAGCAATGGAGCCATACAAGCAGCAACGGCCGACGCAGTCATGCGATTCTCCGAAGAATGAGAAGCAATTGTATGCATCATCTTAAGAATTCTACGAAAGAAATGGGAGAGGTGACAATGAGAATGCAAATAATGATATGCATTATGAACTATCAAAAGATACAGAACTTAAGCTCATTTCTGATTTCCGACTCCAGTTCTTGATTTTCATCAAGAAACGAAATGGGTCACCAAATGAAACTAAATACAAAACATAGTGCTAAAGATACCAATAGAACAGCATACAAAGTGTCACATCTCCAGCAGATGAATGAATATTTGATCATACCTCTGTAAGAGGCGTCTATTGGGTTCGGGAAATGCTTCCTGTATTGCAGAGCGCATTGCATTAACCCGAGCTTCCTTCCGGTCAATTTCTTCTCAAGAACGCCACCAAGAAAAACAAGGTTATTGAAAAAACAGTACATATAAGGCAGTTATGGCAAGATAAACACAATGTATTGGATTTTTTTTTCTGTAATTAAGAAAAAGGACTTACTGTAGGCATCCAACAAAGCAGTGCAACAGGATGCAGGAACGGGTGATGAAGGTAGTTCTCGAAGAATATGCTGAAGGAAAGTAATTCCCATAATTATTAATCAGTTATACAAAACCAAAATAGAAAATCTAAGTACTCCAAATGGAAATCAAACCTTAACACAGTCGCCAATAACATGAGCATCCTCCTTTGGATCAAATTCACTCTTGCCTATGATCAAATAATTTTCAAACTGGTCAGGTCATACTTTATTGAAAATAGGGTTAGTTATGAATACCCTTTAAGGTTTACGACGTTTACAAAAAACACCCTGAAACCTTGAAAAATTGTGAAAATTACCCTCTAAGGTTTACGACATTTACAAAAAACACCCTGAAACCTTGAAAATTTGTGAAAATTACCCTGAGGTTTGCAAAACATAACGAATACCCCTCTAAAACTAACGGAAAATCTTTGGCAATCATTGACTCAGGGAGGTATTCGTACTTTTCAAGGTTTCAGGGTGTTCCCCAAAAAAAACCTAACCTCAGGGGTTTTATCGTATTATCCCTTGAAAATATGATGTATAGAAAGAAATAATGTCCTTAAGCACATTGACTGAATAATGCGAAAATACCTTGTTCATATTCTTGAACTCTTCGGTCCACTTCCTCAACATCTGCAGCCTGTCTCAGAATTCCTTCTACCTTAATTCCTGTCAGACATAGTTCCTATGGTGAGAATACACACTTAACAGAGCAACTTATCAGTTTTCGCATTGTCCGTTTGTCGCTTGGTTGAGATTATAATTTGATCATCACATTATGGTCTCAACTTTAAGCCTCACTATTTGAGAGCATCATCAGTAACTATCCCACCCAATCTTCTGTCAGTTTAGATGAAATTGAGTGATGAATGATATTATTACTATTTTGATAGTTGGACTCGGATGATTAATGTTATTGATAACAAGAAATATGGGATACGGAAAGAATCGGTATATGTTTCATAAGCTGCATCTATTGTATAGAAAACCCTGAATACTAGCATTTGCATGCTCCCAGATCATACACTGAAATTTGTGAATTCCAAATTTCATTTATTTAATTGTTGTTGTTGGAAATAAGTTTAAATAATAATGCTCATAGATTGACCACAAAAAAATATAATAATAATAACGCTCTAGGCCTTCAAAGTCTTTCATAATTGTTGAAAAAGTGGCAATTTCAAATTGAGAAAACAAAAGCTTACCATACTTCTCGAGAAATCGAAGTGCTTTCTCTAAGAAAGATGGACCACCATCAATATCTTCTAATGCTAGCAAAATTGGGCGCCCGACAACCATTGACTTCACTGGACGTTTCTCTCTCCCTGAATCAAAAAGGGCATCCCATCAGGATTTCTGGTTATAATAGAACTTCAAGAACAAGTTCAAGAAAATTATAGTTGGTACAAACATTGATGAAAAGACCCCTCCATAGAATCATTATTGTCATTTCGAAATATCCCATTGTGTCCCATTACAAGAGCAGCATTTGGTGCTTGTGCAAGGGCATGCTCGAGGGCTGTCTTCCATTCATACAAGTCCTCTGATGTTTCGGCCTGAAGTTTAGGAACAAATACAGAATAACCACAAAGAGAAGAGATTATATAATTAATTAAAAAAAAGGAATCTCTATTCTTTTATGCACCTTGAGAGTAAATGCTCGTCCATCACGTCCGTCAGGAAACAACACGGTCAGCAATTTCTTGTCTTCTCTAACAACAACACTGCACATTGAACAACATCAAGATATTGCAGGAAACACAGAGAGATAAGTGAAGAGAAAGAGCATCCACTTATTTCATACCTCCCAGAATTATTTAAATCTATTCCACCTAAAGTTAAATTTACTTCACCGCCACGCTGGGGAAGTGCACTCTACATAAAAGGGAAAGTTCTTCAAGTTAAAGAGGTGAGGATAATATGAAACATAAGTCTGAAATTATTAAGTAATGTGAAAATGAGACTAACAGGGTCGTTCTTGAAGAAAACCAAAGAAGTGCGTGTAAGGATAAACCACCGCTTCTTCCAGGACTTCCACCCTAATCCTGCAAGAAATTTAAGCTGTTGATGAATTCATGACAAAAACAATAGAAACAATTCCTGACGAAAATCAAGATAGTGAGTGTGTATATCAAGCCACAGGCTAACAGAATGAACAGCTTCAGTTCAGGGTACTGTACTACGACGAAACGAATGCCTCATGAGAAACTACTACAACTCTTCCTACATATATTCTGTCCAATCAATCCCTTACATCCTTTCCTATTCAAGAAAAGGAAGAGTTCTAGAAAAATGGTCCTCTATTTCAGTTGTGTATATTTAAATTTTAAAACTAAAAATATTTCAACAAGCCTGAAGATTATATCTTTGACGTTGACGAGAGCCCAAATTTAAGAACTTGCAATTAACATCCTAGTTCTTATATAAATTGCAAATAGAAAAGGAAATCAAAATCACAATTTGCACAAAGTGCTCCCTTATAAACTCCACCAGACCATTATATGCTTCTCATAAGAGCGTGTAAGGGCCATAAGCTATAAAAAGACAGATTCTCAGACAATCTTGTATAGTGAGACTGAGTTTTTGTATTGACATGATCACATGAAACATCAGCCTCAGCAGTTAGACCGTGGGAAATCAACACAAACTCCAATTACTGTAATTGAATCCAATTTTCAGACCCAATTCTTATGTTCTCCATGTATAGCTAAACCCTTTCTAACTTAACCCCATAAAAAATTGATAACCAACAAATAATATATAGTCCAGTCAGACTGAATATAAGTCATCAAATTGCTAGTGTGGCAGAAATAAACAGGCATTGATGTAATATCAGCACAGTGGATATTAACATCCAGACACTCGAATTTTTAAGAATATATTCTCCACAAATCTGAAAGAACTAACCTTTAGAAGATATGAGTAGGTGCCCGCTCTTGAATATCTACAAAACATCCAGAATTGAAAGCCGTCAAAAACAGAGATAACCCATAATGTGGAATTTGCAGAAGTAAGATTTCATCAACGGCAACAGATCACAACAATACATGGCCTAGACTTAAAGCAAAAATGCGAACTTGAAATAAACGCATTAATAATTTTTCAACTTCACCTTGACAATTAATTGACTAAATTTGACTACAAGAAATGCCCACCATTTGCGTCCCCTTCGCTTTCTTTTTCAAACACACACGAAAGAGGATGAAGGCCCAGAAAAAAAGCGGAAATTTTACGACAATAGAAACAAGAGAAAAATCATTACCGTATTTGAGTTCCCAATACGAGGTCGTTCAAATGCGGCAAGAGAAGCCGACATTTTTCCCTTTCACCCCTATTCAAAATTGAGTCAACATCTCAACTGGGATTCAACGCCGATTCGACCCGGATCGAACTCGGCCAACATAAATCTGAGAAGATCTGTACAATGGAGATAGCTTAACAGCCCAGAACTGGGCTTTTGTCAAATTCTTTTCTTTTTCAACTTTTTCAAAGAAAAAGAAAAAAAAAAGAAGGGGGGTAGATGAAGCAATTAGCAGCAACCAACCAGAGCTGGCTTTTTCACAAGCCTTTGTTTTCTAGTTCGTGTTTATGCGAGTGGAGGTAGGGGTCGATTAGGTGGGGTTTCCATGTAACAGAGGTTGTGGGAAGAAAAGAAATATTATTACAGCTTTCATCGTTTTTTAGGATTAGTCTAATTGTTGCTTTTTACCTACTTTTTGGCCGTGACTGCCTCTTCAAGATTGATTCTCTCAATAATTTGACTGCTCTCAGTTTTTGTGAACTCGAATCATTTGTAAAACAAAATGGTCTGAATTTGTTCTTGTTACTCTGCTCTTGAGCTTTTGGGCATTTTTAAAATTTAGAAAAAGTAACAAATATATCTGAGAATTTATAATAATCAGATCTTATATTAACTTGCTGTGGGATTTAAATTTATGAATTGTTTAGAGTTATAAATATAATGTAAGGATAATTATACACATATACCCCGAAGTTGGGACTTATACACAAAAGTTCAGAAAATTACATAAACATTCCCTAAATTCTAAATATCGTTGGAAAACTTTAACGAGAATGGGCACATTCACATTATATTTCTAGTTTTTTGTTAAAAAATAAATATACAACTAGGATTTATCAATTGAATGTTTACATAATTCGTCAACTACTTCACGGATATAATAATTTTTTTTAGCCAAGAATGTTTATGTAATTAAACAAACTTTCAAGATATTTGAATGTAATTATTCCTATATTATGATTTCTTGAAAGATAGAATTGATTGTGTTTGTAAGAAAAATGACCTATAGTTGAATTCCAATACAATTAATGAACCTTCAAAAGGGAAAGAAATTACAATTAATGAGATTGTTAGATAATATTGACTAAGTTCCAATAATTTAGGACTAGTTGTTATTACAAGGAATTTATGTGACAGTTGACCTTTAGGCTAAAAATGCTTCAATAATATGATTAGTTCTCTAAATTCAATAATAGATAATCCCCTAAGTTCCTAACCAATCATTTTGCATAAGTAATAAAGAATCCCACGTTTTTGTTCCACACAAAATTATTATCTTTGCTCTTGATCTAATGTATTTTTTTAAGACACTAGCCAAATTCATTTTAAATACTTTTATTAATTATATTATTTTATAATTAATTATCAAATGCAAATAGTTAATTACTAAATACAAAGAAAAAAACACTACTATTAAAGGCATAAATTTCATATTTATGGAACTCTACTCATAATATCTTGACCTAATATATCGATACTTGTAAATTAGCGTAAAGGAAAATTAGTAATTTGTTTCTTATTTTTTTATAAGATGAAATATCTAGTCGTGATGATCGATATGCATTTTCAGATAAGGTAAACAGTAACAAGACTTGATCTTTTGTTTGTTTGTTTTTTTTTTTCTCTTTTCTTCTCTGTTGTACCAAAAAAAAAAGAAAAAGTTAGTCCACAACAATTCCAAAAAAATTACCAAACTTTACATCTTTAATTTGATACGAGAGTTAAGTATTTACCGAGCTTGTGATGGAATTTTCTTTTGAAAGGGTAAGAGATTTGTTTTAATATTGCTCTTGTTCTTATTTTCTTTTGGACTGTTGGTTGAGACAGACAACAGGGGGGAAATTGTTATTTTTGAGGTTTTTTGAGAGTAATGCCAAGGACCACAGTCAAATGGAATGTACAATCACCAAAGCGGGTTATTGTGCATTAAGAGTTGTACCTAGCTATTAAGAAATAGTTGAGGAATTATTACTGAGTGGTCCAAGTATATACGCAATGGGACATACCACAGCTCATTTCAGAATTTCAAGCAATAAAATCCTTTTTCTATTTTATTGCTCCTTATGCATTGTCAAATTCTTCTTCTTTTGCTTCTCAAAACATCTCTTTCATACCTTATCTGTTTTACCTTATGCTATTTGTTTTTTAATTTGTTGTAGAATATGATGATTTACGGATGCTTTTAAAAAATTTATTTTTATAATTTTATTTTTTGGTTTTCTATATAGTAATTGGACAAGTCTCCTAACTAGGGATGTATTTCAAGTTGAATTGATTTGCGAGTCTATAAAATCGAGCTCGAGCTGACTCTACTCAACTTGATATTAGGTTCAAGTCGAATTAGAGCCTGTTTTTTACATGTTTAAGGGACACAAGCTTTTATAGAGAGAGATTTTATTATATTTATATATTATTAATTATATTGTTATTTTTAATCTTATGAAATAAAATGAAAAAGAAAGAAGTAAAACACATTTGCTGCCTTACGTTTCAGTTCAATTTCAAACCCATGAGAAGAAAAACCTAACCAGCGCCACCACCCATCCACCGCCAGTCCCCCACCAAGCCCCCGCCGCAACCGACAACCACCTACAGCGGCGCCGCCCCCTCCCCCCGCGCCTTCCCCATCTGATTGCTGCTCGTTCACCTCCAATCGCGCCATCAGCCCGTCACTACTCACTCTCAGTTTGCCACTCTCTCACGAAGCGACGTCGCCACCGCGGCACCATCCAGTCACCCACGCAAGCGCCGCCCCACTCCTCCCGCGGCCCCGACCTTCCATCCGCGAAAAATATGACCCATCAAGCAGGCAAAACGCGATATTCTCAGAGCAACGCGAGTTTAAGGAAACTGTAATTATATGTACTAGCACCTACTGCTTCCAGATACACTGTATTTTCCGGTGAATGTGGCGTCAGTGTATTCTGCGGCGGCTGCCGCTGCATCCTCACTCGCGTACTATCGACATTAGACACGTCATTACCGGAGCAGCTTCTAGCCCTAGCCTGTCCATATGGCGGCGGAAGAAGGAGATGGGAAAAGAGGGATTAATGGTGGCGAAGGAGCTCAAGCGCCTACAATGCAATCCTGTGCGTTTCGAGCGATTCATGAAAACTAATGTTTCCCGCCTCCTCAAGTCCGACCTTGTTGCGGTCCTCGCCGAGTTTCAGCGCCAAAACCTTGTCTCTCTGTCCATGAAGGTCACTCTGCTTTTCCCTTCCTGAAACTTTATAGTGAGTTATTACTCTTTATTTTGAACCTTGATGTAATTGCTTAATCTCCTGCTAAAAATGATGCTCCTTTTTGGCTCCTATATTCAGTTTGGCAGCACACAACCCCTACTCCATGAAGGGTGTTAAAGTGTGGAGATTGATCAATAAACTCATAATTATATGATTGATCACTGACATAATTTGTGAATAGAGAAGGAGCGATCAGTGCTTAATTCTGGCTTGATTTGTTTGAGATTCTTGATCGACGCTTTAGCTGTTTGCTATGGTTGCTGTACTGCATTGGAGCCTGGGAATTATGATAAACTTTACTTGTATTAGTTTGGATGTAAACTTTTACTAAGTAATTTGGTTGCAGATAAAAATGAGAGTAAAAGAGATGTCTTTTGTGTTGCAATTCTTGTTCAATGTTCCATTTTCTGCCGTACTGAGAAATTTAGGTGAATAAGAGTACATATTTGAAGATTGTCGTAGTCGCCTACTGTTCATGATAATCTCCACTTGAATTTACATGAACTATGCATAGACTATACATTACTGATTGACTTGCATTACCTGTAACAGCTGTATGAAGTGGTGAGGAAGGAAACTTGGTATCGTCCGGATATGTTTTTCCACCGGGATATGCTGATAATGCTTTCCAGAAACAAAAAGGTCGACGAATCCAGAAAGGTATGGGATGATTTAAAGAGAGAGGAAGTCCTTTTCGATCAGCATACATTTGGAGATCTCATCAGGGCTTTCCTCGACAGTGGATTACCAGATGAAGCAATGAGAATATATGATGAAATGAGAAGTTCTCCCGACCCCCCGCTATCTTTGCCTTATCGCGTCATATTAAAAGGGCTAATCCCATATCCCGAGTTGAGAGAAAAGGTGAAGGATGACTTCTTGGAACTCTTCCCCGACATGATTGTTTATGATCCACCAGAAGATCTTTTCGACGATGATCAACAATGGAAAACAGAGAGTGAAGACGATTAGAATGTGCAGTTGGTATAGAGATTTGCTTTAAATTTGAATATCCCGCGTTTTGCT
Organism: Verbena officinalis; assembly: GCA_958496215.1. Classification (NCBI taxonomy): domain Eukaryota; kingdom Viridiplantae; phylum Streptophyta; class Magnoliopsida; order Lamiales; family Verbenaceae; genus Verbena; species Verbena officinalis. The sequence goes on from OY292385.1 coordinate 2,234,468, forward strand.
CCTACCATGGCCTACGTTTCTAATTGTAATTGCGTATGTTGAATATATCAATAATTGATGGTCATTATATATTTGTGTACACTACATTCAGCACAATTCTAATTTTATACAGTATATATTTGCGTACTGTTTTTTTAAGAGCTCATTTATTTATGGGCTTTTGCCATGTTTTTATATTTTAACACGGGATAATGAAATAAATCAAGGGCTTTCCCATTGGAAAGATCTATATCCAAAACACTAAAATATGCGAAAAGCAATATCAAATGAAAACATAAAACTTTACAGCTAAAAGCTCACCAAACTAAAAATAAGTGTAAAATCTTCTTCTTCTCCAGTCTTCACCACAACAATATTACGCTTTCTACAAGCACAAACCCGTTATCGTCACCAAAATAAAAGTGCGGAGCATGAGAAATAATCTCCATTGACAAAACTCTACTATCTTTGCAAATCAACCCCAATGCCTTTGATCCATCCCGAGGAATCGCTCCTACAAGAACCTCATCATTCTCATACAAATAGAAAGCCTTAAAATCCAGTAATGAACCTGAACTACAAACCAGCTCAAGCGGAACTGCAAGCATTCTCGTCCAAGATTCATGGTCTGTGCAATCCTTCATCAACCACAGCTCAAGACACTTATTCTCGTTATTACAAAGGATGACTGAAAGCATTCCACGCAAAACAGATAATTTTACTAGATCACAACAACCTCGTTGTACTGACAGAAAATCAGGTAGAGACACCTCTACGATCTCGTCTTCTGAGAAATCAAACATGACAAGTACAAATTCATGTGGTACTGAAGTACTTGAATAGGAAAATGCTAGCCAATAAATATGTCCATTCGCGAATAAGCAACATGAATTGAATGTTTTGAGAAATCGAGTAGGGAAATTACCATGAACAACTTTTCTCCATGATTTCTTTTTTAGAGAATATACGTTCGTTTCAATTCGGCTATTCATACTAGAAAAATGTCCCGAAACACTAATAAGTTTATAGTCATCTGTGGTCGAGTCATAGCCGAATGCATCTACATTATGAGGAATCCGTCTGCAAGTTTTCATGCAAGGATTCAATATATAGATTTGGTGATCAACAGAAACGCAAAGCAATCCGTCGCAGGAACCTATAATATTATACCTCTTGGATACTACGGTTGAGTCCAAAAGGTATCTTGCGACTTTTAAAGGCGTGCTTAGCAGGGAAGAAATTGGGAACCAATTGAGATACGCACTACTGTTATGAATGCCGACGGAAGACAAACTTAAACGATGCAGATGTTCATCAGCAAGAATATTTTCCCAACGTCCATTAAGAACAAACCTTATTTTCTGGTTCTGGGAGGCACCAATGTTGATGTGTTTCCTTATGAATCGATTGTCAGAAATTAAGCATTGCCAAGATGTTGAGACAGTGCGGAAACGGTTCAGGGACTTTACCGGCAGCCAGCAGAGTATCTCCTCCACGATTTCTAGAGGGATGCAGCGCCGTCGCCGCCCGCGTTTTGCTCCTGCCATGGCCGCGCCTACGTTTCTAATTGTTGCTTATGTTGAATATATCAAGTTATCAACTCATTATGTATTTATACATTTAGGTATATCCAGCACAATCCTAGTTGAAAACTAAGTAGGATATATATTATTAATATCTTAAGTTAATGCATTTACCCTCTTTGAGCGTCTTTCCTTCAAAAAAAAAAAAAAAAAAAGAAATATATATATATATATATATATATATATATATATATATATATATATATATATATTATTAATATCTGATATTACCAAAACTGATATTAACTCGTGTTCATAATGTATTATCTATTATAGCTAGTTGGGGAGTTCTATCATTAGTCTCAGCTGTAGGTGACTAATATTAGTCATCCATCATTCTAACCGTTAGATATAATGCATATAATTTTAGCCGTTTAATTTTTCTTAAAATTAAAATATATTTTCTTAGTTTTCTTTAAGTGTCCACCCATCCACACTATATTTTCAAAATTTAAACTCAAAAATAAAATGACAAATTTCAATAAATTGGTGAGTTTTTGTAATTTTTTTGTAATTTTCTTTATTCCTAAATAATGTAAGGAGTAAAATGACATCCATATTGCATATATTTAATTATTTCTATAAAATTTTTATATTTTTTTCCTAAAAATACATTATATAACCATTAAAATTCTAAAAATATATTACAGTTATTAGATTTGAATTACATGACATAATTATTTATTTTAATTAATAAATTTATTTATATTCATTAAAATTATGTAAATATTTCATAAAATATCTGCTTGAAAAATTAAATAAAGTGAATATTATATATTGATTTAAAGTTAAATATAAAATTATATCATTTAGTTATATGCTAATTGAATAATTAAAATTAATTTGTCCATAACTATATTCATAACTTTATGTTAATCAACTTTCGTTAATTAAATTAATAATTACATAAAGTATCTAAGATTATAATATATTTATTTTATATTAAGAAAAATTGATTAATCATGTCGTTAAATTTAACATGCATAAAGTATGTACTATATAAGTTGAATCAAAAAACAAGTGTTGTTCTATATGGATTATTATTATTATTTATTTTATGTTATCGTTATTATTGATAGCATTTATTATAAAATATTATTATATAATTATATTTATCTCACATCATAATAATAATGTTGACTTAATAATTAGTTTACTTTTTAGTAAATACGTTTAATTAAAAAGTATCTTAATATGGTGTAAATTTTCAATTAACTTTTTAATAAAATATTTTTGTCTAAAAATAATGAATTATAGTCTTAAAAATATTAAAGGATAAGATTAACTATTTTAGTAATATATATCTATATGGACACATGGCATTATTTTAAACTATAACTAATGTTAGTCACCTACAATTGGTAACTAACCATAGAATTCCCCTAGCTAGTTGACACTAAAAATTAAAAAGAAATTAGAAGATTGAGATAAATGTAAAGAATAATTACACTTACACCCCCAACTTAGAGGTAAATACAACAAGATTAATTGTATTATTGGAAATTACAGACAGATCTTTTTATCCTAACGGAAACCTAAAAAACTTAACGAAAAGTTATAAAATGACTAAATTACCCATAATATAATTGTTATAGTGTTTGTTATACATAAAATGTGCGAAGTGATTAAGTTGTTATCCAGTTAATAAAACGTTAGCATCTACTTGGAAATAAGAAAATGACTAACAGCAGGACTTAAGTATTAGACAGAGGCATAGTCGAGAGGGTGTCTCTATAATTTCCCATAGTAGAAGGAATCTTGTTATATTTTCCCCTAAGTTGGGGGTGTAAATGTAATTATCTCTAAATGTAAATGACAATCATCGTTTTAGGATGTTATGGTTGAAATATATCCAATCAATCTTAACTGTTTTGGCGCCTGAAAATTCTCCCAGCCGTTCTGTTATTGTCATACAACAGACAACAATTTTGTTCCTCTTTTGTACCCTAAAAATAAATATCAAAGTAAAATTAGGAAATTGTAATTCCCTCTGCCTGCGCGTCTCTCTCTCTCTCCGTTCCTAAAATCTCTCTGATGCAATGACTCCCATGCACAATGCCTCTCTCTCTCCTCTAACATCTCTCTCCCGCCTCTAACAACAATCCCACTTTCTCCAGAAAACCGGCCACAAAAAAGCTTCTTCCCCTTCGCTCCTTCTTCCTCCGGGCGCCCCGCCAGACCGTCCTCCACCACCGCGCCGCTACACACTCTCTCACTCTCAAAAAAATCTCTCGAATCAACAGCATTCGTTCATTGATCAGATATTAAATACCAATAATCAAATCAATGGGTAGCTGCTGCTCCCGGAGCGCCCCAGACGCCCCGCCTCCCCCAGCTGCCGCCGACGCCGCCGTCGGCACCACCAGCTCGAACCACAACAGCGCCAGCGCAAAACACGCCGCCACGACGACGCCGCCGAAAGCGGCGGTGCCGCCCGCCTCCCCGAACAACTCGACGAAGCCGGCGAAGCAGGCCCCCATGGGCCCGGTCCTGCAGCGGCCCATGGAGGACGTGAGATCGATCTATACAATCGGGAAGGAATTAGGGCGGGGGCAATTCGGCGTGACGTATCTGTGCACGCACAGACAGACCGGCGTCCAGTACGCGTGCAAGACAATCGCGAAGAGGAAGCTGGCGAATAAGGAAGACGTGGAGGACGTGAGGCGGGAGGTACAGATCATGCACCATTTGACGGGGCAGGCGAATATAGTGGAGCTGAAGGGGGCGTACGAGGACAAGCACTCGGTGCATTTGGTGATGGAGCTGTGCGCCGGCGGGGAGCTCTTCGATCGGATTATCGCAAAGGGGCATTACACGGAACGCGCCGCCGCCTCGCTCATGAGGACGATTGTGCAGATTGTGCATACGTGTCACACCATGGGAGTCATTCATAGGGATCTTAAGCCGGAGAATTTCTTGCTTCTTAATAAGGATGAGAACGCGCCGCTCAAAGCTACGGATTTCGGCCTCTCTGTCTTCTACAAAGAAGGTAATTCCATTTTTTTCAATTTATAGGGAGAACCCGTAAATTATTCTTATTTCGATTTTGGCCCAATTTCGTAGAAAATCAGGAGCCAGAAAAAAACGATTCTTTATGCGACGAATCCTGAAATTTTCCCTAATTTATGTACAAGACTCACTGTTCTTAACAAAAACCAATCTTTTTTTGATATATTGTGACAGGGGAGCTCTTCAAAGACATTGTGGGCAGTGCGTATTATATAGCTCCAGAAGTGCTGAAGAGAAAATATGGGCCAGAAGTTGATATCTGGAGTATCGGGGTCATGTTGTACATCCTTCTTTCTGGGGTTCCTCCTTTCTGGGCAGGTTAATATTCATTCATCCATCCTTAATATCCTCAAAAAATGATTTGAGTTGCTAGAAATAATGTGAAAATGACGTGCAGAATCGGAGACTGGCATATTCAACGCGATCTTACGTGGTCATCTTGACTTCTCTACCGATCCTTGGCCTTCAATTTCAAGTGGTGCAAAGGACCTTGTAAGGAAGATGCTCACTCAGGATCCCAAGCAAAGGCTTACAGCATCACAAGTGCTAAGTATGTATTAATGTATATCTGTTCTTATATCATCAAGAAGCTCAAGAATTTTGTGAGATAAAGATGTAAATACGATGTTTGATGTTTCCTAGATCATCCATGGATCAAGGAGGACGGAGAGGCACCCGATACACCGCTTGACAATGCTGTTCTCAATAGGCTCAAACAATTCAAAGCTATGAACCAATTCAAAAAGGTTGCACTTAGGGTAAGTGTATATTACCTACCCATTTAGAAAAAAGAAAGAGGTAAAAGAATGGAAAAAGATTGTGCTTTTCACCCTTTTTTTCCAGCATAATCCAACTGCCATTTTCTTGCTATAGAGGGTGTTTGCAAGAACTTTTGCTTTTGAAAAAGCTAAAGCTGTAAGAAGTTGGGAGTAGGAAAAATTTGGAGTGTTCAAAAAAGAAAGAAGTGAAAAGTTGAAAAAACTAAAGTAGTCGATTGTTTGGAAATAAAAGTCTGTTTAATATAAATAAACTTTTACTTATTTGCGAAAATAGCCTATAAGCTAGAAGTAGAAGTAAAGTTGGTCCTTGGCTCTTTTCACTTTCTAGCTTATTTCTGCTTAGAATGAGCAGAATTTGGTTTCCAAACACTTCAAACTGCTGATAGAAAGCAGAAAGCAAAAGAGTACTTTTTCTTAGAGTTTGCAAATACTACCATAATATTTAACATGGCTCCATTTGAAAGTTCCACATGAATTTATAAGGAAAATTAACAGTTAGATATTGTCCATTTTCTTGAAAAAACAAAGGTTATTGCGGGATGCCTGTCAGAGGAAGAAATCATGGGACTGAAACAAATGTTCAAAAGCATGGACGCTGATAATAGTGGTACCATCACGCTAGAAGAGCTGAAGCAAGGGTTGGCCAAGCAAGGAACAAAGCTAAGTGAACTTGAAGTCAAACAGTTGATGGAAGCTGTAAGAAATTCTGTTAATCAACTCAAACCTCAAACATATGATCACAATATTTGTCTTAAATCATTCGTTATTGATTAATATTTGTGATGAATGGAAAATTCAGGCTGATGCTGATGGGAATGGCACCATAGACTATGAAGAGTTCATTACAGCAACAATGCACTTGAACAGAATGGACAAAGAAGAACATCTTTATACAGCATTCCAGTACTTCGACAAAGACAGCAGCGGGTAATGAATCATACTTAATCATGATTTGCTGTCACATTATCCATAGTATTAAGAAAACCTTGAAAATTACAAAAAGCACCCTAAGTCCATGAATTTCCGTTAGTTTGAGGGTGTTTTTCATTACCATCTGCAAAATCTCGGGGTGTTATTCGTAATTTTCAAGGTTTTGGGCTTTTTTCTTAAACGGCGGAAACCTAAGGGAGGTTATTTGTGATTGACCCTTAAGAAAAAACATTATTGTCATTGATTTAATAACACCTATCATATCATCGTTGGATCAGGTACATCACGATAGAGGAACTAGAGCAGGCACTCAGAGAATTCGGCATGGGTGATGATAGGGACATAAAGGAAATCATCTCTGAAGTTGACACCGATAATGTAAGCAAGAAAATACAAAAAGAGAAACCATTTTCCGTTAAAAAGAATGTTTCTTTGTAACAAACTATACGGATATTTGCAGGATGGGCGGATCAACTATGAGGAATTTTCTGCTATGATGAAGAAAGGTAACCCAGAGCTGGTAGCGAATACGAAGAAGCGAAGAAGTGGTGTCTACACCTAGTTTGCTACAAAGGCCAACGGATTAACTTCACTTTTATAATATTTATTTTTACCTGAATATGTTGCATGAGGGAAAGCGAAATGTTTCTGGACATCTAATAGATATACAGTAATGCATTAGGCTTGAAATGGACGATTAAAAATGTAGTTTTATAATTGTATAAAATCATGTATTAAATGTCTTTCAAGTGCCAAATTTGAAGAGAAAATGCAAGACACTTCTTTTTTTTTAGTTTGCTTTCACATGGGAATGTAAACTTTTGAGGGTTTTTAGATTGGTCAATTAGTACCCCTGTTTGTAAGCATTTCTCTCAAGAGTCTTTATTAACTTGGAAAAAAAAAAACAAGAATGTAGAGATAGATATAGCCTGCATATGATGTTGCAGAAGTTCCTATCATTTTCTTTTCTTTTTTAGACAAACATTTATATGGTCTTTTACCATGCAACCAAACTAATAAATATTGTTTTTGTGTACTATTTTCAATGCATCTCTTCTCACTTACTTAGATTTCATATGTATTTATTTTCATTTGATGGTTTAAAATATATACACAATCAGATAACGGGATGTTAGCAAACTAGCAAACTCCACTGTTTTTACAGAAGTTTAAATAGAAGCTAATATTGGTAAAAAGAAATGGAATAGTAAATAGCTTAGAAAAAAAAGTCAGTGGTGTTTGGAAAAAAATAGCTAAGAAATACTAAACTACTTTAAAGAAACTTGAATTTATTAACAAGGGATTATAAGTTGAAGCAAAAAAATATGTCCTCACGTGCTTCAAATTTCTAGCTTATTTCTGCGTAAATTAGAAAAGACTGGAGGTATTTAGAGAAGACCAAGTGCTGAAAAAATAGTACTTCTCTAAAAAGCGCTTTTTTAAGAGTTAGCCACACTCCAAAGGTGAAATTTCCCCATCTGATATTACTTGGTGAGATCATAAGTCATCTAATTGAAATATGATGTTAACAACTCAAAACAGCTAATCATCATTCGCCTAAGACGAAGAACAAAGCACATTAGTATTGAAAACAAAATGGTAAGAATCTGGGTGAAGAATTGCAAGAAAAGATAACATTTATAACAAGAACAAGCAAAATTAACAAAAAGAGCGAGAATTCAACCCACATTAGTTACTCAAATTTCCATTATCCCAACAATTTCATATTTTTACACAACACAACATCCATCCAAATAGAACTTCTATTTCGAGATTAACAGCAGTCTTTTTGTTTTGAAAAAACTGCAGGTAATCTTTGTAAGTAGTCTAATTATCTTTGGAAGCAGGAGTTCCAATCCCATACTTCTCCTGGAGCTTCTGAATCTCGTCCTCCTTCTTCTTCTGGTCAAATTTCTTGCCCATCTTCGCCTGCTGGTAATACAAAACAATCAAATACCTGTTCGCGACGTTGAAACCGGACAGGTGATCGACGGCGGTCTTCGCGTCGTATATGTCCTCGTACACCACGAAGGCGGTGCCACGTGTATCCTTGTTTGTCCCCAGGCGGATCTGGCGGATGGCGCCGTACTTCCCGAATATGTCGTACATTTCCTCGCTCGTAATATTGAACGGCAGATTACGCACATAAAGAACACGGTTCACCTCCGGCGGGAGACGAGTGTTTCCTTTGCGGAGGCTGATTGCTGCCATTGCCGGAGAATTTGCGGAAGTTTTGGGTTTTAGGGTTTCAGGCCTGTAGAGTTTCGCTCTACGATTTGGGAATTTGATTTTTATTGCTTTCTAATTTTCTATGGCGGTGGAAAGTAGCGACTTAAAAACGAGACAGGGGAAACCCGATTTATTCTTTCATATATATTCTTTATATTTCCACTTCCTTTTACACCATAAAAGTTTGGGAAAATTACATTTGGGTATGGTAAAGTTTTATGTATTTACAAATCAATTTTTCTAGTTTGATAAATTATTATAATTCTTAAAGTTTGAAAAAATGTGTTAATTGTTTAAAACTACCCCTAAATCCTAATAACACCTATTTGAAATCCTAAATGACGGTAATTCTGTAATATTTACATATTTATTGAAAGTTTTAGGGATTATATAGTAATTTTCTTAAATAAGAGGAATCAATTTATAATTATACCAAACTTCAGTCTACTTGACCCTAAAAGTTTTTTATTCCCGTATTCAACTAGTCTATTTTAATTTTATTAAATGAAAAACATATTATATACATTTCATAATTTATTTCAAGATTCAAATTTTTGAAACAAACTAATCATTGGTCTCTAACTTGGTTTTTTAATAAAAATAAAATACTTTAATAATTGTATATTTATATGAAGCTGAACTTCTATTTCAACTATCTACCTTACAACTTTTGGATATCAACTACCTAATTTATCCCAAAACATTGACAGAGACATCAAATTTCTTATAATTTTAATAATGAATCAGTTTACTAAATACATGCATAAATTAATAAAAGGAATTTTATTTATAGATAAAGTTCAATATACCTAAATTCATGGGAGATAATTAATTAACAACAAAATATATATATTAGATATAGAAAACAATTCATATTTAAATTTATTTTATCATCAAAATTATGTAAAGAATATTAACTATTTTATAATTATTTTGAAATATTTTAAAAATTACAGATTCAAGATTTTACAATTCTTTAGGGTAGGATATATACTATTTTTTTTAAACAATAATATTCAAAATATGAAATATAGTTGGGATAAATTGCAGTTCAAAAATATAAACTTTAACAATTAATTTAAACAAACGAGATATAACTGAGGATAAAGATTTGTTTTTGATACATCCATCTTAATTCCAATAATAAAGGATAGAGATATAGTTGTGCCTCTTAATCCTCTCATCCTCCCATTTCTACTAGAAAATGGATTGGTTTGAGATACAATTTCATTTATCTCCTTTAAATTCGACGCACAAATATTGTTGTAGGGTGGTAAACCTATGCATGCATCAGTAGCCATTTTCTTCCCTTAAATTCCCCTCCCACTTTTACCTTTTTCTTCTCCCCAATGGAAGACCATCATGGGGTAAGTTTATTCACCCAAAAAACATACAAAAAATTCATCATTTCTCTCCCAATCTTCTCAAAAACATACCAGATTCAGAGGCTAACATAAAACTAACATCTTGCATGCTATATATTCGAATTTCGACCAAGGGGATGCTGACTGATGCACACATTTGCATGCATTAACATTTTCACGTTATTATGAGTCATTTTATTGTTTCTGCCAGCGAGCTGATCGGTTTTCTTTTTTTTAATAATCGACAGAGAAACCGGATGTCGGTGCCTCAATTCGGAGCATGGGACGGTAAAACGAGGGACGAAACGAACTACTCTGTGGTTTTCTCGCAAGCTCGTGCTAATAGGAAGAAGACCAAGAATGATCACTACTTAGGGGCAACACATAGCCTTGGGAACGAAAGGGAGTTCCTCACTAAACACCAACATCAACACCACGATGTCGTTGATGACTCGCCTACCTTGGTAAGAATATCATGTAATTTTGTTTATTTCTTGGATTAATATATATTGCATTCTGCATCCATTTTTAAATGAATTTTATTCATGGTTTGGAAAAAGTTCAATGGAATTGTCTTGATCCTTATCCCCTTGGTCGAAATTCGGAGCACATGGATCATCACATTCAAGAGCGTTATATTTGAAACCTTACAAATACCCCCTTGAGACATAAAAATGCATACATATGAAAAAACTTACAAATATCCCCTCAGAGGGGGAGAGTGTAAGGTTGAAAGGTTCCGATGGTAGAATAGTAAAAGGCATAAACGTAGAGGGTTTTGTGTAATTTGACGTGTTAACTGTTAAGTGAAGCAAAATTGCAAAATAGGACGTCTAACTTAGATCCCTTGAACTTTAGTCCGATATTATAGGAAAATAGATTATTGAATCTCAGTTATATTTTGTATCGGGTTCTTAGATTTTGGTTATGATTGGATATTCTAGTGTTACAACTTCTGTTTAAAGATCAGAGAATTAGGGCAAATTAATTTGGGAATTAGATTTCTATATTAATATGAATTTATCCTCAACGTCAACCATTTTTTCCCTCCATTTTTCCAGTTTAGTTAGTAGCATATGGTGATTGTAATGGGGGAGGTTAAATAAAATAAGTTTATATAATTAAAAAAAGTGATAACTTTTTTGAGAAATAATAAATGAGAGAAACGAATAATTGATGAAATAATACAAAGAAATTGGAGAATGGATAGAAGAGGGATGGAAAAATGTTGGAGGACGGCTTATCGGGTGAGTGTTTGCATATTCTAAAAAAAGCATTTTTCAGATTTTTTTTTCCTCGTTTCAGCTTGTTGGATTTCCAAACCCTACAAATATATTCTATATTTAATCAGAAATAAGCTAGAAGCTGAAAGCATTTAAAGAAATGCTTCGTACTTTTGCTTCTAGCTACTCAGTTTTGAAAGTAATAAAAGTGCTTCTTAACTTTTTTTTTTTTCAAACATTCAACTATGTTTTTTGTGTGTGTGGTGTACGTTTGCTCTTTCTTCCAAATGCAACCAGCTTTTACTACTCAACTTTTTCCAACTTTAGCATCATCCAAGGTTTCTTAAAAAGCAGTAGAGTTTACAAATACTCTTGAGTGATGACGAAAGAACGGTTAAAAAAAAGTGGGAATAGTGGAGTCGGGAAGAAAAAACGTGGATTGTTTACTGAGTGAAGCCGAAATCACGGCCGGGAAATCTAGCGGCCGCCGGCGAGGCCAATTTAGCCTGCAGCCGGGAAATAAAAGGATAGCCACAAGTTTGTTTTGGGGGTTGTATTTTGAAAATTATTTGGATAGTAAGTTATGATATATTTTGTGAGTATTAAAAGCCAATTTTACTATAAAATATATCTTAAATAACATAATTTCTATCCAATAATGTCATATTGTTTTTTATGATTTTTACAGCAGTATAATAATTGAAAATTATATTATTATTTTTAATAAAATAATAATCATATTTTATTTATGAGAATGTTTAATAGTACTTCTAATGTTTAATTTTGTGTTGTAGGCTTTGCAGCCAAAGAAGAAGGAGAAGAAGAGGATGGTAACATGCCTTAGTTGTTTCCTTAGGCATTGATACGAATATCCAATTCGTTCCAAAAATTATTTGTTCGGTCTTAGTCAATTAGACTATGAAACCTCTTGTGTATATTAGTAGACAATCTTATTTTTTTTATTAATTAATTGTATTGATTGATGTTTTATCAATACATTTTCGTCGAATATTATGTCTTAATTTGTTATGAATTCATGAAATTCTATCAGACTATCCACACATTATATTATAAAATTAATATATATATATATATATATATATATATATATATATATATCAATATAATTATTAATATCGATTGTTTTTACTCTAATTTATAATATTATTATTTCAAAATAATTTTTGTTTTTCATCTAATAAAAGTATGTTCTCTAAGCGAATATATAGCACAAAAATGATAAATAATTGGAGTAAATAAAATATATATACTATTTATAAAATATCCTCTTTTATTTTCCACCTTCTTTAATTTTCTTTCCTTTCTCTTTCTTCTCTTTTGTCAAATAGTATTTTTCCTACATTTTTTAGATAGTAAAATTACATTTATACCACTTGCTTTAATTTTCTAATCTCCCCTAATTACTAATTTTGGTACAATTTTAGCTGGAAATTAAAAGATAAAATTTACCAAATCAACTAAGATCTATACATAGTTGAAGTCAATTCATTTCACTAAAACTAGTGCTAACATCTTAAAACCAAATCACTACCGATTGGTGTAACTTAGCGATTCAGCGTTATAATAGCTTAATCAGAAATTTTAAGTTTGGGTCTTGGGAACGAAGTTGCGACAAAATTTTTCACTTTAATGGTCCGACTCAACTCGACTTATATAAATAAGTTTTAAAACCAAAATAAAAGTAAAAATCTTGAAACCAAATCAAATAAGAAAGAAAACTCACCTTACTCATGAATAAAAACATGTAGAAATGCTACTCAATTTAAACAAAGCAAACTCAGTCAACTATAAATACTTGCTACTTGCAAACAATTCAATCTCAATAATATAATATCTAATTTATTTAAGTGAAGAATAGACTTACAGGGGCGACCTGAGAACACACGATTTTTTTCGTGAAAATAACAATACACGTGTGGTCTCATGACGCCCCGGTTAGACCTCTTCACCAAATTTTCCTAAGGTTTTGCAGCAATTATGAAATGAACATTCCTTGCATTATATAGATTTGTCAAAAAAAACTTGGGGTTGATTGTAGTACACATTTGGTACTCTGTTAAAATGTTAAAATTGTACATAATCTTCTTGAATGTACTTGCCCTAGTACAGAGTTGTACTCATATGTGCACTTGTTGTATGTATTGTACTACCACAAAGAAAACGTATCTTTCAAATCTTGGAAAGTACAGCAAACTTTTCAGTGCCTTCACACTGTAATCCCATGGGCTTGAGTCATTTCCAGAAGCCCATGGACCTGAAAATTGGATTCCGCAAGAGATTGTCCAGAATCAGAAACTTGAACAACTAGAGATTTCGAGTTTGAATTCCTAAGAATGCAGTTGTCATTAGTAGGGAGAGTTTCGCACTTAAGTATATCGATCCGACTCAACCCACATAAATGGATTTTGAATTAAATTATTAGTGTACTCCTCTTTTTGTTCTCCACTTTCTATCCTCTTTTACTTCTTGATCTCATGGTTTAACTCAATTTTCATGTCCAGTCTCGTTGATTTTTAGGTCTGACACGCCGAATCTCAAAACTTATAAACCATCGCGCGTGTATTGCACGTGACTCTCCATTCACATACTCACAGTATGGCACAGAAAGAGCCATGTTTGTTATGGGCCACATTCATATTTTATATTAAAAGCACATCTATTTCTAACAATAAAAGTCCTATCTTGGCCCACTAAGGGCCCTTTTTAAAACATTATTTAGGCTACCTTAAAGAGACTAAGAGAGACATAATAGATCATTCTATCGGAGCCGCCATTAAACTTCCTCTCTTAGCTAATCTTCCAACTTGGCATTTTTATGTGCCATTTGATCACAGAGATAATCTGACTAAATCTTGCCTTTCTTAAAACCCAAAAGCAAAACCCTTTTTCAACGTTCTTTTTTTTATGAGTACATATTTTACTAACTCCGTCAAATCTTGGATCCAATATGTCATGCTCAAAAATCTTTGAGACTCGATGTCTCGTACTTAAATTTTGAGACTTTGATGGGGAAAAAAGTTAAAACTTTGGGATCAGAATATTACTTTCTCTTTTATTAATTAACACAGAACCATCACTATAATTAGAAGTTATAACTAATTATTACATGGTCTGAATTGTGGTATGATTTTTGTAGAGTTGAGTTATCCTTGGATTTTGGGCAGCATGCGAAAGTTTAGGGAAGCATGTGATTAAGACCAGAAATTGAACGTGACTTGAAACCTAGTATTTGACCCACGTACGTCCAAATATATTTTGATCTATAAATCAATAAATACAATGAACCGGCAATGCCACCGGCCCACCGCCCTTACCAGAAGAATATGTGGTCGTATTGTTATTATTATTTTATTTTTTTGGATTTTCTATCTGGTTTTTTCTAAATTCGGATACTGTAGAAATTTAACTTGGGGTCACTCTGTCAACTCTGTTGCGCCATGCACAATCTAAAGTTCGAACTTTAGATCTAGTTTGAGGGATCTAGTATCACATTTCACTAAACCAATCAGCTTATGAAATGTTTGGAGTTTTTTTCCATGTTGAAAAGAACAACTTCTTGAATTATGTTTGTAATTTTGAATAAACAATAAATTGACACATGCTGTCGTACATCCATTATTGTGAGGACATGAAAGAGATGTGAAAATGGTCACCCAATCGAAAAAAAAAAAAAAAGACAATGAGATTAAATTATAACATGATAGAAATGTGAAAATGATGTGATTTTGCTTTAGGAAACAACTATGCAAAATATAATAATATATATCTAGTGATGATATGTGAATTCACGTGACCGTATATAGAACATCACCGACATAATTTAGCAATTTGTTACTATGTTAACTTAACTAAATGTTTCAAATTTGAGTTTCTAAAAAAATAATTATCATTGATAGAAAGAATTTTATATTATAATAGTTCGACCCGACTCAGCTCATATAAATGGATTTTAGAATAAAAAGATAAAAAGTGACCGTATATAGGGAATATGCTCGCCAACCTTCCATAATTAAATTACCCAAAAAGGGGAGAAGAAACAGTGAGAAAATAAATAAAATAATGATCCACCCCCATGATCAAACATGAATCTTTGTGATTGAGAAAAAAGAAAAAATAATATTAATTTATGAATGCCCATTTTGTATATACTTTATTGTTCCTTGATACGTGGAGATAACATAAAATTATCTTTTATTTATATATAAAAGAGGTCATTTCGGCAAAATCAAAATGGTGGCCACATGGGCAAGAATCCAATGGCTATTGAGTTGGATTAGATAAGATTTTTAGTGTTCCCAATTATGGAGAAATTTTACATACTCTATTATTTTTATGTGCTTAGATTTGTCCTTAAAGAGGAAATGTTTGGAGATACATTGAATACAATATGGTGCTTTTTCTACCTTTCTATAATTAATTTCCCTAAAAATGCGAAAGAAAAAAACTTTAAATTTTCAAAATATCGAGTTTTTTAGATTTTACGGCATCCGATCATCGTCTAAACTATACGTTTTCATATCTTACCACCTAAGACCCATACCGGCCAATACACATGCTTTGGCAATGAAGTCTGAAAAATGTGATATTTTGACAAAAAATATATTGAATTCTATATTTTTTTATCAATTAATGAGAATTTGTATAACAAAAGTATAGTAAAAAGTAATTTTTTTTTTTTAAAAAAAGAGACTAGGATGATGGGGATAGTGATGGTTAATCGTTTATAGGGGAAGGGGGCAATTATTTATTTGTTTTTGTGGTTGAGCCACGTACTCAACTTATGCGCACCAATTACTTGATGCTTCTCAAGGTGGCAAACTTTAGTGGCCCATTTTTATGTTATCAAAGATGCATCAAATCAAAATCTTGTCCATCATGATTCAAAAGTTTCAAGATTTTCATTCTAAGAAAAATAATAATATTGTTGTTTGTGCCATTTATAAAATAAAAAAAACTAAGTACAATTGTCACATATAATTTATAAACTTAAATAAATAAAATATTAGCTTCTTGTAAATTATATCATAATTCTTTAATATTTATTTAGTAATTAGTGTAATATATTGTTCTTGATTTTAATCATTAATGATCTAATTGAATTTAAAAGATTAAATTTTCATAAATATAGATATCCTACGATAATAGAAATATAGAGACTTGAAATATATTGTGATATGAGAATTTTCTATAATATTTAAAAGCTAAATTAACATGTCAAATTAGTTTAAATACATTATTTTTTTTTTTTTACCTTTTATTCTAGCCAAACCATACTTGGATGACTCAAAAGCAAAAGTGCATGCCAAAAGATAGGAAAAAAAAAAGGTGCATGAGTGTCTCATTGAAACTTCAAAGTGGGATAGTAAAAACTAAAAAGTTACAATGATAAATTTTCATAAATGAATAAAATAATGATTAAGAAATCTAACAATTATTTTGACTAGGTAGTTATTATACTTTAGTTGCATCTTAGATAAGATATTAATTTTTCTAGTAAGATTTTTATCGAATTTTGGCTATGTTCATATCATTAGAAGCATCTAGTCTCCTGCAGTTCATCGGTATAAGAGTCGTTATAGCTTTATGCCTAGTCAACTTGGGTTAGGGCCTCTTTTTGCAATATCTTCACAAAATTTACATGAAAAATAAAACCTCAAAGAATTTTTTATAATTTATAAAATAAGAGGGAGTAATTTATAATTACACAAAACTTCAGTGGTATCGGGGGTAAATTGCCCTATATATTATAGTGAAATCAAGATATTGGAACTTTCTAGCTAGCAATTGACTTGATCAAACTCTATAAAATCTTCTGTTTTTTAATTTTAAAGATAGCATAATCGCATTTACTTACGTAATTAATTGTGTGAAATAATTAACAAATACGAAAGGCGGATTCGGCGTGGTCTTGATTATATTATTTCGTGATCCAAATCTTTGATTAGTCTCACTCTCACCAACCATATCAAGATTTAGACAAGTTTCGATCAGTTGGGTGCATAATTTGAATGGACAATTCTTTTAACTATGTCCTAAACAGACAGCCTCCCAACCCATATGTGCGATTCTTGTCCGCGGCGGCGGCCGCCGCCACCACCACCATCACTACGTGCCTGTTCAGTTGCGATAAGTGAACCAACCGCCCACTTAACACAACTTGCAGCTTAATTAGTTTGGGATAATTACATTTACATCCCTCAATTTAGGAAAAAATACATCAAAATCTTCTCGACTATTGAAAATTACAGAGACACCCCTTCGACTATGGCTCTCTCTATCACTCAGGTCCTGCCGTTAGTCATTTTCTTATTTTTAAGTATAATACAACATTTTATTAATTGGACAACCGCTCAATCACTTCGTTCATTCCAAGTATAGCAAACACTATAACAAAAATATCATGGATAATTTAGTCATTTTGTAACTTTCCGTTAAGTCTTTTAGGTTTCTGTTAGGGTTAGAGGGTTTATCTGTAATCTCCAATAATTGAGAGGTTATTGCTGTACTTACCCCTAAGTCGAAGGGGCATAAATATAATTATCCCAATTAGTTTTTATTTTAATACCGAACGTTAAGCCATGCTACTTTAGGGAACCATTGAGATTTGTCCTAATGGCCACCAGATATTATTCTAGTGTGGAGGTTTGAGGTCGATACCTTGCAATTATAAGGGTCAAATTATATGCATGTGTTTTTTTTTAAAAAAAAATAGGATTATAGATCTTCAAATTGTTTTTTTTTTTTTAAAAAAAGCCATGCTACTTTAGGGTTAAAATTTTCACTGTTGTTTGTGTGTGCAGTTTATATTAAATCCTCCTTTCTATCGACACAGTTCTTGTCCTCAAAAGTTCCAAAAGAAGAAATCAGAATAATGTCAATATCATAATTGTCATATTTTTTATTTATTAAATAATAAAATGTTATTTTGCTACATTATAGACCCCCACAAATTTAACAATGGAAATGATTTTATTAAGGAAATCATATATATATATATATATATATATATATATGAAAATGATTAAGTGGGATATTTTAGGAAACATGCTTATATGTTAATGAGTTGTGATTAGTTAGAATTAGTCCATTTTGTCATGTAAATTATTTCTATAAATAAGTTTATTAATTATTATTTTTGTAACTTACATGTATATTGAATTGACATTCCATATATTTATTTATATTAAAAAATTTCTAACTTCTTTTTAATTATAGAATTAAATAATTATTTTATATAATATTGATATTGAAAATTTCAATCAAGAAATAATTTTAAGTAAATTTTAATAAGCTTTACTAATCATCATGAACTTTATATTTATGCGCTAAAAAATATAAATATGATTGAAGAGGAGCTTAAAACTATTTAATTTAAATATAATATTCAATTTGTACATGAAAACATAGTATAGAAGAATTACCATTCAAGAAATATTAACAATATTTGGGTAAAAGATTATTTAGTTATATAATTAATACTTTTTTATTTTGTATTCTTTTTATCTATCATGTAATTATTTTTCCAAAATTTCTTGTAATTATTTGTGGGGGTCACATAATTACGTATATTTTTTAAAATATATGTTTAATTAAATTTTATTATTATCTTAATATTATAAAATAATAAAATAGTTGATTTATTTAGAAAAAACTCTAAATACATGTGTTTCATTTTCATTTTGCGGTGGAAAAATTATATTTTATTTTAATGTGAATAAATTGGTTTAAGTTATTATATTTATATATTAGTATTTTCATAATATAAAGGAAATTTTAATAATAAAATGAATATTATTATTACTTAATAATGAAATAATAACAAATTATTCAACAAAAAAATAATATCAAGTATACAAGAGATTCCAATCATTATTTATATGGTCTCTTATTAAATATTTTTTTATATTTTAATTATCATTTTATTATTTTTGTATTGATTATGTGCATGAGTTTAAAAAATATTATATATATATGTTTATAGATATAGATATAAAATAATTTTTTTTATATATATAGCTCAAGATTATTTTATAAAAAAATTATTTTGGTGTATGTTTCAAATTATGAATTAATTAATTATTCATATATTTTATTAATTATAAATAAATTTTCCCGTGCAACGCAGGGAATAAATACTAGTGTTAATGATGGTTGAATTGTTACAAATTTTAACTCAACATGTATATTGAGTCATAAAAATTTGTCATCATTGCTTCTAAAACTATTATCATTAATGTCAATATTGACAATTTTAATTTATAATCTAAGATCCCATCATTGATATTTATCATTAGTTTTTCCTTTACCTTTTCTTTTGGTAATAGTTGCAATTATGCTATATTCATCTATTTGCTGCACATATCATCAATTACTAAAATGGATCTCTTGCTTTTCTTAGAAATACCTATCCATAACACAATATTTTTTGGATGGTAATATAGTTGGACATGCAATTTCTTCTTGATTAGTTGAAACATACAAATATCTCCTTAAAACATAAAAGTATATACTTAATGTCTCTCGAAAAACTTTACATATATCTCCTCATAGAATAAGTGTAAAATTACAAAATTTCAAAATATTTTTTATAAATGACTTAAATCTGAAGAGAATTTTCGTAACCGAACCTAAAATTTTTGAACTACAAGACATTAAGACTTCTTTATAATGGAAAGAAATTAAGTAAGACTTCTAAAAATAAATATATATTACTTTTCTACGGATGCCATTAAT
Organism: Verbena officinalis; assembly: GCA_958496215.1. Classification (NCBI taxonomy): domain Eukaryota; kingdom Viridiplantae; phylum Streptophyta; class Magnoliopsida; order Lamiales; family Verbenaceae; genus Verbena; species Verbena officinalis. The sequence continues at coordinate 2,254,318 of OY292385.1, forward strand.
TTTTCATCTCTGTTTTCCTTGAACTTGTTATCTTCAACATTAACAAATTACTGGCAACCCGCACTCTACTCCCAACTTGCTGAGGGAAAACCTTCAATTCATCATTCTCTAAAGAAAAAGGGCCCAGAAAAAAAGAAGAAATAAAAGGAATTTAAAAAACAAAAAACAAGTAAGCATTTGTTCTATTATACATATTGGAGTTCGGATAAAACCTTTTTGTCTTGATTTTTGCACTCAAGATCTCAAAAGAACAAAAGCAGAGGATATTTTTATACAGACATAAAAGAGGGTTTGGTGAGGAAGAAATTGAAGGGCTGAAATCAAAATTTCCTTCTATCTTCCTTCATCATACTCCCATCTTTTTGCCCTCTGACTCTGTTTTTTCCTCGAAAAAATTGTGTCTTTATTGTATATCTGCTTCAAGATCATTACTATTTGTTAGTTAAACTTAAGATCAAACTTTTTGTCCATATCTAACATCATTAATTTCCTCGAACCCGCGTTAGGAAAGGAAGACGCTTAGTATTTGGGGCCGTGTTCATGGTGGATCTGTCTTATCAGGCAACCTTCTAACATATTTCGTTCTCCCCATTATTTTTCAACTAATTTCCTCATTAATTAAATACCCTTTTAAAATTCTTCTTTAATCCTTGCTTAAGCCAAGATTTTTGCTACTTTTATTTCAAGAATCTCGATACGTGTCTGCAGATAATCCTATTTTAAAAACTTTTAGACGAGGCCCACAAATTGGGTTAGGTGGGCTTCGTCTTAGCCAATGAAAGCCATTGATTTTGACGAGATTTGAGAGATCCCTTTTCCTCTTTGTTTTATTTTTTCACTAGGGGTTGAAGAAGAGAGAAAAGAACAAGAGTTTTTAGCATTTACTGCTATTTACTAGGTTCATTGCTTCCCATTATTGGTTCGCCTAACTTTTTTGATCAACCCCTTAATTATTATCGAATTTATATGTATATATAAATACATTTATATCCCCTAAAAATGGAGTCCTCCACACCTTATTGTCAAATGCTTCTCTTCTTGATCACCTGTTCTTTTTCCTTCCTCTTATTTTTCAAGTCTCTCTCTCTCAAACCACTTCCCTCTTGGGCTCATGACATGAGATTGCTTTCTATCTGGTTTTGGAAAGATTTTCCCTTCATCCCCCTCACAAAATCCTTAAGAAACACTCTCTTAGGTGTAACTTTCTCATTTTTTACTTCAAGAATGTTACCCAGGAAGAAGAATTCCATTCCCAAAGCTGAGAGTGTTGAGATTGATATGATCATAGATTCAGACATGTCTATCTTGGATTTACCCGACCTCGTCTTGGAATGCATTCTTGAGAAGCTCCCACCACAAGGGCTTTGTAAAATGGCAACTGTTTGTAGTTCCTTGAGAGATAGATGTATGAGTGATCATTTATGGGAAAATCATGTGAAGAACAAATGGGGCAGAGTTCTTGGACCTGCTGCTTATAAGGAATGGCAGTTTCAGATTGCTTCTAATAAAGGTTCAATCTTTTTCAATCAAGGCAGCAGCCAAAAGGGATTAATGGGCTTTCTCATTCATATATGTCCGTTTAAATTGGTTAGATCTAGTTTTAGCAGAATTATTAAGAGGAACAATTTTCCTCCAGCTGATTCATTGATGGCTTGGTACTTTGCTCTTGAGTCTGGCCAGTTCTGGTTCCCTGCTCAGGTCTATAATCGTGAGGTAATTCGATTATTCGATTTTTTTCTCTTTTTTATTGCCATAAATAAGTTTCTTTAATTTGGATGCATTATCTTGAAGTGTGTTATTGATTTAATGTAATTGGCAGAATGGTCATGTGGGATTCATGTTGTCATGCTATGATGCTGAACTCGGCTATGATCGACAAACTGACACTTTCCATGCCAGGTGATTGAATTTAAGTGCTTTTAATTAATCTTCACTTAACAGAAATGGTAATTTTTGTCAAGAATTTCATATTTCTAAAGTTTGTAATTTTGATTATTAGATATCCTCCCCATGGAAGAAGAACAAGTGCAGTCGAAACAGGTGTAAATTGGGATAGACTTCGAGCTGCTCCTGTTGAGACTTCTCCACATGATCTTCATATCTCTGATTGTTTATATGAGTTGCAACCTGGTGATCAGATGGAAATTCAATGGAGAAGAAATAAAGAATTCCCATATGGTAATTTTTACCAACATCTTCTCCAATTCATGTTTCTTGGCCTTTTTTTATTCTTGATTTCTGGTAAAGTTGAAACCTTGCTAAGTCAAAGATAAGTCTTCTAAGCAAAATAGTTCACATCCATTAAGTCGGCCTTAATTGACTTCTTTTTAAGGTTCCCATTTAATCAAAATTTCTTTATTTATCACCTATTGGAATGTTACCTACACTTTCGTGTTTGGAAGAAAGTTCTGTCAACTGTTACAGAAATAGCTGTATCATTTGAAACGCAACTCGATTTGAATTGTCTCTGCAAAGATATATGATCAAGTCCTTATCAATTATGCCAAATAAATTAATTACTAATGTCTTGTGTATGGTTCACAGGTTGGTGGTATGGTGTTGTAGGCCACTTGGAAACTTGTGATGGAAATCCAAATCGCTGCCAATGTCTTGATAGTGGTGAGTTGCTTCAATGTTTTCCACAGAAGCTACAAAATATTGCAATTCCTCATATTATATATTATTTATGATTTATATCGGAGACATTAAAAGGTATTAAAGCATTTGGATCTTTGTCATTAAGCTTAATCATCACATTGTATACTTGTATTCTTCTCGGTAGGCCCTTTCTTGATTCCCATTTTCTCTACATGTGGGTCGTCTCGTCTGCAAATGATATTTAGTCCTTAAAAAAAATGTTCTTAGGTTTGCCGTATTATCTTCCAACATAGCCGTAAGTAGTGTTTTGAGTGGGAAAATTATGGCTAAAAAAGACCTACTTTTTTACCTCGTTTGTTTTAGGAGATTGAATGATTCCTCTTCTTGAACTGTTGCTATTGCTTTCCAGTTTATCTTTTTAATAATTATTTAGGCGCGTTAGTCAATAGCCTGTTGTCTTAAGCAACACAATAATTGCAAATTTGTTTTAGGAATAATTACGAAAAACACCCTGAGGTTTGGCCTTTTTCAGAAAAACACCTTAAAACCTTGTAACTTACAAAGAACACCCTGAGTCCGTAATGTTCCGTTAGTTTTAGGGTGTTTTTGGTTACCAAAGTGAAAACCTCAGGGTAGTTTTCGTAATTTTCAAGATTTGATGGTGTTTTTTGTGAATGGGGCAACCTCATTGGGGTGTATTTGTAATTGAGCCTTTGTTTTATTTACATAAATTTTTTTAGATTTTTTAATTGACATTGTTCTGCAGAAACTCTGGTATTGGAGTTCAATCAGTATGCTCGCGGGTCCCGTTGGAGAAGAACGTCGGTTAACAGGAAAGATCATAGGGAAGAAGGAAACGAGGCGGATGGATTTTATGGTGGGATTCGAAAACTACATGGGAAAGAAGAGATTTCCATGTGGAAGAAGCTCTGGCCAGCTGAAGTACTGGAATAAATTACAATTTCACCCCTCCTAACTGTTGTTATAATTCAAATAGAAGGGCGGATTCAAGAACACGAAAATCTGGGCAAAAGATTAATGGCGCGACATTTTTAAAACGGGCTTTTAGGTGTAGGGCTGCAGATTACAAGCACAAAAAATTGGATTCTTGTGACTTTCAGATGGCAAAGTAATAGATGTATAAGGGTTGTATCATTTTTATGTATATTACCATTTACCACCTCCATTGAATGTTATCAGATGTAAGATAAAAGGCATGGATTATTGATTGATATATTTATTAAGTTGCCCTGTTTAAGACAGGTTTAAGGAATGTTGTAAGCAAAACAGAAGATACTTTCCACAACTTGGGGTCCTCTGGTAATTTCACATTTTTATCAAGAAACAAATTGAAGCAAATTGCTTTGATCTAATTGCATTATCTGATAAAATGATGTGTTCATTTACTTCATTGTCAATATTGGATACTTGGGATTCGGAATATCACATATTGATCCATCAAAGCAAGATTCAACCACTAAAAGAAAGATTGGTTCGTTCTTTAACAGTGATTTGAATTGAAAATTGTTTATTGGATGCTTCTAGTAACGCGATTATTATAGGTGAGAAAGTCTAACTCGGGCGAATTTTGACCATAATATGCAATTTTTTTTAAAGTCGCGGATGAATTATCCATTTCTATAAATTTGTATCTCAAAATTTCCAATTTCCCAAAGTTAGACTGATGAAATCGCAAATTTCTCCCTAATTATAAATGATGGTAAAGATGCAAAATTAATCCGGTAACTGTCATTTTGACAAATTTTATCCTGTTATAATTGTAATTTGCAATGTCAGCTTCGATTTCTGCAAGAATTTTATAATCTCTATGGAAATGAGACTATTCTCGCCGGGATTTTAAGTGTTCACGTGCTAGTCACATGACCATTTCTAACAAAATTATGAAATTCCAACAGAAACCCTAATATGACCAAAATTTTTACCTTATTTATCGGGTATATTTTCATCATGATAATTGATAGTTTATATAAAATTAATTTAATTCAAATATAAAATTGGTACTTTTTTTTTATAATTAAAAAACTCTATCAAATGGCAATTGAAGAGGCTTCATTTCATGTTTACATAATTACATTTGAGCCCAATCCAAAATTTGGTTTCCCAAACCAGCCCATAAAATGGAAAAAACTGAATTACAATTTATCTGAAAATCGCTTTTCTCCGATCTCACATAATTTTCTTGCTTGAAATTTTAATGGAAATTGTAGCAGTACAGCAACTCCACCCTTTCCCTCCAAAACCCCAATGTTTGATGAAAACCCCTCTCTCCATTGCTCCGTCGCTCCTCCTCCGCCTCAGTCCCACCGCGTGCAGGCTCTTTGCCACCACCTCCGCCGCACCACCCATTACGACCACCGCTGACCCGGAAGTTGTAACAATTGCAGAACCATTAGCGCCGAGCCTTAGACCCAGTAGAAGGAGCACCACAAGAAGTAAGAAGGTCAGTGTGGACGCGCACCAGCTGAAATTGAACTGGTTAGACTCTCTCTCCTGTCCTTTGCCGGAGAATTGTACGGAACGGGTTTCAGAAGGATCCGATTGCGGAAGTGTGGACTCGGGTTGGGTCATTGGGGTCGACCCGGATCTTTCCGGAGCTTTGGCAGTTTTGAAGCCCGATAGTTCTGCGGAGGTATTGGTTTATTGATTGTGCTCTTTTGCTGCAATGTTATGTAATCATTTGATTGAAATATGTTTTAACATTGGATCTCTATTCTATGTTGTAGGTATTTGATTCTCCAAACTTGCAAGTTCTGGTTGGGAAAAGAGTGCGGAAGCGTCTTGATGTGAAGTCAATTATTCAATTGCTTAAAACTATTGGTGCTCCTACTGGTATATTATAGTTCCACAACTTCTCCAAGATCTTTACTTTTGTTTATGACAGCTAAATGTTATTCAAAACTTGTCTTGTGAACTAATTTTTTTTCAAAAACTCGTCTAGTGGAGAATGTCTCAAATCAAAATATATTTTGATCCTCACTTATCTCTTTTCTCCACTTTCAGGAACCACTGTATATATAGAGCAATCTATTCCGTACCCTCAAGATGGTAAGCAGGTTAGAGACTTTCATTATCTTTCCCTGTAGGAAATTATGCATTGCTGTTATCTTATTTTATGATCCTTTTGTATTTCTTGCATTTCCATTGAAATTCTGACAAAGCACAATCTTGGTTTTATTTTTGGTGTATTTTGGTCGAAGTGTTATGAGAAAGTATGTTTCGGTAGTGGGGTTGCGAAATATATGGTGAATAAAATTGAGTTTCGATCTTCTCTTTTTGATAGAGACAAAAGTTTTACTCTAAATGTCTTCTCATGTAAGTTTTTGTTTGGTTTAGATAATTATTTCCAGAGTGAAACCAAAGAAAGACTGATTTATCATTTCAATATGCTTTTGAATACTAATGTCTGGTTTGATAGCTGTCTTTGATTTGGTTTCTGAAAAAAACGGGAACCTTTAACGTGTTTTGATGCCTTTTTACATGTCCTTTAGTTGCATTTCCTGGTTCCACCTACAGTATCAATTTCATTATTTGTTTAGTAATAGTTTCTGAAAAAATATTTTTTTTCTTTTGCCTCAAGGGATGGTGGAGTGGAGGATTTGGATACGGACTATGGATAGGCATCCTTGTTGCCTCAGGATACTCTGTTGTTCCAGTTCCATCCTCTTTGTGGAAGAATGAGTTTAAACTTGCAGGAAACCACTCAACCAAGGTTCATCTTCTGTGCATATAAACTTTAACTTATACATGGATTTTCAAAATTTTTAAAATTTCGTAAAAGCTTTTATATTTAAGCATCAAACATAGCTATTAATATGTTCGTTGACAGGATGATAGCAGAGAGCTCGCTGCCACTCTATTCCCCTCTGTCAGTTCCCTCTTGAAAAGGAAGAAAGATCATGGTGGGCATCCTATATTAATATTCTTAAAAGTTTGGAATAATTATGATAATACCCCGAGGTTTGGCCTTTATTCGAAAAATATCCTGAAACCTTAAAAATTACAAAAAAAAACACCCTGAGTCCGTGATTTTCCACTGGTATGAGGGTATTTTTCATAAACTGCACAAACCTCAGGGGGGTATTTGTAATTGACCCTAAAAGTTTTATTTCTAATATATATGTATATTTATTGTTCCACAGGTCGTGCTGAGGCTCTGCTTATTGCAGCATATGGTAAAGGACTGAAGGTAAACAATGATTCTTCACGCATCCTGGAAGATTTAATACTGTAGTAACCGAATGTTGAAGTTATTTATCAGCTGATTTTTGTAAGAGTTTGTTTCATTTTTTCGCCTGGGGGGGGGGGGGGGGGGGGGGGTGGGGAACATTTGTAACCTTCATGATTTTGTTGTTATGTATGTACAGATTGGATGAGGATTGATAGTTAAAATGTATTCTGTTTCTGTCTTATGCAAATGGGATTTGCATGACTTAACTGCCTGCTTTGTTGTGATGTATCTATCGACTTCTCTTGTGTTGGATGATGTAAATGTAATGTAATAGTGTAGTTGCCCTAAGTAATGTTGTCTTTTGCACATTCTTTTTTTCCAGTTTTTCTTGTTTTATCCGGATTATAGCAGTGTCTTGTTACATTGCAGGCATAAACAGAATAATATAACGATAGTAATAATCGCAAGTTTGGAGTTATTACAACTAGACACATTGACATTTGGTTTAATTACACTTCCACTCCCTATACTATAGAAAATTACACCTTGACACCCTTTACTTTGACTTCGTCTTACAAATTAATCTTTCTGTCCAATTTGATTAGGGTTCTTAACATTTTCCGTCAGATTTTGCAGTAAATTGCCCAAATTTCCCTTCTTGTAAAAAGAAAACTCTAATTTAATAGATTTTGTGACTGAAAAAGGATTTATTATGTAATAGTTTGGAAAGTATTAAACTAAATATTAGAGATTCTTGATGTAATTCCCCGTAGAATTATCCTCGAAAGCTTATATTTTAATCGAAATCTAAAATCTTGTGATTGTTTTCAGTCACCTTAAACACACGCTTCCTTCCCAATAATATAGTAGCATTTTTGGATGTTTTGTAGGAGAGACGCGTTTGACTAAGTGGAGGTATTAAAATCAACTGGTCCTTGAAAGTAGACTAAAGGATTCTGCCCACATTCCAAGTGCAAATATCTCTAACATAGTCCAATAGTCAATACAAGGCATCCATATCCATGGCTAGTAAAGTGGATTGATGCCTACCAAATCAATCAATTTTATTATATACCAAACTTGACTCGATAGGGTGGATCGAGGCACTAGATTCCTTTAATAATTAATTTCGGAGAATTTTCTTCAATTGGACCTTTGATGTACTCGACCCCCAAAAAATCGGGTGCGATTTTATGCATGTAGTGATTAACTTGATTATTTCCTACGTTAATTGGGAAAATTTTGAATATCAATACAATGTGTACGTTAGTATTAACATAAATAAAATGTTGATTTCTATGTGTCTAGGATAATTAAATATTGATTATTTTAGGTTAGTTCCAATAGTCAACATAGATCTACGTACCAAATTTATTAAATGAAGATCCAAATCTATGATTCTATTGCCAAACTTCAATATCTAAAGAGCAATTATGTTATTAACTAAATTAATAAACGATTGTTGGTGATTATGTTCCACATGTACGAATAGAGTGAACAAACGCGATAAATATTTTTTTTTCGACAATTAGCACTTAAAAAATATACGACATAATTTTTCACTCTAATAAACTGTATGAAAAACAGTTTTTGAAAGAACAAATTGGAACATATAAATTTGGGGATTTCTTGTATGAGCTGATTATATGAACACCATATACAATATTATTTTATAATTTTTATAAAATAATAATGTATTAGAGGTGAATGTTTGTACACCCGGTTCATACAAGAATTATTTTATAAATTTGACCTAAAAAAGGAAAAAAATATTGGAACATGTCAAACCGATGACGACGTCGTATAGAGACTAGTCAAATAGCTTTTCTTTTTTCTTTTTTCTTTTTTTTTGATAAATAAAATAGTTCAGAAGCTTGATTTAAAGAAGAAGCCCTTTGGTGGCAGCAAGAAGCACCTAGTTTTCTGCATAAAATTCAAAACAAAACGGAAAAAACTGTAAAACAATTCCCAATAATGGAAGTTCTTCACTTGTATATGCTCTTTTGACTTCGTCTCTCTCTCTCTCTCTCTCTCTCCATCTCTCCGTGTCTGGTGTGATATTTATACTTACTCGACGTCCGTTTTACATAAAGTAGCTGATCTGGGTTTTGAGCTCAAGATCAGAAAAGTTCAAATCATTGAACGGAAATCGTTACACGCACTTCAGTGTGTTTATTCTGAAGGAAACACTACACACACTCATGTGTATTTCTGTGTGCATGTTGTGAGTTACTCCAAGGTAAACTATCTTTCTCTTTGTTTTTGTGTGTCAGAGTTGAGATGGGATTATTTTTTCAGAGTTCTTTTTGGTGTTTGCTGGTTGTATTATGAGTAGGGAACCCATCTCTAATCATTTGATTGTAAAGGAGTTACCTTTTTGAAAATCTTGAACTATACCTTTTTGTGTTTTGTTCTTTCTTTTTCTCTTTGATTTTTCCGCTCTAGTTTTGTTGATGAATCCGTACACTAGTCAGGATTCGGATCATAAATTAAAGAACAAATGCGCTGCTTATGTAAAATGAGGGTCAATTCATGGGTTTTCTTGTGTAATAAGTATGTCTCTATGGAATTGCATAACTACATGATTCCTCTGAAGGGCTTTCTTGTTTACTTTCCTTTAGTGTTTTCTATCGATAAGCATTTAGTATTTTTGCTTTGTTGCTTGAGTTGGTTTTGTCTGAGCTAAAATTTCATAGTATTTCCAATCTTAAAGAAAGTAAAGTCCATTGTGGTGGTTTGTGTTTTTGGTGGCAGTGGTGGCAAAAGTTTTTCAGGAAATGAGTCATGTCTAAAATCCCACCCGATTTTTTTTTTCCTAAATGGTGTATAAGTTTTTCTCTTACAAATCTGTATAAATCTAGAAAAGGTATTATTTTAAATTTTGGACTGAAGGTGGTTTAGATACAGGAGATTTTCCATATTTAATGGCACCCAAAATTGTAGGAGTCTCACTTCCTTTGCAGCTTTGTTATGCTGTTTCTGTTGAATTTATATTGTGGGCTGTGAGCCAGGATTCGTATATTTTTGTGGCAATTATTCCTCTATAGAAATGTATTATACTCTGCCTCCAATTACTGATGTAATAATTTATGAACTATTTTCTACAGCTGATACCATTAAAGTTTGCCTTGTGATATAGAGCATTATTGGATAGTGATTCTCTTGGTATCTTGATTCCATCCTGGAGAATTTTTTTACATCGGATATTAGTTCAACTCCCTGAGTTGCGAGAGCTGATTAAAAGCTAATCAGAAGTTTGCCTTGTAGCTTGTAGCTAGGTATGCATTTCAATCCTTAATTATAAGTAGCTTTTCATTTCGTGGCCACATGTCTTTTGACAAGTACACATATACGTGTATTATGCAAATGAATATAGTTCTGTTTCAAATGGTTGAATCCATGGAGCTCTACATTTGTACGTTATTGTCATTTTAAACGCATTTACTTGGCTAGAATCAAGAAAACATGAAGCATAATCCTGATAGTTGTTAGTAGAAATTGAAGATCTATTCTTTTACTCAAGGATCATCATTTAGGAAAAAAGTGTTTTTGTTTACTTCTATAATTGGATCTTGAACTTAGACAGTAAAATTCTGCTCTATTTTCCCTTCCAGTTTGCTTCTCTTTTTTTCTTCCTTTTCAAGATAAATTTACTCTATTTAGCACTTAAAGCTACTTTTACATTTTGCTAATTCACATGCAAATGCTTAGGGAAAGGTTTAAGAAATAGGCTTTGACAATGAATGACCGTTAAATCTGGTATGCACACTGTTAGGACTTCATACTAGTAAGATTTGCCTGAGGGTACACGACTAATTTGATGGGATTCATAGATGTGACCCAAGTAAGATGTTTATCCAAACATTTGTACAATTTTTTTTTTTTTTTTTTGGTCTGGACCAGGGCATCCACCGTCGACTACAGTGACTAGTCCCCTCGCTGACTTGTAGGCACCTCATTGGGTGGGACAACTGGCCAGGAGATTTAAGGCTGCTTTATACCCAAAGTCAGGATTCGAACCCCTGACATTTGGTTAAGGATGGATGAGTCCCTTCCACTCAACCACACCCTCCTGAACATTTGTACAAATGAGTCCTTTTATACTACCATATATCCACATATGGGCCCACCTTGTTCGAAAAAAGAAATGTTTTGTCAATAAGATGTACACAAGAATATTTACGTTTTTTTGATGAGGCCCTAAAAACTCTCTTTTTTATACCAATAAGATCTTTATGGCCAAGGAAAATGGCGGAGTCTTCTATGTTCTTAAAAGAGCTTTGTATAGCTTCCTTTTCTTGCTAAGACCTTTCTAAGAAAAGAAACAAGGTCATCGCTGTGTTACAAAATTCAGAAAAGAAATACAGTTTACGAAAGCCGCTTTATGAAGAAAATGATATCTGCAATCAAGTGGATCTTTGTCTTGACATAAATAAGCATTTTGAGATTGTATCTAGTTCCAATTCCTTTGTTGAAGATAAATAGTCTGAACTTTCCCTACTTTTGAAAAGCTATCAACCTACTTACAAAGATGTCTAGGTAAAATTTCCTTTTCTTTTGCAATTTAAGTGATGAACTGATTGCAGATGTGACTAGAATTAATATAAATGATATTTATGATAACAGTTCTTGATTCTTGTGCTTCTTGTTTCCAGATCTCTTATAGGAATGAAGACTTCAAGTAACAATGATAAGAATGATTTAGAAATTGGGAGGTTAGAAAAGGGTATTCGGAGCAGAAAAGGATTTACATTGCACAATAGAGCCTTGTTATCTGGGATCGCGTATTGCTTTTCTTCCTGTGGCATGATACTTGTTAACAAGTATGTCCTCTCCAGTTACAACTTTAATGCTGGAATATCTTTGATGCTGTACCAGGTTACTTTCCATATAAAGATCCTCATTTTATTGCTCTAATAAACTTTCAGAATCAATTATCTTGTAATGATTTTACCATGTTTAGGCTGATTTAAATAACTTTCTAGGTTCTATGACCTAACGGAATATTAATTCATGCTTGCAGAATTTAGTAGCAGTAGTTATTGTTTCCATTTTGAGTTTCCTTGGCTTTATTACAACGGAACCGATCACATGGAGATTAATCAAGGTCTGGTTGCCTGTCAATATTATATTTGTTGGGATGCTCGTCACAAGTATGTTTAGGTAAAGATTATTATCCTTTTATCTCAATATTATGTATATCATATTTACTCAAAAATGATGCCTGATATGTTGTCCATCATTGCAGTCTAAAATACATAAACGTTGCGATGGTCACAGTTCTAAAGAATGTAACGAATGTGATGACTGCTGTTGGTGAAATGTATCTATTCAACAAGCGCCATGACAATAGAGTATGGGCAGCTCTGTTCTTAATGGTATGTAATATGGCAAACATATATTTTGTTTACTCGAGAGTAATTACATTTCTATAATGACTGCTTAGTTGATAAGTATATTTCATTTTCCCAGAAAATTGTCATCATTTACTAGTTCATTAGTTTTGAATCACCTATGAAGTTGTGGTTTCATGTTGTGCAGATCATTTCAGCAATTTCAGGAGGATTTACAGATCTCTCATTTAATGCCTTTGGGTACACATGGCAGTTTCTCAATTGTTTATTGACTGCATCATATTCTGTAAGTAATCATCTTTTATTTTTTTCAAATATAAAAATTGGCATGATACTACTGGGCAATTTGTAATCCATATTATTATACCCTGTTTTTGCAAATGATACAAAAATAAGTGATTCTTCATTCTTGTTTAACCATTCTGAGCAGTTACCAGTATGCTTAAATTCATAAAATTTTAGATTTCGTAAACAATGAAGTATGTCATGTGTGGTATTAGTCGGTGTTTGCCAACTCTAAAAAAAGGTGTTTTTTGCTTAAGGGGGTGTTTTGTTTTGCTTCTTCTGCTTAAAATAAACTGAAATGAGCTAGACAATGAGGGTGTTTTGTTTTGTTTCGTAAACAATGAGGGTGCTCTTTTCAGCTTCTAGTTTTTTTTTTTCTATTATTGGAAAGTGTTTTTGTATTTTGTTTTTTCCAAACATTTCCAACTCTTTACTACATTAGCTTCTACTTTAACTTCTTCAAAAACAACTTTTTTGGCAAGCACTCCCTTAATCCATGGTGTTTCTTGTTTGCTTTGAGATTGATGGTGTTGCCCTATGTAAACCAAGATGTTGTAGGATGTCGGCTGAACTATTTGGATCGCCATTCCTAGTTTGGAGCGTATATATTTTATCTACAACTTCTCTAATTTCTGATATTTCAATCATTTTTGTGGTGCAGTTGACTTTACGTAGGGTGATGGATACTGCAAAGCAAGTCACAAAATCTGGAGAACTGAACGAGTTCTCAATGGTCATGCTAAACAATAGCCTTTCACTGCCTCTTGGACTTTTCCTCATTTTTGTGTTCAATGAGGTCGATTATCTTTCACAAACGTAAGTCACGTTTCACTATATATTATTCATTGTTAAATATTACTTTCATTAGTCAAGCATTATCCTATATCTTACTTTATGCTGTTCTTTCATTGTGTAGACCACTTCTGCGATCCCCCTTATTCTGGCTAGTGATGACATTTAGTGGATTTTTGGGTTTAGCAATCAGCTTCACCTCTATGTGGTTTCTGCATCAAACTGGAGCTACGACGTACAGGTGAACTTTCTCTACTTAGTGTTTCTCTGTGTTCTAAGGTAGTTAAATAAGTATTATTTGCCCGTTTTGGATCTGCCATAAAAGCACTTACTTTAAGTGGGTGTTTGCAAGAGCTTTTGCTTTTGGAGAAGCTAAATTGAAAAAAGTTGTAGTAAAAGTTTTCAGAAAAAGCCGGAATCTGAAGCGAAAAGTTGGTCTTTGGGAGCTACCAGTTTCGTAGCTTATTTCTGCTTGAAATAAGCAGAAGGTGGTTTTCTAAATACTCCCAAAGTTCTAAAAAAGGCAGAAAACACAAAAATTTAGTTTCTTAAGAGTTTGCAAACACCCTGTAATAGCACTGCTCTTGGTATTTTGACTAGCTTTTGTGTTAATTATTGTTGTATCCTGCAGTCTTGTAGGGTCCCTAAACAAGATACCTCTTTCTGTATTGGGCATTTTCCTATTCAATGTCCCAACAAGCTTGGAAAATTCAGCAAGTATATTCTTTGGTAAGTTCTTTAACAGCTTCTGCTAAAATGTGTACTGAACTTATCTACGTTAGAAACCAAAGACATCTGCTAACTTCTGTTTTTCTTATGCAGGCTTAATGGCAGGAGTGCTTTTCGCCAGAGCAAAAATGCGTTAAAAGAATTAACATCTCAATTTCTGAAGTTACATCTTACATTGTAAACTGGCCTTTCTGGCAGTTATTTTTCTGCTTTCACAAGCAGAAACTCTGTAACATTTTTCTCATCATTTGATGATCATGTTGTATGAAAAACAGTCAATGGACAGTATTTTATAGCATACAAGAAACACATCATAATCGAAATCTTCTGTTTTCTCCTCTGTCTAACATAGCCATTTCCTGGGCATCGACACATACATACTTCTAAGAAACAAAAATGGTGAAGAAAAAAAAAAACAGAAAAAGATACAACACCACGATTAAGAGTACCGAAAATTCATGCTGATTCTTTACTTGACAAGTACAATCAGATTTGTTTCATCCAGAGGTGATCTCGTACATAACTCCTCCAAGATTTCTAACTGTAGCGCGAGTTCCAGCAACTTCTTTTAGACTCAATCCATGTCGGGATGCTTCACTTATAACCATATCATCCATTCTACAGACAAGAATAAGTGCATTAGTGTAGGGCACATAATCTCAAAAGCATAGTTCCTTAAAAGTTTAAAACTATTCAAAGAATCAGGTTAATCTGAAACTCATTCAAAACAAGGCATGACAGATCCCAAACAGGGAATATAACTATCATGCAAAAACAAGTTTTTTTTAGTACTTACGCTTTTGATCTGGATACATATGCTAATATGAATTTGCATTTTCGTTGATTGCTGACATTGAGGAGCTTTTCAACTGTATTGAAGAGCAAAGGGATATTGGCCTGCTGAAAGCTTGAAAACTGTTAAGGTATCAAAGACTTTGCATTTAAATCTTTGAAGCATTGAAACATTTCCTCGGTATTTTCAGCACTAAAATCTAAGATCCAAACATTAGGGTTAGTGTCATTAGCATGCAGTGAGTAAAAGATGAATTGTAAAAAAGTAGGATATAGATATCAGCTCCAAGAACAAGATCGAATCCTTCTGGGTGCTTTTGCAAGATGTTGTCAAGCTGCTCGGAATCCCCCCATTCTAGCTTCTCAGCTTTCAATCCTGCAAGCAACTGAGTTAGCGGTCATTTGGTTAAGCGCTCTCATATCTTATAATATTCTTTTGGAGCTTATAAAATGGTAAATCTTGTTTTACAAAAAACATCTCAAAGTGTTTGGATAAAAATAAGATAATGAGCTTATATGATGTTAGTAATGACATTTGTCTAAGTAATATGACCAAACGTAAGGGAGTGTGTTAAACTCTTGATAATAGTTGGGATTCCCCAACTTATCTTAAAAAAGCTTATAAGCCCCTTACATCTTATTTTAAGAGCTTAAAATAAGATTTAGCATCATCTTATAAGCTCTTAAACAACTTATAAGTTGTTTTAAAGAGATTATAGGCTCAGCCAAACACCCCCTAAATAAAAGATATGAGTTTTCATATTTCAGAACTACAGCCAAAATCGTTCACTTACCAGCACAACAAAGAGAATCTTGTGAAGATTCATGCAGCTCTATATTCTTTGCGAGGATCTGAACATATATAATAAGATGTCAACAAAAAGAAGAGACTTTCAGTTACAAGATATCCCAACACCGTTAAGTTCGTCACATAACCTTGCCTTAAGAACCTCATCGTTATGGTCTGTCATAACTACTTCACTACAAAACCTGCTACAGAGTATCCCAGTAATGCCTGTATAGTAATTGAGCAATCAATTCATTTTAGAGGTATATGTGAAACTCTTAACCTATCCTTTTGTTGCCAAGAAATCATTTTTTTCAAATATTAATGCTATATATTGTGGTTTGAACATTGTAAATTGTAAGAAACATGATCAATCAAAACTAACACTAACCAACACCAGATCCAAGCTCAATAACAGAACATCCCCGGAGCATGTCCGCATTTTTTGAGAGATAATTGTTCATAAGCTCTGCTCCAGGCCATACCAACTGCCCTGTCAGATCAAAATCAGCTGCCAATATAGATGGTCAGACCCCATTTTTGAAATATACATCATATAGTGCCTCATCATGCATAGGAAATATTTATATAATTACATAAGGTATAGATATCTAATATACAATGGAGTAAAGATTCAAATGATATCAATGATATGTGTGAAAACCAGATGAAGTTGATAATCATGTACGCAGTTGATTTTCCAGCAATTTACATGTGTTTTCTTACAAAAGCTCCTACCTTTTAACTCGTGATATAAAAGCAATTAACATTAAAAATATCAAACAGTAGCAAATGCAAAACAAGTATGAAGATAATATCAGGCATAGTTTTCAATTTTGCAATCATATTTAGGGAAACAATGAAAAAGGGATCCTACTAGAAGCAGATTGGAGGCAATAGAGTTCGAGAACTTGCGACCCAAATGTAAACGTCGTCAGTTCGTAGCTGCAAACACCAGTAAAAAACGATATTTTTTTGTGTTTTTTTTCAGTATACAAATACGGAGACGTGAGATTATGCATATAGGAAACTGAGAAAATAAATCAAAATACTTGTCATTGATGAAGAAAGATTCATCTAAGCAAACGATATCATCTTCTTCCTCTTCTTCTCTTCCCATTTTCTCTCTTAAACAGTTCTTGATTTCCTCTTTACAGGCAGAAAACGACCTCTTTTGACTGTGTTTTATGGACAGTCATCCAGTATTAGGTTGGGCCTTGAACCGTTTTGGATTCTGGTTTTATTGAAGCCCAATTCATAGGTAGTTTTTGTTGCAAAATAACTAAATTACCATAATATTTTTATTGTAGTGTTTGTTATACTGTGGAGTGAGCAAAGTGATTGAGTTATTTTTCAGTTAATAAAATATTGACGTCTGCTTGAAAATAAGAAAATAACTAATGGCAAGAACCTAAGTATTAGACGGAACTATAAGCGAAGAGGTCTTGATGTATATTCCCCTAAGTCGAGGGGTGTAAATATAATTATCCATATATAGTATTAACCGTCCTGTATCGAATAAATATTAAACTACTTACTACCGTAAAATACTTGAACAACCTTAGTCTCATATATACGAGTTTTTGGACAAGTTAAACCAAACACATGTTCCATTAACATAATATCATTCCAGGTTATTTTCCGATTGTTGAATACCAACCAAACACAGGTTGTTTTCGAATTATCTACTTTTACTGATTTTTATCCTAAAAATAGCTCTTTCAAGCATCATTAGTAAAAAGGAGAAATCCTAGATCATTTAATCAAACTAGGTTAATTAACCATTTTCTGTAATTTCCAAACAATCCATTATTATTATATACCTCAATCTCGAATTAAAATACAAAGTAAATATCCAACTCGGATCAAGACCACTATCAATACACACCTTACAAAAATAATAATTCAAAAAAAAAATCATCAACTAACATAACAGATTAAGCCCACCAAAGTCAAGAAACCATACAAATGAACCCCAAAGAACATAGAAAACTGAAACAAAGAAACAGATCCAGATGGCTGAGCTCCATTGTCATCAGAAACATCTCTAGGATTATCAAAGTTATAACTCGGCGGAACTGTAATATCCGGCACCGACTCATCGTCGCCGGAATCCGGGCTAACGGGTGCCGGAGAATCATTGTCGGAAGGGCTTCTAAGGCTGGGCGGCAGACCTTGACCATATGTCACGTTTATCTTAAAATGCTGACCATTTTTGCATTGCTCGCCGTCGTAGTTACTGGAGAAAAAATAATTTGGCCCAACTTTTGTTAATGGAACTGCGACGGAGACTGGGTACACGGTGGTGGATGATGGATTTGCAGATGACCATTCTGTTGTGTCGTTTTCTACGGCGTCGTTGTAGTTGCAGAGGTTGTATGTGGTGGGGTTGTATGTTTGGATCACTGAATTGTTGTTGTCTGTGTTGAAAACTGAAATGGAAGAAATTGAGTGAGGATCATATGGTGATGTAGATGGCTAGAATTGATAAAAATTACATATTGACCCCCACAGGTTTGATGTATAATTTAAATTTGGGTGAATTATATTTACTATCCCTGATGTTTATAGAAATTACAAAATATTCCCTCGGGTATCATAAATAACAACTAGATCCTTAACATTTTATTCTTTTTATAAGACCTAACAGAGATATTGGAAAATGTCATAGATGCTCCTAATTAATGATATTTGGTGAGCAAATAATAAACTTAGAAAAAAGTCCATCATCATTTTAAGTTAATTACAAGACGATCCCTATAGTATGACTAAAATAACAAAAAATAGTCCCTTAAGGTATTTTGCCCTCATAAAACTGAAAATATAAATAGGAAATAAGTGACGGTATTTCCGAAAAATCAATTTGTTCCGAATGGAAGGGAAAGATTGCAAACATAATGAAATATCACCTCATCGTTATTAATTATTATGATACCTAGGGGAGTATTTTGTAATTTCCGGATACCTCAGGTGTAGTAGATATAATTCACCCTTTAAATTGATAATTATTTATATAAGTATTGTAAATACATCAAATGTGAGGGGGTCTATGATTAATTTTTCAAATTACAAGAAATCTATATATAAATATATAGCAATGTAAGGGGGTGTATATGTAATTTACTGTAGAAATGAAGGTCAAAACCTAACTAAGCTTTCAGAAGTTGTACCTTTCAAATCCTGTTTAGTATCTTTTTTTGACATTTTCCTATTACCAACTCCCACCTATCCCATAATTTAGGTAATTAATTAAAGACCTAACACAATCTCGAGTTACTTAAATACTTAATAAAGATGCTATTTTTTTTGGGCAAGTATTCATAAAAGATGCTATGAATTACCATAAGTTCTATTTATTTACAGAGACTACAATCTTTTTTTGTTTTTCTTGAAAAATGACTCATAACTTGTTAAGTGATCAAAACCAGACAGAATTTTCAACAATTTGAAACGAAAATGTAAAGACTTACTGAGGAAATCACCGAGGGTGTAGTCGTTAGAATCAGCCCATTTCTGGTAATCAACATTAGGGTTCTTAAGAGGATCATACCATCCCAACGAGTCACCCACTGTGTAGTTCTCATAGCCTTCGACTCGCCCGGAGATAGATAGAGCAGCAAAAAGAAACACGATTATCAGTGGAGTCGTCACCACCTCAACGAGGCGGCGTTGCCTGTGATAAGCAGCAGCAAAACTTAAGGTTTCCATTTTCATTTTCTGATGGAACTGCAGTCACTTTAACTGGAGGCTTTGAATATCAATCGTTATGGTTGATACTTTGTAATCACAACACGATGACACCGTTTTCCTTTTTCAACTATATTAATGTCAACAGCCTTAATTATTCTTTAATATATGATGATATAGATTTTGCTATTTTAGTCAAACTATGAGGATCATTTTGTAATTATATAAATATATGAGGGACTTTTTTGTAAAATATACAAGGTTCGTTGAGCAATACTAATCATTACCTAATATATTCCCGTTCATAGTTGAAGAGAAGATATTTCAAATATTTTCAATAAGCGTGCAGATTAGTTTAAATGAAAGGGTAAATTACATTTAGACCCCTTTGGTTTGGCTTATTTTACACATGAACTCCCTTGGATTTGAAAATTACATTTACCCCCTTTATGGTTTGTTAGGGGATTACAGGCATCCCTTCAGTCAGGCTCTGTGAGGGTAATATTTTGATGGCGTTCTCTGCAGCTGCAAGTAGATACAAAATGATTCCCTGCAAAAAGGAATTTATTTGCCATCTGCTAGAAAATAATAAGGGGTGAAAGTGTAATTTTCGGAATCAAGGAAGATTCGTGTGTAAATACGTTTAACCACAAGGGGTCTAACGTAATATTTTTGGCTGTTGGTACTGTTGATTATCCGCCAAAAATGGCACGTTATAATAATGGCTTTATGATTGCTTTCTCTACCTAAACTGCAGCAGATTCTATTACTATGAAACACCTGTTATCGACAAAAATGACAGATGAAACCGTTGACAAATATAATACGTCGATTTCCTCTCCTGACCTGAGACACTTGCTGGTGAATGATTTGTAAGAATTTCTATAAGAGTTCTTGAGCCCTGATTCCGGTAGTGACCGGCGTATAACCATCCAAACATCTTTTTTACCAAAAAAGAAAAAATATAACTTCCGTCTCTTTTTCGATTAGGACTTAGGAGTGTCATAAATTAGGGATAATTACATTTACACTCCCTCGACTTATGAGTAAATACAGTAAGATTCTCTTAACTATTGGGAATTAAAAAAAGGACTCTAAAAACCATAATAGAAAGTTGAAAAATAACTAAATTACCCATAACATTTTTGTTATAGTGCTAACTATACGTGGAATGAGCGAAGTGATTGACATGTTGTCTAGTTAATAAAACGTTACTAGTTAGTTGAAAATAAGAAAAAAACTCACGACAGTGACCAAGTGTTAGAAGGAACCATAGTCTAGGATGTGTCTCTGTAATTTTCAATAATTGAGGGGGTATTACTGTATTTTTTCCTAAGTTGGGGGTGTAAATGTAATTATCCCCACTAATTATTACTCTGGAATAATGAGCAATCACCATATGTAAAAGTCTAAATTTGAATTGTACATATTTAACTTTTGATAATTTTGGTAATTAATATTTATGACCACTCAAATTTAATTTAATTACAAATTAGTCCCTCTTATTTTAACTATTAGTCTCTCCCCCTCCGTTTGTGGTGAGTACTGAATAAACTAGTATACTGCTAATCTGCATAAACAGCAGAATACTGAATAGTGAATACAGACCAGAAATGTTATGTTCCACCATGCCCGTCTTCTTAGTGTAGCATCTTCGACTAGCTTTCGTCTACAACCCCTCACTTTTCTATCCTCCAAAGCACATCTACCACAACAATGGCGGCCAACCGCCGATATACTCCCCCTCTGCGCGGCCGCGCGATCCCTTTCCGCCACCCAGCAAGCCCACGCCCTCGCCGTCGTCCACGGTCACTTGCCCTTCAGCGTCTCCATCTCCGCAGCTCTCATTCTCTCTTACGCCAACCACCATGCTCATCCCTCCACCCTCCAATCACTCTTCGCCCAGACAGTTCTGTTCTCTCGCTCCGCTTTCCTCCACAACACTCTCATCCGCGCCTGCACCATTCTGTCGACTGGGCCGAACAAGAATTGTGTCGTCAGTCTTGGTCTTTCGTTATACAATGATTTGTTGAGGGATACTCCTTTTAGGCCCGATGATTACACATTCCCTTTTGTGCACAAACTATGTGCGGATTTCTTGCACGTATTAAAAGGTTTGGAGGTGCACGCGAGGTTGATTAAGGCTGGGTTTGATGATGATGTGTTCGTGAATAACACTCTCATTTTGTTTTATGGAAGCTGTGGGGATTTACAAAGTGTCAAGAATGTGTTTGATGAAATGCCTGAAAGAGATCTGATCTCATGGAATACAAGCATTCGGGCTTTTTCAGATAAAGATTGTAGATTGGAAGCAATTGATTTGTTTAAGCATATGATTTCAACATCCAGATTTCTGCCAAATGTAATTAGTATTTTGAGTATTCTGCCAATCTGTGCAAGCCTTGAGGATGAAAAGCTGGTCAGTTTGATTCACTGTTACATTTTCAAGGTTGGTTTGGATGGTGAAATAAAAGTTGGCAATGCATTAGTTGACGCATATGGCAAGTGTGGGAATATTGAGGCTATGGGAGGAGTGTTCGATGAAATGGTGGAGAGAAATGAGGTTTCTTGGAACTCAATCATTGGTGGTTTTTCATATAGGGGTTTTAAAAACCATGCATTGGGTTGTTTTAGAGCAATGATAAATGATCATATAAAATTGGATACTGTTACTATCTCGACCATCTTACCAACATTCTTGGAGCTAAATTTGTTCAATAACGGTAAAGAACTTCACGGCTTCACTGCAAAAATGGGTATGGATTTTGATGTTTTTGTTGCCAATGCGTTGATTGACATGTACGGAAAACAGGGACGTTTGATGGAAGCTTCATATGTGTTCCATAAAATGGATATAAGGAGCATCGTTTCATGGAACACCATGATTGGCAACTTTTCTCAAAATGGGCTTGAGTTGGAAGCTATTGAGCTTCTCAGACAGATGCAAGCTAACGACGAACTTCCTAATTCTGTCACTCTGACTAATGTTCTTCCTGCATGTGCCAGATTAGGATCTCTTCGTCATGGCAAGGAAATACATGCAAGAGCCATCAGGTTGGGGTCAGCTTTTGATTTGTTCGTCTCAAATGCTCTAACAGACATGTATGCAAAATGTGGTCATCTGGATCTTGCTCAAACTCTATTCAACAATTCAGAAAAAGACGAGGTATCCTACAATATACTAATAACAGGCTATTCTCAGACAAACGAGAGCTCAAACTCTGTCAGATTGTTCACAGAAATGGAAAAACTGGGCCTCAATCACGACACTGTCTCCTACACAGGAGTCCTGTCTGCATGCGCTAATATATCTGCAATTAAGGAAGGAATGCAGATCCATGCTTTCGCAATGAGACGTCGTTTTCACAAACATCTCTTCATTGCAAACTCACTTCTTGATTTATACACTAAATGCGGGCGCATAGATATCGCCGAGAAGGTGTTTGAGTTAATTCCTAAGAGGGACACGGCATCATGGAATACCATGATTTTGGGGTACGGAATGCTTGGTGAGATAAACACCGCAATTTCTCTCTTCGAAGCTATGAAAGAGGATGATGTTGAATACGACTCGGTTTCTTATATAGCAGTTTTATCTGCTTGCAGCCATGGTGGTTTAGTTGCAGAGGGTAAAGCATATTTTGATGACATGTTGGGTAGAAATATAAAACCTTCTGAAATGCATTATGCTTGCATGGTCGATCTTCTTGGTCGTTGTGGCCTTATGGATGAGGCAGTTGAGGTTATTAATAGCTTGCCTGTCGAGCCAGGTGCTAATATCTGGGGTGCTTTGCTTGGGGCGAGCAGGTTGCATGGAAATGTCGAGCTAGGTATTTTGGCAGCTGAGAAACTTCTTGAACTGAAGCCCGATCATCCTGGGTATTATGTTTTGCTTTCGAATATGTATGCTGAAGCTGGGAGATGGGAAGAAGCAGATAGGATTAGGAAATTGATGATTATGAGGAGAGTTAAGAAGAATCCTGGGTGCAGCTGGGTTCAGACTCAAGATCAGGTACATGGTTTTATTTCTGGAGAGAGATTTGATCCGGATTTGTGGAAAGATGTATCCAATTTTTGATGATTTTTCAAGATTGTGGATGGTTGAAATATTAAAGTTCGTCAAAGATCTCAAGTCGTTATGGGAACATCTCATACAATTGGTCTGTGTTCATTACATTGTGTTCTTTTTGCACGAATAATTTCGTTCATTATGACTAAAAATGCATGTATTTGATTATGGAAGGAAGAAAGGCTGCAGATATTATAAAGAGGAACATTCAGAAACCAGAGAAGCAATACCATCAAACTGAAACAAAAGTTAAGTGATTGTATCATGTTGTGTAAACGAGTCGATTCTGCAATGAAAATCTCAACAACAAAGAAGATACTTGAAATTATCATTCGAAAACCAGAACCAATTCATAAATACCAAAATTTTGGCTTAAAATGTAAAGAGGGCAACTTGATAGATCAGTTAAAGGCGACTTATTTTGTCAGGTATCTAAATGCACAAGAAACTTCAGTAAAAACCTGGCAATGGAGAAACTAATCTAATCCAATGAACAAACTATGCTATCACATTTTGGTTCAGAATAATCACATGCTATTTGTATGGTATAAAACTCCTTTGAGATTATACATAATATCTGCTTAACATCGTTAGAAACCAGCAGCTTCAATCTCCATGTTTCTTCAACATCCATGTTTGGTTGTCTCAAGTAAGACTCTGAGAATCAGTAACAATGTTTCAAAAACACATCATTATCCATCAGGCAACAAGCTTGCTTTCACAATCGAATCATCAAGCACTGAAACACCATCGGATTGGCATGTAAAAATGGACTTGTTCTGCTTTTGAAACTATTCATTTCAGCTTCTCTCCAAAAACCACTCTAAAAACTTCATATTCATGCCAAATTCAGTTGAAAAGAATTACTCACGCGAGTAGTCGACTTGTACCATCAACATGCTATGACTGTTGACAAACAACAGCAGTACAGGAATAATCACTATCCACAACCCACAAACCTAAATGTACAAGTTTCCTCTGTATTTCATCCAACTCCATTCCAGAAGACCAAAAAATAAATTTACTTTTTATCTGAAATGATGTCCCATTAACCTGAACATTGCCAATATCCAAACCAAGCTGCATATCATCAATGCTATTAAACTTGACTTTCTGCTTCTCCAATAACTTCTCAACCGCATAGAAAAAAACAGAGTCACGCGAAACTGATTCTTTCCTTAATCTGTCCACTAGTGAAGCAGCATCATACATGAAATTATCACCCCATATCTTCAAAACCGAGGACGAGCTCTTAACAAAGAGAAGTCTAATACTCTTCCCAATGTAAAACTCATGTTCATTGCCAAAAGGATCAAAGAATATCTCACCACTACTTGGGATCATGTTTCCGTCTAGCAACCATGTATGATGACCAAGTTCCAAGCTCTTTTTTGTTACATATACCTTCGCTAAAATCTCTTTCATCAGATCCACAGTCGAATCTTGAAAATTGATAGACTTGGCAAATTGTTCAGAAAAATGGCTTGCATCAATAACGGGGTGCCCCCTTCTGGAAAGATCTAGAAGGAAATCAGATGTGGGCCCAATCATGATATAGTTTTTAATATTCAGCTTCTCAAAGTTGCAAAGCATATTCCTCACATTTCTCTCTGGTACTCTGTATATACTCACTAGCAAAACAGAGTTATTTTTCTTCACAGATTGAAGGACAGATTCAAGTTCATTTGAACTCCTCACAATTCTATTAGTGTGTACTTCTCTGAAGCAGAAATCGTACCACTTTAGACTATTCAAAGGGTACATTTCCAAGAAACGGGAATCTATAGAATTTTCATTCAGTAATTCAGAATCTGGACCTGCTGTTCTTCCATAATTCACACCAGCATCTCTGTGAGAGGTGCTGAGTGCTCTCTCATGAGGAAAATTGGTGTAAATATTGAAGTATCCACGAGAATGAATGAATTTAATAAACCAAGGAGTCCAGATTTTCTCTCCCAATTTTTTGTACCATCCATTTGTCACCTAAACACATCAGAGGTCAAAGAAAAGTCAGAAATGAGATTGCACAAGAATTTCAGTTGAGGGGAGAAAAAGAGAGAGAAGTCTTTATGTTGTAAAATTACCATTCCATCCAGGAAGGGCTTCATGTCTTTAGCTTTATGGGTGTCGTACCAAAGACGGAACTCTTTCCAGGGTCTTGGAAACAGAAGCTGGCCCCAAGTGCCAACTAATTGATATAAAAAGATTTGGGCTTCACCATCTAAATGCATTTTGTTTCCATGTTTACCTGTATTCAGCACGAAATGTAATCACTTGATTAAGTCAAAACTCTCACAATCACATATTTCGACTCATTCCCTTTTTCTTTACATGTCACATCAAAGGTGAGGAACTAAGGTGTTAAGTAGCAAAGCAAGCAAAGAATTCCATTTCTTATCACGAATGCTTGGAACATCACTCAATAACTCAGTACATTATTCAAGCCTGGGAAGAAATTCAGCTGATCAAGCTGTTCTAAGGCTGTCCTAGAGAAAATCAATATTAGAGTACTGATGGACTGTTTGAAGTCCAAGTAGCAGAATTCTAATTTTTAAGCTTACTGCCACAATTTCTTAATGGAGACAGGAAATGAAGTTAAATGATTAATATAAATTACATGCCTTTAAGCAGAGCAACAAGTTTCAGAAACACCAGGGGAATCTCAAAGAGGAAGATAAAACACAGATAAATCGATACCTGGAACGAATCTAGGCCGTTGCAAGGATGCCCCATAGGTGGAAGGGCTGAAATTCGACGAGTTATAGTAATAATTCAAAATCAAAGCCTTTAAGAACCTGTAGCAAGATACTAATTAAGCATTATTTACATTCCTCCAAATAAACCAAATTAACATATAAAATAGACAATTCAGAACATAGGAAAACTGATGAAAATCAGAAAAGCATCAACGGACCTATAATAGAGTGGTGAAATCTCCAGATCGTCCTCGACGACAAAAGCAAACTCATGATCTGAGGCGGGCCACCACGCCTCAAGCCACTGTGCCTGGAGCCCAGCATTGGAAGTCCGATAATGCACCAATTTCTCACCGAATTTCCATTGAAACCCATCAACGAAGTCCAAAATTTGCTTCGAAAGATTCAGTTTCTGATCCAATTCCTCAGACCCATTTTGGAAATCTTGCCGGAAATGATCGATGAATACGTGGAGATGGACTTTATCGCCGACGTCGTAGTGGGCACTCGACAGAGAGTTGAGACAGCGGGAGAGAGAGGACAGACGGTTATACGTGAGGACTTTGATGATGAATGTGAAATTGGGCCCTGGATTCGGAGTTGGGATTTGGTGGATTTGAGTTTGGATTTTGGGGTTGGAATTGGGAATAGAGAATAGAAATAGACAAGAGACAGAAAGCAGAATGAAGAAAAGTAGCGGGAAGATATGCTTTGGGGTTGCTGCCGCCATTGTAGTCAGCTTGTAGCTTTACAAAACTACCATTTCTGGAGTGGAGTTCTAGCTCTGCACTGCAGTGTGTGTGTGAGAGAGAGATGGCAAGATCAAAATCCAGATTCCTGATTGTCTCGCGAAAAATAGTTGGGCTCAGAGCCCACTTCCATCGGTCATAGTTAGGCCCAATGTCTAGTCCACTATAAATTGGGCCTCCAAAATAATGATTTCGGCCCAAATATGTTTTAACTGGGCTTGGAGTAATGGAGTCACACTTTTGTACTCTTTAAATTAAATTTAGGGGGAATTACATTTGAGTCTCTAATGTTGTCATATTTATATTTAGGTTCATTTATTATATATATATCCCTAAATTAGTCAATATTTTTACATATAGGTTCCTAAATTGGAGCTTCTAAATCGGTAGTGGGACCTAAATATATACAATATAAGTTAAACTAAATGATGTTGGGTATCGCTTACATCAGAAACCCACATTTTACGTTAAATTTGATCAAATATAGATCATTTCAGGGATTTAAATATAATAAATTCCAACTAAGTGCACCTAAATGTAAATATGGCAAACGTCAATGACCCATAAGTAATTTGCCCTTATATTTAATTAGTTTTGGGATCTCTCAACTGTAAATTAAGTTTTCAAACCCTAGCTTGTACACGGAGCGAGCAACTGGCAAAAGAGACATCAATTTTTTTAAAAAGTTTATTTATATAGTTTGAGTCGGAACTGCCCATTAAGATGTTCTTCCTACCAATGAGGACTGCATTCTCAGGAACTTGATCTCGTAACCTCTGATTAAATTAACATAACGGTCAACAACTAAACCACTTATTGGTTGTTGTTGGTCAAATGCTCGGCAGAGTTTTGATTCAAAATACGAATCATGAAAACATCAATTATAGTACTTGGAGAGTTGGAGGGAGGCATCCAATGCTTTTGAATTTCAAACTATGGAAAAAATCAAATAGTGTCCAATCAAAGAAGCTCCAACTATGGCCAAAGGAAGTGAAATTTTTTGTTTGCACTGGTCGCAGGACCATTTTTCACTCATGAACCCAACAATTAAAATCATGATATATATTTTATGGTTAATTACATCAAGATCCCTTATATTTGTTGTAATTACACTTATTCCCTCTATACTTTGACTCTAGTTTACAAATTTTTCCTTCCATATACTTTGGTTATGGATCCTAATATTCCTCATCAAATTTATGGAGTTCATCTTCCCAAATTACATTTCTATAGATTAGAAAAGTTTAACTTAGTAGATTTTATGTGACTAAAATGTGTCCAATGGTCTATTATGTAATACTTCACAATATTGGGGCTATTAAGTAATAAGTAACATTTTAGTAATATAAAATTTATTAAATTAAAGCACAAAATTTTTTTCGTCTACGGAGTGGTAATTTGAACAATTTACTATATTAATTTTGAGGGAAAACACTAAAAACTCTAACCAAAGCATATGAATTGAGAAATTTTATAAGATAAGGGTTTAAGTATTGGAAATCTAGATGAATTTTCGATATTACAGGGATCTAAATGTAATTAGACGAAATATCAAAAGGTTTAAATTCATATTTTATATCAAAAGGTTTAAAGTATACACTAATATTTCAAAATCTTGATCACTGGATTAATGAACGGAATTCAATCACTATAGTGTTTGTTTGTACAAGAATTCTCCCAAAAGAATCATCTGGTGGTAATGAACACATATTTGCCTCGCTGTATAGCCTTTTCAATTAATCATTCTCTAAAATGTTTCTTTCCTAACAAATTATGTAGCATTTTTAAGAAGACACATTACCAAATAACTAATATCCGTTGTTATAAATGAGACACTAGATTCTTTAATAAGAAGGGTTGGAATCATATCTTGTGTATTAAACAACTAGATTGAGAGAATCATTCCTAATTAAATCTTTACAGTACCTAAACACAGGGGGAAAAATCGATTTCAATTGGGCCTCTACCGTACTCGAGCACGAAAAAAATCCAGATAAAAAACTAAAGAAAGAGTACACATCAATTGAATTTAGAGCTAAAATAGTCAAAGTTAAATATAAAAAAGCAAAGGAATTGGGACAAATACACAAAGATGGGGACCCCTTAAATATTTAAAATGAAAATTTGAAGTCTAAGCAAAACAACACAATCATAATGACTAATGAGCAAAGTCACCCTTTAGTTCTCAACTGCTCTGTCCTTTTTCTTGATTCTTTTTCATTTCTTTATTACCCCTTCCCACCCCACGTATATTTATGTACATATAACTGGAAAAAAGAGAACTCATCACGTATAGTTTTTTATAAATTACAATTTTTATTAAACTATATGCTGGCGGCATAAATACTTTGATTGCACAACCCACACGTAGTGAGTATTTTCCAAATTAAAATTCAAGTTTCAAGATTCTTGAATATTTCTATCCTCACACGCTAAAACTTGTCCATATCATTGACCTTTTTTATTTAAAAAAACAAATTTCTTGGTATCTTATTCTTAGTTACATGATTAATGCTTAACTGGGAAATAAGGATTTTAAATTTGAATAAAATGATTCTTGGCTTTGTTGTAAAGTCCAAATTGACAACACGAGATAATATTATAGATTAGCAACTACTCACTCAAATCTCTGTGATTGAATTAGTTTTATCTTCTTCCTCTACCTCACTATCATCACAGATATAGCTATTCAAGAAAAGGGGAAAAAAAAAAAACATAGTTTTCCCCTAACAAAAGGTTTTGAGTATGCTAAAAGTAATTTGGACCCATAAAAAAATGTTGAAGGCCTTCAATGGTAGGCCAAGAATTTCAGCTTGCTGCTCATTACACACACAGAGTGACATATATAGAAACATCATCAATATTCAATACTGTATATGTGTTTTTTCTTTCTTTTTTCTTTGGCTTTTAAAAAGCAGACAAACGTCTTATATTTCCCCTTTACCTTCCTTCTCTGGCCCTGCTCTGCATTCATACATTTAAACTTTCTCTCTCTAAATTCAAGTGATCCATTGTTTACTTTCACTTTTCAAGGGAGAGAAGTCACACCCAATTTCTTATATTGCATGATCTGTGAGTAAAATCTTGGTTTTGTTTTGGTTTTTGCTGTTTCTTTTGTCTGAATATTGTTTTCTGCTTTTTTGTTTGTTGTTTTATCTCTCTGAGTTAGAAATTTGAATGTAGTTAAGGGTTTTAGTTGTTCTGTTTGTTTACTTGGTTTAATCATTCTAAACATTTTCTGGGCTAGCATTAATTTTGATGTTAGTGCTGATTTTCATATGATGTGGGTTTTCTTGTGTTTTTCTGGTGGTTTAATCATATTTTTCTTTTCTGAAAATGCAAATAAATTGAAATGTACTCAATGCAACATGGAAAAAAATTCTATCTTTGAATGTAGAGTTGCCTAATTTTTTCTTTTCTTCAAAGAAATTACTTGAAACAGGTAGTGAAGTTACTGTCAAATATTCAGTTTAATTGCTTGATATATTGGTTCTGTAAATATCAAATTTATTCAATATGCAACTAATGGAAGGCTTAGTAAAATTGCTATCTTTGGGATGTTGAAATTTCAAGGTTGAATTTTTACCACTGAAGTTTGACATTATTTGTTTAATATGCTGATATTTGGTTTTTCGTTGAAAACAAGCATAGAGACGTGGAAAAAAGTTGAAGTTGTTGGGGGGAGCTTGTGATACTAACAATGACTATTTTTCTTGGCAAAATTTTCAGGAAAACTACAATATGACGAGGTTAGGGCGTGGTTTTAGCTATACAATGCAAAAGGATGCATTCTCACCAGTATCAGCTGATGTTATTTTTGCTTCTAGTCGTTTTCCAAAATATAAAATTGGAGAAAATAATCAGATTGTGGAGGTGAAAGAGGATTCGAACATGTTGTCTAGGAAAGAAATGGTTGCAAGAGAAACTTCGTTGTTGCTGGAGAAGCAGCAACGCCTTTCAGTACGTGATCTTGCTAGCAAATTTGAGAAGGGTTTGGCTGCTGCTGTAAAGCTGTCTGATGAGGTCTGATCTTGTATTGTTTATTACTCTAACCTCCCCTGTTTTTATGTATAATCACAAAAGCTTCCCCTATTAGTTTCAAAATTACAGGTACTCCTTTTGATCAGTGGATTTTAAAAGAATTGGATAAGAAATTTTCATAGCATTATAATATCATTTAGCTATGTGTGATAATCAAACGAAGAGTGACTGTAAGGTGGAAATAAGTTCCAAGGGAGGTATGTGTAATTCTGAAACCAAGAGGGGATATAATGTAATTATGGGTGTTGGTGCTGTAATTGTTTCATTTTGGTTATTAAGATGATGGTGGCGAGGTGAAAACCTGTAATATGAAAGCATGCCCATTTATACGTTGTTATACATGTCTCTATGTAGATTTATTCTCATTCAGATGCCATTTGTTTTGTTTGTGTGTTCACAGGCAAAACTCAAAGAAGCAGCTTCTTTGGAGAAACATGTTCTTCTGAAGACACTCAGAGATGCACTTGAAGCTCTGCGAGGACGTGTAGCTGGCAAAAACAAAGACGATGTGGAGGAAGCAATATCTATGGTTAGTTACGACTAAATGCATTTAATACAGTGTTGATTAACTGCTAATAGTCGCATTCGTATTTGCTTCCTCATTTTATCACTATATTCCTCCAACCAATTTCCCACTCAACGTGTTGATGTTCCAGGTTGAAGGTTTAGCAGTTCATTTAACTCAGAGGGAAGGAGAGCTAATTCAGGAGAAGGCTGAAGTGAAAAAGCTTGCAACTTTTCTAAAGCAGGTAAAACTACTATACACGTTCGTTTATTATCTTTTTAGTTTTTAAGGTTTTATTTTTCCTTTTTCTTTTTTTTCTTAGTCATTTGAAACTACATTCTCTCGCAGGCTTCAGAAGATGCTAAAAAGCTTGTTGATGAAGAACGAGCTTTTGCTCGGGCCGAAATTGAAAATGCGAGAGCAGCAGTACAACGAGTTGAAGAAGCTCTTCAAGAACATGAACGAATGTCTAGAGCTTCAGGAAAGCAGGTCATACCATCATATTCAAATTCTTACATCTCCTCCAATTTCATCTAAGAGCTATTATTCTATAATGTAACTTGTACTTACCATGATTCATGAATTTGCTTTAATAATTAGGATTTGGATGAATTGATGAAGGAGGTTCACGAGGCTAGACGAATCAAAATGCTGCATCAGCCTAGTAGGGTAATAACATCTGCATCCTAAATCAAAAGTCCGATTTTACGTAACCTTGGATTTAGTCTAAAAGACATTATACTTACAGGTCATGGACATGGAACATGAGCTTCATGCGTTAAGGAATCAACTAGCTGAGAAGTCAAAGTATTCGTTGAAGCTCCAGAAAGAGGTTTTCACTTGCAATCTGCATTAATTTCCTACCTTCTATTTTTCCATCTATTTCTTAAATATTCAAATCAATAGTCCTAATTTGCTTACAGGAGGCCTGTGTATTAGTATGTGTGTTTTGCCTGTTTATCAAACTTGCCGACAAAAGTATAGTGAAAATTAAGAAGTTACAGATAATGCATTGTTAGTTGACAATTTTATCATAGATATAGTAGATACGGATAATTACAACTAGACCCCTGAAGTATGGCATAAAATACAGCCAGTACCCCTGAGGTCCGATAACTACATTTACACCCGCTCGTCCAAAAACCCTAACAGGACTGGTGAACTTTCCGTATAACCCTTATCTTATAAAATTAAACATAAGGGCAAAATAGATTTTTTACATTAATTTTTTATGCTGAACTGCTGACACTAACTGTAATTTCCAAACCGCATGGATACTGGCTATAGTTCGGCCATACCTTAGGGGGTCTAGCTGTAATTATCCTTAATAGTTATTACTTAAGTGAAGTTGAATTGATATCTAAGAGCTTCATTCTGATTATTTTTCAGCTGGCAATAAATAAGAAGGGTGATAAAAGCATAGCCCATCTTTATGACATAGATGGCACAGTTGCCTTGGGTTCGTATCTGCAGATATATCCGTGCTCCGATAGTGCCCCAGATCTCTCTGAATGCTCTGTTCAATGGTATCGGTCAACATCTGAGGGTGACAAAAAAGAGCTCATATCAGGTACCTGCACGCAGACGATAACTACTCTGCATCACTCATTATATTCTAATATAGTCATTAAATTTTGAATCTTTTATAGTTTTGTGGGTTAACAACAATTGGGTTTTACTAATTAGGGGCAACGAAGTCTGGATATGCTCCAGAGCCCTTTGATGTTGGACGAATACTACAAGCTGATATTTCGACTGATGATCAGACAATAACTGTAGTCACCTCTGCTCCCGTTGATCCAGGTTTTTTGAACTGTTTTTGTTAATAATTCATATTCATATATAACTTGTACTCCTTAAAAAACTAATTTTGTCTTTGTTTCTTTCTGTACAGCTCCCGGATTGGGAAATTATGTAGAAGCATTGGTGCGAAGGCATGACACTGAATTCACTGTAAGTTTCCATGTTTCCTTGTTGCACATAGAATAAAAAAGGAATAATTACCAACTGCCCCTTGGGGTTCTGCTCAAATACAGAAAACACCCCGAGGTTTCAGAAATTACAAACTCCCCCCTGAGTTTCACCACCTCTCTCACGAACTACCTCTGAGGTTCACTATCTTCCATTAATTTTTCTGTTAGCCTCAAAACCTCAGGGAGAGTTGGTAATTTTTGAAACCTTAGGTTTTTTTTCTGTATTTGAGCCAAACCCCAGGGATAGTTCGAAATTATCCTTATGAAAGAATGAAGAAGAATTTCACATTCAAGACATATAGGTTTATACAATTCCGCCATGCAGGTTGTTGTTATCCAGATGAACGGTGAAAATCATCCATCCCAATCCATACACGTACTACATATAGGAAAAATGAGAATAAAAATCCGCAAAGGGAAAACAACTATTGCAAAGGAGTATTATTCCAATGCAATGCAGGTACGCCCCCGACTCGAAGAACATTTTGTTTTCGTATCAACAAAATGTAAAACAAAAATGTGTTTGTTTCCATAAAGCTGAACATTTTCTAAACATTCACTAAGAGTCTGAAACTATTCTTTCCCCATAATCAGATTTGTGGAATTAGAGGAGGTGGAAATGCTGCAGCACAATCAGTATACTGGCAAGCAAAGACGGGTCAGTCATTCGTATTAGCATTTGAAACCGAACGAGAAAGGAACGCAGCTATCATGCTGGCGAGAAGATTTGCATTTGATTGCAATGTAAGTGAAAAAGATCTTGGATCTTCATATATTCTTATTTTTGTTCTGAATTCCTTCTTTTTTTTACCAAAAAAGGAAATAACTCGTAATGTTTATTTAAACAGATAATGCTTGCCGGGCCAGATGACAGATCTGCAGCAGAATCTTGATATACCAACACAAATCATAACCTAGAAAGTGTAATCAAATAGCCATTTTTTTTATGTGTATCCCTTTTTTTCCAGTGAATATGAGTTTGTTTGTGTTCAGTTGCTAGGCCCTTTTTTCAGTAGCCTTGATCTGATTTTCTTTCCTTTTTTATTTTTTGAATATCTTGGTTAATTGTCATTCTATTTTTATTTGATTGAGTGGTGTTCTTGGGAGATATATCTGATTGTAAAAGTCTTGGGAAGTGTATCTGAATTCTATTTGTTTATAAGATAAATAACAATAATTTTTTTTTTTTGAAAAATAGGATATGATAGTTTGGCAATTGCTGCAATATTGGGTTCAATATTGACCAATAACTGTCAAGGGCAAATTACGAAATAAAAAATAAAATCGTGATGATATCGTAATAATCTGTAAAACTACTTAGTAATGAAAATTCTTGATATGGTATGCTTCTATAATTTCCCAATTCTTGGATTGGGTGAATGTAATTATCCTGAATTTTATGCCATTTATGAAAAATGCTCTAAAATTTTGAAATATTACGAAAATTACACTGAGGTTTGTAAAACATTACACATATCTTTCCCTTAAGCTAACAGAAAATCGCTGACGATCATTGGCTTAGAAAGTATTAGTTTTATGATATTTTCTGAAAAAAGACCTAATTTCAGGGTTTTCGTAGCTATCCCTTGTTTTAATTTTTCAATTTTATCGTCTTAAATCTTTACACACAATTTCTTTTAATCATATATATTAAATCCAAAAATAAAGAATAATTCTTAATATTTCCAACAAAACTGATTTTAATTGCTCGTAATCCCCTAATTACAAGATCATGAGACGAGATGCGATTATGTGAACTATGATTTAGATGTGACTATGATTGTTTATTGGGTCAATTGCAAATCATTGACTTCAAATTGCCAACCAAAACAAATACGTAATTATCTGATTTATAAATGTCCCACATACAATCTTTGCAAGCAAATAAGATTTCAAAGGGGTCTGTACTCTTCCCTTATTTCAAGTTTCTTGACAAAAAAAATTACTTCACCAACCCATTTATTTTATCATGATGTCAGGGGAATAATTCGATGACATACTAACTTAATTAGAGATTTCCTCTTCAAATTTTCATTTTAAAGCAATCAATTCCAACGCAGAGAGGATATGAAAGTGAATGTATATCTGTCTTATTTTCTCAACTTTGAATTCAAAGATTCTCACTGTCACACTAAAATAATGATTAGTTAAATATTTTTCTATGGTAGAATTATCAAAGTCAAAAAACACAAAAATATAATCTACTTCATCATAAAGAGTTAATTGTATATTTGGTCCCATGAACCTTTTTTTTTTTACAATTTTGATCCCCATAACGGAGTTTGGAAAGAAAATGCAAATAAGACCAAATAAAAAAAAAGGTCAAGTTATTAGATCAAAATTACAAATAAAATCACTTATGGGCTATGAATTATGATGCAGGATACGGACACTTCTAAAAATCTTACTCTGCTGGGTCTTGTTGTGTCCGACACTTTTATAGTATATCATTATCTATGTCGCCGTATCTATGGATCACAACTTATGGATCAGAAGTTATGGAACTTTCAATTGAAAATATCAATTACTATAGGGAAAAAAAAACAGATAATTTATGTGCCCCATATATCAAAATCTTATGCGGTGTTCAGTTCAATGTGTTAATAGTTTATTTTGGTACTTAATTTATATAATAAAAAATAAAATAAATCATGTTCATTCGATGAATATGTAGAATTGAACATTGAATAAAAGAATTTTAGTACCTACTCCATCTCCAGATCTTAGACCAGTCTACCATTTTGAACACATGAAAGTTGAAACTATTTTAATATCGATCCAAATTCTTCAACATAATTGCGTAGCTTTCCATCACAGTAGAAAATTCCTTGATCTTTCTTGCTCATTTATTGACTGGAGACCCCGTTTCGGTTGCTTTCTTCAGTATTCAAGAACAACCAACATGCTGCTTTCTCTGAACTCAACATTAATCTTGAAATTTTCCTACTTTTTCTTCTTTCTTTCTTTAATTTCTGGGATCCCACTTTTATTTCACCAATTTCACTGAAGTGTTGAAAAGGGACTTGGTTTAGATATGGGTATTTGCTTAGGAAGCCCTGCTAAGAATGATCGTTCTGTTTCTGCGCAAGGTTTTGGTATGAAATATATTCAAAGATTTTTTTTTTTTTTTTTTTGTGCATGTCTACTTTTTTTTTAAATCTTTGTTGGGATTGCATTGTAATCATAGAAATTTGCTTTTGTGTTTGCTTTATTGACCATTCAAGCTAATGCAGCTGATTCTTGGCTATCAATTTCTCAAGTAAAAATTGAATCTTGCTAAATTTCTTGTACTGAATCTTGTTCCTGATTTTCAATAGGATATGAACTCAGGATGGTCAGCAAATTGCTAAGTTTTTGTCTTAACCTGAATCAATTTTCTCGTTACACATAGATACTCTCTCTGATTGTCTCTAATTTTTTTAGCAGATTAGGACTTTAGGAGTTCATTTTCATGAATGTAAATTTTCCAGGAAATTTTGTGATTCTTGATTTTGTATTAAAGAGAAGATTGGATTAGATATAATTTAACTCCTTCATTTTCACTGAATGGAGAATAAACCCCACTTCACTATGTCAAGCAATATTCAATTCAAGAAGTTAATTTGATGTTTTCGGGCTTTTTTTCCAGTTAATGAGATGTTTTCTTTCTGCAAACAAATTGCTTTTTTCTTTAATTCACACCATGTGGCCTCTCTTGTCATTTAAACTTATTTTCAGGAACAAAAGTAGCTCCCGGCAGTTCAAATCCTTCAAACCCTCAGACAGATCATAATGATATTTTAGAATCACTAGGTGATCTATCTGTTTCAAGCAACCTCAAATCATTTAGCTTCAATGATCTCAAAAATGCCACTAAGAACTTTTGTCCCGACTGTCTTATTGGCGAAGGAGGCTTCGGTTATGTCTTTAAAGGATGGATAAATGAGACCACTTTGACTTCCAGCAAACCTGGAACTGGAACAGTTGTTGCTGTCAAGAAACTCAAAGCACAAAGCTTTCAAGGTCACCGCGAATGGCTTGTACGTTTTTTGTATCCTTACAAGTGCTTTATGTTACTAAATTAAAAGGAAAACAAAAAAATAATCTTTTTCTGATATTCCTACATAATCTGCAGACGGAGGTTCAACACTTAGGCCAGCTTCGGCATGAGAATTTGGTGAAGCTAATTGGATATTGCTCAGAATCTAAAAACAGGCTGCTAGTCTATGAATTCTTGCCTAAAGGAAGCTTGGAGAATCACCTCTTTAAGAGTATGTTTCTTTGTAGATTCTTATGCTGAATTGATAACTTCTGCTTTCGGAGAAGTCAACGTAGAAGCTAAAATTGTAGTAATGATAAATGCTCACAAAAAAGTGAAAAGTACTAAAAGCCCAGTTAAATGTTTGGAGAGAAAAGCTGAGAAACACTTTTACTACTCAGAACAAACTTTCATTTATCTAAGAGATAACCTAAAAGTTAGAAGCTGAAGCTAATAGCTGGTCATTGGGTGCTTCCAACTTCTAACTTCTTTTCGTTAAATATGTTGAAGTTGGTTTCCAAACACTCTCAAAGTACTGAAAAAAGCAAAAAGGATAAAATTGCGTTTTTGTAGAGCTTGTAAACACTCTCTTTAATAGGATAATGACCTGTTTTTTTCTGAAAATTTTGTCTATCCAGAAGGAGTACAGCCAATGGCGTGGGCAACTCGAGTGCAAATCGCAATTGATATAGCAAGAGGATTATCCTTTTTACACAGTCTAAATGCCAATGTAATCTACCGCGACTTAAAGGCTTCCAACATTCTAATTGATTCGGTATGTTTAAACTACTTAAATTAGATTCTACTTTTGTAGCCATTATACAGCCCGGTTTCTATACTGACATCACATATCGCATATCGCTTTTTCTACCTCGACTCTGCAGAAGTTTCATGCCAAGCTCTCAGACTTCGGCCTTGCGAGAAAGGGTCCAACTGGTGATGGAACTCATGTTTCGACTAGAGTTGTGGGTACAATGGGTTATGCTGCACCAGAATATGTTGCCTCAGGTATAAATATAAGTCTACATAGGCATCAATTACCTTCCGAGATTGCAATATTGGTACTGCCAAGTTCGAAGAAACTACCATCTACTCCCATTGTTTTTTTTAAATTACACAGACCCCTCTTGGAAGTTTGGAAAAATTACATCTATACCACCTCGTAATTTTAAACATTTTCACGGAGTAGTTTGCAATTTTTTTCAGACTTGCGAGTACCAACTGTAATATGACAATCTTCGAAGGGACGTAACTGTAATTAAGTCTATATATATATAGTGCTCACTTATTTTTCCTCGTCCGTATTCTTGCATGCATTGTGGTTGAATAAATTTTTTTGGTCTACACCAAATACATAGATGCTTTCTTTATGTTGCAAAAACTCAAATCTCTTCCCAATAAAAAATTTACGGTGTCGCCCCTGCTTAAGTACCGACACAAGTTATTTTGCTTTCGACACCATTGGATGTGACTCTTTGTTCTGATGTGAACTTATTCAATTTCACCAAACTCTGTCAACAACTAAACAGGTCGTTTGACTCCCAAGAGTGACGTTTACAGCTTTGGAGTTGTTCTACTTGAGCTGCTGTCAGGAAGACGAGCAATGGGCGACGAAACCATTGGAGGAGCCGATGGTACCTTAGTTGATTGGGCGAAGCAATTTCTCGGAGATTCTAGGCAATTTTCAAGAATCATGGACACAAGATTAAGAGGCGAATACTCCAAAAAAGGGGCTCAAGTTGCATCGTCCCTTGCATTACGGTGTCTTTACAATGACCCTAAAAACAGGCCTACAATGGTTGAGGTACTAGCAGAGCTAGAACAATTGCAAGCTCTTCAAAGCTCACCGCAAGCTAAGCTTGAACATCGTGTTAAAATGCTGAGTTCTCATAAGTCCCATTCCTCTCTTGCATGAAAACATTTTGTTGTTGCTTATTTGTTAGGGTGAATTACATACAGTACCCTAAGATTTGCTATAATTACAAAATACCCCCTCTATTTTCAAAAATTACAAACATCCCCCTTGTTTCAAACAATTACAAAAAATCTTACAAAATACTCCCTGTACTTTATACAAAATCTTACAAAAAAATCCTGTAATTTGTAATTGTTTGAAACCACAGGGGTCTGTTCTGTAACTCTTGATAATAGAGGGGTATTTTGTAATTATAGCAAACCTTAGGGGTATGGTATGTAATTCGCCCTATATGTTTCTACTGAGGTTCTAACTAGGTTCAGCTGCTGTCGCATGTTTGTAAATATGGATTTTGTGCTTAATTGTACATTTTTGCTGATTATTAATCATGTAAATAAAAAAATCATCTTCTGTACTTGTTTTTTGGTGGTTCTGTACTATTTAGTAAAGCAACAAACCCTCAAACTATTTAATGCACAAGTTACAATTAATTAGGCAATTAATCATCAATAGAAAATAAATTAAATAGAAATATATATACTAAAGTAAACATCATAGTATCGTTTTTAAAATAAATAGTTAAAAAAAATAAAATAAAACTAAAATTTGTTTGAATTATTTTTTTAAAAAATAATTAACTAAATGAACTATAAAAAATTATATAATAATAAATTTACTAAATTATACAATAATAATTCAGATTATTAAAATATTAATTTTCGTATACCTTGACATAATAATTTGAATGTAGAAAAAATAGTTTGAGATTTCGATTCCTAATCGACATGTAGTCCTTGGAGATGCAAGAAGTCCTTGTTGTACTGTACATATTGGCCACAAACTAATTACTTGGTTCGGTTTTGAGTTTTGAAGAATCAGAAAGATGGAAACTCGCCGCAGAAAAACAGAAGCGCCGCCTCCTACAGGGTGATGCCAGTGGCTGGTATACTACTCCGGCAAAGATTACAAAAACCAAACCTTCTGTTGCAACATATCATCAGGACCTGTAAAGACTTGCCACAAGAGCATACCTGTTCTCCACGGCAAAAAGGTTTTATCTTGTTCCTATGGATGGCTAGTTTTGTACGATCACAGTAGAAAACTTTTATCTCTCTGTAATTCCACCACCTTTGATCACACCATAACCCTGCCTAGTTTAGATCAATTAGATGATCCCGAGAAGATCAAAAAGAAGATGAAGATTGATAGTTGTATACTAATCCCATCTTCTGGAGATCCTAATAGTTTAAAGGTCTTACTATTTCTGGAAGATGTTCCGTCCGTAATGTGGTGCCGTGTCGGGGATGAGGAGTGGGATGAAATAAGATACGGAGAGAAGCTTGAGCAGTTTATCAGCGTCCATCATCCTGATATGATATCTCCAATAACAAGTTTTTTCAGTCGGGCGATTAACCATGGAGGTAAAATATATGCTCGACTTGGTGAAGAAGACCATTGGTGGGCTGATGATATCTGGTCGATCGAGATAGTTGAAGAACCGTTCAGGCTTGGATCAATTGCTACAATGGGTGGCCGGTTTGGCAAAGTCCATGTGATTGTCCTATTGAGGATGAATATTTGTTGGAATCCTGTGGCGAACTCTTTTGGGTAAATTTCACATGGGGAGGGATGAGATCTATCGAAACTCTAGTAGTTAGGGTTCAGAGATCGATTTTATACGACCACAGATGGGAATTTGTAACAAGATTGAAAGATAGAGCATTTTTCCTTGGCGAGAGCTACTGCTTATCTTGTCATGAGTCGGGGACTGGTCGTATATATTCCACCAATAATAAAGATGAGAGTTTATATTGTTATAATATGGAAGATGACAGTGTTTCAGTATCTCTGTCATGTCCTAATATTCCTTCACCGCGACTGTCTTCTCCTATTTGGGTAATGCCGGAAGTCCTTCTCAGGTGATCACTCGTTTATAATTCAATTGCTCAATCTCACTTTTCATCTTTGGTACCAATGTAGTTTAATTTGATAACATACAAATCACTTATTTCATACTGCACAAACCTGTCTCTAGTGTTTTGCTCCATTATCATTTAGAGAGAATTGCATACATTGCCCCTAAGGTTTGCCTGATTACAAATTAAATACCCCCTCTGTTTTCAAAAGTTACAGAATACCCTCTGAGATTTCAAACAATTACAGAGGGATTTATTTGTAAGATTTTGTATAGAGTATAGGGGGTATTTTGTTAGATTTTTGTAATCGTTTGAAACCTGAGGGGGTTTTCTGTATTTTTCAAAATAGAGGGGGTATTTTGTAATTATTAGAAAATCTTAAGAGTACTGTATGTATTTGCCGTAGCATTAAACAGAAAAATAGAAAACTATGAAAATTGAAACATTCTGAAAGTTGTGGTATGCACGGTACAAGAATTGATTTGTATGATACTATGCGATATCAAAACTGAAATTAAGCCTAATTCAGTTCTTTAGGGTGTTTGCTTATTTTCCAAATAACTGATACAAGCTTTCATATTTCCTCCAGGCCTGAAGATAATCAATGCTGTAGCCACGAAAACAACGATACAGGTAATAGCACAAAATTAGCATTGGATGAGAATAGCATCCCTAGACAGGACATGGGAGAAAAACAGTTGTTGGTACTCCAATTAGACGAAGTCCTGGAAGAAATTACAAAGCACCTTACGCCACTTGATTATATGAATTTCCGATCCGTATGTAGGAGATTCAGATCAGTTGCCCCTCTCGCTCATTGGAGAAGAACCCTATCTGGATCATCAGAAACAATAAATTACACTTTCCCATTATTCATGTTTGGCATTAATCAGAAAGAGGAAAGCAGCTTGATGTACAAATTTCTTGATCCCACAATAAACGGTAACTATTACATGATGAGAACCCCCAAGTCTCTTGAAGATGAAGAACCCCTCATCTGCTATTCCAATCATGGTTGGCTTTTAACTCTAGCTGGTGGTGTTCATCTCTACAATCCTTTCACGATGAACATCATCAGTTATATCAATATTCGTCGAATAATGGAAGATGAAAACCTCCTTTTTGTGGCGATTGGCGCTACTTTTCTTGTAATTAGTGTTTCATTTAGTCATGGGAGTAAAGACGTTGTTGCGTCCACCATCCGTCCTAGAGATGGAGCATGGACTAATCACAAACTCGGAAGCAACAGGTGTTTCAATCCAAAACACAAAAGCGCAGTGTTGTTCCGCGGTGCTTTCTATTTCTTTGATCACAATGGAAATATTGGAAAACTTGAAATAGAAGAAGGAGGAGTTACTATGATCTGGAAAGTTCTTGATGAGCCCCGAAAACCTTGCACCTCTTTTCATCCAAACTACTTGGTGGAGTGTGGTGGCGAGCTGCTTTCGGTATGCGTCCAAAATGGGGGGGGGGGGGGGGGGGGGGAAAGGTTTCTGTTTACAGATTCAATGAGGTAGAAACAGCTTGGGAAGAAATGTCGAGTTTGGGCAACTACACATTATATATGAGCCGATCTTCGTCATTCTCCGTACTCATGACGAACCCTGAATTAAGAAACCGAATATATTTCTCTGCACTTCGTGGGTCATCTGAGATTGCTTTCTTCTCTCTAGAGACGAGCAAATGGCATTTCTCCGGGAGTCAGAGATACCTCGAGCAATCTTTACGGTACAACATTTCACCTGAATTCTTGCTGGATTAAGCCTAGTTGGTGCTAGCTGGGGAATTTCATTTTAGAGGCCTTAGATCCAAAGGGGACGCACGATTGTGTGTTCTTTAATTCTTTCTTTTCTTTAATTCATTACCAAAAATCGATTTTGAAAATCTTTGTCTATTTATCTAGTGTAAATTAGACCATTCATATAAGGCCAACTATAGTTTGTTGATACATACCAAATGTTTTCAGGAGAAGAAAATAATCCTAGTGCATCTGTTAGTGTTGTATTTCAGAATTTCCATATTATAAGGAGTAAACAAAGCTTTCAAGCTCATGAGTAATGGCTTGTATGTTCTTCAAAGATTCTTGCAATTGATTTTTCATGACCAATTTAGTTTTGGGTAAATACATTTATGGGATAGTTACAAAAAAATCCTAAACCTTGAAATATTACGAATAGCCCCCCGAGTCAACAATTGTCGATGATTTTCCGTTAGTTTTAAGGGGTATTCATGATGTTTTGCAAACCGCAGTGAAGTTTTCGTAATGTTTCAAGATTTCAGAATATTTTTCCATAAACGGCGTAAATCTCAGTTTTTAGTAAGTAGCCCTAATGTTTTTTCTCTTTGAACTGTACTCTTTTCTGCAATCCGCACTAATTTTCTTCTGTTTAATCTACATAACATGAAATTTCACTATTTCAGGAATAATCAGGGGAATTTTTTAGTGGGAAAAATGGATTCTATTACAACCCTCTATTTCTTTTTCCTTCTATTGGCAATATTTGACGTAAGAGTTAATTGGATAATGTTCAGAAACATACATATAACGTAGGGATAATTAAAGTCGTATATCCTGAAATTTAGTCTAATTATGCAAATATACCCTGAAGTTTGAAAAATTATAAAAACATATCCCGTAGAAGAATTTTAGGTACATCTATTAAGAGATTAGACAGATTTCGCGGACATCTATTTGGTAAGTCTGATTTATTTTTATGTTTTAAAATGTGATATGTTTGCCTAATTGTGCGTGGTGTGGACATAATTATGAGATGATTGGGACAACATTGATTGCTAGTGTGGAAAACTGATACGATGATCAAGATTATCAACAAAACTGTCTTGATTACATTTTTTAGACGTCTTGTCTTTCCATCATGAGTCAAGTCAATACAGGACTTACAAAATAGACATTCAATGCTTCTTGGAAATTATATTTGGAAGTGAACGCCGGTAATACATTTATATTATATTTCATATCTGCCAACAGTTAGAGGTTTATTTGATGCTAGGTTCTTCTTTAGTGGGGAAGATATTTAAGATTCTGACATGTGTCTTATGATCTTAAATCTTTTCCTGATATTCAACCATATTTTGTCAACAATTAATCTTAGATAAATTACACAAAACCCTCTCTTTTACAATTTCATTATAGAAACCTTACGATTTTATACTTATTCCCTTGATGTGGGCATTTGTAAAAATTTTCAGAGAATATTATATATACATTTTTAGAGAACACTTGTAAAATTTTAT
This sequence comes from Verbena officinalis, assembly GCA_958496215.1. Classification (NCBI taxonomy): domain Eukaryota; kingdom Viridiplantae; phylum Streptophyta; class Magnoliopsida; order Lamiales; family Verbenaceae; genus Verbena; species Verbena officinalis. The sequence continues at coordinate 2,298,668 of OY292385.1, forward strand.
AGTTTTGATAATTTTTCGAAATTTTAAGCAAATTTAAGATGTTTTTGTGTACTTATCCCAATATTAGTCTATATGTTTTTTTTACCAAACCCACTTAGGTTTGCTTAAAAATTCAACAAAATATTAAAATCTTAAAATTTTGTGAATGTCCCTGGTTAACTAAAACCTTACAAATACCTCCTTTAAAACTTTATAAAACCTCATAAATACCTTTGAGGGAGTAAGTGTAAGGTTGCATGGTTTTATTGGTTAAATGCAAACGGAGCATACTTTGGGGGATTTTGTGTAATTGAAACTAAAAATAATAATAGAGAATAGGTTATTGTGTGAAAGATTATGACTAATAATACGTGTGCTATCGGCCATACAGTTTATTTTGTCGCTAATTACCATGTGACAGTAACCTTAATTAAACAATAACGTCTATTTATATTCCCTCTGCTGATGTTCTTTCATATGATACCAAGAATCAATGTACTTTAATTCCAAGACATTGCAAATGATAATGATGAGTTTCTCAAAGCCAAGCCCTCCTGCACCTAAGTTTTTCCTACTTATCTTATCCATATATACAGCTTTCTTCAAATCAAGCCATTGCATTGAAAATCATAATAGCAACAGTATTCTCTGCCCAGAAACTGAGAAACAAGCTCTTCTAAGCTTCAAGCAGTATCTGGAAGATCCATCCAATCACCTGTCTTCGTGGAATAATGGCAGTGAAGTGAATTGTTGCAAGTGGAAAGGTGTCGTTTGCGACAACTTTACCGGCCATGTTCGTCAACTCCATCTTCGAAATTATAGTTTGCAATCAGGCAAATCGATAAATCCTTCTCTGCTCAATCTGAAACAGCTGAGGTATCTTGACCTTAGCCAGAATTTCTTTCATGGAACAACAATCCCTTCTTTCATTGGGACGTTCAGAAACCTCGAGTATTTGAACTTGTCAAATTCAAGATTCTACGGAACCATTCCCCACACTATTGGAAATCTTTCAAATTTACACACGTTGAGTTTGGGGGAGGAGTATGGGAGCCTTGATGTTGACAACCTTCAGTGGTTATCGAGACTTTCGCAATTGGAGCATCTCGACATGGAAGGTGTGAACCTCAGCGCTGCAACCAACTGGGTACAGGTGATCAACACACTCCCGCTTTTGGTAGAGCTTCATTTCCAATATTGCTATCTCGATTTCATTGTAAATTCCTTGAGGGATGGGGTTAATGTTTCTTCTTCTCTCGCGATACTTGATATTTATAGTAATCATGGATATCTTTCAGAACCTGCAGTCGTCCCGAAATGGTTTTTTCAGCTCAAGAACCTTATTTTTCTTGATCTAAGTTCCAACTTTTTTGAAGGGGCAATTCCAAACGTAAGTAACACCACCAAACTTCAACACATTGATCTTTCTTTTAATATTTTTAATTCCACAATTCCAGATTGGCTCTACTCTTGCAAAAACCTTCAATATCTCTCTTTGGGCCCCAACTCTTTACATGGTACAATTTCCGACGCTGTAGCAAATCTAAGCTCTCTCAACATCCTCGATTTATCAGGGAATGAGTTTTCTGGGAAAATACCGAGAGGAATTGCCAACTTGTGCAAAATCCAAAGTTTGGACTTATCTTTTAATAAGTTGCAAGGAGAATTATCAGAATCATTTGGAAATATGTCAGATTGCTTCCTAGACTCTTTGCAATCCTTAGATTTATTTGATAATCAAATTTCTGGTCATCTAACCGATCAATTTGGAAAATTTAAGAGTCTTGGATACCTGAGTCTTAGCAACAACTTGGTAGGCAATGCGATCCCGACCAATATAGGAGATTTATCGTCTCTAGAAGTTTTAGATCTAAGTTATAACAAATTGACTGGAAATCTTCCAGAGAGTTTGGGGCAACTTTTTAACCTGGGTCTTCTTTCTTTTGAAAATAACATGTTGGAAGGGGTCGTGACCGAAAGCCACTTTTCCAATCTCACAAAATTAATCTATCTATTTGCCTCAAGAAACCACCAATTGACTTTGAAAGTGAACCCAAATTGGATTCCACCCTTCAAGCTTCAGATTCTGCAACTGGCTTCATGGGACTTGAGCACTAAGAATATTCCTTCATGGATCAAGACACAAAAGAATCTTGTGGAACTAGATTTATCTTACACTGGAATCTCAGGTCTTGTTCCTAATTGGGTTTGGGATATCTCTTATTTAAACCTCTCCCACAACCAACTCCATGGAAAGGTTCCAGATGTAATACGTCCTTATTTCATAATCTTGAGTTCCAATCAATTCAAAGGCCCATTGCCTCAAATTGCAGCTTCTGTGATATTCTTAGATCTCTCGGACAACTCATTTTCCGGAGATATTTCTAATTTCCTCTGTAAAAGCATCACAAATAAGACTGATTTTTATGCTTTGGAGATTCTTCTTCTCCGAGGAAATCAATTAGTTGGAGAATTACCAGATTGCTTCCTTAAATGGCCATCCTTGAAAGTGTTGAATTTAGGAAACAACTTCTTGTCTGGAAACATCCCAAATTCTATGGGATTTCTCAACCATATGTGGTCTTTGAATTTAAACAGTAACAAGTTTTCTGGTCATATACCTTTTCGAATGCATAACTGCACCAACTTACTGAAGATCAACCTCGCCCATAATAGCCTCGAAGGAAATATACCAACATGGATGAGTGCTGGCCTACCCAGATTGAGGATTCTCGTTTTACGCTCAAACAATTTGAGTGGTAATATTTCCTCAAATATATGCCAACTGGACTCTCTTCATATCTTGGATCTCTCAGATAACAAGCTTTCCGGGATGATACCTAGATGTGTTAACAATTTCACTGAAATGACTGCAAAAAGACATATGGAGGACTATGGCATGTATGGTTCTGTAGTGGGAATCAAGGATTCGTTTATAGAGAGCGCAACGGTCTCTACAAAAGGAGGTGAATTAGAATACGGTACCATTCTTGCATTGGTTACAAGTATTGACATTTCAAATAACAATTTGTCTGGAGATATCCCAGAGGAGATGACAAGTCTAGTGGAGTTGAGATCGCTCAACTTGTCAGGCAATCACTTGACAGGATTAATCCCAAACAATATCGGTGACATGAAAGAGTTGGAATCTCTTGATTTATCAAGAAACTCTCTGTCCGGTGGAATTCCTAATAGCTTCACAACCATGTCTTATTTGAACAATTTGAATCTGTCTTACAATAAATTAAGCGGGAAAATACCAGAAAGCACCCAAATTTTGGGCTTGGATGCTTCGAGCTTTATCGGAAACCAACTTTGTGGGCCTCCATTAACAAGAAATTGCAGCAACAGTAAAGAAGTCCCTGCACTAGTGAAGGATCATGAAGACGAAAAATCAAAGATAGATTGGTTTTACGTATTCTTGTCTTCTGGATTTACCGTGGGATTTTCTGCTATCTGCACTGCATTGATGTTCAACAAGTCATGGAGGGATGCCTATTTTGGGTTCATGGAAGACATGTGGAACAAGATTTATATATTTATCTGTATTAAATGGAGAAGGTTAGCCAGACGATAAGCTCAAAGCTCAATAGTTCAGGTATGCTGGGAAAATTTGCATTCACCTTTCTTTTGTTTTGGTTTTATTTTCAATTTTAAAAAATCTTCAATTTAGATGTTCTTATTCTTCTGTATTTGCAGGCTGTTGCAGAGATGTGGGCATATGATGCAGTATTTGTTGAATGTGGTAAGTAAGCTTGAGATCATGGGTCAAGTGAAGAGTTGTTAGAGAATAAATATAATTAAAAGTGTGTTTTAATTATATGTTAGTGGAATAGTGGTGTAGTGGTGAAGCCAAAAGTCATTTGGCATTAATCTAGTTTTATTGTGGTATTTATTTGATGTCTTTACATTTGTCTAGAGATTAGTATATATAGATGCTATGTTATTTGTTTTGAAAAGAGAGAGTACAACAAGTTGAAAGAAAGAAGAGTTGAGTTGTTAAAAGTATTTTGAGTTTATAGAAGTGTTGATTTTGAGTAGAGAAAAAATATTGTGAGTGTCCTCCTCTCCACTTCCTCCTCTTCCTAAAGTACTCGTCTTCATATTCTTACATTTTTCCCACCATGTTTTCGCAACAAAGTGGCATCAGAGCCACGTCAAAATGGCAACGATGAGTGCTATCCCTTTTCCCAAACTTACAAAAAAAAATTATGAAAGATGGAGCATCCAAATGAAGGCATTCCTTGGTGGACAAGGAGTTTGGGAAAATGTCGAAGAAGAATATGTAGAACCAGAAAATCTAGCAGGTGCTAGTAATGCAGTTAAACAAACTGCATGAGAAACAAAATGAGAGAACAAAAGGCTCTCTCGTTCATCCAACTCGCCGTGGATGACAATATTTTTGAGAATATTGCACAAGCCGACACCGCAAAAAAGGCTTGGGATACTCTTGCTAATACTTTCAAAGGTATTAACAAAGTGAAGAAAGTGAGGTTGCAGGCTCTTCGAGGAGAATTTGAGTCCTTGCAAATGAAGGAATCTGAAGCTATTTTTGACTACATGTCAAGAATACTTTCAATTGTAAATCAACTTGAAAGTAATGACGAAAAGATGGCAGACACCCGAGTTGTAGAGAAGATACTTCGATCTCTAAATCAGAGGTTCGATCATATCGTCGTGGCCATAGAAGAGTCCAACGACCTGGAGACTATGAAAGTCGACGAGCTAGTCGGAAAATTGCAAGTATACGAGGAGAAAATGAGAAAGAGAGCTAAAGAGCCAATCGAACAGGCTCTTCAGGCCAAGATGCATATCGGTGAGAAAAGAGACGATGCCGATGGAAGCAGCCGTCAACATGGACATGACGGCGGTCGAGGTCGTGGCAGAGGCAGAGGTCGAGGTGCCCAGAATTTCAATCAAAGTGAAGAAATTAAAGTCGATTCTCGACCAACACGAGGTCGATTTCGAGGACGAGGAGGCCAACCGAGGTGGCAAAGCAGAAAAGATGTTGAGTGCTACAATTGTCATCAATTTGGACATTATGCCTATGAGTGTCAAAATGAAACAAATGATGGCAAAGAGAAAACCCACCTCGCTGAAGAACAAAAAGTTAATGGTGACGCCCTTTTGTTAGCCCACAAACAACAAGACGGAGGAAATGAGAGCACTTGGTATCTCGATACTGGTGCCAGCAATCACATGTGTGGACACAAACACATGTTTGCAGAGATGGACAACTCAGTGGCCAGTGATATCTCTTTTGGAGACCCGTCAAAAATAAAAATTAAAGGACGAGGTAATATTCTTATTCGTTTAAAGAACGGAGATCACCAATTTATCTCGAACGTATATTATATTCCTGGGATGAAGGCAAATATTCTGAGTATGGGCTAGTTGTTGGAGAAAGGATACGATATCCACATGAAAGATAGAAATCTCTATCTTCGAGACGAGAAAGGCAGCCTCATATCTCGTGTGCTAATGACGAGTAACCGAATGTTCTTGATGAATATCAAGAATAATGTGGCGAGATGCTTGAAAGCATGTATTGAAGACAAATCTTGGTTATGGCATTTGAGGCTCGGACATCTTAATTTTGGAGGCCTAAAGTTGATGTCAATGAAGAGAATGGTTAATGGATTCTCTTCCATAGACCACCCCGAACAATTGTGTGAGGGTTGTCTTGTTGGGAAACAACATCGTCAGAGTTTCCCGAAGGAGTCAGAAATGAGAGCAAATTAGCCGTTGGAGTTGGTTCACACCGATGTGTGTGGCCCTATCAATCCAAACTCGTTGGGAAAGAGCAAGTACTTTATCTTGTTCATTGATGATTATAGCAGAAAGACGTGGGTGTACTTCCTCAAGGAGAAATCCGAAGCATTCTCAGCCTTTAAAAAATTCAAGGCAATGGTGGAGAAGCAAAATGGCTATCAAATTAAGTCACTTCAATCAGATCGAGAAGAAGAGTTTACCTCGACGGAGTTCAAGAAATTCTGTGATGAAAATGGGATTCGACGTCCCATGACCAATCCGTACTCGCCCCAACAGAATGGAGTAGCAGAAAGAAAGAATCGATCCATTTTAAATATGGCTCGAAGCATGTTGAAAAGTAAAGATTTGCCCAAAGAGTTGTGGGCAGAAGCTGTGGAGTGTGCCGTGTACCTGTCAAATCGAAGCCCAACAAGAAGTGTGTGGAATCAAACTCCACAAGAAGCATGGAGTGGATACAAGCCTAGTGTATCCCATTTGAAAGTTTTTGGAAGCATTGCACATATGCATGTTCCCGATCAACAAAGGAGCAAGCTCGATGACAAAAGTGAAAGGTACATTTTTGTTGGATATTATCAACATTCTAAAGGTTACCGGTTATATGATCCTGTCAACAACAGAATCAAAGTGAGTCGTGATATTCACTTTGATGAAAAGAGTTCGTGGGATTGGAGTTCTGATGAAAAGGAACAGTATAGTTTCTATCATGTCGAGATGGAGTCGGATCGAGGTGAAAACGAAGAAGAGTTAGAGGAGCCAGTCACCCCGACACCACAATCACCAACTAGTCCAACCTCGTCAGAATCCGATTCTAGCATTGGTCCTCAAGGGAAGAGACCCTTGATCGATATATTTGAACAAATGAATGAAAACAATACTTTATTTTGTTTACTTGCGGATACAGAGCCAATTGACTTCGATGAGGCATCGAGAAGTCAAAAATGGAGAAAAGCCATGAATGAGGAGATTGATGCCATCAAAAGAAATGATACGTGGGAATTAATCACGTTGCCAGCAGGACACAAGCCCGTTGGAGTGAAATGGGTTTACAAAATCAAAAGAAATTCACAAGGTGAAGTTGAGCGCTACAAGGCGAGACTTGTAGTAAAAGGTTACAAGCAACGGGCTGGAATTGACTATGATGAAGTCTTCGCCCCAGTTACAAGATTGGAGACAATCAGACTTTTGATTTCGATGGCAGCACAAAACAAATGAAAAATTCATCAAATGGACGTAAAGTCCGCTTTCTTGAATGGTTACCTTGAAGAAGAGGTGTACATCGAACAGCTGGAGGGTTATATTGTTCGAGGTCAAACAAACAAGGTGTTGGAATTAAGGAAAGCATTGTATGGTTTGAAGCAAGCCCCGAGAGCATGGAATAGTTGGATTGATAAATATTTTCAAGAGAAGGGATTTGAAAAATGCCCTCACGAACATGCTCTTTATGTAAAGAAAGAAAAAGAAAACATATTGCTAATATGTTTATATGTTGATGATTTGATCTTTACAGGTAACGATATGCAAATGTTAGAGAATTTCAAGAAAGAAATGTCCAAGGAGTTCGAGATGACTGACATTGGCCTAATGTCATATTACCTTGGAATTGAGGTGAAACAAAGAGAAGATGGAATTTTCATCTCTCAAGAAAGCTATGCAAAAGAGGTGTTAAAGAAATTCAAGATGGAGGATTGCAAGGCAATCAACATCCCAATTGAAGTTGGAGAAAAGCTGTCAAGTTTTACCGGTAGAGAACGAGTTGACTCCACATTGTTCAAAAGTTTAATTGGGAGTTTGAGGTACTTGACGTGTACGAGGCCGGATATTCTTTATGTCGTTGGGATGGTTAGTCGATACATGGAGAACCCAACAATTTATCATTTTAATGTGGGAAAGAGGATACTTCGATACCTCAAAGGTACAATCAATTTTGGTTTATTTTATCCTACTACTAATGAGGTGAAAATAGTGGGATATTGTGACAGCGATTGGGCAGGAGATATTGATGATCGTAAAAGCACTAGTGGATTTGTGTTTTTTTATGGAAAAACCGCTTTTACTTGGTCATCGAAGAAGCAGCCAATAGTGACATTGTCAACTTGTGAAGCTGAGTATGTGGCTGCAACATCAAGTGTTTGTCATGCATTATGGCTAAGGAATTTGCTTAACGAGATGAACATTAAGCAAACTGAACCAACGGTGATTTATGTCGATAACAAGTCAGCAATTTCATTGGCAAAAAATCCCGTATTTCATGATCGGAGTAAGCATATCGATACTCGATTTCATTTCATTCGAGAGAGTATCGCGAAGAAACAAGTTCAAGTGAAGTATGTGAAAACCGTAAATCAAATTGGAGATATTTTCACGAAGCTCCTCAAACGTGAAGTTTTTGAGAAGTTGAAGAGTCTACTTGGCATGATGGAGTCAAGCTTAGGGGGCGTGTTGAATGTAGTAAGTAAGCTTGAGATCATGGGTCAAGTGAAGAGTTGCTAGAGAATAAATATAATTAAAAGTATGTTTTAATTATATGTTAGTGGAGTAGTGGTGTAGTGGTGAAGCCAAAAGTCATTTGGCATTAATCTAGTTTTATTGTGATATTTATTTTATGTATTTACATTTGTCTAGAGATTAGTATATATAGATGCTATGTTATTTGTTTTGAAAAGAGAGAGTACAACAAGTTGAAAGAAAGAAGAGTTGAGTTGTTAAAAGTATTTTGAGTTTATAGAAGTGTTGATTTTGAATAGAGAAAAAGTATTGTGAGTGTCCTCCTCTCCACTTCCTAAAGTACTCGTCTTCATATTCTTACATTTTTCCCACCACGTTTCGCAACAGTATTATCCTATTTCTCTACCATACATATGTTGATGTCTGATAAATATGATGTAATATTAATGTTTCCCGTACATATATCCTTGCAAATTGTAATAACAATGTATCCGTTACTTCCTTAAATATGATTGGAGCGAATCATATATATATATATATATATGAAAATGAATGAGTGAAATGTTTTAGAAAATATGTTTATGTGGCAATGAAGTGGATAAGTTAGAATTGATCCATTTTGCTATGTAGATTGTTTCTATAATTAATTTCATTAATTATTATTTTTATAACTTACATATGCATTTATTGACTTTTCATATTTTTGTTTATATCAATTATCAAAAAATTTGTAACTTCTATTTAATTATAGAACTATATAACTACTTTATATATTATTAAAATTGATTTATTTTTTTTCAAAATATGGTTTTAAGTAAAATTTAACAAGCTTTAGAGTTATCCGTACGGTATTGAATGTTTGTTAATAAAAATAAAGACAAAATAATGTATTCAATATATCCACTAAAAAATTATATTTAATATTTTAATTTCTAACAAATATTTTGGATATAGCAAATTCAAATGAAAATTTATCTAACTAAAGTAAGGAATTTTTTTTTAAATATAAGTTTAAATAAATTTTATTATTATTTTAATAATATAAAATAAATAAACAATTAATTTTCTTGAATTTTTTTTTCCAAATACACGTGTCTCATATTCATTTTGTGGTAGAAAAGTTATATTTATTTCAATGTAAATAAATTTCTTAAATTATTATATTTGAGTATTAATATTTTTTATAATATAAAAGAAATTTAAATAATGAAATGAATATTATTATGAGTCAATAACGAAACAATAACAGATTATTTAATAAAAACATAATATAAAGTATAATAAACAACTATTTTTTCGACCAAAGAAACAAAGAGATTCCAATCATTATTTATATGCATGGTCTATTATTAAATATTTTTTTAGCATTTTAACTATCATTTTAATATTTCTATAACCGTCCTGATATTCCTTCTCTATATATGTATAAATATATATTCTCTCTATTATAAATATAAAATCAGTACTTTGTCATAAAAATATCACATTACTATTTTTATACATTTAAAATGAGTTTTTTATGTATAAAATTCCGCCCAAACCATTCCTTCTCCGCCGCCAATTTGCCGAATTGTGTCTATATTAAATTTTCCAAACGAAAGGTTATCCTAATTATTAGTTATTTCCAGCAATGTTTTTACCTATGTGCAACAAACAGATTTTGTAAAATAGTGAGACTGAGAGCTACTTTATGGTATGAGTATGACTTTGTTTGGCCAAGAATGATAGGTTTAAATTGAACATCGAAATTAAGGCTTGACCAATCCTGAATGATGTGTGAATCAAATTAATGGTTTATCCAAGTCCATGTCAGATTTGGTTAGGCTTGTAAACGCAGAAAATTTACAATCAGCAGACAACAATATAATAAACCACTTGCTTCCTAAACCTGTTGTATCCTAGGCAGGTGAAGGTCGATTTGGAATTGATGTGAAATTTATTAATTTATTTGTTGTTTTACATCATAATAAAGTCTCATTTCTACAGCGAAATCTTGAATCCTTGATTATGAATTAATATGTGGTTTCCTATATATTTTAGTGACAATATAATTTCAAATTACTTGTAAGAGATAGCTGGAATCTAACACTAATTTGCAACTTAGAGAGTGTTTGGCTGAGCTTATAAGCTCCTTAAAACATCTTATAAGATGTTTAAAAGCTTATAAGATATTGCAAAGTGTTTGATAAATATTTTTTAATAGGAGCTTATAAGATATTAAAATAAGATGTTAGGAGCTTATATAAGCTCCTTAGAAATAAGTTAGGAATCCAACTTATTTTAAGATCTTAATACATTCCCTTACATCCTGACTATATTAATTACATCATTGCTATTACTAACATCTTATAAGCTTATGATTTTATTTTTATCTAAATACTTTTAGATCTTATTCTTAAAATAAGATTTAACATCTTATAAGATGTGAGAGCTTATAAGCTCTTTAAAATAAGCTTAGTCAAACACCCTCTTAATCATAACAGTTATTCACGTCTTAATTATATCCACCATTTGCTAGTTTGATTGTTCTAAATATGATCTCCAAATACTAGGATAGTGTCTGCTAATTGTAGAAGATGTGCAACTTTGTTTGGCAAAAACAAAATGGGTCCAAGATGGGTTTGTTTAGGATGAGTTTGCTAACAAATGAGTTTTAGGGTGGGTCAGGCTGGGTTGCTACTGCTAGTGGGTTCAGATTGGGTTGTCAATGAGTCCAATTAAAACACACAAAACTCACAAGCAAACATATATGCAGAACACACACAACTCACAAGCAGACATACATACAAAACATAGAGAGAGAGAGGTAGAGAAACAAGAGAATGCAATAGCATCACGATCAAAGAGAGCTTTGAATATCAGAAAATGACATTAGATCTTGGAGAGCTTTGCTTTGAATTTTAGAGTTTAGATATTGGGACCCGGATCTTTCAAAGAAAATAAAAAGAACAGAATGTAAAAGTCGTCGAAATGCTGAAAACTAAAGAGAAGAAAGCACTATTGGTTCAATGTATGAACCCGTACCCATTTTTTCCTATTATTTGGCATTTTTATCGGATCACACTGGTCCTCACTGGTTTAATTAAATAATGGTTTCAGGGTTGATTCAGACTGGTCAACTAAATGAAATCGGGTTACCGATCGAACCGGCTTTTAAATCCATATTTACTTGCATTTGTACACATTTACACGAATTAGCATTTAGCACATATTTAAACACGCACTCACACTTACGCATAAACGCATATTAACACACATTAGCACATATGAAACACAGACACGAATACGGCGATACAAACACGACACGACACGGATTTACTTCGACATTTTACACTAGAGTAGTGTCTGACACGTGTCAGACACGACACGACACGACGGGATGGAATTTTTAGAAGTGTACATCATAGAATTTAGCACACACAAACACAAATTTGAGCAAACACATATTAACACACACTTACCCACACTAACACGAATTTACACACATGCACAAATTTACATAAGCTACTACATATTAACACATATTTACATACACTTACACACTTATTTACTCACATTAACAACATATTTACACACTTAACACACTAATTTACACGAGCAAACATATATTTACATACACTTCGACATATAGATATTACGTAAACCAACACTTACACTAATTTAAACACACCAACACATATACACTTACACAGAACCAACACACACTAACACAAATATACACTTACATACATTACAGACACTAATAAATATTTATGCACACACTTACTTAAACGAATGCATGTAAGAGTATTGAGAGTCAGAGGAACTGCTATAAATATTGGCAACACTTGCACTCTCGTGATCTTAAAATTTTGCTGCAGAAGATTGAAAGTCAACGTCATATAAGAGTATTGAGAGAAGTGTCCCAATTTATTGCCAACATTTGCACCGTTCAGATTTTAACATCTTTTGTTGGCACTCTCGAGATCTTAAAATTTTCTTGCAGAAGATTGAAACTCAATGTCATAATTAAGAGTATTGAGAAAAGTGCTATAAAATATTGGCAACACTTGCACTATCGGGATCTTAATTTTTTTTTTGCAGAAGATTGAAACTCAAATGTCATATAAGAGTATTCATGAAGTGTCTCAATTTATTAGCCAACATTTGCACCATTCAAAATTTTACCATTTTTTGATTGAAATCCGATAGTCCTAAGAGCACTTAGAGGAACTGCAATAAAATATTGGCAACACTTTTGCACTCTCAAGATCTTAAAATTCTCTTGCAGAAAATTGAAACGCAATGTCATAATTAAGAGTATTGAGAGAAGTGCTATAAAATATTGACAACACTTGCACTCTCAATATCTTAAAATTTTCTTGCAGAAGATTGAAACTGAAACTCAGATTGTCATATAAGAGTATTGAAAGAAGTGTCCCAATTTTTGGCCAGCATTTGCACCGTTCAGATTTCAATATCTTTTGCAGAGGATTGAAATAAGATAATCCTAAGAGTACTTAGATGAACTGCTATAAAATATTGGCCAACACTTTGCACTCTCGAGTTCTTAAGATTTTCTTGCAGAAGATTGAAACTCAATGTCAAATAAGAGTATTGAGAGAAATGTCCCAATATATTGGCCAACATTTGCACCGTTCAGATTTTAACATCTTTTGTAGAAGACTGAAATTGGATGGTCGAGTACTCAAAGGAACGACTATAAAATTTTCTTGCAGAAGATTAATATGTTATATAAAACTACTGAGAGAAATGTCCCAACTTATTGGCCTACATTTGTACCATTCAGATTTTAAAATCGGATGGTCCTAAGAGAACTCAGAGGAACTGCTATAAAATATTGGCCAACTCAAGATCTTAAGATTTTTTTGCAGGAGATTGAGACTCAATGTCATATAAAAGTATTGAGAGAAGTGTCCCAATTTATTGACTGACATTTGCACCCTCATATGTTAACATCTTATGCAGAAGATTGAATATAATACTCAAGAGGAACTGCTATGCCAATAATTGCACTCTCAAGGTGTTATGCAGAAGATTGAATAAAATACTCAAGAGGGACTGCTATGCCAACAATTGCACTCTCAAGGTGTTACGCAAAAGATTGAATAGAATCCTCAAGCGGGACTGCTAGGCCAACAATTGCACTCTCAAAGTGTTGTGTAGAAGATTGAAAAGAATACTCGAGAGAAACTGCTATGCCAACAATTGCACTCTCAAGTTGCTATAAATTGCACTCTTAAGGTGTTATGCAGAAGATTGAATAAAATACTCAAGAGGGACTGCTTTGCCAACAATTGCACTCTCAAGGTGTTATTCAGAAGATTGAATAGAATACTCAAGAGTTACTGCTTTGCCAACAATCGCATTCTCAAGGTGTAATAAATTGCACTCTCAAGGTGTGTACACAGAAGACTGAATAAAATACTCAAAGAGGGACTGCTTTGTCAACAAATGCACTCTCAAGGTGCTATAAATTGCACTCTCACGGTGTGCCATGCAGAAGATTGAATAGAATACACAAGAGAGACTGTTTTGCCAACAATTGCACCCTCAAGGTGCTATAAATTGCACTCTCAATGTGTTATGAACTATGCAGAAGATTGAATAGAATACTCAAGAGGGACTGTTTTGCCAAACTCTCAAGGTGTCGTGCAGAAGATTGAATATAATACTCAAGAGGGACTTGTTTTGCCAACAATTGCACTCTCAAGGTGCTATAAATTGCACTCTCAAGGTATTATGCAGAAGATTGAATAAAATAGACTACTATGCCAACAATTACACTCTCAAGGTGCCATGCAGAAGATTGAATAGAATACTCAAGACGGGATTGTTTTGCCAACAATTGCACTCGCAAGGTGCTATAAATTGCACTCTCAAGGTGTTATGAATAGAATACTCAAGAAGGACTGATTTGCCAACAATTGCACTCTCAAGGTGTTATGCACTATGCAGAAGATTGAATAGAATACCCAAGAGGGACTATTTTGCCAACTCTCAAGGTGCTATAAATTGCACTCTCAACGTGTTATGCACTATGCAGAAGATTGAATAAAATACTCAAGAGGGATTGCTATGCCAACAATTGCACTCTCAAGGTGTTCATGCAGAAGATTGAACAAAATACTCAAAGAGGGACTGCTTTGCCAACAATTGCACTCTCAAAGTGTTATGCACTATGCAGAAGATTGAATAGAATACTCAAGAGGGACAGTTTTGCCAACAATTGCACTCTCAAGGTGTTATGCACTATGCAGAAGATTGAATAGATTACTCAAGAGGGACTGTTTTGCCAATGATTGCACTCGCAAGGTGCTATAAATTGCACTCTCAAGGTGTTATGCAGAAAATTGAATAGAATACTCAAGAGGTACTGCTTTGCCAACCATTGCACTCTCAAAGTGTAATACATTTCGTGCAGAAGGCTAAATAAAATTAGAAAATTAAAAGAAAACAAGGGGAAAAATAGAAGTAAAAATAAAACTACTAAAACGGAAATGAAATTATATTGAAAAAAATAAATTCTTAAACTAGGAACTGAGAACATCAGATATTAAAACAAAAATAAATTAATTAAGAAAGATGGAGATTAAATTTTAAAAAATAATGAATATTAAAATAAATGATCAATAAGTTCACACTACACATAAAAACTAAAACGGTGAAAAGTATGAAATAGAAATGAAACTATAAATAGAAGATGAAAAATAGAACTTAAACAAAAAACAGGGCATGGAAAAAAGAATTTAAATTAAAAACAGAAAACAAACTAAAAGCAAAAATCGAAGTAAAAACGATATTAAACAAAAAAGAAACTAAAACAAAGTAAACAAAAAACTGAAGAAAATAATAATTTTAAAAGCAAAATTGATGCTTAGAGTGCTAAGTGGGTGCGGCATTTCTTAGAAGTATTACCATATATTAAAGTGAAAATAGAAGAAGTTGGATGTCTTACCCTTTGAAAAAGTGAAGGCACTTTCTCAAGAAACTACAAAAGTGCAGCTTCAACAAGGATACAATCCTTCCTGCTTCGATGGATGAAAGCGCACGGCAAAAGTTCCTGTTCAACAAGGGAATATCAAATCATTGAAACAACACGCATGAACTGCAAAAAATACTAAATTGAACATCGGTCAAAAACCAATGACATATTTCAACTACCATCCCACGCCACTCCAAACTCCCAAAATCGAACATGATAATTGTTATTCTCCAAAAGTTAAATGTGGTGGCAGTAGCAGAGTGAAAGACGATGTCAACCAGATTCTTTGTCAGATGCACAGAACATCCATCACTACTAGAGAAGTTCATCGTACAGCCATAAAATAGGAAATGAAGATACAATGGCAAAGGTATAAGAATGGTAGTTAGTATACACCTGGTATCCTGGTAACCGTAACTTTTTAAGGTGAACCAGCAAATATAGTAAAGGAGTGTTGCACGTTCAACTGCCACAATACATCTCCAGGAAAATGCTTGCCAACTGCCTGAAGTAAGGAAAAACGTGAACCGGAGGATTATTTCGAGCAATATGAATTTCTGCTTCACAGAACTGATATACACTGCAGCAAAATTTCATGTGCTCCATGAACATTACCACAAATGCCAGAAAATTTCCCTGCAGAAGCCATACGATGAAGAAATTGAGGAAAAGGAAACTGCAGGATATAATGTAAGGAATGCTATAACAAAACCATCGAAAATAAGAACTTGAACCAAGACAATATAAAATATTGCAAGAAACAAGTTGCAGTAATAAAATTTTAATGTATCTGCTTCTTAAAACATGCAGACATGCATCTACCAACTAGTGTTTGCTAATATTTCGATCCAAGTATAGTTTAAATTTGAACTCAACCAAAATAAGAGCGGAATTGTGTCAAGGAAGAATTATCAAGAACGAAGAAATTTAGGAATTAAAGATAATGAATCACTCCATCTATTACTACAGAGAGTCATAATCCATCAGTTTCAACAGATCTTTGGAATAATTACGAAAACCTCCTGGGATTTGGCCATTTTACGAGAAACACCCTCAAACATCGAAAATTACAAAAACCACCTGAGTTGATTTTCCATTTGTTTGAGGGGGGTAATCGTTATGGAATGCAAAACTCAGGGACTATTTCATAATGTTTCAAGGTTAGCCGAAACACCCCTTAAGTCAAAGATTATTACCTCCACAAATTTCACAAGCCACATAGTTCAGCTTAGGCGAATATTTTATTTCGCAGCAGAGACTGCATTTTGGTTTATCCCTGATCAAATCCTCTTCTCCAGAAAGCAGTAGAAGCATTTTACTCCTAAAATGCACCAATCTTTCCTCATTTTCCCTTCTCGACAATTGTAAACCATTCAACCAGTAACTACTTCTGATAGGTGTCCTTTTCTTCTTCTATTTACGTCTGCTTCGCTTTTTCAACTCGCCCTTTTCTGGTTTAGCTTCTTTTCCCTTCGTCTCCTTTTTAGTCTTTTTATTTTGCAGAGGCAGCTTTGTTGAAACGCGTTCAGCAGTCTTAGCAGAATTTCTCACCTTTACAACCAAGGGAACCCCTTTCTTCTTAGAATTCACAGGTTTTTTCTCTTTCCCAGAGCATAATGCCATCAGTGCTTCTTTCAATGTCAACTCAGATTTCCCTTCCATGGCACCATTTTGCACTAATTCATCATCATCCTCACATTTATAGCAAGTATACACTGACACAGCAAGGCTGGATCCAGCAGATTCCCGAGCATGCTTTTTATGGAAAAATCCTGAGATTGATTCATGTACAGAATTTAGGAATGAGAAATTTGAACAGAGGGAATAAAATACCACCAGAAGAAACCTTAATAACAGCATTTTTACCTTTGCATTTCTGACAGCTCACTGCTTTCCTGGAAATCAACAGAGTAAGATGGTCATTGACAAGGCAAATTCATATGCCAAAGAATTATGCCAAATGAAAAATAGAACTGTTAAACAACCTAATCATTTAAAGGAAAATAAATAGCCTATAAACTTTCTAGTCTGAAACCAAAACAATAAATACTATGCAGCACATCAAAGGAAATTTTGTGCATTCACAAATAATTTCATTATAATTTCTCACCCAACATGTTTTCATCTCATGAAACCACTAGAGATCTTCTCTATGAAATATGGCACATTATTCATTAAATAAGATATGAAATCAGGAAAAAATAATTGCAGCTAATAATAAGATTTTCCTGTTTTCATCAAGTACATAAGTATAGTAACAATTAGAAGTCCTATATTACCTGATGTGGATATCTCTCTTAAAATGCCCACATTGTCCTTCACACTGCTTCTTACGAATGCTAACATTTTTAAATGATTTGATGGGTTTTCTGGATTTCTTTTCCATCTTTGTGAGAAGGCTACAATTCTCAATATCAGTCCATCTGATATTAGCATTGAGTTCCCTAACCTGCACATATGAAAATTTTTGTGAACATTTTTTTACATTATATAAGAAACAAATTGCTGCATCTCATCTCTTGGTTTTTCTATTTCAGATTGGTTGGGTGAAATCATAGGTGTTAGTGGACAGCTTTCGAATAACATTTTCCCCACAAAGACCATAATCTAAAGTTCGACTCATGACAAGTTTGATATTGTGCTGATGGGGATTGTGTCATGACTCAGGAATCGAACTTTGAATACTTTTATTGAGTTAGTTTTGGTTTTCTCAAATAGAGGCTATTATTTGTCAGCACCACAAAATAAGTGTAAGCAAATCAAAATGGAAACAATAATGAAATTCCTTGCACTACTAGTTGATGATATCACATGAAGCAGGACAAATCTTTCCAGTATCATAACCTTATTCTTCTTTGATATTGTATGAATTAATAATAAATTTTCCTTTTCTTCACCTTTCCATTATTTGAAAGCTAAAATTCTTTGCAAACTAACAGCCAGCCTGCAAAACTCGTTCTCTAACCTTAATCTATTAATACCCACTGCCGCCGAGGTTGTTCAAAGACATATTGGTATTACTATCATTTAATTTTCAGTTGAGAACTATAAGTTGAATAAAAATTACGAAAGCAGCACCTCAATTCAAATTATCTCAATCATCCGACCACTTGAATAGTCGTCCAGACAGACAAATTGCTTATCTCCCTCCAACGTCTCAATGGACTAAACAAAACACCAAACACAACCAAAACCAGAATTATGAATCTGAACTAAATTAAATTGTGATTTATAATCGCTAAAGAACTCAAATTCTCCGGTATAAATATTAGGGTCCAATAGAAAACCCAAAACCTCACAGTCCCCAAATCTCACTAACCTGTCGGCTTCTTGGCCAATGCGGCAAGCGCAGGGGAATCATACGACATCGTTCCTAATCTCCTCCCCACAGCATTGTACATGCTCCGACTCCTCCCTCCGATACTCCGACACTATGTGATTGTACACAATATGCTCCGGCCCGCCATGGCATCAACAAGTTTGGGTCTAATTCGAAAATTTAGGGCAGAGTTTTCCACCGACTCAATTTGTTTAGGTTGGGGAGAGATAAAGAAGGCAATCTTTTTATCAATAAGGCAGGAGGCAATTAATGCATTTCCTTCTTTCCTTTTATCGTTTGGGAATAACGGCTAGATATCTTTTTTTTTAAAACTAAATAACGGCTAGATATCTGAAAATTTTAAAACAAATCCAATTATAAGTTTGATAATGAAATTAGGTTGGAAATTTTATAATTTATGAATTCTTACTAAAACTAAAAGAAAATTTGATCTCATTAATACTTAATAATTTAAAGTCAAATAAAAAAAAAAGTAAATATAAGAGTAGTATAGTTATTACAACCAAGAAAGGAAATATAAAATGAATTATGTATCAAAATAATGATGATATCTAATCAATGTTACATGAAGAAGTTGTTTGCATAATAAAAACATAAGGTATATTTATAAAAGAAAATATAAAAACACTTTTAAATAGTAATTAGAAAAGAAAAAAAAAATAACTCCAGAACCTTCTAACTTTTAGATTAATTCGGGTTCTTTTTAAGCATCATGAGCAAAACAATAGCTCCACTTCTCTATTTTTCTAAATCTAAAAGCGAAAAACTATTTTATTTTTAGAATTTGCAAAAATTCCATAATATGCGCCATAAATCACATAACTGGATACCGAGATATAAATGTGGGCATGATACATGCATCTAACAAGACTACTTAACAGTTAACACACTTGGTCCCAAGACAAAACAGATCCTAGGAGAAGGACAAGGAAGAAATAAACATGAGTAAGATGTAACAGCAAGAACAACAAATCCTAAGAAATTAACTAAGTTGGTTGAATCAGAATCAAGAGCAGGAACAGAGGTCTGAGTGAGACGAGATCCTTTATAAACATTTGCCACAGCACCAGCAGTTTCTAAGAGGTCATTCCTCATCCTAGCAATTTTAGACCCCATATATTCCTTATGTGTTGAAACTGAATTAATCAACTCAAAGAGTTCTTGAGCGCACAGTTTGACTTGTTCCTCTGTTCTTGTAATTTGTTTCCTGCAACTCTGCCTTGGATGTCTTCACAAAGGCATGTCAAAATATATTAAAATCACAATCCCAAAAGAAACACATATGGGGATATATAGCATATGTTAGGGATATATAGCATATGGGGAATTATCTTCAGAAATTCTGCAGCTTCGTTTTCAATAACAGACATTTTTTGAGCCTCCAAATCAACTTCTGCTGCCAGTTTTCTAGCCTCTGCCGCACATCTTGATGCATATTCATGTGTTTCTCTCCTGATTGTGTTTATCTGAGCTTCAACCTACATTACAAAGCAATTGAAGGATATAATTTCAGATACTATTTGTTTGTAAATGTGTTATGCAGTTCCCTTGTTCTGCTTCAAACAGTAGAATGCACAAGAAGCATAAGTAAAGTAGAGTACACTACTAAAGAATCTCAGCAGGAAAACGGTCACAAAGAACATTAATTACAGCAAATTTTATACTTGAGAAAAAGAGAAGCAGTAAGAATTTTAATGACTTAAAACTCGAATAAAAAATGAAATATGCCCCGTCTGTTATTTAGCCCACTACAAAACAGAACAGAATAGAGGCTGCTAGTAACCAATAAGCAATTGGCACCTTTATATACATACAGTAATAAAGCTCATAACAAACTCAATGTCGAAAATGTATGCAAGTATTAAGCCATTACAGAGGACCAGGCAAACCAATATAACGAACCTGAAAAAACATGAAATCAGTGTATTTCCTGTAACTAGAAAATATTCTCCTTTCTAGATCAATTGTACATCTCCAAAACATAAGGCGTATCTGCGAGAAAGTATTGGGAAAATGATCTTGCAGTATTTACCTCGTCGATATGGGACTGAAGAACAGCAATACGATTCCGTTTCTTCTCAAGCTTTGCAGCATTCTCACCAGACTGTTGTCGAAGAGATATCAGTTCTTCCAATTTCCCCATTGAGTTTCTTTTTATGTCTTCAGCAAATGAGGCAAGTGCAGGCTTCAGGATTGATTTGTATTCTAATCCCAAGACCTCAGATGGTGTTGACCCCTTGACATTCAACTGGTATTGAAATCCATTTCCGAGCTTCAACCTAACCAGTATTACATGAACTTTGTTACTATAACTCAATGGGAACTTATAGAATACTTGAAAAGGAAAGCATCTACACCTTGAGAATGATTCAAAACACTAGCAAGCATAAAAGCATTTATTTGAGTGACAAGAACAAAATCTAGATGCAATAGAAGTATTATTCATTGACTTCAGTATTTGTAAGAACAGGCTTGCTGCAATTTCATCTAGAACTTCCTCAGCAGAATATATAATATACAGATACAAGTCTAAATCTCGCAGTGTTTACTCAAATCACACAGCTTTTTACATACAAGGCATGACTAAGATCATTCCATTGCCTACAAGCATCATATGAGTCAGAAAGTCATGTCATGTAAAAGGGGTCATGTAGGAGAAGCAAAAGATGCTAACAGAATGTATTAATCAGCCCACTCTGTACCACGAATTTTTTGGTTTTTAAATCATTAATAGCCCCAAATTCCTATGTATAGAATTTTTCATCAACTGATAAAACAAAAGTATAAATGTGACAACTATGTGAATAAGAAAATGACAATAATGGCATCAAGCACTTCTATGTTTATATGTGAATAACAAGTAAAGGAGGTGATTAGAGTAAAACCTTCGGATAGCTTGGTTGCATTCCATCACTAAACGCTCAATCTCCTTAAACTTATGCCCAATCTCAGAATCAAGTTCCCATATCTTCTCCTCCCAACCATTTCTCGCAGCCTCTGTCTCCTCAATATCTCTCTCCACAGCCTGCAATTCCCGCTTCATCCTCTCAGCATCTCTAAGATTAATTCCCTGTTCCTCAATTTTCTTCTTCAACTCTTCGTTCTCCTCACAAATCCTCTTCCGGTCCTCCACCTTCGCCTCCAGTGCTTTATCTCTCTCCTCCAGTTTTTTCTGTACATCCACCAAGTGCCCATCCAACTGCTCAATGGAACTTAGTTACATCCTTCTCCAACACCGCCTTCTCCTGCTCCAAGACCTCCTTCTGACTTGGCCCTCGTTTCAAGCCCTCCAATTTTAGTTCCAGTTCCTTCACATTTTCCTCCATGGCATTCACGTTCTCCTCCATTCCCTCATCTCTCCAATGCACTGTTCATCTAATGCATCCATCGCGTCACCATCTCCCCTAATGTAAAGCATATAACTATTTATTGTGTACATGAACACTTTGTCCCCCTCAAAAGTCGGGGAGGAATCCATTGTGAAATCTTTATACTTAATTATTTGAACAAGCCAGTGGATTACCGGAAGCAAATTTTCTCCCAAATCCGGCCACTTTTTGCCGAATCCAAGTGTATCATCTAGCAGCGGCAATTCGCGCGCCCAAACCATTCCTTCTCCGCCGCCTCCAAGATCCGCCATATTGTGTGTGTGTGTGTGTGTGTGTGTATTTGTGAATCTGGGTTTGTATTCTAGCAGTTGAGGGGTGGGGATGAGAAGGAATTGAAGTGACTCTGTAAAAAGGTGTTTCTGTGAAATTAATGGAGTTTGGGGTAGACAGTGGGTTAGGTGGAGATTGGAGAAGGTGAAGTCTTTTTAAATTTTCTCGGATAATTTTTCAATTCTCTTGGTTTTGTATACAAAATTTATAAAACTAATAATTTTGTTCTCTCAATCAACCAAATCAACTCTCTTTTTCGATTTTCATTTTTTTAATGTCACTCCCTTATCAGATATATGCGCGAGAGTTTATTATTTGAACCATTTAAGTTTCTATTTAATTAAATAACTCTTAAGTTTGAAACTCTTTAATAGATAACCTTTTTTAATAATTAAAATGAATAATAATATTAATAACTTATCTAATTAAGAAAAATAGTTTACCCACTTTTAAAATTTTAATTTTAACCCCAAAACTTATAAATACTACAAATCAAACCCAAAAATATCAAAAATTTAACAAAGAATCCTTATCAAATCTCCTCCGATCCATGGCCAACGTGCCGCCGGTGGTTTTCCGCTCCAGCAGAAACCCTTCCACCACCCAGCAACGCCGCCTTCCAACCACCCCTTTCCAACCCCCGAGATCCTCAAACGCCGGCATCCCCTTCCTCTCCTTCGATGTCGGCTCCAAGCTGGTGACGGTGATTTACCACCCCAAGGCCTCTCATTGAAGGACTCGTTAGCTGATGTGCATAATGCAACCCAAGCTGCATCTCGCATTCATCAAGTCTTCAGAGCACAGTCTTTTCAGAGGAAGCAGATCAAAGAGTATGGTGACAGTGAGTTTGGAATATCAGACGAGCGTGCTCTTTCTCTTCTTGCTATGAAAAACAAGAAGGCAGCAGGAAATGATGAACCAGTTAATGCTGCTGCAATAAATCTTATTGCCCTCCATCGATTTGAAAGGCTTTGAAAGGCCGCAAGAATTTAACTAAATCTAGCAACCCGCCCACAAATTCTGTAAAAAAACGATTTGGCATCCAAAAAGCGATCGCTTATTGGATGCCAAATCGCTTTTTTTACAGATTTTGCATTTCAAGCAATTTCGCATCCAATAATCGATCGCTTATGGGACATGAAATCGCTTTTTTACACATTATCGCTTATTACAAAATGATTCACCTAAAATGTGATTAATATCAATATTCTTCATAGATTGATATTTTAAGCTATAACGTGAATGAAATAACATAAAAAAATACTTTAAATTATAATTTAGATAGTGTAATTATTTATGATTCATCGATTAAGAAAGTAACTTTTCGAGTGGTTTCATGGAACGTTATATGAATTTATATTTGTGGAACATGTGTGGATAAATTTAAAAAATAAATAAAAATTGATCAATCAGAAACCTTTAAAATTGATCAAATGTTAATATTTGATGATTGAAAAAGCATTACAAACAAATTATAAGTTAAAAAGTATATTTTTACAATAATAGCTTCAAGCGAATCATGAATAATTACACTATCCAAATTATCATTTTAAGTATAACTGTCATCATTTCATTCACATTTTAGCTTAAAATATCAATTTTTTAATAAGATGGATCCTAGTGGCTTAAGAGATTTAATTAAATTACAATAAATAGTTTAAAAGAATTTAATAATAATGCATTTTCAATCATCAGCTATCATATCGAATCAATATTAAAGCATTTTAATTATCATTTTCGTTTAATTGATACACACGAGACTTGTTCTACAAATATAATTCATATAATGTTCCATGAAATTATTAGTTTCGACAAGTGACTTTCTTGATTGATGAATCATGATTAATTACACTATCCAAATTATAATTATGAGTATTTCCTTCGTCATTTCATTCATATTTTAAGCTTACAATATCGACATTATAATAAGATCAATAGATATGACTCGATTAAGTGATTTAACTAGATTTAGTTAAATTATAATAAGCGATCTCGTATTGGACATAAATCCAATTATAATAAGTGATGCAACAATTTATATATGATGTTTGAGATTGTTTTTAAAAATAAAACATAGTCGAATGTCTTCAATGTAATAACTTAAACTTCAAGTTTGTAACAATTTATATATGATGTTTGAGATTGTAATAAGTTTAGTTATATGATGAGGATTCTCCGGATCCTGTTTAGGAAAGAAAATAAATAATTTTAAGCATAATTTGTTAATAAGCGATCTTGCGTCGCTTAAGCGATCTCAAAGATCGGTTATGGGATGCGAGATCGCTTTTCAAAGCTCTAGACGAGCGCAATCTGTTAATAAGCAATATCGCGTCCCTTAAGCGATCTCCGAGATCGCTTAAGCGACGCGAGATCGCTTATTAAAGCGAAATCGCTTGCAAAACAGTTATATAATTTGATTGACAAAAGTCTTGTTCTACAAAATACAATTCATATAATGTTCCATTAAACCATTAGTTGCAATCTCATAATAAAATATTTCCCAAGTGTGTTTGACAAAATAAAGAAATTGTTCTAACTATTTACACACTACTTTAGTAAATTCATATACTATAATATAGATTAATCCGATAAACTTGATTCATGTTGAATACTCGTGCAATAATTTTGGATTACCATATTTGAGAGAATTTTTTCTAAAATAATCTTTAATTCATGTAATTCGCGCTTTTATTTTTTAAATTTTGAGTTTGAGATCCAAAATAATCACGAATTTCTTCTATTTTAATTTATTAATTTGATTTTGGTATAAAAGCGATTTAGCGTCCCTTAAGCGATCTCAGAGATCGCTTTTTAACATATTGGGGGGGCGAAACTGTTAAAAAGCGATCTCGTTTGCCTTAAGCGATCTCGCAAATCGCTTAAGGGAAGCGAGATCGCTTTTTAACATATTTGGGGGGGGGGGGGGGGGGGGGGGGCGTAACTGTTAAAAAGCGATCTCGCAGATCGCTTAAGGGGAGCGAGATCGCTTTTTAACAGTTTCTAAATTATGCGCTTTGAATAAGCGATCTCGCTTCCCTTAAGCGATCTCTGAGATCGCTTAAGGGGAGCGAGATCGCTTTTTAACAGATTCTAAATTATGCGCTTTGAAAAATCAAATTAATAAATTAAAATAGAAGAAATTTGTGTAAAATAATTAAAGTAGACTAGTACAATCTAAAATATAAATTGTACACCGTTTGAAAAATATAAATTGTACACAATTTGAAAATATAAATTTGGTCATTTGGAAAGAGGTGGTTGGTTGCAAGTACGCTTCTTGTGACCCGGTTGCTTACACTTCGAACACATGTTTTTCTTCTTGTTGCCCTCACAAGCGGAAGGAATCTTCTTAACTCTTTTTCTGCCCCTTGATACCTTTATTTTTGGCGGATAGATGATGATATTTGCCACTGATTCGGGTACCTCTCATTGTTCCTCTGCTGGAGTAGGATATATATTTTCTACATAAGCATGCAAGAAACTTTCAGTTTTATAGGTAGGAGAGCAAAATGTGTATATTCTCCTACCAAAATCAGGTAGTTTTTGTTCTCTAATAGCAGCTAGTGCATGAAAACATGGAATCTTGTCAACATTAAAAACTCTACAGCTGCATTCTTTTTTATTAAGATCAACAACAACATCCTGACTTCCACCATGCACAATGAATTCATGCACATTAACTGGACTTGCCACAAGTACATTGGAAAGTTCCAAATTTTTGCGCAATAGGCTTTCTTTGGATGGAACTAATATCGTTGTGCAATCAACCATTTCCATACGACGCTCATAAAACCACGTAGAAAGTATTCTTTGTATTGCATCAAAAAGAGCGGTAATTGGAAATTCTCTTTCTATTAAAATCCTTGCATTAATAGACTCAGCTATGTTGGTTGTCATAATATTAAACCTGTTTGCAGGAGAATGAGCTCTACTCCATCGGTGGAATCCAACATCATGCTCAAGATAGTCGGCCGCTTTGCTTTCGATCCGTCGAATTTCGCGAAAATGCTCATGAAAGTCATCAAGTGTATAAGCTTAGGCTGCCGAATAATAGGGACGAATAATTTCACCACGCTTGAAGTTTGTCCTTAAGTTCTCTCCAATGTGCCTCATGCAATACCCATGATGCGCCATGGGGTAAACTTTTGCAATTGAATTCTTTATAGACTGGTTCCTGTCTGATATTATGCATAACTCATCACTGTCAGGAACTATATCTTGCAAATGTTTCAAAAACCACCCCCATGATTTGTCATTCTCAGAGTCAACTACTGTCCATGCAATAGGATATATATGGTTCTCATCGTCTTGTGCAGTGGCAACAAACAATGTACCACCAAACTTTCTAATTAAAAAACAACCATCAAGGGCTATAATTTTCCTCATTAACGCAAACCCCCTTATGCACGATCCAAAAGCTACGAAAAAATAAAGAAATCTATTTTCTTTATCAACTGCTAAATCTGTCTTGGTTCCTTGATTTGTCAACTCTAAAATATGACGATATGCTTCAAGAACTGCGAACCCATGTTCTGGTGTTCCTCTCACAAAATCTTTTGCATGGTGTCTCCCTTTCCAACATTTCCAATAACTTACAGTACATCCCAAGTGTGTTTTCACATCATGCTTCAAATCACTGGATGTAGGACCTTTTCCATTTACAAATAGAGGCTTCACGAACTCTCCAATAACATCAGTCGATGCTTGCCGATGTTCACCTCCAATATGTTAAAAACCACATATGTGCTTACGAATGCATTTTCTAATAACATATTTACTTGAATCGGGGTTTTTAACACATCGAATCCACCACTTGCAATTTGGGGAAGAACATCCAACAACAATTAGTGATTTTGTAGATTTTTTTGTTACAAACTCAAATTTTCCTTTCACAGCAACAAATTTTATCTTCCTTATCGCGTGCATCTTGTCATTGAACAAATATCCTTCATACAAATCCGATCCGTCATCAAATGTGTGATATGTAATTTTTCCAACTTCACCTCCTGGTTTTCCCTCTAACATTTCTCGACTCAACATAGTTTCTTCATCGGCATCACCATCCTCTAGAAGTAGATGATCGGTTAGACTATTACCTTTATCCATAATCTTATTTTGTTCTTCATTAAGTTCTTCCAATTTATTGTTCTCATCTACATCCATAGTCTCATCTTCACCATTGAAATCAAAATCAAATATTGTATTCTTGTTTGGTGAACAAATTTTCGGTAATTCAAATTGATTGTCCTCTCCAACATGAGATATAGAGACTTTTAAAATGGACCTCTAACCACCACAGCCAACATCACTTTTGTACATCATTAGATCTTCATCCGACTTTATTTCAGTAGGATGTACTTTTTTCGTTCGGAGGTGCACTTGTTATAATATACTTCACATGTACATGAGTAGGTAAGCAACTCAACTCGCTCTTTTTGATAATTTCATCAATAAACATCTCATAAGTAGTATTTGTACTCAAAAGAAGTGGTGTAGTTACATTACCTTTTGCATACCACTCCCAACCACTTTCTTTCTCCACCCACTCGCCGTATACAACACCTACAATAAATGCTTCCATTGATGCAATTAAATATCTGCATTATAAAAAAAAAAAGAATATCAGTAAATTGCTTAGAAAATTATAAATTTGAATTTAAAAAGAATTATAGTGTAAGTTTGTATATAAAAGTGCTTAAATATCCTTGTTAGAAGTGCTTATTGTGATTGCTAAAAGAGAGGTCTTATTGGATGCGAAATCTGTTAATAAGCGATCTCGCGTCCCTTAAGCGATCTCTGACAGTCCACACGTTTAGCGCTTTTAAAAAGCGATCTCGTGACCCTTAAGCGATCTTAGAGATCGCTTAAGGGACGCAAGATCGCTTAAGGGACGCGAGATCGCTTAAGGGACGCGAGATCGCTTTTTCAAAGCGCTAAACGTGCGGACTGTTAATAAGTGATCTTGCGTCCTATAAGCGATCTCTGAGATCGCTTATGGGTCGCGAAATCGCTTACGCGCAGAACAGTAAATTTTTTTCGCGAAAAATCATCAAAATCTCATTACCCATCTTTCCAACTAGATATATATTTGATATGGGTACAAAATAGTTCTTACCTTCAACTTTCTAGTTCAACTTTTGTGGAAATCCTCCTTAATATGGGTATTAAATATATTTTATCTTGAACCACAAAACTTCTTTTGATAATGTAGGATTTCAATATAAAAGTATTTGGAAGAATGTTTGCAAAAGAGAAGAAGAAGTGGTCAAATACCTTGAAATGATGTTTTCTACTTGGAGAAAATGCAAGAAAAATGAAGGAAGGTGAAGAAGAGAGGATAAAAATTCGTCAAATTGGGATGAGAAATTAGAGTTTGTAAGTATTTTTGGGTTTGATTTGTAGTATTTATAAGTTTGGGGTTAAAATTACATTTTTAAAAGTGGGTAAACTATTTTTCTAAATTAGATAAGTTATTAATATTATTATTCATGTTAATTAGTAAAAAGAATTATCTATTAAAGAGTTACAAACTTGAGGGTTATTTAATTAAATAGAAACTTAAATGGGTTGTTTAATAAACTCTCCGGCATTCATAGTCGATAGCATGATTTTCTGAAATTCATATAAAAAATTAACAGACCAGAAAAAGTCAGTCAATTAATTGTTGATAGTCAATGCTCTATTATTGTTGACTGCAAATCTGAGCAGAGCCACAAGCCCACAGGCCACAACAGGTTCTTCCTAGAGCTAGCTAGCTATACCAACAATCATCTATTCCAACAAATTCCAGGGCTCTACAAATGATGATGAGCGTTCCAAATCCAATCCCAGCGGCTTTGGCTTTCCTTTTCCTACAGATATTCTCCTTCAAATTCAGCTATTGTATTGGAAACAGCAGTGTTATTCTCTGCCCAGAAACTGAAAAACAAGCTCTCTTGAGCTTCAAGCAGTCTCTGGAAGATCCCTCCAATCAACTGTCATCATGGAACAATGGTAGTCATCAAGTGAATTGTTGCAAGTGGAAAGGTGTGGTTTGCAACAACTTCACTGGCCACGTTTATCAGCTCCGTCTTCAAAATTATGAATATCCTGATCTTCCAGGTTTAAGTGGCAAAATTAATCCTTCTCTCCTCAATTTGAAACAGTTGAAGTATCTCGACCTTAGCCAAAATAACTTTGGAGGAACAATCCCCTTCTTTGGGTCGTTGACAAGCCTAGAGTATTTGAATTTATCAAATGCTGGATTTGATGGAACCATTCCTCAAACCATTGGAAATCTTTCAAATTTACACACGTTGAGTTTCGAAGAGAACAACCTCGATGCTGATAATCTTGAATGGTTGTTGGGGCTTTCTCAACTGGACCATCTCAACATGAATAATGTGAACCTCAGCTCTGCAGCGAACTGGGTACAGGTGATCAACGGACTCCCTTCTTTAGTAGAACTTCACTTCAAATCTTGCAATCTTAATTTCATTTCCGACTCCCTGATGAATGAGGTTAATGTTTCTTCTTCTCTAGCTATCCTTGATCTTTCTAGTAATGGCGGCATTACTCGGTCTTTTTTCGTGCCTAGATGGATTTTTCAACTCAGCAACCTTACTTTTCTTGATCTGAGTTTGAACTATTTTGACGGCCCAATTCCGAGTATTAGCAACACCACCAAACTCCAATACATTAACCTCTTTTCTAATTCTTTAAATTCCACTATTCCAAATTGGATCTACTCCTGCAAGGACCTTGAATCTATCTATTTCAGGAAAAACTCTCTACACGGTACAATTTCGAAAGCCATTGGAAATCTAAGCTCTCTAAAATTCCTCACTTTATCTGATAATGAGCTTTCAGGAAAAATACCAAAAGAAATTGCTAACTTATGCATGAGAGACCTAGACTTATCCTTTAATAAGCTTCAGGGAGAACTATCAGATTCATTTGGAAATATGTCTGATTGCTTCTTAGGAGCTTTGGGATACCTCGATCTAAGTTACAACCAAATTTCTGGTCATCTCACTGATCAATTTGGAGAATTTAAGGTTCTTCAATACCTTAATCTTATGAAAAATTCAGTGTCTGGTGTAATTCCATTGAATCTAGGAAGGTCATCCTCCTTGAAATATTTGTATCTACAAGATAACAAATTGATTGGAAATCTTCCAGAGAGTTTGGGCCAACTTTTTAATTTTGAATATCTCAATATTGAAGGAAACAAGCTGGAAGGGGTGGTGACTGAAAGACACTTTGTCAATCTTACAAAATTAAGATTATTATCTGCCACTGGAAACCACTTGACTTTGAAAGTGAATCCAAATTGGATTCCACCCTTCAAACTTGAGGATCTGGAATTGGGTTCATGGAACTTGGGTGTGGACACTAAGATTCTCTCATGGCTCAACACACAGAAGAATATTCTTGAGACACTTGATTTATCTGATACTGGAATTTCAGGTCGCATTCCTAGTTGGTTTTGGAGGATTCCCACTTTGGATCTCTCATATAACCATCTCCATGGTAAGATCCCCGACTTTTTTGGCAATCAAAAGGCATACTTGAGTTCCAATCAATTTAGTGGTTCATTGCCCCGAGTAGCAAGTACTTTGATAGAGCTAGATCTCTCAAATAACTCTTTTTTTGTGATCACACGACAAATGGAAGTACTTACAACTTGATGGTTCTTCATCTTGGGGGAAATCAATTGAGTGGAGAATTACCAGATTGTTGGATAAATTGGACATCCTTGATGTTGTTGAACTTAGGAAATAATAATTTGTCTGGGAGCATCCCGAATTCCATAGGATTTCTTACAAATCTATGGTCATTGAATTTGTACCACAACAAATTTTCTGGCCAAATACCTTTGTCATTGCATAACTGTACTGAATTAATGAAGATCGATCTAGCCGATAATAACCTTGAACGAAATATGCCAAAGGGGGTGGTGACAAGCCTACCCAATTTGAGGTTTCTCATTTTGCGCTCGAACAAGTTGAGCGGTTATATTTCTTAGGATATATGCCAGCTTAACTCTCTTCAAATCTTCGATCTCTCGAACAACCAATTTTCTGGGATAATACCTAGGTGTGTAGACAATTTTACTGCAATGGCTACAAAAATAAGTTTGGTTGATCATGACGATGGTAGGTATTCAAAGATGTTTGATGGGATAAGGTACTCATGGGCCTTTGTCGATAGTGCATCTGTCTTCACAAAAGGAAGTGAATCCCACTATAACACCATTCTAGGACTGGTCACCAATCTTGACCTTTCCAAGAACAATTTGTCTGGTGATATCCCGAATGAGTTAACAAGTCTAGTGGAATTGAGATCACTCAACTTGTCCGGCAATCACTTGACAGGATTAATTCCAAATAACATTGGAGACATGAAGCAACTTGAATCTCTTGATTTCTCAACAAACTCTCTGTCCGGTGAAATTCCCAGCAGTTTCACAACTATGTCTTCTTTGAATCATTTGAATCTGTCATATAATAACTTAACAGGAAGAATACCAAAAAGCACCCAAATCCTCAGTCTGGATGCTTCTAGCTTTGTCGGAAACCAACTTTGTGGGCCGCCATTAACAAGAAATTGCAGCAACGATGACGAAGTCCCTCCACCAGCGAACAAAGATGAGCATGAAGGGAGCGATAAGTCTAAGATTGATTGGTTTTATGTGTTCCTATCTTCAGGATTTACCGCAGGATTTTCAGTTGTATGCACTACATTGATGTTGAACAAGTCATGGAGGAATGCCTATTTTGGGTTCATGGAAGACATGTGGGACAAGTTCTATGTCTTTATCATTGTGACATGGAGAAGGCTAGCAAGGCGATAAACCCGAACTCCATCAGTTCAGGTATTTTGGGAAATTTTGTATCCACCTTTTTTCTTTCATATTAGATTTTAAATTTAATCCGAATTTATATGTAATCCAATATTCTAAATTCAAGGCAATTTACTTTTAATGCTCAACTGCCGTCAGTCGCCACCGGAAAGTTGCTGGAAAATTTCATCAAAAGTACCAGAATACTCTTCTCTTCGAGGCCATGAAAACCCCCATGTCTATTCCAGAAAACCCACAACGATTTGGATTTAATTTCAGATTCAAAAAAACCCAATTCCTATAAACCCTAAAATCTTCAAACCTCAAATGCTCATTATTCGTCGGTCCTTTTCTAAAATTCAGTCCAGATTATGAAAGCTCGTAGCAAAACCAAACAAACGCCTCTAAAAACCGCCGTGAAATCCGCCGGCCACCGCGCTGCCGCTCGTCTGCCCCCGTCGCCATCGCGCCTCCTCCACCAGTTACCTTATCGATTTCTCACCACGAACAGCTCCTTCTCGTCAAAACGATGCGAAACCCCTAATCCCTGCTCAAAATTCCGGCCGACTCACCATCCCCGACCAACTCTTTCAGGCGCGAGGTTCGGCAACAATTTTCTCCCTAAAAGCTGAATTACACTCGGCTTTTGGCCCATTTGTAGTTGATATACAAATAATAACAGAAGTTATTTATATTTGTAACCAAATAATTTTAATATTAGCCTAAAATAATAATAATATATTTTTACAAATTCAATTATTATCAATAATAAATCGTAAACAACTAATTCCACAATCAACACTCCAAAACTCTCAAAACTCTCAAAGTTTTGTAGCAGAACATAAAAAAACAAAAAAGAAACATTCTTCTTCAAGAAAATAGAAAAATTAAGGTGCATAAACTAAGATTTTCAACTCGGGTTTGGTAATAAACCCGGCTAGCACCAACTAGGCTTGATCCAGCAAGAATTCAGGTGCAATCTTGTACCGTAAAGATTGCTCAAGGTATCTCGACTCCCAGAGAAATGCCATTTGCCCGTATCCAGAGAGAAGAAAGCAATTTCAGATGACCCACGAAGTGCAGAGAAATATATTCGGTTTCTTAATTCAGGGTTCGTCATGAGTAGAGAGAATGACGAAGATCGGCTCAGATGTAACGCGTAGTTGCCCAAACTCGACATATCTTCCCAAGCTGTTTCTACCTCATTGAACCTGTAAACAGATACCCTTTTTCCCCCATTTTGGATGCATACCATAAGCAGCTCGCCACCACACTCCACCAAGTCGTTTGGATGAAAAGAGGTGCAAGGTTTTTCAGGCTCATCAAGAACTTTCCAGGTCATACTATCTCCTTCTTCTTCTATTTCAAGTTTTCCAATATTTCCGTTGTGATCAAAGTAATAGAAAGCATAGCGGAACAACACTGGGCTTGTGTGTTTTGGATTGAAACAACTGTCCCCTCTAAGTTCGTGATTAGTCCATGCTCCATCTCCAGGACGGATGGTGGATCCAACAACGTCTTTACTCCCATGACTAAATGAAACACTAATTACGAGAAAAGTAGCACCAATCGTTGCAAAAAAGAGGTTTTCATCTATACCAATTTCACGTTTATCAGTATAACTGATTATGTTTCTCGTGAATGCATTGTAGAGATGAACATCCCGTCTCATGGAAGTTAACAGCCAACCATGATTGGAATAGCGGATGAGCGTTTCTTCATCTTCAAGAGACTTGGGGGTTCTCATCATGTACTAGTTACCGTTTATTGTGGGATCAAGAAATTTGTACATCAAGCTGCTTTCCTCTTTCTGATTAATGCCAAACATGAATAATGGGAAAGTGTAACTTATTGTTTCTGATGATCCAGATAGGGCTCTTCTCCAATGAGCGAGAGGGGCAACTGATTCAAGTGGTTTAAGGTGTTTTGTAATTTCTTCCAGGACGTCATCTAATTGGAGTTCCAACAACTGTTTTTCTCCCATGTCCTGTCCAGGGGTGCTATTCTCATCCAATGCTAATCTTGTGCTATTACCTATATAGACGTTTTCGTGGCTACAATATTGATTAATCCTGGAGGAAATATGAAAGTTTGTCTCAGTTATTTGGAAAATAAACAAACACCCTAAAGAACTGAATTAGGCTTAATTTCAGTTTTGATATCGCATAGTATCATACAAATCAATTCTTGTGCAGTGCATACCAGAACTTTCAGAATGTGTCAATTTTCATAGTTTTTTATTTTTCTGTTAAATGCTACGGCAAATTATATACAATACTCCTCAGATTTTCTAGTAATTACAAAAACTATTAGGATCGGAATTAGATGGGATTAGTATACAACTATCAATCTTCATCTTCTTCTTCTTCTTCTCGGGGTGATCTAATTGATCTAAACTAGGCAGGGTTATGGTGTTATCAAAAGTGGTGGAATTGCAGAGAGATAAAAGCTTTCTACTGGAATCGTGCAAACCTAGCCATCCAAGAACAAGAAAGAACCTTTTTGCCGTGAAGAGCAGGTATGCTCTTGTTGTAAGTCTTTACAGGTCCTGACGATATGTTGCAACAGAATGTTTGGTTTTTGTAATCGTTGCCGGAGTAATATACAAGCCATGGGCACGGCCCTGTAGGAGGCGGCGCTGCTTTCTTTCTGCGGCTAGTTTCCATCTTTCTTAATCTTCAAATTAAAGTACTGAACGAAGTAATTACTTAGTGATCACTGATCAATATATATATATACAACAAACTACCGACTTACATGAGACCTTCTGTAAGGAATCATACGTGTGTTTTAATTTTTGGGTTGATTTTGTAAAGATATGGCAGAATCCATATGGGAATCTTCCACTTTTTCCATTATTGCAGAGAAAACGGCTTCAGATTTCTTGCATATCCGAGGAGTCCATGTCGATGTAAAAGAGATGTAACAGGAGTAGGAAACGTATTGAGTATTGTGAATCCTAGTACTATATGTATACATTAAATTGCTTTTACCACCATATTATTGTATCTGGAATCTTCCTTGTCGTCAAATATGGGAGGTTTGTAATTCAGGGACCGTAATTCGCTGCAAAAATGCAGAAAACACAAAGTTAGCTAGAAAAGTTCAGATACAGATACTTTATGAGATAGTTCAATTAAAAATAATTTGAAAAAAGCAGTGAAGGTAGTATCTTCCCCTGCAAGTTCATATAATTACATATATATCCCCTCCTCGTTTCACAATTACACATAACTACCCTGCCATTTATTTTCACCATATAAACACCCGTTTCCTTTGATTATTGCACATAATTAAATGATGTTATAGATCAAATTTTTGTGAAAATTTTCAAATCATTCCTCCATGTACAAATGATGGTATCCAAATTTCTAATAATTTTTTTCAGTGTGGATTAATAAAATACCTAAATATACAATTCAAAAAGTAGCATCAGCTATTAAATAAACAACTCAATTAAATATAATTTATTTATTCTTACTTTCTTCGGATTTGGATCCAGAATTCGAGTAATCAACTTCATGGCAAAAAGGAAAGCCAAGGAGGACAAGTAAATTCAGCCGAAGATATCTGTACATTGTTAGACAGGGAAATGGTAAAACAACTGAAGATCGTAAAAGGATGAAAAAAAAAAAAGATGCAATAAATTGCCAAAATGCTCACTTTTTTATATAGGTTCATAACATTAGAATCATCAAAAGGCAAGGCAAGTAACCTGCAAGCTATACAAAAAGTATGACTCCGCAATAGGGAATATTTTTGTTAATCTACGTGTCATGATCCTAGCGGATGAATTGCCACGTGAATCTGGTCAGAATCTACCAATGGACTAGTCAACGGCGTCGTGGTCCTTAGTTTGCCGTAAATTCAAATTCACCAACGCTTCACCAACCTCAACCCGATCGATAGTCGACCGTAAACACACTAGAACGATCCAGGGGCAAGTCCCCCCTATCCAGCTAAGCTGAGAAGGCTTCAAGCCAAGTTTGCGCCCCCGATAAGTGCTATGGAGTGATCGTCGCCGATCGCTATCTCTTTATCGGGCCCTCATTGGATCTGAGTGCGTTAAATGCGGCCGCCAAACATCTGTACCTCGGACTGGACGGTTCTGACACAAATATTGCCCCTTTTAAGGAATGTCGCAGATCCTATGCAACTCTCTGATCGGGCATTAAATGTCCATCAGTCGACGCATTAAATGCACAGCCTGGGAGATGTACAGTGCGTGTTAGACACCACTATAAATACCCCCAGCATTTATTATGGTTGGTAAGTCTTAACTTCTGCTCTGACAGCGCTCTTAATTCACCCTTTTCAGTTCACTAATACTGACTTGAGCGTCGGAAGTGTTATGCCGGAGATAACATTCTTCAGTCAAATAATCTCTGTGTTCGTGTATTTCAGGTCGAAATTGTTCCCTCTCTACAAATTCAACTACTGATCGAGCTCTTGGACTACCAAGATCACTTCCCCGACATAATCACACACGACCATAAATCATCGAAAGGATTTTTAAAAGGTTTATTTTTTAGGTTTTCAAAGTTTCGGTAACAGAAGAAACATATTACACGATCAAATCCATTTATTTAAATTAAAAGTTGAATTATTTAAGCTAGTTATAATGAATTACTAATTAATTAAATATTAAATTTATTTTATTTATAACCTGATACTAATTAATTAAATAGTACTTAATGATTAGTTAATCCTATATCATAATTAAAAAAGAAAAAAAAATCCTATATCATAATTAAAATTAATTTTTATATTAATCTTATATCTTAAAATTTAAAAACAAAATTCGCATAAATGGTTTAGTAAACGAAAATTAATATTTTCCCGACCCACCGCCCCCGCCCCATTGCCAGGATCCTCCAAATTTGGCCAATTTTTTGCGGAATCCAAGTGTATTACCCTATATATGATGCAAGAACACTTCTAAAAATCATATTCTTCCGTGTCGTGTCATGTCGGATACTTCTCTAGTGTAAAATGTTTAAAAAAATCCAAATCGTCGTGTTCATGTCGTTGTATCTGTATCCGTGTTTCATAGATATTATCTAAAACTTTTCCACTTTTTTCCAGAAAATGAGATGCAATATATATAGTCCTCTCTGCCCTTTTTCTTAACCCTTGGGTACGTTGTTCAGTCCTTTCCTGATCAAAGTCAACTTGATTCTTATTTGGTAGTGTGGAAAATTTATACCACGACTTAGACTACCAACTATATTGTGGCCAACTTGATTCTTATGTGGTAGTATTTTTTGTCACTTATATGTTTTAATCAAGTCTCTTATTTTGTAATGTCATAATTGATTAATTGTAGGTCCATGTTTCAAAATTTGTATATTTAGTTTCTTATTATAATTATTCAATTTTGTTTAAAAGAGAAGAACATGTGCCAATTATTAATTATTAAGGACTAAAAATAATTAAAGAGTAATTAAATCTTGTTACATTAATTCTATTAATATTATCTTCTCCGTTGTTTCCCTCAAATTAAGCTAGCTATTGCGATAGCATTAGTCTTTTCTGTCCAAAAATTGAAAACAAGCACAATATTGGAATCAATCTACTGCCTTCATTGCATAATGGCAATTGAACCAACTGTTGCTAATGGAAAAGTATTGTTTAATTTGCAACACTTTCACGAAATTAATACATAACACTGATAATTAGAACTGATTTAATTAATTTAATAAAAAATGTGATGTTTCAGTGCTTCAAAATGGTTCAGCTAGCAATGATGATAAGATAGATGGTAAGAGGTGTAGAAATAATGATAAAATTGCTGGGATGACATTGTTTTAAGTCACTTTTCCAGAAACGAGATAATGCAATAATATAGTTAGTCTTCTCTGCCCTTTTTCTTAACCCTTGAATGCGTTGCTATGTCCTTTCCTGATCAAAGCTGACAACTTGATTCTTATTTGTTAGTGTGGAAAATTTGTACCACGACCATGACTATCAATTACACTGTGCCCTTATGTATGCATTTTTCTTAGTCGTCTCCGTCTTCTTTGGGCTAGCTATATTATTTGTTTTTATGTCTTTTTAGTATGAGCCGAGTCGAGTCGAGTCGAAATCAAGTCATGACTATTTTATTTACAAATTGACATCCGATGCTTCTTGAAATTACGTGAGTGAAATGTAGCAAAACAAAAAGTTAAGAAAGTCTATATGTTTATTTTAGTATATATATGTCCGCAACTAATATTCTTTCATATTACACCAACAATCAACATGATATTTTAATTCCAAAACATTGCAAAATTAGATCATGATGAGTTTTCCAAAGTCAATCCCTTCAGCACCTCTGTTTTTCCTAGCTATTTTATTCCAATTCCAATTAAGCTATTGTATGATTGAAAATTACAATAGCAATAATAATAATATTCTCTGTCCTGAAATTGAAAAAGAAGCACTTCTAAGTTTCAAGCAGTCTCTGGAAGATCCATACAATCTTCTCTCATCATGGAATAATGGTAGTGATCATGAAGTGAATTGTTGCAAGTGGAAAGGTGTCGTTTGCAACAACTTCACTGGCCATGTTCATCAACTCCATCTCCAAAATAACCGTGATCCTGCTTATTTTCCCATTTCAACTAATTGTTTAAGTGGCAAAATAAATCCTTCTCTGCTCAATTTAACACAGCTGAGGTATCTTGATCTTAGCCAAAACAATTTCAGTGGAACAATACCTTCCTTCATTGGGTCGCTGACAAGCCTAGAGTATTTGAACTAGTCATATTCTGGATTCCATGGAACCATTCCTCACACCATTGGAAATCTTTCACATTTACACACTTTGAGTTTCGAGGATAATGTCGATTTTTATGAAAGGCGGCTCAATTTTGACAGCCTTGAATGGTTGTCAGGGCTTTCTCAATTGGAGCATCTCAACATGAATGCTGTTAATCTCAGTAAAGCTTCGACCAACTGGATACAGGTGATCAACGCACTCCCTTCTTTGGTAGAACTATATTGCAGTTATTGCAGTCTTAATGATCTCATTGCTGATTCGGTGATGAAAGATGTTAATGTTTCTTCTTCTCTAGCCATCCTTGATCTTTCTCATAATCACTTTTGAGTCACTTGTCACCTTCAAAAGGATTTTTCAACTTACCAACTTAATTTTTCTTGATCTCTCTTGGAACTCTTGCCATGGCCCAATTCCAAGTATTCGCAATACCACCGAAATCCAACAAATTGATCTCTCTGACAATCATTTCAATTCCACCATTCCCGATTGGCTCTACACTTGCAAGGACCTTTCGTTTATTTCTTTGTTACAACTATCTGCATGGTACAATTTCCAATGCCATAGCAAATCTAAGCTATCTCAATACCCTCGATTTAACTTGGAATTGGCAGATTTCTGGAAAAATACCAAGAGAACTTGTGCAAAATGCAAAGGTTGGGCTTATCTTTTAATAAGTTGCAGGGAGAGATATCAGATTCATTTGTTAATATGTCAGATTGCTTCTTAGATTCTTTGCGATTCTTAGATCTATCTGACAATCAAATTTCTGGTCATCTAACTGATCAATTTGGAGAATTTAAGAGTCTTCAATACCTTCAACTTGGTGACAACTTATTATCTGTTTCAATTCCAACCAATCTAGGAAAGCTATTGTCTCTGGAAGAATTATCTCTATACGGTAACAAATTGAGTGGAAATCTTCCAGAGAGTTTGGGCCAACTATTTAACTTGGAAGATATTTCTATTTACAATAACAAGTTGGAAGGGGTTGTGACCGAAAGCCACTTTGCCAATCTCACAAAATTGAGTTCCCTATCTGCTTTTGGAAACCACTTGACTTTGAAAGTGGAGCCAAACTGGATTCCACCCTTCCAACTTCAGTATCTGCATCTAAGTTCATGGAACTTGGGTGTAGGCACTAAAAAGTTCCCTTCATGGCTTCACACACAAAAGAGTCTTTGGTCACTAGATTTATCTAGTACTGGAATCTCAGGTTTTCTTCCTAGTTGGGTTTGGGAGATCGCCCAATTGTATATCTCTCCCAACCATCTCCATGGCAAGATTCCAGATAATCTTGACAATGATATGATACGCTTGAATTCCAATCAATTCAGTGGTTCATTGCCTCGATTTGGGAGTGCAGTGTATGAGTTAGATCTCTCGAACAACTCGTTTTCAGGAGATTTATCTCATTTTCTATGTAACCACACAATAAATAAAACTTATTACAACAGCTTGAGGTATCTTCATCTGGAGAACAATAAATTGAGTGGAAATTTACCAGATTGCTTTATGGAATGGCCGTCATTAGAGACGTTGAGTTAGGAAATAACAACTTGTCAGGAAGGATTCCAAATTCCATTAGATTTCTCACACAATTGGTGTCTTTGAATCTGCGAAGCAACAAATTTTCTGGCAAATTCCTCTTCCTATGCATAAATGCAGAGAATTAGTGAAGGTCGACCTTGCTGATAATAACCTGGAAGGAAACATACCAACATGGATAGGGACAAGCCTACCCAATTTGAGGATTCTTATTTTGCACTCAAACAAGTTAATTGGTAAAATTTCTTCAGATATATGCCACCTGGATTCCCTTCAAATTCTGGACCTCTCAAGCAACAAATTTTCAGGGGTACTACCTAGGTGTGTCGACAATTTCACAGGGATGGCTACAAAAAGACGTTTAGATGATTATTATTTTTCTCCATATTCAATTTATTGGGTCATTGAACTAGAGAGTGCATCCATCTACACAAAAGGACGTGAATTCCAATATGACTCAATTCTTCCATTGGTTAATAGTATTGATCTTTCGAATAACAATTTATTTAGAGATATCCCAAAGGAACCAGCAAGTCTAGTGGAATTGATATCGCTCAACTTGTCAGGCAATCACTTGACAGGATTGATCCCCGATAGCATTGGAGACTTGAAGCAACTTGAATCTCTTGATTTGTCAATGAACTCTCTATCCGGCGGAATTCCAGACAGCTTCACAACTATGTCTTCTTTTAATTATCTAAATCTGTCTTGCAACAATTTAACAGGGAGAATACCAAAGAGCACTCAAACTCCTCACCTTCAATGCTTCTAGCTTTATTGGAAACAAACTTTGTGGACCTCCATTAACACTAAGTTGCAGTTACGGTGATGAAGTCCCTCCACCAATGAACAAAGAGGAGCATGAAGGCAGCGATAAACCTTAGATTGATTGGTTTTATGTGTTCCTATCTTCAGGATTTACTGCGGGATTTTCGGTTGTATGCACCACATTGATGTTCAACAAATCATGGAGTGATGCCTATTTTGGGTTCATGGAAGACATGTGGGACGAGTTCTGTGTCTTTTTCATTGTCAAATGGAGAAGGCTAGCAAGGCAATAAGGCCGAAACTCATCAGTTCAGGTATGCTGGGTAAATTTTGCATCCACCATTCCTTTTGTTTGGTTTCATTTTCAATTTTGTTCTAAATTTGAATATATTTAGATGTGTTTTGATGTTGTTTGTGTATCATCACATTGGACTGTTATTCATCTTGTTTGTGTATTTTGCAGTGTGTGATGTGGCATGGACGCGGGCATGCAATGGCGGAGCATGTGGGGGCGGCTGTGTCTTGGGGGTGGCATGTGATACAGAACTAAGCTATTTTTCTACCATATGTTGGTTGCTTGATAGATTTGATGTAGTAGTAATGTATCCATTATTTCCTAGTTTATTACTTTTGGAGCAAATTTATGAAAACTTAAGAAGATTATGAAAACTTTTCATTAATCAATAACTCAGTTCTACAATTTAAACCACACCTCACCACCAAAAAACTACCTAAAGCTCTCAAACTTCTCAAACCAAAAACAAATGAAAGAAACAATTGAATGCAATCTCTCTTCTGGGGAAGAAAAATTTTCCCATAGTGAGAGCAAAACAAACAAAAGAATCGCAAGACAGCAACTTATACCGTTTGCTAAACGACCTTCACTTCATTTCTTGCATGTCCTCTTCCGTTTTCCATACTACATCCTCAAGGCACGTCGAAAGGTTTTTGTAGAACTGTATACGGAAGAAATTTTAAGCTTTATTTTTTAAGATTTTAGAAGTTATGGTAACAAATGAAACATGTAAAACATATTAAGATATCTTCCGAACAAATATATATAATTTACTATAATGCAGGTTTTTGGCAAAACATCATACCTTGTTGAACTCCAAAGTATCTCCCTTAGCTTTTCTGACCTCGACCATATGCAAAGAGGGGGCTACTTGGAAAACCTGATTCAAATATGTTATATGTATTAGCTATATATCATGAGAAAATATGAGTATTTTCGAATACGATTTTATTACAACATACCTCAGTGGCAACATTAAGGTTGCCTTTTCTTCCCGCTTTCATATTTTCAAGCCTCATCTGGAAAAGGGTCCGAATGAAATTACCAAAAGAATTAATTTTATGACAGAAACTTGATTCATTTCCTTATTTTAGGCAAATGGGATTGCGAAAATACATAGAAAATCACAATTACCTTGTAATTCTTTTTGTGAACATCGAAACCAAGAGGTTTTGCAGCTTGCTCAATCTTTTTAATTATCTCGTTGGCTGTGCATCTGGATGTGAACCTTGTTTCTTTCTTGTATCCCTGTCACCAGTGTCGAGGGAAACTGAATATTATTTTTGTATATAATATGTTTGCTTTTTGTATTATATTTATTGCTGGAAAGTGTAATTTAAGGAAAATAATGAGGGCAAACCTGTTCTCCATCAAATAGATTTCCAAGATTGAGACCTTTGGACATGGAAATTAACTCAAAGGCATTCATTGCAACTGGTTGTTGCTCCCTTTTCTCCAGCACATGGTATTTCTGTTGTAAAGAATTTAATTAGATTTTTTTTCACAATTAAAATTCTTTTTGAAAATTAATTAGTCGACATGGTTGACAAGCGCACCTCAGAATCCTTAAACACAGCTTCCACATCGTCCAAATTTGTATCTTCTTTCTCGTCAAATATTGCTGGTTTGTAATCTTTCCTAAACCACTCATCTTGCAGTAATTCAGGGACCGTAATGCGCTGCACAAATGCAAAATTCAAAGTTAGAAAAGTAAAGATACAGATACTTAATAGTTCAATAGAACAATTTTAAAAAAAAAAAAACACTAATTGTTCTGTAGTGTCCTCCCCTGAAAGTACAAATAATTACTTAAATATCTCCTCTTGATTTCCAAATTACATATACATCCCCTGTAACTTATTTTCACATAAACACCCCTTTCCTTTGAATATTACACATAATTAATTGATGTTATAGCTCAAACTTTTGTAAGCTTTTTCAAATTGTCCATTCATGTACAAATGATGGTATACAAATTTCTAATATTTTTTTCTTTTTTAATTAAATCTCAAAGATTAGAATTCCTGAATATACAATTCAAAAGTAGCATCAGCTATTAACTATTAAGTAAGGAACTCAATTAAAAAAAATTATTTATTCATACTTTCTTCGGATTTGGATCCAAGATCCGAGTAATCAACTTCATGGCACCAAAGGAAAGCCAAGGAGGACAAGTAAATTCGGCAGAAGATATCTGTACATTGTTAGACAGGGAAATGGTAAAACAACTAAAGAGGTAAAAGGATTTAAAAAAAGAAAACCATGCAATAAATTGCCAAAAATGCTCACTTTTTTATATAGGTTCATAACGTTAGAATCATCGAAAGGCAAGTAACCTGCAAGCAATACAAAAAGTATGACTCCACACGACCACAAGTCTGCAGTCGCTCCATCATACCCTCGATCGTTGAGGACCTGTGTAGATATATATCAAATCAATCGACTAAATATTAAACGAGAGAGAGACAGAGAGAGAGAGAGAGAGAGAGAGAGAGAGAGGTGGCATAGTGTAATAGCATACCTCAGGAGCAACATAATTCGGAGTTCCACATGCAGTATGCAGCAAACCGTCGTCCTGCAAATTTTATTTCATAAAGTTACTATCTTTGTTATACTAAATGGAACAAAAATCAGCTTTTGAGCAGAACTTTGAAAATATACGATACTATATTTAGATTCTGATATTTACCCTGACTTGCTGAGACAGAGCACTTAATCCAAAATCAGAAACTTTGAGG
This sequence comes from Verbena officinalis, assembly GCA_958496215.1. NCBI lineage: Eukaryota > Viridiplantae > Streptophyta > Magnoliopsida > Lamiales > Verbenaceae > Verbena > Verbena officinalis. The sequence continues at coordinate 2,342,780 of OY292385.1, forward strand.
TTTCCAGAAGCATCCAATAGCAAGTTTTCTGGCTGCACAGTACACAAAAATTCCATAAGCCACAAGTTAGAATGTGAAATTTTGAATCGTCGTTAGAATATTTTAGAAGTCAAATTAACTACCTTTAGATCTCTGTGGAAGACTCCCCTGCTATGGCAATAATCAACGGCATTAATGAGTTGATGAAAATACTTTCTAGCTTCATCTTCTTTCATCCTTCCATTATTTACCTTCATATTCAGAATATTTCAGTTTCGGACAAACGATTTTGGGTATATATTATAAAGCCACAATTGCAGAAAAGTTTAGTCATCTTACAATTTTGTCGAAGAGCTCTCCTCCGGTGACGAATTCCAAAACAATAAATATCTTCGTCTTGCTTGCCATCACCTGAAGAAAGATAAAGTAATAAAACACAAAGAGTTATTCTCTACAAATAATAGGAACCTTTTTCAATATACCACTATGTTTCAAGTTTTTAGTTAATATCACAAATAAATTATTATATACTTAAATTAAAAAACATTGTAATGTGTGAGTGTGAAAGACAGAGACCGACCTCGCACAGTTGAACAACATGGGGATGTTTTATCAGTTTCATCGTTGCTATCTCCCGTCTAATCTGCAAAATGATAGTCAACAAGATGTTTATTTGACCAAATCTCAAACATAAATAACAAAAAGCCCGAAACCAAATTTGAATTACATACTAGAAACATTTCTCTTCTGCAAACAAAAGAGACAACATTTGATGTGATTCAAAACTAATGTAAAAAGATCCTTATCTAGCAGTCATTGGCATGAGTTGATCAGTTCCATATAGAAACTTCACTTTTAAGAAGGTTAATAGGACCAATTACAAATAACCCCCTGTGGTTTGTGCCGTTTACGAAAAACACATTGGGACCTTGAAAATTACAAAAAACACCCTGAGGTTTGGCAAATCATAATGAAAAACACCCTTAAACCAACGGAAAATCGTTGGCTCGGGGTGGCTTTTGTAATTTCAAGATTTGAGGGTGTTTTCGTAATAGGGACTAACCTCAGGGGGGTTGTTATTCCTAAAAAAAGAAAAGCAAAAATTCACCTGTTCAGCCATTTTGTGCTTAAGAACCTTATCCTTGTCAAGAATCTTTAATGCCACAGGTTCTCCGGTCTCAGAATCTCGTGCAAATTTCACTTTTGCAAAGGAGCCCTCACCAATTGTCCTTCCAATCTCATACTTCCCAATTCTCCGCTTTATCTTCGGTTGATTCATTTGCAATTCGATATCTGATAAATCTCTCGCCTTCACTCAGTCCTTTGAATATTGAAATACCTAGCTGCTGCCACCAATTGAAACAAGTTTCATAATCAGAGACAGTCTTTAATGGAGATCATAAAATACAACCACAATTCTATATAATATGCGATATCGTGAAGATCCCGACACTTAACACCCCACAAGATTTTAGGAACTTTTTTTTATCATATCTTTGAAAATCGAGCTTCATCAAATAGACAATGCTTCTGTAATAACGCGGTGAGAAGTAAAAGTGATAAGCTGAAACAAGCAATAAATGATAAACAGAAAAACAATATCATGAAATTAAAAATGGCAATTGGGAGGAGATGGTTGCTGATCACACGTGCACGCACCAAGAAAACCATAATTAATTCTGATATCCAACTTGAAATGAGTCTCTCTGTGTGAGTCAAAGCAGTGACATTTGCTGATTATAGTATGATTCCTTTTTTTAATATTTTAGAACTAGCAAGATATCTTACAAGTGACTCTCTCCGGTCAGCATATACTTAATTAATGACTACAGAAAGAGATCAAGACAGCAATAAAATAACATTATAACGACAACCAAATCATGACCACAAATAGATTTTTGGGGGAAAAGACGAATCACAAGAAACCAGCAACTGAACTTGGAAAAATCACAATAAAGTTTCTTTCTGAACCCAACTAGCAAAAAAAATCTCTCGATTTGGGAGTTCTTGAAACTATCTGAAGTTAAGCTAAAGTTAAAATCACCAACTTTTAAGCAAAAGCCAGAGGAACCCTCTTAAGTTTCCGCAGACAAACGACTTCAAAACACACACACACCTGTGCTTGCGCGCTAGAGGAATCTTGCAGAAAATAAAGTGCAAGTAGAAGATAAGAGAGAAGAAAGTGGGTATACTTGAATTTATAAGAGAATTGAAGCTTCAATTATTGTTCAATCGTAAAGCGGCTCTTGGAGTCTGAACGGGTCAAGTATAGCTTCAGAGCTTCAGGAATTTCAAGATCATATTTTTGAGGGAAAATGGTCCTTAAAAAGGTATAAGCAGCAAAAAGGGCATAAAAAGATCCAGAATTCAGATTCCTCCCAATTAACGAATACCAACAATAATCACCAGTTGTGAAAAATTTCAGGATTATTTTTCGAAACTTCGGAGAAATTGCTGCTGATGGTACAATTTTGTTGTATAGTGAAATATAAATTGTGGCTCACAACAAGAATGCAAAATATTTATGGTAAAATTTGAAATTGAGCAGAGAAGTTATGCTGTGGGGACACCTTAGTACAGTGCTAACATGGATCTCTGCGTTGTTCTTGAGTCGGTTTTTACAACCTACGTACGTGTCTGTTCATAACGAATACGAAAAATGGTGACGAGAACCGTTGTTATCTACATTTATTTTGTAGGGTGTGTTTGGTTGGACCACAACAGAAGCTTATAATCAGAAAAGCTATCATCATGCACATTCTCAATAAAAGTTAAAAAACAACATTATCACCATTTATTTCTTTCGAATTTCATGAATAGATATGAGACTTGAGAGATCGATCCATTGTGTTCATAGAAAATCCTATGATATTTGAAAAACCTTAAAAGAAAATCTAAGTCATTAAAAACACACTAATTTACTTAAGGAGACAGTCATGTAGGAAAAACCATATTAGAGAACTTTTTTTATATTTTATCACGTGAATCGCTCATGTGCAAGTTATTTCAACAACTTAACGAAAATTGTGTGTAATTCGATGTTTAGTAAGAATCAAATCTGAAATTATTTAAACAAATTTAGTATGCATTGTCAATTCAACCACACAACTTTTGTTTTTGAATCGGATTATGTCAACATCAATGTTTAAGTTTTAGGTTTTGCCAACTGTTTGGGTGTACCAAACAGAGCTTGTGCACGCTGTATTTTTTGTCCGTACACGACGTGCTCGAGTGGTGTACGCTATTTCTCCCTTTAGTTTTATCTTTTTCTTTTCTTTATTTTTTTTTGGAAAAATCTGATTATCTTTAATCCCATAAAGTATTCATATTTTATTTTTAGTTTCATATATTATAGGAATTTTACTTTAAGTTCTATAAAATGTGAAAATTTTCACTTGAATCCCAAAGTACGAAAAATTTTACTTTACGTCCCAAAGTGATATTTCCATTAATTTTGTCAAATTAACGGTCACGTGCAATTCACATGTGTTGCTCGTTAGTCAGTTAACGGAAATCTCACTTTGGAATGTAAAGTGAATTTTTTTGCAATTTATGGGACATAGAGTGAGATTTTTGTAATGTATAGAACTAAAAACGAAATGTGAGTAGTTTATGGAAACTAAAAGTGAAATTTTCTCCCATTTTTTGTCCTTTGTTGTTATTTTGTTAGTCTCTCTAAAATTTAATATTTCGCATAAAAGAATATGTGAAATATCTTAACCCTGCCTGATACATGTGAGATTAACCTAATCCTTTTTTATAAGTCATAATTAAGATGGAGAATCTAACATACATCTATATTTTTAAAATCGCAATTTTAATTACTTTTCTGGGACCTTGATATTCCTATTGTTGCTGACTCTGTTTTGTTAGCGAACGTTTTGACGTTTTAATAAAATAGATTTTTTCCTTAGAAAAAAAGTACTTTTCTATTTGAAAAATGACAAATGTGTCAATATTAAAAGATAGACCAATCAATAATGGGTAAATGACCTAACACCATACTGGAAATTAAATATTTGGTCAACAAAAGAAATTCGTATCTTTTGTGATTTGATTTTCTCATTTTTTTTCACCTAATACTGCTAAAAATCATACATGCTGGTCCCAATATAATCCAAAAATTTGATAAATACCTACCAAAATTTGTCGCAATTAACTATTTCATAAATGCATTTATTATTATTATTATGACAATACATGTCGATCGCATAGTTATTTACTTTTTGTTAAAGCCTAATCACATTTAGGTACACTAAATAGAATATAAATGTTACAAAAGAGTAACGTCTGCGGGCTTTAGCTTCTTAAGAAATGGGTGTTACTAAAACAATAAATTAATTTTGTGTAAATAATTATTATGGGAAATCCACTTACAACTATAATGGGCTAAGCTTGTCTTAGGCCCAATTGAAAGTTATATTGGGCCAAAATTGGGTGCTGGAAAGGTGAATTTCTGTATCTCAGAATTTCAAAGTTCTCTGAAAATCGCTTCTTAATTTGTATCGCAAAGCAAGAATTTTTGAATTGAAAGAAACAGAAATTCGCAATGGGCTCCGGTAATGCTATCCCTCTCTCTCTCTCTCTCTCTCTCTCAAACCAATGCTTTCGTTTTTCTCTGTGATCATCTGCTCGCTCAATGATGTATTGTTACATAATCTTGTTGCATTTCTCCTTTTTGTTTTTTCGAATTGTATAATGTGTAGATTTCTTAGCTGTGGAATGTCATGCATTTGCAGATATGGAGGATTATGGGTTTGAGTACTCGGACGAGGAGCAGGAAGAACAGGACGTTGATATTGAGAATCAGTATTACAACTCTAAAGGTTCGATTCTTTGTCTGACTGTAATCTGCAATCGTCTTAACAATTCTCTCACGTTAATTCGTATTTTTCTTTTTAATCTTATCTTCTCTATTTATTCTCCTTTATATGAATTATGTGTTTGAAAAGATGCAAATTGCTTGTTCTTGTACAGCGTGAGTGTAATTGTGCATGGATATGGTATGTGTATATTTATGTATAAGTATTTCCAACGTGGATTGTCTTGCAGACACTGCATTGAATTCATGAGCCCTAATAAATTTATTTAAATCTGGAAAGTTTTGGTTAGGTATACAATGTTAAATGTACAATTAGAATTTTAATTTTCTTTTCTCTCATCGGACTATGGAATTTGCTTAATATTATTACCCTTTTCTTAGATGTGCTTTAGGCATTGACATTGACATGGACTTTGACACATGAATGTTGTTTACAGGTCTGGTTGAAACAGACCCCAAAGCAGCACTTGAAGGTTTTGCTGAAGTGGTGAAGATGGAGCCTGACAAGGCTGAATGGTGATTTTATTGGCCTTCATAAGTTTGTTATTTTGTTCTTTAAGTTGGATTGGCATTGTTTGTGGTTGAAAGTAATAAGAAGATAAATGATCCCGAAAATGCAGAATGGTTGTAGATTTATGAAAGAAAATCGAAAAATTCATCGATTAGTAAACTGAAATATTCTTTCTCATGGTCTTCCAGTTTCCTCGCTGGTGTTTTTTTCGTTTACTCATCCATTGATTTCCGACCTTCATTACCTGAATTTAAATGGTCTTTTAGTTGTTAAAGCTATCAAGAAACTTAGGCAGAAACTGAAATCACATTAAAGCTAACTGTAGTTTTTGCTATTGGCTATGCTTTGACAATGTCCCTGATTGAGTGTTTTCTTCAGGGGATTTAAAGCTTTAAAACAAACTGTTCGGCTCTACTATAAACTCGGGAAGTACAAAGAAATGATGGATTCTTACCGAGAGATGTTGACTTATATCAAGTCTGCAGTTACACGAAATTACAGTGAGAAATGCATAAACAACATCATGGATTTTATTTCTGGATCTGCTGGTCAAAACTTAAGTTTATTGCAAGATTTTTATCAGACCACTTTGAAGGCCCTTGAAGAGGCAAAGAACGAGGTAAAAAAAGAATCTATTTTCATTTGAATTTAACGAGTTATTTCGTCATGGGCGAACATTTTAACCTTTTCGCTTTTCTACAGAGACTATGGTTCAAGACAAACCTGAAGTTATGCAAAATATGGTTTGATATTGGGGAATTCGGGCGTATGAGTAAGGTAACAAATTAATAAAATGAAAATTTACATTTAAAATGTTGATATGAAATGTAATTTGGAAAATTGGATCAGATTTTGAAGGATCTTCACAAATCCTGTCAAAAAGAAGACGGTACGGATGATCAGAAGAAGGGGACACAGTTATTGGAAGTGTACGCAATTGAGATCCAACTTTACACTGAGACTAAAAACAACAAAAAACTTAAGGTAGATTTCTACTTCTGAAGACAAAAATTAATGACCATCTATTTTGGGTTATTTAATGATGAATTTACTGCAGGAATTATATCAAAAAGCATTATCTGTAAAATCTGCTATTCCTCATCCAAGAATCATGGCGATAATTCGTGAATGTGGTGGGAAAATGCACATGGCAGAACGACAATGGGCAGATGCGGCTACTGATTTCTTTGAAGCTTTTAAGAACTATGATGAAGCTGGGAATCAGAGGCGCATCCAATGCCTAAAGTATATATATATATTGTAAATAGCTAGTTAATTAGTTTATTGTATAATAAATAAATTGTTCCATGAAATAAATAGTGGTCCATATGTGTCAGGTATTTGGTTCTGGCTAATATGCTGATGGAATCAGAGGTTAATCCATTTGACGGTCAAGAGGCAAAACCGTAAGTGGTGTAATGAATTTTGCATCTCGATTTTGATCTTAAATATATTATATGAATTTCAGAGTGGACTCATTTGCTCTATAGGTACAAAAATGATTCGGAGATTCTGGCAATGACGAACCTAATAGCAGCATATCAGAGGAATGATATTTTGGAGTTTGAAAAAATTCTAAAGGTATTTTACTACCTTAACATTTGATATCAATCTGTTAGAATATTTTGGGAGTGTTTACCGAAACTTTTGATTTTGGAGAAGTTAAATTAGAAGTCAAAGTTGTAAAAAGTTAATAGGAATAATTACATCTAAGTACCTTGTGATTTAGTGAAACTACATTTTAATCCGAAACTTTCGATATATTAAAAAATAGTCCCTCAAGTATGCACTAGATTACAAAATAGTCCCTCATGTATGCAGTGGATTGCACAAAATAATCCCTTAAGTGAAATTATATTTTAGTCCCTGAGGGACTATTTTGTAATATATTGAAAGTCTTGGACTAAAATGTAATTTTAATAAACCATAAGGTACTTAGATGTAATTATCCAAAAGTTAATAGTAGTATTAAGTGTTTGGAGAAAAAAGTTAAAATTTGAAAAAACAAGTGGTTGAGTGTTTGGTAATGGAAGATCCATTTATTAGAAATTGCCTTTATCACACCATCTCATTTTTGAATTTTGCAGAGTAACAGAAAGACAATAATGGAAGATCCATTTATTAGAAATTACATTGAAGATCTTCTAAAGAAAGTGAGAACACAAGTGTTGCTTAAGCTCATTAAGCCTTACACAAGAATTCGTCTCCCCTTTATATCAAAGGTGAAAACAAGAGTCTTGGATTTTAACAAGACCATTTTTCTGTTTCACTCACATTATAGAACCATTATGGTATAACATTTCTTACTTGCAGGAGCTTAATGTCCCAGAAAAGGATGTTGTGGATTTGTTGGTGTCCCTTATTTTGGATAATCGAATTCATGGCCACATTGATCAAGTGAATCACCTGTTAGAACGTGGTGACAGGTTTGACTTGTGAACTCATCCTAACTTTCATTACAAAATGACCCCTCAGGTTTGTGTCTTTTCCGAAAAGAAACCTTGAAAATTACAAAAAAGCACCCCGAGTCAGCGATTTTCCGTTAGTTTGAGGGGGTATTCGTTATGATCTGCAAAACCTCAGGATGTTTTTCGCAAACAGCATATACTTCGGGGGGGTATTCGTAATTGACCCATATATGTAACATGTATAATATTGAGATAATATTCATGCAGCTCAAAGGGAATGTGGAAGTACACTGCAATTGACAAATGGAATGCTTCGCTTAGTTCCCTCTACCAAACTGTAGGAAACCGAGTATGTTGAGTTTTCTTTCACATAGCTTTGAAATTTATGATTGTGCATTGGAGGTGGAGAATGAGGAGGCTATTTTTCTTTAAGGTGTGAGAATGAAAGAGTTCGTCTGCCGTTTCAGGCTTTTTTAACTAATAATTTTGGTGAAAGTGGTGTAAAGATTTAGACTAGTTGTTCTTTTAATTTGTGTCTCATGATTTTAAGTTGAAATAAATTGTGAGAGGTCCAAGATTTTTTTTTTGTTTCTTGATTGTTTGAGTTAAAGTTAATAAATCGTGGTACAGTATGAATTGAAGATAATACGTTGTTATTTAAATACGAGATAGAAAATCTCTATCACTTCATCTTTCTTTCTTTTTCCTTTTTTTTTTGGTTACAATCTTTCATTTTTTGGCCTTTTGTACGCAAACTTACTAAAAATTGCATAATTGGAGGGAAAATTTGATGACAGGCAATTGGACAAATATACCCCCAAAAAACAATTTCAATATGTTTTGGGGATCATTCGGGCTCAACCCACAGGCTATTGGGCTTTAACGCAAAATATGTATTCCAACCCACGTCAGATCAAGCCCACTACACAACATTCCAAAATCAGTTCAGTCAGTTTGGATAAAAAACAACCCTCTTTATAACGAAGGAAAATTGTTGACATACACAAATTTCATTCATAAACAAATTGAAGTAACAGAAAAAACGGCGAATAAGATAAAATTTTCCCAGTATAAAAAGAACACACAAATCCGTATACAGACGTATATTAATTAAGATGGCATTGAGCTCAAATAACTCTTCAATGGCACGAGGGCTCGTTGTTATGATATTAGTTATAGTGTGTGCTATGCACGAGGTGCATCGTGCGGAGGCGCAGGCGCGTCCGGGGCAGTGCTTGATAGATTGTGCGCAGAAAACGATGACGTGTGCTAGGGATTGTCGGACGAGCGGAGCGCCACCTGCAGACGCCATGGCCTGCATCCGACGATGTGGATCCGGAAACATTGACTGTGTCACCTCTTGCATCGGCACAGTAGAGCTGCACTAAACCTAAACGTGGTTGATGTTCTAATAGTAATTAGAGGCCTTTGTTTTGGCAAACAGTAAAGAATTAGCATGAGTTTGAGGGCTATTGGCTATGTAATCTCAACACATATGGAGCTTTAGTTAAAATAAAACTATATGGATTATTGTGTTTTATTAACTTACAGAGCAGCGAAAACTTCCCGTTTCTTGCAGTGGGAGGATAACGGGCTGGTGTCCCCAGGCCCACTAAATAACTATTGGGCCGACCCGAATTGAACCAACATTTTTTTTTTGCTACTAGTTTAATTTGTAATTTATCTATGTACATATGTTGAGATTTTGAAGCTTGACAATTACATTTTTATCTCCATGTAATTAATTTGAAGTTTTTTAGAGTAGTAAAAGTGTTTACTCTTTTCCAAACTTCTTTTTAATTTTTTCTTTTTTCAAATACTCTACACTTTTATTATTCTAAATTTTTAATATTCTAACTTGGCTCCATAAAAGTAGAGTTTGGAACCACCCCTAAGTTAATTAAATTATGATAGGCTTTAGACCAAACAAAACCATCATAGTGATTCTTGATTTCCTAAAATGAAGATACCTTGGATTATGATTCCAACCTGTTAGTTTCAGTAACTATGCTACATATTTCTCCTACCCAGTTTACTGAACTATTCAACAGCGCCAAAAGTCTCAACCATGCCGCCCAAATCCATGCTCAGCTCATTATCCGAAATTACATTTCTTCCCCTGTCCTGTTCAACAGCCTTCTCAATCTGTACTCCAAATGCGGCCAAGTTTTCCAATCAATTGCTCTGTTTTCAGCTTCAAATTCAAGAACTGATTTTGATGGCACCAAGAATGTCTACACTTACACGTCCCTTATTGCCCAGCTTTCGCAATGCAATTTACCCTTCAAAGCTCTTAACTTTTTCAGTGAAATGAGGGGAAGGAATATCCTTCCCAACCACTTTACCTTTTCTGCTGTTTTGCCGGCTTGTGGTGATACCACAGTGGGGAGACAAATGCATTCTTTGATATGTAAACATGGGTTTGAATCAGATGTGTTTGTGGGTAGTGCATTGGTGGATATGTACGCCAAGTCTGGAGATTCGGCGTATGCGAGGCAAATGTTCGACGAAATGCCTGAGAGGAACCTTGTCTCGTGGAACTCTGTGATCGTGGGTTTTTTGCGGAATGGATATTATCATGAGGCAATTGGTGTTTTCAAGAGCCTGATTGCTGAAGATGGGATAAGACCGGATCAAGTGAGTTTATCTAGCGTTCTAAGTGCTTGTGCTAATGCGTGTGAGGTGGCAACAGGGACACAAGTTCATGGCACTGTTATTAAGCACGGGTTGGAACATTTAGCTTATGTGAAGAATTCTTTGATGGACATGTATAGTAAATGTGGTTTATTTGATGATGCCCAAAAATTATTCAAGACAGTCGAAGAGAGAGATGTGGTTACGTGGAATGTTATGATGATGGGTTTTGTTCAGAACAATAAGTTTGAGGAAGCATGCAATTGCTTTTGGCTTATGAGACGTGAAAACATATTGCCTGATGAGTCATCATTTTCAACCGTCCTTCATGCTGCTGCAGCTATTGCTGCATTGGAACAGGGTACTTCTATCCATAGTCAGATAATGAAAACAGGTTTTGGACAAAATACATGCGTTACTAGCTCTTTAATTACAATGTATGCAAAATGTGGGAGCTTGATCGATGCTAGACAAGCATTTGGTGAAAACCCAGAACACAATGTGATATCATGGACGGCCATGATTTCTGCCTTCCAGAATCATGGTTGTGCAAATCAGGTCATTGAATTATTCAACAATATGCTAAAAGCAGGCACTCAGCCTGATTACATAACTTTTATTTCTGTTTTATCAGCTTGTGGCCATACGGGTCGAGTTGATGATGGGTTTTCTTACTTTAATTTAATGACTCAAAGGTATAAAATGAATCCTGGACTTGAACATTATGCTTGCATGGTTGATTTACTTGGTCGAGCTGGTCGTTTAAATGATGCTAAGAAATTTATCGAAACAATGCCAATTGAGCCTGATGTATCTGTTTGGGGAGCATTGCTTGGAGCGTGTAGGAAACACGGTCATCTTGACTTGGGTAAAGAAGTTGCTGAAAAGCTTTTCCAAATTGAACCAGAAAATCCAGGAAATTATGTTTTGCTCCACAACATGTATGCTCGTACAGGAAGATTAGAAGAAGCAAGTGAAGTGAGAAGATTGATGGGTTTCAACAGGGTGAAAAAAGAGCCGGGATGTAGCTGGCTTGATGTTAGGAACAAAAGCCATGTTTTTACAGCTCATGACAGATCACATTCTCAGACAAAGGAGATATATGAGATGCTGGGAAAGATGGAGGAATTGGTGAAGCAGAAAGGATACGTTCCTGAAATTCAATATGCGATTAATGATGTCGGAGAGTACAAGGAACGAAGATTATGGTACCACAGTGAGAAACTAGCTCTTGCTTATGGATTGCTGGTGATTCCAGTTGGAGCTCCGATCAGAATAAAGAAGAATCTGAGAACTTGCGGCGATTGCCACATTGTTATGAAGTTTGCCTCAGAGATTTTCGGGAGGGAGATTATTGTTAGAGATGTTAATCGTTTCCATCGGTTTGTTGGTGGTTTCTGTTCTTGTGGTGATTATTGGTGAAAGATGTAATTTTTACCTTCTATAACCAAATTCAAATTTCTTTTTCTTTTTTTTTGGGGGGGCTTTTTTATCTCAGGGTAATTAGCAGTTCAACATTCAATTATAATTATGGGCAGTGTTCAAGAAAAAGCAAGGTAAATTAATTGATTTGCATATCATATAAAAATGGCTAACAAGTACAACTCCTTTATTTCTTAATTTTCTTTTTGTTTCTTATCCATTTTCTTTGAATCCGAGCATTGCAGAAACCTAGTTAAAAACATTTCATCCCACTAAACCAACTAAACTTTCTTACTATTATAACTCTTTCTTCAGAAAATAAAACACAGGGGTATGAATGTAATTATCCTATAAAATAAAGAAGTCAATAATGTACGACTAGGAAATGACTAATATAAAACTCAGCTTACACCTGCACTTTGGTTTACCAACTCTTTCTTAGTTTCTCATTGTCAAAAAAGAACAGAATTTTCAGTTTGTCTAATTATGTCAACTCTAATCAAACCATATTCCCCTCCAACTTCATATTCATTACTCAATTCTCCTCCATTTTTAAATCCATTTGTTAAAATCCCACCAAGAAAACACCATTACAGTCATTTCCCAAGAGCTCAAATCACCAAAAATGTCTTCAAAGCACCGGTATATTCAAAACCAAAACCTCTGGATCTCGACCTCTCATTGTTTAATCCCGCCGATCATCATCTGCCCATCTTCGACGTGATCGTAATCGGCGCAGGTCCAGCAGGACTCAGGCTGGCGGAGAAGCTGTCAAAAAATGGCGTAAAAGTATGCGTTGTTGATCCATCTCCACTTTCCATGTGGCCAAGAACTTATGGAGTTTGGGTTGATGAATTCGAAAATTTGGGTCTCCAAGATTGTTTCGAGAAAACATGGTCAAGGGCCTCCGTTTTCGTGAATGATGGGAAAACCCATGATCTGAGCCGTGCGTATGGAAAAGTCGACAGGAAGAAGCTGAAGCTGAGCTTATTGTCTAATTGTGTGGAGAACAGAGTCGAATTTCATAAAGCTAAAGTTGTAAAGGTGGAGCATCGCGATGAGTTCGAGTCGTGGATTTGTTGCGACGATGGGGCGAAGTTGGAGGCAAGCTTGATCGTTGATGCAGGTGCAGTTGACCCTCATTTTTTTCAAATTTCATTTATGATGGTGTCCATTACAAGTAACCTTATGAGGTTTGCCTATTTAAGAAAAATACTTTAAAATCTTGAAAAATAAAAAAATATCTTGAGATTTACAAATTAACGAAAAATATCCTTCAACTAATGAAAACTCGAAAAGTCATTGACTCGGAATATTTTTTATAATTTTCAAAATTTTAAAATGACTTTTGTAAATACACAAACCTTAGGGGTTTTCTCGTAATTATTCCTTTATATTATTTATATATGTATATAGATTGCGTGGAATCTTTAATAAAAATAACTTAAGCGACACCTAACTGCAAAACTATGAATATATATAGAATGGATCAAAGCACATGGATTTTATTAATTAAAAATGTGTTTTAAGTATAAACCATTTTGTGTAATTTGAATGATAAATGGAGATAAATAAAATTAATATCATAAATAAAAAACTAATTATCATACGAGGGATACGAGCTAATTTGAATTTTCATATCATTTTTCATTATATTTACTTAGACTTACTTTAGTCAGTTTACTATAAAAATTAACTTAATTTTCTGGCTACGTCATTGATGCAGGTGGATTTGCGACCAATTTTGTGGAATATGACAGGCCGAGAAACCATGGTTTTCAGATAGCTTATGGTGTTTTTGCTGAAGTTGATCAACATCCATTTGAATTGGATAAAATGGTTCTCATAGATTTGAGAGACTCCCACCTGGAAAACGACCCTGATTTACGTGCTGGAAATCTAAAGCTTCCATCTTTCTTGTACGCGTTGCCGATGGATTCAAATCATGTTTTTATTGAGGAGGCTATTCTTGTTGGAAGACCGGCGATATCGATCCTGGAGATCAAGAAAAGGCTGGATGCAAGGCTTAAGCACTTAGGTAAGTTGGAACACGGCGAACAACCGGAAATTCTAGTTAAGATCGAGTCTGATCAATCGAATCATGTTAATCATGTATCGAGTAAAGTAAATTATACATGACATGTGATTGGTACTTTTTAGATGGAATAACCAATCATATAACAAGTATAATAAGCTTTTGGGTCAATTACGAAAATCCATCTAAAGTTTACGCCGTTTACAGAAAACACCCTGGAATCTTGTAACCTTACATTTACCCCCTGAGAGGGGGTATTTGTAAGGTTTTCAAGTTTGGATGGTGTTTTGGATTTTAAAACAAACCTCAAGGGGGTTTTTTGTAATTATCCCTAAACTTTTTCCACATGCTTAGTTGGGTTAAACTGAACTAGGTTAGAAATGGAGGCTAGCAGGTAAAATTTTTGCTCAAACCTATTTTAGTCAAACTCAACCAATTGGATTACACTATTATGCGATTCGTCATTCTTCCAAAACTGTATACCAGTCTTATGACAAGCATGAAACACTTGTGGTTAAAGTGTCGTCCTTCAAATTAAAACTTTTAACTTTGCACCTACAGGTATTAGAGTAAAAAATGTGATTGAATCGGAGGAAGGTGCGATCCCACTAGGCGGGCCTCTCCCCAGGATCCCACAGAGAACGATGGCGTTCGGAGGATCCTCAGGGCTCATCCACCCAAGCACAGCCTTCATGATGGCTCAGGCAATGGCGATGGCCCCTATTCTTGCCGATGCGATCACAGAGTGCCTCGGATCAGGAAAATCCGTCAGAGGAAAATCGCTCCATAATCGTGCTTGGAACGGGTTGTGGCCTTTAGAGAGGAGATGTGCAAGGGAATTCTACAGTATGGGGATGGAAGTTATGCTGAAATTTGATTTGAATGGTATTAGAAGGTTTCTTGATGCTTTCTTTGAGATGGATCCTTACTATTTTGAGAGGTTTTTTTCATCAAGATTGTCTTATGGTGAGATGGCTATGTTTGGGTACAATATTGTTAGGCATGCATCGAATACTTCCAGGTTGGAGTTGGCCTGGAAATCACCTGGTCCTTTGGTGAAAAGTATGGGTAATTTAGCACTTGAAGCAATTAAGTTCTGAAAGTTGTTTTCAATAGCCCAAGTATGGGGTGTTGGCAAAGTCTACTGTTTCTAAAAAAGTTAGAGTAGAAGCTAAAGTTGAAAGAAAGTTCAGTAGTAAAATGAGGAAGTATTTGAGAAAAAAGCTAAAAATTGCTTCTAATTTTAATAAAGTTACAAATTAAAGTTGTATTTATTCTAGAATCCTATAATATAATCCCAAAACATGTCTTTAGGTGCTTTAGGATTCTGATTGTTTCTACTTAAATTTAATAAAAGTATGGAATGTTTGGAAATCCAAGATACTAAAAAAAATAAGAAGTGATTTTTTTTAAATTATTATCTACTTTAGATCTAGTAACAACTTTTAATTTGTATTTTATCTTCTATTTACTTAATGTCTACTTGTGGAATTAAAATTAATTTATATGCAAGTTTTAGATCTAGTAACAACTTTTAAATTGTATTTTATCTTCTATTTTATTTAATGTCTACTTATTTGAATTATAAGTAACTTATATGGAAGTTAGCTTCTGCAAGTTGGATGCTGAAAGACAAATAGCCTCGTTTAAATTAGTCCAATTTGGAAACTTTTGTAGATTCCAAATTTGGGCAGGGTGTTAAATTTGACTCTTGTCATCTTGTGTCTTTTTAAATTTTACTCATACTAAATTTTTTTGGAATAATTACATTTATACCTTTTCATTTAGGGTAAAATACAGTAATACCCCCAAACTATTAGAAATTATATATACATTCCCTCGACTATGGCTCCGTCTAACACTTAGGTCCTCCGTTAGTTATTTTCTTGTTTCCAAGTAGATGCTAATGTTTTATTAACTGGAAAAACTGCTCAATCCAGATATAGCAAACACAAACAAAAATATTATGTGTTATTTAGTCACTTTGCAACTTTATGTTAAGTTTTTTTAGGTTTACGTTAGTGTTGGGGATCTGTTTGTAATTTTTAACAGTTAAGAGGATATTAATTATTGTATTTACCTCTACATCGAGGGAAGGTAAGTGTAATTATTCATATATTGTTTCTTTCTCTTTCCTTTTATAGATGGAAAGTAATATGTCACACTCAATCAGTTAGATCGAACTATCGAAGATATTCTATATTAAAAACAAACTAATATAAAATTCACATTCACCGAAATTTAAATCCAAAATCTCATGCTTGAGAGTTATGGGACTCGGGATTTTTATTCTCTACATCTCAAAATCGGATTTTGAAATCCTAACCATCGAATCCAATCTGCAGCTACCGTCCAATTCCTAACACATATATTTTATTGTCATTTTTCTCGATAAAAGATAACTAATAATAGTTAATCAGGTATCATTTTTATCCCGTAATCTGTATATAATCAAGCACCTGGTTAGGAGGATTATCCCAAGCTCTAATTCTAACATTTAAATCATGACACATCTTTGCCAAGAGATTAAGGCAAGTATTTCTCTCTCGTTTAATATGGCTTAAACGAGTCTCCAAGGAAGGCGAAGTTTCCGACAGTCCATCACAATATTGTCCAAGAAATGATCCGTAATATCCTCGTTTTTAATCAAATTAATCACCACTTTCGAATCCAATTCTACCTCAATCCCACGAATTCTTCTTTCCCCAAGCAAGACGAAGCCCTTTTCTTAGTCCAACAACTAATCCGTCACAGTCTAACCAATAATTCCCTTCCCAAAATCAATTAAAAATAAGTTCTTTTTTCCCCCCTAATCTTGGATTCATGATGTACCAAGTTGTAATTTGTATCTTACACAAGTGACAATACATAATACGCCCTGTTCAGAATCCCAGTCTAAAAAATGAGAAAAAAAAACATCACTATTGATATGCAGTTTTTCGTGACTAATTTGAATTTTAGATATATATATATATATATAAGATTCAATAAGTCGAGATTTTAAATTATTCGATGGACAATAGTAAAAAATGATATTATTTTTCTTGTACTTTAGTGATCAATAATAAATGGAAGAGTTCTGAGTTTGGCCACCATTACCTGTCACACATACAATGTATGACTTAATTATTGTGATGGCTGCCTGCCTGCCTGTGCTGAATCAAAATAATGCATTGATATTTTGTGGCGGAAACTAGCACACCTTTTTTTGTAATTTTACTTGAAAAGGGATATTTATATCTGGTTATCTTGAATTTTGGTGTATTTATAAATTAATTCTTTATATTTGAGAAATTATTCTATAGTCTTTGAAGTTTCAATATGTGTATAATTTTTTCAAAAATATCCCCAAGAAAATCCCCATTTGAAACTGGGTATTTTCGGAGTATGAACGCATTTATTAAAAATTTAAGAAGTATATGTCAATTTCCCAAATATGAAACATCTTTTTTAAATACACTAAATTTTAAGTTACGAAAGGAAAAAATGCAAATTGGGGATGCCCTGATTTGTTTTACAAGGAAACCAATTTTTGCATTAGCAAGGCCACCCATCTCACACAAAAAAAAAATCTAGCAATAGTAAGATATGAGAGACACAAATTAAAACCGCATATAATTCCCATGTTTAGGTTGGTTTCCACACCTAACATGATAATCACGTGCGGATTTTAGGGTTGTGTTGTGTCTCCCATAACTGGAATTCTACAATTGCTAAATTTTTTAATAGCTTCTACAAAATATCCCATATCAAAATCTGAATAATAAAATTTCCAGTTAATAATTTCCACTTATGGGAATTGATGGATAAACTTGTACAAAATGACGTTTCCTTGAACCGGTGCGACTATAATAGAAAGCTCGAGCTATTTGCTCTGTTGGCAATCTTTGTGGTGCCAAGAATTTTGCGAGCTTGAAGCATAGTCTTGAAGATGGTGGCAATAGGACGAAAGGACCCCGCGTGGCGAGTGCGAAACTCGTGTCTAACTCTTGAACGGTCGATTATTATGTAATTAGGATGTATCTTAATTTCTTCTTTCTCGCTGAGCGTCGTAATTTGGATAATGGGTTTTTGTCCCTGATGATATACTTTGCGAACTTTCCTATTTAATATATGAGATGGGGGCCTCTCTAACCCTCCGGTCCCGTTGATCGGTTCTTGATAAAAAAAAAAATATCCCTCAGAATATGACACATCGCCGAGCCAGGTAGCATGGGCTTGTAACCCGAGCGGGGGCAATGAGTATTGGAACATTGGGCAGGCCGGCCTAGAGGTTAGGGCCTGGGCTGGCAATTTACTGGCCCGCCCATTCCAAGCAAAGAGTTGGGCCGTGTGATTTGGGCTAAAGCCCAGGTGATATGGCCCTTAGAGTGGTTCAAATGGTGGGATATTTCGTCAAAAACAATCAATTTTTTTCACATATTTATAGTCGTTTTTCGATCGCGAACTCATGGTTATATAGTATTAGATGATAAAGTGTAAAAAAAAATCATATAAATCTTGAGGATTAATTTTAGATACTTTATATACATGTCGTGTACGTGTAGTACATGAAATAGACAAGCTCTAATTTTTACTTTCTATTAATTTTAATTTCTTTATCTAACTAATTCTTATTGGCTCTAGATCACCCAAAGTAAATTAGCATAATGATTCTTGATTTCCTATACATGTTTTCTGAATGTTCACAGATTACATTAGTTTCTTGATCAACATGTTACCATCATCTTCAAATCCATATTTCTATTAGAATATTTAAAATTTTACCATCTGATCTCTCATTTATCCTTTTATATTTAGTACAAACTCAATCTCATCTTCAAAGTCAAAAAATCATTAGGTAAATTCTTGTTTGAGCTAGGCATAAAATCCCTCAAAATTTCATGACTTATTTTTAGCATTGACCATCTCCTCCTCTATCCATTCAGGTGGAAGCTCATTAAGATCAAAACTCAAAACCCTAGGTTTGTTCTTCCCCATTTCTCCTACGAAACTCGGGTTTTCATTCTCGGCCCGACGACAATGCCGCTTGTGGCCGCCAAGAGCCTGCCCTTTCGAGAAAACCTTCTTGCAAAACGGACACTTGTGCACGAAACCCGTACTCAAAACATCGTTTTCGTTTTCGCCTGTCAACTTAATCTTGTTTCCCTTGTTGTTATGGTGAGCTTTATGCCCACCTAATGCCTGGTACCTCTTAAACGACCTCGCGCATATGTCACATACGTGTTGCTTTCTAACCCTGTTGCTTTCGGATAACTCCAAGTTCCTCTTCTTTGGTGGAAGGCTTTCTCTTTCATTATCTGACAGGGATTTTCCGGCAGCTGGCTTCGTTCTTCGGCCTGCTTTCGTCCATCCAGGTAAAAACAAATTGGATCCCAGATGAGTATCTATATTAAAGTCACAATTTGGGGGTTTCATTCCCCTGATTGTCTCTGGATCTTGATTTTCCAGGTTCTTGATTTTCAGCTCTTTTACAATTTCCAGGGTTTCATTTCAAACCTCTGGTGGACAATAATAGCTACACAAACAACTGAATTCATGCAAAAATATGACTACGTTACTCAAACATTCTGTGATCTGTAGAGATTGGAGTACTGAAGATAGTGATAATCTGTGAAGAAGAGAAGCATAGTTAAGTTGATCTTATGTTACTAACTAAAGCTATAACGGATTGTTGAAGCTTAATTTTTGGTATCTTTAATATAGTACATTGATTAGAAGACTTAATGGAAGTTCTTTCAACTGTGGAAAGTAGCTAATTAAGTAGTCTTCGGTTTCTTTAGAGTTGAGCTATTTTATTTGGTCATTCAGCAGAATAATGATTCCACTATAACCAAATTTTAAAAATACCAAAATCCATAAGGTTTTTCACAAATACAAAATACCCCCCTCTAAGTTCTACAATTACGGAGAACCCCCTGAGGCAGTGAGGCTTCAAACAATTACCAAAATCTAACAGAATACCCCATGTACTTTACACAAAATCTTACAAAAAACACACTATAATTTGTAATTATTTGAAAGCTCATGGATCTTTTGTAATTTTTGAAAAACAAATGAGGTATTTTATAATTATAACAAACCATAGGGATACTCTTCTTAATTCGCTCCGATCCATTTATTTCTAGTTGTGGTTCAATCTTATTACAGTGAAATATGAAGATCCTCCACATCTCTAAGATATTTGCGTAATTAGATCAATCTCGACATATGCGAATATAATTATCTCAATTAGCCAAGTGAAGGGCTCACTAGAAGTACAGTTAGCCATGATTGATACAACTTCAATTCATTCATACTTATTTAGGCTTAGAACAACTACTACACGAGTACACCACGCCACTAGCCTATTGAGAATATGTTACAAATGTTGTTAACACACTGCAAACCCTTTTTTTTTTTTTTTTCTTTCCCGACATTATTATGAACCATGATTGTAACTTGTAATAAAAGCTGGTTCGAGTTTACAGAACCACACATTGATCACGAAGCTTATCCCTTTTGCGGCTTTTGACGTTACCATATACTTGGTCGCTTCTGCTTTTCTTCGATTCTCCTCTCTTTGCATCGATCCTTTGCTTTCGCTTTCTGCATTTCACGATTTTGTTAGTTTTTTTACACTATATACACTACAATATAGATAATATTTGGAGTGTGTTTTTCTAAGTCTTTGAGGAAATAACTAATGGGGAAAATTACTAAAAACTCCCTGAGGTTATTTAAAAAATTCAAAATACCACTTTAATCTTGAAACCTTACTAATACCCCTGAAAATGCAAAAAAAATCTTGAAACCTTACAAATACCCCTGAAAAACCTTACATTACCCTCCCAAAAGTTTTAAAGTTTTAAGATATTTTTCGTAAATACCATAAATCTCAGGGGGCGTTTGGGTAATTCGTCCTAACTAATATTTCTGAAGATTTAGTAGCAAAACAAGAAAATATATTGGACTCTTCTTTACTTTTCGACGGCCCTTAGTGTAAATCAAGAACTTCATTCAGTACAGACTATAAATTAGATTTTAAGTATTGAAAGTTAATTAGACAAACGCTTTGGAAATTATACGTCCAATTATCGATCGAGAAAACTATCCCAAATTATCTTGACTGAATTTCAAAAAGTCTAGTTTTTTCCTTCCGAATTCTATAAGGGTATCGATTTCTTCATCTCTTTTCTAAAAAGATTTCATTCTTTAGTTTCCTCTTAACTAGAGAGGTCTTTAGCTTCATCGAGTAGCTCTTCCCACATATGGTCCTATGGATACACTCTTGGACCATTAAGCTGGCGAATTTGGGACATATTCGCTCTCAGACCATTTTGGAATTTTGGTTAAAACAGCAATTGGGAAGAAAAGGTGAAGGGGGAAGGGGTGGAAAGGATACATGAAGTTATTATACAAATAGTCGAACAAAAGCGAAAAAAAGATGGCCAATGCACGAAAACTCCTCTAAACACTACAATATTCAAGTTGGTTGTCTATCGCAGTACTCAAGATATATCGTACATGTACCCATGCATCCTAAAGATGGCTCAAGATCCAAAAAGAAAATCTCAATACCTGTCATCTTTAGTCGGATGTGATGACACCCGAAAAAAGAAGATAGGTGGTACAAATTCTCCACCAATTTCGATGGGCCACAGCCACCATAATATCTTCAAATGCGTGAAAAGAACCAGATGCCCAGAGCAAACATCGCGTGAAGAATTATAAGCAAACATCGAAATCAAGAATCGTGGTCGTGGGGCATAGTCTTTTCAAGGGGAAGAATATAATGCACTATCGTCCACTTGTGAGAAAATATCATCAATTTTTGCGAAAAGCACTAGAATAGAGACAACCCTCGTGGGCATTTCACAGGGTGAATCTTGCCCTTGGCCTCAATAGTAATGATAAATAAAAAGCATGCGTGTATCACTTTAAGTGGGATATATGATTATTGATATTTACAACAAACTAAACTTTTTGCATTTGAAATCTAGTCATCCATCGACCACAATCATTTACCTTGGTTTCTTCCTTCTTCCTAATCAATCAGATTCTCTATCTATTTGAATAAAAAGGCCTTCTCTAGAGATCAGAAACAGAAATAAAAAGACTGATACGCGGGGTGGTGGGGATGTTTAAAAGAGATTAGGGTCGATTACAAGTGCCCCTGAGGGTTAAAGTTCTTTACAAATAACACACTGAACTTTAAAGCATTACGAAAATTATCCTGAGGTTAGAAAACCATAACGAGTAACCCCCAAAACTAATGGAAAATCCTTGACAGTTGTTGACTCAGGGAAGTATTCGTAAATTTCAAGGTTTGAGTGTACTTTTTCTAAAACGAACAGAAGTTGGGGGTTTTTCGAAATTGTCTGAAGAGATTGACATAGCCAAGAACTTAACAAAGTCAACAATTAGGAAAAATATAAACAACTTAGTCACTCATAAAACCAAACCAAACAAAACCCAAAGCTTTTCCAGAGGTTCTAGTTTCACAACACGCGATGCTGGAAGAAAATAGTTGAAAGACTCTAACAACCCAAAATATTAAAACATGGGCACAAAACACAAGCACGTAGTACTGAAAAAACAGCACCTTCAAAACAATGCAAACAGGAAACGAGTGCGCGCCCAACGGAAGCTAATAATGTCAAAAGCACATCCTAGCAGAAATAGAAATCATCTCATCCTATTCTAATTTTTTGATGAAATCTTAATATTTTTTAAAATAATAAATTTTGGGTTGGGTCATATCTCACTTGGCCATCATGACCTTGACGAACTCCTCGTAATTGATCTGGCCATCACCGTCGACATCAGCCTCACGGATCATCTCATCAACCTCCTCATCAGTTAGCTTCTCGCCAAGATTTGTCATGACGTGACGAAGCTCAGCTGCAGAAATGAAACCATTCTGATCCTTGTCAAAGACCCTGAAAGCTTCCTTCAGCTCCTCCTCAGAGTCGGTATCCTTCATTTTCCTGGCCATCAGGTTGAGGAACTCTGGGAAGTCGATTGTTCCATTGCCATCAGCATCAACCTCATTGATCATATCCTGAAGTTCAGCTTCTGTCGGGTTCTGTCCCAAAGAGCGCATCACGGTTCCCAGCTCCTTGGTAGTGATGCAACCTATCAAGGAATTTGGAGGAAATTAATAAGAAGGGAGAAAGTCAACAAAGTTTAATAGAGCTTATCTTCTTGAACCAAAATAAGAAATAATTAAGATGCACAAATCTGAGGCAAACTGAACATCTTGTCAGTAAATACAAGCAACAGTGACAACAGAGATGGCCCAAACTTCAACATAATGACAGAACAAAAGATAAAAAGTTAGAAAAACGACAATTGATGAACCACGTGAATATTTTCAATTGCTAAATGATACTCCAACGAACTTGAGCGTTCAAAGCTGCGGCCATATAATGTAGAGTAGATCATGGATCTAGTGCTAAAGCTAAACTCCAGCCAACTTTTTTAATATACAAAACGCAATAAAACATTTCATCAAAACTAGCACCTTCAGCTCAAAGTAAATGGTTGTTACAAGTAAACCCAAAAAAGCGATTCATCAGTAAACATGAAATAATCCTCCAGTCACATGACGCAATGCATAAACCATTTTAAAGATGACGAAGTGAACATCACAACCAACTGTGCCTTGTGAATGCATAACAGAAACGCTGTCGGGAAGTTGATTGTACTGAAACAAACAACGACATCTCACACATCAACTATAACAACCAAAGGCAACATGTTCCCTTCAAAAAAAAAAAAAACCGGAAGAGAAAACAATAATCTCAGCTCATCTAGAAAACTTTACTCCCTTCAGACAACACAAACACCCAACGCGAATAAAAAATTAGAAAATCCATTCTATCTATCTATCATGAAAGCACAGTTGCAAAGCAGGAAGCGACACGGCGTGAGATCTATATTTTCTCCAGCAGAATTCACACAGATCACGAGAACGTCGACAGAGGCACCAGCGAAAATCGAGAACAGCTCACAAGTAAATCAACAGCCATTAACAAATAAACAGACGAAAAAAACATCTAAAAATCAGGAATAAGATAAAAATGCACGGACGAAAAAACGAATCAACAAATAGATAGATACATACACTCTAGATACGAATAAGCGTGAGTTAAATATAGCACTGACCGTCGCCATCCTTGTCGAATAGAGAGAAGGCTTCCTTGAATTCTGAGATCTGATCGTCGGTCAACTGATCCGCCATTTCTTTTCCTTGAGAGCTTTTCTCTCAGGCAATATTGTAAAAATCTGTAACTTCGTGTGGATTGTTAGAGAGAGAAAGAGAACGGTGTGCGAGGTCGTCAACGAAGAAAATGAAGGGAAAGCGTGAGGTTAATATATAAAATCGGGATGGATTGTGGGGGTGGGGGGTAGGGTAGGGTAGGGGGTAGGAGTGGGGTGGGGTAGGTGTGGGGAATCAGATGCTCTTTGCCTTCTTTTTGGCCTTTTTATATTTTTAAAATCATTTTATCATTTTTAAAAATACTTTGCACAAAATAGAAATTCTTATCTTGGTACTCTCACTCAAGAATGTGCACTTTCCTTTGTTACGTGTTTTCACTAATATTCTACTCCCCTTTGCCACTTAACAATTTAATTTTAAATGAAGGGATAATTACATTTACATCCCTCAATTTATGAGAAAATACAGCAAGATTTTCTTTATCAATAAGAATTATAGAAACATCCATTCGACTATGGCTCTGTCTAACACTTAGGTCATACCGTTAGTCATTTTCTTGTTTCCAATTAGATGTTAATGTTTTATTAAAAGAACAACAACTTAATCACTTTGCTCATTTAATATATAACAAATACTATAGCAAAAATGTTATCAGTAATTCAGTCATTTTGCAACTTTACATTAAGTTTGTTAGGTTTTCGTTAGGGTTATAAAATCTATTTGTAATTTTCAATAGTCGATAAAAGTGTTATTATGTTTACTCCTAAATTGAGGGGTATAAGTATAATTATCCTTAAATCAAACATTCAATAGTGATGACATTCTTTGTGTACTTCAATAAAAAATAATAAAAAAATTAAAATGAATAAAAAGATGGTTGAGTAAGTTTGGCATATTAGAGACTGAAGTTAAGAATAAATCACTTTCTTCTTTTGATCTAATTATTGTCATATTTTTACTACAAATCTAACATTCAAAAAATCCATAATAGCTGTCCTTTTCCCCTTGTTTACTTTGAATTATGCAAACAAACTTACTTCACATAATTCTTCTACCACCTTCAATAATGTAGCATTTAATTTTTAAACTAACATATTAATATAACCTACATCACATAATTCTTCTACCACCTTTAATAATGTTGTACTCAATTTTAAAACAAACGAATTAGTGTATTTTTCACTTTACGACGACTTAAAAATTTTTAGTTCTCAAATTAAGTTTTCTTAAATATTATATGGCAAATTAACCCTGCAATTGAAATCGTAGGGACATAAGAATTAATATTTTATTTTCTTCAGCTTATTTCACATCTCACAAGAAAGCAAATATGATAACTTAGCCTTTTAGCCCATTACCCTTTTCTTTCACTGAGCCCATCCAAATATAGACTCCACGATCTATCTAATGTAGGCCCATTGTTATGTGTTCTTGCCATTATCAGTATATATTAACTTTTTTTAATGGGAAAAATACTAGCAATCACCATAAGTAATACAAATTACAAAAAATATTTGCATCTATTCTTTGTATTGAATTAATTTTTAATTATTTATTCAGAAATTAAATAAAGTTCATTTAATCCTATAGGGACAGCGAATGTTTTACACTCCCGGATATTGAGACTGAAATAGGTAAAAATCGACTTATTCGGCTCAAAAAGTCCATTATACCCTTGGATTTGGCTCAATTAGAATTCGAAATAGGGAGAGAAAAAATGAATTAAGGATTTAGGTTTTACCGTAGCAATTTACAATACAGAATCTGATATTTTATCCGTAATTATAACGAGAATATTTTAAAAAGTAGGTGGTATAATAATTACTCTTATACGATAATATCTTGTAAATCCACCTAAACGTACTTGTTGAATTTATGATGATCTCCTTTACTTTTTATTGGTTAGATTGAGTTACATAGTATTTTTTGTTTATGTTAATTGCTTAAAAAATGATTCTGCCATCCATATTATGAAAATAAAATAGGAACAAAAATAAAAGATCAAATCAATTGCCAAACTGGATATCTGACAGATCCGTATTCAGCTATGCAAATCATGGCAATTTCGATGCCGCACCTGGTGCATTTGCACCAGGTGCTTAGAGGGTGCCACGTGCCCCTCTTTGTCTCCTTATTACTTTTTTCTTTTGTTTTGTTTTTTTTTTAGAATAAAAAGGCTTTTTTCTTTTGTTTTCAATTTTTGTATTTAATTTTATTTGTTTTTAATTTATATTATATAAAAACTAACTATGATAAATTTTCTTATAGATATATCAAAAATAGATATTTCTTCTTTTACTTGCTTTTTAATTTCTTTTATTTAATATAGTGTCTTTTTTATATTTTTTATGTAATTTTTTTCTTCAAAATTTTATTCAAGTTTTAAAGTAAAAAAGTTCATTTAGTTAAAACATTTTTTCTCCATAATATTGATTTAAATATTTTAATAAATTTTAATAATTATATCCATTAAATGCATACTCATTATATTTTAAATTTTAATATTATGCAATTATTATAATATAATATAATAATACAAACTTTACCCAAATATTTAACTAGAAATAATAATATTTATTAAATAAATTTATAAAAAAACTACCATATATATTTATATAAATATTGTTTAAGAATAATATTCAAAATTAATATATCAAACAAAGAAACAAAAAAAACAAAAGAAACAAAAAAAAATAGAATAAGAAAGAGGGGCACGTGGCGCCCTCTAAGCACCTGGTGCAAATGCACCAGGTGCGGCATCGAATTAGCCGCAAATCATAATGACATCGAAGTCATTGAGAGAAAAAAAAATTAATTACTATCATACTTTCAACTTTGTTATAATTGCACAAATATATTCTCAGGCTTAAAAAATTACGTAAATGTATTCTGTCTAATTTTCATTATATGCATTACGTAGTTGGTCGGATTTAGAAAATATTTATTTGATATAATTTGATTTTATTCTTATTTATAAAAAAAATAAAATTCATTACATTCATGTAATAGTTGGTCGGATTCGGGGATGATTTATTGAATAAAATCATGAAATCTGAATTTATTTTTATTTTATAAAAAGAAAATTTTTAGGAATTTTAAACAGTGATTTCAAATCTAGAAATTAATTGTAGACCCATTCCAAATTTCAGTCCAATCAAATGATCAACGGCCTCTCTCGTAAGCTATGATGCACGGACACTCCTAAAATTCATATTCTTTCGTGTCATGTCGTGTCCGACACCGTGTCGGACACTTTTTTAATGTAAAATATTGAAAAAAATCCGTGTCGTGTCGTATCCGTATCCGTGTTTCATAGCTCGCAAGTCTTCTCTATATTTTGGGAGTGGTCGTCGTTTATTAACAGATTTTTCTGGAGTGCTAATTTATATAAAAAAGACCGGGATTTGCAATGGTCGATTAGCGAAAAGAAATCAATGGCCCAAAACATTCTCTGAGGATATGAAATGTGTAATTTTTTGGTCAGATTTTCTTTTGGAATAAAGACTGAAGAAGAATGTGAAAGTAATTTTTTTGTTATAATTTCTGTAAACTTTCAAACTTTAGAATATATTGCATAATTAAATCAATACGTGAATGTAATTATCTCAAACAAAATATTATGTTCCCAATTTATATTCCCCACATATGGCAAAATTGGGGCAGAAACAGAAATACATGTTAAATATGGGGCTGCCCTGAGTAAATAAAGGAAAATTGGAAAGAGGAGAAAAAGTGCTTTTTGTTGCCATTGGGAAGTGGATTTGTGCCGTAAAACAGAGCAAAACATCAATTGAAAAACAAATTTAAATAATAAAAATAAATAAAGCTAAAAATTATCCACGCATTTTTATGTCCAATTTTTCATTTTTTAATTAATATAATAGTAATAATATAGTGTGGAAAATAAGATTAAAATATAATTTAATTTTAAAACATGCGTATTTTTTTTATGGAATAATATATTTTACAATACGTATGTAAAAAATGTGGAGAGACGTTTCAAAAACAAAAAGAAAAATGTGAAAATATGGAGGGACTTCGCCACTCACACTGCACACTGTCCTCTCTGTGGAATGGGCGTCTCTCTCATACATTAATGTTTATATATATATATCTCCGATTTCGTTTCTCTCTGTCTACAATCTCTCTCGTTGTAGAGCTTCTGTTTTGTAGGGTTTCTTCTCTCTCATTCCCTTTGTTTTCTCTCTGTTTTTACTATATTTGGGTTATTATTTATCTCTTGGAACTATTTTTCTGTCTGCGTGCACTTTTTGGTGTGTGTAATCATTTTTGAAAGTTTATTGAGACTGAACGAGTAGTTGTTTATGTCGCTTTGTACGGTTTTCCGCTGTATTTTGGTGATTTTCCTCTATGTTTAGACAATAAGTTGATATTTCATGACATGTTTCCGCTTTTTGCTGGGTTTTTTTAACAGCTTTTAGGGAGCTCGGATCTCTGTCGTAGCGGTGAGTTTCTAAAGGTAAAATGGAGATTTCTGTACATTTGTGATAGTTTCTCTGTTTCTTGTATTTCATTCGCTTGAATCTTTTTTTGGCATGCATGCCTGTTTCTCACCAAGTTGATGAAGTTTGGATCATTCTCTGAGTGTTTTGCTTCGTGGGTTTGTTAAGATTATTGCTTTCTATTATGGACATTTTATGATTGTTGTTTCCTGTTTCGTACTAGATGACGAAGTTTGGACGATTCTCTGAGAATTGTTAGTTTATAGTTTTAGTTTTGTACGTAGGGGCACAATTGTAATTTTCTTGCTCTTTTGTAATCTTGTGTTTTCTACCGTGGATAGGAGTCCTATTGTTGCTAGGATTTTAGTTAGCGCTTTCCTTTATTTTCTTTTTGCCTTTTTTGGCTTGTATATAAAGAGCCATTTACGGTATATTTTCTCTATTTAATGAAATACAATAATATGCATTATTTACTCTGATCATTGTCTTCCCCAAATTGGTTTCAATGCCGTAGTTTAGTTTCTTCATGGTATCAGAGCGTTCGATTCTGGAAACTTCTGCGCATCTCTGATATTTCTGTTACTTGTGCTATTATCTTAATTTGTTTTCTTTTTTTTCCATATCATTACTCTCTCTTTCATATATCTTAAAAATCTCTCAACTGTTTTTCTTCGTAAGAACAGTTTTCTGGATAGATCTTGTTTTTCCTCTGTCAAATCCTTCACTCGTTCGTTCTATCTGATTCTCGTTCGCGATGGTTGATCCAGAAGACAGCAAAATTGATGATTCAAAGAAGATTGCTGCGCCTAGGGTTGATCCTCTCGATGAAATCTTTAATCTCCCTAATTCAGACATGCCTGGATCTGGTCTTGTGGACTCTACTAGCCTAATGGATGGAAGAAATTACCTCTCCTGGAGTTGCTCCGTCAAGATCGCGTTAGAGGCAAAGTCAAAACTCGCTTTCATCAACGGATCCATCGCTCCTCCTCCGAGCACCGATTCTAACTATACAAGGTGGAGACGCGCAAATAGTATGGTTGTTTCCTTGATTTTGAATTCCCTCACCAAGGAAATCCGTCGAGGTTTTGTCTACTCAAGCTGTAGCGCCCCTTTCCTTGGACGGAGAAAGGACACCACATCCGCACCGAGACGAACCCCCAAACGAGATAGATGTACCCCATTTAAAAATTCATCCCGACGAACGGCAATCAATCTAGCAAAACCCAGCAACAGCATAAACGACATCCCAACAACAACAGCAGTAAAAGAAATAACAGAGTTGCGGAAGCTAAAAAACAATTATATAATATATCATATAAGTCAACCATGTCAACGTCATTCATACATCAAACTTAATCATCATGAAATAAATACCATCCATGGCCAGTCTAATCTATCCCATATCAGGGGCACGTAAGTACGGAAAATAAAAATAATCCGAAATACATAATTAAATCAAATCATAAATAAGGACACGACTGTTGTTGGGACACTGACAAGACAAGACACACGAGCCAACCTAGACCTGCTGCTGCCGACTGACAAGATAGGTGACAACGCCACCTGTCGACCTGAAGTAAAAATCAAAATAGTGGGGGTGAGTACAAAAGATACTCAGTGAGGGTAAAGAGGGAACAAGTACGAGCCACATTTCCGGGTTTTGATTATATGTATATAGGAAAATACATTTGCATAATTGAAGAAAATCCGGATCGTGCTTCGACTTGTATACACTATAATAATTAACGATAATAAAGAATTAAAGCGGTAAATGCAAGCAATTAATGTCCCAGCGAGAATGGGTATATTCCTCTTTATAACCCCCTCAATAACATGTAATCTCCATCACCGGTGTCTGACCCCGAAGTGCGACCCCGGGCGACTGTAAATTTTAGGAAAACGTGCAACGAATGCAACGCCCACCATCGCTCCCAACCGTGGCTATCAACTCCTGACGGGCCACAATTGACGCTTATTTTTGGGAGAAGCACCTCGGATTACACCCTGGACGCTCGTCCCCGGCTGTAACCTCCGGATACTTTCCCGGGCCCATTTTGAAATAACACGAATTTGCTCGCTTTGAAAAACATACATAAATAGATGCCAAAAGGAAATTTGGGCAAGTTTGGGTGACGACGCAGGGGGTAAACCCTAAGTCAAACTGTCACGCTTAAAAGAAAGAATTTTACTTGCCTTATGAAAATAAAATGATTTAGAGATACTCATAAGTACAAGTTAATATTAAAACGTTTGAAGAATCATGAAAATATAGATTAAATATTTAATAGATATACGAGAAGGAAAAATCAAAGCAAGATGAGCACATAAGGGGAGTTCGCAATAAATTAAAAGAATTCTTACTCCGTTTGAAAGCATTTTAAAACCCTCAACTGGAAACACGGGTACGACAAGACAATCCAAGCTAAGCCTTGAAAAGACGGCCTGAAACTAACAGACGACAAGAACCACATAAGACAAGACACGACAACGACTCACGAAGACTACATCTCAAGAAAACCAATAAACATCATGTAGCAATTGAATTTATAATTGAATTGCAATTAAATCAATTAAATGAAAGTACGAAATTAACGATGCTAAACATGCTCAATCGAAATTCTAATTGCACATTCATGCATATAATATTACAAAGAAACACTCATGCGATTTTCGGATTTTTCGGACGACATTCAAAAATTGGGGAAAAACCCTAAACGAAAAAGGTTCGATTCAAGGTCCGAACGAGGTTGGAATTTCGAAAACTTTACAAAATATTCATCCTTGAATCATAAGGAAGCTATAGGTGAAAACGGCTCGATTTTAGGGGGTCGTATGCAAAAAGTCAACTTTTATTTTTGGCCATTTGACCCCATTACCGTGAGCAACTAAGGAAAAAGGCTGGAAAATTGGCTAAGGCATTCACACGGGCTAACGCACGGCCTTGTGCACGGTCTTGAGCACGCACTCAAGACCGTGCAAGCTGAAACAAAGGCGCACGACCTTCTGCACCGGCGTGCGCAAGCCGGTGCAAGTTAAAGGGGTGTGCACGGTCTGGCGCACGGTCATGCCAAGACCGTGCGTTGGACCGTGTGGTTCCAACACACAGGTGCATAAACGCGATTTTAAGGTTTTTCTCGAGAGTTTCAACCTAAAATCAACTATGGGGGATTCTATAGCCAAAATCATCATGTAAAATTCACACTCATGCATAGTATACATTAATAGCTACCATTTGATCCGAACTACACTAAAAATGGTAAACTATAACCTACGAATCTAATAAATCATCAAATATTTATTTCAATCTAAAATCTATAAAACCGAAGGATTTCATGGATGAAACGAATTAGAGAAAGAAGGTTACCGATAGAGAATTGAATGAGGATCGTAAATCTGGTCTCGGAATTTCGATTGGTCGAGCAACGGATTCGGAACGAGATTTTCTTTTCTTCTCCTTCTTCTTCTTCCTTTCTCCTTCTCTTCTCTCTTTCTCTCTCTCGATTTGTATATGTATCCAAGAGGGTGCATGAGAGTGTGTTCAAGAGGGTGTGAGTGTGTTCAAGATAGTGTGGTTGTGTTCAAAATAGTGCAAAGGTATTTCAAAGGGTTGTAGGTTCGTTTAGAGATTAAAATAAATTCGAGGGGTAGAAAATATAATTATAAATGGTTGAGGATATGGAAATAATTATAATAAATTAAGATTAGCTAACAAAGTTAATCTTTTCATATAAAATTCAACGAAATGTCGAATAATTATTCCGAGAATATATTCTGGAATTTTCGGGTCGTTACACAAGCTCCGCTCGCCAATTCTGGACCAGAATGGAATCATTGTACGGACGATCTAATGGTCCACTCTTATACAATCTAAAGCGATCCATGGCGTTTATTACTCAAGGTACCACATCTCTGGCTTCGTACATCACTAAGTTGAATCTTCTGTATGAAGAAATATGCCAATTACAACCACCACCGACATGTACTTGCGGTGCGTGTACTTGCGCTATTAATCAGCATCTTCAAGATGCAAGATCGTCAGATCAACTCATGCAATTTCTAATGGGCTTAAACGATAGCTACGATGCCTCTCGTGATCAAATTCTTGGAATTGAACCTTTGCCGTCTATGGATAAGGCCTTCTCCATGATCCAGAGGATTGAATCAAATAGAGAGATACAAGTCAACATATCTGAGAATTCTGCTAATCTGGCCAACACTAATCAAGTCAAATCTGCTACAAAATCTTACACTGGAAAAGACAAGGAAGAGAGATACTGCTCCAAGTGTGACTCGAACACACATACTCTCGAGACTTGTTTCAAGATACACGGTTACCCTGAGTGGTATGAGGACTTCAAGAAGACTAAGGGAATTGGAGCTGGAAGGGGCAGAGGAAGGTCTGGTGGCAGATGCCCTAATACTCAGTATAAAAGACAACCTGCAAATACTGCTCAGCATGATACACCCCTGGATCATGAACCTGCTGCAAGCACTTCCAATACATCTGATCTGTCCAATACCACTGCTCTACTTGTGAAACAAGAAGTGGCCAAAGCTGTTAGAGAAAATCTGGAATCTGCTGACGAACAAGTCAACTTTGCTGGTACAGTTGACTTCTCAGGTAACAATCATCTTAATTTTTCTCAGATTAATAGATCTATCTGGATTGTTGATACCGGTGCGTCATCTCATATGTGTGCTGATTTTAAATTGCTTGTTAAACCTGTTAAATGTAACTCTAATATTCCTGTAATCCTGCCTGATGGCTCTACTAAGTCAGTTTCTCATATAGGAAGTGTATTTCTTACCAATAACATTGTTTTGAAAAATGTCCTGTTTTTACCTACCTTCAAGCATAATCTCTTGTCTGTTAGACAACTTATTAAAGACTGTAATTGTTTCTTCACATTCTACCCAACATACTGTATATTGCAGGACCTTATTACTAAACAGGTTCTTGCTAAAGGAAAGGCTCTTGGCACCCTTTATATACTTGATACCTGCATACCTACTGAGTCTACTTTTACTTCAAAACCTTCTGCTATTTTGGAAACTGATTGTAAACTGTTTCAAAGGAATAAACCTAGTTGTAACAAAGTCTTGAGTTGTAAACCTGTTAGCATCCATTTTCTTCACAATAGACTAGGTCACATTCCTCTCAGTTGTATGAAACATTTGGATATTCCTATTGATGATAATAAAGATTTCAAACCTTGCGATTCTTGTCATAGTGCTAAACAATAAAGACTTTTTTTTTCTCTAACTAAATCCAAAACCTCTAGCATTTTTGAATTAATCCATATGGATGTTTGGGGGCCCTATAGAAAACCTAGTTTAAATGGCTCTCATTACTTTCTTACTTTGGTTGATGACCACAGTAGAGCTACCTGGATATTTTTGATGCCCCACAAACAATTAACTCACAGTATCATTTGTAATTTCATCAAAATGGTTAATAATCAATTTAATACTCAAATTAAATGTTTTAGGTCTGATAATGGTACTGAGTTCATAAACCATAAATTGTCTCAAACTTTTTCAGATCTTGATATCACTCATCAGACCTCCTGTGCTTATACACCTCAGCAAAATGGAATTGCTGAGAGAAAACATAAGCATATATTAAAAATTGCCAGATCATTGCTTTTTCATGCTAATATGCCTATAAAATTTTGGGGAGAATGTGTTTTAACTGTTGTATATCTGCTAAATAGATTACCTACTGCTATACTTAATTGGAAAACTCCCTTTGAGGTATTACATAAAAGAAAGCCTGAGTATTCTCATCTCAGGACTTTTGGGTGTTTATGTTACTCTACAAACACCTTACCCAATAAAGACAAATTTAGCCCAAGAGCATATAAGTATGTTTTTATTGGGTATAGCAACACTCAGAAGGGGTATAAGCTTTACAACTTGAGCACTCACACTGTTTTTATATCTAGAGATGTTGTTTTCTATGAAGAGCATTTTCCATTCTCCAATAAGATTGCCAATAATTCTCCTCGTGTGCCTTTGCCTATTATTGTTGATGATGATACTAATGATTTCATTACTCCTACTAATGATTTACATGATTCTGATTCAAGTGAAATGCTCCCTATTCATACTGATAATGATAATACTGATGTTGAAGGTAATATCCAATCCACTGAGTTAGATAATAATCATGACTCCAATGATGATCAAATTGAAGATAGTGATAATTCTAATGTTGATAATGGTCTGAGGAGAAGTACTAGAGAGAAAACTAGGTCCTTTTGGCTTGATTCATACGTTACATACAATGTCAATGCTTCCAAACCTGTTTCTTCTCACATGCATGATTCTGTGTATTTTTGCTATAATGATACTTATAAACAATTCTTTGCCAATGTGGCTGCTGTCCATGAGCCTGTCTCTTTTAAACAAGTTGTTCAATACCCTGAATGGGGAGAGGCCATGGACAGAGAAATAAAAGCCTTAGAAAGTAATAAAACTTGGGAAATTACAGAATTACCCCCTGGAAATAAGGCCATAGGATCAAAATGGGTATATAAGGTGAAATATAACCCTAATGTTACTGTAGAACGTTATAAAGCTAGGCTTGTAGCTAAAGGGTACAGTTAAGTGTTTGGCATTGATTACTATGAAAGTTTTTCACCAGTTGCTAAATTAGTCACAATTAGACTCTTTCTATCCATTGCTTCTGCCTATTCTTGGGGGTTATATCAATAATGCATTTTTGTATTTTTGCATGGTTACATTAATGAGGAAGTTTACTTACAACCTCCTAATGGTTATATTAAGGCTACTAATGGTCAAGTTTGCAGGTTAACTAGGTCTCTTTATGGGCTTAAGCAAGCTAGTAGACAATGGAATGTTGAATTCACTAATCATTTGATTAGTCTTGGGTTCAAACAATGCTGTCATGATCATTGTCTTTTCCTTAAACATACTAACACCTCTTTTACTGCATTACTCTTGTATGTAGATGATGTTTTGATTACAGGTTCTAGTGATGAGAATATAGCTGCCATCAAAAAGAATTTGCATTCCAAGTTCACCATTAAGGATTTGGGACAAGCAAAGTACTTATTGGGGTTGGAGATATTCAGGGATACAACAGGCCTGTTGGTAACACAATCTATATACATACATGATATATTAAGAGACTCTGGTATGGATACTTCTAAACCTTCTCCCTCTCCTTTGCCCTCTGGTTTCAAATTTCATGATGAATACAGTCCACCTCTTAAGGATCCAGAACAATATAGGAGGTTAATAGGCAGACTTTTATATCTCAACTTATCTAGACCTGATATCTATTTTGCTGTGCAACAATTGAGTCAGTTTGTGTCACAACCTACTGAATTTCATATGAAAACTGCTCAGCATGTCTTGAAATATCTTAAGGGATGTCCTACTGCTGGTATATTATTTTCTGCTTCTAACAATCTTAACCTCAAAGCCTTTTGTGATGCTGATTGGGCCACCTGTCCAGTCACTAGAAAGTCTATAACTGACTATTGTATTTTCCTTGGTTCATCTTTGGTATCTTGGAAAGCTAAAAAGCATAATACTGTCTCTAGATCCTCTTGTGAAACAGAGTATAGGTCTCTTGCTTCTACTGTATGTGAATTACAGTGGATATGTTATATTTTGCAAGCTTTTCAGATTAATTATAAACTGTCTATTCCTTTGTATTGTGATAATAAGTCTGCTCTTGACATTACTGAAAACCCTGTCTTTCACGAAAGGACAAAACATATTGAAATTGATTGTCACATAACTAGAAATAAATATAAGGAAGGTTTCATCTTGACCCAACATGTTTCTACTAAGTTACAGCTTGCTGATGTCTTTACTAAACCTTTGGCTGGTTCTCCTTTCAGGTTGTCAATGTCCAAATTGGGATTAGTGTTCCACCAATCGTCAACTTGAGGAGGCGATGTTAGTTTATAGTCTTAGTTTTGTACATAGGGGCATAATTGTAATTTTTTTGCTCTTTTGTAATCTTGTGTTTCCTACCGTGGATAGGAGTCCTATTGTTGCTAGGATTTTAGTTAGCGCTCTCCTTTATTTTCTTTTTGCGTTTGTGGGCTTGTATATAAATAGTCATTTGCTATATATTTTCTCTATTTAATGAAATACAATAATATGCATTATTTACTCTGATCATCGTCTTCCCCAAATTGGTTTCAATGCCATAGTTTAGTTTCTTCAAGAATTTCGTGGGTTGCTTAGTTTTTATGCTTTTTAGCCTTTTTAACTTCCCCAAAATTTTTGACATGCATTTTCTTTCCGGCACTTACCTTGGTAGGAGTCGGAATGTAGTCTTCTTCAAGTCTTCCCTCAATTTTTCTGCCAAGTTATACGTCGTTTTCTGGGATACGAGTCATAAACTTCTACTTAAAAAGAGTGATGTTCGTATTAACTATTCTGTGTAGGAATGTTTTGGGTTATCTGCTATATAGCATTTAATTCACAGAGCTGTTGTTATTTACTATTTATTATGGATGCTCTGTACATTAGCCTCTTCTGTTATGGCTTTTGGGTACAGTTACCTTTCCTTTTATTCTGGTCAAACTCCGACTTCAGGAATTGTGAGGGAGGAAATTTTGACAACACATGATATAGGTTTTCATGTATTTTGATCTCGGATCTCTTTTGGGTTTTGTGAAATCTTGTAGTTTTTATTTGCTTGGGTTTCAGCCTCTGTTCTGTACATAATACAAAATGATTTGGTGGTTGACTTATTTTGAAGAGTGAAAAAAAGCGTAGTACCTTTATTCAGTTTGATTCTGATTCTTCTTTTACAATTTATGAATATTTATGAATTTTGCAATACACTGCTTGTGTTGCCCACCATATTCTTTACTCTTATGCCTTTTAATTTCTGATTGTTTCTGCTGTTCAGAAGCACTTGATAAACCCCTTGCTAGAGATTTCTCTATGGATCCAACTGAAGAAAATGGTAATGGAGCTACAGAAGCAATGCCTCCACCACCTCCTCCACCCGTTCCTCAAGGAGTTACTCCATTAAAAGCCAAATCTGAACCTGTTATAAAAAAGGTGTCTCGTGTCCCAATGGCGAGACGTGGCCTTGGAACCAAGGGAAACAAGGTTCCCATCCTTACCAATCACTTCAAAGTGAATGTGACCAATCTTGATGGACACTTTTTCCATTACAGTGTATGTCATAAATAAATACATTATCTCTTTTTCCGTTATCTTTCCCTTATTCTGCCTTTCTGGCTTTAGAAATTATCTTGGCTCAATCTTTGCTCTATTCTGTAGGTTGCCCTTTTCTATGAAGATGGTCGTCCTGTTGACGGCAAGGGTATTGGTAGGAAAGTCCTCGACCGTGTCCACAAGACATATCACTCTGAGCTGGCGGGCAAAGACTTTGCTTACGATGGGGAGAAAACGTTGTTCACTGTGGGCCCACTACCAGGGAACAAACTCGAGTTCACTGTTGTTCTTGAGGAAGTTACCTCAAATAGGTCTGTATGAATTTGGTATCTTTCGTTTTAGCCATGTCCTGTTCTAGAATATGCTAATATTTGTTTATATTTCAGGAACAATGGTAATGTCAGCCCTGGAGGACATGGGGGTCCTAATGAAAATGACAAGAAAAGACTGAGGCGTCCCTATCAATCTAAGACCTTCAAGGTGGAGCTCAGTTTTGCTGCAGAAATACCAATGCAAGCAATAGCGAATGCTTTGAGGGGACAAGAATCTGAAAACTCTCAAGAAGCGTTGAGGGTTTTCGATATCACTTTGAGACAGCATGCAGCAAAGCAGTATGTCATGCATGGTTTAAAACGTTTATGAATTATGAATGTGTTTATGTTTTAAAAATATTATTTATTCTTAATTTCAGGGGTTGTCTGCTCGTTCGTCAGTCGTTTTTTCACAATGATCCTAAGAATTTTGCTGATGTTGGAGGTGGTGTTTCGGGTTGTCGAGGATTCCACTCAAGCTTTAGGACCACGCAGAGCGGGTTGTCTTTGAACATTGGTAATATTTGGTTAATACATATTGGTTAATTTTTGGTAACTTTGTTGTTGATTATAATAGATTGATGGCTATTCTTTCAGATGTGTCGACAACAATGATTATCAAGCTGGGGCCTGTGGTTGACTTTCTGGTTGCTAATCAAAATGTTAAAGATCCATTCTCAGTTGACTGGGCAAAGGTATACTTGGCCACCGTCTTAAGTTTTCCTTATTCTTTTTTGTGAGGGGCTTTGTGGTTACTAACAAACTGTTCACCAATCAGCATTTATCAGGCAAAACGTACCCTTAAGAATTTGAGGGTGAAAACAGGTCCCACCAACCAAGAGTACAAGATAACCGGGTTAAGTGAGAAATCTTGTCGCTAGCAGATGTGTGCTTCCCTGTTTCTGCTCAAGTGTTTACCTTCTCACATTTGTAGTTTGCTTATTTTGTCTGACATATTTAATTGAGTTTACATTTTTAAACATTCTATAGGTTCACATTGAAGCAGAAAAGTAAGGATGAAAATGGTGAATTTCAGACTGTAGAAGTCACTGTCTACGACTACTTTGTCAACCACCGCAACATTAGTCTGTGATATTCTGCTGATTTACCATGCATTAATGTTGGAAAGCCCAAGAGGCCTACTTACTTCCCAATTGATGTGAAAAGGAATAAACTTAAGTTGCTTTAAAGTGAAAATATAGTGAATTTGAAACTTACCTGCTTCTATGCATGCTTGTATTCTTAGCTATTTACTTTGGTGTCCTTGCAACGTTACATCAAAGCTCTCTCGACCTTTCAAAGATCGTCCTTGGTTGAGAAATCGAGACAAAAACCACAAGAGAGGATGTCAGTTCTCAGTAATGTATGCTTCTTCCATTCAGTGAACTCGAATATCTTTTTCTTTTCCCTTCTTGTTCGTGTGTGTGTGTGTGTGTGCTGAGCTACTTCTGGCTTGTTGCAGGCTTTGAAGATCAGCAACTATGATGCAGAACCAATGCTTCGCTCTTGTGGCATTTCCATTGGTAGTAACTTTACTCAGGTTGAAGGCCGTGTTCTGCCAACCCCAAAGGTATATTTCTAAAATATAGATATTGCTCACTTTTAAAATATGCTTGCTTAGATTTCAGTTTTAGTGTTGAATAAAGTGCTGTTGTGACCCTTTATTTCATTCTTTTTCCAGCTTAAAGTCGGTAGGGGAGAAGATCTGTTTGCTAGGAAAGGAAGGTGGAATTTCAATAATAAGGTCTCCTCTGCAAACCACTGTAATATCAAATTATATTTCATATAATTTATTTTGATTATTGATATGTTTGGACATACAGAAAGTTGTTGATGGAAGTAAGATAGAACGCTGGGCAGTTGTGAACTTTTCGGCTCGCTGAAACACAGACCAACTGATCAATGACTTGAAGAATGTTGGTAAAATGAAAGGAGTTGTAAGTTCTTCACATCCTTCTTGCTTTATTGTTTTCCTTATGACATGATTTGTAAAGCAATGCGGTATTACATTATAATAGGAAATCGAAGATCCATTCAAACATATCTTTCAAGAAAACCCACAGTTCAGGGTTGAGAAGATGTTTGAAGAAATAAAGTCAAAGCTTCTGGGCCCAACTAAGTTCCTTCTCTATTTGCTTCCTGAGAGGAAAAACTGTGATATCTATGGTTTGTGTGATTAAATAACCTCTATTTAAATACTTTCTATTTAAACAAAGTAAGTTGAGCAGATTATAGTGTGATCATGATTTTATGAATTTAACTTGTAAGGTCCATGGAAGAGGAAGAACTTGTCTGAGTTTGGTGTTGTGACTCAGTGCTTGTCGCCCATGCGTATCAATGATCAGTATTTGACTAATCTCCTGCTAAAAATAAATGCCAAGGTTAGTTTCTCCAAATTTTAGCAGTTGATCTGAACTATTAGTTTCGATTCTTTTTTCTTATTTATTTCTGTTTTCGTCTCTTATATGTTGTGGTTTTTGCTTCTAGCTTGGTGGGCTGAACTCTGTTTTAGCTGCTGAGATATCACCTTCACTTCCAATGGTATCGAAGGTTCCCACACTAATTCTTGGAATGGATGTCTCACATGGCTCACCTGGACAGTCTGATATTCCCTCCATTGCTGCAGTAAGTACTAATTGATATTTTTTATTTAATATATATTTCTCCGTGCATAGTAAATGAGCACATAATGAGTTTTTCAATCATATGCCTTCATGATTTTACCATAAAACTTAAGTTTGAACGATCTATGATCCTCTTTTCTTTTTCTGGTTTTGAATTGGTTTGATTAATCAATCAAAAATCAGGTTGTTAGCTCGAGGCAGTGGCCATCAATTTCTCGATATAGAGCTTGTGTTCGAACACAGTCTCGAAAGGTTGAAATGATAGATTCACTGTTCAAACGTGTCTCAGATACTGAAGATGATGGCATTATCAGGTGATACTTTTGGCGTAATTATGTTTAACCAAACCAATGGTATACAGTATATCTGAATATTTATTCATCTATTGCAGGGAGCTTCTGGTAGATTTCTATACCATTCTGGGAAGAGGAAGCCTGACCAAATCATTATCTTCAGGTAATATCTTGTGTTATCTGATTAGGTTCTGCTGGATAATTGTTGTTTATAAATGCTTCTGCGTATTCCTGATATTTAAATTGTGCAAATCCTCAGAGATGGTGTGAGTGAATCTCAGTTTAACCAAGTCCTCAACATTGAGCTAAACCAGATTATCGAGGTCTCTGCTCAGACCATCACGCTATTATGAAGTTTCAAAGTATTTGTATTAATTTTCTTGGTTTTCAATAACCTGTTATTTGTCCATCTTGTTCAGGCCTGCAAATTTCTTGATGAGAATTGGTCACCTAAGTTCGTGGTGATTGTTGCACAAAAAAATCACCACACCAAATTTTTCCAGACCAACTCTCCTGACAATGTGGATCCAGGTAATTCATTTTATTTTTTTTTTGTGAATGCAATTTCCTCCATTGTAAAGTGATAAAGATAGCAGATTTTGAATCACTCCAATATCTTGCTGTTTCAATCTTGCAGGGACTATAATTGATAACAAAGTGTGCCATCCCAAGAACAATGATTTTTACCTCTGTGCCAATGCTGGGATGATTGTAAGTACTTTTTATGTTTTAGCAATCATATGCATAATTATAACAAAACGAATACAAAATAATAGTCTTAATGCTCAAATGTTATGTATGAATTTATCTATAGGGGACAACACGACCAACACATTACCATGTCTTGTTGGATGAGGTGGGTTTCTCCCCAGATGATCTGCAGGAGCTCGTGCATTCCCTGTCCTACGTGTAAGTGGACCCTTAATTGAAAAAAAGATAACAAATTTTAAACTATCCCATTATATTTAATTCATTAATTTCCAGAATTATTATTTTAAAATTGCTTTTGATTCCTCTCTGCAGGTACCAGCGCAGCACCACAGCTATTTCCGTTGGTAATTCGACATTCTAAACTCACTTTCAAGTTTTTCCTTATAATTTTCTTCATTTTCAAGAAATATTTACCATTTCTTTTGTCTGTTGAATCTGCAGTTGCCCCGATATGCTACGCTCACTTGGCTGCCTCTCAGTTGGGCCAGTGGATGAAGTTTGAGGATGCATCAGAGACATCTTCGAGCCACAACGGGACAACTCCAGCTGGTGCTCCGCCAACTGTCAAGCCGATGCCTAAGCTGAAGGACAGTGTTCGCAATACCATGTTTTTCTGTTAAGAGCTAGTTATTTAGCAACATTAGTTATATATACTAGGTTAATGGCTGTATCCAGCCTTGAACAAAAAGTCTGCTGGTGGTTCTTGCACAGTTTTGGGTTTTGGTTCGCTACTTTTGTCAATACGATTGCATGGATACAACTGATTTTTGTATGGCTGGAAGATGATCCTAGTCTACTAGGAATCTATGATGTGTTTTTTGTGAATATGCAGGTTTCTCTGGATAATGTACTTGAACTTTTGGGGTGATAACTTGATCATATTAAAGAGTTTTGTTGGCTTCTGGATTCTGGAATGAATGCAGTTTACTTTTATATGGAATCAATCTTTTAATTCTGCTGGCTTAAAAAGAGTCGTGAGAGGTGTTTTTTTTTGTTGCTTCTGGTTAAAATAAGCTGAAATAAGCTACAAGCTAAAAATGGGTATGCTTGTAGCTTCTAGATTTTCTTTTAGACCCCAAGTTAAAATTGTGTTTTTTTTTTTTTAATTTAATTGCCACTTAAATTTTTTATATTGTTTTTTTTTCTCAAAAAAGTAATAATTTAAACTGCTGAATTGTAGCTTAGAGTTGTGACTTGTGTGACTCGTAGGGATTGAATCAAATCCAGTTTGATCTTATTACGATTTCTTTCCTTTTTCGGGTGATTAGTGCGGAATTTTCTGTGTAGGGTTCAATAATTATAAACTTGTAATTTATTCAAAATTACCAAAACGTCCCTTTGCTTTCTGCTTACACTTCTCTAGTTCTCTTTAGGTCACAAAATTCATAATTATATAATTATATATTATTTATTATATATATTGCGAAATATTGAATATTATTTAAAATACATTGTTATATATTTTACCATTCGAACTCTTGTTGTTTTTAATGTTGCTAACTTACTATAACACTATTATGTTAGTTGATATGTTAGTTACAAGGGAAGTTCTATCATTAGTCTCAATTGTAGGTGACTAATATTAGTCACCCATCATTCTAACCATTAGATCTAATGCATATAATCTTAGCCGTTTAATTTTTCTTAAAATTAAAATATATTTTCTTAGTTTTCTTTAAATATCCACCCATCAACACTATATCTTCAAAATTTAAACTCAAAAATAAAATGACAAATTTCAATAAATTGGTGAGTTTTTGTAATTTTTTTTTAATTTTCTTTATTCCTAAATAATGTAAGAAGTAAAATGACATCCATATTGCATATATTTAATTATTTCTATAATTTTTTATATTTTTTTCCTAAAAATACATTATATAACCATTAAAATTCTAAAAATATATTATAGTTATTAGATCTGAATTACATGACATAATTATTTATTTTAATTAACAAATTTATTTATATTCATTAAATTATGTAAATATTTTATAAAAATATCTGCTTGAGAAATTAAATAAAGTGAATAATATATATTGATTTAAAGTTAAATATAAAATTATATCATTTAGTTATATGCTAATTGAATAATTAAAATTAATTTGTCCATAACTATGTATCTAAGATTAATAATAACATAAAGTATCTAAGATTATAATATATTTATTTTATATTAAGAAAAATTGATCACTAATCATGTCATTAAATTTAACGTTAAGTTTAACATGCATAAAGTATGTACTATATAAGTTGAATTAAAAAACGAGTGTTGTTCTATATGGATTATTATTATTATTTATTTTATGTTATCATTATTATTTATAGCATTTATTATAAAATATTATTATATAATTATATTTATCTCACATCATAATAATAATGTTGACTTAATAATTAGTTTACTTTTTAGTAAATACGTTTAATTAAAAGGCATCTTAATATGGTGTAAATTTTTAATTAATTTTTTAATAAAATATTTTTGTCTAAAAATAATGAATTATAGTCTTAAAAATATTAAAGGATAAGATTAACTATTTTAGTAATATATATCTATATGGACACATGGCATTATTTTAAGCTATAACTAATGTTAGTCACCTACAATTGGTAACTAACCATAGAATTCCCCTAGTTACAAATCTAAATTTAATTAAAACATTAGTTATGACATCATTATACATATAGTGGTCCAATAATATCTATACATAATTTAAATTTTAATTATATAATAAAGTATGAAAATCTGAAATAGAAAATATACATGTTTTAAACATAAACTATAAAGAGAATCATTTAAATAATAAAATTTATTATGAATTTTAACTAATGTAAAACAATAAATCAGATACATACTAGAATTGGCAATAAAAATATATAAATGTATTACTGTATTTATTCAATCATACCAAATTATTTAATTAACCAAAAATAACATTTTTTTGTATATAAAAAGTAAAAACCTAATCATAAATAAGAGCTGAAGATATATATATATATATATATATATATATATATATATATATATGTCACCGGTATATATATGTACAAAATCAACAGTCAATCTGTCAACATTGGTCTGAAAACTTTACAACCCTAGTCTCTCTCTGTCACACAAATTACATACTCTCTCTCTCTCTCTTCCTCACTCCGCCGGCCGGCGCCTCCT
The DNA here is from genome assembly GCA_958496215.1 of Verbena officinalis. Classification (NCBI taxonomy): domain Eukaryota; kingdom Viridiplantae; phylum Streptophyta; class Magnoliopsida; order Lamiales; family Verbenaceae; genus Verbena; species Verbena officinalis. Next base: position 2,387,537 of record OY292385.1, read on the forward strand.
ATATCTCATGCTTCCGCCACTTGTCTCCTCTACTACCGCCGCCGTACACTAGTAATCACGTCACTCTCAAACTTCCAACCATTCGCTTCTTCTATCCTGTAGAATTATCTTTGTTTCACTTTTTTATCCGAATAAAACCCCGTGTAAATTAACATCCATACATAGTCATGGGGACTGGGGACAATGGGGGTAATGGTGGTGGTGATCGGCTTGATAATCAGAACGATGTCGTTGTCGATGGTCCTCCCAAGTCGCCGTGGAAGACTTCCGCCGCCGCTTCTTCGGTGACGGAGTCTGACTCGGACTCGTGGCCAGCGCTCTCCGACGCGCAGCAGCGGGCCAAGAGTAATGGGAGTGTCGACTCCAACTCGTCTAAGTCACCTCCCCTGCCGTCACAAGCTGAGTCTGATGATTGTGGTGCTCCTCCCGTGGCTCCAGCGCCGGTTGGTGAACATTTTTATTTGATTACTGTCGATTTTATATTTTTAATTAGTTAATTTGTCGATTTACTTGTGAATGCAGTTATCTATGCGTTTAGTTTATGTGAAGAGGTTGAAGTTCATGGCTTAACTTGCTCCTTTGCGTGCCTTTATGTGTGTTGGCTGTAAATGTTATCACGAGCTAAATAAGTTAAACAATGGAAAAAAGTGAATGGAATACTCTGAAACACAGAAACAACTACCAAATAAAGATTTTAATTTTATTGGAAACAATTGTGTGAGGTAAATGAAAAGCATCTTTTGAGTCAATAATATAACTTTTCTAATTTAATTCGTCTTGATTAAGTACTTCAGTTATCTTCTTTTCATGTTTATTAATACATACTGTCTGAAAATTAAGTGAAATTGGTAAGATCTGTTGGTGTATCTATAAAAGCGAGATTTGTCAATTTGCTTTTGTATACTATTATTACACGTGGTCTTAGCTTCTCGGAGTTGGAAGATATGCATATTTTTCGTGATTCTGAAATTCTAATCTTATTGTTTCATACCTTTTAGTCACTCTGAGTGGTAATAAAGGTATCCATTAGCAATAAAGACAAAGAGATCCGCATTGGGCCTGAGCCACTATATTGGTGAAGGAAAAGGGAAGTGCTTCCAAATGGGTAAAATGACTGCATGAGACTAGTATTAATTCACTAAAAATCCATCTTTCCGAATATCCTTAATATTTTTTGATTTGTCTTAGCTAGGATTGTTAGTTCTAAAATCTGTTTCTTGGTTCAATATGTGTCATCTGCAACTAGGTCAGGAACCTAGGGAATGGAGCATATCTCCCATTTTCTCAGCCCTTGCTGGACCAATAACCATAGGCTTGAAATAGAAGATTATACATTATTATATTTATGTGCCCTTTGGGCTGTCTTGATTCCCTTGGATGAAATATCTCATTTCATTGGGAAAGCTAGATAGGGTCAATGTTCGGCATACTTTTGCTACAGATTTACTTTTATCGACATTTTTAACTAATTGAATTTGCATACATTATGCTTACCGCATTTTAGCTTACCTACCAATACTCTGGCATTCCAGGTTGCAGTTGAGCAGCAGAAGTTCCATGGACGTGGTAACCTTAAGTCTCCTCGTAGGCCGTACTCTATGCATCAGAATAAAACTGGCCCTAAATATGGCACAAATGGTGTACCTCCATTTCCCGTCCCGTTGCCCTATGGTCCGCCAGCTGTCACACCAGTTTTTCATACCATGGTTCCTGTTCAGCCAATCTCTGGCCCTGCATATCCTTATCAGTTCCCTCCAGGCCCTTTTCCTAGACCCGATGCTCAAATGGTAAAGCCTGGTAGTGATGCTGCACAAGCTTTTGTTCCCCCTAAAAATGGAGGTTTTCAGCCTTCACCAAATACTGATTCAACTGCTCATGATTCTGGTGCTGTTGGAAGAAGGCCTAGTACAAAAGAACAAGGTGGCCAAATGAATACTTCATGGAATAATCAACGGCCAGTTGCTTCTAACAACCTCCATTTGCAACAACCAATGGGGCCCAGACATTTTATAAGGCCTCCATATTTTAGTCCTACAGGCTTTGTTGACGGGCCAAACTTCCAAGGTATTTGAATTAAGTATATTTGAAGATGTATTAGCTTATTTAGCTATGTTACAGTTACACTCTTTTCCTTTTCCCTTTAGTCTATTTTCCTTATTGAAATTTTCTTCTCTAAGAATGCATTTCTAACTAGGTATTTCCATGATACAGGTCCACCTGGGGCTTTTTATTACTACCCTGCTCCTCCTCCAGGTTCTGTTAGAGTACCCTATCCACCATTTTTAGTTCCATATCCTTTGAGCCCAGGAGTTCCGATGCCACCCTCGCCGACAATAGCCTTGAAAGCTAACATTGTAAAGCAAATTGAATATTATTTCAGGTGAATTGTCCATACTCGTTTCATGGCTTGTAATATTCTTGGTTCAATAGTAGTTCCTGCTAAAATTGAAATATAAGCAGTGAAAAAAACACTGAACGTACTACTTTTGCAGTAACGAGAATCTGCAGAATGATAAGTACTTGATTTCCTTGATGGACGACCAAGGCTGGGTTCCAATATCAATTATTGCAGACTTCAAAAGGGTAATACTTCAGCAGATTTCTTTTATTATTTAATCTGTGTTCTTGAATATGCACATTCATAGGAGTAAAACTTTTAAAAAGAACTTTTTTTTCTTGTTTCTCTTAATTGGGTAGGTGTGGTTGGAGGGTAGATAGTTTTTGATTTTACATAGCTGCATGTCCCTTCGCTTAGCTTGGTTGATTCTCCAGGATCAGGTTTTCTCTCTGATTATTATGCCTACTAAGGTTTCCTTATTATTCTCATTTTCAGATTAAGAGGATGAATGCGGAGATACCATTTATATTAGATGCATTGCAGGCTTCAGAGACTATTGAAGTGCAGGTTTGATAATTTGTCTCTTTTGCGCATCCTCAGTCGGTTGTTTACACATCCATGCATCAAAATTACTTTTGTATGCTCTTAAGTTCAAATTTTCATTTCTTTCTTGTGAATTATTGAAACATAATTTGAATCAAATCTCTGTAGGGAGAGAAAGTTAGGAGACGTAACGAGTGGTCAAAATGGATTCCCGCTTCAAGCAGTAAATCTTCATCTGTTGTTGGAACTTCCATGAAGAATGATGAGCAAAATGAAAATAAAGCGGACATATCTGAAGAGAAGGCGGAACTTCCTTCACCAAATGAAAGCTCTGTGGATTGCCTTCCATTGGGTGCAGCTACTGTAAAAGGTTCCACTGACACTGATACAGAGCAAAGCAAGGATAAAAAAAATTCTAGTGGCAAAATACAGAAAGTTACTTCAGGAAATAATAATTCAGGCGTGGAGTTGAAGTTTCAACCCAAGAATAATGATGTTAGGACTAAACTTTACAATGAAAACAGAAAGATGCAGGTGAAACCAAATCTCAATGTAAAGAATTTGGATGAATCATCTACAGATTTTTCAAGCCCGTTTATGCTTGACGAAGAGCTGGAATTGGAGCAGAAAACAATAAGGAATGACCATCCTTCTCCTGGGGCAAGGTATTTCAGGCTTGTTCTCTGCTTGGTTTACCTATATCTGCCGTTGCTCTTTACCTAGTTCTTTTTAGTCAGCTTTATTTTCATTGAGTGCTTAAGGTTATTAGTTTTCAACATACTATCAGTTTTGTTTGCTGGATGCATTATGTACAGGTGGTGTTATCACGTTTTTCCATTCCTTATGTGTTTACTTCCATTTCATGTAAATCTCTCATGTTAACACATTTGACTCGTCACTTCAAAAAATTTGGGTCCATGCAGGGTTGATGACGAAGATGATGAAATGGTAGTTAATGATCAAGCTGTCGAGAGGCTTGTAATTGTTACTCAGGTGAGCCCATGAGCTGCTAGCTGACTGGCTTCTTTGAGACACGCTGCTAGCCTACTTGTTTATATCATTCCCAGATAGTGTTTGTAATGCTTACAGTTCTGGTATATTCTCTGGATCTTCTATGAATATGCAATTTATGAGGGTTCCTTAAATCTGCAATCTCATTTTAAGTTCTGTGAAGACGTCAAAAATTGTTGCAATCATGAAGTTTTAGATCCTACCTTCTCTGAGTCCTGTAGTCACACGTTTTCATATTTTGCTTCATGTATGATCCTTTGTTTAATTTGTTATACTGGCTACGAACTTTTTTCTCGTTCTCAGTAGTCAGTACTGATCCAAATTCACTGAGTTCCCTTACTTTATATGTTCAATTCTTATGGAGTCTAACCTTAGAGAGAAAGTCTTAGTTTTCCCATGTGAATTCGATTCACTTTGAATTCTTCGATTTCCTCTTTAATTAATGATGAGCTAGTTTTTATCCTACAGAATAGTCGGATTATTGAAGGACCACGTGACGAATCTAAAACTATCTCCAGTGAGCTTGCTTCTGCTATAAATGACGGCCTCTACTTTTATGAGCAGGTTAATAGATTGATATTCTTATGCATTCCATCATGTAAGTTCTCTTACACATCACAAGAAAAGCAATTATTTCTAACCAATTTCCAATTTTGCAGGAGCTAAACTCGAAACGTTCTCATTGTAGGCATAATAACAAACATAATATTAACGAAAGCAGGGACGAGAACTCCAAATATTCTGCTAAAAATGCTACATTATTAAATTCAAGAGCTGCTGATCATTCTACTGGAAGAATTAATAATGAAGGACCTGGAAATTCTAATTCTAGGAGGAAGCAAATCAAAGGCAGCTCAAAACCACATCCCATACATAAGCAGAGATTATTCCATGGCAGTTTTAAAGGTCATGGAATTGGCAGAAACTCTCTTGGAGTTGTATCTGAAAGTCCACCGAGTGATGCAGTTGGTTTTTTCTTTGGTTCTACACCTCCAGATAGTCATGGGTTAGTCTCGAACTTTCTGTCTTATTCTTCCACAACATTTCCAATAACATGTTCAGTTTTATTTGTCAAATTTGTTTTACTGTTTTTCCAAGAAATCAAAATTTGTAATTTCACAGGTTCAGGCCATCAAAGCTGAGCGCTTCACCTCAGAGCAATCTCTCGGGAAGTAGTCCACCAGTTGGTTCAATACCAAAGTCATTTCCACCATTTCAGCATCCGAGTCATAAACTTCTGGAGGAGAATGGTTTCAAGCAGCAGCAGTAAGGAGATCTATTAATATTAGGCTCTAAATACGATATGAAAAGATAAATAGCTGGCTAGTAATAGTATGCTTGCGTTCACATTTTGCTGCAGAGTTGACATTAGGCTCTAAATACGATATGAAAAGATAAATAGCTGGCTAGTAATAGTATGCTTGCGTTCACATTTTGCTGCAGAGTTGACTATGTTCTGCAAAGCATTGATGAACTTTTAATTGGCTGATAAATTATCTTTTCATCAGGTACAAGAAGTATCAAAAGCGCTCCCTTAGTGAGAGAAAGAAATTGGGCATTGGTTGCAGTGAGGTATTATTCAGAGTTACAGCTAAAATTTAAGTTTGAACTGTGGGAAAGAGTTTTGTAATCTCATTTTCTCTTTTATTGCAGGAGATGAATACACTTTACAGGTTTTGGTGTTATTTCCTAAGGGACCATTTTGTTCCTTCAATGTATGATGAATTCCTGAAGTTGGCTCAAGAAGATGCCGCTGCTAGTTATAATTATGGAATGGAGTGCCTATTCAGGTTTTACAGGTAGGATTCAATTCCCTACTTTTTCTCAAAAAAAATCGTCATTTCCTCGCTTCATTCTCTTTAAACATCTCTTTATGCTTTCTTTCTTATTTCAGTTATGGATTGGAGAAGGAATTTAGAGAAGACCTCTATGAGGACTTCGAACAGCTGACACTTGACTTCTACAAAAAAGGAAACCTTTATGGCCTGGAAAAGTATTGGTAATTTGTTAAACTTTTATAACTCTTTCTTCTTTCTTCTATCTTGCATTGAGACCAATGTGGTTGGAAGGGTCACCCCCCAAATTGGGTCTCCGCAGTACCCGAGTCCCGAAAAAAACCAGGTGGAAAACCAAGAAAAAAACAAAAATATGATTGGACACCTGGGATATTCTAGAATGATCTAACTATTTGCAATTTTTGGGGTTTGGGGCAAATGCAATATACTTCTATGAAATACATTTATTTAAATGTTTAAGTTGCTGTGACAAGGGCTTATTCTTACTTGGCAGGGCATTTCACCATTACCGGGAGAGCCGTGACCACAAAGAACCACTAAAGAAGCTTCCGGAATTGGATAGACTGCTCAAAGAAGAATATCGAAGCTTGAACGACTTCAACCGTGCCAGAGTTAAGAATGCGGCTACTACACACGAGGATAATCATTAAGACCATCAGCTGGTACGTTTTGCAGTTGCAATCAGCTGACAAAACTTCAATTTTTGGGAAGAGGATTCTAACAGTCTATAGAGCTTTAGCTGAAGTTGGTGGCCCATTTTTTGGTGTGGTTAAGGATGTCTTTTTTGTATATAGTACGCATTTACAGGGTACTCAATCTCGCCCCATCAAGCCAGACACAATGTTGGATACCAAGGGGATCTTTTTGTCATAGGGTTTGCTGTACATAAGAAAATTATTAAAAAAAAAAAGAAAAAAAAAGGAAAAAGAAAAAAGAAAAAAAAAGAAAGAGAGGGAGAGAGAGAGAGAAGGAAGATAGCTAGATAGATAATAAAGACTTTAGAATTGTGTAACATGGAATTGGTGGAGATTAGATAGTTTGGAAGCCGATTCAGGCTTCTGTTTTTCATTTATTCTTGAATTTTTTAAAATCTTTTTTTCACATTTTTGTGGTGAAAATGCTCTATTTGGGAAGTATTTGACCCAATCTTTTTTTTTTTTGTGTTTTTACTGGTGATTTTTTTTAGATCATCTTTTCTTGGTTACAAGAGTAACTAAGCAATATAAGTATCTAGATTTTATTAACTGCAAATAGACTGTAATTATGAAATTGTACGATAATACTAACTTAAAGACGATATAAACTTTACTATAAGCAGTTACGCACACTATATTTGCAAATTTGAAAAAAGAGAGAGAACGTCTAAGAAAATGGATTCATCCCAAACTGTTGTTCGAAAACCTAACTTCATGAGGAAAATCAGAAGCAAATTAGGAATCTAATTGATAAATAACCAAAAAGGAAAGTTCTTATTTATATTTTGTATTAATCCTAATTTTGAATATTATGTTTCATGACATTGTAATTCATAAAAAATCAAATCAAATATTACTTTTGTAAATCCAAAATGGGTTCGTCTATTCAAATTGGAAACAGCTTCTTCCTGCAACTGAAACAAGTTATTGACAATTTTTGGTGTTACCAAATAAGAAGGATATTTTTTTATTCCTTGAACTTGATTGTTATTGCCAAGTTCAGTTACAAGTTGTTACAAAGGACCAGGAAGTGCAAGTTAATCAAGCAAAATGGTGAAACGTAAAGTCCCAATTTTACAATTTTCCTTTCTATTTTATTATTTACTTCTTGTGAAAAATGTTAGTAACATATATATGTAATGATTCATTATTTTCACTATAATATTAATCAATGTTCCACAAATTAATAATGAAACTCATCAGAACTCAAAACCACCTAGCTACTTACAAAGTCGGACCTTAACATCATTGCCAATATGTGGAAAATGATGAGGATCAATTAAACTGAAATTGTCACAAACTTTACACTCTCATGACACCTCAAATTTCCCAAACTATATGAACATTCACAATGAAAAACCTAATCTTTATGAATTCAAGAAGATGGATCTTCTTCAACAGGTTCCTCATTAAGATCAAAATCCAACATTACTTTCACTGCACTTTTCTTGTTCTCATCATCAACATGGCATCTTCTGTTGTTCTTGCACATATCATGTGACTTAACATCATCATCATCAACTGGGCTTCCACAGTTTTCTCTAATTGCAATATTAACCCTATTCCGAACACTAGTAATCTTGCCATTAGTGCTGTTGATAATGCTCATGTTGAACTTGTTGTGGCTCGAACTATGCCCTCCCAATGCTCGGTGACTCGGAAAACTCTTGTTACATTTATCACAAGTGTACTTTTCTGGGCTAATTTCTGCTACTTTTTTAGGGTTCTTCAAATGATTGATTGCGGTTAAGTTGATTTCTTCGCCAGAATCAATATTATCCGGGAAAGATCCTGATGATGAACTTGTGCCGTTACTGTCCTTCGATTTGCAATCTTTCTTCTTCTTTTTCCCTTTGCCATTTTTGTTTTCAGTTTTTCTTCTACAGTGTGAAGCAGCGTCATTGTTGCCCTCTCTTTCACAAATTTTCAGATTTGGCACAGATTCACAAACCCTACTTTTCCGTTTCTTGGTTGATTCACAGGAATAATCCCTTTTCCGTTTTGGTTGATTGGTGCTTACGCCCTCTTCATCTTGATCTTCAATAGAGTTGAATAGCTTCATCAGCTGACGCGCAACAAGAATCTCGTTATCCGAAATCGGAAAATCAGGTGGCGGAGGGGAATTGATTACCGCCTCCGCCTGTGGAGGCCTGATAGCCGTCCCCCGCCCCCCTCGCTTGGCTCTCATGGCCCAGTTCAAAGAAAGATCAAGCTCCGCAGCCACAGCCGCGTCATTAATTCGATAATCATCCTCCGATTCGGTTTCCGGTGAATTTGCTGGCGGAGATTTGATCTTCTGATCCTGCGACGACGACGGAGGCGGATTCATACCCCGCCAGTCCCTGTCCGGGTGTTTCCTCATGTGGCCAAACAAAGATTTCTTCGACGGAAAATTCTTCCAGCAAATCTCACATATGTTCACAGCCGTCGGGCCCAATGAAGAGCCAGTACCATCCTTACGGTGCTTCTTAATCCTTGATTTGAGCTTCTTAACGGAGTGATCTCTGTTAGCTTGAACGTGGGCGCTGCTCATGTGACCTCCCAACGCTTTGCCGGAGCTAAAACTCTTGTCGCACTCCTTACAGTAATGGGACTTTATTTCCTCCTCCGGCGGCGCCACCTCCGGCATCTGAGGAAGTATGAGCTTCACCACAATCCTCCCGTCGGCCGGCCGATACTCCTCCGTTTCCTCCATGTTTGACTGTTGTGAATAATTCTCTCTATCCAACTTATTATCCATCGTCGTCAATAAATCAAACACAGAAAGCAAGCAAGAAAAATCAAAAGGGTAGCAAAATTCAGAATTTCTGGAAATCTGATGAATCTCAAAAGGAGATCTTTTTCTTCAAAAACCCTACAGAAGACAGAAGGGCAATGAGTAAATAGAAGAAATAAATATGGAAAGTAGTTAAATTTTGGTTTCATTAAAAATGAGGTGAAGAAATATAGAAATGGGCTCTGAAAATTTTCTTTGTTTAGTCTGACAAGAAAATCAATCGACAAGAGGAAATCTTGGCTCAAGCTCAGAACGTATAATTAAGTGCTTTTGCAGAAGAACTCTAATTGTACCGAAAATCAAGATTCTGATAATATAAACTTTAATTACAAGATAGACCCAAATTACACGATATCATGGATTATATATATCAAAATCTCTCTCTCTCTCTATCTCCAGATGTCGATATAAATGCATGGTGTAAGTAAGTGAACAGGAAGCGTTTGTGCATGGGTTCCTAGCTGCATAAAACTCTTCTGTTACTGTCTTTCTATATTCTTAAACAAGTTCTTTATTATTTTATTATTTTTGTATAAACTGAAGTTTTGTGTATTTATTTACTGATCAATATCTCTTTCTTGTTTGAGAAATTACCATATAGTTCCTGAGCTTTCAATAAAGTATTATACATCTTTCAAAAATACCATCGAATAACCTCCTGTTGAAACCCTAAGTGGAAGTATTTTTGGATTATTTGCACATCTATTGAAAACCTCAAGGGCTATATCGTAATTTTTCAAATATGAGTGGTTGAAGAACTTACCTCGCTTAAGAGTGGTTTCTTGCCATGGTCTTTTTTATTTTATAGGGAAAGTCTAATAATGTGATTAGTCATATTAAAGATCTTTAATTGATTGCTTTCTGAAAATAAAATGATTTGTGTGTATCCAATTCCTCATAACAGGGAAATATTATTAGAAGTTGTTTCCCATCTATTATTCTATTGAGTAGAAAATACTTTTTTAAGGTGAGATTTGTACATATTACGCAATTAGTGGTTAATTTTTCATCCTCAATTTGTATAATTGTAAAAAGATTATTATTGAACTTACAATGCAAACTTTTTCTCCTTAATTCTTCGCACTTGTTGACCGTGAATTCTTACATTTACCATAACATTATTGGGCATTTTGCAAATTTTATATGTACATTGACTAATTAAATATCTTAATGAGTGCTTAATTATATGCTTCTTGGCAACAAAAAGTAAATGATATTTAACCACTAAGTGGGGTAGTTTGTTGGTCCAACTCTATGCTAGTTGGAGTAGATTTCTCGAGTTAGAGTCTCTAAATACGGAACACTTTAGTAGGCAGAATTTAACATTAATTTAGTGGGTTCAACCCGACTAAATACATATAAATTCAATTTAGAAAAAGATATATATATATATATATATATATATATATATATATATATATATTATTCTTTACCACTTTCATATATGGCTATATGCATGAGCGAATTCAATGTAATTCCTCATTTGTTATGTAATTTTAAATTTGTTGACTTTATTATAGTTGACCCATCATTTGAAAATTTTCAAAGTAATAGATATATTTGGAGAAGCTCATATAAAAAGTAAACCTACAAAAAATTGATTGACATAACCTTGGAATTAGATTAGAACACACTTTTATATGAGAATAGAAAATCGAAAGAAAAGACAACTTAAACTTTTCATAATCGGATTTTATGAAAAGAATATGAAGAATCGTAAAGACGATATTTAAGCCTTATAAAAAGTATTTAATATTATTCTCATAATAAGGAAAAATTATGTTTTTTTGGGCTAGATTGATATAATCATACCAACACCAAATTGACGTAATTCCGTAAAACTTGTGATTAATGTAAGTTTAATGTCTACAAAGATGCCATAATTTTAGTCCCAATTTCCTTTACAATTTTGGATTAGGACATTCTTGTAAAGCTCCCCTACTAATGACAGCTACGCTACTCGAATATAGAACCTAAACTATACGTCACTTGGGTTATCAATTTCCACAAAAATAAACAAAATAAAAGACATTCCATCATCAGCCAATATATTTTGATAAATAATTCGTCATGAAAATTCATCCAGTTTGAATAACAACAATCAATATCAAAATCCAGGTTCCAATGAAGCAAAATTTCTTCAGGAGGGCCCAATCACTCAGCGGAGAAATTACCTGCTTTGAGGCAGAAAATTGAAGCAGGATCCTCGGGGCATGTTCCATCAAAAGCCAACAGGACTAAAGGCTCTTCCATGTGAACACCTCCTAAATGTTAGTTTTAAGAAACTACAAAGAATCAGGAAACTTAAACTTGCCTGCAAACTCTAAAGAAAGCACTTTTGTGCTTTCTGCTTTTTCTAAGCACTCTGGGAGTATTTGGAAAACCAGCTTCAGCTTATGTTAATCAGAAATTACTATAAACGCCACAGCTTCAAGTTTCTTGATTATTTTTCTAAATAAAAGGAATTTTGTTCAGTCCAATAAAAGTGCTTCTCAACTTTTTTCCAAACACTCATCATATTTACCACTACAATTTATAAAACTCTTTTACGGTAGCTTCTCCAAAGGCAGAAGAGTTTGCAAACACCAACTAAATCTGATTACATTTGGGTTGGAAATGTTAGCTGCTTAAGCATCTATTCTGATTTCAAAACCCAAGTTCAGACTAAATTTACTGATAGGGAAAAATTAGCTTTGGTTGAGCCCTTGATTCAGCTTTACGTAAGCAAGGATAATTAACAAACAATGCAAGGCCAAGAGTGGCAGCCTCACTGATATCTTATGCGCTTTCCTGCACTGCAGAAGTTTTCAGACAACATTCTTATAAGATCAAGCTTCTTAGCTAACATCTGTGCAGTAAACTTCAAGAACACTATTAAACGCATTTTTTCTTTCAATCCAGTATATAATGCAATATGTGGAGATTTCAGAAAGTTGACAAAATCCAAACAAGGGAACAGAACAGATCCAAAAATATGGTAGAATTGAACATCAAATTAAAGTATAAATGCAACTCTGATATAAAGAAAACTCATAGTTGTCGATCCATAATAAAAAGTCGCTATTTGAACTAAAACCACACATTATTTTAGAAAATATTCAAAATACGGAAGTAATTCAACAGAAAAAAAAAATACATATTTTAGAAAAGAAATACATATTTTAGATACTAGTCTTAAGAAAATGGTGACATTTTGCTACAAGGAAGACGTCATTTGCATGAGGACACGAACTTCAGAAGAATCACCAGAGTCCAAAACTAAAAGTTTGATGAAGTTTTGAAGAATCTGCACAATGAATTCATAGGTTATAAAAAGATAGAATTTTGAAGAAAACAAACTCCTATTCATAGCCAATGAGTAATCCAAATATAAAGATTCATTGTTTAACAAAAAGCCAAGACATTAGTGCTCATATTTGCCACCAAAGCCAGAATCTTCAAACAAAAACACTACAAACAAACTTATATTGGAATAAACAAATGCCAGTAATAATTAATAGCTTCAACATAACCATTAGAAAGAATACCTTCAAATGTAAGTAAATCAAGTCGAGAGACCAATAAATAGATTCCTCCTAACTGTTAATCCATGAAATCAGTTTCAGAATACAAAAACTAAGAATCTAGTCAGACATCTCATTCTTCCAACAATTGAAATATTTTCAGAACATCACATATAAGAGTACCTCTCAAACAATTTCAACATTAGCAACAAAATCAAGTGTACAATACCTCTCATTTACCTAGGACCCATGAATGGTCCCTGCTGATGCGGCCTAACGCCACCTGGACCCATCTGAGGCTGCTGTCCACCATAACCTCCCTGCACCCCCGGGTGACCTCCATAACTGCCAGCACCACCACCATAACCTGCATTATTCATCATTGGTGGGACCCCCTGAGGATTTCCACCTCCTAGCAAATTCCCAATTCCCAAACCACCCCCCTGAGTGGCCAACAGGGCAGCCACAGCTTGCCCTATGGCTGCAGGCGCCGGATTATACCCACCGGAAGGCATAGAGGGACCACCGCTAGGAGCCATCAAATGCCCACCTGAGTGCCCCCCGCTATTTCCTGAATATCTCCCCTTCTTTGCAGTATGATGGTAATAGCCTTGATTACCATGGTTATGATGATGATGTTGCTGATGATTGAAAAAACCCTTACTCTGCTTCGGACCATCTACCGCCTTCTGGCAGTGAAGAGTATGACCCTCAAAGCTCTTGTGTGGATCCTCTAATGCTTTCTTGGCGCTTTCGAGAGTCTTGTACACGAACAAACAGAACCCCCTTGGTTTCCCTGTCTGTTTGTCTAACCCTAACGGGCCATCCTCAATTTCCCCAAATGTTGAGAAGAAATCCAACAGTTTTTTCGGGTCGAGCTCGGCCGAGACATTGCTTACATAAATTTTCCTCTGTGTGTACTCTGATTGAGGCGTTAATGGGACAGCTGCAGCCACGGTTGGAGGTGGATTGTGAACTGGACCAGCAGAGGCCAATTGGCATGAGGTCATCCGACCCTGAATCATCTTCTGTGGCTCTTTTAGAGCACGTTTGGCTCCGGCACGGTGCTTGAAGAGAATGAAACCGTAACCCTTTGATTTTCCAGAATTCTTGTCTTTGACCACCTTACAATCCTCAATTTCTCCGTACTTACCGAATTCAGCAGTAATTATCTCGGAACTGGCCTCCCATCCAAGCCCATGGACAAAAATCTTGCGGTGTGCAGGATCGGCATCGGCCAATTTGTGAACTTCTTCGATTATATCAGGATATTTAGCCACCGCCTGTTTGATTAGAAGGGTTAGCTGGTCCTTGGAAAAGGGTTCCAGAAGCTTCTCCACCGGCTCATCCTCGTCGTCTTCCTCCTCCTCTCCTTCAGCTTCGCCGCCGTTCTCTGCAATTCCGCTCTGTTGTTCGGTTTTCACTGAGTCGGCCTCAACGGCGCCGTCTTTTTGCTCCTCCATGTTGTCCGGGTTTCCATCTTCTTCCTCCTCTTCATCTTCTTCTTCCTCCTCCTCCTCCTCTTCCTCTTCTTGTTCTTCCACTACTTCATCTCCAACTCCGGCGGCGTCTTCTTGAATTCCCTTAGTTTCTTCCGGGTCTGGCACGGCCTGCTCTTGCTCGGGCTCGGCTTCCGACTCATTGCTCTGAACGGGTTCGGGCTCTTGGGTAGCTTCTGGAGCGCGGGATTTTCGCTTTCTAGCCATAATGATTTGGGAGAAGAAATGATGAGCAGGGTTAGGGTTTTGTGACTCGGTAAAATTGTTTAGGCTAGGGTTAGGGTTTGAGCCTTGAGGATCGACTAAGGGCTCAGCAAATGCGGATGATATTTTCTCGACTAAAATGAATATATTTTTATATTTATTTTAATATTCTTACAGTAAAGTCACTGGGCTGGGCTATTCGTTTGGGCCTGCTTTGAGTTGACCCAAACCCAAAAAAGGAAAAAGAAAATTTGCATATGTCTTTTGGAACTTGGAAAATTTACAAATAACTATAGTCCATACATGCTAATCTCCAATAAATAAAATAACTACGTTTATTACTTAATTGAGACTCTCTAATTTTGTATCATAATTTAATTTTAATTCTCATACCATACTTCTTTAATTTTACTATCACAAGTTTCGAGTCTCTAGATATGCAACCAACTTAATATTTTAGTAGTCCAGTAGTCCGACTCGACTGAATGCATATAAATACAATTTAGAAAAAATAATTTATATTTACTATTGTTATTTACCACTTTCATATAATCATGGGCGAATTCAATGTAATTCCTCATTTTTAATGTAATTTTATATTGTTGACTTTATTATAGTTGACCCATTATTTGAAAATTTTCGAAGTAATAGATATATTAAGAGATGCTCATATAAAAAGTAAAACGTACAAGAAAATGATTAACGTAACACTAAAATTAGATTAGATTAGAAACACTTCTTCTATATGAGAATCGAAAATCAAAGGAATAGACAATTCTGGGTTAGGATATTCTTGATTCCGTTACCTCAACAATCAGCAAATGTAAATAAATTATCAGCTTCCACAGCGACACCAGTGAAGCCAAATTTCTTCAAAAAACGCAGCAGATCTTCACAGCATTAACTTTGCTGCTTCCATCAATGCCAACAGGACTAATGGCCATCAAGAATCTGGAAATTTTCAATATTTCCGACAATCCTTTACCCTCAACAAGCTTTTCCAGCTCTCACAAAAATTTGTTTGCTTTTTTAAGCACTTTGGGAGTATTTGGAAAGCCAACTTCTCCTTAATTTAAACAGAAATAAGCTACAATCACTAAAAGACCAACTTTTAGCTTTAGCTTCTAACTTCTAGGTTATAAAAGAAGTTTCATCAACAAATTTATACAACTTTAACTTTTAAGTTAGCATCTTTCCAGATTTCAAACCCAAGTTTAACAGTGGAAGCCTCACTGATAACTTGTGAGCTTTCCTGCACTGAAGAAATTTATGACAACATTTTATAAGATCAAGATTTATTGCTAACATCAGTGCAATCAACTTCAAGAAAAATATTATATGCATTTTTGCTTTCAATCCATTATCTAAGTTGCATGCGAAGGTTGAGGATAAAATCCAAAAAATGGGAACAGAGCAGAGATCAAAATTGTGGTAAGAGAATAGAATTGAACATCAAGTTAAAATATAAATGCAAATCTTAGATAAAGATAACTCATAGTTGTCAATCGTTTTAAAAAAGTTGCTATTTGAACTAAAACCACAAATTATTTTAGAAAATATTCAACATAACCAAGTAATTAAAATCGAAAAGAAATACATATTTTAGATTCAAGTCTTAAGAAAATGGTGACTTTTTGCTACAAGGAAGGCGTCATTTGCATGAGCACACGAACTTCAGAAGAATCACCAGAGTCCAAAACTAAAAGTTTGATGCAGTTTTGAAGAATCTGCACAATGAATTCATAGGTTATAAAAAGATAGAATTTTGAAGAAAACAAAATCCTATTCACTGTTTAAATATTTGCCACCAAAGCCAGAAACTTTAAACAAACAAACTACACATCTAAACGAACTTATATTGGAAAAAACAAATGCTGGTAATAATTAATACTTCAACATAATCATTTGAAGAAATACCTTCAAATGTAAGTAAATCAAGTCGAGAGACCAATAAATAGTTTCCTCCAAATTGTTAATCCATGAAATCAGTTTCAGAATACAAAAACTAAGAATCTAGTCAGACATCTCATTCTTCCAATAATTGAAATATTTTCAGAACATCACATATAAGAGTACCTCTTAAACAATTTCAACACTAGGAACAAAATCAAGTGTATAATACCTCTCATTTACCTAGGACCCATGTACGGTCCCTGCTGATGCGGCCTAACGCCACCTGGACCCATCTGAGGCTGCTGTCCACCATAACCTCCCTGCACCCCTGCGTGACCTCCATAACCGCCAGCACCACCACCATAACCTGCATTATTCATCATTGGTGGGACACCCTGAGGATTTCCACCTCCTAGTAAATTCCCAATTCCCAAACCAGCCCCCTGAGTGGCCAACAGGGCGGCCACAGCCTGCCCTATGGCTGCAGGCGCCGGATTATACCCACCAGAAGCCATGGAGGGACCACCGCTAGGAGCCATCAAATGCCCACCTGAGTGGCCCCCGCTATTTCCTGAATATCTCCCCTTCTTTGACGTATGATGGTAATAGCCTTGATTACCTTGGTTATGATGATGATGTTGCTGCTGATTGAAAAAACCCTTACTCTGCTTTGGGCCATCGATGGCCTTCTGGCAGTGAAGAGTATGACCCTCGAAGCTCTTGTGTGGATCCTCTAATGCTTTCTTGGCACTTTCGAGAGTCTTGTACACGAACAAACAGAACCCTCTTGGTTTCCCGGTCTGTTTGTCTAACCCTAACGGGCCATCCTCAATTTCCCCAAATGTTGAGAAAAAATCCAACAGTTTTTTCGGGTCGAGCTCGGCCGAGACATTGCTTACATAAATTTTCCTCTGTGTGTACTCTGATTGAGGCGTTAATGGGACAGCTGCCGCCACGGTTGGAGGTGGATTGTGAACTGGACCAGCAGAGGCCAATTGGCATGAGGTCATCCGACCCTGAATCATCTTCTGTGGCTCTTTTAAAGCACGTTTGGCTCCGGCACGGTGCTTGAAGAGAATGAAACCGTAACCCTTTGATTTTCCAGAATTCTTGTCCTTGACCACTTTACAATCCTCAATTTCTCCGTACTTGCCGAATTCAGCAGTAATTATCTCGGAACTGGCCTCCCATCCAAGCCCATGGACAAAAATCTTGCGGTGTGCGGGATCAGCATCGGCCAATTTGTGAACTTCTTCTACTATATCGGGATATTTAGCCACCGCCTCTTTGATTAGAAGGGTTAGCTGGTCCTTGGAAAAGGGTTCCAGAAGCTTCTCCACCGGCTCATCCTCGTCGTCGTCGTCCTCCTCTTCCTCTCCTTCAGCTTCGCCGCCGTTCTCTGCAATTCCGCTCTGTTGTTCGGCTTTCACTGAGTCGGCCTCAACGGCGCCGTCTTTTTGCTCCTCCATGTTGTCCGGTTTTCCATCTTCTTCCTCCTCTTCATCTTCTTCCTCCGGCTCCTCTTCCTCTTCTTGTTCTTCCACTACTTCATCTCCAACTCCGGCGGCGTCTTCTTGAATTCCCTTAGTTTCTTCCGGGTGTGGCACGGCCTGCTCTTGCTCGGGCTCGGCTTCCGGCTCATTGCTCTGGACGGGTTCGGGCTCTTGGGTAGCTTCTGGAGCGCGGGATTTTCGCTTTCTAGCCATAATGATTTGGGGGAAGAAATGATGAGCAGGGTTAGGGTTTTGTGACTCTGTAAAATTGTGCAGGGCTCAGCAATTGCCGATTATATGTTCCCGAAAACGAAGATATTTTTCTATTTATTTAATATTCATACAGTAAACTCATTGGGCTATTTGTTTGGGCCATCTTTGAATTGGCCCAAACTCAAAAAATGAAAAAGAAAATTGGCAAATATCTTTTGGAATTTGGAAAATTTACAAATAACTATAGTCCATAAATGATAATTCTCCAATAAATAAAATAACTACATTTGATGATATCTAATATTTTGGGTCCAGTCCAAAATAAGAATAAGCTCAATAAAAAGCCTTGATAGAAATAAAATGGACTGTATTTGACTTAAACAATTAATAAAGGACATAATCAAGCAAAAGGTCCAATTGATAAATAAGCCCAAATCTCATTTATTAAAGGATTTACACTGAAATAAGCTAAGGACTCTCGAATAAACACTAATAAGAATTGAACTACGAATAAGTTTATAAAAAGAGGTCGGAACCCTCGTAATTAATCATCAAAAAAACCCAAAGAATACTCGAAGAATTCTCTAACAACCTTCGAAAATCCCAAGTTTAGAGAGGAGATTGGCCGAGGACTCCCCTCTAAATCCTAACCCTAATACCGTTAGGTTATCGCGTAATCCTCGCAAGATTACGTCATAATCATCCAATTCCTTTTTTATCACAAAAATCCATAAAACGACGTCGGATTATTGAGGTGTGGTTTTTTGACACCATCAACATTGATTACTTGATTGGGACTCTAATTTATATCATAATTTATTTTTAATTTTAATTCTCATACCATACTCTTTTTATTTTTTTCAAATTTAATATCATAAGTTTAATTTGTATGAAAATTTGTACGTTTATAGTTTGAGAAGATGTTTACTTATGCCTATCAAGACATTTAACTGCCTTAATTAGTAGCCAAAACATGTTTATATATACACGATATTAACCCGTTTTAAACTGCCTGACCCGACATTTATCTGCCAATTTAACTCTTATATTGTTGCTCCTTTTTGAACTTGTTAGGTTATGCTATTTAGTGAGTATAAGTAAACACCACAAATCATCAAAATTTCTAATAATAATATGCCATGATATTTATTTGTTCATATTAGCAACCATAAAAGTAAACATGTTATGAGACTTTTAGCTTTTGAAATTTAAGCAAAACATACCAATCATTCGAGGTCTACCGCTAAACATTTCGTGCAATCTGCACCTTTCTCATATTTGATATAATAACTTTTTAATATATTAAAAATGATACATACTAAAATTTATGATATCAAATTCTAAGAAAGTTGAATTTATGATACCTAATTTGGTATTATTATTATAAAAAAAAAATTTAAAAAATGATATGGTATTATTATGCCAACCACATGATATGATCTAGTGGTTAAAAGCTCATGGATTGGGTTAAAAGTCTTTCCAGTTAACCGGTCAAAAATTCTCGTAGTCGATGTTCCCGATCGTAAGGTCCAAAATCTAAGGGATGATAATGCCCCGGCCTACCACGGCTGTGGTCTAATCCTTGATCATGGCACTAATTTGAGAGACTTTTGCCTTAGGCCTATGCACTATAAGAGGCCAGGCAAGGCAGTCAAATCCGATCACATCCCGTCCCATAGGACTGCGTTATTTGCGGCGGCATTAAATGCAATATGTACCTGAGACTGGACAGATTGGACAGGAACATTCCGTTTTAAGGAATGTCTACCACCTTCTTGATCGAGCATTAAATGCTCCGCACCATGAAAAGTGTATTTTGGTGTGTATTAAGCACCACTATAAATACCCCATATTTATTATAGTTGTTAAGTTATCTTTCACTCCAATCGCACTCTCTATCTCTCTAAACCCTTTCAGTTCACCCGTACTGACTTGAACGCCGAAAGTACTACGCCGAAGACAACTTTCTCCGACCAAGTAACCCTGTGTTCATTTATTTCAAGTAGAAGTCGTTCCCGTCAAATATAAATTCAACTGCACGCTCGGAACCCACAGTCGATCTGGACCGCGTACCAAAATCCGACCGCATCAATACCAAAATTAATACTAAACCCTAATTTTTAGTTTCAAAATTTTTTCATCCTAATTAGCCTGCAATTTTTTATTTTTATTTTTTGTCATTTATTTTATTTTTGTTTGCTTCCACTTTCTTCAATAATTGTTCCCACTTCTCTCATATATTTGGGCTGGGCCGCATTAATGGATGACACATTGTCTTCTCTCCCGTATTCGCAACGGCATTCTTTCTCCAGACAAGGAATCATTGTGCTTCACTTTCTCGCATGAAACCCAAGAAGAAAAATCTACGGAAATCCGACAACGCTCCCCCGAAGGATCATTTTGCTTTTTTACCTGAAAAGAAAACTCAACGCACACGTGGATCCCTCAAACAAGGCCACAATACCAAAAGGGTTCTAAAAATTTCCCCTGTTTTCTCTCTCTAAAATACTTCAGATCATCAGATCCTCTTCTGCTGCCAGGTTATTAATGTTTGTTGTCTGTTCAATTGCAGTTATTTATTCACTACATGTCACGCTTATAATTGTTTCGTCGATTGATGGTGTTCACACTTCGAAATTCGTCGCTTTGGGAATAGAATCATGGATGTCCCCGTCCCATATGTTTTAAAGCTGTGCTCACTGAAAATGGTTTATTTGTGAAGATGTTTTGTGTTTCAAAATTTCCCATGTTGTCTTTTTTTCCTTTTTTGGCAAAAAAATTGAATCTTTTCTTTCTTTCTCTGTTCGTCTTTATTGGGTCTTGATTGAGGCTTTGAGCTTCCTCGCTTTCTATGTGTTGAAATTTCATGTTTCAAGTGGTGGGTCTGGATTTTTCTTTTGATTATTGAAAATATTCGAATATTTGCATGCATGCATGTTTATACGGCCTAATGTTGCCTCCAATTTTCTGTTTTTACCCGAATTAACATTTAATGGTCTTAAAATTTGAGTCAGGACAATGATGATATCAATTTCCTGAAGTTTCTCAAAAGTTAGCTGATTAACTTTGCTTTGCAGCAATTTTTTTTTTAAATACTGGAGGTGAAAGTGTGAATGGGGATTCAGACAATGAATTCTCATGTGAGTGGTGGAGGTCAGCAATCTCATGTACAGCATCCACTCACACGGCACAACTCATGGTTAGGCCTCACACTCGAAGAAGTCGAAAACCATTTAGGTAATTTAGGCAAACCATTAGGCAGTATGAATCTTGATGAATTGCTCAAGAATGTATGGACTTGTGAGGCAAGCAATTCAATGGAAATTACGAACACGTCCTCAGCAGCCTCGCTCCAGCGACAAGCCAGCTGGTCGCTCGCAAGGGCATTTAGCGGAAAAACAGTTAATGAAGTGTGGAGAGAGATCCAAAGAGGTTATAAGATGAGGAATTTAGGAGGGAATGAAAGAGAGCCAACACTTGGCAAGACGACATTGGAGGATTTCTTGGTGAAAGCTGGGATGTATGTAACGAATGCTTCTATTGAACCCGTTATGTCTTTGGATAGTGCTTTGAAGTCCCATAAGTACTCTTCTCCAATGGGGTTGTCTCCTTCTAATTCAATCGATGGATTATCTGATACGCCTACAGATACACCTATAGATACGCCAATATCGGGCAGGAAGAGAATGGTGGGAGATTTTGATAAGGCCCTTGAAAGGAGGCTAAGAAGGAAAATCAAGAATAGGGAATCTGCTGCACGCTCGCGGGCAAGAAAGCAGGCAGGAATTTTGAGTTTTGGGCTTATTCTGTTTTATTTTTATGTTAATTGTGTCTTTTACGTGTTTCTGACCTTTAGTTAGGGAGTGTTTGCAAACTCTAAAGAGAAGTACTTTTTTTGCTTCTAGTTTAAAAGAATCTGAAGTGGAGTAATTTTGTTTTGCTGTTTGTGCTTATAATAGCTAGAAGCTCGAAAGTTGTGTTTTCTCGGCTTCTAAGTTTTGGTTTTATATCATTTAAAAGTTCTTTTGTACTCTCTTTCCTCCAAACACTCCCAACTTTTATTACTCAACCTTTTTGCAACATTCGCTTTTATTGATGTTACTTGTGTATTTCTTATATTTCTGACGTATTGATCTTGAGATATTTAGGGAGTGTTTGCAAACTCCAAAGAAAATGCTTTTATGCTTTTAGTTTAAAAAGAACAGAAATGGAGTGATTTTATTTTGTTGCTTGTGCTTAACATAAGCTAGAAGCTGAAGTGAAGCGGCTTGGCATGTGGTTCTTCCAGCCTCTATGCTTTGTCTTTTAGCTTCTCCAATAGCAGAAGTTATTGTTTACACTCACTTACAATGTGATGTCATTCACAGGCTTATCACAATGAGTTGGTGACCAAGGTGTCGCATCTTGAAGAGGAAAATTTGAAGCTTAAAAAGGAAAAGGCAAGTAATACCTATCCGTATCTTTCTGCATTAAAATAGTGTTGTGCTGATAATTTGTAACATGATGTGATTTTTGCTAACTTATGGTGTTATATAGAACCCACGCTGATCTCATTTACTTTCTCTATTTCCTCGAGATCTATGCCAAGTTCAGAAAGTGACATAAATGAACTTCATTTTATTTGTCCGAATTCACAAATTGCTCGAAATCATATGAAATACTTGTAGTTGATGTTGCTGAATTAGTCCTTTAGCATTGGCAACTAGAGCATCAAAATCTTTCATTGCTTCCTCTCTGGTTTGATTATGTCGCATCGAAGTCGTCTTCTAATAATGCCAAGTCTTCATTGAAAAACATGTTCTGCCACTGGATTTTGTTGAGTCAATTATTTATACCTAATATATCTAATTTAACGTAACATTAAGCACATTTAATTGTCTTGGGGTAAATCCACATATGCTACAGTTAAATGTTGAATTGTTCAGATAATACTCATTTTCCCTTCCCGTACTCTGTATCGTTTATTTTGATTGGAACTTGAAAGTATTTGTTATTTCTCTGAGGTACTGAAAATGAATATTATTCTCATCAATTAACGGCATTAATGAGTTCGTTAATTTCTTCACCCCATTAATCTGTTCCATATGCTATCAGACTGTGGCATATGACATTTTGTGAGTTGTTATATTTTGCAATTATGTCTAAATTTGTTTCCACAAATTGGAATATCTTCAATCTCATTAGATCTTTTGAATTGTTTCCCAGTTCATGACAACTGCTTTAGGCAACTGAATCCTTTTTAATTTCATATCCTCTCTTTCTTTATTGTTTCTCATGTCTAGCCCCCATAAACACAAGCCAGCCAAGCATCCTCTTCTAGCTTTAAAAATAGAATTTAATATATCTTTTGCAATCGACACAAAAAACACAAGTCACACATTCGACATCATTGTTTAGGTGAAGCGACATGATTTCTATAAATCAGGTTGTTGAATATCTAAAATAAATCCAATAAATTAAAGACTGAACTTTGTTCCAAATGCTAGCTTTACCTGGGAATAAATAAAAACCGGATAAAATTTTTGGGTTTTAGGTGGAGAGTGAAACTTTTTGACATTGTTTAAATACAAGTAAATGGCATTTCACATATACAGCCTGAAGAGAGAAATATAGTTTGGTGAATCTTGATAGTGAGAAGAGAGTAGATGTCACATGTCTAAAGATTCTGTTAATTGGTTGAACGAAAATCGAGTGGAGCCTTTAACGGAGTTTTTTCATATAGCTAAGACAAGTGCTGGCTTGGATGATTCAGAGGAATTTTTGAATCTGTAATTCTTTGATAGGAAAAGAATAACGTAACATTTGGATATCAGAATTGGTATAGAGAATGCTAGATAATCTGGGAGAAATTTTCTGAAGCTATGGTTTCAAGGACTGCCTGCAGCTTTCTGATTGTTATGTACTTGTCATCCATGTAAAGCTGAAAACATGGATTTAGTCATTCAAAACAAGTAACTGTTAGTAATTTCGCAAACATTTCAAGAGAATCTTGAATCTTACTTAGTGTGAAGTTCGGAGTCTTCACAAGAAACTTAAGAGGGTGTTTGGCTGGGCTTATAAGCACTTCTAAACAGCTTTTAAGTTGTCTAGGAGCTTATTATAAGCACACAAAAAGTGTGTGGCAAATTTTCTATGTAAAGAACTTATTCAACTTTGATCCGTTCTGTTTCTTACAAGATATTAGATGTTTTAATCGTTCTTGTTTTTATTGTTTGCAGGAATTTGAACAGATGATCTCTTGTGATATTTCCGAAAAGCGGTACCAGCTCCGAAGAACAAGTTCATTCTGAAGTTCATAGATGAAGGGGAAAGTTTTGTAGCTGCAGCAAGCAGAGAACAAGTGGGCCTCCGATCATGTAGTGTAGAGTTGCTTCAAGCCTCTCTGATGAGTCTGATCTGAAGTGCTTTTCTTTAGTACTTTGTTTCTATATAGATACATGTATAAAATAACGTTTAATTGCTCGGACTGTGGAATTGTAAAGAGGTAAAGACCTCTAAATGTTTGTTTGTTACATAGAAATTATGAAATTATGAAATGAAGTGTGATAGTTTAGTGTTATGACTTATGATAACCCCAAGTAGTTGCGGCTTTTTTCTACCAATTGGGGTTTTCCCTTCACCACCCCATGAAGATGGTTTACAGGGTTCATAACAGAGTAATTTCACATAAAACAGGGGTTTAAATATAATTAGACTAAACGTCACGGATATAAAAGTAATTCACCTTTAGGGTTATTAGGTAGAATCACTTATTACTTCTTACTCAGAACTCATTATTTATGTAGAATGTCGCATATTACTTCTTAGTCAAGAGTTGAGCTACACTAAAAGTTATCTCCAAATGAAGTAGCTAAAAACATCCATTCCTCTGTGGACTCTTGAAGAGATAAGAAACCACATCTCGGCAAAATGCCCAAGTCATAAAAATGTAAACAAGCAAAGAGCTACTGAAAATAACAAAATTACAGCCAAACAAGGCTTTTAAAGTAAGTTAGCCTTAGATTTTGTTGAAGGCAACAATATCACAACTCTGCACGTATTCATTGATAGGCTCCTCACAAAGGACCTCCTCTATCAGGGTATCAACTGAGACAAGATCATCAATGATCGTAAGCATAATCTGCAGCTTCTTAATTCCATAACCGACCGGAACCAGTTTTGCTGCACAGGAAAATAATAAGAATCTTCAGACACAAGAATTATTGAATAGTGGAACTAGATGTCCGGGAGAAAACTGTGAGAAGGGTAGAAAAAACATGAGAAATCATACATGCTCCCCAGAGGAGTCCTTCCTGCTGAACACCACGAACAGCTTCTTCCAGCTTCTTCATGTCAGTCTCATCATCCCATGGCTTAATATCCATAAGAACAGATGATTTCCCACCTAGCAATGAGTATATGTAAGCACCAATCTTTAAGAATAACACCAAAGTGTCAAAACATGCAATTAAACATTAGCTACAAAAGGCGATCACCTTTCAATCTCGACTATTTTCAACAAAATTTTCAGGAAAAAGAAATTCTGATGTTGAACTCACTCTCTTTCTTTTTGACGGATGCCTTTGAAGCCTCCCTCTGTTCGGCAGCCTTCTTTTCCTCCTCTGTTTCATCGCCAAAGAGATCAAGATCGTCATCATCATCAGCATCAACCTCCTGAAAAAGTTTGAGGGGCAGCACATTAAAGCCAAGTCCAGATACAAGATAAAAACAAGAGGTAAAACAATTCATCGTCATTACACAAAAATAAAGTTAAAACGATCAAAATCAAGTATAAGAGTGTTTTGCTCAAATGAAGTAACAATGCTTCTAATTCCATAAAATATACTGGAACACAAAAATGTAACTAATGCCAAATACCCTAAAACCAAATACTTTCTGAATCAACTCAAGCATCCTATTCCAAATCCTTTGCACTATTCAATCATTGAAGTTAAGGAAAAATATAGTGCAATGAATTGAAAATACTGGTAGGAAAAACTCAAAAAATAATTCAGGAAGCTAAAAAATTCTATAATAGAAGTAGAATCTCACAGACAAAGACAACTATGAGTAACATAATTACAAGCCTTAGGAAACATCAGATTCGTCAGAATAAAGTAAATTCTACAGGCAAGTTTTCTTTTTAAATATGTCAATTATGCAAGATTCTGATATGTATGATATGTAAGCAAGTTAAAGTAGCTACCTTGGCAGGAGCAGCGGCGGCTTGGCCTCCAATACCGACTCCAACAGCTTTCCCGGGGAAGCTATAAGATTATCCAAATTCACAACAACAATTAAATCAGCAGCAATTATAGATTGCAAGTCTTGCAAACCACATGAATCAAAACTACCCAGACACAGGCAAGACAAGTGAACAAATTAACCGAACATCAAAGTATAATATTGCATGAAAACTAAAATTCGGATCCAATTCAACTGATAAAGAACAAATTACCTGGCTGCTAGCTTGGCAGAGACAGTCTCATACCACTTGCTGGCATTGGGGTAATCACCACTTGGCTTTGCGACAGCAGCGTAAACTTTGACATCATCCTTTGTCAACTGGTCTCTGCAATCACAATAACATATTAACCGATTAAACAAATACCAGAACACAATTGATATCGACTCATAAAATTGTAACTTGAGGCAGTATTTCACCCGGAGATGTATGATTTTCCGGAGAGATAGGCATCAAGAGCCTTGACGCCAGCTTCGGTATGCAGATCTGAGAAAGTGACCGCCATTGTCGTCGTGTTTTAGAGAGAGAAACCGAAGGATGACAAAGGCACAGAAGCTCTAAAGACGGGAGTGGAGAGAGAGGAAGTGTGAGAGAAGCAGAGGACAGCTTTTATACGGCGTGGATTGACAAAACCCTAGAGAGAGATTTTGATTGGGGGCATATTCTTTCCTTGATCTCTATTTTATTTTATTTTATTTTGTTTCTTTTTTTCTTTTCTTTTAATTTTTGTTAAATTATCATAAGTCGGATTATCATTATCTACCACGCATTGGTATTTTTATAAAACTTACCCGTCGAATTCTCTTTATAAATTTTTGTCTCATTACACAAATATATCTCAAAATTTAAAAAATTGTAAAACTTACTAAGTCAATTGAACTAGTTGGGCATATATATTTTAGAGACACCCACCGGTAAACTCTAAATTAATATTATTTTGTAAAAACAATATGAGTATTGCATGAGAAAAAGTTATTTTCCACTATGTTTTCGAATTTAGTAAATTCGTAATATTTTTTATAATTTTTCAAATCTTAAAATATATTCGTGTCATTAGATCAAACCTATGCCATTAGAGACACCAAATTGTAAAAAGAAAATAAAAAAATAAAAAATCAAAGGTGGATGGAGTGCTTCACACAGCTAAATAGGTAAATAAAATAGTAAACTATAGAATAATTTTCAAATTTCAGTTAATTAAAAACTAATATTTATTTATAATCTTAATCATTCTTTTTCTTTAATCAATTCGTTCAAGCTATTCACCCAAAAAAATATATATATATATGTTTTCTATCTAGTAGTTTGCCAATGTTTGGCTGATGTCCTTTTCGTCATTTCCAGTTTTTTGGATCATGGCCTAACCACTAGTCAATACAAAAAACAATAAAGTTGCAACTTGCAAGAGTTTAATTATTTTTACTTTTATAGTTTGGATTAAATAAATTGAATTAGTTACGTAAGTGTGTAAAATATTGAAATTTTACCGAGTCTAAATTATGATTTATTTGGGATTATAAAAATTGAATTTTCAAATTATATATCACGCATGTCACATAGTCATGATTGTTTAATTATGTACAACATATGGTGGATGTAGATATTAATCTATTATGTATATTTACTTTTTATCCGTTATGCAGGATACTATATATTTGGAAAATTTATATTAATATTTCAATATTTCTAAAACTAAACACAATTAGCTTCGAATCTTGTATCTTAGCTTACACAAATATTTCTAAATAATATCATGCGTAATAATTAATTATAAATGACGAAAAACTTGTTCTTATTTTGATATACTAATATATACGTGATTTATAATTTATTGAATACATTGGCAACCAATTTTATTAAAGAATAAATAATTAATGTTGGCATGCTTAGCAAAACTGAACATGTAAAAAGCTAAACACTCAAATTTTATACTAAATTTCAATAGTAATTAACTCGAAACTTGAAGCATCTAAAAATATGTGGATGTGACGTCAACTTCGAGTTTTTAGTTTCAGATTATTTTTTAAGTAAATAGTATATATATTTTTAAATCATTTCTTCTTACTACTTCAAATTTTTTTTTTAAATTAAGCTTACAAAGCAGTAGAATTTGCAAAACCTCTTCAAAGTTAGATTGTCTTCCATTAATACATTAATTTTTCCTTTTGCAATTAATTAAATTTTGTAATACTTTTAAAATTTGATGAAATCCAATTATCATGTTGAAAATATTTTGTTTCACGATTTTGCCCTTATCCGAAATGGAAAATCTCAGTCCCGCCCTTACTTGCCAATTATTATTTTTCACCTGGTCCGTGCGTAGAGCGCACCCACGCGCATTTTAGTAAAGGAAAGAGAAAAGGTCACCGTAATTTCTAGAACCGCAAATTTCCAATCCTCCACCATTTCTTCTTCTTCTTCTCCATCAAGCCACTCTCACACCTCAGCAGCACTGTCTGGTAAATCCTGCTCGATTTCTTAATTTTGTTTTCAATTTCTCTTATTATTTGCTGATTAATTGTTTATTGTTCTCATATTCCAGTAGACTTGCGTTTATACGTGTGGTAGTTGGAATTTGGAATTTTGAGGGGGATTCGTATGCCTTTTCGTGATTCTGATTATTTCATGTTGCTTTTAGGAGGAAATATTCGTAGAAAAAGGCCTTTTGACTTTTTTGTGCAGTTTTTGGCAACTGAGGGATATTATTTTTCATGAATTGTTTGCTTTCAAGTGAATATATGGAAATAAAATAAAACCGTAGAAGGTAAGAACTGAAGTTTATCCTTTCTACTGTGAAATTCAGAAAGTATTTCTTCACTTTTGTTCCCAAATTAATCTGTGTACTGCCTGTAAACACACACAATCGTAAATTTGTAGATGTAACCTCTTAAGTAATTTATGAAATTTCCACAGTCGACCTAGTATGTATATCCTGAGAGAATATGCATTGTTTCGATACTGACACTCTTTCAGCAATTTTAAAATTTAAAACTAAAAGATGTAGCCTGGGAGTCGGGAGACCTAGTGTTGTTGATGTTGTCAAAGTACTACCGATATATACTAGACTATGTCTTTAAAAATTTAATCACCATCAATTGCATATCATGGCATCAAGTTCTTTTATTTCCCTTTTCGGTCATATGTTCCTGACTCGCCTTCTTCTTTCAATCTGCGTTATATCTTCTGAAATGCGGTGCTATTCTCATCGTTATGATTTTTAAGTATACGCACATTTGTATGCAGGACTAGTGCAGGTGTTTGAGATTTGAGTGAGACATAAATTCCTGTTCCGAGTCATTTACATCATAGAAAACCATGTCAAGTGGTGGAAACACTCACTGGTGCCACCAATGCAGCCAGCCTGTCCGTCCCCATTCCCGCAACCTTGTTTGCCCATACTGTAACGGTGGCTTCATACAAGAGCTGTCTGAATTTATGCCCACTCATCCCACTGACAACATTTCCCCCTTAGGTTTAATGGAGCCATTCCAAGATCCAAGATTTGGTATCATGGATGCATTCGCCACTCTCATGAGGCACAGAATGACAGGAAGAGACCCAAATTTCGATGTCAGAACACGGCCACAAGGTTCTTCCAGGCCGCTATTAATATTCCATGGCCAATCTCCAGTCAGTGTTCCTGACCCATTTGATTTCTTCTTCAATAACGGGCCCGGAATGGGCCACAGACAACGGGCCGATTTCGGCGATTTCTTCATGGGCCATGGTTTGCATGAACTAATCGAGCAGATGAGTGTGAACGAGAGGCGCGGTCCGCCTCCGGCTCCTCGTTCGGCCATCGATGCTATGCCCACTGTTAAAATTACTCAGAGGCATCTTAATACTGACGCGCATTGTCCCGTGTGTAAGGATAAGTTTGAGCTGGGGTCGAAAGCTAGGCAGATGCCGTGTGATCATATTTACCATTCTGATTGTATCGTGCCGTGGCTTGTCGAACATAACTCGTGTCCTGTTTGTCGGGTCGAGATTCCTTCACAGGGTTCTGTACGGGCTGGAAGCTCAAGCAGTGGTGGGCCCACGAGCAGTAGGCGGGAGAATAACGGGAGATGGAATCCGTTTTCTTTCTTGTGGCCTTCGAATTCATCGGGAAGGGGAGGAAATAGATCGGCTGGTCCCAGTGAGGAGAATGATAGGACGAGGTGGCCTTTTGATTATTGAGGTTGTAGCTGAAGCTTTGTGTTCGTCTTCTTCAATAAGCTGCTTTTATCTGTATCTCAGATCGTTTTGTTTAAAAGCTCAGTAAGTCCTTTAGGTGGAGTTGAAGTGATTTCATGTCTTGAAGTTAAAACTTTATATCACCTGTTAAAAATATCAACCACAGAATGTCCCTCTTTATTCCTGTCCAGAATCTTGTAAATAACGATTTCGGCTTTTGCTGCTCAATTTACTAGTATATTTTGCTTTCTTTCTTTCTTTCTTGCTTTTTTTTTTTTTTTTTTTTTCTTTGGTTTGTTTTGTTCGTGTTCTAGGTTTTCAATTGCTGAAAAGTTTTTGGACAATAAACCCCGAAAGCAGAAGAAAGAGAGAGCTATTGTTCTTGTGCCAAGTTTGTGATAATGATGTGTTTGTTGATCTGTTGGAGGACGATATTGACCCCTTTTCTTGTGATATATTTTCTCAGTTTGCCGACAGCTTTTTGCTCTGGAAACAATATGTGAAATCGAAATTACAATTTTGCAAAAACTACACAACAAGATGGGACAAAACCAACTAATTTACTAAACCAATTACGTTTTCTGTGTATGCTACGTCCAAAACCTATTTCTTTAATAGTGATCGCGTCTGAAATCATTTAATTACCTCTGCAAGACAAAAATATTTGGAATTTAGTATTATCATTTAATGTCATTTAAAATATCTTATAATTTATTTTCGGTTTTCTTCTGTTGGTTATTAAATGTAGACAAATGACATAATCACTTAAACTTCAATAATCTCAAATTTACGAAGAAAATCACTATAATTACGCACAATTATAAGAACATATTTAGCCCAAAAACAAATATGTTTGTCCAGCGGAAGCCTTGCCCAAAAGCGTGATGGATATAAAGACAAAAAATATTAATCCACAAACAAACTGAAAATATTTTCCCCTGTCCACAGGAGCACAACAATTCAATTACCATGAATATACAAAAAACAATCAAGAGGTAAAAAATTGCGTACTGAAAAGTAAAATTTCCTCCAAGATTCAAACTTTGTATATAAAAATACACGCACGAGGTGCACACATAGCTGCTATTCCTCAGATAGCCTCACCACATCAGTACAGCAAGCATGAAGTTTGGTCGAATTAGACTATTGACTTTCAACTGATATAAATAAATAAAATAGCTATTGTCTGACATGAAATTCGACCCAGTTTAGCTGCCGATTTATTCTGCTGTTGAATTCATAGCGCAGTTTTATTGAGCTATTTACCTACTGTCCAATGGCTTCCTCCCATTTCCTCTGCAGCAATCAACTCCACGCTTCTTCCAACGGCAAAACCCAGTTCAATTCTTTCAAGAATGGTGGTTTTTCTCTGCCATCTTCGTTTAAGCCACGGGGGTCATCGTCTTTGGGCAAAAGATTTGATTTTTCGAGGACCCATTTGATCAGAGCTACAGCTTCTGATTCAAAAACTGGCAGAAAACAATTGGAGGTATCAAATTTTGACTTGAAGTCAAAATCTTTTCATGGGTTTTGTGAATTTTGACTTATCTATTATTCCTAAGAAAACAAATGGAGGTGAATATTGTGATTCTGAGGAGTTTGTCTGATTATGGCTGTCTATATTTTACCTTTTCTATGTACATGAGGATTTGAGCTTGAATTTGTTTTTGATTGTGTGGTTAGGTGGTATATGATCGTGATGAAAAATTTAATAAGTTGGCAGATGAAGTGGATAAGGAGGCCGGGTTGTCAAGGCTTACTCTTTTTTCGCCTTGCAAGGTAAGGAAATTAGATTCATGCTTAAAGCACAAAGCTTAATTAGCTTCTTTAAATGTTTTCCTATTACAACTTTGGTATATTTGAGTGCAGATTAATGTCTTCTTGAGAATAACTGGAAAAAGAGCTGATGGATATCATGATTTGGCATCTCTCTTCCACGTTAGTTCCTTCGGTTTCATTTCTATCATGTTTCAGCTTCTAATCTTTTCCTTATAGTAGTATACTTAGCATTTGTGAGTTTTACTTAGTAGGCAACATTAGTTTCGTTGGCTCTTTTCGCAGTTATAATATGAGCTAGTCCTTTTCTTCAGGTAATCAGTCTTGGAGATAAAATAAAATTCTCCTTATCCCCATCAAAATCAACAGATAGATTATCTACCAATGTTCCAGGAGTTCCTCTTGATGACTCAAATTTGGTAAAATAGGACCCTTTTTTCTCTTTCTTTTTCCTTTTCTTGGTTTCGGCATGCAAAGAACTTATCTTGCACCTTTTTGCAGATAATTAAGGCTCTTAATCTGTTCAGGAAAAAGACAGGGACCGACAAGTACTTTTGGGTAAATTATGCAAATATGAATATTGAATATACCAATCAGATATTTTCTCTACAGAATATTGAATATGTTTTTCTTGTGGATTTGTTTGGTAGATTCATCTTGATAAGAAGGTGCCGACAGGAGCTGGGCTTGGTGGCGGCAGCAGTAATGCTGCAACTGCTTTATGGGCAGCAAATCAGTTTAGTGGTTGTGTTGCAACTGAAAAGGAGCTTCAAGAATGGTCTGGCGAGATCGGCTCAGATATTCCTTTCTTTTTCTCTAATGGAGCTGCATATTGCACTGGTAGAGGCGAGGTATGTATTTTTAAGTCCTTTGTTCGTAAAGCTTATAAGAGCTTAATATCTGACTTTATAAACAAGATGTTAACATTTGTGAATAAAGTAAGATCCAATAAGATGGTATGGAATTTATAAGTTGTAGTTGTGTTTGGTAAAGATGAGAGCTTATAAGATCATTTTAGTGTAACAATGACGAAAAAGAATTTCATAAAATGAATATCATGTAGCTAAATATTCTTGAAATGGTAGAAACTTGATATTATAGAAAGAAGTTTAAGAATATTATATCCTTTTATTGTTTATAGTTAAGACAACTTGTAACATGGCTTCTAATGAAAAATCTCATACTTGAAAATGCAGATAGTTGAAGATATTCCTCGACCTATACCTTCTGACCTTCCAATGGTTCTCATTAAACCACAAGAGGCATGCTCGACTGCTGAAGTTTACAAGGTGAATAAATCATTCGAGCTACTGGGTTATGTTGATTTGATAATGAGTTAACTCGGTGTTATAAGTCTTCTTAATTATGATATCTCTGTTTCTCAGCGCCTTCGGGTGGATCAAGCAAGCAAGATTGATCCTTTAACTTTACTCGAGAAGATTTCAAGTAATGGAATATCTCAGGATGTTTGTGTAAATGATCTCGGTATGAACTCAATAACCACATTAGTAGCTTCACAAGTGAAAGATATGAAAGCAATCAAGAATCATCCCTTTATAGAAATCAAGCTATAATTTTGTCTTCTTTCACTACATTAAATCACATAGATTGCGTAATCGGTGATGCATAAAACTTCTTCATGAACCAGTTTAATTTACCAGTGTTTTTATCATTGTACTTTGCATCTTAGTGAAACTCTTGTGATTTTTGATGTTTTTCAGAACCTCCAGCTTTTGAAGTCCTCCCGTCACTAAAAAGATTAAAACAGCGCATAGCTGCTGCAGGTAGAGGACAGTACAATGCTGTTTTCATGTCTGGAAGGTATATTACAATTATAATGCTTGTTCTTTAAATAAAAAGAAAAGAAAAGAAAAGAAAATATCAGTTTTCAGCTCTCTTCTCATATTATGATACAGTGGAAGCACTATTGTGGGGGTGGGTTCTCCCGACCCGCCTCAGTTTGTCTACGATGACGAAGAGTACAAGGATATCTTCTTGTCAGGTATGAGGTCAAGTGATATTGCTTTATCATTTGAATGTGTTATTGTTTGCTCTATTTTTGACATAACCTAATTGTGAACGCAGAAGCTAGCTTCATCACACGTGCAGCGAATGAGTGGTATACGGAACCTCTTTCGAGCGATGTTAGTAGCGAACCAACTGGTTCTTCTCGTTCCACTGAGTAATTTGTGCCAATTGCATGATTTACTTAGAACTTAGAAGCTCATCTGGCATGTTTGTTTCTTAAATGTGTTATATATATCCTCCATAGTTGAGGCTTTTATAGAGTTTTTGGATCTAAAAGACAGAGAATGTTTCAAACATTATAGGAAATAATGTGATTTCTAACATCCTTCTCTTCATGCTTGTGAAACTTGAAGAACATTGGAATCTGCATTGTCTTTGAGGGTATCAGAATTTAGTTACTTTTCCCCTCTATTGCAAGGGCACTTCTTTAAAAAAAGTCACTGGGCACTTCTTAAAAAAACCATCGTGGCGTGTTGTGTCGTTGTATCTGTATCGTGTGGTGTCTCTATTCATGCATCACAGCTTTTCCCTTGTGGATAACTCAATGAAATTTAATTTCCCATAGATGCTGATTTAACATACACACAATTTAGAAGATAATACCCAAGACTTCAAGGTGTTTCTAGTAAGTTCGCATTATACGATTTCCATCTCGTTATTATCAATCCGTTTCTATGCGCTTCAGATCTTCTACTATACTTTCGTGCTTCATCTCATATTACACTCAACGTTTGTGCGACACTTGTTTAATTAATTTTTCTCATTTAACAGAGTAATTAACAATGTTACTGATATTTAAAGGAAAGATTCTCCATATCCAAGATATCAAAAAATATGCTTAAACACGTCTGCTATCTTCACTTATCTCTTACTACGAACAGGAGATGGAGATAGAAAATCACAGCCATGATTTGGAACTCTATCATCTCAAGGTTAATTGGCAATCAATCTCAATAGGAATTCCAGTGGATGATTTTTTAACATACAGACATTTTTTATTTTGTAAATTGTTATACAATGTGAAATTCTTCAATCTGTAAGAGTGATATTTGTTGCTTTTAATTGAGGGTTGGGAAAAATAGACACCACAGATTTGATTTAATTTAATTTAATTTAATTCATGGGTTTCACAATGGCCATTGCAAATTCATGAATTTAAGCTGTTGACTAATTCACTTTTCTTGCCTTTTCTTGGAAGAAAAATCGAATTGTTGGGGATTCTTTTCTAGTTTGATCAATCAAAAAAGTAAAATCTTTATAGCCCAATTTTGCGCCTTTAGTTTTTTCTTCTTTCTGTTTAATTTCTTGGTTTTTGTGTGTAGAAGCATAGGAATTAGGATCGGAGAAACTGTAAATGAACAACTCATCCCACGAGCAAAGGGGTTATATCATCAAGCAGGTGGAGACACTCAGCTGTTTGTTTGTTCTATTTTTCTTATGGTTTTGACAGCAATAAAAATTTCCCGTCTTCATATTCGGTTCTTAGTAAGATAAGTGAAGATAGTAGACGTGTTCAAGCATATTTTGTAATATTTTGGATATGCAGAATCTTTCCTTTCAAATATTAGAAACGCTATTAATTACTCTGTTAAGTGAGATAAATTAATTAAACACGTGTCGCACATCCATTGAGTGTAGTATGAAATAAAGCACGAAAGTGTAGTAGAAGATCGAAGCGGTTTCTATGTGCCTTGATTTGGAGTGTATTGATATAGTTGAATTACGAATCCATACCAATTTAGCAACTTAAAAAGGGAACTAATTAAAAGTAAAAATCATAAGAAGATGAAACCGACACCAAAACCAAACATTAAACCAATGGAACTTCCGATGCTTTTTCCACTAAGAAAGATAATTCACAACACGAACAGAGGGAAAACCGCATCAAAAGAACCCACACCAACACAAAATAAATCGCACATTTTCTTTTTCCTGGTCTTTTTTTTTTCCTTCTTTATTATTTAAAACTCCACGTCATTCATCTTACAGAGTAGGGGATGAAACAAACTGTCTGGGTAAACTGAAAAGATCTTTCTCCTCAAAAGGAGAAGTCCATTCCCGAGAACCTCCGCCAGTCGTTGGATCGCCAGATCCCACCCCATTCTCCAACCCTTGGATCGGTCCACCGTTCCCGTTAGCCAAAATCGGCCGCATCCCATTCGTCACGCCAAGACCATAACCAAACGAATCATATGTA
The DNA here is from genome assembly GCA_958496215.1 of Verbena officinalis. Classification (NCBI taxonomy): domain Eukaryota; kingdom Viridiplantae; phylum Streptophyta; class Magnoliopsida; order Lamiales; family Verbenaceae; genus Verbena; species Verbena officinalis. Next base: position 2,423,902 of record OY292385.1, read on the forward strand.
CGATTACTATTCTGCACTCCATAATTCCCACCATTCCATAACCCATTAGGTCTTGATGGTAACGACCCACGATCCAAACTCCAGTCTATGTTCGTATAATCAAACTGCAACATCGACCCACCCGTATTCCAGTCCACAGGAGAATTTGACCCGGATGATCCGTTACCTCCCAACCCGGAAAAAAGCCCGAGCGAGGATGCAGCAGCAAGGGCGGGTGATGGGGCAACCCGGTTCCACAACCCGGTTCCCCTTACGGATCCTAAGGGATCCATGGAATTGGAATTATTACTGCTGGATACGTATTGATGATGATGATGCTGTGATTGGTAATGGAGTTGGTTGTATAACGGATTTGAACTGACATCGTTAGGGCTGAGGGCTCTAGATACGGAAACCGGTGGGGCAAACCCATGGGTTTTTACCGTTTCGACGGAATTTGGGTACCAATTGGGAGGAGACGAGCTGAGGCTTGTTGTGGGAGGTTGTTTTGAATTTATGGATTGAGGTCGTTGCATGACGATGACAGGCTCTTTAACTGATCCAAGCTGTAAGTTTTTCAATTCGTTTCCAACGGCAATGAAACGGGCTTCAGGTTTTGCTGGGGAAGGTGAAGGCTGCAAGGTTGATGATTGTAGAGAAAAAGAACCAGAAGACCTTTTCTCTGCTGGTGTAGGAATCTGCTGTGGTTTGGTCCAGTCTAATTTGGATGGGGGTTTCTTCAACACCTGCATTGTTTTGGTGCCAGGATCTACTGAAGATGTTACTGTTGTTGGAGCTTTTGTGTAATTAAAATCTTTATCATCCCTTTTTTGCTGTAAAATAGTGGATGGAGTAGATTTCGGTTGTATTCTTGTTGGATTTTGACTAATGTTGATTATTGGTAGCTTCCCGTTTGGTACAGTTGGAGGATCACCTGTCTCTTCAGGCTTGGGAGGGACAGCTGGCGGCTCCTCCTTCTGTGCCTTCAATGTTTCTTCTGCTTTTACAAGATCGCCCTCACATGAAACTACAGCTCTTTCAACTTCCTGTTTGGAAGCCTTGTATCTAACTTCCATGTCTGTAATACGAGCAAGCTCATCTGATATATCGATTTTCAAATTACCCCCACTATCAAGATTACGTTCCATTTGCTTGTTGTCTTCTTCACCGCCTTCGAACAACCATGCTACTGATTCTTCTACTCTACCTTCATTCAGAATCAGAGCCATCGTGGCCCGTTCTTGAGAGAAACCCATAGCTACAAGCTGTTGGGCTAAAGCTTCTAGCTTCCTTGACATGAGATAGCCACTGCACTTCTCATGCAGCTCTTGAGCTCGTCTCTCCTTCTGACGTTGATGTTTCCTCTCATTTTTTTGGCGTATTTTCTCTCTTTTGTCATTGTCTGCTCCAGGTACGGATTCGGGACGGGAAAGGAGCTGAGAGGATTTTTCTTTATGATCTTCTGACTCACCGGACCAGCTTCCGTTATTGGAAACAGAGTCATACTCGATGCCAGTGCCAGAAGGATTCCCATTATGATCATCTGTATCATCTATATTTCTAAAACGACCATTTACATGAAGTGGACTTGGAGAAGGTATTGGTGCTGAGTCAAATGTATGGAATGTTCCTAAAAGAGGATTATATCCACTTGCTGGGGTCCCGTTACCGGTGATAACTTGAGTTGATGGCTTTGAAGAACCTTTTGGAGGTTCCTTGCCTGCCTTCTTGTCTTTGGACTTAGATCTGGATGCTGGAGACATATCCTCAACGTCCAAGTTTTAGTTCCTGAACGACTGAAGCATAACACTAACATTAGCAATCAGCACAGACAGGCTCAAGCAAATAATACTGAAGATCACTTAGTCTTGTCAGTAAAATACTATTTTCTACACAGGACTACGAGGAAATATTCTATTTTAATAGTCAAATGAAAATTCTGTAAAAACACAGTACAACTATAAAGAGACAGATCTTGGGACCATGGAGCAAACAAGAAAAAAACTGGTCCCTGAATCCACATGTTATTATGGAACATATATGTGAAAAACAATAATACACATCGAAAACGAGGTCCTAATTGAACGAGCAGAGTATGCATAACAGCGGAGAACAAATCTCGAAGGGAAGAAGATATCACATATATGCATGCATATATATATATATATATATATATAGCACAAAATAATAAGATAAAGGTCAACCACATATATTTCCATATCAATTTCTTTTTTTCCGAACTCCATAAGGATTAAAAATTGATACCAAATGCTTCAAATTAGCAATTCAAATTTCCACTGATCCTGCAAGTTTGTCTAATTTCAAATACTGGTTATAGGGACCAATTGCCCTCTTATCCACAGAAGTAAGAACTATATATTGCTTTCACTAGTATTTGCAAGAAATACAAATTCTAGTTCTGCAAGTTCCCCACAGCTCTGATCCCTCCTTGTCCTGTGTAACTCATCATAAATCCAGACTTAGAGCATAGGAGATATAAACATTCTCATCTAATGTGTGATACTAGCTGCAAATCTCATATCACTGAACCTGCTTCATAGGAGACCTTTTAGTTTTAAGGTGTGAGAATTATTACATCTCAACCTTTTTCTGATTCCCCACCTTAATTATTACCCCAAATAAAATATCATCTTTAAAATCAATCAGCCCCAATGGTATGTCAGACCTCCTTTTGGATTATATCTCATACCAGAAAAGTCTTTGACCATGTAGCATTTCTCTTCCACATCCACTTTTTCATATCCATCCTTTTCTTTTTCCAATCTTAGCTCAAATATTTCACAAATTCGCAATATCAATACTAACTGAAAATATACCAAGCTCCACCGATGAAATAAAAAGTAAAGACTACGCATCTTCATGTGGTCAAACACCATTACACCACGGGCCTTCTAAATATCCAATTCTTAAAACATGGAGAACTTTTTTCCAAGTCCGGAACTAAAATAAAAGCTAAAATCGGGCATAATATTAATTAAAAAAATTGATAATCTAACAAAAGAACCGCAAATCTTGAGTCCAACTCTCCCAAACAATAAATTTAGGAAACAAAAAGAAAACATAATCCTCACGCCGACAACAGCGCATATACACCAAAACGCATCAAATATTCTAATGCGTGTAAAAGTTTAATCACAAACTCAAACACTCGGAGCAAATCTATTCACATAGTTCATTCCACGTTTACGAATCAGCAGGGGAAAAAATTGCAAACAACAGATCAATTAATCAGCTATTACCGCACCAAATATTACACGACGACCATTCAGAAAACATGCCGCCACCAGAACCAGAAAAGGAATAGAAAATTGAAGAAGACAAAATCGAACCGACCCCCGCCCTACAAATTCCTCTAATTCAACGCCAATGCAAATACATGCCAAGATTCGAACAATAATAACAATCTGCTCCCAATCCTAGCCACAGGCGATCGATCACCAAAAAAAGAGGCAACTAAGGCGAAACCTCACCTGCAACGGATCGAGACGGTACGATACGATCGAAGAAGATGCCAAGAGCTGTGTGTTCAATTCAATTCGAATTCGTTGTTGCTCGAGGATGGAGGATTGGATTTAGTGTCGAGAGAGACAGACAGAGAGAGGATTCGCGAAGAGATACATGTATAAAAGAGAGAGAAATTGTGGGCTGCGAAAGGATATATATATAGAGAGAGAGAGAAAGAGAGGAGAGAGAGGGATAGGTAATGCGAGGCTGAAAAATAAAACTGAATCGACCGGAGGGATTAGGGTTTTTTTTTTCCTTCTAATTTTTCACTTTTGGGGGGAATTCATTTTGTGTACAATAAAAAAGAGCGGGCCCCGCGGTTAAAAGTACAAGTAAAATAAGCACGACTTTGTGAGAGTGGTGTACAGGATTATAACTCAAGAACCGGGATTTTTAAAAGAACAACGGAACGTACACCTGGCAGGAGGGAAAATAATATATTTTAATTAATTTTAATAAAATACAGATTAGAAGAAAAAGTGACGAAACGTGGTCGTTCGCCCATCACTCGCATGGTATAATTTAGAAGTCGTGCGCATGTGTGTGAATTGTGATTAACTTCTTAATTCTATTTTTATAGAAATCACTCAAATTAATTTTTTTGGTAGAAATCAATATTATCAATTATACAAATACTCAAATCCGATATGATTATCTCACTAAAATTATAAAATAAACAAAATATAATATAAATTAGGGATAATTATATTCACATTATCACATATAATCATATCCTGTAATTTGATCTAATTACACTAATATACCCTAAATTTTGAAAAATTATAGAAGGATACTTCATTAAGAATTTTCACTATATCCAATTATTTTTTTTTACAAAATATCAGGAATATAATGTGAATGTGTTCTTTTTTGTGTATTTCTGTATTTTTTAAAATCTCGAGATACATTTACATAATTAACTCAAATATTAGGATATATGAGTATAGTTTTTCTTACAAAATAATGAAGTCTGATAATAAACAATGAATAATTACTTAACATGTATAATATATTAGTTACATAATTAGTCGTTGTGGCCAAAATAAGTCTGAGACGATATTAATTAAAGAGAAAACTAGGAAATTAAATAACATGCTTCTAAATGCATATAGCTTTAACTTGTAGGTTTTTTTTAGTTTATGTTAAGTAGAACTGGCAGAATCAAATATCTCCTTTAAGCTTTTTGTTAAGTTAAAGGAGAAAAACACTTTTTTTTATATAGTTAAAAACGCTCTCAATATCTATACAATTATGTCAATCTTTTTTCAATTGAAAAAAGCATACGGAATACTGACTTTGTATAGGACTGTAGGGATTATTAGTACTTAGAAAAGTTTTCCAGTGTCATTTTCTTTGGCAAAAAAGTGATATTTATATATTTTTTATTAATATTTTACATATATGTATTTTTTTGTTCTGAATCCCATTTCTATCGGTCAATTCGAATAAAAAATATGAATTATTTGATTAAACTAATATCACACTGAACCACTAAATTACATCAAAACCGGAGATTTCTATATTAACACAAGTCTTCACTCTTCACTAACATTTTGAAAATTTGTTAGGTGTTTAATGGCGACGGAAGTATGCTCATGTGATATACATGAGAACAGTTTCGACTTTCAAGAAAGCTGCAAAACTATCAAACTATAGTATTTCGACACAATGGCGGAGCCACATATCCGGCCAGGGGGCGACCACCCCTCCAAAAATTTTAATTTTTTATTATTATAGGTAAAATTTTAGATATCTATATTTTGTCCCCTCAGATTTTTATAATTTACCTCCCCAATTTATCCATTATTGTATTTATTTTTTTGGGTAATCAGATTTGAAAGACAAAACTCTTTGGAAAAACATGACTCTTGTCTAAATTGGTAGGTTTTATATAGGAAAAATATTATTTTTAGTTCCTAAATATACACTAATTTCAACTTTAAATCCTATTATTTACGAACGTGATACATTTAGTCTCAAAAAAAAAAATTCGCCCCCCCGGAACAAAAATACTGGCTTCGCACCTGTTTCGACAAGCTATCTTAAAAATCTTTTGGAGATATATTTTTATTTTTAGGAAATTGTTGGTTGAATTTTAGACCATTGGTATAACTCTTGATGTATAGACTTTGTTGTTGTTATCGGTAGTAAAAGCGTGTTAGCAAATTCTACTACTTTTTGAAAAGCTAAATTAAAAGTTAAAATTGAAAAGAAGTGAAATTATAAAATATCGAGTGTTTATACAGAAGAAAGAAAATAGTTAAGTGTTTGAGAGAAAAAAATAAATTTAAAAAACTCTTTTACTACTTTCAAGAATCTTTGATTATTTACAAAAATAACATAGAAGCTAGAAGTTAGAGTCAAAAGTATGTCCTTAATTATTTCAAACCTCTAACTTATGTTTACTTTAAATTTACTAGAAGTTGGAAATATCTGAAAATTTGAAGTGTTTAGAAAAAAAATGCTCATATATCTGGCGATTGCAAACACTCCTTATAGTTATTTTTTCACAAATAAAGATTATTTTATCCTTATAGTTATTTTTCATACACAATTGCGTAGTCGTTGTACCGTCTATAATGATTTTTTCTTCTCCAAATGTTAATCAATACTTGCAATAACCATTTTTATATATTAATATATAAAACTAGAAATAAGTTACAAGTCTCACTTTAAACAAAATGTTAATGCAGTTGGCAACTTCAATAAGTATGCTCTAATTCATTAGAGTATAAAATCATGGTTCTTATAAAATTCTTCTACTATATTTATGAACTTTTCAGTGTATTTATTTTTTGTTGATTGGAGAAATAATAAAAATTAGAGAGAATAGAGAGAAAGTAATTTTAAATTCTCTTTCTAAATATACATATTTAGTCATTTTATAAAGAAAAAATGTGTAAATTACGTTATTTTCTGAACTTCATGGGTGCAAATTACAATTTTTCCGAAATCAAAGGTGCATCGAGAAACTAATCGGGACTTATTACCAGCTCTGACCAGTCAATACCCAATGACACGAATTATATCCAGCGCAAGTCCCACACTACCATTCTAATGCTCCTTCTACGTGGCATCATATTATTGGCGAGACAGACTTCCGCAACACGTGTGTCAAAATTATTGGTTAGAATCAGTCACCCCACACGACCTGCAAAGTCGTTGATTCAATGGTAAAAGTTAAAAAAAAAAGAAAATAGAAAAAATGGAAGTCGCAGTTGGGACTCAGTAAAAAGTAAAAGAAAAGCCAATCGTGGGGTGGAGGGTCCGAGAAAAACGAATCTACCAAATATTTATTCCTTTTTTTTTTTTTTTAATTATTATTATTTTTTTTAAATTTTAACTGTATTAATTTATATTTTTTCTGCGAAGACGTAACGATTTTGAATTTTCTGCGGGCAACTGGTGGAACTTTTGCGTTGGGAAGCTTCATATATATTCACACACATACGTACGAAGTCAGATATATGCGTGTTTTTCTGTGTGTTTTGCGTTTGAAGTTAGGGTTTGGGAGATTGGTGTTGTTGGTGACGTTGAAGCCATGAGAAAGAAGCTCGACACCCGCTTTCCGGCGGTAATTACTGTTCCTTTATCACCGTTTCTGTTATTTCTGTATGTGTTGGGGTTTTGATTTGTTTATGAAGGGTTTTCGTGTTTGCGTTGAGCTGAGGAACGAATTTATTGTTCTGTTCTATTTATATTTTGTCAGTCGTATGCTAGTTGTACTGTGCTACTGTTAGATTGAGTTTTCTTTCCCTTTCTGTTTCATTTTTGTTAGTTTTATCTGCATGAGAAAATTATGGGGGGTTTTGCTGTTGATAATTTATTTCCGTGTTGATAAAATTATGGCTAATTTCTACTTGTTATGTCAGTGTGTTTCAGTAAGTGAAACTTCATGATTATTGTGCTTCTTTTTGGATAGTTTATAAAGGGGGTAGGGTGGGAAATATCATTAGGTTAGAGATGCATTTCTGCTTTGTCATGGATTTAGCTGTGAAATTGTAATGGTGTTGGGAGCGTTTGGTATGAGTCTCTGTAATGGATCTGATTTGGTGGAATGAGTTCTCATATGTTAAAAAAAAGTTGGGTCATCAGATATAGTGTGTATTACCACCTGCTAGATGTACTTTTGTCCTGTCATATGATTTAAATTTTCATTTGATAGGCTCGAATTAAAAAGATCATGCAAGCTGATGAGGACGTGGGGAAGATTGCGATGGCTGTACCCCTCTTAGTGTGTATGTAGTTCCAATTATCTTTTTTGGTTAAAAACCCCAACCCCACATCCCCACCCATAAAATAGTTGTTTTTACTAGCTCTCGAAATTAATCATGTTTCCATGATGATGGACATACAGCCAAAGCTCTGGAACTGTTTCTGCAAGATCTATGCAACCGAACTTATGAGATTACCCTAAAAAAGGGAGCAAAAACTGTAAATTCTTTGCATTTGTAAGTTTACCAAATCTTGTCTTTTATTTGGTTCAGACATATGGTGGTCATATATGAACATTGTCTGCTAATGAAACTTCTACTTCTTTCATTTGCAGGAAGCAATGTGTGCAAAGCTTTAATGTGTTTGATTTCCTTCGGGAGACCGTCAGTAGGGTTCCTGATTTGGGTGGTTCAGATGTTGCTGGCGAGGAAAGATCTATTACTACCAAAAGAAGGTTATAATAAATATCACCATATTTGTTTTCCGATTAGTATAAAAAGAAAATCAAAGAAGAAAATAGAAATTTATATTGCTGTTGGTTGGTTTAATGCAGGAAGGTTGCAGAAGATGAAGATTGTGGCAACGAGGATGAGCCTAAAAGGATAGGCATGGTAAGATAATTTATGAAATCATTAAATCTTGGGTTTTGGCATGTCCTGGTATATTAAATCTTGTCTCAATCAGAAGCTACCTTTTTCTAAAAAAGAGTATAGATCTTAATTTGGTAATATTTTGTCCATGCGTCATTAACATTGCAATGTTTTGACTAGGTGTTTAAACTCAACAATAGAAAAGACCCATAAAAACTTGCCCTCTACAAATAATTCCAGCTTTGTAAACCTACTAGGCTCTTAAAGTTGACATGATGGTTAATTTCCCTAGTTTACTCACTTGGATATATGAATAACTCTAGGAATTTGAACCATTAAACACTCTTGAATGAATGAGTTCTTGAGCTCTATGAATTCGTTGTTGGAATTTGTTAATATGATGATATCTAGTAACCAAGCTCTGCGGACTCCATGATTTTGAATTATAAACATTCTTGAATTATTTTCATTTAAAGCTACACGCAGCACAACCGGGGAGCAGAGAATTTTGTATTTCTTGGTCTTTTTAGCTTGGAATCTGTCAATAACCTTTTAATGAGCTCTGATTTTATTCATTGCAGCAAGAGACTGGTCACACCAGCAGCGGTGGGAGAGGCAGGGGTAGGGGTAGGGGTAGAGGTCGTGGTAGAGCTAATCGTACACAACCGAGAGAAATAGTTGTTCAGTATGAGAAATTTGAAGATGATCCTGACATCACTAACCGGAATGGTGAGAATCAAAAAGAAAATTTAGGAAGGCCAAATAATGTTTTAGGCGATGCTGATTCAACTATGACAGATGTGAAGGATACAGATAAATCAGTTGTGAGTTTTGACCTCAATGTTGATTTAAATGAGAATGGAGATTCTGCCCCTACCGATTCTTCAGAAAAGCCAGTCCTCGACACGAAGCATGAAGATATTCCTGGTTGGTCCCTTTCTGAAATTGAAAGGATGGCTATTGACCCTGTCCAACTAGCTAATTTGAACGGGGGAATGGATGAAGAAGAAGAAGATTATGATGAGGAAGGATAAGTTGCTGGAACAATGATATTGTGTATCTGGTGCAGATAACTCAAGTTTTATGATATTTCTGGGCTAGTTGTACATACGTCACTGAAGCAAGGTGCTAGGTGATTAGGATTGTAGGAGATAACTGATTGGAGTAGAAATAGCTTAGTTAGGTCTGAACTGGAGGGTTTACTGCTCCTCTCATTTAGGATTCTGTACAAATTGTATGACTAACATCAAAGGTTTAATTCAGGGCCTGAAAAAAGAACTAGGTTTCTGTTATATTTCTCTTTCTTTGTAATCCTTCTATCTGCCTGAGTAATGTATTTGATTTTAACGAGTTATTTGTGTAATCCATTACTGGCTGGTCTTTTCTTTCGCATAAATTCTTTTTATAGATGTCCGGGCCCCTCAATGACAACAACAAAGGTAGGCTATCTGTAAGTACACTAGTTTAACCCCTAATTTTCTTTTATTGCTTATGCCTGTGTAGAAATATGCAGAATTTTTGACATTTCGCCATTAAGCAGGTGTTGCTGGCCTAATATCTGCACTTTCTGGTTTGTTATCTAGGATCCTCTACCTACTCAAGGCCAGGAAGAAGGTAATTTATTGAAGTATATGTTTCCTTTTTGGAAATTTTGGCTTGACAGCAATGCAATATATGGAGATAAGTTGTGCTGATCATGATTCTGTTGGGAGCTATTGACTTTTGCTATCAATCGATCTCCTTATTTCTTATTTTCCTTACACGTAAGTTGCATCACAAAACTGGGAAATTTCATACTAAACCATGTGAAGCTAAGAGCCTGTAAAACATGCTTAGAAAGGAAGGACCCGGGTTGAAGGGTACATCAGGGTGGCCCCAATTCTTGGTTGATTTATGCTAAAGTATCCTCATTTTGTGTTGGTTCAGGATTGTTGTCAATTACACATACAATGGAATTAAAACAATCTGAGGAGGAAGGGTCTCTAAATCTGGAACAGGTAATATATATTATGGATAATTACATTTATACTTATTTTTATATTTCATTGATGAATATCCACCTTGTAACATATATGTACTATTCTGTCTTCTCAATATTACAATCACTAAGAAAACGCTTCATGACTTTATTACTATATAATCTGATGCACATAGAAGCAAAAAAATTCAAGCATCGCCTATGAGCTTGAATTCCTGAACTTCCTTGAAATTCATCCATGGCTTCACCCACACTTTAGCCTCATATACTTTGTTCTTCCCCCCATCAGTTGCCTCCAGTGTTATATAATACATGGTCCCAGCCACCACCTGCTCCTTCACATTCGTCACCTTCTTAAATTCCAAAAGAGTATTCTGAAAAACAACAAAATCAATCTAGTCAACTATCATTCTAGAACTTAAGGAGCTAGTAATGGCTTTGCTTCTTAGTAGGTGTTCGCCAAAACTTCTACTTTGGAGAAGTTAAAGTAGAAGCAGAAGTTGTAGTAGAACTGTAAAAGTTGAGTGTCTTTGGAAAAAGAAGTAGAAAAAAAGAAGCTGAAGAACACTTTACCCACTCTCAAGAAACTTCCGTTTATTTACAAAAATAACCTATAAGCTAGAAGTTCCAACTTCTAGCTTGTTTCTGCTTAAAGCAAGCCGAAGTTGGTTTTCCAAACACCCTCAAATTGTTGAAAAAAGCAGAACGCACAATAGTTCTTTTTTTTTCAGAAGTTTGCTAAGACTACCTTAGAATTTGTAAAAGAGCTTTTATATTTCACAGAAGTTCAATTTTGCCCTCTGCTCTAAATTAAGATTTCTGAGTCTTATTTATATCCAAGTCAAATTTCTTAAGTCCTCCATGTATCTTAAGAAGAGGAAAAGAAGAAGAACCTGTTTCTTGTTGTATTCGTCGACCGCAAAACGAGCTAGATCCTCGATCTCAAGGCTGTTCTGCGATCCCTCACTCTGCTTAATAGCTCCAGTTGCCATTCTTGCAAATAATAGTAATATGGTATTAGTAGTGGTAACAGAAGTGAAATAGGCTCTGCCTGTGTGTGAATTAGAGAAGGCATTGTGAAGTGGTTATTTATAGGGGTTGGGTATTGAAAGTCGGTGTCTAATATCAAGGAACTTATCCAAAATGAGAGGTTAATGGTTTATGAATCTTTGTTTCATTCGTTTGTTTTTGACTTATTTGATGTAATATTAGCACGAGGTTTATCCAGCACCATTGTTTCAGAAGGTGACAAATGAAAGTCATCTCACGAGTTGCGATGGACGGACATGGCATAGATACGGTGGAATTTTTGTAACATTTACTGCGAGATAGGTGTCGGACACGTGTATCCAATACGATATTACAATGCACAGTGATTTTTTTTACAAGCATCAATGCATTATAACTTACAAGTTATTAACTAGTATCCAATATGATCCTCCCTATGGAATGATCGTTTGTGATGTAACTTTGTGATTTGTTAATTTAAGATTTATCTGTGATTAGGATGATAATTACGTAGAAAGAAAGAGAAGAGTCTGTCAAAGTCGCATCTTTGACATAGAAGAAACAAATCGAGAAATTCATAGGTGCCGCGTAGTTTGGGAAATATTTAAATAAAATAAATGATGCGTTGCAATTTGTTAATCACAGTCTTAGTTTATAACTTTTCATCCACAGTTTTGCTATTTCCAAGTTGTCTTCCATTTTCATTTTTCCACCAACACAATTTTCCTCCATATTAAACCATAACATAGCTATTGTTAATAGATTGCTTCTTTAAGTGATTCTTAATTTTCTAAACAATTCCAATTTCTCTTAAATTTAAGTAGAAATAAGCTAGAATTTAGCAGCACGTGATTCTGGGTTTTCCAAATACTCCAAACTCCTGCTAAATTAAAGCATAAATAAGTTAGAATTCAAAAGCACTTAATTAGTAGCTTTATTAAAATTATAAGTGATTCTCAATTTTTTTTCCAAATATTCAATTACTTTTTCTCCTAACTTTTAACAAATTTTTTTTTTCAAACACTTTTAACTTATACTACTACACTTTTTTTAACTTTAATTTCTGATATAACTTTTTCAAAAACGGTAAAGTTTTCAAACATACCCGCAATTCCTTCTAAATTTTACTAATCAAGGTACAAGGATTAGTTTCTAAACAAAGCCTTCAAAGGCCTGCTGGACCACTAAAAGGGCTAATGGATTGTAATGGGCTTCTTCGGCCCAATAGAAAAACACATTTCTGAAGCCGGAAAACAATTTACCGGCTTCCTCTTTTCAGAAATTAATTAATTATTTATTAATCAGAAACCGCAAAGCAATTCACCAGCGTCCTCTTTTCAGAAATTAAAATTAATTAATTATTTATTAATCTGGAAAACAATTTACCGACTTCTTCTTTCAAAAATTAATTAATTAATTATTTATTAATCAGACACCGGAAAGCAATTCACCGGCTTCCTCTTTTCAAAAATTAATTATTTATTAATCAGAAACCGGAAAATAATTTGACGGCTTCCACTTTTTCAGAAATTTATGTTTCAGAGGTTGGGGGTTTATCGAGCTTGGTGCTGCGAAAATGGAGGTTTCTCCGGGGAACGAGTCACCATTGCCACCAAATAACTTGAAAGCTTTAGTCTCGTTCTACTCCAACTATCTCCACAAGCGCCTCAAAGGTTTCTTCCCTGTTTCAATTAGTTCGGACAGTTTCCTCTTCAGGATCGTGAACTTCAATGGATCCTCAAAACGGCGCCGCAGGAAGACTTGCCTCCCCCTGCCCTTGCCGTCTGCCGCAACTACTGCTTCACTCGACCCGTCGTCTGCGTATGAATTCTCTATCACTCAGTTGTTATTGTTTTCGTGATTTTGTTAGCGATGTTAGTTTGACTTATGTTGGGCGCCAGATATTTCTGTTGAAAAACTAGGGACACGAATCTTTATTTAAGTGTTTTAAGGACTTAAAGCAGCATTTTGGGTAGTTTTGTGCTCATTTGTTCATTGGGCTGACATCAGATACAGTTAAGGTTTATGAATCCAGACTTTGTCCTTGCTCCACATGCAGGAATACAGCCGAGTCGCGTAGAATTTTCAATATGTTGGAGGATATTATAGAGCACACACTTCAAAATTTGCACAATATCCAGAAGAATTTAGCGTTTTGGCAGTCCAGATCTGAGGTCAGCATGATCAAGAGTTTGTAATGCGGTGAAAATTAGAATTCATTGTGTACCAACATAATTTTGAGGCCAATGCAATTTCATGTTGCAGGGATCAAATGCTCGGAAAGCATACTTCATCATATGCGAAAGAGGGCCTGGTGCATTTATAAATGGTTCTCTTCAACTGATGCGCGATTATCTTACTGATGGTTCAAGCATGCAGAATCTCTATTCTTCAGCATCATCTCATATATCTGAGAGGATTATTGTTCTGACTAGTTTAAGATACTTTCTAGCTACATTTTTGGCCAAGGTTAGATACTTTGATTCATGATATATTATGTTTGTACTAAATGATGATGGTTCATATTTTTCTGTGAATTTTTCCGTACCATAAGATCGGCCATTTTTCTGTGAATCTTTCAAGATAATGGAATCAACAAAATTTCTTATGTAGTTTACAATGGATATAGGTTTATATGGAGGTTGACAAAAATGGAGAGGATCTGGTTAAGGATCCAGAGAAGTCATTGCCCGCAATATTAGCTGCTGTCAATGATCTATTTTTGAAATTGGAGGCATCCATCGGACATTTTCATGCAAACCGTCCTGTAAGTCATTGATATATAACTACTGTTTGTTAGCTCCTATAAATTACTTCCTACCTGCTGAAATATTATTTCCCATATAGTTACCGTGCAATCTTTGTTGTGTGAGGGTCAAACAGCCTTGTTAGATGCTGCAGCCATAATTCTTGATTTCATGCTTTTCCCCAACAAAACATTCATTGTTCAATTGTTGTGCAGAGTGGGTCATCGGTGGATGGAAGCTATTCAGTTCCGCTGATGTTTGTAAAACTTCCAGAAATAAACCAAGATGGTTCTCAGTGGACGGAATGTGAGACGAGGGATACCGTCAACTTGATTTACGAAAACTTAAGCAGATTGGACTCTTATGTTTCTGTGCTTGTAAGAGTATTTCTCAAACATGATTGTTCTTGTTCCGCTGGTTGTCTATTTTTCTTGTGGTTTGTTGCCTTTAATTTTCAATTTTACGCTGCATGCAAATGACCTGGATTGAATTAATGTGTTAAACGTCAAACTTTTCCATAAATCTCCAGTTTCTGTGGTAGCGAAACCGGTTTTATGTTGAATAGAAAGAATGATGAATCGATAGGGTTCCGAAAATTGTGGAATTATCTGATAAAACTGGACTTAGTTACCTATACAACTATAATGGGTGCATAAAGTGAAACTGGAGCGGTTTTCCCTTTATGTACTTGACTAAATTTAGTTTGCATCTGTGGTCGTAGCTATATATTATATGCTTGAATTTCCTTTTTCTAATAGCTTCTGATGTTAAATGTTATCTAGTGGTGCCCCTTCTGGTTGATTGTGGCTTTATTTTTGACGAGCAACACTTTTCAAAATTATCGAAATGTATTAGAAATGGTAGGTTTCCGCATGTGGTTGCATTAACAGTATTTGCATAAAATCTCGCCAATCATGTAAATGTTGTTCATTTACTATCATTCTTCCCGCAATTCTAATTTCTAATATCATTGAAGTCAGTGTGCGTCAGGTAAATATAGAAATGTAACTACTTTAGCATGAATTCTCGTGCACGATAATACATGTTTCAGGCATTTTGTTTGCACAGACTGAGTTACATTTACATGTGTATGTCACTTGACCTCGTTAGGTTTCCAAACATCGCAAGCCAAGGAAAGTAACTTTGTACTGGATGCACTATAGCTGTGGGGTTTTGGGAATCTCCGTTTGTTCCTTATGGCTTCTTCGTCATAGCAAGTTGATGGGGAGCTCTGACATTGACAACTGGATCCGAGAGGCAAAGGACTCAACCATAAGCTTTTGGAGTGATCATGTAGAGCAGCCAGTAAGATTCCTTGAACCCTCAACTTATCAATAGCAGATCTTTCATGTTAATTCATATGAACTGGGCTGTTGGTTATTCTTTCTTTTCCCAATGCTTAAAAATGTTAGCTGGAGTTTCTGGATGTGTTTTATCTCAAATCTATTTCAATTTCCAGCCGAAACTCCATTTAGTGAGCATGTCTGCATACCTCTATTACAGGCATGGAAAGTTAAGGAGAAAGAAACTTGACAAGGATAATTCATGTGTGTAAAGAATTTCAACTCCCAAAATATTGTTGAAAATATTTAATCTTTTCAGATTAATAAGAAATTACATCATTTAATATAAAATATATATTTTCAATTTTTTAGTATAATAATAATATGTAAAATATGAAAAACTTGATATGTGACACAAACCAGAACAAACCGCATCAGAAGATATCTAAACTAAAATGTCATCCTAAAATGTGTCACTAGAGGTTTGCTTGTTCTCTTTACAACACGGCCTTGCAGTTCCTTTTTTTTATTAATACTCTCTGCCTGGAGTCTGGTCTTTGTGTGATCTGTATATGAGTTCTCGCAACTCTAACTTTGCCCGTGTTCTCTTAGCTGTATTTATGGCAATAGCATGTCTGCTAGTAGTTCGAAAAAAATTCCATGACTCCTGTTTGGATATAGGTTGATCTCTGTATTTAATATTCTAAGGCTTCGCTTTTTTTTTTTTTTTTCTTCCGGATCCTCAGTGAACATTACCATCTTGATAAATTGAGATATTTCACTTGTCATGCCCCTATTTAGATTCTGCATTTTACTAAAAGTCACTTAAATATTTTTTGCACATCTCTGCTAGTTACTGATGTTGTTCTGTTATTAAACTATTCTCCCTTTGTTTTCTTCTAATTTTTCAAATTAGATTCTAGCTATCAGGGATGAGCTTTTTGAGACCTTCCGGAAAAGGCAAAAAGGTGTAATGGAACGTGAAGAAGTGCAGTTGACTTCTGACTCTTTACATAGGTTAGCAAGTTCGCTACCCTATAGATGATGGAAGAAAAGTAGATTTATTTGCTTCTTCTGTTGGGTTTCCTTTCCTGAATGTTATCTATTTATATTAGAAGTTTACTGCCATCAGTTACTGTAGGCACAATGTTTCATGGCAGTATTCTTTATTGTTAGGGTTTCTATTTTCTTGTAATCTTTTCTTTAAAGAGATCGTTGACATAAATAACATTAAGCAGTATTTTTATAGTTTTGTACCATCTGCTAGAGCTTGAAGAATTCACAGTTCCAACTTCCAAGAGGTCTAGGGCCCTCTCTGAACGATCCCTAAGGTTCTTCCTCCCTATATGAGCTCGATGAATTCACCTTCAGGCTTCATTGTACATCGTTCTAGGAATCATAACAAAAGATACATCGTTTTGTGATAGCTGATCCCAATTAATTGCCAAATGATACCTCTGCTACTGTGGTTTCCTCTGTGATACCATTTACGTTTCCATTTTCACTGATCTTTTACCCTAGTTTCTTCAATAGTTTCTTCTTCTGTGAGTACGCCTGGCGTTTTCTGTCCTCTTGTTTTTTCTTGTTATTGTGGCTGGAGAACTCCATATAATTTGCTGGATCTTCTGCATCTATTTACCCATCCTTCCATCTCTCACTGACTTTGTTTCTAATTAAGCACTCTAATTTTCATCATTCCATTGTAATGATATTGCTTTTTGACTTTACATTTTATGCGATGCTTTACTTTTGCCATTTTTACCACCCAATATCATTGTTTTCTTTTTGCAGAATGCTCCTAGCTTTCAGTGAACAGACAGTAGGTAAAAAATTTCCAGAGAATGCCTCCGACCAGAAAATGATGGAGATTGTGATGGCTAGGTAATTTTCCCTTGCGTGTTGCATCCATGTTTGAGCATGAACTGGTGAACATTGTGCTATGGGACTTGAACTTGTAGGTATGAGAAAGAACTTATGCATCCAATCCAGGGTCTTGTTGGTGGGGAGCTTGTTCGTGCTCTTCTTGTTCAGGTATCATACTAGAGTTTCAGTGCAGTTGGTAGTTTCTGATTATGTCACCTGATATATCTCCTTGTTCACAACAGGTCCAGAAGCTAAAGCTAGATATTGAAGAGTGAGTCAGCTAACTGATATTTTCTTACTCAAGTCATGTATTTTCCATGTGATTTTTTTCATTGTGCTAAAAAATTTGAAACAGAGCCATGCTTGAGCTAGATCAGATCCTGAGGGCAAATGAAATCAACTTTGCTATTCTAGCTGCTTTGCCAGCTTTCTTTCTGTCCCTCGTTCTAGCCATGTTGGTGCGAGCATGGTTTAAACAGGCAAGCAATTTTTCTTCTACGTTTGGTCATATTTCGAATATTATACAAGATATGACAGTTAATGACATGATACAGAATCTGTCTGCTTTTACTTATTACACGTTTCTATAGATTAATGACATCCTCTTTACTGTCGGTGTAAATTGTAATCCTCAGTTCTTACTTGTGTCCAATAATTTGAAAAGAGCAAGTCTTTGTTTATCATCTTTGGTACAGCCGCTGAATGATCCATTATATTTTGTAATTCAGTATTAAGGTGACATTCTGCCTCATATTTGGTTGAGGATGACTTTTCGTCTGGCTGAATTGCCTGATATTTGACTGTTAGTTATGAATGAGTTATCATTGGAAGAACTATCACGCAATATGCTGTATATTGTTAGTCGATATTGTGTTGTTTAGAAATCTCACTTCTATTCCCTCTATTAGGATACAAGAGCTGAAGGTAGAGGAAGAGTTGCTCGTATTCAAAGAAGGCTGCTGCTGGTGGAAATTGAGAATGCTATAATGCACTTTCAGAGATGTCAAGATCAAGGATTGGTATGTACATGCATATATTTTAGTTACTAAATTAACACATTCGCTTGCAAATATCAAGGATTAGTATGCATATTGGTTTTGTGATTACTGGCCTACGTAAACACATCAACTTATCCAGCAGAAAGATTTTGATGTTATACTTGTTTATATTTTTTATTTGTATATGGTAGATCTACTGGTTTCTATCTGTGATTTGAATAGAAGGGCTTTTTTGGTGGAATATAATTCATTCATTCTTTGATTGGACTTCTGCAGGAAAACGATGGTGAATGCATGTATGGTCTGTTGTTGTGTTTTCTTGATTCCCTACACTGTGCAGTGGAGAGGCATGCGAAAGACACGGGTGAATGGATATGGTTAGTTTATTTCTACAATACATTGAAACTCCAAAATGCCTTTTCTTCTTTTTGGGTGAATTACATCTAGACCCCCTGATTTGGTCTAATTACACTTGTACTATGAAAAATTACATCAAGACCCCTTGTACTTTGACTCCATCTTACAAATTTACCATTTGGTAAGGGTCCTCTACATTTTCCATCAAATTTATGGGAGTAAACCACTCAAATTACCCCTCCATAGGTGGGTAAAGTTTTGTGCCCTAATTCAGTATATTTAGTGTGACTGAAATATTAAGACCCCTCCAACTTTATAACATATTACATAATAGACCCCCTGGGGACATTTTAATCACATAAAATGTACTAAATTAGTGCACAAAACTTTCCCATCTATGGAGGGGTAATTAGGGAAGGTTGCTAACGGAAAATGTTGGTAACCCTTACCAAAGCAGGCAAAAGAAGCAATTGGTAAGACAGAATCAAAGGATAGGGGGTCTAGATGTAATTTTCCACAATACAGGGGGTCTATGTGTTAATTAGACCAAATGTCAGGGGTGTTGATGTAATATATCATTTTTCTAATTTCTCTTTGAGACTGAGGGAGTAAGAATGGTGAGAGGAAGGTTAGGAGTGCTGTGATTTAATATCTAACCATTTATCGATATTATGTCTAACCATTTATCGTATCAACAGTTTGAGACGGGACATCGTTAGTTTGGCAAAGCCAGGGCTCAAAACTGGACATAAGCTGAGTATTGCATCGCGTATGGAGCGGGTATATGAATGCCTCCTTCCACCATCGAAACGGCAATAGTTTTGCTGTCATTCTAAACGCAAATCTTGTATGAAATTTTTGATGTTCTTGAAAGAATCTGGGAGCGTATGGTACCTTGTGGTAGTGAGAAAATTGAATATTGCAATTAATACACAAATGATAAAACTATATTATAACATGCCTATTAACCAGATGAAATGATGTTTATATCATAAGAAGCCCGCACCAATAATATCCTTCAAAACTAAAACTACTATTTCAAGAGCTCACAGTACGAGTTGAAGGTTAACTCAAATAGTTAGTGTAGTTTCACTATTCTTTATTTTTATGGTATTATTGATTGATTATGATTATTAAATTGTGTTTAAAGATTGTTGGTTCGTAATTAAATAAGGGTTAATAATATTTTTGGTACCATATTTAATCTAATTTCAATTTTCATACCATACTTTTCATTTTTTTCAAATTTGGAACCACACATTTTTATTCATATCAAATTCAGTACATAGATAAATTTAACGGTTGAGATTTAAAATATCATACAAATTAAATGATCACATGGATACGACACGACATGGATACAATTCTGATTTTTTCTGATATTTTATATTAGAGAAATGTCGGACACAGTGTCGGATATGATACGATATAATAAGATTTTTAAGAGTGTGTATAAGATCTTAACTTTTAAATTTTTGGTGCTATTTGTACTTGTCCCTGATTTGGTACAATAACTTTATGTACTAGAAAATAGAAATGATACTGATTGGAGGCTTGGAGCTAATGATATCAAATTTGAGATACGTAAAAAGTTTGTTACCAATATTAAAATTAGATAAAATTATGGTACTAAAAATAATAATCTCATTCTCAATTCTTGGTATAAATGCATGCCCTCTTCTACACCAAGATCAAAATAGAAACCATATCTATCTACCAAACCCCACCCACTCCAGTAGGCTTAAAAAAAAAAAAAAAAAAAGAATGTCAGAACTACTCTCTCAACCAGTAAATCTCATCGATTTTGTGCTAAACAAAGGCAATGGAGTAACGGGTCTCTCTCAATTAAACCTCAAAAAAATCCCAGATCAATTTATCCAACCCCTTGAAGAGAGATTAGACCATATTCAAGTAGCAGTCCAAGAATCCATACCCATTATCGATTTATCTGAATGGGATGACCCAAAAGTTGCAGAATCAATCTGTGATGCCGCAGCGAAGTGGGGTTTCTTTCAGGTCATCAATCATGGAATCCCACTTGAAGTTCTTGAAAATGTGAAGAAGGCTGCTCAAGATTTCTTCGAGCTACCAGTTGAGGAGAGGAGGAAGTATCTCAAGGAGAATTCTCCAAATTATTCAGTGGTGTTGAAAACTAGTTTTAGTCCCTTGGCTGAGAAGGTTTTGGAGTGGAAAGATTATCTTTTTCATCTCTGTGATGGGCAAGAGAATGAGCAGTCTAAACACTGGCCTTCTGTTTCTAGGTAAGGTGATTGTTAGTATTATTGATTGATTTGGTTTTGTTCTTTGATGACGTTTTATCTTTTGGATTCTGCATTTCTCCAAGTTCAGCTTTAGAAGATTGAGATTGATAGGGTTGGAATTAGAATATTCAATTCCGAGTAATTTTGGAGGAGGAGATTGAATGTTTACAAAATATGGGAGGAAACAGAATTTTCGTTTTATCTTCTGGATAGAAATTAGCAATAGTTACAGAAAAACACCCCTTGTCAATGATTATCTATCAACACATACAGATCTTTACTACTTCTGCTTTATGTTAATTGTCGGTCCATTGAGGCCCTTGACATTGTTACTGGTTGAATTTAGAACAGTAAAATTTCCAAACTAATAGGAGTAAGAACAAAAGTTTCCTTCTTTTTTATTTTCAAAAGCATTCTTTACATTTTTATGTCTTCTCCACAGAGATCAGGTCTTGGAATACATAAACCGGGCGAAACCCATTATCCGGAAGCTTCTAGAAATCTTACTAAACGGTCTCAACTCGTACCAATTCGATGAGGCAAAAGAATCCACGTTGATGGGATCGCTAGTTCTCAACCTTCTCTACTATCCCATTTGTCCGAACCCCAATCTTGCAGCCGGAGCCGGGGCCCATTCTGACGTGTCGTCCATCACTCTCCTTCTACAAGACGATGTAGGCGGCCTTTACGTACGAGCTGCTGAAGGCGACAGGTGGATCCATGTTAGACCCACTAATGGGGCTCTAATAGTTAACATTGGAGATATCTTGCAGATTATGAGCAACGACAGATACAAGAGCGTTGAGCATCGTGTGTATGTTAGTGGGATCAAGAACAGAGTTTCTGTGCCCGTTTTTGTCAACCCTTCAAGCGATGCTGTTATTGGTCCTCTAAAGGAAGTGTTGAAGGATGGAGAGGAAGCCAAGTATAAAGAAATCGTCTACTCGGATTATTTCAACTATTTCTTCAGTAAAGGGCATGACGGTAAACTAACGATTGATTATGCAAAGATATGAGATCTTTCTTTGGTTTTTGTGATGTTGTAATGAATAAGGTCTTTGTAAGTGTTCTGTATTCCTGCATAGGCTGTATTAGTAATAAAATGACCTGCAGATAATGAGTAAGGGATTTTTGATGTGTAGGCCTCATGTTACAGGAATGTAGCAAAAAAAATTCCGGGATATAAAATGTTACTCCACAAACCTTATGTTTTCAAATAATTTGCAAAATAAACCCTACCTCGTAGGTTGTTGTTACACGCGCTGACTGCAACCCTTCCAGCCCATTTGCATGTGTAATGACATAAATACCCTCAGACAAATCATCTTCTTTATAACAGTCAAGTGAATAATTATTTGTTTTTAAGTCCTCGGGGGCCAACATCTATTCAATTATGACATCTAAAGTTAAAATAATTATTAATTTTTTGGTAGGAAAAGTTAAAATAATTATTGGGTTACTTGGTTAGTGTTAATTTTTTTAATAAAGTTAGTAAATAAAATTTAAATACAGATTGGTCGGCATATTCTGTGGGGTAAAATGAATTCTATTTTAATGAAGCTTAATTACAATAGTTTGAATTTCCAGCTTTTTTAATTAGTGTATAATAAAAATTACTGATTTGCAATAGTTTGAATTTCCAACTTTTTTAATTAGTGTATAATAAAAATTATTTTCTTCCGTGTAAAAAGTACTGTGAAATTGGCAAAAAAAAATCAACAGAGTTGCTGCACAAATTGAAATTATATAACGACTTGATTTCTGCACAATCTGTTAATTTATATTCAAACGTCAATTTGCATAATAAAATCAGAAAAAACAAACACAACACATGCTAAATTAGTCAAAGCATCAAGGGCAAAATAGTCATATCAAGTCATTTCATTGACCAGAAAACCTGAAGGGGTGGTGAGCAAATTAACTAAATTCATAGGGCTTTTTTGCATACATTTTATATCCCATAGTTTTTTTTGCTAGTTTCGTAAAACACAAGGTTTTTAAAACATATAGTTCTAATGAATAATGATAGTAATCATCATCTTTGTACTGCAGGGGTGATTCCAAAAATATTAGGCATATTACACTCAAATATCTTGAGGTTTGTCCTAATTAGGCAAACATATTCTGAAATGTTTCTATAATTTTCCAAACCTTCATGATCGGTTTGTGTAATCAAGTCAAACCTCTGGCTTTGTGAATGTAATTATTGTAACCCAAAGTTGAATATCAGTAAATGAAAGTATTGCTATTAGAAAAGACATGGTTACTCTATTAACGTTGTAAGTTGATGGAATAATATCTTTTGTATCTAGTGAAATTTATGAAGGGGATGTAGCTCAAATGGTAGAGCGCTCGCTTTGCATGCGAGAGGTACGGGGTTCGATCCCCCGCATCTCCATTAAATTTATACCTTTCTTGCTTAAATTTTTGTCACTTTTTCCAAAAAATCAACCTCATCAATGTCCATAAAATTAATAATATTATGGTAAACACATAAAATTAAATATCAACATCAAGAATTACATAAAACAACACTCATAAAGATCAGTTTTTTTTTGGTAGAAACGAAGAATATTATTAACATAAAAAGACATATAGTACATAATTGTACGGAAATCAGTTACAACTCTTCAAAAATAGTAATGTACTTAACTACTTAATTGCTACAACTCTTCAAAAAATTTCAGTTTTTCAACAAGTTTGAATTTCAGCTTCTCAACAATCTTTACTTTTTAGTCATACTCAACTGATCTGTCAGAAATAGCTTCATCTGCATTGCTCCAATCTATTAATTTCCAATCCTAAGCAAACTGAACTCCAATCTTGAATTTCTTTCATCCCACCTAATTCCAATCTCATCATTCTCCCCCAAATTTCTCCTATTCACAAAATCCTTCTTCCAGCTCTTCTTCAACACAAAGCTACCACTACTCCACAACTTCATCACCAACACATGCTCAGTTTGTGTGTCCACGTCCCAAACCACAACCTCGAATTCCGCACGATCTTCGATAAATGCCTCCACATTCACCATATTAAGGTGTGGCAAAATATGATCGTTAACCGAACTTTTAGCCAGTAAAAGCCTTGAAGATCCATCAACATCACTCCTCGTCAGGACTTTCTTGATTTTCCAGTAATCCTCCGGAACTAGTACTGCTTCTGCACGAACGATAATGGGCCTGATGTCGTCTTCGGCCGGCCCAAGTCTGAGATCGAGATTATCGTCAATCGGCCCGAACCCGTTTTCCATCTTCCTTTTCTTGATCATGGGTTCTTCTTGAGTTTTCATGAATTTCCTTTTCTTGTTCATTGAATCTGCAGGCGCAACTTGGAGATTGAGTTGTGTTGAAATTTCCAGATATTGATCTTCATCATCATCATATGATAATACTTCCTTTCCATCGTACGACTTGCCAGAAAACTTAGACAGGAAATCAATGAACTGCAGATTATAATGTATCTTTCTTTTTTCTTGATCAAGATCATGATCAGCCACCGGACATGTTATCTTAATAACATGAAAATCCTCATGTATGCAGAGAAATTCTTTCACACAACAAGTTCCATCGTCGTTGGATTGAATGTGTTCGACAAAATTACTTGTGATTGAAGAAATAGCAGAATCTTTCTCTGAAACATCAGAGTTTGAAGATGAAAGAAAACCCTCCATGCAGAGATATTGATTGGCGGCAGCCATGGAGTTTTTTCTTTTTCACTTCTTTTGAGAATTTTTCAGAAGGATTTTCTTGAAAACTGATGATGATAGAGTTATGAAGACATTTATATAAGGGAAAAAAAATCTTGATTAATTAATAGACTTAGGTTTGCAAAATCTGATTACGTATGGGATTTTCAAGATTGAACTCCAATTTTCCATAAAATTGGATCACTTAAATATGGAAATTCTTACTTCGAGTCCTGAATTAGAAGGACTAAAAGGAATTTGTAAATAGTTTTTCGGAAAGCTAAAATTTAATTTCCAAAAGTTTTGTTTTCTTTAATTTCTTGTACACAAAGTTTTAATATTTATATATAGTATTATTCTATTTATAATATCCTGTACTTACCTTTTTATGACGCTGTTTTCTTATACATAATAGCAATTAAGAATTTTTTACGGGATTGCATTCATTAATATGATCAATTATGATGTAGACATGATTTGTAGCCAACTAATCATATATATATATATATATATATATATATATATGAAAATGAATGAGTGAGATGTTTTAGGAAATATGCTTATGTGTTAATGAGTTGGACTAGTTAAAATTAGTTCATTTTGCCATGTAGATTATTTCTATAGTTAAGTTCATTAATTATGATTTTTGTAACTTACATATATATTTACTTGATATTCCATATATTAGTTTATATT
The DNA here is from genome assembly GCA_958496215.1 of Verbena officinalis. NCBI lineage: Eukaryota > Viridiplantae > Streptophyta > Magnoliopsida > Lamiales > Verbenaceae > Verbena > Verbena officinalis. The sequence goes on from OY292385.1 coordinate 2,449,090, forward strand.
AAAAAAATTGTAACTCCTATTTAATTATAGAATTATATAACTACTTTATATAATATTGATATTGAAAATTTCATTCAAGAAATAATTTTAAGTAAATTTTAATAAGTTTTGCTAATTATTATGAACTTTACATTTAAATCCCAATTTACTAGATCAACAAGCAGTTGTCGGATATATATGATTGAATGGGAGCTTAAAACTATTTATAGTTTAGATATAATATTCAATTTGTACATGAAAGCATAGTATAGAAGAATTACCATTCACAAAATATTAACAATATTTGGGTAAAAGATTATTTAGTTCTATAATTAATATTTTTTTTATTTTGTATTCTTTTTATCTATCATGTAATTGAATTTTCAAAATTTCTTTTAATTATTTGTGGGGTCACATAAATACGTATATTTTTTAGAATATAAGTTTAATTAAATTTTATTATTACCTTAATTTTATAAAATAAATAAATAGTTAGTTTTTTTTAGAAAAGATCTCTAAATACACGTGTTTCATTTCCATTTTACGGTGGAAAAATTATATTTAATTTCAATGTGAATAAATTTATTAAGTTATTACATATAAATATTAATATTGCCATAATATAAAGAAATTTTCAATAATGAAATGAATATTATTGTTAATTAATAATGAAATAATAATAAATTATTCAACAAAAAAATAATACCAAGTATACAAGAGATTCCAATAATTATTTATATGGTCTATTATTAAATCTTTTTTATATTTTAATTATTATTTTAATATTTTTATATTGATTATGTGCGTGATTTTAAAGAAAAAAAAACTATATATATATATATATATATATATATTATATATATATATATATATATATATATATATATATTCCCTCTATTACAAATACAAAATCATATCATATTACTATTTTTATATATTTAAAATGAGTTTTTTCATATATATAGAGTATAATCATTTTATAAAAAGAATTATTTTGGTGTGTGTTTCAAATTATGAGTTAATTATTTATATGTATTGTTAATAATTATATAAGAAAATAGATTCAATTTATTTAATAATATATATTTTATAAATAGATTTTCACGTGCAATATAGAGAATATATATATTAATTTATAAAAAAAAATCTATTAAATTTGCGATATAAACTATAATCAAATTAATATATTAAATTTTTAATTATAAATTAATTTTCTGATACAATGCAGGGGTTAAAAGCTAGTATTATTCATTAATATGATCAATTATGATGTAGACATTTTTAGCCAACAAATATTTTATTATTATCAACTTTTTATTATTTATGAGAAATTGTAAAATTTAAAGCGTGCAACAATGGACCTTTTTTTCTTATTAAAATTTGTCTAAAAATAATAATAAAGTTCAACACTTGTGTGTGTGAGAGAGAGAGTCATTATGTATCATAATCTCCTAAATCTAATTAGTGAATTAAACGAAAAATAGCTAGGAAGTAGAATCTCCAAAATTGATTTATTTCCTTCTATGAAACCCAAACACGTGACACAATACAATAATGCAAAATTTTTCAACACTTTATACTAGAAAATTATTTAACACAGGTGTCGGACATATATGATGCAATACAATATGATAAATGTTTTTAATGTGTCCGTGCATTATAGCTTTCCTTATATCTTATTAGCTTTTAGACTCAATTTAAAATTTTATTTTGAAAATTTTAGTAGAAAAGCAAAATGATCATACTATTCTTTTTCGTAATTGACAGTATAATAATTATTTTCTTTATATAGTCATAATTATGATACGTTTTTATACGTGTTTTAAATTATTTTAGATGCAAAAGAAAAATAAAATAAAAGAAAGGGAACATTTTGTATAATATAAAATTCTTCAATTTAGTGTCTGATGGTTGGTATTTTGGGTGGCCCACGTGGCACGATCTTAGAGAGTTACATGCCACGTGAGTCCAATCAAAGTCCGCTCACCACGTGGCTATAATCAAAGTCCAACGGTTGATCGGGTCAAAGAACCCAGCAATCGAGCGTCTCAGTTGTCATGATAATCCAACAGGAAGGGCTCACGCCTCGAGCTCGAGCGCCATACGCCCGACCATAGTTGGTCGATCCTCATGTCCATCTCTAAGAGCCGGACTAGGGGGTCGAGGTACTTGCCTCGAACCTGTCCCATCCCCGCACGCTCATCCCGACTATAGCTGCATTAAATGCGCCGCACCTGCCCTGACTACCCTCCGTACGAAGGTCAATCTGAAGTGACAGATAATCATTCCCTTTTAAGAAATATGTCTAACTCGAGGCTCAGGCATTAAATGTCCTACAGTCGAGGCATTTAATTCACTCCCAAACAGTGTACTTAGTGCGTGCGGAGCCATCCTATAAATACTCCTGACATTTATTATGGTGGGTAAGTTCACTTCAATGCTCCGACCCTACTATCTGTCTTTGAATACCTTTTCAGTACCCTTATACTGACATGAGCGTCGGAGGTGATGCGCCGGAGACACCGGAGACAACCATCTCCGGCCAAGTAACCCGTTGTTCGTGTATTTCAGGTCAAAGTCGGATTCCACTAGACAAATTCAACTGACAGGCTAGGACACGCGATCGACCCTGATCATTTACCAAGAAATACCCTCATCAGTGTCAAATTACAAAAAATTGAACATATTTTATTTTCTGCAGAAAAAGTAACCCATTAAACGGTAAAATTTAAGGCTCTCCATTGTACTACTCCCCTCGCATTTCGCAACGGCTAGTAAAATTTTATGCAATCTGAACCGTGAATCTATGACAACCCAACGGATAATATTCAAAGCTGAACAATATGACCGTTGTTACGGTGAAGCGTCTCCTTCACTAAACACCCTTTTATATCCCCACGCTCGATCAGAAACCCTTTTCTTTCTCATAATTCTTACTCCAAAATAGCTAACAGAAGAGAATTTCTAGAGAGAGAGAAAAGGACTCTAGAGAGAGAAAAGGAAAGCAGGATCTTTGCATTGTGGCGACTGAAAACCCAGAAGAAGGAGAGGCGCTCAGCGGCCGTCTCCAAGTGTTTTTGTCTTCAATTTTGACCAGTATAGGAGGGGTTTTTGGTGGGCATAGCAATAATAATCAAGAAGAACAAGAAATTATTGAAGAGTTAGGTTTAGAAATGGCTACGAAAGCTGCTATTGCAGAGCAACCCAGAGGTATTGTGAATTATTGTATATTTCTATTATGGGTTTTTCTTGAATGGAATTTCTCGGATTTACTTGGATAATCAATATAGATACTTGCTGATTTTCCATATTTATGTTCAAATTACGTACTTTTTGGTGTGTGATCTTGAAGAGGGCTTTGAGGGTGTGTTAATTTGATTAGAATGATGATAATGCTCATTTGATCTTTTTGATGATATCTTCTCTTGGATTATTGTAGCTGAAAATTATGGCTTTCCCTGGAATCATGATTATTATATGGGTTCTGTTCATAACATTAGAGCGCCTGATTTTGATGAAAATATGCACCCTTTTCTCATATTTTTGTGTTCTCCTTGAGACAGATTTCTTGGTTGGTATCTCTTGAAGAATCCTTTGCAATGATTTTACTTTATGGAAATTTTCTGACAGTTATTATAATTTCTATTTGAGCCCATAAATCTCCTAATCGTTTAGTTATTTAGTGATTAAGTACTTGAAAATGGTTAATAATATGATATTATCTTATACATAATCTTTTTGTTAATTAGTTGGAGAAGTGAAGCAGAAGAATGTTCAAGCAGACGGAAGAACTAGAAAGGTTCTTGGAGATATAGGAAACTTGGTAATAGCACCTGCTGTTGAAGGGAAAAACAACTGCAAGGTAATAAATAATAAATTCTGAATGATTTTCTAGATTATGGACAGTTGATTAATTATTATTACTATAATGTGCAGAAGCCGGTGGCTGAAAATTTGAATAAAACGAAAGCCATATCCAAGAAAGAAGTTGCTGTCATTAAGTCAAACAATGACAAAAGCCACAAAAACCGAACAAATTCCTCCAAAAAGCCTGAAAAAACTCTCACCGCGACCCTCACTGCACGGAGCAAGGTGGGTCCTGCTTTTCTTGAAATTATTTATAGTTATCATATCAATGGAACTAATTTATTAATATACATTATTTTGTTTAATCTTTTTCCCAGGCTGCTTGTGGGCTTGCCAAGAAACGGATTGGTCCAACGGTGGACATTGATGCAGCAGATGCCGAGAATGAATTGGCGGTAGCTGAGTATGTTGAGGATATGTACAATTTCTATAAGCTTGCTGAGGAAGATGGAAAAATTCGTGATTACATGGATTCACAGACAGAAATTAATACTAAAATGAGAGCCATTCTTGTGGATTGGTTGATTGAAGTCCACAAGAAGTTCGATCTTATGCCTGAAAGTCTCTACCTCACGATCAATTTAGTTGATCGGTTTCTTTCGGTTAAAACCGTTCCAAGAAGAGAACTTCAGTTGGTTGGAATTAGCTCTATGCTAATTGCTTGCAAATATGAGGAGATTTGGGCACCAGAGGTAGCTAATATTCTTTTATTTGTAATTACCCCTTTGGAGAAAACTACATACCACTCTTCAAAAATGTTTTAAATTACAAAGACCACCTTGCTTTGTGTACTTTTTCCAAACTCCCAGGGGTGGTTTGTGCAATTCTAACAGGTTTTAGTGAGTGATTTGTCATTTTTTTAAGATTGGGGTACCAATTGTAATATTTGACTCTTGTTTTAATCATTACTTTTTGAAACATTTTCAAGGTTAGCGACTTCATAGCCATATCGGATAATGCATATGTTAGAGAGCAAGTGCTTCTCATGGAGAAAGCCATTCTTGGAAAGTTGGAGTGGTATCTAACCGTTCCGACTCCTTATGTGTTTCTGGCTCGATATATAAAAGCATCTATTCCAGCTGAGAAGGAGGTAATTTAAGCATCTTAACATACATTATTTACATTATTCATATATTTTCAACTTATAAGTTATCTGACTTCAAATGTTTATCTTTTATTGATGCAGATGGAAAACATGACATATTTCTTTGCTGAGCTTGGTTTGGTAAACTACTCAACTGTCGTAGAGTATAACCCTTCAAAGCTTTCTGCTTCTGCTGTGTATGCTGCCCGTTGCACTCTTAATAGGAGCCCATTCTGGACAGAAACTCTTCAGCATTATACCGGCTATTCTGAGGACCATTTAATGTATGGAAATTACATTCTCACTCCTTTTTTCCTTCCTTTTATTACTCTTTTTTTCCTTGTATTATTGTTGAAAAAAGTTTTAATCTCTTGAAATTTTTATATGTTGTGATGATCATCAGGGACTGTGCAAAGCTCTTGGTTGGCTTTCATGCAGCAGGAACTGAAAACAAGCTCAAAGCGATTGTCAGAAAATACTCTAACCCAGAGAGAAATGCCGTTGCTATGTTTCCTCCGGCGAGAAGTCTTCGTCCAGCTTGAGATTTTAAGTGTTAGGTTATATTAGGATTTAGAATTCAGGAATTCTCATTATGTAAGTAAAAAAGCAATGTCTGTCTTATACATGCTTTTTTTGTGATGCGTAAGGTCTGAAAGAGAACATCATCGTTTTGAGTTGATTTTCTCCTAGTTTCTTAATAGAATGAATATTTTTACTGTTTAATTACAAATGGATCTCATCACACTACAGACGGGATTCCCACTTCCAGAAAATATTACACTTAACTAACTCACAAATTTGAAATTTACAATAATAGTTTGATGCCAATGGGTTAATTTGTAACTTTCAAATTTGTAAACATTAGGTAGCTATGTGTAATATTTTTGGGAAGTGGGGTGCAGATGTAAAATCAACACATTATTTTGGCCTTTTTCCAATTTATTACAAAAATGTTGGCACACATTTGAAAGAAAGCCCTGATCTTTTTAAAACAAGGATCAAACTTCAGATCCTCAAACCTAAAAAATAAAAACTTGAATTCATCCAAACATTAAGAACAGTTTCAGAATTTCCAATATAATAATCTGTGCAGTAAGTTTGAAAGCAAGAGGGGATATTCGCGTAATTTATTACTTCTAAACAAACAAAACAAAGCTTACAAGAACATGTATCGTGAGACTTGTTCACAATTCACATTAAGAATCTGCTACATCCACTCTTACCTTTCCTGCACAACAACCCTTTTTCTCTCTCTTCTCCTCCTCTACCATAACCTTCTTCCCACAACATACAATCTTCCCGAACTCATCCCTTCTCTCCAAAAACTCCGAATTCTCCTTCCAAACCTCTCCATTTGTATAAACTTCCTTCTTCCATATGGGAACGGAAGCCTTAACCTCATCAATCAAGAACTTACATGCATCCAATGCGTCAGCCCGATGAACTGATGACGTGGCAATAAATACACTCGTTTCACCTACGGGAACGGGGCCCAGGCAGTGGGCAACTGCAATGGAGTTGAGGTTCCATGATGACCTGGCAGAAGAACAAATTGTCTTGATGCATTTAATTGCCATAGGGACATATGCTTCGTATCTCAGCTCTACGACAGTTTTGCCCTCAAAGGTGTCGCGTGTTGTGCCTGCAAAAGTTGCTATAGCACCGCAATGCGGTGACTGGACATATTTGATGTATTTGGCCATCTCTATAGGGGTATCTTCGTCCAATATCTCGATTAAGTCTCTCTCCTCCTCTGCCATTATGTTTATAGTCCAAAGTTTTCCTCAAGACTGCAAAAGTGCAAAATACAATGGACAAATTTATGATATTGAGCGGGGAAATGAAAAGGATTATCTGCATTTGCAAACAAGCTAGCTTTCTTTGTCAAGGCCAAATTGAGGATCTTTTTGCAATATCCTTAAAATGGGATCGTGTTACAGAAAGAACTCTGAAATAAACTAACAGAAACTTACAAAAAGAATTGAAAAAAGGCCGATATTAAGCAATTCAAATTCGCTTTGTGAAACACATTCAACGAACTATAAACTGGTTTGTGAATTAATCCTGCTGATACGATTGCTATTAAGTATTTCCTTACTATTCCGCGAACCGGTTCTTCTTTACGAACCTAAAACTGTACAAATCTATATACAAGGGGATGGAGCTCCAAAGATTGGTTCAAATCTGGCCCCGTCCTTCTGCTATTTTGAAGGGAAGTTGCTCAAAGAGTTTGCTATCTCAGAGGCTGCAATTAGGGAGTTAAATTAACAGAGAACAACTCTAAAAGTAATAGACTCATCTTTTCAATCTCTTCAATTCCATATTCACGCATATAATAAAACCAAGTAGCTAATCCAGACATTACCGACGAAGCTTCACATATTAAGCAGGAAAAAAATCCATAAAAAAACCAGCAAAGAAATATCATTCAAGATTGCCCACTTAAATATCAAAGAAACAGAGAAAATGACGGATTTAAATGAAAAAAAAAAAAACTGAGACGCCACAAATCCATACTCCAAAACAAACAGCTCGCAGTCTATAGATAAGCAAGGTATATAAAATTCCTGCAATAATCCCACTTCAAAGAAAAAAAATTAACCTTTTCAGTGCTACAAGAGCAGACGCCGCAGACAACTAGAAGCTGAGCAATTAAGCAAACTTCACTATGGAAAAGATAATTTGGAATAAAAATTAATAACCCAAACTGATAAAAGAAGCCCATTGAATTGATTCTGACCTTAAAGGAGATGAAGGAAGGGGCCACGAATCTGAGCAAGAAAGTCAGATGCTTCCTTCACCTACTAATAATTATCAGCTTATCATTGATTTTCTCACTTTCTGGGGTCAGCTTGTTTCATCTTTATATATATATTTATTAATTTAATATTTTGTTTTATTATTATTTTTTTTTAATTTATGACATATATTTCAATGGGCTTCGGATAGGTAAAAATAGGTCGGGTTGGGCCTCTATACAACTACAATGGCTTTGGTTAATTATGGACTGAAAAAATTTCTTTGTCGCAATTCGTAGATGGTGGTTTTTTAAGTATTCGAACTCAGAAAAAAAATTGAGAGAATTCAAAGTAAAAAATTTTATGGCGAATTTCTAATCATATATATATATATATGAAAATAATAAGTGAAGTGTTTTAGGAAATATGTTTATGTGGCAATGAAGTGAGTAAGTTAGAATTGATCTATTTTGTCATGTAAATTATTTCTATAATTAATTGTGTTAATTATTGTTTTGTAACTTACCTATGTACTTATTGTCATTCCATAATTTTGTGTATATTAAAAAATTTGTAACACCTACTTATATAATCATAGAACTATATAACTACTTTATATAATATTAATATTAATTTTAACTAAATTTTAATAAGCTTTAGAGTCATATATCATATTGCATTGAATGTTCGTTAATTAAATAAAGACAAAATAATGTATTCAATAAATCCATTAAAAATATTATATTTAATATTTTAATTCCTACCAGATATATTTCACACAATTAATTCAAATGAAAATTTATCTAACTAAAGTAAGGAAGAAAATTTGAACATATAAATTTAATTAAATTTTATTATTATTTTAATAATATAAAATAAATAAACAATTAATTTTTTTGAAAAAAAACTTTTTCAAATACACATGTCTCATGTTCATTTTGTAGTAGAAAAATTATATTTCGTTTCAATGTAAATAAATTTATTAATTTATTATATTTAAATATTAATATTTTTAAAATATAAAAAAAATTTCAATAATGAAATTAATATTATTATTAATTAATAACGAAACAATAATAAATTATTTAATAAAGAAAACAAGTATAATAAATAGTTCTTTTTTTGACCAAAAAGATAAAGAGATTCAAATCATTATTTATATGTTCTATTATTAATTTTTTTTTTATATTTTAATTATCATTTTAATATTTCTGTAAGAATCATGATATTCTTTCTATATATATATATTCTCTATTATAAATATACAATTAGTAATTTGTTACTAAAATATCATATTACTATTTTTATATATTTAAAATGAGTGTTTTTAAATACATAATTTTTGATTATTTTATAAAATAAATTACTTTTTTGTGTGTGCTTCAAATTCTAAATTAATAATTTTTAATATATTGTTAATAGTTACATAAAAAAATATTATTCAATTTATTTAATAATATATATTTTATAAATAAATATTTTCGTACAACGCAAGAATAAAAAGCTAGTTTATTTGAAAACATAAAAGAGTGAAGTAGCAAGATTTTTTTCCCCACGTAACTTAGAGATTGATGCTAAGTTTGAGTCTCATTAAAAATGTAATTGTTATTGATATTTATAATTAAGTGATCATCAGCTCCATTCATATAAATGGACTTAAAGAACAAAAAAAATATTATTATTTATTGTGTTAATTATTTTTTGAACTTAATTACTGTGTTAATTCAAGTAAATTAAGAAACGTCCTTTTTTGCGGAGGGGAGTTTCTGCGTGTATTCTCCCGATCGGCTATTTTAATTTAAGCTACTCTTAATATCTCAGAAATTGAGCCCCTTTTCCCTCGGCAGTTGCGCCACCGCAGATCCCCGCCAGCCACCACTGCCATCTCCCATTACTTTTCTCGTTGATATTTGACAATTACTTTCCCTTTATCGTACTCCAGATAAGCAAAGAGAATTAGAAAAATTCCCCAAAAAAAGCCTTATTTTTCTCCAAATTCTCAGTTAAACCCTAATTCCAATTCTGTTCAGCTTCCTCTCAAAATTAGCTGAATCTAGGAGTTATCCAATCTCTTAGTTGTACTAGGAACGCTAGAATACGATCTTTCGTTTCGAGAAATAGAGAAGCCGTTGAAAGAATAGTCGCAGGGGAGGAAGAATGGCGATAGCGGCGCCAGAGCAGCTAAACGTCAGCGAAATGCCGGCTTGGGGTTCTCGAAGCGTTGATTGCTTCGAGAAATTGGAGCAGATTGGTGAAGGAACTTATGGGTATTTTTAAAAGAAAAATTGGTTTGCGCTTCATGCCGAGAGACTTGATTTTCCCATGAAAAGAAAACGGAATTGCTGTAGAACATTGTTCTTTGAAAATAATTAACTAATATTTCTCATCTTTTTGACTGCTCAGTTTGATCTTGAAATATGGAAGAAATATTATTATACTTTTGTTATTATGAAAATATGGAAGAAATATTCGTGTTTGTAACTATGTTATGTTATATTGAATCATGGTCTATATGGTCTCTCTTTTTTCTGAAGGGTAAAAGCAAATGATCAAATTTGAATTTTCTGTTTATCTAAGGTGAGATTTTACTTGCAGACAAGTTTACATGGCAAGAGAAATAGAAACAGGAGAAATTGTTGCTCTGAAGAAAATACGCATGGACAATGAAAGAGAAGGGGTATGCTTTAATGGTCACTATATTGATTAATGCACTTGTTAATGTTGTTTAAGAAAACTAACATGTGGCTAATAATTTAATTCGATCTTGCCTGCAGTTCCCCATTACAGCCATCCGTGAAATTAAAATCTTAAAGAAGCTTCACCACGAAAATGTCATCAAGTTGAAGGAGATTGTGACATCCACTGGTAAACTTATGATTGATTGTTTTGATTGTTTTTCAGTCCTCACCTGATTGAATTTATATGCCTTCGTATCTGTTTTTAAATCCTTACATCTAAAGTTTATAACTTTTATCCAGGTCCTGAGAAGGATGAACAACCATCAGCAGGTAAATAGCTGAGTTCCAGTTCTTTTTTCGTGTATCAAGTATAACCTTCCTGAAATTACCCTTAGCATGAGTTATATTATCTGTATTGATCTTCCAGATGGTAACAAGTACAGAGGAGGTATTTACATGGTCTTCGAATACATGGACCATGATTTGACTGGACTTGCTGATCGTCCTGGGATGAGATTTTCGGTGGCCCAAATTAAGGTATTTACCAGACGGTGGAAGATGCAACAATATTAAGTTTATTTGGCATATCAGATACTTATGATGGAAAAGAAGAGTGACAATCAGATAAATGATTTTCACTTTTTCTCTCTTCTTTTAGTGCTACATGAGACAGCTTTTGACAGGCCTTCACTACTGTCATGTAAATCAAGTGCTTCACCGTGATATTAAAGGTCTACAATCTAAATCAGTATTTAGCTTAAATCATTTCTAACTTACAAGGCTAACATTAGTTTCTGTATCCTGGATTGCAGGTTCAAATCTTTTGATTGACAATGAAGGAAACTTGAAGCTTGCTGATTTTGGGCTTGCCCGATCTTTCTCAAGTGATCACAATGCTAATCTTACAAATCGCGTGATCACTTTATGGTATCGGTAAGTCATATAGAGCAAGCTATCAACACATTTGACTTAAAGTTAATAATGTCTCTGAACATGCAGTCTTATTTGATTGATATAGTGTTAAATTAATCTTGTAGGCCACCAGAGTTGCTGCTAGGAACCACAAAATATGGTCCTGCTGTTGATATGTGGTCAGTTGGTTGCATTTTTGCTGAACTTCTTAATGGAAAACCAATATTTCCTGGGAAAGATGAGGTATTTAATTTTCACTATATCTTGATCTGAAGATATGTATTCATTTCATATCTTTGATGTTCTGCTATACTTGTGGTTTTCTTTTGTAGCCAGAGCAATTAAATAAAATTTTCGACATATGTGGGACTCCTAGCGAGGAAATTTGGCCTGGGGTATCAAAGATTCCATGGTATAATAATTTCAAGCCAACAAGACTTGTGAAAAGGCGCCTTAGAGAGCATTTCAGGCAGTAAGTAATCATAAGTTGTGGTTCAATTTCTTTCAATATAAATGATCGCATCTGAATTCTTTTTATTTTCAGCTTCGACCGACATGCCTTGGATTTACTTGATAAGATGCTGACTCTAGATCCATCTCAGGTATACATTCTTCAATTTTCCCTCCTTTTTCAAAACTTGTTCATATGCTTCTACCTCTTTCTAATCTTGTTTCTTGTATTAGCAGTTTCACATATTTTCATGTTGAAGTACCCAGATATACTTAGCTAAGTGATCTTGAGGAAGTGTATTTTGTGTTCACTTTTTGACTTTTTGTCCCCCTAATTCTCTATCTATGAAGAGAATAGCAGCAAAGGATGCTCTTGATGCCGAGTATTTCTGGACGGACCCACTACCTTGCGATCCCAAGAGGTTTATTATCTCTCAACTTTTACTTTATAGTTAGGGCAAATTACATCGTACTACCCCTGAGGTTTGCCCTAATCACAATTCAGGCCCCCTAAAACAGTAACTACAATCAGCCAAAAATGCATTAAAGTAAAATGCGGGGGACATCTCCATAATTTCTGAAACAGTCTGACTAAATTGTAATTCGGCAAACCTCAAGGCTAGCAGATGTACGTCGCCCTTATTGTTATTTTCCTTAGCCCTTATCTCTTCTCAGCTCAAACTTTGCCTTTTCAGCTTGCCCAAATACGAATCCTCACACGAGTTCCAAACAAAGAAAAAGCGTCAGCAAGCCAGGCAGCAAGAAGAGAACACGAAGCGTCAGAAGCTACAACACCACCAGCAACATTCCCGCCTTCCTCCAATTCAGTCACATGCTCAGATGCGGGCAGGCCCTAATCCACCGCTTCACAGTGCACAGCCTCAAGCTGCAGGTGTACCTAGCCATCATTACGGTAAGCCACGTGGTCCTCCTGCTGGACCGGGAAGATACCCTCCAGGTGGTGGGAACCCTTCTGGGGGCTATAATCACCCGAATCGCGGCCCTTATCCACCTCAAGGACGGGCACCACCATATGGGCCTGGTGCAGGCCCGCGAGGAGGCCCGAATTACCCGCATGGCGGTCCTCCATATGGGACTTCTGGGGCTGGACGTGGGTCGAATATGATGTCGGGGAATAGGAACCAACAATATTGGCAGCAATGATGGGAAAATTCTTGTATGAGCTGGGTGGTGGCCCAACATATGAGTCGAATGATTCAGATTTTATTGTAGTTTGTATTTTTACTTATTTTTTCTAAGTAAATTCAAGATGGGGCATATTTTGGACATTTTGGTGCATGTGTGTGGCCCAGATCTGGTACTTGCAAGAATTTCAGCGTAATGGTGGCTCTAAGGCAAAGGCTTCTCACCGTATGGGATTCGAGTAATATGTTCGACTTTCTTGATCGAGTCCTGCTGATATGGGAATGCAGTTGTGACTGTTGTGCTGTGGCCTGTGAGGAGGATTTTCTGATATAATATGTGTCAACTGTTAAGACCTAGTTATATAAAGAGATTGTATGACAGTATGAGGATGTGAAATTCTGACATACATACGTATTTGTTAAGGTATATATTCGGGCTCTGAAGACCGATTTTCTTCAAAAGACTTCTTTTTTCCTGTACTTTCTCCCAAGACACCTTGTAATTTTTGTTTTGGTGAATTCATTTATGGCTGTCTTTTGGATGACAGAACTAAGTTTTTTATTGCAGATCACCAGTAACATATTAATAAACATGTTAACTGCAATTCTTACCAAAAAAAGATATATTTGCTCTCACTTAAAGCGTGTTGAGAGGCATATGGATTTGTATTTTCTAAAACCTGCCTACTTTAAGTGGTCCTTGCCAAAAAGGAAAGAAAAGTTGGACGATAAAGTCTAGAAACCTATCTTTTTCCTGTCAATTATTTCAGCCTAAAGTATAGTCAAAAAACAATGGAGCCCTTTTAAGTTTTAATTATTTTGGATAAATAAGAAATAGTGGAGTTGCGTCCTTTTGTTTTTGGTCTTTTTGGCTATGCATTGACTATAGTTTTTATTCGCTTGTTTCTCATTTGTTTCTTGCACTTACCTTGTATTTTTAGGTTGGCTCTCGTTGATATTTTAATTTTAGTTTGTCTGTGCTCCTTGAGTTTCCTTGTCTTGGTTGTATTTGTTTGTTCTACTTGGATGCTTGTTTTAAATACAAGAATAATTACACGACATACCCTAAAGTTTAGAAATTACAGAAGCATATCCTAGAAAACCTATCGAAATTTGTGACCTGTCCATTATATTTCCGATGTGAAGAAGTCATCAAAATCGCTCCAACCCCTTAACATGTGTAACGAATTTCTTTTGATATGGTATGTTTCTGTAACTTCCAAAATTTCATGGTATGTTTGCATAATTAGGCCAAATATCAGGATAAGTCATTGTAAATGCTCTATGGGGCCGGACCACAAGAAAGATTTAGGAAAGTTAAATCAGACAGGGTATGAGTCCTGATGTAATATCCCTGACTGAGTTCTACATGTCAGGACTTATATAGTTCAATGAGTTGGGAAATTTAAATGCCAAAAGTTTTAAAAAAGACAACCTTGCCGTCCCATATTTCACCTATATAATAAGCATTATTGTTCTTAACATAACACAAAATAGCAACAAGATGCAGAAACTTGTACTTGTCCTTCTGCTAACTCTTTCCTTCAGCTTTTCCACATTTTGCAATGCCAATGAGGCAACTTATCTTCACAAGCTGCTGAAATCAAGAAGATCAACAAATACATATTCTTGGTCACAATTACATGCAGAAACAGAAAGAGAGTATTCTCCTGTGTACGTTGCGCCACAAGAAGGATTGATGGAGACTGACAAGATTGATAAGTTGCCAGGTCAGCCTGATGATGTGGATTTTGATCAGTATGCAGGGTATGTTACAGTGGACCCTCAGGCGGGACGAGCACTGTTTTATTATTTTGTTGAGTCTCCAGGTGATTCTTCGACCAAACCTCTTGTTTTGTGGCTCAATGGAGGTATGATTTCGACGTTCTAATAATAGGGAAGGCGTAATTCTCTTCTTAGATTTCTACTTCTATAGGCATGTTTGCAAACACTACCGCTTTTATAGAAGTTAAAGTAGAAGCTAAAGTTGTAAGAGTTTGAGACAAGTTGGAAGTATACAAAACTCTTTTATATAATTAAAAAAGGAAACATATATAAACTGAAAACAGCAGCCTCAAAGGTCTTCGAGCTTATTTTAATAAAAACACCCCATTTATGCTTCTTTAAACTTAAAAGCCGAAAATCGCTTTTTTTAAGAGTTTGCACACTCGCTGCGCTCTCTTCTCTAGTAACAAAAACATGTAATTTACTACAGGCCCTGGGTGTTCATCTTTTGGATTTGGAGCCATGGAAGAGTTGGGACCTTTCAGAGTCAACAGTGATGGCAAAACACTATTCCGTAACAATTACGCATGGAACAACGGTGAGATTAACAGCTTCAACAACGGATATGAAAATCTTAAAACCATACTTAATTCATTTCAACCAAATTTACTAATTATGACTGGATTTTTTATGCTAGTTTCAAATGTGATTTTCTTGGAGTCACCTGCTGGCGTCGGTTTCTCATACTCAAACACATCTGCTGATTACAACAACACTGGTGACACAAGCACTGCTAACGATGCGTATACTTTTCTGGTAAACTGGCTTGACAGATTTCCACAGTACAAAACTCGGGAATTTTACATCACGGGAGAGAGTTACGCTGGTCATTATGTCCCACAACTAGCATATACCATATTGAAAAATAACAAGAACACCAATCAAACTACTATTAACCTAAAGGGCATTGCTGTATGTATTTTTCTTTTCTTGTTTCTTACTTATTTTAATAATCAGATAATTACGGAAACTCCCCTGAGGTTTGCACAATTTACGAAAACACCCTCAAATCTTGAAAATTACAAAAAACACCCTGAGTTTTTCACTTTGGTAATGGAAAACACTCTAAAACTAACGGAAAATCATGAACTCAGGGTGTGTTTTGTAATTCCCAACGTTTCAGGGTGTTTCTCGAAAAGAAGCCAAACCTCGGGGGGGTTTTCAAAATTATTCCATATTGTTACGGCTATTTCATATTCTATTACTGTTTTCTGTTGTTGGATTTCTTTTTCAGATAGGGAATGCATTGGTAGATGACAAGTCAATGGCACCTGGGTATTATGATCATCTTTGGTCACATGCATTGAATTCTGATGAGACGCATAGTGGGATATTTAAATTTTGCGATTTTGTTAACGACACTGCATCAGATGAATGTTGGAGTTTTTTAGAAAAATCCGGCAGTGAGATGGGAGATATCGAGATAAACAACATGTATGCACCAATTTGCCTTGATGAAGAGCTTAAGAATGGCTCCGTTGGTTATGTAAGTTCTTGCACCAAATTGATTCAACTTTTAGGGATAATTACGCTGACACCCCCTCGACATAGGCCCTACGGCTGGATCTGAGTGGTGGACGGAGCAATAGTTGGAGGGATATTTCTGTAATTGCCAATAGACGAGGGGGTATTTGTGTATTTAGACCTAAGTCGGAGGGATGTTACTTTCAGTACCCCTAATTTTATGATCATCATTGAGAAATCATTCTTTTTTCTGAAAAACGTTTCCGTTGATATGATTAGATCAACTTCTTTGATCCGTGCTCGGATGCGTATGTGGATTATTACTTGAATACTGCTGAAGTTCAAACTGCTCTCCATGTAATGCCTACAAAATGGAGTGCTTGCAGGTAAATTGAGACAAAAAAAAATAATAATTACACAAACATACCTTGAGGTTAGGAAAATTACAGAAACATACCTTGTTAAAGAATTTTCATTACATCCGTTTTAAGTAGGTCAGGGTATATTTCTGTATTTTTCCAAACCTTAGGGAACATGTTTGTGTAATCAGGTCAAACCTCAGGGTATGTGAGTGTAATATCTCAAAGAAATATATGTCAATATTGATTTGTTACCATATGACTTTGCTTGTTAAATTTTTATAGGGGTTTTGACTGGACAGATTGGCAAAGCAATGTTTTGCCAACAATTGAGGATCTCATGGCTAGTGGCATGAGGGTGTGGTTGTACAGGCAAGTATATTTAATCTCATAATTTTTGCACTAGCAAATACCTAAAATATTTTTCAGCCCTTTTTTCCTGGTAAGTGAGTGTTTTGCACTTTCTTCTGCTTTTCTTTAAGCAAAAAAAAAGTTAAAAGCGACTCATAAGCAACTTTTAAAAAGGGGTATTTTCAAATTCACTAGTAGCTTCTATTTTCAAAATTAAGGGATATTTACAAATTTTACTACTTTTGGAGAAGTTAAAGTAGAAGCTAAAATTGAAAAAAACTGTAGTAAAAGTAGGGAGTGTTTGGGGAAAAAAAAAAGTTGAGTGTTTGAAAAAAAGAAAAAGCTAGGAAGCACTTTTACTACTCTCAAGAAATTTTCACTTATTTACAAAACTGACCTAGAAGCAAGAAGCATGTCATTAGGTGCTTCAAGCTTCTAGCTTATTTTGCTTATATTTAGCAGAAGTTGAGAATGTTTGGGAACCCAAAGTGCTGGAAAAAAAATTCTCTAAAAAGTGCTTTTTTTTAGTTTGCAAACACTCCCTGATTTCAGTAATCTAACTTCAATTATGACTACTTTTTCCTATTTTTCTTCTTCTTTTCAGTGGAGATATAGATGCAAACGTTCCAGTTACATCCACAAGATACGCGATTAACAGCCTCAAGCTCCCAATCGAGACTGCTTGGCGCCCATGGTACCTTGACAGTGAGGTAATATACACACACGGACACACATTATTACTTAGAATTAAAGGGTTATTTACATCTTTACCCCTTCTTGGTTTCAATATTACCAAAAAACCCTCAAAAGATATATATAAATATGGCAGGTTGGAGGATATGTTGTGGGATACAAAGGATTGTCATTTGTGACAGTAAGAGCAGCTGGACATCTTGTTCCCAGCTACCAACCTCAAAGGGCACTTGCTATGATCTCATCATTTCTTCAAGGGAATCTCCCACCATCTTCTCACTGATCTTATGATTCATAAATTCAAAATAATATTTTGTATCCGAAAGAAATAATAATACTTTGGCTGAAGGAACTGTAAAAGTTTTGAGAACCGAACAGATGCTCTGATAGTTTTATTTTATTTTTTGATAGGGTATGTCTCTGTAATTCTGACATACATATGTATTTGTTAAGGTATATATTCGAGCTCTGAAGATCGATTTTCTTCTAAAGACTTCATTTTTTTTTTTCGTGTACTTTCTCCTAAGACAACACCTTGTAATTTTTGTTTTGGTGAATTCATTTATGGCTGTCTTTGTCTTTGGAAAGAAAAGTTAGACGATCAAGTCTAGAAACCTTATCTTTGTCCAACCAATTATTTCAGCCTAAAGTATAGTCAAGAAACCATGGAGCCCTTTTAATTATTTTGGAGAAATAAGAAATATTGGAGTTGCGTCCTTTGACTCCTTTTGTTTTTTGTCTTTTTGGCTATGCATTGACTATAGTTTTTTATTTGCTTTTTTCTCATTTGTTTCTTGTAATTACCTTGTATTTTTAGGTCGGCTCTCATTGATATTTTAGTTTTAGTTTGTCTGTGCTCTTTGAGTTTCCTTGTCTTGGTTGTGTTTGTTTGTTCTACTTGCATGCTTGTTTTAAATACATGGATAATTACACGACATACCCTGAAGTTTAGAAATTACAGAAGCATACCCTGGAAACCTAACGAAATATGTAACTCGTCCATTATATTTCCGCTTTTATGCTAAAAAGATAGTGATCAATAGGAAATACATTAAAAAAAATGTGATGAAGTCATCAACATTGCTCCAACCCCTTAACAGGTGTAATGAATATTTTTTGATAGGGTATGCTTTTGTAATTTTCCGAACTTCAGGGTATATTTGCGTAATTAGGCCAAACATCAGGGTAAGTCACTGTAATTCTGAAAGATTTAGGAAAGTTAAATCAGGCAGGGTATGAATCCTGATATAATATCCCTGACTGAGTTCTCCATGTCTGGACTTAAATAGTTCAATGAGTTGGGAAATTTACATGCCAAAAGTTTTAAAAAAGACAAAACCTTGCCGTCCCATATTTCACCTATATAATAAGCATTCTGTTCTTAACATAACACAAAATAGCAACGAGATGCAGAAACTTGTTCTTGTCCTGCTGCTAACTCTTTCTTTCAGCTTTTCCACTTTTTGCAATGCCAATGAGTCAACTTATCTTCACAAGCTGCTCAAATCAAGAAGATCATCAAATTCAGATTCTTGGTCACAATTACATGCAGAAACAGAAAGAGAGTATTCTCCTGTGTACGTTGCGCCACAAGAAGGATTGATGGAGGCTGACAAGATTGATAAGTTGCCAGGTCAGCCTGATGATGTGGATTTTGATCAGTATGCAGGGTATGTTACAGTGGACCCTCAGGCGGGACGAGCACTGTTTTATTATTTTGTTGAGTCTCCAGCTGATTCTTCGACCAAACCTCTCGTTTTGTGGCTCAATGGAGGTAAGACTTCGACGTTCTAATAATATTCAAGGCATAATTCTCTTCTCAGCTTTGTATTTCTATAGGATTTTTGCAAAAACTACTGCTTTTACAGAAGTTAAAGTAGAAGCTAAAGTTGTAAGAGTTTGAGCCGTACAAGTTGGAAATGTTTGAAGAAGAAAGTATAAAAACTCTTTTAAATAATTAAAAAAGGAAATATTTATAAGCTGAAAACAGCACCCTCAAAGGTCTTCTAGCTTATTTTAATAAAAAACACCCCATTTATGCTTCGTTGAACTTAAAAGCCGAAAATCACTTTTTTTAAGAGTTTGCACAGTCGCTGTGCTCTCTTCTCTAGTAACAAAAACATGTAATTTGTTGTAGGCCCTGGATGTTCATCCTTTGGCCTTGGAGCCATGGAAGAGTTGGGACCTTTCAGAGTCAACAGTGATGGAAAAACACTATTCCGTAACAATTACGCATGGAACAACGGTGAGATTAACTTCAACAACAGACATGTAAATCTTAAAACAATACTTAATTCAGTTCAACAAAATTTACTAATTATGACTGGATTTTTTATGCTAGTTTCAAATGTGATTTTCTTGGAGTCGCCTGCTGGCGTCGGTTTCTCATACTCAAACACATCTGCTGATTACAACAACACTGGTGACACAAGCACTGCTAACGATGCGTATACTTTTCTAGTAAACTGGCTTCACAGATTTCCACAGTACAAAACTCGAGAATTTTACATAACTGGAGAGAGTTACGCTGGTCATTACGTCCCACAACTAGCATATACCATATTGAAAAATAATAAGAACACCAATCAAACTAGTATTAACCTAAAGGGCATTGCTGTATGTATTTTTATTTTCTTGTTTCTTTCTTATTTTAACAATCATATAATTACGGAAAACACCCTGAGTTTTGCACCGTTTTAGAAAAACACCCTCAAACCTTGAAAATTAAGATAAACACCCTGAGGTTTTCACTTTGGTAACGGAATACACTCTAAAACTAACACAAAATCACGAACTCAGGGTGTGTTTTTTAATTCTCAACATTTTCAGGGTGTTTCTCGAAAAGAGGCCAAACTCTGGGGGTTTTTCCAAATTATTCCAAATAGTTATTGCTATTTCATATTCTAATACTGTTTTCTGTTGTTGGATATCTTTTTCAGATAGGGAATGCATTGGTAGATGACAAGTCAATGGTGCCAGGGTTTTATGATCATCTTTGGTCACATGCATTGAATTCTGATGAGACGCATAGTGGGATATTTAAATTTTGCGATTTTGTTAACGACACTGCATCAGATGAATGTTGGAGTTTTTTAGAAAAATCCGGCAGTGAGAAGGGAGATATCGACATAAACAACATGTACGCACCAATTTGCCTTGATGAAGAGCTTAAGAATGGCTCCATTGGCTCTGTAAGTTCTTGCACCAAATTGATTTAACATTTAGGGATAATTACGCTAACTCCCCCTCGAGCAATAGTTGGAGGGAGGTTTCTGTAATTACCAATAGTCGAGGGGGTGTTTGTGTATTTAGGCCTAAGTCGAGGGGGTGTTACTTTCATTTTCCCTAATTTTTATGATCATCATTGAGAAATCATTCTTTTTTTCTGAAAAACGTATCCGTTGATATGATTAGGTTAACTTCTTTGATCCGTGCTCGGATACGTATGTGAATTATTACTTGAATACTGCTGAAGTTCAAACTGCTCTCCATGTAATGCCCACGAAGTGGAGTTCTTGCAGGTAGATTGAGACAAAAAACAAATAAAAAAATAAGAATAATTACACTCACTACCCTGTTGTTTAGTCTAATTACACAAATATATCTTGCGGTTCGGATAATTACAGAAATATACATTGTCAAAGAATTTATCAGAAACCCAGGAACATAACATGAAAGTGCTCTTTTGTCGTTAAGTGTCTCTAACAGTCAAAGTTTTAGGGTATATTTCTGTATTTTCCCAAACCTTAGGGAATATGTTTGTATAATTAGATCAAACCTCAGGGTAGGTGAGTGTAATGTCCCAAAGAAATATATGTTAATATTGATTTGTTACCATATGACTTTGATTGTTAAATTTTTATAGGGGTTTTTACTGGAGAGATTGGCAAAGCAATGTTTTGCCAACAATTGAGGATCTCATGGCTAGTGGCATGAGGGTGTGGTTGTACAGGCAAGTACATTTAATCTCATAATTTTTGCACTAGCAAATACCTAAAATATTTTTCAGCCTTTTTTTTTTAAATTTTTTCCTGGTAAGTGAGTCTTTGCACTTGCTTCCGCTTTTCTCTAAGCAGAAAAAAGTTAAAAGCTAGTATAAGCAACTTTTTACAACTCTTAAAATTGACCTTTTTAGTAGCTTTTATTTTCAAACTAAGGTGTATTTTCAAATTCTCCTGCTTTTGAAGAAAAAGTAGAAGCTAAAGTTGAAAAAAAAGTGTAGTAAAAGCAGAAAGTGTTGGGAAAAGAAAAGAAGCTAGGAAGCACTTTTACTACTCTCAAGAAACTCGCATTATTGCACAAATATCCTAGAAGCTAGAAGCATGTCATTAGGTGCTTCAAGCTTCTAGCTTATTTTTGCTTATATTTAGTAGAAGTTGAGAATGCCTGGGAACCCAAAGTGCTGCAAAAAGATCTTCTCTAAAAAGTGCTTTTTTTTAGTTTGCAAACACTCCCCAAGTTCAGTAATCTAACTTCAATTATGACTACTCTTTTCCTATTTTTCTTCTTCTTTTTCAGTGGAGATACAGACGCAAACGTTCCAGTTACATCCACAAGATACGCGATTAACAGCCTCAAGCTTCCAATCGAGACTGCTTGGCGCCCGTGGTACCTTGACAGTGAGGTGAGATACACACACATTATTACTTATAATTAAAGGGTTATCTACATCTTTTACCCCTTCTTGGTTTCAATATTACCAAAAAACCCCTGAAAAGATATGTATAAATATGGCAGGTTGGAGGATATGTTGTGGGATACAAAGGATTGTCATTTGTGACAGTAAGAGCAGCTGGACATCTTGTTCCCAGCAACCAACCTCAAAGGGCACTTGCTATGATCTCATCATTTCTTCAAGGGAATCTCCCACCATCTTCTCGCTGATCTTATCATCTTATGATTCATAAATTCAAAATAATATATTTTGTATCAGAGAAATAATACTTTCGTTGAAGGTACTGTAGAAGTATTGAGAACAGAACAGATGCTCTGATAGTTTTATTTTATCTCCTCTAAATGCATCCTCAGTTCTTTGAGAAATGGTGTTCTTGAAGTTATAGCAAGTTGAAATTCTCTAATCCATTTGGGGTTATTTGTATAAATCTGTATCATGCTATATCAAATACATAATTTTGACCCTTGCTTGTATGGAACAACTGGGTTGTGAGGGTCACCCCAATTGGGCCTCTGCAGTACCCAAGCCCGGGAAAAAATCAGTGAAAAACCATCGGATAAAACCTTTCCAATCTCATAAAATTGTGTGTGTCACTTGCTAAGATGTTGTCACAAAAAGGCCAAACCGTAATCAAGCCACTCCTTGCATAAACATTTCACTTTACACTTAACTTCACAAAATTCAGATGGTTTATTCTTGTTCATATAAATCTCTTCATCAAAATCAGAGTGAAAAAGTTCTTACAAGTTACAACTAATGCTCACAAGAACATCCAGCTTCTTTAGCAACTGCAACAGCCAATTTATAGCTCTGTTCCCAAGTATCAGTAGTTGCAGCTTGTGCATGAGGAACATGCCGAGGATGTTTCTCTCTCTTGTCACCCTTTATTTGCTTCAATGCATGCTTAAGAACAGGTAATAAAGCCTCCGTACATTCAGCAACAGCATTCGGATTTCCCGGCATGTTGATGATCTGATAACAGTCGAGTCAAGTTAGAAACAGTTTGTAAATCCATTTAACTCTTTGATCTTGTGTAAATGACTATGTAAGGGAGGATAATGAAAATAAGCATTAACATAAATTAGTTGAATCAGATTCTGAGCTTACCAATGTGGATCCTCTTATCCCAGCTGCAGAACGAGATAGCACTGCAAATGGTGTCACCTGCTCAAATTATCATGTAATAATTAATAACAAGAAATATAATAATGCAAATTTATACTATGAAAACCAAAATGATTTTCAGATTTTTCCCCCCTATGGGTCACTCGTATAAAATAACATCGATCATTTAAAAGGAATCAAATTTATCAAGAGAAAAAGATCAAACTTCATGATGCTCAATATGGATTAATGATTAATCCCATGTATCGAAGTTCTTTTAGTCTAAACAAATATGGTAATCCACAACCAACATTTCAGTTCCTACGGCACCACAAATATTTTTTTGCAGAAAAATATTACATTCCACACAGCAATGTAAATTGGGCTATGACCAGAAAAGCAATGATGCGTTTAAATATGTGATTCATATATCATACCCAAGAAATCAGTGAACTACAATTAGGATCCCCAGGAAACGAGCATCAAGTTTCACTTCAATGTCCAATAAGTAATATGCAAGATTGCGAGTATGAGCAAATTCACAAAGTATAATATTAGAAAATAGCACAAACATACAGTATGAGAAGTAAACCAAAATTGTTTTTTTTTTTTAAAGATATTCGTAAGTACCTTCAGACTCTCTTGCATCATAATATAAAGTAAACCAGGTGTCTCCTTGTGAATCACTTCTTTGGTAGCTTCAGGCGTAACATCCCTTGGGGTAAATCCAGTACCACCTATGTCATTTCACATTATTAAGGCAAAAAAAGTTGAGCCAAAATTTATACCCTATATATAATGGGAGAATGGCTTGCTAATTCATGCAATGGAAGAATAAAGGGATTATAATTTGGCGGAAAAACAATTAAAAATAAGAAAATTTACACACTCACCAAGAGTAAGAATGAGATCTATTTTATCAACATCACTCCATCTCTCTAACAATTCCTTGATTTTTGGAATTTCATCTGGAACAACTGCTGTTGCAACGACCTTGGCCCCGCCTAGTTTTTCAGAAGCTGAATTCACAACAGAAATTGCCCGTGGACCACTACAAAAATTAAATTATCTTATCAAGCCACAAATTAGAGATTTATTGTTTGGGATTTAATAAATACTTATTATTAAGTTGAACACATCCATAAATACAAAGCCATTCAATCTGATGAATTTTGTTGCAACGTATTCAGTATGTCCATATTGCTCTTTCACATGGACTTTATACCAAATTCTGCACTTGTTCTAGCATCAGCAAAGTGACCTTTCTGGAATGATGATCCAGAAAGATGTATCATGATGCATCTTTTCCTAGTTTTCCATAATGTTTTTAAGATGTTTAATCGTTAACCAAAAATAACAAATGAATATTTTCTCCTTACAGATGTGCTTCTCAAGGATATTGGTTTTAGGAATGCATATTTAAAATCTCCTAAGAAAAATAAAAATGAATAAATTATAACAAGCATTGCCAATAGAAGAAACACAAGTACCTCCGATCAGGCCCTATCCCTGCTGCAACTGTGTCACTGACTGTAAGAATGGCAACTCTAGACTCACAGACTTCAGATTTGCCTGAATCATTATTGCGAAGATTACTTTGTTGTGTCACACAAACAGCTGATGATGGAAAACTGCTGCTTGTCCCAGAAAACCCAATTAAATCAGAAATGACAATTGCCACCACAGAAGAGCCAGCAGGAATTAGGTTGCCTGTAGGTGGCAGTTCCAACAAGGCATTTGCTGACTTCATACTCAACAGTCGACTGCTCATTTGGTGACCAGTGCTCTCAGCAACAAATCTGGAAGTAAGAAAAAAAAAATCATCTTCCAATCAATCACAACTAGTATTGAACAAAATGGAAATAGTTAATGAAATAGCACATGGGAGTGTTCGCAAAAACTTCTACTTTTTGGAGAAGCTAAAAATGTAACAAGTGGAGTAGTAAAAGTTACAAGATTTTGGAAAAGAAAGTACGAAAGCACTTTAAAATAGTAGAAAAAAGGTTTGAGAAAAGGACCTCAAAAGTTGCTTTTAGTTTGCAGCTTCTTTTAAGCAGAAGCAACAAAACCAAACACTCCATTTCTGCTTTTCTTAAACTAAAAGCAGAACACTTTTGTTTTGGAGTTTGCAAACGCCTCCATAGTCAACACTTACACACGCGTTTGCTTGCACCACACACTGTAAAACAAACATGCATGCATGTGTGTGTGTGTGTGTGTGTGTGAGAGAGAGAGAGAGAGAGGAAAAAAGTTATGCAATGTGAATAAAGCAAGAGAGAATGCTTACCCTGAAATTTCAGTACCACTACCAAATTCCCACTTGATAGTGGCACGATGGAATTCAGTACGGACTTGATCTGCCTTTAAAGACTGCTTCAGACGAGCCTGTACTCTATCCAACAAAAGAGTAATGATCAACTTTAACAGAACGATATCACTTATATGATTATTAGGAAGAAAAGGAAGAACGAAGATGAAAGTTATGAAGAGATGATAGATAACAAGAAAGACAGAGATGTATGACTATCAGAAACCTCGGAAGGTGAGGTTGTGTCCATCCAGAAAGTTGTCTTATTGCCGGAACCACAAATAGATGGAAACAGACTAAGCAGCTCACTGGATTTCCGGGTAAACCAAAAGCAAGTATCTTATTTTTGGCGCTATTCTCTGTTGATCCAGGAACGACCTCAGCAAATGTAAGAGGCTTTCCTGGTTTCATGGAAACCTGAATGGAAGATTATGCAAAAAAACAAAAGAAGGGGGAGGCAGTTTGTCAATCTGTGGATCAAAGAATTTCTGAGAGAGTAAAAAAAAGATGGATGTTTTCTGAATTTAGAAGCAGGTTACAATATAAATCCCCTAAAAGGCTAAAACATGACTCCATACCTGCAGTTATTTACAGTTGAGGCAAAACATAAAGCAGAAAATTTGAAACGCAGTACCTTTTGAAAAAGTAATCTTCCTCTCTTTTCTAGTAAAGGCTTAACAAAATCCCTGTCTCCCATTGAAACTCCCCCAGAAGTTAACAGGATATCAATTCCACTAGAAAATGCTTTATCGAAAACTCTCTCGATTTCATTTTCATCATCATGAGCAATACCAAGATCAAGAACTTCACATTGCTGCTGCTGTGCAGCAGCAAGGAGCATGGCACGGTTGGAGTCCCTAATCTGCAGAAGAAAAAGGCCTCTTAAAAAGAAACATACAGTTTATGATACACTCGACAGAAAGTCAACTTGTCCAATCGTGATACTGAACTATAGTCCCTAAAACTTCACCACCCAGTAAAATTCAGTATCCAAAAAAATTGAAAAATAAAGGAGACAAGTGAACAAGCAAGGAAGTGCCACCGGACCACAATCATATAAATGTCATTAATTGAAAGCACAAGAGACATAGAAATACTGAAATACAAAATTTGAACTTCAGAAAAAATTCTAGTACCTGACCACGATTTAAAGACTCAACTGTAGGCTCAACAAGTTCATCGCCGGTGGACAGCAGAGCAATTTTCGGGGCAGGATATACCTATATATAGCATTGTCAATTTGTCAATAAGCTTTGAAGAAGTTTCTTCTGCCGAGGAGCAAAATGTTCCAAGGAATAAAATCAGAATACCTTCACAGTTACTATGCCCACTGTGGCAAGTAGGCCAACTTCTGCAGCACCCAAACGTTCTCCAGATTTCAATACTACATCACCTTTAGCAATATCACATCCCTGCCAACACATTTACAAGGAACTGAAATGTGGAGAAAACAAGTATGAATAAAAAAAACAGCATTATTGCAGCAATTACTAACATATACGTGTGACATCAGTCAAAGTTATTGCATCTATTGACAAGGGGAGACTAATTTTAAAATCTAAAACAATCAGACACAAATGCAGCCTACAGTAGGAGAAACTCTTTGTTAAGCAAGTTAGCAGCATATTAAGGGCCTCATAGTTAATCTCCTATTGACTTACCAAAGTCACAAATATCTTTTGATGACTTCATCAAAGAATAGTTATCGTCTCATTCACGCAGAGTACAATGGATGCTAAAATCCAAAAGATGCTAAAGAATTGACTTCACAGTGGATTCCTAGTGGCAAAAGATCCATCAGAATTTCAATATATCTAGATAACAATATATATGCAACAAAAAATGAAAATGGTGCTATTCTTCGGCAGGGAAATATGATTATTAAAAGGCTTCTCGTTGGAAAGAGCAAAACGCAATTGCCATCAAACACTGATTGCAGAATAAGTTTCAAGTATCACAACGCACATCACAATAACATAATTACTATTAAAGAAACTCCAATTTAAATCTCTACTCCATAGATTACCATGTAAAACAAAATATAGAAGGGGAAATAAATCAGTATCATCATTAGTGCCACAAACGTGGTCCAATTTAATGCACACTAGAAGATAAGTTGAACTTGATTTAATTGATGGATGTGCAAAATGAACAGTTCCATACCACTGGCCTGATATCAAGTCCTTGTGCAACCTGTTTCAGTATTCGTACTCGCTTTTGACCAACAGCTTCACTCTCTACTACTGCAGTGTCCTCTACTTGCACAACAGCATCAGCACCATAAGGTATTGGTCCTGAATTAAAAAGCAAAATCCCATTTGTCATAAAATAAATTTCACACAGTTACTATACTTTCTAAAGAATAAGCAAGTTCGATAATTGAGAATCATAATTGAGATTGGAGGGGAGAACTAAGTTGCTCAGGAGAAATTAGCATTCCTCTTTCTCTCATCCTTATTGCGTCCTTATAAATAAGTATACACAGAAAAATTGACATGATAACTGGCCAACTTTCTAAAACTCAACTAATGGATTTAACATGTGAAAAAAGGTGTCCTCTACAAGGAGATGAGATGAGGTAAAAATTAAACCAAAATAATTACACTTTGATCACCAAAAAAACTCACCACCAGTGGTGACATATGCAGTTGTTCCAGGAGTTACCGGGAATTCAATGCCATCATTCCCAGCTCTTGACTCGGTAATTACAGGATACTCACCAAGACCATCAGAAGCAACTACTGCATACCCATCCTAGAGAACCGAAATACAGAGAATATTATTTCCAGCAGAACCATCTGAGAGAAACACTTGAATTTCATCCACAGTAACATGGATTCAATTACAAATCAACGGTGCTCACAAGAAGACGGCGACCAGAGAAAATTAAAAGAGGGTTCAACTTCATCAGTGAATTACTTGATTTTTATGGTTCACAGTTGTGACCAGCAATTTTCTCCCAAAACCCCCGTCCCAACTCCCAAACCCTAAGCAACCACCCAAGTAATTAATCTATCTCCAGGCATAACTTCCCGATAATATCCACATCAACTAAACTCACACCCAATAATTTCAATAAACAAAGACCCATATCTGCATTTCCTCAAATAATCCCTAAATGACGATAGGTCAGTAACTAAAAGAACTATATATATAAACACATACACACAGAAAAATAGATACCTTGATGGAGGCGGGATACGGCGGAAGTGGGTCGGTAGCAGCGACGTCTTGGGCCAATATTTTACCCAATGCCTGGTGGAGCGGCACCGTAACAGGCGGCAGCTTTGCAGCAACCTTCAGCACTGCTTCAATCGCCTCTTCCACTGACAGCATCTTATTCGCATCACCCATTTCGAAAAGCAATCTGTGTTTTCAGTTGTATCAAAATACGGAGAGGTTTTTGTATGTGTTGCTTTTCCTTGCTCTGAAGGGGTAGGAGTCGTGGGACATGGAATCGAAGTGAAGTTCCCCTTTTTGCTGCCTTCTTGTCATATTCTTGAGTTGTCGTTTTCATCTTTTATTTTTATCAGCTCGTTTTATCCCTCTGTATCCTTCTTGCGTTCTTTTTATTTCGCTTACATTTGGGGGAGAGATTTTGAAGAAATGAATTATGTTAGTTTCTATGTAATATTTTCAAAAAAAAAATGTTTCTATATATGAAACGTGGATACAATGCGATACCGTAGCATAAAATTATTATAGGTTTCTATTCAATAAAAAGTGTTGTAAGAATTTAGGTTTATGACTTTCTAACTTTTTTTAATATTGGATTAAAATATGTGTAATTTTGATTGAAATTTATAATTCTGACAAATAAATCTATTATTTATTTTAATTTGAATAGAGTTGGCATGATATAGATTCGATTAAAGGTAGTATGTTTTTAAGTGATTGAAGGAACTTGGACAAAGTTTTAGATTTATTGCTACAATGTACTAGAATTATAGGTCGAATCGAATTATACCCTGATAGATCAGGACGATGAATATGATACGATCTCAGTTTCTCGGACTGCATAAGCTTTTGTGTTGCAAAGAAGAATAAACAAATTTATGGACATGCCGAGTGCGACATTAGTGTAAATCCTCAGGCGTTCAAGTTATATAGTACATAGTATAAGTATAAAAGAGGAAAGTGTAAAAAAGAAGAAATATACATTTAGGAAAAGTTCAAATGTTGCTTTTCCCAAAATTGAGTGTAGACTATTTATAATAATTCCGCGTTAAAAAATAGAATTCTAATACTTTCTATAAATAAGGTGTCAAGTGTGCAATCCCAGTCTTGATTGTCGAAATACTTTAAATTTTTATGGACTTCCACTATTATTTAAAGTGTTTTGGCTCATGTTCAGGTTTAGACCAATATTAAAATATATTAAATTCCCATATTAGTCGTAAAGGGCAATTTTGTAATAAGATCTAAGAAATTCAACAATCTATATTATTCATAAATTGATTTTTTCAAAGTAACTACTTTTGTATTTTCATTATATTCTGCTAATTTTATTTTTATTTTTTAAAATGTAACTACCAATATATAATAAAAATATAATAATTGCAAGTTGCAACAAATAATCCAGCCAAAATAATTCATCCGGGTGACCCGATCC
The DNA here is from genome assembly GCA_958496215.1 of Verbena officinalis. Lineage (NCBI taxonomy): Eukaryota > Viridiplantae > Streptophyta > Magnoliopsida > Lamiales > Verbenaceae > Verbena > Verbena officinalis. Next base: position 2,479,294 of record OY292385.1, read on the forward strand.
GGGGGCACGCAAACCCACTTACCACTATCGTCGCTCCCCTCCGCCACTCGAAAATTCCGATGACCTAAAAATTCCAAAAATCCCCAAATTAGTTGAATAAAAAAACCCTAACCGACTTTCTCGTCTATTGTCTGATTGTCTCGTGCTCTCCTCTCCAGGATCCATATCTGATATCCCCCAATTTCAGGCTATCCTTTCCCAACCAATCGCCCGTATACGCATCCCAGTGCGATTGTCCTAAAATTAAATAGAAATTCTACAATATCTCTCCAGCCGAACGAAAACATGCCGGAAACGCCGAACCGCAACCCGTTAATTTCCCCCACGAGTTCTCTCTCCGTGACCGAGACGGTAAACGGGTCGCATAATTTGGTTATCCAGGGATACTCTCTGGCGAAAGGAATGGGCATTGGCAAACACATTGCCAGCGACGAATTCACGGTGGGAGGTTATAAATGGGCGATTTACTTTTATCCCGACGGAAAAAACCCAGAGGACAATTCGACCTACGTTTCGGTGTTTATTGCGTTGGCGAGCGAGGGTACGGATGTGAGGGCGTTGTTTGAATTGACTCTCGTAGACCAGAGTGGGAAAGGGAAGCATAAAGTGCATAGCCATTTCGATAGGTCACTTAAGAGCGGGCCGTATACGCTTAAATACCGCGGCAGCATGTGGTAAGTTCCTCTTATTTCTTTTACTCCTCTTTTTTGGGTTGCTGTTGGATTTTGTTTTCCTAGTTTCTGCTCGAATACTGCTGTTATGGAGTTGAAATGCTGAATCTTTTCCTACATGAATTATTTCTTTTATTTATTGCAATGGTATAACTCCAGGTGATGTTTAACTTTTTCTAGTCTTGTAGTTTGTCTTTTGAGGGTTACATTTGGATGAAGATGTCGTGTAGACTGTAGAATTTTGGAAATTTGTATTGCAGGATTATCAAAAAGTTTGCCTTATCTTTATCCTCATATTAGCGTGTCCTATTCCTTTTCGATATGTTCTTTCATTCAAAAAATTAAGTTTCCTTTTGTATTCTTCCTTAAATCAGGGGATACAAGCGGTTTTTCAGGAGAGCCATGCTTGAGACTTCAGATTATCTGAAAGATGACTGCCTGAGGATTAACTGTACTGTTGGAGTTGTCGTTTCTGCTATTGATTGTTCAAGATTACACTCAATTAAGGTCCCAGATTCTGATATTGGGTCACATATTGGTACATTGCTGGAAAATATGGAGGGTTCTGATGTTATCTTTAATGTGTCTGGGGAGAAATTCCATGCCCACAAGTTGGTACTAGCTGCCCGCTCCCCCAAATTTCGGTCTGAATTTTTCGAAGGATTGGATGATGATGATAAGCAAGAGGTCGTGATATCAGATATGGAACCTAAAGTTTTTAAGGTGATTATATTTCATGGTTTTTTTATCCAACTCTTGGTTATATAGATCAATTTTCTTCCTATTAAATTGGCTCCCTTATCTTGGTTATTTTCTACTTTGCAATGTTATCTTTTAGGTTTGTGAAATGACTTATATGTCCAGTTATTGATTTGAATAGCATGCTAAAGCTATTTGATGTGTGACAGGCCATGATGCACTTTGTATATAGAGATGCCCTAGTAGAAGATGAGCCTGTAGCATCTACTTCTTGTTCTGCTCCTTTGGTAACTGACACCTTGACAGCAAAGTTGCTAGCAGTTGCTGATCGTTTTGATCTAGGAAGACTGAGAAGGATGTGTGAATCTCATCTCTGCAAGGATATATCTGTAAATTCAGTAGCTCACATACTTGCTTTAGCAGATCGTTATCATGCTGCAGAATTGAAGGCTGTTTGCCTCAGATTTGCTGCTGAGAACCTGGCAGGTATATGACTTGTGGCCATTTGTGTTGTTTGCTCCTCCTTCACGGCAATGACTAACGTTCAATGTGCTTGTGCATGGAGGACAACTTCTTGCACTTTTTCAATCTAGATATTACTTTTGTATTTTTGTCACTTACTCACTTTCCTTACAGTTTAAGTTATTTTGGCTTCAAAGCGGATATGTCAGCCTCGTCCTGACTTAGGAAAATTGGGTTAGATTTTATTGATGTAGTGATAAATTACTTTCTTGATGCCAAATTTGTAAAAACTGATTATAATGAAAAAAACATGGTATAAATTTAATACTTGCTTTTTTCATCTAATCTTGAAAAATGAAACCATTCCTAGGGTTTCAACATAAATTCAAGAATACCAACTGAGCTTTACACCGTTTACGAAAAACACCCGAAAACCTTGAAACATTACGAAAATTACCTGAGCATTGCGAACCATAACGAATATCCCCCTAAGACTAACGGAAAATCGTTGACTCGGGTGACTTTTGTAATTTTCAAGGTTTTAGGGTGTTTTTGTTTAAAACGAACAAACCTCAGGGGTTTTTTCGTAATTATCTGTAAATTTATTAAAGATTCAAAACAGATGATTAGTTGCATCTATGAGGCATCAAAAAATACGAGTAAACATCTTTGTAATCTATAAAGACTAGTCTGACCAAAGCATGTAATAGTTTAAGCTAATACGTTTCCTCATTGTTCTATTTTTCCAGTCTATTACTCTCTGTTACAAAATCTCTCTTTGGCGGTTCTTTTGCAGCTGTCATGCGTACAGATGGTTTTGAATATCTTAGAGAAAGTTGTCCATCTCTACAATCTGAGCTTTTAAAGACTGTTGCGGGCTGTGATGAGGATTGTAGCAGTGGTGGTGGAAAGTCTCGAAGTGTGTGGGCCCAGCTTTCTGATGGTGGGGATACTACTGGACGGAGGGTTAGACAAAGAACTTGATCTTGATTGTAGGAAACTGAATCTTGTTTTCTGCATTATGAATGTTGTGTATTCTGTATCTGCAAACTGTTGTAATGAAAGTATTCCCTGGTTATGAAATTTCTTTGACAAGTGATGAGCATTTGCCAGAAACTTGCCATATTGTAGGGTTTTTTTTGGCTCCTTCTGCTGCTCCAGGGCAATTTGTGTTGGATTAGTTCTCTTTTTGTAGCTATGTAAAGTTAAAAACTGGTGATGATTTATAAGCATCATTAGTTTGTAAGTTTTGAACTATTCTGGAGTTCATTAATTAGTTGACCTTTTGCCATGAGTTTTGCAATAGCAGATTTTCGGAGCAACTGCAAAATATGTCAATATCAACATCGTATCTAGTTGCCAAATCGCAAGCGTACAACTTCAAGAAATTCTATTCAAGTACAATAAACATACGTATCAACATGAAACAAGAAATTCAACAAAGATTGAAAAAAACATCTTCTCCAATCAAAATAATAATGACAACCAATTGGGACATTAAAAAATCAAACAACAATGTTCATCAAGCCTGCAACAGAAAAAATTCTCATGCCACTCTCATGAGACACATACAAAATGTGCAAATACATAAATAAGTGTTGGCTGGACATCACAACCAAACACATCATAGAACTATTCGTCATTTAAGAAGTCAATAGAACTTCTTCAATTCACAGCATAAATAACCGACTTAAAATAGAAAAATTGTCCAACAGACATTTGAAATTTGAGCTCGACAAGTTACTAGACAGTAGGCATAACAATCCAAGCACAAGAGATCATGCCCGTTGTCCTTGCAATTCATTCTCTAGCAATCTTAGCTCAAAAATCATCACCAAGAAGTATTCCTATTGCATCTTTCAGCAAGAAACGGTCCTTGGTAGTGTTTGACAGGACCAAAACAGTTTGAAGCAAGCAAGAAATCCGGTGTTGAGAAAATCATCTGGTTTGTTGTCTCGACTTTGTCATCATATTGCATCTGTCCCAGGTTGCTTGCTGCCTCTTTAACTTTGCATCCTTCATAATAACACACAAAAAAGAACAGCATTATGACAACCATATCAAGAAAAGCAAATGAGAGAGGGTGTTTGGCTGAGCTTATAAGCTCTTCTAGATAGCTTATATAAGCACCGAAAATGTGTTGGACAAACTTTATATTAAAAGATGTTACAAGATGCTAAAATAAGATAGTAGTAGTGTATAAGCTCCTTCAGAATAAGTTCCGCATATACCAACTTATTTTTAAAATCTTAACACAATCCCTTTACGTTTTGACCATATTATTTACGCAGTTGCCGTTACTAGCATCCATATAAGCTCATAATCTTATTTTTATCCAATCAGCTTGAGATCTTATTTTTAGAATAAGATTTAGCATCTTATAAGCTCCAGAAACATCTTATAAGATGTTAGAGCTTATAAGCTTTTTCAAATAAGCTTTGCCAAACACCCTAAAATTCTCTAGAAAATAGTATAATATTCAAACCTGGCAAGCTCTCGGCAGAATGGTGTTCGTCCAAGGAATTCCCACTAATGGGGGTGCTCTCAGACGAATGACCTAAAGGAGATAATTGCTCATCGTACGCTTCCAATTCCGTTTCCCGAAGATAACGATCATGAATTGAATTATTATTTTCCATTACATTGGAAGCCCATGAATTGTTCTGCTGTCCACCATTGCTCTTTGAGTTCTTCATAGTTTCAGATTCTAACAAAACCGCATCCAATAAACCGCTATTTTGTGGAGAAAGATTACAAGATTGCCCGTTTTCGGTTGGAGGGGTTTGGATTAAAATATCAACAGACTCAAAGAAAGGCAACGGTGAAGATGGTGATGGTGAGGATGAGCCCCAACCACCCATTTGAGTTTGGAGTGAAGGGAGCTCCAGCTTCATTGCCCAACCAGGCTCAGAAGAAGGGTTATTATTATTATTATTACTATTATTGCCATTTAAACCGGCATGGCTGCCCTGAACATGGTCAGATGTAGAATTATGATGATGAGGATGATGAGGATAATCATATCCAGAGGAAAATAGAAAAGGCTGACCTATTTGCATGGAATTACCTTCGTTTTGGTATTGAAAACAAGCGTTAACATTACCCATAGGAGAGTTGTTTAAATTGGGGAATAATGTTTCGGAAGCACGAAGGCGTTTCGGAGGATGATTAACATTTGAGAGGAAATGTTTGTTAGGGTAAGCTTGCGCAAGAAGGCTACTTGCTGGAATATCGAGTAAGCTTCCGGAAGGAATATCGTGGAGGGGTGGTGGATGATATAGCTGCTGGTTGACTTCTAGCTGTTTGAATTCGATAGCTGGAATGTCGAAGTTGTTGACAGCTGGCATGAAATCGGGGTGGTGTAAATCACCTGGTGATGAGAAATTTGTTGTTATGTCGTTGTCGCAGCCTTGTTGGTTTTCGTTCGTTTGTTGGAGACAGATGTCCGGTGGGTAGATTGGTAAACCAGCTCGTTGTCTTCTTTTGATTCTCGTGTTCCAGTAATTCTTGATTTCATTATCTGTTCGTCCGGGCAACTGAAAAACACAGAGAAGAAGAAAAAGAAAAAAAAAAGGACGGGAAATGAGAGAGGATGAGTAGATCTGTCTAAAATCTACATGACATATATGGAGATAATTCGACAATAGAATTCGAAAATAGTAGCTTATCATTCTTACGGAGGAATGTATAAGGTAAACAATAAAGAAAAAAAGTAAATTTGTAGAATTTTGCCACATTTACGCATAAAAGTAAATTTGTAGAATTTTGCCACATTTACACATCTCACAAGCACATAATCTCTCCAAAACAAAGAGTCATTTCTATTTTCATGAAAACATATCACGCATAAAGTGAGCATTTTCATTCCGTCCCTTCCAATTCACCTTAAAGAAAAACATAAAAGAAAAGAAACGAAAATCTAATATGGAAATTTAGACCAATATTCGTGATTAAAAAGATACTTGTTGTCCTTAAGCTAAGAAAGGCAGTTGAGTAGGTAGGGAAGATTAAAATATGGGAAGCTCAGATATTGCTGTATTGACTCGGGAGTTAAATCTTTCCTTTATTTTCCTTTCGATAATTGAGAAAACATATTCTAGATTACAAATATATGCTTGATATAATCACTAATAGTTGTCATTAAGCTTAGGAAGACGTTACAATACATAGAGGATCAGATCATGGGTATAAGCTCAGACATTGCCAACACACTCTAAAGTCTAAGTGCATCGAACTCCGGGAGTTATTTTGTCGTGGCAATCAAGCAAAGTGATATTATAAAATCAATAATCCGTTTCAATTTTTCCCCAAGAAAGGACCATAAGTAAAAACTATTTCAATAAAACAAAAGCAAATTTAAATAGGGTAAATTACATTTAGACCACCCAAGGACTCGCGTTAATTTACAGATTAGTCCCCCACATTTGGAAAATTACAATAAAACCCCCTATGTTAAAGGTTTTTTTTTTTTTTGCAATTTTCCAACTGTGCCAGGGGGTTTAAATGTAATTAACATATTATTTATATAATGAATGCACACCTCAGCAGCCATTCGAGCCCATTTATTTCCCATCTTAGCATGAAGTTCAATTATACGACGCTCTTCTTCAGGAGTGAATGCACCTTTCTTTAGATCTGGTCGGAGATGATTTGCCCACCTCAAACGACAGCTTTTCCCACAACGTGCAAGACCAGAGTGTTTCTGAACAGCATTCCAATTCCCTTCTCCATGTTTCGTAACATATTCAACTAAAATTGCATCTTCTGCAGAAGTCCATGGACCTTTTTTAAGTGTACTGTTTCCTCCCACATTTCCTCCACTGCTGACATCATCAATAGATGGTGAATCTACACTGTTGTTGCCCATCATCCTCTCATCACTTTCACTAGTCATGCTCATCTCCTAATATAATTTGGAGCTTATGAGATTATAGATCTTATAAGATATCAAAAAGTGTATAGATAAAAATTAATTAAGGAGCTTATAGAATGTCAGTAATGGCAATTGTGTTATTGATATGATCACGAAGAAGGAGAATGTGCTAAGATCTTAAAAATAACTAGGTATTCCCCACTTATTTTAATGGAAACATATTATTTTAACATCGTATAAGCTCTTTTAATAAAAATGTTTGCAAAAACACTTTCTGGAAACTTATAGGCCCCTGGATAGCTTTACAGTTGTTTAGCAGAGCTTTGAAGCTCGGCCAAACATCCTCTTATTCATATAAGTCATGAAGCAGCGACACGCATAATGCAACATAACGACAATTCTTGAATTCTTCGACTGACCAATCATATTTCAAGAGATATTAAACATCGCCCACGCCACTTCGTATATTACATCATCAAAAGCATTAAAAGATGTCTAAAAGTGACCAGTGTCTAAACAGAGACCAGCCGTATAAAACCAACGGTTAAACCGCAGCGCATATTCACTTTTTTCATAATTCATAAACGAAAAAGACAAACTCAAGATTCTTAGAATCTGACCGCAAACGATAAATACTTAAGTCTTCAATTATGAGTGTGCCAAATACAGCAATATTGATCATTCAAGCAAAAAGATGAAAAAAGAAAAAAGCTTCCGTATATTCCTCGACTATTACGGAAACTCGCCAAATGATATTTTGCATGGCTGCTGAGCTAAGAGTAATTGTTCAGCATGCATGACAATTTTAAAAAATACATATATATGTTTCCACAGATGTACACCAATACTTTTCTTCTCACCCTGCAAAGTAATTTCCAAGGACTACATGCATGCAGAGCCAAATACTCATATAATTTAGCAAAAATAAGAAAATAATAAACAAGCAATTATCCCAACTCCACAGAAAAACAGTAATCACCTCGAACAATGGTAACCAAAGCCTCATAAATATAGCAAACAAGAAGAAGGAAATCGACAAACCTAGAAGCAATAAAAACTTTCTATATAGCAGAAGCAGGATATATTTTAAAATTGTCAGCAATGGGTCAGCAATTAAACAACATAGAATAATCAAGAAACACTAGATCAGCATGCCCAAGATCCAAGAAAATCCAGAACAGAAGTTCAATAATTTAATGGACAATAAATAAAGACAAAAACTTCCATTTCGCATTCGCATAAAGAATATTATTTTACCCACACCAAAGGCGCATGCAAAATCATTAAACATTAACTGAAACAAAAGGAGCAATAATGTCTTAACTAATATTATCTCATGAACATTTAATACCTTTATGCAGATGACTTCGAATCAACTTCGGCTGGAAAGAAGAAATCACTCTTTGATACAAATATGGAAGAGCCCAGATTTGTATTTTTCAGAAATAGGTTTTTCTAACATGAATTTTGAGAAATTGAAGGAGAAATTGAAAACCTCGAACTCAAATCTGGGCCCAAAGTATACTCACGAACACATGAAACAACACCGCCACCAGCTGAAATTTTGTTGGAAACGGCAAAGAAAATCAGAAAAATAATTGGAAAACCAAAAGAAAAAAGATTAAATCTTTCGTTCTTTTTCCTCCCTCTTTTTTCCTAAATAATAAAAAAGTTTCAGAATACTCAAATAAAAACAGCAAGAAAAAATCCAGGAAACCCTCTCGTGTGATCAGTGAAGAATAGATGAAAATGACACAAGATCCACTTATTCAGATATAGAGAGAGAAATTAAGAGAGAGAGTAAGTGAGTGAAATTACAGATAGATGTAAGCATGAAATTTGAAAAAAACAAAATATAGAAAATAGAAAATGAAAATAAAGAAAACCCAATTTAAGAGAAGATTAGATGGCAAGTAAAGAGAGAAAATAGCGGAGAGGTTTGAGGGTTGAGCAACACCTCATTTGTAGAATGAAATTGCAGTAAAAAGAAGAGCTAAAATATAAATACAGACAAACACAACTCAAAATTCTTTATTTTGTAGCCATTTGCATGTTTTCTTGTTTTTATTATGTGTTAATTGAACTCAATCCCACCATAGCTTTCTCTCTCCTCTCTCTCACTCACTCCCTCTGTGTGTTGTGTGTGCTGTGTGAAAGAAAGAAAGAAGGAAGAACACTCAAAACCAGGTAGCAGAAAGCCTAAAACTCAGCTATTTATATGAGGGAGAAAGTGAGAGGTGGGGGAAAGGATGAGTTAAGGTGTTTTCATTTTGCCTAACTTTATTGTTTCAATAAAATAAGATTAGAAGGTTCATTAAGTAACTAAATCAATGCTTTCTAGTTGTGATATAATACAAAGTTTTTTAGATTAGTATACTTCTTAATTTGCAAAGTACAAAAAGAATTTACATAATAATAATAATAATCATTTATTATTACCAAATTGGATTCATTTTTCACTTACCAAAAAAATTAAAAACTGAATTAATTTTTCAACCATATTTCAAGTAATTTTGATATTAATGATATTTTTCTTAGTCATATATTCTTATTTATTTATTATCTAAAATATATTTATGCTGTTAAATTTTAAATGATATTTATATTCTTAAACAAATAATAATAAAGTTTGAAAAAAGAAAGAGATTAATGTAGATATAAATAAATTCTCACCATGTTTATGTAGTGCCTTCTACTTCTATGAAAATATAGATTTATAAACTAATCATATTTCGTAGTGATGATAAGTGATTTTCTATAATATTTCAAAAAGTATTAATATGTTTGATATATATATATATATATATATATATCAATATCTAAAGAAATACAACATGTATTACTAATTACACAATTATCTTGACCAAGAAAAAAAATTACACAATTACAATAAATTTTATTGTGGAATCTACACTTTTACTATAGTATAGATAAATATTACTATCTTCAAAAATATATTTTCTTAAGCAAATCAAAATTATCTTGCTTTGCATTTAAAAAAATAATAGTAGTCTCTATTTAACAAAATTCATTTTTATGGGCGAAAACCAAGAAAATAAAATCTAATATATTTTGGGAGCTCAAAGAATTATTAATACCTTGCCCTTTGTGATGAAAATGTACTTGTAAGAGCAATTTCAGCTGATCAAGGAAATTAATGTATAAGATTGCAATTTGGAGTTTATATTAATCCAAGGGGGGATTTAGCAATAATTTAATACTATAACAAATGAAGAAATGAAACTATGTTCTAAAAATGGAAAAATACAATAATTTAACTTGTCATTTTCAAACTTAGGTAAACATGATTTGATTTATTTTTTTTACGTATTTGGAAAGTACAATTAGCATATAACTTTTGAAAAAGGTGATCCTATTTTATGCACTTAAGTCATGTTCCTTTAGGACATTGAAAAAGTCTCTGTACCTTTAGCATAACTATTGAAAAAGCCATGTACCACCCTAGCATAACTATTGTGACAAAGCCATCTAGCTGCAAATCTAAAGCTACTTGGAGAGACTCCTTAAATGGCAGTTTCTTTTTAGCCACTTGAATTTCAAGAAATTACAGGTATTAATTAATTTCAAAATATCTTCAAACAATATGCATTTTGCAATTGTTCCGGTGAGATATTGAGGTGTTTTGATGAATTCTGACAAAATAAGTATTTTTACTAATAGGGTTTTTGATTGGGATCTGATATTTTTGCGGAAAAGACGTTAAGGATAACTTCAATTTGGCAAAATAACTAATGATAATGACAGGATTAAAATAGCAGTGGCGGTAATAGATTATTTCTTTAAAATCTTCAACTGAACTGCAAGAATGTCGACTTTTATGAACTGAATTACGTTTTTTTTTGGAAATGTTGAGGCAATCAAGACAATGTAGTCTTTTAGCACGATACAATTTTCAGATGGGATTTCAATTGAATTCTAGTTTCAAAGTTCTTTTTTTTTTTTTTTTCTCTCCCTTTCCTCCCAAGCGATTAAGCCTTTGTTGGGCCAAGTGGGCTCATGATCATTGAGTCTAAAATCAAGAATCCGTTACTTAGACTGAACGTTTTATTACACATTCTAGATTTTGACCCATAAACAGCCAAGAAATCGACATTTTTCTTCTGTTTTCCTGAAGAAAAAAAAAACGAAAGGCCCAAAATTCAGACAGCCCCCAATCAAAGATTTTTGTTATCCGGACAATTTTTAGAAACATTAAATGTCTGCCACGTACTATGTTTACACCTTTCTTGTTTTATATATGTCTCAGAATGGCCACCTATCATCATGGAGTTCACAAGATATTTATTTCAATAATTCCTCATTATTAACCACCACAAGAGTTTCGAAAACAAAAGGGAAATTTTTTAGAAATTTTAGAAATGGAAATGTCTACCCATGCTATTTCTTATGCAAAGTCCAGTTCTTTATCTCCAGCATTTTTTCCAGGTAAGTCGACATTTGTTGCACATAGGTCTGTTAATTTTCTGGGGTATAATTGTCTGCCCAGAAAGTTGAAATTCAGTGCGAGACAGTTGAGGAACTTTGGTGCTGTAAGAGCTTCTGAAAGCAGTAATGGAACTGATGCTTCTGTGAGATGGATTCTTGAACCCATAGGTTTGTATCTAAGCAAATGTGTGTGTGTTTTGGTGTGATCAAGACTTGATAATTTTGGAAAAATGGAAAATGTGTCTTGATCATTGATTGGATTAATGAGATTAGTGATAATATTTGCTGATTGGGAGGTAAGTGGGGTGATGCATATGAAACAAATGTAGTAATTTTACTTTTTTTTTTTGGGGATACAAATGTTGTAATGAAATATGATTAATTGATGATTTGATGTCTGTTTTACACTTCGCCTGATGATGTTCTGATTTTTACATATAGTTATTTAAAGTTCGGTAATCTGACTTAATTTTCCGATAAAAAAGTGTCACATGAACGACAACAAACGTCGGATAAGTGTCACAAAACACAACTAATACAACACTTTTTGCCAAAAACTGGAGTTGGTAAACTGCAATAAATCGAAAATTTTAGATGTCAACCGGTAAAATATGTATCATCAAAAGGAAAAGTGTATAAAAACGAATACTTTAGGTGGGAAAGTGTTTTTTGCCTCTTGTTTGTAATGTGGGATATTTGTGTTCAATCTTGATTGTTTTGAGATGTGTGTGTGTGTTTAAATAGGGTATCTTGTTGATTCCCCAATTATGGGTTCGACTCGAGATCTATCTGTTTGCAAGTGGTGGAATTTACCACCAAGCTATCTGTAGACGTCTCTTGAAAAAAAGGATAAAAAACTCAACTGAAATTATGTATCTTATGTGAGATATACTGTTGTTTTTATGCTGAGAAACTCACATATATATTGCTTCTTGACAGGTAATGGCGATTTCAGGCACATTGGTTATAAGATTGCTATGCCTGGTGCATTTGAAATAGTTTCTGTAAGTATTTTCAAAGTAATTTGAATTTCATGACTTTCAAGAGTAACAATATTGATGCTAACACATTTTCTTGACTTGATGTAGAATGCAGTCACAGTCGGACGCGTTGACAAAGCAGATATTGTGATTCCTGTTCCTACAGGTATTCAGAATTGGACAATTCAAGAATCTCCATACTTAGTTATTTTTCTGACACTTGATCATTTGATCTGAACTTTTTTGTGTTTTTTAAACTTGAAATGCAGTTTCTGGTTTGCATGCTCGGATTCAGAAGACGGAAGATAATCTTTTGATTACAGATTTAGACAGCACAAACGGTACATTCATTGATGAAAAGAGACTCCAACCCGGAGTAGTGTCGGCTGCTTCACCTGGAAATCTCATCACATTTGGTATGGAACTCATTAATTTTACTAAGATATAGTTTTTTAGGTATAATTACTCAAACCCCCCTGAGGTTTGCTTAAAAATCCGAAACACCATCCAAACCTGAAAACCTTACAAATACCCCCTCGAAAATGTAAAACTGTAAGTCAAACCTTACAAATACCCCCTCTCAGGGAGGTGTTTGTAAGATTTTCAGGTTTGGGTGGTGTTTCGGATTATTTGGCAAACCTCAGGGGGTTCTATGTAATTGACCATAGTTTTTATGCAGTTCTACTTCTATGTGACTTATTCTTGTTCCACTAGGTTGCATTTGTCATTAAATAAAGGGTGAATTACATCTACCACCCTTGAGGTTTGAACTAATTATAATTTAGTCCCTCTGTTTTCAGATATTACAAAAAACTCCCTTGCATTTTACTTTATTACAAATAATTCCCTGAAATAGGCTGATTATTTGCAGTTTTTGGCTTCATGTTGTATAGTTTCAGGGAGTTTTTTGTATTAAAGCTAAATATCAGGGAGATCTTTGTAATTTCTGAAAATTGAAAACCTCAGGGTTAGTAGATGTAATTCGCCCAACAAAGGCATAAATAAAAGCTACACATTTCTGAAGTCAAGAATGTATTATTACATATACACATATTGTCAGGGAAGAAAATTTTGTTACCAGAATTTTATGAAAATAGCTTAAATGTTTTCCTATTTCTATGGATAATTTTGAATTCGTCAGGCGACACGAATTTAGCGATATTCAGAGTGTATAAGCTTGAGCAACAGGAATCTGAGGAAGCTAGTACTGTAGCAGAGGATGAGCCAAGCAGCAGTTCAGAATCTACAAGCTAAATTTTGTGTAATTTGTTCTTGAGGACATATTATGATCAGCTTAAAGATCAGATATGGATTCTGCTGAACAATGTTTGTTTGTAACTTGGGCAGTTTTTTGAAGCACAACATGTAAAAAACTTGATTGAGAGACTTGTCCATTTGACATGTCTTTTGATTATTTTTCTATCAATTAATGTGCATTACAAACTTACTGTTAACCGTTCCACATCGATTAGTTCCACTTTTATGTTAACCGTTCCACATCGATTAGTTCCACTTTTATTTTTACCATGTGTAAAATTTATTCGTTTGTAAAAAGAAATTATATGAAAATTTTGAGATTATGTTGTTGATCATGTAATAAGCAACATGTATACTCCTTCACAATAATCATTGATCACTTACATTTAACCAATGAAACACGGATACGGACACGTCGACGCGATTTTTTTTTAATATTTTATATTAGAGAAGTATCTGATACGACACGACATAGTAGGATTTCTAGAAGTGTTCTCATATCATCGCATTTGACACATTCTTAGAGTAGAATGCAAGTATTCTTCACTAATTTTGAAATGTTAACATTTAAAATAATTTCATAAATTTATAATCTACTTGTTTCTTAAACCTAGCCAAAAAATAAAATAAAAAAATATATATGACATAATCTTGAAATGACAATGGGAAAAGACAAATTTATTCTTTGTCTACTCAAAGGAGAGGTGGGTAAAAATGCAATTTCAGGAAACCAGAGGGGGAATCTCCGAATCTATGCAACATTGCAAATTGGACCTTTCTGCAATAAATTATTAATGTGACCCGTCCAACCCGATCCACCACAAGAAATATATACGCCTAATTTTCGCCGTGAGCCCTCCCAAATTTATACCAAGCGTAAGATAAAAGAAGAGAACAAGAACAGGAACAATTAGTAGATATCTCGAAGATTTTCTTTTCTCTCTTGCCTAGATTTTTCCTTCGGATTAACTCGTGCAGAGGAGGAGAAGTTGCTGTCATTTTTCAAAATTTTGAGGTATATCTCCGCTCAATCAATCTCACTCACACCCTAATTTTTTCGGTTCATTTCAAAAAAATTTGGTCTTAAATTTTCCCCCAATTCTGTCCGTAATCGTTGATACACTTTGATTTATTCTTACAGATTCGCTTTTGTCATCTCTCCCTCGATATTCATTATTTCATTTTGGTTTGTTTGTAATTTGTACTTCCTGTCGATCTAAGATTGATAACTCGGCTGCTTTGTGGTCCTTGAGGGTGTGATTGAGTTGAGTTTTTTCTGTTCAGTGTTTCGTTTCTGCTCAAGTTCTACTTAATCTTCGAATTGAGTGATAATCCTGAAGTTTCAATACATTAGTCGATTTTCTGGTGTTTTTTAGGCGGTTGAGTTTTTAATCAAATTTAGGAAAAGCATTTTTATGGCATTTGAATGCCAAAGGGATACAACAATCAGATTGAAAGGCACTTCAACAAATTGCTTGGATAGTTCTCAAACAGAAAAAGTCTTCTCAGATAAACTTACTTTGTCCAACAACCAAAAATTGAAATCAATAGAGACCGACATTCTTGAAACTGCATCGAATTCTAATGCCAAAACTGGGATCCATTTCAGTAATACTATCCTATCATTTGCTGACCTTCCTGCTGCATTGATATCAGAAATCCTTAATTTACTCGACCCAAAAGAACTTGGAATTGTATCTTGTGTCAATACATCGTTGTATAGGCTCGCCTCTGAACACCCAGTATGGAAGGAGTTCTACTACGAGAGGTGGGGCTATCCAGCAACTTCAGTCAATTCAGGACCAGAATGTCCAAACGAGAAATCATGGAAAGAACTTTTTGTGGAGAGAGAGTTTCGGAGCAAGACATTCATGGGACGTTACAGCATAGACACATTGTATGGGCACACAGAAGCTGTTAGGACAGTTTTTACACTAGCTTCCAAGAAGCTAGTTTTCACCTCTGGGTATGATCAGGTCATAAGAATGTGGGATATGGAAGAAGGTTTATCAATCTCATCATCACGCCCTCTAGGTTGCACCATTAGGGCTGTTGCAGCTGATTCTAGGCTTTTGATTGCCGGAGGCACAGATGGGTTCATACATGGATGGAAAGCGGAGGATAAAAACCCCCACTTGTTCGACCTCAGGCCCCCACAGAATCAGAACACAGAATTCCGAGTTTGGGAACACGAAGGGCCCATAACTTGTCTGGCTTTGGATTTTACTAAAATGTATAGTGGATCATGGGATATGACCATTCGTGTGTGGGACCGGTTTTCTTTAATATGTTTACGGTCCCTGCTGCATAATGATTGGGTTTGGAGTCTTGTCCCTCACGATACTACTATAGGGAGCACAGCTGGTTCAAGTGTCCACATTTGGGAAACTGATACTGGAAATCAATTGGCTGTTCTGAACAATGTTCATTTCCGTAATGCATATTCCATGGCAAGAAGCCACACAGGAAAACTTTTGTTCACTGGAGGAGAAAACGGGTCGATCCACATGTTCGAAATCACAAGAAACCGCAAGTGCAATATGAGAAAGCTTGCAACTTGGATTCCCCATGTGGGCCCCGTTTATTCTCTTGCATTTGAGTTCCCTTGGCTCGTATCAGCCTCGAGTGATGGGAAAATCTCACTTATTGATGTGAGAGAGTTGATGAAGAAGACTGGAAAACATTCTTATTCTGAAAATGTGGAGCCTCCACAGAGAATGCTGCATGGTTTTGGATGTAATTTGTTTTCAATTGGGATTGGTTTTGATCGGATTGTATGTGGAGGTGAAGAAGGTGTTGTTAGGATTTGGAACTTCTCACAAGCTTTGGAGATTGAGGAGCGGATTAGGACTTTGAAGGGTATAAGGCTTGAAAATAGGACGAGGCGAAGGAAGTTGGGGAATAAAGGTGGGAAGGATGAGCAGTGTTCGGTTGCTGCAAAGAAGAATCAGATGAATGGTGATAAAAATGGGTGGCATTGTAAGCGCAGAGTAAGTGGGAAGGTAAAAGCATAAAGGTAGGTTTTAGTTTCTAATTGTATCGACATTGTTATCTTTGTTATTGATTGGTCAGTTGTGTAGGGAAGTACAGTTTTATAAGGTTTTGTAGTTTTTAACTCCATTTTCTTAGTTGTTAATTGAATGTTGAGATTTAAAATAATGTCTGATTTAGCTGACATAAGTTGTGCTTACTCTTGGCACACTGGTATATCTCAGCTGACTGTATTTACAAGTATATACTGGCATGTATTCTGAACTTTTTAAATTCAATGCTGTTAAAACTCACATGTAACCAAGGTATGTATTGTTGGTATATTATATATTTGACATTCTGAAAATCAGGCCATTAGAATGAAACATAACTTAGGTATATCTTTTGTCTTGTTTTGTTGGTATGTATTTTACCATCTGAAAATCTGGCCATGGGAATGGAAAATCCTTGTATGAACCCGTTTCCGAATTTCATTTATGCATCGAACAGGTTAGAACGGTTTACATTTTGTTTCCAAATATTTTTGGACAAATAAATGAAGTAATTTAAAGGGAATATGTGAACAAAACGAGTGATAATCCGATGAGGACATTTTGGTAAGATGCTAATAAATTGCTTGGGCTTCCACTGCCTTCACTGCTACGAAGTGGATTTGCTGTTTAGTAGTACAAATACAAGAAGATCAATGTTAATAATCGAAGCAAATAAAAGTAATTATTTTCATCATTTTACACTAAACGACACAGTAAAGTACGATTTTTTGAAGTGTCCGTGCATTATAAAGGATAAGTCATTTGCTGTTTAGTAGTACAAATACAAGAAGATCAATGTTAATAATCGAAGCAAATAAAAGTAATTATTTTCATCATTTTACACTAAACGACACAGTAAAGTACGATTTTTTGAAGTGTCCGTGCATTATAAAGGATAAGTCATAAGAAAGTACCTGTAGACGGGTTGGGTGCTAAACCTGCTACTGGAACTCCAACAGCTACAAGTTATCAACCAAAAATACTGGTCACGATGATGTGATGAACTGATGATTTTAAATTGGTAAATATCACTTTGCCCCTCGCAACTCTCAAAATAAATAGCATATTTTGCCAAATAAATGACAGTCTTGCCCTTGTATGTTTGTATACAAATTACAAAATGGAAAGTTCTATTATTTTTCTCTCTTTAAGCAATTTATTTAATGGACTACCTTATATAGAACTTATAAGTGTTTCAAATCAATATTTGAGTTAATCACATACATATAACCCTCACAAGAGTATTTAATATTACAGCTAAACCCCCTATTAGTAAGAATTGTACAAATATATGCGTTGATGAGTTTGAAAATCCCATAAATGAAAAAAAAGTGCACGTCGTACCTGCACATAAGCTAACCGAAGGAGCGGAAACATTACATAGAGGAGGCAGTTTAAGAGCCCTATTTGTATCAACCGAGATGCCAAATTGGGTAGAGTTACCCAGGAGCTCACACAAGCAAATCGGCTGGGTGTTTATCAATTCCGCCACCTCCGGGCAGCAAGCCGCCTCAGGCTTCGTCAAGTTACTCCCGTCCTCCACAAATGTTAGGCAATCGCTCAAGTTCAGCAATGATGAGAAGCAATCAGGTCCGGGAGACGGCGCAGCTGTGATCATCGACCCCGGAGCTGCCGCGGGCATGGGGGCCGCGCCTGGTGGTTGGGCTTTGATGAGTGGAAGCGCAACCAAGAATACGGCGGCGATGATGAGTTGGTTGGCTATGGTCATTGTGGCGGCGGTGGTGGTTTTGGCTCTGGCCATTTGAGCAAAAAGAAATGTGGGTTACATATTTTATAGGGAAATTGCACAGGCTAATATTGCGGAGTGTGAACTTGAAGGCCTCTGCTTCTTTCGCTCAAGCTATATTCCATGCACGCAATTGACAATTACTAGGAAGGAATAATTACGAAAAACACCCTTGTAGATTGAAAATTACAAAAACTACACCTCGAGTCAATAACTTTTTATTAGTTTGAGGGATATTTGTAATTCCCTTATCAAATAAAATCTCAAGAAATTCCAAATTAATGCATGGTAGATTCAAGAAAATACAAGAATTGAACTAGTTTCATTATAATAGGAAATCTTGTTTGTCCACATTTGGAAAGCTATTGAGTGACTTTTTAAAAAAAAAAAATCTTTTAAGGTACATATATAAATAATAAATTTGATTTTGCCTTGTATTAGCAACCAAAAATCTTAACCATATGATATGTGGTCCACTATATTTTTGCCCACAAGTTTCAACAAAACTATGGTTCAATTTGAGTCTAAATTAAAGCATTGGTTGTACCAATGATGAATATAGTAAGGAAAAATTAAGTATAAAATAAAGAATAAACAATTTTAGCTTTAATATTTGCCAATGTATTTTTTATTTTTATTTTTCCCAATTTTCAAATGTATTTAGAAAATGGGTAAATTTGAAAAGTTCTTCGTATTTTGTTTTAAATGTATATTTTTAAAATTTTGGGGCGTAAAGTTATGTTTTACTGTATATATAGAAGAGATTGAAGATTGAGACTTTTAAAGGGGTAAAAGTGCAATTAAAGAAAGCACTGATAAAAACAACAAAAACTTGAAAGGAAAGGAAATAGAAGTGGAGAACTGTTCATCTGAAGAGTTCAAACATCGAATCAAACTATAGCAAGTGGACTCAAGAATCCTCTCAAACAAAAACCCAGTTGATCAACTAATTCGGAAAAAAAGAGACAGAAAGAAAAATCAGAGTGAAAATGATAAAAATACCAGTGGTGTTGATGGGCTGCGGCGGCGTGGGCCGCCAACTCCTCCACCACATCGTCTCATGCCGTCCCCTCCTTTTCAAACAGGTACTACTTCTCGTTTTGTTCTCATATTTAATTCTGCATTTCATTTATTTCGCTAATTCGTATTCTATTTCTTATGATGCTAATATTACAGGATGTGGTGTTGAGAGTGGTGGGAGTGTGTGATAGTAAATCAATGGTGGCTATACCGGATGTTTTAACCTCCGAATTGGACGATGATTTTTTGATGCATCTTTGCAAAGTGAAGTCCAGTGGGTCATCTTTGCTGGAACTCGCTAATTCTGGTACATTCCTTTTTGTTCATCAGTTATTTGACAAAATGCACAGATGATACTCATATGCGTAGTGCATAAGAGTGATGGGTTGCATTTTTCTTCTGAAAATGTAGGTAAATGCCAGGTCTTTTCGGGTCAAGAAATCGCGCAGAAAGTCATTGATGTTGCCAGCACGCTGAGAAAATCAAGCGGTAGGATATTTATGATCCTTTCATATTTGTGTTTATGATTTTAATTTCATCATACTTCTCCATTTGAGTAGTTGTAATTGTCACTTGTTCGTCTCTGGCCTCTCAGCCCTTTGTAGTTGTTTCATAGTGTGGTGAAACGTGTATATAGTAATAGATAAGAGGAACGGGAAAAACTGGGAAATGTGTTTGCATAGATTGGTGGAATGGAACATTAGACTTTTATAAGAATTGACATATTCTTAATTTTTGTCCTATGGAACTAAAATTAGGTTATCTTTCCTAATTATTCGGATACTAAGATACCCGCTACGCTTTACAATGTGATTATCACAAATCAAAGTAACTTTTTTACATGCTTATTTTGACAGGATTGGCAGTTGTGGACTGCTCAGCTAGCTCTGAGACAATCACTCTGCTTAGTCAAGTGGTGAATTTAGATTGCTGTGTGGTGCTGGCAAACAAGAAGCCTCTTACTTCTGCATTGGTAACTGAATCTTTCTCTGCCTTTCAGCACTTGTTATTATTTATGTTTTTCCATTGCAGTGATAGTGGAAAGAAGATTTTCTGCAATAATCTTTCCACTATCATTGACGTGTTTCATTGTTGAACTAACAATGAAATCATGTTTTCTTATTTAATTTAGCAATCAATCTTTCTCATGATCTGCAGGGAGATTATGACAAGTTGGTCTCGCAGCCTCGTCGGATTAGACATGAGTCCACTGTAAGTGTTTCTTGGTTCTTTGTGTCATTGGCATCAAGTTACTCTTCGGATTCAAATTTCCAAAACAGTTTTTGCAATAATGGTTCGATGACTTGGTCTTTCCTACTATCTTTGTCATTGAATTAATCCGGAGTCCTTATTTGAGGTGCTATGCATGTTGGAGTGCCTGTATTCCCTAACACTGATCATTTACCAATTTTTGATTAATATCTTATGTTTCTGTATTAATACAGATACCTTAATGGGGATTTCATTAGTTTGCTAGCTTACTGTTTAATAGGCTAGTATAATTCATCATTTTCTTATTTCCTCTCTTTGCATATTATGAGGTAGGTCGGTGCTGGCCTTCCCGTCATTTCAACTATAAATCGATTGCTTTCATCTGGAGATCCAATTTTTCGTATTATTGGAAGCCTGAGTGGTATATACTTTACCAATACAATCTTGTCTTTATTTGAGCTCTAGGTTTCTCTTTAGAGCAATTGATAATCAAAACTTATTGATAATGTTAAGCTCTTGACTATTAGGTACACTTGGCTATGTGATGAGTGAGGTTGAAGGTGGAAGACCCTTTAGCCAAGTTGTCAATGCTGCCAAAAAGCTTGGATACACTGAACCTGGTAATGCAATGCATTCAGTCGTCCTTTTTTTTCCTCTCTAAGATTTGGATTATTCTGACTTCAAAATTTGTATTTTCTTTAGATCCTCGAGATGATCTCAGCGGGATGGATGTAGCTAGAAAGGTCTGGAAACCATCTCTTTGAGATATGCTTAAAGCATCCATTCAATTTATAAGTGATATTGATAGATCTACTGCTTTTAGCCATTGAGATCTTTCTTTTTAATTTATTTTCCTTCAAAAACTAGGCTTTGATCCTTGCTCGACTTCTTGGACGTCGGATCAACATGGACAGCATTAAGGTTAGTTTTCAGACTATTGAATCTTTTGGCAAACAGGATAACAATCAGATACTAATGCCAAAATTTACCAAAAAAAAAAAATGAAAAAATTGTATATATTTAATTACGAAGTTTAATTTCTCGTAGATTGAAAGTTTGTACCCCGCTGAGATGGGACCCAAAGAAATGCCCCTCGAAGATTTTTTAGTGAAGGGCCTTCCTTTGCTCGATAAAGATATCCAGAAACGGATTGAAACTGCTTCCTCAAATGGAAATGCTCTTCGTTATGCCTGCTTGATCGAAGAATCAAGGTATCCAACATAAATTTGGTGCTGTATACAACTAGATATGTGTGTGTGTGTGTTTTGCTTGAAACAGAACCGAGTTCATATCATTTGACATGCCTTTTACCTCTACTAGGTGTGAGGTTGGCATACAAGAAGTTCCAAAAGATTCTGCTCTGGGTAGATTGAAGGGAAGTGATAATGTGGTAAGTATATTTTCTGCTTAGAATTAGGAAATAAGCTAGAAGCTGGAATCACCCAAGGCCAAGGACCAACTTCTAGCTTCTAGGTTATTTTCGTGAACAAAGTGGCTTATCAACTTTTTTTCCCAAAAACTCTGCTACGTTTTGTTCAAGTTTTGACTTTCTTTGTCCAGCTTCCTTAGTTTTCCACCAAAACTTTTTACAACTTTAGCTTCTTCAAAAGCTGAATGCATACTGTACCTAATTTGCAGTTGGAGATATGTAGCCGGTGTTATAGCAAACAACCACTGGTTATTCAAGGTGCTGGAGCAGGCAATGATACCACTGCCGCTGGTGTTCTTGCTGACATCCTCGATATACAAGACCTCTTCCGAAAATGAGCTTTTAGTAATTTTTATTTTTTTTCGAATTACTACAATTTATTTTTAAGCTTGTTAGCAATTATGTTCTTTTTTTTTTTTTTAATTTCATGGATTTGGAATATCACAGATCAAAGTCTACATTAGCAGATTTTGAAACTCTGAGCTTCAAATAATATCAATGCGGATTGATTGGCCTACTGGTTTAGACTGAGATCCTACTCTTTTATGTGAATTTATTTAGATTTTTTTTTTAAGTACAGTCAATAATTCAGTATCTGAATTTGATTAAATTTTTATTTATTATTTTTAATTTTATATGTAATTTATTGGTTATTATCAGTGATTGACATTGAATATATTGATTTAAAAATGATTTAACCCGCAAAAGAAGTTTCAAATCGTTGTATCTAAAATTAACTTCGAACTTGTAAATGTACAGACATTTTTAAAAAATCTACCTGATAGTGTAAGTATGGTGTAACTCGTGTTGTATATCGTTAGAAAAAATCTTATTATGTCATGTCGTGTTTATAATATGGTGTCCGTGTATCACAGTTTCAAACTTACAAATAAGAAGATTATAATCAGAAAAAATCCCATGTCATAAATTCATTCTATATTTTTTAAATAAAACTCTGTGAATGAATTTGAAAAGCAAAAAGAAAAATATATATATATAATAAGAATATGGCCACAAAACTTACAAAATCAAGGGATCTATTTTAGCAAGTTGCAACCCCACAGATCAGCCATCCGTGCAGCCGATAGGCACAATCCAGGATTTCTTTGAAACAATCACAGCCGTTGGATCAAAATCTACGGTTACAAGGCCCGCTTCCACTGAGGTCATTTCGTATACACGAGACACCCACCCACTATCTCCACTCTCCCTCCCTCCACTTTCTGCGGCGTCGCCGGTGCTCCTCAAAACGCCGTCGTGCCAAACCCTTTCAGGCAATTCGACAGAAACCCTAGAATTTCAAATTCGTCCTATTTACATAGACCCTGAGGGATGATTATTTGATTTTCTCCAATTCACAAGTGGATCACAGGTATCTCTTTCTGGTTATCTCGTGCGGTTACTCAGCGTGCATATACATACGTTATACATTTATAGATTTTTATTTGATAATTACTTGGATTATCAGCTGACTAGTGTGTACTCATCAATTCTGAAGTGCATGAGAAGGTTTCTTGTGTAATCACTATAATTGCAGTTATGGGACACTAGTAATTGATTAATAAGGAAGCTTTCAAGCTAGGGGCATCTTTAAGCTAGAGAGTTTTACGTGTTCTCTGGATTTCTAACGAATTAAAGGTGATTTTCAGAGTACAAAATAGTCAATTGAGTTTATGCTTATGGAGCTACCTGTCTCCTAGAACTGGATAGATGGGGTGGTTTTTAATGTTTGGTGTTTAGTATGCTGTGTATATGAGACAAGTGTCATGTGAGTTTAATCTGGGCATGATCGAATATCTTTGATGTATATAAACTGTTAAATTCATGTAGATTTGAATCATACGGAGGAGTGAAAAAGATGTAGACAAATGCAGTATGCTTAATGATGAATTGTTATTGGTGTTGAAGAACTGAACATGGGACAACGTGGGGGAGTCGCGGATGACTGTGATGATGATTCTAATGATGGTTGTGAAATCGATGCTTTTGGACACTCTCTGATTCAGGACGGGGATGGGATTCTTCCCGAGCCACATGTTGGAATGGAATTTGATTCCGACGATGCCGCCAAGATGTTATATGAAGACTATGCCAGACATGTGGGCTTCACCACTCGAGTAAGGTCAAAAGCTGATGGCCTGGTGACCTACCGGGAATATTTGTGTTCAAAATATGGATTGAAAAAACGAGGCGGTGAATTCTGTGATGCCATGCTTAGAATCGAGCTAAGAGGTTCAAACAAATGGGTTGTGACAAAATTTGTGAAGGAACATAGCCACACGGTTGAAAATAATGGTAAATTGCATCACATCAGGGCTAAGAGACATTTTGATGCCACGAATAGCGCTGCAGAAAATTTTCAAGGAATGGAAGTAGTTCCTAGTGGTGTGATGTATGTTTCTATGGATGGAAACAGTGTTTCTGCAGACATGAACTATTCAGGGAAAGGTACGCCCACGTCAGGATTAAATCATACCGTCAAGAACATGAGCCCATTAGGCTATAATACACCGGGATATTTCACCAGAAGAAGAACATTAGGTAGAGATGCTCAGAATCTTCTAGATTATTTCAAGAAAATGCAGGCTGAAAATCCCGGATTTTACTACGCGATCCAGCTTGATGAAGAGAATCGAATGGCTAATGCATTTTGGGCAGATTCTAGGTCAAGAACAGCTTACAGTCATTTTGGAGATGCTGTTACTCTAGACACAACGTACAGAACAAATCAATTTAAAGTTCCATTTGCTCCATTCACAGGAGTGAACCATCATGGGCAGATAATTTTATTTGGTTGTGCTCTGCTTCTAGATGAATCTGAAGCTACATTTGTATGGCTTTTTAAAACATTTCTAGCGGCCATGAATGATCGTGCCCCTGTTTCCTTGAAGACAGACAACGATAGAGCCATACACGCTGCAGTGACACAGGTGTTTCCAGAAACTCGCCACTGTGTGAACAAATGGCATGTTTTGAGAGAAGGTCAAGAAAGAATGGCTCATGCTTGTCTTGCCCATCCTAATTTTCAAGTGGAGCTTTATAATTGCATCAACATGACTGAGACAATTGAGGAATTTGAATCTTTTTGGATGTCTATTCTTGAAAAGTATGATCTGAAGAGAAACGATTGGCTCCAGTCAATATATGAATCCCGCAAGCAATGGGTCCCAGTTTATTTTCGGGACTCTTTTGCTGCTGCAATTTTACCCAGTTTGGGATTGGAGAACTCGTTTTTCGATGGTTATGTTAATCAACAGACAACTTTGCCAATGTTCTTTAGGCAATATGAAAGAGCGTTGGAGAATTCATTCGAGAGGGAAGTAGAAGCTGATTTCGATACAATATGCACCACCCCGGTGCTTAGGACACCTTCACCGATGGAGAAACAGGCTGCTAGCTTATACACAAAGAGAATTTTCTCGAAATTCCAAGAGGAGTTAGTCGAGACATTTGTATATACTGCAAATAGAGTTGATGGAGACGGACAAAACAGTACATACCGAGTTGCAAAATTCGAGGATGACCAAAAAGCCTATTTCGTCTCTCTCAATATTGCAGAAATGAGAGCAAGTTGCAGCTGTAAGATGTTTGAGTATTCTGGAATTCTATGTAGACATGTTTTGACAGTTTTTACTGTAACTAATGTGCTTACCTTGCCACCCCATTACATCTTGAAACGGTGGACCAGAAATGCTAAAAGCATTTCTGTAGCTGACGAACCTCATGAGCTACATGGTCATGAATTTCTGACCACAAGATATAATAATTTATGCAAGGAAGCAATACGATTTGCTGAGGAAGGGGCTATAGCATCAGGGACATATATTGCAGCACTTATTAGTCTTAGAGAAGGAGGGAAGAAAGTTGCTAGTGTTAAAAAAAGCGTAGCGAAAATTGCACCTTCTAGCTCACAGGTTAGTGGAGTTGGTTATGAAGATAGGAGATTAGCAAATCCAGAAATGACTCCTTTATTGTGGCCAAGACAAGATGAAATAATACGACGCTTTAATCTTAATGATGCTAATCAAACCAGTTGCAATTCGAATGTCCCACGCATGGGCCCCGTTTCTATTAACCGTGATGGTGGTCACACTGATAACATGGTAGTCGAAATTAAATGTTATGTCAAAATCGATTATTTTATTATCATCACTAAAAATGATATAGTTCTCATTTTTATTATTTCGTCCTTTTCTGCAGGCGGCCCTTCCTTGTCTTAAGTCAATGACTTGGGTAATGGAGAATAAGCACTTGCCTCCAGCTAATCGGATAGCTGTAATTAACCTTAAGGTATGCCTTCTCAATATAGATCGATTTTTTGTCTGATACAATTTCTGCTTTTCTATTTCTCTTTTCTCTTTTGGTGAACTTAATTTTCTTTGATTTGCATTTGCTTAACTTTTGGTGGTTGTGCAGTTACAAGATTATAGCAGGAGCCCTGTAGGAGAATCAGAGGTAAAGTTTTCACTGTCAAGAGTCACACTGGAGCCCATGTTGAGGTCCATGGCCTACATCAGTGAACAGCTCGCGACCCCTGCCAATAAAGTTGCGGTCATCAATTTGAAGGTCTGTGCTTCTCAGCTTTGATCAAACAACTCTATATCTGCTCCTCTTTATGCGTTCAGTCAAAAAGTGGGTGCTTGCAAGAGCTTTTGTTTTGAAGAAGCTAAAGTTTAAAGTTGTACGGAGTTGGAGTAGTAAAATTGAAGAGTATTGGGACAAAAAAAGTGAAAAGTTCACAATTAGTAGTTGAGGTTTGGGAAAAGGGAGTTGAGTTTTGTTGGTCTAAATAAAATTTCACGTATTTACTAAAGTAACCTTAGAAGCTAGAATCTGAAGCTAGAAGTTGGTCCTTGAGTGCTTTCAGCTTTCGGCTTATTTCTGCTTAAAGTAGAGTTTATCTTCAAAGCACCTTTTTAAGAGTTTACCATGATTTGATTCTTATCATCTTCATGCCGGTACAGTGTGGTTTTCAAGTATTGGGAAAATTATGTGAATCCCATGTTTATTGTTTTACTGCATTAGCCATTCTGTTGACATAGTCTGATCTAATTCTCAGCTCCAAGACACAGAGACAACTTCTGGAGAATCAGAGGTGAAATTTCAGGTCTCCAAAGATACTTTAGGTGCTATGTTGAGATCAATGGCATACATTCGTGAGCAGCTTTCAAATTCAGTAAGAACCTATTTCGCCTCATTTTATGATCCATAATTTTTAGTATAATTTTAAAGAAATTATCAAGAAGTAAAAAGACAAAGCGGAAAAACACAATTATCTGTTTTTTTTTCTTTTCTCCCTCTGATGCTGGTCTCATTATCATGGCAGATTGAGCCCAAACAAGATAATTCAGCAAAAAGGCCACGGAAGTAGAACATTTATTATCACGGTGTTGCTACGACTTCGATTGAGCTAAAAGCTGTTCTTGGCTGCCATCTCTAATCTTGGTTTTTTGTTTTGTTTGTAAATGTAACTTGTCTATAACATGGCACAGTTTTTAAATAGTTTTACTGATGGTTCAGATTGTACAACTATTAGATTAAAATTATTGTATATGTATTTAGTTGGTTTTGTAGGAGTGAGTTTGCTAGTGGTATGTCATTCATGCTGCTAAGCAGTTTCAGGATACTGATTTGATTTCCAGGAAATTTAGATTTTCTTTGTCTAGATTTTAAAACTTTACTGTTCAGTTCAATTATTATATCAGTATATTGACTTTCTAATCCAGTTAATTGAAGCTTATGGATTTATAGATACACAAACTTTTTTTTTTTTTTTCATTCAATTTTTACTGCTAGATAAGTTTCCGATTCTGATTTTTTTTTTTTTTTTTTTTAAGTTTTTACCGCTAGATAGTTGTCCGATTTTGGTTTTTAAAACTTTTTTTTATAATTAGGTAGTTGCCGATTCTGGTGTCTGATAGACTTTAAGTGGTCTTTTTTAGTATTAATGAAAAAACTTTATTTTTTATTATCAATATAAAATTTTCAAAAAAGTCCAAACACACATATTTGAAGTAATTACTGTCTTTTTTCTTTCATCACTCATCAGCCGATCCAAGATTTTTCAGAGAACCCCACCGGCACTGGGAAAACCTCTCTTCATCGTCCCAATCAGGTACTTCAACGTCTCTTTCGATTTCTCTTTCTCTCTCTACACACACATATGTGTGTGTGTGTGTCCGTCTATCGTGCGGTTTTTCGTTAATCTTGAACCTCGGTCGGCACTTGATTGATTGAATAAGTTAAAAGTCTCGAACATAGAATTTGTTCGTTTTGATTTTTATGTGCGGATTCATGATGTGGGCTGTGGTGGAATACGTGCAAAACCTATGGCCTTTCTCGGGGTTTATATTCAATGACTTGAAGGAATCAGATGGGATTGTTAAAAAACTACCGATTGCCGAAAGCACGAAGCATTTTATTTACGCGATTCGCGAGCCGGAATCTCAGGCTGTGATTTATGTGCTATCCGTCCAGAATTTGTCAGAAAGGTCAGCTTCTGACACTGAGTGTTTGATTAGGGAAATTAAGCCTGATGCAGTTGTTGTGCAAGTGGGTCACATGAATAATTCAGAGATTAGTGATTTGCGTGAAGGTGTTACGGGATTGATTAATGATAATAAAAGTAAGAATGGTGAGGATACCGTCCCAACATCCGTGATTGAGGTATTGAAAAAGTGTTTCGTGCATAAGATTCGTAAAGAGAAGTATGAGGACGTTGCAGGAAGTTTGGTGTTGGGAGAAATTTTTGGTGTGAATTTTAATGGCCATTTTAGTGCAGCCAAGAAAGCTGCTGAAGAAGTTGGTTCTTCATTCTTGATGCTCGAGTCGCCTTTTGTTAAATGCAGCACGACGGGAGATGGTGGAGAAAGCAATTTGGACGCAGAAGAAGCTGAGACTGTCAATTTGGGGGGAACTGGTTTAAAAAGCGTGTTTAATCTGCAGCCAAATAATTTGGTTCCTGCAAGAATTGGGAGTTCAATTGCTTCTGTCAATTCAAGGGCTTTCCATGTTGCAGATGATCTTCAATCTCGAATGGTGAAGTCACTATCATCTTATTTGGTTCATTTGAATCCAGTTCCCAAGTTTTCTGGTGAAGATGTTAGGCCATTAGTCGATTATGAGGCCCCACAGTTTGCAAAATGTGTTTATCCCTTGCTTGTTGATTTGCATGATATATTTATCGACATCCCGTCTATGAAAACCGCTTTAGCTTGTGCACAGAAGATGCTTTCTGATGTTAATAAAGGAGAAAGTGTTGATAGTCATCTCGTTTCAGAAGTTTATGCATTTAAGGTTGCCGTTGAGGGGCTCAGAATTGCTTTAAATAACGCAGGTCGGCTAATAAAGAATCAAGATTCATCTCGTTGTGAGTTTTCGAATCTTCCAATGGAAGATAAGTCACATGCTATTCTTGCAGAAGCTCTTAGAAGCCAAACCAAGAAGTATAAATCAATAGTTGCAGTAGTGGATGCTAGTGGATTAGCAGGGCTAAGAAAACATTGGAAAACTGCAATTCCTTCCGAAGTCAAAGATATGGTTGACCAATTCGTTACAGATTTGGGAGATGACGAAGAGCTTCAAACCCGTTTGAACAGAAAACGGTTATTAGCAGATAAGCCTATGGTAGCAGTTGGAGCCGGTGCATCAGCAATTTTCGGAGTTTCTTCCCTCTCGAAGGTCGTTCCGGCTTCAACTTTTGTCAAGATTGCAACTTTTCACGTCCCAGCTTCTCTAAAACTCGTACTGACTCAGACCCAGAAAGCGTTTTTCTTTGCATTTAGCAAAGCTGTTGGTCCGACAAAAATCGTAGTAGCTCCTGGAATGGCAAAAGGCTCCTCTGCCATGAAAGCTGCTGCTTCTGCTGAGAAAATCCGTGCAGTGGCTCACAGTGTTATAGCTTCTGCTGAAAAGACGAGCCTTTCTGCTATGAGAACGGCTTTTTATGAAATAATGAGAAAAAGACGAGTTCGGCCTATTGGGGTTTTGCCTTGGGCTACTTTTGGGTGTAGTATAGCTACTTGCTCTGGTTTGTTAATTTATGGTGATGGAATTGAATGTGCTGCTGAATCTTTTCCCGCGGCTCCTTCGATTGCAAGTTTGGGTCGTGGAATTCAAAGTTTACATCAAGCTTCTCAGGTTGTGAGGCAGGCAGAAAGTTCAAGAATACAGAAATCAATTGAATCGCTCTTGTACAAATGTAAGGACTTAAAAATTCAGTAAAATAGGTAACTATACTTGACTAGCAAAGTCACGGTTAAAGTTAAGTTTCGAAGATATTCTGTAAATAACATTGAGATTAGAGGAGGAGGATTACACTGGTTGATTTTGTGGTTTGATATACTATTCAATAAGAAAAACAGGTATTTTTATTTATTTATTTATTTTTTATCGATTGGGTTGGTGAAGTTGAAGGCTTAATTGATGTCAATAAATCAAGATAATAATGTTCAATGTTTTATAGCCATCGGTTGGAATTTGAGAACATGATAACTGAAATCCGTTCATCTGAAATTCTGAATCTTCCACATAATAAAGCTAATGATCCAAAATTTTACCGCATTTTGTCTTTAAATTATTTTCTGAAATAATTGAAGATATGGAGTACTTAATCTAAATATAAATAAAGATATGACGAAGACAACGTTTGAAATTGAAGATGAAATGACGTATACACCATTTCTTGAACTCAAACAAACCATGAATTCCAAGATTCTTGATCTGTGTTCAATAAAACCATCTTTGTTCAATTGTTTTGATACTTGCTCCAATATCCTCCAATTTCGCATGGGAATTGAAAATATAAGTCAAGAATTTAAGGTTGCAATAAAAACATCATATTTTTCAGTTATCAACAGGCAAACCTTCACAAGTGTTTCCCCAAATTAAATCAAAGAGATTTTTCTCTGGATAGTGAAAGAAAAACGAATCACAAAACAAACATATGTCTAGAAATCTGACTACATCGAGCTCGAAAAGTATTGACTTGTAACTACAATCCTCCCGCTTCAGCATTTTGCAAATTTATCATCGCTGACTGGAACAAAATTGGATAAATCCAACAAGGCCACTAATTTTCTCAAGTTCCGCCCTTATCTTAATTATTGTATATAAAGGAATACCAATGTCGAGCAGCAATTGCATCTTTTACAGGCCACATAGAATTAGGAACAGCAGCTGCTTATGCCTTAAAACCAGGGGGTAATGAATCCTATAGACTCCGGTAATCTATTACCGTTACTTCATCGTCTGGAGCATCCAGATCATTATAGCTGCAGATTTGTTAATCCAGGTCAGTTCAATTTTCAATTAAGGGAAACACAAAATTGCAAAATTGACATTTTCTAACTAGCGTCCACCCCCAATGTCACTTTTTCCAATTCTTGGTCCGGTTTTCACTGAAAGTTAACGTGGCATGCATCTTTCCATCGATTTTATCAATTTCCGGCCAAAATAGGACTGAGGTTGCCAAAATCTCAAACATCACTCATCCAAAAGGCTCTAGCTTATGCTTTCAGTACACAAATGAAATTGCACGTTAAAAATTTGACAAAGAATTACTAACCTTCGCAGGCGTCGAGGGTCCTGTCGAAGTGTTGGGGGTAATGCAATAATTGGGGAAGGTCCATTTCTGCCTCCTTCAAACGGGGATGGCCCACCTTGCTCTCGAAGCATTCTCATAGCGACTTCAGGAGGTGCCGGAACAAAAGGACCCAGTGGACTGCAATTAAAGTACAAGCTAAAGTTGTAAAAAGCTGTAGTAGTTTAGAAAAGTGGTGTTTCAAGAAGAAAGTTGACAAACTCTTTTACTACTCTAAACAAACTTCCATTTATTTATGAAAATAATCTAGAAGCTAGAAGCTGAGCAAAAAATTGGCCTTCGGGTGCTTTCAGCTTCTAGCTTATCACTGTTTAGAATAAGCAGGAGTTGGCTTTTTATAGAGTTTGCAAACAAAACTTACCCAGCACCAGGAACAGGCATGAGTACGGGAGGAGGTATATCTGAACCAAAGGAGGCAACAGGAATGCCTTGTCCACCAAAAGAATCAAACATTTGTTCATCTGGATTGTTTCCAGAGGCACCATCATTATTGGCAAAATCTCCAGATTGAGGATTTTCAGACCTATCAAACCGTTCATTGCCATTGGCACGGTTATCACGTTCTCTACGATTTCCTCTATCATCTTTTAATCTATTCTCCAGGCCAGGTCTACGTCTTAGTGGTTTATCCTTCTGCAAATTGAAGAAATGTCAATAATTGATAACGGGTATTGTGAAAATGAAAAGGTTTGGTACAAGTAGTTGTAATAAGTCATACCGAGAAAGATGGCTGCATGACAGGTGTCCCTCCAGGCGCATTTTCATCACTGCAATTAATGATAGTTATAGGACCTTGCAAGCAAAGAGGAATATCATTCACGGACATATTCAAATGGCAATTTACTTACTTCATGTAGTTCTGGAAATACAACTCTTCACGCACTTTCAATGTCAGTTCATTCACCAATTCAGGATGTTTCAATTTGAGATGTTTGTGAACAAACTCTGCAGCATGAAATAGCTTTGTACAGCCCTTGGCTCCACATCCATATTTCCACCCATATTTTTCATCCCTAATCTTACGAACATATGGATCCAACCCTTCAACAGCAGTAGCATCTATCTTCTCCTTTGCAGTCATTAATTCCAGAGGATCAAAACTCTTAAGCCTCTCTTCCCAACGAGAGTCTAATTTCTTTTCCCATTCATTCCCATTACCAAGTGTGTCGGAGTTTTTGCCATCCACTCTAACATGTCGGAGACCTTTGGCTTCATTTGTTTCAACCATCCCATAGTAATCAACTCCATGAATGCGCCATAAGTAAGTTAGGAGCGTGTCTAGAAGCTCAACTCCTTCCAGTCCTTTGACTGCATTTAAACCACGTATTATAACAACAGGACCACTTGAACTTCCATGAGACTTATCTCTGCTCATTCTATCATTATCAGCTCGAGACAGAACATTATCCTCAATTCCTTTTTCCAAATCGAGCTTCCGTACAAGAGCCTGGGCTTGTTCAACATCAATTTGTATTCTTCTGGGCTCAGAGCAGATTGGATGAGCCTTTGGGGCAGATGAAAGATCAGAATCTTTAGCACCACCACGACCAGGCCGCCTTCTTTTGCCTCCCACATCTGCTTCATCATCAGAATTAGGCTCACTTGACTGTTCTGCTTTGTTTGACGAGGAAGGATTGAAACCAGGACCCCTGTTACAAACAGAACATGGTCAGATTAGTAGCAGATGAAAATATGGGAATGTGCAAATACGAAATCACTGTATTTGTGAGCGGATCTCTTACAAATCCAAAGTTCCGCTCTGCAGATCCAGATGAAAATCTTTGGCCAACTTCCTTGCAAGTTCGTTCCTCCTGCAACAGCAATTAATAAGATCTTTCAGTACATAGACAAAGAAATTTTGTATGTTCTGGATAGTGGATGTACAAGGTAGCCCAAGCAAATTCCACCTAATAACTTCATATGCTTACCGATCTATGACAGCAAGTAAGTTTGTCGGGTGATACTTATCCTTCAACCTGAATGAATAAACAAAAACTCATATAAGGCATTCAAATCATCAGTAAGCATAGCAAAAGAAAAATGGCGATGACGATGACAATGAATAACTGTACCATTCTTCATCCTTGTGTGCATTAAAATAAGTTCTTTTCTGGGTTGTTATGTACTCTGTCCGGTACTCTTGATACCTGGTCATCCTCAGCCGTTTAGTTAAATTAGTGAAGATACAAATATTGGGAACCAACGTAAGGAGCAACGGAATGACAAAAAATACTTGAAAAGGGGAGAAAATCAAGCAAGGTTAAACTGAAATTCTAAAATATTTCCAGTCTGACCTGCGTTCTGCTTCAGCGGGTAAGATATCATCTTCAAGCTCCTGAATGAACTGCTTATAAGACATCATTCCTTCCCTGGTAAAAGTCGACTAACTACATCAGCAAATCTAGCTTCAGGTGCAACATTGGAATAATATGAGAAAAGAATAAATAAATCCCGTGCTAAATATTTATGCAGTCACGAGATTTTAAACCTCACATGCATAATTAGCATGAGTAATAAAAACAGGCAGCAAGCAAACCAAGCATTACCACCATCTACAAGACCAAAATGAAACAGTAATAAAAGGTCTTGTAGTAAGAAACAGATCAAAAGTTTAGCATTCTTTCACAGGTTTCCCCTCTGTATTTTTCATGAATAAGATCAACAATCTCATTTATGCAAAGCAGCATTTAGAGGTTCAAGAACGATAGAGTACAGCAACCAGTTGTTCATGAACAGAGCTCAGGTGAGAACACCAATTAACATATATCTCAATCTACATTGATGCTGTGATATCAAGTAAAGATACGGTACAAAAATAGAAGGTTTAAGCTTGAAAAAATCAGAGGCTGCTTCCGTTGGATCCCAAAAGGGGGCATAAAGTAAAAAAGGGAAAAGAAGAGGGATCTGCACTTATTCTTAATAGCATTACACGTACCTTTGATTACCCCCCGCATTGAAAGCATCAGAAAAACCACCACGGCCAGAATCCCAATCTGCATAAAGAAATATCAAAATATAGAAAATGGACAAGGAGAGAAAATATGCAAAATCTAAAGCTAAGATTACAGTATAATGCTACAACCAACTACCTACCAGATACAAGTGTGTGCTACAAGTAATAAATGCGTGCTGCACTCAGAAATATTCAAAAACGAAAGATGCGACATCTAATGTTTCCAAACCAGAAGTCGAGCTGGGTTGAGCACGCCAAGAATGCATTGCCATGGCCCATGACCAGGGAAAGAAATGAAAGGAACCAGTCACCAGACAAGGTATGAAAGCAAGTTTTCTCGTCAATATAGAATAACAAACTACATTCGAAGTTCTGAATCAGCTCTAACCATATATCATCCTACCTTATAGAGGGACAATTTGTGTGTAATCATTCCTTTGAAATTTGCCTAATTATTCTGCCATGGGGAACTCCAACATGAACCTAGAGAGAAGTCTGCTTTGCACAGGAAGGGGTTGAAATATAGGAGTAATTACCGATAAATACTGAAGACACTCTAAATCTTGTCGAAAATCTGCAATATCCTTTCAGTTGTAAATATACAGCCCTTCACCAGCTAATTGGATAAAACCAGTCCTACAATTAGAAGGCTTTGCTTTTTCAATACTTAAACGTACGTTTCTTAGTTGTCCTCCGGATTAAAGTAAGGTTTTGGAAAAGATAAATATTAACCATTCAATTTCAGGGAAGTTTTGTAGTTGGCAGTCAAAATGATAGTTCGTACCTAGTGCATATACTAAGGCAAAAGGATCCACATGAAGAGGAAACCAATAAGCAACCTTATGAAGTCTAGATCTACCAGAGATTAGTAACTGTGTGCAATTTGAATACATTTTTTATTGTTCATCAAGTCGATTATCACTACGGAAAACCTTAGTGACACATTCTAACATTACAAAACTAGAAGTAGGACGGGACTAGTGGCTTCCGTCCTAAATAGCAGTAGCAAAATTTGAATGATAATAAATAACATATTTACACAAGTAACAATCAAATTTCTTTGTTACTACAATACGCAAAACAATGTCCAGTTATTTAGAAAATTGACATTAGTAAGAGAAAGGTCTGAAGATTACCAGATGGACCACCATGATAGCCACCAGAAGAACGGCCCATATATCGACCATGAGGCCTTTCATCAGGATAGCCAGGCCTACCACCCATCTCACGATCGTATCCACCAGGATAATCATATCCAAACCTGTAAGGCGAAATGCAAATGTGGGATTCCAACATTCATGCTTGAAAATGTAAACTATACAAGATAGAGATACATGCATGCATGCACACAAGTATGAGATGATACATAATTTGTGTAAAATGTTGACCACAAAGTTGGGTCCAAATCCAAGCTACTGTTGACCTTTGCAACATGACCGTTCCTTCGAACTTTAACAATAGGTACTGGCTATATAGGTATTCAAACTTCAAGTAAACACCGTCCTGTGAAGGTGACCTGGCCTTTTAAAGGCCAGTTTTGAAGCTCGCATCCATGCACAATAGATTTCTATGCCCTAGGTATTACATATGCATGCAAGACATATGTTTCTTACTACGCTCCAACTTATGCAAAAGTTCGTGAACTTATGTGTGTCTTCATCAGCACGAAGAGAAAAGTATAGAAGCACATCACACCAGACATAAAGCTGAAACATACAAACCCATGAATCAGACACATAATAGTCATAAAATAAATTTGAGACCGTGGCCGTTAAATTAACAAGAATAACCAATATTTAGTCCATCCAAAATTGCGCACCCATTATATCCGCCTACAGGTTACTAAATAACCATTGAATTCTTGAGACTAGCAGCACTGAACTGAGAGTACTAATCATAGAGCAGATGTAGGGCAATTAACCAAATGCAAATCTCACCTTCTGTCCCCAGGCCCATATCCTCCTCCTCTTGGACTCCCTCTCCGTCCATCATAAACATCGTCCCTCCTTCGCTTATAAGGAGGAAACGGCGGCGATCTTCTTGGAGGTGGAGAATGCGGGCCTCCTCCCCGTCGATCGCGATAAGGAGGTGGAGGAGGGCTGGGACTCATTCTACCCCGCTTATGATAATCTCTTTCGCGCGGTGGTGGAGGAGGGGGCGGCGATCGATTGCGGTCATAGTATTCACGTCGCGGCGGCCTGTCAAAGTCCCGGTCATCGCGCCTCTCTCGTGAGTCTCGTTCACGGTCTCGTATACCCCTTCGCGGCGGTGGAGGAGGGGGAGGAGGCGGCGGTGATGCGGTGTCGGGGACAGCTTCTGAGGGGACGGTGTCAGAGGGATTGTCTTTAATGTCTGTGTCCGTATCGGTGTTTCTATCTCGGCGATGATCGAGATTTTCGTCGGTGGCGCTTAATACTTCGGCCATCGGCGACCGTCAGATTTGAGGCGAAACCCTAATCTACTTCTGAGACAGAGATGTGTGTTATGTGTGTCTCTGTGTGTGTGCAGCAAATTCAAGATTTGGGGGTTTTGGAGAGAAAGATATTGGATGTAAGTGAAATGAAAATCAAAAATTTTCAAGTAGTGCAATGACATAATTGCCCTCCACGGTATTAATAATCATTGTTTTTTCTTTTTTCTCTTTCCTTTTGTTTTTAGAAATTAGATTATTAGAAGTGATAAAAATAAATATAATTTCATAATATATTAACCTTTAATATTCTAAAATATAAATATATTTATTAATTTTTTTCATACATTTTAAAATATTTTAGTATTGAAAATTAGTTTATAACAAAATGCATGACAATTGATCAAAAAAATATATATATTCATCAATATGCACCAAAATGTTTTTGAAAATGCAACATTATTTTAGATGGTGTTATTTATCTATAATTGAAATATTTTCTCAAAATTCTTATATGTAACATATACAAATAATTGTGTTTTAAAGAAATTACTATTGGTACTACATAATAATAATAATAACTATTGGTCAAATTGCACATTTATAATTCTATAAGTATAGAATTCAATTTTAGTCCTATTATAAATAAGAATCAACATGATTTTGTTATTTCAAGTTCTCTACTAAGTTTATATTAAAATATAGTATATTTAAAATATTAAGATATTTTGGATATAATTAAAAATAAATATACTTTTTAATGAAATTGAAGTCAATGAACATATCCAAATTTATTTAAAAAATTATAGATAAAAATTCAATAACTTAATTTTGAGCTGATTTTAATAATTTTTTTTACACCCACATGTTATTCAAATTTTCAAGATTAATTCATTAATGAATTTTATATATTATAAAATAAAAATATATTGCTCAAATAAATCAATTAGGTGAATTTAAAGTGCTAATTAATTTTTTTTTTAATCATAAATATGGATATCTATATTTGTAAAACCTAAGAAGTTTGGTCTAGAAAATTTATTGAGGGGTTAAATGTTACATATTTAATAGTTGAAGGGGGTAATTGAGACGTGACTATACTTCAGTGGTGCAAAGTAGTATTTTGCTAAAATCCCACAATTCTCTTTTTTGAACACCTGAATCAGATCTCACTTCTAAAAAAGGTTACATTTTTGCACTATAAAATGTGAAGAATCCGGCAAAGTTGTTTGGAATTTTTGTTCTGTTAATCGGTCGGAAGGAAGAGAAAGACGACAATCGAATCAAGTAGGTCTAAACGAGCAGTAGATTTAATGGATGGCAAATTCAGCATTAATGCAGAAGACCTACCGACGATCGGCGGCATAGCCACCGTGTCGTTGCTCCACTCTTTCATTCCGACGCACTGGCTGCCGTTTTCCATTGTGGGCCGCGCTCAGAAATGGACTCTCTCTCGCACTCTCCTCGTTAGTGAGTGATACTTGTGTTATTTGTTGCCTTTGTGTTGATTTCTATGTGATTTTGAGCTGTTATTCGAGAAAATATGTAATTTTAAGTAGTGAGGGAAATGGGTTTTCTGGGCTTTGGTTATTAGGTAAGATCTGGGATTGCGTTGCTTAGTTTTCGGGCGAGAAGAAAGATTAGAACTGACTTTTAGTTTGTTCAGGCTTGATTATGGTTATTTGAAGATAAATTTATTTGCACACATACATGGTGATGCATAGAAAGGCAGAGGTGTAGTTATACAAACATAATCAAGTTAAATTGAATGTATTTCAGCTTGTTGCAGGCTTGCAGCTCACTCGGTATTTCTAAAAGAGTAGTGTCATTTGTGCTTCTTATATATATAACAAATTTCAGTGTTTGAATCTGTAACACAAATGTGCAAGAGCTGCAGTTTTATTTTGTCTATAAACCACATTTTTCCGCAGTTAGGCTTTAACCCTTAAAACTTGTTGGAAATACTAATGTTCTGATCCCTTCTGAAAATCTATTGCCAACGAAGGTTTTTAATAGCATTTCAAGAATTACAGAAGGAACGAACATGATTGAACAGTGCACTTCTCTGTGATGGTCTTTCTTGATAAAAATAGGCGGATGTTGTAA
The DNA here is from genome assembly GCA_958496215.1 of Verbena officinalis. NCBI lineage: Eukaryota > Viridiplantae > Streptophyta > Magnoliopsida > Lamiales > Verbenaceae > Verbena > Verbena officinalis. Next base: position 2,518,183 of record OY292385.1, read on the forward strand.
CATTAGTTTGTACTTAATTGGAATTCCTAATTTTGACATTTCTTGTGCATGTAATGACAATGAGTGCTAATTTAATTATATGCATGCAGCTGCATTTGGAGCGGTATTGCACGTCTTATCCACTTCAGTACTCGGCATAACAGCAATAACCATATCAAACACTATAGCAGGGGAGGAAACTGTGCATCAGCTTGCATCGTTTTTACTCATTTTTCTTGGTGGTGCTTATGTCATATTGTTCCTGACTGGAAAGGGTGGTCACAGCCATTCCCATAACCAACCAATGGAAAAAATGGCTGTTGCTGGTCTTGTTCTTGTTCCTGCATTGTCTCCTTGTGCAACCACTCTTCCAGTTTTTCTTGCTGTTGGAAACTCATCGTCCATGATGGTGCTTGCGATCATAGTTTTGCTATTCAGGTAATTATTTTGTTTATTTTTCACTTTCGCTTTATTTTCTTTGTTGGACGTCATCAATCACGTGATTTACTTCTTCAGAACTAGCTACCCATTCATTAAATTGATGATTTAAGATATAAAATGTCAATTCAACTAACAAAAAACAACAAAATTTAGCAAAAGCTATATCGCCTTCCCCTAACTATATGCAATTACACAAATATCCCTTCCTGGTTTCAATATTACACACAGCTCCCTTGTAGTGTTAATTTAACTTAAAAAACAAGACTTGACCATAATCGTATGGCCTCAATTACACGGATATCCCTCCTTTGGTTCCAAAATTTCACATACCTCCCTTGTAATTTGTTTACACCTTACAGTTACCCCCTTCTGTTGATTATTGAACATGGTTAACAGGTGTTATAGTTCAAGGGTGGTATTTGTAAATTCAAAACTAAGAAGTGAAGTTTATGTAACTTTCAAACAAATTCCTTTCTCACAATATTAACATATTACAATATTACAATATTACATTTGCAGCACAATTGCTGTAATGACGTCTCTAGTGGCTCTTTCATTCTATGGTGCAAGTCAACTCAAATTCCACTGGGTAGAACGCTATGACAAGCTTCTTGTAGGTTCGGTTCTATGTTTAGTTGGAATTTTGACCCTTCTTTTCCACGATCATCATGGAGAGATGGGTTCATCGGGAGAGCATTTGCATAGGAAAATTATCACACTGTAAGAATTGCTTGTTACTTAGGTTCTCTAATGGGTGGAGATTGGAGTTCGTAGTGCATAGTGTTATAAAGAACTGTAAAACTTCTGCTTGTTGTATGCCCCAGCTTCTCTAAAGCTCTTCATCTCTTGATTTTTGATGCCTTACATTTTGTTGTGTCGTGTGTACGTATGGTAAATGGCCATTCTTGTGCCTTGTTTGGTTATACATTTTGAGAATCGGGTTTGGTCGAATTCTAGTGGATCCGTCTGTTAAAGATTAAGGTGATTTTTGTACAGTTCGATGAGAGTAAACAATTTGAATTGCGTTGTTTATATTTGTCGTGTGATTGGTTTAATTTTGGTGAAATCATATTCTTTTGGTGGAATTTTTTCTATAATTGAACTTTTTTTAGTGAAAAATGCAATTTGATAGATAAATAAAAGAATCTTTGCATTTTGGAGGAATTTATGAGTAGGGTGTACCTTGCTAGAGTCATGGCATGTGGTCTTGCTTGCTGGAGATAAGACCACATTAATATGTGTGGTCCTAACAAAATTGTCCTTCAGTGATAAATGATAATTGAAAACGACTACATGTTTTTTATGGTAAATTATAATAGAAAATTACTAGCATTTAATCTTTTGACTTCTCTCTCTACTTATGAATCCAGTGTTACTTTTCTTTTGTTGGCTGATCTCTGATGCGCGGATACAGACACGGGATATGAACATAGCACGAACATGGGAAATGGGAATATATATTTTTTTCAATAATTAGCACTAGATAGATATTTGACACGATAAATTTTACTTGTATCACAATGTAGAACATATATGGTTTGGTCAATCCTATCCACCTATCCAAATACATTGTAACTCTTTGATCATAATTTAACGATGTACTAAATGTAATAAAGTAAAATCATGATATTATCATGTATGATCTGATGGTCAAAAATGCAGTTGGTCGGAACATATATGGAGGGAAAATCATGGTAAATTGTGATTATTTCAAAATACTGTTAAGTTAGCAATCAACTAAATAATGATATTGTGATTGACAAATGTAGGTCCTTTTTTTTTTTGCAAGATGCGATGTGAATAAAGAAAATCTTCATTGAGTCAAAAGTAAAATCATGACTCATCAATTAGTCCATTACATGGTGAAACTTATTGAGAAGTGACATCAAATAGTTATTATTCAATCACACAAAATTTATTATTTTCTTCAAAGCTAACATGTAAAATTATATTTCTCTTAATTCTATGACTATGAGGACTGCACATCCAATAAAAGCAATATCCTCTAAATATACCAAAGTTTTGAGAAACAATGACAAAAATAAAATAAAGAGTAAAATCCATAAATTAAAACACTTTGAAAAGCACCTTTTTTAACTTTTTAATAATTTATTAAATATTTTGAACCTTTTATATTATTTGTAGCATTAATCATGTACTAACTTCACAAATTTAAAATTTAATTTATAAATAAATAAAAGCATTTGTAAACATTTTTTAAAAATTTTGAGAATGCTCTTTCTTTTTTCTTTTTAAACCCTATTTATATAGTTACACAGTAACACTCCATTTCCTAGATGAAACGAACTAACTGAACTGATAAGGCTAATTAAATCCGGGTCTTACGTTTGCAGTCAAATTGCCATTATAGTTTTCAGGGAAATACAACACAATGCTGAGAAATCTACGAGGTGAAAAAGATAATGAATTGATGGGCCACATGTATTGAGATTACGACGGAATCCTAAGCAATTCCGAACACTCACAGACATCTCCACCGCGTACCGCAAACGCTCTCTCACAGTCACTGCTTAATTTACTTCAAAGTGCAAAATCAAGATTTGTGAAAAGGGTTTTGTATTTTTCTAGTACTGATGCAAAAAGTAGAATTAGAAAAAGTTAAGAATTTCATGACTTTTGTGCTATCTCAGAGGGGACCCTTCTCCACGTAGGTTGTTCTTGTTTCCCTATGATGCCGAAATGAGATTTCGATTACATTGCATGCAAACTCTCTTTCAAATCCTCCATTATTGATTTGCCGTTCTTTTCTATCTGACATGTTTGCTGCCACACACTCTCTCTCTTTTCTTGCTCTGTCATCCTTTTTCTCTTTTTGTGCATTTGTGCGTGAGAATTTATCTGTCAGATCATCCTGCAGGACTGTGAATTCAGAATTGTGGTTTCAGATAACAAAATTCTATCAGGTAAATTAAAGAGAAATGATGAATCATGATGGCTAAGAATTTGAGTTATTTGGATTTCTTGATGTGGGTTCAGTTCATCTGTGTGGGTTTTCTGCATTTGATTTTGTGGTGGATTGAATCTTAATTTGCATGCATGGATAAAACCTAAAGTTGTGATCTTTATTGGTGTTTCAGTGTGAAATTGAGTTTTATCTGGATTCTTTATCATATTGAATTGCATTTCCCAATTTTGATCGGTTTTGTGATTTGAATTTCTGGGATTTTTTTCTACATCTTTTTCTGTGGGTTTCTGGTTTGAAACATATATGGATTTCTGCTTTTTTTTCTTATGCTTTTCTCGATGGGCTTTCTGATTTTGTTTTAGACTGATTTATGTTTTGTTTAATTTTGCTTAAAGGCATCTTCTTTTCATGGTTTTAAGTAATTTCAGTGGATTTCACAGGATGTGACTAAAAATGCCAATGTAAATGGTTTTAGATGGTGAAATAGATCTAAAATGCTGTACTATGTTTAATTGACAATGCTGTTAGAACAAGATTCATATAGAAAGAGTAGACATTCTAACAACATTCATAAAACATATTTTTTAGGGTCAATTACGAATACCCATGAGGTTTACACCGTTTACGAAAAATACCTTGAAACATTACGAAACACCATAAGGTTTGCAACCATAACGAATACCCCCTAAAACTAACCGGGAATCATTGACAATCGTTGACTCATGGGTGGTTTTTGTAATTTTCAAGGTTTGAGAGTGTTTTTCGTAAACGAACAAAGCTCAGGGGATTTTTCATAATTACCTGTATATTTTTATCGGTCAAGCTGTACTATGTTTTGTCATCAAACTTCTCTGATATATGTTATGAGATTAATTTGAGCTACTGAGCATCAATTTCTGGGACATTTTAATTATCAGGTGTAAGTAATGGGAGCATCAAATTCAAAAGTGGAAGAAGACAAAGGCCTTCAGCTTTGTCGAGCAAGAAAGAAATTCATCAAACAAGCCCTTGACGGGAGATGTTCTCTTGCAGAAGCTCATACAGCTTATGTAGAAGAACTCAAAGTCATAGGATCTGCATTAAGGAAGTTTGTGGAAACCGATGATTCTCAACCTGAAGCTTTTATCCATCCTTCTAGAAGCTCCATTTCCGAGCCAAGTGCTTTGATCAAGAAATCTATATCCAAATCCCCTTCACGGGATATAGCCACAACTTCCAATATTTCACCCCTAACCTCGAGCACTCAGTTTCAATCTCATCATATGAAATTTAGCAGCACAATTTCTGAGAAAATCGAAGAAGAGCCTTCTGTGATTGAGGAGGTGGTTTCGGTTTCTTCCGGTGCAACTGATCCGTGGGATTATTTCGGTCTTTTCCATCCAACGGATGAAAATCAAAATCCTTTTTCTTCACGGGAACGGTCAGAATTTGATCTGGGCTTAGAAGGCTCTGAAGAGTTGAGACTTCTTAGGGAGGAGGAGGGAATTCCGGAATTGGAAAATGTAGTGAATAATTCCTCCTCCTCAGAAGAATCTCGAGAATCTGGGGAGGATGAGTTCGATGAACCTCCTACAGCTTCACTTGTTCGAAGTTTTAGAAATGTTAATAGCACAAATAAAAATGCTGTCAATGAAGATCCGTCTATTTCGTCTTCGGGTTTAGGGAATGTGAACGAAGCAAAACATAATGTTGTGAGGAATAATAGAAACGATGCGACGATTGAAAGTGAAATTAAAGTTATGGTTGCATCTAAGGATTTGTTTTCTAGTATGAATGAAATTGAACAGCTTTTTGTTAAAGCATCTGAATCCGGACAAGAAGTTCCCCGCATGCTTGGAATGAATAAATTCCAGTTTCGTCCCGTTTTCCCTGGGAAAGAACGTAAATATCCCTCTCCAAAATAGTCAAAAAATATTTATATTTTTGCCTTTTTTTTAATTGCATAAATTTTGTTTAAAGATCTTCGTTTTGGCAGGTGGATCAAGAACCTCGTTGTTCCTAAAATCTTGTTTCTCTTGTGGGAAGGATCCAAGTCATGAAGTTCAACAAGGTAGAGATTTTGTACTATCTTTTTCATTTAATTTTGGGATAATTACACTCATGTACCCTGATGTTTGACCTAATTACGCAAGCATATCCTAAGGTTTGGGAAATTACAAAAACATACCTTATCAAAGAATTTTCATTACACCCGTTAAGCGGTTGGACGAATTTCCTGCACATCCATCGTATAAAGCCTGATTTTTATTATTATTTTTTAAACAGAAAATTAAGGAACATAACTTGAAAGCCTCTTTTTCTTAAAGATTTTGTATCGGCAGTTATAGTTCAGGGTATGTTTCTGTAATTTTTTAAACCTCAGCATACGTGAGTGTAATTATCCCTTTAAGTTTTAATATCAGTTACAGAATTAACTTATTTAATTTTTTTAAGCTAATCTAGAGCCTCCTCAAAACTCGGTCAAGTACTTAACATGGCGCCTGTCGACATCATCTCATTCTACTTCATCTCGTAATCTTTTAGTCCCAAATTCCAATGATGATTTAGATGACGACTCTAATAATGACAATCTCTTTGACAACTTCTGTATGGTTTCTGGAAGCCATGCTTCAACCTTGGATAGGCTTTATGCATGGGAGAAGAAGCTTTATGATGAAGTTACGGTATGCTTGAAATTTTCAAGGTTTTTAGTTTCTAAAGTTGATCTGATGCTGGAAATCTGTACTGTTGCAGGCTGGTCAGGTACTTAGGGGTAAATTTGACCAGAAACGTAAGGTTCTTAGACAGAAAGAATCGCGAGGGGAGAATACGGATAAGATACGAGCTTCAGTTAAAGATTTATATTCAAGGATTCGAGTTGCTATTCATAGAATCGACTCGATTTCAAGGGAAATAGAAGATATTAGAGATGTGGAGCTTCAGCCACAACTCGAGGAGTTAATTGAAGGGTATGGAGTAATTATGATTCTTTTCGTTCATTATTTGAATGTTGATAGACCATGAACATAAAAAAGAAACCGAAATTACAAAAAAAAAAGATCAATCCCGAAAATACTCCCACTTAGAGTTTCAACTAGGGGTTGGTCGAGGGTATTTTGGAAAATTTACATATTTATTGAAACCTCAGGGACCGTATACTAATTTCTCAAACATGAGGGATCGATTTGTAAATACATCAAACTTCAGGGTATCAAAATGTAATTCACCTTGTATAATAACAACTGTATACAAACTAAAGAGGAGCGACGACTGTCTCTATCAGAGGTCTCTATTCTTTTCTTACGTCTCTCATACGCTCTCGTCTTCTCATTGTCCAACAGATTAAGGAAAATGTGGGAAATGATGCTCCAATGCCACAAGCTTCAATACCACATCATATCAACATCCTACACTCCTCCAAACACAAAGATCAAATTACAATCTGACCCGCAAAGACAGATCACCGTCCATCTCGAACACCAACTAAGCTCGTTGCTATCCACCTTCACGAAATGGATCGTCGCCCAAAAGTTATACATAGGAACTCTCAACAAGTGGCTCTTCAAGTGCGTTTCGCTCCCACAAAACCATACCAAGAGGAACAAGAGAATGAAACCACCACCTATAAGAAACATCGGTCCTCCAATTTACATGATTTGTGGTTCTTGGTTGGAGATGATCGATGAATTGCCTTCCAAAGAAGTTGTTGTTTCTATTAACGACTTGGCCTATGAAGTTGGTCATTTTCTACCCCGTCAGGAAAAGAAGAAGGGCAAAGATGGTAATATGTTGGGAGATGATGATTTTGAGGATTGTACGCCTCATTTGGATCGGTTTAGGATGAGCACGGCCGGTTTCCTCAGAGAGTTGAACAAGTATAGTGAGTGTTCCTTGAAGATGTTTGATGAACTTCAAAAGGGTATTCAAGAAGCTAAGAGTAACTATGAACAGTTCAAGTCACATAAATCACAAGTTTTTGTCTGAATTTTTGTAGTTAGTTTTATCGGGTTGGATATGAAAATTCTTGTTTGAATCAGGTGTTTAAGCCCCACTTATGCACTCAATGGTCAGAATTTTGCCCTTTTCATATACAAAATGTGGTTTGATTTTGATCATTTTGGTGCAGTGGTGGCAAATAAAAGAATTTAATAACCCATTAATAGGTGTAGAATGGCATTTTATTTTATATATAATTTAAAAAGGGTTGTTTGGTCAAGAATTGGAAGCTGTGAAGGTATGATTAGTAGCGGTTGTTCCTTCTTAGAACTTTAGCTAACTTGTATCATAAAATTGTACTTCAATTTCAAATAAATGTCATTTTCCTAATTTGTATATTAATTATATGTTAGATTGAGTGCACTTTATCCCCCTCAATTATACTATATGTACAAGTCAAAATATACTTTCTTTTTTAAAATGTCTTTAGTTTTTAATTTTCGAATTAATGAAGATTGATTAATTGCTTATATAAGTTGTAACTATGAAAATAAGGGATAATTAGATTTACAAACCCTCAACTTAGGGGTAAATACTGCAACACCACTTCAACTATTAGAAATTACAGATATATCTTCTAGTTCTAATGAAAACCTAAAAAACTTAACAGAAAGTTATTAAATGACAAATTACCCATCATATTTTTGTTATAGTATTTGTTATACATGAAGGAACAAAGTAATTAAGTTGTTGTTCAGTTAATAAAATATTAGCATTTACTTGAAAACAAGAAAATAACTAGCGGCATGACCTAAGCGTTGGACAAAATCATAATCGAACCGTTGGACAAAATCATAATCAAGGGCTGTCATTGTAACAGAAATAAAAGATTATCACATGACTGGAGATCATCAAGAGAATAAATTATATTTTAGCCCTAATTCCCTAAATACTTTAATTTGAAAGTTGTAGACACGTCGCATTAAATTATGATTTTTCTACAGAGTCACAACAGCTAGGCATATAAAAACAAAGCTTTTTTGTAAGGTAGGAAAATCTATTTTTTGAGATTATACAATTATCCAATAAATTAAGGAAGGTTGATGAAATCAAATTTGACATTCTGCAATTATGTTTCAAATTTTAATATTTTTTCTTACAGTGACTAATGTTCAATGCACATACAGATGAATGATCTTTAAAATTGTACCCAGAAAAATGATCTTTAAATTACGAAAGAATAAATTAAATTAATTTCCACAATTTGTAACAATTATTTTACCCTACCACAATCTCACACTATAGTCACAATCTTTAGATACAATCTTTGCCTTTTCATTCAGAGCATCCACGACGACGTCGCATTTGACCTTAACTGTAATCTCCCACGTCTTAACGGATCCAACCTTAATCTTAACGGGCGCTTCAACGTTCACCGCTAACGGCACTTTCCTACGATTCAGCGCATTCCTTAACGCCGTCTTAACGGCGCTCCCCAGCACGACGTCGGACTCGGTTAACGACGTCCGCACCACCGTCACGTTCTTCGTCGGCTGGTAGAAGACAGGCAAAACGCCGCCTCCTAGCGTCGCGTCGTTGTAGAAAACGTTAACGGCGCTGTCCTTCAAATAGTACACGCCAACCTTGCCGTTAGGGTTCTCGGCTCTGATGCTGACGTCAAATCGCGGAGAGATGGGAGCCGTAGACGTCAGATTCATCCCCTTGATCGAGATGCTAGTTACTGTATGCTTGGGCGACTTGAAACCGAAGACGAGGTACATTACCCCCGCCGAGACGGCGGCGGCGACGATGAGGAGCAAGAGGAGGCAGATAGTGAAGCAGCAGCACCTCCTTCGTTCCTTGCTGCGGGAGAGTTTCTCATACTTTTTCGCGTTCTCGGGAGGTGGATAGCGGAAGATTTGTTCTCTGGGTAGCTGGACTAGATAAGTCCCAGGCGGAGGGACTGGTTTTGACGGCTGCGGGTTCGGCGGCATTGGGCTGTGGCCGGATTGTTGGGATGATGTTGCGGCGGAGGAAGACGACTGCGGAGGGTCGGAGGCCGAGGGATGAACCTGTGGATCAGCCATTGTTGCACAAACTTGCTAATTGATTGAGAAAATGTGGGAAGATTTGGTGTACATATGTGTTGCGGGAGAGAACGTGGCGTGCGTGACTACAGAGTGGATGGATACAGAGAGGATCGTATACATATAAGTACGATTTTGTGTGTGGGAATTTAAAATGGGAAAAAGGCGTTAGCGGTGTATGCAAAAGAAACGCGTTTTTAATGTGTAATGAGATTGGCACCGCGTTAATACAGTTGTTAATTATTTGTTTCTAGGCATTAGTTCATTAGTAGACAACAGCTGAGTTCAACTTCAAGTCTTCAACCTACAAACACTTGGTCTAAGAATTTGGTGTAGTGGTTAGGGAGATAATTAAAAAAAAAAAAGAATTTAAAAAATTATGTTTTGAGTTTCAATTTTATGAATGTATAGATATTTATTTTATTTAAATGAGTCTATTTCTTGATAATTACTGATAAATGTATTCAATTATTAGTATAATTCTCACATAATGGTATATTTAACCTTATTATATTATTATCTATTGGACATTTAATTTTAAATTCGATATTCATTTTTTCAAATATATCACTATTTATAGTTATCCCATATGTTGTCATTACTGAAATTTCAATTAAGCTTCTAAATTATTTTAGGGTTATATACATGAGTTTGCTAAACTAAAACTCATTACCATATTTGATATGGGTTGGCCCATATTATTACTTCGGCTCAAACCCACACTCTCCAGCCCAGTCCGGTTAGCAATGGAGAAAGTCCATGAAGACATGAGTCAATCATAACCCAACACAGCAATAAGAATGAAGGACTTGGATAGTGTCACGTGTCTCTCAACCCATAGCTAGAATACTATAAATAGTTTACTTTTCCTATTGGAAAAGGAAACTGGTACCTTGTACTTGGAATATAACATTGATTAATAGAATTATATTTGTGAATTGTTTAATTGATATCTGGTAATTAAGTTGGTGAACTTAAGAACCAGAAAGGTCTCGACCTAGGGTTGATCCTAACAACTCGGGCAAAGTTCGATATTGTTCATCCCCTAAATCTAGCAACATCTGTTGCATTATTAGTCAAATAATTACACTTACATCCTATGTAAATCACATAATTACAAAAAACACTCACTCGAATTGAGTAATGAATGACTAAGTTCATGAAAATCTTAAGTTTAATAATATGAGTTCGATTTCAATTGATGTGGATCTTGGACTCTTGGTTACTTTATAGTAGTTATTTCTTTACATTAGTTTCGTTGTATTCGTTTTAAGTAATTATTTACTGGATTACACTCTAAATTAGAGAAAAAAAGAGGAAAATGTACAAAATGCTAGACAGAAAAGCCCAATAGAAATCAAGCTAGATCCATATTGAGAACACCCGCGTATTAATTTGATGTTTTCTTCGAATTGGCCCAACAAAATTTCAACCCCACAAAATATTAGGCCCAATATCGTTTTCCAGTGGTTCAATAGGATTATGATTAAGAAATAAATCGAAACTCTGTAATATTCGACTCCGTAAAATATCGAGTAAAAAAGAAAAAAAAAAAAATCCCTATTGAGTTACTTGAATGTTGGCGACAGTCAAAATTACCAGTGAAATATTAAATAAAGTTGGAATTTTCTTACTTTATTTGAACTCGATATTAAATGTTGGGCCATGAATTTCAGAGGACAAACACAATACCATGCACCTTTTTCACCAACTACAAGTTCCACATTAACTGTTTTTTTAAAAAAAATAAATAAAATTTTTTACATGTTGGTAATTTTTTTTATATTTAATTTGGAAAAAAAATAAAAATAATGTGCAATTATTTTTTAGAGGTCCTATAAATATAACTTCATGTCTTCTCATTTCACTACTTAGTTCATATGGAGAAAGTGAAAATTGTTGCAATTGGTCTTCTTATTTTTTCACTTATTTGCTTTAATGGGACCATAGTTTCAGCACTAGTAAGAACTTCCATCATGTTTTTTCAAATTAATATATAATTAATATATTTTTACTATTATTTTTATTATTTCTTTGTGTAAGTATAATTTCTTGATTTTTTTATATATAGAAGCTAAAAAAATGTTATTGTTTGCTGCAGAATCGGAGGCACAAGCATTCAGGGTTTTCTGAAGCAGGTTTGGTTTCTTTCTGCCCTAGTTTACACTCATTCATAATTGGCTAATTTTATATTTAATCTTTTTTTATGGATTTTATTAAACCCTAATTTAGGTACGATGACAAAACACATGGAATATCATGATTAGGAAAAAAAAATGAATAAAAAAAAGACAGTGTCCTTACAGTGTCACCAAAAGCTAGATTAGAGATCAGTATTAAAAAAAATAATTATTAGACAATTTTCTGGAATCCAACAAAGTTTGTCAACTGAATATCAGACCGTTATAACATAAGCATCTTTCTGCCAACCACAACTTCTTTCTGGCATTTGTCTAAGTTTAGTTAATTCTCAAGTTTGACATATTTACCCATCGAGAAATTATCATATAGTGTCTGAGATTTTCAGTATAGGGATAGTAAAACCAAGAATATCCTTAATTAGGGTTTCAACCAGGGGTTTGTTCGAGTGTGTTTTTTCTTTTTAATATTCTTTATATATTTATTGAAATTTTAGGGACTGTATAGTAATTTTTTCAAACAGGAGAAGTCGACTTGTAAATAAGTCAAATTTCGAGACACTCAAATATAATGAACTCTTATTAAAATAATTTGGTTGGATAATATTGCAGAATGTGGAGGTGCATGCACATATAGATGCTCAAAAACAGCTTACAAGAAGCCTTGCATGTTTTTCTGCCAGAAATGTTGCTTCAAGTGTAGGTGTGTGCCTCCTGGCACTTTTGGTCACAAACAAAACTGTCCCTGCTACAACAATTGGAAAACTAAGAGGGGTGGACCAAAATGCCCTTAGACCTATCTTTCTTTCGATCAATGGATTTTGGAAATCTTCGGGTGTATTTTGTAATGTTTCAAAGTTTTAAACCGTAGAATATAAACGACGTAAAAACTCAGGGATACTCGTAAAGATTTAAGGACTTTCAGTGGTGTTTTGGATTTAAAAGTGAATCACAATTGAAGTATTTTGTAGCATTTTTTGTGATTTAGGAAGTTGGCCTTCTCTACGAAATCAAATTCTATGTTATTATGAGATATTATTTTCAGAGAATATTGTATGTGTTTGGTTGATTGGAAGACGACCATCTATGGATTAAACTAATCCTTAAGGGTCAACTTATGCAAAGTCTTTTGGAGAAGGTAATATCAAAATAGCAAATTATTGAAATTTTATTATAACACGAATACACGGCTACACGAATTTCTTTATATATATTTTGTATTAAAAAAGTATCCAAACACATTATATATCGTGGCTATACGAATTTCTTTATATATATTTTGCATTAAAAAAGTATCCAAACACTTTATATCGAACACAATGTGAAATAAATAATCATATAGAACATATAACCTTGAACAATGACCACATAAGTAGCACCAACGTCTCGACAAAAGCTATTGTGCCTACATGTGCATTCCAATGACAAATAATTTTCACTTATCTAACTTTAGTGGCTCTTTATTCATTACCACATTGGTACAACAAATTAAGTTAAAAATAGATGAAAAAATAATAATCATTGTTGACCATGGTGGATGACGAATGCGAACTCTTGCCTTCTCGAGCTCCTTCCATTGATTGTTTGCATCGGATCTTAGGTTATCTATTGCACTCCCTAAATAAGGTTCTTTTCATCTTTTCCTAACAGTACTTGTAGGTCATTGACGAATACTTGGGCTTAGAGGGTGGTCCCCTTTCTCGCATAAAAGCCGAACAAAAAAATATTTATCATTTTCTTCATTTATTCAAACACGTTATAATTCTTGACTTCATCCCATTATATAGCACATGGATCTCATTCATGGGAGACTAATAAAAGCAAGAATCACATGTTTGATCTCTAAAGATGGGATGGGACCTCTTCACCACTTAGCCAACTTTAGTACCACCCACCTCAATGATGGGACATAAACCCATCCAACTACTATTCTAGTATCTACTTGTAAAGAATAAGGATTTGACAAAACAAAGCCAAATATTGAAAATGTCAACAAAATACAGCCACCTTATACAGAACTATACTCCCAATCACCATGAACAGATCAGACTTCAACCTTAGCTTCTGGTTGGACAAGAAAAAGAAAAAGAAAAAGAAATTGAGAACATTAAAGCTTATTTATATAAACATCTATATATAAAGTCTTCTATCTAATTTCTACCACAACATAGGAAAAATATCTTGAGGGTGACTACTACATTTAACTAACCCTCATTTCGTTTATTACAAACCAAGCCCTTCCAACACCTCTACTATTACCTTAATGACATTGTTTAGTACCAAATATTAACGTCTTGATTCACTCGATTATCCCTTGCAACTCCATGGAAGCCTTCATTATAATCAATGGAAGGCATATTGAACGGTGAGCTGAACATCATTTGGAAATTCTCAGCCGTATTTGAGTTGAAAGGTGAATTTATGAACTTGTTGCCATGATCAACCCTTTCGGCCTGGTGGAATATTGACCGATTATTATGTATGTTATTGTTTTCTTCGAATGTGTTGCCCTCCAACACCATTCCTTGAGTATGAAGATAGTTGTCATGTTTCCCGGTGTTTGGGACATTCTTGTTTTCTTGGACATTATTATCATATAATGACATAAGGTCGTTGATCACCCTCTGCCCGTCTTCTGGCACTCCGATGCCCGAAAGATCAAAGGAAGTTGGATTCGGGTTAACGGGCTTCGATTGGTGGACGAAAGATTGAGGAAAAATAACTGGTTTGGCAATTTTGTTCATATCAAAGCTCGAAAGCCCGAATTCAGAAGGATTAGGCTTGCAATTGCAAGAGAGTTGATGATTGTCTCTTGAGATTCTATCAAGAAAACCGTGACGAATTTCACTATGGGGGCAGTTGGAGAACTCACACGTGTATATTTTGTGGTCCATCATTTCGTCCCCGGTTTTCCTCTTCCTCGAGAAGTCCAAGCTAGTCATCATTTCTTCCTTGAGTTGAACGGGTTGGAATTTGTCCATCCCGATATTTATCAAACTAAGAGGACTCGGTTTTTGCTCATGCACATCGAAATTCGACTCCTCGTCCACCCCTTCAACGTCATATTCACTACTATCATTCATATCAAACAATGCCCCATTCCCGCCAGATGAGGTCAGAGGCGGGCAACGGTTGGGATACAGCTCACGCGCCACAATTTCTTCTTGATTGATTATAGCGAGCCAAGTCGCGCTCTCCTTAGCCGTCATCTTATCCTGCAAGCACTTGGATTGTCTCACGAGCTTCCTAATCTTGGCAATATCGGGCGACATGTGTTTGATGACAGCAGTCAGAACTCCAACCTTCCAAGCCTTCTTCAAATCATGAGGCTTCTTATAAGGAGGCGGGCCTTGATCCTTCTGAAGGCCCAATTGGTGCCACCATTCTTCCTTCCCTGTGGGCCACCATGGAGGCGGGACCCCTTTTTCCAATGGGAACCGTCTCTGAGGAGGATCGCAATGTTGCATTAGAGCAGATAGAAGCGACCCAAGAGTTGTATCTTGGAGCTCCTGAAGAGTGTGCGGGGTCGGGCCGAGGGGCCCAGACCCCTCAACCTTGCCTGGAATTGCGTGGTCCAATTGGTATTTGGATATCGCTGCGGGCCCATTTCGATCGAATCTCACTTTGTCTTTCCACCATTCCCTGAGATTATCAGATGCCCCACTTACAGGCTTTCCCTTCTCGGGGATAATACCGTAGACGAAACCTTGGGCCTTGCAAACTTCCATCATTTTCAACATGTATTTCAAGATCCCGTCTTGGGCCCGCGACATTTTCTTCCTCCTCGCCTGTTCTTGGGACTGGCGTTGTTTGGCTGCATCGACATTGTCTAATTTTCCCTTGCTCATTTCCTTTAGCCTTTTGAGTTTCATTTTGTCTCTCCACATTCTTCTTTCTAGCTCGTCCACATCGATCTCCTCGTCTGTGTAGTCGTCCTCCACAACTGGCTCTGGCTCGGCTGATTGTTGAAGAGGTGGGCAAAAATCTGCTTCCTTGATTGGAGCAGAGGAGAAGAAATCGAGGTCGCCACAAAAACTCATGTCCTCAAACATCATCATCTTGCCAAATTGCAGAAGAATTGCAGGATTATGAACAGGATGAAATTTGATTATCCCTGTAGTCTCGATTGATTTACGAGATTTTTAACATAGCCGTTTCGACCTGCAATGATGGAGATTATGAGAAATTAAGAGAATTTCAACAAAGATTTGTATAAATGATCGCACAGGAAAAGATAAAAGATTTGTAGGGGGGAAAATAGTAATAACAAAACTAATACAAGTTTCTTTTTTAAGTGATACTAATTAAAGCAGCTAACTGGGAAATAACGTATCACAATTCACAGCAAGCACATGAACTTTTAACAGAAAAAGGTGACTTGAAAAAGCCTTCTAAATCCTAACGTATATGGAGATAAAACTTTCATCACAAAAAATGGCAGATCTGAACACGTAACAGTTAAAGTCAACCAGTCCCAGGAATTCTGAAATCAGATTTCCCAGAAAACTGTTAAAAAGGGATTCCAAGAAATACTCCGGAAAATATGAAAGCAAATTAATGTGTCTAAGATCATATTTACCAGTACTCATGTTTCATACAAAAGTTACTTCAGGATAAGATTAATAGTATCTGACATCCAAACCGCCATAACATTTGATACTCTGATAAAAATCAGTTTGGATCTACCTACTGTTGATGAAAATTGAAGCCAAAAAACCCAGGAACCATGAAAAAGATAAGATTTTTATAATTAAAATGAAAACTTTGTAACAAAAATAGTTTTTATTGAACTCCATAATCAAGATGATGGGCTCTTACCATAACCCCTGAAAACCATTCTTCCCCATCTCTCAGAAATAGAAAAAAGGTACACAAAGAGATGAATCAAACACCCATCAAGGATTTTGACTATAATTCAACACACAAAGAACAAATTACAACAGTAGAATGTAAAAAAAAAAAGAATCCAACTTCAATAAACAAACAACAAGAAAACATAAGAAGAACAAGAAGATGGAAGAGGAGGAGGAGGAGGAGAATTTTCTTTTCTCTTCTTTTTTGGATTTACCTCAATAGTATTCTTGTGAAGTCTTTGGTCCAACCCTCTTCCTCCCTTGCAGAATTATTGAACCTCTATAGAAATAGTGGAGAGAGAGAGAGAGATCGATAAGAGGGACAAGGAAAATGATGGCAGGAGTTTTGTAAAGTAGCAGTAGTACTATTATCTTATTTCATTTTATATTATACTCTATTTCTTGAAGTAAATTTATGAACAGTTTTCTTGGTGGTGGTGGATCATGTATAGGGAGGTGAAAAGTGTTGGCGATTGGCAATGTAAAAAGCCACAAAAAAGTAATAATTAAGTACTTTGTGTGTGAAAATATTTATTTTGTGGAAGTAAATGAGGGGAGAAAAGTGGTCAGATTCACAGCAGCGACTCCAATATGGGATTGGATAATTCATAAAATAATACGGATATTTTTGTAAAATTTCTACTTGTAGTAATTTGTATTGATAGTTTTTTAATATAAAATATTGAAAAAATTTATATCATATTGTATCCGTGTTTTATAAGTCTTAAGTGTGTATTGTTTTGGGAGTTTGCATTTCTTTTTTACCAGTTTCTTGAATGTTTTGTTACTTTATTTATGAACTGATAAATTTTAGGGAAAGTACATTTACATTTAAGTCAAATGTATGTAGTTTGTGTTTGATGTTTATATTCGGACGTTATAACACTTAAGACTTGCATAGTTGCATTTATAGGATAGTTAAAGAATGTTTTAGGATTGTTAAATCATAAATGTAAAGCATAAAATTTTATTGAATAATTACACTTACACCCCTCGACTTAGGAGAAAATATAACAAGACTCTCTAAACTATTAAAAATTACAGACAGATATCCTAACTCTAACTGAAATCTAAAAACTTAATAGAAAGTTATCAAATTTTCATTTTATCCTTAATGCCTTAATGGTCAATTGACTTTAAAATTAAATAACTACACTTATACCCCTTTAGAATTTACAAATATTCTTTTTCAAGAGAAACAAATGAAAATACAATTTAGAATATCAAAATAAAAACAAAAGAGCCAATACTTATCCATAGATGGATACAATAATTATGGGACCAAATTATTAAATACTTTCTCATATTATCGGGGGTTATTTTCATCACGTCTATTCCAAAGTAGGAACATATTCAATTTTGGACTGTCTGTATCTATTTTTCACTTTGTTTCAAATATTTAACTACAACTTTATAAAAAAAAGAAAAAATTACTAAAAACTCCCGAGATTGTAATTTTTTTTTTAAAATATCATTATAACCTTGAAAACCTTGCATTTCCCTACAAAATTTTACATTTATCTTCTATATGGGTGTAAATGTAATATTTTAAGTTATTTTTCATAAATACTGTAAAATATCAGGAATTCGGATAATTCGCCCAAAAAAAAAGTTCATTTATCAATGTGGAATCTTAGTATAAGAGAATGTCATTTGAAATATTCCGATATTATTTTTAGTTGTATGGACTGTCAAAGAATAATTCTATTTATGAATCTCATCTCATATTCACGTCTTTCCATCTACTATGAGAGAAAATCACCATTATTCGATGGAATTTTTTGTCAAAAAAACATGAAATTCCATCCCAAAAATAATATAAGGTTGACTTTTGATTTATTAAATCAAACTCTACATTTATGCGAATCGTTTGAGCTTTATAAATTAGTCCCTTAATTATTCTATCAATCGCATCATATTTCAAGAATTATGGCTTTCACAATATACAACCTTTGAAAATCTTCACCTAATAATAATAATAATAATAATCGCTAATCAAATCCTACTTCATATGGAAGTGACCGAAAAGGTGGGAAGTGAGAAGCAATAATAGGCAAAATTCAACGAATTACATTGGGAAACAAGTGGGCATGGTAGATCTAATTGGTGCCAAAATAGCACCTTTTGATGATGACAAATAAATGGCATTGTGTTTGCAAATGAATCTAAGGTTGGATTTTTGCAAGTGGGATTTTTGCAACTGACTTAGCCTGGGGACAATCCATAAATATATCCACTCAAATTTATTGGGATTTTTACTCGGCCCCACAAAAGTTTAGCTTAGTTATATTTGGTTTTCCTAATCCTACGACTAATTTATATGTATCGGGTTAGCTCGGATCACAAAGTTATAAAATTCTTCCTATCACTAATAATTGTATTCCCAAAAATTTAAAATTGAGATTTTTAATTAAATTAACACATCACCGAACAGCTAAGTTACGATGGAAGTTATATTTGGTTTCGGTCATTGAT
This sequence comes from Verbena officinalis, assembly GCA_958496215.1. NCBI lineage: Eukaryota > Viridiplantae > Streptophyta > Magnoliopsida > Lamiales > Verbenaceae > Verbena > Verbena officinalis. The sequence continues at coordinate 2,536,997 of OY292385.1, forward strand.
CAAGGGCACTCCAACATGGATTCTTTTTTGACATTTTATACTAGAAAAATGTTCGACATGATACGACTTAATAAAAATTTTAGAAGTGTCTGTGAATTATAAGATACGAGTATCGAACATAATGTTAGACACAACATGATATAATAAGATAAAATTTTAGGAGTATCCGTCTATTTTGAGACTTGACTTTACACTCACAAATCTATTCCATGTTTATTGTACACGTCACCTCTCTTTTACTTTTCTTCCCTCCCTTTTTCTTTTCTCCGAAAGTGCCATTTGAATTAATTAATGCGATTACCAAAAGTTGTTAATAATAGTTTTTAACTTTTGTAGCACGTGAAAAAATCAAATCAGTGTTAGACTTTTCTAGAATATGATCACCATAAACTATGTAGGTTGATTAAGACATTTATTATTGTAAATAAAAGAGAATATTATTCTATTAACACTTTTTTTAATTTAATTATGGTTATGCGTGATTAATTTCACTCTATTAATATATTGATTTTTGGACATTTTTGAAAGTGCTCATTCAAACTTGATTTAAGTACCAGAGTTGGACTATTGAAGCCCAATTAAGTAGGTTCTTATTGGGCCTGACCAATTAAGGCCCACGAACCAAAACGGATAGCAAACACTTGGGGGCCCAAAAGTTTTTTCTGCTCAATAACGTAAGCTAATTAACCAAATATATTTATATTTTCTATAATTTCGGACTATTCTAAAACTTGTCGAAATTGAATCGGTTTTAATTATTTCAATAACTTTGTACTATTACAATATTTAGATAAATAAGTATATTACTCTGATACATGGACACGCTTAAATAGTTAATTAGTTACAGATATATTATGAAGTAAAATTGCAAGATTTATGCTTAAATTTTATTTTACTTGGGTTTTAGGAACATATATTTTTGAAGTTGTTAATTTCATTTCGTAACATTGAAAATATAATAAAATATATACTCTATTCAATGATACGGGATGTAATGTAGCGAATATTATCTAAATTTTTTGTCATACTTTTAATACTATGCATGAAATTTATAATTTTAAAAATTTATATAAATCAAAATTAGCGGATGAGTTATGCAACTTTCCATATTATGTATTGTTTCGGAATCCTATTTCAGAGTTCTTACTCCCATCTTCAGTTTCTCGAGAGGAGGCAACTGAGGCAAGTTTGAGAACCTTAAACACGGAAACCTAACCAAAAGCCACGAAAATCGACAGAGACAATTCAAGAAAAATGAAGTACGAAAAAGAATGAAGTTTAAGCAAGGGAAACTGGTAGCAGGTTTGTGAACTGGAAAATTGTTGGTTGTTGAGACTCGAGCAAGAGTGGAAGGAACAAGAAGACGACGTAGCAATAAATGGGAAAATAGCAGTATAAAAATGAGGCAGATTTCTCCCACTGTCATCTCATTCCACTCTTCTCTCTCTTTCTTCGCCAACCCATCACTCAAACCTCTTGTTCGCTTCAAATTTCATATCAGGTTTGCGCTCTGCCACCTTCAGTTACTGGCGCTGAACTGTTGTTGTTTTTGTCAGACACTCAATCTTTATGTTTTTTTTTGGTTTGGAAACTTGCGCTAGAGGCAAAAGCATGGAAATGAATTACAGTTTTTAGTTGTGGGTAATAATGTATTTTCATGAATTTGATCATGGGCTGACCTGACGCCTTTTGTTAAGAGAATGTAAAGTGGTACATGTTTTTGCTTACGTATTTATTAAGTGAATTCTTTGATTCCGATTAGTCTGCTGAGAATGGAGCTTTCCTCTGAAGACTTGAATATACATGCATGTGTTTGTGACATTGTCTGTATGAATATTTTGCTGTTTTCTGCACGTATGGTTATTTTAGATTTTTATTACTCATTTGCAATGCATAATGCCATTCAGTAATATAGTATGTCAGCTACTATCTGACTGAATTCGGGTTCTACTGTGAGAAACAGATCAATGGCATCCCACATAGTCGGTTATCCTCGTGTGGGGCCCAAAAGAGAGCTCAAGTTTGCATTGGAATCCTTTTGGGATGGAAAAAGCAGTGCTGAACATTTACAAAAGGTTGCAGCTGACCTAAGGGTGTCAATCTGGAAACAGATGGCAGATGCTGGAATAAAGTATATTCCCAGCAATACATTCTCCTATTATGATCAAGTGTTGGATACTACTGCTATGTTGGGTGCCGTTCCCCCAAGATATGGTTGGAATGGAGGCGAGATAGGATTTGACATTTACTTTTCAATGGCTAGGGGTAATTCCTCTATTCCTGCAATGGAAATGACCAAATGGTTTGACACAAACTAGTAAGTAGTTGACTTATGTTTTATATCATATGCATTATTTTTATCTATTATTTGCAAATTTTTGGAATTTTGATGGTATATACTTTATGTGGATGCAGTCACTACATTGTCCCTGAACTGGGACCTGACTGTGAATTTTCTTATGCGTCTCACAAGGCAGTTCAAGAATATAAAGAGGCTAAAGCTGTAAGTTCAAACAGGATGAATAGTAAATGCACAAAGTACTTATTTTATGTTGCAATAATAATTCTGTCAATATGTTGTTATTCTTCCTTGTTTCAGCTCGGCATTGACACAGTTCCTGTCCTCGTTGGCCCGGTTTCTTACTTATTATTATCAAAAGTGGCGAAAGGAGTTGAGAAATCCTTTTCCCTTATTTCCTTAATAGATAAGATTCTTCCTGTCTACAAGTAAGATCATCCCATATGCTTCACACGTGTACTTTTAATATCAAGATGCAAACCCTGAAAAAAGTGCTTTTCTGCGTTAAGCTTAAAAAAAGCAGAAAAGTAGTGTTTTTTCTTGTTGCTTCTGCTTAAAATAAGTTGAAATAAGCTAGAAGCACCTTTTGGTTGGGTGTGTGTGCTTTTTTCAGCTTCTTGGTTTTGTCTATTACTTAAAAGTGCTTTTGTAATCTTTTTCTCCAAACACTCCCAACTTTTTAACTTTAGCTTCTCCAAAAGAAGAAGTTCTTGCAAAGACCCGCTAAATCGTTATTCTCTTGCATTTCATCATGAAGGGAAGTTGTGTCTGAGCTTAAGGCAGCTGGTGCGAACTGGATTCAGTTTGACGAGCCTACTCTTGTCATGGATCTCGATTCTCACAAATTGCATGCATTTACTCATGCTTATAAAGAATTGGAATCATCTGTTTCTGGCTTGAATGTTCTTATTGAGACGTATTTTGCGGACCTCCCTTCTGAGGCGTATAATACAGTTACTGCTTTAAAGGGTGTCACAGCTATCGGGCTTGATTTCGTGCGTGGATCGCAGACACTTGACCAAATTAAAAACGGATTTCCTAAGGGAAAATATCTTTTTGCTGGAATTGTTGATGGAAGAAACATTTGGGCTAATGATCTTGATGCTTCCTTAAGTAACCTGCAGGCTTTGGAGGGTTTGGTGGGGAAAGGTGATTGTGAAAAGTCAAATCTATTATTGAATTAAATAAACTATACATTTATACTTAATTTACATATATCTTTATGATAATAATATATAATACTGTTAGATTTCAGAGAGCTACAGCTAGAATATCATTTGATTAACAATTTTATCTTTATTTCGTCAGAAAAACTCGTGGTCTCTACGTCATGCTCTCTGCTTCATAGTGCAGTTGATTTGGTGAATGAAACTAAGTTGGATGAAGAACTCAAGTCATGGCTTGCATTTGCTGCCCAGAAGTTACTTGAAGTCAATGCATTGGCGAAGGCACTATCTGGTCAGAAGGATGAGGTACTTAATTTTGTCAATTTCCTCTTGCCTTTTCTCTTGAATGGTGATGATTTTTTGTTAAGCATTATAGGTATCTCAAAACATGAACATGAGAATTGCCATTTTTGGATACATTCATGCCGGCACGCCCCCCAAAACCCCAATAAAAATAACAACAAGAAGAAAAGAAAGAAATAGACATGCCTTTTATATTTTGTAAAAGTAATGTCAGTTTTTCTCTCCTCAGGCATTCTTCTCTGCGAATACAGCAGCTCAGGCTTCAAGAAGATCATCTCCTAGAGTGACTAATGAGGCTGTTCAGAAGGCTGTATGAGTCTAATGCTGCTTGTTTTCATTTTCTTCATAATTTCTTGACCTGGCACCTGCTCCATTTGTTTAATTTCCTTATTATGACTTCTACTTCTGTAACTATATTCAGACTGCTGCTGTGAAGGGTTCTGATCATCGCAGAGCTACAAATGTCAGCGCCAGGTTGGCAGCTCAGCACAAAAAGCTAAATGTTCCTATTCTTCCAACTACTACTATTGGATCTTTCCCTCAAACTTTGGGGCTAAGGAAAGTCCGTCGCGAATACAAAGCTAGCATGTAAGTCCCCTTAATGTATAATCTAGTGTTAATTGTATTTGTACCCCCTCTCAAATATTGAAATTACAGTTTGTACAGGCAAAGCTAGAGGTAAATTTAGGGCCATTACATTCCTCCTGTCAGGCAAGAGGTAAAAATTGAGAATCATATATCTAAAATTTTCAGATTTCGTTGGGTTGGGGTGTCCCAGTAATTTGGCAACCCCTATGGTTAGTTAACTGTAATTTCCAAAGAGAGAGAGGTACAAACTGTAATTTGCATACTTTAGAGGAGTACAGATGTAATGTAATTACCCCTATACTTTATTTATTACACCAACTCCAATATGCTTTCAATTTCTATATTATTGACCCTTCTGTTACTATTTCAGGATATCAGAGGAAGAATACATCAAAGCCATTAAGGAGGAAATCAAGCAAGTAGTGGAACTTCAAGAAGAGCTCGGCATTGATGTTCTTGTTCATGGAGAACCAGAGGTCAGATAAATATTTTGAAAAATAATGTTAAATAAATAAAACTATCCAATTTATATGACTGATAAATACAGAGAAACGACATGGTGGAGTATTTTGGCGAGCAGCTATCTGGTTTTGCCTTCACTGTAAACGGATGGGTCCAATCCTATGGATCTCGATGTGTGAAACCACCAATTATCTACGGTGATGTCAGCCGCCCTAGAGCAATGACAGTTTTCTGGTCTACATTTGCTCAGAGCATGACTAAGAGCCCGATGAAGGGAATGCTTACCGGCCCTGTTACCATTTTGAATTGGTCTTTTGTTAGAAATGACCAGCCCAGGTACATAATTTATCTTTCTTTGTTTCTTTTTCGCGCATTGAACTTAATGTGATGCTCTTTATGTCTTAGATTTGAGACGTGCTATCAGATTGCTCTAGCCATCAAGGATGAGGTTAAGGATCTTGAGAAGGCCGGAATTAAAATTATTCAAATTGACGAGGCTGCTTTAAGAGAAGGTTTGCCTCTTAGAAAATCGGAGCAGACATTTTACTTGGACTGGGCTGTACACTCCTTCAGGATTACTAATTGTGCAGTTCAAGACACTACTCAGGTTCAAAATTACACACACATCCCCTATAACTATACCAAAGTAAAAGTTTTTGCGAACACACACTTAACTGATCCATTATTCAAGCTTTAATTAACTTCTCAACTTGCTCTAGCATATATGGATTCTGTTACCCAAGGATCTCTATAACTTATCAAAATTCAATGGTTGAAAAGGGTAAAACTGTAATTATGATTTTATGAAACAAAGAAGGGGTTTTGTGTAATTATGAAAACTAATCCTCATCCTGCTAACACTCTCTGTGTGCAGATACACACACATATGTGTTACTCAAACTTCAACGAAATCATACACTCAATCATAGACATGGATGCTGATGTCATCACGATTGAGAACTCCAGGTCAGACGAGAAGCTTCTTTCAGTTTTCCGCGAGGGAGTGAAATACGGTGCTGGCATCGGCCCTGGAGTGTACGATATCCATTCACCAAGAATCCCATCAACCGAAGAAATTGCTGAACATATCAATAAAATGCTGGCAGTTCTCGAGAGCAAAGTCGTGTGGGTGAATCCCGATTGTGGCCTGAAAACACGTAAATATTCAGAAGTGAAGCCGGCACTCACAAATATGGTTGCTGCTGCTAAGCTTGCACGCATGCAATTGGCTGCTGCAAAATGAGTTGTGGAAGTGAGGAAGATTTCTTATCCTTACAATTGTATTTCTTATCTCATGTGATATTTGAAAATGTCACATTACTCCCATAAACGAATTTTATTCCATTTTATGTTCCTGTAATTTTAAAAAATTTCAGTTCAAGTTTTTCATATTTTACATATTATTATAATATAAAAAATTGAAAAAATATATTTTATATTAAATGATGCAATTTCTTATTAATCTGAAAAGATTAAATATTTTCAACAATATTTTGGGAGTTGAAATTCTTTACACACATGAATTATCCTTGTCAAGTTTCTTTCTCCTTAACTTTTCATGCCTGTAATAGAGGTATGCAGACATGCTCACTAAATGGAGTTTCGGCTGGAAATTTACAAGGATAATTCATGTCTGCATATTTTAAAAACACATCCAGAAACTCCAACTAACATTTTTAAGCATTGGGAAAAAGAAAGAATAACCAACAGCCCAGTTCACATGAATTAACATGAAAGATCTGCTATTGATAAGTTGAGGGTTCAAGGAATCTTACTGGCTGCTCTACATGATCACTCCAAAAGCTTATGGTTGAGTCCTTTGCCTCTCAGATCCAGTTGTCAATGTCAGAGCTCCCCATCAACTTGCTATGACGAAGAAGCCATAAGGAACAAACGGAGATTCCCAAAACCCCACAGCTATAGTGCATCCAGTACAAAGTTACTTTCCTTGGCTTGCGATGTTTGCAAACCTAATGAGGTCAAGTGACACACACATGTAAATGTAACTCAGTCTGTGCAAACAAAATGCCTGAAACATGTATTATCGTGCACGAGAATTCATGCTAAAGTAGTTACATTTCTATATTGACCTGACGCACACTGACTTCAATGATATTAGAAATTAGAATTGCGGGAAGAATGATAGTAAATGAACAACATTTACATGATTGACGAGATTTTATGCAAATACTGTTAATGCAACCACATGCGGAAACCTACCATTTCTAATACATTTCGATAATTTTGAAAAGTGTTGCTCGTCAAAAATAAAGCCACAATCAACCAGAAGGGGCACCACTAGATAACATTTAACATCAGAAGCTATTAGAAAAAGGAAATTCAAGCATATAATATATAGCTACGACCACAGATGCAAACTAAATTTAGTCAAGTACATAAAGGGAAAACCGCTCCAGTTTCACTTTATGCACCCATTATAGTTGTATAGGTAACTAAGTCCAGTTTTATCAGATAATTCCACAATTTTCAGAACCCTATGGATTCATCATTCTTTCTATTCAACATAAAACCAGTTTCAATCAATAGGTGCTACCACAGAAACTGGAGATTTATGGAAAAGTTTGACGTTTAACACATTAATTCAATCCAGGTCATTTGCATGCAGCGTAAAATTGGAAATTAAAGGCAACAAACCACAAGAAAAATAGACAACCAGCAGAACAAGAACAATCATTTTTGAGAAATACTCTTACAAGCACAGAAATATAAGCGTCCAATCTGCTTAAGTTTTCGTAAATCAAGTTGATGGTATCCCTCGTCTCACATTCCCTCCACTGAGAACCATCTTGGTTTATTTCCGGAAGTTTTACAAACATCAGCGGAACTGAATAGCTTCCATCCACCGATGACCCACTCTGCACACCAATTGAACAATAAATGTTTTGTTGGGGAAAAGCATGAAATCAAGAATTATGGCAGCAGCATCTAACAAGGCTGTTTGACCCTCACACAACAAAGATTGCACGGGAAATAATATATCAGCAGGTAGGAAGTGATTTATAGGAGCTAACAAACAGAAGTTATATATCAATGACTTACAGGACGGTTTGCATGAAAATGGCCGATGGATGCCTCCAATTTCAAAAATAGATCATTGACTGCACCTATTAAGCGGGCAATGACTTCTCTGGATCCTTAACCAGATCCTCTCCATTTTTTTCAACCTCCATATAAACCTATATCCATTGTCAACTACATAAGAAATTTCGTTGATTCCAATATCTTGAAAGATTCACAGAAAAATGGCCGATCTTATGGTACAGAAAAATTCACAGAAAAATATGAACCATCATCATTTAGTACAAACATAATATATCATGAATTAAAGTATCTAACCTTGGCCAAAAATGTAGCTAGAAAGTATCTTAAACTAGTCAGAACAATAATCCTCTCAGATATATGAGATGATGCTGAAGAATAGAGATTCTGCATGCTTGAACCATCAGTAAGATAATCGCGCATCAGTTGAAGAGAACCATTTATAAATGCACCAGGCCCTCTTTCGCATATGATGAAGTATGCTTTCCGAGCATTTGATCCCTGCAACATGAAATTGCATTGGCCTCAAAATTATGTTGTTACACAATGAATTCTAATTTTCACCGCATTACAAACTCTTGATCATGCTGACCTCAGATCTGGACTGCCAAAACGCTAAATTCTTCTGGATATTGTGCAAATTTTGAAGTGTGTGCTCTATAATATCCTCCAACATATTGAAAATTCTACGCGACTCGGCTGTATTCCTGCATGTGGAGCAAGGACAAAGTCTGGATTCATAAACCTTAACTGTATCTGATGTCAGCCCAATGAACAAATGAGCACAAAACTACCCAAAATGCTGCTTTAAGTCCTTAAAACACTTAAATAAAGATTCGTGTCCCTAGTTTTTCAACAGAAATATCTGGCGCCCAACATAAGTCAAACTAACATCGCTAACAAAATCACGAAAACAATAACAACTGAGTGATAGAGAATTCATACGCAGACGACGGGTCGAGTGAAGCAGTAGTTGCGGCAGACGGCAAGGGCAGGGGGAGGCAAGTCTTCCTGCGGCGCCGTTTTGAGGATCCATTGAAGTTCACGATCCTGAAGAGGAAACTGTCCGAACTAATTGAAACAGGGAAGAAACCTTTGAGGCGCTTGTGGAGATAGTTGGAGTAGAACGAGACTAAAGCTTTCAAGTTATTTGGTGGCAATGGTGACTCGTTCCCCGGAGAAACCTCCATTTTCGCAGCACCAAGCTCGATAAACCCCCAACCTCTGAAACATAAATTTCTGAAAAAGTGGAAGCCGTCAAATTATTTTCCGGTTTCTGATTAATAAATAATTAATTAATTTCTGAAAAGAGGAAGCCGGTAAATTGTTTTCCGGCTTCAGAAATGTGTTTTTCTATTGGGCCGAAGAAGCCCATTACAATCCATTAGCCCTTTTAGTGGTCCAGCAGGCCTTTGAAGGCTTTGTTTAGAAACTAATCCTTGTACCTTGATTAGTAAAATTTAGAAGGAATTGCGGGTATGTTTGAAAACTTTACCGTTTTTGAAAAAGTTATATCAGAAATTAAAGCTAAAAAAAGTGTATTAGTATAAGTAAAAAGTGTTTGAAAAAAAAAATTGTTAAAAGTTAGGAGAAAAAGTAATTATGTTTGGAAAAAAAATTGAGAATCACTTATAATTTAATAAAGCTATTAATTAAGTGCTTTTGAATTCTAACTTATTTATGCTTTAATTTAGCAGGAGTTGGGAGTATTTAGAAACCCAGAATCACATGCTGCTAAATCCTAGCTTATTTCTACTTAAATTTAAGAGAAATTGGAATTGTTTAGAAAATTAAGAATCACTTAAAAGAAGCAATCTATTAACAATAGCTACGTTATGGTTTAATATGGAGGAAAATTGTGTTGGTGGAAAAATGAAAATGGAAGACAACTTGGAAATAGCAAAACTGTGCATGAAAAGTTATAGACCAAGACACCAAAGCAATATGAAAGGTGCATCATATTATATAATAGTATAGATTTTAGCAAATATGCTACACAATAGCACAACATGATCGTGATATTTTTTTTTCTCTTGTGTTACTATATTCTAATGCAATCTTGACCGTTGAATAGCAAAACAAATCATCTTCCCAGAGGATATTCTAATGCATGCAAGAAAATTGTATGAAAAACTTTCCATTTCTTTTGTAAAAATTTCAGAACTTTGTCATAAAAAGTACAACATGCGGCGTTTGATGTTACAAAGAATCCCACTCGACAACCATATACATATATTAATCTCTTTAATAAGCTTTCGATCTTCCATTTCGAACATTTTCAAACAGAGGAAGGCAAAGAAAAAGCAATGTACAAGTCAAAATTGCAGGAATTTTGCCAGAAACAGAAATGGGCATTGCCCAAATACACATCCCTGAAAGACGGCGAAGAGCACAACCCACTGTTCAAGGCTTCGGTGGTGGTCGGAGGCACCACCTTTGACTCTCCGGCAGCCTGCAAATCCTCCAAAGAAGCCCACAATGGAGCTGCTAAAGCCGCCTTTCTCCATTTCACTTCCGGTATACATTTATATTAATTTTCCCTTTTTTTTTTTTGTTTTAGTTTATCTACATTTTCTTGGAGTAAGTCTGTATCTTTCTATGTTCGAATAATTTGCACTATTTTGTATTTTTGTTTCTGGTACAGTTATTTGCTTTTCTTCTGTTAGTCAAGAAAGCATCTTTAATGTGTGTGTGTGTGTCTGTGTGGTTTTTGGGATTGAGATGGAGTAGAAAATTTAATCTTTTTGAAAGAAAGTAGAAAATATAATCTGCTGGACTAAAAATCAAATCTTTACAGAGAGTTAAAAAAATATTCTGAAGGGGCAAAGTGTGATTCTCAGCATGAAAATACAAATAAATTTTGCAATTCTCCCATTAATTAATTCTCCATGTTGTTGTCCAGATCCCTCAAATCAAAGGTGGGAATCTGGTGAAAAGACAAACAGTGACAAAAAGGTTCAGAGTTCTACATTTTCTGAGGAAAAGGCTGCTAAACAAGGTGAGAATCATATGATTATGAAAAGTCAACAAAATTTAGCTTTAATTATGCCTAAAATCTTGTCAAGCTGGTCACTTCTTCCATGATTTCTTTTTGTTTTTGACTAAATTCAATTTTAGTAAAGAACTCAAGTTTTTAGTATCGTTGCGTGAAATTATGTTGTCGTTGTTGTTATTTTGCGCGTGTGTGTGTGTTTGTTCCAAATTTTCTTCTTTCTAGGAATTTCATGTCTGATAATTGTTTCGTGGAAGCAGATTCACAAGATGGATTCAAGAAGAAACTTAAAATATATGCTGATAAAGAGAACCTCGGCTCGCCTATATATCACTCAGAAAAAGATGGCCTTGGATTTTGGGGTCGAATGTCCATTGGCAATGACTGTTTTCAAGCTGAAGAACTCTATGAGACTGCAGAGGAAGCTGAGATTAAAGCTGCACATACTGCTTTGTTATCCTTGACGACTCATGCATTTCATCAGGTAATATAATCTATCCTTTCTAAGACAAACTTTTAATTTTTTATATTTTGGGATAATTACAGCTACATCCCCTGAGGTTTTCCCTAAATACAAAAACTATCTTTGATGTTTGGATAATTACATTGACACACCCCTGAGGGGCTAATAGAGTAACAGAATTAATTATAACTCGGATAGTATTAGAACGAAAATGAGATTAGTTTAAATAGGACTTTCATCAAACAGTTAATTTATGATGACTTGGTTTTAAGTGTTAGTGAAAATACCCATCAAGGGGTGTCTATACAATTACTCAAACCTCAGGGACACTTTCTATATTTAGACCAAACCTCAAGGGTTGTAGCTCTAATTATCCCTAAATTTTAATCAAATAATATGTACTATAAGCATAGAATTTCATTTTTCATGCGCCTTGCTCATTTTCGTCCCTTTTTATGTTTGTTGTTGCAAGAAGTACACGCGCTCCTACAAGATTCTTCTAAAGGAGCTCACAGAAAATGAAGGATTTTTCTTACCAACATACACAACAATCAGAGATGATAAGTCTGATTTTCATACATTTTCATCTGTTGTGCAAGTAGAAGGAAAGGTTTTTCGAGGTGCTGCAGCAAAGTCTAAGGAGCTAGCTGAGCTCAATGCTGCAAAAGCTGCATATACTGCCTTAATGGATCGTAAGCCGGCTTTTTTCAGCTCCTCTTTGACATTTTAACTAATCCTATCAAAGATAAAAGCTTAATTCCTTGAACTTCTACAAAATCTGATATTTATTTTGATTAGTGATAATTACACTAACATCCCCTAAGGGGTGTTCTTGTAATTATCCCTTTTCATTATTTTGGGAGGAAAAAGTTTTACATGCTGTCTATGTAATAATCATTTAGCTTGGAGCTCCAATTTCCTTCAGCTCAATTTTATTTTTCTCTCAGGTAAGTTATTTGATTCTGGTGACGACGTTCTTGAACTAGCGCCTCGTTTGGGATCAGTCATCATTTCTGATGCCCAAGAAAATCCAAAAAGTGAGACGAGAAGCTATCTGCTGGGTAAGAGGTTTAGAGTCTTCACAAACATTCCAAACATGGCCTTGCCTGAGGGAACTGTTATACTTCCAATCAGTGAAAACAGGTGGACAATGGTGAGCTTGGAATTTCCTGCTGAAAAATGAAATTAATTAATTCTAACAATAATGCTGATCACATACTTTTTATCACTTTTTCTAGACATTTATCTTTATTACTTTGGTTGTAATTTGGTATACTTTCTAAGTTTCTATCTATATTAGGAATCTTTTGTGGTTTAATAATTTCTTCTTTTTTTTTTTCCGTAAAAGTTAGGCTTTAAACCGTATTTACTCTGATCAAACACTTTTAATAGTGCGAACATAGCCAATATCTAGGCGAAGATTTTAACATGAATATTTCAAGAATCTTTTAGTAATTTTTAAAAATTAATAAAACTAATAATGAAGATTTTGACAAAAAAAGCAAATCTTATCACCTCCCAATTACATAAAAGTTTGGCAGGAAAATTAAGAAAGATTAGACTAGATGATAGGGAATTTATCATTCTTAAAGGTTATTATATAAATATACATTGATAATGACTCCACCATATCATATAATAATTAATACGATCCATGATGATTAAGATCTAAAAGTTTTGTTCTATAGTAATTTGCCACCTCAATTTATAATTTTTAAAGAATTCATAATTTAGGTATAAAATGCAAATAATTTTATATTTTGTGTGGTAAAATGGAAAAAGACCTTAATTTATTTTGCATAACTGACACTTGATATCGCTCAAGCAACTACAAAAGCATCGGGTGGCAAAGTACATATAAAAAAAACTATTTTAGTCGAGACTCAAAAATGTGTAATTAGTCTTAAATATAATTCATTTTGTTTTCATTCAAAACCAATATTAACATTACCAAAAAGACAAAAGAAAAGAAATAATATTATAATTAAAGGATAATTACATAATTTTGGAATTTGCTTAAAATTCAAAAAATTATCCAAACTTTGAAAGCTTACAAATAATCCACACATAAATTGAATCTTACAAATACCTCCCTGAAATATAAAAATATATACATAACCCGAAAAATAAATATAAAATTGTAAAGTTTGATGGCAAAATTACGAAACAGAGCATATCTAAATGGGTTTTGCGTGATTGATCCTAAAATAAATTATTTTTCTGTCTTCTTGTGAGTAGGCGTGTGGGTTCGTTTACTTTGTGGTATAAATATGGTTGTCTGCAAGACTCCATTTTTAAGAAAAGCAACGTTACAGTGATCCACGTAGATGGGGGAGGTTTCCAAGCATTCAGCTGCAGGGAATGATGATCAGCTCGTTTTTTATGTTAATGGAGAAAATTTTGAGCTCCCTCAAGTTGACCCTTCCACTACTCTGCTCCAGTTTTTGCGATCAAAAACTCGTTTCAAGAGCGCCAAGCTTGGTTGTGGTGAAGGTCTGTAGTCTGTACTGCTCTCTCTCTCTCTCTCTCTCTCTCTCTCTCTCTCTCTCCTTGATAGTGTCTGTCTTCTTTGATGGCTACTTCGCTGTGCTGGAATGGGATCCCATCATTGATCTCTCTGTAGTCTGTATTTGTTCTGCAGTTTATTTCTTTTTGTTATCGTATTTAGGGAGTGTTTGCAAACTCTAAAAAATACTTTTTGGAAAAGTGCTTTTCTTTAGCACTTTGAGTTTACAAACAATCTCAACTTCTCTAAATTTAAGCAGAAATAGAAGCTTTAAGCACCTAAAGACTTGCTTCTAGCTTAGCTTTTCTTTTTTCTTTTTCAAACACTAGCTCCACTTTTTCCAACTTTAACTTCTACATGAGCAGTAGAGTTTGCAAACACCCCCTTATTCCCTCTTAATCTAATTCAGAATGTGTAATCTTTGTTTGTCTATGAATCAAAAAGAATTCATCACACTAAAGCTGTTGCTTAATACTTCTAAGAAATTCGTCTTATTCAGGTGGTTGTGAGGCGTGTGTCGTCTTGCTCTCAAAATACAACCCCATTCAAAAGCAGACTGAAAGTTTCACCATAAGTTCTTGCCTCACGCTTCTCTGCAGCATTAATGGCTGTTCGATTACCACAAGTGAAGGCCTTGGAAATAGTAAAGATGGATTTCATCCAATCCATCAAAGATTTGCCGGCTTCCACGCTTCTCAATGCGGCTTTTGCACGCCCGGAATGTGCATGTCACTTTTCTCAGCACTTTCCAATTCTGAAAAGAGCTCCAAGTTAACAGCTTCTGAAGCTGAAAACTCCATAAGAGGAAATCTGTGTCATTGCACGGGATACCGGCCCATTGCAGATGCATGCAAAAGCTTTGCTGCAGATGTTGATTTGGAGGATTTGGGGATCAATTCATTTTGGAGAAAAGGAGATAAAAAAGAAGTTAAGGAAAGTAAATTACCGTCTTATAATCCAAAGGACCATACTGAAGTATTGAAAGATGAGTATAAGTCGACCAAGATTCTGAATTTTGAAAAAGGTTCCTGGTATACTCCGGTTACTATACACGAGCTTCAGAATTTATTGCACTCTGAAATGGTAGAACACCGTGCAAAAACCAAGATAAAACTAGTTGTTGGAAATACAGGTGATGGCTATTATAAAGAAACAGAGAAGTATGATAAATATATTGATCTTAGGTACATTTCCGAGCTTTCAATGGTGAAAAAGGACGATTCAGGGATTGAATTTGGAGCAGCTTTGCAAATTTCCAAAGTTATATCGTATCTGAAGGAAGAAAGTGAAAAGATTGTTTTTACGAAAATAGCTGACCATATGGAGAAAATAGCTTCCAGCTTTATTAGGAACTCAGCTAGTCTGGGGGGCAATTTGGTCATGGCTCAAACCAAGTACTTTCCTTCAGATATTGCTACTTTACTTCTTGCTGCTGGTTCGAGTCTCAAAATATTGTCAGGCAATAAAAACCAAGAGAACATTAAAATTGAGGAGTTCTTGAATAGACCACCTCTCGACTCCAAAGACGTGCTTTTGAGCGTTCACATACCTTTTGTGGGGTCCACAAGGGTTGAAAGTGATACGAAAGTGTTTTTTGAAACATACCGTGCTTCACCACGGCCACTTGGAAATGCACTGCCCCTATCTAAATGCAGCCTTCTTGGCTCATGTCAGTAGGGGCGAAAATGGAATTTTGGTAAACCATGTTCGGTTGGCTTTTGGTGCTTATGGTACGAAACACGCGAACAGGGCAGAGAAAGTGGAGGAATATCTGTCGGGAAAAGTACTTAGTGTAGAAGTTGTGGATGAAGCTGTTAAGTTAGTTAAAGATGCTATTTTGCCTGAAGATGGAACTTCGTATCCTGAATATAGGAAAAGCTTTAGCTGTCAGCTTCTTGTTTTCATTTCTCGTTAGCTTAATTGGTGGACCGTCTAAGGATTTGAAAAACTCGCTGCTGAATAAAGCTGCTAAAAGCATCAGTGATATGAATATATAGTAGTGCAATACGAAAGCAGGCATGGTTGTCATCTGCAAAACAGCTTGTGGAAACTAATAGGGATTATTATCCAGTTGGGGAGCCGATGCCCAAATTTTTGTGCTTCCATCCAAGCTTCTGGTTTGTTGTTATTCCCTTTTTAAGTCTACTTCAGTTTTTGTTTCTGCTTAACATAAACTAAAATAAGCTAGAAGTGCTTTTTTCAGCTTGTGGGTTCTTTTTTGTATTATTTAAAAGTGTTGTTTACTTTCTTTCCCAAACACTTTCAAGTTTCACTACTCCAACATTTTACTACTTTAGCTTCTCCAGAAGCAGAAGTTTTTGCAAACACGCCCTATATTATCCAATTTTAGCTCAAGCCCGTCTCATTGCAGGTGAAGCTGTGTATGTGGATGACGTCCCTTCGCCTCCAAATTGTCTGCATGGAGCACTTCTTTGTAGTACAAAACCTTTAGCTCGTGTGAAGGGTGTTTCTTTCAAGTCGGACCCAGAATTAACTGGGGCTGCTGATTTCATCACCGTCAAAGATATTCCTAAGGGAGGAGAAAATATTGGAGGCACGGCATTTTTCGAATCAGAACCTTTGTTTGCTGATGAGATCAGTAGGTTTGCTGGTGACTTCATTGGGTTTGTGGTAATTTCACTTTTCCAATTAATTTGCAATTATGATTTCTTGTGAGTATATGTTGGAATATTTATGTCGTGTAGTATATTCTTCAGGTTGCTGATACACAAAAGCATGCCAATGTTGCTGCTAAATTGGCTCGAATGGATTACGATACAGAAGGATTAGATCCACCCATTTTAACTGTAGAAGAGGCAGTTGAAAAATCGAGTTTCTTTGATATTCCGCCTCCTTTTCATCAGAAAAAGGTTGGTGATTTTGAAAAGGGAATGGCTGAAGCTGATCAGAAGATTCTCTCTGCAGCGGTACTTTTTCTGGGATAATTACACTTACCTCCCCTCTTAGTTCTAAAATTACAAATGCCTCCTTCTGATTATAGACGTTCATCTAAACTGGAAAATTTTACTCAGGAAATTGCATTAAGTCGTCCATACATGCAGGGAAATTTTGAAAAAATGCACTAAGATTTGAGTTTTAGCATCATTCGACTATATGTAATAATAACCAGAAGGGCTTGGACTAAAGTCAAACAAGTTGTTGCTTTTGCTTTGAGTTCGATTCATTGTGAAGGAACTGAAGATTTAGTGGAGAAAGTGAGAGTTGTGCAGGCAGACACGTTGAGTTTAGTTCAAGGAGGTTTAACTGGTGGAAGTACAACTTCTGAAGCTAGTTGTGCAGCTGTTAGATTGTGCTGTGATGCTTTAGTTGAAAGGCTTTCTCCCCTTGCAAAACGGCTGAAAGAGGAAATGGGGTTGGTAACATGGAACGATCTGATTTTGCAGGTTTGTGATTTTTGTATCTAACTAGGTGTTTGCAAACACTACTACTTTTGGAGAAGCAAAAGTTGTAAAAGGTTGGAGTAGTAAAAGACTAAAAGTTGGTTTTAAGTGTTTTGAAAAGGAAAGCTAAAAAAACATTTAATGCTTTCAAGAAACTTCCATTTATTTATGAAAATAACCTAAGCGCTAGAAGTTGAAGCCAAAAGCATGTCCTTCGGTGCTTATAGGTTCTAGCTTATGTCTGCTTAAATTAAGCAGAACCTGCTTTTCCAAACACTTTCATAGTGCTGAAAAAGCACAAAAGCACTTCTTCTTGTACAAATTGCAAACACTACCTAAATGTATTTTACGAGATTTCTTGATGCAGGCTCATAATCATTCTATAAACTTAGCTGCACATTCTTATTATGTGCCTGAATCATCTACTGCATCATACTTGAACTATGGTTCTGCCTGCAGTGAGGTAATTTTTTATTTTATTTTTTCCAATCTTTCGTGTTAATTTTTTATGTTTTAATGCTCAGTATATTGTTGCATGAAAAAAATAAATAATGAATTGTTTTCTTGCAGGTAGAGGTAAATGTTCTGACAGGAGAAACAACAATATTGAGAACAGATATTATTTATGATTGTGGCCAAAGCATGAATCCGGCTGTAGATTTGGGACAGGTCCGTATTTTATACGTATTTTTGTCGAAATGTCACTATATTTTGTAAAAATTCAATCTTGCACCCGAAAGTAAAAATTTCTGACTGCATACCTTTTGTAATGCAATTTGTTTGAGCTTTTACAGATTGAAGGTGCTTGTGTACAAGGAATTGGATTTTTCATGCTTGAAGAATACTTAGCTAATAAAGAAGGATTAGTGATTTCGGACAGCACGTGGACGTACAAGATCCCGACTCTCGACACCATACCTAAAGAGTTTAACGTTGAGTTGCTAAATAGTGGACATCACCAAAATCGCATTCTTTCCTCAAAAGGTACATTTCTAATGAATAATTACAAAAACACTCCCGAGTTCATGATTTCTCGTTAGTTTGAGCCTTGAGGGTGTGTTTTTGTATCCATCACCCAGACCTCAGGGTGTTTTCATAATTTTTAAGGTTTGAGGGTGCATTATTCCATCAAAGGGTAAATTTCTAAGGAATAATTACGAAAAATACCCTGAAATCTTGAGAATTACAAAAACAACCCCGAGTCCATGATTTCTCGTTAGTTTGAGGGTGTTTTCGTTACCATCGCCCAAATCTCACGGTGTTTTCATAATTTTCAGGGTTTGAGTGTGTTTTTCGTAATCGTTACAAACCTCGGGGGTTATTTGTAATTGGCCAATTTCTAATGCTATAAACTAAAGGAAAAAACAACTCTTTGGAATTAAAATCTGATTTTTATATGTTTTTGCAGCTTGTGGTGAGCCTCCTTTGCTTCTGGCTGTATCAGTTTACTGTGCTACAAGAGCAGCCATTAATGAAGCTCGAAAACAGCTTAAGTCTTGGGGAGCTGTGGAAGGGACTCATTCAGCTGTTTTGCTGGATGTTCCAGCTACTTTGCCTGTTGTTAAGCAGCTTTGTGGCTTAAATACTGTGGAGATGTACTTAAAAAGCTTGCTCGCTCGATCTTAATATTTATTATTTTCATTTTTTATTTCCCTTGAATTCTTCTAATGTGGAAATGTTGAAAATAATAAAGACCTTAAAATCCTAATTAATGTCTTGTTTTCTTTTAATATAGGGATAATTACGCTCATGTATTACGAGATTTTGCCTAATTACGCAAACATATCCTAATGTTTGCAAAATTATAGAAACATACCCTATCAAAAAAAATTCTTTACATCCATTAATTGATTGGATGAATTTCGAGAACTTTCATTCAAAAAGCCTTATTTTAATTTTTAAAAGAAAAATTAGGAACATAACTCAAAAGTACTTTTTTCACTAAAAAAATCATTTTCAATCTCTCTCCACCTCAAGCCAAAATCCGGATTCCGTCCTTTTGTAGAATGAGACATAAATTGAAAGAAAATACCCAAGCATTTTTATTACATTTTTATATTCTTTAGTTTGAAATTACAGTGAGTAATATGTTAAAACTCAAAAACTATTTAAAGGAAACTATAAAAACAATAAATAAACATATTGTATATGAAAATTAATTACTGTTGACCAAAAAAGAAAGAAAATCAATTATTTTAATTTCTATTATTCCAAACCGTGCTCGGGTCATATACTGGTATCCATATCTTTAGCTTCATCTAGAAGCAGTGGTTAACCAATTAGAATCTCTTAAAAGAAAAGTTTTTCGGATAAATCACTTGTAAGAAAGGTTCTTATTAATTACAAGACAAGTATTTTACTGTATTATATGACAAGTCCAGCTTATAACAGCAATTTTATTCTCATGTAATAAGATCACAGATTACACGTAATCTTTTTTAGGATTTCCAATTATAATAAAGTCAATAGAAAAATCCTGCATTTTTTGTAAAGAAATCTAATCATTTTCTTAAGTATTTGTTTTTTCTTCTCATGAATGATGAAACTTTACATTTTTATCTTATAATATCTTATTATTAAAATAAAATTATGACTTATGTAACCTTGTATAATATGTTTTAAAGCAACATATTATTATATACTTCAATTTTAAGGTAACCACTTACCAATTTGCACTTGTTTGTCTTATACGAATGCAAGTATAAAATTGACTACTTTTTAAGTTTTAATTATGGTGTTGGTCCTTTTCAAGACCTACTAAATCTCTTGCCTGCCCATATTAAATATTAGGGTTTAAATTCATATTACTTACCATAGTTATTTATAATTTTTAATATGTTTTCTTGTGTAATTTTTATTCCTAATAACTCCTTGTTAATTGTCATATAGAGTAATTATCACACTGTCTATTTCTTGCAATATATGATTGAAAATATTAAAATACCCTTGTTATAATTACGAGTAAAATACCATATCTTGCATTGTAAATTCGCTACGGTAAAATATAAACCCCTATTTCATTTTTCCTCTCGCTGTTTCGAACTCCAGCTACGCCAATTCCCTAAATCGACACTCAAATCAGTGGAAGACCTAAAGTGAATTATGAATTGAAAATATATAAAATTGAGCTTTGTGCCTTTATATAATAAAATCCAGGGTAGATTGTAAACTTTATGAGGTGAATAAATCGATTTTTACCGTATTTCAATCCCTCCCTAAATCGATACTCAAATCAGTGGAAGACCTAAAGTGAATTATGAATTGAAAATATATAAAATTGAGCTTTGTGCCTTTATATAATAAAATCCAGGGTAGATTGTAAACTTTATGAGGTGAATAAATCGATTTTTACCGTATTTCAATCCCAATATTCGCGAATGTGAAATACTAGCTGATCCAATGAGGTTAAATAAACTTTGTTTAATTTCTCATAAGATAATTAAAAGTTAATTTAACAGCAGAAGTGAATGTAAATACACATGGTTTTGCTGGTATTTCTGCCTCAAAAATTAATATCAAAATGATTTTATTGGGGGAAAGAAATCAGTGTCCAAATTCGTTAACAATAAATAATAAGGTAAAGGCTAATGTCCCAAATCCTAACATTATTATTAATTTATTACAAAAAAAACAACCTAGAACGAACGAACACGTACTGTACCTAAATTTGAAAAACTCTATCTGCACCACTACCACCTTTTTTATTCTCTGTCCAAACAACAGCTCATCACCTTCCCAATCCCAACTCAACTCACAGTCTCACACCATTATTATTTATTTGTAGTACTTGTTCACCACCTCACATGGAAACACTCCGTAGATCCTTCAAATCTTCACCATTACAAGAAAAAGAAGAACGCCAGATTCTCGTAACCCAGAACTCCGCCTCCGCAACCATGCCATCTTCTTCTTCCTCCTCCTCCCCTTCCCCTTCCAAAGACTCCGTCGTTAAAATTAACGGCCAAGATGCACCCATCAGCGTAACCGATACCAGTAGTAAAAATGAAACCAGCAGCACTAATAGAATGTGGAGGGACTCCAGCTACGACTTCACAAACGACACCGTCATGAGAGCCGCCGCCAAATCCAACGACTTCGATTTCATAACGGCGGAGTCTCCGGTATCGCAACGTTCTCCGTTATCCAGAATACCCGAGAGCCCGACTACTAACAACTACGGCCAACTCACACCAAGAGATGTCCGCGTTTCATTTCAAGAGAGCGTCGACCCAGCCGACGCGAACCGCCGGTCTAATGCTGCTGAACCAGATGAGGTTCTGGTTTGCAGCTCTAACAATTCGTTTCGGAGAAGATCTAGTTTGATGAGAACTAAGACCAAGTCCAGATTACTTGACCAGCCGGACGAAATTAATCAGAGGTCTCAGACTCTACGAACAGGCAAATCACAGTTTTTAGGAAAAGGGACGAGTGAAATTGACGACGATGACCCTTTCCTGGAAGAGGATTTGCCGGAGGATTACAAGAAAATGAAGTTTAGTGCTCTTTCGTTTCTGCAGCTGCTGAGTTTGATTTTAATTATAGCGGCATTAGTTTGTAGTTTAACTATTAATGTTTTGAAAAAGAGAACTGTGGTCCAATTGGAGCTGTGGAAATGGGAGCTGATGGTTTTGGTTTTAATTTCTGGAAGATTGGTTTCTGGATGGGCAATTAGGGTCGTTGTATTTTTCATTGAGAGGAATTTTCTTTTGCGCAAACGGGTTTTGTATTTCGTGTACGGCTTGAGAAATGCTGTGCAAAATTGTGTGTGGTTGGCATTGGTTTTGATTGCTTGGCAGTGTATTTTTGACAAGAAGGTTGAGAGGGTGACAAAAGGGAAAATTTTGCCCTATGTGACTAAAATTTGGGTGTGCCTTTTGGTGGGAACGTTGATTTGGCTGCTGAAAACGTTGCTGGTTAAGGTATTGGCATCGTCTTTTCATGTTAGTACATTTTTTGATCGGATTCAGGAGGCTTTGTTCAATCAATATGTGATTGAGACCCTTTCTGGGCCACCATTGGTTGAGATTAAGCACGAGCAGGAAGAAGAAGAACGGGTTATGGTTGAAGTTGAGAAACTTCAGAGTGCAGGGGCGACTATTCCTGCTGATCTCAAGGCAAATATGTTTCCTAAAAGTGGAAGAGTTATTGGTACTCCAAGAAAGAGTCCTTTGTCCACAGCTGGTGGAGGTAAGAGTCCAATGTTTTCTAAAGTGATGTCGAAGAAGGAAGAGGAAAAGAATGGTATCACTATTGATCATTTGCATAGGCTGAATCAGCAGAATATATCAGCTTGGAATATGAAGAGGTTGATGAATATTGTGAGGACAGGTGTGCTCTCCACTCTAGATGAGAAGTTACGGGGTTCGACTGGTGAGGATGATGAGGCAATAGTGCATATCACAACTGAAAACCAGGCGAAAGCTGCTGCCAAGAAGATCTTTATGAATGTCGCCAAGCCAGGATCTAAGTAAGTTTGATCCTAATTGTTTAATTCAATCAAGATTAGATCGTATTTATATAAGCTTAATTTTGTGATATTATCTGTGATCAGACATATTTACCTGGAGGACTTAATGCGTTTTATGCGTGAGGATGAGGCTTTGAAAACTATGCATCTCTTTGAAGATGGAAGTGAGCAAAAGGGAATCTGCAAGCGAGCTCTTAAAAATTGGGTGGTAAGTAGTGTTGTAGACTTGTAGTGGAGACTTGGTTCTTCTATGAATACCAATTTGAATATGATCCTTTACTGCACGCAGGTGAATGCATTTAGAGAACGAAGAGCGCTTGCATTGTCTCTGAATGACACAAAAACTGCCGTTAACAAACTACACCAAATGCTGAATGTGATGGTGGGAGTTGTGATTCTTGTTATCTGGCTTCTTATTCTCAAAGTTGCAACTACACACTTCTTTATCTTCTTAAGCTCCCAGCTTCTTTTAGTGGTATTCATGTTTGGAAATACATGCAAGACAACATTTGAGGCCATCATCTTTTTATTTGTGATGCACCCATTTGATGTTGGTGACCGTGTTGAAGTGGATGGAGTTCAGGTAACTAACAATAATACATGCATCTTCTTGTTATCTTGTTTTCTATGTATGTATAACAATTGCAAATATTGATTCCAGATGGTGGTTGAAGAAATGAATATATTGACAACGGTTTTCCTTAAGTTTGACAACCACAAGATCTATTACCCTAACAGCGTCCTATCGACAAAGCCAATCCACAATTATTACCGCAGCCCAGATATGGGAGATGCAATAGATTTCTGTATCCACGTATCAACTCCTGGAGAGAAGATAGCAGAAATGAAGGAGAGAATAACAAGGTATGTTGATAACAAGAGCGAGCATTGGTATCCAGCACCAGCAATAGTTATGAGAGACGTTGAGGACATGAACAGAATAAAGTTTTCGGTATGGCTTTCACATAAGATGAATCATCAGGACATGGGAGAGAGATGGGCAAGAAGAGCACTTCTTGTTGAGGAAATGGTCAAAACTTTCAGGGAACTTGATATTCAATACCGCCTGCTGCCACAAGATGTTAACGTACGCAACATGCCCGCTATAACTTCAAATAGATTACCATCCAATTGGACTGCCTGTGCGACTTCGACTTATTAGTTTATATTGCCTGTATGTATAGTTTTATTTTTATCACAAGACTTCTTTGTCAATTTCAATGAACATTATTAGGAAATATGCTATATTATCTTTATCGGTTTATCAGTTTATCTGTTGTCATTTTGTGTTTGGGAAAATCCTTGTGCTTTATTACCTAGCATGTTCTCATTGATCATAGTGGAAGTGAAGTGGGAATATCTGTACTATACTTTTATTAGATTTTGTCCTTTCCAGTCTGCCCGTATATCTTTACCACAAAAATTATATTTTTTCTCTTAAGCTGGACTCTAAAATAAAAATGTTGTTGGTGCAATTTCTTTGTAAAGTCAAACAAGTTGTTGCTTTTGCTTTGAGTTCGATCCATTGTGATGGAACTGAAGATTTAGTGGAGAAAGTGAGGGTTGTGCAGGCCAAGACATTGAGTTTAAGTTTTTACGGCTGGAAGTACAACTTCTGAGGCTAGTGGTGCAGCTGTTAGACTTCGCTGTGATTGAAGGTGCTTTTGTACAAGGAATTGGATTTTTCATGCTTGAAGAATACTTAGCTAATAAAGAAGGATTAGTGATTTCGGACAGCACGTGGACGTACAAGATCCCGACTCTCGACACCATACCTAAAGAGTTTAACGTTGAGTTGCTAAATAGTGGACATCACCAAAATCGCATTCTTTCCTCAAAAGGTACATTTCTAATGAATAATTACAAAAACACTCCCGAGTTCATGATTTCTCGTTAGTTTGAGCCTTGAGGGTGTGTTTTTGTATCCATCACCCAGACCTCAGGGTGTTTTCATAATTTTTAAGGTTTGAGGGTGCATTATTCCATCAAAGGGTAAATTTCTAAGGAATAATTACGAAAAATACCCTGAAATCTTGAGAATTACAAAAACAACCCCGAGTCCATGATTTCTCGTTAGTTTGAGGGTGTTTTCGTTACCATCGCCCAAATCTCACGGTGTTTTCATAATTTTCAGGGTTTGAGTGTGTTTTTCGTAATCGTTACAAACCTCGGGGGTTATTTGTAATTGGCCAATTTCTAATGCTATAAACTAAAGGAAAAAACAACTCTTTGGAATTAAAATCTGATTTTTATATGTTTTTGCAGCTTGTGGTGAGCCTCCTTTGCTTCTGGCTGTATCAGTTTACTGTGCTACAAGAGCAGCCATTAATGAAGCTCGAAAACAGCTTAAGTCTTGGGGAGCTGTGGAAGGGACTGATTCAGCTTTTTTGCTGGATGTTCCAGCTACTTTGCCTGTTGTTAAGCAGCTTTGTGTCTTAAATACTGTGGAGATGTACTTAAAAAGCTTGCTCACTCGATCTTAATACTTATTATTTTCATTTTTTATTTCCCTTGAATTCTTCGAATATGGAAATGTTGAATATAATGAAGACCTTAAAATCCTAATTATGTCTTTAATATAGGAATAATTACACTAATGTACTCTGAGATTTTGCCTAATTGCGTAAACGTATACTAATGTTTGCAAAATTACAAAAACATATCCTATCAAAGAATTTTCTTTATATCAATTATCAATTATTTGATTGGCCGGATTTCGGATGGATTTCGGGAGCTTTCATTCGAAATCTTTTTAACTTATCCGGAAAAAAGAAGAATCAAAAGATTCGTGAATCATGCATCCGAAATCTTTATAGTTGATTCATGAATTATGCTACCATTATTATTGAAATTAGGGAAAAAAAATAGTATGAATTTTTTAACAATATCTAAGACAGTTTTATGATAAGTTTGTCAATTTTCTAAATTGAAGAAATTCAACAATTTATATAATTTCCAATTGGAGAAATTTTTGAACTTATTTTATAATTTATAACTTAGATCATTTTAAATTTATTTCGTTTCTTTATTTTACTTAAATTGTACGTGTGATCTGTTTATTAGTTACACGACTAGTGAACATTTTAAATTCAACACTCACGACAAATTTATAACATATCAAAAAAATTCGGAATTGAACAAGCACAACAATTTAAGTTGTTTCTAGATTGAGAAATCGTTGGATTTTTTTTTCTAATTCCTAATTTAAGATATTGTTGAATTTATTTTTCTTCTCTATTACTTAAATTGTACAAATGTGATTTATTAGTTGGCGATACAAATTTGTTTCGACACTCACCACTAAATAAGTATCCGATACGACACGACACAACATGATCACATATTTAAGATTGTCCGTGCATTGTAGAATATGATACTCTTTTGCTTTCATTTTTCTTTTTTCTGGTAAGTTATGATGTCCAAAAACTTTTTAAAAAATCACTGAACAACTCGAAGCAAGCATAACTAATTTAAATTAGACTAACTCTCAAAAAGTGCCAATTGTATTCTCCAATTTCGTCCAAAACTTAACGTTAAATAATTGATGAATTATTGGTCATATTTGAAACATAATAGTAGCAACATCATTTCTTTTCTTTCTTTATTTTTCTTTCTATTTTTTTGATAATAAATAGGAATAAACTTATCAAGGAACTGTAACATCACACTGTCCAACCCTAATTGAGTGCTCCATCCACATTCCCACATATAAGTGTCATAATTCTTTCACTTTTTCTTTTTATTCAATTTTCGATCGAAGGTACTGAATAGGTTCAATTTAGAGACGACTCTCCAACTCATTTGTTTCATCCAAAACTATAATTTGGATCATATCATCATACACGTTGCTTAAGAGATCTAGCATCTGCCCATCCGATTTAGAATGTGCTCTATTAAATATTCAAGAGGTACACGGCATAAAAAAATACACTATGAACTATGAAATACGTTTAGAAAATGCACTATATATAGAATAATATTAATGTTGACATCTCACGTATTGAGTAGTTCATCCAAACAACTATTACTAATCTTCCTATTTGTTACTGAACTTTCCTTAATGTTATGTTGTTTTAAAGATACGGTCAATTACAAATACTCTTGAGCTTCACGTTGTTTACAAAAACACACTCTGAAACCTTAAAACGTTACGAAAATTACCTTGAAGTTTGTAAACCGTAACAAATACCCCTAAAACTAACAGATAATCATTGACTTGGGGTGTTTTTTGTAACTTTCAAAGTTTGAAATAAGGATAGTGCAAGCATTAAATCTCTCTCTCGTTTGTTATATATTCATCTGCATAGTCTGCAGCAACCAAAGCAATGGGGAGATTCTCAG
Organism: Verbena officinalis; assembly: GCA_958496215.1. Taxonomy (NCBI): domain Eukaryota; kingdom Viridiplantae; phylum Streptophyta; class Magnoliopsida; order Lamiales; family Verbenaceae; genus Verbena; species Verbena officinalis. Next base: position 2,564,045 of record OY292385.1, read on the forward strand.
TGTCCAAGATGAAGTGTTTGCTGCTTATATTCATATTATGTGCTGCATTTACAGAATCAGAAGCAGCGTATCAGTACCTGAAATACAGAGACCCCAAACAGCCTCTGAACATGAGAATCAAAGACTTGATGAAGAGAATGACTCTTGAAGAAAAGATAGGCCAGATGACACAGATTGAGAGGAGCGTTGCTTCCCCAACGATTATGAACAAATATTTCATCGGTAACGTACATAATATTACGCAATCTTTATTGTGAAGTATTATTTAATTCAGTAAGTACTTAGAAATTGTGATCCATCAGGGAGTGTGTTGAGTGGACCGGGGAGTGTTCCGCGTCGTAAGGCTTCTGCCGAGGATTGGGTGAATATGGTGAATAAGCTGCAAAAGGGTGCTCTTTCGACCCGTCTTGGAATCCCTATGATTTATGGGATTGATGCTATTCATGGCCACAACAATGTGTATAGAGCTACTATTTTTCCTCACAATGTTGGACTTGGAGCCACAAGGCAAGCACATTGCTCCTTACTTGATGTGTGAATTACATTTATTATCCTTTAGTTTTGGTGAAACTACAAAATACTCCGTCGGTTTTCATTTGTTCAAACCCCGCTTAAAGTTTCATTAGGCTTTAAACCGCATACGCTCTTACACTGATGGACAGTCTGGACAAGATGCTTCTAATGGTATGAATATAATTAAATTCTGACAAAGGTTTTACATGAATAATGAAACCTTTGGGGGCTTTCTGTGATAAAAGAAACTTGAGGGAGCATTTTGTAATTTCGTCAAATTTCAAGGGTAGTAAGTGTAATTCGCTCTTACGTAATTTATATTATACACTAAGCATGGAAAATTTGTGGAACAGAGATCCAGCCCTTGTGAAAAGGATTGGAGCTGCCACTGCACTTGAAGTTAGAGCAACAGGAATTACATACACTTTTGCACCGTGCGTTGCTGTAAGCAAAATTAGCAACTCAATTGCTAATTATGTTACTTAAGTGATCTTTATATGATATCTTCATCCTCGTGTTTGTTCCTTATAGGTTTGCAGGGATCCAAGATGGGGTCGTTGTTATGAAAGTTATAGCGAAGACACTCAGATTGTTCGAGCAATGACAGAGATCATACCTGGGTTACAAGGAGACGCCCCTTCTAGTTCCAGAAACGGTGTTCCCTTTGTTGCGGGAAAGTTAGAATCTTTATCGACTTCTACTTTTCACTTTTTCATATCTCACTTAATTTCTATCTGGGATTGACTTTCGATCATAATTTACCAAAGGAAAAAAGTTGCAGCTTGTGCGAAGCACTTTGTGGGCGATGGTGGCACGATCAACGGCATTAATGCAAACAATACTGTGATCGACTTTCATGGCTTAGCAAGCATCCACCTGCCTCCATACCTTGATTCAATTATAAAGGGTGTTTCCACAGTCATGGTGTCTTATTCAAGCTGGAATGGCAAGAAGATGCATGCTAATAAAGATCTCATTACGGGTTTGCTCAAGAACAGGCTCAAATTCAGGGTAAAAAACTGACAGTATTTCATAAATTTTGTTAAACAAGTATAAACAATGAGAGATTACTGAGTGGACAAATGCATTACAGGGCTTTGTCATATCAGATTGGGAAGGCATCAATAGAATTACAGATCCTCCTAATGCAAACTATTCTTATTCAGTTCAAGCCGGAGTTCTTGCAGGAATCGACATGGTTAGTTAATCACTGACCATTTAGAATACACAGATGCAAATTAGAAGAGCCATGTGCCTAATGTATATTGGTTTTTAACTAGTGCAGATTATGGTTCCCTGGAATTATACAGAATTTATCGATGAGCTCACATTCCAAGTGAAGAACAATATAATCCCGATGAGCAGAATCGATGATGCCGTACAGAGGATATTAAGGGTTAAGTTTGTAATGGGTCTCTTTGAGAATCCTTTGGCTGATCTAAGCCTTACAAACCAACTTGGCAGCCAGGTTAATAATCTAAAACAATTTTTAAAAAACGCAGGCTCCCTTTTTATCTTTTCCATTCTTCTTTCAGTAAAATGCGGCTCTTTTTACAGGAACATAGGGAATTGGCAAGGGAAGCTGTGAGGAAATCACTTGTGCTTTTGAAAAATGGGGAAAATGCTGATCAGCCATTGCTTCCCCTCCCAAAAAATGTGCAGAAAATACTAGTTTCAGGCACTCATGCTGATAATCTTGGATACCAATGTGGAGGTTGGACAATGGAATGGCAGGGTTTCAATGGCAATAACGTCACAGTCGGTATGCTTTCATTACCAAAATAGCAATATAACCTTAAGCAAAAATGTATAGCTAAGATTCTCAACTATCGGAAAAACTGCAAACGGATATCGAAAGCTAGCAAAATTTCCTAAGCTATAGCCTATGGAGCTACAATTGCAATTTTACCCTCAATTTTCTGACCATTGCAGGAACTACAATATTAGATGCAATCAGAAAGACAGTTGATGCTTCTACTCAAGTTGACTATAAAGAGAATCCTGATGTGGACCTGGTCAAGTCAAATGAATATTCTTACGCCATTGTTGCAGTAGGTGAGGTTCCATATGCTGAGGGAATCGGTGACAACAAAAATCTAAGCATAATTGAACCCGGTCCAAGCACCATTAGGAACATCTGTGGGATTATCAAATGTGTTGTTATTGTGGTTTCTGGGCGCCCAGTTGTGATCGAGCCTTACATTTCAGGGATAGATGCACTTGTCGCAGCATGGCTTCCAGGAACAGAAGGCCAAGGAGTAGCTGATGTTCTATTTGGTCACTATGGTTTTACCGGAAAACTTGCTAGAACTTGGTTCAAGACAGTAGATCAGCTTCCCATGAATGTTGGCGATCCGCATTATGATCCTCTGTTTCCATTAGGATTCGGGCTCACAACTAAACCTACACACGGGAACTGAAATTGTGGATTTTAAGCTTTCGATAGTACTTTAATCACTCGCACTATGTGCTTTTTCTGCAAAATTCTTATAGTTTAATAAAAACTCTCTTTCAGTTGAGCCAGTTCAGAAATGGTAACTGAAAGATGTGGAAGACCTATTTATTATTTAATGAAAATGTTGGTGCTGTTATATATCAAGCAAACCCTCTTTTCATACGTAGTTAGAATCTGGCTACCCTGATCTTTTCACAAAAATCAGATAGAATCGGCAAATGTCAACACAATTTTCTTGCAAAGATGACTCTTTTAATTCGCATAGAATAAATTTGACTAATACAATCTTTGCAAACATGACGCCATGAAGACAAATAAAAATGGTGCAGATCAAGAGTCTGCCCACGAGTCATGGCCGATACAAAAGTTAACTGCAGCTCAATTTTCATCCTAACTGCAAGAAGCTAGTCAATGTAAAGAAATCACCTTAATAATAACCAACACCAGAAATATCAGCCTTTGATAACTTCTCAGCTTCAGATCCATTTCCTAGAAACAAAATCCTACCATTTCTTCGTATTGCAATCTCTCGTATTCTCCGAACAAGACCAGTGATGGGATCATTGAAGATCTTCGTCTCCAGATTTCCTTCCACATACAAGATGGAACCAGGGACAAGATTCTTCGAGGCAAGAGCTCCCAATCTCTCTGGATAAACTGAAACTCTATGCCACTGCACAGCACATCGATTTGCATAATCCCTGGGTTCTTCATGATCCAAAGGCCTTCTATTGTTTCTGATACCTCCAGTTCCAAGCGAGAGCAGAGTGACTATCTTCCCACTCCTCAGTTTCTTTTGTATAGGAGCCTGTCCCACTTGACCCACCAATATAGCCTTGTAAATGCCAATGTCTAAACCGTTTTCTAGGGGTCGATCACCATTAACCCGCTGCTGAGTAGAAGAAGGAGAAGAAGAACCGGCAGGGAGAGGGGCTGGTTCTGAGTCTGAGTCAGCCTCAGCCTCTGACTCTGATTCTGTGGAAGAGAACCTTTTGGTGCAGAACGCAACCGAGGATGGGTTTGACACGAAAGGATTTGCTCTAAATCTCGACAAAACCACACCTGACAATTTTCTCACGAGTGAAGATGCCATTCTTTTAGTACGGAAGCTTCAACTACTGCTTGGCTAATATGCTGGACGTACTAAGATAACAAAAAAAGAGAAAGAACAAATAAGAAAAACTTCAAACAGAAAATAGTTGCGGGAAATTATTTTGTTCCATCTTATTCTAACACAGTCACAATCTGGAAGTAAATTAATCAAACTATAGAGCGAAATACTACACTTGAAATGGCTGTGGTATAGGATGTTTACCGTCGGAATAGAGAGTGGTATAAGTCGGCGCCGCCGTGTGCAGTTGTACGAGAGAAGAGAGTACCCCCGGGAAATGGTGGCCGGCGAAATTCTGGAGAGCGCTGTTGTGATGTGCTCGACGGTCGATAAACCCTAGGAAATGTTATAATAGCCTGGCGAGGTTTATGAGCTATTGGAGCTTCTTCTGTTTTGCGCCCATTGGTTAGGACTTAGGATTGTTATACCGACCCAATATTGCAAGATTCGGGTAGTGTCGAGGACGATAACCCGACCCTTTAACCATAGCCAAGAAAAATGTGAAACTAAACTCGTTGAATGGTAGAAAGTGGACAAACGACTTTAAAATTGTGAATGAATTCATCTATGATACACAACATTTCTAAAATTTCTACTCTACCATGTCATATCGGATACTTTTCTAGCAAAAAATGTCCAAAAAAAAAATTATATCGCCGTATCTATATTATATCCGTATCACTTTGTCCATGTATCATACGAATCCATTATATACTATTTTGAAATTTCTTTGTAAATTGTTGATGTCTATATATACTATATAATATATATTAATTTGTTTATTTGATAAATGCAGTGAAAATATTGTTATAGGTATTTTTAAATTTTACAATCTAATTTTTTTTTTCTTGATAAACTACCATCCCAACAATACGTTTTTAGTTTCATATTTATGCTTTTAATTGCACAAAATTGCTCTTAAGATTTTCAAATGATTTGCACATGAGTGGTTTTCGGTGGCGAAGACCAAAAAGAAAAGTTTCAGATGAGTGGTTTTAAATATTTAGCTCTCAATACATTGATACCATGTTTCTAATTGACAAAACAACATAAATCAACTATCCACATAAAATAGACATCTTCAACATGCTGGAATTCCTACCTATCAGTTACATATATAGCATATAGATTTGTTACTTTACAAAAGCTCATCCCTGTTGCCTGTCGACTGCAAATGCACAAAATATACGACAATCAGTTAGTCGGTACTGATGAGGAAGATTTGAAGTCACTTAAGAGGTGGGGGGAGGTTTCTGTAATTTTTGAAGATCGAAGGGGTATTTGGTAATTCCTAAAAGGGAACTCTGACCTCATTCATTGTGGGACTGATCGTGTTCAATAAAATCTAAAGCATCTTCCTTGGAGATAATATCGACTCGGCTGACTCTGTTTTTGTGTGTAACACCATATATCTTGTCAGCAACTTTCACAAGCTCCGGCCTAAATGTAGTAGTTATAAATTGTGTGCTGCCTGTGTCTGCCTGACGACGAACCATATCTAAGAGAATAAAAGTTAAAGATCCCCCAAAAAGCAGCAGATGAAGAAAAATTGCAATAACAGTGATAACTGAAAAGATACTTGGGTACAGCCAAACTTCATATATACAAGAACCCCGGCACACTCGACACGTGTGGAAAATAAAAATAAAGTGAAATTTCAAGGTTTCAAGGTGTACTGTGTATGTTTTGCAACCCTCGGGGGTTATCCGTAGGCATTCAAGGTTTCAGGGTATTTTCCGTTAAAGGCGTAAACCCCAGGGGGTATTCGTAATTGTCTCGTGGAAAAGACTTTGAAGAGAGAGGAGAGAAAACAAAAATATGTGGAAATGAGAGGAGAGAGAAAACATTATCAGGAAGTAGGGCAGGGCGCCAGGATTTGGGAACAGCAAAGAAAAGAAAAAAGAACCATAAATTAGAAACTTTATGAAACAATATATAGAAAGGATACTTCCAACAGCTGTTCTGTACTGAGGATCGAGTGCTGCATCTATCTCATCAAAAAGATAAAATGGAGCTGGATCACATCGCTGGATGGAAAAGATTAATGCCAAAGCCACAACAGTTTTCTGACCCCCAGACAATTGTTTCATTGACTGTGTCTCACCTTGCCCGGTAAAAGAAACCTACCACAAGAAGATAGTTCAAGTAAGAAATCAGATTTACAAGTAACTCAAGCACTAAATTTGCAATTATGCACTTAAATGCGAAGAATTTAATAGCATGCCTTCACTTTGACACCAATGTATTTCTCGACCCTTCCCTCTGTTTCCGCTGGACGAGGCACATCATCATCTAGATCATCATCAACATCATCATTATCCTGCAAACAAATGTATTGCAGTTGCCTCATTTAGAGTTAGTATGTCATTAAGTTACCAATGACTGAAAGCTAATTCTGAAAATGTAAAGGCCAGAGGCTATGAGAATTATTAGAGGCAAAACCCAAAGATGGCACAACTCTTATACTCCCACAAAATGAACTTTAAACTCTTTCGTCAACTAAATCCTCAAAGAGAACCTTGCAGACCAAAATAGTGAAGTGTCACGGTGTCACCAAACAATAGCTGTCTGAGAAATTAACCTGCGAAGGTAATATAACGAACCTTTTTCTTCATCATGACCAAAAATCCATGACCTCCTTGCACAAGTTCAGAGAATACATCTTTAAAATTCCTGGCCACGCCTTTAAATGTGCGTTCAATTGATTCATCCTTCCTCATATCCAAAACTGATATAAGTTCTTTGATTTTCTGTCAAAGAAGAACAGAAAGTTCAAGAAGACATATCAGCATATCCTCCACCACATGTGCTAACTACAACTTTAAAAGAAAATATCATTACTAAGACATCAAACTTCACCTCATCACCAGAATCTAATTCAGCTTGTCTTCTCTGGAGCTCTTCTCTTTGTTCTGTGAAATTAACGTACTGATCAAGTGCCTTTTTGTTCACATGGCTGAACTGTTTCAGTTGCTCATTACACTTGTGAAGCAGTCTGGTTAGTTCTTTTATGCTTTTTCGTTTGTACCTAGAGTTTGCATCAGAGATAAACAGATCATCAAACTTATCTACATTACAGTACTTATGACATACATAATAGAGTAGGAATGGTCCAGACATAAACTTGGACAGAGAGCATAACAGTGCCAAAAGGTCCAAAACAAGCAGATACTGAGATAGTCTAGCCCTGGTAATACACCATTACAGGAATACTCAAGTATAAAAACAGAACATGCATTCATATATAAATCTCTGGTGGAATAGCAAAGTTCAGATATGAAGATTACGTTTCAAAAGCATCAGAAGATAGGGGACCCAATTCCCGAATTTTCTTCGAGTACTCTTCTTGCTTCGCCAGATATATATTCTTCTTACTCAGCAGTTGCTCCAGTTCTTTTGCTTCATCCTGCATAGTTGATTGGTACTCGTCTTCTAAACTCTACATCAACAAGACTTGTATTAGCATCTAAATAAGATCTCAGTACAAACAGAAACAAATGCAGAAAATGCCAGTGAATAGAAGACTACCTTAAGTCTATCTTTTTCCTCTTTAATGTCTTCCAATTCCCTATTCCTCCGATTTATATTTTCAGTTCTTCCTATTAATAGATATTAACATGTTACAACGCATCAAAACAAATTAACTTAGTAATTTGAGAATAAGGATATGAAGTCTGACTTTTGAGCTGTTGACTCAATTCATCAACTAAAATATTGGCTTCTATTAGTTCTTGTTTTTTCGACGCAGCTTCATCTTGCAACGTGTTATCATCTCCAGATTGCATTACTGCCTCCAACTCTTCTTTCCGCCTAACAAGATTTGTAGATAGGTTCATCTCAAGCTCTGCTTTTGTTGTTTCAATCTGTCGATCAAGTGTAATACATTAGACAAGAGAAATTAAAAAGTCGGGACAGTGAAAAAGCTTAACTTCCTAACCTCCATGCGTTTACTCCTGCAGGTAACTAGATCCTCCTTCAGTTTAGTTATTTCAGGATTCAACCGAGAGAGTGACTCTTTCTCTTCGGGTGTCAAATGATCAACCAGTTCTGTTTTCATCTCGTCTTGTTTCATTGTAATGTTAGCTCTAACTTGCTCTATTTGAGTCCTTATATTGGCGAGCAACTTCTCCTGAAAAGTACAACCAGTGTAAAAGGATTTAAGGATCATAACGTTTGGAGATTTATTTAATTCTTTGTTCATGGTAACTTACTTTCTTCTCCAGTGACTTTGAAATTGACTGCTTTTGCTTCTCAGAATTCGTGGCATCCTGCCTGAGCTGCTCACGTTCAGATTTTTCATGAGCCAACTTGGCGTCATTTTTCTGCTGCTCTGCCACTAGCTCATTGATTTTCTGGTCGATCCGTGAGGCTTGTTCAGTGAAAACAAAATACCAAAAGCTGAACAAGTGATTTTCATGTTGGCTGACAAGATACAGCTGTTTTGACCGCACACATATGCATGCATTAACAAGTAGATGACTAAACACACTTATGAATGCTGATAAACAAGTGATAAGTAGAAGTTTATAGTTGTTGACTAGGACCCCAAGAGTGTACGCAGTATCCTACAACCACAACTAACAAGCTACACAAGCAAGTAGATACACAATAGGGAAAGATCACAACAAGAACAAAATGATGATGCCAAAAAAGGAAAAATTGATTCTTAGGTAGGATATTTTGAAGTTCGTCTCGGACTTTATTCAGCTCCTCTTCCTTCATCTTAATTGACTTCATATTCTGTCTAATTGTGCTCATGAATTTTAGTTTTGAACGCCTATAGTCATAAAATCCCCCAGTCATGCCACCTTTTTTGTTCACTTGATCACCTGCATGGTAAACGGGTGAAATTGAGATGCCAAGAAGATGCAAAACAAAAAGACAGAGAAGGAAAAAAAACAGGAAGTAGTTCAATTGCAACCTTCCAATGTGATACAATCCAGACCATCAGTACGAGCAACCTTTGTAGCAACATCTAAATCTCGGCAAATCACCGTTTTTGCAAAGACCTATGAATTTTTCGAAGAAACACACATCATATATAATATCATCAGTTGGACACAGACCCCATATTAAAGCAACTACCAGCAGTGCAGTATATTAGAAAATAAAGTTCAAACTTTCAGAAGTAAGCACACCACATTCATACCCATGGCTAGTCATACTTCTCAATATGTGAACACAAGCACATATCAGTTTATGCATTGTTAACGACTAAAAAATCAGAAAGCTGTCAGGCATCTTATTAACCAGTATCAAATCCTGCAACAATTGTGTCATCATCAATCCATCTATCATTTACCAAGAAAAAATCAACCCATCTATCTGAATCGTTTTACTTCTCTTACACTTAGTAAAAGTGGCTGGCTAATTTCACGACATCACTGTCATTACTTATTTAGTCTTGGTTCGTATTTCTAATTTTACAGAACGATGTTGTCATTACTGCACTTCTTAGGATAAGCACATCCTAGTATCCTACTAACTACAATGGCAATATAAGAGCCAGACATGATATGACTTTGCTCAGAGAGCCTTAAATCCTTCTCGTTAGCCATTTTACATGTAATGTAACATTGAGAGCAAGAATAATTCCAAATAAAATAAGATTCTTTGGCATCCTTTACCAAAAATGGCAGAGGCTCAGCAAAGAGAACAGGATCCAATTGTAAGTACCAATATTTTCCAACTTGTTAGGCAATTAAATAGAACTAAGTTATGAGGCCAACCTGACCAAATGCTGAACCATACTTCTCTAAGAATTTTAATTTCTTTAGAAGGGGTATGACATCAGAGCTCTGTGGATATGTAACTCGTGGAGCCGTGACCCTGTTTAGTGGTACAAATGTCACCCTTCCACCTTTCTGTGCATTGAGGTGCCCAATTATTTTCGTTGATATATCATCATTTTCGACCACAACATGAAATAAACTGTACACAGGAAATACAGAGAATATATTAATGATGCCGAAAAGTAAATAGGCATCCAAACTCGGCAAGCCAGACATAAAACAATGTGTTGTCCGTTCTGTTCTCCATAGATGGAACAGAATATATCAAAGACGGAGGGACAATCACACGATTAAAATAGAAGAATAGCCCATTTTACCTGTTTCCAGCAGTAACTTCAACAGCAGTGAAAAACTTTTCATCACACTCGAGCAACTCAATAACAGGACCAAACACTCCACCAATACCATGTTGTTCACATATCCTCCTCACAGAATTCAGTCCTCTTCTTATATCCTGATATATTGAGAAGGTAAGACTAAAAGCAGGATTCTAGATTCAGAAGAGTAATCTAGAGAAGGAAGGAAAAGTAGTGGCGTATAGTATTGAAACAATTTACTTTTCTAGTGATTTTTACAATTAGGTGGTTTTACCCTTGGCCTCCAGGGGAGTTGACCCTCAAGCCACCTTAGCATGTCAAGTTTATGCTCCAAACTTATGGTACAGTTTTACTTAATGAATCAACCTGGTTATATAGTGTTAAAATCTGATTATCAAACTTATTTGTTGTTTTTCATCAGCATCGGTAGAACAACCCTCAACATCTTATCCCCTTGGATATTGTTTGTCCAGCAAGACAAGCAAATGCCTGGTCCTCTTATCTTGTGCCTAAGTGTAGAGTAGTGAGGTGAGGTTTTGCCTCACATCTGGAGTAGGAAAACTTCAATAATGCAATAACAGTATGCAAGTCCACCTAATATCAACAAATCAAGCACTCACACCAGGAGTCGCGTGATCAAGGCTTTTCTCTGCCTTACCAACCTCCGATTTGAGCCTATCAATTTCAGCAAAAAGCTCACTTTCTTTACCCCACAAGGACCTAAAATTGGAAGCTGGTTAGACTCCAAACAAAGAAAACCTTACAAAATGAATTAAATAAAAGGATAACATACTTCCGTTCATCATGCAGTTTGTCTCTCTCCAATTTATACTCGCTGTAGCCTTGTTTGTATCCAGAAATTAGAGATTCTAATTTTGCCACTTCATCTTTTCGTCCCTTTATATAGGCATCCTGCTCTCTGATATCTTTCTTGAGCTGCTCAATTTCTTCCTCAAGTTTTCTCTCCTGATACAAGCAAAGCATGGAAATGAATGGTGTTCCATCCCAACAGCCTTTCTAATACACTCTAGCAGCACGTTAACTAACCACTGTTAACAAGGACAATTACCTGTGCTTCGTTGGAAGATAGAACTTGCTCGTAGTCCTTAATTTCTTTTTTAAGCCACTGATCACGAGCTGCTTTATTAGCAAACTGTGTTGCACGACCTTGTTTCTGATACAGAATGCTAAGCTTCTTTTCACGATCCATAATCCTATAAAAAACAATCCAGAAATTATACTGCACTCACCCAATAAATTAATCTTGTTAAACAATAAGAATACTGAATAGTCAAAAACAGACGTAAAGCAGGGAGCCATCATAAAAGACATTTTAATATCAATTGATAGCCTTGAAAATGGCATGAATATTTCTTACGTCAGAAACATCAAATAGATAGAAAAAGATTCGGGGCAGCCTTTATTACATAAATCTGAACATACCCTCGCGTCAAATTCTCCTCCTTTCTAACCTGCTCGTCGTACAAATGCTTGATTTCAGTGAGCTGAGCATTGGACCGCCGAATTTCTTCTTCCAATAGCTTAAGTTGTATCTCAGCATCTTCCTGCAATAAAAAACTACACATCAGCAAAATTCCCGACTCATAGACTACTTCACCATTCACATATACATTCTCTGAGAACTCAAAAGGTGTCAACAGCACCTGGGCTCTGATATTCCCCTTAATCTTATCAAGCAAGTCTTTATCATCAAGCTCAAGTTTCGCCCGTTTCTTAATAGCTTCAGTCTTTTGTTTCTCTATTGCTTCTTTCTCTCTGCTTAAAATCTGTGTTTCTTTGGTCAGATCTTTAAGTGACTTGTCTAACTCCTTGCACTTTTCATGGGCTTCTGTAACACTATTGTACATTGCAGCAGATCTCTCAGAAACCCTGTATCGATCTTCTTCTATCTACACAAAAAGTGGCAAAGTTTAAATATTGTCCACATGCTTATACAATCTGTAATACAAGCCAGTCTCAAGTGCACAAATCAAATGCTCATGCAGTAAGCCAAATGCTTTTCAAAGACAAGATCAATTATCTTGGATCTGCAAACACAATAGGCTGAAGCCCTAGACAGGTCATCGAACTGTGTCCGAATTTATCTAGTAAAGGGCAAGTTATTTGTATCCACCTCAATTGATGGTCTACATGAATGGCCAACTCATCTAACATTTTAAGTTGACGACATAGAGAAAACTATAAAATGCATATTAGTAAGTAGTTCACAAATTTCCAGATAGATGATTTTTCAAAATGAAGCTAGAGACGTAACCTTAATTACAAGGGCCACTTAAATTTAACAAAAACTAAAAGGGGCCTCTTAAAATGCATTATATTTTTATATAAATAACATATATTATATTCTTAGAACCAAATTTAATTTCCGGTCTGATACTTTCTTCAAAATAATGCACTTCAAAAGAAGATCTATGCTCAATTTTTCAGATGATGTACCCATTTCAAGAATATAAAACTTAATGTACAAAACTTACTTAACATATGGTTTAACAATTATACTTGTTTCAAAAAATTCAAGCATTGTTTATCATATTAAATCGAGTATTTTACTCTTTAGTTTGTGAAGGGTTTAAATCTTTAATCAGTCCCACTTGCATTTCTCATAAAAATTAAGTATTAAGTTTTAAGAAATAGTTCCCGTATTTTAAAGGTTCATACATTATTCTTTTTTTTCTATCAATACATTACACTATTCCTATTGATGAATATGGCCTTATGTCAAAACATTACAATCTCATTTCCCTTTCTAAGCTGGATTTTACTTAAAACATGAACTTTAAATATTTTGATATATATATATATATATATATATATATACTGCTTAATATTGAAGAGATGGAGACAGTTTCACAGTTTAAATTCTGGTTCCTCACTTTCTTAGATTTTTGTATGAAACTAATTAGAGTGAAACAAGGAAAAGCAAGTACAAGCTCGCTATCACGTTTCTGTAGGAAGTCCTTTTATTTAAAAATGAAGTTATCATTGCAGAATGGAAGAACTGATAAACTCCTTTGTGATACAAAGTCCCAATGCAGCTGTTCCGAACAAAAAGACCACTCGAAGTCCAATTAAAAGCAAACACAGCAAGGATTTGAAGTAAAATACCTTCACCAATTGCTGCTTTGCATCATGGAGTTCTTTGTCATAAATAGTGTATTCTAGAGACTTCCTCTGCCGGTCAAGCAGCTGATATTTTTTCAATTCCTCTTTCTCTTCATCTAGCTCCCGAAGTCTCTCATCCAAGTATTGGACAACTTGAATAATTTGCTTTCTCTTATTACCTGTAACAGATAGCTGTTAGAAACAAAAACTAAATGACACGCAAGAAAAGCATCAAGTTACACTTGCCAGTATCCTGCATGATTTTCAAACTTTCACGACGCCTCTCTTCATAAACTCGAGTCCCCCCAATTTCCTTCAGGAGGTCCAGTCGCTCAGCATCCTTCATCAATGTTAATGATGCTATCTAAGGAGATACGTGTATCAGAAGGATGAGTTGGGAATAAAGCAAGTGAAAGGAAAACAAGCAAAAAAAAGTTGCATACTTTTCCCTGCTGCACAACATAATAAGGATTAGAACGAGAGAATCCCGCACTTTCCAGCAGATTCATGACTTCTGTCTTCCTGAAAACTCAAAAACCATCACAACTTAATCAATTACACTAATGAGCAGACATCAAGGAGGGAAAAGCTGAGTGAGAAAATACAAAAATAAAGATTAACAAATAAATTATAAAATAAATGATAAATAACAAAAAAATTCCTCCATGCAGTACATGTGGACACGTACGTGATATGCTTTCCATCCAAGAAATATTCATCTTTCTTAACACCAATTGTTCTCCTAAGCCGCACTTCCTCTTTATCGACCTGTAAAACAAAAAGGGAGAAACCCTTAAATAAGAAAGAGAAAATAAGAAATGACATTGCAGAAATGTCATTATAGATTGCAGACGAGAACATGATTCACGAAAGTAAACACAAAATCTTATAGAGAACTACAGAGTAATGTAAACATACAATTAATGGCTACTTTGTACTAACCCAAAAAAATATGAAAATGACACATTAAAAGTACCTGGCATCCTCATTAAAAATCACTTACCTTTTATACTACAAACCAAAAGTAAAGCTTAATAATGGAAGCACCCTTGTCTCAAAGGAAAATGCTTGCTTACTTGGCAAATGGTCCTAAGAATACATCAAGTTTCTACAAGTACTCAGAAATAGAATAAAGGTGGACGTTTAACTTTCTCAGCATAGTTAGGTTAACATTCAGGCAGTCATGTATTCGCTAAAGAGGTTCACTTACTCCAATGCAATTTCAAAAATCTGGCATCCACTTCTTCTTTTTCATGCTTCTATGTAATTTGAAAACTGTAGTTCTAACCATCTTGCCTCTTTTCTTAAGACAATTTCAATTTCAGTTACGAACCTGGACAACACACCAACATCTGCTCATTTCGTGCTACTGCATCTGACTAAAAATGTGCTTTCTACAACTAATCCTTATGTTACCATTTCTCTCATTTCTTAAACCATTTTCCAGGTCAGCTCTTATACATGCACAATAGACCATCAACTTTTTTCTCTCATGGAATTATCATATAAATGATGAGAATAACAAGCCGGAGTACCAGAGATTGCATGGAAAATAATATTAGCAAATCAGAGTATCTTTTACCCAACTGCTTCTGAAGGACTTTGGTTATATAGATATGACATCCTTGGAACCAGCATTAGCTAAAGCATATTTATGAAATATAACTTCAGATAATGTAGGTTTCGTTACACAACGGAAGAATTATATAGCAGCAAATCCCATAACAAATACATAACGAGCACATAAAGCAATTACCACAAATTAGCATTACTCGTAAAACACATTTATGAAGTGGGAATTTAGAATAATATAAATATCATCTGAAATTTACTGGGATACGGTTGTCAGCGTTGTCGAACACTATCTCCACAAATGCAGATAACACTTGGTGACCAGCACCTTCCTGACAAGCAGAAGCGCATAGAACAATCAGTTCAGATGTATAGAACAATTAGCAGAATTGACAGCTGAAACCTGAAAGAACCATGACGCTTCACTGGAGAACATACATGAAGCAATGCTTGTCTTTCTTCATTGCGCAAGTTATGGAAAAGATCACTTATAACAAATCGTATTGCTGCATATATAAGTTAGTTTGATATTAAAACGATATCAAGAAAACAATTCAAAACTAAGGTTACAAAGTAATCAAAATCAACCTACCATGGAAAAAGTTGGATTTGCCAGATCCATTAGCACCAACTGCAGAATATATGTCAATATTACTTTTGGTGAATTCAACATTTTTAAATCGAAGTACATGGGTGGAAAAAAAAAAACTAGCATTAAAAGAAATATATGATTTACCAACACAGTTAACTTTGGAACTGAACGTTTCAGTGGCGATCTGCTCCCTGTAACTCTTAAAACCTTCTATCACAACCTATAATACAGATCCCACGCACAGCCAGTAAACGAATTGAGCAGATTATAAAAGCCATGTGCACAAATAAAATAGAATGGGCAATGCATCACCTGCTTTATGTGCATGATGGCATTCCAGGATAGTAGCAACTCCTCTGCAATTCCAAGGGAGAAAACAATAAAAATGGTTATCTCCGGAGCCGATGACTAGAATAATTAATTCAAAAAACTCAAAAAGGCTGAAGGAAGAGAAAAAAAAAAAGCAAAGCAAAACACACTTTCCTTCAGTGAAATTACCTAAAACGAGGCAAAATATGAAAACCCATGCAGTACAAATGCCAAAAAGAAAATATGGGGGAAGTCAAATCAAAACTAAACAAAAACCCTAACAGAACTTCAACAAGTCGGCAACTACAGCTAGATAAAAATCCATCAAAATAGAAAGAAAGCATAGTGAGATGACCGTGGGCAAACTTAGTCTAGGGTTCTCTTTAAAGAATTGGGGCAAGTTTTTCAGACAAAAAATTGAAGCTAATACTTGTACTCATGCAGCAGAACTCACCAGACAGCGATTGAAGACGACGATTGTGAGCTCCACTCTTGCCTGAACTGTAGTCGGCCCTCTCTCTCTCTCTCTCTGTGTACTCTGAGTGTCGATTTTGGGAGGGAGGAAAAAAGATGAAAATGGAGGGAAGGGAATTGACTTCAGTTTTAAGCCGCGATTTTCCGGACGTGTTGTACTTTCCTTTTCTCAGTTCTCAATGTTTTCTCACTAAATAATTTTTTCCATTAGTTAAAACGTTTTTTTTTTTTTTTTTTTTTTTTGTTTAATTGCAAAAAGTGAACAAACTTTCTATTTCAAAATTAATGTAGAAAATAATTCTAGAAAAATATAATCATTACCAATAATTCTAGTACAAATGCAGCTTGCCAAGCTAATTAATAATGATAAGTAATTATAGTTCAGATCCAAATATCCAACGTGACTAAAATTATACTTGGTCAAACTAGTCAATTGTAAGTGTAACAGATAATTTTGATTCATATCCAATTTGATCGAATTAGTGTAACAATGTGGACAATTAATTCTAGTTGAGACCCAACTCGACCTAACTTCGGTTTGATCAAACTAGTCGATTGTCACGAGTAATTCTAGTCTTTGGAATCAGTGTAATAACATAACAAGCACTTGGTCAAATGTTTCTAATATAATACACTAATCATATAATTATCATGTCTAAACAACACAATGTTCAGGCCCAGAATACAGATACGTATGTGCGTGCACAAATATGCATTAGAGTATATAATTATACAGACAAGCACTTATGTAATGAAGCTGGAACACAAATCCAGCAACATCAACACCAAAGAGACATAGTAAGGCACCATCTATTAAACACGGACATGACACGACCGATTTTTTGTATAATTTTTAGAAGTATTCATGCATCCATTTAACAAGGTGATAGCTTACATTACATGCCAACGGCAATAAGTAAAAATTAACATAGCAAAACACAATTTAACAAGGTGTAATAAATAGTATCTTAATTCTTAAAAAAAAAAGGTAATAATACAACTCGCACCTTAACTATAAAAGGCCAAAATGTTCAGGTATATTACTGGTACAGCACATTATCAATACCGTAAAATTCAACAAATTGAGCAGAAAATATAGAATTAGGGCATAACTCGATCGGCCTAGCTTCCCACCCAGCTTATAGAACTTCGGCAAATTCTTCAAAATGAAGTCATCAACGAATTATCTCCTCGAATCAAGCTGCTGGTGGCGCCACGCAGTCCAGCAAGTAGCAGAGAATGCAGGAGAAATTTACCATCCTTCCAAAAATAAATCCATTCTCTACCACCTATCATCATAATTTCTTCCTGTCCCGTAATTACTGTTGTTACCAAATCTCGAAGCAGAGAGCCTATGCTGATAAAATCCATTAGACCTATTAGATGCTGAATTGTTGAAATTAATCTTACGGGGTTTCTGGAAAGAATGAGAAGTCGATGCATAATCATCATTTGGACTGTACATCTTGGATCTTCTGTCGGTTGGGGTTGCTGGAGATCTCCAATTATTATTTGACATTCTTTTATTACTATAATTATTACTGTAATCTCCAGGATGTTCGGTCATCCATCCACCTCTGTGTTTTTTGGTTTTTACAGGTGAAGTATATTCTCCATATTGAGTTTTCTTCTTTTTACGTGTTTTGCCGAGATCGTGCGGTGCAGATTTGACTTCTGCGCTATCCTTGATCTTCTTTGATGATTTAAGCTTGGGTGTTGATGGTTCGCGATTTCTCTTACTGGACTGGTGACCAGAAAGCAGAAAGTCGTTATAAGTGAGTGTGCAAACTCCTGTGCTTTAGGAGAAGATAAAGGAAGTAAACAAGAAAGGAGTGTTTGGAGGAAAAAAAGTGAAAAGTTTAAAATAAGTTAGAGCACTTTTATTAGACTAAACAAACTTTCATTTATATACCGAAACAGCCTAGAAGCTACAAGCTGAAACTAAAAGCTGGTCCTTAAGTGCTTTTAGCTTATTTTTGCTTAGAATAAGCAGAAGCTGGTTTCCAAAAACTCCCGAGGCTGGAAAAAAAAAAAAGCAAAAAGCACAAGACTGCTTTTGTAGAGTTTCCAAACATTCCCAAAGACTATCAATTTTTGGAATATTTGTGATTACAATTACGCGATTTAGGTTTTTAATATTTGCAATTCGAAAACTATGTGTACCTTCACTGAAGTGGTGCATTCCCGAGCGAAATGTCCTACTAAACCACATTTGTAGCAGGAATTAGCATAATATACTATGTCATTTGTATCCCCACCCCCACGGGACGGCCCTGCGCAAGCCTGCATTAATAAAAAAAATTGTCGATTAAATCAACACCTGAGTCTTTTTTCTTCTTAGTGGATCAATAAGAGTAATGAATCGAGCAAAATTGGGTTTAGACTGAACTCACCAAACCAGTATGGCCAGATTGACCACATCTATAACAGGAATCTTCTCTTGGACCAGGATCACTATGCTTTGTACAACAAAGATGGCCAAATGTTCCGCAAATATAACATTGTATTTCCTACAGTAAAAATCAGGTGTCAACAGAGAACTCACTCAAAGTTGTTAATAATACATGTAATTAAGAAGTTTATCGAAATAATGACCTTCAGATCGTCAGGACAATAGTCATTCCTGCAGGAGAACATCTCGTGCCCAAAATCTCCACATTTTAGACAAACTTTAGAATTGTTGTATTTTTCAGGACAATCTTTTGCACGGTGTCCGTGTTGTTTGCAGATAAAGCAATCTCGTCCCTAACCAAACAGAGAAAATAAACACACACAAAATCAAGCATTTTGCAACCAAGGACAAAGCTTAAGAATCAAGCTCATTTAAAGCATGATAAACAGAGCTAAAGAGAAGGCATATGTCTCTCAATGTCGCATATCATTGGACTTGTTTACAAGAAACTCCACAAATATAGAAAGGTATTTCAGTAGCATGCACGGCAAGATATGATCTAAACAGAGAAGTATTATGAAAACAATAAAATGTTAATTACCAAAAATAAACAATCACTTTTTCAAAAAATCAGAGAGGACCAACAAAAAACAAAGAAAATATCAACTTTCATCTTCCACCACCTTGCTATCAACATATTCCTTTTAACCATTCTATAGTACATTAGCACCATATGAGTAAAGATGTCTTCTAGGAAAACAACGGAACAGTTGTATATATAACTCTCAAAATTGCAAATCTCTAGAAGTATCTGCCTTCATTAGCTACCTTTCCAGGTTTTACTAAATATATCTTAGTACGGACATGGCAAATCCAAATAAAAGACAATGCAACAAGAAATATATACCCCAAATTTGGAGTTAAGAAAGATTAAAGAGAGAGTTTGAAACAGAAAAAAGAGAATATGCACTTCTCGAATCAATTGCTCGAGGGTTAAAGAAGAGCACAAGAATCATCATATTATGATAGAAATAGTAACCTATAAAGCTTTGAGCACACACCTTGTTACATTGCTTTGCATTATGCTCGAAACTCCCACAAACAAAGCAAGGTTTCTTGCGCCTAGCTGAAGTACAGTTGACACTTGTATGACCCTCTTCCCCACAGTTATAGCATGCTCCCCAACTGTTATCTGGTGGATCAAAGTACCTAGGCCCCCGCTGACATCATGATAATCACCATAAAAGACTTGTCCGTTATCACAAAAATGATGCTTGTACACAAATTACTTAAACTCACAAGAAGCTTCCTCAAGACAACGTTGTCCGACACACCAACAGGGTTTGTTTCATCTGCTTCAACAGAAATCTCAGCGGCTTTATCGGTTTCGATCTCCGCATTTGCTTTATCAGTCTCTGCCTCCATTTTATCTCCCTTGGATTTATCGGTCTCTGACTTTGCTTCATCTCCGCTGGATTTACCTGTCAAGGCCTTCGCTTTATCTCCATTGGATTTATCTGTCTCTGACTTTGCTTTATCTCCCTTGGCTTTATTGGTCTTTGCCTTCTCTTCGTCCTTTACATTATCCAACTAAGAAAGTTGGGGGAAGAAAAGAATAGATCAGAGCCAGATTACTCTTTTGAAGACATAGAAGGTAACAGTTTTTTTTAAAACGCCATTTACTTATTCCAGAAAAGGCAAACAAAATAACATTCTTCAGAAAAAGAAAAAAGATCAATGGACAAATTTCAACTAAAAACCCTTCTATCCAAGAAAAAAGATAAACCAGAATCTATTTGTCAGGAAAATTTACATTCTCCGGATTTTTAATAATGCATGCTTTCCTACGCTCTCATTCTTGTCCAGCAATATTCATATATGCTACATTTTACCTAGCCGTCTTTAATACCTATCATATGTAAAAGCATAATAGCCCTCTAGCATTCTAGAGGAAATAAAGTATCTACATATTGGAATATCAATCCAGAAAACATGAAGGGAACAAATTCAGGGTCCAATTGAGTGTACCAGAAATAATTCCCCGCAGAAATCTCTAAAACCCGTATCTATGTCACTTGAAACCTGAACCATTGTACAAATTATTTAAATTAGTTGAAGCCTCCACTTCAATAGTTAGCAAATTGCCATAAAATTGACAGTACAACAATTTTCTAATAAATCAAAATAAATAATTGCTTACGAAATCTTCTGGAGCTTCAGTTTCCTTGCTCTTTTTCCTTTTCTTTTTCTCTTTTTTCTTCTTCTCTTCCTTCATCTCCATAACTATTTCAGAAACGCCGTTGCTTCGGGGATCATTTTTAACAGTCCGTTTAATAGATTTCTGAACAATTTTCAAACTGAGATCTTCGTTGGCCTCGGCATCGTCGTCACTGCCTGCCACTGCAATTGCAGTTTTCCTCTTTCTTTTACCTTCTTCGGAGGAAGAATATTCCTCCGTTTTCGCCGCTTTTAACTTCTTCTCTCGCTTTCCCATGTCAAGCGTTGTTGCAATGACGATTCAGCAAGGATTTTCCGATGAATAAACGGAGAAATAGTTAGATTCACAGTAGGGGAGCGATTACGAACCCTAACCCTAAATCATAAATTGGGGCACGAAAAAGGATAATCAAACGCGTAGGCACTAAACTGGGCTTCAGAGTTCAGATGGGCCTTCTAAACCCAATTAGAATCAAAACACTTGAACTTCTGATATTACAAGATTTATTTAAAAAATATATTTTATTTATTTTTCGTAAAAAAAAAATAAAAAATGGTGCAATTAAAAAGTATATATGTTACGATAATTTTTAAGCTACGATGCATAATATATGCTAGCATCAAAATAGAATATCCTACCAAAATATGGTTTGAAAAAATAATTTGTAGTTAGAACGCAATTTGGAACCAAAAAATGATTACGAGACAGATGGTAAAAAAACGTGATATTATAAGAAAAGACAATTTATTTTATTCTCTTTTTATTTTGAAGAGCTTGTAAACACCTCTAGTTGACAAAATATGAGGAGTCATTTGGTTAAGCTAGCATAACACATAACTGCTAAGTTATATGATACTTTTATGGTAAATATTTTTTTCCAATACTCCCAATTTAGGCAAAATTTTGAATAGAAATAAGCTTGAATTTCGAAGTATCTCTAACATGCTTATGTTTTCAGCTTCTAGATTATTTTTTTATTAAAAGAATTTCATAGTTTTTTTTTTCCATATAAAAACTCAAATTTTATTTTCTTTTTGGTGTTTTTTAACATTTTTTTTTCCAAACATTTTTTCTACTAGTCCGCTTCCCCTGACTTCCATTTTTATTCCAAACACTCAAGTTTTTATTTTTTTTTTAAATAGTGAATTATTTATCTTGAGAATTAAATCCACAAAATTGGCCCAATAATTATTGAGTTTGCCTACCAGATTCTACTCTCAATATGGAGGTTTGGATTCAACTTTATGCAATAACAATGGTCGAATTGTGTGCGTGTGTTGGAAAAAAAAAAAAAAGTTGGCCCAATCACCAATGGACCCCAACTCAACCAACATTTGTTATCGGCTACTCAGTTTTGGCAGTAGATAATAGAGAACCACAACCACGTAATCTTCTCATTTCTCACCCATTCCATCGTAATGGCATTCAATCTGTCGTCAGTGCCGAGTTCTGGTTCATTTCCGAGGCCCATTAGCAACACCTCAACTTTGCAATCCTCCAGCATTAGGGGGCAACTTGTAATTACCAAGTGTGAATTGAATGAATCATCAAAATTGAGTGCAAAAAGTGGAGCAAAATTTGAAATTGGGTCTCCAATAATCGTGGTCGAGGCTCCACAAGTGCTCAAGACTGCTGCTTCCATCCCTTGTTTGCGGGCTAATTCCGGTTTAGTCAAGCCCGGTGACGTCGGAAGGTATAACATTTCGTGTCATAATTTTATTATATTTTGTCTTTTTGCTTTTTCGGGTTAACTACGTATGTATACTCATGGACGAATGGAGTTTAGAAAATTACGGTCGATGGCTTCTTAGTGAAAATACTGATCGGAGAGTTATAAAATTGCACAAAGACCTACTAAACTAGGATTCGGTTAAAAATACTCATTTGATAGTTTTAAAATTGCACAATCACTGAACATGCTAGGTTTCATCAAAATATTAATAGAGTGACGGAGTATTCCAAAATGTTGTAAACTGACTATTAAGCCCTCGTTTAACAATTAAAATTCAAATGAATTATTACACTTAACACCACAATATTACCAAAAATACTCATGGCAACGTATAGTATAAAAGAAAACGACTGTAGATATTAAAATTTTGTTAGGGTAACTTAAAAGTATATTGATAAATTCATGTCAGTATTTCGTTGATTTCATAAAAAGTTAAACGAAACGCTAGCTTAGAGACTTGGAGGTGTTTTCTATAATTTTGAAACTTATCCATGGGTGGTAGGATTGTAATATTTTCACTAAGAGAGTCACTAACCGTAATTTCCTAGATTTCCCTTGGGTCTGTAATTAACCTATTTTTTATCAATATTAATGGTCTAAATTTATTTTACAGGATTGTATCCAGAAAGCCTAAGGATGTGTGGGCAGTTCGTCTTAGTATTGGTACTTATCTTATTGATGAGAAATATTTCAAGCCCTTGGAGCTTGAGGATTAACTCAAGACATTAATGATGGATTTGTACACTTAATTCTAAAATGTCACACTGATTTTAAAAATGATTAATTAAAGTTAGTTACGAAGTATTTTCTACTCTACTCTTTAAGTTAATTAAGAAAACTTTAATTAAATTTATAAAGTATTAGACGTAACTCATCAATCATTTTCGTGACGAAGTTTTGCCGGTTGTAGAGATAATTAGGTCGAGATTGTAAATTATACACCTTTTTGAGAAGTTAAAGTTGGGCAAAAATGAAGTAGCAAGAACAAAGTCTGTTTGACAAAAAAAATAAAATAATTGTGTGCTTGAAAGAAAAAACTAAGAAATATTTTTTCTACTATGAAAAAACTTTAATTTATTTACGGAAACAAAATTTAGAAGCTATAAGTTGAAGTCAAAAGTATGTATTTCAGCTTCTAGCTTATTTTTCTTTGAATTTAGTAAAAGTTTAAAGTGTTTGGAACTTGAAATATGATAAAAAATAGGGGTAACTACACAAAACTCTGCGAGGTTTGTTTAAAAATTCGAAAAAATCATATGAAACTATAAAACCTTACAAATACTTCCCGGTCAACTGAAATCTTGCAGATACTTCCTTGAAACATAAATACGTATATATAATAGTCCCTTAAAAACCTTAAAATACCCAATTGCAAGACTTTGAGAGTACAATTGCAAACGTCGCATATCTTAAATTTTTTGTATAACTAACCCTACAAATATAATTAAAAAAGTATTTTTTTCAAGGTTTATAAACTCTCTTTAAGTGGATGTAGATTTGCTAATGTTTCATCCCTACAAAAGGGAAGGTCCCATAAAATAATTGTTGTAGGCCAGGCAGGAGAAAAAGATATACGAACTATTCAAGTGTCTCAGATTTAAAACATGGGGATTTTTTTTGTTTTTGAAATTAATTTCCTAAAATTACCAATGTGTAAAAAGAGAAAACAAATGGAAAATACCAAGAAACATTTTAAGAAATTTCGGAAAAATATTATATTTGGACCAAAATTTAACTCAATTTTCACATCGAGGTCCAAACTTTTTCCCATCCGGCATATTGAATCCAAAATTTGAACGAGATTAATCAAATGTAGGACAATTGCCCCTATTATTAGTATATCAAGTGTAGGTAACATACTTCATGGTGATTATTGTTTTGGAAAAATATCATTTTGTGTCATAAAATTTAACTCAATTTCTAAATCGATTTTCAAGATTTTTGAATCTGACACCTTCAATCACAAAATATTGTACATGGAGTTGGACTCTCAGTTACATATTTATTAACTATAAGGGCGAAAAGATCACCAAATATAAATATACAATGTTACAAGTAACTCTGTTAAATCTTAGGACTCAACGTGTTAATTTCGTGAATTCAAGGTACAAAAAGAGCTAAATTTTGGGACCAAAAATTATATTTTCCCAAAATTGTATCTAAGCCCATTAATACCATTTTTACCCGTGTTGACCGGGCAGACGACCCGTTCGCATGAAAATTGGGAAAAACGATAAAAAGGTCCACGTTACACAAAACCCCCAAAACGCCCTCTTATTTTTCTTACCACCTTTCCCCCCTTTCCTTGTACACCCACAACTTCCCAAAGCCTAGAACTTCTGTAGAAGGCGAAATTTCCATCAAATTCACTAAAATTAGGGTTAAATTCGGAGAAAGCTCTACTCGGATTCTCCTCAAATGACTGTGATGGCTCCTCCTGCCCCAAATGAGGTTCGTAAATGATAAATCTGTGCTGCTTGATGAATACGGAAACCTTGAAGATTTTACTGTGTGAAATTTTGCGCGCACAATACGGCCACGTGCTTTTTTGTTTTTGTACTGTATTTGGCTGTAAAATGAGTTAAAGAATCCTGAATTGGTTGTTCGGCTTGGTTTTTATTTGCTTTACTCCGCGATCAAAGTGATGAGCTTTGTTTGAGTGGGTTTTGATTTGAAGGGTTTCGTATTTTTGGCAGCAAGAGGACGAAGACATGCTGGTTCCGAGATCGGATTTGGTGGAAGGGCCTCAGCCGATGGAAGGTAACTTAATTAGAGATTGCTGTAAACATCCGTTATTTTTGTCAAATTTTCCGTGTTAACTAAAACGGAAACGGATTTTGAATTATTATTCATTTTGGATTCTTCGTCTCAATGAGGGCAAGGAAAGTAGAATAAGCGAGAGCGCGCTCCCCCCTCTCCTTGCGCGCGTGCGGCAGGGGGTTGTAAGTTTCGAGAGCCTGAGTCTTTCGTTGTTTGGATATAATTGGACTTGGAATATGTAATTTTGTAATGGAGTTCAACCTAGAATATGCGGGATGAATTGGCCAGTGAACAAAGTATTAATAGACTGGTCTGTAATCCATATTATTTTTCTTTGCCATGCATTTTTTACATGCTCCTACAATGCTTGGATGGGTTTAATTGGGAAATGAAGCAAATGATTTTGTTGGGTTCTCTACTTCTCTTCATATGCTTCCCCATGCAAAACAATCGAACAAAGTGAGAGGGAACAAAACAGTGTTGTAATTCTACAGATAAATCTTCACGTGCTGCTTAATGAATTACGGTGTGTTATTTTTTTCAAACATAACTCTTTATCTTCATTTTCTATCTATTTTTGTAGCATCAGAAGCAACAGATAATACTGCAGAAAATCAGCCAGCGGAGGATCCTCGTACAGCCAAGTTTACTTGGAAGATTGAAAACTTTTCTAGATTGTCAACTAAGAAGCTATATTCTGGAGTATATGAAGTCGGTGATTATAAATGGTAACTATTTATTCCATCACAAATAAGAAGCATTACTTGATGGTTTGCAACTTTTTTGCTGTGTGTACTGCTGCAACTAATTTTTTCCTTTTATACTTGTTAGGCGGATTCTCATCTTTCCTAAGGGGAATAATGCTGATTATTTGTCTATGTATCTGGATGTTGCTGATTCTGCTAATTTACCTTATGGATGGACTAGATACGCCCACTTCAGCTTGGCTGTTGTTAATCAAGTTCACAGCAAATATTCTGTCAGAAAAGGTACTGAAACTACTAATATACTTTAATAATTAGGGTAGCCAAAACAAATCCAAATGAACCTAAGATTTTCTGACTATTGATAAATCTGATCTTCAGGATAGAGTCAATTTTTGGACTTCAAGTTTCCTGTTTCACTTTACTCACTGCTTAACTTTATAGAAAATGTGGCTGTTTTGAGTGTCTAATCACGTGTTACATTGCGTACATGGACAATGGGAAACTTTCCCAAAGTGCTACATTTCTTTTCAAATATGGTCTTAGCCTGAAAGAGTAATTAATTTTTTAAAAAGTTCAGGTGCTTAAATTTGTGAGCTTTCCCATGTATCTGGGGAAGAATAACAGAAAACCTGTGACAAACTACTCATAATACACATTGTAGTTTCCTATGCAAGAAATCCATGGGTATGGTGTAGCTTGCCACCAACATGTTTCTGTTACTTTTTCGATAGATACAATAACTGAGATAATGAAAAAGTACAGCTGTGGTTCTGTTTCACTTGAACAGAAAATATCAGCATGTTGAAGTTGGGGGAATTTTGGTCCGGTTTTTATCTGCAATTTACTGGATTCGGAAAGAAGCTCATTATTTGCCCTTTCCTAATCTGCAATTGCAGTCATATTGTGGTTTTAAGAGCTTATCTCTTATGTTTTAGTCATTATTTAGTTAAACTTTAAAAACCAAAAGAAAGAGGAAGTGTTTAACTTATGTCGGTATTTTTCCCTGTTTGATCGCCAATATTAGCTAGAGAATGTTATTGATAGTTCGACCTAGATGTATAGTAGCCAAGTTTATTGTTGGCTGATTGTCATATCCTTCTTGGAACTACGTTTCCTAGAGATGTTTGAGCATGGCCAACACTATGAGTGCCATTATACTTTAATGAGTTGTGATGTGTAAACTTGATCACCTCCAGTTAGATTTGTCATGACCTTAACTTTCGATACTTTTCCCTATTGACGAGGATAATTTCTAGTATGTGGCTGGTAAACATTTTTATAAGTGGATTTTTTTCACAAATATTGAGAATCACTATTAGGATCTTGTTAAACAGAGGTTGGGTACAGGAAAACATCTGTTTGCCAAGTTGGTTGTTCTTCCAAAATCCAAATAGAGATGCACTTTTAATTTCTGTTATGAGTTGAGTGCGAGTGGGCATAACAGATTATGATGCTTTGTTGTGGTTGCTGAACTTCTTATTATTTACCATGCAGAAACACAGCACCAATTCAATGCCCGTGAAAATGACTGGGGTTTTACATCCTTTATGGCGCTCAGTGAACTTTATGATCCAAGCAAAGGTTATCTTGTCAATGACACCTGTGTAGTTGAAGCTGAGGTTGCAGTCTACAGAAACATGGATCCATGGTTATATGATTCAAAGAAAGAGACTGGTTTTGTAGGATTAAAGAACCAAGGGGCTACCTGTTATATGAATTCTCTCCTCCAAACGTTGTACCATATTCCTTACTTTAGGAAGGTTAGATCTCTTTCACCAACTATCTGGCTGCATATAGGTGTTTATATCCAAGGTTCCTAACGTTTGGAGTCATATATTTGATTTTATATTCAGGCAGTATATCACATGCCAACTAATGCCTCTGAGATGCCATCTCCAAGTATCCCTCTGGCTCTGCAGAGTTTATTTTATAAGCTTCAATATAGTGACAACAGTGTTGCAACAAAGGAGTTGACAAAATCCTTTGGATGGGACTCATATGATGCTTTCTTGCAACATGATGTACAGGAACTGAATAGAGTTCTTTGCGAAAAACTTGAAGAAAAAATGAAGGTCCTTAGATATAGCTTAGTGCTACTGTCAATTACTTCAAGCTTGGATATTTTTCTTCACTGACTGTTGTCATGCTGTCATTAGAGAACTGTTGTGGAAGGGGCTATAC
Organism: Verbena officinalis; assembly: GCA_958496215.1. Lineage (NCBI taxonomy): Eukaryota > Viridiplantae > Streptophyta > Magnoliopsida > Lamiales > Verbenaceae > Verbena > Verbena officinalis. Next base: position 2,592,293 of record OY292385.1, read on the forward strand.
AACAATTATTTGAAGGGCATCATATGAACTACATAGAATGCATGAATGTTGACTACAAGTCTAGTAGAAAGGAGTCCTTCTATGGTACTTGAATTTAACCAGATATATATCTACTGCGTTGACTGCTGTCTTTGTATTATCTGAACAATCTGCATCCTCTTTTGTGGCAGATCTTCAGCTTGATGTCAAGGGCTGTCATGATGTCTATGCTTCTTTTGATAAGTATGTTGAAGTCGAACATCTAGATGGCGATAATAAATATCATGCTGAAGATTATGGTTTGCAGGTAAATAAGTTAACTGGATTTCAGAAATGATATCTTGCCTCCTAATATTTTATTATTTACATTTAATCTTATTAACGAATTAATGTAGAGGTGTGAGCTGAATCATGCGCTGCTTTTCTGGTTATAAGCTATGCGTAATGCCAAATGACCTTCTCCATGGTTGCTTTGCTAATTGCAGGATGCTAAGAAAGGGGTCTTGTTTATTGACTTTCCCCCAGTTCTCCAGCTTCACTTAAAGCGATTTGAGTATGACTTTGTGCGTGATATTATGGTAAAGGTGAGCGGTTAAAAATTCTATCTTTCCATTTTCTTCCAACGTATTCCTTGATTCATTATTTCTGTCTTATTGTATGTAAAATCTTATTTTATTTTCGTGGTTCTGATGATGCAGATAAATGACCGATATGAGTTCCCTCTTCAACTTGATCTGGATAGAGATAATGGAAAGTACTTGTCTCCTGACGCTGATAGAGGAGTACGCAATCTTTACACACTTCACAGGTCAGACGATTAGATGGTCTCACCATCAACTTAAACCACTTTTGGGGAAAATATCTTTTACACTTGAAGTGAAAAATCTACTTTGTTTGGATATAAGTGGTTGTTGCATTCTACTTCATTGCATATCATCTTTTTCCAATCCCAGGTCCTCTTTTTATGTGAGTGCATACACTACTCTCATAAAAAAAATTCCAAGACGGTACTTCCATTTTTATAGAAAATTCCAATGTAACTGGAATATTTTTGATCTGAATACGGAACTGGCACATAATTAGATAACTCATTTAGGTTGATTATTTGCTTCTTTGCTCTGGTTCATGAGACAAATTGCCAATACCCTGAATTGTTTTCCCATCTATGGCTGAAAACTGGTATATTTTCATCATCTATATTTGGTTGCCTAAGTTAATACCTGAACATTTATGGTGTTATGAGCTTAAAAGTTATATAACCACTATAGCTACACCTGGGAATGGCTTAGTTATTTCTTTGGTCCTTAGAATCAGCATTTGACCTGAAAGCATGTGTGTGGGGATTTAATTTGTTCGAGGTTGTATTCGTTCTTTCTAGACCTGTCTCAAATATATCCCACCTGCGAAATCTTGGAATTTCCACTTCTCTTTTTCGTCATTCTGATAATTTATATTATTTGCAGTGTTTTGGTCCACAGTGGTGGTGTGCATGGCGGACACTATTATGCCTTCATACGGCCCACTCTTTCCAACCAGTGGTATGTAGTTCATGCCCAAACTCTTTCGTTATGTTTACAGCAAGTCCCAATTTGCCGTTTTGTATTGTTAACTCAGGTGTTTTACCTGTTTTATAAGTCTTGATACTTTGTTCTGGTGTTTTAATTGTGAAATGGACTTTCTGATTGCTGATTGAATTGAATCTTATGTCCAAATTTCTTTCTTAAGTATATGGACTTCGTTGTCCATATTCCTTTGTTGTGACAAAATTACATAATACATAGTCAACAGCTCTCTGTAATGTTTTAAGACTACCTTGTAATCATCCTCCCTGCAATTCTTAGAAATTCCTGATGGAGCATGATTTCTGGAAGAATTACATATAGATATTTCATTAAAATTGTGTAAAGCGATTCATTCCGATTGACTCTCAGGTATAAATTTGATGATGAACGAGTGACGAAAGAGGATATGAAAAAGGCTTTAGAAGAGCTTTATGGTGGTGAAGAAGAAGTAGGCTTCCGCTATTTGTCTTGTTTCTTAAATAGAATACCTTGTTTTGCTTGTTTTCACAAATTTGTGTCACAATTTTATCTCTTCATTTTTTGTCTTCTCAGCACTTGATGCAGACAAATCCAGGACTTAACAATACTCCATTCAAGTTTACCAAGCACTCAAATGCTTATATGCTGGTATACATACGTGACAGTGACAAGGATAAGATAATCTGCAACGTTGATGAGAGAGACATTGCTGAGCATCTTAGGGTTAGATGCTGATATCAACATATTGGTTTTGCATAATTTTGACAAGATGTTCATTCTGTTTGGGATATTGGCCTTACTAAAGTCTACAATGTAACCTAGGAGAGGCTGAAGAAAGAACAAGAAGAAAAAGAGCAAAAAAAGAAAGAAAAAGCCGAAGCACATCTTTACACAATCGTAAAGGTAAATTATATCTGTAAATCTTCTGCAAAGTATTCTGCAAAGAAAAAGCTGGAGCACATTTTGTTTTCTTCATTTTCTTGCATTTCATGAGGGGTATTGTGGCATTTTTCAGGTTGCATGTGATGAAGATTTTGCTTGGCAGATTGGAAGTCATGTATTCTTCGATTTAGTGGATCATGAAAAAGTTAGGAGTTTTCGTGTCCAGAAGCAAATGACATTTAATGTTTTTAAGGTATATAAACCTTGATAAACGCAAGTTTTTATTTTCAATTAGTGTTTCTAATGTTAAGAACCTTGTGGTCGAAGAAATCAGCCTTTAGGATACCTAGCTGGGACCTTTGCAAATAATTGAGGGTGAATAGGGATAATATTCGTTAACTGCAATGAACTTGTTCAATTGGACAGTTCATAAATTATGTGTTCAAGGCAGAAGATAGTCCTATGCTCATATTCCTAGGGTAGATGCGTATAGGTATGTATAAAGAGGTACGGATTTTCTTGATATAGCTAATTTGAATTTCACTAGATATATATTCCCAAGTGTCCACTTAACTTCTCCAATAAGTGCTATTTCTTGTTACTTTTGTGCGCAAGATTAACCTTGATTTGGTGAACTGTGCTTGACCTTAAGTTTATCACGAGTACTAGTTATTGTGTACCATGTATTCTGAGGTTCTTCTGCTGGTCTGCCAAATGACGCAAGCAGGCTGGATATACAAGTTAAAATGTGTGAAAGATTGAAACACAAAAATTGGCCAATCAGCAGAAGAATCGGCCTTAGAGGAAATCAATAACGAAGGACATTTTTGCTTTAGGATATAGTTTCGTAGTTATAAACTTTACGAGTTAAACTGAAGTTAATCGTTTCAAACAGAACCGGGAAAACAAAATTCCGCTGCTGGTTCTTTTTAAATGGAATGCAATTATAATGCATGTACATTTTTTATATTTGATAGTTCCTGAAAAAATTAAAGAAAATGGAGTATTTTGGATTGTGTCATCGGTGAAAACCTCTTCACAATGTGGCGTTGGTTTGTCAAGAACTATCAAAAGAAGAAACTGAAAGGAAAGGATCAGATGTGCTTCAATATTGTTTATTTTTATTTTTTTTTGCTCTCTCAAGTATATGTTCTGGAAGAAAAAGATCCGAGTTCTCAGAACTGCTGATGTTTTTCCCTCTTAAAAAGTAGATGTTTGGAAACTGTTATGAGCTATTTATATAGAAGGGAACATCTTCAATGTGTCAAAATAAAATCAAATGAGCTGCTGTTTACTATTTACCACATTTCATTGTTTGATCTGCTTTTATTTTTTTGTTGTCATATCACTATTCATATGATAAGCATGTGTCCAGTACCCTTTTGGTCTGGAGGTAATATTTATATTCTCTGTCCAGTACATCCACTTCTACAGGCTGCTATTCTTGAATACCACACCACTGAAGTTTTGATTATCATTGTTTTCATTGTTAATACTTGAATATCAGCTAATTGTAAGCTAATTATTCACAGGAAGAGGTTGCAAAAGAATTTGGTATACCAGTGCAATTCCAGCGGTTTTGGCTGTGGGCAAAGCGCCAAAACCACACATTTCGTCCAAATCGTCCATTGACACCCCTTGAGGAAGCACAAACTGTAAGCATCTTTTCCATCTTATGTATAACTTGGCTAATCATTACATTATTAATTGTCACTGATACCTTATACTGGCTTCTTATCTTTAATTTTCTTCCATAATTGTCTTGAACTCAATAGTGTTATGGTATTATCTGCGATCAGTTGATCGAGCTTTTACTGAAAAATTGGTGTGAACACGAGATATGGATTGTTTTAGGCCTTTGAAGCTTGAAAATTGGTGGAGTATCCTAATTTTTACTCACATACCACCTCAAAAACCTGTATCTGAAGTGAATACACTTTTTGACTCAATTGTCTGTATTCTTAAAAGTTATTGATTCATACCAAAGGATATCCATATATATGTATATATTAGTTTCTGAATTGTAGCATAATCAATAATTTCAAGATTTCATGTAAACGAAATGAGATATAGTGTAATAATTTTCATTTCAAATCTTTACATGGTCATAGGTTGGACATTTGAGGGATGTATCTAATAAGGTTCAGAATGCAGAGCTGAAGTTATTCTTAGAATTAGAGCTTGGACCGGTAATGCAATCTTCCAATACACACATCAAAAGTGCCACTTAGGAACTTTCCTCTTTCTTGAAGGTGTTAATGAGTTTCCATGATGTCATGTAGGATCTGCGCCCTATCCCTCTTCCTAATAAGGGAAAAGACGACATTTTGTTATTCTTCAAGCTTTATGATCCAGAAAAGGAAGAGCTTAGGTATTTTTATCGGTCTTGTTCTTCTAGTTTCATTTGTTTCTATGTATTACATCATCTCCAAGGACAGAATAGCTTAATATATCCGAAAGGCAAAGATGAGAACCATGCCTTTGACATTAAATATTATCTTCATTATATACCAGATATGCTGGAAGACTTCTTGTGAAAGCCACTGGCAAGCCTACAGATATCTTGACTAAACTAAACGAGATGGCAAGGCATGCCCCTGATGAAGAGATAGAACTTTATGAGGTTCGTCACTATGTCATACTTAATTTAGTTTCACAGGAAAGTTTTTGCTGGCTCTGTATTAGAACTCTCATTGTCTTCTTATGCATTGATGTGCTTTGCATTTAATGTGAGTGCTAGCATACCAGACTAAACTCGTTGTCCACTCATTTTGCTGCTTATTTCCCAATTTTACGTCAATTGTCACTGTGTCCTTTCTTGAGTTCTTATGAGGATCTGATTTTGCTTTGTTTTGTTTACTAATTTAAGTCTCAGATTGGTTATATTTGGTCTTTTCTGTCTCTGAAGGTGGGATGTTTGGGTACAGGTGGAGGGAGGGATATGACAACCAAATCATATATTGAATTCGTGATTGTTAGGATACTCAAAATTGTTCAAGTTCATCTGAATAGAACATACATCATATTATATGTAACAGTCCTACATATTTTTTAATTGCGTTATGTCTTATGGTAAAAGGTGTTTATTGTTTTCTTGATTTGCAGGAAATAAAGTTCGAGCCTCATGTGATGTGTGAACACATTGATAAGAAGCAGGCATTTAGGTCTAGCCAGGTATTTTCTTTGACTGGAATCAGAGTTATGCTCCAGATAAAGAAATTATTAATATAACTTTCCTTTGCTCTCTATATACAGCTTGAGGATGGGGACATAGTTTGCTTTCAAAAGTCTCTTTCAGCTGAAGCTAGCCAGCAACTTCGTTGTCCAGATGTCCCATCCTTCTTTGAGTATCGGCATAATCTTCAAGTAATTCTACTAATTTTTTTTAATGTTTTTCAGTATCTCTTTCTTATATCCTAACCGAATTTTGTTTGATGATCTATCAATTTTCATCCTTGTGTTGATTTTCAAAATCTTTTTGTTCTGAGAAAATTTTTTGAATTTGTTCTTGAATATTCTGTATATATTTTATATTGAGAATGGGTAAATTCAAGTACAAGAGAGATATATCTATCTAGAACTACAAAGGAGAGACAAAATATTTTAGTAAGTAACCTTACAGATATTCAAATTTCCCGCTCGAGTTGTCGTATGTATATCTACCATGCCAGCTTGTTAATCTGAAAGAAGTATAACTTCAAATAACAAAGAAATCTAACACATGAAATCATGAATAAATTCTATAATCCAAAAATACTAAAGTATTCTATTACTCCCCTTTAATTATCTATACCTCGTACTGAACCTTCCTGTCCTGATGACATTGTTTATCTTTCGACATTGAATATCTTGCAGGTAATTCATTTTCGGTCCCTAGAAAAGCCTAAGGAGGACGGATTTTGTTTACAACTGTGAGTACAATTGTGCAAACAAATTACAAAAGAAACTATCTACCGTCTTTGACCTTGATTAGTAATATTTATCTGCGTATTAATTGCTTTGCCATATACATTCTGAATATGAAGGTCGAAGCTTGACACTTATGATGAAGTTGTGGAAAGAGTAGCTCGCCAACTTGTAGTAGACGATCCTTCTAAAATTCGGCTAACATCACATAATTCATACTCTCAGCAACCAAAACCTCATCCCATTAAGTATCGAGGAGTAGATAATTTGTTAGACATGTTGCTGCATTACAATCAGGTAAAGACCATCCCTCAACATCGAGGGTCCGAGTTCATATATTGAGGAACTCAACCATTAACTAACGTTATTATTTTGGTCAGGCTTCTGATGTATTGTACTATGAAATCTTGGATGTGCCTCTGCCAGAATTGCAAGGTTTAAGAACACTCAAAGTAGCTTTCCATCGTGCAAGAAACAATGAAGTGAGTAAGCAGGCATTGTAATTGGACTTTATGAAGTTATATGCAGTTTGAATATAAATGCATGTTGCTATTAAATGTTTGACTGGCTGGTTATTCTCCTATTCATTCTTATGTCTAGATGGAGATTCACAATATTAGACTGCCCAAAGAAAGCACTGTAGGGGATCTACTTGATGAACTCAGGGTGAAGGTAAACTATGCAGTTGATAACATTGGTGTACTTTTTTTCTCTGTCTTTTAGAAGTTGTATCCTTCTTTTAGTCCTTATGCTAGATAAACCTGTTTTCATGCTCAAGTCTCCAGCATAGCTTCATTTGATTTAAATGTCACAATGTTACACAGGCTGAGCTGTCTCACCCAAATGCAGAACTTAGATTGCTAGAAGTATTCACTCACAAGATCTACAAGGTATTGAACTCTCGATTCCATCTTTGCATTTCACTTTTGTTTGTTTGTTATATTAGTGCCAAAAACAGTTGGAACGTTTTCTTCTTACCTGTCTATGGCATCTGGATGTTAAATTAGAAATATGAGAATTACCTTGCCATGGATATGTACAAGGGATTTCCCAGAGCATGACAAGGCATGCTAAGTATTTTCTTTACCGTAGAATTATGACTCTGTAGACTATCATAAATACCTAGGAATGGGCATGCTGGGCTTGCAGTTACATAATAATTGCTAATCGTTAATTGCTCTATTGAGATTGGATAACTAGCAATCTACTGTGATGAAAATTACTTAAAAAGTGGCTCTCCATTTGAGGTGAGGATTATGATAATGAATATTTTCAGCCTTGCCCAGCAGTTACATAATAATTGCTAATTGTTAATTGCTCTATTGGGATTGGATAACTAGCAATCTATTGTTATGAATATTACTTAAAAAAGTGGCTCTCCATTTGGGGTGAGGATTATGATAATGAATAGTTTCAGCCTTTCAGGGCTTTCGGCAATAACATTAAGTTGATTGTTTATAAATTAGATGGTTACATATAAGAAGCTTTTTTACCCCAAATATTGCTATTACTGAATAGCATAAAATAACTTCAGCAGGTCCCCTTATACCTGCCTGTATATCAAGTTTCTAGTGCATATCTATGTCCAATTTGGTGTAACATAAGCACTCTTGACTTGGGAAGATTACTTCTGTGTTTTCTAGGTTCTCTTTCTCTTCATTATCTGACTTCATTCTCGAAATTTTATCTATTGTTTCCATATGGAATAAGCAATTCTGTCATAGAGGGAAAAAGAAACTACTCATATTTGGTTTTCTGTTTTATAAATTGCTGTTTAACATTCTAATGATTCTAATAATTCAATGGGGCATTTTTGTTGTTTATTTATGTATTCAACTTTCTTTAGTTCCTAAAACGTGGCATTTCTGTAGATATTTCTCTCCAGTGAAAAGATAGAAAGCATAAATGACAATTACTGGACTTTACGGGCAGAAGAGGTTCTCTCTCCCCCCCTCTCTCTCTCTCTCTAACACACACACACAGAGGGATAATTAACAAGTTCCCATCCTGGTAATTTGTCTTTGCAGGTACCTGAGGAAGAGAAAAACCTTGGTCCACATGATTGCTTGATTCATGTGTATCACTTTACGAATGAAGAAAATCAAAACCAAATGGTAACTTTATGATTTTTACCAAAGCGTAGTTTTGCACACACGAGTACTTGTACCGTCCTTGAGGTTCTATATGTGGCGTAACAGTTCATGAAATCTAGTACTCCTTGCTCCATTACCATGATATTTCATTTGTTTTCTGGCAGAAAATTCAGAATTTTGGTGAGCCTTTTCTATTGCTCATTCATGAGGATGAGAATTTAGCTCACATCAAGAATCGTGTACAGAAAAAGTTACATGTGTCAGATGAAGAGTTCTCTAAGGTTGTGTCCTAAGACTTGATTCCACTATTTTCAATAATCTCAACTTCTAATTATCCCACCCACATCTCTTTTGGCCAGTGGAAATTTGCTTTCATTTTGCAAGGTCGAGCTGAGTACCTTGAGGATTCAGAAGTTATATTCAGTCGTTTCCAGGTCTCTCTCTCTCTCTCTCTCTCACACACACACACACACACACACACACACACACACTCAGTTGGTGAAGCTGTTATCATCATTATTTTAAGTCCATATAATCATATTATAAATCTTATTGCCAACAGAGAAGTGGCCATTATGTAGCTTGGGAGCAGTATCTCGGAATGGAACACGTAGACAATGCTCCTAAAAAGTCTATCGCAGCGAATCAGGTATTCTTTACCTCCACTTGATTCAATTCCCTCTCGACCAGTTTTCCTTGAATGATCCAACTTTGCCAAGATCATGTACTGACCAAGCTGTTTTACCTGTCATAAGATTTAGTTTCATAGTGATAAAAAAATAGTCATCCAAATATGTGAAATTCCATCACTCTTTGTTTTAAGGATATGCTTGTTCCATTTTTCTTGGACGAAAGTTCTATAGATCTTGAAACAGCCTTTACTTGTCTTATTGTAATATCAGCAATGTAATCCTAGCATTGAGGCACACTCGATGCATATGTAAATTCAAAGCAAAAAGCAAACTAACTACATTCCTAAAATGAAAATAGTTGAAGCAAAAATAAAATAGGAAAAGGCGTCCTTTTGCCTTAAACTAACAAGCACGTTGCAGTAATATCTGAGATTACCAAATTCCTTTCAGTGCCGTCCACCATATGAGAAAGCTGTGAAGATATACAATTAAGGCGGGGCGAAATGAGGATCGTTGGGTTATTGATTCTTGACAGTTCCAGGAGTAAACCCCCAAAGCCATAGAGGAGCAAGTCTGTAACGAACGCGATGAAAGGTCAATCCAGTTGAATATTTATTCGAGGTTGTGTTTACCTGTAGTTTATGGGTGCATAGTGGTATTCCAGTATTTTCTTCTTGCCCTGTATTTTGTTGTGTTGCATGGTTGAAGAGTTTTGTGTTTATTCAGTCACAGGTTTGTGTTTGTATAAGGAAATTTTGACTTATGTATAGAACAGCTTCTACAGAAAGGGTCAACCAGATTTTGGTTTCTTGTAATCAAAGTTTGTATAGGATTTCATGTTATTATTATTATTAAAGTAAAATTTGGTTTCGTACATAATGAATGTTGAAAGTATGAATATATCGATGTCCTGTTATGTCAACAGTTCTTACATTAATGTCGTTATTATGCAACTGAGAGCCACATCGTTTACCTTTGGGAGTTGGGACTATAATGAACGGACACTTATAAATATTATACTCTGCCGTGTTGTGATGTTCTGGCACGGTGTCCAATACTTCTTCAATCAGTTTATATCTATGCAGTTGCAATTTGAAATACCCCATCAATGAGTGATCATCCAGCGTAGGAAACATCAAACATATAATCTTTTTATATGAAACTTTTATTTTCATCATTTTTTACAAATAATTTAACTTTATTGAGTTCTCAATTTTATTAAGATTTAAAAATAGTATATAATACTATGTTTCAGAAAGATAATACGAGAAATGTGAGATGAACCAAAATTCTGAAATGGGAAAATAAAAGTAAAAAGACGTAAACAAAAAAAGCGAGCTCCACATATTACAAATCTCCATCCACAGCCTTCCATGGCGGCAAGACCACCACTACCACCGCCACCGCCACCAACACCAACACCGTCGCCACTTTCTCACTCATCACCTTCTTCTTCTTCATCTCTTTTCTTTTCTTCCCATCACAATTTCCCCACCGCCAATATCCCAACAAACCCAGAAATCCCCGTCATATCCTCATCTGCAATTTCGTCTTCTTTTTCGTCCCAATTTTCACTGAAAGAACTTAGCCAATTAATCCATAAACCCACAATTTCACAGCAACCCATTTTGCTATTTCGTGGTCTTGACTCACCGGCGGTGGACACTCAGACATTTTTGGTCACTGTCAGTGTTTTGGTCGCCATTGCTCTCTCTCTTGTTCTGGGCCTCAAGGTAATTAATCAAGTATTGCTTTTTGTTTGTTTCCTTTTATTTGTTGAATGATGGTACATGATGTTTAATGCATGGGGTTAATGGTGGTGATATCATTAGGAATTACGATGATATCTCATATCTGTAATGCTTATGTTGATTCTCTAAGGGACGAACTCAAGAAATTAAGTTTGATTTTATAAAATATTAATTTTTTTTAAGTATGAATTTAAATTCAAAAAATCTGTTACTTCATAATTCATATAAACTTTTGTGTGAATTCAGTTGATTTATTGCCTTTTAATCGCAAGTACTTAATTTTGTGTTTCTTTTTCTTTTTTTTTTCAGGGAGATCCTGTGCCTTGTGAGAGATGTGCTGGGAATGGTAAGTATTCATCCCATTTCATTAGAGTGCTTCAAATTATTATGCAGAAATATTGAAAAAATTGTCCAAACATCAAATATTTCGAGCAACACAATATTCATGCTGTCACCAAAAAAAAAAAAGGGGGGGGGGTTCAGTTATGAAAATTATCCTGAGGTTTACGCTGTTTACGAAAAACACTCTGAAACCTTGTGACCTTACACTTACACCCCTGAGGGGGATATTTGTAATTTTCTTCAGGGGTATTATGTATACATTTTTATGTTTAAAGGGGGATATTTGTAAGGTTTCAGCTGACCAGGGGGTATTTTCAGAAAAAAGACCTAACCTCAGGGTTTTTTTGTAATTTTCCCAAAACAAGTACACAATATTCATGCATATGCAGATGGTACATGACAAACATAAAAAAATAACTAAAATATCATATTTGGTTAAACATAAATAATCCTAGCGAAAGAGTTTACGAACAAGAAACAGAGGTTGCTAATAAGGATACCTTTTATCTGTCATCAGTTCATGCTTTACTAGGAATGGAGAAAGTCAGAACAAATGAATAAATAATGTTTTCTCATTTCAAATTATGTTGTCAATTTAATATTCATCTATTCATTTGCACAAGTTTTTGTGGTCTTAGTAATTACATTCAAACGTTTTTTGGTTATAATAATGCATTTCCAAATGCATTAGTAGGAGATTCAAGATTCCACAAACTTTTTTTCCGTTTACGGTGATTTTCAGAATGTTTTGATAGATTCTAGCTGTCCAACATTTGATTTGTAATGTTGATAAATCACTGTTAACAAATATGTTGGCGAATACTGTTATTTTACTGATGAGCAGGTGGAACAAAATGTGTCTTTTGTACTGATGGTAAGATGAAGCGGGAAACGGGGCTCGTAGATTGTAAAGTATGCAAGGGTGCAGGTATGAATGAATTTTCCTTTGAAAACCAAGCATTTCATTTTTCTGGTTAATTACAAATACCCCCACTGATGTCCCAAATATTACAAATACCTCCCCTGAAAAGCATAGGAGTTGGGATATTGAATATTGAATGTTTATTGGTTTAGGATTGGTACTCTGCAAGAAGTGTGGAGGCTCTGGATATTCAAGACGTTTATAACACGTAATTAAGACTTTCAGACAGTTCGAAGCCTCCTTATGTTACTACTCTCAAGCTTTAATGTAAGATGATTTTTGCTTTCTTGATTCATTTGTTTGAATATATTGTTTGTCTGAGTTCTTTTTTAAGAGCACAAATTCGTAGTTATTGAGAGTTCCTAGCAGCTCCGGTGACGGTTTAAGTCTCTGTTTGAGAAACCAGGCTGGTTTTACATCTAAGATTATAGGCATAGATTCACTTTCGGTGCTTATCTTGAATTTTATATCATGAGTTTCAAAATTTATCGATTTTAATACATTTGAAACTTGTGATATCAAATCTGAGGCTCTTGCAAGTCGCACAAATTTCTTTAACGGTTGAGATTATACGATTTTCACTTTGCAAATGTATTAAAAGTGATACAAATTGAAACTTTAGTCGAGCGTAAAGTATGGTATCAAAAATGAAATTAAGCTATTATTATAAAAAAGACATACATCCTATGAAACATGGACATGACACGAACACGGCGATAACAGATTTTCTTCAACATTTTTACACTAGAAAAGTATTTGACACGACACGTCAGAGTAGGAATTTTAGAAGGGTCCGTACATCATATTGTGCATGTAATATATACCAGTTCATGACTATGTGACAAACAGAAAGCCTTAAGCAACCAGCCTTAAGCAACCAGCCCCAGCAGTGGTTGAAATATTTTGTCATAATTGTTGTCGTCATAGCTCTAGGTGGAATATATGATGTAATTTTTGTCCATACTATTTTCTCTTAATTGCGTACACGCCCCTTAATTTTCTGTTTTTGTTTCACTGGCCCCCGAACTTTGCAATTTAATCACAATTTCAAGATAAACAAATAAACAATAAAACAAAAGACAATAACGAAGACAAATTGGCCGCCTACCTAAACATAACCTGACAAATCTATCCTCAATTCATCCCGATCTCTTTTTCCTATTAATAACTTGCTATAATAGACTGATTACATACACAAATTTCTTCTAAAATGGTTGAGAGCAACTCCACCGGAGGAGCTGCCACGCCTCCACCACTCGAGGTGGACGAGTGCCGCGGCGTTCTTCGAGTTTATAGCGATGGCTCCATATGGCGCTCGGACAAGCCGAGCTTCATCATGCCCGTGCACGAGGACGGGTCGGTATTATGGAAAGATGTTGTATTTCAAGCCAGCCACAACCTTCAGCTCCGGCTCTACAAGCCGGCTAAAACTTCCTCACCGAAGCTCCCAATTTTCTACTACATTCACGGTGGTGGCTTCTGCATCGGCTCGAGAACGTGGCCCAACTGCCAAAACTACTGTCTCAAGCTGGCTTCCGAGCTCCCAGCCGTGATAGTCGCGCCCGACTATCGGTTGGCTCCGGAGAGCCGGCTCCCCGCAGCCATCGAGGATGGCTACGAAGCCGTGAAGTGGCTCCAAGCCCAAGCTGCGGCTCAGGAGCCAGATAGATGGCTTGCTGATGTGGCTGATTTTAGCCGGGTTTTTATTTCGGGTGACTCGGCTGGTGGGAATATAGCACATAACTTAGCAGTTCGGCTTGGAACCGGCTCGACTGAGCTGGCTCCAGTTCGAGTTAGGGGATATGTGTATTTGGCTCCGTTTTTTGGTGGGACTGTGAGGACCAAGTTTGAGGCGGAAGGACCTAAGGAAGCATTTCTTAATCTTGAACTAATTGACAGGTTTGCCCTGTCTCTTAAGTTTATAAAATTGGGATTTAGGAGAAGGTAATTCGGTAAAAAACAATCTTAACTCAAATTGTCTATTTTACTATATCAATGACTAATAGTTTTGTCGGAAAAAAAATTACTATTAACCCGAACTTTTCAATTTTTTTGAATTCCTAACCTAAACTATTAATTACAACTTGAACTTTTGAATTTGCAATCTAAATTATTTCGGACTTTTAATTACAACTTGAACTTTTGAATTTGCAATCTAAATTATTTCGGGCTTTTAATTACAACCTGAACTTTATAATTTTTTTGAAAAAGATAAATTACTTTTAATTTTTTTTAATTAATCAATGGTTCACTTCACTATATATTTATTTCTTGGATAGGTTTTGGAGGTTATCAATACCTATGGGAGAAACAACAGATCATCCACTTGTGAACCCATTTGGGCCCATGAGCCCGAATCTAGAAAGTATGGATCTTGACCCGATTTTAGTCATAACGGGTGGATCCGACCTGCTGAAAGACAGAGCAGAAGAGTATGCAAAGAAGCTGAAGAAATGGGGAAAGAAGATTGAATATGTGGAGTTTGAAGGCCAACAGCATGGCTTCTTCACTATCTATCCAGATTCTCAACCTGCTCAAGAATTAATGCTCATTATCAAGAAATTTATTTCTGATAATTCTGTTTAGTCTTTGTGGAATTTGTTCTTTTTTTTTAATTGTTGTGTAGGAGTTTCATGATTTGAAATAATTTTTCATTGTTGAGAGGGCAATTACATCTACTATCCGTGAAGTTTGATGTAATTACAAATTAGTCTCCCTTATTTTATAAATTACAAAAAATTTCTTGAGATTTAATTATTCATATAAAATTTGTTAAAATGTGGCAAATAGAGTAACGGATGTCAACCAGATTTGGAACTGCATTGACTCTTACACCAATGGATTATAGGAGACAAGACGTTTCTGGTGATGTGAACATCTATAAACAAATACTTGAGTGTTTATCTCGAGAATCACACTACCCAAAAACCGACACGATCAATAATATTTCATTTTATTTTTAATTTATATTTATATTCGTTGAAACTTTATTTTCTATTAATAAAAGTGAATTAGTTAGACTTGGGATGAGAAATTGAAAAGTGAATTTCGAAGAAATCTAGAATTGAAGCATATTTGTAATTTGTATTGTGCCTGTGCCGGGTCGGGTGGGGTCTCCATTCTGGTCTGGTAGGCGTCCTACAATTAAAGACTCTACTTTTATATTTTTGATTTTTCTATTCTCCGCGTTGAGAATATACTGATATACATACATACATACATACACTCTCCTGTATATCTACATTCCCATTCTCAAATAAATTCCTCGGAGACGGCTAATTGACTCACTAGATCATTCCAATTTGCAATTCTCTGGAAGAAGAATCTGAATAGGATTCATAATCCTTCCGAAATTCGACGACTTTTCGTTGTAGTTGTGTCTCCAATTCGACGTACTTGATTTCCACTTAATTTCGTTGGAATAATTTGGTCGTATCTGAATTTCCCCCTTTTTGTTGTCGGCGATTTTTGATTTGATTCAATAGTTTTAGGAGAGGAATTTCGGGAACAATGTTTAATATGATGGATCCGGAATTGATGAGGATGGCTCAAGAGCAGATGAGTCGCATGTCGCCGTCTGAGTTGGCTCGGATACAGCAGCAGGTACTTGTGGTTTTCGATGAATACCCGATTCATCTTTTTTTCTTCTTTTTGGGTGTGTTTGTTCTGTATTTCGAGGGTGAATTTGGTGAATCTTATCTTCGGACGGATGGGGATTGTAAATTTTTCTGAGATTGCTCTTAATTGTATCCCAGATCACCCATCTTAAACAAGAGATCGGAACCAAGTTATATTCTGCTGGTCCTTCGTATTCTGTAACTTTCGCTTAGAGATTCTTATTTTGGAATTCAATAGCTCGAGATGATTATTGCTGTAATGGGGTAATTTTGAATGTGGATGGATTTGTTACTCTTATTGCAGATGATGTCAAATCCAGATTTGTTGAAGATGGCTACTGAAGGCATGCAAAACTTGAGGCCTGAAGACCTCAAGCAAGCTGCAGAGCAGTTGAAGCATACTCGTCCCGAGCAGATGGCTGAGATTGGTGAAAAGATGGCTAACTCTTCACCTGAAGAACTAGCAGCCATGCGTGCCCAGATGGATGCTCAGGTTTCTTATCAAATTAATGGTGCTGAGATGCTTAAAAAACAGGTAAGTCATCACTGAGAAGAAGTCTCCATTCGTTAAGGCATTAAAACTTCCTTTTCTACATTTTCTTTTGTTATGCTATACAAGTTCCTTATCTGAGCTCAACTTGACAATATTGGGGAACTCCTATTTGGCCGTTTCATGATTGCCTACTTAGAACATCAGGGTTTGTCAGTGATGGTACTCAAAGTACGTCCTTGTTTGTTTATTTGATATCAGGGAAATCAATTGCACAGTCAGGGGAAGTACGAGACTGCGTTGGAAAAATATATGCGTGTAAGTTTTTCTTTTTCTTTGCTACTTCGTTTCATCATTTGTGGCATGAGTTATTATACTCCCCCTTTTTCTTAGTGCTGGGACATTTATTTATTTTTTCTAACTGATTGTTTCTTGTTGCTATATTAGGCAAAGAACAACCTTAATGATATCCCCACTTCAAAAGGCAGAAATATCCGTCAAGCGTGCTCTCTTAATATGATGTCATGTTACTTGAAAACCAAACAGTATGACGAGTGTATCAGAGAAGGCACAGAGGTACTTCATATAATCTTTGTTTGAATAAATTATTTATATCTTCCAAATTGCTCAACCTTTTATGCTAAAGTTCAATCACCAATGGTTTTAGCAACATTTTTTGATTTTGTTCTCCATTCACTTTTGGTTGCTTTGAAGATGATTTTGTTTGTACTTCAATTTGTTTTACCATGAGATTTAAGTTTCGAAAGGAAAACGAGTCACTTCCCTAAAGTATTTCCAGCACTTGGTTTACATATACTGAATATGTGTTTCATGTTAGTTCTGTGAGAAAAGAGAGTCTGGTGATAAAATGCTTGTTTTATTGATTCTGCAGGTTTTGGAATATGATGCAAATAATGTTAAAGCCCTTTACCGAAGAGGTCAAGCATACAAGGAACTAGGGCAACTAGGAGTGAGTAACTATTATCTAATTTCTCATCTATGGTTGTAATGTTATCATTTCATGCTTTTTTTTCAGTAGCCAGGTGGGACTCGAAAATTTGAAGCCTATTATTTAAGTTTAAATCGTCATTATGGGAATTTGCAGGATGCAGTGTCCGACTTGAGTAAAGCCCATGAAGTTTCTCCTGGAGATGAAACTATTGCGGAGGTCTTAAGGTACTGAAAGTTTCTTATGAAGCACATTTCCTGTCATTTAAATATTATCTAATCTTGTGTCTGTCTTTTCTTTTGCCTCTATCTCCTTGGTCAAGTTCTGATCTCTTTATAGCATTGTTTTATTTGACTTTATGATGCAATTATTCTGTGGATTTAAATAAGGTCTTGCTAATATGCAGGGAGACTGAGGAAAGACGGACCAAAGAAGGTGGTCGCCATCCTTCAAGAGGTAATTTTCACTTGTGCCTACCTTTACAATTATATTTCCGTTGAACATTCCTTGTGATAACTTTAATTGTTTAATTTGCATGCCTATCTATGATTATGAGTGCTTTTTGATTAATTTCCCTTTTTATCTTTAGGGTTGGTTATTGAAGAAATAACCGAAGAAGCCACTGTATCATCTAACAGCCATGATATATCAGGATCAGAACCACAAAAGACCAGTCAGTCGAAAACTAATCAGGCTGCAAAGAGTAGGGAGCCTCAGTCAACTAATACTGACTATTTGGGCGCTCTAAAAGATGATCCAGAATCTATCAGGTTAATTGGTGTTGGCGATTAACTTATCTTCAACTGCTATTTATACAAAGATAAAATGATCTATTTTTCTGAATACTAAGCCACACAAAATATGTCAGCATTTACGTTTTTTTATGAAATTCACTAAGACTGTTCCCAACATAGGAAATTAGAGGGATAATGATGATAGATAGAAACCTTACATATAAGAAGTGCATTGCGTATAAAAGCTAAATGTCTTTGTCCATTTGCTTCGTAGATCCTTCCAGAATTTCATTTCTCGCACTGATCCCGAAACCTTGGCTGCTATAAGTGGTGGAAAAATTGAGGGCTTATCTCCTGATATGTTAAAAACCACCTCGAACATTATTGGCAATATGCCTCCTGAAGAACTCAAAAGAATGTTCCAATTAGCTTCCTCCTTCCAAGGAGAAAATCCGTTTGCAAAATCTAATTCCAGCTCCACTCCTGGACCAATTCCATCGGACCTATCACCGGACATGCTTAAGACAGCAACTGACATGATGGGTAAAATGTCACCAGAAGACCTTCAAAAGATGGTTCAAATGGCTTCCTCTATGAAGGGGAATGAGTCAGCATCTTCAGCTGGTTTTCCGACAAATCCTGGGTCAGTTCCACCAAATGTGTCACCAGACATGCTTAAGATGGCATCTGAAATGATGGGTAAAATGTCACCTGAAGAACGTCAAAGAATGTTTGAAACGGCATCTTCCTTGAGAGGACAGGAAAGAGTACCTTCAGCAGCAACTGCAACTTCTTCTGATGGTGGATTAAGATCAGATGATGTTAGAACTCGAGAAAATTTTAAAGTGAATGGCAGCGACTTGGGTGAAAGTAGTTCCTCTCAGAGTTTGAATTCAAGTTCTCCTCAATCAAGTTTCCTAAATTCCGGTGGTGATCTACAAGAACAAATGAGAAATCAAATGAAAGATCCAGCTATGCGACAGGTTTGTTGCATAATTGTTTTTTCGTATTCTTTTATGTTATTTTTCTTGTTTATCTTCTTCATGAGCTTCCTTTGATCGCTTCTTTGGCACATATACACTTATCTATTTGGAATAGATGCAAAGTAAAGAAATATGTTCTTGGTAGCTGGTAACCTAGAGTTAATCTTTAATTTCTCTCTCTCACTCTCTCTCTCTCTCTCTCTCTCTCTCTAGAACTTTAAATTATTAAACTTTAACATATTATTAAATTGCAGTTATTTCATGATTGTTGCTGATAATAATTATCGTCCTGTTGGAATTAAGTCTTAGCTTGGTTTTTATCTGACTTCATTGCTTCCTGCCTTTGCAAGAAATATTTGTTTTTAGATTCAAGTTCTTATTATGTTATGCTCTTCTGTTATCGGCAGATGTTCACATCAATGATTAAAAATATGAACCCCGAAATGATGGCGAACATGAGTGAGCAATTTGGATTCAAGCTTTCGCGTGAAGATGCAGAGAAAGCTCAACAGGCCATGTCATCTTTGTCACCCGATGCTTTGGACAAAATGGTACGTGCTAAACCTATTAAAATGAGTAGGCAGTTTTCTGTTAATATTTTATTCTCTCTCTGATTCTTGAATTACACGATTGCAGATGAAATGGGCTGATAGAGTTCAACGCGGCATAGAAGGTGCGAAGAAGACAAAGAATTGGCTTCTGGGAAGACCTGGCATGATTTTAGCCATATTTATGCTGCTTTTAGCTTTTGTCCTTCACTGGTTTGGTTTCATTGGTAAGTAGAAGAGTCGAATGTGTTAATAATAGCTGTGTGATCCCAAACTTGGGGAGTTAAGATTAGTGTCTCACTGTAATGAATATCTACACAGTTCTGAAAAGACTGTTTTTTTGGTGGATTTACTTATTTGTTTTTGGCTGATATAGTTGTAATGTTAGATTAAGAAATCATTTTTCAATTTATTTTTTATTTCTCTTATCCAATTGACATGGTTTTATGATCCTTGAAGCTGTACCATAGACTCTTGATCAATCTTCTTCCTGGTGTGATTGAAAGAATTAGTTGTGTTTGCAAGACTTTTCGCTTTTAGAGAAGCTACCGTAAAAGTTGAAAAGTTTTAAAAGGGAGAAGTGTTTTTTTTTAAAAAAAAAATGAAAATTCAAAAAAAGAGTTCTTTTTTTATATAAAAAAAATTAGTTAATGTTTGAGAAAAAAGTAATAACTGAAAAGTACTTTTGCTACTTAAACAAAATTTCACTTATTTACAAAGATAAAATAGAAGTTAGCAGTTAAAAGTTGGTCACAAGATTTTTCTAGTTTCTAACTTATTTTACTTAAAATAAGTAGAAGTTTGTTTTTTTTGAAGCGCTTTTGAGTTTTTTAAGCTTCTACATTATTTTCAATGTTCATAGGTAAAACTTAGAAGTTGTTTTTTAAGCACTCTCAACGCAAAGTCAAAGAGATTGAAAAATAGAAAGCACCAACAATTTTTTGTTTTATTTCTGGTAGACATCACTTAAATTTTAGTAATGTAATAATGTATTTCCGTAATTCCGTGGACATTACAGGGGCAATTTAGACCTTGAACATATATGGTTAAAGTCAAAGGTGACGATGCTGTCATAGTTTAAATGCCGTCTCTCTCTGTTGCCAACTTTTACTAAATTATCTTCTACGGTACATCATAAAGTTTCCTTTCTCCACTTCTTCCTTTGTTGGCTTTTTTACTCGCTACAAATCATATAGTATATTCTGATTAAAATGCAACGTCAACATTTAATTATTTTCACTTTTTTTAAGTTGAAATAAATAATTTTTATAAAGAAGGATCTTCTTAGCTAAAAATAACTAAAAATACAGTAATTTGAATTCAATTTGCCAACGATATTTAAATAAGTTTGTATTAGTTAGTGAAAAGATATTATCTTGAAAAAGTGACGAAGCTAGGAGGCCAAGATGAGTGGATAATCTAACTTAAAAGTGTCCATTGTAAAATTTTTAAGGGAGTTTACTGAGTAAAACTATATTTATAATAATGTGTGTGAAAAATGTGTTAGTCGACCATAAATTTAGCGGCTGGTGATGGGAGCGTACAGAAATAGAATAAGCACTTATTAATCATTACTTTCTCAAAATATCATACAATAATTCATTCACACACACAACCAACCATTCAAATTCCAATTATTATATTGAAGTTAAAATATTTATATTTAGATTTAGATTTTAGAACCCAAACCAAATACAAATACTCAACAAGCAATTGCAGAGTTTCAGTTACGTTTTCTCATCTCCACGCAGATTTTTTTCCTCTTTTCTCTCTAGCTCGTTTCTGTTAAGTGATCTTATCCGTTACCATTTGATGTTATACTCGATCAGCAGGTCTAATGACGGTGTCAGTCGTTTCAGAGTCGTCATCGGCGGCGGTGAGGAGGAGGCAACCGCTGCTGACGATGCCAGTGACGTCATGGAACCACCGATTAGACGCGAAGGAAAAAGGTACACGCGGCGGCTGTGGCCCCGTGGGTGAGACGGCGGGCGAGTGTGCGGCGGTGTGCTGTTGCTGTCCGTGCGCGATGGTGCATCTCGTGATCCTGGCGGTCTACCGCCTGCCTACTGGACTATGGAGGAAGAAGAAGAGAAAAATGCTGCTGAGAAAGAAGAGGAAGAAGTTATCGGAGGAAAAGGATCAAAATCAGCGGAAAATTAGGGGTTCCTTTGGATTCTATACAGATGATGATGATGATCAGGAGGAAGAGGAGTCAGGGGATGGTGATGATTACAGGGGGAAAAGCGATGTCGTGGTTGACCAGGAGAATGAGATGTTGGACCGGTTCTATTGGTCTGGGTTCTGGAGGAGCTCTTCCCAGAGAGAGGATGATGAATGATGAATGTGAGTGAATGATTTCCATGATTGATTGATTGTTGTTCATTTTCTATTGCTTCTTTGAAATCAATTGCATAGTCTGGAGATGTTTGATTGCATTTGAGAGTGGAGTTCTCATGTTTGGGGTCTTTGAAATGCCAAGAAATGTGAATATGAGGTCAAACTTGTACATAAAAGATTTGAAGATGGTGTTCGAACTTTGTAGTCGTTATTTGAAGATTACTTTGTATACTGCATTATGCTTGTTTTATGAATGATAGATCTACAGTTTTGATCAATAATAAATTAGGTTATGGTGAAGTTAGGTACTCATTTCGCTATTTCGGTGAGGTTTATATCATTTACAAAGGACACCCTGAGTTTTGCAGACGAATAACGAATACCCTTTAAACTAACTGACAATCGTTGATTCAGTGTGTTTTTTTTTATAATTTTTCAAAGTTTTATAGCTTTCTTCTTTGTAAACTACACAAATCTCAATGAGTTTTTCGTAATTATTACTTGTTATTAATTCATTGATTTAGGCAAATTGTAGTACACAAGTTTTTATGGTTGGATGGTGACTAGTTAAAGAAGCTCTCAGCATATTTTAATAATTAGCATGGGCAATGGAATTCATCACAATTGGTCAAAATGTTAGTACATTCTGTCTTGTTCATTAATAAAGAGCTCAAATGTTTGTTTCTTTTCATTTGTACTTTTGCTTGTTTGTTCGGGTTATGCTTTATGCGTAGGTTAGGTTAGGTTAGGTCCTATAACTGTTCTACATAGTACACATACATATAACTGAATTTGACAGAGTGATGATGCAATATGTCCATTGGTCTATTGAGTCTTGTGTTAGAATTGCGTTTCTAGTAGCTTGTTTTGAAGAGTTTGTATCTATTATATGTGACATTTTTGCTAATTACAATTTAGTCCTTATGTTTTCAAAATTTACAAAAAATCCCTGAAATAGGATTGATCATTTACACTTTTTGGCTTCAGTTGTATAGTTTCAGCGAAATTTTTTTAACAAAATAAAATATTAATTGAACTTTTATGATTTAAAAAAAAAGGATGAGACTAAATTGTAATTAGAAAAAACGTCAAGAGTAGCATAGGTAATTCGTGCAAACCTTTAAGGGAAAAGAGTAGTGTGTAATTTTTATTTTATGCAAATTATTCCTATAAATCAAACAAATATAATCTCTGATACATTGATATAGCGATATGGATATGAGATGGATACGACTGTAGCATCCCTTTTCGTAGGAGGAGAAAGGGCACCACATCCGCACCAAGACGAACTCCTAAACAAGGTAAATGTACCCCATTCAAAAATTCATCCCGGCGAACGGCAAGCACTCGATCAAAACTCCGGCAACAACACCACGACGCCCCAACAACAATAGCAACAATCAGAGAAATGCGGAAGCGAATTCATAAACAACAATTCAATTCATAAATGCCATCCATGGCAACGTAATTCATAACGACAGTTCACAGATAATCATAACACATAGTGCCAGCACGGCTCAACTACCTATCCTGAACAACCCTAGATATCGTCAACTATCCCGCGTTAGGGGCACAATGGTACATAAAGTGATTAAAGTAAATCATAATGTTAAATACAATAACTCAAATCAATTCAGAAAGTAAAGACCCGACTGTTGTTGGGACACGGACAAGACAATGAATAAGAGCCAACCTAGACTTGCTGCTGCCGACTGACAAG
Source organism: Verbena officinalis (assembly GCA_958496215.1). Classification (NCBI taxonomy): domain Eukaryota; kingdom Viridiplantae; phylum Streptophyta; class Magnoliopsida; order Lamiales; family Verbenaceae; genus Verbena; species Verbena officinalis. The sequence continues at coordinate 2,615,719 of OY292385.1, forward strand.
ATAGGTGACACCGCCACCTGTCTACCTGAAGCAAGAACCAAAGTAGAAGGGGTGAGTATAAAGGATACTCAGTAAGGGGGGTTATACAATATAGGTATTGATCGCAGTCCGTCGTTTATCTTTTTAAAACCAAAAGTAATGAATGTTGCTGGTTTTGATAAAGATACAAATTATAATATAAATTATAAAACTATAATACAAAGCAACACTCGGGTTCGGCTTATTTTGAAAACACAAAAATGTTGACGAACCGGATGCATTTGAAATCATTTGCACATAATATCAAGCCGGTAGTTTAATGAGGGCTTAGTCGATTCACAATCCATCGAGTGTAGAAATGATCAGTTATCAGTAATGTACGAACAAGAAATGAAAGACGGGATTGTGCTTCGACTAAGTAACGAAAGCAGTAAATCAATTAGACAAGTAAATAATGTAACAAGTTATGCAATAATGTGTCCCGGCGAGAACGAGCCCTCACCTTATAACTCCCAATAATGGCAATCATGAAATCAATTACTCCACCACCAAAAGTCAATCATAACACAATTTAAGGAAACGAGTGGTGCCCTACAACACTACCGTACACAATTTAAGGAAACGCTCAAGGCGCTACCGTCGCATTAACTTAGACTAGCCAAACATCCCGACCGGCCTAAGTTAACACCTAGAGTACATATCGGGATTTGCCCTAGACGCTCGTCTCCAGGCTCACCTCCTGTATAACTCTTGGGCCCAAAGTCATGATCCAGTTCATGGCTCGCTTTTGAAATCAATATCAATTTAGGTGGTCAAAAGGGCCACTCGAAAATAGGGAATCAGGGTGTGGGAGGCCAAAGGGGCCATTCGAGACAAGGTTATAGTTGCGAGGTCGAGAGACCGAAGTTCGCATATAAAATAAATGGGTTTTTCTTGCCTCTAGTTGAAAATGTTTGTAAAATATTATACATATAGGTTTTGCTATTAAAATGTTTGACTAAGCACATAAGGACATAGTAAAGGCAAGAACAACAAACAAGAAGAAAAGCGGGATAATAATTTATTTCGCAAACCTATGTTTATCTACGATCTTGCCCCAATTGAAAGCATTTTAAACCCTTACCTGACTCGGCAAACAAGAAAGCAAGCAAACAACAGATATGATTCTCCCTCAAAGATCCCACCTGAAAACACGGGGCTTAAATGATGAATGACTAACACAAACAAAGAAGCAGATGGACGCTCGGCTACCAAAACGCAACATGCTTAGAGATGAAAATACAATATTTAAGCATAAAAGGACAAGTAGGGGCAAATTGGTCATTTAACATGTAAAACGTGGAATAAACGAATAACAAATAGCATTTGATTAAATATAAACATTTAAGCATAAACTACTCAGGTGGTATGATTGAAATTCCACAATAAACATGCATAACCCATTCAAGTCAATCAATTGAATTCCAACTTATCAACTTAACAACTTTTTCCAAGAGCTCAAAACTACAATCTAACATTCACTCATAATCCAAGTTTAATCGAACCCAAATCCATCAATTCAACTATACAATCATACATCGACAATATTCATCAATTTACAATTATGCTACAAGCTAAGGTGCAAGCAAATTCAGCTTAATTGATTCGAAAAGCTAAAAGCTAGTGCGAAAGTTGACATATATACATAATCATACAAAAACGGCCATAAAAGACAAACGGTAAATCGGATTGAGATAATACCAGCGCCGTTAGAACCGTTGCGTCGAGACGATGAATCTGTCCGAAGACACCGTCGCTGGATTCTCGCCGGAACAGTGTCAAAATTGCCAGAAACCGTTTGCTGCCACCGGACCGCCGCCAACGTAGTCGGACCCTTATACTCAAATGTTCCTCTCGTCGAGCCCGTCACTTCCCCCAAGCCCGTTTCTCGATCCGGTCACTCACGGGAGTTTAATTTCAGTTTGAAGCTCAAATGAACCCTAAATCCAAGAATCGAAATTACTCAAAATCGGGCTATCGAATTCGGAAATGGAGTTCGTAGAAAGCTTACCCACTTCGAGAAGGTTGGAAAGCACCTAAAGATCAACGAAAATGGTGGCCGGAGGACGTCGAACCACCACTCCCGCCATGGCTCCTCCGCGCGCCGCCTGGAAGTGGCCGGAGCGCCGCCGTTTGATGGAGTCATGCCACAAGACCACCACCAATCTTCTCATCTCGTCACGCCGGTCAAAACCTTGGTGGTCTGCGACGGTGGCGCCGCCTAAAACGTCGCCGGAGCTCCACCAACGCCGCGCCTAAAAAGTGGTCGTATCTCCGCCGTCAGTGGTCGGATAGAGTCAAGACCACCGCCAATGGATTCCTCTCGTAGAAACGGTTCAGACCCGACCGGTCTCAGGCCTTGCCGTCACCGGAAAAGTCAGATCGAAAAAATGCGACGCCATTTGGTTCTCTCTGCTGTTACGCCGCCGTCGCTGCTCCGATGGCCGGGAAAATAGTATGGTTGGATTCGTCTCGTCGATACGGTCGTCTGGACATATGATTCGTCGAATTCCGACAACGTTGCAAAAATCGTGTTTGAGAGAGAATGGCTCGTCGTTCGATGATTCTCGGTGTGTGTGGTTTCTAAATATGGAAGGTTACTATATATATTTTTTTTCGAAAAATGAGACAAAATGCGAAGTCTCGGAATTAGACGTACTTAGTGTCAAAATGACCGTAATGAAAAGCTTAACAAGGTTCGAGGTTCGTTTCATGAAAATTCGGGCATTTACAAAAAGTCAATATCGAATGGGGTCAAAGTGTAAATAATTTTGGGCCAAAAATGCAATATCTTGGAAATACAATTTTACGAATAATATTTGGAACCTCGATGAAATACATCTTTAAAACATTGGATTCCGGTCCAACGTGCATTGTTAAATTACTAGATTCGATTAAACGAGCTAAAAATATAAATTTACCAAATTGACCCTAGTTAGTGACAAAACGGTGCAAGTATAATTCTTATTAATGCTGTGAGTTTTAAAAGCCAAATCAATGGTTTATGAAAAATCCTTTAAATGCAAGATTTGGAAAACGTGTAATTATGAAAGACGTCGGGACCGTAAACGGTCCGAATCTCGATAAACATGCTAATTCTGAACTTGGGAATTATGGATCGTCACAACGACACAATACGAATTATTTTTAATATTTTACACTATAAAAATATTAAATACGATATCGGATTCGACAATATAAGAGTTTTTAGAAATATTATATATGAAGTTATAGTATAGGATATGAAAATTAAAAATGAACAGAACTAGTCGATATTCAATTTGAGATTGACAACTAAAAATTTGTGTGAATTATATATGTTGTTTGTTTCAACATAATAAACTATGAACCAAATTCCAAATTTTAAGATTTGATAAAAATAATGATTTGATGAAGTCATAAAATAAAATAATAAAAACATAACATCTCATGTTCAGCCAAATGTCATGTACTTAAAGAAATTCTAGTTGGGTTTTAATCTTTTAATCAACAATGTCTTGAACTTAAATTTGGTTAATTATTTTTTGGTTGAACAAATTATTGCAAAGTAATATAAGTAATTATTAGGTTCTTTTGTCATACTTTATTCATCAGCATTTTCAAAACATTATTATTAATTAGGCGGCAATTTATGGATAATTACAATTTTACCTGTTCGACTTAGGGACAAATACAGTAACATCCTATCGACTATTAGAAATTACATATAGATTCTCTAAACCTAACAGATATCTGAAAGACTTGACTCACGGATTCTCTTTCCTATTAGTACAGTTGTTATAAAATCTTGAAAGAAGTATGCCACCTTCGATCCGTTAAAGTTTTGCTTCTCTAGAGAAGATGAGAGGCTAAAAATGAAAGTGTTCACAACACATACCGAAAGGATACGAATTAAGCCGACCATTAATGACTAGTTCGAACACCAGGAGTGGTCTGATCCCTTATCAGAAATCTCTCTCCCAGCTATTGGAGAAAGTTACAAAATAACTAAATTACCATAATATTATTGTAGTATTTGTTATATGTGGAATGAACAAAGTAATTGAGCTGTTGTTCAGTTAATAAAAAGTTAACGTCTAATTGGAAATAAAAAAATGACTAATGACAAAAACTTAAGTCTTAGACGAAACCATAGTCCAGGGTGTATTTATATAATTTCTAATAGTCGATTGGGTCTTGTTGTATTTTTTTCCTAAGTCGAGGGATGTAAATATAATTATCAGATCATACCTGCCACGTGTTACTATTCTATAGGTATAGAAAGCCGAATCAATTAGCAATTAGTTTAATGATTTATCGTCCTCGAAAACCCGTCATTCTACAGTAAATAATCCATAATTCTCCAAACACCAATAAAAGGGGAAAGTACCACAAGACTTCTCCAAAATTCTTCTTCCTTTTCTTCTCAATTCTTACTTTTCTTGCCCACAATTATTTCATCAATCGATAATCTCACGCTCTGTTTATACCAAAACTATCGACTCCATAACTGTTGAGCTTTGATCTGCTGTTAGATTGGCTACACCCCACACCCAGTGCGAGGGCCACTTTTTTTGGGTAATTCTATTTTTTGGGCTTTAGAATTTGTGGGGTTTTAGCTGTACTTTCTGTTGTGTTTTTAGTGATTCTTATGGATTAGAGTTTGCGTGAAAGCCATGTATTTCTGATATATAAAGAGAAGTCTTTTTTGTGGGTTTTTGCTCGTTTTGTGATTTTAAAAGACTTGAATTGGGCACCTAGAATTAGAAATAGAAGTTCATGAAATTTTATTCAAGGATTGGCAATTCTTGTGTTTCTTTTTTTTAAACTTGTGTCCAAGGGTCAAATTCTCTAGTTAAAAACTGCTTGTTTTTTTGTTTTCTCTTTCTGTTGATTGGGTCCGGTCTGAACCAGCGAGGCGAATTTTGCCCTCTTTTCTTGGCACTGTATCTACAAATAGTCTATAGCAAGAGAATTGGTTAATGAATTTATTGAATTTTGTGTCGGGCATGTTGGTTGTGTTTGATTTGTTTGTTGATAAAGATGTTCTCTTTGGGGTGGGTGAGAACGGTATTAAAAAGATAATACAGCATTTATGTTTACTTCATTTTGTGGAAGATTTCAAAATTAGACCATGAACTAGATTAGTTACCGTTCTTCAATTCTACAGTGGATTTTTCTTAAGACATCAGCTCTAGAGACAAATTCTAGTTGCCTTTTCCAAATTGATAGAATTGATACTTTCTAATGGTTTGATTATATGGTTATTTCCTTGATTCTGCCCCCCCCTTTTCTGGTTGATTTAATATTGATTTTATCTTTTCGATTTTCATTTTTCCTATTGGTTTACTCAACTTAATGTCACATGGTTCAGTTATTTTAAAGTTCTGGATTGAGCGCTGTTCTTTTCATTCTTTAGACTTTTGATTCTGCAGATAGTGAAAGCCTGGAAAATCTGCAATGCTTTCGTTTAAGGATCTCATGTTGATCCTTTGTTTGAATTAAGATTTCAATGTTGTGTAACAGATGGAGGAGGAAAAGGTGTCTGAGAACCAATTGATTTCTGCTGCGGCTTTCGTGGAAGGAGGAATTCAGGAAGCATGTGATGATGCTTGCAGTATATGTCTTGAAGAATTTTGTGACAGTGATCCTTCAACAGTATGTATGAGGGTAATTACCATGACAATTCTTGGCTAAAATGCTCACCATTTTCTTTTTTCTGTTGCAGTTGACGTGTTGCAAGCATGAGTTTCATCTTCAATGCATTCTTGAATGGTACATAACTCTACTCCCCTTCCTGAGAATATGTTTTCTTTTTTGCAAAACATTAACCATGTTGCTTTTATGATGTTCTCTTAATTTCGTCTAACCAGAAAGATTTTATACTTATTCCTGCTTTTGTTACTAAGACATAATCAGGGACTCATTCATGGTTTAGTGAATCTATTGAACAAATGATTTGGTAAAGTATTATGCTTATGTAGTATTATAGATGGACATCCTGTTACATAGGAGCGAGAAGTATATAAAGGTGACAAGGATTATAAGATAGGATAGTGATCTTCCCATACTATATACTTTGCAATGGTAAAGATTTTATTTTGTGTTCTTTTGGTTGAACATTTTTTTGTTGAAATGAATGAGGAGATATGTGGATTTGATACTTAGGTGTACTCCCAAGTCCTAACTTAAAGCAACTTAACATTCACAATTCTTCCTTCTTCCTCCTCCCTTTCCTTTTTTAAACTTCATATCAGATCTTGTATTTTCGACGGGAATTGAGCTTGTATTACTTACATGGAAGCTTGTCTTTCCATTTTTCATCCTTTTCTTCCCATTTCATTCAATGTTACCACAGAAAGTGCCAATATTAATCACAAGATTAAAATAAATCTTCAGGTGCCAGAGAAGCTCCCAATGTCCAATGTGTTGGCAGGCCATCAGCTTGAAGGATCCCAGCAGGTACACTAAATTTGTTTTGCTCCTATTTTACATGCTTCATTTTCTTCTTCCAAATTTTATTCTGCAAAGCCTCTTATTCTGCACTTATTTGGCAGCCAAGAGTTGCTTGATGCTGTGGAACATGAGAGAAACATTCGGATGAATCCACCTAGAAATACAACTATATTTCATCATCCAACCTTGGGGGACTTTGAATTGCAGCATGTTCGTCACTCGTTCTGAATTTCTATCGAATTAGCTTAGTTAGACACTACCATGCTTTTGATTAATTTTTGGGTCAATTATAAATAACCCCCTGAGATTTGCTCCATTTACGAAAAAAATCCAGAGTTGGCAAATCATAAAGAAAAACACCCTCACACTATCAGAAAATCGTGACTCAGTGTGTTTTTTTTTTTTGTGGTAAATTTCAAGGTATCAGGGTGATTTCCGTAAACGGCACAAACCTCAGTTTTTTTTTTTTTTTTGTAATTATTCCTTAATTTTTACATAAACTTCTTGTGCAGCTGCCTGTTAGTGCAAGTGAGTCTGAACTTGAGGAGCGGATTATTCAGCACTTAGCTGCTGCAGCTGCAATGGGGAGAGCTCGTCAGCTTGCTAGAAGAGAAGGTCAGAGGAGCAGAACTTCTTCTCAAGGCCGCCCCCATTATTTTGTGTTTTCAACTAATAATAATCCTAATGGTGCTTCTGCTACTTCGGCTGCTTCTCCAAATTCTCCAGTTATGAATGTTGGAGAAGATTCTGGACATGTTATTAACCGGCCACCTTCTTCTCCTCAATCTGAACAGCTTATGGGTACAGCCTCTGGATCAAGTAGTGGGGCATATCAACATGGAACACCTAGGTATCATTACCTACAGTTATTTTCTGTTAAATTTTGTTTTGAAGATCATATTTGTTAATTTTTATTTTATTTTGTTCTTCTAGGAGGTCTCCTGCTCAGGGTTCCCCTAATAGTCAGGATAGAGCTGGACCATCAGATTTTCAGTCATTCTCAGAGTCTCTCAAAACACGACTTAGTGCATTGTCAACGAGGTAAAAGGGAACCTAGTGCCGATTATTATAATTTACTCTCCAATTTCTTACAGAAACTGTGTTCTTTTCCTTGTTACCAACTTCACCAACACTATGTTTGGGTCTAGGATTTTAGGAAGGAAAGGAAAAGAAAATGATGAGAAAAAAGTATAATTTGGTGTTTGCTTGCTAAAGAAAATAGGAAAGGAAAGAAACAAAAGGAAAATAAGAGAAAAACGAGGAAAGCTTACGCTCGCACTTATAATATCATGTTGATCGATTTATCCTGATTAATCATAAGCAATCCTCATTATTTCTTTTTTAATTGGGGAAATTATTTTCCTCACTGTTTTCCTTCACAGCCAAACAAGTTGAGACTAGAGAATTTAGAATTTCATTTCCTTAGCATTTTCTTTTTCTGGGCAAAATCTAGAACTAAAACATAGTGCAAAATAGAGAAGATAAGAAAATAGTTAGTCGAAGGTGATTGTAGGGAGAACCGTAGCATGTAGATAGATTCTATTAAAGTTGAACTTTGGTAGAAATATTAACTATCTGGCATCTCTCTTTTTTCTTTCAAGCAGTAAAATTGGGATTGAAGCTTTTCTTAACTGATTCCCATTTTGTCTTCCATTTGCAGATACAAAGATTCAATAAGCAAGAGCACAAGAGGTTGGAAGGAGAGACTGTTTGCTCGGAACAGTCCAACATTGGACCCCACTCCTGAAGTTCGAAGAGAGGCCGAGCAAGGTACTACTGCTACTGCTCAAGGTATCACTAGTGTATCACGAATGATGGATCATCTTGAAATAGCACAAGAGAGTACAACCAACACATCGAATAATTCAGAGTATAGAACAACTCCAGAAAGGCAGACCATATCTTCTCCTGCGAATGAAAATGACGCACATGCTCCATGTGCTGCTACTTCTGCATCAAACTAAGTCTCGATTCACCAATTTCACCGCATTCATATCTTCTTGGTAAGAGGGTGTTTGGCTAAGATTATTCTTATCAATGTACAAGTTCCTAGAGCTTATAAGATGTTTTTTCAGCTTATGAGCTCCTGTATCTTATTCTGGAACAACTTTTTAAAGTGTTATTGCTTATAAGATGTTACGACAGCTTATAAGTTGTAATTTTGTTTTGTGAAGATGGGAGCTTTCAACTTCTTTTAGTACAATAATTATAAAAAAAGAGCATTTTTTTGCTCCTTCGCGGTTTTTTTTTTTTTTTTTCCCTTTTCCAGCACTAAGGGAATGTTTGGATAAGCAACTTCGGCTTATTTTTAGCTAGAAGCTAGAAGCACCCTATAACCAACTTTTGGCTTCATTTTCTGAATTCTAGGTTATTTTCGTAAGTAAATAGAAGTACGATTGGTCTAATAAAAGTGTTTCTCAACTATTTTCTCCAAACACTCCTCAATTTATTAGTCCAACTTTTACAGCTTTAACTTCTACTTTAGCTTCTCTAATAGCACAAGAGTTTGCTAACACCCACACAAGCTCTTTTCTAAATATCAATATCTTATCAATGGTTTCGATGGATACTCCACTGTCGGAAGATGGATAATCGACATGATTTTTTGTTTTGAGTTTCAAGATTGTGAAGATTGATTTTGCCTACTTTTGCTTGGTATTGATCTTGTTAGAATGATTTGTCATCAGGTGAGCTTCTTCTTTCTCAAGTCGATACTGCCGCGATGCTCGCTTTTCAGGCATATGGTAGACTTTTAAGTAGTAGTTATTTGAGAGAAGTCAGACAATTTGGTGCAATAAAGAAAAACATTTGCTACCTTGGAAACAAACCAGTGTATAAACCATACTTATAGAGTTGTAAATTTAATTTTGGTCTATGATTTCCTATTTATTTATGGATTTGTGTGTCGAACTTTTCGATTCGAAATGGTCATTGTTATTTTAATTCAGCCATTATCTTCAATTGTCGGAATTTTAAGAAAAATATTAATACGCTCAACCTAAATATTCCGATGACTTCGGTTTGTCGGAATTGCAACCTAATGTGGCAGATTGTAAATTTCATAAAATTCAAGTTGCAATATGCAACAGAAAAAAAAGTCAAGTGGCTTAGTCTAAAAAATAATTTCTCCATAAGAAATTATAAACTAATAAATACTAAAAAGAGATTAAAGCAACCAATCAAATTATAATTCAGCTTGCTCAAACGTCTAAAATATATTTTTTTAATTCTCTCTATTTTATTTCGGATTTAAGTAAATAAATCTTTGGAAATTATCAATTTAAATATTATTTAAACTTAGCCGATCTATTCTTATTAACACAGTGGTCATAGGTTTCCATTGGGGAATTTGCATAATCTTCTGTGGAGGATTTTCGAATTAAGTAAAATAAAGGGTATCAGTTCAAATTTTCTTAAATTGCAAACCCCGACCCTGTGCGACTCTTCCCTGTGCGCGCTTTAAAAATCAAGGGACGAAGCAGTTTATTTTGTTTCTTTCCTGTTTAGATTTCGGTTTGGCTATCAAAATATGTCGACGGAAGAAGAAGAAAACGCCGCAGAGCTTAAGATCCCCGATGGTAATTATTCTTCACTTGATTTTAGTGTTCGACGCAGGTCGATCGATTGTGTCCCTGTGTGTGTGCACTGTGGAGTTAGTTTAGGAGTCAACTTCTGATTCTGCTAAATTGAATCTAATTTCGAGTTAGGAAAATGGCTTATTAGAATTTTAATGGTAAAAAGCAGACAAACCCTAAGTTATTGGTGGGCTTCGCTTCGTTGATTGATGTAGGCGTAATTTTAATTCTGTTTCTTTCGTTTCCCCTTTTCCCCTCCGAACATTGGAAAATCATTCCCAGTTAGATAGAAAGGGGAATAGAGACTCTGAAATTCTTATGGTGATCTAATATGATTCTATGTTTTTAGTAAAATTATTTGATGCTTACTTTTGTTCCGGTAGGATAAATGGCTACGTTTGAGAGATTCTGTGAATATGGAATTATGTTCATATCTAGCTCCTCTATCAAACCTAAGTCGTTTTTTTCAATTTAGCTGGTTTCTGTCTGCTCTTTTAGATTTTCTTGTGTAACCTGATCCAAGCTTATGTGCGAAAACTTGTGTTTTGCAGAATTTCTGAAAGCTAAGTGTCTAATGAATAGTGAAGTTGCCTTAATTCTTGAACACAAGTACGAGCAGCTTCAGCAGATGGGTGATGACCCAATGAATCAAATGTCGCAGTAAGAAACTTTTACACTTCCAAATTTCATCCATCATTTTCCAAGTTATGATGTAGAGTGCATTTGTTATTCCCTTAATGAAAATCCAGGGCTTCATATTTCTAGATGATATAGTATCTAAGAAATTTATTAAGATGGTGAAGAAAAGAATAAAGGAATAATTACGACCCCCACAAACCACACCCCCGAGGTTTGGCGGTTTTACGAGAACACCCTCAAACCTTGGAAACTACAAAACCACCCCGAGTCAACGATTGTGGACGATTTTCTGTTTGAAAGGTAAGTTCGTTATGGTTTGCAAACCTCGGGGAGTTTTTCCTAATGTTTCAAGATTTTAGGGTGTTTCTCGTAAACGTGGTAAATCTCAGGGGTATTCGTAATTGACCCAAGAATAAATAAATAATATTTATCTGTATGTCATATGCTATGACTGTCCAAAACAATTGTGAGATTATTATACCCCTTTTTCCAGGGTTTTTGAGAAATCACTCCAATATGTGAAGCGCTTCAGCAGATATAAGAATCCTGATGCTGTCAGGCAAGTTCGAGAGTATCCTTCTATCGTTTATGCAAAAAAAAAAAAAAAAAGAAAAAAAAGAAAAAAGAATGATGTTTCCATAGAGTAGAATACCCGTTTCATTGTTTCTAATCATTTGGTGTAAAATCTATATGCTTTCTATCATACCTTCTTTGGACATTGTTAATCTTAACACGGTTACAGAATTCTTAGTAGATATCAGTTGGCTGAATTCGAGGTAAATGTTTGCCACTTTTCCAGATGAATATTGCATGTATATTGCTTGAATTCTGGAAGAATATATTATATATCAATCTTAAATTTTACAATGTGCAGCTCTGTGTACTTGGGAACCTTTGTCCAGACACAGTGGAGGAAGCTATAGCCATGATTCCATCCATCACGGTACTTTGTCCTCTGCATTATTTATTAGAAATAATTACGAAAAAAACCCTAATGTTTTGCCTTTTTTCTAAAAATACCCTGAAACCTTGAGAATTACAAAAAAAAAAAACATTGGTTGTGATTTTCCATTAGTTTGAGGGTGCTTTTTGTTACCATTGGCCAAACCTCATGGTGTTTTTCATAAACAGCGCAAGCCTTAGGGGGTTATTTGTAACTGAGCCTAGTTATATTTGGCAAACTTGAACCCGCAGTATTGGAAAAACCATATCTGAAGGGTCAATTCGAATATGTTTTCCTATTTGGATCAAATCAGAATTTCTTTTCGTGCAACCATCTCTCCATGACTCTATTCCACATATGCCCTTTTGATTTATGTAGATCGATTTCATATAAATCCCATTAACAAACGTATAAAGCTTTTCGTTACTTTTACTTTTGCAGACTAGAGGACGAGCACATGATGATGAGGCGATTGAGAAAATGTTGAATGACCTCTCTCTCATCAAGAAATTTGAATAGTGTTGTTTAACTTTGTCATTGTAGGACTGTATCCTTGTTCCTTGAAACAAGATTAATGCACTCGAGGAAGTTGATTTCTATTTACTATGTTTGTTTCCCATGAAATCTTATTTAACTTCAGCTAACTGGAGAAGAGTCGATGGTCAAGAAGTTCATCAATGGATCATTTCTACGCCACTTGGTGGTAAAACTAATTGTTTCCGTTAGCAACTTAACAGACTTACTACGAGGCACTAAATATGAAAAATAAGATGTGTAATTTGTCGCCTTTTTTTTCTTCTCCTAAGGTACTACAAAGGCCCAATTAGGGGCAATCATCTAAAGCCAGTTGTTCTATGCACATGCTAGAGTTTAAACCTTGCTTAAGAGATCTAAAATCTTATCCTACTCGACTAATTGATCTTTGGTATATAGCATGCCATAAAAGAATTATGAAAGTTGAGCTAGAGAGAGGATTTCCATTGTCGATTATATATTATAACACCTAGCCCAATGAGGCCCATTATTAAATTGAAATTTGAGAATATAACTATATTTTCTCATTATGTGGATTTATATATTCTTGAATGTTAATTATCTACAAAAATACGCGAACAATTAAACTGAGTGCAAAGCAAGTAGAAATCTCTTACTCTTACAGTTGTTTTTTTCTTGTATTTCACTTTTTTTACACTTTGAGTTTGACCTAATTACTAAACTCTAATATCTTTTTATCGATAGATCATAGACTGATGCAACTGTTTTCCCATAATACCGAATCACTAAACTAATATAGTACCGTAAATTCTGTTTTGGGGATTAAGGATAGAGAGAATATTTGTCTTTATTTTAGGGCATGATGAACACATTCCCCCTGAAAAAGAACCAAAAAGTCTTTAATATTCTATTATTGCATATCTATGTAATAATTTATAATTGGATTTGAATGGGTAACATATCACGTGTTAGTATATAGAAATAGTGTCAAATCTTTACAAAACTGATCTGTAGTTAACGTCTCATCGATCTGTCATGTCTAAAACATTTCTTCCTATTTGACTTATTATGGGACTTCTTAATCGTTCTGATTTACAAAAGTTGATATTCGCTAGCTGTTGCGCTTTTACCCATCAAACCATATAAAATCAGCTTTTCTTAACTAACAATTCTTAAACAGACTGACAAACAACTTTTTTGTTTCATACAACAGGTCTATTCATTAATAATTAATTACTAGTAGTAAAGAATTGCAATGAATTACATTTCGATACACTAAAGTTTGATATATTTACAAATTGATTTTTCGTGTTTGAAAAATTATCACACAAATGTGTGACTATTGGAAAATAATCCTGCTTAGAACATGTTTACTTTTATGGTTGCTAATATGAACAAATAAATATCATGGCATATTATTATTAGGGATTTTGATGATTTGTGGTGTTTACTTATATTCACTAAACAAAATAACCTAACAAGGTCAAAAAGGAGCAGCAATATAAGAGGCAAATTGGTAGATAAATGTTAGGTCAGACAGTTTAAAACGGGTCAATATTGTGTATATGTAAACATGTTCTAGCTACTAATTAAGACAATTAACTACCTTAATAGGCACGAGTAAACGTCTTCTTAGAATTTCAACTAGGAGTTGTTCAGGAGTATTTTTAGAAAATTTACACATTTATTGAAACCGCAGGGAGTATAAAGTAATTTCTTAAAAGGAAGAAGTAAATAGACAAAACTTACATTATCCATTTTTGGATTATAGTGGAATTTTCATAATCAATTCAGTCCATATATCTTTCAATCACAAGATTATATTCAAGCTAGCTCTCGATCGTTGTGAACTGAAATATACCAATTTCTTAGCTATAGAGTAGCTCAACAACGACAAGCTAAGAGGACAAGTTATATCATACATTTATGGCCTACCTGGACAAATATTCATCTACAAAATTAATATTGTGAGGTCCCATCGATCGGATAGTACTTATCAATTCACAAATTTCTAGCATATATAATTTTCCTATACCTTATATTATGCAAATCAGAAAAAAAAAAAATACCTACATAAATTACTCATAGGAGTTTGTTAATTAAACTATAAGTTTTGACCCTATTAGTCAAATAATTACACTTATACAGGAGTTTCATAAATTACAAAAAATACTCAATTTTTAGGAATTTTGACTAAGATGGCCCGACCCGTCTCTTGTAGCTTAGCAAGCTGCCATGGAATATAAACATATATAATTAACCCATTTAACTAAATTTGCAAACAAGACCTACAAAAAGATTAAATTTTAATTTTCTTGTAAATCAGTACTGTTTGTCATTGCTGGACCCAACTCCATATTAATTCTTCCTCTAATGGAGTTACGTTGGATCTAGAAATGCGAAATACCACAGATCGCCAATGATGCGAAATACCACAGATCGCCAATCACCTTTTTCTGTAAGTTGAACAGAAAACTTGTCCAATAGCTTCACATGTTTTTAATTTTTATCTAATTAATACGACTGATCATTAATGTGCAAAGTACATCTCATTAGTTTTTTTTTTTTCAATTGAGAATTTTTTTGTCTATTTACATCTCATAAATAGGCATAAAAGTTAAAAGAGTCTTAAACTTGAAAAAAAGAAGAAAGAAACTATTTATACAAAGACATTTATTCGATCGTATCCGTATTATGTACGTACATCACAACTATTAACTCAATGTTGATTTCAGTAATTCCCTTGATTCTAAGTCATTAATTAATTCCACATTAATATTAAGGATAATTACACAAATCTCCCTAATATTTGATTAAAATTCGAAAAACATTAATCGAAACATTACAATCTTACAAATAATTCCAGTATACCTTATGAATAGTACTAATTAGTTTCATTAGTTAATTTGGAAGAAAATATTGAAGTTAGGGCATATATGTTACACTAATCCCAAAACATTCCAAAACCATTAATATCTCCCCCACTTCATCCGCTTGATCCCTTACACATAATGCAGAATCGCGACAAAATAATAGATGACTCCCACCCACTCATTCTCTCAATCATAATAATACACACACTCTCTCTCTCTCTTCCCTCTCTTCTCTCTCTACACATCTGCATATATTCAAGAATCGATGTTTCAATGAACAAAAACCACCTTTTCTTTTTTACAAAAAACCCCACTTGAATATGACTAAAAAGAAATTAAATACCCCATATGTATTAATCTAGCATGCACAAACACTTCTAAACATTTTACCACCGTGTCGGACATTTCTCTAGTATAAAATATAAAAAAAAATCCGTATATCCGTATCATATCGTGCCCGTATCGCAGTATTTGTGTCCGTGTTTCGTTGTTATTAATTATTACCACTTCACTCATTCTATACAATAAACAGTCTCATTCTTGTACGTACAGTTTTTATATATCTTAGTTCCTATCTGAAATACTCGACAAATACATATAGAATTAAATAGAAATCTAAATTATTATCCCTTCCAGGCCAGTAGTACTCTTTCCGATCCTTTATTTGCCCTTTTCCATCCTTTTCCTTGTTCCTTACTTGTCTTGAGCCTCAGCCAGATTTGTATACTTTTTTAACTCTATCTTGATCTGCTTTTAGCTATCTTAAATATTTGCTCTCGCTCTCTCTGATTCTTACTCAATTTTTCTTGTTATAGAGAGGAAATAATTCTACTAAGTAAGTGCTTGATTATCTCCGGCGAAAATGTCTGCAGACATGACTTCCGAACGAGTCTGCTATGTTCACTGCAACTTCTGCAACACCATTCTTGCGGTATATAATTAATTGTGGTTTTTCTGCTTTTAATTTGGTTTAATTCTCTAGGGTTGATGACCTAAGATAAAAAAAAAAAAAGAATATTGCTGAGCCTTTTCCTAATTTTGGACACAGTAGCTTTTCCTCAGTTTTTGTGTTTTGGTTTTTGGTTTTCTTGAAATCTCCTCCAGTATTTAATGCAGGTGAGGGTTGGATTTTGATATTTTATGGGTTTTTTTTTTTTTTTTTTTTTTTCTTTTTTTTTTCTGGAATGATATTTTATTTTTATTTTTTGTCCTCATAAGTTTCTGTCATAAAGCTGCCAGATTAGATTGACAATATGAAAAAAAAGGTGACCCGAGTTTCCATTTGGAAAAGAAAGATCGACGACGTTGCTTATAAATATTTATCTTTAATTACATTTATTGATATTTTATGTTGAATTTCATCACCCCTTTAAGTTCTTTTCTTCTCCAGAGATTCTTCTGACATGTCTGATTTCCAGAAATTAAGGAAAGAAGCTAATTGAGCTTCTACCTTTGAAGAAGTCAATTTTGTGAGATCAACAAATTTGGAAAAAGAACAAGTAAATTGTTTATTGTATTCAGAGTTTTTTTTTTTGAAAATATTGTATTCAGAGTTAGAAACTCATGATCTACCGCAAAAGGCAAGAAAATTAATGATTTAGGGTTCCGGGTTTTAATTAGCTTTAATTCTTTTTCACATAATAAACCCAACGATTTTTCCAGTTCCAAATTCAATTAAGTTTTTAATGCAATTCATAAGTGCTTTTAACTAATGTGTTAAAATTTATTACTCGTCTTCTCCTTCTGAGAATGTTTCTCTTTTTCTTGTTCATTTCATACTGCTGCTGCACCTCTCTCTCTCTCTCTCTCTTGAAAATGGGTTCTTCTTTTTCACACACAACCTTTTCCTACAACTTTAACCTGATCTGGGTTTTGTTTGTTGTTTATGTGAGATCTGGAATTGTATTTTCTGAATATTAGGTATTTACAAGAGTTGAAAGTACTTTTGAGTAGAAATTTCAAAGTACGTTATACACGACTACCAACATTAACTATAGTGTGTTATTGTAGTTGACGATTTTAATTACGTACAGTCTGCAAATATAATCGATGGGATCATGATTCCATCTTCGTTATATATATCTGGTCTTTGATGATTTCCGTTCCAGTCACGTCGCTGTTTCTCTCTCTCTCTCTAGCTCTCGATGTCAGAAGAGAAGAGAGCAGGCAGAAATAAAAAGTGATGAGCACGAAGACCATAGCATACATAGATCTAACCATTTATGTCAGCCTCATATAAAGGGAACTATATATCACGAAAAGAGAAGCCATTAATGGATACTGCTCATCATGGAGAGAGAGAGAGAGAGAGAGAGAGAGAGTTTTCCTTTCTTGATGGTCATGTACTCATGTCGTTGTAATTCTTTCTTAAAATTAAACTGTTTAGGGTTTTGCTAAATATGTAAAATGATTGTAGTTTTTCAACATTTTTCTTGGAATTAATCTGATCATGAAAATTGTGGACTAATTACGGCGGGCGCAGGTTAGTGTTCCATCGAGCAGCATGTTCACGATCGTGACAGTCAGATGTGGTCACTGCGCAAACTTGCTGTCTGTTAATATGGGAGCTTTGCTCCAGTCTGTTCATATCCAAGATTTCCAGGTATAATAATATAATTAATTACATTATGTTTTTACTTTTTATTATATATATATTTATAGCCTTTTCCCATGTCCTACCTTCAGGTTTTAAATTTTTAGTTGTCTGTCCCCAAGAACGTGGTAGTACTAAATATATAGGTTTCAGTGCCCTATACTTTGATTTTAAATGTAATATTTCAACAACAAATGCAAAAATTAATCCACTTAATTGCAATTTTGATTCTATAAAATTATTAGTTTTTATATTTGAGTCATCAATATATATATATATATATATAATTAATTTTGTTGCATATATATATTGGAGCTCCAGAAACAACAATCAATGGCAGAGACTGCTGCAAAAGACATTGGTTCGTCTTCAAGCAGGATCAATAGATTTGGCCCAATGCCAACTGAACATGAACAACCTAGGTTGCCTCCAATGCGTCGTAAGTTTCTTGATATTCCGTCCGGTAATTAGTTTACCACTTACAATTTTAGTCCTTTCTAAGTTTGTTTTTCAAAATTCATTCTATAACTTTCCATTTAATTAGTCCAATTTTGGCTGGAAACTTGCCGGAAAATGCAAAATTCGTCGGTGAGACATTTTATCAAAACCACCGATTTTCTTCAAGTGATCATGTGGAGATTTTGACCATGAATTAAGAATCTGATGATTGTAATGGAGTATCTCATGAGTGACGCTTGCGATTCTTCTAGCGAGTTCTCGACAAGAATTGCAGATTCATATTGTCAAAATCGAATTAAATTTTCTCAAAATAAAAAGTTACAAGATGAATTATAACAAGCAAACTTAAACAGAACTAAAGTCCGAATGTGGTTAACTTAATTACACATAAATTGTCCACTTTGACCTTTCTTATTGGACATGATCATCTATTTCAAATCCCTATTCCATCTTGTATTAAGTCCATTTACCTTGATGTATACTTGTAACTATCTAGCTAGCTTTCCTAATATGCATTTTTCAGATGATCAAGAGAAATTAATTATGTTTTAGTCTTTGCTATTCTCCTAGGGATTTGATACTAATTGATTAGGTTTTGAAAGCTAGTGGTGTGGTACCACAGTGTCATCAAGTTAAAACTTTGATGATTAATTTTTCCATGGAAAAGTGCTGAAAAAGAGTACCTGACTTAATTCTTCTTTTACAGCCCCGGAGAAAAGGCAAAGGGTTCCATCAGCATATAATCGTTTCATAAAGTGAGTACACAGACTTTGATTCTATTTTTGCGAAATAAATCATATAATAAGAAATAAATGTTTATAACAATCTTGTTATTGTATATTTACAGGGAGGAGATTCAGAGGATAAAGGCTAGCAATCCAGAAATTAGTCACCGCGAAGCTTTTAGCACAGCTGCAAAAAATGCAAGTCATCTATATATATATATATATATGATTAATACGTACACATATATATATAATTTTGGTGTAAAACTCTCCCTACCGATAAATCATTAGTTGAATATTTTACCACCTTATATGTTATCCATCCCACGGTGAATAAATACTAAATCTATTACCTCAATCGTCAAGTCACGTCATTAACTAGCTAGCTCCCTCACGGTGAGTTTGGTCAAATACATATTACTTAACGGTAATATATATGTACATATATTTATACAAGCAAATACATAATTCAATCATGTTGATTTTCTTTTAGTATAATATATATAGAGAAATTATTACATCTGAGTACCCCTGAGATTTGCCATATTTTAATTTAGATCCCTCTAGTTTCATTTATTACATATGAATCCCTGGAATTGGACTATCATTATCTATGTGTATATATATGTTATATATATAACATGCATGTTTATTTACACATATATATTTTGGTGCAGTGGGCACATCTTCCTCATATTCATTTTGGACTGAAGCTTGAGGCCAACAAACAAGCTAAGAATGCGATTGCAGGAGGAGAACCGCCACAGAAATCTCTGGGATTGTACTAAGATAATTTCCCCTAATAAGGGGCGCCGCGCCGGCCGGTAAAACTTAGTATTTCAATTTTTGCACCCCTAAAGTATAAAGTTAGTGGCATTTGGTCCCTCATATATAGTAATTTAAACATATAAGATATCAACTATATATATATATATAGTTTTCTTGCTATTAAACTACGTTAACTATGTTAATGAGTCTTCACCAACTGATTCATTAGTTAACTAAAACATGAGGGACAAGATCCACTTACGTGGGACTTTAGGATTGCAAAAAAGGATACAGTTTTTTGCCCTAATTAAGAAATGTATTTGGTCTATTTTCCATATTCTGTGAGCTTGCTTTTAAACAAATAAAGATTATGTCTGAAATATTTCTGTAATGTGTTGCCCTTTTTTTCGATGTTTCGCTTCGAGGGGCTTGAATTCTTCAATATGTTGTATTAATGTGCATGCTACATAAACATTTTGTGGCAGATTATTAACATATATAACTAGTGTGCATAATTGAAAATACTAGTAACAATATATGTATGATGTTAAAGTATCAAGTAAATTACGGTGCATAGATTGTAATCTTTATTTGATGATCAGATTCTAGGAAATTATTTAATTGAGTGAGTAGGATTAATCTCATCTTGGATATATACCGGAATTAAGCTTTTATTCAGTTTTGATATCATTTATTTCACAACGCTGTAATTTTGAAACTTTACAAATGCCTTCTGAAAATGCAAAAAAAAACTTGAAACCTTATAAATATCCCTTGAGAAATCTTACATTTACCCCTACAGGGGTGTAAATGTAAAGTTTCAGGGTATTTTTCGTAAATATCATAAATTTTAAGGGATTGGGTAATTCACTCGTTGTTCAAAGATCTTGTGATCATTTGCACGTATAGTAGTATAATTCATACAATTTGAAATTTGAGCATAGAGATGTTCGCCTTTCTTGATTCTCGAATACCAAGACCCCTATCTTTCTTGCTACGGATGATTTTATCCCATCCCACAAGGTGGACCTTCCTCTTAATCCACATCAGGAATCCAGAGAAAATTACGGTTGAGCTGATCAAGTTTTGATCAAACATGCAAAAGGAACCACGAGAGTTTGCATATTATTGATATATCGGAATATATATGTGGGCGGTGGTGACCGATTGAATGAGAGTGGTTTTGCCAGCTGCAATATTCAAGGTCTAATTGGCTTTCCAATTAAGCGGGGAGTTTGTTCTGAACTTTAGCAACATTAATATCTTGTTAACTAAGTATTGGAAAAAAGAAATTAAAAAACTTTTTGGTCAATTGGGAACACATGACGTTTAGGCATGCATCTAGCTACCACAGATAAGAGAACATTAATAAATAATCCACTTCAAATAATTAACCAGAGACGACTCCACAAGATATATGGTCTGTAGCTGCAGGATCAAGAACAAAACTTTTTGAATATATACGACTTTAGTCGAGGCTGGGCTTATTCAGTACTAGCTAGCTGTCTCCTGTATTAGCTTCATCCTACTTTACAGTTCAAAAACGATCGAATAATTATTATTTCATTGAGATTCAAATCGTTGCATATATATTTTCTTGTGTACTGTAATTTAGAGCAAATAAGGTAGACTCATTATCATATATAACTATTTGGCTTCTTTTTAGGAAAACTTTTTTCATACATTTTAATAACATTTCTATTATCTAAAGAAGTATTAATTAATTAAACCGTTACATTGGGTACATGCATATATATATAAATGCACAATGGGGCATTTAAATTTGAGGTAGTGAGGACCACATAACCATATTAAACATTCCAACGTACCATAATCGACCTTTAAGTTGCCCTATCTATAAACAAGCCTTGTGGCCGACAAAATATTTATATACTTTTTTTTTTCCATTCAATTTTTTTGGGATCGGGTACTGAAAAAGTTTAATTGGAGGTAATTCTCTCAATCCAGTTACTCTATTTACAAGTTATGATTTGAACTCTAACTCGATCTTGCTTAAGAGATGTAATGTCTCATACTACTAGATCAACTGATATTTAATATATATATATATATATATATATATATATATATCTCCACACATATGTGTGTTATAAGAGTGGTGAAATTCTTGGATGCCCGTTCTGGGGTTTGGTTGATAGGTACAGTTCAAGTGATGATGAGTCACATTCAATGATCAGCTTCTACATCAAATCCACAAAGTGAGACCCAAAATTCCACCCAACTTAATTGATGCCACTCTCCAATATATATCTACATATATATATATATATGATGGCGAATCACATCTACAATCCCTAAAGTTAGCTAGGTATAATTAAATCTCGACTTTCTTTATTTTAAAAAATTACTATATAGTCCCTTATATTTTCAATAAATGTTTAAATCTTTCAAAAATATCCCCATTTAAAGCTGTTTGAGCTGGTGATATATATTTTCTAAATTATTTCAAGATCAAATTTGCACTTTCATTAAAATTACTTCAGAGAGTATCTAGTAATCCCTAAATACCTTTTAATTTCTTTTTTGGGTGTGCACTGTGCAGTGGTCTTTTTTTCCCTTTCTCACCTTTATAAGATATCCTTTCATTGGCCCCGTAAATAGTAATATGTAGAAAGTAATATCTGTATGGAAAAAGTTAGGCAAATTATACGTATGTATGTTATTTCTTTTTAATATAATAATAATAATAATAATATTAAAAATAAATAACGTGCGTACATATATATGTTTTGGTAATTAAAGATAGAATCTGTAACGTCAAATCATGTAGTTGGGGGTTCGGAATTTAGTGGGGTTATGATCTCAAGAAACATATAATTAATTAATTGGCTATATATATATTTTTGCTTTAGGCTTTAGCTTTAGATGATGAATATGATGAATGATGAGCTGTGATGTCCAGTCCACCCACAAAGAAGCCAAACTCTGTCATCATCTCCAGGTACACTAACCTAAGGCAACACACAAACTCACATCCCAATGTCTCTAGCTCTGTGTGCATGTGTTTTGCACACAATAAATCAATCAAGTTTGCCATCTCTGTTCTTATCAGAGAAAGAAAGATCAGTTGCATGCATTTCTGCAGCTTTTTGGGATTTTAATATATATTATTTTTCATGTATTGATATATGTTTTATACCAGATGTTAGAATCGGAGGAGACATTAGATCCTAAGTAAAGTCTAGAGTTTGTATTCTAGTTATTAATCAATTAGTTTAGGAAATTTCTTTTAGTTGAACTACTACAGTAACCAAAGTCAGAAAAACAAAAAGATGTTTTAATTATCATATCAAATTTCCAATACATCAATATAATATGGTTTTTCACTAAGAAGTGTTTTACTAAAGCTTATTTTAATAAACTTACAACCTCTTATAAGATTTTTTTAAGTTTATAACATATTAGATCTTGTTTTTAAAATAAGATCCATCTCAAAGTGTTGGGATATTATTATAAACAAGTTCACGACAAATTTTAAGCGGTAATTTTCTAGTGACTTTATTTCAAATTGAACACTTATGTGAATTACACGAATTTGAATTGGACCTAAAAGAAAAGGGCATGAGGATTTAGGAAGTGGAAGATGGGTAAAGGCCAACAAGTGGTTAAATTTAGTGGATATTTAGACCTTTATGGGCTTCGAAAATTGAAATGATGGGTCGAATCCTATAAGATTTCGTGTTGAAATCGATTATTGGATAATTAGGTTAATATTGAAAAGAGCCGCCAATAGCACTAGTTTCTGCAATTAGAATTGGGAATTTGGGTTTGATAACTTCAGCAAAGTCCTATTAATATACCTAATAGAATTGGAAATTGGAATTTCGAATGGTTCAATTCATCTTCTGTTTTGTGTTTTATAGAAAAACTGAAGCTTAGAAAAATTTGAGTCTTTTTTCTTTCTTGGAATTGAGCTAAAAGCTTGAGAATTTTATCAATCTTTCCAACGTTTAATTCTTGTACGATGGATGATAATTGTGCTCGTTGGACGGTCTCTTGGAAGGGATTCCAAGATTTCCTTTGTATGATAATATATTTGTATTTGAATACTGTCGACATATGTAAATATATATTTTTTGTATAATATATATTATCATATAGATTATTGATTGAGAGATTTGTACAGTTGACCAATCTCTTATTCTCCTACGATTATGTAATTTCCTTAGAATAGGATTCTTTCCTTCTTATCTGTTTTTACCTTGTGGCTTTATATATATATATATATATATATATATATATATATATATATATATACCTATTTGGAGAAGAATAAAATTACGCTCAATTTATTCTCAATCATCGTTTCTACATGGTATCAGAGCAATTCTGAACCAAAACGAACTGTACTCGAATCTTGAATATCGTATTTTTTCGAACCTCGTATTTTTTCGAATTCTTGCAAATCGATGGAAGAAAAAAACTCTATTGTTTCAACCACAGCAACGCCAGCCCCAATTGTCATCCATCAAGACAATTCGGCGTTTCCTACCAGTATCATATTAGATGAGAATAATTATCCTCTATGGTCTCAACTCATGGAGATGTGTATTGGTGCCCGCAATAAAGCAGGGTACCTCACTGGAGAAACGAAGAAACCAGCACCTGAAGATCCCAACTGCGGGACATGGATTACAGAAAACCACAAAGTAAAGAGTTGGTTGATTGACTCAATGAGCCCATCATTGATGCAGCGATTTATCTGATTAGCTACAACGAAGGAGATTTGGGAGGCTGTATCTAAGACCTTTTATGATGGATCTGACGAAACATGCCTCTTCGAATTAAATCAAAGATCATTTTCGACCACTCAGAATGGTCGCCCATTATCGACATACTATAATGAACTCATTGCTATTTTTCAGAAAATTGACCATAGAACCACGTCACAGGAAGGAACAGTTGAAGGAGTGGTCAAATTGCACTCGGCCAAGACAAGGCTTCGAGTTCATATATTTTTTAGTGGGGTTGATCCCGAATTCGATCAAGTTCGTGGGGAAATTCTGCGAAAGGACCCTAAACTAGATTTGGAGAGTACGTATGCATTTGTTCGTAGAGAATATAACCAAAGGCAAACGATAGGAGGATCCCGCCTAATCTCTGAAAGTACAGCAATGGTGGCTAATCAAAATCACAAAGGACCACAATCTGGTGTATCGAAGAATCGTAATAATCTATCAACGGGAAGGCCTAATAACCTAGTATGTGAATACTGTGGTGAAAATGGTCATTCAAAGCAGAGGTGCTACGAACTTATTGGTTATCCAGAATGGTGGGACTTCACGAAAAAACCAAGAAAGAAGATTACAAGAAAAGCTATGATGACTTCGGTGGCAAAAGGCGTGCAAGCCATGACCATGGCTAATGGGCAGGACAGGCAAGTCATGACCATGGCTAACTCTCCTACAGCTAATGTTGCTCATCCTGGTGTAGTCGGTAAGACTAATGTTTTTTCTGCAACTTCGAAGAACAATACTTGGATTATTGATACAGGTGCGTCTGATCACATGACTAGTGATCCTAGCCAGTTACAACATGTCCACTCGTCATTGCAATCGGTGATATCTACTGCAAACGGGAGTACCTCTCCCATTACGGGAGAAGGATCAGTGGTTTTATCGAATACTCTTACTCTGGATACTGTTCTTGTTGTCCCCTCCCTCGAATATAATCTATTATCAGTGAGTCAAATTACATCGACTCTTGCGTGCACTGTAACGTTTTGGTCCCTGTTTTGTGTGTTTCAGGACATTCTAACTCGAAAGATTCTTGGTTATGATGTTAGATGGGGCAAACTTTATTACTTGGATTTAACCGAAATTGGAGGACAAAGGTTCAGTCATGCATACCACACCAATGGAGAAGACAAGGCTCGAGAGACCATATGGTTGTGGCACCGAAGATTAGGACACCTTTCGTTTGGGTATCTCAGGAAGCTAAAGCCGAATTTATTTTCTACTTTGAATAATTTGGATTTTGATTGTGATATTTGTGAATTGGCGAAAAGTCATCGTGTTTCTTATTTACCAAGTCTGAATAATAAAAGATTATAACCTTTTATGGTGATACACTCTGATGTTTGGGGTCCTACAAAAGTCCCTTCTTTGTCCAAAGCTCGTTATTTTGTTACATTTATTGATGAATATACTCGAATGACTTGGGTATCCTTGTTGCATAAGAAAAATGATGTTTGTATGGCATTTCAAGAATTTCATAAGATGGTAACTACACAATATCAAAAACAAATCCGTGTCTTACAATCGGATAATGGAACGGAATTTGTATGCATTATTTGGAAAGTTCTTGAATCAACATGGGATTCACCATCAAACATCTTGTCCGTATACCCCACAACAAAACGGGTTGGCGGAGAGAAAGAACAGGCAATTAATGGAGGTAGTTCGTGCATCACTCTTTGGCATGAACATGCCACGGTTCTATTGGGGAGAAGCTATGAAATCCGCTGCGTATCTTATTAATCGGATACCTTCTCGAGTGATAGAATTTCAAACCCCACAACAGAAGATGCAATCACAACTTTCAGTTCTACACCTCCCAAATCTTGAACCTAGGGTGTTTGGATGTACAACTTATGTCCACATTCCTAAAACGCTGCTCGGAAAACTAGATCCATGTGCGAAAATGTGTGTATTTATCGGTTATTCTGAATTTTAGAAGGGATATAGATGCTATGATCCCTAAACTCGAAAATTACATGTGACGTTGGATGTTTCCTTTCGAGAATCTGAACCTTATTACTCAGGGGGAGTATCTGGTCCTTTTTGTCAGGGGGAGAGCGAACAAGATGTGAGACAAAAAGGTGGTATTGGGTAGGAGTTTTATGAGTTGGAAGAAATTGAAGAAGGATTGTCAGTCTCTCCAAATACGAACAATTCTGACCTGACTCAAGACATGATCATGGCTAATGATCATGCACACGAATTGGAAGACCTGACTCAAGACATGATCATGGCTAGTGATCATGTACACGAATTGGAAGACCTTGCTTAAGACTTGCCCATGTCTACACCAGCAACTGAAGAATCTGCCCAGAATGTCCAGCATACTCTTTCCGAGGTACTTCTGCATCCTTTGAATAATGAATCTGTTGAAAAGAATGATAATTCAACTCAAAGATACCCAAAAAGATCCACGAAGAGTGTCCCGAGGAAACAATATGAACCGGATATTAAAAACAATGTTAAATATCCCATCGGTAATTATGTTTCCACTCACAAATTGTCTAAGTCTTATGCACTTGTTATTGATCAACTATCCAGTGTATCTATCCCTAGTTGTGTACAAGATGCATTATCAGACCCAAGTTGGAAGAATGCCATGAACGAGGAGATGAAGGCTTTGCAAAAAAATGATACTTGGGAACTTGTCCCGTTACCTAAGGGCAAGAAGACAATTGGATGTCGATGGGTTTTCACGGTGAAACTCAATGCGGATGGACATATTGAGCGCTACAAGGCTCGACTTGTAGCAAAAGGGTATGCATAGTGGGATAGATTACCAAGAGACTTTTGCTCCTGTAGCTAAGTTGAATACAATTCGGATTCTTATATCCATAGTTGCGAATAGAGAATGGCCACTAAGACAGTTTGATGTTAAAAATGCCTTCCTTAATGGAAATTTAGAAGAAGAGGTCTACATGGAAGTTCCTCTTGAAGTCAAGGGTGCACATGGAAGCATAGTTTGCAAGTTGAAAAAGTCTTTATATGGACTAAAACAATCACCAAGAGCGTGGTTTGGAAGGTTCTCATCTACAATGAAGGAATTTGGTTATACTCAGAGTAATTCAGACCACACATTGTTTATGAAACACAGAGAAGGAAAAATAACCATCTTGATTGTGTATGTCGATGATATGGTTGTGACTGGGGATGACACCGACGAAATAAAATTGCTTTAGGAACACCTAGCAACTAAATTTGAAATGAAGGATTTGGGACAGTTGAAATATTTCCTAGGAATTGAAGTTGCAAGATCTAAGCAAGGGATCTCCCTTTCGCAGCGAAAATATGTGCTAGATCTGTTAGCTGAAACTGGAATGCTTGACTGCAAACCTGTTGAGACACCCATATAGATGAATCACAGACTTGAAATCTCTCCAAATCAAGCTCCAACAGACAAGGGGCGTTATCAGCGATTAGTCGGAAAACTAATTTATCTGTCACACACGAGACCCGATATAGCCTATGCTGTCAGTGTTGTGAGTCAATTTATGCATGCACCAAGTGAAGATCATATGGATGCAGTATATTGAATTTTGAGGTATTTGAAGAGTTCCCCTGGAAAAGGCTTACTATTCTCGAAGAATGGCGTCTCTAAGGTCGAAGGATACATAGACTCGGATTGGGCAGGTGATCAAACGGCTAGACGATCTACTGCTGGGTACTTTACCTTTGTAGAAGGTAATCTTGTTACTTGGAAAAGCAAGAGGCTAAAGGTTGTAGCACGATCAAGTGCAGAAGCTGAATTTCGAGGAATAGCTCATGGTGTATGCGAGTTACTGTGGATTAGGAGGGTTCTAAAGGAATTGAAAATTGAGTGTGAAGAACCTATGAATCTTTATTGTGACAATAAAGCTGCGATTGAGATTTCACAAAATCCTGTACAACACGACCGCACTAAACATATTGAGATTGATTGACATTTCATCAAAGAAAAGTTAGACCAAAAGATTATACAATTCCCATTTGTTAAGTCAGAAAATCAACTAGCAGATATGCTCACGAAAGCAATTTCAGGAAGGGTCTTTCATGATATAATTGACAAGTTGTGCATGATAGACATCTACACACCAACTTGAGGGGGAGTGTCGACATATGTATATATATATTTTTTGTATAATATATATTATCATATAGATTATTGATTGAGAGATTTGTATATTTGACCAATCTCTTATTCTCCTAGGATTATGTAATTTCCTTAGAATAGGATTCTTTCCTTCTTATCTCTTTTTACCTTGTAGCTTTGTATATATATATATACCTCTTTGGAGAAGAATAAAATTACGCTCAATTTATTCTCAATCATCGTCTCTACAAATACTGTGATGCAGAAAGTGGAAGTTGAAGGTTTGAGTGCTGAGAATGATAATAGGATTAATATTTTGCCTGATGAGATCCTTATTTCTATATTGTCTCGTCTGAATCTCAAGGAAGCTGTGAGAAGTTGTGTTCTCTCAAAGAGATGGAGATGCTTGTGGAGGTTTGCTTTTACAACTAAGATGGAACTTAATGATTTCATAGCTTGGGTCAATCGTGTGTTGGAATTGCATCAGGGTTCAAAACTGGATAGTTTTATCGTTCGTTGTAATTGCAAAGGTGTTCAAGCTATTAAGCTTTTAAGATGGATATATTTTGCAATGCAAAAGGAAGTAAAAACGTTTGAATTGAGATTAGGTGATGTTTGTAATCCTAGTTTTGGTAATGCTTTTCCTAGAATGAAGCAGTTATTATCATTGAATTATGTATTTGTCTCCCTAAGATCTCTTAAGTTGCAGTTTGTTGATATTAAGGATGAGGTGGTTCATTACTTTATGTCTATCATGTCCTTGTCTCGAATCTTTATACATAATCGGCTCTAAGTCTACGAAGAATCTCCGAATTGTTGATCCGCTTCCAAATTTGAAACTCTTGGAAATACTCTTTTGTCACAAAGTCCAAAGTGTTGAGATTTCCGCGACAAATCTTGTTTCATTTTCATACGGAGGACATGCAAGTTTCCGTATGGAGGACAAATATTTGTTCAAGAACATTCCAAATCTCTCTGAGCTAACTCTTATCGGGGAATCTGGCTTGTCGTTTATTTATGAACCTAACGAACACTCGTATTATTCAGTTCAACTGGTGAAGCTCTCATTGAAACTTTTTACCACGGTTAGTGATAACTGATGAGCATCGTATTTATGTTTGGTTTTAACAGTCAATTACTAATCTTTTCAATCACAATGATCACTAATATTTTCGAATTATTTTTTGTCAGGATATTTTTCGGGAAGTTACTCGTGATTTGCCTCAATTATACGCTCTCAAGCGGTTGGAATTAGACATTGTATTTAAAGCTGGGGGGCGGAGCTTTATCTTTTTCACTTCATTGATTAAGGCTTCTCCTCTTTTATCTGAATTTAGACTTCATTGATTAAGGCTTCTCCTCTTTTATCTGAATTTAGAATCAAGGTAAATGATCTTTTAATTGTAATCAAATTTGTAAAATGAACTAGTAAAATTGATAATACTTGTGTATTTTTCTTTCATATTGTCACAGTTATGCTACGATTACAATCCTGACCAGTCATCTACTCTGTTTCTATATATTTCATATCAAACCTCCCTCTCTAATGAATACTTAGCTTTTTTTCATAACAGTCGCACAGTTTTCCGAGTATAACTGAAGCCGAGTCGAGTATTTTTAATCATGAAAATCTTAAGTTGGTTGAAATGGTTGGTTATATTGGGTCTCCAAGTGAAGAGAAGTTCCTTCTGCAATTATTCAAGGTTGCTCCCTCGATTGAGAAGGTGGTTATCGATGTGACGAGTGAACGTTTTGAGGTAGAGTCGGTTTGTTATGAAGATCTACGTACATTTGGGGCGACGATGAGGGAGGAAGTAAAAGAGCTCGCCAAGCATCTCAAATCCAAATTTCCACCAGAAACGGAGCTGGTTATAATTTAAATCTATCTTATGCCACCACAGATGCATAAACACTGTTTGATCAGACTCTGAACGCAAAATAAAGTATAATTATATTTCTATACATTTAAGGAATTTTGTTTTTATGATATAGTTTACTCTACATTACTGCAATGTGATCACTTCTTGGACATATCCTTTATCCAATTAAATAAAATCCAGAAACACGAAAAAAGACTATCCTATTCTGGAAAGTAGAGCACATTACAAAACATATAACTCCCACCAAATTGTATGAAATTTAAAAATACAAGTAAACACATATTCGAAGAAACGGGCAATGGCACAAAAACTATAGTGACCTAACTAGCAGCACACTGATCCATCAATACTAAATACCCTACACAATTAAGATTAATAATACCGTGAGCCGGTGTTGTAAGAACGGCCTCTAGGGTAAGGAACTTTAGGTTCAAAGCTCTGTTCCCGAGCATTGTCCGGAAATCGACCCCGTTCCCTGTAAGAATCATAGTAATCAGAACTGTAGGCTCGGAGTGGTTCCCCTGGTGCAGTTCCTGCAGTGTAACCTCGAGGAGGATCACTATTGGGGCCCATTCCGCTATTGGGATATTGTTCCATGGAAATCTGCTGATATTGCTGTTGTCTTGCTTGAGACTCTCTTCGAAGAAACTCTTCTCTCCGACTGGCATGACGGGCTCTGAGTGCACCTAATTGCTCTTCATATTGTGCGTTAATTAAATTTATTCTCTGAAACAAAACATAAATATCAGTTTTTAAGCATTAATTAATTATAGGATGCAATTGTAAAGGTCAACAGCATTTGAACTAATGGTGCCCCTGTTTCCAAAATGACAAATGAACAGCACATTTCGCAACCATTTTCAAACATTTGATAAAAAATGTTAGAACCACAGTCAAGTCTTGTAACGCTAAGCACAGAGATTTATTCATTATCATTAGGAAAGTAGTCTTTTTATCCGAGTAACTATAGTATCCTTATGGTAACTTGGGAAAAAGAAAAGATACATTGTGGTTTTAAGTTTTAACAAAATGATTTCATTTCACCAAAAATCTGGTCTTACGACAATCTCAGAACTGATCTTTTAATTTGGATTCCACATGTTTTGCATTCTTTCATCTAAAATTCCTTCCATTCTATGTAATTGCAGTAGATTTAATAGCCATCCGAAACTCAGACAGCAGGATGGTCCTCCATAGCCAAAAACCTTAGGTACTGCAAACAAGCTATGCATATAAAATACTGGTTTTCCGTAAGATATGATTAGAAGAGCTAAGAGCAAATGGAAACATCAATTACTATTTATGTAATTGTAAATCATGCTCCACGAGGTAAAGATGAAGTAGCTAGTATAGTCTAAAAACTGGTCAATTCACTCTTAAAATCAGCCAATATCCATCTCACTCTCCCTTGCCAACATCACAAGACATGATGAGCGCACTAAGTGGGGAGAAAAGTTTGACATTGCCCTTTGGCAAGAGCAAATTAGAACACCAATCAAGAAATTAGTAAACGTACTGCATCAACTGATCAACTTAAAGAAGAGTGAACGCGTACCTCCCTATGCCTAGCATTTTCAGCATCCTCAGCATCAGTTTGTTCTTTGCTCAGTTTCATGATGTCATCAAGAAATCTTTGCTCAAGACCTTCAAACGTCTGCATCACATGATTGTCTTCATATCCTATGTCCATATCCTCTTCATGAGGCTGAGATCTTGGATTTCCACCACTTTGTTTCTCTAACTGCATCCGTGGATCTGACCTCTGGTTCTGGTAATAGGATCTAGGGGCTTCACGTCCTTGACCTATAACACAAATAGCTCCAATTCAAGAGAGAGAGAGAGAGAGAGAGAGAGAGAGAGAGAGAGAGAGAGAGAGAGAGAGAGAGAAGTTTTTTCTTATTAGTTTCGATTTCCCTTTTTCTTTTGTCCAGTGTGTTAGGAGGATGGGGGTTGTCCAAAGTTGCTGGCAATGCTCCGAAGGGGTAGTAAATAGTTATCTTTGTAGCTTACCGCATGAATATAAAAGGTTATAGTCCAGCTACTACACTTGGAAAGTCAAAATTAATACACACTACATGAAAGAATAAACTTTAAATGAACAGAAGAGTCTATGCATCTTAAGATTGATTATTGATGTTTATCAAGTATCAATATAACATACCTCCTAGCCCAACTCAGACACACAAAAATAGGGAATATGATGGTTATTAGCTTCCTCATTGTGAATTAAGGAACAAACCACCATCTTGATACATGTAATATGTCTTGTGAGAGGATGTGCGTATGCAGCAACGGGTATTGTTTCTAGGATGTAATCATAAGAAGTGAAGATTAATTAATTCTTCACAAAATCTAAAAAGAATAAGTCATAGTAATACTAATTACTTTGTACTAGACGTTGGCAAATCAAGCGAGCAACATTCTTTTGGCCCTAAATGTATTGATTCAAGATCAAGTGAATCGTTCAGGGTACAAGAACAAACATTTTGTGCAATCGTTTACCAATAGATGCACTGTGACTTCACTATTTCAAGATTTTCCTGTAGATCACTGCAGGAACTGTAGAAACTTGTCAGGGCATGTGAACCAATTCCATGTGCATTTCCAGTTTCACCCTTCTAAAGTTCATACCTTTTTGGCTCTTGGTATGTCTATTTGATTGAAGTGGGTTAAGATCAGAACACCAGCCTCATGATAGTGGACATAAAGTTCAGGCGAAAACATTGATTCGACATCAGCATCGTGTATTATTACAAAATGAGGTGAACCAGGCAGTTCCCAATTAAGGTGAAGCTTTTGCAGAGAACTTGGTGTTTACAAAGGCTACCACCTTGTTTCTTGACCACAGCCATCATCATTCTTCCTTGAACTACCCCACGCTAATATCCGTCAAGATAGCAGAAGGGAATGCGAATTCTCAGACAAACAATTTCTTGAACAGTGTTTGCAGTTCACCACCTTTCTATTCCAAAAACAAAACTTCGATTCGAGTATCCGCTTTAAACATACAGAGAAGACATGGGAAAGAAACATGATAAATATTTCAATTAAATATAGAACCTTTTAACTCATCGAGCCCTGATTCTCGCGATATCTCGACAAGCACTTCACTACTGTGTCCCATTAAGCCATCATATCTCAACCGAAAAAACAATTGAAACTAACGATTGGATGAAACAAAATTAAATTAGAAAGAAACACACTTGCCTTCAGCGAAGGGCGCTGTCGGCGACATAGCAGTTTGAGGCAATTTACCCGCACCATCTCTTTCCCACCGCCACTGATTCTGATTGTGGTGACCTTCCTTCTCGCTCTGGGGTTGCTGCTCCTGGTGGCGCCCCTGGTAATACCCAGACTTATTGTTCTGCTGCTGGTGATGCATTTGCCCGGCGGCGGCGCCACCATAAGTGTGGTGGCCACCTCCAACTCCACCTCCACCGCCACCGCCACCGCCGCCTGAATCACCTCCGTAGTGACCCCCTTGCCTTCGCATCTTTTCCATTCACTACTGGTATTTTGAGAAATTGTTTCACAAATTATACAATTACAGAATTTCAATCCATCTTTGCTGATTTTTTTCTGCGCTGCACTGACACACCATTTTGTTTGGTAAAGTGGTTGAGGATTTGGGCCGTAAGCCTTAAAGGAAAGTTTGGGCTTAGGTAATCATTGGGTCAGGAGGAGTGGCCCAGTTTTTTTCTCAATTTTTCATTTTCTTTTATTTTTTTGCAAAAAGCAAACTGAAAAAGATTATTAATATCTCAAGTTAGTAAACATAAATTACAAATCACACCCATTATTTGATGCTTCCATACATGGACCATTTTATTCATCAAAATCACACCCATTCCCAAACTTTTTCCTTGTCTCTTGGTATCTTGTCTACTAATTTCAGAATTTATGATGCATGAACACAAACACGGCAATACAGATACGACACCATATGGATTTTTTGTCTGCAGTATCCAAGTTTTGATAAATTGCGTTTGTGTGGCCAACTATGATTTTGGGAAGGTGGAATGCTTGATGTACCCACCAATTTCTGTGCAGGTGATTTTTGGGCAGACAATTTTCTGCATAGGGCACCAACACATAGAAGCCTAAAATATTCCTTATCCTTTAAATTTGTCTCTATATTTTAATTTTTCTATCTGATTTTTTTCCAGGTTTGAATACTGCATATGTCTAATTGGGAGTGATTCTTCCAACCCAATTATTCCATACGAAAGTTAGGATTTGAATCCAATCGTAAAATGTAATAAAAGAAAAATGGATAAGAGAGGTTTGACCATATGGGACGTGGCCGAAGCTGTTACATGATTTGCAAGGTTCTTACTTTAGCATTGAAACTGAGATATATAGGAGAATTGTTGGTCACATATTCGGACACTTTGTGTGTCTTTCTGCGCCCATAGACATAGTAAAGATGATCCAATCAGTCTAATAATAGCAACACCGTCAAATAAAAAAGTATAATAATTATGGGGAGAATAATAACTCAAACCTTTCCTCAAAAGCCTCATTAAAAAAGAATTCTTTGTTGGACCCGAATATCGTCCTCTCTTTATCTTTGTTTTTTCATTAATCCAACAAATTACCATATATGCATGCATCAGAAATAATTAAAGCTAATAGATTTCCCTATAATATTATTCTTCCTAAAAAATATCACTGCGCAGTATAGTCTCACGCTAACACCATGCCAGACAATAATATCTATATTAAATATTAAAAAAAAATCTATATAATATCTATATTAAATATTAAAAAAAATCTATATTATTATATCTGTATCGATCGAATCGGGCTTGTATTGATGTATTTGTATTCATGCATCGATGTGTTTATCCCTCCACCCAATCACTTGTTTATTTGGCAGCATATATATATTGTAGATTTTTTTTTAGTCAAAAACGAAATAAGGAAAAAACCCAAACAAACTAAGCAAACTACTTTTCTAAAGCAGTAATCTCTATCGGAGGTTGATCCCAAATGACAAGATTTGTATCTTAGCTTCAAGCAATCCATGTCTCAGTCTTGCTAGCTTGTTAGTTGCTTTATTTTTCTCTCTCTTTTCACATAAGCTATCTTAGCTTCTCAAGGCATGCACGCAACAGAGTGGCCTATAGTCGAAAATAATCAACTCAAGAGGGTGATCATTTAATTTCAATTACTGTTAAATCAATATTTAATAACTGATATTTGTTTTTATTCAAACACTTTAATTTCTTAATAATAAAATAAGATGTACAGCTATGTTAATTATAAGTATGAAAAGCACTTTAGAGGTCGAAACAAATAGAATTTAAATGTAAATGAAAATGAAAAGTGAGATCATATTATTTTATAATAATATGAATTCCACTAGCAACATAGCATAATTCTTATTATTTGGGGTAAAAAAATTCCACTTTCATCAACTTGATTCCCGGAAAGCCTCTTGCCGCACCTACAAATGGAGGGCATCTACTCATTGTTCCCTTGCAAATTGAGGCAGAAAAATCCACAGCTTCTCTAAAGATCATCAACTTTAATTTGGTCATATTCTGACAAATTTGCTTACATTCTTGGAGCTTTTGAATATTGTTTAGTTAAGGTATGAACAAGCAATTCTTTTTCTTAATTATTTATTCTAGTTATGTATATAGGTCATTATTAATATGATGTGAATTAATTTATATATGTCTAATTGAGTTATAATGTATAATTAAGTTTGATTTTTACTCCCAACAATTTGGTTTTAATTCATGTTTGGCTTCATTGATTGTGAATTCCAAATTAGTTCAATTATTCTATATTTCTCAAAAACCAAATCTTAAGTTTGTGAGATTGCACATGAAAGATACAATAAGTTAAGATAAATGGCGAATTAATTACATCTACGTACTGTACCTCTGAGATTTGTCGTAATTAGAAGTATCTCTAATTTTTCAAAAATTACAAAAAACTCCCTGATGTTTCACTTTATTACAAAAATCTCAGGGACTAAATTGTAATTATGAAAAATATTCAGGGGTAGTAAGTGTAATTTGCACTAGTTTTTATCTTAATATTTTATAAGTCAATCATCTCGTGACATGAGCTGATTTTTAAATTGTGATGAAATCTTGCATGCTTTCAAAATCTTGCTTTATTATTGTAACTTGGGACTTTGTTTTCTAGCTAGCTAGCTTGTTGCTGATAATTGAACTAATACTTAATGCAGAGGAAACTTAGGCAATATGGTTACAATCAGAGAGCCTTCTTCATTATCTATAAATCTGAAACAAGGAATAGTTACAGTTCTTCACTTCGACTGCGAAAGAAGTTCAAGATCAGCTTCGTCGATAAGAAGAACACTCTCATCAGACAATATGTCTTCCAAGAATTGGCTCCACCAAAATGGGTTTTTCACCGCCGCGGAAAAGATCTCATCCTCTGACCAAGAATGTGAAAAAATTATTAATCCATTACGAGATGATATTTGGAGCTCAATTCTTACTCAGAAGAGTGAATTAATTAATTCTTCTGATATTATCCCACCACGGCCTTATGTTCATCCTCTTGTGAAAAGATCAGCCAGCAATTTGAGTGAAAAAAGTCTTGAGTTTTGCACAGAGAATCTCGGATCGGAAAATGGCTCCGATGGGTTTTCCGATTCTGAAATCTTGAGCGGGGATGAAGAAGATAGGGAGAGGGCAGTTGGGGATTTGAATGTTGCCAGGTGCAGGAAATCGGCGGGGGCGGTGGAGGTGACGGCCCGGCCTTTTCCGCCGCCGCTGGCTTCCGTTGGTGGCGGCGGCGGAGCTCCGCTTCTCCACATGCACTCCCGCCGGGAAAATGGTAGATTAGTTCTTGAAGCTGTTTCTGTTCCTCCTAAAAAGTACTTTCGTGCTCAACGCGGAGATGGGCGTCTTGTTTTGACTTTAACCAGCATTAATCCCACTTCAGAAGAAGTTGCTGAGGAGGAGGAGGTGGTGGAGGACGGCGGTGGAGATGGTGGTTCTCAGGCGGAAGAGGTGGCGGAAGTGAAATATCCAATGGAGAAAAACTTGAGATCATTGATGAAAGTGGACAAATACTATTTTGGTCTGGTGATGAAAAAACTCATTGCGATGGAAAACAATGTTAATCTGTCATGGGATAACAAATTTAAGAAAGAGAAAGCGATTGTGGTGGCGCCACCGCCGGAGATGGTGGTGTCCCCAGCGGCTGCGGCCTCACTCAACACTTATGAGTATTTCTGGCGGAGCAAGACCATCGTGTCCGGTGGCTGCATCCATCCCATGATCACCATTCCATAATACCAACAAATGTTAATTTAATCAGTACTTAATATTGATTGTTTTTGTTTTTGATGAGGATTTTATTTCTTACCAACTATTCTAATTAATGAGATCAATGTCATTTCCAATATCCATGCACTAATAAAAAAGATATAATAATACTAACACCATAAGATACGAATACGACAAAAAATAAATTTTATAGGAGTATTTGCGTATTGAATAGAAAAGAAAATCTAAGATACTAATTCGATGGAATATTGAATAGACGTCGACCTTTTATGGATTTCTATTAAATATTATTAATATTATTATTATTGTCAATCGTTTTATTATTTTATTATAATTTAAAAGGTAAATATTAAAAAAAAAAAAAAAACAAGTGATTGGGCCCCTCAAACCGGTCTCCGTCAGGCCCAAACCTCAAGCCCATAATCTGCTTTGGTTCTTTTCGTGAGGCTTTATTATAACTGGAATTCTGAAGAGAAAATCCAATTTCCGATGGGCGACATCAGTGGAACCACCTCCTCCGCCACCGCAGCTGCCGCTGTGTCAGCCGCTGACGATGATCTGCTACTCAAGAAATTCTACAACGAAGTCGGCGAGGTTGAGCGCGACAACGAAGTCAGCAGGTTCGTACATAATGAAGACCCATATAGGTTTATGTTTAGAAAAAGGAATTCTTTCAAAATTTTCTATTGGGATACCTTAATTATTTATGTTTTGCAAAGCTTGTTAGGAAGAGCTTGAGAGGAGTTATACTATCAAATTGTTTTACATATATTGTTTATATGTATGAAAGCATATATAGGTTTTGTATCTAGATATGGCTGGAAGTGAAGTATAACGCGTGATTAGGGTGAGAAATTTCGAAACGGAGGAATCTGGGGGATAATTCCATCTATAATTATGTTTGAGCATATCAAATTTGGAGGCATGGATAATGGAATTTTGGATTAATTAATGTTGAATAAGTTAGATTTTTCTGGTAGAACCAATCTTCCATAATTTTATCATCTTTATATTATCCGGTCTCTGTTTTCATAAGGTGAAAGGGATACTGTGTGTTGCATGTTGCCACACAATTAAAAGAAAGGGTTGTAAATCATTGAAGGCGACCAATAGTCCAATCTCAATTGAAAAGATATAGCCTTTTAGGGCTTACATTTCCTAAAACTAACTGAATAGAACATAGAACCAAAATAGCTTGGGTCAAAATTTATATTTTTCTCCCAAGGAATCTCTCCTTTTGTCTGCTTTACATTTATTCTACAAATAAGAATTCTTTCGTCATCTTCTCCTGAACACATAGGAGCATCTTAGAATTAATACAATCTGCTAATGATTTACGACCTGCTTACATATCCTGTAACATTTTGGTTTTTGTAGGATCCTCTCATGCTTCAAATTAAATGCTTTTGAATACCTTAACCTACCATTCACTTCCTCTGTGGATGATGTGAAAAGACAATACCGTAAGGTGATCTTTTTGTTGTATGAAATTGTTATGTATCATGTTTATTTTTATTATTGAGAAATGATGGAATGTGTTTAATGCTACCTTCTCCTGTTACAGCTGTCTTTGCTTGTTCACCCGGATAAGTGTAAACATCCACAGGCCAAGGAGGCGTTCGGAGGTAATTTATTGTTCTGGACAAATTAGATTTCCTGCCCATAAGCTCGTTTTCTTCTAATATTTTTGTTGGCATACCTCCTTTTTGCTTCGTCTTCTTCTTTTGCTCGGTTTCCAACTCCTTCATTGTGCTCAGGTGCAATTAAAAAGGCTGTTATTCTAAAATTGTTTGATCTTTCCACTTAAATCGCTTGCTGAAATTTTTCTAAAAGCAGTATATCAAATTTGGCATACTGCTGGAAGTGTTCCAATATCTATAGGTTGGTTATTTGACTTATTTCATTCTTGTACCTTCTAGAGAAAAGATGAACTCCAAGAGTTGTTTCATGAATCTAAAGAGAGTATTTAGGTTTTTGCAATAAGTAAAAGCTGTAGCATACCTTAATCCAACTGTTTTTCACGGTGGTGGAGGAACTGGATGACAAAAGAGGAGGAATTCTAGTTTAATGATATCTAATGCAATTTTATTCTTGTACTAGTTAAAAAGCATTACCCTCAAGTATCATACAAGATTATACCTATCTAAGGCAGTTGGTGTATCCATTTCTTCACCTTTGTTTGCTAGTATATGTAAACAATCTATTACTCCAATTCGAATTTTTTGAGCATATATATTTGGTATAGAGCATATTTTAGAATATTCAATATTACTTCAGATTGAGGTTTATAAGTAACTTTTAATTGAGCATTTATTCAGATTTTTAAGTTTATTTAAATTTGATGACTTGGCTGCCATTTGAGGAGGTGGAGATAGTTAGTATTTGGAATTAGAGAATGTTTTCTTAGATATATAGGAGTTTGGTAAATCAATGTGTGGGCTTGAGAGGAGGCATTATTGCTTGATATCTGATTCCAACTTTCACTCTTTTCTGGCAATTGACTATGCCAGCTTATGGAGAATTTGCCGAATTATTATTGCAGCATGATAGCCTGTTACATTTTCTGTTAATATTATTAAAGTTGTCTGATTATTGTTGAACAGATGGCGTTGAATTATTATTAACTTAATTCAAAACTATGATTCGATTTTTTGACAAAACAGCATTAGCAAAAGCTCAACAACTATTACTGGATCCACAAGAGAGGGATTATCTTTTGAACCAAGTTAATGCTGCAAAAGGTTTGTCCTTAAGCTTATTTTCCTCTCTATTTTTATTTTGTTTTCTTTCTTTGTTCATTTATTTATTTTCGAGACAATGTTTCAGTTCAGCTTAATATGTCATTTTATAACTGGAATCTTTACACTTCAAACTCAATTTTATGCCGAGATCCTCAATTATTTGCTTATTTTTCAACAAGGACCATTACTGGAGAGGTCACTCTGCATGAAAGCAAATGAATCTATACCTAACTACAAAAAGGAAAATTTGCATCTAAACTCTTGGAATCTCTATTTTGGGACATACTATTCATGCCTTAAGAGATGTAAAATCTGGAGAGCTAGGTGGTAGTTCAATCGCGTGCCTTCTTAAAGTTCTCTCAGGGGTGATATATTGTCAATTCTACCCATTCTGGAACTGATCAGTGTGTGTTCTATATTTGTATTTCTCCCATCCTCACTCTCATACATCAGTTAGTTTATTAAGATATTTACGAAATATGTTGCCAAATGGATCTGTAAAAGTATTTCTTTGAGGCTTATCTGTAGATTTCTCTTTCTTTGTTTCCATTCAAATGGTAGTTTGTAATGATCAATTTCTGAAGACCTCATACTTCTAATTGTAATGCAGAAGAACTTAGGGCAAAGAGAAAGAAGCAGTTGAAAAAAGACACTGCAACCAAGTTAAAGTCACAAGTGGATGAGGTAAAACCAACCCACCAATTTCACTTTCTTGATTGATCTTTTCATTGTTTTATTGATCAACTGGGTTTGTCAGCTTATATTCTGGCTTGCAGTCTCGCAGAAGTGAATGTCTTCATTTTTTCTTTTTGATGGGTGTACTTTCACTCGTATCCCGTTTATTCCATAATTTATTTATTTTGATGTGCAAGAAAAACAATGCTCTAGTCCTATATTGTGGCATGACCTACAGCTGTACAGTAGTTGAATTTCTAAATGAGCAACTTGTCATTCTCGACTTTACACTTCTAAACAATGATTGCAGGGAAAATATGAGCAGGAATTTGAACGTTCGGACGAATTCCAGCAGCAGTTAAAAATGAAGGTTCGAGAACTCTTAACAGATCAAGAATGGAGGAGAAGGAAGATGGCAATGAGGGTATGGCGCACAACTGTATATTTTTTACTAAGACAATTTCCTTATTCACAACTCACAAATGTGGCTTTGGATGTTATAGATATCAGAAGAAGAAGGTAGATTAAAGAAAGATGAAGAAGAAACGAAAGAAATGTGGAAGCGGAAGCGTGAGCATGAGGAGCAGTGGGAAGGCACCAGAGAAAAGAGGGTTAGTTTCTCACGCATATATCATCCCAGGGACTTGTCATTAATTGTTTTAAATATGCGATAAAAAAACCTTGTCTTGGGAAATTTTGAGAAAGGGAAAATTGATTTTCTTCTTCATCTGTTTTAACTTAATTCAAGAAAAAACACATGTTTAAGTACTTGATTTTTATTGGCTATAAATCAACAGGTCTCCAGCTGGAGAGACTTTATGAAGGGTGGAAAGAAGGTAATATTTCCTCTGCATCTTCATTTTGTTATGTTACCAAATGCAGTTAGCTGAGAGCAATTTTCTTCTCTTTTCAATGCTTATAGGTTAAGAAAGGAGAGCTTCGACCTCCAAAGCTCAAGACAGAGGATCCAAACAAGTCTTACGTTCAAAGGCCAGTGAAACGAGGGTGATTATCATAGGCCCTACTCGATACATTATGCTAATTACCAAGGCGTTGTATTTGCTTGATAAAGCTTTGAAAGTGTAGTACTAGCAATTGTATTAACTTGTCTTGTTGTGGGCTGATTTGCATTGCTCATTTAACATAAACCATATTTAGTGCAAGTGCTCACAGTTTTATAATCATCCCAATGTCATCATATCTACTTTGGAAGGTTTAGAATACTGATAATCTTCAGTTGTTTTAGAATTGGGATAGAAATGGAGGTATTAGTTATGGTACTATGGTATAGATGGTCAATGTAGTTAAATATCTAATATATAGAAACTGTCTTGTGGATAGGATGTTGTCTTGAATATGTTTCTCTGTGCTGGCTCTCAGAATAACGAGGACCAAAAACCACATTTTTATCTCCAGTGAATTGTATGCTAAAAGAAAATTCTTGTTTATTTTCACCAAAAATATTATACCCGAACCCAAAAAAGTGGCAAGACGTTGCCGATAATGAGCCATTTGTGAACTACAGAAATTCTCATCACTTTTCAACTGTAATGGTGCAATTTACTGCCAAAGTTTAACAGGCAACAGAAGTGTAACTGCAATGAATGCGTAAACTCATGAAAAAAATTCAACTTCGAATTCGAAGTTGAGTCTTTCTAGACAAACAAGATCCCAATTACATCTTTGCTCAAAACACCTGGATTTGTCATTCTATGATGTTCGAAACACAAGTAGGTCCACTAATACAAGAGCCAAACCTCCAAAAACGCATTTTCATCTTCACACACAATTGTTACACTGTACCAAGTACAAAACACAAAATACACAAGACAGGCAATACCCTCTATTATACATGAACGACTAAGAAAATCTCAATATGATAAATCTCACCAATCACGTATAAGGACCTCGTCCTCTCAAAACATAGAACAATAATACACCTACACGCACCAAAAAAATAATATAGAGAAGAACAAGTAATAAACAGCCTAATCATGAAACGCTTCTACCTGTTTGATCCTCACATACAGAGGACATCCTTTGAAATTCCCGTATGGCTTTCAGCCTAAAACTCTCAGTTCAAACTTCTCTTTTCATCTTGTGAAGGCTTCTCAAGTGTATGAACGTGTCGAGGAGTTGAAAACCTCCAAGCATCCAAGAATTATATAGCTCGCGGGGGAGTTTATCATGCTATGTGCAAATCTCTGGAAATTCCAGGTGTTAGCATGAGCCTGGAAAAAAGGATAGGAAAACAATCTATCTGGTACCATAGCATAATCTAAATCCAAGCAAGAGAACCTCGGTCATTGGCAACTTGAGGACGGCCTCTAGTGGGAGTAGGTGGTCTGTTTGCATTGAGCTCCTGAGAGAGAGAGAGAGAGAGAGAAACAATAATCTCATGAAATCATGGAAGATAGTATGTGGGAAGAAGATCACATAGTAACCAAAGGTTGGATAAACTTAATTACATCTACACCCCTCGGAGATTGTGGTACCCAGCAAGTTTGAAGAAAATTACAAACCACTCCCTAAAAATGTTCAAAATTGAACACCACCCTATATTAGGGAG
This sequence comes from Verbena officinalis, assembly GCA_958496215.1. Lineage (NCBI taxonomy): Eukaryota > Viridiplantae > Streptophyta > Magnoliopsida > Lamiales > Verbenaceae > Verbena > Verbena officinalis. Next base: position 2,659,213 of record OY292385.1, read on the forward strand.
TGGTATGCAGTTTTTTCAAACTTGCAGGTTTCAACTGTAATATAAGCAATTTCAGACGGGGTATAGTTGTAATTGACCTAGGTTGGAATACAATTGTATCACCTGCATCCAGGTGTCTTCTATATGGCGTTCAGGAGAGGTTTCGGGAGATGAGATTGCAGGCGGCAATGGATGGATCAGTTTTGGTACAACAACTAAATCTCTACCCAAAACCAAGATGGCACCAGCATTATTTGCAGTACCTGCAGAAATTTCAAAAAGAAAATAAGAACCTTCAAAACAATTAAGGATGAATTTGGATGTATAACCAACTATTATATGCACAAAAAATTAGGGCATACCACAGTAATTTGTGGCTGAGAAGAGAGTGATTAAATGTCCCTGAGCAAATCTTTCAAATCCATCCATAACACACTCGTGTGCTCGAACAATCAATTGAAGATCGTTGTTGTTACAGAATTCCATTACACGGTCAGGCTGGAGAAAAAAGAAACTTCATTGAAAACGTACGTATACAAAATATTCAGTTAAACATTTACTATAAAAGAAAACCTGAAGATATATATAACATATAAAAACAATTGAAGAGAGATGTAATGGTAAGCAATATTCCAAATCAACTACTTAACGCCATTTTTCATCAACCATTCATCGGATTCAGAACATTATTTCCCTAGATCTAAGAGATTATGCATCCATAAAGATAAGAAGACGATTGAGGGCTGCATAAAGAAGGGAATCAAGAAAACTTCACTAGAATTTTGAAGTTCTTCAAAAATGTTTCCCAAGTAGAACAGAAAGTCATCAGAAATCATATAAGAGGCAACCATCCTGACAATCAAAGGACTTTTATGATGAAAATCTAAGATCCAATCTTAGCCCTCACTCAGCAAAAGATCCCTCTCACTGATTTAGTAGAAATTATTTCAAGATACGCTTAATTTGTGCAATCCTTCGCAAATTGACCAGTTTACACATTCATCCTCACCATCATCAATCGGTTGTGATGAACAAATTGAAACTCAACAAGATTATTCTCAATGACAAACAGCTTTAACACAATCAGCAAAAAGTAAACATGCAAGTATGCCTGTTCACGAACACACACACACACACACACACATACCCCAAAGGTTACCAACCCAGGACCTCTTGCATTTGGACGCAGTCCTTCTACACTGTCATTTTCAGTGGGATCAGACCTACAAGAGAACCACCACAAAAAGAAAAAAAATTAAAATAATTGACAAAATTACAAAACTTTAAAGAATATTAATGAAAGGAACAAAATGTATGCACTAACCACAATAAGTCCATAAGAACAATAGATCCTGCTTCCATAGCAATTGGACGTTGAATACTCTCTATTTGTTCTACATGGTTTATAGATCTCCCAATACCACCATGCATACAAATAATTTTTTTCTCAATCAATGCAGCCAGAGGAAGCCAGTTGAATAATCTATTTATTCGATGCCAAGCCCATATGCCATCTCTCTCACCCTGTTCAGAAACGATCAGAAGTTTGAGGGTTTATCCCAAATAAGAAGAACAAAGTAAAATGTAAGGTCATTTACCATACGCTCGATGCACTCAATCCGAAAGCCGAAAAGAGCATTGATATCTGCAGCTTCATGATTACCACGAATTAAATGTATTTGATGGGGATGCTCAACCTAAATTGTCATGCAATTGCACAAACAGTTTATCAGTTTGTATTAAGAGTGCATTAGTTGTGAGCGTGTAAATGGGCCAAACCTTCAGTGCTAAGAGAAGAGTTATGGTTTCCAAGCTGTGTTGGCCACGATCAACATAATCTCCCAGGAAGAGATAATCAATATATCTGGTAGACATTATAGAATCGGGATCAGATGGAAGCCAGCACTTGAGAATCAAATGATACACAAGTGACAAGTCAGGCTGGTTAGATTTTATTATTAGAGTAAATGCAAAAAAAACAATTTCCTGTATTCAATCGAACATACACAAATAAAACAGCTTCCACAGGTAAAATCATCTTCAAGTGAAAATTATATACCCAAAGGGAGACAAAAATGAATCTCAAAAAAATTCTACTCAGCCTATGACACATTGCCCCGGTATAGGATATTAAGCAATGAAGTAAGACAAGATGTGTAAAAGACATACGCTATATCCCCAGCAGTAGAAGGTGATCCATACTCATCGAAAAGTCGCATGAGATCCCCAAATTGCCCGTGCAAATCACCAAATATCTTAATAGGAGCCTTCAACTGTAGTACACTAGGTTCACTTGAAAATATTCTCTCGGCACTATCACAAAGATCTGCAATCTCATTGCAATCCAAGAAGAATTGTCTGCGAACTGGAGGCTTCCAACCACGAGGTTTCAAAAGATGAGCAATCACCTGGGAGACAGACAGAAATTGGCCATGACGCTCAACTTCAACAAACCTTTTTTACCATAAACAAAATTTACTTTCTCCTGATCTCAAGGAATTATGAGCGCAATTGAAATTATCTTACTGAATTAAATTCAAAATTATGGGGAATATGAAATTATAACTCTTTTCGTGGACTTTCTTTGAGCATTCACATTTTTAGAAAAAAACTGTCTTCTAGTGTCATACCATCTTCCAACTAGATGTAATTATATAGGGAGACAAGCAATACTAGGCATTGGGGATTCCTTTTAGAATCCATCACTGAAATATTCCTTCTCCTCTCTCCCAGATATGACTGAGTACAATGTAAAGTATTGCGGGGCAGAATACCTTCTTCGGTATACTGTTAATGGACATTTGCCGATCTAGAAGTTTCCTAGCCGCAGTAGCACTTTCTGGTGTTCCATAACTAACTCGTCTGCCTTCATTTTCAAATTGATCGATTGAAAGCTGTCTGACCATACCACCTAAGGCACCACCAGTCTCTGCAGCTACAACTACCTGCAAAATTTATTAATTGCAGATAATTTAAACGATTGACAAAACTCAACTGTCACTGAAGTAAATACATATTTCATTGTCATGGTACTTACAGCACGATGATGAAGCCTAACTCCAGGCGGGGCAGAATTATTTGACATAGCAGAATCAGGCTTAATCAAGGTAGATATTTGTTTTCCACTAGGAGTAGCTTCCGCCCCACGATCTCTATCTGGCAGCTCAACTTCTCCATTATTTTGGCGAGCTTTAGCTGCTGCCAGTGCAGCAGTTATAGCTTCAGCTTCTGCTGCTGCTGCTTCAACTAAGTAATCAACACCTTTGCTTAATCTTCTGCATCGAGAAAATCATATTTAGTCTCATAACTCGAGGCAAGCAACATAACCTACAGAATTATAAACAATGATAAAATGCAACTAGAGATTTTTTACCGGGAACCCATTGCGTTTTCTGTACTTATATCTGTATACATATCACCATTTACAGGGGGAGCAACTGGATTTCCGACCACAACTGCACCATCAGCACCAGTTTCAGGAGCAATTGATCCATTTCTGTCATCCGTAAATTCATATCTATTCTGTAATCTCCCCTGCTGCATATTTGATGCAGCTGCTGCAGCAGCTGCATGAGAAGCTGCACTGGTTGTTTCAGCAGCAGCCAGATCTTCAGCAACAAGCAAGTCGTCCAGCAAGACTCCTATGGCAACAAAAGTTCCTACTGTTAGTAAAGCTTGCTTTCAAATCCCTATAAATAAAACAGGTAAGAAATTGAGTCCTTTGGACACATCATGATCCATCTCAAACACCAGAAGATGGACTGGGCTGATAGCATAACATATTCTAAGATAACTTCTCGTCATGCCAGCAGAAGTAGGCAAAGCTCTTTATATTGCAGTTATTAACCAGTGGAATCCCAAATCCAAATTTCTACTTCTACACAAACTCGATGTGAAGAAACTCCTCTGACAACCCTCCTGCTGCTCTTCTTTATATTTGCAGTTTTCAACCAGCGTGAGTCCAAAAGTTCAACTATATACAAACTCGAGGTTGGGAAGGATTGTGGGGATAAGGAACAACTTCTCCTTTAATGTTGTGGCCTTCACTTAACCGTGTCCAAGGTCTATTTGAGATCTACAAAGATACGGATTATTCACTTACCATGTACCTTTCTATGAACTCATGTCCTATTTTCGATTGGCCACCTCAGCCTCAAAGTTAAGACAGACTGTAGGGTTGAAACAGTTCATAACAGTCTTCTCGGGTCGAAAATTGGAAGGGTCTCCCATTGGGTAGGAAAACTTCTTCGAATTGCCAGGTCCTATCTTTTCTTTAACTTATCCTATGGGTCGCCTTGATTATGTTTAAGTCCTCACTCTGGAACCACCTAAAGTGGATGGATCGGGACAAGTTTCTATTATGCAAAACATGTGGCATCATCTTCAGATTAAGCTACTTAAGTCATATCATCTCTAAGTCAAGAGGCATCATTCTCTACTCCAATATCATCGCTCAAGGCACAAGTAAGAGGTAATTATAGATTTCATTGTATAATCTAGGATTGGGAAGAATTAGAAGCCATTTCATCATGATTCCAAGTAAATATTCCTATTCCTAGAGATAGTAATCTCTCCATACCTGTACATCAGGTCAAAAACTAATACATAAATGAATAATAACACTGAGAAGACGAAATATGCAACTTGCTGAAGGTAACAAATAAAAAAACATCAAACAGTATGTCAGTTACCACTGCTCTGATCTCAAAATCCAATGTATATATTCATATCGAAGTATCAGTATCATGTCTCACCTCCACGTAAACCACCATAAATGAAGATCAAGTCGCCGACAGCAGCAGCAGCATGCCTACAACGCCTCGTCAACTCAACGGCTGCATCGCCACCGGCAGCATCAGCACTGTATCTTCCAGTCCTCGGACTTGTAACCACAGATTTTGTGTCACACCATACTCCAGCTGCCGTATCCAAAACTAGAAGGAAAGCAAATCAAGAAATACATTTCAAGTGGTAACTACATAGAGAACTCTCTTAGAACGGAACACGTTACAACTGCTTAATTAGATGAAAGAAAATCTTGGTCACCAACTTAGTAAGTAAACATACCAGCAACACTTGAGGAGTCCTCTACCATGCGTCCTCCACCGAGAGCCCCTCCAGATACATGCAGACGTGCATTAACAAAAACCTAGTGAAGAAATACAATCATAACCTTTTTCAACTGAAAGGAAAACGGACAACGATCTGTTTTATGTGACTGAAAACAATATCAACATGCGATGAAGTTTACAAAGAGAACTCACAGCTGCATGTTGATATCTTTGAGACGGTGAGACGCCAGGAGCAATGGCCCATTCCCAACGACCATCTCTATGTTTAGCTAGACCATATGCACTAGCAAGCGGCTGCACAAGCGATCATTTGACAAAATATTAAATGACAGTGGAAAAAAATTTGAATGAGAAATTCTGATAGTTCATAGATTACGGAGGACGCAAACAATCTGGAAATCACACTAACCACACTATTTGCATCTCTTCCACCACAAAGCAGAAGAAGACCATCAGACCGTGCACTTGCAGTTGCATACCTGGCCAACCGGAGATCCAGGATAAATATTAAAACGAGTTCCAGTTATGCATGCTTGGACTCCACAAATGTCAAATAAGAGGACGCGGACTTACACCAGTATATATAGCTTACATATGAACCATCAGAAACTAAAGTAATTAAACCAAAAACCCAAACTATATTTTTTCTAATATCCTAGATGTACCTAAGTCTCATAGTGTGATACTAAGTCGGAAAATTATCCCCGTACTGTCTGAATATGGGGGAAATTGGAAGTACAATAAGTGAAAAATTAGGCAAATCTGCATGTAAAAGCTGGCTGCAGTGTTCAGCGCAGTACTGCCAAGAAAATTTTCGGGGTCATCAAGCTCCGAGTGTTCAGGAAAGCTATTTACTTCGATAGGTTGCAGTTGTAAGTTTGAAGTGAAATAAAGGCCTCCATTGTGCCCAAAATAGAAGGAGGTAACATGATATCCTATCGTTAGCTTTATCTATGTAACTTCAATTATCAACTATAAAGCAATGAAACCAACAATTAAAATCAAACATAATTTCTATAAACAAAAGAAAATTAAAACAAACAAGTATTTCAATCCAAAAAGGTATCTTTTTCCTCTATATGGCATAGTAAAGCATTACCCACGTTATACTTAGTGACCATTTAAAAGAAGTACAAGCAGACATAGTAATGAAAATGGAATGCTAATGCCAGAGGCAGAGAACATAAATGTAATAAGGAACTTGAAATTAGAAAAAGGATTCATGATAGTCACGAGCTCACATGCAGGGAGGTGGACCTTCACCCTCTGGTTCCAATTTCCTCCATTCATATGGCTTTGCAGCAGTGTCCAGCGCCCACACATCAGCTAAAGGTCGTTTTCCTAATAAACACGGCACCAAATTATTATTTGTTTACCAAAGTAACAAATTTGGACAGAGAGGGAACGCTAAGACAATACTAACCATCATTTCCACCAATTGCCATGAGATATCGTTGCCCAACCAAAGCCATGACATGCCCATAGCGCGGCCCTGGCCCAGGACCTTGGACCACAACCCTAAGTCAAAGAAGGTTCAGTCGAATGATTATGGAAGAAGACATTGATAAGGATGTCAATAAATTTATTAATCACGTGTGATGTTTTTTCATGAACTAGTTGTGAAGATGCCAACCTATGCCATCTAGGCCGTTGTTGCGTAAGGTCCAAAACATGAAGATCTTCTGCCGACAAACCAGCTGGACCAATTCCACCCTGTGATGGAAATGATATTAATGCATTATACATATCCACATGATGGAAGAATAAATGAGGTAACCTTTCTCCGAAGTGTTAACAAACCTGAATAACAACCATGGTACCTACAGCAGTTGCCACGTGCGCCGCCCTAGGTGTGGGTGGTTCCCCAATTGGAGTAATTCTATACAGATTAAAGGCCACACCTTATTTTATTAGAAGGTCAAACTAACAGATACAACAGCCACATCAGAGAAAGGAAAACGAAACAGAGAGAGACTAGAGTTGAGAATTCGTCACTGTAAGTACTAAATAACTTGAGCTTACCTAGACCATTTATTTGTCAAAACATCGTAACAGTGCACATCTGCAGTAGCCCCCGCCAACCCTGCAAGAAAATCCATGCTTAAATGTCACTAATCAGTAACAAAAAGCCTCCATGCATTAACGCCCAATTTTGAACTATCGATTTTCCCACACATAAAATAGCAGAAATGGTATTTGAATCAATTCAATGCAACTAGTTTACCAATCAGGGTAAATTACCACACATTGTAAACAGACTGGCAACAACCATAACCAAACAAGAAAATTCACCGAGAACATCAAAAGTTAATAGGAAACATACTAATTCCTGCGCTTCCAGCAGATGAAGGAGTTCCCGATGCTGCAGAGTTGCCTTCCAGGGCTGTCGCTCCTCCAAAAAGAATTAATCTCGGGCCAATATACCCAGGACTCCCCTCCTCCCCTACAGCAGGCACAGCCGTCAACGTGTGGCCACACCTTGGCCCAGGACCGTCCTCCTTCTTCTCAAGAATCGCGTTCACCACACTGTACGTCGGGGCGCAGCGTGGCCCCGCCGCCACCGCGCCTGCACCACCACCACCACTACTATTACTACTATTGCTAACATTATTGCTATTAATACTATCTTGCTGCTGCTGCGGCTCTTGCAGCTGAGGCGTCGATGGTTCAGATTCGGTTGGGTGGTCCGCACCATTAGCCGTGGTGGGCTGTTCCGACGGATCGCGATCGGGCTCTGTAGCCATAGCGGAATCCACGTCCATTTCTATCTAAAAACCCTAAATTAGGAAACCTGACAACAAGATCGGGGCTTGAATTCTCAACAATTCTCATTTCCAATCCCCATTCTTCAAAATGAAAAATAAGCCCCAACTCCGATCGCTCCAAAATCACCCCAATATGCACAAATACTTCGTTAATTCTCAAAAGCTTTTCTGAAGCGGTGATGAGGAATACAAAACGAGACGGCGAATCCAAATTCACAACACCACCGCACTTTCTCTCTCTCTGGAAACCCAATTATATCTCCTTTCTCTCTCCAAATTTATATATATGTGTAATCAGAAAGAACAAGAATCAAGATGCAGAAAAAGGAGAGAAATTTCGGTTTGGTATTTTGATATTTCCGTTTTGATGATTGCGTATATTGTGTGTACGGCTGTGAAGCCCTCCAACAAGTACCGTAGACTAAAACACTGCGACGGCGGAATAACGAAATCTTAGGAATAACGAAAATTTGGTAAAATATTTCCAACTTTGGTACAAAACCAAAAAAAAGGTACAACTATTATAGAGCAATGTACAACATTTTGGGGGCAAATTTGGTAATGTGGTATCCATAAATATGTTCCAAGTTGACCCATTTTGAACTTTTTTGGACTTTTCTTTATATGGTAAATTTTATCAATTTTTCTTTAGATTTATTACACAAATATATTTCATAATTTTAGTGGGAAAAAATGAAGTATTTGAATAGTTCAAGTAAAACATTGACTTGTGAAATTGTGTCACATTTAAATCAAATATAATGGAAGTAGTAGTGTAAGATAAAAGTCTTAAAACAAAAATATACCTAAGATATAAAATACAATTATTTTTAATAGTAATTATGATATATGAGGGCATAGTTATTGAATAATAAATCAATTAGACATAGTTCGGACTGTTCGACTATTATAAAGTCTATTTCCTCTCGAGTCAATTGTTGTATATATGCATGCATAATGCATTTGACTACTATACCAGAAAAAAAATCAGGTGAAAAAAAATATATCATAAACTCGCTAAAATATCATAAAGTTAGTTAAATAATTTTGTCTATCTATTAGGGAAACAACTTTGTGTTAACATCTCATATTGAATAATTAACAATCTAATTACTATCTTATAAGTTATAATGATTAATAATTCCTACTTCATTAACTAGTTTTTGTTGAATATGTTCAGGGTGATAAATAAATAAATAAATTTTAAAAAAAATACTGAATTGCAATGTTGATCAAGCAATGAACTTATTGTTGGTTAGATTTTGTGGGCAATATTTCATGATAATGATTGTACGATAGAGCTTATATTGCACGGATACATTACTGTTTTAGTTATAGATCAATAAACATCTTACTGCGTATGTGTCATTATTAAATGCCATTCATTTATTCAAGTACAATTTTGAGTGGTGGACTTCTATTTGTACAAGTATACTTCACTTTATGCTATTAATTTGATTGTTAATTAAATAAAATATTAGAGGACTCTTGCAAAAAAGTCTTGTCATTAAACCATCTGCCTTCTTCATGCCATTCTATGACGGTTTAACGAAAACACAGTGCACTATCGTGTCGCATTGAACACCATATCTAATAACTATTTAGTACTAAATATTAGAAAAGTCAATATCGGTGTATCTGTATCTATTTAGTACTAAATATTAGAAAAGTCAATATCGGTGTATCTATATCGTATCAGTTTATCAAAGATAATAAGGCATCATTCTTAAACAGAAAAACATTCTGTAATAATTTATATTGATGACCACTAAAAAATCTCAAACTGGAAGTTTAAACCTCACAAAATCATACCAAAGCAAGAACATAATAATAGGCAACTGAATCTACCCCCGAGTAATCACTAGACACCAATTTTCTCAGCATAATCCAACCTGAGAAGGAGTAATATTACAAATACATCCCCCTTTCAAACATTCAAAGGGCGTGAATTTACCGGCTTCTGGAAAACCCTAACAAGAGGCATACCATCACCTCCATCATTACTCACCCTCCACGAACGATCTTTCTTCCTCTGAGGTTTCTTATGCATCTTATGAGGCGCACTCGAAACCTTCTTCCTAACGCCAGCATCACTCTTTGCAGAAGCCAATCCATTATCAATATCAAAAGAATTCAAATCACTCAGCACGTGTTCCAAACGGGGCACACCCTCTTCTTCTTCATCAACCGAAGGCTCTTCACAGTCAGAGCCCAACTCATCATCATCATCCTCCACATCATCATGCTCATCATTTCTCGACATGCCAGGTGGCATCTCATAATGTGAAAGCTTCCCATCAATATAATCCTTCAGGATTTGTCGAGCAGCCCGGGTTTCATCAGGCAGCCCGCCCGAAGCAACCCATCCACGAGAAGCACAGTACGCTCTCAAGAGCTCGACTGCCAAAGGTGGACGGTTTTGCGGCTCGTAAGGCTTGGGTTTTGGCAGAGAAATTCTGTAGACGTTCTCGATGACATGGCGTGGGACCCGATTGGCCACGACTTGTACAGCCTCACGATGCTCGGTCATTCGGTCGATAGGCAAAACTCCAGATGCAATCATTTCGTATCTCGAGCTGGTAAAAGAAGGAAAAACCAATCCAGGACAGTCGCAAAGAGTTAGTTTTTCGGATATTTTTAGGGTTTGGAAATGTTTTGTTTTTCCAGGAGTCGAGGTTACTCCCGTCTTTTTACCACCTACTAAAGCATTAATTGTGGAACTTTTTCCCACATTTGGATAGCCAACGAATCCAACTACTACAGTGTCCACCGGTGTATGTGCACCAATGCTTTCGTTGTCAGAATGGGTTTCTGATGAGTTGGATTTGGAATTAGTTCTCATTGAAACTATTTCCTCAGCTTCTGATTGCAGGCGGGTGAGAAGTTCGTCTCTTCCATATATTTTGGTATCAGCGTTTGTCGAATCTTGCTGACTGTTTATGAGGTTTTTCCCGTCTAAGGCAGCAGAAGCAGCCTTAGCTGACCAGAAGAGAAAGAGGATGTCGTTTTGGTGAAAGTAGTCTGCCCATTTCTCCCTGTAAGAAATTAACTTATTTGAATTTTATATGGTTTCAAATAGGAGAAGTTGAGTGAACAAAGGATGGAATGTAAGAATACTGACCTGAGAGAAAGTGGTAGAAGGTCTGCCTTGTTAACAAGAAGCAATGTCCTTTTGTGTTCGTCAATTTCTCGTGCATATGCCTACAATTTGGTAACTCCACTATTAACATGTTTAAGTCGAAGGAGCAAATTAGTTTAGTTTGGAATATGAATATCTGGTATTACCTCAAGATCAGGGCAGCGGTAAAAGAGTGGGTCCCTTGCATCAACGACCATCACAAGCTTCAAGGAAAAGAATTAGGCAAGGGATTAATTCAATATAAATTACTGGTATTGTATAACTTATAACTTAATGAAATCAATCACAAATTTAATCAAAATGAAGAAAACAAATCATGCTGCTTCTAAGAGAACAGAATTCTCTTACACCAAGCTACATGCCAGTAAAGATGAGTACCAAAAGATGGTTCACATATTTCTCTTCCACTCACAGGTGTGAGTGTGGCAGAGTAGGAAAACCAAGTCGATAAAATAATTCTTATAAAAAAAATGAAAGATGTAGGGTGCAATCAAAATTTGCGAGGGCTTCCATATAGAATGTGTTCTGGAATTTTGAAGAAATAATACTGGATGCAACTCCCAGTAACCAGAATGAAGTTCAAATTATTGAGCACTGTAATCATCTTAATATTCTGCAACTCTCTCAATGTAACCTTGCACTTTACTCAAGAACTAAGATTAGCTTAATATCAATATTCTCTTGCATGCCATATCAAGTCAATCAAGTCCATCAAAAGCTCAAGACACGTAATTTAGAGAGACAGCAATCTCACCAGATCACTACGTTCGAGCACCCTCCAAAGCTGTCTCCAGATATCAAGATTCTTCTCAAAAGGAGTAAGAACTAGATTCTCGTTCTCCTCAAGCCTGCAATGGAAAAAGTAGAACATGGAGTTACTTAAAACCCAAAGTAGAAACCAAAGATATTTTAATTCCACAAACACCTAGAATAACGCACAAATAAAGACCCAAAATTGGCACTGATCCAGCAGAGAAACAGGTCCAAATAAAATCCACAGAAGCACAAGGCATGAATCAGAAACAGATAGTCTATACTAGAACGGGACATATGTTCGCTAGTCTACACAGAAATATCGTAGAAATTCAATATATACAAAAACCAGATACAAACCATAATTATAAGTCAATCAAATGCAAGTATAGAAATAGAAAAAGACCATAATTACAATTAGTTTATCTTTGTAAGCACACATCATAAATTATTTCAAAATTCCCATATTGTGATATTGTTCTCAAAAGACTGACCCTGCAAGAATGCGTCGCCACTCAAGGAAAGCTCGTCTCTCGTTATCATCAAGCTCTTCTACAGACATTTTGGTATTCCATGAAGGCCTGGAAAATAAACTTTCTATTATCCTTGTTTAACAACCACCAACCAAAGTTTAGAATTTTTCTACAAAAAGAAGAAAATAAAATCTATGCCTGCGAGGAATCCGGAGACTGCTGGCATGCAAAGCCTCTTCTCTCTTCTGGTGCTCCCTTCTTTCCTCAGGTGTCATCTCACTGGTGCTGGAAGCTGAGTCCCTGAAACAAACATGAACCAACAATTGAAGCGAATAACAGAAAACACAGGAAATGAAACATATCACAGGCATGGAGCCATCATCTTAACCAAGAAAAGGATGGCATGGTTGTCACAGTTTCCAGTTAAAGGTACATGACATGCCCATAGTAGTAAATGTAGCATTGACACCCTCAAAGAAAATGACCAACAATTAGAATAAATTTAGCTTCCAGTTAATTCTTATGAACTCGTCAAGGAAAGTAGATGGTAACTGATGTAACTCATGTTTCCACTCTTCATACCTATCCCCAGAATATCACTTATACTTCCAATTATTTACCTTGTATTTGGGTTGATAATTCTCTAAGTAAACCAATAAGAAAGTAGAACAAAGGAAGATAGCAACAATACAATGAAAGCAAAAAAGGGGGGCGTTCAAGGGTTTGGGGCTTACAAATCGATGCGGAGTCTCACGGGGGGATTGACGGCGGAGAATAGGCGGTGAGCCTCATCAGCCTGCTCGATGACGGCGTCGATGTCGGTGACCTCCGTCACAGATTCGAGAACTTTCTTTTCCTGGCTCCTGTAGTACCTCCCTTTCTCTTTCGACTGCTGTACCATCTGATTGTGCTGCCTCACCAGGGCCCGACCCAGCCCTGTTTTCTCTCCCTTAGGCATTGTAATCACCCTTTGAGTTTTTCTTCTCCCTTTCTCTCGTTCTTTTCAGCCTTTTTCTCTGCCTTTCTACTCAATTAACCAAAGAAGATGAAAGCGGCAAACTATGCACACAGATACAGAAGCTCCGACTACAGATATATGGTCTGTGTACGTATATATGCGGCCTTCGGCGCGGTGGCGGTGTGGAGGAGGAGGGCTTATACAAGTTTGCAAGCGTTTGTGAAATAAAATCGTGTCGACACAAAGATAAAAAACGCTGTTTAATGTGACCCTTCTCGCACTTTTGACTTTTGGTCGCTCAACATTGTCGCAACTTTTAACAAAAAGAAAACAAAATAATTCAAGAAAATTGAATTCCTTTTTTTTTTTTTTTCTTTTAAAAGAGGAGTAAGAGAATTTGATTTTTGAGGAGTGAATAAGTTGCCCTTTTGGTTTGTATACATAATTCAATCAATTTAATAACAAGAAATAAATAGTAATATGATAACCCACTTTTTGTCATCTCATTTTTTTAAAAGATCACAATTAATAGAAGTGGGAAATTAAAAATGAGTTTAATTCATATTATCTACCTATGTTATTTATAATTTTTACGGTGCTTCCTGTTTTATTTTTATTCCTAATAGGCCTCTTGTGATATAGAATAATTATCACACTATCTACTTCTCGTTGTACACGCTTTATGCCTTTACATAATAAAATTCAGGAATATTATGGATTTTATGAGATGAATAAGCCAAATTTACCCTATTTCAGTCTCAATATCCGCCGAGTGTAAAACACTTATTGCCCTGAGGTTAAATGAATTTTATTTAATTTCTCAAGAAGATAATTAGAAATTAATTTAAAGAGATGGATACAAACATTTCGTTTGAGACAAGATAATTGTTGGTATTTCTCTTAATTAAAAATTAATGAGCAGAACCAAATTTGCACAATTTCAAGATTATCCTTGGTGCTTCAAAACTATATTGATCCCACAAATTATGCAATATAATAACTGTTAAATTTGGTAAAAGGCACTGCCTAAACAACCCATATGATTATGCATTTATGCTAAAAGAACAACAACATTATCTCTGATAATTATAAAAAAAAACATGAGATATAAAGCAAAAAATAAATAAATAAAACTTCAAATTAAGTGCATCTCATTCACGATACTTAGACATGACAATGCCAATTAAATTCAAGAAAAAGAAGTCAATGGGAACCATTCCCAAGTGCTGGTATCCTGATTATATCCATGCAGACTTCCGTTTCCAGATATCATCCACCGACACAACGAGGTACATCGATCGTAATCTCTCGCAGAATCAAATGCATCGAAATAGTACCACACAGAATCACCCCACTGCAGCTGACAGTAAAACAAAGTTGTGCCCCAAAAGTTCATATTAAAACTCCACTGCATCGTACCATCAAAATCCAACACATGATACCCGAGATCATCTTCCTTCGACTGGCAATGCACGTTCAAGTGTAGCCTCTGTTCGAGTTGGTTCAGCACCTGAACATAGATTTTTGCATGAGTGCGCTCTGCAACGACTAGTATGAAAATTATGGTGAGGAGGATTTTGGAATTGATCATGCGAAGTTTCATGTTGGGTTGTGGTTGTAGTGTTCTTGATCTTTATATAAAAGGAAATGAGATGTGCATGGATGTGAATTATTTTTTTTGGTTTGTGGGCATTTTTTATACTTGAAAATCATGAAATTTTCATGCTTCTTGAATTTGTTGTAGACTAAAGAAGATGGAATAGCTACCTCTCTTTTCATTGTTCATGTGATTCATATATTTGGATTGTGCATGCTGCCTAGCTCATATATATTACATATAGCGAGATTTACATCTACCACACTTCACCTTTGGTTTGATTACAAATTTATCCCTTTTATTTTTAAAATTACAAAAATACCTCTAAAATTTCATAATTTTTGGAACACTTTCATCGGATTTTATGTTCACATCTCGGTAAGCGTCTTGTCTCTTGCAGTCTATTGACGTAAGAATCAATACAATTTAAAGCCTAATCGTCGTTGGTCCAAAACTCTATTTGCCATATTTTCATAAATTTTACATGAATAATGAAAACCTCAAGGGGCTTTTTGTAATCTACGAAATAAGAGAAACTAATTTGTAATTACACGAAATTTCAAGGATAGCGGATATAAATTGCCCTTACACATAATTAATATTAAATTTAAATCTCACAATAAATTCAGGTTTTGTAAGTTTTTGGCCCGTTTGTAGGTAAGCTTATAACCCAATAACGAAAATTCATTTAAATTTTCAACCCAATAATAAACTAATATAAGTCTACATTAATCAATAATATATTTGACAAATCCAAGTGTTATCCACAATCAATCATAGACATTTTGGTGGTTATTTAGAGAAAAAAATCCTAAAACTTTTATTCGATAAAAACGATAATAATTCTGGTGAAATTTTTGTTACTTTTATGGTGTAATAAAAAGTAAAAGATAAGAGTTGCACGTACTGTATGATTGATTGAGTTTATATTTAATTTTAATTATGTCCCCTCGCCTCTAGTCTTTTCAGCCTCTTTCGTTTAAGACCCTTGTCCGAAACTCATCAATTAATCAGAGAAGATGAAAGCGAGAAATTATGCAGACATATACAGATATAATAGTTATTAGATGAGTGTTATATAATAGTATAGATATATAATTAAATGTCAGAATAATAAAATAATTTTCGCATTTTATGTGTGACATTTGATTATTATATTTACATCCCCGGCCTCAACTTAGAAATAAATAAAGTAATACTCCATCAACAATTGAAAATTATAGACAGATCCTCTAATTCTAATTGAAACCTAAAAAACTTAATTCGGAAAGTTGTAAAAAGACTAAATTATAATCTATAGCATTTTTGTTATAGTGTTTTGCTATATATGAAATGAGCAAAGTGATTAAGTTTGTTATCCAGCTAACAAAACGTTAACATCTACTTGGAAACAAGAAAATGACTAACGGCATAACCTAAGTGTTAGATAGAGGCATAGGCGATGAGGTGTCTCTATAATTTCCAATAGTAGAGGAAAATCTTGTTATATTTTCCTCTAAATCGAGGGTGTACATGTAATTATCCCTACATACATATGATTGGGAAAAACATGAAATATAAGCCAAATTCACTAATAAGGAGTTAAGGGGCACCACTCCCAAGAGCCTGAATCTTGATTATATCCCTGCAAAGTTCCGTTTCCAGATATCATCCATTGACAAATCGAGTGACATCTATGATACTGATCTCTCGAAACATCGTAGACATCAAAATAATACCACACAGAATTACCCCACTGCACATGACAGTAAAACAACGTAGACTCCCATAAATTTATATCAAAACTCCACTGCAATGCACCCCCAAAATCCAGAACATGGAACCCAAGATCGTCTTCCTTCGACTGGCAATGGATGTTCATGGGTAGCTTTTCTTCGAGTTTGTTCGTAACTTGAACATATATTTTCGCACGAGTGCATTTTAGGAAGAGTAGTATGAATATTATTATGCTGAGAATCTTGTGATTGCAAAATTTCATGCTGGGTTATGGTTGAAATGATTTGATCTTTATATGGAAAAGGGAATGAGATCATGTGGATGTGAATTTTGCTTTTCGGGTTTGTGGGCATTTCTTATACTTGAAAATCATGAAATTTTCATGCTTCTTGAATTTGTTGTAGAGTAATAGTATTGATCAAGAACCGAATAATAAAGAAGAGGATTAGCTACCTCTCTTTGAAATTTTGCATTGGTTCTTGAATCTGACTATTTCTAAAAAAATCACTTTGTATATGTCGTGTCAAATACCATACATATTTAATATTTTTATCCGACACTTATATATATATAATGATAAATATCGAAAAATATTTGTATCGTTATATCCGTGTACATACATCACAACTTATTGGTTATGTGAATTTTGTGTTTCACGAGTTGGAATCGCGACTTATATTAGTTTGTTTAGTGTCATTTTTTGCAAGGAAATGACTAGATATATTACCTCTCAGTCACACAAGTATGGAGTTATATGCAGCAAAAATAATGTATTTTACTACAATGGCAAGTTAAACTTCATCCCCTCTATAGGATTATTTTTGAAAATTACAATTTAGCCCTTTGTATTAATCAAATGTACAAAAAGCACTTGAAATACAAATTACTACAAAAACCATTAAATTAATTCCTAAAAAAGAGAAAGCTCAACAAAACCCGTTGAATAATTAATAATTTAAATACTCATAATTTACAATTTTAAACTAATTAAATGAATAATTTGAACACTAATTAATTGAATTTAATAATATAATGATTTAAAGAAGTTTCATTGCAATAACAATAACTCAAAAAGCCTCTTAAAGAGATATTTTGTTGAGATAGATAACAGTAAATCAAAAACGCCTTCTACTGAAATGCAACTTCAATAAAAGAACCCCAGAACTTTGCCTCCAACATTTTTCCTGTGAGCTTCTTCGTGATCCATGATTCCAGCAGATGTCGTAAGCACAATGTAGCCAAATTGTCTGGATGGCAGCAATCTTGCTGTCCAGGGCTCGATTTCCATGACACCGACATTGAACCGAGGGATGATAACATCACATTTATTAAGCCTTCCATTCAATTCAACTGGAATTTTACCAGATCTGTGGTCATCAACATATTCAAATTCTTCGAGATATCCATACTTTTGCATGACCCGAAGAAACTTGATGACCACTTTTGAGGAAGCCTGCCTTTTGCCCCTCTTTTCTGCATTATACATGCATACTCTTAAGAGCATCGTTCAAGACACAGACTCTCACCATCTTCCAATGCAAGCTGAAAAATTGGCTGCTGCGGCTGCTCTTTCTGATTTAGTTCAGCTCTGGTGCCAGAGTCCCTTAAACAAACATGAACCAACAGTTTGAAGCTAATAAAAGAAAACATTGGAGAAAATAAAATATATCACAGGATTAATTAATTGGAGACATAATCTTGAAACTTAACATCAATCTCAAAGAAAATTGACCTTTGCCGAGTCATGAATAAGTTGCCCTTATGTTGTTACTTCTTATACATAATTAAACTTCTGAATACTGAAATAATTTTCACCATTTGTGTGTCAACGTTTAGATACTACATATAACATAGCTGATGGGGAAAAAAGAAAAGATAGATTCATATTGTATTTCCTTAATCTTGAGAATATTACAAAATCTGGTCTCAAAGCTTAATGTTTGCGTCAAAACCAAATTCAAGAAAAAGAAAGCAAGGGGTACTCATCCCAAGCCTTTGTAACATCATTATATCCATACAATTTTCCCTCCCCAGAAATCATCCATCGACATATTGTGCATCTATAGTAATCTCTCCACGCATCGTAGGCATCAAAATGGTACCATACAGAAGCACCCCACTGTATGTCACAGAAAAACAATGTAGAACCCACATATATCACATTATGAAAACTCCACTCAATTTCATCACCGTATTCCAACCAATGATACCCAATATCGTCATCGTCTGATTGGCAATGCATGTTAATGGGTTGCCTGCTTTCGAGTTGGTTCAGCACTCGAACATGGACTCTTGCATGAGTGCAGTTTACAAAGAGTAGCAAGAAAACTACGCTGAGAATTTTGTGATTGCAAAATTTCATGTTGGGGTTATGCTTGTAGTAATTTTGATCTTTATTTTTTGGGTTTGTGCCTTTGTGGGCATTTTTTTATACTTGAAAATCATTGAATGTTCATGCTTCTTGGATTGGGAAGATGTATTAGCTACCTCTCTTTTTTTATTGCTTTCGTGATTTTTATCTTAGGGGTTTGGTAATAAGTGTTTGGAAAAAGAAAGAGTTAATTGCATCCAAACCCCCTTTTATAACTAATGAGCACAAAAAACATTGTGATAAAGAAAATATCATAAAAAACCTTGTGAAATTAAAAAGTTGCTCACAGCCCCTTACGTTTGGTTTATACCAAAAATAAAAAATAAATTTCCCATTACACCCTTGATTTATATTTAAAATGTATCTAAGGTTTTGTACTAAAGATTTTCAAATGCATTAAATATATATAATTATTATTATTATTAGTGTATATATATATATATATATTTTTTTTTTTTTTGGAAATGATATATAATTTATATACGTATACATACATGATATATATGTATACACATACATTAACACAAAAACTTTGCTTGCCACCTCCGTCACCCCCAGCTATGGCGGCTGCTGCAACAGTGAATTCCAAATTTTGAAAACAAAATTCATAAACCAGTTTAATGAGAAACTAGCCAATTGTTGTTGTTGTTGTATATTACAGAAATTAAAATCCATATTAATTTCTAAATCTCAACTCATTTTGATTCAAAGTCTCACTTGTTAGTCTTACAAAGACGACCCCTTTTCGGCTTTCCCCATTTGCAGTTTCCGCAGAAACCCATATGGCCTGCTGGGTTTCAAATTTTGGATTTGGGAATTTGGAGGTGTTCAGATTCAGTGAAGAAGAAGACGTACAAGCGAAAATAAAAGAAAAAGGAAAACATCGATACCAAAAATAGAATAAAAACATGGATTCCAGGCCTTGGAAAGGAATCACACGAAGCTTCAACAAAATCAGCAGCAATATTAAATGGAAAGTGGGAAATGGCACTAAGATTTCTCTCTGGTATGATAAGTGGTTGAATGAAGGAAAGATTGGGGAGGATTTAGGAGTTGCTGTGCTTGAGGAAGAGAAACATCTCAAGATTGCAGATGTGCTTGACGATGATGGGTTTTGGAATTTGGATAATTGCAATACCCCACTGCCGGATAATGTTCTGGCTCTCATAAAAAACACACCTTTGCCGATGAGTCGAGATGCGAGAGATACGCAGATTTGGGGAGCCAATGCTAATGGTAGATACTCGTGCAAGACGGCGTATGAGGCACTCATATATAATCAACCTCTGATGGGAGATAGGGTGAATAAGTTCAATTGGAGTTGGAAGCTTCAAGGTCCAATGAAGTTGAAAATGTTTATTTGGCTCGGGTGGCAGAATAAATAACGAGCTGCGGTTTGATCGTAGCATGGCCCCGGATGATGTTTGTGTGCGGGTGTAATCAAAATAGGGAGGATGTGATCCATACATAGCTTCGGTGCCCCAAAGCCTTGAAGATTTGGAAGTTTATTGTGGTCGACACGGAATTTAGCAAGTTTCTGAATCAAAATAATGAAGAATGGTCAAATCAAATTGTAACAGCAACTTCAGGAATATTATTATACCTGAATGCCGATGGGATATCATATTTATGGCAACTTCTTGGTGTATTTGGAAAGCAAGAAACAAGAGGGTGTTCCAGAATGAGGAAGAGAATTACCGGCATATACGATTCACATTAAAACGCTGGCCAAGGATAGGCAGGAGGCGTTTCCAAAGAATCAGACAGGAACGTTTAAAATGCGCGAGATTGTCCCATGGAAAAAGCCACCAGCAGGATGGTGGAAACTCAATAGCGACCGGAGCTTTTTGGAGATTGATTCAAAAGCGGTGTTAGAGCTTATTCAGAGGCAAAATATTGAACAACACTATCTTGGGCATATTGTACAGGACTGTAGGAACTTGATTAGGAAGCCTTGGGAGATTTCTGTAAACATACCTTAGAGAAGGGAATGAGTGTGCAGATAGTTTAGCTAATTAGGAGGGGCATAATATTGATAAACATATAGTTGTATGAGATTCTGTTTAGCTAATTAGGAGGGGCATAATATTGATAAACATATAGTTGTATGAGATTCTCCCCCTTCTGGGAGCTTATTGAACTTAATTGCAGAGGAGATCAGCAGCAGTTAGTTGTGCTCTCTCCTTCTAACCAAAAAAAATAATGTTGAGGGCAAAATGGTAACTTCATATGTAAGAATACATGTATCTTCGCCATCAACGCGCGTGTACTTCACAGGGGTTTTATATACAACTTTTAAATTTCACAGAGTTTTTTATGGGAGTTTTTGTATCATAGGGTTTTTTATGCTCATTAGCCGTAACATACGGAGTTTCGTGCAATTAACTCGAAAAAGAAATGAAAAACACACAAGAAAAAAATAATCTAAAAGTTAAAAGTTGAAGCCAAAAGCACCCCTAGTTTATTTCCACTTAAATTTAGCAGAAGTTGAAGATATTTTAAGTGATCACTTTTCCAATAACACTCGCCACATCACGGGAAAAGGGGCAACAACTCTTGAGCAATAAGAACCTAGAACAAAGAAAGATAACACCAATCTAGTGAACGGAAAGAAGGGGGCTTTCTAGGTTATGAGGCTTACAAATCGATGCGGAGTTTCACGGAGGGATTGATGGCGGCGAATAGGTGAGGAGACTCATCAGCCTGCTCGATGATGGCGACGATGTCGTTGTGCCTCCGTAACCGATTCGAGAACCTTCTTTTCTTGGTTCCTATAAGACCTTTCTTTCTCTTTCGACTGCTATACCATCTGAACGTGTTGTCTCACCAGGGCCCGACCAAGCCCTGATTTCTCTCCCTTGGGCATTGTTAATCACCCTTTGAGATATTTTTCTTCTTTATCTCGTCTTTTCAAAGTCCATTAACGAGAGAATGTTAGTTAGGGTGCTTGAGCCTAACTCACCCACAAAAGCTAGCTTATGAGGTGAGAGTTGCTCAAGCTTATAAGACAGTTTAGAGTTAGGTATTTATTCAATGTGGGATAGCCAATACGCCCCCCTCACGCCCAGGCCCAATTATCGGGAAATAATCTGGAGCATGAAATTATTAATGTAGGAGACAGCCTGCTCTGAAATTATTAATATAGGATACATGAGCCTACTCTGATACCATGTTAGTTCTTTCTGGCAAATTCGATGCCACCAGGTGCTTAGAGGGTGCCACGTGCCCCTCTTTGTCTTTTTTTTCTTTTTACTTTTGTTTAATATATTAATTTTGAATTTTATTCTTAATCAGTATTTATATAAATATATATGGTAGATTTTTTATATTTAATAAATATTATTATTTTTAGTTAATATTTGGGTAAATTTTGTATTATTATATTATATTATAATAATTGCATAATATTAAAATTTAAAATATAAGTAACAAAATAATTAATAATAAATATAATGAGTATCATTTAATTGATATAATTATTTAAATTTATTAAAATGTTTAAATCAATATTATGGAGAAAAAATATTTTAACTAAAAGAGCTATTTTTACTTTAAAACTTGAATAAAAAATTTGAAAAAAATTACATAAAAAATGGGAAATTTGCTACAAAAGTTCCTATGTTATAAGAAATGAGCCAAAAAAAATCATATACAAAGTAGTTATAAAAATCCTGTATTTTGAATTATTTTGCTGAGAAAACCCTGCTAATTTTGTTGTAACTACACGCGCATTTACTGAAAATAAGATAGTGAATATAGTTGTTAAATGTCTAAAATGCCCTTAATTAACTTAAAAAACGTTGCTATTCATTATTTTTCATTCTAACCCCAAATTTGGCCCAAAATTATGACTAGAAACTATTATACTAGACCTGTAATTTTTTTTATGCATTAAATCAATACAATAGAGGTTTACAATATATTAGGTGAATAGAAGTGAGAATGAAATTTGTGTTATAAAAGTAGGGGTATAATGGTCATTTTAGATATTTTTGTTGACCAAATTATCATAGGGGGCAATGAGCAAATATTCACCAAACATAGGATTTTTTTAGCTACTTTTTATATGACAGAATTTTTTTGGCTACTTTTGATTAATACAGGGTTTTTGTAGCATTTAATTCCATAGAATATATAAAAAAGACACTATATTAAATAAAAAAAATGGAAAAGCAAGTAAAAGAAACAATATCTATTTTTGATATCAGTCCGGCTAATCTTCTCGCCACGGTAAGATTAATGAGTATACAGCCTCTATTTTAACCACAAAACAAGACACGCAAGATTTAAAAAGAGTTGGCCCGGCCCACTAATTAAATAATTAGATTAATTAAAATTAAATTAATACCATATACTTTTAACTAATATTTGTTTTGACCCATAATTTAATCCAACTCTTTCTTAATAGTCCTTTTAGATTTTAATTCTATGATTTTGTACAATATTATTAGATAAGTATATTACCAAAAAAAAATTATAAACCCCAAATCCCTAAAACTCTAAATTCTAAACCCCTAAACCCTAAAACCTAAACCTAAACCTAAACCTAAACCCCTAAAACCCTAAACCCTAACCCTAAGGCCCCGACCCTAAACCCTAAATCCTTAGTATATTATTCTATTAATATAAAATGATATAATAGGTGTGAATAATACTATGAGATAAAATCTAAAATATGGTTAAACAATATAATGATAGTAGTGATTAAATAGTTAAAAAGAAAAAAAATATTTATGAATTACGATAATATAACATTTAGTTTTTTATGTGCACAAAATTTATTTCAAGTTTAACAACTAAAAATAAAGTAAAAAGAAGTATCGTAACTAGAAAATTGAAAGCGACATATCCATTATGGGAATTTTGACAATTTTTCATGATCAAAACAATAAAATTTGAGTTTAAAAGGACTACTAAGAAGGAGTTGGATTTAATTATGAATCAAAAAGTAGTTAGATTTAATTTTAATTAGTCTTAGATATTTAATTAATGAGATCCACTCCACTTAAATTCTTCTCGTGTGTTTTATGACTAAAACAGCGACGGTACATTTCTTAATTAATTAGATCCACTCCACTTACAGCCGCTGTAAGTTAATATTTTTCCTTTTGATATATCTATCAGAAAATTTATCATAGTTAATTTTTTTATAATATAAATTAAATACAAAAGTTGAAAACAAAAGAAAAAAGTAAAAAAGAATAAAAAATGAAAGAGACAAAGAGGGGCACGTGGCACCCTCTAAGCACCGGGTGCACGGCATCGAATTTGCCGTTCTTTCTTTCCTCTCCATTCCTTTCATTTCATTTCCCATTTCCTCATCTGGCTACATTTCTTTGCCGTCCCTCTTCGCAAATTCTTTGATCCTTCAACAAAAGCTCGTAATAACAAGAATGAGAAGCAGAAAGTTTTGATTTGAGGGTGGTTTTAGTTCATTCATCTGAGAATGACTCTGTGGGTTTTCTGTATAGTATTCATCTTTCTTGGAATTTCTTCTTCTCAAGCTCAGAACTTTACATGCAACCCCAATGATTTGGATTCTTTAAGGGCTTTTGTGCAAAATCTCGATTCAGGTGTTGATGGATGGGATTTCAATTCATCTTCACCCAATTGCTGCAATTGGGCAGGCATCACTTGCAATTCTGCTGGAGTTGTTAAGCTGGAGCTTATAAGAAAAAGAATTGTTGGAAGAATCTCTGAGTCTTTAGGAAATTTGGACCACCTTAAAACCCTCAATCTCTCACGTAATTTCCTCAAAGGCTCAATTCCTCAGTCAGTTCTGCATTTGCCACAGTTAGAAATCTTGGACTTGAGCCACAATGAAATTTCTGGGTTTGTCCCAAACAGCATGAACCTGCCTTCCATCAGAGCCGTTGATATTTCTAAAAACAAGATTGAGGGACCTGTTCCTGTGATGATGTGCATAAACTCAACAAAGATTTCTGTTATGAATGTGGCAGAAAATTTCTTCAAAGGGATTATTCCTCCAGGAATTGGGAATTGTAGTTCTTCATTGGAGGAACTTGAACTTTCAGACAATTTGCTCTCTGGTAGTTTGCCTGAAGATCTTTTTCAGCTGACGAATTTGAAAACGTTGTCTCTTCAAGAAAACTGGTTTTCTGAGCAGCTGAGTGACCTCATTGGTAACCTCTCTAATCTTGAAAATCTTGATATATCATTTAATGAGTTTTGGGGAAATATCCCGAATGTTTTCGATAGATTTGTGAAGTTAAAATCATTTTCAGCTCAATCCAATAGATTCAACGGTAACATACCGATTTCTTTGGCGAATTCACACACTATTAGTTCACTTAGTTTAAGAAACAATTCTCTGGGTGGCACTATTGATCTCAATTGTTCTGCAATGGTTAATCTCGTTTCGCTTAATTTAGCCACAAATCGTTTTAATGGCGAAATTCCTGAAAATCTTCCAAACTGTCCAAAGTTGAGAACGATAAATTTCTCAAGGATTAACTTGACGGGACAAATTCCCGAAAGTTTCAAGAATTTCCAGAATCTTGCTTGCATCTTCCTCTCGAATTCTAGCATCTACAACATTAGGGGAGCTCTAGGAATCTTACGACGCTGCAGAAACTTGAGAACCCTCGTTTTTACTTTGAATTTTCTTGATGAAGAAATGCCTAATATTGATCTTAATCTCGAGTTTCCTAACCTTAGAACCCTAAGTATTGCCAATTGCAAACTCACTGGTCATATTCCCCAATGGTTGAATGGCTGCAAGAATTTGGAGCTATTGGATTTATCATGGAATCGTTTCGAGGGTTCGATCCCATCTTGGTTTGCTGATTTCCCGTCTCTCTTTTATTTGGATTTATCCAACAATTCGTTATCTGGGAATATTCCAAAAGAGCTTACTATGATCCCAAGCCTCATCAATGGCAACGTTTCAATGGAGGATCCTTGTCCTGAATTTCCCTTCTTTGTGAGAAGGAACCAAAGTGGATACACTTATAGGCACGTTGTGAGCTTTCCTCCGACCTTGAAACTTGGAAACAATTTTCTGACAGGGCCGATATGGCCCGAGTTTGGAAACTTTAAAGAGCTGCATGATTTGGATTTGAAATCCAATAACTTATCTGGAACTATTCCAAGCAGTTTGTCAGGAATGAAGAGCCTCGAGACTTTGGATTTGTCTTTTAATAATCTGAATGGAACAATTCCTCCTTCTTTGAGCAGCCTCACGTTTCTGTCAAATTTCAATGTTTCTCACAATGCTCTCTCTGGGGAGATTCCTACTAAAGGTCAATTTCCAACTTTTTCAAACTGGAGCTTTGTTGGAAATCCTGGTCTATGTGGGGATCACGCTTCTCATCCTTGTAATAGTGAAACTAAAGTCCCGAATTTCAAGAAACCGAAGAAACAAAGGGCAAAAACTATAGCAATGGGAGTTGGAATTGGGTTTGGGACTATTATAGCAATGGGAGTTGGAATTGGTTTTGGGATTATTTTTCTTCTAGCTGTTATTTATTTAATTATTATTCTTTGCTCGAGTCGGAGACAAGTGGGGGCGGTGAACGGGAGGATTTGGAGAAGAATCTAGAAGAAATTTCGAGTCTTGTTATTCTATGTCAGAAGAAGGAAAATGATAAAGACTTGATTTTTCTTGATGATCTTTTGAAGGCAACCGACAATTTCGACCAATCAAATATCATTGGCTGTGGGGGTTTCTGCCTGGTCTACAAAGCAATCCTTCCGGATGGGAGAAAAGTGGCTATAAAACGGCTCTCGGGTGAATATTTACAGATAGAGAGAGAATTCCAAGCTGAAATCGAGACCCTTTCTAGAGCTCAGCATCCAAATCTTGTTCATCTACAGGGATACTGCAAATACAAGAATGATAGGCTTCTAATATACACATACATGGAAAACGGAAGTCTTGATTATTGGCTGCATGAAAAAAATGATGGGCCCTCATCATTAGATTGGGAAACGAGGCTGAAGATCGTGAAAGGGGCGATGAGAGGGCTTTCTTAGTTGCACCAATCTTGTGAGTCTCATATACTCCATAGGGATATAAAATCGAGCAATATTCTCTTGAACGAGAAATTCGAAGCTCATTTAGCTGATTTTGGGCCCGCGAGGCTTATTCTTCCTTATGATACTCGTGTCACGACGGATCTTGTTGGAACTTTAGGGTATATTCCTCCTGAATATTCTCAAGCTGCTGTTGCAAGTTACAAAGGAGATGTGTATAGCTTTGGTGTTGTGCTTTTGGAGCTTTTGACTGGAAAAAGACCGATGGATATGTGTAGGCCTAACGGTTGTCCGGATTTGATTGCTTGAATGAGTTAGGCTTAAGTACCCTAACTAACAAAGAAGATTAAAACGAGAATTTAAGAGGACAGATTCTGTGGCCGTGTATATATCCAGCTGTCGGCGCAGTGGCGGTGGGGAGAGGAGAGCTTATACAAGTTTGCAAGCGCTTGTGAAATAAAATCGATTACAAGAGAAAGCGCTTTTTGTTTTTTTAATAAAAAAGAGAAAGCGCTATTTACGTTACCTTTCTGAGTTCTCATACTTTTAACTTTTAGTCGCTCTCAGCCGTTGCCCTTTTTTATTGTTATACATTTTTTCTTTTTTGGTGCAAATTTTATTGTTATACATAATTAAACTTTAGATTAATAAAACAATTTTCACCTTATGTGAGTCAACATTTTAGATAGATTGGTCATTTACAAAAAAAAAATCTATCTTAATTGAATTTCTTTAACTATAATAATATCGATAATAATTGAATAGAAATTAACAATTAATTAAGAGTAGAAAATTCAAAAAAACTGATTACTATCTGAGCAAAATTCCAAGATATTTAATCTTGGTGCTTTAATTTATATTTATTCATCACACAAATTATTCGTTATATCTTTCATTTGTAAAATAATAATGCTTTCTGTATTATTAATGATTTAATTTATTTTTATCTCTTTTACTCCTACCGACTTAAGGGAAAATATATTAAGACCCTCTATATTATTGAAATTACAGAAACACCTCTTATATTATTAGAAATTACAGAGATACCCCCTATATTATAGAAATTGTAGAGACACCCCCTATATTATTATTGAAAATTACGATGATACCCCCTCAACTATGGCTCCGTCTAACACTTAGGTCCTGACGTTAGTCATTTTCTTGTTTCTAAGTAGATGCTAACATTTCATTAATTGGACAACAACTTAATCACATCCGCTCATTTCATATATAACAAACACTATAACAAAAATGTTATGGTTAACTTTGTTATTTTACAACTTTCCATTAAATTTTTTTGGTTTTCATTAGGGTTAGAAGATCTATCTGTAATTTCTAATAGTTGAGGTGGTATTGTTGTATTTATCCCTAAATTGAGGGGTATAAGTGTAATCATCCCTAGAAAAAAACATGATATATAAATTTAAGAAAGAAAAAATAAAATGATGGATTCGTATTATATTTCGTTGCACGGACTTAATCATGTCCATATTATAAAATTTTGTTTCAAGCTACAAAAAACACAGATAAGGCAACACGAATTTTTTTTTTTGATATTTTACACTAAAAAAGTATCCAACATGAATATTCAACACAACATGATACTACTTGATAGAATTTTCGAAAGTATCCGTACATCACAACTGTCAACTATGTTTGCGCCAAAGACAAATTCAAGAAATAGGTCTCAAGGGGATTCCTTCCCAAAATCCCCAATGATTTTCCCATCTATACAAATTTCCGAATCCCACTATAATAAATCGACACAGTGTGGCGCAGGGGTCTGTCTGAGCATTATAGGCATCAAAACGGTACCAATTTAAGTAACTCCACTGCACATCACAATAAAACAACGTAGTGCGCGCAAAATTCACAGTAAAACTAAATTGGAAGTCTTGACCATATTCCACGATTTGAAACCCAAGATCGTCATCCCTCGATTGGCAATGTATGTTCATGCGTGGCTTATCACCGAGTTGGTTCGTCACTCTAACATAAACTTCATGAAGTTCTTGTGCATGAGTACTGCATTTTACGAATAGTACCAAGAAAATTATAATGCTGACAATTTTGTGATTGCAAAATTTCATGTTGGATTTTGATCTTTATAAAAGGGAATGAGATGTGGATGTGACTTCTTTATTTTTATTTATTTGTTTTGGTTTGTGGGCAATTTTTATACTCAAAATCAAGAATTTGTCATGCTTCTTGAAGTGGCTAGAGATTAGGCATTGATCAAGAACTGAATAAAGAAGATGGATTAGCTACCTCCCTTTTCATTGCTTATGTGATTTTTATGTTAAGAACCGGTTATAAAATAGTTTTTGGCACTTTCGGTTAGTCAAGTATAGAGATATTCGATCCCAAATGACCACGAAACTTATGGGTATAGGGAGAATTTGCCCAGCATGTCGCCCATGACACTGTGAGGCTCATCATAAGCCTCAAGTAGTTCACCCTCTGGGATGAAGGATACATCTCATGTATACGGCGAATCGACCGGGATAGTGAGCCTGCATGTACTGCCCGTCTAATAGGCCCGTGAACCGAAATAATAGACCCGACCGAGCGGCAATTGAACACATGGTTCCTAGGTTTGGAGGTAGAGATCCTGAGACTCGGTGCCACTTCACCGGTCTTATCGTACCTATATTCGGAAAAAGACACTCTCAGACGAAAACCAGACACGTACGATGACTAACAGAAAAGTCGAAAAGGGAAGAAAAGTTGCTATAAGCTTATAATTATAAAATATTCCATCTATTTTTAAAAATCACAAAACCCCTAAGATTTGAAACAATTACAAATTACTGGGCATGCATGCTTTTGTATAAAATACAGGGATGGTACAAGTTTGCAAGCGCTTGTGAACTAAAATCGATCACAGCCTCACAGGAGACAGCGCTATTTGTTATACCCTTATCAGTTCTCACAATTTTAACTGTTAGTGGCTCTCAGCAGTTGGAATATAAAAGGAAAACAGATTGCCCTTTAATTTTATTGCTATACAAAATTAAACTTGAGAATAATAAAATAATGTTCACCTTAAGTGAGTCCACATTTTAGATAAATTAGTAATTTACAAAATATCTATACTTAATTAAGTTTCTTACACTATAATAATATATTAATAATAGTTGAAATAATAGAGGTATGGTCATGTATATTACTAAAATTCAATAATCCTTGAGTAAATAGAGGAGGTAGTGAGGTACTGTTATGAAATATCTATGTGTTTTATATTTTATTTTATTTTTATACCTGACATTTTTTTTTTTTTTCCCTTTCACAAAAATCAAAACAATAAAGAATAGAAAAAAAAATTGATTACTATCTGAACCCAAATTCCATAAGTTTCAAGATAATTAATCGGCCTGGTGATTTAATTTATATTTATTCATCACACAAATTATTCATCAACTCTTGAATTTGGTAACCACCTATCATACAAAACCACTAATAAAAATCCTATCGTACTGTGTCGAACACCCATGTCGAATACTTTTTTTAGTTTATAATATAAAATGTCAAAAAATTTGTAATGTGTCGTATCTGTATCAAAAAAATCATGAAATAGGTTTCAAGGGGCAGTTGTCCCAATAACTCTCCCATCTATACAAATTTCCATATCCCACTATAATAAATCGACACATTGCGCCGCAGTTGTCTGTTTGAGCATTATATGCATTAAAACGGTACCATATTCTGGAACCACCCCACTGCACATCACAGTAAAACAAGGTAGTGCGCCTAATATTCACACCAAAACTAAATTGGAATTCGAGACCAAATTCCAACACATGAAACCCAAGATCGTCATCCCTCGATTGGCAATGTATGTTCATGCGTGGCTTGTCTTCCAGTTGGTTCGACACTCTTAACATAAACATCAGGATAACATTGTGCACGATAATTGCATTTTACAAGTAGTAGCAAGAAAATTATGCTGAGAATTTTGTGATTGTAGAATTTCATGTTGGATTATATATGCTTGTGGAGTACTGTTTGATTTTTATAAAAGGGAATGAGATGTGGATGTCATTTCTTTATTTTAATTTATTATTTTTTAGTTGTTTATGGGCATTTTTTATACTTGAAAATCAAGAATTAATTTGTCATGCTTCTTGGATTGTGTATAGTCATAGAGGGTAGGAATTGATCAAGAACTGAGTAAAGAAGATGGATTAGCTACCTAGCTCCCTTTTCATTAATTGCTTATGTAATTATGGAAAATCTTAGGATTAATTAATATATGGAATTAGCCCCAAATCATAATAGTAATTACAATGATATTTTAAAAATTATACAAATACTATATATGCAAGCTAGGTTAAAATCCATATTATATTACCTACTATTGCAGTAGCACACCTAATTTTCATCATGATGATATTTAAACATTTTAGTTTTTATGAATAATATGCAAGGTTAAAACCCCAAGTACCTGCAACTATAAAGTACCTGTGATACACGGATACAGACACGATAATACGAACACGACGAAACATATTTCTTTCAACATTTTACCTAGCTATTATTTCATTTTCATGTCCATCTTTATTTATTCTTTCTTGGTCATCAAAATCAAATCCTCACAGACGAAGCAACAAAAAGAGAGGTACCCAAATCTTCTTTACTCCGTTGTTATTGCCTATACACTCCAACCAATCCAAGAAGCATGAAGAATCCATGGTTTTCAAGTATAAAAAATGCCCACAAAAACAAAAAACCACAATCCTAACTCAAGATGAAATCAATATGTTCCGATATTTTCAAATTTCGTGGCACGATTTTCTTACTGCTCTTGGCGACATGCACGGGCTCTAGAATCTTCGTTCAAGTGATGAACCAACTCGACGATGGGCTGCGGCTGAAGGTGCACTGCCGATCCAGGGACGACGATCTCGGTCAGCTTGAGTTGGATGTCGGTGGTAAAATACAATGGCGTTTTGCTGTGAATTATATGATCAGCACATTGTTTTACTGCGACGTGCAATGGAATGTTTCTAAATGGCATCGTTTTGATGCGTATGATGCTCAAAAAGATGGCATCAGATGTCATTCGATGTGTCTGTGGGTGATAACTGGACAAGGATCGTTGCGAGGATACAATCAGGATACCAACGATTGGACACGATTCTCCATGCGTATTCTTTCGTGAATTTACATTTGGGTTCCTGAACTTTGCCGTATTTACATTTAGGTTGACTTAATTAGATGCATTTATGATATATAAGTCTCTAAATTGGTCAATATTTTTATATATAGATCCCTGAATTGGTCAACATGCATGCCTTACTAATTCGGTGGGTGAGACTTAAATGTATACGACATAAGTTAAACTAAATGATCTTGGGTGCCTATTATATTTAGGAACCTACGTACGTTTTACCTTAAATTTGAGCAAATATAGACCAGTCTACGGATTTAAATATATTTACATCTGATAACCCTTTAAGTATAGGATATTTACAATTTAGTAATCTCCTTAGTTTGAGAAATAATGACGATACAGTCTCTAATATTTCAAAATAATTAAAAAAAACTGTAAAAAAATTTAAAAATTATATGTTACTATTAAGGTAATGATAGTTATGAAAATTTTAATCAGATAATGAATTATATTGATACTTTTAAGGGAGATTTTAATAAAGCATATTGATATTTCCTAGTTTTCGCGAAGTTTTACAAGTATTTTTAAATGTTAAGAGCTAAATCATTATTTCTCAGACTAAAAGGAGTAAATTATACATATCTCAAATTTGAGGGTAGTCAGATATAAATTCCCCAAATATATTAGTATTACAATATAAAATTATTCAAATCAAATATATCTAATAACAGAATTAGCTCGAAATTCAGGAATTGAGAAGAAAAGTCTTATTTTCAAAACCCTAATCCGATACTATAAAGAGGTTCAGGCCCATACAGTAACCCATCAGAATACTGTGGCCCAAAAATTAATAGCCCACTATATTATAGTCCTAGTAAAGCTCATCTTACATATAGACACTGATGTTTGTCATTTTATATTTAAGTCCACGTAAATACATTTATTATATTTGGATTCCTAAACTTGTCTATCTTTGGTCAAACTTAAATGTAAAACGTGGGCATCTAAGCGATACCTAAGATCATTTAGTTTCATTAACTTATATTGTATACATTTTAGGTTTCACTACTGATTTATAAGCAAATGTTGATCAATTTAGGAACTTATATGTAATAAACGCATCTAACTGGAGCTAAATATAAATATAACAAATGTTAGGAATCCAAATATAATTTGCCTTTTACAAATAGTAGCAAGAAAATTATACTGAGAATTTTTGTTATTTCAAAATTCATGTTGGATTTTTGTGATTTTTACTTATTCTCTCTCTCTCTTTTTTGTTTGGTGTATGGGCATTTTATATACTTGAAAATCATGAATTTGTCATGCTTCGTGGATAGGGTGGAGAGTATTAGTTTTGATCAAGAACAGGGTAAAGAAGATGAATTAGCTAGCTCTCTTTTCATTTCTTATGTGATTTTTAATTTTAAAGAATGTAATAAGTAATAATCAAGGACAATTTATTTATGATTAGACATTTTTAGTCAATTATTGTTTCATTGTCATGTCTATCTTTAATTAGTTTTTGATTTCCAACTTTCTTGGTCATCAAAAGCAACAAAAAAATGTGGTACCGAAAACCATCTTCTTTACTCCGTTGTTATTGCCTATACTCTCCAATCAATCCAAGAAGCATGAAAAAATCATAGTTTTCAATTATAAAAAATGCCCTCAAACAAAATTACACTTACATCCGCACCCTTTTATAAAGATCAAGAACCACACCAATTAACCACAACTCAACATGAAACGTTCCGGTTACAAAATCCGTGGCACGATTTTCCTATTACTCTTTGCGACAATATGCACGAATGCCATGCTTGTTCAAGTGACGAACCAACTCGATGACGGGATCCGCGTGAAGCTGCATTGTCGATCCAAAAACGACGATCTTGGCGAGCTTGTGTTGGATGTTGGCGATAAAGTACAATGGAGATTTAATCTAAATTTTTTTGGCACCACATTATTTTACTGCGGCGTGCAACTGGGTGATTCTATTAAATGGTACCATTTTGATGTGTATACTACTTCAAGAGATCTCCATAGATGTCATTCGACATGTGTGTGGGTGATATCTGGAAACGGGCTGTTGCGTGGATACAATGAGGAAACAAACTATTGGGATTGGTTCCCCCCATTTTCTAATTCATGAATTTGGCTTTCCGATCATATATACAAAACTTTGTATTATATACAAAGATAATGAAATAATGAAAATTTTATAAATATCTCAAAATTTAGGGATAATTACATTTATACCCCTTCAATTTAGGGAAAAATACAGCAAGATCCCCCCTACTATTGGAAATTACAGAGACACCCCCTCGATTATATCTCTGTCTAACACTTAGGTCTTGCTGTTAGTCATTTTCTTGTTTCTAAGTAGATGCTAACATTTTATTAACAGAACAACAACTTAATTACTTCGCTCATTTCATATATAGCAAACTTCATAACAAAAATATTATTGGTAATTTAATCATTTTACAACTTTTCGTTAAGAAATATTATTGGTAATTTAATTATTTTACAACTTTCCGTTAAGTTTTTTAGGTTTTTGTTAGGGTTAGAGGATCTATATGTAATTTCCAATAGTTGACAGGGTGTTGTTGTATTTACTTCTAAGTCGAGGGGTATAAGTGTAATTATCTCTAAAATACAATATAAAATTATTCAAATAAATTTAATAACAGAACATAATCCGATCCTATAAGGAGGCCCAGGCCCATAAAGTAGCCCATCAGAATACTGAGGCTCAAAAATTAATAGCCCATTATTTTATAGTCCAAGTAAAGATGATCTTCAATGAAAGAAGAGCAATTCAGGATTGCAATCCCCTCCAGAAAGTAAGAGATAACTTGCGATTTGCGGACAAGCTCGATTCTCTGTGTGTTCTTTACTTAATTCGAACAATTTGAACATCCAGCTAAACAAAATCACTTTTAGCAGCCTTTGTCGTGGGCATTTTCCAGTCTAATTGTTCTCGAATTTCAGTTGAATGATACAAAGATATGAATTCCATTTCATGGTAGCGGTATAGTAATGGGATGGGAGCCCAGAAGAGCATTCACGCTGGCAATGGTGAGTAATTTAATTTTTTCTTCTCTTTTTGATTTTACTCTTGGAGAATCACGGATTTTTTAAGATTTTTAGTGCAATCCCATTTATATTCTACCGGTCTTGTTTATCTTTTTTCGATCTACGTGTAGCCAAGATAGACTTGAATGTTGATTTCACGCACAAACTATGCGCTGCTATGATGTCCCATCCTTTCAGGTTTGTCTTCTGCTCAACATATGTTTGTATATTAAATAAAAATTGATTCTTTATTGTTACATTTATGTCTGAACAAATAACAATGACATTTTTCTGCTTTTTGTAAACAGAAATGTTGGTGGAGGGAGTCCACTTTCCCTTGTTATTGGAAGGTTTTCTGTTTTCTTCCTATTTCATTTTGGGTTAAATTGGATTTCAATGTTTGTGATGCTTCTTTGGTATCGAGGGTAGTGATTTATTGAATCTTATTTAATCTTTTTTTTTTTGTTTTGTTTCTGATAGCCTTTGCATTAAGCATCCAAATTTATTTGGAAAGAGTGAGAAGCTTGATGTCTTGTGGGATAAAGGACTCTGTGATTCCAATATCTTGATTACATATCGAAAACCAAGACCGAAACAGCTTCCATTGCGGGCCTTCACCATTCAGGTCGATAAATATGCAGCCAGCTATTATAAGATAGACTCATAATATAGCCCCATCATTTAGTTATTAGTTGTTCATTTACAACACTCATTTTCAATAAGAAAGAACTTCGCATAATCATATCTTTTTCTTCTTCTTCTGAGTTATGTATTTTTTGTCAATTTAATATTTGATCAGCACTCTGTTTCGCCGGAAATGGGAATCCATGGAATACCTATTGACAATTTCTCGAGTTCTGGAAGTGGAGGTGTAAATCTTTGTCGTTTCTCTGCTGGTGTAGATTTGAGTGAGCCTGCAAGTTCAAATTGGAGCAGTAAAACCAGTGTTAAATTTGAGGTGTGTCTTGTAAAATCATCATGATGTTAATACTTGTCTATTTCATTACACTAACAGGAAAAAAGTGAAAAATATTATGCAGCACATTCGTCCTGTTAATGATGAAGGCCGCTCTATTAGCAGAGATCTCCATGGGTTTCCAGTGACCTGCAGGTAGATTAGCCAATGCTTGGTTTTTCTTATCCTGAAGAGTTTATATGTGCTGGAGATTATAATTCCTGAATTTAAGTTTTTAGGATAAGAGAAGATCCAAAATGATGTTCTAGGAGCTTATAAGTTGTAGTTGTATTTTGGTGAAATGATAGCTTATACATTGTTTTAACTTCTAAGTGTTAATCATGGTGAAAAAGGATATAGCTAGAGGGTTTTTGGCTCAGTTTATAGTACTAGCTTATAAGCTCTTTACATCTAATAAGATGTTTTTGGAGCTTATAAATTGTTAGATATTATCTTAAAATAAGATCTCAAAGTGTTCCGATAAAAATAAGAGCATGACCTTATAAGATGTTAGTAATGACAATCATGTAATTAATATGGCTGAAAATTGTTAAGATCTTAGATAATAGCACTTTCCTTGAGTTTTGGCTAGTTATTAGTCTTCCCACATTGAAAGCTTTGGATTTCCCAACTTATTTGAAAGGAGCTTATAAGTTCTTAACATTTTATTTTAACAAATAAGCTCCTTTCATAACATTTTACCATTTGGAATATCTTGTTAACTCTTAAACTTTGATGTTTTAAAAGAACATATAAGCTCAGCCAAACATCCTCTTAAATACCATTTAATTGAAAAGGAGAAAAAAATTATGTCATGTTACTATTTAGAGTCAAACTATGTTAAGTATTTAAATATAAGTTTGGGGCGAGCTAATTTTTTTATATTTTAAGAGCTCCAAACATCTCATTTCTGGAGCTTTTGATGAGCTTGTAAGCTCAGCAAATACTTCCAAGCTACAAAATTGTTCTGTTTGCAAGTTATTTTGGAGATTAACTAATGGATTTCATCTTTGTTGCTCGTTCCTCAGTGGTGGTTGTCATGATAGCATGGTGGTACTCAAACAAGAATCCGGATTCGAAACTGCAAATGATCACAGTTTTACTCGAGTAATACACTTTTGCTCACCAATCTGAAGTAATGAATTTTTACTTTACAAAATATTTGCTTGAATTGTTTAGTTGACTTTGTAATACCCATTTTCCTCTCCTAAATTTTTCAATGTAGTTTAGTCTACAAATAGAGCAAGGAGTTCCCATTCTCTCTAAGTGGCTGATATTCAATCGGTTCAAGTTTTTGGCATCAAAGGGAAGAAAACTTGGCCCAGCATTTTTATTAGCGAGGTGAGATGAGAAATACTTTGGCATCTTCATTTGGTCTACAAATCAAAACATAAAAAAGGATTTAATTGCACCCAACCCCCTGTGTTATGGCTAATACACATAAAAGACCCTGTCATAAAAAGGGTGAATTGCATCTAGACCCCTGATATATAGTCTAATTACAATTAGACCCCCTGTACTATGGGAAGTTACACCTACATCCCCTGTACTTTGACCCCGTGTTGCAAATTGCCCCTTCAGTGATTCCTAATTTTTTCTCATCAGATTTATGGAGTAAGTTGCCCAAATTACCCCTGTAAAAAGGCATGTAATTTGGCGGACAACCCATGTGAGATACACAGGTTTTCTTGCAAATTTTAAATGTTAAAGGGTTTTTATGTTTTTTCTTTTATCACAAGATTTTACAGTATGTAAGGCATGTAATTTTGCAGTCATGAGATGCACGAGGGTTTTCTATGCAACTTTTAAATTTACAGGGGTTTATATGCAATTAACTCCATGAAAAGTAAAATATAAAAAAGTGACTTCTTTTCACGTACAACTTTCTGTTGCAGCCTGACAGGTGGGTCGATTGTTGGAGATATAGCTCCTTATCAGGCCTTTTCAATTGGAGGACAACGTAGTGTTCGAGGCTATGGTGAGGGTGCTGTTGGATCTGGTAGATCATGCCTAGTTGCTAATACCGAACTAACATTACCACTGGTATGTCATAATAATCTCATAAGCTCTTAAACAATCATAACATATTTTAAACACCCTCTAAAGAATGAAAAGATTTTGGCATCCTGGATAAATCACCATATATTGCAACTAATGAAATGTAACTGCTGGAGGTCTTGTTAATCACCATATGATGATGAAACACTGCCTCGTCATGGCATAAATTATGTTTAACTAGCAATAATTTGAACATTTTGTCAATGAAATAATTACACGAATATATTCGCAACTATCCTTTTGCTATCATCATGAAAAGCTCGTTTCTACATGTTATCTACACTTTTTTATCCAGAACCCAGTGCTGGAAGGTGCTGTTTTCTTGGATTGCGGATCTGATTTGGGCTCTGGTCGGCACGTTCCTGGTCAGTCTTGACTTGAGAAATAATATCCTTACTATTTCGACATTGTATGCCTTTTATTTTAATTCTATATTTTCTTATTTTTCCAGGAAATCCTGGTCTTAGGCATGGCAAACCTGGCAGTGGAGTTGGTTTTGGATACGGGCTTCGTTTAAAATCTCATTTGGGACAGTTTCAGGTCGACTATGCTGTCAACGCATTTCATCAGAGAACTGTCTATTTCGGGTTCAGCAACGTTTCTTGATGAAGTTTTTGGAACATGACTTATGCAGAGCCATTTACTCATATTTCATCTTCTGCGACATATATATGGTTTGGGATTGCATTTTCAGGTTCTTAAGTGCAGATTTGTTGAAAAAAGAAAATTCAGTTGTTCTATTTCCAGATTTCACAATTTTGTGGGGTTTAGGTATGTTCCATTTTCTCTATATTTGTAAAAAATAATATTAAATTCATTTTTAATAGAAAATTACTAGGGTTTAGTTACAGATTTGTGTATCTTATTTAAAATCTAACATTATCATGTTAAAACTAGAGACGACTAGAATAGCATTGAATAGAATCATAATTTTCTGATGGATTATTATATAAGATCTACTATAGGTCAAATTTCGGATAGTTTGGATTTTGAATTGCTAAAAATAAAAGTTCAAATGACAAATATGAATAATTAATTATAATTTTTTGATGAAATATTACATATGATCTCAAAATGGTGGCCACAAATTTTAAATAGTTTGGATACTGAATTGCTTAAAAAAGGAATATGAATGAACCCCATTAAATAATTAAAGTTCCTTTCTTTTGTAATCATTATTTTATAGTTGGATTAAACTTTATGAGTATCACCCCATCTATTAATTTGCATGAAAATTCAAGTAGGTCTATTTTGTACAATTTCTCCAGTATGGCTAAAAGTTGTGATATACGAATATAATATCATACAGACACACACGACGACACAAATTCTTTTCAATATTTATCACTACATAGGTAATCGATAGGATATCCGACATGACATATACTATGGTAGAAGAGTGGATTAAATCTTAGCCATTGCCTTATTATCATAATCTTTAAGTAGGTGCCATGTTTGGTGGATGGTTCATCAAAAATACTCTACTGAAACTGATAGCCCACCAACTATAAATTTTCTTTTTCAATTTCAAAGTTTATTGACATCACAATGGTCCCTCAATTCGTATGATATTACATTTCTTGGTGGGTCCTTAAAAAACTTGTCCCTTTGCCCCCCTAGAAAACAAGAAAAGTACACTATTTTGTACAGTATAGATTTGGTGGATCGATTCGTGGCATTATTGCGTGTCATAGAAACTGAACTTATTGCTTTCA
Organism: Verbena officinalis; assembly: GCA_958496215.1. Taxonomy (NCBI): domain Eukaryota; kingdom Viridiplantae; phylum Streptophyta; class Magnoliopsida; order Lamiales; family Verbenaceae; genus Verbena; species Verbena officinalis. Next base: position 2,698,950 of record OY292385.1, read on the forward strand.
CTTCTTGATTGTTTTCTAGGTTTTTAACATTTTTCTTTTGATTTAATATTTAGTTCATGGCTCCATCTAATGACACGAGGGTCTCAATGATAGACAATCTGTAAAAATTTCTGTAAGCATTCGTTCTTTAGCCTTTAAGCATGTCCTGATCTTGATATTAATCGGCTATCGAATCCATTTAAACTTTTTTTGAACAAATTTTTTTATTAAAAAAAAAAAATCGCTTTAAATAAACGAGTCCTAAGAAAACTTGCACACGTGTAAGGGACACTTGGTTGTATATATTATAATTATAATATAAAATCTCTTTCAAGAAAATGTCTACTAACTTATAATACTATGGATTAGATGATGAAAATAATTTTAAATATTAAATATGATAACGATGTATTTGTATGTATTAGTTGATACCTCTTTCTCTAGACACGCGTATATTTATCTTTCCATTTTTATCATCGTTTGTCGGTTGATGAATTATGCTTTCAGTTTTATTTAGGGATAATTATACTTATATCGATTTAGAAAAAATACAGTAAGACTCTATTAATTATTAAAAATTACAGATAGATTCTCTACTTCTAATAGAAACCTAAAAATTTAATAACGATAGATTCTCTAATTCCAATATAAACCTAAAAATTTAATAAAGAGTTGCAAAATTATCATTTACCCTTAACGGTTAATCTTAAAAAGTGATAATTATATTTATACCCCTTCGACTTAGGGATAAATACAACAATACGCTCTCGATTTAGAAATTTTTTGCTAATATAAGCCGTAAACCTGATGTCACGACCTAAGTATTAGGCGAAGCCATAATTGAAGAGATGTCTCTTATGATGCACGGATACTCCTAAATATCCTGTTATTTATTGTTTTTCACCTTTTCTTGATTACAAAAAGGGAAGTACAACCACATCGCACAAGTCAACCTTCAAACAGGTAATATATTTGTTCTTGTTGCAAAAGATTTAGGTCTTTAGTCCTAAGTTTGAATTTAAAAAAAATAAAAAGTATCTTAAACTACCGAACAATTTTGCTATTTCTTAATTCACCTTAAATAAAGGGAAAATTGAAACAAGAGAGAACCAAGTCAATAGAGTAGCTTCAAATTTTGCTTAAATTACTACTATAAAATCTATAAAATACAAAAATCCATCTCCATCAGCCCAGTTGCCCTAACTGTCCCCATACAGTAATGTCCAATTTACTCGCATTCACTCGTTCATCATCTTGTCATTTTATTCCATTTTCTCTCTTTTGTTCTTCCTTTCTTGTTTTCTATTTGCTCTTATTCATATTATTTAATTGGAATAATTACAAAGACATAGCTTGAGATCTGATTTAAATATCTAATTATATAAATATACCAAATTGAAATAATTACATAGACATACTTTGAGATCTGATTTAAATATCTAATTATAGAAATATACCATGAGGTTTGCTCTTAATACTTTCTCATCCTTTTTGTCTTTAGTATCAAAATACTATTTAATTAAAGCATCCAAACACAATTGGATGCAACTTTAGAGATAGGAATATGGGATTGCCCCAAGATGAACAACACCAAATCCATATAAGAAACTTTCTCACAATTAGGAAAGAAAGAAAGGACAAAATACCAAGGAGTCAAAAAGTAGATTAATGCCATATATACACTTTTAATCCCCTTAATCCAATAAAAACATCATAATGCAAAAGACAGGCAAATAGAATTGGTATTTCTTGCATTCTCTTTTTTATGCAAAGCCAAGAAGTGTTCATTCTCATACATGAACATCTATCCATCTATCCACTCATACACATATGTACAACATAAATAACAAAAAGGTACCCCAAAAAAATCCCAATCACCACCCAACAAACCTAATTTTGGGGTCGTTAAAACCCAATTTCAACCACTTCAAGGACATAATTTTGGCTCCTAGATACGTAAAAAGCTCTCTTACATTGCTTGAGTTGGACAATTCTTGGGTTAACTTAGGTTGAGGGCATTTATTGTTGAAAGCCACTCAAAAGCCTAAAATCCCATGTGAGCTCTCCAGCATATCCTTCCTTCCAAAAGCCTCAAACTTTGCCTTTAATTTGTCCTCTTCTGGTCAGAATTAAAAAATGGCAGATTATAGGTTAGATTCACAAGGCATTTCATTCTTATCAAGGCCAAAATTTTTAAGACAAAAACAAAAGGGACTAATTGTGCATGATTTCTTGAATTAGAAATGTTGGAACACTAAAACCAAAAGCACAATGATCCAAAAGAGAATAATATTTCAAATTACTACAACAATTTGGACAGAGAAAGGGGTAAAAAGGGAAATTTCACTAATGATTTCAAGTATGGCCAAAAATTGGAGCAATAAAGCACATAGTTAAAAGAATCCCAGTTCACATGACAGCTTTCACTGTTGGTAGAAAAAGTTCAGCATTCATCATTGGATTCCCAACACACCCCTCTTATCATAATAAAAATCCACCAAAATATGACAAAAAATGAACATGACTTTTTCAACGCTGTTCAAGATCCCAAAATACTAAAGCAAATTAGATCAACCATAAAGAACAACCTCAATAAGAAATTACCAGACCAACTGTACACCATCACACCACTAACATCCTACTGAGCTAGCTCATCCAAGAAAAAACCGAGTCGACTCAATTTCACAAGCTAACTCAAATTCAAAACTTATGCATAAAAAAGAAATCATCTTTACTTACCAGAAGCAAAAATCAGTCCTTGAAAATAACGGAATCTGCAATTTCCATCAAAGGGTTCAAGCAGTCCGGTGAGAATTTCCTCGCAAACATATATGAATAACTCGAATTCGATTCCCTTAGCGTGTAAATCAGCTCTGCTGAAACTTCAGGAGGATGATAAGTGTGTGGATGCCCATTTACACTTTCAGTCCAATTCACCCTCGTTAATGTATAATGAGAACAGCCATTTGGATCCTGCATTGATAGCATCGTAGGGAAATAATGCTCCTCTGGGTAGCAAGAATCTAGATTCAAACATGGCAGCTTAAACTTCCTCCATAGCTTCCTATCTTTAATCACAGTTAAAGCGTGCTTTCGTGTAAGCACGAAAAACTGAGAGCCCACTCGGAATTCATCAAAATTAACTTCTGGGATCATCACATTCTTCCCTCTTGCATTGTATCTGTCCCATAAAGTGGGCTGATCGTCAAGAATCTCAATGTAGCTAGGAAACTCCAAATCCCTCGACAATCTACCAAGATCAAAGAGAAAATTGTACAAATAATTGAACGAGTGAAGAGGGATGCAGTGCTGGGAAATCAGCGCGAAGTAAGCGTTTGATGGGTCGTCAAGCATTGCGGTGGCGAGGAGGCGGCGCGCGGCGGAGATGAGGGTAGCGGAGGATCTCTGAGTTCTCTTCGACGGGATAACTTTGTCCCTAAAAATCCCATCGAAAGGTGGGATTTTAACAAAAGGGTCAGCGTGGATGTAGATATTGTAGTGTTTGAGTGTAGCATTGGAGAAGAAGCGCTCCCACAAAGGGGAGAAATGGAGGCGCGAGTTTGTGAGGAATAGAAAAGCGATTTTGGGTCGGCGGATGGCCGCGGAGAGGTGGGATTTGGCGGAGGGGAGGCGGGAACGGCGGGGGAAGTTGGCAGAGTCCATCGCGATGGCTTTATGGAAGAGGGAAAGATCGTCGACCTCATCGGGGAGAGAAATGGCGATTTGACGCGGCGGCAGGAATCGAGGGGCGAAGAAGAAGAACAAAATGGGTAGAGAGAGAAGTAGTATTAGGGTTGGGATTAACGGCGAGGATGGGCCGGAGGTGAACATGGCCATGGATGAAATTTAATGGTATTTTTTTTCAGGGTTTTAGAGAAGTGGGAAATGGGATTTCATGTAGGGGTTAGGGTTTGAAGGTGGTGGAGATAGGATAGTTGGGTGCTTTGGGATTTGTTGGTGTGGCAGTGGAAGAGATAGGGCGGAACTGAGAGGAGAGGAGGAAGGAAGGATTGGGGGAGTGATGGTGACTCAAGGAACACAAGTGGGGGACTGTTGGACTGTGCATTCAGGTCAGATGTATGACGAGAGTAACGCCGTTAATGGGCCGTTAAGGCTGATTTGAAATTTATGTTCACCCCTACATTTTATCTAATTATACTTAGACCCATAAACGTTTATCTATTAGTAAGTCTAGACCCTAGATATTTTTTTCTTTAAGAAAAAGGCCCCTGTTACATTTAATTTCCGTGAACAATATAAAATCTGATTTGGCACCAAAACTAAGTTAAGGAAAGAGAAAAAGGGGGAATAAGCGAGTAAATATAGGAACAGTTTGTTTTTGCTCTGTCTTTCAAGAAAATCAAATAATTATGGGATTTTTAAATTATCTTTTTTGATTAAGTTCTTATTTAATGATTGGCGTCTATGACTAATTATTTGGGCCTTAAAGTTATATCTGGGCACACACTCAAAAAAAAAAAAGTCATCATTTGCTTGAAACATCTCTTATCACTAATCAGATGATGTTGGGAGGCAGTCATGCTCCAATAGCTCTATCAAATGATTCTCATCACAATACAGCCCTCGATGAGAATCATTTGATTAAACTATAGAAAACGCCACTAGAATTAGTAGGGAGAATTAGTGGTCTGATCCGGCTCGACCCATAGTCTCATATAAATCAACTGAAAATACTGATAACTTTAGAACCTTACAACACAATACATTAAATTCTTGAGTCTCAAACGAAAAGGGCAACAATCACCGAACCGATAAAATGATCATACAACAAAGTTCTATGATACATGCACAGCTACCAGAAAGACTAGCAGCTATGGAAAGAGAAATAAATAATACCGACGAACAAATGAATACAATAATTTCAACTCGATTCCGTACCCAATCATTCTTATTTTCTGCAACAAGCCCGTCTCTCTTAACTCAGTCATGGTGAAGGACATCATTGGAAATCTCAGCAAATTCCCTTTATGTACAAACTAAAGTTACCGCTGCTATATGTTGCTGGAAAATCTTTTTCCATTTAAAGATCGGTTTGTTGACTAAGTTTAGAAGGCTTTGCATCAATACCGTTCAATTTGGCTTTGTCCTTCTTGGGAGCAGATGGAGACCACTTAACAGCACTTCTATTGAGTTGCCTGCCTGCTTGACCTGAAATCAAATCACATTGTAAAATAGCAAAAGGATTACTCTGTGAGTGTGAGTGTGTGTGTGTGTGTGTGTGTGTGAGAGAGAGAGAGAGAGGGGGACTGACCATTGGAAGGAAGGGATAATCGTTTCTTTCCTTGTTTATCTGTGAGGGAGGCTCTCTCTTTAGGATTACTGTGTGATCTTGAGCCGACATTGGGCCTTGAGGTGGCTTCCTCAACCAAGTCTTCAATAACTGCTTTAGACTTCATATTAGCAAAATGTGTGTTGTGCATATTGTTTGATTTGTTGGGTGAAGAACTGCAGCCATCAGAGTGGGATGCAGCAGTCTTTTTTTCATTTGGGGCATTATTAGAGTTATTGCTTGGACGGGAAGGACCTTTCCCATTTGAAATATTTGATGAAGGTTTCTTTCCTGTGGGTCCTGCATTCTTGACATCAGCTTGTGGTTCGTCCTCATGAATTTTGACCCCATCTTTAAGATTGATATCTAGAAAGCGGTTTTCCCATGGTCTAACAGCCATCCATCTCTCTAACCAATTCCAGCCCCAGTTGCTTTTATCTGGTTCAAAACCAGCTGGTGTTACATGCTGCCTTGACCCTGCCTGCCACTGCATGAATATGTTTTACAAACCAAAATCACATTAAATTTACAAGGAAATCTCATTGACCACATTATGTTATAATAAGTAACGAAAAATGAAGAGATAAAAAGACCCGATACTGAGAAGAAAAAATAATTTAGTACAAGGGTTTATAACACTTTTATCAGTTTAGTATAATGGTACAGAATAAGTTTCTTAGGAAGGTAAAACTGAGGAGAAAGGAGCACCAACCTGGTTAGCTAAAGCATATGCCATTGCTCTTTCTCGCTTAGCAGCTGCCTCCTTCCTTTTCAGCAACTTGGCTTGAATTTGTTCAACAGACCCAACACTGTCACACCACCCATCCTGGTTTACAATCAACAAATCAGAGGATTGCAAATAAATTGGCAGTAGAAGGTCAGAGAAAACTCCTCTCCCAGCCAAAGAACATAGGTGGTCACAAATCACTTAATCTCGCAGAAATTTCAATTGTTAGCCAATATTTTTAAAAAACTTCAATGACATTTCACAAAAAAAAGGTAATTTTAATGAAATTAGATAATTACTTCAATTTCTTTAACATGAGCTTCATGTTCAATTTGTTGTTGAAGTTTCTGTTGCGCTGTTTCAGTCTCTAATGCCATACGAACACGCCTGGCTCGGACACGAGCCTGAACTCTTACTAGAGCTTGCATACAACGGAGTGTAATTGCAGCTTGCTTTCTTACAGCATGACCTCTGACAAGAGCTTGAAGTCTCACTAATCCCTTTAAAGCACGTAAAGCTCGTCTAGCCTGATAGACAAAGAAACAGTTTCATTAACACATACCAGGAAGTATCAGCTTTCCTATTTTGGTCAACTTTCAAGACAGAAAAGAATGAACAATGCCTCAACACAAAACATAATAACTTCTTCTACAGCACAATATATCTGGGGTGTTTGCAAATGATTTTCTTTTGAAGAAGTTAAAGTCACAGAGAAAGTTGTGAAAAGCTGACGTAGTAAAAGTATTGGAAGTTTGCGAACTTTCCATGTTATATAAAAAATATGGTGATAATAGAATTTGGCTTAATGTAAGTCCAGGTTCAAATGGAACAACTCACACGACACACGTTTGGGTGTGGATTAAGAATCCAACTTCAGGCGCTTGGCCATCTCTATAAGGCGATATTTGTATGAAAAATGTTATGAGAGAGAGAGAGAGATGATTAAGGATGAGCTGTTCTATCAAGTCCTTATGTTGAAGATAACAATGATTACAGGAACTATTGCAGTTTCAGCAAGGAATTATTACATCTAGAAAATGAACTAATGTAGCAGTACCAGAAATCCTCTAAAAGCTGTTTGGATGCGTATCGCTGCCCATTCTTCTCTCATACTATGTTGAAACTGAGCTGTGTTTTGCACCACAGAAGTAGTAGAGGAGCTAGCTGAATCTGAAACTGACTGGAGGTTGGCATCTTCAGTTGATGTAGCCACGTTTTTATTCAACTCATTTTCGAGCACATTGTTATCAATCTCAACAGAGTGCTTTCTTCGGTGCCAAATCTTGCCAGTGGTTGTGGATCTCTGCATGTTACAAATAATTTGAGATTTTGTTTCATGCTCAGTCAATCAAAATTGAACAAATAAGTTTTGCATAAGTTCTGAAAATAAAAATATAGTTAAACTCAGCATTAAGCAAATTAATATAATTCAATTCAGTGAGTAAAACAGTTCCCACTAGACTTTTTCTACTGAAGAGTAGAGAGCTGTTGAATTTTGATCGTGCAGGTCCACTCTCCAGAGCCTTTTAATTAGCTTAAAACCATAGAGAATACCAAAATAAGAACAGGGGAGTTGGATAGGCAGACGCATATAGCCAGGAAAGGTCACCTACATTTTCATCATTCTCTAAAGCTTGTGATTTGTCGGATTTCTTCAAACCAAGCAATGACTTGATCCATTTCTTTGAGGCACCCATTTTTGTAAGACCTGGCACAAAGAAAAATGAAAATATTGCACATATCACCAAAAAGTCACTTTTCCATCTTGATAAGTGACTATCACATAGAAGAAATACATAGAGAAGGCCCTGCAGCTTTTCTAAGGAATAAAGTAGGGGTCATTTGTGCTTAAACTACGCAAAAGAACCTTACAGCATACATGCGGGAGTCATACATCCCATAAACGTGACCATTATTGCTCCCTTAAAAAGAAGCAGAAAGTTTTCCCCCATTGCTCATTAAAATGAAGTTTCACACCGACAATCTTCACTCAAAAATTCACACTAACTCCTAGCCAGTCAAAGAAAAACAGTTGGCAATGACGATAAGCAACAAAAAAAAAATCTGCTTAAAATGCGTATGTTTTGGTAAATCGGCTTGTAATTCCAGAAGTAAGAACCTAAAAATGGGGGCAAATTTCAAACTCGAGAAGTAGAAATATGAAGAGACCAAGATTTTGTTTCCAAAAATCGAGATGAGAAACCCCAATCCCATCCCGAGTAACTGACACAAAGCAGACGACACCGTATTTTAAAATTCAAATATTCCCCTTCAACCAATTCAGATTTCTGCAGCGCACATATAGGAGCTCGCAGTCAAAATTAACCACAAAATAAGTTGCATTTTCCACACAATCACTAAGCAAAAACAGCGGTGCCTAAATGTGCGCGAAATCCATGTCCGAATCCTCCCAGCATCTCGTAATTGAGAAACACCAAAAAAACTAACCTTTATATTGCAGCTTTCACTTTGTGGAAACTCCAAATTGGAGCATTTACGGAGAAAAAATCGGGAATTGGACGAGGATTTGACAGATCTGAAATCTAAATTTGGAAGTTGTAGAGAGCGGAGTCATCGGCGATGGGAGGCAGAGGAGACAGAGAGCCAAGTGTTGGGCATTGGATCACTTTTGCTTTGCCCTTTGGGCCTAAGTTAAAAGAGAGCATATAATTATCAATAATTGATTTAGAAATTGGGCTTTATCGTACGAAAATCAGGGAAAACAAAAAAACACTTTTTGTCTTTATACATTTTGACCCCAAAAGTTCATGATATTTGTCAATTCGAGTGGGAAATTTGAGATGTGATCATGTGAACAATAACTCTTTTTACAATAAAGTCTTAAATGAGGAATATTTGAATGAAAAAAAAAGAATGTTTTGCACATGCAATAGTAATGAATTCGTGGAGATTTTGAGAAAAATATTAACACATTATGAGGAATTAAAGTTATTTATGGAGTATCTCTAAACTCCGAAAAAATAAATACTCTCAATTTTTGTTAAATTTAAGCAAAAATAAACTAGAAATTTGGAGAACATGCTTCTAGTGTTTTTTTTTTTTTCTCAACACTTCACTACTTTATTTTTGTGTTTTTCACTTTTTATTCCAAACACTCTATATGTTTACTATTTTACTTTTATTTCAACTTTAGTATTAGAATTTGCAAACACGACAAAATAATTAATTACTAATTTCTATGGTGATATTTATATATACATATAATATAAGATGAAAAAATAATTATTTGAGAAATACACAACCTTTTTAAAGGTGTCTTACAAATTTTAAATCGTACAAGAAATTATTGGAGGGGTTATTGATTGTTGAACTTAAAAGTAACATTTAATTTATTCAATTCTAGTGTCGCAAAATAATTACCTATAATCGAGGTATTTAAAAGTTACATAGACATTTATTTTTATTTTTTTTGGTAAGATATATAGACATTTATTATTACAAACAGAATATTAGGTGAAAAATTACATAATTACATTATTACAATCCATAACCAAAATTGTTGGAAATCATTGCAGTCGTGGTCAGTCGTTTGAGGGAGGTGGGGAAGATCTCATTAGTGCCCACAATTATATGCCTTTTTGACTTTTTTTACTCGCTAACACTGAATTTTAATTTATTTTCCCTCTAATACCTCAAAAGTTAGTCAATTTCATTCCTGCTCAATTCAATTTTGGCGCTTTGCATCCTTGAATCTGGCGTGCTTTCTTCAATTATGGAGGTATTTTTTTTTTTTTTTCAAGTTCTATTGCTGAAAATGTTTTGAATGCTTACGTAATTGTAGTTCTAAAGTAGATGATTGGAGTCTGTAAAACTTCCGATGCATATACAGGAAGATCAGGATTCAGGAATTAGCTTATTTCTCTTCTTAATTTGTATCAAAGATGGAAAAATACTTGATGCTTGCATTGTGTTTTACTGGGATTGAATCGACTTGTTTGAAGCTGCAGATCTCCTTTTCAGCTTAATTTGATAATGGGCTAGACGAAGAAATTGAATCCCAACGCCCTTGTTTGCCAATATTGATGGTTAAAATTGTATTAGGATTGCTGAATATTTGGGGACTCTTGACTGAAAATTTTCTCTATTGCTGTCATTATGCGAGTTCTTCTCTTACAAGTACTTGGTACTGCATCACTACAAGTCTACAACTGATAGATATATGATGAAGCTCATTAAATGAAATGAACTTAAAAAGCAAAACAAGTGACGATGGGCTCAAGACTGGCAAAACAGAGCTATATAAATTATGAACTCAACACAAACAGAAACACACACACAATAAAACAAGAAAAAGAAAAGTTTACATTGTCACACTTCCTGCAGTTTGTTCTCGCAAACTAGATAAACCAACAAGACATAGATATTATCTTGTAATACACATAATTTATTCGTGAAATTCATAGGGTCGATTCATTTCAGTTTGCAGGATGGATGGTAAAGTAGGTTTGTGTAAAAGTAAGGCAAAGAAGAAAAGTGGCGGCGAGCAAAGCGATAATGGTCCATGGGCTATCAAACCGGGTGTGGATAAGATCAGCCATCCATGTTTTGGTCCTGCTGCTACAATGCTCTCCAATTCTCTGCCTGACATTTGCCAACATATCAGTACTTCTAATCTGAATCCCAAATGTCTCTATTTCTTCAAACAATTTGACCACTTGTTCATCATTAGCGAAGTTATTGGTCAATATTTTCTTTTCCTGCAGCTCTTTCACATCCTCAGGGCTTGCAATGAGTGATTTAATGAAGATAGTGTAAATCAGCACAGTAAGGTCTGTGTCAGTGTCTGGCGATAGTTCGTACGCTATCAAGTTTGACAGTGCGACTTTGGTTAAACCAGACACTCTATGTTGTGGGAGTTGAATCACACCATGGAAGGTATGGGACTTGAATCTGATGTCTTTGAGAGAGCAAGAAGGGCTTGACCTGAAGTGGATCCCCTTGGCTTTGAGATCTATCACCGAACGACATGTGAAGTCCTGTTCACTAACTGCATTTTTATCTTTCGCCAATAATCTGGGCCACCAGAAGTTGGCAGCAAGTTTGCTGGGTGATTCTTGCTCTGTTTCGGATGATTTCCAACTCAAAATTCTCAGGCGAGCTTCGAGAAAGTGGAGTGGATAATTTTCATCTTCTCCCAGAACCCTGGATGTATGTTCTTGTGTACCCGAGATCATTTTGCTTAAAAACAAAGGTATTAAACATTCGCCATCCTTCTTTTCATATTGTAAACTGATTATGAGCTTTATAACCTGAAATGGGATTTGATTCTCTACCAGCATCATGTCAACAGCTGGGAATGTCACGCATACACCCGTTCCAAGACACTTCTTCCAATCCATTATATTGGTCCTCACATGACTCCTTTGCACGACGATCTCCATGAAGCTTATGAGGAAGCATCCATCCAGAAGCATCATCAGGGCTAGTGCCTTATCGTCGTACTTTTCAACAAGTGATACTTGAGCATAACAGCCCCTGATTTCATCAATTTTCTCAAGAACCTTGTTGTAGAAAAGGCATTTCTTCGCCTCACTCTCCTCAGCACACCAGTCCAGGCAAAGGTACTTGAACTCCTCAGCCTGTTGAAGCTCTGGTTTTCCATGGTGGTAAGGGCCAAGAGCAACAAAAACGGGATCGTATAAGTCATGCCTGTTCTGCCGGATTTGTGGCGGCACTATATGCATTTGCCGGCGACTCGGTGATCCCCTTTTCCATTTTATTTGCTTGGATTGGAGGAGTTGGGAAAACTCTTCAACACATATAATTTCCAACTTTTCGTGGCATTTATCTCCCGATCTTATTTCATCAAGATCGTCTTCTCTTGTGCAAGAATTTGAACGACTGTGGTTTTCCATTAGCTTGACTGATCAATATCAGGAAAAATGGCTAGTTTCTGCAGCTTAATTTACTTGTAGCTATAGCAATATAGAATGACTTACAAACCAGATTTATGCAGCGCAACTGGGGACAAGTCAACCATCAAAGTCTTGATCTATATTATTCAATGTAGATAGATTCAGTACAGTCCTCAATCCAAAAATTGTGTGGAAATTATTAAATTGACTTCAACCATTTATCTCATAAGTGGAAATTAATTTCCCAATATGTCTTCATTATTTTTGTAACGTTAGAACTTCATTATGTAATTTCTCATATCTAAAATTAATTATTTATATTACAATAAAATGATTCGGCAATCAAATTAATTAGGGCAAATTATATTTGGGTTTCTAACGTTTGCCATATTTACATTTAGATTCACTTAAATGTTTTTGTTATATATTTACATTCGTTTCTAAATTGATGGTGAGACCTAAAGGTATATAATATAAGTCAAATTATCGGTAGTGAGACCTAAATATATAATATACAAGTCAAATTAAATGATCTTGGGTGTTACTTACATTCAGGGACCCACGTTTCAGCTTAAATTTTACCAAATATAGATCAGTCCAGGAATCTAAATGTAATAAACGTATCTAAGTGAATTTAAATATAAATATGACAAATTTAATGGAACCATATGTAATTTGTCCAATTAATTATGTATTACTATTTACAAAAATAAAATAATGTATTTAAATCGATAAATTAAGATACTTGTGGACAAGAAATATTAGCTCTAAAAGCGTTTCTCCAAGAGAAAGCGTGTCATAGCAACATAAACGCGACAGCCTCGTTCATAGAACCATCTAGAAGGGAAATCCTGACCGCAGTTCGAAAAGGAAACGAAAGTATAATGTGGAGGAATCCAGATCCTTTGCCCCATCCAACGGTTAGAAATTCTAATCCCACTTGATCTCCGCCGTTGAAGGACTTCTATATATTCATCGCCTCTCCATCATGTAGTGCAGCCTATAGTTCTTCGCTGAAATTCGCCATCTATTCGCATAGCCCTGATCGGTGTACTAGCGTATCAATCTGATCTCAAGTTAGGGAATTTTTGGAAAGCAATTCAGGATGTTTGGGAGGGCGCCGAAGAAAAGTGATAACACTAAGTACTATGAGATTCTCGGCGTCCCTAAAACAGCGTCGCCGGATGATTTGAAGAAGGCGTACAAGAAAGCAGCCATCAAGAATCATCCCGACAAAGGCGGTGATCCTGAGAAGGTAATGATCGGTGTTTTCTCTTTTTGAATTTTGCTTGTTCTTTTGTATTCCGTGATGGATTGGTTTTGGACAACTGGACAAGTGTTTCTGTTTTGGCTTGAGAGTTTTGTTTTGTTTTTTTTTTTTTTTTTTTTTCCAAGGCGACTACTTTTCCTTTGGTGATGCGATTAGATAATGTGCGATGCCTTTAGATTACCGTTGGTATTGCTGTTTCAAGTAATGAGATTAGTTACTTAGTCCTCGCAATTTTGCTACCACAGAGCCTGTCAAAGGTTCAACTGGAGCTAACATAAGTTAGGATCATTGGTGAATTATGATGAGAAAAGGACATTGCCGTTAAGTGATAAGGGAATTGATCAGAATTGCACACTAGTAGCTTATGGCGAGATTAGACTGTAATCTGTTATGGATGATGAGCCCAAAGAGTAATTCTTTACTTTTGAAGTGGATACATAGATTAATGATAATTTTTCAACAAGTAATCATTTACGGGAATAAGGTTCTGGGAGATGGATTATTAATCATGTCGTTGGCTTGGGAGTCTGAATGACTTAATATCCCATCTACATCCAACTTTTTATCAAGTTCTAATTATGTATTTTCATCAAATCATCTGGTCTGGTTGTGAGATGTAAATTGGATGATATTCAAATTTTTAATTTACATGCTTTTTTTATGTTTCTACTAAATGGATTTTTAGTGTTTGGGAGAAGTTTTTTGGTGTACTGAGAGGATAGGTGTTCCACAATATTCATTCTCTAAGAAGTGAGACCTTTGTTCAAGAAATCGGAGAACATGACTGAAATCAGTTGTGGTCCTTCTGGATTTAAAATCTTTCAATCTTGTTCTAGCTTTGCTGTATGCTATATATGGTTATGTGAGGGCTTGTTCGATACTTCTGTCTTCAAGGGTTGCAACATACGTGCACAATTATAGTATCTTCAAGGGTTGCAAAATACGTGCCCAATTGTTCTACTTATATACTATGTCTCGACTTTTATGATGTGTGACTTGGCAAATTATAAAATAAAGCTGACATTCTAGTTTCTTTAGTTCCTCTTTCCGGTGTATTAGTTATTTGTTGACCGAAGCCTAATAAATTGGTTTTGTGCTGCAGTTTAAGGAGCTTGCTCATGCTTATGAAGTTTTAAGTGATCCTGAAAAACGTGAAATCTATGACCAGTATGGAGAAGATGCGCTCAAGGAAGGAATGGGTGGTGGAGGTGGTGGTATGCACGACCCATTTGACATCTTCTCATCCTTCTTCGGTGGAAACCCATTTGGAGGTGAGAGAGACATTGAACTGACATGTCTCATACAATTATACTATGTTAGTATACTGTTTCGGTAGACCCATTATACTTGAGAGTAATGTTTTGTTGATAACCAGGTGGTGGCAGTAGCAGGGGACGAAGACAAAGAAGGGGAGAGGATGTAGTACACCCATTGAAGGTGTCTCTTGAGGATTTGTATCTTGGAACCACCAAGAAGCTCTCTCTATCACGCAATGTGCTTTGCTCAAAGTGTAATGGGTGAGTATTCAAGCAATTTGTTTAATTCATTTGTGTTGTATATTATCTTCAATCTGCTGATGTGTTCTGCTTCAAATCGCTATACAGTAAAGGATCAAAATCTGGAGCTTCAATGAAGTGCTCCGGATGCCAAGGATCTGGTATGAAGGTGACAATTAGGCAGCTCGGCCCTGGTATGATTCAGCAAATGCAGCATCCTTGCAATGAATGCAAGGGAACAGGAGAGACAATCAATGATAGAGATCGTTGCACTCAATGCAAAGGTGAGAAAGTTGTCCAGGAAAAGAAAGTCTTGGAAGTCCATGTCGAGAAGGGCATGCAGAATGGGCAGAAGATCACATTCCCTGGGGAAGCTGACGAGGCGGTAGGATTTCTTATTCAATATCCCATTTGTGGTATTGATAGTTTTGCCATGTTTTGAAACAAGAGTGTTATGCTGATTTTGTTTTTTTTGTTACAGCCTGATACGGTCACTGGAGACATAGTCTTTGTGCTTCAGCAGAAGGAGCATCCTAAGTTTAAGAGAAAGAGTGATGACCTTTTCGTGGAACACACACTTACACTCACTGAAGCTTTGTGTGGCTTTCAGTTCATACTTTCCCATTTAGATGGCAGACAGCTCCTTATCAAATCAGAACCTGGAGAAACTGTGAAGCCTGGTATGTTCTTCTTCCAACTTTCTTGGTCTTTGCATGATCGTCAATCAGGTTTTTATTTTTATTTTTTACATCTACACCACTCAGGAGATTGTATATTAAAACTTTCCCCCCTTCCCCTCTGAATTCCGAAAATTACGAATTACACCCAATTTGTTAGGGTGTCAGGCAAATTTACGAGCGATCTGACTGTTTTAATCTTGAAAATACTTGAAATTTAATTTACACTGTATTTTTTTTAACACAAATGTTAACGGAATGTGTTAATTTTGTAATTTTTTTAACTCTAGGGTCTGTAGCTTTTTCATATAACCTGATGCGTTCTGTATTTAAGCAATCTCCGGGGGTGTTGATGGAAGAAGACCTTATCTTGTGCCTAACTCTAGATGACTAATCTTTGCAGATTCGTTCAAGGCGATCAACGACGAAGGCATGCCGATGTATCAGAGGCCGTTCATGAAGGGCAAACTCTACATTCATTTCAATGTCGAGTTCCCAGATTCATTAAGTCCGGATCAAGTAACAGCTTTGTCAAAGATTCTTCCTCCAAAGCCTCAATCAAAGCTGACAGACATGGAGCTCGATGAGTGTGAGGAGACGACCCTGCACGATGTAAACATTGAGGAAGAGATGAGAAGGAAACAATCTCAGCATCACGAAGCTTATGATGAGGACGAAGATATGCACGGTGGTGGGGCCCAAAGGGTGCAATGTGCTCAGCAGTGAGAAAACAAACTCTCAGGTGGAATGCAAGCATGAAGTTCTTTATTGTGCTAGCTTTTGTTTGTGTGATTTCGAGGAACTTACTAATTATATCCTGAGAATTTATGTAGTTGAAACTATTTTTATTTAAAATGTGGAAATTCAATTTTGTGCTCGTCGTCGTCTTGTGGGGTTGTGAGTGTGGTAGCTAAGTTTGGATAATTGGAATTTGCACCCTTATGTTTAAACTCGTGATCAAGTCAGTTGTGTACATTCACTGGAACGCTGGAAGAAGAGTCATCAACTTTCATTTATTTTGAATGAGTTTTCATCTTTTTAATATGCAGAGTTGCTCAACCTGATTAAGGTTACTTGGTCATGATCATGGTAATGGCGATATATACTTAATTACCAATTCAGAGGTGGAAGTATTGCTGCAGGTCGAGTCAGTCAAATGATAATAATGAGCACGTTAATCTTTTAAAATATAGTAACGTTAATGAAAGTCATAAAAGTTCAGGCAAAATCATATTTAATTTGAAATTTTATAAACAAAGCATCCTTTATTATTATTCTTTTTATTGATATTAGGGAGTGTTCGTGTAAACTCTAAATAATATTTTTCCTTTCATAAATGCAGTTTTTTCCAGTATTTAGAGTTTTCAAATATTCCCATTTATTAAATTTAGATAAAAATAAGGTCTTTTTGGTAAATCAATGAAAATTTCTAAACACGCCACTAAAAGGAAATAAGCTAGAAACTTGATGGACATGTTTCTAGTTTCAATTTCTGCGTTTTAGGTCTTTTTGGTAAATCAATAAAAATTTCTAAACACTATAAAGGTCTTTTATGACCTTGGTGTCACAAATTCACTCAAATTACATGTCTTATATGCGTGTTTCGATTTCCAATTTAAACGATCGCCTTATAACTTCGAGGTAATGTTTATCTCTAGGAACTTGCCTAATTAACGATCGAGTCTTTATCGGCTGTTCGATAATGATTGTAGATCAATTGTACTTAACCGATCTAGTCATCTAGTACTAGAGCTGCTGATTACACATTACAGAGTTATATTAGGCATGGATTGAATGTCCAAACATTTTTTTTCCAACTATCTCTATTTTTATTACTTCGGTTTTTTCAACTTTAGATCCTGTTTAACTTTTCCACATGCAGTAGAACTTATCTCTTATCATTACCTTAATAAAACAATATGTACATATAAAGCGCCTCATTTGTTAGAATTCTTTTTCAGAACTTCGTATCCAACTTTAATTTGACCCTTGAATATGAATACAACATTTTTGTACTAATTGAAGTTTAAGCTGTGTTTAATTGTTAAAAAAAACTAAAATTAGACGTTTAAGCTTTGTTGGAATTATATAATTTCTATATCAGATATGTAATTTTCATAGGATTTGGGTTGATCAGTACTTAATTAAGGCCCCGGGTCAAAAGTCAAAACATTACGTTTACCTTTTCACAGTCTAAAGGAGATCCAGACAAATATACATACATACATATAAAATGTCAACGATAAAAAACAAAAAATAGTAATTACATTTGCTTATCTTTCATAATTAGCTAGCCTTGGCCTCTCATAATAAAATTAAAAAGTCTAATATACAATTATTAGCTCATTCATAAATACTTGATAATATTCATCATTTTTTTTTTTGTAAATTAAAGCGAAGCAATAAATGCACACAGTGCTAAGTATAACTTTGGCAATTATTTGAAGTATTATGAATTGACGCTGTCAACTAACAAGTTTTTGTAATTAGAAAAATTAATTAAAAGACAATTAACAATCTTCATAAAATACTTTGAAATTTATATGGCAAAGTATACAAATATTGGGCGAATTACATTGGAGTTTGTCATTTGTCATATTTATATTTAGGCCCTTGTAGTTTTATTTCTTATATTCTAGTTCCTTTGATCGGTTAACTGTTAGTCAGTTTCGCTAATTTCTTGGTACCATTGTGTTAGTTTCATTGAGATAATGAATTTAAAATATGAATTTGGAATATAAATTTGTCTGATTCAGTGAAAAAATAAAAAATTCGGACTTTGTACACAATTGAAAGAAAATTTCTTAAGCTTAGCAACTTTCTAGTTTTTTTACCGAATCAGACAAATTTATAGTCCAAATTCACTAGACGAACACAACGGTATCAAAAAATTAATAGAACTGACTAACAATTGACCGGTCAAATAACTAAGATGTGAAAGACAAAACTAGAGCGACCTAAATATAAATATAGCAAATTTCAGTAACCCAATATAATTCGCCCTAAAAATATTGGTAACATTTTTTTTCCTCTATTTTTCGTAATATAACAGGACAGCAAACAACTGTTACACGAATTAATAATTTATTTTAATTTCCATCTTAGTATATGAGCATTGGACCAATAAACCTCGAAGCAAGGTAGCGGAGCGGAAATGCGCACCGCCTGTCGCCAGCCGGCACGTGGCCTTCCTGCCGTCGCGCAATTTTCAATTCACTGTGCAGCTCATTTTCCTACGCAAGAAAAAGTATATTTTATTTATCCGAAATTAATTATTACATTTTAAAAATTGGAAAGTCAAAAGGAGCCTCATTAAGACTCGTAGCACACACAAAATCCAACACCGACGTCGTCTCACTGGTGTCCCCGTATGTATACATTGTACCACTCAAATTAATTAAAAATTTCACCAAGAATTTTAAAATAAGTCCTACTTTTCGAGCTTTAATTTTTTGTCTTGAAAAGTCCATTATCAATTTATCATCTCTCTCTATCTCCTTTGAAAATCCGTGTATTGACTTTCTCTAGAGCCATATTTTTTTAATTAATTAATTATTAACTTGTAAACTGCAACTTGCATTGATCATGGCTTTTTTCTGGGAAAAAGTCTCCACAAATCAATGCATATATAAATACTACAAAGCCTTATCTTCAATTTTCCATAAAGTTCCATCAAAGTTCAAGCCATTTTTCTCAACTGCTGAAAACTTCATACTGCTGTAATATTCTGCACCACTCAACTTTTATCTGATTCAAAGCTTTCATTAATCCTCACAGGCCGGCCTGTTAGAAAACTCCAGGGCTTTGTATATATCCATGCATTTTCTAGGCTAGATTATATTTTCAATATAATTTTCGCTTTGAGTTCTTCTCAGGATAATATATAGAAAACACAGCAATGGAAGAAACATATGAAGCAGAGATCCCTTGTTATTTTCTGTGTCCGATTTCCATGCAGATGATGACAGATCCCGTCACTGTCTCAACGGGAATAACATACGACAGATCAAACATCGAAAAATGGCTGTTTGCATGCAAGAACAAGAATTGTCCCGTCACCAAACAGCCCCTGACAACTACAGATCTAACCCCAAACCACACTCTCCGGCGACTGATCCAGAACTGGTGCACGCTCAACGCCGTCGAGAGAATCCCGACACCGAAGCCCGCCGTCGACAAAACCCAGATTACGAAACTCCTCCGCGAAGCCCAGAATTCGCCGCCCAACTCGCGACTCAGTTTCCTCCAGCGACTCAGATCGATCGCCCACAGAAACGAGACCAGCAAAATCCATTTACAGTCCGCCGGCGCTGTCGGTTTTCTATTGTCCATTTTGAGAAAGAACGACGATTCAATCTCGAGAGACGAGGCTTTGAATATTCTGCAGGAAATGGAGCTGTCAGATGCAGATTTGAAAACGTTTTTGTCAGAAAATGGCGCCATTTTGGATTCCTTAATCCAAGTATTGGAAAACGGGAACTGCCAACAGCGTGCTCAAGCCATAACGCTATTGAAATCCGCATTCTACGTAGCCGACCCGGCAGATCTGATCGGGTCGAAACCCGAGATATACAATCAAACGGTCCAGATTTTGCGAGACAGAATCTCCCAGCAAGCCACGAAAGCGGCATTGAAGCTGCTTATCGAGCTCTGTCCATGGGGAAGAAACAGGATCAAGGCGGTGGAGAATGGCGCCGTTTCGGCCCTGATCGAGCTGCTTCTAGAAACTTCCGACAGAAGGGCTTGTGAGCTTATTTTGACAGTTTTGGATCAGCTCTGCGGCTGCGCCGATGGCCGAGCGGAGCTGCTGAGACACGGAGCCGGATTAGCTGTGGTTTCGAAGAAGATTCTTAGGGTTTCTCATGTGGCTAGTGAGAGAAGTGTGAGAATTTTGGGGTCTATTTCGAAATATTCTGCAAATTCAAGGGTGCTTCTGGAAATGTTGCAAGTTGGGGTTGTCTCAAAGCTGTGTTTGGTGTTGCAAGTTGAAGCTAGTCAGAAAACTAAAGAGAGAGCTAAACAAATTCTTAGATTGCATTCTAGGGTTTGGAGGGATTCTTCATGTATTCCACCGAATTTGCTTTCTTCTTATCCATCTACTTAGATTTTTCTTTTTTTTTTTTTAAGTTTGTAACAAATTTGATTGTATAATTTGAGCATGGGAAGAAATTTTAGCTCGGCCCATTTTATTGAAAAAATTAAAGGAAAAGAAAAATAGACAATTACACAATGAGCTAGCTAGTTGTTCTCGTCATAATGAGAGATCTTATGGTATATAATCTTTTCGATCGAATTTCAGTTCTGTCATTTTATCGCTTTTGAATTTTTGTCCCTATTTACGATTTTTATCCTATTATTGCACGAGTTTATCTAACTCACCAGAAAAATTATTAATGGCGTTGGTGAAATATTCCATCAAACCATTTGAGTCTCTCATTGTCTATGTCAAGATCTAATTCATATAAATGAAAGAAGATGTTTTCTAAAAAACGTCTAATATTCTCACCATCTTCATCTATATATCTATAATAATTCTATGTTGAAAATTAGATGGTTTTAAAAAGTTATCTTGTTCAATTAATGTGAGAATCTTTACTTAAAAAATAAACCCCTCATGATCATAATTATGATTAAATGTATGTCTCACTGACAATATTAGTGACTTTTTTCAAGAACTTACTGTAAGAATTGAGAATTCTGGCTGAATTAGTAGGATAAAAATTATAAAAAAAAAAAAAAAGTTATGAGATAAATTTAAAACACATGTTGTTGCCGAGTTTAGATTGAGATCGAATACATCATGTGGTTGCTGAGTTAGTATAGTTTTAATCGATATTAATTGCAAATTAAGTCAGATTTAACACACAGAATGCAAGGTTTAGCTTTGGCCACATGTACGTATACCTACATGAGCCTTTAACCAGGAAATACAGCTTGTCATGTATCGATTTGTGAAAGAATTAAAGGAGAAGCTTAGCTTTGACTTAATTATAGCCTTTAAATTTTTCATTTAAGTTTTCTGATTCAACGTTTTGGACATAAATATTAATTAATTTGTAAAGAGAAAAGAAAAAATAAATAGCATGCACTTTCAGTTAGAATTAATAATTATATTATTATGATGATCAGTACTCTCGTACTTTAGTAATCTTTAGCAATCAACTTATATATAAATATTATTTAATGGACTATTACTTAGATTTAACAAATAATATTTAATTGTAATGCCTCATGCAATAAAGGCTGATCGATGGTTGCATTTTGGACCGCTGCAAATAGCTAGCAATCCAAATGAAAATTGAAATATTGGACCATATATATATGCACTTGAATTTTGCAAAGTGGACTCCAATAACTTTAATGTGAGACGAAAGTATATTATATATGTTAGTTGCAACTATATATTATAAATAAATAATTGCATTATTTTTCATACCAAGATATAAATGAAAGTTTTACAACCTAATTATGGATTCTAAACTCAAGTTCGTAAAATACTAATTCAAATCCCAGTAATATATATATTAATGCCACTTGCAAAATTGTTTATCTTCGTAATTTTGAAGTGGATTAATTATCAATAACTTATATTCAATTTTTATAGACTTGTTCCATGCTGAATATTTCATTAATATGTTAAATTAAATCTCGCAATTCTAATCACGGGATGGTAGTTAATTCTTAGGGAGCCCATATATCGCATAATTAATTAATTTAAATTAACGAAGTTGTAAGAGATATATCTACAAAATGGAGCGAATTAATAAATCTAGCTATAAGTCCCATACCTCAGATAATATATTAATATTAAACTTTTGTATACATAAATGAGCAGAGTGGCCCATTTCTCAATTGGCCCTTATTTCGTTTACAATCTAGAAATCACCTACGTAAAGACGTACGACAATATTGAACCAATCAACATATATATATATGGGATTTGAGACCATATGTTATATTAATTAATTAATAAGAATATTAATTTGATATATATATATATGTTTAAGTCAATGTTGAGCGGAAGTACTGATTAATTCAATTTATATATGAAAGTTAGCTGCATAACTATAATAAATAGGGGAAACAGGTAGTGATCATAGCCATGTATAACTTGCCATTTGACTGATATATAGAATAGGCCGGTGGTCTCTAACGAATACGTATATTGGATCAATTCTAAGATTCTAATTAACTTATGATATAAGAAAACTCTTAAAAAACGAACCTGTAGTGTCAGATATTTGTATCCGTATTGTATTGTTTTCGTTTCTTTATTTTCTTATGCACATATGCATGCATCAGAAAATCTAAACTAAGATGGGTTTGTTATTTAATTTCGACAGTTTTCTTGTAATAAAATCTAAACAAGGATGTATTTGTTCGAATTTTGGCAGTTTTCTTGTACAATCATATGGAATTTCCAAATTTTAAATTTTAATCCACATTATACCATATCAAAAACGCTCTAAAGAGATCGTATTGTTGAGTGAAAAGTAAATGTTCGTATACAGAATTTAATAAGAAAAGGTAAAGTTAACTTGTAAGTATTAAAATTTAAAACTTTATTTAATTAGTAAAAGTTCTTTGTAGACTTAATTTGTGAAGCATAACATAGTTAAGGAATTGAATTAATTGAATAATCACCCTGCCTCTGAATATTAATTTGTTAGTCCTATTAATTTTATATCTATTTAATGTCTTAATTAATGTAACAAAAACGTTGACCGTCACTGGAATTGCTAGTTGCATCATACGATCCCAAACTATTTTATAAAAGGTACGTCGTATTTTTTTCCCTTCCTGGGATCGATCGATAACTCATTTTTTGAAGTGTATGTATTAATGCGTTATCGCCGTATTTGTATCCATAGATAAATAATGAAAATTATTCGTTATTTAATTTCTTGGATCAACTGTTTCTTTTGCTTCTTCTTCAAATACTCATTGGTTGGACGGCCCAAGTTGGTTCTGATGAGTATGTGCCACAATTTGGTGACGAACGTCCCAGATCGCATAAAATGCGTGCCCGCTCGATCTCTGAGAGCTGGAAGAACGTGAAGAATGTTGATATTCAGGCGACATATTTTTATTTTTTCATTCATGTTCAGATTAGGTGTCATTTTGATCCTGTTTTTAGTTTGTTGATGTACTTCATAAACTTCCCGTTGTAATTCTTTCTATCTTTTGGAATAAAAGGGTTGGGTCCCTGCAAAAACCCTCCGGGTTCTCCCGGTTTAAAAAAAAAAAAAAACTCATTGGTTGAAAATAAATAGTCAAATTAATAAGTAATAATAAAACCAATAGCAGCCATATATACCAGATATATGTTAAGACCCGCAGATTATTATTGACGGCTGCTGACTATCATGACCAGGCCAATAATAAGCCTTAAAAATTAAAGGAAGAAAAGTATATATATTAATTGAATGACGAACCTTCTAAAATTGTTGATCATCTACACAAAAAAAAATGTAATTGTTGTCGGATGATAATTGATATTGTTTCAACATATATGAATTAAGACATGGTTATTTATGAAATACAACACTGGACGTACATATATAGCGACACGAATATCATACGATATAATTTTTTTTAATATTTTATACTAAAGACATATCTGATACAACTATTAAATACAGTGTCAGACATGCACGTGATGACACGATAAAGTAGAATTTTTCGAAGTATTATTTTGATATATTTCATTATTACATAAAATTAAGTGCATTAATGCGTAGATAGTGAGATCGGTATTTAAATTTAAATTTATTATAAATTAAAAAATTGTGGAATTAGTGTAAAGAAGTTCAAATGATAATACAAATGACAATGATAGCAAAAGTAACTTACTCAATAAAAATTGTTATAACTAACATAAAGAAAACACACATATACAATTCGACCCTTGTTATTATAAAGAATCGGATCACAAAATTCCACATTGTTAGTAATATCTGGTATTTATTGGTTTAACAATAAACCTTCTTTTAGAACTATAATACATACAATGATAAAATTGACAATATGATTATCTATAGCAACGACATTATTGTTATTTGCTCCACATTTAACGAAATTAGACAATTCTATCTTCACTATTAAATTTACAAAAATTACAATGTGCATAACAAAATCATCTCTTTTATATACCTTAACTCGCGTATTAATATTAATTCGAACTCGAGACCTTTAATTAAGTTGGAATAACGCCGAACTGTTAATTTACGCTATTTGGTGGTAGTTCTGACTATCTAGTGTACCTAGTAAAGAGATAAACTTGTATACAAGGCGAATCACTCCAATCCTTAGAATGCAACCTCAAAATCTCCCTCGCTTTCTTCTTCAAATAATCTGCACAATCAGCTTGAAGCATCATGCACAGCTTCGACACCGCCCCAACCCTCAACATTTCCTGCACCACTTCACGCGTCGCCGAGGATCGTGCAATCGACTCCATTATGCACATAATCCGATCATCAGACGCCGGGGATATCCTCAGCAGCCGTTTCGCCGCCAAAGCTATCCCGCCGGCGTGCTTCAAAACCTCCTGCCGGCCGTCGGCGCAAGAACACAGCTGCGCCAACAGACAGAATATCAGTTCGCTGATCATAATTTTCTTTTCTGGGCTACGTAATTCCATTTCGATCACCTCGAAAACGGCCCCAGAATCAACGATTTTGGTTTTGCTTCTTCCAAACGGACAGATTTGAATCAGAATATTTAACACTGCTTTCGTGGCCTGAGGAGATATACTATTTTTCTGCAAGATTTGCACCATTTGTTTGAAGAAATCGAGGTTTAATCTTTCTATTAGACTGGAACTCATCACTTCTGATGCGTTTTTTAAGACGACAAGCGCGTGGGTTTTCACGTTATTCTCCATTTCGCTATTCAAAACCCATAATATAGATTCGACGAAATCCATGTTATCTTCGAGAATCTGCCTGTTTTCCGGCGTGGGTCTCCACGTAAGATGAAGAATTCTCAAACTTTCTTCAAGACCCAAACTTTTACCTTCTTTGAAGCATCTCAAAATGAACAGAACCATGGATTTCGCCGTGCCGGCCTCCGCCATGCACTGGCGGTTCTTTTCATCTTCTCCGGCGAGCTCTTCCATTTTCTTCAGAGCATTTAAAGTCAACAAACTGCTATTACCACTCCTCCTGTTTACTTCGCGAATGAGTTTCAAAACCACAGATCTGCTCAGTGGAGATTTCGGCGTCGGAATACGATCGATTCCATTCTTAGCGTTAGCAATGCACCAGGCCTGGATCAGCCGGCGGAGCATGTGGTTCGGAGTCAAGTCCGATTCTTCTGCCAAGGGCTGCTTAGTGACTGGGCAAACCATGACGGCGGTGGCATCGGCCGCACTCAGCCACTTTTGGATGCTTTCACGGTCGTAGGTGATGCCGGTGACGGTGGTGACCGGATCTTTCATGATTTGGAGTGAGATTGGACAGAGGAAGTATTGTGGGACATCGATTTCGTCCATGTTAAATTTGTGTGGCGAATACTAAGAAATTATTAATGTTATTTCTTAGGCAATTAAGAAAAATTGTGGCAAATTTATATATTAATAATTTATGGAAAAAGTGGAAACTATAGACACGGAAAGAAATAATGTTGTAAGACGAAAATGGTAAGAGAAAGCGGCTAGTTTTTGGCCCCGGTTTGAATGGGAAAAATAATAAGACTTCGACCAACCTTGCAAGAATTTCAAGTGAATTTTCACTCATTCAAGTCGCATATATAGATTTTTATAATTAGTTTGTTTTTATTACTTAGAATATTACAAAAACACTGTTGAGATTCCTTTACAAAGATAATAGAATATTCCAATATTGGGAAAATTTCAAACCTTAATGTATATTATATAATTGGTATCAATTTTCAATTTAGTACGTATACTTATTTGCCATTTTTAATGGACCCCATAATTCAGAAAAATTTATAATTTAGGAACAAAAAGATTTCCCAGTTCAATTTTTAGGTGAAACTGGATAACATGCAATACACGTACGTGTGCTTGGAAAACCCATCTTGACCCCTGAGAGCTTATATAGCTTATAACGATCGACCTAGTGCTACCTCAATTAAATAACTTCTACATATTTCTAAGGTTTTAAATAAAGTTTATCCAAAAACTCTATTACTCTTGTGCTCATTGACAATAACGGAGGTAGTAACAGGGCCAAAGAGAAATATTTTATTGTCCTGTATATATTTTATTTAGAAAATATTATAATTTATTAATTTTGTTCACAAAATTTAAATAATTTGTAATTACATACACCTCCTAAAAGGATTAAAAAAAAATAAAATCTTATTTTCATTTTTTCCTCTCTTAGTCAAAATCCTGGCTTCGTCTTTGTTCACTGATGCAACTTATTGGTTAAAATTTGACATATTTATTAACCAAGTTGATAACTTAGACAATTTATAAGTCGGTTATTCTAATTGGTAATTATATATGTGGATAATATACGACATGAAACAGTTGGTTGAAAATAACTCGAATATTTTGTACCTACTCACAACTCACACATCACTATATAATATATTTGATTTTTGGTTCGATCATCAATTGCTTGTTTTACCGGCCATGCATATGACAAAAGCATGGTCAAACCCACGAGGAGCAGTACAATCTACCTGGAGTTGACTTTCCAGAAACCCTAGATCAGATGGTGAAGCAGACATGCATTTTTCTACCTTTGATACTTCTTTTTATTAATGAATATATATTTTCAAAAATTATAAAAAAAATTCTAAGATTTCAAACAATTACAAGAAGAGGATGGCGTGGGAGGAGGGGTTGTTTGTAAGATTTTATGTAAAGTACATGGAGAATTTAATTTGTTAGATTTTTGCAATTCTTTGAAATCTTTAGAAGGTTTCTCTAATTTTTGAAAATAGAAAAAATATTTTTTAGTTATATATGGCAAATCTTTAGGAGTATCATACGTAATTAGGTTTAGCCCTACACCTTTGATGTTGTCATAATATTATTTTAACCGTCTCAACCTCTTACCATGATGTTATCTCAGCAAAAAATTGTTGAAATATTTCAAAGTATATATAAAAATATTTTTGTTGTTATTTTGATTCTTCCACCACTACCAAATATTTTTATGGAATAGATCCATGATAAGTGATAACCTTAAAATTGTTGTTGAATGTTAAAGTCCAAAAAGCACTCATGATATTATAAACTAATAGGATGTGACCAAACTTGAACTAAGAATAAGGTTTTCCCAATGTGTTATCAAAAAAATCTATATTTATATTGTATCGTATTTGTGTTGCTATATATATCTGTATCCATACATCAGAAAGTCAGAAACATTCGTTCATGTTATATTGACAAATTTCGGAGAAGAAAAGTTTACAGTATAAGACAAGAGAGAACTGCAAATTAAAAGCACAAGTAACGATAAAATTGCTTGTTCTAGTAAGAATGTTGATATCTAAACCAAATCAATTTCAACCACAATTTCGACCAAAGAAAAAAAGAAAAATTCGAACCACAATTTACTCCATATATGACTATTACCTAATTGATGGCGGCCAATGAAATTTCATCCATAAAATAGATAATGCTATGAAATTAATTAGGACTTCTGAAGGGTCAAACAATGCAAATATGCCTCAAATCAATCTCAAAAAGTGTATGTTCGATCGTGGGGCATGTTTTTCCTTGTCTCATTAAGAATGTTTGCCAATTAAAAAAGCAATGGTCTTTTACCACACAAGTTATATATATAGGTTTTTTCCTAAAGGAATTTATGGGTTTTTTTATAATTATTCAAATTTTATGGAGTATAACTGAAATTATTTGACTAAAGGAATCATAAGTTACAATTTAGCAAATGAACTCTTTTGGGTCTCCTATATTTATACCCTAACGATTGTATATGTGCATCTAAATCTAAAACTTGTGTTACCTCCAATATATATACAATTTAAATTCGTCCAATAACGTAAAATAAGATAAAGTGCATAAATCTATGGGCATAGTCCCCACCAATAAATTGATGACTAATAATGTGATTGTTGAAATTCAAATTCCACCTCTTATTTTGGCTACAAATTTAATTTGATATAGGGCCACATATACAAGTACAAACTAAAATTCAAGAATATTTCTTCTTTTTTCTTTGAAATGAAACACATTCAACAGTCAACAATTCAATCAATTTTGGAGCCTTTTCAATTCCAATCAACTTGTTTTGCTAGTGGCCCCAAGCAATCACCCTCAGGCCTCACCCCTTCAAAAGAGTTTGCATTCATTCAAAATATATTCAACAAATCTTGATTTGGTAATTTTCAGATAGTCAAAAACAGCTAAACTTGCTAGTTTTCATCATCGCCCCAAGCATCATCTCTCATATTCTTTCTCGAAACTATTCGATTTCTCCTTGCTTCTTCTTGTTTCCTATGTTCTGTTGATCCAAACGACGAAGGCAGTTTTATTCCCATACTTTGTGCAATCATTCTTTGTGCAGCTCTTGCTGATGTTTGAGGCCTTTGACGAGGTGGCTCTAAATCTGAAACAAGATAGTATATACAAATTACTGAATATATATAACTACAGAAATCTCCCTCTTTGTTTCAGAAATTACACATAACCTCCCCGTAACTTAGTTACAGATGTTATTTCCAAATTGTTCTCGCATGTATTGATGGTGTAGTATAAGTTTCTAATGAAAATTTTCCAGTTATGATTAAATTTCAGTGTCAAGAAAGGGGGGTAAATATAATTTGAAACTAACAGGGGAGTTTCGTGTAATTATACATATTTACAGGGGAGGTCAGTGTAATTGACCAAGAAACTTAATAACTGCATAAACAAATTTTAAGATTTTCTATCAGGAGGTTATTTATAGACAGTACCTTTTGGTGGAATTGACCTCAAAAGTTCATCATTCTCATCAAGTATACGTACAGGAAATGGGGCTCGGATGGAGTTACTAGCCTCAAGAGCTACATAAGGAAAAAGAAAATTAATTGTAAGTTAACCAACAGTATCTAATGCACATTTTCGACTCAATTTAAACTAAAAAAATACAAATAATATTTCCTTTTCTTGAAATACAGTCACTTCTTTAAAAAAAAAAAAGGCAAAAGAAATATTGTCATTACCGACAGCTGGTGTACTAAACACAGCAAGTGCGGTTGTGTCGTTCACCCAGCGAATCAAAAACCGATCTTTGAATTTATCCAGCAACTTCTCTAAGTTGATTGTTCTAGTGCTTAGAGGGAAATCAGATAGAACAAGAACATGGTGTGTTCCGTACAACACTGAAATCAAAGATTATATCAGTAAATAAAAGAATCTGAATTGCTGAGTTAAACCAATAAGAAATGCGTACGGATATATTATACATACAATCTCGTTTTTCAGGGTCTTGAGCATTGCTCACAGAAGCATTTTCGGAGTCGTCAGTAACAGGCTCATCAGACTGGCTGTCACTGTAGAGGCCCTGTTTCTTGTACGAGAAGGTTCCTCTTCCTCGTCTCTTGGTGGTTTGAGCTTTTGAATCTTGTAGAGTTAGTTTTGAAACTTCTGGCAAACCTTCTGAAGAGAGTAATTCCTCTGGAGCAAGATCCGCAATAGCTTCCCAGTCTGCAAAATGTTAATTCTCAGCAGTCTTCGGGAAAAAATCTAAACCATATTCCAATTTAAGGCTCCATTTCTTGAAATGTTAATTTTCTGGGATAATTACACTCACATACCCTGAGGTTTGAAAAATTACAGAACCAAAAATAAAATCAGGATTTATTGAATGGATGTCCCCGAAATCCGTCCAACCACTTAACGGATGTAATGAAATTCTTTGACAGGGTAATTTCCCAAACCTCGGTGTATGTTTGCGTAATTAGGCCAAACCTCAGGGTATGTGAGTTTAATAATTCCTAATTTTGGACTACAATCTAAAACTCCATATCCAGCCAAATCGGTACTTTAAAATGACGAGGGAGTATACAACAAAACTGTTAGACACTCTTATTCCCAGTACACAAATTATGAAAAAACATAGTGTACAGTAAAATTTGCCATAATATGTCTAAAAAAAAGGAAACGAAACACATTTTAGGTTCAAGCAGGCACTTAATTCATCACAAAACAACTTTTCAAGAATCAATTTCCATCCAACAATGTAAAGTATGAAATAAAGTTAAACATACCATCCTCATCACAGCTCTCCTCGGGGAAGCCATCTTTCTGTAAGTTTGATGGATTCACATCAGAACCTTTGCAACAATAAAAAATAACAATTAGTTAATGATTTATATAAATGAATGATATATTAAAAACTAAAAATTTGAGTAGTTGGAGAAGAAAAACGGACCATGTTTTGAGGATCGAGCTTCTGAAAAATCATCAGTGACCGACTCTTTCTCCACGGGCAAATCACTAAATAGCCAGAAAAAATCATAAAAAAAACAATAAGCAGATGAGTTTATCAAACAATCTAAGACTTTTATATCTCTATTTTTATGTAATTTACTCAAATACAATCACCGAAACAAGCATTGACAAACTTATAGTTTCTTACTCGATCACCTAACTAAGAGAGATTACAACAACCAATAAATTATCCAAGAAACGACAAACTTATAGTTTCTTACTCGATCACCTATTACAACAACCAATAAATTATCCAAGAAACAACCCCAAATTGAACTTCAACATTCTCGATCAAGATTCTATTATCTTCATAGTTTCATTCTCGAGCATCCAGTAATCCATCCCAGATACCTTCATAATTTATAATTTGGGATTTGAGCGCTTTTCTATGAATTTAAAAAAAAAGAAAAGAAAAATAAGAGAAAATATGAAATTGGAGTTACCCTTTTCCTTTCCTCTGTTTCATTCCTAGTGCACGAGAGAGAAATTGATCGGCTTTGAGAGAGAAACCTTTAGTGGAATAAAGCTTGGACAAGTCATGAAGAGCAATGGACAACTGATCAGCTATGGGAAACGAAGAAGATGAGGGTTTTCCACCATTTTTATTTATAAGTTCTTCTTTTAGTGATTCCTTTTCAAGATTGGAGATTGTGGATTCAAGAAAAGAAATGGCTTGGTCGAGTTCCCCGTCATTCAGTAGGTCTTCCACCGTCTCCGACCAGTTGGTGGTGGTGGCTCCGCCGCTGCTCTCCATCGCCGGTTGTCACTTTCTCTGAGTGCGTTTGCTATATTTTTTTTTGCGTTCCGTTTTAAAAGTATATCTACTTTCCCTTTTTTAATTTTTCCTCAACAATTTTTTTTTTAATCAAAGCCAACATGAGCATTTCAGAAGATTCTATAGCTGGTTATGTAAATTTTAATTTAATTTATTTTTTTAAAATCAAAATCGGTATGTAACTTAGAATTTTTACTAAATTTTTACTAAGATTTTCACCTTTTATGACATTGCCGGCTGAAATTAAAATTAAATTGGCATAGGGCAAAGGAAGGACAAAATTGTCTATAAAAAAACAACATTACAATGAAAAATTACTAGGCCCAATTAGTTTGAAATCCTACGGTCTTCCAACGACACATATAGAAATTTCACTTGATACAATACATTTTGTATTTAATTTTTGGAAAGTTATAAATAAACTTGTCATCTATTTATAATTTTAATTTATTTAAATCGACAATATTTATTAATTTAATTCAATAATAAAGATTGATTTTCAAAATTATTTAGCACTACAAGAATGTAAAACATTAAAAAAAACTTCTATTAAAAAAAAATCATCCCACCAATTCTTTTGCACTTAATTTCAGCGTAATCTGTAATGATAAAATTATATCTATTTCAAAGGTAAAAAACAAAAAGGAAAGAGAAGAGCATTACAGAAAACCATTATACTTATTTCTATCAAAATTCCAAAACGTGGATTGAAACAAACAAACAACAATGGGATGAAAAATCGGCTCTCAAGCTTCACTCCTACACACTTCCGGCTCAGAATCGGTTTGAACTCAAAGCTCAAACTCCATTCCAATTGAGTTGAATAAATTCACATAACATATCCAGTGGGCTTCTTGATTTCGGCCCACTGGATAATACTATTATCAAACAATCTCTTTGTAACTAAATTTCTAAAACCCATTTTCACATGATGACATATTCACATTTTTTCTATTTAACTAATTGAAATTCGTAATATCGTAATTATGTAATATAATGTAGGTCGACATAAAAAATAAACCCGCTCTTAAGTACGTACTAAAGACAATCACTGCCTAACCATCTTCCAAATTCCAACATATAAATATAGTTAATTTTAGTCCGGACCTGACTCAATCAAATCATATTATATTTATATTATTTAATAATGCATGATGCATCTTCCCCTTAAATAACAATCTTTTGTCCAACTTCAATTAAAAGTCATGAAATTTTTTATTTTTTTTGGTCAGTATGAAATTTTTTAAGAAAAGCATTAATAATTTTAAGATATTAAGTTTTAATATATTACTATACTAGTTTTTATTTTATAAGAGCAGCGCCAAAAATTACTAGTATAGTTTATTACATTTTAGAAAAAATTGATGATATATGCCTCGGTCGTATAGTAAGTGCAATACATTTGATCCTTAATGATATATTTGACTATGTATAATAAATTTCAGATTTTATTTTAAGGAATAATTACAATTACACCCCTTCGATTTAGGGGTAAATATTATAAGACCCATTTAATTATTGAAAATTCCAAACAAACCCCCTAATTCTAACAAAAACTTAACGGAAAGATGCAAAATGACTAAATTACCCATATTATTTTTATTATAGTGTTTGCTATACGTGGAATAAACGAAGTAATTGAGTTGTTGTTTAGTTAACAAAACATTAGGTCTACTTGAAAACTAGAAAATAACTCACGACAAGACTTAAGTGTTAGAAGGAACCATAGTCGAGGAGTCTTGTTGTATTTTTCCCTAAGTTGAGGGGTGTAAATGTAATTATCCCTTAATATAATTCCAAACACAACATCTGAAACCATTATAATTTACAACAAAAGTAATATATACCAATTCCTTTACATACATCCGTTCAACCTATAAAACTTCAACCAATATATATGAACACAATCATATCTATACATATGCAGTACTGAATTGAATTACCTGTCATGAATCCCTTTAGACGAAGATGTTTAGATAAATCCAAGTATATAAAGATTTTCCAGTAATCAGATATATAATGATTTCTGATTGCATGGTAGTAAATGATCCGTCAAGCCACAAAATCAGGCAAGAGCTGCGCCGGAAATGGCTTTCTATTGATCTGGAAATCAAGAATCTCATAACCTGCAGCCTGATTATTCATCATCACATTACTTTCAACACCACCCGATTCATCAATTCTCGTTCTAAACTCGAAATTCCTCCGAGAGAGATTAAAATTCTGCTGGTGCGAAGTTTCAGAAGGTGGAAGTCCAAGACTCAGCGAGAAATTATTATTATTACTGTCCTGGAAATTCAAACCCGTCGACGCCATTTGCTGATGATTAACGCTGAACCTTCCAAGCTGATGATCACCAATTGATCCGTACGTGCTTGTATTTGACAAGTAGTTTTCTCCTGCAGCTTCCTCTTCCATGTCACTATAAGAAATTAAAACTGAAAATTAGTGACAAAAAAGAAGATTTGGTCCCAAAATCGATATTTATGATATATAATAGTGACAAAATGGTGTTAAAACACACAAAAAATTGCCACTATATATAGATAAGTGACTATGTGTCGATTATGATAAACTGAAATGTATTGTCACTTGAAGTATATCATTGACGGGAACTTTTAAGTTGCCACTTACTTTTTCGTCACTGTAGTTAATTTTTCTTGTAGTGTGTCGGCGCCTGATATTATGGTGCTCGGGGAAATAATATTATCATCATGAGGAGCTTTGTTTCTGGGTCTTTTGGTAATTTTTTCAGGCAGGTTTTCCATGTTCATCGAAGTGATGAGATGGGCGAAGGTCGATCTGGGTCGTCCTGTCGGGGAATTAGAAGCTGATGATATGTTTTCTGTCAGGTTTAGAAGGAGTTTGCGTTGATGATGGGATTGAAGGGCGGCATTGAGGTGATTATCAATTCGAGCAGTTTCGTCGTCGTTGTTGTTGTTGTTGATTTCTTGTCGTCGTCCTGGATTGAAGTTTGAGTTGAATAATTCGTTGTCAGGTCCTGCAGATTTGGTGGAGTTATGATGATCATGATTGTTGGAAGTGATGATTTGTTCTTGAGTAGTACTCTTCATTTCTTCCAGGTACATTTCCTCCACCATGGGTTTCCAGAGACGGACACGAGCGTTTATGAACCAGTTTGAGACCTGCAGTATATATTTCTAGTTAGATCATAAATAAAGGAATTCGCCTGGAAAATGGGTGACAATTAGGTGTCAAATCTGATTAGTATTTATGATAGTTATTAGATAACAATTAATAATTTTTATTTTGTAGGATAATAATTAAGGCCGGGAAACAATAATTAAGACCACACGCATATATTTTTAATTAGGGTGAATTATATTTAGATCTCAAGGGAGTTAATTTGCTTAACTATAAGTTATGACTTTTTTAGTCGAAATGTTATACTCACACTTCAAAGTAGTTTCATAACTACAAAAAACACTTAATTTTTAGGATTTCTATAGAAATATTAGTAAGAACCCTAAAAATTTGAACAAATTACCACAATAATTTTCAGGCCCCAACTCAACAATTTTGGCCGGCACATGCACAATATGTACGAGTTCCATAATCTTTTTGTGATTTGGGAATTTTTTTTATTGAAATTATCATTATTTCGTAATTAGTGGGAAAATGCAAACTGCCAAACTAGCTAGTAAATGTCAATTACATTAATTAATGTCCCAGTTTTTTAATTACACTGCACTAATTATTATTATTATTATTATGAATTAAAAATTACTGTTCAAATTGCTACTATATATGAAATAACTCAATTTTTAATTCTTACCCCACAATAGTTTTCACATAATGAAAAAATGATATAAGAACTACATCCAAAATTTTAATTATCACATTTAAAATTATCAGTTTTTGTGTGTGTACGTCTTGTTATAATTTAGGTCAAATTAACACAAGTTGCATAACGATCACTGTTGTGAATTATCCTTTTGGAAATGTTAGTAATCAAATATTTATCAGGAATATAATTCCAATATCTTTAATGTAGATAAGTTTCAATTATGCATCAGCATATATATATTTTTTACATTTTAAATTTTAAAATAATTAATTGGATAAAAAAAAAAAAAGTGTGTTTGACTTGACATGATCTTGTTAGTTACTATAAATTTTACTTCTTGAGATATTAACACTTGTAACCTATATTATTATTTTAAATTAGTAAATTACCTTATAAATTAGGACGAATTACATCTAATTACTATCTCAAAGTTTGGTATACTTTTTTTTTAAAAAAATTTGATCATTGTCTTTGGACGAAGTCGAATCCCAGACCTCCACATCTGGAGTAATTATATCTGGTGGCCACTGGTCAAACATCAGTAATTTTCAAAGTTTAGTATATCAACATTTTAATTCCTTTAATTTAATTTGAGAAATTACCTTATAATCACTAATGTTTCAAAAACTATTTAAATTTTCCAAAAATAGCTTGAAATGCCCCCCGCCGAAACCCTAAGTGGGATATTTTCGACATATTTACTGAAACCACAAGATAATATGGTAATTTCTCAAATCAGAGGAGTGAATTAGTAAATTTACTAAATTTCAAGGTATTTATCTGTAATTCGTCCTATAAACTATTCTACGTAAATATATGTACCTGACTCCTGGTAAGCCCTGTCTGCTTAGCCAGCATGTGTTTATCCGAATCCTTAGGGTAACTGCATTTCAACAACATTAAATCTTAATCATCAGAAATTAACTTTGTAATTGTGTGTGACAGCAATATAATCAAACAATACAAAAGATGAGATAAATTATTAGTTATTAATTACGGATGGAGAAAGTGGTCGAAAAGCCAAGCCCGAAGCACCGAAACAGCTCTTTCCGGCAGCCCTCTCTGCGGCCTCCACGCATTACTATTGTTATGCATCATTCCCAGCTGCTGCAACGCTCTTCGCTGATGATCCACAAACCTAAGCCTCGAACCTTCAAGTACTTTTTCCCCGAAGATAATTTCTTCTTCCTCACCCAGACTTCTGCTTAATGCCTTTATCTGCGCAGATATTGTAGATTTCAGGCACCGAAATTGCTTCAGTATCGTCTTCAAAGCAAGCTGAGTGTAGGATTTTGCAGAGCCAATCCCCGCCGCCTGCTCAAACGACGCCACCACTATCTGCATTTGGTGGTGATATTGCCTGTATCGTTGCTCCACCTGATCGATGATAAGAATAAATAAATAAAACATGAAATGAGGTTTAATAAATAATCAGTTAATTTGTTTTCTTGTGTTTCTGCGCATGTAAATACAAGACATGGCCCTGCTCCTGGATTCTTTAGTCAGGGAATAAATTAAGACAGTCACTTTCTTTATTTCTTTATTTATTTATTATTATTTGTTTTTCTCAGGGGACCGGAACCCACCAAACAGCTTAAATACGCCAACGTAAAAATGGACCAAACGAAGAAATTAAAGGGGCTGATCGATCAATTTTGGTACAATCGAGTTTGGGGTACATTAATTTTTGGAGTTTCTATTGTTGTTATATGGAAATATTTATGTATATGTTGTCGTGCTTTGTTCATTGTACGTGTTATCTGAACTGATATGGACCCGCCAAAGAAAATTCAGAGCCACACATGTTGAGAAAGGCGACATTCTTTAGGCTTCTCTGCAGGAAAATAATGTTGATCAAAGTTGAATGTTTAATTTGGGCAGTGAAAAATTGTATTATTGTTCTTGGAATTCCTGAACAGTAAGTCAAATATTATATATGGGGACAAAGGTGAAAA
This sequence comes from Verbena officinalis, assembly GCA_958496215.1. NCBI lineage: Eukaryota > Viridiplantae > Streptophyta > Magnoliopsida > Lamiales > Verbenaceae > Verbena > Verbena officinalis. The sequence goes on from OY292385.1 coordinate 2,736,218, forward strand.
AAATCTGAACTGAAACAGCTCCTGTTTTTTCCAGTACGAAATTATTTATTGATTTGATGCAAACTCAACTAATTCAACTTCCTATATGTCTAACCTAAAATAGTAAGTTTTCGATTAACGTACAAAAAAAAATTTACTTTGATAGACGTTTGCTTAGTTACTACTTGCAGAAGATCATCAAGAAAGAACAATAATTTCAAACAAACATAAAAAATGGAGAGAAAAATGGAAGTTACCTCATCCAACATGTTGCTAAGTTTAGCTTTCTTCATCTGAATTTCCTGTCTTTGAGCCGTTGTAAGCTCAGCACCGCCGCTATTTTTATTACCACTTTCACCTCCGCCGCCTTCAGCGGCGGCGTTCGTACAATTTGGGTTCTCTTTGATTCTTTTTGCCTTATCTTTGAAACCCTCCGCCGGCGTACGATCATTCTTGTTTCCTTTTCCGACGTTGGCCACTTCGTCGAGAAGTTCTTGAGCAGCTCTAAGATACTTAGAACCCATAATCACACTTTGCATAGTGTTCCCTCCACTAGAGTCGGTGGTAGCTTGAGATAAAGACGAGCAATTTCTCGGCGAAAATTGGGTCTGCATCGCCGGAAAACCTTGTTGATCGCTCGCCGGAACTGGTTTACCGAATCCACCGCCGCCTGTTCGGTGGGCTGCGGCAGAAAGGCTCAGAGACAACGCCTGCGGCGTGTTTGTTTGATTAACGTTAGCGGATTGATCGATTGAGTTCCAGATATTGTACTGAAAACGTGGTGCCTGGATATTTTCTTGTGGGAGACCCACGAACTGCGGCGGCGCGTGGGGAACATGAAGTGCAGAGTTGAGACCGTGTACGGTTGTGGTGGCGGCGGCGGCGGAATTGAAAAACAGCATGTTTGGTTGGGATTTGGTACTGTCAGAGTACCCTAAATAATTAGGGTTCATCAGATAAAGTGTCTGAAGTGTGTCAGCCTGGATTTCTGAGCTTCCCTGGTAGTACATAGCCATCAATTTCTGGAAAAAAAGATAAATTATTTTGTGTTAGATTTATATTACTTTTTCAGAGATGGTAGTAATATTCCTTTTTATTTTCCTTTTCTCTTCCTTTCTAAAAAAATTCAGACATATATAAATGGAAATGAATCTGCTGGTGATGATAAAAAACCTGACAAAGAAAATATGAAAGAAGAAAGTGGTGATGATGAGGATCAATCCATGCAATAGCTTGAAGATGGAAAATTAACATTTTCTTTAGATTAAATTTCAAAATTCAGTACCCTTTTAATTTAGTGGAATCAGAGAGTTGGAAAAAAGACAAGAAAAATTAAAATATATATACATCAAAAGGGAAATGAAAAAACATGGAATATGTAGCAGAACACCATGTGTGACATCAAAATAGAAAAGACAGAAAAATATTAAGGAAAAAAATGTAGAAATTATGTGTAGAAAGATGAGAAAAAAAGCATCATGACTTCTATCAAATTTCAATGAAAACTCACATCTGTCTCAATTGTCAGTAGTGGGATTTAGCATAGTCTCTCTCTCTCTCGTCAGGCTCAGTTTCTGCTGCTGCAAACTCTTTTAATTTCTGTGTGTCTCTGTGGAAATTGATTGATATAAGAAGAAAGAAGAGAATACCAAAGAAGGTGGGGTAATGTAAATATAGTCATAGTACAAGACTAGTGTGTGAGATGTGTGTGTCTAGTCACATTAATTAAATCATATTTTTTCTCCATCAATTAATAATTGAGAGGCTATTATTCTTGCAACTCTATATATCTTTTTTATTTTAGAATCTATAGACGAAGAATATTATATTCTGTCGAATAATCACCGCCTCGTCTAAAAATTCAAATTATTTGCTTCGTGAAGCCCGACTTTTAGATGTAAAAATTCCTTCTCTTTTTGACACAAACCAGCTTGATGAATTGATAATACGAAAAAAAAATTGTCTCATCAGTTTTGATACCATATAAAATGATCGTTTGATTATCTAAATGTTCAAGTTGTTAGAGAAGAAAATTATATATTAACATCTCAACATATTTGATTAAACAAAATTATATTTTGTATTCGTCAGCAAAGATAATTTTACTTTTTTTCAAAAAACAAATTTGGAAAAATGAAATGAAATCAAAATATTAGATGAATAAATTTTGTGGTGAAGCATAAAGCGCGCGAGGGACATCTAGGGCCTTACCTTAAACCAAGAAAACGACTTATGGGACTTCGATCTTTCACTTGTATCACAACGGCCAGCTGTGATTTATGAAAAAATATATAAATTATTATTATTATTATTAGTACAATGAGTACTTACAGCAAAACAAAATAAGGAAAAAGAAAGAAAGAAAAGTAGGTAGGATAAAATTTTGATTTAAAAAAATAAAAAAAAATGTGACAAATCATGCATCAAATGTATTAATTAATTCCAGAATTTATACATTTTTACAAGATGATCTGCATTAATATAATTGTTTAAACATTAATGGCATGTTATTAATTTAAATACCAATTAGCTAGGGATGTTTTCTTTATGGTAAGACGACAGAGTACAAGTGAGTGTTCGTTTCTCGTTGGTTCGTCGTTGCTCAACTCAGTTCTTCATAATTACAAACTGAAAAACAATAATATTCTTTACTTTTAGGTTTTGGACACCTAACATGTTTCCATTCTTTAAAACTTTTTACTTCATCCCATTTTCGTTTTGTGGACGATCGTGGATTATGATGCACCAGATATTTCTAAGAATTATATTTTGTTATATCGTGTTTTATTGTGTTCGACATCGTGTCAGACACTTTCTTAATGTGAAATATAAAAAAAAAAAAATTTGCGTTACCATATCTATGTTTTATTAAATTAATTGGATCAAAGTTGGGTATTTGGGTGAGTACTTGCTATGTTTTATTTTGATTAAAAAATAGATAATTACACAAAATCTTAAGGCATACTTAAAAATCAAGAAAATCATCTAAACCTTACAAATACTCTACTAATCAACTGTTGAAGTCTGGCCTTACACTTGGGCCTGTTATTTCTGAGGGTTAACCTGAGTTTAACGCCCAAATAAACAACAAATTATGAATATCATCGCTCACATGAGCCGTATAAATAGATAGGAAAAATCAAATTCTAACTTTAAAGATCATTATTGGAAATGAAAATCAATGTTAATATTTCAGAATTAAAAAAAAAATTAACTGTCAAATGCCAATTATATTTAATAATTTCAGAAATATTTAAAGTAGAAAATTTTCACAAAAATTCTTATGGAAAGTTGGAGAGATGTGACGTACGGGAACGTCTTTCGTCGCTATAAAATCTGAATTAAATTCGACCTGAATTCAGATATCGTACCATAATTAAATTAGTTTATTTGTGAATTAATTTCGTCTCAATAATTTTACAATTGTAGTATTTGTCTTTTAAAGTGTAAATTCTTGGAAATATAGTCCCGAATATCAATTTCCGTTAGTTTTTAATTTGGACGGAATAAGCATGTGCAACATGCAGTGTGTGCATGTTTGATATGGCAGAGATATTTACCTCCAAACTAGACTTTGACGGTATATTTTTTAATTTCCCCCATTTTGGAGAACTAATATGCATGCACGATGCATATGCTTATTCCTTTTAAAAAGTAACGGAAATTAACATCTAATATCACATTTGCGAAAACTTACTGTTTATGGGAAGAATGTTGTAAATTGTGAATTATTGTCGGACAAAATTGATAAATGAGCAATTTTATGATACGAATATGTGCATTTTTCTCTTTAAATATATTGCAGATGATAAATATTGAATTATGGACGCAATTAACTGATCACATTTCTTGATATATGCACTTAGCTTGTTGTCGATATATCGTATAGTAATTGATTGATGACTAATGTCTTATTAATCTTTTTATAATGACCTTATCCTTACCATCATTTTCCATGTATGACAAACCACAACATATGTTCAACAGCAATTACAAGTAATTATAATAATAATAATAATAATAATCCAGAAACTTTTATATGGAAAAAAATTAAAGTTAGGTGTATGGAAGAAAACATGAAATGACAAGTGTGCATGTGTTAGAAAGAAATCAGCATTGACAAATTAACAATAATTAGTGGCGTCATTAGGTCAGGCTAATGAGGATTAATTGAAGGGAATCTTATATATTGTTAGAAAAGTAAGTAGCTAGGATTAATTATATTACAAAAGTTGATTGGGAAAAAGGAAGCAAACTAGCTAGCTATAATCTTTGATATATATATCGTGTTTTAAAAGCAGAGCGCTTTTAGAATATAATGTTGATGTCCACGATGGGCACAAACAAATGCTGATTTTCCTTCCCACTTCACCTCGCCTAGCTATACTCCTTTCTTAACTCTCCTTTTCACGACTTTAATTCAATTTCTTTTCTTGACTCTCCTTTTAAGTTAACCAACTTTAATTCAATTTCTCTTTACATGGTAAAAGGTTCAATTTTTGTAAGATATATTCTAATTTTACACATAGACATAGTGAATTTTTTATGTCTCCTTCATACATTCTCAATTTAATAATTAAATAAGACTCGTATTTTATGTATGTCATACGGTTAGTATTACGTATTATATATTCTTTTATAATACTTGAAGAATAATATTCAATTTTTATCAAGTATTTATTTTGTTTATTTAAAATTTAAAATATATTAAAATAATTTTTTAAGGGAAAAGTACGCAAAAATTATTTATTTACAATAGTGGAATATTATACAATCTATTTTAAATTACATGAAAATTCAGATTGTTTAGTGGGATGAGAGACTAGATTCCTTAAGCAAAATCTAGAATTTAAACCTAACTTGTATATGAAGTAATTTGGTTGGAAAAGTAGCTCTTAATTGGCTTTTACAGTACCCAAACCCGGAAAAATTAAATGGAAAAGAAAAAAGAATAATGCATAGAATATTGCACATTGAATCGCGTTTCATGAATGTCAAAATAAATAAGATAGAAAATAATAATTCACTAAGATTTAGCATTAATATAACATTTTAATTTCAAGTTGATTTTATTTTATTCATAATTCGTAAAATATAATTAAAAAAACTACGAAAATTGAAGGTGCGTAGTCTGCATTTGTTGAATTGGACTTGGATTGGATATATGGTTTGCAAAACTGCATGACCCGCTAACATAAGATCCGAGTCCGACCCAATAAATGAACTCCCGACTTCCGTACAACACACGAGTGAAAGAGTGAAACAATAGAGTCGTACGTGGCACATGCTCAAGCGCCAACTTAGCTAAACACTACCGTGAGTGCGACCCCACCATTACAGGGCTGATAGGCCCAATCACACCCAGTTGCATCCAAAAGTGCACGGATTTTTGGGTCCTACCTTTCTAGTGGGGAAGCCAACAGTTGCCCAATAAGCTTGTAGCGTGTCACTTAACAAGGATCAAGGATATCATATCTATATCTGATTTTTACTTGAGAAATTGAAAATTATTGCTAAAGTTTTGTTAAAAAATTGACGGAATTCTAAAGTTTTTTTCTCGATATTTTATAATAAAAAAGTATTCGAATATCCGACATCATAAGATAAAAGATTTTTAGAAATATGTAAAACTAAAGGCGAGCAAGATTTCTTCCCTAACTATTTTCGTAGCTAGTGATGCTTGTCGAGTGGAATAAATACACGTGCCAATTAGAAAAAGCGTTTTTTCATGGGGCTCCACTATGCTGTATTAATATTGAAAAAAAGTGGTTGAATAAGTTATGTTAAAGTCGTCCTTTGGGCCCCTGCGAGAACGATAACGTTTTCTACAATGATAATGATTGTCTCTTTATGGGCCCTTCAACCTATATATTATTTGCTTCTAATTACTTCTCAATTCAAATTTATTTCACTATTTCATAATAATTCTCTTCATTCAGCTTTCACAACTTTTTTGTATCTTAAAAATAATAAAATTTTCTGTAGAAAAAATTAAATTAAATTTAGTTACTCCATCAGTTATTTAGAGGGTGATTGCAAACTCTATTGTTTTTGGAAAAGTTAAAATAGAAGTTAAAGTTAAAAAAAAAAGTGCAATAATAAAAATAGGAAGTGTTTGGAAAAAAAAGTTAAAAGCAAGGAGAAAAAGTACTTGAGTATTTGGAAAAAAAAAAGCAAATCACTTCTAATTTTAATAAAGCTACTTATTAAAGTTTTATTTTAATTATAAAAATACCTAAAATTTAGAATTATAATTCAAAAGTATATTTTGAGGTGCTTCTGGAATCTGACTTTTTTTTACTTAAATTAAACAAAAATTGGGAGTGTTTGAAATCCTAAAATACTAAAAAAAATTACTTCTGTTTTATTTTTTTTAAGATTTTGCAAACACCCTCTTAATGCATATGTAGATATAAAACAATATAAAACAAGAGTAATGATGATGTAAACTATAAAATGATTAAACATGAGGCTCATGCATGATGGGAAAAAGCTATGACGGAACTTTTGCATGCAGATCTTTTTTGACGGCCATTGAACAAGTGACATCAAGTTTAGTGTAATTAATTAATTACAAGATTTTGTATTACTTTTTGATGGTTTAAGTGGAACAAGTACTTATGATTTTATATCACACTTTAATTAACAATATTTATAATTACTATCTTGATAAGTTATGATTATGGGTGTCCACATGGATCCTATAATACTTAGTTAATTAAAATTTAAAGGCTTTATTTGTTTCGAATGAATCATTAGTATATTTAATTTACAAGTTTGAATATTTTTTTACTAAGGTACTTGGTTGAATTAAAAGATTAATGATAGATTCATATGTATGTGTTAGACTAAATATTGAGGAAACAAAATTAAACGTTGACATGGACGATTTAGGGTGAAATACGAGTTTTTGAATTAAAGTTTTGACTGAAAAATCACATTTGTGAGGAGATAAAATTAAGTAATTCTTCAATTTAATGAAATAATTGATAATAATAGTAAAATTGAAGTATGAGATGACGATAATGAATTAGATCTTAATTAATCTTCAATTGGTTGACAATAATTAATATTGTAAAATCGACTGAGGATTTTGTTTAAGGAACAAAACAGTTCACAGTTGTATTTATCTTTAAACACGATACAGTTATTCGATGGTGAATTAATTCCAACTGAGACGGTGAGTTGCAAATTTTACCAATGTTTGTGGGGCAATTTTTTTAAAAAATAAATCAGATGATAAATTACTAAAGTCGTAATAACTAGATCGAAAAATAATTATTTTTCCTAAATATTATAACTTAAAAAACGACTTGAATAAAATATTAACAATTATAATAATTTCAAGTATACCTTTCTTGGTTTTTGTTTAGCAATTCAATGATATTTTCAAGTTTAATTATTTGACTTTCGGTTCCCCATCTTACGTGTCGAGAAATTAAACCCTCGGATTGATTATGAGACGAGCTCATGATTTGACACAGTCATATAAAAGCACTACCAAACAAAATATTGAATAGGAAACAATTAAGGGCAACAAACTTTTGTTTCAAATCTCGTGCATGTATAAAGTATTTTATCATCATTTTTCTCTTCTTTAAATGTGAGATGATTAATTAGTCTAAATATTATTATATTTAATTAATTATATTTTACATCTTGATATATAATTTTTTGTCAACAAAAGAAACTAAACAAGAAAACTATTCAGGCTCCATCTCCATCCAAATACAGTTGGCAACTTCCACTAAAGGGTGGGTCACCAAAGTTCAACTAAGCCATCAATAGTGTGTCCTTGTAAGCGAGGATATCCGAGATGTGTTTCGATCAGCAAAACATGCTTAGATTAATATCCAAAGCTTATGCATCAACAACTTGCAAACTTTGATAAATGTTTCCCACAGAATGAGTCAAAGTATATATTTGGTGTTATTAATAAGATTCACCACGATTTTAGAATCCACTTCAACCTCAATCCATTACACTCTTTGTGGGTTCCCACATCAAACGGAGTCCCTCCCGAAGGCTAAGGAGATCCGCCAACGTGATTGAACAATCTCCAAGATTTATAAAAAAACCGGTCAACCAAGTACCCAAAGCATTACGGAGTACGCCCCCTGCTGTTGTTGAATTCTTCCCCACGAATACGCTCTCATCTGCGTTTAACTTGGTACAACCAAAAGCCGGAGGTTCCCATTTTACAGCTTGATATATGCCATTACGTAAATTACCAAATAATGGGCCTAACTGAAATAGAGCAACTGCATAGGCCCAATAGAATTAAAAGCTATTTTCACTACTTTCCGAGCCCAAAATATATTTCCAAATATTATCATGTAAAACATGCATTTTAGATCCAAACTTCTTTTTCTTTTGGTCGGGCTTTAGTTCCAACCTTCTAATAAAAAAAGCTCATAGTAAATCTTGGATGGAAGATGAAGAAAGTAAAACTCCTGCTGAGGCTGCTGCATCAGATTCTGTTAAAATATTGACGCAGAAATGGAACAGACCGGCAGCTGGAGCGATTAAAATTAAGGACCAGTTACGAAAACACCCCCAAGGTTTATGCCGCTTACGAAAAAATATCCTGAAATCTTGTAACCTTACATTTATTCTCTGAATCGGGTATTTGTAAACTTTTTTAAGCAGTATTTCGTATATATATTTATGTTTCAAGGGGGTATTTGTAAGGATTTACCTAACTAGGGAGATATTTGTATGTTTCAAGGTTTCAGTGTATTTTTCATAAATGCCGTAAACCTAATCTCAAGGGATTTGGGTAATTCGCCCTTAATATAATTTAAGTTTCAACATTTGATTTATTGAAGAATTTTTCTTAATTAAGTTGGAATTTTAGTACAAGAAACACATGACAGTCCTCAAGTTTAAGAGTAGTCCATTGACTATATGTGGTTGGTCCACCAAAAGTGGCCATCAAAACAATCCCACCCAAGATTTATCAGATCAATCATCAGTCACTATATCCACTTCTAACAAGAAAAATACACATATTTCAGCTCATCTTAAAATCATTCTTCAAAATTTCACAATACAAATTAAAATTGCACACCAACTCGTCGACACAGCTTTTAAATTCATCTTATCCGAAATTTAATGTCTATGTCATAATGTATGAATTTATCTGCCCAAATATTAGCAAGTGTCATGTACTTGTACACATCATGGAAATTTTTGTTTCATATAATAAATATTATGTACCATGAAACTTACATATCATGAGGTTTGAAAAATTATAAAAATATACTTTATTAAAGAATTTTATTACATCCGATAAATGGTTAGACAGATTCTGGAAACTCGAACTCATTATTATATTCTATAAATGTCCCAAATTGTACGAGTAAGGTTAAATGGTTTAAAATGCTTTAAACATGCACCGTTAAAGTGTAAAAAAAAAGGTAAGAATGAAGGTAGTACGACTTGTTTTTCCAACTCAAAGTGAACTTATATATGAAATATATGTACTCAAAATTTCATATGAATTCAACCAACTATAGCAAACCTAATTATATTACTTTTCCTCAAATGGGCTTAAAAAAGAACAGAAATAATAACACATCAATTAAAAAGGAGTAATTGGACATGATTTGGTCCTAAGGCATGCCATGGGTCATGCCCTACATATGTTATGGTGACCAACATCCATCATTCCTCAACCCTTGTTTTTTTCTTTAATTTTTTACCCGATTTTTTTTGGACTCGGGTAGTGTAGAGGTCCAATTAGAGATGATTCTCTCAATTCAATTACTCTGTGCACGAACTAGGGTTTGATCCCAAAATTATTCAATTTAACTTAAATACTAGAGACCTTTAGTTAGGACAATCGATTCCAACTAATATAATTTGTGCTCTATAGTAAAGGTAAAGGATCAATCTATCGACCCCAATAGATCTCGTGTCAGCAAATCAACACTACAACTGCAAATTTCAAAAGATGTGTACTCACTTTAGGCACACCCACGTATTACTTAAAACTTAATTAAAAGTGTTATAATAACATAAGCTTTTATTTTCTGTATTTAAGTTTCACGTGTCAAGTTATTTCTCGATTATTTGAGTTTAGATGTGATGGGTGTGTGTTAATTATTAATGTGCATCGATTAAATACCAAATTACTTAATATCTTATAATATTTGGATAACTTTAATTTCATTAATTAACTTTTATGATAAATTAAGTCCAAACACATATTATTTAGTTATAATTACACAAACCCCCATGACGTTTGCTTTGAAATCTAAAAAACCATCGAAACCTTAAAATCTTATAAATATTTTCTTGAAACATAATAATACCCCTGAAAAATCTTACAAATACACCCCTAAGAGGGGTAAATATAAGATTGCAAGATTTCGAATGGTGAAATGGTAAAAGACGAAAATCTCATGAATTTTTGTGTAAATCACCTCATTATTTAACAGTCATCTGCTCTGAAAACAACACATATACATTTAAAGACAGTAAATAGTTGAAACCCCAGAAAAATATCTACTCCTCTCTAATTAGAGTTTATCAAGAACCTAGAGATGCCATTTGTTCAGCTGTTCACCAGTAAACTGTGCAACCCCACATTACCAATATCTCCCTTAACAAAAAAGTGAAAAGAAATTGAGAGGAACTTCTCTTTTCAGAACAGAAAGGTACTTGGTAATGTCAATGCTTTAGATCTCAATGTCTCAACTCTCATGGATCATCATACTAAAGTTTTAAGCTCCCTTTTCACACTTAAACAGCAAACATATATAAGTGAACACCACATAAAATTTTTAATAAATTTGTTTAAAATTTGAAAAGAAAAGAGAAAGAAAAAGTAGCATACGATTCAAACGTGTCCATTTCTAAGTTTAAATTATTGGATAAAGAAGTATATATTAAAGTGGAGACAAAATGAACACTAAAATCCTAGCAAATTTTGGGGTGATATTAATACATAGATATCAATTAGCAAATGTGTCAGTCAAAATTCTCAGGCTCTTTGTCTCTTTGTGGCATATCTCATTCAAATCATGATAATATATATTGGGCGGCCAAGGTAGTTATCCAACTATTGTTTCTGCCCTAGTTGGTCTAGCAAATCAGTTGAAAAAAGAGAAAAATAAAAGAAAGGAAAAAAAAAAAAAACAAATCAACCATGTAGGATATTGTAACCCTATTCCACATCGATAGAGAATTTTGATATGTTTTTTTTTTTTTTTTGTCAATGAAAATTTTGATATGCGGAAACTTATAACGGTGGGTTACTTGTACTAGTTTTTAAAAGTGTGTTGGACCCCTATTACAGTTAGTACGTATCAGAGTTCAAGTATTAGTGCCTCAAGGAGAATCCATATATGTTGCGCCCCTCGAGAGGCCCACGGGCCCAGTGTGGAGCCCACACCCAATATTTATATTAGCTCTTTTAGTTACTAACAAATCAATTACTAATGGAAAAATGATTTTTGTTATCTAATGGGACGTTTTCTTGGAGTAATAATGGGTATACTTATTGCACAAAATATGATAATAAACATAGATGCATTCGAAAATATACGAAAAAAATTTATAGGATTCATAATATTTTATATATGGTGTGAAAAATATATATTATACAATTTTTTTCAAATACTTGAATAGGAAGAAGCTATATTTTAGCTATGTTTGATCTCCTCGGACCTACTTACTTTTTCAATTAAATTTAATAAAAAGTAAATCAGAAACATGATTCCTAGTCTCTGTTCTCGATATCAAATAATAATTAATATTAAAGGGCCTGAGAAAGATTAATAACAGGTGCCCTCAAAATATTAAATATTCCTGGGACGATAGCACAGCACTAGCTACATATTATTGATTATACGTTGGGGACCATTTTGAAAAGGTAATCATTCAAAAAAACAAACTATATATTATTATTTAATATTAATCTAGCTGTGGTGAAAATAAAAAAGAATCATCAAAAGTTGAGTAAACAAGAAAACAAAGTGTAATTGAAAGACTAAAAGAAATTAAAATGGTTACAACTTAGAACGGTCATAATCCTTGCCAAAGGATCAACGAAGAATTATATGGTATATAGGATTTATAGGTAATTAGTAACGACATAAATATTCGTACATTGACATAGTTTAGCAGTTCACTTCAGTGTTATATTAATTTAATCAGAAGTATTGAATTACACTCATTATTTATGATGTTTGATATAATTACAAATCAATTACTCTTATTTCAGAAAGTGCAAAAACATATATATATCCATATATGAGTCAAATTAAAACCTAATATACTTGGATCGAAACACCTCTTCACCACAACTTCTGTATAGAAAACTCAAGCGTTCATTCGTGGGATTCCAATTTATGATCTCTAGCTGTAATTATGGGCCAAAACTTACAAGAAATCCCTACCAATAAGATTGTTTGGATTCTACTGAGCTACAATTCTTTTCAAAAGAAGATATATCGTCTCAATTCTCAACTCTCAACTAGTTTATGATTCAACATATATAGAAAAATAAAATATAATCAGTGACCACGATTTGAGATAAATCAAGTAATTTGCAGTAGAAACAGCTGCAGCACAAGTCCCATCATTAATGTGGAGAGACCTAATAATTGTAGAGGAATAATTAGTTTTCTATACCCCTCGATCTCATTGCTTTTAGAGTACTATTAAGTAATCCATAAAAACTTATAAAATTATATCCTACTGCATTATATCGTGTCCGACATTGTGTTAGACATTTTTCAAATATAAAATATCGATAAAAATTCGTATCGTCATGTCAATGTTACGTTGTGTCATGTCTGTATTCGTATCCATGTTTTTTAACTCCTAGAAAGATTTAAAGAGTTATATATATAATAATAGAATAAAGATCATAATGAACTTAATTTATAAAAAACGAAGTGATATATGTTAAATCCCAACTATATATGAGTACTCAACAATAATTCATTCGACAATTGTCAAAAGATTATACAGATTGAACATATTAATATTATTGAAATGCAATCAATTCATCAAATATAATTTATTTGTATTTGAGCATGTAAGTATGATGTACCGACTCACCAATAGAATAACTCAAAACTTATTAATCTGAAATTAAATACTGGAATTATATATGGACAGCCCTCAACTAATCACCCACGTAAAACTGTTCATATGCATGAATTTGCTCAACTGTACCTATTTATTTATGAACAAAAGTCAATTTCCGTACCAAATTCGGACCCAAACAACTGGAATAAAATTTAATTAATCTGTTCAAAATACAACAAGTGTATCCTTAAAATCTAATAATCTTAAAATTTATAAATTAATCATTTAAATTTTCTAGACGTACCAGTGTTTCAATTTTACCATATAATTATATTAATTTATATAACCTACCAAGAAAAGATTGACGTACGCGCGTACTCATGGACATGCATGGCAACCATCCTACTGCAGAGAGGGACTTCTATCGCTGTATGATATATATATGTTATGGAAGCAGGTATACATGATAGGTATATAAATTATATAAATTAAAGTTGCAGTAAATTACAGAACAATAACCCAGAGGTATTGTGTCATATGCAGTTTCACTATCGGAACCTTACACTTATCTCTTGAGGAGGGAATATTTGTAAGGTTTTAAGATTTTTTGATGAGATTTTGTGTAATTATCCTATATAGTATTGTGTAATAAATCTCAAAGAATTAGGGTAATAATGGCTTTTCAAATTACGACAAGAAGTTCCACTTTGGGGCAATACTCCTTTTTTCTGGGGTACAACCTCTGAATCCATGGATTCAACACTTGTGAGAGTTCTGAATCTGACCACTCCATATAAGTGGCATTTTGGAACTAAATAGAGTGAAAGTGAAAGGCAGAACAAAAATTGTTAGTCTTTGTTTGGAAAACAACTTGATTAGGTGTATTATAGTGGGAAATGTTGATAATATCCAGTTTGATAGTGTGACAAATGATAGTTATTAATTTACCAAAAAAAGGAGGAAAATATTTCAAATGATTATGTGGTCTTGCATGCGGTTTTAATAAGCAACCATTTTAAAAATGTTTTCTAAATAATTCCAAATTGGAAATCCAAACTTCAAATTTTTTTAATTTTCAAGAATCTCTGCGCTTTAGTCTTTACTGTTTTCTTTCTTTCTTTCTCCTTTTTTTTGTTGGTAATTCAAAGGAAACAGTTCTCTGTTACAATTCCAAAAGATTCTTTGAACAGTTCCAAAACACAGACACAAAATTCTGACTTCCCTCATCCTGAAATTAGTTGAATAACACCAGAAAAAGCCGACAACGAAACACTAACACACCCACACCCCACCCTCACCCTACCCTACCCCTACCCCCAGTGGCAGCCCTTGAAATTACACCCAAACTCCAGGTCTCTTTTCCGTCATCCTCATCTCATTGATTAATCATCATAGCGCATTTTAGCACACTCCCACCAACAACTCTCTATCTCACTCTCCAAATTTGTAACAAAGAAAAGGCAGCGCCAGAAGCATCATTCGCACACTCACCTCACCCCAGAAGAAAGAAAAAACAGAGAGAGCCCAAACAAACACTCAAACATACACTCAAAGTGACACTCCATAAGTTCTTTCACCTTAAACAACATAAAGCTCTGATCTTTACTTGAAGAGTCACGGTTTAAACCAATTACTTCTTCAAGATTGAATTTTTTTTTTGTATCTGAGAATGGAGAAATTCATTGTTGTTGCTAACTGCGAGCTTAAATCTTCTGGGATAGTGTAGAGTGCTCCAAAATTTTCTTCCTGAGTTGGGAGAAAGAAAAAAAGTTATCTTTTATCCTTTTTTCTTCTCTCGTTTTCACTTTCCTTAACCCTTTCTCTCTGAAGAATGGGTTGGATGCGCAAAATAGCAGGAAATTTGGATCCAGTGAGGAAAAGAAGTGGTGGGTTGAGAACAAAACAGGCTGGGCGAGGTTCTTGCAGAGGAAGTTAGGCTAAGCTCATCTGATATATTGAGGAGAGAAAAAAATCCCTCTGAGAGGAATAATAACATATAAAGTTCTCCGTCCTCTCAGATTCTCAAGTGAATCTTTCGGTATATCTTCATCTATAGATACATTCAAGAATATTCATATTCTACTGCTCCATTAAATAGTTTGTGATGGGGTACTTGTTGAAAGAGGCTTTGAAGACTCTTTGTGGAGTCAACCAATGGTCTTATGCTGTTTTCTGGAAATTTGGTTGCCAAAATCCCAAGTAAGTTAATAAATTCAAATATATATATATATATATATATTAATTATATATATTTCTTGTTTTCTTGCTTTTGTTTTGGATTTTAGGTTAATACGATAATAACGTTGTTAAGTTCCAATTTTTGGATTATCACGCTTTGATTGCAAATGGTGGCATTTCAGCATGTTTTCCTGTTAATCTCTGTGCTTTTGGTAAAAATGATACTGTTTCTTTGCCATATTTTCTGTTTGACCAAATTACCGGATAGTTATCTAATTCTTTTCAAAAATAATTTGTATAACTATTGGTTAGTATGTGGTTAAAGTCGCAAACTTTATTATTTTAAAGATATGATTTTGACATGTTGCAGATTTATTGGATATGGTTGTCCATTTTCTTAGTTTTAATTTTGCTTTGCTGATCTGATAACTTTCCCTTTCTCTGACTTTGGAGTTTTCTAGTGAGTCCATTTAATTTGTCTTGGAGAATCTTAGTTGAAGGGAGACACTGGATTTGTTTTGATCTGATGTTGCCCTTCTTGTTTGTATCTATGTGTACTTACTTTCCTTGTCTTCAGGAATTCTTGTTTTCACGGATTTTGTTTCCCTTTTCTGAACTCTTCACTGCAAGTTCTGATCTTTCTGACTATGATATTCCCCAAAACAAAAAAGAATATATATATATATATATATATATATATACATATATATAATTTTGATAGCTAAATTTTAATTTTGCAGGGTTTTAATTTGGGAAGAATGTTATTATGGACCAGCATCATGTTCCGGGCTCCCGGAGATTTCTGGAGATGGGAATTCAGAAATTGATTTGCAAAATTACTATTCCTCGTATGTTCCAGCGGGCGACAAAGTGCATTTGCTTGTGAACAAGATGATGATGGACAATCATGTTAAAATTTTTGGAGAAGGGTTAGTATTTAGCAATTCAAAGTTTACTCGCAACATTTGTAGCTATAAATTGAAACTCTGAGAAATTTGCTAAAGATAACTACATTACTTTTCTGATTTTCATTTTTTTAGATTGGTCGGACTGGTTGCGTTTACTGGGAGCCATCAGTGGATACTAGCTGAGAATTATTATAGAGAAACCTATCCACCAGAGGTATATTAGACACTCTTACTTTTTTTTTTTTTTTCACAATTTATTATGGGACCTTGGTTGGATTTGAAGGTGTATTATGATAGTTTTTCTTGAAATAATATCTTTTCTTCTGTTGATCTTCCAGGTACTAAAAGATCTCTGTCAACAATTCGCTGCTGGCATGCAGGTATACAGATTGGCTTCTTTTTTTAATTATTATTATTATTATATCTCGGCAATTTTGTTATTTAACTAACCCTTTTTTCTTTTCCCATTTATCAGACAGTTGCGATTATTCCTGTTCTTCCTCATGGTGTAATTCAATTTGGCTCAAGCGTAACAGTAAGTTGCCCATTCCATTATTCATATTTATATACTAAGGTTTTACTCTGCTTCGATAGTTCCATCGAATTAATAAATGTGGTTGTATTAATCCCAGATATTGCAGAATATGGGATTTATTAATGATGTGGTATCGTTAGTACTTCAGCTGGGATCTGTACCTGGAATCATGCAATCTGAAAATCTTGATAGTCAAATATCTCATTCCTTAACCGGAGAAATCGAAAACAACACACGATTTATGAATGGGGTAGCTAAAGCTGATGTTATCCCCTCAAATTCAACTTTAGGGACGAACAATTATTATTCTCCACATTATCATGTGAATGCATGCAAGCAAGAGCCGTCAGCTCAACCAAACAAGCATCCAAACAACATTGCAGACGTCATTCCAGTGAATAATACCGCTTACGACGATGCATGCATGCAAACTCAATCAGGAGATGATTTGTTTGATATTTTGGGTGCTGACTTTAAGAACAAATTGTTTAGTTCTTGCAAAACGAGTCTGGCTTCTTCGGAAGTGTATTCTACTAGCCAAGAAAATAGTGGGATTTTCTCCTCAACTGGCACCGACCATCTATTGGATGCTATTGTTTCTACAGTTCATCCTCCTGCTTTAGATGACAGTTTTTCTTGCAAGACAACATCGACTAACAACATGAGTAGCTCCACTGTTTCAACAACAACTTCGCTTCCCTATGGGCGTTTCGGTATTTCTAAAGACGAGTTGTTAGGAATTCCTAAATATGTGGCGAGTGGGGGGCCCACTAGCTCATCCTCGGGAACAACGTATTCAAAGGGTAGTTCCATTTATGATTCTTGGATTGAAAAGGCCGGTAAAAATGTCAAACAGAGTAACAGTGTAGCTACTGGATATTCTAATAAACCACATGAAACTACAAACAAAACAAGCCGTAAGAGGGTTAAACCAGGCGAGAATCCAAGACCTAGACCGAAAGATCGTCAAATGATCCAAGATCGTGTAAAAGAATTAAGAGAAATTGTGCCGAATGGGGCCAAGGTAATTGTTTTATTCTCTTGTGATTAGATAATTTTAGCATTTTGTTTTATGTTACTTATACATGTCTTGTTTTTGTTAACAGTGTAGTATTGATGCTCTTCTAGAACGTACTATCAAACATATGTTATTCTTGCAAAGCGTGACAAAGCATGCGGACAAGCTAAAGAAAAGCGTGGATTCCAAGGTTCGAAAAGACTATTTCGAACTTATTTTTGAACATCTAATGAATTATTCAAATAAATTGATATATTCTTCTCATTATTGGGCTTTTCAGATAATTAGCAAGGATGGTGGTTTGGTTTTGAAAGATAATATTGGAGGAGCAACATGGGCTTATGAAGTAGGATCACAATCTATGGTCTGCCCTATCATAGTCGAGGATCTAAATCAGCCCCGTCAAATGCTTGTTGACGTAATTACAACCACTTTCAGAAAAAAATAAGTTATATTCTATTTTTTCTCATTTTGTTTATTCACATGATGTTACATATTGGCAGATGCTTTGTGAAGAAAGAGGTTTGTTTTTAGAAATAGCTGACATAATTAGACGGCTGGGGTTAACCATTCTAAAGGGTGTTATGGAAACTCGGAATGACAAGATTTGGGCACGCTTTACTGTCGAGGTAACATATTACATATCAACTAATTGGATCTAATGATGCTTTTGTTCTATGCTATTGAGGAATAATTATGAAAACCCCCCTGAGGTTTGTGTTGTTTACTAAGAACACCTTGAAACCTTTAAAATCACACAAAACACTATGAGCAATGATTTTATGTTTGTTCAAGGGTGTTTCTCGTTATGATTTGCCAAACCTCGGGGTGTTTTTTTGCAAATTTTGAGGTTTCAGGGTATTTTTCGTAAATAGCGCAAACATTAGGGGGGGTAATTTGTAATTGACCCTACTATTTATTGAATTCTATAATCTCAAATAAAGTGTTAACTAACTGGAATTATTTTAACAGGCTAATAGGGATGTGACTAGGATGGAAGTGTTTCTCTCGTTAGTTCGTCTCTTGGAGCAAAATGGCAAAACCGGTGAAACACAACCGAATAACATTAGCAACAATGACATGATGGTTCAAGAATTTCGCCAAGCTGGTTTTGGAAAGCAGATTACTTCTAGGGTTTGATCGTATGCGTTTGCAATTGTACTATGTGATTTGAGTGTTGTGGAATCATCTTATTTTATCCTTGTTTGTAAACGACTGTTTAAGAGAGTAGTTCTTGGATGGATGACGAGGTAGATAAGAAAATCTTGATCTACTAATGTATAGTAAGGATAGAGGGTTTGATAATTAGGACAAGTGGTTTGTTGTGTTTTCAGTACTCAGTTTTATGTTTGATTTCTGGGCTTTTTGTTCTTCTACTTCTAGTCATTTGTCATCTGAACTATTCGACTGTTTTTGTACTTTACAAGCTAAAATTTAGTTTTCACCATCGAACCTTGCAACCTTACATTTATCTCTTTGAGGGGGTATTTGTAAGATTTTTCAAGGGGTTTTATGTAAATATTTTTATGTTTCAATAGTTTATTTGTAAGGTTTCAGTTGATTGGACGTATTTGCAAGGTTTCAGATTTTTAAGCAAATCTCAGGGGTTTTTGTGTAATTATCTCTAAAAATATTTCTGTATTGTTTATAGGTTTTTTGGATGTTAAAAAACTCTTTTGTAAATTTTCTATTCTTAGCTAAGTTTATCTTATTTTAATTTTTCTTTAATTAACTATAGGGCTAATTACATTTAGACCCAAGGGGAGTATATGACACTATAGTTGGTGGCCCTTCTAGTTAAAATATTACACATACACCCACTGAATAGTTTGGAAATTACATAAACAACCTTACAGACGAGGGTTCCGATTTAACATATTACTAAACTATACCCATACAGTAACAAGTGGCTGAGTTGGGTAGTTTTGATTCTCAAGAAGGATTAATTTTTATTTCTAATATTTCAATCTTTGTTGGTTGACTGTGACAAGGTTGGGGGAAGAGCAGAGCAAATCAACTTATCTTTGTATCTAATCACAAAAGCTGGATTCTTTGCATATTAAACTGTTGATTGCAAACATGAAATAATTTCTTAAGATTAATTTCATACAAAAATGTTCGTTTTCTATTTCGACAAGTAACTAGTCTATCTGGTTTTTCTTCTTTTGAGTAACATGATCTTTAATTTGTCATTGATTTAATGCTGCATTTCAAGCTTTAGAAGTTCATATCAGAATGTCAACATTAAAGGTTCCATAATAGCTAGAGATTAGATGCTAGAATGAATCTGATATGCTGTTTTAAGAAGATTAGACATGATATTTATTGAATATATGAGGTGTATCAACTATAGAACTTTTATTTCTGGAAATTCTTTCTATTTTGTTCTTGCTTTGTTTGTTTGTTTTTAGGGTAAGGGATAATAGAATGTAAAGTTCATGCCTAATAGAAGAAAAAAATGGGAAGTTTATGTCTCAAGGATCGATGCCCCTGATGTGACCCCCTAGTTTATTTTCAAGGGGGAAAATGGGAAGTTCAAATCAAAATCTAACAAAATTAGACAGAATCCCATTCGATAGGGGGTCATCTGTAATTTTAAAATACGTTCAAGGTAAATGCGTGCAATTAAGTCTATTTCTTGGGGTAAATTTTTATTTACATTGCATGGCATACATTAAAACTTACATGATATGATACAGTACAGTGTATAGAGTCAAGATTTTGGAGAACATTGCAAATTTGAGCTGGACATTTGATGACGAAGAGAATTTTAGGCATCAATTTTGTTTTTGTGCAACTTAAAACAATTATATTCTCTTTCAAGGGTTGTAAAACATCTCTCAGAAGAGCAAGTGGGAAAAAATCCTTTATTTCAAGGAACATATTCAGTGCCAAGAGAGCAAATTTATTCATGTCCAAGCAAGATATCTGCAGCTTGACGATCAGAAGATGTACCATTTCAATACCTCAAAGAAAAAGGAAAAGCCTGTGGACATAGATCATGTCTGGGACAAGGATCTTCCTTCATAACATAACATACACTGAAATTTTGAATTTTGCGTATGGGGTCCCAAATGATACTTTAAATATTCACAAAAACGTGACGTTATTACATTAAATAGGACATTCTGTGACTTTATAAAGTGAAGTAGTGTTTTATACGGACCCTACACAGAGGACGTATGTTGTAAGTATTGGACAAACTGCACCTCGTCGTGTGTTTTACGTTTTACCCGACTGAAATAGTAATCTAAGTATAAAACTCATTGAACAAGTTTCAGAAAGAAAAAGAAAAATGAGCTATACATAGAACACAAGAGTTCCTGAAAATTTTGTTCGACTTTTGACATTCTCTTTCAAGGGTTGATCAGTCACATTTCTCAGAAGGGAAAAGTCATGTCTCGAACAAGGACCTCTACGTTACTAGCCCTGATATCCGTTTTGGGTGAAGATGGAACGAACGTATGTAAAAAGACTATTGTTTTTTCTTTTCGTTTTCTGTTTTATACTGTTCCAATTGATCGAAACTGGGGAACTTGGATTTTTTACGTAGAGATAGACTTAGTTCCCATTTATCTTTTTTCCTCCTATAACTATACGAAAACACTTCATTTATAGAAAAACCATCTTTTTCATACATAAGCTTTAAATTGCATTGACTCTTAACTAATGGAATGCACAAGACAATACGCTTCTCGTGGTGTGAATATGTCCGAAATCCAAAGAATAATGAAACCTCATGAATGCTTTTGTAATTTTTAAAATAAGAGGGACTAATTTATAATTAAACTAAACCGGAAGGTAGTAACTGTAAATCTCCCATATGATAAGATGAGAATATTTGTGATTGGTTTGTTACTGAACTTATAAAAAAGTACCATCACAAAGTAATAAGTGACAATATATTTACTAAATGATTTGTATAATTCATCTGTTAAGACATATATGCATGTAAAAGATCAGACATATTCCACTTGGTTATTTTGATAAGATATTTCAATCCAGGAATAAATATATTAATGCAGGTGAGGGCTTCAAACATTGTGGTAAAAATAAAGGGTCAATTACACAAAAGCCCCTGAGGTTTGCGCCTTTTACAATTTGACCATCGGAACCTTGCAACCTTACACTTACCCCCCTGAGGGTGGTAGTTGTAAGGTTTTCAGGGGGTATTATGTATACATTTTTATGTTTCAAGGGGGTATTTGTAAGGTTTCGATGGTTTTTCGGATTTTTAAGTAAACCACAGGGGAATTTGTGTAATTATCCCAGAAATAACTCTCTAGACGAGGTGAAGAAACAAACAGAAATCACTTGAAAAGTATCTGATTCACTGTAATATTCATGGAATAAATGAGAGATTTTTACTACATATATAGCTATGCGTACCACTTCATAATTTCATAAAAAAGACATGAAGTTTTAATCGAGATATATAATGGCATCGGATAATCTGATATGCTATGTGTCCCAATTAATCTACTATTCCTAGTAAAAAGTATAGCTTTAATTACAAGAAAGTCCCTTTTTTCACCTTTAGTTTCAGTCATCTTCGGGCATCTTGTTTGTCGAGTAGTAGCAGGTTTTTTTTTTTTTAAACCATCCAATGTTACAGCTTTATTCATCTTGCTATTGCAACCTTTTATTTTACTGAACTTTCTTTGTACTTGAACGGGTACAAAAAGCCAACAAAAACTTTTGTTCATAGAACATATTCTTTTGTCATTTCCATATATATGGATTCTCTTCTTACTTATTATATAAGTCAGAAGCTGCTTTTCATTTCTTATAGCTGCATTTTAAAAATGGATAAGTACAAATCCCAAAATCTTGAGAAACTTATTACCATTTTTGTGAGTGGATGGTTGTGGCTTAAAGCCCTTCCACAGAAGGCAATTGCCGAAACGGAAGAAATTTGCAAGCAAACGAAAAAGTTAGCACAAGATGATCCAAGAAGATTGATCCATTCGGTAAAATTCGGGCTCGCGCTCACGTTAGTCTCGTTGTTCTATTACTTTCAGCCTCTCTATAGCAGCTTTGGTGTCTCGGCGATGTGGGCTGTCATGACTGTAGTCGTTGTGTTTGAATTCTCAGTCGGTAATTAAATTTCTGGCTCTGTCCCTGCATATACTGACACGTTGAATGTCGTTTTACGTGCATGAAATGTAATAGAGATTGAAAATATTGTTTGCAGGTGCAACACTTGGGAAGGGGCTAAATAGAGGATTGGCAACCTTAGTAGCTGGTGGTCTAGGCCTTGGAGCTCATAGTTTGGCTAGTGTAACTGGAAAAACATGTGAACCTATATTAATTGGATTATTTGTCTTCATACAAGGTATTCTTTTTTATTTGTCTAGAAAGCACTAAACCGAAAATTACGAAAACCTCCCCTAGGTTTATTCTTTTCATAACCTCAGGATAGTATTCGTAATGTTTCAAGATTAATATTAGGGTGTTTTTCATAAACGGAGTAAACCTAGGGGTATTGACCCAAGATTATAAACAAAGAGGTTGAATTTGAATTTCTGTAAGACAGAGGGTATATCAGAAACTAAACTTCATGGTTGGTGGAAAACCAGGAAATATGTATATTACATTGTTGTTTTATAAAAATTTGTGTTGGAAAGAAGGGGACGACTGCTCGTCTGCTCCTACCAGCTTCTTTACTCAATACTGACCCGTATTATATATGTTGTCATTGAAGCTGCGGCATTGACATTCGTACGGTTCTTTCCAAAAGTGAAGGCTAGATACGATTATGGATTGCTCATATTCATCTTGACATTCTGTCTCGTTTCCATATCCGGTTTACGAACCGATGAAATAATCGAGTTGGCTCAAAAGAGGTTGTCGACTATAGTCATCGGTGCATCGACTTGTGTGATCGTATCCGTGTTGATTTATCCGGTGTGGGCTGGTGAAGATCTTCACCATCTTGTTGCCAGAAACATAGACAGACTAGGAGTCTTCTTGGAAGGTATAAATACATTCGTTCTACGAATGAAGAAGCAAATATGATAATTTCACTCTAATCAAATAGATATATATATATATTAATTTGTTAATTTTGACAGGTTTTGGAGACGAATGTTTCAGAATATTTGATGAGTCAGTGAATGAAAAATCATATGATCTGGTTGGCTTGAACAGCATTCTTGATTCCAAAACCAGTGTAGAAACTTTGGTTAGTGAAATATATATATCAGTTTTGTTGTTGTAAATTTGTTAATATCAATTAATATATATCAATTTTTCCTGAATTTGGATATATATTTTTACTGGCAAATCAGGCGAATTTTGCAAGGTGGGAACCGGGTCACGGTCGGTTCATGTATGGGCATCCATGGAAACAGTATCTGAAGATTGCAAGTTTGACAAGGCAATGTGCCTTTCGGGTTGAAGCACTCAACGGTTACCTAAATTACAAAACCCAAGTATTTTTATTTTACATCTTGTTCTCCATCTCCTTTTATACTAAATAGGGTCAATGTAACAATTACTAAATTCCATGTTATTATGGATAATTATATTAATATTTTCTCTTAACACTGTCATGATCAATTCCATGGAAATTAATATTTTTCAACTCTGTAAATATGGAAGAATTTTTAAAAGAAATTGGTCAAAATTTTATAAAATGACCACAAGAATATTTTTCTTTGGTTAAAAACATTACTAATTTAATTTGATTGATATCTTAAAATTATGCAAGAAACAAAACTTGGGTACCTAGGAATGTCATCTAAATTCTCACGGTAACAAAAAAAAACTATAGATTCTGGTAGAGGGCGATTATACAAAATGAAGATAAATTACATAGGTTTTTATATAATTATAAAACCAATAGGGGAGGTTCATGTAATTTTTCAAAATAATAGAAAACAATTTGTTTGAGAGCACTAGAAAACATAAAACTAAAGGCATGGAATAATTACGAAAACCCTCGTGAGATTTACATCATTTACGGAAAAATCCTGAAACTTTAATTACAAAAACACCCCGTGTCAAGGATTATCAATGGTTTTTTTGTTAATTTGAGGGGGTATTTGTTATAATTTGTCAAACCTCAGAGTATTTTTCGTAATCGACCCTAAATGCAGAGTTCCTCAAATGGCAAAATGTTTACACTGACACAAAATAAGATCGACTTAATTTTAAGCTAACAGATACAATTTTCTTTTCTTACAGGCACCTCAAGAAATCCAAGTTATAATTTCGAGCATGAGCTCAGCATCTGGAAAAGCGCTAAAAGAGCTATCATGGGCAGTTGAAACAATGACAAGACCATCATATCCTAATCCCCACGTATCAGACTTAAAAATCGCATCCAAGAACTTAAATTCTCTACTAAAATCGGACTTATGGGAAGAACATATCAACTTATTACAGCTATTACCAGTTGCTGCAGTTGCATCGCTGCTTAATGATACAGTTATTAGCATCGAAAACATTTCTGACGCCATTAATGAGCTTAGTTCTGCTGCAAATTTCAAGTGCAAAGACGACTCAAATGGGGTTGAAGGAGAATCAGAAAAGAAGATCAAGAATAATAGCCCACAATATGTTGGTATTAGAATTGATCATGGAGATTCTCATCAGGTTAAGCAAGAAGGACAACCGTCTGATTTGCCTGGCTAAAGATTAATGTAATTTGCACTGTGTTTTATCAAAATTTAAATATAATTAAATATCTTATCTGATCCTCCTATGATTTTCCTTACATAACTCACAAGTTCATGTGTGGTTGGTTCTACAATATCTAGCTTTCATGCAAGTACACGTACACACGGCTACGAATATGACATAATATAGATACAGTAATATATATAATTTTTTTTAATATTTTGTACTAGAAAAGTATCGGATATGATACGATACGACACTGTATGTGGAATTTTTAGGAGTGTCAGTCACAGGTGTCTAGATTCTCTCTATATATAAGCAATTAATCGCATTTAACTAAACTTATGGTTGAAATTTTCAGAAATTAATTTAATTAAGATTTAAGTCCATAATTCATAAGAAATAGGTAGTTTTTTAATTAATTTTTTAAAAAAATTAGTAAAGAGACTGTGCATTCTATACAAATTCTTTGATGATACATATTTTATATTCTAGTTTTTTAGCAATAATATAGAAATCAAAAATTAAGTTTTTCGTCCTCGTTTTTATTAATATTTTTGTTAAAATGTTTCAATTCTATTTATATAATTTAGTTATAGTAATTAATTAAAAGAACAAGAAAAAGGGAAAATCTAGGTGGAAATTATAAAAACAAGATAGACGATTTAAGATACATAAAAAAATATAAGTTTTTACAATTTATGCTGATTTTTTAGTAGAAAAAAGACTAAAAATTGAGGTTGGAAAAAATCTTCTTCCAGACCTTAACTACCCAAAAATGGCTACACCTTCAGCAGAAGATGGCCGCATACACGTTTTCTGGCACGAGGGTATGCTAAAGCATGAAACGGGTCGAGGGGTTTTCGACACGGGTATGGACCCGGGTTTTCTTGATGTGCTCGAAAACCACCCGGAAAACTCGGACCGGGTAAAAAATATGGTATCTATTCTCAAACGGGGCCCGATTTCACCCTTCGTTTCATGGCATCAAGGAAGGCCTGCACTCATCTCTGAGTTGCTATCTTTCCACACCCAAGGTAAAAATTCTGAATTCGCCCTTTTTTGTATGGTTTCTTTGATGTTTTAGTTCAATTAGACTAATTCTTGGTAATGTGCTATAGTTTGTGTTGGGAGTGAAAAATTCATGTTTTTTTTAGCTTAATGAAGTTTGTGTCTGCTTGTCAAGACTGTAATTTTAAGGTTTATCTTGGTCGGGGAATTATAAGTGATTTTACTGTCACTCTGTCTGAGAATCTTGAATGCAGTTATGTAAAGTAGGTTTTTATTCCTATTTGGCACTTAATTGAAACTTAATATCGCACTTAAAGAATCATTAATAAGCAGGTTTGCAGTTTGCTAGAATTAGGACTAGAATTTGAAATCTTTCAGTTTGGATGGAAGGAGTGTATGTGGCTCTCTGCAAAAACTTTTGCTTTTGGAGAAACTAAAGTTGTAATAATTGTAGTAAAAAGGGAAGGAGCGCTCGAGAAAAGTGAATAACTGAGTGTTCGAAAAAAGCTGAGCACCATTTTTGTTGCTCTGAACAACCTTGTATCGATTTTCAAGAATAATCAAAAAGCTAGAAGCTGAAGCTAAAAGTTAGTCCTCAGATGGTTCCAACGTCTAGCTTATTTTTACTCAAAATAAATAAAAGCTGATCTTGTAACACTCTAAAAGCACACTGAAAACATAAAAGCACAGAAGTGCTTTTCTTTAAAGATCGCAAAAACTACCTATGTAACACCTTAAGTATAATCATAGCTATATTTCTCTTATAAATCAATTTGATTACATTAAATTGACTCTTCCATCAATTTGATTATAGTCAATTTTTCAACAAAACTATAACCTAGGATGAACATTTCTGTCTGACAACTTTTGTACAACTTCTGAATTTCTCAGAATACATAAACTTGCTAATCAAGGCAGACAAAACCGGGGGCAAAACCCTCTGTTCTGGAACATTCCTAAACCCTGGTTCACTCGCTGCTGCACTTCTTGCTGCTGGTACAACACTATCAGCAATGCAACACATACTCGAAAAACATGCAAAAATTAGTTATGCTTTGGTCCGACCGCCAGGTCATCATGCTCAGCCCTCTCAAGCAGATGGATATTGCTTTCTCAACAATGCAGGTCTTGCAGTACAATTAGCTCTAAATTCTGGTCTTAATAAAGTTGCTGTCATTGACATTGATGTTCATTATGGTAACGGAACTGCTGAGGGCTTTTATCGCTCAAATAGAGTTCTTACTATTTCCCTTCATATGAATCATGGGTCGTGGGGCCCGTCGCACCCGCAAAATGGAAGTGTTGATGAGCTTGGTGAAGATGAAGGGTTTGGATATAATTTGAATATTCCATTGCCGAATGGGTCAGGAGATAGAGGGTATGAGCATGCAATGGCGGAGTTAGTTGTACCGGCTGTTGAGAAGTTTGTACCCGACGTGATGGTTCTTGTTGTTGGCCAAGATTCGAGTGCAGTAAGTTGAATGTGGTTAATTGCTATAAAGCTTGTGAAATTGAATTGCATGTTGGTTTATGAATTAGAATCTTTCTAGATTTGAAATTCAAATTCTTGCCCCATCCCGAACAATAGGTTATACCTTTATAAAACTTCAAATTGCTCCATCCTAGTTGAGGTTAGACTTTAGAGATGTGAGTGGCTCGAGCTCTAGCTTTTTTTTCAGGCTGGACCGCGTGCTCGATCCGAGCTCGATGAGCCAAGAAAATCAGGCTCGGGCTAGACTTGAGATTATAAGTAAATTGTTGGCTTGAGCTTGAGTTTGAGTAAATTTTAATATTTCTATTTGTTTGAGTTACAAGCTCGAGGTCGGAATTAGTATATGATCAATAATTATATATAATTATTAGAAATTAATGCTCGCGAACTGGCTCTCAAACCTTTATAGCATAACTTCACTAGTGAACCTTTAAAATCTTAATTGTTTTCTCATCTGTCAAAATTCAAAGCTGGTTGACAGATATAAGATGAAAATTTTAATTTTAAATTATAAAGACTCTAATGGTATTTGGCATTGTGCATTATTTAAGATCTTACTTACAAATCCTCTGGTTAGCTTTGTCCGACAGTGGATGCCCTGGACTTGACCAAAAACAAAAAAAAAAATCAATTTGTTGATAGAAAAGCTTTATTATAGGAAAATTAACCTTCATAAACTCATTCTCATTGGTCTATTTTGATTGTTTTTTGTTATCTAAGTTTGATCCAAATGGAAGACAATGCTTGACAATGGAAGGATACAGAAAAATCGGGCAGATTGTTCGTAAAATGGCCGACAATCATAGTAATGGACGTCTCCTGATTGTTCAAGAAGGTGGATATCATGTTACATATTCAGCTTATTGTCTTCATGCAACTCTTGAAGGTGTGCTTAATTTTCCAGCTCCATTATTGTCTGATCCTGTTGCTTATTACCCGGAAGATGAATCTTTCACCAATGTAGTTGTTGAATCCATAAAGAAGTATCAAAAGGAATTTGTACCTTTCTTAAAGTAGGCTTACCATGAGATTAAATATGTTGGAGGAATTACATACAGCACCCGCCCCTAAGGTTTTCCATAATTACAAAATACCCCCTCTATTTTCAAAAATTACAGAAAATCTGAGGTTTCAAACAATTGGTACTTTGTTGAAATCTCGGGGGGGCTTTCTGTAAAATTTGAAAACAGAGGGGATATTTTGTAATTATGGAAAACCTTAGGGGTACTGTATATAATTCAACCAAATATGTTTTGATGCTGTAATATTTGTACTTCCATAAGCTATTCAAGAATTTGATAAAGAATTTAGTGGATTAAGATTCGTCGATAAACTATTTGATTTAGTCTGTTTGTATGCCAATTAATGGGTTTTTTTTTTAACCTTGATGTGATATGCTAAGATTTTCCACTTTTGGACACAATCCGTTTGCTGAAGAAAGCATTAGATTCTGTAAATCCATTAAAGTTGAAGTCCAAAGTTTAAAAGTAATAAAATTTCTTTATGGGGTGGTGAGAAAATCATTGGACTCTTCCTGATGTTATAATATGTTTAGTTTTGGAAGAATCTTGACAGTTGACCTCTGTTTTTCTTTGCCGTGCTTTTTCATGACAATATAAAACTATTCTTTTCTTGATGTTGAACGAGTCGGGTCGGACCACTAACATGTAAAATTCTTATTACCGATGTCCTAACATGTAAAATTCTTATTACCGATAGCAGTTATGTTCTTAGGGACTCGAAACTGAGATCTCTGCTAACTTATAGATGATGATTAAGACCCACTAACCTCTCCACTTATTTAATAAAATAGTCATTAGGCAACCAATAATGTAATCAAGTTGGTGGATAATAAAGCCAATTCTCTCTGTTTCCAGATGGACTCGACAAAACTAAAAATGTTGCCTAATCAGATTAAGCATGAATCTGAAACTCTTAATCATCCACACACTCTCCATGCGCAAAAAGACAAATGTAATCATTTTCAAAGATCTTATATGCTTAGGGCGATAGAGTTAAAAGAAAAAATATATACAGATTTAGGTCATTTTGACATTTTCAGAATAAAAAATCTTCTTCATCAAAAAGAAATCAACAAATAATTGCTGAAGAATTGCAGGATTATTTTTCAGGCTTGATTATGAGAGGAAGATGTAAAGTCATATTATTTCCTTCCAATTTGGTACCCAGAAAGGAAAAATCAATGTCGGCAACAATATAACTTTTTTTTTTCTTACTAAAACTAATGGATCGAGTCTGGTCGGACTGCTAAGATGTAAAGTTTTCTCTATTAATGATAATTGTTTTCTCATAGACGAACCCGAAACCTGATTAAGCTAGCATAATATCAAATTGTTAAGTTATGTGATTCGATATTATTACATAATGATTTTGAAGACCATTTGAATGGGGTTTTTTGTTTTACTGATTCTGCTCAGAGATAAATTGGAAATAAGTTTACAAAGCTAGAAACATACACTTGCTTCATGGGGTGCTTTTTTTAGGTTGTTCATGTATCTTGTTTTTTTCTACAAAGCACTCTCAACTCTGATTAATCCTCTTACAATTTTATTCAACTTTATTTTGTTTTTTAAAACATAAGTTTTACAAACACCCTTTAATCTATTTAAGAATATAGGGTGAGAAACATGAGTAGTAAAAAGTTGGGGGTGGACCAGAACAGAAGAAAAGGTAAATGAAATTATGGTGGGGAAAGGGAAGAAGACATTGGGGTCCCGTGAGTTTGGATTATTACAGAAGCTGAAAGTTACTCTAATTCAGCTTCCACAATTATAGCCGAAACAAACTGGTTACATTTACCAATGGTCCCACATTCAAAGTCAATAACTAACGATATAGTAGAGATTATGATATTTCTACCTTTTAATTATATAATTTTGTTTTAAAGTTGTAGATAAAACTCTGTATTATGATATTTCCACGCAGTAACGTAGACTTCAGCAACAATATCGCGACATAAACTTCAAAAAGTGAGAAAATAAGAATTAGACTTCGTAATTATTAAATAACTTCAAAACAATATCGTTGAGGAACGGTGAGCAATGTTTGGAAAAGTCTATATATTATGTGCTTGTAAATGCAATAAGTGTGCAGAAGAAATATCGTTGTCACTATACACATAATTAATGTTATTTTCGACTAACATTAATTAATGTCATCAATTCCCATAACTATAAATTCGCCTAATTCTTTTCAAATTTGAGACCATTTAAATTTCTTGAATTATTAAATTCTATTGTCATAAATTGTACTAAAAGAGGTTTCAATTTTAACTTGCCAGGCCAATCTTATAGTTTAAGTTTCAACTTTGCAAATATTTATTTTCCTTAGATTTTTAAACTGCTTTATTATAAGGTAAAAATTCTTAAATTTTAACCAAAAAAAAAAAAGCCAATTTAATAAAATGTTTCTTCCTCAAATTCAATTTGTGAATTGTGACCGAAATCATCATAGACTCATAGTACATAGTTTTGAGTTTTGATCATCATGCGACGTATCGCAATGAGCCACGCGTGTCGGCAACAACAAAAACCACGAGAAATAAATAAAAGTACATAAATACGAATTAATTGTTGACAAAAATAAAAATAAAAATCTTTTTTCGTAAAAAACAAAAATGCGAGCAGAAGAAAACGGAGGACAGCAGCAGAATTTTAGGGGAGAAGGAGAGAGAGAGAGAACTAAAGTACTATACTTCTTCTTTAGGGTTTGATCCAAATGTAAAGCAATTGAGAACCCTCACGAAAGCACTGTAAAGTGAAAACTTCCAATTCTTACTCTGTAAAAAAGATCTCATTTTTATCCTAAAAACAAACACATTATAACCCAAATTCAACCCGTTTCACGATTCTGCATGCGCCGGAGAAAAACAAGGTTTGTTCAATTGTTTCTTGATCTCTGAGCACATTACTTCGGTTTTTTCTCATCTGGCCCGTTTTATTTAAAAAATTAAAGATGTGGGCTAGTGTGGAATTCTTGTTATATATGATGTAGGCAAAATAGTGCATGGAACATGGAAGTAGATTCGAGGAAATTAATATACATTGTTGTTGGGTTGTTTATTTTCCTCACCGGAGGTGTTAATGGCGTCACAGACCAAAATGATTTCAAGATTCTAAGTGATTTCAGAGACGGTCTGAAAAATCCAGAGCTTCTGAAATGGCCAAAACAGGGCAGTGATCCATGTGGGCCCCCTGCATGGCCTCATGTTTTCTGCTCTAATGGCAGAATCACTCAGATTCAGGTTCAGAATCTCGGATTAGAGGGGCCTTTACCCCAGAATTTCAATCAATTGGATAAACTCGAAAATCTCGGCTTTCAAAGGAACAAATTCAATGGAAAGTTGCCAACTTTTAGTGGGTTGTCTAATTTACAGTTCGCGTTCTTGGATTTCAATGAGTTTGATACAATCCCTGCTGATTTCTTCAACGGACTCGGCAATATCCGTGTCCTCGCTTTGGATAATAACCCCTTTAACCAAACCTCTGGTTGGACAATACCTAGTGATTTGTCAGAGTCATCTCAGTTGGTAAATTTTTCTTGTTCGAGCTGTAATATAATCGGACCAATACCTGATTTCTTTGGTAAATTTCCATCACTCGCCTCATTGAGATTGTCTTATAATAGTTTGACAGGAAATATCCCATCCACTTTTCGGGATTCCATGCTGCAGATATTGTGGTTGAATGATCAAGATGGGGCTGGTTTAACCGGCCCAATTGATGTAATTGTAACTATGGTTGGGTTAACTCAAGTTTGGCTCCACGGAAATCAATTTACGGGATCGATTCCCGGTGATATTGGGTTTTTGACTTCATTAAAAGAACTCAACCTCAATAGAAACCGGCTCGTGGGGCTGATTCCCACAAGCTTAGCTGATATGAATCTTGATCTGTTGAATTTGAACAATAATATGTTCATGGGTCCGATTCCAGATTTCAAAGCTGAAAATGTTTCTTTTTCTTCGAATTCGTTCTGTCAATCCGATCCCGGCAAGGAATGTGCTCCTGAAGTGGGTGCCCTTTTGGATTTTCTTCATGATTTGAATTATCCCGAGAGACTCGACTCCGAATGGAAAGGGAATGATCCCTGTATAGGGCCTTGGTGGGGGATCACTTGTAATACAAAGAATCAAGTTTCGGTTATAAATTTGAAAAAGCAAGGGCTGAACGGTACTCTTAGCCCTTCACTTTCGAAGTTATCTTCACTACTCGAAGTTCACTTAGAAGAAAACAATCTACATGGCACAATTCCTGAAAATCTAACTCAGCTTGGATCACTAAGATTGTTGGAATTGAGTGGGAACAATCTCGATCCGCCATTGCCAAGATTCCGTGATAGTGTGAAAATCGTGATCGATAATAATCCAAAATTTCAAGCGGAGCGACCCACGAAACCCCCTTCACCACCATCTGGGGGGCCGCCACCGCTGCTCTCTGCCCCACATGAAAGCCCACAATCTCCCCCTGAGAATCACGACCCCTCGGAAAGTGCTCCGCCTTCTCCTCGTCATCATCCATCGTATAATTCATCGATTTCTCCAAATTCGCAGAAAATCCCACAAAATTCAACAAAATCAAAAATTGTGATCATAGTGGCTGTAGCTGCAGGGACCACCGGTTTCGTGTTTCTCGCAGCCCTATTGGCCATCTACTGCATTAGGAAGAAGAAAGAAACCAAAAAAATGGCTACCCATTTCGTGGTTCATCCTAAAGATTCTTCTGATCCCGGAGACATGGTCAAGATTGCAGTTTTGGACGCTTCTGCTTCCTCGCAAGCCCAAACGAGTAGTGTTACCGCTAGTGGCTTCTTGGACAACGGTCAATTCGTTGAAGCTGGAAATCTTCTAATTTCCTTTCAGGTCCTTCGTAAGGCCACAAACAATTTCCAACAAGAAAACGTGCTGGGACGGGGCGGATTTGGAGTGGTCTACAAAGGCGAGCTCGAAGACGGGACCGAATTAGCTGTTAAGAGAATGGTGGTTGGAGCTATAAGTACCAAAGCGTTGGACGAATTCCAATCAGAAATTGCTGTGCTTTCTAAAGTCCGGCACCGCCACCTCGTTTCACTTTTGGGATACTCTGTTGAAGGAAACGAGAGGGTTTTGGTTTACGAGTATATGCCTCAGGGGACACTTGGGAGGCATCTTTTTCAGTGGAGGAGTCTCGGTTTGGAGCCACTTTCATGGACGAGAAGGCTTAATATTGCTCTTGATGTTGCTAGAGGAGTCGAGTATCTTCATAATTTGGCTCATCAGAGCTTTATACATCGGGATCTGAAATCGGCTAATATTCTTCTTGATGATGATTTTAGAGCTAAAGTTGCTGATTTTGGATTGGTGAAGTTGGCGCCGGATTCGGAGAGGTCTGTTGCTACTAGGCTTGCTGGAACTTTTGGATATCTTGCACCTGAATATGCTGGTGAGATTCGGATTAAATTTTGCAAGTTTACATTTACCCACCCCCCACCCCTCCCCCCCTCGTGAAATACATAATGACAAAGTACCCCCCCTGAAAAAATATATATACTTCATTGTGTTTCTAAAGGATGGTGCAGGGAACGTCCCAAAACAGCGTCAATGCTCATGTTTTTTAAGAAGTCAAAGATTTTCTGCAGTTGCTTATGGAGTTAATTGCAGTGAACCCTCAACGTTAACCGCGAAAATACATGCATATTTTACTGTAGAATTATTTTGTCCCTCAAAAGAATAATCTTTTTTCTTTCTTTCTTTCTCCATTAAACATGGGCTGATTGATGAATTAATAGTGTATTTTTTTGGTACAAGTCAAAAGCAAGAGGCTGTGAGCAAATTGAGTTTTTATGAGAGTTTTTTTATCATAGGGTTTTTTATGCATATTAGCCTTAAACACGGGTGTTGGGTGCAATTAACTATTTGTTTTCATTTGGGTGTATTTGGTCAATTTTATATTCCATAGAGGGTAAATTGTGTTTAACCCAAAATATGCTTTACCATAATGTAGACTGAATGTGGTCATATTATTGTTTCAATTCTTTATAGGGCGAATTACATACAGTGCCCTAAGGTTTTCCACAATTACAAAATATCCCCTATGTGTTCAAAAATTACAGAAAACCCTCTGAAGTTTCAAATAATTACAAAAATATAATAAAATACGCCCTGTAGCTTATACCAAATCTTACAAAAAAAACCTGTAATTGTAGTTGTTTGAAACCTTAGGGGGGTTTATGTAATTTTTGAAAACATGAGGTATCTTGTACTTGTGAAAAACCTTAAGGGTACTGTATGTAATTTGCCCATCTTTATATCAAGCCCCTCTTACACTTTGCTTATTAATTCTTCCTCTATTTTCCAGTAACCGGAAAAATTACCACGAAGGTCGACGTCTTCAGCTTCGGAGTTGTACTGATGGAACTCCTAACGGGATTAGTAGCACTCGACGAACACCGACCCGAAGAAAAGCGATACTTAGCCGAATGGTTTTGGCATATAAAATCCAACCAAGAAACACTCATTGCTTCAATCGACCCATCCCTCGATGCAAAAGACGACATTTTTGAAACGATTTACTCAATTTCCACTCTAGCCGGACACTGCACTGCACGGGACCCAAATCACCGCCCTGAAATGGGACACGCAGTGAATGTGTTAGCTCAATTGGTGGAAAAATGGAAACCTTTTGAGGAATCAGAAGAGTTTTCGGGTATTAATATGTCTTTGCCTCTTCCA
The DNA here is from genome assembly GCA_958496215.1 of Verbena officinalis. Classification (NCBI taxonomy): domain Eukaryota; kingdom Viridiplantae; phylum Streptophyta; class Magnoliopsida; order Lamiales; family Verbenaceae; genus Verbena; species Verbena officinalis. The sequence goes on from OY292385.1 coordinate 2,771,732, forward strand.
TTAATGTTGAAAGGGTGGCAGCAAGAAGAAGGCGATACACAAGATTTTAGTGGGATGAGTCAAGATAGTAAAGGAAGTATTCCGGCTAAGCCTTCGGGTTTTGCGGATTCATTTACTTCTGCTGATGCGAGATGAGTGAAAGGTAAGTTTCTTTTTCGGTGTTTCTGAGATCGCGTAATAAGTTGGCTTGTTTATTTTTTTTATTGAAGTGATTTGGTTTTGTGAAATGAAGTTTGTTTTTTGGGTTCATTATGATGATCACACATTCACATATGAAGAACACGCGAATGGTGATCGGAACTTTTATAACGTAGATACAACAGCAAATTTATGAAGTTTTTTGCAGTTTGACGATTGAATGGTTTTTGTATATTCCTTTTTTTGGCTTGATTGTGTGGAGATAAATGATATATTACCAGTCCGGTCCGTAGGTGTCATTTCTGGAGTAAATCACACAATTTATGGCAGTTAAAACGGGTCGGATTTTGAGCGGATTTAAAACTCCGATTATAAGATCCGATAGCTTGATTTGATTCGAAATCTTATAGGATTTGAATTAATTGGTATCGTATTGTTATTTCTTCGCATGAATTTGAAAAAAATGATAATTCAAAAATCTAAAAAGAGTATATTCAGAGAAAACTGATTAAAAAAAGTAATGATAAGTGCATTATAAATTATATCACTACAACTTCTAATAATGTCTTTATTTATTTTTTATAAAAAAATTATTATGCAATAAAAAAATAATAATAAGTTTTTGGGTTTTGATCTTTAACGGATCGAACTGGTTAATTTCATATCAGATCAACTTATTTCAGATGATAGATATTTAATATCAGATTTGGTCCATCCGATATTTTAACGGTTAGGGTCATTAGAATTCGGGTCAGTGAAATTCGGATTAAAATTCGCTCCATTGACAGCCATAGACAACATAATATACTTGGCGCGGAGCCCAAACTTTGTCCCTCTTGTTGGACCCAAATCACTGCCACCTATATAACAATCTGGGCTTTGCTCCTTCTCAAAATTTAATTGGATCGGTACCAATTTCAGCCCAATCCGTCGGTATTAAATTACTGTACTACCCCTAATTAGACTTCTTCAGTACCAGACTTAGACAAAACAATATGGAAAACAAAAAAAATTATATAGTTTTCTCACTAAAGGTTAGTTGGTCTAGTGGAATGAGCACGAGAATGATCGCTTCTAATTGGACATTTTCAGTACCCGAACCAAGAAAAAAAAAATCTTCTTACAATCCATAGTATTGTATTATATTGTTCACTTAGAACAGGTTTACTTATGTCTTTTATCCCATTTACCTGCCTTAATTAGTGAGAGGGTGGTGTTTACTTATACCCGTTGTTGACCAGTTTTAATCAGCTCAACTCGCTTTTTATCAGTCAATCTCCCCTTTATTTTGCTGCTCAATTTTGCTATGGCTAGAAAATCAACCGTTGCTGTTTAATAAAGAGGAAAAGTAAACCGTAAATGTCAGAAAATCACCAAATCCTCACTAATAAAACGGCTTAATATTTAACTGCCAATATTACCAAATGTATACCCTTGTTATACCACCTAATTTTGTGGCTATTTATAATGTCATTACTAATACCTCATTCATTAAAACGACTATTTTAGCTAAGATGCTTATTTTGCCTCCTCTTTGTAGACTGATTTATTGTAATTATTGGTAGTGGTCCACGACATTGATAAAATAATAAAATAATCATTGGGCATTGCTGTTAACTCAAATGATATGATAATTGTTGATTAGATTCCTTTAATTAGTGATTATTGAGGGTTAATTTCTTGGAGGTTGGATCAGTACTTGTTCAGATTTCTAATCAAGTGAAAGTTTGTGCCACTATTTGTTTTGTTTTACTCATTACCAAAAAGTGACATGTTTTCCTCATACAACTAGTCGGGCTGTTCTTTTATCTGTGTTCTTATTAACTTTTTTTTTTTTAATCATTCAAAATCAAGATTTGCTAGGCAAATTATGAACTGATTTTGCCTAAAATTGTGTTGATAGTTAATTAATTATAGTTTAATTGAGTTAAAGAAGGGGTAATTCGCAAATCACATCATTAGTAGTCTCATGATCATAAAAGATGTTGCAGAAAACAAGGTAAGAAAAAAAGAAATAAATTTCATGTCAATCCCGCAGTTCCATCATTATTAGTTACATGATGGTGTGACACACGGACACCACACAACATGAACATGGAAATACAAATTATTTTTAATATTTTATCTTAGAAAAATATATGATATGGATATCGGACATATCTTTTTGAATTTTTTCAAAAGAAAACAATTATTGAATTACTCAACAGAAGAGTACTTAATCATTGTTAATTCAACATTTATCAGCACTTGAATATATCCTAAAACAAGTTGGTAACTTTAACATTTTCATTTTTTATTTAAAGTAATAATAATAATAGCAAGTTGGTAGCTTTAATCAAACTTCAATGATGAGCCTGGACGAGATAGTAAATTTCACGGAATAGAAGGGCCGTGGTCCAAAGAACAATGCACCAACTCACACACAAAACTACTTCTCTACCAATAAATTATAGGAAGATTTACAATAACTATCCCTAAAGTTTGAAGTAATTACAAATAAGTTTTCTTTGTTTCATTACTTGCAAAAACACCCTTGAAGTTTTCATTATTAATGTAATATCGTTATTAAATTATTAAATACTAACAACGTTCTTCACTAAATACGTCTCGTTTCCTACTGTTGATCGGTTTTAGAGTTAATTCAGTTTAATACGTTAAATTGTTTTGTGTATCACCATGTGCGCATGATGGAGAAAACCAACAGGTAATCTATAGTGTCATTGAAGCAAAATAGAGAAGTTGGTATAGCAATGATTTAAAAATAAACAAACCTAATTGAAGTGTAAGTCATGTGTAGCCAATTGGCATTAATTCCGGCAATTAATTTTTCCGCAACTTAATTTATTGTGAAAAATCATATAACTTTTTTTGTCTAGACCAGAGCATCCACCTTCGACTATAGTGACTAGTCCCCTCACCGAATTGTAAGCACCTCAAAAGGTGAAACAACTGACCAGGAATTTTAAAACTACTTCATACCCAAAATCAGGATTTGAACCTCTAATATTTTGTTAAAGATTAATAAATTTGTTTCACTAAATGACACCCTCCTAATAAACTATTTCATACCTCTCTCACTGTCAAGACAAAAATCCTAGCCACCACCTTCTCCTCCTACACCCACCCACCCTAGTCGCCGGCAAGCTCAACCCTCTTTGGCTGAGTGTACGCCGGCGACATCATCTGACTACTATTGTTGATATTCTTTTGTTTTTTGTCTCTCTCGAATGAGAGTTTTTCTTTCACTTTGTTTGTTTGTTGTTTCCTTCTTGTCAATCGTGTGGCAAATTGTGTTTTCCGCTTTTTTGCTTACTCGCGAAGATTGCAGCTTCGGCTAGCTTTATATTTGGGGCATGTCCCAACCTTTGCACATGATCTTATATTTTGTGATTTGAATGTATAATGCAATTATCCCTCATTAAGTAATCTTTATTTAAAAATAAAAAATAAAAAAAACTACACCCTCCTAATTATATATATATATATATATATATGAAAATGAATGAGTGAGATGTTTTAGGAAACATGCTTATGTGTTAATAAGTTGGATTAGTTAAAATTAGTTCATTTTGCCATGTAGATTATTTCTATAATTAAATTTATTAATTATGATTTTTGTAACTTACATATATATTTAATTGACATTCCATATATTGGTTTATATTAAAAATTGTAACTCCTATTTAATTATAGAATTATATAACTACTTTATATAATATTGATATTGAAAATTTAATTCAAGAAATAATTTTAAGTAAATTTTAATAAGCTTTGCTAATTATTGTGAACTTTACATTTAAATGCTAAAATATATATATGATTGAAGGGGAGCTTAAAACTATTTATAATTAGATATAATATTCAATTTGTACGTGAAAACATAGTATAGAAAAATTACCATTCACAAAATATTAACAATATTTGGGTAAAAGATTATTTAGTTTTATAATTAATATTTTTTTTTTGTATTCTTTTTATCTATCATGTAATTGTATTTTCATAATTTCTTTTAATTATTTGTGGGGTCACATAATTATGTATATTTTTTAGAATATAGGTTTAATTAAATTTTATTATTACCTAAATATTATGAAATAAATAAATAGTTATTTTTTTTTAGAAAAAATCTCTAAATACACGTGTTTCAATAATTATATTTAATTTCAATGTGAATAAATTTATTAAGTTATTACATATAAATATTAATATTTCCATAATATAAAGGAAATTTCAATAATGAAATGAATATTATTGTTAATTAATAATGAAACAATAATAAATTATTCAACAAAAAAATAATACCAAGTATACAAGAGATTCCAATAATTATTTATATGGTCTATTATTAAATATTTTCTATATTTTAATTATTATTTCAATATTTTTATATTGATTGTGTGAGTGATTAAAAAAAAACTATATATATATAAATATATTCCCTCTATTACAAATACAAAATCATATCATATTACTATTTTTATATATTTAAAATGAGTTTTTTCATATATATAGAGTATAATTATTTTATAAAAAGAATTATTTTAGTGTGTGTTTCAAATTATGAGTTAATTATTTATATGTATTGTTAATAATTATATAAGAAAATATGATTCAATTTATTTAATAATATATATTTTATAAATAGATTTTTCCGTACAACGTAGAGAATATATATATATATATATATATATATATATATATTAATTTATAAAAAAATTCTGTTAAGTTTATGATATATATTCAAATTGTTAATATATAAACTATAATTAATATTAATATATTAAATTTATAATTATAAATTAATTTCTCGATGCAACGCAGGGTTAAAAGGTAGTTGATAAAGAAATATAACTGCCCCATGAGCTAGAATTTAACTTAATTAATCATGTACTGAAAACGACTTTCATTTGGTAGTTGCTGCATCTAATTTCGTGATAATCAATGCGCGCATAATATTTGAGATAGCGAAGTATGTATTGATTTAATTATATGGTTTTTTTTGTAATTAAAAGTGATAATTAGCATTAAGAATTGCATTAATAGTTAAAAGTACTGATGGTCTGAAATTAATTGAACTGCTTCCATCGAGTATGCAATTAGTCCAATAATCCATGATATAAATGTTGAACCCTAAACCTAGCGTAATTAAGTTGACCTTGCTCAACGAGGTTTGGAAACTAGTCAATTGATTGGGTCAGTTGGCTACAAGTTTTAAATTTTGTATGTTTACCTGAATAATGAAATCTCATATAATATAATAAGAATGTTTAATTTGTAATTTGAGTGAATGTGAATTTCCTTAAATTATATAAACATATCTCAATATTCCGAATGTTAAACAAGATGCAGTAGTACTGCAGGAAGGATATCCTTTTTCTGAATTTTATATTTACATATATATTCTGGCACATGACGATTTTAACGTTTTCTTTGGTTTTCAGGTTTACCTAGCTATATATATATTTCTGATACGATAATTGAATATAATATAATATAATTTGCAGTGACTGTGAGAGTACTATATATATATGATATATATTGCTAGGTATTATTATGAGATTAGGAAGATATTGGTTGACTAATACACAGTCAACAGGGCACGTGCCACGTGCGTATAACAGGGGAGCAAGAAATAACCGAGGCACGTGCAATACACTTATACAGCGATGACCAGCTACCTGACTGACACCCTTCCTTCCTACTGCATAAATGCACCATACTTGCAATTAACGTTTTTCACTTAATCACTTTCCAAATTAATGTTTATAGCTTAGAAACCTACCAAATACTCACACGACTACATCGACATAGATATAACACGATGCAGATATAGTGATACGAATTTTTTGAGATATTTTACACTAGAAAAGTATCCGACACGATACGACAGAGTGAAATTTTTAGAAGTATCTGTCCAACATAGTTAGAAAGTAAATACTTGCATGGATAAAGTCAAAAGTTTAATTTTTTAAGAATTTTTGGGGTGAAACATAAAATTTATTATATAGGGGAGTTAAATGCCAAAAAACAAAAAAAACTGTTTTTTCTAAAGTGTCAAAATCCTTTAAAAAATGACTTAAAAAACCCTGTATTCTAAAATTATTGTCTACGTCCCTTAGAGAGTGTTTGCAAGCTCTAAAAAAATCACTCCTTCCAAAAGTGATTTTTTTAGCACTTTAGGGTTCCAAACACTCCCAATTTCTGCTTAATTTAAGCAGAAATAAGCCAGAATCCAAAAGTATGTCTTTGGATTCTGATTCTAGATTTTAGGTATTTTTATAATTAAAATAAAATTTTAATTAATAATTTTATTAGAATTAGAAGTGATTCTCAGTTTTTTTTTTCCAAACTTTAGCTTCTACTTAACTTTTCCAAAATGAATAGAGTTTGCAAATACCCCTAATCAATTTTATTACACTTGAATTTTGAACTTACCTACTGACCCTTTCACTAAACAAGTTAAGTGCATAAAAAACATTATATTTACTAAAAAGTGCAAGAGAAATCCTGTAGAAAAAAAATGAGAGCACAGTAATCTTCTCTATTTTTGTAGCAAATGGTGGTGAAGGTTTGTCCATCTCATTTACTTCCATTTAATTCCGTCCACCAATAGGACCTATTCACGAAAGGGCAAATATGTAATTTCATAATTCAAATGTAATAAATTTGTCTAAGGGTGCTATACAAGGTCTTTTAAGTGATTTTTTTACAAGATTTGTTGTGCAGTTAATTTATTTTTCATTAAAGGGCAAAATTTTATTTCGGGTACATTAAACTAAAATAAATAATGAATCAGACGCACATATCGCGCGTGAGTTACAAAAACTACGGTCTCAGAATATTTTTTGCTTACTTTATACTTTTCACAGGATTATTTTAAATAAATTCTTATGAAATAGGATTTTTTTTCAAACTGTTTCCCATAACACGAGGGAGTACCATGCAAAGAAACACTGCATTTATCATTTGTGAACATGCAAACTATGCAATTTTTAATAAATTCATATAGAATATCTTTCTTTGAGAATATTGGTGGGAGTTAGTAGCTTCAGCTTAAAAGTGTGGCTAAAGCTATAAATGCAAATTAAGTCATGTTCATTTTTATTCCGTGGGTATAATATAATTTGAAAATCTTCCAACAAATCCAAAAAGTGATTTTTTACTCTTCAAACTTTGGATTTGATCTTGCTAGGGTTTCATTTCTTGGGCAAATTTCCCCTCTCTCTGTGCTATAGAATTTTAGTCTGTTCAGTCATTTCTTAACCTGATAATATAAAATGAGGCATTGAGTTATATTTTTAATAAGATAAGGGGGGAAATTGAGAATAAAATTATCTTAGGGGGGTAACATGATATTTTTAGAAAAGTTCCGGTTCCACAATGATTGAAGAACAGAGACACAGAGTAGAGTCTCTGATCTCTCTACTGGGACTGAGTATTAAAAGGTCAATTATTGTGGAAAACGGCCAAGATCAAGTTTATTGTTTGTGATCAACGGCTGAGATGAATCTTGGTCCCATTTCTAATTGTATTCATAGCTTGAAAACCAGCTGGGATTTGTCGGCAAATAACTCGCACATTCCAAATTAGCCACACTTTCTTTTTCTTTTTTCGGGTTTTCTTTTATCAAAATAACTGCAATTTTTCTTGATCACTGAATTTCAATTCAATTATTGGCTTCTAAAAATAGGGTTAATTTCAACCTACCCACTTGGATATGCTCATCTGGGTTGTGAGTCATTGGATCATGATGTGATGATATCATAAAATGTAATAAAGTAAAATAATGATATCATTAAGTATGATCTAACGGCTCAGAATATAGTTGGGTAGATACCTAATTGAGTAGGATCACATGAGCCTAAAAATAGAGGAGGTGTGGAGCTATAATTTGTGAAAATGTGTTACAATTATATTAAAGCGCATTCCAAGTTTCACTATTTATGTATAATTTATGAAAATGTGGCAAATAGAAACTTGGATCGGTGTCAATTAGGTTTTAAATTGTATTAAATCTTACACCGATAAAACTGTAGTAGACAAAAAGCTTTTAGTAGTATAAATATAGCCAAATTCCAATTAAAATTCTACGAAAATAATGAAACATTAAAGGTACTTTGTAATTTTCAAAATAAGGAGGACTAATTTTAAACTTGGCCAAACATTCTCTTTGTTGAGGTAAAAAATCCCTTTCATCTGATTGACAGCTCACAGAAGATATTGTAGGGAAGTTGCAGTGAATAATTTCTCCCTAGACCAATTATTTTTCTTTTTTTTTTTAATTAACACCTAGCTAAAGGACTAAAAGGAGACACAATAAAAATTAGTTGGAAGTTGTATCATCAACCTACCTGCCCCCCCAGCCCCCCCCCCCCCCCCCCCCCCCCAACCCCACCCTAATCCCTTTAAACCTAACTATGATTATCTGCTAAACCATGTCTTAAAAGCAGTTAATAAAACCAAATAAACTAATCTTTTCTCTACAGATCAGACTTGAGAGTTCTTAACAATTACCCCTAAAAGAGAAAGAAGTGAGCACATACACACAAAGAGAACTCAGGCTACTTCAGGCATTTTTTGATAGAATCATTAAATATTCTCTTTTTTCTCGTGTGCCCAGATTGATTGAATTCCATTCACTATTGGCATTTACTTCATTTTGAGGAATTTGGTCTTCATTTTTGCTTATTGTGAAGATTTATGTGAATGGGTTTTCTATTTGGTATTGATCTGCAAATGGGCAGAAGAATCGGCGGCAGAAGATCCAAATATTAGGTTAATGTAATCACATTTCTCTCGTTCTAATGTTATGTGTATGTGCTTCTTTAGAAGTTTGACTTAGTGAGATAATGAGAGGTTAGAGTGAGATTTTAGGACTATTTTGGGTATATGTTCTGCAAATCAGGAATTGGGATACAGTGAAAATAGAGTGATTTGGGGCTTCAAGATTTGGGAATAATGGAATCGAGAATGGACCAGTATGAGATCATGGAGCAGATTGGGCGTGGAGCTTTTGGTGCCGCCATTTTGGTTAATCACAAATTGGAAAGGAAAAAGTATGAATTTTCAAAAAAAGCCCATTTTGTTAGTTTCTGTAGATTCTAGAATCATAATGTGTTTTCAATTTTTATTGAAGAATGTATAATGTTCATATTCTCTTTTCTGATTAGGTATGTCCTAAAGAAGATTCGATTGGCTCGACAAACGGAACGTTGCCGGAGATCAGCTCATCAAGAGGTATATAGTTTCTAAGGACTTAATTTGACTTCTGCAGATTGATATTAAGCTTTTTATCCTTTTTCTTCATAATTATATCTTCTATTTGGTTGTTTTGTACCTATTGATGTCCTTGCTATTATTTGGGAATCTGGATTATCCTTTAGAGTCTGCCTTAGTATCTCTAAGAAGAAAGTATTGTTATCCTGGAATTTCACAGTAATTATATGTTGATTAGTTAATTGTAAATTCAGCATTTTAGAAGTCTCAATAGTCTTACTGAAATTGATTTCAAACTTTTTTGAAATATGCAGATGGCATTAATTGCGCGGATACAACATCCATACATTGTTGAGTTCAAGGAAGCTTGGGTAGAGAAGGTAATTGTCTCTTGATTATTTGTTTTCCAGTTTCACGTTTGATTCTATGCTATTTCTTTTGGTAATATATAAGTTCTGTATATTTTCGCTGAGTTTTCTTATTGAGTTTTTCCTTGTTAAATGCCAATGCAGGGATGCTATGTTTGCATAGTTACTGGCTACTGTGAAGGAGGCGACATGTAAGTATTATAAGACATAATTCTAGTTTTAGTTTCAATTTTAGTAAGGGGTTTTTTTTCTTAACATTTATGATTTATTGATACAGGGCTGAGATGATGAAGAAAAACAACGGCCAGTATTTTCCAGAGGAGGTTTGAGTTCTTGCCATTTAGATAATCAGTCTTTTTGCTGATTTCATTTTTCTTTTTTGTTGTATTAGATTATTAAAATATACTTTCTCATTATACGATGTGCAGAAACTGTTGAAATGGTTCACTCAACTACTATTAGCTGTTGAATATTTGCATTCCAATTTTGTTCTGCACCGCGATCTCAAAGTAAGCACATTTGCACACTGATGTAATTCTTTATTGAATTTGAAATTTATTGTTTATGTTGAGTGATTCTCTGGGATTAATTTCTTTAGCATTTTCTTCACAGTGCTCCAATATCTTTCTTACGAAAGACCAAGATGTTCGTCTAGGTAAGCATGTTTTGCTTGAAGTCAAAACCATACTACTGAATACGACCATCAGAATGTAAATTTATTTCCTTCCTCAACTATTCTTTTGAGCAGGTGATTTTGGACTTGCAAAAACATTGAAGCAAGATGATTTGGCTTCTTCAGTATGTGTTTAATGGCATAAACCCTTCTCTTTTCCTTTTTTATGGCGAAATTACATACTTATGAAATATTCAGTTAAAACTTAAGGTATTTATAAGGTTTGTCATCTTGTTATCTCTCAGGTTGTTGGAACTCCCAACTACATGTGTCCCGAACTTCTTGCTGATATTCCTTATGGATTTAAGTCAGATATTTGGTCTCTTGGTATGTCCATATACATTTTTATCTTCTTCAATAAAGTAGAATGAGTTACGATCAACTTTAGGATTTACCCCTTTTTATTATGTTCCATATGTGAATCAGGTTGCTGCATGTACGAAATGGCCGCTCATCGTCCCGCCTTCAAGGCTTTTGTAAGATATCCTCCAGATATTTACAATTATATTTCTGGTTTTTCAAGATTTCACATTTTTCATTTAATTTTTAATCACATTACCTTAAATAACTGGATGAATGTTTCAGGACATGGCGGGATTAATAAGCAAAATTAACAGATCATCGATGGGCCCAGTGCCTCCTTGTTACTCCCCCTCATTGTAAGTCAATCTGATATTTTATTTATTTTATATACTTTCTTTCAATAATCCAATTTGACTGAGATCATATCTTGCTTAACAGGAAAACACTAATCAAGAGCATGCTACGGAAAAATCCCGAACATCGCGCAAGTGTAAGAAGCACCAAATATTTCTTCAATAATTTGTAGGAATAATTACGAAAAACCCCCTGAGGTTTGGCATTTTTATGAAAAACACTCTAAACCTTGAAAATGACAAAAAAAAACCCTGAGTTCCTCGTTACCAAATTGAAAACCTCAGGGGGCTATTTGTAATTGACCCCAATTTATAATTCTCCCTCTCTTTTCCCAATAATCCGATTTTCAATATTTTATCAGGCATCAGAACTGCTGAAGCACCCATATCTACAACCTTACATTGATCAATACCGTCCATCCCACAATATGGTTGAAAAACTTCTTCCACCATCTCGTGAAAGTAGAAGAAATATGGCTGAAAGCCAAAGTAGCAACAGTTCTTGCAGTGACAGAGAGAGCTTAAATGCTAGTGAGAGAAACACGAAAGGCAATATCATCAAAAGTGACAATAATCATAAAGTCACTGATATGGACTCGCCTTCTGCTTATGATGATGTTGGCTGTGAACATGATGTTGAAAAACATGAAGAGCAGAGGAATAATAACGAGTTAAAACAGCCAAAAATGATTAAGAACATTATGATGGCTTTGAAAGAAGGGAAAAGCAGAGAAAATAGTTCGCCAATGAGAAATAACCATGCAAAAGGTAGTAACCCGAGAATAATTGTTGAAGCATCTCCTAGAGTCACAAAACCGTCGCCTGTTAAGGGTAATGTGGAGACAACACCTGTCGCTGCATCGGCAAAAAACAATTCTGATTCCATGAAACGAACACCAGGAACAAATAAGCATCAGGTACTTAAAAGTCCTTTAAGTTTCAATATTTATTCACTTTTAGTTCTTAATGTTTAAATCAGAAGCTTTTAGTTCCTTATGTATAATTTAGCTGCAATTTAGTGTGTGTTTATCTAAGCTTATTTTCCGTAGCTTATAAGCTCCTAGACCTTATTTTAAAAATAGGTTGTTAAATTGGACGGGTAAAATAAGATTTGATAGCTTATAAGATGCTTTGGTAGCTTATAAGCTGTAATTCTGTTTGGTAAAAATGTGAGCTTTTTAAGTGCATGAGTTTGACATTCATGAACCTGAAGGGCTTAAACGTCCATTCTAAACTCACGTGGGTTTCTGTTTGAAAATGCATTTAGGGCTGAATTACAACTATATTATGGGATTAGGAATAAAACCTTTAGAAGATTAGGGATTAATGTGATGCAAAATTGAACTCTGTTATGAGCTTGGTTTATCTATAGTTCTATACTATTATATAAAGCGAGAAATCCACCTGATAACTACTTTATATTTGCATTGTCCCTTAAAAATTAATTGATTTAATATTTTGTTCTCTTCCCTCCTCTCTTCAATAATTTTTTAAGTGCTATTTTCATTTGAATTCTAAAAATTATTATTTTAACTTATCATAAATTTAATAATTATTTTAGAAAAATAACAAACATGTTAAATTCTAATTAAATTTTTATAATTTTCGATTATAAATTCATAATTTAATAAATTAAATTATATATTTATTTAGCACACACGTCGAGTATGCAGTTTTTGCTAGTACTGATATCCCATTATGTGTAGTCGCCAGCAATGGAAACCCCATCAAAGACAAGAGCTAGACATGATGGAATCCCACCGTCTGGTCCTGTGAAACCTATTGCTGAAGAAGGATACTCCATAAGAACACGGCAAAAAACACCTCCTGCCCTATCTAGAAGGCCATCATTTCCCGGACGAATGCGCCAAGTAGGATGCGAAACACCCAACAACAACAACAACAACAATAATAATAATATCAAGACTGGTCCTAGTGATGTTCAAGATCCCGAACCTACAAAATTGGTTCCTCATAACTACCATTCACATGTTTCGAGGGAAATCGTGCACCATTCCAAGAAGTCTGTGGGGTCCGGTTCTAAAAGAGTAGTGCACACTGAAAGCAGCAATTCTGCTTCCTCTTCAGTATCCATTCAAGAGTTTGAGCTCTGTGAAGATGCGACAACTCCTTTTATTAGCTCGTCTAAAGAGATTGAAGTCATTAAAGCTCCACAAGAACGGATCGAGAATTGCGTTAGGGAAAATCTTGAATGCGAAACTAGCAAGCAGCAAGAAACTGAAGTTGAGTCCAGACCGAGCTGTTCGACCCCTTCCTCGTCGCATTCCGACAGACTAGAAAATTCAAGATATAAAGTATGCTCGACTGAAACATTTCAAGATCGCATGGATGACAAAATTATGGAAATGAAAGCTCGTGATGATGGGAAACTGGGTCCCATGGCCGATGTGAAGGCTTCAGTTGATGTCGATGTGGACCCCACTGGCAGAGACGAAATTATGGATGTGAATGCTCGTGATGAGAAAACGGGTCCCACTGCCAATGATCTTGTTATTCAGTCAAAACCCATTTCGGCATCCAACGGTGATGATAAGTTCATGGTGAAGGAGCTTGTTACATCTGATTGTTCCCCTTCGACAGTCTCTCCCGTTTCATCACAGCCCATGAATTTGTTGTCAGACAGCAGAGGAGGACTTGCAGTGCAAAATGAAATGCCAGCCGGCACTCATCTCACACCAGCTTTCGATGAAGTAATACACGTGATACGTGACAGTAGTTTCCGAGTTGGAAACGATCATCTGATGCTAGAAAACAAGGATCTAACTATGGATGTGGGGAAATTGATAAATGTTGTAAGAGACGACTTAGATGCAAAAGATCCTGCTCTAGCTTCTTCAATATCATCTGAGAATACAAATACTCCTCCAAATATATTGGAGAGTCTTGTTACGAAGGAAAGTCCCGTTACGAAGGAAATAGATGTGACTGTCGCGAATACGACCCATGCTGTTGTAGCAAAGACGGATTCTTCGGAGTCAGAAAAACCGGACCCGTCTCCAGCACAGGAAGAAACTGCAGCAGCACCAGCAAAGGAGATTTTGGATGTGCATTCGTTCAGACAAAGAGCGGATGCACTTGAAGGATTGTTAGAACTTTCTGCTGATTTGCTTCAGCAGAATCGGATCGAAGAACTTTCGGTTGTTTTGAAGCCTTTCGGGAAGGAAAAAGTGTCTCCAAGAGATACAGCAATCTGGTTGGCTAAGAGTCTTAAAGGAATGATGCTGGACGAAAGCGGGCGAAATTCGTGATTACTGGTAATATTTTTTCTGGTTCTGGAGCTTCTATATATAGTTGAGAATCTTCTCTTTTCAATATAAAACATTTGAAGTTTTTACCTATTTAAGTTTCTTCATTTGACAATTTTTTTCTTCATTTTTTTGTGTAATTCTCAGTTAAGCAGCTGTATATAATGTTATAATTCCAATACTTTCTCCTCTTCCAGACAATTTATACATATAACTTTTCATGAAAAAACTTCAACCCACAATTTTCATCCATGCGTGTTACCTGCAAATTTTTTTTTTTTTTGAAAGAGTGTTACCTGCAATTTAGATTATATTTTTGGAATAATTACGAAAAAATCCCTGAGGTTTGTGTTTGTTACAAAATTTACCCTGAAACATTGAAAATTGCAAAACACACCATAAATTCTTTAGTTTTAGGGTGTTTATCATAAACGGCGCAATCCTATCCTTAGGGGTTCATTTCTTTTTCCTTGAATGATCCTTGTACGTTCTGTTACAATTGAAGAGTTCCTGCATAGAAAACCAGAAGCCCTGTATGTTAAATAAACTATTTGTGCTAAAATCTAGATAACTATTAAATAAACTTTTAAAATTAATTTCTTTTATTTATAATTAATTAATTAAACTTGAGAAAATCTTTAATTAGTAACCTAATTATCACTAAGATTCTAGTTAAGAGTATAATACATATCTGATAAGAGTTTGTTATTAGCACGATATGATCAATTAGGGTTTTCACCATTAATTTGGTCATCACTTGTATATAATAACAACAACCAACAAACTAAAAACCAATTCAATTCTCTTTCACATGCAGACGAGAATATATATTCTCCAACAATGGAAGATAATGTCGACGATCAGCCTCTATTGTTAGCGAATCCTCCTACTCGTCCTCGTCGCTCTCATGAATTCAATATTATCAATACAGAAACGTGTTATGTTCCATATTTTACGTATTAGTCGCATTTCTTCTATGTTTGGTCATCAAAAACACCTTCATGCCTAAACCGCCGGTCGTTGAAATATCCCACTTAACTTCCCTTGTTTCTCTAACAAAATTCACTTGGAAAGCCAAACTACACATTCATTATCCGACTAGCTTGCCGAACGCTAGTCGTGGTTCGTCTATCCCCGGTTGGGTCTTTCACGAAAACAAGTGTGTTTCGGCGGTAAGATTACTCGGTTATCATCATGATGTGGGGGGTCGAGAAGAGGAGATTGTTGTGGGTTTCGAAGTGGATCCCGACAAGCTTCCGAGGTCTGATTATGAGCTTTTACTGTTTGATCTTGTGGTGGGGATGTATACTGAACCTGAGGGGGGTGGATTATGGGATCGTTTTTTGATGGTTGATTGTAAGGATATGGTGCTTCCAAATCCGATGCAGCCTGGTCGTATGAGATGCTCCACGGAAGCACATCGTGTTTTTAAATACTGTGATTGGTGTTATAAGTCGAGTCGCTGGGAAACCCGATTTCAGAAAGCCTTGTCCCTTGAAATAGGATTGGATCTGCATGGGACGATTTTGTAATTTAATCACAAGTTAATTTCTAGCTCGTTTTTAGAATTTGACAGGTTTGAGTTCTCTCTCTTTTAATGAATTACTTTTTTACTGTTTCCTTTCTGGTTTTTCGTATTTGTTTTGATTGCCGTGGCCATTTCCATATATAAGAAACTCTCCTAATTAATAAATGCGAATATTTGAAATACCAAATTAGATAAAAGTGTATTTTTGTAAGGTCTACTCTAAAATATCGGAAGAAAGCTGTCCTTACATTTTGACATTTTTGGCCCAATAATTAGTCGAGAAGGTCTAGTACTGACGTATTTCATAGGTCTAGAAACCCTTGCATTAAAAAATTATGCATGGAATTATGCCCGATACTCCTACTTTATGTAGACATGTAGTAGCCCTTACATTAAAGAATTTCAAAGTACAAAGATTTTAAAGCTTGTTTATGACAAAACCAAGGTCAACCGACCGACCAGGAAACGCACGTACAATTGACAAGGACAAAATCCTAGTGATCATCAATTACTGGAGGACCAATATTTCAATATGGATTAAATTTTGACCCCAATTAGTAATTAACTAGAGTTGAAAACATAACCACATCAAATAGATATTAGATTTAGCTTGACGGGATATATTAGGTAAAATATTAAGTAATCATTCCCATCTTGAGGGTTTAGATCATGCTATCAAGTCTATTCTGAGTCAATTATATCATAATTTAATAATATAATAAAATAAATGATAAAATTATCATATATAATCGCACAACTCACAGTTCAAATAGGTAGCTATTCGACTAGATAGATAATAATATTTTCTTCTTTCTTCTGTATTTTATTATTGTTGTCCATTTCAAGTATATTAATTAATTTTGGATTTGAAAGATTAAGAATTGTTTTCTCAATGTATAAAAATAAAAATGTACAAAGAGTGGCATAAAAATAATACCTTCTAAAATATCATAATTTATAATATATAAATAAATTTGTGTTTGTATTGTATCGTGAGGGAAATTAATGTTACATGTCTAAATCAAGCAACTACATATATCAATGAGCTAAGGAATATATTCTTTGGAAATTGCTTTGCACCACCCAACCTCTCCATCAAAAGGGTTGAAGAAATAGATATTTAAAATGAAAATCATCAATTTTTATTACATATTCACCAAAAAAAAACTCTTCTTTCTTCTTCTTTCCTCTCCCACACGCACAAACACATTGAGTGCGTGTGAGTTTCTGATATTTCTGCGCGCCCCACCAAGCAGCATCTGCTTGGTGATGTCCATGGAAGACCCCAATAGACCCGTTACAGGGTATCCGGCCCCAAACCCCCACGCCCACGCCCACACCCACACCAATGGCTACCCCGCCAATGCTCCGCCTCCCGCCTCCGCATACGCTTACGGCGCCCCTCCGCCACCTCCCAACGGCTTCTACTACGCCCAGAATTACCAATACGACCCTGTTGCCGTCCGGCAGGCCAAGATGATCCGCTACATCTTCGCCTGCGTGATCGGCCTAATCGTCGCCTTCGGCACCGCCATCTTCGTATTGTGGCTCGTCCTCCGCCCGCAGGTCCCCGAGTTCCAAGTCGACTCGTTCTCCGTTTCGAATCTCACGGTCGGCAGTAATTCGCTAATCTCGTTCACTTCCGATATCCGACTCACCGCGCGAAACCCTAACAAGAAGATGGACCTCGATTACGATCACTTCACGGCCCAGATTTTTTACAAGTCCGATTACCTTCAGCAAACCGCGGTCCCTCCGTTTACGCAGCACACGAAGAATGAGACGTCTTTGGAGGCACATTTCGCGGCGGGCGGGAGTTTTGTTGGTAAGTCGGCCTCCGATGGGATAAATGATGATAGGGGAAAGAAGGGGAAGGTGGAATTCAATTTGAGAATGGCATCAAGGGTCAAGTTCAGGGCAAAGGGATGGACTACAACTAGGAGGATTTTGAAGGTGTTTTGTGGAGATTTGGAGGTTAGTATTCCGGCCAATGAAGGATCCGGGACATTAAACGGCGGCCCGAAGAAGTGTCGCGTAGGGCTTTAAGGTGAACTAATGATTTTCTCTTTTTATTATTTTTTTTGGTTAATCTATTAGGTTGATTTTGTTACTTTTTTTTCTGTTTAATGTTGAATGATAAGGATGAATATGATTTGGTTCTATATTCTGATATGCAATCAATGTGGTTTCCTGAGGTTAACCTATTGTAGTGTACAGTTAGAACTTTCTGCATTCTTGATCTATTAATGGTTTTGTATTTGCTATTCAAAGATTTGGGCTTTGTTCAATTCACAGTCTTTGTGATTGTTTATCCTTAACCTTTTTCATTCATGATGGTATGATCCTCTTTTAGCTTGAGCTGAATAGAACCAATTTAAAGGCTTTTTTTGGGTTCGTATGGAGAAGTATTTGAAGCGGTTGGCCTCTTGGTTTGAAATACTTAATGTAGTGGAAGGTGCTATATTCCGTATAATCTCTGTTTTTAGATTTGAATATTCACCATTTAGGGGATGGTTTAGTCTCAATACAAGGTGTGCACCTCAAATATTTGCATTTAATGGACTTTCGCTGTCCATTGCTTGACGCCCTGTGGGCATCGAATAATGTAAATGCTTAATTGGAGAAATAATAAGTTTCTGAGAGGGCGTGAGGTAACCGTGGTTCATAACACGTGTAAGAAAGTAACTGTGATTTTGTAGACAAGTAAGCTGGTAATTTTGGTAAGATATAGAACAAGACAACACTTTTGCAGCATGCGACCGCCAATATTATTAGGTTTAGATCTGATCTTGTCTGGTGCTTTTGTTCCTTTTAGGGGAATTTCAGTTATGTTAGTGGAAACTAGTGGGGCTTCAGAATCTTCCGGTTTAAAGTTTACCTTGACTTGTATCAAAGTAATCCTGAATTCCGTGAACGTTAACTTGAGTGGAGATATTAGGAAAAGAAATCTTTTAGTACGATCAATTTAGTTTTGTAGCGAGCAGTGTGCTTCTCTTGAATTATACTTGTATGGCTTTGGAAATTACTCTATCTCATCAGTCATTTCACTATTAACCATGTGGCCTTGGAGATTCTAGAAGATACGATTAAGATGTTGAGCTTGGTATGAAGTTACCATATGATTGTCATCTTTTACAAGGATCTAATCTCACGACTTTATTTGCGAAAACTGTTTTTATGTGGTCTTTTAAGATTTGTCAAAAGATAGTTGTCATTTAAGTGAGAGTTGAATTTATGCCTTATTTATATACTTTATGGTGATTGTTTCTATTGAAGTTCTGCTTTGGCTTCACTTTTTTTAACTTTCTGAACTTCCTGACATTTCTAAAAGGGATAATTACTCCGGAAGACCCCCTGAGTTTTGTTCATTTTACAGAAAAACACCCTCAAATCTTAAAAATTACAAGAAAACACCCTGAGTCATCTATTATCAACGATTTTCCGTTAGTTTTAGGGGTGTCCATTATGGGTTTGCAAACCTCAGGGTGTTTTTTCCGTAATCAGCGTAAACCTCAGGGGGTATTCATAGAGTTTACAATATCTACACTTGCTTATCACTCTTATTGCTGTTGAGCTTACAATATATAGTCTCTGAAGAAAATTCTATATCTTTGTAGACGTGTCAATGTTGAGCTTATGAGGTAAAAGATCAAGAAACTGGAAGTTCTGAGAATTAGTCCAGATGGCTTGGAGCTTCAGTAGATGCCCTTTTTTTTGGTCTTCTCCATCCTGCAAATAGCCAAGCAGATGATTTAGGTTATATTACCTTGTTTTTTTAAAAGGGAATATGAACATTATGTGTCTAGATTTAATTGTGTTGGTGATAAGCAATTCTTTTTTCTATATTCTTTTTGGAAAAGATTAGAAAGAAAGAGGATATTATGTAGAATTGGAGATGTAATTATCTAATATGGAGGAATCTATGTATATTTATCTTATTTAGTTGAATTTGAATTTAATTTATGGATTCAATTTTAGCGTCGGTGAAGTAGCCTGATGAAAAGAGTTGACCATCTGGTCTTCTAATTTGTACATACATAGAGATCTGCTACAATTAACTGCGTAATTCAACTTTAATTGTGATTTGTACGGAAGAAAAGTATTTATCATAGCTGTGGACAAAAAAATGGCAGCAGGCACAAACCCCAATCTCATCAATTAATATGCACAATTCTCATATGTCAGTTAACATATAACTCCAAATAATTCATAATGCATTTAACAGCCTTGATTTTATTATTTTTTAAGGAATAATTATATATAGGAAAATACAATAAGACCCTCTCAACTATTCTAAATTATAGAGACATTTCATCGACTATGGTTCTGTCTAACACTTATGTCCTCAAGTTAGTCATTTTCTTGTTTCAAAGTAGATGTTTACATTTTGTTAACTCGATGACAACTTCATCACTTTGCTCATTTTATATATAGCAAATACTATAACAAAAATATTATGGGTAATTTAGTCATTTTATAACTTTTCGCTAAATTTTTTAGATTTTCGTTAAGATTAGAGGATTTATCTATAATTTCCAATAGTTAAGGGGGTGTTGCTATATTTACTCTTAAATCGAGAAAGTATAAGTGTAATTTTTATTTTTTATTTTAATCATGAAAACTTCATACCAAATAAATTAATAATAGTCTTTTGGTGTATAAAACTATACAAGGCTTTACAAATACGCCATTACAGGAAATCAAAATTCCCTCCGTTGTTATATTTTTCCAAATCAAAATTCACGTTCCTAAATTCCCTCTAAACTTTCTCAGCCACGCTTCTCAGTCCGAAAATCTCTCACACTGCCACACAACTCCGACGTCTCCCTCTGTGACACCGCCATCTCACTCCGAAAAATCTCTCTGCACGCCAGGCTTGACGACTCTCTTCGTTCTTGGTATGCATTTTTGAATCGATTCTTGTATGCTTTTGTTATGTGACAATACTCAACACTTGTTTGATCAAATTCCTAAAAGAAAATTATTGTAATTTTAATAATCAAATTTAAAGTGAATATACAACACGTATAATTTTTTCATATTATCTGTCACTGATTGTATACATATTTCTAACTCTTTATAAGAAAACTTGTATTTAGATTGTTAAGACTTAATTTTTTATAGTTACAAATAAAATTTACCATCTATTTATAATGTTAATTTCTTTAAACCGACAATGTCGATTGATTTGATCCAACAATACAGGTTAATCCTTAAGATCATTGAGCTCTACAAAATTATAAAATGTTCAAATAACTTCTAGAATTAGATAGAGTTTGGTTATTCAATAAAATTAAGTCATGGGTGGAGAAAACTTGGATTTAGTCACATAAATCAGCCCCTTTATCACTGATAGTCATAGGTGGAAAATCTTGGATTTGGTCACATAAATAAATTCATATAATATAAATTTTTAGTGGTGAGTGATTGAGTGGAAGAGACTCATCCATTCTCAACCAAACATCAGGGATTCGAATCCTGGCCCTTTGAGGTGGCTACAATTTAGCGAGGAGAGGTCGAATCCTAGTCTTTTGAGGTGCCTATAATTCAACAAATAATAGTCTTTTGGTGTATACAAGGCCTTACAAATACCCGATGACTGAACACTTACTAATGAGGGTTAGGAGTTAACTATCAAACTTGAAGGTAGAACCAAATTTGTGATGACTGGAAACTTACTAATGAAGTTTAGGAGTTAATTATCAAATTTGACAGCAGAACCAAATTTGCAAACATACAATTTCTATAGGATTAAAGTTGTTATATTTTTAAAATATAAAGACCAAACTTGTAAAAGCAGTATACCACGAGACCAAAATTGTAATTTTCCCATAAAATTTTGTTTAACATAAAGTATTTTTTATTTTATTTTTTCAAATACTTAACTATTAACTTTTTGTATCTTTTTCTTCTCACTTTTATTAAACTTATTTTTTTACAATTTTTACTTTTATTTTATTCTTTTGCAATTGCCATAAACATTAAATCTCATTCCTTAAAATTAAAATTAAAATTCCTTGCCTAAAAAAGTATAAATTCCAAAATAAGCCCAAACAATTGTATTATAAATAAGTCATAATTTTATATGGGAATTCTCTCACAATTACCAACTACAAACCACTGAGACGAAACTTTCCAAAAGCCAATAAATCTCTCTTCTCACTTCCCTCGCCACACTCACTCCCACCACCACTGCCGCCGCAGCTGCAACATGACGATCAAGGAGTGCGGTCACCACGAAGACGACGACAAGAGAAAGCTCCACCGCCGCCTCTTCGCCGCCTTCCTCGTCTTCATCACCGTCATCCTCTTCACAGTCCTCGTCGTCTGGCTCGTCCTCCGCCCCGCCAAGCCCCACTTCCTCCTCCAGGACGCCACCATCTACGCCTTCAACCTCTCCGCCCCGAACTTCCTCACCACCACCCTCCAAATCACGCTCTCCTCCCGCAACCCCAACAGCAGAATCGGCATTTACTACGACAAAATCGACATCTACGCAGCCTACCACAGCCAGCAAATCACACTTCCGACGCTCCTCCCCCCCGCCTATCAGGGCCACAAAGATATCACCGTCTGGTCGCCGTTTCTGTACGGCGCAGCCGTGCCGGTGGCGCCGTACCTCGCCGCCTCTCTGGGCCAGGACCAGGCCACCGGAACTGTGCTGGTTAACGTCAGAATCGACGGCAGGATTAGATGGAAAGTTGGGACATTTATTTCGAGGAAATACCATTTGTATGTTAATTGTCCCGCTTATATTAATTTCGGGAACAAGAACAACGCTATTGCTGTGGGCTCCGGGATCAAGTATCATCTCATTATGGATTGTCATGTTGATGTCTGAGATTTATCACCAGGTTATTAATGGTGGTTTCTTATTATTCTTATTGCTAGTTTTTTTTTTTCTATAGATTTGTTTCTTTCTGGGTTTAGTTTTTGAAGTTCTTGATCGTTAATTTTGATTAAGTAGTGAACTTTTAGAAAAATTTTAATGTTTTTAGGATAAAATCAACTTTATGATCTATATTAATTTGCTCTCTTATGTGTTATAAAGTTGTAACTCTTGTCAACTCTCACTTTTCTGTTACACCTGCTAACACATGCAACGGTTACTGATAGAAGTTGAAATTATTAATCAAGGACTTGAAAGTTAAAGAAAATTGCTATATGAATTTCTATTTTTTTTTTTTTATAATTGAACCTTAAGAAGTCATCATTAGAATAAAGGGTTTGGCCAATGGCTTATGTAAAGCCAAAGCAAAACAGAGTTCAATGAGTATTTTGAAAACTTTTCAAGGGTCAACATTAATTCGAAGGATACTCTTTTGATTCGTCCAATGTTGTACTTAAAACATATCAAGAACTTTGTTGTCCTAAAGGAAACATTTAAAGAACTTCAAATTAATTTTGTTTTCTCAAGATTAAACTATTGATTCATCTTGTTCTTGATTCTTGATGACTTGGGCGGCATAATTTTAGGATCATGTTCCATGAAACGGGACTCCATTGGAACTCGTTTAACATGCTAATTAATTATGGCCAATGGAATTCTATGCATTTCAAGATATTTTAGAGTTTCGATCCACTAAATGCAACGAATTATGTTTTTCCTTTTTTTTTTTTGCATCTCGTCTGATTTTAGTGAGAAATTATTGTCATAATTTTCTCACTAAAATCAGACGAGATGCAAAAAAAAAAAAAGAAAACATTTTTTGTAAGTACTTGAAGATAATTTTCATTATTTACCAACCATGTGACTAAAAAGTTGGGTTAGGTCCTGTTTTGAACTAGTCTATGACTCGCTTGCTCTGTTTCTCATGAGTGATGACGGCCTATTTTCAGAATAGGACGCATCAAGCCGGGTTGGACCGGTTAGAAACTTGAGACTCGAGTGATTAAGCTAGCATAACGTCAAACCACTAAACTATTATAAACAGCATAGACATTCTCGTTTCAATACTGTGAACTTTTCAATGTACAAAGCAGAAATTGTTCTGGATTTTTACATACAAATCCAATCTAATTCACAATTTTATAGCTCACCAAGTTTGTTGTGTGTTACAGTAACCGTTTATATCCGACTTATATCACGACCAAAGACAAAAGTCGTCAACCAATTGATCGCCACGTAAAATCTGTTCCTCCAGCTTATAACTCGTGTGAGATAAGCTGATCGCCAGATGAACCAGCTCGTAAATCCGGCCATTGATACACCTTTTGCAGCCTGATAGACAAAAGATTAATACGACTTTTTTCTAGATGGTCTTTTTAGTCGCTAAAGAAACAATATTAAAATGGGAATAGAAATAAGGGTCAATTATGAACACCATGGGGGTTTACGCCCATTTACGGAAAACACCCTAAATCTTGAAAACCATAACATTTTCAAGGTATGAGTATGTTTTTCGTAAAACAAACAAACCTCAGGGGGTTCTCCGTAATTATCTGTAAAAATAAATATTAACCTTGCTCTGCCTGAGGTCGACAAGGGCCTTGTACCTCCCGATCGTAGCCATACTTCCTAAATGCCTATACACAAACGGGTCACCAAAAGCCAAGTCTTTTGCAGCGTCAGCATGTCCGCCACCGGCCTTTCCTAATTGGTTCAATAGTTTTGCAAGATATTTTCCCTGTCGCTCCGCAACCTGAAAGAAACCTTTCCGAATTAGGGCATGTAGGGCAATGATTTTTTTTTCTTTTTCTTTTTTAGTTAATTATTGTAACTCATTTTGAGCGAATTACTCTCGATCCCTATGTTATGGCTAATGAGTATAAAAAAACATATGGCAAAAAATCTCATGTGAAAATTAGAATTTGCTCGCAGGCCCTTGCTTTTTTGATTTGTTCCAAAGAAAATTATGAAATTACTATTTTACCATTGTTCAGAAAAGAAAAGAAAACGAACAAAAGTAGATTGGCAGCAAAAAATACTAATGTCACCGTAAAAATGCATGTATTTTCATGGTCAACGGACATAAGATAGTTGGGTATTTGTGCAAATTTATCACAGGGGTTTTTTAGGTGATTCTTTTCTTGCGGGATTTCTTATGCTCATTAGGTATAACATGAGACACGGTTTGGGAGCAGTTAACTCCTTTTCTTTTGTTAAGGATGACTGTAGTACTTCATGTGTGCAATTAATCATATGTTAGGAAATATTAAGCTTTTTGTCCAAAATAAGAAATATGTAATCTTGTGAAGGTAAAACGAAAATGAAACGGATATGAACTAGCATGCCTGGGCCAAGGCTGGAAGGACAGTTTTGCCTGTACTTTCAAGAAAACCACTACAATCACCAATTGCAAATACATCCTGCACCGAAGGTACTCTTAGCCACTCATCAATTCCAATCCTGCGGTTATCATCAGCTCTAGTTACATTTCATTAAAGGGCGAAACTTGAAGATGGATCCAAGTGATATACAGAAACACGAAGATTATTGCACAAAAATTCTGTAAAGGTGGCAAAATTAAATAGGCGAATTTCATACAGTACTCCTAAGATTTTTCATAATTACAAAATAACCCCTCAATGGGTTTTCTGTAATTTTTTAAAATAGAGAGCATTTTGTAATTATGGCAAACCTTAGGGGTACTGTATGTAATTCGCTCATTTAAATATAGATAATTTAGAAAGTAGTCGTATACCTTCCACCTGGTGCTTTAGGAACTTCGAGGGAATTGACAAATGATGAAGGACCAACACCTGTAGACCATACTAAAACACCATATGGGATATGGGTGTCGTCACTGAGAATAATTTTGTCAGGTTTCACATCCTTCACAATTCCTCGCACAAGACGAACTCCTGACTGAGAAAATGATGCATCAATGTCAAATAAAATTATAAAACCATAAAAAAAATTACATGGAAAGTAAATATATATCTTAGAAAACATCGAAAGGATGAAGCTGGCTGACCCTATAGAATGAACACAACAGAAATCAACTCTGCATATTCCATAAAGGGTAATTACTCACTTTTGTCAATTGCTTGATCGCATATGTTCGGAGACGATCATCGAAGGATGATAGAATCTCATTAGCCTGCAACGAGGGAAACATAGGTTAGGAATAAAATAGTCAATTTCTATACCCCTGCGAGACTGCCATACAGTTGATACTCACAAATTTGGAAAAAATTCAAACCATTCCCTAAAACTTATTAAAATTACGCAAACCACCCTTTGGAGTTTGGGGTAATTACACAAACCACTCCCTGATATAGAGCATATGTGCACCGGTTGTAATATGGCAATCACTGAACAGGTGCAAATGTAATTAAGTTTTATCAGCCTAACCTCGACCAAGGTAACATGAATATAATCCTTGACATGAGAATATCTTTGATGAACATCTTTCTGTATAAAGTCGCTAAGTTCGCCACTAAACTCGACTCCCGTGGGCCCACCTCCAACAACAACACAGTGCAGAAGCCTACGCTTCTCTTCATCACTCACTCCTGTTTTAACACAGGTAATTAGAAAAAAAATACTGCATTTCTAAATAATTTATTAATTAAGATTTAATAGCTAGGTTTTTTGTCATACCTGGCACATCCGACAGCATTAGATTTAGGAGCAGTTTTCTCCTGATTTCCTGTGCGTGATGAACTTCACGAAGAAATATTGCATGCTCTTTTGCACCTTTAATACCAAATGTAGAAGCCTCTGCTCCAGAAGCAATTACTAGCTTGTCGTATGCAAGTTTGAAGTCCCACGGATCTAATGTATCAACCCCCTCGGTAACGGTTTGGCAGTGAACCTAATGTGGAATTTTGGCTTGTTTTAATTAATAACACTTAAGTCCAGATAGTTGTGAGAAAATATTACATCAGGATAATAGTAACGCAGTTCAACTCCATGTTCTGATGAATTACATTGGACACTCCCCCCACCACCCACACTGAGGTTCACGCTGTTTTTGAAGAACACCCTGAAATCTTGAAAATTACAAAAAAAATACCTCGACTCATAGTCCGTTTTGTAATTTTCAAGGTTTGTGGGTGTTTTAGTAAAATGGCCAAATCTCAGGGGTTCTCATAATTATTTCTAATTTTTAGTTATCTCACCCTATCATCCTTTATGAACAAGGATTCTGCAACAGATGCCAAGGTCTCACATTTACTTGAAAACTATATTACGAATCCAAGAAAGTAACAAATTGAACTATTCAACACTAATTCGAAGTCCTTTACACATCCATCAAGAGGAAAACACACACACACAATCCATCCAAGCACATAAAAGCTTCATCACATTGAAGTAACCACAAAAAACGGCAACCAAATACCTGGCGATTCTGGAAATCAACCCCAATCGAGTTAGCGAGGAAGAAATACGAACCGGGTTCCCGAGAAATGGCCGGTTGAATCCTTCCAATGGGCTCGGCAACAGACCGGAATTCAAGCGTGCCGACGCAAGTCGAAGCCAACAGAGGAGTGAACACCATGTGATTTCTCGGCGAAACACAAACAATATCATAAATCTTCGTATCGATATCCTTGATGAGCCTGCACCCGGCCCAACCCGAACCCAAAACCACCACTCTAGGCTTCTCCCCCGGCTCCTTCGTGGGCCCCAGCCCGGGATACTTGCTCAGAGAATCGGCACTGAAATGCTGCAGCAATTGGGCGAGCGACGGCGGCGGAGCACCAAATGTCGCCGCTGGTTTCCGCGGCGGCGATTTCGTGAAGGTGGCGGAGAGCTGGATTAGATTCCTGAACCAAGGCATGGTTAAGAAAGTTTGTTTTTTTCCGTGATAATGATTGATTTATTCTTGTATTAATGAATCTTATGTGGGTTTAGTCATGCGTTTAGGAGAAGAAGAAACTCCATTAATTCTGGGAAGGCGAGAGTGAGTCTAAGCTGGAGATCTGCGGCGGCTGCTCAAACGGTGGTGGCACCGTGACTAGTCAACACATGGCATCTGCAGACAAGTGACGTGAACAGCAAGAATTATTTAACTAATTTTCTTCATTCATCAAAGTAATCAATCCCTTAAGGGGTTTCAAAACAAATAGTTAACTATTAAATTTTATATAAAATCAGAAATTAAAAATAAATAAAAAATCTTGGCGTTCAACATATATAAGATTTTCCAAAATACATGATTATTTTTTATGGGTAATTTGCAAAATAATAATTTTAGCTAACACACTAGGATATCCAATTCAAGTATGTGGACGTCATTGTAGATAAGTTCGCAAAACAAGGGCAACTATGCCAGGTACATCAATACACTTCAGACAAAAAAGAAAATAGGAAGAATCTCTTAGAATTAGGAGAATTGTATTTCTTTATTTTTTATTATTCTTTTAGTTTTACATCCAATGTTTTTGGAGACTCTGTAATTATTCAATTAGGAGCGATTCTCTGAATCAATTGTTCAATGCACAAATTATAGTTTGAACCGAATTGTATATCTCTATTTTCTTGTCTCATTTATTTTATTTTATTTTTTTCATTAATTAAGAGCCGAAAACAGGACAATAAGATTACTAAAAAAATCCAAAAAAAAAAGGAAGCCCAATAGAGGCCCACTAACAAAATCTGTTTCGGTCACGTTCCATTTTTGGTCAACGCATGCGTAATGGGCCTCGTGGCCAGCACTATACAGTAATAGTTAAAAAAGCAAAACGCGCCAAAAGATCGCCACCATAACGGTGCAAATTAAAGGCGCGAATCGCCGATCCGAACTTGCTTAAAACAAAACCCCATTTTTATCTATTTAATTAAGTAAACAACTAGTGAGTTCCACACACCACCACATAGTTGGCACAATTACGAAAATAGTGGTAAGCCGTCCCACTTTTTGAGGTATCTACTATTTAACGAAAAGACTAGTTATTATAGTCGATGATAGATACTTTAGTCTAGAGAATAATAAAATAAAATCTAATTAGTTATATTTTTTATTAAATAATAGTAAGTTTTTTGCTATGCTCAGTTTAATGGGATTTTACATTTTAACGATAACAAAACTAAATATATGGATAATCGATTTTAGGAGATGAATGATCCTGAATTTGCAGACACATTTGCTGCTCTTTCATCTCGCCCCTTGCCCGGCCTTGCCCAGGGTTTTGATTGGAGGCGGATAGTGATTGAAGGCGAGAGTGTGAATGTTACTAGAAAACTCCATGCTTTCGATGAGGGTTTTTCTTACTTAATCAATATTTTTGAGGAAGTCAAGTCTTTAATTATTCATTTCAATTATTATAATTATTATTTTGTTCGACATGATACTAATGTTATAGCTAACGTGTTAATTAAAAATATAGCATTAACTGCATTGATTTGGGAGATATTCCTAATATGGTTTGAAACTATGTAATTTCTTATTCGTGTTAATATTAATTGCTTGTTCCTTGTAAAACAAAAAGAAGTACCGAACAAAGAATTAATTCATATTATGTAATTATGAAATAGTTTGTATAACTCTCCTTAGATTATTAGTGGAATTTAAGAAGTAAAATACCAAAAAGTAGTACGTGATCTCATATATTGGCCGATAAATATTATGTGAGTAGAAATCCCATCACCAGTGTCCTATCTGTCAACAAGTAAATGTTAATTAGGCACTATATACTCGATTAATGAACAACAAGCCTAGGAAAAAATAAAATTTCTTAGCATTTAAAGCATACTTCAATTATATGATGTGTTGACACAAATATTACGATATAAATACGATATGATGGTAGATATGACAATACGGATTTCTTCAATATTTACCAACTAAATAGATGTGCGATTGGACTGAGAGGTAACACTCTACAATAAATTTTTTATAACCATCATAAACTTTGGAGTTTTGGACCATTATTATCTATTATGACTTTGTATTATCCAAGAATTAAGTTTATAGTTGATTTTTTTATCAGCACATAAATGAATACTCGATTTGAGTCATTTGACTAATATATACATTTGTATTCATATATATGTATGAGGAATTTATTTATTTTTATATTATTTATATATGTGTATAATAAATACAATAAAAATAAAATAAAATAAAATAAAGTGGGTAAGTAAATAATAAAGTGGTTCCTTCCCTCCACATCTATATCCGAACCAAATTCCCTCCGTTGCAGCAGCCTCACTCCCCTTTCCCTCGTTTTCTTCTCCATTTTTCTTTCCCTCTTTATTATTCTCTCGCAAATCAGATCTCTTCCAACTCCCACTTCATCTTCTTCACCAATTTCACTCCCCCTCCACACTTTTCACACTCTGATTTTCAATTTCTCTCTCCCAAAACCCCAAAGATCGATTCTTGAAAACCACAATTAATTGGAAAATTTCCAGAATTGCTTCGCTTTGTTGGGTCTTTTCAGCTTCCAGAAAGAGATCAAATCATGCAGCAGTCGGACCCGCCGCAGCATCACAGTTCCAGAAAACAGTTGGCTTTCACTTCCATGAAGCCGCCTTTTGGTGGTGGTGGGGGTGGAGGAGGAGGCGGTGGTGACTACCACCACTTCGCCGCTGCTGATGCCCGCCGCCCCAATCAGGAATTTGATGAGAACATCGTTGTGAAGACGCCTCCTGTGAGTTTTGAAATTCTTTTGAGTTTTGCTTTCGTTTTTACGCACATTGCAGTTTATGTTTTGCAATATAGTTTAGATGTGACTGGAGGTATGGACATTTGATTGTTTGATGTAATTTGCAAGATTTATTACTAGTCTGTGTTCTCGAGTATGTTATGGATGATGGACCGGCTGGATTATGATGTTGAAATCTAAGGTCAAGTTCAGGGATAAATTCCCAATTCTGTGATCTAGCCTGTCATAAATGTCAGGCAGTCGTAATTTGATGTTTCAGCCTCAAGATTTCAATTTTTATATTAGGCGAAACTTTGAAGTAGGGTTTATCTACTTAAGTGATGAATGTGCAGACATATTCCCTTGCATTGATGATCTGCTTCATATATTAATAAGTAGCTCGCTAATATAATCTGTGATGCCGGGGAATTACCTGCAGTACTTTTCCTTATATTGTCCCCTTTCTCAATTTTTAATTGGTGGTCTTAAAGGTTCGACTTATCTTGGATCAGATGTGCTACATATTCTCTTTGGTCGAATTGGATGGACATATTTATAGCATTCTCTTATTGATGTTAGTTATCCATTTGTTTCGTTTCACTTTTCCATGATTGGCGTTATACACTTTGGTCAGCATATCTGTGTATTGATTGGTGGGTTCTTAAAGTTTTTTACTTTAATGCATCCCTTCCAAGGCACATTACCTTCTTTGGCAAAGTTTCTTGACAATATGTTCACGAAACAGATATAGCTTTTTATAATCTTTTGGACATTGTTTCAGGAAATAGCATGCTCTCTCTTCCCCTGAATGTATGGGACACTTACTTATATTTATGCATTTGATGAAATGATCATTTTGTTATGGAGAAAATTGAAACACCTTATCATAGTTATGGTCATGGTTCTTTTGATTTTATGCCTTGCACCTGATTTTCTTCCTTAGTCTAGGAATTCATTAATATCCTTAAAAGGTTCCTCCAGACTTTAGGTTTTGAGACGAAGAAATGAAATTACTTGAATATACCTCTATGCTTTGAGTTCTGTTCAATGTAAGGAATTCCGTGATTGATGAGATTGAAGTATCATCTCCTCGACATATTATGGTTCTGCAGAAGTACTGAAATATTCTTGGATGTTCTTATAGAAAAAGCACTTGTAATCTGATATGAAATTTAATGGATTGAAGGATGTAAACCATGAAGGAGTTTACAGTTCATTGATTATGAAATTTCTGGCGATTGATGATATCCATTTTAATGTGTAGTTAATTTAAGATAACTCAGTTTTAGTAAGTTTGGTCTGTATTTGTGATCATGATCGCGGCTGCATTTCTGCTGAGTTTGAACTTTGAACTACCAACAGTTTCAACCTGTGTAATAATTCAAATTGAATCAGAGGTCTGTTTTTATCATCTAATTCAGAAAAAATTGCAATTAAAATGATATGGTAATCAGAGGGGTTTGTTTCTGCAGTTGTACATGCTTATTGTGCTGCATATTTCTATCATTATCATCAAACTTTAAGTAAACAAATAGACTGGCATCTGCTTTTTCTGAATGATCTTCGCATATTTATTATTCGTATATTTCTGCAAAAATAGGTTTGTTTCACTTATAATGGTTCATGGTGGTTCCTTCATTTTTATGGTAGATACTTAATTTGTTTCAAAACAACTTATAGTTATATTTTAAGCCTATTATGAATGTGACTTGTTTATTTCTTATGTTTAGCCATTAAAGCGGAAAACAGGAACAGCAGATTGTGAAGTAGAATCTGCTGAGCAACATGCAGGTTCTGGCAGTGTTCAAGCTGTCAAAGGTCCCGTCCGGACACCACCTTCCGGAAGATCTGGAAAAGCCCAGAAGCTTCCAAGGACAACAAAGGCCAATAAAGCTCAAATTCCCATGGCAAATATTGGTAAATATAATGTCAATTCTATTTTTATTTTGTTTGGTCAAAATGTTAATTCTATTTATTACTGCATAAACTTGTCTTCATGTCCAATTTGTGTTGAATGGAGAAAGGAAAGATGAGGAAGAGAAAAGTGGTTTCTGATAAATATTTTTGTGAAGGTTCTCCTGGAGGCAATAATCTCACTCCCGTTGGTCCCTGTCGTTATGATAGCTCTTTAGGTAATTAATAAATTGTCTCAAAATTCATAAATCTAAATTCATTCTGTTTTTCGTCCAAGGATAAAACTCAATAGAATTTAATTTCTCTGTCCCAGGTCTATTGACAAAGAAATTCATTAATTTGATAAAACATGCTGAAGATGGTATTCTTGATCTGAATAAAGCTGCAGATACATTAGAGGTGATTATTTATTTATTTCTGTAATTGATGCTTCACGTTGAAGAACCATGTTAAGTAGCTGAAACTTCTTTTGTCTCAACAGGTGCAAAAGAGGCGTATATATGATATAACTAATGTTCTTGAAGGCATTGGTCTTATAGAAAAGAAACTCAAGAACAGAATCCAATGGAAGTATGGAAGAATTAATCCAATAAAATTTAAACTTAGTTTGAAATATCTTAAGTTTATGATTTCAGTTTCCCTACAAGTTACTAAAGGGTAATTTTTATCAAATAGGGGCGTAGACGTCTCAAGACCAGGGGAAGTTGACGAGAGCCTTTCCAGTTTGCAGGTACAATCATAAAAATGTGCAAATTAAAATTGTATTTTCCTTAATTACAGAAAAAAAAATTATCTTGGGAAGGTTTCTGATCCTAATGAACTTTTTGCTCTTGTACAGGAAGAAGTAGAAAATCTGAACCTGGAGGAACGCAGATTAGACGAACGCATAAGGTCTTCCAAATATTGAAAAGAACTTGTGTTCCAATTTACTATTATTAAATTCTATTTTTCTGACAAGTTTTGTTGTTTCAGAGAAATGCAGGAAAAACTGAGGGGTCTGAGTGAAGATGAAAACAATCAAAAGTAATCACACTGTTCTACATGTTCAAGGAACTAAAATATTTAAATTTTATTTTGGCTACTCATATATCTTATCATATCTTGTCCAGATGGCTTTTTGTTACTGAAGAAGACATCAAAACCTTACCTTGTTTCCAGGTATAATGTTTGTATCAGTTCAACCAACCATATATATTGCTTGATTAATATTAAAATACAGTTATTATCTTTGTACCAGAATGAAACTCTGATAGCAATTAAAGCACCTCATGGTACTACTTTAGAAGTTCCAGACCCTGATGAGGTACTTTTTCCTTCATTTTCCTTTTTCTTTTTAATTATTTTTTCCCTTTGTATCTAATCTTTTTTGGTTAATCTCCCCCTACAGGCCGTTGATTATCCACAGAGAAGATACAGAATAGTTCTTAGAAGCACCATGGGCCCCATAGATATGTACCTTGTCAGGTACGTTTCCTTTCTTTCCCTTTCTTTTTTTTTCCACAACAATAATATTAATATTGTGGTGATTTTTATTCTTTTGGAGTTGTATTTGATTTGTGCTTATTAATTTAGTCAATTTGAGGAGAACTTTGAAGAGATCAATGCTGTTGATGCCCAAGCAAGCCTTCCTGAAACATCAAATGCGGCTGAGAATGCTTCTGAACCATCTCCAGCACAAGAGATTGTAGGACATGAAATTGATGTACAAGGAATAGAAGCTCAAAGAATGTGCTCAGATGCAAGTACATCACAGGATTTCGTGAGTGGAATAATGAAAATCGTGCCAGATGTGGATGTAAGTCGTTTGACAATTGAATGAATATTACTTTTTACTGATTGCAGAGGTATGAAAAATCATAATTTGATCAAAAACAGTAATATCATGTCGAACATCATTATATCAACAAGAGAATCAAAATATGTGTCGAAAACAGGCTATATTACAATCTTAAATCTTTTCAGGGACTAACTTCTAATTTGATGCTCGACTTTTTGCAGAACGATGCAGATTATTGGCTATTATCAGATGCGGATATAAGCATCACCGATATGTGGAGGATAGACTGTATCCTAATCTAGTTCTCATTATTTACATTTTCATGCTCTTTTTTTTCTTAATAAGATATTTGTTTCACTGGAAAATCGTAGGTCTAGCCCCCATAAAGAATCCCTTTTTTTATTTTAGTTCCCTGGATTACGGGTTTCTCACATTAGTTCTGCATTTTTTGTGTTTTCTCAAATTTGGTCCCAAGAGTGGTATTCCATCAAATCCCTATGGGAGAAACCACTCAATTGGACCAAAATGGAGAAAAGACAAACAATATTCTCAGTGGGTGTTTGCAAGGGCCTTTTCTTTTGGAGAAGCTAAAGTCAAATTACTAAAAGTGGCCCGTGTTTATAAAATAAAAAAGTGAAAAGCTAAAAAAAAGGAGTGTTTGGAAGAAAAAAAGTTGAGAAGCACTTTTATTACTCTAAACAAACTTCCACTTATTTACGAAAATGACCTAGAAGCTAGAAGCTGAAGCATAGCTTCCAGCTTCTAGCTTATTTTTGAAGTTGGTTTCCCGAACACTCCCAAAATGCTGAAAGAAAAGCAGAAAGCACAGAAGTATTTTTTCTGGAGTTTGCAAACACCTAAATGTGATAATCCCATACCAAAATCAAAGAATGTTGTTTTATAGGATGAAGCTTCAATTTCCCGTAAGTTTCACAATATGTTTCCATGACTAACCTACTATAGCCGGTGTCGACTGGAATACCTTGGATCCTTTGCCTGAAGATGAGTATCCCGTGGCAGGTATTAGTACGCCACGAGCTCAAACTCCAGCCACAAATACAACTGAAATGCCTTCTGTTTTGCCACCACCCCAAACTTCTTCACCACCAACTACAATCCCATTGCCCTCCGTAACCAATACCAAAGGGAGTTAGTTAAACTCAGTTCTGTTATCTTTTGTTGTATATTAGAAAGCCCGGAGTTTCATTGCTACGCTCGAAATGCTGAAATAAATCAGACATGTAGTCAGCTGTACAGTTTCGGTTTAGGAGATACCTCATAACAGCAGTAAATGAGTAATTGCTGTGAGGATTTATGTTCTGTATGTACATCATGAATATATTGTGTAGGCTCTTTTGTAATATACTAATCTAGGCTATGATCGGTTGCACGAGAATGCTCTTCGGCGGCCTTAGGATTTTACTGGTGATGTATCGGCGGCCTTAGGATTTTACTGGTGATGTATCTGAGGTACGAATTCGATTCATTATGTCTACAAGAATGATTTCCTTATGCATTTTGCCTATTTTTGCTTCTTTTTTTTTGTGTGCGTGGTCTTTTAACACGTTTAGGTAAAATTGCTATATTAGTACGTGACTTTCACATTTTCGGTTTTTTTGTTCTCTGGGGTGTCATTTTATCAATTTCATCATTTAAGTTTGCTATTTTAGCAATTCTAGTCAGATTTCGATTGAAAATTGATAAAATTGCCGAAAGTACATGCTACGTCAGGTAAAATAAAAAAATCGCTAATTTTTGAAACTTACAGGACAAAATTGAGAAAAATGACATCGGAGAGGACAAAGGTTAGAAAGACTAATCTTTTGCTAGCACGTTTATTCTGAGTTCGAGTATGTTCGAACCATTAAGGTATAAAGCTCTTGACGGTCATAATCTGGTGACTAGGACTCGAAACCACTCATGAAGTCAAGTATAACACTGAACTACTAAGACATATTATGTACTCCGATCTTGTTAAATAAGTTGTTAGCCTTTAGCATCAGCTCCTTATAATTCGTGCTTCAGCATATAATTCAAGGATATTTCTAAAAAGACTATCTTGTACTATTTTATCTTATCGAACACATGTGTCGGATACCTGTCTAGTGTTAAATATTAAAAAAAAAATCGTGTTGACGTGTCCGTATATCTCATCTGTCACATAACCATAGCATTAATCCTAAATTACAAGTGAACAATTTCAATGGTCCAAAGTAGTATTAAATCTTTAAC
The DNA here is from genome assembly GCA_958496215.1 of Verbena officinalis. Taxonomy (NCBI): domain Eukaryota; kingdom Viridiplantae; phylum Streptophyta; class Magnoliopsida; order Lamiales; family Verbenaceae; genus Verbena; species Verbena officinalis. Next base: position 2,808,038 of record OY292385.1, read on the forward strand.
ATTTGTATCATTGCATGTGGTAACGCAACAAACTTGATTTTCCATAAATTTGGCCAACTTATACAGTTCTAATTCATGAATGGAAAACGACGCTTGATTGGAACTCAGTATCAAGACATATTAACATACTCATTAGTTAAAATTAAGTTTGGAGAAGTGTTAACGCACTCACCTAATAATAATAAGGTACAGTAAATTAATTAAGAATATTGCTGAGAATTGGTGGACAAGATCGCGTTTCACATGATTAAGCGTGACTATGTAAAAGGGATCATTTGAAAATGACTCAGTTTTGCTGGTACGATTACTGTGTCAGTCAGTCCATATTGTTTAATGAGAACCTAATTTTATTTATTATTTGATGTATAATGGATTCCTCCTCCAATTTCCATAGTTTAAAAGTAATTAACGTTTGGTAATTGTTTCTTGGGATTTGGGTCCTTATGCAAGCTCTAAGAAGAGTTAAAAAATACATAAAAATAATGTTTAGTTTTGTTATTTCTGATTAAAATAAGTTAGAAGATTTAAGAACTCGTATTCGAAATTACGTGTTTGATTTTCAGTCGATGGATGGAACTGGAAAGTTATTTAATACAACTTTATAATTTCACAAGCTTTATGGTGTTTAAAATAAATTGCAGTATAGTTTGAATTCTCAAAATTTCACCAATTATAGTAATGTGACAACCACTAATGTTGACACACATATGTACCTTCCATGGTCAAGTTTAGTACCACACATCCGCATAAATTGACCCAATTTCATTTTTTTTTTTTCTAAATTGTCGAGAACGGTAATTAATCATCTCGTTGAATTATAACAATCTCAAAAGATGAAACAACTAATTAAGAGTTTTAAAATTGTTTCACACCTAAAGCTAAGATGACTACGAAACAAGTATTCGATAAGATATCCAACACAATGTTTCACGTTAGTTTTATTAAATATTCTTGTATCATAATTCATAATTGATTAAGACATATCATTGACCAATCCAGAAAAAGAAACCGTAGATTTATGAGTTTGAATTAAAAAGCCATAATTAAGGATAAAAAAAGTTAGTGAAATATCATTTAAATATGAACCTTATCAATTACCCATCATTTAAATCTTATTATAAATAAATATTTTTCTCCTTGACGCACCATATGCCTTAAATATAAGATTCAAAACACCTCTTAATATTCTCCCTTGCTTTACAAGGCAGATTGCAAATCTATCCAAAGATTCATTCCACAAAAGATCACCACCTAGCGCCGCCGTGCTCCGCCGCCACTCGCCCACCACATGTCTACCAGCCAGAGATGGAACTTGAAGAAAATCTTCACAACAAGCCGAGGCTGCGGCTGTGGGCAAAAGGCAACTGACATTATCGAACCAAAACCCAAATCCCAAACCACCACTACCACCACCACCACCTCTGATCAGAAAATCACCAACTGCGCCGCCTCCTCCTCCACCGGCTCGTGGCAGCCCATCATCGACGACGAGGGCTACTATACCTCAACCACACTCTCTCTCAACATCGACGGCTCCTCGCCGCAATTCTGCTCCGAAAACCGCGATCACCCCGAATGCTCCAAATCGGTCACCACCCCCTGCCCGAAAATCCACGACAGCCTCGCCGTCGTCAAAGATTCCGACGACCCGTATCTCGATTTCCGGCAGTCGATGCTCCAAATGATCTTCGAGAGAGAAATATATTCAAGTGATGATTTGCAGCAGCTGCTTCAGTGCTTTTTGCAGTTGAACTCGCCGCACCACCACGAGGTCATTGTTCAAGCGTTTATGGAGATATGGAATGGTGGTGTCGCCGGCGGAGAGGAGGATACGCCTCCGTGTTCCACCAGTAATAAGTCCACGTGAGGTGGGGGTGGGCAGGTGGGCGTGCGGTGGCCATGTGAAGACATTAAATTTACAGGTGTAGGGAAAACTACAGGGAAAAAAAGGAAGAAAAAAACAAGTATGAAATTTAAGTTTGATAAGGAAAAGCAATTAAAGATGGTTTTAATGGTCTCTGACAAATTCAGAAGTGAATAATAATGATAATTAATTAAGTAGAGATTTTTTTCCTTTTCTTATTGTTTTTTTAATTTTTTTTAGTGTAATTGTAATTTTTAATTAATCTTCAGATATTGTTGATTATTCTTCAATCTGCATGTGTGATGGTAAAAGATTTTTTTTTTTTTTTGGTACAAGTGTTGTGATGGTAATTGATTGATAAGTAGCTTGTTGCATCCCTCAATTTCTCATTAGATAATTTCTATATGATTTATAAGTTTCAAAACCTAGGAAAAAGGCCAATGATGATACATGTCAAGCTGAAGCAGTGTAATTAGTGTTCTAATTTCTAAATCTACTAAAATATAGTTTATTGAAATTTGTTTAAGAACCCTAAAATTGTCAATTTTCGATCAGAAATGTCAAAATGTAATAAAAAGTCACGAGTTCGAATTTCTGAAGTACAAGTTGTTATCTCACTTCCAAAAGTCTAAAACCCTAGAATTGTCAAGTACTTTGGATTAGGGGTGCACACGAGCCGAGCCGAGCCGAGTTTGGTCTAAAATATCAGGCTTGAGCTTGAGCTTGAAACATTTGAACAAGGCTTGAGCTTGAGCTTGAGCTTGACAAGCCTGAATTTTTTAGCTTGAGCTTGAGCTTGAGAAAAGCTTGAGCTCGACTTGAGCTTGATCGAGCAGCTTGACGGTGGCCGGTGACAGGTTGGTGGAGAGTGGTTGACGGTGGCCGGTGATAGGTGGGCGGAGAGTGGTTGTCGCCTGCTGGGACAGGAGCGGCGCTGAGGTGGTGGACCGTAGACGGCGAGGGACTGGTGGTGGTGTTGGCGATAAGCAGCGGCAGGAAAAGGGCTGTGGAGTGTGGGCTGCCTAAGAACGGCAAGGGGCTGGAGGTGATGGACGGAGAGGGGCTGGTGGTGGTCGGCGGTGGGCAGCGAGGGCGCTGAGGTGGTGGACCATAGACGGCGAGGGACTGGTGGTAGTGTTGGCGATAAGCAGCGGCAGGAAAGGGGATGTGGAGTGTGGGCTGCCTAAGAACGGCGAGGGGCTGGAGGTGATGGACGGCGAGGGGCTGGTGGTGGTCGGCGGTGGGCAGCGAGGGGTTGATGGTGGCCGTGGGTAGTGGGTGGTGGGTGGTGGGTGGCAAGGGTTGAGAGAGTGAATTGGGAATATGGGCAACTAGGGTTTGAGAATTGAGAGGATTTACTTTAATTTTGTTCTTTTTTTAATTTTATTTTATTTTATAAATTAATAATATTATGTATTATATATAACATAAAAAATATATATATATATAAATTTCCTAAAGCTCGCGAGCCGGCTCACGAGCCAAAAACACATGAGAAATAGGCTCGGGCTTGACTTGATCTAAAGTTTGAACTCGCTTGGGCTCGGCTTGAGCTCGACGAGACTCGAGTTCGAGTCAAGCCTCACCGAGCTCGCAAGCCGGCTCGGCTTGTGTGCACCCCTACTTTAGATTACACATTCACACATATTCAAATTGAAAAGTTCACAATAATATATCTTCGATGTCAAGAGAAGATAGATCATGGATAGTTTAATTTTTCATAATAATATTAATGATTTTTCATAAAAGGTATAGGATTGAATATTTTATTAATATTTTCATATTTATCACTATAATTTGATGGACAAATTCATTAATTAATGTGCAAAATTTTGGTTATCAAAGCAAACTTTAGGCACATTACATTTATGGTAAAGTGAGGTGTGACCATGCACCAAATATAATAACGTAATGTCGGTATGTGTTTTAAAAAAAATAAATTAAAAAGGCATGAGAAGATTAGACAAGAAAGGTTAAGCAAGAGTAGTTCGATAGGGGGGAAAAGGAAATTTTGAAACGGAAAATAGAATTTATGATAATCGAAATACAATAACGGAAGTATTAGGTATATCTTCACCAAAAAAAAAAAAAAGTATTAGGTATACCAACTTATAGCTTAATTAGAAACCAAGGGAAACAAAGTAATTTTCTACTTGTTACATTGTATACTATTTTATAATGGAAAATTCTGTTTTGGAACCCTTTTTTTTTTCTTAAAGTTTGAATGGATTTGACGTCAGTAACTACTAGGGACTGGACATGATCCAAAGTTCAAGTAAAGTCGAACTTGCACCTTCTGATAGATACGATTCGTCGATCTCATTCCTTACTAATGGTGTCAATTCTTATTGCCATGTTTTGATAATACTTAATTATAATTTAATAAGTGTTTTTGGTTGGTCTTTTTCTTAATATATATATATACGGCCCCTTCCGGCGTCCGCCCCTGATGATCACATGAGCTGCACCGACTTATTTATAAGAACTCATGAGGAATCCATCACATTCAAATGTTCCTTTTATTGTAATTTGTAAAGGCATAGCAGCTCGTGACCAACATTACTCATCAGTACTGTTTATTTATTTATTTTTTTTTTTTTTGTAAGAACCAGTACTGTTTATTCGTCGTGATTTTACATATATAAATCTTTTAATATGAAAGTTATTAGTATACTGTAATTAGGTCTATATATATGTGTCCACAATTTTAAGATTCTAGCTTGTATTAAATTAATCAGTTTGGAGGATATATATCTATGTATAATTCATTTGTGATCAGGCACGTATCCAAAATAATAACTATATATAACATTATTAATGATTGCGATTCATAATATATAATATAAACTTCATAACATAATTATAAACCTATAATATAGTAATTATTGCTCAAACTGGCCTAGTTAAATGCTACCACGTGGATTAGAGTCGTACCTCACACATATAGTTGATCTCAAGTTATAGATCGTTGACCCCCCTTTTTTTTATAATAATTACATAAAGTGACACTTTGATACAGGCAAAACTTATGTTTTTATTATACCTGAGCTTAATCCGAATATATAGGGGTATTTACCAACTTTATTGCTTTTAGAAAAGTTAAAATTGGGAAAAGTGAAGTAATAGAAGAAGAGAGTGTATAGAAAAAAAAAAAAAAAAAAAAGCTAAGAATCACTTTTAATACTTTGAAAAAACTTGTATCCACCATATCTTTCTTTCTTGCCCATGCTCTCGGAGGATCCGACTTCTTGGTTTGAGGAAAACATGAAATTACGCAATTACAGAAACATGCATTATTAATCCGGACCTGCATGCCTTGGAGGATTAATTTGTTTCTTAGCTGCAATCAGGACTATATGAAAAATGCGCAACCTTTGGGTCTTTCAACACAAACGAATGCCGTTAATGCTATCCTTAAACTAGCCATGGATGTTATTCGACAATGTTTCTTGGCTCAACCAAGGAAAAATGCTACTGTTAGACCGTTGCTGCCTTGGAAAAAACCGAACAAAAGGATGGATGAAGCTCAATACAGATGGAAGTGTTTTAACCACACCGGAAGTCGGCCACGACCGGGGTTATCTTAAGAGACCATTCAGGGAATTGGGTTTTTCGGTTTCGCCGCCAGATTGGGGAACACTAGTACAATCACTTGTTGCAGAGTTGTTGGGGCTTACAGAGGGCTGGGGCTTCGATTAACTTGGGATACACGTGTTCAAAGAATCGAGATCGAAATTGATTCACAAGTGGTATTAAACTTGATTAACTCAGCGGATATTAGCAATCACCCGTTTGGGAATCTTATTATGGATATTATAGAGAGCTTCTTCAGCTGCCTTGGATATCTCTTTTTATCATGCTTTTAGGAGCTATAAAACGTTCTTCAGCTGCCTTGGATATCTCTTTTCATCATGCTTTTAGGAGCTATAAAACGTGCACCGATGCCTTGGCGTAACTGGGTCATGACTTACCCTCATATCATAATTTTTGGACCGAACAACCTTTGTGTATTTGTGGGAGACTCTCTTGAGTACTTTATACGAGAAGTTGTTTTTTGACAAAAAGAAAAAAGAAACTTGTATTTATTTATAAAAATAACCAAAAGTTAAGAAACTGAAATCGGAAGCATATCCTTAGGTAATTCAAATTCAACTTTTTTCTCATTATTTATTCAACCATGGTTTTCTTTCACTGTTTATAAGGGAGTTTTCGTCCCACTAAATTGCACCATACTCCAACCAGCACTCGATACTAAATTTTGATTTGGACATAAATTATAGTCCATTCTCTATAGAGGAGCTTATTCGTTTGGGCTTATGAGTTGAGGCGAAAGTTGGGCTTGTAGCCCAATTCGGAGAAAAGACTTCTGGAAAAGCAAAAGTCCAAATTGGAGATGTTCATTTTTAAAGAACAAATTAATTATTTGTATTAACCACAAGTTAACTATAAACAAATTGATAATAATTAATAATAATCCTAGCTAATTCTAAATAAGCTCCTACACTTAATAAACTTCTAATCCATACAAAACACCGGCATGTTTCTCATGCCCATGCTCTACAAAATACACATCCCTCATTTTCTGAAAAGCGTGCCACGTCAGCAAGCTATCCGACCCGGCCTGATGGCACTTCCCGACAACCCGGTCCACATCCAATGCCCGAGCCACCCGGTCCAAACCGCCGTACAAGCTCTCGCAGAACCGCATCAGATGCTTCACATCGTAGACGTTTTCCCCGAAAAGCACCCTCAGAACCTCCAGGAACTCGCTGAGCCCGCCGGGCAACACGCGGCGCGTGAGGGTCTTCACCAGGTACCCGAAATCATACGCGCTGTGGAACGTCACCCAGCTTACGTCGTTGTTGCAGACCAGACCGGATCCCATCATGAGTTCTGCGAAGCGGGCGGAATCGATGCCGGATACACGGTTCTTCTCGAAGTCGATCCCGTGGTTCTTGAGCAACTCGATGGCGTCCGCCGCGTGGGGATCACGCGCCGCGTCGAAATCGGAGAAGTTGAACTGCCAGATGCATCGTTCGTCGGAACCCAGATCCGGTAGATTCCCAGCGGCGTCGGAGAGAGTGAGGCCGAGTTGGATCAGGTTCAAAGCGTCGACGTTCGACTTCAGCATCCGGTAGTGATCCTCCGGGGAAGGCCGCCGCGGCCGGCTCTGAGTCAACTGGTGGGGCTTGAAGATAACTCCGGGGAATTCCGTGTCCATAGAGATAAACGGGAAGCGATCGACGAGATCCGAGATCAATTCGAATTCGGATTCCAGGTTATCGGACCACACTTCTCGGATCTTTATAGGTTTCGAATCGGCCTTAAGGTTGTCGGACGACATGATTAATCCACTGCAGATTGATTTTCCTGTAGAATTTGATAGTTGTTTGTGAGGAGATAGGGCTATGAAGAGGGGATGTTTTATACGGAAGAGGATGAGATTGAGATATAGAGAGAGAGAGAGAGAAGGCGGCCGCGGGCGATGTTGGGAAAAGGAGAGATGAATATTGGAAATAGATAAATAATTAATTGTAATAAGAATATTAATTAAAACTTTACACTCATTATTACACAAGTGGGAAGAATACAGTGTTCCCTTCTACAGTTTCAGACACGCCTTTTTCTTGTATTGTAATAAAGCCATTTCCCATGTAATGGTCTAAGTTCAACGCGTTTCATTGTTTTCACTTTAAAAAACAAAAGTTTACTAAATAATTGTGGCCTTGAAATTGAAATTTTCTTTTTTTCTAGGTTACCTAATTACCAAATATATTAGCTCTCGACTCTAATTGTTGTTAGAGACCCTAACGAAAAATATGATTTGTCTTATAAATAGTTCTTATTTGTTCTGTTGAAAAAGTTAGTGAAATGTAGGAAATTCGATAAGAAAATGTGATGAATTATAGGAATCATTACAACCCTAACGAAAGTATTGAAAATTGTTTGATATGATATATTTATGTAATTTTTCAAATTTTATAGTATATTAACTTAGTTAAGTGGAATGTAAGATAGGAAAAATATATTATTATAACTTATAAATGTCATTCTATTGGTCACACGGATTAAGAAATGGGGGAACTAGTCCAAATGAGACTGCTCCTATGAGTCAATATTTTCTTCTATTAGCCAGGGGTGGGTTGGGGGGTCAAATCACTGTTTTTTAAGGGTAAATAAAAAATGTAGTAGTAAAATCACAAAGTATTTGGGAAAAAACAATAATTCCATGTTTGAAAAAAAAGGGGTAAGAAGTATTTTACTATACTTAAGAAACTTTGTTAATTTAAAAAAACAACCAAGAAATTAGAAGTTGAAGTCAAAATTATGTTTTTAGGTACTTCAAATCTTTTAGTTTATGTAACGCCCCGAAAATCCGCATTATTATCCGGTACGTCCGATTTGTTATTTTGCGCGATTTAATTATTTTATTTGATAGTTAGTATGTGAATTTTTAACAATTTCATAAATGAGTGAATTTTGGTTTTTAAACCATTGCATGTCAACGTGCGTTCAATTATATGAGCTTTGACTGTAAAATTGTTCAATTCCGACAACCTGCTATTTTTAGTAAGTTCGGAGTAATTACGGTTTTGCCCCTCGTTTCTAAGTCAAGTCAAAGTTTGACTTGACCACTCTCTCTCTCCCTCAAACCTCATTCACGTAAGAAAGAAGAAAAGAAAGAAGAAAAAAAGAGAAAAAGAAGAGAGAAAAGAAAGAAAGCTTCGATTGCTCATTCCGACTTCGATTTCCGACCGAATTTCGATCCGTGAAACTTTTCGAACTCCTCACGATCTATTCTTCAGGTAAGCTTCTCACGTCCTTCGCGTTTAATGCTTCCTAGGCTATGATTTATAGAATTTTGTGAATAGTTTAATAATATATGAAAAATGTGAATATGAATGATTTTGTGGATGGATTTACGTGTTTCTTGGTCCTATAAGTAGATTAGATGTTGTAGATCATTATATGTAAGTTTAGTTTGAGGTTTTGCATGATTTATATGATTTAAATGTTAATTTTTGGCTCATTCCCGAGAACCCTCGCGATTTTCTGCTGTGTTGATAATCCGCACGGCCTGACGCACGGTCTTGAGACCATGCGCCAAGACCGTGTGCATATTTTGGCCTTGCACTGCCTAACGCACGGCCGTGCGCAAGCCGGTGCGCAGGCCAGTGCAAGTTTGTCCGCACCGGCTTGAGCACGTGTTCAAGCCCGTGCGTTTGCCCGTCCCCAAGACCGTGTGTATGCCTTAACCAAAATTTCTCCATTTTCAACTTCTTGCTCTCGGCATTGAGGGTCAAAGGGGTAATTAAAAGTTGACTTTCTTCGTTTGACCTCCGATTCAAGATCCGATTTCACCTATAGGTCCTATAAATCATGAAATACATATTTTAGGTAGTTTGAATTTTTCCGACTTCGTTTGGGTCCCGTTTCTCGTGTTTTTCGTTTAAGCCTTTTTGGCTATTTTTCAAATGTTGTCCGTTTCGTCCGAAACTTGAATGCATGCTTCCTTATTGCATTTTATGCATGTTTATGAGCTTTTATTGCATTCCAACTTGTTTTGCTTATCGAATTCTATGAATTTCTATGTTTTGTTACAATGTGAACCTAAGTGATATGAATGATTGTTAAACGTGCTTCTATGTGTTTTAAATCTTTCGTATAAGCCGTGCGTCGTCGTTAGTCTTATTTGGTTGTGTCTTTGTCTTTTGCAGACGATACTCCCGTGGAGTAGTGTGCCTGTCTCGCATTTTGCTCTCGTTTTTGTCAAGCCAACAGGTGGGGTTTTCAGTTTCTTATAGTAGACGATAATACGTACATAATACCAACCCTACTACCCGATAAGCCTTGTTTTATGATTTGTTTTACATCCGTCTGTATATATAGTAGATATTTAAGCTTATACTTTTATGATCTTGAAAACGATTTAATATGAAAAGTATTATGTATAAGTTTGTGAAATGTTTACGAAAGAGGCAAGCAAATCTTTGTTTTCCGAAAGCGAACTTTGGCATTATAGCCTCGCACACGACTTGCCTCGAACGGTCTTTTGACCACATGGAAATGTTTGAAAAGCGAGCTATGTATATGAATATGTTTGACCTGTTCTGATGGGCCCGGAGTAAGGACGATAGGACGAAGTCGGTAGACGTCGGGTCTACGGCGGAAATTCTATGGTTTCCTCCACCTTTGGGAGCTCGGGGTGAGGCCGGAGTGGCAGCCCTTTGAGTACCTGAGCTTGTTTATGTATGATATGTGTAGTTAGGGGTTGCTCCCTGATTACAACTGGAGGAATAAGGTGGGTTTCTGTTTTTATGATTTGACTGGTGGTTCAGAACTCTTCTCGCTGAGTTATACGCTTTGTTATGTTTCATTTTGAGCTAGTTCACCAATCGTTTGCGAAAACCTTTACTTCTGTTATTTTCTTTCTGTTTAAACTGGTGATCTACTTTCGTTTTTTATTATGTACTGTCTTTTTCCCCCTCACTTAGTCGTTTGACTAACCCCATTCGTTTCACCCTTTGGTTTCAGGATTCTAGGCGGGCTTCAGTAGTATTGAGTCGTTGTCAATCGAGTTACGCTTTTGTCTTATGTAAACTCTCGTTTCTTGTTGACTTATGATGTATGTAGGATTTGATTTATACTTATGAAAATCCGGGAATAATATTGTAGAACCCGTTGTAAACATTTGTTAATATTTAATGGAATTTGCTAGCCTTGGTGGGCTTTACCTATCTGTGCAATCATTATGGGTTTTATGTTTTGTTTTATATTGCTTCCGCTTTTGGGTTTGTCTCTGTTTTGAAACTCCCGCCTAGTAGTAAATGTCCGGTTTGCCGTTCGCCGGGTTTTGGTTCGGGTCGGACTCCTTTCGATTCCGGGTCAGGATCCGGTGCGGGGCGTGCGTTTGCCCGTTTGGCGGCGCCCGCTACAGTTGGTATCAGAGCTCTATGGGTTCAATGGCCTATGCTCTGAAGCGTCGAGTCTGTCTAGGTCCGTACGGCTTAGGAACTATGTGAATTGCGTGATTGTGCTTAAGTGATTGTGTGAATTTGAATTCCTTACGTGTTAATGCTTTACATGATCACTTACCGTCATGCATATTTGTACAGTTTTGCAGGATGCGTCGTGGTAGAGGTCCTCCTCCGCCTCCTCCCCCGCCAGAGGGACCTACGCCAGCCCAATTTATGGCGGCGTTACAGCAGTATGCTCTTCATGCACCTCAGGAGACGCCGGAACAGACGGCTATGAAGGCAATGAATCAGTTTCTCAATCGTAATCCGCCACAGTTTGTGGGAGCACCGGATGATGTGGCTGCAGAGGCCTGGATATCGGCCTTGGAGAAGATATTCAGACTAATGCACATTACGGATCCACAGAGGGTCGAGTATGCTGCCTACCTGATGATTGGGGCAGCACATGACTGGTGGACACGGATCGATCAGCGTTGGACGCGTGATCGGGTGGTTCCGACATGGGCTCAGTTTTTGGTGGAGTTCAGGGCTAAGTACATACCGTTGGTAGTCAGACAATAGCGGGAAAGGGAGTTTTTGAACTTGAAGCAGGGCACGTCCTCGGTAGATCAGTTTGAGACACATTTCTCTCGCCTCATTGTTCACTGTTCCTATATGGTTGAGGACGAGGAAAGAAAGACACGCCAGTTCGTGGAGGGTTTGTCTCACAGCATTCGACTGCATATGATGGCTGTCCGCCCCCGATTTTATTCCGATGCAGTTGACATGGCTCTTGCTATAGAGTCAGAGATGAGACAGATGAGGCCTACGTCAGCACCTGCCCCCGCAGCAGCTAAGGGTTTTTCTTCGGGTCCGAAGAGGTCTTTTCCTTCTGTAGGACCATCTTCTTCTTCAGCTGGGAAGAAACCGTTTCAGCAGGCTCCGAAGCCGAATGTTCCTCCCCAAGCTCAGGGTTTTCCACGACCAGTTTGTGGATATTGTGGAGGTCCCCATTTGGAGTCTAAGTGTCGAAGGAAGTTAGGGCTTTGCTTTGGATGTGGTAGCTCCGATCATCTTATGAATGCATGCCCGATGAAGAGAGGTCAGAAGCAGCCAGCTCAGCCTCAAGCCCAGGCCCGACTTTACGCCTTGGAAGGCGATGCTGAAGATGTCGCGCCGGATGCGAATGCCGTGGTGGAAGGTACGATATATATACATGGCATTCCCATTCATGCATTGTACGACCCGGGTGCTTCTCACTCGTTTATTGCGCCTGCCGTTGCTTTATCTGTGCATGCGCCTGTTGAGTTGCTTGAGTATGTGTTAGTTGTTAGCTCGCCGATGGGTTCTAGAGTAGCTACGAACCGCGTTCTCAAGCGTTGTCCGATGATTATTGAGGGTACCGAGTACCTTGGGGATTTAATCGTACTGCCGATGAAGGATTATGGGGTTATTCTTGGGATGGATTGGTTATTTGAGCACCGAGCGAAGATCGACTGCTATGAGAAGAAAGTTGTGCTTGGTTCCAGTGAAGTTAGAGGTTTTAGAATGGGTGAAGGCCCGTATATCTCTATGATGGAAGCCAAGAAGCTTATCCAGAAGGGAGAAGCAACTGGTTTTCTAGCTTATCTTCTCAACCGTCCGAAAGAGCAGACGAAGATCGAGGATACCGATGTGGTTAAGGAATTCATGGATGTGTTTCCCGAGAACTTGGAGTTTCTGCCCCCTGATAGGGACATTGAGTTCGTTATTGATCTAGTCCCGGGTGCCGAGCCGTACTCGAAGTCTCCGTACCGTATGGCTCCTGCCGAGTTGAAGGAATTGAAGAATCAGCTCGATGAACTCCTTTCGATTGGATATATCCGCCCGAGTACCTCGCCTTGGGGTGCTCCAGTCCTGTTCGTGAAGAAGAAGGACGGTACACTCCGTATGTGTATCGATTATCGCGAGTTGAACAGGATGACGGTGAAGAATAAGTATCCTTTGCCGCATATTGAGGAGTTGTTTGATTTACTCCAGGGATCGAGAGTTTATTCTAAGCTTGATCTCAGACAAGGGTATTACCAGCTCCGTATCCGAGCCGAGGATATTCCGAAGACAGCATTCAACTCCAGATATGGTCACTTTGAGTTCGTGGTCATGCCGTTTGGACTCACGAATGCTCCTGCCGCTTTTATGGATATGATGCACAGGATCTTTCGTCCGTACCTCGATAAGTTTGTTGTGATCTTTATCGATGACATTCTAGTGTTCTCGAAGTCAGAGGAAGAGCACGCAGAACACCTCAGGATTGTTCTTCAGGCTTTGAGAGAGCATCAGTTATTTGCTAAGTTTAGCAAATGCGAATTCTGGATCGACAGAGTGACTTTTCTAGGTCATGTCATATCCGGAACGGGAGTTGAGGTAGATCCTTCGAAGATCGAGACTGTGTTGGATTGGGAGAAACCTAAGACTCCTACAGAGATTCGCAGTTTCTTGGGATTAGCAGGATACTATAGACGTTTTGTCAAGGACTTTTCCAAGCTTGCTAGTCCGTTGACTGCGTTGACTAAGAAGGATGCCAAGTTTGAGTGGTCAGACAAATGTGAAGCAAGTTTCCAAGAGCTCAAGAAGAGATTAACTACAGCCCCAGTGTTAGCTATGCCTAATGGATTGGAGGGACTCGTTGTGTACACAGATGCGTCACACGAGGGATTGGGTTGTGTGTTGATGCAAAATGGGAGAGTTATAGCTTACGCCTCGAGGAAGCTAAAGCCAGCCGAAGAGAACTATCCCACGCATGATCTTGAGCTAGCAGCTGTTGTGTTTGCTTTGCTAAAGTGGCGTCATTATCTGTATGGCACTACGTTCGATATCTTCACTGATCACAAGAGTCTTCAGTATTTGTTCACTCAGAAGGATTTGAACAAGAGACAGCGTCGATGGATGGAATTGTTTGAGGATTATGATTGCAAGATTCAATACCATCCTGGAAAGGCGAATGTGGTAGCCGATGCATTGAGTCGTAAGGCGAGTGTAGCTCTGCTAGAGGCTAAGTTTGAGCGAGTTAATATCACCTCGCAGGCTCACGTTCACAGTATATCGATTCAGTCAGAATTGGGTCGTAAGATTCGAGATATTCAGGCTACTGACGAATGGACTCAGAGGCAGATAGTTCATATTTCAGATGATTCAGAGTCCCAGTTTCGTGTTGATGATTCTGGCATTCTCCGCTTCGAGACTCGAGTTTGTGTTCCTGAGAGTCTTAAGAAGGAGATTCTTGCTGAGGCGCATAATACGCCTTATACAGTACATCCTGGTGGAAGTAAGATGTACCGGGATCTAAAAGAGTTGTTCTGGTGGAGAGGTATGAGGAGAGACGTAGCTGATTACGTCAAGAGATGTCAGACATGTCAGCAGGTCAAGGTAGAGCACCAGAGACCTGGAGGATTGCTACAGCCACTACCGATTCCTACGTGGAATTGGGAGCAGATTGCGATGGACTTTGTGTCCGGTTTACCGAAAGTTAAAGGTGGCTATGATAGTATTTGGGTGATAATTGACCGACTTTCCAAGACTGCTCACTTTCTGCCGGTCAAGAAGTCATTCAAGGTGGAGAAGTTGGCAGAGCTTTATCACCGAGAGATTGTTAGGCTTCATGGAGTTCCTGTGAGTATTGTGTCTGACAGAGATGCTAGATTCACTTCTCAATTATGGCAGCATCTTCAGGAGAAAATGGGAACGAAACTGACATTCAGTACAGCAGCACATCCGCAGACCGATGGCCAATCTGAGAGAACGATTCGATATCTCAGTGATATGCTTCGTGCGTGTGCCTTAGACTTTCGCACCAATTGGCACGACCAATTACCGTTGATTGAGTTCGCCTACAACAACAGTTATCAGTCTACAATCAAGATGGCACCTTACGAAGCACTGTATGAAAGGAAGTGTCGATCCCCGTTGTTTTGGGATCTTGAGGATTGGCGTTGGACAAGGGATAACAAAGGAAGAGGAGATTCTCCGCAGTCTCTTCAGAGAGCGATTGACCGAATTCAGATCATCCGTCAGAGGATGAAAGCAGCCCAGGATCGCCAGAAAAGTTATGCCGATACACGCCGCCGACCTTTGGAGTTCGAGGTTGGTGACCGAGTGTTTCTTAAAGCTTCACCTCGAAAGGGATTCACTCGTATTGGCAAAGGTGGTAAGTTAGGTCCGAGATTCTTAGGACCTTTTGAGATTCTGGAGAAGATTGGAGAAGCTGCTTACAGATTAGACTTGCCACCGAGTCTGACAGGAATCCACAACGTTTTCCACGTTTCACAACTCCGGAAGTATCACCCGAGTGATTCAAACATTCTTCCTATCGAAGATGTTGAGATAGAGCCGGACTTGACGTTTGTTTCACAGCCGGTGAAAATTTTAGACAAGAAGACTCAAGCACTGCGTAACAGAGAGATTCCTATGGTTAAAGTGCTTTGGAGGAGTCAGTCGGTTGAAGAAGCTACATGGGAAACTGAAGAGAAGATGCGCAAGTTTCATCCCGCATTATTTGTAGCAGACGAGAAGAATCTGGGGACAGATTCTCATAAGGAGGGGTGATTGTAACGCCCCGAAAATCCGCATTATTATCCGGTACGTCCGATTTGTTATTTTGCGCGATTTAATTATTTTATTTGATAGTTAGTATGTGAATTTTTAACAATTTCATAAATGAGTGAATTTTGGTTTTTAAACCATTGCATGTCAACGTGCGTTCAATTATATGAGCTTTGACTGTAAAATTGTTCAATTCCGACAACCTGCTATTTTTAGTAAGTTCGGAGTAATTACGGTTTTGCCCCTCGTTTCTAAGTCAAGTCAAAGTTTGACTTGACCACTCTCTCTCTCCCTCAAACCTCATTCACGTAAGAAAGAAGAAAAGAAAGAAGAAAAAAAGAGAAAAAGAAGAGAGAAAAGAAAGAAAGCTTCGATTGCTCATTCCGACTTCGATTTCCGACCGAATTTCGATCCGTGAAACTTTTCGAACTCCTCACGATCTATTCTTCAGGTAAGCTTCTCACGTCCTTCGCGTTTAATGCTTCCTAGGCTATGATTTATAGAATTTTGTGAATAGTTTAATAATATATGAAAAATGTGAATATGAATGATTTTGTGGATGGATTTACGTGTTTCTTGGTCCTATAAGTAGATTAGATGTTGTAGATCATTATATGTAAGTTTAGTTTGAGGTTTTGCATGATTTATATGATTTAAATGTTAATTTTTGGCTCATTCCCGAGAACCCTCGCGATTTTCTGCTGTGTTGATAATCCGCACGGCCTGACGCACGGTCTTGAGACCATGCGCCAAGACCGTGTGCATATTTTGGCCTTGCACTGCCTAACGCACGGCCGTGCGCAAGCCGGTGCGCAGGCCAGTGCAAGTTTGTCCGCACCGGCTTGAGCACGTGTTCAAGCCCGTGCGTTTGCCCGTCCCCAAGACCGTGTGTATGCCTTAACCAAAATTTCTCCATTTTCAACTTCTTGCTCTCGGCATTGAGGGTCAAAGGGGTAATTAAAAGTTGACTTTCTTCGTTTGACCTCCGATTCAAGATCCGATTTCACCTATAGGTCCTATAAATCATGAAATACATATTTTAGGTAGTTTGAATTTTTCCGACTTCGTTTGGGTCCCGTTTCTCGTGTTTTTCGTTTAAGCCTTTTTGGCTATTTTTCAAATGTTGTCCGTTTCGTCCGAAACTTGAATGCATGCTTCCTTATTGCATTTTATGCATGTTTATGAGCTTTTATTGCATTCCAACTTGTTTTGCTTATCGAATTCTATGAATTTCTATGTTTTGTTACAATGTGAACCTAAGTGATATGAATGATTGTTAAACGTGCTTCTATGTGTTTTAAATCTTTCGTATAAGCCGTGCGTCGTCGTTAGTCTTATTTGGTTGTGTCTTTGTCTTTTGCAGACGATACTCCCGTGGAGTAGTGTGCCTGTCTCGCATTTTGCTCTCGTTTTTGTCAAGCCAACAGGTGGGGTTTTCAGTTTCTTATAGTAGACGATAATACGTACATAATACCAACCCTACTACCCGATAAGCCTTGTTTTATGATTTGTTTTACATCCGTCTGTATATATAGTAGATATTTAAGCTTATACTTTTATGATCTTGAAAACGATTTAATATGAAAAGTATTATGTATAAGTTTGTGAAATGTTTACGAAAGAGGCAAGCAAATCTTTGTTTTCCGAAAGCGAACTTTGGCATTATAGCCTCGCACACGACTTGCCTCGAACGGTCTTTTGACCACATGGAAATGTTTGAAAAGCGAGCTATGTATATGAATATGTTTGACCTGTTCTGATGGGCCCGGAGTAAGGACGATAGGACGAAGTCGGTAGACGTCGGGTCTACGGCGGAAATTCTATGGTTTCCTCCACCTTTGGGAGCTCGGGGTGAGGCCGGAGTGGCAGCCCTTTGAGTACCTGAGCTTGTTTATGTATGATATGTGTAGTTAGGGGTTGCTCCCTGATTACAACTGGAGGAATAAGGTGGGTTTCTGTTTTTATGATTTGACTGGTGGTTCAGAACTCTTCTCGCTGAGTTATACGCTTTGTTATGTTTCATTTTGAGCTAGTTCACCAATCGTTTGCGAAAACCTTTACTTCTGTTATTTTCTTTCTGTTTAAACTGGTGATCTACTTTCGTTTTTTATTATGTACTGTCTTTTTCCCCCTCACTTAGTCGTTTGACTAACCCCATTCGTTTCACCCTTTGGTTTCAGGATTCTAGGCGGGCTTCAGTAGTATTGAGTCGTTGTCAATCGAGTTACGCTTTTGTCTTATGTAAACTCTCGTTTCTTGTTGACTTATGATGTATGTAGGATTTGATTTATACTTATGAAAATCCGGGAATAATATTGTAGAACCCGTTGTAAACATTTGTTAATATTTAATGGAATTTGCTAGCCTTGGTGGGCTTTACCTATCTGTGCAATCATTATGGGTTTTATGTTTTGTTTTATATTGCTTCCGCTTTTGGGTTTGTCTCTGTTTTGAAACTCCCGCCTAGTAGTAAATGTCCGGTTTGCCGTTCGCCGGGTTTTGGTTCGGGTCGGACTCCTTTCGATTCCGGGTCAGGATCCGGTGCGGGGCGTGCGTTTGCCCGTTTGGCGGCGCCCGCTACAGTTTATTTCGATATATATACTTTAGCTGAATATATGAAAGTATGAAAATTAAAATATTAAAGAAAAAAATTATTTTTTTAGAATTTACAAACATTATATCACACCTAGACAAACACATTCACATATTATTACCACACACAAATTAAAAATACTAGGGACCCTATCGAAATATGATTTTATTATTATGAATTAAGGTGGAACTTATGACTTTTTTCTTTATTTTTTTGGGTAAAGACTAAAGAGTGGCCTTTTCTTTCTATTTCTGGAGGTACGTCCTCCACTTGGGATCTCAAATTAGTAGCTAGGCAATGTGTTTGATATGCCGAAGCTGTCCTTATGCCCATGTCATGTTTAGTTCAAAATTAACTAAAAATGCACGTAATTTTCATTTTATTAAGAAGAACCCATGCTCGTGTTGTCATCATTTACGAATTCTTGAAAATATCAAGTATGGAACAAAAAGTATTAAAAAAAAAAAACAATCTTTTATTCGATCTATTCGCGTGTGGTTGATTACTTAAAGTTAGAGACTAACTTTTTGTTTGAATTTGGCTTAATTGAAAAATGATATTGAGACCAACTTAAAGAATATCGAACCATAAACTTATCATTAATAGTCGAAATTATAATAGAATTAAGAATCTTGGAATCTCAAAACTTTCTAGAAATTAGTATATGGCCGGATCGATGGTGATAGGTTGGCAAGGAAGTAAAGACAATAATAATACAAGATTAGGAGATTTAATTTGAAAATATTATTCATCACGAATTTTAAATTCAGTGATTAAGAAATAAATTATGCCTTATTTATAAGCATGTATGGTGGCTTCCAGCTTAACTTAACACTTATCCATTCCCACGTGATATATGTGCTCAATTAGGTCTATTGCTGAGCCAATAGTAACAAATTAGTCTGATTTTTCCATTTGTTTAATCATGTGATCCAAATTTAACATAATAATAGTGCTTAACAAGTTGGGTGGATGCTGGACCGTGTTTGGCAAACTCTTATATAGAAGACTAATACTTATATTCGTGAGATTTAAATCTATGAGTTCTTTGATTATGAAACTACCTTCTCGCTACTAATTAATCAAGAAATACTTGGCTTGTTTGTTGTTTTTTTTGATAAGATCTAGAGTTTTCAATTTATTTTTAGGGTTAATCAATCAGAAGTTTGCTGAACTACAACGGGTAACTTTTTTAGTCAAAAAATTATCATCCCACCCTTTGAAAAGTTTAAAAATTATCGTGTATCCCTTTAAATTAGGGTTTTTGCTGATGTAAGGAAACAATTGACTTAAAATGATCAAAATACCCATGAGGTAAATGTAGCATAATTTAATTTTCAGGAACGTGCTTTGTAATACAATACTTGTTTTGGGTGTTATCTGTAATTATTGATATAATATGGGGGCTGCCTGTAATTTATAAAAAAAAATGTTTGAGGGTATAACAGTTGGTTCCCATTAATTTGACATATTAGTAGAACCTAGCCGCACTTGTGCTGTGTTTTTAATTTGATTGTTAGTTAGTAATGAATGATGATTGGTACCTAAGCTAGCTAGTGGGGTTCCAATCTCCATAAAATACATGTTAGAAAAATATAGATAATGACTTTGATCAATAATTTCTTAATTTTAATTTCTTGAAGAACTTTGATCAATGTTTAAATGGATACCGGAAACATTAATAATTCTTAAATTTAGAGAAAAAAAAAAGGAATTGTTTAATTTGGTATAGTTTCAAAGAAAATGAAAAACGAATTAAAGAGTCAACGGGAAAGAAGGGGAAGATGTTGACTTTATCCCCTTGACTCAATTGCTAATACCTACATGACTGCACGATACCAATAAGTTCTACAACACGATGGCTTGACCTAAAGTTTTGTTCTGCTATGTATAATTGTTGTATTTATCCTTTTAAATGAATTTGTTTGGGAAAATTATAAAATTGGAATACTATTTTACCCTATATTAATATTTTGGGATATCAAAAATTCGTAATCATATCCTTTAATTTCTAACAAAATCTCATACAACCGTATTATGCTCATATAACTCATCAATAAATTGCATTAACTATTAAAATTGGGAAAATAAGTAGAAGGATGAAGAAAGGTTCATATAATTATGTCTATTTTAAATTAAAAAATAAAAAATACCTTTATTCAAGCATATTCGTATTATATGCAAAGTTTCCGATCAAATTGAAAATCTGCTAGGTCATTGATAAATTCAATTAGTGTAATTTATAATTAAAAACTCAAATATAATTTATGTCACAAATATTAATAAATTCAATTAATATAGATTATAATTAAAAATTTATAGTAGTTTAGCTTGCAAATTCTAGAAGTTAGAGGTTGTAAATAGTTTGTTTTCCTTTAGATAATGAATCTATACTATACTATTATAGTATTATAAAAAATTGTAGATCAAATTAGTTGTTTCTCCCCATTATGAATTGACTAAATTAACCTTCTTCTTATTAAAATTAATTTTAGGTAACATATGTAATAACTATACTTCCCTTAATTATTTAAGTTTTATGTTAATTGATAATTATTAAATTTTAAAAATCTTTTAAATTTCTAATATGTATAATTATGAATTTTAATTAAGATAAGCTTTTAAACCTCCAGTTTGAAAGGACCTACTAGGAGTAATGAAATAGGTTAGTTTTTCTATTAATAATAATTAATGATTGAAAGAATTCTATTAATACGAATTATAATTTCCGTTTGACCTTACAAATGTTAAACATGTTTACTGTTCTTGATAATAAAATTAACTAACAATCAAACTATTTTTTTTCTCTGAAAATTGCTATTTGGAGTTAGATTCTACCTCTACCAAATTAGAGATTTGAATTTTTTTAGCAAGTATATTGTGGATTATTTTCTTTTTTTTTTGGTAAATATTGTGGATTATTTACCCTAAAAAATTATGAATGAAATTAATGAAGTATAAAATATAATTTAAGGAACTCCACTCAAATTAAATTTAAAAAGGAGCTACAGGGATAATATATAATATTAACAATATATTTATATAAAATATTGAAGATAAATTTATAATATAATTTATAATTAAAAAAAATTATTGGAATTTCATTGAAATATAAAGTTATAGTTGAATATTTTGAAATATTTTTGATAACTTTAAAATTTTTCTTTCAACCATTAGATATTTTGAATATATAATATCAATTTGAGAAAGTTAAATTTATAAATAGATGTAGAATAATTATGACCATTGAACATAACTGAGTCATTTTCTCCAAATCTTTAGTTGAACTCATTCATTTTCTTTTTAATATTTTAATTACATCTTAAAATTATGTTTATAATTTTACTATAAAACATGATGATACACGTGGAGCGCATGAATAACTTTCTAGTACCTATAAAAGCAGTATAAAAAGCCAAAAATAAATTAAAATTAAAATTCCTTTTGGACAATTCTTTTTAGTTTTATGGAATCTATTTCTTTATCAAAAAAATAAATAAATAATTAAATAAATAAATAAATAAATAAAAATAATTAAGAACAAAGTTCCGCTCAAAGACAAGGGTGCTAGTGTTCCGATCTATTTCACGGCTTCTCCCTCCCTCCGTGTGCCTGCCCCAGCCGCCTCAGCAACGCCGTCGCTAACCACCCTAGCACGGCCTTCGCCGTCATCTAGTCCATTATCTATAGGAACCAATCTTCGACATCGAAACAACTATAGAAATTACACTCTCACCCTTTGGATTTCAGACACTGAATCTTAGATATTTGCGTCCTCGTCAATGGCGTGGAGAGCGCTAGGGAAAAAGGTTAGTGCGTTTTCTCTTTTGGTTACACATCCACCAAAGCCGTCCCCCGCCCCCCCAAAAAAAAGAAAATCCTCCAGTTTTAGCCCTAATTTTCCGTTTTGATTTTCCACTGTAATGTATTAGGGGTTACTCATCAATACTTTCCTCCTGTTTGTTGAAGATTTTATTTTGGTTTTTGCTTAGTCAATGGTATTAGATTGAGTCTCCATAGTAGTCGTCTGCTCCCTCCTGCAGGGAATTTCTGAAGGTCTTGCCAAGACATTGTCAGTATCAAGAGATTCGGTTTCATCATCTTCAAAATTCGGAAGTCAAGATTATGGCAAAGCACTGTCTGCAGTCAGACATTTGCACGGTAAAAAAAATTGTTAGTTCCATTGTTTGTTTTTTGCAATTGTCAGTGTTTCACTACTTGATTTTGGTTGAAGCCTTATTAGCTCCGTTTGATATTTGTGTTACTGTGGTGGGTAACCGTGTCATCTTGTATGTTATACTAATATATTTTGGTTGCTAAAAGCTAGTTCCTTTCTCAAATAGGAGAACACCAAAGGATTTCTGTTTCTTTACCAACTATCCTATGATATTGTTCTAATGTTGAGCTGATAGAATTTCAAAAAGATGTGAATTGTCTAGTTGGAGAATGATTGTTGGTAACTTTTGGAAGTGGGGAGAAGGATTTACTACAGAAGTTGTTTTGTTTATATGTTATGTTCAATTGTATTTCAGGATGTTCGGGTACTGCAGCGTTTCGATGTTCTCATAAAGATCCCTCTTTTTCATCTAACACATGGTTGATTAGGTAATTCAGTTTGCAGTGCCTTTTGTTTCACTAGGTGCAACACAAGTATATAATCACTGAAAGATGGATTCTTGATAAATAATTTAGTTCATTCGTTGTGATTGTGTAATCAGTAGGACAGATGGGACAGCAACTACCCTTTAGTAAGTTCTTTGTTGAAACTATGAAATTTATCTTTAAAAATTATGTAGTATCTAACCATCCTCATTGATAATGTAATGAAAGTAGAAATCATTGGTTCAATTATATATAGTTATTAAATTCTTAATCATCATCATTTTACTTTTTGAGGACATTTCCACAATACAGATGGCTGAAGTAGACCAATGCTGCTCCGTAACGTGTTAATGGGTTAGAGTTATGGGAGCAGCACGCTCAATTACAAATATCTCATCCATCTTGAACTTCATAACTATTGGAACTTTGCCCACAAGCTATATCCCTTTTGATTTTACTAAGTAACATAAACTGTATTTCTCCACTATTTATTTACATAAGGAAAATTAAATTTGTTTCCAAAAAATTTCATCACATACTAACTGAAAACTCGCAATGCCCTAAGATACTGAGTGTGTCATTGTGGATTTCGAAGAATATTTGTATTATCTAGAATGGAAGTTGCCAAGGTAAAAAAAACTAGTCAACATCATATTCAGCTTTTGTTCTGTATAACTGTTCACCTGTGGACACATGCAATTTTAACCATTTCTCAGTTGTGAAAACCCATTTTATCTCTGAACCTTGATCTTCTCATTAATTTCCTAAGATTGCATCTCCCTTATATGTTTCTTATTGGCTTCTAAATTATGGTCTAACAATGTTGGTTCTTAGGTCTTTCCATGCAAGTCCAGAGCTTCTGGCTAGGAAAAGGGAGGATCATTCATTGGGTCTTAAGACTTCCAAGAGAGTAAAAGTTGTCAATAGTGGAAAGTTCTCAAAGAGAAAGAAAGAGACACAACCTCCGGTTGAAATGCCTTATGTGGCCCCTAAGCTAAAACGAGCAGGAAAGCCGTTGCCAGATAAAACCATTGAAATATTCGAAGGCATGACTATTGGAGAGCTTGCCAAGCGTTGTGGAGAGTCTACAACTACCATTCAGAATATTATGACAAATGTTGGGGAGAAAGCTGATTCGGAATTCGACTCTCTGAGCATCGACATCGCTGAACTTGTTGCTATGGTAATCCATTGAACTTTGGATGTCGTGCTCCGATTTCTACTTGATTATTATTGGATGAGTAAAATCATATAACTTGCATATTCAAAAAAAATTATGCAGGACACTTCATCTTTGCAAATGGGAAAATAATTATATGACTACTCTATTAATTGGGTGTTTGCAAAAACTTTTGGTTGTGTAGAAGCTAAAGCTGTAGAAAGTGAGGAGTTTCTTGTGAAAAAAGATAGAAGAGAAGTTTAAAAAAAGCAGTTGAATGTTTGGAAGAAAAAGTTGAGAAGCACTTTGTTACTCTAAATAACTTTCCATTTATTTACGAAAATAGCCTACAAGCTAGAACCAGTTGGTCCTTGGGTGTTTCAGCTTCCAGCTTATTTCTGCTTATTTTTAAGCGAAAGATGATTTTCCAAACATCTTCAAGATGCCGCAAAAACAGAAAGGAGAAAGGCATAAATGGGCTTCTTTTCTGAGTTTGCAAACACTACCTAACCTGGATCAAATATGTGAAACATTTCCTCTATTAAGAAAAATAGAACAGAAAAGTCGAAACAATTTCAATAATATTTTCTCCATTTACGTGCTTTAATTTGTACTCTTTTCCTCCCAGCATCTCACAATCACAAATTTCAACATCTTTCAGGAAATCGGAGTTAGTGTCCGCCGCCTCCACTCAGACAAAGGCGTTCAAATCCTATCGCGCCCCCCAGTTGTCACAGTCATGGGCCACGTCGACCACGGCAAGACCTCACTCTTAGACGCCCTTCGTCAGACATCCTTAGCTGCCAAAGAAGCCGGAGGCATAACCCAGCATCTAGGAGCCTTTGTAGTCGGGATGCAATCAGGAGCGTCCATTACATTCCTCGACACTCCAGGTCACGCTGCCTTCAGCGCAATGCGGGCCCGAGGAGCCGCCGTCACGGACGTGGTGGTGCTCGTGGTGGCTGCCGACGACGGCGTCATGCCCCAAACGCTCGAAGCCATGTCCCATGCGAAATTAGCCAACGTCCCGATTGTCGTAGCGATTAACAAATGTGACAAAGGGGATGCAAATCCCGAGAGAGTCAAAGTCCAGCTGGCATCGGAGGGGCTGATGTTGGAGGAGATGGGCGGAGACGTTCAGGTCGTTGAAGTTTCTGCTGTGAAGAAAAGCGGGCTGGATAATTTAGAAGAAGCTTTGCTGCTACAGGCTGAGTTAATGGATTTGAAGGCCCGTTTCGATGGGCCGGCACAAGCTTACGTTGTGGAGGCTAGGGTGGATAAAGGGAGGGGCCCACTGGCGACAGCGATCGTGAAGGCGGGAACGTTGGTTTGCGGGCAGCATGTCGTCGTGGGTGCTGAATGGGGGAGAATTAGGTGCATTAGGGACGTGATGAGGAGAATGATTAAAGAGGCGACTCCGGCGATGCCAGTCGAGATCGAAGGGCTGAAAGGGCTCCCGATGGCTGGTGATGATATTGTTGTTGTGGAGAGTGAGGAACGGGCGAGGATGCTTAGTGAAGGAAGGAAAAAGAAAATCGAGAGGGATAGATTGGTGAGACTTGAAGAGGAGAGGCTGAAAGAGGAGATGATGCAGGCTGAAGAAGATGAAGGGGATGAGAATGAGGAAGAGAAGATGAAGAGGGTTGAAGTTCCACTCATTGTGAAAGCCGATGTGCAGGGGACTGTTCAGGCGGTTAGTGATGCAGTAAAATGTTTGAACAGTCCACAGGTGAGTATCGGTTCTTGATTAATATATTTTGGGTCAATTACAAACACCCCACCTGAGGTTTGCATCGTTTACGAAAAACCCTGAAACCTCAAAAATTACGAAAAACACCCTCAAACTAATGGAAAATCATTGACTCAGGGTATTTTTTGTAATTTTCAAGGTTTTAGGGTGATTTTCGCGCACAAATCTCAGGGGTTTTTTCGTAATTATTCCATATGTTTTTTAATATATTTTACTTTCAGAATGGCTCAACTTCTGATTTTCATTCCAGGTTCTTGTGAAGATTGTACATGCGGGAGTGGGGCCCGTTTCGCAGTCTGATGTTGATATGGCACATGCCTGCAACGCATGTATTGTTGGGTTCAATGTTCGTGAGCCCCCGAGTACAATTACTCTCGCAGCTACTCAAGCCAAGATACAGGTATATACAAGCTGATGATGCTATGCACTTTTGAGAATAAGAAATCAGTTCCCCCTGGCGAATGAGCATAAAAGAATAATGTGATAGAAAGGATCTTATAAAATATCTTGTCAAACTTAAAATTTGTTCAGAGTCTCTTGCTTTTTGACTTGTATCAGAAAAAATTATAAACTTACCTGTTCACCCTTTTCATTATAAACAAAAAGTAACAAAAATAAAATTTGAGGACAAAAAAGTAATTTAGTCATAAAAAATGCATGTATTTTTGCGTCGAATGTGCGTAACATACAAAAGGTCCTGTATGCAAATTCTACATTTCATTGGTTTTTTTATGAGATTTTGTTTCACACTGGGTTTTTTGCTCATTAGCCAATACACATGAACTGGGTGTTTGCAAACTCTTCTGCTTTTGGAGAAGCTAAAGTAGAAGTTGGAGTTGTAAAAAGTTGTAGTAGTATAAGTGACAAGTGTGTGGAAAGAAAAAGGTTAAAATTTTAAAACTAACAATAGAGTGTTAGGGAAAAAACGTTGGGAAGCACCTTTATTAGACTGAATGAACTTCCATTTATTTACAAAAATAACCTAAAAGCTAGAAGCTGAAGCTAAAAGTTGGTCCTTGGATATTTCTAGCTTATTTCTTCTAAAAGTAACCAGAGGCTGGTTTTCCAAACATTCCCAAAGTTTGAGAAAAAGCAAAAAAAAAAAAAAAAGGAAAAAAGACACTCCGAAATTGATGGAAGAAAACTAATTTTATTTGCTATGACTCCATTGTAGATAAAACTGCACCGAGTGATCTACCATCTTTTGGAGGACATTGGTAATTTGATCGTGGAAAAGGCTCCCGGCACGATGGAAACCAAGGTTGCCGGAGAAGCTCATGTGCTTAACATATTTGAAGTGCAAGGTAGGGGCAAATCAAAGGGAGAAGATGTGAAGATAGCTGGTTGTCGTGTGATAGATGGTCGTCTGACAAGGTCCGCAACATTGAGACTCGTTAGAAGTGGGGAGATTGTCTTCGAAGGCTGTTGTGCTTCTCTCAAGCGCGAGCAGAAGGACGTCGAGGCTGTGGGCGAAGGGAAAGAATGTGGGCTCGTAATCCAAGACTGTCGTGATTTCCAAGTCGGAGATGTGATTCAATGTTTGGTGAAAGTTAATAGAAAGCCCAAGTTCGTTTCGTCTGAGAGTGGGGCCGTTCGTATAGAATGCTCTTAGTATTTTTTTTACACTTTGAGAAACGTATTATTTATTGGCCTCGGCAAATTTTTGTTGTAGATTTAGGTTTGTTAGTGGATTGGCAAAATTCTGTGGAACTAACTTATGCCCTAGTAGGAATGCTAGTCATTTTTGTCTAGACACAGAAGATGGAAAAGCTAGAAAAATTGATAATTTGTTACTGAGGTGAACAAGTTATTTATATAGTGAATATAGTGCAATGTGCAATATATGTAGTTCATTTGAAGAAACATTTCTGTGAACTAATGATGAATACATAGAGTCTTGTTTTTTTATTACCTACTCCTTTAGGATGCTGTCAACTGTTGTATGAACTGCTTATTATTGAATAGTATTAGGGGTGGCAATTGGGTTGGGTTAGGTGGGTTCGTGTTGGGTTGGAATGGGTTCGTGTTGAAAAGTAGTAAATCCAAACTAAACTCGTTAAGTCGGAAATCCAAAATTTATCGTGTCAATCAAACCTAACCCATTAACAAATAACTAAAAGAAAAATTATTGAAAAATAAATTAAAAAACTCAAACCCAACTCAAATCCTAAAAACAAAGAAACGATGTGCAATATTTTTACTTATATTAGACTCCTGGCTTTACTAATATTCTTTTTCCTTTTTTTTTGGGCTTTGTTGTAGTTTCCTAAGGAGTAAGTTTGCTTAATTATTAATTTTTTCTAATAAAAAAATATATGGGTTCGTGTTGGGTCGTGTTGTGGGTTATCCAATAAAATTATCGTGTAACCCACAACCCAACCCAAACCCACCCAAAAATTTCGTGTTTCTTATCGTATTGACCTATTATCGACCCAACCCTATAAGCCCAAACCCAAACCCGATAATATCGTACTGAGTCGTGTTGGGTTATCCTGTTGGGTACAAAATTGCCACCCCTAAATAATATGCTTCTTTCTGGCAGATCCTTGTTGAAATTTGTTAAGCCTTTCATGGTATTTTTAGTAAGGGATAATTACATTTATAACCCCTTGATTTAGGAAAAAATACAGCAAGATCCCTTTGATTATTAAAAATTACAAAGATACATAACATTTAGGTATTTCCATTAGTCATTTTATTATTTCCAGGTAGATGCTAATGTATTATTAACTGAACTGTAGCTCAATCATTTCGCTCATTCCACGTATATCAAACACTATAATAAAAATATTGTGGGTAATTTAGTTATTTTGTAACTTTTCGTTACGCTTTTTCAGGTTTCTGTTAGGATTAGGGGGTCTGTCTGTAATTTTCAATAATCGAGGGAGTGTTGTTGTATTTATTCCTATATCAAGGGGTGTAAGTGTATTATCTAAAAATGTGTATAGAATTAGTAATGATTGAAAAAAATATTTGCTCAAGGGCATGATTGAAAATTAAACAATTTTTTGGGGAGATAAGAAAATAATGAAAAATCAGACAATGTCGTGCATCACTCACATTACATAATAATAAATCAATTATTCAAAAATCAGAAAACTGTCGATCTGTCAACTATACCCACCCGACCAAAACCAATCAAGAGGCGTGAGTCTTGACAGGCTTTCCCTTTTTTTTTTTGATCTCTACTCCGATAATCAATCAGCACAGACGAGACGAGACGAGAAATACAACATATCCAACCACAATCGTCTTCCTTGATCCGATTCCAACATGAACGACGCCGATGTATCTAACCAGATCCAGCAGATGGTCCGCTTCATCCGCCAGGAAGCGGAGGAGAAGGCCAACGAGATCTCTGTCTCCGCCGAGGAAGTATGATTCATGATTGATGACTCTTCTCTCACCTACTTCAAGCATATGTTGTGTTTCTGCAGTTTTTTTGTGTTTTATTTTAATCGTGTGGCTTGTGTAGGAATTCAACATCGAGAAGTTGCAACTAGTTGAAGCGGAGAAGAAGAAGATCAGACAGGAGTATGAGCGCAAAGAGAAACAAGTTGAAGTCCGCAAGAAGATGTAAACTTTTCCCTTTCTTTCTTTTACCTTTTGTTTCGTTCAATTGTCTTTTTCTGCAGCATGTGTCGAATTGAAGTAAAAAATTGAGTTTTCTAGCTGGCTGAATTGGTCAGAAGTTTGTCAACGGAGCACGACTTCTATTGAACTAGATCGATATTTAGTAATTTGTACGGTTATGTCGATGCTGATCGACGAGAGTGAACTTCGGATCTGAGTTGAATAATGTTCATCAGAAACTCTCAAGATCAACTCGTCTAGTTGTTATTGGTTGACTCAATTTTCGTCAATTTTCACCTCACATGAAGTAAACTTGACATTCCTTTTGAAATAAAATTAAGCCATTACCGATCGTGTTTGGCCTTGTTCAGATCGTATTTAAATTGTCCAATGTAGAATGTATATAAACATTACGACATGATTGTGTTCTTGCAGCGAGTACTCTATGCAACTGAATGCTTCTCGGCTCAAGGTTCTTCAGGCTCAGGATGATTTGGTGAATTCCATGAAGGAATCTGCAAAAAAGGAGCTTGTGAATGTTACCCACCACCACCACAATATCATTGAGAAACTCCTGGGCCATCAGTACCTTGGCTATGAAGATCTCCTAAAAGCTCTTATTGTTCAGGTTGTACAAAATGAGTTTTGCTTTTATAACATAAATCTTATCTATGGAAAATTTTGGCAACTTCCATTATAAATTTTGGTAGATTGGGATAGTTATTTGGTTTTCAGCATGTAAATGTGGATTCATATTGAACAAATTTTATTCCTCATAAACATGTTATACACTTTCCCGTGGTCATGAATTTGGATATGACGTATGAACAAATCTATTCATCCATCTGCTACTGCTAAAATGTATGTTTTTGCATTTCAGAGTTTGTTGAGGCTCAAAGAGCCATCTGTGTTATTGCGCTGTCGTAAGGAGGATGAACATTTTGTGGTGTCTGTCTTGGACTCAGCAAAGGAGGAGTATGCCCGGAAGGCGAAAGTTCATTCTCCTGAGATCATAGTTGACAATATTCACCTTCCACCAGCCCCTTCTCATCATGATGAACATGGACCTTCCTGGTAATTACTAAAGTATTTTACTAGTTTACTTTTAAAATTTGGAACATATCACAAGCTACACTAATGCTGCTATTGATTGAATCATCGTTCACGTGATCCCTTTACTTATTACTCTCTTCCTCTTTATGGGGAGTTTGCAACTACTGCTTTCTGAAAAGTTGAAGTAGAAGCTAAAGTTGTAAAAAGTTCAAGCAGTAAAAGCTAGGAATGTTTGGAGAAGAAAGTACTACACACTTTTAAATAATAGAAAAAAGAAAGTAGAAATTGAAAAAGCACCTCCAAATGTGCTTCTAGCTTCTAGCTTATTTTAAGTAGAAATAACAAAACAAAACTTTCTATTTCTGCCTTAAATCACTTTTTTAGGAGTTTGCACAATTGCACTCTCTATATTCAGCTTGTAATTGAGCTGTAGAGACCATTTGTTGTCTGGAATTTACTAACGACCATCTACTATTGTTTAGCTCTGGAGGAGTTGTTTTGGCTTCTAGAGATGGGAAAATTGTGTTTGAGAACAGTCTTGATGCTCGATTGGATGTTGTATTCCATAAGAAGCTGCCAGAGGTACTTACTAACTTTTTGTCTTAAACTTCTGTCTTACTCCTACACACATTTGTTTGTTATGATCTAATGCTTACTCTATTAAATGTACAAATGCACAGCAATTTCTTCTTTAACTGTTCATATTATGTCTTACAAATCCTGTTAGCGCCTTTTCTTGTGTTGTCCTCTGTTTAGATGGATCCTTTTTGATTAATTCATATCAACTCGATATGGTAGATAACCCACCTTAACATAGTTCGTATCGAATGGCAGATACGCAAGAGTCTATTCGCTCATGTTGCTGCCTGATTGTTGAAGGCGTTCCCATATGCCTCATTCTATGTTGGTTTGAGTTTGTTGAAGCTTTTTCCTATTTTGAGATTTGATATTGAACTCTAGAATTTCTCATCTCATGGCTTCTTCTGATATTCTTGAGTTCTAGTTCGTTTGAGTGCCCACCATTCCTTATTTTGCCGAGCATATTTATAGCATTGCTCATGTAATATTTGTTGAAAATAATTAAAAGTGAAATCTGTTATTTATTTGTCATTTTTTTATTTTACAATAATTGTAAGGGCTCAGACCTAGTATTTGTTGCATTCAGATAATAAATTAGATTGTGAGACCACGGGTCTTTCAATTCAGCAATAATTCTATCTTCATGATTCGATCAAATACCAGTAATGTGTTCTTTTTTATTGGAAACATATTTTAACAGCTAATTGCATTTTAGTCCAATAACTTTACCCATTCTTTTGTTCTGGTCCCATATTAATTGACATTTGCAATTTACACCCCATAAGTTGAAAAAGTCTAAAATCACCGGAAAATCCACTTGTGGAAGTGAAGGTAAATTGCAAAAGTCAATTAGTATGAAACTAAACTCAAACGCAGGTAAAATTGTAGGGACTAAAAGTACAATTAACTCCGTGCATTAACCTTATGAACTATCATTTCCCGCTCGCACGCATAGTTTTTCATGGAAATAACTCATCCTGTAATTTTGAGATCTTTTTTAATTCTTATATGTACTAAATTAGTATGCAAATCTATTTAGTATTTTCCTAAATTTCTGTTACTAAATTGGATTTTGTCGAACACTTATACTCACGATCACGCATTCCTTCTGGAATAAGTTTCATCACATTAAATAAATGAATACAACCTTATTTAACACCCTAATAAATTGTAATAGATATAGCAGAGGGGTTTGTTGCTACATCAATTGAATACATTTATTATTGTCACAAACCAAAATTTAAAACTCTCATTTGACATAAAAATCCATTTATTTGGAAACAACTTACGTGGTAAGACGTGGCTTTCTATCCGGACAAACGAGCATAGTCTTTGACGGATATAAGCTAATTTATGGCCAAATTTCATTTTTGTCCCACTAGTTACGACTTTCTTCAATTTCGTCCCATACTTTATGGATAATACAATTTAGTCCCCAAATTCCCAAATTATTAGTAAATGTGATCACAAACACTAACAAAAGAGGCTGTTATCACAAACACTAATGGAAGTTAGTGATTGGGACTACATTTACTAATATTTTGGAACTTCGGGACTAAATTGAATTCTGTACAAGGAAATTGAAGAGAGTTCGATCTAATGGGACTAAAAATGTAATTTGGACGTTAATTTACTCGCGAATTGAATGAAATCCAAGTTGCAAGCAACCGTGGCCTAAGAACTTAATTCTCAGGCAGATAGATAGGTTGTACGAACGAATTTAATAAGTGGTGTTAATACTCTGGATTATAGTTGTGATGCTTTAATGCCTGAATTTGATGGGTATTTCTTCCTTCCAACAACCATGTGAATTAAGCTAGCTATCCATTAATACCCTATTGGTTATAGCTCACAATGTTGAATAGTAATCTTGGCAAAGGGGTTCGTTGCAACTGCATTTAGTATGACAAACAAAATTGAAAACTTTACTTTTTGATAACTTTTTAAATCTTAAACTGCGGCCATGCTGCAGCCGAATCAGGTCGAACCGCTAAACTATAAAAACGGTATTATACTCCACACAGTGGTAAATTGATGGGTTATGTTATTGCATAGAAAAAGTTAAAACTCATCACACTAAAGGGTCTAATCTTTTTGCTATTATAGGCAAATAGAGACCAAAAGAGAAAAGGAAAAAATAAAAAAATATTACAAAACCACCCAACACAAAAAAGTCCCCCATAGACTCTTTTTCCTTCCCCTGCCCTGCCTTGTTCATCACCAAAAAAACCCAAAAAGAGAAGCAAAAACTAGAGACAAGGAACATAGGAAACAAAACTAGATTAAAAAGTGACAAAACCACATTAAAAAAAAGGCTAATTTTGCATGGTACCACTTCACTTCTTGATTCCCCTTGACCTATCCTCATGCAGAAAATCAAGCAAAACAGTGCTCTTACATTTGGGGCACTTTGGATCCTCCTCGTATAGCATAACATACATTAGGCATCGAGGGCACCCCACCAACATCATCGAACTCACTTCCGGGCTGCTTGAGTACCGTATGCGGGCCCCATCCGGGCTAGCTTCTCGAGACACGCACGAGCTTCGTGGCGATATCTCTGTCGAAGAAATCGGCGACATATGATGATGATGGTGATGATGATCTCTTGGTGGAGATAAATTCAGTTTCAACTCAAGTTTTGGACTCTCACCTCTGTAGTTCATATTTCCCAAGTTTTGCCAATTCCTGCAGTAATTCATTTCAAGAAAACATATATCAGTCAAATTGAATTTAAACGGATATATATTAAAAACTAGCTCAATGGAACAGTATGAGTAGAAAGCTCTTAAGTAGAGTTTTTTATTTTCTTTTCCTTACCTCTCAAAAGACATGTAAATTGCATGCAAAGCTTTTGGACTCCGAGGCTAAGATCAAGATTCTTTTTTTTTTTTTTTTAATTTTGGAAGAGAATTGGAAGTGTTTGTTTACTGATATTGCTTACAATTGTGGGATGAATGGCGAATTTATATAGAGAGGGATGATATTGGAGACATAAAGGGACAGAAGGAGCTTTAATTTCAGAATTGAATATTGATACAACTGGAGTACATATTGTTGAATAGATATTGAGATATAGAGACTGAGAGAGGGATAAAAAACAAGAAAAAATTAAATTGAATTTGTGGAATATTATTAAATGTATTAATTGTTGAAGGTGGGAAATATCACAAGAAATTTGCTGGCAGAATGAAACAATATTTAATTAACATAAATATTAATTATTATAGCAACCACAGTTAATATTGTGTGCTTAATGGCTTCATTCATTGCTGACATTGTTGGTTAACATATTACATGCAACAAAAGCAATTAAGATCATCGACATTAAATTAAAAAACCTAACTGCCATCCGATTTTATAATTAAAGCAAGGCAACATTTCTCGTCATGCATTAATAAAACCATCTTATCAACATGGGTTTAAATGGAAATTTTTTTACAAAATGGGTGTTTTTCCACATCAAACTGTAATGACGATGGGGTCATTTTGTAATTACTGTATTGTGAAAACTATGTGTAGTCATTGTAGACAAGTGCTTTATAACTTAAACCCTGTTTTTGATGCATATATATATATGTATATATGGTGAAAGTTTTTAGGACAATTTACATATCCACAAGCCCACTGTACTGGTACTGTTTGGTATAATTATTAGTTTGTTCCTTTTGTTTAAGAAATTTGGATGGCTTAAATACAGAAAATTAACCACCTAAGGTTTTAGAAATTACCAACTCCCCCTATGGAGAGATATCAGAGTTGGCATTTCTGAAATCTCAGGGATTTTTCGATATTTAAGTCAAACTCTAAAAACAGTTGGTAATTATCTCATAAAATTATAAAAGAATCATGAAGATTTATCATTCATATAAAATGAAAATCAAGGCAAAGAGAAACTTAGACTAGCGTTCAGTGATGGAGCTAGCTACAACTTGGATAAAGGCCCGCCCCACTTTAAAATCCTGATTTTATCCAAGCCGGCATTGACTAAGCTTTTAAACTGCATTGACTTTTTGTCCTATGGATTGCGGTAGTCAAGATCGATGCTTCCAATTATGAATATAGTCAGAATCAGACGGAAATTTTACATAAATATGAAAGCTATGGGTGGTTTTGTAATTTCTCATTACCCTAATTAAACCTCAGAAATTGTAGTTGTAAATCTAGTAGTTAATTCAAGTAAAGAAATTCTTTTAAGAAAAATAAAAAACAAAGATCTTTTTTATGGCCATTATGATGAATTAAGCCAACCCAACCAACATTTATGTGTCTCTTGAAGCTAGGTAAATAACTGATGATCAGAAAAGAAATTAAAAATAGATGGTTGAATCTGCAGCAGACTGGTAGTTAACTATGCAGGTGAAACAGATAGGCAAGGCAGCACATTAAATAATAAATAAATAATAAATACAAACTGGTTTATAACTTTAATTTTGAGGGACTCAATCCAACCAACCCTTATTAATGCAATAAGCTGCACAAGTCTTTCTTGGATTGTGCCATGTTTCAATACATATGTCCCATCACATCAACAACCAATGCTGCGTGCATGCTAAAATTTACATTAAATCTTTATTACTACTTTAGGATAATTAAGTAATTACATATCAACTGCTTAAGATTTGACATGATTAATTATAAATAAATCCCAATTGTATCGACATTATTTGATGTTTTGCTTCGTTTAATATTTTATAATTGTACGTATGAAATCATGCTGCCATCAGCAAAAACGTCAGATAATTCTTTTTCTTGAAGGGATAATGATACTCCCATATACTTTTGAGATTTGAATAATTATATAAACATACTCGTGACATCGTTAGAAAACCTTAACGAAAAAGAGCATTTTTATGTAATGTTCATCTTTTTTATGTTAGAAAATATGAATAATCAAGCTTTATTGAACGAATGGAAGTCCCTAAACTCCATTCAACTATTTAACGGATGCAAATGAATTTTGGGTAAATTACCCAAACCCTATTAGGTTTATGGCATTTATGAAAAATATTTTGAAATCTTGAAACTTGTGGGGATAAATATAAGGTTTTTAGATTTCTTTTTGCATTTTCAAGGGGGTATTTGTAAGATTTTAAGGTTACAATGATGTTTTGGATATTTTTAGATAACCTCGGGGTGTTTTTAGTAATTTTTTCCTGAATTTTTTTGAAGAGGTATGTCTCGGTAATTTTTCAAACCTTGTGGTAAGTAAGTATATATAATTATCCGTTTTCTAATTCAACCGAGATAATCACTTCCAATCATTGGTTTAAACAATACTAGATCTCCATGTGGATGATGATCCAGAACTTTTGGACAGTTAATTACTTACGTACTTTCCATTTTTCTTAGTCAGACTCTATACTAATTAACAACAATTTTCTTTGAAACCCATGGCATGCAAAAATTCTAACTATCTCTGCGAATACATTTACACTAATATTAGATAAGACTTGTTAACATGAAAATGGCTACTCACCTCACCGGCTTTCACCTGGACTGAGAAATTTGGGGCTCACATCACAGCCATAAATTTTCATCTACTTTGAACTGATAATTACAGATATCTGTGATGCTGTCGAAATGCCGACAATGTCCCTCATTACATTCAAACCTTATTCCTACGACGCATGTATGTATATATATGTTGCCATTAATGGCAATTTCTTCCTTCTGTTTATAGCAATAAAGAAATTAAAGTTGCACAGTACAGCTGCAAATGCGCTCTCTCTCACTCGACCCCCCCTAAAAGTTCTTATTTCATTTTTTACAAATTAACGTCAAATTGATATGACATTTATCCAACAAATTTATTGAGATTTGATGGAGAGTAATTGTTGCAGGATACACAAGTAATTGATTCAATATGTCAGCTACATTTTCGGAAAAAATTACAAAATATTTTACTTTAGTTTTTATCATAAAAGAGACAATACAGATAACATATGAAACGCTGACCCCCCAAAATAAAAATAACATATGAACGGCAACACAGATTTCTTTTTAGACTTCTTTTTCGACATTTTTTCTGAAGTGTTCATACATTATAACCAATAACTTAAAAAGGTGAAATTTTAAGTTGGAAAAGATACATTGGGGGAGCGGGGTGGGGCAAAGTGCAACAGTTAATACAAGTCACGGGGATTAAATGATAATAATCTAATTATTAGGGAACAATGTCCTAAACATTGGAAGTACTTTAACATTAATATTAGTCATAAGATCAACTTTTACTCAAAATTTAATAGAAGTGGGTAGGTAGATGTATTGCAATTTACCCTAACAGTTACTCAAAATTTAATACAAAGGGTTGGTGGATGCAACTATAGGGTGAAATAACTCTCTTTAAATAATTTAATAAAATAGCACCGCAACTTCAAAAAATGGGTACATCTTTAAAAAGATAATTAAAATAAATAAATGGATATCTTCACAAGGCTGCAGTTATTACGAAATCAGATCCGCTTTTAATAGATTTAGAGTGTGAATAACGATTCCAGAGTAAAGAGAGAGAGAGATTTTTTAAAACCGAGGCTATTAACATCAACACACAACAGCAGAAATTTGAAACAAGCACCAGCAGTATTAGTTACTGCTATTGGTTATCATAAATAGAATAGACCTTAACAAAAGCTCCTACAAAGAGTAAAGAGAGAAAGCAGTCAAATATTGCACAAACATTAAGCATAGATAAAACAACTTTCCAATTTCATGACTCAGTCCTCCAGAATTTGCTGTCGCTCAAGCTCGATAATGTTTTCCGTCAACGAGCTGACTGTGGTCACATTCAGTGTTTCGTTAGAGCTCCGACATAGGTGCAGTTGTTCCTTAAGAGTTCTTACCAGCTCATTTAGTCTCTGGATGCTTTTCTCCTGAGATAAGATTATCTACACAAAAAGTGAAAAAAATATTAATTGAAACATGCTAAGTATCCATGTTAGATCCACATAATAAAAAATTGAAAATCGAACTATATTTCAGAAGTCCTTTATTTTAGGGATAATTAAAAAAAAATCCTGAAGTCAGGTATTTTTCCAGAAAACACCCTGAAAATTTGAAAATTACGAATTAACTCCTGAGTCAACGATTGTCCATGATTTTCCGTTAGTTTTAGGGAGGTATTCGTAATGTTTTGCAAACCTCAGAGTAATTTTAGTAATTTCTCAAGGTTTCAGCGTGTTTTTGGTAAATTGTGAAACCTCAGGGGGGTATTTGTAACTGACCATTTATAATATAAAACTATAAAAGTGATTTATACTTTCTTCTCAAAACACTTCTCACTTTTACTACACCTTTTTATAACTTCTTCTACAACTTTAACTTCTGCAAAAGCACAAGTTTTCCAACACCTGTCTTAAGTATTTTCCACATTAAGAAGAAATGATAAATCCGTGATAAAAGTGATATAGCATGAAAAATCCTAGTGAAGCACTAACGTCAAAGTTTCTTCAACTATTCAAATTATGAAACATTAAGCTACCAAAGAAGTTTATCACTTAAGCTACAGATCTAGTTGCATACTAGCTTTGTTTCAGATACACACTACAACTAATTGCATACACCACCATGTAATGAAATACATGAACTATAATGAGGATCAAATATAATAACACAATATACAGTAAAATAAGCAAATCGATTAAAAGAAATCGCTTCAATTATAGACAAATCTCATTCAATTTCAAGAAAATAGTACTCCCACGTATCACAGGACGCTACTAAACTTGATTCACATAAAAACAAACTTATAGATCAAACAAAAAGAAAACCATTAACTCAGAGAAAGAACATTGAAGACAATATCAGTGCAACAAACAAGATTATGACATAATTTGTGGTTCTAAATGACTAAGAGATTGCAAGGAAGCTATAATCACCTTCTCTTTGACAGCTTCCTCTCTTTTTGATATTTGATGCTGTTTCTCAGACTCCCTTGGATTTGTATCCATGTCACTTACTAATTGTTGTCTCCATTCAAATTGTGATGTAATAATTAATATAATCAACAGAAAAACCAACAGCATTGGCCTCGACATGATTCCTATGATCCTATCTACTCTTGAAAACCCTATACAAAATAAATAAATAAGAAATAAAGCGGGAAATGGATTTCACAACCCAGACCACACTCAACTTACTTGCTAGTAAGTTCATTAACAATCACAAATAATGAAATAATACATGCAGCCCTCATTGAAAATACTACAAATTCATGTAATTAAGAAGTAATATACACTGATCCAACGATGTAAGCAGAAGAATTTGAAACCCCAATATAAAATTTCGCTATTTCAGCAACAAAAATGTTAATTTCATATATACTGCACTTCTGCCCCCATGATTCAACTTAAATTACTTGCATTAATCGAAAGCAAAAATGAAAATTAAGAACAATTTGCCCGATTCTACGTTCATCTCGAGCTCCAAATATTTAAACAAGGAGAGGGTTTTGAAGAACACTAGTCTCCGGTCAAAAGATGACCAAAATCAATGCTTAGCTTCAAATATACTAACTCAACTCTTCTATTTTATAGAA
This sequence comes from Verbena officinalis, assembly GCA_958496215.1. NCBI lineage: Eukaryota > Viridiplantae > Streptophyta > Magnoliopsida > Lamiales > Verbenaceae > Verbena > Verbena officinalis. Next base: position 2,847,282 of record OY292385.1, read on the forward strand.
ATTGGGGAAACCCACATACAAAAATTCCAGAATATAAAAGAAATTGAAGAGATAACTTACAGATCGGAGCTCAACTCTGAAATTAACAGCATCTGAAAGAGCCGGCGAATGAAAATTGTTGAAATCGTTCTCGGAAAAATCGAAGTCCCTTTTTGGTTGCGGGGTTTTACCAAGATGGGTTCTTTTGTTTGGGGGAAGGAGTACGCCACCAACTAACAGTTTTTTTCCTGCAAGGTGAAAACTGCAAGTGAAAGCAAGCAATCAGAATTATTACTGAATTTGATTAGGTCTTAGGAAAAAATTGTTTAGTTGAAGAGATTGTTGAAAGTCAGTAAACGAAGGAGATTAGGGAGAGATATATGAGTTCTTGACGACTTCAGCAGATGACTCTCTCTCTCTCTCTCTCTCTCTCTTCTGGTTTTGTTTGCTATTTTTCCCGAAGAGAAAAACTAGTCATTAATCTACTTTTGCTAATCTAATAAAAGTTATAGGGTGTAATTGCATAATCATTCTATTCGTTTGTAAAATTATATTATTAGAACACCAAAAACTTTTGTTGTTTGAAACAAAAATACATCTAAGAGTGTGAGCCCTAATATACCAAAATCCATTAAAACTTATAGTACCAAAATTAAGAATAATATTAATTTACTTTCTAAAATTATAATAAGATATAATTATGATACCAAAAATGATATTAATATTACATATTTACAACAACAACTCCCGATTTAAGTTGAAGTAATATCAATATAGAAAAAATTATTTATACCCAAAAGTCAAACTTATGTTCTATCTACAAAAAAAAAAATAAACATTTTAATAATAATGGGAGTAATATTCAAACTTTTTCTAATTTATTATGTTAAATACTTCAAATGAGAAGTAAATGAGGGACACAAAAGGCGTGATCCCATCCTTTTTCGTTATTCTCTATTATCCAAGGAATAATTACACCCAAATATCCTAAACTCTAATAGTGAGAACCCTAGTTATTGAATATATTCCTAGTTATTCTGTTGGTAATATTATATTCCTAGTTATTCTGTTATTAAATGTTACCGAACCCTAGTTATCGAATATATTCCTAGTTATTCTGTTCATAACATTATATTCCTAGTTATTATGTTATTAAATGTTACCGAAAGAAAGTCCGTGAAATCCATCTTACTACTTAATCAATATAATTAATTTTTTTGACAGGGTATATTTTTTAATTTTCCAAATCTCACAAGTGAGTATAATTATCCATTTTTTCTTTAAATACTATTTTTTGCCCCTCATGAAGCTCTGGGACATAAATACAAACAACACGTACGTTGCACAAATACAACAGATACATTTCTCATGAGCAAACAGAAGTAATCCAACAAGGATTTAAACAGAAAGCTTCTCTGAATCATTTTGTCTGAAAGACAGCTTTAAAAAATAATCCCCAAATACAAGATAATACCTGAACTATCAAATATCCAGAAAGGTAAAATTTTGACCCCTAAAAGCCACAAGAGCACAATCAAAGTAAAAAACTTTAGATCAGCTCTGCAAAGTTGCACCAGGACAAAATAAAATGTTCTAACATTCATCACAAGAATCTAAGCACATTATATGGCAACTAAAGAAGAGAAAAAAGGAAAAGAAAAACGAGTCTGTAGGTTAGAGCTCCCAACATCAGAGCTAGCTCACATTTTGCCTTGCCATACGCAGTTCACGTTTCTTGAGGATTATCTGTCTGAACACCGTTGATACCATTTGTCGCCGCATTTGTGGTGTCAGATTTTAAGGGCCCAGATTTCTTGCCTTTTGTGCTGCTTTTCTTTTGCTTTTGGCTCACTGGAGTCTCAGAAGGCTGCAGCCGAAAATAAGGATTGAGTAAAATAAAAACAAAAATTAAATAATAAATAAGGATCAAAGATAACGTCCTACCTCAGCATCTGGCTTTCTCTTAGGTTTACTTCCAGTTTCCAAAAAGTGAAGCACTTCGTTTTTCGAACGAAATCTGCGTTTTCCCGATGGTTCTATGTAATACTGCAAAATTTAGAAGAACAAATAAATCATAAAGTACAACATTTTAATATAAATTGTTTCATACTGATCTCATTGCCTATTTCAGAATAAAGGAAAGAATGAAATGCTGTAAGCTATTCGACACCATATAAAAGTAATATCTCATTCTCTGAGATAACTACTAAGCCAAAGATCATCAGTTTTACACAACATCCACACCAAAAATTAGGATAACAATTTTATTATGCAGTTATTTCTTAATTCAGCCCCAAATTCACTTCAAATGATATCAGAAACCATAGGAAAAGGATAAACCAGTGAATGAACTATTTATCTGGGACCATCATTATATACAGAAAATCCAAGCAAACAAAATCCATATATATTCACATGGAATAAATTGAAAATATCAGACATATAATCTATCTTCAAAGTGGGAAAGAAGCAAAGGATTTATATTAGACACTGGTTGCTGGTCCAATTTGTAATTGCATGTTTTAAGATATCAAAATAACAGTATGACAGAAATACAAAATGCAATTCTAGAACGCATTTTTCTGACAATGAATCAATGCCATGCCCAAGACTTGGATTTATTATAGGTAGTCAATGACGATGATAAGGAACCATATTTGCAAAGGAAAAGTATATTCTGCAACTAATTGCATGACAAATCTAGGATATATTTCTACAATGAGTTTCATCATTCAAGAAAATCATTAAAGTATACTTTTAGTACCCACAAAAGTACGTTAAATCCTCCTTAGGCAAAAGCCATTAAATACATAGCTCTCTAGCCTCAAGCAGATTTTGGGATTTGAATTATTCTTGATTTTGCTTTTGTCATCTGTTGTTTTAGTCACTGGGTTTTGATACAGAGAGGCCCATGAGCTTACAACCAGCAAGGTTACCAAAATAAAAACTGTAAAAGTAAACATTTTATACAATGTAAAAACATATAGATACTCTTCGAAACTAGTTAATGTTGCTGGTATGACACGTATGTCCTAAGGAAAGAGAATGAAAAATTACGAGTTGCAATTGTCACAGCTAGTATAGGAAAGTACATAAATGCTGAAAATTTCAGTGAATAATAATGAAAACTCTAGCTCAATCAGGCCACAATAGCATTCTGCAAATAACAAAGCTTTTCAATAACCAAGAGTTCTGAAATTTCAGGAAATTAGTGATTTTGCCGATATCAAGAGATTCACAATATCTTTTACCAGGATATCCACCTGCCAGTTGGACGCTACAAGAAAAACAAGGGAACTACTAAAGATTATAGCAAATCAAACATCTAACCGTGAGCCTAGCGATTTGGCTATACAGACATGGTGTTAAAACAAATGAGAAACAGAGATGATTCTACTGCGTTAAATATTATAACAATCCTCTTCTACTTCTTTTTTTAATCCATAACTGAATAAACCATGACAAATAATTAGAAAGAAATCACCAATGAACCTTGACACAACAAGCAGACAAAATTACAGTATAACTGTGGCATAGTGGACAAACAAAATAGAAAAACAGAATTTGGCATGACGAGAGAAATCAACTTCAGAATTATATTTAAGCTATAAACTATCTGAAATAAGTGATGAGAAGGGTGGAAAGATAAAAATATATGGCAACACAAGGATAGGAGACTAACAAGAGCTTTAATGAAAGAAAGGTTATTGTTCTCTTTCCTTTTATATTTGATGAACCTCCCACTACTACCATGTTAGAAGATTAAATATTGCATTTCTGCATCTCTTATATAGATATGGAAATAGGGTTTAGTACAAAAACAGAAACATCTATTACAAACTTATGACCTACTACCTAAACTAAACTAACTGTACAAGGAAACTGAAACATTAGGAGCTATTCAAACAGTTTGAATCTTAATCACAATCTTAAGTTTGTTCAATTTAATTTGTTCACATGCCTGGGAATCTACTGTTCCCCAATCCCCACGTAACCCAAAAAAAAAAACCCCTAAAAGCCTAATTCTGCCATGACGAACAGCCACATATAACCAGAAAAACACATTACAACAACTAAAACCATTCAAAACAAGACCCATAACAAAAAAAAAAAAAAAACAGCTCAAAGTCACAAAAAATCATCCCCAAAAAACAGATTAAAAGTTTTCATCTCCCACATACCAACCTACCAGCACAACATAATATCTCGTCTTCTTCTTTCTCAAACAAATACAGCTAACTTCAAACATATAATCAATTAAACTAAAAATGCAACGAAAAAAGGAAACCTACTCGGTCAATAAGTCCAGCGGTTGCTCCAGAGGAGCGGACTTTCAAGTCAATCTTCCAATCCTCTGGCAACCAGCTCGGCTTCTTCGACATCTCCTCCGCGTTTCTCCTCCTGACCGCCGACCGGGGCGGCGTCTCCACCGTGTCCCCTCCAGGGCGCAACATGGAAATGGGCTCCGCCGCAATAACCACACCCGGCGCAAACTCCACATTTGGGGCCTGTTCGGGCGGCTCGGCGCCGGAATCGTTCCGTCCAGGGTCGATGAAGGCCCCCGGGTCCAACAACGGGTCCGGTTGAGCCGACTCGGCGGGCTGCTCAGTAGGGTTCGGGTTTTGGGGCTGGGGTTCGGACATTGCGATCGGAGAAGTAGAGGGGAAGAGGAGAAGCGTGAGCTAACAAACGTTTGAATAAGCTATGACGAAAATCCAAAACTTTTTTTTTCCCTAATTTCTCAGTGAAAGAAAAGCTTTGAAGGAGTCTGGAAATATTATTATATTCAGTTAAATTGACCTTTTGACTATCTTCAAGAATGAAGATGGTATTAAGTAGTAGAACATTTGCCATTTGTTAGTACAACATTTGCCATTTGTTTAAGTTAAGGTACTATGATTTATGAACTTCCTATTATTTTTTAGACATGGGATAATGTACATTATATAATTCGGAAATATTGATATTATTGATACTATCTATCTAAATGATGTTAGATAGTCTTAATGAATTTTATTCGGTTATATAATTAAAATTATTAATTATTTTTATATTTATTTTAAAAAAAATTGTACAAATATACTAGTTACAAATCTGATTCTCAAATAAAAAAAATATATATTATTTATCTTATCATTATCTCCCTACAGGAGCCCTACAATATCTTTTATAAATAATTTGATTTTTAATTATATTAAAGCAAAGTAAAAAAAATTAATTATGGAAATAAATCATTAAAAAAAATGATAATATCATTCAAATTAAAATAAATAATTTTGAAAATATATAGCAAATTGGAACTGTTATTTTTATTTCTCAAAGTAAAATTTATTAAATGAACTATAAAAAATCTATATATTAATAATTTTGTAAATTATAAAAAAATTAAAACCAGTGTCTTGGTATGAGATTTTAACTAGTAGTAAACGGAATTACAAAGACAGATATTTATGAATAATTAATAAATATTTGTGTTGCATGAATTTTCTTTTCTTTTATATTTATTTTTCTAACTAAGATAAAGGTTAGTTTGGTCATCTCCAGTTATTTTTTTCTTTTCTTTCTATATAAAATGAGGGAAACACGAAATTTACAAGCCCCCGGTTAGGGTTTTATGGATGTCCAGTTAATTGAAACTTGAAAGCGAAATGATGTATATATTCAAACCCTAAACTCCTTGAGATTCCATTATTCCAGATCACCTTGGTTGTTCAAAGATCGTCCCACAAGGCCATGACCCCTATTTATTTCAGTTCAGCTATTTCTGGAAAAAAGAAAAAAGCTGTAAGCTTTAAGAAGTGGCCATATAGTATTATACCAAAAACAACCTAGAAAGGACCACAAAATATTATGTTTGCATTTACATATTTTTTGATGTCACATTATTACTGAATTGTACAACGTTAAATGCTACATCACAATTCCATAAGAAAATCTTCCACCCACCTCGGAAAAAAATATTTAATCTTTTTTTCAAAAACTACAAACTTTTGGACCGTTGAATTCCATTACAAGGGCTAACTTCCAGCTGTAGTTGTCAATGATGTGGTGGTCTAAATAATCCAAAACAAAGTTAATACAATTGCAAGACAATTTGTCTTCCTGATGAGCCAGAACACAGTCAAACCACTATTCTAATTTTAATTTCGTGGGACTAAGAACAAAGGCATAAGAAGATATTCATTATTTTATTTAAAGAAAAAAATCTGAACAATATTCAGTTCTTGAATGTGAATTTGGAATGACTTAACTTTGTATATAATATAGCACAGATCGATTACATTTCCAGTGCCTGCAGAAAGTAGCTTATGATTTATACAATTAATCTCTGCAAGTGACAAAAAGAATTGAGCAAACACTCTGCATTCCAAGTATATGCTGGTTTCCCCAACAAAATTTAGCAGCCACCGGAAACATTTTCCGGCATGAGTTGGTATACAACTCCATCGTGACCTTTGGATGAAAAACTTTGGTGGCTAATATTCTTTTGCCCTTGACGGGCCAAGTCTCGAGAGGAAGCCATTCTTGAACCAGAAACAATATGATCTCTCAGATCTTTAATCATGTTGTATCTCTCCATTTCCTCCTCAACATCCTTTTTTGAAGAATTTGATGTGAATTCAAACAATCCTCGTTTATCATAAACATCGATCCCATCTTCAAATTCTAGTCTTGGTAATATCTTCGGTTTTTCATTTTTATCAAATGAATTTTTCTTTGATCCATTTCTGACAGCTTCACCCCATTGAAAGCTCTTAGTAATATCATCCATGTTCAATTCAATGGAGCAAAGGTCACTATCATCATCATCTTCATCTTCATCTTCATCTCCAGCTTCATCTTCAGCTTTTGCCCCTTTATAAACATTTTCAGTATCTTCGTTATCTTTATCTTGGTTTTGGCACAAGCCCGGAAATTTTTCCCTCAAATATTTCTCAAGCTCTTTAATTTTCTCATAGCTTCTAGAATCATCCCTTTCTTTTTCGTCCCCCGTCTTGGATTTCAAATAAGCCTCAAATTCATTCCTCAAATTCTCAATAAGTGCATTTTTCTCCTCAAACAGATACTTAGCTTCTGAAAGCTTCATCTGTACCCTTTCTTCACGTAGCAAATCAGCTAAATGGAACATTTCCCTCTCTTTTTCCACTTCTTCACGAACTTTTGCAGATTGTCTCTTGATTTCCTCCACCTCAGCCCTATCTTCCCCAATGCCTTTTGCCAGCTCATCACACACTTGCTCAACTATTTCACGTGCCCTTTTTTCTGTCTCAATTTCCTTATTTGCCCTTGAGAGGGATGCTTTGGTCTCTGCTAACTCTCTCCCGAGTTTCTCATTAAGTTTCTCAGTTTGTTGCCTTAGCTTCTTTTCTATCTCAAGCTCTTTTCCTTTAATTTTCCAGACAGCTTTTTCCTCTTCAAACTGCTTCAACACTATACCAATTTCATTTTTTACTTTTTCTCCTTGGATTAGCTTCTGGACACGAATACAAGCCCGATGAAGCTCGATTTTCAGGGCTGAGACAAGAGATGAGCTTGTAGTATTCTCATCAAGATGACCAATGTGGCTCAACACTTTTAGCAGTTCTTTAGAAGTTTTAAGACTGTTATATACATCTTTAAGATGATTCTTTAATTCATGTCTATTCCGGGCTCGGTTTTGTGCTTCGTCGACCTGCAATGGTGTATTTTATTAAACAATATTATCAGGGACATGACAAATGAAAGGTGTCAAGTAAATGCTATTACATGTGAGGAGACAGCAATAAGACAGGCTTTTGTGGTGCCCATTAGACAAAACCAACCATGTTATGTGTTCTAACAAACCTACATCGGATTTTGTCCATTTCTCTTCAAAAGTTGCTCCAAGAGCATCAAGTACATTAAAATCACCAAAATACACACACAAAACAGTAAGTCACTGAATCCAGAATGCAATTGGACGGAATAGGAGAATTACTCAACAGTTAAACTTAATGAGTTTACCTGCACTAAGGAATTTTGAATAGAAGTAGCACCTTCCAAATTACAATCAGCAAGCAGAATTTTACGAGAACCAGTCGAAGCTCTTCTTTTATGGCTGCCCAATCTCGGTGGATCCATTCTCTGTAAATTTCAAAACATAATTAAAAAAAAAAAAAGAAATGTTAAGTCCACTCTGCAAATTCAGGTCTTTTGCCAATTCTATCCATAAAAATTGATAAAAACAAAAAGAAAGAAATAAGAATGAAATCCCACCTCAGAAACATGGCTACCGTAAGGATCAGATAAACCAAGTTGCATTGAGCTAAATTTGGAAGATTCCAAAATCCTCTCTTTTCTAACAGTTCCAACTTCACTTATTTTGTCCTCCAGCAAATCCCGTTTCACTCTAGGTGAAGGCAACTCATTAATCTCCCACAAAATGGCAGCCAATTTACGTGCTGAAACCGACAACTGATCTTTAACCTTTTCGCCATTCTTTCCCGTCAGATTCTTGAATACCTTATCATTTTCAAGAGATGGAGATTCTGAGCTCATCATTTTCCACATTGGGACTGGAGTGGTTGATCCCGTTTTTTTCCCCACTAAAAACGTGCGTTTTAACCGATAATTCTTCGCTAATGATGATGAAGATGATGATGAGCATCCCCTCTTCCTCACCTTGCCTTTCCTTCCACCAATTTTCCCATCCACATTCATGTTTTGCCTAGGCATTCTGTCGAACACCAATGATTCACTGCAAAACACGTTGTAAATGGAATTGAATGAATGTTGCAGTACACTAGTAGTCTAGTACTATGATACTCTAGTCATATATATATATATATATATATATATATATATGAGAGCCAAGATTCGTTCCAATAGAAAAGCTTTAAGTTTCAAACAGATCTAAAGGCGAAAATTGGCTTACGCTGCTTCAGCAATATGATTGATCAGCTCTGCTTTTCTTTGGAAAAAAACACCTGTCAAAGATTGCTCTAAAATGCTTTACAATCAGTCAAAAAAGAGAGTTCAAATAAAATACCGGCAGGCTTTAAACGTACCGTTAACAATTTGGAGTAGGAAATGATTAGCATGCAAATCTGTGCCTTTATAAAGTTGGGCTTTGATTCAAACTACTAAAGAGGGAAAAGAACATGAAATAGTTCCCAAATGGGGTAGCAGTCAAAGATTGATCTTCAAGTATGGTTGGAAAAGTAGAGAGAAGAGAGAGAATTGGGGGGTTTTCAAGAAGTGATTCTGATAATCTTTTTCATGGAAAGGGAAATGTCTGAGAGAGAGAGATGAGCAGTTATGACTGATAAAGATGGGACTTGGGAGAGAAGCTCGAAGCTCTCGCTTACACCACACCATCTATATATATATATATATATATGTACCTTTTTTAAACAAATCACAATTCACAAATGTATATGTAATGTATAAAAGGTAAATAAATAATAGATAATTATGATGATTTTATATTTGAAAATTGAATTTTATATGGCTCATTTGATTTGAATTTTCTAGCAATTCGATCATAAATATTACTAATTGTGTTTTAGAAAACGAATAGAGAGTTGCACATATAACACTTACAGTTAAAAGAAAAATCTAGTTTTTTTCGATAATAGGATATTGCATATGTTTAATTACGAGTGATCTTTTCAACTCTCTGTTGCTCCGTGCATAATTGAAGTTTGAATCATAAATCTTGTTTAAGAGATCTAATAACTCATACTACCAGACCACTGAAATTTAGTACTAGTTTATGAGTGACATGACGGAACTACATATAAGTGAGAACGTGCACGGATACCCCCTACTTTAAAATTATTTTACATATATAGTGTATTTTTTAAAATTATTTCATAATATCTAGTGTATTTTTTATTCAGTGACTCTGAAATTACTTTTGAAGTCAGGTACACCTCTCTAACATAATTTATCTACATGCGAGCAAGAATGTCATATAGTATTTTTGTAATGCATAAAAATATACATAATTATATTTTAGAAATATTGAATTATTAGCAATAATGCCTTTACAACTTCCATGCAATAAATACTATACGTGTACAAATTTGATTTTATGGATAGCTAAGCTGTGAAATGAATAGTAGGAAACTTTTGACTTCGGTTCTGCGCATCTTTATTTGCTTTGAAACTCAATCAAGTAGGGAAATGAGTCGGTTTTACAAAATGGTCCCTCTATTATGTAGAATTATCAATTTTACTACTAAATATTGTTGTGTTCACAATTACTCTCCAAATACTTTTTTATATTTGGAAATAATAAATCATCCCACATTAGGGTAAGAAAACATGGTTCAAAATTTGAATTTCAAGAGAATCTATTCAATTTTGCCTCCCAATAAGATAGTTTATTTATTTATTTTCTCAAAAATGGGGGTAAAAGCAAGAAATAACAGAAGTTACGTGATAAATACTAAAATTTAAAAAGAAGAAGGGAGTTGTGAGCAAATACTATAGTAACGTACATGTTTTTTCTATTAATTATTGGGCATCCAATTATCACTGTCAAAATGGTACAGAGTGCAAAGTTGTGTACTAAATACTAAATAGACAAGACTGTGAATTTGGAAAAATGTGAAAGAAACAGGGGAAATTTGGGGCCCATTAACGGCTCTGAAACATAATTGCTTTACATTTGGAGTGACTTTGATTTGTGGATTGGGGAATAAAAAAATATGGCCCATCCACGTGATCAACCACTCTAAGGCCCAAATCCAGCTCAATTGCATTTTTTTATGCATGAATTTTTGCTAATAGAATAGTGTGAAGAATTTATTATTTAAGCACAAAATAGTTGTTCTTGTTGAGCAAGATGTGGAGTGGGAAGGGAACATCTTCAATTATTTTAGGCTTTTAGCAAGAGGGAATTAATTCATTGGAATTTTCCAAATGGAAAAATTACATTTAGACCCTAAAAAGAGTTTTTTAAATTGCAATTCATGACTATCTTAGTGAAACAATTACAGTTACACTCCATACAAAATTGAATAATTATAAAATACATCCAAATATTAGGGTTTTGTTATATACTGAATGGCGTCATAAAAAATGAATAGTAAATACAAAAAATACTCTTATTTAATTTTTTTTATATCATGGGTTGCTATTAAATTTCACTTGGGTGTTATTTGTCATACCATAAACTCTTTTGGAGTGTAAGTGTAATATTCTGTTAATTAACAATAGAACCCTAATGCTTGAGTGAATTTTATAATTATTTAATTTTGTATAAGGTGTAATTTGTAATTATTTAACTAAAATGATCATGAATTGTAATTTAATAAACACTTTCGATCCAAGTGTAATAATTATGTGATTGGTATGAAATAATTCAAAAGATTTAAAGAGAAAAAGGTTCGAAATTTCTTATATGTATATTCAAAAGAAGTTATAATTTTCTAAGAAATTATTTTAGAAGCAATGGGGCTCAACTGGAAGAAGCCCAGTCCATATTGAGGTTATTAACTTAGGAGAAAGCCTCAAATCATTGATCCATCTTAGCCCAAAAGAAACTTTTCCCATGTTTGATGGATGTTTTCTTTTCTTTTCTTTTTTTTTCCTTATTTAAAAAAAAAAAAAGGATTCTATAAAACGTTTCGTGTTCAGACGACTCAATCGTACGTGTAACAAGAATCTGAACAGTTGGAATCTTCTATAATAAAAAGGCAAAAAATTGTCATCAAGACTTTAAATTTATGGAATGGAAAAGGAGTATTTAACTATTAATGTATCATCAATGAACAGAACCCCACTTGTCCAACATGGTTCAGAAATCAGAACCCAGGCCAGAAGTGATTCAACTAGTCTAGTACCCCAACTTTAGGAAATATCACACATCTATTCTATTAGTGTCAACATACCAAAAATATGATAATATTTGACAAATACATAAAAAGAGGAAGATTGGTATCGACTGAAGAAAAGAAGACTTGGGCCAAGAAAAAAAAAGAAGAAGACTTTAACGGCTGTAATTGTTGTACTACTGGAATCCTAGTACCGAAACGAATTTGATGGTGGATATATAGTATATCGGAATTCAAGAGGAGGTTTGTAATTTTTAAAACATCATAGAGACGAATTTGTAATCATCCCAAAAGACAGATAGAACTTCTTTCCTTTTTCTTAAAAAAAAAAATACAATATAGATTAGACTTACCTAATATCGTTATATTTAAATGTGATTAGTTAGTTACACATAATCTATATATAATTAAGAATTTCTTAATTCAAAGGGGTGGGTGTGGGTCATTGCATTAAAAAAGATAAAGAGAAATAATTGCAGCAACCAAAACCTTTGACTAAGCTAGCTATGTCATAACATAATTGTTTTTTTTTTTCAATATAAATAAAATAAATTGAGGGCGGCTATGCTATTATTCCCAAATTTCTAATATCACTTCATATAAAATCTTATTCAATCAAATTCGACTTCCATGCATTGCATGCATATCCATTTGCTCACCACCGCTGATAAGATCATGAGAATTATCTAGTCAAATTCAATTTTGTAGGGGAATAGCTAATTTTAATTATTTGATAAGAACAATTCATATAGACATATTTAATATGAAATTGAATTAATAAGACATTAACTTAGTAAAAACCCATCAAATTTTCAATGATTCTTAATGGGGATATATAATTACACAAAATTCCGGAGGTTTACTTTATTAAAAATTTGAAAAAGATTGAAATCTTATAAATAATTCCCTGATATACAGAGACCGTATAAATATCCCATTAAAACCTTACAAATACCTCCCTTAAAAATAAATGTAAAATTACAAAATTACGATAATAAAATTCTAAAATTACGCATACCTCAGGATTTGTGTAATTGAAACCTCTTAATGTATGATAAACATCTAGGCCACAATAACAATTGAAAAAACAATTTTCTCAACACGCATTCATTATGGACTTTGGCCGGCAATAAGAAATTGAAAAATTAAATAATTTTGGACTACTTAACAAGTTGTAGTTGTAGGTGATATGCCTGTGTCACGCGTGATTAATACTATGAACAAATTAAAAAGAAAAAAAAAACTTATAATAGCACCTTAAAAAAGTCCTATATATTTATATTGATGTATAGAAAAAAAAATAAAAAATGAAAGAATAAGATGAGAAGTTGACAAGCCACCAGCTAAACCAGTTTCAACTTTCATGATTAAGCAATTTACGGCGTTTTTTAAAAAAGTTTTAATTGGTCAGCTTTGAAAGTTTAATTTCTATTTACAGAAACAAACTAATTTCAATCATGATGTAAAACATCTGGTTAGTTATGCATAAATATGCTCTAAATCAAACCCAGCATTAAGGTCCAGCTAACTTTCAATTTTTTCTTTTTTTTCCTACCTGCTATTTTTTCGAACTCGAATACTAGGCGATCTTCCAGATTTAATTATTGTACCTCACACATTATAAAAAAAATAAGTTTTGCGAGTTCGAATACTATATGGAATAACAAAATTTACTATTGATACATGATTGTTTTTATACTTTTATCATCTATCAGCTCATATGTTATTATCAAACAATATGTTATTTTAAGTTTACCATCTCAATTAAAGTGTTAATTTTCCTATCAAGTTTTAACATAAATCCAATTTTTTTTTTTTAAATTAGATTTTGATCATGTAATTTTTCTCATAATTTGGAGAATTAACGTGCGTGGATCATGGATGCTGCACGTGCTTGTTTGTGAAAAACTACTTTTTATAAAGCGAATATTGCAAATTGTAAAATTATTGAGATAAAATTGAGAAATGAACCATAAACTAAATCCGCAATTTTTTCTATAATTAACCAATACACATTTTATAACCCAACTTTAGTTAATGAGTACCTCTCAAGCTTATGATCATATTAAAAAAAATGAATAAAAAATCGTACACGTATACCTTTTTTCCAAACTTGTAATGATTTCTATAGGGTTTTTTTTTACACCAGCCATCGACCTAATCTAACTGTAACTATAAACTTTTTACCAACGTAATTTCCAAAATTTCACCTGGACAGGAAAAATACCCAAACCGCGACGAAAATGGAAACTCCGGTGGCTATAAACACCATATCCAACGTTCTCTCTCTCCTCTGCTTTCTCTCTCTACACTGTATCTTCATTCTCAGGTACATTTCATAAATATCTTTCTCAATTTTCTTATCACTTTTCCATCTTTGCCCTTCCATGGCTTCCTCCAAGATTACCAAACTGTCCTCCCCTGTCAAGATTCTTCCCTCCATGTCCTCCAACTGCATGCTCACTTCTTTCACCTGCAATGCGCCGCCTTCTTTTCCGCCGCAAGTGACCATCACCCCGCACGTCACCATCTCCTTATCTTCGCGTGCCACCACCGTGGCGTACCGGAGCTGTATGTCCTCCGTCAGCCAGTGCCGCCGCGCGTCCACCGCGTTCAGGCTCGCGACGTTGACTGCCCGTTTCTTCGACGGATCGATCAGGATCCAGCTTATTCTCAGACGCGCCTCCGCAATTCCCATACACGTGCCGTCCTCGCCGTCGAATATCAGCGGCGTCGCCACCGTTTCTTTCGGTTCCAAGAGGTCGATTCTGAAGGGCGAGCTGAGGAACCAGCCGTTGAGCGTCTCCGTATTCGACACTTTCGAGTATATTAACTTGTCGTCGAAGTAGATATCGACGGCGGAGATTAATTCAGAAGTGTGCGGAATTACACGCGCTCTGTGGGGTTTCTTAGAACAGGGGCCGAGGCTGCGGCAGCCTGCGGCCGGGAAAGAGTCGGAGTAGAATGAACGGTGGCCGGAGGGGAAGGCGGAGATGGCTTCGCGGACGGTGGGGTGGGTGGTGGATGGCCAGGTGGAGTTGCAAATCTCCCGCCACAAATGTTCGTCGGTGCAGAGAGATAACATTTGGACGGAAGCGCAGCTGGTGGCGGCGAGAGTCGGGCCGTCGAGTCTCTTGAGGATGTGGGATTGGATTATGTCTGGATGGACGGCGGTAATCGGGGTTTCGCCGCCGTGATCGGAGACTGCGGCGTTGGTTTCGGTGGTGGTTAAACACATGATTGTTTTCCGGGGTGTCTGTTGAAAATTGAAATGGATCTGTGGAATCGTTCGTTGGATGAGTAGTGACAAAAAGAGATTTGGGACTTGGGAGGTTTTTATAGGAGGGTTTTTGGTCAAAGATAGAGTCAAAATTTGCACTTTTTGAGAAAGTTGGATAACGTTTCTCATATTTGAATTTTTTACTTATTAAAATATGGATTTCTTTTTTTTTCTTTAAGTTCTTTTAACATAATTCAAGCCGCGTCGTCGGATAATTAAAATATAAAACTAATTCTCCCTATTAATAATAATTATATTTCTCAAAATTCTTGAATAAACTAATATAGTGTTGTACCCATTAAATTACGCTATTTGATCGTAAATATGAATTTCCATGACCAATACATACATCCATATAAATGTCTAAGTACAAGTACAAAATCTATCATAACCCGTATCATTCTTCAAAATGTAAAGTTTTTACTTTTATTACATAAGGCCCCCCTGGCCCTGGGGGGTGGGGGTCTAGCTAGCGAAAGTTAATAAAAGCGAACAATGATGAATGATGTATTGTGGTCAATACGAGAAGAGATTCTAAGCAGGCGCACTTGTCCCTTGTCTGTACCGGAAATCAACTTAATAAAATTACAAATTGAAACATAGTAATTTGACTAATTTCATTGTTTTTTTCCCATTTGACTAAATTACAAAAGCAAAGGTTATAATGTTGAGAGCTGTATAACTTGTTATAATTTAAGAACCCATTTTCTGTTTTTTATTTGACCGGCTCGGCTGGCTATAATCCGACAATTTATTACTAAAAACATTTTAATGTCGGTAGATATCAGTTCGATCGGTTTGAGTTTGATCAAATCGAAATTAGTTACACCTTAAAATTAATCTTGTTTATGACATAATAATTAATTATATTAGAGAAAATTCAAAAGTGGTGAAAGCAAGTTGAGATTGGAACATTATTATGTCAAAATTGGGCAACTGCTGAGTGCTGACTACATACGTTCGTTTGTGTGTTTTTGAATCCCGTGTGGTGGACAGAAGTGGACTAGTGGCTTATCCGAATCCTTCTATGCATGTCCTACTACTAATTTAGTCCTATCCAGAGATAATTTGTATTTTAATTTCCTCATCCAAAATTCGTGATATATATATATATATATATATACACACACCAAAACAAATCATGAATGTCGTCCCTTATTTATCACTTAGTTTCTAATAATTTTACAATTGTAAAAATACCCAAAAAAGTTGATCATCAATTAAATCTCATTTTCCTAATAAACTAATCCCGACTCTTGCTCATTTTTGTAAAAATAATCACAAAATAAAACTAGTTCTATTTCCTTCATATATTTGCAATCACCCTTTTTTAGAAGGCAACGAACATAGCCCATGATCAATCCACTGGTAGAACTCTAGAGGCGGCCCGTAGATCAAGAGGTAGTTCCTACACGTATAACTACCACTTAGTTCTTACAATTGAAGGTCGATTCTGATACTATCTGTATCGCACTGAATTAAGAGACGACCATTAGACACGACCATAAGCTTTGAATTAACCCACCGATTGCAACTAAAATTTGGCATAAATTACTAGCAAAAAAGATATTTATTAATTAAACTTCGAATTCTAACTTATAAATCAATTTACGGGCACTACAATTCTATATTTGATTCATTTGATATTAACTAAAACTCTCGTTCTAGTACTAGCATATCGCCGGACCGTGAAACCTTCACGGTAATTAATACACATAATTGTTCACATATCCCAATACAAAATTAAAGATTTTTTTCATAGGTACTTTGCAAACTGCAGCATGTGAAGTACTGATTAATTTGTTGAAGAGGTGTCAAGTTGGAGTGAAAGCGTGTCAAGAATGTTGCCACGTGTGTGGATTTTCACATTTGACGTGTTTCTCATAGAATCGGAAAAATAAACAAAATCATGTCGAAAACATTTTCTTTGTGTTGATGATGATAACTGATCTTATTAATTGAGCTCAACTCAACCAGCTGCTGGGAATTAATTAGAGTCGTGATCGGTAATTAAATATTGAGCACGCGTTTATACTTAACTTGTTGAATATTGGATAGGTTTCTTTCGTTGAGATTATACAACGTTGAAATCATGCATGCACTATGCACAAAGATCATTATTATTGTGAAAATGTGAAATGAAACTTTAGATTTTTTGGAACAATATTAAAAAAATAAAATTACAAAACACTTCCCTCAATAGTAAAGTTGAATTAAAATATGAATCTTCGATGGGTTTTAGTTTATTAATATATAAAGATTTTGTTACTAATTGTTTTATAGAGATCTTTTTAGGGTTAATTATATTAAATATATAGCCGATGTTTGAAGTATTTTGCACTTTGATACTCAATTATTGCGACCGAGCAATCGTGGTAATCAATTTTTTTAAAGTTTTATAGAATACTTCGTTGATTTTAATTATTATGTATTACAATTGTAACAACGACGACCGAATTGATTCATACCTCTTGCTCCGTCTCAATAAGATGTCGGAATAAGGTACAATCATAGTAAAATTTGTGCATTAGGTTAATGAGAACGACGCGAGCTAAACGCACCTCAAACTCAGTTTAAGTTAGCTCCGGTCATAGTAACCACTATAATATTTTTCAATATCCATCGTAATGTTTATTTTGGACTGTCGATACTCACTTACTCAGTTACAAGAATTGAATATCGCAGTATAGATCACCCAAATGTTGGGTAACTATAATATAATTTATTTTTTCCAAAATTGATATAGTCGGCCACAGATTTTTCACCAACGAAGGATTACTCTCTGAAAACGAGGTTTTTGTCAATTCAACCCAATAACCCACTCCTTTAAGAATCATCTGTATATGAAATATCAATTTAAATTATAATATATCATCTTTAAAAAATACAATTATGTAAAGTGGAAGAACTACCACAGATCGATCAAGAGTAGTTATAATTTATTTAATTATTATAATTGATTAAAATAAAGAAAAGGGGTAATTGCTTTTTCGACTTATGGCGGCTTTCGTGAAGTCAGCACAACATTTATATATACTAGAAATATATAATAATGTAATTAATTAGTCTCACTTCCTATGGAAATTCATAGTTGAAAGTTCAATTTAAAAAAAAAAAAAACTTTAATATTTTAAAAGTCAACAACACTACCTCGCAAAAGCTCTAATCCACGCTATGGCTGCTCCCGGGGTTGGTCAAATGTTACTATATACTTTATTGAGAATTAAAGAATTTCAAAAGAATTAAGCACTCAACTTGCCAAATTATTTAATGAAATTGACAAGTATAATAGCCATAAAAAATATAAGACTTAATCAAGTTATTTACTTTGAATTTCGACAATTTATTGCAAGTCATAATGTACACTCTTTTTTACCTGCATATAATTAAGAGAAGCATCCTGTACAATTCTATCAATTACAATTTCTAATACATATTTAATAACTCATTATATATGGAGATTTCAATGTCAACCCACTAATCAACAAACACTTTTATACTAAAAACTAATGCCAGATACCCATGGAACTCGACCTCACAATCGCAATGATTGTGAGACCTTGTTCTTGTTACTAGGCCAAGAAACCCTCGACTAATATACACTCCTGAGCCTAAGACAGTAGGCACAATCAAATTGGTTAGGACCAGAGAATAAAGAAGAAGAATTGCATCTAAAATTGGTCCCAAGTTTGCACTTCTATTTGCAGTACAGTATCCAGATTAATATACAATATCTTGTTAAATGTTTAACCATACTCAACAAAAAGAAATGTCACAAAAAATTGTTTTGGTTTTGGTCTTTGTTGCTATAATGGGATCCTCGATTGCAAATGCTCAAAGATTTGGAATAATTAATGTGAATGGGACTTTGTATTGCACTGCATATGGGAACAGT
Source organism: Verbena officinalis (assembly GCA_958496215.1). NCBI lineage: Eukaryota > Viridiplantae > Streptophyta > Magnoliopsida > Lamiales > Verbenaceae > Verbena > Verbena officinalis. The sequence goes on from OY292385.1 coordinate 2,866,237, forward strand.
TCTGGTGGCGCAGCTCCTGTTTTCCCTAGAAGTCTAATATATATATATATATATATATATATATATTATTATGGGCCAGTTACGAAACCCCCGGAGTTTTACACCATTTATGAAAAACACCCTGAAACCTTGTAACTTTACGCTTACCCCTTGAGGGGTGTATTTGTAGTATTTGCAGGGGTATTATGTATACATTTTTATGTTTTAAGGGGGTTATTTGTAAGGTTCTAGCTGACCGGGGAAGGGGTTAGTTCTTTGTTACATGTCTTGATGATGAATGCACTTGTGTATAGATGCTACACTCGGAGTAGCATGCACAGGAAATGAGGCTACAGCATTCAATGGAACAGGAACAACAAACTCGAATGGAGTGTATTGGATATTGTTGATCCCTAATAACACGACAACAATTGAGCAAATAGTCTCCAATTGCAGCATATTTGTTCAAACACCTCTCTCCAACTGCAACCCGGCGTTACCATCAACGGGCCTCGTATCCAAGTTGAAGTTCGTGAAGACGGTCATTGGATTTGTGCCGCAAACATACTTCGTTGCAGAGGGTTTCACCCTCCAAGCCTAGGTGCGAATCATTTGATATAGTGTTTTTACATTTTCTTTATGAATAAAGAATCTGGACTTTGTTCGAGTTTATAACGAAGAATATACACTATCTTTCTTGGCAACTAACACATTTAAGAATTCCTGTTTGCAAAAATTTGTGCTTTTAGAGAAGCAAAAGTAAAGAAAAAGAATACTAAAAGTTGGAAGTGTTTGAGAAATAATGTACAAAAGCACTTTTACATAATAGACAGGAGAACTACAGGACCCAAATTATCAACAGGCTCTCCAAGCACGTTGAAAATTCCCCAGAGTCGCTCCACCAACCGGAGCACCCCTGCCTCATATTCAAACACCAGTCTCCAACTGCAAACCGACGTTACCTTTTCTGGTTCATTAATAAATAAGCAAGCTCCCAAAGAGGAGATCAACTCGTTCCTGCAACATCTGAACCCCATAAATTTTTGTGGCAAGTAAAAGGGCAGCAATAGTTAGCTAAATATCCATTCCCAAGAACAATCCTAATGTATAGTTTGTAGCACTTGATATTGTAGAATTTTAACATTGTATGCTATACCATAAATATCCATCACAAAAAGCACAAAAAAAACTGTAATCAAATTCCCTTTGCAGATTACCCAAAATATTAAATATCACCCCAAGCTGAAGGCCCACCCAATCCAATTTGATCAACCTGTGACAACTCAAGAGAAGCAGGATCAAGAACACGGTTTCTCTTCTTTTTCATGGTTCTTGGAATAGTCACCAATCCATTTATAGCACCATCATCTTTATGATTTCTATGATCTTTCTTCTCATCAGCAGTCTCCAATGGAACTCCAGGGGCTCCAGGTTCAAATAGATCAGTAAAAGGATTTTCTGCACTGTCAATGATGTTGACTTTATCGCCTTTGACTTTGCTTCGTGATTTCTTGTCAGGTTCCTCAGCAAGTTGATCGTTCTTCTGTTTCTTGTGCTTCGATTTTTTTGCTTCATCAGGATTATCTCCATTTTCGGTTTTTCTGCTTTCTTTTTGTTGCAACTTCGACTTTTTCTTAATTCCCTTCTCTGAGATTTCGGTATTTTCTGCAGAATCTGTTCGTTTTTCATCAAATGGCTCTTTCCTCTTGGATTTTTTAGAGCCCAGATCTCCATCAGTATTAAGATGATCGATTTGAGTCTCATTTTTCTCATTTGCTTCTTTTCCAATGATTTTGTCAATTGGTCTGGCATTAAAGATGTGCAAGCTCGGCAATAGCTTTTTGACCTAATGAACATTGTTTAGTGTTTAGAATGTAAATTGTCATTTCAAAAGTTTTATAGCTTTGCAGAAACAGTATTTCAGCAAGAGGAACTTACTTTCTTCTGTAATTTGTCTTTATCAGCAATGGGATTTCCTTGAAGATTCAAATTTCTCAAATTAACTAATGAAGAAAGCACCTGCATGCAACAATGAAATGAAGAATATTAATCATTATTTTACAAAATAATAAATAACAGAGCCAAATATGAATATGGATATAAATCTGTCACCTGCAGAGTGGACCAGTGGGCGATAGAGTTGTTTCCCATGTCTAGATTCTGAAGTTTCACAAGGCATCCAAATGCACTAGGAATATTCTGAAAATGGACCAAGAATTAATAAAATAGTTGCGAAAAACAAACAAGGAGATCAAGAATAGATAAAAGGTGAAAACTTTCTCCAATGGCAATAATCAGCATACTAGCATAAATGGATATGTTGTAATATACCATGATCTCATTATGAGCTAGGCGAAGCTCTTTCAATTCTAGGCAGGATTTCAGGGATGAATCGATTGTTGACAGTTGGCAGTTTGAAAGAGATAGCTGTAACAGAGAACGTCGATAAGATTCACTCATATTATAAGATGATTCAGAAGACAATGAATTAAGAGCATACTTTGGTGATTGATTTCAGCTTCGTCAATGATTCACCGAGTGAACTGATTGGATTCCTGGAAAGGACTGCATAAGTATGATTATTGATTAGTAGGGAAAATAAAATTATTAAAAAAAAAAGAGAGAACCTTCAACTCAGATTGTCAACTTGAAATGAGGCTCAATTTTTCACATGCTAACGCTAAGATTTGGGGATATGTACGCACCCAGAGTGTTTAACTCTTTCATCTGATCAAGCTTGCAAATTGAACTTATCTCATTGTCTGTAGAAAGAGAAGAAACAGAGATCAGTATAAATATGCAAAATATCCCCTTTGCTTATCACCACTGCATTTGCCACTCCAAATGCATACCATTCAAAATCAATGCGCGCAAGCTGGAAACAGATTTGATCTCATCCATTGATTTAAGCTTGTTTTTTCCAGCATTTAATACCTAAACCAGAAATAATTGAAAAACTCATATTCAATTAACCAATAAAGCTAACAAGAATCATAAGATAGGTGACAAAATGTCTTTGGGACAGAGAATGCGGATAATTTATCGATATTACTTGATCTGTAACATTAAAGAAAGATATTACAGCGTAGTAGGAAATAAAGTTGCTAATTTATAACCTCAATTGGAAAAAATGCCATTAAAGAGTTATGCCACTCACAGTGAGTTTAGTGAGGCCTTCAATGCCTTTCAAGCTCTGAAGCTTGTTCTGCACAACTGATAACCACTTCAAATTCATACATGACTTCAGCCCCTAAAATTACAGAAATTTTTCAGAAAAGACGCAACAAAATAGAATCCAATCCTCCCAAAACACACACAAGAATGACCGACCTCGAGTGAAGTCAAATTATTGAAGCCCAGGTCGAGCCTTTCAAGATTCTTGAACTCACTTAAGCACGAAACCTATCAAAACACAATAAAAAGCAACATAAATTTCAAAACTATTATGATGATAGTGAAGGAATTTTATATTGGCAATATAAAGAAATGTATTACATCAGAAAGGGCTTTGTGAGTGAGAGTAAGAGAGGTAATGGAATTGGGATCAGTTGTGTTCTTTTCTAGCAAGATCTTCTTGGAGCTCAGCACTGTCATGGTTTGATTCAATTAGGGTTTTTCGACGCTTCGCATAAACCCTACTCTCAAATGTGACCGTTAAATAGGTTGAAAGGGCCGGAAAAATAAAATAGGTAGAAAGAAAGGGCTTATAATGTTACTTGATTGTGCCAGAACAATTTTTCATTCATCCAGAACGAGACTAGGCGATTTGTCAATTCTACCCTCCACTTTACTTCTATTTGGGAGTTGTATAGCCATCGCATCACGAAGAAATGTTTTTAGGGCAAATGTCTCTGACTGAAAATATAATTATTTTGCATTACTTAAAATATGTATAGATACTTTTAAATATTCTATTCTACTATATCGTGTCATGTCTAATACATTTGTATTACCAAATCATGTCTGTATATCACACGTCTTTATAGAATAGACGATGCTTTAACCTGTGATATATGGACACGGACATGCAACACGAGCTAACACGACATGGTTTTTCAACATTTACCATTATAGAGATATCGGACACAGTGTTCAACACGACACGGCACATTAATGTTTTTAGAAGTTTATGTGGATTTAAAAACTTTTAACATATCCGGGTTTTATTTGCATTTAATGCTTCCTTCTTCGTTTTATGTTAAATCATTTAATATGTGGTCTTTGCTTCAATTCCTTCTATAGTAGTTGGTTTGACATTCTGAAAATGTTTAAAAGAGATTTTTTGTAGAATTTCAATTTACACAATATCTTTTTTTGCATAATATCAATCTATACAACATTTTATACAACTTTGCCAAATCACATTGGAATTTTCATTTACTCTGGAGTCTTGATAGCTCTTATAACACTATCCACCAATAAAAAAAACTCGCGAAGCAACTTTGCTAAGAGAAAAAAAGATATAACAAACTCATTAAGTACACTAATAATCCATTAGAAATTTAGAACATACCAATTTAATCCGCTAAAAGGTAAACAGTTTTTTTTTTTTTTGTTCTTGTATAGATGAACAACAAGTGGGCGAAGGCAGTATGATAAAGCACAGCACATACGAACCAACTACTACAAAATTACTGCAAACTCTATACAGTCTGTCTAGCACATGTTAATTTGCACAGAGAGAAACCTACACATCGTACACCAACTTAACTCTTTTAGTAGAAAGACATATCCTCCCTCCTCCAGATGAGATCCATCATGACTGGTGGTGCGCGTTCACTACCGCTTGGTAGACCATGTCGATGAATTGATTATCCTATCAAGAAAATCAATATAACATAAGATCAATATGACTTCCGAATACATAAAAGTAAAAAGTAGCAACATCAGAGGTTCTGAATAGAGCTAAGATGTAACACTTGGGCTTGTTTGCATAACCTCTCCCACTTGAGGGCAAATAAAAAAGACATAATTGCAAATACATCATCCTGCCTGTAAACCCAACACGAAAATTGAGAAACTTAACATTCACCCTTTGATTGATTTTATCTATACACCTTGTTTTGAGCCGGAAACTCCAAAGACGAGCTAATAAAAGAGTTTTGAACTATTTATGCTTTTGATACCTATGGGATTGGTCATTAGTGGCAGGAAGGGGATCCAGGTGCTGAAGAGTTGTATGGTAAGTTAATAGCTGGTTTTACACAAATCCACTAAAGTGGTCTGGGTAAGATAACAAAAGCCTTTGATCACCCTTAAATTTCACTGAAAGGAATTTGTTTCTTCTTGATATGCTAAAAGGTTCAGCAAAAGTAACGAATTTCTTATTCTTCTGTTCTTTAAAAGGGTACAGTAATGCATGCATGCTTTTGATACTAAGATCAATAAGTATTGTAATCCTTTTTCTCTGCCTAAAGAGTATCAAAACCTCAACATAACATAAGGTTATTTTTGGGCATTTTGTTTAAATTAAGGTCATCGGAAACAGACAGAAAGGCAATTCGTCAAAAGGAACGAATAGTTAACACATATGGTGTTTCAGTTAAACTTTGTTCAAAAAAATATCCAACAGTAATAACAGCAGAAGCTATCACATGAATGCATTCCAGGAAAGCAACAATTCATCAGCAGAAAAACTTTTGCAGTTTAAATAAGAGAGACAGATAACCAAAAAGCGTACCTGAACAAGCATTTGAAGTGCTTCCCTGACTTTGTCTCTGTTTATAACAGGTCCATAACTTGGGGCAGAATTGGAGATAGGAGTAAGTGACGGTGGAGGTGTTGGTGGTGGAAATGGCTGTAGCAGAGGTGCACCGTAAGGTCTCTGTAGATTTCCCTGGGGATTAAGTGGAGGAGCAGTGGGCACCGATGAAGTTATAGGAGGAGGCATAATTATTGGAGGAGAGGAAGCAGGTGGGCCAAAAAAAGATGATGGCTTCACAAGATCAGCTGAATGCTTAGTTGCAGTATTAGATTCGGGATTGTTTTCAAGAATCGACATTATAGGGTTGGAAGAAGATAAAGGGGGCGGTGTTTGAGCTGGCGGTATTGTTGGCAGAGCAATAGCTGGTGGATGAGCAGAAATAACAGTTGCTGAGGAGTGGTATTGCTGTTGCTGCTGCCCCGAAGTTGCAGCATTAGGAGCACTTCCAATGTTCATAGCATTCTGCATGGATTTAATTTTTTTGTAATCAAGCTCGCTATAGAATCAAATTTAATTGTTTCCATTGTTCTAATAAAGAATCAAACTGGAAGCTAAATAGGTTCACTAGGAACATCCATTTTTCAATGGGCATCTATTCCTAGTGATCATACAATTTAAAGACATACATAAGATTATTTGTATGTATGCTTGCTTAACATTAAGAGAAGATCTTAGGAAAACCGAAATCTACGGCTTTTTCATCATTGAAACACTATAAATAAAGGTGAACAATTTCTGGGCAAATCAATTTCCAAACATCCATTTTTATAGTAGTCATTAAAGATCTGTCCGAATTTGCAAGTTTAACTAGACAATTAAAGTAGTAATATTTGTTAGCCATGCATCCATCTCGCAAATGCTCATTCAATCAAGGAAGGACAAAACCATGTAAATTGCAACTTTTGCTGGCAATATTTCATACGAGAACCTATGTTATATAGAATCATATCAACAGTCCAATTATTACTGCCAAAGATGACTGACGAAAAGAGTGATCGAGAAATAATGATTACAGCTAAAATTTTTAGTCTGACATCTCAGCTAGCACTGCAAGAGCCTCATATCTAAGAAAAAGGGAAAGAAGACATACACTGAAGAAGTTAACAAATGACCGATCATCATGTGTTTCTGCAACATTGGAGGTTGTAGAAGCTGACGGCTCTAGAGGACCATCCATTACTGACAGTGATGGAACTGCTTCAAGTTCCTCAAACTCACTGCAAGGGGATAATAGGAAAGGAGATACTTATATTGTCTCTTAAAGAAAAATTTACTTGAAACAACAGTAGTCAAAACACTTCTGTCCTTACAAAAAGACTCATTGAGAAATAAGAGATGTATGCATAGAATTGATAGATGATGAGAAATAAGAATAGTTATCTTGTTTCATTTCCAGAAACCATGACAGACTCGAGATGCATACCTCTTTCTGAAACACTCCATGGTATAAAATGCTGTCATTGAACTCATATAAGGTATGTCCACATAGATAAAAGCACAGATCATCATTGCAATGTCCGACTATTAATGCTAGTTGAGTATGATTAACTACCATGCATGAATTATTTCCCTACTTTACTGGTTCAGCAAAAAGGGGACGGTCAACAATTACCTTTTTGACGGAGATAATTTTGACTTGGTAGGCACCTTGGAATATGCATTAAGTATCCTAGCAAACAAGAAATCAAAGCATTAGTGGAGTACCTGAATAAGGGGTAAAGCTAAAAAACACACAAATGATAAATGACAGCAGACAGAAAAATAAGAAAGATTTCATGTCCCTCCGTCTTTTCTATCTTAGCATTTCTAAACATGGCATTCTATGTGGCAACAGTTGGAATTCCCAGCATACAAACACAAACTTTTCACCAACGGATTGAAAACATTGCTCAAGCAAAACACATCTCAAAAATAGAAGCCAATTTTTGAATGACATTTATTGAGAAAGTAACATTCTGAGACTATCTCCTACTCAAAAGTTTTTTATTTTAACATTCTGCATTATCCCAAGCAGGGCAGTGACTTTCTCGTCATCCAGTACAAAAGTATTGTACTGGTGAGACCCAAATTTTAAAACATCGCTGTTACAGCAGCATTCTGAAAACAGTGACAGTTGATAGCCACATGAATGCCCAATCATATAAATAACCATAAAGACCACATGGAAGTTCCTAACAACAAGTACCACCAGTTAGAATGTTAGATTAATCAGACACAGCAACTTCCATTAGATCTCCCACATCATCAATGTAGAGGAATCTAGATTGACATCAATCATTTATCGGTCGTCAACTTAATCTCACTCATTTTTGTTTCATTTTAAGACATGATAGCCTTATTAGAAATACATTAAGACATGCATGAAAAAGGAGAACATCACCAACTTCGACTATAAACTACACGAACCTGCTAAATAAACTTGCAACCTCCTCGCATTCACGGGCATTGTAGAACCATATTCCATTTACCTCTTGAGTGGCATTTCGGTATAATAAATACGGAACCTGCACTTCATACTCGAAATCTCCCAAGAGGTTCTCCACCAAATTATCTGCTTAGAGCAACAATAAGACCTTTGAATGTAAATGGATTGCATCGCAAATCAATTGCATTATTAGATCGATCTGAACTATATATTGTCAATTTGGAAGTATATATTTATGAGTTGGATGTGAAGACGCTATTTCAATCCTCAAGAAGAGAAATCCACATCAAACTGCAAGATTCTTTATTTGGAAAAGTCACGTCACCCTGGAAACAATGGATTAATCCTTTCATACAACTCCAGTTTTCAATTAAAAAGATGCCTCTTGGCAATTCTAGATAAATGTTATTGATTACACTTGTGCTGCAAGTTGTTTGCGAAACATTGAATTGTTTTACCAACCGTGAGTATAACTAGATCATACATATCTATACTTAGTCCGATATTAAGATTAAAAAAAAAAGGCTTAAACTAATATTACTGACATTGCACGTCAGATATCTCATAATGAATATTTGATCAAGGAACCGTAAACTACTCCAAATGAATATTGTGAACAATGTTTGTAAGCCTTCTAGTACAATTCCAAAGGATGTATGCAATATTTAAGCAAAGAACAATTATTTAAAACATCCATTTTTCTCCCAAACTAGAAGCAAAAAACTTTAATTTCTACCCATATAAGCGCACTATTCAACAAAATTACCAAGAGATTGAGTGACTAACCAGTGTTCCGACGATTCATCACTATAAACTGGAACCGGGGCTGAGTATTCCTGAAACAGCAAGAAGAGGATGCTATATCACAGTAAAATTACATAACATTCGCCCACCCCCAACCCCAAAGCAATCCAAGGAGTAAATCATTTGACTACCTAAATTACAATCCCGACAGAGAAAAACTGTAAACCAAAACTTCCCAGAAAAGATTCCTCACCTTTTAACGACAAATAGGGAGCCCTCCACATCCTTCCGACTCTGTCAATCACAATCCATCACTAACATATTTCTCAAAACCAAGAAAGATAAAATGAAATTCAATAATCACAGCTCTGCTAGGGAAATAAAACACACACACACACACACACACACATATTATGAGTATTTATTGCATACCCATTGGCTAGTTTCAATGTTAAATTCGTAGAAGGTGACGTGAGCGGCGGTGATGAGAATTTCCTCAACGAAGGGATCGATTCTCTGCAGCACCGTCAAATTGAGTAACTTGGTGCTCTTCTCATCTAGATTCGGCATCAATTTCCCGTTCTGCGACATCGTTTTAGGCACTTTCTCCCTCTTTCTTCCCTGCGAAGTACTGTTGTAAGAAGAGAGAGAAACACCTTTAAATGATCTGTGAGAAGAAGACGACGCAGCAACTTCTGCCTTGGATTCAATACTTCATCTGCAGTTCATCACATCTATATATATATATCTGTACATACACGTATAGTTTTATACGAACAGATATACACTGAGGAAGGTTGGGGATGGGAGCAATGTGAAATTGACTATAATGCCCTTGCATCTAAAAAAGGACCCAAGGGTATATATGTCATCATGACAAACCATTATATAAATATTCCCATTTTTGGTAGTAAATTAGAAAATCGCTATTTCCTGCGTGTAGTTCTCCAATTTTGGTCATGTAACTTTTGAGAAGTAGTAATTTTAGTGCTGATGTTTTCTAAATTTACAATTACATCCTATAATTTAAAAAGTTAAGCAATTCTTCTTTTAAGTCGCCGGATTAACTGACTAACTCTACGTATTCAACGAACAAAATGAAAAATTAAAAGGCCATTCGTTTTAAAACCCTAATTATGACACTTCTTCTCTTCTAATTCATACTTCGGACTCAAAATCCGTTTGTTCTTGTAGAATTAAAAACGCTTTTACATCTTCTTAACCAGAAATGGTTGGGGAGATGGAATGTTCCTTTATTTCTGAGTACTTTCGAGAACAGTGGAGATAATGTCACTCTCTAGATCTATAAACCTCTTGGATGCAAAAGCAATATCAAAATGTATTAAATGCAAATTGAAATTCAACCATAAAACATTGCCTAAAAGGATTTTCACTAACTTATAAATGTACCCGATTTCCTATGTTTATTGGAAATTATGCCATCACTTGCTCCAATATTCGTAATGATTTGAATTCAAACCCTCAATACTATTGCTATTATTAGTACTAAGATTATTAAAATTCATTTGCCCCAAATATAATGGGGAGCACATGAATTATTTTTTGAACTTCTAAAGTTATGTTTCTTTTAGATCACTCAAAGTTTGTCTATTACTATATATTTAGGTTGTGTTTAGTTGCACAAAAATGATTGCAAATTAAAGATCTCCACCTAATTTATCTCATTAAAGTTCTTCAGAATCTTATCAGCACAATAAGAACAAAAGAAAAATCACTTTTTTTTTCTACATTATTAATTGCAACCATAAAGGATTGTAATAATTCGATCTTACTATTTAAGCATCATTCAGAGATGAGTTTGAAGACTTATTTTCGGGTTCAACGGATTCCCAAAGTCCGGGGGCAAGACATAACATATCCAAGTTCTACAAAGTATAAAGAGATAATTCTAATGACATGATATCCTAAACTACAAGTCGTGATTCCATTAGAGATTTACTAAACTACAAGTCTTGACCTTCTTAGTCAAATAATTACACTTACATCCTACAAGAGTCTCATAATTATGAAAAACACCCGAGCGTTCTAGGGTTTCTGCCAATTAATTTTAGCGGAATATTCCATCAAGACCCCTAAAAATTGGGTGTTTATTATAATTATGAAACTCGTGTAGGGTATAAATATAATTGTTTGACTGATTAAGAGCGTCACGATTTGTAGTTAACAAACTCTCATTAACTCTCGTTGGGTTTAAATGTAATTAACCCTTAAAATTAATGTTTTCCTCGATAACAGCATTGTTATATCTCTCTCATTCTCACACGTACGCACACAAAAGAAAAGGTATTACTAAAATTCCAAGAACATCATGACATATATGCATTAAGAACCAAATCACAAACTGTAATCACACAAATACACATTAAAAGATGAGGAACACACTTCTACAAACTTGGCATCACAATGCCATATATTTCATAATATAATTGTATGATATCTCAGTGCCTGCGGAGAGCGACGGCGGAAAGCACAACCAAGACGACGAAGATGACTGCCGCGATGAAGGAAGCCACCACAGCTCCGCTGGAGGCCTGGCAGAAGTCGGTGAACTGCTGGCAAATGGCGAACCAGTTGGTGTTCTGATTACCGTTGTGGGCTAAGTACACAATCGCTGCAGCCGCCGCCGCTGCTGCCATCGTGAACGCAACCATCACCTAAACCACAATTAATTACCATATTCTTGAAAACTTGTTCTCTTTTGAAAAAAAAAGTGTCATATCAAATATGTCAAATTAGAGCTTTTTTCTTTAAATAAAGTTAAGAGTCTTACTGCGTCGAGGATGAGGAGGAGAAGCTTTATTCCAGCTATATGTGGACGTACAATGGCCACAATGGAGAACGGCATGGACAGGACCAAGTAACCACTCACGATAGCATTCGCCACCACGAAGAACCTACCAAGTTAATAAAATGAGATGACAAAGCTAAGAATATAGAACATTTGTGCACACAAGGATGGAGAGAGGAGTCAAAATTTGTTTCTTCTACATTGGAGCGAATTTGCAAGGTTTAACGCAATTACAAGTTAGTCCTTCTATTTTTTGAAATTACAAAGAAATTAACACTCTCACTGCAGATAACTTTATCACAAAAAACTCCCTGAAATTAAGTTGATGAGAATTTGCATTTTTGGCTTCATGATGTATAGTTTCATAGTGATTTTTGTAATAAATTGAATTCCGGGGATCAGTTATTTGTAATTTCTGAAAGTAAGAGGGACTATATTGTAATTAGCAAAAGCCTCAGGGGCAGTATCGCCGTTTATATTGTATTGAAAAAATATAACCTGTTCCCGTAAAGTATAAAGTTCTGATTCCATCTCCCAATGCATGCAAGGTATTTCAAAGCTCCATAATGCAAAATCATTAAGTGAAAAAGGGAATCAACAAGTGCTTATATATATAGAGGAGATAAATAGTTACGTGAAAGTTGGGAGGTCATCGTAGCTAGCTTGAAACTGGAAGAACTGAGTGAAAAACGGAAGAGTCTGATCAGAAGTTCCCATAACGGCCGTTGCAGCCAGAGCAGCAACGAGAGCGCAAATCCTCAGAATAAAGTCGAGAATGGCAACACCTCTCTTCCATCCGGCTTGTGGGTGTGGAATTGCCTTTGTGGTGGCGGTGTACGCGACATCCTTGGCTTTGGTGGATTTCGACTCGGGCATGTTGATGGCTGTTTCGCCAGTGCTCTTTGAGGAATCCATTAATAGGGTTTGGTTTTTCTCTTTGGAATTGGAATGCTTTTGTGAGTCGTGATGGAAAATAAGTACGGAGGGCTGTGGGATTTATAGGTGAATAAAGGAGTAGATGATGGATTGGTTTGGGTGTGGAGGTTGGATAATGGCAGATAGGTTGAGATTGTACTATGTTAAAAGTTGGAGTGGTTGATTATGACTTGCTCCACCCGCACAAGTTGGGGGATTTTGAACTTTGCTGTGCGCAATTATATTGATTCTGCAATATTCTGTTCTGTCTTTTATTTCATAGATGAATTCCGCATTTCGTTAGAAGTTCGAAAAAACCTGTTATGAAAAAAGAAAAGGAAAAAAGAAAGAAAATTGGCATCTATAAATTGATTTTTTTTTCGCAATTTGTCATTGATATGATTTTACGAATAAATTAGTTGTCATTTTCATCCCTCACTTTTTGATTCAATTACAAAATCATCCCTGTCTTTTTAATTTTCTTTAATATGATCCTTTTACTACAATTTTGGGGATAATTTCTTGTCACTAAGAGTAATTTGTCAGAGATACCCTAATTCAACAATTAATATTACCAAATTATAAATAATCATTCTAAGTTTTTTTTTACAGTATTGTAATTCTATGCCTTTAGAACTGAAAAAAAAAACAGAAATTTATGTCTTGACCAATAGTAAAATTATATCAACTTAAATTATTATGCACATAATCATGGTGTTAATATTATTGTCCTTATATAAATATTATTAAATCAATATTAATTAGATAAAAATGGATAAATTAATTTTCATCCTTTCAATATTACATCTGGCTTGGTAGACTAAAAATATTGATGAATTAATTTTAGAAATATATCTTTTCACTAACTTTTTTAAGTTAATGTGGGTTAATTATATTGGAAGAAAAGTATTTCTTCAATTTGAGAAATAAATTATAAAAATTACTGTTTCATTAGTTGATAATTATCATTTAGGATGGAGGACAACGTCTAATTTAAAATTTAATAACTATTAAAAGATTAGAACTTTTGTATGTTAATTTTGATAGAATAAATCCTAAACAAATTAATAGAGATAATCAAATTAAAAAAAAAAAAAACAAGATTAATAGTGTCTATAAAATAAAATAATTAGATCTCGGGAGCGTGCCAATATATATATAATAGTATAGATATTTATATTATTATTATTATTTTTTGAATAAGAATTCAAATTAAAAGCACTCAAGAAATAAAGAGTCACTAAATCAGAAATTATTTTCAAATGGTAGAATAATATCTTAATTATTATATGCTAGATTAGGGGTAGTTTGGTCAAGTTTTATTTCATTGTCGGAAATTACTGCATGAATAGTGACCAAAGGATGACATTGAAAAAAATTAAAAAGATAGGGATGATTTTGCAATTGAGTTGAAACGTTAGGGATGAAAATGACTTTTACCCCATTTTCATATAACCCGTTCATTATTGATGGGACAAAAGACGAAACAAATTTAAACAATTGAAGTTGTGATGCACTAGACAGATTTTGGACACAACAAAACCCGAATATGATGATACATTGATACAGAAACAGATTTTTGGACACAACAAAACACGAATATGGCGACGTAATCTTTTCCAACATTTTTCACTATGTCTGATACGTATCAAATTCTGGAAATGTAAATATTTCACACAATGATGAATCAAGGCCAATACTTCGTATCCACAAAACTATTTTTGATTTTAAAATATATATTTTTATAACGAACTGATGTTCTCCTCTCAAGACTCAACTCAAGGTATCACTATCACTCCTTATAATGTACAAGGCCGAAGGCAATTTATTTTACAAGTGTCAAAAACCCCAACGGGACAAAGAATTGCAACTTGCAACTGCTGCTCCATCTCATCAAGTTTATGTACCTCTGCTTTTTTCTTTTTCTCTATTTAATTTGGAATAGTAATAGAAGTTCTATAACTTTTGAAAAGAAAAAACAAAAAACACATACACTACTTCAACACAAATTTCAAAAAAGATATATATGGGCACCAGAGTGTAAATAAAGGATTCTACGGTCGTAATCTCCATCCGCGCTCAGCTATTGCTTTATGCACCCGACTTGCTGCCTCTGCAGTATCATTCAATGGAGGATAACTCCAGCTTTCTGACATCTAAAAGTGGAAACGAAAATTAATTAGTAACCAGAAAATCAAGCAAGAGGCGCAGTAATAGCCTGATCAGAAAAACTAACATGTCAGGTTACAAACAGTCGTCCTAGATAAAAAACCAATCATATTTAGTAATTCAGATGCTCTTAGAGCAAGATGAGTTAGTTTTGCCTATGTTAATGAGATAAACATACTTATAATAATAACAACAACAATCACATCAACGTGACTCCCCAACCGTCAGCTTCTTCATATTTAATTAGCTTTCTGGAATATAAAACTATTTTCCCTTCTGTCACTATAATTTTTGGGGGGATACTTAATCATAGCTACTGATTCCATGGAAGCATCAACTTCATGGACCAATCGTCACAGAACTTCGCCAAAAAAAAGTTACTTACATCCTCAAGACCTGTAAACGGTCTAACAAGGCCTCTTTCCCTTAGCTTCTTATGGAACTCCATAAACTTCCATGTACAGCGTTCAGCTCCAATAACATAAACAGGCTTCCTGAAATCATCGAACAGCCAAGTCAGATAATCTAATTTGGCATGTATGCCTCCAAAATCATTAACTTTTAAAAGGCATTATTACCCTGTGCTGCAAGCCTCACTCAACATACTAACTGAATCAGCAGTGATTATAAAAGCATCAGCCCAAGCCAGATGTCCCATATGTGGATTAGGTTCTGATAATCACAATTTTAGACATTAGTTAAGTCGAGTTCAGAAAATATGCTATGGATCACCAATCATATCGAGTGAATGTGAAGTACCTTCACCATCCCATATGTAGATTTTGGGATGAGTTCCAAGTTCTTTAATTATCACCTTAGAAACCTGTTAGCCAGAACGGCAGAACAATAAAAAGAATAGTAGGTGAGGAAGGGAAAATATTTTTACGAGCTATAGGCATTACTCATTAGTTGAACCAAATGAAATTTAAACAATAAAAAAAAAAAATAACTTGAAACTGGAGTTTTTTCTTACTTTCTCAGGTGTCCTCCTTGAGAAAGATATTCTCACACTTCCACAGCTTGTGAGGACATTGTGTAGAGATGCGGCCAGCTGTTTTGCAAGGTCCGTGCTATATTTGCAGTACCCTATCAATATACAGAACCAATGGAAAAATGAGTACCCAATACCCATCTACACATTTTTCCTAACAGAGATCAAATATGCAAGATCACATTTAGGTATTTGCTTTGACATTGCATTAACTTCTTCATTCCTCACAACATGCCCACCCATCAAAAGATAAAAGTGGAAAAACAAAGATTTCCAGAAATAACTTGATCAAAAGAAGGAAGCAAATCTTCGAATAGCGAAACAGATGTTGTGCATCCGAAGCGTAATCATGTAACTTCATGAGAAGGTAAAGCAAATTTATTGCTTAAACCTGAACCCATTTGCAACAAGTAATAAATAGATTATAGCCCCCATTCAAACATTGGGCATCACACCCACAGTTGTTTGAAAAGGTTTAGTAGTGTACATTTGCTCAGCATCTCAATTTTACTCTGATATCCTGAATACATGAATCCACATTCATTCTTTAAATCTCAAGAAAGAGAATATTTCATGACACTTGCACATATATTCACTCAGGTGCATTCTGGTAACCTTTCTTTAACTTAAATAGGTGAACATAGTGCCAACCCATACTCCTAACCTTTTGCTCTAAGGCCAATCAATCACTCATGACAACATGACAAGCTCCATTGTAAGTTCTCTCATTAACATGTTAGTCATACTATTGGGCTAAACAAATATTAACCTGAGCCATATAAAGATGCTATTAGTCAAGCAAAATTACAATAATATCTCAGAAACAAATACCTAGTTTATATTGATAAGCAGCATATTTAAACCAGTTTCATATCTAAGTTATACCCAAATTTGAAAAGGTGCATCACCAGGATAAAGGAAGAAAGATTACTTGTGGGCCCTCCAATGTTGACTACAAGCAAAGGTTTTGGCAAGGGAGCAAACTCGTCATGCCAGGCATTAGCCGCACTACGAAGTTCTGTGGCATCTACTTGGTGGAGTGCTCCTACTGTGAGTACCTGAGCAATGAGAACAAGAGTTCAAGCATAATATGCAGAACAAATCTCATAGGAAAGGTAGAATGAATATGTAATATATCATATATGGGCAAGCTACATACAACACGCTTGTCAGGAGCTTCACGTGGGGTTATCCATTTCCGAAGAAAGCGAGGAATCTGCTCCTGTGCTTGAGGGGTCAATGGGTAATAATCATGCTTTGGGGTTATCACCATATCAAACCTGTCCAAATGGGACCTTGGATGCTGAATCTGCAAAAGGAAAAGAATAATGTTTCCAGAAATATTTTTTGCAAATGAAATAAAGAAAATGCATGATAAAGCCATTTAGAGACCAATATAATCTAGATGGCTGAAAATAAGCTAGCCAAAATGCACCACGACTGCTATTAACCAATATGTAAGAACAAAGTTCAGGAAACTGATTTCATTAGAAAAGGATAATTAGAAGGGTGTTCAGTTGGAGAGGGACAGATTTATAAAGTATTTGATGGCTGCACGATTACACCCTCAAGACTCTAAAGCTATAAAAAAATCAAAGAAGGTGAAGAGTGGTAAGAAGGTACATTACCCAAATTCCTAATCAACCATATTTTTAATCTTATTTTGGGATTGAGATAAGCATGTTATTTACTGCTGGATTGAGGTCAGACGTTCTTAGCTACGACTGTGAGTACAAGGGCACTATACATACCTGTACAACAAACACATTTTCTGATGCCAATCTTTTTATAGAGCTTGCAATTGAAATGGTATCTCTGCCAGATGCAACCACAAGTAGTGGACCATCCCTAGAAAATGGTGGAAGTGTTAATTTCTCAAGCATCAAATTGATCGAAGTATATATAAAGAGAACATAATTGATTTGTACATTTCAGGGAAAAGTTTTCTCTAAATATTTTCATACACAGCTGATTTTAAACCCTAAGCCATAATTTCATCTCTTTTTAAATACGATATCCCTTTATCAGAACACACTCTTTAGTTCACATTTGATAACTACAAACATGTATTCTCACAAAGATCAATCTATCCAATCAGCAGGTCAGACTTTCGCAATTAACACATCCGACACATTTTTATAAATTCTCTATTCCATGATGGATACTTCATCACTCCTTTGAAAGCAATTACCCAAATGATAATGGAAAGGAATTCATGTAGTACTGGGTATAAATTAACTTGGTATACAGTAGGAACAGTGAGTCTAGCATTAATAAAAAGGAGAAGGGGTTGTTCCACAAACTTACTTCTCAAAGGTATCTTTAGCCATTCTAACAATATTCTTTACATCAGCTTCCAACACTGATGACAAGCCAACTCCATTCTCCCCAGGCATTATTTTCTTCCGTCTTCTAGCTATCAAAATTCCATATATCTGGCTAATGAGATAGTACAACTTTTGATGTAGAGAAACTGGGAGCCAATGTAGCCACTCATTGATTCCACCTGTTGGTCTCGTAACCCGCTGAAAAACATAAGCAGCAGACAGTTCACAATCAAATCATGTAGTTCTCGAATTCAAATAACATAGCCATGGATTCCCCTATACTAGATAACTAACCTTTGAATTACTAAGTCTTAGAGCTACTTTCTGATAGTAACTCAAAATTATTAACTAGAACCTAAACAACGATGAACTATGACTGCGAATTGAGCAGTTCCAGCTTTCACTACTTAGTCAACACACAGAAGAACCAATAACCAGAAAAATGAACATAACATCTAGAAAAGAGGGGCAGTATTTACATAGAGAGTTTGCTTTTCAGATAAGCCGAGGGCGCGAACCAATCCGACGCTCTGATTTTCCGAAGCCGGAAAACCGTTCCCGATTATGACAGCCCGGCGGATGACGCCATAAACCCCTCCCTCAAAAATATCAGGCACTCCGCCCGTCGATGGGGGGCTCCCTGGAGGCTCCGGAAGCCTAATCGGCTTCATTTACATAAAAAAAGAGAAACACAATATAACGTTGGAATTTTCAATCGAAAAACCCTATGTTAGATTTGAGATTGGGAAATCCAACTCGATTGAGTAGTGCGATTTTAGAAAGAAAAAAAGAAGTGGAGAATAAGAAATTGGTTAGGACTTAGGCGATGGTGTGCTGGCAAAAGCGGTTCGCGTATTTTCCTTGTTCCTCACTTCAGTTCATCTCCTTTTCTTTTTTCTTTCTTTTTATATGTTTTCTAGTTCTATTTTTTATTTTTTATTTTTTTGGAAAAAATACTACATTCATATTTGGATTTTCTTAATCTTTAAAAATTTGGTATGTAATTTTAGAAATGAAAATTATATAGTACATATTTTAAAAATCAAGAATTCCTTATTTAATTTAATATTGTAAAGTTTAAAAATATCCTTTTCAGAAAATTTATTTTATTTTAGGTTATTATTTTAAACTAATTTAGATACTGAAAACAAAAAATAATTTTAAGAGTATTAACTATTAAATTTTCAATCTAAAAGGTCAACAGTAATTAGATAAAAAGTTTAGCTACTGGCCCATTTTCCTTTTCTATATAAAAGTTTAAAAAATAACAATCAGATTCTTGAACAAATAATCTTTTAGTTTCATGAAACTATAATTAAATATCAAAGTATTAAGAACTCGTTTACATTTCTATTTTATTATCCGCAGTGGTTTTGGGTAGTAATGGATTAACGTGTGGGCCCATCGACGGTTTGGGCCATTTATTTTTCCGATTATTTCGATTTAAAAAAAAAATACCAAATGAGAATAGCTGTAGAATCAACCCATACACTATTTGGATCAAGGGCTTGGGCTATAGCCTTTTGGAGTGGGTCTCGAAATGTAAACGAATTATTTCGATTATTTTGAGCGGTTAAATGGGGAATGTAAACAAGTTATTGGTGAAAATATTAAGAAATTGTAGGTCTCATAAGCCATTTAGTGAACCAAAACCTTTAAATCACCAACCTGGTAGTCTGGTTTGTAATAACTATGATGAGTTGCAGGTCCTAAAAACTATGGTATATGAAAACAAATATTAGGAGCTGATTTTTAAGACACTGGTGTTCAACAACCAACCATTGCTCTGCTACCACAAAGGTCCAGTTCAAGTACACCAGCTTCTCATTAACACAAATTTGAAACTAACTTCTTCAAACTCCTATTTATTTCACTTCCCAACTCAATCATAGTATGCACAAACCTTTATCTTAGCTGGTACAAAGTAGTAAAGTTTGCTATTTCAGCATGACACTCCAAATTTCCTTCTCAATGTTGCTGGTTTTCTCTGGTGTTTTAACATATCAGAAGAATGTAGTCGTCGCTGCTCGAGTCCGCACTTTCGATGATCTCAAACATTTTTGCTTTAGCTTCAACTGGCATCATTGGTCACACTATTCACCATCATCGCCACTGCCATCACTGCCACCGGCTCCACCATTTTATGAGCCTCTGATGAGCCATCCTCCACTGCAAGCACCACCAACACCACCAGCACTTCATGTGCCTCCGGTCAGTCACCCAGCTCCCGTGGGGCTAAAACCACCACCACCAACTCTAGCCGATCTACCACTACATCCGCTTGAGAATTATCAACCACCACCAAGTCTCCCACCCAAACAACCGCCTCTGGCTCATCAAAATCCGCCACATCTTCCACCTCCTCCACCAGGACTGCTGCCACCATCACCACCACCGTATCAGTCACCATCAGTGGAGCTAAAACCACCACCTCTGGCCTATCTACTACCACCAGCACATCCACTTCACAATTATCAACCACCACCAAGTCCACCTCGCAGACAATCATCCCCCTTTTATCACCCTCCACCACGTCTTCCACCCATTCCACCAGGACTGCCGCCGCCACCACCACCACCAAGAATGGGATATCACCCTATCCCAACTTATGGCCAACCTGTAACTCCACCAGAAGGGCCAAATTACCGTCCTCCAACTACAGTAATACAACAGCCTCCCACCCCTACTCCTCCTCATCTTCCAATACCCTCAACAATTACTGTTCACCCTCCTTCTCCAAGTCCAAGCCCCACCTAGCCAGCCACCAAAATGCTAGCTGATTAGTACTGAATCAGGTCCAAAAATACTATTGGTTGTAGTCTTTTCGATTAGCTAATTATATGCTGCATTTTGTTAATTAGTTTGGTTTTCCTTGTCTTGTGATAGCTTATTGGACTAAAAACAAATATGGAATCAGAGCTTTTAATTTGTGGTGTGTCTGCAGAGTACGTCTGAAGATGCTTATCTCCACAGTACTAACCATTGTAAATTTCTAAGTGATAACAACAAAGCATCAAGGAATCCTAAATATAAAGATGAGTAGATGACAAAAGACCAAAAGTTAGCTCATTAATTATACTGGAAAGAGAAAAGAAAGTTAATCTTGTTTAACTAATTAGGCAACTTCAACTTTCATATGTCTACAGAAACGAGTCATTAATCAAATGTATGGCGATCGGGTCGGATACCAGAAAAATGTATCGATCCTGAGAGAAACACGGCCTCGACTACTGTGATTCGTTATCCGAATTGAAGCTTATTGATTATCCGAGGCGCCACCGCGCCAGTGTTCCCAGTACGGCGCTGAACTCCGCCAACACCGTCGTCGTCCCCCGCCACCATTCCATATAGCATCACCATGATTCCTAATTTTAAGTATGATTTTGACGCATAAAATAACTCTAATGGCTTTCTTGGTTTTCATAAATTAGAAATTCTTCAGTTAACTTGCTTCATCAGTTTTAACAGATTCTTCAAGTCATGTTAGTGAGCCTAAAAAATGGGGCACCAACAATACCCGAATCCGAAAAAAATCGGGTGAAAAAAAAATAAAATATAAATCAACTAGTCTGTGACATGATATATAGGTAAGAAAACGTGTGAATCTGGACCACTTATCACGTTGACTTAAAAACGACATGATATAATATAAGTCTACTAAGATTATTTATGTAAAACATAAATCTTTATTAGGAAACAAGCCATTCCCACTTAAATTAATGGACATGATCAGAAGTAATGCCATAATTATTAAGTAACGTACAAATTATGCATTAGATTACAGATTCAAAATTCTCATAAAATTCTAAAGCATTCATTATATTACTAATTTATAGTTCCTAGAGTGTTATAGTATTTTCCCATTCTATAAGATTTTCCAAGAAATTAAATACGGAGGCTTCTTCGTTCTCCACAGGAGCATACTCAATCGATTGGTTTCCTTCTGAGAACGAATTACTTTCAGATGAACAGCTCTCCTCCTTTAACGCTTTTAATGTCGCATTTTGGTTAGTGTTTGGAATTATGCCGGCAACTTTACTATCATTTTCTTGAGTATGAATCATCGTGATGTAGTTGCTGGTAGAGATTGACATTTCTATGGCGGTGGGGCGTCGATCGAAAGCCCTCAAACTGCCGGATACTACATAAACTCTGCACAGAGTTACTTCATGCTGCAGCTGCAAATTATATTGGATAGTTTAGTTTGTGAATTTTAAGTGATATATAGAAGTTAAAATTAACATTTATTTTTAATTTATTCCATTATTTACGACTTTGATAGGATTTTCCTATCCATCATCAACATTTGAGATTGAGCTTGTGTCATTATCCGAAAAAGATTGATCAACTTTAAAAACAAGTTTGTATAATTACATCTAGATCCCCTGTATGATTGGAAATTACACTTTAAGACTTTTTGTGCTTCTGATTCTGTCTTATAAACTTTTCAATAATAACAGATAAAGATAGTCACAATTAGATATATAAATTCATGATTGGTGTTGAGAAGTACCTCAGGAACAGAAGTGAGTTTATCTTCTTTAATTGCTCTATACTCATTCATCTTCCATTTTGTTTTTCTACCCGTCGGAGCTTTCCCTTGGTAAAACACCATGCTTTTCTTCACTCCGATGACTTTACCGTTACACGAGTGAACGTAACTCAGTGAGCCGGTAGCCTTCCAGTAACCAGACTCAGTGGTTCGACTCGGTTTCCCTCCTCGTACTTCTCTTTCTTGTCTCGGAACAAAGAAGAACCATTGCTCAGGATCCCCATGACAAAGCTCCCCACATCGCTCTGCAACATATTTGAAGAAAATGAAAATAAATTTAGAAAATACGATGAATATAAATTAATAAATAAATATTTATCGTACGTACTTGGGAGTTGCCATGGCTCAAAGCTATAAACGTGGAGCAGAGGAATAACACAATCAATGTAACTGGTTTCTCTCTGTTGGAGCTTGTTGTGGAGATAAAAGGAAATTAATTCTTCTTCTGTGGGGAAAAAACGAAACCCCGGTGGCATTTCTTCCATTTTAATGCAAATATATTGTTTTTTTAGGACTTAGGAGTATAAATTAATATATAATTTTTTTTATTTTTTTCTTGGTGCAGGACTTAGGCAAGATATGATTAATGAAGTGTACTTCCCTGCTTGAATTTATAATGGGACTTTCCGAGTAAAAGGAGAAATTTTGTGACGCGTTTTAGGCAGAGGAAAATGGTGATCTTTTGTCCAATAAACTTTGGGTTAAATTTCTGAGATAAAATGCCATGGGTTGACGATTGTATCATATTGTACTTTTTTTTTTTTTTTTTTTTTTTGAGGGGTATTATATTGTACTTGAAGTGGTCAATTCCTTTTTCTTTTCTTTTTCTTTTCCCCTCTCTCTTGTACTGTCGACTGTCGGGTACGGTTAATTAAGCTTATATTGGAAGGTAAAAGTCATTACTAATTTGTCTTAAGTCAATTCTTCTTACCTCATTAATTGTTTAATTAGCCGAGGATTTGCTTTAATTTGTTCCTTTTTTGACCAAAAAGAGAAAAGAATTATTTAGTTATTTCAGGTTTAATATATATCGTATTGTAAGTTTATAACTTTTTCATAATTTTAATTTTGATATCATATTAATTATTTTCTCAACTGTGATTACCGTAACTTACAATTGTATCAATGTTGAAGGCTTAGGCCCGACTGTTAATTACAGACGGATGACCGTTAATGTCAAAAATCAAAAGTTAACAGATATGTGTGATCCGTTCCGTTTTGTTCGCGGGTAATTAAGCGCATGGACTCAAATGTATCCACTATACCCAAATATTCCACAGAGCTAAGCTAGAGCGTGACATTACTGATAGTTAGTCAAGTTTATTGTTGATTGTCAATATATCCCATTATATTGTTTTGTAATCTTCATGAGGTAGGATATACATATCTTAGTTAGTTCCAGACTTCCGGATTGAATATTGACCATATTTATTGCGAGTTGAGTCGGATTAGGTCACCTAGATATAGATTTTTCTCTGTTAATAAGAGTTGCGTCTTGAAGGGCTATGACTCGAAAACTTTAGTTAAATTAGAATAACGCCGAATTGCTAAGTAACACTACTTCGCATGGTTTTCAAATTTTATTCCTGACTACTACGAGTGAAGTATATGGCTATGAATAAGTCCACATACACACAAAATACTAACTTGGAAAAAAACATACATTAGGAGATAATTCTATTCAATATATACTTAAACCTTGAAACTGACTGATGTGTATTATGAAATTTAAAACTTGCATAGAAAATTTCAGTGTATCTCACGCAATTTATGTTATTATAGGTTAATTATTTATAGTGGTATAGTAGTTAAAAATATAAACATTTATCTTGAGCAAATAAAAAGATATCATTCATAATTTGATTACTACTACTATTATTATTATTGTAAATTATGAAAGGGAAAATAAATAGTTGCAATATTATTAATTTTACTTTATAATATTTTCTCAAATAAAACCGAATAATGCCACATATTTCATAAATTATATATGATCACCTATAAAATATGGACACAAACACAATACGATTATATATTAATTTTACACTAAAAAAATATCTGAGAGGAGTATCTGTCATAGGTGGTCCCTTGTTGACTCAAACAGAAGCACGCGGGACCGGTAAAAATTACATTGTAAACGCGCCTTCGACAAAGAATATCTCATTGCTTGTTTTTATTTGATTAAGATTTCAGTTGTGCGGTTAATATTTTATTTATTTTAATGGAAGATATGATCAGATTTTCTATTTCATTTTTGATTGGATTAACCTTTCTGATTCCGCGTGGGCCTAAGGGAAGAATCTTTCTGTGAGATTATACTAGCATTTTCATTAAAATGAAGGGTGATGTTGGACCGGTTAATCTTCAAAAATCAATCTTAATTGCCAGAGAGAATTGGTAATTTTTAAAAATTCATGGTGCTTTTTATATAAGTCTATACTTTCGAGGTAGTTCATAATCATCCCTAAATTTTATGCTCTAATGATTTATTTTTTTAACGATCAGCGTCTAAATTATGTGTATTTTGTGACTCACTTACCACCTAAGACTAATTCCGGCGAATTAAGCGGGTAAGGGCTCTTTTCCAAAACGGGTCTTCTCTTCTCTGTCATGGAACCCGATGCCGCAGTGTGCTAAAAAGATTTCGTAGGTGTTGCTTTTCAAACAGGAGACCAATTTAAGGTGGGAGACGGACTTGGAGTTATATATAGTATATCACCTTACATGTTTCCAAACATCTGATGCATGGACATGAATACGCGAATAAAATACAACAAGGTCACAGGGTGATGAGTATTTTTTTAAACATTTATCTAACATGGCAAGATCCCATAACACTGTAAGATCCATGCCTCACAGTATCCAACTGTCGGCTCTACCGTTAGGAATCATTTAAGAATTTGCCTAGTCAAAGTAAAGTACATTTCAGTGTTCATGGATCCATCAACATTCAAGATCACACACAGCATTTACAATTCCAACCAGAATACATTTAAGATTTGGTATCTTGAAATACAGGAAATGCATAAAGGAAAAACAAGACTGATAAAGCTACCGTACTTCCAGCAAATTTCACCTAAAACTACTATGAGTCCTCAAGAACAAGCTGTAAATGTGTCATTTCTCTGCACTGAAATAAGTGAATTTCTCCAGATACACATCAGGCTCACTTTTTTCATGAAAAAAGGAAAAATAATACTGGATTTGATCATTTTGGAGAAA
The DNA here is from genome assembly GCA_958496215.1 of Verbena officinalis. Taxonomy (NCBI): domain Eukaryota; kingdom Viridiplantae; phylum Streptophyta; class Magnoliopsida; order Lamiales; family Verbenaceae; genus Verbena; species Verbena officinalis. The sequence goes on from OY292385.1 coordinate 2,892,074, forward strand.
TTACCACCATGTTTCAAGAAATTAAAGATAAGAGACAAATGAGAAAATCTCAATAAAACTAATGAAAATCAATGTCTCCAAAATCTATTCATCATAATTTCTGCCAATTCTCAAGTTCTCAAAACGACTATTTCTCCTAAATCTATAGAGTGCTATTCATAATCTCTAAAAGCATCTCATTCCAAGATTGACCACACAAATATTCTTCATTAAAAAAAAAAAGCAGAAAAAGGAAATCAAGGAACAAAGAATGATATATCCCATAAGAGAAATAGAATCACTGATAAGCAACTAAATAAAAAGATCAGCTATATCAGTTGTGTCGTTTATGTACAAAATTCATCGCTACATGTGCAGAACAAGATCACATTATTCATTTTCAACCAAAATGACAACATAATTCCCTAAAAATTAGAAAAAGGTGAAGAAGAATCAATCAAGAAAACCAGTGCTTCGCCAAATGGCATTGCGCACCTGTCTGAGATCCCTCCCTTTCAACGTCCGGCCAGCCCCCTCAAGCACCGAGTACGCCAACATCGGCGAATGCCTTGACGCCACCACCTCGTGCGGCGGCATTATCGTCCCATTATTCTTCTCTTCTTCCATTTCCTCTTCAAAACCGACGTCGTCGTCCTCCATATTTCTCGCTCTCGTCAGCACTGACGACGGCACTACAGGCACGTTCACCGGCAACGATTGATGTTGCGGCCGCATCAACCTCTCCAAGGCCGGCGGAGGCGGAGGCCTCCTCGGAATCGTCATCCGGGACGAGGTTGACGTCGCCGGAGAGGATGAGGAGAGGGACGCCGAGGTGGAGGCCTTATGGTTGAACACGGTCCGGCTATCGGATCCGGATCGGGCCCGAAAGTTATCGTTTAAGGCCGCTAGGATGCCGTGATGGCTCCGGCTGAGGCCGTTTCGGGTCGGATTGGGGCTGAAGCCCGAATTGGTGGAGGAAGGGGAAAAACTCCCAGAAGGAGTGTTGAAGATATCGTGCTCGGAGAGTTCGAGCGCGGCCGTCGGAGAAGAGGACAGAGAATGGGATATTCCGAGGAATCTGTCGGAGGACGGTGCGTAGCGCTGGTGGCGGAAACGGGTGGCGCCGCCGCCAAGTTCTTCCATTTTGGTGCGTGTTTAATTTGTGTGTGTGATTGGAGTTCGGAGAGAGTACGAAAAGGACGTCCGTCGGGTATTATAAAAAAATATATATATATATATATATTATTATAAAAATTCCCGTAAGGGAGCAATCAGCTGTGCTGGTAGGTCAAAAGGTGTTTGTAAAGATGTGCATAAAGTGTTGTACGATAATTTTTTCTATGCAGAAATTAAGTCAATGATAAGAATTTTTTTCTGGAAAATTCCATATTTGGTCCCATAAGTTAGAAATGTAGTCAGATTTAGTCTCATTCTTTTTAAAAATTCTTACTTAGTCCCATAAGTTTATTTTTGAGGTCAAGGTTAGTCTTTCCGTCTATTTTTAACCTCTTCAGCTGTTAGCTCCATCAGAGCAATATTTTTTGGTGGAAAAACTTCATCTTCCACATTTTGGTGGGAAATTTTGCACAGTAATATCCATCAATTCCCTAAAGTTAAAGTAGGCAAAGTCCGTAAGAAATTAAACAAAGAGCTCCGCCATATCCCAGCAAACTAAATTTTTCTTTCATTGATTGTCGCTAGTCCATATCCTCCTGATACAAAAATACAAAACTAAATTAGTATCCATCATCCAGAAGTTTGTATAATAAAATACCTTCATGACACCACTTCTTTGATCACAATTATGATCCAAAATTTTTTCTTGTGCCTCGACCAACAGACCTGCAATGTAACCCAATTAGTATGCATAATCACAACAAACAAGTTATATCAAAGACTGTTTAAACCGAAAGAACGGTAACCCTACTGGAACAAGTACTGTTAACAGGTTGTTTTTTGTTTTTTTTTTTTTTTAAGAAACAGATTGTGTTTTGGTGAATAAATTCTTTTAATACTTTTCATCTTCTTCCCTCCTTGCCTTGAAATTATGTATGTTGGTGAAGAATTTTTATTTTCCCTCTTAAGGTTTATTTATAGCAGCAGCCATCGCTGCAAATTTCCCACCAAAATGAGTGGAAGATTAAGTTTTTCCACCAAAAAACGTTAACCTAACGGAGCTAACAGCTGAAGAGGTTAAGAATAGACGAAAGGATTAATCTTGACCTCGAAAGTAAACTTATGGGACTAAGTAAGGAATCTTAAAAGGAATGAGACTAAATCTGACCACATTTCTAATTTATGGGACCAAATATGGAATTTTCCCATTTTTTTCAGGAGGAGTACAAACGATTTCAACAGAAGGTCGGCAAGCTGTAATCCGTTTGACGTTTTCTTTTCGACACAAATATGACAATGTGTTTTTATATATTTTCATTTTTACTTAAATTAGGGTACATAAATATTAAATACATTCAATCAAGTACGAATTATATTTAAAATTTTTAATTTTCTATTTATCTATCTAAGTTAACCAGTCAAATATAGATTTGAAGTTGATAAAACTACCCCTTATTACAAGGGATATGCATATATTTTTATTTTATTGATAACTAATACTAATAATAAAATCTTTTATTTAAAATATATAAGTTTATAAAATTCGAACCTTAACTATTATAGTTGAATTTATCATGAATAAAATTATAAATTTTTTCATTTGGAAATAGAAATCTATATTATATAATTCAGAAGTCTTGACGCTATCCATCTAAGCGTACACGTGGATAGCCTCAATGAATTCTATTTTGCTATGTAATTAAAACTATTAATTATTTTCATGTTTATCCAATAGAATGAAAGATTTTGTATAAATATGTTAGTTACAAATCTAATTCAAATTAAATTAACTTATTATTCATATTTTTGTTGTCTAATACAGGGGTCCTACAATATCTTTATAAATAATTTAATTTTTAACTATATTAAAATAGATTTAAAAATAATTAAGTATAAAAATAAAATCATCAAAATATAAATATTAAAAAAATATGATAATATCATTCAAATTAAAATAAATAATTTTAAAGTTTCACAACAAACTGGAACTGGATCATAACTAGTGATTAGATAGATTGTGAATTAAAATTTTCATTACTAACTTATTTCAAAAAATTCTAATTCTTAGTTTAGTATTTATTAGGTTAAAAGTAAAACATATGTAGATTATTTTTAATCTTATTTTGGGTTATAGTTAAAATTATTAGTTATATTTAGTTTTAGGGTATAATGAGACTCTACACATACAACTATTTAGCACATAGTGTGAAAATTCATGAATTATTATATATATTTAAAATCTATATGTAAAGGGATATTGTACGTTTATATGTAATTATGTATAATGATGTTATAAAATTAGATTTGGATATTAAATAATATATATACGTAATTAATTCTTTTGAGTAAATAAATATAAATAATATATTAATATTTATTACATGATAAAATAGATGTAGATGACGGTTGAAAATTGAACGATTTTATGAATCTATTTTTTTTTTAATTCCATTGATATAGGAATCTTGACATAATTAATAACGAGAATCCAACAATTGTGATGGAGTATTTTGTTGGCGATGTTAAAGAGTGAATTTTTGGCCAAAATAAAACATATATATATTATAAAAAATTAAAAGTTATGTAACACAATTAAAAGAATAATAAATAACGGAACTGAAACCCGAAATCCAGTTCATCTATATAATGGGATGAATTTATATTTATTATTCATTGTTTAATTATTCATCACAGAAGTTTAATTCATAAATTATTTATACCCCACAAACACAAACATGGTCGTGTTGTATATTCCTTGCCCTTCAGCAGTTCAGTTCAGCCCAGCCTTGAGCTTCTTAATGGTATCAACATCAGTCTTGAAAGACAGAGCCAAAACCCCATCATCAATACTCGAATTAAACAAGCTCCTCGGCAGCGAAACAGTGCCAGCATTCGCGCTCCCAAAAGCCGAAATAGCTCCGGCAGTTTTCTCCGCATCAGCATTGTACTGAAAATGCGGCAGCCCTTTCGGAAACACGAAAACATCGCCGGTTTCAAGCATCCGCGTGTAGAGCTTGTTCTTCGTGTCCATGAAACCCACCTCGAGTTTCCCCTGAGTATATAAGGACAGCATTAGAAACACTCTGTCCGTTCAGGGCTGGGAACTGTTCCATCCCTGCTTTAATGACGGTGAAGTTTGGTGGGTCCGGCATTGTGAGGAGGGTACGGAAGCCGGTGAATGTGAAGAATTTTCCGGTGGCGGTGAGTTCAGTGGTAGGACAAATTCGGTGAGGATATCGGGGTCACCTGCCAGGGCTGTTTGGGATATGGTTATAAGGGTGGTTATTGTAATTAGTAGGAAAAGTGTTTGTTTGGTGAAATGTTCCATTTTGAATGGTTGGTGTTTGGTGAAACCTTGGCTTGTTTATATACTGGTGAGTGTTTGAGACTACTAAGTGGAAAATCTTGGTATTAGAGATGGCAATTCGGCTTGTAATGTTTGTAAATGGTTCATGTTGTGAGGTTTTGTCCCTTGATGACTGGTTTTTTCGATTGTTATCCAAGAGAAGGAGCTATAATACTTTGTTCTTGATCAATTGATGAGAAAAAAGTCGTATATAGATATGACATGTATGTTGTTTGTAATTAGATGTAAATTAGGATATATGAAACATGGACACGGTAAGGTAATTTTTTTTCTAATATTTTATACTAGATAAATATAGGATATAAATATTGAATACAATACAATACGGCAAGATATAATTTAAAAAAGTATCCGTACGTGGGATATATATATACTAGAGGTGGAACCACTATTGAAACAAGAGAATTGCCATTTTAAAGTATTTCTTTTATATATGTATGTTGATTTTTTTAATTTGGGTGATATTCTACGGACATTCTCAAGCTATAAAGTAATTTGTACTTGGCCCATCAAAGTGCTTTAACAGAAAATGCAAAAATGGTTAAGTGCAAACTCCCATGTTGATATATAGGGTTAGGAATTAGGGTTAACTGGGCATAAGTAAAGACCAAAAAAAAAAAGGAAAAAGAAAAAAGGGAGTTTCGGTGGGGGCCCAATCGTAGGCCCATTAGTCTTTTATTGTGGATTTAATAAATTATGGGCCTAATAATATTTACATTTCCATATTCGTATAAAATAACAACTTGTTCGTGTGTTTTAGGTCGATATTGTTTCCATCTATTATAAATTTAACTGCTGCAATCGAATACGTGATTGACCCAAATCACTCCCAAAAACAGATATGATCACAAGTAATATTCGCGTTTCCATATCTGTATATTTTTTTCAATACACATATATGATATATCACATGTACATGTCAACAGGACTTGCATTTAGTCAAATATTAGAACTTTAATGGGCCTAACTTGACATGTGAAAAGGAACATCACTAGTTACTACTGCTAGCTCCTTTACTGCCACAAATTCAACGTTTTAATTTTGCTTGGTCGGTTTACGGCAATCCGGCTCCTCAAGTCTGCTTCAAATTCACCACATTTCCATCACTCAAATTGCTCAATATATATAACATAATAATATTTCATTTGAATTCCGAATTCTTCTACCCAAGTACATTAACATAATCCCTGTCCTAACAAGACCACCCAAAATACCCTCCACCACACCAGAAAGGCCAACAACCACCAGGGACTAATTTGTCATTTCACTATTTCATTACCCAAAACCCACCAACACTCCACCTTATCTACCCCCAGTCCCCCCACTCAAACTTCCGCCATAGTCAAAATGTCGTCAACCAGATCGAATTCCGTTTCCGTCGGCGGCAGGGAGCGGCGTTTCAGCTGGGGTTCCGCCTTGGTCGGGGCTGCCGTCTCCGCCGCCACGGCGGTGGTCATCTCCGCGAAGCCACGCGACCCGACATTCCACGTCATCTCCATCGACCTTACCTCGTTCAAGTTCAATTTCCCCGTCCTCGACGCAGAGATGACCCTCACCGTCCACGTCACCAACCCCAACATCGTCCCGATCAACTACGCCGAGACCGCCTTGTCGATTTTCTACTCCGGCTCCCTCCTCGGATCGGCCCCCGTCCAGGCAGGCTCCCAGCCGGCGAAATCCTGCCAGATGCTCCGCTTACCGGCTCGGCTGAGCGGCCTCCAGCTGGCCCACCACGCCAAGGACTTCCTCTCCGACTTGGGGCGGCGCGAGATGGTGCTCGACTCCACAGTGGACATAAGTGGTGCGGCCAAGGTGCTGTGGTGGGACCATAAGTTCAAGGTGCACGTGGATAGTCACGTGATCGTCGATCCAGTTTTTCTTGATGTTGTTGATCAGGACAATAAATCCAAATTGGAAGTCTTTGTTAGTTCATAGACATAATAATTATATTTTAATTTTTTTATGATTAAGTCTGTTATAATTATGAAAATTCAATGCAAAAAAATGTGTGCTTCTGATTAATTGCTATATAAACCCTTCATGTTTTAGGTTATGGTGTCAAGTTTTCAATTACTGCACTTTCGAATTTTTTTCGAACTCAGAGTATTATGGATAAGAACTACTTTGGGTTTAAACCGTGCTTTTACTTACATTGGTATAATTTCTACAATTTGTAAAAAAAGATATGCAAATTTGTAAACTGTTTATTTCATCATATTGTAAATGAGGTAATTTCAATTTACCATAGATCATCAAAATGTAGGGAAGAAAAAAAAAAGGAAAGGAGCCTTTATGAAAAGTCAATACCTAACTAAGTCCCTTAAGCTAATTGCTATGGAAAGAGATTCAAGAAAGCCTTTCTTATACTCTTCCGTCTTCACGCACTATAAATGCACGATCTTAATACTATGACCTCAGAGGTTTTGGGTTCACCCATTTACAATGATAAGAACTAAATTCAAGATAATGGGACAAATAGGATGCAGTATAATAACACAAATTTAATAATGTAAGACTTGGTATATTCGATAATGAAGGCACAAGTTGGCATTTTCCAAAATGGAACCACAGCTATTTATAGCATTCTTCCTAGAAACCTAGTGACACATGGCACTATCTAGGCCCTTCGATCAAGTTGATGCTTACGGACCAGATTGAATGTGTCTTGATGGGCTTCATCTCTTCCCAGGCCCAGGGTACACTGGGCTTGGGCTAGGATAGAGACATGGGCCAAACTAAAGCTTACTCGGCCATAAGAAATTTAAATTCTTTAAAATAATAGAAAAAATTTAATATTTGTCTTGTATGTCAGTATGTGTATGTAAAAAAGGTAAAATAAATCGACCAAACTACTTAAAATAAAATAATTGTGAGGCGGTTTCACAAGAGACGAATTGAAAAGAAAAGCACATAGCCGTGTACTAAAGGCTAAAATCGCCTTTGCCGCGAGCTTTTCTCCATTGACACTGAAGAGAACAATAAAAGGGGAATATGGCGAAAAGCAGAATAGTTACCGTCTCGGCTCTGCAATTCGCTTGCACCGATGATATCGCCACCAACGTCGACACAGCCGAAAGGTACAACCGATTTTGCAGGAATCAAATTTACAACTTTTTAAGGATTTCAATTCTGATTTGCCCATTTTTAAGATTGGACATTTGTGGATATTAAAAGCTAATCTTCAGCTTACATATTTGGCCATGATATATGTATTCAGTTGCAGTTCCCTAATTTTCGACCAATATGAATTTGCGGAGTTTGAATACGTAAGAAGCTGCACCTAACATAAGAGTTTGAAACTCATAAGAAGCTGCACCTAACATAGTAACATAGAAGAAATGGTTAAAAATATTGTTATTTGGTGTTCAGATTTCAAATACGAATTTCAGCCATTTCTATATAGCATCACTAAGATACTTTTAAATGCAGACTAGTTAGAGCAGCTCATAAGAAGGGGGCCAACATCATACTTATCCAGGTTGGTATGCTTTAAAAGTAAAGACAATTTAATCTTGAAAAGCTTGTGGTCTTTATGTGCCCTTGCGCTATTCTTGTCACCAGCGTACTGATTCTCATAGTTCTTTTGGTTTCAAAAGTTTTTCTCATACTCGTTTTTCACCATAAGCTTTCAAATCTCGTGGGAAGCTTGAATAAAGACTGATAATTTACAGAGAAGTCCTGATTTTTAATGTAATTGGGACTAAATTTGACTGCTACTTGAACTTCAAATGTCAAATCTGCAGTGGGCTTATTTCTTGTCCCTTCGCAATTGTGTATATTGTGTTGATGCCATATATGATTATTTGTGAAGTATTCATGTCTCATAATTGGCCTTTCATGGCTTGGAATGTAGAAGTTGCTTTGTCTTGAGCTCCTACCTCCTCTTCACATGATTTTCTTTTGTATTAGAAGAAAATGTTGCTGTAAATATCGTAATGTAGTTTAGAAACGATCTTTGTGATTTATTTCTTTAACAGCTACTCACGTCGCACTATTTTAGCTGAAAATGAGCAGGCTCTTACTGCTGAAGAATAGTGAAACAGAGTCCACTTTTTATCTTTATCTATTATCTACTGAAAATATGTGGATTGGACTTTGCTTACATTCTCCAACTGTTTGTTTCAGGAATTATTCGAAGGTTATTACTTTTGTCAAGCACAAAGGGAAGACTTCTTTCAGCGAGCTAAACCTCGTAATGAGCACCCCACAATACTGAGGTGAGAATATCCTTAATGCTCTCTGCTGATTAGAAGATCTTTAATTGGTCAAAGTTGGAATATTTGAATTTTCACTTGAAATGTCAGCAGTTTATGTAAGCTAAATTTTTGTCTCAGGATGCAAAACCTAGCAAAAGAATTGGGTGTAGTGATACCAGTCAGCTTCTTTGAGGAGGCAAACAATGCACATTATAATTCAATAGTTGTAATTGATGCTGACGGAACTGATCTTGGACTTTATAGGAAGTCCCACATCCCTGATGGGCCAGGTTTGTGAACCTTAATTATGTCTCTCATATGATATTTTTAGCAATAAGGTTTGTTAACAGCTAATTTTTGTTTTCCTCAGGTTACCAGGAGAAGTTTTACTTCAATCCAGGCGACACGGGTTTTAAGGTTAGAATCAGTGAATCCACGGAGCATTTGCAATTACTTCTGTGAACACTCTGTTCCCTTATCCTTTTAATTGTTAAAAATTTGGTGTTGCTAACAGGTATTCCAAACTAAATATGCCAAGATTGGAGTAGGTAAGATGTCTTCGATTCTGGCCTTTTTTTTTTTTTTTTTTCCCTAGTTTTTGAGATTGAGATTTCCTTAATAAAATATGGACATCTTTTTTGTTCTATATCAGGAATTTGCTGGGATCAGTGGTTTCCAGAGGCAGCACGAGCCATGGCCCTTCAAGGTGCAGAAATATTGTTCTATCCAACTGCTATTGGTTCTGAACCTCAAGATCAGGGCCTTGATTCAAGAGATCACTGGAAACGGGTCATGCAAGGCCATGCTGGGGCTAATGTGGTGAGTTTATATATATATATATATATATTCTGTTCGGATGTGATATCATTTGGTTGACTTTTGCTGTGCAAGATGAATGTTAAGCCTTTTGTACATGCAGGTGCCTTTGGTAGCTTCAAACCGCGTTGGTAAGGAGTTAATACAGACAGAACATGGTAAAAGTGAGATCACATTCTATGGGAATTCATTTATAGCAGGTAAGCCTTTTGGTATGTTACTTAAAAACCTAATGCTATTTAGAGTACCTCATGTTTAATTTAGGATCCTGATGTTTAAATCATGATGTTTTGGTCTGTCATGGTTCAGTTTGGAAATACTATGATCCCTAATTATTTACATTGTGCCCTTTCGACCCCACATGTTCCAGTTTAGTAACACTTTGGTCTCTTTAAACAATTTCCCCACAAAAAGTTAGCAAATAATCTTTGTTTAGAGGACAAAAACAATTAAAGAAAATGAAACATGAGGTGGCTAAAGTGTAACATGAAGTTGGGATTGATCATTAGCTTACAGAATGGATTTTTCGATAATTTTTTGTTCGGAAACTGATTTAAGAGATCAATGAACGAGGGACTAAAAGGACACGAGTTGAACATTAGGGGCCAAAGTGTTTGTAAAAATGTAAAGATTTAAAGATCAAAGTGCTTTCTAAAATGAATCATGAGGCACTATAAAGAACACGAACCCTAGCTACAGTAACATTTACTTCATAAATATACATTTTTATGGGGTAACAAATTAATATTTAAATGTGCTATGTTGAATAGGGCCGACGGGAGAAATGATTGCAGAAGCTGATGATAAAGAGGAAGCAATTCTTATTGCAGAATTCGAATTGGACAAAATCAAATCCAAGAGACAGAGTTGGGGAGTATTTCGCGATCGACGTCCAGATTTGTACAAGGTGCTTTTGACATTAGATGGAAGTAATGTTTCTTTGTGATTTACCATTAAATGTCTTTGTAATTCAAGAGACAAAGTTGGGGGGTTTCAGTTTGTATTTCTAGTCGAATAAATTCATGTCTTTTTTCGTGGAATTAAGGTTATATGTCCAAGTCTTTAGCCCACGAGGAATGTAACTGGATCATATACAATAGCCTGGAAATTGACATTGATCAGCGTTTATATTTTGTTCTTTCTTTTCAAGAATGTATGTCCATATCAAGCGGTTGCTTGCAAGCTCTTCTGCTTTTGGATAAGCTAAAATAGATGTTAAAGTTAGAAAAGGTTAGAGTGGTAAAAGTGATGAAAAATAGCCGAATAGTTGGAAGCTGAAGCTAAAAAATGATTGTTTGGTGCTTCTAGTTTCAAGCTTATTTCTGCTTAAAATAAGCACAAACTGGCTTTTGAAACACATCTAAATATATATAGATATATAAGAATTTGTAACACTTTCTAAGTGGCTCATAATATCTGGGGTAAAATTACATCAAAATCTCCTATGAATTAATGTGATTACACATGGACCCCTGCAGTTTGATTAATTACCATTACTGTTATCCATCACAATACAGAATACAATATTCAATTGAATTGTGGTCAATAATTTATAAAACTACAAATAAGGTATATACCCCTTCAAGTGACATGAAATCTCCCACTGAGAACAATCTTTATACAAGAAAGAAACAAGAAAAGAAAAAAGAAAAAAGAAAAGAAAAAGACATATGCTATATGTTTGTTTATGTGCAGGGATCCAAATCATTGCAGATATCTTTATTTCTAAACCTTCTCGAAAGCCATAATCTGTACGTCAAATTATGAAACTGAAAAATACAAACAGGAAATAAACTAAGATAAAAAATTAGATAAATTAGCTATTATGCAAACAATCAATCTAACATATTTAAAAACTGATATAGAAGATAGAATGAAAACTGAGAAAAAAATTTAATTATTCCGCTCTTCTTAGTTTTTATTTCCATATTTCATGAGGAAAAATAAGACAAAAAGGGGAAAGACTGTAGTTTCAAATTGTTTGCCATGCAAAAAGACTTGAACCAAGAATTAAATACCGGGAATTAATGTATATACACATACGTGTTTATGAATTCTTCTGGAGATTGGTTCTGCTTCTTTCTACATTTCCTCCTCCATTTCCATCGAGCTCGTCTCATCCACGTCGTCATTTTCGCTTGCATCTTCGTAATTCTCCTCGTTTGCATCGTCAAGAAAATTGAGTTCTTTCTCTTCATCATCAGATTGAATAAACTGCAATTTCAGACGTCCATCTTCGCGACATGCATGCAATAATTCCTTATTTGGGATTCTTATTTCCTTAAGAATAAATCTCCCATCTTGTCTGAATGATTTGAACGATACACATGGTTTTCCACTCCTGCCTATAGAAGTTATTGGAGGAGGAAATGTTGATGTTCTTATTAATCTTGATTTCTTAGAAATATCTCCCAAATTATTCTCGACATTAATAGTATCATCATTATTATTTTCCATTTTTTCTGCAACAACTGGTACTGCTGCAATCTCCTCCTCCTCCTCGTCATGATCAGCCTGCAAATTATCATAATTATAATTATTACAAAAAATGTCATTCCTCAACAAATCCTCAACATCATCAAAGCTTTCGAATCCGAGTCCTTCGGTGCAAATTGAGAAACTTTCCGAACTCTTGGAAGAAAAGCTCTCACTGTGTCTGTATTGCTTTCTCTGGTGATAACTCGACTTGGGGCTTCCACTTTTGTCCTCATAAATGCTGTAAATTCCATTTTCGTCCTTCTTGTTGTCGAACGGCGATAAGGGCGCGCTTGGATTGGGAGAAAAGAACGAATACGAGGACAGGGATGATGAAGGAGAGGAGAAAGATGAGGAAAACGATGATGATCCAACAGAATGGTTATCATGATGGTTGCTTTCTTTGAGGAATCCGAATATTTCGGAAAACGAGCAATGATCGACGGATTTCATGGATTCGATTTCTTTCCATGGTGATGAGAGAGGTTGAAGGAGATGGCTTTCAGGCAATGTTTTGTCAAAGATGTGTTCTATTCCACCACAGGCGGCCATAGTTTTTTAAGTCTTTCCCTTTTGTCTTTTTTTCCCTTAATTAGAATATTAATGGAAAATGGGCAAAAAGGCATATGAAGAGAATGTTTAGTTTTATTTTGTTTGGGGGGTGATGAAAAAAAGGGTTTGTATCTATGTGTTTTGTGTGTGTGAGTCAATTTAAGTGGGAGATGCACATTTAGAAGGGTATGAAATTTTGTTTGGATAGAGTCAAGATGGAATAATTTGAACTAATTATTAGGGGTTGATTTTTATTATGTGGTAGCTCTTATAAGTTGGCAATGGAATTTAGGTTGGTTGGTTGGTTGGTTTATGGAACTTTTCTATTTGGTGGTCTCAATTTTCTATATTTTAGATTAGTCTTTGACTTGTTTATGAAAAAAAAAAAATTCATCAATTAGAGGTATGATGATCAGCTTAGGTGAATTGCAATAATATATTGTCCAAGACCTCTAAAATAATTATAAAAAAATTCCCAAAAAAATAAAATAATTATAAATAATTGATTTGTTATAACAGTCTTATCACTTCTAGAATCTCGGAAAATTTACCCCTAATCATATATATATATATATATATGAAAATGAATTAGCGGGGTGTTTTAGGAAATATGTTTATGTGGCAATGAAGTGGATTAGTTAGAATTGATCCATTTTGTCATGTAGATTGTTTCTATAATTAATTTTATTAATTACTTTTTTGTAACTTATATATGTACTTAATGATATTCCATACTTTTGTATATATTAAAATTTATAACTCCTTATATAATTATAGAATTATATAACTACTTTATATAATATTGAAATTGATTTTTTTTTTCAAAAAATAATTTTAACTAAATTTTAATAAATTTAGAGTTATCCATATTGTATTGAATGTTCGTTAATTAAAATAAAGACAAAATAATGTATTCAATAAATTCATTAAAATATTATATTTAATATTTTAATTCCTATCGGATATATTTGACACAATAAATTCAAATGAAAATTTATCTAGCTAAAGTAAGGAAGAAAATTTTAAAATCCAAGTTTAATTAAATTTTATTATTATTTTAATAATATGAAATAAATAAACAATTGATTTTCTCTGAAAAAAACTTTTCCAAATATATGGTAGAAAATTTATATTTTATTTCAATGTAAATAAATTTATTAAATTATTATATTTGAATATTAATATTTTCAAAAATATAAAGGAAGTTTTAATAATAAAATAAATATTATTATTAATTAATAATGAAATAATAACAAATTATTTAACCAAAAAATACCAAATATAATAAATAGTTTTTTTCTCGGCCAAAAAGATAAAGAAATTCCAATCATTATTTATTATTAAATACTTTTTTATATCTAAATTATCATTTTAATATTTCTGTAACAGTCATAATATTCTTTCTCTCTATATATATGTATATATATTCTCTCTATTACAAATATAAAATTAGTAATTTTTCATAAAAATACCATATTACTATTTTTATATATTTAAAATGTGTTTTTTATATACATAATTCCTGATTATTTTATAAAATGAATTACTTTTGTGTGTATGCTTCAAATTCTAAATTAAAATTTTTTAATGTATTGTTAATAATCATATAAAAAATATTGTTCAATTTTGTTAATAATATATATTTTGTAAAATAAATTTCCCGTGCAACGCAGGGATAAAAAACTAGTTGTCCCCAAAAATGTAGGCATGCGACAATCAAGATTATTGATGGATTTATCATTTATGTTGTCCACATAAATCCTGCCATATGGGCAATTGTTATATTTATATTTATAATTTTTTTAAGAAGACAACAGTTATAATAAATCAAGAACTACGAGCGAAACAACAGCATCTCATTTCCTAAAAGTGTCGCAACACAAAAAGATCACCAAACGTAGCAATATTTCAGAATGCATAGGTGAAAGGGAAATCATGTTTCAAAACATGCAATTAGAAAATGGATTTTACAAGAGTTTGTTTGTTTACTTTTATTTGGTATGAACGAATTTCTTCCGAATTTGAGCTCAGTCCTGCAATTCTTCAGGCTTTTCCTTGGTTGAACGCCAATACCATCCAGCAGCAGCAGCAAAAGTAGCTATACCAGCTACAACAGCATAGTTTCTGTGGTTATCAGTTGAAACTTTTGGAGTTGAAGAAGTTGGCTCACTCGGTTTAGCATCCGGTACGGGCCCTGCGCCTCCCGAGCTTGCTGCAGGGGTTTCGGGCCCCTTGAAATAATAAACCATGAAGCATGGATAGAAATTAGAGTATAATTATCCCAATAAAACGAAAGGAACAAATAAATAACAAGTACACGCACACTCACAAGTGTGAGTGTGTGTGTATTTTGTTTCTTTTTCTTTTTTTGGGGGGTTGGGGGGCAGTGAAGACCAACACCTAGAATTGATCGAAAGGGAGTATCGGAAAGTAATTCATTCAAACAAAGTCGTCTAATTTTGCATAATCTAGGTTTATACAACATATCCATACCTTACGAGCAAGCTTCTCCAACTTCTCCTGTTCCATTTTCTGCCAAATTTTCAAGAGATTCAGCAGTAAGAGTATGTAACAATTTGGTGATTGATTTGTGAACAAGTTTGAATTTAAAGCATGAGCATGGATTAGTGATACAGTAAGTTGGCTAATTCTACACACATTTTGTTCCGAATTAGTCATTACCTTAATATAGACATTTTCTGCAGCCTTCTCCTCCTCACCAAGGACTTTTCCACTGCTTGATAGCCTGCGAGAGACGTATCTAGCAGCAATCCGAGTCGCCATGGAAACACAGGATTTTTCCTGTCAAACATACGAGTTTCTGTTAAAGTGCATTTAGTGAGAGAGATTATGCGTAGACAAAAATATTAACCACAGTAGCTTCTCAGCTAACTTTTCAATCAACAAAGAGCTGAATATATAAAATAATAATTATCCAGCTTGGCTCTACTTACTCAAAAGAATAGGTCAAATTGCTATTAGCAGTTTAATCATCAAACACGAGAAAAAATCACTTTTAATTTGTTTTTTCTTCCAAATACACAAACTATCATTTCGACAATGAGAGAACCTTCACCGAGTCAGAACTAAATTGTATTCGGAATATTCAAACTGCAAAATTAATGTATTCACTTATCTATTCAGCCTAAACTAGTGTAGTTCATATAATGTTGCAGATTACGCCATTTCAAGAGTCGTTTAAAACACCATTCAAAGAACCAAGAGAACAGCAAAACTCCGAAGCAATAGATGGTGAACAGAGCCCCAAGGCAAGCTCCACAATGTCATATACTAGTGCTGTATCTTTTTAGAAATTTCATAAATCAAGAAAAATGAGTTAGCAGCAAAAAGAAGATTGTGGTATAGATAGTTCTAGGGGAATTGGGAAACAAATCCATCTAACCTAAAATGCAATAATAGTTCAGAAACAAGTAATAAAGAGGGACCAAAACCACAATCACACACAGTAAAACAGGAGAAACCGGATATCTGCTTCATCCAGACGATAGGAATCGATAGACATTATATAGTAAAATAAACCAAAATCTTACTCGAAGAAACACCGGTTAGAAGCTAAAAATAGAATATAATAATATGCAGAAAAATGAAATTAGAATTCAAACGATCTCAGCTGTTCATAGTAATCAAATTGAAAGAGAAATGGAGAAAAGCATCAACAAACGGAGATGTAGATGGAGTTACCTAAGACCAGAGAGAAATCGAGAATAAATCTAGATAGTTTCTGTGGGTTTTGGGGTTATAAAATTCTCAGGGTCCCTTTAATATGAAATGAGAATAAACAACAAAATGAATGAAGACTAGAAAGAGCTAACTTGCAATCAGGAAAGGGAACTGGTGTTGATTCTGTCGATTTGGGCCCAAAAAATAAAATAGCCCATCTATTTGGGCCGACTAATTGGGCCTCCGTAAAAACTTAAGAATCCGCAATATTTTCTTACTACAAGTCTTGGTTACAAAAATAAATAAATAAATATTTTTATTTGTTAGGGAGAACTCCAACCTAAAAATATTAAGATATTAGTTAAAATTATGTGCCAAGCACCGCCGCACAGAAACCAGTTTATTTAATAAAGAAATTTTATTATTTTATAATGTAGTAACATAATTATTATGTCTTTTATATAATTTATTTAATTAGATTTTTATTGACAAAATAAGGAATCAATTTTGGTTAATTTTAAATATTTTTATTTCAATTTTAATGATATTATCATGTAACTTTTAATATATTTATGTTTAAATTTTTTTTTTTTCTTTTATGTTGATGATCCTATTTATTTGAATTTTGTTTACTTTGTTTTAGTGTAGTTAAGATTTAGGATTTTTATACGGATAGAAAGCCAAGAGGCAACAAACTTGCAACAATTGATAAAAGAACGAAAAAAAAAAACATTATTGATACAAAATACAACAAATGAATGTCTTGAGGAAAATGTTCAATTTGGAACCTGAAGTCCTAAACTTGTATCTTTCTCCACACAAAGTCTACCTTTTTTTTTTCCTTAAAAGAACTAGGATTACATCATGTGACAACATATGCCAACACTTACACAGATCTTCAAAGTACTTGTCTACACTAAACTGCTGCAGACCTTTGAAATTGACAATGAAGCATACATGACCAATTCCAAGAACAATAACTTGCATCTTTATCTTGGGCAAACTCAGCTACCATTCTCTGTATCCACAGTTAGACGAACTCGTGTTCCATTGAAACGAAACAACTCCCTTTTGCATTTGTAAGTAGTTCATCTCTATATAACTATTTACGTTGATCGCCGTTTGATTTACTCATGTATTCTAGTACATCGCGATTGACTTCATCGAGGAAGGATACGAAACCCATGACACTAGTGAAACCACTTCCCTCAACATCTTGTTCTTCTATAAGGTAGTTCTCAAATGCTGTTGCATCATCGTGCCCGCCTCTGATAAATATCAGTTTAGGGGTGATAATCCGCCCTTGTTTCAGTTTATTAATGGTCGTTCGCAAAACGCCTGCATTAGGAAAGACACACGTCAAAAGAAATGTGTCAGTGAGCACAAAAAGGTAGTTCTTCTTCCAGTTCTGTTTAGGAAAAAAAACATATCACTTTTTTATATTTGTGCATGTGGAAATTTGCAAATTGCACAAATAAGGGGTTGCCTCTACATATTTCAGTTTTGGTTGCCATCTAAATTTTTTAATTACTGCAGTTTACCATCTGAAAGTGTCACCTAAAACACCTCTGGTGAGACCTTTTGGCTGAAAAATGAATCCAGATGTGAACGGTAATAAACTGAAAACTTTAAATGACATCTGGTAAACATTTGATACATAAGGAGGCAAACTGTGAAAATTCGAATACTTCGAAGAGAAAAGTATTTTCTCCCCGAAAATAATAACTTACAGTCTTGGGGTGGAGGAAACGGAAGTGCAGCATCAGCAGTAGATGAATAAAACACGATGATAGTTGTAAAAGCATCCAGCAAAAATATTGGGCTACCACTCGTCATTAGTGCAGCACGACTCAACGAATGGCGAGGGAATGCTTGCTTATCTGGTGTGTCGTATGATGTCAACAAGGGATATATAGCACGGGTAAGTGATGAAGCTTCCAGAGCACTGCATAAAAAAAATTATATATTGTAAGTTCCAATATGATCAATAGAGATTATGATATAATTAAAACAAAGGATAACCAGTATCATGCACATCTTCTTTGACATTTAAAAGAATGTGATTCTCCAGAAAAAAAGATTAGCTGACGTTTTTCATTGTAGCAAGTAGAATACGATAAGAAAATATCGGTATTTTATAGTGGAAATGAAGCATATTAAATTATGAAATCTTGGAACTAGACAATGAAGAAGTGAGTGTTTTGCAGACACCACTAGAAGCTAAAGTTGTTGTAAAAGTTGGGGGTGTTCAAATAAAAAGGCTAAGAAGAACTTTATTACTCTCAAGAAATTTCCATTTATTTATGAAAATAACCTATAACCTAAAAGCTATAAGTTGAAGCCAAAAGCACGTCTCCTTAGGTGCTTCTAGTTCGACCTTATTTCTGCTTAAAATAAGCAGAAGCTGATTTCCCAAAACTCCCAAAGTGCTGAAGAAAAGCATGTGGAACCATTTCTCTATTAAAAACAGCATCACAAAATCTCCCAAACAAACTTACATTCTACACTAAATGCCAACAGAAATTGTACCTGTTAAATATTACATTACCTGAACAGACACTGCAGATATATCCGGTAGTCTGGATGGACGCCTTCTTCATGAAAGCGAAGAAGAGGATTCCTTAACAAAGCAAAGACTAAGCGAGGCAATGGCTGCAGTTGAGGGCATTGGCCAAAGGCAACATCAACATTGGAAGTGGTTAGACTTCCTCTTGTGTATTGAGTAATCTTGAAAGCATCGTTATACTGAGCTGTAAGATTTACAAGCCATTCATGTAATAAAATCCTACCCTCTCGAACTCCATTCTCCAAAGAGGACAAAATCACCTGCAAGAATTTGGGCAAAAGCAATAAAATGATTCAATTAGAATACGCCAGCATCAAAGTTCTCCTCCGTCCTCACTAGACAAAACGTCCTAAAAATGTTTGGTTATGGCTCAAAACTACGCAAAATTTCACAAGGAATTAATTCAAGATAGGAAAAAGGTGAAGTAATTTATTTTGATTGATCGAAAAAGGCAGTTTCGAATAATAAAGCTTTGGAAAAAGTTCCAGTGAATACTTGCAGTGATAGTCTACAAAAGTGAATGTTCTTGTATATGCACTTCTGATTATACACCAATAGGTCTTTCTTCTGTGAAAGGTTATGTCTCACTACTCAAACATCTGAATGGAATCGTTAGAACATTGGCAGCCACTCGCGCAATTTTGGAAAATGATTAGGTAATACCAGTTGTAAGGTAATTAGAAATTACCTCATGAACAAGTATGGATAGAATAACTTCAGAGTCCACAGTATCATAAATCTCGTTAATATTACGAGCAGTTCCAAACTGTAAAGTTCTTATCCGCAGTCTCCTTTGCAGGGAGTATTTAGCTCTGCATAAATGTATAACATATAACTAATCAAAGCACTGGAAATAAATGTAGTAAATGTAAATCATATAATTAATCATGTTGTTGTTTTAGAAGCTTTAACATTACAAGTATTTAGTGATGCCAACCTTTTTATGATGTTAATGAAAAAAGAATTGTAGCAATGAATTAAATGGAACAGTTCACATGAAATATGAGGATCCCACAAATATAAGAATCAAATCAATTTGTTATTTTAACATTTAGGCTTCTTAGTTACCAGAGCAACTATAGGCATACTCATTGAGACAAATTCATGTTGCAGTACTAGTGCTCACAAAACTCTTTTTAAGTGAATGTTTAAGTTTTATGCTTATTTTCAAGCATGATAATAGTGATTTATTCAAAATTAATGATCAAATTAAATTGTTTTCATGGAAGTGCATTAGACTTAACACAGACAAGTTGCTTTAACTAGGTTTGCTGATTGTGTGTAATGTGTATACTAAATTAATGACAAGAACATCACAAAGTTCAGAGTTTCTGGAATAATCAAACATGCATCGATACTCTTGAATTGTTACATGTATGTGGCCATCTTATAAAATTCAGTTACTAGGTTTGACAATCAAAATGCGCACAGCTGAATATAATTTATCAGAGATTTACAGACAGCACCAAAAAAGCATACCTCTTAGGGGGGTTAGAACCTGAAATTGAGGGTTGATCGATGGGCACAACCACTGAGTACTGGAATGCAATCTGTAACGTTGGAAGTTCTTTGCTGTGTCTGTAGAAGAATTATCCATTAGGTAATTTTAGAAGACAAATTTGCAAATTAAAAAGATGAATGTTAACAAATTGCTGTCAAATCTTAATCCAAGTGTGGAAATTTATATTGTTAGAAATGGCTACATCTATCTATTTGGCCCCCGAAGTATATGCAGGATGACAAGTCAGTATAAAACTTCAGCATATGTGACAAATGGGGATCTCACTAGAAGCAAAATTGGTTTCTTCTTACAAAAAGAGCATTCATGTACGAATTTCATCAGAAAAAACTGGGCTTTCTCATTAGGGGGAAACTGGTTTCGTAAGTGACAGCTATTGAAGGCAACAAATAGAGTATTCACATGTGCAAACAATGAACAATACAAATGCATGATACATCAGAAACTAATTAATATCTTCCTATTGCTTCAGAAACTTCCATTAACAAAACTAACCCTCGACCCATGTTCCAGAAGCAACCCCAGGACTCAGATGCTTTAGGAAAATAACATGAAACAAGAATAAGAAAGGTATCCTTTACCTGGAAAAGCCGACCTCATTCACAAAATCAAAGTCATAGGCATATGTGGCAAAAGAGTCGCAGCAAATAATGTGCTGAACATTTTCATACTCTGGATCTGGAAAGAAATGCCCATACTGAACAAATGGCAAGCATTATCCCACAGTCACAACAACAGGAAAAAAGAGCATTTCAATTCAAGGGCAGAGACTTACTGAATGGTCAAGCTTAAATTCAGACGATGTCCTTACACGTAAGACACAATTGAAAGCATATGGGCGACTTAACATACGGTACCTGCAATAAGATCATATAGAAAGACAGAGTAAAACCATGTGAGAATGTTTACTTCATGGGATCAGGGAGGATTAGCTTAATATCCAACTTAAGCTTAAGTTTACTAGTACTTAGGAATCCCATCACACCTTCTATGTGGGATGAGCAATCCACTATCACATCTCATCACTAATCCCATTACTCATCTATCTCAAGTGACTCCCAACCCACAAAGTAAACATGTTCTATAGAAATTAAGTAACCTTATTACATCTTGTACTGCCAAACATATTGAATGTTTTAAGTTATGCTAGCTAATTGTTTCAAGTTTGACATTCATCTTAAAGTAGGAATTTACTACTCACATGTCCTGAGGAAGTGTTGAATCGTCTGTGCTAGAGTATAGAAACAAAGAACCTCCACTCTCAATGCTAAGAAACTTCAAAGATGCCAAATCGGTGTATTCATTTGTAACAGCAAATATATCCACACAAACACCGGCTTGAACAGCAACAGCAGCCTGTAAATGTATATCATCAGCAGTTCTTTGAAAAACATCTTTAAATGAAATAGAAATTTCTTTACTGGATTAAGCTAAGTACCAAATCTTTATAGAATGGAGTCTGTTCGGGGAGTAAAGCACGGTCTGCATCTTCTCCTTTGCTAGCATATTGCTCACCATACCGTCTCGTGTCCAGCTGACCAAGACCATAATCAGGAGGACCAGATAAAAAGGCAAAAACTCTGGCTGCACTTCAGTTCAGTGGGAGATACAGAAGGAGAAAAGGATTAGCTTGTCTTTGACCAGTTTACAAACATTCAGAAATCAGATATAATGTTTAATTAGGAAAGAGCATGAAAAAGGATGCAAGATTTCTAAGGATCACAGTTAAAGTTGTTGTACCTAGCGCATATGTATTCCCATATTCTGATCCAAGATATTTTAGGAGAGCTTCCATTGCCACTCCAAATCCTCGGCCACCAAGCAAAACTCCATCTACTCCTTGACCAGCAGCTGTAGTTCGTTCCCAAGAAGTTGTTGGCCTTAGAGTTTCTAGTGCAGATGCAATACGGTCCTTACATGTGTCAACCTGCAATATACAAAATCTACAGTATTCATAAAACATTCAAGTGTTGGGCCAATTGGCTAGTCCAACTTCAGAGCTTCCGCATACACAAAATTTTGAGAACGACCAGTAATAAATATCAGGAAAACAACAAAACATCACTGCACAAATTTAACATACTGGAGCTAAAAATGAAAACAACGGCATGACATCTTCGAGCTCCATTGTCAGGTTTCCAATATTATCTGGGGGAATAAACACATTCTTGACCACTGGAATGGGCCCCTGAACATCGTACAAGCCTATTTTGTGGCTGAATGTAGCGAGACCAAAAAGTGATCCTGGCGCAAGAGCTGTCAAAAATACATGATTAATGCAAGAACATAAATTACTTTAATAGCTAAGAGCATGGAGAAATAAATGAACATACAAACCTTCCAAGGCTGCCAAAAGGGCACTTTTAGTAAGTTCCAGAAACTCTTCTGATGCTGCAGACAATCAAAAATCACAAGAATAAACGATTAGCCATCCTTAAAATGCATTACAACACCGAAAGCAGTTCAAAGAATTTGGAAGGGGTTTATGGACAATGATAATAATCTTCAACTCACACACAAATCCAATACTAAATTGATTTAATTGGCAAGATCTGTTCAATTTGCAACTTATTTTCAGTGAATATCCAATAGGATTAACAAACACTAATGCATGCAGTAACATAGGGAACTCATAGATTCCCTGCCAGAATTTTCACATTTAGTATGAACTCCTGATGCTCATGCATAGTTCCTAAAAGTCATTGGCATTAGAATCATTGTTATACAGATCCTTGTGTAGTTCAAGTACTCAACTACAACCACCAGTTTAAACATTACATCTCCAGTTTTAAAATAGGTGAAAAAGAGTGAAGAATAACTTTCAACCAAAAAACAGTCACCAAAAATAGTTAACCGATATCATAATTTACCATAGAGTTAAACAAAATCTTACAAGATAGATCAACTGCAGCTACGTACACCGGCTTTGCCTGCATTTCTTCAGATCCATCCACTGCCACCACAAATAGAATAATGAAAAATCTGATACATCCAAGAACACATTGTCCACTGCATTGTACTGGCAATTTAACAAGAGTGCAAACTTCTAAACTAAAACTTATACACACAAAATGAAGAAGAGAATGGTGGTGTATACGTGCAGCTTGGACCAGCATGATTGAAAAAAAAGTCTCATGCCTTATAATAAAGATACAAGACAATATCCACAAGGTGAACTTGTATTGCCTATTTAACATATTCTTTTGCATGAGGGCATTAAGGGAAAGCCAATTCAACTTCACGCCAGAGTAATGACAAGCTATAGCAACAATATTCGAATACCACAAGCCATTTTTGTCTGTCAAGATCAAGAACAATAGCTTCTTCCTTTTAAACATTAGTAAGCTCATGATCATAACAATTTTACATCATGATATCCGGTCACTTATCATCAAAGAATAACAAACAACTATCTAAGCACCTAATATGAGTACAGACCAAGATGGTGGTACTACAGATTCACTTTGCCAATATATGATGGCATTATGGATTTCGACCTATAGAAATGACACTAGAAATAGTGAAAAATGCCATTGTAAAAAACTCATTGAAAACAAAGAGATACATAAATAACAGGGAAATTACTTGGCAATTCGAGGTCAATGAACGACGACATGTTCTCCGGGCATGATTCCGGAAGTGAATATCGGGCTATGGACTGAGTCGAGAGGCCATTGGTGGTGCCACAGAGAGCGCAGTCCCACGACCACTGGTCCTGTTCGCAGTAAGTATTGTAATAAGCCCAACAGTTCTCGCATCGGGGCAACAAATCGCCGCCCGATCCGAACACCGGCGGGATGCCGTTCTCGTCCTTCGCCGCGAATGGCGTCATCGTCACTCCCCATGGGACGCCGCACACATCCTGCTCCGTCGGGTCGCTCGGGAACCGGGCCATAGACGGCCGGACTGCCATTTTTGGATCCGAATTGCCTGGTTGTACGATCGGGTTAAAGCCCAGATAAAAATTGAAAGCTGAAAAAGGGGTTTAATCGAGGTTTTTTTATTAATGGAGTTCGTTTTCTGTCGAATTGAACGGGAATGAAATTGCTGCGTAAGGAGAACCAATTAAAAATTGACACGTAAGCTTTCCTTTCTGCTGTTTTCGCAATTTTACAGCTTTGACACTGTTACTTCGGGGTGCGCCCAAATCAAATTTAGCAATACGTAAAATCCAGAACAATATGATGTAAATTACAACTAAGTCCCTACAGTTCCAGATAATTATAATAAATCGTCATATTTTCTCAAAATTACAAAGTTTCCTAAAATTATGTAATCTTCGCTAAAGTTTTAAGGAAGAAAGGGACATTAGGACTTTGCTGTATGTGTTTCAAATTTTAAGTTAATAATTTTTTATGTATTATTAATAATTATACAAAAAAATATGGTCCAATTTATTTAATAATATATATATTTTATAAATAAATTTCTCATGCAATATAGTGGATAAAGAGTTAGTTTTTTTAAAAACTGGTCAATTGAACAAAATTGCGCCAAATTAAATTGTGTTTATTAATTTACTGAAGAAATCGCAATTGAATTGTTTATTTCAAAAACTGTAATACAGAAAAAGTACTTTGCTTATAATTTAGTACAGAAAAAATAGTTTGCTTATAATTTAGACCACAAATCTAACAACCATATTATATACCAAAGTGGCAAAGTCTAATATATACTTCCAAATAAAACATTAGTTTTTTTTCTTCTAAAAAAAGCATACAAATGCGAAACAAAAATATAAAGAAAACTTGTCTAGCCTAGCTCATTATCAAGCTGCTCGTAATTTATCCAGTCAGGAGCTTCTTCCCAGATCTTCGAATTTTCATGCATTCTATTGCCAGCTTTGACCAAGCAATCTGCCAGCTTATTTCTCTCTCATAACATGTTAGAAATTCGCCCTGTCAAGGTTTATGGAGTAGCACACGACAATCATGTACTAGATTTTTTAATGGATATCCATCGATTTCTCTCTTGATCAATTTAAATATAACTTCCATATCAGTTTTTACCTCAATTCTCGGAAATCGTCTTTCCGAAGCAATTTTTAGGCCCTCTTGTAACCCTAACAATTCAACCACATTAATCGACACATCTCCAAGCTTCATGGCAAATTTGAGAACCCAACTGCCAAGCTCCATCCGCACCACTCCGCCTGTTGTTGCCTTTTTGGTAAGTTCATTTGTTACGAGCTTTCCAAAGCCCACAAACCATCGTGACATAAACAATCTGCCAGCTACACTCCGACACCAAAATATTAGTATCAATTCTAAATATAATTAAACTACACCACTCATAATAAGAGTGGACAACTATATTTTGTGAAGACCTTTATTCACAAACCCATAGAATGACAAATTATTAAATTTATTTGAAATTACAAAACCTCACCGTATCAAACCGCATTGTTAGTTTTATTTTTATAAAACCTCAATTTAAAATTTATATTTCAAAAAAATGCACATAAATTAAAAATTCTGTTTGAAATTGATTTTAAATATTTGTAAATGAACCGAAACTGATATATGATTTTTTAAAAGATATATGATCATCCCACCATTAATATAAAGTCCTACATATTGTCATATTTATATATAAGTTCCTCTTGTTTCATTTTTTACATCCTAATCCTTTGACTGGTCAACCATCAGTCAATTTCGTTAATTTCCTGATGCCGTTGTGTTTGTCTCATCGAAACATTGAATTTGAAATATAAATTTGTTTGATTTAGTAAAGAAACGAGAAATTTGGACTATACATATAATTGAATGAAAATTTCTTAAACTTGTAATTTTCTTGTTTTCTTCACCGAATCAGGTAAATTTATAATTCAATTCATCTTCTCAATGGGACAAACACAACGATATTAGAAAATTAACGAAACTGATCGACTAGCGATTGACCGGTCAAAAAATTAGGGTGTGAATTAAAATAAGACGGATTTATATATAAATATGCGAGGACTCCTATATTATTTCCCTTTAATATAATAATTGCAGTTTCCGGGAAACGTGCAATTAATATGATTATTGGGCCTGCTTCGGATTACTTGTAGGTGACCCGTTAAACCTTAATGTTCAGTGGACCAGGTCGACGAGGCAACATATTTGTTGATTATCCGAAGTTGAGAGATGGATAGGGATATATACTCGCGTTAGTCATATGTGCATGAATAATATATCCGTGACAAGTGTGGCTTAGTTTGCCACGTTTCGGCCATTCCTGCAAACCTACACATGACAATATGATCGAGTCTTAATTGGATAGTATAAAATCATAAATGTGGTTTTGAGAAGGTGTACGTTAATTGAATTAGTTTTGGATGGCGGATACGGGAGGAAGTACTACAGGAGTTGCATCATGCGACGATAGGTGCGGGTGTCCATCCCCGTGCCCCGGTGGCATCGCTTGTAAGTGCACATCATCGGCGCCTGCAGCGATGGCGATGGATCACAAGCAGTGCTCATGCGGGGCGCACTGCGGCTGTAATCCCTGCACCTGCAGTTCCAAGGAAGAAATCAAAGGTATGGGGAAGGCCTTCTGCAAGTGCGGTTCTGGCTGTGCCTGTCCAACTTGCGCGGCTTAACCTAGCTTATAAATATTATAGGCCAGACTGAGATAGCGAAGGCGGCGGACCGACATCAATCCACTTTTAGTAGCTTTTATTCATAAACATAGGCAGCTAGCTAGCTAGGTGGCCGGTATATATATATATATATATATATATATATATATAATAGTTGTGTATATATTCAGATTTCAGGCATTTGTTTAGTTAGCAGTAGGATGCACCTAGCTTACTATATAGCTTGATAAGCGTGTCCGGATCCGCCTTCTGTATCTGTAAATGATCAATATATATTGAAGATATATTCGAGCAGCAAAGTTACTTACTACTTAATTCTCACAGAAGATTGCACAAAAGCAAATTATATATTAAAACAGAAAACTCATGGTCATGATTGAAAAATGAAAACTATACAAAACGTACAGAAAACAGCTTTGTCATGAGAAGTACTACAGCTTCACTTTGCCAATATATGATGGCACCGCATGAAGGGGGAATTAATGAAGTTACTGCGTAAGGAGAACCAATTATTTAAGCTTTCTTTTCTGCTGTTTTCGCATTTTTACAGCTTTAATTTGACACTGTTACTTGGTGGTGCGTCCAAATCAATTGGAACATCCGATCCAGACAGTACTTAATTATCTGCCAAAAAATAAGAGCTTGTTTGGCAGTTGGACAACATTAATAATATAATGAGGGGATCTAACTCCTACTAAATATTGCATGATCACAACAATAAAATTCAAAAGATGCATGCATCCTTCTTCTATTACGTAATTAAATTGAGGTCGTTTGGCATGCAGTTGGACGTATATGTTTGTGAGCTTATTTAAGTGACAAATTAAATTTGACTAAAATGAGGTAATAGTGATTTTGTTTTAGTTTATTTAGACTAAAAACTAATTGTTGCATCTAAACAAGCTAGCGAAGAAGATCAAGACAATAATTATCTCCAAAAGAATTTCCATCTGCTACAAATGAAAAACATATCTAGCGAAAAGACCATAAATGATAGTTTAGAGACTATTTATGATTAGTCGTGTGAGTGGAGGATCAAAAGTGAATAAATATCATAGTTCGAGGACCATAATTGAAATTATCCGAATGTTAAAAGAGTACGATTAGATAGAATTCTTTTTTTTTTTTTTTTTTTTTTTTTTTTGTATTTTAAAATGAATTAGAGTATTAGACAAAGTTAAAATAAAAAACATACTCCTTTGTTTCCGAGATAGCACGAAATAAGGACCCACTGATAGCAAATTAGGGTGAAAGAACGAAAGAAGCTGACTAAGAAACTTCTATCTTCCTCCCACCGAGGGCAACTCCTTTTCCCCCGTGCCGCCACCGGCCATTTCGTCGGTCATTGCTCTCTACTTAGAGAAAAAATATTATTAGGACCGGTAATTATCTCCTTACTTTGGATGCACTGAACTTTCTTCTTGCTCGTCGACCGATTTTTCCAATTATACTGTAATCTGCTGAAGTTCATAATAGTTGTTAATGATTAGTTAGATTTTTGTATGCTACAGTCATTTTTGTTTGGTTTTTGTATGTTAAATCTGCTTTTGTCGCCTAATATTGGACCTGATTGTTGAGATTGCTGATGCATATTAAAACTGCACAACCTTCTGTGCTTTACTCTAATAAGGTGGATAGCTTCTCCTAGCACAGGTCTTAGGCAATTTTTTCTTATTGATATTCCTTGGGCATTTTTGCTACCTCTGTCCCCTAAACCTCTATATTCATCATAGAATAAATGGAATGTCTATACTGTAACATTGATTATGTACTCAACTCAATTTACTAACTCTTGGTATGATTTTGCATTTGCTAATGTGTAGGTCCTGCACAGTGAGTTTTGTGTAATTTACCACCATGGCCGGTAAAGAAGCTAAGAATTCTTCTGGTAAAGAAGCTAAGAGTTCTGCTGGTAAAGAGGCTAAGAATTCTGCTGCCAGTGAGTGTCATCCCTTTTTTACCTTATCTCAAAAGTTTTCTTGCATCCATTTTTCATTGATTTACATCAGTTTCCATATAGATTTTATATAGGTGCTGTTGCATCTTGCATTTGTTTCTTATTGAAGCAATATGAATCATTTATGCAGAGGGAAAGAAGAAGGAGGTGAAAAAAGAGACAGGCCTTGGTCTATCTTACAAGAAAGATGAAAACTTTGGAGAATGGTACTCTGAGGTATGCGCACGGCCATATTCTAATTTGGTCGAGTAGTGCTGCGTGTATGCATCTTTTCTTTTTCCTGTTGGTTATTATTTGTTTGCATGTTGTTTCGATTCTAGAGAAATATCAAAGGAGACAAAAAGGAGGATGATATTTGAAGAAACTTTTAGATACATTCAGTTTGTTTCCTTATGTATGCTTTAATATGGCAGTTTTTGCATCATCAGGATTTTGTTTATAAGATAATTATATCCCAGCTGTTGATCTTGTAGAATCATAAATCTGAATGTATTTCAATTCAAGACATCAAGCACCCTCATTGTATTTATCCCTCCCTTGATTTTTTGTAGGTGGTTGTTAATGGGGAAATGATTGAGTACTATGACATATCTGGTTGTTACATTCTGCGCCCATGGGCTATGTCTATTTGGGAGATCATGCAAGTAAGTTCTATGTAGTTGTCTTTTAAGTGAAGCTTGATGGATATGTTTATAACTTCATCTTACCAAATGTTTAGTTTCTTCAAACCTTCATGTCATTCCTTTTACTATTGTTATTTCATATGAAGTTTTTTTGTTATTCCTAAACTTTACAATGTTTACTTTACAGACATTCTTTGATGCTGAAATCAAGAAAATGAAAATTAAGAATTGCTACTTCCCCTTATTTGTATCCTCTGGCGTCCTACAAAAGGAAAAGGACCATATAGAGGGCTTTGCTCCTGAGGTGAGATTAATTTGCATGACTGTGTCCTAGTAGAGATACATGGTTGACTATATCTTGGCAATGCAACAATCTCCAACATCGGACATGTTCTAATTGTATCAGTATATCTCGATTTCATCGCGAATTTCCTATAGACTTGTCCAGAATCATTATCATATTTTATTGGTGCACAACTGACAATTTTTCCCTTTGTGCTGATGACAACCATAGTTTATAATGTTTGTTATGTTGTTTTGGGTTTGTAGAATTGCCTTTTTTCTTACTCTGGTTTTGAATTCATTTGCAGGTGGCGTGGGTTACAAAGTCGGGAGAATCTGAATTGGAGATGCCTATTGCAATTCGGCCAACAAGTGAAACTGTCATGTATCCGTATTTTTCCAAGTGGATTAGAGGACACCGTGACTTGCCTTTGAGGCTTAACCAGTGGTGTAATGTTGTTAGATGGGAATTCAGCAATCCCACTCCATTCATCAGGTGTCTATATCGTGTGATGGTGTCTTTAGTCTCCTGATAGACTAATCGTAATATCTGAGATATTGATATTTATGTAACATTTCTATTAAATTGACATATCTTGTAATGGGGAAAAGGAACTTTGACAATTTGCTTTCTTTTTGTGATTTTGCAGGAGTCGGGAGTTTCTTTGGCAGGAAGGACACACTGCTTTTGCAACCAAGGAGGAGGCGGATACTGAGGTACTTCTTCCTGTCTGTGATAGGAAAATATTTCTTCAATTGGTAGTTTCTGAATTAACTTCATGTAGATATCGTTTTAAGACTTTTTAACTTTCACATTGATGAGATATTTTAGTGGTTAGATATTCAGCATCATTTCTTTTATTAAACGTGAAACAAAATCTTGTGTAGTTCATTTTCTTATTTTGGTACTCTACTCTCGTTAACTTGTTTCTCCTAGTGTTTCTCTATTAAGTGGGGGACTAAGTATGGGTCGTAATTTGTAACCTAATGAATATGAATCATTGCATTTTGCTACCAAAGAGAGCCACTGTTGTTGATATTCTTTGTTTTGAACTTGAATAATTTTCCTCATTACTTGGATGGAATCATTTCGTTTCCCAAAACCCAAATGCTAGCTTGTTTATTAACCATCTTTGTAGCAAATTTTAGTCAGTCCATTAATCACATTGTAATTTTTCTCAATTTGTTCTTATTGCCATCCTACATAGATTTTTGGAAATGATTGTTGTTCCTTTTTATAATAGAGCTTTGACTGGGTTCCCTGTACTTTTTCTTCTTAAGGTGCTTGACATTTTGGAACTTTATAGACGTATATATGAAGAATTCTTGGCTGTCCCTGTTATTAAGGGGAAAAAGAGTGAGCATGAGAAGTTTGCCGGTGGACTGTATACAACTACTGTTGAGGTTAAATAAAGTTACATTTGAAATTTCTTTTTCAAGAGTCATTACTACTAAATTGTGCGGGAAACTTCTGTACCATATGTTGACATGTTCTTATGTGCTCCATGATAGGCTTTTGTCCCGAACACTGGGCGTGGGGTGCAAGGTGCAACCTCACATTGTCTTGGTCAAAATTTTGCAAAGATGTTTGAGATTAACTTTGAAAATGAGAAGGGAGAGAAGGCCATGGTTTGGCAGAATTCCTGGGCTTATACTACCAGAACGGTAAATGATTCATGATTTCCTTTTTGTCATTCTACTTGTTATAGCTTGTCTTTTCCCATACAAAGTTGAATGTGTGTGCTGGACTGCTCGTACATAATTTAAATATCATGCCTTTTGCTTTTGCCTGATATCATTTTATTTCAATAGGACATTATTCTAACTCATTAGCATGCTCTTCTTCCTTCAAAATTCTTGCTGTCTTTTAAGAATTTGCTCACCAAATTTGTGCTTCCATTCGTGCAATCTCATCTAGTAATTTTACTTCAGATAGGCGTGATGATAATGGTTCATGGAGATGATAAAGGCTTGGTGCTGCCTCCTAAAGTAGCATCTCTCCAAGTAATTGTCGTCCCAGTACCCTATAAAGATGCAGACATGAAGGGCATCTTTGATGCATGTGAAGCCACAGTAAACTCCTTGAATGAATCAGGAATTCGTGCTGAGGCTGACCTTAGAGATAATTACTCACCAGGATGGAAGTATTCTCAGTGGGAAATGAAAGGTGTTCCTCTCAGGATCGAAATAGGACCCAAAGACTTCGCAAATAATCAGGTATATACAAAGTCTCAGACCTGAGCAAGTAAATTAGAAGGTCCATCATTTATTCACCTTTTTTTTTGTTTTTTTGATCAGGTTCGTGCAGTGAGGCGTGACAATTCTACAAAACATGATATTCCAATGGCTGATTTAGTGAAATGGGTGAATGAAATGCTTAATGATATCCAACAAAGTCTCTTTGATGTTGCTAAGCAAAAACGAGATGCCTGTGTTGAGGTTGTAAGTACCTGGGAAGAATTTGCAGAAGCACTTGGCAAAAAGAAGATGATTTTGGCACCATGGTGTGACGAAGAGGTACGGTTTACTCCTTTGTGGGTGTTTGCTGCTGTAAAAAGACAGCCATTTATTTACGAAAACAACCTAGAAGCGAGAAACTAGAACTAAAAGTTGGTCAATGGGTGCTTCCAGCTTCAAGCTTATTTTTGCTGAAATAAGCAGAAGTTAATTTTCCAAACACTCTCTTATTGCGGAGATAAAAGCAAGAAGCATAAAAGCGTTTAAAAGAGTTTGCAAACACTACCTTCATCTGGTTTGCACCATGCTAATAAGATTCAGTTAGCCTAAGCCTTCGTCGTGAACCTATTTGGGCGCATGATCTCGTTTCACACTTGAATTATGTTTTTCTGGGCCAATGGCTTACAGATCAGGAAATTCTGATAAAGGGAATGGGAAGATGTGAAATTATTAAAGAAGTGAATAACTTATTAATATTTAGAGCTTAGGGATTAATAATTTTGATTTTCCTTTTCCCTTGATCATAATTTTTGTATTATATTTAATCTCTTATCACGAATTGTCTAAACTTATTACGCCTTTAATAATTTTATTTTTTTTATTCTTATTTTCTTGATGATAATTTTCCCTATATCTTTGCTAAATTCTCTCTGATGCTACAGGAGGTGGAGAAGGATGTGAAGGCCCGTACAAAGGGGGAGATGGGTGCAGCCAAGTCACTTTGTTCTCCGTTTGAACAACCTGAACTACCAGAAGGTACAATTCTACTGTAATTTTTCGAGAAATGTTACTCTACAAATCTTTAACTAAGGTAGAGCTAAACTAAATAATTATGAAAAACCTTATACCATGAATTCTGAGTTTATCTGCCATTTTATTGCGTATAATTATTATTCTATATGCACAGGGACCTTGTGTTTCGCCTCGGGAAAACGTGCCAAGAAGTGGACGTACTGGGGCCGGAGTTATTAATCTTTACTTTGTTTCAATCTTTCTATACTTTCATCATCACCATGATTTTTAGAAAGAAAAAAAGAGTTGAGGATTAGAAAGTAGTATATGATTTCTATGTGATAATGCAAAAATTGCTCCAACTCAATTTATTTATAGTATTTGTACGTTGGTTTTATCTTCTTACAAATTGGATTCAGATGCTTGTGGATGTTACACTCCATGTAATCTTTATAGTTTTTTTTTTTTTTTTCGGGTCAAGATGTAATCTTATAGCGATTAGCTTGTTGTCTTTGATAATCTTATTCTAACAAATTAGTAACTTGTTTCCACAAAATGCAAATTTAGTTGCTAATATTTTAGAAGATATTTTGGCAACATGACACACAAACTGCAGCCGCAACTATTATTTTGCATGTGCAACATATATAAATCCTAATTATTGTGGGATAGATAGCACTTGTGAAATCAAGAATGAATCTGCATTTTCTGAGCAAAATAAATATTTACATTTACTTTATTTGGGAAATTATTATATTTATGTTGCAAGTTATTTTAATCATTAATTCCATTTTTTCTAATAATCCTTTTATTTCCTTGATTGGTTGATGTTTATTTTTTGAAAAAATAGTACCACTAACAGATAATGCTACTGTAAAATTTGTTGGATCACAAAATTAGACTGGGCTTGGTGGGGTGAGCCAGGCCCGTGCAGTAGTGCAACGCATGGGCGACTCGCGAAGACCCAGGTAGCAAGCTACCTTAATGGGCCTTCCCCCTCAAAAAATAAATTTAATATCGTGTGGGCCGATGGCCCACATATCAGATATTAAACTGATAAGAACAGATACTACACTTGATCTTAGCCAAAAGGCCGAGAAAGGTATGAGCTTTTCAGTGTTTGTGCCGTGCTTTTTATTCATTATTCTGTGGTGCCTTTAACTCTTAAACCCGATGTGGGATAGCTAGATTTTTTTATTTTTTTTTTTTGAAGATGGGATAGCTAGATTTAAGATATGCTTTTCACAGCCTTGTGCACTTGGGAGAACCATAATCGCAGCACTCCTCTTCCTATCAATTTTTCGAAAGTTGGGTGCACAAGGAATTGGCAGAACATCAAACCTCCGGAAATTCCCAAGTAATTTCTTCACGCTTCGTAAGACAATCCATTTCTATTTCAGTTTTTGCTTCCCTGAGTACAACTGGAAAGGCGAGTCGCTACCACATATACTGGAAAGACATTACCCAGAAGCAACTGCTTGTTTTAGCTTCTTCTCGTTTCCGGAGGATAAATCGGCATAACTATCAATAGCTGTAACACAGATAGTGAAGAATTATTAAAATAGAGCAATGTAAGTAAGAAAAATCAAGAAAATATAGGTGTTTAGCTTATTTACTTTTATCTTTGTTGCATTTCCCGTCACGGCTTTTATTGGGTTACCAAGCTATTGTTAAAATTCCGAAATTGAACTTGGATTTTTGTTATCCATTGAAACAGGAACACGTTGGTAGGTGAAATCGAAGGAGAAAGTGGCGGGAGCTGGCGGAACGGCGAGGGTGCAGGTGGACGCGGCGTTGAGTGGTTTTGAGGGCTATTCCGGTGAGTAATATTTCTATACTTCATGACGTTTTATTTAGAATAACATGATTTTACCTAATTCCTACTGTGAGATATGTGTGAAAATCAAAACTTTTCGTCGTTCTGAGGTTTACCTCTCGGACATTTGTGTATGCGTGAGAGTTTGCTTCTGCCACTGTGAAAGAATGAAAGTGAAGTTAGTCTGATTCATATTTCTACTTTGCAGGGTACTATTCATGGATCCACATGAACTGAGAAAATGGTATTTGGCATTTTTGTGACCTGCCAATGCATAGAACAGCAAGCACTATTACTAAGGTGTCTAAGGCGGAAATTTCCAACCGTAATTTAATATGCTGTAGCAAAATCCCCAAATTTCATTTGCTATAATTTCATCACACAGTTGCTTAAAAAATGCAAGTAATCCCTCATCGCTCGTCGTTCTTGTCAAAATTCCGAATGTTTTCCTTCTCATACTGTTCATCACCCCTTAATCATTCTCCAAAGTACCAAGAGCAAAATGAGAAGAAAACACCTTCTGTTGGCTCTCCTGCTCGAATCCAAAAGCTGATAGCCTCCCAATCAGACCCACTCCTTGCAAAGGAAATCTTTGACTTAGCTTCTCGTCAACCCAATTTTCAGCACTCATATGCCACTGTCCACGCCCTTATCCTAAAACTTGGCCGTTCTAATCACTTCTCTCTCATGGAGTCTCTCTTATCGACTCTTAAGTTCCATAAATATTCCATTTCCTCCTCTCTCTTTACGCACATCATCCAAATATATGGTGACTCAAAACAACCCGAAAAAGCCCTCAAAACTTTCTACACAATTCTTGAATTCAACATCAAGCCCCTCACGAAGCACCTCAACTGTATTCTTGAAATTCTGGTAGAAAACCGTAGCTTCCTCCGCCAAGCATTTGACCTTTTCAGGTCAGCCCATAAATACGGAGTTTCTCCCAATACAAAATCCTACAACATTTTAATGAGGGCTTTTTGTCTGAACGATGACTTAAGCATTTCATATTCTTTATTCAATCAAATGTTTAAGCGCGACGTTCTTCCCGATGTGGAGACGTATAGAATCCTGATGCAAGGGCTGTGTAGAAAGAGTCAGGTTAATAAAGCTGTTGATTTGCTTGAGGATATGCTTAACAAAGGGTTCGTTCCCGACACTTTAAGCTATACAACTCTCTTAAATAGCTTGTGTAGGAAAAAGAAACTTAAGGAGGCTTACAAGCTTCTTTGTAGGATGAAAGTGAAAGGATGCAACCCTGATATCGTCCATTATAATACTGTCATTTTGGGGTACTGTAAGATGGGTCATGCTTCTGATGCTTGTAAGGTTCTAGAAGACATGCCTTCAAATGGGTGCTTGCCAAATTTGGTATCGTATCAAAATATAGTTGGGGGTTTGTGCAGTCAGGGGATGTATGATGACGCAAAGAGATATGCTGAGTTGATGATGTCAAAAGGGTTTTCACCACATTTTTCCGTTGTTCATTTGTTGACTAAAGGTCTTTGTAACATTGGTAAAGTTGATGATGCTTGTGAAGTGTTGTTTGAGGTTTTGAGACATGGGAATAGTCCACATGCAGACACTTGGGCTGAAATTTTGCCTAGGATATGTGAGGCAGAGGATGATGCTGAAGAAGTGGGAGATGTTTTGAAACGGGTTTTGAAGAGGGAGATAAAACGGGATGACAGAATAGTGGATGTCGGTGCTGAGTTGGAGGAATACTTGATCAAAAAGATAAAAGCTAGGTCAAGAAAAAGCTGATAATTCTTGAGGCATTTGACAGAATCTTCAAAAATAAAAATATTGTTTTGTTTCTGCTCATATGTTGGCCGTTAATGAGCACTTGAATCAAATGAATAAAATGCTACAGCAGATTTCAGAATAAGGATGAAGTATAGAGTTCCCTTTATATCATTACCATAAGGATGAAAATGAAGAATTCTAAGGAAGCAGCATTGGAAGAAGAGTTGTTCTCCCAAGAGGGTTGACTCTGGTCAAGGTACCATGTTCTTATCCAGTGTAATTACTTGTAATTTGTGATTTTAAGTTGAAAATCTGGAAAATGCTTTATTCCCATGCAATGGACATTGTTAAGATGGGGAATAAGTGAATGGCTGTGAAGGTGTATTTCTTTCTTGTAGTTATGGGTTGCTGTTGTTAGGAAATTGAGGGGGTAGCTTGAAGTTGGGTAAATTAGTTTGTGACTTAGTTCCCAGACATGGCTATTTTTTGTAATGCTGTGATTGCTTCTATAGCCTGCAGCAACCTTATGACACGATTTAATGGGAACATAGTTTAGGTGATTTACACATGACATTTTCCATCTTTTGCTAAAATCTTGTAGGGGTAATTACAAATTCCCCCCTGATATGTTGTAGTACTGCTTCGTAATTTGTACCATCCTAGCCGGAAAAGAACAAAGAGAAGGGAAAGCTAGAAAGTTGAGATGTTTCTTCAGGTGGAACTTGGAAGGCATCAACAATTGAGATTTGGATAACTTATATTGCAAATGAAAGGTACAACACCTAATATTATACAGCAAATGAAGTATTTATTTGAAGATGGGCAAGACAATAAATGAATGACAAGATAGATGTGTGAGTGTGAATAATAGTCAAAGATCCATTTAGTGAGGGCCAAATTATTGTATTGAGATATGAACCATGATACATTGCTTCCAATATTTAATTGCCCATCATGTGATAACAATCAATATGTGAGATGATTGTGGGGTCTATAGTCTATTAATATCCCGTAATCAATTAATTATTAATATTAATTTTTAGATCTTGACATTTAGTGACGAATAAAAAGAAAATTTCATAAATAGTGGGAAAAAGATGTGCAAATTACAATCCACTGCCTTACTAAAAGTGGTATTTATAAATCAATTTGTAAAAACTCCTAATTGTAGTGTAGTCAGACGTAATTCGCCAAAAACACAAAGAAAAATGGACAAGAACACATAATTTATATGCCTAAATTGATGTTAGTTAATAGTTCATAATACAAAAATCAAATGTACCTGTAAATCATACATCAAAGTCAAAAACTCTATCCTCCTATACCTCCCCCAATAACATATTTTTTATCTGTGCTGGATCACCAGTAGTGAGATTTTATTTCCTATTTCTATCAGAAAATCATCAATTAAATCAAATTTGTATCAAAAATCTAAGTATGAAATTCTCTCATCATAGAAGGGCTTTAAAGACAGAATCCCTCTCCAGCACAGCTTTACCTGCAAAATAATAATTAAACTATTCTTCAGCTAACATCAATAATATCACAATAATTAACCTAATCTTGTGAAACGGGACAAAATAATCAAGAATACGTAAGAATCCGGTATTAAATTGACAGCCTACCAAACAAGGCACAAAGCTTAGTGCTTCCTGAACCATCATGTTCCCTTCAAAACACACAGTAAGATGTTTTCCTTCAAATCAACCAACTAATGATGTCCTAAAACCATGGTTTCTTTTCATGTTCAACACAGTATTGATGTTAGATTACGATTAGACTGCAGATCAGAAACGGGTCGGCAGGTTGTGATTAGGTAGTGTTTGGCCAGACAAATTGTGAAGTCAACAAAATTGCTTATCTTATGTAATATCTACTTGGAAAGGACTAAAATGGGCTCCATCTGATGTTGAAAGGCCACAAGACAAGTTTGTGTCTTGATGTTACACCTCTAAAAAGCAAAGAAAAGTATCTCCTCCCAATTTGTTCTAATTACACAAACATACCATGAGGTTTGGAAATTTACAGAAACATACCCAGTCAACGAATTTTCATTACATCGCATCATATAGATGCAGGCTTGAAATTGATGTGAAGAATATACCAGAAAATATATGGGACAAATTTCAAAAAGTAGGATAGATTCAAGTGTGAAATTGATGTGAAGAAGATAGGTGAAATTATTTCATTGGAGACTAACCAGACTACACAAGAAGAGACAAATTTATAAAGGGAAAAAGAAAACGATTTCGAATTCGGCGGTTCGTTAAACAAATCACTAAATCAGAAGTGCTAAAATTTGATAACGACAGAAGCTCTGTTTATACTTATGGAAGACAAAATGGACCAAAAAAATTCATCAAGAACACAATAGTATCTTTGAAAAACTTGAAAACCATTTTGCCTTTTACACTTGAGTTGATAATTGTAGCTTAACAAATTAAGTTAATCTATCTACGAAAAACACCCTAAACCTTAGGACAATAGTTGACTCAGGGGGTATTGGTAATTGTCGAGGTTTCAGGGTATTTTTCCGTAGAAAGACCTAACCTTAGGGGGCTTTTCGTAATTATCCCTAAAAAAAACTTTAATGTTGCAAATTTTAATCCTTACCATCAAAACTTTCCCGCATAGAGAACTGGCAGGGGACTCTGTTTTCTTCAAATTACCCTTCACTATCCTTCCCACCATGAAAATAAATATCCAGCTACAAAAACCATATCAATAAAACAATAGGAAGAAGCAAATTAAAGAAAAGTAGTAACACCTGCAAATAAATTAAAAACAAAATCAGTAAACCAAAGAAAATGAAAAAGAATAGAAAACTTCATGAAAACTAGACATCTCCTTACATTTTTCATCGAAGCTGAATAATCCATCCTTGGGAGATAACCTTGCAATCCGACATTATAAACGGGAGTTCCATCCGGGTAATACAATCCATAATTCCTCTCAGAAGCTGGTCCCGGCTTCAAATTCTCATTAAAAAGTGCAAACACGAATATATCCACCGGCACGTTAGGTTTCGCCGGAGTCCCTTGATTCTGTTGAATCCTATTTAACAAATTCCCATTGTACAATCCGGCATTTTGCACCGTGGCCCCAACTTCATTGGGGTCCCCTTTCGAAGGCCACCCGGTCTCGGAAACCTTAACTTGAATATTCGTATGTCCTAACGCTTTAATAGCTGAATAAACCGAATCTATCTGAGCGTACAACAAGTTATCGTAATGCAAGTTCGTGATCGGATCGATCATCCCGGCGTTAGGTTGGAAAAGGGCGTATTCCAACGACACCTCCCCCGGATTACCCATGTAAGCGAAAAATGGGTACGCGTTTATCAGGAAAGGAGACCCATTTTGCTCGTGAAAATTCAGGATATTCTGAATATCCTGTATCAAGTCCTGCCTGAAGGCGCCTGCTGATGGAGGGAACGAGTTGGATAAGATTCCGTAAGAATGAGCTGTCGTGACGAAGATTTCTTTGTTTAGTCCGAGGTTTGCGAGGGCCGCGTTGACGGTTTGCATGGCGGGGAGGAGGTAGGGGATTATCTTGGTGTCCTTTCCGGCTAGGACCTCATTGCCTACTGTTATGCATTTGATCTTGGTTCTTGAAATGTAAGGCAGGACGTGTTGTTGGATCCAGGCTTGGGCTTGGGCGGGGTCAGTCATTCGTTGGAGGTACTCATTTCCGAGGCCGATCACGAATTCGACTTGGGTGTTGGCGAAGGTGGAGAGGACGATGGGGTCCGCGTCGTAGAGCTTGACTCGGGTTATGTTGAGAGATTGGAGGAGGGAGGCGACGCGCGACGGGGCTGGTAGATTGTTTGCAATTTGGCCGTAGTTGATCCCGACTCCGAGGCTGTGGATGTGTGAGAATGAATCTGTGGATTTTGTGTGAGAACAGAGTTAGATGAGTGCGTGTTGGGATTTTTCAGGGTTTTAGGAACAATCAAGAAATCTCTTAAATCTTAATCCTCTCTTTCTTTGTGATATTTTACATGTTCAAGAAGCAATTAACCTCCTCTCTCTCTCTGTGATACTTTACAATTTCAAGAAACAATTAAGAAATCACTCTGCCTTTGTATTTTTTACAGGTCCAAGAAGCAAACAAGTAATCTCTCTCTAGCTGTAACTTTTTACAGGTTCAAGAAGCAATAAAGTATTCTCTCTTATCTTTGATGGTTCGTTCAGTCAAGAAATCAACTTGGGACAGAAATTACTAATAAGAGATCAGAAACAACAATAGAAAAAAGATTTCAAATGTTAAACGAAAGCACCATAAAGATCAGTTTTGTTTTTACCAATCATCAGTTGCCTGATAAATTCATACAAATATGCAAAGAATCCACGCCATTGTTTTCACAGAATCACTAGCTATTTATAAGAAAATTTTCATAAAAGAACTATTCTTTTAATAGATTAAAGAACAAAAGGAGCATAAATTCTGAATCTCGCAAAACCCAGAAAAGACTTGAACAAACTAGAAATCTAACTTCATTCATTCCCAAAAAAAAAATTAAAAATCTAAGAACCCTCTCCTTTTTCCGCTCTTATCTTCAACATGAAGAATGAACTGTCATCAGCAAGGTAAATAAATGAAGAGCCCATAAACCCATTACATGCATAACATATAAAAGTCGAAACTTTGAACTAAAGTTGTTGATTAAAATAGCAATGAAAAATAATACAATTTTAAAAGCTTAAGAAAATGAAGAAGAACCTGAAAAGATGAAGAGAAGAAGAACAACCCGGAGAAGGGTGGCCATTGCAATTTGCCAAATGCCAACTCTGTTAAATCTCAGCCACGAGGATGCTTTATTGGTGGATTTATATATTTATATCTACGCGTACACTATTTATACTTAAATAATTAAATTTTCACAATGTAGTTTTAGAGGTAACCTTGAGTATATGAGTTGGCTCACGGCTTCAATTTGCAATTTTTTTAATTATGTTTCCATTTATAGTGATAAAATAAAGCAGCCATTTTTATAAGTTGTAGAATAATAATAATATCCAAGATTTTTATTACACATTTTCCACTTGTTTATTTCCACGTAATGAGTTATTTTGTTTTGTTTTGTGTAATCAGATTCCTTCTCT
Source organism: Verbena officinalis (assembly GCA_958496215.1). Taxonomy (NCBI): domain Eukaryota; kingdom Viridiplantae; phylum Streptophyta; class Magnoliopsida; order Lamiales; family Verbenaceae; genus Verbena; species Verbena officinalis. Next base: position 2,933,642 of record OY292385.1, read on the forward strand.
TTTCAACTTTTTTGAGAGGTCTTTATCTGAATGAAAGAACACAAAAACATGGGTCCTTCAAGTTCTGGGAGGATGACCGACATTCAGGGTGAATTACCAAAAATACCCCTCAACTTTTCCCTTAATTACCTCATATGTCCTCATATCAACTACCATAAATACAAATTCGGTGATATAAACACAATATATCTATACGATACAAATATAGTGATACAATCTTATTTGTTCCAGAGTAGTTGTATTTTCAAAAAGCCGTAAGCAAACTTATGATACAAAACAACTAAATTTGAGAAATTAACAAAAGTTGACATCATTAATGAGTGAAATAATTGATGAGATGCTTTCTTCCAAAGAAACTTCATTCCACATATTGCATGTGATATTATGATCAAGTACTCCTTATTTTCCTTACATTTATAATTCCCTTTTTAAATTCGCTTGAATATTTCGCCGGCCTACACAAAGTTAGGCGAACCAAGAAAGATATGTTTTAATTGTAAATTTGTAATAATAGGTAGTCATATGATGTTGCATTTACTTTTTCTCGTTTTAAAGTCCATAATATGAGTTGTGTGACATCAAATCAATAAGGTATAAAATTTTCTCTACCAATAGCAATTGATTTCCTAAATATTCGAATTTTAAATATCTAATTAAACTAGCATAATGACGAACCGCTAAACTACATCAGTGGAGGGTGTAAAATCTCATTTACTCATGTGGGCAAATAGTGGAATTTTAAGTTAGTTAGGTGCCTAGAAATATTTGTTTGATTTCTTACTAATTAGTACGAGTCAGTAACGACCACTAGGGACAGCTTTGTCATTTAATTAATCTGACACTCTGATAAATAATAAGAAAATAAAAAAAGAATTAGCTCTGACTCAAATGCAAGTCGGTACACGTGTTAGCATACGCGGGCACGACTCAGATGATCTTCCTCATCGGTCCTGTAAAGGTCGGTGGACACATCACCAATTTCATGTTACGTTATCTTCATTTGTATTAAAATGACATTTCTGCCCTTATCCCACTTTTTGCCATTTTTAATAAAAATTAAAATAATAATATACAATACATATCCAACTTGCCAAAAGCTCTTATCAAACTTTTCAATTTTGGTGGGCCAAGAATTATGAGCTTTATTCTTATTCGCCCTGCTTCTCTACAGCCACTACCCATTAAGTTCACTGGGCCTTCATTTCTTTATCTTGGGCCCATCTCATGGCTGATGTCCGATTTGAAAATGCTTGAAAGTCCACCTTTTTCAGCTGCAAAAATAAATAAATAAAAATCTAAAAGTTGAAGATATGTTTTTATTATTATGTAATTGAGTTTTGATTTTAAACAATTGATTATTGGAAAGCGTAATGTGTAATTCATGACATGTGATGTGCCTCATGCTTTCGCTTATCGTTAGGGAAAAAAAGTTAAAAATTCACTTTTCTCGTCTATCAGTTAAAATTAAAAGTTTAAGTTCTAATTAGCTTGTAAGCAATGAAGAGATAAGTAAGTTATATGATGTACTCATACTTCTAAAAAATCAATTATGCAATGTCATGTCATGTTCGTATCTCATGTCCGTGCATTGAAGATTAGGATTCTTTGTATTCACTTTAAGAAAATATACGAATTTTTTAAACAATATATATTTTTACAAGATCTTTTGGTGCTACTTAGGCTTAACCTAAAGAAAGTGTTCCATGCAAATATACCCTTATATTAACTTTTCGCCCAATTTCTACTAATTTCCGGTCAAAATGAAATATTGTGATAAAAATACGCCTAAATGTGTTATGCATTTTATTGACCATATTAACTCTTAACCAATCTACCGTTGTCAATCTTTATCATTTTTGTTATGTTTCTTGACTTTATAAAGGTGGCATTTTCTGAATATATTACCCAAACAGAACAGAGCAAAAATCAAATTTGAGTTGGAAAATTTCAAGTTTGGGTCAGGAATGATCAAATTTGATTACTTTTTTATCAAAGAAATTTTGGGTCAATCCCAAGAATTTAAGTAATATATTTGGGAGACGTTTCAGCCTTCTAAAATTCGAAAGGACCCGACTCATCCAAAAAATAAGGGACACATGTGAAAATATTCAATATTTTATACTTTAAATAACATAACTATATGATGAGATCCTGAGTTGCAAGTTGTAACCAAGTTGAACTTTGCAGTCCTATTTGCCTCAAGTCTGAATTCAAACTATAACTGTAAATACCTATGATATGTAAATATTATAAATGAACGACTTCATCAATCTAGAATGAAAAGTTAATATTATCATAACAGAATGCAATTGAACAGTGCAGTATTCCAACCTGTATTCAATACCGTATCAAATACTTTTTTAGTGTAAAATATCGAAAAAAATCTGTAATGTTGTGTCGTGTTTCATATATTTGAATTAATTGCTTGGAAGAGTTGACATGCATTGAATCAAACCAACCAATTTTAATCCAACTTCTTTTGAGTTGCATTAGAATGAAGTAATATTAAACTTTAGGGTGAATTATATTTAGATTTCTACACATTTGTTCTAACTACATTTAAATCCACTGTAAAGGTAATTACATTTTCCGTAAGATTATGGAAAATAAACCTACACTAACCCCTTCCATAGGCAAAAGAAGTTTGTGCCCTCCATAAATATGATGGAAAACATTGAAAACCCTAATTAAAGCAAACGGAATGAGCAATTTGTAAGACCACATAAAAGTATAAAGGGAGGGGTCTAGAAGTAATTTCCTATAATATTTGGTCTAGAAGTAATTTCCTATAATACAAGAGTCTAATCGAAATTAGACCAAATGCTAGGAGGTATAGATGTAAATTAGATTCAAAAATGGACTGCAAAGTTCATATTACTCCAATCACATTCCAATCCATCTGGAACAAAAACCAAAAAAGTGGAACAAAAATCTGATAACTAAATACGAAATTATCATATTATTAAAGCATTCAAAGCATAGTGCTCTTTAGCAACACCTTAATTTTTCAGAACATAACCTAATACCCAAGTCTTACACAAACAGCCAAAGAACAGTAAAAAACTACAATGTAGTTTTGCATGACTAACAAAACCAACATTCAGACAAACTAAAACCTGAAACAAGCCAGAGCCCATGACAATTGACATGGATTACTCAATAAAGATCACTCTCCCTGTGTGTGTGAATCACACAATCCGAAGTCGGGTAAGAAACACACGTCAGCACATATCCCGAGTCCATCTGATCATCATCAAGAAATGACCCGTCCGACTGGTCAACTGAACCCGACTCCATTTTTCCAGCACAAGTAGAGCATGCACCTGCCCTGCACGAGTAGGGCAGATCGACTCCCGCATTCTCAGCAGAGTCGAGGACATAACAGTCATCGGGAGCATCAAATTCACACTCGTCTCCATCTGGACCGATCAATTTGACCTTGTATACAGCCATGGCGTAGACTCTGAAATCAGACTTGGCTTTCAACCCAAAAGTCTTGTTCATGCTCTTTATGGGGCATAAGGAAGTAGGGCTCTTTAGAAACGAGCTTTTCATTTTGGTTTGTACAGCGCTTTTGATCGGGGTGTTGGTTGGAAGCCGTGCGGTCGCCATTGTTCCTGAAAAATGGGCATTTTTGTCATTTTGATTAGTCAATGACATTGGATAGGGGGGATTCAGAATTATATAGAGCTATATTTTATGTGTATTATTCTTGAAATTGCAAATTCCCACCCCAACCCTGCAATAACCTTTTCGTAAAATTCAGTGTTGCCCACCGAACATTTTATCATAATTGTTTTAAAAAATATGTTATATGTGCCTTGTTGCAGACATAAAAGACTATTTATCTCCCATTTCTCTGACAACAAAGCAATAGATATTTGGAGCACTATGAGAAGAGCAAGCGAACTGCTCTTTGCCCTTCACTCGAGGCTCCAGAATAAACAATGTAGTTAATTAAAATCATACTGAAAAATCAACAATTTTTAGGGTTTTACTAACCAATTGTCGTTGAAAAATGATACCAATCTATGCACTTGCATAGTTTTGCCAGAAGTTATAAACAGTCCATACTTTCCATAGTTTCTATACTTCATCGATGTGGGATGAGGTATCACAACTTTAGACATCTTGTCATCAAAGTTCATAAAAATCTTAATTACACTTTAACACCTGCATCTCCAAAGACCACTTGCAGACCATCCAAACATTAGAGCCTAACACTAAACTACAATAAAAACCGCTTCAAAATTAATCTAATGATAATCTTCTTCAGCAAGCGCCATTGTTTCCTCATTCATAGTTAACCTCATGGACATAAATCAATATAACATGCACGGCTTTCTATGGGGAAAATTCCCTTTGGACCCAAAAGATTCATACTGAAATGGGTCCTGAAAATCAATCAAGCATGTTCTTTGTGAGTGTGTGTGTGAGAGACAGAAAGAGGGAGAGAGAAACTAAGTTCAGAAAAGAACCGGAAAAAGAAACTAAAGAGACATCAGCTCGCGTAACACTAATCAATTACCGATCAGTCATACAAATTTCACAAGCAACAGAAAAGAAACCACAAAAACGTCCAAGATTACTTAAGACGTACAAACAAAAACCCAAAACGAAAACAAAAAGCAGACACTGAAATGGATCCTTACAGGCTCTTAAGATCTGATCTCGATACGCGGGTTCAAAATTGATACCCGGGATTTTCTTCTTGTAGGTCGAAAAGAGTGGGGCGAAGAAGAAAATGACGGAGATCACGAGGGAGCAAGAATGAGGGTTTAAAGAAGAAGAAAACCCCTGAATATTAACGGCGTTTTATAGTGGGAGAATATAGAAAAAAATGATGCCTTTTGGAAACGGCAGAGAGCCGAGGGCGTCTCTTTGTGCTGCAATTTGCGATCAATTAGTCTATTATTGTTATAGGACGGCCAGTGATGAAAGAAGCATAGGCGTATTAGAATAAATAAATAAATAATCATTAAAATAACATGTGAATTAAATGTATTTATTTTCCAATAAGTTTCTTACATTATTACATATTTTAATACTAATAAATCAAGAATTTAAAGAGAGTTGTTTCTTTATTTTTTTGTTAAATGAGTTATACAAGCCAAATACGATAATTTTCATAATTAGTGAAAATAATAAAAGCTTTTCGAATTCATTATTTTGTAAAAGAAAAAAATCTTTTCCAATATGGATTAAGACAGATAAATTTCGCTGAAAAATAAGTACAAGTTGAATCAAAACCTCAAGGAGAAAGAGAAGGTAGATATAACTTTTTTTTCTTTTAATATTAAAAAATTAATTTGAAGATTGTTAAGTTTAACCTGCTCCAAGTATTAAAAACAAGTGGAAAGTTCTGGAATGAACTTGGTATCCGGTGCACATCCATTATCCATGTACCAAATGATCCAATTTAATTTTACATTTTGTATATATTAATAAATAAATACCAAATACACATGCACGATACAGATTAAAACTTAAAAATGCCAACCTAAATCTAGATGTCGAATACTGGTTTACAGATTTCCTTTCTACATGGTAATTTAACTTCAAAATAACTTTATATAAAAGTGCAGTTCGTAAACAAGAAATATAGCTATTTGAGCATATAACAAGCATCTGGTCAACAAACAAAAGCATCTCAACAAAGATAGAAGAAAACCCAAAAATTCCCAGAAAAGGGAAATAGTTTTTGATAGTCATAACCAACATACAACTTTGACTTGCTAAGAATTTGAAACAGAAAAAAACTCTTTTAAAAGATGCGCTGTGGCTTTCCCATGGTACTCTTCAAGAACAAGCACCTCACCTGTATAAAAAAAACCAACAAAAAATACTCATTTCAGGCAACTTACGTATGAAAAAGTATTAACACTTTATGTAAAATGGCATATAAAGAAGCAAATTATGTGTCGAATCTGAGAAAATGGGACTCACATTTTGCCAATTCTTCTTCAAAAGAGACACCAGAAAGTTAACGCTCATTTGAACATTCTGGAAGATTTGCTTCTCTTCCATGTCCAAGTTTCCAACAGCTACTCCCATGCAGAGCACCTTCTTCAACTGGAACTTCACTGTGGCTTTGGTCTCATTCACCTTTGACTCGAGAGATTCTTGATGAGTCACAAGAGTGGGAAACTTACCTGCATTGAAAATAATGTGAAATATTTAACTGATTTAATTACAGAATAGATCAAGATTGTCTTTCATACGCGAACAGATACAAATAGTCATGCTTCTTTTACCTGCTTTGTTGAGACCAGGTCCTAGAAGACGGGGGATCTGCTTGATAACAGCTTCTGAAGCTAAGAAAGCATGATATTTCTTAGCGAGCTTCTTCACCAACTTCTTGTTCTTGTTCAATTTCTTCAGAGCCTCCACATCCATGGACTGCAATCCAATTTTTTCTGCCTGCAGATATGTTTGCAGTTCATATAAGAAAAAACAGACTTAAAAAGTTACAAAGAACGCCACTAAAATGGAACAGAGATATACCTCTTCAACATGCTGAGCATCACCAAGCATGCAAATCTTCATTTTTGGCCTGGGAATATGGGGCAGCTTAACAGAACCGCTGAAACGTTTGTCCTTCTGAGGATCATAATTTTTCAGACCAATTTGTAGCTCAACTGTCTCGGTGAAATTACGCTTTTTCTCTTTAGAATCAGCAGTAATTACAGAAATGGCTTCCCTAAGGGCCTCACTCTGAAGCTTACTGCAAATAATTCAAAGTGTAAGCTAAACCATATTGATGAATTCGTCTACAAGCCTAATCTTGGCAAAACATCTTACCTAGGAAATGTTAAGAAATTGTCTTCAAAACCAGAACTAGATAACACTAATAAATTAACTGGGCAACAACAGAAAGATGTAAAAGGAAGAAATCATATTCTCTAGACAAACGATTAAAAGACCCAAATGAATGAGCATTTCATCTTATCCAAATAAGAATATAGTACAGAGAACGCAGATCATGGCTCACACATTATTCACCGAAACATTTCCTCATAGATTTCATTAAGATTGTTAATTGCAATCATATATTGCAACTATTGCAAATTGAACCCCAAAAGTGCCAACAAGTGAGGACAGACCCATTACCGTAATTGGTGCCAGAAAGTATACAGAAAACCCATTTCATACTGAAATCTAACAATCTCTCAAATATTTAAAAACATACACACAAAATTGCCAAGCAAAAGCCAAAAATTAGCAACAATAAGTATCAAACACATATATATGCTAAATCGCACCTCATGGTTCAAGATACACGTATCTTCCCAGCTCACTCCTGCCAACCAACAACAAATATCCAGCAAAAATGAAGAAAATCATTTCAGTATAACTATAAAACGCTTAATCGGGATAAATACATATGCATATAGCACGAATACAGATATACAGGGCAGGGGATGGCTGTAAGAGAGATTCACCTGATAAGAAAACCCTCGATTAGGGTTTGTAAGACTGTCGACGAGCGATATAAGAGCAGTGGCGCTGCTGAAGATAAATATTTAGTCTTCAAGCTACAAAAACCCTAAGAACAAGCAGGGCTTGGGCTTGGAAGTTTTATTGGGCCATAATATTTTAATGTTCAGGCCCATCCAGAGCACGCTATTTATAGAGACAAACCCAAGTAAAATATAAACAAAAGGCAAAAAAAAAAAAAAATAATACGGGAAAAGTTATTTGTCATTCCCAAATAAGTCGGTTCTGGGTAAGACCTGTATCCATTGCCATGCCTATTAAAATTGTTGGTATTCCCTCAAGTCCATGAATAATGATAGAGGTAGTAGGGAAATTTTAAAATTTTTTAATCATGTATATATTTTATTTAGAAAATATTATAATTCATTAATTTTGTACACAAAATTAAAATAATTAGTAATTTCGCCCCCTAAAATGATGAAAAGAAAATCTCATTTTCATTTTCGGCCCCTTTAGTGGAAATTCTGGCTCCGTCCCTGCCTTAACTATACCGGAGAAAGTAAATATTTTACAAAAATTAAAAAAACTATGCAACAAGGATCCAAATTGAAATATTCAGACAAGCTCAATGAAGTTGTTAATTCAAAATCTATCAATTGAAACACAACCTTAACCATCATATTGAAAGTAAAAAATGAAAATTTCAATTGCAACCTTTTGAATATGTTTTCTCAATATAGGTTAAAACATCAAACGGGTAGGATTATAAACAAAACCAGGAATGTAACTTGAATTATGCTGCTGTGGTATAATCCTAACAGTTTAACGTATAATACCGAGTTCATATAAGAATATCCCACACATAACAACATATCAAGAAAGCGGGACTACAATACGCCAGCACAAGGCAGTAATCTACTCTTGCTATGACTTAATCCTCACAGTTCAGCGTAAAAACACCCCGTGTTCGTTTCTTCAATACCTCAAGAATCTTTGCTTATGCATAATATATCATGGTGAACAAAGTGCCTTCAAAATGGCTTCACAATGATTTGCATCGTAGATAAACAAATGCCCAGCATCGGGAACCTCATGATATTGAATCCATGGAAGTTGCTGAGACAAATAGTAATTCATTGTGCGTGGAACGAACTTATCTTCAGAACCTTGCCACATATGAACAAAGCCTTCTTTATTCGGGAAAGGATTTTCGATATCTGTTGGGTCAAATTCCCAATTTCTGAATCCCACCATCATGTCCCGATGCAGACACTCGTGATTGCCTTGTTGCCGTACCTTTTCCTGAAAAAAAAATCAAATTATAGAAAGTACAGTTATTAAAAAGGGTCAATTACACTGACATCCCCTTTAAGTATGTGTAATTACTCAAACTTCCCCTGTTAGATTTATATATTACAGATATCCCCTTTTTGGTCGGATATAAATTATTGTGGAACTTGGACAAAATCATCTATACATACGAGAACAATTTGAAAAGTATACTAAGATTTGAAATATAACAAGTTACAAGAGAGATATGCGTAATACTAAAAACAAGAGGGGATATTTGTGTAATTATACATAGTACAGGAGAGGCCGCTGTAATAATGCTGCTTTGATCTTTTTGTCAATATTACCTGACCCTCTTTCAGAGCTCTAGATAACTGCTTTATGATCTCTATGTCTGGTTGGCTAAAAACATCGAGTTTTCCTTCCATGACACTTAAAGAAGGGAACCATTTTTGAGTCATCCACCAGTTCAACAGCCACGGTGCATAATGTGCAATACGAAATGTCCTTTGATCTTGAACAACAAACTTTCCCAAAGCTTCTTTTGATAAATCCGTGGGGAAAGACCGCCACCAATAATGAACAAAGGGTACTACAAGTGCAACTCCTGATAACCTTTACGAAAAGATGATTCAGCTTTAAGAAAGCATTTAAAAAATATGGAATAATAACGAAAAAACCCCTGAGGTTGGTGCTGTTTAACAAAAACACCATGAAACCTTGAAAATTACAAAAAAAAACATTCTGAATCAATGGTTTTCCATTAGTTTGAGGTGTTTCTGGTTATGATTTTCCAATTCTCAGGGTGTTTTCGTAATTTTCAAGGTTTCAAGGTGCTTTCGGCAAACAGTCCAAACCTCAGGGGGTTATTTGTGATTGACACTAAAAATATTACACACAATATGCTGTCAAATTTCTAGTGAAATCTCTAATTATTACTCATGAAAAAAATTAATTAACATCAAGAGCTCTATGATACTATAAAATTCACGATGAAAACCATAAACGTATTGAATATATTCAGTATTTTTTTGCGAGCTTTTTACGTATAAAATTAATTTCTTATCCCTATATATATTAGAGTAACAAGGTCAACTTATATGTTTAAAATTTAGCATCGAAATCCCTAAGATAATATATATTGATAAAAAAAAAGAACACTAGGGGCAGTAACATAATTAAAAATTTCATGGGGTTTTGTATGCTAATTAAAAAGAACAAAGGTTTTATCAGTGCATATTATAACTAACACAAGAGGTTGTATACATTAAAGTCCACAACCAAACAATGAAAATCACAACACTTGAAGTTGAATATTTGAGGCAGTGTACCTATGTGGGATGTATTTCAAGAAGCCGTAAACTGGATAAGCTCCCATAGAAATGCCAATCAGGTAAAACTTTGGGCCGAGTTGTAATTTGTCAGCAAGTTCTTGAATATCAAATGCGTCGCTTTTCACTGATCTTGAAGGATTTGGATCACTTTCTCCATAACCCGCTCGATCAAATGACAGGATGTATATACCCAACTCATTTATGAGTTCCTGGAAATCAAATAAATTAGAAAAATATAGGTAGAGGTAATATGTAAGAAAAATCAGTTTGCTCGGGGGTGTTTGCGGAATCTTCTGCCTTTTGAGAAGCTGGAGTTGTAAAAAGTTGCAATGAATGTTTGGAGAAGAAAAGTAAAGAAGCATTATTAGATAATACAAAAAAGAACCTAGAAGCTGAAAAAGCACCCCCAAAAAAGTGCTTTTAGCTTATCCGAGCAAAAACAGTACAACAAAATACTCCTTTTTTTTTTTTTGAGTTAAAAGTGGAAAAACACTTTTTTATCGAGTTTGCAGGCACTGCATTGGAGGAATCTAGCTAAAAATGATCGAAGTCATGGTGGTTGATCTTGAATCTCAAATACTTTTCCCCAAGACAACTTATGTTTTTGTAATTTTTCAAACCTTAGGACATGTTGCATTATTAGGCAAAACTTCAGATTATATGAGTGTAATATATATCCCTTAGATTTTATCATACTTGGGAAACGGGCAGATTGAAGTCTTTAGAGTCGTCAAAACCATGAGAAACAATAATCTTGTATTTGGCTTTTTCCTTTGCAACACCTTTCTCCTTATAGGACAAATGCCTCCCATCATCAAGTTTCACTCTCGGTGAAGTCACCGGAGGGCCACCTGGCGAGCCACATATTTTGGGAGCCGGAGGCTTTATTGCCACATAAGCATATCCAAGAAAACCCACTACTACTCCAAATGCTATCTGAGCAATCATCTCTGTAAACAAAATATAAAGAAGTTGTCAAAATTATGCCATGAGATTGTAACATGAATCTGAGGGAAGTTATATATTTATTTCCTACACAGGAACCCTTTTCTTGGCCTAATTTATATTCTGGAGGTGAAAACATTCGAGAACTGATACCTAAATTCTTGTCTGCTTTGATTTTTTAATGGTGATAATTGTTCGTTAACAAGAGCTAGCCAATATTATGATCTGTACTTATCTACATAAATAAATCCGGAAATTCATGATGCTAAAAGCTATTTTAGGAAACTCACCCACTTCCAAATGCATCAAAGTTCAAACAAAACCGGTACATAATTGTCCTAACATTTCAGACTTCAGATCATATCAAGATAATTGCATAATACCCAACATATTGAACAAAAATAAAGGATTGCATAATACCCTGGTACTAATTTTCGTGAACCTTAGATCTTGGGTTTTTGAAAGGAAAGCAAAGAACAATCAGAATTCAAGATTGAACATATTTATAAAACCAAAAACACAATTGGAAAGAAACCCATTGAAGTAAATAGCAGAAAAATGAAAAAGAAAACCAACTTGAGGATAATCTGAAGGAGTTTGTTCCACTGTGCTTGGGTTTGCTAGTGTGGATCCTAGCTGATGCAGCTGATATTTTCTTGGCCGGCTTTTATGCCATTGTTTTGCTTTATAAATTAGGCCGTTGAATTTCCGAAAGCGTGAGAAAAAAACTTGAACCCTGTTCGAAAAGGACAGCGATGATGAGATATATATTCAGCTCCTCTCCAATTTTGCAGTCAACCCGGAAACAAAGCTTTTGTCACTTTCACTCAATAGAATGCAGTCTCTATTACTCTCTACCTAACTTGATCAAATAATAATTTAAAATACATTTTGATTAAATACAGGACAAAATTTTATTATGTCATACTATCAACGTTTATAGCATTAAAAACCACATCGAAGCTGATTCATTCCAAAACAATACAAACATTATCAAGATCATCTCCAAACTTACTAAGTAATCGACATATGCATTTCAACTACCATGGCTAAGCTTAACCTCCCATGACATTTTAAACATGTCTCCACATTTACCATATACTATATAGATAGTGTTACAAATTTCTTGTTTTATTGAGATGAAAATGCATTTCTACTTCTTAAAAAAAGCACTTGGCTTATCCAAACATTCTCAATTACTGTTTAATTTATGCATTAAAAACTAGAATTTTGAAGCACTGACTTGATTTTGACTTCAGTTTCTAGCTACTAGAGTATCTTTATAAATAAATGAAATTATTTTTAGAGTAATAAAAATATTTTTTATCTCCATTTTTAAATACTCAACTTCTTTTGTTTTCTGTATGTATGCCTTTTCCAAAATGTTTTTTTCTTCCTAAACATATTTGTTGGGTCTCCAGAAGAATGAATCTTATAAAAGACTGCCGACTAGCTAGGCCCAATTAATAGGATTTCATTGTTTGGGCTAATATTTTTCAAGTGGACTCTAAATGGGGTCGATTTCAATCTGAATTCAGTCCGAGTTTGATCTGAATTTTATTAATTTGATCAATTAAAAATAATATCCAACACGTATAATTTTATTATAACTATCAATAATACAAGATAAAGTGAGATTAGATATGGAATTAATTATTAATTAAACACTTTAAAGATCTGATTCAAATTTTAATAATCTATTATTACATAAACTTTTAATTTAAGAAGATAGCAATGAAGATAGATATATAAATAACTTCTTTATAATTAATAAAATAATGCACCTGAAATAGCTACAGTCGGTAGTCCATACTCCATACTTGTTACTTATTCGTAAATGTTATGTGGCATAGAATTTCATATATTAATTGATTATTTCTACAAAATCGTAGTGGTTGACGTGTTCGATTTTTTAATAAGCTAGATTTATTCAAATTTAACTAAAATAGTGCTAAAGAGGCATTTTCCAAAGTTCAAATTTAAAATTTCGTTGAAGTTAAATATGAAATATATTTTTCAGAATTGAATTGGTCATAATTTGCTACGCATTTAATATTAAATGTTAATGGATTCTAAAGTCTCAATTGTTACATGATAGAATTTAATTAAGTGTTTAAAGAACTTGCATTGACTACCCTAGCTAAAGGTAGTAGAACATAATCATGTTCTAGAATTGGAATCATTACAAGTGAACAATCAAACAAAGAAATAATAATAATAATAATAAACTATAGACATGTCTAATCCTCGATCGAGTGATTTTAGGAAACAATATGCAGCGTGACGTTCCAATTATTTCTGATATAGGATACTTGAAATTTCTTTGCTTATCTAAGTCTTTTTTAGCATTTCTATATTGAAATTAGCTACAATACAAATTTATAATTTTCGAAAATTAGTCCGAAAAATATGTTTCTATCTATATTGAAATATGGATACACGAATATAGTGATATGGACAAAACACAATACGGATATTGTAATATGAATTCTTTTTTATATATTTTATATTAAAAAAGTGTTTGACACGATAGTGCATGATTTTTAGAAGTATACGTGCATCGTAAATTCGATCATAAATCCGAGGACCACCTCAATGGCCGGCGCGGAAGTGCGGTCAATACTGGGGAACAAAATTTTCAAAATGGCAGTTAGAAGTTAATCAAAAACGTAATGATGATTAGGGAAAAAAAAGAGGGCAATTAGGTTAATTAAATTAAAACTTAAAAGCATAGTTTTCCGACTATTATTATAGGTATTGCAACAGACCAACTTCTGATAAATTTTCAAGTCTTCCTCCTTTTTGACACAATGGACTTTTAATACTAATAAAAATTGGTATGTTTTCACTAAGATATATATCTTAGTATTCCACGACTCCAACTGCCGCGGTTAGAAATTGCCTGGATTACTCGATCACTATTTGATTTCACTGTCTTTACGAGCGAGGCCTAACCTTTTATTTAATTTCTAGCTAGCATTATCAAAGTCTTGACCAAATTGATTTAGTTTAAGGTTTTCTTTATTAGAATAATAATAATGCAGTTGTGTCATAGTTTACGTATTAATGACGTAATAATGACAACTTTTTACATGAAAAGATGGAAAAAATTATGTTAGAAGTCATTTAGGGGTCGTTGGGAGAAATATGTTTGCTTTTTTCAAACCATTATGATATGGCGTATTTAATTTGCAAGAAGAATATATATTTAATTTGATTTACTTGAGGTTATAATCTATTTTACTATAAAATTTTTGTTTAGGTTAGAAGGTATATTATTAATTGTTGTTAAGTAGAGATGGCGCTAGAGTTGTATTTTAGGGGGATTTACATCCACTTCCATTAGCCTTAGAGATTTTATGTAAATACAGATTAGTCCTTTTTGTTTTGTAAATTACAAATTATTCATGTGAAATTGACCGACATCGACTAAACTTTAAACTGTATTGTCTCTTATACCAATGAGAATAGTCTCTTATACCAATGGGAATATGTAGGAGACAAGAAGTATGAAAACAGCTTAGGAGTGTTTTCATAAAATTACAGTAAACATAGCTTATGTAATTAATCAAGATACGACCGCGTCTAACAGAGATATAAATGGTGACTTGTGTTGGTGGAGAAAACTCAGTTTTAATGTGCAGTCTTGAAAGAAGTCATGATTACATTTCCCTTGGACTTGCTTCATAAGTTTGACGTTAATTCAGCTATCCCATGATATTGATAGATAGCTATACATATACCAACCAAGAGAATTAAGTTTCCTATAATTTCGTATGTTCTTAGCCGTCATATGTTCAGTCGTCCGTCCAAAATTTCCAGGTCTTCCTTATCGTGGTAATGTATTGACTACTTCGACGAAATGCAGTACTTAATTCAGAGTTTAAAAGAAAATAGCTAAAATTAATTTTCTCTATTCCTAAATTTAGAGGAGGAGTGACTCGATCGATCGGTAAAGTATGAACCCACCCGTCAATATAGTTCGATATTAATCATGAGTCACATAGACTGCACAAGAACAAGTACTGTGATCGATCTAGCTCTGTGCCTGTGCGTGTGAGTGTGTTCACCTTTTCAGCCTCCTGCTAAAAGTACTGGCCGAAATATTAGAATTTACTCCACTTTTGCTATATATATAAGTTGAACATGAATTTCAGCTATTTGACTTGGAACTTGAAAGTTGAAACTCATCCTTTACCACTAATAAATTAGATATTATTTACAACTTTAAAGTAAGTAATTTCTACCGTGTTGTAACAAAATTCGTAATGAAATCATAATCTTGGAATGTTCTCCTTTGAAATATTACCTAACTTAATGGCCCGGCCATTTGGAACTTTAAATAATTAACTTTAAAAGCTTTTTGGTCACGGGAAGTAATCTTTTTATGTGCAAATCATAAAAAATACAAAAGCTAGAAGGATTTTTTTTTTCACAAGTCGACAATGCCTAGATTATTAATTCTATACAATCATAGGAATTTATTGAATAAATTAGTCATAAGAGCTTAAAAGACACATACGGTTTCATTGATTCATAGATAATTATACTTTCTTGGGATAATTACACAAACCCCGAAGGTTTGCTTAAAATTTCAAAAAATTATCAAAACCTTTAAACATTACAGATACTCCTTAGAGTGGTAAGTGTAAGATTATACGGTTTCGATGGTGAATTGTAAAAGGCGAAAATCTTAGAGTTTTGTGTAACTGGAACTAATTTTTTCCCCTTTTCGTAACTTCTAGTTCCATCACATTCAATTATCTGTTTCCTATCTAACTTATCATCTTTAATTTTATTGATCTCTCTTTTGCGTCGTGAGAAAGAAACCTGGATACTTTTTTTGAATTCTTTCCTAGCGCCGAGAAAGGCCCTTTTTTCTCATTTCATAAAACTTCAAGGACGCTAGAATCCCAAAGACTTGACATAACGTTTGGCTGAATATTACATAAATTTGGGATTAGCTTAAAAGCGCGTTATCAACTTGCTTATCACATTGTCATAAAGTGCTTTTTGCCTCCATACTGTCTGACCAGATCAAAGCAACCCGCTTTTGATATTTTCTAGCTTTTAAGTGCTTTACTTGGAAATTGGATTAGCAATCAAGTCCTCGAATTCTTGAACATATTGTACGTATTGATATTTAGAAGTAGATATAAGAAATAATCCTAAAGTAATATACTTCTTTTTGGTGTGTATGATAATAATATCTTTTGGGGTCATGATTCATGAAGAGATAGAACTTTAATATTTTAAGGATAACTACACAAACTCATGAATTTGTTTAAAAATTTGAAAAACCATCAAAATCTTAACATTTTACAAATACTCCCTTGGTAAATTGAAATATTACAAATACACTCCTTTAAACATAAAAATATACATATAATATTTCCTGAAAAACTTTACAAATATCCCCTCAGGAGTGGTAAGTGTAAAATTGCAAGGTTCCATTAATGGTGAAATTTTAAAAAGGGTTTTGTGTAATTTACCTTATTGAAATCATAATTAATCGTGAAAAGCTAATTTTTGAACTATCATTAGTGTTCCATATGCTTGGTTTTAATTATGTCCACGAAATGGAGCATAAATCATGAAGGGGTTGCCAAATTTGAAGTATGAAAAGTAGGAGATGAGGAAAAAAACAAGCTAACAATAAAAAGAAGGAAAAAAAAAACCCTTACAGGCTTTAGTATTGGTTTGATAAGAGTGGGAAAAGGAGGGCAGAAGAGAGAATCATGCACAGTGCAAATAATACCCAAGAAGAAAAAGTTAAAGAGATTGGGGGAATTGAAAAAAGAGCAGTCCCTCTTCTAAATTCTAATTAATCTCCTGAAAATCCGGTTACATTATATCTTGTCGGTTAGTTTAATTAAGACATATGATTTCACTATATATTACCCCTTTATCTATGTCATCGATCGCAATGATTTGGACACTACAAGGGAAAATTGATCACCTCTGTAGCCACAAAAAAAACAAACTAATTTACAATGGATTTCCTTTTTCTTTGTTAGTATAAGATTTATATTATATATACGTAATTTTTTCCGATAAGTCCTCCCTTAGGTTATGATTAATTACTAATTAAAAAGAAATTAAGTTACATGATATTCAAGAATGAAATTAAAATTCTCCGGCCCTGATTAAATTTCTCCAAATAAAGCTTCTGAAATTCAACATTTTGGACTCCATTACATCTCCATTCATTCTGATCTCCTTGATATCTTATGCGCTTATTTCATATATGATGCTATTGACTGAATGCAAACGCCGACATAATTTAGCAGTTTCGCGCTATATTAGTTTAACTAGAGGTCTCGAGTTTGAGTTTTTTAGGAAAAACTTTACACTTAAGTGATCTGATCCGATTCAAATTAAATGGATTTAAGGAAAAAAAATTGCAAACAGGCTTTGCACTTTTTTAAAGGACCAAAATGTCAAAAATTAATTAATACATTAGTTAATTTGGTGTGCATGCGTTGGTAAAATTCCATAATAACTACTCCAACCAAACAACTCCCCTAATCTTTTTTTTCTTATTTCTCCTTGTAAGAAATAGCTAGCACTTTTCTATTTGGTTCCCATGTATAATTAATGTCTTGAGTATTATATATACAATGTACGTATAATGCTAGCTAGGAGTTAAAACCTAATTAACTTTTTCGTGTAGATCATTAATTAATTTGACAAAGTTTACTAATCATATAGCTGGATCAGGAAAAAAGTATTTTTATCCGTTATATATATTTAATCAAATTAAATGTTCAGTTTATGTAATAAGATTTTACATAAATTTAAGTTAAGAGAGCCATATATATGACTTAGAAATTAACCACGTGTGCTGAGCTAGATAATTTCTTGCACATCTCTACATCTTTTCCATGAGTCGAGCACTTTTAGGAACTCAATGATCGTGAGAAACGGGACTGAAGAAAATGGAAAAAAGAAGGAAGAAAAAAACAAGAATAAAATTAGTAATTAACATGTCATTTAATTAATTTGTTTATAAGATCACTATTCTAGGATTCGATCTCTAGCTCTTTGATCCAGTTAGAACCGATCGATATAGTTGCATGTCATTTTCCCCCATAAACCCCACCACTAATATCTCTTTCTTTCAATTCTCCGGGTAAATATAATGCTTCAGGGCCGGGGTCAACACAAATATTTATAAAATCAACACATATATATTTCTTTTAATTAATTAAAAATAATAATAATAATAATATATAGTTTCCAAAAAGACAAACCAAACCAGCATTCACAATTGGTTCAAGCTTTCCCACACAAAGTCCAACTGTGTAATAATCCCATCTTTAGCTTTATAAGGATCGGAATTCGATCTCCATATAGAGATTAAGAAATAAATTTATGATCATCAGCACCATATATCGATCATGTACAACAAGAATATAAATTTATGTGTTGATGCTGCAGCAGCTGCTCCAAGTTTCATTGAATGGCTCAAGCCATATTCATCATCATCCTCTCCTAATTCTTCACAATTAGACCATCAGTTTCACTTGAAAAGAAATCCCATGAAGAATCTCTTCCAATTTCCTCTTTACTACAACAACCATGGCCAGCAGCCTCAGAATGAATGTTTTTACGAAACGATCCAATGTTTGCCACTTCTGAGCAGATTTACTGATAAAAAAGATCAGGTCATGAAAGAAGAAAGAGATCATGACGATGATGATGATCATTATAAGTATATCGATGATGATCATGATGATGATGATGGCGAGAAGAATTTGACTGTGGCACTGCATATAGGGTTGCCTGATATAGGAGAGATTGATCAGAGTGCTGATATTATCATTGATCAGAAAAAAGAAGAAAAATATGTGATGAAGAAGAAAAAGCAGAATATTATTAGTTCTGCTAAAAACGGTTGCAGTTTTAATGCTGAGAGGAGATTTTGGATTCCAACACCAGCCCAGATTCTTGTTGGCCCAATGCAATTTTCCTGTGATATTTGCAGCAAGACATTCAACAGATACAATAACATGCAGGTGAGTAATTAATTAAACATTAATTGTTTTCTCATAATAATTCTTAAATGGGTACTAAATTAACATAGACTGGGCTTGTTTTTCTCATTAATTAATTAGTTAATATGGTTATTCGAATGTAAATTAGAGGTCTCGTGTGAACAAGAAGGGGACTGGTAAGTATGAATAAAACAATAAAAATGAAAAAGAAATTCTTCCTAGCCCCTGTTGGAATTGCAACTCAACTTGTAGTGTATCAAACCAAGAGCCGTAGGATATTTGAGTTAGCTTATTATAGAAACTTTTTAATTTTATCAATTATTTCACATTATCTATGTTCAAAACTTATAATTTTTCTCAGATTTGCTCAGAGTTATCTCTCCTGCATATGAGTATATATCAATGGACACTTTCTTAATTTAATCAAAATTGAGAAAATCGTAGGTACCCTTCACATTAAATATGTACTTAATTATATATGTCCCAAGAAATAATTTTTAGCATTTTCTTATGTTGTACAGTATATGTAAATCTATGTACGTACGTTATAATATTCATGTATGTCTGTGCGCGTGCATGTGTGTGATTAAGAAAGTTATGGTTTCTTGTACAGTACTTCAATTCGATCTTAATCCTGATCAACTCGATCGTTGCATGCAGATGCACATGTGGGGTCACGGCTCAGAGTTCAGAAAAGGCCCGGAATCCCTCCGTGGAACCCAGCCCGCCGCCATGCTCCGGCTGCCCTGCTACTGCTGCGCGCCGGGCTGCAAGAACAACATCAACCACCCCCGCGCCAAGCCCCTCAAGGATTTCCGCACTCTTCAAACTCACTACAAGCGCAAGCACGGCGCAAAGCCCTTCGTCTGCCGCAAATCCTGCGGCAAATCGTTCGCCGTCAAAGGCGACTGGCGCACGCACGAGAAAAACTGCGGCAAGCTCTGGTACTGCACTTGCGGCTCCGATTTCAAGCACAAGAGATCCCTCAAAGATCACATTAGGTCCTTCGGGAAGGGCCATTCACCCCACCCATCTCTCGAGGGCTTTGAAGACGAAAAAGAATGCGTCACGGCGTGCTCCGAGGACGATACCTAGCTAATTTGGATGATATGGATCGAGAAAATTGCGAAATTGTCCTGTAAGTTGACCCCATTTAGATTTTTTTTATCCGACTTTCTCTCAAATTTGCAATTTTGGAATGACTAAAATTGCAATTTTTTTAAATATATAGGAGGAGAAGTGAATTTTTTGACAAAAAAGTTGGGATAAAATCCAAATGGGGTTAACTTACAGGACGAATTTTGCATGCGTACGTTATTAATTTGTGTTTGTTTTTTCTTTGTTTTTGCCGATACGTGTTTAACGAGTGAGTTTGACTCGCCCCGCGAGTGCTCAGTAGCAAAAAATTCTCTGGTCCTGTGATTAACTTTGGTTCAGGATGTTTATGTTGGGAGCGTTTTGCTGAGGAGCACTGGCTAGGTGGTGATTGATATATTATGTATGTCTAATTATGTTATGTTTTTTTTTTGGTTCTTGAAATAAAAAGAGTATATTGAAGTCATGAAGCTGATGAATTTTCTTTTCCTATATATGTTTTTGGGTAATTTTTGTGAGAATTAATTGAGATCATCAGAGATCGGAAAAGAGCCTTGTAACAATGGGAGAAAATTTGTCAGCTTCAAGTTCTATTCATGTAATCTTGTCAATGAACTTTGTTTTTGGTTATTATGTATTGTATTGATGTTTGGTGTTTATATTTTTCATATATTGTTTTCTTGGTAGATATTGCTAACTTTGAGTGTGTAAATAATTTAGGGATAATTACACAAACACCTTTGAAGTTTGTTTAAAATACGAAAAATCATCAAACCCTTACATATATTTCTATGGTAAATTAAAACCTTATAAAATACCCCTTTAAATATAAAAATATATACATAATATCTCATGAGTCATGACATGAAAAATCTTACAAATATCTCTCTCATTGTGAGGTCATTATTTTTTATATTTCTCTTTATGTTCAACTCCCTCGTGCAATGTACATAGTTGTAGAAATGTACAAGAGATTAGAGACTACAAATGAGTCAACAAGCACCCAAAAAACTTAATTATGACAAAGTTGAAATTGGTACCAACATAGTATGATTGTCTTTGTTTTCCATGAAGAGGTGATATATTAATACCCAGAGTTTTTTTTTTTCTTTTTTTTTTTTGAAAAAATGATTACCCAGAGTTAAGTTGGAGTGGTTGTGGAAAAGTTGGTTGAAATCAGCGGCGAGCTGCAGCCTATCTTTACTAGAGAAAAAATACACTTTTTGCGGTGGAGTCTTTGCAACAATGTCACGATTTTTAATTAAATAGGACCGAAACTGAATTAGAGAAAATTAAGAGGATTAGAAGTAGTATTATCTCTTTTATTTATTATATTTGAAGCATAACCAAAATCGCTTACGATTTAATAAGAAAGTCCTGCAGCCATAGAGTCGGTTTCGGAAACGCGATTTTAGGTCAATTATTTGGATTTCTTCTTCGTCAAGCGTGCGTCTTTTCGCAGCACTTTCCCCAAACAAACCCACTCTCCATCAATTCAACCCCAAAAAATCCAAATTAAGATTCATTTGGAAAATATCAGACATCGGAAATTGGCCTTGCGTCAACAATTCGTATTTCACGCTAAACGAATTTGTACAATTATTTATGATCGGAGACGATGTATAGCAATTTCAAGGAACAAGCAATCGAGTATGTTCGGCAGGCTGTGGCGGAGGATAATGCCGGAAACTACGCGAAAGCGTTTCCTTTGTACATGAACGCCTTGGAGTATTTCAAAACCCATATGAAGTATGAAAAGAATCCTAAAATTAAGGAAGCGATCACGCAGAAGTTCACGGAGTACCTGCGACGAGCCGAGGAGATCCGTGCCGTGCTCGATGAGGGCGGGTCGGGTCCCACATCGAACGGGGATGCTGCAGTGGCGACCCGTCCCAAGTCCAAGCCCAAGGACGGCAACGATGGGGAGGATGCGGATAAGGAGAAGCTACGGTCTGGATTGAATTCTGCTATTGTTAGGGAAAAGCCTAATGTTAAGTGGAACGATGTTGCTGGATTGGAGAGCGCTAAGCAGGCGCTTCAGGAGGCCGTGATTCTGCCTGTTAAGTTCCCGCAATTTTTTACTGGTACAATTTCTACTCATTCCTCTCTGTTTTCTTTTTCTTCTTATTTGTGCCAGTGTCTGTATATTCATGTATGTGGATGACTAGAATTGGATATTAGAGTTTACTACTTCATCTGATATTCTATTGTTATAGATTGTAGTTATGTTCTTCATGTGCTGTCTAGACTGGCGGGTTGTTTTTGGATTCTATTATTGTTATTATTGATTTATACATGTTTATTTCTTCATCTCATATAAATGATGTTTTAGGAGCTCTTGTACCTGTGGATTGATTTATTACATGAACTTTATATCTGTGTTGACTCTAATTTGGTACATGATTCTTTGTCATCTTTTCTCTTTAGGCAAAAGGCGCCCATGGCGGGCTTTTCTTCTATATGGACCTCCTGGGACAGGAAAGTCATACTTAGCCAAGGCTGTTGCTACTGAAGCTGAATCTACCTTTTTTAGGTAACTTGTCCATCCTCACTTTAGACATTGGCTTGAAGTGCTTCGGGATGATACTTGGGTTTTCTTCTTCAATTTTTGAGAACAATTTGTCAGGATCATATACAATGAATTTTGACTTGTGATATGATAGCTGAATGACTTAAAATCTATATCAGATTCTGCAACTAGGTTTGTTGAAGTTGTACATAATAATGTATATGCTTTCTGACCGTTGTCCATATCCCCGGGAGAGTTTTATTTGCTTTTTATTGCATTTCATTTGTCATTTGGGTGAGTGCTAAGAAAATCAGTATTGAGAAGAGAGCTATATGTTGAGATAACGGGCCGAAGTGACAGAATCAGGATTACTCTTGGGATGGAAATATGAGAACCTTATTCTATCACTGTCTTGTTCAGAACAAAATGCAAGTTAAGTTATTGCTACCGACTACTTCTGCCTTTTTTTCAGAATGTTGTTTTATGCTGTCTTGTGTTGGCTCGTCGTCTTTGCTTATGAATTTCTGTATGCATTAAGGTGGACATACATTGTTTTGTTGAGGAATTTCATACTAGAGCTCTAGTGGATGTATTTTGGGTGAAGTAAGTTAGTTTATTTGCTGGATGTAAGAACTTCTCAGAGTTCTGCTTTGGTAAGGCTGTCGAAAGGTGGTGACATTTGTAAGGTTCTCTTTAGGAATGCAAGTAATTTTAGTTTAAGGTTTTTGCTTCTTGCACAACATGGTGTTCTATCCCAATCTTGGCTGCAAGTATAGTAAATCTTGTGTCATTGCGTACCTATGATGATTTGGTTTAACTGGTTGGAGCATATCAGACCTAAAGTGAAACTTCAGGTTGATCTTTACCTTTCAGAGACTAAGCTGCTTTGACCTCCTCTTGCAACTTCTGGTCGCATTACTGATGATTGCTTTAATGACTTGTACTATCTAAATATAGTATGATGATGCTTAGAAGATGATCAACTTTGCTTTTACAAAAAATTGGTTGACCAGAATTCTCTGCTTTCTATTCACACTTACACAATTTTGGATGTTAAGCAAGAATGTTACCACACTTATCTTGAGTGTACAATTCGATATACACATGTTTTTAATTGCTAACCTTATCTTCATTTTCAATGACTGAGCACCTGCTGCACTTTTTCAGTGTTTCTTCTTCAGACTTGGTCTCAAAGTGGATGGGTGAAAGTGAAAAGCTAGTATCAAATCTCTTCCAAATGGCTCGTGAGAGTGCGCCAGCCATCATATTTATAGATGAAATAGATTCCCTATGTGGCCAGCGTGGGGAAGGAAACGAGAGTGAGGCTTCTAGAAGAATCAAGACAGAATTGTTGGTCCAGATGCAGGTAATTTTTATTTACTGACAGATTGTGGGACCCGTCTTTAAATATACTCTTACAACTTTTTATGCAGAAAAATGAGTTAGTTACTATAATACTGTTTTATTTGTTGCCATTACTTACCCTTTTTTATTGCTTGCTAATATATGTTATTAGGGGGTGGGCACAAATGATGATAAAGTTCTTGTTCTTGCAGCAACCAATACCCCCTATGCTCTTGATCAGGTAACTTCTAATTCCAAGCAGCTAGGAAATTTTGGTGATGATATTTCTTTTGCTAACGTAAGCAATTTTTCCTCTAGGCCATTCGTAGACGATTTGATAAGCGCATTTACATTCCTCTCCCAGATGCGAAAGCCCGACAACACATGTTTAAAGTATGGAGCTTTTTCTGTATCTTATAAATAGCCAGATTACTTCATGAGAATATGTACTATAATCTGGTTGCTTGGTCTTATGCAGGTTCATTTAGGGGATACCCCTCATAACTTGACTGAAAGTGACTTTGAAGCCCTAGGTCGTAAAACCGAAGGTTTTTCTGGTTCAGATATTTCTGTTTGTGTAAGTATGAAATTTACATCACTTTTTAAAGCATGTTCAGATATTTCTGTTTGTGCAAGTTGAGACGTATGTTTCCTTTTGCTTACAATAGGTCAAGGATGTCTTATTTGAGCCTGTACGTAAAACCCAAGATGCTATGTTTTTCATCAAGACTTCTGATGGTATGTGGATGCCATGTGGACCAAAACAACCTGGTGCTGTACAGATAACGATGCAGGATCTTGCTGCACAAGGACTTGCTGCAAAGGTATTTATTTTGTATAAACAATATAATGAATTGTTTTTGCTTTTTACTTCTGCTTGTTCTTCTGCAATTCTTAAGCGTTTTTCCTATCTTATTATTCAAAACTTATCAACAGTAATTCTATTTTATTTATTTTTTAAACCATTAAATTTCATTTTATTTGAATCTTTTCACTTAATTGTTAATTTAGTAAATACTAGAGTAATCTAAATTTATGAAAATGTTCATAATAACATATTAAATTAAACTTATCTTGATTTTTCACACACATCGAGCGTGCATGATTGCTGGTGATTATAGAAAATTCGGAATTAGCTAGCTCTTACAATTTACTAATTTGTGTGTAGATCATTCCACCCCCCATATCAAGAACAGACTTTGATAAGGTGCTAGCGAGACAGAGACCGACAGTGAGCAAATCTGATCTTGACGTGCATGAGAGATTCACAAAAGAGTTTGGTGAGGAAGGTTGACAACTTAAAATTTACACAGATTGCATGTATCCATTACTGTGTATAATAAAAATTTACCGTATATAAGCATCGTGCAATGGAATTGTATGAAGAATCTTTGTTTCTCCTTTTTTCGACGAGCTGTTTATAAGTTGCTATGCCAATCTCACAATCTATCTGATCTTTTAATGTCTGTAAATATTACATTGATATCAAAGATTGTCTCTTTGATACATCTCATCTTTTTAGTTCATTTCTGTCGGATTCTTGAGCTTTTCACGAGAACAAATTTATTCAGGAATTTTACTATTGGCATTTAAAGACACAGGTATTGCTCGAACTTGTTCTCACAGACACACACACATGAGCGGTGTGCTAGCTACAAATTTATTTAGACTTGATCGATCCTATATATATAAATCTATGATGAATTAAGCAGAATTAATTAATTCATTTTTGTTTGAGCACATACTTGACAATTCCTGGGAAATGTGTGTTCATAAAGTAGTCTTCCTATTGAATTGATATTGGGTCAAAACTGAACATGTGATCTTCTCCATCTGCATTAGTATTGATTTCCTTCATCGCCATTGGCAGATTTTCAGTATTGCTGTCATCAAATCTGCCAATGATGTTTTCAAGTTATGTTAAATAACATATTTTTTTTGCCTATTAAGTAAATTAATTAATAATTTTCCTGAAAATTTAA
Organism: Verbena officinalis; assembly: GCA_958496215.1. NCBI lineage: Eukaryota > Viridiplantae > Streptophyta > Magnoliopsida > Lamiales > Verbenaceae > Verbena > Verbena officinalis. The sequence continues at coordinate 2,959,575 of OY292385.1, forward strand.
ACGTACGTACATCTTCTGGAAGAATAAAGTCACCTGACTTGTTGCAGCAGAGTTGATAATAAAGTCTATTTCTCGACACATCTCTTTTCTTAATTCTGCGTTCGTGATTCCTAAATTTTGATGAGAAACGTCACCCTCAATTGGGATAACTTTCGACGTAAAAAATGGAATTAGATTTTCTCCCCATTTTTTTCTTAGAACTCGAAGCAGTTCGGTGTCCAGAATCTGCACAGAGAAATTGCAAATGATCTCAAGGTGATGATAAGTTTGAGTATTTTATTATGTCACCAACCTGGAACACGTACCCATAAAAAACAATAAACGACAAGACTGAAACCCAAAAAAGGTCAAAGTTACGGGATGATTTTTACAATTTTACCGTCAATAATAATGATATGGCATGCAATAGTTTTATAATAATTAATACCTCTTGATGTAATCGTTGTTCAACAGATCCGATACTTGAAGCTCGTATGAGAAGGAACAACTTTTTAATATTTGGCTGAACTCGAACTATCTTCTCTACTAAAACTAAATTTAATTGACAAGACCAAAAAGTAAAACATAGAGTCAGAATATATTATTCTTAAATTAATGTTCAATACTAAAAAAATTTAGAGAAATTAAAGACAAGATCACTAGAGAAGATTCAACTCTTAGCAAGAAAGCCAGTGGCACCAGTAATGAAAATTGTTTTCCCTTCCAAATTTTGAATCACTCTATTCACTTCCATTGCTAATTATTGCGCTAATGAAAAAGAAATTTACTTAACATGTGGAATGGTAGGTAGTTTTTGTGCTTTTATAGGAAAGAATTGGGTACATTGTTAATGATTTCAAAACTTAAATATGCATGTATAACGTGCTAAAAACCTAAATATGCATGTACAACGTGCTACCTGTGAACATTAATTTGTACACTCTCTCCTACTTGATATTTTATAGTTTATCGGTTACAATCTAAATTTTATGTGTGATGATGCCTAAAATTGGGGATGAATCCGACGGAGGAGATTCGTCCAAGTAGGTTTCGATTGATTGAATTTATGGGTTCTTTTACCTGCTAAGAACAATAAAAAATTCTATGTCAAAGGACAAACAGGGGTTTATTCTAGCGATGACCATCCACTGAGTTAAATCAGTATAAATTATGAAGGGTTTTAGAAATGCTCTCGAGAAGAGAATTTGGCAGAGTTTCAGTGTGTTAAGTGAACGTACTAGACTTAGCTATGTGGATCCGAAATCTTGTCAAGGTGATAAAGTAAGAGTCCATCCACGATAGATTCAATTCCTTGTGTAGTTAGAGTTTCCTCGTAATTATGACACTTACCATAATGGAAGAGTGGTGGAGATATGAGAATTCTCGAAAACTAGGCATTCTGTTGTCTGAATGTGGAGGATCTTCAAGGAGGAGCCCGAGCTTGGACATCATGACTCTCTCAGGTGGAATGCTTGAGCAGCAATTTTTCATCTAAATCTATTTTTGGATGTCTTTTTTTGTCAATATTTTTGGATTAGTTTTCTTGTAGCAATTGCCGGCCGGCTAAGTAAATTGTAAAATTGATCGATAAGAGCTTTTTTTTATTTTTAAAACTACTACTACCTGATGAAGTACGCATCTTTTTACACTTTGTATCGATATTCCCGAAATGAATTAATTTTTTACACTTTGACATACTGATGTTTCATGTTCGTATTCACATGCATTATTAACAATTTAACATGCATTATCAATTTATCATGTGGCCGTCACTAGCTATATATAGCTTAGGCATTCAGAAATTAATAGATTGAGGATGGTAAAGTACTACAATAAGACGGTACGGGAAGTTTAATTTAGGTAGGTAAGCATTTATAAACTTATAAATACATGCATGCATGCATGGCAGTTTTTAAAGTACGACGTACGTATATATTAATTAAACACGTATATATATTTGAATTAATCCAATTTAACTAATGATGTGGCGCTTTATTGCCCAAGGAGCAAACTAGAGACCGAATCTAGATCATCACATACGAGATACGACTCAAAATATTATCTCTTAATTATATATATTTTCATTATTAATATTGATCAATCTTGTTACATATTTATGTTATTATGTTACATATTTAATCTCGTTTTTACTTATAATCGTTGTGATGTCGTTTTTCCACCTCTTCCTGCATTTAAATTAATCACTTTGACCGGCCCATTTTCAAACAATTTTTGTAGCTAACTTTATTTTCAAAATAACAATATATCATTGACCCAATAATATAATATAATTTTGCGTTTAATTTTACTGATCTAATTAGTTATTATATTTTTAATTGCATGATTATAGTAAATATTATATATACATAATTAAGATGGGAGTATAGAATGAAAACATGATCACAATTACTTCCTAGCAGCTGGTTTTCCTCAGGCATACAAGTGCATATATATTCAGATCCATATATATCCTCCTTGTCGTCCGTCGTCATCCGCACAACAATTCATCTCTCTCTGCCCCTTTTTACCTCTTCAATTAAAATGATTTTAATTATGTTTTTTCCTTATTTATAGTTTCAAAAAAAATAAAAAAAAAATGTTTTTTCCTTATTTATTTATTAATTGTTTTATTTTCAAAAATTCATTTACCACTCCAGTACTAGATATATAGTATATATATGCCATCGACAAAGTATGTTTGTTTTACAAAATTTATATATTAATTTTCATCTATACTATTGTCTATACTGGCTAGAATATAAAACGAAAGATTTTCTTTGATCTCTATAAGGGAATATTTTAAAATAATTAATTATAATTAATCTAGAATTGAAAGTTATAAAGACTATTATATATTTATATCTCTCGTCTAGCTCCTAAACACGTTTATTTTTTCAATCTCTCTTCTTCTCTTTTTCTTTCTCATCTCAATCCATTCTTTCTTTTTGGTCGGACTCAATTCATTCAACAATTATTTAACGTTAGAATTTTGTGGATGCTGTACGTATCGCCCGGCAGTCTGGAATTAAGCCGATCGATTATCAGGTGAGAAACCATGCTCCTCGAATAACGCCCGCGGTGTAAGAATATTAGGTGGACTCTGCTCTGCGTGTGTGTTTATTTTATTAATATTAGACTGTGTGTGTGTGTTTGTTCACATGGTGAAATTATCCATTTTATATATGTCATCCATCCATGTAACTTCCTCCTACTGACTGAAAAGCAACATCGATTGGATCTGAAATTTCAACGCAGTGTTATATTAAGTCCACATATATTCTTCTTGGGTTGCGGCTGGAGATCAATTAGTTGCAATTTTTGAGTTTAATTTATCCGCTACTAGAGAATAACTTTGAATATTGCTTTCCATTTTCATTGTGTAGCTTAGCTTCAATGGTTTTCAAGAACCACATTTTTACATGTTCCTTCTTCTTTGTATTTCTCACGTACATTTTGTTTTCTTGCTGTGTGTGTCATGGATCAGACAGGATTTTAAGAGGCCAATCTCTGTTTCGAAACCAGACCATAATCTCCAAAGGGGGGAGATTTGAACTGGGCTTCTTCAATCCAGGTAACTCTAGCAACTATTATATTGGTATATGGTACAAGAATATCCCAGTTAGAACAGTTGTTTGGGTGGCAAATAGGAATAACCCAATTCCCCAATCTCTGTATAATGATTCGAGATTACAGCTCTCAAAAGATGGAAACTTGCAACTTATTTTTTCATCTGAAAGAATTTGGGAAATCTCAAATGGTACAGAGGCGGTAATACTCGATACCGGAAATTTTGTTGTAAATTCTTCTGCAGGCGATAATATTGTATGGCAGAGCTTTGACCATCCCACTGATACTTGGCTGCCTAGTGGAAATATTGGATATAATCGGATTACCGGAGAAGAAGCAAAATTCTTTTCTTGGAAGAATAGTGACGACCCTGCTACGGGAAATTATTCACTAGTATTGGAACTAAGCGGAGGCAGTGAACTGCGTGTAAATCTCAATAACTCTCAGAGAGTGTGGAGGAGTTCCAGTTCACTTCCCAAGGAGTTATGGCCAAGTACACATTTTAATTTTAGCGCCTCTTGGTCTGAACCTAATAGTTTAGTATTTAATACTTTGAATGAGTCAATGAATTCTAGGATTGTGATTGACAATTCTGGGATAGTGAGATATCTTGTATGGTCGGAAGCCACCAAGAAATGGGATGTATTCTGGGTGCTAACTTCTGATTCTTGCACTAGTAATGGTTTCTGTGGGGGTAATGCAATATGCGAAAGCCATCCTTTACCAAATTGTAGCTGTTTAACTGGATTCGCACCACATGATACCGAGAAATGGGATATTCTCAACTTTACTGGTGGCTGTCTGAGAACAAACCCACAGTGTACTTCTGGTAAAAATGATTTTACAAAATTATCCGACATTACATTACCTACTAACGGTGTGTTCTTGAAAGGTTCGGGGTCCAAACTATGTGAGCGAAAATGTAGAAAAGATTGCTCATGCAATGCTTTTGCCTACAGTAAAGAACTAGGATGTGTGGTTTTTTACCGCGATTTGTTCAATTTGGTGAGACTACCAAATAGTTCTGCCGTTGTGGATCTTTATATCAAAATGGATACTCTGTCTTCTGGGGGACTACCTACAATAGGTAACAGGCTGAGCCAAAACTTTAAATTTATTATTACTTTTTTTATAAAATATAAACAATACCAAGAATTTGTTTACTTTGTCAGGACTGGTTTTGATCGTGCTTACTGGTGCCGGAATCCTCATCTGCAGTATTTATTTTTGTTATTTCTGGCGGAACCGTAAAAGCAAAGGTAAAATATTTGTGTTATTTTAGTTGGTACTATACTACGATATAATTCATATTGCATTTCCGCGGAAACCGATTGTATAAGTTGATTGTACGCTCTGCTCTTATCTGTTCAGCATCCCAGCCAGAAGCTGAAACTGAAGCCCATCAAGATCTATTACTACTTGATTTGAATTCAGACGGAACACAAAATAATAAACGCCTAGAAGATAGAACTAATAGTCATCGAGAAGAGAAAGATAACAAGTATGAGTTGCCAACGTTCAGTTTTTCTAGCATAGCCGCAGCAACTAATTATTTTTCCCCGACACACAAGTTAGGAGAGGGTGGTTTTGGACCTGTTTACAAGGTAACTATGCTTCTTCTATGAGGGTCTGTTTATGGTATAGATATGTGGAAAAGATTTACATTTTGCCAATTTCTCCTCTGAACTTTTTATTTTTACAAGTCACCACTTAAGAAAAGTGAATATTACAAACCACCTACCTCGTTGAAATATTATGACAGGATATATGGTGATGATTGACGATTTTCGGCGAAATAGTGGTTTTCCTGTTGAGGTTTGATTGGAAAATGACATATTTAAGTATAGGAAGTTATGAGTAACATGAGTTGTGTTTCTCTTACGACACCACTCAATTTCGGGGCAGAATATTACAATTAAAGTTCTGAAAATGCTATAGTTCGCAGATGGCATAAAAACTCTCTCTCTATATATATGTATACCCGCACAATATTTTTGTTTTTATACGTTGTTATGTTATCTTCAATTCACTGGCTAATATTCCAGATTAATCCACATATTCACACTTTGAAGTAGTACTCTTTCATGAATATTTCAGGGGGAATTACTCAACGGACAGTTTGTAGCTGTAAAAAGGCTTTCCAAAAGATCTGGACAAGGATTAGAGGAGTTCAAAAATGAAATGGAACTGATTGCCAAACTCCAGCATAGAAATCTTGTTCGGATTTTAGGATGTTGTATTGAAAATGATGAGAAGATATTAGTCTACGAATATATGGCCAACAAAAGCTTGGACTTTTTCCTCTTTGGTTTGTGATTTCTTAATCTTGTACAAGTAATCTACAATATTTGCATTTTGTGCTGTCATTTCTTACCGTGATATTTTATGCAGACCCAACCAGAAAAGAACTATTAGATTGGGAGAGACGTTTCCATATCATTGAAGGCATTGCTCAAGGGCTTCTATATCTTCACCATTATTCACGACTGAGAATAGTTCACAGAGATCTAAAAGTTAGTAATATTCTGTTGGATGATGAAATGAACCCCAAAATCTCTGATTTTGGCATGGCAAGAATATTTGGAGGAAGTGACTCGCAAGCAAATACTCGTAGAATAGTTGGTACTTAGTAAGTAAAATACAACTTCTACTGCATAAATGCATAAAGTCAATCTTGTACGTACGGATGAATAACTTAGTTCTTTTTTTTTTCCTATGTAGTGGTTACATGTCACCTGAATATGCCATGGAAGGAGTTTTCTCCGTAAAGTCTGATGTGTATGCCTTTGGAGTATTGCTGCTAGAGATTATCAGCGGAAAGAAGAACACTGGTTTTTATGGTTCAAATCATCTTAATCTTTTGGGATATGTAAGTGCTTGTTATATTATATCTCATGAATTGAGCTAAAGTTTCTCATCATTAATATTAGTTGAAGAATTAATCCATTATTGCTGGTTTCAGGCGTGGAATCTATGGACAAATAATAGCGGGCTTGAGCTGATTGATCCTGCATTGAAAATTGATTCTTCAACTTCAATTCCATTGAGATACATTCAGATTGGTTTGTTGTGTGTTCAAGACAATCCAGGGGAGAGGCCTGTGATGTCGGATGTTGTTGCCATGTTAAATAAAGAACAAATACCAGTTGCATCAGCACCACATCCCAGCTTTACTGTTGGGAGAAGTTTAATTGAAGAAAGTGAAGCCCAAATGTGCTCTGTTAATGATATAACAGTTTCCCTGATAGAAGCTCGCTGACCTTTTTTTGGAAGACACTTGAGTATTACCTACCTATCCAAGAGCAGATGTATCTACTTTTGTTTTTCAGGACAAATCTAGTAATTTTCGTCAACATTATCACATATTTAATCTTCGAAATATATCTTTGCACGAGTCAAATTCACAGTAACTCCCTGCGTTTTCAATATATTTCACTAATCACATAATATTATTCCTGATAACCTTCTTACCATATTTACTAATTATCACACTACCTTCATATCGCAAGTACATGCATGTTTTTTTAGGGCATTTTAAAACAATTTAGTCATTTTATAAATTCTTATAACATTTGTATTATCATTTTCTGTAATACTAATAAATAAATTGTTATTTTATTTTATTATTCTTTTTTCCTTATTTGCTTCTTCAATTTTTATTTTCTTCAGCTCTTTCACACCAGATCTAAATATCTAATATCACGATTCCAGAATTTCTCGTATGCCCATATATAATGTATTATCTATTCTTGGTCACAACAAATAAAGAAGATCTGTGACCAAGAACACAGATCTGAAAGACAGAGAAATGGATCTGTGACCCAATTTCCTTATCAGAGAAGAGAAACGAATTTTTTTATCAGAATATCTCTTAAATTTTGTAATGTAGGTTGTACTGAAAATATAAGAAGAAAGAAGGGTTTGTGCATCGTTTCAAGGGTGAAAATTTCGTTTTTCCACCTACCTCAATCTCATTAATATACCACGAGTGTAAGACACCGCTTGCATCATTGTATTGGGATATGAACTTAGACAAAGTTATTTTATGCCTATCATGTGGCAACAAATCAATATTTATACGATTGTGCATCTCAAAGTTCATCATGCATGTTTTTATTTATTTAATTAGGGAAACATTCAAAAAGTAATCCCAATTCCCACAACTTTGCCCAAATTTCGCTTAAACACATTGTTTAGTCAACAATATTGGATTTGTCTTTCTTATCTTTTGAAATTTGATTTTGACAGCGATGTACTTATCCAAGACAAAATGGACCAACATTCTTGTTTAATTTTGAAAGCCATTTGGGCTTACACACTGGAGTAGTTGATAATTAAAATAATTAGTTAATTAAGTAATTGCATCTCAGATTAAGATAACTAAGGTAATCGTCCCGTTACGTACTCACGGGTTTCACTGTATGCAGTTTTAAAGGCTTTCAAACTTTGATTCGATTTTGAAATTGGGATAATTACATGTACATTCAAGTAAAATATAGCAATACCTTTTTTACTATTCAAAATTACATAAAACTACCAGATTCCCTAAACTACCCTTCAGCTACAAACAGCATAACAACATAACTAAGGGAGCAATGAAATTAAAAAAAAATCGAACCTGCAAACAAAGAATAGAGAAAGAAATTAATCAGTTTCAAAAACAAAAAAAAAAAAAAAAGAAAGAGAGAACAATCAACTTAGTTATGCAAATTCAGACATCTGTTCTTACATTTTTCTGGGAAGCTGAATAATCCATCCTTGGAAGATAACCTTGTAATCCAAGTCTATAAGCAGGCGTACCATCAGCATTATATAATCCATAATTCCTCTCAGTAGTTGGACCGGGCATCAAACCCTCATTGAAAAGCTTGAACCCGAAGACTTGGACCGGCCGGTTTGGCCTAGCTGGAGTCCCTTGATTCTGTTGAATCCTATTCAACAAATTCCCGACATAGATTCCGGCATTTTCCGGAGTCGCTTGCACTTCCGTGAGATTCCCCTTCGAAGGCCACCCAGCGTCAGAAACTATAACTTGAATATCTGTATGTCCCAATGCTTCCATCGCCAGATAAACCCAATCAATAAGTTCATACAAATAATTATCATAAAACAAATTCGACAACGGATCAAAATAGCCAGAGTTAGGCTGGAAAAGGGCATACTCTAAGGATAAATCTCCCTTAAAAGGCGTATACATTTCATACACGTTAATGTGTATGAGAAAAGGCGACTGCGTTCGATTGAGAAAATCTAATATATCTCGAATATATCGAACTAAACTCGGTGCGAAAGTGGCAGTTGTTGGTGGTTGCATGTTGCTCTCTATGATTCCAAAAGAATGAATTGTCGTGACGAATATTTGTTTGTTTAATCCTAGGTTTGTGAGGGCCCCAGTGATGGTCTTCATGGCCGGGAGGATGTAGGAAGTGTTTAACTTGTCCTGATCAGCTGAGACCTGGTTGCCAACTATTATGTATTTGATCTTGGTTCTTGAAATGTAGGGTTGGACGTGTTGTTGGATCCATGTCTGGGCCTCGTTTGGCTCCGTCATTCTTTGGAGGTGTTCGTTTCCAAGCTCGATTGTGATTTCGATTCGGGTGTCTGCGAAGGCCAATAGGACGGTGGGGTCTGCATTGTAGAGTCGGACTCGGGTTGCGTTGAATGATTGTAGGATGGAGACCACCCGCGATGGGGATGGGAGACTGGTGGCGTTTTGACCGTAGTTGATCCCCATTCCGAAGTTCTTGATGCTGAGGACTGGATCTGTGGGATAATATGTCAGACAGAGTTAAAACAAAATGCAAGAATGCTGGGCAAAGTGGCAAACACTTGAGAAATTACTAAATACACTTCAACAAAGAATGTTTCATGCACAGTGCTGCCACTTTAGCAGAAAAAGTTAAATCCTTATCTGAACCTGACTAATGGGAAAATGTTTGTATACCATTAGCAAACTAGAAGGGGTGAAAATGTAACTTTATAAACCAAAGGGGGTCCATGTGCAAATATACCGAACCACAGTGGGTTTAGATGTAATTTATCCTATTTCTTGTAAAACTACTCTTATGATTTTTTGCAACTACATACTTTCCTTGACTACCAATTAAAGCCTGAAGGGGACTTAACTACTGTCTTTTGTCAATTTATTCAAGTCTCCCAGGCGACTGAGAGATTTTCTGTGAGTTCCAGGAACAATCAAGAAATCTCTCTCTCTATCTTTCTGATGGTCAATCAAGAAATCAACTTGGGACAGGATTTATTAACAAGATATCAGAAACAACAGTAGGGGGTAATAATTCAAATGTTAAAGAGAGAACTTTAGTTTACCAGATTTATTACCGATTCCCAAGCTACTAATTATCAGAGAATTTACATAAAAGAGTCCTACTATGACAGATAAAATAACAAAAGGGCATAAGTTCCTAATCTATACCAGAACAAAGAAAACAGTTTTAAAAAAAAAAAAGTAGAAATCCCAATTAATCAGACCAAACTAACTTCATTTATAAAAGACAGGCTAGTTACAAATCTAAGAACACTCTTCGTTTTTCTGCTCTGCAATATATCATAAGCAAGCTAAATGCATAACATTTAAAACTCAAAACTTTGAACTAAAAGGAAAATTTTTTTTTGAAAAAAAAAAGTCTTTACTCGAAATTGCAATGAAAAAGACAACTTAAAAAGATTAAGAAAAAGAGAAAAAAATAACCTGAAAAGATGAAGAGTAGGAGAAGAACACGGAAAATTAGGGTGGCCATTACAACTTGCCAACTCTGTTAAATCTCTCCTTTACTGTTGGAAGTATCCATTTATATGCATCCCTGTACACTTCTTTGTTTCTAAATTAAATATTATTAATTTATATGATCAGTTGGCTCACAAAATACTGTTGTTTTTATTGTACAGTATCAGATTTTTAAAACATATTTTCCATATGTTTATTTAATTTCCACGTGATGAATTTCTTTAATTTGTGTGGACAGTGGACTAATTATTCTCTGAAATTTTAGATCCCGTCGAACTTACTTTTTCGTGGGAAATATATCATTTCACCAAACACAGTTCAAAATTATTAAATTAATAAACATACACACAGAGTCCATCTAGCATTAATTATTCCACCGCGCGCGTTATTCTCGCATTGTTTTTCTTTTCACCTGACAATCAATCGGCTTCCTAATTCCGGACCTTTTTTTTTTTCGAATTTTTCCTTTCTGGTCGGTAAATTGATTTTTGTAAGTTATTTTATGGACAAATGTTCTACTATAATTAAGAAAGTGAAATATATATGGTGTAGACTGTAGAACACCAACTTGGATTCTTGAAACACTAAAGTTGAAGGCCTCAGTTTCTGTGTTCTTTCATTCCGGTAAAGACCCCTCCAAAAAGGTCAAAAGAAAAGGAATCAGATGACAAGAAACTATAAAGAAAGTTCATCACGTGGAAATAAACATATGCAAATTATGTAATAAAAAACTGACACTTTAAGAAACAAAAAGAAAATCTGACACTACAATAATTTACATGTCTGCTTTATTTAATCACTACAATATTTAACAACAATTTGCAGCCGTGTGTGAGCCAACTCATATACATAATATTTAAAAACAAACAAGTACTGTATATAGCGTGCATATAAATGGATACTTCCAACAGTAAATTAATTAGGCGAGATTTAACAGAGTTGGCAAGTTGCAATGGCCACCCTTGTCCGTCTTCTTCTTCTACTCTTCATCTTTTCAGGTTATCTTTCTGCATGTTTCTTAATCTTTTTAACTTATCTTATTCATTGCAATTTCCAGAAATTAAAAGACTTGTATTGTTATTTAATTTGTTTTCTTAGTTCCAAGTTTTGAGATTTATGTGTTATGTACTTATGCATGTGAAAAGGCCCTTCTTTTATTGAGCTTGCTTATGATATTTAATGTTGAAGAGCAGAAAACGAAGAGGGTTCTTAGATTTTGTAATTTGTTTTTTTGAAATGAAGTTAGTTTGGTCTGATTAATTGGGATTTGTAAATTTTTCCTAAATGTTTTTTTGGTTCTGGTATAGATTCAGAACTTATGGCCTTTTGTTATTTGATCTGTTAATGTAGGATTATTTTATGTGAATTATCTGATAAGTAGCTTGGACATCGGTTACAAATCTGATAAAATTAGGCTCTGATCTCTTAACATTTGAATTATTGCCCTATTGTTGTTTCTGATATCTTGTTAATAAAGCCTGTCCCAAGTTGGTTTCTTGATTGAAAATCGGAGAGATAGAGAGAGATTTCCTGATTGTTCCTTAATAAACTCACAAAACATCTCAGTCGCCTGGGAAACTAGAAGAAATTGACAAAGAAAAGTAGCTAAAGTCAGTTTCTTAATCCAGGAAAGTACGTAGTTGCAAACATAAAAAAGAGTAATTCTAGATCTAGACCCTCAGTGGTTTGGTATATATTCAAATGGACAACCCCCTTAGTTTATGAAATTACACTTTTACCCCTTATAATTTGCTAATAATTACATACATTTCTGTTAAAGTTTCGATCTGTAGTACTGAAGCTTATCAAACTGATCAAAATCAACAGAAAACATTTAAACCCGTTAAGGGAAGCGGTTGTTTTCATAATCCACTAATATACCATAAGAGGTGAACTTGTAATTTCTGAAACCACAGAACAGAGTCTAGATGTAATTTACCCCAAAAAGTACGTTGGCCAGAGCTGTTAATCGCTGTGCGCGTCATGAGCATGTATTTTGTTTTAACTCTCTCAGTTGTTCTCATCCACAGATTCATTCTCACACATTCACAGCCTCGGAGTCGGGATCAACTACGGCCAACTCGCCGACAACCTCCCGTCCCCGTCCCCCGTCGCCTCCCTCCTCCAATCCCTCAACATAACCCGAGTCAAGCTCAACGACGCAGACCCCATCATCCTCTCCGCCTTCGCCAACACCCAAGTTGAATTTGTCATCGGCCTCGGAAACAGGTATCTCCAACAAATGACCAACCCCACCCAAGCCAAGCATGGATACAACAACACGTCCAACCCTACATTTCAAAAACCAAGATCAAATGCATAACGGTAGCAACGAGGTTTTGACTAGCACCGACACCGAGCTAATATCCAACCTCGTCCCGGCCATGAAGAGCATCAGTTGGGCCCTCACAAACCTAGGATTAAACAAACAAATTTTCGTCACGACAAGTTATTCTCTTGGAATTCTAAATAACTCATTCCCTCCTCCGTCAGCTGTCGGTTTCAAACCGAGTTTAGTTGAACATTTTCAGGATATATTAAATTTTCACAAACAAACCCAATCGCCTTTTCTCATAAACGCTTACCCATTTTCTACATATAAGGCTAAAGCCGGAGACATATCCCTAAAAGATGCCCTTTTCGAGCCTAATCCCGGCTGGTTTGATCCAATCGAAAGCCCATATATGCGATCAGGCCGAGTCTGCAGGATTTTATTAAAAGCCCATATTGTAACTTAAAAATTACAATATAAGTACAGAAGATAAATTTCTCTTGCAATAATGAGGTTTTTTATTTATTTTTTTTTACTTTTGCAATAATGAGGTTTAGATCCTCTGATATATATATTATTAACTAACTCTAACTAAAAAAGCTATTAATGATTCTTTGAATTTTTTTTTTGGTGGAAAAGTGATTCTTTGAATATGAAACTTGTTTTCTAACCAATTTAGTATTTGTTCAAGATACTTGACTTATTTTAACCTAGATTAATTGCATTTTTTGTTTGAAGAAAAAGTTACGTTTTATAGATTAAAATGAGCAATTACAGAAGTTTGTCACCGAAAGCGATGCAGACGTGAATCGCATTTCTAATTAGTTTCCGTATCTCACCAGCCGGAATTAGAGAAGAGTGCCCGTCAAAGTTGAGCGAGCTTTACCTGACCATGTGGCGGGGGGACGGGGACCTTCTGATCATATGGCTGGTCTATGAGGATCGTTCGTTCCCAAGGCTGTGGTCTTGATTGCCTAGCTCTCGAAGTAATTTCCTGTAAATTACCATGCAATACCGGTTGTCCCAATTAATCTCGGCCCAACAGCTAGCATGGCTCAAGGTCAAGGCCACCTCATCTGCATGTGCTCTTCGTGGACTAATTAATGCCAATTGGTCCAAGAGCTACGAGAAGTTTGCATGATTAATTTGGGCTGCGCCGGTGTGGAATTCTCGCCTTAACTCTGCCCACTTCTTGTTACGGAAACCCCAAATTGTCCACATAATAGAGAAAAATATATAGTACAATGTTTTCTTCATCTAATTCTTTAATAGCATTTTCAATACCCAAACAAAAGTCAAAATCTAGTCTATCGAGAGACAATTGGAAGACTCAGTTTGCACTTAATCACATATTATATGAGCCCATTTCTCCAAAAAAAAAAAAAAAAATTGGATCATCCATCTGCTATATATGTGTTGTTTTTCGCTGCAATTAGGAATAAATTGGAGGAAAAAATGGGGCATAGATACATACACACTGAAAATTACACAAAAGCCCTATTGAACCCTACACTAAATGATAATTTATTGATTGACGAGACATTTTTCCTCCAGCTTAGTCAGTGTAGCGTAAATCAACACATGATAGAAGATGGATGCTGCAAATTTTTGGAAGGAATAGGCGTATATAATATGTAATAATTAGGGAAAAATAAAAGTCTTTCAAGACTAAAAAAAACTAATAAAATCAGTCATAATTTCAGCAAATGATCAGCAACATATCCTATCATAATTAAGGGGTAAAAAATAATAACCCCCGTTTTTCTTTAAAATACACATGGAAGCTCTCTGCCATTTCTTCTATTACAGGGCCGGGTGATGCCTGCCAATTTTTATGATCACAGGGTGATGAGTCATTGGTTGAGTTGGACGAATTTGAATTAAAGTATTAAAATATAAAAATTAAAAAAGGAAGGCACAAGTCAAATTTTGTATTAATGATTACCTAAACAAATGTTGGCAATGAATGTGCATCTTGGCATGCAACGAATGACCATCAATTTGCAAATCCGAACTAATTATACCAAACAAATGATGGCCGTGAAATTACAGTACTGTTGTGTTCACATAGCAAATATATATCGATCTGTTGCTTGCATGATGAACTATGTAACAAATTAAAAGCCAGCCAAATTTAATAAATTTGTTGACGAAGTAAACTGTTCGTTTTTCATGTGATTGAACAAGTCGTTGCAGGAATAAGAAGTCATACTAACGTTGTAGTTGTGAAATGCTGAAAATTACTTCTCTGTTGGTCGCTATTCAAGACCAAGCGTGCCGGCCAGCACGTGGCTTTTAATTTGTTGGGAAAATCATGTACTTACTGTTTGGTTGGGGCTGGAAAGAAGCTAGCTTGTGTACTATGCTATCAGCTTAAGGTTATTATAACATAGGGATAACTACATTTATACCCCTCGATTTAGAAAAAAATACAGCAAAATCTCTTCTACTATTAGTTAGGTTCTTGTTTTCAAGAAGATGTTAAAGTTTAATTAATTGAATATCAATTTAATTACTTTGCTCATTTCATATATAGCAAATACTATAACAAAAATATTATGGGTAATCAAGTATTTCACAACTTTCCTTAAGTTTTTTAGGTTTCGGTTAGGATTTGAGAATCTATCTTTAAGTTTGAGTAGTTGAGAGGTGTTGTTGTGTGTAATTATTCCTATAACTTAGCATTCATCAGATAGTAGTTGATCTATTTTTCAGAAGGGCAAATTGTAAAACTGGAACATTAACTAGTGTCTCATTGATATTTTGGTACATTGGTTTGGTAATTTCAACTAAATTTTCTCTCAAATCAAATGGCAAAAGCTAGTCAGAATTCGCACTTACTGTACTCATATGCAGTCAACAAATATTGAAGTACGTAGCGTCAGAGTTTTGGTGTGATAGTATGTTCTTGTCTTTCTTTTTATTAATGGCTAATTTACTTACTATGACTACGGATACGTGTCATTGTTGGGATGTGACGACCCCACCGACGGAGGTTGGGATTTGGGGGCACGGGAAGTATTCATATTATTTCAAGTAGGATTAATTAATTATATGGACAGTACTTACCAAAAGTTAGCAGCAACTTAACTTTTTTTATGAGATATAACATCTGAATTCTTAATAACCTCACACGGTGGTTGAGTCGATCAGTTGCCCCATTTTGGAGGGAATATTATCTTGTTTTTCCAAATCAATTATTTATTTGGTTTTTCCCATTCTCAGCCTGTCTGTACCCATTAAACCATCCCACAATGGCATTTGTAGCTGGGCTTTTTCAAGTAAATGATATATAGGACACATGTAAAATTGGTGAGGTAGTTATAATCAATTAAACTGATATTTTGGAACAGTAACATAATTTCAAACAAGTACAAATTTTTCCCAAACAAACACACATGCTGGTCATGTTATGACTATATGAGCTCATGTGACACATAAAAAGTAATGTGGCATGATCATTAGTCACTGCGGACTTCCCAACGAAAAAAATGTTAATTGAGAAAATTTAACACAAAGTTAACTTATAGTAGCAAAAATTGCTATTTGACAAGTTAACATTACGAAATGTAAATATATACGACTAAGGTAATTTTCTCCATTTTGTAATTTGTCCCAAGACATTAATTAGTACCTAATTAATAGTTCAATATTTGTTCAATAAAATTTAATTTAAAATCCAATAACTCATTGTAATTTTTGTTTTTTAATTTGGGATTTACAAATCCGAGTACTACGTAGTCCACAATTCCGAATTAATCAAACCGAATGAGTATTTGAGTCCACATTGTGAAAGAGCAGTTGATGAAGGATCGATCACCGGCCACATTGTGAAAGATATAATCAGTCCACCCATTGAATATGGTAGGTAACCAGTACACTCCTAACAAGATAAGAATCAAACACTCCACAAATTCAATCTTAAAATAAGCTAAAAGTTATATACTCTTTTTCGCACAGCACGTTCAAATGTTCTTTAATTTCCAAATTAAAATCCAACACTTGATTCCATCAAAAAATTAAGACTGCCATTGTTACACTGACATGCCTTCGGATACATGCATTTAACCTAATTACTCAAATATATGTACTTTAAATTTGAAAAATTATAAAAATATATCTTTTAAAGAATTTTCACAACATATCCACTAAGTGGTTGAGTGAATTTTTATGACTTCATATTTTTCATTTTTAGTTTTTAGGGTCAATTACATAGAACCCCTGAAATTAGTTTGCTAAAAAATTCGAAACCTTCAAATCTTACAAATTTAATAGCTTCCTGAGAGGGGTATTTGTAAAGTTTCACTTATATTTTTACATTTTAAATGGGATATTTATAAGATTTTTAAATTTGGATGGTGTTTTAAATTTTTAAACAAACCTCAGGGGTTTGGATAATTATCCCTAGTTTTTAACAATGGATAAGTCGCATTATTCATTAGGGTTTTCCAACGATCGACCATAAGAGTTTAGACGTATATTTCTATTTCTATAACTATCTATATTTCTGTATATGTTTGGATAACTAAGTTAAAGTTACTCTGATATAATGTCCTATAATTTTTCCAGAAAAAAATCAGGTGTAGTTACTGTACAGGGCCACGTACATTTACTGAAATTGTACCAAAAATCAAATTGATGGTTGATGGACCATTTCATTATGTCTTTTTGACAGAGTCCTGCAGGTATAGCCTAAGCCTATCATCTGTTAATTAAAGAAAAAAAAATTAAATAAAAGAAGAAGTAGTAATTAATTATACTGTAAGTTGTGAGTAGGTTGGAAGTATTTAACCAGAAAAACACCAACTCCTGTATGTTGAGATCAGAAGAAAAGATGAAATTAAAATCCAGGCATAGTTTTAAGACACATAATGTACCTAGAATATGCACATGACATCACGAGCAAAATAATTAGTAATAATGAAACATAGAAAAACAAAATAAAAGGAAAAATCAATCCACTTATAAGAAATTAAATTGCGTGCACTCAAAACAATTAATTTTGTAAACCTTTTGGTGTCCTAAATACCCAACTATCAACTGCAATTGGCAACCCCCGTATCTGCTTGTCAATTTTTATTTTTTATTTTTATAAGATGTACTATTTGTCAATCTTTTGTTTTCTATATATATAATTCATGCATATGTTTATCATATAACTTATAAGTCCCTCAATATTCTTCATACTCCACTCTCTCTCTCTCTCTCTGAATTGGTCATATTTGGCAATGGAGTTGGAAAGCATTCTGCAGTTCTTGGAAAACAAGTCTATTCTTGTAACTGGTGCAACTGGCTTTATTGCAAAGAGTACTAACTAATTAATTCTTTCGATCTCTATCTGAAATTATATTTTTTGTAGGAAATTTGTAAGTTAGTAGGTTAATGAGTTTGATTCTCTTCATGCTAATTTTGCAGTTTACGTTGAGAAGATATTGAGGGTACAACCAAATGTCAAGAAGCTTTACCTTCTGTTGAGAGCTCCAGATGCAAAAACAGCCATGCTACGCTTCAACAATGAGGTAATAAATATTTGTGTTTTCATCCAACATTTTAACTATAAAACTATATTAATCAATGTACAATCGAACTATATATAATATATAATGTTAATTTTGTACCGAATATATGAAGGGATAATTACCCAAACCTCCATAAGGTTTGTTTAAAAATCCAGAACATTATCCAAACCAGAAAACCTTATTATAAATACCTCATGAAAATGTAAACCTTACTAATATCCCCCTGAGAGGGGGATATTTGTAAGGTTTGAAGGTTTTTTAGCATATATACCTGATCAGGGGTTTCTATGTAAGGTTTGTAAGTTGATCTTTTCGTATGTATTTTCCAATTACTTACTGCAGGTTATATCGAAGGATTTATTCAGGGTTCTGAAGAAGGAACTTGGTGGGAATCTGAACTCTCTTATTTCGCAAAAAGTTAGAGTTGTACCTGGAGATATTACTACTGAGAATTTGGGTGTGAAAGACCCAGCATTGTTGGAGGAAATGTGGAAACAACTTGATGTTGTAATTAATTTAGCAGCAAATACAAACTTTGATGAAAGGTACATTTTTTTTTTTTTAAAACCTTGAAACTTTAATTCTCTTGGTAATTTTAATAAATTTACATTTTTAATCTTTAGTGTTTTCTTTTCATTTGATAATTAAATGATGAATTAATACTTATATTTTTTTTTATTTTAATTTATTGTTAACATATATGCAGATATTTTATGATGATTCCACTTCTTTTTTTTTTCTTTTTAATGATGAATGCAGATATGATGTATCACTTGGAATAAATACGATGGGAGCCAGACATGTACTTAATTTCTCTAAAAGATGCGACAACTTAAACGTGCTGGTACACGTATCCACTGGTTAGTAACCTGCTACTGCTACCATACCCTACATATACCCATTTACTCACACAAATTTATTCTTCATTTAATATATATCTTCTTTAAGAAATAATAATTTCTCACCAAAATTTCTAATAAAACCTAACATAATTATAGATTTCAATATGGGATATATATATATATATATATATATTAGGTTCAGTTACGAAAATTCCCTTAAGATTTATGCCGTTTTACGAAAAATATTCTGAAACTTTGCAACTTTATATTTATCTCCTGATAAGAGGGGTATTTGTAAGATTTTTTAGGAGGGTATTGGTAAGATTTCACTTATATTTGTACATTTTAAGGGAGGTATTTTTAAGATTTTCAAGTTTGGATGGTGTTTTGGATTTTAAAGCAAATCTCTAGGGATTTCTTGTAATTATCTATAGGAAAAATTATATTTGGGTCCTTGATATTTGTTATATTTATATCTAGGTCCTTTTACTTTTATTTTTTACATCATAGTCCCTTAACTGGTCAACTGTTAGTCAGTTTCTTTAATTTTTTGGTATCGTTATGTTCGTCTCATTGAAACGATGAATTTGGACTATAAATTTGTCTGATTCAGTTAAGAAATTTTCCTTCAATCGTGTGTATAGTCCAAATTTTCTATCTCTTTACGGAATTAGAAAAATTTATATTCCAAATTTATCGTCTCTATAATTAAATATTCTCGTAAAAATAATCCAAGACAGTGTATTTTTTCCCTAATTAATTTTAGATCTCTAAATAATTAAAATTTCCAGTACCTTTAATAAAAACACTCAATTTCGCCCACTCCCTTTCTGGCGTCGTTTCCGATTGTTTCAGCTTATGTATGTGGAGAGAAGAAGGGGTTAATATTGGAAAGCCCATATAAAATGGGAGAGACACTTAACGGGACATCTGGACTGGACATCGACTCCGAGAAGAAGTTGATCGACGACACTCTCAAACAACTCAAGGCTGAAAATTGTTCTCAAGAATTTATTAAATCAACCATGAAAGATTTGGGAATTCAGAGGTAATTTCATATTTTTTTGGGATTGTTGTAATTTTTAGTTACTATATATATATATATATATATACTATCTTAGTTTTTTCACTTTTTTTTTTCCGATACGATATCAATATTACTTTAAGTAAAGTACAAATAATTTATAAAATTGCAATCTAATACTTAATTTTCTAAGGGTATTTATAAAGTTTTTCAAAAAGTATAATTTATATATTTTTATGTTTTGAAGAAATATTTGTAAGGTTTCAAACTTTCTATGATTTTTGCAGATTTGTAACCAAATTAACTGAAAACAATACGTCTGTCTTATGATAATAACATTGACCCACATAGCTAGGAAAAAGAACTCTGGGCCACTTGCAAGTTGCAACTAATTATAATAATGATAAGATGGTAACTGTGGTGGTCAGATATATAAATGCTTTACCATAAAAAAAAAAAAAAAACATGTCATAGATCACAATCAAACACATTAATTACCTACTATCTATCCATTTATAATGCACAGATAGACCCTTCCAAAGATCATGTCTTTTCGTATTGTGTCGTGTACATTATTGTGTCCGACACTTCTCTAATGTAAAATATTAAAAAAAAAAAATTGTGTCGTCGTGTCCATATCATCAATAGTGTCGGGTAAATAAGATCCAAGTTGGTTATAATTAGTTGAAATCTGAAGGAAAATATGAATAATTCTTGAAATTCTAACTTATGAAATGGGAAATTGAACTCATGACAGAGCAAGGAAGTATGGATGGCCAAACACATATGTTTTCACCAAGGCCATGGGAGAGATGTTGTTGGGTGATTTGAAAGAAAACATACCACTTGTTATTGTTCGTCCTACAATTGTTACCAGCACTTACAAAGAGCCTTTTCCTGGTTGGGCAGAAGGGGCCAGGTAATTTTTATTACAACGGGAAATTACATTTACACTCCTTCTAGTTTGACGACTAATTACACATACACCCCCTTGATTACTAAATTTTTCGATGAAATCGCAGAACCATTGATAGCTTAGCAGTTGGATATGGTAAAGGAAAACTTACATGTTTCCTTGGCAATCCTAAGACCATCATTGATTTGGTGAGTTTACTTGCTGTTCTTGTGTGACTCAGATCATTTAGCTAATAACATATATATATATATATATATATATATATATATATATATATATATATATATATATATTAATTGAAGGACAATAAAATTATTGTCTCATTATATGACTTTTGCAAACTTAATATCAATATTATTGATTTCAATTATAACAAGAAAATGACACTTGATATTAGGTCTAATTACATAAAATGAAATGTTTCTGATCTGAGATTAGGTCTAATTGCAATAACCATGTAGTTTTAAAAGTAATAATTTTCACTAGTTGACTAACAGTCAGTCGTTAAAAATAACAAAAGAAAATGTGAAACAATCTTTTTAGCCCTCGTCGGGAAGATAAATTGTTTTTCTTCTCTGGTGTTAGGATTTTTCTATCTATTTAACTGACGCACGGTTGTAAAACTGATATGGACATCAAGGGGGTATTGATAATTTTCGAAACAAATGGGGTGTTTTTCGTAATCAGGCCTAACCATTGGGTTCTTCACAATTAACTATATCTACAAGTATTTGTCTGAGTATATATGTTTGCTCATATACATGTGGATCAACACACTAACAGTGATGGATTAAGTAATGCAGATTCCAGCAGACATGGTGGTGAATGCGATGATTGTAGCGACAGCAGCACATGCGAATCAGCCTCATGATCATATCATTTACCAGGTGGGATCGTCTGTGTCGAACCCCATGGAATTGGAGACGCTTCAAGATTACGGTCAACGTTACTTCAGAAAACACCCGTGGATCAACAAAGAAGGCAGACCAGTCATAGTTGGGGATGTCAAAATATTGAACACAATGGAAAGTTTCAAGAGATACTTAGCAATTCACTACTTACTTCCTTTGAAGGTTCTCTATTTATTTAATTCTTTGACTTATTTTGATTTCGTAATCAATTGAGAGCTATAATATTAACAAGTTATTGGAATTTTCTACTTTGTTTTAGGGATTACAAATAGTGAACACTGCTTGCTGCCAATACTTCCAGGGATTTTATCATGAAATGTGCAGAAAGATCAAGTTCGTCCTGCGATTAATCGAACTTTATGAACCTTATTTGTTCTTCAAAGGATAGTAAGTATCTTTTCACCTTCAAAACTTCATATTTCAAAAAAACTTGCTTGTTTATATTAAGGGCAAATAGCATACAATAACCCTAAGGTTTTCCATAATTACAAAATGCCCCCTCTAGTTTCAAAACTTACAGAAACCCCCCTGAGGTTTCAAAAATCTTACTTAGTATCCTCTTCACTTTGTTGTGCAGTTTTGATGATATGAACGTAGAAAAGCTAAGAAGGGCTGCAAAAGAAAGTGCAGTAGAGAGTGATGATCTCTTCTATTTTGATCCCAAAGTCGTAAACTGGGAAGATTATTTCTTGAACACTCACCTTCCTGGAGTGGTAAAATATGTATTCAAATGAATTACTTAACCATATACAATGTAAGTGTGAATTTGCACAATGGTCCTTAATTATTGTTTGGAACATTCATGTTTCTAGGTTGTACTATATAATATTCATTACAAGGCAGCCTGAAATTAAGTGTAACTAGTGATGATCAAATGTTTTCTGCACATTCTAAGTGGATACTTTTAAATTGTATCCACACGTTATTATAATTTTTTTGTAATCTATAGGTTATATTGGTGTTTTGTTGGATATAAATATTTGTGATTATTGATAAATGTATTGGATTCTTTTTATGGATAATTACACGAACCCCTGTCCTATGAGGTTGGCTTAAAAATCCAAAAAATTATTAAAACTTTATAAAATACCCTCCTGGTCAACTGAAATCTTACAAATACCCCTCAAGGGGTAAGTGTAAGGTTGCGCGGCCTGCATTGCGGTTCTTAATCTAATTCCCACGTTCTAGCTGCACATGAACCGCAACGTGCAAACAAGTACAATTTAGCTTTCTCGTATGATCTGCAAACTATATTTACAACAGAACCCTAGCTTTCCTCAAAGATTTCGAAAGACACAGATATTCAAAATAATATTAACTATGGAATTTAATAAGATAAGAAACATGACAGCCTGCAGAGATCATCAGTTTAATTGCTAACCCATTATAGAAATTGCATCCCAAATTGAAAGAAACAAAATTCAGGCAATATTTGTAATTAATTGATTTCTCGAAAGGGAAAATTGAAATTCTCATTATTTAGGATTGGATCAATACGAAATATAGTCCGCGTATTTATAAATATTGGAATTAAATAACACTAGGTTTCAAAATTTGGCAATATAAGACTAGTTTTTATGGACATATATGTAAAAATACTGACCAATTTAGAGACTTATATATAAATAATGCATCTAATTGGACCTAGATGTAAATATGGTAATTGTCATGGACCCAAATATTATAATTCACCCAATTTATAAAACTCATGCATTTGTACGTAGATTACTATTTATTCTCTCAACTTCCGAAATCCATTTGCATTCTTCTGATCTTTTGCAATGGAAGAGACCAAAATTATTCAGTACTTTGAGGGCAAGACAATTTTCATCATCGGCGCCACTGGCTTTCTTGCAAAGAGTACTCTCTCTCTCTCTCTCTCATGATCATGTATGGTAATACTGAGTATATATTGTTCTCTCTGATCTTTCGTTCTGATCTGCAATTTGGATGCAGTTTTCATGGAGAAGATACTTCGAGTCCAGCCTAACATCAAAAGATTATTTGTTCTAATTAGAGCCAAGACTCATGAACAATCTGTTGAGCAACGTCTACAAAAAGAGGTATAGTATATATCATTATTGCATGAAGAAAGATCTTAAAATTAACTAACTTTGAATTAATTGATTTGATTATGTCTTTAATTAGGTTGTCGGTACTGAGCTCTTTGGAGTTCTCAGGGAATTATGGGGAGAAGAGTACTTCAATTCTGTTATGTCATCAAAAGTTATTCCAGTTTCAGGAGATATCTCTTCTGAAAATTTAGGGATAGCTGATTCCGAATTCAGAAAAACAATGTTGCGGGATATCGATATTATTGTCAACTCAGCTGCAAGTCTGCAACTACCAAATTTGATGGGAGGTACATATACTATATAGTGAGATATAATTTACATTTAGTACCCCTGTGGTTTTATGCAATTACAAATTAGTCCCTATATATACTCATCATATACTGCAAGAATAGTACTAAGTATATGTTAGGTCCATATATGCATTTAAAATATTTTATGTTATAGCTAGGTTTCGTTTTGTCTCTTTTTTCCAACAGATATGATGTAGCGTTAGGAATCAATGCTTTGGGAGCAATACATGTTCAAGACTTTGCCAGAAATTGTTCAAAACTTCAAATGCTTAATTCTTCACGTGTCCACAGGTTATAAGTAATATATATAATAGGAAAAATTACACTTAGACCCCCAAAGGAGTTTGCTAAATTACAACTCATGACCCTCTCAATCAAATAATTAATTGCAGTTACACCTCACACGAAATTGAATAATTACAAGATAAACTCAACCATTAGAGTTCTTTTATGTATCGGATGACGTTATAAAAAATAAATAGTAAATACCGAAAATACCCTTAATTTTTTATATCATGGGGTTGCTCCTAAATTTCACTTAGGTGTTATTTGTAATATCATAAACTCGTCTGGGTCTAAGTGTAATTTTTTAAAGTTAAAAATGGAATATTTCGTTAATTAATAACGGATCGGAACCCTAATGTTCCCTACCGTAACCCTAATGCTTAGGTGTATTTTGTAATTCTTGAATTTTGTGTGAGATATAACTGTAATTGTTTGACTATAAGGGTCATGAGTTGTAATTTAGCAAATTCTTTTGGAGCTAATTAGGGTAATTTTTCCTTTATAATAATATGGGTGAATTAGATCATGTGGGTATCCTGAAATTTGGTATATTTTCAAATTAATTAATTTTTTTATTTAAGAGATTAGTGTATGGTTCCTGAAATTGTCAATAAATGTGTAAATATTGAAAATAACTCCACGTAGGTTTTCATTAATTTGCAGGAAGTTGTTTGGGATATTTTTGGAAAATTCACACATTTATTACGTTTATATATAGCTTTTGTGCATGGTACGGCGGTAGGACTCATCCCAGAGAAGCCATTTCAAATGGGTGAGACACTTCCTGGATCTAAAATTACACATTTAGACATCGAAACGGAGAAGAAGATAATCGACCAAAAATTAAGACAACTTCAAACTGAAAAGGCAACAGAAAAAGAAATCACTAGAGCTATGAAGGATTTGGGCGTTGAAAGGTTAATATATATATATATATATATATATATATATATATATATATATATATATATATATATATATAATTAATATTTATTTCAGAAATCAATTAAAGAATGAATGAATGAAATTGTAATATTGGAAATTAATTCTCATACTTAAATATTATCAGAGCAATGTTGCATGGATGGCCAAACACGTACGTATTTACAAAAGCAATTGGAGAGATGGTATTGAAGAAGTTCACAGCTGAAAAGGCTAATATCGTAATAATACGTCCAACTATTATGACAAGTACTTATAAAGATCCATTTCCTGGTTGGATTGAAGGTCTTAATTAGGTAGATATTATATTAAGGCGAATTATATTGGGTTCCTGATGTTTGTCATATTTATATCTAGGTCTCTCTAGTTTCGTTATCTACATCCTAGTCCATTGACTGGTTAACCGTTAGTCAGTTCCGTAATTTCCTAATACCGTTGTATTTGTCTCATCGAGACGATGAATTTGGAATATAAATTTGTTTGATTCAGTGGAGAAATAAGAAATTTGGACTATACACACAAATGTAAAAAAAATTCTTAAGCTTGTAGTTAACATTCTCGTTTCTTTACCTAATCAGACAAATTTATAGTCCAAATTCATCGTCTCGATGAAAGAATCACAATGGTACCAAGAAATTAACGGAACTGACTAACGATTGACCGGCCAAGGGACTAGGATGTAAAAAATAAAACTAGAGAAACCTAGATATAAATATAAAAAATATCAGGGACTGCAATATAATTTGTCCTTATATTATACGTCAGTTATATTATTTGTTAATTTGGGAAAAATGTAATATTGGGATATATAATAATTTTGGTGAGGTTAAAATTATGTGCATGATGGCATGCAGAACTTTGGATAGTATCTTTGCTGCTATAGGCAAAGGCAAGTTGAAAGTCTTCGTGGGGGATCCAGAGGCAATACTTGACATGGTAAGATCATAAATGATCATTTTGTTTTGTCATATCGATTTAACTATCTGATTATTTCACTAATTATTTTTGGATCTTGAACAAATTAATTAAATGATTGAGATGCATGCAGATACCAGGTGATATGGTGGTAAACTGTATATATGATTGCGGCAATAGCGTCACATTCCAATGATAATTCTTCAATATTTGTTCATCACAGCGAAATCCTGTGAAATATGACAGTGTGAAATTGCTGATCATGCATTGTTATTTAATTTATCTGAAAATCCACTTCTGGATAATTAAGGAAACCCTATCACAGCTGGGATACCTACTATTTTAAACGTCGACATGAACAGCTTCCACAATTATTTGGCAATCCACTACTTGCCATTCATCAAGGTCAGTACTGTGATTATGTATTATATCAATCTGAATTATTTTGTATCTATTAAACCATCTCACATCGAATAATCAAAGATATGGTATTCACTGACTTGGCAAACCTCCCTTCTTCAGCTAGCTCTTTTGAGTTGAGTTAGGTCAAGTCCATTAATTAAACACGGTAATAGAGCGGGTTCAATTATCGGTTTGTCTTTCCTCGCAGATGTTCATTCCTGCAAATAATATATATCACACTCGATCGAACGATTTCTTTTGGCAATTTAAGCCAAAAAAAATTTCTCAAATTCATGAAATCCGGCGCTAGAATTCTCAATTCTTAGTTTTATTTTGATCAGATACTGAAGTTGATAAACATGATGAGTTTCAACCAGTTTGAAAGGCAATATATGGATGCAAAACGAAGATTCGACATTGTCATGCGTCTGGCTGAGCTTTACAAACCTTATTTGTTATTCCGAGGAGTGTAAGTAACTGCTATACCTTAATTCCAACATATTTTAATTTATATATATTATTGCAAATTATATTTGTATCCTAACATTTGTCATATTTATATTTAAGTCTATTTAGATGCATGTCTCTATTATAAATAAATCCCTAAATTGATCAATATTTTTACATGCATATAGGTTCTTAAATTAGTTAACGTACATTTGCTTTTAATTTAATCTACGTTGATGTTTGGTTAGTTTTTATCTCTTTTATTTTTATTTTTTTTCCCTTTCTTTCAATTTAATTTACAGGTTTGGTGATCTTAATACGGAGAATCTACGAATAAATATCAGAGAAAGCAAGGTGAATGCTGAGATGCTTAATTTTGATCCCAAGTGCGTTGAGTGGGATGACTACTTTTTCAACGCTCATTTTCCAGGAGTCGTCAAATATGAATTGACCTAATTAAGGAAGTTCAGTTCGGCCCGCATAAGATATATATGATGCTGGCTCTTTGGAAATCATAATTTAAAAGTTGTAAGCCCAGGCCCATTTCTTATTTGGAATTGCAAATTGAGATTTAAAAGATATAACGTTTTTAACTTATCGAACAGGTTGGATTTTATTTATATTTTAATTTTTGTTTTACTACCAAATTTTCATTATAATGTGTCATCAAAATTGTAAATGAGGTGTCAATTGTCAACCAACACCGCATTGATCATCAAGTCTGGTTTTGCCACTTCACCAGGTAAGTAGTCTTCTATGATGTACTGACACTTCTAAAAATTTCACTCAGTCGTGTTGTCTCAGATACTGTATCGGACACTCCTCTAATGTAAAATATCGAAAAAAATTCATGTCGCCGTATTCATATCGTGTCGTGTCTGTGTATGTGTTTCATATATAGCTAGGTGTTCTTTTACCCTAGTTCATCACATGCCTCTCATGCACATATGGTATTCCGATTGGAAATTAGGGCCCATGTATTAATATACGAAATTGCAAAAACATAACAAGTTAGAGTTTTAAATATCAAAACGAGCTAATTAGAATCCAAATCTCAGTAAGTGTCTCGAATTTGCAATTTCCCTTTAAAACGAAAAGAATAAATTCAATCCTAGCTAGCTACATGGGGTGGGACGAGAAATACAATTTGCACAACTTTTCTCTTTTCTTGTATAAATGAACATTAATTACTTGTCATCAGTTAAAGTTGATTGACAGCCGTATCGAAATTGGGGAGGTTGAGTATGCAATTCTGAAGTAGGTTTTATGTCGGTGAGCTAGCTGTAAAAGCAGTTAAACAAATTCAGGGCGGTTGAGTATCAGAACTGAAAGTACTTTGGGGCCGGGATACACAATCACTTTTGAGATTTTAGAAAATAAAAAGTTAGTGACTAACATCTGACCTACATTTTGCTGGTGTCAAACGGGAAAATATATATAATAATCTTACTAAAACCAAAAAAAAGTTGCTGACCATAATATATTGACTGATAATTAATGTAAGATTGCAATCGATGTAGTAGTAATATATTAATTACAAGTATGATAATTTTCTTGGAGTGTATGACTTTAGATCTTCAATATTCTTGACGTGACCGAAACGAAAGAAAGAGTGAATAGTAAAAGTAAAAGAATTATTTAATTTTTGTGCCCTAGCTAGTCAGAGATTTTAACTGAACGTTGCAAATTGTATATGGATATTGGATACTTAACGGTGCAATCAATTAAAAACCACACTAATCACGGATTAATTACTTGCAAATATTGAATATAGATTTTCACTTGAATTTTCTTCATATCATCATTTGAATCCACCATATATTAATTATAGTGGATTTTGCCGATAAGGTCTTGTCCAAGTGGTAAGAAAGAGACGTCATCATAATCGACCATATATGTCATCATAAGTTTGAGTTTGAGTTTGAGTTCTCGTGAATATTGTATTTTATTCGAGTTAATAATAATTAACACCAAATTACGTTGATTTTGGGTCACCCGAACCCAAAATTTCATTCCTAAACTTGAGATGCAGAATCCTAATTCGGTATTGCATATAGCTCGGAACCCCAAATTAGAGTTATTTTCCCTCGTTTTACTGTTTCAATTTGTATATAGTACTCCCCTATTTTGACAAACTAACGGGTTTTACCCAAAAAAGAAAAAAAAAAGAAAAAAAAAAAGGCAAGCTAACGGGGACGCACGATTCATTTGCTTTGTCCGCGGTTAGTTACTAAGAAACGAAAATTAGGTTTTGGAATTAACTACATTTGAGAATTTTTGGAGTTTGGACTATATAGGGGATTGAAGTAGAGAAATTCACAATTAATGCATGGGAGACCAAAATTTAAAATTGAATTAATATTGTTATAATTTATGGGAAGAAAACTGCGTGCAATTTCGACGTCTACATACATATATAAATCATGAGAATGTCAGAATTAATTTTGTGATCTTTTGTCAGCAAGCATAAGTTTGAGGACAACTAATACAAGTTGTAGCATAGAGCAAATTAATGCTCAAAAGTCTTATCTAGATATATAGGTAACAATGTGGCCGGTCGAATACATTTAATTGTATTATATATACTATAATGCATGTGAAAAATAATTATATATGTTACGTTAATGTTACCCTTAATTAGCTAGCTTTTTAATAATCCCAGGCCACCTAACTTTACGATCATAACACTAGCTAAATTAATGCATCTCACTTGTATATAAAGTCGTGTTTGTAGATAACTCATGTTTCTATTATGCTCTCTACTCGATCGCTCCTAAATCCCCGGCCGGCCATTTCGATCGGTTGATTTAATTTCTTTTGCAATGGAAGAGAGCAAAATTGTTCAATATTTTGAGGGCAAAACAATTCTCATCGCTGGTGCCACTGGCTTTCTTGCAAAGGGTACTATACGTACACTTCTCTCTCTCTCTCTCTCTGTATAATATCTCTGATCTCTGATATTTTTATGCAGTTTTTCTGGAGAAGATACTGCGAGTCCAGCCCAATATCAACAAAATATTTCTTCTAATTAGAGCAACTACTAAAAACTCTATCGAACAACGTCTACAAGAAGAGGTTTGAATTCTAATTTAGCAGAAATAATAGTGCTTATTTTTACACATATATATATTTTTAAATATGATGAATGCATATGCATGAACATGCATAATTAATCTTCCTACCCAAAAAAAGAAAAAACATGCATAATCCCAAAATTGATCATTTTAAAAGATCTTTATTACATGAACAAGATTTTAAAACTAGCTAGAATATTGTCTCCAATATTAACCCTGATAATTATTGGGGTTGCAGTGCATTCCGTTAAAAACTGAATTTCGTACTATTTGATCGATTAATTAGAACCTTTTTTTTTTCAATATTTTGCATGCACATATCAGACACAACACGAGATGATAGAATTTTCAGAAATATGTGTTTAATATAATTATATATCATAGATTAATTAGAAAAACCCTATAGCTAGCTAGGAGAGGAGGTTTATTAATTTGAAAGCAATATCGAGTACAATATGTTCGTCATTACGTACTTGTATTATTGATGAGTGTTTATGAGATGAACAAATGCTAGCTATGCTAACATTAATTAACTATATAACTAATTTTGTGTTCAATTCGATCGCTGCAGATTGTCGGCACTGAGTTATTTCGAGTTTTAAGGGAGTTGAGGGGAAAAGACGACTTCGATTCTGTTTTATCATCAAAAGTTGTACCAGTTTCAGGAGATGTCTCTTATGATAATAATTTAGGGATAGTTGATTCTGAATTGAGAAATAAAATGTGGCAGGAAATCGATATTATTGTCAACTCAGCTGCAACTACCAAATTTGATGAGAGGTAAATATAAATAAATATATATATAGGAAAGCTTACATTCAGTACCCTGAAGTTTTGTATAATTACAAATTAGTCCCTATGTATACTCATATATTAATTAATTGCAAGAATAATAATTAAGTATGTATATGTTAGCTAGCTAGGTCCATATATGCATGCATTTCAAATATTTTATGTTAATAGGTTTCGCTTTAATTTTCTGATCTTTAATTTTCTCCGACAGATATGATGTATCTCTACGAGTCAATGCTTTGGGAGCCATGCATGTTCAAGACTTTGCCCGAAAATGTTCAAAATTACAGATGCTTCTTCATGTGTCCACGGGTAATTATTAGCATGCATTATAATTAAATAATATAAAATTTTGAATACAGATCTAAATAGGAAAATCAATTACCAATTAATTAATCAATTTTATCTTGATTTGAAATTAATATATTGCGTTTTATATATATATATATATATATAGCTTTTGTGCATGGTACGGCGGTAGGACTCATTCCAGAGAAGCCATTTCAAATGGGTGAGACACTTCCTGGATCTAAAATTACACATTTAGACATCGAAATGGAGAAGAAGATAATCGACCAAAAATTA
Source organism: Verbena officinalis (assembly GCA_958496215.1). Classification (NCBI taxonomy): domain Eukaryota; kingdom Viridiplantae; phylum Streptophyta; class Magnoliopsida; order Lamiales; family Verbenaceae; genus Verbena; species Verbena officinalis. Next base: position 2,991,157 of record OY292385.1, read on the forward strand.
AGACAACTTCAAACTGAAAAGGCAACAGAAAAAGAAATCACTAGAGCTATGAAGGATTTGGGCGTTGAAAGGTTAATATATATATATATATATATATATATAATTAATATTTATTTCAGAAATCAATTAAAGAATGAATGAATGAGATTGTAATATTGGAAATTAATTCTCATACTTAAATATTATCAGAGCAATGTTGCATGGATGGCCAAACACGTACGTATTTACAAAAGCAATTGGAGAGATGGTATTGAAGAAGTTCACAGCTGAAAAGGCTAATATCGTAATAATACGTCCAACTATTATTACAAGTACTTACAAGGATCCGTTTCCTGGTTGGATTGAAGGTCTTAGGTACGTACCTATTAATTATAACTTCTCTTTTCTTATATTATTATTATTATTTGGTCGTAATTAACCAAAATTAATTAATATGCAATTCTGTATATATGTGTGATGCATGGCAGAACTGTAGACAGTATCTACGTCGCCTATGGCAAAGGCAAGTTGAAAGTTTTTGTGGGGGACCCGGAGTCAACGCTAGACATGGTAATTAAGAAATATAGTTTACCTAAATTTTAACCCAATTAAATAGTTAGTTCAACAAGAACCTACCCATAATTAGATATTTGATCGAGCATTATAATTTAGCTAGGGTGAAAATAAATCAGATTAATTACCCTAAAATTTGGTGTATTTACAAATCGATCTGTTGATCTAAGAAATATTGTTATTGGTCTAACTCAACTCCCAAAAGTTAGTTCAAGAGATGAGGTTTGTCAAACCATTATATATTGAATACCACATCTTTAATTATTTGATGTGGGGATCGATACACCTCCATCACGCCCAAGGCCGCAGAATACGTGGGACAAACTGGAGTGTGAAGCTTGCAGGATACCATGTTAAAGAAATGGATTTGACCTAACTCAACCCCAAAAGCTAGCTCAAGATGGGAGGTTTGCCAAACCATTAATATTGCATATTGAACAGTACCACATCTTTGATTATTCGATGTGTGGGATGGTTTAGAGATTACCATAAAGTCCCTGAGATTTTTAATAAATGTGTAAATATTCCAAAAATATTCCTATTTAGGTTTTTAACTACCATTTGTTCGGAGCATTTTTGAAAATTTTACATATTTATTGAAATTTCAGGGACTAGGTATATATATGATAATTATTTCTCAAATAGAAGGAATCCATTTATAAATATACCAGATTTTTAGATAGCCAGATATAATGCACCTTAATTATAATTTATATATATATATGTATGTAGTGATCATATATATATCTATATATCAAAAATTGAAAATTTTCACAAATTCAACTAGTATTAAAAATAATTAAATTGTGTTTTTTAATTCATTATAACGTACGTTGACAGATACCAGGTGACATGGTGGTAAACTGTATGGTGGCGGCGATAGCATCACATTCCAACGATGAACATGGTTTTTTTGTCAATCACATTGGTTCATCGAGACGAAATCCTGTGAAATATGAACAAGTCAAATGTCTCATGCATCGTTATTTATCTGAAAATCCACTTATGGATATAAACGGAAACCCTATCACAGTTGGGAAACCTACTATTTTGAATAGCATGGACAGCTTCCACAATTATATGGCAACCCATTACTTGCCATTCCTCAAGGTCAGTAATTTTTGGATAATAATTAATTGATGGTATTTAGTTTCAACTCATCATATATATAGGTGTCAAAAATCAAAATCAAATAGTTTAACCTATAGGGACTCACTATTTTACGTTAAATTTGACTAAATATAGATCAGTATAGAAACCTAATTAACTTTAATAAATACATTTAAGTGGACCTAAATATAAATATGAAAAACGTCAGAGATCCATACGTAATTTGTCCTTATGGTTAATAATTATTGGATTTATCTAACCCTCTGCTTATTGGAATTGAGTATTTTGATTAATATTATTTTTAGTATGTTTTTACGTACGTACTAATCTTAATTGCTTTTTTAATGTTTGATATATGATCGATCAGATACTGAAATTGATCAACATAATGTTCTGCAACCATTTGAAAAGCCTATATACCAATACAAGAGGAAGATTCAACCACGCCACTCGTCTCGCTGAACTTTACAAGCCTTACTTGTTTTTCCAAGGAGTGTATGTTTTTCTGGCTTCAAACATATATTTTTAGTTATTTTTACTTTAATTTCTCACAGTTTAATGTTTAAGTTATTATTTTGATTCCATTAATATTTGTTTCCTATTTTACAGGTTCGACGATGTTAATACTGAAAATTTGAGAATGGGAATAAGAGAATGCAACGTGCTTAATTTTGATCCCAAATGCATTCAATGGGACTTATACTTTCTCAAAACTCATTTTCCTGGAATCGCCAAATACGTGTTGAACTAATTTTCAAGATTCATATGTTGATAATTAATTATTATTCTTCTTGTTGTTTATGAAAATTCTAATAATAAAAATAGATGCTGCTATCCACTTGAATTATTTTCTAGGGGAGTTGTAAACTATTAAAATTCAATGAAATGATATCAACATTTCCCATTATAATTTTATGTTATTGGAGACCCTTTTTTTCTTCTCTTTTTTATTATTTTAAAATTCATTTATATCGATTGAGTCGGGTTAAATTCCAACCTGATGAGAAATTTCATGATATTGATAACTATTTAGATGCTTAGATAAATATTTTTTTGCTTGTATTTTTCTCTAGAAACGTGGGAAAAGATCTCAAAGTGGGCTTGAGATTGTTAGGGAAAATTTATTTAAAAGTTAGAGGCCAAGCCCAATTTCAAATGTGGGCCCATTTTATTTTTAAATTAAATAAAATGCATAATTAATTAAAAAACTTAAAAAACAATACTATATTATATTTTCCATTAATTAGATCATTATAATGTAGATGTATGTTTCTTTTAAAATAATTATATTGTAAATAAACGAGCAATTTTGGTGCTTGCAAGTTGCAACAGAGACCATATTAAAGGTGAAGTTATCCCGTATCTCTCTCTTTCAGGACTTGGACCAGTGGAACATCTGTCGACGTCATTTTACAACGTCGAATGTTCTTTCACACTTAAAAAGCCTCATTATAAATTTATTTTTCTCATTCAAAACGTGGAAAATGTGCTTTTCTGTAGCCTGTACATATACAGAAAGCATGTGGGCATAACAAAATTAAACTTATCTTTTCTTTACTTTTTCCACTCGTTTGTTTCCAGTTGTGGACAGATGGGCACAGTCGATTTGCTTCTGAATTGTACTGGCCTGGCCCTCACTCTATTAATTCATATAAAAAATTAAATCACATATTAATCTTTAATTTGTCTAAAATTAAGATCTACTTCGAGTGTTAATTATATTAAATTATCCCACGTTTGAGTTATTTTGCATTCTGGTATAATTATTTGTTCCATCTCAGTTATCATGGTACCTAACCTTTATAAATGAGTTTTTTTTTTTTTATATATTTATTGTTTTTTCAATGAAAACTTAGAGAATATTAATTATATTAGTTTTTGTTGGGTATCTTTGTCACAGCCACGACGATTCAATCAAACCGTAGCTCCTGGTCGGCCCCGTCTCTACGAACTCAATCACACAAGTTTTATCTCGATTGGAGCTCATATCAACTGCCTATTCGCGTTTTCCTTAATTTACAAATGAGGGTTTTGAAATTAGAAAAGACGCAAATAGGAAGTCGAAATGAGCTTCGGTAAAAATGAAACCCGTGTGACTAAATTCGTTAAGACAAGAGTACTGATCGACTAGGAGGCCGGTATATATGGTTTGATTTGGTAGCTTCAATTGTGATGACAATATCCAAACTTTATTTGAATTTGTGCAAAAACTCACAAGAATATTTCCCAAAATATAATCAAAATATGCCTTTTTGGATACCGATGACCCAATAATGACTTAAAAAAGATTAGGTACCATCGGTTGCAATTAATGATTGAGTAGCAAATTAAAGTGCAAATTAAACCCCCAAACATTAATTAGTAACTTAATATAATCAACCATATGTTTAATTAAACTTAAACATATATAATATATAATTACAGTTGGTACTCAATGGATATATTGTACAACTGTAAATGAACATATATATATATGTATGATTCATGAGCAGTGAGTGAATAATTGGATTATGCAATTGGGAATATTATTGCATGACGACTGGCGAACTGAAGAGGCAATTGGCATTTAGCAGGATCTATTTCGAAATACCGTGTTATTCTTGGCTTATACATATTAATATTATTATTCCCTTTCGATCCGGCCCATAGTTTTCAGGACTCGACTTAAAAAGTGAAAACGAAAGATCGACTAGCTCGCCGTCTATGTTTTAGAGTCCTCTTCTTTTTATAGTTATTATTGTTTCAGAATATATATATATATATATATATATATATATATACTTTTCACAAGTAATTTTCAAACGAGCTTTTGCAAACCGTGTGGAATATATGGATGCCAGTATATACTGATCATGCTAACTAGATATAGTGGCAATAGAAATTTCAATAATGAAAAGAATATTACCATTAATTAGTAATGAAATAATAACAAATTATTTAATAAAAAAGATAATACCAAGTACAAGAATTAGCTGTTTTTTCGACAAAAAAATAAAGAGATTCCAATCAGTATTTATATGGTCTATTATTAAATATTGTTTGTATTATAATTGTTATTTTAATATTTATATAACATTCATGATATTTCTTATATATATATTCTCTCTACTACAAATATAAAATCAGTACTTCGTCATAAAACAATCATATTATTATTTTTGTACATTTAAAATGAGTTTTTTATATACATAATTCCTGATTATTTTATAAAATGAATTATTTTGGTATATGTGCTTTAAATTCTGAATTAATAATTTTTAATGTATTGTTAATAATTATATAAAAAAAATATGGTTCAATTTATTTAATAATGTATATTTTATAATTAAATTTTCCCGTGCAACGCAGGGGATAAAAAGCTAGTCCGTCAATAAACCGATTACTATTAGTGATAATTTTGCATACAAAATCTATTTTGATTTGGTAATTACTTTAATTATAATTTTGATATTATCACTTTATATTTTGTAATTAATACCATGTTTTTGTTAAAACTGTTGAAAACTTTGTTATTAAACTATATTATAAATCATGTTTAGGATATATATCATATAAAATTTATACCGAGTTAAATAGAAAGGCGAGATAGTTTTTTTTTTTTTTTTTTAAATTCGATCATTGTCATTGTAAGGAGTCAAACTCCAAACCTCCACATTTAGAGTAATATCTGGTAGCCACTAGGTCAAACTCCAATAGTTGAAAGGCTAGATAGTTTAGGTTACAAATTAAAAAAATTTGAAAAGTTGAGGTTTGCAAATTATTTTTTTTCTTTAAATAGAATATATGACTATATGACGCGTAATTACTTATGATGTGAAACTATCATTAATGTCATTCAAAAATATTATAGCAAAAGTAGTTCAATCATTTATTCTTCAAACAAACATTCATAGGAAAATGAAAAGGTACATGATTTCCAGAAAAATAAAACCAAACCTAGCTAATTACCTAATTAATATTTGAGGAGCCCACAATCTCATAAGGACCACATAATATTAATACTGAATAAAATAAAATAAAATAAAATAAAAATAAGCAGCAATGTTCATTTCAAACCAATATAAAATCAGAGAGCTGCTTCATTCCCAATGCCCACTTCCTCATTCTTTCCTCGCTCTTATTCCTTATCAATTTTATCATCAAATGGCTTTTCTGTTCAGTTTCATCTTCTTCACCTCCACATCGATTCTCCTTCTTTTCTCAATCTTAGCCTTCATTCTACGACTAAAGCTATGGTGCAGCTGCGATGTCTGCCAGAGCTTCCTCACTTCAAGCTGGTCCCTCAACTACAACAATCTCTGCGACTGGTACACCCACCTCCTTGCAGAATCACCAACCTCCACAATCCATGTCCACGTGCTGGGTAACATCATCACCGCCAACCCAGAAAACGTAGAGCAGATGCTCAAAACCAAGTTCCACAATTACCCAAAAGGGAAACCCTTTTCCGCAATCCTCGGCGATCTTCTGGGCAGAGGAATTTTCAACGCCGACGGCGATTTATGGAAGTTTCAGCGCAAAATCGCTAGTCTTGAACTCGGCAGCGTTTCCGTTAGATCGTTGGGGTTTGATATCGTCACCTCGGAAATACACTCCAGGCTGATACCTCTACTATCATCCGTCGTTTCCGATAAAGATAATGGACATTTAATTAATGGAAAATTTATCGATTTACAAGACATTTTCCGACGGTTTTCGTTCGACACTATTTGTAAATTCTCATTCGGATTGGACCCGGGTTGTTTGAAACTGTCACTTCCAATGTCGGAATTCGCCTCCGCTTTTGATCTCGCATCAAAGTTGTCAGCCGAAAGAGCGATTTCGGCGTCTCCATTGATTTGGAAAATGAAGAAGCTTCTCAATTTGGGCTCGGAGAAGCAGCTCAAAAAAGCGATTAAATCAGTTCACCAATTAGCTGACGAGGTCATCAAACACAAAAGATCAAACATGAGTGAATTCTCCGACAGTACAGACCTTTTGACACGTTTCATGGGCACAATCGAAGACGATGAATTCCTCCGAGATATCGTCATAAGCTTTCTTCTAGCAGGACGTGACGCAATCGCGTCATCACTAACGACATTCTTCTGGCTACTGAGCCAAAATCCGACGGCTATAAAATCCATCCGCGACGAATCCGACGGCGTGATGGGCCCGCCCAATTCCCAAAACATCGCGACTTTCGATCAGCTGCGGGGAATGCATTATTTGCAGGCGGCCGTGCACGAGAGCATGAGATTATTCCCGCCCGTGCAGTTTGATTCTAAGTTCTGTGAAAATGACGACGTTCTTCCGGATGGTACCTTTGTTTCGAGAAGTACTAGGGTAACTTTCCATCCGTACGCGATGGGGAGAATGGAGAAAATATGGGGCTCCGATTTTCTTGAGTTTAAACCCGAGAGATGGTTGAAAAACGGGGTTTTCAAAATGGAGGATCCGTTTAAGTATCCGGTTTTTCAGGCAGGTCCGAGGGTTTGTTTGGGGAAGGAAATGGCGATTGTGGAAATGAAAGTTGTGGCTTTGTCTCTTATCAGACGGTTCGACATCCAAGTGGGTTTGTTGGGCCGGGTTCCGAAATTTGAACCCGGTTTGACTGCTACGCTTAGTGGTGGTCTACCAGTTATAGTTCGAGAAAGAAAGTGAAGTTAGTAGCTAGTTGAGGTATATTAAAGTACTAATTATAGGTTGAATATTCTCTCAAGTAAATTAATGGACATTTTTTGGGCACTAAGATAGTTAGATTTTCCAATGTAATATAATGGTATTTGAGATTTGTCAATTGTCATGGACGTACATAACCCAAATTGGAAGGAGGATACATGAGTTCTACAATTAATGGAAAATTTCGGTTTAAATTGTCTATTTTGGCATTAAAAAGTACTTAATTATTAATCTAAACACTTTCTGTTTCGTTTTTTTGTCTTATAAGTCCATTTATATGGATCGAGTGGGATCAGACCATAAAGTTCTTTCTTCTAATAACATTTGTGTAACTTGTGTTCATAGGAGATCTCGAAATCGAGATTTTTGATTAAGTACTTAGCATAGCGCTAGACCGCTAAATTATGCTAGTTAATTGATGGTAATTAAACACTTTGTGAAGGTATACCATATTTTGGGACAGGTCCAATAGGTCTTAATGGACGGAATTTATGGACCTAAGTAAAAAGAGCCTAATTATATATATATTTTTTGAAAGATAATTATCGTATTTATTTGAGAATAATTATATGAACAAGATTCCTATCTTTTAGGGATTATTATTTCATCTATAAATATGGCTCCATCCTAAACATAAGATTCTATTCTGAAATATCTCGTAAAACTTCAATATAATTAAGTATGCTTAATTTTATAACGCATCACTTTGTGTTACAAGATTCAATTCCTTCTTAATCTTGTGACCTTTTATATGAAATTCTTAAGTCGTCTCTATATACAATTACACTATGTATTATATATTCACAAACGTACATATATTTAGTGGCGATTGAAAAAAGGAAACAAATTATATGTTGTTGTTGGTATACTGTGATGCACAAACATTATGTATAGAGCAATACAAAGAAGACATAATACGGATATAGTAATATGAATAATTTTTAATATTTACAATTATAAAGGTGTAAGACATGAGTGACAAACACATGACACATTGGGCTCATTTTGGTGAATGGAAGTAGTACTATTGATGCGTATCGATTTTACATTTCAATAAATCCGGTGTTTATTTCAAGTGATTTATTGAGATTCGTGATTGTGGAGGTGTTCGGAAAATATTTCCTCTGATAATCGCGTAGGGTTTTAGGGTTTTTGTGACTATTGAAGTGCTCGAAAATAGCCCTTCAATAGCCTCATATTACTCTTTTGACAGAGTGTTTGAGAATTCTCGGGTATTCTCGATGGATATTTCGATGATCTTTTAATGGGGGTTCCGTCCCCTTTGTAGAGACTTATCCGTAGTCTAAATCGTGTTAGGATTAGAGTTTTTTACTGCCTTAAATTACTGTTCCTTCAGAGTTATTATCAAATTATGGTTCTGTTTAATCTGGGCCTTTAGATTAATTCAAATTATTAAGTCCAATTGAATTTTATTAAGTCCTTAGTCCAAATATCCTATTAGTATTATTGGACTTTTAATTGTATTGAGCTGAACCCAAAAAATGGAATACCATCAACTATAATTATTAATGTAGTACAAAGTAATCATATCATGATAGTGGCAATTACCATCTCAATATATGATTGTCAGTGGTTGGGATTAGGACAAATTACACGTGGTTTGTGGGTGAATAGATGCAATGTACTTATGTTGGGATATATACATGCACTATCTTATCCATTAGTTCCAAGAGATCTTTCTTGGTTTCTTGTATTAAAAAATTAAAACACTTGATAAACATCTTTAATTAAGAGTGCCCATATGCGGCCATCGATACGATGGGTACCGCCCCATTTTTCTCTTCATCAGTATCCTTAATTTGAATTTAGCCCCGGACACAGCTCGAGTTCGTGAGCCTATTTAACGTGAGAATAAGTTTCAAAACTCAATAAACTATTGATAGGGGACAAATCCAACTTTGGGCACTACACAAATCAAGCCACTCAAACTGGTAAAACACGTGTAATCCCACAAAGAATTGCACGTGAGTTTGCTTCATTTGGATTAAATAAGTCTTGATAAGAGTTGGTAACTTGGTATATTCAAGAATCTTATAATTAAGTCCAATAAAGACTAGTGTTACAGATTCTTCTTTTTTAATTGTTTTAGGCTTACAAGTTACAAGTCATACTTGGGATTGAGAAAACTCTGCTCCACAGCCGCTATAACCCTTTATCCCCCCACCTCAGCCCACCTTCCATTAAGAAAATTAATATTTATAAAAATAGATTTTCAGGTCCCATTCTATATGGAAGCAAATCTTCCCGTGGTTTTAATTGTATTAACTATGATCGTAAAAATTAAATATTTAACGTATCAGATCATAAGGCTTATTATTTCTAGAGATTAATAAAAAATATGTTCATTTCTAATAACGTCGGCACGCACATGTGTATAGATGTAAATTATGTAATAAAGAAACAAATTCCAAGAATAAATTTAAGAAATCGAACTTTTAAAGTGTAGCTACTGGCTAGTTTAAAAATTGTGCTGGACAAACCTATCGAAAGGTGTCAACTCGGCCAAGTGTTTAGATTAGCTTAATTGTATTTGTAGGTATAAATATTTGATGATATTTTTGAGAGTTGAAACCATCACAAGAAAAGAGAAATTCGGATAGATTTTAATATATATTCCACGACATCACCATTAATGAAACTATTCAAATCTTGTTATTTTAACTTTATGTTGGCGAAAAGCATAGGTTTAAATCACATCTAAAAGACTACAAAACATTCGATCGTGCAATTGTTGGGCAATGAATGGAAGTATATGATTCTTTTGACGGTTCATGAATTTATTAAATCTTCCTAGTCTAGACCTATCATTGAGCATTAAAATTTCACTTTATGTCTCATAATTAAGTATTTGTTGTTCATTTTTTATCCTATAGGTTATATATTACATAAATCTCTTATAAAGTACAAAAAATCTCGACTTGTGTCTCAAAGTTAGTGTTTTTCCATAAGTCAGTTAACGGAAAAACTAAATTTGAAATGTAAAGTGAGATTTTTGCATTTTATGGAACATAAAATAAGATTTCCGTAATATATGGAACTAAAACCAAAATGATGATATTTTATGGGATGTAAAATAAGATTTTCCCATTGAGCATTATTTGCCATTTACAATTTTCGTCCTAATACCATGTGAAGTACTACAGATAACTAAATATAGAGGTTAATAACTTATGAAAAGTGGGACGAATTACATACAATTTCTCCAAGGTTGTCGTAATTACAAAATATTTTTTTATTTTAACAATTACAGAAAATTTTTTGAGGTTTCAAGAGTAAATAAATTACGGGTTCTTTTTTCAAGTTTTTGTATAAATTACGAGGAATATTTTGTCAGATTTTCGTAATTGTTTGAAGCCTCATGCGGGTTATCTGTAATTTTTGAAATAAGAAGGTGTAGTTTGTAATTGTTGCAAATTTTTGTAAATACCAGCTATTATCGAGACCACCAAAAGAAACGAGGTCTACTGCTTTTCTGGGCCAAACCTAATGTTAAAAACTTTGGGCCAATTGGGCTTATTGATCTGTTAAACTATTGGGCCGGTTAAAAGAGGTAGGAAGAGAAACGAATCGAGATCCAGGGGTAATTTGGTCACTTTACATCATAGTTGCGAGCGCGGGAAACAAACCTTCATCCCCTCACCCCGCCTCTCTCTCTCTCCAGTCTATAGTCTCTCTCAAGTCTACATTCACTGTCTCTCTCTACAAATCCATCTCTATCTCTTAGCTCGTCATTGTTTTTACCTTCTTTGTACATTATTTGACTCTGCAATTGTAGGACTCCACTGTATAAATTATGAATGGCGGCGATAACCGGAGGAGAGATCGGAGGGATACCCGAATTTCTAAAAAGCAGAAGCTGATTCTTAGCGCGGAGGAGCAGTTCGAGTCCAAGCTCGGCTTCGATCTCTTTACCGAAGGAGAGAAACGCCTCGGTTGGTTACTCACTTTTGCTTCTGTGAGTTTCCTCTTCTCCCTTCATTTCCGCAATATTTTCATCTTTTAACCCAGTTTATTAGAGTGCCGCTAATTCTATTTAAATTTTTTTTTTATTTGGGGCGGTTTTCCTAAATAGTCGTCTTGGGAGGATCAGGATACTCATAAAGTGTACAGTTGCGTTGATCTGTATTTCGTATGTCAGGTAAAGGCTGCAATTAAGGAATTAGTAAAGTAATTACATTTGGGAGAAACTTATTTATCTATCTACTTATTTTCTGTTGAATGTTTTGCGTGAAGGATGGTTCAATGTTTAAGGCAAAGTATAGGTTTCGGCCATATTTTTATGCTGCCACCAAGGTAAGCAAAAACACACTTAAATCCTACAGTTACTATCAAAACTTCAAAATTTAACGATTTTTTATATCTCCAACTACTTAATCATGGGGTTTTGATTAATGTGATTACAGGAAAAAATGGAAATGGACGTTGAGGCGTATTTGAGAAGGCGTTATGAAGGCCAAGTTGCAGACATTGAAATTGTGGAGAAAGAAGATCTTGATCTTGTAAAGCTAATCTGTCCTTTAACATATTTCCTTAGATGCTAATTTTTCTTCTCTAAAGCTTATTATGTGAAGTGAAAAAGTTTTCACAAGATTTTCTTCTGTTTCGGCCAAAAAAAAATAAAAAAAAAGACATCTGAGCTATCACTACCTAAATATCTTTGCTGCATGAGTTATAACTGTGATGTGCCTAGTAAATTAGCTGTATTTCAAGGAGAAAAACATAGTTCATTTTAGGTAATTGTTAGAAGCTCTAGGTAGATGAGAAGAAAGTGTTGTTTAAGTCTTGCTATGGTAGAAAAGAAAGGAGTTTACTGGTAAAAACAAAAACTTGTTCAAGCATATTGTTGTTAGCAAGCTTCTATCGGTTCGAGTCACAACTGAATCCTTGACTGAACTAGTGTACTGTTAATAATTTACTGAGCTTTTTAATGCGAGGATTGTGATTCAAGTAAAAATCTTTTGCTAGGATATGAAGATCCTTGATAGGATACAATAAGTTCCAACCACTTTATTATACAGTGCGAATCTAACAACTTTCCGAGTCCTAGGACATTGCTGATCAAAGTTGTTAGCCAGCCGTAAAATGCCGTAGAGGACAGAGTAGATGCTGCTACTTGAGCCTTTCTGCTCTGCACTTCTACATTTTTATAACCCTTGTATAAGAATTGCTGTTCCCATTTTTTTACTCTTTGCACAATTACTGCCACACTAGTGCCTGGATGTCCTGAATACATTTCGTGAGAACATTAAGCTCATTAACCCTCCTCCAAGGTTGAGGTCCTTTGTGTGGGAGGTCACGTTAGTTATCACTAGCAGTGTCCATGAAAGATTTGTCAAATACATGGTGGTTACCTGTACTTAAACAGCAACAAGTGTTTCTGGGTCATAGTCTAGGAACAATGATTTACAGTATCTTACATGCGTCTGAGTAAGAAAAAAGGTTGTCTAACTTTTTGGTGATCTATATGATTTACATTAGGATCAACCAGGTCAGTTCAGCGCACAATTTTATTCAACTTGATTAAGCCTTGTATCACATTCTCATGGTTGACATATATCCTTGTCTTGGGCTTAGACTTTGTCATGTTTCAATATTAAACCACAAAGCTCAATCCCATGAAAATTTAGGACAATATATTCCTCTACAATTTAGTCTACAGAGATTGGTCTGTGAGGCTGTGAAGTGAAGCTTTTCATATTGAGGCAAAAGATCATTTGGTTGGACATAAATTATGCATGACCTGTATGAGAAGCTAAGCTGCATAAACGAAGTATACAGTAAGGTGATAGTATTCTTACACTCTAATAGCTGTTAAAAAAAACTGAAAAATGATAATCTGTTTTAGTTGCAGTAAATTATGCATGACCTGTATGAGAAGCTAAGCTGCATAAATGAAGTATACAGTAAGGTGATAGTATCCTTACACTCTAATAGCAGTTAAAAGAAAAACTGAAAAATGATAATCTGTTTTAGTTGCAGCCCCTATTTCCATAATGACTTTTTACGTGTACACTCTAAGATATTTCAGTTGAGTTGAATCTTTTTAGCCATGGGTCAAGTGTTTATGCTGTTATATAGTTGAATTTTTTTCAACCATGCTTTGAGTTTTATCCTGTTAATTACCATTTCTTTCGTGCTCAGAGTACACCATGCATATCCTGGAATTACCATGTCCTGAAGTCTTTATACTTTTGTTGCAGAAAAATCACTTGTCTGGTTTGCGTAAATGCTATTTGAAGATATCTTTTGATACCGTGCAACAATTGATGCAAGTGAAGAATGATCTCATGCATATTGTTGAAAGAAACCAAGCGAAGTTGGATGCCGAGGATGCATATGAGTCCATTTTGACAGGGAAAAGGTGATATCTGTTTTTTATTTTCTGGGGCATAACTATACATAGTTGTTTTACTCATTTTAGAAACTTACCTTACATTTTGAATTATAACAATATTCATGAATATTTAATATATACTTGAATTGTGTTGGATTTTTTTGCATAAAGTTGCAAAGTTGAGCTTTTCTTAATCTGGAGATGTTTTTAATGGGCAGCAAACAACGACCTCAGGATTTCATTGACTGCATCAATGATCTTCGAGAATTTGATGTACCCTATCACGTTCGTTTTGCCATCGACAAAGGTCATTCATTCATTCATATTTCAGAAATTTCTTTTTATTCACCGTAGTCCCTATGGATTCATAAACTACAAACATATTCTCCCTCTCATTCTTGAGTTCCAATAATTCAGATGTAAGGTGTGGGCTGTGGTATGACGTGAGTGTATCCAGTGCTGGGATTACCGTAGAAAGGAGAGCAGATCTGTTGCAACGTGCTGAAGTTCATGTCTGTGCTTTTGATATTGAGACCACGAAGCTTCCCTTAAAATTTCCTGATGCTGAGTACGATTCAATCATGATGATCTCTTACATGGTTGATGGCCAAGGGTACCTCATCATTAATAGAGAGGTAAGTAGGACGGACTAGAATTTCTAGTTGGTATTGACAACCAGTAATGCATGTTACTGATAGCTTGACACCCATTCATTGCTGTGGATATTAGTCAGGTGTAAGAATTGCATCTGTTTGAAATTTTTCTTCACATCCACAAACATAAAACTCAGTTTCTAGAGTGTGTATGTTTGTAGTATTTAATGCGTAAAGGAAGACTGTCTTCCAACCTTTGCAGGTTCACTCTACAAAAGAAACCAAATTGAATGATATGTTATTGAAACAACAGTTGGATAAACAAGAAGCTGAGCATGCCATTGCGAATCAATTGTCAACAGGATCCTATTTCCATTTTTCTACAGATATTTCAGTATAAACTAGCTGGGCTTCAATAGAAGGCTATTAAGTTTTTTCTGAGATCATTATTTAATGTTGATGGTCGATAGACTGGCTCCACATCTTGTTAAATGTCAAAGATTAAACAAAGGCTAGATAATTAGGTGTGGATTTCTTGGCAATTGCTAATACTTTCTGAGTTAGTCTATCAAATTAAAGAGCTTCACAAAAAAATGTGTTTAGCCTAGTCTGAACGCGCTATAATGTTTGGAAAACAGAAATTATCCCATCCCTTGTTGGCTGGTTAGCTGATTAATTTGTATGACTGTCCTATAGTTGAATAATACTTGTGTATTTAAACCATTGCAGTGTGTTGGGGAGGATATAGAGGATTTAGAGTACACTCCCAAACCAGAATTTGAAGGTTTATTCAAAGTGACAAATGTGAAAGATGAGGTAACAAGGTTCTTTTACTTTATATATATATATACTCGTTACATAATCAGTTTCGTTATTACTTCATGGCTCTGCGTTTATCACAGAAAGGACTTCTTAGAGCATGGTTTGCCCATATGCAAGCTGTAAATCCTGGTATATACGTCACATACAACGGTGACTTTTTTGATTGGCCATTCCTGGAGACTAGAGCAGTCCATCATGGTTACAACATGAATGAAGTATGTTGCCTATTAATGTTTGCCACATTAAGTTTCTTAAGCTATTTTCAGTTAATTGCATTTAACATTCCTAGACCATGGAGGGTACCTCTTAATAACTTTTTTCAATTACAAATTTGATTGTCACTATAAGATGCAGAAAAATGTAAAGCTATACGCTTGTAGGATATGTGATTTTCCTTACTACCATGATACTCAGCATACATAAATTCAAAAAAAAAATTGCCATTATGTGTTTTGCACATTCAGTGGCATGTTTCTCCAAAGCTTCAACTATTGATTCTTAAAGACTAAAATGTTTTTCGTCGTAGTTATATTTGTACCAACAGGATACTTTCGATTTTAGTTTGCTTACATGAGTATATAGTTGATCATATGAGGAGCTTGATGGTAATTGCAAACGTCATTTCAGTTTGTTGCAAATTCTTTTTCCGTTGTATTATGAAAAATTCTAGCTTTATAAATTCCTTCAGTTATCTGTTTTCTTTTAACTTTTGAAATGCAGGAACTTGGATTTCGGTGTGACAAAATTCAAGGGGAATGTCGTGCCAAATTTGCTTGTCACCTGGATTGTTTTGCATGGGTTAAACGTGATAGTTATCTCCCTCAAGGCAGTCAAGGCTTAAAGGTGCACTTTATTCTGTTTGAACTTCTGTTTCAGCTGTTCGCAACTTGTACTTTTGTAGTTTTTTTATTTCTATCTGTGATTATGCCCTTTCTCCTGTTTTTCAATGCTAATATTTTCCTTTTGTTTTCTTTTAGTGGGAATTGCTAAAGTTTATTCCATAATATTTCGCTCCTGTCTTAATAACTTGTAGAAAATCATGCATCAAATATGATCTTTGTTATCAGACAAATTTGTTTTCCTGGTGAAAGTAACTTTAAAGAAAGGAATTACTCTGACTATATTGAATTTAAATGCAATTAAACTCCAAAATGTGCCAAGTCACATTCATGTATATTAGATCTAGTGAGAGCCTGATGATGCCATGGAATGCAAATATATATGATCTGCTCTGTGTAATACATTTAGACACAAAGAAAATTGTCTTCTGTGCTTAATTCCGGTGCAGAATATGTAACTTTTTCTTCTATTCTGATTCAAATATGGTTTAGGATGTGAAGTTCCTTCCGATTTTGTCTGGCTACATTTATATTTCGGTTACAGGCTTATTTTCTGTTAACAGTGCCTGTCATGTTTTTCTCTATAATTTATGTGCCCAGTACTTGCAACCTTTCAGGCTGTGACAAAAGCCAAATTGGGTTATGATCCGTTGGAAGTCAATCCTGAGGATATGGTTCGTTTTGCAAAGGAGAAGCCCCAGGTATGGTCTACATAACTACACATTTTGACACAGTTGCTGCATTTTACAATTGGAGAAGATCAATAATGAAGTCACATATGAGTGGTCCTAATAAAATTAAATATATTGCTTATAAGCCCCTTTCTAGCTGGGAAAAGATGGTCTTATTGGATTACTATTTGAGCTAATATATATCCTTTTGGAAAAGAATTCCAAGTTTAGAACTAAGAAACTGTACTTCTTCTCTTGTGGTTATTGATAATAAACATCAAAGATATTGAATAAACATGCATGCAACTGTATAAAGTTACAAGCCTGGTTGAGATTTTCTTATTGTTCAGGATGAAGTTTGAAGAAAGTATTCTGAGGTTTGTAGTTTAATAAAGTCACCTCAGTGAGAAGATACTGAATAAAAATAGATGTCATTATACAAGCTCTGATGTAGCTTGTAGATGGTTTATCATGTACAAGTTCTTGTTTCCTTGGGTCAATGGCAAAGGAGGTCCCTAATCTTTCGGTTACTATAATAATTGACTATTGATCATCAACCAAAAGATTCTATTCAATGGCATTTTCCACTTTCAAGGTTGAAAGACATTTATCTTCATGAAAATAAGAACATCAGTTATGCTAAATAATTGTTTTTGGTGTCTTAACTATTTTTGTGCAAGACCCTTCTGTAGAAGGTTAGAAATCCTTGAGAACAAACACTTTTCGCAAGTGACAAACGGTAATCATGAACTGCTTATTCTGCTCTTGTTATTTAGTTTGTGTGAGAGAAGACTGATTTTAGAACATAGTTTCTTGACAACGGCAATTTGAGCTTATGCTTGGTTTATGATGTAGTATATTAGAATTGTGCTGAATATGAAGTTATTACTTATGAGATCCAATTGATGCTCAGTACTTTCAATTAAAACATTGCATCATGTTCAGCAGTAACCCGATGAGAATATTCCCATTGATCTTGTTGCCTTAAATTCTTTATGACTTGCAGATGATGGCCTCTTATTCAGTTTCTGATGCTGTTGCAACTTACTACCTGTACATGACTTATGTTCACCCTTTCATTTTCTCCCTAGCCACAATAATTCCCATGCCACCAGATGAGGTTCTAAGGAAAGGAAGTGGGACTCTTTGCGAAATGCTTCTTATGGTCCAGGTTGATAATCAAAGCCTATGTAATTATGCCTTTGTATTGAAACTTCTTATATTGCATTCTTTTTCATAAGATGATTAATTGCAGCGTTTCTAATTTAATTTTCTATTTACTTGTTCTGTATTGTGGGCTATTGTGTTTTGGTGTCTCTGTTCCTATCTTCTAATCGGTCCTTGGAAGGAAACTATGTGGGCTAGAAGTAGAACAGAAAGTAGAGGAAACAAAAATAGTCTTTTTAGGTGCCCCGGTGCATTTATTGTTCCCCTCGTCTGTATAATGATGCCTTGGTTTCTGCTTGTATGATACTTGCAGGCATACAAAGCGAATGTTATCTGCCCGAACAAACACCAATCTGATCCCGAGAAGTTCTACAATAATCAACTACTTGAGAGTGAGACATATATTGGTGGCCATGTGGAATGCCTGGAAAGTGGGGTTTTCAGATCTGATCTTCCTTCCAGTTTTAAACTCGATCCAGCTGCTTATGAGGTAATCTATATCAACTCTTCAATAATGATTTCAACTTCATTTTGTTACAAATCCCAGTGATTAGCAAACTAACAGTAAAATGTTAGAGGGATTGTAAGTGAATCCCTTGCGAAAAAATATACACAAATTATCTTATGCATATCGTCGAGGCAGCCTGAACAGCCAATTTTCAGAATTTTGAAGATTATTATCATTTTTTTCTTGAATGAGATGATTGATCAGCATATGCTGTATCTCCAGCAGTTGAAATGGTTGATCAAATTCTCCACTGTGTTGATTAAATATCAGAAGTTCCTAACTAGTCTTGTTTGTGTGCTGTCTTTTAGTATCTTTTATGCTTATTTAGGTCATGTTTTTCACTTGCCAGACAGCTATTGAAATTTGAATAGTTTGTGGTCGCTTTTTAGATCTGTGAACACTTATCGGCTAGACATTCTTTGCTTGTTTAGGCTTACTGAAAGTCAGAATACTTTATCCTTGCAGCAACTACTTGATAATCTTGACCGTGACCTGCAATATGCAATCAGAGTGGAGGGAAAGACGGACCTAGAGTCAGTTACAAATTATGACGAAGTAAAGAATGCTATCAAAGAAAAGGTACTTTGACTTCTTTTATTGAAGCCGGCTTTATTTCTTAGTAACTCTATGTGAAGCAGAGGTATCAAACTATTGTGTTTAGTTTTATCATTATACTTAAGTTTATTTTAGGCAGGCCATAATTTCCTAGTTCAATTTATTATCGTCTAATAGTGAAGTTCATTCCATGTGCTAACATAGACAAACTTACGTTCATGTGACATGTATTTTTAAATAATTTTATGCATGTATTTGTGAAGAGCTTAATGTGCTGGTGAAAGAGTTGGATTCTTTTACTTTTTATTTTTAAAAATTCTGGTATCTTAATACTATGAGTGCAATAAATAGCACAAGCATGTAACTTGATGTGCAAATGTATATTGATTCTACCTTTCGATGTACAGCTTGTGAACTTGCGGGATGAGCCAATACGTGAAGAATGCCCTCTCATATATCATCTTGATGTTGCTGCAATGTACCCAAACATCATTTTGACGAACAGGCTTCAGGTAATCAAATGAAATGACTTACATGTCCATGAACTTTGCTTGAACTATTCTAATCCTTTACACTAAGAGAGCAAATGTAGACATATGTATAAAACTAAGATTTGATACCATCACCTGAATGACTGGTGTCCTGCTTCAGTTGTGGTACTTTGTTCAGTGATATCAGAATGACCTGGTAGCGTATTAGTTTAAAAAAGATACAGGGTGCGACAACTTCCTCTGTGTGCAAAAATGAACATAAAGCTGAACGAGTCATGGAACTTTAATCTGGAACTTTTCCATTTGAAAGCCAAGAAGATTTATATAGGCTGCTCATGGGAATGTTCTGATTTTATTGGGCAAAGTTATCACATGATGATTAAATAGTATATAGTAATAGAGGGACTCCTTTTCTCATGGTTGGCAGTAGAAACCTGATCATTTAATGAATGGCTTCAAAGGATTTGGGATTTTAGATTTGATCAACCTAAGCTTTGGTTTTTAACGGGTGCTGTAGGTGTTATATGGTGTTTTTATCTCTCCTTGGCATGTGTTAGAGATATTATGAATGTGTCCCCTTTCTAACAACTTGAACTTATCTCTTCATCCCCTATTCTAGAAAACATTCAATTGTCACTCTTCTGTAGTTCACTTAGGCTAACATTGGCTTTTATAAAACACCTTATGAAAAAATTTGTTACAACTAAGAGCACTAACCCGAGTTTCATCATTTCCCCCAATCTCTAGCCATCCTCAATAGTCACAGATGAAATATGCACTGCATGCGATTTTAATCGTCCGGGCAAAAACTGCCTTAGGAAGCTTGAATGGGTTTGGCGTGGAGAGACATACATGGCAAAGAGAAGGTTTGGTTCATGTTCCTCTATTATTTGGAAAAATTAATACATGATTGCTACAAGTATATATTAATGAAGTTGTTGACATTATTTTGATACAGTGATTACTATCATATAAAGAGGCAAATTGAATCTGAGCTTGTTGATAGCATGAACGTGCAACTATTTAAATCTTTCCTTGACCTTCCTAAAGCTGACCAACAACTGAAACTCAAAGAGCGTCTAAAGAAATACTGCCAAAAGGTATACATCCTTGCCGGCAACCTTATTTGAAATAAATAAGTGCCAACTAGAGATCTGAGAGTTATCTTTCTTTTTTATCTTCCAGGCATATAAAAGAGTATTAAATAAACCTATTAGTGAACTTCGAGAAGCAGGGATTTGCATGCGTGAAAATGCATTTTATGTTGACACTGTCCGCAGGTAGGCATCAAGAACTTTAAGTCATTATTTTTGACATTTTGATTCCACTATTTTACTTACTCTCTGGAGTGACATTCATGCATCTACTAGTTTTAAGTTGGCATTTCAAGCTAAGTGTTCTTATTTAAGATTGTGTTCTCTTTTGCTTGGCTAAAGTTTTCGAGATAGAAGGTATGAATACAAAGGGCTCAATAAAGTTTGGAAAGGGAAGTTGTCGGAAGCAAAGGCTAGTGGGAATTCTATTAAAATCCAGGAAGCACAAGTACCAATCTCACTCATTCTGATGTACAATATGTTACGGTTTTATTGACATGGAACTGACATTAATTAACCTGCTTTTACAGGATATGGTAGTCCTTTATGATTCATTGCAACTTGCCCATAAGTGCATTCTCAACTCATTCTATGGATATGTTATGCGGAAGTATGTTACCAGACTTCCATTTGCTTGTAGTCCCAACTGTCTTATGAATCTATCAGAATCTTATATATCTTGGTCAATTTTAAATTTCCTAGGGGTGCAAGATGGTATTCAATGGAAATGGCTGGAGTTGTTACTTATACTGGAGCAAAGATAATCCAGAATGCTCGGTTATTGGTTGAAAGAATTGGGAAGCCTCTCGAGTTAGACACTGATGGTATCTGGTGTTGCTTACCAGGGTCGTTCCCAGAGAACTTCACATTTAAGACAAAGTAAAGTTTTAGTTACTCAAACGCATGGTCACGTCCACCTTTGTTAACATAAAAATGCTTGATTCTTCAATTAATATGATTAAAACTGAAGTTACCAGGGCTGATGTTGGAGTAGTTACATCTAATATGTGCTTAGGTTGTCTACTCTTTTGCCTTCTGGTTGTTGTTGTTTTAAGATATTCTAATCATCTCTTATGGAACATTTATATCAGGCAATCAAAGAAGTTGACAATATCATATCCTTGTGTCATGCTTAACGTTGATGTGGCTAGAAACAATACCAATGACCAATACCAGGTTAGTTACTGAACCTTTTCTCAATATTTCTATCTGTCCCGTCATATTATTTCATAGCTCAATTAACAACTTTGGTTTTTGACTCAGCTTGGTACATAAGTAACAGTTAATAAAAAAGAAAGAAACTAACAGTGAACTGCTGATTCTTGCAGACACTAAATGATCCTTTGAGTAAGACCTATACAACACATAGTGAGTGCTCAATTGAGTTTGAGGTGGATGGACCATATAAGGTGATACAGACTAAATAAGTTAGATAAAAATAAATTATACATTTATAGATCAGCATATTTGATATATTCGTCTAGTTCTGCTTCTCAAAGCTTTGAATGTGATTTTATGCTCATAGGCAATGATTATACCTGCGTCCAAGGAGGAAGGGATTTTGATCAAGAAGCGTTATGCAGTTTTCAATGATGATGGTACCCTAGCTGAACTTAAGGGTTTTGAGATCAAGCGTAGAGGTGAGCTAAAGCTCATCAAAGTTTTCCAGGTATTTCCTTGATCAGCCCCTTCCCATGTTACATTATTTGAAGTGATGAGAGGTTCTTCCTATTCTTCTTGACTGAATTGCTTTCTTGCAGGCTGAACTATTTGATAAGTTTCTTCATGGATCAACACTAGAAGAGTGCTATTCAGCTGTTGCTGCTGTTGCAAATCGTTGGCTTGACCTTCTTGATGTACGTTGCTAGGTTTGATAATGAGTTCTTGTACATTTGAGACACAAATCGAACTTCTTTGGCAAATCTTTTTAATTTTCAAAATTGAAGTATTCTCAATCTCATTATCACAAATGAATAGAATGGAACTGTTTGCTTCTATCTACCCAGTCCTTTCTCTTATTCAAAATCTCCCTCTATAATGAAATTGTTGAACAAATTTTCTGTGGGAATATTCCAAGGAAAATTTCTCAAGTATGTTCTACAGTTCTGCTATATCGCAAAGGAAAGCATCATCTTGAGCTTTTTTCTGGAGATGGATCTAATTTTTCTTTTTCATGTCTTACCAAAATTGATTCAGGAGTGATCAGTTGATGTGTTGTCTTCTCTTATTTTATTAAAATATGCTACACTTGATATCTTCCTTTATTTCAGAATCAGGGAGAAGACATTGCAGACAGTGAATTACTTGATTATATATCAGAATCAAGTACAATGAGCAAGTCCTTAGTAGATTATGGTGCACAAAAGTCATGTGCAGTGACCACAGCAAAACGCTTGGCTGATTTCCTTGGGGATGCTATGGTTAAAGACAAAGGATTACTCTGCCAGTATATAGTTGCATGTGAACCAAAGGTATGGAATCATTTGAGTATGGTATGTAATAGTTTTTCTGCCTTTTGTGTCCAACTGAAGTGAAAACTATGGGATGGTGTTCAATAGCACAAAACAGAGGTTTTCTGACCAAAAAAAAAAAACAGGGGTTTGAATTTATTATTTTCTTTGAATATGAAAATGCTTTCTGCAACAAGAATAGCGGTCCTCAACCAGTTATTCCACCTGAAATTCTAATTTAACCTAAAATCCAACACACAATAAAGTAGCACACTTGGCTTGTGGCCTAGCCTTTTGATACCTGTTAGACAGGTACCAATTATATTGTCAATATCGTACATCAAATAAATTCAAAGATGTGGTCATTCTTATAATGGTTTGGGCAATCCTCACCTCATGAGCTAGCTTTTGGCTTGAGTTAGGTCCAAGCCCATTCTGCGACATACATGTTTCTTGTATTAGTTATACTTATACTCTACCACAATCCTTGTAAAGAGACATCATTTTCTGCTCAAGTTTTCAAATGTTTGTTCTATAAAACATCATAGGAGACACTTTGTGTATATTGATGTATCTACAACCTCAACAATGGTCCCTTTATATACTATACAAAGAAACTAAACAAGATCATCTCCTTAAATAACTCCCAATGTATACCACATAATATAAACACATGTTACATTTCACAAAGGTTATTGACATGCTACTTTGAGCAGGGTGCCCCTGTAAGCGAGCGTGCTGTTCCTGTTGCAATTTTTGAGACTGACTTGGGTAAGTTTTGTTTGTAATATTATGTTCCATTATGTTTTCTTAGGATTAATAAACCAAGTCCTTATGCGCGTATGCAAAATAACTCACAGAAATTATGAAGTTTTATGTGAAAAAATGGTGCAAAGTTTCATCAGATTCTGGCATCCGGTCTATCATTGATTGGTCATACTACAAACAAAGGCTTAGTTCGGCTATTCAAAAAATCATCACAATTCCTGCAGCTATGCAGAAGGTATAGAGATCTGTTGATGGCTGCTGGATACATTATTTCCCATTTTTGGTTTCTCAAATGGAGTTGCACATTTGTCAGGTTGGAAATCCTGTCCCAAGGGTGATTCATCCTGATTGGCTGCACAAGAAGGTTCGCGAAAAAGAGGACAAATTTCGCCAGAGAAAATTAGTTGACATATTCACTCGAAAAAAAATTAATGATGATGCTGTGAGAGTGAATGATGATTGTCACGCCAATGATCACGCAACAGATGGACATAATGTGACAGATATGGAAGACTTTAGGAACGCTGGAAAAACTCCTTCAGTCAGGCCTCAACCTATTGTTCGTTCCTATGGGATCAATAATGATCAGCATCAAGTCGAAGCAAGTAATGGAGTAGACATTGCAGATCAAAATGATAGAAGTGGAAGTGGACATACGGACTTGACACACCCATTGCAGATGGTTCCGGAGGAGAATATTGATAAAAGTGTAGATTATCGAGGATGGCTGGAGTTAAGGAAGAGAAAGTGGAAAGAGACTCGGGAAAAAAGGAAACGTCAAAGGTATTATTTTTCATAATTTAGTCTTTGTGCCCCTAATAATTAGTATATGTTTTGCAGGTCTGTGTATGAGAGAGAGAGAGGGTGAGTTGGGGGTGGGGGTTAGGGACTAAGCTAACTTCCCCGTTCTTGGGAGCTGCTGATGTCTTCTAGTCTACTAGAGTGAGGCCAACTTAACAGAGGAACTTGTCTATTTTAAGTAAATCATGCATACATGATAAGGACATGATATATCTATAGATAATGCTTTTACGAAACCAATTTGTACGTTTACTTTATATGTTTCGTAGTAGGCAGTCATTCTTATATCAATCTCGTGTCAACTTATGATTGGTATTAATAATTATATAGGACGTCAAACCTAGTTAATGGTGCTGAGGAGCCAAGGAGTGTCCTCAATAACAAATGGGCTCAAGACAGAGTTGGGGTCAATTCCTACTTTCAAAGGCAAGACTTGGCTCTCACACGCTGCCATTGGCAGGTTTGATGCATTCCTTCAGAATTTAAATCCAGTATTACTTATTAGTTTCTAATTCCTCTGTTTGCTATATCTATTCCTCAAAGAGTGCTGAATGTCGTTTTCTGTATGTCAGATTATTCAGCTTGTACCAAGTGCACAGCATGGTCAATTTTCTGCTTGGGTAGTTGTAGACGGAACAATGCGTAAGATTCCCATACTTGTCCCAAGAGTATTTTACCTCAATTCTAAAGCCCCTGTTACAGAAGAATTTCCTGGAAGACGCGTGAACAAGATTCTTCCCCATGGACACAAGAGCTACAACTTGATTGAGGTACACCTTTTATGATAGTTTTGTTCCAGTCACAGGGATCAAAAGTTCTATGTTAGATATAATATACTTCACATTTTTTTTCTTCAAAGGTTAATATTGATGAAGAACAATTTAGGGCTGAAAGCAAGAAACTAGCAGCTCACCTTGCAGATCCTGAAGTTGAGGTATTGTTGCCCATCCTAGATTTATATGCTATTAGATCCTTTAAATACTAGTTTGGGGTGCCTTACTGTACCTTTTGGATTCTGACACAAACAACTTATTTCTTCACTTGGAAAAATTTCATTGTACTTTGACTTGATGTGCTAATATTTGAACCATGTTATTCACTGCTATGTTGAAGAGGTCGATTTGGAAAGGTAACTGAATCATATAGCTCTCCATTAGCAGTGGAGACAATTAGATCAAATTTCCCTTCTGTCTTTGATATTTTATGGTTTCATACCAAGACCTATTTTGCATCAAGGTTACTTCATTTGTTGCCTTCCAGATCCTGATATTGTATTATTCTGAACAATTATTTTGTATAAAATATTGTCCAGTACTATGGCAAAGATGCTCACATCTTAACAGTACCAAAACACAGGTTTTCGAATAAATAACTCTTCTTGTCAGGTTGTCACTGTCATTAATGAATTCATTCTTGTAACAGAGTACCATATTTACCAAATTGCAGAACAACTCTCTAGGTTGCTTGAAATGCCGATGATACTAACTTGACTATGTGAAATTTTGACAGGGAATATACGAAACAAGGATCCCGCTGGAGTTTAATGCGATACTTCAGATTGGCTGTGTCTGTAAAGTTGACAAATCAGCCAAAAAACGGAATTTTCAAGACGGTTGGGGTTTGAGTGAATTACATATGAAAACAACCACTGAGTGCCCATATCTGGAACATTCTATTTCTTTTTTTTACTTGTACCATAGGTAACTTTTTTCTTTGCAAATTGAGTTGTTAGTACTATTTATAAAATTCAAGTATACTGTGGTTTTGGGTACATCATTTGCATTAATTTATCTGTAGCACATCTGATAATGCATTGGGGGACTAGGGGTCTCAAATATAAGCGCATCGTAATACTATGTTTTTGTGTTCCATTTGCTTACATTGAGTCTTAATCTTAATTGCAAGAAGCTAAGTTTTCTCTTGATTAACTTCAGCTCATAGGATTAGTCATGCTATTTTGTTTGTCATGATGCAACACTTGTTTGCTGTAGCATGTATTTTTAATTTCTTGATCTTCACAATTTCTTCAGCATGTCTGATGGTCGAGCAATGTACATTACATATTTTCCCTCATCAAGCCAAATATCTGTCGTGGTAGTCAGTCCGTTCCAAAGTAAGGAATTATCTCCACAAATGCTAGAAAGACAATACCGTGAAGCAAGCCAATTATCATCCCATCCACCTCCCATGCCAAATGAAGGCATTACGTTCAAGGTAAATTTTCTTGCCACAAGAGTAAAATTGTTTTTTCTTATAAGCGTATTCATTTTTTTTTGTAATGTCTCTTGGTAAGGTTGATTATGTTGGGTATGTCAAGGATGCTCAAACGAACTTACAGAGGATGATAACAGAATACAGGTTTTTCTTCACCCTGTTTCTTATTCATTGCACTTGTTAATATTAAGTGTGGTTAATTAGAAGCTTCTTTCGTATTTTTTTCTTTTCTTAACTGCAAAAACTGCTCAAAGTATCTTTTAGAAGACTTCATTGTGCATCTCGATATACGAATTCCCTCTAAACTTCATGGAGGAACTCTTGGCGGCAGAAAAATGGAAAGGGACAATGTAGAAGTCTTGCAAACTTTTGACTCTTATGTGGCAAGTTTGGTAATCAAACCAGAACATTAACTGGTGCTAAGAAAACAAAATCATCTACCAGATGCAGGAGTGGATGGAATATTTGTCACAACTCTATGCAAGTCATTGTTTGTTCTCTATCTTGGTCAATTTAAGTATATAATGCTTCTTGATCAAGAAATGAAATGAAAGAAAATATGAAATCTACCTTAAGTAGCATGCATATTATTTAGAATGACTGCATCACCTATAAACAGATATTTAAGTTTTATTTACCATATAAGAAAATTGAGTGGTGTGCATTATTCTCGGTACGCCAATGACCATCAGGGTTACACAAACAGATAGAACATGGCCACATGTAATCTAGGAGAACTAAGCCCTGTGTTTGGTGATTTGTAAAAAATATTATTGTTTTTGTATTTCTGATCATGTTTCTCTTTTAACAAACTGTAGATCTTCTGGAGTTGGAATTAGCATTTCATCTTGTTCTGATTCTAACTTTGTTGTGTTCATGCCTGGTCTTTGCCTTGTATGTATTTCTTTGGCAGACATCGGCATCATGGACCTATAATTGCTGTTATAGAGTGCCCTAATATCCAGTTATTGAAGTCTGGCATACGAGCATTAGAGGATTTTCCTTGTGTCACCATCCCTTCCAATGTTCGTGACAGCCAATATCAGGTGATCATGAAAATTCTGATTCAGACACTGTTGTTTGTCTGGGATTTAAGTTCTATGCTCTTTGTAATTTTACATCGCTGCACTCTCTCTTTGTATAGGCTATTGGTTGGCAAGTAATTGCTGCAAAAATTGGAATACAACGATGTGCTGCATCATCCCAGTGGTTGAATGAGAGAGTTGCACTTTCGCGATATGCCCATGTAAAAAGCTGCAGCATTAGTTTCTTGGTGATATAATGAATTATTGAGTTTATATTGTTTTCAATTGGTTTACAACGAAAACTATTACCTGAGCAGGTTCCGTTGGGGAATTTTGAAGTTGATTGGCTCATTCATACAGCAGATATCTTCTTGTCGAGAGCATTGCATGACCAGCAACAGGTTGCTGCTTCCTCTGTTATCAAATTGAGATTTTGCTTTTGATGCTTCTTGAATTCAGCCATTAGTGGCCATAAATCAATCTACTGAGGCACTTGCATGCTTGCAATTCACATCCTAAGCATGCTTTTGCATAGTCCATAAAGTTTTGAAAATCTTTATTTGTGGTTATCTGAATAGGTTCTTTGGATATCTGATAATGGCATTCCAGACTTGGGGGGCATTAATGAAGAAGTACCATGTTTTATAGACGAGGTGAGTGATTATATGTCAGACTATGTTATCTTTCCTGGCTGTGATTTTTCCTATTAGTGCTGTGATCATTTGATGGGAATTAATAACTTTTTCCCCTACCAGGTCAATCAACCTGTTCTCACGTATCCTGGGGCATATAGGAAAGTTACAGTTGAGCTTAAGGTTTATGCAGCTTCTCTCTTATTGTCTGACCTTCCCTTCCGTTGCTCCATTTTCTTTTTTTATTGTTGTATTTGTGTGATTGCAAAATTTTTTTTTGCTCTTATTTCTAGATTCATCACCTAGCTGTCAATGCTCTTCTGAAAAGTAACCAAGTAAATGAAATGGAAGGAGGTGCTTTATTTGGTCTAGACCAGGAACCAAATATTTCTGAAAATCAGTATTGTTTTGATGAGACAACTTCCTGTGCACCTGCATTTCGTGCTCTCAAACAGTTGATCCAGAGATGCCTTGCTGATGCAGTTTCTTCAGGAAATGTGTTTGCAGATGCTGTATTGCAGCATCTGCACCGATGGCTCTGCAGGTTGCTGAAAAACAAATTTCTATTTAGTGTATCACATGATTTTTATCTAAACCCCTTTTCTAATCTATACATATATTGCAGTCCAAAGTCTAAACTTCATGACCCTGCTCTCCATCGTATGCTTCACAAGGTAATATCTTTTCCAAGAAAAATGTGGACTGTTGTTGAATTAAAAAAAGGGAGTAGTGTGGTGCTTATGAAATAAAACATTGGCATACATTCTTAATATGTTTCTCCTACTTTCTTCTTGTTATCTCTCGACATGGGTATTCAGCTGACAGTAATTTGTCCATTAGAAGATCTTCTATTTGTTGGAGAAGCTACTTTGTTTATATGGTTGATAGA
Organism: Verbena officinalis; assembly: GCA_958496215.1. Taxonomy (NCBI): domain Eukaryota; kingdom Viridiplantae; phylum Streptophyta; class Magnoliopsida; order Lamiales; family Verbenaceae; genus Verbena; species Verbena officinalis. The sequence continues at coordinate 3,020,354 of OY292385.1, forward strand.
TTTTAAAAATAAGTGTTAGAATTGATAGGATATATTTTGATTTTACGTCTTGCTTACTTGAGGGATGCAATCACATGCATTATATATATATATATATATATATATATATATATATATAAATGGCATTTTGCTTTCCTGGCCTACTTTCATTCGTCAAAGCATATTGATCATTCTATCAGAAATTGTTCAACACGTTATTTACTCAGTCGAAAAAATACTCTTTATTGGCAGGTTATGCAAAAGGTGTTTGCTTTACTGATGGCTGAGATTCGGAAATTAGGTGGAACAATTGTATTCGCAAGCTTCAGCAGAGTTATAATTGAGACAGGAAAGTCAGACTTATCAGCAGCTAACGCTTATTGTGAGAGTGTACTTAAAACTCTGCAAACAAGGTTTGTCTCTGGATGCACATTCTGAATGACCCGTAACAAATTAGTTTGTTTCTATAGCATGTTATCTCAAACTTCCTCCTTAACAGGGACTTATTCGAGTGGATTGAACTTGAGCCTTTCCAGTTTTGGCATTCCTTGCTCTTCATGGATCAGGTTAGCAATTCAGTTGTCTGAATCGTTATTTTCTTATTTCCAGCCTGTTGGTTGAGTAATAGTTTTTGACAATTTCAACCGCATTGATTAGTGATGTAATATAAACGCAAAAGGAAAAATATAAAGGAGTCATCATCACTTTTTGCAAAATAGCATATTTGAGTATAATTCTTGTCTTTGTGATACATTCTGTCCCCTCATTTTGTCAATGTCAGTACAACTATGGTGGAATTCAAGCTAGATTAAAAGATAAATCCACAGAAGAACATCCAGAAGCAATTACAGAAGGCCAGGAAGTTGATTCTGAAGTAGATATTGTCTCCAGCTGGGCCATTGCAGAGAACTTGCCTAAAGTAACTCAGGTGAGTGAGTCATACATCCATGTATTAAATATAAACTTGCTTGACCTGTAGAATATTCAAAGGTAATTGTTTGATGTTCTGACAAATTGATTGGTCTTCTCTCATACAGGATCACTTCATCTTGATTGTTTCAGAATTTTTATATTTTCCCTGGAAATATGCCCAAGAAGACTCAGAGAAACGAGCCTCTGCAATGGGCGATCTATGTACTCCATCAATCACTGCTTCGACTGCTGAAATTCTTGAATCACAGATGACAGAGTTCCTGAAGAAAAAGGTATTAATTTAATTGAGGAATAATTACGAAAACCGTCAGGTTAGGTTTAAATTCGCAAACACCACCGAAACCTTGAAACCTTACGAGTACCCCTAACCCCCCCCCACTTGAGTTTTTATGCTGTTTACATTCTTACCTTAAAATATTACAAAACTTACCTGAGGTTTGCACAATTACGAGTACCCCCTAAAACTTACAGAAATTTGTTGACGTTCATTGACTTTGGGGGTATTTGTAATGTTTCAAGATTTCAGTGGTGTTTGCGAATGTTTTGCAAACCTCAGGGATGCAAGGTTTCAGTAGTGTTTGCGAATGTTTTGCAAACCTCAGGGATGCAAGGTTTCAGTGGTTTTTCGGTTAAAGGCACAAACCTTAGGGGGTTAAATGGTCCTTTAATTGTGCTATGTTTTTTTTCATTATTTTTTAAACACACGCACACAATTCGATCCTTGTCATTGTAAGGAATCGAACCAGACCTCCACACTGGAGTAATATCTGGTGGTTATTGGGCCAAGCCCCAATGGTTTAATTGTGCTATGTTAAAATTATTGTTTCTTTTTTCTATTTTATTTTAACATTTTATACACAAAATTAAACTCACATATTTCTGCAGATTGGATCCGAATTTACGGACAAACTTCTTAAAATTGTCTGTGATCCAAGTCTTCAGATGAAAGGACGAAACAAGTCTCCAAGTGATAATAATAACATCCATAAAGGGGATGCTTCTTTGGATTTCATCAAGTATGTGTGTGCAGTTTTGGCATTAGATCAACGAGTTCAGCATGAAGTTCTGGTAAGGAAATCTCTTTAGCCTTTTCGAGGCATAATAAATCTATATAGTTATTATGTAATATGCTTCTTCAGTGATTCTGTGCTAAGCATGACTCGTATACATAATGAGAAAAGCATGATAAGAATTATACTCACTTGTTTATGCCCCAATAATATTTTGCTTGTCGGTAATCTAGTGTCTGATTTAACTAAATTGTTTCTTGATATTTGTACAGGTCATGAGAAGGAATCTTTTGAAATTGGTCCGGATTAGGGAATTTGCTCCAGAGGCTGAATTTCAGAATCTATCCAAGTCCTTAACCCTACCAAACGTCATTTGCAGGTAAAATTCATTCCATTACAATTTTGGTAGTGTTTGCAAACTCTTTAAGGAAAAAAATCACTTATATGCTTTCTGTATTTCTTCAGCACGATGGAAGTCCATAGATAACTGATTTCTGCTTATTTTAAGAGAAATAGGCTAGAAGCTGAAAGCACGGAAGGACCAACTTTTAGCTTCAATTTCTAGCTTCTAGGTTATTCCTGTAAATAAGTGGAAGCTTGTTTATAGTAACAACTTTTTTCCTAACACTCACCTATTTTTTCATCAATTTTTCAATTTTTTTCTGAACAATCTTCACTTGTACTACTACTACTAACTTTTTGCAACTTTAGCTTTCTACTGCAACTTCTCCAAAAGCTAAAACTCTTGCAAACACCCACTTCATCGACACACACTCTCTCTCTTCTTTTAAAATAATGCACATCTCTCTAAACTGTTACAAATTCTGTTATTGGCAGTTACTGCAACGACTGCAGAGATCTGGACTTATCCCGTGACCGGGCATTAATGGGTGAGGAATGGCGTTGTGGTGTGGCTCAGTGTGGGCAGCCTTACGACCGCGATGTAATGGAAAATGCTCTCATCCAAATAATTAGACAGAGAGAAAGGCTTTATCACCTTCAAGACCTAGTCTGCCTCAAGTGCAATCAGATTAAAGCTGTACACTTAGCTGAACACTGTGCATGTGCTGGATCATTTGTCTGCAAAGAAGATTCAGCCGAGGTCTCCAGCAAAATGCAGATTTTCTTGAATGTAGCAGTGCAACAAAAGTTTCAGCTCCTACAAGAATGTGTCTCTTGGATAATGGAAGTTAGATTTTGATACTGTAATTTATAACATCCTCAGATAAGTTAAACTTATGTATATAGGTGAGTGACTATTGATCAGAAAGTACGAGGATGCAACTAACTTTAACCTTAATCATCATTGATATAAATGTATTATAGTTTTCATTTTCATAGCTTGAAAATTGAAATATATCAGGGATAATAATTTATTTGTTATCTCACGTTCTTTTTCTTATCTGCTTTCTTTTTTCTCTCTTTTCTTATCTAAACTCCTCAATATTTCAAATTTTTACTTATTTAATTATAAAAATTATTTCTTAACATGTCATAAAATTTTAAATATATTAAAAATAATTAATATTATCATAAATAAATTTTTAATTAATATTTATAAATTTATGTTTAGAATTATCTAAACTTATATATTATTAATAATATTTTAATTTTATATTGCACATCAATTGAGTATATAATATCTACTAGTAATAATAATTGTAGCTGACTAGATAATCTCGGCAATTATATATATATGAAAATGGTGTGGTGAGCTGCTTTTGGTAAGCTTATTATGTGTTATTGATGTTGATAAGTTACTTTTGATCTATTTGTCTAAATAGAGTCAATAGATATTTTCCTATTTTATGTATAGTTGTATAGTCTTTAATACAATCTATATTATTCCATAAATGAGATTTTTAATATCATTAATTTTAGATCATTGTATTTAATTATTAATTTAAAAAAAGAGTAATGAAGTTGTTGAGCCTAAAATTCTAAAATATTAGTATTATGGAGAGTAAGAAATTATTCTGTTTATTTATTAATATTCAATTCAATATTTTTTCTTATAAATAGTACGTCTAATTTCAAATTATATATCTGTAAATATTGACAGATACATATGTCTTACATAAATAGTTTTAAATTCAAGTTGTCAAGGCAAAATCACTTGCATATTTATAAATTCAAATCTTATTTTTCTAAATTGCATATATTTTGCAGAAAAATATGAAAGTTTACAAAAAAATTGTATAATTTCAAAAACAAATAATGCTGCCTACTACACTTTTATGGAATATTGTTAAATTTTATTTTGTTTTCTAATTTAAACAATTAAATTAAATTGAATAACTTTTGTATACTATTTCTTATTTAAAAAAAAAAAAAAAACTCTATTAAATTTATGAGATATATTGAAGTGTTAATATGTCAACTGAAGTATCAGAATTCATATCAGTGTTGGACCCTAGGCTGCCCATGCCCAGGCCCATTTATCCTAAAGCCCAATTCAAAAACCCAAGGGCAATTTCGGTAATTAATGCAAAACAGATCCACCTAAGCCCTAATCATAAATACTATTTCTTAACCCTCTCTTCCACTTTCAGGCGCAAGAACCCTAGCAGCATTTGCATTTTCACGAGTCCATTCTCTTCGCCGTGAAAATCTCCCTGGTAACTTTTCTTCCCTCTTTCTAAACTATGATTGCGTAAATGTTTTTGTGAAAATATGTGAATTATTGTTTTAACGGTTGGCTTAATAATAGTTTGAGTTTTGCTCTTTTATTTGTGTAGAAATGAAGATTATTGCAGCTTACTTGTTGGCTGTGTTGGGTGGCAACACCAGCCCGTCAGCTGCTGATCTGAAGAATATCCTCGGCTCAGGTTCGTTTTTCTACTGTCCTCTATGCATATTACCCTCTTATTTATTTATTTTTTGACGTTGGGCGTATTATAGTCTGATTTCTATTAATTCGAAATATCGAAAGTCTGGTTTTTCTTCTTGCTGTTCCCTTTTTTTAATGGGCATGAGTACTGGAGTCGTTACCTGGTTTGTATTAACTCGAAATTTCGAAAGTTTGGTTTTTCTTCTTGCTGTTCCTTTTTTTTTTTTTTTATGGGCATGAGTAGTGGAGTCCTTACCTGGTTTGTAGATCATAATGCTTGATATCTTATGGGTTTTCTGTTTGTAAACATATAGCTGTAGGGTTTGAATTGCAATTTCTTTTGTTTAGCTGTATTGTTGGAATTGCAGTAAATTTTTGTAAACATCTAGCTCTAAAACATTAATATCTTACTTATAACAGACATACTGATGTTCTGAATTTCATACTGGTGAAGGGCAGTTGATATGATCCTTCACCAGCTCATTCTAGTTCAGACACTGTAGAAAGCCTTAATATGTTGAATGTGTAAAATGTAGTTAATTTTGTAGATTATAAAGTAAGCGCAGAATTTTAATTTTGTAAATGCTGTGGGATTTTGAAGATCAATATTTGATCTTTAAATTTCATGTTGGAAACTCTGGTTGAGCAGTATTATTTGTATGAATTCCACATCAATAACTTTTTTAACCTCTACATTCTTTTCCACAGTTGGTGCCGATTGTGATGAGGACAGAGTAGAGTTGCTTCTGTCTCAAGTTAAGGGCAAGGACATCACTGAGTTGATTGCCTCTGGAAGGGAAAAATTGGCCTCAGTACCAGCTGGAGGTGGTGTTGCTGTTGCCACTCCAGCCGGTGGTGCAGGTGGTGGTGCTGCACCTGCTGCCGCTGAGGCAAAGAAAGAAGAGAAGGTTGAAGAGAAAGAGGAGTCTGATGATGTAAGTTTCAAGAATAATGATATTTTTCTATTCATGACCGAATCAATTTATTATATGCACATACTTTAAATATGAAAATCTTTAAGATTTTTTTTTTTTTTTTTTTTTTTTTTGTGGCCTGACTTGTCTATTTCCGTTTTGTTTTCAGGACATGGGATTCAGTCTCTTCGACTAAGAAATTATACAGCGGCGCATGAATTGTCTTCTTGAGTTTATTGTAGTAGATGGTTTTGGCTCTTGTTTTTTTTTTAGTTTATGTTGAAATTTTATTGTCTGGACAAGTAGAATTGAAACCATGAAGATATAATATTCTTGATTTTGAATTGCAGTTTCTTGTGTTAAGAGTTCAGTTTCCTTTGTACCTCATTTTTGTCTGAAACGTTGGTACTTTTGTTGCAATTCGTAGGAATTATCTTAGCTAATTATGCTTTTTGTGTTTGCGAAATTTGATTATATTTTGGATTGATTGGTGAGATGTGGAAATTGAAAATGATGATGTCTGGTGTTGGTTAGAAAAAAGAATGACGACTATATATAAGAATGAGTGGACAAGGGTATATATCTTGGTTAAGAAAATGGATTACATCCATTGCAAAACTTTTGTTGAATTTTCACAGATGTATAATTCAGCATATCTTAAATTAATGCGAAAGAGTGATAAATCTGTTTAATGAATTTGTTTGAGAGTCACCCAAGTGGACAGCATTAACATTGTACCAATTTGAGGGTTATTTTTCAATGTGATTTTGTAAACTTCAATGGCGACATGAATTTTTTTTCGACATTTTATACTAGAATTACCCAAATCTTACTCCTCAGTCCTCACTGATTAACGCACAGCAGCTCTTCTCAGCTATCAAACGGCTCATATTTATTTATCCCATGCCCTAGCCCATTTATCCTGAAGCCCAATTCCAAAGCCCAAGGGTAGTTCCGGTAATTAAAATAAAACAGATCCAGCTAAGCCCAAATATAAATATTAAATCTGAACCCTCTTCTCCCCTTCCATTCGCAAGAACCCTAGCAGCATTTGCATTTCCCAGAGTCCATCCTCTACGCCGTCAAAATCTCCCAAGTAACTCTTCCGACATCTCTCTATGCAATTTATGATCTGTGATTACGTTAATGTTTTTGTGAGTATAAAAGATTGTTCTACTGGTGGCTGTATATTAGTTTGAGTTTTGCTCTTTTATTTGTGTAGAGATGAAGATTATTGCAGCTTACTTGTTGGCTGTGTTGGGTGGCAACACCAGCCCGTCAGCCACTGATCTGAAGAACATCCTCGGCTCAGGTTCGTTTTTTCTACTGCTCTCGAATCGTTCTCTGCATTTATTTATTTCTCCGTTATTTACTTAATGTTGTATAATCTGATTATTGCTTATTTCGTAAATTGGCATTCATCTTAGTTTTTGGATATTGGTTTTGTTTCTCTCTTTGTTTATTTTTCTGTACTTGTTGATTAAACCCGTATTACCTGGTTCACAAATCATCTAATGTTACATTTAGCTTTAGGGTTAGAATTCCGAGTTGGTTTTACCTCGTTCGCTGGTTAAGACAAATTAAGAGAAGCTTTAATATGTTTGCAATTTTTTAAATGGGTTGGTTTTTGTGGATTATTAAGCAATCGCAACATTGAAATTTGTAGATGCAGTCGGTTTTTGTCGATTAATATTTGGTTTTTAATTTCATGTTGTATGCTCCTTGTTGAGCTGTATTATTTGTATGGATTCCATGTTGATAACTACTGTAACCTCTCTACTTACAGTTGGAGCTGATTGTGATGAGGACAGAGTAGAGTTGCTTCTGTCTCAAGTTAAGGGCAAAGACATAACCGAGTTGATTGCTTCCGGAAGGGAAAAATTGGCTTCAGTGCCAGCTGGTGGTGGTGGTGTTGCTGTTGCTGCACCAGCCGGTGGTGCAGGTGGCGGTGCTGCACCTGCTGCTGCCGAGGCAAAGAAAGAAGAGAAGGTTGAGGAGAAAGAGGAATCCGATGATGTAAGTTTTCAAGAATGATTATCATTTGATTCATATCTTATTAACGCATTACAGAATGTCATCTGACATGTGAATTTATTTTATTTGCAGGATATGGGCTTCAGTCTCTTTGACTAAGAAATTGCACCCCTTTGTCACTAATTGTTTTCTTGAGTTAATTGTAATAGATGGTTTTGGCTCTTGTTTTTAGTTTATGTTTAAATTTTGTTATCCGGACAAGTAGAATTAAAACCATGAAGATATAATATTCTTGATTTCGAATAGCAGTTTCTTGTGTTGGGTGAAGTTATTGTCCTTTAGTTTTTTATGTATCATGTTGACATGATTAGAAATCTTCTTGGATTCATTTACGAGCCTGTGTTATACTGTTATATTGAATTGCGTCTGGGTGATGGTTACAATCACATACGACACCTACTACTGCTGCAAATGTTCATTTATAGATGAAAGTAATCTGAGTTAGAGCTATGCATTGGTTTTGTGCTTCTAGCTTCTTACTTATTTACGCTAAATATATAAATGTAAGCTGTTTTTTCATACATTTCCAAAGTACTGCAGCCAGTTCATATATGTATCATGATGCTACACCAGCAGTACAAGAAAGTGAGTCTCCAAATCAAATATTGTATATTTAACGAAATGATTCTATTAACTAAATTACAGTTGCATATACAATCAAAAATCCATACGGCAAATACATGCAAGTCTTTCTGCTCTGGTAACTAATGATAATACAAAAATGATCTCACCATTTCTTCTCGTGGTTTATTATCAAACAAAACCAGACATTGATACAATTCGAGATGGATAAAACTCAAAAGGAAACTGATTTATCACTTCGGTACTGTCACATTCAGTATTTTAACATCTTGGTATGGCTTGTCTCCTTTGTCTGTCTTCACTTTCTCTATACCCTGTTTAAGTTGAAAAGATTAGTGGGTCCCACAACAAGATCAATTTTGCATTGCTGGGTTAAATCACATTGGAAACTAATGTACCGTAATTGATTATACACAAAATTACCAATTCAAACTCAATAAACAACGACATGAGAATGTCTATGTGAAATACTGAAGGGAATTATTGCACACAAGCAATGAAAAGTAGAAACGGTATTAACTATTAAGCAGATGTTACCTGTACAACATCCATTCCTTTCACAACTCTGCCAAAAACAGTGTGCTTGTTGTCCAACCACGGTGTGGCAACGGTCGTTATGAAGAATTGAGAGCCGTTGGTGTTTGGCCCAGCATTAGCCATTGAAACTGTGAAAGGCCTGTCATGCCTCAAGCTGCACGAAAAGAGATTCAAATTTCAAACAAAGAACAGTTAATTGTCTTATTACCAGTAAATAGCTCTTTAATCCTAAACACACATAGTGGGTGTTTGCAAACTCTACGGCATCTGGAGAAGCTGAAGTGGAAGTTAAAAGTTGGAGCACTTGAGTATTTCAGAAAAAAGTTGAGAAGCGCTTTTGTTAGACTAAAAAATTTTCATTTATTTACGAAAATAACCTAGAAGCTAGAAGCTAAAGCTGAACTTTGGTCCGTGGGTGCTTCTAGCTTCGCTTTTCTGCTTAAAATAAGCAGAAGCTGGTTTTCCGAACAGTGCTAAAAAAAGCAAAATGCACTTTTTTGGAGTTTGCAAACACTACCATAGAGTAACTGGGTTTTCAAAAACTAGTCATCTTATCATACTTACCTCTTATGGAACTCATCTTCGAATTCCCTTCCCCAAATAGATTGTCCACCAGTGCCGTCTCCCAAAGGGTCTCCTGTCTGAATCATAAAACCTTTGATGACTCTGTGAAAGATAAGATTGTCATAATAGCCATTCCTGCAATGTGTTGTGAAGTTCTCCACTGTTCTTGGACATTCTTCAGGATACAGCTTCATGTGAATATCACCCATGGTAGTATGCAAGATCTGGAATAAAATGAGTAAGTAGCTGAGTTGCTGCTAGCATATAAATGTATATAAATGTTTTCTAGGAGAAAAGAACAAGGAAATAGCATCGCAGTTGCTAATTATTTTAAGATAGCCAATAGTAAGGAGAATAAAAGGCAATAATACCCACCACATTATCTGGGAGAGAGGTCGTTACAGATTTTCCAAGATCTGATACAGCCAAGAGTTCGTCAGCTGGAGGTTTTTCATTAAAGACATCTCTGCCCTTAGTTGCATCTTCAGGCTCCTCAGGTTCTCTCCGACTAAAAAACAGCAGTAATCATTTCCTCCAGGTTTCCAAACAAAAGTATCTTATTTAAAAATATCATGGATTCCAGCTTACTTTATCGAGCCATTTGACTTTGTATTATTCGTCTAAGGTTGATTACCAAGGTTAGGTATTTTTTTAAGTATTTGCAAGTTGTCTTGGCTGTAAAAGTGAGTATGTTTTAGCACGAATACGTCCAATAAAAACTATAAAGGCAACATGAGATGGGTGGTTGTCACTCAAGACTGTTTATTAACTCCAGAATGCAATGCATGCCAAGAATTGATACCTGAATAAGTAAATTCTATGCTTCTTGAAAGCACAACACAGGAGAGTAGGATCAATCAGGGGCTCTTTGGTTTCATTGGCATTTGCTGCAGCAGCAGGGATTTTTCTTACTTTTTTACTGCTTTGATCACCTTGATACAAAGCAATTCTTAAGAATCTGTCATTGTTCTCCACCTTCCCCAGGATCCGGGAAACTTTGTTGTTATGTAGATTTATAACCTGAAAACACAACAGGAGAGAAACATATATATGAAATTGAAGGCCTTATACTGCAGAAAAGATAAGTTATGCTTTCAATCTGAGACATTTTAGTATCTTACCTTAATTCCGAGAAGCGTGGCATATATAATAAAGTTGGAACTTTCATCAAACACAGCATTAGGTTGGGGTGCATTTTCTGTTTTCTCAATTTCTTTTTCGACAGCCATTCGTCGTCCAAAATCAATAGCTTCGAGTCTGTATAGAGGAGCATCACTCCTTTGAAGATCTTGCGCAACCTAAAGTAGGAAAAATGGAAGATGAATAATTATAACGAATATATTTCAAAGCGGATCACTATAAGGATAAACTATTACCTCAAGGGATTCATCATACACACGCCTCAATTTTCCTGTTCTGAACCAAAATACACGTATTCTACGATCAGGTGAGGTGATCGAAAACTGCTTCCCATCTGGACTGACCTAGTATATAGTTACAACAGAGAGTGGTAAATTGTAAGTCAAAATTCGGAAAAAATAAAATTATAGTTAAAATTTGAATTTAGCAACTTAAAATCTACTGGCGATGCCATGATATGACTAAGCTACTTCAACGTTAGAATACAACAACAAAAAAAACATAACGCTCAAGAATATTGAATATATTACCTCAATGGCAGAAACCGCAGTCTTGCACTTTACAATTTCAAAGAGGTTTGTATCACTTTTAAGTCTGAAACTCACCCTGCACATGTAATATATGAGCAAAATCCCAATATATAAAGAGACAAAGACAAAACACAAAAATGAAAAACGTATGTCAGCTATAATAAGCAAAGACCAAACAGAAAAACAAAAATGTACATCAACATAAAAATTACCCAGTTCCTGGGAACTGAAGTGAAGCAGGATTCCAGTACTCAATAATTCCTTTATCATCTGCAGAAATTACAGTATCGAATTCTTGGTTGTACTTCATACATTTTATAGGACCCAGTTGTATCTGCTCAAAAAGCATAGGAATGATTAGTTTATGTTGAAAGCAATATTGTAAAACTACTGCAGAGTTTAGCTTCACATTAAATTTTAAATACATACCTCTCTAGATGCTATGGGTTCATTTGAACCAGATCGAGCATCATATATGTGGACTAAGGAAGAGTTACGATCACTAACAGCTAGTTTGGCCTTTACATCCCCTTGTTTGTAAACCCAATCAACACAGCCAGGCACAAATGGAAGACGTATCATGGCCATCATATCGTAGTTAAATACATCATATATCTTCACTGAACGGTCATTTGAAATTGTACAGCAAAGTGTGCCATCTATGCTAACCTGCGGGAAAAAAAAAAAACAGATTGTAGGATGTCATATATAAATCCAGAAATAAGATTGAAAAAAATGAGACTATGTAGAGAGTTCAACATTATTACATACAGTTTTTTCCAAATGCTACTCATGCAGAGATGGTAAAAAGGAACCCTATGATGCATGCATAACAGGAATACCGGGATTAAAAGCTACAAAAGGATCAGAAAAATGGAACTCACTGCTAGGCCTTCAATTGGACCAAGATGGGACCTAAAATGTTTTGCAAACTCTATGCCAATGGACTTTTTCTTCCAAAACTTTATATGACCTGTAGAAAGAGCAACAAATTACAGCTTTATACAAAGGCAGAGAGCAATACCCTCACCAACTACTTAGCCACTGTATAATAATCACCAACACACGGAAAAACAAATGAAAACAAAACCTAAAAAAGGAACAAGTACAATAAACATTCAAATGGAGTCAGGAAAACAACGTGCTGCAGTTCGGTTAATGGACAAGGCAGCAATCAACTAGCTAATTATTGATGTGTTAGAAACCTGATTTCACCACCCCCAATAGCACATTAGCACTTCCACCAAATTCAAGGTAACAAAGCATCAATTTAAGATTTTGCTGCCTCCCTTGGTAACAAGTAGCATAGCTCAATAAGTTCCTAATGCTACTTCTATTCATAAACTTCTTTTATGAAGATTAATAAGGCTCCACAGGATCTTGTATTACTTTTATGAATTGCTGTAACTTTTTTCACTATCTTTAGCATATGAGAAAACTGCATTGGTGCAGAAGCCATAATTTACCATTCTCATCCTTACTTTAGAGACAAAAGAGGCTACTTCTGAGAAAAAAGGGAAAGACATTTTTTTTCTTTTAATAAATCTGCCAATCAGTCTTCAATTTTGTGCACCATTATTCTCTTTTTCAAAAGTTTATCAACCAGGATTCCAAATTGCAAATGCAAATTTCTTTCACAACCTATTTCCTGACAGCTTTCAGTTCATTGCCTCGGGCATGAAATAAAATTGCAAATTGAGGGGTTATGGTAATATATTCTAATAGGTATGACCGTATGAGTAAACCTAAAAACAGCGAAAGTAAATTTACAATCTTATGATTAGCAACACAGCATTTCCTACAAATTAACTCATCTAAGCAACTCTAATAAATAAGTAAACAAACTTCAATCAGCTCATACCATCCATACTCCCAGTTATGAAAAAATCAGCCGTTGAAACGGCTACATGGGTAACCACATCGCGATGCATGTAGCTCTTTTCATACCTGCATTGAATTCGAATATCAAAAGTCAAATTAATTGCAGCCCAATTTTTTTCCTGAGTAATTAACAATGTCTTTCACACTGAAAAACCGTCGGTTTATGAAAGCCACGACCTTAAACCCTAATACGCAGCACGAAGAAGAATCACATACATGTTGGCGGAGGGAAGTGAATCGAGATAGGCATGCTCGAACTCCAGAGGGCGTTTGCGTCGGGCGCGAGGTGCCGGACCGGGCCCAACCATCGGCTCTTCATCCTCGCCGGCGGCGGAATTACCGTTGTCGTTTTGAGCTGCTTCCATACCTCAGTTTTCCTTTTCTTTTCCCTTTGCTGAGACACTGGGTTTGATTTAGGAAGTAGCTAAAGCTTTTTCGAACTTAAAACCCCAGTCCGTACAAATTTTAAAAGAACGAGGTTTTCTTGTTATTTTTTTTTAAATTAAGAAAAATTTACCAATTGCCAATGTATATGGACTGAGCCCAAAAGACGATAGGACAATTTGTTGGGCTTCAATTGAATTAATGATAATGATGGGCTGATTCTCCTGGCCCAATCAGTGCGACGCATATTAAGCCCAAGTGATATTACTCGAATACTTTCTCTTCTCTGTTATTCTCTTTTTTTTTAATATTATAAACGAAAATGATATATGTTAGGTTCACCAGATGGGTCAATGGTATCAATTAAAACATTATTGTTATCAGTATTAATCCTGTAATCTTTTTGTAACTATTATTATACTTAACTTATGGATCTTTTTTTTTATATTATCATTTGTTAATTAGATTATGGCTATTTTTATCTTTTGTAGGGTTTCCAGCAAACAAGCAGGCAAACCATTTTCGTTGGAGCTTATCAATTTGGAAACTTGGTCCGCAACAAAATCCTAATAGTAATATAATAATAAGTTAATTAGAATAAAAAAAATCCCAACCACGACTATATATTTATAGTCATAATATCGTCCAATGGTTGTCGGGTGTCGTTGTTACATGAGTATTGTCGACTATCTTATTATAATAATAAATAAATATAGGCATTGACTTAGGGCTAATATAATAAAGTTTAATTAATTAATTTTTGAAAAAGAAGTTTCCTTTGTCCCCCTATAATTGCAAGAAAGCATGGGCTAGCAAACAATTTTTGCAACCTAGCAGTTTGTTGTGAGGAACTAGTTCGATCGGGGTCATTTTCAAAGTTGGCGCGACATTACATATATATATTAATATGTCAAACAAATATTCGTGAAAGCTCTCATGCATATAATTCATTTTGCTACCCAATTATGTGTAGCCAAACATCTGGACCCGCAATTTTTCTTGATTCAAATTTCAAATTTGTCGATTTTTATTCTAACGATACACACCTGGATTTGCCAAAGAAAAATAATGTTTGTGGCTTTAGTGAGAAGTGGACTCGTATTTATTTGGAGACGCGAACTCGATTCTTTGTATATATAAGAGAGTTTTCTAGTTGGACACTGGGCAATCAACAAGTATCTTGTAATAAGCAGCTTGAATCTTTCTTTGAAATATCTCAGAACTCTTGAATCTTTGGGGACTAGGTTATACACCCCAATCTAATAATAATCGATGTGAAACCCACCTATATTTTTCATGGATAAAAAAGGATACACGTCTAGATTTAAGCATTTTCAAAAATTATAAACTGTTACCAAATACTGAACATTTGAACTTCTTACCACATGCAGCAAAAAGACCAATAATTTGTTGATAGATTGAGTCATATGAATATGTCAAATAATATCATTAATTTCTACAAATTAAGTTACACTTGCAAAACAGCTCATGTCCACTAGTAATACTCCACTGCGTTGTCTTCACGGCAATTTTCACTAGGTACAGCCCCTCGAGTGAAGGGAGGAGGAACAAAAGGTGGCGTTGTACATCTCAATAAAGCCCAATTCACACCTTGGAAAAACGGGTGGTTCTTAACAGCCGATGCACCCATAGTGGACCCCATTCTTCGGGTCGGATCCTTCACCAACAACTGCGATATCAAGTCCTTAGCCCCGCCAGGTATGGCCGGCTCTTTCGGAAACTCGAGCGCTCGAGCCACAATATTAGCTAGGGTTATCTCGTGGTCCATCCCGCGAAACGGTGTTACCCCGTAAAATAATTCAAAAATAAATATTCCCAGCGTCCACCAGTCCACCGCACTGCCGTGCCCCTCCCCGGAGACTATCTCCGGAGCCAAGTACTCGTGGGTCCCGACGAACGACATGGATCGGACATCAATCGGCTCGGCGACGAATGCGGGGCCCGTGTGGCAGTCTATCTTCTTGCGCTTGCGCTTGGGGTTGAAGCACGATACAGATGGGACTATGCAGCTGGGGAGAATGCAGGAGGTGGAGCCGAAGGGGGGAGGGTCGAGGGCGTAGCCGGATGGTGGTGGTGCGTTGGATTGGTTTTGGCTCGGTATGACTTGGGCTGGGGTGGATGTGGAGTCGTCGCATCTTAGAGAGAGGTCGAAGTCCGTGAGCATTATGTGACCGTCGGATCGGACCAGTACATTTTCGGGTTTGAGATCACGGTAAACGATCCCCATCATGTGAATGTACTCTAGAGCTGCCACGACTTCGGATGCATAAAACCTGATAAATAACATGAAATTAAGGATTGATTTACAATTTAACATCCCAAATTAAGTCATCATGTAATTTATCTTTTCTATTATTTGAAATTTGAAAACTTTATTATTAAGAATTTTTCTGATTGGATCAAGTTTAGACCCGTGACAGCCCTATCTGTAACTAACTTATGCTCAAAATTATTGAAATCGGCTTTTATCCTCAGGGGCCTCATTGTCATAGTTTGCCAGTCCATGAGCAGATTCAAGCTGAAAGTACAGCAGACATGGTTTGTCCTAACCATTCATGCAAGAACAATATCTATATCAACATACATAAATATTATATTTATCTATACAATATATATTTTAATTAGGAAAGAACCAATTCAATTATACGTTTGCATCTTAGGGGAATTATATTTTCTGGGATATTGTCCAGCCCCCCACCCACCCACCCAACTCCAACCTTTTATTAATTTCTATGCAACATAAAGATAAAGAGGCTTTTGAAGTCCTTTGCCCCATTTGTCCCTCTAAAATTCGACATTCAGTACAGATATTATTCTATTTATTTTCTCTTTTCATGGCTTGCTTTCAGGAAGCGGTACAGTTTTCACTGTGTTAATGTGGCACAAAGAGATTACTTTAGATAAGGAAACTGTTGACTCTTCATCCCAAGAAAATTATGAAACTTTACTTGATTCTTTTTTTAATAACCCAAATCCAGATGAAATCAAACTTTTGAAAATTTAAGTCGACATGACAATCAAGCTAGATATTGACACCATCTCCCTAGTCTCACCTGGCATCAACAAGGCATTATAATTGTCAAATTCCAAGTAAATATGGGCCAAAAACTAATTTCTCTAAACCCAGGGGCTGAAAGTGAAAATATTTCTAAATGGGAGGGAATCCCCTAATTTCCGGAAATGTCAAATTTCCCTCCTTTTGAGGATCAACCTATTCTATATAAGGACAAAATAGAAACTTCGCCCTACAAGTCTTTTACCGTGAAAAATGCATCATTTTCTTGTGTTTGAAGAGGAGCACAATATAAAAAAGAAAAACACGGACCAAGACAAATTAAAAGGTCAACCATTATAGTAAATTTCCAACTGTGGTGATTTATAACCAGTAAAGATTGCATTAACTAAGACGGACCCCTTTGAGCTGGCTTACTACTTACGTAAAATGTCTTTTTTTGAATTAAATCTCGTCTTTATTGAGACAACAAATAGTTATCTACTAGATTCATGGTACAAGTACAACATATCTAGTTGGAGTGTTTTATATTTTGGGGGAATTAGATATGGGTTATTATATTTAAATCTATTCAGATATATTTATTATATTTAACTCTCTGGACTAGTGTACATTTAGTCAAATTTAACGTAAAATATGAATTGCTAAATACAAACGACACTCAAGATCATTTAATTTAAAGTATATAAATATGACATACGTCAGGACTCAAATGTAATTCGCGTCTTATATTTATAATGTAATTGGTGTAAGGTAATAGGACGTAATTCCCTCAAAATTTTATAATAAATTCAATGATTTGTTGGTTTCAATCCATTATTGGTCTCTGAATCATTAAGAAACAAATTATAGCAAAAATCACGCATCTTAGTCTTCCAACAAGTCATTATGAAATTTTGACCTGACTGGATTAATTTTTACTGTCGTAATTTTACTTTATTACCTAAAAGTGCATTAGATAAGAATAAAATAATCCTGACTTAAAGCTCGTGGGGGCTTACGTGGACCGGATCACGTGTGATCATAATTCCACGACCAAAAGTTACCCGTCAGATCTTTTACTATTTACCTTACTATATCGAGAAACCACTTTTCTAGTGCTTCTCGCCCAACAGTAAATTTCAGTTTTTGATCAGGACTTGGAAAAAGAAATTGATAGACGAACCGCCCACTCTAAATTTATGTAGAATAATTTAACAATATATAAATTACTAAATAATTATTAAAATTATGACATGCTTAAGATTAGTGCATTCAAGTTAGAACAAATGGAATTTTAAGTATAAACTCGACTCAATCATAACAAAACTGTTATAATTAATAAAAAAAATATTAAAACTAATCAATTATAGGACTAAATATAACATAGTTATCACATAATTATGTAAATTTGAATTAGCTCGGAATTAGAAATTTTGGACACGGATTAAGACTTGTCCGTGACGTTAAAATTATTCAAAGAAAGTGAAGTAAGCAAGTACGTAGCGGTAAAACGGAACAGATGGTGCTAAAATGCTCTAAGTGCGCACCTGACAGCGGAGTCGGGGAAGCGTTTACAGGGCTGACGCTGGCGGAGGACGTGAAGATCGCCGCCGGGGCAAAACTCCGTCAAAAGACATGACCATTTCGGAGAATCAATGGCGGCGTAAAGCGTGGGCAGAAACGGATGTTCCAACATTTCCAGAATTTCCTTTTCAGTTTTCGCTCTTCCTTCCTTATTACGGCTCGCCAGCTCTCTCTTATCCATCACCTTAGCAGCGAACAGAGCCGTGGAAGCGGCCGGTTCCGGGTGGTCTGCTGCAGAGGACGGCGGGTGTGGAGGCGGAGGCTTGAGTTGTGCTAAATATACGGCGCCGATGTCTCCGGCGCCGATGCGGTGGAGGAACCGTATGTCGGGGAGGGATAGGGAGGTGAAGCGGCGGACGGAGTCCCAGCAGGGGTCTCCGGAGGGGACGGAGTGGGGTTTTACGGCGGCGGAGGGAGGGAAGTGAGAGGAGGAGAATGTCAAATCGGAGCCGAAGCTGGTGGAGTGGTGGATGTCGGTAGCAGTGGTTGTGGTTGTGGAGCTGAAGCTCATGCTTTGGAGATCGTCGGCTATGTCGTCCACAGATGACTCCATGTCTGGTTTTCTCTCTCTGTTGTGCGCACAGTTTGCGTGCGAGTGTGTGTGAGAGAGAGAGAGAGAGAGATGCGAGGATTTGAAGAAACGCAGAGAGAGAGAGAGAGGGGGGCAAAATTGGGATTTATAATTATTCTGATTTGGAAATGTTAAGCACTTAAGCTTAATCTATGGAGAAAATTAGTGGAAAATGATTCTTATAATTAATATTTGATTCTAAAAATCCATCCATTTATTTTCTGAACTCATTTCTTTTACAAAATCAACTACAATATTCTATTTCCTATATAATTTTTGAAAGTTTCACAATTAAAATAACTTAAATAATATGTAAATAAATTTAAGTGTTCTATTGAAAAACTTAATTATAATTAAAATTTCATTAATGGTACAAATAAATATATATAAATCTTGATAATAAACTATTATTGAAAAAATAGATGAAGTCTTAAGATTTAAAAAGGTCAATCTAGATTAAGTATAAAAATGCATATTATTCAAATGAAAAGTATTGACATTGTCATTTAAGTTTTCTTCATCAATATTATAATTTGGACTTTTTCCTCAATTGTTTTCGTGCTAATGCACGGATACAAATATGGGGATACAAACACGGCGGCACAAATTATTTTTAATATTTACCACTAGACATGTGGTTCTACGCAATATCAAATACGATATCCAACACAATAAGACATAATGGAATATTTTTGAGTGTCCGTAAATCATAATCTGTCTTATTTCTCTTTTTTTTTTCCCCTAAAATTGAGTAGAAAATTGTGAATATATTTTTCCTATTTCTTCTTGTTGGGCGCCATGTCGGGGCATCATATTTAGAGGCCATTTAAGGCTTCTGGATCATGTGAATGATTTGATGTAACATATAGCCCAAATGATTTTGTACCATGTACTTGGAAATTTATTGCAGCAGACTAGTAAACGGGTATCAAACGGGTACGTGCCTTGTGGGTTCCTAACTTATCTTGTGAATTTGCATTTAAACTTTAAACTAATTACCTTTTTTTTTCTGAAAATAAAACTATCATAAATCAAAAAGCCTTACAAGCTTCGCATCAAACAAGGCTCTCAATTTCAACAGGCAAAAGATTCCAAACAATAAAATCAAATAAAAGGTTATGATACAACTTAACTAACTGATCAGCACAACAATTGAAGTGTCAAAAAATATTCGTTAACTTGACATCTCAAAGCTTACGGAGTAACTCCTGGCAGTCGAGAATGATGTTGTCCAAATAATATAACTCCATCTTCACCTCTTTGATGAGCTCCACCACAACGTTAGAGTCCTCTCTCATGGCAATCATTTCAGCGATAGTAATAGAACAATCACCCAACTTGCAGGAGAAACCAGAGTTCTAATTACTTATCTCGTCCCGAAAACTAAATGATGGAGAAACGAATTACTTATAATAATAAGTAAATATATTTATTTTCTAGTAATAAATATTATTAGTACGATTTATATACATATTTATATATTTTTTCCCCATAAGTTTAAAATTATATTTTTCAGAAGCATTCCATGAATACACTTAAACAAATGCTCCTAAATTGGTTTGATTAGCCGAATTATAAAGTACCACTTCATTTAGTTTTCGGTTGCGTGAATTAAAACTTCTTGGTTTCAAAAATAGAATCAACACTGTGTAGCTGGTAGCTGTAGCAGTTGAATAATAAGGGATACTAAATAAGAAAAGTATATTTTTTTTTTTTAAAAAAAAAGGGATGGTTCATGAGTCATGAACTCCTCTTAAATAATATTAAAGGTCAATTATAGCCAGTCCCCTAACATTTGGGCCAGAAGAATGGGCTGGTCGATTCTATCCAATTGAGTAGGTATTTAACTGTACGTTTTGTGACTATTATTTATTTGGTCGAATGTTTGGTGACTATTAAATTATGATGTGATACTGTAATAAAGTGAAATTACTGATATTTTCAAACATGGTCTAACAACCACAAATGCGATTGGACATTCACCCAATTGGATAAGATCAACCGAGTCTCTTTGATTTGGTGCGATTAACTCCATAATATTTTTAAGTTATATACTAAAATCCCATTAAGATTTAAGATAAAGTTAGGGGATTAATTGCACAAAAAAATAAGATGGGGAGCAATGTGCACAACTGCACATGACTTCAAAAGTTGGTTTTACAAAGATATACTTTTTCTTATGTTCGACCGCTCGTCAACCCAAAAATACAAATTATTTTAAATTGAAATTGGGCTCACATAAACTAACTAGTATTGGGCTTATCTGGACTTCTGGAGTTATGGTTGGGCTATACTTTCGGCTTGTAAAATTTCAAGTTTTGATCAAAAAGAAAAGTCGGCCAAGATTATTGTTCCAGCCCAATGAATTCTTCTTGTAATTAAAAATTAAAAATAATTAGGAATTGTATTTTAAGAAATGGCATTCTATTAGAATTGGGAAAAGACTTTTGTTAGTAGTTTCAAATGAAGTAATCAATATTCAATAGTAATGATTGTTAGGTGCCTTTTACTTCACTTTTCATTGTTAAAATATAAAAAGTCATTGTATACATCATTGGAATTGTTTTAACCATTCCAAAAGTTTTTTTTCCCTCCCCACATGGAAATTTACATATCTACCCCCATGCTGCATATATATTACATAGTTTCCCTACAGTAGCATTCCTAAAACATTATGCTAATTAACCTATAGAATATTGAGTTATGTTGATTAAAGTTAGTATTTTTCATTTATCGTTCTTACATGCCATTGCAGTAACTTAGCGGTTCGGTGTTATGCTAGCTTAACTAGAGTTTTCGAGTTCGAGTCTCATTGAAAATGCAACTGTCATTGGTAGGGAGAAATTTACACCTAAGTGGTCAGATCCAACTCAGACACATATAAATGAGATTATGAACTAAAAAAAATGTATATATCATAGCCTAATGTAAGTGTATTCGGGTACTAATGACTTGCAGATACTCTTAAAAAAAAATTATCATACAATGTCGGATATCATATTAGATATTTATCTAATAGTAAATATTGAACAAAATTCATATTCTCATATCCGTATTATCGTGTTTATTTTCATGCATTACATAGCTCATTTGAAGAAACGGTTGTATTCCAGCAACTCATAGGTCATGAATGACAACAAGAGCAAAATTTTAATATATATTCATTCAAATTCTAAGCAACTTTATCAAAAGGTCTGATATAATTTTATTTTTTTGTCTAATCAAACAAACAAACAAACAAGTTAGCTTCATGGGGGAAAAGTGGCTCCAAGAATCGTGTTTAAAATAGTAATAATAATAATAAGATTAGAATTGCTTTTAGCCTTTTGTTACTGATTTACTTGACTGTGAAGGGTGGTTTTGTGGACCATATAATTACATAAATGTAACAGCATGATTCAAACATAATGCACTTCTGGGTTTTTTTTTGTTATTTCTTTAATCTGATCCAATTATTCTATGCATACAACTTGCCAAAAATTCTATAGAGACCACTATTTATAATGCATATACGGACACTTCTAAAAATTATATTCTGTCGTATTGTGTCGGATACTTTTTCAGTATAAAATATCAAAATAAATCTGTGTCGCCGTATCATATCCGTGTCATCGTGTCTATACGTTCATGTTTCATAGCTCACTATGCTAATAATGCAAGGAAAATTAGAAATATAATTAATTTTACATTTTTAGGAAAAAAATTATGTGAACCGAAGGAACAAAACATTGTACAAGAAAGTGAAAATATGTAAATGATGCGATATAATTAACATATACCATGCTTGGATTCGTGGGTTAACATCATTAATAATCTTAATTAAAAGCAAATCTAACCGTACATGAGCGTATGACTTGATCACATGATTCAAACTCAAATAATATTATTTTTTTGGTTCAGAAAACTCAAATAATTTGATTAAATAGAACTCACTATAATTTAGACATAAAAATATATTTAGATAATTTATTTCTTTATTTTTATGAAATGATTAAGTACCATTCATATATTTTTGCTTGTATTTTGTAATTATTCAATTTAATGTGAGGTGTAACTATAATTGTTTGACCAAGAGGGTTCTAAGTTGTAATTTAGCAAACTTCATTGAATCTAAGTGTAATTTTCCTAAAAATTAAATTAAATTAAAGGAAAAAAAAATTATTTCGCACTTATAATTGTAACCTGGATTTTTCAATATTTTTGACATTGCAACCTACATTATTTCAGGCTTTTAATTGTAACCTGAATTTTTTAAGTTTTTTTGAATTTGTAACCTAGACCTTTTAATTTTTTTAAATTTGCAACCTAAAATCATTTTTTTCGAAAGCCTATCAAATTGCAAATGTTAATAAATTTTGTTAGTATAAATTGTAATTAAAAACTGCATACCAAATTTGCAAATATTGATAAATTTTACTAGTATAAATTATAATTAAAAACTAAAATAATTTAAATTACAAATTTAAAAATATTAAAAAATTAAAATTATAATTATAAACACAAAATAATTCAGATTATAAATTAAAAAAAAAAAACAAAAAAGTTCAAGTTTCAAATAATTTTTTTCTCTAAATTAAACAAGAATACATCTAACATAAACACGGCGTTGCTTTCAGTTTGACGCCCCACCGGCCACCCCACCTCCTCCCGCCTCCTACTCGTAACCTACAAAACTATAATGTATAGCCATGGCTTCTTCAGTGCAAAAGTTCTTCAATTTATATGGTCTCATTTTCTTCAACTCTTCCTTCTTTTCCGCCTATTTAGTACCAACAAAAAAGTATGCGCGCTCCACTATTCATCATCATCATATGATAGCAAAGAAAAAAACAGTGTTTCTTCTCGTGATTTGCATAAAGAATTTTACCCTCTTCTTCTGGTTTTCTCTCTCTGCTTTACAGTTTTCACTTGTATGCTGGCTTTTTTCACTTGCCCTCATTCAATTTCGCCTTTAAACCGGACCCTCACTTTCTCGTGTTGATAATGGAAAAATAAAAAGAGAAATTGTTCTTCCTGTATATATTTCTTCAAAAATCAATAGTGGGATTGTTTGTCATTTTTTGAATTCTTTGCGGAGAAAAAAGGGAGAGAAAAGGGTATTTGCTTTGCTCTATGAAAATCCCTGATCTTTGCTGCTTTGATAGTTTTTATCAGGTATTTATCTGCTTTCTGATTTTTTGTGGGTTTCGTTATATTTCCAGTTTTGATATTACTGGCATGAGAAGTGGTCCAGTTTTATGTTGTTGTTCTGGAAATGCAGGAGACGACATGTAATAAATGAGATTTTGATCAGTTGCTTTCTTCCGTCCTCATCCACTTTTCATTCAATTGGGCTTTTATGTTGTAACCAGAAAAATTATCAAGTAGGGCTGCTGTTTTATTTTGTCTGTAAAGGTGATTTTTAGTTCTTTTCATGTTCAAACAAAAGGGAAGCTTTTCTCCTCTATTTTTTGTTAAATGTCTTACATATTTGTTTTTATCTATGTTTTTCTTGATCTCCACTCTTTTTACTTGATTTGTTCGGTAGTGTATTTCTAAAAGTTAATTGTATTTCGGTGTAGAAACAGTTCTAGGATTTCATGAAAAAACCAATTCAATAATGTGATGCAGAAAATGACTCTCTATTTAAATTTAATTCCATTTCCAGATTACAAATTTCTTGAGAACGTAGCTGATCTTACTGCAGATTAAATTTCTTAGCATGATTAAAAGAAGTTTTTGCTGCTCGATCCAATTTTTATTGGAATAAATGTCTCCCGGGATCATGGGCACTCACGAAATAGTCGAGTTGACAGAAAAATACGATTCTGATTCTAATCTTAGTGAAAATACTGGAAATTATCCTCCTTTGAAGAAGAAGAAGCACAAAATTGAGGATGATATAAACAAACTCTTTGAAGCCATAGAAATCGGTCGGGGCCTTGGTCAGCAAGAAAGACGTTGTAGAGATTCATCACACAAAAGTGCCATGAAAAGACCAATGAGAGTGAGCCCATCTCAAGTCCCAAGTATTGGAATTTCAGAACAAGTGAGTTTGAAGCAGGCATTGAGAGGATTATGCATCTCTCAAGCATCAGAAATGGCTGCAGTCAAGAAACGAATGTCGAGACCGTCCTTGGCTTCCCCTGCAGTTTCAGAATCAGGAGCTATCAAGAAACTGTACAGAACTGTAGTGGTTGAACTTGAGGGTAGTCAAAGACCTCTCCATGAAGTTAAAGAGAATTTGGTCGAGATATCTTTAGTACCCAAAAGAGATGGATCTTTGGATGTTGGCTCTGAGCTTCTAGAAGCTTCTCGAGGTTCTGCTTCTACTGAAGAAAGTGCAAGAACCCAAAATGTAGAAAAGAGGAAAGGAACTTTTGTTGCCAAAAGTCAAAGTAAACATAATGAAGCTAAGAAAGATGGTGATGACCACAGTAGCACAATGGTTCATCACACGCCTGATCCTATCCCGGAAACGGGATTTGATGTGACCAAAGCTGATGAACGGTCAAGATCGAAGGAAAAGGAGGAGATCTCGATCTCGATCTCGATCTCTCAAAGCTCGAAAAGTAGCATAGGGGAATATAGCAGCACAACGAGCTATAGTGAAGAGAGTTATTATCTGAGTGGGTCGAGTCGGAGCGGCTATCGGCCCCACATGTCGAAAGACTTGAGATGGGAAGCAATAAGAAGTTTCCAGAAGCAGAATGGGATTTTGGGTTTGAGACATTTTAAGCTTTTGAGGAAGATTGGTGGTGGAGATATTGGAACGGTTTATCTTTCTGAGCTGATTGGAACGAGCTGTCTTTTTGCTGTGAAAGTTATGGATAATGAATTTTTAGCAAGTAGAAAGAAGACAATGAGAGCTCAAACTGAGAAGGAGATACTGGAAATACTTGATCACCCTTTTCTTCCTACGCTCTATGCCCATTTTAGTACAAATAAGTTTTCTTGTTTGGTGATGGAATATTGTCCTGGTGGTGATTTGCATGTGCTTAGGCAAAGGCAGCCGACCAAGAGCTTTCCGGAAAAAGCAGCCAGGTAAAGCTTTATGTTGAGCTTAAAATTAAGGGTAAATTATATCTAGATTACTTCATATTTGATGTGTTTAGTATTTACACATAGACTCCCTTACAGTTTGAGAAATTATACATGGACCCCCTCAGCATAGGAAACCCCAACAGACATAGTAAGAGTACGGTATTCCATATTACGCTTAGTAACAATAATGTGGGGAAAAAAGGCAGGTTACATCTAGTCATCTAGATCCCCTTAGAATTGAACCCCCTCTGGAATAATGCAAGTTACATTTCAGCCCCTAAGGGCGATTTGGAAAATTAGATGATAATTTTAGTGGAAAATGTTAGAAACCTATACGAAATCGTATTTGTAAGACAGGCATAAATCTTAAGAGGTCTACATGTAATTTCTCAAACTACAAGAGGTCTATGTGTAAATACATCAAATTTGAAGGGGTCTCATGCCTATTTCCAATGGAATATTGCCAAAAGCTGCAAAAATTACTCATGCTTTGTCCCAATCAACAAAATAAACCAAGAAAGTACGTGTGAAACTATTACATTAGGTTAGGCAAAATATTCCATCAAAAGTAGGTTAGAGGTGGTAATGTGTGAAAATTGTGGGAGTTGATGTGTTTTTAGCGTAGCAATAAAAGCTTACTTGGTAAAGT
This sequence comes from Verbena officinalis, assembly GCA_958496215.1. Classification (NCBI taxonomy): domain Eukaryota; kingdom Viridiplantae; phylum Streptophyta; class Magnoliopsida; order Lamiales; family Verbenaceae; genus Verbena; species Verbena officinalis. The sequence continues at coordinate 3,046,515 of OY292385.1, forward strand.
GCAAAAAACTGAGTTAGTTTGGATGGCAAAACATTATTCTCCCAAATTAACCTTAAATAAATCCATCTTTTTAAAATACCTCTCAACATGATCACCTTCAACACGCCAAATACTCGACAAACTCTCAACAAAAATTTGTTTCTTGGCTATATTTTTCCAAAATCTTTGAACATGTAATTTACCAAACTTAAATATCCTACACGTGACAAATGTTCATACTATTAATCTGACAGGTTTTATGTTGCTGAAGTACTTCTCGCACTAGAGTACCTCCACATGCTCGGAGTGGTCTACCGAGACTTAAAGCCTGAAAACATATTAGTCCGAGAAGATGGCCACATAATGCTCTCAGATTTCGACTTATCCCTCAGATGTGCTGTAAATAATCCAATGATTATCCAATCATCTTCTCCCATCGTGGGTCCCACAAAAAAGATCTCGAGCCCATGCTCAGATTCCACCTGCATGGACCCTTTCTGCCTCCAGCCCTCTTGGCACCTCTCCTGCTTCACCCCAAGGTTTTTATCTGCCGCATCCAAAACCCGTAAGCTCAAATCCGACCCGACCAATCAAGCGATCTTCCCGCTCCCACAGCTCGTTGTGGAGCCCACAACCGCGCGATCCAACTCCTTCGTCGGTACCCACGAGTACTTAGCTCCCGAGATCATCAAAGGTGAGGGACACGGTAGCGCGGTGGACTGGTGGACGTTGGGCATTTTCCTCTACGAACTTTTGTACAGTAGGACGCCATTCAAGGGAACGACCAATGAGGAGACGGTATCGAATGTGGTGTCGCAGTGTCTGAAGTTTCCACAGTGTCCTATGGTGAGCCCTCATGCGCGGGATTTGATCCGACGGCTGCTGAAGAAGGAGCCAGAGAATAGGATGGGGTCCACGAAGGGGGCGGCTGAGATTAAGGGACATTCGTTCTTTGAGGGGATGAATTGGGCTCTGGTGAGGTGCGAGACGCCTCCCGAGATGCCGAAATTGTATGATTGTGGAAATGTTAGTGTTTGTGAAAGCAGAATGAGGAACTTGCCTATGGAGTTTGGGAATAGAGGAGATGAAATAGAGTTTGAGATGTTTTAGTGGAAATTGAAAGGTGGGAGAGAAAATAGGTTAGTTTTTATGACTTTCTAACTTGGGTTTTGTTGTTCTTGCCACTGATATAATATATACCTGATAGTGTACATGTATTCTGGAAATTTGCAACATATAAAGAATGAGAATGTTGTTGGAGGGATAGAAAACTATAAAGATTTGTTGGGTATGTTTATTTTACTACTACTATGTTTTTAAAATTCGATTTTTTCGGGTAAAAACTCAATTACGGGTCTCAAAGTCGAGCCCGATTCAAAATTTTTTTTTAAAATTTGTTTAAAATACTAATTTTAAATTTTCAGATGTGTACTTAACTCCATTAGTAGTAACCCATAAATGTAAATTACCTGAAATCTGTATACAAAAACTAGAGGATATCATTTTTCCTTGCAATTACTTTTGGCCAGGAATTATTATTTCGTCCATTTACAAAAATATAAATAATAAAAAAAAAGAGAAATAACTCTGATATTTGGGCGAATCTCAGCATCAGAATTCCATATTCCATAATCAGAGGAGAAAAAGAGAAGAAAATTTCAATGAGGGCCTTGTACGCAACTATAGACTTTCTCCCAACTACCACTAAATTACCAATTTGCCACCACTCTCCTCTTCTCACTCACAAATCTTCGCCATTTCTCCAGTACTCAACGATTTCTTCACAGAAACATACAAGAATAGCAGTAAAGCACGCAGGAATAAGGATAAAGGCATCATCAATGGCTCCCACACCATCATCAGCCTCAGATGACAGACCATTCTCAGTTCTATTTGTTTGCCTTGGAAATATTTGTAGAAGCCCAGCTGCTGAGGGCGTCTTCAGACACCTCGTCAAGCAAAAGAATCTCGACTCCAAATTCTACATTGATTCGGCAGGAACTATCAATTACCATGAGGTCTGTGTTTTTCCTGCGCGTTTAATTTTGTTGTAAAAGCTTCTTGTGGTAGAAGTGGAAAATTGGCTGATTATGATGTTCTATGTTTGTCTTAATTATGAAGGGTAATCAAGCAGACCCACGAATGAGAGCAGCTTCTAAAAGGCGTGGAATTGAGATAACTTCGTTATCGAGGCCAATTAGGGCATCTGATTTTAGGGATTTTGATCTTATTCTTGCAATGGACAAGCAAAACAGAGGTAGGCAAATTTGTTGCAAGTCTAATTTATTTAGGGTGTTTTTTTCTTTTAGCTTTTCCCAAATTTTCAGAGGTCTTGCATTATATGCAGTTGATAATATGTAGGTTTTTGTAGACTGCCCATTATTTATTTTTGTCGAATTGTTAGAAATTGCTATGGGATAATGGCATGAGCTTCATTCTTAATTCTTATGGTTCTTTTTGTTAACAAAGAGGATATTCTTTCGGCGTTTGAGAAGTGGAGGCACAGAGAAACATTACCTGTTGATGGAGCTGACAAGGTCAGTGAGCTCATTTCAATGCTATATGCATTACACCATGTTTTATTGTTATATTATAATTGGAATAGTCTTATTACTCCAACGAAAGCTAGTTCCTCTTTTTCAAAGAGAAATCAAAGACTATTCTTATTTTTCTATAATTCTCATGTATGTGAATATGAACCTATTTTCGTCTTTCTACATAACCAATCTTCTTATTTACGATCAATCTTCTGGGTTCATCTTGAACGAATATTTTAAGTTTTAACGTCAAAGTACATGTGGAAATTGATTTGCATGATTATGTCTAACAATGTATGTATTTGTATTTACAGGTTCGGTTAATGTTATCCTACTGCAAGAGGCATAATGAAACTGAAGTGCCCGACCCCTATTATGGTGGACCACAAGGTTTTGAGAAGGTATTCATATCTCACTTACGAAATTTCTCTTTGAAAATGAGATGTTTGGTAAAAAATTGGCTATATACTCAATTTCATTGGTATTATTTTCTTGAAAACCTACTTTATGGGAGGTACTTCCTGCCCTTCTTGCAGTTGAACTCTTGTGAATATGATTAGCATTGAATTTAAATATAGGTTGAGATTAGCGTGAATCAGAGTTAGAATGGCCATTTAAATTAGCTTCCGATTTTGCAAGGAAAAGGTTGCAGCTTTTTCTTTGAATTGATATACTACTTCTGTCTTTGAAAAACTTTGAATTGAAATGTATAGTTTTAAAAAATTAACATTAAACTCAAATCAATAATGATGAAATCCTCATGTATTTTTATGCTAACTTCATAACTTCATTCACATACAATCGCTTATTTCTGTCCCGTTATTTTATTTTGAATAGTTTCTTGTTTCCTTCAACTAAGTCTAAGCAAGAAAATATGTAAGGAAATGATTCTCGTGATTATTTTGACCAGCCCTAGCTCGAAAAAAAAGCTCATACAAAATTCAGTTAATACTTTATTGCATTTGACTGTTTCTCCTGAGGACATATGGCTTGGATTTCTCTGTTCTTATACTCTGAGTTAACTGTAACCTTCAGTTTCTAAACGATTTTCACTTCTTTTGATACCTTCCCTTCATGTATTATTATTATTATTATTATTATTACTGTCTTTCTAGTCAATTGAAGTTATCTTTGATGATCTTGACGATTTTACTGTTTTCTCGTTGTAATATCCCTTTATAACATGGTGAGAGGTTACATTTGCATCTTTTAACTAAACTCTCCATGGTGCTTTTGGCAGGTTCTTGATTTACTTGAAGATGCTTGTGAGTCGCTATTGGAGAGCATTGCTGTCGAGAAAGGCCTTGCTTAAGTTTCTCAGTTTTCCTCCTAGCCGTACATGTTGGATTATCAATCCTCAAGCATGGTTTAGTTAACCATGTTGTACGACCAACTATATTTTTTGACTTAATTGAAATGCATTCAGTCACCTTGAATGCTTTTCGATGCCTTAGTTATACCACACTGTGTAGGCAAACTAAATATTGGTATGTTTCTCCTTAGGGCTCGATTCACTGTTTCTGTAACCATATTGTAATTTATTTAAACAAAACAAGATAATGAAGCTGGCCATTGGATGGGTTCATTACCATGCTTTTCGGAGATCAAATTCCTGCTGATATTTCCAATATTAAATTATCGGGATAGTTACACAAACTCGTCTGAGTTTTGCTTAAAAATCGGAACCTTGAAATCTTACAAATACTTCCTTTGTCAACTGAAAGTCTGAAACCTTACAAATGTCCCATTTGATACATAAAAATGTATACACAATACCCTGAAAAAGCTTACAAATACCCCCCTAAGTGTAAGATTACAAAGTTCTGATGGTGAGATTGTTAAAGGCGCAAACCCTAGGGGATTTTGTTGTAATTGATCCTAAATTATCCATTAAACAACCTCCATGAAAATCTATCATCAGGCACGCAGAATCATACATAATGGCTGGATACAAGAATGTGAAACAGGGTATCTGACAAAAAACACAAGGTATGAAAAATAAAGAAAATTTCAGATAATTTATCAATAATAACAAGGTGTGATGTGCTTCGTCAACAGCTAACCATAATACAGAGCTGGACTTTGCATGAGATTCTACTAATTCTTCTCATCATAGCATATTCACATGGTGGCAAAAAGGACCCATCATTTGGTGCTTCCAAGGATTTTAGCAGCATTTTATGTTTTCATATAATGAAACTCTGTTTTGGTCCTTTGCGAGGACGCTTTCCCCTCGGATTAGCATTAAGCGCGTAGGAGAAGACATTCAAAAGGTCTTCATCCTCAACATTAACTAAGATATTTGCAGCACTTGGGTTTTCGATGAGGAGTTTTGCCACTAAATATCCTGCAATAGACCATGTCTGAAAAAGGTGTGCCTGTTTCCCAATGAATCTTGCTCCTTTAGTGTCGTAGTATTCGGGCCACTTGTCTGTAGCAAGGCGTTTTTCAGCAACCTTGATTGCCTTTTCGGCAATCTCTGGTCTATTCATTTTTATGCAAGCCACAGTAAGCTGAAACAGCAAAAAAAATCAAAGCTCAGGAACAAGTCTGCAAAATGGTAATCGTATAGGCAAGTGAAGGTTGTATAAAACAGATAAAAAGACAATTAGTATGACGAAAAACCATGTTGTGATTGAGAACATTGCAATAATGGGTCTTTTCAAATGATACCGATGCTGACAACCTAAACCTAGATTGCAAAAGAATTAAATGTAAGTACCAAAAACTGAGGTTTGCTTCAAATACAAAAAAATCCCTGTATCTATTGAAATTACAATTACCACCCTTGAGGTTAGCTTCATCTTAATAGCACCAGCCATTAGTTGATCTTTTTCTTCTTTGTTTTTTTGTTTTTTAAAAAAAGAACCTATGTCGTTAGTGTCTGGGCAGTAATTGTAATTTCAATATTGTAACTAAGACAAAACCTCAAGGGTTTTTGATAATTATTCCAAAATATTATTAGTGCCAGATCAATGAACGATATTCAATTTCATTTTCCAAAGATAAGACCACAAATTGGTTCCTAGACAAAGCAAAAATAAGAAGAGTTGAAAAAAATATAGAACTCAACCTGCCAGAGCAAAGTTGGCCATGAACCTCCATTGTGGTAAGACCAAGGACTGCACAAGAAACAAACAGTAAAAATAAGTTATAATTTGTCACAAAAAGAAAAAAATCACAATTGAAACCACACTAGTTCATAAAGTAGAAAACTTACGTATTTTTGGGATCACTGCCCGTTATAATTCGCCATTCCTGGCCCTCTAATGCAGGATAACAAATTTTCAAAGGCATTTCCGCCACTAAATCAGACCATTTGGCTTCAATAAGATCCAATATTGCATGTGACTGTTCTGTTGTAGCAAGATTGCAAATTATAGCCCATAAATTCCCAAGAGAAAAGAAACGAAAGTCCATGTGAGCTGGCTGAAGGTTTCCAATTAGATATCCTCCTTTTCCTGGCATCCATTCCACAAGCCAAGGAGGAATTTGATCTGGGTAGATGTTGAATTTGTTAACTGCATCAAAAGAATATTCCTCTGTTTTGTATCTGTATATTTCATTCAGCTTATTCAAGTCAATCCAATAGTATTCTCTGATGTGAATTGATAAAGCCACTAAACGATTGTTGAGCGCCCTGATGAGGTCGGCTGAAGCCTCCTCTGGAGCAAGCATCTCTCGTGCACAAAGCAGAGCTGAATAGAATAATGCCTGCAAATTTATTCATTTATTTTTAATCAAATAATTTCATCTCAAATATAGCCATGAATTGAAAATAATCGATTTTGTCATAAAGCTGAGATTTCTTTGTGGCATTTCTCCCAATTGGCAAAAAAAAGCCTTTCATAAAACTAGATGAACAATTTTCTGGAAACATTTCCATGATTTTTGGATAATAAAAAGCATTTTTCCATGAATTTTTGTTCATAGTATTTTTTTTCCCTGGGTGATACTTGATATGGACTGAAAATGGGAGAAACATCAAATAAATGATTCTCATATGTATTTACAGCCAACCTTTAGTATTTCATTTCATTCCCAAACCTTTTTTACTCCAAAAGGAATATTAACCTAAGTAATAATTGTGAAGGAGGAAGAAGTAAACCTGAATTTCTAGTGGGTGGCCATGGATACCCATGCGACGATCTATCATGCAAGAACCATCAGTAACCAATAAAGTTGGAAACATGTCAAAACCATCGGCCAAACAGAGCCTTAGAATCATCTTAATGCCAGTCTGTACATCAACCCTTTCCTGCACTGAAAGGTCTCCAGTGCATTTTCCATATGCACGCAGCAATATGATCCACCATAGACCTGAGAAACAAAATCATGATCTTTTAAACATGTCATTGTAATCAGAATTATGACAGGAGAAATGACTAACCAGAATCAACTGGTGCCACGCGACCGATCGCTGCTTCACCAAAGTCGGGATCTAAGACCTCTTCGGTTGCACAAGAATCATCACCATCTAATGGCAAAATTCGAACTTTGAAACTTGCTGGCATTAGTCCTTGTCCTGGACTATGGCAATCCATGGTTTTCTCCCAACTCTGGTAAGAATACACACAAAAAAAAATAAAGAAAAAAATATCGACAAATAAAGTTAAGAGCCTCTACAAGTAGAAATATGACAAGTTCATTTCCCATGATGATATGAAATTATGAATAAATCGACCAAAAATAAGATTTTTAATTTGAGCAACCATTGTCATTAAATAATTACCTAAAATCTGCGACAGGCTTGGCAGCATATGATGTAAGTGTTGTAATTTTCAGAGAGTGTAAAGAAATGAGGGAAAAAAAAAAAGTTGACGTGAAGCAAAATAGTTAATGAATCTTATATAGCAGCTTTAAGGATCCTGAAATCAGCCAGCTGACAAACTGTGAAGCAATGCACACAACAAAGTAAAAAGTTTGGACTTTTGTGAAAATTTGATGTTTTCTTTAAGGAAAGTACTCACTACCTACTGTATGGACATACACAAGTACAAATAACAATATAGCCAGTTGACGTGCAAAAATCAAAGATATTATATTGTATTAAAGATCAATGGCAACCCGATTTTTTTTTTTTTTCAAGAAATGACAGGTAATATAGCCACCAAAAGTATGCATGATAAACTGGATAAAGTTCATCTGTTTAGATAGATAGGTTACATTACCTGCAGCTGAAGAGTGTCTAGGATAAAGTTCCTAACAATCTCATATTCTCCCTTTAATAGGAAAGCAATCCCAGACGGTATGAAATCACGTATAAAAACTTGATCATAATTGAGCATGTTTGAGTCACTTGGATCATTAGCAGCAATTGTTCCAACTGGATTGCCACAATAATAAACCATTGATGCTCGCAATAAATTCCATGCTTCATCCTCCAAAGAATCTGAACCAGTTCCACCAGTTGTCTTACCAATTGCTGTATCGGCTTCATTTTCATATTTCAAATGTTGTGCTGACTCAAGATTTTGATTATCAAGATCCTTGGGCACACCATTCACCAATCTTTTACTTCCGCCTTCTTTAAATGCCTCCTGAACACTTTCAGAACCAATACAATTGCAATGCAAAGATTTTGAGCGATTATTTTGTCCTGCTCTAAAAAAAATACCATCTGTAGGTCTAATTCCGTGTTTTCCTACATAGTTTCGAAGTAACCCCTTATAATCTCCATCCCTTTGGGTCTTGATGGGATATTTAATGGAAAACAGTGAAGTTGATCTCAACTTTGTGTAGATAGGACATTGAACTGTCCCCGACAAAACTTGTCGGGCTGCCTCAAAAGCAGCCATAGAAACTAGATTTGATACTTTCGTGATTCCCTTGGTTAAATTAATGTTTGATGTTCCTACATAGAACCACAAAAGTCAAGTTCATAAGCATAACTACTATAAATGGATATACTTTCTTTTTTTTTTTGTGTGTAAATTACTGGTTCGGGTAATCCTACATTGAGGGCCCTTAATCCAGCTCAGGACTTAGTCACAGTTAAGGCTCTGCACCCCTCCCAACAAATGTGTTTAGTAGGGATCGAACCTGAGGTTCTTCCCACAGACTCAGCCTGTGTTGTCAACTGAGCCACACCATGTGGTTAGTGGGGATATACTTTCATATACTAAAGAACAATTTAAATCGATCCTCAGTTTGCATATCCCTTCATATTCCCCTTTCCTACCTTTTGGGATGTTCTGAATTGATGTAAAACAGCAGTAGAAAAGTTACCACAGAGAAACACCTTTTCATGAAAGGAACTAGACGAACTCCTGCAGCAAGCTCATGGAAATGGAAGAAACCAAAACCGAAAATTCAAAACCTAATACTATTAAATCTTAAATTTCCCATTTCCGACTGCAAATAAATAAAAAAATATCGAGAAATTCAAAAGATAAACATGATATGATAACATCAAATATTCAGAAGAGGCATAGAAGACGAAGAAAACGCAGAAACGGAGGGTATAAAATTTGCTTACTTGATTTGTTTGGAGTTTGAATTTGGGGCTCTGCAGAAAAGTTCCGGGAATAAAAGGAAATTGAGCAAAGAGGCGGCGACCCGTTGGCGCTGTCAGAGAGGGAGCGATAACCCGGCTGAAGTCCGGAAAACGGGTCGGGTTCGGAGATGTTCGGAGTTATTACGTCTTTTGGGGACACGTGGACCTCTAGTTGTTTTGCAGGTTAAACCCATATTAAAGAAAGAAGAACGAAAAGGAAAGTGTACACAATTGGTACAGCGTGCACCACTAAGCACCAACCATATGGATAATGTCTTTCTTTTTTTTCTCTAGACTACATAATTAGTCAATCGCTCAATTATAGGTATCTTATTGAATGAAATAGTTGGACATACAACTCAAATAATGGGGTAGTTAAGCCAAAAAATTTAAATTTATTAGTTGGACATTCAACCACCCCTCCAGAGTCCAGTCTCCTGGTTGGATAATGTCACATTTTTATTTATTTGCAACTTGAGTTTTTGGGTCTAAAAGATAACAACTTTCAAATTTTATGGCCCAAAACAATATTATTGGGTGTCAAAATTTAAATGAGGAAAACAAAAGAAATAGGATGAATTACATATAGCCCCTGACGCTTACTCTGATTACACTCAGTCCATTATAGTATGAGAAATTATATTTAGGCCTCTATGTACTTTGACTCTCTCTTACAAATGGTCCCCTATGTCCTCTTTGATTAGGGTTTCTAATATTATCCATCAAATTTATGGAGTAAACGATCTAAATTATCATTCGTAGGCAGGAAAATTTTGATTTATTAGATTTTGCATGACTAAAATGACATCGAGGGATCTATTATGTAATATTTTATATAGTTGGAGGGGTGTATTATAAAATATTTTAGTCACACAAAATTTACTAAATTAGGTTATAAATGATTTTTCGTCTATGGGTGGTAATTTGGACAATATACTCCATAAATCTATTAGGAAATGCTAGGAACATTAACCAAAACCAAGTGGGAGGGGCAATTAGTAAAACAGTGTTAAGTATAGGGGTTCTAGGTGTGAATTGTGATTTTCTATAATATATGGGGGTTAAGTGTAAATAAACCAAATATTAGGTGGTCTTGAATCTCTTGATGTAATTCACCCAAGATATAAATTAAACGTTTTCGTTCTTTTTGCTACCAAACTTTCATTTACCAATTTCCTATCTTAAGGATTTCTTTTCCATTTCTATTACCTATATGATAATCAATCTATCTTAAGATCATAAGTTACTTGGACAATTATGTGCTCATAGCAATAAATAGTTCGACCAGGGTAACATCATCTTTCCTGAAATTTGGAATGCATAATTACAAGTTGACCACAATGAATTTGGTTAATGCTTCAATCTTCATCAAATTTTCACTAAATGTAATTACCAAACCACATCAATAAATTACACATGGAGCCCAAATAGTTGCAGTAAATACTCGAATACTTGCTGAGATGTATTATGTTTTTCTGTTCACAACAGGCAAAATACATACAAATGGTAGCTAAGTCATATTATATTCACATATTGTGCCGAGTCCTAACCATTCTGGTACAAAAAGTAGGGTCTATGAATCATCCATATTATGATCATTGTCATTATCACCATCATAATATTCGTCATCGCGCTGAATTTGTTTGTCTTGTACGTGTCCTGAGAAGAAGCATTATTTCAGTTGAGCAAAACTTAGTGCAAGATAGAAAAATAATCTTTCTGAAAGTATCGAAGATGCAATAAGTACTACGTTTACTTACGATTTACACGTTCATCAGGGTTTTCCTCGTCTTCATCAAAATCAGGAATATAAAAATCTGGTGGCACCTACATCATAACAGAAATATTCAATCATTTCAGTAAAATAGCTAAGTGGTGAGCATTACGTCTTCTTCAGCGTGCATAATTATTAGATAAAGGTGCAATATCTTTTTTAGCACAAGAACAAATTAAATTGAGGTTTGGGATATTACAAAACATAATCAGTTAAAAAAAATTCATTACATCCTTTAAGTGGTTGGATGGATTCAGGGACATCCATTCAATAAAACCTGATTTTACTTATATCTTTTAACAGAAAAACCACGAACATAACCTGAAAGTGCTTTTTTCCGTTAGCGTTCTCTAACCACAGTTAGTCTAGGGTATATTTCTGTAATGTTTCAAACCTCAGGTTCAGTTTGCGTAATTAGGCTAAACCTCAGGCATGTGAGTGTAATTATCCATTAAATTATTCTTTGAAGAATTAAAAAATGATGCTTGTGTCTGTTTACCTCATGCATCTGTACACCAGGAGCATGTTGGATGGCGCTGAGATTTTCACATACTTGCTGTCTGATTGTGTTAATGTATGATTTGCTATTTAAATTCTCCTATGAAAATCAATCAACAAAGTTAGAAAATGTGAAAGCAACTTCAATATAAAACAAGGTAAGCAACAAAACACAAATGCAATTTTACTTGGCAATAACTCAAACTCAGGGTAAATAACTTTATAAGCATAAGCTATTAGTAGCTGACATAGGTTGTTATTCCTACAGCACATCCAAATAGTAAGTATCGCAAGAGTCTAACAAGGATTCACACAGTTCACATACCATGTGGCCGCTTGGGCGTTTCAAGGAGAAGTCTGGAGCAAAATATTTGATGTAATCATTTTCTGGGATCTCTGCAACAATTAAATAGAAATTTAGACCCCAACATATTATACACACACAAACACACATGTGTGTATATATATATATATATAACTTTTGTTTTAATTGCAAGATTCAAGAAGGTAAGAGATGCAAACTTATATATAATATAGTTAGAACCATAAATTTGCTTCCCACTATGCTTATGCTTATGCTCATAATGAAGAGGCGGGGAAAAAGTAGCAGACAACACGAAAACCAATGACACACATCTACTAAATATTGACAAAGAATTAATGTTTGATCCATCGATGTCAGGAATGACAACTAGATCATGCGACGTGGCTACATGAAAAACTTTCTATATGGTAGAGGGATCAAAATTTGTCAATTATCAGATTTGTGGAAATATTTATATTCAAACGATATTATACAAGCAAAGTGTCGTGCAAAAATAACAGGTGACATGCACTTAGTAGAGTTTGCAACCTGTTAAAAAAGCGCTTTTCAGCTTTTAGCTTAAAAAAGCAGAAACAGAGTGTACAGCGTCGACTTGCTGATTCTGCTTAAAATAGGCTAGAAGCACCTTTGCGGTTGCTTTTTTCAACTTCTGGGTCCTTTTTTTCTATTTTTAATCTATTATTCAAAAGTGTTTCTCTATTTTTGACTTCGAACAACAAACTTCTACTACAACTTTTTACAACTTAGGTTCTCCAAAAGCAAAACCCATGGGCATACCATTAGGGAGCTCCACCCCTAAAAGAGTTCCAGTCTCCACAGTCCAACATCTAGCAACATTCTCTTTAGTGTAACCCCCACCTCCAGTCACCTGCAACAAGTAACAAGTAATCAAAGAATAGAAACTGCATGTAACAATAAACTGCTACGAACATCCTATAGGCAGGCTCACCAGCAAAGGCAAATTGAGTTGCTTGACAAACCTAACACAAGATGCATGCCCTGCATGAAGAATCCAAAACAACAATAAGTATTCTATAATAAACAGTCAATTTGGTAAAACCAAAACCATAAGATATGAGATAAGAAAAAAACAGTTGAAATTACAAGCATATCACCATCAATGGAAAGGTTGAAGCATCCTAATCGGTCCCCAGCAAGTGAATCTGCTCCACATTGAAGAACAATTGCTCCAGGTGCATAGCATTCTGTAACTTTCATAATGATCTGCAGCATGGTAATTAAGAAACATCAAATTTACCATTGACCAAGAAGAAGTTGCAACAGTCAGAGTGGCTGAAAAGTTACCATTTTGAAGAGACGTAAGAAGCTCCCATCATCTATTCCATCCTTAAGAGGCACATTTATGGCATAAAATTTGCCTTCTCTTTCTCCTACATCCTATTCAAATAAGTGAAAACAAGGATAGAATTCATTAACAATAAATGGCAGTTCTAGAAAGAGCAAAATAAGGGAAACCTTAACATCAAAGGTGTCATAAGTGGTTTTTGACAATGCAAAACTCCATATCCAAAAATAGCCCAGAATCAAAATTTAAACAGAACAGATAGTAAATTCTCACGCACTTCCCTAACTTGAAACCTAAATAGCCAAAAAAATTTAGCCAGACATCTCTAGAACCATCTAAATAGTGGTAAGCAAGCTTGGCGAAAACATATTACAGTTCAAGCTTTAAATTACAAGACACGTAAAGATAGAAAAAGGTGGGAGGTTTAAATTCATGCATACATGTATAATGTCTATATAAATGTATGTATGACGACATACAATGTACTATATCATGTCTACAGAGAATATACAAGATTTGGGACATCCTAAAGGCTGACAGCACAAACACACGACAGAGTACTTGCCTCAAGAAATTTAAAAACATTTTGATCTTTGATTGATGACTTACGAAGATAATTCTATACATGGAGAAAAACCATTAAATTGTTCCACAAAATAATACAGTGAAACACTATTTAACAGAATCCACAAAAAGAGGAATACAGTGAAATATCCATTTAACACAATCAACAAACAGAGGCTAATATAGCTTCAAAAGTTTCTACACATTTTCCATGAGGAAGGGTAATTAAAAAATGTATGAAAAGCAGAAGCTGTTGAGGAAACACCTTGACATCACCAGTTCCAGGAAAGAACAGGTCCCCATACTTGTGAAAACTTACTGTCATCACCCTGCCATGACAAAAGAGTATTATGTTATTTCATTTTCTCTGATATGGGTGTTATTTTGTGCACCACAGCTTTATCCTAATTCCTAACTTTCGAGGACTTCGTGAACAATTTTGAAGAGAAAGCCATACCTAATTAAACGAACTAGGCTTCCAACGAACATCACCTAGAAACCCAAATATCTAAGTGTCCCATGACTCGGAGAAATTCAAGTCTAAGGGTGTTTGACCAAATATTGATGGCTCTCTAGTAGATCAGTGGTTATGGTATTTGAACTTCAAAAGCATAGGTGAAATGCAAAGTGATCGCAACATTTTCCAAATTATAACAACAAAAACGTAATAAATATAAGCAGAGGAAAGAAGCATAAATCATCAGTTGACTCTCCAGAACATTGACTGTTCCCTTGTCTCCAATTCCTCTATAAAATTCCCGAGTGTGTATATGTTTAACGTGATAAATTCAAGGTGAAAAAAGGAAAAATCAGAAGGTATGTCTACCATTATAGTCTCTTCACTCTCCATTGCATTAGTTAACTCACTTCCTCTTTTCATCATATGCTGTATTATACGTAATTCAACTACTTCATTAAGTTTGATATCCTAGCCTATGAATGTATATAAGTTATCGGGAACTTAAAACTGATGCACACAACATGGTGGTAAAGTATAAACAATTTCATTATTTTCTTAAGGTCAGGTCTGATAATTGGTGGGAGTGGGCAACTGTAAATCAAAAATTAGATTATCACACTGCAACAACACATCTGGAAATGCTTTCATCCATATTTGGAATATTTTCAGATGCATGGTTACATAAATGACATAAAGGTCAAACTCTTGTGCCCCCTATAGTAATATGAGGGCAAAGTTACCTCATATCTCCAATGTGTAATAATCAACAGGTTAAGTTTATCTTCTACTTTATCTATTAAATATAAATCATGAAAAGTTCATGAAAAATCAACGTTCAGCTTCTTGAATTAAAGGGTTTAAATAATTGCAAATACCTATCAGTGAAATAAAAGGCTTCTTCGACCCCATCACCATGATGCACATCAATATCAATATAGAGCACACGGGCATGATACTTCAGAAGCTCCAAAATTCCTAAAACTAAGTCATTGATGTAACAAAATCCAGATGCCTCACACTTCTTTGCATGATGCAATCCACCAGCCCAATTTATGGCAACGTCACAGAGCTGATTATTCAATCTTCGTGCAGCATCTGCAAAAAATCAGCACATCTCAGTGAAGGCTGGGCAAAAAAAGTTCTGATGGGAGAGCGATTACATGTGAATGCAGAATTACCTATTGTACCACCGGCATAAAGTTGACAAAACTCAAACAGATTCTCGAAGACTGGACAATCTTCTCCAAGATTATCTACAAAACAAATAATGGATATTTGAAACACTGCATTATAATGAACTGTTTCAGAAATCAAGTTCTAGCAAGGCTCGTTAGTTTAATATAGCCCAAATCTTGGAAGAGCATGTCTTTTTAATGTGTCTTAGGAAACTAGACAAACTTGGAGCCTTCATGAATCATAGAGAATTATACTATAGAAGTAGCCATATCACATCAAATAAGGTAACAGCATCCAGCAGACAATCATCGAGTGTCGGTCTGGCAATCAACCAACTAGATTAGTATGCTTGAGTATTGAAAAACCACCTGCCTAGGTGCATGCGATATTACTTTAAAACCAAAGCTAGTACTGTACGGCCAAATGTTTGTGACACTTCCAGTGAGTTAGAAATTGACATAGATAATCTTATCAGCAAATTACTGAACTGCTGAGTAAAAATGATTCAAGATTCAAATCGCATACGAATCCCCAGTCATGGGGGTGACGGACTCCTTAAGGTAAAATATCCAAACATGAGATAAAACATTTGCTAGTAACTCACCCAGCAACATAAACAAATAAAGAACAGTTTATTCCTAGAACATCACCAAAGAGGAAATAAAATACGGCATTCCTTCACTCCACAACAATAGTAAAACCTCTTAACAATGAAAAAGGAGTGCCTCATATAAAAATCTTGTAAACAAAAAACTATGAAAAGGAACTTACATTTGGCCATCTCAGTGGAGAACAATTCTTGTTTATCGGGCGTGATTCTCTGTAGAAATTCCACATAATCCGGAGAATGGAACTGTGCTAGCTCCACAGGGTATGCCTTATGAGGCCTCTAATTATTCAAAAGAAATAATTTAGCCAAAGAAACTGGAAAGAAAAACAACAGTAAATAGTAAGGACAGAATACAAACATAAATTTCCATCTTCTTGTGGAGATTATAAGAGAGAACCAAATGGTGGGTCATGCATAACCGGTGCGGTTTCATTGGATGGTTCGGCCCGAAGTATACGTTCCCCACATCCCCTGCAGTCCCTCTTCTCCAGTCAGTACAGTTCTCATTGTTTCACACACATAAACACATAGAATAACGAATTTACAGAGTGAAAAGGAGAAAATTAGAAAAGCGAACCGTCATAAAAGTAGGATATTCTGTCCTTGTTGCGCATTCTGAGTGAGCCTGTAGCCAATAGAAGATTAACGATTGAACAATCCTTGTATTATTTCTTCAGGAGAAGTTAGATTTGTCTACTTCCATGGCGGAAATTAAGAAAGAAATCACGAATTGCTTTCGAGAACCTTTAACGGGCAAAACCCTAATTATCTCTCTCTCTAATATCGTAATCTCTCTTCTCTCCTCTTCTTTGTTTCTTCCCCACTTTGTCGAGCAATGAAAGATCCGACTGTTAACGCATTGCTAGCTTATCACACCAGGCTCGCTTCCCCACTTTCTCAGGCAATACGTCGTACATACGTCTTCAATCAGAATTTCAGTGCAGGACTGCAGGGTTTGTTTGCATTTTCCCATCTTATGTCTTTTAACTCAATTTCAATTTTTATATGCTCAAAATAAATTAATTTTTATCTGGGTACGTGGTGTTAAATTCATTGTTATTTAAATGTAGGGATAATTGCACTTAAAATAGTAAATACAACACCACTCCTCCATTATAGATAGACCCTAGGGGAGTTCTATCATTAGTCTCAATTGTAGGTGACTAATATTAGTCACCCATCATTCTAACCGTTAGATCTAATGCATATAATCTTACCCGTTTAATTTTTCTTAAAATTAAAATATATTTTCTTAGTTTTCTTTAAGTATCCACCCATCAACGCTATATTTTCAAAATTTATACTCAAAAATAAAATGACAAATTTCAATAAATTGGTGAGTTTTTGTAATTTTTTTTTAATTTTCTTTATTCCTAAATAATGTAAGGAGTAAAATGACATCCATATTGCTTATATTTAGTTATTTCTATAAAATTTTTATATTTTTTTCCTAAAAATACATTATATAACCATTAAAATTCTAAAAATATATTACAGTTATTAGATCTGAATTACATGACATAATTATTTATTTTAATTAACAAATTTATTTATATTTATTAAATTATGTAAATATTTCATAAAAATACCTGCTTGTTATAGAGTAAGGCACACTCGATAATTGTGCAAATTAACAATATAATATTATACAATACATGTTTAGTAACTCAGACTGGATTTGGATTAAGATCCTTCTCATTGGCAACCCTAGTTAATTCCTGGCACTTACCTTTTACTCATGTAACACTAAGTTTGGTCTTAGTTTCTGACATAGCATTAACTGAGTTTCAAATGAAGCCAGATTATGCATAAAGTCTAAATGTTACAAATTTCAAGAAGTGTATGATTTATTCACAAGCTAACAACAGAAGAGGGGCCTCGAGTGATTCAAATCTCTGGCTTTACTTTCACATCTCCATTTGGTAGCATGTTCTGTGATTGGGCAAGCCGTTTAGTTTCCTGCATAATTACAAAAAATGTTTAGGAAAACATGAATGAAGGCTTACAGGCGCGCGCGTATAGAGAAAGAGCGAGAACTTGGTCAACAAGTTTTCGAGATTTTATATACTATCAAGGATCAACCATTTTCAAGCAAAAATACAAAAAAGAGCTAATATTCTTCTGATAAACTATTCCCATTCTACAACAGCATAGTTCATATTAGATAGGCAATAAAGAGATGGTCGTTCCAAAAAATAAAATGATCAACACATGATAAAGTTGCAAACATTACAAAAGCATAGGTCAATCATCAGGTTACTTAGACATCCGGTATATTTTACATAAACCATGACCATATATATCAATTCATGGCCATGGTTACCAGTTTACCAACCTAAGTCGACTAATCCCATCAAATCAGCTCCGAATCTCAAATCCATAAATAGAACAAATAGTTTTTCAATTTTCCAGCCTTTTCCCTTCACTCTCCAACATCGTGAGTAAATCATACAATGGCGTATGTTTCCCTGGTTTTATAAGAATGTTGATGTTTGGTTGTTTGCTGCTCTAATGCAAAAAGTGGCAGTTTCATCTAAGATACATAGAAAGAGAAAACCAATAAATGCATTTCTATTGCAACAAAAATCCAAGAACTAAGAAGACACTATGCGGGTGCCATCACTATACCAAAGCTCTTTTGAGTTTCTCGGTCTATCTTTTCTCAGTTATTTGTATCGAGGCTAACAAGCAACGTCAAATTGGATATCCATAATGCTTCATAGTTGATAATTTTATACATCTTCTATGTATGTTAGATATGGTGTGTCAATTCAATATAATTTTGTTCATTGAATTTCCAATAACATTTTAATGCAATTTGCAATTTCGCACTTCTCCAGCTGCAAGCGTTTTAATCATGAAAGATGAGTGGCCTTAGTTCACACATGCAGCACTCAATCAACCTACTCTTAGAACAGCCTAGTTCTTGGCTACTGATTATACACAAGTTTATAAAGATTTTGCAATCACAATTTCCTTGAATTCACGCCCTAAACTCAGCAAAATGTAATAATTCAACTGGTCACTGTCAATATTAATGTGTAAGAAAAGAGATAAACAGAAACAACTCACAGCTGCAGAGGCTGCGCGTATCTCCCTGTAGGATTCAACTTCATCAGGAAATGCAGGCTCCAGTTCCTCAAGAAGATACCTTCGTAAGCCCTTGAATGCGTCTGTTTTTCCTTTAGTGATCTGATTCTTGGCAATGCAACCATTCAACATATCACGTGTGAATTCATCAGGATTCTTCCCATCATCTATCAAATTAAGAACCTCCATGGGCACCTGAATGTTACACTTCTCAGCTAATCTTGTCATATTGTCCAGTTCGAGGACCAAATTATTCATGCGTTGGAGGAGAGGGAGTTGGGACGCCACGTTGTAGGAGGAAACAGTGAGGTAGAGCTGGTGGAGGATACCCAGAGTTTTCTGGATTGAATTAATGGCTTCACTCAAGTTTTGTTTAGGATCCTCATTCGAAGAATCCACAGGAGATGCATCGCTTGATTGTGAGTTCATAATGCTGTTTTTCGCAAAAAGAACAATAAATTCACTCAAATTAGAATAACAGATAGACAAAGATCCAAATTCATCACCAGATGTTTCTAAATCAAAACGGAGCATGTCACAAACCCTAGATGCAATAAACTAGGGGCAAAAACATGAAAGAACGGGAAAGAATTCCAGAGAACGAGGGCATGAAATCACCTGCTTAGTGCGAGAACTGAAAATCAACGAACAAATAAGAAATTGTGGAGGGGAGGTGGGAGAATTAGGGCCTCGAGCTCTCTTCTGTCTTCGCAAAATCAAATTCAAAATTGAAGAAGAAAAGGAAGAAGCGCATATCTTAGCTTTAAGAACCGTGATCATTTTTTTTCTTCTTTTAGTATGATTGGGCCGGCCTGTAATAAAGCCCATTATCCTTTTATAAAAGTCAAAAAATATTGTTTTAACTTTGAAAGTAATATTTTATAAATTGAACAAGTTATAATATACGAACACTTCTAAAAAAACATCATCCAATTTCTTGTCATGTCAGATAACTATCTATTATTTAATAGTAAATATTAAAAAAAAAATTATGTACAGTATCGTATCCGTATCCTTTTAACAATAGATTGAATAGAATATTATATATACATTTAACTTTTTTATTTCAATGTTCTTGGTAGGGGTGGGCGTCGGGTCGGTTATTCGGGTTTCGAGTAGTTCGGGTCGGGTGCCCGAAATTTTGCTACCCGACCCCGACCCGATGTAATTTCGGGTACCCGAAATTCTGGGGTCGGGTATCGGGTACCCGAAATTTTTTTATTTTTATTTTTTTTTTTAAAGAATATGCTGAAATTGGTCCAGAAAAATTGCAATTTAGTCCCATCAAATCTCAATTCATTTAACATCCTCCTAATTCAATCCCACTAAAACTCCAACATCAAATTCAACAACATAGCAATTCAAATTTCAAAAACATCAACATAAATTCTAGTAATTCCATAAAAATCAAACAAGTCCAACAAATACATCACTAATTTTTTTTTGAACTTCTTCGTCTTCTTTAAACATCAACAATAGTATGATCAATCCCCAAGCTCACCAATTCTACAAAAAAAAAAAAAAACCGACCCGAAAACCGAAAAACAAAAAAAAAACCCAACCCGATCGGGGAACCCGAAACCCGACCCGTAACGCCCACCCCTATATATATTCAACTCTTATTTATGATTAGGTTTTTACTTTTTATATACAAAAAAATGTTATTTTCGGTTAATTAAATAATTTGGTAGTAAATACAGTAATACATTTATATATTGTTATTGCCAATTCTAGTATGTATCTGATTTATTGTTTTACATTAGTTAAAATTCATAATAAATTTTATTATTTAAATGATTCTCTTTATAGTCTATGTTTAAAACATGTATATTTTCTATTTCAGATTTTCATACTTTATTATATAATTAAAATTTAAATTATGTATAGATATTATTGGACCACTATATGTATAATGATATCATAACTAATATTTGATTCAATCCTTACGAGTCACAGAAGTCGCAACTTCTAAGCTACAGTTCAGCAGTTTAAATTATTATTTTTTTGAAAAAAAAAAACAATATAAAAAATTTAAGTGGCAATTAAAGTAAAAAAAAATAATAATAAATAAAAAATTTCGGGTTTTCGGATACCCGATCCCCGACCCGAAAACGAAAAATAAAAAAAACCCGACCCGATCGGGTAATCGGGTAAAACCCGATTGGGTCGGGTAGGAAACCCGAAACCCGACCCGTAACGCCCACCCCTAGTTCTTGGTGCTGATATGCATGTGCTTTAACCAAGCGTTTCTGATGTCTAAATTAGTTATAAGGACAAAATAGTTCAATCAATACATTATTAGCCAAATAGATTGATGAGGAAATTTGAAGTATTATATTAGTTTATAAATCCTTTATATTAATTGAAATTACATAAGATTCTGTATGATAATTATGCCTGGCAAAATGGGCCGAGCTCATTGGGCTCAGCCCAGCCCACTGATTTTGGGCTAGGTTGGGTTGATATTTTTTAAGTAGGTTGGGAAAATAATAGGTTTAAGATGAGCTCAAGATGAGCTTTCAATTGACTCATATTTTAATCATCAAATTACTATTGTACCCTTACTTAATATTTTTATAAAAGTTTAAAATATGTTTTAAGGGTAGTTTAGGTATTTGATAATGTATTGAGTAAAAAATTAATTTTATTTTTTTTATCAAACCTATTAAAAATCTAACCCAACCCATTAAAAATCCGTCTATAACTCAAACTAACTAAAACCCATATAATTGATCTTATATTAAACCCATCCCATTTGAACCCAAATCCAGCCCAACCCGCCCAATTGCCATTATTGATAATTAATAATTATAGACTAGGCTGGGCCATGGCGGCTGGATGCTAAAATTTCAGATTAATTCTAAAACTAAAATAAAACGTGATATTTGTCTTTGTGCGGTACTATAATATTGAATTGATTACATAATAATGTAATATCCCTACTAGTCCAGTTGCTTTGTTTCAAATATGTCTAGATTCCAAGAAGATGTGCCTTAATTTTCAGCTAATTATTAGATAATTTTTTATTTTTTCAATTTTTAGCCCATGTAGCACTCCATAAAAGTGGGCTTTCGTCCCATGCGGCAAATTAAAATACAAAGTTCGTGTATTAGTTTCAATTTCATTCGCAAATTGTATTGTTCATACAAAGTTTCATGTTTCGATTAAAAAGTTGTACTAGTATAAAACTTTCAGTATTTTTGTCAACATATAAGGCACAGTTAGAACTGAAAAAAAATATATAGAATTGAATTATTAAAGTCATGAATATCGCTGTCTGTTTAGCTCCAAGCCCACAAAATATGTTGAAAAAATGTACCAAATTTCCATGTGAGGCAGCTTCAAGAGTCAAATAAGAACGGCAAAATGTACTAATTGCTGGTAATCTGGGATTAATTATTCGGTGTCTCATTCCTCCATATGTCAAGCAACATTTTTACTTTTGGTATCAATTATGGGAAATTCTTGGATAAACCCCAACTAAATAAATCATGTCATGCATGCTCGTACAAATTTAATATTCAATAAAAATTAAACACTTAATATATATGATAAAAAAAATTCACGTAAAAGAAGAAAATATCACTCGAAACTATATATGTAGAAACATATTATGCATTCCTAACTAAACCCATCCTAAATTTACCCTAAAGGATGAGATTTGGCTCTTATCCGCACCCATTATCATGTTTTTGTTTATTACTCAGTTTATTCTAAGCTTGGGTACTGGAAATGTCCCATCTGAAGTGATCATCTCAACTCAATTACTTTATATAGAAGCTAAGTTGTAAAACTTATAATTAGACCTTAAGGAATCTAGTATCTTATTAATCATCTCATTAGTAGCTAACTTAAATATCATCACATTATATATTATCCAAGTTGGCGGCAGGTAAGAGAAGACTTAATGACTCCGGATAATATGAAGTGATTACATGTCTTTCAACACTTTTAACATCAAAATTAAATGGAACATAGCCAAACAAATGGCAGGAGTTTGACACAATCCATCTACTTGTAAACTTTTTTTTTTTTTGGGGTCCATTCACTTCCTTGTATAGTGCTTGATCTGCTGATTTAGCCTGCCAACCACTTAGGACCGTCAAGTTCACTTACCCAAATGGCCTCAAATATGTCGACAGATAATCGTAGTATTGTGTTATTGTTATTGAATTTTACCAAACATATATAAAAAGTATAATAAAATTATAATTATTGAGCTTTAGTCTTGACAGACAGCACATCCCAATTGCTAATTGTTTGTAGCAACAGTATATGTACATAATTGTGTCAGAGCTATAAGATTTGATTTGACAATTAATTAATAAAGTTGAGGACTTTTTAGCCAAACCAAACCCATATATATTCGGATATTCCAACATCGGAACATTCACAGAAATTGTAAGAATTTTTTTGGTGCCAATAGATCATCGGTGGAGAGAGAGGAAATATAGTCAAAATGAAAAAAGAGGCAGAGGAAGAAGTTAAATATCAAATAAGCCTAAAAAGTAGAAACGAAAAGGGAAACTTTTTCAATATCCAAAGATGTAAAAACATTTTAATTTTGTACCGAACATGCTTGACCAGAATTTATCGTACAAATTTCTAAATTTCTACTTGGTAACTACTTGTGGATCCTATTTTGACTACTTCAATAAGTCCACACACGAAAATGCTAACATATACTATTTACAATTTATTTATTTATAGAAGTGGGAGGCAATACAATTATTGAATTAGTTGTTTAATTATTAATTGAATAATTATATATATAATAATATAACCTTGGCGCCAGACATGTACATATATATATGTACAACCAGAAGAAAATTATCTATACAAGAATCAAAAAATAAAAAGAAGATATTTATCAATTGGTCAAGTCTAATCTCTCTAGAAGGCGTACAAAAGGACCAAGTAGTTAGGTACTAACTACTAACCATATGGGAGTATGCTATATCATTAAGTGATTTAAGGCAGCTAATCAATTGTAATTAATAGAGGGTTGGGTTTGAATATCTGGCACTACAAAAACGGTTGTCATTTGTAAGAAAAACTTTACATCTTAGTGCTACAATACAATTCGACTCATATAATAGATTAAAAAAAAAAAAAAACTAGCATTCTAACAGTAAGCATATATAGTATATTCCTCTTAATTATTTTGGACACTTGCAAATTTTCTTTTTTTTTTTAATTGAAACCGATGCGAGCGCATCGTGAGGTTATTACCGAGGAGCACCCCTCATATATAAATAATCAGTCCCAAGCAACAAAGTTCGAAACCAAGTCATAAAAACATATATATATATATATATATATATATATAATTTACTTTCAAAAGAAAATATCTAAATAATTTTTGCAGGTTTTAAGTTTTTTTTAAGGCACGTTTCTAAATGAACTGGCCATATTCTAACGATTAAGTAACCTCTAGTTGACGATTAATAGAATATTAGTAATTGCTCATCCCAATGGATTCGAATGAATATAAATATAAGTTAAATTAAATTAACTATTATTCTAATCTCTACCCACAGATCACAATTAGGTGCTAATTATATGGAAGGGAAGTAACAATAGATTTAATAATCAAAGAAAAACTATTATCAAAATCTAAGAAAAATTATATAAAAGGAGAAAATATTAAAAAGACCATCTGCCAATGAGGCTTAAGATAAATATCTAATTTTCTAGAGAAATAGAACGTGTGTAAAAGCCGAAGCACCGGTCTTTTTGAAATGAAAAAATTACAACTTCGAGAAGAAGTTTTTATCACCTGGTCAGCGAAATACAACCACGGGCCATATGCAGCAATCCTCGTCATCCATGGCCCACAGTCATGCTTCTACTTTCCTCTGATTCGTCCATGCTTAGAACGCCATTTCAGGCAGCGACACACCTGATTACTTCCCGTGAATATTTTTTAACTTCCCACCCAACGCGCGGTTCTCTCTTCGCAGCCTAATTTTGACCAAAATTCAACACGCATGACTGTGAGAAGAGCTCTGTGATTATGTCTGTATATATATATATGTTGAAAAAAGCCTCCGAGATCAATATCATTCACTTTCCAGTTTCTCATTTTTTAACAAAACCAAATGATAGAGAAACTGCATGCAATCAGATTGGAAGTTTTTTAGCAACGATCGAAAAGAGGAATCAAACGTCGATAATTCTTTCATTCTTTGAGTTATTATAATCACGAAAATCGTGTAATAATTTGTTAGTCTAGCTCCGTTTAGTAGACTTTTGTGTTGATTATCTGTTTTTGGAAGCTGGCGAGTTGTTGTTGCTGTTCTGCAAAACGAAGGTGAAAAAGAGGTGAGGAAATTGATCAATGGCGGCGGCGTTAGCGGGGGACGATCTGTCCCGGTCGATGAGCAGTAGGCGGAGCTGGAGATCGCAGAGCATAAGAGACGTGTGGCAGCCGCAGCCGGATGTGTTCACGAGGAACAGTACGCGGCGGCAGGTGGTGGACGAGGAGGAGGAGCTGAAATGGGCGGCCATCGAGCGGCTGCCGACGTACGATCGGCTGAGGAAAGGGGTGCTGCAGCAGGTGATGAGCAATGGGAGAATTGTTCATGCGGAGGTGGACGTCGCCAACCTAGGTGCGCAGGATAAGAAGCAGTTGATGGAGAACATTCTCAAGGTTGTGGAGGATGATAATGAGAAGTTCCTCCAGAGGCTCAGGAACAGGACTGATAGGTAAGAATTTTTCAATAATTGTACTATTATTGTTCATTATTTTTAGGAAGCTGACGGTTTGAAATTTTGAAGAAGTTTTTGCATATTTTTGGTGTTGATATTTCAATTTTCAAACAGAGTGGGGATTGACATTCCAAAAATCGAAGTGAGATTTCAGAACTTATCCATCGAGGGAGATGCATATGTTGGAACAAGAGCACTTCCAACTCTGCTTAACTCAACACTCAATACAATGGAGGTATGTGGATCTTCATAATTGTACCTTGAAATAATCTTTAAAATTGTCTCTTCAATTTTGTATTGAACTAGTAGATTCGTTACCACTCTTCACTCCAGAATTGACTATTTTGGTAAAAAAAAAAAGTAAAGTAAAATGATCTTAGGAATAGAAGTATATAACATGAGGTATTTCTTTTTGTTTCTGTACTATTGTGTATGTGGTCGCTGTAGTAATGTTTACACTGAATTTGGTTGGTGTTATAGGCTGCTCTAGGGATGATTGGTCTCTCTCCATCAAAGAAAAGGGTTGTTGAAATACTTCAAGATGTTAGTGGAATAGTAAGACCCTCAAGGTATGGTTATAAGTTTTGTAGATTTTCCTTTTTCTGATTTTAGAATTAATTTAGCTCTTATATCTTGACCAATTTCTAACCACGTGACTTTAACTGGATTCACTTGCATCTCTTTTCAGGATGGCTCTGCTTCTTGGACCACCAGGTTCTGGGAAAACGACGTTGCTAAAAGCTCTAGCAGGAAAAGCTGATGATGATATGAGAGTATGTTTTTATCCTATAGAAATTTCTCATAGCTGTTAGAAAATTAAGTTTTCTTTATTCAAATAGATTATTTGTAACTGATCTTGAAAATTGGAACATACAGGTGACTGGAAAAATCACCTATTGCGGGCATGAGTTCCAGGAATTTGTTCCCCAAAGAACTTGTGCTTACATCAGTCAGCATGATCTTCACCATGGTGAAATGACGGTTCGTGAGACATTGGATTTCTCAGGTAGATGCTTGGGAGTTGGGACAAGGTATGACATGCTGGCTGAGTTGTCAAGAAGAGAGAAAGAAGCAGGTATTAAACCTGATCCTGAGATTGATGCATTTATGAAAGCCACATCCATCATGGGCCAGGAAACAAGTTTGATCACAGATTACGTCCTCAAGGTCTGGTTTTTGACATTTCCTTTCTTCATGTTATGTTTTACTCCAAATTTACAAGCCTAACGCGTATATAAATCTCCAGATCCTTGGATTAGATATTTGTGCTGATATTATGGTTGGAGATGATATGCGACGGGGCATTTCTGGTGGACAGAAAAAGCGTGTTACCACTGGTATGTAATGTAAATCAAAGGAAAATATATAAGGCCAAATAAGTTCATCTCTATTGACGAACCTTAAGAATTATTGATATCCTTTCTTGGTCTCAGTATAACCGTTACCTGTGTAAGTAATAATTTGTTTCTGCAATATAGGCGAAATGTTGGTGGGACCTGCAAAAGCGTTCTTCATGGATGAGATTTCAACTGGGCTGGATAGTTCCACCACTTTCCAGATTGTAAAATTCATGAGACAGATGGTTCACATTATGGACATAACCATGGTCATCTCTCTCTTGCAACCTGCTCCTGAGACTTTCGATCTTTTTGACGATGTTATCCTTCTTTCAGACGGGCAGATTGTTTATCAGGGTCCCCGTGAGAACGTTCTTGAATTTTTTGAGTACATGGGATTCAAATGTCCAGAAAGGAAGGGAGTTGCAGACTTTCTGCAAGAAGTTACTTCAAAAAGGGACCAAGAACAGTACTGGTGCAAAAAGAATCAGCCTTACCGTTACGTCTCTGTGCCCGAGTTTTCACAATCTTTCAGCTCTTTTCATGTCGGTCAGCAGCTTGTGGCAGAACTTAGAGTTCCATATGATAAGTCGAGTGCCCATCCTGCTGCCTTGGTGAAAGAGAAATATGGTATTTCCAGTTGGGAACTTTTCAGGGCCTGCTTCTCAAGGGAATGGCTCCTGATGAAACGCAGCTCGTTCATTTACATTTTTAAGACTACTCAAATAACAATAATGGCTACAATTGCGTTGACTGTTTTCTTGAGAACAGAGATGCCATCTGGTAGAATTAGTGATGCTCCTAAATTTTGGGGAGCATTGTTCTTCAGTCTCCTCAATGTCATGTTCAACGGAATGCAAGAGCTAGCAATGACTGTTTTCAGGATGCCTGTGTTTTTCAAACAAAGGGACTCCTTATTCTATCCAGCCTGGGCTTTTGCCTTGCCAATTTGGGTACTTCGTATTCCACTTTCAGCGGTGGAATCGGGATTGTGGATCGCTTTTACCTACTACACTATTGGCTTTGCGCCTTCTGCTGTTCGGTAAGGACAATGAATAATTTATAAGATTTTAGGACTACTATTTGCAATATTATTCCATATCTTATTCTTTTTATTACTCTCAGGTTCTTCAAACAGTTGTTAGCATTTGTTGGGGTGCATCAGATGGCCCTCTCTTTGTTCCGTTTTATTGCAGCACTTGGAAGAACGATGGTTGTTGCAAATACTCTTGGAACTTTTGCTTTGTTGTTGGTTTTCGTGTTGGGTGGCTTCATTGTTTCCAAAGGTCAGTGGTGTATAAATTAAATATTGATGATGCATCTTTGTCCTGTACAGATTAATTTCAGTCAAGTTAGTGTTAAATGTAATTCAATGTTTTTGTTGGCACTTTTTCAGATGATATTCAAGATTGGATGATATGGGGATACTATGTTTCTCCTATGATGTATGGACAAAATGCCATTGCCATTAACGAGTTCCTTGATGATAGATGGAGCGCAGTAAGATCCACAATTCGAGCTAAATTTTGTCGATTTTTTTTCCTTTTTGTGAATTCTTCAAAGTTATACTAATATTGGTTTAATTGTTAACATTTTTGTTTCAGCCTACCAACGGTTCTGAAAACACTGTCGGAAAGACTCTTCTCAGGGACAGAGGTTTATATACTACTGAGACTTGGTATTGGATATGCATCATGGCCCTTTTTGGATTCTCTCTTCTATTCAATGGTCTCTTCATCCTAGCCTTGACATACTTAAAACGTAAGTACTATATTTTTACCTTAAATTTTATGCTGAATGAGTTCATTATACTAACTTTGTTGTGTGCTCAATCTCAGCTCTGGGTGACAATAAGGCTATCATACCAGATGACGATGAGGAACGCAGGAGAAAGCGACAAATGACAAATGTTGAAGGTGTGTGTTTTCTTATGATAAGAAATAATTACTCACATGATTCACAAAAGAACGGAGATAAAATATAATAAATATTGTTTCGTATTTTCAGGTGCTCAAATGGCTGTTAGAAACTCTGCTGGCAGTGAACCGAGAAGAGGGATGGTCTTACCTTTTCAACCCCTCTCTCTCGCGTTCAACCATGTCAATTACTATGTCGATATGCCAGCTGTAAGTTTCTCTCTCTGAAATCATACGCCACATTCAATACTTTGACATCCTAATGTCTTTTGTAATAATATTAGTTCCTAAACCG
Source organism: Verbena officinalis (assembly GCA_958496215.1). Lineage (NCBI taxonomy): Eukaryota > Viridiplantae > Streptophyta > Magnoliopsida > Lamiales > Verbenaceae > Verbena > Verbena officinalis. The sequence goes on from OY292385.1 coordinate 3,075,589, forward strand.
AGAAATCATTTCATTTCAGGAAATGAAAACTCAAGGGGTTGATGAAGATCGACTTCAGTTGCTGCGTGATGTTAGTGGTGCTTTCAGGCCCGGTGTATTGACAGCTTTGGTGGGCGTCAGTGGAGCTGGAAAGACAACCTTAATGGATGTCTTGGCCGGTAGAAAAACTGGTGGATATATTGAAGGAACCATAACTGTTTCAGGCTACCCAAAGAACCAAGCAACATTTGCTAGAGTCAGTGGATACTGTGAACAGAACGATATCCATTCTCCTTACGTTACCGTATACGAATCACTACTTTACTCTGCCTGGCTTCGTCTCTCTAAAGATGTCAACACAGAAACAAGAAAGGCAAGTCTCTTCTTTTATTTAATTATAATTCTATATACTGTTATACTATTATATATTTGAAGGGTCCGTTGACTAAATTGTGCAATTTTGATCAAATGGCGAATTCTTAAAATTTAGAATTATTTTTAGAAAATCTTTAATAACTCTTCAACATTGATTATGAACTTTTATTGGTTCTCTAAAATAATTCAGATCCAACCAACCAACTAAATTTAATAGCATTACGGTGCACTCTTTGAGAATATATATATATACTAACTTAAATCGTGCGTAGCACGAAATATATGCTAGTTAATTAATAATGTACAGTTATAGGCTTTTGACACCATATTTAAATTCCACAAAGTTATTACAATTAACCCCCTGTATTTCTAAACTTAAAAGCAGTGGTATACGAAAAAAGAACATATGAATTATATGCAATGACTTTTTGTTTATTAATAATTAACATTTGCCCTCACGAATTAATAATTCTGGAATCTCCACTACAACATTTGACTTATAGTAAATTCTCACATGTTGTCTGAGATAAATTTCCCTCTGTCCTTTTCAGATGTTTGTGGAGGAGGTGATGGACTTGGTTGAGCTTCATCCCATAAGGGGCTCTCTTGTGGGGCTTCCAGGAGTGGATGGTCTTTCAACTGAACAGAGAAAGAGGCTCACTATTGCTGTTGAATTAGTTGCTAATCCTTCCATAATCTTTATGGATGAACCCACCTCAGGACTTGATGCTAGAGCTGCTGCAATTGTCATGCGAACAGTCAGAAATACAGTCGATACGGGTCGAACAGTCGTCTGTACTATTCACCAACCTAGTATAGACATATTTGAAGCTTTTGATGAGGTATATTATAACTGACTTGAATGGTAACTGCCTTAATATTTGCATCTTATATAGATGCATTTTAGTTTGATTCTTGAAACTGATTTCTTTATTTCTTTTTTGCAGCTATTGTTGATGAAGAGAGGAGGACAAGTAATTTATGGTGGAGCTCTCGGTCGACATTCTCACAAACTTGTTGAATATTTTGAGGTGAGATTTCCTTTAAATGATTTAGTGACTGTTCGCAAACACTTCTTTTTGAAGCTTAAGTTGAAGCTAGTTATAAAATGCTGGAGCAAAAAAAGTGATGGAGTATCTGAAAAAAAAGAGTGAAAGGTTAATCAAAAAGCAGTTGAGTGTAAAAAAAAAAAGTTGAAAAGCACTTTTATTAGACTAAACAAACTTTCATTTATAGACCAAAATAACTTAGAAGCTAGAAGCTGAAGCTAATAGTTGATCAATGGTTGCTCCTGTCTTCTAACTTATCTCTGTTTAAATTAAGGAGAAGCTGGTTTTCCGAGCACTCGAATAGTGCTGAGATATTTGTAAAGCCATGATCCAAATTAATAATATATGTTCATTTATGCAGGCTGTGCCCGGAGTTACCAAAATTAAAGAGGGTTATAATCCAGCTACTTGGATGTTGGAGGTCAGCTCGTCAACTGTTGAAGGTCAACTTGATGTCGATTTTGCAGAAATTTATGCCAACTCCGATCTTTATCGGTAAGTGATGAAAGACTCAATTTCCCTCGAATACATGGCTTCAATAACTGTTCTATGCATAGACTTATAGCAAGTAAACACTTAAGTAAATAATCATTTCTTGATATTTATTTTTATTTTGAAAAATTTTCAGGAGTAGCCAGGAGCTAATAAAGGAACTAAGCACTCCAGCACCAGGATCTCAGGACCTACATTTCCCAACCCAATATTCCCAATCCTTCTTAACTCAATGCAAAGCTTGCTTCTGGAAACAACACTGGTCATACTGGAGAAACTCACAGTTCAATGCAATTAGGTTCTTCACAACACTCGTCATTGGCGTTCTCTTTGGTGTTATATTTTGGCAAAAAGGAGGCAAAATGTAAGCCAAATCTCTTTATTTTGTTTTTTTCTCCCATCACCTTTACCAATCAACTTTATAATTACAGAAACGTTATTTGTTCCCCATTACAGAAATAGACAACAAGACTTGATCAATCTTCTTGGAGCTACTTATTCTGCTGTTCTTTTCCTTGGAGCCACCAATGCTTCTTCAGTTCAATCTGTTGTAGCAATTGAAAGAACAGTGTTCTATCGTGAAAGAGCTGCAGGAATGTATTCAGAGCTGCCCTACGCATTTGCACAGGTAAGGCAAATTATTACTTTTTACAAACTTCGAGTAATTATTACAAGGACATAACATTAATTCTAAACCATTTTCTATTTTGTAGGTGGCGATTGAGACGATCTATGTCGCGATTCAGACTATGGCTTACTCTCTACTTCTATACTCGATGATTGGATTCGAATGGACAGGAGTGAAATTCTTCTACTTCTACTACTTCATTTTCATGTGCTTCACCTACTTCTCGATGTATGGCATGATGGTTCTTTCATTGACTCCTGGCTTCCAAGTTGCTGCCATTCTTATGTCCTTCTTCCTCAGCTTCTGGAACTTGTTCTCCGGTTTCCTCATCCCTCGTCCGGTACGTAATACTTTTTAAAATTCTTGCAAACACACCCTTATCATTTCGAAACTTCATTTAGAGTAAATTGCACCCAACCTGACCTTGTTGAATATTATGTTACTACAGCTTATCCCAATATGGTGGAGGTGGTACTACTGGGCTTCACCCGTCGCCTGGACAATCTACGGAATTGTTGCATCCCAACTAGGTGATATAACGACTGAACTCGAACTCACAGGCAACCTCGGAATGGTGAGAGTGAAAGATTTCCTTAAAGAAGGTTGGGGTTACGATCACGACTTCCTAATTCCTGTTGTTGTTGCGCACGTCGGTTGGGTTCTTCTCTTCTTCTTTGTTTTCGCCTATGGTATTAAGTACCTTAACTTCCAAAGGAGATGATCAAGGAAACTAAAGATTGGTAGAGTTTGTACGTTTTATTACATTATAGGACAAATGTATACACTTTAGGATGTGTAGTTGGTTATACTTTTCTTTTGCTTGTGTTTCACTACAGTTTGAAAGGTTATATATGTATGTATGATTATTCTTTTGAAATTTGTGTAATTGGATTTGTATCACATGGAATATTGTATTATAGTTAGTGTGTAATAAAAAACAGAATTTTAAGTCTTGATCAATTATACCTAATCATGAGGAGCAGATTATTTTAGTAAAACGTGAACTAATTACCTCTATAGTGGAAAGAACATTATAGAGGTAATTGCCTAACTGTCAAATGATGGGGTTTGTGCTGGCGGGGTCCCCGCCCCCTAAATATTCAGCCAGCAAAAACAAAGAAAAATTATTTCTATAAGTTGAGGCTGATGTGCTGCAAACCTTATGGCTAGCTAAGTGTAGTTGAGAATGTTGAGATACCATATCCATCCATATAATATATCGATAATAACACTCCCATACCATGAGTTTTGTCTAATTACGCAAACATATTCTGAAGGTTTAGAAAATTACATAAATATGCATTATTAAAGAATTTTCATTATATCCATTCAGTAGTTGGATGGATTTCGGGGACATCCATTTTGATGAGGTCGTTTTTTGGTACGGGATCTGGATCGTCCACGTGGCCCAGACAAACAGTTGAATTTGTAGATGGGAGTTCGGCTATGACCTGAAAAGCACTAGCATGGGATTACTTTAGCCGGAGGGGGTTGTCTCCGGCGTAGCCTCTCCACTGAATTAAGTCAGTTTCGAATAGGATATTCGTTAAGAGAGAATGGAAGTCAAAGTTATTAACTTGAAGAGCTTACCTACCATAATAAATGATGGGGGTATTTATAGGGAGACTTCATACCTACTGGGTATGGCCTCGACCGTGGGGCATTTAATGCCTGTGCCTCGGATCTGACTCATTCCCTGACAGGACTGATTGCCTGTCACTTCTGGAGATACAGAATATGGAAGGCAATCAGAGTAGATACGGCGCAATTAATGCGGCTGCTGCGGGGTCGACCGTGTAGGGATGGGACAGGTTCGAGCCTCCGTAGGTCGACCCTCGATCTACGTTCTAGGAGGATTAGCGAGTCGAATATCGATCCTCGAGCCTGAAGGGTTCGACATATGGCACCCGGGAGGTTCTACATTGTAATGAAGGTCGGGGTATCAGGGCGAGCTATGGTCGACCCTCGAGCATGTTCTCGAGTCAAGCGTGGGTTGACCCGGGTTTAGATACACGTGGCGTTTTCCCCCTTTTACGAATGTGCCACGTGTATTCTCCAAGATATTCCCCATCACGAGTCCCCCAGGTTTCGGTTGAATTTATTCGACCGGGATCTGAGATCGACCATCACAGTGAAGCTCGATCCACGTGGCCTTTTTTGGTTGGGCCACGCGACCCCGTTTTACCGTTACACGCAACCGACAATAAAGCAGGTCGACCGTCAGCTCGTTCTCGGGAAGGCGCGCTTGATTCGTCAGCCTACTAAAGAGTAATTATGGCGACGTTCCGTATTCCGAGGCCTGACTACTATAAATAAGGGCCTAGCCCTCTCTCATATCTTACGTTTTCTGAATATTCACTCCGAGTAGAAGCAATTTTAGCGAGAAAATCACAGGCGCAGGAATTTGTCTCGAGCGTAAACACCGTCCACACTTAGGTAATCCCCGACCCTCAACTCTTGCATTTTGTTTAAAACTATAAAAATGTCGGGAGCGTCTGAGGGATCGAGTGAGAGGTTGAGAGAGTATGAAGCCCGCTTCGACGTAGTCGACTTAGGGTTTGACACCGACTCAGAGTCCGAGGTGGAGGTTACATCCCGTAGGGCCACGGGACTCAACAAGAACAAGGACACATCCACCAGTGGTCGCGAGGAGACGACCATCGTTCGGCCGCGCGGTCGGTCCGCCGCTGCCTTGCCCCAGCGCACGTACCGTGGCAAGACATCAGCCGCTCCCTTGGAAAAGTCGGCGGGAGGGTCGAGAGATGCTGGGGTCGAGCCCCTACAGTCGGAGAGGGGAGCCCCTGCTCCCTATGATAGCATAGTGGGTGGGGTTTCTGAGGAGCAGTTCGTGAGGATCGTAGGCCGCTTGAACCTGCCTGCGCCGTACGGTATCCGAGTGGCAACAAAGGACGATGTCCTGGGCAAGCAAGCACACGGGGAGATAGCCGTTAATTATAACGCGGTTATGAACGGCTTCCGCCTGGTCGGGAATACTCAATACACTAGCTTGTTCCGGGACTTGAGAGTCTGCCCGAGCCAGATGACTGCTAACTGTTTCTCCCTCATCTCCTGCTTCTTCGTTCTGATGAGGATTCTGAGGCTCGAGCCGACGCGGGCTCGATTCTTTCAGATGTTCACCCTCTCCGCTTCTTCCCCTTCCGGCGAGGGTTTCTACAGCTTATCCCAGAAGAGGGGTAAAAAGATATTCTCCATTCCCACATCTTCTCACGGCGATCAGTGGAAGGCCGAGTTTGTGATCGTCCAACACCCAGATGGTTTTCTCATCCCGACCCAATGGGAAGACAATAGGCCTCCGACCCTCCGACCCTCAAAGGATGAGGACCTCGAGGAGTCTATTGAGTTGATCATGGGGTTCCTGGGTCGGGAGGCTTGTACCGACCAGGTCCTGCTCGACTGTAGGACTTTCTGTCAAGAGGAGAACTTAGCAGCCGCGGGTATCGGGTGCGGGAGAGTGCGAGAGGGGTTTGTCCTGGGTATATGTCCTTTCTTCTGTTTCTTTTCCTTAAGCTAATCATATGTTTCTCCTTTCTAACTGTTTCTGATCGAGTCGATGTTTTTTGCAGATACCAACATCCTCATGGCATCCAGGACTTCTTTCCTTCAAAGCTTGGGCAAGGCTCTGTTGCCCGAACACGAGAAGCTGGCCGAGGAGAAGCTGGCCGAGCTCAACGAGGCCGTCCAGAGTCGGCCCGAGCTTCCCGCAGTCGAGCCTGCTATCCTCGGCGCGGATACAGGAGCGGGTTTGTCGCTACCCCGCCAAGGCCCCGGACTCGGCAAGGGGCTATTCAAGAGGCCCTCGGAGGGGTCCAGCCGAGCGGTCGACCCCGCCCCGGTCGACCTAGAGGAAGAAGAAGCGGAGGCCGAGCCTCTGACCCGAAAGAGACCGGCTCCCAGGCCTACCCGCAAACCCGCTCCACAATCCAAAAAGATGAAGGGCAAAGGGTCGACTAGTGAGCCGACGGACGACTCGGGCTCCGAGACGAGCGTCGAGTTTATGACGCGCCGCATAAGGGATTACCTTCCCGTGGCCGAGCCTCACTTCCCGGGAGGGGTCCCGGAGCTAGTCGAGGGGCAACCCCGATCCCTTCTCAACGCGGGATCGGATTTTGAGGCCGTCAGGGCCATCTGGCGATCGGTGGCGACCGAGCCCGACCACAGGCGCATGGCCGAATGGTCGCTAGAGACCTTCGAGCGTAACCTCGCCACCGCCTTCATTTCAGTAAGTCTCTATCGTATTTCGCTTCCAAGTTTCTTTACTCGATTTTAAACTGATCCACCTTTTTGATGTCGACCTTGCAGCGCACTGCTCCGATCGCGCATGGCCTAGTGCAATACGCCAAGGCCCTCCGGTCGAGGAAGCAATTTTACAAGCGGCGGTGGGTCGACCTCAAGAAAGAGGTCGAGGAGCAAAAGGTGGGCGACTGGAAGAGGCAAGCCCAAGGATTTCAGCAGTCCGCCCAACTGCTGGAATCGGAGAACAAGAAGCTCAAGGAAAGGGAGATCGAGCTTCTGGCGGCGGTCGAGGAGCGAACCCTCGAGGTCTCTAGGCTCGAGGGGGAGGCTCGATCCCTCAGGCTCGAGGCCCAAGAGGGTTTCGTTAAGGGGCAGGCTGCTGGTCGGGCGGCCGTCGAGCGGGAGATGGAGGCTAAGTATCGCGGCAAGGCTCGGGGCTTCCTCAAAAAGGCTCAGATGGCAATGGGGCGATGGGCTGTGAAAAAATTCGTGGAGGGGCCCATGTTCGAGAAGGCCAGCGCCATTAAGGCGTTTGACGATTTCAAGGAAGGCCATGCGCTCTGCCTGGCCCAGTTACAGGCCCAGAATCTGATTGTCCCAGGCGCTGATCTCTCCAGGGTCGGGATAACCGCAGACGACCCTCGTCCTCAGAAGGAGGTGGCCCCCGACGCTGAGGCTCAAGCGGTAGTGACGAAGACTACCGTCGAAACGTCCGATCCCGACCAGCATCCATATGGCTTTGTGGTCCAAAGGCTCCTTGCCGAAATCATGAAGAAGCCATACGACGGGAAGGACGAACCGCTGGAGCCTTCCATGGATCTCCTATTCCCCTCGGTAGATCCAAATGAGGCCGAGCCTGCATGGTCTGCGGCGGAGCTCGAGTGGTTGAGCTCTCTGGTGCTCGAGCCTGGCCCGAGCAAGTCGACTGCCCCTGCCGATCCTTGAGCCCCTTTTCTCATTTTTTCAATTGTAATAGGATTCCCTCTTCGAGCAGTAGGCTTGAGCCTTGTAATAGCATTTTGATTTTTTAATGAAATTTAATACTTTACATTTCACTCGAGTCTTTGCTTTACATACTGCCACTTAATCTCTGCTTTATATGTTAAAACTTAATTCCAAAGGGTTCGGGCTCGAGTTTCATGCTCGAGCTTTGTTTATCAAATTTCACTCGAATCCTTGCTCTACTTGTTGAAACTTAATTCCAACCGAGGGTTCGGGCTCGAGTTCCATGCTCGAGCTTTGTTTATCAAATTTCACTCGAATCCTTGCTCTACTTGTTGAAACTTAATTCCAACCAAGGGTTCGGGCTCGAGTTCCCGGCTTCCTGGGGTGGAGCGTAACTTCCATACGGAGCCGTTGCAACATTGGGGGGCTCGAGTTTTACGCTCGAGTCCCCAGCTCCTTTTCTGAAGCGTAGCCTTAACAAAGGGTTGCCGACTTTGTGGGCTCGAGTTTTACGCTCGAGTCCCCAACTCCCTTGCTGAAGCGTAGCTTCAAACTAAGGGTTGTTTGAACTGCGTGGGCTCGAGTTCTACGCTCGAGTCCCCAACTCCCTTGCTGAAGCGTAGCTTCAAACTAAGGGTTGTTTGAACTGCGTGGGCTCGAGTTTTACGCTCGAGTCCCCAATTCCCTTGCTGAAGCGTAGCTTCAAACTAAGGGTTGTTTGAACTGCGTGGGCTCGAGTTTTACGCTCGAGTCCCCAACTCCCTTGCTGAAGCGTAGCTTCAAACTAAGGGTTGTTTGAACTGCGTGGGCTCGAGTTTTACGCTCGAGTCCCCAATTCCCTTGCTGAAGCGTAGCTTCAAACTAAGGGTTGTTTGAACTGCGTGGGCTCGAGTTTTACGCTCGAGTCCCCAACTCCCTTGCTGAAGCGTAGCTTCAAACTAAGGGTTGTTTGAACTGCGTGGGCTCGAGTTTTACGCTCGAGTCCCCAACTCCCTTGCTGAAGCGTAGCTTCAAACTAAGGGTTGTTTGAACTGCGTGGGCTCGAGTTTTACGCTCGAGTCCCCAACTCCCTTGCTGAAGCGTAGCTTCAAACTAAGGGTTGTTTGTACTGCGTGGGCTCGAGTTTTACGCTCGAGTCCCCAGCTTCGTTGTTGAAATGCTGATTTAACTATAGATGCTGCTAAAACAAGAATCCTTATGATGTATTCAACACAAGCATAGCTATTACATGTAGGGCCCTTCGAGGGGAGTTACATATCCAAATCCCGTAAGGATCGGTTCTAAGGATAATACAATTTTAAATTGTAGGCATTCCATGGTCGAGGCAACTCCTCGGATTCCGAGCCTAAGGTTTCCAGCCTATATGCGTTGTTTTTGGCGATCCGTGCAACACGGTACGGTCCATCCCATTTTTCCTCGAGCTTCTTAACTTTCCTCGACACCTCAACCTTTTTTAGGACTAGATCGCCCACTTGAAAGCTTAAGGGTCGAACGTTTTTGTTGTAGCTTCGAGCGGCCGCCGCCTTGTGTTGCTGCATTCGCCCTAACGCCCGATGGCGCTTCTCCTCAATAAGATCTAGCTCGAGCGCTCGCCCTTCGTTGTTTTGAGCTAACTGGAAGTGTGAGACTCGAGCAGTCTCGTGGAGCAACTCCGTGGGAATCAAGGCTTCCGATCCATAGACGAGAGCAAATGGGGTCTCGCCTGTGGCGGTCCGCGGGGTGGTCCTGTAGGCCCATAAAACCTCATCAAGCTCGTCTGCCCACGCCTTCCTTTTGGCGTCGAGTCGAGCGCTGAGACTTCGGAGGATGGTGCGATTGGTCACCTCCGCCTGCCCATTTGCTTGTGGGTATCCGACCGACGCAAATCGCTGATCGATCCCATGGTCCTTACACCATTCTTTCATGTCGTCGGCCCTGAATTGAGGCCCATTGTCGCAAATTAGGATTCGAGGCACTCCGAACCGACATACTATGTTCTTCCATATGAAGTTCTGGATGACCTTAGAGGTCGTCTTCCTGACGGCTATTGCCTCGACCCACTTGGAGAAGTACTCGCAGGCCACGATGCAATATTCAGCCTGCCGCACGGTGGACGTCGGGAGTGGCCCCACTATGTCGATCCCCCATTGATCAAATGGCCATGAAACATCGATGGCTATCATTTCCGCGGCGTGCTTGTGGGAATAATTTCCTGTTTTTTGGCACTTGACGCAACGCCTGGAACATCTTTCGGCGTCTCTCTCGAGGGTCGGCCAAAAGTAACCAGCTCGTGTTACTTTTCTAGCCAGAGATCGGCCTCCCGCATGGTTACCGCAACTTCCTGCGTGGATCTCGTAGAGAACCTCTTCAACTTGCGAGGGTCGGAGACACCTCATCGGGGGTCGGCGGTTACCTCGTTTGTAGAGTCGACCCTCGGGATCGAGGGTATATCTTGTAGCCCGGTGACGTAATCGCCGAGCGGCGCTTCGATCCTGTGGCAGCACTCCGTCTCTTAGATATAGCACGATTTCATCGAGCCAGCAGGGCTCTTCGGGGTCGATCGTGATTATAGCTGACTCGGGCCCGTCGATGGCTCGATGATTGGCGATTTTGAAGGTGATTTCGCGTTCCTCGGTGCCCTTAAGGCCATTGGCAAGCTTGGACAACACGTCGGCCCTCGTGTTCTCCTCCCTGGGCACTTGGTTGATCGCGAAGCTGGTGAGCTGGGCTGTTAGCTTGCGTACCGTCTCCAGGTATCGGATCATGTTTTCCTCTCGGGCCTCGTAGAGTCCTTGGACTTGGTGTGCGACGAGTTGCGAATCGGTGATAACCGCGATCGACTTGGCCCCACTTTCGAGTGCGGTTTTCAGTCCTGCGATGAGTGCTTCGTACTCCGCTTCGTTATTGGTGACTCGAAAGTTCAGACCGATGGCAAAGTCTAGATCCAACCCATCCGGGTTTGTCAGAGAGATCCCCGCGCCCCCACCCTGGGCGGTCGACGAACCGTCGACCTTCAGGAGCCAATGAGTATTCTTGCTTTTAGGTGTCTTTGCCCTGGTTGTTTTCTCGACCAGAAAGTCTGCGAGGACTTGAGCTTGTATGGCGACCCTGGGTTGGAAAGTGATATCAAATTGCCCGAGCTCAATAGCCCATTTGATCAGTCGACCCGAGCTATCTGGTTTTGCCATCACCTGCTTCAGCGGTTGGTCGGTCAGGACGACGATCTCGTGCGCTTGAAAATATGGGCGTAGCTTCCTTGAAGAGACCACCAAGGCAAGCGCAAACTTCTCGATCTCCAAGTATCGAGTCTCTGCCCCGTGAAGGATCTTGCTTACATAGTATACCGGGAGGTGTTTCCGATCCCTGATGGTTACAAGAACCGAGCTTATGGTTTCGTCTGAGACGGCGAGGTAGAGATAGAGTATCTCCCCTTGCTCGGGTTTGGCGATCAGCGGAGCGGATGCCAGGTATCTCTTCATTTCTTCAAAGGCTCGGTCGCACTCCTCCGTCCACTCGAACCTTTTCACATCTCTCAATATTTTGAAGAAGGGCAAATTACGCTCGGCCGATCGAGATATGAACCTGTTAAGTGCTACGATTCGCCCGACCAATTGCTGGACCCCCCTGATGGTTTCTGGTCGGGGTATGTTAATAACAGCCGCGATTTTTTCCGGGTTGGCCTCAATCCCTCGTTGGCTTACCATATATCCCAAAAACTTTCCTCCTTTAACCCCGAACACACATTTCAGGGGATTGAGCTTGAGGCGATGTTTTCTTATCAAGGCAAACATCTCGCTAAGGTCGTTTTGATGATTTTCCGCCTTTAAACTCTTGACGATCATGTCGTCCACATATACTTCCACCGTTTTTCCAATCAAAGGATCAAAGATCAGGTTAACCAGCCTTTGATAGGTAGCTCCTGCGTTCTTGAGCCCGAATGGCATCACTTTGAAGCAATATATCCCCTTGACAACGATGAACGCTGTGTGTTTTTGGTCTTGGGGAGCCATCCTAATCTGATAATACCCTTGGAAGGCATCCATCATGCTCATCAGCTCGCATCCGGCGGTCGAGTCGACCAGTTGGTCGATCCGGGGAAGAGGGTAAGGGTCCTTAGGACACGCCCGATTTAGGTCAGTGAAGTCGTTGCACATCCTCCATTTGCCTCCTGTCTTGGCCACGAGGACCACATTGCATAGCCAATCGACGTATTTTTCTGGAGTGATATACCCGGCATCGAGCAATTTGTTGACTTCATCTTCGATGATCGAATTACGGACGACACTTTGGGTCCTTAATCTTTGTTTTATGGGTTTGAAGGCAGGGTCAATGTTTAGGTAGTGCGAAATTATCCTTGGGTCGACCCCCTCCAGATCTTTGGCCTTCCAGGCGAAGACGTCCGCATTCTCCTGTAGGAAGATGGTGAGGCACTCCAACTGTTTTCCCTCGAGACTCGCTCCGACCCTGGTGGTTTTTTCTCGATCCTGAGGGTCGAGTTGGACCAACCGAGTGTCCTCGGCTGCTGACAGCCGGGACTCGTCCACCTTCCTTTTCTTTCGAGCTTCATGAGTACTCATTTTAGAGCGCGAGGCCCCATCCCCTTCGGGGTCGGGGATCATTTCGTCATCATCTGCATCATCCATGATGAGATCGCCAGGCTTAAGCACGTCTTCTGTGGGGAGTCGAGCCTCGTTGGCAATTGCGTAGCAAGCCCAAGACTCGGCTAAGTCACAGCATACTTCCCCGATCCCGTAGGGAGTCGGGAGTTTGATCTTTTGGTGGTAGGTCGAGATAACGGCCTTGAAGTCAATGAGGCCGGGTCGACCCAAAATCATGTTATACGGGAAGTCAGGGATGTCAACGACGACCCAGTTAATCTCCATCGTCGTTCGAGCGGGATGGACGCCCATGGAAGTGAGCATTTTAATCTGGCCTTTTGGGGCGATGATCGAGCCTCCAAAGCCTTTGAGGGTTGTTTTTACTGGTTCATATCTTAATTTACTCAAATGCATTCGCTGAAGAGTCGAGTAAAGAACAATGTTTGAACTAGCTCCAGTATCAACCAAACATTTACTTACAGCGTAGTTTGCAATATCTAAAGTTACCACCATCGGACAACTCGGCGTTACGCCGTCCCGATGGGGATCTAGATGAAAGTCCCTATCGCTGAAAGCCACCTCCTTTTGCTTCCATTCTTCTCCGGGCTCTACTTGCAGCACTTCGTGGGGGCCATGGAGGCTGGTTTGAGCGCGGCGAATCCCCCTCTTTCGGGATGTCCTGGTATCTCCCCCATCGGGGCCCCCCACGATCATATCGATTCGACCGTGGGTTGGCGCGTTCGGAATCGTGTTAGGGGAGATGGCTTGTTTTCCATCCCGTTGATTCCGCTTGGGCGGGGGCGATCGAGACCTAGACCTCGACCGTCTGTCTTCATTCTCATTGCAGCGCCGCTCACGCCCCCGATCCCTATTCCTCTTCAATCTCTTGACGAACTCGGCAAGATGCCCCCCTTGGATGAGCCTCTCGACCTCATCCTTCAGTTGGTTACAGTCATTTGTATCATGCCCCGGCTGATCGTGGAACTCACAGTATTTAGAGTCATCGATCTTCCGCAGGTTGAGCTTCAACTTCTTGGGGTAATTGAGGAGTTTCCCAGGGATTTTAGGGAGGATATCCCCTACAGCGCATATCAGGGGCTCGTATTTCTCCCGGTCGGGCCGCCGAACGCTCGAGCTTCCCTCGGGTCGAGCGCCGCTCTCTTGACGACCCTTATTCTTCCCTCGACTGGATGCAGGGGGACTTCGGTCTTCAGGGCCGCGAGACCGATTGTAGTAGTTGCTGTGAGCGGGGGCTCGACCAATACTTCGCAGCATGGCTTGACCGTGATTCGCCCAGTAGCTCCCTTCAATCTCTTCATAGTCCATCCACTTCGTGGCACAGTCCTGGATGTCCCTCAGGCTGTTTATGGGAACTCGACCAAGGATATCCTTGGTGAAGTCACGGCAGTGGCAGTTTTTCCCCAAGGCGCTGAGGACGACCGCCAGGTCCGGCGGTGCGACACGGACCAATTCTGCGTTGAACCGAGTGAAGTAATCCCGTAGGGATTCGCTCACTCCCTGGACTATGGAATCCAGTCGCGACACCCCAAGCCTATCTTGGATTAGGGGGGAGAAGTGGCCCTCGAGCGCTGTGGAGAGCTCGTCATAAGACCTTATAGAGGCGGGTGGCTGCCTGAGGAACCAGTCGAGCGCCGCCCCTTTGAAGGTGGTGGCAAGAACCTTGGCCCATGTGTGCGGAGTATGGGGGAACAGGTTCATTGACATCTCGAAGCTGGTTATGTGGTCGCCGGGGTCGGTTTTCCCATCGTAAATGGGAAGGTCCCGGGGGATAGCGGTCGATCCTGGATCCTCGCTGAGGATCTCCTCTGTAAATGGCGACAGCCTTTGTCGCCTGCTCCGCGCGTTACGCTCGGGTTCCCAGTGCTCGTTACGAGCAACCTCACGTCGGGGGGGAAGTCTGTCCCTCAAATCCCCGAATGGTGGGACGCCGGCGTATTTGTTTGTTAACCTCTCCCTGGCCGGAAGTCGGGGAGGAGGGGGACGTCTAGCGTCCTGCTTGAGCCCGCCCGTAGGGCGGACCTGATGTGGATGTATAGGTAGGATAGGCTGTGAATATGCCCTCCGACGGATGGGAGGTGGGGGGACGTAGTCCCTTGCATTGATTTGATCGTCGAATTCTTCTCGATCGTATTCATCATCATAGTAGCCCTCCTCCTCAGGCTCGTTTTCTTGTTCGGCGACATGCGCCTTTTCTGGCCTCTGGACCGTGTGGCCGTTATTCTCATCTTCCCCCTCCGGGGAATAGTCAGCGGGATAACGCGGAGGTCGGGCAGCTTCGGGCCTGCGGCCCTCGTTCCCCCTTCCTGCGTGAGTCTGAGCTCGAGGGACAAGGGGAGGTCGAGATAGCCTATATCGTATGGGAGAGGGCTCAGTGACATTGACTGTGAGGGGGATCACCCTTATGGGCCTTCCCGCTTCGAGAGCCTGCCTAGCCTCTTCGTAGACCTGACTGGTGTACGCGGCTAGATCTTGGGCTGATGGTTGAGCAGGGAGTATGACTGCGGGTAGGTCCGCCCGTGAGATAGCGTCCTCTTCCACCTCGTTGAGAGGGTTTGCCCCCTGGGGTCGGTCGATTTCTTCCAGTCGGGCGGCGAAGGCCGCTTGTTCTTCAGCGGCGGCAGTGGCCCGATCAGCCTCGATTTGAGATCGAGTCCTGACGATGCTGTGGGTGCTTTTTGTTTTCTTGTTCACCATCGCTAACGCTCGATCGCTCTAAGGTCGAAAGTCTCGAGATATTCCCACAGACGGCGCCAAACTGATGAGGTCGTTTTTTGGTACGGGATCTGGATCGTCCACGTGGCCCAGACAAACAGTTGAATTTGTAGATGGGAGTTCGGCTATGACCTGAAAAGCACTAGCATGGGATTACTTTAGCCGGAGGGGGTTGTCTCCGGCGTAGCCTCTCCACTGAATTAAGTCAGTTTCGAATAGGATATTCGTTAAGAGAGAATGGAAGTCAAAGTTATTAACTTGAAGAGCTTACCTACCATAATAAATGATGGGGGTATTTATAGGGAGACTTCATACCTACTGGGTATGGCCTCGACCGTGGGGCATTTAATGCCTGTGCCTCGGATCTGACTCATTCCCTGACAGGACTGATTGCCTGTCACTTCTGGAGATACAGAATATGGAAGGCAATCAGAGTAGATACGGCGCAATTAATGCGGCTGCTGCGGGGTCGACCGTGTAGGGATGGGACAGGTTCGAGCCTCCGTAGGTCGACCCTCGATCTACGTTCTAGGAGGATTAGCGAGTCGAATATCGATCCTCGAGCCTGAAGGGTTCGACATATGGCACCCGGGAGGTTCTACATTGTAATGAAGGTCGGGGTATCAGGGCGAGCTATGGTCGACCCTCGAGCATGTTCTCGAGTCAAGCGTGGGTTGACCCGGGTTTAGATACACGTGGCGTTTTCCCCCTTTTACGAATGTGCCACGTGTATTCTCCAAGATATTCCCCATCACATTTGATAAATCCTATTTTTATTTTTATTTTTTTACAGAGAAAACATGAACATAATATGGAAGTGCTCTTATCCATTAGGGTTCTCTAATGGTAGGTAGAGTGAAGGGTATGTTTCTGTAATTTTCGAATCTCAAGGTATATTTGTTTCAGCCAGCAAAAACAAAGAAAAATTATTTCTATAAGTTGAGGCTGATGTGCTGCAAACCTTATGGCTAGCTAAGTGTAGTTGAGAATGTTGAGATACCATATCCATCCATATAATATATCGATAATAACACTCCCATACCATGAGTTTTGTCTAATTACGCAAACATATTCTGAAGGTTTAGAAAATTACATAAATATGCATTATTAAAGAATTTTCATTATATCCATTCAGTAGTTGGATGGATTTCGGGGACATCCATTTGATAAATCCTATTTTTATTTTTATTTTTTTACAGAGAAAACATGAACATAATATGGAAGTGCTCTTATCCATTAGGGTTCTCTAATGGTAGGTAGAGTGAAGGGTATGTTTCTGTAATTTTCGAATCTCAAGGTATATTTGTGTAATTAGATCAAACTTTAGAAGCTATGGGTGTAATTATTCTTATAATATATTATATGAATTAGCAAATGCAGCTATTTTCTGCTAGCATAATTAGATGGGGCCTGCAGTGATGAACCTCCAAGGTGATTGTAGAGCATGAAACCATGGCGAATCCAACATCTTTAAGCTGTTTCCATAATTACAAACCTTCGACTGAATATTACATAATTTAAATGACAGAAAAGTCTATCACAGGGGACAAATTTTCAGCTATATCAAATCCTAAGTTATCTGGTAATCTTTTTAAAGAACTTCTTAAGGTTTGTTCTGACCCTTTTGAAAGATACGAAATGTGGCTAAGGAGTTCAAAAAAAGATAAAAAGAAAAGAAAAGAAAAGAAAATGTTTTTGTTAATTGTTCTTAATCCTTTCTGTGGGGAACTTAGACAATCTGTCCCATAGAAAGTAAAAGCCATATAACCTAACCGCGTATAAGTTTGTTAAATATACAAAATATAAAAATGTGGGCCTAAATAATGATGAACAATTCATTTAAAGAATTAAAGGACAATATTTTGTATTAAGATAATAAAGATAGTATCTGCTTTACGCAAGCAAGTTCTCAATTGATGCATTATCAATTTAACTTCATACCCAAAACATTTGTCATACATACACTTACACTTCTAAAAATCTCATCCTGCTGTGTTGTTTCGTGTCGGATACCTGTATCAGATACTTCTTTAATATAAATTAAATATCAAAAAAGTTTGTGTCCCTATATCCATATCATGTCGTATCCGTATTACCGTATCCGTGCTTCATAGATCATACTTCTGTAAAAAAAAATGATTAAAAGGATACGCAATCTTTTCTTTTGTCGAGATCTGTCCATGTTTCTTGCTTTTTTTATTTCATAATAAAGACTTTCTGAAATTCAATAGTATATAGATGGAATTGCTTGTGATGAAATCAGAATTCTTAATATTGAAGCTTTTATAAAATATGACTAGCAAAATTTATTTATTTTTTTTATTTTCAGAGAAGCGAAATTTGGAATTGTAACAAGAAATATAATTTTACATAAACTTCAAGGGACGACTACAATTGTCAACCTCAGCCCTGTATCATCTTGCAAAATTTTGAAAAAAAAGAGATAAGTAGACTCATATACCCTGAGTTGTAAACTAATTACACAAACATACCCGATATTTAAAATGTTTTAAAAATACACTCTGTTAAAGAATTTCCAATACATCCTTAAGTGATAGAATGAATTTCAGGGACATCTATTCAGTAAAGTCTGATTTTATTTATATCTTTTAACAGGAAAACCAAAAATATTATGTGAAACTGGTATTTATTATTAAGGTTTGTTGATGACAGTTAGAGTATATGATATGTTTTTGTAATTTATAAATTTCAATATATGTTTATGTAATTAAACCAAAACTAGTGAAATGCAAAGTGTAATTATTAAAAAAAAGGTTGTAAAGTTGGAAGTATCTTGAACAAGTTTCAACATGGTGTAATAATTAATTGATAAAGAGAGCTAGTTATTGTACTGCTCTCCTACTTTGTCTTGGCTCCTAAGGCTTTCAATTTTATATTTTTCAACATTTCAACTGAGTAGGTAAACTCTTATTGTCTGCCTCAGGTAAGAACACTTCCTTCTCAAGCACCACTGTCAGGGATAAAGAAAAATTACCAATAGAGACACTTCAACAAATATAATTAATCTAAAGGACTCACTCAATCTGTATACTACTCCTTATTTATGTGGATCGAGTCGGGTCAGACCACTTAAGTGTAAAGTTTTTCCTACCAATAACAGTTGTGTTCTCAGGAGACTCAAACTCAAGAATCTAATTAATTAGATAGTATACTGCCGAACCGCTACTACTCCAGTTGATATTACTCCTCATTTTATGGGATGATTGAGATTCTCAGCATGTCCAAAATTATAATTACTTATGTTGATTCTAAATTTAGTATAGGTGCAGTAGTTAGTAGAATTTGTCAACATACCAACTCAAGAAAACAGTAGACTCACCAAGAAGAGGCCTCCTATTGTTCTATACACAATATCCATAGTAAAAGAGTATTATATTTGGTGCAAAGATACTATTTTTAAGTGATACTAATTTCAGAAATTATATAATTTTCTACAAATAACTATAAAGTAAACTAATCCCACTTTTCTACTTAATTTCAGCATTAATTACAAAACCTCCTTCTAACTATATACAAATATTATAGGAGTTCTCGCAAAAAGAGTTGTTTTCTACTTGTAGCTTAAAGTAGTAGTAGAAATATAATGTTTTGTTTGTGGCTTATTTGCTTAAAAAGAAACCAAAATAAGCTCCAAGGTTAAGTGTGTAGAGCGTGCTTACTATTTTTCTCTCCGAATACTCTTCAATTTACCCAAAAATAGAAGTTTTTGTAAACAACCACAATATTAATTTATTGATTATCACACAAAACCTTTTCAGATTGTTTTCACTTTTTTGGATGATAATGTTTGATTTTAATAATTATTTTTCTCCAATTTCAACTAATTTTGAAAAACCAAAATGGGTATTCAAAATTTAAAACTAGAAGAAAGAGTTTCTACAAATTACACATGATTAGAAGGGAGGTAAGTGTAATTTACCCTAAACTACAAGAATGTAGGACATTTCCGTCATTTCACAATTCACACCATGTTTGTTGTAAAGTGACAGAAGATAGCTTCACAGTTCACACCTTTAAAAATTAAAACCCAGCATTGTTCTTCAGCATCTCTAAATAGGGGAAAGACAACCATAATAAGCAGAAGAAAAAAAAATCGAAACCTGGAAATAATTCGTATGTTATTTCAGTTTTGTGCAATGACAACACAGAAGCAACAGACATTGGAGACAAATCAGGCGCAAATGTTGCGTGCGAAGAATAATTCCGGCATGATCAACAGCATAGGAAGCCCTTGTCTGAACGAAGACAGAGATGAAGAGATGACGAAATCTGCGCTAGCAGATTTTCGCGCTAAGGAAGAAGAAATTGAGAGGAGAAAGAGTGAGGTGAGAGAGAAGGTTCAGGCGCAGTTAGGGCGGGTCGAGGTAGAGACGAAGAAATTGGCAGAAATTCGCGAAGTAAGCTGTTTTTTTTGGAAGAATTGATGTATTGTGTTCCAGAAAAAATCAATTGTGTTGTTTATTATTCAAATTTGTTTTAGGGTTTATGTTTTTTTTCCTTGAAATTGTAATCTAGTAGGAGCTTGAAGGTTTGAATGATCCGATGAGGAAAGAAGTTGCTGTTATTCGTAAGCGAATTGATTTGCTTAATCGGGATTTGAAGCCGATGGGATTGAGCTGCCAGAAGAAGGTAATTTATCAAATTTTGTAGTTTTAATTATATTTCTTAATTATTATTATTATTTATTTTTTTGTAGAATTATATTTCTTTATTGCTTGTTACATAAACATTTACCATCAAAGCTAGAAATTTAGAAAGGAAAATAAAATCAAACACAGTAATTTAACTTTTTTTTTATCATATGATTTTAATTTTACAGGAAAAAGAATATAAAGAAGCTCTGGAGGCCTTTAATGAGAAGAACAGGGAAAAGGGTCAGCTTGTTGCCAAACTAGTTGAGGTGAATATCACATTTCTCTTCTTGAATTGCAATTTACCTCTCATCAGGGGCAATTTTGTATTTTCCAGTTTCCGTCCATTTCATGTTGAAAATTAGTCAAAAGGGGATTTCGGTAATTTGAAAATATTCAGGAGGATTTAAGCAAACGGGCTAAATCAAATTCCCGGGGGGGATTTGTAACTAACCTAAATATAAATACAAAAGTTAAGGGGGTGAATGTAATTTAAAAGTTATCAACCTCTTACAATAGGGTCTCAATGTAATATGAAACTTCAAAATCAATGACATAATTCAATGGAAGAAAACATAAAATGCAAACTTATATTTTAATTTTTACATTCAAAGTAGATGACATACTGATATTTTGCAATTTCACCTACTAACGTTTTCAAATATTACAAATAGACCCAAAATGATAATATGGACATCTCACATACCACAAACAGTAAATAAGGGAATTTTGGTAATTTAAGAATTATTGGGACATCGGTGAGAATTATTATCACAAGCTTGCATAGCAATTATTGGGGATTTTTATTTTCTTCCATTTTTCTCCGGCTTATTTCAGTAAGTACAGGGGCTAAATTGTATTTAGCTTCCATAATTATAGGAGTAGTAGAAGTTTACTAAGTCAATTAACCAATTTGTTTTTGTTTTTGTTTTTGGGGATAACTACGAAAACTCCCGAGTTTAGGTCTTTTTTTCTGAAACACCCTCTAACCTCGACACATTACCAATACCTCCTGAGTCAATTACTGTCTATGATTTTCTAAGTTTTAGGGGGTATTTGTAAGATTTTGCAAACCTCAGTGTAATTTTAGTACCATTTCAAGATTTTAAAGTGTTTTTCGTAAACTGTGTAAACCGCATGGATTTTTGGTAACTGACTCCTGTTTTTTTGTGCAGTTGGTAACTGAAAGTGAGAAATTGAGATTGAAGAAACTGGAGGAGCTATGCAAGAACATTGATTCTCTGCGCTGAGAGATCATGTTTTTACAAATAACAAGCCTTGTTCACGAATTTTATTGCTGATTTTCACTATCTTTTTGTTATTTCAAGATTGTTGAGACATATATATTAGGGCGCTTGTGATGCTTCTAATCTTTTATCTCGAGCTTGACTCTATACAAATTACTAAGAGTTTGTAAGTTTGTATGACTAATATTGTTACAAAGTCAATCGTGTGGCTATTTCATTTCTTGTTTTATAATTTAGATATTACTTGTACTCTTTTTTTAAACTTTTTTTTAAGGTTATGTCGAAAGAAAGTTTTAAGCAAACTCATGAAGTACTGGAAAAAAAAGTTGAGAGAAAATATAAAATAGTAAATAACTAGAACAAAATGTCCGCATTTAGGGCCTAATAGTTATGATACCTATTCCTTAAAAACTTTGCAAATGGACTATGATAAAGTTCATGAAATTATGGGCTTAATTGGGCATTTGTGGAGTTGCAAGATGAATTAACTTGTGAAAATTTCTTATTGTTGTTAGTACTTAGATCTTAATCGTAAATATTATAATTTGGATAATCGAAACAAAACTTACCAAAAATAAATAACGAGATAATTGATACAAATTATGGTACTTTAGTCATGATCATGGTTTGTCTCTCCATCTTCTTGGCGTCGAATTTCTTGTTTGGATTTTTGCTTGTTTGGACTTTTTATGTTATAATATGAGGGGTTCTCGTTAATCAGTAAACACCTTCGCTTGTGCCAGTTTTAATTTTAAAAAAAAAACAAGAAACATGTTTTTTGAGAGTACTGAGTACATCAATGACCTTATATATCCTTAAAATTGATATTACTGGACCATGATCTTGTCATCGGCCATATTGCAATAAATATATATGCTTTAATTTATATACAAACAAGATAATATCAGTTATACACACACATCAAATTAGTTGAAAATTATGACAGTCAAAGATTCAGGACTAAAATACTTAACTTAGGTAAGCATGTACATGTCCTTTTCATTTTTATTTTATATTTGTTATACCTTTTAATTTTATTTAGTGCGGTCTATCATGCACAAATATTTCTAAAAAATCTTATCCCGTTGTATTCTGTCGTGTTTAACATCCGCTGTGTCAGATATTTCTCTATTACAAAATATTAAAAAAAAAATTGTATTACTGTATCCGTATCGTGTCGTGTCCGTGTTATTTGTGTTATCCCTACGTGTATCACAACCTAGCTAGTGTACATGTCTATTTCTTTTGACCAATGCATGTCTTTCATTACTCTTTCTCTCGATGAAATAATATGGTAATCATATTCAGTGGTCCTATATATACGTACATGAAATCTACAATTAAATAATTCTATCTGAAAAATAAAAAGAATTGATCGATCGCAAGAAGTACTAAACTACAAAATTACATTAATATTTGAAATTTCAATTCTTTTTTTCCAAACATTTTTTTAATTGCATCGTCCTGTAATAAAATCTCGTTATATAATAACCTTGTTCAGTCACGTCACACGTTTTGATGATGTTGATCATTTGTTATATATTTATAATTTCAAACGTTCACTAATACATGTATTAATAACGTATAACATATATGAGATCCGAATTGTTACAATATTACTAAATGATAAACGTACATTTAGTTGGTAAAATTACAAAATAATAATCGCATTTTCAGACTTCTATCTTGTTTTAAGCTAAGTTTATCTTTCATAATTCATCCTAACTATAATTTTGCCATTTTGGATTTGCACAAATTTAGTCTAACTTTTCTCCAAAAGTTCCAAAATTCTCACATGTGAGACATTTCATCATAACTATCATATTCTCCTTATTATCTTGATCAAAATCCTGACATAAATTGCAAATATATAAATTCTCAAAATGGTGCAATTTTAATTTGCACCACGTGAAGCATAAATATGTAGAAATAAATTGAATTGAATGATTTTGTGATGTTATTGTTTTTCAAATATTGGCTGGCATACTAGGATATATCATGACCAAGACAATAAAGAGATTTCGATTGTTATGATGAAATGCCTCATTCATGGTCTTTGGATTTATCTGGCGAAAATCAGACTAATATAAATCCGTTTAAACGAAAGTTTACAGAATGAATTATGAAAAACAAATTTAGATAGAATTGAAATCCGAAAATGATAGAACTTACTCGATCCATAAATTTTGCAATATTTCCATGCATTATTAGTTTTCCCATATAGTTAAGTCCATGATCTGATCATCATGATCCACCTCATTAATATCATTCCAATTGAACCCTTTTTTCATAGCCATTGGAGTTAGAAGCATTCCCTCCGCCATGCTATCTAGCAAAACTGGCATGTTAAAAATAGCTTCCTCGTCCACAAAATCAAACTGATCAGCAGAAGTACTCGCATAATTAATACTATTAATATTAATATTAATATTATTATTACCATTTCCATTTACAAATGGATCAAATAATCCAACCCCATTTTCCTGATCACCATTTTTTAGCAATAATGAAGATGGTAAACTAGGGTTTCTTGATGAAGCTGGATTAATAAAATGATCATTTGCTGCTTGGAGAGCGGCCGTTTGAATATCTTGATGGGAAGATGATGGAGGGCGGGGGAGGAGATGGGCTGAGTGTGGGAAGTTGAGCGGTGCCTGGTCACCACGCAGTGCTAGGGCAGCCACGTCGTATGCGACGGCGGCCATCTCCGGTGTGGAGAAAGTGCCCAGCCATATTCTCGATTTCGTGTTAGGCTCACGCACTTCACACACCCATTTGTCTCCGTTTCTCCGCCGCACGCCTCTGTAGACTGGGTGGCGCGTTTCCTTAAATTTCTTCCTGCCGGCCGCCCTTTTCTTGTGGGTGGCCGGTGTACTAATAATTTCCGGCGAGGCCGAAGATGAAGAGTATTGGGTGTCATCGAAATCCATAACAATTGCAAAGATATACGATATTGTTAATTGATTCTCGGATTGTATTAATTTTGCATGAGAACTTGAGACTCAAGTACATACGTACATATATATATATAATATAATTAATATATGTACTTTTGAAGTTGTATTCAATTCGAATGTAAATATGTAATAATGATTTGAAACAGTCAAGCAAACGTTGACTGACTTAAAGGATCGAAAAGAAAAGCAGACGTGGACATTTGAGTGGAACTCAATGTCGCAATATTTATTGGACTGTGTATTGTAATAAGGATTAAAAAAAAACAATTTATAAGAATAATTACACTTACCAGGTAACTAAAACAATATTGTCTCGACTATTAAAAATTATAGAGATTATCCTTCAACTATGGCCTACTTAGGTCCCGTGCAATTACGGTTAGAGTTCATATCAACACAAAAATTTCTAAGTCGGGGCGTAGTGGTGTAATTACCATTATCTGTAATAGTTTGGAAACCCGCTTACAGATATTATCCGCTTTGGAAAAGCTTTGAGGGAATGCACCTCACGGTTTTAAAACGCCTATAAGGTAATGATATCCACTCCTTTAAAAGCAAGGTTTCGTTTGGGCCACCAAATATTATTCTGGTGTGGAGGTTTGATCAGTTCGATTATTTACAATAACAAGGGTCGAAATATAAAAAAACAAAGAAATAAGGTTTTGTTCTCATTCACAACCGATATATATGTGATACTTCAATTTTTAAGATTAACAACTGTTAAGAATAAAACAGTAATTTTACATTTTCTGTTACATATTTAGATTTTTATTAGAATTAAGGAGTCTATCTAATTTTATATATATGATAAGAAAAATAAAAGATTTGACCGAGTAAAAAGAAAAGGTTAAGAGGCAGGTCGGAATAAGCTGGTCAGTGTTAAGTGAAAGCACGTGAGGAGAGGAGTTGGAAAATGGAAGGGCGGTGATTGGTCCATGTCGGTTCGCAGGTTGTTTCCGTGCTTTTTAAAGCTTAAAACCATGCATGTAGCTAGATTGTAGAAGCCAATTCAAATATTTTATTTTGAAATTATTATTATTCTTTTTATATTGTATCTACTATCTAAACATATGCTAAATGTTTATTATATTTTTTATAAAGATATTTTCTTTTTAATTTTTGACCGCCTACATTTAGAAAGTATTATTAACGAGAAAGTCAAATGCATGATTAATTTGTATATTAATAACAAAAACCATATTTCAAAAAAAGAAAAGAAAAGAAAAAACCTATACAAAAGCTATGTAGTAGTTCGCTTGCAATAATTAGAGGTTGTTTGGCTGAAATTTATAAGTTTTTCTGAACTGTTTATAAGTTGTCTAGACCTTATGAATTTCCAAAAAATATTACAGATGAATACAATGAACTTTAGCTTCTGTTTCTGTCCAAACCTCCAAAACACGGATAAGGACACAACGGCACAGTACATCACAATAATTTTTTTTGAAGTGTCTGTGCATGAGATGCAAGAACCTTAAAATTGATGTGCGATGCACACAAATTCTGATTTCTGAGGGTAAACTGAAATGACCCATGAAGTTTGGGTGCAAGATTTACAGTTCCCCCCTTCTGAGTTTGGATATTACAGTTCCCCACCCCCCCCCCCCCCCCCCACCCCCCCGCCCCCGCTGACTTGGGATATCCACCTAACATGTGGTAATCTGATGAGCAGGCCCAGTATATACATATGATGAGGCCCATTATGATTGAGACCAATAACAGTTGTAGGCCATGAGTGGAACCATATGTTGTTCGGGCTTGGGCTCATGCAATCAATAATTGGACCCACTTTAGTCAGGTTTGATAAACAAGTTTAATTAGACCTGATTGGGATGCTTAACTTGTTGAATTTCGATTGATCAGTTATAGTTTTCTTTTTAATTATAATAAATATCCAAAAATAAAATAGAACACTAACTAAAAATATTTACCTATTTATTAAAAATTTCAAAGGCTATACATTATTATTTCTCAATATAGATACGTAAATAACCAAACTTCTAACTTGAAGATATTCAAATATAATTTATAGTAATTATACTAGGACACACATTGTCAATAATTAATCTCAATATTGTAGCATGCACATATTTAATTCTGTGCGATTTAGTACATTTCTTTAAGCTGGACCTCACAAGTCACATGTCAAATCGATGTCCGAATTATGTCGACCCTCATCACAATAAAGCTGCACCAATTCATCATATATACTGATCTTTCAAGAAATATAAGACATCTTGAATTATTCATACTTGTGTGTCATAGTATAAAAATAGAGATCTATAAATACAGATACACAGGCAATATATATTGACCACACGAGTGCATGATCTCTCAATCGATTATATACAAGGATAATTAAATTTACGCCTCAGACTTTAAAAAAAATACATAGCAAAACTTTTTTAACTATTAAAAAATTATAAATAAACCGTCAAATTCTAATGAAAACCTTACACCCCTCAACTTAAAAGTATTATAATAACACTAGTCTTTCGACTACTATAAATTACAAACAAACACCCCTCACCCTAATTAAAACTAAAAATTTAACGAAAAGTTGCAAAGATGCAGGAACCACAGTCCAAGACAAACTGGAATCTTTTGGTTGACATAAGCACTAATCCTAACGACGGGACCTAAATATTAAATAGAGCCACAATGAAAGAAATATTTTTATGATTTCCAATAGTGGAGGAAGTCTTTGTTGTATTTTTTTCTAATTATAAGGGTACAAGTGCTTTATATCAACTACAAATGAACCCAAACATTTCACAACAACAGCAAAGTACGTGAAAACAACAAAACAACACACATAAAGGTATATATATATATATATATATATATGAAGATCATCAAAATTTTCAAATCTTGATGAGTGTAATATGGGCAAAATAATGAGCTGGTGAAATGAATAATTGAAAGAACAATATTTGTGGTATGAGTAAAGTGTCGCTCATCATGCATGTTGTGTTAATTTGTCGCAGTTGTTTTATGGCCAATGAGTATGACACTTCCTTTTCTTCTTTTTCAACAGATCTTGGTATAATTATGGGCCTTCAACTTTTTGCACAATAAAATCTCTATTAATTTTCAGAGTAGTTGTTGACAGATATATATTGAAAGTTTTTAGGGTTTCCACGTTGATGTGCACGAGGGCTTGGCCTTTTCTGTCGGAAAATTATCGCAGCTTAGCTTGTTTCCACTCTCTCATCTCTTTCTTGTTGTAGGAATATAAATGTGGGTTCTTGACTTCTTGTTGTAACACCCATAAAAAAATGTGGGTTCTTGTTGATCAAAATAAAAATTTAAGTTTGTTCTTCGATAATTTATAGGTTCAATTGCGAATACTCGTCCTGATCAGGATATTTTAGCAATTTGATGATTAATTGGGTCACTGGGTCGCAAAACGATAGCGTTTCTTGTTACGTAAATCTCACTTATTACCGGAATCATTAAATTGCCAAAATTTTGGTTATGGCCCCCTACTGACAATATTGCTAATCCATATATATTCTGGAATCCTTAGATTAATGCTAGTAACCCAGAGATGGTATCCCGATTTGAGAATTTTTTCGAAGATGCAAAATGTTTAAGACTTGATGAAAATAGGAACTCTGAAGATTAATATCGGCAAAAATTAATTACATTTATCAGTTTTCGAATTCTGAAGTCGAATAGCCTTTCTCTATGAATAGTTCACACTTCACAGAAATGGTTATATAGCTTTTAGTAATTTCAGCAAAAAGGTATTGATTATAACCCTGAGAATTATGACTTTTAGAGTTCAAAGCAAAGAAAACATCATTATTTTTTTAGAAGTACCTCACCCAAAAAAAGATTTTCATGTTTTAAAAATGTATATATATCTTCTTTCTATTATTTCGGAAACATTTTTTTTTTTGGTGATTATTAATTATTTCGGAAACATTAATCGGTCTGTCTCACTGTGTCTGTATATTAATGGACGTAATTAAAAGATTTTAATTTGACTGGATTCTTAGAGATGATATATAAATGGGATCGGAGAAACATTTTTCACTGATAAATGGAAAAAATGTATTTCTTGAATCTTGATTGCTTTTGAGTACTCGTTATGACTTATACGGTAGTTTAATTTCAACATGAAGAAGCGATTCTTGAAATAACTTTTCTGTAAAATATAGACACAAGCTAGTCGTTGTAATAACTTTTCATAATGTGGCTGGCTTTTGGACCTGGTGACTTGTAGCTTTTGGTATATGTATGTAGTACTTCCAGAGCAGCACGTGAAGAAGGACGAGCAATAGGAGTAGATTTCAAAATTAATGTTACACGAAAAAGATTTATGTAGTGTGAAAACTTCTTTCCTATTACACTTGCAAATTTAGTATTTCGAAGGAAAGTAGTCAGGAATAGTTGATTTGACTAAATTCATGATGTTTACGTATGTTTGATTGAGCAGTGCGGTTTCACGCTGTGCTAGTATAATCAGAGTTTTTGGATTTGAGTTTCTGAGAATACAATGTTAAGTTTGGCACCATTTTTGAACTGATGGAAGAAGATAATGAACAGTAAAAAGAAAATAATAGAGAGATAAAATTACACAGGCTAGAGTTCATTTTTCTGTTTAGTCAAACTTTGACTAAAAGTGTTCCACTATATTAATAGTAAAAGGAAGATACAAAAAAATGTAGAATAATTACAGGTACAGCCTAAAATGAACTGCGATAGTGCTTCATAATTAACAGTATAGTAAATATTATATTAGGCTCCACAACCTAACAAATCTCCCACTTGAAGACTAATCTATTATACCAAAAAAAATATCTTTACCGAAGACCAACCAAGGTTTTGCACAACCTTAGTTTTCCAACATCGACATATTTTGTCAACATATCTGCAGGATTCTTGGCACCATCTATCTTCTCCAAACACATCCCATCTTCCACTGACCTCCGAGTGAAATGATATCTTCTTCTGATGTGTTTTGTCTTTGAATGATAGAAATTCTTCACCAACTGTATGGCACTTTGACTATCAGTGTAAAGAATTTTTTCTAGCTGCTTTTTCCCTAACTCTTCCAGATAATCTGCTAGCTATATCATCTCTTTCCCAGCTTCGGCTATTGCTACATATTCAGCCTCAGTGGACGAAAGAGCAACACACTTTTGCAGCTTCGACATCCAACTCACTGTTGTACCATTTATAGAGTAGACATAACCGGATGTACTCTTACTCGAGTCCACATCCCCACTCAGATCAGCATCTACAAAACCTTGTAGAACCACTTTGCCATTTCCATAACAAAGAGAAGTACTGGATGTACCTTTCAAGTATCTTAGAAGCCATTTCACAACTTCCCAATGTTCTTTTCCAGGATTTGACATGTACCTGCTAACAACTCCTACAGCATGTGCTATATCAGGTCTAATACAGACCATAGCATACATTAAGCTCCCAACTGCAGAAGCATATGGAACTAGTGCCATGTGCTCACGCTCCTCAGTTGTCTTAGGTGATTGCTCCTTCGAAAATTTTACATGATTTGCCAAGGGAGTATTCCTGGGTTAGCATCAAGTACCCTGAATCTAGACAACACCTTCTCAATGTACTGTTCCTGAGACAGATTTAAAGTACCAGCAGATCTGTCTCGAGAAATCCTCGTCCCAAGAATCTGCTTCGCTGCACCCAAATCTTTCATCTCAAACTCTGAAGACAGGCTTGCCTTCAATTCGTTTATCTCCTTCATACTGGATACTTTCCTTTGTGAAAATCCTTTAACCACCAATTGAGCTTTGAACCTCCTTTTTCCATCTTGTTCAGTTTTGATTCTGAACACCCATTTGTTCAACAAGGCTCTCTTCCCTGCAGGTAACTCTGTCAACAACCACGTGTCATTCTTTTCAAGTGAGCACATCTCATCATCCATGGCTTGCTCTCATTTGATCGAGTCTTCCACCTGTAGGGCCTCCTCAAAGGACTCCGGTTCACCTTCATCAGTCAGCAACATATAGTGTAATGAAGGTGAATACCTATCTGGTGCTCTGATGGTTCTGGATGATCTCCTGACCATCTACTCTGGTGTCAGCGGCTTCACCTCTGGTTCTTCATCAGCAGTCTCTGGAGTTTCTTGGGACCTTGTTGCATCATCACTAGGTGAACTCTTCGGCAACTCAACCTCAACTCCAACTTGCTTTATAGTCTCTGAGCCATATTATTAATGTCCTTGTATAGAACATTTTCATCAAAGGTCACGTCACAATGTCTTAGGATCTTTCTATTTTTGTCATCCTAAAACCTGTAACCAAACATGTCAGAACCATAGCCTATGAAGTAACACTTCACAGCTTTAGCATCAAGCTTGTCTCTCTTCTCAGGATCAACATGAACATAAGCAACACAACCAAAAGTCCTCAAGTGGGAATACTCGAGTTCTTTTCCCGTCCACACCTCTTCTGGAATCTTGAATCCAAGAGGAACTGATGGTCCTCTCTTAATCAAGTAAGCAGCTGTGCTCACAGCATCTGCCCAAAACATCTTTGGCAATCCAGAATGTATCCTCATGCTCCTTGCCCGCTCATTCAATGTTCTGTTCATCCTTTCAGCGACTCCATTTTGCCTTGCCTTGCCAGGAAATGTTCTCATCATTCTGATTCCCTTAGCTGCACAAAATGCTATAAATTCTGACTTGTCATACTCTCCTCCATTATGAGATCTAAGACACTTGATCTTCAGCCCCGTCTGGTTTTCAACTTCAGCTTTCCACCTCTTAAAGGTGGCAAACATATCGGACTTGTGTTTCAAGAAATAAACCCAAACCTTTATGCTGAAATCATCAATGAAGGTGACATAGTATCTAGATCCACCAAGAGATGAAACTAAAGATGGTCCCCAAACATCAGTATGGACCATTTCCAGCCGCTCATTTTTCGGTTCTCTTGCAACCTTTGTGAAGCTGACTCGTTTCTGTTTGCCCATAACATAACTCTCACAAAGACTCATATCAATAGATTTCAGGTCCTCCAAAACTCCTTTCGCAGCCAGCATCTTCATTCCTTTAACACTCATGTGTCCAAGTCTATTGTGCCACAGACTCGAACCGGAAGCACAATCAGTAGCAACAACCATATTTATACACCCTTCAGTGGTGTATAGCGTTCCAGATTTTGTGCCTCGTGCTACAACCATAGCACCTTTCACAATCTTCCACGAATTCTTCCCAAACTCTGTTGCATAACATGTGCTATCCAACTGACCAATAGAGATCAGATTCTTCTTGAGACCAGGAATAAATCTGTCATCCTGCAACATCCACTGATTTCCTGCTGGAGTTTGTATGCAAACATCTCCCATTCTTTCGATCTCCAACGCCTTATTGTTAGCAAGATACACTTTCCAAAATTCCCAGATTTAAAATTTCGAAACAATTCTTAGCTTGGAGATGAATGAAAAGATGCACCTGAATCCAGAATCCAGGATTCAACCGGGCTATCCACGCTAAGGATTAGAGCATCCCCAACGTCTTCTGCTGAATATACTGAATTGATTTTGTTTCTTCTTTGGCTTTGTACAATCAGTCCGAAAGTGCCCTTTATCTCCACAGTTCCAACAAGTAACATTTGGTCTATGTGGAGATTTGCCTATGTTCTTTGATTTTGATCGGCCATGTTTGTTTTGGCCCGTCGATTTGCTACTTCCCCTTCGATCTAAACTGAGAGCACTACCCGAAGAATCCACAAGTTCTCTCTTGTGAATTCTTTCACTAAGAACTATATCCCGGATCTCATTGAATTTCAGTTTCTCAGATCCACAGGAACTACTAGCCGCAGCAACAACAGTATCCCAAGAATCGGGTAAAGACGACATCAAAATCAAAGCTTTAATTTCATCATCGAAATTAATATCCACATAACTCAGTTGTCTAATAATCATATTAAACTCATTTATATGATCTGCAACAGATCCACCTTTAGACATTTGTAAATTGAACAATCTACGCATCAGATATGCCTTGTTCATCGCCTATGGTTTCTCGTACATATTCGCCAGTGCTTTCAACAG
Source organism: Verbena officinalis (assembly GCA_958496215.1). NCBI lineage: Eukaryota > Viridiplantae > Streptophyta > Magnoliopsida > Lamiales > Verbenaceae > Verbena > Verbena officinalis. Next base: position 3,107,520 of record OY292385.1, read on the forward strand.
ATCTGCGGTTGTCTTCTCCTTCACGATGTTGAAAGCCACATTTCTGGACAAAGCCAACCGGATCAACCCAAGTGCCTGCCGATCTTTAAGTAGCCATTTCTCCTCCGTCATGATCTCCGGCTTCACCTCTGATAAGGGTTCGTGAAGCCCTTTCTGGTACAGATAGTCTTCGATCTGCATCTTCCAAAAACCGAAATCAGACCCATCAAACTTCTCGATCCCAGTCTTCGAGCTCTCCATCTTCACAGATCGTGGTGATCCTACTGGCTCTGATACCAGTTGTTAGGATCTGGCACCACTCTTGAACTGATGGAAGAAGATAATGAACAGTAGAGAGAAAATAATAGAGAGAGAAAATTACACAGGCTAGGGTTTCGTTTTTCTGCTTAGTCAAACTTTAATTAAGAGTGTTCCACTATATTAATAGTAAAAGAAAGATACAAAAAAATGTAGAATAATTACAGGTACAGGCTAAAATGAACCGCGATAGTGCTTCATAATTAACAGTACATTAAATATTACATTAGGCTCCACAACCTAACATACAATTATCATTAATAGGAAAAGTTTTATATGCCTTAGTACTATCAATTTCAGAAATGGTCAGCTTCTTGTAAATACCCCATTCAAATGACATGGGATAATTAGGGTTTAGCATCAAATATAGAACTCCTAAAGTTTCACAACTTATCAACTCCGAATTGAAGTTCACTATAGAGAGTTAATTTTTCTATTGGATTCAGAAGTCAGAACCAAACGAGGGTTGGTAATTTCTAAAAACTCGTATTTAAGTCCAACCGTACGGTATGGGGTAGTTGGTAATTATCCAAATGAAAATCCAAAGTTAAAAAACAAACACTTGCTGGCTCCCATTAAAACAGTACCTTTCTACAAATATTGCATTTCAGATATTGTCTTGAAAAGAGGAGACTATCTTCATGGTACAAAAGATGAGTCCACACTTACCAACTGTTGACTGTTGATGTTGACACAGATTCAATTTCCGTCTATAAATTCACCATTTCTTCTAATCCATTTGTGCTTCATTATATTGAATTTGTTCCAAGTGGGCAATGGCTGAATTCAAGCATTTGGTGATCGTCAAGTTCAAAGACGGCGTCGTAGTCGACGACGTTTTGAAAGGAATGGAGAAGCTTGTCTCCGAGATGGATATCGTCAAATCCTTTGTTTGGTTAGTGGGATATATTCTTATGCATACAAAATTGATTTCTTGTATTGATTTACATTTTTATGACTGTTTAATTCACAGGGGTCAGGATATTGAAAGCGAGGAGATGTTGAGGCAAGGATTTACGCATGCTTTTCTGATGACATTTGGGAGCAAGGATGATTTTATTGCGTTTGCTACTCATCCTAATCATGCTGAGTTCTCGTCGTCGTTTTCAACTGCTATTGAGAAGGCCATTCTCCTTGATTTCCCAGCTGTTACCGTCAAGCCACCACCTGTTTGATTAATGTCCCGAATGAAATCTTATTATGAGAAGCTACTAAGTACGTAGTGTATATCGAATTAAGTGTTTGTGTTGTGTGTGTTTTTCAGGCGCAGTTACCAATGGTTTCGTGATGTCCTTTGGATTTCAGCATTGTATTACAACTTTATTGTGCATTTACTATTGAAATTGATAAGCTACAATCTCTTTTTTGACTTTTTGCTTTGCTAAATGTAGGTTTAATAGACTGAGAAATAAATCACCTCAAATCATTGACAAATTAACAACTCTGTCTGCCACTTAATTGGGGACTGTTAACATTTAGCAGCAAGAAATTTGAAAACTTTATGAAAGAACAAAAAAAAAAAAAAAAAAAAAGCGGAATATTATCAGATAAGTTAAACAAAAATATGACTTACTTTTTCATGGGTTTTAACTTTTAAAGAATCAGTGAATAAGAATAAAGAAGATACAGAAAAAAGTAGTGTATATCACAAACAAAAGCAGATTCTCTGTTTTACTCTCTATTTGATCACATATCCACTTCTATCAGAAACAGAGAGTGAGAGATCATGAAGAAACTCAATCTGCTTCAACTTATTTTCTTTCTAAAGATTTTCATTACAACCTCAGTATCTCAAGAAAGTTATTGTGGGAGCATTATATTAAACCCACCTTTCTTTCATCAAAATAATGTTTCAGATTCATCCATCTTGAAACACATGATTCTCTGCAAATCTGAGAAGCTTTATTTCAGAACATCAATTGGGCTTTTCCCAATTTCTTCCATTGATTATACAAACAAAATCCTCACTGTTTCCCACTCGTCATGTTCTTCCACATCAAACTTTATCTCTCCTCACCATCTATCAGCTGGATTTCCGTCTCCTTTGACTCCCAACTCTTTAGTTCTCTTCAACTGTTCAAATCAAATTTCTAAAACACAGTTTTTGTCATGTAATGATACTCAATTAAGCAGTGGCTGTAATAATTCATCAGCAAATGGGCTGTTATCTTCTTGTTCGGTGATTGACGATGTAAGAAAACTAGAAAAGGGATTTCATCCTAAACGGATGAACTGCACTCATTATAGTGCAGTTTACAAAACTATTGAAAAATATGAGCAGGGAACAAGAATTTCATTTGATATTCCTGATCATTTACCGAATCCTTGCAATGAATGCGAAAAGCGTGATGGAAATTGTGGGGCTGGATTAAGATGCGTTTGCTATCCAAAAAAATGCAGTGAGTATTTTCTAAGTTCTATTTAATTTTTTGTGTTCTTTTTAAAGTTTTGCAGTAGTAATATTAATAAGGGTAACTACAGCCTACAGGGACGTATGCTAAGGTTTGTCTAATTACAAAAACATAACTTGTAATTTGAGGAATTACAGAAACATACCTTGACAAAGAATTTTCATTACATCCGTTTAGTTGTTGGGCGGAAATTGATAATGGCAACACATTTTTTTGAATTTTCTGTTTTCCTCTTGGTAGTTATTGGTCAATATTTGACCCTATAAGGGGCAACTACTATTTCCGGTTAGGGTTTTCAAACGAGTTGTTAGATGACAATTGACAGGGTATGTTTCTGTTTTTTTTCAAACTTTAGGGTATGTTTTTGTAATTAGGTCAAACCTAGGGATTATCCTTTTAATAATTTGTCTGATTTCTTTTTGCAGAAGATAAGGTGATATCAGTTGGAGCAATTCTGAATCCATGTTGTAACTTGCTCTTTCATCTGGTTTTGCTCATTGTCGTGATGGGAGTTTTTGAGTGGTTTTAAGGTTGTAATTTGTAGACACTAGGTTTGAGTTCAACTTAGGCATTTCTTGATTATACATATAGTTACTTCAACTGCCTGTGTTTTGTGTTTTGTTCTCTGTCTCTTGCTTTACTAGACCTTCTCTTTAATTTAACATGGTTCATGTTGATACAATGAGAGATTATAATATTACATTTTACTCTGAAAATTGGAAAAGTTTCATATTTGGTCCCATTTGTTTGGACCGAGGTAAAACTTGGTTCCATTGTGTTCAAATTTTTTCATTTGGTCCCGTAAGATTCAAAAATTAGACAATTTAGGTCCTTCCATTAAGTTTTACCCAATTTCGCCGTTTCCTCCGTAAGGGTTGGCTTTATAGAGGGAAAATCATACCTTGGTCATCCAATCTTGGCAGGAACAGAGCTACCTCCTCTCATATATCCATATACATGTTATTTGCTCAAAAATCACTCCAAAAAATTACAAAAAAACAGAAAAAAAAAAAAAAAAAAAAAAAACCTGAAGCAAGAAAATGGATCGTGGGGCAGTGCCGGAGCCAGAAAATTTCTTCAGGGGGGTCATTTCAGTATAAACTTTTAGCATCTTATTTTATAGGGATAATTACAAAAACCATCTGAGATTAGCTCTTTTTCTAAAAACACCTTGAAACCTTAAAATATTACAAATACCCTTGATCAGCTGAAACCTTTGAAATACCCGCTTGAAACATAAAAATGCATACATTATACCTTTAAAAAATCTTACAAATACCCTACGGGATACATATAACATTACAAAATTTTAGGGTGTTTTTCGTAAACGGCATAAATTTTAGGAGAATTTTCATAACTAACCTTATTTTATAATGACTCAATTACTTGATATTCAATTTAATATTAAATCAAAATCTTTAATTTTGTAATATATTTTTTAATATACATGGAGAAACTGCGATTGTAGAAAACCGGCCAACATTTGGACGTCGTGGACTAGCGAGAACCCGACGATAGGTCACTCCTATAGCTTGCACAAGCATGAAACCTTCTTCTCGGGTTCTCGCTCGTCCACGACCTCCATAAAACCAACCATAACGGAGGAAACGGCTAAATTGGATAAAAATTAACGAAATGACCAAAATTGTCTAGTTTTAAATCTTACGGAACCAAATTTTACCTCGGTCCAAACAAATGGGACCAAATATGGAATTTTCCTGATAACTGACTAACGGCCACGTGACATGCACGTGCACTTTCCGTCTAAACTTAACGGAAGGACCTAAATTGTCCAATTGAAAAAATTTGAACACAATGGAACCAAATTTTACTTCAGTCCAAACAAATGGGACCAAATATGAAATTTTTCCCATTTTTTTTATTTATTACAATGAATCAATCAATTACATTACAATATCGTGCACAGATAATTACATTACATCCAAATATAAACAAATTATTAATCTATTATAATATTGCTCAGATCAATTACGTTATCATCCCAATATAAACAAATTATTATTATACTTATACCCCAAAGAAATTTCATAATTACAAAAACACCCAAATCCTTTTAACAGGAAGGCCTCGTTGGCCATCTGGTAGATTTCTATGAGTAATCATCATCTTAACTTTCCGACTTTTCTTGGAAATACTTGAAAATTTCAGAATTAAGTTTTGGTTTCCAAATATATAATTCCCGAGTTCACAATTGGTCAAGTGTTGGTTGCATTATCAAAATCACATATTCATATTATTATCCCATCAAACAAATTCCACTTGAAAATTTGGCACAAATTCTAACAAGTCGACTAATTATTCAGATATGATTGGCAATTTCTTCAGATTTCCTTCTACAAATGTATTCTTTCCAGAGATGTCACATAATACTGCACAAGCAATTTCGACGTCTGAGTTTGACATTACACTAAATTTTCGTGTATAAATTCAGCATTTCATGTAGCCCATTTTGCATAATTGATTTTGTTCTAAGTGGGCTATGGCTGAATTCAAGCATTTGGTGATCGTCAAGTTCAGAGACGGCGTCGTAGTCGACGACGTTTTGAAAGGCATGGAGAAGCTTGTTTCGGAGATGGATATCGTCAAATCCTTTGTTTGGTTAGTCGGATATATTCTTAATTATCCCTGCAAATTTGACATCTTTTTCTGGGATTGTTGTATTGTTAACTGTTTAATTTACAGGGGTCAGGATATCGAGAGCGAGGAAATGCTGAGGCAAGGATTTACGCATGCTTTTCTGATGACATTTGGGAGCAAAGATGATTTTATTGCGTTTGCTACTCATCCTAATCATGCTGAGTTCTCGTCGTCTTTCACTACTGCTGTCGAGAAGGCTATTGTCCTTGATTTCCCAGCCGTTACCGTGAAACCACCAGCTGTTTGATTGAAGTCCTCAATGAAATAATACTATGTTTATGTCTTATTAAGTGTCTGAAATAATGCTTTCATACTTTCATGATTAATTTCACCAATGCATTGTGCTAATGAAATTGATAAGCTATAATCTCAAGGTTTACTTTCTATATTTTGACCCTTTTTTGCTTTGATAGATTGACAGATGAATCACCTGACATATTAACAACTCTGTTAGCCATTGTTATCATTTAGCATTAAGAATTTCATAACTTTTTCAAATTAAGGGAACATTTTCAGATAAAATAAACAAACATATACCTGTATTTTAAGGGTTTTGAAGAAAGAGAATAAGAATGAAAAAGATGCAGAAAAAAGTTGTATAAATCATAAACCAAGTTGCTCATTGGACAGTTTTTGAGGATTTTAAGGTTGTAAAACTCCAAATTTCTAGTTATGAGTAATACTATTAATAACTTTGCAGCCTGGCCCATTTTCTCTAAATGCATAATAAATAAAGAAAAAGAATACAATTTTGCTTATTTACTTCAAATTAATTACAACAATGTATTTTTCAGCAACTCCCTTTTTTTATAAGGTGAATCATATATTTTCAATCCAACATTACATATGAGGTACAATTTTAAATCTGTGTAATCTTCTCACGTTCACTTGAAAAATCATTTGAAAAATTGCAATTACATAAAATCCCGAAATCTCTACAAGCCCACTCTTTTGTTGCAATAAAAGAAGGACTCTGAAGGAGAAATTCATATGGGATTATTACACAAACCTTTGAGGTTGACTTAAAAATCCAAAAAACTATCAAAACTTTAAGACCTTATAAATACCCACCTAATAAACTAAAATCTTACAAATACCTCCTTTGAAAAAATAAAAACATATACATAATACCTCGTTAAAAACACTACAAATATCTCCCTCAGGGGTAAGTGTAAGATTGAGATATAATTGACAATTTCTTAGAGTTCTTCCTGTACAGTATTTTCTTCTCTATATATTATTCTGAATTTGCCAAAATATAAACCTCTTTATTATGTAGGGATTTCGCTGGTTCCTCTAATTGCACCTCCGCTGCTGCTTGTCCTAATTCAATGTCTTCATCCTCCAGCAGTACTTTATCTGCTTCATTTTGCCTGAAAGAAATGTGAAATTGAACAGCAGCAAATAAAATAATTTTCATGATTATTGTGGAACAAAGGAAGAAAACAAGTGACATCTTTTATTGCGTATGTTTTCGGACCAACTCTAACTCGGTTTGAGGAGGATGTCTTAAAACATGATCTAATTTCATGAAGATTTGTGTACGTAATCTACCTTTATTTTGTAAGATTTATAGAACTAAGCTTTGTCCAAACAAGAATAGAATGTAAAATCTCATTAAATAATATGACCATGCATATTGGAGAGATCTGTTGATAGGGAGAAATCTGGGATTGGATAATCTCTTCTCTTGGTTGTCCACTAGCAATTCGGGATTTGGTTCCACACCATTTGTATTAATTACATTGTGGAATATGTAATGGCATCTTTCGACTTTCAAAACAATTAACGTGTAAGGATGATTATGGTAATTTTAGTAATACTTCATCCTAATAATATAAGGAAATTGAAATATAAATTAAAAGAAAGGGAGAATTACATTCAAGTATTAGGTGTTTGGTGAAATTATATTTTAGTTCCAGACACATATTACGAAATAGTCCTTGTTGTTAGTCTCTGTTAATAGTCCGCTAGGGTTCCATCCATAAATTACAACATAATCCCTAAGGATATTTAAGGGATTTCACAATTTTTGAAATTTTTATTATTTTTTAACTGAAAATGTTGGGGGATTATAGACTTTGAACCCCTCGGCATTATCTTCATGAAAGCCAATACATAGTAACATATCTGACGGACTATTTCGTAAAATATCAAAAGTCTTAAACTAAAATATAATTTCCTGAAATCTTAGAGATACATGAATGTAATTTGCCCTAAAAAGAAATGGTATTATAACCCTCTTTCTTTTCAAAAAAAAATTAAGCATTGTAACAAGTACGTCTTGTGAAGCTTTGAAAAAAATAGGAAAAATTACGAAAAATTTCCTGAGACAATCTAAAAAATCCAGAACACCAATGTAATCTTTAAATCTTACAAATACCCTCCTAAAAATACAAAAAAAAAAATTGAAACATATAAATACCCCTCTAAAAAAACCGGTTTCAAAGTTTAAGGGTATTTCTCATAAATATTGTAAACCTCAGGAAAGTTTGGATAATTCGCCCAAAAAATATGTTCATTGTATTCGTATTGCGGTGTCTGTATTCACTTCACAACCAGTAAAGTAATAATTTGCCAAGAACCAAATTAAGAGTTAATTACATCTAGGTCTTTTGTGTGATAAATTATATGTAGGTCTTTTTGCTTCCTGTATGCCCGAACAATTTATAACCTCGAAGTTCGTTGTTGTTGCGTTGCCCGTCACAATTAATATGACATTACTGCAAAGTGCAAAACCGTGAAAGTTTACAACTAAAGTTGTTCAGTACTGGTCATAAAGAGAGAGCACAGAACATGCAAACATTATGAGTTACGTACATATCTGTTGGTCTCCTCTCCTCGTCAGAACCACCACTCCATTTCAAATATTTAAGGGCCCCAAAGTGGTCCAAACTCCAAATTTATTTGTTTTTTGTTCTAAAAATTCATTTATTTGGGTCCAACTATTGAGGTGTAAAACTCTTTCAGCTGCATTCCTACAGACATGAGCCCTAATGAACTAAGTTGTAAAATTCTCCTTACCTATGATAATTATGTTCCCATATATTTGAATCGTAGAACTTTGTTAACTAACAAAGCGCCAAACCGCTAAATTACACTTCGTCTTCGTAAGTGGTCCATACATGAATATTAACTCACACTCTCATGAGATTTTTGAAACTGTGGGCTTTATGAAATTTTGGACATCTGACTTTCTTTTTCCTTTTATTTATTTTTTATTTTCTTATTACTTTCTTTTTTTTTCCCTGCTTGGGTCCAAATTTGTTGTGCCCTTATTCAATTAATGTAACCTAATAATTCAGTCATTGGGATGAGGTCCAATTAAGAATAATTGTAGCCAAATTTGAAGATTCTTTTGGCTGTATTTCACTACCACTTCTATGATGCAATTGCAAACTGATGAAGAATAAAATGTAAATAAAAATCCCATTTTTCACCATGAAACAGAGAATTTCCTGTACTTAGATGGAGCCATTCTCTGAAGATTCTTCGCTTTTATTTAATCTTTTCAGGTTTAAAGCAAACTTTCTTGAAATATATGAAAAAAGCACAAATAGTACATATTCATCGCAATCTTTCAAAAATTCTAATGATTATATTAGGCATCTGCATTTTTTTTATTAACCATTATGAATGTTATCTCAAATTCTGCAAAACCACTGTAAAAGCACCAAGTTGTGAAAATGTGAACAATTCAATTATTAGGCAAATTCTAAAAACTCATTTTACTTGGAGATTAAAAGTGAAAAATCTTTTTACTTGATATTTTCTTCATAAGCGAGAACTAAATATGGCCATAATAATGTAATATTTTCCAGAAAACAAGGGAAATCATCTGTATACATCAAGCTTTTGTTAGTTTATCAACTTCAAATGATTAAACATCTACTTCACAACCAACGAATATCCAAAAAGAATTCGTAAAAAGGGAACAAAAAGTAAAATTACAAAAAAAAAATTAAAAAAAGAATTATGTTGGAAACAATTAACAAGCTTAGTTCAAATGTTCTTCATTACCCAAAAAAAAAAAAAAAAGGTTCAAATGTTCTTACAGGCGTAGATCATTAATGAGAACTCATCTTTATCTTCATCTCTCTGCAACAATTTCTCCTCCATCCACAACCTGCTATCCAATCCACTTCTGGTCCTGAACATGAAAACTCCATTTCCCGCATCGTGATTATAAAACCAATCATGAACATCCCACATTAAATCAACAAGCAAACCATCTAAGAAAATCGTTTGGTTTCCCCTGAAATTCCACTGCAGCTTCTTCACGCGAATCACCATCTTCTTATCAATGCAAACCGATAAAACAGGATGCTTGATCCCTTCATTTTCGCCATTACAGCGAATCAGGATATCGTGGGTCCGACCCGAATCGCAGAATTGAGCCTTCGTCGAGTAATGGGTATGACCCGAAAAATGTTCCCGGCGCGAAATCAACGAGAATTTACCGAGCCGGGGTCGGGTTCCGGTTCTCAGCTTCTTCGCCGCCGCCTCTGGGCCCATGTCCCCGAGAACCAGAGCCAGTTCTGAATCGACGGTAATAAAGAGGTAGAATCCGTCGACCGGTTCGGGTCCGGGCTCGAACCGGGCTGTGGAGAGATCCCAATAGAGTTCGATTTTGGAGCTGTTGAGTTCGATTGATTTGTTGCCTTTCAATTTTCTGAATAATCTCGAATTCGTGTTGAGCTTGAAGGTGTTTGATGTGTCTTCGCCGAAGGTTACGGTGAGGGCGTGCGATAAACTGTTCTTGCTCCACGTGACTGTGATTGAAATCTGCTTCCGATTTGAGAGAACCGCTCTGTATAAACATGTGACGGCGTTTTGAATTGAAGGGACGAAACTGGGAGAAATGCAGGAATTGTTCGAAATGGCGGAGCACGACGTCGTATCGGTGACCTGTAGTGCATACTCACTGAAACAAGACGCAAAGTCTCTCATTATGTGAGAGAGAAAAGAAGCAATATTCCGAGCAGGAAGAGATGAGAGAGAGGCTTGTCTGTCTGTATGTGTCTGAAATATGATTATTTTCTTCACCTTAATTTTGCAGGTAATTATGATAGTGGAAAGAGAGACTGGAATTTTTTGAGGAAGAAACTTTCAGAGTTAGTTTTCTTTAATGTTTTGACAGTTCATCTGAGACACAGATTACAGAGAATTTTGAAAAAATGGTGGAGATTGGAGAAACCGTCGTATAAATATAAGAAAGAAAGAAAGGACAGAATGGATGCAGCAATGCAATGACAACTACTATTAATTTTTCACTTGTTATTTGTTTATGATGGTGGTTGACTAGAATATAAATTTGGATAAATTACGGGTAACACCCCCAATCTTTTCGACTGTTTTCTTTGTGTGCCCCTATAAATGACCGGAAAATATTAAGTCCCATTATGTTAATTTAAACCGTATTAGTTGGATAAAATCAGTCATTAGTCTTAGTCATTAAGCGAGGAAAAAAGTCTCATTGCATAACTCAGACATGTAGTATAAAGAAGGGATAGTTACCAAAAAAAAAGACCTTGAGATTAAGTCTTTTTTAAAATTGAAACATTACGAATAATTTCCTGAATCAATAATATTTCATTAGTTTTAAGAGTATTCATAATGTTTTGCAAATTTTAATGTAATTTTCACAATGTATGAAGATTTAAGATATTTTTCATAAATGATATAAATCTCAAGGGTTTTCGTAACGGGTATGATACATAAATTATCATTTACGTTTTTTTACTCTCTTAGAAAAATATTGAAAAGCTGATAAAGAGTTAATGATTTAGCGTGTAATGATTTTTTTTTTTGGTCTTCATTTAGCGTGTAATAAATGATGAGTGGACAAAATGATAGATATATTATTAATGGAATTGTTATTTACACTGCTAGATTGTTATCCACACTCCAAATTTATTATTAGATGACAAAAATATGCCTTCTTATTTCATGTTAACTTATTAGTTTCTTATTTTAAAAAAAGACTTCCTGTTAATGTATTACTATTTTATTTCTTTTTCACTTTTTTTTATTTAACAGATCATTTGTGAAATTATCATTTTTTTTCAAAAAATCAAGTTCTTTATAAAAAATTTATATTTTGTAGAGTTTGAGAGCTACAATGAAAAATATTTTATATATCTTTAATATTTTATTCTCTATTTAATTTTTTGTAAATTATTTTTTATGGATAAAGTATTAAAAGTTAATTAGCTAATTGGAATTTGTTTGTGATTTTCTTAAATCATATACCTAATTAATGTGCTAGGCGAATTATATTCCATAATTACTAATCGTGCTATATTCTTATTGTTATTTTATTAGTTTTACAAAAGAACCCAGTAATGTGTTTCTTATTTCTTAAATCCTAACAAAATTTCAATTAACAAAAGATAAAATTTTTGAGTTTATAAAAAAGAATTATATTTTAAATATGAAAATAAGACATAAAAATAAGTAAGAAAAGTTGACAAAATAAAAGAAGAAGAATAAGTTAGCATATAGTAATGGGGATAATATTGTCATTTAATTGTAAATTTGGAATGTATTTAACAATGTAGGTGTGTAAATAACAACTCTCATTATTAATTTGTTAATTAAAAGTGCACCATTGCCATATTTGGTGGAAGACTTCTTAGCCAAACAAAGTCGTGCTAGCACTTTTATATATTCTTTTTTATTTATATACTAAAATTAAAAAAAAAGTACCAGATTAATAAACGGCCACAGTTAATTCTTTCGTTTCTTGACTTGAAATTAGATTGATTAATGACTATTATAAGCTATTAACGTTATACCGATGTAAAAATCATGGTATGGTAGTTGGGAGGAAATGACATTAAATTATAATTGACAATTTTACCAAAAAATAAATAAATTAAATTATAATTGACAATTTTACCAAAAAATAAATAAATTAAATTATAATTGACACATTAACCTATTTAATTTTGTCTGTTTTGTAGAAACAAACAATTTTATGTCATTGAGTTGTCTGTTTTATTTCTTTCTATTTCGCACATACAAAATGTACTAGATTAATTTATAATAACATATGCTCACTTTATATTTCCATCTTGAGTATCTGTCATACATTAAATTAGCGAAAGACGAGCGATTGATGTAAGAGAGCGAAATGAAAGACTATAACCTACATAATAATTTTTTTAAAAAATTATAACTGTAATAGGGGTCAAACACATCCTTAAAAATTGATTTTTAAGGGTGTGTTGGGCTCATATTACAGTTGATATCGAAGTTCAAGAATGCCCCAGGGAGATCCATTTGTATGTGTGCTGCTTGGAGGGCCCACATCGCATGTTCGTGAGCCTGTTTGGAGGGGTCACATGCCCGGCACAAAGCCCACACGCTCGGGAACGTGCGTGGTTTGGGTGGAGAAGAATGTAAGCCATCCCACATGAGTTGGGACTTAGGAACCTTGACATGTACTAGCATATAATGGTGGGTTATCTTCCCATTAACAATTAGTTTTTAAGAGTGTGTTGGACCCCTGTTACAATAATCTACCTGAGAACTGAAATTAAGAAAAGTTTGTCTTATATGGGAGCTGACAAGAAATAAAAGTCGTATATAAAAATTATCCCTTTCTTATTATAATAAAAGCTTATTGTAAAACCAAAGTTAGTAAAATTCGTTTTAATAAATAGAAAACTAAATGGAAATTAAAATTATTGGTTTGTTGGGTGGGGATGATAGGAGCCCAGGTTGTGAGGTCCATGTTTCCCAATTAATGGGCAACAAGTTGTTGTTATTGGGTTCATCCAATTAAATTCCTTCTACCAAAATCAATTATTCTTCCAAATTGTAACAAACACTTATGAGAAATCTCCCTGACTACTGTTGTTGGATACCAAAATTGGTCACATATTATTGCTCGACCATATCTTTTTGTAATTCAATTGTACAACTAATTTCTTCAACAATTGATTGTACTGACTAAGTTCATTCAATTTCCGGACATATATTTCAGAACTACTTTATTCGTACATTTTTAAAAAAAAGGTTGGTTCTACGTATAATAGAAATCAATGATTTCATCAAACGAAATCGCACTACAAGAAATTAAAGCAACGTTTACTCACATAATTTTTTTCTATTAATATTTTAATATTAATTAGTTATAAAAAAAGATTTATGTTAAATTGATTTCAAAAGAGATGTAAGTGTAAATACCATACACCTCGGGTTGGATAATTTGTCATTTTTGGGAAAATTACTAAAAAAAAATATGAGATTACCTAAAAAATTTTAAAATACCACTATAATCTTGAAACCATATAAATACCTTCCGAAAAATCTTACATTTGCCCCCCACAAGGGTGTAAATGTAATATTTTAAGGTTTCAGGATATTTTTCATAAATATGCTTAAACATAATTAAAACATTAATTGTCCGCTCTGCCGTTACCGGATCACAGACATTGAATATATATGCAATAATGTTTACTAACTTTTTAATATTATTATCGGGATGAAATGCTAAATCTCTTAAAACATAGTTTAGGTTCAAATTTGGAGTACAAATATTCTGAAGGGGTTTGTTAGACTTGTTCAGTAAGTGCCTTATATGAGAATCCTAAAATTTGGTGTGATCCCAATATCTTGTTCATAGACCCTAGTTGCCCTCATGTTTAAAATCTTGCCTTAATAATTAATATCTACATTCTAAAACAAACTCATAATTTTCAATATATATGCAAAGCTATAATGTATGGATACTTCTATAAATCATATCCTGTTGTAGCATAACATGAAACCTAACACCCGATAATTAATGATAATTATCTTTGAAAATCATTTAGTAACTGATATTTTCTCTTGTCTTTTCCTAAGCTTAATTAACTTAAAGATTTAATAATTCAACTGAGATTATGAACAATTATGAAATATGAAGAGAGAATATTGTATTATAGTAACGGTACGTGCTAGTTTGTCAGTCTTGTCGGAGCTTGCAATTAATTTATTTTGTCCATTTATTCATAGTATTTAATAATTATTTGTAATAATATGGTCGACTTTAAATTATTGACTGAAAGCAAATTCCAAATGACTCTTAAGTCTTATCTTCCAACTTCCAAGTCTCTTCCTATCATCGCGTCATCTAATTCTAAACAAATTATTCTAATGTAATAGTAAATACCACTTGCCTTCGCAAATTGATATGTATTATATTTATTATTAAAACCACTTGGCATCAAATTCTTCACTAAAACTTGAACATTTCATTTGCAAGCACCATAATTTTAAAAAATTATATGAATTTTGTAAAACTAATTGGTTTCGAGTTCGGGTGGAAAAAAACACACTAATAATTGCATTGATCTCTACTATTTAGATTTTTCTAGACTCCAACCATATTGAAATATAAAGTTACCTTCCCTCTTTATCACGCAAACAAATTTCCAAAGTACAGAAGTGGGCACAAAATGCGAGTGGCAAGAAATTTGAATTACTTTCAATAAAAAATAAAATAAAAGTCTAATTTGAATTAACTTATTTGTCTCTCAAACTCCGGTTTCACGTTGATACTCCTCAAATGGGAATTCAATGAGGAATTTAGATTTTAGAATTTAGACCCGTTGAATTAATGGACTTGACCTAACTCAATTCCCAAGAGCTAGCTCAAGAGAGGATGTTTGCCAAGTTATTATATAGTGAATCCCACATCGAATGGTTTAACAAGACCCAACATGTGTCTGGAATTAGGGTGCACAACTAGTCAAACTCGAGGTTGCTTGACTCGTATTCGAGTTGAGCTCAAGCTTTGATTTAAGTCAAATCCGAGCCTTTTTTTTCTAGGCTCGAGACTCGCAAGATCATGTATAATATTAATATTTTAATTTATAAAATAAAATCGAAAGAAAAATGAAAAAAGAACAAACATATTTTTCTAATTTGTAAATCCTAATCCCAAAATCATTTTCTCAATCCCGCTTCAATTTTCACGGTTTCACCCAAAAGCATTTTGAATATGGATTGTGGATTATGATTTGTATTAGCCTTTTAGACATAAATGAGTTTGTTTTGTCATGATTTGGGTTGAATGTGTTGATTTGTTTTTAAAATACTCTTGTAAAAATATTTTATTTATTTTTGAAATTCTACATTTTCGAGCCCTATCTTGAGAAAAAAAACTGACAATAATTAAGCGGCTTGATCAAGTTCAAGCTCAAGCCCACAAATTATAGGCTTATCAAGCTCAAGCATGTAATTTTAGGCAAAGCCGAGCTTTTAGAGTTTTGAGAGTAAATACATTTTTGCTTGGATCATTTTTTATTTTTTTTTGAAATTTTCGTACCATAAAAGAAAACATATATTTTTCCAAAATTTGGTCTTGGGTCTTGGGTCTTGACTCAAAGCTAGGCCTACTAACTGCAGCCCATCCGTTTTGGTCCACCTTTAGCAATTTGTTTGGCCCATTATTATACGCAATAAGCCCATCAACCAATCCCCTTTCCTTTTTGTATTAGAATTAGAATTAGCATTTCATTAGGATTAATATATCAATCCCCTAATAAATACTTCAATCTCAATTCCACATTTCATTCTCTTCTTCTGTCTTCTCTCGCAATAATTTTCCTCGGTCTGTAATCAGTATCTTAAGCGAAACAAGAAGAAGTTATGTATCTCAGAAAGGAGGAAATCCGGTGCAGGCATGCATCCGATAAACATGGAAAATCCCATATACTCCTATGTGGATTCTGAAATTCTGGGGTCTTTCTGGGTGTTTACATTGGATGATTTCTGATTTTACAATGATATGGACAGCTCTTCAGCTTGACATGCAACAGCTTCTGGGATGGTGCACTTTTAATTGCTTTGGAGTTTGGTCTGATGGTTTTGTCAAGTGCATACACAAGTTTTGTTGGAGTTTTGGGACTTTGTAGAAATTGAGAATACCTGCTTTGGTAGGGTTTTGGGATTTTTTGGGAGTACAAGTTGTTCTCAGACAGCTTTTATCAGCTACAGAATATATATATTTTGAGACTTGTGTGAATCATCTTTGGGTGACTTTGGGCAGTTGTTTTCCTGTTATGTTTTTCTCATACAAGAATTAACAATCTCATCTAAAAGTTCAAGATATTAAATAAGTAATTATTTAAGCATTATTTTCTAGCTCATGGTAAGGATTTGAACACAAAACATCTTTAATTTTAAGTTTCGATACCATATTGAATGATCATCTTATCGAAAAATTCACACGGTTAGAGTGATATATATCGATAAATATATATTTAATATTTAAATACCTCAACAACTTAAGACTATGGGTTCACCTTTTGTCATTTATGGAGTTTATGGGCTTCTTTTTCTTCTTAATGTAATTATTTCTCACTAAAATTCTAATGGGAGTGGACAATTAATAAATAATAAAAGAGGAGGTATAAATAAAAAAAAAATCAATTTTTGAGTGATTAAGAGAGAACTGAGAAGTTGGTAAATCAGAGATCTCATAGCGGTGTAATAATTAACCTTGAATATAAAGTAAAATATTATGTTAAGACAGAGCGGGCAATAATGCAAATTCAAAAGAAATAATAGGATAAGAATTTATATTAAGTCGAAGTGGAGGGGCCCTAAAGGAAATAATGTTTACAAAAGCAATTTAGCTTTATGAATTAAATTTTCATTTTGAAAATTTCCTAAGGTTTCTCACTTACTTTGCTTATTGCCGTGTCACTTGATTACGGCATCCAAATTTTATCACAATAATTAGTATAATTTAGCTATTCGGTATTATATTAAATTAATTAAAAGTTTTGGATTCGAGTTTTTGGAATATAGTTGTCGTTGATGAGGATGTTTTTGCATTTTGGTAGTCGACTGATCAGGCTCAATTTATATAAATGCTCAATTTATATAAATAGACTTTAGGAGAAACAAAGAACATAATTTAAATAGAGAAAATAGATTTTTATGCATAGAAATACAGAAAAAGTAGGTGTGGTCGAGTTGGAGAAGAAAACAGAGCACTATCTGATTTTCTTTTTCTTCTTTTAGAAACTTCGACTAAAAGTCAATATTTTCTAGAATTTAGGTTTATTAGTCACGCAACAAGTGGAAAGTGGCTAAAGCTTTTATATTTTTTGATTTTCCACGTGTAGCAAGATTAGTAACTTTTTTTAATTAAATTTGGTAATATATGGTAATGGTTTATCTTGGAACATTGCGTTTAACCATTGTTATGGAGAAGTGTTAACTTTTAAAATTAACAAAATAGTTGGCAAAAGAAGGGAAGGGACTTCATGTCCTCAACTTTTAGATATATATATATATATATATATAGTTTTTTAAAAAAAAAAAAATCAATCATTGTTATTGTAAGGAATCGAACTCTAAACCTTCATATATGAAGTAATATTTGATGGTTATTAGGTTAAACTCCAATGGTTCCTCAACTTTTAAATATGTTTTCAATCATTGGGGTTTGACTCAATGACCACCAGATATTACTTTAGTATGGAGGTTTGGTTTCGATTTCTTACAATAATAAGAGTCAAATTGTGTGCGTGTGTTTTAGAAAAAAAACTTTTAAATATGTTTTCTTGTTCAGATTTAATAAGAAAGCCCGAATTACTACATTACCTTAAGGTTTTTCATAATTATAAAATACATCCCTCTATTTTTAAAAATTACAATTTTTTTTTTTGAGATTTCAAATAATTATAAAAAAACTAACAAAGTATCCCTATATTTTATATAAAACGTTACAAATTAAAAAAACTCAGAATTTGTAATTATTTGAAATCTTAGAAAATTTTGTATAATTTTTGATAATAGAGGAGTTATTTTGTAATTATAGCAAACCTTAAACATAGCTTCTGACAAGTTCATTTATTTTATGCATATTCTGAATCTCAAAAAATATTTAAAAATCCTCGCAATTAACACGAGGAAGATATATGATACAAAGTGAGAAACTACATATAATATTTAAACATAAAAAAATGTATCTATTTTATGTTAAATTTATGAACATGAACGTGCTTTGAGAAACAAATTGCAATTTTTATTTGAGTGAACTACTTCAGTTTAGATCCAGCTCCACAAGTAGATGTTAATTGTCATTTTACCCCCTCTGAAATGTAAAATTTTACAGTTTGCAGTTCATTCACTCCAATTATAAACTATTCATTTAGTAATATTATAACAATTAAATAAAAAAGAAAAAAGTGATCTATTTTTATATAGTATGGGCATGTTCCAAGAAAAACATACGAAACTTCATCTGGGATGTGTGGGACATAAAAAAGTTTCAAATATTGATTCTCATATCTATATATAATAATAATTCAGAACCCTTGAAGCTATTCACCTAAGCGTACATGTGGATAGTCTCAATGAATTTTATTTTGCCATGTAATTAAATCTATTAATTATTTTCATATTTATCCAAAAGAATAAAAGATTTTGTATAGATATGTTATTTACAGATCTAATTCAAATTAAATTATTATTTATATTTTCATTATCTATATATAAGAGTCCTACAATATCTTTATAAATAAATTAATTTTAAATTATATTAAAACAAATTTTAAAAATAATTAACTATAAAAATAAAATTATCGAAGATAAATATAAAAGAAACACGATAATATCGTTCAAATTAAAATAAATAATTTTAAATTTTTATAGCAAACTGATTTCTTAAAAAAAATTAATTAAATAAAAAAATATTTTATTAATAAATTAATACCCGTGCCTTTGCACGGAATTTTAACTAGTATATATATTAATTTCCAAGAAATTAAAATATGCACATTTTAATTAATATTAATTTTGGATTTAGAAAATATATTCGTAAGTCTAGGCATGCTAGTAAGAAAGTTGTTAGAAGTATACGGTATGAATGCAAACAATTACAACGTAGAATTGCAACGAAAGCAAAGGGAAAGAGACTCTAATATTCATATTCCAAACTGCCAAGTCAAAAAAACAAATTGTGTTTTTTCTTATGTTTTTCTTCCTCTATTCCTTAGTTATATATATATGTGTCGTCTTCCATCATTTGACTAACTCTAAAATAATAAAATGGAAATTGTTTGGTTGTTGTCTTAAAAATGTTCATTTTTGTGTCTTGGCCTTTGGGAGGATCTTTGGTATGGGAACAAAGAGTGTAACGTATTGAAGTTGTGGTGGATTCTAAATGAAATGTAATTTGGATTTGATTTATATACTACAGGGATTATTACCGAAAAATCCATGAGTTAGGTTTTTTTTTTTCTGAAAATATCCTAAAATTTTGAAATATTAAAAATACATTATGGTTCGCTGGAATCTTACAAATACTAATATATACATAATACTTACTGAAAAATATTACAAATACCCCCTTACAATATTTTGCATGGTGTTTTTTATAAACGACGTAAACCTCAAAAAAAAATTGTAAGTGACTCGGTTGATACATATCAAATACATAGTTACAATATGAACCCAAATAGAACTTATCCACTTATGAGAAACTATTTTGATGTAATACATTTCCGTTACTTCACTAAAATGCACAATATATGTACGAGTAAAGCATATTGTCCCCAATTTGGGACAAAAATGAGAGGCACATTTTGCAGCAACAAAGCAAAGAGTAAACGAAAAAGAAAGCTTCAAAACATATTGAATTTGACGTAAAAGGCATGGACTGGACCGTGTGGTCCACAAGAATTGATGGTAAGAATGACACTTTGTTTTTTTTTTTTCACTATAAAAAATTAAAAACTAAGACTGAAAAAAGGAGAATCTATAAATAAATTGATTAAACATATATTTTTAACTATATATATCATCATATCCCGAATTAAACAGTCTAGTAAGTAAATTATTTAATAAGATGGCAAGATTCATTCCATCTTTCTCAATAATGATTATACCTAAAATTGGATAAGATATTTTTATAATATATACCTAAAATATTATTAGGTAAAAACGAAATTGGATCTCAACATATACCTAAAATGTTATTTGGTGTATTACATAAATAAATAAATACAATTACTATGAAATGCAACATACATAGGATTTTCCAAACTAATATTTAGGTTAGGACTTAATTAACCAAACTTAATAAAAATATCTAGTCTGAAATTGCACCACCAAACGCATTAATGTTTGAGTAAATGACACTTAGTGAAGGATAAAGCTAAGCACATTAATTATATTGGCACTTAATTCTACATTTATTATGTATTTGTACCCTCGATTAGTTAAATCTTAAAAATATAGGGATATAAACGAGTCCAGTTGAATTGTGTAAGTGATGGAAATATGGATTTGGTTCTGGATTCTTATTGAACTTGGAATTTTATTTGAAATATTTAATTATCCAAAATTTCCCAAAATTTAAAAATCTAATTTAAACTGGATTTATATAGGAATCTCCGAATCTCCCAATCCCATCTTGTGATAGTAACTTTTAAAAAAGTTAAATTTTTATTTTTGTCTTTTTGGGTGAACAAATTGGTTGAAAAGGAAAAGAAAAAAAGAATTGAAAAATGAAAAGGGGTTAGGTGTGAGATTGACCAAAGCCAACTTCCATCGTCAAGCTGTTGTTTACTGTACATGAAAATAACGTCCATTTCTTTTTCTCTTAAAAAAATTAAAAATTAAAAATAACTTCCATTTTCCAAACCAATATAAAAACCCTTTATTCTCCCTTTATTTTTCTCTCAGCTTCAACGTTCCCTTCTTACAGAGAACTGCAAGCTTCAATTCACCACTCAAATTCGATCCTTTTTTTCATTGCTCCCCCTCCATTTCATCTTAATTCCACTTTGACCCCTCAGATATGCAATCTCTCAATCCTTCTAGTTCTTCCAGTATGGATCTGAAGTCCCTAATCCGGACTTCGTCGCCACCGGGTCACGCGTTGACCCACCACCGTGTTGGAACGAGTCGCCTCATCATCCAATGCGCCAACGCCAATTCCAACACGAACGCCGCTCCGGCGACTAGTTTCAATTACGGCGTCGGTCAGGTTGGGCGGGCCCGCCACGAGTGGCAGAGCTCCTGCGCCATTCTCGCCAGTAAAGTCGTCTCGCAGCAGCAGCACACGGAGAAGAGCGGCGGCGGCGCCGATGGTATCTCGGCTGTCAACGGCCACGCCACGCTTGACATCGTGCCTATTAAAACATCCGACTCGCCACTCCCTAAGGCGTTGAGCATAGCGGACCTATCTCCGGCTCCGATGCACGGCGCGCAGTTACGCGTCGCCTACCAAGGAGTCCCCGGAGCCTACAGCGAAGCCGCCGCCGGGAAAGCTTATCCGAAATGCGAAGCCATCCCCTGCGACCAATTCGAAGTGGCATTTCAGGCGGTGGAGCTCTGGATAGCCGACAGAGCCGTACTCCCGGTGGAGAACTCCTTAGGCGGCTCAATCCACCGGAACTACGACCTCCTCATCCGCCACCGTCTCCACATCGTCGGAGAAGTCCAGCTCCCCGTCCACCACTGCCTCCTAGCCCTCCCCGGCGTCAGATCCGAGTATCTGACGCGCGTCATCAGCCACCCGCAAGCACTCTCCCAATGCGAGCACACACTCACCAAAATGGGCCTCAACGTCGCCCGCGAAGCGGTGGACGACACCGCCGGCGCTGCAGAGTTCATCGCGATGAACAATCTCCGCGACACTGCCGCAATCGCCTCCGCACGCGCCGCCGAGCTCTACGGCCTCCAAATCTTAGCCGACGGGATCCACGACGACTCCAGCAACGTGACGCGATTCGTCATGCTCGCCCGAGAACCCATAATCCCGCGAACGGATCGACCATTCAAGACGAGTATAGTCTTCGCTCACGAAGAAGGTACGAGCGTCTTGTTCAAGGTTCTGTCGGCGTTCGCTTTCCGCAACATCAGCCTAACGAAGATCGAGTCGCGGCCGCACCGGAACCGCCCGATCCGGCTGGTCGACGACGCCAACGTCGGGACGGCGAAGCATTTTGAGTACATGTTTTATGTGGATTTTGAGGCGTCAATGGCGGAGGCGAGGGCGCAGAATGCCTTGGCGGAGGTTCAGGAGTTCACGTCGTTTTTGAGGGTGTTGGGGAGCTATCCCATGGATATGACACCATGGAATCCCTCCTCCAATGAAGATTAATATTTACCAGTATCAGTCCCCCAAATTTCTGTAATTTAAAAACCACCACGAAAACTTTTTACATATTGTAATTTGGACCCTCTCACTTTCACTTTATCCATTTTTGTGCCCCTTTACTTTTGGTCGAAGCAGTGTTAATTATGCGGCGAGAATGCTACCTTTGTATGATTGGTATATATTTTCAAGAAAGTTGTAAATTAAATAATGAATTTAGATACATTTATCATATAACTCGGTGAAGTTAATCCAATCATATCTGAATTAAAATTTCAAATTCCATATGAAGTCATTTAATCTAATTTCTTACCTAAATGCACGATAAGGGTATAAGATTCTACGTTTTGAGATTTTTGTTACCTAATTTTTGATTGCCCCTTTAAAATGCTAAAGGAAACTAGTTGTGAAGTTTAATACTGTTTTAATCAAGAAATTAGAAAAAAAAATTGTGTTTTTCACTTTTTTGTTATCAGGTATTTATTTGGTTCTCATCCCGTTTTATTCCGGATTTGGATATTGCAAATCCCCAATTAAAATTGTTTGTGCGGGCATTAATAAATCCATGTTGGCTTGTTTTCGTTGAGTTATTTGGCTCATTTTTCATTTCATAATGCATTTATTTGGGTCGTACCATTTAAATATAAAAATCTTCCTACTAATAACAACTGCATTTTTAGGAAATCAAATCCAAACCTCTGATTAAATTAACATGTTGTCGAACCTCTAAACTATGTGACTTGATGGTAATATACTCCTATTACTTATCCACGCTTATGGATATGAAAAAAAGAATCTTGATTTTAGTCCCAATAACCTATGGCGATATCTATTTCAAACCACATGTTAAATTTGCTGTTTTAGGGCTTGTATATGTTTCAACCACATTTGTACTTGTCGTTCTTAGGAATATAAAAATAGGTGGTGGATGCGAAGTCATGTCTGTGAAGTTTGTGGGACATATAACATATTGCATCTTATATTACTACTTGCTCTAGCTACCTCAAAATATTTGGGGTAGGTGCTAATCCATGTATCACTTTGTCTTTGTGGGTTCTTTTTGTCTACGTGTTTATGAAACACCACGAAATCTCAACATTTCAAGAGATGCGAGATCGAGGTTTTAGTTAGATGAGTTACTATTAGATTTCTTTAGCAAAGTTTAGGATTTAAATTCTAATTTGAGCGTAACTGAATTGGGAAGATCGCTTTTAATTAGGTCTCTACAATACCTAAATTCGGAAAAATCGGGGTGGGAAGCCAAAAAAATATATCTTCTTTCAAACTTTGCTAAATACAGACAAATGCATGCCTCCGGTGTGTTAAACATAACAAAATTTTGATTAAAAAATATTAATAATAAAACAATATTAAAATCCAAGTAAGGGATGTCTTGGTAATTTTTGAAACAATAAAAACTATTTTAATTATATCAAACCTCGAAAATATATGAGCATGGGATTCAAAATGTCAATCAATAATGTGATACTTTTTAACTTATGATCAATTAGTATTGTTAAAGATACTATATATTGTACCATTGACGGACTGTTTCACCAACTTTATTTTGACGAAAACTTAAGGCCCTACGACATTATTGCGAATTTGCAATAACATTTCACGCCAATACTTAAAGTAGGACAGCTTACATTTTTGGGTGAATTAGAGAATAATCTGAGCTATTTATGTTTGTAATTTCAGCATCGAAATCATGCAATATTACACTTACCTTTTAGGGAGGTATTTATAAGATTTTTATAAAGTATTATATATATAATTATTTATGTTTTAAGGGAGGTATTCATATTTGTAAAGTCTGAATGATTTGTGTAATTACCCCTAACTTTCTTGAGTTCTAATGTGGTAGCTGGCTTAAGTGCATTCAAGAATTTGGCATAATTAATGCTCCAATAATGATTACTCGATTATATAGTATGGCTCGTGCACTCTGATCTGATATGGTATTATATGTAACACTTCGCAACTCGTACTCAATTTTCCAAGTGTCGTTTGTTGTAATACTATATATATATATATGTATATATATGTATATATTGTAACTTGATTCTAGTTAACGGATGATAAGAAAAACATATAATTAGCTTATTACATGTTTGGCAATCACTTATTAATATAAGCTGGAAAGTGTTCTTTTTTTTTTTTTTTTTTGTTTAATTATTATTACAAATCAAATTAATGAGGTGTGTGTGGTGAAGTTTGATTTAACTTGTGAAACTGATCATAATCTAAAAACTGCAAATAAGAGGGGTTGTTCAGATTTTGGCTAATCTAATTCTTACCTAACATTGGTTTACTGCATTCTTACAAACTTTGTGATTAAGCTAAAAACATTTGGGGTAAATCCCCAACACCCACATATTATCCTGGAATTGCAAAAATCTACATTCGCATTTTTTAATTTTAATGTCGCTGAGGACTATTTCAATTCTCAACCTTCTCATTTGAATGAACAAGAAAACACGTTCCATTTTCATTTTAAGAGTTAAATGTGGTCTAAATCCTAGTTAACTCAGTTAAAGTCTTTTTTTTTTCTTATAATTATATCAAATCTCAAGGAATAATTATAAAAGCTGACCAGATATATAATTTTCAGAAAGAAACAAATTCTGAAGCGTCCTAGAATGAGAAAAATGCTCAAAAAAAATTCATTTATTTGAAATTTAATAGAATTAATTAAAATGGTGCAATAACAATTTATAGAATAATATATATAGTCCACTTGTAATTATTAATTAGATATCTAATTAAGAGGGTTGGTGAATGGTGAGTAAGTGAAAAGCAGGGCATCCACGACGGCAGAACCGGATTTGTCTGTGGTGGTAGGTGGGGTGAAGGGTGGCCGTGAACGGTGGGTGGCGGCTCCGGAGCCACTAAACTAGTCTTTTCATGAATTTGACTGAAATTCCAATATTACCCTCAAAATTAAATTCATATATAATTTAAATATTTATTCAAACTAATAAATTAGACATTTTATCATTGTTTTATGGATGGACATTATTCTAGTATATATTCATAAATTATAATAATGTCAGTATTTCAAATTGCTTGTATATATTTAAAGGAGAAAATATTTTCTGAAAAAATAAAAAAGGAATAATTTTAAAAGATTATAAAAGGATGTTTCTCTTTAATGACTATTATAAGAATTTTAATGAATCTCAAGAGAAAAAAAATGAAGAAAACGTTTTGTTGAGTGTGGGATTCGAACCCACGCCCTTTCGGACCAGAACCTTAATCTGGCGCCTTAGACCAACTCGGCCAACTCAACTTTCAAATTTTTAATTTTAAATATATTTTATTTAACTGTGTAAAATTAAGCATATATATTATGAAAAGTAATTCATATTTAACTCTAATATTTTGAAGGAAAAATAATTTTTTGCCTCATGTAATATTACATTTTTTACAGTTTGGAATTTTTTTCAGCAAAATATTCAAGCGAAATGCAAGGGTATCAAACCCGAATATTCCGAAATATTCCTCTCAAATATGGTCGAGGAGGCACTTTGTAAAATACGTTAACATTAGGAAGCAATTTGTAACAAAAAATAAATTATGAGACAAACTGTAAAAAACGTGATAGTACATGAGGCAAAAAATTATTTTCTCTTTTGTGAAAATACTCCAACTTAGTCTTAGGGCCTCAACCATTAGGACAAGACATCAGTTATCATTTAGAGTTTCAAGTTTCAACTAAGAGTTATTCAAGGGTGAACACAGCAAATCTCTATATATCGATATTATGATGACTTCTGGATTTAATACCAACAAGTCAGTTGTAAATACTAAATACTATGAACACAATTGAGAAAATGAATAGACAATTACAATCAGCCTTTTTAGGTAGTGGTTCATCGTAAGGTAACAGTTGGGCTCGCTTTAAGGCCCAATTATTACGCTCTGTTACATTCGTGTGGCCCAAGATACAGAATGAAGGAGCCAATTTATAAGCTTACTTCTTTCTTTTTTTTTCTGGTTAGGGGATGCTATTTATAAGCTTACTTAAAAAATAAACCGACAAACGTAGTAGGTTATAACTGACGCCCCCTCATATATAAATCAAACCAAGAATCCAATCAAACAAGTATAAAGCCATAAACATGATTAAATGAAGGCCATAACCATATCTAAAATTTCTAAGAATACTAACAATAATCCTATTTATAAGCAATTTATAAGCTTACCTCTTACCATTTATAAGATAGTTTTTGATTTCTTAACTCTTCGTTCTAAATATAATTGTTTAATTGTCTTTTTTTCTATTAAACCAGCACGAGCCCAACACAATATTATTATCGAAGCCTTCACCTTATATTATAAATAAAACATAATAAATCCAAACAAAAGAGTTTGATATATCTAGAAGAATATTCATAATTCAAAAATAATTGTTTAATTGTTTGAATAATATAAGATTCAATAACTTATAAGATATTTCAGTAACTTTCAAAGTTGTAATTATGTATGATAAAGACGAGAGGTTGTTTCTAGACTATAGTATTATAGTCATGAAAAATCAAATTATAAATAATTAGTTTCTGAGATAATAGAAAGATAAATAAAAGTAATTTGTAAAAAGTAACATGGGTTAATAAAATTAATTTGTAAATTATTTAGCAAAACTGTGTAAGAAGTTGAAGTCAATAATTGGGTTTTTAGAAAAAAAATATTAGTGGAATGAGGATTTTAGATTAATAAAAGTATTCATGAACTTTAATATTATATTATTATATATAAAAGGACTTTTGAAGTATTTCCCCAAAATAAATTTCAAAATAAGCTGGACTAGGATTTCCCTCTTCACAAACTAGTCAAACTTTTTTTCCAAAAAAGAAATTAAAAAATTATGCTCAGCTAAAAGTTCATAATACTCCACGAGTCAGCCAAACTAGTGGCTTACATGAACCACAAGCTGCATGCCAACAATCCCGATAAGATATGCTGATGAACCAATTTCAGTAATAAATCTATCTCTCTCTCCTCCTACTCCGCCGCCGCTCGCCGGAGATTCCAACAATGGCCATTGCTTATTCCATGGATTTTTCCCTTCCCGCCGCCGGCGTCGCCTGCAACAGCAGACACACACTCCTATATTCCCACCATTCTCACTGTACAAATTACAAAACTAAAATCGCATACCCGTTTATCTCTTTTCTCTTCCTAAACTTGAATTCACGCGCCGTAAGATCAGAATCCTCCACCTGCCCGTCGCCGGTGTTGGAAGACGATGCGCCGCCCGTTGATGATGCCGCCCCAGTAATTGAGCTGGCTTTGAAGCTAGAAAAATTTCAGCCGTCGGATCAACTACCCGAAGATTACAAGGAATTAAACGCTCTAATCGTCAATTTGTTTAAGGATTTCCAAACTGAAAACCTTGGGTATGATTACTATCAGAAGGCGAAAGGAAACCCAGATTTCAAACCTCAAAAACACACGCTGAAGCTCGTAATCAGGTACTTGATTCGGTCCAAAAACTGGGACTCGCTATTTTCATTATGTGAAGATTTTAAGGATTTTCAGGTTTTGCCAGATAGATCCACTTGTTGTAGATTGATTACCGCTTGTATAAAAGCTAGGAAATTGAAACTTGTTAATAATTTGTTGGAAGTTATCTTGGCTGTTAATGATGTGGGAACTGCGATTGTAGCATTTGATTCCGCCATGAAAGGGTACAATCAGTTGCATATGTATAGCGGCACTAATGTTCTGTATCAAATGATGAAATCTGCTGGGCTTGATTTAGACCCCCCTTGTTATTCTCGGATAATGGAAGCTCATCTGAAAATGCGTAATTACGAAAAAGCTGTTTCTATGTTTCAAGAATTTGAAAATAAGAGAAAACTCGAAATTGGGGGGGAAAATTCCCAATTCTATTCTCAGATTTACTTGATTCTATGCGAATCTTTGGGGAAACTGGGGAAGCCCTTTGAAGCTATGGAGTATTTCAGAGACATGAATAACAAAGGCATAACAGAGAATCACTCATTCTACTCTTCTTTGATCAGCTCTTTTGCCAGTGCCGGAGAGGTAAAAATAGCTGAAGAGCTTGTAGAAGAAGCTGAAAGCAAGAAAATGTTGAGGGATCCAGCTCTTTTCTTGAAGCTCGTTTTGCGATACATCGAAGACGGGCTTATAGAAAAAACTCTAGAAGTCGTTACGGTTATGAAACGTGTCGAAATCCGTGTTTCTGATTGCATATTCTGCGCGATCGTGAACGGATTCTCCAAGAAACGAGGACTTAAATCCGCAACACAAGTATACGAAAATCTCATCAAGCAAGAACTTGAGCCGGGCCAAGTGACGTATGCTTCAATTCTAAGCACTTATGTCAAACTCGGGCTATATTCTAATGCCGAAACTATTTTTCAAGAAATGATGAAAAAGGGATTCGATAATTGTGTTGTTGCGTATTCGAGCATGGTGGCGGCTTACGGGAAAATGGGAAGAACACGAGACGCGATAAGGCTCGTTGCTAAAATGAAGCAAAGAGGTTGCGAGCCAAATGTATGGACGTATAATTCTCTATTGGATATGAATGGGAAGGCATTGAATTTGAAGTACTTGGAGAAAACTTGGAAAGAAATGAAGAGAAGGAAAATTGTGCCGGATAGGGTTAGCTACACGACGGTTATTAGTGCTTATAATAGGGCAGGGGAATTCGAAATGTGTATAAAGTATTATGAGGAGTTTAAGATGATTGGGGAGAAGATAGATAGGGCGATGGCGGGGATTATGGTGGCGGTTTTCTCGAAAACGAATCGAGTCGATGAGCTTGTCGAGCTTTTGGGGGATATGAAAATGCAGGGGACGAAACTGGATGCTAGGTTTTATAAGTCGGCGATGAATGCTTTGAGAGATGCAGGGCTTCAATTCCAAGTAAGATGGCTTCAAGAAAATTTCAAGTATTCTTGATTTGTAGGCTGTGGATTTGGTGCCTGGATGTAATTCGTGATAACTCAGGGGATCTGACCATATTTAGCCCGTAACTCAGGGGTTTTGGCTGTAATTATCCCTATATAATTGGTTTTGTGTAATCTTTTTAGAGATTTGGATTGCAGGGAGGAAAATGGTAAAATTAGTTGAATTTGGGGGTGAGTTGTAAAGGCATGTGTTTGAAAATTGAAATGAACGAAAATACCCTCATTTATTTCCCCGCCGTTTTAGATAGCAAATAACTCTTAGGTCTATTTTGTTATTTTAGTTAAATTGTAAATATTGTTTTGTAATTATATAAAAAATGAGGGCTTATATATAATTTTTATCTTTTTCCTAATTCACCTATTTTTGCAACCGTGAAAATCAATATGCCAAAAATTGAAATTATAGTTAAATGGGGTTCGAATTTAAAGTTTCCCTATTGACAATCCCAACTTATCAAAAACACAATTTACTTCAGTATAAACAAAACAAATGAACAAGAATCAAAATAACCAAATAAAGCTCTTATATTTTTCATAATTTCCGCTATAACTTTTAACTTCTAAAAAATATAGAAGTTTTGCAAACAAACACTACAGTCCTCTGACCAAGATAAAATTTCCAACTCATCATCATCACAAACTAAAATCATGATGATATCATCAAAATTACCGAGTCAAGAAAAGTAACAACTGCAACAATATAGGTACAAACCCACAATTTCTTTTTGTAAAAGAAAATAGCATTTCCAATCTAAAGATGATTTTCGATTCTAGTTTTTAAAAAAATATAATAAAAACATTTTACGCTATACCATTGGTTTTCTGGTCGGTGGCGTCATTAGTGTTGGTCCCGACCGTTTATTTTGACAATTTGTCTTCTTCGACAGATTGGATTTCTCCGACCGTTCGCATATCACTGTATTTGTTCGAAGGAGCCACTGCCCTCAGCCTGATCATCCAAACGTGCCGCCCTTTTCTTTTCTTTTTCTTTTTTATCATCATATATCAACAACTTCCACTGAAATCCCATAAGTACTCGAGCCGCTTACATGCAACAAATTATCCATGCTAACGATCTTCAAAAAAAAATTCTGCATGCTTAAACAAACAAACTACCCTATTAACTATATCCGAAAACATAAAAAACTGCCTTTAGTCAGTCAAGAAATTTCTTATAAATACATGCATTGGTCAATGTTGATGAGAGAATATTAGTTTTGATATTAGTTTTCTATCTATTAGTATTTTTCTTGTATAGGATCATTTTTTCCTTTGTAATTGTGTTTACGCTTTTTATTAGTTTAGATAGTGCTATTAGATCCTATGGGTTAAGTCCGCTTCTTATTGTACACTCTGATATAAATACTGACTTCCAATTGTAATTACTGATAATTTGATGATTAATGAAAATGTTTTAAGTCTAGAATCTTTCTTGTTCTCTTCCGTTCTTTCATGATCTTCTCACTATCGTCCATGGTATCTAGAGCAGGAAATCTATTTAGTGAGGCTTATTCCATGATTATGGAAGTTGAAAATCAAAGAGATGGTCAGGTTACAATTTCTGGTACTCAAGATAATGCTTCTGCAATGCTGTTTAAAAATTCGAATTCTAGAAATACTGCATCAGGAAGAGATTTGGTTTCAAGAAACTCTGAGTTCAAGTCTGTTGGCCAGGGCAGAGGAAATGATTTTAAAAGAAGAAAGGTACTATGAAGTGTGTGACACCAATACTCACAACACCGACACTTGTTTCAAGACTACTGGTGTTATCCTTGAATGGTATAGGGAGAAATATGGGAACAAACCCCCTTGCAAGCCTCCTACATTCAATACTTCCAATTCAATACTTCCAGATCTACTGCTAATGCCATCTTGGAGTCTCCCTTGGCTACCACATCGACTGCTTTTCCTCAAGCTGACCTGAGCACAAACATCTCACACATGATTAAGGAGGAAATGGCCAAATATTTCAAGAAATCTTCTACCAATGCCATGGAACACACCAATTTTGCTGAGTACTCTGGTAATATCTCTCACCTTATATTTGCATCTACTATTCACAATGCTACCAATAAGTGGATAATTGATACAGGGGCTTCAAGCACATTTGTTAAAATTTAGCATGCTTCTTAATCCTGTGTCTTCAAAACATAGCATACCTATCCTTTTGCCCGATTTGAGTCTAGAATCTTTCTTCTTATCTCCCGTTCTCTCATGATCTTCGCACTATCGTCCAGTTGAGATACAGCAGTTCTTTATTTTCAATCAAAATGAGTTCAGATAGGCGTAATGATTTGAATTTTAATTTGCATCTAGACTTGAACAATGGAGCTTCGCGCCGAAGAGGCCGGTGTTATGGGTGCTCGCAATATCAACTTGAATCTCCCAAAAGCTGCTACGACGGGTGTCAACATTCTTGGGGCGCCAGTGCCACCCGCTTTCGACTTGAATCTCCCAAAAGCTGCTTAGACGGGTGTCAACATTCTTGGGCCGCCAGTGCCACCCGCTTTAGACTTGAATCTCTCAGAAGCTGCTACGACGGGTGTCTAATATTCTTGGGCAGTGGCGTAGCCAAACTTTTTTTTAGTGGGGTCAATTAAAATGCAACATATAATTTTTTTTAAACTTGTATTTACACCCTCTAAGTACTTAATTTATGGATAGTCAAAATAAACTTACCATCTATTTATAATTTTAATTTCTTTACATTGATATAGAGGTTGATCCTCTAAATCATTTATAAGAACGTAAAACATTCCAAAAACTTATAGAATTATGATAAGTTTGAGTTACTCAATAAAATTAAGTTAGAGGTGTAGAAAAGTTGGATTTAGTTAAATAAATCAACTACATTTATAAATTTGATTATTTATTATCAAAATAATTTTTTTTATTTTTATATATATTTTTATTTATGATAGTTTTAGTTTAAGTTAAGAATCTATCCTTATTCCTATATTTTTATCTTATGAACCCTTCCATATGTAATTTTACAAAATTTTTAGTGGTGTCAAAAAATAAAACTATCCTTTTAAAATCAAAACAATAAATATTTTTGTACATAGTTAATATATAAACAGTAGTTATTTTTTTAAGTTAAATGAATCAATTGAAACCTCTAGCTATAAGGTGACTTCGCCACTGATCAACAAAGTGATCCAAGCGATTATTATTGATCCAAGCGATTATTATTATGGTTTTGAAAAAGGGAAAAAAGGATGAACCGAGTACAATAGTTATAGGACAATTAATTAAGCACACTCGGTTCGAAATACGAAGTCCGAAAAAATATAGCAACGCTTACAAATCTCAAGATGACCTCAAAGCTAGACCTATCAACGAAGCAATAAGAAAAATAAGGAAAAGGCCTAACACTAGAGAAATGCAATTGATCAAAATGGACCAAGCCAATAAAATAAGCAATAATTCTATTTGGCCCAATTAGAAACTTAAAATGGGCCTTCCCATTAAAGTCCAGCATCAAAAGTCAAAACATCACAAGCAGCCCACAACAAAAGGTACCCACACGCCCATTTCTCCACAACACCAGCAACCAAAAAATCAAAGCAGAAGTTCCTTATGCACAGCAACTGACCAATCAACAATTCACCCACTCCAGCAACCACAAGCTTTTTGAAAGAGTACAGAAGCAGCTGAAGCAATACACCACAGCAAAAAGTCCCAAACCCAGCATCAAGGAAACGCAAAAGGCAGAAGCACCAGCAACAACTTCTCTCCACATAGATGAGATCCAACAGCTTCTGACTTTTCAGAAAAGCCAAGAAGCTGCCAGAAAAATCAGAAAGCAGCAACAACAAATTCAAAAGCCACCTAGGAAAAAAACAGCTTCTCTCCACAGATAACATCCAACAGCTTCTGACTTTTTAGAAAAGCCAAGAAGCTGCCAAAAAAAGCAGAAAGCAGCAGCAACAAATTCAAAAACCACCTAGGAAGAAAAGAGGCAACAACAATCCATTTCCTTCCTAATCTCCAGCCAAAAGCATTTAACCTTTCTCTCATGAGAGAGAGCAACTCAGATACGAATCCAATGAAATAACCAAGCACCAAAGTTCTGAAAGGTTTACTCTGCCACCTACATAAAATAAAAGTTAGTAGTCCGCATCAATTGAGGTTCTAATTGTTTAAGTGTATGGCTGAGTGTTTCGATTCTCTCTCTTTTTTTTTTTTCCTTCTCATTCCTCACCAAGAAGTTTTTTTACATTACCTAGTAAAACTTCAACTCTTAATATTATAAAATAAAATGGGTAATTCCGTGGTTCCTATGCTTAGGTGAATAAAGTCGAAAATAATACCATGTATCCATAATAAAATTTGCAGCCATCACTTTGTCTAATTTTTTCCAGAACTCTCTTTCCTTCTGTATTGAAAATATATGATTCACCCTATAAGAAAAGGGAGTTGCTGAAAAATACATTGTTGTGATTAATCTCAAGTAAATAATATGCAAAATTGTATTATTTTTCTATATTTATTATGCATTTTTAAGATAAAATGGAGAGTAAAACAGAGAATCTGCTTTTGTAATTACTTATTCACCGATTCTTTTCAAAACCCTTAAAATAGAGGTTATATTTTTGTTTATTTTATCTGAAAATATTCCCTTAATTTCAAAGAGATATGAAATTCTTCATGCCAAATGTTAGGAGTGGCAAACACAGCTGTTAATACCTCAATGATTTTAGGTGATTTATCTCTCAATCTATCAAAGCTACATTTAGCAAAGAAAAAAGTCAAAAAGATAGAAAATAAACGTTGAGATTGTAGCTTATCAATTTCAATAGTAAATGCACAATGCATTGGTAAAATTCATCATGAAACCATTATTTCAGACAACTTAATAAGACTTGCATAGTATTTAATGGTGAAAATTTGTTGTTACTTTATTTATTTTTACACGTTTATAAGTGATGCTACTATGTTAACATCACAATGAACAGAGGAAATTTGACATCAATTAAATTTCTGGCAACAGCTCTAATATCCTCAATCAAAATTTCAAGAAAAATAAACTGTCACCTTCAATTTTGAGGGAAATTTTTGGAGTCATTGATGGCATGACCGGTAAATTAAATGAAAACGGAGGGGCAATAAAAGGACGTTGCAGCTACAGGCCCTTTGATGGACACTTTGCAGATTCAGACATTTGCACGACGTGTGGAATCGAAAGAGAGGATATTTTGCATGTTTTCCTCCTTTGTTCAAAGGCTTACAAAATTTGGGAATTTCAGTTCCCCTCCCCCCCCCCCCCCCCCCCCCGAGTTTCTCTCATTTCTCCATGTTGATAGAATAGCCGATTTGATGCTAATCTAGTAATCTTTCTTCTAATTTCCACAATATTATTCTTCCAGATTGCAGCCACGATTTGGACTGTTTGACATGGAAAAGCAGAACAAAAAGAGAGGTAGCTAATACATCTTCTTTACTCATGTTAATCATGCCTCCTAAACTATCTCTGCAATCCAAGAAGCATGAATATTTCATGTTTTTCGAGTATAAAAACATGCGCACAAACCCAACAAATAAAGATCAAAATTACTACAAACATAACCCGACATGAAATTTTAGCACACAAGTTTTTTGTTCCTTTGGATGACCAGAAATTCTAATATCTCCCTCTATATATATATCCACTGTCTTTCTACCAGCAAGAACATCCATCAACGTGGTTTTCCCTGATCGACTTGCCCCCGTTAATGCTGTGAGAACACCAGATGAGAATTGAGAACACCCCGCTTACAACGACAGGTTTCCGGTCATCCAAAGGAACAACAAACTTTTGCTAGAATTGAACAGTGCGATACACTTTCACCTCAGGTGACTGTATTTGAGTCTCTATTGTTTTCTTCATTTCGCCGGCTCCCGAAGGACGTCAACGAAAACCAAAGACGAGTGAGTTCCCTCAACTTCAGTTCCTGATTGCCCTTTCTGTTTCGGGAAAATTACATTTACTACCCCTCAGTTTTCATTTTAAAAGAAAAAAAACGATAAAATTGTGGCAAAGACAGGTTTTGATCATTTCTTTTCATTGCAACTTTATGAATCTTTATGAAAATAGCACTATAAAATGTTTTAACTTCCCCCAATTTTGAGAAGAATATTTAAGGAAATAAAGATAATAACAAGCACATTTAGGGAAAAATTTTATGAAACTAAAATGTGAGAAAAAAGAAAGGATATGATCACAGTGGGATTCGAACCCACGACTTTTAGATTCGGAATCTAACGCGATATCCACTTCGCTATGCGATCGTTTTCTAACACAAATTCAACTGGATACAATAAACGCTATAACTGGCTTTTGGAAGTTTATGATCTCTGTACTAGAAACAGACAATTGAAATAACTCGAAAAAGGACAAAAAAAAAAAAAGAAGAAGAAGAAGAAGAAGAAAAAAGGAGGTAGGAGCTTGAAGACCATGATGAGATCAAAAATTGGGAATTCAAATCAACCCATAAATATACCTATATGAGAATTGATTCACCATTTTTTCTGCAGCCATGATTCCACTGGGAAATGTTCATAAACAACACGAACGGAGAGATTAAATCTTAGCAGGTCTTGGGTTTGACCTTCGTTGTCGCGAGAATTAGAAACCCGATCTGATAGAGAAACGCAGAAGGCAGATCAGCGTTGTGCACGAAGCGGGACGGCGTCTAGGGTTTTGTCTCTCCTTTTCAAATTGATTGATTTGTCTAAAAAAAACAGAAGTTATTAATTAGTTCAACCCAAAAAAAAGAGAAGTTATTAATTAGCATTTCCTCCTTAAGAAGACTTAATTTTCTTTATTTGCCTCTCAAGTCCTTGAACTTTTTGATATTCCACTAGGAACTCGTAATTTGAGTGTCTTTAGCTAGGCCCAATCCCCAAATTTGGGCCGAAAAATATGTCTAAGGGGTCGGCTCAAGAACAACTTAGACAGGCCGGGGATCCCTTTTCTGGAGTGAATTCTAACGTGTATTGCCAATATGGTACAAAAATACCAAGTATTTTCAATATAGGGCAAACCGTATTCTTATTTCCGGTTTCTTGATGTATTTCGGTACAGGACGAAACCGGTAAAGCAAAACCCGGCTTCTGGGCTAATGAAATTCCTCATAAGCAGAAGACTAATTTTCCGGTTTTTATCAAGCATTACAAATTTTGTTCTTATTTTCTCACTTGTCCGCTAAACAGCTTCTAATTACTTATTACCATTCATATTGTTGCCTGCAATTACACATATACATACAATTTTTAATTAACAATGACTATTATCAATTAAACTCTTCCAAATAAACTAATATTTAATCATTAATTAAAAATCATTAAGAATTAATTAATTAAATAAATAAATAATTAGTCAATTTTAATTAATTAATTTTGATTAAAGTTAATTATTATAAATTAAATTTTATCAATTATAATTAATGACTAAATAACAAAATGTAGTAAATTTCTAAAATTTATTTATGATAATTTAATAACCAATGTGTTCTGCAGGAATTTTTGACTATGGCATGCTTGAGAAAACAGCCACACTTTGTCGGTCGAAGCTTATTATTGAAACCGGGTTATAATTTTCCGGGTTTGGCCTGTATCAGAATACATACAAAAAACGGAGAATAGAAACCCAATTTACCCTATATTGGATATACCTTGTATTTTTACACCATTGAATATACAACGCAAAATTCACCCCAAAAGGGGAATTCCTCTAGACAGTCCATTGGCCCAGGGCCAAGATAGCAGGGTTTTGTCCAATTCACAAAATTTAGAGCTAATTTAGCTACTTACTTGAACTAAATAATCAAAAGATTAGTTATGAATATAATTATATTATAAATTTATAGCATAACAAATCTAATATTTATTTATCATGTACGGTTGTGTAGACTAAATAGCTACTACATTATCTTATGCAATGCTAAGTGAAGCAATTCAGTTGGAAAAAGAAAAAGAGCTAGCTAATTGATAGAAAACTTTCTATACACCAACAGCAACAAAGATATAGGAAAAAACACCTACCCAAAAAAAATAGAAACAAGTTCAATTTCTTGTTGTCAAGTTGGGCAACATATGTTTATTTCTGGGCCGGTATTGTTGCACCAGCACTACATCTATGGGCGCACTGCAGGTTGATGATATCAGCGTTTTATTGGAAACATGCATATGTCCTGATATCTGATGATCAATATTTATTTGGTTGGTTTACACTTTACAGAAATCATGTAAGGGGATGTTGCTATCTTTATAGTTCAATTTAGAGTTTTAATATTGGTATTTGATTTTCTATAATCCTTTATTTTTATATACAAAATTCATAAAAGTAATAATTTTAATTATAAAGTGGAGCTTTAATAATTATGGAATAATATCTAACTATGGCTCATTTATGTTATAACTTATATCCATTTTTCTTGAATATATAAAATAAATGCATTTTTCAATTTTATCCCCCTAGTTAGTTCCTTTTGTAACTTGAAAAAATATATGCCGGCAGAAACAAACAGGCAAAGTGACATATATATATTCCAGTATAGTATTGCAGAATCTAAGTTGGCAGAGATTATTTGTTGCCACAATAAGAATATTGTTAAATTTCGTGTCTCGCATTGAATTGCAGTCCAGCACGACTCCCATGCTTCTTCCTATTTATTTATATAATAATAAAAGTCATAAATATAAATAAGCTGCTTCCAGTCCAACTGAAAGAAAAGTCGAAATTAATTCGTCAAATATTTTATCTATAATTCCATATGTAGTAAGCCTTGGCGGCTATATATGCAACAACAACAAGTTCATCAAACATAAGTTAACTAATTTACCAATTTCAAAAACACACCAAGACAGACAGTGATTATTTTCAATCTTGTACGTGCATGGCGAAACTAGTAGCAAAATTTTGACACTTCATATAGTACCGCAAGGGGAGATGTAATTTTAGAAAGTTTGTTTTTGGTCAATTAAGTGAAAATAATTTAACTTTTAAGAACATGAATTCTTTGATTTGTTTTTGGTCTTTTAAGAAGCTAGTGGCATTCAGTAAGGGGTCAAGACTTTATTCCGCATCGTTGACTGACTTTTCCTGACCCGATTGACCAATTTATAATCATCTTCCAGGTTATTTCCTCTTAAGGTAATTATTTTCAACATAATGGTAGTTAAATTTAAAAAAAAATCATTATTGGGCTCTAAAATCACCTACAGATTGACTAGAAATCAGCAGAATCTGTTTTCTAGAGGATTTTAAGTTATTTTGTAATATATAACAAAAAAAAAAAGTTGAAAATCAGGGGGCAACTCAGAAGTTCATGTGCACATCCAACCAACAACTTACAGCTTCATTGGAGCGGAATCTAAAAAGCCGGCAAATTGTGTGGACTTAATTCAAAAATCAGAATCCCAAATTGGCCGACAACATATATAATAATTGTGATGTTTGAAATCTGAACCGTGAATCTTGGTTCAATAATAGATATCTCATTATTTTCCTCACTTATATATAATTTATTTATATTATGATTGTGCAAAGAAAAATGCGAACCAATGAATTAATGAGACTAGCTAGTAGTAGCTACCATCCAAAATCTTGAGTGAGTGAGTTATATCGAACAATAATGGAAAAAGATGAATTGGATAAGTCTTTTTTTATAGTGGAAGTGCTTTTAGAAGCCCCTACCCCAGATCCTCACTTCTCTGGTCAACAAATTTGGTAATTAGGCAAATTCATAAATTTTAAATATCATAGATTTTTAGGTTTAGGCCTCAATTATTTATTAGTATTTTCACGTTTGGGCTCACAGTGCTAACGTGAGTATACGTTTCGAACTCATTTAATATAAATCGTTATCCAGATATCCATCCGGTATATTTGAATTTTAAATTATAAAATAATTATATTTTGCATACAAAATCTATATGCCATATGGTGCGGTGCACCCACAACTTTTCTTTTTTTTTTAAATGTTTACAATTTAATCATATTACAATCTAATGCGGTACATATATAATTCAATTAATTAAAAGCATGTTAAATAAGAATAATTCATCCTATACGGAGAAATATATGTCAAGAAACTATACACCAAATTACTACCGAAAACCAATACTTCTAGTCTAATTCTATACAGAAGACTAATGTCAATAGTCGTGGAACTCGAACTCATGACCTCGAAATCATGGGGCCTCCTATTTACCATTCAGCCAAGGAATCCTCAGCGCACCCACACCTTTTCAATTATTGGGGCACTACAAGTATTTCCATAATTATTAATACATCTAACCCTACTTCTAACCAAAACCAAAAAACTTAAAACAAAGTTATGAAATTACTATTTTAATCCTAAAGACGGTTAACTTAAAGAAAAAGATAATTACACTTACACCCTCCTCAACTCATGGGATAAACATATATAGCAGAACGCCCTTGTCTAAGAAATTTTTTTTGGTTGTTGACATAATCTCTAACCTTAACGGTTTAACCTAATTGTTAGATGGAGTTATAGGTGATAAAATATTTCTATATTATCCAATAATTAAAAAAATATTATTATATTTACCCCTAATTTTAGAGTATAAATGTAATTATCCCTATTTGCTATTATATACATTGTATGGACTATGGACCATGATGTTAACTGCACTAGGATACGAAACCACGAAAGCCGCCATCTTAATACTAGTCCTAGATTAATCAATCCACCACACCTGACCTGACCTCCTCTCTTATTGCTGCAAGTGGTCACGTGATCTGTTGCCTTAACCTCTCACGCCGGTCCACGTGTCAGGCCCCAACCACCGCCCCACCACGGCGGTTGCCACTCATCGGTCTTTACTCCTCCTTTGACAATTAAAGCTAATTAAAATTTAAAACACGTTTATTGATTTCTAACTACACGCTGCAATGTCCTCTAAGACGCTTTTTTCAAACTCTATATTTGTTATTTCCAAAAAAATTGGAAATCTATAATATTTTAATTATTTCCTTCTACTTCTAAATTGAAAATAATTAGGATACATTCTATGATGCATGTAGAAGAATTCTATCACTAAATTAGTTAGTAAAATAATCTTACTCAAGTTGACATTTAAGACTCTAGTTTGTCAAATTGTTAAATTTCAATTTCTTGTCAGAAATGTGTCCTACTATGGTGGACATTAATTTTTTGTATAGAAATTTGATGGGTATTTTATTGACATGTATTTCTATTAGACATATATAAATTGTAATAAATTGAAGACATAATTACTGTAATTTACATTTTATTTATATAGATTGAAGTGGTCATATCGAACCAAACTCGTAAAAATTTCTCTGCCAATAACATATGCAGCATTCTATAATTGGAATCTTTTGTTATTACTTTTAACTATCTCGGTATCAATTATCAAACACACAAAATAAAATCCACTAAAATAAAAAATCTTGATAAATAAATTGTTAACTCTCCAACTCCAAGAATATTCTGTGATTCTGTCTTAGATTCATTCCCCTCCCATCTCTCACAGTTCACACACGACAAAATTACAATAATTTGTGAAAAATTACTTTTTTACGCTATCACTTCAAAATAATGACCGACCCCATTATTTGGTTTTATTGATTTTAAATAAAATATCTTTGACTTTTTTAAATATTGTTGACATGCATGATGCATGAATTAAAATTAAAACACTAATAATTAAAAAAATATTAAAAATGACCTATGTTCTCCTAATCCTTAAAGTTTGAACAGTACTTCCAACGTGCCTCCCCTTATCTTCCTCTCCTATATAAATTCCCCAAGCATTTTCCACTTTCGTAGCAACTAAACTCACTCTCTTAGTCTCAGCCCTTCACTTTCTTCCTCCACCACGCGCCGCCGGGGGATTCTGGTTATGTCCGCTGACGACCATAGTAAAGAGAGCCTCCTCTCCACCTCAGCCCTCGGCTTCCCCCGAGTTTTCTTCTTTCGCTACCGCCGTCTAAGGTAATCTTCATCGCATACAGCGATAATCTCAAACTGAATCGCTTCGTACCTGTATATTTTCGAAATGCCTTCGCCGAAGAGTCACCGTAAAGGAGGTCAGGAGAAGAATAAGAAAGGGAAATTGTCGGAGAAGGCGTCTTCGTTTCACGGAAGAGTTTCCGGAGTGGTGGCCGAGATGCTTCCGAGGCCGAGGACGGTGCCGGACTTGCTGGCCGGGAGAAGAGCCGGCGGATCTGTGGCGGAGACAGCGGTGACGCTGGGGACGCCACTAAAGCTCACTAAGTTGCTGCTGAACGTGACTATTCAGAGGAGTCCTGGCGCGGTGCACGTGCTGATGTCACCGGAGGCTACGGTGGAGGACTTGATCGCGGCGGCGCTCCGCCAGTACGCGAAGGAGGCGCGGAGGCCGGTTCTTCCTTCGGCCGACGCTTCAGGCTTCGACCTCCATTTCTCCCAGTTTAGCCTGGAAAGTAAGCAATCCTTCGCCTTTCCGAATTATTAAATCGAACCAAAATCTTTCAATTGAACTTAAGCATCACACGAATTTCAAAATAAATTTAGAAAGCTAATTAATTGCGTGTTTTCTCCAGGTTTGGATAGGGAGGAAAAGGTAATGGCCTTGGGTTCTCGAAACTTCTTTCTCTGCCCCAAGGCCGCGGCGGCGGCCACAGCCAGAGGTGGCGGCGCGTCGGTTTCAAACTGTTCAGAAGAAGCTGATAAGGCTGCTACTACCAAGGGATTACCTTGGCTCAAATTCATGGAATTATTTGCTGTAAAATCAACCTGATTTTACAGCCAGAATTTGTAGCAGTAATTAATTTTCAGAATATTTAGCTAAAGATTAGTAAAAATTGTAAATTATTAGAAATTCTAGAGTACACGATTTAGGTTAGTTAGATGTATTATTTTGATAATATTATTGAAAATTATAGAGTGAAGAAAATGAAAGGTCCTTTCGTTTTTGTCTTTGATGTCTGTCCAATCAAATGTCTCCACTTGTTAAACTGTATATATATGGAATCTTTATTTGGCATTGGATATTGGCATTTCCCTAATTTATTCAGCATGTTTGTTTCGTTAAAACTACTTTAGTGGGAAGTGGTCGAATGTTCGTTACATTTCAGATTTTTCTATAAAAATAGGTATTGTCAATCATGTTGGATTATAAAATTATTAAATAGAAGTGGAAGAGAAATTTCATTATTATAATAAGTGTTTATAAAAGAAAAAACATAATGAAAAAAGTGCTTACGTTGTTGAATTATTTGTGTTAGGTTCGTGTTACAACTTATGCCCAAGGTTTTCAAAACTGGATTGGACATAAAATCGGAGGCCTTACTGGTTATTGATTCGATTGGTTCGACCAGTTCAACCAGCAGTTGAATCGGTATGACGTCATAATGATGTAATAAATATATTTAATTATATATTTATATATATAATATTATAAATACTAATAAAAATATAAAGGATTTGAAAAATTGGTAATTTATATAAAAAAAAATATAAGTAAAATTTGAATTGAACAATTAAGTATTCACAGCACCTATATTTAGGAGTTCAAGTTCATATCACGGTGAAGCTATTATTTAGAAAAAAGCAAAAGAATTCACGGTGATGGTGGGAAGCAGCGCCGGTGCAACAGCAGTTTCAGACTTTCAGGTTGAACAGCAAGTTAGCAACGGTGCAGCAGCAGTTTTTTTCTTTTTTTAATTTTCTGATTTCTTAGCGTTTTACGTTTGATTTCTCATGCAGCAACGTTTTTCTTTCCTGTAGTATTTTAGATTTTTAGTCTTGTAGACTTCTAATCTTAACAAAAAACGTGTAGAGTTTTTTTTGCCAAAACAACGATTTTATTAAAAAACAAAAAAAGTAAAAAAAAATAAAAAATCATTGAACCGTCGGTCCACTGGTCGAACCGGTTCCGGTTCAACCGGTTTTTGACCACTTAACCGGCGGTTCTGACTGGTCCATTAAGCCACTCGTTTTGGGGGTCCAATCGGACCGGACAGGCTGCCGGTCACCGGTTGAACTGGTCCGGTCCGGTCCGGTTTTGAAAACCATGGTTATGCCTTATAAATAGGGGTGACAATTGGGTTGGGTTGGGTGGGTTCATTTTTGGTTTGAATTGATTCGTGTTGAAAAGTAGTAAATACAAACCCAATTCATTAAGTCGGAAACCCATTAAGAATAAATCCAAACACAACCCAAAATTTATCGCGTCCATCCAACCCAACCCACTAACAAATAACTAAAGAAAAATTATCAAAAAATAAATTAAAAAACTCAAACTCTAAAAATAAAGAAACGATGTGCAATATTTTACTTATATTAGACTCCTGCCTTTACTAATATTATTTTTCCTTTTTTTTTGGAGGGGCTTTGTTGTAGTTTCCTAAGGAGTAAGTTTGTTATAACTATTAATTTTTTCTAATAAAAAAATATATGGGTTCGTGTCGTGGGTTATCCAATAAAATTATCGTGTTTATCGTGTAACCCATAACCCAACCCAAATCTACCCAAAAATTTCGTATTTCTTATTGTGTTGACCCATTATCGACCCAACCCTATAAGTCAAAACTCAAACCCAATAATATCATGCTGAATTGTGTTGGGTTATCGTGTTGGGTCAAAAATTGCCATCCCTACTTATAAAAGAGTAAGTTTTTTGGTCTAAAAAAAAAGAGTAAGTTTTTATTTGGCCCAATCATAAGCCGACGCTAGACAATGGTATATAAACAAAAATTAATAAATTCATAACACTAGTCAATTAAATCACTGTCCATTAAAGCAAACCATCTCAGAGTAGATTGCAAATCATATATATACATGAAAATGAATGAATCTACTGTTTTAGGAAAGATATATATATGTATCTATGACATGGACAAGTTATTTTTATTTCTTTTGTCCATGTCAACTTATTTCTTTATATGATTTTAACCACAATTAATGTTAATAGAATTAAATAAAAAATTGACTAATAAATATATTGTAACACTTTTTCCTATTTCTTTTGTACTCATTTAATTTGTTGCTAAAAATATTAAATCAATTCAATTAATTATTGCATTTTATCACCAATTTTAATAATAATTTTTTTCATAATATTCATTTAACAACATTTAAAAGTCATGTATTAAATTGTTGCATTTTATCACCAATTTTAATAGTTATTTTTTTATAATATTCATTTAACAACGCCTAAATTAAACTTTTAATATTTTTATTTAATAATGTGAATAAATTTCATTATATCATATTACTATTTTTATATATTCAAAATGAATTTTTCATATATATAGTTCATGATTAATTTATAAAAAGAATTATTTTGGTGTGTGTTTCAAATTATGAGTTAATTAGTTATATGTATTGTTAATAATTATATAAGAAAATATGATTCAATTTATTTAATAATATATATTTTATAAATAAATTTTCCCGTGCAATGTAGGGAATATATATATTAATTTATAAAAAAAAACTCTGTTAAATTTGTGAAATATATTCAAGTTGTTAATATATAAAATATAATTAATATTAA
Organism: Verbena officinalis; assembly: GCA_958496215.1. Lineage (NCBI taxonomy): Eukaryota > Viridiplantae > Streptophyta > Magnoliopsida > Lamiales > Verbenaceae > Verbena > Verbena officinalis. The sequence continues at coordinate 3,152,456 of OY292385.1, forward strand.
TATATTAAATTATAATTATAAATTAATTTCTCGATGCAACGCAGGGGTTAAAAGCTAGTTTGTATATGATTGTAGATCGACATAAATTAATGGTAGGGACGATACATTTATTTGTCTTGAATTATTGTTGAAAATTTCATCCTAAAGTAATAGTTCGATTTCTTTAAAGTTAGAGAAAAAATTGTTCGGGGGACAAAATATCTTGAAAAGAAAAGAGATAAAATCTATGTTGAGAAATTCTGCCGTCATTTCAAATTAAGGAGGAAATTCGTTTTATATTTTCCCATAAATTATAATTATGATCAAGAAATTAAAAAAGTGGGGATCATACAGATACACAGGCCCAATAAGAGAAGGCCCATCTCAATGAAAAAATAAAAAACATATCAATATTACAAAAAAACCCAAATCCTATAATTAATTGAAAAACAAAAAACCCTAACCGAGACCAATAATTCCGTTGTATAAAACCCTTCGAAAACCTCTCTCCCTCCTCCTCACGCCTCTTTCAAATTACGCATTTCTTCTACCTGCATTTACCGTTTGATATTCTCTTTGAGCTCTCTGGAAATGGAGTTTTGGGGTTTGTTTCTCTCTCTATACCTCCTATGTCTCTGTGTGTGTTTGTGTACGAAGGAATCGGTTTTTGAGCTCTCTGGAAATGGAGTTTTTGCTTGTTTTTCTGCATTATTGAATCTATTTCCTTTAAGATGGATTGCATTCCATTTCCTGCTTTGTATTTATCCTACTGTATGCTTATTTGGAATTTTCCAATCCTATTTCAATTGCAGGAGTTGAAGTCAAATCCGGACAACCACTGAAGGTTCAACCTCAGTATGGGAAACTAATTCATATCTCACAGGTGAGAACCAATTTGTTTTAACTTGAATAAGATATTCATATTTGTGCTTCGCCTTTGCTTTTGAGTTTGTTCAATGTTTTCTAATCCAGCATTGAATTGTTCATAGGTAGCATTGGGGGAAGTTAAGGACGTGAAAGGAGCCAAACATGTTCCCCTTCGCCTGAAAGTTGGTAACAAAAACTTCATTTTAGGAGCTCTTTCAGCAGAAGGAAGAACTCAGTTGATGTTTGATTTGGTATTTGAGAAAGAGTTTGAGCTCTCACATGACTGGAAAAACGGGAGTGTTTACGTTCTTGGCTATATGGCTGAAGATCCAACTTCAGGTGCATTGGCTTTCCTATATTTCTTCATGTTTTTATTTTTGTGTATACTTCGTTGTGTGCCCTTAATTTTTCTTTGAAATCCTAATTTCTTTGGTCAATTTCTGAGTTTCAGAGAGAATAGCCTGCATGATTAGAAAGTTGCTTATGGAGATTGAGGAATTGAATGATTATTCTTGTTCTTGATCGTTTATATAATCAAATGCTTTTGATATATCTAGACTAGAGTTTGATAAAATGACATTCCTGTATAGGTAACGGAATGGTAATCCTCATATTATGATGTTTATGGCATGAGATTTAGAGTTGTGACTTTTTGGTGTAATGTGGGATTTCTATCTGAATCTATCTTTTCCCTGTATTAATTTGCAATATTCATTTCATTTAGATGGAGATGATTTCTCAGATGAATTTGATGACGAATCAGAAGATGAGCAGGTTGAAGTTCAAGAGAATGGTAAAACTCTCTTGCTCCTTTTTCTTAAACATTACAAGCGGGGTCTATTTTGTTTTCCTAGTTTGACTCGTGTTTCTTAGCTGTAATATATCATAACAAATCAAAATGTATTATTTTAAAATTGTTTATAGGTAAGATTAAGGAGGCCAAGAATGTTATATCTACTGGCAAGGCTGGAAAGAAGAAAATAGAGCAGTCTGATTCTGATGACGAAGAAGATGACAGTGATTCTGATGAAGAAGGGCCGCCAAACGTACTTAAACCCTAGATTAGTTTGACATAATTTATTGTGTATGGCTTTGGTTAATTTTAATTTTATATTTGAAGGTGCCTCAAACCAAGAAAAGACCAGCTAAATCTCCACGCGAAACTGCTCTTCCTACGAAGAAACCTAAATCAGCTGCCCCTGAAAATACAGGTTTAATTTCATTCATTCATTCCTCTTTTTGGTTTCTTATTGTTTTCAGTCTCATTCGATTTTTTCTCACTATGTTGAAATTTGAAAACATATTTTCTTAAATCAACTCTTTTTTTTTTTTCAGGTAACAAGAAGCCCAACGCTGTTCACTTGCCTTCGAAGCCTGTCGGGAAAGCATCCCCTGGAAAAAAGTCCCAGTCTAAGGCTAAAAATTGGGGCAGATGAAGTTTTGAAGTTTTCTAAAGAATTTTACCTCTAACATGGAGGATTTGGGAGAGAAATTAGGGTTGTATTGATCAACCATAACGAAATTTTGTTTTATTTTTGCTTAAGTTTTGATTCTAGTAATGTCATGTCTGTTCTTTTAGTATCCATCTATAGCGCTGATACTAGTACTCTATAAGAATGTCAAAAATTGGTTGCGTTATATCTCTTTGTTTTTCTTTAAATGCTCTCATTTAAGGTTCCACTACACAGCCTAAATGCATGGCAGAGACAATTTCCTATGGCGTGATTTTTATGCTAGGAGCGCAAACATGTCAGGAGTTAAACTCACCAACCGAAATTAAAATTAAAATAAACAGAGAAATTAGTTTCAAATGATCCATTTTTTTTCTCCCGATCATCGAGCTGAGCTCAAGCAAAAACCCAGACGAACATATCAATCTTCAGCTCGAACTTGAATACTTTGCCCTACACTCACTCTCATGGCCATGGCCAAAATATATAATAAATCTAAATCATTATAGCAAAGATTGAAAGAACTCCTCTGATTAATCCATTCTCATTCGACGAGTACTACCAACATCAAGTGTGCCATCAAACAAAAAGTGCTTCTACAAAGTTGATCCTACTAGCAGCTACTTAACCTGCATTTCCTTCAGAGAAAACAACTAAAAAAGTTAAATGACAACATCTGGGATCTAAATTCCGGACTCCAATGAAATCTCCAACTTGAAACCATCCTGCAAATACCACCGGGAGTTATTGCCAGCACCTGTAACAAGTTCCATAGGAAGCTGTCATTAAAACCACTAATCCTTTTAAGCAGGGAAACCTGGACCTGCAAAACTTGTTAATTAGGTGAGTACAATAACTTCAACAATGAAATTGAAAAGAAAAGTGGAAACTCACGAGCCTCGAAGTGTTTTGGGTACAGGATACCTAACTGCACATACAAACACACAACCACCACCAGATAAAAAGAAAAAGCATGCAATGAGGATACAGAACTTCATTTATATTGGGCAAACAGTATGGTTGAGACTATCGAAAGGCACACTATTAAGTTCAACAAACTTATAATGATGTATTTGTTAAGACAGCCAGACACATATTAGATGAAGACCATCTCAAAGTACAGAGTACCAAAACTACTAATTCCGGAAAGGGTCACAAAAAGGAACCTACCCAATGGGCGTGGCCTTGTATTAATAGTTGTCAATGCTTGTGGTCAATGATATTCTAAATTCTACAGAAGGCAAAGTTTAATCAACATAAGAAATTAACCAAGTCAATATGAAAACTAGGTACTTTATACTTCAGATGGCAAGTACAGAAGGTAGTAATGAAACATTAACCGACTAGAGAGATAGGCCCAACAAGAAGACTTCAAGGAGGCAGGTGGGAAGAATGGAAAAAGAGAAAACTATGATGAAGCTAAGTTGGAATAGTAAAAGTGACGAGTGTTTGGTAAAAAGTGGAAAGTTACTAAAAAAAAAAGCAGTCAAGTGTTTGGAGAAGAGGTTGAGAATCACTTCTGTCAGACTAAACAAAAGTCCACTTATTTACGAAAAGAACCTAGAAGTCAGAAGTTGAAGCTAAAAGTTGGTCCTAAGGAATATATTCTAGCTTATATCTGCTTAAGACAAGCAGAAGCTGGTTCCCAGGCACTGCCAAATTGCTGAAAAAAAGCAAAAAGCACAAACTAATCCCTACAGGGTGCAATCTTCAGGATTGCCAAGGAATGGGAGTGATTACAGTAACTGAGGACAGTTTAACCTAGTATAAACGATCCGTGCCACACATTCAATACACACAACAAGCACATCAAGAAAATTTACAAAAACACATAAGAACTTAAAGACATATTATCAAGTTCCATATGACAGAATTGTAAACCTGCACACCACCTGCACAGTGGAAAATGCGCAGTAAGCAACACTTCCAAGACAGATCCTTTCTCAACAGAACTTCTGCACAAATACCAAAAACCCAACAGAGATTTAAAGGGATCGAGAACAAACCAGCGCTAAATTCATCAATACCCATATCCATTCTGCTGCTGCTGTTCTTGGCCATTCTCAGTTCTATAATCCCCACCACCACCAACAGCTGCCTTGATGGCACGTTCCGCCTCTTCCTTCTCTCTGTTCCATTGCTCAATTTTAGCTCTTCTCTCTTCACTCCCTTCTCTAACAGGGCTACGATCCCTCCTGCCACCTGGGCTTCGGCTTCTACCTCTTCTACGGCTCGGACTTGTGCTTTTTCGTCTCCTGCTTCTGCTTTCATGGTAATCCCGATCATCATATCTTCTGCTGCTGTGGCTTCGACTTCCATGGTGATCTTCGTAGCTGCGGTGCCGATAGGGACTTCTGCTTCTGCTTCTGCTCCGGCTTCTTCTTCTGCGGTGCCTTCCGAATAATTGGCGTCTCAATTCCCTGAACATTTTGCAGAAGTATGACTTAAGATTTCTCCAATTTAATTATGTGGTTTTTGTTAAGATGCATGATGAATAATTAGAATACCTGCTGATCCTCTTCAGATGCATGAAGTTGCAGTAACCACCACGGTTGCAGGCATCCTCCTCGTACTGTCTGCAGGTGGCTTCACGAAAATCTGTCACTGGAGAGAAATCAACAATGATGGGTCGTCCTGCAGATATAATAATTAATTCCAAAATCATATTTAGCAATAAGTACCAAAAAGCAACCAATAAATGAAGAAGAATGTGAAAGGGGAGAGAAAATATGACCTGCATAATATCTTCCAGTTAGATTTTTCAAAGCATTTCCAGCGTGCTCTTCCTCTCTGAGCTGAACATAAACATTTCCAACCTGCCGGAAAGAGAATTGAAGTATTAATTGTATGGTCCACTCAAAAAGACACTGAGTTTCAAAAGTGAATTAGAAAAAAAAGAAAAACATACCATATGGTCCGCCAGATTGTCACAAACATTCAGGCTTTCAATCTCTCCATACTTGTTCAGTTCCTCAAACAGGTCTTCATAAAAATCCTATAGAACCACGAGAAAACAACCCATATACATATCAGTTCAGACACCACAAACGAAATAATGCCCCACTCAATGTATTCAAACTATTGTTAAGAAAGATAGACCAGGGGGGAAATTATGAGCAAAATGTTCTCAAGCAAAACCGAGGAATCTGTAAATAACAGAGAAATCAGAACTGGTTAAGACAAGGTGCAAGTAATAAGCCCTTAACAGTCCGTCTCTCATTCAGACATAGGCTCAACTTCATTCAAGAATTGATTAAAACAGAGGCACAGTTTTGCTAAGACCCCACCAAACAATACCATGGGATCCAGGAAAAATCACAGTTCATGCATAAAAACCTGAGGCAAAATCCAAATAATACTCACAAAACATGCAAAATGCCAGAACTAGATCACGTGAACTTTGAACGAATTATAGCAGACCAGAGTATGAATTCTTGAAGTACAGGAACATAATTTTCTACTATACAGTTCTAGAGAATAATCAAAAGCTAGTTTCATACTTACACACAAAAAGCTGCGAGCCCTAATCAGTAAGTCGACAATGACAATTCATAAATCACTCCTCTCCCATGCAGTACAGTTTATAACTAAAATACTACGACGACAACCAAAACAATTAGAACAGGATGAATAAAAAGGAAAACATTCGTACACCTAAACTAAAATTAGCCATCAAGAAACAGACGCCTAATTTCTTGAAGATAACACCATATTGATCACTAAGGAACATTAAAAAGAAAAACACGGAGTTATTCAGGTAATCAATCAATCATCTCTCGAAAGAATTGAAGCATAATAAACCAACCTCGAAATGTTCCTGCATCTTTTTGGGGTCGATTGGTTGACCCTGAGCATCGACGCCGGGAGTAATCATGTCCGGACGCTGATACATGTTTGACAGCAAGAGCGTGGGGCTTATGCTGGGCTTCGTGTGGAGACGCGAGCATCGGTCGCCATGCCTACATGCGCCGATCTTGAAGTAGAAAGGACAGTTCACCCTGTCCTTCTCCGTCCCGAATATCGACGCCAGGTGCTCCGCCATTGCAACGATCAAATCCCTATATCCAGAAGCTTCTTATTTGATTATCCGATTCTTCCACGCAGAGATCCTCCAATTAGGGTTTCGTAGAAAAATAGCACAGTGCTCAGATAGAGGTTATATATAGAAGACAAGATGGGTTAATCACAAGTGTTTCTGGATTCTTCTAAAGCAAAAATAAAAATAAATAATTAAATTTATGATTGGATAAAAATATATGTTCATTGAAAAGCATTAGGTGGTTTGCCCGAGAGGTTAAGGGGGAAGACTTAAGATCTTCTGCACATAAGTGCGCGTGGGTTCGAACCCCACAGCCACCAATTTTTTAAAAATTTATTTTTATTTTGTACATTTATTATTATTTCATCTTATTCATTTTTGTACCTTTTTCAAGTAATTATTATATTTTCTCTAGTTCTATTTTTATATATCTTTTATTTTTAACATTCAATATTATTAATCCTATTTTTATTTTGCACGTGATATTATTTAATCTTATTTTGTTTTGCACCTTTCCAAATAATTATTATATTGTCTCTAATTCTCTTTTATACATTTCACTTCCACATAATTCCAAATTTATCTTTTTATTTATCAATCTTTTTGTGTACATTTAATATTATTTTATTTTGTATCTTCCAAGTAGTTATATTATGTTTTCTCTAATTCTATTCATACACTTCCTTCCCACATAGTTCCCAGTTTTCTTTTCATCCCCATGTTTCTATTAAATGAAAATACTTATATTCTCTAAATTTTGCAATCATTTTTGGGGCACAACCAAGACAAACTTAGGATTAGAAACTTACTACTCAATGTAATGAGTCAAAAGCTTAAAAAAACCACTTCATATTTATTCAAAAACTTAAACATCTTAATTACCTTTTGTGCGTGTTTTTTTTTTTTTTTAAAGAAAAAACTTCACCTCCAACTTATTTTCTTGTTCTATTTTTATCTAATTTCTATTTATTTTTTATGTTTTATATCTGAAAATAAGTACATTCTATGTGCATCTAAGAAGCCCACTCCAAAAGGCATGAAACTCTTTGGGCTCCATTATAATTAAGCCCACGTGAGAATACTTTCTTTGGGCTCAAAATTCTTCTAGTACAAAGGAGAAGAAAAGAGTGAAAATATTACATTGATATTGTCTAGTGTAAAAGAGGGGTGGTTCTTTTATGAAACACTCGACTCTAATATATTATTATTTTTCATAAAATAATAATAATGTATTAGAGCCGGGTGTTATAGAAGAAATTCTCGTTATGGAGAAGACAAAATAATTTACAAAATTATAGTATCGGGTATCCCAACCATTTCTGACACACTGTCTAGTTGTGTCTGATACTATTTTCTTTTTTCCTTTCTTTTTGTTTCGGGATGAATTTTGGATCTGTTCGAACTGCATGTGTCTATATCCGACACCATATTCGATATTGAGTAGAGTTATTTTTCGGAGATTTCTTGTATTATAGCATTCAACATCTTAAAATTTGGGATAAATGTACAGCTCACGTGGGTCATAAAATTGTTTATATATTGAAATATGATACGATGCAGCAAAGATCCAAGAAACAGAGAATGTGGAATGGGGGCAATGCCAGATAATGCAATAAAGAAGAACCCTAAATTTCTGACATATTAATCAGGCATTTTAATTTGATGGATGCATTTAGTACTTATGATGTGTGTATATCATTGGTTAGAATCACTGTTGTAATAATGGAACCAAAAAAAAAAAAAAAAAAAAAAGGACAAGCTTCAAATGCCAATCAAAACGAAGACAGCAAAGTTTGAGAAAGACACTTCATCTAAATCAAAAACATTAAAAGGGTCTAAGTGTAATATTTTTTGTCTAACTTTAATTTCATTAGTTCGTGTTCATAAAGATACTCGTGCGTAGGATGTATCTATCATTTTTAACATATGTTTTTAAAGTTGAAAAGAAAGGGGAGCTCTCATTTCCTCGTGAGAAGATCTGAGCACACCAAGATTGTTTACACTTTTAGAGATGGTAACGGACGACTATATCTTTATTTGATATTGAATTGAGTTCTAAAGAATTTTGTTGATCAAGATCTTAGTAATGCACGAGAAACACAAAGAATGGAAAATTACACTTAAATCTTAAGGGAGTTTGTTAAATTATAATTTATAATTATACCACAAAGGAGTTTGTTAAATTACAATTCATAATCCTCTTAGTCAAACAATTACAATTATACCTCACACAAAATTGAATAATTTCAAAATACACCCAATTATTAGGGTTCGTTATGTATTGGATGATGTCATAAAAAATGAATAGTAAATACAAAAAATATCCTTATTTTTCAATACTATGGGTTGCTCCTAAATTTCACTTGGGTATATTTTATAATATCATAAACTCTTTTGAGGTGTAAGTGTAATTTTTTAAAATTAAGACGGAAATATAATTATTTAATTTCTATGGGGTATAACTGTAATTATTTGACTAAAAAGATCATGAATTATAATTTAACAAACTTTTTGGGTCTGATTGTAATTTTTCCAAGGAAAGAAGCATTCAATTGAAATTGGACAAATCTGAAAGGTGACAAATGAGTAGGAGCCCATTTACAGATAAAGGTATGGGCAACTGGCCCATAGAACTTTAATCAAAATAATTCTCATAAAATCTCTTTTGCCAATTCATTTTTCCTTTTTTTTTGGGAAAAATCTTTGTCCAATTCAGTATGCCGACACATGAATATTGAATACACCCCTCTTCGCCGGAAAAGGTTAGAGTCCTCGTCGGAAAATTTAGGGAGAGGAAGAGAAAATGAATCTGGGAGATAACGAAAGAGTTCGAGGAAAACACCAGAAAATGAAAAAAAAAAGAGAAGTTACCTAGAGTAGATCTCGTACACGGTGAGTGAGCTTCGACAGTCGGTCGTTGGTCGGCGGCATTAGTCGTGGCCGGTGAGGGAGTAAAAACGACAAAAAGAAAAGAGTTCAATTTCAGAAAATAATGAAAAAAAGATTTTTGGTGTAATATACTCTATTTATATTACTTTATTTTATTTTTTTAAAATCTATTGATTAATAGTAACTTTTATACATTTAATTTACTTTAAATTCTTATTTAATCATTTAATTATCATTTTTATTAGAAAAATCTTAATCAAAGCGTGCGTTCATAATTGGTTAAGAGATCAAAAGTCAAAACATCAATATTTTTTATTAGGAGTTTAGGACCCATCAAGAAATCTTCATAATTACCTTTTCCTTTTGGTTTGTTTTCTTGTGGTCATTACTATTTTCGAGAGTTTTATAATTACAAAAGATAACAAAATTTTACAGTTTTGTTAGGATTTTGTCAAAATTTTAACATAATATTTCGAATGGAATCCTAAACATTAAGTATTTTTTGTAATTATGAAAATCCTGTAGGGTGTAAGTATAATATCTTGACTAAAAGGGTTACGACTTGTCTGAGATATAATTAATCCAATAGTTTATTGTAATTATATTCTTCCTATTTTTGTGCATTTGGTGGTGAAGAGGTAGACGGAGAAGAAGTACAAGTAACATAGGATGCTGATTGCTTACCAAAAGCTAAATAGCATCATTCCAAATCTACATAGCAAAAATGATAGATAGCTTGTGCTGGCGGCTTGAGATGTAGGTTTCATTGCTACAAGTCAAGAAATGCATGACAACGAAGTGTTACAATTTTTTGGTGCTAATTACTTTGATGTGTCGTCTCGGTTTGCTGTAAGTGTGTACTATACAGATTTGTCATGCCTCAGACCTGAGACCCGTTAAACACGAGAATAAATTTCGAATTTGTTGAGTGTAATCTAAATTTAAACCTAAATCACATTCCAAAATGATATGTATTAATTACATCTGAATTCTAACTTATAAACCAAATATATTTATCACTATCTTCCGATGCTGGACAACTTGACTTGGGGCAATACAAAATATTCATAAATAAAATGAAATAACAATTACGTTTCATTTTATTACTAACTAAATCTATTTAGTTACATTATTTTTTATTTTACTATAATATAGTTCCAAGAAGAATTAACATTTTAGTTGGCTCAATTGATAGCATCCCTATATCAACATCAGTGACAACTGACAATAAAATTATCTCGTGACTAGATTTTCCTCCTCGTTAATTTTTCACTATAAATATATCACTAATTAATTATCAATGTGATAATTCAAATACAAATTTGTCACCCCTGTCGTATATACTATTACAACAATTTTTCCAATAATATTAAATTTTATATCGTTGACGGGATACAATTAGTGACAAAATATCACTAAAAAAAATAATGGATATTAAAAAAAAATTATGCCCAATCTAATGACAAAAGTAGGAGTAATAGGATATAATGCTTTCACTTTCTTTATCCTTAAATATCTAATCAATTACCAAAGATTAATAAATAACGCAACTGCTTTTCCTGAGCAATGCAGTTTTCATTTTTACTTTCACAATCATAAAGATATGGCATAACATCTGGAAAGTGATTTAAGTATTATTATACCATGTTTTCCCTCCTAAACCAGTCTTGACAAAGAAAAGCCAACTAATTAAAGTTTTTTTTATTTAAGATGGAAACAAGAATTTTATGTTGGAGGGCCATGAAAATTTTCATAAAGAATTATATATAATAATTAATGCAATCTTTGGTGCAATAATTAGGGATTTAGACAACATATGACTTGTGCATATGGACTATGGTACATATGAAAGTTAAAAGCAAAAGAACAGATTGCATGATGTGTCCGATTCAGTTTTAATGAGACACGGAAAGCATCTAATTTATTGAACACATGCATTAACCAAGAAAGCAGGGAAACTTTAATTTCACTACATTGTTGGAACTTTTTTTTAAGGGGGTGTATGCAAATTCTAACGTTTTTGGAGAAGTTAAAGTTGGAAAATAGTGTAGTAAAAACTGAAAATATTTGGAAAACAAAATGAAAAGCACAAAAAGTAGTTGAGTGTTTAAAAAAAAAAAAAGAGAAGCACTTTTCTACTCTTAACAAACTTCCATTATTTACAAAAATAACTCAGAAGCTAGAAGCTGAAGTTAGAATGATGTCCACAGCCATAGGTGCTTCAACTTCTAGCTTATTTCTGGTTAAATTTAACCGAAATTGGGAGTGTTTGGAAACCCTAAGTATTGAAAGAAAACACTTTTGTTTTATTCCCTTTCTGAAAATTGCTTCATTTAATAAGAAAACTCTTCATTGACAAATTGGCCTAAAAAGTTAAAAATAGATGAAACATCTCCATTGCCTTGGCAGACACAATATCAGAGAAGTATGTGATATGTTTCAAAGTTTGATTCTTTTATTCCTCAAGAAACTTGTAAATGCTCCTCCCGAACTTGATTTGTCATATTTCAAAGAACTTTCTTTACAGTTTACAATGTATAATCCAAGGAAAATTACACTCCAAAATCAGAAACTGGCACAATTTGAAGAGGCAGTATTTAGTACAAACTTGCTATCTGAGCATGGTTTATAACCACCCTTCAGAGCTTAAACAGCAAAAAAGGACCTTAAAAAAAAAAACTTGCACAAAAAAAATGAAATACATTGTCACACAACTAAAACCACTATAAATCTAAAGGAAAAAAAAAAATAGTACATTATTTTCCTAAATCTAATTTATATGATGTTTCTTGCTTCTCCAACCTTTTCTTAACTGTGTAACAAGCTGATGCTCTCAGCATGTGGAACTCCTTGCCAAATTTTGGTGAAATGAAGACTTGTATTTTTGGTCTTTTTTCTTCTAAGGGATCAAACAAACAGAGCAATCTTGTGTACATATTTTGTAGACTACAAATACAGAAAGCTGAGTGCTTTTTTTTCTTTCTTTGTTTTTAAGAGCTTGGGACAATGGTACCGACATAGCCAAATCCCGCAATTGTAAATGTGATGACTTGAAGAAATAGATATATGAAATAATTGTTCTTTCCGTAGAGAAAGTCATAGCATCCACAAATGAAAAGAAACACAGCGAATCCCAGCTCGTGAATTTGTATTCTGAAATAAACAAAGACCAATTCTCATTAACTAGGGGGGTTTTCGTAATTAAACCCAACCTCAAGAATTCTTAATGTAAGTCACCCAGTGTTATTTTTTGAGAGCCCAAAATTTTAAAATTTTTAAAAAATATATAATCTTGGTTCTGTCCTTGTGATTTATAACGACATATCCAAAACGTAGGTGATTTTTTACCTGTCCCCGAGAAGCTTGGAAAGAGTCTTTCTTGGTGCAGCTTTGTTGGATTTGTTCTTGAGAGTATCTCCGAGTTTTTCAGTGACAACCCATTCGTTAACTCTCTTCCCCTCCAAAAGTCCTATGATTGTAGCCTTGGTCCGGTGGAAAGACATAACATTCTCGAAAAGTACCCAATAGAACAACAAATGGAACGACCTGAAGAATGCGAATAAATTCATTAAAATCAGTAAAATGATGCCAACATAAACTGAAATTAGTTTTCTTGAAACTATCTATACCTTGGAGTTCCTACAGAATTAAGCATTGTAATGATGCAAGGAAGGTAAATTGCACCCCATTTCGGAACATATACTTCCGGGACAAGAATAGTTAATGGCAGAACGACGCAATAAAAGAAGAAAGTGAACATATGGGCTATGAGCTTTCGGACAAAGAAGAAGCTGTAAATCACGTAAAACTTCTTGTACAGAGTAACTTTCTGGCAAAAGCAAAAAAAAATAAAATTATTTAACTAATATTAACATAACATTTGCAAATATTACTTGAATTCTTGCAAATAAAACAAACCTTGTTCATAACAATATCCATCATCATCTTCCTGAATAAATTGGCCGGTCCACAAGACCATCGGTGCTGCTGGAAACGGAAGGCTTTGAAAGTACTAGGAAGTTCACTTTTTACCTAAATAGGTAAATAAATAGGGATTAGTAATTGTAAAATGATATAATACGATGTAATAAAGTGAAATACTGATATGATCATATACATGTAGGTCTCCTAAGTATAGGAATTTCCAGCCCTTGAGACCGGCTCGAACAGCAAGATCCATGTCTTCGACCGTGGTTCTGTCTTTCCAACCTCCGGCCTCGTTTATTGCAGCAATTCTCCATATTCCACCAGTTCCTGTAATAATACTAGGTTGTTACAGCCAGTTTTATTACAAAATGTTATTTAAATTAATTGAAAATGGTATTAACTGACCATTGAAGCCAAAGAAGGCATGAGTTGCTGAACCCACTTCTTGCTCAACTGTAAAATGATAGTCCAATGACATTTCTTGCATTCTTGTCAGCATGCATTCATCTGCATTCACTGCAATCCAAAAAAAAACCCACCTTTTCTGTTAATAATTTTTAAGAAGAATAATTACACCTTTTAAATTACATACGACTTTAGTCACTAAAAACTATACTAAATTAAATTAAAATAAAATTATTATATATTTATATGTCAATGATTCTAACATTGTCCAATGAAACCAACATATGTGTAGAAAACTTTTCTGACACCACGTGACACGAAAATAAATTGATTGCCACGTCACTTATCACAACCTGGAATTACATCTATTTCCCACTTTTTTTCTCTCTTTCTAAACTTTATTACTACCCCAAATTGCAACTGTCGGTATACCGACAAATGCTGACACAAAAAATTAATGTATTTTTATGTAGCTGTATAAATAATGTTCAATTTATTAAACTTATATAATCTAATTCTAATTTTAATTTTAGATTTCTACACGTTATGCATGTAAAAAAAAAAAAAAACAGAAGAAGAATTTTTCTTATAAACTGTTTCGGGAAAAAGTTAAGTGCGGCTCCACCAATGGGGTCTGCCGCAGAGCATACTAGCAGTCTGGCACATGGAGCAGAGACTTTAAATGACGATTTTGACCTTGATGATAGTATTTTATATCTATATATTTATAATATATACAAAAATAATAATTAGCAGTTTTAATAAATTTTCGTCCGATTCAGAAGAAAAAGACAAACCTACCCCGAATATTTAGCACTTCCATGCCGATCAATCCGGGAGAGGAACAGATTGTTCCAGCAAAAGGTCAGGTCAATTTCGTCATTAAATTATTAATTGTTTAAAAATAGTATACATGACGGTGAGTTTCGATAAGCAAAGGAAAGGGGTTATCATGAAAATTAGAGAAATTTTGGGGTTTCAATCAAAATAACCACTAAAGTTAGTCATATTAGGAAAAGAACATTAGGTGACCTTATTATGTATGTATTAGCTATAACTAATAAATTAGTAGAAATAATTTGACTAATAATGTTGGTTGTTAAACTTAAACCCCACCAAAACAAAAGTCAAAAAATGTTTACGAAATAAGGTAAGGGAAAAGGAGGGAGGGTGGAAATTGTAATATTTGGATTTAATAGGACCTAACCCCGTGATACGTGGTGAGAATGTAGACAAACAAGAAGAAATGCAGAAGAGTCCCTCTCCATTGATGGGCCCCACTTTTCCCCGCAAAGTATGCAACAAATCTCTCCAAGAAGCCACGAGAAAAAGAAGAAAACCAAAAGAATATCTACATTTACAAGTTACACCCTCTAAATAGCAGCAATTGCAATGATAGTGTAGTGAGATAGCACCGACACTTTTGCATGTTTAGGCACCTCAAGAAACAAGAAAAATACAAATGATTATCCGACTTGGACCAAGTTTTAACACAATTCATTAATGTTATGTACTTTTTTCCAAAAAATGTAATAAGTTCTTGAATTTATAATAAAGAGTTAAAATTATTGATTTCACGAAATTTAAATGTGAAGCTTGGCTTACCAAATCTCCAACGAGCTTGAACAAGGGCAATGTCGCGATTATGGATGAGAAAAGGTACGGCCCGACGGAGAAAATCGGGTTCCGGTCGAAAATCGGCATCAAAGATGACCACGTATTCGCAATCTTGTACATAATCACGTTTCAAGCCTTCTTTAAGGGCTCCGGCTTTATATCCTCCTCTTGTCTCTCTAATTTGGTATCTAATATTTATGCCTTTACTTGCCCATCTAATGCATTCCTTCTCAACCATGTCCTACAACATATTAATTCGAACAATTGATAATGATACTGAAATTGTATAGTACGAACAAGCATTGATCAATTAACATAGAGGAATCATGGAAAATTCTTGTATAAGTTGTATTTAATTAAAGTGGTATGCCATTTTTTCATTTATTTAAAAATACATTTACAGAGGCGGGACAGCACAAGAATTGTAAGAGTGTGCTGGTTTTTTGAGATGAGTGCATAAAAAACAGCCCAATGGTGAAGTGACAAGAAAGTCTACAAACCCAATTGATCCCATTTCAGAAAAAAGTCATTGTGATTTCAGAGAATCCAAGGTTAAAAGCCATAAAAGTTCTTGGTAAAATCCAATCATAATAATTTTTTATGTGGTAATTCCAAAAATATACTTAAATGCAACTCAATTTCATGATCAAACGTTTGGTTGGTCAATATTTTACCATAATAAGATGAATAATTTGCAGCTTTCTGTTTTTGAGAAGTATGATTTGCAGCTTTTGAAATATATATACGTAAATTTACCTTAATTACAAGGTCAGTGGAATCATCCAGTACTTGAATGACGAGCCTATCAGCAGGCCATGAAAGATTACACGCTGCACCAATGGAGATCTTGTAAACCTGTAACAGAATCAACAAAACCCTCAGCACTTCCTCTCACACGTACTCGAATGTGTGTGTGTGTGTGAAAAAAAAACACGAAAACAGACCTCTCTTTCGTTGAACATGGGGATCTGAATAAGCACCATGGGAAACACACCACTCCCCATTTCCAAATCATCTTTCATCGGCTCCCAATTGTATCTCTTGTCAGGCTTTTTCCAGAAAAGCTTGACCAGAATTATAACAACTCCCATGTAAAGCCTCTCCATGAACACCATTATCGACATCGCCAAGCAAATATACACGCAGACATTCAGCAACGGAACTATCAATGGCGCTTTGACTAGTTCCCATAGAAGACCAAATTGCCCCGCGATGTCCGCCGTGTAACCGGGCAACGACTCCGGTATGAAACTTTTCGCAGAAACTTCAGCCATTGTTAAAGTAAAAAACAGGGGAAATGTGAAAAACAGGGGATTAACAGATCTACTGAATTTCAGCTACTCTGTTTGTTTGAATCTCAATAATGAATGTGGAAAAAATGCAATTGACATGAATGTGAAGGAATTCGAACTTCACTGAAGAAAAAATTGAAGGGTTTTTGAGCTTAGTAAATGAGTTGCAGATCCCTGTTCCTGCACTCACTCTCTGATCTCTCTGCTTCCAGTTTGAACCAAACAATACTTGTAATTTCTTACTTCTGCATCAAAATGGAAGATGGAGAGAGAAGTATTGCTGCATTTTGTAGAGAGAGAGAGAGAGAGGAGTTGAGGAGAGTGGAGCAAGTTATGGAGGAGTCGGTGAGGGAGAAGTGAAGAGGTTTTATAGTCAATATGTGGTCTCTGTAGTCTGTAGAGTGTAGACTTGCTGCTGTTGCTAAGGCTCAAGAGATTTGGTGTTTTTATGATTAATAATTAGCATTAATTAATTACCTAATAAAAACACATAATGAGTGGTAAGTGGCAACTTGTCTCTTTGAAACCTTGGCGAAATTTTTTACTCTTTCCTTCCCTTTTATTGACTTTGCTTTCTTTTTTTTCTTATATAAATGTTGGTAATTGTAGCAATAAAATATAATATAACTTTTCTTTCAAAATGGGCATGTCATCGACTAAATTGGAAGAAAAATGATTATGTAATATAAGGAGAAAATCTCACTTTATATCTCATGAGGTACTCATTGTTCGGTTTTCGTTGTATATATTACAAAAATCTCATTTTATATTCCATAAAAGTGCAAAAATTACGTCCCAAAGTTAATATGGCTGCAACATGAAGTGGATTAGTGGTTAGTCAATTGACGGAAAACTAACTTTGTGACGTAAAGTGAATAAATTACGTCACAAAGTTAGTATGACTGTAACTGGTAGTGGATTAGCTGTTAGTCAATTAACAGAAAATTAATTTTGTGACGTAAAGTGAATATTATTGTACTTTATGGAACATAAAATAAGATTATCGTAATGTACAAAAGTAAAAACGAAATGATAATATTTTATAAAACGTAAAATGAAATTTTATCATTTTATATAGGTTCATATATGGTTTAAAATTTAATTTGTTAAACATTAGAATGTATTCTGACCATCCATCGTTGTAATTTATCATTTTCATATAATTTTATCCATACTATCTTTCTCGAATTTAGTTGCTAAAAACACAACACGTACTAATCATATATATATATATATAAGAAAATGAAAGAGTGAAATGTTTTAGGAAACATGTTTATTTGGCAATGAAGTGGATAAGTTAGAATTGATTTATTTTGCCATGTAGATTGTTTCATTAATTAATTTAATTAATTATTTATAACTTATATATGTATTTATTGACTTTCCATATTTTTGTTTATATCAATTATCAAGAAATTTGTAACTCCTATTTAATTATAGAACTATATAACTAATATATAATATTAAAATTAATTTTTTTTTTCAAAATATAGTTTTAAGTAAATTTTAACAAGCTTTAGAGTTATCCATACGGTATTGAATGTTTGTTAATAAAAATAAAGACAAAATAATGTATTCAATATATCCATTAAAAGATTATATTTAATATTTTAATTTCTAACCAATATTTTTGATAGAGCAAATTCAAATGAAAATTTATCTAACTGAAGTAAGGAATTTTTTTTTTAAATTTAAGTTTAAATAAATTTTATTATTATTTTAATGATATAAAATAAATAAATAATTAATTTTCTTGAAAATTTTTTTTTCAAATACGCGTGTCTCATGTTCATTTTGTGGTAGAAAATTTATATTTATTTCAATGTAAATAAAAATTTTAAATTATTATATTTGAGTATTAATATTTTTCATAATATAAAAGAAATTTCAATAATGAAATGAATATTATTATGACTCAATAACGAAACAATAACAGATTATTTAATAAAAAAATAATATAAAGTATATTAAACAACTATTTTTCGACCAAAGAGACAAAGAGATTCCAATCATTATTTATATGCATGGCCTATTATTAAATAGTTTTTTAGTATTTTAATTATCATTTTAATATTTCTATAACCGTCATGATATTCCTTCTCTATATATGTATAAATATATATTCTCTCTAATATAAATATAAAATCAGTACTTTGTCATAAAAATATCATATTACTATTTTTATACATTTAAAATGAGTTTTTTATATACAAAATTCCTGATTATTTTATAAAATGAATTACTTTGGTGTGTACGCTTCAAATTCTGAATTAATAATTTTTGACATATTGTTAATAATTATATAAAAAATATAATATAATTTATTTAATAATATATATTTTATAAGTAAATTATCCCGTGCAACGGAGAGGTTAAAAAGCTAGTTAGCAACTACTCTTGCATGAGAATATTTATAGTTATGACTTTATGGGGCGACTTAATTACTCAAACATGCTTGATTTGATCTAAAGCGAAATTAGGTTGAATTTTGAACAATTAAATTATCAATATATGTAAAAGTAAAAACATATACAATAGACACTTTGAACTTTGAAGTCCACATTTTTTTTCTTCTTTCATTTTAATCTTTGAAGTCCACATTTTTTAATCCCCTTATTTTAACCATGTCACAAAGAATTTTGTGATGATAGGGCCCAATGTGCCGACTACAGGTTAATAATGTACCTTTTTAATTTTTATCCAAAAAGAGGGTAAACAACCAAAAGTAGGTCAAATTTCCGATGACCGGAGACTGAATCCGGCACCGGAATTGTGATTAAAACAATTATTTTGTTTAATTGCAGACTGACTCTAGAATGTGGTGGTTCTATTTCCATGATTGTGTAGGTCGATTGATTGGAAATTAACAGGTAAGTTTTTTTGTGGCAGTGCATTTGGCCTATTATAAGTTTATGGGCAAATTACACTTTAAACCCACGAACTATATTCTATGTTTGAGTTACCCCTTAAACTATCTAAATCTAATATTTAGTATAAAATATTGAAAAAAATCCGTATCACTATATCTGTTTATATGCATATCTGGAATAGTGATTCCATTGATATAGGAGATTCGGATTGTTTGAGGTTTTGAGCAATTATGGGCCAAACATATGTACGGTAAATAACTATCCAATATTATAACTTTTGGAAAACAATTTTAAGTACAGGTAACATTTAAGCAGGATTCATGTGAATTACAGCAAAGAAAAAAAGAAGTTGAAGAATAATGAGAAGAATGGGGCGTTTCACAAGATGACAGCAGCATATGAATATGTGGCAAAATTTACAAGCTTTGCTTTGCTAACAACTAACAAGTGTAAAAAATATATATATATAAATGGAGAAAAAATTTAATTTAAAATTAAGGAAAAAATACTAAAAAAATTCAGTAAAATTAAATTGTATCTTTACTATATACTATTTTGAATTAATATATGATATATTTATATAATAAATATTGCAACTTTCATGTTATTATATATAATGTTGAATTTATGAGCGCATGCAGGATGGTGTACCAGTACCACGGCTTCCAGTATAAAAAAGCCAATGAATGGTTTTCTTATTCTAAATCACCGAATAACACAACTTTTTTATTCTAAAGAGCCCATGACTGATTTTTCTTTACAAATCATCATTGAATTTCTTACATTATTTTTTAATATTCAATTAAAATTAATTTTTATTTACCTACACTAATTTGTACATACAAAAATCTTCTTATTAGGATTAAGTTATGAAGATTCTTATTTTTTAATTTTAAATTAAAGTTCTACAGGATATATCAGATCATATGAATTGATTCATATCATAAGGTAATTAAAGTCGCAGCATTATTACAACACAAGCCGTTATTTTGTCCACAATTTCCAATATCGCAGCCAAAAATAGGATATCTTTTTTATATTATTTCCCCGAACGGATACCAAAATTTGGGCGTAATTGAAGCACCATATCGTTTTCAATCTTTTATGGTATCTTTTATGATGTGATGCATGGCTATGAAAATATGGATTGATACAGTATGATAAATGATATAATATTACATAATTTTTTAATATTTATTTTTAATTAGATAGGTGTTCGATACGATACTACACATAATAAACAGTTATTTTATGAAGAATGTCCGTACATTGTATTTGTTTTTGTAAAACAAAAAAAAATGTAAAACCAAAAGTTCTTATAGAATAATTATTTCTCAAATAATAGTAGTAGATTTTATTATATTCGAAGAAAATATGGCTTTTAATGTAGTGTTTTGGGAGAAAGTGAGGACTAAGGAAGAAAAAAAGTGCTTAGGGGTCGCTTTTGCTTTTTTACACTACTTGTAGCTTATCTATTCCTTCTTCCTTCTCTTTTTTTTTCTTTTTCCTTTTTGTTTTGTCTGAATTTAGTCAAAAGCAGAGCTCTAAGCAGCGAAGAAACTTGCGAGATTTGCTATTCGCATGCAAAAAAATAATAATTAAAAGTCTCTTTCGTCGGTCGTTTATTTGGAATTATATATTTGCAGATATATATAATCTACGTGTTCCGGCCAATATTACAAAATACAAATGCTTCCATAATTAATAAGATTACATATCTAACTAAATTAACTTTATGAAAAGAGAATATTGGTATGTTAGCTTAATTGAAGGTCTCGACTCTCGAGTTTGAGTCACCCTAAAAATGTATTTGTCATTGGTAGAGAGAGTTTTATACTTAAGTGATCCGACTAAGCTCAATCGATCGACCCATATAAATGGAATTTAGGAAAAGAAAAGTTAACCCTAACTTCAGTTAGGAAAACAATTTTGGGCAAACATGAAATGTAAAACTAGGTGTAAAAAGTACTTTGAAGTTTGAACCCTTTTCCATAAAGAAAACATTTTTACCTCAAAACAAAAGTTTTCACAATTTAAATACCAGTATACTACCAACCCAAGAGTTTCTAAAACGAAGTATGATAAAACAAAATATTTTGATTTAAATATTAGGAATCAAGGTGATTTTAAATAAAGTATGAGAAGTTTATAAATTATATTAATCCTATGATTTTATTATATATTTAAACATTTATTATATATATTTTTATTAGAGACCATCAATCCCACATCAAAAAATTAAAGATATAAGTTTCAATATATATAATGGTTTGACAAACTTAACTTTTGGAAGTTAAATTAGAACGAGATTCATTTTCTTCACAAATATCAATTTAATTAAGAATACATAGCCACATACCCTCCGCAAAATCTGTCCAACCACATAAATGATGTTATAAAAATTCTTTGATAAAATATATTTCTGTAATTTTAAAAATTACAAGGTATATTTTTGTAATCAGCCCAAACATTATGATATGCGAGTGTAATTTCTAATTTATGATGCACGGACACTTCTAAAAATCCTATCATGTTGTGTCTTGTCATGTTCGACACCGTGTCGAACACTTATCTAGTATAGAATGTCCAAAAAAATTCATGTTGCCGTATTTGTATTATGTCGTGTCCGTATCCCGTATCCCGTGTTTCATAGTTTCTAATTTATTTAATTTGAAAGTTCTTGAAACTTACCACTTTAGCATGTACATTTATTATTACATAGGTAAGATGAGCACAAATGTTTTGCTAGGATTAGTTTATCCATGACTGTTAACTGTCCTTCTCAATCCAACTGCCAATCTTTGTTTTTGTGTGTAATAAGTCTCAATTAGTTTTTATTGCTCATATAGAACCAAACGCATTTGATTTCCAATTAATTACCTAAGTAATTGTTTATTTGGTGACACCCTTAATTACACCTATCATAAGGTAATTAATCATATTATAAGGAGACCAAAAAGAGAAATTAGACCAGCGATCGAACAAATCATTACTTAACTTAATAAACTTTATATTAAATATCAAATGATGTTAACAAGTTAGCAGTATATATATTTAATGACCATCTGGTTAATGAAAAATAAAATATTAAGTTAAGTAGAAAATGAAGGTAACCTAATTATTACCTTTTTAATTATTTA
Source organism: Verbena officinalis (assembly GCA_958496215.1). Taxonomy (NCBI): domain Eukaryota; kingdom Viridiplantae; phylum Streptophyta; class Magnoliopsida; order Lamiales; family Verbenaceae; genus Verbena; species Verbena officinalis. The sequence goes on from OY292385.1 coordinate 3,174,932, forward strand.
TTGGCGAATACATAATACAATGTCCTAACGCGCGTGTATACAATAATATGCAAGAAATGTTCAAAATAATCTCAACTAATTAGTTTTAAAATGGGATATTGTAAATTAACTTTCTTAAAAAAGAGACTTATTATAATAATTGAATGTTGTACAAATGGCAATCAAATTCCATTATTAAGCTTATATAACTGCAGATCCAGTGACTACTATCCACTGGTTAATCATGAAACATTGTCTCTATTTTACTTTTTACTGTTCCGGGACTTTCAAGTTTCAACTATACTTAATTATTATTATATGTAAAACATAATTAATAAAAAAGGTATGCATTATAACTTATCCATAATTCGCAAAGTACAATAAGTAATTATATGACAATTAAGAATATTATATAAATTATAAATTAATAATAAAAAAGGGACATTGATATTCTCCTTAAAATTAAAACTTAAATATACCCTCCTAAGTTAAGGGACTTATTTAATTGTACAAATATATTTGAAATTAACATATTATTCTCAGAACTGTTGAGTGCCAGTGGCCATTATATATAGAGATATTATTTTCAGTGATGATGAATAATAATATGTAGATAGACTACGTACCCAATTTTATATTTCGGATTGGATCAAAAGTGTATATTTATACAGTTGTATTATTATTATTATTATTATTATATAATAATAATAATGGAGATTAATTTTGTCACGTGAGGACATCTAGCATACATGTTAATAATGCAGAAGATCGCATATGGTGGCACATGTATTTGGTAATTAAAGGACAAAAATAGCCATCATATATATTGTAATATCCCAGATCGTTTGTGAAGGAAAATAAAATTTTCTTTACAAGGGAGTGGATGTATTTATCTTATGAACGCATTTTAAAACCGTGAGGTATATTCCTGAAGATTCTTCCAAAGCAGACAATATCTATAAGTGAATTCTCATATTGTTACAGATGGTATCAGAGCTGGGACTTGGATCGGTACGCCAACGAGGATATCTGCAAGTGGTTGCCCAAATTGTTACATATATATAAAAATATATAATTCATCTTCATATAAATAATATGATAGATATTTATATGTTGATCAGTTGGCCAAAAACTAGCCAGACAGAGGACTAAAATTAACCAAAATTTTCTAAAAATACTTCCATTTAGGATTTCAACTTTCAATTGGGAGTTGTTTGGTATTTTCGAAAATTTTACATATTTATCGAAATTTCTAGTAATTTTTCAAATACGATGTATTGATATGTAAATCCACCAAACTTTAGGTTACATAAATGCAATTTAAGGATTAATTTGTCTAATTATTACATACTTATTAGGAAAAAACAGTTAAAAATCATTCAGTTAAACTGTTAAAGTCTTTTTTTTTTTTTTAAAAAAAAAGCCAACATAGAAGAACTGAGGAAGTTATATACATAATAACATACATAGCCAAAAGAAAAATAATAATTTGAATTAGCATGGGGGGAAAGATGAAAACAAATTGCGGGAGCAGCCCACATGCCTGCGAACTGGTCCAACTAGGCCCATTCTTTGTCTAATTTCTACCTAAAATATATTAATTAATTTCAAAGTGTCGGCAAAGCCAGATTAAATTTCCCATTAATTAAGGAGAATTTCTGGGAATTAATGAAGTCAAATGTTACTTAAGAGTTAGGTATTTTGACGAATCGGACTTTATACTTTCTTTAACTACCGCATTTCCGGAAACTGGTTGCTCGTATATACGCATGATCATGTAACAGTGAGTATCTACTTCCAATATTGTTTTTAGGTTTGAATACTACAAATGTTTAATTTGGAGCTATTTTCTCAAACCTATTTATTCCGTATACAAGTTAGAAGCTAGAAATCTATTAATATCACTTTTTAGTTAGCTTTGACCCCTAGCTTTTAAGTTATTTTTTTAATAAATGAAAATTTGTATAGTTTAATTGAAAAACAGAAAAAAAAATGTCTCATGTATTATTACGTTTTTTTTTTCTTTCACATTTTACCTCCTTTATTTTTGGTTTTAAATTGCTTTTTAATATTCATAGGTTTTACAAAATGCCTTCTTCGATCAAATTTAGGTAGAATATACAAGAATATTCAAGCGAAATGTGGAATATTCAGGCGGAATGTGAATATATGAAATGAGAATATTTCGCCTGAACCATTGAATTTTAGGATAAGTTCAGATTAACCTAACCAGGTCACCCAACAACCCAACTCAATCCAACCGAAACCAAGATTTTTTTTTCCTATTTTTTTCTTAAATTTTCTAAATTTATGAATATTCATTACAAACAAAAACTCTAAATAGAAGAGTTTCCACTTTCCACACACCGACAAAAAACAAAGGATTTATGATCCTCTGCTCTGCTACTAGAATAGCAACTTCCCAAGTGAGCCAGAGCTTTTATTGCTTTCAATCCTTAGAAATAACAATTAATTTTCCCCATATTACCGTAAAAATACAAAGAATTTATGTAAAGATGAAAATGTATCAGTAAACAATAAAAATAAAATAAAAAAATGAGCATGTTATATTGTGCTTCATTCATTGCAGAAAAATTCCCCATATTCCTATATAGCGCAGTCATTCTTACAATTTACAAAGTTTCTTGTGAACATCAAATAAATTAAAACAAATGTGGAAACCATCTCTTTCTTCATGTTTATACATAGAAAGTTGGTGAAGAAATTGTATGTCTCTTTATATTTTGGGTTCCCACCCGTTTTTCCTAAGTTTCGATACTATAAAAGCTCAATTAAAAGCGATTCTCGCAATACAGTTATTCCATACACAAGCTAGAGTTTGAATCATAAATCTTACTTAAGAATCTAGTGACTCATCCTAAGGAAACACTTACATTTGGTTGTCTCTCTTCATATCTAATTGAGGTATATTTATATTAGTCAATTTTGTAGCAGCAAGTATATTAATATGACTTGAATAAACAAACAAACCAACTGATCAGTTTGTTCTTAGCTGACAACTCGTTTTGGAACAAACAATGAGGCCCAAATAATGATTTATGGCCCAGTGAAAAATAACTCTGCGTGGGCTTTCGAAATGGGTCATTTAATTGGCCCAATATTATTCTTTTCAACTTGGGCCGATCCAAATATAAGGCTTCAAAAGCCTTAATTTGTTGGAGTGCAAAGTCCATGGTTGTTTGTTTGGACTCTTTTATGCTGTGATTCAATTCGGCCATATCTTTAACCAAATTTTATCGTAAGATCCGATCAATATAAAACATTTTCGGGACATAAATATCTATTTAATAATTTTTCAATTAATAATAAAATTATATTTATGTAAACCGAATCGCGATATTAATAACAATCAATTAAGTAATATTATGAAATAAAAAAAAAAATCTCACAAATCACATGTCAATAAAATACGAATTCGAAGTTGAAATCTTAGAAATAACAAATACTTTAGTCAGAATTATGAATTAATGGTACGATTGATCCGACTAACTGACCTTTTATCTAGCCTATTAAAACTAACCATCTTTCTCTATCTTTTTACTTTTTCTTATAACTAATAGGATTATAGAAACGGAGATGAGAGATTATTTTCTTTTAAAACCACACACTGATACGATGGAAAGTGTTCGCCCGAGTTCTTCAGCGCTGCACGGCGGAGCTCCTCCATATGCGGAGGAGCCCCTCCACAAAGAAGTACTGGATGCCGGTGCACAATTCGTTCTTAAATCCAGAGGTCAGTCACACAGATATATATATATGTATATGCATTTATAATTTTGACACTTTTGAGGATGTTGGAATTAATCACAGGCTATTAACTTTATCTTTTCCGAACTGATTTGACAAGTTTAATTTGCAGAAGATAAGGATACTTTCTTATAAGCTGAACTAAAAAATAACTATAAATTTTATTTTTATTTTGTCTCTTCTTCTTCTCTCTCCTATCATTAGACTGGGTTTCTTGTGTCCATTAGAAATTTAGAATAAAAAAAATCCTTTTTCAATTTATTTACATACTGTGCCAATTGATGAAATATATGTTGTATAATCAAAATAATGATATTTACCAGAGAAAAATGCAGATTTCATTCCTAAATTGGTTCATTTTTAGATTTTGTTCCAATAATTTTACAATTTGAAACTCGTTTTTTAAAGTATAATTTTCTGCAAATGTAGTGTTAGATGCCAATTTATTTAGTTTTTGAATGGAATTATGCGTGCACATTAGTTCTTCAAAATGAGAGAAAAATTACACGATGAAAATCTGATTTGGAGAGATTGAAATTAGCTAAACAACATAAAAATATTAGTTTTCTCTTGTAGCATTATATAATTATCCGACGTAATATTCCAATAGTAAATTGCAAAATTTTACAGTGCATGTTTGAATGGTAAACTGTGAAGAAAAAAAAATCATATAGTAAATTGTCAAAATTGTGATAGTTGGAATGACAAATAATTTTCCTTTTTTATAAAACTCAAAATATAGGAACTAAGGTGATAATTTTTTTTTTCTTTTATTATATAAAGTCGAGCTCGTGTTTAATTAGAGAAAAGGGAACTTACTGTTATAGGGTCATGGATACATTGTGGATACCATTTATCGACGTCGATCGTAGCGCCGGCATTGTTGAGTCTTCCATTTGCATTTGCATCGCTTGGATGGACGGCTGGGATTGTAAGTTTGGTTATCGGAGCAGTGGTGACATTTTACTCGTACAATTTGTTATCTCTTGTGCTTGAACATAATGCTCAGTTGGGAAATCGCCATCTCAGATTTCGGGACATGGCCAATCACATATTAGGTAAAAGAAAATCACTGTTCAATGTCGTGTTTGTATCATTGTATCTGTCCAAACCCTCCAATTTTATATATATATATTTTTACAATTTTAAGGAAAAAAACAATTTGGACAAGAAAGAAATTTTTACGAAACCCCAAATAAATCAATCCAAACGTGTTGTAAATCCTCAACCTTTCTTGTTTTGGGGCGATCTCAGAGTCAGATAATCAAAGAGAAAAGTCGTGCACGATTTATAGTTGGAGCCGTGTTTAAATTGATTCCAAAAAATCAAATAATTCAAAAGTATTACTACTGTGTTGAAACTTTGGTTATAGTGAGAGATTATTTTCTACAAAAATTACAAGAATATAGTTCGATTCATATGATGTAGTTTTGTAATTAATATGTGAGGACTAGGTAATTTAACTTAGGTACAACTATTAGGCAAGACCATAACATAAATTATTTAGTATCTTTTTTCCTTTATTTAGTTGTATTTTAAAATTTTAATCTTAAAATTGATTAAATATGATTGGCTGCAGGACCAGAATGGGGTAAATATTATGTTGGTCCAATTCAATTTCTGGTGTGTTACGGTGCAGTAGTTGGCAATACTCTTTTGGGAGGACAATGCATCAAGGTCAATCCTATACTTAACTTAATAATTATATAAGTAATTATCAATCAATTAATTAAAAATACTAATAAGGGTTATTTACATATGGATCACAAGGGAATATCCAATATTACAATCTAACCCCTGTTAGTTGAAAACCGATTGATGAGTTTGATGATGGAAGGTGTTGGTTTTTTCTGCAATGGATGAAATTTGTAATATTTTGACCAACGGTAGTCTAATGCTAATATTGAATACTCATGTGGGGTCTACATGTAATTAACCATACTGATACTTACAAAATTACTATACCATAAAGATGATAAAAATCCACATTTAGTGAATTCCAAGTCCTTTTAGTTTCTCTATACGATCCTGTTTACTACAAGTACACCCCATAGGAGCTTCTTAATTACAAACAAAGCCCAATTTTTAGGGTCTTGATAGGAATATTCCGTTAAAATTTTGATGGGACCCTAACAAAACCCTAAAATTTGAGTGTTTTTTGTAATTATGAAACTCCTATGGGGTGTAAGTGTAATATTTAGACTGAGAGGGTCACAATTCGTAGTTTTTTTAACAAACTCATTTGGGGTCCAAATGTAATTAACTCCTTATACAAATATATAACTTGGATTTTCAATTATTTGTTTGTCCAGGCAATGTATTTACTCTCATATCCAGATGGAAACATGAAGCTTTACGAATTCGTAATGATATTTGGTGGACTAATGTTGATGTTAGCTCAATTCCCATCTTTTCACTCATTGAGGCACATCAACTTGGTTTCTTTGGTACTATCCCTTGCCTATAGTGCATGTGCAACTGCTGGTTCCATTTATATTGGTAATAATCACCTAATTAAGATATAATTACAAATAATACATAGAATTAACTCTTTATGACTATGATTAGGTGGTGATATTTTTCAGGAAGGTCATCTAAAGGACCAAGAAAAGACTATTCTCTGGACAGCAATGACCAATCTCGAATATTTGGTATCTTTAATGCGTTAGCTGTTATTGCTACCGCTTTTGGCAATGGGATTATTCCAGAAATACAGGTTTTGTAATATTCGATTTCATCTGTAATTTCAGAAACGACAATATATGTAGTCCCTGTAGTTTTTGCAGATCTACCTTTTCTTTCTTCTTTTAGTCGCTAAATTCCTCGATCTTTTGGTGTAATCTTACAGGCAACATTGGCGCCACCGGTCAAGGGCAAGATGTTTAAGGGCCTGTGTATTTGTTATGCAGTCGTAACAGTTACTTTTTTCAATGTAGCCATTTCCGGGTATTGGGCATTTGGAAATCAAGCTGAAGGCCTCATTCTCAGCAATTTCTTGGATATTAATGGCAAGCCTTTAGTGCCGAAATGGTTCATTTTGATGACCAATCTTTTCACTATTCTTCAGCTATCGGCTGTCGCTGTGGTAAGAATTTTACCACAAGGCAAGAGAATTCATGCACACACAAAAGATGCAGAAAATTACACTTAGACCCCCTGTAGGTTAGAAAAGTACACTTAGACCCCCTAAGGCTAACAATGGTTGTGAACTGCCCATTATGCTCTTATCATCACTGAACTTTATTTTCTTGAAACTCGACCCATATTTCTTGGAAGTGAATTCATTCTAAGAAAATCTGTGAGTTTCTTTAAATTTGTATTATGTTTTTCGACAGGTCTACTTGCAACCGATGAACGAAATTCTTGAACGAACATTTGCAGACCCCAAGTGTGGGGAATTCTCTGAGCGCAACGTCGTCCCAAGAGTGATATCGCGATCGATCGCGGTCACAATATCGACTACTATTGCAGCAATGCTACCATTTTTTGGGGATATCAATGCAATGATAGGAGCTTTTGGTTTCATGCCACTCGACTTTGTTCTTCCACTTGTGTTCTTCAACGTCACATTCAAGCCATCAAAGAGGGGTCTCGTATTTTGGCTAAATACAACAATAGCTGTAGTTTTCTCAGTTTTGGGAGTTATAGCAGCAGTTGCAGCAGTAAGACAAATTAGTCTCGATGCCAAAACTTATAGATTGTTTGCCAATATCTGATCAATATGTAAGTTGTAATTAAATCATATCTTCTTTTGTGTTGCTTGTAGTGTATAGGAAAATTCTCATGTTACTGTATATAAATAAAGGAAAATATTATTTTCGATGTCAAGATTTAGCCCAATTTTCTTATTAAGTCTTAAGATTTTGGGTCTGATGCATAACAGATTTAATCAAATGTGGGACAATTGCCTCTTATCATTTGTATGTTAACGGAGAGTTCTTACTTAACCTGTTTCATGACATTTCTTGTTTTAACTTAATTTTCAAATGGAATACAAGATTTTTGGGGTCTCACATGGACAATTAGAGATGGACTCATCAATCCTTAACTAAATATCACTACAATTCAGTGAGAAAACTAATCACTGATTCACTGTTGTCGGAGGTCGATACCCACAAAGAAAAACCTTTTACTCATGGTCTTGTCTTCTATTTTGGGTCATTAGTGCTTCTTGGAATCTGGACCATAACTCTCTTATGACTTGTTATCAAGCACTGGGCCTAGTATTACTCTAATAATTAATTTTATAATTAATAACTATATATCATGAAAATAAACAAAACTCATACTTTAATTAAACGAAGTCAACATTAGAATCTTATCAATTTCGGTACACTAAAACAAAAATTAGTTCACACTTAGTCAGATTTAAAAATTAATCATGACCGACGACTACCGGTTACTCCACTGACCTTTATGAAAATATCATTTTGTCCGTCATTTTCCCCCTTTTTCTTTTCAAATAAAAAGAAGGGTGTTAATTAACTGGTAAAAACGAATGGACAAAAAGTCTATTTCAAAATAAATATGTTTCCTTAAATATAAAATTAGTATAACTAAAAAGAAACTTTACCTATCTTTTTTTTTAAAAGCCAAACGAAAATCAGAATAAAAATGTGTCAAAAGCAATTAGCTAGCTAGGTCCCATCTACTGGAATTATATTAATATCTAACATTAGCATTAAAATGAAAAGTTGAAAAAAAAATACTCCATAGTCCTTCATAATACTTGTATTAATTAGGTTATAACTCGTATTTTTCAAATTATACTTGTTTATTAATTAATAATATTACTCCTAAAGTCAATTAATTAAATTACAATTATTGGTAACGCGGCCTCAACTTGCATAGCTAGGATAGTAGGATGTATAGATTTTCCCAGTTATATTGGGGATCTGATTATTTCTAACGCTACTTAAATCAATGCATGATTTATTCTCAAAAATTATACTAGATTATATTTACGGTATCAAAAATGATATTAATTCTTTATTTACAAAGTACAATTTTTTCAATAACTAATAATACATTAATAATCACAATTTTTATTTTTTTAAAACAAACTTAATAATCACAAGTTGATTCCCCAAGGTGGACGCATACGGCACATAATATATTATTATTAGAATATATATATATATATATATATATATATATATATATATATATATATATATATATATATATATATGCCATTTCCTACATATTTGATATTTGTCGCTTTATATTTAGTTCATTTTTTTCTCTCAGTTTAAAATCAACTAATCGCACAACACTCCACACCCACACCACACACTGGTTCGATGGGAAGTGTCCGACCAAGTTCCCCGGAGTTCCACGGCGGAGAAGATGGCAAAGCTCCTCCACCTGCGGCGGCGCTCCACACGGAACTGGATGCCGGTGCACAATTTGTTCTTAAATCCAGAGGTCAGTCACACAGTACATACACACAGCTGAAAACTCATGCACATGGGATACTCCTACAGTATTTTAACTAAAAAAATCATCTTTTTTTAAAAATTTTATTGTATGGGGTTCTTGAGTCAATTTTAAAGAAAAATTATTTTTATTTATGCAGGTTATATATGTTTTTATTTAACTTTAAACAGATCATAAAAGTGATTTTTGTACTTTCTTGTATTAAATTCGTTTTAAGATTCCATTTTTCTATAAATAATTAAAAAAAACATTAATGTGTTTATAGGGTCGTGGATACATAGTGGATATCACTTAACTACGTCGATCGTAGCACCGGCGTTGTTGAGCCTTCCGTTTGCGCTTGCATCTCTTGGATGGACGGTCGGGATTGTAAGCCTGGTGATTGGAGCAGTGATCACATTTTACTCATATAATTTATTATCTCTTGTGCTTGAACACAATGCTCAATTGGGCCATCGCCATCTTAGATTTCGGGACATGGCTAATCATATATTAGGTACCTCTCTCTCTCTCTCAAAATAGGGTTTAAAAGTAATTAAGTATTCAACCTTTTGTCCTGTTTTCACTTTGGTACTTAAGTTTTATATATCCGAGTAATTTTGAGTGCATTTTGATTTATTTTTTTTGGTGAAATTGAGTGCATTTTGATGGTTTAGTTTTTGATATTTAAGTAAATTTAAACCAAGTACACGTGTATAAATGTTCAATATTACCAACCAGAGTTGATGCAGTTGATAAAGAACGGACTCATACCTGTTAGAGGATACAAAATCAGTTTTTCAATTCTAATATGAGAGTCTTGTTGATATATTATCATCTGTAAGAATCTCTATAAACCCTCTTCAGACTTAAGTAGCCTGCTCCTCTGATGACCTGATAGTGAACAGCACCGAATCCATTTCAATAGCATATTTGAGTATCTTTCTTTTTGCAATCAATAATTGTGGTTGAGGTCTGCCAAGTTTGACCAATGAGTTGTATTTTATTATTTTATTACCAATCCCAAAATAGGGGCCGGGGCCGGGACGGGAGGATAAGGATGTTTTACTTACCCCCCACAAACCCTGTTAAGAATTCAATTCGCTCACTTTTTAACTATCACTCTGTTTGTGTCCAAATTTGCTACCTTATGCTTTTCAACATTCAACAACATCCTATTTCTCAAAAAAAAAACATTCAACAATATCGGAAGAAATTTCAAGAATAATATTTTTTACATAATGGGTTAATAAAGTAATATTCAGATTTTGCGGGTTGATATTTTGTTATTACTCATAGACCTAGTGCTCGATTTTAGATACGAATCTAAGATATTATTAGCTTTTAATCTTTTTTTTAATAAAATCGTAGACTGAATCTGCGGGCCTTAGCTTGTCATGTAATTGATATTGTATTATATAGCTGAATTTTTTTGGTTCAAACTAATTACTTTATCGTTAATTAGAGTTATTTATTATGTTTGAATTTTGACATAAAATATCAAAGAAACAATGACAACGTATTTTAAAGTTAAATAGTTTTAATAATTAATGCCATATTGATATGTTTTTTTTTGGTGAGGACCATATTGATATGTTTTAAATGTGTATCCAAGTGGTAGTTTTATACTTAATTATAGTGTAATTGTAGATTAAATGGTCGGAAGAAATGCACAATTGATATCCTACTGTTCCGAAGAGAATGACTTAGTATATTTACGAAAATATCACCGTTCTGGACTTGTTTATAGGAATACTATTGAGGAAGTTGTGACTCAAAGACATAGACCTACTGTTTTTTTCATGATGAAGAGGATGATAGACTAATAAATCATGATTGGGTTTGGAGTACTTACACTATATGGATTTTTATGGTATTTATCAAATCCACTTTCCAGCTATATTTGCAAGGTGGATTTTGCAATATCTTAAAATTTTATTTTGAAACTTTTCGTTAAGATTCTTGTTAGAATAAGGAGGTTTATCAGTAATTTTTACTAATCGGAAGTATCTTGTTGTATTTTTCTCGAAATCGTGATATTATTACCTCAATTAAATTCCTTAAAAAAAAACTCGATCAAATTTATATTTGTTATGACGTATTCCTGCGAAACAATGTTTATTAATTAATAATGAAGATTCCTTAAACCAATCTTTAGGTAAGATATTTATATCGTTTTATATGAAAAATTATTGTAAAACATGTGCCTCTCCTATAGAGTATGCACATTCATCAAAACTGGCCATTCAGGATCCTGACAATTCAAAATCTACACACCTTATTATTATTTTGCCTGATGACATATTTTCATTTTAATGTAGAAAAGATCCTTGAAACTACACTACGTAAAGCCCAAAAAAATACAAATAATCAGCTTATTTCATGAAGGTTTTTGCATTAACGTGAAATATCATAAAGTCCTTTGTAATTTTGACCAAAAAAAATAAAATAAAGTCCTTTGTAATTTTTTAAAATATAGGTATTAAAAATATAATTAGATCAAACCTGGAGAGTAGTAAATATAATTTTTCATTGTAATTATGCTATATATTTGACCAAAAAATATTTTCAATCTTGAGAAAAATCAAATATTAATAATTATTTGATTTTTATTTTTTTTTAATTTGGCAGGACCAAAATGGGGGATGTATTATGTTGGGCCAATACAATTCTCGGTATGCTACGGTGCAGTAGTTGGTTCTACTCTTTTGGGAGGACAGTGCATCAAGGTCAACTTTCCTAAACTAATTCATGTCTTCAATTGATATTAATTAAAACCAAGATACTTTGTCCGGCAAAGAATTCGTATAACTTTGCCCCATATAGCATTTAGTTTTCGCAATTGAAAATCTGGTTCTGATACCACCTATCACGCCCCTAAATGGATATTCAAAATCACTGAGTACAACTTGAAATTAAGTCTAAATTACTGTCCTAAATAGATATTCATTGGTTACACTTGAATTGTAGCTTATAAAATCATATAGTTTTTTTTCATAAAATATCGATGTGGACAAGCACAGCTTACGTAGCGGTAAATGTAATGACTTGGATTATGTGCTAATTTCAGGCAATATACTTACTCTCAAATCCAGATGGAGACATGAAGCTTTACCAATTCGTAATCATGTTTGGTGGGCTAATGTTGATTTTAGCTCAAATCCCATCTTTCCACTCGTTGAGACACATCAACTTGGTTTCTTTGGTACTGTGCCTTGCCTACAGTGCTTGCGCCACTGCTGGTTCCATCTATATTGGTAACATAATCAACCTAATTAATTAATTAATTACTAAACATGATTAAGTCATTAGTTATTATAATAATGAGGTGGTAATATTTTTCAGGAAGCTCATCCAAAGGACCAAGAAAAGATTATTCACTCAACAGCAATGACGAAACTCGAATATTTGGTTTTTTTAATTCATTGGCCATTATTGCCACCACTTTTGGCAATGGGATCATTCCAGAAATACAGGTTTACTACTATTTCATTTTCACTTTATTTTGGCAAAAAAGTTATATCTGTCTATCCTGTCGTTAGCGGTATTTATAAATTGTTCCCTCTAATTTGAAAAATAACAATATAATCCCTGAGTTAATGAGTTTTACAGTAAATTACCAAAAACTTTCAAAAACACCCCATATACGGTTTCAGATAGGCTATCATCAAGAGGTAGTTATAATCACATTGTTGATTTTCAAACTAGAGATATCGATTTGTGAGTATCTATAAATGCAGGGGAGTCGGTTGTAATTCGCTCTATTTATTTATTTGAGAAAAACTAACATTTAGGCTTTTTGACGCGATTTTTGCCCTAATCTTTTAGGCAACGTTGGCGCCACCGGTTAAGGGCAAGATGTTCAAAGGGCTGTGTATTTGCTATGCAGTTGTAACGGCTACTTTTTTCAGTGTAGCAATTTCTGGGTATTGGGCATTTGGAAATCAAGCCGAAGGCCTCATTCTTAGCAACTTCTTGGATAATGGAAAAGCTTTAGTGCCAAAATGGTTCGTTTTGATGACGAATATATTCACTATTCTCCAACTATCGGCAGTTGCCGTGGTGAGAAATGCCTTACTCTTAACTCTGCTCATGTTTTCTGAATATAGTTGTATCGTGAGCTGTTAGATCATACTTTCTGATATCAACTTTTTACTTTACTATGAGGTAATTAGCAAAAACTTCTACTTTTAAAGAAGTTGAAGGTGTGAAAAGTTGGAGGATTTACAATTGGGAGTATTTAGAAAAAAAAAAAAAAAAAAAAAAAAGGTACTTTACACGTTAAATAATAGATAAAAGAATCACCCTAAGGTGCTTCTAACTTCTAACAGATTTTAGCTTATTGTAAACAGAAGCAACAGAACAAAATGCTTGATTTCTTAAACTAAAGCAGAAGCACACGTTTATTTAAAGTTTGCAGACACTGTCAATATCATCAAATTTTCACTAGTAGCTTATAATACAATTCAACTTAAGATTCTCCAGCTTTCTCTAAATATGCAATGTTTTCAACAGGTCTATTTGCAACCAACAAACGAAGTTCTTGAAAGAACATTTGCAGACCCTAAAAGTGGGGAATTCTCTGCACGCAATGTCGTCCCAAGAGTGATATCACGATCACTCTCCGTCATTCTAGCAACTACAATTTCAGCAATGCTGCCATTTTTTGGGGATATAAATGCAATGTTAGGATCTTTTGGTTTCTTGCCTCTCGACTTTGTGCTTCCCGTTGTTTTCTTCAATGTGACATTCAAGCCATCAAAGAGGGGTCTCATATTCTGGCTAAATACCACAATAGCTGTATTTTTCTCAGTTTTGGGAGTTATAGCAGCAGTTGCAGCAGTAAGACAAATAAGTCTTGATGCCAAAACTTATAGATTGTTTGCCAATATCTGATCACTTACTTATATTGTAATAATTACAATTACGTCCCCTGAAAATATATAAAATTACGAGTACCTCCCTTGAACAGTTTTCCACCTTACAGTTATCCCCCTTCCATTTATCATCTAGTTATAGTCAAATGAATAACAAACTAAGACACTAATTCACTAAAAACATACTTTAAACACTGCAAATAAAATATTTGTACTTCAATATTTAACAAAAACATTAAAAGAAAAGTTAAAAGAACTATTCTAGGTGTTCTTTTTGTCATAGGCAAAGATAACAAAAAGTAGATGTTTGATGGTTTTTCTCACTACTGATCGGAAACTCCGGTATTCATATCAGATATTACATGTTGTGACATGTGTACCGAAGATGATTGTAAGGAGGTCCAATCAAATGATTGATTAGGCACATAAGCCATTTCAGCCTCATTAATCGCTTTATTATTATTATTATTGTTGATGTTGTTGTTGTTGTTGTTGTTGTTGTTGTTGTTATCAATTCCATAACCTGTTGGAGGAGCCGAGACGAGAGGAATGTGATTTGCTAGACCATTTACTTGACCATCAACTGGTAATTTTCCATTTGCCATTTGATTCAACGGTGCTGATCCAACTGCAACTCTATTAGGTTCTGAAGGTTCAATATTTTGCCTCAATTTCAGCTGTTCTCTTGTTCTCTGCCTAAATGTAGCAATAACAAGCTGGAAAATATAACATAATCAATCTCAAATTGGAAAAACCAAGATATTTGCATATATATAGTTAACTACACTTAGACCTCCTCTGAAATAGCATATTTACCAACTCTTGCCTCAAAGTAGTTCAATAACTACAATGACTTCACCTCGTAACTCTTTAACAGAAAATCATGACGTTATAAAAAAAATTAACGTAAATTTCTATTTTTTTTTTTGGTTTATACCTTACGTTAGGACCCCTCTAAACAATCAATACATTACTTCAATGCCTGTATTCAAAAACATAACAAATGCACCCTTTCAAATATAAAAATTACCAAAACATCCAGGGGTAAATTAGTCACTTAACTACTTCAGTTGGGTTTTTAGAGGAGCAAGGTTGAGGGGAGGTTTTGGTAATTATGAATCTTTGAGGGGAGAAGTTGGTAAT
Organism: Verbena officinalis; assembly: GCA_958496215.1. NCBI lineage: Eukaryota > Viridiplantae > Streptophyta > Magnoliopsida > Lamiales > Verbenaceae > Verbena > Verbena officinalis. The sequence continues at coordinate 3,190,117 of OY292385.1, forward strand.
TATGCTATTTTCAGAGGAGTCTAAGTGTAACTAAGATTATATATTCATCAGGAACAAGTTTCAATCTTACTTGAGTTGGGCCTCCTGCAATTAGTGAACCAGCAACAGCACCACCAAAAAGGCCGCCATCAGGATTAGCAAGTTGAACACTTAAAAGGCAAATTTTTCCATGAACGCCACCATTTCCATTGTTTGCATGTGAACCCGTTAGTGATACAATCTCAAACCGGCCCTGTTGGAGGAGAAAAAATAATACGAATAAATATGTGATTTACTACCGAAAATTAATTAAATAAAAACAAAATTAGATACTGAAAATACTAAATCTCTGTCCCTGAAAAATATATATGAACCTAATATATAAATACATTCTATAACACTGCCCTCATGGAAATTTGCAACTGCCAAGACAAATGCGAACAGAGATCACGGCATATAAAGTCAGGCATATTGAATTAGATAGAAACCAAAATGCAGTTGTAATAGCCAGATAAATTCACAATGAGAATTTAACAATTGTGACAGAATTAATAGTTAGCAAAACCCTCACCGATATAACAAAAATAGGAGGCTTCATTTTTTTTTTCTATTTCTTTTCTTGAGACCTAGACTCAAAGCACAATCGAGAGATGGAAAGGCAGGAGGATAAAGGCAACAGAGAAAATTGCATGCAAAAGATATTATAATACGAACATAAACACTTATCTTTCATGTCATGTATTAACATAGAATAAGTCGCAATTCTCATTTATTTCTTCAAATATATATAATGTTTTAGCGTAGAGATCATGCCTCGTATCTGAGAACGCCGCCATGAGAACCAGGTCGGAGAATTTCAGCACTGGAAACTGTGCCGGAAGCTGAAAGAATGCAAATCGATTCAGAAGCCCTTTGAGAAAAAGAACATATTCTTTGAACAATGTTCTGCAAGAAAAAATAATTAAGTAAATAAATAAATGAAGATACAATTAACTTCTTATAAAAACATTGAGAAAAATGCACAAACATAATAAAATGTTAAAAAATAAAATGGTTACCTCTCCTGTTTGAATTGCAATTGCGTGAGGAGTGAAGTTGCTTCCAGCGGAGTCAATAGCACTTCCACCTTTATAAAACCATAATAGTTTAGAACAAATAAAACTGCTCATCCAGAAAAATATAATTGAAATCTGCTAAAAAAAGCCAAAAATATTTAACATTGTACAGTAAAAATCAAGAAAAATAAACTCAAAATATTTCTGAAATTCAAGAAAATTACAAGGCATACCAACGTCACTTTATATGCCCCAACCCCACCCCAAATAACCATAGAGGAAAAATGAAAATCAACTGAATACATAGAGAAAAAAGACAAAATCCTTAAAAGCTGATTTCTTAAAAAAATTACATGAAAATCAAATGCAGATACCCATGCATAATCCCAATTCCTAAATGTTTCAAGATCAATACTTTGCCACAACTGACTCAAAAGTTAAATTCAATTTCATCATCGAAAGAATTACCGAAAGAAGCGGCCAACGTTTGCCATTTGCCGGTCCCTTTCGGCCGCCCTCTCCCTCGCTTCTGAGGGGCGGCGGACGATTCCGGCGTCCCCACGAATTCCTGCCTCACCTCCATCGACGGCGGCTGTTTCCTCGGCCGCCCTCTCTTCCTCTTCCCACTAGTCTCGCCGTCTCCGCAACTCGCGCTGACCGTCATCCCTCCGTTCCCTGCATCATCGCCGACGACACAGTTCATCTTCTCGTCTACGCCTACTGCCACCTCCACCGCCTCAGAAACCGGCAAAATCAGAGGCTCCACCGCTGCGGCGGGCGCCGCCGCCGCCATCTGAGGTATTGTGGCAGCCGTTGTGGTTGTTGTGTTTTCATCGCCCTCCATTAGAGACCTGATCAAACACAAGAAACGCACCTGTTAATGGTAAAATCAAATCAATAACATGAATTAAATGCATGGATTCGGCTCATACATTATCATATGTATCGGGAAGAATAGCTCTTATGCATGCAGAAAAAACGCGCAAAAACACATATATGTGTGCGTATCGATGTGTATGTATATGCGTATAGGCGTAAAGATTGAACTTTTATTTTGCAGAAAACGAAGACGAAGCCAAAGAGGGTAGATTTTTTTGAGGTTTTAGAGTTTCACTGAATTTGTAGAAGTAAATAATAATGATGAGAAATTGAGAAACGGCTGGTGCTTAGGTGTTGTGCGTATTTTGTTAGGAAACTATTTAATGAAATTGCACAACTATCCTTTTAGATTATTATATATTTTTAAAGGAATTAATAAAAAAAATTAACACCTTAAAAATATAAAATCCTATAACAAAAAGATATCTAAATATTTCAAGATCTTTTTTTATTATACCTTATATATTGTTCGGCAACTTAATTTTACTAGGTCAAGTAAAAGAATTCTTATCCTTTATTAATATAATTACGGATAAGTATGTGGATAACTGGATATTACTAATTACCTATAAATAATAAAATTTAAAATCAAATTTTATTTATAAGATATTGAAGGCTTAACAATTTGCACATGTTTATTTTGTGGAAGTTCGTACCACGGGCACGTGCTGTTTTTAATTTAAAATTTTAGTGTCAAAAGATTACCTAATATTAATAGTTAAGACTTAAGATCATATTTTATAACCTTTAGAAAGTTGAGTAATCACGATGACGTATGCTTTGAGAGTTGTTCATTCGAATTGGTCTAATTATTCATATGCTTAGTTATTTCCTATTAACAACTAACAAGCATAAGGGTTTTGGGTCCGAATACTCATAATTGGTCTAATTTAACAAATTTGTTGTTTCTCACTTTATTGAGTAACAGTTTCGTTTCTTTATATTTATGTGATAATTAGTGATAGTTGTTGCAATAGTTTATTCTTAATTTGGAATATTGTGATCATTGTTATAATAGTTTATTCTTAAATTATTTCTTCTTTTTTTCTAAAGCCATTCATATATATTCAAACCAAATTTGATCACTAAAGTATAAAATTCTCCTTTCTAATAACAATTGCACCCGAGACTAGAACCCGAAATATTGATTAACTATTACATATAGCTTTCAGAAAGAAGAAAAAAGGAAAATAATTTCTTATTTTCCACTCCCAAAATGTAACTTAAATATTACTTATATTCAATTTTTCGGTCTAAACTAAAGACGCGAGATTTTCTCTAGATATGAATGGAAATTTCTCCAGCGAAATTGCCGAGAACATATATACAAATGAATAATATAGATAATCAAGTAAATACAAACTTCAACCCAACTATACTGCATCTCCCTTTTGAATGCAACTTGGAATTCCTGTGAGAATAATTCGTTAACAGAGGTTGGAAAGATCCACACACCTGAACTTCTCAGTAGCTTTGCTTCTGAATTCTGTTCGAACACGAGATCTGTAGGAGATCTCATATCCACCAATAATGCTCCTGAGCCAATGGGAATGGAGTAATGACAGGGGCTGACTCTTGTCTGTGTTGTAATTTCCGACAAGCAAGTAGAGTTTTTTCCATTCAAGTGAAGAGCATTTTGAGTTCTTCAATACGTGCAGTTCGAACTTCTTGGTCAGTTAGAGCACCGGATATCATTCGCTGCTTCCTAGCTTGTACTGCTTCCATTCTTTCCTCAACCGTGCCCTGCCACATCATCATCTTCACGTAAGCATAAATAACCTTCTCTGGTGGAATATTTTGGAGGGACTTCTCTATACATGGTGGTGGTGGTTGGTTTCCGGCAAAATAGGGACTTTGGAGAAAAATTTTGGTTTGGAAATGGCATTTATGACGGGAAGTTTTGAGAAACTTCAGTTTAGTGAAATTGTTGGTAGTGGTGGTGGAATTGTAATGATAATTTCCAAAATTTTGCATTGGACAATGAATAGTAGAGGGTGGACAAGGTTTAGATGGTTAAGTGCAAAAAATCAAATAGTTTGGATGCCAAATCCTTTTTCCTATATTTCCCCAGCCAGTGGAAAAGCATTATCCGGTTGGAAAAATACTAGGGTCAGTTACGAATATCCACTGACTCCCTAAGATTCCGCTGTTTACAAGAAACACCCTGAGGTTTGGCAACTCATAACAAATACTCCCTCAAACTTGAAAATCGTTGACTCGGGGTGTTTCATGTAGTTTTCAAGGTTTCAGGGTTTTTTTTTTTGGGAAAAAAATAAAAAACAAACCTCACAGGGTTTTCATAATTATTCCAGATACTTAACTAGACAGAAACGAACATGTAGTCAACAACCGAATGCTTGAACATTACCTGGACAATAAACCTTTTGATTATCACACTTTTAGTTTGTCCAATACGGTGAATGCGCATGACAGCTTGTTCCTCAACTGCTGGATTCCACCATGGATCCTAAACAAAATTGAAGATATTCTTTAGTTGCAAGATAACAGATGATATCAAGCTCTAAATATAGATAAATAAGTAATGCTGTTGTGATTAATCAATTTTACTGAGCCTAACACAACTCATATACCATCGTAGATAGGGAACACACATAAGAATACTATTCGTTAAAATATTGGAATTTTTACCATGACGAAAGCATTAGATGCTGCAGTGAGATTTATTCCAACTCCACCTGCCTTTAGTGACATGAGCAACACCTGTAAAACAACAACAATGGACAGGCAACCTTAATTCCTTTCACAAGAAGCCTATTGTTACATTAAACATAGAAGAATCTAAAAAAAAAAAAATGAGGGACACACTTTGATGTCATCTTCCTCTGAGAATTGCTTTATTACTCTCTCACGTTGTTGCAGATTTAGGGTCCCATCCAGACGAAGGAAAGGAATGTTACTCCTGGAAATGAATATAGACATTCAGTGATATTCCTTTACAAGTTACAACCTAACCAATACAATCATAGAGAGATTTGTTTGACTGGAGCAATAGAATTAACTGAAAAAAACGAGCAGCTGAGAATAATTGAGTTCACTCAAGAGCGAGTAATAAACTGCATATATACTTTATGTCTGCATCACAAGTTATGCCATTTGCTAAGCTTTTTTATAAGTAAAACGGGGTATCCATACTTGTCTCATCTACACCAGCAACAATACTCCTCGGGGAAATCATAGGCTCAACATATTTTCAAATGCATAATTCAACTTACACATTCTAAATGTACAATTTGAAATAATCAAAGCTAGAGAATGAGTAAAGGCAAAAATATCTCACCGAGAAAGCGGAATCTGCAGTAGATCCAAAAAGGCAGTCCATTGACTAAATACAATACTCTTTGAACCCACTGACTGTAGATTTCCTAGTTCACGCATAAGAGCAGAAACCTTTGATGATTCAACCCAGTTTTTCTCAACATCGACCCGGAAACGACTATCAGTTGGGGCAGTTATGAGCTCCTGCTTGCTTATGGTCTTCCTGTCAAAAAGTCAATGCTAAGCATCAGCATAATCTAATAAATTTTCCTTTCAACTGATTGCTGTTCTAACATACATCTCGTAAACTGATTAACATATTGATATCATATGTTCAGTTTTTCATTTTAGGGTCAATTATATCTATATACCCCATCCAAGATTGCTATATTACAGTTGGTACACACAAGCTTCAAATAACTACAAACAACTCCATAATTTTAAAAATTATACAAGACGGTGGTTTATGTAATTTTCAACATGTGAATTGAGCATTTTGTATTTCAAACTTGCAAGTGCCAACAGTAACATGGAAATTTTTGAAGGGGTGTAGATGTAATTAAATTAAGTAATCATTTTATTTCCTTTATTTTTCCAGCAATTAGTAAAGAAATACAAGTTGTTGGGATCAGTGCAAGACAACATATTGTTACCTACAAACAGGACAAAGACCAGATGTCGAACTTCTCCAGCTTGACAAAAGACACTCTCGACATAGTCTATGAGCACAAGGCGTCAATACTGCATCTTCAAAAGCTTCTAGGCAAATGGGACATTCTCCCTGTTCCCCTTTTCGTAACTCGTCCACGACTTCCTGAACATAAGCTCGTGATGGTGCTTCTTTAGTTTGACCATTCACATTTTCCTCACCACCCTTGAGGAAACGCCTTGCAAGTTTGTTCAGATCAGAATACTCTTGCGTGTCGCCACGACTGAACACATAAAGAACCATATTAGCAGCTAAAACTAGAAAGAAAAAAACCAAGTATACACATATACAAATGTGTTGTGAAATCTAACACTTCTTCTCTAAAACACCAGGTTAAATTGCACTGAAATCTAAGATGTACTCAAAACTGGTTTTCAACTTTATCCACCATGGAGATATGTTAGCAGAGATAATAATATGATTTGTAACTTTGTACTTACAAGATTATTTTTTTATACATAGTTAGTGTGACAATCGAGGATGATATGCTAAAAAAATCAGACTAAAAGCCCAAAGGGATATTCTCACCTCATAACAAGAAACGGATGATCACAACATTGACGAAGACGTAAAAGGAGTTCCAGAATTGAAGCGTAGTTGTGGAGAACTCGCCCTTGCTCCACAAATTTATCAAACTTAACCTAAAGATGCATGAATGAAATTTAATCAAGCAGCATTAGCATAGGTAAATTCCACATACAACAAGCCATATAAATTGGTACCTTTGATTTTTTAAACAATGCTTCATAGAAGTCATTCTCTGCTTCAGTAAGGTTACAATATATGACTTGAATATCAGCAGGTGGCAGAACCAAAATGGGCCTGCAGATCAATAGGGCTAAACATAGTACCAGGATTCTAGAGGAAAAGACATTTAAAAATGGTGGCTATCAACTTTCCCACCTGCCTTCTCGGTCTGTGCTAGACTTGGTTCTTCTCAACATGATTGGCTTTAAGATTGATTGCAACAACTTTAATCCTCTCTCATCACCCACTTCAAAAGGTTTCTGGACTAGCTTGTTCCACCTAGATAAATGGTTGAAAGTGCAAATTTTCATATCATAGAAAGTTTACTAAAAATCGATCAATAGCAAAAGGGTCTAATATTCCAAGCTTTCCTTTAGGAAATACTTTCACGATGTCGTTCTAATTTACAAAGATCTCTAATTCCAAACTAAATAGTTGGTTCTTACCTACAAGGAGAAAAAAAAAAAAAAAACAAAAGGTATTTCACCAAAGCACAACAAGAAACTGACACGCAGAGTTTGATTCAATGAACACATAACGAGATCTATTAGTGTGTATCAAACAAACCCATCTGGATATTCCAAACCTTAACTGCAGTTATGCAAAAGATGGTTGCATCTTACCATGGCCAGCTTCCCCAAGGCTCAATCTTCAAAAATCTAAGGAGACTGTAAACGTCCTCCAGGTTATTCTGTTACAAGGAATTAACATTAGAAAAAATAACTAGATTTTGCCTATAAAGAGATTGATAGCAAATCTCCATCGTCAAATATACTACGGAAACAGATAGAAGGTAAACCAAAATCATACTAAGAAGGAAGCACTTCATAACTTCTGAAATATAGCTGATAGCTAACGATGTACTCTAAAAGAACAGTTAATAGAACACATGTGCATGAATTTAGGCAGCTTCGCAAACTGAAAACCACATGTATTCTTGTCGCCAAAGTTCATCATCAAAGTTCCATATAGCAATTAACTCGATCAGCTTTTCACGTCATAACGTCACCAGAACACAATGACAGAACATAACAGCAAATCAAAAGGTTGCATCACGAGTATTTCATGCTTAATTGATAGCGTGCTTAAATATAAGAAATTAATTGTTATATGTCTGTTAAGCTATACAAATAAAAAAAGGTCTGATACTTGTTTTATTTGAATTTGTAATAGAAAAAGGAAGAATAATAGTTTTAAGTACATAGATTAAGAACTATAAATGATAAATCAATATAATGATGAGAGGAACAAATGGATGGACACAAACACACGCACACACAGAGAAGAAAAAAATATAAATCATTCTAAAGGCTGGTATTGTAATTGTTTAGTGAACATGTGAGCCACAAGCAATAATTTACCTGGATAGGTGTACCGGTAAGGCACCATCGAGAATCAGCAGCCAGAGCAGCAGCAGCCATAGAAATTTGGCTTTTGGATGATTTAATGGTGTGTGCCTCATCCAGAACAATTCTATGCCATCTAACTGAAAATAATCCCTCATTGTCGTCTGCATTCTACAGATAGAAACATAAAATAGCTATTGATATATAACACATACTTCAGACGTTACTGAAGCAAGAGTTGTATAACAATGACAATCCGTTTTCCAAACAAGTATACACAACAAAGCACTGAAAAGGGAGCATGAGAAAATCCTCTCAAGCTAGTTCACCTAGTACCTCTGTTGAAAATTCAGAAGCTAGCACTCCATACGTAGTTAGTACAACATTACTCTGTGCTAGAGTTTTGGTATCCTTTGATCTACTTTGTCCATAATGAACATAGACTGACAAAACCCCAGGTTGAGCATGAGTTTCGATCTCGGTCTAAGAAAAAGCATGAACAATCAATCAATTCCTACAAATATCAACAAAAGCTAATTCAATGACAGAGAAATAATACCTTCCACTGTCCTACAAGTGTCATTGGGCATACAATGAGATTGCCACCACCGACAAGCGATGGTTTTTGTTTCCTAAGCTTCTCAAAGCCAGCAAACTTTGAAGCTTTCTTTGGAGGTATTGGAGATTTATCTAACTTAAGTGTTGCTTCACAGTTATCATCGGAAGACTGACTGGTAGATGCGCTGCTCAACGATCTATTCCTTTCTGAACGAGAAAGAAGGAGAGAGATAGTCATGATTGTCTTCCCAAGCCCCATAGCATCTGCCAAAATCTACAATCATGTTCTCTAGTCATGCATGGTTGCCACCATATAAACAAATGTTTAAGCACAATAGATCAAAACTAGAATCATACTCCTCCTCTAGCCATTTGAAGTGTACTTGGAAATTCCGTAGTTGCATCACCTGAAAAGGCATTTATGTAAATAACTAATCCCCTCCTGCAAACAAATAAAATCTTTTCTAAGTGAAAATTCCAATTATCAAATTATAGAATACAGATCATGGCATTGAAGCTCCGGAACCTGTCTGCGAGGCGATAAGCACTCCAACATGGGTGCAGAGTGGCTGCAGCCTCATCCACACAGCTTCCTCTCTCCAGCTGAGTCATCCAATTAAGAGCCTGTTTCTGGTAAGAGCGAAGTTCACACAGCAGAGTACTAGGAGGTTCCATCTCCTAAAAAATCACAAAATAAATTATGTTACACATACAATAAAGCTGTAGATACCAGTGAAGTTTTTAATTTCTTTACCTCTATCTCTGAGCTGTCGGAAACACCAACAATATTATCAAGGTCGTTGTCAGAAATTGACTCCTCATTGTCAATATTGTTTCCATCCCCAGAAGATGTATTCTTGGACTTATTTATATTTAGAATTGATGGAAATAAACCAAAGCCCTCCTGTTTATGCAAAATTAAAAACCAAAATTCATGATAATTATATTTAGATATCCAGTAGATTTTCTGATTGTACCTCAGCATTCAAAGGCCTCTTCCTTGTGTACAAATCTCCTGGAGTAAATTCTGCCTACAACAAAGGGCGATAACAGGAGAGGTCAACATATATGAGATTGAGTACCAATTTCTCAGTCAGTCATTAACATTTAGGATTGAGAAACCATATTTACCCTCTTAAAAGGTTCAAGTCCCAGCAATTTGAACAAAGTCGGAAGGGGGTGAACAGTTGACTCCTCTGCTGAATTACTGGATGCCTTAAGTGTAGTCTGATGGCTTTTTTGGAACATGGAGCTATTTATATAAATGCTGCACCAGAACATAAAAGTCAACAAATTCAGTTCTCGGTATTATCATAATTGCACATTATACCATGTTTTCACCCAGAAAAGAATGAGAGTTGGATACGAAAATCCATTTCCAACTAACATACCTGATATTCAGAACAACAGTGTCCATAATCCCCAGTACAGGAGGAGCTGATTTGCAGCACCCCTCAAGAGAAACCTTCTTATTCCTCACAAGAGGTAGGAGACACCGAGCCCATTCATTTGGAATGCGACCAATCTGCAACAATCCATATCATTTTTTATTATGGAACTAATAAAATGTATAAAGTTTTACTGATACAAGATATTGCTGCAGCCGTGTTATCAATAATTAGATACACCAGCTCCATTTGTCAGAGAAGATAATTAGATTTTAAGTCTTCTGATACAATAATTCAGGTAAAGTATGCTAGGCAAAACCAAGTGGCAACATTTATCTTACTTCCGTTGAGCATTAACAAACTGCAATTCAACATCTTAAACAATTACACAGAATATCATCCCAAAAAGAGGTCAATTTGAACAATCACAGTTTAGTAACTGAGTAACTTCACCCCATAACTCATAAATATATTTAAAATCCTCTTGGTTTCATTCGTGATGTACTTGCCCATAAAATAAATAATAAATAATCTACACTTAGGTAATGAACGTACAAACACAAGTCGACTCCATAATTCACATAAAAGATAATCTGCAGTACCTCTCCACAAGCGTTGGTAGAGAACCTCACAATCTCAGAACATGTAGCAACCGGACGGCCCCGTAACTTCCCAGGTGAAGGAGATGACTTTTTCTCGACCGGGAAAGTAAATTGCACCTCATCACCACTCTTCAAGGTTCTCCCTTTACAAGTCGACAGCCCTGCAACCTCACCATTCCCCACAAACCACCAGTTACTCTCCATTTCTTTGGCCACTCCTCTATCAGTATTATCATCACTTCCCCCACCCCGTATTCTTTCAATACAATTTTCTAAACTCCTGCTTGATTTCAAGCTAGAATCAGGATTATCAACCGGATTTACATTCTCTTTTACACTATAATCGATGAGCGGAGGCTCCGGAATTGGATTACTGTTGGAAGGCTCGGACTTTGGGGGAATTTCAGATTTCTTGAAGCTTCTGGGAGTGTCGAAAATGATGTTAATTGCGGCAGTTGGATCGTTCTTAGCCATGTGGAGAGCTCGGATTATGTCCATATCGGAAAACTCCTCGCCGATAATCGACCGCACCGTCGAAATTATTTCTTCCGTGGCCTTGTTTCCCATTCTCACAGATGATTGGAACCGTAGTTGAAAGAGAAAATGAACTACTAAAACTTGAACTGTACTAACGCGAATTGAAACATAAACCCCGATGACAAAAGTTTGGGGGTTTAAGAATTTAGAGAATTGGAATTTGGAAACCCTAGGGTAGAAGATTTTTCAATTTTTTGAAAATGAAGAGAATAGAGTGGCGGGTTTGTGTTAATATATATGAAGGAAAGCGTGCGAGATACGTGAAATTTCCCGCCATCCTTTGATGTGTTCACTTAATCACTTTGCAAAATCTTGCTCTCTTTTTCTTTTTTGTTTTTCCGACAAAGGAAAAATAAAGGTTATTCAGGGTTTATGTTCTCTCCGATACAATTAATCCCTTCAAATGGGGTTCAGTCCAACTAACAATAGAAGTCCAATTAATAATAGAATATGTGACGCCATGTCCCATCTTGGTAAGAAGATAATCAGTCCCAGAGGGTGCATATATGTATGCAGCAGTGCTGATGAGCTTAAACTTGCCCTCTCTTTCTCTTTTTTTCTCATATAGCTTCCCTATTTGTTTTTTTTTTTTTTTTTAAAAAAAACATGCGCATACAATTCGACCCTTGTCATTGCAAAGAATCGAACCCAAATCCCCAAACTGGAGTAATATCTAGTGGTCATTGGGGCAAATCCCAATGGTTTGCTTCCCTATTTGTTTTCATTTTGATATAAAATTAAAACTAAAAAACATAGAAAAATCATCACAATTTAATGTTTTCTTAGTTCGGGAACATTTTTATTTCTTGAGACAGTATACATATTTTATTATTTCAAGGTTAAAATATCCAGTAGGCTGAATCTATAATGCATAATATCATCACATATTTTTTTAACTAACCACACATCTAGTATATAATTTGCAAAGTAAATAACGATTCAAAACTATTGGGAGAAGAGAGTCCTACATATCAAAATCGATTTGGATCTAAAAATCATTGTCCGTGTGATCATTAAAACCGATGTGAAAAATTACATATCGAAATTCATTATGCGAAGACTATTACGTATTTCGTGGGAAGCAGACTCAAATATATTAAAAGAGAGAGAAACAAGGACATCAACACATTGGCGAAAATAGGTCACCAACTAAGTGAGGATATAAGTGTCTATAACTTCCACTCATAAGATAATTTGAGTTCTACTGCGAACAAGGAGCAAGATGAATGATTAATATTAATTTCATTTTTCATCCAAAATAAAGCATGATTCTTTTAAATTTGACATAACATACATTTCAAGAAAATTGAAGTAGTGGAAAGATTGACTACACTAGACGAAGTAATTTTCATGAATTAATTTTTTTTTTTTTTTAAAAGCAAATTATTCTATTTAATTGCCATGAGAGATAAGATTTGCTCACGTTAGATGGGAGAAGAATAAAGCGATTAACTTTCTTACGACATTGAGCCCGCACAACAGATTGCTTAGTTTGGGATGATCCTCTAGAGGAGCTTTTAGCTTTTGAAGAATAGTTTGTTTGGTAGAGTTTGTAACTCTTTGTTTCGTTTTTGACAAAAAAAAAATCTATATAATCTACTATTTTATAATTGAATATGATATAAGGATTTTACTGGTGAGTTAAGTGTAACATATATAATAACGACTTACAGATAATGTATATAATTATGTTATATCTATTAGCCAATGAAATAATTACTAAAATATTGTACAAACTTATGAAAACATATGGATTATTAAAACTTAGATACTAAATATGGCAAGAGAAGACAATTTTTTATTTTTTTTTGCGAAAAGGAAGGTTAATAATTCAAGAGAAGAGGTAGTCACTAATTGTAAATATTAAAAATAAAAATGGTTTGCGTTACATTATTTTTTGAACAAAAACAAAACAAAAAATAAAAAGTTTGGCGGGGAACACCAAAATCACTAGATATTCTTCCCGCCGTTTTTTTATTGCCTGTTTAGTGCTTCTAAATGAAATTTCAGGCTACAAAATACAAAGCTAAAAAGCTACTGAGTTGACTCGTAACGGTGTGGTTCAACTCATTCTGCCACCAACATATTTCCAAAACTACCACGTTCTCCCCAATTTAGTTTTATTTTCGATAATGTAAAACTATTATTTGCAAATTAAAATTGATTAAATTATAGAATTTGATTTTTCTTAATAATTGTTAAAAGTTCACTAGGTTATTGCAAAATTCATAATAGTCCACTAAAGATGATATATTATGCGCATATTTATATGCGAAAATTTTAACAAAATGGAACATCTTTTTTAAATGCATTCAATTTAATTTATTTGAAATAATGTAAAATAATTTTTGCAAAATAAATTTTTGTACCTGCTATTTTTTTTTAATAAATTCAATCTTTTATATTTGTTTTTAGAAATAGTTATAAGTTCATATGGTATGATTATAACAAATTAAAATAATTAATATTCAATAAATTTGTGGCATAACCAACAAAATTTACCAATTATGTATATCTCTATTATACACATTAATATTTGACCATACCATTATTGTGTTTATTTATTTTATGCAACAAATCACAAACTATTTCTCTAATAACTTTAAGATATTAGACAAAAATACTTTTTCTATACTTCACCACAATGACATGAATTTTTGTAAATTAAGTATAGACTATTTCTATTTGTAATACTTATTTTGTGAAAAAGAATTTCGTCAATTTCAAAATCATTATTTCGTATTTTCCCCTTCTAAATAATAACCCAAAGTAGATATATTTCGTCATTTTCCAAAAATGTTAAATAAATCCAACAAAAATATGACTCGGACGAGTCCGAGTCGAGTCAAATACTAATTACCGCCATCAAGAGATACTGCGTCTATGAGTGTGGCGAGGCCTTTGGTTAGGGCTATTTTACCAGAAACACAACCGCATCCCCATCATCCCATCGTACTTGCATCTCCCAAAAACTTCTTTAATGGCGGTTTCTTGATTAGCATATCGCGGAAAGGTACTCTCCACCCATCTAACTTATTCATTTCACTATTTTATTTATTCATCTCTTACGCAAAGGCGCATACATGGAACCCTAACGTTGCTGGCATCAGAATCTGAATCGAATTGGTTGTCAGAAACTTCCGAAGTTCTATGAATTAAGTTTTGGATTTTGCTTCAGTTTTTTCTAACGGTAGATCTAAATTAGCCCTAAAATTTATGCCCGCTGTTGTTTATCTCATTTTCCGTTTGCTGATTTGCTAACCTCGTCTGTATTGCTTCTAAAGGTCCTAATTTTTGTGTTAATTGGAATGTGATAGGTTTGAAGAGAGCGCCTGCTGTTTATTGCTGATATATCTGCAATAAGAAATTTTGAAAATTTTTGGAATGGTGGAATTGGTTTAGACTCGTTTTGGGTATTGGATTATTTCTTGTAATACAATGGAGCAGCCTGTGGAGGTTGGGCCTAAACGCCGGGGTAGAAAACGGAAGAGAGATATTGTACAAAATGCTACGGTGGACGATGGGCAAAATAAGGTTGTGGGGACTAGGTCATTGAGATTAGTTGGTAGATACGTGCAGAAAGAGTTTAAGGGAAGTGGATTTTTTTTGGGAAAGGTTGTGCTTTACGATTCGGGTTTGTATAGGATAAACTATGAGGATGGGGATTTTGAGGATTTGGACAGCGGTGAAGTTAAGGCGTGTTTGGTCGAAGATGGTGATTTAACTGGTAAGTGGTCTGAAAATAAAGAGAATTTGGACGAATTATTGTTAAATAAAGAAGTAAATGCAAAGGTTTTGAAGGTTGATAACACCCGAGAGTCGGAAAAGATTGATTCATCGTTGTCGAGTGAGAAGACCAATGGTGAAGCTGGTTCTGTTGAAGTTCATGATGCTGGTAATAGTGAGCTTGATGCTGATTCTTCTAGTGATTCATGCGACAACACACAAGAGGGGGATGATAATATGGAGACGGAAGTGGCACTTGTTCCAGTGCCAGAATTGCCTCCTTCTTCTGGGCGTATCGGTGTTCCAGAGGAGTATGTTTCACACCTCCTCTCGGTATATAGCTTCTTGCGGTCATTTAGTGTTTCGCTTTTTCTACACCCTTTTGGCTTAGATGATTTTGTGGGGGCAATCAATTGTTCTGTTGCCAATACATTGCTGGACTCAGTTCATGTTGCTCTAATGCGTGTTCTGAAGGGCCATTTTGAGAAGATCTCATTAGATGGTTCAGAGCTTGCGTCGAAATGCCTGAGGTACTTCTGAAGATTCTTTTGTTATAAGCTCAACTTGTTTGCTGTAATATATGTTTTAATGTCCATCTTCTATGTAACTAGTCCTTTATTGATTTTGCTTTGCTCTCTCTTAGACCATACTTGAGTAAAGAAGCATTTGTAAGTCTCCTCTCATCTCTAATGCGTGAAACAAAGCAATATTGGTTATGCTTTCTGATGTTGATTGTGTGATGGCTTATACATTTTCTAGTCCCTTGAGGGCTTTGGGTACTTATATGCAGTAAATTACAAATATAATTCTGAAATTAAATGTAGGTGCAGTCTAATTTTCATATAATGAGTAATAGAACTTAAAAACAACATTTCAGGTTGAAATAGGACCATGTACTTGGATTGTTATGTCTTTATTGCTCTGTTTTGTGGCTCTTTGTAAAAAAATGGTCATGTTTACTTATCCTTGTCCAAGTAACAACATCAGCTTTTGTTGGACGATATAATTGGAAGTAAAATCTAACTTTTTTGCTGTTATTGCTCGTAGGTCTCTGGATTGGAGTTTGCTTGACACATTAACTTGGCCAATTTACTTGGTTCACTATCTAGTGGTGATGGGTTATACAAATCGACTGGACTGGAAAGCATTTTATACCCATTCCTTGGAGAGAGACTATTACACTTTATCTGCTGGTAAGAAGTTAATAGTTTTGCAGATATTATGTGAGGATGTGCTGGATTCTGAAGAGCTAAGAACAGAAATGGATATGCGGGAGGAATCTGAAGTAGGAATAGACATAGATACAAGTACAACGGACTTCACCACATGTGAACCCAGCAAAGTCCATTCAAGACACTATAGAACTTCCGCTCGCAGGGACATAGAAGCAAAAGAGAGTGTTGTAGAGCATCATGATACAAAGTCCTCCATTGATGATGATGGAAATGGTGATGAATGCCGTCTTTGTGGCATGGATGGATTACTAATTTGCTGTGATGGTTGCCCATCATCTTACCACTCAAGATGCTTAGGACTGAACAAGTTGTCTATGCCCAGTGGTTCATGGTATTGTCCTGAGTGTAAAATAAATGCAGCCGAACCAGAAATTTTGCGTGGAACGACTTTAAGGGGTGGGGATAATTTTGGTATCGATCCATATGAACAAGTCTTCGTTGCTTCTTGTGACCATTTGCTCATGTATGTTTTGTGTTTCACATAACCTTTTTGCCTTGTTTTTCTTACTTCTAATTCTTTCCTGGCTGCCTTATGCTAGATATTAGTTATTTCTCCACCTTTATTTATTAATATCAATTGTCTTTACTCAAATAATTTGCAGATTGAAGGCCTCAATTAACTCTGAAGTTTGTCTTAGATACTACAACAGAAATGACATTCCTGGAGTCCTCCAGGCTCTTAATTCAAAAGCAGAGCATGTATTCATGTATTCAGAAATATGCAGGGGGATAATGCAGTATTGGGAATTACCTCAAGATATCTTACCTCGCAATAAGATGTCTGAAATTGGTTTACAGTCAGCAAACGAAGAGGGAAATGGTCAATGCATTACCCAATCTGGTAATTTGTTGGGCAAGTCTGCCCCTGAGACGTCTGAGGTTGAGAACCCTGAAAGCTGTGTCACTGGTATTTCTTCCTTTAGTAGTTTGGTTGTTCTGCCTGCTAAGCCTTTGAAACTGAACCAAAACACTCCACATGTTAGTGAAACTGTTTCAAATGTTACAAGTAACAGCATTGTCAAATACAATGGTCCTGTGAAAGGTACTTGTCTAGAAGCCAAAGTTGACAAGAAGGCTTATGGAAGTACATATGCTGCTGGATGCTTATACATGGGTTCTTCCTTTAAGACAAACTGTTATATAAATTTGTATCTGCATGGAGATTTTGTGGCATCTGCTGCTGCTAAATTGGCCGTTCTTTCATCCGAAGAAAATCATCAACTTCGCTCTTCAGATAATCGCCAGAAAGTATTGTTGTCTGCCAGCGCCACACTTCAGCTAAAAGCCTTCTCGTTAGCTGCTACACGATTTTTCTGGCCCAATACAGAGAAGAAGCTTGTTGAAGTCCGAGAAAGATGTAGCTGGTGTTTATCTTGTAAGGCTTCTGTATCCAGCAAGAGAGGGTGCTTGTTAAATGCAGCTGCTTCAAATGCCACGAAAGGGGCTACCAAGGCATTTGCTGGTGTTCGTCCTGTAAGGAATGGTGATGGAAGACTTTCTGGCATTGCATCATACATTCTGTTTATGGAGGAGAGCTTAAGTGGCCTTGTTGTTGGTCCCTTTCTTAATGACACTTTCAGAGAACACTGGCGCAACCAAGTTGAACAGGCCACTACTTGCAGTGCAATAAAGTTCCTTTTGCTTGAGGTAAGCATTCTGCTTACTGTAGTTGGTAGTGTGTTTGTACTCTACCCAAGATCTGATTACCCGTTGATGTCACTAGTCAATTTCTAGCAATTGATGTAGTTGAATCTTTGTTCTGGTGATATTAATGTTGCATCATTATCTAATATGCTCGGCACTCAGCAGATATCATCTTTATCTTTCATTTAACCTAAAAAGGCCCTTTTTTCCTTCTCTCTAATTGGGGGAGCGAGCATCTGGCATTCCAGAGGCCTTATATTTGAATGTAGGGGGAATCAGAAGCTACCATTTGTCGAGGCTGTTGTGGAATTCTTCTTTCTACTTCTCCTGGATTTGCCTTTTACAGTTGATAGCATCATAATTTATTTATACGAACCTTTCGTGGGTTTTGGAGCATATTATACATGTAACTTTTTCGAATCACTCGATCTGATTTTGCTGATCTATACTTTGTCAGTCTCTTTATGCTTGTGGAAAACTGTATGTTCCAGTTGCATAACCATTTTCCTTTTACAGCTTGAGGAGAATATACGCACAATTGCCCTTTCTGGAGATTGGATGAAGCTTGTTGAAGGTTCTACTAAATCTTCCACTTCTCAGATTGCAGCAAGTGCTGCTGGATCAACTCAGAAACGTAGACCAGGCAGGCGTGGGAGGAAACCTTCTGCTGTGGTTGAAGTTACATGTGATGATGACAAGGAAAACTCTACTGATTTCACCTGGTGGCGAGGAGGAAAACTATCAAAGCTTATGCTCAAAAGATGCATTCTTCCAAATTCAATTATTAGAAAATCAGCTCGTCGAGGTGACACGCCTCTGTTCCACTCACTACAAACTCTTACTCTTCTTGTGTTAAAGGAGCTGAGTTAATTGCGTTTTTGCCCCATAACTTCACCTGCTTAAATCCCATACTAATTGACTTTTGCAATTTACATCCCTTCAGTGATTTTTTTTTGCAGTTTCAGTATTTTTTCATTTACGGAATGTAAATTACAACAGGGAAAAGTTGGAAAGGTCCTGAAATTGCAAAATTCAATTAGTATGGGGACAAAACATAAAAAGGTGAAGTTATGGGACCAAAAATGCAATTAACTCTAAAGGAGCTGAAGGATTATTTATTACATTCTTTGTCTGATAGAAGTTGTTTTGTTCCTTTCCTTTTATATATGAGTTCTTTGCCAAATTCCGAAGTTGTTTATTGACAACTAGTGAGCATAGCAGGTGCTGCAGAAAAGTTACCTGGTATACTTTATCCGGAAGGAAATGAGACTCCAAGAAGTAGCAGACAGCTTGTCTGGCGGTCTGCGGTTGAAATGGCTAGGAACACGGCGCAGCTTGCACTACAGGTGCCAATTTACTCATTTCTTATCGGCCAATATTCACTTTGGGCATTTATCATGTTTTATGATGTTCTTATTAACTTGCCTGATACAAACAATTGGCACTTGCACCAGGTCAGATATCTTGATTTTCATGTGAGGTGGGGTGATCTCGTTCGCCCAGAGCAGATCCCCGCTGATGGAAAAGGCCCTGAGACAGAAGCTTCTGCTTTTAGAAATGCTTCTATTTGTGATAAGAAAATAGTGGGATATGAAACTAGATACTGTGTTGCTTTTGGTATTCAGAAGCACCTGCCCTCCCGTGTCATGAAAAATATTACAGAAATAGAGCAACTCGATGATGGGAAGGAAAGATATTGGTTTTCTGAGACCTACATTCCTTTGTATCTAGTTAGAGAATATGAACAAAAAGTGGAGAAAAATAAGCCTGTCGATGTGTTGTCCAAGCTGCGGAGGAAGAAGTTGAAGGCTTCCTGTAAAAATATCTTCTTGAGTCTCTTTTGGAAGCAAGATATCATGGTCAGGAGTTCTTGTTGTTCATGTCATCAACATCTCTTCTATAGGTATTTACTTTACTTCAAATATTTCCCAAGTTCTCTTCTCCAGCACATTCAACCATTTTCCGACTTTGTTACTTATTAATGGTTTTCATGTTTTGAGTTCAGGAATGCTGTCAAGTGCAGTTCATGCCAAGGTAGATCTTAAACAATGCTCTTGTATTTATTTACTATGGGATCTTTTGACTTAACGACTTTCTGGTTGAAACTTTAAATGTGGATCTCATATCATTGTTCAAGAAAATAACTATCAGTACCCATGAAAAGGAATCTTAAATGTTGGTGTGCCTGTACTTGTATTTTCGTTAATTTTTTATTTTGATTTGAGATAAACTAGAACCTTTCTCATTGGACTGAACATTGTACTATTTGATGATATGAATTGGCTTAAGTATGTAACTGAGAGCATTAATTTTCATTTCCTTCTTGAAGTTTTTGGTGGCAGAGATCATATAATTTGTAGAATCCACTCATAGAAACTTATGCAATTTGTTATTGGACAGGTTTTTGTCATGAGCCATGTGCTACCAGTTCAACAGTTAATACAGGCAAGGAAGTCGAGTTTTTAACAACTTGCAAGCAATGCATTGCAATTCAGGCTGCCGCTCGAATTAAAAGTAGCAATGGCTCCCCAAAAAGTCATTTGTGCCTTCAAGGACGAGACTTTCCTAATCCAGCTACTTCAGCTAAACGGCTAAAAATAGTCAGTTCTAAGGGTTCATTAGCATCTAACGGGACTTTGGAGTGTTCTTCTGAAGTGAAATCAACCAAACGTTCTTCTGAAGTGAAATCAACCAAACGTTCTTCTGAATTGAAATCAACCAAACGTTCTTCTTCAGCATCTAATGGAACTTTGGAGCATTCTTCTGAAGTGAAATCATCAGCCAAACGTCCTTCAGATGCAACGAACAGTAAAAAATTACAATGGGGTCTTATATGGAGGAAGAAGGAAGACGACACTGGAAGTGATTTTCGATTGAAGAACTTACTTCTGAAGGGCAATGCTAATGGGAACTTAGAAAAGCCTATTTGCCGTCTTTGTAGTCAGGCTTACAATCCTGATCTAACGTACATTCGTTGCGAAACATGCACACGTAAGCTTTGTTCTCGATAGCAAATCGCATATTAAATCTTGATTTTAAGATTCTTGTGGTTCTTACTTCTATGGCTAATTAGAAGTGATTAATGTGTTGCCTTTGTTTATATTGCAGATTGGTTTCATGCTGATGCTGTAGAACTGGAGGAGTCTAAGATTTTTTCCTTAGTGGGATTCAAATGCTCCAAGTGCCGTAGGATTAGATCTCCTGTGTGTCCTTACTTAGATCCAAAGAAGAAGAAGTTGTTGGAGATCCGCCAACAACAAGCTGCAAAGCCTGAGATTCCACCAGTTGACTTCAATTCTGTTAAAATCTCTGAACATCGGAAAGAACCAGGACCAGCTTATTCAGCATTTCCCAGAAAAGAAGTAAATCATCTACCTGCAGATGATCCTCTTCTTGTTTCTCTCTCTAAAGTTGAAAATTGCACAGAAGATGAGTCTAAAGTGGACTATAATTGGAATAATGCAACTGTATCTGGTCCTGGGCCTCGTAAGTTGCCAGTAAGAAGACATATCAAGCAAGAAAACGATGTGCAGTTTGAAATACCTGCTCCATTTGAAGCAAATGTCGTTAAATCTACTGAGAAATTGCCCGTAAGGAGACATGTAAAGAGAGAGAACAACTTAGTATTAGACCCTTCGGAATCAAATGTTGTTAACCTTATGCAAGATTCGTTCTCCCCTCAAGTTCAATCTGTTGTTGCTTCGAAGGAGAGTTTTGATGACGGTATAATAACACTGGATTATGATGGTCTCGGTTATGATGATATGGATGTGGATATGGATATGGATATGCAATTTGAACCTCAGACGTATTTCTCTTTCAATGAGCTGCTTGCAGCTGATGATGGTGCCAATACGAACGGGGATGAGTTACAGGAAAATGCAGTAGAAAATTGGGAAGGTCCAGAAAACGGAACGCTTGAAATATCTTATGATGAGGAAGAACCAATTATCTCTCTAGAAACAACGATTGAGATAGTGCCTTGTAAGATTTGTTCTAATACTGAACCTTGCCCAGATCTTTCTTGCCAGATTTGTGGTTTGTGGCTACATAGTCATTGTTCTCCTTGGATCGAAACATTGTCTTGGGAGGATGGCTGGAGATGTGGATATTGTCGGGAGTGGAGATAGCATCTTCATTTCTCAGTTTTGCTGTCATCAGGAAATGTTATGTTTTGACCATATCTGGCTTTGGGTTGAGATTGATCTCCCATAAGTTTTGGGGATGATAGGGAAGGCTCTGCTCTGATTTTTTCTTTTCTTTTCTCTTTTGATTTTGGTCTCAATAGATAAGCTAGGTTTTTATTGGTGCTTATCTGATTATTTTACCTGTGGAAAATTCTGTATCAGTTACAGCGTTGTCCATTGGTTCTGCTTACATAATTGTATATTACCATTAAATTTTGTCAATCATCAACATCTACATTCTAGACCTCCGGCATAGTGAAGTTATGAAACAATTGTATCTTGAAAAGAGCTTTAATTTAAGGCAAGACAATTTTAGTAACTTAAAAAATAAACAGAGCAAACAGAAGCAAACTGTGTCATTGAAAACTTTTACTAATAAAATACAGGTACATCAACAAACAAACGCATTTGTTACAAATGGGGTGACTACATGTGCAGATCTTTCTCATATTACACAAGCCAATGAAGTATAAACCTGACTACAAAACCAAAGGAAATAAGAAAACAAAAAAATGCAAGAAAAAACCCCTCGCCTGAAAAATAGGAAAACCTCAACAAAGCACAACAAAACTGTGCAAATGAATGTCAAAACTTGACAAACCTCCACGAATTCCAAAAATTCTAGCACTATGCCGATTACATACAATTTTCACTTCCGACAGCCCTTGCTTTGTGTTTTGTTTGTTGCCCAATCGTGCCCATCGAGGTAGTATAGGGGCGTACTCGTCCATATAAACAATGTTACAAAGTAATTTTTTGACCTGAAAATATTGGAATAGCATTCAAAGCAAACCGGCAAGAAGAGCGCCAGGATCTGATATCGGTGATGGTGGTGGTGGACTTGTTGGTTGAGCTTGAGGGCCTATAGGTGGGGTCGCTTGGGGAGGAATGGGAATGTAGACTAATTGTTCTTTAACGAATTCCTTTAACCTGTAAAGAGTCAGAAGAAACTCGAATATTAAAAAGTAACCAAAAAAAATGATGTGTAATCAGATTGTGTACTTGGATGAAATGTAAACGTACTCAAATGTCAGTGCGGGATCTCCAGATGCAACAGTCATTCTCAACTGTGTTCTGTCTGCAGGATCTGTTTCTACTCTTATCTGAATATGACAAATAAAGTCGTAAAAAAGGTGTAAAAAATTTTTAGTTGTAAAATTTGAAATGTTTTTGAAGCATAAGTAAAAAGTACAAAAAAAACAAGTAGTTGAGTGTTAGGATAAAAAACCTAAGAAACACTTTTACCACTCAAAACAAACTCCCATTTATTATGAAAATAGCCTAGAAGCTGAAGTCAAAAGCTTGTCGTTGGTCTGCTTCTAGCTTATTTTTGCTTAAGCCTTAAAATAAGCTGAAGTTGGTTTTCCAAACACTCCAAAAGTGCTGAGAAAAGCAAAAAGAACAAAAGTGCTTTTTTGAAGAATTTGCAACATTCGTGTAATCCAAAGCATGTCAATGACACACGTATTGAAAGTTGTAAAATATACATCATACTAACAAAAAAGTTAATAATTGAAGAAATTAAGTACAAGCCTACCAGACATAACATGGCGCGTGTACTTTCTGAATAGAAAGTTGTACTTGCAACCAAATTGTTTGGATTGGGATCCTGAACAGGAAATCAAAAGTGAAATTCAACACATCAATAAGAGGCCAAAAGAATACCGGTTAGTTGAAAAGTGAAGTATTAAGCACTTACAAGCCCTGGGCAAACCGTCAGCAGCAAACTGTTGAATAAATTCGCCATTTCAGCAAGTGGCATAGGTCTTACACCTCTTATCTGTTAAGTGAATTGAAAAATAAGTTAGGATATTTATTCCTTTGACCTGGAAGGTTTAAGTCATATATATTTTTTTTTCATTTTATCTTTCGGTAATGTATATAATATCTGACGACACTATTCAGAAAGCACATACCACTTCTTGCAGCTTCAATGGTGGTCCTGAGAGTGATCTCCACTGTGGGAAAAACTCTTCAGCAGAAATTGTGATAGGCTGAAAAAACTTGTTCAAGACAGCAGGGAGGCGAAGTTTTACATTGATCTGTTCATTTGCATTTTCATATGTTAGCTTTACAGATTAAACACTTTTATTCACGAATTCAAATTCTAAGTTTCTGAGTAAGTACCAATTGAGTTCCAAAATTGTATGAGAAGTCCAGGACAGCCAAATCTCTGCTTGGTCGGACGTTGATTACTTCAAGTGGACATTGAACCTAGGCAGACAAAAGATTTGTTACATTTTTAATCCTTAACATGAGAATTAAGATGTTACAAGGATGTAATTAGGAAAAAATCAACAGTAATTAAACCTGTGCTCTAGGAGGAATAGTATCAGGTACTAATGAGAGTTCCACGTTTAAATGCGATGGAGGCAATATTAAAGCTTTAACTGAATTGAGTGGAGCCGTATTTTTATTTCCTAAAAAGAGAACAAGACGTCCATGATGTGCTCGCCACTCAGCTTTAATGCCAATCTGCAAACGTATTGACAAAACTTCATAAATTTAATATAAATAATTATTACTAGCTAATACTACTTGATTTCGTAAAGAAAAGAGGAAACATGCTGCAAAACAGTTGAGTCAAAACATATGAAAAAGAAAGAAAACCTGAATGTAAGGATCCTCATATAGCACGCCACTATCTTTCATGCACAGAGCATGAAACCTTTCCGCAATACTACCAATTGGCTGCACCCAAAGATAAATATGAAGTCTTTATGAAATTGTGATCTTTTATGATACACAATGTTTCCAAAAAGTATCAATTGAAACTCAAGATATCTTAATGAAAAAAAAAAGATTATCAATCTTTTGAAGCCTGTCAAATGTGAAGCCATAGTTTCTTGAATTGGAAACTATTTCCAGATATTCTAAGCTATCCAGGAGAAACCATCCAGAGAGTTCATGTCTCTGTTCGCTTTTCAAGTGCAAATCATATCTAATGCAGACATCTTACATGTCCTAGTGGTCTTTGATTCAATTATGGCATTGGTCCTTCGCACCAAAATCTCATCAAAAACTGTCTCCAGTTTGCTAATTAGGAGTAATCTCTCAATTTAGCTCTCATTATAAAGAGTAAAAAATATGTCCTATATACTAGAAAGAGAGAAGACGAGAGACATCACTGATGATTTTGGCAATAGGAAGTAAACCTTGTATTATTCGAATAAACAAACATAGGTAAAGCTAATATCTATTATATGTCAACAAAATACTAACTATGTGCAGAAAGAGCTCAGAGTTTTGGTTGAGTTCCTTAACGTCCACATTTCAAAATTCAAAATAAGTTTAGCTACATGAGTTCAGCCAAGTGTGTAGCCAAAGCCAGTATTTAGAACTGTTCCCACATTCATTTTATTTCAGCTTTAGCAAATTTTAAAAATCTCAAGGTGCATCTAGAAAAATGAGGGATTAGCCCAACCAAACCATCACATATGTGACCTCCAACCCACCACAATAATCAAATTGTCACGACCGGCAGCATGTGAATTGACATTTTACCATAGATATAGACAAGATTAATTTGGATATGCACATCCAAAAGAAACTATACCTGGACAGTGTTAGGCTGTTCTTCAATAGTTGCAATGGCTAATGCATCAGCATTTTCACCAACTCTAGGATCAGACTGTGGAGCAGTAGTAGCAGGAGGGCCTTCAATAGCCAATGGACCTAAAAGATCTCCAAGGAGATCAGGAGAAGGCGTGCTAGAGGGTTGAGGATCCACCACAGTCAGAGCCCCATTTGCATGTGTTATACCTTGCTCAGCAGGTTTCCCCTCCTGCAGAAAAAAAGTTTTTAAATAATTAATATTTAAAACTTTCATTTCATTTCTTTAGTTCATCCAATTTTAGAAAATGAAAATTAGTTTTCTTATACTTTATACAGCATAATACAGCCTAAAATTCGAGGAAAATATTTTTATAATTTCACAAATCTTTTAAAAAGAATATTGTCCCACAAAATTTGGTTTGTAAAAGCATCATTGATATAAATCACTTAAACAAATTTTCAGAAAGCAAATTCATTGAGTTTCCAAAAAGTTAAGGATAGTTTAGTTAAAAAATTCAGCTCAAAACTTATTTCCAAAGATTGCCAGTATTTTTTTCTAATTTTTTAGTGGACATTAAACGGTTGATTAGTTGGGAACTAATTGCAATCCCATTGACATGGTTTATCATAGCTGTGAAAGGAGTCTCACCTCATTACTTGTTGTAGGCAACTTCACGAGGCCAGGCTGGTTAACTGGTGGTGTGCCATTTGCAGGCCGCTGATCTGTCACTACCAAAGCATTAGAAGTCTGCTGTTGTGCCCGCAATTTAATTGCACTTTGCTCAGCAGTATCTGCCTCAGAATCTTCAGCCCTTCTGATCAAAGAAGACTGCAACAAAAAATTTGTCCCCAATCATTATTGGTAGTAATCTAGTGAAGCTAATCTTCCATAAAAAAGTTGCTTTAGCCAGAAAAAGTATAGTTAGTTTTCGGTTGCTTAATAAAATAGGAAGGGGAAGAAAAGTAAAGGAAAATTGAGGGGAAACTACAATATGAAGAAAGAAATTCCCATTCTACACAAAATGGTGAGCAAAAGAGAGAAGAAACAAGGAAAAGCTTACAATTACATTTCTACAACTCATTTTTATTCTAATCCATCACTAAATTCACTCCTAGTATTCAGTTTTCTTCATGTCTTCTCAATATAGGAGAATCATTTTCCTTATCACTTTTCTTAACAAACAAAGTTAAGAGGGTTTTGTTTCCTTTTTTCCTTAGCATTTTTCTTTTCAAGTTGAAATCCTAGAACCAAACAGTGTATGAGAATTGGAAATAAATTAATTCTAAGTCAACATTCAAATCTCATAATCCAACCTGACGCTCCGGGAACTTTGGCATTTCAGCAAGTATATCCACGAGAGCTGCACCCTTCATACTCAAAGCATGGTATTCAACAGCACGTTGCTGTATTTCAGCATCAATGCAACTTTCATACCTGAAACATGTCGAACTCATGTGAGTACCAAATGTACTTTCTTAATACAAGCAACTATAAAAGAAAAAATTGTTTACAAATTACTTGCTGAATATTGCCCAAATTTGAGTTTGTAGCTCCTTGTCCGGCGGATGAGTGTGCATCAAAATCTTTGCATATGTGGAAAGCAGGAGAGCAATTGTTGAAGTACTGGTCAAGAATGATTCTGTTAGACACAATGTTATTATATAACTCAAAATATTTACAGTGGAACAAGAAAAAGAGTTGGCCTTACGAAACAGTAGGAAGCTTCTCATGTATGACGCTGAAAATTTCTTTTGGACTGCATCCTGGGCGTCTGGCTAGAAGATGGCTGTATTCTCCAAGAAGATATGCACTCACCTATACCATTAGAGAAAATTTCATTATGTGTTTGCAACGAAATAGACTCAAGAATCTAGATATATTTTTTCCAAGTTTGGTAAAAAAAAAAAATCCAACACATTTGAATTATGTAGCCTGAAATGTTTGCAACACTTTCTCTGCTTCTCCTCCCCCAGATATTTCCCTTTCCTCTCTCCTCTCTCTTCTTCAATGCTTTTTTTTTTATTTTTCATTTGCATTCTCAGTCTCTCTCCTCTCTCCCATTATTCAAAACTTTTTACTCTACTATTGATATATTTTTTCAACCATGGAATTTCATCTTACTTCAAATTATCTTTCTTTCAATTCTCGTCCGTTTAATAAATACTAAAAAAATTAAATTTATATAAACATATATAAATATTTATAATTTATAATATTAAACTATTATTGAACTATATCTTATTTTTATTTTGTACACGCAGTATAATACATAAATCATGTTTCTTGTAACACACCTTCACCATGGTCTCGTGAATTGCAGGCTTATCAAGATACTCTCTAGCTTTCAGTGCTGCATAAGGCTGCCACAACAAATACATGAACACATAGAAAAGTTAAATAAAGCCTCATTAACAGTCAAACGAACTGCAATGTAAATATAAATTACATGAAAGACAGTTTCAGTTACCTGTAGATCCTCATTATTTGTAACAAACTGCACGACACGAAACCAAATATCATCACTGACAAAATCCCCTGCCTTGTCAATCAACTGAAGAATGACATCTACATACCTGAACCGAAAGAAGAGAAAAATATAAAATCCTTACATTTTCTTGCTGCCTATCACCTGATGTCTGTACAAATAAAATATGCTCAAGCATCAAGTGCTCTTGTTTACAAGTAAAAGTTTCCATAGATAATTACACATCTAGCCTCATTACATAAACAAAAAGCTCCCCTATTGTTTACATAAAACAGTCCTTAGTTTGCCCTCAATACCTAGGGTCCAAATGTTATCACATTTTATTCGAAACAGAATAGATATTTTTAATAAAAATCAAAGGATCGAAACAAATTGCAGAAGAAAAGTGATTAAATGACGATGCCATTTTGGAAAAAGGTTTACAAACAGCTACTAGTGTTATATAATTATATCAATGTGCAGTTTCCTCTCTAAATCTTAACACATTGTTTTTTCTATCTGCACATGAATCCCACCAATTAATAGAACTATATAACTTGATTTCCAAATCAGCAAGTCCAATATATTCTTTGCCGTAGCAATTTCATACCATGACAAGTCAGGGGCGAACTTCTCTGCGAGAATTGCAGCTTTAAGTGATAATTCCTCACGCATTGCAAAGTCTGCTGTGCTAAGATACTGAAACCAGATTTGAGTCAATTCTTTCTTGGTTTACAAGAGTAACCAACAAAGAATATTAATAGTATATTAGACTGGCACTGGCTGATAAGCTATTATGCTAACCTGTAACAATTCTTCAACTATGTCCTTTGCATTTGAAACATCACACATGCCATATAGCAAATCAAGAGCACGTCTCCTTATACTGTTGAAATAAGTAGTCATCAGAAAACCAACTTAAAAGAAATTAACTCAGAAAAACAAATTTCTTTTGTCACAGTATCAGTAGTGCAAGAAAAGACCAAAAAGAAAGAAGAAAATGAAGTAAGAATATGAACCAAGACTTTTAATAGCAGATACATTAGAAAAGGTTAATAAGTTTCCCTGACCACATTAATTCTAAATTCTATTGAAATTCCCAAACTAGAACGAGAAAAAACGGATCAATCAACATGTTAATAGGAACACAGGACCATATGGGTGGAAACATCTTCAACTGTTTATACCACATACATCATCTCAATAATGCCTAGCAACTGAAGTTTTAAGAGATCATAAAACAATTAAGTCAACCTAATATCAGGATCTTTCAGAGAAGTAATGATCTGAGCTTGATGTCTTTTAATGATCTCCTGCACGTCGGTGACCATCAACATCCGAGTCATATTTTCCTGCATCACAGTAATTGACAGGTCAAAGCAATCAGGAAATGGCAACTGTACTTAATAATGTCTACAAGTAATAGCTTCAAGGAATCTCTTCAGTATTTTGAAAAAGCATAAGAAAATTAGGAAATAGAGAATGATAAAAGGCCAGATGCAAAGGACCAAATATTTGAAAACGTATGACAAAAACAGGATTAAACAATTTCAAGATAATCTGAAAACTTACCAAACCAAGATATCGTATATTAGGTTCTCGAACAGCAATAAATTTACCAAGTAATGCAACACACTGAGACATCATTTCTTTTTCGGCATCAAGATGCATGACCTGCAGATGGCAAAGAGGAAAGCCAAGTACTATTAGGAACTGCAAACAATATAGTAAAGAATAGGAAAAGAATGATCAAAGACCTGGAGGGCATTATATATATGACACTTTTTAAACACATCGAATTTGGTCTGCAGCCCATTTTACTTTTTTCATTGTCACATATCACCATTTAAAGTAAATTTTAGAAGAAGATTTTTGCTTTTCTTCTTTGGATCATATTTAAACAGAAGTATCAACCTCCACAGTTGCATGATGTGCGAGTTATATCTGATTTTTGTGGGTCTGGTAGAAGCGGGCAATATTTCACAACATTAAGATAGGGAAGTTACTCAGAAGATTTAAGTTCATTGAGGACTAGGGCAAATATTCTTTATGTCTCTATTAATACAAGAAGCTTCACTTCACGAACATAACTATTTTTTTTTCCTCCTCAGAATAGAAACAATAATAAAAGCGTACCAATATTTCTTCCTAAAGACAAAAATATTCAATTATTTCTATTTTCCCAATATTTTAAAGATCATTCGTGCAATACTCTAGTTGCACATAGTTGGCTGTCAGTCTATAAGTACATAAACTGCTTGTGTTGTGTATGACAAATTGCTCATTAGAATAAGACCTTGTAATAAGAGAATTTCGGCCAAATAAGCACAAGTCATTTAAGCAAACCTCTGAAGTGTAACAGACATGACAGGGTATACTTTTTGAACCCTAATTACTATGTTTCCCAATTAAACAGAGATAAAACTTACAAGTGCAAGAGCTTCGAACAGAACAGCATGTGATGCATTATTCTTGTTCACATTTTTCACAACATCAGTTCCCATTAGTATCCTTTGTAAAACCTGGTTAGGACAAAAAGAAGATTTGTCAGACACACGCACACTATACAAACACAAAGGTAGACATGCATGATAGTATACTACTTGAACAATCTGAAAATCATGATATCCCAACCAAGAAAAAACGTCAGACCTCGAACAATGATCTTCTAGTGTTTGGATCTTCAACTGTGGGAAAATACTGAAGAGCCCTCATTGTCTTAACCTAAAGCACCAAATTGATAAAACCATCAAGATACGGATACGTATTGATAAATAATAAAGCACTCCTATAAACTCCTTAAGAGCAAATATTCATGTAAAAACTTTATGTTAGCATCTGAAGGGAGACAAGCCAAGAAAATTACTATGAGAAAAACAAGCGATATATAAAATCTACGGAGCCTGTTTAACCTTTTCAAAAAGTTATTTTCTTGCTGTGGATGTACAGTATAAGAGATTCTTGGCTTTTTTTAACAGCCATATCGTCCTTTCCGACGAGTCCTCTTTTTTAATCTTTGAAGCTACAATTTTACCAAGGGTAGTAATTCTTCCGGAGAAATCTGATTCCATTCTCTTGGTCTATTAGGTATCCCGAGCTTATGTTAACATTCTTATCGAAGCCAGATATCATAATCATCCTCCTTAGTTTCTTAAAAGCTCAAAAAACTACATGAATGAATCAATTAAATGGAAAAGAAAGGTGCAATGATAGAATTGTGACACCTAAGTGTAGAATGACAGGAACTTCAAATCTCAAACACTCTTTTCTTTGGTTTCTTCTGATAAGCAACTATAATGATAGATATCAAGGGGAATCACGAAGACTATAATTCATCCAAAAACTAGCAATATACAAAATATAGACTACATCCCCCAAGTCAAAAGGAGGGTAGATAAGCACAAACCTGAAGCCAGGGAGATGGAATCCCATAATAAGTGTATTCTTGCGGAATATCTTGGTTTCTAGCAAGTCTTTCCAGTATTTTAACGCACTTAGGAAGACAACTCCAATAGGCATCATGGTTATTTGATACTAAAGCAACTAGAAGACTCATTGAAGACGTCAAGACACCCATATCACGTTCATCTAACAATTGTGACATCCGATCCGACCTATAGAAAGATGAAGAGGAATGAGATTAGATTTCGTAGGTATTTCAAGAAAATAAACACAGGTTTTGACAGGCAATTTACCAGCCATCTACGTTCACCACATCAGGATTTTTTCTGTAGAGGCGAAGGAGACATAAAGCAGCCTTCTTCCTCACAAGCGGCCTGCAACTACTAGAAAGCTGGAGCAATAGTGACTTTCAGCATCATTCATTAGCTGCTTTCAACATGTATATTCAGAATGATATTCACTTACAAGTAATTTTTGAACATCAGGAGCCAGTGATTCAGCAAATTCTCTCCCGCCAATATTTCCAACCTAAACAGTCATCACAAAGGAACTATATCTTTTGAGTGAATATGCAGAGATCAGCACAAAATATGAATATCATTATGTTATTCAACATTATTACTGAACAATCCATAAACAAATATTTTACAAGAGGGAAGTAGAATCTTACCAACGTCAATGCTAGACACTGAAAAGTTTCATTGCGACCAATTATGTCATTGCGCACAGTATTAATTGCTAATCTCAAGAAATCATGATTCTCGTTGAGCAGACATGATGTGACTATATACCCAACCTGCAACAGCTCAAAGAAACATAAAAAAAATTATAAATAAAATTGATGAGTCAAAGACTAATAAACTCTATTCTTAGCTCTAGATTATAGTGAAAGAAAAAGAGATTACTATAGGCAACACCATATATATAATAGATTACAAGGTCCATAAGCTAGTGGATTATCATAACTGAATTATATCCAATATCCCCATAGGGAAATTGTATAGCAAAGTAAAACCAAACTACTCCCAAGTCAATTTCTTTTATCCTTAAATAACCATTATTATTTGTAATCATCTTTCAGAATGTTCCTTGGTACTTCCCAATTTCTACTAGAACTTCACTACTAAAGAGAGACCCTTAGGAAACTTATAGCATCCTGATCCTAGAAATGTATGGAGAAAGTTAACCACAGAGGTTCCGAATCACAATTTTAAGAGCCTGGTGGTGAGACATGACGAACATACAGTTTTATTGATAATAATAATTTGGGCAAATTACATAGGAGTCCCCACATATTGTCATATTTACATATAGGTCTCTCTTGTTTCGTCTTTTACATCCTAGTCCCTTTGACCCGTCAACCATTAGTCAGTTCCGTTAATTTTCTGTTACCGTTGTGTTCGTCTCATCGAGACGATGAATTTGGACTATAAATTTGTTTGATTCGGTGAAAAAACGAGAAAGTTACAAGCTTAAAAAATTTTCCTTCAATTGTGTGTATAGTCCAAATTTCTCGTTTCTTCACCGAATCAGACAAAATCTATATTCCAAATTCAATGTCTTGATGAGATGAACACAACGGTAACAGAAATTAACGGAACTGACTAGCGGTTGACCGATCAAGGGACTAGGATGTAAAAAAGGAAACAAGAGGGATTTATATGTAAATATGACAATCTTTGGAGCCCCTATGTAATTCGCCCTAATAATTTACACATGGTTTCCTTCTAACTTTCGGCACTAAATCTATTAATATTTTAATACTCACATGGTTTTCTATTTGAGGCCGTATAACTAGCATTTTACTTTTGAACTTCTCTAGATATAGTCGAACGACTCAGGTGCTTTTTTCTAATGAGTAAATGCATAACAGAAACTTCTCATATAAATATTAAAAGTTAATATAGTCTTCTTGCGACCAACTGAATTTCTAAATTATGAGTAAGCAAGTAAAATCACAGGATAACTAGGATTTGTCCAGAGCAATTATAAGCTCATCAAGCAGTTTGCTACATAAAAACTCAGTCGATAGAAATTCTATAAGAAATTAAGAATGGTACATAAATTAGCACAACCAACGGAAACAAAATACGCAAGAGTCAACATTTTTTTCCTATTTCCAGAATAAAAAGACACACAATTGAAACTTTAGGACATTTATACCTTCCAGAGTATGTTGTTCTATATATCAAATCTCCTTAAAACCTTCCTCTTTTAAGAAGATGGAAATCCAAATATTTCCAATATTCTACCTTGTCTTATGATAAAAGAAATTAAAAGACATCATAATTAAATGCGTATTACATAGCAAAGACAAACGCCTAAAGCAAACACTGCATCACAGCTTTACACAGAACCACGCTAAATTTTTAAACAAGCCAAAATATAATGATGATAGGAGCTTCTATCCAGTGATACAATAATATAAATTGCAATATAATGCAAAATTGTTGATAAATCATACCTGCTTTTCAGGATACTTCGGAGCAGATATTAATGAAACAGCTTCCATGTGACCAAAATCAACATCGTAACCAAGCATATAAATGTATAGCATTTTCCACACATATTTCTTCTTCTCATAAGGTGATAAACCCTGTCAAGTTACACCCATGAATTTAAAAAATGAGGATCATAATCATTCACATGAGGATGAAATATTGCCTTGGAACGCAAATCGAACAAATTGTTCCGTGAAAATACACAAATGAAAGGTAATAGAGAGATAACCACCATAGGAGAGGAAGGTATGCAGAAATATTCATACATCTATATTCTGAGATAACGACTTGAGGTATGCTTAGCTTAGGATCATTGCTTAAGAAATAAAGCTTCTGGCATTTATATATGTCAGCTTGAGATGTTCCTTATCTTTTTGACCGAGAAAAGAGAAATGAGAAAGTATACATGAAGCTATTAGATAATGTTAAAATTGTATCTGCTATAATTAGGTTATCTATTTCAGAGCAGATAGTAATGCTCCCTGATGAAGTATTTCAATGTTATTTTGTTGTTATCTTATTAGCAGTATGCACATTGTCAAGTAAGGGAGCTAAAAAGCTTTTAAAATAGCTTTGCTACTTGTCAGTCCGGGGTTATGGATTACAAGTTATCTTTATGTCTAAATGATGGATCTTAGCATGTAGAATTTTATTTCTCGACCACAATATTCTTTCAACCTCCCGTAATATACATGGGAAAAATCAGGCATATGGTACAAGATATAGAACTGTGAATATTAGTAAGTGTGAACTCCCACATCAAATAATATCAAGGACCAGATGAATAGTAACGATATACAATTCCACACTTCTATAGAATAGACTCAAAATAAGCAAAGTAATAGCATCCTAGAAGTTGAACCTCGCAACATCATCCTGATTCCTTTCATACAACCAAAGGGTATGACATGGATAAGCTATTTATGCTCATTATTGAAGAAAATGTTGGTCTGTAGATTACGATAAATATCGTAACCATTCATCACATGCCTGTAATTCTAAGATAAGATATATTCTACTGGGTTGTAACAGACAACATATCATGCGTCAGGGGCCTATGTTGATCCTTGATAAGCACAAATTGATTCATAACCATGCGGTATTCCAGTTCATATTTCAGTTGCAACAATCTTGAACAAATTCATGACTATCTGCTAACTCCAAATGAGTATGAATTTAATAGAGAATCCAATTGGGACATATCAGCTACTGAATCTATGTCACACGCATTATTTGTTATAATGTAGTTACCCGAACATCTAAACGATTACCATAGCTCTTGAGTCAGTTAATGGCTTGTAGCAAAGTTCAGAGCTGTGAGATATGACCAATTTAGACAGAATTTCCAATTGTGTGGGTTATGCAAGAAACTAATCTGTCGTGGTGGCTGGCATTGTCCGTTCAGTAGTACACATCACTGCATCTGACCACCCACGACATGAAGTGGGATGCAACTTAACTACTCATTCACTGTCTAATTGCCTAGGTGAAGTGATTGTAACTTGGTATGTCTCGCACCAATCCTTTAGAGAGGTAAGGACTAAGGAAATAGGAGGTAGAGAATGAAAGTATATCATATCTTTTCTCCTGATGGTACTTGGTTTAGCTCGTCCAGAGATTACCAGTAACCAACAGAATTCATCCAATCAACAAATGCAAATGATCAAGCTCATTCAACCAAACAACCAAATCGTACGAAAATCCAAATGACCTACCGGCAACACTTTCTTATCGGCACAAAATTGCATTCTATAACCCCTAAATCACGACAGATACACTCAACTCCAAAATTGCGACACCTCCCATTCAGTTCAATCCACACTCGGAACGCATATTCAAGTGTAATATCACTAACCATCAACTCCAGCTCGTATCAGGTAGCAAAAGACTTCAGAATTGCAAACCACAGCAAAAATAACTAAAACAACAGATAAACCCATACGTATATGTAAAGACTTGCCTTTTCATTCTTAAAGCGAGTACGAACGTTGCCGAGCTCTTTATCAACACGAAGGCGCTCCTGCTCTTTGTTTTGGCAATTCCGGATGTCGCTTATGAACACCGACAATCCTCTCATCCCCGAAAGCGCCATCTTAGAACGCCTTCAGATCCGGCAATCGTCCAGATCAAACGACCACGAATTCACAGATCTCAACAGAATTTGACAGTCCAAATTAAATATGTATCCCTGCACTCCCGGACGAGAAATTCCTCAGTATGTAGATACAGAGAGAGAAACAGGGACCTTGGTGTGAGGTGCGATCTAGAGAGAGAAAACTGGAAAAAAGCCGTCGGACAGCGGAGGGAGACGACGACTTTTATTTAAGCATTTTAATTTTTATTTATTTTAATTTAATTTGCTTTTACAGTGAGTCAAGTCAAGTGACTTATTTACCACTTAGAACTCATCATTTCATTTGATTCGCCGTTTCAAAAATGTTCTTCAGCTTTTAATAAAAAGCCAATTTGGTTTCTGGCGCATTTATCAATTTAGTTCCAACATGTTTATAATTGTCTTATTTTATTCTATAAAGTATATTTTTTAGCCAATTTCGTCCTAAATAGAATTTTTCATTAGTTTTGGACGGAAAATATTAACTTTCATTATTTCTCCAAAATTTAGGAAAAATTTACATGTGAAGCTCGGTTAATACCATCAAAATTCATTTCTAAACACTAAAATTTTTTTATTTCTCCCGAAATCGACTCAAAATTCTCTCTCTTTTTACTCATTGTTGAACCAAAAAATGTGTTAGAAAATCATCAAGATTCACTAAATAAACAAGAAAGAAGTTTCAATAAAGCAATGTCGCTACTAGATGCTTCTCGAAATAATGAACCCACATCATATTACCGCAAGTGATGGAATTAGTTGTTTAATATATCTTTTTTTAATTTTTGATCACAAAATCTTAATTTATTTATATGTAAATCTTTCCTCCAATTTAGAGAAATAAAGAAAATTGATTTTTTCCGTCCAAAACTAACGAAAAATGCAATTTGGGATGAAATTGGCTAAAAAATACACTTTGTGGGATGAAATCGGCTAATTGTGAACATGTTGGGACTAAATTGACAAATATGGCACCTTATGGGACCAAATTGGCATTTTTCTCCTCATTTTCAAAAACATATTTAGTTTTTTTTGTTTCTTTTTTTTTTTTTTTTCTCAATCAGAGTCAAAAACATATTCAGTTAAAATTAAATAATTAATTAACTTAGCTTAAAAAAATTCAGTGTACTAGTTTGAATTACGGTCTTGATTTTTCTATTAATAATAATATTTTTTAGGGTCACTGAACACAGAAAAATTAGTTTCAAATACTTTCGAAGTTTGAAATTTTAAATAATAATATGGATAAATTATCAAGATTAATTGCGTCAAGCACTTCAATCTTTAGCTATCTTTTGATTAAAATTTTGCAAATAAATATCTAACTTTGAATTAATGTTTGCCTTTAATTCCCTGACTTTGCCCTTTGAACTTTGGAAGGCTGAAAAATCTTTGGCCACTAAGGCGTGTGATGATGATGATAGCAAATTAGCAATTTGAATAGTCTAACTTTATCTTATGAAAATGAAGACCTTTTTCAAGATTTTAACTTTTAAGTGGAGAAACTTTTCTGATTTCTAGAAGTGGAAGTTGAGTTGTTGGATATAGAATTTCTTTTAAATAATATAACTTTTTCTTTGTAAATATTTTGACTGAACTGCAATTCATTCCCAAGATGAGTAAATATTTCAATTTTCATAAGGGATTATGGGGAACTTTTTTATTCTAGTATCATATATTAGATCTTATTTAATTTAACTTTGTCAAATACGTATGTCTCGTAATATATTTCATACTTATTAAATCACTAAATTGTCTCAATTTTGATTATTTAAGGAAAAAGAAAAACACTTATGAAAAAAGTAATACTATCTTTTCATGTGTTTTTTTACTTTTTTTGTCCAAACGCTTCATACTTTTATCACTCAACTGTTTTCCAACTTTAACTTCTCTAAAAACAGCAGAGTGTGAAAACACCACCCTAGTCTTCGATT
This sequence comes from Verbena officinalis, assembly GCA_958496215.1. NCBI lineage: Eukaryota > Viridiplantae > Streptophyta > Magnoliopsida > Lamiales > Verbenaceae > Verbena > Verbena officinalis. The sequence goes on from OY292385.1 coordinate 3,227,955, forward strand.
CTTTCACATACTACATTATAATCCCAAGTCACAGAGTTGATTTGCAACAACTAAAGGAAATTCAAATGAAGGAAAGAGCAAACTATTAGCTCACTGAATCAAATATAAGATGCGAGGAATACGACAATGTTTTTTACATGTCAATATTACAGTTTAATGTTACTATCCTTGACAAAGCTATACATTCATCATTGACAACGTTTACAACTGTACTAACATGAATATTAAAAGCACTTTTCAGTAATTTCAATAAAATATGTATATATCTGTATACCAGCCTCAGTGAACAGCCATGCTGGAGGCAGACGACACCAGGGAAAAAGGCCTAGTAGATAGCAGTAGGAAAACACAAAACAACTTTTTGCAGAATTAAAGAAAATAATGTACTACTTTAGCTACTAGATATTTTTCCCCAGCTCTGCTAGTTCATCATCTGCCACTTAATTTTTGATACCCTTTTGCCTTCAAGAAGCAATTTCACCATGAAATTACAAACCACTCCCTCCTGTTTCAGAAATTACAAAAAACTACCCTGAATTCTGACGGACTACCCGCAATCGGAATCACCCCGGTGACAGGATTCCAGCCACACATCAACAATCAACATTGATGGAGGCTTCTTTCTCACAGTCAATGTCGCTCTACTTTCATTTGCCGATCAACCTTCGCCTGATTCCAACTGTGTTCACACCACCAAAAGCGCTTCGTCTCTTGCAATCTATTGTTCTCAGAATCGATATTGTTTACAGCATCCTTGACGCCTGTCCAGGCTCTGACTTCCACGGTTTTCTCAAATTTTGTGTAGTTGTACGTGAATTATGAATCATCAGGGGGGAGGATTTTGTAACTTGTGAAACAATAGGAACTTATTTGTAGATACACCAAACTTCAGAGATAATGTATGTAAACGTCTCCCTTTTTTTTTCTAAAGAAAAGATAGGCTTCTCCAGGAACCATCAAAGACCCTCCACTTTTTTCCTTTTCTTCTCAAAAGAAAAAAAAGAGGGGTTTCTTTCAAACTAGAGAGAGACTTTTTTGATGCTTAAGATGACGGGTGGATGGTTTTGCTTGCTCAACCGATGATGCTCTTGGAGTGGGCGTTGTGCTGTCAAGAATGTCCCTTTGGGAATCTGAAGAGCGAGGAAGCAATTTGCAACCGATCCCTCTACCAACAAAGCGAGAAGAACTAAGGTGACTATGCGACTTGGTTACTCTTTTCATCTCTTCCTTGATATTAGTGAATTCTTGTTCGAGTTCTCCAACTCGAGATCTCATCCTTTCCATGTCCACTTTTAGCACTTGGTTCTCACGAACAACTGTTACCCATCCGTCTCTCTGGGAAATGGGCAGAGCAGCTGGAGGGGCAGTTTCAGTGTCCAGCACATTAAGGCAGCCAGCTAAAGCTGTTCTTAGTTGCATCTGCTCAAAGAACAAGACTTGTAATATGATTCTGAGAGGTAGCCTTTCGTTCTGAGATGCATGAGCACAAGCATCGATTGAGAGCTTCTGGAAATCGATAATGCTGCACAGCTGCTCACGTTCATTGTCTGAGAGCCACGAATGTGCCTGAACGATTACATGAAAGTTCGTCAGAAAATTAACAATTGAATGTAAAAAGGATATAGAAAGGACAATTATACTAACAAACACGCACATGTAAAATGGATGAAGACAAGATATCACACACGCAGCAAAGACAAAGAAGAAAAGAAGAGGTTTGAGCCCTTAAGGAACACTAGGAGTGATGCATACTTGATGTGTGAGTAAATTAAAAGTAAAATGATATTTAATTATATGCTTAAATTAAATTCATCATATGAATATTTATCTTTTTCATTATCTTTAATATAGTTATTAAATCTATAAAGATATAATTATATTAGTAAAATGATAAATAAAAAGGAGAAAGTTAAAAATCCCTTGAGGCAGAGGGGAGAAGAGATAAAAGAGAAAACAAATTAATGTGATTGAAAAAACAAGCTAGGAAGGAGAAGATAGAATAACGTTAGTGAAGTGAGAGAAAATAGGAGAGAGGAAAGAGAAAGCAGTTAAAAGACACTAAGACACGAAACAGTCATTTAAGCGTGCTGGTGCCTTATACAATAATATACAAAGAAGCTAAATACAAACCTTAAAGTATATATCCAGCGCTCGGTACAGCCCATCATGCAAAGATCTAGAAGATTCTGGCAACGCTTCAGCCAAAGAACGAATCTTCCCAGGTTTCAAGTTCACATCAGAAGCAATCTCAGCAATATAATTATCCACCAATTTAGCAACTCTACTCAACCGCCCAGATGAAGGCGACCCATCAAGGTCAAACGAAGACGGAGATACCGAGTTCGCACTCGGCTCGGAAGACACAAAGTAACCAATCATCCTTTCAACACAATCACTATTATACAAAGTATCAGAATCCGAATAACTAGGTATCAGAAGACTATCCAAAGTGGCCAACTCCAGCTGTACACCTATTCTCCTCTCCAAATGCTCCTGACACGAACTGTTAACTCCCAAAATTAAGGCGACCCGTAGAAGTCCCAGTAAAAACCGGCAAAAAGATTTACCCTTCTTTTGGGGCAGCAATTTCACAACACTTTCCAAAAGAGCATTCTGATTAACATTAGCAGGTTTCATGCTGAAACTAGCAACTGTTCTTGATGTACCTGTTTGACCACCACTCTGCCATCTGCCCAAGCCTGGAAGATATTTTCTACAATAATACATTATAGCACGTGATAAATTCTCAGGACTTATGCCTTTGGATTCAAGAGTCTTGATTAGCCTCTCAAATAAACTAACACATAGATATGAAATATCTTCAAACCACCAATCGGATTCTTTGCTGTGGATTTTTGCACCGGTATTTATACCGTTCCATAAAATGCTTCCTCCAGGGCTTTGGAGGCTACCATACATCATCATGGGCCATCCAAATAAAGAGGGATCTGTACAAATCATTACAGACAAAGCGTTCATACATCTGTTTATGATCTGAAGCTTGTCTGCTTTTGTAATAACGGGTTCACAGCTTTGGAGAGATAAAATGCAGTCTTTCCAGTTGCGAAGAATGTGCTTGTGGAAATAACTCTCTGATTTGGAGAGTAAATTGTCTTCGCCATAATCATCCGTCATGTCAAGATGGTCTGCTGCACAATATAGGATTACTATGTTTCTAGGTGTGAACTCGACTCGAGCGCCATAGCAGAATTTTACTATAGTTAAAAATGTATCAGCACCGCCTGGAAATTCTTCAAGAGTTAATGTTGATGGTGGTTCATTGGTATTTTGAGATTCTTCGAAGATGGTAGCTATTTTACCGCATCTTGAAATAAGAGGAAACTGGAGGAGAAAGAATGTTATCAGAATCCAAATATAATATGTCACTAATGAAAACAGAACACCTAATTAACAAAAGGTATTTTGCTTTTTTTTTTAAAAAAAAAGCTAATAATTTGCTCATTCCAAAAATTAACAAAAGGTTTTTTGCAGCAAAGTGATTACTAATTATAAATGCAAAAGACAGGCACAAATTAAAAAACACATAACCAGTGTCTCTTCCATACTCATCTGATGGCGAATAAAGGGTTACAGATTGCCCAAATGAGTTGAGACTTAAGAAAATTTATTTCAACACAAAAAAATATATAATAATAATAATAATTAAAAAAAAATCAGCTTCTCAATTATGAATTATAATGCATATTTGGACTGTGTTTTAAGTATCTTTCACATTGAGATTTCTCAGGAGTTAAACGAAATACCCATCAAGTTTATTTGTACCAACACTGCCCTATTATGAAACAAAATTTTTGAAACTACTTATTAAATTTAACTTTTTGAAATAAAATAAAATGAAAGATTAATCTTTAGTCAACAAGTTCTAAAAAAGGAGATGCTTAATCCAAAAAAAGAGGATATCAAGGCAATCACAAATATCTTGCTAGCCAAAAAAACTGCCATCTTAAATCAAAGATCTGAGATAATCTACAATCTTTCAGTGTGTCATACAGTGATACTAAGAAAAAAATGTATTGTCCAAAGCAACGTTTATACAAAAACTGAAAGATGGACAACAAAAACAGGAATTTGGTTGTCCTCAACTTGATCATGGTTTAAACTATATACTCAGACTGTGTAATAAAAGCTTCAGTTAAGGGTAGTGAGCTTGGCTTAACTTCTACAACAGACAACCTAACTTTTTAGCCAATTTTGTATTACTGTTTCGTTTTGATTTAGTCCCTTGTAATATGTATCAATATGACAAAGATAAAATGTTTGTTTTGTAACTATACCAATTTTCTGGTATCTGAAACATGTTAAGAAAACCCAAAACCTATCAATAAGAAGTATTTGACATTGAGTTTTGGAATTGTGCAACAACTTCAGCATTTTAGATTGAAACTTAGGTATGTTTATTATCTGCTGGAACTTGGAAACTTGGCTTAGGGTGTTTCTAGACATTTAGTAGGTAAGATTAAATACTCAGACATTGGCAATTTAACTAATTTTACTAGCCTTCCTAAAATCAACAGCACCATTATTTCGTGTCATTAAACTCAACCTACCAATTATTTCCATTATTATTATATGATTTTTCCTAGATGTAAAACACTCTCCTCCTCACTCCTATATTTTCATCATCTATCCTAAAGTTTTTCCTCTCTCTACACTTTTAGCATCAAAATTCAGTCCTAAGGAAAAAGCATTCAAGAAACAAGCATCTTACTTTCATAGATAACTCAGAGCTCGAATAATCCGCCGGAAAAATGAGAATATTCCCAAAGAAAAATCAAACCCAACAGACAGAAAATTTTATTTTTTCATTGGTCGCAATTTATATAGTATATAAGATACCTTGTGAAGATGGAAGTTCATTTCATCCACAACTACCTTAATATCACTTGGCAAACTCGCATTGCAGGACCTGACATGAAGCAAATAATTCATGTTGTCAAAATAACATAAAATTTCATCGTGAAATTATCTTTTTTTTCCCTTTTCTTTCTTTCAGTACATCTACAACTCCATTGTTCCATATATCTCCCTCAAGTCAGAACATTATGTAATCACGTGAAGTTTCCCAAAAAATTACCCACGTAATAACTAGTCCATTCAAGCTTTTTGCCAATTCAACCAAGACTGCCTTAAGTACAAAAATATACACTGATCCAGAATTTGGTCCAGCATCACCTTCACGACTGGCTATGAACTGAACAAAGCCTAGAAGTACTATTTGGATATCAAAATAACATCACCTTGCACACATTGATGCGAAATCAAATATGCTTATTTCATAGTTCATACGTTTGCTAAGTAATTCACTTAATGATTGCCTAAACCTTCGAATAACTGCAAAGCTTGGGTTTTATACAGCAGCGTATCTACAGTTTTATACATCAGTGTATCTACAGCTCCGTATGTGTGTAGGTGAAAAGGGTTTGCAGTTCATGGGTGATCAAGAAATAAACAGAAACAGAGAAAGAATATTGCTAGAAGAGAGAGAATTCTTTACCAGTCATTTCCTTCACGACGGAATCCAGAAATTTTCCCAGCAGGAGCCATCATCAGGTAAAGCGTTCAAGACTCCTCTCTTTTCTGTATAGAAATTGATACACTTCGATCTAATCCCTCTCTTCTTCAGCTTCTCTCTAATAAATGCTCAATTCAATTCAAATTCCCTCTCTTTTTCTCTCTCTCCCCTCTCCAAGCCATAAAAAAGCTCCTTTCATTATGATTCAGTTCAATTCAAACAAGACTCTGACGATATTATTACTCCCACAGCTAATCACTTTCATTAATTAAACATACGCTTAATAAACAAACCCCACCAAAAGGGCAGCCCACCAACCATCTCAACCACAGATACCCAGTTTTCAAAAAGAAAAAGAAAACAAATAGAGGAAAAAGAACAGGTGAAAATGAAAAAAATTCCTGGTTTTAACGAGTCAACGTTTGGTCAATACACATTAGCAAACACAGAGCAATAATGACTGATAAAGACCCTCTCTTTACAGCAGGGCTGTCCGTGTTTTGTGCTCATGGAAAGTCCAGCCCAATGTTCCTAAAGACGCAACAATAGTATGGCATATACCTTACTCTAATCTACTTTACAAATGTGTATACATACAAGACAAATACAGAGGTCACAATGACATCAAGAGAAAGGGAAAATCCAGATAAAGGAACGAGAACCGGCGTTAAAAATAATAATTGAAAAAACCCAGAAGGAAAAGGGTATCATTTTCAACAAAGATTCGAACTTGTCTCCAATACCAGCTTGTGTCTCGATACCTTCTATCTTGGGTTTGACCCACTTCGCTATTACTCTAATATCTACATATCTGCGGGGTTTCTTCACACATATTGTTGTAAATCACGATGGAGAAGGGAATTTAGGCCGGCCGAGGGACAAAGCGCTTACAGACAGACAATAAAGCATGCTAATCATGAGAGAAGAGTAAAAAATATGATTCAACGTGTGAGTGAGGTTTTTTGTCGAACAGTTGGTGGCGATGATGAAATCATGATGTCCAAGATCCAACGAGTGGGAGGCGTTGGGTATTGTGCTGGTGCGCATGCGAGAGAATTCAGGACTCATATGATTTAACTTAAATTTAATTAGAACTCTGTTGGTTATCCCACATCTAATAAACATCAAACTTTAAACTACCTTATAAGTTTGAGCAACCCTCATCCTAGTTTTTGTGGGTGAGTTAGGCTCAAGCACTCTTACTAACATGATATCAGAGGGTATCAGAGCGCATTAATAATTTCACGCTCCAGGATCCTTATCTCATTAGCTAGAACACCAATGTTATTTCCCACATCGAATAAACATCACCTCATTAGCTAGAACACCAATGTTATTTCCCACATCGAATAAACACCAATAATTTCACGCTCCAGGTTATTTCCCACATCGAATAAACACCTAAGTCTAAACTACCTTATAAGCTTGAGCAACCCTCATTTCTACCTTATAAGCTTGAGCAACCCTCACTTCATTAGCTAACTTTTGTAGGTGAATTAGGCTCAAACACTCTTACTAACAAACTGTATTTACTATTTTTCTTTTCCTATTAAACTGTGGAAAGGAATGAGACAAGCGCGTGCTTCATCTTTGGACAATATGTAATTCAAATGGAATAAAATTATCAAATTGTTGTGTTTTTAAAACATGAGTTTATTATATCAAGTATCAAAGTGTTAGTTGGGTCAAAATTCAGAGTATGTTCCGAATAAGGTCAGCTCGTTGAAATTGTTTGTCTTAAGTTCTCTTAATATCTCATCTTTCATTTATTGTTTTAAACCAATTAAAAATCTATTGTTCTCAACGTTCACGAGAACAAACTAATATTCATGTTTGAAAGAAAGATCGGATCACATCAAGTCGAGTAGTGGATTGTGATGTATGAATATGGACACGGCGATAGGAACATAACACGATAATTTTTTTTTTACATTTATTACTAAAAAAGTATCAAACACACGCAATAATTTTTTTTAGAAGTGTATATACATCATAAATAGTTGACATAGTCAATTTTAGAAGGAAATGATAGATTATGTTACTCTCTACATTTGGGTAAAATTATGATGTATAGTTAATCAAGATTTATGTAATTTGATATTCAACCAAGAAAGAGAAAAGGGAGCTGATTTTTAGCCCGTAGCATTCGCTAATCAAAATGCCCTGCGTATTCCTAATTATCTATATTTTCACTAAAGTCCAGTCTCGAAAGAGGCGGCAAGAGATTGATTTTAAGATCAAGCTCGCAGCCAATATCTTTATGATACGATTTAAGTTAAGGATCTAACTATTCCTGAATTCGATGAAGGAACAGAGTAAGGATCTACCTATTTTATCTCGACTTTCTCTCTAAATTGTGTTATTCTAGATTAATTTTATATTTTTGTCATCAAGCACCTGTGGCCTAATGGATAAGGCGTTTGACTTCTAATCAAACGATTGTGGGTTCGAGTCCCACCAGGTGTGACCTATTTTTTTAGTTTTAAATTTCAATTTCTTTCTATGACGAAAAAGACTAGTTTGGCCCCATAACATTTCTCCAATACACGTCGCCCACTATTTCGAAAAGCCCAATTTTTTGAGCCGCCACAATCAACCATCTGGCCCAATTAGGAATAAAATCAACTACTAATTAATTTTTCAGAAAATTAGCCATAAGCACCAATTTCACCATCCTCTTTAGAAATAAGGACCAATTTTGTAAAGTATTGCTCAAAAGGACCTGAAATAGAAAACTCTTAGAAATAAGGACCTGTTTTAAATAAAATAATATTATTTCAAAATAATTTATTTTATATTTATTTTTTACAAATATTTATTTTATTTTTCATTTTCTTTTTACCAACATTTATTTTCTTTTTTATTTTTCTTTTAACTATTTTCAGAAAATCTATAATTTTTTTTTCGTATTAAACTTTATCGTCCTTTCTCTTCTCTTCTCTTCTTCCGGCGACTCTGAAAATCTAAGGAGTAAGGACGAAGCAGAGAAGAGGAAGTCTTCAGGTTCTACGTTCTTCTTTCAATTTGTTCTTCGTCTTTGTGCTTCTGCCTCTCTTGTTCCGCTTCTACTCGGTCCTCCAGCTCCCATTTCTTCTCGGTACGTAACAGTTAGGGTTCATTAATTGTAAGGTTTATTGTTTCCTTTTTGTGGGTTGAACAATTTGTTTCACTATTGTCAATGAAATATGTATATTATGTTTTCTCTTTAGATAATTGTAATCCTTTTTCCACAATTAATTCCCACATTTTTTTCACAATTAGGTTTCGAACAGCTTGTGTGTCAATTGCTTGAATAATGGCTGAAGCGATGCTTTTGGCTAGTGTCCTATTTGATTCTGATATGCACGTATTCTCGATTGATGTTTATCTCACCCTGCGTGGTTTTTACCGAATTATCCGTAAAAGATGGCCGAAAATCTCCCCAACTGGTTATGATTTGGCATACGTTGCTCCTCACATAAGTGGGCACTGTATCAATTTGTCCAAGGATGAGGATGTCTTTAACATGATCCGCCGCCTGCACGAGATCCTTAAACTGAGCCTTATCAACATAATAGTGAAAGCCAAAAAGATTGATGAAAAAGAGCATTCTGATGAAGAATCGATTGTCACCCAAAAGGACCAACGAAACTTATAAGTAATTCTCTGATGAAGATTGATCTTGTTTGTGATTTCTCGATTGATGTAGGTAGGGTACTTTTGTGTTTCCTGTTCGAATTTTATATTTTGGATTTGGCATGTAATATTGCTTTAGACTGCATTGAATTTGAAGTTAATGTTTGGGACATGTGTTTGAAGTTAAATTTGGTCACTTTTCTGATTGAATGCCCTATTTAGCAATGACTATTACAATTTGGCAAAATAAATAAAATGCTAGCAAAACTAGGTTCAAAGCTAATACCTTATTGGAATTTATACTTTCTTCCAGTCTATAGTGTACCTTGATTAATCATATTAGCACTTTCAACGTGTGAACTCTGTACTCAATTCTCTACATTTTCACGCATGGTCTGTAATAAAAATATATGAAAAATAAATGCGATATTGGGAATTCCAGAGTTCCAGGGATCTTTTGTAATAATAAACAATATATCGCAATACCTGTGATATTGAAATTCATACTTTGATTTCGGAAAATAGTACTCTGATTTTTCACCCTTGTACTTCATACTCATTTTTCAGTACTCAATTCTCTATTTCTGCCACATATTATGAAAACTTATTTTATTGGGATTTATACTTTGTTCTCGTCTATAGTGTACCTTGGTTACTCAGCGTAATACTTCAGACGTCTGAAATATGTACTCGATTCTCTACTTCCACGCATGGTCTGTAATAAAAATATATGAAAAATAAATGTGATATTGAGAATTCCAAAGTTCCAGGGAACTCTTTCTTGACATCCTCGTGGGATATTTGTAATAATAAACAATATATCGCAATACCTGTGATATTGAAATTCATACTTTGATTTCGAAAAATAGTACTCTGATTATTCACCCTTGTACTTCATACCCATTTTCCAGTACTCGATTCTCTATTTCTGCCACATATTATGAAAACTTGTTTCATTGGAATTTATATTTTGTTCAAGTGTATAGTCTACCTTGATTACTCAGATTAATACTTTAAACGTTTAAAATCTGTACTCGATTCTCTACTTTCCCACGCATGGTCTGTAACAAAAATATATGAAAAATAAATGTGATATTGAGAATTCCAGAGTTCCAGGGAACTCTTCTTGACATTCTCATGGGATATTTTGTAATAATAAACAATATATCGCAATACCTGTGATATTGAAATTCATACTTTGATTTCGGAAAATAGTACTCTGATTTTTCACCCTTGTACTTCATACCCATTTTCCGGTACACGATTCTCTATTTCTGCCACATATTATGAAAACTTGTTTTATTGAAATTTATACTTTGTTCCAGTCTATAGTGTACCTTGATTAATCATATTAGCACTTTCAACGTGTGAACTCTGTACTCGATTCTCTACATTTCCACGCATTGTCTGTAATAAAAATATATGAAAAATAAATGTGATATTGGAAATTCCAGAGTTCCAGGGAACTCTTCTTGACATCCTCGTGGGATATTTTGTAATAATAAACAATATATCACAATACCTGTGATATTGAAATTCATACTTTGATTTCAAAAAATAGTACTCTGATTGTTCACCCTTATACTTCATACCCATTTTCCAGTACTCGATTCTCTATTTCTGCCACATATTATGAAAAGTTGTTTTATTGGAATTTATACTTTGTTCCAGTCTATAGTGTACCTTGATTAATCATATTAGCACTTTCAACGTGTGAACTCTGTACTTGATTCTCTACATTTCCACGCATGGTCAGTAATAAAAATATATGAAAAATAAATGTGATATTGGGAATTCCAGAGTTTCAGGGAACTCTTCTTGACATCCTCGTGGGATATTTTGTAATAATAAACAATATATCGCAATACCTGTGATATTGAAATTCATACTTTGATTTCGGAAAATAGTACTCTGATTTTTCACCCCTGTACTTCATACCCATTTTCCAGTACTCGATTCTCTATTTCTGCCACATATTGTGAAAACTTATTTTATTCGAATTTATATTTTGTTCCAGTCTATAGTGTACCTTGATTAATCATATTAGCACTTTCAACATGTGAACCGATTCTCTACATTTCCACGCATGGTCTGTACTAAAAATATATGAAAAATAAATGTGATATTGGGAATTCCAAAGTTCCAGGGATTCTTCTTAACATCCTCGTTGGATTTTTTGTAATAATAAACAATATATCGCAATACCTGTGATATTGAAACTCATACTTTGATTTTGGAAAATAGTACTCTGCTTTTTCACCATTGTACTTCATACCCATTTTCCAGTACTCGATCTCTATTTCTGCCACATATTATGAAAGCTTGTTTTATTGGAATTTATACTTTGTGGCAGTCTACGGAGTACCTTCATTTTTCAGAATAATACTTTAGACGCATGAATCTATACTCGATTCTCTACTTTTCAGGCATGGTCTGTAATAAAAAATATATTAAAAATAAATGTGATATTGGAGTTCATATTTGGAATTCACGAGTGGCATGGAACTTTTCTTGACATGCACGTGGTATATTTGTAATAACAAACAATATATAGAAAAACTCGATATGTTCGATTTTATACTTTGATTACGTTTGATAGTACCTTGATTTCGCACATTAGAACTTTATACCTGTATTCTTGTACTCGATTCTCTATTTAACCCACATATTAGAAAAACTTGTTTTATTGGAATTTATACTTTGTGCCAGTCTACGGAGTACCTTCATTTTACTTTATAATACTCTATATCTTCTTAAACGTACTCCACATGTGTGATTGAATAATTCATCAAATATTTGACACGAATAACTTGGTATGTTGATCATTATCTAATATAAAGTTGATTGAACTTTTAAATTAAGTGAAATATACATCTTAATAGGGAATTACGTTTAAAGAGCTATTGATCATACTTATGTCAATACAATAATATTCCATATGAGAAAGCTATTGAACTAGGATTTTAAGTGAAATATTGGTATTCCTTTTAGGAATTCCATACATATTTGAAAACACGTGTACATGAATGAGACATTATTCAAAAGCATGACAATACTATAACATTCCGGAAGATTAAAATAGAATATTGAAAGGATTTTCTATGTCCATCTTGATTAAATTATGGATTTAAGTAGAATAATATTGTATTGAGATAAGTTTGATCAATAGCACATTAAATTTACTTCTCAAGTAAGATGTATAGTTCACTTAAATTCATAGTTTAATCAACTTTGTAGTAGATATTTCGTTCAACAATACCGAGTTATTCGTATAGAATATTACGGACCATGCGTGGAAATATAGAGGTTTCAGTACAGGTTTTTCATGCGTATAAAGTATTATCTTGAGAAATCAAGGTACTATCAAACATAATCAAAGTAAAAAATAGAACATATAGAGTTTTTCTATATATTTTTTATTATTACAAAATATACCACGTGCATGTCAAGAAAAGTTTCCTATCACTCGTGAATTCGAAATATAAACTCCAATATCACATTTATTTTTAATATATTTTTTATTAGAGACCATGCCTGAAAAATAGAGAATCGAGTACAGATTCATGCGTCTAAAGTATCACACTGACAAATCAAGGTACTGCGTAGACTTGCACAAAGTATAAATTCCAGTAAAACAAGCTTTTCTAATATGTGGGTTAAATAGAGAATCGAGTACAAGAATACATGCATCAAGTACTTTTGTGCAAACTGAAGGTACTCTTAAATGGAATCAAAGTATAAAATCGAACATATCGAGTTTTTTTATGTATTGTTTATTATTACAAAATATACCACGTGCATGTCAAGAAAAGTTCCATGCCACTCGTGAATTCCAAATATAAACTCCAATATCACATTTATTTTTAATATATTTTTTATTAGAGACCATGCCTGAAAAATAGAGAATCGAGTACAGATTCATGCTTCTAAAGTATCACACTGACAAATCAAGGTACTGCGTAGACTTGCACAAAGTATAAATTTCAGTAAAACAAGCTTTTCTAATATGTGGGTTAAATAGAGAATCGAGTACAAGAATACAGGCATCAAGTACTTTTGTGCAAATTGAAGGTAGTCTTAAACAGAATCAAAGTATAAAATCGAACATATCGAGTTTTCCTATATATTATTTATTATTACAAAATATATCACGTGCATGTCGAGAAAAGTTCCATGCCAATCATGAATTCCAAATATAAACTCCAATATCACATTTATTTTTAATATATTTTTTATTAGAGACCATGCCTGAAAAATAGAGAATCGAGTACAGATTCATGAGTCTAAAGTATTATTCTGAAAAATGAAGGTACTCCGTAGACTGCCACAAAGTATAAATTCCAATAAAATAAGCTTTTCTAATATGTGGATTAAAATAGAGAATCGAGTACAAGAATACAGATATGAAGTTCTAATGTGCGAAATCAAGGTACTTTTAAAACGGAATCAAAGTATAAACCTGTACTTCGATTTTGCACTGCAGTACTTCCTACCTTTTTTCATATACTCGAATCTCTATATTTGCCATGTATAGAAAAACTTATTATATTGAAATTTATACTTTGTGGCTCACATAACATAAACAATATGCTGAATTATGAATTTCATTATTCCAAAAGTTTCGACAAATTTTCATTACATATATATCTAACGACATGGAATTTGATTCACTTTACATAGTCTTCTTATTCTCTTTACTTCTTTACACGTAATCTTCTTCTAATTCTTCTTCTTCTTCTTCATCAAGACATCACTTTCTTCTTCTTCTTCATGAAGACATCACTTTCTTCTTCTTCTTCAAGTAATCTCCAGTGTCTTGAAGTAACATCCAGAAGGTATAGAAATTATAAAGAAGCTGACCGCAACAGAGCATGCTTCACTGTAAGATCTTGTATCATTTCTTCCCTATGGAAAAACCCTCTTCCAATTGTTCAGGCTGAGGTCTCTGAGTGCGAGGGATGAGAGATACAAGATGCCTTCACCACCCCAAGGAGAATTCTGGTGAGGAATGCGTGCATTCCTGCTGATGAATGTCAACTAATTTAAAGCCTGGCGTGCTGTTATTTCATCAAAGATCATCAGGGTGTGAAGCAACTGTAGCTTCAATATCAGCTTACAACAAGTTGCCACTGCCCGATTCTCCATTGTCGAAATGCAATAGACTGAAGCAGATGGGTCACGTGTACAAGAAAATGTGCTCCAACTGCTCCACAGCTTGCACCTAACGGGTTCGTGTACAAGGAAACGCGCTCCAAGATAAATCAATGATAAACTTTCACAAATCTGCAATATCATAACGAAAAGATAATGAGCCAAAAATAACACAATCTGTGTATAAAAAAGCGTATATCAGGGTATAGATATCCGCAGAAGGGAGTATAAAATAAGATTCCGAGGGTTACATATAACACAATCAGGGTATAAATAACGATTTCTAGGGTATGAGCCAACAATAACACAAAAATCTGTATATAAAAAAGCACAGATCAGGGTATAGATATGTGCAGAAGGGAGTATAAACCACTGTTTCGAGGGTTATATTTCGTAAAATTAGGGTATAAATAAGGATTTCCAGTGTGTGTATAAAAAAGCACATATCAAGGTATAGCATATCTACATAAGGGAGTATAAATCACAATTTCGAGGGTTATATATAAGGCAAATTAGGGTATAAATAACGATTTCTAGGGTATGAGCCAACAATAACATTGTGTATAAAAAAGCACAGATCAGGGTATAGATATCCGCAGAAGAGAGTATAAACAACGAATTCGAGGGTTACATTTCGATAAAATCAGGGTATATATAACGATTTTCAGTGTATGTGCCAATAATACAAATCTCTGTACAAAATTTTGTAAAACACAAAAAGTAACCTAAAATCGAAAAAATAGGGTATACAAAATCAAGATTCACGATATAAATCACAACAATCAAGAATATCACTGAATAAGTCTGCTGGAATACAAATATACCTTTTCCATTCCATTCCGCAATGGTGTTTGGTATTTTTTCGTAGTGGTGGTGTTGGGTGGTCTGACGCAACGGTGGGTGGCTGCGCTTGGTGGTGGTGGCGTCTCGACGCGACGATCGGAGGTTGGGCGTGTTGGTGATGAGGTCTGGACTCTGGAGGCGACGGTGGGAGTTTGGGCCTGCTGGTGGCATCATCTTGATGCCATGGTGGACGGTGAAAGGTTGGGCGTGGTGGTGGGCCTGCTGGCTTCGGCTGGACGCCAGGAGGTTCGGCAAGGTGGTGCTGGCAGCAACCTCAACCAAGTCTCCAAATCTTTTTCCCTCTTCCTCCCTTTCTCCCTTTCTCCCTTTCTCTCTTCCTCTCTTGCTCTCTCATTTATCTCGCCTCTCCATCAACCACAGTCTCATCAATTTATGACATTGAAGAGACCTTGGAGTCTTCGACGATCTTTCTCTCTTCAACCGTCCCTGCAACTCCCGAGGCAAGTGGAGAAAAACCTTTGGTATTCTCAGTAATTTTTAAGTTCTTTGAGGGTATTTTAGTCTTTTCGCACAAAACATGTCCTTAATTCTAAAGAATCTGCATTTCAGGGACTTTTGCCTATACGTTTTTTAAACAGGTCCTTCTTTCTAAAAAAAAACAACTTGGTCCTTTTGTCCAAATTTCCCTTAATTTTCAAAGATTCTTCATAGTAAACTGGACCTAGGAGGAAGATTTCGCTCACGAACATAACACCTATTCTACAAATTATTCTACAAAAAAGATGGGTGTCTCATGGATACAATTTTGGTTCTACCACTACATTTT
The DNA here is from genome assembly GCA_958496215.1 of Verbena officinalis. Classification (NCBI taxonomy): domain Eukaryota; kingdom Viridiplantae; phylum Streptophyta; class Magnoliopsida; order Lamiales; family Verbenaceae; genus Verbena; species Verbena officinalis. The sequence continues at coordinate 3,243,884 of OY292385.1, forward strand.
TCATTGTATTTTGCTTTTTTTTGTGTGGTAGAAATTTTATCCAGCTTTGATTCTTGAAAGATACACTAATGAATTCAAAATCCGAAGTATCAAGCTTTAGGTTGGGTGAATTTTCTGTGGCTCCACCAATAATATTTCATCGAATCTTCACCAATAATCCGAAATTGCAGTCTTCCAATAGCCAATTAGAGAATTTTCAAAAAAAAAAAAAAAAGCCAATTAGAGAAAGATTAGGGCCTTTCAACTAAGTCGAAACAACATTTTATGATTCTATCAACACCACCATGTTCTTCAAGACTTCCAACATAGGGATGATATTTATCATCACTTAAAAATGGTATTATTATTTGAACGCTGAAAGATGGTATTTATCATCGTCTGCCAACATTCTACTGAAAGCAGAGAAGAAGAATAATATCACTAATCTAACCCTATATTGCCTGCATTATCAAGACAGGGTAACAGAGATACAATATAGTAAAACTAAGACGAATCAACAAAATAGACTGAAAATGTTTGAAAAACAATGATACAACATTTTCCCCTATGGGTAAAACAGGAACAATTCCACCATCCCCAAAAGGAACACAATACTAGTAAGCTTTTCTCGTACGATTCACAGATACTATATTATACCCAAAAGTCCAGTGGCAAAAATGTAACGGAGAAAACTCTCTAGAAACACTCAGCATACAACTTCATTAAACTGTACGACCTTCACCTCAACTTGCAGCAGGTTTTGAAGTAGCTTTCTTTACAGCCTCAGCATATTTCGTATGTTGGTATGTAAGAGTGGATTCAAGCAAGTCCCAAAGCGATGTCTTTGGATTCCAACCTGAAAAATTAATTACCAAATAAATTTAAAGGTTAGAAGGATATTTTTCTCATAAAAAAAAGGGGGTTTTTGCTTCATGAATGATTCTTTAATCTTTACCAAGCTGTTTGTTGATTATGGTCATGTCTGGGATTCTTTTGTCACTGTCATCGTATCCTTCGCCATAGAATTCTTTGGAGCTTACATCAATGGTGGGTGAGTCTATTGGAGTTTCCCCACTAACTTTCGTGTAAACCTGGAAAAGAGTGCAATAAAAGAAGGAGCTTCTTTAAGTATTGGGACAAAAAATACAAAAGCACATTTGATAACGGGAAAAGAACCTAGAATCTTACAAAAGACCACAAGAGGTGCTTCCAGCTTATCTTAAGCAGAAGCAGTAAAAACCAACATTCTATTTCTGCTTTTGTTAAGCTAAAAGCATAAAACCTCCTTTTTATAGAGTCTGCAAACACTGCAGACAACTTACCAAAAAGAGAATTTTATGTTCGAAGGAAAATAGAACATTTGATGAAATAACTAATATTTTAAGGTAGAAATAGTAAATACTGTAATTACCTGTGTCATCATTTCTGCAAGTTGCCTCACTGTAACTTCATTGTTTGGATTGCCCACATTAAAAATATGACCGTCGGCCCTGGCTGGATTTTCCTGATAAAAGTCATCCCATTTAAACGAATTTCTAAAGATTAACGTCAAAAAAGAAAATATTAGAGAATAAAAAATAGAGCATACTATCATCAAATGAACAGCTTCAATTGCATCCTTAATATAAATGAAGGTTCGTTGTGATTCACCACCATCCACAAGCTTCAGTGGTTCACGCCTTAAGAGATTCTGAATACAAAAAAGAGCCAACAAATTGGAAAAATGAGAAAAGCTCAAATAATTATTCAAGAGGATTATTAAATCATGAGTGAAAATTATCTAACATTGCTAAAGCAGGCGAGAACTCTTGGAACACCCTCACTTGGACCATCAATTCCAGGTATGAAATCCATTCTAGGGCCAATCCAATTGAAGGGCCTTACTATTGTAAACTCAAGACCATTCTCAGCACCCTCAGCTGTAAACACAATTAATAGGACAACAATATAAGATGTTTCAATGCTAAAGAGTTAAAAACGTTAAAATAAATACGAAATCATTAACTCACCATAGATCAATCTCTCAATCAACTGCTTTGCACATGCATATGACCATCTTTGTTTCTCAATGGAGCCAAAAATGCAAGGGGACTCATCTTCCTTGAGAACATAATAAGCAGGGTCCTGATGCCAGAAGATCAATGATGATTCAAAAAACTTCAACAAACTATTCAATCAAACAAAATGGATATACAATTACAAGGTTTTTGGATGACTGTTTCGTAAAAATAAGTAAGTACAAGCAACTTGATGATTAGCTTATGAGGGGTACAAAACCAATTAACACTGCAAGAACAACAGAAGTACCATCGACAATAGCCCAATGAAAAATGAATAAGCAAATAGAATTGAACTTTAATGTAGAATACACATGAATTTACAAACATGACAGTGTAAAAAAATACTGATTCCTAATAATGCTTAGATGTATTGCTCCTCCTGAAAAGAGTAATGAGGTCATGAAACCGAAGACTTGTTTAGAAGACTGCACCTATTTAAACATATTTAAAGCCTGCAAATCATTTTCTATCATTGAATCTTTTCCACATTATGTTGTCAATTGAGTTTTTCTCTTCTTTTATATAATGCAGCTTTATCTCACCACCAAACTAAAATCAAGTCAGAATATCACATACAAGAAGGATTAAGCCTGTGTGCCTGTGTCCCAAACAAACTTCACTCAAATATTTACATACCTCTGTACACATATCATGGTCATACAGGGCATAAATTTTACTGAACCGACAATTGTTTCCCATTATAAAAGGCAAATTCATAAATTATCCCAGTAAAAGAGAGAAACGTGGAAATTATAATGTTAAGCTCAAGGTAACTCAAAGGATCAGGGAAGGGCACTTCACATCAAGCAAATTTTCTCCTACCACAGAAATTCATAATAGTTAAACATTTACTGCAGGGATCACAGCAAAAACTTTTTGCAGCAGACCTATCTCTATCAATCAATTCAGAACAGTCTGGAAAAAAATTTAGCATATCAAATTCGAAAAAGACCCTCTCAGATCATAAAATATGAAGTTCTCCCTCTTCAGTAATCTAATCTAAAAAGTCAAGGACCTGAAAGCAAGGTTCACCTGCCGTAATGGACTATCTTTGGGTAAAAAGCAACCAATCGTTTTCCCGTAAACTTCACATGTGGAGAAATGAATGAGGCGCTTGTTATTTTCTGAACAGTATTTAACCTAAAGCCACAAAAACATCAATAAACTTCAAAACGATCCAGATATTCATATCAAATCTTCCAATCAGTTAAAATACCCAAAGTGCAACGTAGTAGCAACAAAATATTTACCACAGGAAGAGCATCAATGAAGTTGCTGTAGATTGTGTCGAGAGGACGAGTATTGTAGTCCGCTGGAGTGCATATAGCAGCAAGATTTATTGTCTACATTGGAAGGAAATTTCAAGATTTAGTCAAGGTCAAAGTCTTAGATATAATACATGCAACACAGAGTAGAATAAAGAAACAAACGCCACGATCACCGCTAGGAAAAAACACTGAGCAAGATTCCGGAGAATCAGTAGACAGTAGTGTGGAATCACCGACAATGGAACCGTACATAAAAATCCAATAGACTATAAAATACTTAATCTAGTCTAACTTAGAACATAAATTTCAGATCCACAGAGATCCAGAATTTCCAACCAAGATCTAAATAAACTCCAAATTAAGAAACAAGTCCAGTTAATAGAACATGACATAATTCAGTTCAATTCTAGTCTATCAAAAAACTACCGCCACTAAATTAAAGCAGAGAAACTCCGAAACTACTGTAATATTAGGGAAAACAAAGAGATCGAAGGCGAGAAAAAAAAAACCCTTAAATAATCACATAATCCAGATCCGAATTCAAGCACAACCGACAAAAACACACTCATATACACAAATGCGAGAAATGAGGAGCAGGAAGAGTCGGAAAATCACAAGATCCGCCATGCGAATGAGTCCTTCGAGGCGAGAGTCATTCTTTATGTTGAGGCGGTGGAACTGTATGCGATCGGCCCAGGGCAGGGAAGAAGGCTCGAGAAGGTGCTTGATCTTGTCATTGTATACATCCACCGCCAGCACCGTGTGCGCCGTCTCCTTCATCAACTTCTCGCAGAGATGCGAGCCGATAAAACCTCCAGCGCCGATCATGCATATCGTAATCGGCTTGATCGGATTTCCGTCTAGATCCACTCTACCAGTCGCCATTTTCTGTCGGTCACTGAGAATTCTTCTCTTCTTCTAACTTCAATTTCGTCGTTATTTGTGTGAATTTGGAGAGGGATTTTGCAAATGGGGATTTGGAATGTGGAAATTTACGAGAAGAGTGGCGGTATTTAAAGCAGGAAAAAAGGAGGGAGGAGATCACTTGCACAGTCTGTGGAGCTGCTGCGTTTATTTAGCGGTGGTGTGTTATTTTCACTCGCTTGTGTACGGATTATAATATCACCACTCGCTGTCTTGGTGCCACGTGTATATGTGATTGGAAACTCATGAATAGTAATATTCTTTTACTGTGCACTTCATGAGGAACATGATTGATGAATAAAATGGAGTATTACATTTAGATCCCCGATCTTTGGTAATTGCACACATTGTCTTAATATTAGGAAAAATTGCAAATATATCCCTTGAATTTAGGCCTATTTCATAAGGAGATAATTGTACTTATACCCCTCAATTTAGGAGTAAATATAGCAAAGACCCCCCTCAATCATTAGAAATTACAAATAGACCATCTAACTCTAACGAAAATCTAAAAAACGTAACATAAAATTACAAAATGACTAAATTACCCATAATATCTTTGTTATAGTATTTGCTATACGTGGAAAGAACGAAAGAATTGAGTTGTCGTCTAGTTAATAAAATATTAGCGTCTATTTGAAAATAAAAAAAATGACTCACAATAAGACCTAAGTGTTGGAAGAAACCATAGTCGATAGGATATTTCTGTAATTTTTAATAGTCGAAGGAGTCTTGTTCTATTTTCTCCTAAGTCGAAAGAGTGTAAATGTAATTATCAATTTTATAAGTTGTTCTTTCCAAATGATTTATTTAGTTAGAGTTTCTAATTTTTTGTCAAATTTTTGGATTACTATGCTCAAGCTATACTCCATAACCCAAAAAAGTTTTGGACTATAATTTGGTAAATTTTGTATAATTAAAATATAATATAATAGATTCATCCAATTTTATATAATATTATATAGGACATTTTTATCACAAAATATACTCTATAAAATATAACGAAAAAGGTTAAGAACCTTGATAAAAGCATACAACGGGACAATTCATAAAATAAAATCAAAGTAAACTGTAAATAGAATCTAAGTGTAATTTCACATAGCATATAGGTCTAGATGCAATTAGACCAAATATCAAAGGTTCTAAATGTAATTCATCCAAAATAAAAGGAGATCGAGATTTCATAAAATATAGATAATAATTAAACAATCTAATTCTGAATTTATTATTCATCTATCTAGTTAGTCAAACCAAAATCAAGTGTAATTCTGAATTTAATATGAAGTTCAAATCAAATCTATTTAATTCGGCTCAGTTTATTTAAATTACGATTATATGCTAAGTAATAATTATAAGGTGAAAAAATGCACCTGCTATATTTATATCTTGAGAATTAATAATGAATATTTTTTTTCTTATATAACATAATAACTCATGAAATCATTTTCCAATTTTAAATTTAATTTCATCACTTTTACATTTAAAAAATAATAAAAATTGAAACAGTTTCATCTATATTATCTATACTATTATATAAAACGTATTCACCTCTTTGGTGCTCGCTCTATTTTGAACTGTCATTTAATAATTAATTAATTATTAATTGAAATAAATGACAATTTAAGTACATAATTTTTAAAAAAAATTATCATTTACTTTAATATATATCAAAATAATTTTACTCATTGGAGGTGCATGTAATCAATCATATGAGTGGGGGTTTAATTGTTAGAGACTTAGAGCCGGTGAGCTGTCCATCTTCCACTATCACGTTGTAACGACCCGAAAATCCGATTTTTCAATTCGGTATATTTTAGTCGAGTAATTTTGCAAATTATTATTTTAATTTGATATTTATTCTAAGATATTAGGATAATTTCGTAAATGAGTGAATTTTGATATTTAAATCACTAATTGTCAATGTGCGTTTAATTATATGAATTTTAACTGTAATTACGTATTATTTGGACAACGTGAGTTTTAAACTTATTTTGTGAAATTACTAAAATGCCCCTTCGACTTTTAAACCCTAGTCAACTAATTTGACTAAGTATCTCTCTCACCTCACTCTCGTTCAAACCAACAAGGAAGAAGAAAGGAAAGAAAAGAGAAGAAAAAGAGAAAGAGAAGGAAGAAGATTTCAACGATCGTTCCGACGTCGTTTCCCGACCGATTTTCGAATAGTTTACGTCTACGGATTCCTCGCGATCTCTTCTACGAGTAAGCTTCTAACGATTCTCTCGTTTAATGTCTTCTATAGTTCGTTTTTCTCATTTTTGTGAATAGTTGTATTATTTAGGTTTTATATGATTTTGATAGTAATTGTGGATGGATTTTCGTGTTTATCGTTTCTATATGTAGATTATATGTTGTAGATGATTATATGTGAAAATTAAGGATTGATTTGCATGATTAATCGATTTAATGTTGATTTTAGAATGAATTCGCGTAGGTTTTGGTTCTGCGAAATGTTTCTGCTCGAATCGGTGCACACGGCCTGGTGCACACGGTAGGCTGTGCGCGTGGGTGAATCGCACACGGGCTGTGCACACGGCCTTGAGGCCGTGTGCGTGTGCATGAGGCCGTGCGCGTTTCTTGATTGTGCACGGCCTCGGCACACGGCCGTGCACAAGGCCGTGTGGCCCGATCGCACAGTGCCCTGACCTTCTGTAAGTCAGGGCCAGTTTTGCACTACGGGTCCCTCCGAGACTCGTCTTTTCCGAATTCTTTCTTCGCTCGTATATTCGATATATATGATATAGATAGGAATTGCATGATTTATGAATTTACAACATGTTCGGGTATATGAATAGTGTGTTTTAAGTTTTCGTTAAATTTTCTAACTTTTGCATGTGAAGTCCGATTTTCCCGAAATTCGAATGCATACTCCTTTATGATAATTTAAGCATGTCCGTAAAGTTTTGTTGCATTTGGACTTGATTTACATTTTTAAATGCATGAATTACTCTGTTTTCGTTTGAGAATTTGAACTTAAGTGATTGATTTAATTGTGTAACGTGCTCCTATGTGTTTTAATATTCTCGTATAAGCCGTGCGTCGTCTTTAGTCTTAATTGGTTGTGTCTTGGTATTTTTGCAGACGATACTCCTGTGGAGTAGCGCCGGTTCTAGCTTTTGCTCTTATTTTGCACGCGCCAGGTGAGGCTTTCCTTTTCTGATTCCAGTATTACTACGTATATATATATAAATAAGCCTCTCCCGATATAAGCCACGTTTATGTTTTGTTTTCACACCGTTTATATATATATACTTAATAGATATTTATGATTATTATGTTCATTTGATTTATCGAAAATGATTTGATATGAAAAGTACTACGTATAGACTTTGAAATGTTTACGAAAGAGACATGTAAAACCTTTTGTTTTCTAAGGCGAACTTTGGCCTTCGGCCTCGCATATGTCATGTCTCGAACGGTTTTTTGGCCAACCCGAAATGTTTGAAAAGCGAGTTATGAACTGTATGCATGATCGTTTGGGCCCGGAGTAAGAGCGATAGGACGAAGTCGGTAGACGTCGGGTCTACGGCGTAAATCCTATGGTTTCCTCCATTTGGGAGCTCGGGGTGAGGCCGGAGTGGCAACCCTTTGAGTACCTGAGTTATTCCCGTTAGTTATGAGTAGTTCGGGTTTGCAGTCCGGCTACATTGGAGGAATAAGGGTGGTTTCCGGTTTTATGTTTTGGATATTGGAGTTCAGGGCTCGACTCGCCGAATCATATGATAAGTTATGTTTTATGTTAAATCACCACTCGATTACGAAAACCTTTCTTTTATGTTGATTTCTTTTAAGTTTAAAATTGGTGATTTATTTCCCGTTTTATTATATACATTATTATTCCCTCCTCACTTAGTCGTTTGACTAACCCTCTCTGTCTCACCCTATATTGGTTTCAGGATACTAGGCGGGATTCGTCGTCGTCGTCGTTGTCGTCGTCGTAGGGTTTTATTTATTTTATTCATGTATATCTCTTTTTTTTCCGTTTGGCTTTTATTTAAGTTTTACGATATTAGGATGTATTCGGGATTAGGTATTTATTGAGCCCGTTATTATATTTATCGGGATACTGTATCGAACCCGTTTGATATTATGTAATTGAATTTCGTTAGCCTTGGTGGGCTTTAATAATTGTGTATTTTTTTATGTTCTATTGCTTTGATTATTTATATTGCTTCCGCGTCTCTGTCTTTTCGTTGTTTTTGAAACCCCGCCTAGTAATTGAATAAATGATTGCCGTTCGCCGGGTTTCGGTTCGGGTCGGATCCCATTTCGGTTCCGGCTCGGAGCTCGGTGCGGGGCGTGCGTTACCCGTTTGGGGCGCCCGCTACACACGTGGTCTTATTCTTCGTTTTCCCCATCATCTCCAGTTACTATCAATACACTAAAGTCGTGTTGCATGATGATAGAACAATCCTATACTCGGTTTTCTGTTAGATTATCAAAAAGGTCTTATATGATTTAAGCTGCAAACAACTTAAGCATACAAAAAAACGAAAAAAGAAAGGAAAAAAAAAAAAAACACATGCGAATAGAATACAAATGTTTAATATCTAGATCCAGACAGCTATTATTTTTGAAGCCAAAATCTAACTGCTCTGGCCCCATCTGTTGATAACAACATATGGAATTATTTGGCAATTTCTTCCATGGTGGTCCAAGTAGTTAAAAGTTTTTTTCTTCAAAGTAACGATTCTGGGTTTGAATAATTAGAGTTATATTATATTGGTAGGTTATCTATAAATTTAAAAAAAAAATTAAAGTGGTTAATAGCCTAAATAAAATTCTGTAAGTCACGAAGTATCGGTAATATGACCTGATCTTAGATACCACATCTTACCTCTAAATTTTGTGGACAAAAAGGTATCATAATTTTGGATCTATGGTAAAAGACAGCCCACCGACACACAAAACAAGTTCTTATTTAGTGGGTTTATGGTAACATTTTTATTTGTATTTCTCCGAATTATCTTTTTCAATTCAAATATTTTCAATATAATATAAAAAGCAATAACGTAATATTTTTAAAAAATAGCACGTGATTAGAATAGACATAAAAGATCAATTAAATCGAAATAGGATATTTTCTTAGAACTTTAATATAAAATAAACTTTAAAACTTATATGTTAATTATAATTTTGAACACCAAAAAATTCCTAATTATTTGAAGTTTTGAATTTAAAAAATGCAGCATTATATTGTCCCAAAAAAAGAACTTAAAAAATGCAGCATTATATTGTCCCAAAAAAAGAACTTAAAAAATGCAGCATTATCAAAATCCTTAAAAAATGCAATGGTTCGGGACTTGTATCTCATTTCAACATGTCGGTGGACGGCCCATCAAGGGTTCAATAAATATTAAATAAACTGGGCCCAATATCCACATGAAGCCCATACTTTTAATTGGCACTGTTATTTTAAATTTCAACCTAAACATGAGTAAAATTGTAAAATCATCAAATTAACAAACCTACCAATCAGAAAATAAATTTTTGGATAAATTCGTGCCGAATTTAGTAGATTTTATTATTTAAAGTTCACATATATTAGCTGTAAATCTTGGACCTAAAAATCATCCTTTATAATGAAACATATCATGTATGTGAAGAAAAGTGATTAAACCTTGTTTGGGTTCCATGGAAAACGCGTTTGGTAGTTCTTTTCACATAAACTGAGTTGCATTTTCAGGAATTCAAACTCGAGGTTTCTGGTTACATTTGCATGGCGTTGAATTGAGCTATGTCACTTGGTGGTTTTTTGATCAAAATATATGTTATAAACTATCGTTCACAATTTTTGGTATACGTTTTTGGGATGTACCCTTAAGATTTACATGATTTACGAAAAATATCCTAAAATTTCAAAATGTTACGTGGTTTCAAAGTATTTTAGGAAAAAAGACCAATCTCAAGGATTTTTTTTCCGCAATTATCCCTATATTTTTCTCGTAGTGTGCGCTGTTTTCCCAAATGCGTGTTTCTTGTTGCTTATTAATATCATCAACGATTACTCATGATTTCGATCTAAAGTGAAAAAAAAAGAAAAGAAAATAGCAAAAACTTTTCTCCATTTTCACTATTGGTGCTGCTTCTCAGAGCAAGTGAGGAAACCAGAGAAAGATAGCAGCAGCAGAGTAAAGGCATTTCATGCAGAGTTAGATTAACATGCCTCCACCCCACAACTCTATATTACGCATAATGCCCCTTTTCACTTGTTTTTTCTCCTTATTGGGTTCTGATTTTCCTTACGTTGTTGCCACAATTTTACTCTCCTACGCTTACTTCTCTTTCTCTCAATTTTTCATGGATCATCTATTTAATTAATAATTAATTCTCACTGATATATCCTATTTTTGATATATGCAATTACTTCAAATCTTTCTCCAGTTACGAGAATCCCCTCGGGTTTTACGCCATTTACGAAAAAACATTATAAAACCTTGTAACTTTATGCCTACCCCTGAGGAGGTATTTGTAAAAAGGTTTTTCAGGGGTAGTATGCATACATTTTTATATTTAAATGGTGTATTTGTAAGGTTTCAGCCGAGGAGGGGGTTATTTGTAATGTTTCATGGTTTCAGGGTATTTTTAGAAAAAAGACTTTTAACATCAGAGAGTTTTGTAATTATCCCTCTAATCTTCGATTCGGGAAACTCTGTTTCCTGGAGCCCGTGAAGAGTACTTTTTTTCATCCATAGAAGGCCGAAGAGCCGAAAAATGACACACATGGATAATTCTGCTGAAAACCTATGGAATTAACGGGGGTGTATAGATTCCAATTGATTGTAATTTGTAAGTTTCCAATTGATAATGATAATTTCTTGTAATCACATTAATTAATGAATAAATTAAAACTTTGCCTTACTACATTTCTCTTGCACACCAGTGATTTTATAGGCTTGCGTCTTTTACAATTTCACCGTTGGAACTTTGCAACTTTACATTTATCACCCTGAGGGGTATTTGTAAGGTTTTTCAAGAAATATTATGTATATATTTTTATGTTTCAAAAGAAGTATTTGTAAGGTTTCAAGGTTGCAATGGTTTTTCGGATTTTTAAGCAAATCACGGAGTTTGTATAATTATCCCTTATCTTTATCAGAAAAGTTGAATGCCAGATCAATTCAACTGGAAAAAAGAAAAAACCAGTATGCAGAATATAGACTAGTAATTAAGATATTACTAGTTGGTAATATTACTTTTTGGACATAACATGCTAAAAAGATTACTTGTAGAAGGCAGTAACCTAGGTACAATCAATTTCTGTCCCATAAAGGAAAGCTGTCAAAGAGCTAAATAAGAACATTGAGTATTTGGAGAATGTTTCAAAACTAAACTCTTTCAGTCAGTTGTAAACAGCTCTTTTGCTTTCTGACTTGTGCTTCTTAGCTTATGCTTGCTCTTACTGGCAAAAGAAGCTTGAAATATACGTACATTAAGTACTTGTACCAATCATATCATACAGAGCTAAAAGAATCAAGAAAATCAATAATATATTTATATTATTTAGTTTTTTTTTCTTGGTACATATTTATTTATTTATCTTATTAATTAGTTGAATAAGTATGTTTTTCAAGTTTCAGCAAGAAGAAGTTGAAAAGTGGGTTATGGATCTTTTTAAAAAAAAGGAGAATCAAGGTGTCTTAGTTGGAACTACTGCCATTTTATTTAACTTGCTTGAATTTGATGAGTAATCATCAAGATTTTAATAATCTTTTTAGACAAAAAGGCCCTCATCAATCAAATATTACATGAATCAATATCCCAATTGTACATTGTTCATAAATTTATAAAAATCTAAGATGTAACCATTTCAACCAATTAGTCCAATTATAAATGTACATCCTCATAACCCTTCTTTAAATTGCCTCCTAAGAACACCTTAATCTCCACATTAGTTCCATTTTTCCCCTAGAAAACAAAAAAGAAAAAAAAGAAGAAGATGAAAACAAATATTTTCATCAACTACATTTTCCTTGCAGTAATTTTGTGCATAGAAAAAACAAATGCACAAGCCCTAGTTCCTGCCTTAATCATATTTGGAGACTCAGTTGTTGATGTAGGCAATAACAACAATCTTGAAACTATTGTCAAATCCAATTTCCCACCTTATGGAAGAGATTTTGTCAAACACAAACCAACTGGAAGATTTTGTAATGGAAAACTTGCTTCAGACTTTACTGGTTAATATTATCTCACCCACTTTTCCTACTTTCGTTTATTTAGGGTTTAAGAAATTACCATATACTCTCTGAAATTTTCAAAAAATGTGTAGATACTCTGAAAATAGCTTCACTTTGGGTTTCAACTGGAAGTATGTTCATGGTTGTTTTATGAAAAAATACACGTTTATAGAAACCTAAGGAACAATATACAATAATTTCTCTAACTAGAGGGATCGATTTGTAAATACACTACATCTTGAGGAGTGAGATGTGTAATTCACCCTTCTTCTTAATGCAGCTGAGAATCTTGGATTTACTTCATATCCACCAGCCTATCTCAGCAAGCATGCTAGAAGGAAAAACCTCTTGAATGGGGTTAACTTTGCTTCCGGTTCGTCGGGTTATTACGACACTACAGCGAAAATCTACGTAAGTATATAACGAGTATAAATTAATCTCATTTTTAATACCAGTATTACTAGTTCTCATTCAGTTTTCTCACTTCTTTTCAAAATCAATTTTAATTTTTTCGAACATGGTTCATGATTCTTACTATAATTTTTTTCTTGGTTCTATAGAACACTATCCCATTAAGCAAACAAGTGGAGCTCTACAAAGATTACCAGATGAAGCTAATAGCCCTTGTGGGAAACTCCAATGCTTCATCAATAATAAACGGTTCAGTTCATTTTCTCAGTTCTGGAAGCAGTGACTTTGTCCAAAATTACTATATCAACCCTCTACTTTACAAAAAGTACACTATTGATCAATTCTCAGACATTCTCCTGGAGTCATATTCCAAATTTGTGCAGGTAATTGATTACTCTCCATTATTGTAATTTGAGGCAAGCTCTAGGGGGGTTTTAGTAATTATCTGTTTATTTGTTTGTATAGGAGTTGTATAATTTGGGAGCAAGAAAGATTGGAGTGACAACATTGCCCCCACTTGGATGTGTACCAGCAGTGATTACTATATTCGGAGAGGATACAAATGAATGTGTTGAAAAGATCAACAAAGAAGCAGTTTCATTCAACAATAAGCTGAATTCAACTTCTCAGAAGCTGCAAAGCAAGCTTAATGGTCTTAATCTTGTTGTCTTGGATATCTATCAGCCTCTTCTTGATCTTGTCACTAAACCTACCGATTATGGTAAATGAGCTTATCAGCTCCGAGACGTAGCAAGACAACTTTTCATTATCGCGTAACTATTGATCATAAATTTTCAAGGTTAGTATCGTAAATTATAAATTATAAATTTTATTGCAGGTTTCTTTGAAGCAAGAAAGGCATGTTGTGGGACTGGATTGCTGGAGACGTCAATATTATGCAATGCAAAGTCTCCTGGAACATGTAGAAATGCGACGGAATATGTTTTTTGGGACGGTTTTCATCCATCTGAGGCTGCAAATAAGATATTATCAGATGATTTGCTGGCTGCTGGGATTTCCCTCATCTCTTAATAATTCAAATATCAATATCATGTTATAGTTTTTCTATTTTCTTTTTTCTTGCTTGCCCAGTTGAGGGCTTTATCTGAAATTTAATTAACAATGTATTTGTAATTTCTTTTTCTTGTTGTAATTGTGCGTGGTTTCATGTAATAAAACAGAGTAATTTATGTTATGAAAATAATTGGGAATAGACGTGTTGATATTTTTTTCTTCATTTTGACCTCCCATGAAAAATCATAAATTAATTTCACAAAAGTTAGTCAAAGTTCATGTAAGTTTTGAAGGGTTTTGACTACAGAGGGTATATTAGGTATTTGGTTAAAATAGCTCTGGCAGCAGCATTTTATGGCTTGACGATAACACTAACACCCGACATTTGAAAATCAAAGAGGGAAATTACAGAGTTTGAGAGAGAGAGAGAGAGAGGGGATGGATTACAGTCTAGCAGCATTGAAGCTACTGTGCGTACAACTGAGAAGCGCCCGCCAAACGCCGTCGCAGAACGCCTTCACTCTCGGCGGCATTCTCTTCCAACGCGCTTGGATACAGGTATATGTATATTTATTCTTATATATGCGTAGAGATATAATGTATGTATTTCTGTATGTGTGTGTTGAGTGCTTGCCCAATTCCATTTAAATTCACCGCAATAAAACCCTAAATCCTGCGAAATTTCAGGGCGTTCTCGTCTCCGTTCCTTCCTCATCCGACGGCGGTGGGAGCGGCCGATTCCTACTCGACGACGGAACCGGCGTCATTGAGCTACTCCTCTCCGGCGACTTTCGAAGCCGCCGCTTGGAAGTAGGTCAGTCATTTATCTCTCTTCTCTAATTTCTCGTCTCCTACAGAAAACAATGTCCAATTTAGTACTTTCTCTGTTTGTTCTTTTTTCTTTTTTTTTGTTGTGCATTTAGGGATGTACGTAATGGTGGTTGGAGGGTATTTTGTCCGTGCAGGTGATCTTCCATTGATTAAGGTAAAAGTAGTATTTCATATTTACTAATTTTCCATATTTTCTGTTTCTCCTTCTCGTTTCCATAAATCCATATGTATATGCATCGCTATTGTTAACTGATTCAGGGTCTTCGTGATTTTTTGATTTCTTCAGCAATTAATGAGATTCATACTTCATAATTTACGGAAATGAATGTTGATGTTATGTAGTGGCTGATGATCAAAGTAATGTAACTTGTTCAACAAATTTGGTAGTTTTTTGGAAGCTTTCAGGGCTTTTATTATTTTTTCTGCAAATTTGAATTTGCATCTTCATGTTTCAGTAAGGACTAAAGGAGGGTGTTGCAGAATTCACTCATCTTTGTCTTAATAATATGATCAAGAAAAGAGTTGCCTTGTAATGAAAAATAGACAAAAGAACAAGAACAAAACAAATGAAAAATAAAGGGGGATTTGTATGTAGGCATTATTCTATATAGTCTAAATTTATCAACAGTATGGTAAATCTGATGTGGTTATTTGACAGGTACACAAAATTGTTGACCTTTCCCTATTTCCAGATAGGGAGTCAATGTGGTATCTTGAAGTCATGGAGGCCTTCAAACTCTTTTACCAACCTCTATTTGAAGAATGATCAATGATGCAGGGAAAAGGAAAAGGCAAGATCTCTTAACCTGCTCTCTTGAGTGTTGGATATATCATATATGCTGTTGTAAATATTACTTCTCATATTATTGGTTGCACCTGATTCAAATTATTGGCTTAATAGAGTTCAATTGTTATTTTCTTGATCTTGTGACTTGTTAGTACATTCACATGCTTTGTTGAAGTATAGTACACCCAATTACAATTTGATGCCAGTCTGATTAAATTTTAATATCCTCATACTAGCATTTAGATTTTGGAAGAGATATTATCTGATATTTTAACTTCACGCCGTAATTACATGACATAATACCAATGTGTTCGGTTTAGACCTGACATAAATACATGATCCTGTGGTCCAAAATAAGGGGAAAAAACATTATACAGCAACTTTTGGCAACAGGCCACTGTAGCGGAGAAATGCATCAGGTGTAGCTTCATGTCCTCGAAACTCTAGATAAACCTGTAAAATACATTCCAAGGAACATTATAATGAAATGCACTCAGAAACAAGTACAGATTCTGTCAACAGAAACAGAAAAAAGAAAAAACTGACTGTTCCTATTAGTAGATTTAAAAATGCCAATAAAGTGACTTGCTCAAGTATATACCTCACTAGGTGCCTTTCCACCTCCATAAGCAAGGAATGTATCTCGAAATTTAGAGCCCATCTTTCTAAGAGACTGTTCAAAGATAGGACACAATTCAGCCGGTTAGACAAAATGAAAGGGGTTTCAAGTGCCTGACTACACGTTGTGTTGCAGATCAAACTAATTCAGGTCATGACGAAATAAACAAACATTTGGAAGCACAAGTTGAACCTCGTAAGTCTAATCTTAAAAATATTTCATGTCTTACAGAACAAATCATTTACTTCATGTTGCCTCATAATAGTAAACAATGATATTAAAGTTTCAAAAACCTAACCTCGTCATTGTCCAAGCCAGCTTCCTCAAATGCCGAAAAAGCATCAGCAGATAATACCTCTGCCCACTGAGACATTTCAAGATTTGGTTAGAAAACGGAACTAAAATAAGAAGAGAGACATGAATGTTTTAGCAAAATAAAAGGATCAGGTAAGCATATGTTCTTCCAATTCAAATGGTCCATGCCTGCATTTTTAATACCTAAATAGATTAACATGTGATGTTCATTATTGAATACCAAGTATTTGTAAAACTCATTTAGTAATATATTTTTAATGCCTGAATAGTGTAACCATATAAGGCTGTTAAGCATGATCATTTGCAATACCCTCTAAAATTCCAAGTACAGCTATTTAATATACCTGATAAGAGTAATATCCTGCTGCATAACTATCTGAAAGTTGAACATGGACAAACAAAATGATTAACTTTTGCCTACATGAAAAAGACAATTGTGTGAAAATCTGATAAAGAAGTAGCAAACTAACCTGCGAAGATATGAGTGAAACTACATAGAAATCTGTCTTCTGGCACCAATGGAAGTGGCTGAGTCTTTTTACCTATTTTCTGGTCAAGATGGTGTACAGACTCATGTCCACCTGGCACATAACTTGAGTGAAGTTCCAAATCCACAATAGCATAACGCAACTGCAAACCCGAAAGGCTATAGAGTTATATGGATGTAAAGAAAAAATGGTTAATACGACATGGCATCATATTTGCAACTTTAATTTTGACCTAGATCCTGGTATCCCTGTTCCACATTTTTCATATTAGAAAATTAGACTACATCTTAGACATTCTTTCCCAAGTCATGTTCACCACATTTCAAAAGGAAAAGTGTGGGACTTGTTATGTCATATTATGAGATAATGTTTACCACTCGAGAGAGAAATAAATTATATAGAGGATTTGAGTAATCTCCTTTTAGATTTACTGTACACTATATGAAGAATTTAAAACAGCTTTATTATATCTGACTGAGATTGATAGCTTGGTAGGAATAGTTGCACGCAAATATAGAAGTCAAATAACTTAAAGAATGTAATCCAGACTTCCTTTCCTGTTTACCTGGCGAAGCAGTAGTGAACCTGCCCTAAATGTCCTTGCAGAACGAATTCTTAAGCATGTGTCTTCTGGAAGAGATTCTCCAGTTTCATAATGCATGGCAAACCCCAATATGGTGTCCCTGAAAATTGAATGTCAATGTCATAAGTTAAATCCACCACTTTCTAAATTAATAACACTCAAGAGTAATTATCAATTGGACTAATGCATGATACTTTAAACTATATACATTATTTCACCTGTGGTAACACCAATTCTCCATAAATTGAGAAGCAATTTCTACAGCATCCCATTCTATTCCTTTTGTGCCGGATACAAGACCCTCATCTTGTTTGGTTAACATATGCTGAAGTGCGTGGCCAAACTCATGGAATATAGTCTCAACCTGTAGATCATTCATCAATTAATCAGCACGTCACAAGGCGACAAAAGTAAAGCACGTAAAAAGAAGTGTTATTTACTTGTACACCTACTAGGAAGATGCAGTTAATATTATAGTTGGTATTCCTCTAAATGAAAATATACCAATACCCAACTTTTGGGAAATATAAGACGTCAAATATAAGCACCACCAATGTGTACTTTCTCTTGTAATATCCTAGGGGTGTTCTAGTAATTTTCAAACTATCAAGGGTATTTCATGTATTATGTAAATCCTTCAAGGGTAGGCTTTGTAACATGTTAATCTAAGCAGGTACCAATGTAATATTACATCTTCTTAATGGGTAATAACCGTAAAAAGAAAGTGACCAATCGAAAAGAACATATAAGCATGTCTCCTCATCATTATACATAACCGGCGCCGCAAAGGCTTTAAACCGCATTGACTCATAAACCAATAGATTGTAGGAGATGAGACATTTTTGTTAGTGTGAACATAGCTAGAATTCAACCAAAGTTTTACATGTATAATGAAAACTTCAGGGGTGTTTTTGTAGTTTCTGAAACAAGAGGTATATTTTTGTAATTACATGACACATCGGGGTTGTGGATGTAAATCTCCTGATATATATATGTACATACCTCTTTGAAGGTCATAAGACTTGGTTTGTCCCTCATTGGTGGAGTAAGATTGCATACAATGCGCACAATCGGCAATCTAGGACAGTTACCATCACTTGACAGCACACCACTCCGACAAACAAAGGAACCCACCCATGCGCCACCTTGTTTCTCTGAAGGACGAGCGTACGGATCAAAATAGAAGTATCCAATTGGAGTATTTAAAGAATCTGTAACTTTGTAAAAGCTGACATCTTTATTCCAGACCTGCACAAGTTTAATCATAAAATGCTTCTTGAAGACATCAATAGAAACAAAATTAGGTTTTGGAAGTTCTGTTGATGAACTTTACCGTAGCCATGCCGTCAGCTGGCTCAATATCTACCTCAAACAGCTTCTTCGTCAAGTTGAATAGACCTTTCATTACCTTCGGCAATGAGAAATATGGACGCAGCTCCTCCTATACAAATTGAGAGCTATAAATTAAACTAAAAATAACAACAGAATTAATTGATATTTGTGTCCCTCTAAAGTAGAAATAGATTGGGTAATAGGAAATTAAGTGTTCCAGAGTAGGCAAAATCCAATATATGTGGATTGCTTTGGGAACAGATTAACATGCTGATTGAGTTTTAAGAAAAGAAAATTTGTGGGGTTAACATTTTCACACTGGTCATGCATATGAACACTCTCAAGAAGAATATACCATCTGGGAATTTATTCTGAAATTAAAATATGCTTCAATTTATTCTGGTAATTTGAGAAAAATTGGAGAAGCTAACCTCATTTAAGTCATACTTGGACTCTCGAAGCCTTTCACTCCAGAAGTTGACATCCCAATGATTCAAATTGTCAGCCTCTTCAGCACCTTGCTCTCTGGCTAACTGTTTTAGGTCCTCCATATCTATAGAATGATTCAAACTATCAAGAAAACAAGAGCTCATAGATAGCTTGTATACATGCGTGTCACGTAAATTATCCACCAACCTTGCATCGCGGGACCCCAAGAAGCCTTATGAAGCTTGTCTAAAAGATCCTTCGCTTTATCCACGGTCGCCATTTTTGATTCGAAGCTTACCTAATATTGAAATTTGTGTTAGTCATTTATGAGATAGTAAGATGTCAATGAAAATAGGGATAGAAACATATTTGTCATCCCAAACTATGGCTTTTTGCACTTTACTTCCTGAAATCCATAATTTTTACAGATTACCACAAACATCGTTTTAATGAAGCTTAAAAGTGATCGTTACTTTACTTCCTGAAATCCATAATTTTTACAGATTACCACAAACATAGTTTTAATGAAGCTTAAAAGTGCAAAAACGATCGTAGTTCGGTTGGCAGAAGGTTTACGTTTTATAAAAACACCTCAGCATAATTGTTATGGCCAAGAAGGTTCGCTTTCTCCAATCTGAGCTCCAAAATGCGTTCAATAATAGGGGTATTATTGAGAGGTCCATCTGAAGCACGAGTCACGTATGCCCGAAAAACTTCCTCTCTCAAAGATCTATTACAAACATGTTGCATAACAGAGCGATAAATTGGACCATCTAAGGTAATAATCCAAGGACCAGTTTCAGCTGTGGCCTTCTCATATCCCTATTATTACCATGAAAAACAAAAAAATTCGAAATCAGCTAAAAAGTCAAAATCAATGTTGAAGTTCACTAGTTGAATGTGTGATACCTTGGAAATCGCGGTCTCTGCAGCTATAGTCAAGGCGGTCAAAGGCAAACCTTCAATCTTATTCTTATGAGTAACAACTTTCTCAAACTTTTTTGTAGCATCCAAAATATTCTCTTCGAATTTTTGACCAAGTTTCTCCAACTCCTGAAGGTAATAATTTCATTATAACAATCTGCAAAACCATATGAATTGAAAAAAAAGCACTTGAAATCACGGGATCAGATCAATCGTGATTAGAGATACAAGAGCATAGCTATTAGCTATAAAGAAAGTACCTTTTCTATCTCATTAAAACGTTGTCTCTTACCATCTTCGAGCGAAATTCCACTCAAGTCTGCTTCTCTCAACCTCACTGCACACAGTTCAGTTTTGATTCAAGAAGCTTCAAAATAGCATTATGATCTGAATTAAGTTAAACTTCAGTAACATTCTGTATTAAGCGAATATTGGGACTGCCAAACTTCTGACATCAATTCATAGTTAAATCTTTAATGATATTTTGGTTATCAGAAATCAAACAAACTTACACTCTACCACTCGTTTGCGGGCATCGCTCAAATTTGGCCAACCTGAAGAGTCTCTAATAGCCTTAAACGCTTCGTAAATGGGTTTGCTCTGACTTAACTTCAGCTGGAATTCGACCTTTTCCGGCTGCAAATTTTTATGCAATAGTTTAAATAAAAAAAAAAAAAAAATCACACCAAAAAAGTAAAAAAACATATTCTGATGATGAAGAATAATATACCTGAACTTCTTTAACTGCAGCCCTAAGCACAGGAGAGTCCTTTACAGCTTGAAGATGACTAATTATCCCCCAAACAACTGATAACTTATCTATGATCTTCTCCAGAGGCACAACCAATTTTGGCCATGTGGGCTCTACAGTTTTCTCCAATTCAACCAAGTCACTTTCCTGAAATCACACAAGTTCCAGATTTTTCCTTTATCACATATCAATTACATTAACCAAAAAATAGAAAAATTGATCGACTACTCGACAACGAGAACTGTTCAATCACTTTATTGAACTGCCGTCTCGTCTCCCGTGTTCCCCGACCGCTCAAACAAAAAAAGAAGTAAATAAACAAATCAAATACGCAGAAACTATAACTAAATTAGAAATCGATTGATCATGAAGTTGAACCCATGGATTTTTCTGTGCAGCTACTCACAAGTTTTATCAGCAATGATCGGATTGCAGGGGAGACGTGATGTGGCTCTATCACATCAAATGGCGGGAATTGGAACTGTTGTAGCAATGGATTCTCGACGGACGCCATTGTAGATGGATAGTGAAGGAAAAAAAATTAAAAGAGCATCAACAACTGAGAAATAGAGGCAGAGCTGTATTAACAATTGGAATCTAAAATCGGTATTTGATGGCTTCACGTTACAAAAAATTCCACAAAGATGAGACAAATTTTAGGCAGTGAATAATAATAAGAATTTCTAAATGTTTTATTTATATCCAAAAGATCATAAAATTAATTTTCAATCTTAAAAAATTCCAATCGCCGATGATGAAGTCGGTTTTAGGTAAGTGATCAGAGTCAACCACGTGGCCTCGATCTGTCAGTTGAATTTGTAGAGGGGAGTCCTACTTCGACCTGAAAAGCACTAGCACTGGGTAACTTGGCCGGAGGGGATTGTCTCCGACGTAGCCCCTCCACTGAATTAAGTCAGTCTTAGGATATAAGATTCGCAAAGGGAGGTTGGAGCAATTAATTAGAAGAACTTACCCTCCATAATAAATGAGGAGGTATTTATAGGGTGGCTTCACACACACTAGTACACTGTTTGTATGTGCATTAATGGCCTCGACTGTGGGGCATTTAATGCCTGTGCCTCGAATCAGATTCATTCCTTAATAGGAGGGATTGTCTGTCACTTCAGGCGGTACAGAGTACGGAAGGCAGTCAGAACGAATACGGCGCAATTAATGCAGCTACAGTGTGGTCGACTGTGTGGAGATGGGACAGGTTCGAGCCCACTGACCTCGACCGTCAAGGCACGCTCTTGAGGAGAAATAGCGAGTCGAGTATCGATTCTCGAGCGTGGTACGGTCGAGATAGGGGTCGAGCTATCAGGCCGAGCCATTTGGTCGATCACCGAGCTTGTTCTTGGGCCACGTGTGGGTTGGCCTTTGACTAGATAGACGTGGGGATTGACTCTTTAAGAGTGCGCCACGTATATTCTCCGGAATATTCCCCATCAGCCGACTTTTATGAGTTTATTATCCATATTTTGGTACATATTTGGTTAACCCGAATGATTCAAAATCTCATTAACTCATTGACAAAGAAAACTATCCATAACTGGTGGATAAATTGAAAATAAACAGTCATCACAGCAGCATAAATTGGGGAAAAATAAACCCCCAATTTTTGTAGGTCTTAAAATCTAAGGTCTTGTGAATTAGCTAGTGCTAAATTAAGAGTGAATGTCTATGAAAGTTCAACTATATATATCAGCCTTTAAGCGGAAGCAGCAAAACAAAACACTTCCTTTCAGCTTTTTTTAAAGCTAAATGCAGAAAATACTTTTATCCTAAAAAAAATTTATAAATGCAAACACTACCTAAGTTACTAGTTACTACTATTGGCTATTCAGATATTATCACAAATGGTAAACATCATGCTGCGTCTTTTGGCGACAAGCCATTGTAGCGGAGAAATGCATCAGGAGTAGGCTCACGTCCTCGAAACTCAACGAAAACCTGCAAACAACTTCACTCAAACAACTAACAGCTCTAACAAAACATATTTAAAATTAAATACTTCGTTAGACCAGAAAAAATGGATAATTACACAAAATTCCCCTGAGGTTTGCTTCAAAATCCCAAAAACCATCAAAACCTTACAAATACCCCCAATTGAAACATAAAAATATCTACATAATAACTCCTGAAAAACCTTACAAATACCCCCCTCAGGGGGGTAAGAGTAATGTTGCAAAGTGCCGATGGGTGAAATTGTAACAGACGCAAACCTCAGGGGTTTTGTGTAATTGAACCACAACCAGAAAAGTATAAATACTTCTTAGTAGATTTACAATCTGAAAAATTCAAGTTCTAGTTTAGGTATATCAAGAATGATAAAGTGTTTGTCAATGGGGAATGGATAACATATAGTTTTTATTGAGTCATTGATATAGTAACGATTTCTAACTAATAAATTCGATTCTGAAGAATCATTACAAGAATTTTAATTTTTTTCCAAAATCTTGAAAATTCCAATGAAATAACTTGTTCAAGTACCTCACTCGGCGCCTTTCCACCTCCATAAGCAAGGATGGTTTCTTGAAACCTAGATCCCATTTTCCTAAGAGCCTGTCCCAAGAGAAGACATAAATGTGTCCATTAGACGAAATAAGAAACAAAATCATCTACCTGAAATACGAGTACGAAAGTTTCAAATCTCAAATATGCATAAGGGATAATTACACTTTCATACCCTATAGTTTGACCTAATTACGCAAACTTACCCTGAGATTTGGAAAATTACTAACATATACCCTGCCAATGAATCTTCATTACATTCCTTAAGTGGTTGGATGGATTTCGGGAATACCCATTTGATAGCGCCTGATTTTATTTTATTTTTTAACAGAAAATTCAGTAACATTATGTGAAAGTGCTCTTTATCGTTAAATTTTTTTAACCAGCAATTAAGGTCCAGGTGTGTTTCTGTAATTTTCAATTCTCAGGGTCTGTTTGCGTAATTAGTTCAAACCTCAGGGTAAGGTTAGCGTATATAGCAGAACTCCAGAAAATTGACCTCATCATTATCCAAGCCAGCTTCCTCAAATGCTGAAAAAGCATCAGAAGATAGCACCTGTGCCTACTGAGATATTTAAGAAATTTGTTAGAAAACTGAAATAAATAAGACTTAGAAAGTGATAAAGAAAATAAATCTAATTCTCTACTAAGACTTTTGATATCTTCATATTATTATGAAATAATGCCATTGCCATGTGTTTTTTTTAAGAGATTATTTTTAAAAAAGATACATTAATTTTGTTGAATTTTATAATGTATTTAGATATATTCTTTTCTTTAATAATATATTGTCCAAACATGATAATATTACTTGTCCACTCTCCATGATTATTACAAGTGCTTGAGATTAGCCATCTTTTACCGTAGTAATCTAATTTGAAGAATATACAAATGGATATGGAGATAATAACATAAAGCATGATTAAAATCCAGAAAAAAAAAAAAGCAATTCAAATTACCTGATAACTGTAATATCCTGCTGCATAACCAGCTGAGAAGTTGAACAATAACAAACAGAATCATTAATTGCCCACATAAAAATGTTAGGGGGTTTGCGCCGTTTACGAAAAACACCTTGAGGGTTGACAAATCATAACGATAAACATCTCAAACTAATGAAAAATCGTTGTCTCAGGATGTTTTCTTTGTAATTTTCAAGGTTTCATGGTGATTTTTGTGAACAGTGCAAAACCAGAGGGGGTTATTCGTAATTATATAATTTGTTAAAACAACTTGAAAATTGACCTGAAAATGCATGTCTGAAACAACAAAGAAATCTATCATCTGGATGTGGCGGATTTAGATGAGTGTACTTTCTGGATACTCTCTGATCAACATCATGTATAGATTCATGTCCACCTGGCACATAACTTGAGTGAAGTTCCAAATCCACACTTGCATAACGCAACTGCAAAAACCAAAGGTTATAGAGTTCATATAGATTTTTATGAAAATATCATTCTTGGTCCCAAGGTTTAGCTTAATTTTCACATTAAGTCCCAAAATTTAAGGGTTTAACACATTGAATCTTAATGTTTAACAATGCACGTGGGCTCTCCGTCATACTAACGACAGGGGGAACGGGGTGAAAGGATCAGGTTTGATTAACTACGTCAAATCTTGAGACACAATGTATCACGCTCTAAAAATGCAATTAACTCTAAAAAGTTAATTACCATGTAACCATGTTAAAGAATTCAATCCCCAATATTGTCCTTTCTGTTTACCTGGTCAAGTATCAATGAAGCCGCCCTAAATTTCCTTGCAGAAAGCACTCTTGAGCATGTCTCTTCTGGAAGAGATTCTGCAGTTTCATAATGCTTGGTAAGGCTCATTAAGGTCTCCCTGAAGAAAATATAAGAAATACATATCCAAGAAGTTTAAAAAATTTAAATAAATACTTTGAACTTTTATACATGTTTTTTTTTCACCTCTGGTAACACCAGTGCTCCATAAACATGGAAGCTATTTCTACGGCATCCTTTTCGATCCCTTTTGTGCCTGATACAAGACCCTCATCTTGTTTGGTTAGCATATGCTGAAGTGCATGCCCAAACTCATGGAATATAGTCTCAACCTGAACAGTCGATGCATGTGCAAAATAAAAATAACGTGTAGTTTAATATTAAGTTAAGTTTAGAAAAGTAAGATATGAGAGAAATTAAAGGAGGGGAGATAAAAGTATGTGTATACCCCCCTTGGTGACATTTTCAAAAAAATTATACATTTATTAAGACTTCAGGGACTATATATTAAGTTAAGTTTAGAAAAGTAAGATATGAGAGAAATTAAAGGAGGGGAGATAAAAGTATGTGTATACCCCCCTTGGTGACATTTTCAAAAAAATTATACATTTATTAAGACTTCAGGGACTATATGGTAATTTTTCAAACTAGAGGGATGAATTTGTAAATACACCAAACACCGTGTCACTCAGATGTAATTGGCCCTAAATAGTGTAGATGAATATGGAGCAGCAACTAGCCTTCATCATCAGTATAGATGAATATATACCGACTGGAGGGCCATAAGACTTGGTTTGTCTCCAGTTGGTGGATCTTGATTGCATACACTGCGTACGATAGGCAATCTAGGACAATTACCGTCACACGACTGCACGACACAGCTCCGACCAATGAAAGTTCCCATCCATGCACCACCCTGTTTCTCTGGAGGACGAGAGTAAGGATCCACATAGAAGTATGCAATCGGATTATTCGACGAATCTTTAACTTTGTATAACTTCACATCTTTATGCCAAACCTATAGAAACGAGATTGGCTTATGAAAGTTTAATTTAATGGGTCAATTGCACCTGATGTTTGTGCGTTTACGAAAAACACCTTGAAACTTTGAAAATTACAAAAAAACCCTCAAACTAACGGAAATCGATGTCTCAGGGTGTTTTTCCTAATTTTCAAGGTTTTAGGGTGGTTTTCAAAAACGGCGCAAACTTCAGGGTTTTCTTTCGTAATTATTCCTAGTTTTATTTGTCTAGGAACTTTACGGAGCCATGCCGTCAGCCGCCTCAATATCTACCTCATACAGCTTCTTCGTCAAGTTGAAAAGACCTTTCATTACATTTGGGAATGAGAAATATGGTTTCAGCTCTTCCTATAAAAATTGAGAGCTATGAAGAAAGTTGGACTAAAATATTTAGAAAATATTTACTTTCATATTTTTTTTTGGCTACTGCTTTGTACACAATTCCGTCCGAGATCTCCATATTGAGAATAGTATCTGGTGGCTATGGAGGGAAACTCAATTTTTATAATTACTTTTGTAATTAATTAATTCATAAAATCAATAAGATTTCTCTATTGTTTATCATAAATAAATATAAAAGCAATTTCTCATATTTATCTATTAAAAAAAAGAAAAAAAAGAGACTAGAGAAGACTGACGTCATTAACGGACAAAACGATTTCAAATAACGGTTCTTTTAAAAAAGTCCGTAAAACAGATGGAAGCAGCTTCACCACAGATATTATCCAACCTTTTTCAACCACCAGCCTCCGCGTCACTATCTCCCTCTAAAACATCACTCCACCTATACATACACAGATACATATATCTATCTCTCTCGAACCTACATTTCAGTTGGATTTTCTTCACGGAGATATAGATACATACACGGATGTAGCGTGGATTTCCCACTCGCATGCGTTCCTCGCTTCCATTCAATGGCGTCTTCTACTCCGCTCTCTTCACAGTATTCTCGAAATCTCCTGCAATTGCCGCTTCAGTCCACTCACTTGCGTCTAATTTTGGCCGGAATTTCGTTGTCGCGATCGAAATGTGACTTTTCGCGTAAATTGTTGCTGCAGCATCAAAGGAGCTGGGATCCTCTGCAGCCAGTTGCAGCAAAGGAAGTTCGGATCAAGTGTTTCTCAGAACCTGCAAATGAGAGGGACGGAGCTGGAGAAGTTGTACTAGATGGAGACGATGGGGTCAGCGATGGCGTTAGGGTTGAGGAGGTGATTGATCAGGAGTTCTCCAATGGTTCTGCTGGTTCTCCGAGGCCGGCCCCGGGGGATTCTCTTTCCCTTGGGATTCGCGATCCTGTCTACGAGGTTTACTGAGCTGATTATTTTTGTTTTCGTAAAAACTTTTTATATTGAGTTTGACATTGCTTGACTGGATATGTGTGAGTAGTTTGTCATGATTGAACTCAAAAAACTAGAAGTGTAGTCTGCTATTAATGCTAATTGCTGCGATGAACATTTTATTATTTCTTAAAATCGCTGGACACATTATTGAACTGGTCAATTGGTAAATGAGAAATTCCTTAGTATCATCACCGATTGATTAATATGGAGAAAATAGGTGGAGCTGAAGAGGTCAAACTCATGTATGAGGGGCTGAGGAAGGATACAAACTACAAAGGGACTGTAAATGGCGTGATTTAGCTAGATTAAAAAGAAAGAAACATGATTCTTGGTTGAAAATCCTCTCACCTCTGTTCGACATGCTTAGGAGTTACACTTATAATATAATTTTGAATTGACGTTTTCTAAGCTGGACCCCTGCTTAAACATCTTTGCTTATTTATAAACAAGGTCAAACATTTCTGATGATTTGATTGTGGACATTAAGTGTACTGACATAGGTGTTTCTTCAATCATCGGCAATTGGTCTAATGAAAAAAGCCAGACAAATCGAGGCCCGATTTCTTTGTATTTAAGGATTATTATAAGCCAAGACACAATTTCTGTTTTTCTCATCCCATTTCTGCACAATATGAATACTGCGTGCAAAACAGGACCAATTAAGAACTTTCAAAGTTATATTTCACAGGACATTCACTACATACAGGTCTCATGTTTATCCATTTCACATTGACAGGTTGTGGAAGTTAGGTCAAATGGGGTGGTTTCTACAAGGAAAATAAGTCGAAGGCACCTGTTAAAATCGAGTGGTGAGTAGAAGTTTCTTAGATCTCGATCGCTCTCACTTAATCTGTTTGAGTTTGGAATCTTTGACTTGAATAACTTATGCTTTAAGCTCCTCTTACAAGTGTTTGGGTGATTCTTCCTTTCAGATATTTTATATTGTATTCACTTTAAATGTATATATCTGCAGATGTGTACCCACTTTTGTCTTGTTCTCCAATTTGATTTTTTTCTCTTAAACTTTTGTTTCTCTTTTAATATTAACGTTTCTTTTCTGTGGACACGACTTTTGCAGGTCTCCGACCTCGAGATGTTAGGAGCGTTGATCCATCATTGTGGTTAACTAACTCAATGCCTTCACTGCTGGTATAGCACAAAGATCGAAGTTCAATTGTTTTGAGTTAACCTATTTCACCTATTGCCTAACTTTTTCTATATAAATGGAAATATTTAATTTGTCCTCTGAATCCTATAAGATAAAACCGGAACAATGAAGCGCCTTAAAAGAATTTTACCCTCGTTGGTTGCCAAATCACTGAAATGTACCAATTAGCCTTCAAAAGTACAACTCTGTGCGTAGACATATTGATCGAATCCATTCCCTATTACTCACATGTTAGGAAGTGAACTATAAATATAACTATAAAGAAGAAGCACTTACTGGAGCTGGTCATGATTGTTCATCTACCCTCATGATATTAACCTGGCATTTAGGACCATATTTAACAAGAGTTATTTTAAATCATGAGAGGAAGTGCTTGAATTTCTCAGTGACGTTTTTCTCGATAAGTCCACTGGTTGTTTCTGATAATCATTTTGTTTTGAAATTTATAAAGGTACGTGAGTATGCAATTTTGCTTAATTTGGGCTCTTTACGTGCAATTGCAATGCAAGAACGTGTTTATATATTCAACTATAACCGGTATTTACCCCCTTCTCTATCATATGACTTTTGTTGTCAATTGTATGCTTTTCACATATTCTCACTTGACTAATATTTGATTATTGGTTACATACAGTAAAGGAGGAAAGGCTTTCATTGATACACTGTTACCCCGCTTGAATCCGAAGAACACAAATGGAGGGCCCTCCATGCCATTTGTGCTTGAGGTTAGTTGACCACCCACCAGAGTCGTTGAATCATTCATGGTTTGGTTGCTTTGTCTTTCACCTTATTCCCTTCATGCTTTTCTTGTTCATTAAATCGACAAAATGTCAAAGATAAACATATTACTCAGACCTCAATGCCAAGCCAATTTTACATTTATTGATGAACACTCAGATCTTAATTCTGCTGCAAACACAGAATCTGATGTGCCTGTTTAGCTTCATCTATTTATTTGCATAATTTCGTTAACTTGTGAGGATTTTGATCTTATTGCTAACAGACATACATTTTGACATTCATTCAGGTGGTTGAGGCAGCATTGCTTTCTCGAATACAGCGTCTGGAGAAGAGATTAATGGATTTAGAACCACGTGTGAGTATGGGAACGTAGTGAGTGTATGTTTTATGATATTTTCTGCTCCTTTTCCCAGCCAAGTTTATTGGGTGGGTTTATGTAGAGTCTTCTTACTTCCACTTCTTGTATACTTTGATGATAAAGGGTGGGGTTTAATTCTATTAATTGAAAAGTGACAGTGTATTTCTCATATCCTTATATAAGGCAGAAAAATCCAAGTTTACATTTGTGCACGGCTGTCGTTTATTCATTCGCTACTCTTTCAGGTGCAAGATTTACTTGAGGTTCTTCCTAATCGTCTGAATGCTGATATATTGGAGCAACTTCGGATTAGCAAGCAAACATTGGTCTATACTCCCTCCTCCACTTTAATCCATCTATCTTGATATCCACCACTGCAACAATTAACTAGTAAATAACCACTCATGTATTTATGGTTTCACTGTTAAAGGTTGAATTGGGTTCAAGGGCTGGGGCTCTTAAACAAATGCTGCTTGATATCCTTGAGGACACTCATGAAATACGTCGAATTTGTATCATGGGAAGAAACTGCACTCTTTTGAAAAATGATGACATGGAATGCTCTGTCCCATTGGAGAAGGAGATAGCTGAAGGTAATTTCACTAATCCTCAAGTGAATCATACCAAGAAATCAAGCACATCACTAGTGTGACCGCATAGAAGTATTCTGACTTTTGGTACTTGTGTTTTTCAGAAGAAGAGGAAGAAATTGAAATGCTTTTAGAAAATTATCTCCAAAGGTAATTTCTTCACATATTTCAATTAATTGCAAAGAATTACATCCATGGTGACAATTATAGCATATCGAGTATCATCATAAGAATCTGCCCATCACCCTTTTTTTCAGGATTTATTTGAATAAATTGATTACAGGAACAGTCAGTGTAGTCTCACATCAACAAGAATTTAAAATTCCACAAGATTTCGTGTGTTTCGTTATTTCTCACTCTGCTGAATAATATTGTTCTAGATTTTGTGTTTTCTGTTGGTTTAGTTCTGTCACTACCTCACTTATTTCTTACAATGGCAGATGTGAATCTTGTCATGGTCAAGCAGAGAGGCTCCTTGATTCAGCAAGGGAAATGGAAGATTCAATTGCTGTTAACCTAAGGTTTGTAATTTTCCATTACTTGTACTTTTCTTAACTACACCCAACTCGTTCGAACTTTTGTAACATCAGTAACAATATTTTCTATCATCATAAAATGACATATTTTCTCTTGATCAGCTCCCGGAGGCTTGAGGTGAGCAGAGTGGAACTTCTCCTTCAGGTTGGGACATTTTTCATTGCAGTTGGTGCCCTAATTGCAGGTATTTTACCTACCATGCACTCTCTTGCTACTTGTGATTTGAATTAAATTATTTGCTATCCCATTTGTTCGAGCATGCAAGTTTTCTAAATCTTCAACTAATCTTGTGTACTGTTACCCTTCAATTGTCATTAAAATAGATAATCCTCAAGTTGATTACCTTCCGGTTACAATCCTTAAATTATGTAATCTCATTGGCAGGCATATTTGGCATGAACTTGAGGTCATATCTTGAGGAACAAGTGGTATGTTCCTCCTCAGCCTTGATTATTTAATTTTCCTTCTTGTATCTATATGCTAATCTTATAAATACATTTGATAAACTTGCTCTGCAGTTTGCCTTTTGGCTAACAACAGCAGGAATTTTTGTCGGCGCTGTGGTTGGATGTTCTCTCATGTACTCATACCTCAGAAAACGGAAAATCTTATGAGCAGAAGATGTATTTGTAAGTAATATGGCTTTTCCAACTTGCAACACCATAAGAAAACTTTCTATCCTTTCTTCAATGGAGATTTGTTGGGGAATTGACCACAGTTAGGAAGTTGTGGATATTAATTACTGGAGAAGAACACCCAACTATATCCAGAGTATCTTTATATCTATGCCGGCTGCATTCAGCAACAAACTGCTGCAAAACACGTGCAACACGAGCTTCTAAAAGAGCTTTAATACGTTTGGTTTTAGGTGAAATCGACGTGGGCATTACAGCACTTAATATTGCACCTATTCAAAGGCAAGGTTTGGTCCATTGTTTGCTTGGGAGATTGTTTTTTACTTGTGTAGAGGGTAGAAGTAGGCCATATAGCTTATGTAGGTAGGCTCCGAAGCTAAATAAATCTGTGATGCTCGTGTACATTTGTTTGTAAAACGATTAATCAAACAGAACTTTTAAAAAGTGATATAATATGTCATGTGATGGACTTGCCCGTTCATTCAGGACATTTGAACTCTATAGGCGCAGTGACCTTACTGCCATTCATCAAGCTACCTAGTAGTATAATTACTATGGTATCCTGTGATGCACGGATACAACGACATAATTTTTTTTTAGCATTTACTTATTATATAAATATCCGACACGATACACACTATATGATAGTTTTTTCAGGAATGACCGTGCATTAAAGATGGTATGATGGTATCAATAGCCAGTTCCTTTTTTTTTTCCTCTCCCACTTTGTTTTTTCTTTCTGGATTTAGGTGTTACAGAAGCCTAATTGGAGTGACATTTTCAATCCAGTTGCTCCATTCACAAAGTTAGGATATATACTCCACATCTCACTACTCACCTTTAGTAAATCACCTGCTCTATTTTTCTATTCCACCGCGTATTACACTAAATATATGTTTGTATGACAAGTGTACCACCACTTGGTGAGAAGAATAATCCATACCTGGAAAATTCGTGTAAATAAATGTATAACAAGTGTACCACCACTTAGTGAGAAGGATGATCCATACCTGGAAAATTCGTGTATGCACCACGTCTGGACCATCCTACCTATGCATCAAGTGGTTCAGATTTTACTACATCTAGAATTCACTTAGAAAAAAATTCAAAATACAAAATAAACTTCAATTTAAACTATTGGATGCATAAATAGGATTCATATGTCAGGTTCATACAAATATTTTCCATCCATACCCTCCAACAAATGCAATACAAAGTGGAATACAAAATCTTTCACAATCCATGTACAAGACCCATACTAGAAGTGTGCAAAGAAGCTTGTATCTTTCCAAGTCAGATCCCTATAAGCGCAAACAGAGAGTGAAACAAACACAAATCGTAAAAAAATTTGCAGACAGATAGGGGCTAGGCAGAATTATTATATATATTAATAATAGCCGAGGACCAACACAAAAAAATACATCAAATGTACAATTAAGATCCAAAACAAATCAAATCATGACAACACAATACATATCACCACAAAAAATAAAAACCAAATACATGGTGCACAGATACATCACAACAAATTTTTCCATACGGATAGCAACCAACATTAGGTCATGCTTCCAAGCTGGTATGTTAAAAAATTTCATCACGTGTTAGAATTATATTTCACCCAGTTTGCCATTCATCTCCTCAAATCTGATAATCTCAACGGATACGAGACCAACATCCCCCACCTAATCAGAGGAAGGGCGAAACCATAAATTCAGACGAGCTTCAGACAAAAACACAATCTATGTTCGTCTTAGAGAGCTCGATAATAAGGATTTAGAATCTTTAAGAGATTTGGGTGTTCCATCAATAGCCATGTTTCCTACTCCGATCTCCATTGCCTCTCTCTCATCCTTCTCTCTCTTCTTCTTCTCTGAATTACCATTTTCCACTTGTGAAATAGAAGGAGCTATTTGGCGGGCCCTACCACTGATCCATGGGTGATTAAGACATTGTGCTGCTGTCAGCCTTTTCTCGGGCACAAAATCTAGTATCTGAATAAGGAAATCTGCCATCTCGCTTGCGTCTTGTTCGCCCAGCTCATATTTTTCCCCAAGTACCTTAGTGAGAGGCCAAAATCTTAATCTTCTGATGTGTCTCAAATCTCCAAATCTATTGAAGAAATCTCGTGAATACCGCCCACCCAATGCAACCTGGAATTTTTTATGTCAGGCAGGGAAATTATATACGGCGTCCTTCATTAAATTGATGGCATAAACAAATTCAATTTCAAGGTTTTAGAGGAAAAGATGGGTAAGCTTTTATACTCAATTGCCATAGAAGAGTACTCACCTTGCGAGGCATCATTCCTAGAAGCTCCATCATTAGGGCCAAATGATCCTGCAAATTGAGAGGAGAGAGAGCATATAACCAGTCATATAAACACATAAAAAAAACATGATGTAGAATATGATCATGAAATTACAGTTGAATACATGCATTATGATATGAATCCAGAGATTTGATATATGAATGTAAGACATAAAGTAGCAGCCAAAAACAGGAGAGAGAAAGGGTGATGGTTTTGGATATTATGTAACCAGGCAGATATCACCACAACATTCAAGCCTAATGTCCAATAACTAGAGCAATATTTCAAACAAAATCTTCTGCCTATAGTTGAGGAAAGTTGACAAAAGCTGAGTCTGCAACGCAAGATACCAAGAGAGGGAAAAAATGGAATCAAACCAAAAATAGCAGAAATTTCACTACTTAATTCAGCCGAAACTGAAACATGTCAGTTGAGGAAGAACATTTGATTCCAGATCAACATAGACAGAGGGACGTGGGGGTGGGGGGTTGGGGGGGGGGGGGGGGACCCACACCACACCCATTATTGTGACTCTTTACTTTTCTTATTTATTTTTGTAAACCTTTATTTCTTTTTTGTACACATAATTTTGATAATCTTGTCCGCCTCAAATGAAACCATATCTCCTCCGACGAAGAGTTCAACAGAGTCACATGCAATGTAATAAGGGAAAACTTTTCAATTATCCCATGCAATCTCAACTACGAAACAAATTTTCATAATAAGTAAAACTTATTAGCCATATGAGCAGATAGTTATAAATGAAAAGAGAGCAAAGACAATAGCCATATTTTAGAATAACGAATACCTCATCACGGTCATAGTTATCACCACTATGTGGGTCGAAAAGAACATCACCAGTGGCAAGCTCAAAGCAAATGCAACCAAGAGACCACATATCAGCTGAAGTTGAGTACTTAGATCCCAAAATAACCTCCGGACATCTATACTGCCTTGTCTGAATATCGCTGGTGAACTGTTTGTATGTCCAACAGGCATTTCCAAAATCAACCAATTTACACTTAAGGTCAATCTCACCCAAGAGCTTCTGCCTTGCAGAACTGCTACCTCTCTTTCTAGCTTTACTTCCATCAATGGCATCATTTGCGTCATCATCATTTGCTCCTTCAGGACCACTTGCCTCATTATCTGGCTCAGCCTCCTCAGAAGCTTCATTCCCAACACATTTTCGAGCTGCTCGTTTAGCCTTTCTTTTGATTTTCTTTTTCTGGTTCTTAGTCATATCGGTATATGATCCCTGAACATCTTTAGAAGCCTCAGACTCAGATGTAATCTTGCCTTTACTGGATGGGAGAATTAGAGGTGCCCCAGACTTTCTAGGATCTTTAGATGGATCTATCATTGACATAAGCAATACGTTCTCGGGCTTTAAATCCGTGTGTATGATTGATAGTTGACGATGCAGATAATCCAATCCAACTAAAATGTGCAAGCAAATTTCCTTAACCATGTGAAGGGGGATACCTCTGTAGTCTGAATACTTAATTAGGGTCAAAAGATTGTCTCCCAAGTATTCGAAAACCATACAGACATGCTGCCCATTTGGTCCTGAATGCTTAAAATGATCCAAAAGCTTCACAACACATTTCTTGTCGTCTGGATCGCCCTCTGCAATCTGCTTCAAAATAGTGACCTCATCCATTGCTGCTTCTGTGTAGTGCTGTGCACTCTTTTGGACTTTCAGAGCAACGTAGATCTATCACCAGATTCATGAAAAAAAAAGCAAAACAATTTATCCCCTTGTCAATTCAATTTATATTTATTACCTTATACATATACATATGTGTAAAGATGTATCACACAGACATAAAAATGCTAGAGCAGGCAAGCAGACACTTGTTTTAGTCCTACCAATTATGTTGCATAATAACATGCAAATTTGACATGGTAGGAACAATTTAGCAAAACCGCATTTTCCTTCTTCACTTTCTTGAATTAAAATTTGTCTTTCCAATAAAGCTGCAAGTAATCCATATTATAACTCTTTCACGGTGTTACTAATAGAGATAAGTCCATCATAGAAAAACTTTTGCCCCGCTTGAATATGGCATGATTTGGTGTTTTGGAATTCATGGCTTCAGGATTCGGTTGCCTGCAATGAGTGGAAATTCAATTCTTTTTGTTTACAAAAAACTAGAACTCAATCCTACATACCATTGATATAACCCAGAAATTGGCAATTTCTGATTTTACCCAAAATGCAGAGAAATTTAAACATGAGCAATATAACATAGCACCATCAGAAATTACCTCAAAATGATTGGTAAATGCTAGCGCACTGAAATTCTAACCAATGACACATTAATCAAACATATATTGCTCGAGAGATGTCTTACGGAAAATTGAGAAGAATAACAGAGAAAACATACCGACTTCTGAGTGTCCCAAGCTAGCCAGACCGTTGAAAAATGGCCCCAACCAAGCTTGCTCTGAACAACATATCTTCCGTGCTTGAAGGTATCACCGATCCGCACAGCGTGATAACCTCCGCGCCTATAGTCCTCTGTCCCCTCATCCTCTGAAGTATAGTCGCTCGTTTCGCTCCGATCGCCGCCGTTCCTGTCCGCCGCCTCCGCCTCCGCCATCGATTGAAACCAAAGCACTGGAAATTTGATACCTTGTTAAAAGTTGAAAGGAGATCGCGGGAGGAATGAGGTGGAAGAAACGTCAGCCTTAGACTTCAGTTTTTACAGTCTCCTCCGCGAGAAAGCGTTTAGGGTTTATTTTCTTAATTTGAGTGGGGGAGAAGAAGAGAATGATTTACTATTTTATTTTTATTTTTACATTATTTTTCATTTATTGCCACGACATATAATAAAGTGGGACTGAGGGAGAAGGTTTACCTAGCAAATAAGGAAAAAAGTAGGAGAAGATTTAACTATTTAAGTAACTCCTTCTATGTACTTTATTCATTTAATTAAGGTAAAATAAATTGTAAGTCTAATAAATATAAGTTACTATTTACTACACCAAGTCATTTAAAATTTTTTATATTACACCTATTTATGAAATACGGATACGGACACGGCAATTCAGAATTTTTTTTTATATTTTATATTAGAAAATTATCTGATTGTGTCAGACACGACACGACACAACAAAATATGATTTTTAGAAGTGTCTGTGCATCATAACAACTTATATTTTCTAGAAGTTGCAATTTACCATTTTAACTTATAGTTTAGGATCTGGTTCACTGCTTTAGGTATCAGCACTATGGCTTTCAACCTAAATGGTTTCAATTTCCTCCAACATAATAGTTCTGATATAGCTAGCTCTTTTAGGTACTTGAATATTGCCTAGCTGTTCGGGGCGTTTTCCCTCTTTTGTCCAATGCTGAATCGACGACCTATATCTTGTCGGACCTGTTCTAAAAAAGTCGAGGTCTTTCGAATTGTTTGTTGACACGGACAAAGTCAGGGAAAACCTCTGAATGGTTAAGAAAGGAAAATGATTCGTGGTAAAGACTCGCCCTTAGCAGCGGGAAAGGAGTCTATCTATCTGCCTAGCTTTGGTAGATTTCCCCCAACGCAATCCACAGTGGCCCTTAACTACATATGCATCTGATCATATATGCAAATAAGAGGAACATTTAAATAAGTTTGATTCTTCAGCCCACCTTTCTAAGCTCTTTTCCTTCTCTTCGGGATGGATGCCCGGGCATTGAGAAGGAAGGACGCTTTCAGAACGTAAGAGACGAAAAAACCTTCTTTTTGGGGTTGTACAACGAAGGATTAGGAATAGGAAAATTGGACCTGCTGTTTCTGCTTCCCTTATACATTCTTAGCCAACGCTTATCTCATCCCTACGTTATAAAGGTATCTAACATTCCTCAGAACTCTTTTCTTAGGATTCAGAAGCTTGGGTGAAACTAAGTGGAGGTCCCAATCCGAAACTCCCGGCAGATGGCCAGTGGCTCGGATTACTGCGTTTATCCGAGTGATCCACAAACGACGAAAATCGTTTATTTACAATGGAATGGTATACAAAGTCAACAGATCTCAATGAATCCAAATGCCTGAGAGTACCAACTTCCTTGACCTTCCGGCACTGGGCAGGCCCTGGCGGAGTCTGTTTGAAGAGACTCGTCAACTTCGAGTCCCTCTTCAATCTCCTGCCACTCGGAAAATCCCACGATCCTCTTATCTTGATTTCTCGAACCGAGAGCACCCCTAACCACAACTCATCCGCTGATTCTTCAACATCAGTCGGTCGAAGAAAAGTTTATTCAAAAAAATGTCAGTTGCTACAAAGATATGACCGATTTCCGATTGCCTGTTCAGCTGACCTCAGAGGATTCCAGTCACCCGGGTTGCTATCGCGGGCTTTACGCAATCGATCGGATTACAAAATCTCGTGCTAAACAGCGTGGAGGTTCGAGTCCTCTTCAAAATCAAGTTATTAATGACTGGACGAAACCAAGAAATCACCACCCCGGTTACAGCATTCCTTTCTATTGCGCCTAAAATCTCTAGAGGAAGAAACTTATAATATCGTAGCTGCTCATGGTTATTTTGGCTGATTGATCTTCCAATATGCCTGTTGAAGAATGAGCCGGCGACTCATAGGCAGTTGGCAGATCGCTTAGCCCCGTTCATCTTCGGCGCAAGAAAAATTATACAAAATTATATAAAAGTCGCCACCCCCTCCTGTACGTTCATCACAAAATATTTCTAGATCCCATCGACTGCTTATGTTTACTTTCACTTAATTCTGCGTGTGAGAGACTGTTGGCTTAAAAGATAGAGCTTGAGATAGTATTTCTGCTTGCCAATTTTCAAGACTACTGCTTTGCTTCGAAAAGGTCCAAACTTTGATGATTCCATCATCTATCAGTGAGGTGGAAAAACTGCTGCATAGGTATCCTAAATCTACACCGACAACCTTTACCCGTACATAGCCTTTCCTGCTCTATCTCCAGTAAGCGCCGTATTCCTCTTTCTTGGTATGAGAGACCAACTAGACCCAATCTTTTAGCATAGTCAAAAAATGACTTTATCTTGGGCGGGAATGGGAACACAACCACATAAGCCACTACGGACATATCACAAGGAGAATAAATAAACCCAGAAAAACGATTAATTTCTGACCGCACGGAATCTCCATAGCCAATTTTTATGGTACCGGTATAGACCGAAATTCCCTTATGGTCCAATTCGGATCGGTAATAAATACCGGGGCTTTGCAGTATTTGATTGATCACAATTCGATATATTCCATTTACCATTGGGGTAGATACACAAATTACTTTAACTCTAAGAAGCCGAGTAGGCGGGTTGGTCCGAGTGGAGAGAAACAAAAACAGAATTGAACTTAAAATCTCTCCCCCCAAAAGCATGTTTTTTTTTACCGACGCACAAAGAAAATATTTTGTTGCCCTTTCACGCTCATGTCACGTCGAGGTACTGCAGAAGAAAAAACAGCAAAATCCGAGTTCCAGTAATGTCGATAATTTATTCGGCGTCAAACTTGTGACTACTAGTATAGCATAGAAACCCAGGGAGATTAGCCCCGGTACTCGAGTTGAGTAGAATTGGTTATTGGGCGGTGAAAATTGTAACAGGTGTACCTGACGCCATTCCTGTAATAGGATCACCTTTGGTAGAATTATTGCGCGGAAGGCAATGATAAAAAGAAGGGTATACGCTGATGTTCTGCTATTTTAAATCAAAGTAGGAAAATCCGCGAGTCTAAAAATTCATTTCGGCCAATTCTTAGCCCTTAATTTCGAATGAACCATTCCTTGTGTTTCAAAAGAATCCTTTATTTCAGGCTTAAGAAAAACATAGATCCAATTTTTCCATTTTTTGGATTCCTTGGAATTTTTTTTTCCTGTTCCTGCCACCCGAAATCAAGACGTTGGGGTTGGACTTGTAAATCGATTCATTTGGGGTGCTTCGCTGGGTCTAAGAAAGGTATACCAGAACATGTGCGAGCCCCTTCTAATGGAGATCCTATAAGAGAGCTTACAGAACAGGCACTACATACGTTATCTTCATTTTGCTCCGGGTTGTAATCTCTAATGAAAAAGATAAAGAAAAGATTGTAAATACTCAGGATTCAAGGAAATAGTCTAATCAACTGGTAGAGGGGCTATCAAGACTTCCGAAAACTAGCAGTTCGCCCTGTTAGTCCTCCAGGACGTGAAATCAAAGTAGGCGTAAACTTATGATTTTACGTATGGACAATTCCTCAATATCTTGTTCATTCGCAACAAAATATTTTCTTCATTTCCCTACAGCACCTTTGCTTGAGTGCTCTGCTCGCGATTGCTTTCAACTATAGCTAGCTGATGAGGTATTGGCCTCACTTTAGAGATTTTTCTAGTCGGGTTTTAGTAGGAAAATCTTATTATAAAAGAGAGGAGATATTGGTAATATTAACTTTAGTGAAATAATTGGGGGTGATGGCACAATTGAATTGATTGTGGCTATTGTAGATTTATATTTCTAGAAAGCGTTTGATTTCGTAAATTGGTTTCCATTGGGCTTGTTTATAGGGTCTCAATGGGAGCTTATTTTTTGTTTAATATCCATGATGGGTTTCTCCCGCCTATTCACCTTCGGATTTGTTTGCCTATATATCAGGTAATGATTATAATGGCCTGTCCACTTTGATTAGACTGACAGCCCAGCCCAACATACCCAATCCTATATCCTACTCAAAGACCAAAAACAAACTTTTTTTTTTTTTCTTAATCTCATTTATATGGATCATATTGGATCAAATCACTCAAAAACAATTTATATTTCGCACAATATTTGTAAAATGTTATTCAAATTTGAATATTAACGACATATTAGTTGTTCGGAATAGTCTGCCCTTTTAATTGAAACTATAAATATTTAGAATAAATGATGAGCATGTTTCGGTCATCGATTTTGTTGACAATCAAAGAAAACAATTGGTAGAAATAGTTGAAAGCATTGACTTTAGAAATTATACTTTAATGTAAGACATGACAGTGTCGCGGATGATTCAATTTAGTCCACCAACCAAGTAAAATAAAATAAAAATTCAAACCTAACTCAAGCAAAATAAATTAAATAATATAATAGTTTAGATGATATTGAGATTGAAGTTTGAAATAAACGACGTAGTTCTTGTCGAATTAAAAGATTTTGGTGATTTTGTAATAGTTCATTTACCTTTCCATAAAATGATTTTATGTTGACTATTTTGACGGAAGGTAAAAGTTATTTTGGAGGCAAAATCTCATCGGTTGATGACTGACAAGGCTTTCCGGAGCAAA
The DNA here is from genome assembly GCA_958496215.1 of Verbena officinalis. Lineage (NCBI taxonomy): Eukaryota > Viridiplantae > Streptophyta > Magnoliopsida > Lamiales > Verbenaceae > Verbena > Verbena officinalis. Next base: position 3,285,027 of record OY292385.1, read on the forward strand.
AATTTCAACACCTCTGCATGTGTAAATCAAAAGTTTACTAAATTTACTAATTAACTAAACTATAAATTTCTCTTCTTTTACCTTTTATTTTGTTCGACGTGAGGAAAATATTGTAGCTTATCACGTACTTATTCGAAATACGATTTATACCTGCATCGGTGGGATAGATATCCCTAATTTTTTCCTAAAAAAAATAGATATCCCTAATTTTGTTTGTAACTTTGTAAGTAGTAGCCCCATTGCATATAGGCCACCGAACATGCATTTGATTTTTGTTCATCATGGACTCCATCTAATTATTATTCCCTCGGATATATATTGTGCGTGTCAACTTCAAAGAAAAAGTAAGTGCATAATATAATTAAATATTTTTTATTTTGAGAATATTACAATATGATTACAAAATGATCAGTACAAGGTTCCTAACTATGTTGTATATTTGTATACAATTTCGTAAAACAAACGTATAATTACTATATCTTCTAGTGGCCACTACCTTAATTAACATACTTTCAAGCATCAAATTTTGCAGAAATTAAAAAATATATATTTGTTTATTTATTTTGATTATGTATTCTAGTACACTAGGGAATAGCAAATTTGTTTGAATGTTGCCAAATTTTGTCGAAACAGAGGAACGAAAACGTCGATGCTTCTGTCTCCTGTGAACGATGGGAGAAGAAATATCATGCCCTCTGTTGGGGAGAAGGAGGGCATGAAAATGTAGGGGCATCCACCTCCGAAATCTAGGTCATAAAATGGAAACCTTAGCCAACTATCTACCTCCAAATTCGGCCATAAGATAGACTCTTGTGTGTCGGCTACGGCGTTTGGAACAAGATCTTCCTTCTTCACCCTGTGACTTGCAAAGTCGATAAACGATTTGAAATAATTATCGTTCACATTGATGACTGCCTCATGTAAAAGCTTGGTTGCATAAGGAAGAGAGTTCTGTAAAAGGTCATTAACTTTAGCTCTTGCAAATGCCCATAGGACCAAGTTGCCAAAATACTCATTTGGAACTCTAGGGTTTAGCCTAGCACGACCATCGACCGATATTCTTACTTGTGTTGTCTCATGACCGCTTAATCCACGCGCTTTTGTTATCGCTCGCCATAGATGAGCCACTAGGCTCTCGAAAGTACTAAATGGCTTGTTGGTTCCGTTCATTGATGAAGCCTTAACCTTGAGCTTGGAGAGGAACTCTTCATTGAAGTGAACTCTATGGGCCACAATATCCTCCACACTATTATCAATGAGAGGATAGACTTTTTTGAAATGTTTGACTATGTATTCCACTCCTCTATGCTCAAATTCAAAACTAGGAGGGTTTCGGGGGGTGAATATCGTGCGATCATGAAATGGAAGTGGATTAATATCGAGCCCTCGACTAGCTTGGCCCCATGCGACCAAGAAATTGCTGACCGCATGCCCATCTGCCACTAGATGGTGGGCAGTGAACCCCACCACCATTGAGCCGCATGAGAATCGTGTGATTTGAACTTGTACTAGTTCCACCACGCCTTCCAAGCTAGGGTGGAGGCTCAGCAAAGAGGCCGAAGGTCTGAAAGACACCGTTTGATCGAGAGGACGATCAACAGACGCCTCCACAAACCTAACACCCTCGTCAATAAGAAGAACGACAGGCTCCTCATTATGATCCTTCCCAAGCCTTCCGGCCCATTCACGATACACAACTAACGCCTTTTTGAGCCCTAACTCTATGGTTGTATTTGGTGGGACCGGGGGGCGATAGGCGTAAATAACGGCTACATGTTGGTCATAAGTTACCTTATCGAAGACGGATAGGGGAATGTAGTCCTCTGTGGAAGGAGGGTTGGCTGGATAGAGAGGCTTAACAAGCTTTGAACTTCCTATTTTCACTTTCATGGTTGTATAGTATATGTCTAACTTGGAAAATAAGGCAAATTATGACTACAATTTGGGTTGTAACTGCGTGAAGGTCATATATGGGGTTTATATAGTTAACACCAAGCACTATACATTATTTATTTCGTTTCCAATTTTCTATTATTTATGCCAATTCAAACTATAGTTGTCTGTCGGTTATTGAAGATTTAAGAAAAAAAAATGAAAAGTCCTAAGAAAAACAACTATTGGATGTCCAAAAGTCGTCCGCATGATGGGACTGTGTGTTTGAGTTTGGTAAGAACTTTTTTATTTTTTTCTAAGGTATTTTGACTTGTGAGCAAATAGTGGAAGTATCCAGGGGCGGTACACGTTAGGCAGTGGGGGGCGGGATTGTTTCTTTTAAAAAATTATATATATAATAAAAAAATTATTTCTTTTAAAACTAGGGTTAATTTTTCAAAATAAAATTAAACTTTGTAAGCTTTTATCCATTGGGAAAATTTACAGTCTGATAGTACAAATCAATAGAATTATTTCCAACCCAAATATAAACACTAAGTTGAGTTTATTTTCAGCCCAACAATAAAAGCTAAATTGTGTTTATTTCAACAAAAAAAATTATGAAAATTAGTTTCGAAATTTAATAGAATATGAATGTCTGAATGATAGTACTTTTGTTGGCTTAAATAGAGAAAAAAAATTCACGACAAAGATAACATGAATGACTTCTATTTGATAAAAAAACAAAAAGCATCTATGACAATTCCGATATCTAGAAAAAAAATTCTTTTTTACATAATAGTAAAGAAAAGGATTAATGATATATTATATTTATCGTAAATAATTCTATTATGAATCAAAAGTTCATAAGAGAAAGGAATACGAAGAAAAAAGTCTTATTAGTGCGGAGAAAGTCGAAATCACCTTAGTATTTTATGTGGGTCATTAAATAAAAATTTAAGTTATATTTTTTTTCGCCCCTCCTTGAAAAAAACTTTGGTGCGCCCCCCTGGAAAATCTATCTATTTTGGATACAGATGCCAGATTTCAGGCACTATATGGACGTGGGTATAGTTTGAGTTAGGTAACAAAAGATGAGGGGAAAAAGAAAAAAAAAACCATGTGGCAGCTGGTTTGTCTGAAACTAAACATAGCATTATTATCAGAGGCATGGGAGATAACTGATAAGATTACTGGCTAGTTAAGTACGTAACTAACATGAAATTGATGTGTGAGGCGGTATCCAGAGACGATCAATTGGATAAAATTTTGGACTATTCACACTTATTTTAATTTCTCCTTATAATCAATCATTATGTATTTATAAATCTATCGCTAACGGACGTAATTTAACAGTTTAACTCTATGCTAACTTAATTAGAGATATCGAGTTCATGTTCCTAAGAACGTAACTAGTATTAATAGGTAGGAAGAATTTTACACATTAGTAGTCAGATTTGAAAGACTCAAATATTGTTTTATTCAATATAGGGCGATTAATTAGGAATTACATGCATGTGGTTTACTTACTTTAAAAAAGAATTACATATAGTCTTCTAATGTTCACATGCAAACTAATTAATTATGTTGATCACATAATAACATCATCACTTTCATCGAAAAAAAAAATTGGAAAACGGCAACGCATATGTTGTCTTGATAGTGCACATGCCCAACTAATTAAGTTGGGGGACGTAATATGCAATTACGAAAAAGAATTCGATCCTTCTTGTATTTCTTAATTATATACAAGAAAAATAATTAATAGTAAAGACCGAATATTAACTGTTCAATTAAAATTGTTGCGTTCAAGTGGTACACATAATATTAATTTGTTATTTAGTCATTAAAATAAATTCTAGGAATAATTACACTTACACTCACCCGATTCAGGGATAAATATAGCAACACCCCCTCAACTATAGGAAATTACAAATAGATCCTCTAATTAATACTAATGGAGCCCTAAAAAACTTAATGGAAAGTTGTAAAATGACTAACTTACGCATAACATTTTTGTTTTATACATGAAATGAGCGAAGTGATTAAGTTGTTGTCCGGTTAATAAAATGTTAACATCTATTTGGAAACAAGAAAATGACTAATGATAGGACATAAGTGCTAGACATAGTCATAGTTGAGGGGGTGTTCTCTGTAATTTCTAATAGTAGAAGGGATCTTGCTATATTTTCCCTTAAGTCGGGGTGTAAATGTAATTATCCCTAAATTCTATAACTTCATATGAATATAAAAATTAAGTTAAAACTTGCAATTGTCACATGTATTTTAGTTTAACCTGTAATGTTTACTGTTTATAATGGATAACAGGATAAAGATTAACAGACCCATGCGCTGTCATTAGTCAAAATGGTCTTTAAATAAAAAACGATTTGTTTTCTTAATAGTAATAATTAATGCAAACATTGGACGGTAAAAAAGAATCGTTATTAATGGCAATAGTAGATAACTTATTATCTGCTAAAACTTTTGTCAAATGTATTATTATCTTACATTTGACTTCAATATTAAAGTATATCATGTTCATAATTAGGTTCATATGAATCACCGACGTAATGAAAATAGAAAGGAAATGTATGAGGAGGGTGTTTAATTTGATGGTGAGAATTATAACTTGTGCATGATGCATAGACACAGATTCAGACACCACGATACCGTAACATATATATTTTTTGATATTTACTATTAAAGAGGTGTTGGATATGATATCCAATACGAAACAATACGGTATATTAATTTTTTTAGAAATGTTCGTGCATTAGAAATTATAATTTTTAATAAATTAATTAAAATAATATTTGACTTTGAAAAATTGAGAATATAAGTAATGGTGTCCGTTGTACAAATTATGCTGGTCCGTGTACGATGGATCATTTCTGGAAAACAATTTATAATTCCATTATTATCGGATTTTAAGCGGCTTAATTTGTCTAGATTCAAAAAAATGCAAAAATTGGTCGTACACCACGATGGCCAAAATTTAAATTATATATATCACAATAATGTTTGTTTATGAATAAAGTTAAACGTACATATATCAATGATTAATGTAACTATTCAGACCTAATTATTTCAGAAAATTAGAATCTAATTATTTAAAACAAGTACAACTCCATCTGTTAATTAAGAATGAGACAGGCACTTAAACATTGGGTGTGGGATATGATATCGAAAAGGTTAAATTGTAAATTTCGCCACATAATTTTGAAAATTTTGTCAAGTAACTTTGATCGTTTTGAATTTTAGTTTCATCATTTATCAATTTTCATTAGAATGCCCAATTGTTGTGGAAAACTCACCAGTAAGACTTAAAATCACAATAATCGGATCATCCTCATTATCTAGAATTCTAGATCAAGATACTCACGTTAATGGAAGAAAATAAATTCTCAAAATTATCTGATTTTCACCCTGAGTAAATTCCGGCCAAATTTGACAAAAATTGAGAAAAATTGAAAGTTGCTGAACAAAATTACAAAAACGATAAACGATCGGACTAAAACCCATAAATGTAAAAGTCATGGGATGATAATCTTACAATTTTGCCACATCGTAAATTAGGAAAAATATCACTTTTAGTGGCAGAGTTTAGGATTTTGTCCTCTTTTAGACCAATGTTTACAACATTATTAAATGAGGACGAGCCCGAACCATTGATAGTTGCCGCCACCATCTAATTATCAATTGGGCTTGAAGAACTAATCATACCTATATTACTTTTATTAAACACCCGGGCCTAGTCAACCAGGCCCATTTCAATTTATTCTATAATTGTAATTGTTTGATTAAGATAGTCTTGAGTTGTAATTTAGTAAACTTATTTGGGGTCTAGGTGTAATTCTCCTATTATATTTGACAGTACTATGGCAACAAAAGCAAGAGAAAAAATTATTTACACCACACAAACAACAAAGCCAAAATTGAATGATCATAATTGTAATTGTATAAAATCTCCTGTTTTCTCTAGAAGTTTGCACAGTATCTTCCCTGTATAAAAAAAATGTACTATTCCTATATAATTTTTTGTACAACAGAATCAGAGTATTTCTATTTCTCTTCTAACACAAACAAATGATCTTCCTAAGACCGCAAAACAAATTACAACCACTACTAAAAATAGCAGATGAAATCTGCAGCTACTGTAACCTGCCGATGGCTTTATAATACTAATATCAGACAGGCAAATTAAGAAAGAAAAAGATCAGAAATCTTGATGATATTTCAACTCAATATTTATCATAAAAATGGGATAACACCAAAGAATGATATATGCAACAAGAAGAATATAATGATACTTGGTATTATCTTGTGTGGCTCAGCATAAGCTGAATTGTTGTCAAGTTGTCCAGCGTTGACGAATTCGGTTTTACCAGTATTGCTTGTGGAGACATTCACAGACGACGCGCCTGTAAAATATAATTTCACATGAATGAGATCTAGGGTCAATTACAAATAACCCCCCAAGGTTAGCGGCATTTACAAAAAACACCTAAAAACTTTGTAAATTACACTCATTTGATGTGTTTTTTTTGTAATTTTCAAGATTTCAGGGTGTTTTTCGTAATTATTCCTAAATATAAACACATGGAATCAATGTGTTGACTATATGGTAATTAAACTTACAATCATAGTTTGCCCATCCAATCCTTTGGCCACCCAAATCATATACAACGATTTTGTCCTTCAGAACGAGGTCTGCATAAAAGGATTCAAAAGAATGTGAAAATTTGCCATTATAACTTATGAAAACATTGTGTAATAAGATGCTTGATAAATAAAAAGAAACCCAAAATGGTAAATTCAAAGAAAACTGCAGATATAATGGAAACCTAGTTCACACAGCCAAATGATCTCATATTTTGGCAAGGTCTTAGGAACGATCATGGTGAAATTAAATTGGAATTAAGTCAATCTTCAATTAGGATTTGGTTACTTTTGAGTTTTGGGAACCCATATTGCACAAGCATTTTCTTAGCATTCGCCCAGCTAGATTTGACACTCCAAACATAGGGACATGTTTCTGTGCTATAAATTGTAACAATTACAATTACTAGCATAATATATATTGGACGAAATAAAAATTTATCATCCAAACTATACGCGTTTTTACATTTTGCATCTTAAACTTTTTTCTTGACAAACCAACTTCCCAACAATGTGTTTTTTACAATTTGCCAACTAAAACAATTTTCGGGTGGTTTTGGCCACCAAAAAACTTCTCATGTGCAAGTCACGTGAACAATTTTGGGCAATTCAAAGCATTAACTGATTCATTTTCTACAAGAACAGGGACATATATAGCTTGAATGCACGAAACTTGCCTTAGTTGTTCGCGCGACTTGCACATAAGCAGTTTTCTAGAGGCAGAAACCACCCGAAAATGGTTCCAAATGGCACAGTGTAAGAACGCATTGTTGGGATGGTGTTTTCTCAAGAATAAATGTTCAGATGCAACGTGTAAAAACGAGTGTAGTCCGGATGGCAAAATTATCTTTCCTCAATATATTTTCAGATTAGTGGGATAACTAATAGCATATGGACTTTGCTTCTTACCTCCTAAAATTGTAATTCCTTGACCCTGAAGTTTCTGAATGCCAATACACCACACTGCAGCACCACCCTACACAAGAAAAAATGGCAAACACCAATTATAAACTATCAAGAAATTAATCAGCTTATTTCAAAAATTATAATAACGTGAGAACTGCACCACGATATAACTATCCAACTTAGAAGACAGCCAAATGAACTATACTTTAAACCAGAAAATGTACCTATGACTACAGTTCGTTTAGTTAACTCTTTGATATTTGAACTTCTGTTTATCCTTCACATCACTAAACTCCAAGGTACAGTCATATACAGTGTAGGTACTTTCAAGTTAATTTTAAAAAAAAAAACCTTTCAGTAAATTCAATACAGTTTTAAATACTACATTTTGCCTAAGATGTTGTGCACATAATCACTAATCACCAAGTTTATAGGCAGAATTTGGTTTATGATGTTTAGTTTATAATAGTGTAGTTCCTAATTTTACTATGATTATCTGAAGCAAATATTAAGTAGAGAACGAAAAAACTCGAGATGATATGAATTGCTGACTTACAATAGAGTTCTGCTGCAAAAGATAATCCTGAGGCCTCAGAACCATTGATGCACCACCGGCAAAGTTTAAACTAACTTGAGGGAAAATTTCAGAGATACTAGAAAAATAAAAAGGAATAATGAGAAGAGGGAAGTGAAAAACATATCTAAATAAGCCAATAAGGTGCTGCATCTGAGAAAAAAACCTGGAGGTAGTTAGATAACACTGATTTCCCTTGGAAAAGAGAGGGCGAACAGATTGTGAAACCATTTGCATAATCTACAGACGAAATAAAAAGGAAAAAAAAAATACTTTCAATATTTTGGCTCTAACTAGTATTAAATTTTACACTAAATGAGAGAAAATAATATTTCTTGAAACTTACAGCATTAACAAAAGGTTCATAAGCCTCTTCAGCAAGGTATGCTAATGTTGTTCCTGAATCTATGATTGTGCCTCTGTTGTTTGATGTTGCAAATACCGATGATGCAATAGGTAATGTCTGCCCATTCACAGCAATGCTTTGCAGATTTACATTGTAATGTGGCCTGAGATTTTAATGCACAAAGAATAAATAAATTTATAAAAAAAAAAAAAAAAGAAAAGGGACCAAAAATTCATCACAAGCTCATGATTCAACTGTCCATATTCACAAACTCAAATATGAAATTTAAAGCTCCTGGGCCCAGAAAAAATTAAGAAATCAAATAATCATTCTTATTTAGGATGAAGAATAATCTAAAACAGAAAACTGTTGACTTAATACTTATTTCGTGCAGCATTTGTCAAATTAAAATCAAAAGTTTATACAATAGTGTAATTTCCAATAAGCATAATTTTCAGAATTCAAAAATATCTTATCCTTACTAAAGAAAGACAAAGCAATAACAATTCCAGGTCCATCATCTAAATCTAAAATAGCACATAACATGCATTTCAAGAACCACAAAACAAAATATAGCAAATCAAGAAAAACAATACATACTGTGATGGAACAAGCGGAGTGTAAACTAAATTCGGCTCCACAATCTGTCCAAGCACCAATATACCACCACCACCATTATCTCCTTTCAGGCAATGAGAAAACGCATTCGGAGTAATTCCCTGAGCAGAAAGTTGTGAAATTACAGATAACCCCTGCTGACCAAAACCAAATATACCATCAACTGCTCTATCCGGCTTGGTGAGATCTCCAGTCTGTGATGTGCTACACCTGTGTCAATAAAACAACAAATTAATAAATAAATAAAAGTTACAAGAAATTCAAAACTGATCAACAAAAACTCACCCGAAAACAACAGGGGCTGAAGAATTCGAAGTCAAAGAACTTCCCACGACCGAGTCAAAAGACATTGAATCTGATATATAATATCCTGATGTTCCACTGCCATCACCATACTGGAAAACATAACTGCATTGATTCTGATTCGAACAAACGGAATCAGAAGATTCTGTTCCTAAAGCACACCTTTGGTCTGAGCATGAAACAGGTGATGCAGACGATGAGGTCGTGGGATCGAAAAACTCGAGCTGGATCTGTTGGACGGCAAGAAAGGGGTCAATAAAATTACATCCCTAGAATCTTGACAAGATTTTTAAGAAGAAAATTGAAAAAATTAGATAAAAGTAGAGACTTTGATGAAATTAAGGATGGGTTTTTACCTGGAGGCCGCTGGATGTTGGGCAACCTGAACAGGGATTGCAACTCACCCACAACACATCGCTTCCAGTATCTATCTGTACATAAAATTCTTTTGGAGGAGAACCCAATCTAACTCTTGTGAAGTACAGCCTATAAAACAAGATTCACCAAAGATAACTCAGGAATCAGTTCTTTTGGGAGGATTAGTTACAGAAATTATCATATTATATAGACTGAAAAGGTCCAACTTTGTAAGAACATCAAGAATTCGAATACAGAGAGAATTATCGGTACCCAATATACCAGTCTTAGTTAAAACCCGGAATGACAAATAAATTTCTGCTGATTCCCCCACAAAATATCTTTTTTCCCCCTAAAGAATGAAGAGAATATAAAAAATAGATATATACCCAACAAGATAAGGATCGTAGGTGCCTTCAACAGGGAAATCAACGACGCCACTAGGCTGTTGCTGCAAGAACCTTCCGTGTCTAACCCGGTCGCGGTCTCTGAGTCGATTCAGCTCCACTCCGTCGTGATTGGCCCTCTCCAGAGTCAAAGTCAAGGTCTTCCCTTCCTCCCCAACCACCACCACCACCGGCGACAACAACACCATGAACACCGCCACCACAACCGGAACATTACCCGGCGGCATTTCCGATAAAGAAAGCACTTCCAATTACCTTTCTTTTTCTTGCCTTCCCTTTTACTCTAAGCAACAGTACGGCGAACTACCTATCCCAGAAAATAATATTCTATACAATTATCCGTTTGCGTGTATATATCGTAGATATGGATTATCTGTATATATTCCCAAAATGTGTATCTCTCTGGAAAGAGAGAGAGAGAGAGAGAGAGAGACTACACAAAACAGCTGATAACTGCAGAGTTTTGCTTTCAAGAAAGTTGGATTACGTTGCATTTATACAGTAAGTGCTTGTACGTTAAACATTAAGAGTTATACCTTTCTTTTACTGGGGACATTTGGATTTTATTTAATTGAATACTGCTACTACTAAACTATGTATATATCGAGGATTTGCTGTTGCAGAGTTGCTGTCGACCTTTTCTTTCTCACAATTTTGTTAATTCTTTTCTCCACTTAGTTTATGACAATTGGCTTTGCTATCTCAAACTTTAAAGCAGCTGGTCAGTCTTGTCCTTTTCTTTTTCTTTTCCTTTTTAGTTTTGGGTATGATAATTATTTTTTAAAATAACGAGGGTTTTGTCATCACTTGTAAATTATTATTTCAATTTAATTTCATTAAAGTAAAAATTCACACACTCAACAAAGATAAAGAAACTCGATTAGATGAGGGAGAAACCTCGTTAAAATATCATGGCATGCCGATTTCTTAAAAGAAAGAACTAATATATGAGGATATAAATTCCGTTAATAGGTTTCTGTCTTTCTAGTATATGGTAAACTATGGACATGTATATTGAAGTTCCAGAGTGATTCATAGGAACATTATTTTGATTATCGTCTAAAAAATTTATTATGTCTACGGGGAATTCTCAGTAACTCTATTAAGTTTCATTAAAAACATTAAGAACCGACCTTTTCCTACCCGTGAGAAGAATATCTTCTTAGTCTAATTTATGGCCTTATTTAGCGTTATGAGGAGGGTATGGAAGTGAATAGATCGTTGTGTAATAATTAAGATGAATAAGTTGAATTGTTTAGCCGTGTAATGATAATTAAACGTTACGTGTAATTAGTTTAACAAGAAATTTTGAGTTGAAATTCCTAGAAGACAAAATTTTCATTAATATAATTTTTTTTTCTATTTTAGTAGTTCAACTTCAGAATAATCACGGTTTAGGCCAAACTAAAAGGACTCTTATAATAAGAAATGAAGAAATTGAGCTTTCATTGAAAAAAGAATGCAATGGTCTTACTTTGTCATAAAACTTGGTGGCTGTTCCCTAATTTTGGTAAAAAAAAAGTTATGGCCATAAATAAATTAAAAAAAAAAAAGCACTCAAATAATTTGTGTAATATTATTGATTCCCACCTTTTTTTGTGCATCACTTTTTAGATACTAAAGCACGACCACGAACCTCTTTGATACCAATTCTTTAATGCCTATATATGTTGAATTATTTCATATTTTTTCACTTTGTCCCCACAAATTTTTTCTTTTGCTTTTCTGAATGAAAGCTTGCAATAGTGCAGTAGTGCTCGTGACTAGACGGATGTACTGCTGGAAATTGAAATATGTCTACGTTTTGTTTATTTTTGGATCCATTAAATATTTTTGTAGTTGTTTCTAGTTTCTACAAAAGTATTTCAAATTTTGGACCAAGTGTACGACTGTACATAGGAAGTAAAGTATCTTGGACTGGAGCTTATTGGACAGGAAGATACAGAGAAGAGAAAAGTACGCTTACACTTCTCGATTATTGAAAATTATAAAGATACTTTTTCAATTGTGGCTCTACCTAATACTTAGGTCAATGTCATTAGAATTAGGGCTTATATTGGCAAAAAAATTCCTAAGTTGAGGGCGTATAATTATCTCTTTCTTAAATTTAACGATCGTTAAGGGTAATATGGTAATTTCACAACTTTCTATAAAGTTTTTGAGCTTTAGTTAGAGTTAGGGGTTCTGTTTGTAATTTCTAAAAGTTGAGAGGGTCTTATTATGTTTTTCTCTAAGGCGAGGGATGTATGTATAATTATCTCGAAAATATATCACTAACATCTAGATTGATAACATTGATGAATCCAATCCAATTTGGTATGATCAGGATATACTGGAGAACGTATTTTGGGACCCTTGTTCTTGTTTGCTGCGCATAGTTTAAATTCTTGTCACTTGTTAGAATATTTACTTTTTGTTCCATCCCAAAAGATTTATATATACCCTTCTCTTATTGCGATATATTAATACCTTTTGTTGTTTACTATTGTGTATGAATAAATTTTAATATTTTTAAGTTTTAGTATTCAATAATGGAGGGGTATTTTCGTAATTATGTATGAATTTGCCCTAAATATTTTTGACTAGTACGTAGCTCTACAAAATCAAACTTATGGGTTTCATTTTCAGAAAAGAAATTTAATAAATTGTGGATTAATGTACAATTAAGTTATAGCCAACTTTGACAAATTATTTAATTAGAACTATCTGAATCATATTATTCATACCTAAACTAGGCCGGTGGACCATGTTTGTACATTGTTCATGTTTATACGTCACGGCTGTTTCTGTACATTATTGATTTAGTTAAAAGGATAAATTACATACAGTACCCCTATAATTTTCAATAATTACAAAATACCTTAAAAATCCGTCTGAAAAGGAGGTGTGGTTGTTGACGTTGTTGAACAAAGACCATGAAAATATATATATGTTTGAAATTTAACATAGAGTCATAGATATTGATTATTGAGGGCTGAGGATTGAGAAGGACTAAGCCATTTGGACTTGGCATTACTCATGCACGTGTTAACGAAGTTTCCTATCGTTTGGACAATAGTCAATATGGACAGATCGATAAATATAATTCAATTAGATGAGTGAAGCAACGCGTTTTGTCTCGAGTCTGGCACTGGCTTGTTGTTAACGGGTAAGATGTACGAATACTTTTAAAAAATTTAACTTATCATGTTGTATCCAATATCGTGTTAGATATTCGTATATGGGTTCGTGTTTCAAAAGTTAAATCTATTTATTACAACATCTTTTATTTGTCACAATATAATTTGGGCCTTCAACTTTTTATATTCAAATGTTCTTGTGACAACCCAGACAGGAACATTTTGGGCCTGCATGTGGGCTTAGAGGCCCAAGTTTTTGGCAACCCAAAATTCTCACCCATGCATGACTAGTCGACTACAAACAAGTACATTGTATTCCACATAAATGAAATCTCATTATCTCAAAACTTTTATTTAGCCTCCAAAAAGAAAAATTATTTATAGTAGGTATTTTAATTTATTTATTCTGCTTCTAAATTAATAATTCGATACTGGACACCTTTAAGTAATTACTTATATCATAATCTTCAATCTGAGAAAACTTTTCTAGTAGGTACAGATTTTAAGTATTCATTTTTCTTGCTTATAATGACCACCAATGATGATTGCTAAAACTATATTTTATTATAATTATAAAGTTTGATTAATTAAGCTACTTTTGATTTTGAAGATTCTAATATTCATCATGTAACCTGTAATGACAACCAATAATATAATGATTGGTCCAATTATTTTTTCTTGTAATGATGTTAAGATATTAATTGCGATGAGCCCATCCCATCTACATTAATGGGCTTAATTAAGATTAATTTGGATTGAACATGAAATAAAGGAAAATTTACACTTAGACTCTAAAGCAGTTTGCTAAATTACTATTCATGACAATAAATAATAATTTTCAATATTACAATATAGTCCCTTTAATGTTTCTATTTCCGAAAGGCATGAAGATCAGCATAATATCTTTTAATCCATCCTTCAATAATCTTCACCTCGATCTTTCTTTGCATGACCAGCCATTCTGGATCAGTTTTTGCTGCTGGAAGTATGTCTAGACAATGTGAACCTGCACAATACAAACCTAAATTAATCTGCGATAATTACCAAAAACCCCGCCTAAGTCTACTTTAAAATCCAATACATTTATAAAATATTACGAATACCCTCTAAAACTAATAAAAATCATTGATTTTTAGAGTATATGTAATATTTTAAGATTTGGATGACGTCTGCAAATATTTTTCTACTCTGTTTGAGACTATTAATTTGGCACAATTGATAAAGCTTACCATTACGTGTTGTTACAGCCACCACGCTTTCAGATAAGTCTTCTAGCACCCTATAATTGGACATATATAAGTGTTAAAAATAAGTTAATTAACACAATAATCAAAATTAATTACGAATAATGACTGCTCTATTTACCCTCCACTACTGTATGGATCTCTTAGACCATTGGAGAAAATTATGTTGCTCCCAAATCGGTTAAGTACCAATTTAATATCCTGTAATTAACGAGAGAAATAAATTAAAATGACTCATTAATTTAGCATAATTATAAAAAAAATTATACATATATATATATATATATATATATATATATATATTAACTACTAAAATATTTGAATATAAATTACTATAAAATAATTAATATAATTAAAATCAACTTACATGACCTCCGTAATAAGTTGTGATCCAATGTGGTCGAGGTTTGACTCCATATCTGTTTTCACAAAATTTAATATATTCATTTAAATTAAAAGGTGCAGCTGGAAACATTGTGTCGTTGTTCCCCCTTCCAATTGGTATCACCATTTCACTACAAGTCTACAAAAACATAAAAAAAAAAAAAGAAAAAAGAAAAATCAAATCAATTGTATAGTTTTAAAAAAAGAAGTCATTTCATTGGCAACTAGCCCCTTATTCATCGATCTTAAAAAATACAATAAACTATAGCAATGGAATTAATATTAGTTTTTCGTATCCTAATTCAATATTGGTATTGATCACTTTTTTCGGTACCATTTAACTTATAATTTGTATCGATTTTAGTGTATTTGTCACTAACGACAAGCTACAAAAAGTTGATGGACACTTGAACCCGCCGTTAGTAATTAATGATCCATACCCAAAACATATTAAGAGTAGTACAACTTATAAATCACGGTGCCAGAATTAAGAAAACTGATCAGTATGATACAAAAAAATTAAATTTGGATAAAATTACGATACTAAAACTGATATTAACATATAAAAAAGGGTCAAATAAATAGTAACACCTCGAGGTTTGGTTAAAAATTCGAAAAACCATTAATACCTTGGTATTTGTAAAATTTCGCTTATATTTTTACATTTTAAAAGGTGCATTTGTAAGGTTTTCAAGTTTGATTGGTGTCTCGGATTTTAAAAATAACTGTAGGGGGTTTCGGGTAATTTTTCCTATAAAAAATGCATGATCAATTAATGATATAGGGATATAACTCACTTGCCATCCCCATCCAATGCTGGTTTCGCTTGGATAATTATATGCATTTGTATGATAGCATGTCGAATTTCCTCTGTAAGAGACAACGCCAGCAAAAATACGGCCGATAATATCAGTGCCTTTGGGAGCTCCGTCAATCCCTTTACACACCATTGACACTGGATATTTAGGTGGATCATTGTACTGAGCTGCTGTCGAGTACATTGAGTCCAAAAATTCCTTCAACTCGGAAGAATCATTCAAATGTCTGGAAAAAGAAGTTAATTAATTAATTAGAGTTCAAAAAAATTAAGAGCAAATTACACCCGACTAACCAGCAGTTAGGGTGTATTTTCAGGGGTACTTATATCGTATTTCTAAAATTAGAAGGAGTTATTTGTAATTTACGAGCAAGTCTTGAATCTTTGGCTAAGAATGGAGAGTCCATTAGGTTTGGCTGCTACTCTGTCGATTTCAGCCCATGATTTTCGTATTGTATCGTAACAATTTTTGTTAAATTCCTGCATAAATAGATAACTAGATAATTAACGAAAATAGAATAAAATAAAATATAAAAGTTTTCTATATGTATATGTACCTTGAAATCCTTTGTAACAATTGAATAATAACCATTTTGTGGAGTAATATGATCGAAATAAAGAACTGGGGCTGATGAAGCTATGGCGCCAAGAGCAATGTGTGGGTATTTGAGCCGGAACCATGAAGCAAGCACTGAAATATAAAGTTAATTTCACATATATAATTATCAAGAAAATAATTTTTATATATATAAATTTACTTAGTAATAATATATAATTTCAAGAAAATTTTGCATGGGTATTTGATTTTATTTTTTAAAGAAAAAGAGAACTTATAGTTTAAAATTTAAATTACTTACTTCCACCATATGATCCTCCAACGACAATAATAGGAGACTTGTGTGCAGAAAATTTATGTTTTACGTGTAACAAGATCTCTGCATAATCAGCTAAAGCTTGAGCTGAATTAAAATACCCACGAGTTGTATCATTTTTCATGGCCTCTTCCATTGTTCCAAAAGGGACTGATTTCCCATAATATCGATGCTAAACCCGAAACAAAATTAAATAAGTAACAATAAAATATTTTCTCTAATAACATTTTTATGTTTCAATGAGGTATTTGTAAGGTTGTAAAATTCTGATGGTTTTTCGGATGTTTAAGCAAATATCAAATTTTGTGTAATTATCCCTTAAAAATAATTACTTTAACTAATTTTAATATATATAATATATACCTCTATATAAACAGAAAGAGACTTGAAATGAGGAGCATTATCATCAAGAAAACCAATAACTCCAAGGTCTCTATCGAGCGATTCCTCTGCACCAAGATATGCAAAAATTGGAGAATTTGAATGTGGCCCTCTCCAATACTTGGAATTCGCAACATATCTTTGTTTGAATGTGGCATAACTCTGTGGTGCATAGTTGAAATGATCAAGAGTCTGTTTGTAAAAATAGGTTTTAAAATGCTTTGAAATGGCAGCTGATTGAGAGAAAATATTATTAGGGTTTCTCCTCACTTCTTTATGATGAAGAGAGAGTTTCGGGATTTTGTGTACTGGGAATGATGAGACAGATTCCGAGAATAATGGAAGAAGAAGAAGAAGGATGAAAGGGTATAATTGGGATACACTTATTCTGAAAAATATCATGATTATGCCAGTTTGAGTAACGAGGTCTTCTTTGATTTTGGATTTTGGATTTTGGATTTTGGATTCTTGGATGGAGGTATTTATAGACAAATTCTTCAATGACTATTATAATCTGGGTTAGGAAAAAGAACAAGTTTTGGGTTGATTTAGTAGTGATCAATTAAAGATTTATCTTTATCTTTAGTTTGTTAAGGGTACTCTAGAGTCCTAAAAAATTGTGATAGAGTTAACCATCAAAAAATAATGGCATATATGTGCGAAATTGGATTTTCATAAAACTATTAATTACTATATTATTAGTTCTGATCAAACTTAAGCATGACTAAACTATAAACAAATTTGAAGATATAATTAAATATAGTTAGATGTATATAAATCCCTAAATTCAATGTTGATTGGTCGCAGTTCCCACCCTAGCTAACTCGTGCATCTAAGAGCAATTACATAATGGATTTGTTTATATCTTTTAATTCAATAGCAAATGATTAGAGTTAGTTGGTTTGAAGTTAATAATACCGTAATTTTCTAATTAAACATAGATTTGCACCTGATTTTGTATATAGTAAGATATATACTCACGATTTATCTTATATTCTTATAATAACTGATGATATCAAAGGAAATGACCATTTTGAGAATGTTTTATCATTTTTTGGGTTTCTATTCGGTTTTTTTGGGCTTGGGTACTGCGGAGGTCTTATTGGGAGTAACCCTCTCAATCCAATTACTCTATGCACAAGTTAGGGTTTGAACTCTAAATTTTGATTAATGTAGGATGATATAAGTTAACTTCACAAATTAATGAGTTCTCATAACTAATATTAAGATTTAATCATATAGAGAAGCGGGCTTGTCAATATCATATAATTAGGAACCTAATTCTGTACTTAAAACACTAGTAGCTTAGTGTAAATTAAACATTATAAGAAAGAAATTTACAAATGCGTAGAACTCTACCTTAAAAGGCAATCAACTTTAAGATATGCTTATTTTACACAAAATTTAGCATGTTCGTGTCTTCGGGGTAATGAACTTCTGCTGCTCAAAAATTGTATAATAATTTAAATATAATTTTCCGAACTTGTAGATTTCATTATAAGATGAAGTTTTGCCATAAAAGCTGTTGGAAAATTTATAGCTGCTTTATTTTGTGTTCATAATTCATACCGGGGATGAAGACATGAAGTGATAAATGGTAATGCGATCACTGAAAAAAGTTAGTGGAAAGTTATTGTAGTCAAATTGTGACCTCAAGCACGTTTTATTGTTTGATTTGTTTTTTATTACCAATATTCAATTTAGTGCTCAGTCAGTGGGTCAAACTTTTTCTAGATTAAATTGGTCATATATAGTTTGAGCTTTATTTTATTTTTAAGGGTTAATTACATTTGAAAGTTTAGAAAATTACAAGTGATGATTCTCTTAGTCAAAATATTATACTTATACCCCATACGAGTTTCGTAATTACAGAAAACACCCAATAATATTAAGAATTATTGACTTTTCGCTAGACCCTTTTTATTTTTCCCTCCTTAGTGTAGGGTGTGCAAACAACTAATTACAGACAAAGAAATTAAAGGGTCCTATCCAAAGAGTCTATTGTGATGTAATGTTTCTTTTTCTATTGCTCTTTCTTCCTTTTTTTTTTTATTATGTTTGACTGAGAAAGTTGTAATGATGGTCAGATAAGGCACTTGTTGAAGAGTACTTGAAATCCACATTCGTGTTGTTTCTTATTTTATGGTCGAAAATTTGTAATCTTACACTTATTCTCGAATATGATATTTATAAGATTTTCTATGGGTGTTAATTATATATTTTTATGTTTCTAGTGATATATTTGTAAGGCTTCAATTAACATCTTACGTATTCGTATAATTATCCCTTCTTTATTCTTATCACAAATTTCCTTTAATCTACTTGTTTGATCTCTTTGGTCTACTCTCATTTTCCATTTTCAAAATTTTCTACTCTTGACTATATCCACCACTACTATTGGGGACAGGTCTTGGTGTGATTCAGCTCTTTTTCAAAACCTTTCATTTTCTTCACTATCTACTCCAGGCTTCACGCCTATGGGATAAAGGTCCACTTTATATTGTTAGTTATTCTTAGTTTCCAAGTTACTGCAGTTTTCAGAGACCGTTAAAACAAGAAAGAAAGATCAATTTGCGGTAGGTGGGCAAGCAAAAGAATCAAATTACAAATAATATAATCATTATATATATCAAGTCTGGTGGTCGCGTAGTTGAAATATTTGTTGTTATATTAGCTTAATTAGAGTTACTGAGTTCGAGTTCAACCATTCAATTATCAGTCATATGAAGAATCTTGCATTTTAGTGATGTGACCCAGTTAAAATGCAAACAAATGTTGTTTAATAGCCAAAACAAATCATTATATCGTATATTACTTATCTCACATTGATTAAATATTAGGATGTTTATTACTTTATAATAGTTTAATTAGGCAATGATCACCTCATAATTAACTAATTTTTAAAATTGAGTTAATCTTAAGCCAGTATCACTTATAATGGTACCATAGCATGTTTATTGGCGCTAGACTTATGCCAAGACAGCTATATTATTGATCATGGTATCAGAGCAGACGTTGAATTAGGTCTAAGCCTATATTATTTATAATGATATCAGAACAGACGATGAGTTAGGCATTAGCTTATATTATTTATCATGGTATCAGAGTTAATTGATCAAATTTCTCACTTTTAAGTTGTTTACCGATTATTTAGCTTGGACATTGATTAAGTACTAGCTAACACAACAGTAAATTCCGATAGCATGTTAATCAGTGATGCATGGATACGGATATGACGACACAGATACGACACAATACGGACACGGTGACACGAATTTTTTTCAATATTTTACATTATAAAAGTATCTAACACAAGTGTCGGACACGACACATCAAGATAGAATTTTTATAAAAGTATCCATGCGTCATGTTGAAGAAGTATTCTTATTTCCTTTTCTTTTTCATTTGTTGTTCTTCTACAAAGGAAGAAATATGATGTAAAATAGGAGTTACCATCAAATATTTGTGAATAATGAATATCTATGCTATCATACACGCATGGGAAAAAAACGGTGGTCCTTACTTAATTTTCAAGCAACAGTTCACTTTATTTTCATGGTTTAGAAAAGAAAAAAAAAAATGAGTTGATAAATGGACATTAATGTTTTATTGTCGTTTTGTTTTCCAATCACCAGAATTGTTAATTACATTTAGACCTATGAGAGTTTCTTAACTACAAATCGTGACCCTCTTAGTTAAATAATTATATTTACACCCTACCGAAGTTTTATAATTATCAAAAATACCCAAGTGTTCTAAAGTTCCGTCAAAATTATAACCGAATATTTCAAAATTTAACGGAATATTCCGTAAAATCTAAAATTCTAACAAGTCATAACCTCAACATATAAATTATAAAAATATCACAAAAAATTTCAGTAAAATTATTGTGATCCAGGATCATAATTATAACCTCCCTTCAACAACTCAAATCTCATTATCAAATAGCAACATCATTTCACTACATAGTGTTACCACAAAAAAACCAAGACCTTGTGTTATCACAAACAAAAAAGCACTTCTTTTTTCTCAAATGTACAACGCAAATACCTATCCATATCATGCTCATAAGATATGCACACATTATGCTGTATATAGTATTATACATACAAAAAATATAATTTAAAAAAAAATTAAAAAGAAAAAGGAAAATTCAACCAGCAGCAGTAGTACACAAAATACAACGTACCCGAGCATCATCGTCACCATCATCATTATCCTCGTCATCATCATCACCATTATCATATTCGTAATAAGACAAATCCTCATGTGCAGGAGCTGGTGATTTTTTCTTTTTGCTTGTAATTGAGTCAATTGAATCCATGAGACACGTCTCGTGATATGCATGGCAGCAAAAGAAAGCATATATGGACACATCTTGTATGGATAATGGATCGAAACACATGCAACATTTTGCGCCGCCTCGGACTTTTGATTTGACCTCCATGGTTTTGATGCTTAGAGATCTTTCAGCAACTCTGTTTTGATCTCTTTTCGTTCGTGATGAATCTTCCTCGTTACTTAAGTATATTGCACGCCTTGCTTCTTTGTAGTACTTAATTAGTAGATTTACACAATCCGCCTGTAGATTGTTAAATTATTATAAGCTGGCCTGGCATCCGAGGGATATATATTGATAGGTGGATTTTGGATTTGGATTTGGATTTGTACCTTTAGAATATCATTGCACCCATGTCTGAGAGATGTTTCTGTCCTGTAGTCTGTGATGATTTTGACTAGACGGTCTCGTAGCCTGAAATTAATTCATATTTATTTTAGCAAAACTTAGCAGATTATTAAGAATAGCATTGTGGTGGAGTATTAATCATAAATTTAATAACTAATATTAGACTAACTCGATAAATATAGATTTATATGATGAATTTAATTAAGGGTGTGATTAAGTACATTTTGCTCTCAATCAGC
Source organism: Verbena officinalis (assembly GCA_958496215.1). Classification (NCBI taxonomy): domain Eukaryota; kingdom Viridiplantae; phylum Streptophyta; class Magnoliopsida; order Lamiales; family Verbenaceae; genus Verbena; species Verbena officinalis. The sequence goes on from OY292385.1 coordinate 3,306,815, forward strand.
ACGCGAGTCAGAGTGTGCCCCTCACTGCTAGCAAGTATAAATTATGTAGACAGCAACAAAGTTATAAATTTCTAATACCATACACTGACTTTTCAGGTATTGGTTAGGCTGGTTACGATCAAAAGACTATTCGTGAACAATTTGACCGGAAAAAGATACGTGGTGAAGCCAAATCAGAAAGTTACCTAACATGCAGAATGAAATTGGAAAAAGAAACAGCAAAGCTTATTTACCGAGGTATCTCCAAGCCATTGGGCACCATATTTACAATATAGAGGGGATCAAGATTGCCGACAGTATGCTCCAACAATACACCGACCTGACAATTTGTAAAATATTATGTCAAAGAAAGGATAACACATAGTACTGAAAAACAATAAATACTCAATTTCTAACTTACCATCTCAGGTTTGTTTAGACATTGCTTAATCAGCTCTTCCCAGAGGTCATCGTCGTGCTGCATACTTACAAATTCTATGGCCTGCGAAAATTCTTCATGAGGCATATTAGAACACAACACAATTTCAAAAAAGATATAGATCAAAATGAGTTGAAGCTGTGTACCTCTTCTATATCCCCCATTTTATTAATAATTACTTCTAAAGCTTGCTTCGCGTTCCCCATTCGTCCAAGGATAAAGACTTGCTCTCTTAATAGTTCTCTTCGAACACAAATTTCATGAGCCTGAGACAATTTTCATAAATGGTCAGAGAACAAAGAAAGATAGAACAATTAAAGAGAAATTCTAACACCCACTTATGAAGTTAAAAACCTTTTCAAGTGTGTAATGCTGACTACTCCGCAGAAAGGGAAGCAGCATTTTTGGATCATAGTCGGCATAGAGCTCCACCTGTTGATCATTACCAGAGATAAGACACAAATGTAATATTCCTCACCATTCCTTTCTTAGAAAGTTTACATAATCACAAAGGTTTTTTTTTTACAAATACACCCATGGGAGATTGTATAATCACAGCTCGCACCTGCTTAGATGAAAAAACTATAAACCCTAACCTCTGAATTTTGAATATTACAAGTTACCCCATTCTGTTAGGGTTTTGGGTGAATTCAAGAGTGAACTGACTGTTTTACCCTCAACTTAAAACTGAGAAAGAAAAAAAGCCATAACTTATTTTTTTTAAATACCCAGAATTGTTACTTTTTAATTTAACTTACCCACCAATTAAATTTTGTTCTGATTTTTTAGACTTTTATTGTTAAATTTTAAAGTTGAGGGTAAAATGGTCAATTCACTCATAAATTCGCCTGAACCCTAACGGAATGAAGTAGTTGGTGATTTTTGAAATTCGGAAGGGTAGGGTTTGTAATTTTTTCATCGAAGCGAATTCGAGTTGTAATAATGCAATCTCTATAGGGGTGGAAATGTAAAAAAAAAAAAACAAATAGAAAATATAAAAGTCAACAAACCTGCATGTCATGGAAATCTCGTCCAGCATGGGGATTTGACTCAAACAGTTCATGCAAATACAGATGCAAAAAGTATCTGTAGTCACATTTATTCTTTGCAGCCTTGAGTTGTGAAACTACATCAGATGGGCTTACGATGTCTCTTTGTTGTATAAACAATGCAACAGCCCGTTTGCAGTCTGTCATCATAAGCTGGGCCACCTGCAAAGCCATGTGAAATCAATCAAAAGAGTTTCAAGAAATTGTCTCAGATCAGAATGTGATTTTACAATGTAGCACTCGCATTATATTTCATTCTGCAGGAAACAATTAAAAGAGTTCCCATAAAATTGTCTCAAGTAAGGAAATGAATCAAAAGTCCAGGTTTGATAGATCAGGCCAAAATGAGGCTTCTCTATGTAAGTTCACCTCATATTTCGTTCTGAATGTAAGACAAAACTGGAGCCAGAAACATTTCAAGGAATAATATTTAGGACGGAGGATCGTAAGTGGGAATCTGATAAAGGAAACGAGGACATGGAATCTAGTATACTGTAAATAATAGCTGTAATAATTGTTAGGCTTCATTTTCGGAGAAATATATGAAACAATTCGCTCTATCAATTGTGCGTCTGAAGGTACCTTTTCTTGAATGCCATCATGCAAATTATGCTTCTCAATGAAGTCGAATATATCTGGCTTCATAAGCTGAAATACATAGAAATTTAAAAAAAAATTAAACTGAAGAACCAAATAGACATAAAGATAGAAAATATGGCTTGACAAATCTCCAAATGCCACACATATAAGAGATCCATTTAAGGGCTTGAGTGCAATCAAATTGTTAAACATTGAAGACTTACATCAGCATACAGACTGAAGGCCTTCTCATGTTGTCCATTAAGTACATATAGCTCAGCCAAAGCCTGACATGAAAGTAGCAGCATGTAAGATGATGTAGAAGCATAAAAAGGAATTAAATACTTTTTCTCCAGACATTAACCTCTTTGAGAGCATCAGTAGCAGATGAAGTATTAAGCTGAGGTTCAATAGCTGAGATAATGGGCAAGGCGGAATAAATTACAGGCGGCCAGTTCTTAACAATTGACAGGAGATCCTTGTGAAACGATGTATTTGTCGCCAAAGCAACAAGAGCAACCTAGTCCATCACAAATATTTCAGGCATCAAATACCAATTCAACATTATCAATGAACCAACTAAAGACAGCACTAAGAGTTACACACCTCGTAAGCAGTATCACGTAACCTTGGATTTTCTGTTGGTATGTAGGGAACTAATACAGGAAGTTGACGGAGATGAGCAAAATGGAAAACCCATCTGCATGATATCGAGCCCCAGTCAATCAAACAATGGGAAATTAAAATAATCAACTAAAAATAATATGTGCAAAGAATCTAAATAAGTATTATAGTACCTTTCCCATGCAGAAGCTGATCCTCGCAGTAATTTGGGACATAAAGATGCTGCTTCAGCATATTTGCGTTCCACAATCAGATGGTCAAGATACCTAGATCCAACCTATTTAAATAAGACAAATTAGAGCACACACTCTTTAAGAATGCATCTATCTGGGCATGGTTCTTCTCATGGGAAAATGACATTACTACAACTAAATTGAATAGAAGAGACACAACTCATGAGATGATTCTTCAAATCCTTTTTTAGTAACTCAATGCAAAACAAGATAAAGACCAAGTTAATAATCCTCTAGTTTTCATATATTAGTAGCAGCCTCCCCAAATAAAAATGGCAGAGATATATTTCTTATGTACATAGAAGGACTTGATGCCTTAGCCAAATCTATGGCTCAAGATATGCTTTTATGAAGAGTTTCTCTCATCCATGTAAAACAGCTTCTTTGCAGCACATGCATAACTACCCAGGATGTCAAACAATGGATGATACGAAAATGAAAGTGAAGGACAAGATATGATGCAATAATAAAAAAAGAAACAATCAAGTGGCCAATAGTGAGAATGACTATAAATGAAGCAATGAGTCGATAATGATGGACTAAACCAGTCTTTCATTTTAATTCATAAGAAAACCCGTTAGAGAAATCAATCAAATTGCCATTGCTCTGGCATATTGCCGAAGTTACTGGATCACAAATCAGACTTTCTACATCATAAGATAGATAATGAACAGAAGATAAATGAACTTCTATCACTTCTTTCAAGAATATGTTAATTACGGACAGCTTGTGCATTTATGAACTATAAAACAAACATTTTTTGAGTTCATCAAGAAAATGGTAAACATTGAATAACTGCCATGTAGCTCATTCTGTTTTTCAACTTTTTGTGAGCGCCATTCTTCTCAGTTGAAGGATATACCATATATAAGATTTCTAAGTCATGGTTGCTGAATAAATAAATAATTGATGCCAAGAATAAGAAAGGTAACAATTCACTAAATCAAGTTCAGTAATGCGCAAACAAATGTGAGAATCAACTGAAAATGCAAACAGAGTAAACACACAAGAAAAGGAAACAAGGTAATATTCAGACGATAAACGAGAAATGGTGAAAGTATTCATTGACATTAGTAACTAAAATTCTAAAAATGATCTTATAGGGCCAAAACCACCGGTACGATTTCGTTCCAACTTACAGTTAAAACCCAGGCAAACCCAAATTAGACACAGTACCTCATCAAGAAGCTCACTCCGTCCCTGACCATCTTCGACTGCTGCCAATGCTTTCTCATGCCTTCCATGTTGAAGAAGCCAAGATATGTGGTCTTCTGTATCCCTACCATCCAAAAAAGTAAAATAACTTCTATTAATTAGAAGCTCTGCATTAAAAAACTTCCTGTCAATTCATGAGAATGATACAGAAAATATATATGAGATTTAATATTTTCCATCTCCTCTTTCTAGGTCCAGTGAGGGGAGACTTGTACAGCTACATAAAAACTCCCATCAAACATCTCGAAACAATGAAACAAATAATAAGAACAACACGAAGAGAAACCTTCTGGCAAGGACAACACATCATAACATGTGACTGCAAACTAAGCATTCAAATATATGAAGATAATTCCAGAAAGCAGTCTTTGCGGCAGAACTGGACTACCTCCCCAAAAGCCCTTCCAGAAGTAGGGAAAACAACAATCTAACCATGCAATAAACTATTCCATGCCTACTAACCACCTTCTAAGTGCTGGCAGGGCTAAACTGGCTGAAGAAACAAGTAAAATAATATGCCATACATCGACATGAAATCACTTGTCAAAACATTTGAAATCTTATCCTTCAATCCATTAATCTATCTACGCATCTTAACACCAATTCAGCACAAAGCTACGTTTAAAGACAGGAAAAACTAGAGCACAAGAAACAGACCCCTTGATACTAAATATTAAGTGGAAACATTGGCTACATAAAACAACTATTATTTTCATTTACTGGACATAACAGAACAGAAAACAAATGTAATATTGAATGGAAGACAAGGACAAGCAAGTGACTAACCTAGGCTTTGCAATAACTACATCCTTTGGGGACACAATATAATACAATGGTTCATCACCTGCAGCCCACTGACCACCCGCATAGCTGCTACCTATAATAAAGTGCATAATGTCATCTCCTCAGTCCAAAATCTCATTTAACATTTAAGCATAATTATAAGAGACACGAGAATGAATGAGAAAAGACTGACAATCATCTTTATTTAGTTCAAATTAACACAAAGAACAAGTTTTACCTGAGAATGGAGCATGAGCAAGGGAATAATCTTTGGCCTTGTAATGCTCAAAGCCATGTATAGGGAGTGCATCAGTTGCCAGTTCATCATTATTCCAAGTGACAACCCGCACTTCAGGTCTCTGAGCATTTCCCTGTTATAACAGATTGAATTATCAGCGATAAGAGACAAGATCACAATAAGACGTAAAGCAGTAGTGCCATTTTATGCGACAAACAAACTCATTCAGAAGAAATTAATCAAAAGAAGGGTTTGCATCTGGAATTGATGGAGTTCATGTGGTGATAGAGATCACTTAAAGAGAACTTCCAAACACATGCAAAATCAGAAGTTGCTTCCATCATTTATTATTCTAAATTTTCAATTTGTAAAACTATAATCTAATGGAACTAAAGATGCTTACTTTGAAAGTCCAAAATAGAACAAGAAAAACACAATAAAGGAAAAACAAATAGACTCCTAATCTCCCTCCTATGAAACACCCAGATATTTTGCTGTGACATGTCCAGTTAGTACCCATTGACTAGGCTGATAATTTAGTCCAACTTTCAAAAGATATGGATTCTTTTGGGTGGATTAAAGTGGTTCTTTAAATACGTAACCCAAAAGCCTCAATATGTAAAAAGTATCTTCCACAAGATATTATTTACAATCAAATTCCCTAGCAAAAAGTAGCCATCTCTTCGAGCAGATCAATCATCAACGGCCCTCTGCTGCTGAAAGATTCGATAAAACAGCGAGGATGCAGAAAAGCTAACCCACTCAAGTTGTTTTCTAAAGATTATTACCTCATAATTATGCAAGGGATGCCATGAACTAGCTGAAAATAACAGAAGAAATGCTTTCTGGAATCCATGAAAAAAGCACTCAGCCAACATAAGGTCGTAGAAGGCATAACATAAGCAAAAGTTGAGATAATCAAGCCCCGGCAATCAAAATGTAATATCCTAGAGTTACAAGCGAATGAGAGAGCAGATACCTGGCGAGATGGCATAGTACTACTGAAGTCCTTTTCTCCTTCTTCTTCCACAGGGATATATGCTAGAACAACCAAAGAATCACCAAAGGGAGCAATTCCTGAAATGAAATAGCTGGTTTGGAAAGAGGCTACAATATCCACCTGGTTCATGCTAGACATTTGAATAGTCTTATAGGTCCCATTGGCCCCTTTATTCTGGTTGTTTTTTATTGACACTATTTTAACAGAAGTTCCCCAGCCAATGACCAGAAGAGTATCGCTCTGAAATAGCAAAAATAAAAGGAAAAACACCATTATTTCATTCTTTCAGACCGCTACCATTTGTATCTCATTAATTATCATATACTAACCTGCCAAACTAAATGAGGGAGCAGAAGCTCAGGCCGTGGGCTTCCTCGAGGTCTTTCAATGAATGTTACACGTTGATCATTAACAGCATCATAAACTTTTACACCAGCATCGTTAGCCCAAGCAACGAGAGTATTTCTCCACTTCACAGAATGAATTGGACCTTCACCAGAGTGCAAAACCTAGGACAAGGAAATTTCTTTCCGTGAGAGGTCAAAGTTTCCGAAAGCTTTCCTCAGTTCTTCAAGACAACATACAAGTACAGAGTGCAAGAAACCTAAATAAACCTGGTCTCGATGGCCTATCCATTTCTTCACGTTAAAATACAAATGACCAGCTAAACCTCCAGTAACAAATCTTCGGGATGATTTCCTCACATAATCTGGGTCTAACGCAATGGCTTTCATAGGGCGATGATACTCAAATCTCATTCTTTCCTCAGTAAAAAGACTACTAATTACAACAGAACCATCATCGGAGCAGCTTCCTATGTATTCACCTTCGATGTCAAAGCAAAGATCATTAACTGCAGCAGTATGAGCTATGAATTCTTTAACCTGGAGACAAAGAATTTGTTATTCACCAAAAGTCAAATGTATTACACGATCTACTAAAGCTGTCAAGGCATATAGCCAGCTATGCTATGTCCATGTTCAACAGAGTCAACAAATAGATAATGTTACATTTATCTCAAGGAAGTTAATGACGTGGTATGCTTTTCTGGTACATAAGTGTAAGATTTGAACATGGATCACAGTAAAAATTGAACAACGAGCGAAAATTTTCAAAGATTCATTTGATCCAGTGTTGCATTCTAATACATCTAAGATACATAATTTTTCTCAGATATATTACGTGACATACATTTTCACGAATAACAGCCAAGTTTATCGCAATTTTGCATTAAGCATGCGCATTTGAGTTGAAATAACTATTATTGAAGTAATGCAATTATACTTCTCCTTCTCCAGGATTTCTTAATTTTTCACTCAAAAGCATTTTCTGTATTATTAGTCATGGACCAAAGTTCTGTTCCATACAAGATAATTTTGTGATTCAAATTTATTAGGGTTCCGTAGAGTCAAATGTTCTCAATTAACACAAAACAGAACAAGCTTAAGCAGCCACCTTCAAAAATAACAAGCTTCAAACGCATAATAGGAAAAAGGCAATTTCAACCAATCCAACTCGTGATCATCACCAAAATCTCTCAATTTCAAACACCGAATGAAATACACAATTCTATCAAACGAACACCACAAAATCCCAAAACAAAGTAAACTCACTTGGTTCCCAAGGAAATCGAGAATGTGGACGGAGCCGGATAGTGTGCCGAGAGCGATCATGCGTTCGGCAATGGCAATACACGAAGCGGCGTCGGCCTGTAGAAGCGTGGGGACGCTGCCGCCCATACGCTGGTACTTAAGCCTCGGCTCATCCTCCTCCTCCTCCTCCTCTTCTTCACCCTCAGCTTCCGAATTTTCTTCTTCCGATTCTTCTTCTCTTTCGTCGTCGCCTTCCATTCCGTTCTCCGATTGCTTAAGCGACATTCAGGTTTTAAAAAATAAAAAAAAAATTACAGTAAACTAAAAGACCAATGGAAAAGAATGATTGAACGATTATATAAATAGAGAAAAGGAAAGATCTGTGGATCGGGTTTGGTAATTTCTTTTGTTTCGAGGCTTTTGGGAGATTGTAGAACAGTTGACGTCTTTTTCATAATCGTGATGCTATTTGGATAGTCTTAAAACACATTTACTACACTGGAAAGGAAATCGTTGCTTGGGGTTGAGTTTTGTCCACTGGAGAGAATCTGAAATTCTGAATAGACGAAAGTGGACACAATTGGAGTTTTTCTCATCAAATGGGCCAAAGGCCCAAATTGACTAGGCCCAAAACAATTTGGGCCTGTGGATGGGGTTAATTTTAAAATTATTTAAAATTTAATTCGAATATTATGGCTTTTTTAGCTCAAGAATTTTTTTCTTTATAGATCTTATAAGTTATAATGCTTCAAATAATGATAGTAGTATCAATAATAATACTATTAGTATTTGTTTATAAAATCAATATAATTTAAAAATATACTATTAATTAATTTATATTATTCTCTAAATTGATATTATCAACCAAAATCATAGTTATTATATGAAAGCTCGAGATCAAATTCGAACTCGAATAGGATCGATTATAGATAAGTTGAGCTTCAGCACAATATGTTTAAGTGATCTTGAGTTTCAACCTAAAATTTGTAAGCTCTTCATTTTCAATCATTTTTAATTATTATTATTATTTTATTTTATTTTATTTTTATAGACCTATTATTGCAGGCCTTAGAAAATAGTCGTTTAACAGCTACACGTTTAGCCCAATCTCACTGTAGATTCCCTTTATTTGGGCCTCTTTTTTAAATGAGACAAATCTAACTAAGGTCATTCCAGTTAACTAAGTTGAGTAAAACCACCAAAGTATCGTACCTTAGTGTTTCTATACTATGCTAATTTAACTAAGAGTCTTGAGTTCGATTATCTCTAGAAATTCAGCTAATATTGATAGAAAAATCTTTACATTTAAGTGATACGACCCGACTCGACATATATAAATAAGCTTAAGAAAAGGAAAAAAAAGTTGAGTGAATGACATAAAGAAATGATTAAAACACAACATGAAAATAAAATATCGATTATGTGTAAAAGTAATTCTTGCTATAAAATAATGTCAGTATTGGCTAACACTATTACAAATCAAAATCTTATTTTTCATTTCCTTTTCCCTTTTTCCTCGTCATGATCTCCATGGGCATATTTCCCTTTTTTTTCTTTTCTTTTCAATTATTATGTATACATAAAATTAAATTTCTGACTCTATTTTTCTGCAACAGGAGATTGCGTGATACCACCGACCATGCTCAGGGCTACGCACGGCTGATCAACAGGTACCTGAAATTAAAACAAAATAGATATGAAATTAAATAGGAGAAATGTCACTGGTGTGTGTGGGTCATAGATTTTCAATGGACAATTGGTAAACTTGCTGACATTTTTCTGGGCAGTCCACTTTTTTTGTCCATTTTAAGACTATAATTGCGTGCATGTTTGCAGTAGTGTCTCATGACGAAATATTAGGAGAATTAAGTAGGGATAATTACACTTACACCTCTCGATTTAGGGAAAAATATAGCAAGAACAACTTGACAAAGATGGAAAGACAACTAGGATCGAATCAATGCTGTATTTTTAATAGTAAAGGAGATCTTGCTGTATTTTTTCATAAGTCGAGGAGTGTAAATATAATTATCCCAATGAAATTAACTTACAAAGTGGCCAGCTCCAAGAATCCAGTAGAAATGCAAATTCCTGTATGACTTGATGAAACCCTTGGTCATTTTTTGACCCCCACAGTAAATTGGAGTTCTATCCATGCCCAAGAATATTTTTATCCCATCCCACCTGATAGATTATCAATCAATATCAAGGAAATAATTGAATGATAATTAGTAATTTTGTATTTTGTTACAGTATTATGGGGTACTGTTTGCAAAACTTTGCTTCTAGGAAAACAAAAGTAAAGTTAAAAGCAGTAAAAAGTTGAAATGGTAAATATTACACTACAAAAAAATCTAGAAGCTGAGCTTCTTTGTTTACCCCAGTGGGTGCTTGTAGCTTATTTCTAACTTATTTTGCACAAAAGCAACATACAGAACACTCAATTTCCACCTTTTTTTTTTATTGCCCTAAAGATTAAAAATATACTTATTTTAGACTTGTCTCAGACATAAAATGTGCCAATTTTGAATTATCTTACTTGAGCTTTTCAACCCATGCTTCAGTTCCCATGGTTGAGCAAATGACATCGAGCTAGGAAAAAACCAATCAGTTAAGTAGTTAAGTCATGACATCATAATATATATTTTATATATTTAGAAATGTTCAATTTTTTTTTGATTTTTTTATATATGTAATGCAAAAAACATAAAATTAGATTCTTACTTGACCATTGTAGACGGTCACATTGACTCCTTTTGCAAGAAGTTCATCAACCTATACATGAAAAACATATAGAGTAAGTTATATTATATTATATAGTCTCTAATATTTTAATAAATGTGTAATTTTTTTTGAAAATACCCCAAGAACCCCCAATTGAGACCTGAGTAAGGATATAAATGAAATATTTACATATTTATTGAAAATTTCAGGATTATATGATAATTTTTAAATAGGAGAAATTGATTTGTAAATATAACTGTAAATTGTAATCACCCTTAAAACTTAACATATAAGTGAATTAAAGCAGACAATGACTTTCATCTTGTATTAAAAGTGAAGCAGGACAAGAGTTATTAAGTCATGATCAATCAATTAACAATTTGCTTCTCAATTTATTTTTCTTGTTAGCTTGTCCCAATCAAATGAAGTAACATTTTTGGGAAGGACCAAAATTGGTAAAATTGTTATTTATTGTGCTAGCTTGTCCCAATCAAACGTGCTTATCAATTAAACCGACGAAAAAAAAAGTAGATTTAAAACAGAAAAATTTCTGTATTCATAATTTACATTGAGACGCTCCCTTTTTTAAGGGCGAATTAGATCTACTAAATTTGAGCTAATTACAATTTAGTTTCTTTATTTTGAGAAATTACAAAAAGCTCACTTAATATTTCACATTATTACGCAAAATCCCTCAAATAGGCTAATTTTTCATTTCAGTTTTTGGCTTCATGTTGTTGAGTTTTAGGGATTTTTTGGAAATAAAGTGAAATGGTAGGGAATTTAAAATTTTCTGAAAATATAGGGTCTAAATTGTAATCAGGGTAGACTGGGATAATAGATGTAATACGCCCTCTATTTAATGAGATTATTACCCAAACCCCCTCAACTATGTTTTAAAATCCTTGACCCTGAACTATTTAAAATTTACCTCATTGATCCTTGGTTTCATGAAATCTCCTTCTAGTGCAGTGAACACGAGATCGGATTGCTCTCCCCATCTGCAAACATTAATTTTCAATCTCCTTGATTAAAAAAGAAGAAATGACAAACTAGTAAAGAAGATTTAATTCATAAAAAAAAAAGGGATAATTCCACAAACCCTTTAAGGTTTGCTTAAAAATCGAAAAACCATCGAAACCCTGAACTCTTACAAATACTCCATGGTAAACTGAAACTTTACAAATACCCCCTTGTAAACTGAAACTTTATAAATACCCAAAAACCTTACAAATACCCCCCTCAGGGGTGTAAGTGTAAGGTTGCGAAGTTCCGATGGTAAAGGCGTAAAAGGCAGAGGTACAAACCTCAGGGAGTTTTGTGTAATTGACAAAAAAAAGGGAAATTATATAACTTACTGAAGATCATTGGGGATGATTTTAAGCTTCTTCTTGATCTCACCGTTCATTAGGGTATCAAGATCACCATCACCACCAGGAGTTGACCTTGATCTTGACCTTGATCTTGACCTTAAGGAATTCAGATATCTTGAATACCGTCTGCTTGCAATCTGCTGTGATAGCTCAGAAGCTGTCGATGATACAGGGTCCATACCTTCATCCAACATAAAATTGTAGAAATCCTGCACAGAGTTATATTTTCGTTAAATTGGAGTTGGAAATTTTAATTTGGGCGAATTACATCCACTACCCCTATAGTTTTAATTAATTGGTAATTTGAACACCATAGGTCCCCATACAGGGACTATGCTATAATTATTTACCAATTAATTGAAATTACAGAGACTATTCTGTAATTTTGAAAACTATGGGGACGGATTATAAATTCACCTTAATTGAAGGGTAGTGATTGTAGTTGATCCTTTTAATTTTAAAAAGGTAAATTACATTTGGACCCGAATGGAGTTTGCTAAATTGTGACCCTCTTAGTCAAAATATTGCACTTACACCCTACAAGAGTTTCATATTTACAAAAAACACCCAAATTTTAGGGTTCCGTTAAAATTTGGACGGAATCCTAAAAGTAGTGTGGTTTTTGTTATTATGAAACTTTTGTTTTTTAGGTTGTAAGTGTAATATTTTGACTAAGATGGTCGTAACTTGTAGCTTAGCAAATTCTCTTGGGTCCAAATATAAAGTTAAAGGTGAATATTACCACTGAATTGCTGTTGGAAAGTATAACATTCTCTAGCTTATTCCAAGTTTCAGTTGCCTCTACATATTTACCAGAATCAAGAAGCTGTTTTATCTGCCCAGCTAAACTGTATTATGAAGCCATCCATAAAAAAGATTTAAATAACATTAATAGATACTAATTCAGGCTTATAGGAGCAGCAATTAAATAAAAATAGACCTGTTTGACTTGAGCAGGCCATTTCTGTCTAGCCTGGAGACATCTTTTAGAAGAGGACCCCATGAAAACTGCATAAAACATGTGAAATAATTATTAAATAAAAAGAAAAACGTGTACAGGTTGAAAAGATGTTCATTTACAGTTTGAAACTTTGAATCAGAATGAATACCACAAAATCTTCTGGTGAAATCCATGAGTCCCCCAATGCAATTCCTAGAGACAGAAAGTTCAAATTGTAAGGAATTGAAGTTTTCATTCTGGCCCCTGTATGTTTGTGTAATTACACAAACACCCCCTCTTTGTTTCATATTACAAACACCCCCTTTTAACCATATAGCTCATCTGTAGCTCCGTCGTTGATAACATCATTTAACCATGTGTAATACTCAACAAAAGGGATCAAATAAAGGCAAAAAGTAAGTTACATAGGAAATATGTGTAATTTTAAAAGTTTAGAGGGATGTCTATGTAATTACATAGTTTCAGGAGAGGGTCCTAGTTTTATTTTTTTTCACTTACCTCCAAGTTTGAGCTTTAATTTTCCAGCTTCAATAGCCTTCAGAGCTGATAATCCAAGAGTGACGGCATATTTTCCTCCATAAGACTCAGCCACAATATAAAGAGGGCTGTTCTGTAAAGTTGCATTTCTGTTAAAAACTTCAATCAAAAGCGTGGTTAAATCAGCTGCAGCTTCTTCATCTGTTTTTACAAACAGATTTGTATCCTCCACAAAACTGTATCCAGTCCCAACTGGATTATCCTATCACACAAACCAAACAAACAATTAAATCAAATTAAGCAATGCTGAGAGAAGTATATGCAGAGAAATACTGTATATAAATTTGTCTCACCACAAACAGAAGATCAGCTTTTTGTAGCCACGTTGAGTTTCTTGGCTTTAAGAAGGTGTCCAATGGCCCAATTTCTTCAAAGTTTCCTATCCCAACTCCAGAAGCACCCTAAAATACAATAATTCAAGAAAAAGAAAAACGGGTTATTGATCAAGATTCATTTTTTATATTTTATTTGTCCAAAATTAATTGTGGAAGAAAATATAATTACAGGTCCACCCTGCAGCCAAAGAATGATTGGCCATGGCTTTGTTGGATCTTGAGTTCTGTATGGACTTCTGTAATACCACCAAAACATGTGGGCTTCTGTTCAAATACCAAAAAAATAAACATTAAAATGCATGAGAATCATATCAGAAAACAGAAAAAAGAAATGGAAACTCCAGAGAATTTAGCTTACTGGGTCTAACTTCAACGTATCCCCAGGCTTCTGATCCATCTTCTGCTCGTGCAGCATTGGCTGATGATCCACCATTGAAAAGTGGAATCAAGAATAGTACAGAAACAAAGAGGAAACAAACAATAAAGGACTTTTTCATTTTCAAAGCAGAAAAAAAAAAAAGAGATTTTAAGTCCCCCCCACTATAGAGAATCAGTGAGTGTGTGTTTTTATATGACAAAAAAGGAGTGATAATTGGATGGTGTTCTAAAGTTTTTTTTTATTTTCTGACACTTATAAAATTAATGAATAAAAGATAAAATCAGAAATGTGGACCTGAAGTCTGACTTTACAGATGATCTTTCTTTGAGTTTTTCACTCAACAAGAATATGTACACATCTGTCTGTCTCTGCACGGAATCACAGTGATCTCCGTACTTGGCAAAAGTTTTTACATAACATTGTAGTAATTAAAATAGTACAGAATTTATTGGATAAAATATTATGTGCAAGCTGTGTGAAATATCACTTTTCAAGGTTCTTACGTTTTTGCTATTATTTTTTGTGTTAATTACATTTGAACTCCCTCCGAAATAGAGAAATTACAGTTTCTACTCCTGAGATATTAGTCCAACTTACCAGATAACCCCTCCAAAATGTGTAGTTACTAGAATCCCCTCAATCGCCCTGGGTCCAATCCGAATAGTTGTGAAATTTCATTACAACCCCTTAGGTTTTGGTTTATGAAAGGTTATATTAGATACTACGAATGCATTATGCACTCCTACCAATACAAAGAATCACCAAAGATCAGTTGGTATAGTGGGACGAGACACTAGATCCCTTTAAGCAAGATCTAAGATTCATATCTTAATTTGTGCATAAAGTAATTGGATTGAAAAGGTTGGCTCGAGATGGGGCTCTCCAATACTCAATCCCAAAAAACCGGATGGGAAACAATTCAAAAATACAAAGGATCAAAGGTTAAGTCCACTTCATCCCTAAAATACAGTGTCTTGGTGGATTATTGTGTATATAGTTTAAGAAATAGCTATACTTCTAACTAAAATAGTAATTCATTTCAATCCTAACCCAAAAAACAAAAAGTATTACTTTCAATTAAATGTTAAATTACTAGCTTTTGTTTTTGATAAAGTTTAGGAAAAATATATTCCTGAATAAATATCGATTCAAACTTTAAATTATTTAGTCTCATCAGCTATTATTTTGAATAAATATACCCACGATTTGAGGGACAATTTGACTCAAAATTACATTAGCTTTGACTAAATTTTAAATGATAATAATAACTACGGAAAAATGTTTGTAATACAAATATCTTTTTATCCATACCTACAACATTAAATATTTTATTAAAATTTAAGATTCATGCATGTGATATTTATTATTGCACATGCAATGTGGTTTAATACTTTAATTTGGATCTCCAAAGAAAATGGCTAATATCTTTATATAAACAGCCCCAATAAAGAAGCTTCTTGCAGATATGTTAATTGTATCTAACCCTTAAATTAGATAGGGTAAATAATTAAAGGCCGTACTCATTTTTAGATATAATTACACTTACATGCTGCCCCAAAAAAAAATTACAATTAACCCCCATACCGTTAGGTTTCCGTCAATTTTTTATGATTTCAACAAATTTTCTTTGAGATACGAAAATACCCTCACTGAGTTTAGTCAACATTCTTAGTTCCAGGTTACCCTTTAAATTTAATTGACTTAAAAATATGCCGCCTGTAATATAATATATATTTTTGGGGTTAAATATAATTTTTGGGAGATTTCTATTTTTTAACAGACCAATCGAACAGTATATGAAGGCTAATTAATTTAATATTTTCTTTAAGGTAGGATGTAAATGTAATTATATCTAAAAGTAGGGTATGACCTGTAATTATCCCATTTAATTTGGGGGCTATGTGGAATTAATTCTTAAATCATATATGCCGAGAAGTTAATTAATAAAGACCAAATAAATGCCCTGTTAGACGTACTTATTGAGGCGAATTGGAAAAACCTTTCACATTATTGTTTTATTCTTTGTCACTAATATTAAAAATTTCAGTGCAATTTGGACAACACTTCACTTTCATGTAATATTGTGGAATAAATCATATCAATATCATTGCTAAAGGCCAAACAAAAAGAGGTGGAATTATTCGGAGGGCTAATTGCTGACGTACTTTCAGATGCATTTGCTTAAAATAATTCAAGAAAATTAAGAAAAAAATACATTTTGTTTTCATTTATCATATGAGCTAATTTACTTACTTAGATCATGTAAAAATAGGTTATATAATAAATCATGAAACATATTTACTCGAATTTGCTTGAGGTCTTGTGTTAGAAATTGGGCTCAAGACTAAGAGCTAGTTTACTTCCTTAAACTTCTATACCAATAGATTGGTTATGAATTTATCAGCAATTTATAATTTAACTAATCTAACGTTTATTTACATTGCTTATAAATAGACAAAATAGCTACTATTTTTCCGCTAGATTATTATTCATAGTAATAACTCAATTAGTTTAAGGCCCACCTCATTGTACAAGGCCCCAAGCAAATCCAAGTAAACATGTTTTATGATTTATTATGTAACCTATCTGGCATAATCTAAGTAAGTAAACTAGTTCTAAATGAGTAATAACTATGCATAATAACCTATTGCAAATATAGTAGCTATTTAGTCTACACACAATCATATTAAATAAACACTAGATTAGTTATGTTAATCCATAACTAAAATCTATTGGTTATTTAGTTTAAGTAAGTGAACTAGATCTATAAATCGAAATTAAAATTAAAATAAGTGGTAATAAGATAGAAAGCCCTTGTTTCACTCGCCTAGAAAACCAACTGGCACACAACAATAAGGCATGTGCTGTCAAATTCTTTGTTTTATCAGACCATAATTATGACCATGCGATTTCTATAATGTCCCTAATAATAGACATAACCACTTGCACATTCACTAATATTAATTTTTTTTTTCTTGGGAAATAATATTTTAATTTTTGTAGGCTGCATACTATATACTATCAATAGAAGTTGTTTACTTGTACGGTTGCTAATATGTGTTGATAATTATTATGACATAATATTAGTAGGGAAATTGATGATCTATGGTGTTTATTTATAGAGTTGTACGGTTATACTCACTAAAAGCATATTACACTGCTGGGGCAAAAAGCAGCAGCTAATTAGTGGCCCATTTGTCCTATAAAAACCGGGTTAGTCGGATTAATTCGAGTCAATAACATGTACATGTAAACATTATTGTTCTACTAATAAAGGCAGTTAAATGCCTTATCTTAAGTCTTAACCCAAACAATTTAATGGCCCAATTACTTAATCAGCCCACAAAAGAATAAAATAGATCAGAACATCATTGGGCCTCGAGCTATTATGCTCTCATCAATGATAATATCTATATTTAATTTGCACTAATGACTAGTTTGTGAATCACATCTAGAAAAAAGTCGGACTAAAAAGCCAGTAAAATATATCAGAGTTTGTGATTAAGTATATACTAACCGTTGACTACACGGAATATAAATTACCTAGCTTCTCATTTTGTGAAGTTTTCCAGGAGGCCCAACTTTTTGGAAGGCCTAAATCCTAATAAGTATTGGAACTATACAAAACTTGTCTAATTTCAGTGGATTTTTTCCACATTGGAAATATCCAAGATTTTGGTTAGCTTTACAAATTTAGGCATGTGAGGGACATTTTAATAAGCGATAATTATACAAAATTCTCGAAACCTTATACATACCTCTTGATGAATTGAAATTTTATAAATATTCATTTTAAAACATAAAAACGTATACATAATACTCCTGCAAAATCATTATAAATACCTCCCTCAGGAATAAATATAAAACTATAAAATTCCGATAATAATATTATAAACTGTGTATATCTCATAGATTTTGTGTAATTTACCTGAAGACAAAACTTCTTATCAAGGCCTTGAGATACAACACCTCACAAAAAATGGAGCTCCATGTCCAACAACGAATTTAGGCATTATGAGATGGGCTGGCTCATGATAATATTAAATCTTGTTCCACATCCAATAGACAGTTGAAGATCTTGGTCGATTTATAAGCTTAAACCTCTCTCCAATCTAGTAAGATTAATAGTTTCTTTTTTAGGAATAAAATTATCGTTAATGTGTAGACAATACTTTGCGATTATGATGCACATACATTAATTTCACTGTCCATTTACATTAGTTCTTATCCGGGTTCATTCCTGACAAGATCACAAGTTTGCTACCGAAGACTTTTCTTGTCTTGGATTGGAACGCCATTCTCTCACCCAAAAAATTTCTCCACCAAAGGGAAAAAAAAAAAAGAAGAAGAAAATGGGGTTTAGAAGGACTTTCTGATCAAGTCCATTAATTCCGATAAAAAACGGGCCTAATTGAATTATCTCATCCGGCAGAAATTCTTGAAGTTTATCAAATATGATATGATATTATCAATAAGTCGTTGTAATGCTTACAAAATATTTGGGTCCTGATAGTTACAAGTGAAAGTGGTTGCTAGGGAATAAAATTTTGAAAAAAATTCCACGCCAATACATACATTATATAATTTAATAATTCATATTCGTATGCAAATTGAGAAAGGTATCCTATGCAAATTATATGTGTATGGACAAATCTTTGACGTGATTGCAAGAGAAATTAGAAGATAAGGCTTTGTACACTGCATGCCCGTCAGAAACGGACGACGGACCCTTAAAACTGGTTTATTAATTTGATGCTAGATTCTTTTCTGGTGGAGAAAATATTTAAAATTTTGAGATGTGTCTTATGATTATTAATCATAATTTTAAATTTTTTTCTAATTTTAATCATAAGATACTTGCCAGAATCTTATAATATCATCCCACTAAAAAATACCTTAACCCTTAAAACTCACAACATGACTTTGCTAAACGGGAAGATATACTTCTTTTTTTTTTTTTTGGAATTTTCTTTATTATTTGGTTTGTACTTTGTCCAATAGAGTTCAGAATAAATTGGGAATGTTTTAATGATTTAAATTATTTGATATATAGGTGTGGGACTCGATATTAGATTTTTATGAGAATAATTTTCCTTGTACAATGACCCATACGGCAAGAAAAAGCATTTGACTGAGTTTAATTTCACCAGAGTTTTATAGTACTAACTATTAAGGGTGTCAGAGTACCAAATGATTCTTTCAACTCACTTGTTTGATGTATAAATTAAAATTTAAATCCTAAATTTTATTTAAAAAATCTAATATTTCACTACACTCTGACCAACTGAAATTTAACCTTTGTCGCGCTGCCACTTGTTGACGTGACAATACATAAACTAGCCTTAGAAGTCAGCCCATTTGTGTTATTAATATTAATCTAACTGTTTTCAAATAACTAATTTATGATCCACACGAAATTTGATGTTGTTAAACATCAATTTCAACATTCAATATCCTCTTTCACTATCATTAATTAATACAAAGCTCTTTTTAAAAAAAATTAAACAGTGTTTACTATTTTCCAAGACGAAAATCAACCAAATTATTAAAGATAATAAATACAACTCCAAAAATAAAAAAAGAAGATCAATCGAAATCAAGTAGGGATCGGATATATATAAAGTCCAAATCCTCTGATAATACATAGTTATCCAAGTTGGAAAATTTATTTAATGAAGCTGTCATATAATTAAATCAAGGGTGAATTACATCCAAATACTTCGTAATTTAATTAGTGAAATTATAGTTTTGATATATTACAAAATAATCCCTCAATTGAATTTCATAAGCTTGTTGCATGAGAAAGTATTCTAGACCAACACAAACACACATACTTTTCGCAAGATAAGAAAATAAAATACTATATATCCAAAACTTGTCAACTTCTATTCCATTCAAAATTCCACCCACCCCACCTTAAAACATTCAAACACCTTCTCTGTGCAACTTTTCTTGATTCCTCAATCTTCTCGAAATCATCATCAACCATGTCTGAATTAGATCGACAGAATTCATCAAAGCGTGATGATCACGAGAAACAAGAAGAAAAGCGGGGGCTCGAGAACAGTAGTAGTACTATTGATGAAGGATACGAAACGCCGACGTCTGAGGAACACAAGATTCCGGCGATAGTATACAGCCGTCCGCCGCCGCCGCCGAGGAAGCGGAAGCTGCTGATTGTGCGCAGGAAGAGATTGCAGAAAGTCAGAATTCCCGATGATGAATTAGATTTGTTTTTTCAATCATTCGCCGTCAAATCTAAGGTTCCGACAAGCCCCAGTACCAAGAAGAGACGCGTCGATGATGATAAGTGATTGTAGTTTCGAAGGTATATTTTTGGGGTTCAGGATTTGTGCGTATATATTTTTTATTATATATACTGGGATTCTTATATATGGACTTTGAGTTTAGGTTATAGTTAGTGATTAATTAGTAGGTTATAATATTAATATTTATGAATTTAATTCTTTTTTTTCTTGCTACAATTATGAAATTAGAGATATATAAGAGAGCTTCAGATGTATTTCATGTGTTTCAAACTTTCAATCTTCAGCCGCTGGAGTTTTTTTCCAATAATATTACTATTAATTTGTACAATTTTATCCCTTTAATTACATGTTAATTTGATTTTCTAGTTTGGTCATGATTTCTTCTTTGATATATATATACTTCTGAAAGCGTGTAAAACTGCTTTGAATAATTGATTGGAAAATATTAAAACAACAAAACTTACATGAAAACATATGAATATTGAGGCTATATATAATTAATACTCGATCAATCCCATTTGATTTTACGAGAATAATATAAATGAAATCTTTGTAATATATCATTTTAGGAATATTAACTTATTATTAATTCTTTTTAGCTTCATTCTAAAATCAATATTTCAGATCTAATAATTATTTCCTTTGAATTATATATTTTTGACCTAACTCATCTCAAAAGCTAATTTTTTTTCCGATGTGAGATGGTTTAATTAACACACCTTCTCCACAAAAAAAAAGGATGAATATTATTGTGGAATTTAAGTTTTTTTTTTATTCTTTGTTATATTCTGATCAGTGTAAAAGTTATGTCGATAAAGGTTTGTGGTTTAATTAAGACATAAACAACATGAATCGGTTGGTTGTTTTCTAGTTCTGTGTATTATTATTGTCCACTCTCAACATCTCCTCGGATTCCTTTTTATTACATTACATGATCCCAGTCGGTTTGTATGCTACTATAATTTTTTGTCCAAACCCACCAAATTTCAAAATCAATTATTTTGAAATCAATATTAATTCGATTAGTTCTAAGGATAAAAACAAACTAATGTGTATGGAAGCAATAAGTGCACTTTAGAAGTTTAGGGGTTCTTAATATTGACTGATACATGGTGTTGACATTGGCGCTAAATTAATTATTCAGTGTTGACTGATTTCTATCTATCTTAGTTTTGTTTTCATGTATGTGATCATATAATATTCGTTTGATTTCCAAATTTGGAGGTGTCTTTGTGAATTAGTACATATATGTAATGAAAGAGAGATCATCACGAAAGACTCTTTATGTGATAAATTTTGTTGATACTTTTTCAATCTAAACCTGGGTAAAAAAAAATTATATTTTATCAGAAATCGTCAATATCTTGCATTGGAGACAAAGTTCGGAAAATGGCACATATTTCGAATCAATAGATTTAAATTGGGCTTATCTCTAAAAAGAAAAAAAAAAGGATTTAAATTGGGAGCGGACTTGGGCTTACCTGCGATGTGGTATTGTTGAATTAATGACCCAATAAGTTTTTGGGTCAAATCCAGCCCAACAGATATCCTTTTTCCCTGTATGAAACCGTATTATAATTCCCCGGCTTTCTGAATTTTGGGCTTTACGGATTAATATGAAACCGTACAATAACTCCCCGGTTTCTTCGAACCTAAATTTTCTATATTAATTCTCCGGCGTTTACCATTCATCATTTTAACCACGTAGCAGTCAAGTCTTAATCATTCGACACGTGTCCTCCAACGTGGTCGTCTCTCGAAACCTCACCGCTCTACTTTTTGAACTTAACAACGGCAAGAACTCAGTATTATCCACAATAACTTTTCAAAAAGAGAGGGAAATACTGTAATTTGAGAAGGCGGAGAAGTTTTAACTAGCTAGAGCACGAAATGTCACCAAAAACACGGTCGGGAAGGGCGGCGAGAACGGTGGTGAGAACCAAAAAGGTGGTGGAGGAAACCGTCAAGGTGGTGGTTTCGCCTGAAGGCGAAGACGACGAGAATGAGAAAGTTGAAGTAGTTTCTTCTACCACCAAAGAGAAGGAGAATGTGGAGATTATCACTTCTCCACCACCGGGTAAAAAGCAGATTTTCCCTATAACCATTCCGGTCCAAGACGAAGACGAAACCCAACCGGCGTCGGAGCCGGAAGAGGCTCCTACTCCACCACAGGAGGAAGCACCACCGCGGAAATCAGCACAGGAACATCCGCCGGACGAAGACGAAACCCAACCATTCTCTCCGCCGGAAGAAGCTCCGACGCCACCGGGGAAGGAAGCATCGCCGCCGAAGCAGGCGGAACCGAAAACCGAAGGAAAGAAGGAAACAAGGAAAACGAAAGCACGAGAACAGGCGAAAGGTGGAGACGTGAAGGGTCGTAAAGAAGGCAAACGGCGGAGGAAGAGAGGAGGGGAAGGTGGCACCGGTGGTGAAGGGTACAAGACGTACGTGTATAAAGTGATGAAGCAGGTGCACCCGGAGATGGGTATGTCGTCGAAGGCGATGACGGTGATCAATAACCTGATGTCGGATATGTTCGAGAGGCTGGCTGAGGAGGCGGCGCGGCTGCAGAAGTATACTGGACGGCGGACTTTGTCGTCGAGGGAGATACAGGGGGCGGTGAAGCTGGTGCTACCGGGGGAGTTGGGGAAGCACGCCATTGCTGAGGGTACGAAAGCTGTCAGTAACTACATTTCCAGTGCTTCTGCAAAAACCTAGGATTAATTGTTTTTTTCAAATATGCTTAATAATGTTGGCTTGTAAAGGTTGTAAAGTAATATAATAATTTAGTATTATGACGTGTAACGAGATTGAGCTTGCGTCATCAAATTCGCATATGTTGTATGTATTTGATGATGAGGCGTTGGTTATATGTAGGTTGTTGGAAAGTTGTCATTGATGTAATAGAGTGGGGATGTTTAAGCTGATTTAGAGACCAACTTTGAAATTAAATATAAACTTGGAGACTTTCGTTACAAGGTATTTTTTTCTCAAATCATTTAAGTAGAGAACCTCTCGACTAGGAGATTTGCAGAAGTTGTCATCCATGTGTGCTTTAAACAATTATTAGATAAAAAATCTCGAGTTAATTCATCACTTAAATAAGCGAATCGTCGAATTTGACACAATCCAATAACTTACACACGCACAATAGTTTTCCCAATCACTTACACATTAGCAATTTAGCATATAGATAGAGAATAGAGATCCAACTTCATCAAAAGCTCTTTGTATTTTCACTATACCAAGAACGTATATTTTTATATATTCACAATAAAAGCCATAGCCAAGTAAGTAGTAACCAATGACTTTTGAATCAGACACATCACTAATCTGGCTCGCAGCAGCAACACCTTTATGCCATCAGGGCTACAAAAATTAGACTACAAATAAATACATAATTTGTATACGCCCAAATTATTCTCACTTCAAAGATAGAATCAGAGGTGCTACCTGCAAAAGAAACGAAATTAAAACTTTATTACAGTAAAAACCCAATATATTCTACAATAATATATGCAAATATGAGCTAAATGCTAATCCTCTCAAAATCAAAGGAAAGTTGCATTTTTGCATGCACGAAAACAATTTCAATTTAAAAATCAAAACATAGGGTTTTTTTTAAAAAGAAATTAGACGGACCACATTTAGGCCACAATGCAAGAAAGTAACCATATTCATATGCATATTAGGGTTTTTTTGTAATAAGAGGTTACATACCTATTGGAATTCCAGCAACAATTTGCATCACTCTAGTTTTTTGTAATTTTTGTTATCTTCAGTTTCTTTTCTAAGATTGGATGAAATAAGCTCGAACAGCCTCAACAACTGGGGCTTCACACATGGGACATTTTCCCATACATTCCACCAAATTTTCTGCACACTTTTTACACGTACACATGTGACCGCACCTACATGAATAAGAAAGAAAGAGATCCGTTGTCATAATTTATTTTTTCAAAACATATATAATCATTATCCATAATTCCAAATTATAAAAAAATCAGCAGATCATTTGTTTACCTATAGAGCAAGGAATCGATTTTAGTATCCCGACAGAGGCAGCAAGTTCCTTTTCTTATGTCGTCCCACTTGGTTTCATCATCAACCAGATTGCGATTCTTCTGATGAGATTCATCTGATAGTATTATCATTGAAAATGGTGTCAATAATTATTCATACTGATGGCAAAAAGGTAAATAAATACGTATATGCTGACATGGCAACTCACTTCCAGAACGATTTAAAGCAGCAGAAAGTTCTTGGCGTACAGAGCGTTGCAATTCAATTTGCATGTCCATGCATGCTTCCAGCATGTTTTGCATGTTGTCCATCCTTTGTTGAAGCCTGGCCATGTCGATTCTCAACTCATTGATGATATCCCACTCCTGCTAACAAACAGATGTTAATAATTCATGACAAAATGCTTCAACAAATGAAAGAATCACAGACCTATGCACATATATATGCATAGGGTGAATTACATGTACTACCCCTGAGGTTTGCCTAGTCACAAATTTAGTCCCTCTGCTTTCAGAAATTACAAAAAACTCCCTCAAACCATACCACATGAAACCAAAAATTGTATGAAATCAGCCAAAAATTTTGCGTTCCCTAGCATTACAAATTTGCAGTTCACACATTAAATTAAATTTCTGTCATCACCAGATTAAAATCCTGGCTCTGTCTCTGTATATATATATGATCTGCAGGAAATTCCACAGCATGAAATAACATAGAAAGAAATAAGCTGATTCAAGAGATGCTTAAGCTTACTGTTCCAAACTGCTGATTTGAATTGTGGCGAGGCCAATTTGCATCGTGCAATTCCTCATCCCATAATGGCTGGGTTGCAGCAAAAAGGGCTGAAGAGGGATCAAATGGATTTATTTCAGCTTCTTCAGATAATTCAGAAGTTTGATCATGATTTATCTGTTCTTGATCTTGCTCAATCATGGCTGGAGATGAAGAATTATCCAGATCCCAATCGCCATTAGCATGACTTAGCCTTTCTGCATGGGATTGCAGCACCTGATCAAGACTCGCACGAAAACTACTACGAAGAAGACTAGAAACTCGTCTCCTGCCAAAAAAACATAAATATGTTATTAAAATTAAAATATGTCGGAAAGTTATTTAAATCAAATTATAACTCTATGAAATAAAACCAGACAAAGTAAAATATGAAAAAATATTTTTCAGATTGCACCATAACCAAGCAGTGAGCTTTCATGCACATAGCTTTGTAACGATTTATAAAATTTGTTTTTGTCCGAGGTTGATCAGGACGATTAATTAGTATCATATTATCAAATTATTGTGTAACTTGCTGAAGATTATAGTTATTTAACAAGTGAAGAAACAATCTTACAAATTTTAAAGTTTTTTTAATCTATAGTAAATACAAACTAGATGTGATTATTAGATCGTACCGGCTGAAAAGCTCCTGAAGCTCGATACCATGATTATTATTATCATCATCAGGGAAATAAAATGAATCAATTCTCCCAAGAGACGAGCTAATGTCTTCAGAAGGCATATCGAGCCAACTATCAATAGCTTCTTGCAAATCATCATGTGATTCTGGAATCTGGTCTTGATCTTGATCTTGATCTTCATCAACATTGTTATCAGCCCATTCAGTGAATTCAACAGTATTTAGCTCATCAAATTCTTGATTTGTGTTTCCTTCCAAGTCAATAGTTGTTTGACCATCTTCTACTTCGTTAACATAAAGGGGTCCACTGAAACTGGTTTCCTCTGCTTCATCAAAATGGGATAACTCTTCTTGTTCGTTGTTCAAAACAGGAACCTCTCCTTCAAGTGCTCGTACTTCGAGTTCTTGCGGGCCCATGCTTCTGTCAGAGGTATTCTCCATGTTTGATGATGTACGAATAGGAGCAGCCTCATTTTCTGTGCAGGTGGACTCTGATTCATCATTAACTTCAGAAGAGGAATCGGACTCGACACTGTTTGATGACATTGAAGCAGATTTGTCCAATTTAGAGAGGAATCCTTCTCTGTAACGCCACATATCATGATTCTATTAGATTATTATGAAACATGAGGTTAAGAGAACGAATCGACATATTGGAAGCGCTTGCAACATTTTTTGTTTTTCGCTCTTTTCAGCTCTTTGTCGGGAACTTCAACTTATTTTAAGCACCTAAGAACCAACTTTAATCTTCAGCTATGTGCTTCTCAATTTCTTTTTTCCGCAATCCTCAACTACCTTATTTTGAACTTTACAGAGACTAACAATGTGAAAAATTATAGTCAACTAATAGAGATGTGCCATAAAATGAAAGAAAAAAAATTAGACAACCTTAAAAATACCAATACACAAATCTTAACACATAATGACTCAAATTTACCTGAGGTCAGAAACTGTCTGCCTTTGCCTTAGCAAACCCAGTTCAGTGGCAGCCACTGAAGATGGTTTCTTTTCCAGGACTGATCTTTCATCATTTCTTAGGAATCTACCTCTAAGGAGTGCCTGCCAAGTGTTTGAAAATTTGTCACAATGAAAGAATTCAATCATTTTCCTAATTACAACCTAATAAAGCAAATAATTAAGGATCAGCATAAGATTATCACCTGAATACGATTACGATGAGCAAAATCAGAAACCGGCCTCTGCTCCGACAAACTTTCAAGTTCTCTTTTCCTTTCACTTTCAGCCTTCAAGAGTAGATCAAGAAGAGTCTGTCTACCACACAATCTTCTTATGGGTCTACGTGCACCAATTTCACCCAACCATTCTTGAAAAATTTTCCTCACTCTTTCTCGTTCCATCTCTCCCAAGTCTTCCGATATAACACTGTGATTATCTTCAGAGGCCTGAGAGATATTATCATCGCCATTATCACTACCTGGTCCAATGGACCGAGGAGTATTTGAGCACTCTGAATCTGAACCATTCATTCTTTGCCTTGACCTGTATGATTGAGACATGGCATTTTCACCCTCGAGCTCTCGCCACATTTGCAATGATGGACCGAAAGCAGAAACATTGTGCAAACTCGCAACAGCCATTTTATTTAAATTTTTATTAATCTAATAACAAAATGGAGTATAACTATTCAAAAGTTATCACTATTTATATCGAATTATCTAAAAAATCATCATCAGGCATTGCATTGCCATCACAATAGGAATCCAATATCCACCATCACAATACGCCTGCAAAAGATCTCAAAATTTTAAATACTTATTCAGAAAGGAAAAAGGAAACTCGAAGATGCTTACAAAATTAAACAATTAAATAAGCAGAAAGAGGAATAGTGTGGCGGTGACTTGCAGATCCATCTTGTCCCTGACCAATGACAACTCAACAGAAGGGAAAAAGGGGAAGAAAAGCAACTGCTCCCAACAACACTTTAAAATGATCACAATTCAGAAAATCCAAAAAACAAATTCAATCCGGTTTTAAGGAAAAAAAATGAATCCACATCAATCCAGAAATCTCCCTTAATCCATAGTCACCAAAATCAAAGTCAAACCAACATAAAACACACAACAAACCAACATAAATGTCGTTGCAGATGAAACCAAACCCAACAAAATCCAGTACAGAGTACTAATTGATTACATTAATGAGAAACAGGCAGCACCGAAAACAGCAAAAGCACTACAAAGTACATATTGATCGAGCAAAATCAAACAAAACACCATTTGCACAGAATGAAAGGAAGGAAACAAACAATACCTTTCGAAGCCAACAATCTTCACACCAAATGGAACAGTAGTAGTTGGGAAGAGAAGGAAGAATAAGTTGCCGAGAGAATTTTAGAGAGAGAGAGAGAGAGAGAGAGGGGGGGAAGAAGAGAGAGAAGATGTAGGAATTAAGAATAATAAATGGTAACAGCGAAAGATTTAAGAGAGGGGAGGAAGAAGGGGACACGAAGCGCGGCGCCAATTAATATATTGCACAAATTTCACTTTGGAAATTTTGCCGTAACTCTAACGTCTATTTTTGTTTTGTGCACTGCCCCCGTGAAATAATATCAGCTTTTTTGACCAACAATTAAGTGGCCGCCGCGTATTAAATTACCAAAATTACCCCCCACAGACTTCGATTTAACGGTTAGGATTGTAGTAGGTATGATAGGATTTGTGGAATATGTCAATTTTTCTTGTGATGTTTTTATTTTATTTTGAAAAATATAAATTCTCTATTATAAGTTATAAATATGAGCTTAAGGAAAATTTTCACATTTATATATAATTAAAATATATCAGAACCGCCATGTGATGCATGGATACGGACACGATATATTCGACATACACGACGCGGTACTGTGATTTTTTTAAAAGTATTTGTGCATTAGAGAATCCCCATTTACAAATTAAATTTAAAGAAAAAAAATCATTACAATTTTTATTTTTATTATGTTTTTTAATCTAAGATGTGGTTATGAGTATTTTAGTATAGAAATTAATTTGGTGGGTTTTTCAGAATGAAAAATTGGTTGAGTAGATTTTCAAGATTGATAAAGTTTTTCATGAGAATTTTGTAAGAAACATTAAATTTATGGGGGGTTCTTAGTAATTCTTTTTTTCAAAATTTAAAAACTATTTTAAAAGAATGTGGGTGTAGTATTTAATAGTTTGATTCAAATTTTAAAACCAAAACCCAGAATTTACTCCAAGACCTATTTATAATATAATTTAACATCCAATAAAGCAAAATATATACTTTTTAATTTTTTTTTAGAAAAACTCAATAAAGAAAATTTAGAGCGGTAGTTATTGGCAATTGCAATCCGTAAATGCGTCCCGGGACCCTTTAAATATTTTTCTTTTTGGCATTAATAGAGTGTTAGATCGCAAGTAAAATGTGGATGTTTCTTGACTCTTAATCAGTCTCTGACTGTCCTTGTCATATTTTAAACTTCTGGTTATTTGGGAGTTTACAGGCAATATACCAAATTTTAATAATAATATATACGTTTACTTTTGAGGATTAATCAAAATATTTGTATTTTTTTTTCATTGTCTTTGGATTCTAATTTTAGTATTCTTGCATTTTGTCTGACTTTTTAGTTCGTAAAAGATACTAATAATAAATTTATAGTATACAGAAGGTTGTAAACAAACTCCAATTCGAATATACGTAAAAAAAGATTAGCTTAATTCAATTTTTTTTTTTAAATTCGTAAATTCAATAAACTCAAGTTTTTTCAAAATGAGCTTGAACTTGAACAATTGCAGCAAACTCCACAGATAACATAATATATATCTATTAGCAAACATATAATTACTAGCTACTGTTATTGGTGGACTAATTTCCCTAATTTATTCTCTTTATTTTCATAAATTATTAAAATTACCTGCCATTTCACTTTATTACAAAAACCTCCTTGAAATAAGCTGGTAATTTGCATTTTTTTTTGCTCCATCTTGTATATTTTAAAGGAGTTTTTTTTTTAATAAAGTGAAACATGAAAAAAAACAATTGTAATGAAAACCAAAACTGAATGCACCGTAAAGTTTTTACAGAAATCCCGCCTCATACGTTAAATAAACCTAACAGCCATAGATAAAGCGACATGCATGTTTCTGTTTATCAAATAATAACTTTAAGTCGGCTTTATTTAATTAGTTTATGCTAAAGATCATGGGATTTTAGAAGACAAAATGTTATAGAGCCATTGGTCCTAATCATTAACGAATAAATTACAAAACGAACAAGATTTTTATTTTAATGTGTAATTTGTCGACGTGCAGGCATAACCATGATCAAACTGTTCACCTCTCTTAGAACATTGTAACGTTGGATTATCCGAAATGATTATTACATTACCTAAAGACATGTACTTTCATCATATCATTAAAAACTGGAACTATGATGAGTTGAGACTCAAAAAACTATAGGCCATGGTAGCAAGATTATACTTTTTTTATTACTTATGTTATGATTATATCGTTATAATTTACTCTAATTTTGATAACTTAACGTTAGTGCTACTATCATAATCTTTAAAAGAGTGAAGATGGAAAAGTAGATTCTGCAATCATTAATTTATTTTAACTTTTTGTATTTTAGATACTTTATAGTTAGTTAAGTACTCTTTTATTTTATGTTTTAATATTTGTGTATTTGTGTATATACATTGTATCTGGCTTTGTATGTATGTCCGAAATCTGGGTTTTAAAGAAAAAATTAAATTTCATGACAAGATACAATGCTAGCCTTGAGGTTTGCCCTATTAACATCTAAGTCCATCTATTTATGTTTTTTTACATATTAGTCTCTTGACTGGTTAACCGTTACCCATTGCCTTTAGGAAATTGCTAATTTTTGGGTTGGCGGTGGACAAGATAAAAGGACACATATACTCCCAGTCTCCCAGGGACTGCGATGTTATTTTCCTAAACCTCAGACACTAAAATATTATATTGTGAAACCTCAGGGACTTATCTGTAAGGTTTTGTAATATACCATTATATTGGCTGATAAAATGTAAAACCGGCCTCCTAAACACAATTATCTCATGTTTCAAACCTCTCCTAGGAATTTTTCACACTTACACATTAATTAAATACCCTAATTAAAGAGTAGGACAATTAATTAATTAACAGAAGTTAAACAAACTCGAATGAATGAATTTTGGGGACCAGCACAAATACTATGCTGTACGAAGGTCGATATACTAACATGATGGTTGTTGAAAAAATAGATAGATATCTGAATAATTGTGCCACTGGGCTCTTCAGTTTCATTGCCACATTATTCTTAAAACAATTAATGATACCAAATTTTGGAGAAGTCATTTTCCCTTGAAATTGTGGCCTTAATTAAATTCTAAGTCATGACTAAATCTTAATGTTGTATTAGACTTAGGCCACAATCAAATTAATTAATTACGATTAGTATTAATGAAGGATCTCTTGTTCCTAGTTTGTATAATAAAATTATTTGAAATTAAGAAGCCCAAATAAATAAATGAATTAGTTAACTTTAGAAACCTTGTGTTGTCACTAATTTGTTCACTTACCTTGTATTAATATGATGAATTAAAAGTTTAAGTTCCGATTCGCTAATCATTTTCAAAGCGTTTTAATACATACTTTTAGTGAAAACTGATAGAATAAGATCCATCCTATCATTTTTCAATAATTGGGTTTATGCTAAAACTTTTTCTTAACTTTCGCGCTTCAATTACGTTTTCAACAAATAAACAAGTTAAGGTAAAAAATACAGAAATTTTTGAACGATGTATCTTTTTATAGGATCGCCCATGCTACTTAGACCTAATACAAGAATGTTAAGTGCAAAACTGTCATAAATAAATTGATTATGGACATTATATTCAATTAAGAAAAGGAATTACAATTACTTGTAAGCACAAACTAAATTATATTTTGGTCCTAGGCTAGAAAATTGGGACCATAGTCCTAGAAAAATGGAAGTACAATTTCGTGCAAAAAATAGTTGGGACCATAGTCCTATATAAAGGGAGAAAAGTACATTTTCATGCACATATTCCTTATATAGGATAGTAAATGGGCCACCTTTTGTAGTGGGTAAGTGGGCTACATTTTATTCTAAATTTGATTGGTCCAGTGCTCTTGGGCTGGGACTGCAAAAGCAACATGCACATTGTTGGTGACTTTCAATCATAAAGTTATTTTTTTGGTCATGAACTATGTTTTCAAACCCGGACCGGACGTCGAATCGGAGACCTTACTGGTTACTGGTTTGATCGGTTCAACTCAAACCGGTGTGACATCATAATTACATAATAAATATATTTAATTATATATTTATGAAATAAATAATAAATATGTAATAATATAGAAAAAATATATTAATTGCGATTTTTTTCATAATTATTATTGTCTAAAACATTCCCAGTACACAATTAATACGATAACATTTCAATTACTATGTTAACTTTTTTATAAATAATTGTCATATTATTTTAGATTATATAAAAAAAAGTTAATAATAATTAATAAAAGGTAAGCCCAATTACCTAAAGCCCAATAGGTTAAATTTCCAAAAACATAAAAATAGTTAAACCTAGATTGATTGAAAAGAGAGAGAAAGACGCAAAATGGGGGAGAAAAAAGTAGAAGTGGTTTCACAGATCTGGCCGTCACCATCGCCAATTCGCCAGGAATTCCTTCATCTCCCAAATTACGACTTCAAGAGGAGATCGTTTAATCCGAATTAAAGGTCAGAAAAGTTCTAAAATCTCAATTCTCATCCGACGTTCAGAACAACAAAGAAAAAAAAGAAGAAAAAAGCTAAGAGAATGGAACAGACCGACGGTCTGCCCGGGTGAACCGGTCCCGGTTTAACCGGGTATTGACCGGTTCTCACCGGCCCTAACTGATCCAATTCAACAGCGGTTCTGTAGGCCCATTCGGACCGGATAGGTCACCGGTTCGACCGTCCGGTCCGGTCCGGGTTTTAAAACATAGGTCATGAATCATAAAGTTAATAACCAGTTGTCTACAATTATTATGTATTTGGAATTAATTTAAATTATCTGAGGTTTAATTATGGGGTGTTTTGGAAGTAGATATGGGGGTTCAATGTGGCATCAGTGCTCAGTAGTCCTAAATGTCAAAGGTTTGTAAAATGACTCAAGCTCGAGTTTAAACTCGA
Organism: Verbena officinalis; assembly: GCA_958496215.1. Lineage (NCBI taxonomy): Eukaryota > Viridiplantae > Streptophyta > Magnoliopsida > Lamiales > Verbenaceae > Verbena > Verbena officinalis. The sequence continues at coordinate 3,339,743 of OY292385.1, forward strand.
GTTTCGTGTATAATAAAATATAAATACTAAATACAATATATATTTATTGTTAAGAGCAGGGTCACAAGCACGTGAACAAATATTTTTAAGCTCAAACTCGGCTCAGAGTTCAAAATTTTCAATTTTAAATTGTGTCAACTTATTAAGCTCATGAACCGCCTCGACTCATTTTATACCCGATGACAAACTATTGGTTTTATTCATTCTTGGGCTTTTACCTGTCTATGGGCCTTTTTCATGTGATTGGCCCATATTAAGTCATTTGGATAAGGAAACTCTGATGGGCCTAGGCCCATATCCGGTTAGATTACCCAACTCGACTTTGTGGATTTATAGCCATAACCCATATATATCTTACATTATAGTTTGCAATTTTTGATGTAATAATCTATAACTCTATTATTTTATATTATCTACCATACTCAAATCAAAGCTCGTATTTCTAGCTAAAATGTAAGCTACTCTATTATAATCACGACAAAAAAAATAAATTATTTTTATTCCAGCAAAGTTACTAAATGAATTTAAAAAACCCACCATTTAAAAATTAATCATAACCTAATAAAAACAACAATTTAGAAACACTGAACGTTCACATATGTATACTTCTCAAAAATAGACAAAGACAATTCGATTTTAAGTAAAAAATACAAATTTCTTCCACACAATTCGAATCAAAATAATGGAACATCAAGAGAAAAATAAAATCAACATTTGAAAGCCGTAATATCCACACAAATACCAAACACAATAAATTCAAAACAATCATAATCATTAGTTATCTTAACCAATCAGTCCATATCCGTATCACAATAAACCCTCTCAAAACCCTTGGACCCATAAAACGGCACCGTCACGGACCCGCAAAGAACCTTAAGCTTGCGATGGATCTTAAAAACCCCAACCTTCAACCGGATTTTCGCCCGGATCTTCACATCCAGAACCACATCGCCGGAGCCGCGCTCCATTTTCAGATCACGTGCCACCGCGCCGTACAGCGCCGTATCCTTCGCCACCAAATACATATCCAGATGAGTCACATTCCGTCTGGGCTGATAAAACGGATGAACGTTGTTGACCGACAGGGCCTGATCCTCGTAAAGCACCGTCACGTCGATCCTATCGTAGTACAATGACATCCGTTTGTTGGGATTGTCGGCGCGGAGCACGAAGTGGAAGTTGGAGTTGAGGCGATCGTGGGTTAAATTGTAGCCGTTGATGGAGCCCTGTTCGATGGAGTATTTGAATTTTTTGGGCTGGACTGCGAGCCAGGTGATTAGGACTATCAGACCGACGAGGATTATCAGGCCGAGTAAAACTCCGGCGATCAATCTCACTGCCGGCGAGTACCGCTGCTGCTGCGGTGGTGGTGGCGCCATGGTGGTTAGTTTTTACTTTTAATTATTATTTTTTTTGTGTTTTTTTCTTGGATGTGGGATTATGTGGGGATGAACGAGTTGATTTATATACAGGTGATAAAGGTGGAGATTGAACAAAATTAATACAGAATTACAGTCTACAGATGTGTTTTTGAGAATTTTTGTATAGTTGTCATGCTTTTTGGGATTTCTTGCATAGAACTCAAGAAATATGCGAGCAATTAAGGATTTGAGGACCTTCCATGTTAGGGGAAAAAAAGGATGTCTGAAGATGAATATTCTTGTCTTGCAGAGTTGAAAGATGTCTTTTTTTTTTCTTCTTTAATTTGTATGCATGGACGTATTTGGAATATTATTTGAATTGCTTGACAATCAAGGTATTCTAAAACCATCTTTTGAAGTTGTTCTTTTGGTGATTGATCAAGAAGAGTTGTCTTTTATCTATCTGGAAATGGATATAGAGATGGAATATCATATATTTATGGGTTTTTAAAGTTCCCTTTATTTATGAATCATAAATTTTGTTTTCTTTATACTGTTTGAAGGAATTGTATTTCCACTTGAAGTGATGTGATTGATATGGGCTTTAGCCTTATCATCTCAAAATTTGGTAAATTTAAGAAATTACTATATAATCCCTAGGGTTTCAATAAGTAAATTTCTTAAATTTCTGAAGATGTTTATTTTTAATATTTTTTGGTCTAGACCAGGGTATCCACCGTCGACTACAGTAACTAGTCCCCTCGCTGAATTGTAGGCACTTCTTTGACTGGATAGCTGGCCAGGAAATTTAAAGCTGCTCCATTCCCAAAGTCGGAATTCGAACCCCGACATTTAATTAAGGATGGATGAGTGAGTCATTTTTACTCAACCACACTCTCTGGTTTCTGAAGATATTTATACATTGTACTAAAAAGTTGTCATTCCAATGGGTCAATTATCGAGTTGTTAGAGCTAAGATGTACATTGGGCATCTTTTAAAGTACACTTAAAAGCCCATTCCAAATTATTAATTGAAGTCGTAAGGCCCATTCCTGAAATCCACAAATCAATATTTGTTGATGGGTCAGATACAGTTTTGTATTTAATCATAACAAAACTCCAAAATCATCATCCACAAGGGTTTGAGTATTAGGTGTCAACGGTCGAATTTGGACCAGATTGAAATTATTCAAATGCGAATTCGATAAGAATAGAAAAATAAATTATATCCATTTCAGCTTACGAACTTCGATTCTGCACAAAACAGGTTCGAGATAGACTCGAAATCAAGATGGAGTCAATTCAAACATCAAAATCGAAAGTTCTTGAATGGAGCATGACTCTATTTTAATGCTTTTCGCCTTTTCCCTTGATATCTAAGTCTCCGAGCAAATAATAAGACTCTTGATGAACTTTACTGCTTGAGTTTCAACTTTCTTTAGTACTTTTCAATTTTAATTGCTTTCTCATATTCTTTAATTTTAATTACAAAAACTTAACTATCAATGCATATGAAAACATATGTAACATTTCATTCTGACTCAGATTTCTTAAATAGTACTGTATATTGATTTAGCTAAGTGCTAAAACATACCAAAATTAGGTCATATTCTCCAAAACACAACTTTTTTTTTTGTCTGCCAACAAATCAATGTGCTCCAACTGAAATGGGAGCTTCCACATGACATACCAAAATCTCTTCTTTCCAAATAACTAGAAGTGGGTTCTTTTCAAATTGTTATATTTAACCAAATAATATAAATAAACCATTTAATTTTTACAAAGTTTCTAAAAACGACAAGAAAAAGCACCCGTGAGGAGTTAATTTGCAAGGCTGTCTAGATAATGCATTGCTATTGGTTATATTTCCACATAGAAATGGGATTCTTTTTTGTTATTGGTCCACTTGTCGCTTAATTTTACAATATTTAAAAATATTAATATTATTATTCTAAGAAGAAAAGTGAGAAAAAGGAGTAGAGTTGGCTGGATCATTATGTGGTGCAATGGAGGTGGTCGCCGCATATCCTTTGGAATTATCCCATCTTATGCCAACCTATCAGAGAAGGAAGCATATTCTACTATATATAGTGTTAATTGTATTTCTATCCATAATTTGACTTGTCTTCGATTTCCGACCCATACTTATTACTTTTTGCAATCTTGGTCCCATAAGTGAATTGCTTTTTACAATTTTGATCTCATAAGCGAACTTTTTTTTTTATATAATCTTGGCCGGTCTCATAACGGAGTCTGATAAGTATTTGATGAAAAATGAAAACGAGACACCAAAATTGTGAAACAAGTTCGTCTATGGTGTCAAAATGAGTTTTTTTTGTTGCTGGACTTCTTATGTTATGTATAATTAGCACGCTCGACTATGTGATATGAATTATCACATAAAAATTCCTGTATTTCTAATAGCATACAAAACCCTTTATTCTTGGTTTGGAGTTCACGCGCTTAGTATGTAACTGTAATTTCGTTTTGTTTGATTTATTAGCTGTAACATGATATTTCATTATATATATCCAAAATTCATTTCTAACATTAATGTTGCATACAACCTCCCATATTTATGACATGTATCAAAATTGCAAAAATATAATTCACTTATGGGTCAAAATCAATTAATATAGGACCAAAACAAAAAAACATCTCAAATTGTGACCAAAAATACAATTAACTCTAAATATGTACACATATATATAACCCAGCTATTCACAAACTAATATATATTACTCTGGGGCCTAAGCTAAGAAGTACTCAGAAGTCAAACCAGTAGCTAGCTAGCAAGGAAAGCACCGCCATGGAGCCGCCACGCCGTGGCCAATTGACTGGCGGCGGCGGTGGTGGCCGTGCTATATAGTGATGTACTGATGTTCAATCTCTTTCTAAGGTTGTAATTTCTCATACTGAGAAGAAATGAAGAAGATGGTTAAAGTTTGAAAGAATTTCGATTTTTTTCTCAGACAGGGCAACTTCAATCCTTTGGCAAATCCGTGTATATTCAAGAATGGTTTTGGTTTATTGAGCTTTTTGGGGCCTCATAAAAGTGCTGTTCTCCAATAGCAAATCAAGAGCTCGATCCAGTTTTTTGAATATTAGTAGTTTGCTTTTTCTTTCTTTTTCTAATATGAATAAATGACAAAGAATTAGAGCATGTTTAGTGAGATGGTTTGTAACTAGGTTAATATTGTTTGTACCAGTTCTTCTGTCAGTTTGAAATGCAGGAGACTGAAGCCTGTAATGAGTAATCTCTCCATATGTTGAGACGTATTAATAGCTCCACTTATCAGGACACTTTGTTCTTGGGTAAATTCTATGTTGATATTAATTGAGATACATAGTAAACCATGTGTGGAAATATTAATGTAAGGTGCATCAAATACCATCCACAATGTATTAGAGGGATAATTACACGTATACCCCTCAACTTAGAATTGAATATATCACTTGGATAAGAAGGTCTCCCCGTATTGGGTTTCTGCATGTATTACCTGAATCTAGAAAAACTTGGTAATTTAAAAAAACATGGGATTTTTGTTGAGTTGCACATTAGCCATATATATACCATAGGGTTGTGGATGTATTTTACTCACAACAGTATTATATGTGTAGAATAAGTCAAAAGTATAAAATGAATGCTCCTAATTTTATCCTAATTAAATTACACGAGAAAAATTAGTTAGCACTAAAGTAAAGCTTTCCCTACTAATGACATGTGCATTCTCAGGAACTCGAACTCAGCATATGATTAAGCTAGTATAGTACCGAACAACTAAGCTACTTTACTTCGGTATGTTTTTTCCATGCAATATTATGCCTATTCTTTTTCTATTTTCAGTTTTGTGGATGAGATGCAAATAAATTTATTTTGAGTTGTTGGAAATTTTAGAGGAAAATGACATATTATAAAGATTAGTTGATGTTTCCACAGGATCATAGTTCCCTTCAACCATCACAACAATGTTTGTAAAAGTCAAAACCAATATATACTAGTTGATAATTGCCTAATTCGGACTATTTGATTGGAAATGATGTTTAATTATTTCTCCACTGAGGCCAAGGGAAAAAAAGGTAATTCGAATAGTATAAAAATTAGCAAAATTTGTTTAAAGGGATAATTTCATTTTCCTATTACTAAACTATAGGCCATTATTAGATTTTATTCTTATAAATTCAAAATTGTCGCACTGTATCCTTACATTTTCTAATTTTATCAATCTTTGAATGTGACTTGAATTGAACCATGGTCCATGAACAAGCTTATAAAGAGAATCATTTTCCATTATTTTTGTACAATCACCACTCATTTTGCACATTTGAATTGAATTGGTACTCATGAATAAACTTGTGGGATATTTTTGGGCTCTAAATTAAAATCACCACTTATTCAAGAGGTCATGCTCTATCTCTAACTCATAGCATTAAATTTAGTATTTAATTGCAATAAAGTAAATGTTAATTTTAAAAATCTATTCATAAATTAAAAATAGAATATTATGCGAATTTAAATCCCACTTATAAAAAAAGAAAACTTTTAATGGATTTGAAAGCAAATAATATTATTATAGAAATAAATATAAGTGGATGGAAAGAGAAATAATAGCGACAAATAATTTACGCTGGAATTCAATAAAAGTCATTAAACCTTATTTCTTCACGAGTAAAAACACATCAGCGACAGATATACTACTGCAAAATGCCATAATCTTCCAACGACAAGGTCCACCGTCTGCACCAACCTCAATTTTTTTGCAGCTTCATCTCACTCAGAGGATTTTGCATTTGTAATTGGAGACAAGGTCCTTCTCTTTGGATCTTAGAAGTGGGATTTCGATACATAAAGAATTGAAATTGGAAGATCAATTTTTAAGGTATGTTCCTTCTTTCCACTTCAATCTCAAAGCAATTATCTCAATTAATTTTTTTTGCACCTACATTCATACGTGAATTGATTTTTCTTTTCTTTAAGGTTTATTGTTCTAATAATGGTGAGTTTGGTTTGAAGTATATCAAAATTATTTTCAACTTTGTTGTAGTCATATCGAACTCTGTTTATATAGACTTCATGAATTTTAAATAAATCTAAAATTATTTTTGTGAAAAATAATTATTTATAATCAAGCAAAATACCAAAATGGCCAAACAAACCCAAATTCTAATAGAGATGAGTGTATATTTTTGTTAACATTAGATTGACTACATCAAAGAATAAAACTTTAGAAATTCATGACTATACATTTTAAGGATACTTTGCTAAATTCAATTATATCTTTTCTTCACAAACACAACATATATCATTTTTTTTGCTCAACAAACATCATTGAAGTTCTTTTCCATAACTCTGAAAGTTTCTTTCAGATCTCTCAAATTTTATAAAAATGACTAAAAAATATTTGAATTTAATTTGTATATATATCCTTAGAATCTCTTCTTTGACCTGTACACAAGCATCTTTGAGGTTGTTAATTTTTGGATTAAATTACTTTTCTTTTCTTGGATCATGATATAAATTTATTAAATTTGTCGTTATAACTTGAAACTTTTAATTATATTGACAAACAGTATTGTTTATGGTTTTGGGAAATAATGATAACTTTATAAATAGTTAATTAAAATAGTATTACATTTATAGAATTTAAGTTCTATTTTTCAAAAAAAAAAAGGAGAAAAAAGTTCAAAAAATTAATTGCTTAGTAATACGAAAGGTTTTTTTTTTCTTTTTCAAATTTGTTCTTTTTTTTGTTTTTGCAAATATTTAATTTTCATTTACTTAGATTTCTTTGATATAATCCAGTGAAAACTTAATAAAAAAGTACGTACATTATTCTTTTGTCTTTACTTATATTTAGCATATATAGCATAAAGTTGACACCTAACTTTAAAATAAATTTAATAAGTTTTTTCTCGAGACTGTAAGCTTATAAGTTAAGGACTATTTCTTAGATTTGAATCTTACATATTCCATATTAGGCGCCACTCTATTCAAAATAATATTGTTTATTTCCAAGTCTTGTGAAATTTGATCATATCATATTTTTTAAAATTAAGTTCAATAGTTCAATTATTTTTTTTCTAAGTCCATTTATATGAGTCGAGTTGGATTAGACCTCTAAGGTGTATAGCTCTCCATACCAATGTAAGGTGACTAGAATCTGAGATATCTGATTAAACTAGCATAGTGCCGAATCGCTAAATTACGTCACTTAATTGTCAACTATTTTACTATAGTAACGTTTGGCAAAACCGGCCGGTTGAAGAAAAAATATTAAGATTTAAATTCGATATTTTTCTTTTACAATTACTGAAATGTACTTAAATTTAATTTAAATCAAACTAAATTAAAATGAAAAGTCCATGATTTTTGAATAACCATTAGTGATTATATTCGAGTCTTAATAAATTTGATGTTTTTTTTTGGAAAAAAAAAACAGGGCAATTTATTATTTAGGTTTTCACTTGGGAAATTTTATTTTTTTACAGCATTAAGAATTCATTAATTAATTATTATAATACAAATAATACATTATTTATTTGATCAAGTAGTTAGTTTTTGATCATATATGAAAGATGTATATATAGCGGGAATTTAAAAAGGTAGGAGTTTTTCTTTTATCTCCAACATGACATGACTTTTGCTATACCTACGTTTTAGGTCTATTTTTTCACCAAATACTCATAACAATTCGCCTTCTTCCCTCCAAATCTTCCCTTGGAACTCCAACTTCGCATCTCGGAAATCAATCTGCGGCATTTGTCGTTCAATATTCCTACTCGCAGGTCGTCAGGTGCGCAATATCTTTGCCTTTTAGCTCCTGATTTGTTTCTGCCCCACGGTTACGGGGTTTTTGCTTTTGATTTCAGCAATCTCTTTGTTTCTGGAATGCTGAGTATTTCTGAAGGGGAAATTTTGATATAATCAATTTATATCTGCAAATATTGCACTATGGGATGGATATTTTATTTTGAAATGTCATATTTGAAAATGCCCAAAAGGTTTTCCGTTTTTGCTGATTGTATCTGTATTGCGACTGCATAAATTAGGGGTGTTGTGGTTTCTGGTTTGCTAATGAAATGTAGAATAATAGTAGAAGCTCCGCAGGCTCTTCACTCATTTTTTAGGGTTTTTTCAATATCAACATATTTATCATTAGAAACGGGAAGTTGCTATTCAGAAGTATAATAAATGAGCATATTGACTTCTACAGGCATGAGCACATTCGTTGCTTTAGTGCAACTGAGGGGTTTTTGAACTTTTTGATATTTGCTGTAGAGATATTAAATTTGTGAGACAACTTTTCCATGTTTATATGTGCCACATGGCTTCCCCTCAGCTTCATAAAGTTAAGAGTTTTTGTTGTTTTCGCGTAGTAATTTAATCGGGTGGTGCACTCACTCACATATATGTTAGAAGAGAAAATAGTGTAGTGTAGTATTGGATATTTCCCTATGTCATTCATATAAACAGAGTAAAGAGAGTGTGACAGACCTATTTAAACAATCTAAATGGAAAAAGGTAAAATAATCTTATATATCCTAACTGATATTAGATATTCTAATGCTCTCCTCAAGTTGGAGAATGTATAAAATCATGCTCACATTTCTACATAACGGAAAATGCAAATGCACAAAACAGAAGTTAATCCTCATAAGTTAGAATATTATATTATTTTAAACACATTAAACACATTAACCTTTCTTTGGTCCATGTTATCTTGCATCCCCTTTCGCAATCTTGAAATACCTGTATATGAGTAATTTTTTTTTGTTTTGCATTATCTTCTCCTTTGTATTTATATGAATCTGCAAATTAACGATCACGAGAAACAATCTTTTCTTGTTCATACATGCATTGAAGATCTTTATTTGTTGGTACTGGATCTTTGATGTTCAATAATAGGTCTACGTGACTGATGTTACTTCCTGTTGCAATTTTGAAGGACATGGATTCAAGTGAAGTGGTGGTGTCCTCCATTCGGGCTGGTATGAAGAGGGAGTTTGCCATGATGATGAAGGCACAATCAGAAATGGGTGTACTTCCTTCTGGCAGAAGGAGAGTTACCAGGTCGCAGAGTGCTGGAAAACCTGACAAGGTGTACGTGAGAACAAAGACTAATCGGAAAATCAAAGGTTCTCAGTCTAAGAAAACGAGAGAAAATGATGAGACAAAATTGGAAGAGGAGGATGTGGAGAAATTGGAGGTGATTGATATTTCTGACAGTGAGAAAGGAGAAAGGAGTGAAGTAGCAGAGGCTGTGTCTAATGTAGGGGATGTTTCTAGAAACTTAGAGTCTGAGTTAGTGTCTGCTCAGTGTATCCAGGTAGAGGTGGAGGCTGACACTGATATTGGAGAAGGCGTTGTCCAGCCTTTGTGTGCAGAATCACCATTGGTTCAGGTGGAATGTAGTGGCAGAGATTTTGTTCATGAAGATCATAGAAAAGCTGAAGAAGCTTCTGATTTAGGCTGCGACAAAAATGAAGCTTCTACAAGTGGGGTGTCAGAGAAGCCGCTGAGGAGGTTTACTCGTTCAGCCCTGAAGCTGAAGCTTCAGGATGAAGAGATGGGGTTAGAATCAAGGGCAGAAGTTCTAGAGAGTGGAAGTGCAGTGCCTTTGACCACTAGCCCGTCAAAACTAGAATTGAAAATGTCAAAGAAAGTTGAGTCTAAGAGGATTCCAACAAAGTTAAAGGATCTTCTTGAGACAGGGTTGCTCGAGGGTTTACGTGTTAGTTATGTTCCTGGATCAAAGGTAAATTCTGTTTTTCTTTTTTACATTTTTGTTTCTGTTCAGTTTTTGATATCTGATTGATTGTTCTCTTTTCTTAGCGGAGAAGGCATCCGGAATCTGAAACTCAGGGCGTGATTCAAGGAACTGGAATATTATGTTCATGTGCTGAATGCCAAGGAAGAAATGTAAAGGATTTCAAACATTAATAGTTTGCCATTAATTTGGATTGTTCTGTTCTATTTACTGTTGACTGTTGTTGGTGTAGGTCGTCACACCTAACCAATTTGAGTTGCATGCTGGTAGTGGGAATAAGCGCCCACCAGAATATATCTACTTGGAGAATGGAAAGAGCCTCAGAGATGTGCTGAACGCATGCAAAGTTGATCTTTTGGAATCACTGGAATCTGTGATCAAGAACGCCGTTGGTCGTTCAAACTTCACAACTGCTTATTGTCTCAATTGTAAAGGTGATTTGCATGAATGCCATATGTTACCTGTGCCTTTGTATAACATCTTTGACATTACTTTTCCTTTTTTTGTTGGGCCTTATGCTTATAGGGCTGATTCCTGAATCTGGTGCTGGCAGACCTATGCTGCTATGTGATTCATGTTTTCTGCCAAAGGTGTCTGATCCCACCCATACTCAGATTAGCGATACACCCCACAGGTATTTAGTGGTTGTTTTTTATTTATGTATCAGAATTGAGCATCTTTGCCCAGTAACCTTAACATTATGCAAAAATTTCAAGGAGACCGTATAAGCAAACTTGTTAGAAGCGTAAGATCTATGGAAACCTCTTTATGTTTTCTACAGCCCGTTATGGAAATCAGAATTTATGAGAATTAACAAATGAGCACCAAATCATGTGACTGAGTTTATTCATTCTCTGTTTATTGGATGGGTGAATAAATTAGCATAACATTTGCTTATGAATTCTTGGAAGAGTACAAAAGTTCTTCAAGGCAATGCCACTAATAGCACATGGAGTCTAGAAATCAATTAACCTGTCCTTTTTTCTTTGTCTGTGGGTATTGAAATCCACTGCATTCAGCCTATCTTATTACGTCTGTTCTCTGTCTTCTTGTGGTGTGCACTTATTTATTTAAGTGCTATTTTCGTGCGATATTTTAGGCCTCCGTTAGCTGGTTCATCTGCTCCAGTTTCCTCTAGTTGTGAGGCTGAAGTTTCAGAAAGTGCTCAAATTTCTTCAAATTGCCAACCTCAAATGAAACGTCAAGGGCGGCTAACACGCAAGTATGTACTTTCTGTTTTTATTCTATCTACAATACATTTAATAGTTTCAGAAGTGCGTACGTCTTCAAATGTAACGTTTGTTCCATTTGCTGTATATATCATAATTCTAATACAAGTTGTTTCTTTTACAGGGATTTGAGATTGCATAAATCAGTCTTATCAGAAAACGTGCTTCCTGATGGCACCGCTTTGTCGTATGTTATGCATGGAAAGGTGAATGAGTTTATAATTAACCTGCTTTGTATGTCTTCTGGCGTTAACAGGAGTTGCTAAATGACACTCTAAAGTAAATCTGGATTTCTGGAAATGAAGCTGAAAATTGTATGTTGAATTGTTTTTTAACACTTCATTACAATTTTCTATGGAGCAGATAAGGCTTGAGGGTTTTAAAAAGGATGGCGGTATCTTCTGCATGTGCTGCAATGAAGTGGTATTTGCTTTACTTTGTTATGTTAATATTTATGTTCACTTTTTTGTGGTATACACCTTGAAGTTACTGGTTCTTGATTTTGCAAACCCTTCTGTATGAACAGATAAGCCCCTCACAGTTTGAAGCTCATGCTGGTTTTTCTTCACGTCGAAAGCCGTGAGTATCTGTTCTCTTCTTTCGTGATTATTTGTGGCTGTGTGGCCTAGCAATTCCATACCGAAATTTATAATTCTTCGAGTTTGACTTTATTTGATTGGTTTCAGATCATAGAATTCCATTTTTCATGAGTTTGACAAATGCCCATCTTTTGTACTTTTGATATGCCAAAATTTTGAATATGGAAAGTATATAAATCTACTAATTTCTGAAGGAAAATTATTTAAAATGAATTTGGGTAAAACCCAACTTAATGTTAATAGTTTGGCTGCCTTTTAATTATCAGAGACTGTTGAATTAAAGTATATATTTACACTTGAGTTATTGTGTGCAGATTCTGCACTACTCATGCAAGCAACCTAGATTTATGCACTTGATTAATTGTGCACAGCTTCTGCACTACTCCAATGCGCACAACCAAATATTCTATTATATCATTATATTAAATAATTGTGTTGGAGTAGTGGTATCAAAAAATGTTATTCTCTTATATCCAATATCATGTATTGTCCCAGTGCCCATATCTGTTCCAGTGCATCATTGGTTTTTAATGATATAATGTAAAGCATAATAGAAGCAAATTTAGGATGTTCAATGCTTGTTAAAGAAAATTTCATAATAAAGATTCGGTTTTGCTTCTCGTCGAAAGATGTGAGTATCTTTTTAAGTCCCTTGATTTCATGATTATTTATGGGAATACAGGTATTTTAGTTGCACTTAAGCATTAGACGCTTTCTCGCACGTAATCCAATTACTTTTAACTGGGAATTTTATAGGTACATGAGTATATACACTTCAAATGGGGTGTCTCTGCATCAGCTGTCCCTCGAACTATCCAAACACCGCAAATCATCTTTAGAGGAAAATGATGACCTCTGTTTTATTTGCGAGGATGGGGGTGATCTGCTATGCTGCGAAAATTGTCCACGTGCTTTTCACGCTGGTGAGAATAGTCACATTGTAGCACTTTTGGTAGAGTTATTTTCTTCTGTTTAATTTAGTATGCCTATAAAATCACGGAAAATATGCAGTTACTTGAAAATTCATGCCTATGTAACAAATTATGTTCCTGAGACTGTACTATGAGAAAACACTAAAGAGATCAGAACACCGCATATCATTCTGTTGCTTATTTCCTTCTACAATCTCATTCCAACTTTCAATTCTACACTAACCTAGAGTACTGGTGGCTCCATTTTGGTAATTGCTTGCATTTTAATCCCTTTTACCACTTCTACATAGATTCTTAGCATTCGCTCTTGGTTTTTCATTGCAGAATGTGTTGGGCTTCCAATTATTCCTCAAGGAACATGGTATTGTAAATACTGCCAAAACATGTTCGAAAAGGAAAAGTTTGCAGAGCGTGATAAAAATGCAATTGCTGCTGGAAGAGTCCCTGGTGTTGATCCTCTTGAGGAAATAACGCAACGTTGCATCCGAATTGTTGGTACATTTCCAGCTGCTGATGTAGGCGGATGTGCCATTTGCAGGTTGAGTTATATTCCTTACCAGTTTATATTTGGCATTTTCTTTTCAAACTTTTGATTGATACCTTAATAAAAGAATTAATTCAATGTGTTGAATCGTTCCCCAAAAGTTTTCAAGTAAATCAACAAAGCAGAAAAAAAAATTCAGATGGGTTTTCTGATTTTAGTGTTCATGGATATTGTTGAAATTGACACTTGACCATTTATTGATGATTAGTATGTGATTCACTATATAGCTTAATAAAGGCAAATTAGCCGTTATAATCTTTTTATCCTGTTTGTTTCCTTTGATCTTGTATTTCTATTGCCTTTTCAATTTCTTTTCCTTTGTTTGTTTAACTCTGTCGATATTTGGTTCTTGCAGGGGTCCTGAATTCAGCCAGTCCGGATTTAATGACCACACAGTAATTATATGTGATCAGGTAATAATACCATGTTCTTGATATTATCTATTAAAAGAAGTTTTTCTGATGTGATCAGTGTGATAAACTATGTCTGGTTTTTGTAGTGTGAGAAAGAATACCATGTCGGCTGTCTAAGGGAGCAAAACATTGATGATTTAAAGGTTTGCAGATACTAAAACTACGTTTGTTGGTTCCTTAGGTTGCAGAATTGATAATTGCACTTAATTTGCACATAAACCCTCTTTTTATAACAAATGGTACCTACCATACAAAATGCAGGCCTTGCCGGAAAATGAATGGTTCTGTTGCAGAGAGTGCAGCAATGTTAACTCCTCCCTTCAGAAGCTGATTGGAGACGGTGAGCAGAAGCTTCCAGAAGCTATTTCAGAAGCTCTGAAAAAGAAATGTGAGGAACAAAGTTCAGAGCAGAGTACCGAGCATGAAATAAGATGGAGGCTGCTCAGTGGGAAAAAGGCTTCTGAAGATACCAGGGTGTGGCTTTCTGGTGCTGTCACTATATTTCACGTGAGTAACTGTTTTGAATTGTTTATTATATAAATTGCTTCATTATTTCAGCTCTCATTTTCCATTTTTCTTGAGTTATCGTGTTCAGAGATTAATTGATTCTTGAGGAACTAGTGATAACATATCTTTTGAAATTTCTATGTCCACTTGTTTTCTTTTTTGGTTCTAAACCTCATTTATATGCGTCGATCCAGATTACCACTTGTTTGGTTTCATTTGATTTACTTTTTTCATTTTCAATATTTTTACTCTTTTGATAATTATCTTTGGTTTTTTTTTTGTTGGCTTTTTATTTAAGATGATGTGATTAAAAAGCTTCTGATATGATGGTTTAGACTTTAGAGATTATGGAAAAAAGTATTTTTATCTGAATTGAAATTGGTAAAGTAAATACATTACTAATTAAGTTGGTTGTAATGATTTTATATTCATAATTTGATAGTAGTTGATTAGTTGTTTTTGAAAATAACAAATTTTAGCTGGACAAAAGAATCCAAAATAAGATAATGTCGGATTTTAATAGTTTTAAAATGGAGAATAAAAATGAAACCATACAAGGGCCTAACAATATTTAAAGAAAGCTTTTAAAAATCTCATTTTGCTATGCATATGTAGTGCAAAATCTCATTTTGCTGTGCATACTCAGTGCAAAATACAGCGAGTTTAAAATTTTCTTAACTAGATTAGATTTAACAGCACAGCAAATATTTTACACTTGATCTGGGTAATCAATAAACATGCTTTATGTTACTGTTTGAACAAAAAAAAAAAAAAAAACGTTGGAGCTGATGTTTATCAAATAAAATCATTTACAGGACCGGTTTGATCCTATTGCTGATGCCAGCACTGGACGTCTTGACCTTATTCCACACATGGTTTATGGGTAAATGAGTCTCTTGAACTCCCCACATGCCTCTTTATGTCTCTTCTTTCATGGAATATGTAGTGAATTATTGCTAATTATCTGCAGGAGGCAATTCAAAGACCAGGATTTTTGTGGCATGTATTGTGCTATATTGATGGTCGGGTAAGAAATATTATGATTTCATATTTCATTAATACTAGTAATCAGACACACTCGATCCTTGTGTAAAATTAAAAATAAAGTAGATTTAATAATTCAATTGAAGATTAATCATAATATTCTACTTTATAAGTATTAAATAATGATATATGAATGTAAGTTTTTTGTATTTATTAAATTATTAAAAAAAGAAAATTTGAAATAAGATGAAATTTTATCATTGAAAAAATGAAAAAATAAAAGAGTGACAAGTTCAGAATAATAGGATATATAAAGTGAGTGGAGATAGGAGAAAGATTGATAATGTAAATACAGAACAAAAGGTTAAAAGATGATTTCTTCTTCTTATTATTATTTTTTTTGGAAATTTGACCTGATATAGTAAATTACTTGATTAGCTCGGTGGTAGTCTCTGCTGGAATCATTCGGATTTTTGGAGAGGAAGTTGCAGAGCTTCCTCTAGTTGCAACGAGAAGTGATTGTCAGGGGAAGGTTGGTTATTTTTAACCTGCTTTTGCTTTCTTTTAAGAATTAGGACACAAGTTTAGACTCTAAATGAGTATTTGTTTTGCAGGGTTACTTTCAGTCACTGTTTTCCTGTATTGAGGATCTTTTATCATCCCTGAATGTGAAAGATCTTGTGCTTCCTGCTGCTGAGGAAGCTGAATCATTGTGGAAAAACAGATTTGGGTTTGAAAAACTTGGCAAGGAGCAGGTTGGTTAATCTTTGGTTTTTTAGTAGTATATATTTCTTTGCAATTCCAGGGTGGACTTTTTAGTTGAAAATAAACTATTAGGATTATAAATTATTATTAGTTTCATATGCAATTATTGTACGCAAAAAAGAAAAAGAAAAATTAAAGTATAATCCAAAAATATTTGATCAATAAAAACAACTGTGAACTTAAATTCAGTTTAAGGAATAATAACTTTTGAAATAGCCTTTTGATTTGATTGTTTATTTAGTTATCAAACTCTGTGCAATTCTAGTGCGGACTTTCTTGTCGAATATATTTATACGCACACCGGCACATGAACATACAAAAAGTTCATTAATTTTTATTTTTTTGGCACTCAGTTTATTTATTTGTTGCGTTTGCAGTTGGATCGATACAAAAAGAGCTACCAAATGATGATTTTTCAAGGAACGTCAGTTCTACACAAGTCGATCGCCAAGTCTTCAAAATTGACTGAATGATTTGATGCGGTTTTGCCTTCTCTCCTGACAAACCTTATTACACATTTTTTGTAGGTACTGTTCATACTTCCATCTTATAGAAGTAAAATCTCTCTCTCTCTGTCTCCGTCTGCTTTTCTTTCATTCCTTCTTCAATTTTTCTTTTCTTCTTGATGATGAATTTATAGAAGTGAAATCTAAATGTGCATAGTTATACATCCAGGCATCAGGTACATTTATTTAACGTAGATTATAGAAATATCTAACCAACAATAGTGTAAATTTTTTCCGTAGTAATTGGATCCATTTTTGTCCTAGTCTGAGATAGGTTTTCTTTTTTCTGAAATTTGAGATAGGTTTTCTTTCTTGCCATTAGCTGAGGTTTTTGGTTATTAACTTGTAGCATTGTTAGGCTTGGTTCTACTGAGTTGGAGACCTGAATTTCATTTTCGATAGCATTGAACTTCCAAAACGTTGTCTTACTTTATTTTGTTTTAAATAATGACTTAACAAACGTAGATGCACCGATTTTGCACTGGAATACGAGATGATATATGTGTATAAAAATATAACCATTTTTAAATATATGTATCTTTTCTTGGAATTCTCTTATGTGCCTCCTTAAACTTTTCAATTCTAATTTTGACTGCCCTTTTTCACCATCCCATAAATCACCTTCCAATTTTGTTTCATCGTCTTCAAATTAATTAGCGCACAAGTAATATAATTAAAACTATTCCAATGAAAATTTGGAAATTGCCTAATAATTCAAATTCGTAAATACAACATATATCTAACCATGGTGGAGTTCGTCGACATTTTTGTCCACAAATAAAACGGCTAAGCGTATCTCAAAAGCCATTCGAAACACTTCTTACACTTCTTTACTGTATCCGACATGGTGTTGGATTAAAGTTTAATTTTATCATTTTAGGATACTGTAAAAGTGTGTAAGAATATTAGTAAACAAGACATAACTAATACATATCGGATACTATATGTTAAATCATTTTATACATGTTGGTGGAATTTAGGTTGTTACATGGACTTTATAAAATTCGTTTCAACCAGCACTATGCCTCCAAATTTAAGTCTTTAATTTATTTGATTTAATATTTGTTGTGCACAAATAAGTCTCCCTCCGTTAAGGGAATTTGCACAACTATTTTTAGCATTATTAATGAAAAATAAAAAGAGTGAATTTATTGATATTAGTTAGTGTGATTTATGTATTGTATATGAAATATAAAATAAGAAATTTAAGCCAACATACAACAAGTTAATTATGAAGTGTTTTCAAAATAAACTAGTAATAAGTTCAAAATCTAAATTCAGAGCAAATCTATAAAAAAAATTATTCATCGTATTATTAAGCTGTAAAAAGCATAAATGTGATATTAAAATATTCTTTATAAAAGGAAAAGCTCTAAAAAATAAAAGAACTCGAGAACAAGTTCAAATCTACAACAACTTAAAATTTAAACTTATAATTGCTGAGAATTGAGATTATCACCATCAGAATTATCAATCATCTTCCAATTTAATTTCATCGTCTTCTCGATCGTGTGTTACTCAGGTAATTGAGAATCTTTCACTTTCCTATTAGTGTTTGATCTCACATCGACTTTAAAGATTCATTTTAACAAGCACTATACTTCTAAAATTAAGACTTTAATTTATGTGACTTAAATAACACAAGATCACTAACAAATATATTTAAATTATGCATGCATAACTTTATCATATTCAAAAGGCTTTATAGCTATAATTGGATTTTGTTTCTCAGGTCAAACAACTCTACAAAATACTTGGTACGCTGATATTTCTTTCATTTCATTTTTCACATTATATTTTTGGCAAAAATATCAAGTATGTAAAATAGTATTGTCTTCTCATAATTATTGAGCTAGAATGGAGAAAGTGTTGGACTAAATACTGTGTTTATACAATATACTATTTCATTTCTTTAATCATCTTAAAATACATCAACTAATATAATTTTTTTGCATAGCACAAGTTGCATGCTAGTATATAAAAATATCATACATATCTTTCACAATATCGATACCAATTAATCTAAAGAACTTAAAAAGAGTATCTAATCAAATCATTGAAACTCTAATCTAGAAGTTAGGGAGTTTGCAAACCAAAATTAAGTTTTGGGGTTTTTTTAATTGAAATTAAAATTTGATTTGATTGATTTCTTAGAATTAAAAAATCAGAAAAAAGAAGAAGGGATATCATCAATCATGATTCAGCATTTCAGCTAACTGATGAAAGCGGGAAAATTCTCGATATTTGAAATTCAAACTAAAGACCCTGTTTTAATTTAATACCAAAACGATCGTTCTTAAATGAATAAAGCAATCATTTCTCTCTCTAAAGGTCTCGCTCTCGCTCATCACACACTCACACACAGACGAATTTGTCAATTTTGATCGATTTTTTTCCCCGTTTCTTCTGAAATTGTTGATTTATTTTCTCAGGCTGACACGCGAATTAATCAAGCGGAGAATCTTCTGTTCTAAGAACTAATTTGTTTGTGTGAATAGAAATGGGCCAGATCCAGTACTCCGAGAAGTATTTTGATGACATCTACGAGTACAGGTGATTCTCGATAATTTTTTAAACCTTTTCGCTTCCATTTTTTCTCTGGAGTTTTTTCGTTTGTTTCAGAGAGAATATTGATAGTTTTTTTCAATTTCTCAGGCATGTTGTTCTTCCTTCGGAGGTGGCCAAGCTGCTTCCCAAGAATCGCCTACTCTCAGAAGTAAGTTATCGGTACACTCATCAGTGAGCACGGTCAGGATTTTGGATGTTTTTTACTGGTTATTTTAATTTGTATCTGTTTTTTCGACTGTAATTAGGTCTTTTCTCGAAGTGTTTTTTTCAGAACTGTTAAAGCTAAATCAGTACGGCAATCTGTGTTGTCATGTTATAAAATTGCAATTATTTTGAAAAATCAACTCAATTGATGATTTCATTTCTGCTACTTAGAAACACATCTTGTGGTTGGAAATATGAAAAAAGTGCTTCCTCCAGAATTTTAATTGATTTTATTGCTACTTCATTCTTGATTGTCAACTGCTATACTGATTTTTCCTGAAAATTCCATGAGCTTCTGTAAAGTTTCGTCAACTAGCTTATGAAATTTCAGAACCTGGTTATCCTTTGATTAGTATATCCTTATGAAAAATTCATTATCTTTAGTAATTTATCTTTTTATTTTGTTCTTCGGTTAGAACGAGTGGCGTGCTATTGGAGTTCAGCAGAGCCGAGGTTGGGTCCACTATGCAATTCATCGCCCTGAACCACACATTATGCTGTTTAGGAGGCCATTAAACTACCAGCAGCAGCAGGAAAGTCAAGCTCAGCAAATGCTGGCAAAGTGAAGTTCTTGTGTCGAAAGGTTACCCTCATTTCCTCTGGGAATTTACCTATTATAATACTTTAGTAAAAAACTTGTGTTCTTTAAGTGAATGTTGGAGTGCTTAGTAAGGTAGGGGTTTGAGAAAATTTCAACGTTGAAGCTTCTTTTTCAACGGCTTTTGATGTCTGCTTGCAGCTGAAATGTATTGAGTATATTTCAGATTCTTAACTAAGATGTTCTTGTTTGATAGTTGATACTGATTTTGTTTCTGCTTGTTTTGCATTAGTGGTTGGTTGGGCTTCAGGATTAATATAGCACAGCATTGTCTTTTAGGGGACAAGCACTTATCTCCTGAACTTTGGCTTTGATAAGAACTAAGAAGTGAGCAGCTTTGATTTAGTTGATTTATTTTCAACCTGGATATGGAAAAGAGTTGTATCTTCAGGATGAAAATGCATAATTTTCTTGTTCTAAGTGGATTGAATGTGCTCGAGAATCATGTAACAGTAGTGTTTCTGGTTCTTTGTTTTTCATTAATCTATGGACTTGCCACTTTAGTTAAAGTCAAAATTGTGAGGATCACATAATAATTAAATTAAGAAAACTTTGTCGGGCTTGTTTCTATTACTCATTCGGATTGGGCTCCAGTGGACTTAGGGGCCAAGGCCTTGACAATTATAGGCTCTAAATTTAAATTTTTTTCTTGAAAATCTCGTCCAAATTTCACTAGTTTGAACCCCACCTATTGTGTGTTGAGACTAATGAATTTAACAACTCAAATTATGCTCAAAACTTAAAAGTTATGTAATATATATCATGTATTTTTTTTTAATAGAAATAGTAGTGAACAAGTGCTTTAATGTAAAATCCCCAATTAAGTAGGTATAAATTTAATTAATATTATATTTATAATAGATGTAAAGACTTTGTAACATATGGAGTCAAAGAGGGGTTATGCATGTAGTGAATAGGATGAATAATTCAAAACATTAAATATCAAATAACGTTTTAAAGTTTGAATACATTTATTTAGACCACTTTGATATTCTAAGTTGTGATTTGCTAGCTATAAAAAGATAGGGCTTCTCATATATTTTCTTCAACATAGCACCGAAAAAAAATAAAAATTCTTCAACATAGCACCAAAAAAAAATAAAAATTCTTCAACAAACTCTAAGACATGTCTCGTATTTGCTCTCTGTTATTGTCTCTCGTTATCTTAGCTCTTGCCACTCCATGCCTCACTCGAAGTTTGGACCTGGATTCTAAATTATTAGGTTTCAATCAGAGGGAAATTAGTGAACATGAGATTTTGAGCTTAGATACATCAAAAAGAGCTAGCCAACGCCACCATCATGCTCCTCCCTCTCATGGCGACCACCACCATCATGCTCCACCGCCTCATGGAACCCACCACCACCAAGCTCCACCACCTCATGGCAACCACCACCACAATGCTCCTCCCTCTCATGGCCACCACCACCACCATCCTCCTCCCCCTCATGGCCACCACCACAGCCATGGAAATAAGCATCATGGTCAGACAGGGAAAAGCTCTTAAAAGCATAATGCGGATGAAATTTCGAATATTAGAAGTGAAATATGTTAATTTCTATTTATGTTTGATTATGTAATTGCGTATTTGCACTAAAAGAAAGGAAAAGGAATATGCTTTTGTAATGTCTTAGTATCTTAATGCAATGTTAGTTACTGTTATATCTTAATTTATTACTCCTTAATTAGAAATATTATACTTTTGATTTGAATTTTTCAACTAAATAAGAAGTTGTATAAGTGAAAGAAGAATTAAATGGTTGTTCCCTAAATTAATGAATTACAAGGAGGGAAGTTGAATTTGCACATTGACTAGATCATCTGTCAACAAGATTATTACTTTTTTTGGGTAAAACAAGATCAAGATCATCATTTAAATATGTACTAATCATATTGTCTGGCTCTATAATGGTTTCAATTTTTCAAGCACTTCAAATTTTATATCCTTTAGTCTCTAACAGTTCGTGTACATTAAACTTGATAGATTAGAAAGGCCAAAGAGCATATGAAGTTGATTAGCCTAGACTTCTCTGAAGAACCATGTAGAACAATATCAATAATTCATCAAAAACTAAACGAAAAGAAGTTCGAATTTCTGGAACAACACAAAAAATTTGGAAGCCGAATAATAATATAAAAGAACGAAAATGGATTAATAAAAAGATCAAGCGTTAGAACTAAATTAGTAATTCATTCAATTTCTTTGAAACAACAATTATAGAATTTGTAAACCTAACCAGGTAAAGGCCAAACAAAAACAAAAACACAGAAATCTACGAGCCCTTTACATCTTCACTTCTCTAAGAACTAGTAAACTTGGTGACAGCTTTAGTCCCCTCCGAAACGGCGTGTTTAGCAAGTTCTCCAGGCAACACCAATCTAACAGCAGTTTGAATCTCCCTAGAAGTAATGGTGGGTTTTTTGTTGTACCTCGCCAATTTCGACGATTCCTGAGCAAGCTTCTCGAAAATGTCGTTGATGAAACTGTTCATGATCCCCATCGCCTTGCTGGAGATCCCAACGTCGGGATGAACCTGCTTCAGCACCTTGAAGATGTAGATCTTGTAAGTCTCTACGCTCCTCTTTGCCTTCTTCTTCTTCTTATCTCCGGCGCCGCCGTCCTTGGGAAGCTTCTTCCCTGCCTTGGGCTTCTTTTCCGCCGGGGACTTTTCAGCGACGGCGGTCTGCTTCTCCTCCGCTGGCTTTTTCTCGGCGGGCTTCTTCTCTGCCTTTGGTGCCATTATCAGAAATTGGATTTGTTCTAAAGCGCCGGAGTATGGAGGTTTTGGTAGTCTTTGATTTTTTTTTTAGATTGCAGAGACAGTGGTTGGTTGAATGAAGAAAAGATTGCGATGAAGAGTTGGTTAAGTAGAAGAAAAGATGGATCCTGATTGGTCAATTAGTTGAGACTCGGATTTTGTATTTGAACCGTAGATCAGATAGTGATCTAATGGATGACGTTGCTTGTTTCGGTAGTCTCAAAATTTGCGCAGCGGGTTTTAACGTAATCCGTTGATTAAGGTGGAAACATACGGACGTGATTTTCTTTCTAGATAGCGGGAATTATTTGTTCGTGAATTATTTCATTTGCCGCCAGAGTAACGGATTTTTAGAAAAAAGAAAACAATAGTTAATATTCTTTTATTTTTCTCGTAATTATTAATTTAAAGAAGAAAAATACTGACATTATGGAATTGATACTTTTTAATTCCATTATTAAAAAAAAAACTTTTTAATTCCCATTTAAACATTGTATTGAACCAATTTAATGTGACAAAAATAAAAAGTAAACAATACCTACTAAGTAATGTAATTTAACATGTTAGATTAGTTTAATTAATATTTTACAGCTTAATAATCTTATCCTATTTAACCCATATAAATAAAATGCTAGATACGTGATCATGTCCTGCTGGATGTCCCTAGCCTTTTAATTTAGCTGAAAATTTGATTAATTTAGTTCATATATAATTGCAGCAATTACAAGTAAAGACAATATGTATATTTAAATTGGAAAATCATTTATATATTATTATTACTGCAATTACAATTTACAAGTGGTGAGTGCAAAAGAATCCTACACAAACATTCCTGAAATGCGACTTTAATACAAAACAGCAGTTCTTTTGTAGAATTCTTTCACACCTTACATAGCATACAGTCCTACGATTTAAGCCTCTACAGTTGTATCTACAAAGTCGCAAACTTAAAAAGAAAAAGGCATTGCAATAATAATTAATTAAAAAAATAAATTAAGTTCACCTGCTTAATTAAGTTAACCAGTAGCAATAATCTTGGCAATGGAATTAACCATCGGCGCGTGTCCTACAAACAACGCCACGTGTCCCATAAGCTTGTCCTTCCTTGAAAACGTGGTCCCACACGAACACTGCCATTTGAGATCCCCACAGTGCTTCTCGTGCGTCCGCAAATCCGACAGCACAGAGAAGTGCTTCCTGTTACACCTCTTGCACACATACATTTTTGGGCAATGGCTCCTCTTGTAGTGATTCTTCACGCAGATCATTGACTTCAGCGGCTGGAATTTCGCGTGGTTTTTGTTCCACCTGCAACCTTGCTGCGGGCAAGAGTATTTCCTCGGCGGCGCGCTATTTTCTCCTCCCATAGTAGTACTGCCGTTATTTTGATTTTTTATTGGGTTGCTGAGCGCCGCCGTGGATTTGTACTCGTCGCCGTGCGCCCTCATGTGCATCCGAAGATTGGCGTCGCGCTTGAACCCTTTGCCGCAGACCTGGCAGTAGTGCGTATATTTGGCTAACAAATCGGCGGCGTCGAGTTCCACGATGTCGTAGTTTTTTGGGGAAGTTGTCCCCTGCGTTGCACCTAGGGTTTCGGCAATCTCTTTCTTCTGAGGTAAAAATGGCGGAAAATTGTTGCTGAAACTGTGATCCGGACCGTACCAGTGATCGAGCGGGTCTTGGTGGTTGGAGAAGAAAGCCGACGGTCCGGCTTCGTCTGCGGCGGCGGCGGAAGGGGAGGTGCCGAGGGCCATCTGCTGGCAAGCGAACATCATTGAAGATGCTGTGACGATGATTTCCTGAATTAATGTGCCTATTGTTGGGATGGCGATGGCCGTTGACTCCGGCGGCGGCTGGCCGTGAGGATGATCGGGTGAGAATATCATGGTAGCTAGTGAGTGTACTTGGTCGGTTTTGTCTTTCAGGATTGAGAGATTGTAGAGGAAATTAGCGGTGTGTGTGGGTTGATGTTGAGGTTGAGCAGAAGAATTTGGTTGCAGAGATGAAGATATTTCTTGAGCTTCTGAAACTGATCCGTAGATTGGAACCATTTGTGGCCCATTTGGGTAGCAATTAGGATTTGCCCCCGTGATCATCATGGACAAATTAAAGAGAAATCTCAGTCCAATGAATCTTTCCCCTTTTCAATTTTGGATTCTTGTTTTGTGCTAGATTTTCATCAAATGTTGTTTTCCCCACAAAAACCCTGCATATGTTTTAGGAGAGTGATATATAGTGAGAAAGACTTCAACATTGACATGTTGAAAGGGGCTGCGTTTGGCCTTCTGTTTGACAAACCAAATAATAATTATAATAATAATAGAAAAGGAAGAAGTGAGGGAAAATAAGTTGTCCGTGTGTCATTTTATGATAAGGAATATACTGGACAAACTGGAACGTGAAATTTGCAGAATAAGAGATAAGCTAAGAACTGAAATCGTCCTGATAATGGACTTGACCTAACTCAATTCCAAAGCTAGTTGAAGAGAAGAGGCTTGTCAAAATCATTATGTATTGAACACAATATTTTTTTATTTTTTGATGTGGGATGGTTTAACAAAATATATTAACTAATTTAGTTATATATAATTCAATTGGTGGAAATTGAAATATATTTTGACATTGGTATACAAGCACGAAGGTAAAACGGAAGGATTTGTGGAGGTATGAGCAAGTCAACTTTAGAGCTTAAAACCATCACCATATGAGACCTCCCTCAAATGCCACCTAGATAAAACCTTTCAAAATGAGTTTTTTAGTATTAAGGGATAGGTTTGAATAATGATAATATTAATCTACTTCAATCACTTACTTGTATAAGTTAGTCGTAGGTACTAATCACTAACTGGGATCAATAATGCTAGTCAATTACATAAAACTTCTCAATGTTTGCGGTTTTCCAATTTCACTAACAAAACATTCAAATTTATATTTAATACGATGGGATATTTGCAAGGTTTTGTAAGGTACTATATATACTTTTTGTTGTTCAATGAGGTTGTTTGTAAAATTCAGTTTACCTAAAACGTATTTGTAAGATTTTTCAGGTTTCGATAATTTTTTTAAATTTTTAAGCAAATTACATCGTTTGTGTAAGTATCCCATAATATATTGTAATATTTATTGTCTACAGTTTGTGGCGTCAACTATCACGCATGAAATGTAGTTGAAGTTTTCAAATTTAATTTTAAGGTTGGTCAGTCATCTTCACATTAAATATTGACCCCCTCATGGTTCATGAATTACTTAATGTTTTTGGTGCCAAAAATTTAGGAGTAGGGGTGACTATCATATCTCTAAGCTCAGGACATACCATTGATTTTTCGGAACTTATGGGACCATGTTTTGATTTTTAACTAGTGCAAAATTTACAGAATATACTGATAACTACCAACATAAAACTGTTATCAGAAGGATTCAGCCATTATCCTGTAGAAAGAATCCTTAATCACTTGGGCCAACTCCTATTGGGAATTAATGGGGCTTGATTATATATGTTAATAATGTTGAGAATCTAGTTCCTTATTATTATTATTATTTTTCATAAATAGATTAGGTGCAAAAGAACATGGTGAACATCTCTATTAAATACTTCTTCTATCACAACATTAATGACTTTTTTTTATTTTTATGATATGGAATTAAATACAGAATATTACTTTTATTAGTAATGCACTGCAACCTCCATCATCCTTATTATGTATCCATCCAATAAAATGTTCTAAATTCAAACTCAAACCCCATCAACCTACCAATAGAAAAGAGTTCAATAATTAGTTAGTTATTAATTTGAGTTAATTGCTTTTTGGTCCAGTAATTTGACATGAATTTTATCTTGATCTAATGCTAATAGACTTTTGTAATTTTGTCCCATAAGTGATTTATTTTGCATAGTCTTATAACTTAGACTTTTTTTTTTTTTTTTTTTATTATGGTCAACTTCCATGCAAAAGGACTTTTGCAATTTTGGTTTCATAAGTGGACTTTTTTTAGTAATTTTGATCTCATTTACATTTTCTATCCCATAGTAACAACCCAAAACTTCAAAAAACGAAAAAAATAAAATAAATTACTTATGAGACCAAAATAATAAAAAGATAGTTATAAGACCAAAATTGCAGAAATCAATTGGTATGGGATCAAAATAAAAACATCATATATCCAAAGATAAGAATAGAACAAATCAATTATATATATAACTTTTTCATGTAATTTCTTTTAGTTTCTATCTTGAATATTATATATACAAAGTTAAGAATAGAATAAATCAAGAATTTTTAATTAATTCCTTAAACATTATCAAATATAGGAATGTTATATTAATATAATTTCTTTTCCGTATTCATTCCATTTTCGAGGTAATTTTAATCTATTCTTACATATCAATCGTCCCGTTAGAGTTTAGACATTTTACTTTTTTCTTCCCATTAAAACTCAAAATCAAACATAGACTTCATATCGAGCCCTTTTATTTTTCTGGGATTCAAAATTAAACTCGGCCCAGTTCATTGGGCCCAATTCGGCTTTCTCTGCTTCTCACTCCTCTGAGTACTACCGACTTCACCGGATAAGATAATGTGTCTAAAATATATCTATCTTTTTGCATATTCAAAAATCTGAGAGAGGAAGAAAACGAAGAATTCGTGCAATGGCTTCGGCAAGTCTTTCGTGGGCGTCATCTTCATTCCTTCAAAACCATAGCTTCACGAGAAGTGTAGCAACTGACACTGTGAAAGTAGCTGAGAAACGCTCAGTTCTAACGATTGTGGCTCAAAAAAAAGTGAAGAAAATTCGCAAGGTACACAAACTGTTTCCCGACGAGATATTTTGGTCGTTTTAGGTTCTGGTGATCTGGTTGTTTTTACTGCTTTTTTTTCCTTTTAATTTAGGTTATACTGAAAGAGGATGTGACGGATTTGGGTAAAAAAGGACAGCTGATGGATGTAAGAGCTGGGTATTTGAGGAATTTTCTGCTACCCATGGGCATGGCATCAGTTGTCACTCCTGGTCTTCTCAAGTAATTACAATCCTTTCAATTCTGATCAGCATTAGCATTTTCTGTAATCGGAATTTCTGCAGCAAACTCCCTTGTAAAATTTCTTTTAGTCCTAACAAACCTGTAAAATCCAATAAAAATAACTCTAAATGTGCAATGGGAATCATAAATGTATTACGAAACTACAAAATGTGCAATGAAATTTCCAAATATATTGGGTGTGTTCTTTTACATGCTTTTCATACATTTTCTTGTGAGTTCTATATATGTAAAATTATTATCTATGGATATATGATATGAATACGTAAATGGTTTTTAATGCGTGTTTCTTGCTTCTAGTTTGATTTACTTTTTGCTTGTACAAATTTTTATGGTCAGTTGGCTGGTGTTGCAGATTTCTCTGTCTCTCTGAGTTGTAGCTTGTGTTGATTGTGCTTAATTATGGAAAAATGGATATATAGATATCAATGAATAAACAAGTATTCACAAATAATTTGATTTGCATCCAATGTGTGAGTTTTATTTCACCCTAATGTAAATGGAAATTCGGCCACGAAATTTATGAATGATTTTTAGCTTTTGAAAATAAATGGATATGGTGACTTGGATGTATTGATGAAAATAATTTAAATTCAGATATAGGTCCATACTTGACAATATTTTACAGCATTGGTAGGATGGTTCGACATGCTAATTGCCATTTAAGTATAGTGATTGCCAATGGCCATGTTATCTAACATTTTGCCCCAAATGTTTTTGGTGAAAAAAGAAATGCGATCTTGAAATTGAAATTTCAGCAATTTCAAGTGCACTCATATTTCATCTATAAGTGATATAAACATAGCCAACTCGAGAAAACTTATATGCTATTGTCAATTCTAGGTATTATATAATTGCAGTAATTTGTGCCGGACTTAAATTATTAGGCTTTCTTTTCAAGTTCTTTTTGGCTTTGGTTAACAGTTCAGTATCATTATGCCTATCCTTGATAAATCCATGCAATATTGTGCTATTCTTTTCCATATTTGAAGACTATTCTATTTAGTTAAGTATTTTCTGTTCAACAAAGATTCTATTTTGTTACTGTGGGCAACTTCATCTCGTAGTATATTTTTCAGCTTGCTATGTATTAAGACAATGTAATTATTAATTAGATCCAAAAAGGCAGATATTTTATTAGACTAGGTGGAATGAGCCTTGATGGTGTTTTCTGTTTGTTCCTCAGGGAAATGAAGATGGAAGAGGAGAGAATTGAAGCCGAGAAAAAACGAGTAATGAGATTTAGACATTTAAATATGCTTATTTGTATATATGAATTTATATATAATACTGATTTTATTTATATTTTGACATCCCACTTCAGGTAAAAGAAGAAGCACAACAGCTGGCTCTAATTTTTGAAACTGTTGGAGCTTTCAAGGTTAAACGCAAGGGTGGAAAGGGAAAACAAATATTTGGATCGTAAGTTGCTTTTGAAAATTGTTAAGCATTTAATAAATGTTATCTTTTGAGAATAACTGCTGATATATGCACATCTTGATAGTGTCACGGCTCAAGATCTTGTTGATATTATCAAGGCACAGCTTCAAAGGTACTAGTTTCAACTTTCAAATTCATGCTTTATATAATATGTTGCAGTCAAATATGATTAGTTTTTCATGGTTTATAGACTCTTCATTTCACTTAATGATGTAGCCAGAGATTTCTTTTTCCACGAGGGTCAATCAAATAAGAACAAATTACACCTACAGCCCCTGAGGTTTAACAACATTACAACTTAGTCCCTCTGTTTTAAAAAATACAAAAAGTCCCCATCATTTCTCTTTATTACAAAACATTAACTTCCGTTAGGGTTCCGGTACTTTCCCACCAATTTTTATTTTTTATTTTTCAAGAATACCCTCGTGCCCTAATGTCAGTTTTGTAAGACCAAAATGCGCTAGGAACGTTAGGGTTTTTGTAATCAAGTGAAATGTCAGGGAGTTTTTTGTAATTTCTGAAAGTAAAGGGACTAAATTGTAATTACAGTAAACTCTCAGGGGGTTTTTAGATGTAATTCACCCTATACAATATTACCAAACTACTTTCTAACTATTGTCGCATTCATTTCCGTAGGGATGTGGACAAAAGAATCGTCTCTCTTCCAGAGATAAGAGAAACGGGAGAATACATCGCAGAGCTAAAGCTCCATCCTGATGTTACAGCTCAAGTAAGGGTGACTGTATATGCAAATTAGGCAAAAGACCAATTCAAACAAGCCCGTAAATTTGCTGCACTAGTTTCTTTATCCAGGTTTGCTTAGTTATTAACTTTACATTTGCTATTTTTTTGTATAATTATACAGCTCGAGTTATTATTATTTTTTTATATTTTGAGTTTAGCCCGATGTGAAAGCATGGTTGTTGATGAAGGCAAGAATCTGCACAAATAATTCTGTGTGTCACACATTAATTCCAATTGATTAGTATATAGTTAATTTGAATACTTTGCGTATAGGGAAGATAAGATATGATGATGATAATGTAGTTAAAGTTACCTAATATATTCTGAATTCTGATCTTGTGCGTGTCTTCCGGATAACACTCTTTACTTCTTCTTCCCACTCTACCACCACAATGCTCAAATAGTCAAATCATTCACAAATTATTTAATTTTTTAAAAAATATGTTTAAAAGCCAAACAATCAAAGTAATGATTTCATTGGTTCTGGCATCTTCGTGCAGCTCTATTTGGTTTAAATAAATTTGATTAAGTTTTTTGGGAAGTATATTGAATTACCACTACTAGTCTACTACCCCATTTTTAGATAAACTAATACATATATATTCATGGGATAATCACACTTACACCCTTCGATTTAGGGGTAAATATAACATCCCTTCGACTATTAGAAATTACAGATAGACCCCCTTAATCCTATCGAAAACCTACAAAATTGAATGGAAAGTTGCAAAATGACTAAATTATGTACAATATTTTTGTTATAGTGTTTGCTATACATGGAATAAGCAAAGTGATTGAGTTATTGTCTAGTTAATAAAATGTTAGTATCTACTTGGAATAAAAAAATGACTAATTGCAGGACCTAAGTATGAGATGGAACCATAGTGAAGGGGGTGTTTTTGTAATTTTCAATAGTCGATGGGGTCTTTCTATATTTTCTCCTAATTTGGAGGGTGTACTTGTAATTATCCCTAAAATTAATTAAGACCTGCCACATTTTCCGATTTAGATCAAATTCACACACAAAAACCACGTCATTCAAAATAAAACCTTTTAAGTAAATTAACACCTTATTAAAGTTCAAAGTTCAAACTCACGACTTCTTTTTTGGTGAAACCATTTTATTATCATTTAATCCAATTGCAAATTTTATATTATTTTATAATTAAGTTTGATACATTGGACAGCCATTTTCGTGCCTATCCTAATTATCATCACCCATTTCAGAATGGTCTATGCATGTGTTGTTTGGGCCACATATCTTAAATATAAAATGAAATAATAACAAGGTGGTTTGGCAATTGTACAACCTACAACTTTTCCACAAGTGCTTTTTTTATTAATAAGTCAACTGAGCTCCTTGGGAACTTTATTATCTGTTTTATTCATCATCTTTTATTGTATTCCATGCTATATTTGCTAGAATATATTCAGGTTTATAATGATTTATATTTAATAGTAATGTAATGATTATAACGTAAAATTCTTCCTACCAATAATAACTATATTTCCAAGGACTCGAACCCACTAAACTACATTACTTGGGGATAGTTTTTCGTATATTGTAAGACAAACTAAATGTGCTCATAAATTGAAACAAAAAAAAAAGTGCTCATAAGTATGTCATAATTACAAAAACAGCCCTCAATTACTAAAAATTATGGATAAAGTACTCCTGAAGTATTATCTCAACTGTTAAACTATTCTACATCAGAAAATAAAAAATGTGATGTTCAATATATAATGGTTTGACAAACTTCCGTATCTTGAGCTAACTTTTCAGGTTTGAATTGGCCAAAATTCATTTTCTAAGATTGACAAACCCGTTGTTCTGTTAGCTTCTGTCAAGGTTTTTCACTGACGCTGCTAAATAACACATGTAATCTGTCTAAAATACGCTTCTGAATGTTGTGGATTAATAAATTACAATTTACCCCTGAAGCATGCATAATTACAGAAACGTAGAAAGAATTTTTAGCTGCAGACTAAGATGAAAATACAAAGCCATAAGCAAAATAATAAAGTATTTGTTTAATTTTGATGGATATAATATTCACAATTTGAAATATATTGATTTACATGGTGAACTGTCTGAAAACATTGTAGAAGTCGTAAATACACAAACAAACACGTGTATTATATGATGTATGGACACTTCTAAAAATTCTACCATGCCATGTCGTGTTGTGTTTGACACCGTGTCGGACACTAGTGTAAAATGTCAAAAAAAAAAATCCGTATCAACATATCCGTATCATGTCCGTGTCACCGTGTTTGTGTTTCATAGTGTAGTATATGCTGCTCGGACAAATGATTTAAATTTTCTTTCTCGAATTTTAGAATTTTTTTTTGGTGTAAATTATCGGTTCGGGTAATCCTATATTGAGGGCCCTTAATCCAGTTCGGGGCTTAGTCACAGTTAAGACTCTTCACCCCTCCCAACAAATGTGTTTAGTGGGGATCGAACCTGAGGTTCTTCCTACAAACTCAGTCTGTGTTGCCAACTGAGTCATACCATGTTGGTACGAATTTTAGATTAAATGAATTAAATTGTGACAATTGAGTAGTAAATACATGTCAAATTGTATATGGCGCCACGTCGAAGATGTTGGTGCTGAAGTGTCCATATGACTTCGACTAAGCTATTTTACATGCCACACACGCGGGTGTCGCCGTATTAATATTAAATATTATATATTAATTCTGTATATTTCTCTTGATAGTGACTATTTTTGCTCTTTTATATATATTATTATTAAATAAATTAAAGTACCGACCCTCAACAAATCATTAACCAGGAAAATACACAAATATCTTTTTATATTATTATTTTCATATGATTTGGGGTTTTAAGTAAGAATTTGAAAAGTGATAAATTTATTCATAATTATAGTAAGAAAAAACTTTTGAATGAGGGAATATTATCTTTTTAGTTTTTATCGACTTTCAAAGAATATAGAGATAATTATACTTACACCCTTCGACTTTAGGATAAATAATACAGAAAGACTCCCCTAACTATTGGAAATTACAAACAGATCCTCAAACTCTAACGAAAATCTAAAAAGCTTAACAGAAAGTTTACAAAATGACTAAATTGCCCATAATAATTTTGTTATAGTGTTTGCTATATGTAGGATGAACGAAGTGATTGAACTATATTGTTGTCCAGTTAGTTAGAGTCTACTTGAAAACTAGGAAATGACTCGCGACAGGACATAAGGGTTAGAAAGAAGCATAGCCGAGGGGATGTCTCTATAATTTCTAATAATCGGGGGAGTCTTGCTGTATTTTTTCCTAAGTCGAGGGATGTAAATGTAATTATCTCAAGAACATATTATATTACATAATTAATTATGAATGTTGCTTATATTAATTCTGACAATCTACACTGTGACATATTTAAGTTTTTATATTATTAAAATTTGATCAAATAATTAATATATATTTAGTCTATGGATGTGTTGGGTGTGGCAAGAACTGGTAGTGCGTAAACTTCATCTCTGCCACACTTAGGCTGACCGAATTCCTCTTATTCTCAAAAAGTAAATTTGAACGTGCTATGCTATATTGCTATTTGTTCAATATACAATGTATCAACTACTAATTATGTCAGTTTAACTAATTTTCCTTCACATTCATCAAATTGATTGAATATAGCCCCACAAGAGTCCGATGGAGTTGGTACGTAGCGGATCCACACCTTTTATGGAGAGCGAGTTCGACTACTTCTATTGACATATTAATGGTCTTGTACTCTTATTGCATGGCGTGCATTGCGATATGCAAAAATTTCTATAAGCTCGCTCTCTTGAGTCTTGGAGCAAATTCTGATTTTGGTAGCAACCGATGTTGAATCCATCTACACTTTTATCTACCCAAAAAATTCATTGAATATAGACTATATACACGAATGTTAGTTACTAGAGGAATAGTACCTTTTATACATTAATTGTATTATGATATAATTTTAGAATTTATACATTTGATGTATTGATGCAATTGATTGGGATATAGAGTTTTTTCCTCATTTAGAAAAGAACAATGAATACTTTTGGGTATTTCTTAATCAGAAAATTAAGGGTTAATTAAAAAATAAATTTAAGAGGGGACATGATAGATTGATTACTAACATGTGTCCATTTGAACTGAATCCCTTCAACTTTAGGGAGATTTATATCTGACCACTTTCAGATTTAATCGTATTAATTTACAATTTACTCCCTCTAATTTGAGAAATAAAGTAATTTCTAATATTTCAAAAAATTTATAAAAGTTCACAAGAAAACTTGAAAAAACTATTATACTTTATTAAAAATATTTCCTTTGAAATTATTGTTATCAAGACCCATCCCTGAAATTAAAGCTTCACAATAATTATCAGTTTCTTAACTAAAAAAATAATTTTAATTCAAACATTCTATCAGCTTTTTACGAGTTTTAATATGAAATATTAAGAACTATATTATTATTTTTTAAACCAAAAGAAGTAAATTAAAAATACCCTAAATTAACTTGAGACTAAGTACCTATAAATCACCCTAATATTTAAACATCTCACGCAATGTGGGCACATGCTTTGGTTCAACAATAATCACCAAAACGTGCACATAACAAACAATGAGCCTAAGTCACTTAACCCCACCCACCTCTACGTATTAATTTGTGTGTGACTCGTCTGTCTTAGACTCTTAGCTTATAGATCTAATTAGATATATATCGAATTTAATTATTAGCTTACTCTAAAAATACTACATTATATTAAGTGCAAAACTTATAATTAGCTTAATTAATTAAATTGATCACATTCCATGACAAGATAGTCGAACCATGCCATAGAATGATCATATGGTTATGCTTCACCTAATTCGTTATCCTTTCACCTAATTGATTTAATTTGAGTTCTAAAGCTATTATTTGTTAATTTGATGATAATTTAATTAAATAAACTTTTTTTCAACTTATTTTGAGTTAATAAACCTTAAGTTATAATATATATAATTAGCAATTAGGTAATTAAATTTTCAAATATTAAATAACATAAATATAAGCATTAAAATCTTCATAAATTAATAACGATTAAAAAAATTTTAAAACTAATTTACTATTGAGTATCGAAAAATTAATTTAATAAAGAAAAGTAATTTTCTCCTAAAAAGGGTTAGAGGTTAATGATTCCATTTTTGGAAAGAAAATTAGTGGAATAATTTTGCCGAATTGAACACTAACTCATGTTTTTTTATGGATATGTAAATTAATTAATCTTTATATGTTTTTTAATAAAATGACACTTTATTTTATGTTTATATTTTTTGACATGTGCCTGAATTGCTTTTGATTATTATTAGTTTTTTTTTTGGGTCGAAATTATTGTTATTACTACTAACCACGACGACTATTCCTACAATCCTACTACTTTTTTTTTTAATTGCACTTTTAAATTCTAGGTTTGGGGACCTAAATTTCTACCTAAATTATCTTCTTTCATAAGGGAAAATAGTTGATACCACGTCA
Organism: Verbena officinalis; assembly: GCA_958496215.1. NCBI lineage: Eukaryota > Viridiplantae > Streptophyta > Magnoliopsida > Lamiales > Verbenaceae > Verbena > Verbena officinalis. Next base: position 3,375,213 of record OY292385.1, read on the forward strand.
ACCAAAAACAATAGCTAGTAATGTAGTTGCCTAATTAGTAATGAGGGTTAACTCTTTCAATCCAATTATTCTATATACAAGCTAGGTTTTGAACTCTAGACCTGCTTAAGGAATCTTGTACTTTATCCCATTAAATTAACTGAATTTTGGTAGATTACATATTTATTAATTTGGTGAATAGAATTGGAAAATGGGGTTAGTTTGTTAGGAAACTTGAGAAGTTAGGAATTATTCAGTTGAATAATTAGGTGTGAATAGGTGTGGCTAGAATTACAACTCACAACTTACAAGTGAAGTGAAGTGGGGTGATCAAACCTAGCAAGAAACAGCTTCTAAATGTATATATATATCTTAAGACTAAGATTTGTTTATATATAGTCTTTAGAAATGTATATAAAAATATATTTATATACAGATGGATACACATGGGATTGGCAGTTACCAACCTATCTTTCCTATCATTTATTCCTTTGTCATTTAATAGAAACAGACACTCTAGCAAGGTTTTTAGTTTAGCTTTATTTGTAATCAAATTCCCAAAGACAACCTAATCCACCACTTTTGCTTGGTTGTGCTCTTCCTTATGCCCCCAACCCTATACCCATGCCACCCCATCTCTCTATCTAATTCAGTCAATCATGTTAATTACGTAATTGAGTATTTTATACTTTTTGCTGTTATATATTTTAGAAAAAGATAACCAATCCGATAACAAGTGTACCATATAATTAGTTGAGTTTGACTAAGTCAATTAAGTTCAAACTATAACTTGTGATTCTTTTTTTGGTCTAAACCAAGACATTCATCACTGTCGATCTTGTGGATGAAAATCAGGATTCGAATCATTGACGTTTAGTTAATGATTAATGAGTCACTCCTACTCAACCACAACCTTTTGATTTCTATAACTTATGATAGACAGACAAAACATGATACATATTTTATACTAAATATGTATCCGATATGTATATACATATTATTATACACACTCACTCACGTTGGAGTGTTAAACATCGCTCTCCAACTCCGAAAAAGAACATGGAATAAAAGCAAATATATACTTGTTAAATAAGATAGGAAATTTTTTTAAAAAAAATAATTAAAAAAGATGCCCCATCACTCACTTTTCGTGAATGAAAGGCAAGCATGAATAGTAACCACTTGATCACACAAAGATTAATTCAACTTTCAACAAAAAATAAATAAAAAAATAATAAAAATAAAATCAACATGGGCTTGCTCTTGTTCAAAGAATTAATCACGAATAGTTACAATGAATAATGACACTTATAATTTTATAAGGAAAAAAAAGGATATATAAAAAAGAATTCTGGTAACAAATAATTATTCACATTGATCAAATGTCAACCGCCAACTCTCCAGCCAGCTGGCTAGTAGTGGCAATCCACCAGTGCCGCCGCGGAGAAGACAAGATGCGGCTGCTGTTGATGGCTGAATTTCTCATCGTCCTGCGGCGCTGGGAGGTTGAGATCCAATGAAAACACGTTTTTAGGCTTTTTGTCGCCAGCTTCGTGCGCCGTCGTCGTCATGTCGCTATCGGTACTCGCGCCGATTTTAGGTGCTGGCCTATGCCTCCTCATATGACCGCCCAATGCTTGACCCGACGCGAACTCCGCCCCGCATATTGAACACTCATGGATTTTAGGCTTGTTTGGATCATTATTACAACTTTTGTTTTGCGATTGCGTTGAAGGTGGCGGAGAAATTGCAGTATTGATTTTAGTCAATTTCCGTTCCTCTTCCTGTCGATCAACTAGCGGCGCCGCCGTATGCGGCGGCGACTTTTTCTGATCATTGTCTGTTGCCGTTTTAGGCTTTTTGTGACTCGCGCGATGTCCTCCCAAAGCTTGAAATGACGGGAAAGTCCTGTTGCAAGTTTTGCATTCGTAAACGTAGATGCCGACTCTGCCGCCGTTTGTTGAGGTTGCCATTTCCGTAAATTTCAGGCTGCTGAATTTATTCTCCGCCGTCACGGCCTTGATTTCTTCCTCCGGTTGCGGCGGCGAAGACATCCCTCGTGCGAGGAGAATCAAACAGTTGGCCATATCCTCATCTTCCTCAGTACTCGTCGAAATTCCAGTACTGGAGGTGGTGGCGGGAGATGAAACCTGCAATGAATTAATATAAATCTCGGCATACCCCCCGCCGCTGGAGGAGGCGGAGGAGGACGGCCTTGGCCGCTTGGTCCGCTTCCTTTTAACCACGATTTGATCGCTAGACCCCGAGAACTCCTCCATGATTTCGTCCATTCTCATCATCTAAAGATCAATCGCCCGGCCCCAAAAATTCAGTAGGAAAAAGAACAGTACTAGTAGTGAGTGGAAGCGTGAGAAAGATGAGAGAAAGCTGTGAATGGGATAGTGAGGGGTGTCAATGTTATATATATATATATATATATATATATATATATATGCAGTTTAGAGTTTAGTTATGAAATGAAGAGTAAGAAAGAAAGAGTGTTTGGAGTGAAAAGCCGGCCTCGTCAACAGTTACTATGAAGTAGCTTGTGGCCACCAATATATCTTTCTTCTTTCAGTTTCCTACTTAATTAAAAAGACTTTAGCAATCCACACTTAAAGGTATTTTGCTCACACAATAATAATAATAATAAGATCATAGTTCCTGATTTTAAATTCTTTTTAATATTTTGAGTTAATTACATATAAAACCTTACAAAATATCGAAAATATTGACCCCTCTTAGTCAAAATATTAGCTAGGAAATTACCAAACCCCAGTGGTCTAGTTCGTCTATTTACGGTAACACCAGCAAAATTTTGACCTGCAATACTACTTACTATGGTACTTTTTAATTTTTATACCGTTTGTTTGTTGTGTTTTGGTTATATAGTAAACTTATTTTAGGAAAAATATAACTGTTAATATTTATGTTCTTTTTTAATGAAAATAGTTGGGGCATAACGGTCAGCACACAAGGTTTTGCATATTCCGTCATCTTTTTAACGGAACTCTAGCAGTAAAGGATTTTTAGGTAATTTCCAAATTCTTACAGTGTGTATTTGTAATATGTTTGACTAAGAGTGGTCATCTTGTAATTTTCTATATATACTCATGGTGGGGTCTAAATGGAATTAACTCCAATATTTTCAATGCCTTTAATTTCTTAATAAGTATTTGTTAATAAAATTTACACAATATTTTTTGTGGAAGCTAATATCTATTAATTTAAATATAATTATTTTGTTATTATGATGTCACAGCGGTCGAATCGGTGGTCAAATTGGTTAAACCGATTGAACCAATAACTAGTAAGTTCGCTGATTTGAAGTTGGACCCGAGTTTGAAAATATTGGTAATGGGGAGTATTAATTGAAATAATTAAAATTAATAGTTATAAGTAGAGCAGAAAATGAAGGTTGGTAACGTTTAGAATTAAGTCGGTTTGGGAGTATGTTGATGAGATTTTGCCAGCGAAAGTGATCACGAATAAACACAAGCATTATAGCACGTTAAAAGGCATGCTCCACCTCACTTACTCCATGTCTTCTTAAACTTAAAGAAAACTAATACTCTTTTTTCTTTTTTATTTTTATCACTCATTTATGAGAGAGAGAGATAGAGAGAGGAGGAAACCAACACAAGATTCGGTTGGCTTTCAAGCAAACCCATGAATCTCTTCTTTTCATCAACTATGTATTCCTTTAAAAAATTTATATCACAAAAAAAAAAAGAAAAAGAAAATTGGGTCTCCACTATCTATCCACTACACATTCATACATCCATTCTAATTGACTTTCTCACTTACTCAACCTTACTCCAACATTCAATATTTAACTAATCTCATCACAACTTGATCCAAGTAAATTAGCCAACCTAGCTAGCATCATTATTTGAGTCAATACATACACAATAATTTGTATAATATTTTTGTTATCAAGATCAGCGTATCTAGTATCAGCTATATGGACTAATTATCTCGCTGAATTATAAATATTTCAAAATGTTGGATAACTGTCTTGAAAATATATCTTTCAAACAGTTTAGACCTGCAATAAAAATGTTATACCGTTCAAAATATCAGATCGTTTTGTGATCCGTAGATAACTTGTTATTATATATTTCGAACATTATACTGATCAAGATACTAGATCATTCTTATCTCTATATATGTTCTTGGCCATATATATATATATATATATATATATATATATTTGTAAAAGAAAGTTATATATGAAGTGTGTGTATAAATGTAGCCACTCAAATTAAGAATTAAGGAAATAAGATTGGCCCATACATATATCCAAAGGTTGTGGGGAAAAAGACATTTTGGTAGGGACAGTAATGGACTAATGGTCATTCTCAAGTGGGCTTAGCTTTGGAGTGAGTGAGTGTGTGAGTGTGTGTGTGTGTGCACCATAAGAGTAACTTTCATATGGACACTTTAATAACTTGTGACTATTACTTCATAGCTGCTGTTATATATCACAATCACAGCTAATCCCATTTTCATCTTGCCCTTGCAATCCACGCTTCCACTTATAACCTATTAAATACGGACACAGCAACACAAATATGGTGATACAAATTTGTTTCCACAATTTCAGGGTAGGTCTTTGTTGTCAAGTCATTCATGCCTTATTTAATTATCTATTTTCAGTCTTATATATGACTATTTTTCTTCCTATTTTAGGGAATTATATTAAATAACATAAGTTTTTCGAAAAGACTATATTAATATCTCTCTGGCCATTTGTGTTCTTCACGTATCTCTTTCATTAAGTGATCATTTGAAAAACTAAAATAAAAGTCAACTCTTTACCAGCTACAAAGTAAAATAGTTTATTGGCAAGAGAATATTGTTATTATTTAAAATTTGGCTCTCAATTATGACGAAATTTAGAAAGAGAAAGGGCGTAAACTAACTCTGGAAACTAAACACAAGTAGTGAGGTAAGTATACCTTATCTGGAAGTACTTTTCCAACTAATAAGAAAATGAATCGTGATAAAATTAATTGCAATATTTTTAATTTGATAAATTAATAAATTTGGGTGGAAGCGAGTTTCTGAAATAGTTAAAATTGAGATAAAAAGCCCTTCCATTTATTTAAATTTATTACATAAATTATTAATTTTAAAATATTGGGGAAGACGAAAAGAAAATGTAGTAAGAGATCAAGGAGATATGATTCTTGGCGTAACAAATTCAAATGAAGTTTGGTTGATAGTGTGAAGCACGTAAGGTACTTAGGATTATTGTAACGGCGTCGTTTTTCTGGTACTACTTTGGTGGAGGCCGGTGCAAGTAAAGTGCACAGTACTTTTAACAAACCTATATGTGTTTTTTCTTCTTAATTTCGATATATTTTATTAGTTTATGACAAAATATATAATAATGTTACCTAATTAATCAATCTTGTTAGATCAAATAATTAGTAAATCAATGTTGTGATTAGTGATCACTAAGCTTACTAATGTTTTTTCGTCTGACAAAGAAAAGACTAATAAGGCTGTATCTCAACCCTGATACAATCCAATATCCGACTTAAAGGAAAGTATGACCTATCTTAACTAGCAAATAAGTACAAGAGTTATTAATTACTATCCCTCTGAACATGTTTCAAGCGGGTCTCTCACGTTAAACAGAGTAAATTATATGGTAGTTCAACATGACGTTTCCCAAGGAATGAGGCGGAATATCTGCATTCTTGATTCAATTGACCACCACCTCCGAGTCTGATCAACTTCCACTCGATGAACTCTTCTCTCCAAGCAAACTTATAACTAATGTTACTAATTGGTAATCTTGTAATCAAGAGAAGTGAACTAATATCTTTATAATTATAAATAACATATATAAGTTAATATTCATATAAATTACTTACATATTGAGACATACAAACAAAATACAACCCAACCCAATTTGTTATATTGATTATGCCTAAAATAGTAGTGTATACAAGTGGGATATGTATGTGGTACTGTTGTTGTTAGCGATGTATGTAGGAGAACCACTTGTGGAGGTTGTAACTAATTCACACAAATTAAAAGCCAAATAAAGGGTAAAAACAAGATACCTATTTATAAGCTCCTACTTAGTGATACTGACTTTATGCCAACTCTTAACACTTTGCCTTGTCACTAATCAACTCCTAATTTTTAAACCTAATCCCTCCCCCACTCTCACGCCTCTTGTTTATTGTCCTAAACATGTTCCACCACACATTTTTTGCAAATTTGTATAGTCGTATTTGTATCGTATTGTATCGTGTCTGTGTCTGTGTTTCATAGATAGTAGGAGAGTTTCATCAGACCGAACTTGCGTTTGGGGTATTAGCAAATCGATCCCTCAAGTTTGAGAAACAATGATATAAAACTTGAACTTTCAATAAATGTGTAAAATTTTTAGAAATTTCAAAAATACCCCCTCTGAAACCCTAAGTGGGGTATTTCTAATTTTTTTTTTTTTTTTTTTGTGGAATTGTTGATAACTTATTGCAAAACTCAGGGATTATATTGTTATTTCTCAATGATGGATCTAATTAATTACGAAGTGTATAAAGTACGGAAAGTAATTAATTATCTAAGAATATCTGAAAGTATACTCGTTGTTCTGTAACTTTTTCTGCAGAAACTTAACATTTACTAGACTATTTTGTTATAATGTGTATTATAGTCGATCTGATTTGGACCTTTTACCTATCTAAAATCTTGGAAAATGAAATTATCTAAGTCAATCCATCACATATAAAAAGATATTCCCCATTTAATTATGAAGGATATAATTGTATTAATTAGTTGAAATAGTAGGTCTTGAAAATTCAATTACTGAACTGCGACTAAGATCATTAGTTGTCAAAAACTTTAATTAGCAAGTTGCTAATTAAGACTAATATGAAATTAAGTGCTGCCACTCTCCTAAGTTGTCCTACCTAATACTCAGTCTGATCAACATCAGAAAGCAACTGTTGAGGATTGGTTAGCACTTAGTATTAGGCTAAATAAATTTTACTTAATTACTTTTGTCTACATATATTTACGAATAAAAAGAAAACATTAAAAGTAAGCGAATTTCAAAACCCAAGTTAGAGAAAGCTGAAAATATATATTTGCACAGCTAATTTCATCCTCTTGTCCCTGTTCCAATATTTGCAAATTTTGCATGGGTTTTATTACAAATTTTGATATTTTTAATGGACTTATGATGTGGGCTTATGGAACCATAAATGGGCCATTTAAAAAACATTTCGCCAGAAAAGGCCCATTGATCACAGAACTTGTCCAACCCAACGCTATTTGGAAATGAACAGTTTGTTGATTCAATTATGGGCCGGTAATGGATCATGAATAAGCTCAATTGTGTTACGTAATTCCTGAAATAGCCATACCTGTTATAAAGTTTAGAAATTTCCCCATCTTAGAATAGCAAGTTTTTTTTTTTTGGGGGTTTCTCAACGGCTATGAAATATGGATACGGATATGTATATGGCAACACGGGCGTGACACGATACGGATACGGCAATATATATTTTTTTTTCTACATTTTACACTATAAAAGAGTCTGACATGGTATCGAACACGACACGACACAATATAATAAGATTTTTAGAAGTGTCCGTGCATCATAGTTCAACAACTTATGCAACTTTTTTCAAATTAGGAGAGGAATTATTAATTTATTTAAAACCATGTTCCAAAAATCTCAAAATTTCAAAATCAGATAAATAAAATTGGAAATTTTCCAAATGTTAATTAAATGAACTAATTAATCATTGGGGTTTGGCCCAATGGCCACTAGATAATTACTCCAGTGTGGAGGTCTGGGTTCGATTCCTTGCAATGACAAGGATCGAATTGTGTGCGTGTGTTTTAAAAAAAAAAAAAAAAACAAAAATAAAATTAAATGAACTAATTGGGAAAACGCAACGTAACGTAACATGAGAATTGAGATTGATGGCGACCCACATTCAGGTCCATATGATAGTGTCCCGAACTTCTTCAATGGAAAATTATGTGAATTTACAATTAACCGCTTTTAATGGAAAGTTCCGGCTAAGTGTTTGATGAAGTACGGCAAAATAAGGCATTCCTATTAAGATTTTGATTGAAAATGATATTTTCGAAGAAAAAAAGGCTACTAATAATTTCAATATGGTGATATAGTTGGTTATGTTGGTGGAATTGTGACAGTAATAGTGGTTATGGATTATTTTTGAAATGTTCAATTGCGGGTGAAAAACGCCGACTTTTATAAAATTAGTTGATAGGTTTTTTTATTAGAGAGTAAAATGAACGACTTACAAGTTGAACTGATATTCCACTTATGGCATGTAAATTCGGAAATTTGACTATCTTTTTTGTAGGCCTTTATGCCTTTTCCTCACGAGGTCGAGGAGAAAGAGGATGGACGAAGTTCAGGTAAAAATTAACAGAGAGAATCGGCCGCCCAAATTGACTTACTCGTCGTGGCAACCTTTCAGCTTCTGAGCTAGGAAAGAAACAACATAATTACATTTATACTCCCCGATTTAGGTTAAAAAATAGAATAAGACCCTCCCCACGGGTATACAGAACTCCGGTTTATTAATAATTATACGGTTTATTAATTTCTGAAATAAATTACACAGGGTTAATTATACACCGGCAAACTATTTTCTGGTGTCTATAATATTTTTTGACACCGGATAACTAATGTTCGGTGTCTTTCGACTATTTGAATTGCAACCATGAATGATTGGCGTGGTGCTTATCCTATACGTACACGTGTCAGTCATCATGACGTTTCAGCTGGCCGCATTGCTGTAGAAATACTACTGCCCCGCCGCATTTTATATTCCCGACAAACAATTAATAATAATATCCCACGTCACCGGCAACCGGATCCACTAGTTCCACCTAAACCATGCACAATTTTCCAATATAAATACTACCACATGCAATTAATAGTTACACCTCTAATTCCGCTCCTAAATATTAGCTAATTCTACAGTCACATTTTTTAAGTTTTCCGATCATGCCTGGCCCGAACGAGTACTTCAACGTCCCCCTCCGCCGAGTTGCCATCGGAAACACCGATGAGTTCCGGCAGCCCGGCGCCTTGAAGGCGGCGGTGGCTGAGTTCATCAGCACTCTTATCTTTGTTTTCGCCGGATCCGGTTCAGGCATGGCCTTCAACAAGCTTACCGGAGATGCTCCCAACACCCCAGCTGGCCTCGTCGCGGCGGCGGTCGCCCATGCTTTCGGCCTGTTCGTGGCGGTGGCGATCGCTGCTAATATTTCAGGCGGCCACGTCAACCCCGCCGTCACGTTTGGGTTGTTTGTTGGTGGAAATATTACACTGTTCCGCGGTATTCTGTATATCATCGCTCAGTTGCTTGGCTCCGTCGTCGCTTGCCTTCTCCTCGCCTTCTCTACTGGTGGCTTGGTAAGTGCTTTCATTTTATTCCTAATTAATTCATCGTCATTAGTTTAATTAGCTCGTGATCTGAGAGATATGTTAGTCAAAAGTTAAATAGAGACATTACTGTGGAAAGCATGATCAAGATTCTTTTTTTTTATGATCTGGAAGTTTTGTGAATATTTGATAATTAATTAACTAGTCAATTTCGTATGTACGTGGCAACGACAAATTATAAGATAAGATTAACTGTAGTTGATGGTGACAATTATTGTTGCTAGTCTCATCTATAATTTGATCATATATTATAAATATAAATATTCTTTTTAATATAAACTTAAAATCACTTCAAATTTCGGTCACTCTTTTAATTTGTGACGAGGGTTTTATTGACAGCATGAAACAGTCACTAATTCGGTCACTAACCGAATCAGTGACCGAACTCCCATATATTTAGTGACTGCTTCTGCCGTTACTAATCCTCTTAATTTCCACAAAGAATTTTTCAGTTCAATATCTTCATGTTCACTACTTTATATTATCATATATTTGGATATAATATTGTAGTAATGGTCATAAATGATTTTTAATTTAGTAAAATCCCATGATATATATCAAGATTAATCTCACTTTGCTGTTGCAATAATTGAGTTTGAGGAATAAGTTTAAAACATGAAATCGTTGAATCTTTTTTTATTATAATTATTTACAAAACTATACACAAATATATGCATTTATTTTAAATTTTTTAATTTAATTAATCAATTTAGTGTGCATGGATCTTAAGTTTCATTTATCTAAAATTTTGTCTTTGTTAAATTAATAAAATTGATCAACTGTAAACTTAATTATTCTTTCTTACCCTTTTCAAATAATCATTCAAAATCTTTTTTTTTTTCTTTCTTTTTTTTGAATCTATCTATCTATCAACAAACAATTTAATTGATTTATTCTCTTAATTATGCAGGAAACCCCAGCATTTTCCCTATCTGCCGGAGTATCCGTCTGGAGCGCCTTCGTATTCGAGATAGTGATGACTTTCGGACTCGTTTACACTGTTTACGCGACCGCCGTCGACCCCAAGAAGGGCGATTTGGGCACCATCGCACCAATTGCAATTGGTTTCATCGTCGGAGCTAACATTCTGGCCGGCGGCGCCTTCACCGGTGCTTCAATGAACCCTGCTGTGTCTTTCGGCCCAGCTTTGGTCAGCTTCACCTGGGCCAACCATTGGGTGTACTGGGCCGGGCCTCTCGTCGGAGGTGGGCTAGCCGGAATTGTGTATGAGGTCTTCTTCATCAGCCACTCCGGCCACGAGCCATTGCCCAGCGGCGATTACTGAGAATATTTGAAGTGAATCGAATGGGTGTTTTGTTGTGTATTAATGTATTTTGCTTGATAAAACATGGGATTTTATTTGGTTTTGTATAAATTATGATCCCTTTTGTGTTCTTTTGATTAGTTCATGGTGAAAAACTGAAATGTATTGCTATTGTGTTCGCTTGACCTATATATGGTGTATTACTATTTTCTGATTTACACAAAGAAAAAGAGGGGAACAAAATATAAAATTGGGATAATAAATTTGGTCAAGTTGATATATTGAGATTCTAATTTGTCATGTTGGAATTTAGGGATGATAAATTTACCTTTGTTACAGTTTTGAAGATATTCTTTAGCTGGAAAAACTAATGTTCACTATGTACGAATAATTACAATATAATCACGTGGGCGTGGTTGAGTAAAAGAGATTCGTCTATCCTTAACCAAATATTAAGAGTTCGAATCCTAATTTTAGGTATAAAACAGCTCTAAATTTCCGGCCAATTATTCTATTTTTTAAAGTGTCTAAATATTGGTAATATATATATAGTGTCCATGTTAGAAAATTCTCGTGTTTTGAAAATTTCAAATACCTTATCACAAAATTCAAATCTATCATATCTACATCAAAATGCATGTCTTTATCTTTGCAACTTCACATCAATTATATATATACTGCATAGTATTTTTATAATTGATAATTATTGGTTAATACTTTGTTTTGTTTTTCTCAATTTGTAGTATTTATATTTCATATATATAATTATAAATAATGAATTAATTAAATAATATAACCTATCATTGTCCATTTAAAAAAAAATAAAAGGTCGCCGACCACCTCTACTTAATACCATGGAACCGCCCATGACGTAGAAGGAAAATGAAAGGGTATTTCCATCTTTTCTTTTTAATTACTCAAGAATGGTAAGTGAATAAATGTAAAAAGAATCTAAAAATTCGTCTTTAATAGTACCCCAATCAAGATTAAAAATTAAATAAATCCTTTTGATTCAACTTTTCCTTTTTCTTTGAATAAAGTGGATAAATAAATAACTATATTATCAAATCAAGCCTCAAATCCATAAAATAATATTATTATATTAATAACGAGCAACTATTTACGATTAATCATACTAATTTATTTACTATCGTAAGTAAACACAAAACAAAAAAACAACTAAGAAGCAGAACCAAAGAATTAATATCCCTTTGATGAAAAACCGCGGAAGTTTCGTCCCAAATGCATATCGCGCCATTGATCTCTTGTCCCATGTATGTAAGTTTATTCGCCTCAATATAGCGTTCCAACCCAAATTTTACTAAATGTAAGTAGTTTCGGATTCAAATTCAATCATACAATTCTCATAAGTTTTGAGTTTTGATTTATATTTCGTTAATATTATTTATAAAATATTAGTCGCTAATGATGATTATCATTTATCTATACAGATTATGAGATGTAATGATAGGATTATTAAAAAAACAACACACAGTTTCAATTATGAAAACTACAGGCCAACAGGGATGGTGTTAATTTGTCATTTGTTATATATATGTCAACTTTTCCACTTTTGTTTTTTGCATCTCACTGACTCTGAGTGAGGATGTGGACGTTTTATGTAATTAATCAGACCAGATTTAAATTAATTAATGTAAAAAATGTTTAGCAATCATTTTGATTAATTTTTTAATTTAATTAATTTTAATGGATATTATTATCTAAACAGTATGATTGAGTTTAGATAAATCCAAAGATGACATTATATTCAAACAGCTAATGTTTTATTTTATTATTTCTGCCAATTCAAGACGAGTGTATAACTTAGAGCTACCATGTGCTGCTGTGCAGTGTGTTGATTGTCGTAACCTATTTTTTATTATTATTTATTGTTAAATGATTCTGCTACTTTGGAGTATTTTATTTCATTGAGGCATTTACTTTCATAGCAAGATATGGTTCCAAAGCAGATATCTCATATCAGTTGGACTAATTGCAATAAATATGTAATGAGTCAAATGAGAGAAAATTGTCATTTTCGTCCCATAAATTACCCTCTTTTCTATTTTCATCTCACACATTTCTATGTTGGCTAATTTAGTCCTATAAAGTACAAAAGTTGGCCAATTACGTCCCAAGCGTCAATTTCCGTAAAAATTAACAGAGGCGTACGTGTTTAGGGATTTAGGAAAGATGGTGGGGGTGCTAGGTTATCTCAACTCCTTCCCCCATCGTAAATTAGCTCCCGAACCCTTCATAGAATATGTAGACACACAAAAGGACCCAGCAGATTCCCCTATTAACCCTGTCGATCTAAATCGAGTGTGGTGGCGACTTTAAACAACAACACACACCCAACATATCAACAAACCACAAACATGGACGCGCGCCTCTGCCCACAGTGGTGACTCTGCTTGGGACGTCTTAGAGGGCTAGACTCCGATCACAGCTGAACCAAATGACCAATAGTTTCCCAACCCCCATTTAATCTAACCCTGATTTTTAACGGACACGTACGACTTCGTTAATATTTAATTAAAATTGGGCTTGGGATGTAATTAGCCAACTTTTGTACTTTATGGGACTAAATTGGCCAACGTGGAAATGTATGGGACGAAAATAAAAAAGAGGGTAATTTATGGGACCAAAATGACAATTTTCTCAGTCTAATGACGAAAATGTTTATTTTTTTAAAGAAACAATTCAATATTATTAAATTGAACAAGAGTTCGAAAACAACATAGACAAAGTAATATCAGAATTATCTAAGTTCTCAAAAAGAATTCTAGCAAAATTTCTAGTTAGAGAATTAATGGATCAATGGACAACATAATTATCCGTTCGACGGACAAAAGAAAAAGAAAATAGAATCAATGATAATATCTCTCTACTATTTCTAGGACATTATCAACACTAGAATAATCAAGTTCTCGGAAGTAATATGCGTTAGCAACTCTTGACAATTATCCTCAAAGAACACCAGATCCCAACCCCTTTGAGCTGCGCCAATCGAACTGCTTCCCTTGCCGCCATCGCCTCGGCTTCACACCCCGATAACAACCCAGATTTTCTTCCCGGACACCAGCCCACGCAGCCGTCACATTCCCCATCGCCACTCCATAATCATGAGCCAATTCAATCTGAAGAGTAGCCCATCAAAATTAAAGTCCCGTTCCGATCCAACCAGGGGCGGTACTACAACCCACCTTGGGAGCTACTGCCAGCTACCCCCCAATATTTTCTAAAAGAATAATAATTTATATATACTAAAAATTTATTTATACAATAAAATAGCTTATTGGAACATTAAATTTTGTAAGTTTTTAGCCTATTTTTTAAGTGTTTTTATATCCAAATAATAAAAATGCATTTAGATTTTTAACTCAATAACTAATATTATACTAAAATAATTAATAATATTCATATTAAAAAGAAGATAACTTCCATTTGTAATGAATTATAATATTTCACCCCCAAAAAAATTTATTTGTACCGCCTCTGGTTCCAGCAGTATCCACGACAATTGTATCTGGTGAAGGAAGCATATTAAGGTGATTACTTGCAAACTCAAACAACTCAAGCGGCTCCATAAACTCGCGTTCCATAAGTTTTTTGTTCCGATTCCACCAAATAGTTCAAACAATCACAAAAAAACGACCCCACTCTGCCAAGTCCAACTCACCGAACACACTTCTAAACCATTATATATTTAATTGTTTATCTACATTATAAATTTATATTATAATTCGTGCACACATTTTCATTGAATGGGTTGTAGTGATTGAGACCTCCATTATTGGCTTGCAAGGTCCCTTCTGGACCTCTTATGTTTGGTTGATGAATTTCCGTTGAGAAACTAAAATATCTACAAAAAAATTAATAAATAAATAAATATATTTGAAAATCTAAACTCATTAAATTGTTAAGAACTTGTTTACTTTTATGTAATTTAATCTAGATCAGTTTATATTACGACATATAAATAATCCATCAGACGCTGAAAAATGTAGTTTACTTTGTTGGGTTATATAAATAGTATTAGGGTAGCTGTTTATTTTTGTAATGCTATTTTTTTTAAATTCGAAATTTGAAAATGAGGCTGACCCACAAAGGCAATCCAAATTGAAAAAGTCTTCTGACATCAATTTTTTTATGTTTTCTTAATGGCAATTGGCACTAAATTCATGGAACTTGGAGGGGAGAATCACAAGCAAAAACTGCTACAGGGAAACTTGCTAATTAATAACAGGTTTTCTGAGCAGCTAAATAGAGTGTGAACAATGTGTGAACAGTGAAGATTTTTCGCGGGTCTGATATCTTAATTCGGGTAGCCAGCATGGAAAAGTAAACAGCCCGATTTTGCTAAATCTATAGGTTAACTTGAGTTAACTCACAAAGTAAACAAGTTCTAAGAAAGTAGGCATGGCAAAATGGGCCGAGCCCAATCCACTGGTTCTGAGTTGGGTTGAGTTGGTATTTTTTAAGTGGGTTTTAAGTGGGCCGGGTTTAAGTGGGTTGGAAAAATAATGGGTTTAAGATGGACTCAAGATGGGCTTTAAATGGGCTTTCAATTGGCTCATATTTTAATAATCAAATTACTATTGTACCCTTACTTAATATTTTTTATAAAAGTTTAAAATGTGTTTTAAGAGTAGTTTAGGTATTTTATAATGTATTGAATAAAAAATTTATTTTATTTTTTTATCAAACCCATTAAAAACTCAACCCAACCCATTAAAAACCTGTCTAGAACACAACCCAACTAAAACCCATATAGTTGAGCCCATATTAAACTCATCCCATTTAAACCCGTCTCATTTGAACCCAACCCAAACTCAGCCCAACCCGCCCAATTACCAGACCTATAAAAAAGTTAAGAAAAAAAGAATAGTATCCATTTCATTGGACCTTTAACCCATATCTGTAAGTGGGCTCAACATCTATTCAAGTCCAAGAACAAGGAAGGCCTAGGTTGAAGCCCATCAAGGCTGGAAGTCATCTCAATTTTCAACCATCCAAGTTTAGATAGATTTGGATATGTGTGGCTTAACTCTTTGGGTGCCTATAAATAGCCTCATTCCACTTTTTCAAGGAACAACTTGTACTTAAATAATTATCATATTAATTTTAAGGTCAATGACCTAGTGTTATGATATCTGAACGGCCCTAACTCCGAGTCCAAATTTGTTCACTCCACCTAGTCGTATGAAATTGGCATGCATCCTGGCTCCCGAGACTCTTTCATAGAATTTCGAGAACCGACCTGTATGCCGTCATGGGGAGTGGTGACTCCGTGGCGACACGCTATACTACTTTAGCTACTTTAGCGGCTTGACCAGTTACTCGAGATTCTTCCATGGTACTTAGACATTTTGAATCAAGGCTACGCCCCCTTAGGCTATTAGTGAAAGCGCATGAGCAACAGGTCTTACATGTAAAGGGTCCTGTACCCATGATTCAAAATTTCCTTGCCAAACTACATGAAACAGATTTCTGGAAGTCCATAGAAAAATGATTGCTAATTGACCGAAGTGAGAAGCAAAAATATTCTGATAAAGACGTTCCTCAGTAATATCATCATGACTTTCGAAGAAATTCGAGATAGAGGCTTACTAATCTAATAAAGGGACCGGTTGGAACGACTGGCAGAGTCTTCTTAAACAATTAGTTAACATTTCCCCTCGGTAAGCATTCCTTTACCAAACCCCCCCCCCCCCCCCCCCCCCTCTTAAGGTAGGAAGTGCAGAATCAACTAGGGAAAACCTTTCTAGAGACCAGGCGTTCGTGCATAGGAACCCAAGTATTGAGGTCGACAATTAAGGTGAAGTAGGGTCAGGAACGACGAATCTCTTTATGATAAACAGATCCCCGAAATCAGATTGGCTTTTTCTTGAGGAAGGTCCATCCGTTAGCTCCTTTCGGAGTCGAATACTGGGACTCTTCTACTTCCCGTACTAAGCAACTTTGTTACAGAAACTATGGAGCAAAATGTAAAGAGGAGGTTAATATAATTGGGCTTTGGCCCATCTGTATATGTGCTGGACTTGGACCAACTTAGGTTAGGAGGATGTAAGCCCATGGCCCACTGCCCCACTGTTGATATTTTTCTCGATTGCGCTTGCAGTATAATCTTCAGTCTTCAAAGCTAATTTTCGAGGATTCCCAGGTTATAAAACATGTCTGATTATTTCGGAGTTTATCTATGCTTATTAAATATTTCCAAATTTTTTAATTTAAGATGCCTTTTGTTTTAGAGTTCAAATTATTATTTCTACTTTTTAATTCAATTATTCAATTCAAAAAAAATTAATTGCATTTTTGTATTTGAAATATGATATATTTAATTTAGAATATACAACATGATGGTTGGGGTTAAAATGCATAATCTGATAAAGTCAGGGTTTGAATAAAGTTTTAACCCAGTGATGATGGGTTAGATCACAAAGTAGCGGACTTTACCTGATTCTATAAGAGGTCGGCTTCGAAACTCTTGGAGAGAGCTTACTTGTAGCCCCACTATGTACCCACTTTGTTTGTTGACAAAAAAAAAAAAGAATAAAGTTTTAAAAAAATTACCAATATCGTAGGGATTTGACATGCAATTAACCCAACAATAACTATATTGAGTATGAGCATTGAACACTCATATACAAAATTCCCTCAACATATATTGATGAATATTAGATGGTTTAATTTTAAAAGAAAGTTTAAATTCACAAACATAAATTTATAATATCATATAATTAATACAGTTCTCAAACTTTTCTATTATTACATCATAACAACGGGTAGAATTATACATCCAAAATTTACATGTTCACCCCCTAATTTTAAACTTATTCTATAATATATATTATCCAATGGACCTCTGAATATTTTATAATGCACATTTTGAGTGAGACTTACCGTCTGACATTGTCATTAACAATATTTACTAAAGCTGCTGGCTAAAGCTGCAAGAATAATTTTATGCAGATGGCAAAATTTCAAATTCAAATCCTTGATTAAGAAAAACACCTGCAACCCACATCTTCAAACTTGACAAGTCCTTAGCCACCTCACTTTCTGAAATCTGTTTATCATCATTTCATGCAAAAAAAGTTACCACCAGCCTTTTGAATATATAGAGAAAAAGCAGAATCAGTAAGAGAAGAATACTTACAAGAAAATTGAAGGTCAAGACATAATTTTCAGAAGCAGCAGCCAGATTAGAGCTTCGAACATTGAAGCTGGTAAGAGATTCGAGGGTCTTGTAAAGGAAAACAGCAACACCTTTCCCTCTATTTGAGATTATTTGCACGTAAAACCCTCGTTCCTCTACTTGAAATACATCAATCTGAAAATTCAAGAAATATTTAATTAGGTCAATTACATAGAACTCCCCTGAGATATGCGCCGTATGCAATTTCAGCATCGGAAGCTTAATTGCAACCTTACACTTATCCCCTGAGGGGGGTATTTGTAATATTTTTCAAGGGGTATTATGTATACATTTTTATGTTTCAAGGGGGTATTTGTAAGGTTTCAGTTTACCAGGATATTGTGAGGTTTCAAACTTCAGGGGGTTTGTGTAATGATCCCTAGTTAATTTGCATTACGAACTAATTATATTTGTAATCAGCTGATTAGATATATAAAAGTTAACTTTATGAATTGATTTTCGTACCTTGTAAATTTTCTTGATTATAGGATAAAGACTTGTAGCATTTATTTTCATAGAATTGTGAGTATTTCTCCGTTGAGAGTTTTTATCCCTTTTATTGGCTGATGCAATCTCAGATTTTAGCTTCTTAGCCTGCTTTTGTAAGTCTTGCACGTACAACACTGCATCCCCAAGTATGGAAGCTTTATCCATCTGCATATCAATCAATGGCACAATATTTTTATTACAAAGTTTGAACGTTATTATTACTGAGAGACAGAGAGACAGACAGACAGACAGACAGAGGGAGATGACATACCTTTGTGATATTCGGAACTAAGGATCTCAAAGCGTAGAGCTTTTCCTTCATTCGGCTTCTCCTCTTTCTCTCTGAAATCAACGTTCTTGATCGATCGCTCTTCTTCCTCTTCATCTTGGTCAGTTTAGAAGTGGACATGGCTGCAGACGATCCCTCCTCATCATTCACTTTACTGCATGAATCAGGGCTAATACCAGAAACAGTAGTACCATTTATTGCAACCTCGTCGAAATCAAACAATTGAGCATGATCATGTGATCCCATCGGAACAGCTAGCAACGAAAGCTGCTCATTAGCAGTTCCAATTTCAGAATCCAACGGTGGAGAGTTGATGAGATCAAGAAAGCAGGGATCTAAACTGACTTCATTATCCACGAAATCTGTTGTCCGAAAATCAGGATTATTTCCGTATTCCTGGAATGGGATTATTCCCATAATTTCTTCTCCGCTTCTCTCCATAGATTGAACTAATTAGAGACGTTTGTAATTTGTAATTACAGTATATTTGTTTTCGATCTTCTGAATTTCTGGCTTAGAGGTATGTATTTATACAAGGGTGGTATAAAAAAAGATCAGAAAATCTGGTTTACGTACGTAAGGGAGTTGACAAAATGCAGCAGATCATTATGTAGTTGTGTACTTGTGTTTTTAAATTAGTTTCCCATGATGAATATGCAGTTGACATTATTTTTCTAATTTTGTACATATGTATGTGGACTAAGATTTAGATTCTCCTGTCGTTTTATCATGAAGTCAGAGGCTGCGAATACGTAGATGACTATATTTTTAATTTCTTTATTGTTCAGGGGGTCCACAACTCAGGTTCAATGCCAAAAGTACCTAACAATTATTTAGTTTTGATTTTGGAGAAATAATATTTTGGGTAAAATATATATAGTTTCATGCACCCTTATTCTACTATAGTACTAGTAATATTTACATGTTGGATCTTAAAAAACATCCATTACTAACCTAACACAATTTGACAAATCCAAATATCTAACAGTACGTGGATAACAAGGGCCGGCGCCTCCCGGGCAAGGGGCAGCTGGGGAAGGTGGATTCTAATTATATTAGGTTCCTGTCTCTTCTAATAAAAAAATGAGAAAATTACTAAAAACCCCCCTAAGATTATCTAAAAAATTCAAAATACCACTCTAACTTTTGAAACTTTACAGGGGATAAATGTAAGGTTTTAAGAAAATAGGAGAAATAATCCTGAGAATAATTCAGCTAATTCGTAATTAAGTCGACACAATCCTCCTCTATCACCACCTCCTTCCACCGAAGTCTCGAGCTAGATGTAATGACGACTCAGCACCCATGGTTTCGGCACAATTAGGCTCAAATATCTCTATCGTCGATTAGTTTCCGAACCAACACACATTCCTTCGGAATTCTCTGCAGCAACTACACCAATGCCAGTTTTGCCCAGTACTATTAATCTTGAAAATGGCAGCATCAAAATTGACTTTGATGCAATCATCACTCGGCTTTTTCCGTTTTTCCACAACTCAGATCCATTCTCATTTGCAGCCGTATCTTCACTTCTACCAGCACTAATGTTTCTTACTCGTTATTGTATTACATTGAAAAATTCTTTTATGAGGTTGGTTCCACTCATGAGTTTAATGGTTCAGATTTAATTAGATTTTGTATTTATATATATTTTTTAATTAATTAAAATTGTGTCAAAGACTCAAAATCTGAACTTTTTAGATGTATGAGTGGAGCTCAAATCTTTAATTTATCAATATATATTTCATTTTATTAATAAAAATTACTAATATATAAAAAAACACTATCAATCCATAATTTTCCATTAGTTTAAGGATGTGTTTCAAAATTTTTAATGTTTTAGAATATTTTTTGAGGCAATCCAATGGATTATTTGTAATTCACACTAAAATAGTTCATACATAGGATCAAAACACCGAATATATTTGAATTTTTTCCACCAAACCTCTTCATGCATTTGAAAGGCACTTTTTAGTTAAGTGGAGCGGCTTTTCTCTAATTTTCTACACTTCGAATTCAAAAACTTGGACCCCTCTCCCAATAAATGCTTGCTACTTTAACCTTTTGATTTAATGTCCCAAAGTTTTTACCCTTTTAATGCACTTGTCCAACTTTATAGCAATCAAAGGAATACTAACATAAAACTATAAAAGTCTCACGTGAATTACGAATAAAGACCTAAGTAATTGATAGGTTAGTAAAAATATCGTGACATCATTGTGTATGATTTAATGGCCACAAATATAATTATAATTAGATATATATCCAATTGAATATGATCAATCAACCCGTTATTAAAATGTCTCATTTCTTTGCGAAAGTTTCTTTCATGCTTTAAAACAAAAGTAAAATATGACAAATTTGAGATTTGACTTCTTTCAAGTCTTATTAAAAAAGAAAAAAATGAATAATTTAGGCATTTGAAAATGCTTTCCACTTCTTTCTTTTCCTCGTGGGAAGAAATAATTGATGAACAGTTTTGACTTTTAAGTAAGTTTTATATATTTGGTCAACTTTCTGATCAAGTCCCAATCATCAGAATCCTATGCTTCTTGGAGCAGCAAGTCAAGTCTCAAACATTGTTGATTACTTGATTTCGATTAATTTTTCAAGAAGTTGTCTCCCATTATCTTCTTCTTTTTCTTTTTCCTTTTCCTTTTTAAAAAAGAAATGTGTTTACTTTCCCTATTCTTGCCCTCTGCTCCCAAGACAATTAAAATTAAATGAATTAAGCACAAACAAACAAAATTCTAGTGTTTCCCTACTCCTATTAATTGCAACACTGATTTCTAAATTTGCTGTTGTGCTGACCTGTCACAATAAATTTACAAATTACAACTTACATTTTATATTATCTTCTTCAATTAATTACATATTAATGATAACAAATACATTAATGTAAATATTTATCACCAGATCGACACCGAAGGTTGAAATTTAGCTGAATTTTCTACAACATGAGGGGATAAAGAAACAAAATTGTTTCTACATTAGACAAAAATATAACCTCATTATAAATTATCCAACCACTAGAACAATTACAAAATCTAAAATCCACCTGTTTCCTGGATTAAAAAAGGGTGAATCACGTCAATCATAGCATCTACAAAAAAATCTGAAGAAATTGAGATCATTCCATTTCTTCATAAAATCTGCCTTTCCCCATTCATTCTTCAATCTCTCCAGTCCCCAATATCAAATATGTCCCTCACCATCATCTGATGCATTGGATTGTATTATAACCCGAGCTCCTGAAGCAAGCCTGTTGGGAAAAAAACAAAAAAGAAACGGAATTTCTCAACCAACACGAACAAGAAAAAGAAGTAGTTAAACCTACATCAAGTTGAAAAGGATTGGAATTTTAACTTTCTTCAATTTTGATCACATTTTCATTGCTTGATTGATTTTTCCCCGAGTAAGGCTCAGTCATTCTCTTGCTGCCACCGTTGGATGTGCCAGGTGTAGAAATCCGTGAACTTTCTGCTCTATCGGATGAGATTCTTGGTCCATCAGAGAGAGGAGATCTCATGGATTCACATTTTGGATGCTTATTTAGAGTTAGAGAAGCTTTGATTGATCTTGGGATGCATTTTGTACGTGTGGAATTCCCATCTTCTTTGTCATCAATAGAATCAAATTTCTCAGTACTTCTGCATGGCAAAAGATTTTGTTCATATATCTAGATGATGAAGAATCGAAAAATTGTGACTTGGAATGGGAGGTACAGTAAGAAAAATTTCAAATTGGCGAGTTGTAATAATTACAAAATAATGCTCTGTAAGCATATAAAATTACACAAACATCCCCTCTTGGTCTCAAAATTACAGATAACTCCCTTTTAACTTATTTCCATCTTACAGTTACCCCTTTTCTTTTGATGATTACACCCAATTAATTTGTGTTATACTTCAAACTTTTGCATAGCCGGATGTTTAAAGTTTAATGATCAAAAGGGGGTGTCTTTGAAATTTTGGAACCAATAGCGGAAGTTTGTGTAATTACTTAGGAATTAAAATGCAAACGGAGCTAAGAGAACTTGACTGACCTATCAGCATTGAATGAAGAAGATCTTTTTAAATTGGGAAATCCTTCCTTGAGCATACTCGTTTCGACCAAGCTCCCACTAAAGTATTCTTTATCTTCCAAACTCATGCCCCTCAAACGAGGATTCTCAGCCAGACAATCAAGCTCTCCCATCACTAATGATCTCGAGAACAAAGGGGAAGGAAATTTGGAGTGTGAAAACCTCGGTTTATAAGTTGGGATCAGGCCGAAGCTGTGATCTTTAACCGAAATCGAGCCACAAGAAATCAGCTGCATAATCATATTAGAAGGCTTCAATTTCCCAGCTGACGGCATTCTAAATTCCTCCTCCTCAAGAATCCTAAAGCTGTTGAGCTTCCTAGCATCAGCTCTAATGAGATTCTCCAATGTATCGGTCCTACCACTCGATGAAGAAGCACTGGAAGTTGATGGAGGCGGCGAAACGAAATCCCTGCAAATCTCTGGAGTTTCTTTTATAATAGGAGCTCGGTTGTGGTGGGTCCCACTTGTTTGAGGATCTGACGACATGTCATCAGTCGAAACACCTCGTGTGCAAGTTTCTTGATTTCTTACAGCAGAAGCCCGTTTGGTGTTTTCTTCAGTTTGAGTGGCGGCATCAGCAAGACCATCGTTTTTGTAGATTTTGTACTCCGTTAGAGATAAAGAACCATTCCAAGATGAATTTTTATCTCTGCTGAAGTCTGGAGACGAACAGGGACGTTGATCCGGAGGAGATAGTTCGTCTTCTTGAGAGGTTTTTGGAGTTCTGCCATTTAAGCTGGATGAAGATGAAGATTCATCTTGGCTTCTAGAAGAAGGTGGCTCAGGAAGTGCTTTTTGGTTTTGTAGTATGATGGTCTCAGCAGGACTAAATCGACCTGTAAAATAAGAAATATTCGTTTTAGATGAAGAATTTGAATTTTCTTAGACCTACTTGCTATGTAATTTGTTGATTCGGTCTAGAATTGGTGAAAAAAGCTTCCGAAGTGACAATATAAGCAGGTTTTCACTTCAGTTTGTAATGAAAATTGAAAGAAAACAAGCCCACATCATAATTCTGAAAATAAGCTGGCAAAATTTGACAACACACTCATACAACCATAAAATTTACCAGAATTGGATTCTTCAAAGAGCTCTGAACCCTTGAGAACATATTCATTACCATGAGCTGGAAGGATTAAATCATCATCACAAAGATCATGCCATACATAACCATTTTTATAACTCCTGCATCCACATATTCCCAGAAAAGTTAAGCCAAAAAAAAGAAAAAGAAAAGATCTAACTAAATGATTTAAGACGAAAACTGAAGGACCATTTTCACCTCTTGCAAGACCAAGAGTACAAGGATGCCATGCCCCTGCCTCTCAAGACATTAAGCCTTTCAATCACATCTTCAAAACAAAACAAAAAATAAATAAAATCAAAATCCGAAACCATGTAATCGAGAAAATTGAATATATGCAAGTTCAATTGCAATATTTGTTACCTCTCAAGTAAAGCCCATCAGTGGAAGAGAGAGGAACTTCCATGAAATGAGGATGCTCCAGCTGACGATTTCTACAAAGATAGTAAACTACAGGCACTTTGCTATTATGTGACTGTTGTTGCTGTTGTGGCGGCTGAATAGAGTGATGATTGTAATGATATTTGGGCGATTTTTCTGTCCATACTTTAGCTCGTTCAGGGCTTACTTGCCTGTATTTCTTCATTCTCGCCTCCATTTCAAAATCTAGTCAACAAAATTTCTGAAATCCCACAGATTTCCGACGAAACCCCAATACCTCTTCGAGTAGAGCTCAAATCCGCCCAAAAAGTTAAAAACTAGACCTAATTTTAGACATATTACTAATATGTACTGTTTTCAAAAGCGCAATAGATCTGGATATGAGCTGAAAGAGCTTCAAAATCCACAAACCCAGCTAATTTAGAAAACAAAAGCCTCCCAAAATCAAAACAATTGCAAAATAAACCTCAAACAATCACCCTACAACACCTTGTACTCCAATTTTAGCAGACAAACACAAGGTTCTCTAACTAGTAAGTAAGATTTCCGCAAAAACCCATTTGCCAAATTACGTAATGAAGCCCAAAATCAGTGATATTAAGTTCGTTTGAGAAAATCCCCAAAACAGAATGAAAATTCAAAACAAAAAAGGGTAACCGGAGAGAAAGAGGAATGAAAGCTAAAATGAGGACGCCCGCATTAAATGCAGCAGCAGGCGGAGGCAGTGCAGTGCGTGTTAGCGACAGAGTGAGATGACTGATCAGAGAAATAATGAGAGAGTGGAGACGGCGAAAGGGACTGGAGAGAGGAGAAGATGAAGAAGTTAATTAGGAGTGAGGTTTGGCCTTTTGCCTGCTTTTCAGGCAAAGACACTTTTGATTGAATTTAAATTTGGCAGATTATGGTTCCAAGTGTTTGTTAGTGGGCAGAAGCATTGTTCCATCCAAATCACCTCCCTTTTGTTTTCTTGTCTTCACTGTTAGTTACTGTATCGACCGTGGTGGACTTTTTTTTCCTTCCCTTTTCTTTTCTACCAGAAAAGGTGGTGTTTTAATTCTTGATTATTTAGTTATTACATATTTTTATGTATTGGTTTGATGGGACAATTATATTAGATTTATTTTAAAATTATATTATAAAAGTGACACCAACACAATACGACACGTCAAATTAAAGTTTTAGAAGTATTCGTACATCATAAATCATGATACTGCACATCTAGATGAATGTTTTTCAACCTATCAAGCTTCATGATATTTACTATTTTCCCTCTTTTATGGTTTAAATGAGAAGAGAAAATTTGTTGAGCTTATACGGCATTTAAGGCTAATATATGTTTACTTTACCTTTTATTTTTCTACTTATAGTGGTTTGGTAGAAATAATTTTAGAAATGGTTTCAAGAAAAGTAAACTTTAAACATCCTATTTTTTAGGTCAATTATCACTTATCACCTTCTTTCTAGAAAACAACACGAGCTAAAGTGTTAAGGCATGCAGATTATTTATAACTAGCTTTCAACCCCTAAGTTGCATCGAAAAATTAATGTATAATTATAAATTTAATATATTAATATTAATTATAGTTTATATATTAATAACTTGAATATATATTCTCTACGTTGTACGGGAAAATCTATTTATAAAATATATATTATTAAATACATTAAATCATATTTTCTTATATAATTATTAACAATGCATATAAATAATTAGCTCATAATTTAAAACACACAACAAAATAATTTTTTTATAAAATAATAATACTCTATATATATGAAAAACTCATTTTAAATATATAAAAATAGTAATATAACATGATTTTGTATTTGTAATAGAGGGAATATATTTATATATATAATTTATTTTTAAATCACGCACACAATCAATATAAAAATATTAAAATAATAATTAAAATATAGAAAATATTTAATAATAGACCATATAAATAATTATTGGAATCTCTTGTATACTTGATATTATTTTTTTGTTGAATAATTTATTATTATTTCATTATTATTTAACAATAATATTCATTTCATTATTGAAATTTTCTTTATATTATGGCAATATTAATATTTATATGTAATAACTTAATAAATTTATTCACATTGAAATTAAATATAATTTTTTCACCTCGAAATGGAAATAAAACACGTGTATTTAGAGATTTTTCTAAAAAATCAACTATTTATTTATTTTATAATATTAAGGTAATAATAAAATTTAATTAAACTTACATTTTAAAAAATGTAGGTAATTATGTGACCCCACAAATAATTAGAAGAAATTTTGAAAATACAATTACATGATAGATAAAAAGAATACAAAATAAAAAAAATACTAATTATAGAACTAAATAATCTTTTACCCAAATATTGTTAATATTTTGTGAATGGTAATCTTTCTATACTATGCTTTCATGTACAAATTGAATATTATATCTAAATTATAAATAGTTTTAAGCTTCCCTTCAATCATATATATATATATATATATATATATATATATTCAGCACTTAAATGTAAAGTTCATAATAATTAGCAAAGTTTATTAAAATTTACTTAAAATTATTTCTTGAATGAAATTTTCAATATCAATATTATATAAAGTAGTTATATAATTCTATAATTAAATAGGAGTTACAATGTTTTTAATATAAACCAATATATTGAATGTCAATTAAATATATATGTAAGTTACAAAAATCATAATTAATGACTTAATTATAGAAATAATCTACATGTCAAAATGAACTAATTTTAACTAATCCAACTCATTAACACATAAACATATTTCCTAAAACATCTCACTCATTCATTTTCATATATATATATATATGATTATACGTAATTGATGGAAACTTTGTATTAATTAACAATTATGTAATTTCCTTTAATTTGACTAATTCTAAATTTCTAATTTTCTATCCAAACAAACGTTGATATATCTCCGATTACTTCCCGTATACCAACTTCCATTTAAAGTGAACAGCGTTATAAGAAGACATCAACGTTAGTTTAAGTTGGATACGTCTGGATGATAATAGAACAAAACATATATAATTTTTTTTTAAATTTTTCATCCGTTTTTGTTCTTTTCGGGATCGAATGTTGTAAAGTCCTAATTGGGAGGGAGCAATCATTACAACTCTGTTATTTCATACATGAACAAATTAGAATTTGAATTATAAACCTTGATTAAGGGATCTAGTATCTCACTTGATGACCACTATAGATGCCCTTGACATAATTCAACCATTCATAACTTTTAGCTTTTCTCGTCTAGTGCATGTTTAATTGTTAGGGGTACCATCTTCTTAATTGGTTCTATTTAGAGTCGTCATGCAAAAATAATTCTACAAATTATGACTCATCAATAATTTAAAGGCTAGGACAATAATTGTCAAAATTGAGTACTGCGATATTATTTCATGCATCACAAATGTAATAGAAATTTATACATCGCTAATTAATGCAAATCCCTTTTCATCACTCTCTCCTTTAACTAGATGTTGCTAAGTTCCATGACAATTTAAATTAAACATTAGTTATTTCCAGTACTACTAATTATATATCTCGTGTATGTAAAATGGTACGTGCAGTGAATAAATGCGGCCAACTAAGTAATATTGGAAAACAAACAAACAAACAAAGAAAGAGGGTCTTGATTATAGAAGTTTAGGCCGACAGTAGTTTTAATTGTAAAGTACATGTTATGTTAGGACGAGAATATTTATAAGTATAGAATCACATGCATGGATTGTACTTAGTCGTTGCATTATTTGGATGTGGAATTTTACTTTTTAGGCTATAAACTCGATCGGCAATTTATATTTGAAATGCACCACGCAATTATTATTATTATTATTATTATTATATTAATAAGAACAATTAATTTATTTTTCAATAACATAGTTTCGGTCTGCTTCGTGAGGTCAGAATTTGCATATGATGTAGCTATGAGTACAGAATTGTGCATGAAGTGCCAACTCAATAGTATCTAGGTGCCACATCCGCAATTTCCTACACTTTGAAGTGGACAATTTAGAATTGGGTGAAAATTAGATTAAATCTTTTTACTAGTTATAT
Source organism: Verbena officinalis (assembly GCA_958496215.1). NCBI lineage: Eukaryota > Viridiplantae > Streptophyta > Magnoliopsida > Lamiales > Verbenaceae > Verbena > Verbena officinalis. Next base: position 3,403,529 of record OY292385.1, read on the forward strand.
CAGTATATCAGTATATATATGCATGCATGATTACAGTACTTCATCATTGCGACGAATAGTATTCCGAGTTTTTAAAACTTATTGTCATAATCATATATCTCTTAATTTGGAAAACTGATGCATTCACTAATCACTATATATGCAAATTATGGCCAATTTAACAAAAGAACTGATCTCATATATATCATTTACCCCTATATATTACCATTCAAAAAAAAATCTTAAAACCTTACAAATACTCCTAAAAAACCTTATATTTATCCCCACATGTGTGTAAAATATAAAGTTTCAAGGTTTCAGGCTTTAGGGTAATTTTCATAAAATTTAATTAGTTGAAGTTGTAACGGATTGCTGATCCTATTATTTCATGTATTAATTACGTACGTGTTATATATCTTGTGAGCATAATTGTTGAAAATTGAAATGTATGATGTACCAATTTGAATTTGAAAAACTGTAATATTATGTTTACATGTGGTGGTGGTAGCAGACAAACGCGATAAATGCAGTATGTTTGGTCCAATTTTTTGAATTCGTATAAATAAGTCCAGCTCCAGGCCTTATTTTGTCCAACCTTGTTCATATAACCCCACATTCCTTTATGTTTTGCATTAATGCCCTGCATTCTGATATATATGCAGATATCAATTCAGGCCCATCTTCTTTTTTTTGGTTTTTTTTAAAATTAAATATATTTTATTTTTTATATTTCTTTTTTGAAAGGATTTATTATCATTTATGATAAGAGAAAAAAAGGTGAATTATGAAATGAAATAAGGTTGCACTTGTAATGAAAGTTGTTCAATAAATGGAAGTTTTAAGTATTTGAATTTCTTAAACATTGGAGTTTGGCCCAATGTATAGCCCTAGATATTACTCTAGTGTGGAGGTCTGAATTCGATTCCTTGCAATGGCAATAACCGAATTGTGTGTGTTTAAAAAAAAAAGTATTTGAATTTCTTGAAATATAAATTATTCTAATAATCTTAGGCCGTGTTCGGATTAAAGAATCCGAGTTGAGTGAATTTTAAAATTATCAGTTTAAGGTACCATGTGGATCGCTTGGGCAATCAGGATTTGAAGTCCATTCCAAAAGTTGAAGATGTGGGCTGGGCCACCACCACAATTTGAGTCCAATTTCAAAAGTAGTTTTTTCTGTGGCAAAGCCCAATACATGACCAGCTGTGAAAAATATTTGTATTGAGAGATTAAATATTATAAAACAAATGCCTGAAGACTCTGAAAGATAAAACCTTCTTCATCTACTTCGACCAGCAATTTAGTGGAAAATTCTTGGATGAACCCTATTTATATACTCAATGGTTTACTGTTTAGATTGAGTTATAATTTTAATTTTTTGTACTAAATGTATTATAAATATGATTGAATCTAAACCATTAGGTGAATAAGTGAGATCCAGACCCAGTGCATACAAGAACTTCCCATTTAAGTTATGTTAATTAAGAGAATGAACTCAGGTTGAAAACAACTCTCTTTTTTGATTCACATACATAAAAAATGAACCATCTCGGATAGAAAACTAAATTGATTGTTGGCTTGGAGAAATTCGTATATATACTGATTTTATTTTTATTTAAGTATTTATTAGTTTAGACTTTATCATCTATCAATTCGCTTGGAGAAAAATATCAAAATATAAAATGGAATTAATTTCAAGTTCATATAAGAAATTTCGTTGAATTTAACAGAGTTAATACAATTGGGAATTATTTTTGATAAGAGTAATATTTTGGAAATAAATAAAAAGGAAGGATTAAGGAACAAGTGAAAATTTCAGACAAATCAGCTATCAATTTTGTCGAAACGGCGCCGTTTCGATGTTTTAACCTAGGCTCTCAGCAAGACCTGCTTCAGGGTTTTGCAAAAACGAACTCGTCCATTTTTCGCGCCATTATCTGTACTCGTTGCGGTGAATGTTTTCACTCCGGTCATGCCGCCACAGCTCAATTCTCATTTCATTCTCTTTTAGTCTCGCCGGAAAACTCCTCCTCCACCCCTCGCTACTATCCTTGTCTTCAAAACCCTTATCAATTTTCACTAAGTCAAACCCTAGCCTAAGAATAAGAACAATGTCCTCCTCTCGCCCCTCTGCTTTCGACATTATGATGGGCAAGAAGCCTAAAAACTCGTCTCAGTCCCAACCGGGTAAGACACAAAAATCCTCACCCAAAAAACGAAAAACCCCTCCTGAAATTTCCCAAACCCCCAAATTAAGCCCTAACGATGGTACTTCCCTACCTCCAGTTTCCGACCCAGTTGAAAATGCCGCAGACAAAGAGCAAGAAAGTGTCAATAATTCTGTTTCAGACCAAAACGGAGATACCCATGTGGATAATTCGTTGGAAAAGAGCGGTGACACAAAAAACTTGAAAAAATCAAGTTTAGAACAACCTGCGGAAAATGCCGATTCGAGTGAAGGGCAGGCGGTGAAGAAGAAACCTAGGGTTTCAATCTGCCCAGATGAGAGTCTAATGGAGTTGAAGAAAAAGGCTGCGAATTTTGATGTAAAGAAGGCGGCATATTGGGGGAAGGGAGAGAGAGTGCCTTTTATGTTTGTGGTGAAGACATTTGATGCTATATCAAAGGAGTCAGGTAGAATTGCCATCACAGAGATTGTGTGTAATATGCTTAGAACAGTGATTGAGACAACACCAGATGATTTACTGCCTGTTGTGTACCTATTGGCCAATAGGATTGCATCTGCGCATGAGGGTTTAGAGCTTGGTATTGGGGATGCTTCGATTATCAAGGCCCTTGCACAGGCTTGTGGCACACAAGAAGCACATATTAAGAAGAAATACAAGGTGACTGAAATCGAATTAGATTTTGCTGAGTGATGTTTCAAGTAATTTCAAGCTGAAAATATTGAATTTGGCTCGTTCTCATCTTCTTATACTCATTCAATCTTTCTTTCTTTTCTTGTCTTTTTTTCTTCTCTTCTCAATTTTGTTGCTTTATGGTTGAATGAAGGGTATATCACTTGTTTATGTTGTTCTTAGGAAACTTCATTAAGCATGGTTAAGAAACAATTTGGAATTTTGTAAAACACGAGCGAACTTACAATCAGAAGTATTGTTTTCCGGTTGTAAATTGTAATTTGGCATTATTATCCATAAAATTCTACTATGTATCAAATTGGCAGTCTTGGAGATTTCTTTGTTTGTGTTGGAGAAGAGTAGCTTGGTTTAAATTGTCTATAGGATATAATCGAAAACCTTGGCTTGCTTTTAAAGTTTTACTCTTTAACACATCATCATATCTTTTTTACTTTTGTACTTGTGCAATAAGTTGCTGTTTTTTGTGAAATTTGCTGTGGTAGAAGTGATTGTTTTTGCAGTAAAATGATAGCCATGTAAATAAGGAAAACATGCATATGATTGTTTTATAGTACATCCAGCTTGCTGATTTCAAGATGACCTTAACTGTCAGTCCACCTAGCTTTCTTATTGTTAGATACCATATGAATATGATGAATCTCTTTCCATCTTTATGATTTCTTCCCTTTGATCTGAGAGTCCTTCTTTCAAATTTTCATGATTGTAGGAGCTTGGAGATTTAGGCCTTGTGGCTAAAGGCAGTCGCTCATCACAGTCTTTGATGTTTAAACCAGAAGCATTAACTGTGGCCAAAGTTTTCAATACATTTCAGCTTATTGCTAAGGTATTTCTATCGTGTTCTTGTTTATTACTTATGTCTTTTTTTTTTAGTGGATCTTGTTGTGATTTTCTGGCACAATTGCAAAGGGTGCAATTGCATTTTTACTTATGGCTTATTGCATTTTAGTTAAACCATATTAAATTTCAGATAATGCAGCTGTTTTGTAATTGAAATTTATCATTAGATATCTATAGTTGTATCCTAGACCCCTTCAACCAGATTCATAACCTTTATGGATTTATTTATTTTTAATTTGGTATTATCAGCTAAGACCTTAATTTGAACCTCAAGCTGATGATAAATTCAGAGGTCTGTGTGTGAAAGAGACGAAATTACAGAATGAGGGAGGAACATAATAACAAAGAAGAGAAAGTGAAAAGAGTGCGGAATAAGTTTTGGGTAGAATTCATTGAATGGTATATTCATCAGCTATCTACTGAATTCTCTTTGTTCAGATTTCTAGCTGCTCATAATCACAGCGTGTCTATTATGGTTTTGTATGCTAAAACGACATTGCATAATCTTGACGGTTTACTTCTTAAAGAGTCTCTGTTTTCTTGTAAAACTTTCCTGAAAATGGAATATCATCATTACAATGTTTTCAATTTGTAAGAAGTACAAAAGCATTGAATGTATTAATTGAGTTATATGTGGTGGCATGAGTTTGAAAGGTACCTTTAAGCTTTGCCATATTTTATTTAAATTCATTTGCATAAAGTCTTGGTTCTCTTTGAAATTCTGAATTTTCCTTGGGTAATATGTGACTTTCACAGGAATTTGGCAAAGATAGTCAAGAGAAGAAAAAGAATCACATAAAGGCATTACTAGTTGCAGCAACTGATTGTGAACCTCAATATTTGATTCGTTTGCTCCAGGTCAACTAAATACATTTTGGTGTTCCATTCGATCAAATAAAACAACATTAACTTGGTTAGGCTATAAATGCAGACAAAATTGCGTATTGGTTTGGCAGAACAAACTCTCTTGACAGCACTGGGGCATGCTGCTGTATATTCTGAGAAACATTCATCTCCTCCTGCAAAGGTCGATAATCCTCTAGAAGAAGTAAGTTATTGTGCTCTTAATTGAAGTTTTCACGTCTTCCATTACTTAAATGTAGAATAATCTTTTTGTATGTTACATATGCTTATGAGGTGCTATTCTTTATCCTTAACTTTCGTTTCTGTATGTCAGGCTGCAAAAATTATCAAACAAGTCTATTCTGTAATTCCAGTCTATGATAAAATAATTCCTGCTCTTCTTTCTGATGGGGTGTGGAATCTCCCAAAGACATGTAACTTTTCACCTGGTATTCCCATTGGGCCCATGTTAGCTAAACCAACCAAAGGGGTATCTGAAATTGTTGAAAAGTTTCAAGACATGGAGTATACCTGTGAATACAAGTATGATGGAGAACGTGCTCAGGTAATAATGACTAATAAAAGAAATATACTAAAGCTCTCAAGGCATGGAATAAAGAGTATTTTATGCTGTAATTATTTACTTTCCATGTAGATACACTACATGGAGAATGGCTCAGTGGAGATATACAGTAGAAATGCAGAGCGCAATACTGGAAAATTTCCAGATGTTGTTGCCGCAATAACAAGGTAGTCATTATTTTAACAAATAACTTTAGACCATTTGGCTAAGATTTAGTTAGTAACATTTACCATCTGATTGCAGATTGAAAAATCCCTCTGTAACTTCATTTGTTCTTGACTGTGAACTCGTCGCGTACGACCGTGAGAAACAGAAAATTCAACCTTTCCAGGTATATATACTATGTGTGATAATTCATCTTGAATTATTTAAAATGAAATTTTCTATTCATATTTTCAGTATAAAAAGAGAAATTGAAGCCATGTCTAGAATCTTCAGTTGGGACTTTTTTTATATATATCATTTTGTATATTTTCTATTGTAGTTCATGTTACTTACTAGATTTATCTACCAGATTCTCAGTACACGTGCTCGGAAAAATGTCGCCATTAGTGAAATCAAAGTGAACGTTTGCATATTTGCTTTTGACATGCTCTATCTTAATGGCCAACAACTCCTCCAGGAGCAACTCAATGTTCGTAGAGAGGTATGTTAGTTACTGAATCATGTTCTATTGCTTCTAAATAAGTATTCTTTTGCTGTATAGTTGATAAAGCATCTATGTTTGATCAGAACAAGCTTGAATTGTTTTGTGTGTGTAACGTCATTCCTTATTTTAACTATTCAACTGAACTGAATGAGTTTTGACTGAGTAATTCCTCGTACTTCAAATAGCTTGTTGCATAAAATATAGAGTCCTTATCCTGGGTGATTTAATTTAATGATTTTGTACATTTCTTACAATAGATGATGATTAAGTCTTTATACCAGCAAAGTTGCATCTATGTTTTTACTTCTCTGCCTGCATGTTTGAACTATCATTCAGTGGCTCAGTATCTTTCCTCACGTTGATCTGAATTTGCAGAATCTTTACGAATCATTTCAAGAAGAACAAGGTTTTCTCCAGTTTGCCACTGCTATAATATCAAATGATCTCGAGGAAATACAAAAATTTCTTGATGATGCTGTTAATTCTGGGTAATTCCAATTTTTATGGCTCTGGTGTTGAGAGAAATATAGCTGGTTATTATTATTATTATTATTACTATTGTATGTGTAGAAAACACTCTAATATGGAGATTATACAGAGATACAAAATAGACTAAGAACCTGAATCACATCACAAATCTAAATTTAAATTTATTTTTTGTGATTTGGCATTATTTGACAACATGCTACACTATTAAAGGACTTAAGAGTGTGTTTGGCTAAAGCTCTTTATAAAGAGCTTATAAGCTCCTAATATCTTATAGGCTCTTTCATTAAAAAGTTTGCCCAACACTTCTTGGGTGCTTATTAGCTCCTAGACAGCTTATAAGCTCAGCCCAACACCCTCTTAGTAGCTTTGATTTTACTGTAGCTGTCAAGTAATTTAAAGAATTTGTCTTTTTCTTGTTGTTCGTCTTCTTTTTTCTTTCTATGTTTTATTTCTACTTCCAAGCTGCAAGGGCTTGACCAAGCTTTCACTGTAGAATTTACAGCTTCTTTCTATGTGGTTTGCTGTTAACTTTCCAGCTCCGAGGGGTTGATCATCAAAACATTGAACAAAGATGCTACGTATGAACCTGCAAAGCGGTCTCATAACTGGCTTAAACTGAAAAAGGATTATATGGATAGGTAAACACCCTTAAGTTAAACATCAGTTTGGCCTAATAAAATACTGCTTAAACTCGGCGAAAGCTTTTGTTAATTGTTTCTATGCTTTTTGCAGTATTGGTGATTCTCTTGATTTGGTTCCCATTGCTGCATTTCATGGCAGGGGAAAACGCACTGGTGACCCATTAACTAGCTTTTTCTGATAGGATATGAAATTCTTGTTTGCTTTTAAGGACTGAAATCTGTCTTAGGTTAAAAAATTTATATTGGAATTCTGTTTTTTTGTTTCTAGGTGTCTATGGTGCCTTTCTCCTTGCTTGTTATGATAATGACAATGAGGAATTCCAAAGCATCTGTAAAATTGGTAAACTCTTTTTCTTGATCTAAAAGCTGGGATGGTTTTGAAAAGCTTATCTACCTTTTCGTATGTTTTATTTCTAAGCAATGTGGGAATTTTTTATTCTCATTAGGAACTGGATTTTCTGAAGCAATGCTGGAAGAACGTTCTACCAGTCTTCGTTCTAAAGTTATTCCCAAGCCAAAGGTTGGATTAAATTCTTATCTTGAGTTTTGTGTCCGTCTTCTTTTTTTCTTTTTTAACTTTCTTGTCTGATGGGAATGGGGTTATCAATCTTCAAATTTCTCTAACATATTTACACCATTTCCAGTCATATTACAGATATGCTGACACAATCACTCCAGATGTATGGTTTGAACCAACTGAGGTAGCAATTGACATCTTTCATTTTTGATTTCTTTTAAGACAAGGAAATTGTTAGCTGTTTCTTGATTTATTTCCCTTCTTTTTCTTCTCCAGACGTAATATTTAGCCTTATTTATAAAATATAAATCCTTTTGTATAAGTATAATCTCATAATTCGTATTGTCTTGTAGGTTTGGGAAGTGAAAGCTGCTGATCTCACCATTAGCCCTGTTCACCGTGCTGCAATTGGCATTGTCGATCGTGATAAGGTATCAATAATAGTTAACTGTTTTGCATTTTAGTCCTTAGGAGTTCAAAAGCTGTTCTTTTTTTGGTCTCTAAAAATTCTTTATATTAAATGCCTAAGATTTATTTATTTTGTTTTTCTTATCTTTGCAAAGGGAATTTCACTGAGATTTCCACGTTTACTTCGTGTCCGAGAAGATAAGAATCCAGAGCAGGCCTCCTCATCTGATATGGTAAGTTATAAGTGTCATAATTTCATTTTAGTCCTTTCTTGCTTATTTGTAAAAGTTGCTTCACATTGCTTCACATTTAATTGTGAGCTATTCTTTATTCAGATATTTATTTATTTATTTTTGGTAAATTCAGGTTGCGGATATGTATAAAGCGCAGAGTCACAATCAAAAGGACAAACAAGATGATGAGGATGATTAAGATTGAGAAAAGAATGCCTCTTTCATTACTAGCTGGAGTCTGTACATATGTATTGAATATTGCCTTCATAAGTAAGTGTATTCCTTATTGCTATATGTTTTGATATTTTACAGTTGTCGCTTTTCACATTTCCCAGAAGAGGTACATACAAAAGTCTAATTCAGCGTCTGCAAACTCTAAAAAGAAAGTACTTAACGTGTTTTTAAGAAATGTTTGGAAAATTAACTTCTACTTATTTTAAGCAAAAGCAAGCTAGAAGTTGGAAGCACCAAATGACGAGCTTTTAGCTTCTCGGTCATTTTTGTAAATACATTGAAAGCACCCTGTCAGATTTACTACAATGTTTCACAACTTTAGCTTCTATGCTTTTGCTTTTGCAAACACCCACTAAGTCAAGTAGTGATTAGCATCAATAGGTTTCAAATATCTACCAATTGAAATTTGAGCAATTTGGATTTACATTATAACACATACAATTCAATGAATTTTATTTCAATAAAATTGTTTACCTTCCCTGAAACCCATGACACTACATGAACTTAGCGATAAAAATTTGTTTGTTTCTTGCAGGAAATCAGCCATGTTCAGTGGAAGGAGTATTTGACATGATGATAAAGACCTAAGTTTTATATGAATTCTCCTTAAAAGCTGTTACCATATTGTAATACCCAAGTCATTGCCACTCGTTTTCGTTCTTTCCAGCTGCCAATTCTTCTCACTGCATATGGCAGGCACTATCTATGAAAGAACACTTTTACAAATTACAATCAAACCCATGTCTAAAAACACTATTCCACATCCGTTATTAATCAATTAGTGGGGTTTGTTCGTGCAAAAAACATAATGTCATGCAGAAAATTCTTGCATTTCTATATCAAAATTGTGTACATTTTTCCAATGGAAAATGACTATATAGTATGTTGTTGGTGGATCACAGTTATGCATATTGTTAGTTTGGACAATTTGGATATGAGCATGTGCCTGAAGAAATGGGATGTGGAGATGTCGTTGAAATGGACAAACGAACGTGATCCAGGCTTTGAATTTCAATCTTCATTTTTCTGTTTTTATTATTCCATTTTTTGCCGTGTGGACCACTCTTGACTCTGTCTTGGAATAAGATATTTCATATTTCTTTCAATTGATGGTCCCCAGCTTTATGCTAACCGTCTCTCACGCCTAACTTCACCAATCCTTTCCCTCGTAACTTAAAAGATTATATATTTTCATCACTCTTTTTCTTTATTTTTGGGGGTGGGCCCAGGTGGGGTGGGCGACTCAGCTTTGATGCACAGACTCAGACTAGGAGATGCAAATACAACATGAGACCAGATAGCTCTGCTTGCTGCAATTCAGTTCAACAATCCAAGTTACAATCTCACCAGATTCCTCTACGATAAATGGACTAGAAAGCATTGGATCAAAATCCTCAAGAACCTCCTCAAAGGGTCTAGTATAATATATTCCATTTATCATTTAGTATGCTCTGTACTTGCCTCTTATAAGAGGATCCTGTACATCAGAAATATGATAAACTATGGAATGATTCATGGTGTGCTACGGTTCCTGTATTCCAGAAATTGTTAAGAGATAAGCTTGTAAGTTCCGCCAAGGTCAGGAGGGCTGAGTGTATTTGGTTGAACTTTTCTTGTTCCTAGAGTATGGGAGAAGGCCAAAATTTTGAATCTGTGGATGTGGTAATAAATAATGAACTCATTTATGGCAATGAATAGCCGAATTTTAATGATGGAGAAAGACACATTATTGCATCCTTCCTAGTATTTATCTGGAAGGTGCATTTCATGATTTTGGTATTGGTGCCAGTTTAGAGTTTAGACAGACGCCGACTTGTTGACCTCTGACAATCGGAGAAGAAAAAAATTATAGGAACTTGTTTTCTATGTTGTCTTGTGCTTTACGATAGAATAATCATTTATTGAAACTGCATGCATTTCAGTTTATATAGTTCTAGAAATATTAAATTAAAGAATCTCTAAATTAATTTCACAAAAATTGGGCCTCCTCACTCATCAATCAATTGAAGTTTCAAAATATGAATCAGCATTGTTGTTGATGAATAGTGACATAGTCAATGAGCTAGTTCAACTAAAATATAATTGAACTTCATCTTTCAATTATAATTATGTTGCAAATATTAATTAAGCAATTGATTACTTTTTTTTTTGGGTACAATGTAATTGATTATTCATAATTACCTTGAATGTGGTTGAAATGATTATATTATACCTACAAATAAGACCCCATTACAATTCAATCATATTGGTGGCACAACTTTATATGATATATGATTGATTTGAGTCTTATTTCATCGAGTGTCACACAAACTTTAGAAATGATTTATCAAGCAATTGTAACCTATAGTATAATATATGGGATTTCTAAAAATCCTATCATATCGTGTTGTGTTACCAATTCACCATGTTAGATACTTTTCTAATAATATAAAATATCAAAAAAAAAATATATATATATATCCATGTCGTCGTAACCATACATCATAAATTGCCACTCATCTTCATAAAAAAAATATATATCTATGTCGCTATGTATCCATGTCGTCGTAACCGTACATCATAAATTATCACTTATCTTCATGTTAAAATAAAATACAAAAGGAGAAAGAAATATTTATGCGCTCAAGAAAAGGCGGGCCGTGGTTTCTTTTTTAGTTAGGCTTTTGAAAGATAATAATAATTAAAGATTTTTCACTAAAGTAATAAACAAGATGCGGCACATCATAAGAAAGAAAGTAAAAGTAGGTTAAATAAATGATTTAAAGAGGCATCATTTCAACTTAAAAATAATAATTAGACATCGGTCAAGTGGTAGATCCCAATTCTGATTTGTGGGCACCCACTCAACCCGACAACCCGACCCTTTCACACCTTCTGGTTGTTGCCCCCATACCCCACCCCCATGTATCCACACACACAAAAACGTAAAAATTCACACATAAATTAAAATGGTAGAAATTCTTTTTTTTCCCCCCCGGAATATAACATATTTTAGTTTGATTATGTTATTTCTTTCTTTGCATATCAGGTATTGATACATTTAGTAAGGGGCATACTTTTATATGTCAGAGAATCGATGTCTTTATTCTCGTTTCTTGAAAAAGGTAGATTGAGTAATAGGTATTGACGCAGTTACTAAGGAACAAACTTTCATATGTCAAGAGAATCGACATGTCTTAGTTGGTTATCGTCATTAAATTCACTTTTATTTACCATTTCAACAACGACTATATTATAACCTATATAAAATTTAAAAGTGATTAAATCTAAAAAAACTATACTTCCAACAATAAAACAAAAAGATTAGATACTGAACTTGTCTACAATAGTGTTGAAGATTTCATGTTACATCTCTAATTATATGATAGAAAATTCTATCCCTTTCCACAAGGGGAACAGAGTAATTAAGGAAAAAAAAGAAACAAGACTAATTAATTAATAATTATACGATGAAAGAGACGCTCCAAGAAAATCAACAACAAACTTGGATCTTCACTTCCTCAAATCAAAACCCACTATACATACGCTAAAAATCAGCTTTTCTTCTTCATCTTCTTCCTAATCTTGACTAGTAAAAATTGCAGAAATTGTCTTTTATTGAAGAACAACCCTTTGGTACTTCAACTGGTCAATCGACGAATCACAGCCGTCCGTTAATCCCCTTTTCCTAGTTATCCTACCACAATCGTTAATATTATGAAAAGACTCCATTTGGTTGACGGAAAGCGTCGGCGGCGGGATGACCACCGGAGGCGGCGGAATCTGGTAGGTGTCGAGCGGCGGCGGGGGGTGGCGCCACTGCGGCAGAGGGCCGGCCAGGAGGAGGGTTTGGAGGAGTGGGCCCGCTTTCATAACTGCTTGTAGAAGCTTACCTTTTTCCGGCAATGGCTTGTTCACCATGATAGGCAATTCAGCTTCTGCTTCTATTGGTGACGAAACAATGCTCTCGTCACAATCTGAGGACGAAAACCCGCTGTTTGAGTCGATTCCTCTTCTGGGTTCGTCTTGATCAATGCTGGAGATTCCGGAAGCTGATTGTTGGAGATGGTGTTGGAGTATAAGCTTCTCGAAGAAGACTTTTTGGCACTTTTCTTGAGCTTCGTCTCTTTCTTTAATGGCTCTGCTGAGAAGCTCTTTGAGTTGGAGTATTTGTTCGTCTCTCATTTTGATGTCTTCTTGTGCTTTGATTCTTGTTTCTTCGAGCTCCATGCTTAAGAGATATGATTGCCGGAGCTCATCCATACTCTGTGTTAACAATTAAACACAAAAAAAAAAAAAAAAAAAAGTTGAATGAATCTTTGTGTAAAAATACATTAATAATAAAGTAATGCTGTGGTTGTATGGGAGAATTAAAGAGATTTTGTTACCTTTTCTTGGTGGAAATGAGGCCAATTGAGAAGAATGCTTCTTTGATTATCCATATAATGAGAAAGTTGAGTGAGTTCTTTTTAAGAGAGTGGGGAATGAGTGAGTGAATTTTGCTCTCCTTATATATAAAATGAAAGTGTTTTCTTTGCTCCCAAAAGACAATGTGATGCTTTTTTATTTTTTATTTTTGTGGGTTGGATTGGGGTGGGGTGGGGTGGGGTGGGGGTTGGGATAGGTTGGTGAGGTGTTGGACTAAAGGGGAAAATGCCAAGAGCCTTACCGCCAAACTTATTAAGATCTACTCCAAAGGAGTGTTACAAAGTCCAATTATTCTTCAATGGTTTACTATTCCATATATGGGAATCCAATAATTCAATTCTGTTTTGTGTTTGTCACAATATTTACCAATTATGTGGTCACTTAGCCAGAGCTAGGTAAATTATGTTGATTATTATCGAATATTATTAAATTTAGTGAGGAGGGACGAACTTACACTACGGACTGGTATGGTTCTCCTAACTTCTCCTCATAAAATAATTGAAATATAAAAATATATAAAGACCCATTACCGACTACACCAGTATGAGGCCAAAACCCTCCTCTTATGGGAGACGAAGCCTGGGCGAGCTGGACCTATTGCCATCCCTCAGTTCAACACGGCCAAGACTAATTTTTAACGCTCAACTCATAAGAATTTTTAACTAATTTCTTTTAGTTTGGGGTAAAAAATTAGAAAGAGTATATATCAATTGTCCAATCAAAATAGTGAATGAGGTCTTATTTTGGGTGTAGGATCGGCTGCGGGGAGATTTTGCATATCAGCGACAAATGCGGGAGTGCCGACAAATCTTATTCACTGATTTGATTAATTTCTTATTTCTATTTCAACTTGGAAACTCTTCCAATTACAATCTATTGGAACTTTAATGTTAATTATGAAGTTGATTAAGAACCGTTGAGTTTGGGCTATATTTAAGTTAAGAGTCGTAAACCTAATTATTGTCTATTTCTCCATTGGATTTTAAAAATTAAAAAATCAGGGTTTGAATAGTTTCAGGGTTTTACTATTCCAGAAAGGATTCAAGTATGTTGATAGCGATATGATTTTGATTTTTGTTCTTTCTTTACCATCACTTAGGTGTAAAGTTCTTCCTATTAATGACGGTTAATTTCTTAAGAAATCAAACTTAAAATTATTTTTGATTAAGCTAGCATAATACCGAACCCTAAGCTACTCACTTGCTCCAGCACCAACTTACGAATATGAGTTAAAAGATGAGTACTATATTTAAGAGCTCTTCACGACACATCTAGATTTCAAAGATAATTTTATAATCTCCGGAGTTATAAATTACATCAAAAATATTTATATAAGGGCAATTTTAAAAGTAATTTATTGTCGGAACAATGGCATTTTTTTATTGCCAACAAACTGCTCCATTATTAATCCTAGTTTTTCTTTTTTGTTGTTTCCTTTATTTGTAACTTTTCTCTCCCTCATCGACTTTTTAACCAAATCGTAGAGCGTAGACTCAATTAGACTATGTTATTAGATTAAAAAAACGAAAGTAAACACTGAATTTGACCCTTTTCACCAGCTTGGGATGCCATTTTGTAAAGTTTTACTTTACTATAGCTCAATCATGATTTTTTATTGTCCCCTACAGTCCTGAAGGAATATATTATATATGTTATATGTTGAGATTGATATGCATAACAAATGTCATAAAACCTTTTTATTATTATTAAGCTATAATGGGAATTAGGTACAATTTGTTATTAAAAGTATTTGTCTTGAGAATATTTGTACGTAGGCGTTGCATTATTAAATGGCCAAGCTAGGAGACCGTCTTGCTATAGATTTTAAACGTAGGAAAGTAAAATAATCATAAGTGGGCTCGAGAAATTCCCGACAAATTTATTATTATTCCTTATAAATTAACTAACTCGGATGATATTAATTTAGTCGATCAGATATTATAGTTTTAGTGTGTGGATGGATTGACTTAATTCGCTCAAGGGCAAATGCCACAATGGGAACAAAACGACTATGAACGGGAACTACAACATATATCGACATTCTTAATTAGAACAATAGAAAACAAATTAATGTGGATAAATTATTGCAATTCGGTCCTGCATGTCATTGAAATGAACAAAACAGCTCCCGGGCCGAAGAATAGATTTCATGATTAATTAAAGAGCTAGGTTAAGAATTTGAATTTCTCAAATAAGAGCATGAGTCTACTGAATAGTAGTTTCTCAAGATTCTAAATTGACTTGGTCGGCCTCGGTTAGGGTCCGTCTATTACTTTGAAAAATCATATGTTTTTTTGCTGTTTACATCAACGCTTTCTAAGGTTTAGTGTAATTACAAATTTGTCCAGCTCTTTTCATTCATAAATTACGAAAAAACCTTTTAAAATTTTTTGACCGACTGCACAAGATAAGATGTTTACGGTGGTGTGAATATAGCCAAGATGTTATAAATTAATATAGCAATTTGTAAAATGCATCATTATTAGGGAATATTTTGGTTTGATTTTTCGAGACACGAACCGCATAATCAATTATTGGAGCAGGATAAAACCCATACATAGAGCAGCTACAATGAATTTATCTACTATTATTTTTCGGTTTCACTAACGAAGATCGAATAATTTTATAATGAAACAGAAATTCATTATGTGGTTGAAAGATTTCGGGAACATCCAATCGCTAAAACTTGATATTATTTTACTTCATTAATATAAAAATCAGGAATATAAGGTGAAAGTGTTCTTTTTCGTTAAAGATCAAATAACAATTAGAGTTTAGGGTATATTTTTATAATTTTTTAAATTTTATAATATGTTTGCTTAGCTAGACCAAACTTCATGGTAAGCTAACTTTAGAAATTGCCTGCTTTTACAGCCTCTTGAGTCTTGATAATTAAACTTGCAACTTAATCAAGTAACTTCTTAAATTATACATGCTTGTGATTTTTCTCCACTTCGTAGTTCAAAAGTTGCCATCACAAGAAAGCAAGAAATAATTAGTCAAATGCAGAGGCCACTTTCTCCCTGTACGATCACTTCTCCAATTCTCCCTCTCTCTTTATAAAAAAGTAATAATGAGTGGGTAGCTATGATATCTTAATACTTTACATCGAAATTGAAATGGGAATCCCAAGTGGCCACTCACAAGAAAAGCTTAAAAAAAAGCTAGAAACAGTTAGTAGAAAATATAGGAAACAACTACGACTTTCTAGTTTATTAATTCATGCAATACAGGATTTTCTCTGTGTGATGTAACGCGGTTTTTTTTTTTTTTTCTTCTTGTTGTCTCGATGTATGCGACAAATCATACGATATAAGGGCGCTTGTGCCTTGTCCTAGGCAACCGTTACATGTGAGTAGGGCGTATTACTTATATACTCATATTATTATATTAAGAGGCTGTTTAAATTATATATTATTACGAAAATCATTTTCAAAATCTTGTAACCTTATACTTATTCATGAAAGGTATATTATAAAATTTTTCGGCCATTTTATATATATATTTTTTATGTTTCAAGGGGAGTATTTGTAAGATTTCAGCTGACCGGGAAATTATTTGTAATGTTTCAAGGTTTCGGAGTATTTTCAGAAAAAATACCTAATTATATTTGTAATTTTTAGGTCAATAACATAATTTGTGGTTCCATATTTTGCTAGCTTAATTATATATTTTGAGAAATCCTGAGTAATTGGGAACACGATTGATATTAATAAGAAATATTTAATATACATTAATAGTTCGATTAGGTTAAATGCCGTTCATTAGATAAATAAAAAGAATGAAATGTAAATGTAAATGTGTAATATTACCTATTGAACTATTCACATTTGTTTAGTGTAGTGTAGGACTTACAAAACTGTGAGTAGGATATTTGGAGAAGCAAAAGTTCGTCAATGGGAGGGGGGAAAAGGTAAATAATATAAGGTGAAAAAACTAAAGCGAATTAAATAACATTGACTTAATTTAGATTTACGGTACCAATTACCATTTGGCTGTTTTATGTTCGTGTCCTTTAAATATTATGTTAGGCAAACATGTCATTAATTAGACGTGTTACAACTTGTAAATTTTAGTTAAAAAATATATATATGTTTTCTTGAATTAGCCCAAGAGAAGAGTTGAGTTGGGATGAGTTTGATTTGATTCAGTGGTTGATCCAAGAAAAAAAAATCGAGTTGCTGGAGGAATCTTCGAATTAATCCAACCTAACCCCGCCCATATATTGCACTTTTAGTTCCTTCCGGAGTCTATCCATTTGAATCAAACCCAAAAGAAACCATCCAAACCCGTCCCAACCCATATATTATATTTTTAGTGTCTTTCTAGATCTATCCATTTTCCTTCAAACCCAGAAAATCCCATCTAAACCTGTTGGCTGTTGTTTTTTTGTTGGCCCTGTATCGGATTACCGTGCCTACAGAACGTATCACTCCCATATCTTTTCTTTTTTTCCTCTTTCCAGATTCAGGTATTGTAAATGCTAAATATCTATCAGACAATTCTATCAACACAATTGTTCCATTCAAAAAACCTGAATTAAAGACGAGCAAAGGGGCATACATAAAAACAATTGATGGCACCTAATTATGAAACATAATTAAATAGCATAATCTGTAAATATGATCAAACACATTTACCAAACATAATCTCCACATTGTGCACATTTTACCATGAACCTGTCCGCGAATTCGATCTATCCCTTGAGAAATACATCAGTAAGAAATGTCTTCGACTCCAAACAAGCATTCAACAGCTTCACAGCCTACCCACAAAAAATATTAACTGTTAATGTCATCAAGGATTAAGCAGAAGGGTTAGTAAACTGATACGTTTTGATGTTTGATTTCAATTGAAAACAATGACGAAATTATCAGCATCCAGCCCTTCTCTCGGTTTTACATTTCAAATACTTAATGACAGTGTCCCTTACTAAGTAATTTTGCTAAATATTCTAAATTCATAGAGTAGATTATGAAGAAATATTATATATAAAAAAAAAAAAAAGAGAGAGAGAATGAGAAAAACCTGATCCATGCCCAAATTGACTTCCTTCTCCTCCAAAACACCGACATCACTAATCCCAAACTTATTGAGCAGAGTGATGCTTGAAATAGCAGACATGGGCATCACAGACAAATCATCCATCCTGCATCAGACGACGTCGCCTTTTGCGCATCAGCAGGAGGAGCAACATATGATAAATTTGTGGTCATTTTCGTATCGCAGTATGGACAAATCGCGTTTGGGTCGTCCGAAACAGGGCAATGATATCCATTACGGTTAGCGCACGTATATAACTTTTTCTCCGACAGCGGCAGTGGCATCGAGAAGCAGCATAGGAACAGTGGAGGCACTGGTTTCAAGAGACTGTCCTTGTTCTGATTTGGCTGTATGTATGAATCGTTCAATTTCTCAACGCTTTTGTAGAGGTTTACAAGTGAGCCGACTGTGTTTTGTGTCTTGAGTAGACTGGTGACTGTGCCCACCGGCAGAGTGAGTATGTGAAAGAGGAAATCGACAGAGTCTTTTCCGGTCTCGGCGAAGAGGACTCGTTGGCCTTTAATGTCGATCAATAATTTCAAGGTTATCTGGGATTCTGCCATATTTGTTTGTTTGTTTGTTTGAGTAGAAAATGATGTTCAGTTATTCTATGATTGATTGGGACTCCTGGCGCGGCAGCATTAGGTTTCAATTGTTTATGCTTTATGTCGCTACTAGGAGAATTGGTTCAAGAAACCCTAAGGACAAGAAATAGTGCAAATTTCAATTTTGGTCCGATATTTTTGGAGGTGTGCAATTGTGGATTCCTCCCAAATTTTATCCGAAACAGGAAAGGAAATTAGTCCCACATACGATAGACTTTTTTTCGTTCTTTTTCCTAAAGAACAGGAAATCATCTGACTTGTAATTTAATAGTGGACAAAAGTGTCAACTCTACATGTAATTTGCGTTTGAAGAAATGATAGGAATGATTGTACGATAATTTTCACATAGGAAGGACTTCAGTAATTTGAAATTCATTCTAATAAAAAATTATTCCAACAAACTAGCTCGATCTATTTGTTATTACGGATTTAAAACTTAACTCCGAATGCATAAATCTAAACATAAAAAATTAATTGTTATAAGTAAGGGTAAATTAGAAAATTTACTAGCTCTAAATGAATGAAATACACAATAATCTGAAGTCTTTTTGCTTTTTTAATTATTCTATTACATTTCAATCAATCTCCTATTGAACTGGGATGAGGTTATTATGCAAGAAAAAGAGAGATAATGTGTTAATTATATATTCTGCATTAATTATGCCCCTCTTGCTAGCTATTCCCTGATCATGCATGGAACCAAAAGGTCAAAATTTTAATTAACACTGTGTTAGATTATTAATCACAATATTTAGAGGCAATATCAAAGTTAAAGTTACTCGTTTAAGAAGTCCTAAAACTCCAAAAAATAAATAAATAAAAGCTCCATAAATTCCATAAAAACAGATTTGCTTAAATTACTTATAACGATAAATTTGTCATTGTCACTTGATACTTGAAAGAACTACACGCGACGATACATCCCATAATCCATTATAATATAATAAATTAATAATCATTATACAATAACTAAAATGCCACAGTTTATCCATGCATGCGTGATTTCTGATCCCATCAGCCAATTCAAATTAATTCTTGAGAAAAACATCTGTAGAACCATGTTTTAGTGCAACGTAGCCTTCATGGCTTCATCAGCATCATTGCCTGTGTAAAATAATATTAACAGTTGAGACCCTCCGTGTCAGCTATATGGAGTAATTGAAGATCATAGTTACTTTTTTTTTTTTTTTGGCAATTCGGGTAATCCTACATTGAGGGCCCTTAATCCGATTCGGGGCTTTGCTACAGTTAAGGCTCTTCACCTCTCCCAACAAATGTGTTTAGTGGGGATCGAATCTGAAGCTCTTCCCACAAACTCAGCCTGTGTTGTCAACTGAGTCACAACATGTTGGTAAGATCATAATTACTTAGTGTTTATTAACAACATTTATGGTTTTGAAGAAGGTGGAAAGAAAAAAAAACAGGTAACTATATATTCAAAAAATATTATAAACAGAGAAGGTGGAAAGAAAAAAAAAAAGTAATACAAAATTGTAGTTTTTTTTTTTAACAAAGTTATAATGTGTAAAATTACTAATTGTCAAATTAATATATTGAAATATCGATGCGTATCAAGTTAAATTATCAATTTTACAATTTGTCCGTACATATAAGATAATAAACAAAATTAAGCAACTTATTAAACCCACCCAAACTCTAGCTGCTCAAAAAGGAAATAGTGCTATGTGTACACAGTATCAAACCCAATATCCCTGAATTGAAAGAGTGCTAACTGAACTAATTTGAACTGAAAAGAGGAAATAAAACATTATCAAACCTATTTTTCCAGAATGCAACTCGATATAGGATATATATCTGGTACTGGGGTGCCAGATTGAGAGAGAACCATTCATGTTATTTAATAAGCATTGATATCATATATATTACGTTCAAAAATATATACCGAGTTATAGACCATAATATCATAATCAGTTCTTCAATACAAGACCCGCGAAATGTTCAAAAAAGGTGCAAACAGACAGGGTCTTGGCCAGGGAACAGTACAAATTAATTATAATAAAGACTGGACCGATCGAGAATAACATTTTCATGGAAAACATTTCAAGACCTAGGTTACATATAAAAGGCAAGCAACCCCAACAACTTAATTCTTGGTCAAGCTGGATAACAGAGTAGTAATTTCTTCAAGCAGCAGCAGCCTTCCCCTTAAAGAAGACATCCGTGAGAACCTTGTCGGACTGCAAAGAAGCCTTCAGCAGAGACACAGCCTGTAAAAAAATTCAAATTACTAACCTAAAAATTAGTTTGAGATGATTTATATATAACAATTAATTAATATATACTATTTATACCTCCTCCATGCCCAGCTCAACAACTTTTTCCTCCAGCTTACCTACTTCTTTAACATTAAATTTGTTAAGCAAGGCGATGCTTGAAATAGTCGACATGGGCTTCACCACCAAATTATCCATGATCATGTAAGTCACCACCCCTTTCACAAATCCACCTTCATTCGACGATGTTTGTTGAGCTGCAAGAGGAGCAACATAAGGCGCATTTGCGCTTATTCTGCTGCCACAACCGGGACAAAGTGAGCGCGGATCATCAGAAACGCGATATCCACAATTACTAGGGCACCTGTAGAACTTCTTCAGACCGTCAGTCGGCACATCAGTGAGCAGCAACAGAGGAACAGAAGAAGCATAGCCGGCTCGAGGGGTGTCTTTGCTCTGATCTGGTTGTATGTACGACTCATTCAGATTTTCGACGCTTTCATAAAGGTTTGCTAAAGAGCCCACCATTCCTTGGTTTGTCAGAAGACTAATGATGTTAGCCACCGGCGTAGAGAGTCTGTAAAAGAGGAAATCAACACAGTCTTCGCCAGCCTCCGCAAAAAGGACTCTTTTGGCTTGGTTGTCGATCAAAAGCTTCATGCTCACTGAAGATTTTGCCATTTTCTGTGTGTGTTGACAGAAAAAGTATCTTGTTTAATATATTGTTTTTACTTGAATAATTAACCGGATTTTCATTGAGCACCTGTATATAAATTAGTGAATGATCGGTTCATATTTCACAAGATTTCAATTTATACATTAAATTGTCTATGACTGTTGGAGTAACCAAAAGAAACTGAGTGGCCGTGCAGAAGGTAATTAGTCAGATCTGAATTAAATCTTGGCAACAAACACAACTCTAAGAATTACTTGTCCCAAAAACGTTGTTTTGATTATTTGAGTTTCAATAATTATTAATTAAAATCGAATAGCTAAATTACTACAAAAATACTCAAACTTGGATAGTCAACCGGCAAAGAAAGCAAGTAAAAGAGTAGATCTACACATTCTTTGCTGGCTTCGGCAAATAGGACCCTTTTGGCTTGGTTGTCGATCAAAAGCTTCATACTTGCCATTTCTGTGAATGTATAACTCGATTTACATTGAGCATCTTCTTTTATAGGGTCTGATGGGTTTATATTTCCAAGATTTCAACCATGCATTCAATTGTCTTTGGCTGTTGGAGTATCCAAGAAACTGAGTAGTAGTGCAGCAGGTTGGTATACTACCAGGGAAATCGAGCTAAATTAATAAAGAAATCTCGTCAACCGATATACAAATCTATCTACAACAATTGTGCCAAACATGGTTTAATTTTGGTTATTAGAATTCAATACTTCATGTCCCCTTGGAAAAATTTCGTCTTTCTTGTGCACACAAACATACATAATGCGTCGTCCCTCAAAACAAATGGATAATACAAATTTTCACTGAAGTTCTGACAATGTTAAAATAAATCATTCATGTCTCCTCATTTTCACATTGATAGGTCTTTCTTTATAAGATTGAACTTTTTCAGCTGCTTTGCGCGATGGTCTGCCCATAGATTTTCTTGGCGCTTCATCTTCCATTTCACCTGGAAACTTAGCATCTTCTATCTCAAACAAATTATCTGTTGATTCCACTCTATAACCAGCAGATTGTCTTCTCACACAACGCCTAAGAAATTAAGCAACCAATAAATGCAAGCAATAATCTTTTTTGAATGTATAAAGATATGTAAACAAGTAAGAAATAAACCTTTTGCTTACGACAGCCTCTTTTTCAGCATTGTGGTGATACGTCGTTGAACTGCCCAAAGCTGCATAACAATTTGCACAAGGGTAATAAGTTATAATTTACTAATAATAGAGTTCATAATAAAATTTGAAAAAGCAGTGGTTTTGTTGATGATTTACATTGACTTCTGGAGTGACTCCGCCTCCTGCTAAGTTTAGTTTCCTTGTTAATTCCAGGTTCTTTAGTATCCATCAATGGTTCCTGTAAACCAAACAGAGTATTATAAAATATAAATAAGCATTAATTACATTTGGAACTCCTCAGAAATAGGAAAATTACAGTTTGTACCCCTGAGTAAGTCCACCACTGCCGCCCTAGCGACCCTAATTATCAGATACCCAACCCCGAAATATATAATTACCTGATCACCCAGGATCCAACCAGAATAGCTGTGAAATTCCATTATTGCCCGTCATGTTTCAGTTATTAGAAAAATACACCTCCCTTGTTAGTTTACAGAATTACAAATGGTCATATTAAATGATACAAATACACCCCTGCTAGTACAATATTACATACACCTCCCTGTCAGTTTGCAAAATTACAAAGGGCATCCCTTGGAACCAAAAGTGGTCTTATTAGGGCAAAGAGTAAAACCGTTTTCACATGGCTATTTGGGTTGGGTATGGGTTGATTTGTGGGCTTTTGAATTTACATATTTTGTGGGTGGGTATCTGGTAATTTTGACTAACTCAGGAGTACTAACTGTAAATTTCCTATCTTAGGGGGTCCAGGTGTAATAAATAATTAATGATCAAAACGAAATATGTTTTCACCCAAATTACATAAAAATGCAGAACAAACAATGAAAACTGTGTATCACACCTGAAGTTCAGTTTTTTGAACATTTACTTCTTCCTTCCCCTGAAGAAGTCAGCAAGAAAATCAATAAATTGAATGAGATAAATTACATAATAATAAGATAAAATTTGAATAATATTTCAATTATATCATGGAGTAAAAATGAGCTAACCTTTATTTGTAAACTCTTTGTTTTAAGAAGTGCTTCTTTACACACAACCTCATGCTGTAACGTTTTCAACTGTGTAGAGAAAGATTGCTTTGATTAACAACAATTAATTGAATATTCGATTTAAATTGAGGATTCGCATAAAACTTACCCTTTCTTTGCCCAAAGTAAGTTCCTGCACAAAAAATACAAAACTCAAGAGCTTAGTAAATCTGTTAGATCATCCACAACAATAGCTCTCTTTGTTTAAGATAACAACAGCACATTAATGACTTCAGAAAATGCTAGAACTCACTGCCAACATTTGACTATTTGATTGTGCAAGGTTCCAATTTTGCAGCTGCATCTTCTGAAGACAAGTTCTCAATTTCTGAATCTCAATTCCACTTACTTCTATAAGTTTACTGTAAAAATTTCAGAATTTCCAACTATCAGGAAAAAAAAAACATACACACACAAACACATGGAAGAAAAAAAGGAAATTAATGAGTAATTACTTTTTGTCTTGAACAAGCCTCACCAAGGCCATTTTTTCCTGTCGAATAAGTAATAACATATAACAACAACTTATCAGTAAAAGTTTGAACCAAAATTGAATTAACAAAAGAAAAGATAGAAAATTTATACCTTGACAAGCTTATCAATGCATTCCTTAGCGGACACAGAATCAGTTGGCAGTTTTTCAAGAACTAGAGGAGATTTAGGCTGTGGCAGAGAATTAGTAATATCTGAAAGCCTCCTTCTCACCATGTTTCCAAATGAGGATCTTTTCGCCATTTTATTCCCTTTCATTTTGTACTTAAAACTATCTGATCGCCAAATTTGCGGAGAAATATAAACCCAAATTTCAAGAAACCAAAAGGGTTTTCAGGAAAACAGTCATAAATTAAAACTCAACATTCATTAATGGATGTGAAATTCTAGAGAGATGAGAACGTTATATTTGAATTCGCCCGGCAAATGGAATATAATCGAGTGGTAAAGTGAAACAGCAAACTTCTCTACATGGAAACGAAGAGGGAGGGATTCTGAGGGCAGCGAGAGAATTTGGAGAAAGCAAAAGGAGAAAGAAAAAGAAAAAGAAAAGCCAAAGGTGAAAGAATAGAAGGTTTTCAAATTTCGGGAATCCAACGGCTTTCCGAACCAGAGTGGTTTGACCGATTTCAATATTTCCGAGCCTAAATTTTCAAAAGTTTTTGAATAGGCTCCGAGAGTCGGAGCTGTATGGCAACTTTTAACTCGTCCCTACAGGTGGGTAGTGGGCCTATAGTTAATTTTTAACTATCTTTTTCAATTTATTTCGTATGATTACGATAATTTTTAACTGAAAGTATGATTAGGACCATCAATTGAATAGATGCTATAAGAAAAGTGCAAAAAATATGTAATATTAATAGATATTAGTGGGATCCCAAGATTTTATAAGTGCAAAAAATATTTGAGTTCGTGTGTATTTTTCTCATTATTTTTAATTGTAAATAGAGGAAGCAATATAGTTAATAGTTTTAGTATTGCTTAGACAAAAAATATGTAAAAATGTTTGAATTTGTAATTGATTGTGGAATTTTAGATAGCGTCTCTTGTCGTTCAATCAAGTGATTAGTTGCATTAATATCTTAATTATCGGGGCGGCGGCGGCAGCCGGTGGGATTATCCGAAATGACTTGGGGAAATGGATTGCTAGATTCACAATGCCTCTCAGGAATAGGGATGTAAACAAACCGAGCCTGTTCGCGAGTTTTGCGAACCAAGCCAACTTTTATTCGTGATCGAATTCGATATATACGAACCGAACCGAACCCGAACTAGGTTCGATATATTTTCGAACCGAATTCGAACATTTTATTAGTTGTTTGTGAGCTCGCGAACCTGACATATATATATATATATATATATATATATATATATATATATATATATATATATATATATATATATATATATATATATATAAAAGTATTTTTCTGAATCTCGATTCGAACCGATCCCGAACATGCTATCGAACCGAACTCGAAATCACTATGTACAGTTTGTTAAGCTCGAGTTCGAGTTCGGGTTTGAATCAAATTATTTGAACTCGAACTTGAACCTTAAAAAAAAAAAACTTAAGTTCGGCTCGATTCGGCTCGTTTACATGCCTACTCAGAAACACTACTATTACTGTGGCTGAGCTCATGGGACTAAGGCAATGAATGATCATGACTTGGGAAAGGAGATTGATAAGAGTTATATTTGAAATGGACTCGGAGGTGGTAGTCAGTTAGATCAAGGAAGCCGAGGTGACGACTCACCTGTTGGGTCACTTATTGAGGATTGTAAGAGATTCCTTCATCTCCTTTAGAATTGCAAACTTGAACATATTAGAAGGGAAAGAAACTCTTGCGCTGATGCATTAGCGAAGTTGGGGCATGGTATTCAAAATATTATTGTTTATCTTGATGATTCACCGTTGGATTAGAGGTGGTTGATTGTATTAGGGCGAATATGAGCCTGAACTAGTTTTGCTTTGTCGTTTGGCTGACCAAAAACAAGAAAAAATCTTAATTAGCAATTCGGGAGATTCGGGTTGGGTTATGGCAGGACTTTAACACGAAAGTTCAAAATTCCAACCTAATTCAATTCGATATATATTCAACTCATAACTCTCAACCCTAATTTTATATGGTTGAGTTTGGATTGGGTTCAACTTGATTTGACAGCCAATAGCCACGCAACAGTCTAACCCAACCCAATATTTTATTTTTTATTTTTCTCCAAAAAAATCAATTTTTAGATACTCATTACCAACACAAACAATCAAAAACACCTAAACATAAATAAAAAGATGGTGTAACATTTCATCTAAAAATATATTAGCAAAATACATATAATTTCCTAGAATTTGGATTTTTTTAAATTTATATGACACATATATTAGCTAAACTTGGTCATAACCTAATTTTGGATTTTGATTTTTGGCTGGATCCTTCTATTGAAGTCGTTGATTATATAAACTCTGAAGCTATTTTATAATAATATGCTTATGTTTTTCAACCAAAAAAAATATTTCAGGGGGTCGGATAGGGTTTGAGTTGTGGGTCGACATCCAATAACATTTTAATTTCCGTTAGTCGATCCAAAATCAAATTCAACTCAACCCAATTTTGTTCTTTTTCGAACCGATCCAATCTAACCCTAACTAGAAATCCCCCAACTCTAACATAATATTTTAGGAAAAATATAAATGACAGTAGTTGTAATATTTGAAACATACAACCTTCTATCTAACCACAAGTTACATAGGGTAGGAGTAAAGAAGTGTCCCGCTAAGCAAATTAATTGTTTTGAAATTATCAGATTGAGTTAAGTTTTGGCACCCCTAATCTAATTATCAGATTGAAAATCATCCTTGGTCTCATAAATTGCAGACATTTTTTTTTTCTTAAAAAGAAAAAAGATTATAATCTATGAAATACGGATACGAATTACACGATACAATACTGATACAACTACACGGATTTTTTCGATATATTACACTAATTAATTGTCGAATATGATAAGATTGATTTGTTAAAAGTGTTTTGTGCATTATAGATCATAATCACCGTATACCACTTCCAATTTCTGAATTGATATGACAACTGTTATACACTCCAAGAAGCTATATAAACTGAAAATAAAATTTAACAACTACTAGTCTACTACCCTTCCTTTTTTCCAATTCTTTTCACACTAAACACATATAAAGTACAACATTATTTTTAGGGTAAAAAAGATTAGAACTATCATATAATTAAACCAATTATATATATGAATATTATGTACGCAATTATTAGAAGAAATGCCAATAAATATTGATGGTGGACTGGAAACAAAACATAACAAGCAAGCAAGCAAGCTTTCATGTGACTGACCTAAGACAGATCATGCACCGAATAATGCCCCCATCCACTGGCCGAATTACTAATTTGTCCCTTGGAGATTGTTTGGTTGAGCTCCTAGCTTGAAAGTTTTCAAAAAGAGTTTATGAATGTTTACTTCTAAACAACTATCCATTTCCATATTTGAGATGAAAATAATTAGTTGAATCAATCTCAGATCTATACTAACATACTGTTTGTTCAATAATTACAGAAATGTAAAAGAGACTGAACTTGAGTTAAATAATTATAATACACTTGTGACTACATGATTGTATCAACTAGCAAGTGGGACTTACAAAACTAGAATTCTGTCTCGTGAACTCTATCCTCTTTTGTCTCCTTTCCAAAACAGTCAACTATAATCATAAAAAATAGTATAATTTTTCTCATTTTTTCTTACAATTCAAATTATGGCATGTGCAGATGCAACTAAGAAATATTAATGTGCCCCAAAATCTGTGATAATTGAGTAGAAATTCAAGAATCAAGATTGCTGCAACCTCAAGATAATATTGCTAAATTTGAGGCACTGTTATACAACAACAAAACAAGTTCAAACACTTTCTATTGGCGCACCATTCTCCATCCAATTCAAGCCTAACTCACAAATTCCAGCTCCTAATCTCTATAAATAACTTTACAGCTCTCTTTCTTTCCACAAATCAAAGCAAAAAACAAACATGGTTGAGGCAGCCGCCGCCGCCACAAGTGGGCGGCTGAGTCTGGCGGTCCACGTACTGAAAGGGCGGTGGTTCGCCCTCTTCGCCTCCATAATCGTAATGGCTGGAGCCGGAGCTACTTACCTCTTCGGAGTTTACTCAAAAGAGATAAAAGCCTCTCTCGGATACGACCAGACAACACTCAATCTCCTCGGATTTTCCAAGGATTTAGGTGCGAATGTCGGAGCTTTTTCCGGCCTCATCGCTGAGGTGACACCGACATGGTTCGTGCTGCTAATCGGCGCCGCCATGAATTTCGCCGGCTATTTCATGATATGGTTGGCCGTCACCGGCAGAATCGTGAAACCTAAAGTCTGGCATATGTGTGTTTACATATGCTTAGGTGCTAATTCTCAGAATTTCGCCAACACTGGTGCTCTAGTTACTTCCGTGAAGAATTTTCCGGAAAATCGAGGGGTGATGTTGGGTTTGTTGAAAGGCTACACAGGGCTGAGCGGTGCTATTCTCACCCAGATCTATTTAGCTGTCTACGGAAATGACGGTAAGGCCCTTATCCTTCTCATCGCTTGGCTTCCAGCTGCTTTGTCTGTGGTTTTTGTGTATACAATTCGTGATATGAAGCCTGCTACACAGCCGAATGAGCTTAAGGTGTTTTACCAATTTCTAATCGTGACAATTGGGCTTGCTCTGTTCATCATGTTGATGACTGTTCTTGAGAAAGTTGTGCATTTCTCAGAGGCGGCTTATGCAGGGAGTGCTACTGTAGTTTGTGCTTTACTCTTTGTGCCGTTATTTATCTGTATCAGAGAAGAAATCACACTTTGGAGCAAAAAGCAACAGGAAAAGCCCATCACTGCACCACAACTGACCGCAGAAATCCAAGAACAGGAAATGCATCCAATTGCCTCGAACAACGAATCAACACCATCAAAGAAGCCAGAACAGAAAGCAAAAACATCATGTTTCGCAAATATCTGCAATAAACCAGAAAGAGGAGAAGATTACACCATTCTACAAGCACTTTTAAGCATTGACATGCTGATTCTATTTCTCGCAACTTTTTGTGGTCTGGGTTCCAGTCTAACCGCAGTAGACAACCTGGGACAAATCGGAGAAGCATTATCCTACCCCAAAGAAACCATAAAAACATTCGTCTCCCTCCTCAGTATATGGAATTTCTTCGGGAGAATTTTCTCTGGATTCGTCTCCGAAGCCCTTCTCGCAAAGTATAAATTTCCCAGGCCGCTTATGATGACTATTGTCCTTCTCTTATCCAGCTTCGGCATGATTCTAATTGCATTCCCATTTTCCGGTTCCGTTTACATCGCTTCGATGATAATCGGGTTTGCATTTGGAGCTCAACTGCCATTAATTTTCGCTATTATTTCGGAGCTTTTCGGGCTGAAATATTACTCCACATTGTTCAACTGTGGGCAATTGGCTAGCCCGATTGGTTCGTACGTGTTGAATGTGAAAGTTGCAGGGCCTTTGTACGATAAAGAAGCGGTGAAGGAGCTGGCGAAGAAGGGGATGACGAGATCAATGGTGAAGGAATTGACTTGCACCGGAGCAAGATGTTACCGGACGGCGTTTATTACTTTGGCATCAGTTACCATATTTGGAGCAATTATTAATCTGATTTTGGTTTGGAGAACAAAAGAGTTCTACAAAGGTGATATCTATAAGAGGTTCAGGGATGAAGTTAAGGAAACTCAAGAGACAAAATTGCCTAACTCTTTAAGTAATATCATACCATGCACACATAATTACATAATGCCTTCAAATTTGTGAACTCGTCTTAATTCTTGTATGCGTGTAATCAATTTTTTTGCTTTTCCATGAATAATTGCAATTGTATATATAACCTTTGGGAAGAGTTTCTTTTGGGGATTATTCAAATGTATTTTGGGAAAATCTACTCTTTTATTCAAACCTTTCATAACTATATCATAATTTCTCAAATTGGACTACCTCATTTAAAAATTGAATAATTACAAAAAAAATCTTGAGATTTGCTTTAAAATTCAAAACAGTATTTATAAAACTTAAAAATCTTATGAATACCTCCTAAAATATAAAAATGTAAGTAAAATCTTACAAATAAACAGGGGTAAATACAAAATTACAAAGTTTCAAAGTATTTTCTAGTAAATAATTTAAACTTTCGGGGTTTTTGTAACCGGTAATTTATAAAATACACAAAAGTTGAGTTACCCAATAACCAAAATATTATTGGAGTTGCACATTGATATTTCCGGTCTCCTTTAGAACCTAAGCATTTTGAAAGTTGAATCCAAGAGGTGCATGATTTATCCAATAAATACTAAACAGCGACTGGTGGTGGACACTGCCCACTTCGCCGAAAACAACCGTGATAATATATAATGATGGGCAAGGCATATAATCATATACCCACTAAAGACCAGACGTGTATGTTTTTTTCGCTGTTTCACTTCCTTTCTATTCTAGACTTCTAGTCAAGAAACTATCAAGTATGAAAATGGTACGATTATACTTTTTATCCTACTATAATATTGCATTTTTTGCAGATGCCCTCGTCAATCTTTTTTTCGACAAATTACCTCTCAATCTACACGGTTTTTACAAATTATTTTCTACAACAATTTTTAGGTGGAATATTCCGTTGAGATTTCCTTTGGAATATTCCTTTGACAACACGTAGTTAAAAGATCATCAAAATATACTTAATTCAATATTCTTCACACGCAATTTCTTTTCCTTTTCTTGCTAAAAGCTTCGGTTAAAGGCAATACTGGATCTCATGTTTTTGTTTTGTTTTCGGAGCACCCTAAAATTGATAGTTTTTAAAAGAGTTAAAAACATAGAAAATTATTTGTTATGCAAAAATAGCGTGTTAAAACAGTATTACAAAATATGAAAGAGAAAATTGCAAAATTGTGATTCAAATTTGTACCAGATTGCAATTTCCAACAAAAAAATATACCAGCTTCAATTTTGCCCCGTAATTCATCATAATTGTCAATTTAAAGACTAGCTTCAATTTCGTGGCCAAATTCTTACCATACAAGTTGGAATATATAACTGAGAAAAAGTCTGAATACAAGTTTATTAAAACACACACACACACACACAAAATAGTAAATTACAATGCTAGCTGGACTTTATTTTCTAAAGTTTTATATACATAATTCCTACAATACATCAAATTATTAAATTAAAAAAAAAAACTATATTATATACATAGGAATTCTAGAAAAAATTACTAGGGCAATTTTGTATGTTGATTTTCCTTATCATCATCTCTGAACCTCTTATATATATCACCTTTGTAAAACGCTTTTGTTCTCCAAACTAAAATCAAATTAATAAGTGCTCCGAATAACGTAACCGACGCCAGAGTAATAAACGCCGTCCGGTAACAGCTTGCCCCAGTGCAAGTCAATTCCTTCACCATTGATCTCGTCAACCCCTTCTTCGTCAGCTCCTTCACCGCCTCTGAATCGTACAAAGGCCCTGTAACTCTCACATTCAACACATACGAACCAAGAGGGCTGGCTAATTGCCCACAATTGAACAACGTGGAGTAATACTTCAGCCCGAAAAGCTCAGAGATAATAGCGAAAAGTAATGGCAGTTGAGCTCCAAATGCAAACCCGATTATCATCGAAGCGATGTAAACGGAACCGGAAAATGGGAATGCAATTAGAATCATGCCGAAGCTGGATAAGAGAAGGACAATAGTCATCATGAGCGGCCTGGGAAATTTATACTTTGCGAGAAGGGCTTCGGAGACGAATCCGGAGAAAATTCTTCCGAAGAAATTCCAGATGCTGAGGAGGGAGACGAATGTTTTTATGGTTTCTTTGGGGTAGGATAATGCTTCTCCGATCTGTCCCACGTTGTCGACTGCGGTTAAACTGCATCCGAGACCACAAAAAGTTGCGAGAAAGAGAATCAACATGTCCCAGCTCAAAAGTGCTTGTAGAATTGTGTAATCTTCTCCTCTTTCTGGTTTGTTGCAGATATTTGCAAAACATTCTGTTTTAGCTTTTCCTTTTGCCTCCCGTTCTAGCTTCTTCGATGATGGTGGTGTTTTTGTTGTTTCATTATCTAATTCAACTGAGTCCAATTCCTGTTCTGGGGGATTGTCGTTGTTGTTGTTGTTGTCTACGGTTAATTGTGGTGCGGTGATGGGCTTTTCCTGTTCCTTTTTGCTCCAGATTGCAATTTCCTCTCTGATGCAGATAAAGAAAGGCACAAAGAGTAAAGCACAAACCACAGTCGCACTACCTGCATAAGCCGCTTTTGAGAAATGCAGGACTTTCTCGAGAATCGTCATCAACATGATGAACAGAGCAAGCCCAATCGTCACGAATAGGAATTGGTAAAAAACCCTAAGCTCATTCGGCTGTCTCGCAGGCTTTATCTCACGGATTGTGTACACAAAAATCACAGACAGAGCCGCCGGAAGCCAGGCGATGAGGAGGATTAGGGCTTTTCCGTCATTCCCGTAGACGGCTAAGTAGATCTGGGTGAGAATAGCGCCGCTCAGCCCTGTGTAGCCTTTCAACAAACCCAACATTACGCCTCTATTTTCTGGGAAATTCTTCACGGAAGTGACGAGAGCTCCAGTATTAGCGAAATTCTGAGAATTTGCGCCCATACATATGTAGATACACATATGCCAGACTTGAGGTTTCGGGATTCGGGCGGTGACGGCCAACCATATCATGAAATAGCCGACGAAATTCATGGCAGCGCCAATTAACAGCACGAACCACGTCGGAGTTACTTCGGCGATGAGGCCTGATAAGACTCCGACATTGGCGCCGAGATCCTTGAAAAATCCGAGGAGATTGAGAGTTGTCTGATCGTATCCGAGAGAGGTTTTTATCTCTTTTGAGTAAGTTCCGAAGAGGTAAGTTGCTCCGGCTCCAGCCATTACGATTATGGAGGCGAAGAGGGCGAACCACCGCCCCTTGACTATGTGGGCCACCAGTCTCAGCCACCCGCTTCGGGCGGCGGTGGGGCTGACTGCTGCTGCCTCACCCATGTTTTATGGAATTAAGCCTAATTTGGATTGATTATGCTGCGCCAGGCCAATATTTGGGTTTAGTTCATTAATGGCGCTTTAAACATTCGTCCTCTTTACTTTAATACATACAATAGGGACTCAAAATTGGCATTATCTGGAGATTGCAGCAATCTTGAATTTCCAGAATTTTGCAGATTTTGATCAGGCTTAGATATTCGAATGGCATTAAGTTGATTTACAAGACAAAAAAAAGTAATTCGTACTTTGTTTTATGACTAATCTTGACAAAAGATTATATGCTTTAGTACTTATCGTTTTCATTGAAACCTTCAACACTTGCAAATATCTCCTAGTTAATTAACTTTACAAATACTTTTTTAAAATATAAAACTATATAGATACTCTGAAAATCATTACAAATACCTTTAAAAGAATAAGTGTAATATTGTAAAGTTGCGATTGTGAAACTTTAAAAGGCGCAAAATTTCAAAAGATTTTGTGTAATTTACCATCTTTCTTTTCTAATCTGAGACCTTTTAAGTGTAAAGACTAAGATTGTGTGAGATTTCCTGGTATTTTTGAGATTAGGTAAACACAAGATAGATATTTTTTGCAACTCATTTTGGTACATATTCTTTTCTTGATATGTATAGCTTCTTTCTCTCAGTTAATGAATAGAGTTCAGTTTGAATGAATTATATAAGTTGGCATATTCTATTTTAAATTTTAACGAATAGTGCTTTCGGTTTTCCTATTCTTAACACGTGCTTAAAAGTATCCAAATTAACAGTTAATGTCGTTTGATCTAATACTGAAATCTAGGTAGCTTTTGTCGTCCTCTTTTTTCCCCGAAATATAAATGTGTTATTCTCCACTTAAATTTGTCAATATAATAACGAAACAACTTAAATACAGATACAACATATCAAAAACACGATAACATATTTTTTATTACTGGATAGGTACGGAATACGATATACAATACCATATCATATTAAACGGTGTCTTTTATAAAAGTGTCTGTAAATCATGAATGAATAGTTAATATGATGAT
Organism: Verbena officinalis; assembly: GCA_958496215.1. Taxonomy (NCBI): domain Eukaryota; kingdom Viridiplantae; phylum Streptophyta; class Magnoliopsida; order Lamiales; family Verbenaceae; genus Verbena; species Verbena officinalis. The sequence continues at coordinate 3,437,572 of OY292385.1, forward strand.
CAATGATGAAGAAAATGCAAAATTTTAACCAATTTCAAGAACTAATATATTTTAGAATTCTACTATTATGATTATAAAGTATCACTTATTATAAACTAGTATAATTTCAAAGACACTAAATTTTGTTATTTTTGAATAATAGTGGACAAAATAAATTATTATTTTTCTATATATTCCCACTTAATAATGACTTTTACACTGCTAATGTTATCTTACAGTAGCCTGTAAATTTCATTAGCTATTTCTTTGCAACCGAACATAATTCCACAACATGAAAAAGAAAAAGATCACAAGCGCGCAACAAGAAAATGAAAATTTAAAATTGTAATTGAACATTGAAATAAATACCTTTTGATTGATTCCGATAGCTGCAGAAATGTGTTCCTTAGGTAGCAACATTCCAGCAAATAACAAATTGTTATCTTCTCCAAAGTTCTAATCATAAAGAAAAAAATGGCAATTTAATCAGAGCAGAGCAGAGCGAAGGAGACGGAGATAATGCTGCTTTGTGCTTTCTAACCTCAAATTTTCTTTAGTTTTTTTAAACGGTTAAAGCCAATTGACTTGTATTTCCATTTGTCAACGGATTTTGACCTCATATACCTATATTTGCGTAGCACCGCACACTCGGCTGCTCTCCGTTACACATTCTCTCCAATTATGTCCAATATACACTTGGATTAATGCCATGTCATAAGGAATATAATTTAATGGTGGAGATCTTCTTTCCTTCACCACAAAATTAACTCAAGTTAATTTTAATTTTTTAAGCTATATTTTAATTAAAAAAAGTTTAATTATCCCAATAATATCTCCTCTTTTTGCTTAAATTTTCTCAATACTACCATTAAAATTAACTTAAGTTAATTTGTGGTTAAGGAAAGACGATCTTCACCATTAAATTGTATTTCCTATGACATGGTATTCATCCAAATATGTATTGGAAGACACAATATATTTCTGCACCGGTGCCAGTTGGTGCTCTTGCGGATCAAAAACGCGGTTGTGACAAGTTCTGTCGCAAGGGTAAGCGCAATCACCCTTTTGAAATGGACTTCTATCATAAAACCAATCTCCAACAGCTTTAGCAATTGTCTGCAAAACAAATTAAACACTCTCTTGGTCTCAATGTATGTCAAGAAAGATCACGGACTCGGTAAAGGTACTCGAGGGTGAAAATGTAATATATTTTTTTTAACAAAGAAACAAGACCAGATCGAGGAAGTATATTACCTTGTTACTTAATCTGGGAGAGTCGCTACTAAACCAAGTTTCCTGCATTTCAGTTTGGCAGTGAATAATTGGAGAGAATGTGTAACGGAGAGGAGCCCAATCCCACTTGATATATATTTGTACAAAAGTGTAAATAAACAAAATTAAAATAGTTATATACTTGAGTTTTTCTATACATTTTTTTTCAACTATTTCCTGATGTGTCTACTAAATTTCTATTAAATTTATAAATAAACAAAAGAGACTAAAATAAAATGAAATTATATGATAGATTTAAGATATTTCGTTTCGAAAAGCTCAATGCATGCAGCATGCTACCATCTAAAGTCCACTTTCTGATCTAATCTAGCTAAACCCAAATATATTTTGGGCCCAACAGCTATGACCTATCAATATCGAAATATAATAAATTTAATTTATGATTATTTTTTATTTTTTATTTCTCATCAGTTAAAAATTTGATAATCTGTATTCCTAATCGACTTCCGTATGGGCCAAAAGTCCAAATAGATATTACTCTGGGCCCTGGGCGGTGGGACTGGGGAGTTCCATTTACATTCTACTTTTCTTTTTTCTTTTTTTTTTAATGTTTTCTTTTTGGTATTAAAAAAGTGTATCTATTTGTTTGTCATATAATTTTAGTTAGGGTAAGTTATATTTAAATTTAAGTATAGTGAGGTATCTCTACTGCAAAAATGCAAAAGTCATATACCAAACTGCAATTCGAGCAAAAGGTTGGGTATCAATTATCAAACTGCATTTAACCCAAGAAGAACAAAGTCGGTGTTTGGCAGAACTTATAGTTTCTCTGAAACATCATATAAGTTGATTATGAATTTGTAATGTTTGTAAAGTGAATGAAAAATACTTTTGAAAATAAATTTATAAGTATTTAAAATAATATGTTAGGAGTTTAAGAGTTTTCTTAAAATAAGTTGGGAAGCTCCAACTTTTATTTAAGATCTTTAACACACCCTTTCAAGCCAATAATTCCAAGTTATGCAAGTAAATATAATAAAATTTAAAATACTAAGTTCTTAAATGGCTCTGCCATGTTATTGAATTCTGACTTCTATTAAAATAAGATATGAAATATTACACAGAACTAGGCCATAATTAAATGCTATCATGGCATGAAAACGTATACCTGCAAAGTTCTTCTGAGCATTTATACTTGGCATTTCATGTGCAAAGAATTCTAACTTTTGAAAAAAGAACATCATTTTTAAGTCTTGGCATAGGATATACCTTGACATCTACGAAAACTTCTAAAAAATTTATTTTGTTGTGTCATGTCGTTTGCAATATTATATTGGACACCCATATCGGATACTTATATAGTATAAAATATCGAAATAAATCTGTATCGTTGGGTTCATATCATGTCCCATCGTCGTATTTACGTCCGTGATTTATAATATATAATTATGGACTCCCATTGTGAAACTTGCTTATCCCAGCTTTGCCCTTTTCGGTTGAACTTTCCCTCACATTTATGATATCTACTACGTAGTAGATTTTGCTTTGAATTCTATTATCATCAGCACAGCATTGCAGTGTTCTTTAATGAGATCAACTACTTGTACTTTTGGAAATTTCTTAAATGCGCTGCGTGAAAAGAAAAACAGTAAATTACATCAACATAAATATATGTTCCACACTTCCACTGTTGATGTGATTCACATACTTTATAATTCAATTTCTTTTAATTAATTAAATCACGATGATAAGGTAAAATTAAAACAATTTAGTAAAAATTATATCAAGATTGTAATCAATATCTAACAGAGTGTCAAATTGAACTTGTCCTGAATTTTAACATAACTCAACCCCTAAAAGCTGTCTCATGAAAATAAATTTGATAAGTTATTATGTATTGAACATCACATCATTAACATAACAAATTTGATGTGGGCTCATTCTCTTGACTTAATTGTATAAGAATTTATTCGAAAATTAGCTTACATCTAGATAAACAGTCCTATAATCACCTGCAAGATCATGAAAATTGACTACACCCTACACAAAGATCATACTTGTGGGAATGTGATTCAAACCATTTGTTTGTATATATATCTTAGGAAACTATTACTAAGAAAAATTGGATCATCCTTAATGACTAATGCCTAATCAAAAAAGATGAATTAATTAGCTGCCAAAATTATATAGAGTATAATTAGAGATTTATATAGTATGCATGATTTCGAAAGAACAACAAGGGTATTTTCGTCTTTTCAACATTTGGAATATCAGAGGCTCTAATATTAGTCCAATAGACCGAGACAAACACCCGTTTCTGTACGTTCTGCACTTCTGCTTCATAGAAAATGTGACCACCTGCAACTCTGAACAATTCGTATGACTTTTGTAATTCTTTTCCTGAAATTAAAACAGTATTTATAAATTATAATCCAAAACAGTATAACTTGATCAGAAAAGTAGAACAAACTAGTTTTTTTTTTTTTAAAATAAGAAATAAATTAAATCCATATTATTGATCTTCATGATTCTTGAAGCAAAAACGAACTCCCACCAAATACCTGTCATCATTCATCCTCTCTGATTTCTTAATCTTCACTTCACCAACAAAAACCAAATACAGAAAAGCCCCATTTCAACCACCGGATCTTCTACCTTCCCTCTCAGCTCTCTCATGAGTGGTTTAAGAGAGAGAGAGAGTACTGATGAACATGCTTGAAAATAAAAGACCCAAGAAGAACAAAGTCTTCTATCATATGTGTGAGGATGAGGCTTTTGCATGGCGCACGAAACAACAGAAATCCTGAGAAAAATTTCTGCTACAGATACTTCAAATGGATTCTCTGGTTCTCAATTTCATTCTATTTCTTCTCCTCTTTTCTCATCACCCGCAATAAACCCATTTCGAAAACCACCATTTCTAACGCCAAAGCATCTCGTGCACTTGTCGAAGAATCTTTCCACCAACTCCGAAACCCAGGAGGTTTTAACAAAATAACTCTCTATTTTATGTATTTTTCCTATTTTTTTCTTACTCGTAATTTCATTTTTGACTTTATATCAGGTTTGTTCAAGGGGATGAAGTTGTATGTTTACGAGTTGCCGTCGAAATACAACACCGAGTGGCTAACGAACGAGCGGTGCAGCAGCCATTTGTTTGCGGCGGAGGTGGCGATTCATAGGGCTCTGATGAAGAGTGACTTCAGGACATTGGATCCTTCGCAGGCCGACTTCTTTTTCGTCCCGGTTTACGTAGCCTGTAATTTCAGCACCGTTAATGGCTTCCCTGCCATCGGCCATGCTCGCTCTCTCATCGCTTCGGCGATCGCTCACGTTTCTTCTCAACTCCCGTTTTGGAACCGTAGTCTCGGCGCCGACCACGTTTTTGTTGCCTCACATGATTTTGGCTCTTGCTTTCACACCTTGGTATGCAACTTCATTTTTCTGTACCCTTTTTTCCTTCACGTCTTGATATATTTATCATATTTTTGATGTTGTTTGTAGGAGGATGTGGCGATCGCAGATGGAGTGCCTGAATTTTTGAAGAATTCAATCGTCCTGCAAACTTTTGGAGTTACATACAAACATCCATGTCAGGAGGTAGAAAACGTGGTGATTCCGCCGTACATACCGCCGGAAAGTATACGCGCTACCCTGGAGGAATTTCCGATGACCGGGAAACGTGATATTTTCGCGTTTTTCAGGGGTAAAATGGAACTCCACCCCAAAAATGTCAGCGGTCGTTTTTACGGCAAGTAAGAAAGTGAAAGTGTGAAACAATTCATTATTCACCAACCTCATACTGTCATTTTGAATGAAAAGACATAATCACCCTTACTATTTCTCACTATTGCAGGCAGGTGCGGACTAAGATATGGCGGCGATACGGCAGCGACCGGCGGTTCTACTTGCATCGGCAGAGATTCGCCGGTTATCAGTCGGAAATCGTCCGGTCAACGTTCTGCTTATGTCCCTTAGGATGGGCCCCGTGGAGCCCTAGGCTTGTAGAATCCGTTGCCTTGGGATGCGTACCGGTCATCATAGCAGACGGCATCCGGTTGCCGTTTCCCTCCGCCGTGCCGTGGGCGGAGATATCCCTAACGGTGGCGGAGAAAAACGTGGACAAGCTCGGCGAAATCCTCGAGTACGTGGCGGCTACAAACCTCACCTCAATACAGAGAAATCTGTGGGACCCGTCAGTTAGAAAGGCCCTACTTTTCAATGTCCCGATTTTGGAAGGAGATGCCACGTGGCAGGTGATCGAGGCATTATGGTCCCACAAGACGCCGAGTGTTTTCGACCAATGAGATGAATCCACGTGACAAGACTTTGCCAGCTGAGATGTATACGGCGTTGGGTTGTTTTGATCAAAGATGGATGGATGGGGATAGTGGGAGACAGCTGGGACTCATTGCGATCGCTCACAGACAATAATTTTTTGTATTGAGACTTCAGAGCTCTCAGCTGAGGTGGCAAAATGTTATTGGTCGGTTTTGCGGTTTGGTGTGGGGCATTAGGTGTTGTACGTTGTACATCCAAATCTGTACATGTGAAGTGGAATAAATATTTGAGAGAGGGGCAATTTGGGAATGGAGATGGAATTTAAAATTTTACCATATGAGGAGATCGAGTTCACGAGAGGAGAGGTGTGCCAGAAACTTTAAATTTGGTAGGAGAAATGAAAATATATATTATTCTAATGCTGTTTGGAGATATTATGGTTATGGGTCATTCATTATGTGCCGCCGTTGTGGTTTAAATTTTTGACACAAGATAATTCATATCTGATATCTTAAATATGGAAAAATCTCATTTTTACCTCCAAATCCAATAAAATATCCATAATTCATTATTCGTCTCATAAAGTATAAAAAATTAATTATATTTTATAAAATATACTATACTCGTAAGTCGTGACTAATTGAGCAAATCTCACTCCACAGGAGTTTTTGTGTTTGAATTAGACCCAAAACCCACAAAGGCCAAAACTGATATTATTTAACATAAACTTAAAATATATGAGAAAATGAAAATCTATAGTTTCTTTATTTCTTGAGTACAATGTAAACCCAATTTATTTGTAAATTTTAATCCTAATGCACTGAGAATTGAGTTTGGGTCCAAGGATATGATTTGGAATTAATTCGTTTGATTCAGACTCAAAATATAGGGTCTGAGTATATATGAAAATTAAAGTTAAAGGTCCAGCCCAAATTCAAACCTATTTAGTTGAATGAGCTAGCCCTTAAACCAAATGGGTGATCTCATCTGGTGAAAAAATGCTAAAATTCCTTAATAAAAACAAAAAGCCCTAAATGAACTCGTTACATTTTATTCCATATTTCACATATTTATATTTCCTTTTCTCAAAGGAAATATACAATATATAATTTAAACCGTTTTGTCGAAATATATGAAATCAAACGGGAACAAATAAAAGAATTGCACGTTGAGACTTGGTTTTGATTCACTTCTCTGCACAGTATTAGCCAACTTTGTGGGCTCGATAAAGTCCGGTCTGAACTAGAACTCAATTGTTGCAAATGTTAATTGTGGGGTGGTGCAATGTAGTTAATTACTCAAACATAATCACCGTTACAATACTTAATTGTAATTTATTTAATAAAACATACAAGCGCACTTACAAACTTAATTTAATTTTCTCTTTCCCAAATTTAGTAAATAAAATAAAAATACACACTTAAGTTGGAGGCTCGGACGCTTTGCCTACACCTATCCTTTATATCTTACATTCTTGGCAAAGTGGGTCCCATCTCAAGACGCTCCAAGTAAATTTTATGACAACAGTATAGTATAGTATAGTATATGATTATTTTCCTTTTTCTTTTTCTTTAATGATAAATATATATAGTTTAAAATTCATAATCTTTAAATGTCTTAATTACCAAATATATCGGGCAGACCCTAGCTAATTAGCTAGCACTCGGGTGTGAGCTTACGGTCTCTCTGTGAATCTGTGCAATAATCATAAACCTTGTAGTTCTTTTGGGCCCATGCCATGGCCGCGTACTGCTGGCCGCTAAGCCCTGTCGAGCCGGACGGAGACCCTGAAGCGGGGCGGCAGGTGGTGGCGCGTCTGGTGGCCCTGCAACCGCTTATCTTGAAATTGTTGTACTTGCCAACAAAAGGTTGGTAATTGTAGTCGGCTTTGTACTTTCCATTCTCTGTGGCCCATGATGATGCATCCCATATGGATCCATATACCCACATCGGCCTCAATGGAAATGTTGCATCGGTTTTTCTTGGGTACCTACGGATTGGCACATCGTCCACAAAAAATCTGCGTGCGTTTACATGCATGACATATAATTAATCATCATTATTTTGATCAGCAAATTAAAGTCGGAATTAAGAATATTATTATAACTTTTACTAGCTAGCTAGCTAGCAAGCAATTGGGAATTAATTAATTAAACTCACATGATCTCAGTGGGATTCCAGAGAATAGCATAATTGTGAAAAGCAGCGGTTGGATCAAACCAGAGGTGAAATTTCATCTCTCTGCCAATGAGATTTCCATCTCCACTTCCTCTCATGTAAACATTTGTTTGCAGTACATACGGCTTTCCCTGTGTCGTCCCAAGAAACTCGATATCGATCTCGTCATGGTTCCCAGGATGAGCTTCATTGTTCGAGAGCTGCCATTTTATTAACCATACAATTAAAACAACAATTAATATATATATATATATATATATATATATATATATTCTCTGTTATAATTAATATGCATGGGCTAATTAATAATTTTTATTTATTTATTTATCTTCTAAAGAATTTTCTCACGTAGAAAGATGTAATGACTCCAGCAGTATAACCAGTTTGGAGCTTGATGGCTGCCCCGAAATAGCCAGAGGAATAAGGATTCAACGATTTGAATCCGCTTCCTGCAGTAACCAAAAGTTAAGCATGCAGATCAGAGGCAATATATATATTATTGAGTCTATTGTGAGAGCCTATATAAATATGTTGTAGGAAAACATATAGGTAGAATTAATTTTAGGATAATTACGAAAAAATTCCTAAGATTAGGTCTTTTTTTCAGAAAATACCATGAAATCTCGAAATATTACGAATACCCTTGAGTCAAACGATTGTCAACGATTCTTTGTTAGTTTTAGGGAAATTTTCGTAATATTTTGCAAATCTCAGTGTAATTTTCATAAACTTTTAAGTTTTCAGGATATTTTCGTAAAAAACGTAAACTTGAGAGGTTTTCCATAACTATCCCTTAATTATACTGTATTTTGGGTCTCAAAACTCTTCATATATCTGCTTGTTGCGATTTGTGCCTCATATTAATTGACTTTTATAATTTAAATTCGTAAATGATTTTTCCTTTTCTTCTTTTTGCAATTTTAGGACCTTGTCAACTTATGTGATGTAAATTGTAAAAGTTAACTGTTGCAATTTACTTCTCATAATTATATAAAACGCTGAAAAGGTGCTGAAATTACACACAGACAAAAAATAAAAATCCACTTATAAAATATTGTAAATTACAAAAATCAATTAGTATGGGGCTTACACACACAAAAAAGTGAAGTTATTTGACTAAAATTCAATTACAAATATGAAATGCTTGTACTTTTGTTCCATATGCCCCGGAATTCAGCCACTTGTACTGACATGTCGGGTCGAGGATGATGATGTCAACACTTACATGTTTGTGTAATTGGCTGAATTAATTTCGACTAAGGACTAAAATTTCTAAAGTAAACATTTAACACGAGAAATGACAAATGTTGATATGGAGTTAAATCAACTTTGCATTTAATTTCGCATCAAGAATGAATGAATATATAATGCCACACACAGTACAGTACAATGATCGATTAAAATTGTGTGATATGAGTTGTATATAGTACCTGTGTTTCTGTCAAGCCAAATGGTGAGTCCACTTTGGTCTAATCTTTGATGCTGAGAACCCCAAAGATTTCTGAACCCTTGGTTGAACCCAACTGAGCCAATTCTCGAACTGGGATAATACCCAGGAGAAGGTTGACCCTGAGCAGCATTACTCAAAGACAACATCAAAAGAAACACGATATAAATTACGACAAGAGCCATGTAATAATATGAGATAGATAATCATGCACAAACAAATGTAATAAAAAGAGAAAACTAATTAGTACTCTCGATCACTAGCTAAGCTAGCTACAGATGTTTAGTTTGTGCGTGTTTATAAGCAGTATAAGATGGTTTAAATAAGAAGATTTTGAGGTCCCACTTTTGAAAAATGGAGGATAAGGAGGTTGATGGGGCGATTAATGGGGCTACACTTGAAGACAAATTTTGTGATGCACATAAGCACAAGAAATGCTCAATAATATACTTTTAATCAGTAATATATTTATATGTGTATTGAGATCATACTCTTTGCAGTTTTGTGTCTTATTATTTGTTAATTATGGTGAGCGAGCTAGGTGGGTTGTTGGTTAGGGAAAAGAGATAATGTGGAAGTTGAGAAAAGTTCAACTTTGTGGAATTCGTTTCGGTTGGAGCTAGCCTTTTTGGGAAAGAACTAAATAAATGGCAAATTTGTCTTTTTAAGTCATACTAGGTAAAAATTAATTAAGCTATACTATCCTGTCATGTCGTGTTGGAGATACTTTGGGATTAATATTATAAGTTAGTCTTGTTCAATCTCGATCGGTATAATATTTTTCACTTATTTTACTATAAGTCTTATAATTGTATAAAGCATTGGCAAATTAATGGGTGAGAATATTGATACAGCATGCAAATCATATGATACGATAGTACTTTGAAGCTAATTATGATATTAAGATTTGAGAGTGGTGAAAGAATATGGTACCAAATTTAATTTATTAATAGAAAAGTGAAATGATGGTTTGACATCTTCTTGCATAACTAAAGCTAATACAAGATTCATGACTATAGATTGAGGTTCCATATTATAATTTCCAACAAGGATTAATTAATTAATTAGTTTACAAAATAACTGTTTAGTTTGGGTGAACTAAGACCTAAGTTGGTCAATATATGGCTTGTAATTACTAGTTGTAATATTCTTGAAATTAATGCAAGACAAGCAGAGCGGTGGATTAGGTATAAGATTGATACTTGGTCAATATTGTTGACTATTGAAAATTTATAATCCGGAGACAAAAAAAGAATATAATTAGGCAATAGTTTTAATAATATAGATCTAAAACAATCAAAAGAACGTACACATAAATTTCTACAAAATATATTGTATAAGTTAATTATTTAATTTAATTTATCCGATCCAAACGTAACATGCACTTTAAAAATTACTGTAAAATTAGCCAATTAAATATCTAATTTAATCCTCTAATATATCTAAAACTAATGCAAACTTATGAACCCAACCCCCAGCCACTGATTATTAATTTCAGAAGTTGATTAGCTAGTACTCTTAATATTTAATTTGCATGATCATCAGATCAATAATTGGTACAAATTAATATTCTTTATTTGGAAGGAAATTAATATATATATATATATATATATATATATATATATATATATATATATATATACCATTAATTAATGTGAATTAGTGCTTTTTGTTTCTTTTTTAATTTGTTTTCATTAATCACTTATGTGATATATATGTTAAATTAATTAATGTTGTCTGAGATGTATTTATTGCCTTATATAGACGTTACAGGAACTGTATACATGCATCTAGCTAGGAGTAGTCGTAAAACAATATGTTAGTACTGCATGTTTAGGGTTCTCACTTCTCAGAAATGCACATGATATCCTAGTCTGATTCAGTTATCCATAACATTCATTTACCTACTTTTAATGTGTGAGATATTTCAGTAACAAATTACAATTAATGTTGATGGATAAAATATATCATGGTTCATGAACATAGTCTAGAGTCATACATAGCTCATTCGAATTTTGAAACATGTAATGAATGTAATAATATGATGTTCTAAGTTTTAATAATTTGTGATGGACAGACATATATAGATATGGGAATACGGACATGATGATGCAAATGTTTTTTAGAAAGGATCGTATAAAGTCGGGCAAATATCTCGTTCGAGATTAGTACTTCTGAAACCTATATATAAAAAGTTGGTAAATGATACTTTCATTGATTTCAATTAATTTTAAAAATAGACCCCGCCATTCAGTTTCATGCCATTGACATCACAACAGGAATTAAACACAAAATGTATATAGACCTACGTACTATGCCTTATCTTCACATATATTATATCAAATAAGATACAAATTTCTCAAAAAAAAAAATAAAAAAAATTATACAAATTTCTCAAAAAAAAATTATAATAATATATCCAAATTTTCATTAATTCACCCCTATAATTTTGCATGGATCACTCCTAAGGTCTAAATAGCACAAAATAACCTATTAATAAATTAGATATCGATCAGAAAATCATGTAATTTCTTTAAGTGATCACGGAGCAACACCCTAACCGATATGCTAATTTGTTGTACATGCGTTTGAGTTTCGATTATTATTGTGTTTTTGGTTATTTTTCACTAGCTAAAATGATCAATGTGCCCCATGCACCTGCAAAACCTTTATATATGTTAATTGAGAAAGTTATACCAGAAATTAAGCTTGTTATGAAAAAAATGAGATCATATATATGGACCTTAATTATTCCCTCATTTTTCACCAAACATACGATTAAGTACCTTTGATTTGAGAAGATTGACTTACGGGACTTTGAGCTAATTAGTCATGACAACACAAAATTTTATAACTCAATTAATTTTTGTAACACAGGCCGGGTTAAACATGCTACTTTTGCATAATATATAAGATTTTATGTGTAGTTAACTCAAAATATATGAGATTACTTATAAGCTAGTTTTCAATTACTGTTTTTGATTGTAAAAATATGGACCATTAAGACACACACACTGTATATATTGGCCAACCTCTCCGATTGTAATATTGTATGTTTGATTAATCATATAAATATTATTATACGGATGCATGCATTATTCTGTGACAAATAGCATAAACGCATATAGTAATTCAAATGATTGGTTTGGTGGGCAGTGACTTTCGAATCCATGAATAACCAAATATGATCTTTAGACTTCATTTCACAAGAAACAATTAAGTCGTATTATTGTGGAATTTTAGACAAAACAAATTGAAGGGTTTTCTCAACTGGGTCGGCTTCCACTGTGGCTTACGTACGTGAAAAGAAATTGTGGAAATATATACATATATATGCATGGGGCCTTTCTGCCGACACTTTGGATGACATTTAAAAATTAATTCAAATCATATGTTGACATACCTAGCTAGCTTACTACAAGATCACATCCTGTATTAATTGTAAGTAAAACTGATCGAGCTAGTCAAATTTCTATCACAATTTTATAACAGTACATAATTTCTTTCATTATATAATTACAAGCTGATACATTTTGACTTGTAGTCATAACTTGCTAGCATCTTATTGCTGCAAATTCATCATAACCGCCATCTTTTTATATTAATAATCATGGTTAATTATATTTTGACCATTCGAAAGCTTGCGCTAATTAAGTTACCACCTCATCCATTGAGAAGTTTCTAAATTACAACTTGTATCCTTCAGTTAGAGTTCCGTCAAATTGTTCAATGGAATATTCAAAAATAAATTACATTCAGCCTCCTCTTATGTTAGTTTCATATATTACCAATAACACCAAAATTCATACCGACCGGCCTGGAAATAAAATAACAAGAAATTAGTACCATGCACGCAGGTTTAATAAGGTTATATAATCATACTGAAACAACTCCCATAGTACGTATAAGATACAATGTCCAATAATACATTGTCTGAGACTCTTGATGACCACGCTTAACATAAGTAAGCTTCCAACATTAACCCATAAAATAGGCCAGCCTTATTCAATGTTAAGTACTTGTCAATTATTTTACTATTATAGTACTTGTACGTTGAGATGTCATATATATGTTTGCTTCATTCATTCACGAAAGAGCTAACTTATACTTGTGCGCTCGAGGAATTAACGCAGAAGCGAAAGTTTTTATGAGATACTAGCTTGTCAACGTTTAATTTTTTCTTTTTGCATGCAAAACTGTACATTTACAATTAAAACTAACATTGAAAAAATGACTTAACCTCTCATGCACAGATACAGATACGAAGATAAGGAGTAACCGAGTAAGGATATTACATAACATGTATACGATGATATATAAAAATATATTTCGATCGGTCCTATTCGAAATATATACTGTGCGATAGATTATCTTTTTGTCATTATTAATACCGACATATGAGTATCTTAATTTATGCATATTACGTAGTGACATTTAAAATTGCAACACCAATTATCATATGTAATTAACTATATTTTAAAGAGTGTGAAATAACAAAAAATTACGGTCCAATTTATAATAAGCTTGGTCCGACTGAATTTGTACTTATAACATATCTTTGCGGTTTCATTCTAAATTTGTAAGATATATTGTCGATCGAATCTTATCTATAGTACTATTATTCTACTCCACAAATTAAAATCTGGCTAAAATACAAATTAATTAATTAATGTTCTTTTATATCAAATACCGGCCGGCCAGCATCGACTAATTATGGGGCGGTATATATGAGAGTGTTCCACAAGACTCGTAAACCTACCGTCCATAACATGCATAAATTTAGTATTGATTCAATATATATAATAATGCCACTACCACTACCAATTCTTATATATTCTTTTCTTCAGTACTATTGCTATGCATAAATTCTTAATTCAAATTAATTTACAACCAAAAGTCAAGATTACATGATTAATTTCTCCAATGGGAATGGGACTAATTAATTCCAAGCAGCTTATTAGAACGTACTCCAAATGGGGCTTAATTCTATATTTGTATATATTTAATATTTTCATCATAAACTAGACGACTCGGATCTTGTGACCCTACACGAAAATATTTACTAAAAATGATTATCTTGATCTTGGCATTATTTATAAATTAAGATTAATAATACTCAATTTGGGAAAGACTTATGTGAAGGGTTGTTGGTGGACATGATGATATCTGATGTCAGTTTTATATAATTTAGATTCCTTTATATTATCATTACATCATATAGATTCGATCGATTTGTTTTAACTTAAGTACATGAATATTGACCCCACCCTAATCCACCCACCCACTAGGTGCATGTAAAAAAGAAAAAGATAATAGTAATAATATATATGTTATATGGTCATGCATATTGTAATCAATTAAGCAAGCTACAAATGTTTTAGTTGTTGTCAAATGAAGATTTTTCATTACCTCAACAAGCCTATATATATTCACTTTAAATCCAAACAACCACGGAATTAATTTTGAAAGTACTTTACAAGTGTACGTACTTGTTTCTCAAGTTTTTATCTCGTTTATATTCTATCTTAAAATCTTAAAACATCACAAAAATTGTCAAGAGATTTGTAAAATATTATAAATATCCCCTAAAACTAATGGAAACTCGTTAACTTTCATTGAATTTAAGAGTATTTGTAATGTTTCAAGATTTCAGTGGTGTTTGCGAATGTTTTGCAAACCTATGAGACTATCCGTAGAGTTTCGAGGTCTCAATGATTTTAAAAAAAAAAACGCAAACTTGAGGGGATTATTCATAATTGAGCTTAAATAATAGACATTATCAATTAGAAATTAAATAAAACAACTTATTATAGTATACATGATGATATGATGTTCATCACTTAACATTACATATATATACGTATTGTCTGATCCATGATCTCCATATATGCCTTAAAAGCTCTTCGATCGACATCATGAACTGGAAATTAATATAAATGTCAAGTAGCTAGGGATATCCTTATCTGCATTTTACTTACAAATATACGCAATCGGGATTCGGGTATGTCAAAATGAATATTAGTGAACTATTGGTGATGCTATTTTTATAAACATAAATTGGTTTTACAGTTATTTCAATCTACGAATTTGATTATTTAACTTTTAACATAATTATCTGGTAAATGAAGAACTAGATTTCAATTTGATAAGGGCCAAATTCAAATTCAAGTACAAGAATTCATGACAAAACCAAGTCAAATTTAAGAAACTTATAATTAACTAATTATAAGTAGGAAAATTATATCTAATACCCCTGAAAGTTAGGTAAAATTACAAATAAATCCATCTAATAGGGGTATTTTCCGGAATACATGCACCTATGATGATTCATCTACCCATCATTTTACTACAATTCTCATTTGGAAGGACTCAGCCTCAGATCTCACATTTTGATCATAATTCGACCCATTAATCATATTGGGCCTGTAGAACTATGTAAGGGAAGATTAATGGCCCACTTGGATTTTGGGCTGGGTTATTACACTATGATGGATCAATTAATAATTACTAATTAGTGATAAAAATTTAACTTCCAATATTATTAATCTAATTACTAATTAATTGTTTCGAGAAATATAATTCTAGAAGTTCAAGGGTGTTGAACGAATTTCAATTGAACTACAATTCTAAAACTGAAAAAATAGAAACTTCCTTTTGGCCCCCAAACTTTCCGTCCCCTTTCCACCTTAGTCCTCAATCCTCATCTAGTCAAAATCAAGATTAGACAAAGTTTGGTTGAATTTTATGTTAAAGGATCGATCTTCTTTTTTTCTTTCAACGACTCCGCTTTTTATCTGGTCTTTTTGTAATACATCTTCAGTCTTCACTTCTTTTTTGTCAAAAAAAAAAAAATCAAGATCATCGGTCCCAAATCCAGATACATAGCAGAAATCTCACGCAACAGCCGATAAACAAAGTGAAAAAACTTATTTTGCTTCCGAGTAAATTATCGGCGATTGAAAAACCCAGATAACATGGAAAAAGTTATGAATATATTGAAGCCGAAACCCAATCCGCAGCAATTACTGAGAGATTGGCAGCGTCGACTCCGCCAAGAGTGCCGGAATATTGAACGCCAAATCAGAGGTCATTACCTCATTTTCTTTTTTTAATTTGATTGTTAATCTTCTTGGGGATGGGATTGGTTGGGGGATCTTTTACCCTTAATTTCTTATTCTTTTCTAAATATGAGTTTGACGAAAATTTGTTCTGTAATTGATGATGGGTCTGATTAGACATACAGAGAGAAGAGAAGAATGTGCAGAAAGCGATCAAAGAGGCTGCCAAAAGAAACGATATGGGTTCCGCTAAGGTCCGTAGTCAGAATGTAGTTTAATTTCTATGTTTATTAAATCAATTTTCTTAATCTTGCTTTGGATGAACTTTGGACCTGAGGGGATGATTAATGATCACTTGGTTTTTGGGGAAATTCTGAACTTTTCATTTTTTTTTATTGATAATAAATATATGTGAATTGAGAGATAAAAAAGTTCGATTTTGCTGATCACCCTCCTTGGATATTCATACTAGTTTAATGATATTTATCAATTTAAATTATGTCTGATATGCTTCTTTGATCCTTTGTCCTAAAAGTCACTGGCTAAAGAACTTGTGAGATCCAGAAAAACAGTAAATCGACTCTATGAAAACAAGGCACAGTTGAATTCTATTTCGATGCATCTCGGTGAAAGTGTTGGTATGATCTTGAAACTGGTTTCGTCTTCTTTCCTTTATTGCCTGTTACATGGTTTATGTAGATTTTGGTTTCTGTATCATGACTACTGAGCACCCGCACCCTGTATTCTTCACTAGAGTTTCTAAATAACTGTTTTTAAGTTTTCAATAATGGTTGCTTATAAAAAAGTTAGTGCATGAGCCTTAGGAGCTTCACATATTACCCGGATTATTATTTCCAAGAGGGTTGAACCTTATAAGTTTTCAATTGTTTGTGATGATATCATGCTGCTGGACAAAATTAAGGAATTGTAAAATTCATGTGTTAGTTACATTATCGTATTATTTATTAAGCATGGTATGAGAATCTGATGTCACTTTAATGCTTCTTCCTGACTTAGGTAGTGTTCGCAAATTCTAGAAAAAAACACTGTTCTGGTTTTGGTTTTTCCAGCACTTTGGTTATCCAGACACTCTCAACTTTGACAAACTTGAAGCAGAAATAAGCTTCTTGAGAGTAGTGAAAGTGCTTCTTAGCTTTTTTTCTCCCAAAGTATTCCCTGCTTTTACTACTACATTATTTTACAACTTTAGCTTCTACTTTAACTCCTCCAAAAGCAATAAGAGTTTGCAAACACCTCTTTAAACATCGTCTGAAACTTCTGACCAGCTTAATTTTGACTTTACTATTATTTCTTTTAACTGCTATTGCTTCTTGAATCTTCTTATCTTATAGTTTATCTTCTTCAAATTTGTCATCTTGTGTTTTCGTTTCTTTTGGACCTAGTTGGGCTTCTTTTTTTGTTTAATTTTCTGATTTCATTTTTGCAGCTGTTGCTCGAACTGTGGGACACTTGTCGAAAAGTGCTGAAGTCATGAAGATTGTCAATAATCTTATGAAGGCTCCCGAAGTTGCTGTCACCATGCAAGAATTCAGTAAAGAAATGACAAAGGTAACTTTGATTTTTCTATTTTCTTTGTGCATATAAATAAACACTCACACTTGGTATTATTTTTCCTTACACTGTGTTTTGTTCTAAGGTTTTGGTAAGGAAAGAAAATACTAAGCAATAGAAAAAAAAAAAAAGTAAAAGAATAATGGTGAGGAAAATGATTCTCCTATAGTAAAAAGACATGGTGAAAATTGGGTAATTAAGTGGATTGAGTGACGGATTAGAATAAAAATGATTAACAAGAGTGAATTGAGTTGACAACTTTTAGGATAAAATAGTTGTGAAAAATGTAATTTCAAGCTTTTTCTTCTTGTTGCGAGGGAAATTTTTTTCCCTCATATTTTCATTTTTTTTCTTTTTCTTCCTATTTTCCATAAGAACCAAATGCCATTGCCAACTATCTTTTCTTCATCATTTTCTTCTTTTTCCCTCCCTAAAATCTTAGAGCCAAACACGGTTGAAATTCCCATTTTCAAGAATCTCGATACATTGATGTCGAATTATCCAATTGCAGGCTGGTGTGATTGAAGAAATGATGAATGATGCCGTGGACAGTGCACTAGACTCTGAAGACATAGAAGAAGAAACTGAAGAAGAAATCGACAAAGTCTTGACAGCAATTGCTGGTGAGACTGCTGCACAGCTTCCAGAAGCTGTCCGAAAGGAGAAGCTAAAGCAACCTGCAACAAGCGAAGATGCAGAAGAGAATGTTGATGATGAGGAAGAGATGGAAGAAATAAGGGCTCGTCTTGCAAGAGTACGATCATAATTTGTTTAGTTTTATTATTATTTTTTAGGGCCTGTCTTTATGGAGGTATTGGATATGGAATTAGTAAACAACCGGAACTTTGCTGGTTTAGAGAAGGGAGTAACACGATATATAGAATGTAATGTGTATTTGTTAATGAGAGAATCTGAAATTACCTCTTAGTTTCATTTGTATTATAAGCAACATCTGATTATTGCTTATACTTTGTGTATTGGTTCTCCACTTTTTTATGTTTTTGTCTTCTATGTCTTAAAGGGATAATTACACTTATATCCTCTCGACTTAGGAAAATACTACAATATCCCCTCTACTATTGGAAATTACACCACCTTAAAACAAAAAATCCACCTTAAATGATCTCGAAAAAGTGGGACAACAGTTGGGCGAAGAAAACACCTTCTGAATTGAAGCTTGAAACGCGAAACAACTCCAAAAGGCCACAACTACATATGTAAAACACCCAGAGACTAATAGTGAAACAGGCCGGATTCCCCCGTGTGAGTAGAAACTTACCCCACTGATGTCAGGGCGAACATTCCCCTGAGAGTGACGCACCACCGCAGTGCGCGACACATACGAAGAAAAACACGCATGACACACGTCGTTTTGGATGTCAGCGTGGACCGCAATTCACACGACATCATTTTAGAAATCAGCGTGGACCTCAATCAAGACAAGCCACCCACATGCGCCATAACGCAAGAGGCAATTCACACGCACCAATGAGAGCGCCCCACGATAGCCAGCAGAAGAAGAACAGATAAAATTCCCTCCGCACGCACCAATGAGAGCGCCCCACGACAGCCAGCAGAGGAAGAACAGATAAAATTCCCTTTCTCGCTTATATGGTAGTAGTAATAATTCTGATATCAGTAGTCTGGTCATGGTCAGCCAATGACTTGACCATCGAACCTTATATAGTTGATGCAACTGAATTTTCAGCTATACAAACAGCCGGTTCCAAGACCAACTAAAATCAATGCAAATATACAAGTAGAAACCCAATTCCAAATGAATAAAATTCCTATAAAAGAAAGATAAATTTAGATTTGATATATAACAAATGAATAATACAACTTATCATCTGCATTAATTTACAAGTTTACAACAAAGAAAAAACAATCTCTCCCAAGAGTGGCATAAATCCATCAACCAACATCCACGGAAGAAGCACAATCAAGATCTTGCAGAGTCAATCTCCCCATATATACCTCACTTACATGGTGAGAACACAAAGGAACACACTTCCTATCCAAACTATCATGAGTCGCGCCCATCTGAGGAATCCAACTATTCTCATCCAACGTCTTCAAATTCAAATGATCCTGTAACAACCGAATCCTATAAACAATTGTATCGATTCTCTCACAAAAATGAGCAATGCAACGATGACAAGGCTCATCAGAAGCCAATCTAATCAATGCTAAAGTCACAGCCCCATCAACCGGCTTAGGATCACCAAGATTTCTACCTCCCATCATCTTGATCTCCCTTTCAGAAGGAAAATGAACTTCTTCGCAAACTTCCAAATCCTTTGTGAAATGCCTCATAGCGTCCCGTTTGGTTGCTTCGTGCTTCTCCGCTAAAGTCAGTATGAAAAAAAATCTAAGATGATAACCAACAATAATCTTAACTTTTCTCAAGTTATTACAGCAGTTATAAAAATCAAGCAATCTCCTTCCAACTCCAGCATACCACTTGATGATGTCAGCATCCTCTAGAACCATGAGCACGCTAATGGGCCTGGGCCGGCCCATGTGATTTGTAAACCCAACCTTTTTTACAGCCCTTCGGATTAATTCCATGGGTGCATCGACTTTTACACGCCGTTTTGTTAGATCCTCAACGGTCTTTTTGGCATATTTTTCTTCATCTAATGTTCTTTTATTCTAACTTCTTCCTCCAATTCTTTCTTGGCTTTGACGGGCTTTAAATATTTGTCCACTTGATGTTGAAATTTGTCATAAGCATCAACAAGGTCTCATGGGAGCTGATCTCTTATCCTTTCCAACGAGAAAAAATCACCTGCAGTCAGCTTACGGTGCAACTCCCATCGATCATCAACTGATTTCATGAAATCATGGACACCTTCATCGCCCCACGTGCTGAAAATTTGTCTGACTTCTTCATTCTTTATGGGGAAGTCGGTTCTCAGTCCATCTTTGCTTCTTTCAACTTCTTGAAGACATGATTCAATATCTTCATTCCTAATTTCTTCCTATTTCTTTCTTTAGCATTTTTTAACTCTAAGAGTCTTACTTCTTTCTGCCTAAGATACTTCTTTCTTGCCCTAATTGCTTTTTCGGTTATTGGCGGTCGGAGAACTGAAGGTGGGACCGCCTGAAGCTCCTTTCCCATAAATTCAATCTTCTCAGAAACTGCGCTATGAATAGCTGTGTTCAATTTATCCACCTTCAAATCCAAATTTTGTTCAAGAAACTTCATAACTCTATTCTTTAAATCCATTGTCAACATTTTCGTTCCTGATGTGATAATCAACACCTCATCTAAATACCGAACAGCGTAAATCTTTAAGGGCCTGTAAAAAACAGTGTCCAAATACGATTCCCCTAAGACAAGCTCATTTTCGTTGATCTTTGGATTTTCTTTATTTGTTTTCAGGCGTATTTCTTGAATCTGTGTGTCAAAGCCATTGAAATAAATATTGATCAAAATTGAATTGAGAGCACATTCTTGAGGCAACCCTCTACCTAAAGAAAGCCCATTAAGATCAATTACAACTACTTTACATTCAAACAACTTTCGAATCAAATCAAGAAGTGGCTTATCTTCAATTTTCTCTCTTAGAATTAACGACAACTTATCAACATGTTTAGACCTGAAAAGTTCCTCATCAAATTTAACAGTAAACCACCAGGTGGGATTCTCCACAGAGTTCTTCAAATACCCAATAGCGGTGTGGCGGCCCATGTTAGCACGCCCGCCATAAGAAAATGTGGCAAACCTATCATCATATATGACTTCAAGTACAATCCTAATAGCTTCAAGTACAACTTTAAGCTTCAGATTGGGCAGCACGAGGGGTGTACCTTCGTGGGATTCTCGGAAAACAGGAACACAACATGATTCAACGTCTAACGAGTTCTTAGAGAGCTGAAAGGACAGGTCTTGGAGGGAGAAGAAGTGAGTCGAGACTGAGTCGAGAGTGAGCGGCGGCAGCGGTGTTGACTCGGTGGCGTGCTTTCTGAGGTTGTGGCAAGCGGTGAGGAGGATGAGGGGTGAAGCGACGACGTTTTGGAGGAGGCTGTGGAATTTACCATGGTGGTAGTGAGAGAGTACTAGGGATTGGAGAGCTGATTTTGTGAGGGCGTGAGTTTCTGTAGATGGCCTAGGTTGCGGGTGTTGGACGGTGGAGAAGACGGCTGAGCCCTTGGCTGAGAGAGATGAAGTCACGGTGGAGAAGATGGCGGATTTGGGTTTTCTGATGAGAGTTGAGAGCATTTGAGGAGTGAGAACTGAGAAGGGTTTGTGTCTGCAACTGTTTGATGTCTTTGAGGTTTTAGGCTTAACTAACAAGCAAAACAAAACATAAAATTTGTTATTTTAGAATTTACAAACACTAATTCAGTATTAACGGAATTAACCGTCTCCTGCTTCTTAATTATTTAAAAGAAAAAGAAAAAGAAAAGTTCTTCTGTCTTTATTTTTATTTTTTTTTGGTTATGAGAATGAGCTAAAGTTCACATCTCGGAAATAAGGACTTCCAAAACCTGAGAAGGAAGTTCTGACCAAACAGTACAAAAAATTGTAGTACAATGCCCTAATTTAGCTAAAACGTCCGCACAAGCGTTGCCCTCTTTACGAGAGTGTTTGAATCGGACTTCCCAAGGGTTGTGCAAAAGAGCTTTACAATCGTTTATAATGAATTCCAGCGAATGGTTGGTCACATCCACATCCACATTCACGAGTTTAAAGACAACTTCTGAGTCTATTTCTACCTCGATTCGGCGATATCTCCTTTCCCACGCTAGTCTAAGTCCTTCGCGAAGGCCTGGTAGTTCAACAATCGTGATCGACGTTTCCCCTAAGTTCAAGGAGAAACCCCACAACCACTGCCCATTCTCGTCTCTAGCCAATCCCCCCGCCGCTGCTGTGCCGGTGGATGTGAAGACGCTGCCATCAATATTTAATTTAATCTACTCACTAGGAGGCTTAATCCACTTAATATGTTCACGAACTTTGGGGTCTTTTGGCTGTTTAGGCATAAACGTCTGAGACCATTCCATAGCCATCTTCTTGATGCTATTAATTGACTCTTTGAGATGGACGTCATGTTGCTGGAAGATAGAGCAGTTTCTGGCCTTCCAAATATTCCACAAAGTGGCAAGGAAAACATGGTTCCAGAGGCAGTTAGGAAGAAGGATATTCCTATAATTCTTATGCAAAACTAACTCAATTCAATTATCTCCAAGATCTAACCAAAAACTAAGGAATTCCGTAGGGCAGATGATAAATTCCCATACCTTTTTAGCTTTTGGGCAAGTGGCCAGCGTGTGAGTCAAATCCTCGCGGGCAGCATTGCACCGAGGGCAAAGGTTGGAAGAGGTCAGTCCCCTATCAGCTCGAAGCGCATTCGTGAGCAGCTTTTTATGGTTGCACAGCCATAGAAAGGTTTTTAATTTCTGAGGACAGTCAGCTCGCCAAATCCATTGCCATTTTTTTCCACTACGAAAAGTCTCATCCGTGAGACCGAGATAAGCCGATTTGCTGCTAAAATTACCACTCGACGTACCCCCCCAAATTCTATCATCAGTTCTGTTTCGTTCATATGGGATAGGTAGGCTTTGAATTTTTTGTCTCACGGCTTTAGGAATGTCAGTGCGGATGTTAGTGAAATTCCAGCGCCCGTTTGCGTCGATCAAATGTGAGACCATGAGAAGGGCGTCAGCGGGGTCAATTTGGATTTCTGGCATGTCACCTAGTTTAGTTTCGGTTGCCCAACGATCAAACCACAGAGAGACATTTCCGCCCCCTCCAATTCTCCATTTTATTTTGTGTTCCACCGCTTGAATACTTTTTAACAATACCCTTCCAAAATCTCGAGGCCTGCGGTGGTGCTGAATGTTCAAGGATATTTTGCCCTCTGAGGTATTTTTTGTGGAAGATTTCGTTCCAAATCGTAGGTTTGTTTTTTAGAGTGCGCCAACCCGTCTTGGCTAGCATTGCTACATTGTTTCTTCTCGAGTCCCTTATGCCAAGTCCCCCTTCCGTTTTGCTTCGAAGCACTTTGTCCCAACCTACAAGATGAACCTTCTTGCTTGTGGCGTCGGATGACCAGAGAAAATTACGATTAAGCTATCGAGTTTATCACACACACTTGAAGGGAGCCATCCGGTTTGCATGCTGTAAACCGGAATGGATGAAGTAACCGATTGGATGAGTATGAGACGCCCGACCATGCTCAAAGTCTTTGCTTTCCAAGATGAGAGTTTGCGTTGGACTTTCTCCACCACCTCCGCATATAAATCTTTAGTTCTGACTCCTGCACCAACTTTGATGTTCTGTCTTTACTTGATGTTTTGTTTCTTAAATAATATTATTATACATATAATATAAAGTGAAAATAAACTCGGGAATATATTTAGGAGTGTACAAGAGCCGAGTAGTTAAAAATACAAAGCTCAAGCTCGAATATTTTTTAAATAACTTGGGCTTGAGTCGAGCCGAGCTTGAAATTTCCAAGCTTAAACTCGAGCTCAGCTCGTCAAGCTCGTTTTTGCAGAATAAAAAAAAATAAAAAAAAAAACAAACAAAACGGACGAAACATAGCATCTTCTTCTACAAACAGTTACAACCAAAGAAAACATACGAGTTATCTCGCACTGTCCAAATCCAAAGTAGAACCCAAAAAAATTCAATTTTGCAATATAAATCATTTAATATAATAAAATTTCTATATTTTACATATTTCATAGATTGTATTATAAAAGTAAAAAATGATTTGGGTTGACTTTCATTTGTTTCCTTGATGATAACCGAAATAATCTTCTGAGAAATACAACATAATGTTATTTATAAAAGAAATCACGAATCATGTTTGAATGGAACTCTCAATAATTCGGTTCGTTTAATTGGGTCTCTGTAGTACTCAAGCCCAAAAAAAAAAAGAGTAGAGAACCCCTAAAAAGAAAAGGAAATTATTTCTTGTCAATCTCTTAAGTATCTTTGCTTTGGTGAAGTATAATTGACATAACTGCTAATACACCTTGAATTATCTAGAACATAAAGACAAAGTAACAATCATTAATGCATACAAACCAATATAATCAGATCCAAAGTTGAAGACAATTTCCTCTAAGAATCAAGAAAAAATCCACAAAGAATGCAACCACCAATTTCTCATTGCTTTCTTTCTCTACTTCTCATTTTCACCTTTGCAGAAAGTTCAGAATTTCCCAGGACACAAATAGAACACGTTATCAGAAAGCTCAACTTGTTTCCTGAGCTTGACGTAAATATCATTGAAGATGAACCAAAACTCATTGAGAAACGCATTAAACTCCCTTACCTTAGTTATAAAGATGCCAATCTTCAGAACTTAAGTCACCATGCTGGCTACTTTAAACTTCCTCATACCAGGAATGCAAGGTAAAATTATCTATACTAAAAATGGGTAGCATTGCAAGATTGGTCCTTTAACTTCAACATTCTCGGATTTTCAACCTCTCCAATGTCACTTTTCCAATTTTTGTCTTATAAATTTCAAAAACTAGCAATTTTGTCCTCCTTTTTTTGCCGGAAATTGGAAATTCCTCTGGTAAATGCATCATGCATCTGGCATCTGAAGTGGCAAGTACTTTTCCTGTTATTTTATGATTTCATGCCAAAATCAAGCAAAAATTGTCAAAATATCAAACTTCCTGGACAAAATTGGTTTTGCAGGATGTTCTACTTTTTCTTTGAATCAAGAAACAAAAGAAGCACCGACCCCGTTGTAGTGTGGTTAAGTGGAGGGCCAGGATGCAGTGGATCAATAGCTTTGTTTTACGAAAATGGCCCATTCCATTTAGCAAACAATTTGTCACTTGTATGGAATGATTTTGGCTGGGATAAGGTAATTTTTCAAGTTTCTTTAATTAGATATTGGTCAAGAAAATATCAAACAGTGAGGATCATGCCATATCAGACTAGCATGATTAAGAGCACGAAAATGAGGCAGATGTATTGATTCAATAAGAGAAAAAGAGTTAGTCGAACATTTTTCATATATTTCTCGTACAATTTAAGCATTTTAAAGAAAAATATCAAAATATGTGTAGGTTTCAAACCTCATCTATGTGGACCAGCCAATTGGAACTGGATTCAGTAATACGTCTAACAATGGAGACATCCGCGATAGCACAAATGCAGCAAGTGTGGATTTCTATGACTTCCTGAAGGTCTGTGAAAACATAGTTAATTTAAGTTAAAACTACGGTTGAAAAAAGAATCGCATTTAAGCATGACAACTTTCTGATTTTCAAATTTCGTAGGCATTCTTCGAGAAGCACCCTCAATATGTAAAGAATGACTTATACATCACAGGAGAATCATATGCTGGACATTACATTCCAGCTTATTCTCTTCGAATTCACAAGGCAAACAAGGATAAAAAGTCAAGATTGTTCATAAATATGAAAGTAAGCCTTAAATGTTATTCCCATTCATAACTTCACACTTAATTTAACTGTTTCATCTATTTCTTGAATCAGGGAATTGCTATTGGAAATGGACTTGTAAATCCAGCAATCCAGTATAAATCATATGCTGACTATGCTTTAGACATGAAACTGATCAACCAATCTTACTATAACAGCATAAAATACCCACTCTCAATCTGTGTAAAGCAAATAAGAGTTTGCGGTAATTCATAGCCTAAACGTCGAGTTCCTTTATCCCTTTATTTTTATTGCTCTAAATTAAAATTCCTCAACAGGCACCAATGGGTCATTGTCTTGTCTCTTGGCATCAAGATTTTGCAATCCCATTTTTGTAGGCATATTGAGAAAAGCTGGTGGCAATATAAATGTACTATAAACACAGCTTGATAACAATATCAGACACCACAAAATACTCCTAAAAACTACATTATGACATACTTTTTATCTTTTATTACAGTACTACGATATTCGAAAAAAATGTGAAGGACATCTATGCTACGACTTCTCAAATATGGAGAAATTCCTAAACAAGAACTCCGTAAAACAAGCTCTTGGTGTTGGACACACGAACTTCATACCATGTAATCCGATAGTGCAAAAAGCAATGATTAGAGATGTTATGAAGAAGTTTGATGTCCAAATTCCTGAATTACTTCATGATGGAATCAAAATACTCATATATGCTGGGGAGTATGATCTTATATGCAACTGGCTTGGTAAAAAGTCCTTTTTTTATTCAACTGAGTTAAAAATACCAGCTTTATTTAACTAACCATGGTTACCAATTTGATATGGTTAGGTAACTCGAGATGGGTTAGTGCTATGAGATGGTCTGGTCAGAAAAGATTTCAATCAGCTCCATTAAGTCCTTTTGTTGTGGATGGTAATAAGGCAGGATTGAAGAAAAGCTATGGTCCTCTAAGTTTTGTTAAAGTGCATAATGCAGGTCATATGGTTCCTATGGATCAGCCTAAAGCTTCATTGGAGATGTTATGGAGGTGGATGAAAGGACATCGGCTATGAAAGATTATCAACAAAATAAATATTAATAATATATCTAGCCAAAATTCAGTGGGATCATCCCAACATCAGTATATAATAGGGGATCATTCCGATATCAATATATATATATATAGATATGTTAAAATATCTTGACTTGTATTTTGTACAATTTCATTAAAACTTTGTGTCTAACAACTGAAAACAACAAGCATAAGATTAAAAGACAAAATACACACGTATGTAGAAATATACAGAATCTTGCTGTAACACATACTTGATCTTTAACTGAATCTTCATTAGGTTAATACAACTGGATCTTAAAGCACACTTACTTGGTATAGTTCCCGTAAAGTCACAATAGCTGGCTGAAAATCGGATCGTAATGGCACAACTGATACGACTCGTCGATGCTGGGCATTACCATTCTTTGGTTTTGATAAAGTCACAGTCAACATCTCACCCTCGAATGCCCTACCTGCTGCTATAGCTGGAAGCAGGATTATACAAAATGAAACTGAGGCAAATTGATATTCAATCATAGAAAATTAAACTTAGGCTTGCAAGGAAAAATGAAATTAATGTTTTAAAATAAATATACATACAAATCTAATATCTTGAAAGTCAAGACCACAGCATAAATTAATGAAAAAAGAACCCGAAAAACCTATCTAAGGAATCTTGTTAGCTAAAGTCCAGTTATCTGCATTTATAGAAAAACAACATAGTAATAACTTCAATAGAAAATGAATGGTATGGAAAATTGATATGCAGTCAAAAATTTACCAGCATAAGGATGAGTCTTGGCAAAGTCGAAGAACTCATCGGCTGAGCAACCAAACAACACTTTAGCAGCCCTGTCAAACATTATCACCACCGAAACATTTGTATCTGTAGCTATAGACATCTGCAAATACAAAGAAATAGAAACCATGTTTTCATATTAAAAATCAATGTATTTCACATTTTTATCAACAAGCATAAAGATAAGGTCTTTCTATAACACACAAAACAGAGTATGTACAAAAACACAAATTTCTTCCTGCATTATTTCAAGAACAGAAAATAAGCTTGAAGCTTTAGTTATTTCACAAACCCAAAACTTTGAAATTTCAAGTCTTGTCTATATCCAGACATCCTTTCAGTATCAAGATTACCCCCGAAATAAACATTTTTAGACAAGAGAAAACAACCAACTTCCATATTTTTTTTCTCTTTCCTCTGCGAATACTCACAAGAACACGAAATAGGCGTTTGGAACCAGAAGTTGTAGGGTTGAAATTGTTGTTGAAGTTGCAGTATTTGCAATAACTTGCGGCGTTTTCGGGAAGAGTCTTTTCACAAACAGAGCATACTCTGTAGCAGAGACTAGTATGATCAATTGCCACCACCGTGCACATTATTGTCGTCGGCTTATCAATTTCTATTACATGCCTTTTTCTGTTCTGCTGGACTACGGGTTCATCGGATTTCGCAACGATTCCATCGGAATTCATGGTTTGATTTGATTCTGATTTTTCGGGTTTTCCCATTTTTTGGGTTAAAGAAAAGAGGGATTGCACATTGCAAAAACCCTAGCTTTTTTTTGTCACTAAAATCCCTAGGTTTTGGTATTATTGCATTTCATAGGTCAACGAAAGTTTCTGAAAATTTTCAATTGGGCTATTGCACTTTCTTTTTATTATGATTCTACCACTGTATTTATCACTAGTCGAGTAAATTCACTTACTATTTCCTTCTCCTTCATGAATAAATTATCAAACATCCAAAATCTTGAGTATTAACTGCCTAATGTTAAATCACAATTTCAATTTCAGTCAAGAAATACAAACTTTCGGTGCAATGGTATCATCTTATTCAAAGTTGGCTTAGTTCATCATACTCACTTAGTTATATTTGGTTATATACTCAAGTTAATTGTGAGCTGTAGAACCTGATGTAAAATAATGATATCATAAAGTGTAATTTACAACTAGGAATACAGTTAGACAAATATCTAAATCACATGAGCCATAAAAGTTGAAAATAACTTTTCAAGAAATACTTCACTATAAATTACATCAAGGCATCAAGCCCAACTTCCCCAAACCAAAATACTTAACAAAGTACAACATTGAAATACATCAACATCCAAAACAGTATCCGCACAGGCACCCATTTTATCATTCTTTTCTTCGTTAAAACCTTAACAAGTATATATCTTTCACTTGGCTTCAAGAACTTTAACAACTTCCCAAGTAAAATCCGGATCATCGCGGCCAAAATGTCCGTATGCAGCGGTCTTCTGATACCTGCAATTCCCACCCCTTTTCAAATCCAGATCAACCGCAACCACTCCCGGCCTAAAATCAAAGTTCTCCTTAATTATCTCCAAAATTTCCCCATCCGTCATTTTCCCCGTCCCATAAGTATCCACGAAAACGGACAACGGCTCCGGTCTCCCAATTGCGTAAGACACCTGCACCATGCAACGTCTTGCTAGGCCCGAGGCGACCACGCTCTTCGCTGCCTGTCTAGCAACGTAGGCCCCACTCCTATGCACCTTGGATGGGTCCTTTCCCGAAAATGCACCTCCACCGTGGGCCCCCCACCCGCCGTAGGTGTCCACTATGATCTTCCTTCCGGTTAGTCCGGCATCCTCGTGGGGCCCCCCAATCACGAACCGAGTCAATGGGTTGAAACGGAAAATTGTGTTCTCGCCAAGGTACTTAGAAGGAACGACGGGTGTGACCACATGCTGTTTTAGTTCCCGCTCTATGTCGTCTTGCATCACGGACTCGTCGTGTTGGGTCGTAATCAGAATCGTGTGCACCCTGGTTTGGAAAATGAGTCGGAACATTTTAAATTGGGAAAGAACGCATCTTAATCTTCACAAACTTTAATTTATCCAAAAAGGTAGGAAAATGTAATTTACCCCTATAAATACGAAATTGACAATATAACCTGTTCACAATAGTAAATGTAAACCAAATCACCCATGTTCGAAGAAACCTATCTTCTTTTATACGCTCAAAGGTTTGTCATAACTCATAATTACAAAGTACCCCCTCTATTTTAAAATATTACAGAAAGCCTCCTTAGACTTCAAACAATTATAAAAATCTAACAAAATACCCCCAGAAATTTTTGCAAATGATCTAACATACGTCAAATCGCGGTAAATTGCATTTAACTCATAAGAAGAAACGATCGTATCTATGATCAGCCTACCTGACCGGGACGATGGCGCCACTCTCCTTGCGGTGCTCGACAATCACTTCAGTCTTTCCGTCCGGCCTAAGCCACGGACAAATCCCATTCTTCCTCACTTCACTCAACTTAGCTGCAAGTTTACTAGCCAATACATGTGACAGAGGCATCATCTCAGGCGTCTCGTCCGTCGCATATCCAAACATGTGTCCCTGATCTCCAGCTCCAATTTCTTCAGGCTTCTTAGTAAGATTACCATGAACAACCTCAGCAATCTCAGGGCTCTGCTGTTCAATATTAACAAGAACTTTACAGTCGTCGGCATCCAACCCTACTTGAGGAGACGTGTAACCGATTTCTCTGCACGTGTCGCGCACAATTCTCTCGTAGTCCACTTTGGCCTTGGTGGTAATTTCACCTATTACCGTTACCATGTTGGATTTAGTACATGTCTCGCAATCGACTTTGCTGTCGGAGTCTTGCTCTAAACACGCGTCTAGAATTGCGTCCGAGATTTGGTCGCAGAGCTTGTCGGCATGACCTTCGGTTACGGACTCGGATGTAAAGAGAAAAGTGTCCATCATATCACTGGAAGCTAGCTCTTATGGAAAGCTAAAATCAGCTGGAAAATTGAAGAAATGAAAAGATTAAATACTAAGAAATTCTGTAGAAAAAACAGTGCATACCTTAAGCTAGCGCATGCAGCAGGAAGAAGAAATAATTGTTGAAGGAGAAGATGACAATGTGGTTTTAATTAGCATATATGAAAATGGAAATGGAGACGATGATGTTGTAAATATTTAGAATTTTTAATCATTTGATGAATTGAGGATGCATGTCTAAATGTGACACCTGTAAACAAGCCGTGTCACCTTCTCATTGAGTTTAGTTACCACTTGTCCTGCAATTTCACTTCGTGGGCCGGGAATCATCCTTCATTTTGAATTTTTGATGCATGGTTCACATGAAAGTTTGTGTTGTAACCTTGAATTTTTGTGAGATTGTTTTAGCAATCCCGAGGTTGAGTCAAAAGGGTGTTGATTATTTATTTATAATCTCATCTTATCCATTTGATTTGTTTATTACAACTAATATTTTTCTCAATTATAAGGGCTGATCACAAATTTTAAAGTTGCTCTACACTTAAAATCAGAAAATTAGGATTGAATTTCTAACATTTAGTTAAAGATAAATGATTTCAATTACTCAAGTAAACTCTACTAGTTATTATCAGATTATGGTGATTAATTTGTAGTTATTTTCCAAAAAAATGGTGATTTGTAGTTGTAGAAGGACACGTACAGCTAAGTTAGCTTTTAAAAATAGGAAATCAAAGAGCATATAATTTGGGCTTAGAGATTGGGCCCTTTCGAACAAAGCAGTTTTTTGGGCCAAAGTCCCAACAGACATTTTTCTTGCTTAATCGAATGAAGTTGGATACAGAATGGCAATTGGGTTAGTTTGAAATGGACTACATAATTGAGATCCAAGGTGGTCTAATTTAGACTTTTGGGTAAATAAATTATAGCAATTGACCTTCCTCGCTCGCTCCACTAAGTTATGTTTGAACACTATGGGCTCGTTTACTTAGTTGTTATCAGGGGGTTTTGTAATTTTTTCTGCCCAAAACTTGCAATTACTTT
The DNA here is from genome assembly GCA_958496215.1 of Verbena officinalis. Lineage (NCBI taxonomy): Eukaryota > Viridiplantae > Streptophyta > Magnoliopsida > Lamiales > Verbenaceae > Verbena > Verbena officinalis. Next base: position 3,469,578 of record OY292385.1, read on the forward strand.
CCATGTAAAAGAATCTTGAGATATATCATCACATGGTGGCCCGTGATTTTCCATGTTTTGGGCTAAAATAACGCAAGGCTCAGTTCGACTAAGCCTAAAATAACAACCAACCAATTTTGGCGCGCGTGTTTTCTTGTAATGACCTTTTTTGTCCAAAATTAAGCTGTAGAAAGATTACACAATATGCATGAGTTATGAGTAGTGTGAATTTCAAAAGAAACCAGAAATCCACCTACCGGGTCTGACTCTTGATAATCAGTTTGATGTGATTGATATGATATTATTCAAAAATCCATAATTACATGATCGATCTGGTCAAAAGTATCCATCAGACCAGCTTCTTCTCCAAATTCGAAGCAAGCAACATAATATATATATATATGTTCTGCAAGTCTGCAACCAATAATTTTTAGAGAAATTTATGCTGCTAAAGTGCAGGAAGGACAGACATGGAAATTAAGGAAAATATATAAGATTATATATCTTTTATTTCTCTTTAATAAGTTTACATAGTTCACTTTATAAAATGTATTTTGCAATCAGCAGTACCATGCACTATATTAAGCGAAATTAATCTTCAGAAAATTCTCATGATAATATAAAAAGTGGTTGAAAAAACTCAATAATTTTTAAAATCTGCTATGAAATCCTATATATGTTGACACTTGACAGCTTATTTTACTGACTGTGGCCAAAAAATTAGCGATGACCGCTTAGCCGCCTGGAAGTTAGCTAGGCAGAGAGTCCAAACAAGCAAGGTTCATTCAACTAATTTTGGGGCAACACACGACAAAAAACGAGAAGCGAGCGACAGGTTCCGACCCGAGTGGCAACTCTCTCTCTCTCTCTCATCTCACACGTGCAGGCAGGCGCACACGCAACCAGTCTGACCTCAACCTCACCCGCCCCCGGTTGGTTCCATCGAATCCCACTCAAACCTGCATCTCCTTTGACTAATTAATTCTCCGCAAAATTGTAAAATCGGGATACTTTTTACCATTGAATTGCATTTTTTGGACACAAGATTTGAAATTCGCGTAAATGTCCTGTAACTTTGTGTTTTGTAACAATTTTGGGATCTACGAATTAAATTTCAATTTTTGTCCGAAATCTCAATTGCCGAATACATGATTAAAATTTAAAAGATGATATATGAATTATAGAAAATAGATCTAGGTCGTGTGCAAACTTTGGGAGGGTAAAATAAAACTGTACGCACACTCTTACTGTCGATCATGTCTTCCAAGTTTGTTTAGTTGGTTTATTAACTGAATAATAAAATAATCTACATGAAATTAGGTTTCTTCAAAAAAAAAATATATATATATATATATATATATATATATATATATTTCAACCTTAGTTTGCCAACCATTGATTAAGTTAGGGTTAAGGAAAACACAGGTCATAATCTTGATTAGCTGTCCCAAATTAAGTCAATGCAGACGTTGTGTTCCCCAATATTTATCTAAATTATCGTACGATATATATACAATACAATAATTAAATATTTAATTTAGTGGTTTTAATTTCCAGATACTGTTTCTATTTTTGAAATTTTTTAAACTAAAGATTCGATGTCTCACAAGAGAAGACAAAATGAAAACGATTTAACTATGAAAACTATGCATACTTAAATAGTAGTATACTGAAAAGTCGCATATGAAGGGGCACTCTTGTTCATGTATAGCGTGCGCTCACATCTATTGCAATAGTCGTCATTTGTTACGTAGATGTAGCCTAGGCTAGCATGCATGTGGTTTAAGTTTTACAATATTGCGCGCATACGCCCTACATATATATATAGGCATTTTTTTAAAGTTTTTTCTCAATTACGATTGGATGAAATTAATGACAACTTATGGAAGTAGATAAAGAAAACACATTTATTAAATAAGAAAGTTAATTAATTTATTTTCTTTTTAAATTAAACAATTAATGTTGCCTAGCTAGAAAATATATTTTGCTTTAAGTAACAATAAATATGATGAAGTATATTTGGAAAATTGTCTAAAATAACTATAAAAAAATCACAGGGACAGAATCATCTTTCACAAGAATAATTAATAAAATTAGTCCATGATCTCCGAATTGATCTACATATGAAAAATAACGATAAAACTAAGGATTACCTTTTTTTTTTTATTCACATGAAATCTTTAATTTCTTAACCGAGTTAAGGAATTGGAGAGGTTTAATATGGGAAGGATTCTCCCAATCTAATTACTTTATTTATTAGGCCAGAATTTGAATTAACTCTGAAATTTTACTTGAGAAACATATCTAAACGCTACTCATCATATATGTTAGACTAGCCAAATTTTAGTATAAATTAAGGATTAGTGATAGTAATATCTATTTTTTTTTTTTCTCAAGGGAATGACGAAAAACATAAAAAGAAAAAGAAAAAGAAAAAAAAGTACTTGGTAAAACTTTATTTGTGGTATTCGAAGGGTACTATAATATTAATTTATTAATAACTGTCAAAGTAACTTAACTTTTAGAAGTGCGGTTAATCTTTTGAGATGTCTGAATATTAGAAATCTTACAAAACAAAAAAGGTTGTCCTTACTGACAAAGACATAATTAATCCGAAACTCTTCTTACCATAATGCAAGTGACTCGTCAAACAAAAGACGCACAATTCACATCAACTTTAATTTGCCATATGCATTGATCGATCAATCCATGTCTGAATTGAAGCATCATTATATTATTAATTTCTCCAGCACACACTCTTATATATATATGTGTGAGTATTGAGACTTAACTTTCTCAAGGAGTTATCCAAAATGATTAACATTTGGAAATTAATTTTACAATAATGTGTGTACAAGCAAGGACAGGTAAAATCTATGGCCTAGTCATGATCGAGTCGCATTGATAAGTCAATCCAAAAGCACCTCATAATTAAAATCTATGTTCATTCTCATCAGTCAGTCTCTAAATCCTACCCATAAACAGTACCGGACCGGGATTGCTCAACATTTATGAGTACTCATCATTCATTTCTTTACTCTTCATTAATATAAATCTGGAGGAAATTACGTATAAGTACCTGAGGTTTGTCGTATTTATATCTAGATTTGTCTAGTAGTCTACCTAATTTCATTTATTATACACTAATTAGTACCTAGAATAGACAACATTAGGGTTCCATTGGATTTATTGTTTTGCTCGCAAAATACTCTTCTGTTGGCGGGGTGATATTTTGATGACGATTTGCCCTTAGGGATCGTTTTGTTAAGAAATTTGAAGACAAAGATTAACATATCCAAATTCAAAAGCTTTTGCAAATGTACTCAAATATATTGCATTAAAGCAACTTTTGGGATGGAAACTTCTTTAAGCTACCCCTTAAGCAAAGAACTTAGAAACAAATGAAATAAATAAGACTATCGCTTTTGACTTTTGTAGCTCCTCAAGAAATATATTGTGACTTTTATTACTGTTTCGTGATCAAAGTCTCTCAATAAAAAGCCACACCAAGTCAAAAATTATTAGAGAGAGAGAGAGAGAGAGAGAGAAACAGGGAAGTTCTCAAGCTTCCAACAAATAGATAGATGCAGAAAAGTTAATAGAGAGAGAGATGGGAAGAGCTCCTTGCTGTGATAAGGCTAATGTGAAGAGGGGGCCATGGTCGCCCGAAGAAGATGCTAAACTTAAAGAGTTCATTGACAAATTTGGTACTGGCGGAAACTGGATTGCTTTACCTCAGAGAGCTGGTAATCAGCAACTTCAAATTAACTATTTCATTTCGATGTGTTTTGATTATCTTATGTTTGTTTTTGATGATGAATGGGTTTTGTCTGAAATTAATGAATTAGGTCTGAAAAGATGTGGAAAGAGCTGCAGACTGAGATGGCTTAATTATCTTCGGCCAAACATTAAGCATGGAGAATTTTCTGATGAAGAAGATAGAGTAATTTGTACGCTCTATGCAACCATTGGAAGCAGGTATTTTTCTTCCTTTTCCTCATTTTAATTTCTGCACTGTTTCTTTTTCTGGCTCAAAATCACTTACAAACACTCCTGCAATTAGTTGCAAATATTTTCTGCAATTGTCCATATTTCTTCAATATGACTGATTCATAATTTTTTGACCAGAAAATAAAAGATTAATTCATGATCTCCAAGAAAAACTGAGAAACTCGCAAAGAAAAAACAAAAGGTAGAAAGAGAGCAATTTGAATATGATATAAGACAGTCAAAAAGATTCTGCTATATTTCTTTACATTTTTATGCATGCATGCCAGGTTTAATTAAATTATCATTTTTTTTGGTATGATGTTAAATTATCAATTATAATACTTAGGTTACACATATATATGAAATGCTCAAAAAAATTTCTTTATGCATGCAACTTTATTTGAATTAAACCTAATCTCCAAGAAATTATTATTAATAATATAATGCAGGTGGTCAATCATAGCAGGTCAGTTGCCAGGGAGGACAGATAATGATATTAAGAACTACTGGAACACGAAGCTCAAGAAGAAACTCATGGGAATCATGATTAACAATCCAATATTATCAAAGCACCCCAAATTAATTTCACAGCCAATCTCATCAAATATTTCTTCCCTTAATCAATCACAACTATCTCCACCTCTGTCACAGTTATACAGAGATCATTACACCTCATTTCATAATTTCCAAGCTGCTGCTAAATCTCTCGCTACTGTCGAATCATTGAACTACTCATCTGCCCCACAAACTTTTCCCTACGGCAATAATCATGAATTACATTCTTATTATCAACAAAACCAGGATCAGGGTTTTCTGGATTTGCAGTGTAATTATGGAAAAGATAATAATATGCTTATTTTTGGAGGGGGCAACGAAGCAAGCTGTTCTTCATCTGATGGAAGCTGCAGCCAGATCAGCTATGGGAAAGATCATCAGGGTTTTAAGAATATTTCAAACGGGATTGATCAAGAAAACCAGAAATTCATGCTTCATTATGGAAACATCATTAATCATTATGATCCGATTCAGGGATTTGATAATCCTTTAGATCAGAAACCATCTGGGATTTTGGAGAACAGTCAATTAGAGTGTGATTTGGAGGAAGTTAAGCAACTGATTAGCACAGATAATAGTGGCAACAGTTTGTTGCTCAATGATGAAAACAAGACTCCTGATCAGAAGATATATTATTACTACGGATGACTGAAGGACTGTAAGGATTAGGGAAAAAGAAAAAAAAGAAATACTTTCAGTTTCTGGGGTTTTGTGTTATGATGGGAAATGAATGGAAAAAAAAATATATTTTTTATTGTACATTGTAAAGCCTTTTTCCTTTGTGCATGTATTTCTTTTAGCAAAACTTTGATGTTTTTTTCTTTACATTAGAGCTGTCAATTAGAAAAAAGATCTTAATTCTTATCACCATGACAATACAATAAAGTGCTACTGCTTTTTCGTGTCACTCAAAACTATGTACATGATATGACACGGTACTCTAGCAATCAAATTTTAAAAAAAAAAGACATGACACGGTCTAATTAATATTTCTACATTCACTGGGTACCCATGGCCACTATTATTACTCTTGGAATATGAATACTGTGACAAAAATACAATAGGATATGGATATATGATAAAGAATTTTTTTGATATTTTATATTAAAAATTAAGACACGAGAAGATAGAATAAGAATCCCAGCATTAAATAAAATAAAATATTTAATTAATTACATGATAGATTACCTAAATTATTCGTATATATTACGATTTAGGATAGTACTGCTGGTGCAGGTTTTTCTATAATTGAGTGAGTCCGTCACTGATCAGCAGGCCCAATGAAAATTTGTATATATATTAAGGGTATAATATTCTTTCAGCAATTTTCAATTTGAATGCTGGCTTTATATAATAGAAGACAGCGAGAAATCGCAATCTTAGTTTTATTGGATCGGAGACCGCTATAATATTAAACCATGCACCAATTAAAATGAACAAGCAATCAAGCAGGCTTACCTACTGTACGGGCATGTGATTAGTTAAATTATACCCCTCGATTTAGGAATAAATATAACAATATCCGTTCGACTATGAGAAATTATAGAAACCTCCAGTTATAACTATGTCTAATACTTAGCTCCTCTAGTTAGAATTATGATTTATGTTAGAAAAAAAAAATTATAAGTTGGAGAGTGTAAGTGTAATTATTTCTTTTCCTTAGATTAAAAGACAAAAGTACTGTTAATACCAATTCCCACGAAATGAAGAAACTAAGACGACGTCGTCCTTGGGACGCCCATCACGCAGCTGCTAATGGTCCCATGATTTGATTGATTAATTATTGACCAATGTCTAATAGCGTTGACTCTTGCATGCTTAGCATTATGATCAGCTTAGTTAAGCTAAATTAATTTGGTGATCACTGATCCGTACTGATCAACATATATATTAATTAGAGTTTCTTGAGGCAACAAGCAACTTACTATATATTTTCTTCTATGAAATTTTGGTCAAGTAAGTTTCGATTGTTCGGCAAATTAATAATTAGTCTTACTCAAATTTCATTTTGTGATATTTATATCTTGTTTAAATTTAATATTTGCTGGAAATTAATATAAAACTCGATCGTCTGAATTTGATCATATGTACCGGCCACTTGAGAAGCTGTACGTATGATTTAGAAATTTTCGAATTTTTATGGAAAAATTATACATAAATTTCTAAGACCCCTAAAAACTTTTATTGATGAACTATATATATAGTATATAAAACTTTCATTCCAATTAAAACTAAAAATTAACAAATGATAAAATATCGATAATGAAAATCGAATATAATATCGATCTTTCAAATTTAATGTATGTATATATTACTATAAAATATTTGTTTAAAACTTTTACATAAATGATAAACGTACTTTGGGATCGGAGTAAAATATTATGGATTAATCAAATGCGAGCAACGAATACACGAATTAATTAGATTAAAAATACTTATCTCTTTCACAATTATTATATATATCTATGAAGTGTATAAATATTTGTTTTAGAACTTTACATAAATGATCAACTATAGGCGTGAAATAACAACAATTGAACTAGCTAATTAATTATCTGTTTGTGTGTTTTACTGGTTTTGAAAGTGATTGCAAGAGACATGATCAGTAATCCAACAAATTAATCCTATACGCAAATATTGGTCTCATTTTCATATATCTGGTAGCTAGTTGTCACCACCAACCTAAATTTTGAAGTTAAAACTTTGAAATTATAATTAAACTAATATTACAACCAAAACATATATACACGAAATTAAAGTCTTGGCTTTCGATTTCATGATTTGTCATTTGTCAACCCCCGATCGATCGAAAAAACAAAATTCAACCAGATTCATCGAACAATTAGATTCTAGAATGCATGTTCTAGATCATTTATTTTTCCACAAGCTACGGATGATTAATTAATTAATTAATAATATAACCTAGCTAGCTATTAATTTCAGAATTCAGTATTCCAACCCCCCGAAAATGGAAGCTAGATTTCTGCGGTGTTTAATTTGAGTGTACGTAACTAGCTAGGTACTTGTCCACATTTCATCTTATTAATTCAATGTTCTAAAGTCTTCACATCACCAATGTAATAGATCAGAAAGAAGTACATATATAGGGAAATCTAGTATTGAATTAATGGGTTTGATTAAGCCCGAAAATGGGGTATTTTTTTTTTTTAATTATGAAATTCATTTATGTGTAATATTTAACTAAGAGGCCGGGTTACAACTTGTAATTGAGTAAACTCTATGTACTGTGTTCTAAATATAATTAATCTTACATAGTAATTAGACTCGACATATATTTAATTTATTATTGAGCTAACGACTATTTTTGTTTTAGTAAATTAATTTATTTTGTAATTAATGTATATTTTAAAAAAAAACAATTGAATTTGTCCCAATGGCCACCAACAGATACTACTTCTAATGTTGAGGTCTGAATTCGACTCCTTGCAATAACAAAAGTTGAATTGTGTGCATGTGTTTAATAAAAGTACGAGTAGGCTTTTGAGTTTCTTGAAACTTATTAATTACCTAAAATAACCTTTCATAATCTTGTAAATAATCTTTAGTGAAAGGATAAATATGTAAATTTTAATAAATTTAATATCAAATCAAATTCTATCCTAATTCAAATAAAATTCTAATTCTACTTAAAATAACTATATATTCATGTAAACTATACAAACAACATTACCGTTAGTCTAATTGGAATTATGACTCTCTTTTGATATATATTTTATATTATTTATATTACATACTAAATGTTATATTTATAATTTTTTAAATAATTTTTCATTAAAGAATAATTATTTAATTTAGGTATAATTAGTTATTTATTAATTGCCTAAAATAACATTTTCAATAATCTCAATTTAAGGATAATTATGTAATTTTATATAAATTTCTAGAAACACTTAATTAAATAAAACTAAAATTCCTTTGTAAAGTAAAAATTAGAGTTGTACTTCAATTCATCCATGCATCATTATCTGCTGTTGAAGATCCCTTAAAAGTAATAACTATTCTATATCATATTATTAAATAAAAATTCATTCAATTAATGAATAAAATAGTTAATTTAAAAAAATAAAAAAGATTTATATTCAATAAATATTCATTTTGTATACACGTATCAATTAAAAATATTTAGATAAAAATACAATGATTATGTGCGTTGCACGTTGTTTTTACTAGTATTTTAAAAAGAATTACTAGTTAGATAACTGTAATCAATACTGTATGCAAACCTATGCATGCATATTTAGTACTCAGAAATATCCTTATTGGGAAGCCTCCACAATATAATGAAACTCCAAAATTATATGATTGATCTGAAGATCTTATGTCAGAACCATGCGCCAATTAAGATCTTAACGTCATATCTTACATTATCAATATTGTAGTGAAACATGAATATTTTATTTGTCTGTCAACTCTTAACTTCTGCAAGATGTTGGGCATATAAAGAAATTAAAACTACTGATATAATTATTTGATTTCATTGTTGTTGAAATGCTGGGGAAGGTCTTTTTTCGAGTAAGTCTATTCTAGTTGAGTATAAAGGTCAAAAGATGCATGTGGTAACTGACAATCAAAACTAATTATTTATGTTTATTAAGCACACCTTCCATCCATGTCTGATATCATGTTAGACATTCGGTGTCGAGTACTTTTCTAGTGTAAAATATTAAAAAAAATTTATATTGTGTCGTGTCCGTATCATTGTATCTGTATCCATATGTATATCCGTATATCACAGATATCACTTTATGAGGGAAGAAAAAGAGATCAGAGTTTATAAAATTAGAAGGAATGAATTATAATTAACTCAAGCTTTGGGGTAACAAATATATATAATTCACCCTATATACTACTGATTTTGTGGACAAAAGTGACACAACTTTACGAAATAAAGAAGCCTTAAATTTCTCTTCTTCGTCCTAGCTATATACATACATAGTTCAGCTTAATTTATCCACCAATATAAAAATAGGAATAAGATCACACAATACAATACAGATCGATCTCATCGCTCCAATTATTTTCCAACCTTATCGAACATTTTATATTTAATAATATACGAAACTAGACTCTTCTTAGCTAGCTAGGGGTGGGTGGCTATAAGTACATATGTCACAAAATCATAAATTAAAGTAACAGTCTTAAAATTTTTTATTTTGTATTTTCTCAATTTAGGATTGTTTGTGAATTATTTGAGGAAAGCAAGCTGGAGATCACTTGCAAATCATGCCATATTTATTATCAAAACAAAGTCAAAGCCACCAGAGATATTATCACACCAGTTCGAATTAAACATACTCTAAAAATGACAAATTACACAAAAACCCAAGGGTTTGGAAACTTACCATCTTACATTTATCTCTCCGAATGGTGTATTTGTAAGGTTTTTGTTGGGGATATTAGGTATAAAGTAGCACTGGATTTGACAGAAAGGAAGTAAAAATGGTGTCCTTGACTAGTTTTGGCAAGAATCCAAAGTCGTGTTTCACACAAATTTAATACAGAATGTTAAGCGCCTATTTCACTCGGACAAATTAGAGTGTTCTATATGTTCCCAGTTACAAATGGTATATATACAATTAATGATTGATTGGTTGGATGCAAGGGTTTACACAAATTTCCCTAATCTGTAAATTACTAGCAAGAAAAATAGGAAAATGAGATTTTGATATTTGATTCGAGCACTTGTAAGTTGTATCGTAATCGTTAGTTAATTGTGATGTATCGTTGTGAAATTCTCTTTTTAAATGAATTTCGATGAGATATTGTATTGTTTTGATAGCAACACTTTGTCATGGCAAGAGTTCCGAGTGATCTCAACTCGCCAAGCTCGTAAGCCGGCTCAGATCGGCTCGTTGCGCACCCCTAAACCCGAATATTTCTAGGCGCAAGTTGGACTTCTAAACGTTATGGACTTGGACTTGGACATGGAGATCAAATTAAAAGTATTTCAGTTGATTTCACTTTTTAATGGGCTTAATTCCTTGGCCCAAATAACAAACTCAAAATAACAGAAGCCTTTTATCATTGTAAAAGTCCAAATTTTGTATGGACATTGCCCAAGTTGAGAATCAAATTTAATAGCCAATTTATTTGGGCTATTAGTCCAAGATTTCTCTGATCTCCCCTGTCTCTCGTTCTCTCTCTCTCTCAATTATCAGAAAGATCCACATTTCTTTTCTAATGTTCTCTTGTAATTGGGTGAATTGTGTAATTTTTTACAACCATGCTTTTCGCCGTTATTATGCAGAGTTCAAATATTAATATTAATTGATCATTCCCTTTTTTTCTTTTTATACTGGAACCAGTGATCGTCGTAGAGTTTTAGCATGGACCCCACTTTTAACATATAAAACTATAAAGAAAAGAAAAATTCTGAATCAACCAATGACAAAATACTAGAATCATCACACCTCAAACTAAGCCTAAAAATTATTACAACAATAATGAGCACCAAGCTTAATCATCTTCTGACATTCATTCAAACACAATGTAATGTGACATCTAAGAGATAACTTAACAATTTCCAAGAAGTAAGAATTATTAAGACTTTCATCCTTCCAAAGCACTCCAGCGCAGTAGCAAAAACCTTCCAAATCTTCAAATCCATATCTATGTAGTCTTCACGTTGATGATAAATAATAAACACGACAGTAGCATCCAAGACCATAAAAAAATCCTCTAAACACAAAAAATCAGCAGGAGTAAGGCAGAAATAAGACATAAGGGGGGAAATGTAATTTTGGAGAAAGATGAAAATGTGAAAAATCTCCATCATCTCCTTTTCCATGGTCAAAGTCTTTGTAGCACGTTCTTAACCAAATTGGATCTTCCAAGTACATCCAGTGCTTCCAGATAAAGTGAGCAGCAATCCATAAAGAACCAAGAAACACATCAGCTATAAAACCAGCTGGAATAATTGCAGTTTTGTAAAATGATGAGAATCTGAAATTTCTCAACATATCCTGATCCATTACAATTCCACCCTTTTTAAAAATAAAACCAAGCTGAATCTTCCCATATAATCTAGTCAGTCCCTAAGTAAAAACAGCAATCCGAAGAAATGTCACAGAGCATCAAGTATAGACACAGAGGGGAAATTGTAATTAAAGATAAACTACAATTTCTGAATTTTTCCTTATTTACTTTCATGCGAGTGTCTTCCCCAGTTTTTCCTCTTTTTCCCGTCACTGGCTTTTGTAAGTGAGTGCCTTTTCCAGGCTCAACTTGTTTCCCTCACTGACTTTTCCTATTTTTTCTCCTACTAATGATCCAGTAGACGGTTGGAACATCCAATAAGATGAAGCGATTCCCAAGAATCATAGCATACATCCAAAAAATAATAAAATTCCAGCAACCCAGAAGGGGAAAACTGTAATTATAATACAGTTTTGGGTGTATAGTATCTGGATCATCCAGTGTAATCTATTGCTTCCAGAAGTACAAGCTGCCACCCACTCCTCAATTATCAAGAATTAGCTTCTTAGAAAATAAGAAGTAAGATAAGCAATTCCAAAAGCTTATAAAAGCTGAAATTGTGATTATTCATTCCCCTTCAAAACTGGCCAAAGGGGTAGTTATAAATTTATTGGAAAATTGTAAATTTACGATTATAGTAATTGCATGTTGGATTTTCGATACATTAAATTTGAAATGACAACTTTTTTAGCTGTAACGCCTTAATTCGAGTAATGGACGACCCGAGCTCAAGCGTTAAAATTATATGAATAATTAATTATATATACTGCTCACTGTAGGTACACAATCAAACAGTTACCTTTATGTTTCAAATATCAAACGGGTAAAGGTCTTAAGGACTCTATATCTCAAGAATTCAATGATTTTAGGCCATGAAAATGGAACTTCACTGGTTCGATCTACCAGCTCCTTGTGCTAATTTGGTTATACATTCATAATATAGATCAATTAGCTTAAGCTCAAGAACGTAAAAATCTTGATTCTTAAAGTCCTATTGGCATATCATTATTGTCATTCCCCGGCCCATAATATATCACATACATAAAATGGAATGGAATCCGAATTCCTAGGTTATTTTTAGGTTAGAATTCTTTACCCGACAGGTACAAGGTTTCTACTATGGCTATTTATCAAAATAAGAACTGGCCACACACGAAGGTACTAAAACACACACACACAGAGTTGTACCTGCAAAAACTTAATTCTTGTGAGTATGCAATTTTTAATTTCCTCCAGGGCCCAAATTTGTGAAACAATGATCACTCTTGATTAAGAAAAAGGTTAGTGAAAGAGATCTAGAACAGAAAGATATATTAATTAGATAACCTGATATTTTAGAAAGATTTGTCCAAAAGTTGCCTTCATCTGCATATGCATCTGCACCTAGCTATTTCAATTCACCTCCTTCTCAATCACAATTTTGTGTAGTACTGTACGTGTGTGGGTTTGTGTTGTAACCCTAGCATAGATGGTTTCTTCACCCAGTTAATCTTCTGTTTCTTACTGTAGAGTGATACGGAAAAGCCGGATCTTGATTAAGAATGACGAAAAACTAACCGAAATTCATGAATTGAAAAGGGTTGAAAAAGTACAGAAGGTGCAGGTGTAAATGCAGATAAAGGCAACATCTTGGATTCCTAACGAGAAGACTTCAAATCCTATCTTGGGAAATTTTCTCTTGCAATTGCATGTTATGTTATGTTAGGCGTATATAAAGACACAAGAGAGGAATATACTTTTTTTTTTTTTTTAGGTTTGGGTGCTGCAAAGACATGATTGGTAGCGATCCTCTCAATCCAGTTGTAATACTTTATAGTATATTAATGAGAGTTATCAAAGGTCAGTTGGTCACTCAAATGAGGTACTAGATCTCTTAAATAAATTATATTGTTCAAATCCTAATTTATGCATGAAGTAATTAAGTTGGAAGAGTCGCTCCTAATTGAACCTCTATCATACTTGGATCTGGAAAACATTGGGTAGGAAACTATAAAAAAAAAATAGAAAAGGACATTAATGAGTGGCACTTGAATGAATAATATTTATAAATACACTACAAGAAAAATGAAAATGAGTGACAAAATACATTGTAACATTGCAAAAGTTGTCACTAATTGTATTTGTTTAATGATAAAAGTTTTATTTTTGTCACAAAATTAATTTTCATGATGCATATATAATAGTGACAAGATGGTGTTTAAGTTGTCATTATTGACATTTAGTGACATAGCTATATGGTGACAAGTAAATTTTTATCACAAAATCATAGTGACAACTTTTTTTGTCACCAAATTGTCACTAATTGTCCAGACAATAAAATTACAAACTCTAGTCACTATAGATGCATATTGTAACAATATAAAAATTATTGTCGCCAAATGGATTTAGTTAGTGACAAAATAAAAGGTATTGTCACTAAATGTTATCATTTGTGACAACTTTTAAATTATCACTTAATTTTTTTTGTCGCTATAATTAAATTTTCTTGTAGTGATATAATAGTTTTACTGATCAATTGAATAAAAAACAAAAAATAAAAGCTGAAAATAAATGCATATCTATTTATAATTTAGAAAAGTGATTAAAAAAATACAAAAATTAAGATCTTTTCAAAACATATACTATACAAGTTTTTTTTGTTAGAATAAAAACTTTGAATTATTTGAATAGAAACATATTTTCTCCTAAATACAATCCCAAAAATATGTAAAAACTAACCCAATATACATGAAATGATAATTTTCTATAATTCTAATCTATTTAACGACACTTTTCATTTTGTTACAATATTCATTAGTGCATCAAGAAATTAAGCAGACCATTAAGCGGCATAACTTAATAATTTGACGTTATCCTAACTTAACTAGAAGTCTTTAGTTTGAGTTCACTTAGAAACGCAATTATATATCACTAGTATGAAGAACTTTACACGGTTACACTTGTTTAGTTCGACCCGACTTGATTCATATAAACGAGTATAAGAGGCATGCATCCCATCCAAGTACAACTGGCTATACTAAATTTGTCAGAACCATGCATATTAGTTAATGTGCAATCTTTTCTGAAACACTATTTTTTAATGTGCAATAATCTAATACAAAGATACGTGTGAACACAAGTATTGTCCAACTTGGTACCAAATCAATACTTTGCTGGCTGTAATTCGTCCTTGCTGTTACGTTTAATTTCTCTCTCGTCTTTATATATGATCTTTTGAATGAATTATTTTTAATGTTATAATTTTGTCAACTAAACCTAAATCGATCTTGTAAGTTTCTTAACCTTTTTTTTTATATTGGGTACAAATTAAAATAGAATATCTTAATTAATTATTATATGTGAATATTTTTTGGAATAAAAGCAATGGACCAAAAGCAAATCGAGGACAAGAAGATATTTGTAGAGGATAAGAAGGTAGGCCTAGCAAGCATGATGTGACTCAGACCATTACAATTTACAACCAAAAAGGAGGTTTCAAGTACACAATGTTGGTCCCAGCCAATAGCCCACGTGACGCAGAAGCCCCTCTTCACGTGGGTTTTGGTGCATCCACTAATCCCAAGATGCCACGTGGCGAGATGCATTTCTGTTTTGCCTAAGAACCCCGTGGCAGCAGGTACTGTTTTTTTCCCGAGTTGAACAAAGTGTGTCTGTGTTCCACCACTATAAACAAAAAAAAAAAAACAAAAGAGATACGTGTGTGTGTTTTAGTAGTGTTAGTAATCTTTATAATATTTTGCTCTTCAAGAAAATATTTTAGTACTGCCCTGTCGTAGATTCTGCATATTAATCACAGTTCTAAATTGCGAAGAGAGTGAAGTGGCTTGTTAGGAAAATCATACATTTAAGGGGTTAATTACATTTAATTTGAATTTTAATAGAGTTTATTAAACTAGAAGTCACAACCCTGTTAGTCAAAATATATTACACTTATAAGTGGTAGGAATTTCATAATTACAAAAAAAATCCAATTTTTAGGAATCTATTAAATTTTCATCAAAATATTCATAAAAGAAACTCTAAAAATTGGATGCTTTTTAAAATGATGAAATTGAAAGTTAATCTTTCTACTAAAGGAATTCCTACAAGTCTCCAAATGTAATTAACATACATTTATGAAAATTTCAATTTCTTCGTTAATAATTAAATTAGTACTCCAATAGGATCTTGTGCGCATCTATATTTGTGGGTAAGTAGGGATGACAATTATCCATATAATATATGATGATAATATTAAATAATTTAGCACTAAATTATTGAGTTTAGAATGAATGGATAACAGATCAATATGATAAGACATGTTAACATTTGGGAGTTGGGACATGACTGCCAATTGAAATTTGAAACAATTTGGATTGTGTATTTTTTGAAAGGAGTCGAACCCAAACCTCTTCATTTGGAATAATATTTGTTGGTTATTGGTTCAAAATTGGATTGTGTATTTACAAATATAAAATTTAAAACAATAAAATTGTCAATCCTTCTCTTGTGGCGTCGTGAGTCACAAGTACCATATTTTGTTGTATCATATCTTGTATTGGTCAATCGAATTATATCTATATTCAATACCACCAACTACATATTAAAAGTGTTCGAATTTCATAAGTTATCGATGTCCAGTTTGTCGAGGATAATACTTATTTAGTAATTTATATGGTGTCACAATTTTTTTTTTCTTAAATGTATATCCAGAGGCCAAGAATACCAAATCACCATCATCCTAGATTGGCCTATTTCCAGTTTGGGCCTTACATAACATGAGTCAGCCCAATTTCTCAAGTCAACTTATTCATGTCAAAGCCTAAAGTAGGTTACTAAGCCCAAATTGGCCATTAACTCGTACAACATTTGAGATCAATCTACTATTGGGCTCAATATTGGTGGACCAGCCTACAAACAATCACATATAAGCCCATTTAGGGTAATTAATGCGGAAATCAATATTCTTGAGAAGTTTTAAAGCCCTCTATTATAAGACCCCCTTGGCTTCGTGCGTTGATTAGGGTCTCAATTGCTTGTAATTTTCTTCATATTTTTTTAAAAATTTGTTGGATATCATATCCGACATCCATGTCGAATATTAAAAAAAATTGTATCCCCGTAATTATATTCGTATATCACATACATTTATAAGTATATACATAAGAATTAAACATCCATCCTCAACTTGGCACAGACAATTAATTTGACTTTCCAATTTGTGGTGACAACTCACCACACGGTCCAAGCACACACTCACACACGCGCTACTCTACCCTTTTCTTTTTCTTCTCTCTGTATATAAATGCATCTTGAATGCCCACCAATCACTTTTCCACTTACATTTCCACATTCAACACCAGGAGCTAGAGTAATTGCTCAAAATGGGTGAGGTAATAATTCGACATTCATCTCTGCATTTTGCCCTTTCATCATTGGTCTCTGTTATTGTATTTATGTTGATTTTGTTTTCTTTTTGTTGTGGTTTTGCAGAAGAACAAGAAGAACACTGAAGGTGGAGGAGAGAACAAGAAGAAAGAAAATGGAGGAGACAAAAACGATGTGACCGTCGTCCTCAAGGTTGATCTGCACTGTGAAGGCTGCGCTTCAAAAGTCATTAAGACCATTCGCTCTTTTGATGGTAACCATTTTAATAAATCTCTCTCCATGAATTATTTGTTTTTCGATGATTTTCTTGTATTTTATGTGTTTTCTGTTAATGGTATAATTTTGGCTGAAAAAATCTCTTTCAGACTTTTGGCAGTTTTCTTTCTCCAGGTTCCTCTGTTTTTTCCCCCACTATTTTGGATTTGGATTGTAGCTTCTTCTTTCGAAAATGGAAAGGATTTTTAATTACATAATTTTGGTTTGTGTAAAAGGTGTGGATAAAGTGGCGATGGGTGACGGTCATAAGATCACTGTAATCGGTCAGGTCGACCCGGTGAAGCTCCGGGAGAAAGTTGAGCAGAAAACCCACAAAAAAGTGGAGCTGATTTCGCCACAGCCCAAAAAAGATGCCGACAACAATGCCAAAGGAAAAGAAAACAGCGGCGGAAACACTGCGAAGCAGGACAAGAAAAAGGAATCCAAAGACAACGCACCAAAAGATAAATCCGACGAGAAAAAATCCAAGGAGAAAGAGGTAATGTGAATTTTGATAGATTAAATTTCTCCACATATATACTCACTCCAAATCCAATGGTGCTTCTAGTGCAAAGAATTTTACTGCTTTTCACTATCATGCGCCTGCGTGTATGTTGTGTCCCTGGCTGCATTAACGGATATGTGCTCTTGTCTTTTCCAGAATTCGGGTGCACGTTAGTTCAGTTTCTGTTTCTGTTTCTGTTTCTGTGTGTCAACTCGTTGTCCGATGGATGCATTGTTTCTTTTAGTTAATCTCTATTCCGGCGAAAGCGGAAAATTCATGTGGCAGAAAGCGCACGTTAGTTAGCACCCTGTAGTTGCTACTATAGTGCGCATATATTTTGATCCGACATTTCACGTCAACGATTTTTTCAAAATTTTGTTTCTGAAAAGTCTCGAAGTTTCTTTCATTCATTAATTACACATTTAATTGACGTAACTCCCACGTTGCTACGGCGCATTTTAGCCCAGTACCATTTTCCATTCAATTAATGCTAATCATCGCCGATTTTACGTCATTAAATTAAACAGCCACCAGCAACGACCGCGGTGTTGAAGGTGCATCTACACTGCGAAGGATGCGTTCAGAAAATATACAAAACCGTCACCAAAACCAAAGGTGTGAAACTCTGGAATATTTAATCTGTATCACAGCGCCGCAATATCTCAATTTCTTCAAATAATGCTGCTGATTTTCTGACCACTTAAACTTTAATTTACTGGGGTTTGCAGGGTACCTGGATATAAAGTTCGATCAGCAAAAGGATCTGGTGATAGTAACCGGCTCCATGGACATGAAAGCACTAACTGAGGTTCTCCAGAAGCAGCTCAAAAAGGACGTGGAAATCGTGCCGACTAAGAAGGAAGGAGAGAAGAATGAGAAAGGCGGGTCCGAAAATGCCAAGGACGGCGGAGATGGAGGCGGTGATGGGAAGATTGAAGGAATCAAGATGCAGCATTCACAGCCGGTTGGGTATCCGTACCCATTTATGCACGGGTCGGGTTTTGTAGCGGATCAGCTACATTACAACCCGTATCCGGCTTATCAGTACCACGCTCCACAAATCTTCAGCGATGAGAATCCAAACGCTTGCAGTGTTATGTGATACTGGCATGATGTAAATAAGACAATGTTGCAAGGGCAACTAAGTCATTTTAGCATGATTATCAATTATTTTTATATTTAATTTTTCTTTTTTGTATTTCGGTAGTAAAAAATAAAAATAGGTGCTCAATATCTGGTTGGTTAAGGTTTAAATAGGAGTTTTCTTTTCGGACATCAATTTTGATAATTATTTTAATCCTGAAAATATTTGCTAAGATTGAATTTTATGATGCAAGGATAATTTTAAAAATTCTACTTAGATGTATCATGTCATGTCTGATACAATGTTCGATATTTTTCTAGTATAAAATATCGAAAAAAAATTGTGTTGTTGTGTTCTTGTCGTATTTGTATTGCTTTGTCCGTATCCATGCTTCGTTGGTTAAATTAGTCAACAAAATTATTTATGAGTTATTAATTGTTATAGTTGTGTTCATTTTTAGATGTAATATTTTCAAGCTCAATAGTAGATTTACTCTATTATTACTTGTTAGTAGGGACGGAGACATGATTTTTAATTGGAAAAAATGAAAGTAAAACAATATAGAATATTGTTTTTATGAGTGAAGAGCTAATTCACAAATTTTGAACAAGTGGAAGGATATTTTTAGAATAAATAATGAGAAGAAACCACAAATTTTCTAAATATTGTATATAAAAAATAGAGTTTTCTAAAATATAGAGGCTATGATTTTGTATAACAACCCGGAAAGTCGTGAATATGCATATTCACTTTTTGAACTTTTTTCTTTCTTTTTCCAAAATTATCAACTTTTTGAAGGATGTGATTTAAATCATACAAAAAGACGCAAGAGAAAGAAAAAAAAAGGTCGTCGTTATCAAAGTTATGATTTCATAATTGAATTGCACATGTGGGCTTTAACATATTTTTATAGTGGTCCTTAGTAAAAGTAATTGCAGGAAAAGCAGGGAGAGTTACTCATTTCTCCCAAGTACTACTAAAATTTGGTATATTATGTTAAACTTATAGTTCGTTCGGAATTCGGATTACTCTCCATTTTAATTATTCCAATTCTTTTTTAAGTAAGTCAACTACAATAGAATTACATTGTAGTTACATAAATGTCAACTATGTATTGACATTTTATCAATAACTTTAAAAATCAAATATTGTGTCATATACCTATCTAATTGCAAACGTTGAAAACAAAATAATATTGTCTATTTCATATCGTATCGGGTGTGTATTACATGTCCATTGTTTGTGCATTACCACTTAAATAATGATTTCTTGAAGATTATTGATTCCAAATATTGATTAAGTAATTCCTTCATTTTAGTTGCACGTTTTGACTTTTGAGGATTCGATCGAAAGGACCTTTAATTAGGCTTTTAATTAGTGTTATCTATTCTAGGCCCTACCTTGTTCCTCGGAAAATGAACTCTCCAAGATTTTGGTCCATTCCTTTAGGCCATAATGCAAGACTGCAAGATCTAGCTATTGATAAAAGGTAATTAGGGTTAAGAATAATATTTAATTCTATTTATTAATTCTTCATGAAAATGTTTTTAAAACTTGTGAAATTACAAATTTATTTTAGTTTTAAATATGAAAATTATATTAAGTTTTGGAATAAAAAAATTATAAGAACATCTCTAGGAGGAACCTAAAGTTCATCTCTTTGTTTTCTCATTAAATATTTCGAAACATACCTATCAAACTTTGAATATTTTATAAGATATTCAAAACCTTAGCATATACGAACACAAAACTTCCATATCCGTCTTAAAAACTAATAAACAATGATGGTGTGGGACATTTCTTTTCTTTAATTAATTTCTTACCAAATCCAGATTAATTGAAGAAAATACATAAATAAAACAGTATTAATATTAATTAAATAAGTAAAAAAGATTCCACACACTACTCATATTTTTTTTTCTTCTTTCTGTGTATATTGCTAATAACGCAGAGACAAGCAACTACTTGTCTTATTATTTGGCACATAGCCAGCCCTCTTAGCTTTCTCCATTTATAGGTTGTTAGTGGGAATTGTAAAGCACCACAACACCAACTTTACTCATAATTTTGAAAAGCAAATTAAATAAAAGAATATATAGTACATTAATTTTAATTTTCCCCTTTTTACCTTTGCAATTTGCACGCAAATAACAGCAGTACTGTACGCTTTTTGTCCTCTGTTAGTTTCTTGCCTCTACGTTGAGGGGAAATTTCAAATCATTTTCTTCAAATATATATATATATATATTTATGTTTTTTGGAGTGCTTGTTTCGTCATTCCCCTGCTGGTTAATTCGTACGTTTATATATAAATAAAACTAAAGTACTGTTTCTTTTATCGTTCATGGGAAGTTGCAATCTCATGAGCAGGCCTGATGATTAATTCTAGAAAACTTCTTATGCATGCATTTCAACAAATTAAAAAATAAAACAAAATTTGATGCATTAATAGAAAAAGACTTTTTAGAAGGGTAATTTATGTAAATGCCCCTTGCACCGCTATAACTCTATTAATTGAAACTATGTGTTAAACTTCACATTGAAAAATTAAAGGTTTTGTGTTCAATATTATATAATGATTTTATAATCATATCCTTTTGAGCAGCTTTTAAAAGCAAGTTGCCCGCAGATATTCGTTTCTGTAAACTTCACGCTTTATCGATCTTGTATAAAGAAAATAGAACAAAAAAACAACAAAGAACCTCGTTGCCCATGCCATTTTTTCAGATGTGACAGAAGTACTTCCTGACTTAATTGTAATTGTTACAATACATGTACTGATCGATCATGGGCTCATGGCATGGTAATTAAGTAATAAATTATAAAATTAGGAAATATAAATAAATCAATTATAAGAAAAGACAATTACTGTCGATCGGTGGATAACACCAAAGAATATTCCACCTAGCTAGCTATTCAAGAATAATATGAGTTAGGTAGATCTCATGGCAGCAGCTTCATGCAATATTTAATCATGATCATAGTTATGAATTGAGTTTGTGACAACGTAGTTATAATGGTGGATAAATAGAGTTTTACATCTAATTAATCAGATTTAACCGACTTATATAGATATACTTTAGAAAAATGGGAAAAAAAATACTAATTACATTTTTGTTCTTCTACGAATCCTGTCGTGATGATTGCACGAGACAGAACCCATGTGGGGTTTTGATTTTTTAATAGATAGGGAAAAGAAGAATCTACCTAATTACAATAATACTAATTTTTATTTGGTCCTCGAATATTAAATTAAATCTACTGAGATCATTAATTATTAATGCAAGCGGGGAACACATTTTGAATCTTCAACCTCCTTCCTACCTAATAATTTTCTTGAAATTAAGAAAAAAAGTGAATCAACGTCCTAGCTAGCTTCTGTGTTGGTATTAAACTTACCCTTCTAAATATATATAGGAGCTGGAGAAACTGAGATCTTTTTCTTTTGTTAAGAGATTGTTTTGACTAAATTTAAAGAAGAAAATTTAAGAAACTTAACAGACGATTTAGCAATAGCTAGGTCAGAAGTTTGGAAACAGTGAAGCTTATAAATGAACAAGCTGACTTGATCATCCTTATCTTTTCTTTATATTTTTGTTCTTATTATATAATTGATGAGTGCGCATTTCGTGGTAGTAATGATATTAGCTGGAAAAAAAAGGACATCAGATCTATGTGGAAAAGGCATGGCCGGCCGGGCATCAAAGGAGGATTTAATTTCAAAGTTGCCACCTTTCTACTTTCAATGGGTTTAGGGCGAATTAGCGAAATTTTCATATTTTTATCATTTACGAAAAGTCTCTGAAACTCTATAATTTTATACTTACCCATTTGAGGAGTATTTATAATATTTTTTAGATGGTATTATATATATATTTTATATTTTTGAAAAATATTTGTAAAGTTTCAGTGGATTAGGAAGGATCTAATCTCACGGGTTTAGTTTTAGGTTTTTAGCAATAACAATTGATGAGCATCACTTTGAAGTGTTTATTGTGTCAAATAGTTTCCAACGTGATAGTTTATTCGGCTGATTCCAATACTGACGGGTTGATTATAGACTATTTCATGCCGCGAAGAGTACTTGGTATTCTTGAAGAGGTGTGGCCGTGACCGTGATGTCAGTTTCCACATGATCATCACCATGAAGACCAATATATGGGCTTTTACCTATTGGGCCTACTTTGATACAAATGGACTTCCTTATTCTTTTTAGACTAACAAATATCAAACTCAAAGTCCATTCGTTTCGGACTGCCAGTCAAATGAAGCCAACTGGGCCGACTCTCCATGCCAAACCATCTTTAAATCATAATTTGACCCAACCTCAGTTTTCTGGGCTAGCTCTTTATGGAAGGTTTTTGGGCTAACTACGAGTACATTGGGCTCTCAATTTGGCATATTTTATTTCGAATCCATCTTGTTTTTAAGTGGCCAATAAGTTTACCGGAAAGTTGATATAAATTGCCATATATGGATACATATGAATACCCAAATTGTAGGAAAAATTGTAAAATCGGGATACTTTTTATCATCGAGTTGTGATTTTGGGACACAAGATATGAAATTTGCATAAATGTTCTGTAACTTTGTGTTTTGTAGCAATTTTAGGACTCCCATGGATTTAATTTCTATTTTTGTCCGGAATACCGCTTGTGTCAATCGCGTGATGGTCGGAAAGTGGTTTTCTGATTTTATTTTACACGTAATAATTTTTTGTTAAGTTTTCTGATTTAGGTAATAATTTTTTGTTAAGTTTTTTGATTTAACAAAAAATTATTACGTGTAAAATAAAATCAGAAACCACTTCCCGACCATCACGTGATTGACACAAGCGGTATTCCGGACAAAAATTGAAATTAAATCTGCCGAAATCCCAAAATTGCTACAAAACACAAAGTTATATGGCATTTATGCAAATTTCAGATCTTGTGTCCCAAAAATACAATTCGATGGTAAAAAGTGTCATGATTTTGAAATTTTTCCCAAATTGTAAGTAAACTCAGGACTCTCCGAATACACAAATTACACAAGAGGCTCCAGAATTATTTTCCTTACATATTCCTCAAAATGTGAATTTAAGGGTTAATTACATGTAACCCTCTTCGTCGTAAAAAAATTTACCGCCCCACCAACTGAAAAGTTTCAAATTCGTTGCCCCAACCAAGAATCGCCAAGAGTCGAAGGATTGAGCGAGATGAATACCTAGGGTTTGCCATCTTTTTGTGTTGGGCGGGAGAAGGGCATAGAAAATTACTAAGCTTTTGGCTGATACTGCATAGACGTACGGTCAATTTTGTCTTTTTAAAAATAAGGCTAAAATGGAAACACATAGCGGTGGACTTATAGAATTTTGGAATATCCTGTTAAATAATTGACGGAAACTGGGGCTAACTTATAATTTTGAAACTCCTCAGTCGATGGGTCATTAATTTTTTTAACCAAGAGAGTTACCAATTGTAATTATGCGAGTAACCCTAAATTTAACTCAAAAAACTTTCTACCGAACTAGATTTATGAACCCGGAACATACACATGATAATTACAAATTAAAATTAATGAAAAAAACAACATTACCGCGTGTAATATATAATTAATCTATGAGTTCATATATATCTCAACTTAGGGCTACCTATCTATAGATAATTGTAAGGGTGAATCATATATATCCACTGTCCCTGCATTCAGGTGAATTTACAAATCCATCTCCATAGGTTCAGAAATTACAGCATAGTCCCTATAATTTCAATTAATTTAACTGGTAACTTTTAACAGCAAGAGTCCCTGAACAAGGATACTGAATATTATTCAAATTAACCTATTTATAGTTCCAAGCTATATATCATTAGTAGCTCCTCACCGTGCATGTTTTAATGCATGAACCCGTCCCGTCGGCCAATATTCGTTCGAGCTCACTCGGCCGACACGGAACTGTAAGGATCCCATTGTGTTCGAAGCCGTATACTTCAGCAGCTTGTTCTAATAGCCTCAGGAATGAAGGGTGTGTTAAGTAAGTTATTGGCACCACGAATCTCTTCAACTCGTCGTCGTCCTCCGCAATCACAGCAAAATGGCCTTTCTTCACGTCTTGTTCATCGTGCGAAGAAAACTTATTCTTGCCTATGAGAAGACTCTTTTGCAGCGTCTCCACTGCTGTCTTCAGCTTTACAATGCTACCATTGATCTTATTCTTGCCTTTTATAATTCCATTCTTGGCCATTTTTTATTTTTGTTTGGGAAAAGGAATCAGTTTAAGGACAAAATAAGGGTTTCTGTTGGGGTTTCTTTTGGTGTGCTTTTTCGTTTGATTCTGAACTTATTTTTTATAATTTAGGTTTGATATATATAGACGACGGGCAGAGAGAGAGAGAGGGACGGAGAGGATTGGTTTGCGTTGATAAGGGAGACCAATGCATGTGAACTTCAATATACACCAATGAAGGTTGAAACGTCACTGTTAACTTGTCATTTCGTTCAGGCATTTTATCAAACACCAGGGAGTAATTAGACTTTCATCAAATAATTGAAGCTTGATCACTTCATGAGTTCAGGTCCTTTCATCAAATATGATTGTGGTCAGTCGTCATTCAGGTTGAATGGTTGATTTATCAGATATGAACGTGTCGACATTTCTGTTCCTGTTGTTAGTTGGAAATTAGGCAATTAATATCACCATGTCGTAAAGTCACCTGGCTTGCCTTATAATAAATTTAGATCATATATATCAAAATTTAATTTTCTATCTTTAGAAACATTTTATCACGATATATAATATATATGAATGAAGTTGAGATTACTATTCTTGCATTAAACTAGCTAGATTTTAGTATATATATATATATATATATATATATATATAACTATATGTCGATCATCAAATATTATTTATATAGATATATATTTTGGTTAGCCACAATTATGGGGGGTCATTAAATTGGACAGACTTGTTCAACATTGGACAAATTTGTCAAATTCTTGTCTCACGTATGTTCTATATATATATATATTGACTTGTCCTTGAGTACTTCTACTAATTACCAAAAACAGGTATTATTATCAGCTTAAGAAAAAAGGTTTTCTGACCGCACAATCAGTCAGTAGTCAGTACTATATTAATGAAACCGGTACTCACTGAGTACTAAGGTTCGGGATTGAACCTCGTAATTAATTAACTAATTAATTCGATCAACCAGTCACGGATTTTGCATCGCTGACGAATATATATAGTGACCTCTATATATATATATATATATATATATATTAGAGTATACTCCTGACCGATATAATTAATAAAATCAAAATTTTTAGAATTAAAATTAAATTAAATTTGATCGTTATTGGTTGAAACTTAAATATTTCCTTCAAATATATAGTAGTGTAAATATAAATATAGATATATTATATTAAACATGTATAAAGTATAAGTTTAGTAAAATAATTATTTTGAACTCTAGATGGTATTATGTACACGGATAAAAGAAAATGTCAATAAATTAATTAAGGAAAACATCACAAAAAAGAAAAAGAAAAAAAAACAAAAAGAATAATAAATAATCTTAATAATAATTTTAATAATCAACACGAAACTATTTGCATATAATGGGTCTTCTCGGTTTCGATTAAAAAATATATATATTTGTATCTAGTAATTTAAGAATATTAATGTAAGCAAACAAAAAAAGAAAAAGAAAAAAGAAAGACAATAACAAAAGATAACATAAATAACAAAAGTAAAAATGTACTATATGTCAAATGAAATCCAATATGGTTCATTGTCAGATAAAGTTAAAACCTACAAATCTTTCAAATTAATAGAAAATTCGTAAATAAGGTCTAAATAAAAAGAACTTTAACTAAAATATATAAAATCAAATATATGTGATGAAAATAAAAACTATATGATGATTTTCTTTTATAAAAAAAGTCAACTATTAGATCATATATTTTTTTTTAATCATACATAAATCTCTTTAATAAAATGAACACAAAAATAATATCAAGAGATTAATTATAAATAGAACAAACAAATAATAATATGAACTCTAAGTACAAAATAAAAAAGGAAAACAAACACAAAGATGTAAGTAATTATTTTTACACAATCTCCAAGATGGTTTTTTGGAAAAAAAGAGAATAGGTCTTCCATTTTTCTACCACATATCCTATTTTGACACCAAGAAATGAGGTTTTTTCTAGATGCGCGTACAGTCATTTCGCGCTACGCTAGGACGCAACTATCCGTTGCTTGGATTCTTCCTCCCTCTCTATTATTTAATTTCCTTCCTTTGGACTTTGTTTTCGCTTAGCTGATCTATGACTAGCCTCTACAAGGGCACTGCTCCTACCACACTTCTCGAGCACATCAATGCGAAACCTATGCCTCCTTTTTTAGAATTAAATTATAAATTAAATGAAAAAACATATATAATAAAATTAACATGAAAAAACCTAATATTGGATAGGACAACAGAATTGGCAATAAAATAAATAAATTATAGAAATACTAAAACCAATGAATATGAAACAAATTGAAATAAAAAGTAGAATATCATTTATTTAGGAGCATGAAAAATAGAGATAAAAGATATTTTGAAGATGGTGATGAACTGATGAAGCCACAGAGATGGCGTGAGGAAGAGCTTATTTTGCTAACCTGGATTTTATAGTACAAATATGTGTGGGGTGGGAGAAAATATGATTAGGTAATTAATATTAATTTCCTAATTTCTAGTATATTAAATGTGTAATAAATTTTCTTTCATATTTAGAATGGATTCAAATTTGAAACTTAATAAAAATTTATTAAAATGTTATCGGTTTTCATATTTCTTTCATTTATTGAGTTCTTACAATTAATTATTGCAAGGATTAAGGAATTCAATTTAATACTAATTGAAATTTAATCTAAGCATCCAATGAGAACTTTTCTTTTTATTATAATATTTAAAAAAAAACAGAAAATTGTATTCAGTCAAAATGTACACTTACGGTCAATGGACCGCTGTCCTATATTATATATATAATTTAAAAAACAGCTAGCTAGTCACAAAATTAGTGACAGATTATATTATTATATTTAAAAGATTACTAATCATTATGATCAATCACTGAATTTAGTGATCGATAAAAATTAAGTGACATGAATATTAGTGGCCCTGGCCGATATATATATTATTAACAGATCAGTGACCGAGATCGGTTACAGTACGTACTCCGGTCGGTATTTGATTAGTTACACGTTATGCGTATAGAGTACTCTGGAATATAGTTAAGACTAGTTTCTTCGAATTACTATACATGTCTATAGTGTGTACGGTTGTGTGTGAAATTAATATATATATATATATATATATATATATATATATATATATATATATATATGTCAGAGACTCAGAATTGGACATTAATTTGAAATGATCACAGTACGTACGTTCGTTAGCAAACAATGAATGGTCATTTCAAAATTAACCAAATATAATAATTAACTATGGATTAATACAAATTGCCACAAGTGGCACAGGACTAGAAACTTCGATACGGAAGATAGATCTCTGCAGGTAATTTATTATGATGCATGCAGGTTCATGTCCAGATTCCTGCCGAATTAAGCGCTCCCTTTAATTGCCATATATGCGTCCAATTCGTTAATAAGTATCTCTTTAACATATAGTCTTTTCTTATCTCATTAATTCTTCTATCTTAGTTTTCAAGATCGACCGATGATCGGTAGCCTACCCGGTCTCGGTGATCCCTAGCTTAAAACCAATCCTTAATTGAACCAGTACTACGACCAACTCAAAACCGGTTAAACCGAAAAACTGAGACAATAATAAGACGTACTTTCTAGAATAATGCGCGCCTATGGAGAAATGAGAAATTGAACAGATAAAATTCCCAAGCACCCAAACGGCCGGCCTTTGATCTCTCGTTAAACCCTCCAATTACCACACGGTTCATCAGCCGCTGCCACCATTGCCGCTGGGCAGTGGGCAGCCACAAGGTGAAAGATGCAATTTTGCACTTCCACCAGAAATAAATTAATATGATAAATTGATTATGTGCCCTAGCTAGTTAATTTATTTCAAATAAATTGATAATTACAAATATATGTTAGCTTCCTGCTTCAACTTAATTGAAAATATTTTCTGTCTTGTACAGGCGAAGCGAAACTTAATTCTTGTGGAATGTAATTAGGATAATTAATGCATGTAGCTATAGTACTTGGATCTGTTGTTCAGGAAATTTAGTTCCAAAAAGTCGTTAATGCCTGCGGGTGGATTCTTAATTATTAATGAGTGCATTTAGAGATTCTTTAAAAGGGCAGATGAATTTTACTATTGATGTCGTGATAATAACACTCTTTTTGTTTTCTAATTACACTACATACATTAGATTGAGGGAATAATATATTGACATCATTTTATTTATAATATTATTTGGTATATTTTTATATTTTTCATTTATATTACTATTATTTTATTATTATGATGACGTTCAAATCGGTAACCAGTAAAGTCTCCTATTCAATTGTCTGGTCCTGAGTTTGAAAATCTTGGTTTCACTAGCTACTCGAGGCCCCGTCTAGTGCCAGATTAGGGAAGTATATAGGACCACTCAGCCCTCACGTATCGTCGCTGACACCGCGATACATGCCGCCAAAAGGTTGCTTTCGATCTCCCTTTCATGCATGCTCAAGTCAATCACACTCAATTTTGGCTATATGGCTCGATGGATCGGCTCTTTCCAATCTTAGTTTACAGTCGTCTATTTGTCTTTTAGCACCCTATCAACGGTGCATCCTTAGTAAAATTGTCGTATTTCCTTAATTAACATCAGTCAACTACAAAAATTTGCTACTTTTAACATTTTGTACTGGGATTAATTTTTGGGTCCAGCCGGATGCTAATTGCTATATATTATTTTCGTCAAACTAGTTCACATGTTATGTTTGTCCAGTTTCAGTGCAATTGTAATTTTTCCGAACAATTACCGGCCTTTAATGTTGCCAATATATATTACTATATTTTTTTATTAATCCTAAATGAATAAAAACTGTAATTGCCAATATATGTTACTATATTTTTTTTCTAAATTAAACTTTATTTATATGATTCGAGTCGACCACTTAAATATAAAATTCTCCTCCCAACATTACTCAAAAGTGACAAAGGAACATAGACCTTTTTGTTCATGAATTTTCATGGCCTACAAATTAAATTAATGTTGTCTACTCCATTTTGCTGCACTTTCTGTCCCTTAAACCTACACCATAAGGCAACTTTCAAACCAATTTGCCCCTTCAAATTCAACAATTGCAGACCGAAGTTATCAAAATTTGTCATATCTGATCAGATTGCCGAAGCACAATGTAAAAGTTGAAAATAACTTTTCCAATAATTAAACTTACCCCTCTACTTTGGGTAAATATATATAGCAACACATTCCCCTTACTATTAGAAATTAGTGAAATTATAGACAGATTTCTAAACTGAGTCAGTGCTACTCTCAATTCAATCTTCTAAAGAACTAATGAAAAATTGTATATATGTGTTCCATGATCGATCTATACTGTTAAGAAAGAGACTCTACGTAAATCATCGACTTCCTCTTGGCGAGATCTAAAATTTGAGGTGTAGAGGTATGTTTTTTTTTTTGCTAGAAATCCTCTAGTAAAAGGACAAAGTGAAATTTTAATTTATAGATGATATAGGACATATGTCAAATTATTGAAAAGTATCGAAATTGAAGTTTTCCCCCACAAAGAAAAGTACACCTCAAAATATGAGCTGGAAAGGTAAAAAGTGCAAAAATAGTTGATGACAACAACAAATTCGATAGGGACAAAGCTAACGATTATACTCGTGAGATATTTTTGGGACTTCTGAAACATTTGTCTGTATATCTTCTAAATAATAATATTAGGCAAAATTGAAAGATTGGTACCTAATTTGACATTTCAAATTTACATACACTAAAATATTAATTTTCAATTTCGTTCGTTAAATTTTAGTAATTTTAGTACGATTTTTGCCAAAAAATTATAATTTTCATATGAAAAGCACAATTGTAATTTCTTGTTATTTTATAAAATTTTCTGTGACATCAGATTTACTTGACATTAATCTTTTTTTGTTTTCTTTTTATAAATTTTCGATAAAAATTGAACTAAAATTGTTCTATCTCAAAATTTGGGACAAAATTGAATAAGTGGCCCCATTAGAAAAGACAAAATTTTCAGAATTGTTGCTACACATTATTAATGATTGTAATTGATTTATTGATGTTATATATATTATATAAAATTATGAATATTCAACCAAAAATAAATTACAAGTAGCTTTGTTTTTTTTTGAAATATATGAATAGTCTAAAATAATTTTTTAATAATATTTTCAATAACCTTTGATTAAATGATAATAAATAATTTTTCAATAATACTTTCAATAGCCAAAAAATTATTCGTAGTAGTAGAAATAAAATCATATTAATTTATCTTATATTTCATATCCTAAGAAACATAAACAATTATTTCATATATAGTAAAAACTGTTCTTATATTTTTAATATTATATGTATAATAATGAGTATATAAAGAAAAGGCAAATTGCAATATTAGTCCCAACGTACATTATTCATATGGCCGGCCCGTTAATTAGCTATTTTGGTCGCATTCGAATTCGATTCAAGTTTTGCAATTAAGACCCATTTTGTAACCCACCGAAATCCCTAAATTGACCATGTGAATAACGTGCAACAGACGTATCCTTTTTTTCAAAAATTAAATACTTTTTTATGAAAACAGTAATGGAACCCTAGCTCTAATTAATGGGATCGGAGAGAAATGTAATATATGATACCTATGGAACTATTATGTAATTTATACAAACCTCGGGCCGGGATAGTAAGTGTAATTCTCCTAATTTACACGTACAGTTCTCTGAAATAAAACATAAGAAAAGTCAAAAGAGAAGTTTATGTCTCGGCTAGCACTACAAGAAAATTTAATAAGAGTAACAAAAATTTAGTTCCAACTTTAAAGTTGTCACCTATAATAACATTTAGTGACAATACATTTTATTTTGTCACTAACTAAATTCATTTGGTGACAACAATTTTTATATTGTTACAATATGCATCTATAGTGACAAGAGTTTGTGATTATATTGTCACAATTGACAATTAGTGACATAGCTATGGTGACAACTTTGTGACAAATAATTTTTTATCATAAAATCATAGTGACAACTTGGTAACAGTAATTTTTTATCATAATATCATAGTGACAACTTTTTTTGTTATCAAATTGTCACCATAGCTATGTCACTGATTGTCAATAGTGACAATACTATTTTGTCACTATTATGAATCATGAAAATTAATTTTGTGACAAAAATAAAATTTTTGTCACTAAACGAATATAATTAGTAACAACTTTTACATTGCTACAACGCATTTTGTCACTCTTTCTAATTTTTCTTGTAGTGTACTCCTAGTATAATTTATTATTTTTTTTAATTTTTCTAAAAAAAAAAAATTCGATTTTTTTTATTGCAAGGAGTTAAACCCTAGACCTCCACATCTGGAGTATTATCTAGTGGTCACTAGATCAAACCCCAATTGTTAGTCCTAATATAATTTATTAGCTATATAGGCAAACCAGAGATAATTAATATATTAATTACTCTCCAGTCAGCTAGCTAGATTACCGCGCGCAGAGAACGCTAATTAGTTCAACTAACATGACGACTATGATTCAACTTTCCCTGGATTATTAATTAATTATATATTAGTAGATTATATATGACTGACAGATTTAGCTGTAATTAATTAAGAGGTAATTTAAATTCTTGATCAGACGAGACAGTCACCCGGCCCCTGCAGAGCGTAGAAAGAGGAGTACTATACGAGGAAAATCGGTTTACCCTTTCCGATCGAATTTTTTATTTCGAATCTAGCTAGCTCTTTAAAGAATCAGGCCTGTTAAATATAATAATTCCCCTAGCTAGCTAGATTAATCTAGATTCTGTTGTGTTGAATAGTACCGGCCGCCAACAGCGGAAGGAGAGGATTTCATAGATGCATGCCTGCATGGTGCAGGCAGAAGGTGGCAAGAAGGAAAGAAGCTACGCGCGCGAGCTATGGAGTTGGACTACTCTCTATAATAATTAATATGTATATATGTATTGTTAGATATTAATTATGAATGATTTTTATTAGATTAATCTTACAATGAAACATGCATGCATTTATAAATACAATAGCATGCATGTAAGAATAATTAATGACAAATAATTAAAAATACGTACACTCTACATATATATTTTCTGTTTAAATCTATGATGCATTGTCAGACACTCGTGTCAAATACTTGTGTAGTAGTAAATATTGAAAAAAAATCAGTATATATATATATCGCGTGCGTATTCGTGTTGTGTTGTGTCGTGTCCGTGTCCCAATATCTGTATCCGTACGTGCATCACAGATTTACATGAAACATGTAAGTCCTCATATGGAAATATAAGAGAAAACATAATTTAGTAAAAAAAATCTGTGAAACTATACGAATATGAAGCCAAAACTCAAAAGTTGCAAATAATTAGCCTTTCTTAAGGTGTTCTTTTATTTTAAATTAAATATCAAGGAGTGGTTTATAGTATCGTAAATAGATAGCACCAAAAAAAAAATGATCAGGCAAATCTAAGGAGTTGGATGTAATTTGCCATAAATGATTTGCCCTTCATTTTTCCTCCCTTTTTGATGTTGAGAATTGAGATAGAACGTCTCTGCCACTGTTTTATCCGACGATTAGCCAGCGAGATGACAATACTGAAATTCTTCTTTTGTATATAGGAAACTTTAAATGTTCCACACATATAACCTCAAATTACCGGCCGGCCACACTGATTTACATTTTACTGTAATAGGAAACCTAAATTAATTGTATCTACAGGAATTGACAAACACTAGTTGCTAGCTACACTTAGAGGAAGTAAGAAACATGATCATAGCTTGCATGCGCCAAGAAATTAAATTATATAATATAGTATGTCTTATGCTCATATCATAACATGACAATATATATTTTCCAGTTTTAAGAACCAAAATGGATCGCCACACGATTCCATTAATTAATTTCAGGCTGCTGATGAAATTAAATTACATAATAGTTTTATATATACGCCTAACTCAGACGACATGGTTTGGTGTAGAATATGGCGGAGTTGGTGCCGAAGCAACGATACGGTTTCCACGCTCCGATCGACTGTTTTCCGCAAATTTAAGACTGTTTTGATGCATACCCTTTTGCTTCTCCTCCTCATCATACTCAGCCGCGTAGTAATGTTCTTCGGTTGCCTTAACCACGTCCTTGGTAGGCGGAAGGAACATACTTCCCCATTGTGGAAAGTGGACTAACGTTACCGGAAGTGTGCAAGCTATGATCATTATCCCCATATACGTGATCCCAGCTGCAGTCGAGTACTGTGAGCTTGTGAAGAATAAGAGCTGAGTTAATCCCGACCCAAAATTTCCTCCTGCGCCAGTCATTCCCGATATGATTCCTAATGATCTTCGAGAAATGAAAGGGATTATACCGAAAGTCGCTCCACAAGCTGCTTGAGCTCCGACTGAGAAGATAATCATGTATGCGACAGCGAGAGGAAACGTATTAGCTCTGCCTAACAGAAGGCAGAATGTTCCTCCTAGTGTTTGTAGGATCCATAAGGTCCAAAGTCGACCCCGCATTCCGAACAATCGGGCTGAATAATCGGAGGCGAATCCACCGAAAGGGCGTGCAATGAGATTAGCCATTCCGAAAGTGGCTGCTATGATTCCGGCCGTGTGAAGATTTAGATGGAATCTGTAAATAATTAATAAAAATTTTAAACTAGGGTCGACTCGAGATATATATGTTTATGTGAGAGATCAGAAAATTAATGAAACCTGTCGTAGAAGTATTCTGCAATCACGTTATCAGTTGATAGTTCGACTCCCATAGAGTACCCGTAGAGAAGGACAAATATCCAGGTCCTGTAATTTGTTACGGCATACCACATAATCTGCACAAATCGTATGAGAAATTAGAAATAGCACATTAGTCTAACTAATAATTAAATATAATCTAAGGGCAAACTACAAACAGTATCCTTAAGGATAGCTATAATTACAAATACCCCCCCTCTGTTTTTTAAACTTACAGAAAACCTCCCTGAGGTTTCAAACAGTTACAAATTACAGGGGGTTTATTGTAATATTTGGTATAAAATACACGGTTTTTTGTAAGATTTTCAATTTGGGGGGTTTATTATAATATTTGGTATAAAGTACATGGGTTATTGTTAGATTTTTGTAATTGCTTGAAAACTCAAGGGGTTTTCTGTAACTTTTAAAAACAGAGGGGGGTATTTTGTAAATATGGAAAACTTTAGGAACTATAATCTAATCACCTTGCCAAATTTGTCCTTTGCAACATCTCCCTTCTTCTGTAGCGTGCTGAGATTTCCATCAGGCAAGTCTTGACCAAGTGAAATGACCAAAACGCCCATGATGATATGAAGCCAACCTGGAATGAAAAAGGCAATCCTCCACGCAGTGAAGGGAGTTGCTCCACATCTTTGGATTATGTCATAGAGCAAAGGCATAATCAATTGAGTGGCTCCACCTCCCATATTCCCCCATCCGGCGGCGGTGCCATTCACCAATCCTATAATTTAGCTATTAAACATGGTGCTCATCCAGTACTGGCACGAAACGAACGTCGCCAGCGAAAACCCAATCATGAAACGCACCGCAATGTATCCGCCGGGCCCGGACACCAGCGCCATGCAGAACACTGTCGGGGCGGACAACATTATGTGAAACACGCATCCTTAGCGCGTGCCCAGCATATCACAAACCGCACCCATCACCAGCCTCGAGAATATACTCCCCGACACCGAGGCGACTCCGGCATTTCCGATGTCGCCCCTTTTGAGATTCAAATTGTCACGAATAATGGGAACGAGCGGTGCGGCCGCAAATGTGGACACAAAACATGTGAAGAAAGAAATCCAGGAGAGGTGAAATGTTCTCATGTGAGGATTGGCGAATGAAAATAGTTTGAATTTCTTGGCCTTATGCTCAGAGTCGACGGGCAAATCGAACTTCGCCGTGGTATCGGTTGGGACCATTGGGGATGCCACGGAGAATGCTAGAACAGGCTCTCTGCCTGTGACTCCATGCATGGAGCTGCCTGGAGAACCTTCAATTTCAGGCATTTTTGCTGAAAGTGTGTTGAAAAACTTAGGATCTGATTAATTGTATATTGGATATGATGTTGATGAGGAAAGGGTTTTGGAGATTTTGGGTATTTATAGTGTGAGGAGTTGACATTTTTCTTGCGTTTAATGAACCAGTGCAGTTTCCAATGGTTACACTATTAATTAGTATGCTTTGTTTAATCAGATCTAGAGAATATATCCAGTTCGCCGCATCTGACTGTCAATAGTGTTGGCCTTATCGCATATCCCAAAAGATAATCTACAGATTTGGCAATATAATTACACATATACTCTTAATGGGGATTTCATGCAAGTGCCATGTTTACAAATAATTACATTTAGACCCTTTGTAATTATAGCAAATTACACGTCAGTCCTCTTTCTACAGGTGGGGGCAAAACAGGCGAATCAGTCATAAAAATTTGGTGACAGTTTTTGAAACTCTAGCTTGGTAGGTTTTGTAATATTTGTCAAAGGATGGTGTTGATTTGTAATTTCATTAATTTAAGTAGGTGTAATTTTTCCTCTAAAATATACTACTTAATTGACACGTACCCTTGATTAACTCCTTCTCCGAGATTAAGTTATATGGGAATTATTTATATATATATATTTGTGTGTGTTGTTCACTGACCTAAAGAATTCAGAGGTCAAACTACAACACATATTATCATTTCTAAGTGTTGATTTTGGGCTTCAGTTTATTGAGTTTCTGTATCCCTGTATGATAATGACAAATACAAATATGATGAGCATCAACTTTTAACCTCTCCGAACCCTTAGACTAAATTAAGGATTACTTTGCTAACAGAGAATTCGAATTTGAGTTTCTGAAAACACAGTTTTTATTGGTACAAAGAGTTTACATGTTAGTAGACATGACTAAATTTTTATTAATGAAATGAAATTGCAATCCCAAAGTTGCCGTTTTTTTATTTGTGTTAAGAGGTGATCATATCTTTTATTTCGTCATCATTTAAATTTATTTAGTGACCACAAATTTTATTTTGTCAAAATATTGGGTACAGTTATGAAAACTTCCCAAGGTTTACGCCGTTTACGAAAAACACTATGAAATCTTGTAACCTTACACTTAACCCCCTAAGGAGGTATTTGTAAGGTGTTTTAGGAGGTATATATTATGTATATATTTTTATATTTCAAGGGGATAGTTCTAAGATTTCAGCCGACCAATAAAGTATTTATAATATTTTAAGATTTCAGGTATTTTCAGAAAGAAGAACTAAGCTAATGAGTTTATTATAATTATCCCATAATAACCTGGTGACAAAAGTATTACATACATGCATATAGTACAGTTTCACATCCATTGCTGTTGCTAACGCTGTTACTCGATCGGGTCAAACTCAACAAAAGTATTTTGTACGGCTGAATGGCTGATGTACAATTGAATAAAATAATTAGTTAATAATTTATAATTCATCTGGCTCCTCGACTCATACATGACTAAAAAATAAAAGCATTCAAACTAATTAAGAATTATTAGTGATAAGGCAATTCTAGATAAGGTTTGATGAAGTTGTGTATTCATGAGCGAAGGCAATTATACATACAACCTTATCAAAACATTTTTTAATTTTTTTAAAGATAATTACATACACAAACCCTACAGAAACCATCGAAACCTTACAAATACCCCCTTAAAACATATAAGTTTCTAATTTAAAATTTAAATTTCATCTTGATGTGAATTTTTTTTTTATAATTCATGATGCGAATGAACGGGCCGGGCATCCGATCCATGTTATGATGCATGATGCAGTGATGATCAGAAAACGTCTTCGAACTTAATTGGAAGTGTGATGTGATGTTAGGTATATATATATATTCAGCTCTTCAGTGAATTACACCTTTAAGGCTTAAGCCATTACTAACTAATAAAGACGTTGAAGAAACTCAATAGTTAAGCTAATTATAACTCTAAGAGAGCCTGTGAAGGGCTGTTGATACATACTCATATACTATATTCTGCATGTCTGCATCGACTCGACCAAGTAGTACTTGTGGTGAACGAAGCAACAATCTGTTGACTTGATGATTTATTATAGTGCAAATTACATACAGTACCCGTAAGAGTTGTCATAACTACAAAATACTACCTCTATTTTCAAATATTACAGAACCCCCCTCTGAGATTCCACACAATTACAAATTATAGAGTTTTTGTATAAGTTAAGCACAGGGGTTATTTTGTAAGATTTTTGTAATTTTTTAAATATAAGGAGTATTTTGTAATTATGACAATAATTCTCCCTTGATTATATATAAGGAGACTTTTGCATTGGGCATCAGGCCTCGATCAGATCAGCTTATTGATTCTCAAATATAAATTATCAATGAACACTTAAACAAACATTCTCGATATTCCTAATCACACTAAATAAATCAGTCGCATTGATTCGAAATTAAGAAATAAAATGCCCCAAAGTCAAAACCAATTATCATAAAATCAAAACTGAATATTGCACTCAATAATGGACGATTACGATCACCTCACACATAAAATATATCTATTAATAAATTATATATGCAGACGATTGTTGTGCCGTACCCCTACCGTTCTGCCATATCCTTTTAGCAATCAATTACTTACAGAAACTTAATAGGATGAATTTCATTACATACAATATTCCTAAGGTTAATTTGACATAATTACAAAATACCTTCCTTTTTAAAAAAGTTACAGAAAACTACCTGAGTTTCAAATAATTTCAAATATCTAACATACAAAATCTTACCAAAAAACTCCTGTAATTCGTAATTGTTTGAAACCTTGGGGAGTTTTCTGTAATTTTTAAAAATAGATGAAGGTTTGCTGTAATTTTTAAAAATAGAAAGAGCATTTTGTAATTATAACAAACTATAAGGATACTGCATGTAATTTGCCCAACAAGGTTCCGATGGTCAATTTTACCATAGGGTCACCACTCCCCGGCCTTGACAGCATACAGCTCGGTTGCCCGAAACAAGTAATTTCCACTTTACCCAAGCATATAGCCCTAGCGAATCGGGTCCATAATACTTTCCTTTTATCATCAAACTCCTTGCTTCTGCTCGTTACTTGCTACATCCGCCTACAATATTGCCGATATCAAAATTTAATTTCACCCTGTCAGGAATGAAGATTTTAAAAAATATAAATAAACATAAAGGTAATAGAATCATTAAAATGAGATACTTCCATTTGGATTACGTAGTTTTAATATGTTATTTAACTAAACATTTTTATCACCTAATAGAATCATTAATTACAACATAAAGGTAATTGTTCAGGTCAACATTTTGAGATAAAATTATTAATTGATGGCCCATGTAAATTAGCTATTATGATGTCATTTTCAAGTTCATATTGGGCTTTTTCATTTCTGTGATTTAGTGCAAAATAATAATAATAAATATAAAATTTATTCTTATTTTGGGTTAGTTAACGGGCTACAGAAATAAGTCCAACAAATGATAAAAGTCCTCCTAAAAAATAGATAAGTGTCTCCAACTTGTACCTATTAGTAGAAGAAAAAATTAGAATTAAGCGGCCATACTTTGGCCACTTGATCCACACATATAAATAACAGATACTTTTAAAAATCTTACTATATTATGTTATATATTTCAATCCCTATCGTTATATCAATGTTGGGGTTTCATAGATTCACACCAACTAGCCTAATAATTAATAATCTGTATGCACGTACCGTCGCAATCCATGTAGAGACCCCAGACTCAATGATCGCTATCAGGAGCAATTACTTGTGCCTGCTTTATAGCTTAATTAAATTTGTCGCACTCGCTTGCCCGCACAGAGTCTGCAGGTTTAAAATTAAAAAGAGCCGGCGGGCGGGCGGAAAGTGATGATTTCATATTTTGGGTGTGCTGTTGGGAGGACTTCACGTGAATTGCAGGTGGCCCCTGCTGGAACAGGAACAGGAACAGGACATGAAATTGGCCCCTTTGCCACGTGATGCAGCTGGATCCCCTTTTTGTCCCCACACACGTGTACAGTAATCGGCTCACACATTAATTAATATTTATTTCTCTTTAGTGGATTTTGTCTTTTTTTTTTTTAAAATAAGCATATATTCATAAACTAAGTAGAATCCAAAATAATAGAGTCAGAAATAACAAAACTAAAAGCATAATTGGGAACAACACCCATACTAATATTAATATCCAAACGCAGCGTCATAAACACGTGAGGATCGAACAAGAACGTAGTCGATTGAACACTTTCAAACGAATTAATTTTGTCATTATTAATGACACTAATATTAATTGTGCATACATACGCAAATTGGAAACTGATGAGTAATTAAATAATTGTAAATCACTTCCAATATCCACATTTTAAGACTATATATATATATATATATATATATATATATATATATATATATACGAGTAACTAAGTGAAATTTTGAAAAATGATAAATTAAATACAACAGTATATTCATCTAATACGTTGAATTAATAATAACTAAGCATGTGTAGAATATAATGTCGATGGTGTTGAGTTTCATCATTACTTGGATTAGTCTCACTTAAAACGGACAAGTCAATAGAGTAGACATTTTGCTTTTGTTTTTGCTGCGCCGTTTCGTGTTCAATTTGCTTTTTCATAAATGATGAGCTAGGGGTGCCTGCCTACATTATTATTGAAAGATTCAGATTTCAGACATATTAAATAACTGGACAAATTCTTTTAAAAATTTTATTATATCATATCGTATCGTATCTGATATCATATCTAACACTTCTCTAGAGTAAAATATCAAAAAAGATAAAAAAAATTATGTCATCGTATCCATATTATGTCGTGTTTGTGTCCGTATTTTGCAGGTAATAGGTTAATTAATTAATAAGTAATCCTAAGTTCCTAACAAAGGTAGTATATTAGTACATTAAGACGAAATGTGTAATTAAAAATATCTGATTGTACATTAAATGCCTAGCTCTGGCTACTACGTGGTCTCCCAAGAATTTGTAGATTTTCGTATACCAAACGGCAAACGTTTGCCTATTGTCCTCCACATAATAGTTAC
This sequence comes from Verbena officinalis, assembly GCA_958496215.1. Lineage (NCBI taxonomy): Eukaryota > Viridiplantae > Streptophyta > Magnoliopsida > Lamiales > Verbenaceae > Verbena > Verbena officinalis. The sequence goes on from OY292385.1 coordinate 3,510,624, forward strand.
GATGAAGTACTCATGCTGATCTCAGTTCTGGATCGGTTTGTGACGTCGTCATTTAGGAATATATATATTTGATATTTAATTAACAAGGCAAATTAATCACACTACTCTTAAAGTTACAGCTTGAATAAATTAATATTAACGTACAATTCTAATTAATATACATACGTCCGCATCTATTTATAATTCCAATAAATATTTATATTGGATACAGATAATATTTATTTTAAACAGATACGAATAATATATATTTTAAATATTCGTCGCACATCCACTTTTCGAATATCCATTTATAGACTTAGTTGATCTGCTCTAAGTTTTTCTTGAAATTGATTAATGTCCTTAGCGCAACCCAGCCTTCCCTATCCGAAAACAAAAATATTAGGACATCGACCTATTACGTATATTGTTATCCTAAAATATGAATATTGGGTCATCTATTACGTGTAAAACTGATGTGAGTGAAATTAAGGTAGTTACATGTTCCTTCAGAAAATTAAAGAAAGAAAAGAAGAAGGCGCCCGTTTATATGGATAGATCGCGTTCAAAAGATATAAAGTAAATTTTTTTAATCAGTGATATATATTATATAGTTGCGTTTTCAGGGATTTGAATTTGAGATTTTTGATTAAGTTAGCATAACGTCGAACCGTTAAACTCAAATGTAATTATTGTCGATCCACAGGAAAATATATTTCAAATCCATCTCTTGGTTTATAAAATTTTCTTAATTTCGATTAATCCGGCTTAAAATTGATAAATCCATAGCATATCAGATTTAAATTGAAATTAACTGCACTGAGAAAGTGGTTTGAAACTATGATGCATAGACACTGACACGGCAACACGAATACGACACGATACAAATACGGGCCATGGCGATAGAGATTTTTTTCGACATTTACCACACTATATATAGAGGTGTCGAATACGGTATTCGACACAACACAATAATATTTTTTTAGAAGTATCCGTGCATTAGTAGTTTACAACAAGCCGGACATGGATTTAGTTAGTAATAATTACTGTATATGCTATTATTGTTTAAATAGGGTAATTAACTATACTTGGTTATGATCCATAAATTTGTGTACATGTATTTATAATTCATTTTTACTATTTGAGAAATTACCATAATATTTGAAATTTTTAAAAAATATATAAATTTTCCGAAAATAACCCCACTTAACATATTTTAACTGTGGTTTAATTTTTTGGAGATATATTCGATAAATTTGCACAGTTATTAAAAAAATTCAGGGATTCCATGATGATTTATCAAATATAAAAGATTTATTTGTAAATATAACAAATTTCATGTATCCAAATGTAATTTACACCATCTAAATATGTGTCTCCCTATCTAGATCTTTGGAGATTTTTTTGTATGTTTATATATTATGTAGTCAAAGACGGAGCCACAACCCAAGCTAGGTGCCGGCCACCACCCCTAAAATATTACTACACTTTATTCATTTTTTAATTAATTTATAAATTATTTATTATGTATTATGTATAAAATTATTAAAATCTCATACTTTCGCTCCTCAAATGACTACGTTTTCTACCTTTAACACAAAAACTTAATTTCTCTCCCCTTTCATATACTCCTAGCTCCGTTGTTGTATGTAGTATATAAATTTGTTGAGTAAGGTTTAGAGTTTAAACTAACCTTAAGTTGTGTATAGAGTCAGTGGCGTAGCCATGGTTAAGTTAGGGGTACAATTGATTCCCTTAATTGGGAAATAATTACATTCAATGCACAATTATATATATATATATATATATATGAAATTTGGTTTAAAAATTATCTTTTGATCCCCCTAATAACAATATAAATTTATATTAGGAGGGGTCATCTAATAAAATAATGTAGAAAAATGTGGAATGATTTTATCCTTGTCTTTAGTTAAATATTAATAATGAATGTTTGTTTTTAACCACTAATGAAAGAGAGTGAAATCTGAGTGAGATATTAGGAATTTCTCAAAAACTTTGTATTTAGAGTGAAATCTAATGTTTGTGAAAGAGAGTGAAATCTGAGGGAGGTATTAGGAATTTTTCAAAAACTTTGTATTTAGGTTATATTTCAAATAATAGTTGTTAATTATTCCATATTTCAATTGAGCCCCTAAATTATTTTTCTGGCTATCACTATATGGAGCAACTAGTTAAGAAAAATCGTTTTTAATTGGGTCTTTACAGTATGAGTATGTGAGTATGAAATAAAACTGGGTGAGAAATTAAAAAAAAATTGTATATAAATCCAAGAAACACCTTCTGTATGAATTCCTTTTCTTCCCCAGTCCCGCCAGCTGAATTAAAACCCCTTGTTTCTTTCTCTCACTAGCTCAGAGCTTAACAGTGCAGTTCGATCTTATTTGTGTCGTACACGCACACGCAGTCAATCTTATTTTTTCCAAGCAATATAATATTTATTAGGTTGCTAGTGGAGTAAATATATATATCCTGGTCACAATTGTCTACGTAAACATTCTCGAATCTCGATCTCTTTCAAAGATGCTTATAATACCCGCAGTCAATATCAGAATACCAATTCCGATCCTGGTTTTTTTAATTAGTCCAATATCTATATCATTTCCTTTCGGTGGAGAGTGCTGAATTTATAATCTCATTCATTATCAATCAAAAAGATAAGGTTAATCTATGCCGAAATCTGGCAAATCAAGATTACTTTTTTTTTTCTTCTTTCAAATAATTTCTTGATTTGAATGAAAATAGTATATGATAGTGAAATAAGGTTATTTTTGTTATCTTCTTATGGGTTTCGATTCTGCTTTGTTCACGTCAGGGTTTAATTTTCTTTTCTTGGCATTTTTTACCCATTGGTAATTAGACACATCAGCATCCGTGCTCGTGGGCTTTGCTGATGTTGATTGATTCCGATTTTCAAGATCGATGCCCATAAATTTAAAGTCCTCAATCTTGATTTCCATCCCTCACACACAGACACACGCTTGATTTCTCGTAATTTTTGTTTTTTCCCCCCACACAAATCAATGAAACAATCAAGGGTTTTCTCTCTGCAAATCATGGCGATTTTATGCATATTCACTACAGTCGTTGTTTTCTGGTGTAGCATCATCAAGATTCACATGCAAAGGCTCTGTCTCTCTCTCTCTCTCCTTCAAAGCTTTTAGGTAATGAGAATCTTGATGATGCTGCATCGGCAATAAACGACTAGCCAAGCTGTAAAAAAAATACTGGGATAAATTCACAGGTTAATTAAGACAATTGAAGAGGCCTGCCGGGAAAAAAATCACTGTTCCGCATCTGTTTTCTATGATTCTGTCAGGTGGGATTTTTGGTAGGTTGTGGGAACTGATTACTTTACTAATAATTAATTATTATTATTTCGTCTTTCTCCAGGTTTTATTAATTTATATTATTTATTTGTTTCCTGGTTAATTTTTCTGTCAGCTCATTGGAAGCCGACATGATTGCCTACTGAGGGAACTGACTCAGGCTGATCATTGAACTGCGCCTGGATATATCTGTGATTATTCTTCTGCCCAGAACAAAGTCTCAATGAAGCTAGCTCTTTCTTTATAATATATATTATTTATTCTCTCAGTGCTAGAAATGGGCTAATATCAGAAGTCACCAAGGAGTAAGTTTGGGTATTATTACCATAAAAGGGGTAAGTTTCTTGTTCAGTTGCAAAATTCCTCTTTTAGATCATATAGTGGTACACTACCTAGTACTATATAATATTAGTAAAATATATATTCTTGTTGGACATCTCTTCTGATTTCCCTCATCATTTTCTTGTTTCTCAAAGGCTAATTTTCCTCTCTCATTAGGATGTACAAACTCCACTTAATTATGGGGGGCTTGGTTAAGAGACTTAAAAGATTATTTTAAAAGCTTATAGTTTCTCGTAATTTATTAAATTTTTTTGAGGTTTAATTATAAGATGTTAGATTTAATTAGGGATGTATTGTAAAAACGGGACATTTATAAATAGTGTCACATTGATATACACTAATTTGGAAATTTTGCATTTTTACCCATTATTAACTTTGAAATAATTACAATTTCAATTAAATTTTCTACCAATTTGCAAAAGGTCACCAGAATTGACACATATGCATGTGCCCGCTAAAATTATTGAGTTGGCACCTGAGTTCTGACATGACCATTTGTTCTTGTCTTTCTTTTTATTAATGTCTGAGCTGCTTAATATATGGCGAAGAACAAACTATCACGCCATAACTCAAGCGCCAACTCAATAATTTTGGCCGGCACATGCACAATACGTGTGAATTCTGACAACCTTTTGCAATTTGGTTGAAATTGTCATTGTTTTGTAGTTATTGAGTAAAAATGCAAATTTCTAAATTAGTATATTATCACTTATCAGTGTGATACTAGTTATAAATGTCTCAGATTTACAATTTATGCGCGGATCTTTATGCTCTTTAAAATAACTTTAGCCAAACAAACACCCCTCATCATCAAGTGGCGTTTGTACATCTAAATGAGAGGAAAATTAGCCTTTCAAAACCAAAAATTAACTGACTTCTGAGATCCGTATAGTACAAAAATTAAGAAACGTGATCATTAATATTGTATCAAATAGCAAAAATTACTGTACTAAATCTGTTGATCAATTCTAATTACGATACTAAATATGTAAATTCTTTAAACTTCTTGCAACAAATAATAGTTAAAAAAACGTGAAAATAATGTGTGAGTGGCATGGTTGGTACTCAGCATCTGTCTAGTAGCAGGTGGACCTAGCTAGCTGCTATTACAGACATATTTTGCAACTTGGGATATCCACAAGTTCCTCCTCATGACTCACGGCTTCCAACAATAGCCCATTAGGGCTTCCCAAAATATACATATCTCTCTCTCTTTTTTTTTTTTTGGTAGAATCTTAGTGTATTGATTCCACCCCATTATAATACAAGAAAATTATCAAAAACCAACGAAACAAATTCGTTGGAAAGTCGTCAGAAATTTCCAATGGAATAACAACATACATTGCAGATTGAACACAGGACTAATTGTTACCGGCCATCATCAATTTACTTGATCATCATCTTTCAATAAGAAAAAGAAAAAAATCTTTCAATATTGTTATGTTCATGTGGAAAATTCTGCAGATCTGGTTGTACGTACTGATCAGAACATTATGGACCAAAAGGGAAAACAGTTGCTAGTGCATGCATGATTGCTGATAACATTGATTGCTATGAGTCAGAAGAGGATATGTACGTGATGAGTTCAGTTCGTCCGCCTGTTGAATTATTGATCTCTCGATCCGTCCATAACTCTTTTAAATTTCTCGATCTGCAAATGCAATATGTGGTTCAGATTTGGTCATGTTGCTCGTCATTGCAATTTAAATAATTTATCATAGGGGGCCAAAGCCAATAAATTCTTTCGTGGAACTTATATGAGAGCATTTCTGTCCACTATTAATATATTTAATGCAGGCATTTGATATTTTTGTTGTGGGAAAATCTCATTCTCAGTCCATGAAATATGTTGTTTTTATACATATTTGGTCACATTCATTACGGGTTTGCATTTCCATGAGATATTTCATAAAATCTAAAATATCTCCCTTTATATCATGCAAACCTCATTTACCATTTATTATTGTCTAATGGATTTTAGGATGAATTTCCATTAATTAATCAGATGGAATATAACTATAAGGGGCATTTTCTGTAATTATTTAGGGACCTATATGTAGTAAACATATCTAAGTGGAACTAAATATAAATATAACAAATACCAAAAACACAAATGTAATTCGCCCAAATTTAAATGGAAGGAATAAATAACGGCACTCATCAATTTCTTTCCAGTCATCAATTAGAAGCGGGCAAGATGGTGATGAATTGATATAAACCTTCGACTAGCTACTTATTGCGACTTGCCCAGAATGCCAATACATACTAAAACCTTGTTCACATATCGAAAAACGATAGAGTAGAAGAATAAATTAGACTGCAAATACTCCTTAAGGGGCTTTGGTATATATATCCGGTTGTAATAGTATATATTTAATTTGCACTTGCCCAAATTACTGTACAATTAATATATATATATATATATATACCGTTTTCAGTCTCATAAAAATTAGTATGAACATAATGTAAATACGAATATAAATGTATAATTTTTCAAGTAATGTGAAATTATGTATATATTGTTGCATTTACGTACGGAAGTGAAGAGTATATTTTGATATATATATCCGTACAGAAGCAAATAAACCCCACAAACCTCAGAAAACCATATTTATGGCAAAAGGACCAAGTTGTTCACATGCATGATGATGATGATGATATTTACTTTTCACATAAAGTAATTGGCCTCGATCGAATCTTCCTTCATATACAGCTAGCCAGACAATCGCTGGATCGGAGCCTGCAGCAGGAAAACTTCGTAACTAAGTAACATATATATATATATATATATATATATGCATGTCTGCAGACTGCAGGAATTCATTAATTGGTTCCTATTATCTGTGAAATAATTAATTAACCATCAAGCTAAGGAGAAAATTAGGAAAAAGAGAAGAAAACTACATACATGTACATCCATCTGCAAAAAAAAATGCATCTTTAGCAGTTCTATAAATAGTATTCAATTCCCTGACACAGTCAAATTAATTAAAATATAGGTCTTGTAATAATTGAGCAGCTGGGATATCATATATATGATGAATCAAGCTAAGTATTGTTTGAGCTATGCCGGCCTGAAATATCATCACCTTTTATAACATCAGCAACATATATGCGACAAAATCGTAAGCAGTGGTTAACTAAAAATGCGATTTGTCGAATCAGTGTACTGAAATGTGAATGTGTACCAAGGCAAGAGTACTGTAATTTTTGCAATTTGCACATTAATTATTTTTTTTACCACTTAAGATATTATAAAGCAGGTTCCTCGTCTAGACCTAGCTAATGATAAAGTGATTGAAAAAGCCTTATAGTACTGTACTGGTCGTAGCTAGCTAATTGCTTTGATGGTCTGGTCCAAGATGCGATGCAGCGTGTGTTATGCTGCTCGATATTTTTATGTTTTTCTTTTCCATTTTTCCTTTATTTTTATTTCAGTTTTTGGTTTTCTAGGGTATTAGACAATAATAATGAAAAAGCATGCATTCAATGCGAATTGGGACCATTATTGGTCATCATGAATTAAAAGATCCAACTTTTAACCAAAGATATATACAGGGAATTGAAACAGAAAAATATCTTGTTTTAACCAAAAAAAAAAAAAAAAAACGAAACAGAAAAAAAGTTTAATTGGTGAACTTTTTTCTTTGCTATACAGGCCATGATTGCCATAAATAGCATTATTATTAATATATATATACCAACAATACCCTTAATTTTATAGCACCATTCAATCCATCATCAATATTTTCAAAAAAAAAAAAAAAGAAAAATCCATCATCAATCTTAACTCGGTCCAAATTGATTGTGTGTTCCACTACATCTATGAACGGATACGGCGACACGATTTTTTTTTTTATATTTTATATTAGAGAAATGTCTGACATGGGTGCCCGTCACACGGTATCAAACACAACATAATATGGCATGATAAGATCAAATTTTTAGAAGTGTCCATGCATCATGGCACAACATTCATTACTTGTGCAAATTTTTAGTTGGACAGTTTATAATTAGCTAATATACTATAAAGTACCCGCGCACGTTGTTCAATATGCCTGGCAAAATGGGCCGAGTCTATTGGGCTCAACCCAGCCCACTGGTTTTGGGCTGGGTTGGATTGGTATTTTTTAAGTGGGTTTTAAGTGGACCGAGTTTAAGTGAGTTGACAAAATAATTGGTTTAAGATGGGCTCAAGATGGGCTTTAAATGGGCTTTCAATTGGCTCATATTTTAATTATCAAATTACTATTATACCCTTACTTAATATTTTTATAAAAGTTTAAAATGTATTTTAAGGATAATTTAGGTATTTTATAATGTATTGAGTAATAAATTAATTTTATTTTTTTTATCAAACCCATTAAAATCCGTCTACAACCCAACCCAACTAAAATCCATATAATTGAGCTCATGTTAAACCCATCTCATTTGAACCAAACCCAAACCCAGCCCAACCTGCCCAATTGTCAGGCCTATTGTTTAATAATGAAGTTGTTACATATTTTACTTAAGGAATCTAATTTCTCATCAAACGAGACCAACTCACCTTTGATTTTTATCAACATAAATGGCATATAAGCAACATACCAAAAAAAATAATAAATAGTAGTAAACATCGCTTTACTCTATATATGTGCAAGTGATTGATTTGTTGTTAAAACCAAATTGGCCCAGAATTTTGCATTTTATTATAGCACCCTAATCACGCAGAGTACACTCATTAAACTTTTAGATTTTATCTGATCTTTTTCCAACCGTTATTATATCTTAGTTCCTCATATCAGTAGAATGCGATGATGCACAAATTCTCTTAAAATTATATGTCAGATATCCGTATTAAACAGTAATCTAGTACTAAATATTGAAAAATAATTTCATAGTGCCCATATGACCGTATCCCATAACAAATAGAAAGATAGTCTCACCAGTCCAACAATATCATATAAATAACATCAAGGAGTTGGTGGCAGCCGACCGCGCGATGTGGCAACCAACTACCGACCAAACTGTCACTTCGATCCAAACAGAGCCTTAAGAGGATCGATTTTGTTGTTGCCATGGATACTGACAACGACTGAATGAAAGGCGTTGAAGTCTTCGTCCAATGAAATAAAATATCGGGATTCAGACATACTGATATACATAATTCAGAAAAAAATCTTCCATAGTTCATTAGAGCCCGAGTTGAAGAAAGTTTTGTAGGCATCTAAGAGCACAACAAACTATTGTTCGAAAGTGTTTACAAATTCTAAAATTTTTAGTATTTTGGAATTCCAAACATTCTTAACTTTAGCTAAATTTAAGCAGAAATAAGCTAAAATTCAAAAGCACAGAAATACATGCTTTTGTATTTTGATTCTAAATTTTAGATATTTTTATAATTAAAATAAAACTTTAATTAGTAACTTTATTAAAATTAGAAGTTAGTCTCAATTTTTATTCAAAACACTCAAATACTTTTTCTCCCTACTTTTAGCATTTTTTTGCTTTTGCTACTGCACTTGTTTTCAACATTAATTTTTTCAGAAGCAATAGAGTTCGCAAAACACCCCCTTCATGTTACAGGAAGTTTCCTTTTGTCACCAAATAAAATAATCTTGCATGAGCTACAAGCCTACAATATATTAAACGGGATTATTACCATCCCTAAAATATAATTAGTTTTTTAAAAATCAAAGATTGTTATTTTCTTCTTTGTTTCAACTCTTACCCTCAAGTAACATAATAATTTTACCATCTATCATTAGTTTTACCGTTAGGCTTGAAAACTCAAAGGGAGAAATGGCAATTCCTGAAACCACATAAGGTGTTTTGTAATATTTAAGTCATATCTAATGGGATAGTTGCTAATTATCCCAATATTAACAGACAAAATGGTACAACTTGTGCATGACGTAGACTCTGGGTTTGTAAACTCATGTTCAGTAATCAGTAACTAAGATTCTACTTAGAAAACTCCGGGCAACTATCGGGAAAAGAGAAGAAGTTATAGATGATTCACCATTGGGTCGGTTACGTGCAATGCAAACATATTTATAAGAACAGAATACAAAGGGGACTAACTCACTGAACGAGCTTTATAAAAGAGAAAAGAGGTCACAAATCTAATCAGTCCAAGCTACAAAATGCAAACACTACGAAAGGAGGGAAAAAAAAGTCTTGAATCTGATTTTTCATTCACAGGGCAGAAAGACGAGAAACTCAATTTAACTGCACCACTACCTCGGACTCGGAGCTGCTTCTTTAACAACCAAACCATTTAATAGTGATCCGTGACCCTTAAAGGCGGGAATGCTCTGAGAACGTCTTCGTACCCTATGATCCCCAGAAACTGGCACTTTTTTCTCATTTTTATCTTTCGGTGAATCTGAGAAAGGTTCACTTTTTGTTCTGGCGAAGAGTTCAAGGTTTTTATGGGAATTCTCTCTATTCGATTGCTCCTCCTTTGAAACAGACATGAAGTCATTGGACTTCACTTTATTGTTCAGCTCTTCGTCATCATCAGACATGTAACCATTATTTGGGATATCCTGCATCGCAAGATCATCGTACTCTTCATCCGATTTCGTGGATCCCTCATCCACAGAGCCTTCCAACTGGAAAAAAAATACACGCATAACGGATGAATTACAATCACCATTAAAAATTTATAATGGAAAACTTTTTAAGTTAAAAAACAAATAAAGAAGATGAGTATAAACTATTGATAGTGGAGATGAAAGAGCAGAGATTGAGAAAGAGGACGAAAACTTTGAATAGTGGGAGCGGAGAGAGAATAGTAAATATAAATTAAAAAAATAATAAATAATTTGAAAGTTTAATTTTGTCAAACCACAAATTTGTTATCAAAATTACCAATATCTATACAAACATATACAAATCCTTACCTCTTCTTCGAGTTGAAGTTGCTTCTCTTCATCACTAAGATCCTCATCGGTATCTACCTCCAATGGCTCATCAACCTCTTCATCGCTACCATGCACAGATTGTTCTTCCTTGAGCTGCAAAATGAGCAAGAAAATGTAAAAGGAAGCACATTTAAAAAATAAGGGTTAATTGCATTTTTGGTTCCATAACATTACCTATTTTCAATTTTGGTCCAATACTAATTGAATTTTGCAATTTACATCACATATAATGGATTTCCAATTTCAGAACCTTTTCAACTTATGGGATGTAAATTGCAAGAGTTGGAAAGGTCCTAAAATTGGGGATATTAACTGCTGTGGTGAATAGTCAGTTAGGTAGTGTTTGCAAACTCTTAACAAAAATACTTTTTCGCTTTTGTTTTTGTTAAGCATTTTAGAGTATTTTGGAAACCAGCTTCCTCTTTTACCAAGTAGAAATAAGCTAGAACTAGAAGCACCTAGGCACATGCTTCTAGCTTCAACTTCTAGCTTCAAGGTTATTTTCGTAAATAAATTGAGAGTACTAAAAGTGTTAATTAGCTTTTCTTTTCTAACACTCAACTACATCGTTTTGTAGTACTCACTTTTTTTTCCAAACACTCCCAACTATTACTAATCCAACTTTTTTTTCTCCAAAAATAGTAGTGTTTGCAAACACCCACTTAGTATGGTACCGAAAATGCAATTAACTCAGTCACCACATGCATAATAGCATCATATATATTTTTGAAAACGTTTGACCAATTCAACGGAAATAAATTCCAAAAATCAATTTCACCTCTTTGGAGGGCCCATCAGAGTTCCTCGGCGAGCTGCAGCACGAAGATAAGTATCTACTTCCGGTATCAGTGAGCTCACCTCTCGACTCATCCACACTACTTGCATGGCTCGTGCCACCGGTATCACCAGGCCAAGCACTGATCCCAAAGTGACCAAACTGCAGATTAACCGGCTCTGCTTTACCTATCTGCAGTGGCCCATACATAGGCGTCCCTATTCCAGGATGGCCCATACCATCAACTGGCCATGCTTTAGCCACAGAACCGTCATCGTTTAGAAGTGCCATCAAATGCCTGCTAGAACCTTGTCTTTGGATCAACTGAAACATTCCTTTTGAGCTCAATGAATTTGCTGTGCACTGATTCCTGTACTCCTCATCAACAACCAAAACCGTGTTCGTGATTGGATCATAAAGACTCTCTCCTGATTCACGCCTCCTCAGGCAGCTGAAGACTGTTGCATGAATGGCTGCTACACTCCGATCCACATTCGTATTGTTTATTTTTGGCACTAAATGTTTGTCGGCCCGGTTGCAGTGATATTCCTGGATTGTTCTTATATTTCTTATGTACTTAACGTACTTGTTCCTAGCAGGGTCCAGCGTCATGTACTTGGCCCGAACAGCGAATCTTTCCAAGTGTTTCTCCTCGTTCGAGATGTAAATCATGAAGGGTATGATTGAAGGATGTTTCTTCATGAGTCCCATCTGCATGGCAATTAAAACTGTGATCAAATCAGAAAGAAAAAAAGACTGTGCTTAATAAAGGCTCTATTGCATTTTCATGAATATCTCATTACCACGAAATTGAGACTTAAGTGCACACCCTCGACCACAACTGATTCTTTGCGTTCTTCCCAGGCAGTTATTAATCGGTCGAGGCTTTCAATCACCATCTCACTTTGGGCTTTGAATCCTTCCACTGCCATCTGCTTAGCACTAATCAATTCAGAGGGAGTCGTATTGCCCTCAGATTTTCCAGAATTATTGGAGGTTTCATCCTTAGATAGTGAAGTGGCAGAAACACCAGACGATTTCTTGGCTTTCTTTTTGGCCTTTGCTTCTGCAACTGCAACAGGATCTAAATGCTCACCAGCATGATAAGTTGAAGCCCAGAGTAGTGGATTTTGTTCTTCATCAACAAAGCTCCTCATCATATGGCGAATTGAGTCTGTAGATATAACAGTGGTAATACCTAACCTGCTACCCTGTAATAGACAAGTATTACCATAGTCAATAATTCACCAGCTGATATTGGCAAGAGATCTTCTAGAGAAATTAAATCAAACAAGGGGGGAAATTATAGGGTAACAAAATAGTTGGAAATATCATTCTGAACAAGCAGGCCTTTAATATAATTTCGGAACCTACAGCCAAGCTACATGCAACGTCACCAATATAGCTACAGAAGGACAGCCAGGAACTAAAACTACAATACAAAAATTGAGATATTATATATCGCATATCAGGCATAGCAGACTCTTCATGACAATACTCAACTAATTTGGTAACGGACCATTCAAGTAGAAAAGTATAAAACTATGAGCAGATTAAAACTTAGAAAAAATAAACAAAAATATCATTATTAACAATTTGAATAGATAACTGAATCACAACAAAAGTTTCAAAAGTTTATAAAGGCCTCACAAAAAGAAGCTGTGAAGGAAAACAAGATGAATAAGAAAACTGAACATTGAAGCAAATCCAAACATGCAACTATGAAACAGAAAACCCACCAGTAAGGCGGATAAAGTAGATTTGCCACAGCCACTCGTGCCACAGAGCAAGACGGTCACAGATTCCTTTCTTTCTCGGATTCTGAAATAACAACCGGACACTTAGAGAAACAAAGGGAAACAAGTTTAATTCAACTGAATATTTTAGTGATGCAATTACTAAACAACACATGATCCAACAAGGTGAAACCATGAAAGGATGAAAACTCATTGATAAGCAATTACTATCACGCTGTTCGTACTCAGTTCAGACGTCAATGTAACCACCTAAATATGGGAGTATCTTAAGACCATTCGCTCATACTCCAGACTAAACATGGGACATGCATTCATTTAAATTCTTAGGGCATGCAGATACAGCCAAAAAAAGAGCAATTTAACCATACAAGTTAACAGAATTAGAAAGATGTAACAACACCAACCATCAGTCATTTGATGATATGAAATGTAAATAAACAACCTTCAATGTTATCATTTTATCTCCCACACTGAACCTAGAAAATCAAATAAAGTTTCAAGCAAGTAATGCCAGCACTACCTGCAAGCCAAGACTAGATCAGCCCTCTGATTTGGCCCCACATACTTGTATTCTGCCAGGGCTTCGCAAACCACATCTAGAAAGTGTTTCCTTCCAACAACTAGGGTTGTGCGTCTTTTGTACAATTCAAATGGTTTGCTTTTGCTTTTATCTTCCTCCAGAGATAAATTGCTGATATCTTTAAGGTCCAAGCAAGCAGGAGCACAGCATTCAGTCTCACTTCGAGGATGTACTTTAGCATCCTTTGACACCTCTTTACGTTCAGAACCCAACTTCTCCGTGAAGCATTCACGTCTCATCATTTCAAATACCCTTTTGCTAATCTGAACGAAATTAGAATTTCAGGACTTAACATTCGAAATGGCTCAACAATAGAGGTCAAAGATGGATGCTACTATGTATCAAAAACATATACTACTTGCAAATGAAGATTATATGAAATGCTATGTCACAAACAAGATAAAATGTACATGGAAGTGCATACGCTCCGTGCATATTTCCTATTTAGGACTACAAGGAGTTCTAGCAGACTCGCAGTAATTGCAGGTATAGTAATGTACTAGTTAATAGGATATAAATTTCTTTTAAAACAGCAAATTCTAAACAAATAATTATTCCATAAAGTCTTTCAATTGGTAGACGGGGTAAAAAATCCAACATTAATGAATGCACATGAGAGCCAGAATGAAACACTTTTTGAAATTTATGGGAAAAAAGGCAAACACATCAAATATCACAAAGATTGAACAAAGAAAAAACAAAAGAAAATAATTATTAGAATTTAATCTAGGAATTAGAGAAACATAGCTACTGATCCAGTAGTACCGGACGGCGCAAACATTCAGATCACGGGAGCAGAAGGTATAAAAATAAGCAAATAGGCACCGTATTGCAACTTTAATTTCCAAGATTCAGAATTTCCATCTGAAAACACAACATAAAGAGCCGGGACATTCTACCAGCAAAAGCGATGATGCAGGACACCTTGTAGATCTTAAATGGCATGCATGTTTGTAAAGATAGATACATACTCTCATGTATGAGACTAAAAAAGAAAGGGCTAAGTTCAGAGAAGAAATCAACACAATAATGATGAAGAAGAAGAAGAATGAGAAGGCGCGAAAGACCTTAAAGGCATGACGAGCCTTGCAACCCATGAGTTGCAGAGTGCTTTGGAGAACGGACCGCGTGTACCGGAACGATGATGAGTCCTTCTTCTCCGCTGCAGCCGCCGCCGAGTCATCCTCCACCACCACTATGTAAAGCAGCTTCCCCACCCCCTCCACCGTCGCCGCCATTTCTCGAACCTAAAAAATCCACATGCACAAAAATCCACTCCAAATTAATTCAGTTTACATTACGAATCTAAACAAACATATCCCATTTAACAATCAAAAAACACAACAAAAATCAACAATCACAATGCAGGTTTACAATAGCAGACCTGGAGAACTCAAATCTCGAGAGAGAAGCTCAGGCTTCTGCTAGGGCTAAGAGTAGATGCAGCGAAAATTGAGTAGAAAACCATGAAAATGGAGGATCACGTGAGGAGGAGAAGTACAAAAACACCGTTTCCGAGGCGATCCAGCCATTTGCACCGCCAACAGTTTCCACGCATCACAGCTTGTGAGCCTCCACGCAGAAGTCGCCTCTCTCGCTCTTATATCATCGGGGTGTGCAGAAATTCAAAGACAGATTTAGGTCTCATGTGCAGTTGAATTTACAGGGGCCCTCTGTAATGATTATTTATAAGAGTAGATGAAAGAGTGGCAAAGGATTGTAATTTGGCAGATTATCAGGGTGGAATAGTGAGAGAAACCTGGAGTTTGCGTTTGGATTTTTGTGAAAATATGAAAAACGTTGAAAAGGACCAGTCAATAATATGGAGGATCTTGAGGGGCTTGGTTTTGTAATATAAAATAATAGTTACAAAGATTAATTATGGAAAGAAAATTTGAACACGTGAAATGGTAAGAATAGGTAATGTCAATCCTTACTTTCAAATAAGAGATCTGAATTGATGTGATTGATCCAATGTAATAGATCCTTAATTTATGGAATAGAACAAAAACTTTTGTTTCACCTAGAATTTAAATTGTGCTGATACTTCTAAAAAAAATAATTATATAGCGTCATAACATGTTGGATATCGAGTCAGGTTGTTAATAAAGTTTTAAAAACAAGTTTCAATGGTCAAATTCTTGTTGATTTAGAGAACGAAAACTCGGACAGCTGAAACACGAAACTTTCGCTTGGAAGTCTACGAAGAATACGTATTAGAATGGTTGAAGACATTAAATAAAATAGGGTAAAAATTAGATCCGCATAAAATGCTCACACGGTATACATTTGGTATTTTATGGTAAAGGCAAGATGCAATTGTAATCTGATCAGTTCTATGTTAATTAAAAAAAGTTAAATTATGTACTTGGGAGAATGAATTTTTATTTTTTATTTTTGAAATGTTAGGGGAAATGAAATATATAGTGGAAGGAAAAGGACAAATACATTGCCTTGGTGAAAGTAGAGTCATGTCATGTGTATCGTAGGAAAACAAATGAGTCATGAAAGATATTAAAAGTTAAAAACAAAAATAAAGTGAAGAGATAGAGAGAGATTCATAGGAAAGTGATTAGATTTTGTTGGGGTTGGCCAAACTCTGTCCGAATTTAATCATTGTTCACTTATTCTAGGCACGCGACTCTAATATATGATCATTTATCATTGGTTTTTTCTTTTTCTTTTTCTTTTGAGTAAAAGTAGAAAAAACATATATGAAAAATAGTTTTAAATATTTTTCCCTAAGCTCAAGATTGAAACCATGATAACACCTTAACACATAATAGAAATAAGTAAGGGAACAAATGATCACGTCCTTAACGGATTCCCTGTTCGGCTTAATTAATGTTTCTTAATTGTATTCCATCAAGCTGCATAAAAGAATAGGTAACTGATGTAACACAAGATATGATTAACTTAATAAAGGAACATGAAATATAATCTTTCAAGAACCTAATCGAAAAAACGTCATTCAACTCGACTCATATCAAGTTTCAGGATAAAGAAACCCTAACTTTAATCATTTAATTTGGACTAATCTGAAATTTTATGATGAAGCCAGGAATAAATGCTTTCAAATTAATTATTATCTAATAAAATAAAAGGTCGGAATTGATTCGGAATATATTAGTACAAACAAACTACGTACTCCACCGTGTCGATTTGTTTGATTGGTGTAAGATAGAACGACTTTGCTTCATCATAAGGTATATCTGGAAAGGATATATAAAGCAATTTGTCTTTCAACCGTAACTATTTCTATATATATTAATTATCGAATAATTTTTCATTTACTCCATCCACTATTAGACTTGTTTTGTTGATCTAAAATTATCAAATTAAATTTTCTTTGGCCTTTTAAAGTAGGCTTCTGGTCAATATATTATATTAATTCCGTATAGATCATAAAATGAATTCGGGGTTTACGAACCTAACCATGAAAACAACGATGGAATTGGAATTATATCATTATTATTTATGATCCCTAGCTAGCTAGCTACTTGAGTCTTACAAATTCTTGACGAAATATTGAAGAAAAAAACGAATGCTGATCCAAAAATTGTTGAAGTAATAAAATTAAATCCTAGAATTAGATCTCATCGAGGCCATGAGCAGAGACGCGTAAAAGGAAAATTTTAAAACAAGTTGTCGTTGGTGGTCCAACTCCATTAATCTACCATTTTTCCATCTCCATACTCGGCCTGCACACGGAATGAGGTTACTCCATTTCTGTAATCAATATTAATAAATATATATGGACCTATTTTGTAATTTTATTTTATCTTTGGTAGACGCCGCCCATTCTGGGTTTGACTTGTGTAAACTTAAGTCTCCCTCCACAATTAACCAAGATTTTTATGTTAATTTATTTAATTTCAAAACCAAGTTATATAATTAACTGGTAGACACACATAAAATATATATATCACGTTAGGGATGTTGATTTCTTGAAAACCTACAATTTTAAAATAAGTAGCCTCAATTTAAGTAGTTTTTTGGGGATCGGATGCAAAGATCCAATTATTACTGGGGGCGATTCTCTGCAACTAGTGAATTTCTTTCATTGAGCCAATTTCTTCAAGTGTTGTAAATTGTAATCTTCTACTTATTGATCATTGCACAAAAAGACATCAACAATTACAAGATTTTGAAGCGGGCGCCATAAATTAATTCTGACTAATATATATATGTTTCTTTGGAGTGCCATTTTGGCCATTACTTGTAATTACATTTACACCCTCTTTAACTTTGAAAGTTATGTCTACACCCCCTTTAGCTTTGTAAATTACCAAGAGCACCCCTCAGAATAAAAAAGAAAATGCCTTTTTACGTCTGGGGTAAAATAAGCATCACATTTTATAATAATAGATTTGGGGGATTTTTGTAATATTGACAGCAAGACGGGATCAACCTGTAACGTAGGTAACTGGAGCATCATCTAGCTCAAAAACTTCTATTTTATGATAGTCAAAGTTTCATTAAAAAAATATACCAAATAATGAACAAAATCAACGTCTGTTACAGCATAAATCTCCAATATACCAAATAATGAATTTGGTTTGTGAACTCTTTTCATCGATTCCTCCAGATCACTTTTTTACATTTTTTCCCCCACCTGCCTTTTCTCCTCGTTTGGGTGCTGCAAAAACTAGCTAATACCCAAATTAGCACTAAATGGCGTAACTTAGTGGTTCAGTGCTATGATAGTTTAATTAGAGGTCTTGGATTTGAGTTATTGGGAATGCAGCTGGCATTGGTAGAAAGAGTTTTACACATTAGTGGTCCAATTTGGCTCGACACATAAAAATGAACTTTAGAACAAAAAAAAAAAAAAAAAAAAAGAACTAATATGGGGGCGACCCTCCCATCCTCCCAGCTCAGTTTTTCCATTCACAAAGTCGTAATTACTAATTAGAACATTAATTAACTTTAAAAAAGAACTTTAGAGTCTGATTGCACTAGGTGCGTAAACAGAAATTTAATTTAGTTTCATATTACTTATATGTTTATATTTTCTTGATGAAACAAATGTGAACTGATTTTGTTGTCTTTTTTTAAAAGTATGCTAATTCTATGTTCGATCGTTCTTTTCAAGTTGGCAAATTTATTCTGCAGTCACATCCGCAAAATTATTAAAGATGAGAAACAGGTTGGGAGTTGCACGTCGCTTTCGTATAACATAAAATTTTAGACAATAGAAGCCTGTAAACGTTTGAGGTACCTTATAAAAATGGAATAACATTGACTTTCTTATGATCTTAATCTGAAGCAGACATGAGTCCCCTCTCAAATCCCAAGATTCTAGCAATTTTAGAACCTCAATTTTCATCATTATTGGATTAAGAGAAAAAGAGTTATATAAGTAAAAGTAGTACTATTAGTAACAAGAATTAAATTGATAATGTGAAAATTGTCAATAATAATAAGTATTCAAGTGACAATATAAGAAAAACCTAGCGAACTAAAACACCTTAGTAGCTAGAGAAAAAAAAAGCAAAATGGAAGCAAAAAAAACGAGATTGTAGGAGAGCAATACAAGTGTTGTACTGTCAACTTGAATGTTCCACCCCTAGATGATGAAAGTCTGGTGGTCGAAAATTTCACTAGCTTACACTCTAAGCCGAGTAGCATGGGCCAACTTATTTTCTTGTAATATGAGTCCATACATAATGCTTACTCATGAAATGTGTATGTTTAACCTAAATTAAACAACCAAAAGGAAAAATAAGAAACATAAAATGTGTGTGTATAGAACAAAAAGAAAGGAAAAAAATGTTGTGTAGGGTCACACGGTTAGGTGCTCTTTTAAAAATTTCCTTTTTTCGTTCAAAATGAACCAATAGCAACTATCCATTTTCAGAAATATTTCACTTATAAGAATAAATACTATTCCAAGTTCTTAACAAAACCTATTCTTCAATTTTTCACGTTATACGATTTGGTGTAAAGTTGGAAGACTCAACCACGCACATATACGCTACAATAAATTGCAATTCCATATAAGGATGATTACATTTATACTCCTCAGTAAAGAGATAAATATAGGAATACTCTTTTAGATTATTAAAAATTACAGAAACATCTTCTCAACTATGGCTTCATCTAATATTTAGGTCATGCCGTTAGAGTTAAGGTTCATATCAACAAAAAAATTCCTAAGTCTGCATGTTACTGTAGTTACCCCTAAATCGAGGGGTGTAATTATAATTATTCATTTCTTAAATTAATGGTTGTCAATGGTAATTTTGTAATTTTATGTTAAGTTTTTAGATTTTTTTTAGGGTTAGGAAATATATTTGTAATTTTCAATAATATATCGAGGGAGTCTTGTTATATTTTTTCTAAGTCGAGGGGTGTAAGAATAATTTTTTTTATATTATATAATATCCCAATCGATCAGAAAGCATTAATTCACATCTTTATGAGAGATTTTACATTAATTTGGGGAAAGGTTGAGCCGTTGAGGCATCAAGTTCTTTTAAAGTAAGATCGAATTTGAATATAATTTGTTTTGTGGGGTACTTTTTCTGTTCCTTTATTATTTATTTTTTTTCAGTACATAATTTAAAGTTTTCTTACGGTATGTTTTTATGAATTCATCTTTGATTATATCATTACCCATTCGATAAATTGTTTGGTGATTATCTGAAATGTGTGACATCGTTACATACATTTTCAATAATGTAAAAAGAAAAAAGGAAGGTCAAATTGCATTTTTATCCTATAACTATCTGAAAGTAGCATTACTAGTCCTAAGGTTTTTTATTTTACAATTTTAGTCTTGTAATTTCCAAAATGTTGTAATTTTAGTCCTGTGCTAGCCGGATTAATTCCCAATTCCTTGCCGGATAATGCAGGACTAAAATTACAATATTTTAAAAATTACAGGACTAAAATTGTAATATTTTAAAAATTATAGATCTAAAATCGCAAAATAAAAAACCTTAGGACTAATAATACTATTTCCGGATAGTTACAGGACAAAAATGCAATTTGGCCAAAAAGGAATTAAGGGAAAGGTACGGCAGATCTAGACATGTCATTTCCAACATGTCTCTACAGAAAAAACATAAAATATAACAATTAAGACTTTGAAACTTATGAAATCATAAATCAGACGTACCAAGGAAAATGAAATTGAGTGAGAAGAAGACATAAACACAAGGACAATTATGCTTTCCCCACATAGAGATAATGAAACGTGGAAAATGATTGTGGACCAATATCGAAATATCTAATTATTAAATAAAGAAAATAAAATATGGGTTGGTCCATTTCTCCTAAAGTTGGTTGAAAAATAATTCGTTTGATAATGTCCCATGCTCACTTTGAAAGATTCACAAAGATTCCGCAATAAAATTGCAACCAACATGATGGCTTCGAGCCATATGGTCCCCATACACAAAAATTGCAATTGAAGCTTAGAAACAAGAAAAGAATATCAAAGGCAAAATCTTTGAATATTGGAGGGGAAAACCTGTGATCACACATCTGTGACACGATAATGGGATACATTGATATGGATTTTTTTCAATATTTTGTATTAGAGAAATATATGATACGGTATTACGATGTCGAACACAATATAACATGATATGATAAGATTTTTTAAGATAAAAATATCATTCTCTAGTTCTCCTATACCCAAAGGATAGAACCTTATTCTTTGATAAAATGGATAATTTACCCCCAATTGCGGAAAGGAATCACAATTCGGTGACAGAATTTTGATTTAATAATTAGAATCTAAAGGTTGTATATATGGATAGTTTATTGTGGTGGGATGAAACACTACATTTCTTAAATAAAATATAGGGTTTAAATTGTGATTTGTGTGTGGTAATCGAACCAGAAAAGCTCGGTGGAAAACTAAAAAAGATTAATTCAAAAACTATATAATAAACTCAGACACAAAGAGTACAAAAGAAAATTCTTTTTTTTTTTTGTTTTTTTGGTCGAAACAAAGAGATCAATGGATCAAAAGTAAATTCAGATAAAAGTCTTCAGTTAGGCCCAAATCAATCGTGGATGAAGCCCAAAATGTGTAATAGAAACTTTATATGTTCAACAGAGACCATCTTATCTGATGTTTAACTGAATAAATTCAACAGCACCCACAGCCACAATCCAAAAGCCCCTGAAAAAATGAATAAAGATGCAAACTTTTTGACTTGAAACAAGCAAAATAAGATCAATACATCGGCAGATATGTGCTTGTATTTACCAAATAATCAAGGCCCAGAAGAAAACTGGATTAGATTCTAAGAGGACGCATAGATAGGAAAGCATTTCTTCTCGTTACTTTTTCTTGTTTACCAAAATTCAGTCTTTGTTAGAATTTGCCAGAGATTATGCTACCTGAAAATTTCACTCAGTCCCGCGTCAATTCGTGAAAATGCGAGCTTCCTTTTCCTGCATCGAAAGTGTTCGATAAATTGCTTCAGTGAAATTCTTGCGGTTACTTCTGCCAAAGCCTTGCTTAGGAAAGCCCTTGAATGCGATAGCGATGAAGCGACCCTCCTCGAATTCGATTTCTCTACTAAAATACTATTCTTCTGCACCTAATTTGCTCAAAGCTGGCGACGTATTGAAGCAAGCCAGAACATTCTCTATGGCTGAGATTTCTGAATACTCGAAGCTGACCCATGACTTCAATCCATTGCACTTCGATTTAGATTGTGCACGAAATGCTGGTTTCACAGGTATCCCTGTCCCTGGAATGCTAGTTGGCTCGTTGTTTCCCAGGATTATCGCTTCCCATTTTGTAAGTATGATCATTTTATTGTCATTAGTATTGTTTTCCAGAGCAGCTTATATTTGTAGAACTGATTTGCAAGATTGTATTGTTTGTGTAATTTTCAAGCCAGGGGCTGTCTATGTGAAGCAAACATTGGACTTCAGGTCACCGGTTTTTGTTGGGGATAAGATCATTGGCGAAGTGCAAGCTAACAACATTAGACAAATGAAAGAGAAATTCATGTAAGTTGCCTTCATTTGTCTTGCTGACCATACATCCAAACAGTGACAATTCCAAAATTATTAATCAGTGGGTTCAAAATTAATCGTTGTAAACAAATATTCATCGCACATATACTACTACTTGAAGTTTAGAACGTTCGGGGGGTCAAATGTAATTTTTTTATGATTCTATTGGGTCACTATTTCTTGATTACTTATATTTTTTTATTTAATTTTGGGTTCATCCCTGTTTTATATGTTACTTTTGGCTTCACGCTTGAAAATTTTGATACTATTTTCATATTTTGTATATTTGTCAGGGTAAAATTTGTTACGAGATGCTTCAAAGACAACGAAACTACAGTTATAGGTGGTGAGGCCACCGCCATCCTACCCACGCTGGCTGTGAAGCAAGTCGTCGACGGCTTTTGATCAGCAATTTCAACTTCCGACTTCTTCAGCTGAATACAATTTCTGTAGTTCTTGCTCACTTTTTGTTGCTGCTTTTGAGTGTGTTATGTTAGCTTGCTAAAACTGTTTGTAATAGTTTCTTTTCTACCATTGAGTCGACTTTTGCAGACTTGGTGTCTACGGCGTGTTACAGCTTAGAAACTTCAGGGCAGACACCTTGTACATGCACCGGTCTTAGTTTATCTTACATTATAATTTATTATTATTTTGATTAAATAAATAAAAATGTTGTTGAATAAACTATAACAGTTCATACATACATGGAATGGAACCAACATCCCAAAGCACAAAAGAAGGCTTCATTTACTTGCATTTTTTCCGTTTTTGCATCCCATAATTTTGCTCTAGTTTAACTTTGATATAATTATTCTCAATTTTAGTTATAACTCAAAAATTTGTATCAGAATCTTATGTGTTTGTATCAGATTCTGTACCCTCAGGTCTAACTGTTAATTACTACTGTAGAATCTTATGTGTACGTCAATTTTTAGCTTTAACTACTAACAAAGAATATTACATGTCATTAAGTTTTGGGTTTGGATATTAACGGTTTGCCATCAGTATTGAACAGCCTCGGAGCCGAAATTACCAAAATTGATTCAAAGTTTCAAACTATAAATTGTGGTACTAAAATTGAGAAAAATAATCCTGTCTAGTAGCAAAATTTAATTACAGAAAATTACTGAACCAAAACTAATATCAATCCACGTGCAAATATACCCAAGCAAAGACAATCAAGCCCAGTTACTATTTATTCCTTTTACGATCAAATTTTGAGGAAATCACCAATTTCGTGTGGGTTCATCATACATAAATAAACACTCGTCACCATAAGCTTACACCATATCCATCATCAGAAATTCTTAATTAATAGCTCAAGTTTTCCCACTCATTCCTTGCCTTGTAGACTACACTAGAGATAATCCTCTCAAAATTTTCCTAAAAGAAGCTACAACAATTTCAATTTGAATTTGATCACACTGAATAACTTCCCATCGGCGGCTGCCCTGCAGCAGCAGGTGCTTTAGGCTTAGCCTTCTCGACCACAATAGCTTGTGTGGTGAGCACCATTCCAGCAACAGAGGCTGCATTTTGCAATGCACATCTCGTCACCTTAGCTGGGTCAATAACACCAGCTTCCACCAAGTTTTCGTATGAATCGGTCATTGCATTGTAACCAAATTCCCATTCACTAGCTTTCACTTTCTCCACAACAACCTCACCTTCAACTCCAGCGTTTTGGGCAATCAGGGATGCTGGCGCAATTAGTGCCTGCAACAACATTACATCAATTACACTCGTTTCCCCTTCAAGAATGTGAAATACACAAACTTCCCCTCTCAGTTTCGATATTGTAAATACCCCCTTCTGGTCATTGAACTTAATCAAACTGGAAAATTTTATTGTGGAACTAGGACAACATCATCCTTACGGTGCAAGAACAAATTGAAAAGTCTACTAAATTTTAGCATCATCCAACTATTTAATTATTACCAAAAACGGGTAATTTTAACAGTGGATAAATTAGAAAAGTTTTCTTTGTAATTTTTTAAACCACGAGGCTACTAATATAATTGTAAGGGCCGATAATGTAAATCTTTTCTAAATTTAAATTACAAACAATAACTGCCTCAAGATTAAGATGGTGCCTCACTAAGCTAAGCTTATAAGATCCTCAAGATAGCGGGAGACTGCAGAGCTTATAGGTGCCATGAAAGTGTGATAATCTTTTAAGTAGAAGAGATAACAAGCTCTTAAAAAGTAAGCTCGCTCCTCCCCTACTTATTTCTGAAACAGCTTATAAGTTGTCTAGTTCCAACAACTAAAATGACATGAATATCCTTATAATTTTCTCAATATTGGATTTCTATCATCTCCAAACATAATTATTTACGTGAAATCAACTCCATTATTTTATTTTTCATCATTATTTTACTAACAGGAACTTATAAACCCTATTTTTAACAAATATGTTAACAATTTATATTTAAAATAAACACTTATAAGCTCCAAAAACATCTTATATGCTCTTGGAACTTATATTTTATTTAAAATAAGCTCAGCTGAGCCAACCATCCACTTAAGTATTAATAGCAAGTTGCAAGATAGAAGCATATGATACCTTTTGGATGATGTCAGCACCAAGTCGTTCATCTGCATCTTCAAGCTTGTCCTTGATTGCAGGAACATAAGCTGCGAGATGAACTAATGCAGCACCACCACCAGGCACAATTCCTTCCTCAATAGCAGCAAAAGTTGCATTTTTGGCATCTTCAATACGAAGCTTACGATCCTCAAGCTCAGTCTCTGTTGCAGCACCGACTTTAATTACAGCAACACCCCCAGACAATTTGGCAATTCTTTCAGCAAGTTTCTCAGAATCATAAACTGAATCCGACTCAGTCAACTCCCTCTTGAGTTGGGCAATTCTGGACTGTAACTCGTCCTTTGATGCAGCATCAGCGATGATTGTTGTAGAGTCCTTTGTGATGGTTATCTTTCTAGCTATGCCCAACTGGTCCACATCGGTGTTTTCCACAAGCAAGCCCAAATCAGAAGCTTGATACTCAGCTCCTGAAAGGCAGAAATATAATAAGGAGACATGCAAGGAAATTTTTGAGATGCAAGACACAGTTGACCCCATAGAGAGTTTTTGTAAGCTCTTTTAAAGTGTTTTCTGCTTATGGCTACAAAAGAGGAGTAGAAATAGAGTATTTTGTTTTGCTGCTCCAGCTTAAAACAAACTAAAATAAGCTAGAAGTACCTTTTGGGGTGCTTTTCTCAACTTCTAAGCTTTTTTATATTATTATAATAAAGTGTTTTTGTACTTTCTTTCTCTCACAAACTCCCAACTTCTGCTTCAACTTTTATTTCCCCGAGAAGCAGAAAGGCTTTTTGGTAATTCCAAAACTAAACAGGACCGGCCACTGTAATTGAATATTGAGTTGAAATAGGCAAAGTTGTATGAAAATGGTCTGTGAAAGAATATTCCTACCAGTCATAATTGCAATATCTTGAAGAAGAGCTTTCCTTCTCTCTCCAAAGCCAGGTGCTTTAATGGCAGCAACATTCAAGATGCCTCTGAGCTTGTTTACAACAAGAGTAGCCAAAGCTTCTCCAGTGACATCTTCAGCAATTATGAGCAAAGGCGATCTTAACTGAGTGGTCTTTTCCAGCAATGGAATGATATCTTTAATTGATGAAATCTTCTGGTCTGTAACCAATATCCTTGCATTTTCAAATTCGACAATCAGCTTCTCAGGGTTCGTGACAAATTGTGGAGAGATATATCCTCTGTCGATCTGTGAGAAAAAGAAAAGGAAAAATGAGAACAAGATTTATTCTCAATAGTCACCAAATCAAGAAACCAACAAGAATGAAAAGCTGACTCATACAAACCTCCATTCCTTCTTCCACATCAACAGTTGTCTCGAAGGAAGATGATGACTCAATGGATAAGACACCGTCAGGCCCCACCTTATCAACAGCATCAGCAATCATTGTCCCGATGACGTCATCATTGCCAGCAGAGATAGAGGCAATGGCTGCAAGATATGAGATTGTTAAGAACTGCAATCTCTCAGTACACTAATGCTAACATCACTTCACAAGATCCTCAATTTAAATTCAGGATTGACACAAAAGTAATGTCTGGAGACTGCTTATCTTCAGCATTTTTGGTGTGTTCGGTAAACCAACTTCTATGCATTTCAAGCAGAAATAATCTAGAAGCTGGAAGTACCCAAGGACCGACTATTAGCTTCAGCTTCTAGCTTCTATGTATTTTCGTAAATAAGTGGAAGTTTGTTTAGTGTAACGAAAGTGCTTCTCAACTTATTTTTCCAAACACTCCACACTTTCAGTACTCCACTATTTTACAACTTTAGCTTCTTCAAAAGCAAAAGCTCTTGATAACATCCACTTAACACAAATACCTTTAATATCCTCACGACCCTTGATCGGCCTGGCCTTGTTCTCAAGCTCATCAACCAAACCCTGCACAGTTTTATCAATCCCTCTCTTTACTGAGACTGGATTGGCGCCAGACGTGACATTCAGAAGACCAAGTTTGATAATTTCACGGGCAAGAACAGATGCAGTTGTAGTTCCGTCACCAGCAGAATCGTTTGTCTTGCTAGCAACCTTCACAAACAAATCAAAGATTCAATAACAACCTTACTCAGGAAATTCGCTCAAATGATTAGAAAAATGCAATCAGAGTGTAGAAATGTTTCAGAATGTTTGAGCAAGATATGTAAGAACCAACCTCCCTGATCAAAGCAGCACCAGCATTTTCCATAGCATCAGGCAACTCTATGGCCCGTGCAATAGTTACTCCATCATTGACAACCTTTGGGGCACCAAACTCATCCAAGACAACATTTCTTCCTGCATAACATTAGAAAAACTAAAATTAAGCATGTATAACATGCGTCTAATTATCCAAAGCAAAAAACAAAGAAAATGAATATGTTTAACCACAAAATAGAGAGCTTCAATAAAAATAGTACTTGTACTAACAGTTGGTACTACTTAACTTGCATAAAATTTCTAGTGGTAACCATTTATGTGATTATTAATCAAACTAGACATTATATAACTTCATGTATACTTGGCTTTATTAACAAGATGAAAAACTGAAATCTACTTCATTGAAGCAAGAAAAGGTACATGCTTGAGATTCTGACAAACAATTTCCACAATATTTCAGAATTTCTCAGCAGTGAAATTACACTATCAAAAACTCATCATCACCAATTCCATTCCTTCAAATCATAGAGAAACTAAATTGTTTGATCGTTAATATACGCAGTTTACTGATTCAATAAGGTAGAGGAATATGCATATAACGAGTTAACAACCATAGGTCAACGATATGATCACCAAATTCATTTTTTCGTTCGTCCAGATATAATAACACCACTCATAAAATGGATTCATAATCTACTGAATTACAGACAGAGAAACAGCCGTTTTATACAGACTTACCCCTTGGACCGAGAGTGAGACCGACAGCATCAGCGAGCTTATCAATTCCAGACTGCATTGCAGACCTTGACTTCTGGTCAAAAGCAATCTCCTTAGCATTTGCCCTCACAGTAAACCGATTCTTCGACTGTTTCTGCCCGACCTTCTGCAGCTGGTTCACTCTCCTACTATTCAACGCACCCTAAAACAAAAAAAATCCACAAAACAAATCAATAAATCAGCAACAAAGAAATGAACAAGAAGACAAAGAAGTATCATGAAGAAAAACGGTGACGATGAGCAGTACTTGTTTAGAAGGTGAAGGGAGGATGGAGGCAGTGGAAATAGCATTAGCAGAAGCCATTTTTGGTGAAAATGGAAATGGATTTTCGCAGAAAGGCCTGGATAAGGGAGGTAGCTGAAGAAGAAATGGGTTTTCAGGCGTTCTCTCTTGTGAGGGGTTTGGTGGGAGAGTGACAAGTACAGAATTATTAGGGCTTATAGAGAGAGAAGAGTGTGCCTTCCAGAAGTTTCTTGTGTTAGTTCGAGAACCGTTGAGGCTGCGCCTGCTTGTAGAGTGGTGCCATTTTTTATTTTTGGTTTTGGGTCTCGTCTTAAATGTTTTTTTTTTTTTTAGAAATAATCTCGTCTCAAGTGTTATTAATTTTTCTTTTATGGAATTTGCAATAAAAGAAATAAATTGATATATATCAAAATTAAAAATATTTTTTTGTTTTTCATAATTGCATTAACAATGATATTTTGCAGAAAGTATTTCAATTTAAAATATGATCATATGATGAAGCATTACTAGTTCTGAAAAAGAAATGTGGTGCTAAAAATTCATTTCAAAGTTCAAACCACCTACAAATATATATAGAATAATAATAAATAAAATAGCATAATATCATACTTATGATTAAATTGTGATATGTGTCTTGTAACTATTAATCATAATCTTCAATCATTTCTTAATTTTAATCATAAGATACATATCAAAATTTTAAAATATATTCCCCACAAGATAATCTAAAATCACACCCACATGGATCATATTAGCCGACTTTAGAGTCGACTCGATTACACTAATAATGGGAACCTCAATGAGGTTAGGTCGGCTTATATATGTTCGATCTCGAGCCTGCCATACAAATACCCTTAACTAGAGACATTTTGTGGCAGTTAGGTCCTCTTAATTAGAAAAGTCACATTAATTCTTACCATCTAAAATCCTTTTGTTTTACTATGAAAAGCAAAAAAGATAAATTAAAAGTTCTTGTATTTCTCATTTAAAACAAATCAGAATATGCAATTGCAGTATGTATACTGGAAAAAAAATGCCAGTATCAAGACTGAGAGCTTAATTTAATTCAATATACTCAAATATGTAGCTGACATGTCAAAAATAATAATAATAAAATAAGAAATCGATCAATTTCTAAAAAATGATCACTACTCATTATCAGCATCAACTCATATTGATAAATTTCCAACTTGAAAGCAATGACTCGAAGCTTGGATATAGTTGGGATCGCCTTGAGACCACTTATGATAGAATTATTTCCAAGCTAATTAAAAAGAGTGAAGAACTTTAAAGAAACAATAATATACCAATTACAATTTACAACCATATAAAATCATCAAGAAATAATTCATGCAATATAATATAATAATTAATAAGTTAGAAAAGGTAATAAAAAAATATTTTCAATACTAGACGAACCACGGTGTTGGGGGTTCGAATCCCTCCTCGCCCACAACCGGTCCAAAAGGGAAGTCCCTTTAGTTCGAATAATTCGTATTTATAGAGTTTTAGATCTAATCTCATTTCTAAACTTGTTAATTTTTGTAAGACAAATAAAGATTTCGTCCATGAAGTGGCTTGTTTGTTAATTTTATCCCAATAATTTCACAATTTGCAATATTCATCTCATTAAGTATAATTTTTCACAAATGTGGTCCCATATACCAATTTCCGTTAGTTTTTAGAAGAAATAAGCACATATAATGTGCGTGCATGTTAATTCTTCAAATTGGGAGGAAAATTACACTATCAAAGTCTAAATTTAGAGGAAAATATATGCGATGTCAATTGTTAATTAAGTTTCATATAAAGTGTTAACATAAATCCAATTTCCCGACCATCTAATTTTTTCCCCAATTTAGAGAACTGGCATGCACGCACGCACCCTGCACGTTCTTATTCCGTCCAAAAACTAATGGAAATTAGCATCTGGGACCACATTTGCAAAAAATTACACTCTATGGGACGAATATTGCAAATTACAAAATTATTGGGATGAAATTGACAAATGAGCCCCTTTCTAGGACTAAATTGCAAATTTCTCTAATTTTTGTTGTCTATAATAAGCGCACTAATTTCATCATAATTTGTTACATTCCGTAACCATGATAACAGTACATTAATTTGTTATTAACAAGTATAAATTACTCAAAGACATTGAAATCACTTGTACGTCAATTAACAATTCAAGAATCCATAACTTTGAAACCAAAACAACCCCAGAAAATTCATTTAGCCAATTGGTCAATTCTTTTTTCTGTTTTTGGCACAAAATTAATATTACCAATTTCCCCACCAGCCATGATTACATATGAAAAAGAACTGTTTACAACACTTATCAAAGAAGGAATACAATCACCCTCGATCTATAAACCCCCTGAAAAAAAGGATTAATAACTGCAAGTGCAAGCTACGCCAAATATATAGCCCAAAAATGATTATATTTGAAACTGGCCCCCTCCTGAAAACTCCCATATCAAACCATATATTTATCCCAGTACTGATCGCAGTCGAAAATTTATTCTCCGTTTAAGGTTGTTTTAATGTCTGTTCAAGGCCCTTGGAGTGATTGAAGCTGTGATTCTGCTGTCATGGCTGAGCAGGATCATGTACCGCCAATTCATTTTCTCATGGGATATGTAAGTTAGTTATGTTTATTTACAGCGAAAGGTTGAATTATATTTACTATTCCCAAGGTTTGAACTAATTACAATTCAGTCCTTTTCTTTTTAGAAATTACAAAAAACTACCCGGCATATCACTTTAACGCAAAAATTCCTAAATAAGCTGATTATCTGCATTTTTGGCTTAATGGGAGGTTTTCGTAATAAAGTGAAAGACCAGGGAGTTTCTTGTAATTTCTAAAAACAGAGTGACTAAAATATTATTAGGGCAAACTTCAGGATAGTAGATGTAATTCACCCCAGATTTTATTATTAACCTGTTTTTGTATATAAATTTTTCTTTTTGGAGGAAGTCAAGAAACTATCTTTATAATTTTCAAATTGCGGTAAACTTTATGTTTATAATTTATAAATTCAAGAAGGGGTAGTTTGTCATTTGTCAAGTTCGTTAGTTAGTTCAGTGTAATACTTTCATAAAGTTGGGGTCGACTTCTAGTTTCATATACTTAGATGCGGTGCCGTGCAGATGAAGAAGAAAAAGAAGAGTAAATTGTAATTTTAGCTATTTTGGAGGATCCAGATGTAATTAGCTAATTTAAGTGACTTTCACTATTTTTCAGAGAAACAAGAAATTTCCTGGACAGCAAAAGAAGGATGAGCTTGAAAGAGAGGTATGGGACTGATTTTGATTACAACTTTGTACGTATATATGTAGTCACTTACTTTGATGCACACATTAATGAACAGTACTAACATAAGTTATGGTCTAACAACTTTTTTTTTTTTTACTGTTGTTATTTATTTTCTTTTCATCACGCTTAACTTTCCACACAGATTTCTCAGTGATTCTTTTATCTCTAATTTGGAAGCCTATATTATAGAAGCTACTCCCTCTCCTAGTGTAGTTTCGAGTTTCGACGATGAAAACATCATGTTTTATTTAGAAATTTGCAGTCTTGGGTTTTTTTGTAATTATTATATAGTTTGATTTTTGCGTTATATAAGCTGTTAAAGGTTTCTGTGCTGAACAAAATGCTGGATCATGAAAAGAAGGTGCACCAGTATCTGGATAATTCTACTCTCAGAATACCAAACTCTCTGCCTCCAAAAGTAAGTCTTCACGATACTTTTTTTCTTTTCGTTTTTTCTCCTTAAATTTGGCTGGTTTGCCAGTAAGGTTCATGTGGACTTGTTTCTGTTTAAGTGTTATTTCAGAAAGCGTGTCAATATATACTCGTTTTACCGTAAGCCACTTAACCACGGAGATCGTGGTACCGCAAAAATGGGAAACAGTCCCACATTGGAAAATGAAAGACGAATTGTTCGGTTTATAAAACTTAGTCAAGAACTTAGTGTCATCATTGAATATTTCTTATTGATAGTAGTTCAGTTCAGTCTAATTTAAGGATGCACTCGGCAATTTTTCGAGGAATGAAATTAATTTTTTTATCATTTTTGGAAGTATGTTTTAAATTGTATCAAGTTCACATTAAAGTATAGTTTTATATAAATTGTATCTTCCTGGCTATATCCTTTACCTAAATATTCAACATAAGCTACTTTAGGAACTAGGAATCAATTTTAATTTGGGGGAATTACATACATACCCTTGCAGTACGTCATAATTACAAAATACCCCCAATATTTTAAAATTTAGAAAATCTCCCAATGTTTCAAACAATTACAAAATCTAACAGCTGTTTGGGTTTCAATTACTTTTCCGCCTATTTTTCTTTGTCCCATAATACCCCTTTGCTGTCAAGGGGTATTTTGTTATTATCTAAAACTTTGAGGGTTGTATAATAGAGTACAAATGGGGTTTTTTGTAAGTTTCTTTGAATTGGCAAATATAGTCGTTTACTGATGTTAGGGGCATAAATGTCTTTATACACTTTCTGTAAGATTTTTGTAATTGTTTGAAATATCAGGGGGTTTTCTGTAATTTATGAAAACAGAGGGGTATTTTGTAATATGACAAACATTAGGGGTACTGAATGTAATAGTCCTTAATTTGGGTAAATTTAAAAAATTAATTTCCGGAGTAAGATCATTAATTTTGGTGATGTAATGTCACAGATGAAAGAGCTACTAGCAGAGTTAGCCATGGTTGAAAACGAGATAACCCGACTAGAAAGTCAGATCAAACATCTCAAAGCGGAATCAAAGCACGAAAAAACGGGTTCAGAATCCAAAGAATGGGAGCGTGCAACTCACAAGAATCACTACAACTCGTCATCATCATCACCGTCACTTCCTACGAATCCTCACATTATTAGCAAAAAGTCCAATGAGAAAGTGACATTTGAGACCAAAGCCCTGCATTTCATCAGCAAGGCCATAAAAGGAGACTATAAGCGTAGTGATTTCAGTATCAAAGACAAAGCAAAAGGATTCTCCAATCATAAGGAAAACTCTTTACACGAACAAGGTGGAATATTTCGAGAAAAAGTCTCGAAAAGAAGTGGACTGATAAAATCTCCTTCCCCCTTTAGAGAGCCAGCAAGGCATCCAACTCCAGCTCCACAGGTAAATGAAATTTTATCTTTTCAGTAATATTTGAATACTTTGTCATCGGGACTATTCGTATTTTATAAGAAAATACCTCTAAAGAGACACATATAAAAACAATGTCTCAGTAATATTGTAATTGAATATAGTTATTGAGACACTTACACAAAAAGTATGGCTGTGATGATATTTATTTAAAACCTCAACTAAACTCCACTGAGGCTTTAGATATTACCAATTGCCCCCTGAGGTTTCACTCTCTCTCGCAAACTTCACCATTCGTTAGTAACAAACATTCATTTGAAATGAATGGTAATGTTAGTTTTTCAAAAATCAACCTTCTTCTTTTTTCATTCAGCTCTTTCAGTTAAGGGCAACATGGTAATTTTACCATCTCCATTAGGCTTAAAACATCAGGGGGGAGCTGGTAATTTTTAAACCTCATGGGTTTTTGTATTTAGGTCATACCTCAAGGGGGTGGTTGGTAATTATCCCGAAAAAAGAAAAAAGAAATATGTCACAATAATCACTTATGGTGACAATTTGCAACGTCTCAATGGGAGATTTTCTAGTCGCAACTTTACTACATCAATAGTAAAATGTCATCAAAAAAGTAATTTATGTAGTAAAAGTGTAGAGCTCTTTCCTTCTCTTTTTATCTTACAATGAGACATATTATAAATCCCAATGGATTGATGTTCTTTTTTCCAGAGAGATCGTAATCTTGACATACCAACAGAGATCCCGTCCAAGGTTTACTTCACTCCACTACACACTGAAGAAGAGAGCATCCAAAGATGGGCACCAAACAAGTTATCTGAGAACATAATGAAGTGTCTGATATTCATCTTCGTGAGGCTGCTTCGAACATCTAGAGCTCTCGAGCTTGAAAAATCCGGCCCTATTGCACGTTCGACTAATTTTTCACTCAGCTTCAGGGCTGAAACGAGCTCAAACACAAAATCAGGTCAAATGTTTCAGAAAGACTCGCGCCAACAAGATCCTTATGGTATATTTGATTCAGAAGAGTCAATTCCTAGAGATATTGGCCCTTATAAGAACTTGGTTAGGTTCACATCAAGCTGCATGGATCTTAAGTCTATACAGAACTCGAGCTCGCTTCCCTTATTTCAAAAATTGAAGTAAGTTAGAAAAATATGTAAATTAATGGGATAATTACACTCAGTTACTCTCATGTTTGACCTGATTACACAAACATACCCTGAGGTTTAAAAAATTACAGAAACATGCCCTGAACTCTAACTTTTGTTGGGGAACAAACCTTAACAAAGAGGGTAAGTTTTTGTAATTTTCTAAATGTCAGGGCATGTTTTGTGTGAGTGGCATGCATTGTCCCTAAACTAATTTGTGTGAGTATCATATTTGAAATTTATGACTAATTCTTTTCTTTTGTTTTATTATTTCTCAAATCCTGCAGGGTTTTGATGGACGGTCTTCGGAAGGTGGATTTGAGGTTCTTGAGTCATCAGCAAAAGCTGGCATTTTGGATCAACATGTACAATGCTTGTATCATGCATGTATACCTTTTCTTATTCCTATATTTTCAATTTATTTATTTCTAATACATACTAAATTTACACTTATAGAAAATTATTTTTTGCACCTTAAATTTCAGGGATTTCTTCAATATGGAGCTCCCTCTGTTTCTAGCCCTGAGAAGATGCTAACACTAATCAACAAGGTAGAAAACTAGAAATTAGTAATTAAAGATCAATAGTAGTTGTCTTGATCATTAGTATTAAACAAAAAACAATCTTATTATAATCAGGCAACTCTGAACATTGCTGGCAACACGATCAACGCTCAAGCGATCGAACGGTTTATTTTGAGGAAACCACCTGATTCATTAGTCAAAGAGGTATGTTAAAAATCAATATTCAAATTAATTTCCAGATTTTCTTTTTCCATAACTTGATTAACTAGTTAATTCACTACCATTTATTAGATTATTGGGAAAGGTGAGAAGGATACCAAAGAGATGATACTTCATGAACTGTACGGACTTGAGACACCTGATCCAAATATCGCATTTGCCTTATGTTGTGGCACTCGTTCTTCTCCAGCAGTAAGTTACTAATAATATTCAATGTTCATAACACATAAATTAGTCTCTCTGTTTACGTTTAACAGTTCATACACTTTCTCCAAAAATGCCCTCGTTCTGTATTTTCAGGTTTTTCTAAGATCAATTTGTCCACATAGACTATTTTGTTATATTTGGAAACCTGAGTGATCTTTTTGTTATGATTTGACCTGTTAAACCTTTTCTGGTACGGAAAACGTTAGGGGTTAACTGGTCGAATCCTATTTTCTGTTAAATCTTAAAGTGGGAGTGAAACCTCAATGCATGAGTATGACTATACGTTGTAATAAACCAAAACGGATGGACTAATTTGTAATTTCTCGAAACCTCACGTAATCTACCCTTACTTTTACTTATCATCCACATTCATAAATCTTGATCAAATTTCACATGACTTAAGGTAAAAATATATTCAGCTGATGGTGTGACAGCTGAACTGGAGAGATCAAAATTAGAGTACCTGCAAGCAGCAATAGTTGTGACAAGCACAAAAAAAATAGCACTTCCTGAGCTTTTGGTATGGAACATGCATGATTTTGCACAAGATATGGGTTCACTTATCGAGTGGATGTGCCAGCAGTTGCCTACTTCGGGTACTTTAAGGAAATCAATAGTCGATTGTTTTAAGGGAGTACTAATTCATAGCGGCAATGCGTCGGCGGCCTCTGTGGAGAAGATATCATATGACTTTGAGTTTCAATACTTGTTGGCTATTGGAACTTAATTAATTCATTAAGTTTGTTTGTTGTATATAGTTACTTTATTATTATTGTAGCAATTAAAGATGAATAATTGCAAAATTGGGTTTCATTTTTTTTTTTTTTTAAGTATGGCCAAAGCATTGGAGATTATATATTATTCAAAAATCTGTATTATTTATGAGCATCAGCAAAATTATTCTGTGTTCTTGAAATTAGCCCACAAAAATTGTAATACTGATCCGTTCTGAAAAAAGCCCAAAAGATGCTTCAAATTTTATGGGTTGTCTTATTCTTGTTGAAATTGATGAAAGAAAAAAATTTGGGTGGAGAAAAGTGTATTTTGTTAGAGAAAAGGGCATACAGATAATTGCAATATGTATTTGACCTAATCAACCGTTTTAAACACAAAAAATAAAAAAAAAATAAAAAATATTGAAGATTAAGTGAAATAAATCTAATCTTCGAATTCAAAAAAAATCCTAACTAAACTTAATTAATGAATATGGCGTCTACTTGGATTTGGATTTGGTAATTAACTGTACTACTAGCTCTTCAAAAGGAGAAGGGTTAAATGGTTAATTAATTGATATGGAGTCTACTTGGTCCTTGGATTTGGTTATTAACTAGTACCAAGTACCAACATGCATGTCTCCTGCATTTTGATTCAAGTGCTGAAGTTATACATGGGATTCCAACACATGACCTCGAGATCATGGACTTCCTTCTTGCTGCTCGGTCAATGACTCTTTGGCGCTGAAGCTATATCAATAATAACAAAATTATTTAATTATATTATAATAATATATATGAATTTAATAGTACCACACTTTAATCTGAATTATCATAATTTATAATTAATGTATTTTTTCAATTTATATTAACCAGGTCCATATATATTATGCAATTAGTACACCGATTTTAATTGTTATCGATACTATTTAGTAATGTACAATTCACTATTAATTAGCAAACACATATATATAGTCATGACAAACTTTCTCGTACTTTCCTTTTTCATATTCACTATTTCTCTAATTTCCCATTCCACCCCTGGAAATTCCCTGTCTTCCTGCAATGGTCCGTGCAACTCCATGAACGACTGTGCTGGCCAGTTAATTTGCATCAATAGAAAATGCAACGACGACCCACAAATCGGAACCCGTATCTGCAGCGGCAGCGGAACACCCTCCGGCGGCACTTGCCAATCATCAGGCACATTTAACTGCGACGGAGAATCGTACCCAATGTACTCATGCTCTCCTCCGGTCACCTCCTCAACTCCGGCGACGCTTACTTTGAACGACTTCAGTGAAGGCGGCGACGGGGGCTTCGCATCGTCTTGCGACGAAAGGTTCCACGAAAACAGCGAACGCGTGGTGGCGCTTTCGACCGGGTGGTACGCCGGCGGGTCGAGATGCGGGCGGATGGTGCGTATCAAGGCGAGGGATGGGCAGAGCACGCTGGCTAAGGTGGTGGATGAATGTGACTCGAGGAATGGGTGCGACGCGGAGCACGCGGGTCAGCCGCCGTGTCGTTATAATATTGTTGATGGTTCGGAAGCTGTGTGGAAAGCTTTGGGATTGGATATGGATATTGGTCAAGTCCCTGTTACTTGGTCCATGGCTTGAATATATATATATATATAAGGGGTAATATTACATCTGAGTACCTGAAATTTTATATTTAATACATTTAGATTCCTCTAGATTCATTTATTATATATAAATTCCTAGATGGATTTCATTTATTACATATTAGTTTGACTAATATGTAATAAATGAAACCCATCTAGCTAGGAATTAATATGTAATAAATGAAATTAGAGGGATCGAAGTATAAATATAACAAACCTTAGAGATCTCTATATAACTTGCCCTTATTAATAATGGCAAAATTGCACTTATGTTTACTTCAAATTTAATTTTAGTCTTATAAGTGTTTTTATAATAAATTTTGTCTTTTATATTTCTAATTTTAATACATTTAATCCTTCTTAACACATTTGATCCTATTAACACATTTAGTTATTTATGTTTGAACTCCCAAGTCTCATCGATTTCAAGACAAATTATTGCCGAATTTATACATTTAGTACTTTAATTAACAAATCAGATAAAAAAAAGCATTAATTATTTAGGATTCCCAGCTAATTAAGTATCTCTTATATTTTAATCCACTAATAAAAGCATGCAATTTCCTAAGTGAATTAGAATTTCAGTAAATACAGAAGGGGAATCCATATCAACATCGAAGTCTGTATGTTAAGTTGCTTATAAATTCCCAAACTCCACATATATATATATTCTGCATTATCTTCTTAATTCTCAGTACTTCTCCAAATTAAAATCGTAAGCTAGCATACAGAATCATAATCCTCAACAATGGCGCCACCGACGTGGCTACCTCCTTTGAATTCCCACGAACACTACAGAATAAACGTCCGCGCCTTTGAAACTAATCAAAACGACCTACGTGAACCGACATCCGAACCGGGATTCCTGATCAAACTCGCCGTCATCGTCGACTTCCGCGGCGAACATATCCGCAAAGACGACATGATTTCCCGCGGGCTCAACTTAGAAATAGAGATTCCAATCCCTCGCGACGTCGACCCGGAAAACCTACCCGGATTAA
The DNA here is from genome assembly GCA_958496215.1 of Verbena officinalis. Taxonomy (NCBI): domain Eukaryota; kingdom Viridiplantae; phylum Streptophyta; class Magnoliopsida; order Lamiales; family Verbenaceae; genus Verbena; species Verbena officinalis. The sequence goes on from OY292385.1 coordinate 3,549,584, forward strand.
TCCGGCAAGAAGTAATCAACGACGATTTCGTCCCTTTCCTACTGAACAGGTGCCACTGGAAAGAGGACCGGTTCAGTAGCGAACGTATTTGCCCCTGGTGGGTGTCGATCGCGAGCGAAGAGGAGCTTCTGACGAGAATTTCCAATTATTTACTTTACTTGAACCGGAAACCCAACAACAAGGACCGTCGGATCGTGCCGGTGGTGCTGGAGATCCATAAGTTGGTGGCGGTGCCCGAAGGAGAACTCAGGTCGTGGATTTCTTGGTATGATGAGCGCAAACGGGCCGACCCGGATTTCGAGAGAGATTACGCGGATGCTATTGGTCGGCCGCGGAGTGAGGTGGAGCTTCTGGAAGAAGAAGACGGAGCTGCAGGGAAATCGGCGGCGGTGGAGGGACTGGAAAGCGTGGTTTACGAAGATAAAAATGATGAGAAAGCGTGCTGCATTATCTGTTTGGAGGGGATTTTGAGTGGTACGCTTGTTACTCGGTTGCCTTGTTTGCATGTTTATCATGGAGACTGCGTCGGGCGTTGGCTGAGGAAAAGACATGTTTGCCCCTTGTGTCGATACCAGTTGCGTGCTGTTGATATTCTTTCTTGTGCAGATTAGGTCCAGGTCGGAATTTTTAAAACAATAGGGTTCAATTTGTAGTTAAATCAAACTTAAAGGATGGTATATATAAATCTTCCTAAAGTTTACATGACGTGTTCCTTTTGCATTAGGTGAAGCTCTCTCTCATTGGTAAAAATAATTTACTCCGTCTTTCCTTAAGAATTAAAGGTCAAATATACAATAATTAGTGGTAGTTTCACGAATTTGAACTAATTTATGACTAATTTTCCTTGATGATTGTCATATTGAATTGAAGAACTCAATCTTGACCAGCCTTTTCCCATCTTCCGCCAAAATTAATTATGTCATTAGATGATTAATATTTAATCCTGATCTGGCCTAACAATCTTGAAAAGGTAAAACATTAATTAATTGGGGTCAAATTTGCAAATTGCAATAACAATCTAGTTATTAGGCCAACTCCAACAACAAAGTTGAAATTTCAAAACTTTTTGATTTATGGGTAAATTGCAAAATTGTTACTTTAACTTGTTACACATCGACAATTCAGTATATTAATTTGATAATTAGCAATTTTACCCATTAACTACTATTTTGTGGTAATTTAAGTTAATTTTTCCTCAAATAAAATTGGATTCCGGAATTTCCACGTGTGTGCACATGTGCCTGTGAGAAACGCTGAACTGTCACCTGAGTTATCAGCTGACACATTCTTATACGTCATTTATGATATGACTCATTAAAATGTTAATAGAATTTCGTTTTCTTTGGCTTCCTATTACATAGAAAAAAAAGAAAAAAAATCCCACAAAATAATCAACGATTATTCCGTGTAAAATATTACATCTCTCATTTTCCATCTAAACAATTATTACTTTATCACCTGTGCGATGCACCATGTCTGATTGTCTGAAATTTCAAATGGAAAATCAACTTGTTCGTTTTCACCATTTCACACTTTTTTAATGGAGCACTAGTAATTTATTAATTATATATTTCACATCTTGTAAGTTTATTACGTATATAAACAGCCATATCCCCTCCCACATAACAACTATAATCCATTTTTTCGAAACAAACCAACGCTAAGAATCGAAGATGATGAAGCTTACAAGTTTTTTCCAGCACCTATTCGTCGTTCTTATTCTCGTTGCATGTTTAGCAATAGCCCAAGAAGTTGGTGAGTTTATGATAATTTTTATCATTTGAATATTGATGGTTAATTAATTAGAAACGGCAAATCGCACGTGTTCCATCGTTAACCCAGCTACATAATATTGTTGCAAACAATGCAGATGATGAGAGAGAGTTTAGCTACGACGCAGATAGTGAGATTGGACCGGCGCACTGGGGAGAGATCCACCCAGAGTGGAGCGAATGCAATTCCGGCTGGACGCAATCTCCCATTGATCTGATGAATCCAAGGGTTCAAATAGTGTCACATTTAGGCACACTGAACAGAAATTACAATCCAGCCAATGCTACTCTTATCAACCGGGGTCATGATATGATGGTAAGTTGCTTATAACATAAATACATATATAATTAATTTCTATTTTAAACCCTAATAAGAAATTTCTGTGCTAAAAAATATTTAAAGAAAAAAAGAAAAAGAAAATTGTGTGCACCAAATTAAATAATTAAATTACTATATATGTATACTTCTTTTGTTGTTGATCAAGAGCATTAGTGTACCTCTCAATTCTTCGATTTGGTTTGAAACTGTGGATGCAATGAGTGATAATTAACCTACCATGTAACTAATTAACTTGGCATAGGATTTAAAGAAATTATAGGTTTAAATATCATATTAGTTACCACCTTTTTACCAACTGCACCTATTCAATTATTGATTGGTCACAAACCTCAATCAATGACCAAATTCACCAATTTAGTGACCGAATTAGAGGTCACAAAAGTCCCTTTGTTTGGTTGTGATAACTTTCACGTTGTTTTTTTAAATATCAGGGAATTAATATATTATTATTTCTCAAATTAGAGAAAGTAAATATTAAATACTCCAAACCTGTAATCAGGTATATATAAATCTTTATTAATTATTATTATTAATGTAGAGTTTTCTGAATTAATTGTTGATGCGTAGGTTTTCTATAATATGATCATGAGTTTATTGAATTTATATATGAGTGCAGATAAGATGGCCAAGTGGTGCAGGGCATATCGAGATCAATGGTACTCAGTATCAACTCAGGCAATGCCATTGGCACTCACCTTCTGAGCACACTATCAACGGCAGGAGGTACTTTAATTAATAATTGAGAATAGCTATATATATATATACTATCCATTAATTACAACTTAAATACATGATATACTGCAGGTTTGATATGGAAGTTCATCTAGTCCACCAGACCGATGATAATCGCACTGCTGTGATTGGAATCATGTACAAAATTGGGCGTCCAGATTCCTTCGTGTCCAGGGTAAACAATACATCACAAAATTACGTTAAATTACATTTAGATCCCTTTCATATTTGATCTAATTATACTTACACCTTATATATTTTGCTTCATTTTACAAATTGTCCCCCTCCCGTATGATTTGGTTACAATTCCTAAAGTTTTAATTCTGGCATACATTATAATATTTGGTTCTATCATTTTCCATATAATTACTATTTATTTCGTATTGATTATTCAATTTGTACGTTTTACTCTTAGATGAAGCGAAATTTAGAAGGAGTTGCAAATATTACAGGAGATGTCGAAACAATCATCGGAATTATTGATCCCGAACTTGTAAAATTCGGGAGTCGAAAGTATTATAGGTACATTGGTTCACTCACCACTCCTCCTTGCACTCAAGATGTTATCTGGACAATTGTCAGAAAGGTACGTCGACAGAGAAAAACCTAGATTTTTTTTAAAAAAAAATTACTTATAAAATTCAGATTAACAAAAAGTTGAATTTAAATAATTTTTTTTTTCTAATAGACTTTTATGGATTCATCTTCATCAGGTGAGAACTGTAACTAGAAAACAAGTGGAACTAATACGCGACGCTGTCCACGATGTAAGTTGTTTTACTCGTCAAATTGTACCTAAATCTTCCGATCCAGTTTTTATTCGATCCATTTGCATGAATTGACGATGATTCTTTTCTTTATTTATTTTTATTATTATTGTAATTATCTGAGATTATTTTTACAGGAGTCGGAAGCAAATGCTAGACCGATCCAACCGATAAACAAGCGGAAGATTGAGCTTTACAGACCAACAGATCATGAGAACTAGAATGATCATGTAGAATTTATAGTTTATTTAATTATATATAAATTAAAGTATTGTTATCACTAGAAATAGAAAATTAAATGACGAGACATTCTTTATTTTGTACTATATATAGGAGTGGATAATGTGAGTATAAGGTTTCAGTTTAATTATCGCAAATTATTTATAACTTATAAGGTAGGAGTGGGCAAATCAATAAAAGTGGAAAAGACTTTACAATCCAGGAACTCTAATTTTATAAAATATCTTCCATATTCTCCAGCTTTACTTTGCAAAAATCAAGTTAAAAACTAGAAAAGTATCTTTACTTGCCATAACAGCCACGAGCATAAAAAACTAGTAGCAGAAGTTGTTCTAGCCTCCAAAGTCAACATAGAAGCTGGAACAGCTCTTGGAAGCAATCTGGAGAATGGGACTAGAACCCTCCACCAGAAGATGCAAATGATGATACCGGTGGAGGCCGAGTAGCGGCTAGAACTATCATCCCAGAATCTAGAACAAGATACCAACTAATGCTGGAAACCGAACTAATCGTTTCATTTATTATGATAGGAACTTTTTCGTCAAACTTTGCTATTTTGTCTGAACTTATGAATGACCTTGGTGTGGTCATAAATAACAAATATGCTTGTATTCTATTTTATAAGATTGAACCTTATTACGATGCATGACTGGCAGTGTGATGTAATCATACTTTTTTTTAGCGGAGTCAATTAAAGTGTATATACATGTAATTTTTTCCTCCGTCTGTTCGACATGACATGTATACACATTTTTCTGTCTCCTTATCATCTATTTATAATGTTAATTTCTTTAAATTGACAATGCCGATTGATTTGATCCAATAATAGAGGTTAATCCTCAAGATTATTCAGCTCTACAAGATTGTAAAATGTTCAAATAACTTCTAGAATTAGGTAGGATAGGGTTTGGTTATTCAATAAAATTAAGTCATATGTGTAGAAAACTTAGATTTAGTCAATGGGAGAAATCTTTCAATTTTTTGTACGTAAAATAAATTTGACATTCATATAATTTTTTACTTATTTGTTATGTGACCAGTGAATCAACATTTATTTATGATAACTTTAATTTAAGTTAAAAAATCTGCCTATTTCTTTTTTATCTTATGACAATATTATATATAACTTTATAAATTTTTAGTAGTGTCAAAAATAAATTTATTTTTTTAAAATTAAGAACAATAATCATTTCTCTACATGTTTAATATATAAGAGTTTTTTTTTTTTTAAGAAGTTACCATTAAGTCATTAACTGCATATCTAACCTATCTTATTCACAGGGAAATTTTAGTCCAAATTTCCTCTTTTTGAGTATGAGATGTAAAATCTAGGGAAAAAACAGGTTAGATAAGCAGTTAACGGTAACTTCCTCCATCATACAACATAAGAAGGTTGAATCATATATAGTAGAATACAAGCATATATATTAGTTGTTTATGGCCACACCACATCATTTATAAGTACAAATAAAGGGAAAATCTCACTTTTAGTCCCATAAAATATCCACATTTCGTTTTTAGTCTTATATATTACGAAAATCTCATTTTACGTCTCAAAGTACCAAAATCCCACTTTACGTTCCATAAAGTGCCAAAAATCTCATTTTACGTCCCAAAGTGAGATTTTCGTTAATTGACTAACGGTCAACACACGTGACTTGCACATGATCGTTAATTTGATAGAAGTAACGGAAATCTCACTTTGGGATATAAAGTGAGATTTTTCGCACTTTATGAGATATAAAATGAGATATTTTGCACTTTGGGACGTAAAGTGAGATTTTTCACACTTTATAGGACGTAAAGTGAGATTTTCGTAATGTATAGGACTAAAAATGAAATATGAATACTTTATGGGACTAAAAGTAATATTTTTCTACAAATAAAATAGCAAAGTTCGGAAAAAAGAAGTTCTAGTTTCAAAAAAAAAAAAAAGAAAAAAGAAGTTCTATCATGTGATAAAATGAGACGATTCGTCAGGTTTCGACTTTCGACATTAGTTGGTGGTCCATATCAGTTTCCATTAATGGAGTTTCAGCTTTCACGTTCACGGCACCATCTCCCGGCCCCTTCGTCATCAAATAGCTTGGTACAGTGGGATTCACTTCCAGTACTCCTACGATTTTTCTTCCATTCCTGATAATTTAATTCAATATTGCTTTAATTCAAAGTACGAGCAGAGGGATCAAGAATTGATTTTGAGATAGTTCCGATCGAAGTTGCAGGGTTGTGATGGAACTTCTTCTTCCAGCTTGATGGCAAGACCATTATTCTTGTTTTCTGGGTAAACCGAGGTATCCGTTCACTTTCTCCACAGATAATTCCAATTTATACCCAAGGACGTAAGATTTCACAGATCTATGATAGTTAACTCATCATCATCCCCAAAAAAATCAGCATCGTAGAAAATTTTCACAATTTGGGGATAAGCTGGCAAGTCAATTTCCCTAAATTTATCACAATCAAGAGTTTTGATTTTATCAACAACAGAAAATGGAGGAAGTTTAGAGAATAGTACCGTTCTTCCTACCATCCGGAATATTTTCTAGACCGTACGTCTTTATCTGAGCGAGAAGAAAAATTTTCAGTGGCATTGTCACCTGAGTAGTTTTCAAGCGAGATTAGGTTTTCTAATGTTTGACACTGAGTGGGTTCAGTGTCAGATATGATTTTGAGCTTTTCTAACGAGGAGTTACTGCTGGCGCCTTGGAATCGGAAGTGACGGCTGAGGCAAATAGGCAATGCTCTTCTTTTTTGATTTCATGGTGAGTCGTGAGATTTTCAAATAGACAAAAGACAAAAGAAGTGAGAGTACTGTGAGATTTGACTGTTACAAAAACCACTTTCAAGTATTACAAAAATTCCATGAACATTCGGATTAATTTGTATCATATTCCATTAATGTAAGTAAATAATTTGTAGGTATTTTATTTTCTACACAGTTTTGAAACACTTCAAATTTCAAATAAACAGAACAAATATTTGATAAAAATAGAATATTATTCGTCATGTATTAAACGGGATGTATAGAATACGTATACTAAACACGTGACATCAAAACTACGAGTCTTGTCATTAAATTTAAAATATATATTGAGAACTAAAAATATTTTCAAATTGTTGATACCTCCATGTATTACGCGGGTGTAAGACATTTTTTAATAAATACAGATAACCATTTAATTCAACAAAAATACCCTCTTTATACTTTAATTTAATTATGGTTTCCTAATAAAACCAATGTTCTACTTAGTGTAGCGGGCGCCGCCAAACGGGCAGACGCACGCCCTGCACCGGATCCTGGCCCGAAATCGAAAGTAATCCGACCCGAACCAAAACCCGGCGAACGGCAAACCGGACTCATTTACTACTAGGCGGGAGTTTCAAAATAGGGAAAAACCAAAAGCGGAAGCAATATATAGACAAAACATAAAATCCATAATGGCTGCGCAGTTAGGTAAATCCACCAAGGCTAGCAAATTCCCATAACTACTAATAAATGTTTACAACGGGTTCTATAATATTATTCCAGACTATTCATAAGTATAATCAAATCCTACATAACATACATCTCAAGTCAACAAGAAACAAGAGTTTACATAAGACAAAAGCGTATAACTCGACCGACAACGACCCAATACTATGAAGCCCGCCTAGAATCCTGAAACCAAAGGGTGAAATGAATGGGGTTAGTCAAACGACTAAGTGAGGGGGAAAAAAACAGTACATAAGAATAAACGAAAGTAGATCACCAGTTTAAACAGAAAGAAAACAACAGAAGTAAAGTTTTTCGCAAACGATTGGTGAACTAGCTCAAAATGAAACAAAACAAAACGTATAACTCAGCCAGAAGAGTTCTGAACCACCAGTCAAATCATAAAAACAGAAACCTTCCTTATTCCTCCAGTTGTAATCAGGGAGCAACCCCTAACTACACAGATCATACATAAAAAGCTCAGGTACTCAAAGGGCTGCCACTCCGGCCTCACCCCGAGCTCCCAAAGGTGGAGGAAACTATAGGATTTCCGCCGTAGACCCGACGTCTAGTCCTATCGTCCTTACTCCGGGCCCATCAGAACAGGTCAAACATATACATATACATAGCTCGCTTTTCAAATATTTTCATGTGGTCAAAAGACCGTTCGAGGCAAGTCGTGTGCGAGGCTATAATGCCAAAGTTCGCTTTCGAAAAACAAAGATTTGCCTACCTCTTTCGTACACATTTCACAAACTTATACATAATACTTTTCATATTAAATCGTTTTCAAGATCATAAAAGTATAAGCGTAAATATCTACTATATATACAAACGGATGTAAAACAAATCATAAAGCAAGGCTTATCGGGTAGTAGGGTTGGTATTATGTACGTATTATCGTATACTATAAGAAACTGAAAACCCCACCTGTTGGCTTGACAAAAACGAGAGCAAAATGCGAGACCGGCACGCTACTCCACGGGAGTATCGTCTGCAAAATACAAGGACACAACCACATAAGACTAACGACGACGCACGGCATGTACAAAATAATTAAAACACATAGGAGCATGTTTAAACAATCATTTATATCACTTAGGTCCACATTCTAACAAAGTACGAAATTTCCATAAGCAAATCAAATTAGAATGCGATAATAATTCATAATCATGCATAAAAGGCAATAAGGAAGCATGTATTCAAGTTTCGGAAGAAACGGGCAACATTTGAAAAATAACCAAAAAGGCCTAAACGAAAAACACGAGGAACGGGGCCCAAACGAAGTCGGAAAAACCCAAACTTCTTAAAATATGTATTTCATGATTTATAGGAACCATGGGTGAATCGGATCTCGAATCGGAGGTCAAACGAAGAAAGTCAACTTTTTTAATTGCCCCTTTGACCCACAATGCCGAGAGCAAGAAGTTGAAAATTGAGAAATTTGGTTAAGGCATACACACGGTCTTGGGGACGGGCGTGCGCATGGGCTTGAACGCGTGCTCAAGCCGGTGCAGACACTTGCACTGGCCTGCGCACCGGCGTGCGCACGGCCGTGCAAGGCACAAAATAGGCGCACGGTCTTGGCGCATGGTCTCATGACCGTGCGCAAGGCCGTGCGGATTATCAGAACAGCAGAATCGCGAGAGGTTCTCGGGAATGAGCCAAAAATTAACATTTAAATCATATAAATCATGCAAACCTCAAACTAAAACTTACATATAATGATCTACAACATCTAATCTACTTATAGGACCATAAATCCATCCACAAAATCATTCAAAATCACATTTTTCATATATTATTCAACTATTCACAAAATCCTATGAATCACAGCCTAGGAAGCATTAAACGCGGAGGACGTGAGAAGCTTACATGAAGAATAGATCGTGAGGAGTTCGTAAAGTTTCACGGATCGAGATTCGGTCGGGAACCGAAGTCGTAATGAGCAATCAAAGCTTCCTCACCTTACTCTCTTTTTTTCTTTCTTCTTCTCATTTCTTTCTTTCTAACGTGAAGTGAGGATTGAGGGAGAGAGAGAGTTGGTCAAGTCAAACTTTGACTTGACTTAGAAACGAGAGGCAAAACCGTAATTACTCCGAACTTACTAAAATTAGCAGGTTGTCGGAATTAAACAATATTACAGTCAAAACTCGTACAATTGAACACACGTTGACATGAAATGGTTTAAAAACCAAAATTCACTCATTTATGAAATTGTTAAAAATTCACATACTAACTATCAAATAAAATAATTAAATCGCGCAAAATAACGATTCGGACGTACCGGATAATAATTCGAATTTTCGGGGCGTTACACTTAGTATTCCATCTAATTATATTTTTGAAGATAGTAATTTGACAATTTCCATCTAGTTAGGCAAATCAAGTCAAACTGGGAATATCATATAGAGGGCTAATTTATCCTAGAGAACCTAATTAGGAGCAGATAACAATTTTTTTTTTTTTAAAGAAACAAAATTATTAGACCATAAATATGGATCCGGGTCCTCTCCAATATAGCATCTATCTAATTTCCTCCAATGCATGCTTGGATGATTGCCACATAATTAGGAATTTAATCCAATGGCTTATATTTAATTCACCTAACCATAAGCTTAACTCTAAGTTAATCCCATCATTTAACTCTATATATTTAATTAAAGAAAATCTATATTTATCTTCTCTCTTCTCTGTTACCGTAAAAATCTGATTTTTATTCCATCTATTTCTCTCAAATTCACGCTAATATCCCCCTCTCTCTCTTTTTAATTTCTATTTTTTTCTCCTAAAATTTGAATGAATTTGAGTCTTGTAAAAATTATTTTAATACTGATAAAATAAATTAATTTAATGAATCTATTTTTATTAAATTTTGCATTTTAGAATCTTTCCCATAAAATTTTATTGAGATTTTGTGAATTATTTCATATATAAGTAGTATATGGTCTTTTTTAATTAAATTTGTACAATTAATCAAATATTTCTATAGAAAATAAAATATAAGTTTTTTTTGCGGTTGTTTAGTTTATTGTAAAAGTGAATATATATATATATATATATATATATATATTTAAAGTATGTAATAATTATTAATGAGGTTCTGACATTTACTATAATTAAATTTTACTAATAGTTCTATATAATTAGCTTTTTAAAATTTATAAACATAATTTTGTATTATTTTTAGGAGAGAAAAAAATAGAAATTAAAAAGAGAGAATGGGGGAGATTAGCGTGAATTGGGAGAAATTAATAGATGGAATAAAAATCAGATTTTTACGGTAACAGAGAAGAGAGAAGATAAATATAGATTTTCTTTAATTAAATATATAGGGTTAAATGATAGGATTAACTTAAGTTAAACTTATGATTAGGTGAATTAAATATAAGCCATTGGATTAAATTCCTAATTATGTGGCAATCATCCAAGCATGCATTAGGGGAAATTGGAGAGATGTTATATTGGAGAGGAGCCGTTATCCTATAATCCTAATACTCCCGAGCTTTCAAAAAAAATAATCCTAAAACTCCCCAAAAAGAAGGAATGAAAACAATTTTTAGTAGAATATTATTTATTAATCAAAGATAAAACATAATTTGTACTCTAAAAAATATCTATTAGGAAGTGGACTTTATTAGGAATATATTACATATAATGATTGAAGATTCTATAATCTTCATAAATCCAAAATAATATGGAACATCTATATTATCTAGACAATTATATAAAGGAATAATTACACTTACTACACTCCCTACACTTAAAAGAAAAATACAATAAAATTTATCTGACTATGAAAAATTACAGACAAACCTTTAACCTTAACGGAAATTTATAAACTTAACAAAAAGTTGTGAAATTACCTTTTACTCTCCATGACGTAACTTTTAAAAAATGATAATTACACTTTGTAACGCCCCAAGTTTTCGTACAAATAAAGCGGTAAGAATTCCTATGATAACGAGACAAGTTTGGAAAACTCAATCGGAAAATATGTGCTTATATGATGTTATTTGCTTAATGTGTTTAATTTGAATTGATATGTGTATTAGTTGTGATTAAATTGCCTAATATGTGTCTAATTGATATTTTCGGATTTATTCTTGAAAACTTTGAACTACGTAAATTTCTTATTTAAAATGTCTACCTCACTGAAATAAAATATATATTTTAAGTATATTATGTATGTAGTTTAATTATAAAAATTTACATATTGAAAGACTAAGATAAATACTTCACGACATTTGAGGTGTACTTCATTAAATAAGATATAATAGAAGTACTAATTAATAAATTTTGCAAGTTGGATTATTATCGGAGAAATACAAATGAACAAGTCCCGATTTTTCTAAATTTTCTCTGAAAGCCACCGACTCATCACTTTCGCTTCGCATCTCCATTGTTGTGTACACCCAGTCGCGCACTCAAAAGAAAGAAAAATTAACTTTGTCTACAATTCTAATTGCCAAGATCAGGTTAAGCTTTCTCCTTTAATTATTACTTTGCAAATAAATTTGTCTCTTATGTAATTAAGGAACTCTATATTACCTTGTTGATTCATGTTATGTGCGCCATAATTATTTAAGATAGCAGGTTGTCAAAATTGAATAGAAAATGGACATATATATCATATATGATTAGAACTAGTTTAGTCAAATAGTGAAATGTATGTATATTAAGTGTATTACGTATATACAAAAGGATTTAGAAGGATGAATACTTAAGTGTATTACGTATTTATATAATATACGGTGTGGATATGTATACATATTTTGTGGTTAATTGTATATCAAACTTTGATATTTGGCTCGCTACCCTAGGCAACCACGATCATATATAATTTGTGAGGAAATGAATTCATTTAAGTTGGGCGAAAATTGATATTTGTTTATAATATTTCTTAAGTTTAGTAGTTGGAAATGATTTCCAATTTAATAGCAAACCTTCCGTTAATTAATTAGTTTAAATATGTGTTCTGAATTGAATAAGTAATATGCTACTTTAATCAATCAAATTGGGATTTATTCTCTTATCAGTACTGCTATTAGCTAAAATTTTGTAATTGTTAATTCTTTTATTTTCTTACCTTAACTAATCAATTTAATTTTTAATTGCTTTTCTTTGATTTATTTGAGTATTTTATTCCATTAAGCATACGCCGTACGTCGTATTGTCGTCTTACGTGATTGTGTCATATTTGGTTTCAGGTGGTACTTTTTCTAAGCAGTAGTTTGGTTTTCTTTCCTTTTGTCCTTTTGCCGTATTATCCAGGTGGGGTTTCTTTTCCGAATTCGGTTTTCTTATACGTATGTAAATATTCCATATAAACCCGAAGCCCTGTGTTTTATGCTTTTATGTTTTCTTTCCCCAAACTTATATTATACGTAGTAGCTATTTGAAAATCATATTATCTTAATGAGTTTAAAGAAAAATGCTTTGATATCAAATTATTACATACTAACCCCTAGAAGGCTCCATTAGCTCGAAAGGGTTACAAATGGGTTTGAAATCGTCCCTTTGACCACATAAGCATTTTGAAATGCGAGGAATTATCTTGGCCTTTCGGCCTGGCCATTGAGCCACATTATACATATTAGGCCACAGGAGACCAGGGTACGGGTTGAAGCCAGATAGACGATGGGTCTACGGTGGATCTCAATGCTCTGACTCTAAACTCGTGACGGGAGCTCGGGGTGAGGCCGGAGTGGGAGCCCTTTGAGTACCTGTGACCGATGAGGTATATCCTATATCGAAGATGTGAGGGTGAAACTCCCCGCATAATTATATAGTAGATCGGGTTCGCAACCTGACTACACACTGAGGAATAAGGGAGGTTTACTTGATATTTCTGATATTGTGAAACAGATGGTTGATGCTCGACTCGCCGAGTTTTTATTATATTGCGAAATTATTCGATTCACCAATAATTGCGAAAATCTTTATTTTTCATTTGCTTTCTTCTCATTTAAAAACTGGTGAATATTTCTGTTGTTTCGATAATATATACGTATTACAACCCCCTCACTTAGTCGTTTTGACTAACCCCATTACTCTATTTGTTGTCTTTTCAGGTTTTTGTTGCTAGGCGGATTCAGGTCTTGTCCTTGGAGTCATTTGCTTTTGTTTGGGTGATTTCATTTCCGCCTGTGTATTTGGATAAATATTTAAAACCCTAGAAGTTGTAGATGTAAATGATGTAAATTAGTTTAAATGTTGATATTGTTGTTTTCAGTGGCCTTGGTGGACTTTATACTTGTGTTTTGGATTTATTGCTTTTCTAGCTCTCTGAGTGGGATAGGTTGTATTGATTTGCTTCCGCTGTATTATGGTTCGTTGTCCTGTTATTTTCTAAAGCAGATCCGCCTGGTATTTATTTTCCGTTCGCCAGGTTACAGTTCATAACCGGACCCCAGTTCTTGTTATGGATTGTGAGTTGGTGCGGGACGTCACGTCGCACCGTATTTGGGGACGTGCCATTACACACTTATGCCCCATTAACTTAAGAATAAATATATTAAGACACCATCGACTTAGGATTTTTTTTTGCTAACATAAATTATAACCCTAATGACATAATCTAAATGTTAGATGGAGACATAGTTAAAAGGTAGCTCCATAATTTAAAATATTCAAAAGAATGTTACTATATTTACCCCTAAATCGAAGGGTACAAATGCAATGATCCCTTATATAAATTAGTAACCGATTTTGACTTGTAGACTATTTTGGACGTCATTATTTATTTATTATTTTATACGTTTATATTATCTCAATTGCCATGTTTTATTATTTATTATAATATTTTTTCCTTTTCTTCTTCTTACCCCACTATCTTATTATTCAAATTTTTTTATTCTTCTATCTATTTTATTTATCACATAAGTTTTTTGCTCATTATGTATTAAATAATATTTATTTATTTTTACACATATATAATTACAGATACAGACATATAATATAAAAAAAAAAACGAGCAAGGATTAATTTGCATTGACCGGCCAATGTTTTAAAATCTTCTATTTCTGTTTTGTTTTATTTTTCGCACAGTAATTTAATGCTTGTAAACTTGTAATTCCTTTCCCTCATAGGAAAAGTGTTTCCGTAAGGAACTGCTGGGTTCAGCTATAGAAACTAGGGATTCTCTGAAAAAAAACGGAATTTTTTACTTGACATTTCGGAGTTCACGACGGACATTCACGGTGCCAGAGTCTAGGGCTTCGTTTTCCCCTTGAAGGTACAAACTTTCTATTTTTTTCCAGAATGTGGATAATTCACTTTCTATTATTGTCATTAGTGTGAATTTTCAGGCATCGCGGTTGTTTATATTTTCTTCTCCCGGCGTGGATTTTCTTCCTTAATAGATGCAAGAGATTCTTGTTTACTGGGATGTTGCATGCGCTTGTATTGTACCGTGTCTGGAAAAAAATTTGAACTTGAGTTTGATTTGATACTTTTTTTTGGTAATTCGAGAAGTCAGATATGTCTCACCAGGGATCGTCGTAGATTGGTGGAAATACCTGTTAGACATTCAGAATTTTGCAATTCGAGAGTAGTTTCAGTAGGGTTCTGGGAAAATTCAAACTAATGTACTAGCATCAAGGAATTGGTGTTTTAGCTGCACTTAGTCATTCTTAATGTGACTTTTAGTTCCCCGCTTTCTATCTTTCACATTTGTTGTAAATGTTGTTTGGGTATTAATGCAGTGAAATTGTGTTCATCAGTGCAGCTGAGGAGGATGGTGAGTGATACTCGATCTGCTCGAAAAGCTAGGGACGGAGCAGATGATCAAAATTTGAAGAAAAAAGTCAATACTCAAAAAGATTCATCAATGCTAAGCCCAGGAAAAGCTGAAGTCTCAGGTGTAAGGAGATCAACTAGAGAAATATCATCGTCCAAACAGAGTCCTCAAATTACACGTAAGTCCAAGGGTCTTGAGCAGGAAATGCCACCCGTGACACCTCCAGTGAAGAGGAAATCTGAAAGACTAGACAAAAATAGTACACCAACTCCTCCGAGGAAGTCTGACAGGGTTAAGAAAAATTTAGCATCTAGTTCAAAGCAATCTGCAAAGGAAGTTAGTCCGTCTGGGTTAAAGAGAAAGAAAGAGAAAACTATAGCCCAAGTGACGATGGAATCTGAAAAAGTTGAACTTGAATTGGAAGAAGTTGGCATGAAGAGAAAGAAAATGAGTAGTCGGACTTTCAAGGGTCTATTTAAAAGTCAGCGGATTAGGGAAATTGTCACAGGTACTGTGGTAACTCTCTCCATTTTTAACCTTATATTGTAACCCCGTATGGCTGTTTTCTTGTCCTCATTATAACATGTTACACCAATATCTTCATCAAAGTGTTTTTTTTTTCTTTTGGTTGATGAACTACTTGTGGGTTCTATTTATGATATACCGATATTGACATATTTTTACAATTATCTCCTTAGACGGTGATAGGGAACTGGGACCAGATAAAATATCTCAAGGTTGCAGTGATAATATGGTCTTTGAGGCAATGGGAAATGGGGAAGATCTTAGTGATGAGCACAGTGGAAGGATTGTACAGATTTTAAGCAACGGAAGTATTGATAAAGCTGAGTTGGAGAGTTCTGCTTCCTCAGCAAGATCAAGTGATAGTTCTGTAAGTCCAGAAAGCAAGGACAAATATAAGCACCCAAAAGGTATGTTGTAGAAATTTATAAAAGTATAAATTTTACCGTAGTAAGTGTGGTTCCATTTTGGGTGCAGGGAATACTTGCTCATCATCATCTAAGTGCAAAATTCACAATCTTGTAGGCACTTGTTCTCTATGCTCTAAGAACAAACGGTATGTCTGAACCGTCCTACTCACAATTCTTTTGTCTTGCCACCATATTTTTTTTCTTCTCGAACTCCTTGCTGATGCTGCATTACTCTATGCGAAAGGAACTTCATGTAATGTGGTCAATTTTTTGTTGCTTGTGGTTTATATGGTAGAGGACCTCTAGGCTTTTCACATTACGAGAAACCCGTTCTTGTCCGGATACTACTTTTTGATGTGCCCTTTTAATCTGAATTATTTATTTGCATGGCTAGTTATTTGACTGAAGTACAACTGGTTCTGTTTTTGTGTTACCTAGATTTTCTGGATATTGTAAGCCAACCCATAACTGTTAGTTTCATATGGGGTGTCTTTGTTAGGCACCAGTGCCTATGTAGCACTACCTTTAGAGAACAAGAACTACAACATGACCTTGACTATAACTCTACATATTTGGAATATGGACAAGAAAAGGAAATGTGGCCTTCTGTTTTTTTGTTAAAAAGACTTATCCTACATGTAACTATTATTGCTAGTTGTTGTAAGGTGAAGTCTATACACTTTCTGCTGCAGTGTATTTTCTTGTGGTTGGGTTTGCTTATAGTTTTATAATCTTGTATGTTGGTGTTTCAACGGACTGTTGTATTTTACTTGCTAGCTTGATGCACAACTTATTGATTGGATGTCCTGTCTGCATTATTGTATATTGGTTTGCATATCGTATATCAGAGATGGTTTTTGGTTTTCACAACCCAGCTCCTCCCCACGGAAAAACATAAATTATAAAAAGAAAAATAAGCTGGCTCAAGAGTTCCAGCTTTAATAAGATAAAAGTTTTATAACTTATCTTGCAGGACAGGTCATGATTCACCAGAACAGGAGCTTTGCTCTTGCAGTCCTACAGTAGATGAGGACCAAGGAAGCTTCTCTTGTTGCAAGGTTAGTTTTATACAAATTGAGTAGCACATTATACCCACCAATCAAAGCAAAAAAAAAACCTTTTTACTGTTGTTGAAGTTTGGTGAACTTTGTTAAGTCTGAGTACCCTTTTGCCTCTTAGGACCATAGTATGGCTATGCAACTGATATAGCTGCTGGAATTATCAATATGATTTTGGTACAATATATAGATTTTCCGTATACAATGACTTCTCAAAAGTATAGATAGGTACGATATTGAACAAAATTGCTGATCCATGCGAGCTTATACACAATATTATTGCACCCTATCTCTGATAAAAACCTGCATTGACCTTGTTTTGTGATTGCTCATTCTGTCTCTTTTATGCCTTCCTTTATATTTCTCCTCTTTGCTGGAAAAAGCTTGTCAACTTTTTCTCTACAACCTCTTTGCATTTGAGATAAAGAAGGTGCAGCATTATTTGTGACTCACGATTTCAGTCATATAACAAAGCTAATTCTGCATGTTTAGGACACTTGTACCTACTCAGCTAGGACATCCTGCAATCTCTTTTTGTTTCTAATTTTGTGTCTACATTTGTGATCTTTATGATAGTAATTATTAAGGCGAATTACACTGACATACGTCATACCCTGAAGTTTGGTCTAATTACGCAAACATACCGTGAGGTTTGAAAGATTATAGAAACATACCTTTGAACTCTAATTGGCATTAGAGAACCCTTACGGCAGATAGCACTTTCACGTTATGTTCTTGGTTCTTTTGTTAGGAAACAAACAAAAAACATCAGGATTTATCGAATGGATGTTGCCGAAATCCGTCCAATCACTTAACAAATATAATGAAAAATCTTTGACAGGGCATGTTTCTGTAATCTCCCAAACCTTAGGGTATGTTTGCGTAATTAAGCCAAACCTCAGGGTATGGGATTGCAATTATCCCTAATTATTATATCACGTATGACTCTTTGTTGAAAAACTTGAGAAATAAATAAATAAACTTAACTTATTATTTACTATAGAGCTTCATTGGATAATCGCATAATGCTGTTCTGGCAATGGTTTGTGCATTAGGATAGAAGTGATGATGGAGCTGCTGTAACCTCAGAATGTGACTACAGATATCTATCAACAGAGATGCATGCAGATTCTAAAATGGACAGTCATGAAAATGTGTGTGCCCTGTGCGGCAAAGATGGCGAGCTCCTGTGGGTAAAACTAGGCTCTTTTACTGAATTATAATTGATTGCAGTAATATAGCTAAAAATATGCTTATGACTTATAGTCTTATACATCTGTATATATACAGAATGAAAACTCATTTGCATTGTTCTCCTTTTATCTAACTTTCATGTTTTTAAACCGTGTCAATCACATGCATTTGCAGGTTATGTGTGGGGAAAGATTGCAAAGGGTGCTATCATCCCAATTGCTTAGATCCTCCTCTTTGTCATACTCCACCAGGTGTTTGGCACTGCCCCGAGTGTGTGAAGAAGAAACTTTTATTTGGTGTCCACTCCGTGACACAGGGAGTTGAGTCGATTTGGGATGTTAGAGAAGTGAAGGTATCAAATGACAGAGGTATGACTTGTGATGTGCACAGATTATAAGTAAAATTATTGGAAACTTTCCTGTGATAATGTGGCAGTTATATGATATCAACTTGTTGACGAGTCAACTATCATGTCATCGCTTCAGCATATTGTTGTCCAGAAGTTTCGATTTACCATTATTTTTAATTATAGGAGTTGGGCAGAGGCAATATCTTGTTAAATACCATGGCCTTGCGCACGTTCACAACCATTGGGTTGCAGAGAAGCAACTTCTTCTTGAAAATTCAAGGCTTGTCTCTAACTTTGTCGATAAGAATCAGGTTAAGTTAATTTGATTGCTTGCGTAATTGATTGTAATCTAATACAAATAGGATAGCAGTATTTCTAATCCAGTTTTTGTTCCCGTGACCTGCAGACTGTGAGGTGGAATGCAGAGTGGATGGTGCCACATCGTTTGCTAAGGAAAAGATCAATTCAGGATAAGATTTATATAGCTTCTTCTGATGTTATTTCAGTATGCAATAATGAATGGCTTGTGAAATGGTGTGGCCTTAGTTATGACTTTGCTACATGGGAGTTGGAGAATGCCCACTTCTTAAGCTCATCTCTAGGACAGAACCTAATGAAGGACTATGAAACTCGTCTTGAAAAGGCTAAGCAAGAATTTAATAAGGTGCTTCACTTATCCTAGTCAATTATGCCAAAATAATATTTAATTCTTGTTTATGGACTATGATCTTTAAAGTATTTGTTTTTTTTAAATCTGAATTTGGTTTGTCATATTGACTATTGAATTGTTTTCCGAAATTTTATGGAGATGTCTTCGCATGGAACTGTAAATGAGCATGAACCATTCAATTGATATGTCTATTATGCATAATTATGTTAATATATTTTGCTTTTGATGATGTGTCAACGTTAGAGCAGGTTGGGTGACATCATAAGTTGATGATTGTTATGTAACTAGTTGCCGCCTGGAATAATCACTTAGGTCCTGATTTCAAAGAATATGCCAAGAAATAAGACTTTGTTTGGTTTGGTTAGAAGTATTTTTTAACAAACATAATTTAATACAGGTAACATTTTCCCCCCTGGTCTTACTTTGATTGAATCTATGGTTGACACAGATTATATATGGTACTAAACAAGCTTTTGTTGTGAAAATTCTATTAGTGTTCGGTCCACTATTTAATTGAGAAAATTCTATTAGTGTTTGGTATTAAACAAGCTTTGGTGGTGAAAATTCTTTCAGTACAATGTCATTCATCTCTTTAAATAGCAAAAAAGACTTTGTAAACCGTACTTGGACCAGCTCTGTTATGGGGTGGATGAGTATTGATAGATAGATGTATTTGGGACAAGCCACAAATTGACAAGTCTTTGTGGCTTGAAATATGCTCGTTTAATAATGTGTTCTTTGCTCATATTGCAGCCCCAAAAGGGATCTATTGTAAAACTGTCGGAGCTTCCAGCTAGTCGATCTGACATAAATGATAGCTATGTGTTGCACAATGTGAATAAACTGCGTGAGTGCCTGTCCAAGTGCAAGAATGCTGTTATATTTGATGATCAGGTACGCTTTGTCTGTAATGTCGAGCATTTGTTGGAAGTCGTAGTCTGTTTTATTTACTACTTCATTGTTGGTTGGTTATACATAATTGCATGTGATGTTCTCATTTTGTTGGCCACTTTTTTGCAACAACTGAAGCTCTACCTCGTCTTGATTATAATGTATTTTGATCATAATCTGGAGCTTTGCGTGCGTGTCTTTTCCCTCTTCTACAACTAGTTAGTTTTGGACTTTTTGACACACCAGAGTGTGGAAAAGGAATCAAAATTAAGGTCCTCACAAAAATTCACTTAGTGAAGTCCCTGCCTTTCACTTTAACCTCTCCCTGCAACCCTCCACCCCCCCTCAAACAAAAAATAAACAAAAAAAAAAAAGAAAAGAAAAAGAAAAATATCCAACTTTAGACTTTATCTTTCTTCTATTATGTATTACATTTATTAGGAAAGTTAAACCACATGACAAAGGCCTCCACATTACATACTATTATGGACTGCCATGATGAATCTATATACAACGGTGAGTTAACGGTTGCCATGCTATCTATAATCTATATGTATAACATATGTGCCATGTATGCCTTGATTGCTCGGTCACATGTTTTGCATGTTGCTTCAAAATTTTGTGTATATATAACGTTTCTACTTCTTAATTGGTCTTTTTGACTGCAGGAGCAAGCAATGACTGTTATACTTTCTATTGGATCCATGAGCCAAATTTGTCAGCCTTTCCTAATTGTTACCGCACCTAGTTCATTGTTTCAATGGGAAGCTGAATTTGCACAACTGATGCCATCAGTTAATGTAGTTGTATGTAGTGGGGAGAAAGAAACTAGAAAGCAGATTATATCATCAGAATTTTATGAAGAAGGAGGCGGTTTGATGCTCCAAGTACTCGTGTCATCCATAGAAGCTGTTTTCGAGGTATGGAGTTCACTTAGTTGGCTGTTTGCAAACTCTTCTGCTTTGGAGAAGTTAAAGATTGTAAAAAGTTATAGTAAATGTGAGGAATGTTTGGAAAAAAATAGTGAAGAGCTAAATAAATAAAGCAGTTGAATGTTTTGGGCAAAAAATGTAGAGAGCACTGTTATTAGACTTAACAAACTTTCAATTATTTATGAAAATAACCTAGAAGCTGAAGCTAAAAGTTGGTCCTTAGGTGCTTCTATCTTCTGGCTTATTTCTGCTTAAAAGAAGCTGAAGCTGGTTTCCCGAACACTCTTAAAGTGCTGAAGAAAAGCAAAAAGTACAAAACTGCTTTTAGTTTTTCCCAGAGTCTGCAAATACTCCCTCAGCTTTATTGTTAAAATGGAGGTGTTTGCCACCTGTTTTGTGATAATGTTAAAGAGTAAACAAATCTGTTTTCACCATTTATTTATGTGTTGTCTCCTTAATTATTTCCTCTGGAGCGATTGAAGTTGAAATGTCCATGTTTGTTGGTTGTAAAATTCCAATCTGGTTTACAATGTGTAAGATATAATTTTCTGCCTTATCATGTCGTATAAATCAATAATTCAGGATATAGACGTATTGAGGGGCATAAAATGGGAAGGAATTGTGATTGATGAGTACCAGCATGCTGGGATATCAAACGATCTCGAACAAATTAAAATGCTCAGTACAGACTCGAGGATACTTCTGGTCAATGGTCAAATAGAGGTACTTTTTTTCAATCTTGGGGTCTTGTTTTATTATATATATATTTTTGCTTATTATACTTTTTTTTTGTTAAATTTCATGTTTGAACTTTTCAGGATTCAACATCTGAGTACCTTAAAATATTATCATTTCTTGAATCTGATGGTGATTATGACAAACTGAGTGACTTGAAATCTGAGACGAATGAAAATCTTATTAAATTGAAAGATAGTCTATCACGGTTCGTCGTATATGGGAGCACTCCTCAAGTTTCCAAGTTCCTTGAGTATTGGATCCCTGTCCACCTATCAAATTATCAGCTTGAGCAGTATTGTGATACACTTCTTTCTAACTTTATTTCTCTTTGCTCGATGAAAAAAAATCTTGTCGCGGTGCTCCCCGATGTTCTTCTCAATGTCCGAAAGGTCTATACTTTATTCAGTCAGTTCTCATCAATTATATTAACATATGAATATCCTTTCAGATGCTTTTGTACTATTAATTCGTTTGAAACTCTGATCACATGTCCTCTGTTTACAGTGTTGCAATCACCCTTATCTTCTGGACTCATCTTTATCTTTACAAGATCGTTTGGTTGCTGAGAAGCGTACTCAAGCTGAACTGTTGGAGATTGGAATAGAAGCAAGTGGCAAATTACAGCTTCTCGACATGATGCTTAAAGATATTCAGACTCGAGGGTTACAAGTACTCGTACTTTTCCAGGTATATTAGAAGAGTGAATTACTCATTTGCTCATACTTGTGGACCAACCTGCCTGATATATTGATTGCTTTACTATTTTTCGGCAGTTTTATGTTGGCCCAAGAAAGATATCAAATGGGAACATGTTGGACGACTATCTCCGCCAAAGATTTGGTCCAAATTCTTTTGAACGTGTTGAGTCTGGGGTTATCCATTCCAAGAAGCAAGCTGTTGTGGATCGATTTAACAAGAAGGAAAATGGGCAGTTCGTTTTTTTGTTGGAAAATCGTGCTTGTAATTCCATAGTTAAGCTTTCCCCGTTGGATATTATAATTATATATGATAGCGACTGGAACCCAGAAAATGATTTGAGGGCACTGCAGAAGATATCAATAGATTCTAAAGTTGAGCAGATCAAAGTTTTTAGGTTATATTCATCCTTTACTGTTGAAGAAAAAGCTCTAGTTCTTGCCAAGAAAACTTTAAGTCTTATTAATTTTTACCGAACTATAAGTCATACTCTCTCCTGGGGTGCTACATATCTCTTCAAAAAATTAGAAGAATATCATGCCACCGAGAGCGTCTCTGACCCGACTTTGGCCTTAAATTCTTCATCTGGAAAATTGCATTTGAATGAAGTTTCCAAGGAGTTCCAGGCTATACTTTCTGGAAATTGTGACAATATTCCGTGTTCTCTTATTTCAAAAGTTAAGTTGGGTGTTGGATGCTATTGTTCGAACATGTCATTGTTTGGTGAGGCAAGAGTTGGGGTGAAAAATGGAGAAGAGCCTCATGTTTTTTGGAAAACCTTGTTAGATGGTAAAAATCCACACTGGAGATATTTAGAGGGGCCATCTCCAAGGACTCGGAAGAGAGCTCATGTCTCGGATTTACCTGTTGGAAATGCAGAAAATGAGAAAGATGATGTGGGAAAGAAACGTAGAAAAGTGGTGAATGAAAGTTCAGATCCAGCCTTAGTTCAGGTTGCTGTTTCTAAGGAAGGTAAATAGATGCCCTCTTAAACTCTCACTTCACTTATTATTTTATTGTTGTCCCTTAGAAGCAATTTGTGATGCAGGGCCTTCAACAATCAAAGCCTGTAAGCAATCTGAAAAAGTGCAGCGAGACGGCATCACTTCAAACAATAATCCAAATTCTTTGTCTGCTCAGAGCTCTTTAGTTGCTAAAAAGGATTCTGATAAGGAAAGAATTACAGCATCTGATGAACAGAAATGCTCTTCCAGTTTTCTGCGAGGGAAAATGTCAAAACTATGCCAAATTCTTAAACTTTCGGTACCAAACTCCTACATTTCTTTCTATACAATTCATTGTTCCTGTGTGGTATTTTTCAACAGACTAGTCAGTTGTCTAGCAATATCACATCAGAGTATTTTTCATTTTGTTTAAATGTGTTTACTGAAGTTGTGTGAAAAAAGGAATAAGACCAATGTTCTTATCATGTTTAAATTTCTTACTGAAGTACTACCTATTGTCTAAATGGACTTATAAGCATTATGGTGCACTTCTTGTGTTTAATAGAGAATCGCCCTATTTATTAGTTACCCTCTGATCTGTCCAATGGTCCAAATGCAGGATGATGTCACTCTTACGGTGGGAAAGTTTTTGGAATATGTAACCAAGAGCCACCACGTCGACAGCAATTCACCATCAATTCTTGAAGCTTTCCAATTATCTCTGGTCTGCTTCATTTCTTTTCTAATTCTCTTTTTGTGAGTATTATCAAGATAAATATAAAAACCCAAATGGATAATACGTGTTTGATAGTGTAGGTCTCATTCATTATAGAAATTAAAAACTATATGAAACTTAACATGTATAAGCTTATGTGTTAAGAATATTTGAAAAAAGAATATGAATAAGGATTCCATTATCAAGGAAGGCCTAAATAGCTCTTGACATATTGGAAGAACCACACATAAAATTATTATTTATGTAAAAGCATGAATTTTTTTTTTTTGAAAGGAAATGTAACAACGAATTAGAGTTCTTTATTATATTTAGATAAAATGAAAAATCCTAACAATGTTTCTTTCAGCTTATTGTCTATTTATTCTCTTATTGCTCTCACAAGATTTCCAGATATGCAAGCCTTTTATACACTGTTCTGCTGACTCATCCACAACCTAACAGAATCTAGTCAATACTTTTGTTCTGGCAGTGCTGGATTGCAGCCTCAATCACAAAACAAAAAGTTGATAAGAAGGATTCACTCAAATTAGTGAAAGAGCTTCTAGACTATCAATGCACTGAAGAGCAGGTGAACTCAGTTTATTTAAAGATGCGTGTGCTCAAGAAGATGTTTTTGCTGTGTTCAGAGAACGCTATCTATTTGGGCAGACATTCCTCGTTAGCTGAAGAAAACATAGGAAAAGATGATAATAATAATGAAGGGGGCTCACAGTTTTCACCATCTAATGGAGAGCATGCTGAAAAGGATAGTGAAATAGATAATAAGATAAAGAAATTACAGAAAAAATGTGACAAACGGATGAAGAAACTCATACTGAAACACCAAGAGGAAATTCAGGAGTTCCACAAAGTTTGGGAGGAAAAAAGATCAAAAATGGAGTCGGATCACAAATTGGAGACAGCCTTTATTAGGAATATACACGGTCAAGGCTCTGTAGCATTGGATAAACTCAAGCTTTCGGATAAGAATTTTTCTATGAAAATGGAAGAGCACAATCTCCTAAAGGAGGTACAACTTAAAGATCTCGAGAAAGAGCAATTAGCTACTCTGAATAATGAGAGACAAAAAGCAGCCGACTGGCTAGCTAGAGCAAAAGCCTGCTTGACTGCAAGTAAGAGTTTAAGTACACAAGGGAATGACGATCTCACACCTTATGTCTCATCCTTAAGTAGACCTGCTGAGGCGATAGGTCTCCAAACTCCTGTTGAAAAATTGGAAACTGCTAATTTGCAAAATGAAGTGACGGAAATGCCCTTGGAAAGATCATCAGAGGCTACGGCTGAGCATCTTAATCAAATTCCTGAAGAAGTTCAAACAGTTGACTTGAGTGAAGAGGTTCCAGTAGAGGCGGCCCGAACTCCTTCTAATGAAAATGTGGGAAATGTTCACACTGAAGAACTAAGTAATGCATCTAACAAAGAGTCTCATGAAGGAAGTAAAAGTGCTTTACCTGATGCCTTAGGACAACAGTTGGTGCAATCAGAGCAAACCGAAGCTTTGCCAGATTCTTCTGACTTGTTGCCCCAGCAAGTACGTGTCTTTTACCTAATTTTCTATCAGTTTTTTGTTCTGTTGCCCTTTAGTCAGGTAGATTTCACCTTTCGGTTAGTGTAGGCTAAAAGCTCTAGTTTACCATTCTTCAAAAGTCAGCTTTGGTAAATGATCAACAATATGATAGGAAATTTTGAGATAATTAAACGTCCATTAGTGACTAGGCTAGGGTACTAAACGTAATATATCAAGCTTTAGTGGTTTTTTCTTAAAACAAAAAGCTCTAGTTGAATTTATTCATTAAAATTTCAATAAGTTTGAGGGGCTTATCTGTAGCTGCAATTACGTTAAAGTTTAACTCAGAGAAGGATGCTGTAATTACCCCTTTAAATATGATTCTCACTAAACTACCTTAAGGATATAAGGTATTAATGATATCTTATTTTTCAAGCCTTGATGCCAAATTCATTTGTTTTCGGCACAAACTATTTCCCTCTGAATGTTTGGTGGTATGTATATAAAATTTTACAAATAACATGGAAAATTGTGATAGGTACAACAAGATATGAATGTTGACCAAAGCTTCGTGTCAGCTGTACCACAAAATATAGATACAACACCAGCTGTAGAAAATCAAACCCTAAGTACTTCACGGATCGAAGTAGCAGCTTCGGCACCCGACACTGTGACCCCAACACTGTCCGATCTTGAAGAACCAACAACTGATGAAATTCCCGTGGTGTCCAACCATGAAGTTAGTGAAGATCACGATCAACGAAGAAGCTCCTCTCAAACAGCTGAGCCTGTGGGGATGCGAGTTCTTTCACATGAATCCATTTCTCAACGTGAGGAAAATACGGGAATACGTTCTGGTGAACAAAGTGTCGAATTACGTTCGGTTTCTCATAATGATGTGGCAAATCAACCTGTTCATCCATTGGGGATAGGTGGAGAGCATCTTAATGCACAGAGCTACCTCTTTGTCCATCCTACCCAGCTTTCCACTTCTTCAAGTTCAACTTCGTCTTTGTTAGCTGACCCACTTCATAATGAACTAGAGAGGTTACGTAAAGAAACTCAACAGTTGGACAAAAGCCACGAAGACATGGTTGGTGTCGGATTTCTTCTTGATTATATTACATCTTTTGTTTATTCATTAACTTGTAATGCTATTTACTCTCTTTCCACACACAGATATCGCAGCTGAAATCTGACTGTGAGAAGGAGATACTGGAGGTTATTGCTCAAATACGTCATAAGTATGAGTTGAAACGTCTGGAATCTGAAGGTGAATTTAGATTGAGAAGGAATGAACTTGACAAGATTCAGAGTAAACTTCTTATGAATAGAATATTGGCTGAGGCTTTCAGATCTAAGTGCGTGGATGTCAGGCCATCTGGGATCCCAGCTCTTAACCTAGGTTCTCTCTCTCTCTCTCATGAGAATAGTATCTTTAACTTCTTTTTGTTTTGTTATTGCTTTAAGCTTCCACCTGTTAAATAATCCATTATTTTTTTTGGGTCATACCCTGTTAAATAATTGCTCAACCTTATAATATTACTTACCAAAGTGTAGCTCACCTATAGATTTGAGCTAGGAACATTCAATCTTTCTCAATTAGTTCTTCATGTGACTTCAAAGACTTATGGGCATATGCTACACCAATGTACCAGTTACATAAATACCCCTATATGCTATTAACGCAGAAATTTGGCACATGGAAACTCATCTATTTTTGTTGTTTAGGCTTAAGTTACACTGAATAGAACGGTTGGATTTCCTAAATGTGCTCCTTGATGAATTTTCTTTTTCTTGTACTGATGACAAATCACATTAGTTCTTACGTATTTGGTTCCAGGATTAGACATCAAAGCAAAAGTGTTCCATCAGTGTTGCGAACTCCTCACTTTTGTTCTGATTTTCAATAGGAATAATTACAAAAATCACCTTGAGGTTTGGCCTTTTTTCAAAAAATGCCCTGAAACTTGAAATTTACAAAAGAAAACCTGCGTCCATGATTTTCCGTTAGTTTCAGGGTGTTTTTCGTTACCATCAAACAGTCCTCAGGGTGTTTTTTTGTAATTTCTAAGGTTTGAGGGTGTTTTTTATAAACGGTGCAAAACTTAGAGTGTTATTTGTAATTGATCCTTTTCAATAGTGTTCATCCTAAATAAAAAACTTTAATTTTGTTTCTTCAATGCCAACTATATCATTTCCCAAGCATGCTTTATCTTTATAAAGAGACTATATTGATCTGGAATTGCATCATCGACCATGTTTTACCATTGCAGTTGTAGTTAAACGATTTTGCTTAATATCTTTTTCAGGTGTTCCATCCAGTTTCATGCAGCACCTGCATCAGGTATCATCACATCCACCACCTCCAATGAGACCGCCTTCATGCGGCGGGCCTTCACCCAGCCCACTGGCACCTGCGCAGCAGCAGATAACTCCTCCATCTGTACCAACCATGCCTCTTTCATACGACCCACAATTTCTCAGAACTTCCTCTCCTGTCCCCACCCAAGCTGTACAACACACAGCACCTCTGAGATCGTCTCCCTTCACCACCCAAAGCGTTGCAGCATCAGCTCCTCCACCCCCCGCGCCTTCACCCAACCCACCGGCACCTGCGCAGCAGCAGATAACTCCTCCATCTGTACCAACCGTGCCTCTTTCATACGGCCCACAATTTCTCAGAACTTCCTCTCCCGTCCCAACCCAAGCTGTACAACACACAGCACCTCTGAGATTGTCTTCCGTCACCACCCAAAGCATTGTAGCATCAGCTCCTCCACCCCCTGCGTCAGCTGTACAACACACAGAAGCAGCTCGGAGGTCATCTCCTGTCCAAGCTGTACAGCACGCATCAGCTCTTTTCTCCTCCGCCCCCACCCTCACCCCCTCCCCCTCCCCCTCCCCCTCCCCCTCCCGACCCCCACTCATCGGTGCTCTCACTCATGCGGCAGTTAATAATCCTCGTGTGGGTGGTGGTGATGTTCGTGCTATGGCTCCGCACCTCCAATCATCCCGACCCCCCGCCGCTACGTCACCGCCAGTTTCCCAACTTGGGCCTCCACAAATGCTGCGGCCGGCCCCCCCACGGCCACCAGTGCCTAATTCTGTTTTTAGAACCCAGCCCAGTCCATCTCTATCTACTAATAGGCCGTTGGGCCAGCCCAATCCATCTGTATCTACAAACAAGGCTGAAAGGCCTGTGGGCCCGCCTAATCCGTCTCTATCTACACTGGGTTTGTTAGTGGATATGGATCAGAGACTGACTGTGACGGTAGCTGAGAATCGTAGTACATCTTCGCCTTTGCCGGATATTTGTCCTACTTTTCAATCATTAGAAATATCCGACTTGGAAATCCTGGGTAATGTAATACAGGGTAGCCAGACATCTGCTGGAGCACAAGATGTTGTTTGCCTTTCGGATGACGATTAACTCGTAGAACAACTTTTTTTCGTTAGTGTGATTAATTGAAGTAGAGAGAGGATTTAGGATTTTTGATCAGGTTATCCCTACTATCCTGTAAAGCCCAGAAAGTTGTTATAACTTCTAAGAACTTAAATGTGGGTTCGTATTCAAGCCAGCAGGGCAAAATGTTTCTTAATCTTAAACTCCTCTTCTAAAGCCAGCTATTTATTTTTATTTTAACTTGAATTTATATACTCTGTCTGATGTTACCTTTTTTTTTTTAATTGTTTTTAATATGATTCTATTAGGATATGAGGTAAGTATAAACAAATTCTTAGATGTATTTCATTATCTATCTGTACTAAGAAAAAAACAGAACAAAAAAAAAAAGAAAACTGAAAAGGAGATCTATAGATCTTGCGTTTAAATTAATAAATCTTGTCGCTAATTCAAGATAACAAGATAAAACAAGAAAGAGAAACAAGTAAATATGTTTAAAGCTGTGCAGGGATACGAATATGTGAATTCTTTTCAATACGATATGAATATGGCGATCTAAATTCTTTTTAATACAAAGACGTATGATACGAACACGACAATATAAATTTATTTCAGTATTTACCATTATAGAAGTATTAGAACACGCTATAATGATAAAACACATTCGAAGGTAGCTGTACAACCATTGAATTTCTTGCCAAATTTCAGATTACAAACTTTTGAATAAAGTGCATACTTATTCTTGCCAAATTTCAGATTACAAACTTTTGAATAAAGTGCATATTTATTGTGTTGAAATCTTCGATATTGGAATGAATGAATATCATACTCGATCCCTTTCGTGTACGGCTGAATATTATCAATCTTATGAGTTATGACGACTTGAAACTTTTATCTGTGAAATTGCCTACAGATTTTATTTGTACATTGAATTGTTTCATTGAGAACGGTCCAAACAATGTTACAATGTGAGTTTTTTTCGGGGTTTGGGTATCGCAGAGGCCCAATTGATGATGATTCTTCCAACTCAATTGTTTCATACATAAGCTAGAGTTTAAACTTTAAACCCTAACATTGGTTAAGAGATATAGTGTCTCATCTCACTAGACCAACTGAAATATGGTGTCACAATGTGAAATGCTAGGATCGGGAAAGTCTAATCTATACTATACTATTATATATTTGAGAACGGTTTTTAACTTTTTCAATTTCACATTTTGACTCAATATTATTTTGTGGTTTTTTTGGAATTATTAAATTCTACAAAAAAATCTCATTGGTTGATACTTCCTACAAATTTATTATTAAGAAAATAATATGGGAATTTATTATTAAGAAAATTTATTATTTCTCAATTTATTTCCTTAATTAACGTTGCAATATGCAATCATTATGGGAATTGAATTTAGTTATCTAAGGAAATTATTATTAAATCTATAATATTTCTTGCGTATAAATTTAATTGTTATATATGTTAAGCAAATGTTAACCCTAGCAAGTAGCCGCCCCTAACAATATGTTGTATAGTTACGAGTAATTTTGTGCTCCACTTTGTCATTTACATACAAGTTTTTTTCGGCATTTTCTTTATTGGTAAGCACTAAGCAATCTTCAGGTTGTTTTATATCCTACTAGATAATTTATAATGTTTTATACGTATATATTTACTTACTAATATATAACCTTGCCGATCATGATGTTGTTAGCTATTATTTCTCATTATGTATATATTGATCGAGTAATCCCTTTTAATTTTATTTTTATTCCTTTCATTCATCTGTTTTTCTCTATTTCTTTCTTTTTTTTTTCATAATTTCTGTGAATATTAAATTTATATTAATTATCAAGTTTATTCATTCACACCCCTCGGTGTTTTATTATCTCTATTAATTTATAATAAACTTTATTATTGAACTCCATATATCAATATATAAGTTGGTTTTTATAATTTTTCCATTTACATACATATTTATCATTAATGTAACATCTTACATCAATATAATAATGTTACTCATTGAGGTTCTTTGAGCAAAAGAAATATATGCATATACTCTTTAAAATGCATACTATTTTTGCACACGTTTCAATGAAAGAAACACATCTACTGACTACTAAATATGCCCATATTGAAAAAACCATTTGAAGTGCGATATAACTCGCTTAAAATAGAAAAACTATGACAAAATGTTCTTCAAATAATTCCCTCTTTCTCCAAATCTAAAAGGGTTAAGTTGTGTGTAACTCTCAATCTATGATGCAAAAAATTTTCTAAAATCCTACCTTGTCTTGTCGTGTCCGACACTATTATTCGATACTTTTTTAGTATAAAATAGTGAAAAAAAATCGTGCCAGCATGCCCATATGATGCCGTATTCAGGTCATCGTGTCCGTGTTCGTGTCCCTTATAGAGAGGTTTCAATATACCATATTTTTCAGATTTTTTTGGACAAGTTTCCCTTATGGACACAATAGTATTTTCACGTTTTCCATAAATTTTAACAGTTGACTTTTAGTCAGAGGGGGTATTTGGTAATTTACAAAATATAAGAGATTTTGAGCAATCCGGCCTAACTTCGGGGTATTCTAGCCCTATTTACATTTATGTAGCTTAAAAATTTGATGGCTAAACAAAATTATGAGCGCAGGAAAGATCAACAATTCCCAAATATCCCTATGACTATATGCATACTGCTGCATATTTCAAAATCTTATAATTTACAGATATTTCTAAAAGTTCTACTCTCCCGTGTTGTGTCCGACATTCATGTTGAATACTTTTCTAATTTAAAATGCTGAGAACAATATGTCTCAATATAACCGTAACGTATTGTGTTTGTGTCGCTGTGTCCGTCTTGATATCACTATCAAAATCAAAGCATTACACCTTTATTTGTTAATAGTGATGCCTAACCTAGTAATATTACGGCACTTAAGTGTTAAAAGGAGGTGCCACACTATTATAATAATTTGAGGTGATGAAAATTTTCCGAAAATAATTAGACCATTAATAGCAAGCTGCCACTATAGTTATTTCTTAATCACCTGGGGATTTTCATTTCCACACTAATTGTTCATTTAACTTTCACAAAATCATGAGCTGAGGACCAATCTATAGGTATTTGTTAGATTTTGTAATTGTTTAAAACCTCATGTGGTTTTCTGTAATTCTCGAAAAAGAGGAGGTGTTTGTAATTATGGAAAACCATAGGGGTACTGTATGTAATTCTCGCGTATGATCATCTAACCAATTCCATATCCCCTGCAAATCTTTAGCTGCCAAACACATTGTTATTAATACAATTATAGGCATGTATTTGAGTATTTCAGCCAAGATTTATAGCTAGAGATTGTCTATAGTCTATTCTATATTTATATGGTTGTACAAGACTGATCATTATAAGGGCAAGACACAGTACAGTACTCTCATTCCCAACTATATATAAATGGATATGTATCTCTCAAAAACATAATCAGACAGCTTTCTATATTATATTTTGATCTCTTTTATACTTGAATATATACTGACTTGTTCGTCCGAGGAAATTGTTTACTAGGATACTGGCATCTTGAATGTAATCTGAGGCAAATTTTGATTCTTTTATATCCGTAAGCTTTAAGGTTTTTTCATTTGATGAATCGCGCACGATTATTAGTAAATTTTGACGATCGACTTATGTCTGTTTCTGTAATTTCTCAACTTTGCAATTTTTACACAATCCTGCGTCGTGTTTATCAATCTTTTATACGTGCCTAATCCTCCTTGTCATTTTGTTGTCTGAGGAATGTAGGAGTACTTAATAAACTCAAGAAACAATTAATGCATGATATCTCCAGCTGAGCTTACTAATTAACTTCCTTCAAGAAAGAGCCAAACAGTACTGAATTCAAGCATAATCAGCCGGATAAAGCTTTTAATTTTATGATTTGTCTTAAACCTTGCCTAACTTGGGGCAAATCACCATTAATAATTAACAAAGATTGCTGGAATATTCGACCACATTATGTCATACTGTCATACAATACCTACAACGTATCTATCTGCGTAGACGAGAAAAGTTAAACCCCCTGCCAATCTCTGCTAAACTCCTATTTAAATTTCTTCTTATAACTCACTTCCCCCTGCAAATAATTAATTTACTTGCAAGGAATTATGACTTGATTGTCGTCTTTTTCCTAATTCTTTACTTTCTTTCTTGGATATACAGCTTCAGCAATCAGCATGCAGAACTTCAATGTTCTTTGACAAATCAAATCCATAAATATTTCCTAATAACATATATGAACACATTAGATTTTCAACTTTCATCATACCTTGATTCATAAAGCCTCCAAATTTCCAAAAAAACTCGATTTCAAGCTCCAAAAACGCGATAATTCTCTCTTTTTTCGCGGCTTTAATTCACAGTCGCTTTCTCCATGTGACGTACCCTGCATTTTCCATGATGTTCATCACACAAATCTTGATTTTCAAGCTCAAACTAACCTATATACAAGATCCTGCCATAAACATAATCGTCTGATCATATCATATCCATATGATTTCACGTTGCAGGTAAGGAGATGGTCTTAACCAGAAGTCCCAAAATGAGAAACGGACATTATCTGGAAGGCATGATAAGTGATTACATGGGAGGAAAAGCCAAAACGAGAACACAGAAAAATTCCTCGATTCGTCTCGTCACTCTCTTAACATTTCTGCAATTCGCATTTGCACTTTACGCCACTTCACTTTTGTATTTCCTGAGCCCTTCAGTAGACTTACGTTCCCGAATAGCAGAACAATGGAAGAACTTCATAGTCACGCCTCACGTCGTCAGCCACTACCAGGAAACCACAATCACGATAATCAATCAATCCCAGGTCTGCGAATACGAGAAGATAGATTTCGAGCAGAAGAAATCCAAAGACTCCCAAATGATCAAGCTAAAAACAGAGCTTTATCGAGAAGTACTCGACTTCCAAAGCAGGAAATTTGGGGCCGAGACGCTCGACGAGCTAATGGAGATGAAATCCAAGTGGGATTCGAGCGGGCGCCCTAAAATTACCGTAATTTTGAACCATTTCAAGCGGAAGACTCTATGCGCGCAGATCGATTCCTTACTTCATCAAACGGTGCCTTTCCACCATGTCTGGGTGCTTTCCTTCGGAAGCCCTAATGAGAAATCCCTAAAACGAATTGTGGAGAGTTATAATGATTCGAGAATAAGTTTCATCAGCTCGACGTATGATTTCAAGTACTACGGGAGATTTCAAGTGGCTTTGCAGACGGAAGCAGATCTTGTCTACATACTCGACGATGATATGATACCTGGGACAAAAATGCTGCAGATTTTGTCGCATGTGGCGGGGACTGAGAAGTACAAGAATTCAGTTCTTGGTAGTATTGGGAGGATTTTGCCTTTCAGGCAGAAAGATTTCACTTTTCCGAGTTATCGGAAGTTCAAGTCGAAGGAAGCTGGTCTTTATTTGCCTGATCCTGCTTATGATATCACCATTAATAGAGTTGTTCAGGTTGATTTTCTGTCGAGTTCCTGGTTTTTGTCCGCGGAGCTTGTGAAAGCGCTTTTCATTGAGACGCCGTTCACTTTCATGACTGGAGAAGATTTACATTTAAGGTATGTATCTTGAGATGTTTTCGTAATTCCAGAGACCTCCCCTACCTCTATATCAAATTACATAAACCTCCCTATTGTTGAATGATGCTATCCAACTTTGTTGATTAAATTTTTAGTCAGGGGGGCGTATTTGTAATTTCAAACCTAAATGGGTAGTTTGTGTAATCTATTTTCTCTTATAAAGCAACAACCCATCTGGTAGTTGGTGTGGTGTCCTGGTGTGAAGTGTCTTTTGACTATTTTTGTGAGTTTTAATTTCTTTTCTCTCTCCTATTTTTTCACTCACCTCAACATTCTATTATGTTTACTCTCTACTCTCTACTCTCTACTCTCTCCTCTTCCTCAATGTTTTTCATATTTCTCTTTCTTCTTCCTAATTTAGGTCATATAATTTTATCTTATTCGAATTATATATATTTCACTTATCATAATTAATTTCATAAGTACGTTAAAAATAATATAATAATATATTTGTATTAGAAATTTACATTAGATTTTACAAATATATTTGTTTTTAATTTGCACACAAATCGAATGTGTCAAATTACTATATAAATAATTAAATGTGAAGAATTGCCTGTTGATTAATTGGCTTTGGAACACGCATGTTATAGTTAATGTTTATGACTTCTTTCTGTTTAACTATATGATTAATGTGTTTCTACAAAACATGCATGCAGTTATCAACTTCAAAAGTACAGGGATGCCGGCTCATTTGTGCTACCAGTTGACCCAAACGACAAAGAAACGTGGGGCGACAGTGAACATAGGCTTGCTTATGTATCTGAAACAACTGTAATCTTCAAAGGCATTGTCCAAGTGAGAGATGATCAGTGGTGGAAAGCCCTTTCGACCGGCTACATAACGCAGTGGGCAGCAATGAATTCTCAAAAGATTGATGCACTTTTCTACACCCACTCCGTTCAAGAAGTTAGAGCCCTCGCTCCACTTATCGAAAAATTTAGAACCACTACCGGAAAGAAGGCCTATGTTGTGGTCTCCGGGGGAAAATTCTGCTCGTGCAAAGATGCCACTGTAGCTTTGAAATGGCCTAAGTCAGTGTGTCAAGAGAGAAGGTTCAAGATTTTTGATCTGGGAATCGGCGCGCTTACCGAGCTTTCAGACTCGGAGGTGCCTGTTTTGCAAACGGTGTATGCTAGCATGAAAGGGCTTATCAAGATTCATAATCCGAGCTTGGTGATTTCTGTGTCGGATATTGACTCGAATGTGAAGAAGGCTTTGAAGATGGCATGTGAGGCTAGTTTAAATGGGACCATGTTGGTGCTTTTACCAAGATCCACCGTGCCGAAGGCTCTCTGGATGGCTGATCTTCGCCCCACGGCCTTACCTAGTAAGTTCATTTGGTTCTTATTACTAAAATACCATGTTTGTTTGTTACCGTTATATTCCATTTTCAACTCTAAAAGTATTGTAAACTAGTTACAGGCAAGATCAATCCATTGTATTTGTGTCTAGTTTTAGGAAGAGTGATCAATCAAATAGCAAGTTGTTTGGGTTCGGCCAAACTGAGTTAGGGGCTAAAATTTCCTTACACGGACATTGAAAAATTGTTACATATGTAGATTGGAACCGAATGAGGCTTTCCATAAGCATCATCACACAAAATCGGGCAACTTCTCTTGCACGTCTTCTCAAGTCTCTGAGTGATGCGTACTACTTAGGGGACGAGGTCCCAATAACCTTCAACATGGATAGCAAAGTCGACGAGGCGACTATAAAGCTAGTGAACTCTTTCGATTGGCCCCACGGGCCGAAATTTCAACGTAGGCGGATCATCCAAGGAGGGCTGATACGGGCAGTCAGTGAAAGTTGGTACCCATCCTCAGACGACAATTTCGGCCTATTACTAGAGGATGATATAGAAGTATCTCCTTACTACTATCTATGGACCAAATACACCATTTTGGCTTACCACTACGATCCTCAAGTATCTCTCCCCGAACTCACATCGATCTCCCTCTACACGCCGCGTTTGGTTGAGGTTGTCAAGGAAAGGCCTAAATGGAACGCGACTGACTTCTTCAAGAAGATCCATCCAAACACACCTTATCTCCACCAACTGCCGTGCAGTTGGGGTGCAGTTTTCTTCCCCAAACATTGGAGGGAATTCTACGTGTACATGAACATGAGATTCACCGAGGACGCTAAGCAAAATCCGGTCCAAATCCCGAAATCAAGAACGAACGGGTGGCAAGCTTCTTGGAAGAAGTTTCTCATTGACATGATGTACTTGAGGGGATACGTTAGCCTGTATCCGAACTTCCCGAATCAACAGAGCTTCTCGACCAATCATATGGAGCCAGGCGCGCATATAAGCGCGAAAGACAACGTCTTGAGGCACGATAAGGGAGATTTTGAGGTGCCATTGTTGAAGCAAGATTTTAGGAACTATTTGCCAAATGGGAAGCTGCCACCAGCTTCGAAATTGCCATCTTTGAACCTGTTTAATCGGGCAGTGTCTCTCAAAGGGTTGAAGAGCGCGGGAGCTAAGCTGGGGCAGGATGTGATTGAATGCAATCCTACTGAAATAGTTGTGGTGGATCAGGAAACAGGCCTACCTGCACATTGTGCTAAATTCTGATTATTATTTATTTTTAGTGTTTATTTTACAAGCCCCTTTGTTATGTTTGTTACATCAATCTTTTAAGTGTAGATAGATGAAATGAGCTTGAAATGTATATAAGAATAACTGTAAAAAGAATCATCACAAAGAAAAAGGGAATAAGTGAAAAAGAAAGATATTTGAAGATGTGAATTTGATTTAATCCTAATATTTGTTTAATATCACTATTCCAATCCGTTTCTTCTCTCATCTTTTTCTTGTTTTTATTATCTTTTACTATTCCTTTTTATTACGCAGAACCTCATTATTTTGATGGTTAAAATTGAGTAATATTTATATAAGGATAATTACATTTACACCCCTTAACTTAAGGGTAAATATAGCAACATTTCCCTAAACTATTGGAAATTACAGATAGATCTTGTAACCCTAAAATAAATCTTAACGAAATGATGAGCGAATTGATTAAGTTGTTGTCCAATTAATAAAATGGAGCATCTATTTGAAAACAAGAAAATCACTTACGACAGAACCAAAATGTTAGATATAGTCATAGTCAAGGGGATGTCTCTATAATTTTCAATAGTAGGAGAATCTTGCTGTATTTTTCCTTAAATCGAGAGTGTAAATATAATTATCCCAATATTTTTTTTTGTATATTTATTAAATCCCAATAAAGAGGGCCGTTCAACTGGTTTACCTACTCAAACATATGTCATAAAGTAGGTAGCATTAAATAATTTTTCAATTGATAATTGTGTTTTCCCAATTGCAGAGAAAAATAAAAACCGACATAACCTTGGAGTCCACCCATAATTTGAAAGCTATGTGACATCTCTTTAAGACTTTAACAAAGCACTTGTTTTCCGCGCTTTCAAACATTAAATTTGAAATTTGACAAGCAACTCTTCTTTTTTTTACCCCTTTTTTTTTAAATTCGATCATTGTCATTGCAATGAATGGAACCCCAAACCTCCATATTGAGAGTAATATCCGGTGGCTATTGAGTCAATGATAAGCAATTCTTTAAAATCTCAAAACTAAAAAGTTGTAAATTGGCCAATGAGGCTCTAAATTAATGGTAAAAATTTAAAACGAAGCATTTTTTTCTTTTATTTATCTTTTAAAATATATTTTCTCTTTTCAATTTTTTCTTTTATTTACCTTTTAAAAAATATTTTCTCTTTTCAATTTATGTTTTTGTGTTGATTTATTATATAAGATGTGGTTGAAAATATGTGTGATAGTTTAGATTTTAGGGATAATTATATTTACACCCCTCGGCTATTGGCAATTCCAGAGACATCTATCGACTATGGCTCCGTCTAAGACTTAAATCTTGTCAAAGTTATTTTCTTATTTCCAAGGAAATACTAACATTTTATTAATTGTCAAACAACTCAATCATTTCATTCATTCCACATATAACAAAAACTATAATGTAAATGTTATAAGTAATTTAGTCATTTTGTAACTTTTCGTTAAGTCTTTAGGTTTTCGTTAGAGTTAGGGGGTCTGTCTGTAATATCCAATAGTCAGTGGAGTGTTGATATATTTACCCCTAAGTTGAGTGGTATAAATGTGATTATCTCAAGATTTTATGGTATTAGACTATTAGGTTAACTATGAAAAACGTATTTGTGATAATCATATATATATATATATATATATATATATGAAAATGAATGAGTCTACTGTTTTAGAAAAGGTGTATATGTGTCTATGACATGGACAAGTTGTTTTTATTTCTTTTGTCCATGTCAACTTATTTCTTTATATGATTTTAACCACAATTAATGTTAATAGAATTAAATGAAAAATTGACTAATAAATGTATTGCAACTCTTTTCCTACTTCTTTTGTACTCATTTAATTTGTTGCTAAAAATATTAAATCAATTCAATTAATTATTGCATTTTATCACCAGTTTTAATAATAACTTTTTTTTTATAATATTCATTTAACAACATTTAAAAGTCATGTATTAAATTGTTGCATTTTATCACCAATTTTAATAGTTATTTTTTTTATAATATTCATTTAACAACGCCTAAAAGTTTTAATATTTTTATTTAATAATGTGAATAAATTTCATTAAGTTATTATATATAAATATTAATATTTCCATAATATAATGAAAATTTTAATAATGAAATGAATATTATTGTTAATTAATAATGAAATAATAACAAATTATTCAACAAAAAAATAATATCAAGTATACAAGAGATTCCAATAATTATTTATATGGTCTATTATTAAATATTTTTTATATTGTAATTATTATTTTAATATTTTTATATGTGTTGATATTCTTGCTAAACTTGGTCACAAGCTGGCTAACGATTTCTATTTTTGGCTTGAGCTTCCTATTGAGTTTGTAGATTGTATTGTGGACGAAACTTCTTAATTTATGCTATTTTTTTCGACAAAAAAACATATGTTTATATCGATTGTGTGAATGATGTAAAATATATATATATATACTCCCTCTATTACAAATACAAAATCATATCATATTACTATTTTTATATATTTAAAATGAATTTTTCATATATATAGTTCATGATTATTTTATAAAAAGAATTATTTTGGTGTGTGTTTCAAATTATGAGTTAATTAGTTATATGTATTGTTAATAATTATATAAGAAAATATGATTCAATTTATTTAATAATATATATTTTATAAATAGATTTTCCCATGCAATGTAGGAAATATATATATTAATTTATTAAAAAAACTCTGTTAAATTTGTGAAATATATTTAAATTGTTAATATATAAAATATAATTAATATTCATATATTAAATTATAATTATAAATTAATTTTCCCGATGCGACGCAGAGTTAAAAGCTAGTTGATTATTAGAACGGATTTGTTCTTGATTTGAATTATATTAATATATAATTGATTGAATTTAATAGAACAGTTTCAAAACTAGTAAGTTATGAATGGTTAATCAGTTACAAAATGGAAATTTACTTTTATAAAAGTAACTCATTCCCAACATAATAAATAGCAAGTTTTCAAAGTAGCTATTTAAGAACATATTAATAGCTATATTAAATAATTCTAATGTGTTCATTTAATATATAAAAAATTAAATATACTTGACTAACAAAATCAAATTTTTACAGTTACATGGAAAAGTCGTTACAGAAAATTAGAATAATTACTTTTTGAAACGAGGAGAAAAATGTAACTGAAAATAAAGCAGATATATTTTCAGTTAATCTTCCCCGACAGAGGCAAACAAAATCAAATATTCATACCGATCTCTTCGGACACAAAGATTGTTCTTTTCTCTTCTCTCTCTCACAACCAATCGGCTGAAGAAATCCGTAAGACTCTCAAACCCTAGTCGTCACTACTCCTCACCAGTCACGGATTAGCAACTTTTTTAAAAACAATAAATTTTTGCTCTTTTTTTTTTAATTTTGCATCTCTTCATACGGTTGGTAATTCAGTTAATCGATCTTTCTGAAATCGAAAGGAATCTTCGTTTGCTGGTAAGAACCTCCAGTGTGTTCACTGGTAATCTAGGCTCAACTGGGACACTTCTGTTTTATGCTTTATGTCTCCTTCAATGCCCCTCGTGCTTGAATTTTCACTTTTTCCCTCGAGATTTGGAGATGAGCTGGAAATCTTAGTTTAATTAGCTTTGGACATGGATGTATCTCTGATAACTGTTGCATATTTTGCGGTAGTTCTGTCCCGCAGATCAAAACTCTAGGAAACGGTATCTTGGTTTTGTTTTTGGAACATTTTGGAGATTTAGTTTGAATTTGCTTATTATTACACTTTTTTGGTAGTTTGGCTTCCTTTCATTTGGCATCCATGTCACATCGGCTATATGAGTTGTGAAATGGCTTATTTGAATTATTTACAAACATTTGAACTGCAGCCCTGATTTAATGCGTTCTTTGTTTAAAGCATTTCAAAAATAAATAAATCTGAGTGGGTGATGGAATGTGATGTAACGATGAAGTATTGGATGAATTTTTTGCTGCATAAACGTAATGGCTTTTGTATGTGCTCTATAGGATTTTCATTTTGGGGGGTTGTAAGTTTCAAAAAAAAAGTTCAGATTTGCTGAAGTTTTTTTTTGGTGAGTCAGATTTTGCTGAAGTGGCAGACGCAATATACTATACTGAAGTTGCTCAAGAGCTTGTTTTCTGCTTACAGTTGAGCAACTTTTTTCATCACAATGGGAACCTCGCTTCGCAGGTTTGTAAAGCTGATGATGTTGACTTGCAAAGACAAATGAAATCCTAGCTCAAAGATAACATACTAACTTTTTTTGTTTTGTTTCTTTTTGCAGTGGGGTTTCTAAGAAGTCGAATGACACTGCTCGTCTTTTTCTAACCACCATCGTGGGAATGGTGTTGGGCTATTTTATAGGTGTTTCATTTCCATCTGTTTCCTTAAGCAAGGTGTGATACAAACTGTCATGTAATTTGCTCAAAGGAGAATGTTTCTTACCCATTATTTTTTTTCTATAATTATACTTTTTTTTTCTTTGTGCTGGCAGATTAATCTACCATCAAGTTTAATGACGTCCCTCGATGCAGCGTTTAGTGATGATCAGCATAGTTCTGGTAGACGTAGTTTTCCTGAAAATCTTGGTTCAGGTGGTACTCCTTTGACACCTAAGGTACTTCTTTTGCTCATGAACTCTTAGCTCCTTACTCTAGGTGTAAATATAATCATGTGCACATAAAAAGAGGTTGTTATGACATAAAAAATTGGTTTGTTTCATATTATTGATTTTTTTTCATTTCAGGTCTATGTCCCTACGAATCCCCGTGGTGCAGAGTCTTTACCACCAGGAATTGTTGTGTCAGAAACAGATTTTTATCTGCGAAGATTATGGGGTGAACCTAGCGAGGTAATTTTGAACGAAGTGGTGAAGGATTTGGAGTCTGAATTAATATGTGCTTTGAGGTTCTTTCTCAGTTGTTTTTTGATGTAATTGTTCATTATGATTGTTTCTCTCTAAGTATTACTGGATTTATTTTAATTTAGTTGCATACAATCGCCAATAGTAGTTCTCTTGGATAAATCTGTGGTATCACTGGCTCTACACATATTATTCTTGATATTTAATGGAAGTGGGGTATGCTTATAACTGCATGCTGGAACTTTCAGGATCTGAAAAGGAAGCCAAAGTACCTAGTAACTTTTACAGTTGGTTTGGATCAAAAGGACCATATCAATGCAGTTGTGAAGAAGGTAGACGGAGTTTTTAGAAATTTAATAAGCTACAAATTGACTTCCTTTACTTAGAGTGAACTAAGACTAAGTTTGGTATATCATTGTAGTTTTCTGATGATTTTCAAATACTGCTTTTCCATTATGATGGCCGAACAAGTGAATGGGAGCAATTTGAGTGGTCACAGCATGCCATACACGTCAGTGCTAGAAAACAAACAAAGTGGTAATATTTTAGTTCTTTGTGAGCTTCTGGACTTCTTTATTGATAGATGCCTTTTGTTGTAGACTAGAGCCTATGAGTTGTGTCATGGAGTGATTGAACTAAATAACTTGGTCAGAATTATTAAAAATGATTTTCAATATGCCTAGAGGACTAAAAAAGGTGCTACTCTGATGTGCTAAAACTCAAGGTCTACTGCACAAACTCACTTAGTAATTCATATTTCACATAAAATTATGAGTCTCTTGTTGGAAGTTATCTTTTTTTTGGTGTGCAAAAATAATTCTCTCCACTTCTGATGACTTCTCCATATTTGTCTGCTTACATAGGTGGTATGCAAAGAGATTTCTGCATCCCAATGTTGTAGCTGCTTATGATTATATTTTCATTTGGGATGAAGATCTTGGAGTGGAGCACTTCAATGCTGACAAGTAATTATCATTTTCTGTAGTTTCTACTACTTACAGCTTGTAATTATAACTTATATTATACAATGAAGATTAACTGATCTTTAATTTCTGAACATGCTAGGTATATCCAATTGGTCAAGAAACATGGCTTAGAGATCTCTCAACCTGGCCTTGAACCCAACAATGGACTGACGTGGCAAATGACTAAGAGGAGAGGTGACAGAGAAGTTCACAAGTAAGTTTATGATTTAACACTTCAAAAAAAGCTATAAAAAAGGAGGATGCTTTTTGTGAGCATATGTTTGTAACCTGGAGATGTTTGGATATTGATAACAGGGATACAGAAGAGAAACCAGGCTGGTGTAGTGATCCACATTTGCCTCCATGTGCAGCGTAAATATTCTCTCTGAGTGTCCCATAGATTTGACTGTTGTTTTTACTCGTTCTATGAATTTGGTTGTCTATCTCTCTGAGTGCTTGGCTGTGGGGTAATTTAAATGGATAGGACAGAAAAATCGCGTTTATGAAGCATATATTTTGATAAAATGAATCTGATTCAATGCCTTGCAAATAGAGACAAAAAAATTGAGCACGGAAGAGCTATTA
This sequence comes from Verbena officinalis, assembly GCA_958496215.1. Taxonomy (NCBI): domain Eukaryota; kingdom Viridiplantae; phylum Streptophyta; class Magnoliopsida; order Lamiales; family Verbenaceae; genus Verbena; species Verbena officinalis. The sequence continues at coordinate 3,593,357 of OY292385.1, forward strand.
TTTGGGGGTAATATCTCTCGGATATAAACCATTAACAATCTTAAATAGTTGGGAGAATATTAAAATTAAGTTAAATTGATGGAACGGGACCTGGGGTGAGTAAACAAAGAAGGAAAATTGACTTAATTGCATTGAGGTATTACCATATAGAGTTTTTTGGAGAAAATTTGTATTTTTCACCCTCTGCCTCCCAACATTTTGTTGAGAGGTATCTTTTCTGATACACATATTAATGGATCCTCATCTCTACATGAACCTCAAATCTAACACTTACCTGTCAAAAGCACAAGAATAATAGTGTTTCTTGTTGTTTTCAGCTTTGTAGAAATTATGGCTCCAGTGTTTTCTCGTGAAGCTTGGAAATGTGTTTGGCATATGATTCAGGTATTTTTCTCTTCAATTGTGTCACCGGGTTCCCTTGTTTCACTGTGTTGTTCAACAGTAACTCATTTGATCTTGTTCTTGCAGAATGATTTGGTACATGGATGGGGATTGGACTTTGCACTAAGAAGATGTGTGGATGTTAGTCTCTGTGTGTGTGTGTGTGTGTGTGTGTGTGTGTGTATGTGTGTGTGTGTGTGTGTGTGTGTGTGTGTATGTGTGTGTGCGTGTGAAAATAAATTATGCATTGATGATGGGAGAAAGCCATATATAGCATGCTTCTTCCAACCATAAATATTACCTTGCTTTTGAATCTCATTCATGGCGTAAAATGGCATACTTGGTCAAAATCTTCTGATCGCTTAATTTTCCTGTGCAGCCTGCACATGAAAAGATTGGGGTCGTTGACTCACAGTGGATTGTGCATCAAGTGATTCCATCACTTGGAAGTCAGGTCAGTCATTAATAGCTTGCTAATATTCTGTATAATTTTCTTTCTTATACTTTCTGATTTCTTGACATAAGGATATATGTATTTAATAAGACTTAAGACATGCTAGAATAACTTCATGCACAACATATTTTCTCCGTCCTTATTACTGTTATAAAATTTAACGTATACCCCCAATCTGCTTGGAGGTTACATTTTTACCCTTCCATGACAAAATTATTTCAATATTTCTACTATCATGACTTGGAACTGTGCTTTCTGTTAGTAGACAAAAGTTTATGGAGGACAAGCCTCGAGTTTTAAAGGATGTGAATATTTGCTTATTTACTTCTTTATTTTTCTCAAGTGCCTATCTGTTAAAACAATACTTAAAACTCTTAACTAAATCTGAATCTGTTATGACTTTCCAGGGAGAATCTGAGAATGGAAAAGCTCCATGGCAAGGGGTATGTAAAAACTTTATATAGCTAATTATCCCAACATATTTTCATTTAAGACGTTCCTAAGAGGGAAACATTTCTAGATTTTCTGCAGAAAATTAATCCTCTTATGTTCATATCATTTTCTTCTTTCTCATAGGTACGGGAGAGATGCAGAAAAGAGTGGGCGCTTTTCCAGGATCGCCTTGCTACTGCAGACAAGGCATATTTTTCACACCTTTAGAACATTTAATTATGATCTGATGCTATGATAGATCCTGTACATTGCTTTGTTCGTTCGTTTTTCTTTTCTTTATCGTTTTTTCCCCTATACCTCGAGCGATGGCCCTATTCTTTTACTTGAGTTGTCACCTTCTATTATGTGAGATATGAGTTTTACTTATTATAGGGTAACCACGTTATGGTTAGTGTAAAATCACCATTAGATGCTGAAAGAGAATTTCAGTTCTGTTGTGCAGAAGTAGATATAGGTTCAATGAGTTTGTACTTATTGACGACATTAGTGTATTTTCACTCCGAGACTTTATAATATAGGCATATAGCCTTTTTATTTATTATATTCTTGCTATTTATCTGGTGAATATTGATAGCTAATGTGTCTATTGATTGTCTCTTAAATTACATAAAAGTCCTGTTCCAGTTTAATCTGTAAACAAGATATGACACTTGTTTGAGAGTTTACCATTTGAAAAGTTGATTTTTTTTTTCTAGTATGTGCAAAAATGTGCAAGCTATTAACATGTTACATGTCTAATGTTCAAATTGCCCTTTTGAATGGATATTCAAAGGTTTTAGGCATATATTAACTAGAATCTGATGATGGTTAAGGTTTCATCCAATATAGGGGGACTGTAATTTCCAAAATAAGGACCTTGTTGTGTAATTAGCTCTAATTTGGGGGTCTAGCTATAATTATTCATAAAATTCCAAACTTAGAACTTTCTTATTTATTTGAATTAGATCTGGCTAAAATTGGCCAGTCATACGAAAAGTGTTCACATTATACATAAGTTACATGAGTAGTGTAATTAACATATAACATGATGGGAAAATTTTAGATATCATCCGTCAACTTTGAGATTTTTAGGATATATTTTATAGAAACAAATAATCCATCCCCTAACTTTAAAAGAGTTTCATATTAGGGACAAAATTATCGAAGTTAGATTTTCACGTTAGAAAAAGTTGTAAGTTGTGTGCCCTTGTGTGAGGGCATCCAATAAGCAATTTTCACTCTAAATCATTACTATATAGTTAAAAACAACCACTTAAACTAGAATTTCTGGTTGCCGCAACTTTTCTCAACAAGAAAGTCTTAATTCCGACAAAAATTTTTTCGGGTATACAACTTTTTAGAAGTTAAGAGGATGGATTATACATTTCTATGAACTTATACCCAAAAAATTCCAATTTTACAAAGTTGGCCAATGAAATAACAATTTTTCCCTAACATTATTAATATCATTTTCATGAGCTTAATTTCCAAAGTATGAAAAGATTTGTGGGGTAAGGTTTAAGTTCTTACCTCTCTCACTCACCAAACGAATTGATTTTCTTTGTGGGTTGTCAACGTTTGCTTACGCAAAAAGAAGTGCTCAAGTTCACCTTCCTAACTTGTGTACCAAGACTCTTGATGTAAGAGAAATTAATCATTTTTATTACTAAATGTTAGTTGCCAACATTAAATTATATTAATTAATGCTGCACAATTTTGAGGAAATTCATTTTGGACCAACAAAATATTCACCGCATATTTCTATATTACTAGTTATATCATATTTCTATATTACCATCAAAAGGCGTAAAATAAAGGTTCGGCACTATGCTATCTTAACCAGTGATCTTCACTTCGAGTTCCTAAGAATGTAACTGCCATTGATAAAAAGAGTTTTGCCTCTAAGTAATTCGACCCGACTCGACCCATAATAATAGGCGTTAGAAGAAAAAAAAATTATATCATATTGCATATTTAAGGGTCATCAGAATTAAATATCACCATACTCTTACTACACGTTTTAATAACTCTATTAATAAATGTTCAATGGGAATTAATTGGAATGCGAATAATTTTTGGAGCAATTCAACAAAAGTAGCCAAAATCAACAATTTATGAGCAATTTGCAAACATGCTCAATCATAATCTTTATATATTTATTTCTTTATATAATAATCCTACACTTTAATTATTAATTCAGATTTTCAAGTAATGATTATGTAAAAAGGTGAATTATGTCTACCACCCTTAAGGTTTTCTCCAATTACAATTTACTCCCTATATTTTCCCACATTACAAAAGTCTCTACAATATTTCATTTTATTACAGAAAAGCCCCTGAAACTATAGTACAAGAAGCCAAATAATGCAAATAATCAGCCTATTTCAGGATTTTTTGGCATTAAAGTAAAATATTAGGAAGTATTTTGTAATTTCTGAACACAGAAAAACTTAATTATAATTAATTCAAAATTCAGGAACAATTGAGGCAATTCGCCAATTCTAAAATTTAATTTCAAACAACCAATGAAGTGGCTAGCCTTGCTTATAATGGCCGTTAAGGACAAATCCAACAAAACCCAAAAACAAACAATTTTAGCACCAACCACATGCTAATTAATACCAATAATACACTCCATTTTCTTACATTCTAAGTTCCAACACAAGCCTAGCCCATCTCTCTCCTCTCTCTCTCTTCCACCACCACTCCCGCCGCCGCTGCCTCCTCCAAACTCACCGGCGGCCACTTCTGTGATATTGAGCACTAACATTTCACCTTCGAAGGTTTGCCACTAGCTCTCTGTATGAAGTGAAAATTATAACACGTTTGTGTTTGATTATAATTTAGCTTTTTCTTGATTCCTTTTCTCTGGAAATTTATTTTAATTTCCAGAGGAAATGGGAGAGATGACAGGTTTCCAGTTGGGTGTGATCGGTGCATTGTTTCTTTCTGTCGCGTCGTCGGTATCCATAGTCATCTGCAACAAGGCATTGATGAGTAATCTTGGTTTTCCATTTGGTAAGAAACTAAGAATATATTCTCAATCTTGTTTAATGAATAATACTATATTAAACTTCATTATAGGGGAAATGTCACTTTCAAGCTTCACCCAGCAGGCTCTAAATTTTCATTTTCTTAGCATACAAATTGTATGATATGTTTAGGGTTATTACAAATAACCCCCTGATGTTTGCGCCATTTACGAGAAAAATACCCTGAAACCTGAGGTGCATGCGGCAATTTATAATGTAAAATCAATGACTCAGGGTGTTTTGTTGTAATTTTCAAGGTTTCAGGGTGTTCTTCGTAAACGGTGCAAATTAACCTCAGGGTGTTTTTCTTAATTATTCAAAATATTTACAAAATCATTGCAAGATTTTAATAAGATTATAGTAACATGTAAAAAATGAAATTAATTATTTTTGTATATTCCAGCAACGACGCTTACGAGTTGGCACCTGATGGTAACATACTGTAGTCTTCATGTGGCGTTGCGCTTAAATTTCTTTGAAAATAAGCCGATCGACATGAAAACAGTCATGCTATTTGGAATTCTAAATGGTGTCTCCATAGGATTCCTCAACCTAAGCTTAGGATTTAACTCCATCGGCTTCTATCAGGTAAAATTTGAGTTTATAACATCCTTTAACTATGTATAATGTAAGTGTAAGGTAGACATAGTTATAAGTTATAAGGGATATATTTGTAATTTTGAAAACTAAAATTTATTATTAATTTTAATCAATTTGACATTTTTTGATGTTGTGCAGATGACCAAACTTGCAATTATACCTTTCACTGTCCTGTTGGAAACTCTGTTCCTGAAAAAGCAATTCAGGCTAGTATAATCAACAAATCTTGAAATATAAAAGATTTTAAAATGAAAAAACTCAGAAAAAATATTTCCTAAATTTATGAATTATATTATATGCAGTCAGAAAATTAAATTTTCTCTGTCAATCCTGCTACTCGGAGTTGGCATTGCATCTGTAACCGATCTTCAGCTAAATTTTGTCGGGACGATTCTCTCACTTCTAGCCATCATCACAACTTGTGTAGGCCAAATTGTATGTTTTCTCACTTCTTAAATTTTCAATATACCTGGATATGGAGGGTGAATTACATCTGCTACCCCTAAGGTTGAGCAAATTACAATTTAGTCCCTCTAATTTCAAAAATTACAAGAAGCTCCCTGACATTTCACTTTATTGCAAAAACTGCCTCAAACTATAAAACACAACAAAAAATGCAAATAATCAGCCTGTTTTAGGGAGTTTCTTTTTGTAATTTCTGAAAGCAGAGGGACTAAATTGTAATTAGGACAAACCTCAGGGGTAGTGAATGTAATTCGCCCAATCATTAATTTAGTCTCAATTTCATTTTCGTTATAAACTCGGTGCAAATTTTCATTCTCAGCTTACAAACACAATACAAAAGAGGCTGAATGTGTCATCAACTCAGCTTTTGTATCAGTCAGCTCCATTTCAGGCAGCTATTCTATTCGTCACCGGCCCTTTCTTGGATCAATGCTTAACAAAACAGAATGTCTTTGCTTACAAGTATTCTCCACTAGTTTTGGTATGTTTTCCATTTGCTTAATTTGCAATTTAAATAATGAATAACATCAGTTACATTACTCTCTTAAGGCCATCTAACCAGAAGACTTACTTAAAAACCCTTAGGGGATGTAATGGTAATTTTTCAGAACAAGATGGACTGTTTTGTAACTATATCAAACACCAGGGGGTTTAGCTCTAATTTACCTACTAATTACTAGTCTATGCATTTTGAATGACTATTTTTATGTTTCACTAAACTTAATTCACAAGTTACTCGATACAGGGATTCATCCTACTTTCATGCTTGATAGCTGTGTTCGTGAACTTCAGCACGTTCTTGGTGATCGGGAAGACATCACCGGTTACGTATCAAGTATTAGGGCATCTCAAGACATGTCTTGTTCTTGGATTTGGATATACTCTCTTGCATGATCCCTTCACTGTAAGAAACATTATCGGAATACTTATTGCCATCATCGGAATGGGATTGTATTCTTACTTCTGCACAAATGAAACTAAGAGAAAGCAAGACGGAGATGTTCCGGCAGCTTTATCCCAGGTGATTTTTCCCTACCATATTATGAAGAATGTAGGCCAAATGCTAAGTTTTTACTTTAATTTTGTGGCGATTTATATCTGGCTACCTCGAAGTTTTGCGTGTTACAAATTACCATTTAGTCCTTAATGTTTCACAAATAACTCCAGCTTATAAAAGCACCCTAACCGGGATTACTTTTGAAATATTTACACATTTATTAAAAACCTCATGTACTATGTGGTGTAATTTCTAAAAATAGAGGGATCGGTTTGTACATATACTAACGTTCATTGGTGAATCTTTTGGTGTTTTTTTCAGGTTAAAGAGAGGGATACTACACCTCTACTGGTGAGCTATCAGGAAAAAGATTCCAAGGAGGCCCTTGTTTGATTAATATAATTTTTTCTTTTTTCTTTTTCTTTTTATTTTAAATTCAATTCTTTTCCATTCAGAGATTAAAAGAGTATAAAACATTTTGTTACTTTGAAATAATAAATCTCCTCTGGAACAATCAATTTAGCCCCCTTTTCCATGTAGCAGTTTAGCAGAACTTACAGACAAGTCCCTTTCATACAAGATTAATTGTACGTGAGGAATCTCGAAGCAAAAATACAATATGTGATTAAAGATGCTTTAAATTTTAGAAATTGATCCGGAAAAACATATTTTTTTTCTTTAAGTTTCTACTCATAAAACTACTATTTGACATAAACCAACAAATTAATTAACATTTTTATGCTATTTACTCTTTCACATTATTTTAGAATCCCATCTTTTTCAATAGATTTCTAGCCATGTAAAAAAAAAAAAGAAAAAAGATTTTATAGACGGTGTATCTACACTTTTGTTTGGTTTTTTACCCGACTTTTTCAAGTTCGAGTACTGCAGATACAAGAGGATGATGCTTCGATACTACTCCCATCAATATGATCACTTACTGGTACTGTATATTACCATTTCTATTGTCTAGTGTCCTCCATAATAGAGGTGCATTATTGAGTGCATAAATAGACTAACATAAATTCAAACTATCTAGTACAAAAATAATAGATATATATGTGATATTAATCAGGTAAAAAAATTGTGGTGTGGTCCCTATGGATGAAGTAGTTTAAAGTTCATTACCAAGGGAAGCCTCGTTTCTAGTTTCTATGCATAAACTCGAATTTGAGAATTCTGATTAATTTAGCATAGTGTCAAAAAACTAAGCTATGCCATTTGGTGGTGTAAGCTTATTTATTTGGGTGGATATTCAACAATTAAATCCAAATTTCCAATATTATAAACCGAGTTATTTGGATGAATATATAAACGATTGTACCAAATTTCTCAATATAATAAACTCAAGAAATGGTTGGGTCAGATATTTATTTTAATCAAACAATATAGGTTAAGTAAAATAACACTCGGGATGGCGTGGCTTGCGGTTTAAATCGAATCGTGGTAAAGGGGCCTAATCTCAACAACTCCAACGATTAAATATTGGACAAATCTTAAAAGAAGAATATTCCTACTAAAGAAATAAAAAATCTAGGGGAATTAAGTTGATATATATTAGAAGTATGCAATAATATGTGTTTACGATTAATAACATCAATGACTTCAAAATGAGTAAGATTATATCCCATTTTAGCAAGATGACCCGCGCACTCGTTGCCGCTTTTATGAATGTGAGAGAGCTTAATTTTCTAGGAGAGTTAAGTATGCGTCTGCAGTCTATGATAAGATTCTTGTCTTGTGATATAGATACATAAAAAATTTAAAATTTGAACTTATAATACAATATTCAACGTGACATGAAAATACAAAATAATTTTTAAAGAAATGTTCGTGGGTTCAAGACTCTTGGCAACTATAATTAGAAAAAAAAATATAACAATTTTTGAAAATTATTATCACTTTTAATTATCATTTAAAAAATTCAATGTGAAGTTAAAACTTAAAAGATACAAAAGATAAAGCGAATGGAGAATTTATAGAGGGGTAGGTTAGGTAAATTCCATACCATATTCAAGAACGCGAGGGAAAAGAGTGTGGTAGAATGTGAATTTTACAACGTTCGAGGGCATTTTAGTCATTTAATTTACCAAATCATTAGGCCCTGTTCCAGCCATGCCAAAGCTTTTGTCTCACAATTGCAGTTGCACAAATTTCTGTTGCTTTAACAGAGAGTAAAAACAAACATCTAACCAACAAAATCAAGAGAGAGAAAGTGGGGTGAGTGAAAATCAAAAGCCAAAAGGAAGAGAGAGAAGAGACTGTCTCTCTCTCACGCCATTTACATAAAGAAACAATTCCTTTACACATACACATACTAGGATTGTATGTGTTTGGGCGGAAGGATTCATCTATGACTTGAAACTGACTTGAATTTGACTAATCATTTTGTATTTCTGGAGGAAATTTTGGAGTTGGGGTGTTGAGAATTGGTGGGATTGAAGTGGTAAAACAATGGGGCTTTCACAGAGTGATGGTGGAAGAATGGAGGGATGGTTGTATTTGATACGCTCCAATCGGTTTGGGCTTCAATACTCTAGAAAACGTTACTTTGTTCTTCAAGATCACTTACTCAAGAGCTTCAAATCTGTCCCAAATTCCCCCGACGAGGTTTGCTTTGCACTGTGAATCCTTTGTGTATGTCTAAATGCTGATGTGCAATAACGTAATATCACTGGTTTTTACTTTCGTGGCTTGTTGAACTCATTGCTAGTCCTCCTTTTGGTTGGTTATACTGTGCTTCTCTTTCCTCATCTTAGTTGGAATCCAATAGTTCATTAAAATAGTGTAGTATAATTGATGCGTTCGAGTCCTTTTAACTGTTGAATTTTCCAGAATAGTGTATTATGTCCATTTTATTTAGATTTAATTTTTTGTTCGTGGCTGGTTTATGAAGTAGCCTGTAAACTAGATGCGTCTAACTTCTGGTGAAATCCTGAGATTTTGTATATAGGTAATCTTCTGTGTATTTGACATAGATAATTCGAATGAGAGTAGATATTTCTAAGATAGTATGTTTATTTAAAAAATCCATGCTTTATTGTTTCTGTTAGGATCCCGTCAGAAGTGCAATTATTGATTCGTGCATAAGGGTGACTGACAATGGGAGGGAAAGCATTCAAAGGAAGGTACGGTGAATGAGTCTCTGTTGTTTGAAAGTTACAGTTTATATATCTTCTGTATCATATGATTTGCATTCCTTCAGATAAACTGAACAGTTTTCTTTTGTTTTCAATTTTCAGGTCATTTTCATTTTCACTCTTTATAACACTTCTAATCACAGTGATCAACTGAAGGTGAGGAAACTTTATACTGGATTTGTTGCTTTCTCTTTTAATTCAACACAATTTGAATTTGTTTCAATCTATAGTTGGGAGCAAACAGTCCTGATGAAGCTGCAAAATGGATTCAGTCCTTACAAGGATCAGCCTTAAAGGTTCACTGGTCTTTATTTTACATTGCTTGATAGTTATTAAGGTCATAAACTGATTTTTCAAATGAATGCAGCCAGATCAGAATCAAGGAGATAATGAATTTGCTAGACGTGTACCACAGTCATTGAGGTAATCGGATTAGCATTAAAGTAGTGAATAGTGATTGACCTAGTGTCAAAGTTGACATTTATTCGGTCAAGTGTCAATTCGTGCTGAAGATTGTCAACAATGATAAATTCTTTGTTTTTACTCATTCCACTATGCTGATATTAAAGTAAAAGTTTCAATATTCTTTAAGCTGGTGAACTTTTTCCAACTTCTTTAGGTTAAACTGTTCCAAAAAGCACTCTCGTTCTATTGACTGGACTGTCTACTCATCCTCAGTAAGTGATGCAATGACATCAGATGTTATTGCACCATCACCATGGAAAATCTTTGGGTGCCAAAATGGTATGGTCTAAGTTCATAGTTTACCTTGCAAAATGGCTAAATTTCTTGTCTAATACGAAATGTATGCAGGTCTCCGGTTATTTAAGGAGGCTAAAGATAAAGAATTTCATCGAAAGGTAGGTTGGTCAGTAATCAGTATTATGAATTTATGATGGCATTGAAATCTTCAAAGCCTATTTTATATGAATGGTTTTCGTATTCTCCAGTGGGATGATCATCCTGCAATAATGGCAGTTGGTGTAGTTGATGGAACTTCTGAGGCTATATTCCAAACACTCATGTCTCTTGGTCCTTCAAGATCAGAGTAAGTTAAGATAATATAAGGAAATGCCAGATTCAAAATATTGTCTCTATGTATCAAAAGGCTTTACTCTTTGATACTCTACTATATAGCTTGCTTACATAACAAACTGGAGTAATTTTTTTTTTGTTTACTGTTTATGCAAGAAAATAAAATAGTGTATTGCATCCAATTTTTGCTAACGAGTAACTATTCTAATCAGCGAGGCATTTTGGTGCTAATAGATATCATTTCTTAGCTTAGTATGCACACTGCTTCCATGCATATCATTCTGTGCAAAGAGCATTTTCCCATTGGACGATGCAAATCGGAACACTCTATCATAACAAGTCATGAATAGCTCATATCTTTCTTGTAAAGTTTCCCATTTTCTTTTCCTCAGTCATTTATATTTTTATATTTGTTTCTTTGTTGTTTCAGCATTGAAAATTGGTATAGAAAGAGTTTTGAAGGAGTTGACTTTTCTAGGAATCTTCATATTAAATTTTTTATCACCAAACATGATATTCAGGACATACAAATTACTTTTTCTTAGTGAAGCACTCAAGCACAAAAGAACCTTTGAGTTAGCAACCCAAAGTTCCTTTTTCTTTTGTCATGCGTAGTTGCATGTCACTTGTGTTCTGAATGATATGAATGTATAGTTTTTTTTTTTTTTTGAATCGTATAGTTATCAATTTAATTGCTATAAATTGTTTTGAAACAACTGATGTTTATCCTTGTGCAGATGGGACTTCTGTTTTCATAAGGGTTCTGTGATTGAACATCTTGACGGTCATACCGATATAGTTCACAAGCTTCTGTATCGTCATTGGCTACCTTGGTCTGATCCACAACTTGCTTCTGTTATTTTTTCTTTCGTAACTCTTTTCTTTAAGAGTTGCTAATTGATATAGCTTGTTGCAGGGGTATGAAACAACGAGATCTTCTGTTGAGGCGCTATTGGAGAAGGGAGGATGATGGTACATACGGTAATACTTTTGATTGGCTCAATTTAAATTGTTAGTATTTCCATCATTAATTGATCTATTAATAACTATAGTTTATTTTTCTATCTCAGTGATTCTGTACCATTCTGTGTTTCATCAGAAGTGTCCACCTAAAAGGGGTTATGTACGCGCCTGCCTTAAAAGTAATGTATGCTTTTACATATGGAACTAATCTGATTTTATTGTCCATGTTTTCTATCGCAAATATGCTAATATATGTGCTGCTATATATAAGTCTTACATTTGCTAGCACAAATGGGCATTCATTATCATGTTTTGCTTTATCTTCTTTTCTTTGGGTCTCTCTTTAATACGAGCTCCTAATTCATGGTTTTTAATCTCAAGTGACAACCTTAAATGATTTATAACTGAAGTTGGTTGACTGGTGGATGATGTTGTTATGAATTCCTCCAGGTGGTGGATATGTTATATCTCCTGTGAATCAAGGAAAGCGTTCTGTAGTGAAGCATATGCTTGCTATTGATTGGAAATTTTGGAAATCTTATTTACACTCATCTTCAGCTAGATTGATTACAATAAGCATGCTGGGGAGACTTGCTGGTATGCTCCATATCTAATTTCCCTTGCTTCAGCCTAGTCATTTGTCATTTATTTGCACTCATTGGCTGATTCTAGAGTTGGAAAAGAGTACCTCACTCTAGTTGCATAAGTTTCAAATTCAATTTCCTCAAGACTTTTCTTCAAGTTTTTTCAATGTTGTTAAATGGGAATATGCTCAGAAGTAGTAAATGTACTTTTTCTTGTTGGAGGATAGCATTTAATTTCCTTAGAAAAGAGTTGAACTTGGATAACATAATTGAGACTTTGTTTAGACTGTGGGCACTATCAGGGTGTTTGACCTTATCCATATTTGATTCATGTCTTTGGATAATGTAACTCTGCTTTGGATTGATTCAACTTCCCTGCTATGTTTGCAGCCTTGAGGGAGCTGTTTAGAGCAAAATTGGATAGTTCTTCATCTGATTTCTCATCAGGTGAGCTAGTGGGCAATAATCACTTACAGCAAATCAGAAAGGAACTGAAAGTTGAAGTTCCAGCTAGATTGGAGAATGCGGAGGATATGGAAGAAGAAACAGTTAAAACACCTTCTGAACGTGCGAGTCTTGTTGGTTTAAATGATGCGTCAGATGAATTCTTTGATGTCCCTGAACCTCTGGATTTTGATCAATCAGAAAATAGTTGGTCATCTGACTTTAGTTCAGAAAATTATTCTCAGGTATTAGCCTCACTTTCTCATATTGCTTACATGGAAAGAGGATTTCTTAGGGCATATCTGCAACTTGTTAGCAATAATGCACAATTTTTTTTCTGGGGTAAATATTTTGTTACGCATCTGTTTTCTTGGTTTAATATGTAATTTTAGATAATCCATCTCTGAAGTGGAAGCATTTCTCTCTCCTCAATATCGGGCATGTGTTTCTCCATGAAAAAGTTTAGAGTTTTTGTCTTCAGGCACAAGGCGGCTACTTTTCTGTTTACTCGGGCTTTTTATCAGTTTAATTTTGTCTCCACAATTTTCATTTATATCTTCATCCATTATACATTGATTATGTCAGGATTCACGCCAGCCCAAGCTATCAACTGCTGCTGTATTTGTGAAAAGATTGCACGATCTTGCAGGTATTGTGATTGAAATTTGTAAATATAACTCAAACCTGGAATTTTTAACATTTTCTCATAGCTTTACTCTTTGCTATCAAGGTGATAATAATATAATATATAATGTATTCTTCTAATATTTGATATGTTGACTGCAGTTCAGAAGAAAGGTTATGTGGACTTGCATGAGATGGCTAGAGAAGACGGTCTGTCATGCAAATATGGCTACACTCTTCCAAAAGACCCAGCCTGTAATTTGCTCTGCAGTTGGACAGCAACAGATCCCTCAACATTTCTGATTCGTGGAAAGACTTATTTGGATGATCGAAAGAAGGTAATTTCCCTTTCTAAGATGTGAATGCAAATAAAACTTCACTGTTTCAATCTAGAAAGTGGAGTCTACAATTGTTTTTGTTATAACAATGTAGTCGTATGAAAGCATGAAGAATGTATATATGTATAGATTTTTTCTGTTTTACTTTGTTTCAAAATTTTGACCACGAACTCAATTATCAGTCTTACTTTCAAGTGATTTTTTATAGTTGATAAGCATCCTTGAGTAAATTTATTGAGTAATTTCAAAATTTAATTGCCACGCAAACACAGCCCAAGTATTTTTCCGAATAACATAGTGCTGCAGCTTAATAAGGATTCTTTCACATGATTTCTCTTCCCAGATTAAAGCAAAAGGCACATTGATGGAAATGGTAGGTGCTGATTGGTTGAGATCTGACAAGCGAGAAGATGATCTTGGGGGCCGCCCAGGGGGCATAGTACAGGTTATGGTGCTTTATTGGTATTATTTTTTTAAAAAAAAAAACAGGCGACCGTCTTTATCTATCTACTTTCCTTAACTCTTGCACAATTCACTTATCAAAATTGCTTATGATCTATGAAGCTGAAAGAAAAGATCAATATGTTTGTTATGCAGAAATATGCTGTGAAGGGGGGTCCGGAGTTCTTCTTCATTGTTAACATACAGGTGAGCAAATTCTTCTTTTCAGTCAAGTGATCTCTCTAATCATTTCCTAATTGATTGAACTAGGTTGAGTTCATCTATTACTTACTTTCTACTTGATTGGATTAGGTCCCAGGTTCAACGACATATAACCTTGCTTTATACTATATGATGAGTACACCCTTGGAAGATGCTCCTTTGCTCGAGAGCTTTGTCAAAGGAGATGATGCTTATAGAAATTCAACGTTCAAGCTCATACCATATATTTCAAAGGTGAGGACAGTAGTTATTTCATTGAATTTTTTGTCCCGTTCAATATTTGATAGCCAGTATGCATTTTCATTCATTTTGATCTTTGCATTTTACATATCTGGCACACTTCAAATTGCTTTTCTGGACCATTTTATCATGCTATTAGTATGTAGTATCATTGTCCTTTTTCCTTTTCTACTGATGTTTTCAGTTGAAATGATGAGTTACTTAGATTCCCCTTTGACAGGACATTTTAATATCATTGTATTGACAATATAATACTGATGATATCTTTTGGTTTTGTTTGGACTCTTCTTTGTGTGATACAACCATTGTAGTTCTCCTGTGTTTTTTTTTTTTTTTGCATTATTAGATAGTTATCAGGATATTGGGAGTATAATGCATAGGATGGTTTCTTGCTGTTGCCTCGTTTTACAAAAATAGAAGTTTTTTTTTATGACTCGCATACTTTGCTTCATTTCATTTGAAATGTTTTTGTTATGGCCTTCGATTCACATGGAAGGACTGAAGAGATAAAAGGGAAACGTTAACTCAAGGAAATATCTGTCATTGAAATTCATGAAAATAATTAATCACATATTGTCTTTCCAGTTATTGTTTTTGTTTTTGATTGAAAACGCACTTGCAATTTGTACTTTGTAGAATATTATGTAAATCACTTCGCATTATGTTAGTCTCAAACTCTATATCCATTAATCTTTTCTTTCAGGGCTCATGGATAGTCAAGCAGAGTGTTGGGAAAAAGGCATGCCTTGTCGGTCAAGCGTTGGAAATTAATTATTTCCGTGGGAAGAACTATCTGGAGGTATTATATGCAAGAGTAACTTCCTTTTGCTAAATTCATAGGAATCATAGCACATTATATGTTGTTTAATCTTATTGTTTATAGAGTTTATAAATATATTACATAAAACAACCATTTCTATATTGTTGAGTTTCCCCCACCTCCACCCCCGGTATTAGCTTTTGCTATTCGCAAATTATATCTATTGCTGTAAAATTCTGCCTAATGATTAATAAATAATTTGAATCGTGCTCGAGAAAAAATAATTGAGATATTACTGCTTATGCCCCTGTTATGAGATTTCGAGCTTTATTTTCTAGCACCACTTTTTAAAAATCTTTCTCCAAGTATATATAGTGGGAGTTTGCAAACACTTCAGCTTTTTTGGAGAAGTTAAAAGTTGTGAAAAAATTTAGTAGAAAAAGTGACATTTTGGAAAAAGAAAAGGTTGAAAAATACTTTTATTCGACTAAACAAACTTTCTTTTATTTACCAAAATAATCTAGAAGCTAGAAGTTGAAGCTAAACTTTTGTCTGTTGTGTTTCTAGCTTATTTATGTTTAAAAAAGCAGAAGCAGGTTTAAGAAACCCTCCCAAAGTGCTGAAAAAGAAAAACACAACTGATTTTTTTAGAGGTTGCAAACATTCCCATAGCATAATACATTGATCATTTTACAGCTCGGGATTGATATTGGGTCATCAACTGTTGCGAGAGGTGTGGTCAGCCTTGTTTTGGGTTACCTCAACAATCTGGTCATAGAGATGGCATTTTTAGTACAGGTATACTCTCTCTTGTGTATTTTGCATCTGAAATTATAATATAGTTTTTTCAGATAATTACAAAAAACTTGTTCATTTTACCAAAAACACACTCAAACCTTAAAAATTACGAATACCTCCTCCCCCGACCCCCCAAGTCAATGTTGTCCTTTAGTTTTAGAGGGTATTCATTATGGTTTGCAAACTTCAGGGTAATCTTCATAACGTTCAAGGTTTAAGGTGTGCTTCATAAACGGTGTAAAGCACTGGTACTCGTAATTGACCCTAGTTGTTTCTGATTATGCAGGGTAATTCACCAGAGGAGCTGCCTGAATATCTAATTGGAACGTGTCGTCTTAACCATCTCGATGTCACTAAATCCATACAAGTAAAACCATAATACAGATTACAGACTGAGCAGAAGCCATTCTTTACTCTTAACAATTGCTGAAATCTACATAGTATTAGTGGCGGAACCACCTTTGCTTGAGGGTGCAATTGACCCCTCTCAACTCCCAAAATTTTCATTAGAGTATATACATATACATATATAGATTTGTATAGATTTTTTGTTAAATTCCTTTAATTGACCCCCCTAACAAAACTCTAAAATACTTATGAGTGGGGTCTATATTGTAAAAGACTTAATGTTGGGAATTTCTTTCAATTAAGTTGGAACTTGATTGGGACTTCGAGCACTCTGATAAAAAAAAAAAATTATATATATATATATATATATATATATATCATTTTTACTTTATTCTCTTTTTTCTCTTTGCATTCACTTTTAATTGTCATATAAAAACTTGAATATTGCATAAATTGGTCTTTAAATAATTTTTATAAAAACAAGAAAAAAAGTGATTTTAGTGATCTTTCTTATCTCTCTTATTTTTTGTTGAAACTTGAGGATTTAAGATTATATTAGTAAAGATTTAGTTATATATCTATAAAAAAAATTAAATTTGGTGCCATCTCCGATTTAAATAACAAACATAATAATATAAAATATTTTGATATAAATGATAGTGGATTCTTGAAAATTCATAAAAGATATGGTTAATTATTGAAAATTCAAAAAAACTAAATTTATACTTCAATAGATTTTGTATGTTTTATATTTGGTTCAAATAAACTTTTAGATATTGACATATATTATTACCTACGATTACTTAAATAAAATAGTAGAAGAAAATATATTTCAATATATACATATATTAACTATAATACTATATACATAGAATGGAAAGATTGTCAATATCATCGTGATATAATGATCGAAACTTTTAGTCGTGATAATAGTGAATGTATAGAATAATATATTAGACGTAGAAATTAATTAGAAGAAGGTAATCATTTAAAAAAGGGAAGCTTTTAGCATTGTTTGGTAGTTTTGTGTGTCATACTAGAAGATATTAGAGCATTGTACAATCTTCTAGATTGAATGATCTTGAGGATTAACCTCTATTGTTGGATCAACTAAATCAATATTATCAATTTAAAGAAATTAATATTATAAATAGATAGTAAACTTTATTTGTAATTATCAAAAATTAACTCTTAAATTAAATCTTCAAAGTCTAAATATAAGTTTTCATATAATGAGAGTTAAATGTTGTATATGGTGGTGTTGCTAGTTATTATTCTTTTATTCAATCAAGTGGAAACACTATCTTTGTCTACTCTGCCGAGATTCCTTTGTTAATCTTTATCCGATGAAAATCAAACCTATGTACAGAAAGAAGCACAAAGTAGCTAGTACGATTTATAGCATGAAATGATATTTGAATTGTATCA
Source organism: Verbena officinalis (assembly GCA_958496215.1). NCBI lineage: Eukaryota > Viridiplantae > Streptophyta > Magnoliopsida > Lamiales > Verbenaceae > Verbena > Verbena officinalis. The sequence goes on from OY292385.1 coordinate 3,611,083, forward strand.
TATGTTTAAGTGTTAATTACATTCACACCCCTCACTTTAGTGAAATAACACATCAATCCACATTTTTGGGGGAATTGCAAAGACGTCTCTATTTTATGGATCTAAATGTTAACCTAACGGAAGATAAAAGTACTTAAATATCCTTAACTGAGAAATAAAAATAAAAGGAGAAATGCCGAACAATATTACGTTTGACCTACACAGATGAATAATTAGCAAAACACTTTTTCAGTTTTAATTTTTCGTACAAATAAGATCAAACTCTAATCAACAAAAAAATGAAGAAATATTATCCGAGGGGCAAAATTGAAATGACATAATTATTTTGGACAAAAACAATCCAAAACTCTAACAAACACTGGCCCAATTATGTAAGATGGGGCATAAAGTGAGGGTGTCATTGTAATTTTTTAAAGAAAATGATAATATTAGCGTACATTTTAGATTTTTTTTTTTCTTTTGTCAGAATTAGCGTACATTTTAGTATCAATATAGCTAGAGTTAATAATAAATTTCCATTACACTTTAAATTTTGATTATTATAGGTAAGCTTGAGCCCGTATAGACTCTATTGAAAATGATCCGAGCATAAATGTCAGAGTCAAATCTTATGGTTAGAAGTGCACCCACTTAAAGTATTCATTACAACTTCAGGGGATTACCGAGTAAAAAATACACAATATATTATAAAATTATTTCAGAAAATGCACTACACGAATAGAATAATTTTAAAGTCAAGAAATATACATGGACACCTCACTTGTATGTAAATCCGTTGTTGCCGAGCATGAGTTCAAGGTTTTTAATTGGGTTTCAATTTGAGTCTAGAATTTGTTGTTGGAAATTGGTTTCGAGATACCAATATTTGATGAAGCATTTGAGTAGCATAAATTTGTAGTTTGTGAAAATGAATTATGAAATATTAATCTACTTCGTAAATAGATACGGAAAATGTATTAATTTACTCAAATCAAATTTTGGAAATATTAATCAAATTTTGAGTACCATGTGTTTTGTTATTTGTAGTGCTACTATAACGGAACGTAGTCGTTGTATCTTGAGAGACACGATTGCCAACTTCGACCGTGAACAACTGTGCAAAGTGTCAAACGCTTGCCTCAACCAAATTCAAGTTTTTCAAAATTTTCGTGAAGTCACGCCCATTCCATCACAAAATATCCAACATTTGTGAACTCGAACCAGTGGCGTAGCTACCTTATGGCCAGGGGTTTTAATTGACTCGCTTAAAAAAAAAACTCTTCTTTATAAATTTAATATGTAGAAGAAGTATATAGAAAAATGTTTATCATTCTTAATTTTGAAAGGATAATTTTATTTTCAGACATCACTAAAAATTTATAAAGTTATATATGGGTCATAAAATAAAAAGGATAAATGTAGATTTTTTAACTTAAACTAAAACTATCATAAATAAATGGATTCACTTGTCACAGAACAATTAAGAAAAAAATTATATGAGTTTATATGAGAATCAAAAATCAATTCTCTTTGATAATAAATAGTCAAATTTATTCCTTCAAAAAAATAGTCAAATTTATAAATACATATAAATTTTACATACAAAAAATTAAAAGATTTCTCTCAGTGATAGTGGAATTGAATTTATGTGACTAAATCGAAGTTTTCTCCACTTATGGCTTAATTTTATTGAATAACTAAACTCTACTTAATTCTAGAAGCTATTTTGAGCATTATACAATCTTCTAGATTGAATGATCTTGAGGATTATCCTCTATTGTTAGATCAAATAAATCAACATTTTCGATTTAAAAAAATTAATATTATTAGATGGTAAGTTTTATTTATAATTATAAAAAAATTAACTCTTAAATTAAGTTTTCAGAGTTTAAATACAAGTTTTCATATAAAGAGACATAAAAATGGAGTATATACATGTTGTGTCGAGCAGTAATAGAGTGTTATATATTATATTTAATTGACTCCGATAAAAAAAAAATTCTGATTACGCTACTACCTCGAACTCTAGTTGGTCTAGAATTTTTATATCTTAACCAAAATCTAAAATCTTCCCATTAATCAAAGTCCAAACGGAAGATTTTTTCTATTTTCATTGAATTTAATTTAAAAGTTTAAACTCCCCTTTCACGTTACAAAACTCATTCATAATAAGAGATTGGACCAAAACTTAAATGCAAGTCGAAAAATTGTGTTACATGAATTAGTGTAGAACCGTAGACATCATTTATGATTTGATGACAATTAAGAGTACTTATACGGTTTAAAAACATGATATTTCGTGAAATGCTTGTTCAGCTTTTGAATAAGATAGGTGGAGAATGAAGTGCTTGGGGTTGATCCTGCTGCTTTTACAGTGTGGTACATTCGATTTGTTTGTCTTTGTCTTTCAGCTGTCATGTTGTTATTTCTTTACATTTTAAGAGTTTATGCTTTCAATTGTTGGAGGCTTCAGGGGGCAAAATTGTAAGATTGGTTCGATACTTTGAAATTTCTTTCTCTGACATTACTTTTCCAATTTTGCATGTTCTCTAACTTATAGAAAATCTGTAATTTTGGTTGGATTTTCACCAGAAATTAAAAATTCACCGAAAAAGTATATGGTACCTACATGGTATGTATTTTTCTGACAATTTTATCAACTTTTGATCAATATCGGACTAAAATTTCCTAAAAAACATCAGAAGGATGATGTTGTAATTTTACCAGACTCGAGGTCATTGCTTTAAATTGGCAAAAATGTTAAATTGCTCATGTAATTCCAATAGTCGATGGGGTGTTGTTGTATATACCCTAAATCGATGGGGTGTAAGTGTAATTATCCCTTTTAATTTTTATACCCATTTGGCAAGTTTATCCTGTTTGATTCACCATTTACCATTATGCCATGTTTGTCTCAAAATTTGGTAAAACTTGCCTGAAATTGATGTACGGTTTCGGTTTCTAAAGATAAATGTTCAGTCATGAGCATGCCATATATCTTCGTTTATATATAGATCCGCCACTATCTTCAGTTCATAACATTTGATATATTTGTGTTTGTCTTTTCACTTCTCATCACAGTAAAGGCAGATGATGATGGTTATATGCAGTGTGAAAATACTGTCAAGAAGTGGGCATCGTCTTCGGCTTCTTCTGAAGTTATAGATGATAAAAAAGAATTGCGCGACTTGCTCTTTTTCCTTCACGTCCCTCGAACAGGAGGGCGCACATACTACCACTGGTAATTTTAAGAGATAATTACACTCACATACCCTAAAGTTTTGTCTAATTATAAAAGCCTACCTTGAGGTTTGGAAAATTACAGAAACATACCTTGTGTCCCTGTTAAAGAATTTTGCATACGTTTATTAAGCGGTTTGACGGATATTGCGGACATCAATTTGATAGAGCCTGATTTTATTTTATTTTTAAAACATATTGAAGGAACATGACATTAAAGTGCTATTTTTCATTAAGGTTCTCTAGAACAGTTAGAGTTTAGAGCATGTTTATATAATTAGACCGAGCCTCAGGAGTCAGGATATGTCAATTCTATTTGTAACCATAATGTAAGCTAAAACATAGGAACAGAAATGCTTATGTCTGAAAGTATTATTGCAGTTTTTTGAAGCATCTGTACCCAATATCCCAGGAATGTCCACCGTGTTATGATAAGTTAAGAATTGATCCCAGGTACGCATTCAAAATTGAAGTACAGTTTGGTGTAATTTAGCTTGATTCAAACTTATGTTTCTTAATAATTGTGCAGCAAGCCACATTGCAAATTGTTAACAAGCCACGATGACTACAGCCTAATGTCGAAACTTCCAAAGGAAAAAGCTTCAGTGATGACAATACTCAGAAACCCGATCGACCGTGTTTTCAGCGCTTACGAATTCTCTGTGGAGGTCGCTGCCAGGTTTATGAGGCGTGGTAACGTAACATCCAAATTATTAATGCTTGGAAATAGAAATGGAACTGGAAATGGAGGAGGAAGCACGCTCGATATCTGGCCATGGAAATATTTGACTCCATGGATGATACAAGATCTATCTGCAAGAGTATGGATATGCATCTTCCATTCCGATTTTATACAGTTTAATTTCACAATATCTCATGTAGTGCTTTAATTTTTTCAATATGCTATGAATCAATCTTATGTAGATGGACGCCAGAAAACTTAAAGGGGAGCCTCGTTTGAAGACGAACAGCCCGTATAATATGGAAGATGTATTGATGCCTCTGCATGAGTACATTAATCACCCTATGGCTCGGGATATTATCCACAACGGGGCCACCTTCCAGGTAATGTTGTCATTAAACGTATGGGATAATTATATACATACAGTATCCCTAAGATTTGCAATAATTACAGAAAACCCCCTGAGGTTTCAAGTACTTACAGGGCTTTTTTTGTAAGATTTTGTATAAAGTACAGGGGTAATTTTGTTAGATTATTGTAGTGTGATTTGAATCATTTGATTTTGTTTGTTACTTCATCAATGATATATTTTGAATTTTTGCATCCTCCTTTACTTGCTGAATTTTCAGATTGCAGGCCTTACAAACAACTCTTATTTCGAGGAATCCCATGAAGTTCATCATTGTGTACTTAGATATCAAAACCTCGGTGAATATGTGCTTCAAGTTGCAAAGGTAGTTTCATAGTTGGAGAATTAATTGTCTCCACATATTGATTTATATTTTCAATCATGATAAATTTTTTTATATTTTGCAGAGAAGGTTGGATGAAATGGTTTATGTCGGACTTACGGATCACCATAGAGAAACGGCCACCATGTTTGCAAATGTGGTTGCTGCAAACCTGCTCATATCTAATCACACCACGACAAACTCCACTTATAAACATGAGGATAATGATTTTCAGGTTAGTGATCCCCTATGTTACAGTAATAACATAAAACATCCAGTTACAAAAAATCTCATAGAAACACTGTGAATTTGAACTTTGCATTGAAAACCCGTGTATAAAAATGCTGTAACGCTTAATCTTGCATAGAAAATCTGCATTACTCACGCGTTGACAGCAGAAATTTATGTCACGTTTTTGTTGTAAAATTACTTCTCTTGCTTCAAGATTTTATTTTGTTCCTTTCTTCTTTCTTCAGTGAACAAGGGTAAAGAAATGGTAAGTTTATAGTTTTCTGGTAAAAGTCAAAAAAGCAAGAGGCTGCGAGCAAATTTCAAAATTTCACATATTTTTGTTTGTTACAAAGTTATTTGTAATTTATACTCATGGATTGGATACAATTAATTATTAGGGAGAATTACATACAGTGTCCCCTAAGGCTTTCCATAATTACAAAATACCCCCTCTATTTTTTAAAAATTACATAAAACCCCCTTAGATTTCAAACAATTACAAATTACTCACCAAAGGGTTTTTTTGTAAGGTTTTGTATGACTTGCAGGGGGTATTTTGTTTGATTTTGGTAATTGTTTGAGGGCGGGGGGGAGGGGTGTTCGTGATCAAGGCTATTCGTCCCAAGTATTACTTTTCCTTGACCATGTCCGATTTTGTTGCAGAACAGAGGTCCGAGCTAAAGAACATTTCATTGAATCAGTTGACAGTTGCAAGAGTTATGGACGAATATGATTCCTGTATTTCCTCAATGAGAACCACTCACAAAAACAGGAGCATAAGTTCTCTACAGAATATATTTCCAGCAAACTTTTCACACGAGGTATAAAGTATAGTGTGCACAAAATGAATTTGGCTAGTGCCTTTAAGCATCATTATAACTACATCGATTGTTTTCAGGCTCGTAGTCGAGTTCCTGAAGCAACTATAAAGGAGATCGAATCACTGAACAGACTAGACATGGAGCTTTATAAATATGGTAAAGACATATTTGACAAGCAACAGGGACGTACAATAACGGGCAGCTCGATTTTTACTGTAAGCTTATTGACCTCCAATAGTAACTGATTCTGAATTAAGTTTGAATGTTCTATAGCATATTTAGTTCTTGAGTGAATTAGATCTATTACAGTCGAATTTTGTCGTAATTACAAGTTAGTCTTCCTATTTTTCGAAATTACACAAAACTCCCTCATGTTTTCCTTTATTAATTGCAGGAGAGATTAGCGAGCAGTGCCTATTCGTATTTCTACAGTTCTCCATACTGGAGACTTTGGTGCTTAAGTATCACAGCTTTTCTGTTGCTTCTCTCCATCTTTTTCTTTGTTAATGCAAGAAGAACGACGCACAAGCTTAAGCTCTAACCAGCTTTAAACTTGGAAAAGCAATTATATCAGAAGAAAAGGAAAATAAAAAAGTACTGTACTTAACCAATTATATGAACTCTCTCCACTGTGAACTCATAGTTTTTGGCCAAGAGAAAGATTCTTGGTTTCTTGAAAGGGATGTGCTGCAGAATTTAATCATGAAATGGAAATGATAGTCTTAATTTTTTGAATTTTTTTTTCATGTCCCAATCTTCTTTGCTAAACATTTCTTCTGCGAATGATTATATGGGATAATTACAATTATACCCAAAGAAGTTTGATAAACTACAATTCATGACCCTCTAAGTTAAATAATTATAGTTATACCTCATAGAAATTAGATAATTATGAAAAACACCCATGGATATATTAGGATTTCGTCTGGGAATATTAGGGTTTCATTCATAATTAACAGAATATTCTCTTTTTGAAGTGAAATAAAATATTTTACTTTATATTTAAAATTTTAAAAAGTTATATATAACCACCAAAGATATTTATAATATTACAAACAATAGTCAAGTGAAATATGATATTACAAATAACACTCAAGTGAAATTTAGGGGCAACTCATAGTATTAGAAAAAAAGTAAGAATATTTTCAGCATTCACTGATTATTTTTTATGACGCTATCCAATTCCATAGGTGTTTTTGTAATTATATAATTTTGTGTTGGGGTATAACAGTAATTATTTAATTATGAGTATAGTAAATTATATCTCTTTTTGGACTCTAAATGTAATTAATTTAACCCTATTATATATCTTGGAGGATTTTGATCAGTATATACTCTTGCAGAAAAAAGGTCAAGATTTAGAATTTGATCATTATGAAACAAATGGCAAAATAAATTGAGATAATAGTCGCAATTTATGCTTCATTGACGAGCACAATTAAAGGAAAAAAGGGACAGAATCAGAAATGATTGTGAATTAAAATTCAAAATGAGCACCTAAAAATTCTCTTGTTTCAATAATGCCACAAGAAGAATAAGGGGGCCGGTGACTGAGGCAACTGGCAAGTGGCAAGTGCCAAGGCCCATCCTATATTGCATGTGAGATGTTTGGCTTCCCATAAATTCTTGCTTCTTTCCAGAGACACGTGTGTGACTGTGTGTGTGTGATTGCATTTGCACTGCACCTATACATCGAATTCATGACCAAAAACTAGTACAATGTACATGATCCCGTATAATTATTTTAATTTTAAAAAAAGAAAAAGGAAAAAAAAAATACATGCTACCATATCTTGTTGGGGATGATTGCCAAGAATACACATAATATCTTGTTATAAAATCTTTAATCATTTGTGTTTTTTATATGAGGTGAATTATGTTGAACCACTAAAGTGTAACTTTTATGTGTAGTTGAATTATACTTTTATGCCTAGTCGAACAATTAGGTGCAAAGTTTTTTTCATGTTTTTTAAAAGTTGAAGTATTCAACCATTAACGTCTAACGCTTTTTCTATCGATAACAAAACTCTCTACTTATGATAGTTGTATACTTAGGACTTCAAACTCAAGAATTCTGGTTAAACATAAATCTAAAGTGCTAAGCTACATCACTTAGTGGTATCGGAATTGGTTTATCTATCAACTAATCTCACACTAAATATTAGAGAAAAATGCCGATTTAATTCCCATAAAGTAACACATTTGTCAATTTGATCCCAACATATTCATAATTCTCTGATTTTCGTCCTATAAAGTGTATTTTTAGCCAATTTCGTCTCAAATGTCATTTTCCGTTAGTTTTAGATGGAAAATATCAATTTCCGTTATTTCTCCAAAACGGAGGAAAAATTTACACATGAGGCTCAATTAATATTTAATACCACCAAATTATATTTGTAAATACTAAATCCTTTTTATTTTTCTTGAAATCGACCAAAATTCTCTCCCTATTTTCTCATCGCCGAACCAAAAAATATGTCGAAAATCATCAAGATTCATGAAATAAACAAGAATGAAGTTCCATTTTATGTGTATTTGGTCGACATTTCCAAGTATTTGAGGAAATTAGGGTGTCGTGGGGATAAGAATCCTAATTGGTTTTATATAGGTGGAACCCTAATATAAATCTAATTTTTCCTCTAAATCTTATTCCCACGTGAAAATTTTCCCTCCATTTTGGAGAAAAAAAAATCAGAAATTGACATTTTCCATCTAAAACTAACGAAAAATGTCATTTGAGACAAAATTGGCTAAAAAGTACACTTTATATGATAACATCGATAAATCGTGAACATGTTGAGATCAAATTAATAAATGTACCACTTTATGGGAGGAAATTGTCATTTTTCTCCTAAATATTACAATAACTTATGTAGTTCTTTTCAAGTTGTTCATATGATAAATTGATAATCCCTATAGCTATTCTAATACAAAAACATAATTTTATACAATTGAAAGTCAATATTAATATAATAACACATTCACAACACAAAATTTGGTAGCTTTAGTGAAACACAAGATAGTTGTTTGAATTTACCATCAATTAGTTGTGATGATTTCCCCACTTTGCTTAGTAATCATTAAATTCAAACCCAAAAACAAAAAATCCATCACAACCAACAAATTATGAGAGTCCCATGCCAGCCCAAAAACTTCAATTTTAGAGGTGGATTCATTTTCAATATTCATAGATGCTAACTAAGGTCAAAAGAAACCACATAAAATTTTTGCCTTTGCTCACATCACAAGTCACACAACACCATCACCCACTGTGGGACCCATTTCTTAATTATCATAGGATAAGTATTTAAACTAAGTGGGACCCACAAAAATACATCATGCTGCAGACCACCTTAACTCCCCTGCACCGGCAACACAGCCAATAACTGGCACCTTTTAATTTCCCTAAAGTTAAAAATAACTGTACTTACTCGTTTCTGCCAAGGTCCACTTTTATAGAGAAAGAGAGCCCATTTGATAGATTACAAGGAAAATTAAATAGAAAAAGAAATTATTTGCCCTATCTTCTTACAATATCCCATTTCCTGCAAATGGCGTAAAAGGATTTTGAGGGTTTATGTTGTGGTAAGCATCAATTTTCCCTTCGCCGCTGCTTTAGTTTTTTCCTAATTTTCATTTGCCCATTGATTATTTTGTTTATTCTGAACTGCGACAGTCTACATTTTTATTCTCTTCACTTTTCGTTGGTCTGTGCTGCATTCGTTGTATTCTCTCTCTGTTTTCTGTTTTGATTCTGGAATTTGGAAGGTAAATGGATTTTAGAGATGGAGATTCTTAGCCATTTTTCTGGGTTTTTTTTTAAAAAAAATATATTATTTAACGGCTCTTCTGGGTTTTCTTGATATTGCGCCGAAAGCCCCCAAAATCTATTGTGTTTGAGTAGTCGATTTTTATGTTTTATTCCTGCAAATTATTTTAATTTCTCGTACATTTTAGGGTTTCGGCTAGGTTTTTTAGGGCAAAATGATTCCGTGGAAGACGTAGCTAGCTGTTTCTGATGTAACGTATGAAACGGTGTCTTGATGTGATGTGGAAATAGTGGAAGAGTTGTATCACTTTCTACAAATTAAAAAATAAAAATATGTTCCCCATGTTCTGTTTTATTTTGTTTATAGCAACTATATTTGAACTTTTCTGAAAAAGGGGGTCTTTTTAGTAATTCTAATTTTCGTAAAAAAGAAAAATTCAACAAATTTAATAAGTGTCCAAGTTTTGGTTTAGTCATTTGACCGTGGTAAACAGTGGCTTTAGTAAATAGTCTTCTAAATTACCAAGAAGCCAAACCAGAAAACTTAATTCGAAAATTGTTTATAACTTATGACGTTACTTCGACCAATCACATAAAAAGTGTAATTTGTACCTAACGTTGATTGGTTCACACTCCTGGGGATTTGGTCAACTTCCTTAGAGTGTGAACCAATCACATCACGACTAGATTGTGATTGGTCGGGTGGATATAAACCAGGTTTGGGCTAGAATTTTCCATATGACGTATCTCATTAGGTAAAATTAAAACAAATCCAATCTATTAGATAAATTCACACGATTTTTTGTCCTTGCTTTCTTCCATGAAAAATTCTTGAATACCTTATACGTTACAAATTCTTCACAACTCACAATTTGGTACATGGATTCTTGATACTTGAAAGAAGTAATTGATTCTTGTTGAAACGCCAACTTGTATCATATTGAACAGTGTCGAATTTCTTACTGTAAGTTTAACTTGTATCATATTTACAGAATGCATGATTTTGCGGATAACTTCAGAATTATGGGTAAGGTTGAGCCATATAGTTGTTGGGATGGTGGCGAAGAATTTCAGAATGTCTCTAATGGTGGGGAAGAATTTGAGGATATCCTTAGTGCTTTGGATTTTCCTATGGAGAGTTTGGAAGATGATGGATTGGTTGAAGATTGGGATGTTAGCAAGTTGGATTTTCCCCCGTTCGACGACATGCTACCGCCCACAATTGGTCATAACAAAGTCGAATTTGGTTCGGTGAGTTTCTTTTATTTCTTGTTTTCTTTTCTATTTTTATTACTAAGGGTTAATTACGAAACACCCTGTGAGGTTTACGCCGTTTACATTCACACCTTCAAACCTTGACACCTTACGAAACTTACCATCACGAATACCCCTAACACTAATGGGGAAATCGTTAACTTTCATTGACTTTGGGGTAAATGTAATGTTCCAAGGTTTGGATGTTATCTTCAAGTGTTTTGCAAAACTCAGGGGCCTATTCATAAGGTTGGGAGGTTTGGATGGTTTTTCGGTAAAAAATGCAAAACTCTGGAGGTCAAAGAATGGAAAAACTCCCTAACATATACGAAGAGTAGTTCTGATTATTTTTGTGAGATTTTTAGATAGTTCCTTACTATAGTGAGATTTTGTCCTATTGGTTTATCTAGCATTTTCATTTTCACTCAATACACTTTTCTTTCCTATACATTGAAAAATGTCTAAAGATCGATTCAACTCCCGAGACGAAACACATTCTCCCCCAAGAGCATGGTTCCTTCCACACACAAAGCCCCGTTTCCGTGCTAGAAAGCTCCGTCTCAAAGAACTCAATTACCAAATCTCATACCGGCAAGAGACCAAGATCGAAACGACCTAGACCATCGGGCCCAAGTCCATGGCTTTGCATGTCGTCACTGCTATTTCCCACCTCCACAAAGAATCACAACAATTCCATGACAAAAAACAAAGAGAGGAAAATCCCATTTCCTGAGGTGTCCCACCGTCCTGTTGTCACGAAAAAATGCACACATTGTGAAGTGACGAAAACGCCCCAATGGAGAGAAGGCCCTCTTGGGCCCAAGACATTGTGCAACGCTTGTGGAGTCCGCTACCGGTCGGGACGACTGCTTCCAGAATATCGGCCGGCAGCGAGTCCGACTTTTGTGCCGACTCTCCACTCGAATTCCCACAAGAAGGTGATAGAAATGAGAAAAGGTAATAAAGGTAAACAAAATCAGCTAAGAAAGGCTGAAGAACTGTCAGTGTCTCCTCAGATGGAATTTGTTCCCATGAGTAGTTATTTTGTTTGAGAATTAATTTTAGTTAGAATCTGTGTACAGAAGTGGAGGGTGACTCTAGATTAGGATTAATTATTGTTTGGAAGATGGAGGATTTTCCATTCATGTTGTGTTTGAATTTTAAGGAAGTTTTTTCAGCTCCTTAGAATATTTAATGAAAGATTTTATTTGTTTTTTAATATGATCTTTCCTGGTGGTCATTGGTTCATTTTTTTGAAGTTTTGACAGTGTTGTTTGTTTATGTTTCTGTAATTAGTTTTGCGGAGTGGAAATTTGATGTTGAAGCTGTGGAAGTTGAAGCACATAAAAGCTGTTTGTGTTTTCTTTGGGCTATAGAAAAGCTGTAATTGTTGCAGTGTAAGATAGACGAGAGATTATGGGGTGGTTGCAAACTCTACATAAAAAGGACTTTTTAGAAAACATAATTTTTTCAGGAAAATGTTGTATTTTTTAGTCAATTTCGTCCCAAATGTCATTTTCCGTTAGTCTTTGATGGAAAATGTCAATTTCTATTATTTCTCCAAAATAGAGGAAAAATTTACATACAAATTGAAACTTTCTTTTTGTTTATCTGGTGAATCTTGATGATTTTTAACATATTTTTGATTGAGCGACGAAAATAGAATAATTTTGTTAGAAATCTCATTTGTATTGAAACTGGTAATGCCATTACCTTTTTATAATAGAATTTCAACACCTTTTCAATTTGTTATATATAAAAAGTCAATACCAATCTTGATCTGCTATATATATCCTTATAACATCTCCTAATCGGAGTGATTGCTCGCTGGCGCGCGATTATAATGGCGACTGTGTTGCATGGCGCTCAATCAAAATCCTTCGACAAAGGTGATGCTCTGCTATATCTTTTGATCACATGGTTGCTGGCTCATCACTTAGCTAAGCAAACTGGTTTCTGTCTTAGTGGTTCTTCTGATATTCCTAGTAATTAACATTCTTCTATGATTTGTATTTTGTTCATGTCTGAAACCCCTTTCAAATCTCACACTTCGAAATATAAACTCTTCATCTTGGTAGAACTCCAATCTATATTTCTACCGGCTGGTTCTTCTATGAGTACACGATTACAAAACAAAAACATATCATTGGTGTTACATTATATAGAAACAAAAAAAGTACATATAAAATATGTATCAAAAACAAAAATAAAGAATAAAATAAATTATCTTATTGATTAAAACTCGAAATTACACCAATAAATTAATCCAACCGAGTGACCGACTAAAACTTTTGAGAGCAAATGAGAAAGACAATAAAAGATCTAAGCAATAAAGAATAAAACCAAATAAACATAAAATTTGATTAATAAAATAGTATCGCTTACAACCTACTGAAAATATCTTAGTGAAGTAGGGGCGACAAAAATTTTAAGGATGATCCCACATCCATACCTCCACATATAACAATCTTAAAGTTTCTGTTGTTGAGATGGAATCAGAATCATTTAAAAAATCATGAACCAGAAATTCGTCAAGCTAGATAGATTCGATGAAACAAATCTGGTAAAAATTAAATTAATAAGTACATTAAAAATAAATTTAAAAATATATATTAGTGCAATGAATATGATCTCAAAATTATCAGCCCAATTATCAATGTTGTTGCAGTAGTTGAAACACGTTGCCTGTCGCATAAATGTTGGATGGGCTGTCCATTTTGCATGTCTTCTGGTGCAGATTGGGCCTCTGTCATATTTTCATATCTTAAATGCCGATACTACCCTCCCTATCAAAAGTATGGAGAGTCAAAAAAATCGTACTAGTACCACCAGTGTGATGCGTAATTTCGCGGTTCGGTATTATACTAATTTAATTAAAAATTTTGGGTATGAGTCGCTTAGAACGCAATTGTCATTGGTAGAAAGATTTTCACACCTTAATAATCCGACCCAACTTGACTCATATAAATGAGCTTTTGATCCCAAAAGAAAATAATCTTTATTCATATGTATACATAGTTGTTAAAGTGAACATTCCTCCACCCGATCTATAACGGGAAATCTAGTTGAATTATTGATATTATAGATAGGCAGAAGAAGATTCTTGCCCTATATGTAGAAGTATGATGAAAAAATATTCGACCAAAAAAAAAAGAAGTATGATGAAAAAATATTCTGTCACAAGGCTCTATTATTTGTGCGAAGGACCACTTAAAATAAAGACAATTCCTGAAGCTAGGTTTTAATTTGGGCCCATGCGTAAATTGGTTGTGGTAATTGGCTTGCAGTCACCAAAAACATGGCAGTTTTTTTTTGGGCTCAAGATATGGTAGATACTCAATTGTGGGCGATTCTCCCAACTAATTGTTCATATACAAGCTAGAATTTGAACTTTGAAACTTGTTTAAGAGACCTAATAACTTGTTCTAGTAGACCAACTGAATTTGGGTGCGTATCAGTTACTGTATGTATAGGTGTATGTACATATTGAGGGAGAACATTTAAGAAGAGGATTAGGTTTGAGTGTGAAAAAGGCAGCAGCTACAGTGTCAACATTTATTGGTGTGAAGAAAGGACATTTTTATGTGGTATGTCTGTGTCAATGTTTTTCCCCTTTCACCTACCACTTTCAATTTTTCTGCATTGTGGGATTCCAAATATGGGGTAAAATGTAAGGTGAAGGGTGTTATTTGAGCTTTATTCCATTTGGACCCCCTCTTAGATAGAAAAATTACATTTTGTATCCCTTTAGTTTGTCAAAATTATCTCACACACAGAAACCCTCAAATAGATCCGTGCCCGACCCAAATAGTCATGTGAGGACGGTGTTACTCTTGGCCCTACGGGATAATCTTTGTAATTTTGTGAACTGATAAGTGAAGTGTATGTAATATATTTACCCTAGTAGGGGTGCATTTGTAATTTTTAATATGGCCCTTTGTAAACAAACAAGGGAGGTGTATTTTTTTAAAATCGAAACCGGGCCAATATTGTAATTCTAGAACTATTCGGGTTGGATTTGGAGCGATTTGATGGACTCTAGCAATTATATATTTTGGAGGTCGGTAACTAATAATTTAGACTAATTAAGGAATACAAATTGATGATATTGATGTTTCTCCTTATTATACCCTTACTTGGGAAGTTTAGGAATGAAGTTGAACTTGAATCAAGGCTTAATTTTGTTGGGCTGAAAGTGGTGGTCGAAAAACCAATGAACTTGCAGCAACTTTTAAGTAATGAGCAAAATGTGACATTTGGTTTACTCATATGAGACACTAGATTTTTTAAGCAATATTTAGAGTTCAAATCCTAAAGTAATTAAATTTGGAAAAAAAAGGGATGAAAAAAAGAAAAGGAACATTCAATTGATCCTATCATGATTTGATGATATATATACATGTAAAGGTCATTTCTAGCTTTAGTAGCTAACATTAAGACTTACTCAAGTTAGTAAATGAAGGTGATGTTGATTGAGATATTTGTCAATGTTGCCAAATTTTGTTTTTATGGTGGATGTATGAATGTGACAGCATTTATTTCACTTTAAATATTTATGTAGTATAATTTGGAATTTGACTATCGGGCTAGTAGAAGTAAACTATATGTTCTATAGATTTACAATAATACTTAATACAAGTGTAGTTAATTTGTAAGCCCTCAATATTTGTCAGAGTTAGTGTTCAATTCGGTTTAAACTAACATACTGGTGAGAGTTGCATTCCTAGAAAATATAAAAAAAATAGCGTTAAATCGCTAAATTATATCATTGGATGGTAATTTTTAATATGTACAAAGACATTTTGATGAAATATAATACAATAATATATTTATAATTTTTAAAAATAGTAAAAAATAAAAAGATTCCTTTCTTGAAAAATCTCACAAGCAAGACCTAGCTATTATCTAGTGGCACGAGTGGGGTTCCCATTTTTGCCACCAAAAAAGTTTTTAACAATAAATTGGCATTCCTCTTAAAACCATGCCAAGAGAAAGGTCTTATTGACTATCACATAAAAAAATCGAACATCTTTCAATCATAAAAGTCCAAATTTCAATTGATGATGTATATGTAATATATATTTTATTTTTGTTTAATTGTTTATTAATTATTAAAACATATAAATTGGAAAGTAGCATAATTAGAGGGTCAAAAGTATGGAAGGAGTGAACAAGAGGACCAAGTTCACCGCTGCGTACGTACCTTCTTATTTGTCGGATCGCACAACCACCACACTCCTATTTTTTATCTCTTAAAAGCATGTGATTTCTAAATTCGGATTCGATTGCGAGACTTCTAATTAAGCTAGCTGGCATAGTAAAAATGTGTTTAAATAACATTTAAGACTATCAAATAGAATATTATAATTTTTTTTTGTTTAGTCTGGACATCCACCGTCGACTATAGTAAATAGTCCTCTCTTTGAATTGTAGACATCTCATAAGTGAAACAGTTGGCCAGATAGTTTAAGGTTGAATATTCTAATTGATTCCATCAAATTTTGATTTAAATACTATAAGCGAACACTAATTAAAATTTGAATACTTAAATGCTAAAATTAAAAAATTTGGCACCAAAATACAAATTAACCCTTATGATTATTTAAAGGGTAAAAGGAAATACAAAAAACCCGTGTTTGGGGCGGCTGGCTCGGCTCATGAGCTGTAAGAAAGAAGCTCACGCGCCTTTGAACATATATTTTGAACCAAGACGGCTCGAAAGTCGAGACTGGGAAGAGAAGTAAAATATTAACCATGGTAAAAAGCAAGAACTGACAAAGAGAATTTAGAAAATAAACCAGGGTTAAAATCTGTCAAGTCAAATAACAGCTTTCAGAACCCCTTACAGTTCGGACCATCAGTAAAAAGCCTGTGTCCCTATAAAATCGCGATTATCCCAACCACCCCACACGCTTTTCTCTCAACTATATAACTCTTAAAAAGAAAATCTAATCTTTTTCTATTTATTGTAAAATATATTATTTTCAAAACTTAATATTTTCATTTATATTGCAAACATTAAGTTAATGTTTGGTAATAGATCAGACTGAAAATATTTACTACTTTAACATTATTATTTATTTTGAAAATAATTGTGTAATCATAAATGATAATACGTATAAAATAAGAGAAATCTAACTTAGTTTTTTATTTCAATATATATTTAGTAATAATAAGTAATAAGTTTCATAATTATATGATTGTGAGTTCGAACCCCTTTAATGCGAGTACTTTATTGCAAGATTGGAATTTTAACTTAGAACTTCTTTTTCATTAATATAAAAATAATAGATATTTATATTTAAGAGGCTCAAATTAGTGATTTTTCAAAAGAAATTATAGCATTGATTATAAGCAATTAGTAAAAGGAGTTCCTATAAAAGAAAAAATAGTTGAAAAGGCAATTTGTAACTACAAAACAAAAATTAAACAATTATTTAACTAATTAAATAAATAAAACAATAAATAAAGTGAATTTAATTTTAGTAATAAAGTCGTCCTTTTTATGTATGGGTGAATGTGTGGAGATTAGTGCACAAACGATGAGAGAGAAGAAAAGAGAGAAAAAGTACAAAACTAACAATAAATCACTGTCAAGGCAGAAACAAAAAATCCAAGTAAGGACGACGTCGTATTATATTGACATTTGACACTCAGAAATAACGTTTTCCGTCAAGTATGGATAACGGAAACGACGATTTATAAGGCGATGTTTTGGTATTACTAGTACCACGTAGAATCGTACTCTCGCGGTTTCAGACTTTTCTTTTTTTTTTTTGGTTTTCACTTCGTTGAATCTCAATTCACAAATTACTCGATTTCGTCGCCTCTGCCAGAATCATCTCAACATTTTGTTTCCATTTTTCACCTCAGAATCCTGCAATTCATGGTGAAATCACGGAAACTGCTTACATATGGTGTTTGCTGGCAGTGTGCTGGTAATCTGACGTCAGTTTTTAATATATACGAATTTTCGGCTTTTAGTGTGTTTTTATGTTAAAAGTGATTTTGCTGTGCTTAGTGTTGAAGAAATGATGCGGTGTGGGATAGCGAGTTTTCGCTGTGATTTTCGGCTTTGACAGTTAATGCTTTCAATCTCTGCTTGCAGGTTAATTACTAAACTTAATTGCTTCTCATTTCTGCTTTTTCTGGTATCAAGATGTTTTCTTTTCTCGGCGTACTACAGTACTGTGCTTGACAAAATTTGTGCGCTATTTATATGTTTCAACGCTTTGATTTCTACTTTTGAGTTGTAATGAGTCACTGAATTGTCGCAGTCTTCCTGTTTGCTCCCAGCTGTTATTGAAGGAGACATAAAAGTAGAGTTGCTCTCTGTTCTAGAAGTGGAGTTTAGAGAGAGAGAGATTAAGTTTGGGCTAAGTAAGAAGGAAGAAAGATGAAGGAGGTCGCGGAGAAGAGTTTGGACTCGGAGCTATGGCACGCGTGCGCAGGAGGCATGGTTCAAATCCCTCCCGTGAATTCCAAAGTGTTCTATTTCCCTCAAGGCCACGCGGAGCACACTCTTACTATTGTGGATTTCGGGACTTTTCCAAGAATTCCACCTCTGATTCTCTGCAGGGTAGCCTCTGTCAAACATTTAGCCGACCCTGAAACGGACGAAGTTTATGCCAAAATCCAACTGATTCCAATTGCCAACGAGCATGGTTTTGATGATAACGGCATTTTAGGGAGTCACAGATCTGCAGAACCCAATGATAAACCCACTTCTTTTGCCAAGACTCTGACCCAATCCGATGCCAATAACGGTGGTGGTTTCTCAGTCCCCAGATACTGTGCTGAGACAATTTTCCCACGTTTGGATTACACTGTTGATCCACCTGTCCAGAACGTCATTGCCAGAGATGTTCATGGTGAGACTTGGAAGTTCAGGCATATCTACAGAGGAACCCCGAGGAGGCATTTGTTGACTACTGGCTGGAGTACTTTTGTGAATCAGAAGAAGCTCGTGGCTGGGGACTCAATCGTCTTTTTACGGGCTGAAAATGGAGAACTTTGTGTTGGCATAAGGAGGGCCAAGAGGGGTGGGAATGGGATTACTGGGAATGAATCCTCATCTGTGTGGAATTCCGGCAGTGCAGGGAATTTTGGGGGATTTTCTGCTTTTCTTGAAAATGAGAACAAGTTGATGCACAATGGTGGTGAGAATCTGAGGGAGAGAGGGAAAGTTAGGCCTGAGTCGGTTGTTGAGGCTGCTTTCATGGCAGCTAATGGGCAGCCTTTTGAGGTGGTTTATTATCCGCGTGCTAGTACACCGGAGTTCTGTGTGAAGGCGTCATCTGTGAGCTCTGCCATGAGGATCCAGTGGTGCTCTGGAATGAGGTTCAAGATGCCGTTTGAAACAGAGGATTCTTCGAGGATTAGCTGGTTTGTAGGAACTATAGCTTCTGTTCAGGTTTCAGATCCCACTTGCTGGCCTAATTCACCTTGGAGACTACTTCAGGTAATTTGCTGCTCTTTATTAGTATATTCGTTGCAGATATGAAAGTCTTGTATATTCTTATGCTGGTTTGTTAAAAGAAAAAAAAAATCTAAAATTGGATCTTTAATTTCTTTGGGATCACATGGCTGCGCAGGAATTCATGATTTTGGTAATGAACTTTGTATGTACAGTCAAAAAAAATTTAAACTAGTAAGATAAACCATTCAAGAATATGAGAAATTCAAGTATTTTCTTTCTTTTACCTTTCAAAGTTTCATCGTCTTCCTCAATAAATGAGCAATTCTACTTACCCCAGGGTTGATTAGCTGGAACAAAAAATTGGGACCTTGTTATTGATGTTAATCCTGCAATATTTAGATTCTTACTTTGAGTCCCAGAAATGAATTTCATATCACTTGTTTGCTTGCTTCATCCACACAGTAGAAACAAATATGAGAAAATTAATCGAACTCAAGATTTCTTTCCACCTATTATAGCATTTCCTCCTCACAGGTCACATGGGATGAACCAGATTTACTACAAGACGTGAAGTGTGTTAGCCCTTGGCTAGTTGAACTGGTCTCAAATATGCCAGTCCTCCATCTCTCACCCTTCTCACCTCCGAGGAAGAAGTTCCGGTTACCTCATCATTCCGACTTCCCTCTCGACGGCTCATCATTTCCAATGCCGTCCTTTTCAGGCAATCCCCTCACCCCAAACAGTCCCTTGTGTTGTCTACCCAACAACATGACCACTGTAGGCATACAGGGAGCCAGGCATGCTCAAATTGGAATCCCATTATCGGATTTCCACCTCAGCAACAAACTCCAAATGGGAGGAGGACTCTTACAACCCCCTTTTCTCAGTCTCGATAATCCTCATCCTAAAATTCTGGATTGTACAGCTCATACCAGCAATACCGATGGTAACGAAAGTATATCTTGTGTATTAAGCATGAGCAGTTGTAGTAGTCAGAAATCAGAGAAAAATGATTGCGTCATGACGCCTCGATTCATCCTCTTTGGGCAGCCAATATTGACTGAGCAGCAAATGTCTCGTGATCAATCCAATACACAGTTTTTCTGGAAAAAGGATGAAACGGGCCTTGATGAGGCTCACTGCAAAGTTTTCTTGGAGACAGAAGATGTTGGAAGGAATATTGATCTTTCTGCTCTTGGATCATATGAAGAGATGTATAAGAAGCTGGAAAACATGTTTGGGATTGAAAGATTAGAGATGCTGAGCCATTTGTCCTATCGTGATGCTACTGGTGCTGTTAAAAGAGCTGGAGAAGAACCATTCAGGTCCAGCTCGTCGTTGTGCTACTCCTTAGTTTAGTTTGGGTCAAATACCCCCGAAGTTTGCGCTGTTTATGAGAAACACCCCAGAACCCTTGAAACATCACAAAAACACCCTGATGTTTGCAAACCATAACGAATACCCCCTAAAACTGATGGAAAATCGTTCATTCAGGGGGGTATTTGTAATTTTCAAGGTTTAAGTGTGTTTTCCGTAAAATGAACAAACCTCAGGGTTTTTTTTCATAATCATCTGGAATTTTAATATAAATTTTAATTTCTGATCTTGATTTTATTTGCATTCTCGATCCTGTTCCACGTCTGCAGTGAGTTTGCCAAGTCTGCTAAAAGATTGACAATTCTTATGGAAACAAGCAGTAGCAACACTGAAAGGTAATTAATTACTCATTCCTGCTGATTCTTTTCATATTAATTATGTTTTCATTTTATATTTTTTTGGAACTTTGTAAATCAGGATATTGATTACCGGTTTGCCGACTGGTGAACGTGGGCTCAATTCATCGAACCAGACAGGACCCTTGAGCATATTTGCATAGTTTCAAGTCAAATGTAAGAGGCTTGGAAAATCTGGTATGTGACTTTTTATAAGTAGATTACGTTCTTTTATGTAATTCTGCAGACTTAGAATCAAAATGCAGATTAAGTATTATGTGGATTGAGTTGGATTCTAGTTGATCCCTAATTTGTAGCCAGAAGAACACATGTGAATGTGACTATGATGCCTACTAATTTGTGAACTTTCATGTGTATGCTTAATGCTTGTGCTCTATCTGCTACTTTTTTCCTAAGTTCTATTAAATAATTACAGTTATAATAATTTATTTACTTTACCAATTTCAATTGAAAATATTATTTTTCATAACTAAATCCCTAAAAATTTGATTCGTTTTTCAACCCTAAACTTCATCAAAAGTCAAAATATATATATTATACAAGACAAATTATGAACTATCACATCTTGCTCTTAGCCATGAAATATTCCCAAGTAGGACTGATGACTTTAGGATCTACCACGTCATAAATTTCATAAGAATCATACAAACTTTAAATCTTGACGGGCTATAGAGTCATCATCTTCATATCAAACATCAATTCTTCATTCAAATCTTTGTTTTCTTTTGTCTTTTGACGTTCCTGAATATCAATTTCGTCATCCTCTTTCAAAAGTTGTTCTATCATCTCAATCCATAATTCCATATCTTGGCGTTGGGAAAATCAGCATCACTTTCTTCAACATCAATTTCTTCAACATGATCATCATCCCTCCTGATTACTTTCTGTAAACTGAGAGAGTACTCAGCATCACTTTCTTCGACATGATCAACCTCGCGAATATTACTTTCTGGAAATTAGGATCGTTCTTGTTCGTCTGATCAAGTTGTGAGGACTTATCTCCCGGTGGAACAAAACACCGAGCACTTCGACCGAATCGGGGTACATTAGGATGCTGAGCCATGATTGACGATTAGACTGAAAAATTTTGTAATACAGAAATTAAACATATTACTAGTCTCTTGTATTATGTGTCTATATACATATAGGTAATGCATGCTCTTGAATCTTTATAGGAATAGGAAACCTAGTTAACATAGATAATGTTTTCCTAATAGAAATTGGAAACATAAGATTTAGTGATTTACATGGTAATATTTAGTTTCCTAGATGTAGTTTGATTCGTATGTGATACTTTAATATTTCTTAAATTAAGAATTATGTACATGTTTATGCGGCGACAACAAATATTTTATGTTCAAGATCAAGTCTACTTAAGGGCAACGGATTCGGGTCTGATCGGGTTGGATTTGGACTTCCGAGTACCCTTGGTCTGTGTAACATGAATATTACCAAATAACCCAGATTAATTAAAAATATATATAATAATGTGAAGCTTAATTATGAGTGATTTCATCTAGAGATAGAGTAATTATAATTAACCTCGATTAAGTGAAAATTTAACAGAGTCAGAGTTTTGAATTCGAAATTAATTTTATGATTCTTTTTACAATTACTTATTTTTCTTAGTAATTAATAGGTTTTATTATGATTAAACAATTATACTTTTATTATCAATTAAATTAGTGCTACATATATCTCATGGAATATATAAATTAATACCAATTCGGATGTAACAAGAATCTTCTCATAAATAAAAGCATTGAAAAGTAAACCCTTACTTTACAGAATCCATTAAAATCATATTTTATAACTGATCTGTTAGTAATATTACGAGAAATACATGCAGTTGTATATTCAGATAGATTGGATATATGTCGCTTTCAATTTAATGTTATCTAATTGACACAAAATTTCAAATCACATCAAACGGAAAAATACATTCAAACTTAAATCGATCTCTTTCTACTGAACAAATCGATATTCAAATAAACAAACTTCTAATAATCAATCTCAAACCTGCAAGAAAAAATAATTTGATTCGATTTTCAACCCTAGCTAGGAAAATATATTCTAATAATAAAAAACAAAAACATTGTACGAAACAAACTAAGAACTACTATTACATCTTGCTAGATCTTAATCATAAAGAAGATTTCCCAAATTTGACATATAACTTTAGGATCTTAATAATGAGATATTCCCAAATTATCGGACATGAAACTTTAAGCTCTACCACGCAATCAACTACTTCACAACTTTTTTTGTTGATGGACTTCTTCAGAGTCACCCTCATATCCATATGATCAGATTGTAACATATCATGACCAGACATCACTGCTTCATACAAATGATCTTTTTTCTCTTGATATTTCTGAAACTCAGCTTCATCATCCTCTTCCAAAATTTCTTCTGCCATATCAATCCATATCTTCGCGTTGGGAAAATGAACATCAGTACCACTTTCTTCAATATGATGATCAATGTCGTCGTCCTCGATTACAAATTTCTGCAAATCATCCGGATCGTTCTTGATCGTGCCGGGTACAATATTAGCATGTTGATCAGCCATTGTCGATGATTTCACCAATATAATTTCTAGACAAGTTCGTAATATAGAGAACCTCTCTTGAGTCTTGTATGTGCATATACAGAAAGGTCATGTACCGTAGACCCGTATATATATATTAGGTACTGCATGTTCTTGAAACCTTATAGGAATAGAAAAACTAGTTAACACAGATAATAATGTTTCCTTATAGAAATTGGAAAAATATATAAACCTGGAAATATATAAGGTAATGTTTACTTTACCCTATCGGAATTTACTAAATCATAACTTAAGTGATTTAAAAAATATTCGATCGAGATAATAGTTAGTTTCCTATATGGTATAAATATGTAATATGATTACGTATGTGATTGTATAATAGTCCACGAATTCCGGCCTTATCAAGAAATTAAATGCCTAATTGCATTTTTAGTCCTATAACTATTCATGATCTATAGCATTCTGGGTCCTAAAATTTTTTTACTTGTAATTTTAGTTCTATAATTTTAAAATTATAGCAATTCTAGTCCTTCAGTCGCTGGAATCCTACTTTCTTGCCGGAAATTAAGAATTATATATACAAACTCCTCCAGTCAAATTTAAGCTCAACTCCACGGATTTTAGAAGAACAAGAAATTAGTTTTGTTCTTTTAATATTTTTTATTTACTCATGGAAATAGGTTAAAATTTCCAAACCTTGAGATTATTACAACTACTTTGAACATACTCACCCAACTAAAAAAGCTCGCTAGCAATCTATTAATTGGCATAAATTCCAATTTAATGGAGAAAGCATGCACTTCAGTTAAGTTTATTAAAAGCTTACTCACAAAAAGATCTGAAAAAATAATGTACAGGTCTCTATGTTATAAGAAATTAGCCAAAGAAACCCTGATATATACAAATTCACTATAAAAACTCTGTGTTTTAAAATAATTTGTTGGAAAAACCCTACTGACTTTGTGGTAACAACACGCGCGTTGATCCCGAATAAGATAGTGAATGTAGCTATTAAATGTCTAAAATGCCCTTAACTTAACTGAAAAAACGCTGGCCATTCTTTATTTTTCAGTCCAATCCAAAATTTGGCCCAGAATTATACTATGGAAGATTGAGGCATCTTTTTTGTTATTGACTCTCAAGGGTGGTTAAGTAATTATATATCAATTACGTACTCAGGATTAATATGTATCAAACAAGAAGAAAGCGTAATTAAATAACAAGAACTGAGTGCGTGAACACTGTATAAAGCCAACCCAATTTCCAGAGACGACACTGATCATACCCCTATGAAGCTCCATCAGTCACCAGAATTAATTCAGATACTATCGATCAAGTCACAAATTGAATTACATTCCATGATTCCAATACCAAATCCCACAAAGTATCCGTCATTTTCTGATTATAAAAAGAATCAAATTCAGTAAATCCTACGAACCGAGATTAATTTGAATAACGAAAAAGAAAAAAACCCATTATGCGACATTCAAATACTCACAAGCAACCGATAGAAGAATCCACAACTAAATGCCACAAGAAAGATACCCATTATCAAATCCAAACAAACACAGACGAGTACAATATGAAATTTACTTGGATCGGAGTCTGGAGACATGCATGAATACGATGAATTTAGTTGTAGTAGAGCTCGAGGCCCATTCCGTCATGGATCTCGTAGTCCTTGAGAGTGATATGATCCTTGTAGATGGTGTACCATTTCTGAATTCTAATCTTCTCGGCGCGGGTGCCTGTCTGGGCGGCGACGAGCTTCTTGAGATCTCCGATGGTGTCGTCCTCGTTGCACTTCACGCGCACCTTCTTCCCCAGACGATCGTTAAGCACAACCTCGATCATCTTCTATAACTCTTAATTCTCTGATCCTCTCCTAATTTGAAACTATACAGATAAGTTTGGGAATCGAATTTAAACCCGAGATGAATTATTAAAGATTTTGGAGTTTGAACCTAGAATGTTCTATGGAATTTTGGTTTTGATGAGATAGCTAGCAAATATATATATACTAGAATGTTCTGTCGGGTTTTAAAGAGGTCGTTATTGAATGAATATTCTAGTGTATTTAAAAAATAAAATTAATATATGTAGGATTTTGTCACAATTATTAAATTAAAGAAACTTAATGTAAAATTGATTTTAAAACCAATTGAACTAAACAAGATTAAAACTTTGAAATATTGAATAAAAACACATTCTTGTTGAGGTATTTTTCGATTCGCTTTTTGATTTGGTCATCGATATAATAATAGTCTTTTAATAAATTGATAAATTAGTTATAATGCCAACAAATTTTGGCTACGTCCTTTAGTTGGTAAATAGGATATGCAGTCTCAATTTAGCACTTCAACCAACCAACAATCTTATAGTTAATAATTCGAGATTTAGTTTATTGACAACATTAAAAAACAAATTAAAAAAAGATATCAATGGTAATCAATAACCACACAAGTTTGAATTATTTAAATTTAATCATTATCAATACTTAGATAAATAATATGTTTATTGTTTTTACTAGTATGTCTAAACAAATGAAAAAATAATTTTTTATTCTTAAAACAATACTAGATTTTTATTCCTGCGTTGCACGGGATAATTTACTTATAAAATATATATTATTAACAATACGTCAAAAATAATTCAGAATTTGAAGTACACACACCAAAGTAATTCATTTTATAAAATAATTTAGAATTATGTATATAAAAAACTCATTTTAAATGTATAGAAATAGTAATATGATATTTTTATAACAAAGTACTGATTTTATATTTATAATAGAGACAATATATATTTATACATAGATAGAGAAGGAATATCATGACGATTATAGAAATATTAAAATGATAATTAAAATACAAAAAAAATATTTAATAATAGACCATATAAATAATGATTGGAATCTCTGTCTCTTTGGTAAAAAAAAATAGTTGTTTATTATACTTTATATTATTCTTTATTAAATAATCTACTATTGTTTCGTTATTGAGTCATAATAATATTCATTTTATTATTGAAATTTCTTTTATATTATGAAAAATATTAATACTTTAATATAATAATTTAAGAAATTTATTTACATTGAAATAAAATATAACTTTTCTACCACAAAATGAACATGAGACACGTGTATTTAGAAAAGTTTTTTTTCAAGAAAATTAATTATTTATTTATTTTATATTATTAAAATAATAATAAATTTTATTTAAACTTATATTTAAAAAAAATTCCTTACTTATAAATTTTCATTTGAATCTGATATATCAAAAATATTTGATAGAAATTAAAATATTAAATATAATTTTTTAATGGATATATTGAATGCATTATTTTTTTTTATTTTTATTATCGAACATTCAATACCGCATGAATAACTCTAAAATTTGTTAAAATTTACTTAAAATCATATTTTAAAAAAATGAATTAAAACACCCACCGCCAACCAATTATTCTTTTGTCGGTCCCATGCAAGTTT
The DNA here is from genome assembly GCA_958496215.1 of Verbena officinalis. Lineage (NCBI taxonomy): Eukaryota > Viridiplantae > Streptophyta > Magnoliopsida > Lamiales > Verbenaceae > Verbena > Verbena officinalis. Next base: position 3,637,980 of record OY292385.1, read on the forward strand.
AATATTTATTAATAATAAATACTGAATTGAAGGAAAGAAACTACAAAATAATCCAAATATTTGGGGTGGTTACTCATTCTCTATGGAGATGATATCTGTAGCTCCACATCTAGCAACATTGAACTGCTCATTAGCCATCTGCAAAGCAGGAAATTAAAATTCCTAAATATTCCAACACGTTAGGCATCATAAAAAAGAAGAAGATGATGATATAAGTATCTACAAACAGTAACAACAGTAAAATTGTAAAAACAGATAAGGCTTTACACTGAAATGAAATATTATCTTTTAATTCAGTGGTAATGGTTTTTATCATACTTTAAAAGTGAAAATATGCAAACTTGCAGGTTGTTACCTTGAGAAGAATCAGCAAGATTACAAATTAATCGTAACCTAGCTTAATTTTCTAACGAATTCTGCATAAAAGAACCAAAAGAAAATATTAAGATTGATAATCGTTTGTTCTTTAAAACAAAAGTGATATAACTTAAAAAAACAAAAGAAATATAACAAATATATCAATTCTAAAAAGTGTATTATATATTCATAAACTGATCTCCATTCAAACCTTTTTTGTGATAAGGTTTCAACGGATCAAGTGATAATGCATGCATCACCAATTCTGTATATATATATAAAAATATATATGATTTAAGGGGCGGATTGCAATTTTTCCTAAAATATGTGTAGCATAAGAACATTATTGGAAAGTTGGAAGTCTTTTTCTTTTCTTATTTCTGATAATTTGGAAAAGTGGGAAGTTAGCTCTAACAAACAATTTAGGGGTCGAAGTGGGACCCAACTCTATTACAGTTGCCCACCACCGGACTTCAGAAATGCTCCACCACTCTTCTTCTGCCGTCTGAAACAAACAGAACTCCGATTCCCCGCCCACCGCTTCACTTCAGGCGATACCTCATCGCCGCCGTTGCGGATCCAGAGGACGACCTCCTCGCCGAAATCTACACATCCTCGCATATACACTCGTGTATCGCTGTTTTTATTCGTTGAAGTTGGTGATTCCAATAGTGTCCCCCAATTATCCGCGATAGAGATGAATCTCAGCCAGGGGGCGGTGCACCCTGTGGAGGCGCCGCCGTTTCAGACGGAAGGCGCCGGGAACGTGCCGCTGCCGCGCGTGAGGATGAAGGATCTCCAAGGCATGCCGGGGACAGTCGGAGGCCTGGTGCTGCGCGTCTCTCAGTTGTTGTTCGCGGTTGTGGCGCTCTCGGTCATGGCAACCACCAGTGACTTCCCGTCAGTCACCGCCTTTTGGTAAAATCCTCCGTCTCTTACTCTAACCAATTTTCCTTTTCAATTGACTAATTCAATATAAAGTTTCGGGGTAAGGTTTTGATACAAAATATACCACTCTAGTAACATTGTTAATGGGAAATTTATGGTGATGCCGGATACTGCTTTCAGTTCCAGCTCATATGTGACCTAAAGATAGTGCTCAAATCACTAGACTCAGAGTTCTGTATTGGTACTTCTTTGTTGCTGAGGAGGATTTATGGAGTTCTCTTTCTCTCTTACTTTCCTCTTCTGATTATAATTAGCGTAGCTTGGATTTTCCATGGATATGATGTTTGCTGCCATAACTTATGTCTTATGGTTACCAGAAATATGGGTTTTCCTGTATTAACTGAATTGGTGCGGTTCATTGTCTTACGAAACATTTGGTTTTTCGGTGTGAAGATATAATTGCATGATTGCACTTAGTTATATTGAACGAAGGGAAACACAACTTTAAATCTAAGTCCTTATTGTAGCAATAAGTCCCGCAGAAATGCCTGGAATAATAATGGTGATTCTCAGGGAAATATAGAACTCCATAGACCTGACTAAAGTTTGAAAAAATTGCATGCTGTCCACAATGAGAAAACTGCTAATGTGATGAATAACAAGACATTTCGCCTGCTTGTGGAACATTTGTTTTCATTTCTTTCTCTTTTCTTGAGTAACTATGAAGCCCTTAGTCACAAATCTTGAATTTATATTCGTTACTTTGTGCTTGTTTATGTCTAATAATCAAGTCCTTGCACCTAGTAACATAATAGAACTATATCATGGACCATGTATGGATGGATTAATTTGTAGAATATGGTCTGCACCTCATTCTTCTATCTTCCTCCAATGAACAAAAGGTTCAGAAGTTGAATTTTTCATGTTCATGCATTTCAAGGATGTTTCTGATACTCTTTTGCCGTTTTCCTTTTACCAACAACAGTTTTTAGAATAGAGTATGTTAGTTTGGTAGGTCTTATATGTCCTGGCACTGAACTCAATTCTCTTTTTATTTTTACCCCTTTTTCTAGCTATCTTGTTGCTGCTACTGGGTTGCAGAGCCTGTGGAGCCTTGTGTTGGCAATTGTTGATGCTTATGCACTTCTTGTGGGGCGTCGTCTGCAGAATCCTCGAGCCGTTAGTTTATTTGCTGTTGGCGATGGGGTAAGAGTGACACTATAATGAGAAAATTTTCATAGAGCATCCTTGCTGGCATACTAATTAGGTTTGGTGATAATTTAATGTATGATTTCTCACACTATGTTCATGTTAGAGACTGCCTAAATCACTCTGCGATATTGCCACTTGTGAACATTCCTTTTGCGCATTCAACCTTTCCATTTCTTGCTAGAGGGTCTCATCTTTTATTTTGGACAGTTTATATAAAAAATGGCATTTATATGCAAGAGGAATTGTAATTTAAGACTTCATTTAGTGTCCACCCCACCCACCCACCCCCCACCCAAAAAAAAAAAAACTTCATTTAGTTTCCCCTATTCACCACATATTTAGTTCTCATCAACTATTGTATAAGCTTAAATGCCATATTTAGTTGTTTTAATTGAATCAAAATCTTTGTTATTTGTATTTATTTCTAAGGTCATGATAATATGCATACCTAGTTTTTCTTTGTTGTTCCTGGAAATTTCCATCCCTACATTCTAGCTAGGATTACTTGACTTCGGATTAATCTTGGGAAGAAACTTTGAAACTTGTTTTTTGGCATTTATTCCTATTCTGTAGAGCAAATGCAGAGAGACTAAAGACAACTAACTTGACCTAGCTTTATACGACTGCTTCTTGATTGTGATTTATGGTAACAATTGCTAGTTCTTGTTGTCTTGCATTCTTGAGGTTGTCTAGTAGGAAAAATGAACTCGGCTAGTTTTAGCTCTGGTATCATGAAATATGATAATGTTAATATTTCGTTCTTGCCTTTTGAGATGGTTTATACATCAGATTTTGAAATCAAAATGTTGTAGCATTTACTGGTATAGACTTACATACTGGCACAAAATAATAATCGTTGTGAGAAACGAAGAAAGGAATGACAATAATGAATGCTTTTGGTCGATTGGGGTCAGAATAATTTTAAGTATTCAAATATAGTATCTTGTTTTTTAGTTCTATAAGCTATTGCACCAGTCTAATTTTGAGCTATTTAGGAAAATGAGCATTTTTAGAAACAATGGAGAACTGTTAAAAATTGGATGTAAATTGGATAAAAGAAATGAGCGTGTTACTGATGTGGTCTTGGTGGCATATATGAATGCAATAAAAATATGCTTTTGTTTAGGAATAATTACAGAAAAAACCCTGGGGTTTGTGCCATTTATGAAAATCAGCTTGAGTCAACGATTTTCTGTTAGTTTGAGGGTTTTCTTCGTTATGATTTGCCATCCTCAGGGTGATTTTCGTAATTTTCAAGGTTTCAAGGTATTTTTTGTAAACAGTGCAAACCTCAGGGGGTTACTAGTAATTGACTATATTCTTGACTTAATAGTGAGGTAAGATATGTGGTATTTGTATATTAATTAAAAGTATACCCTTTTTGCAGGTGACTTCTACCTTAACATTTGCTGCAGCTTGTGCTTCTGCAGGCATTACTGTTCTAATTGGGAACGATCTCGGAGCTTGTGGGAAGAATCATTGCACAGAATTTGAAACTGCAACAGCTATGGCTTTCCTCAGCTGGTTCACTGCTTTACCTTCTTTTTTGTTAAATTTCTGGTCTTTAGCATCCCGATGATGAACTACTTATCCATCATCTGTTAAATACTGTTTCTGTATCGAAGGATTTTCTCTAGTTTTTTTTCCTTTTTTCTTTTTTGGTGATTTCGTGTAATTCTTGTGCTCTTTGTGATTAATGATATATATGCAATTCGAAAGTTGTTGCCACCAATGTGTACATATATACAGTGTAAGTTCAGTGCAATTACCTTTAGAAGGATGAGTTGTGCAATGTAATTTCAAACTCTTTCATCATATGGATAGTATTTGTAGGGTAAAACACCTCATTGGTAATAAAGTTTGTGCTCGATAATGTTCCTAAAAAGTATACATCTAAGTTAATAAAATATTTAGGTTAACATCATGATGGATGCATTCTTGTTCTGTAAACCTAATTTTGAGGTCAATTATCAAGAAAAAGAATAAAAAATATTTTAAGTCCTCACTCAGAGAGTCAGTCAGACTTCCAAAGAAGAAATTCTTCATAAATCAAGAAGACTAAAGCAGAAGTATTTACATAGGAGGATAAAAAATTCAAGAACACATGTAACAATTATAAATTAATTAAGTTACCAAAAAATGCAAACTATCAAAACATAACAAAACTCTTTGATTCCTTGTATATTCATCCTTTCCTTGAAAGAGGGAAAACTCCACATTCAAACAAAGGACCAATTAACAAAAGAGAAAGCCAAGCAGTGCACAGTGTGCTCTTCTGCTGCAAATACTTTCCACACGATTGCTTGTTCGTAAGACACATGTCGTCCCATTGTCGACATACAGATACCGCCAGGCAAGCAAGCAAATCCCTGCAAAAAAAGAAGAAAAACATAATAATACTTATTGAATCATTTGTAAAGAAAAAATTAGGTTAAATTACATATAATGCCCCTAAGGTTTGCCAAAATTGCAAAATACCTCATATGTTTTCAAAAATTACAGAAAAAAACCCTGAGGTTTCAAGAAATTACAAAAATCCAACAAAATATCCCTTGTATTTTATACAGAATCTTACAAAAAAAAACCCTACAATTTCTACCACCTGTACCTACAAAAGAGACCCTATAACTTGTAATTGCTTGAAACCTCAAGGGGGGGGGGGGGGGGGGGGGTTGTTCTGTAATCTCTGAAAACAGAGGGGGTATTATAAAAATTATTCTAATTCTACTTAAAATCTGCAAATTGAAGTTTTAACTAAAAATTACCTGTTGCATGATCTTAGCAAATTCTGAGAACAATGCTTTGCACCCAGCATCATCGAATATCTTATCGATCGTGATATCTTGTAGAGCAACTAGAGTCGTTTCCAGCATGTCTAACCCACCCTGATTTGCAAATATAAAAACTGGCAGGGCCTGCTATGCCAAAAGGGACAAATATAACAATTTTTTAATGAAAATCTTGAAAAACGGAGCAAGAATTTGAATATCCATGCAAAATATTTCTTTTGAGCATTATACCTTCAAGGAGCAGCATAAGATGGCATCTTGGTGAAGCCAAAGTGTCTTTAATACCGATTCACTACTAATAGAGTCAGCTCTTAGCAACTCCGTCCCTAAATGATAGCTGCAAAAACAGAAATGAAGTCTCAAAGTTAAAGTTCACGAAAAAAAATAAAAAAAAAGCCCATGGAGGTTTTCCGAAAATTAGCTCATTCTATCCCCTAGGGTAGTTCCCGTAGTATGTTTTTCGAAAACCAGGGTTTTCGTTGCCATTAAAAAACCATGAGTTTTTCGCTACAATTAAGAATATACCACAAGGACTTGGGTGCAAAAAGCCAAAAAAAATACTATAAATTTATATGCACCCACAAAATTATTTTTCAATGTTAAAAACCCATTACATCAACTTTTCATCCCAAAAAGCCCATCATCTAAATTTGTGTCCAAATTACCCTTAAATCTTTTAGATTGAAAAACTCGATGAATTACTATTTTAGTAAAAACTTTCACTTATAAGTATTGGAAATTAATTTGAATTTTTTGGAATTTTAGCTAGTTTGACTAGTTAATAGTACCTATAACTCTGGCAGATCCAATGTGCAAGTGTTAGAGCTTCAGGGGAGCCAGCAGAGAGCTTTGGGCCCATTGTGGGGCCCACTCCCGAAGGAGATATTGCAGTTGCGACCCTCTGAACAGAGGAAATCACACTGCGGACATATTGGCGTGCCATGGTAGCAACATTCTCCTGCAAATTGCTCTCAAATGGAAATTGAAAAGCAATAGTCAATACTGATCGTGCATTATAAGATGATGAGTTATTGTTTGCAGCATGGCTCGTTGCGGGACCAACTTCGAGGCTTGATGCCAAATCTAGTGTTTTATGTGAACTCAACACATCCTGTGAGTCTCCCTGTTGACCGGATCACTAGTTAGAAGGATATAAAGACTATTGACTAATATTTACTCTTTCTATGATTGTTAACCAATATTTAGACATTGTTAACAACAGACACACATATTACATTTGGATTTTAATATCACAGTTGGTACTGCAAAATTGGAAAAACTACTAATGATTCCCTTTTTCTTTTAACTTACAGAAACCTCACTAATAGAGGATGGTGTTTGTAATTTTCAACATTTTTAAGAAATGTTTGTAAATTTTTCAAACTTGCACCTATTTGTTTTTGTGTGTGTGAAACTGGTTTATGTTTTTAAGTTCAAGTGACTCAACTGGTTTTGAATCGAGGGGAATTATGCGAAAACCGGAGGGCAAGAGTGGAGCATCGTCAGGAAACATCTCGTCAATAGGTGCAAAAACGAGCTCAGAGCGGGCCCCAACTGCATTCTCATCAACTCCACTACACATCTGTAGTTAAGGATGCAAATTAGACACTTTTTCACATGTAAAAAAAGTTTCTGATCCATTTATATGACAGCAAGATTAGATACCAAATAAAGTTTCTACCCAAAAAAAAAAAAAAAGATACCAAATAAAGTACCTGTAGAAGATGAATGTCCCTGGACGCAAAAGCATCCTCATGACTAAATGAGTGTCCTTCCAAACGAATAACTTCAAGCATCTGCAACGAGAAAGGTACGACTTTGAAGGTTTTGGTGAAAGTATTATCATATTATGTCAAAGTATTCTCACATCATCACAAATTACTACCCCAGACTCCACAACATCGAAAAATGCAATTAAAGTATGTGTTTCAAATGAAGAATATACCTCTTCGTGTTCTATCGTGTGACCTAATGGCATGATTATTTGGCTTCCTGTAAATCTTGTAGGCCTCATTCCTGGATACGCATATGTGCCTGCTTTCAAAGATGCAGCAGCATAGGCATCCACACTAAAATCAGCCCATTCTGATCGATGCTCCCTTAAAAAGCGAACCAGCACTGCTGGAGGGACATTCTGGTAATAAAACAAGAGGAAAAATATGAGGAAGAAATCTCAAAGTAGATAAATCAAAACGGTATAAGTTTCCATTAAATAATATATTATGAGCACCTGAAGTAGCATGGATGCTTTTGCACAGAGAACGCCACCAAGCAAAGAAAGAGCATTAGAGCAAGCTGTCAGGTTCTTGGCTGAATTAACAGCAATTACTACATCTTCAGCACCATCACAGCTCAGTAATGTCCATCCGTCATCATTGAAACCATTAATAGCATCATTAAAGCCTCTGCAGAGAAGAAACTATTAGTTATTAACAGTTCCACACAACTCTTACATGTAATGCAAGACATGGTACAAAATTGCATTACTGTACAATATGTTTAAAGTTTAGTAACGTAACTTACCTGCTTAATCTTTGGCTGAAAGTGCGCAGAACAGCTGGTTGCCTGCCAAGCCCATATACCACTTCACCACTTGTTTCTTGGGCTATTTGCCGGATATATCTTAGTGCCTATAAAGTAAAACCGAAAGTGAGGAAAAGAAGTTGGGTTAATTACATGGGCCTCCCTTGTGATTATGCGTAACTTCACATTCCCCTCTTGTTTCAAAATTAAAAATACCTCGTTTTGATCATCAAAACTGAAAAAAAATTATTAGGAAACTTGAATAGAAACATATAGGCAAGAATAATTTAAAAGGTTCACTTGAATTTCAATTATGACATAATTTATTTATGTGTAATAATCAACCAAAGGGGTTGGGATGGGGTGTTGTAATTATTGCAAAAAGTATTTAACTTAATTTATTTACTAGAGCTAAAACCAGTAATCCATGATATATATAACTCACTGCTATCGTGATTTTTTGTGCCACAACTTTTGATGATTCATAAAGTGGTCGCAACACCTCTGGCACGTTCCACGCCTGGACAAATTGACAAATCATTAATCAAGTTATAGCCATCTAATGAGAATTTTGTGAAGAGAAATTAAAAAATACCTGAAGATTAAGGTGATCCACAATGTGAATAATTGATCCTCCACCTTCACACGGTCGAATCAAATATCCGGATGGAAGCATTTCAGCTCTAACAAATTGTGATGCTGCAGCTGCATTTGGGCCAGCCCCACTACCAGAAAGTGATCTCTCACATATCTTCGAGAATCAAAGAGGAGAAATAAGGAAGTGCATAAGAATTAGCTCCAAATTAAAATATTAGCAAACTAGCATATATCACATGCAGGGAAAATTCTAAAAACAAAACAATATATAAAGTTACAAATTTACAATGTGCCATATACATTATTCTGCATATTTTTATGCACTAAAGTTAAATGTATATATTTTATACTTCTTTTAGAAAAATAGTTTTATTATAAAACAATAACTTTGATGTCAAACAAATGGTTTTCATTAGTGCAATTTAAACTTTCAATTTATATATGTATAAATGAGAATCGACTTTAAAATTTATATTTCAAAATCATGAAATGTGGCAGTAAAAATTCATAATGCAGAGTTTAGGGGGTTCGGAAAGTTAAAAAGGAGTCAAACATTGTATTTAATGTTCAACAACCAATAAACATATTTTTTAAATTAAAAAACAAGTCAAAATTCTATGATTTCACCATTTGGTCAATATTGTACAATTTGGTCAAAAGACCCCCTTCAAATATATAATAGAATGGATATATATATGGACAGGGATGGACAGATATCCCTAGTGTTTTGCTGAAATGGACGTGAATTGGGTCATTCAGGCTAGGAGAATTTTTCATCATTAGCAAGAAAGAAAATGGAGCTATAAAGGGGAATAAGTACAAATCTAGAAATAATTTCAACACCACAATGCATGCTAGAAGTCAAAAGATCTGCATACCACAAGACTGCCATTTTCCAAGGTGGTTGTGTATCTTAGAGTCCAAAAATCACGAGCAGGAGCCAGTGTAGTAGGTGCATAAGTCTGGAATCAGATATAGATTAGTCATTTCTCTGAAATGGTAAATAACAATAATAATAATAATAATAATGGTAATAATATCGTATCACAGCATCAACCTGTGTATATAACAATTCGATGGTTCCCCCATTTCCAGCAGGAAACATTGTGAAAACCTCAAGGCTCCGACAGTCACGGAACCAAGATGGACGATCTTTAAGGATCTCAGCAATCTGTAAAATAATTAAAAACTCTTCAGAAAATGAGCCAACATTTTGTATTTAGGTGGACCAAGATTGTGATCAGCTGCTTTGCCCTTACCTTTGTAGGTTCTAAACTAACAAGACCGCAAGCTCGAGCTGCCACTCCGCTACAACTTTGTGAAATAGCAAAAATTCCAACCGAATCCGGACCAGGCTGAAAGAAAATTTCAATCTTTTTCAGTTCTGGAATTGGAAAGAACAGTACAAACGATTGAAGCAGGACAAGAATTAAATAAAAAACTGAAAAATAGCATTTTAGATGAGTTAAACAAACCTTCATCCCAGGCATCTGGACCCAATCAACAGCAGTTCCTGTAGCCTTTGAAAGGAACTCTGCCAAGGTCTCCTCCGCAATTGAGAGCAGTCTGCAAAAAGAATACAAGTGTACAAAATTAAAGAAACAAAAAGCATAGCAACTATGTTCCAACAATTCTAAATGTTTAGATATACAAAGAAAATTTTTAGCATAAGAAAGATCAAATTTTGTACCCAGCGGGGTTGCTAGCATCTCTGAGAGAATTCTGAGGTGTCGTTACAGCAGACTCACAACTCACATCAGTTGCTGGAACAGGTGCCTGGAGAAATTTCAACAACATTAAGATTTGGAAACAGATAAGATATTTTATAAAATATTAAAAGAAAATGAGCAAAAAGTAGCCAAGTAGTGAAGGGAATTAATAACATACAGTATGTAATTGTTGCTTCATGAATCCATTCTCACAAACAAGCTGAGACACCTGCTTCTGGAGGCGATCATTCTCCTCCATCAATAGCTTATTCATAGCACTCAATTTTCTGTTTACACTCTGAAGTCTTGTGGATTCTTTACGCTGCTTCTCTCTACACCTGTATCAATTAAACCAAAGACGGAAACAAAAAACAGATTCTTTTTAGCCTTCAGCAGTACATAAAAGGAAACTCTTATATTGATCCAAATCCCCACCTAGGGTTCCAAGATTATTAAAAACAGTCAACTCAAGATCAATTTTCTTTCAAATCCTAAAACTACCAAATGCAGAAATGTTTGACAAGATGGACATGAATCAAATAATTAATCACAACCAGAACAACATGATAACCAAAAAAGAAAAACACGAAATCCAATGTAAGAGAGATCGTTTCTTAACCTGCGGTTTTGAAACCAGACTTTGATCTGTTTTGGCTCAATGTTGGAAAGAATGGGACATTCTCGGATCAGCTGCTGGCGGCGCAAAGAGCTGGGCTTAGGGCACTCGGCATAAACCCTTTCCAGAGCGTCCACCTGCTCCGCCGTGTAACGTACATATTTTCCAGAATCAAGATGTTTATCTATGCTTCCACTGCTACTCTCTCTGTGGTGATGAGCCACCATAGCCATTCTTCCCCGAATCTTCAAAACGCTCTATAAAGGAAAAACAGAGCAAGACTTCGCTAATAATGCAAATCTTGAACAACACTGATTCTGTGAGAGCTGACAAAGATTCTCCGAAGCAGAGTTAATTTTCCTGGTTTATTTATTTTTCAATGATGATGATGATGATCTAAAGGATAAAATGGACGACGTTGATTGAGGCAGAAGATTCTTGGGTTTTTTAGATGGCTTAGAAACACACTTTCCCCCCACTTACCTTATGAACAAAGGTAACACAGCCAAAATAGCTCAACGAAAGCTAAGCAGCCTTTATATGTATAAACAATACGCAAACTGACAAAACAATCAGTTTTCCCCCCTTCTCTTTTTTTCTATTTTCACCCTTCCAATAACCACTTGGAACAGGAACACTCACCCTCTTTTCAATTATTGTTCTTGTTCACACCAAAACTTCCAAAATTTTCACCCACTAGAAGGTGAATTCAGCTACTCCTGCCACGCAAACAGAAGGAAACCAAACCAAAACCCTGATTTTCGCTGAAAGAGACAAATATATAAGCCTTTCGGCTCTGGTTACTGTTGTATCTCTCAGCTTTATCCTATCTACTGTTTAAATTACCAGATATAATTAACTTCGAGCCTGTCTGCAGTACTTCCAAAATCCAGAAACGAAGCTTGTACTGCACTTGATGCCCAAATTAAAGGCGAAGAAAAACGAGCTTCGACAAAAGGGCAGCAAATTAGACAATTGGAAGGAAGATTATTTCAGTAAATGGAAAAGGGAAAGAATAAATTAACGGGACGCTCTCTCTCTACCTCTATCTTTCTTCTTTCTAAGAAGAAGACGAAGAAGAGAGCTGGTGGTTTTCAAGGTACCACGGAGGTGTTCGAGGATATGCCACAATAAAACTGAAAAGGGGCTAATGAAACTGCAGACATGTCAATAATGGTCACTTCCAAGTGTTGAAAATGAAGAGGAAAAGGTAACGGAAATTACAGAGAGAGATGCCGATGACGATCGGAGAGAGAGAGAGAGAGTTTATTTTGTGCTCGGAAATCGAAAATGGCAGAAGTGTGTTGTTTTCTTTTATGGTGGTGTTGGCTGCTGCACCTGTTTGTTAACTGTGCGGACAGCACCAGGAATCCTTTCTTTTCTCTTTCATTTTCATTTTCATTTTATTATATTTATATTTATATATTTTCTTCTTTATTTATGGATAAATATTTTCTTCCAAAGGATTATTTCTTCGTATGGTATATATTTAAGGAAAAATTACATTTAGACCAAAAGGATAAATTCCAACAAATGATACTCTTATATAGTCAAATAATTATAATTATACTCCGCATATAAATTGAATGATTACAAAATACCCTCAAGCGTTAAAATACTGGATAATGTCGTCAAAAATAAATAGTAAATACCGAAAATATTCTTATTATTTTATGCTATGGATTGTCATAAATTTCACTTATGTATTATTTGTAATATCATAAACACTTTTGGGGTGTAAGTGTAATTTTTTAAAATTAAAAGCAAAATTTTATATTAATTAATGACGGAACCCTAATATTTGGATGTATTTTATAATTATTCAATTGTGCATAAAGTATAACTATAATTATTTGAACAAGAGAGTTATGGATTATAATTTAACAAAATTTCAGGAGTCTTAAGGGTAATTTTACCTATATTTAAATTTCACGTCCATTCTATCCAACATAAAAAGGGGGAAAAAAAGAAAAAAAAGTTCATTTTCAACTTTTCCTATTTTTAGTTGCGAAAGAAAATGAAATCAAACAGCCAAAAATAATTGTGATTAAATCCAAAAGATAATAATGTTAGTATTCCTATAATTGTTGACCAACAGACAATAAATTATAGGAGGAGGCCGCTACCTTACTAGACCCACAGCAGTGCTTTAGTCAAATCACACATACAAAATCTTCTGCCTCCTCTCTCTGCTGCTCACAGAGTCTCTCTCTTTGACAGTACGTATATTTATGCTTTCCGAAGCTTATTATTTGCAGAAACTCAAATATTTTTTTAACGATCCATTAAGATGGGTTTTGCCTGTAATATTGTATTAATAATTATGATCCTGTTTGATGTGCTATGGAAGTAGCTCTACCTGGAAAAAAGGTTTGAATTTGTTAAGTCAGTTGCATTGCAGTGCAAAAGTTGTTTGGCATTATTTCTTCAGCTTCTGCTGCAGCCTCCTGCAAGATGTATATATCTTGCTGATGTGATGTTTCCTTATAACTCTGCAAGCAAATAAATACTATAACCTAGGTAAATTTTAGAAAACTTATAATAGTTTAATATCGTATCATGTCAAATATTTTAACGAACATTTATCCAGTACTAATTAAATATTAAAAAAAGTTCGTGTATTATAATATTAGTATCGTATATATATTCGTGTATAACATTCAATTCATATGAGAAATTTCTAAGTAAATATACAAAAACTATTATCTTTTATGTTGGATTATAATTTATTGTGTAATTAAATTTATATAAATTATTATGATTGTTGTTTCATGTATGAAACCAAACACTAGGTGCATAAAAGAGAAATTATGATATTTCTTATTTGATAATTATGTACCAAGTTCACTTAGCTAAATAGTCCATTAGTGGTTTAGCTAGCTTAATTAAGTAAAATCATGTTAATTAGTGTTGATCAGTTTCAGTATCAATAATGGATAATGTTAGTCTAGAAAAGCTAATTATTACTTAATAAATACCTTTCAATTTAATATATAATTAACTGACAGTTTAACGAGAACAATTATTCATATGGCACGTACAATAAAATAACATTTGAAACCCTAATTTGCATTTGCTTTTTTTTTAAGCTAAACGGACTTTCAATTAAATCGAATCAGCGACAATCAAATCTCATATAAAATTGGGAATGTCTGTGGAACTTATGTAAGCCGATATTGCATTCAAAATAAAGGAATGGGCTACAGAAGTAAAAGAACGGGAATTAAGATGCTACGATAGTGTATTTTCATTCTTTTAAAAAAATGATAAGGTAATTTCTTGGTACATAGTTAATACTAATCAATTTGCAATAGGGTATCCTAATCTTTAGCTGTTGATGTGATTGATCAACCTATCTTAACCACCAAAGTTAATTGTTTCCAGTTAATATTAGCTCCAGAGAATTTAATTTTCACAGAAATGGTTAAGATTTTGGTTGGCTCTATGTGTTACCACCTTTTACTGAAAATTTTCTTTTATTAGTGTCAAGTCTAAATCATATTTAAGAACGTGAAAGATGTAATCTAGTTCTGATTGGTCTAACTTTTTATTTCAGAAGTATTGGACATAATTACTACCGTTTCAAAAATTTCCATTTCATTTACATTTTTCTAGATGCATGATAAATTATATATACTAATTTCTAACTATTTATTAAACTTTTGTGCACTCATTATATATCCAATTATAATAGAATAGTAGTAGTTAGTTATGGCCACAAAATTATATGTAATTCTTCATAAGTAACATAAAAAAAAAACTCTACTGTCATAAAATTTTGGATTAATTACATTATGATACAAGAAGAAAGTTCTGTAAAAGCAAGAGGACTTTCACTTTCAACTCGATTCCTCCCTTTCAATCGATACACAGTTGAGGAGGCTGATCCCATTTCTCCCGGCAAGAGCGGATTTTTTTTATTTGGACCTCACATGAATTTACTAAACCACAGGTTGTGACCTTCTTAATCAAAATTAACACAATATTCACATAATCCTAGAAATTGGGTCTTTTTAGTAATTGTAAAACTCATGTGGGGTTTTAGTGAAATATGATACATAAAGAGAGTCACGTAACTATTGGGATTTGGGATTTTGGTCAAATGGCTACCAGATATTACTCCAATGCGGAGGTTTGGGTTCAATCCCTTGTAATGATAATGGTCAAATTGTGTGCGTGAGTTTAACCAAAAAAAAGTCACTTTGAAAAAAAATAAAAAAATCCAAATAAATGTAAAACAAAAAAATATGATTGGAGTTGGGACATGCTTATATTGGTAGCCATGAACATGCATTGTCCTAACACCATGATTACTTTAGTGGTTGATGCATTGGTGAATTAGCCTTCAGTCATTGTTTGCTTGCTAACTAATTCAAATTATTATTTCCTTTTCCTAGCAAAGTCATTTAATGCTAGGGCACCATTGTCCTTACACCCCATCATAATGATAAGACTAAATATTCTCCCAACTATTAATTCACTTTTTGTTGGAATCAAACGTGAAAGTGATTTTTCATTTTGGAGTAACATATTTTTATGGGAGGAAAGATTTTTTTTTTTAGGATCAACAAGAACTCGTATATTAAATCAACCCAAATTAGAAAATACAAAATTTAAGGTATACTCAGGGATATCTCCTACACCTATGACAAGTTGAAGCCGCATTACGAGATAAATAGTGAATTACATAATTACCATCACAATGAACATAAAAAAAAAACAAAATCGAAAACGGAGACCCATAACAACAAATATCATAAAAATTGAGGCCAAGAGGGGATGAATTCCCTTTTCATCAAGAATTCTCGGGATAGCACCCTCAATAATAACATCTCTCCGGTCGAAGACGAGTGGCATGGAATGCTGCAACAGCTTCGGCATATTCCGGATCACATGAACCTGTTTTTCGGTCACTCTCCCATCCCCAGCATATATGCCTGCAGAGCTACGCGCAACCACTCCATTTCCCACACTATTCGAGTCACGAAAAGTAGCAGTGTAGCACCATCAAAATTCAGTTTGATGATACCCTGTTGAGGTTTTTCCCATCTTCTGCATGCTAGCTCTCGGATCGAGCACAACAACATCCGATCGGGCTGCTGAAGCTGCTCCATTAATCTGCAATCTCGCTGTTTGGACATTGGCTTCCGGTGTCCAACTTACGAGGTTGTATAATTATCTCTTAAAAGAAAAAAAAACGTGGGTTATAACTTTTATTTTGGTGTAACAATTTCTTTTCCTTTTAATTCTTTAATTGATCTACTCTTTTTTTCACTTCATCCCCTTTTTCCTTTTTCTTTTTCTCTCTTATATTCTCCAATTTCTCTAAAATTATTCAATTTTTCTCATTTTTAATTCTATTTATTTATTTATATTATAACCATTATAATTCCTTTTATTTGATTTTTTTAACTTGTCATTAATCTTGTATTTACTAAAATCCTTTTAATAATTAGAAAGATAATTTCAGTCTATCACCAAATTCATTTCAATTTATGACAACTAGAGACTGTCCTTTTGTCTTCATTTTATGTGTAATTGTGTAAAGTCCCTCTCTAAGAGTCTAATGATAAACCATGAACGGCTATAAGTGTTTTCACGTGCTTCTGTTGTTAGCTAAATGACGAAAAAAATGAGCACTAAATATATCGAAATTTTATGAGGTAAATATTAATTAATTTGTACATGAAATAACTGAATCGAAATAATTATTTCTAATTATACTTCTATAGTACTCAGACTCGGAAAAAGAACCGATGAGAAACTAAAAAAAAATGTTGGAGGGATACAGGCAGTTCGTCATCGGCTCATCGCCTTCATCTCGACGCTTTTGTTTTTATCCTCTCCTATTTTATTATTCAATTTTTTTTTTTATTCTTCAATCATATGATTTTGTTTTCTTCTATTCATTTTTATCCTAAAAAAATAAACTATTTTACTCATTAATTTTATATTGAAAAAAATAACTTCATATATAATTTAATAATTATAACTTGATATTAATTTAAATATTTAATAAATTAAATTTTTTCTTCATTTACATGAGAGTGTGCGTTGATTTGCTACTTTGAATTAAATATAGAAAAAAATAGTCCGATTGTTGGGGAATATAATTCTTTATTAGTTCTTTTTCTTTCATGTTTGTTTAAGAAAGGCTGATAGTGTAGCAAATTTCGTAACTAGGAATGTGACTTCGACTTATTTAGATTCCACGGGCATTCCTAGTTATGTCGGAAACCTTGTTGCTTTTGATTATATTTTTGTTATAATATCTCTCTTTTTAACCTAAAAAAAAAAAGTAAACTTAAATGGTTAATGCTAGTAAAAATTCCTCAATTCCGGACCAACCACTGGAGATTTTTTTATAAAAAAAAAAAGGCAATTGCGCATAAGCGCATGTTAGTGGACATTCAACTAATGAATTCACCTTTCATTCTTTCCGGCAGCCGACTATCGGCGCAAAGTAGCCTCAGTCGGTGATGTGGTACTATACGACACTGGTGGTGCGTACTTTATTTGTACAAGCGCACACACGCATCCTATCAAAAGGATTGTATCTTAGTATTGCCTTTCTCATATACTTTTTTGTCGGCACGCGCAAAAAGGACGCCTCACGTGCTTCCCACTAAATTACCTTGGAGAGTTAATTGTTGCAAAAGTTTTTTTTTTTTTTAATTTGATATTTATTATTGTAAGAAATTGAATCCCAAATTTCTATATTTGAAGTAATATCTATTGGTCATTAAATCAAACTCCAATACTTAAATTGTTGCAAAAGTTAATTTTATGGGGAATTCAATTTGGAAAATAATAATAACTAATTTCTTTAGTTAAAATATTATACGCAAACTTAATTTAGAGTTTCAAAAATATCTGATAGATTAGAATTCGTTAAAAAAATATTCCCAAAAGTTACAAGCGGGCCGTTATTATTACGGAGTATTTGCAAACTCTATTGCTTTTAAAAAGTTAAAGTTAAAAAAAAATGAAATAGTAAAAGTAGGAAATGTTTGGAAAAATAAGCTAAAAGCATAGAGAAAAAGTAGCTCAGTGTTTGGATTCTAAGTTTAATAAAAATACTAATTAAAGTTTTATTTTAGTTATAAATTTATCTAAAATCTAAAATCAAAATTCAAAACCATATATTTACATACTTTTGAATTATGACTTATTTCTGCTTAAATTTAACAGAAGTTAGAAGTATTTGGAATCCTAAATACTGAAAAAAAAAATCAGAGTTTGCAAACACCCACTACGTTTAACATAAAAATAAAACAATATTTAATTATATCTATTACCACATTAGTTTACTAAAAGCACATTGTAATTATAAATAATAATAATTATTATTATTATAGAATAACCTTAAAAAGCTACTTTAAGGGCGTCGAGTTAAAATGCATCTTTGAGGAACAATGATTGTTTTTCTTATTAGGAATTAATTAATTAATTAGTAATATTGATTAATTTATTTATTTCTTAAATCACGTAACGCCACAACTCAATATAAAAAAATAAGGTACATTAATTAAGCCAGTCAACTGTTTTGACCTCTGCCCACGTCAGAAATGGTCCCACTGTTGACACCAACATGAGGTCATATTCTCATCCACATTCTCATAATTTTAATAGTGGTTTGCTAATTAAACTATTTTATTATTAATTGTACTCTCTAAATTTCATTTATTTCTTCTTGAAATAAATCAAATATAATGTGATAATTGTAAATATCAGAAAGTTACTTTTTGGTGTATGTTAGGTTGGATTTATGTCCGTCAATATTAATAAAATATAACATTTTTTTTCCTTTAAAAAACAACAAATTCACTTCTAGCTAGCTCCCACCAAAGATGAAACTTTTTCATACTCATGATCATATCTTGGACAACCTTTAATTTCACCTTTATACCTTACCCTAACCCCTTTTAATTTATTTAAAAAACAATTTCACTCTGTCTATCCTTAAGTTTGGTTTAATTAATGCACAAACACACTTGTAGTTTGAAAATTTTCAAAAACACATCCCGAATTGGCGAATTCTAATTATCGTAAAAAAATTTAATGAAAAAGAACTATTTCAGGACATATTTTTTATTGTTATGTTAAAATTTTTAATTAGATTAAGATTTTATTGAATGCATATTTCTATAATTTTATAAATATCAAAGTATGTTTGCATAATTCGGTCAAACTTAATGGTATGTATATGTAGCTATCACTTTATTTAAATTATGTTTTATGTAACTATATATATACCTAAGTAGGTTATAGGTTTTTCTACAACAACATTATTATTAGGAAAAAAGTTACATTGGATATATCGTTGAAATTGAAAACGGCCCTCTTTTGTTAGGATTCGATATTGTGAAACTTGGATTCAACTCAAATTGTCAAAAGAAAAGATTTCTTCAATATTCTCACCAATATTGTCTCCCCACAGATGACAAACCAATAACATATCGACAGCTGGGAGTAAAAATTATGCTAAAATAGTGAAAGTAAAATGAATTTGACTTTTATTTTATTTTCTTTTATTTTCTTTTATTTTTGTTTTCTACATTGACAAACCTAATTTCATGCTCCCATCAAAGTAGTTGTCGGGTATCATTTTGTATCTATTATGGTAGACACAAAGTTCAAACTTATGCTTGCTTGTGTTTGTGGGTAAATAACTACAAAATATTTTGGGAAATTACTTTAGTATCTATTTAAGTTCTTCAAAGTTTAATTTATATTATTCTAGAATAAAATTTAACCTAATATATATCTGTTACGTAAGATTTGGAGTTCAAATTCTACTTTAATGTAATATTCAAATCTTGACCTTATGACTAGAACAACTGAAATAAAGTTTAGAATTCTAGGGTTCAAATTCCGACCTTATGAATGGAATAACTAGAGCAAATTCAGGATTATAGGGTTCAACCTTTCATTGTTTCTCTAATTTGACCTCTCTAGTACCCCAAATACGAAAAAAATGGTTGAAAAATAAAATAACAATTTAGTACTGTTATTATATTTTCTATAAGAATTACTATTACAAAGACACAAAGCATAAATCCAATATATGACCCAGTGGCGGAGACAGAACTCTAAGGTTAAGAGATGCACCTAATTTAAAGTGTGTATGATAAAATATATTTAGGGGATCACAAAAAAAAAATACTATGTATTATGGAATAATTTTGAAAAATACATTATATTAACAAAATAATTTAAAAATCAGAGAATGCACATAATTCATACCATCACTTGTATATAGCTCTGCAACTGTAAAATTAGTACAATGAATGGTGCATGATGAGGCCTAAAATTAAACCTAAGAGTCAAAATGCCTCCCCTACATAACATATGTTTTCATTATCTTTTTCTCTTTTCAACTTTATGTCGATGGGATTAAACATTCCTCCACTTTGTCCCCTCTCTTATCTCTATTTCTCTCATTTGTCTTTGTTTTTTGTTTTCTTTTACTTTTTTTTTTTTAATTTTAATTTCCTTTGATGTGTTCCTATAATGGGTGGAGGGTTCCCATCTCCTCTTTGGTCTTTGAGCCATTGCTTTTCTCTTTGGGAAGGAATATTATTTGCCAGTTTGCTTCCTTAATCCTCAGATGGGCCCATCTTTTCAAAATTTGTGGGGCCCAGTCGGCCTGTCTGGGCCGGGCCCACAAAAAATATTTGTTTGGTTGAATCAGTAGAGTGGTGAGGTGGACGTTTGCTTTAATGGGTTGGTTTCTTTCAAGTGGAAACTTTGGCCCACCACTTCTCTCAGCCCATTTACTCGTATATAATTCCACAATACTCTCTAAAGTCTCAACCTTTGCTTGTTTTTCACACTTATTAATCAGAAGGGTGTCCTTGTAATTTTTAAAACCTCTTTTTTCTTTTTTTATAAGTCATTATAATATATTTTTCGTGCTCTGTTATTTTCGCCATAAAGTATTAATAAAGTTAAGAGATTTAAACCACATACATATATGGATAAAGATGTCAGCCCAGTAGCGTGGTGGTTGCGGCTGTCCACTCTTGCTCAACCAGAATTAGCAGTCTGTTAAAGTGCAATATATTGAACGATTTATTGGATAATTTAGTTAGTTTACTCCATAAATTAGACGAAAAAAATTAGGAAGTTTAATCAAAGCAAATAGAATAAGCAATTTGTAAGACAAAATTTAAGTAGGGAGAATTTATGTATATTTCTTATAATACAAAGGGTCAAAGTGCAATTAAACGGAATGTCAAGGGATCTAGATTCTGCATATAGTTCACCTTAATATTTTTTAATTACAAAAAATTCGGTGAGGTTAGGTTTTTTTTCTGAAAATATCCTGAAACCTTGAAATATAACAAATATTTCATGGTCAACTGAAACCTTACAAATACCTCTTGAAACATAAAAATGTACATAATAAAGTTACGAGGTTTCAGGATACTTTTTGTAAATACCATAAACCTCAGGAAAATTTTCGTAACTAGCCGTATTAAAAATGTTGATGATTTCATGCAAGAACAAATTGTATGGGTATCAAGATTTGAATCCAGAGCCAATAAAGGGAGGATTGCAGTTTTTCATTTTGCAATTTTCCAATTGAACTTTTACATAACATATATTTAGTTTAAGATCTCATTTAGAGAGATCAATAATTTACTATATATATAAAAAAAAATAAAAAATCAATAACCTACTGTTATACTATACATAACACAATATTTAAAATTGTCTTTAATTCTTTTCGATAAGTTCATTCGTCTGAAAATTGCATACATTCCAATTAAGTACTAGCTAGCTAGTACTAAAAAAAGCCCATGACTATCAGATATTACTCCAGTGTGGAGGTGTGAGTTCAATTCTTTGCAATGACAAGGATCGAATTGTGTGCATGTTTTTTTTCAAAAAAAAAAAAAAAAAAAAAGCCCATGACCAAAGAGGTACAGACTCCAATTGCACGAATATAGATTTGAATCAACTGTAGAATAATTTGATTTATTATAAAACTACACATACTTTGTAAATTAAATGTTTGTCCATCTCAAGTTGATTAAATGCTAAATTTTTAACTATCTTATAAGCTTGGACAACACTCACCAATGCGAACATTTACACAAAATACAGTGAGAGAGAGAACTGGTATGCAGTAATGCAGACATCAATGGCTTTCTGTAACAGAATCTAGTTATTCAAGTTCTCAATCAAACCCTCCAAGACACGTCAGATATTCACAATCAGCGAATGCCATACGGGATCTGATACCATATAGTATGACCACTTTATCGAAAACTAAAAGCTCAAGCTATTAGAGAGGATTATCACTTTATCTCAATATCTGGTGCACAGACACTTCACCTGCATTAAATCCCCCCACCCCACTTTCTTACACATGCTCGGGCCCGCCGGCCGCGATAAAGAACAAAAATAGTACTACCATTAAAAGGCTAGTGTCTCACTTACAGTAGTATAGCTCAAAACAAGAACGAAGAGAATTACAAGTACAAGATATGAATCATATCTCCAGTTGTTCAAGGCATTTGACAGCAGCATTAAATTCATCCACATCATACATTTTGTTGCTTGCCGAAGAAGAAGAAGAAGAGGAAGCTGAAACAGATGGCCGGTCATCTTTGGGGCCCGTCGGGGCAGCAAAAGCAGGAACAGCCTGCCTGATACAAACAGGCGGGGCAGCCCGCACGGGTAGGGCTGCAGTCTGGGCAGAACGTGGTGGTGCAGAGAAAACGGGCATCGCATTTCTTATTGTAACGGATGGCGCAAATCCTTGATAAGGTGTCCTGCACTGATTCATAGGACGGTAAGGAACTGCAGGAAACCTGAAGGTATTTGTTGGTGAAGGAGGTCGGGAGGATGGCAGAGGCTGTGATAATGTAGTGTGGCTGTCATTTATCATAGATGAAGGCCGGTTTCTATACGTGGGTTTCTGGCGGAATAAGGGGAGGATTTTGGATGTGGACACTGTGGGGTGTTGCGGGCTTGAGGGACGAGGGGGTGGGATCGATAAGTTGTTGGTTTGAACTGTGTTTGTGTTGGCTGTTTCCTTGAGAATGTAGTTCTGCAAAGCTCTGGCTATTCTGATCTGTTCTTGCTCGTCGCTGTTGTTGTTGTTGTTGTTGTTGTTGTTGTTGTCGTGTTCCGATGAAGAAGTTGCATCTTGCTGTGCCACTGAACAAAGTAACATTATTTAGTAAATGGACTCCAAATCTTTGTACAGATTTTGCAATAGAAAGTTTCATATATAATTAAGTAGGTAGCTCACATTTTTTTAAGGATAGCCAAGCGGCAAGTGCGGCATTTTTCTCAGCTTGCTTTTTGTTCTTTGCATGTTCACCCCTAAAAGTGATTCCAGCCAACTTTACAGTTCCTGTAAACACAGGTAAATGTCCTAAACCAGACCTGAAAGTTGTGTAATAAGGCAAAGGAGATCCAACTCTTTGTGCAATCTCCTGCAACAGGTTTTTATAAACCCCCGTCTCATCCTATACATAAAAATCACCCAAAAAAATCAAAATAAAAATGAATGAATCACATAACTTATACTCTATATATATGTTTTTCAGACTCAAATCAGATGAAATCAACAAATGCAGTACAATATAAGAAATAGAAGAACGATTCTAATTAGTTCCAGGGGACGAAGCCAGGAATTTAACTTTGACGGGGATTGAAGTCGACAGGCACATGCTAGCCATAGATAACTAAACACATTAAAAATTGAGAGAGAGACAAGACTATGAATTTTGTACCATTTTTTATACGAATTGATTTCATCTCCAACATTTGTCACGAGGAAGAACAATCAAATAATTATGTAAAATAAAAAGTGCCGACACTTAATAAAATCTATCAACATTTAAGTCTCCATCTCTGCATGCATGCATGCATTTATTGCGAAAGAAAATACTAGAAGTCAGCAGTTTCAATTATCCATCATTATCACATATTTAGTTTCATATTAATGACACAACTAACTGGAATTCAAAACTAATTTAAATCCAAGAAAACTCCACCACATGAGCAAGACTTGCAATAAGTCTAATTTGAAATCAACCCAAATGTTATTTTATGAAATGTTAGGTATCCATCCCCTGTATTTTCAAACTATTCATACTTAATCAAACATTCAATAAATGATACCTATGTGTAAAAAAAAATACAATCCATGTAGAAAGTTAGTCAATAGGTCATCTATCATGCATGCATCACTTCAAGTATAACTAATTAATAAAGAAATTCAATTTTAAATTGATCTATACTTACTCCTCACACGGTGTACTCTGACTGGTCAAAACTAGCTACATTTTTCTTAATTTAATTCTGGTATCATTACAAAAGCGTCCTTAATTGGGTCACCGTAGTACCCGATTCCGGAAAAGATCGGGTGGAAAACCAGAAAAAAAATCATTGATCTTTCTCATTCATCCTCTTTTAAAACCAATAATAATCCAAATTAAAAAGAAAAAATATTCCAAAGGGTGGTAGAAAATGTGAGGAATGAAATGACGAAAATGCCCCCAATTAATGGAATTGATGAGAAACAGCTGTTAATGAAAGGTAAAGACAAAGGCAATGGGAGATTGGTGGTTTGAGCATTAATTATGGTCCCTCTCTCCCATTGAAACTTCTCATTCTTTTCCCCTTTTTTCTTTATTTATGTTGTCTCTTTTGACCTTATTAGTAATTCACTACGATTACGAGGGTATTTTAGTCATTTCAAGAACAGCAATTTCCATCGGTGATCAGAAGAAGACCATCACAGCTCCGGTGAGTTTCACACATTACAAACTCACTGGCGCAGATTAGCGCTCTTATCCGTTTCAGAAGGCCAATAGAGAAATGACAGAGATAATCATAAGATAAACACCCTCCACAAATTAGATATTTATACTACTAATTGTGGTAATTTAAGTTAAAATCAGAAGCAATAATCAATCAACAGGTAGATTTCAATATATAATAAAGAATTCAAAAAAGAAAATGGAAATCGTACTAGGATGCGAGCGGCGAGGGAATGGGAGGGGCCGCGGGAGGAGAGGGATGTAAGTGCGGCCTCGGCGGCGTTGTGCTCGGCCTGGCGGAGGGTGGAGCAGTAGTGGGGGCTCTCGAAACTATCGCCGTTGAAGTTTACAATGGCTTTGAAACGCGGCGCGTGGTCTGGACCTTCCCTTATGCACGTATACGACGGCAGGTTGAAGCAGCTCCTCTGTGCCAGCTCTTGAAGCTGGTTCTTGTACATCTCTCTTCTCTCTAAATGTGTTGCAGATTTTTATTTCTTGGGGGGGTTTCAGAATCGGATCGGCAAAACGGGTATGTTTTTGAAATGACCTTTTGTAAGGGATGATTTGTTGCAGAGAATGGGTTCTTTTTTTTTTTCTTTTTGTTTGGGAAGAAGAAGAAGAAGAGGTAGCAGTTCTTTGTTTTAATTTTTTTGGCTTTTTGAGGTATATATATATTATATATAAAATATATGTATGTATAGGTGTATGTATCTTGTATGTATATGTTGAGGTAGTCAACTCTAGCTAGTCTGCATGGAAGTGAATGAGATTCTCTGTGGTATGCAATCTGATGCATCCTCTCTCTCTCTTGTATCGATTATTATGAAACATCAATATCGAACCCATAACACAATTTTTTTTTTATATTTTATATTAGAAAAATATTTAATATATATTAAATCGGACACAATGCTGTAATAGTTAAGAATTTTTAAAAATACTGGTATATGATATCATATCAATCATCTCTTTGATTTTCTCAAATTTTCATTTGTATTTTTGTTTGTCTCTTCGCACTTTGCCTATTATTCTAATATCTTTTTTTCTCTATATATTTATTATTTATATTTACAATTTATAAACCATTAAAAAGAGAATAATGATGGTTGCAATTGACATTTTACTGTAAGTGTATCGTGTGAGTTTTGGTTCGGTGCAGATATAAGTATAAGGTTATAAAAAAAAAATCTGAATTCAATCAAACGCGAATTCGAATAAATATGACATTTCAAACAAAATTATATTAGCAAAATTCATACATTTTCCAAAACAATATTAAATTTCCAACATAAATTGAATGAATGAATAACTAATTTTCTTGTGAAATATTCTGAGAAAATCAATTATGGCCTCGTGAGTAGATGAAAACTCGTCAGATTTCGAAGTACAAGTCAACGCTCCAGATGATCTTTGGAGTTTGCTACACTGATCATGTATATGTACGTATTTAATCATAAAATGCGGTCCAGGCCTAAGACCAAGGCAAATGAAATAATCCAAAGTTGTATTCTTTTTCTTCTTTTCTTTTTTACATTATTATCGTAATTATTAAGACGACATTGAAATATTCACGGGATTACTGGATAAAAATACACGGTGCATTTTGAAATAATACGAGAAAATATACTATATAAAATAGAATAATTTTAAAGTCAGAACGTGTGTGTGAATATTTTTCACTTGTATGGAGCTAAGTCACTTGAGATATATCTAGCTCAACCCCATACAACTTACTTAGTAAAAATAATGTAAAACAACAAAAACAAACAAAAAATTAGCAAAAGTAGGATGCAAAGCTAAATTCCAAACAGAATTTACGTTCTTTTTGGTCCCAAAATGGGTAGTTAGTGGTGGAGTCATGATGAGAGGTTATAAAAGCAGTAGTAGTAGTAGACCACAGAATCTTTGATTTTCGAGGTTGGTTTTCCACTTACAAAAGCTGGACTGGACTGGATCATGTTTAATTTTCATTCATACTTTGGACCTTTTTTATTTAATTTTTGGGAGGGGTAACCGGGTAAATATAAAATAAAATATGTAGATGTTGAACTAGTCAATATGCACCTCACGATATGAATGTTAGTGGGGAACAACTTTAATATTAATGATCTCGCATTTAATCAAATTTGACTATGCATTGTCCCAAAATACCCCTTAGCAGATTAATGGAAGAAAATAATGATTATTTTTGCTTAAATTTAGCAGACTAGAGTATTTAGAAACTCATGGGGTGTTTACCAACTCCATTGTTTCTGCATAAATTAAAGTTTAAAAAAAGTGCACTAATTAAAATAGGGAATGTTTAGAAAAAAAGTAGTTAAGTGTTTCACAGTAATTTTATAAAATTATTAATTAAAGTTTTATTTAATTACGAAAATATCTAGAATCTAGAGGTATAATCAAAAAGTATGTTTTTAGATCATTAGATGCTTCAAGATTTTGACTTATTTCTACATAAATTTAGTAAAAGTTGCTAGTAAAACTCAAAATAGTGAAAAGAAAAGTCAGTTATATTAAAAGTAGTTTATAGAGTTTGCAAATGATCTCTTATTTTGTAATTATTTATAAGATTTTCGATTGGATTTAGTGGAAATAGTTATCATAAACTTATTATTTGGAGACTAATAAGAAATACATGAGAGATTAATTTTGAACTGCTCCATCATGATTTAACTCTCTTTCTGCTGATTGCCTGATTACACTACAGTTGTGGTGGGCCTGGGCTTGGGCTTCACTTTTAGGTCCAACGACGGCAAAGGTATTGGCCAAGTTGGGCCATTAAGCATTAAAGAGTTATGACACGCTATACATTATGGGCCTCGTGCAACTACGATTTTGATCCGTTTAATGTTTCAATTTATTTCACCCCATTGAACTATAAAGTTAAAGAAAGTTTATTTTTTGGTGGGTCCGGTTTTTTTTTTTTTTTTCTAGACAAGGGTATCCATCATCGACAACATTGATTAATCCTCTCGCTAAATATTGACATTTCAAAGGGTGGGACAACTGACCAAAAGTTTTAAAGATGCTACATAGATAAAGCTATAATTCGAAATCCTGACGTTTGATTAATGATGAACGAGTCTCAACCACTCAACCATACTCTCTTGATTTTGGTGGATCTTTACTTCATTAATCGTGGCCATATCTTATAAAAAAAATTTAGTACTTTTGGGAAGTGTTTGGTACGCCTGATGATTTTTTCTTAGTTAATCCTGATCAATATTTATTAAATAGAATTAAGTGAAGGTATGTGTAATTGTATAGCACGTTTCGTATTATAGATTCTAATTTCTAAGTTTATTAATTTCTTATTTGTTACACTTAATTCAGTTACCAAAAGGAAAACTCTAGTTTTTGAAAAACTAATGTTGTTGAATCTCACATCTCCATTAGTGTGATTCACATCTACGACAATTAAATGAAGAGTGTCAGGGCTAAAAATTAAGTAGCTAAAACCGAACAAATTAATCTCACGTATAGTAGCGAACACGATACTAAAATAAAATTGCTCTCTCTGCAAATGTAAATTTTAATTCATATTTCCTTATAGGTTATAATGGTCACCTAAGTTCACAAAAATTGAATTAAATAATTTATTGTAACTATTTTATCCGTATCTTAGATCATGATGAGACAGTAGAGTAGGAGTCATACATAAGTCCATAAGGACCATAACGGCCTCCGGGATGGCCGAAAGCTGGATTATTATCAATTTATCATGTTGGCCCCTATAAGAAATGTCACAGTCCATATTATTTGCATTTTTTTGTTTCAGTTCGTAATTTGTTTAATTTCCGATAGTTATTTTATTGATAAAATGAAATATCAAGAGAAAAGTTTGTACTTTTTTAAAATAGAGAAACTAAATTATAATTATGTTTAATAGTATTTGAAACCTGTGATAAATTAAAATAATAAAATGTAAACTTAGAACAAATGCTAGATAAAACCCAAGACAATCAAACAAACTTTCTGTTTTGGTGACTATCCCATCTGCAAGATTAGGACATATTATCGACTTTTTGGGATTTATAGAGTTTTGTTTGGACTATTAACCAGTATAAGTTCGAACTCAAAATCATTGCTCAGAAGAAAGACTATCAAACGAATGAAATGGCTCTCAAGTCAGTTATCTTTGTATGGAGACACAAACCTAATCCGATGATAATGATCATCATAATAAATATTTCAATCTTTATCTTGAGTTGATTTTCTAATCCAAAAATAATAAACTTATGAAATGTTTCCCGAAGGAGCTAGGTGGGACAGTGAATGAATGATTTTATGAATTTATGAAAGTTGCAAAAATCATAATAATTATGGAACAAATCATCTTCATTTTCATCCTTATCTCCATGAGTTATCTGAGTTTATAAATGATTAAAGCTATCTGTTCCAGCTAAAGTTGGGCCACTCCGTCCAAATGTATATAGCCCATAAAGGAATATGGTGGGGTACTTATTATTATTATTATTGGTGAATATATATGGATATAATTTAGTGAAAGATTGTAAAATCTTTATATGTAGTTTTGTATTACATATAAAATTAAATTTATCCTGCATTTTAAGATATTCTCACACTTATAAGTTTTAATTTTGGTTTTCTCACCCATCTTCATTGGCCCATGCATAAGAGTGTGGTTTTATCATATTTAACAAGAGTAATGTAGATATAGCTAGCTAACTAAGTAGTAGTCACCTGAAAACAGAACAACACCTACATAAATGAGATTGTTGAAGGCACTTGAAGCTATGAAATACCAATAGAAGGAATGTATCCTAACCAAAAAAAAAAAAAGAAGGAATATATAATGAAATTTTAGTTGATGTAGTGAGATGAAACATTAGATTCCTTAAGTAAGATTTATAGTATACAAAATCCGGCCTTATTTGTGCATGGAACAACTCGAATGGGAGGATAAGCTTCGATTGAATATTTGCAGTACGAAAAAAATAGGATGGTAAACTAAATTAAAAATTAAAAATAAAAAATAATAATAAGAACAACAACAAAAATTAAAAGGAGTATAAATAAACCTGCTTTGCTTGTTCTAATCAGGCTACGACTTTTCACATTTTTACCGGACTATGTAAATCACGCTATCAGCCTAAACTCTTGAAATTACTTAAAGCGTGTAAATTACGAGATTATTCAATCTCGGTCGTTGTTTAAGTCAGCCAGATTTTATTCAACTCTTAAGTCTTAACTCTTTTAATAATAAAATTTAATAATCATATAGTTATTGGTAAATTTACGCTAGTTCCACTTAAAGAAGAAGCGGAAAATCACACATGCAACTAACGCATTACTTGTTCTTAATTAATGAGTTACAATTGGTATGACTTTGGAAATATAAAATATACGAATTTACTTTAGATGATTAATCTTCATATAAAAATTACGAAATGGAGGTTGCTTTGCGCGGAAAAAGACAAATAAAGACGCCGAGGTCCCAAATGATGTACTTGAACTAAAAACGTGGACAGATTCAAAGCACAACACGCTTCTTCTGCACTTTGACTTTGTACGGCCACCGCTACACAAAAAAAGTTAAATCTATTTATTTAAAAAAGAAGAAAGTCTATTTATTTAACATGTTTGGAAGAGAAGGGTCTTTTTGTAATTTCCAATGTATAAAATATCAGTCGACACCTTGCTAAACAGCCCCCACCTTCTTTTATCACCAACCCCACCAGCCCCCTAAAGTTCAAAGTCCAAATTATTCTTTGCTATTTTTTCTCTTTTTCCATTATTACCCTTCCCTCTTTAGCCACTTTAACTTTGAGTGCTCAACTTAGAAACAACGACCAAATGAAAGTATGTCAGATTCCGATGAATTAATAATGTATGAATAAAACTCGAATATATCTTCAATTTCACGGTCAAAATGTTAGAAGTTGAATTGCCAGCGAAAAAACAACAAGCTTCTCTCTTCTTCCCCAATCAGTCTCGCTCAAAAAAGGGGGCTTTTCCAAAATGAGAAAAGCATTCCGTTGAAAATATTAGAAAAAAAACAAAAAAAAACACTAAAATCTCACTGTTAATATAATTGAATTAAAAATAAAAAAAGAAAAAAAAAAGGGGCGAGAAATAATCAATCCTCAAACCCAGTTTTCTGCCAAATGGCATTTCTAACCCTGCTCAGATCTCGTCCCTTGAGGGTCCTCCCAATTCCTTCGTGCACCGAGAAGGAGGCGATCCTAGTTCTCGCCATTTGCCTCGCCAAAAACTCGTGCGGTGGGATCCGATTACCGTTCTCCTCGGCTTCTTCCTCGTCATAATCATCGTCATCGCTGTCCCTTCGCCGATTCTCTCTGTACTCGTCTTTCAATATCTTGGACCAGTCCGGCACGTTCACCGGCATCGAAGACGGTCCGCCGACCACCACTCCCCTTGCCGCCGCCGCTGACGGCTTTCTGGAGATTCTGGAACTCGCCTTCCGGAACTCCGGCGACTGAGATCGTGCCGCCGGCGAGTCCCAGACTTCGGACTCGTCGAGCTCGTAGATCATGGAGTCGTTGCTGAGTGCCTGATCGGTGGGGAGGAATCTGTAGTTTGCTCTGGCTAAGTAGCCTTTTGATGCCGCCATATCTATTTACAAATCTGATGTTTGATTACAACAAAACCTCAATCTGAAAACTCTTGTTTTGCTTCTGTAGAATTTTTTGTGAATTGGGATTGATTTGTTTTGTTAATTTGATAGATAGATTTGAAAATGGAGGTTTTGATCTCCCTTTTATAAAGGGCGGAGCGGAATGGATAAGGTTCTCTCTCCTCCCGCTCTACTCTCTCTCCAAACTTTCTTGTTATTTTCTGCAACTGCGACTCGATTCGGGAATGTACTGCTTTGAAACCCCAGAAACTCGTGAAAATTGCCACGTCGATTTTACTTTTATCCACTTTAGGATCAAGTTCGAGTAATACGGATTAATATTGGGGTAATTTTGCAATATACCATCTAATAAATAAATTATATTTTGCACCCCTCAACTATATCCAATGTTTCATTTAACCCCTAAATTATCAAATATGACACTTATTTCCCTCGATAAAAAATTATATTCAGAAAATAATTATACTTTCATCCTCTCGTCTAGTGGAATTATAAAGACATCTATTCGATTATGTCTCAATATAACAATTAATTAGGTATCATCATTAGGATTAGGGCAAATATCAACAAAAAATTTTGATTTGCACCTGACTATATTTTCATCTTATATTTAGGTCCAATTACACTTTTTTTAGACAAAAAAACCTGTAATTTATAATGATCATTTCTTAACTTTCCGTTAAATTTTTAAGTTTTAGTAGAGTTATAGAATTTATCTATAATCTTAAATAGTAAATTTTGTTTACTATATTGCTTTCTAAGTCGAAAGTATGTAAGTATAATTATCCCAATATTTAGACTGCATTCCTTAGGTTTCCCGAAATAGATGTTCGTTTGCATAGTTTATAAAATATTTTAAGTATTACCTAAAAAAAATATTTTAAGTATCTTATAGAGTATATGCAACTTTTATGAAATTTATAATACTGAAAATGATTTAATATTCTAAATTTTAAATTAAAATAGTATTTTTAACATTTCATTACGCATATAAGAATTTATTTGGGCGGGGAAATCTTATCAAAATGCTTTTCAAAAATATCCTAACAAACCATAAAAACGAATTTATCCAGTTAAGTATAAAATTTCTAGATATTATTAGCGGAAATTTGGTTTACTCTTCTCACCCCACCCGTCCACGTGAGAAACACTTGCAAATTTCAATGGCCGACCACAGGGGTATCTTCGTAAAATACAAAATATGTTTGTCTGTTTGCGCGAAAAGGAGTTTCAAATTTGTCTCCCGTGGTTAATGGGTGTGGGAAATAAAAATAATTAATCAGCTGGTTCAGGTCCCCATTTGAGAGTCTGTAGATAAACTGACACGTGTTTGATCACAGTTTCGTCGGTTACCTGGAAGGTGCGTGATGACACGTGAAGTGGGTGTAATACGCACCTTTCGGCTTTCGCACAGCTGGTTTTGGTATTCATCAGTCGCGACAAAACGGTTTGTTATCGGCTCATCTCTCCCATTCTTTCAAAATAATTACATTTACATCTCTCAATTTAAAAAAAAAATATAACATTACTCCGCTAACTTAAATAGATATATAATTAAATTTACACTTTCCTGATTTATAGATAAATACAACAACATATTTTAGATTTAGTAAGTTTTTTATGATATAAATTCTAACCCTAACCGTCATGATCAAAATGGTAGACACAACTATAATTGATAGGATATCATTGCAATTTTCAATTATCAAGAAAGTGTTGTTATATTTACACCTAAGTCGAGGGATGCAAGTATAATTATCCCTTCTTTTTAATGCTCAACAATTAATCAACTTATTTTTAAAATAAAATGAATTTGAAATTAAATAAAGTTGTGTAGTTCTATATAACTTTTGAAAATCTCATATATGTATATATATACTGTGTCCCAATGTTGTGTATAGTACGGGTCGCATACTAGTTACGTTGAAAACAAGTTTCAATTTGATCTGCAAACTGCAAGGTGATGAAGCGGACTTTTTAGAAATGTGATTGCTGATATTCGTAATTTGACTAATAATTTTGTTGATTTTAAATTTTTTTTTGTTCGCCGTAATATTAATAGAGTGGTTCACGCTTTAGCTAGAAATGTAACTTCACTTCTCGCTGGTTTAGGTAATGTTTCTCATTTTGCTATGAACTTTATTCTTTCAGATTTAAATTAATATATTTCCCCTCGTTTGAAAAAAATTTCCTTCAAAAAAAATATAAAATAAAAATGAAACCAGTTTGATAAAGTGAGGATTTTCATTTAAAGGTCACAAGTTCATAATACTAGCTATCACGGTATTTTAATATTTCGAATTTATAATCCACTTTACATAAGGTAAAAAAACCGAGCAATTGAATCATATTTCCACTACGGTGGTCCATAATTTTGAAATTTTCAATGATTTTGGTTCAACAATGAAAGAATATCATACTTTACACGTGAAAACGACATGTTACGTTTCATCACAAAATACAATTAATCACGGGAAAAAATATTTTTTGACTCCTGTATTATCATATTTTTACATTTTGACTCATAATTATTTTTTATTTAAAATTATTTTCTAAAGTTTTTGTATTTTATAAAATGCCTCATCTGATCATATTTAGGTGGAATATTCAGGCCAAATGTGAGCGTATCAAACCGGAATATTCCGAAATTAAATCTATCAGAATTTCGAAATTGCTACAAAAAATAAAATTACAGAGCATTTACACAAATTTCAATTATTAAATCCCAAAAAATCAACTCGAAAATAACATAAAGTGTCCGATTTTACAATTTTTCTGTTTTGTAATTATCGGACGTGAGACAATTAAAAAGACACCTTGATTATTATTGTTTTTGTTTACGTTGTAGTATTATTATTTTTTTTGAAAGAGAAAAGGAGGTAGGGGCAAACGTTTCGATCATTCAGTTTCAGTTCAATCATTTTCGAAACATTTTCAACAAGCAACTGTTTTTGTTTCTTTTGAATACAACTTTCAAATTTCAATTATCACGTCTCCTTTTTTATGCCAATTATTGCTAAGTTCTTCTAGAAAAGTATCAAGATATTATTTTATTAAATCAAATGAGAAGAGACTTTAGAGTTAAGATGGCAGTACAAACTAAATTGTTAAAAGTAATTAAACAAATAAATAGACAATTAGACACTAAAGAAAGAGAAAAAACAATAAGTGACATAATATTTGATTCTGATATAGGATTGTGTATAAGTTGATACATTAAATGAAATTGTGAATGAAAGGGACTCATTTTTTTATATCGTCTCAAATCAAATAGTTACTAAACTATTATATACTATATAATGCTTGGACAATGTTGATTTGTGATGAATTAGAATCAAACTACACTTTATCTAACATAATTTCGGAGAAAGCTATGCTTTCTCTAGACTTCCATTTTCATACCATGAAATGCCATAAAAAATTGGAATAAAAGGACCATAAAAATGCATTATCCATCTTCACGCTCACGCAACTTTTTGGGAAAATGACATACAAGAATGTGACCAATAGTTTGACTTTTTTGACTGAAGCTAGAAATATAATCTACATGTTAAACTATCCCATATCGAAAAATTTAAAATATAACGATCAATTTATAATGGCTTTGACTATTTTCTTGAACTAGTTTTTACAATTGAGTTAGGCCAAAATATATATTTTTTCAAATGGTATTAGAGCAGATTCTATTCTAGGTTTATCTCTTCATCCTTATCTATGCAAATTTCACGATGGAGGTATGTTAAAAAACTATCCCACATCAAGAAATCAAAAATATTGATAATCAATTTATAATGACTTTAACAAACCTCCTTTATTAAATTAATTTTTGGAAATTGAGTTGGTCCAAATGACATTTCTTCACATCAATAATATTGATGCTCATTCTAACAACTTTGTGTTACATCCATTTCTCATCACTTTGAAAAGAATAATTTTTTTCAAGGAATCAATAATTGCGAATTAGACCACCGGTCTAAATTATATATTAATTGAAGATATTCATTTTGTGATAAGAATATTCTGATTGATTAAGGTTAATGTGCTCTTGACTTTATATTTATTTATTTTTCCCCATTTGGGTGGATCAAGACAAAACGAAAAGCAAAATTTGATAGCTCCTAAAAGATAATGCACTGCAGCCATGGGGTT
The DNA here is from genome assembly GCA_958496215.1 of Verbena officinalis. Taxonomy (NCBI): domain Eukaryota; kingdom Viridiplantae; phylum Streptophyta; class Magnoliopsida; order Lamiales; family Verbenaceae; genus Verbena; species Verbena officinalis. The sequence continues at coordinate 3,673,223 of OY292385.1, forward strand.
GAATGTAATATTTATTTATTTAGGTTTTATTTGATTGGAAAATGGAAGTACACTTGTCTGTCTACGCATTCTTCAAAATTAGTGGCATGAAAACCAACTACCATGCACCGCCATTATCTGATTTCCGATTTGGAAGAGCGAGCGAGTAGCTCCCCTTGGCTAATTTCGTAGTGAGATTCATTGAATTATCTGCTCTTTGAATTGGTGGTTATTCTTAAAAAGACAATTCACCATATATAATCGGAAAAGGATATTGGAATTGGATGGTGATATTATGTTCCTCAAGAATTCGTACTAGTGGCTTATGAATCGGTCTGCTCTGTCTGATTCCACCCAAAATATATAGCAAAAATATCATAGTTAATGTTCATTTTTAATTTGGAGTATTTTCAAAAAAATTGTTGGAATAATATAATATATTTTTCAATGAATGTGAAAATGACAAAAGTATATCATGCTTTATAATAGGTGAGACAAATTTAATAAATTTTAAATAATACTTAAAAGTACATATTATATAGCCCAATCAATTCATTTTTAATTCGTTATGTAGAGTTCGGAAAATGATAATTGGGCCTTCGCCGTAAAGCACAACAAAAAATCTACTTCCTAAAGGTTTAAAGGCCCAATATTTAAATGGGCTTCTCCACACATATCAGACTCTCCATCAAAACCCTAGCTTATATTCCTGAGACTTGCCTCCATTTGCTCCTCTACACTCTCTCATACTCTGAAACCCTAGCAAGCCACAGCTAACAATGCCGCCGAAGTTCGATCCCAGTCAGGTTGTCGATGTCTTCGTCCGTGTTACCGGCGGAGAAGTCGGCGCAGCCAGTTCACTCGCTCCGAAAATCGGTCCTCTCGGATTATCACCTAAAAAGATCGGTGAAGACATCGCAAAGGAAACCGCCAAGGATTGGAAGGGCCTCCGCGTGACCGTCAAGCTCACCGTCCAAAACCGTCAGGCCAAGGTCACCGTCGTCCCCTCTGCCGCCGCATTAGTCATTAAGGCGCTAAAGGAGCCCGAGCGCGACCGCAAGAAGACCAAAAACATCAAGCACAATGGCAATATTTCCCTCGACGATGTCATTGAGATCGCCAAGGTAATGAGGTCTCGCTCCATGGCAAAGGAATTGGCTGGCACTGTGAAGGAAATTCTAGGTACCTGCGTTTCTGTTGGTTGCACGGTCGACGGGAAGGATCCCAAGGATTTGCAGGAGGAGATCAATGATGGCGATGTTGAAATTCCCCAAGATTGAGCTGGAGAAGCTAAGTTCGTATATCTCCAATTTTCATATAGTTTTTGTTATTTATTATCTTTTAAAGACATCACAGTTTGAGGAGAAGACAATTCTGAGCATGTTTTATTTTTGATTCGAGTTGGAAACCCTACAAAGAAATATGCTTATTGATGATATTAGTATGCCTGTATTGTGAATTATCGGTTTTAAGTTTTAAATTTTATTTTCATGCTGTTGCTATTCTCTTTTGCTGCATTTTTGGATCACTTTTTGCTCTATGGCTTAAGAAATTGCATTACTGATCAGTTTTCTTTTTGTGTATACTGAAAAGAAAAAGCTTACGAGATTCTGGTCTTGTATGCGTGCATGAAATTTGCGTCCCTTTTTTGATTGATTATGTGAAAAGTATTAAGTGGGATTGGTTCCATTGTTAGTACATTCTTGGACTTACATGTCATAACTTTGATCTTGAGTTGTAAATCTTTATATACATCTACAGAGGGCTGCTTTGAGCAGCACTTCTATATAAAATAACTGCAATTAGATATTGTCTGTGATAACCGTAAGGCTTCTAATTTTAATCCTGGGTTTTTAAGGTTGTCAATGGATTATGTTTACTTTTCTTTACCTTAGGATTATACTTGATCTGTAACTGATTGTTTTCTTGGTATTATTTGATTCTGATAGAAGCAATTGCATAATTGTGTATTCTTATTGTTGATCTGCAACACCGGGACTGGTTTTATTAGTAGATATATGGTAGGGAAATTCTTGCATCCTGTGGTTGGAAGCACTGGTTTTGGTTGCTCTACTAATGTGCTCTCAAGGTTTAGATTTTGCCATATCCTTTGGTTGAGTTTTGGCCGTTTTATTATCAGATTTATAGAATATACAGCTTATGTTACCAATACATTGTAGTAAATATTTTTGTCTTTAATTTAGTAGATTATGTGTGATTGAAATTCTTTTATGGAAAAGTTGTCTCTCGTGGAAAATCATATAAAGTCTACTAAATTAGAGTATAAAAAACTTATTTCATCAGTGTTAGGGTAGTTTGGTAGTTTCCTCCCAAGATTTTGCGAAACTTTAGGAGCCCAAACCAAATGAAATGGAAGGAGGAATCTGCTAAGACCATGTCAAAGTGAAGGGTTTTAGGTATAATCTTACGTAGCACAGGGTCTTAGTGTAATTAGATTTCATCTTAAAAATTATGCACTTCTTATTCATGGATATGATTTCTATGACCATGACCTCAATTGGTTCTGGAGTCCCATTTTTTATTACAATCATAACGTAATTTCGTGTACATTTGTTTCAAGTTTTGTTGGATCATCACCTAAAAAACAGTTTTTGAGAATTTTAATCTACAGAGTTGGAAGTCACTCTATCTGTTAAAAGATTAGCGGAATAAACGCCATTAATGTTTATCTATTGTAGCCGCCAACGTTCGTGTGTAAGATGCGTGAACTAGAAATGGTTTCAAGTAGTTTCTTAGGCTTGGAAAATGCTCTGGTACTTTCTAGTTTCAAGTAGTTTTCTAGGATTGGAAAATGTTCTGACACCAAATGTCATAACGAAAAGTACTGTTACTATGGAACTTAACAATATAAGGTTTGTTTCGAGAAAAACTAAAGGAAAATTGTTTATTGGTGTTGGTTTTTCTGTTTTTTGTTTAGAGTATGGTTGAGTGAAAGAGATTCATTCATCCTTAACTAAATGTCAAATCCTGAATTTGAGTATGGAACAACCTTAAATTTATTAGCTAATTGTTTCACCTTTGAAGCAGACTAAAATTCAGAGAGGAGACTAGCCATTGAAATAAAATATAAAATGTTAGAATTGAGTATTTTTAAGTCTTAACAAAATTTGTTGTTGCCACTTGTCCCATATTTCTTGGAAACTTCTTATATACGACAAGCGCACATTAGTCACATTCATATCCCAAAACCGGCCAAATTTTGCACGTTGTCTTACCCTTGTATTATTGGACTCCATTTCACACGTGGAACTCATTACCACCGTCGGCCAATTCCACAATAAATTTGATTTCATCTCTCCTTTTCTCAACACAGATATTTTTCCCACTTCCTCTTCTCCCTATTTAAACCTCACTCTATCATTTCCACCTCTCATAAACTAAACATCAAATTCGATTCTGATTCCCCATATAATAATATCAGAATGGCGAAGAAGATCTTGGTAACGGAGGTGGCGCCGTCACAAATAGTTTTCCCTCTGAAACTTTCTCATTCTCCTAAACTCGAGACCATCATAGAAGACTACACATCAGAAGGACGGAATGATTTGTTGATTCTTCAATATTTGAGCTTCAACTGGTTATACCAAATTCTCTCTCATTTTCGGGTCGGGTGGTCGGAGAAAGTAGTGTTTGGACAACAACCCAGGATTTCCAGATATTGATCAGTGCAGTTTGAACTTGATGAGAGATTTCTTCCTTTTTTTTACATATATCTTTTTGTTGCAGTTGCCCGGTTTTATGTGGGACGAATTGCAGAAAGTGTGGTAGATAATGTAATGAAAATATGTGTCTAGCTATCTAAATAATCTATGGATTTAATTCTTAATCTCCTTCTGTTTTGTAAGTCATGGCGACTTGTTCGTCTGATTTTGTGTTCTGTTTCAATCTCATTATTGTATCCTAGTTAACTGAGAATATTGAATGGTTGTATCGAAAATCCTAAAAAAACCAGTTTTCGCATCTGTTTAACGTACAAAACTGTTTCGACATGTACGCTTGAGAAATTACATAATAGAAAATCATGTATACTAGTTGGAAGATTCGAGAGAAAAATGCGAAAATTCTAGAATTTTCACACCAACGTAACAATGGACGGTGTTCCTAGCTCCAACTCCATTCAACTATCTTCACACGCAAGAAAAATCACCCAATAAATTATCAGAGCCTGAAACACTTTGAGTTTTTGTCATGCTTAAATAAGGATAAATAAGTCAATTCATTATTAAAATGTAACAAACAATAGTTATGAAATATAGGGGTTTTTAAGACTATTTTCGTAATACAGGGTGGTTTTTACTTTTTATGCACTTACTCTAAAAATAGTAATGCACCACATTAAACTTAATTTCAGATTACAATAAGAATTTTGGTATTGTTAAGTTAAGTGCCAGTTTTACTGTAGCAATGTGGTTATTTACCTTCATGCCCAGCCAGGAGTTGATTAAATTTACACGTAATGCCACTGCTCCCTCCAAAAAATCCACGAAATCAATTTGAACGGATTTTTTCAAACATTTCAAACCTCCATTTCCCTCGTTATTTTGGGTGCTTTTAGGGCAATACTTCCTTCAGACCCATTTCTCATTCAACATTTTAGCAAACACACAGGTCGTTCCTCTGCTGCCCCATTTCGTTTTTCTCTACTATTTATTTTCATTTTATCCCCATCAATGTTTCTTTGTAATATATTTACCTAATTTATTGACATTGATATTCAGGTTTGAAGCTGAAGAAGTTTCAATTTTGCTTAGCTCGGTTATTTGGTAGTGATTTGTGAAATTCCTCGCGTCTAGCAGGTATTTTGCTACGCTAAAATTTCCATGAATTTGGTGGATTTGTTCTGTGTTTTGAATATAAGTTGATATTTATCATTTCCTTTTTGGAATTTGTTCTGTTTGTAAATGGTGTATTGATTGTTCCACCACTATCTGAATTTTTGTGATAATAAATGGGTATTTTCCCTTTGCTATAGCTTCTGCAAATTGAAATTGCAAAATGGACAATCTTCTTGTGCTACTGCTACTGCTTTGATTGCTTATTATCATGAACAAAGTAGGAGTTTGATTTGTGCAGATTATATTACTGCATTAACGTTGATATTTTCTTAGTTTTACCCTTATCGTGTATCTTAAACAAATCTTTTTTTACATGAAACATTTTGGGGTCATTTACAGATACCACATCGAGGGTTGCACTTTTTACCGAAAAACCATCCAAACCTTCCAATCTTACGGATAACCTCTTGAGGTTTGCAAAACATTCGCAGACAGTCAGACACTATTGAAACCTTAAAACATTACAAATGTATCCAAAATTCAACGATTTTCTGCTAGTTTTAGTGGGATATTTGTAATGTTTCACAAATCTCAGGGTAATTTCTGTACTGTTTTAAGGTTTCATGATATGAATGTAAACGGTGTTAAAATACTCCGGGTATTCGTAACGTTTCAAGGATTTGGATGGTGTGTTGGAGTTTTAGGTTAACCTCAGGGGGTTTTTAGTAATTATCCCAACATTTTATCATATATTTGATAATTAATTTTTTTTCTCTTCCTATTTAAATAACTTGTAGGCTACTAGTATTGATTGGTCTTTTTTTCTATGTTTCCACTTGGTCACAGGTACTTCATGGACTTGCTTACGTCCGTGAAAAACCAATCCCGTTGCACTGCAAATAGTATAGGAGCAACGGATTTTCAAGAAATGGCTCAACAAAGTGTGGAAGACTCACAAAGTGTCGCACCACCTGCCAGTTACTCGCACAAGAGGAAGAGAGTTGATGTAACAGGAGATTTGATTGATGTTATGTTGAGAATGTGGTCGAAGATGAGAGACTCTATTGACCGTGTTGCATCAAGAATGGGATATGAGATGGATGCGGCTGAAAACAGGAAGGGTCTACACAGGGAGATTGGAAAGCTGTCTATGGCCATTACCTCGTCTCAGCATCTAAAGGCTACTTTTGCAATTGCAAAGCATGACAGCACTGTGGATATATTTTATGCACTACCCGATGATGACAAGTGTGAGGTGGTAAGGATGGCTCTGGATGGTTTGCTACCTTAATATCAGATATAAAAGAAGGACGAATTACATACAGTACCCCTATGATTTTCCATAATTACAAATTACCTCCTCTATTGCAGAAATTACAGGAACCCCCCTGAGTTTCAAATAATTACAAATAACCCTGTAATTTGTAAATGTTTGGAACCTTAGTGGTTTTATAATTTTTGAAAACAGAGGGGGGGTATTTTGTAATCATGGAAAACATTAGGAGTATTGTATCTAGTTTGCCCTTAAAATTATATTTCTTTTTGCTGGAACTTGAAAGGTGGTGTTTTGGATAATTAGTAATCTAATTTGGGTATTGTAATCTGTGATTGCTGCACATGTTTTGTAACTTATCTGGGCAGCAATGTAGACGGTTTGGTAGTATCCTAGTATGTGTACATTTATTAGGCTGCCGATCTTGTACTTAGTGGTTTGAACAGTGAATATGCAATTGAAATGTGTTGGTAATGTTTCAAAAATTCGAATCGGAATTTGAGTCGACAAATGAGTTGAGTTTTGAGTCCCAAACTTACAAATGATTTTGAGCTCAAAATTTCTTTGAGTACCTACAATGCATGGAGACTTTTAAAAATCTTATCCTGTAGTATCGTTTGTACTCGTGTCGGACACATCTATTATAAAATATTAAAAAAAAATCCTTGTTGCTATGTCTGTGATGTATCGTGTCATATTGGGGGAGAAACTTCTAGAATTGTGCGAATTGTCCCATGAAATTGGAATGTAGAATATAGTATAGACCACACTAATCACATTCCTTTATAGCCAGGCAATTGAATACTTTGTACTTGTCTTAGCCCTCGTATTCTTGAAATTTTATTTCCACAACCCACGTGGATCTATGTAACACCGTTAGAGCAATTCCACAATGATCTTCATCTTCTCCTTTTCTCAAACTTAGAGATATTTTCCATTCTTTTTTCTCTATTTAAGCCATTGCTTACTTGTTCACTTCATAGTTCATATAATATCCTCTCCTACAGATTCTTGAAATAGCTTCTCCTTAAGTTATCAAAATCATGATGAAAAAACTTGTGGTAATGGAGGTGGCGCCGTCACCGTTAGTGTTCCCTGTGAAACCTTCTCATTCTCCCAAACTTGAAACCATCATAGAAGACTGCAAATCAGAAGAAGCCCAGAAAGATTTCTTGATTCCGATCGAACATGTGAGCTTCAACTGGTTCTACCAAATTCTCTCTCATTTTCGTGTCTGGCTATGTGAGAAAGTTAATGGTCTTGGACAACAATTCCGAATCCTCAACTTTTGAATCAATGCAGTTTCAACGTATCTCGTTATGGCTTGTGAGCTTTTTGAGTGGTTTTCTCTAGTGTTTTTAGTTTGTTGCAGTTGCTCCTGGTTTTATGTGGCGCAAAATGCTGTCTGGCTAGTGAAAAAATGGAATGTTGCAGATAATGTAACTAAAATTGTACATGTCTTTCTAATTAATCAACGTTTGTTTTGATAATTTGAGCTGCTTATGATGCCGAGTTTCTGAACAATACTATATGGAGGTTTTTGAAACATTACAAATATTTCCAAAATCAACAAGCGTCAAACGATTTTATGTTACTTTTAGGGAGGTATTCATAATGATTTACAAATTTTAAGGTAAAATTTCATAATATTTCAAGGTTTGAATGGTGTGTTGGATTTTTAAGTAAATTTTAGAGAAATTTTCATAAATATCCCTAAATAATATTTAAATAAACAGCTTCAAAGTTTGAGCAAAATAGGGGTGTTAATATCATAGACGTCCCAAAACTCTTATACCCAGAAATAGTGTTCAAAAACCCTGTATGGATTTACGCTATTCCATGTTATTGTTAGCAAAGTAGAAGCTGTTAAGAAAAAAAAAAAACAAGGTAGTAAATGAAATATTCAAAAATATTAAATAAGTCGAAAGAGGAATAGGAATTGTTTAAGGGAATATTCTAGAAAAATTATACGCAATCCCCTCTTAAGTTTAATATATGACTTATAATACTCAAATTAAAAATTTTCTAACAAAGGATATAGCTGGAAATAAAATTTTGCTATTGCAACCTTAGAATAATTTGGTAATTTTAGGCCTGCCGTTTATTTACGCCAACAAGAACGAAGCCTTATTCAAAGGGGCATATTATAATTTTAAAACTTTTCAGTGGGTTGAATGCTAATTTTTTTACTAAGAAAATTACCAGTTTTGATTAAGTATACTTTCAAAGTATCTAAATGTAATTAACCCTATTTATATATTATATTGAAAATTTATTCTAATTAAGATGTGTAAACTCTACTGCTACTTTACGTAGTACTATTTTCAATTTGAACTTTGAATATTATGAAAGGTCATTCTTATTCCACGGTCGGTTTGGCTGGTTCTTAGTTAAAAAAAAAAAAAAAGCGCGGAGAGGACAAGTGTTGCCGTAGTAGCCGTGAAAAATCGTTGAAATTTTAGAAAACGACCTAAATTAGAAAAATATATAACATGATGATGCAAGAAGAGAAGTTTATATTACTATATTAAATGATGTAAGGTAACGTGGTGGGTGATGAATGGATAGGAATAATGTGTCATGACAGATGGCTTTCGATTGGGTGGCTGGCTGCGCCTCCGTGGACCCACCGTGCATGGACGGTGGTGCTACATAAGCATCTCTTTCTTATTTATCTATATTTTTTGTGTTTTAAAGTCTATTTTTATTTTTTGAATCGGCTTAGACTATTTAAGTGTTAGGTTGCCAGCTACATTATTAGAAATTCAAATTCAAAATGTTTAATTAAAATAGTATAACGTGAAACCAATAAATTACGCTATTTAATGGTGTTTCTTATTCATCTATGAAATATATTAGTTTCTGGGTCGAAAAATATTATTTTATGCTTTTAAGGCCATGCATATAGTATAGAAAATATGCATATTACTTTTACTAACATATTTAACATATTTCCTTGCATTTCCCCGTTTATATGTAGTTCGTCACCGAACTAATTACGTAAATATCAGTTAATCATGCTTAATTAAATATATTTAATTTCACACACACTTATTAATTCTTACATTTCATGGGTGCTTCATCACATTAGAAGGAAAACAAAAAAGAAAAGAAAACCATATATATACTTAAAAGCAGTACCACAAGTCTACAAATAATTAATCATTGAGATTTAATCCCATGATCACCAGATACTACTATTAATGTAGAGATTTGGAGGTTCAACTCCTATAATGACAAAGTTTGAATGATGTAAATAAGTTAAAAAAAATATCTACAAATAATTGAATAAACTTAGGTGTAAGACAGATAAGTTCATCTGGCAAAATAAACCTGCAGGCATTAGTGTAGTGCCAATTTCCTAATAACTAAAGTTGAGTACAACTGTACATTTTGTATTCATCAGAATTGAGTAAATTATCAGATAATGATTAGTGAAGTCCCAAAGATAACATTAACAACTAATCATCATGACACCACTTAATCGTATTTAACAAAGTTAAGGGTCTACCAAATAATAAAATACTAAAGTTAGGGGGCTCAATTCTCTGGAATCTGGATTAATATATGTTATGGGTTATAATTTTTTTTTCCTTGGTGATAATAGAGATTCGTATATAAGGCCAGCATATTCATAAATTAATAGTTTCACGAATAACTAACAAGTGACATAGCTTAGTGGTTCAGAGCTATGCTAACTTAATTAAAGGTCTCGGTTTTGGAATCTTTAGAAACACAACTGCCATTAATAGGGAGAATTTTACACTTTAATGATCTGACCTGACTCGATCCATTGAAGAGTGATGTAAGTGCTAGTCCAAAGTACTTTTGATCAAGAAATTTATCGTCTTGGTAAAGTAATGTGTTAATTTCTTCACTTTGGGAGTATTTTAGATTTTATTGATAGTGGACCATGTTTTTAATAATAAAAGAAATAAGAAGGAAATAATGATAAGTTAAACTAGTAATATGATTCTCATAAATTAAAATTAAAGTATTACTTATTAGGGAGGGCAATTAACTAGGTTATCATGACCGCTTTTCAGCAAAAACAAGTCAATTTTAAAATAGGCTAATTACATCTAGGTGCCTGAGATATGCTATAATTATAACATAGTCCCTCTAGTTTCATAAATTATACTTAGTCCCTGTGCACTCTGGAAAAAGGGCTGAATTCGTGGATTGGACCGAACACACAAAAAGTCCCTGTGCTGTACTGTCAACGAAACAATCCTCAAGTTTTTTCAATTAAACATTAGTCTCTGAGGGCATTTTTATCATAAACAAATATGCCCTAAAAAACTCCCATCCAAGAAAGGGTATTTTCGGAAGAAAAAAATTACTGGCAACCTAATGGAACCCTAATTTGGACTTACGGAACCTAATGGTAGGAACTTTTGTGTAATTTATGAAATTATATGGACTAAATTGTAATAATGGCAAACATTAGGATACCTAGATGCAATTCCCTTTTAATTTCTAACTATAGGACCTAAATATTAGACAGAACCATAGTTGAAGGGATATTTCTGTAATTTCTAATAGTAGAGAGGATCTTGATGTATTTTTTCTGAAATCAAGGGTGTAAATATAATTATCCCAAATTTTAAAACTCAATAATTTTGTGAGAGCTAACGGAGAGCCATTGACGACAAATGTGGGGGCCAAGCAAGCGAAGAAATTCGCCCACTAATCTGTATTGGTCGGTTAGAAATTTTGGATTAATTATTTCTCTAATCCCAAATTAATTAATAATTATCCTTTCTTCTAAGGGGCGGCTATACTTAATAAATTTAATCTTAATCATTGAATTTCTTAATCCATGCACTCATTAATCATCTAACCTCCATAAATACCAAACCCACCCTCCCTCCTCTGATCACTCCCACCATCATCTTCCTCCGATCCACGCATTCCAAACACACACAGAGCGATCATATATAATTATGACGAAGGACGTCGAAGCTTACGCGGACCCGGCGGAGCACTCAGCCAAGGACTACCACGACCCGCCGGCGGCGCCGCTGGTGGATTTTGAGGAGCTCCAGAAATGGTCGTTTTACAGGGCAATTATTGCTGAGTTCATCGCCACTCTTCTTTTCTTGTACGTTACGGTATTGACGGTTATTGGGTACAACGTCCAGTCCGACACCGACCAAGGCGGCGATCAGTGCGGCGGCGTTGGAATTCTCGGCATTGCGTGGGCCTTTGGTGGCATGATTTTCATTCTGGTTTACTGCACCGCCGGTATCTCTGGTGAGTAGTTCATCGTTTTTTATTTTTATTTTTATTTTATACGGCTTTTAATTTTTAGTAGCCATAATTAGCACCTTCCGTTGCAGTTTCGTTCTATTTTAAAATATATGCTTATAAATAAATGTAATTGTGTTAATAAACACAGTTTTTTAGTATTTTTCAATATTAAATATTAGATAAATGAACAATTAATTCATGATAAAATAATAAGAAGGGATAATTATAATACAAACCTAAGTTTTGTTTAAAAATTCAAAAAATTATCTCAACTTTAAAATCTTACAAATACCCTGATCAAAGGAAACCTTACAAATACCCTTTCAAATATAAAAATATATACATAATACTCTTGAAAACCTTACAAATACCCCTTAGAAAGTAAGGGTAAGATTATAAGGTTTATGAGTAAAATTGTAAAAGACATGCACCTAACTTCAGGGGTTTGAAAAAAATACAATAGTAGGTTAATAATTTGTTGGTTATGATATTGTTCTTCAGGTGGGCACATTAATCCGGCTGTTACCTTCGGATTATTCCTGGCAAGAAAGGTGTCCCTGATAAGAGCAGTGCTGTACATGATAGCACAGTGTTTGGGTGCAATCTGTGGTGTGGGTTTTGTAAAAGCATTCCAGAGCTCATACTATAATAGATACGGCGGCGGAGCAAACTCACTCGCCAGCGGCTACAACAAAGGCGTCGGGTTGGGCGCAGAGATAATCGGTACTTTTGTTTTGGTCTACACTGTTTTCGCAGCGACTGATCCCAAGAGAAACGCCAGAGACTCACATGTTCCTGTAAGTATACAAAATTCATATAATACAAAAAATCAGTGAAATTTGAAAATTGTATAGAAATTAATCCGGTGAAATCTTAATTTTTGTTCTTATCCTTTCTCTTGACTTTGAACATAGATAGTATGACAAGTTTATAATAATATATTTGATACAAGTCAAAATCAAGGGGTTTTGGAATAACTTTCGAATTTTATAGGTTTTTTTTTTTTTTTGGTAATTTATAGGTCTTGGCTCCACTCCCTATTGGATTCGCTGTATTCATGGTTCACCTTGCCACCATTCCGATCACCGGCACCGGCATCAACCCTGCCAGGAGTTTCGGCGCTGCTGTTATCTACAACAACGAGAAGGCCTGGGATGACCATGTACGTACTAATTAATTAATTAATTGCGAATTACGTATGAAAACGACCCTAAAGTTTGATCTATTTACATATATATTGATTCCTCTAGTTTGAAAAATTATCACATAATTCTGGACGTTTTCAGTAAATATTCAAAAAATTAATGCCCCTGTTTGGTATTTCAGAAAAATATATACATTTATTATATTGAGTTAAACCTTGGGGACTATATTGTAATTTCTCAAAACAGATGGATCGATTTGTAAATACATCAAACGACTTCGAGGACTAATTAATGTATAAATTAAGTTTATTTAATTTAATTAATGTGTGTGCAGTGGATGTTCTGGGTTGGACCATTCATTGGAGCTGCCATAGCTGCATTCTACCATCAACACATCCTAAGAGCTGGAGCTATTAAAGCTTTGGGATCTTTCAGGAGCAATGCCTAAATGGAGAGGGTCAAATTGTAATTAATATTTGTGTGGATGTTTTTCTTTCTCCACTTTAATTGCTGCTTTCCATGTATTGAATTTGCGTAAGTACCTACCTTGTTTATTCACCATCATCATCATCTTCTCATAATTTAAGGAAATGGTTTGTGTATATATGTGCCTGTCTTATTTGCAACATAAATTGCATGTTTTTCAACATTATTTTTAGGGTTAATTTGATCTAGAACACCTCTGAATTTCGATAAAATTATAATTTGTGCCGCCTTACTTTTAAAATTGACAAACAACTACCTTCAAAAGCTAACAAATTACCAGATCCAGGCATCCAGCCAAAAGTTGTAACTATTGAAATTTGAAACATATTTCCATTAACGATACAGGAGAAAAAAATACACACAAAAATTACATTGCTATATAGTTGCAATCAATCTCATTTTCCAGGCACAAAGTTAGTGGCATAGGCCCAAGCATTGTTGGCAACTGGATCAGCAACGTGGTCATAGAGGTTCTCAACTGGACCTTTTCCAGTAACAATAGCCTGCACAAAGAATCCAAACATTGAAAACATAGCCAATCTCCCATTCTTGATTTCCTTAACCTTCAACTCAGCAAAAGCCTCTGGATCATCAGCCAACCCCAATGGGTCAAATGCTCCACCTGGATAGATCTTATCAAGGCCCTCTCCAAGTGGGCCTCCTCCAACTCTGTATCCCTCAACAAAGCCCATTAGCACAACTTGGCAGGCCCAAATTGCTAAGATGCTTTGGGCATGGACGAGGTTCGGGTTGCCGAGATAGTCGAGCCCACCTTCGGAGAAAATTTGGGACCCGGCCTTGAACCACACGGCCTCACCGAATTGGACACCGTTTTTGGACAGGATTTCGGGGAAGACACAGCCCAATGCGCCGAGCATGGCCCAACGGCAGTGGATCACCTCGAGCTCACGGTTCTTAGCGAATGTCTCGGGATCGGCTGATAGCCCAGCAGTGTCCCAACCGTAGTCGCCGGGGAATTCGCCGGTTAGGTATGATGGGGTTTGCTCCGAGAATGGGCCCAAGTACTTGGGTCTGTCTGGCCCGTACCTGTTTCAACAACAAGAAAATAAGTTAATTCGGAACATTCAATATTTTTTCAACCCAAATAGCTATAGGAAGTATTATTACCAGATACTCTCGGGAGCACTCTTGACGGTGCGTCTCATGGTGATGCGGCCTCCGCCGCCAATGTTGCCGACCTTTCTGATCAGCTCATTCTTTGCCTTCAAAGCAAATGCAGAATGTTGGATTGTTGAAGTTGCCATTTTTCTTCTTTTTCTTTTGGCTGAGCTGAGCTGAGCTGATTGGCCGTTGGAGTACTGAATTGGAGAGGTTAGTCTTCTTATATATAAGGAAATTGGATGATTTTGTGGATCACAGTATCTACACCTCAGCATCAGTTTATTGGCTCGCTCTTGGATTTAGATTTCCCTATTGATATTTTTACACTTCATACACGCCCTTAGTTTGACACCTGGAGATAAAAAAATCTGAATTCCCCTCGTAAATTATTGGCCACAAACACAGCTAATCGTTAAGGTAATTACAGTTACACTATTAAAAATTATAGATAGACTCTCTATCCTTAACCAAAATTTAAAAAACTTAATAAAAAATTATAAAATAATTAAATTACTCATAATATTTTTGTTATATTATTTATCATATGTAAAATGAATGAAGTGATTAAGTTGTTGTTTAGTTAATAAAATATTAGCATCTACTTAGAAACAAAAAAATGATTAACGATAGGACCTAAACATTGATAGAGCCATAGTCGAGGGAATGTCTCTATAATTTCCAATAATAGATGAAATCTTGCTATATAATGCCTCTATAATTTCCAATAATAGATGAAATCTTGCTATATTTTTCTTTTAAGTCAAGGGGTATAAATGTAATTACCCTTTAATTTTATTGTATTGATTATTGAAAAGAAAACAGAATTATTGTATTACTTAATATCAACACCACCACCTCAAACACAGTTGATTGGTTCGTTTTTGGATTTTGGTTTCCCTCTGAATTATTTTTTCCTATTTGACACAGGCCCTCATGTTGCCACCTGGCATTGAAAAATCTAGATGCCTGGTTGAAAATGCCCGGCAATTTTCTTGGCCACAGTAGTAACGTTTTATCTTCTTCCTCAACTAGATGCCACCGAAGTTACATATAGATTACATTGTGTGAGCTCTTAGTGAAAATGTTACAACTACACTCGCTAGGAAGTTTCAAATTTAAACAAAACACCAAACCGACAAAAAGTTGTAAATGGCCGTTAACAATACTTTAGTTTACTATATTACAAGAAACACCTAATGTTGTTTATAGTACAACCAAGGGAAACCTTGGGTATTGAAAAATACAACAGTAACTTAAGGTAAATTGGAAAATTCAGGCCAATTTTTTTTTTTTGACATCGTCAAAAACTAGACAAAACCCTATCTTGTCGATGTTTTTAATAATTTTGAAACTCCCCAGTGGGTATAAGCATAATATTTTCACACTAAGAGGGTCACCGACTGTATATCCTAAACTCCCTTAAATTAAAATTAAGTTCCTCACAAATCATAGAATGGATAAGCTAAACATTATTATAGATAAAGGTTTCTATAAATAAATTATCCTACATCGATGACCAAAGACAACTCTTTCCAGCATCGATGACCAATGATTTGATAGTCTCATACTGTGAACTTTCTTTAAAATCGACTCCGAAAGTTGTGGGCATTTGCTAAACAAAAAAGTAATGAAAGCAAAGAGTTAATTATTAGGTGATAAACAGAGAAAATAGATTGAATTAACAGAGAAAAGTACAGTATGCTTTGGATAAACTTATACCTTTGCAAGCCAGATAATGTAGGTAGCAGAGTAGGTTGCTTGTGCTTGATAGTCCCCGAAATCGTTATCGGGAATAATTGTGCAGGAATGGAATAGCTTTAATTCATGTTCGGTGAACATTGTAGCATCACATATCTCAGAACTTGAGCAACAGTAATGGCAAAACGTACCATTTTGACCATCGTTTGATAAATGTTTCATCCATATCAGTGAGAGGACGCGTCGATGAAGCCATAAAGCCTTCAAAAGTACAACAAACAAGCAATAGTGATGTTTCTCTGAAAGTTTCCGATTTTAGGAATTCTTAGTTTTTTGTATATAACATTGTAATAAATAAATAAAGCCGTAATGATAGCATACCTCTCTTCCCACATAACGCCTTATCAACATCCCGACCCACTCTAGCTCCTCCTATCATATATCCATTGTCCAATATTAGAGAAAATCGGATGGAATAAATAACAAGATAAAAATGGTAGAGAACTTAAAATATACACCGGTTAGAAGTAAAATACGTATATATATATATATATATATATAAAATTTTCAGCTTACGAGTAAATTATACAAATGTAGGACCAAACCTTCCATGTTCGATGAAATTCTCCACCAGAAAAACCATCTAAACCATTGTTATCTCGCAAACTCTCTATAATCTGGAGTAACAACCGCTGCCATTAAACAATATTTTGTCAATAGAGTTAAATATAATAATAAATTTATAGAGTGATTATACTGTACTATTTTAGCTGTCTAGAACATGTGATGTGATAAACAGTATCGTTGCCAACATAACCCATCACAGTGAGAAGTATTTACTAGAGTGACCTTATTTATGATTGCGGTTATTTTAATTTATTTTTTTATTTCTTTATTCCTTTTCACTACGAATATTCAAGGTAATGGAAAGAAGAGTTTGAGACCTACAGCACGGTAATGGAAACAAGAGTTATCAGCAACATGAAGTCCAGCCCAATCTCGACAACTTTGCAACTCAAGTAGCACCTAACAGACATTCAGCAGAATCAAACAATAATTAGGTTACAAACAAGGAAGAAAAAGTGAATTATTCTCTTAAAACCCAAGTACTAAATAAAAGCAATATGGCAGTCAGCTCTTAAGTTCATCTGACCTGGGAGGGTGACATGTAGGAAACCAACCAGGAGCGGTGACTCCAAGCACGGTAGTTCATCTTAGATTTCTGCAAAAAAAAACATTAAAAAAAGAAAAGAAAAAGAAACATCTTTAATTTATCTTCAGTTCATAATTTTTAAGCATGGGTGCTCACCAATACACTATTACAGAAAGATAATGAAGTACCAAAGCTCTAGGAAATTATCAAGTAGGTTCTATTATGATCTATGACCAAAGAGTGTAAGGCTTAGGCCTCTATTTCATTAAATGAAGTAAAAATAAGAGATAATACTACAGTTAAAAGACAAAAAGGAAAAAATCCATAATCTGCATATTACTAACATCACAATCCTGGGCCAGAAATTAAACCTCTGCAAGGGTTTTCACTAACTGAGATTCTCTCTCCACAATCTCTTGCAGATTTGAACACTTTCCAGTAATCATCTTGATCACCCACCTCCTATCAGTGTAATTAAAAGATTTACCACTCCGAGTTAAGAAGGTCAATAATGGCTTATGTTCTGACCATGAAAAGCAAATAAAAAGGGGAAACACGCCATGGTGGCATAGTCATAAACAGTATAGACAAGAATAATAAGTATACTATACCTATGGCTCCAAGCACGTTCACTTTTTGGTGAATAGGATAGAACTAAAGCCGATAAGTGTAGTTCATCCATAAACATTGGAAAGAGCATCTTCCTTGCCAAGATTAACTTCCTACAAGAGGAAAACCATACAAGATGAACAGAAGATATTATCAAGTGGTGGTAGATTGATAGCATGAAGTAGAAAATAAAGGAAATGTCAAAGGTGAAGGAGTCACAAGGGAAAAGAACAGGCAGAGTGAGCTTTTAAAACCATAGGTGCAGAGTAGATTGAGCACAGTTTTCAAATGGCAATAGACACTTGTGACACTTCTTAGAAGAACAAAGTATTAAATTAGAGATTATATTCAGGGCTTCGACAGGTTCCTAGAGATTTCAAGGAGCTTAATGTAGAGAGGAAATATGTCGGAACGGATATCCATCACTAATAAAATTGACAGCATCATGTCAAAAGTATATACAAATCTCAATTAAATCTCAGCACAGTAGAAGGAAGGTACCTGGAATTCCATGCAGTGCCGAAATCAGAGCTAAGTAAGAGAAGAGCCCTGCTATGTTTCATAACCTCGTTTTCCAAAATGTCCATCGAAGATGTTTCGTCCTTCTTTACATGAGAATCACTTAACATTCTATGCTGTTCCATGAATGCATCTTTAGCTGCTCTATATAGTGGAATGAGAACATTGGTTGATATACCCAGCTTATGTTCACCATGCCAAAAGAAAGTTTCAGAACTATTAGCTTGTTTTGGTTTATGTTCACTACGGACCTCTTCACTAAATGCAGCAAACTGTGTTGGATGAATAAACCCCACTTCATCACTGCATGCAACACATAAGCAAGATGTTTTAGTATCTAAAAACCACTAGTCTAATGAGAAACAAAAGCGAAGAGCAAAAATCAGATATACATTAGTGATCATGGATATGAAAACTACATCAAGTGAATAAACACACGAATGATGATTGAAAATGCCTTATCCCGCATAATTGTTATACTGACACAAAGAAATGGAAAATTCCCAACATCTCAGACAATTTAGACTTCTAGATTAAATATCGTCATTAAAGCACTTGAGAAAGATTGTGTTAGCAAGTAATTACATTTGAGGGTCAGAATCCAAAATATCCTCCAGATTGCTCAACAGTTGAGACGGATCAATAGTAGCCCGACTCATTGAGGAGGTGTTTAGTTTCAGCAATAAATCGTCCCAAATCTTAAAAGAAGTCAATGCATCAAATAATTTCTCAAAACTCCAACATTTCTCTCATCCAGTATGTCTGCATAAAGGAAGAGCAGTTAAGGATCATTCATCTAATCAGAAAAAAATCAATGCGTTTAAGGATCACTTGTGCAAATGTTGGATCAAAATATATTAAAACTTTTATTCTTAATTCATCTCCTTATTTGCAATTAATATCTAAAATTGATATGCTACTATAATTATAGAATTAATGTCAAGAACAATAATATAAATCAAAGATCAATCAAAACAGAAAGAACAAAAGAAAATGCATCCTTGAATCACGATCAAAATAATAGAAACACACTTCTTAGAAGAATTCTAGATATCCTAAATATTTAAATATCAAAAACACATCGTTGGATAATAATGATAAACAAGAACTAATGGAGAATCCACTTCGAATGATTATCTAAAAGTAATTTTCCCATGATAATTTATTCCTTTAGCTTCTCTTTCTCCTATAGATAATCACTCTGGCTCCTAATTATTTTTGCGTACCTATTCAATCGAAACAAATTCACAGAAGAAATTATGTATCTTGCTATTTTTACTGTTTTATGGTCAGCTAATACAATGGTTGGTTAAATGCCTCAATTAGTGCGTATCTGTTTTAGCTCCTTTTTCCATTGAAACAACTAGACAAAAGAAAAAAATTTCATCCTTAGTAAAATTGCAAGATCGTGATTAGCATTTATTTATAAACACAATAAAGAACGAGAATTAGAAAATAAAATAGAAGAGCCTAACCTTGAGAGTTGAAATTAAAGCTTTACCTGGTGCTCGACGCGGCATGGCAGGCGCGAAACGGTGGCGTTGCGCAGCTGTGTGGAAGGGCGGTGAACGGGGTGAGAGAAACGAGGGGGGATCCGCCGGAGAGTGACGGAAAAAGGAGGGCAACGGCTTGATTTGAGATTTTGAAGAACTTGCCGTAAAACTAAAGCGACAAAAAAATAAAATCTAAAACAAAACCTGGGCAGCCCACTTGGACCGGCGGGTAGACCCCGATTCGGAATTGACGGGTCCAACGGGTTGGTTTTGGATCCGGTTCTTATTGGACACGGATCCACTACCAATATGCAGGCTTTCTGCTGCTTTCGGTTTGTGTTGCGACTTACGTACTAAGTAGTGGGCCTCTTCAAATTATTGGCCCATAAACGTAAACCATTGGGTTAGTATTGATTTCATACTTGCAAAATTTCACTGGGCCATAGCCCATAAACCAATTTAGTATATATAATCTTTGCTTAATAGGGATTAATTAATATTTGATTAAACTAAATTAATTTATCAGGTTTTCAAACGATCATATAATCTCGTGAATTGTTGAATATGAATGTAGCTGCAGAAATATGATATAATTCACTCGTGACTTGCATTGGATACAACATAACTACTTGTGAAATAATAATGAGGTCGTTCGCAGTATAGCATGCGCTTCGAACTTTAGTAATAAATGTGAAACAAAATTGACAACACCACATACTGACTTTGCTTGGAAAATGGCCCTTATAATTACACTCATCATATACCATGCTAGCTTTGCTCATCTTTTAAGCTACGGTAACAACTTTATTATTTCCTACATGCCCTTATTAATAATAATAATATAAAAAATGCTGCGTTTAATAGTTGACTATAATTGCTATCTGCAAATATACGTTTTTACACTATGTAAATTTTATTTAATAGTTTTATCGGTAATTACCATCACAACCTTATGTTTTGTATCTCATTTCTCACCTTAATCTATATTCCAGTAACCTGAACAGTGTGAAATTAGTAAGGAGCATATTTTTTTACACTTTTTCACTGAAAATATGATAATCTTTTTTTAATATTTTACTATATCTGATGGTATCAAATAATTTGAGCCTATTATATGAATGGGTTAGAAGTTAGAACCTTAGCTTATTAGGATTCCTACCTAGCAGAAATCCTGGGTTGTCAATAAACTAACTTGTACATTACGCGTGTATACATTTCTCTTAAGAAGTCTTGGCCTAATAAACCCTTCTAAAGTAAGAACCATTGTCTCTTTGATTGAATTAGAGGGTCATAATCCCAGCTGCATTATGGATGGGGCAATTTATAATTGAAAGTATATTAAATTGGGGAGATATAACTTAATTTGATCAAGGAAGCAACTTGACACAAAGAAATCTGGTTGGGACATAATTGGAAAGTTAAAACTATTTATGGGTCTTGATATCATACCAAACAAGTTTGAGGTAATAATAATTATAGAATTTAATAATTGGGTCTGAAAATTAGTTAATTAATTGCACATTAGTCGTATAATTTACGAATTATTATATTAGAAGGAAAAACATCATTACTATTTAATACTGACGAGCCATATAATTACTAGTCCCAAATAGTTCCTGTTTAAATAGACACTCTTGGACATATATCATCATTTTCTTTTATATATTGCCTTGCCTTTCCCTTCTCTTTTACGCTTTGTCTATTTTAAGCATTTTGACAACAAAAATAACATGATGATTCCAAAAAATAAAATCAAAAGTATGTTTTTTTCGTAAGCGTTCTTTGCATTAAAAAGAATACAAATATATAAAAGTATACAAACACTTATAAAAATCTTACTTTGTCATGTCGTATCTGATACTGTGTCGGACACTTCTTTAATGCAAAATATTAAAATAAATCTGTATTGTCGAGTCGTATCGTATCCGAATTTTATAGAATATGATGTTTTTTTTATGACACTTAAAATGTAAAAACTATTTTTGTTAATTTCACGCGACTAGACTTGCTATCACTCACATGACCCTAAAACAGATTGATGTGACAAACGGCAACAACTCCAAAAATTTAGATTGTAGCCAGTAAACTTATAAACATCAAATTGTAATATATAAAAGGAATTATTCCACTTACACCCTTTTGATTTAGGGTTAAATATAACAATATATTCTCGAATATTGGAAATTATAGAGACATTCCATCAATTATGATTATATCTAACACTTAGTTCTTGTCGTTAGGATTAGGGCTAATGTCCGCAAAAAAATCTGAAGTCGAGGGGGTGTAGCACTGTAAGTGTAATTATCTTTTTTTAAGTTAACGATCGTTAAGTGTAAAATAATAATTATACAACTTTTTATTAAATTTTTAGGTTTATGGTAGAGTTAGGAGGTATGTCTGTAATTTTCAATAATTAAGGGGGTCTTGCTATTTCTCCTAACTTAGAGAGGTATAAGTGTAATTATCCTTATATGAAACTATTCATATTTCGGGTGACCAAATACAATTAACCTTTAATAATATCATATCATATGACATTAATTAAAACAAATTGAGTATTCGTTGAAGCAGATAGCATTAAATTTTTCCCAAAAGATAAATCATATAATGGCACAGAAAATGTGAAGGTCATCAAGTTCATTTTTCAGCCACATTGAATCACAACTCACAAGAAACAACTCCACTACAACTATAAAAGCACAAGCTCTGAATCCACAAAATCTCCAACAAACAACTCACGCTAAAATCTCTACTCCACCGCTCCACACACCATTTCCGTGACCAAAAATGGCTCCCCTGCTCGTCTTCTTCATCCTCTCAATCATCTCTGTTTCCAGGGCCGAAGATCGAGCGCACGGCCTTGCGAGCGAGAGTCCAGTGTCGATCTCCCCTTCAGCATACGCATTTTTCCACCCCAATGCTTTACAGCCCGCCGCAGACCACCCATGTGCTTCGTCAAACTGTTCGTCCATGCCTCTGGCTGCCACCGTCCGCTCTACTCCAGCCCATGAGAGCGCCAGTACCACTACTGGCGGCGGCCGAGGGCTCGGAGCAGGCGGAGTTGCTGGGATTACTTTGAGTTTCCTTTTTGTTTGCCTAGTTGGAATGGGAGTTTTTTACGCGGTTGTCAAGCGACGAGCTAACTTGAAAAAAGCCGATTCCGAAAAGCTGGCGGAAGTTTGATGTGCTTAATCTAGTTCATCTAATTTATCTCTGTTCATTTAGCTTTGTATGTAATCACGATAGGTAGCCTCGTTAGCAATGTTGGGTCCATTTGATCCAATTTTGCGGACATGAAAACAGGGCAGGGAATTCCAGATGAGAATGTTGGTATTTTGGTATGGTGTTGATGATTGAGTGCGAAATAAAAGCTGCCATTTTAGCTTTTACAATCTTTATTTCCTGTTGTTTTCATTTTATTAAACTTTTTTTCCTAACTTTTCATTTCATTTATGCATACGGCATACCTAGTACTTGGGGATTTTTATTAGGGATAATTACATTTTACTAGCTAAACTATTACAAATTTTATACTTTACTATCTGAATTATAATTTGTTATTAATTACTATCTAAATTATTCCGAAAGGTCCAGTTTGCTATATACGTTGAGTTTCAAGCCACTTCCACCCTCCAGAGCTTGCCATGTGCTGGTCTGTCGGACATGTATTTTTAGTTAGGGCAAAATTGTCACGGTCAATGCGGTCATATTGGGTATCACGGTCAAGGCCGTGTTGTGTATCGGACTCCCATTAACAGTGAACAGAGAGGAGAATTACTAGCGGTTACAATTAAATACTGCAAGAGTTTTATAATTAAAAAAAAACAACTTATGTTCAAAATTTTGGTAAAATATTCCGATAAAATTTTGATAAAATCCTAGTACACTTGTGTTTGATAGAATTATGAAACTCTTATATAAGTTATAAGTATAATTATTTGATTAAAAGTTCCCAACTTATAGTTTAGCGGTTCCAAACGAAATTAACTCTAAAAATTATGAAAACAAAAAATGCCATATGTTTTTGTCCTATGTTTTCCTTGGATTGTAAGCGCGTAAAAAACATAACTCTCCTCCACTGCTGACGCCACCCATCCCTCTCTCTGTCTCACCCACGTTCTCTCTCTCTTGCGGGTGAGTGGGGATAGCACCTCTTCCTGAACTGCCTTTTTTCATTAACATTGCCAGATTTCTCCTATATCTTCTTCATTTTCACACTCAATCCAACTCTCTTTCGTTGTTACAATAATCTCGTCCCAGATCTTGAAACCCTTCTTCATTCTTCATCATCAAGTCAACAGTATTCTAATTACTTCACAGTTTCACACCCAAATCTGCAGATCTTGTCAATGGCTTCTACTTCTCCGACTCTCTGTCTAGCTCTCTTCATCGCACTCCTCTTTCTCGCAAGCCCTGCACTCTCCACGCATTCTCCGGAATCTTCTCCTTCTCTTCCACCGGCCAAACAGATCTCCCCGTCTCCGGCCACCCCCTCAGCCGCACCATCCCCTTCCCCCACCTACTCCTCCCCTCCGGCGCCTCCGCCGTCAGATCTAGCTCCAAACTCGCCTTCCCCTACTCCAGCTCCAGCTCCGCAGCAAGATGACGCTCCCCACACAAAATCTCCATCACCGGCACCTGCACCTGCACCTGATGCTGTGGGAGACAATAGCGACGAGGATAAGCCCAATGCTGGTGATATAGAGGCGGAGGTGAAATCCTCCGGCGGGATGAACGGCGGGCAGAAGGCCGGCGTGGCAATTGGAGTCATTGCCGGAGTGTGCCTTGTAGGCGCCGGAGCGTTGGTTTACAAGAAGCGACAGCAGAATATCCAGCGCGCTCAGTTCGGGTCCGCCGCCAGAGAAATCCTGTAGGCATTCCAATCAATCTTTCTATTCATATTATAGTAATACACCTATCGAATGCTTGTTGTACTGTGGAGCATAATTTTTCGAGTGATTTGTTAGATTCTTTATGGGTTAATAACTATTGTCAGTTCGCTTCATCATTGATGTATACTACTAAATCTCTCATAATTTCGATAGGTAGTGCATTTTTATAGCAGATCTCGTATTAAATAGATTAGTAAATAGTAACATGCATATCTCTCCTTGTCTGAAATTGAATTTCCTACAACATGACTTGATTTATAGGAGCAACTTTGATATAAAAATCATTGGAGTTTTGTCCAAATTGCACAAACTCACAAATGCAGGGATCATCTTTGGCAATATTGTTGACATTGCAAAGACTTCCCCATCCTCTGCTGCACCAAAGCCGTCCATCTTTCCATTCTTTGATCCTCGTCTCCCATTTTCTGTCATGTTCATCTACAAGGAACAATCTTGACGGAATTTTCAAATCATAATCCACTATCACATCTTTCGGAATGTACTGCAAACAATATTAACATTTATTTCTGTTAAATATTCTCAATCCAAACAATTAATAAGCAAAGTTTCAAGTTTCATCAATATTTTTCTGTCGGTTTGAATTCACTTTTATGATATTGTCTCGTAACTTTTAATTTTCGCAAATTTAGACCGAATTTTGCCGGAACCCGCCAAAAAAATCACCAAACATAACTTCACATTATGGTCTAATTTTCACCATGAAACCAGTATATATAAGTGGAAATGGTAAAAATTGAATGATCCTAATAAGTTATTTTCTTCAATTGATACGGAAATTTTGGTTTAGATAATGAAGAAAATCCTATACTTGTGATGAAATGTAGACTATGTAGCACACTAGGGATTTTTTTCGGCGAATTAGATATTCAGGCAAAATAAGACCAATTTAGCAGAGTTTCCTAATTACAGGATACAATCAGAACATTAAATTCGGACAGAACAAGACAAGTCGAAAATGTCTAAATCATACGAGATTACAATTTTCCAAAATTAATATACAAAGCATAACATTGTGTAAATTGATAAATTACCAAGTCATTTTTCCGTCTTGATGTTCTGGATCTTGTCACGAAATATGGATTTTTAGGCCTGGGGAGGAGGCCCGATTTGAAGATGTCTGAACCGTAAATATCAGCACCGCTTCTACTACAATCTGGGAAAATACATATAAATACACGTCATGTAAATTCCATTAGAAAGTGAAAATACATACATACTTCTAAGAAATTAAGAGGTAAAAATGCAAATTTGGTCCTGTAATTTTGTCATTTTAGCAACTTTGTCATGCCGTAATTGTAATTTGCGATTAAGTTCTATTTCTTTTAAAAAATTGCAATGTAAATTCCATTTTTGTTGTAATTTCATAAGCTCGGGGAAATGGAGCGATTTTCTTCGGAATTTGAAGTGGTTACGTGACCATTTCCAGCAAAAATTGAACCAACATTGAAAGATTTTGAAACACATAGGACTTAATTGCAAATTACAATTACGGCACTGACAAAATTAAAGGACATATATAGCATTTTTGCCAAATTAAAAGGAGTATAATTAATACGTGTAATTTTGTGAGTATGAGAAGATGATGTTGATTCATGTGAAGTGGGCATAATTTTCTTGGTGGTGTTTTCTTGCTCCTCTTCCTCTTCCGTAACTTTATTTGTTTGAGCTCCAGCAACCTTATTTCCAGTGCAATTTCGTTTTTTAGGTACCTTTGGAAGTCCAACTGAAGAAATTCACATTAAATATGTCTCAAGACAAAATGTGTAACATGCATGAGTAGTTGTCAGTTATCATATAAGCAAGGATACATGGATGAAATTGCAAAAAAGGCTGAATTACGTACAATAGTCCTGAGGTTTGCTATAATTACAATATACCCCATCTGTTCCAAAAATGACAGAAACCCCCTGGGGTTTCAAACCCTGTACTTTAACAAACTCAAGAACCCCTGTAAAGTGTAATTCTTTGAAACATCAAAGGGTTTTCAGTAACTTTTGAAAACAGAGGGGGTATTTTGTAATTATATTAAATTTTATGGGTACTGTATGTAATTCGCCCAAACTTATATTTAGTACCTCCACTTAAGTTTTGAGACGATTTTCGTTTAACATTCTTCGAAACGTTAGCGCGGTCTTCTTCCTCAACGCCTTCCTTCTCTTGCACATCATCATCATCTATCTTCTCAGCAATATCCTCTTGTAAGTTACAGTACTCCTCGTCCTTATCATCTTCCTCTTTAATTTTCAACTTTAGATTTCGTCCTAATCCTTTCTTGTCACATGCATCAAGTCCCAACACTTTGAAATCAAACAATTTTCCACCCTTATACTCAAATACCATCAAGTCAAGAGGCTCCAACGAATTCTCCTTATAAAATTCAGTCCAACCTTTCTGGAAATACAACTCATGATTTCTGATTCTACCCTTTTTTAATCCCACACTCCACAAATTCTCATATCTATCTCTCAGAATAACAGCATCTCCAGCTTTCATTTGCAAACGACCAAAATCTCCAGGAATTTTCTAACAAGAACAAGATGCCATGTGAAGTAATATATACTGAAAGAAAGAACACAATATTGACAACTAACTAATTAATTATATACCATTTTCATAGAACTTGAAACGAACATGAAGAACCGTCGCCCAGTCTCCATATCTGTCAGGATCACAGACTTGATTTTCCTTTCAGGGTAAATTAAAGAGAAGCAGCTTAATTAATTATCGGATTCAAACTGAAAATACTATAAACAGAGAAAGGCACGTAGCACGGACTCACAGTGGTGTAATTAAGTGGAAATTAGAACACGATAAAGCTAATTACAATGTAATATCCCTGCAAATTGAATCTAGAAGCAGAAACCAGTTCAGAAAAATTAAGCATTCATACCCCAAACTTATTATATATGGAAAGAACCACAAATCTATACTCAGATCAAACCTGAAATTAACGAGTAATCAGATTAGATGTTTAATTTCTTATCGCCCATCAGAAAAATGAAAATTAGCTGAAGAATTTAAGTTAAATGGCGGACAACAAGCAAACACTATCGTCCTATAAACTTTTTTTTTTTTTTTTGAGAGGATCGTCCTATAAACTTGACAGCTTAGAAAATTGAAAGGTTGAAATGATTCGCCAAACTATACTTTCCCAATTAAAATTCCGAAGACACGCTTAAACATGTTCGCGCGAGAAAACAATTCCGGAAGCAAAAAACTCAAATTTTACATGAACATGATAAGCAAAAACAAAAGTAAATCACACAAAACCCATGGGGAAGGGGAAAAGCTCAATCACTGCTACCACAAAACAATTGAGCAAGAAGTTCCAATTAAGATTTACTAAAACCTATGTACCTTAAGAGATGAATTCGCTTAGAGAAACTAAGAAAATCGTTCGTGGTGTGTGTGTGTGAGTGAGAGAGAGAGAGAGTGTGTGCTATGGATCTCTTGTGCTTAATTGCGTCTGCAGTCTGCATCGGCATGCAGAAAAAAGGTGGTATGTGGATTTTGGCGTGTGAATTTTTATATTACCATTTTTGGTTTCGTGGGAATAATAATTATACTAATTATATATGCCATGACACAAAAAAAAAAAAAAAACATAATAGTACTGATTTTTTGCTAATATGTGAAACTTCTCACATCTGCAGACTGCAAGCTGTAATACTAAAAATGTTTCAGTTTGAAAATTTCATGGTTGTTTTTGTTATTTTTTATTTTATCTTTTAACAGAATTCTTCATAAGTACAAATATATAATTGCAGGAGTTAATATTATTTTTGGTACCCTAGTTATATTCTAGTGAAGGATTTTCTCAATTTACATAATATAAGTAAATGTTTTGCATACTAATTAGACCTATGTGTCAATTACTAACCAAAAACGTCACAATAGATGTTAACTTTTCGTATGTGACGGCAAAAAATATTATTTCTGCGTGTTTTGGAGGGAACCAACAAACAAAAAAGGATAAGATATTTAGGGTTTGTCATGAGAAGTGTTTCATCATAATTTTGTTCACCTTTCTCAAAATTACTTTTCTCTTTTTGTTCTACTAGCTAGTTCCCTTCGAAAGAGTTAGAAGCAATGCTATTTTCTCTTCAAAACAAAAATGAAAAAATCATGCACGTCATATATGACATTATGTGTTAGTACTAAACGGATCGAACCCAATAGTATGAAAGTTACAATAAATATTTTAATTATGTATGTAAATGGAGAAACCCGTAATTTTGGTACTAAAAATATAGTATAATTACGTCTGCATCATTTAGTTCCTTTTCCTTAATAACTTCTCAACATGTACATAAAATAATTAAGTGGGGGAACTTTTATTGAACTACTTCAATATATCACACATGATAAACAAATAAAGTAGATTGTATATACTGCAGATCTTCATGCAGCAACTTCCCTGATAACAATCCTCAAAACCCTATAACTTTTGATTTTATTACTCTGAGCTCCAAACAAATCTTCTAACAAGTGCTAGCTCTTTTTTTTTCTTTTTCTTTTTTTCTCTCCCTTTGCTACTCTCTGGAGATGGGAATTACTCTTCTGCAGGTGGATCCACCCAACGACCGTGGTCTTTGATTAGCTGGATCAAAGCATCCGTTGCATGTGCCATGTCAATGGCTCTTTGCACCACTGTCTGAACTCCAGAAATCAACCATAAATTAGAAAAAATTGCTCAAAGGACCGCAAAATAGTTTGAAAATTGCAAAAGTCAGACTAAAACAAATTTCTAATTCTCTCCTATAATATGTTCTGCTTTAGATGTAAACTCGCTTATATCCCGTGCTATGTGTGGAAACTTATAAAAACATAACATTTGAATCTGTGATATACATGCTTAAGAGAGAAAGAAAAAGGAATTGATGAACGGTACCTTGCCAACATATAGGTCTATCTTTCCAGGAGCACCACCAACATAACCAAAATCTGCATCAGCCATTTCTCCCGGCCCATTAACAATACAACCCATGATGGCAATCTGCATATACACCAAAACAGGAGACGCATTTTATTATTATTTTCAATTAATTTTCCTCAGTATTATTGCAACTTAACAAATTGTCGAGCTTGGAGAAAGATTATTACCGAAACTCCGGGTAAATGGGAGGTCTTTTCTCTAATTTCTGCACTTATCTCTTGAAGGTCAAATAAAGTTCTTCCACAGGAAGGGCACGACACATATTCCTGATTTCAGGTAAATCAAGGAATTTTAGTGTTCGAAGTCTGTAAGATAATTAGATTTATTTGAATTTTCTTCTGTTGAAAATGCTTTATACTCACAGTCTTTGTATTTCTCATTCTGCATCCTTGTAGCAAATTGAAAGACGTATTCCTAAGGAAATCAAAGTCCTGATCTGGAGCTTCCAATAGGAGACCGTCTCCAAGTCCATCTACCAGAAGGGCTCCGGCATTAGTTCCAGCACCAATGACTAGATCGTCCCTATGAATTTATAAAAACAATTGTCTGAGAATATTTCTTAATTTCAATTAAGCAAAAAGAATGTTAAAAAAAATGATATCGGTTATGATGTACCTGTGAGTTTGTTTTGGGAATTGGATATGATGAATTACTGGGAAGTTCAACGAGTTCTCTGATAGATACTCGAAAAGCCTGAAAAAAGAGCAAATTACTTGATGATAAAATTCATAATTTCCAAAGATGAAAGAAAGCAACTTAGGCAATCTCATGGCAGTTAATCAACAACAGCTTATTTTACTAACTTTAAAGCTTGAGAAATAATTTTGAAAACCCAGAAAAAAAGAAAAAAAAGAAACCAACCTCCTTGCAGCATGAACTCTGCTAGTTTTTTCTTCAACATACGGTAGGTCGTGAAGAATCATCATAGCATCAGTACTCTTCAAAATTTCCAGCTCCTCTTGAGATTCATCACCACGTACAGATACCACCAAACGTGTACCTGAATAAAATAACAGTAAGTTAAACCAAAATTCTGGGGAGTTTTTTTTTTCTTTTTTTTGGGGTTGAGGATTCATTAGGAATTTTAGTTTTAAGGCAAACAGCGCACCTTCTGGAAGAAGCTTTGTAGCACCGGAAGACAATTCCTGAAGAGTTACCAAAACTAGGGCGTTGGGCAGAGGCTTTGTCAACTGCTCTGACAAAGGAGTTATAACTCCCATACTAACGTCTATCAACCTTTTGAGAGCTAATCGCTGGTAATAGAACATGAAACATTGATATTGTCATTCTCAAATCTAGGCTATCAGAAAAAGAAGATTGTTGAAATTGTTGTGGCAATCAAAAAATGGCTTACAGCATCTTTATCATCTTGTGATGGAAGCTCTCGCAACAAGATTGAGTCCACAGTAGCCAGGTCCTGCATTATATAATTTAACTTTTATTTGAGAAGATCTGCAATGGAGAAAATAGAAGTAATATTTCAAGCAAAGGGCATCCAAGTTTACCTTAAATGGCATTCCAACAATAAGTTTTGCTGCTAGAGACTTGTAGAGCTGTTCAGGTGCCTATAGGACAGAAAAGAGATATATTTTTTAACATTAAAAAATAGAAAGGCAAAATTGTGAAAAAAAATAATATGCTGCTTAGTCAACACAATCTATAAAAATAGAAAGAAAAAAAAATTCACGAAAGCTTATCAGGAGACCTTCAACTGATCCAGTGAAACTGACATCAAAACTGAGCCATCGCGATGAAGTACACCACGATAATCAACTTCTTCACCCTGTATAGTTAACAATTGATAGTCATAAGTTTCAGGATTGAAAAATTCTTAGACAGATCAAATAATTGAAATTAAGAATTCATGATCTGACCTCCTTCTGAAGAGGCAATTGGCCACTTCTACGCTGAAAATCAAAATAGCGTCTGTTCTTCTCTTCAAACGGTACCTGGGAAAACATTGATAATAAGATGCCCATAGTTTTCAGTTTTCTTAAGGAGAAAATGAGGCTATGTATGTTACAGCCATACCACTCCTTTCTGAAGCTCAGATGCTCTCATACCAAGGTTAGCCAATCTTCTACAGGGATCTATCTCCTCTTCTGGAGCTTCAGTTAGGGAAACTCGAATAGTATCACCTAGACCATCCTGCATGATTGACATAGATAAATAAAAACTAAAAGATTATAAGTCAAAGGCTAAGGGGAGCTAACGTAGACACAGAAGTTGTAAAATATTGGATTAGTATAAGTGGGGAGTGTTTTGAGTTTTAATGATAAAGTGAAAATTACAAAACGGAGTTGAGTGCCCGGAAAAAAAAAATGTTAAGCACTTTTACTACTCTCAAGAAACTTGCATTTAGTTACGAAAATAACCTAGATGCTAAAAGTTGAAGCCAAAATCATGTCCTAAGGTGCTTCTAGATTCTAGCTTATTTTTGCTTAAAAAAAGCAGAAGCTGATTTTCCACACACTCCCAAAGTGCTGAAATAAAAGCAAAAAGCACAAAAGAGCTTTTTTGTAGAGTTTGCAAACAGTACCTAAATCTATTAGAATACCATTCAATATAAGTAATAGGGATTAAATTACATACCATAAGAAGTGTCCCAATACCTATTGCAGATTTCATCCTTCCATCTTCACCCTCACCAGCTTCAGTTACTCCCAAGTGTAGTGGATAATCCCATCCAAGAACATTCATTTCAGCTACCAAGAGACGATATGCCTGGACCATAATTACAGGATTGCTGGCTTTCATTGAAAATACAAAATTGTGGAAGTCCAGTTTCCTACAAATCCTCGCGTACTCAAAGGCAGATTCAACCTGTTACATGATTAAATGATTATTACTAATTGAACAACTAAAGAATTATATGAACATAGGTATTCAAGTGTTGAGGTAGCCAGTTACCATTCCTCTGGGAGAGTCACCATAATAGCTCATAATTCGATCTGAGAGACTGCCATGGTTTGTCCCAATGCGCATCGCACGTCCATACTTCTTACATTTTTCAACCAATGGAGTGAAAACCTATATTAATGTTTTATTTAGTTTCTTTATCTTGATCTTTTCAACTGGAAAGCTAAGTAGAAATATTATCAGCAGAAAGGTAACTTATGACTTGCATGACCTTCTCAATGTGCTCAAGTTCTTTTTGATAATCATCTTCCGTGTACTCCAGCGTCTCAAACTGAGCTCTCCTGTCAGCTGAAAACATTCATCTGGTTAAATAAAAACCGGGAAACCAAAATAAAGAAAATAAAGAAAGAGTTTGGTGGTTAATTTTGTACCAAAATTTCCTGGGTTAACACGAATTTTATCAAAGCACTCAGCCACTCGCAGTGCAACGGGTGGGGCGAAATGAATGTCCGCAACCAAAGGGATGTTATAGCTGCATAATTAATGAACTAATTAGTAAATATGCTTTTCTAATAAATATAGATCTGAGATTTCAAACGACTTAGCATAAAACATACTTCTTCTGAACAAGGGAGTTTTTAATTTCAAAACACGCATCTGCTTCTTTCCTTCCTTGCACAGTGATTCTAACAATATCTGCTCCCTGGTCTGCTATTCGCATTACCTGAAAATATAACAATGTATAAAAAAAAGGTGTAGAAATAATTCTCAAACAAATATCCTAATGCTACCAACAGAGTGAATTAAAAGAAAAACTTCAGAATCTTCATACATAATCAAGTTTAAGTTAGCATTCGAACCTGTTCAACTGTCGCAGCTACATCCTTTGTATCTGTTGTAGTCATTGTCTGAATTCTGATGGGATGTTCACTACCAAGAGCCACATTTCCAACCATCACTGTGCGGGTTTTCCTTCTCACAGTTTTGTGTATGGATTCACAATATTTCTGTCTAGGAACTAAATTCCAAAAATTGACAAATCAGACATACAATAAAATGGAAATGATGGAACATGCTATAAATATCCATCTGCATCTTTGTGAGACAAAGAATTCAGAAAAAATCAAACACTTTCAAAAGATATCTTATAGCTCAACCAACCAAAAGAAGCTTTGGATTCTCTATTCGATTTTCAGTCATTGAACAACTGAGGACAAATCAATTTGGACAGAGAATATGAAACAATATTCAGGTTCTATCAGTTTTGACATTTAAATGGTGTTTAATGGCTATAAATCATGAAAATTTCTCAGTAGCATCAGCGTACACTAAGGAAATAATACAAAGTATACCTAGTAGTGTGCTCCCGTCTGATGCAGGTTCAAGTTCAACAGTTTCTGAACCAGGATTTGCAGAATTTCTGATGACTGAAACCTTAGTCCGGCGAAATTTAACCCTTTGCAAGTCAGAAACTCTAACGAAATCAGAATTTTTTGTGAACCCAATGGCTCGATGATCCTTGCTTTTTAGACCCGTAAATGATGCCGGAACAGCTCCAGTTGCCATTTTTCAACACCACCAACTCTCCAATTTCCCCCTCTAAATTCAAATTTAAAAAAAAATATACCGTTATCAACAAAACGAGAGTGAAGTCCAATACAAAAAAGTTAATGAATCCTAATACCATGTTTGGGTGCAACAAAACAGAGAGATAAGATACAAAAGTCAAACAACAAAACACTAATGCCTCAAATTGATCATATCGCCCCTACCCCGCAAAAAGAAAGTCCAATACATAAACACAACACCAAACGACAATCATTTATCCTGAATTCGCTCAGAAAACTAAGTTAAAAACAGCAAAAACAACAATAGATTCACATATTAGTTCCAGAGATTGCTGGATTCACTTCAACAATTAACTCGAACGAATTTTAACTGAAAACAATCTTAAACAAGGAAGCTGGCTGCTTACTCAGAGCTTTAAGATCGGAAACAAAACACAAAATGAGGCGTGTGCCAGCGATAAGCCTGTAACAGAGAATTGGAGCAGAAATTATTAGGGAGGAGGAAAATCTGGTGGTGATTGCAGTTTAGAGGGCGTTGTTGAAATGAAATTCAGAAAAAAATTTGAGGCAGAATGAGAATTTTATAGTCACAATCACTATGAAGTTTGGCGAAAGCTACTAATAGCTGATAAGCTGACAAATTTCAGAGTCTCGGCATCTTCTATTTTCCCCTATCCGTAGCCATTCAAATGCTTTTAAGACATTTAACGAACAATTTGGTTTCGCAGTTTATTGTATTTGTGACCCCATTCTTTTGGTTAAGTCTTATTTTGACCCCATTATTTTGGTTAACTTTTTCACCTCAAAAACAAGAAAAATGCAAGAGCTCACTAGTCACTCCGGTAAAAAGAAGGGGTTCAGATGCAAAAAAGAAGAAGTAGAAATTATATTCTTTAGGAATTGGAAGTAGCGTTTAGGATATTCCATTAGGACCTGTAGGGACCTAATTGCAAAAACTCAGATCGCACGAGGGCCATGTGCCACAATCTTAGTTTTCAATTTTATCCTTGCTGTTTCTCTACTCAAAATTATGCTCCTTTCTTTCATTAATTTATATTGGTCTTAACATGCAACACTTGATAAAGGAAAATTTTGCCATTTCATCGGTTAAATTTCATAAAATTGTGATTTTTGGAACATAATTTTATAGAAATGGATGATTAATCCCCTAACTTCCAAAAAGTTACATATTATAGACAAAATTAATTCGAATTAGATTTTCTTGCCTCAAAATCACTGCAAAGTAGTTAAAACAACAACCTAAGTTACGCGAGTTTTTTAAGTGAGAAAGTATAACTCTGACAAGTGACAACATTTGAAGTTGGGGAATGAATTATCTATTTCTATAAGCTGACGGATGAAATCACAAATTTTTTCTATAATAAATTATTGATATATATTTCTTTGAGTCTTACTGCATTTAAAGCAGAATGTAAAATTATATATATGTGTATAATTTGTTTATTTTATTATATCCATAATTTCGTAAGTGCATGTTCCCTTAGGAAGTTAATAACATATAAGTTAGGTGGTGGAATGGAATAGTATATGTGGCGTGGCGCACAACGATTATTGTAAGGAACACGTTGGTCTCGCGCGCAGTTAAAAAACCTATATTTATTATATATTATATTCATTGGATTTAAACATTAATCTTTTATTTCAAAAAAATAAATAAATAAAGAAATTCCTATTTTACCATTCCCATAAACCCTATTTATATTTCAAATGTTCTACTAATTCTGTAATACAATATAATAGAATAATAGCATTACAGAGCTAAAATACCTTCTCACTAAAATATATGACCATCTATATTTTGCACTGGAAAACACAGCATGGCACCATAAAATTTTTAAACGTGTCAGTACATCATAGGTTCCAAGAGAGTAAAAAACAATACAAAATCATAATAATTAATGTGTCGGACACTTCTCTAATATAAAATATCGAAAAAAATTCGTATTGTCGTATTCGTATTTCATAGCTTATAATGGTTTTATTGATAATCGTAATTAAATTGGACTTCTGGACAAAAAATTGCTACTTGCTAGGCTTGAAGTAGCAATAATGAAATCTGAAAACAACCAAAATTCAAATTTTGTTTATTCTCCTCGAGGAACATGTGCCATTGTTCCCCACCCATTTCCTTACTCGTATTTATACTTGCTTTAGAATTGAGTACAATTTAATTTCCCATCAGGCATCATGTATACATCATCATACAAAATAACAAAGGGAAATTCGTGTCTTGCTGGATCAGTCAATGTATCCACATGCTACGGGTCAAACACGGATGGCGAATAATTCAAGAATCTTACATAGAATTTGAAAGTGTAACCATGGCACATATTAATTAATTTTTTAACTACATTTTTTCAAATTTACATCATTGAACATACATTTCAGCTTAGTTTAATTTGTCCTTTGGGTTTCAACAAAATCCGTGAATTACACATAAAAAGTCCTTAATATTTGGTCTCTAGGTCACTCAGACAGTCAGACTGGATAACCAGAATTGGGCCGGTCATACCTAGGATATACTTAAAAACTTTTTCTTGAACAATTACAACTTAGAACTTAAAAAATAAAACAAATAATTCATTTTTTTTTTTTTATAGTTAGGGAAAGAAACAAAACATTGCAAAGCAAGAATAACAGGAAATTCCAAAGCCGGAGATATGAAAATTAACAATAAAGTCATGAAATGTATCTATCCTGATGCTCCTGAAGAAGCTTTGCTGAGGATTTGGCATCAAGATAAAGACTACATACTTCTTCAAGATCCGCCTGTGAAAACTAAAGAGTTTGAGAAAATATTCTACAAAATACATATTTTTATTCACATTATTAACAAAGTTAGCATATCATGTACCTTGCAAATATCATCCCGACCATTCATTTTCGCGACTATGCTAGCAGGGGATAACAGCTGTACAGCGTGCCTTGGAAAACAATACGAACCAGGTTTACATATATTAGGGTCATTATGAATACCCCCGTGAGTCGAAAAACACCTTGAAACCTTGAAACATTACAAAAATTACACCGAGGTTTGAAAACCATAACGAATACCCCCTAAAACTAACGAAAAATCATCGACTCAAGGGGGTATTT
This sequence comes from Verbena officinalis, assembly GCA_958496215.1. Classification (NCBI taxonomy): domain Eukaryota; kingdom Viridiplantae; phylum Streptophyta; class Magnoliopsida; order Lamiales; family Verbenaceae; genus Verbena; species Verbena officinalis. The sequence goes on from OY292385.1 coordinate 3,710,142, forward strand.
GTAATTTTCAAGGTTTGAGTGTATTTTTCTGGTAATTATCTGTATAAATTGATTGAGAGAGAGAGAGAGAGAGAGAGCATACCTCAAAGAAGCTTGTTGTCCAATCTCTCCAAGAAAAGCGAGACTTTCCTCATCTATTTTCAGTCCCTCAACCTGTGCTCTGATAGCTAATATCTACAATGCATCAACACAAAGGATATTAAGAAAAAGCAGCTACACATAATTCTTGGACGTTTTCTTGAAATTCCAAACAAATATTAACTTATATAACTGAAGGTACAAACCTGTATCATTTCAGCTGGACCATAAGTTTGTGTTCTTATGATAACCAAGCGGTCCAATAAGTCAACTGGTATGCCATGAGGACTACTCATATCTGTTCCTCTGCAAAGAATGTTTATACAAATTAACAGCTTCTACTACACTATATAATACATTAAAGGATATTACTATTCTTTATTTGGTTTAAATTAAAAAATATTTTAAAATACCTGACCGTACAAATGCCCCGATTTGTGGCAAAAATCACAATTGGGGAAAGTGAGCTTTCTAAAGCACGATTCAAATATGAAAAGCACTCCATGTCCAGCATATGTACCTGTGTGTTATGTTGATAAATCAAAGTATTGAAAAAGGAAATTTTCAGAATAATATCTGAAAATGCCAAGAAAAGAACCTCATCAATAAATAAGACACCAGGAACGAGTTCTGCCACACCTTCATCTACATATCGGTTAACAACCTGCAATAAGTTAAAATCTTATAAGCACACATGATCCAGCATTTTGAAGTCCCAAAAACAGAAAATCCTTGGTTTCTGATAATCCAAAAAAATATTATATCAGTAAAAGGGATTCACAACCATGCATATACCTTGTTTATTTCTTGCCTTAGTTTATCAGTAATTTCGGTTTTCCTGGGCTTCATCATTTGACCCATCAAAGACAAGATATCTTGTCCTCCTTGAGGCCTTGCATTTGCAGCATCAAGATCGTGCAATGTAACATCCTGATAAGAGAGCAATATTAACATAATAACTAAGTGAGTAAGTTCAACAACCAACAGTGAGGCTTCAAATTGCAAAATTTATCATTTTTTTAGTGTATAAACCTATATAAACTGCAATATTATACCAAACCATAATTTCTATAACCTGAACTATCTCCTTTTTCTTGTGAACCTCGCCTTTGGGAAGTGGAACATATTCTTCTGCCTCAAGATCAAATTCTGTTGCAAAAGCATCACTCCTCCCAACCCTTTTAACAGCTCCACTGTTTCCTTCAATGTATATAACATCTCCAACTGCTACCTGCAGTTTGTACCATTGATAAGTTCATAATCTTTTTTAATTAATAAGCACATAAAATTATTGTCATTAGAAAAGGTTGCAGTGAAACATGGTGGTAAAATTTCAATCTAAATCGACATTTGACGATCTATTCTGCTGAGTCAAAAGTTAAGAAATTAAAATTAAATTAAGATTCACCTTTTCTTTAATTAAGGCATCATATATTGTGGGGTCCAGCTTCAATTGTTTTGTTCCTTTGACAGTTTTTAGTCCAATTATTACATGGCTTATACTTTTACCATATCCACCAGTTACACTCTCAGTTTCTTCCGGAGATAGTTCAGTCACCTGTTACGCAAGAAGAATGAAGGTGAAAAAACATGAGAAACTGAACCAAGAAGGAAATAACGATAAAATGAAAGAATATATGAACTTTGCTAGCTTGATAAGGGGAAGCTTGCCTCTCCTTCATAAACCTCCTTGTTTTCCTTAATACGGAGACCAATAGCTCGTCGAAAGTTCTCCATTAGAACCTCTGTTTTCTTCACTTCTGATGAATAAACTTCTGATCCAACCATTGGGCAAAACGGCACCTGAACATTACAAGACAAACAGATACTAATTAATGTCACAGAGTAGTATAGTCTTTAATTTTAATAAAATATAAGGACTCAAAGAAGCATTAATATGCTCAGAACACTAACAAGAGTACAAGACAGCCTAGCATCGGTTAACTTAAGTCAAAACAAGCAGATTTAACTTTTATTCTACAAGCAAGCAAATAACGTACAAGCAAGCAAATAACATACAAGCCAATAACCGTTGAGAGTAATTTTTATTCTCGAAAATGTTCTAGTCTAATGAAAATCGAAAAGGGAGATTAACTTCCTAGTTAAAAATGGCATAGTACTAGGAGGAAACCTTTCACTTCCACAGAATCAATTTGATTATTTTCTTTTAATAGTAACTGGATAAAAATAATGTCAAGAGAATATAAGAAGGCAGTAAATACCTTGCTACCAAGTTCTTGAGAAATTCCAAGAGCGAGAGCAGTTTTTCCAGTACCAGGAGGACCAGCAAATAAAAGGGCACGTCCAGCCATCTTCTTTTGACGTATCATATCTACTATAAGTCCAGAAGCTTCCCTCGCAGCTGCTTGACCCACAAATCCAGCAGCCAAAGGTATTGCTTTCCCATCGGGCTTACAACCCAAACAACAAGAACGAAAATAAATCAATAAGAGCGAACCAGATAAACGTTAACTCATGAGTAGAGAAAACATTGTCTTGCTATCTAAGAACTTTATGAAACAAATAACCATTTGAAGAACAACGTACTCTTTAAACGTAAAGGAATTGTTCTTCCTTCTCTTCACAGTTTTCTAATTTGTCCATGTTTACTTAAGAAAATTAGCATATTCGACAACAGCATTTTCTGTTGCATTTCTCTACTTCTTTACCTTTTTAATATCAACATGAAGCGCCTAGTTACACATGCCGTAAAAATAGAAGTTCCCCAAAACCATAATCTTTTTCATACGTCCCAAAAACAAAAACCCTAAACCCTAACACCAAAAATATTAACCAATTAAACTTGAAATGGAGGGGACCTCTATGATGCAGAGATGTAAGGAGCATTAACTGAAAACGAGGAGAAATAAACAGAGAAAAAAACCAAATGGAGAACACAACAGAAGAAAAAGAGGGAGTAATTGCGAAATTACATCGAGGCCAAGGCCTTTAATGTGAGTATGAGTGGCTATTCTCTGCTTCTTCGTGGTGGACTGTACTTCTTCAATCTTCATTCTTCTCTTCCTCTTGATTTCCTACTTCAGTTTTCGCCCTTCCCTCCGATTTCTTGCTTTGATTCACGTCTTTTCTGATCCCGGTGATATTTTACCGTAACGAGTTTGTTCTCGCTCTGCTGGAGGCGAAATGTTGTGTTTTGTGGAGTCTGGAGAATTGGAGGAAAATAGCTTCACAAACATTTTGATTGGAAACAAAAAATACTGGATAGTTTATTGGGCTTAGCCCAATATGAGGCCAGGGCTGGGAGGAAATATTATGAGATGGGTCACCGACTTTTTCATATTTATATTTTGATCCATTTAGATAAGTTTATTATATTTAAATTCCCAGACTGGTCTATATTTAATCAAATTTAACATAAAACGTGGATTTCTAGATGTTAGCGATACCTACGATCATTTAGTTTAACTTATATGATATATATTTAGGGACATATATGTAAAAATATTGACCAATTTAGGGACCTAAATATAATAAATGTATCTAAATAAACCTAAATATAAATATGACAAACGTCATAAATTATTTTTTCTTTTTTTTAAAGACGAAAGTTGACTACGCAAATAATTATGCTTTTGAAGAAATTAAAATAGAAATAAAAATTAGAAAAAGATGGGAGTAGTAATTGTGATGATTGATGAATGTGTGGGAAAATGAAAAAGTTTTAAAAACAAAGTTGAGAATTCGAAAAAAAAAGGTTGGGAAGTACATAACATTTACTACTCTTAATAGATTTCATCATTTACGAAAATAGCCTAAAAGCTCCAAATTGCATCCAAAGAAAAGTAACTAAATACTCGAGCTTCTACATTATTTCTACTTAAAATAAGTGAAAGACTGATTTTTCGAACACTTCCAACTTCATGGAAAGAAAAAAGCATTAGGATAGAATTTTTTTTAGAGTTTATAATCTCTGGAAATTTTTGTTGGATGCACAACTTCCTATTTCAAGATTGCTATGGTCAAAACTCAAGAGAATGTATGTATGAACAACAAATATAATTTGCAAGAAGTTCTGGTTTAACTCTGAATTCAACACCAGAAGGTCACAGGTTCAAATGCCAGCTCCCGCCCAACATTACTAACTTTTAACCAAAATAATAATAATAATAATAATTTGCAAGAAGCTGCAAAATGATATGAAACTAAGTACATCAAATTCGCACACCTCCATTCTTTAAAATCAATTTGTGATTAAATAATACAGCACAAAAGCCCCTTCAGTAGAGAAACATTTTCTCAAAAATAAATACAACATAGCTTTGTTACACACAGCAAATGCAGAAATAAACTCCCTAAAATGCAGCCAATACATGTTGCATCAGAACTTTAACAAGCTGAGATTCACATTCCCAGGTCACACGTGGAACTAGAATCTTGTCAAGAAACACTGCTATCTTGTACCAGAGCATATCTCTCAAGAATTGCAATCGTCTCCTCCTCGGCACTATCAAGAGAAAACAACATTAAGCATGAGTATCGTATTCTTGGGCTAATAACGTGATACTTCAGGGAGTCACATGACATAACGATTATCATGTAAGTGAGAGCCACTATAAACATCAGACATGAAATATTAATAAATATTAAAAGTTTTACCTCCCGGGCCTTATAATCTTATACTCTCCTAACTTAGTAAGATCCACAACCGTTGATCCTGCACGTCCTGATGGAAGAACACCACCATTATAAATGTATGCACAATGTTCCCACAAATTCTCAAAATCTTTGACATCTACACTGCTTGGCTGCCCACTAAGGTTTGCACTTGTCAGGGCCAATGCACTTTTGCAACCCTGTGCAATTGCCCTTATGAAATTACAGTCGGGCACTCGTACACCTATGCTATCCAATCCAGGATTTAGGGACTTTTCAAGAATACTCGACTTCCCTGAAACATATTAAATTAAGAAGAAAATCAGAATATATTTCACTATAATTATTAGTACAGCTTTGAGCTTGACAAACCTCGTTTAAGAATTACTGTCACGGGTCCTGGGAGAAGAGAATCGAGTAGTCCATGAGGCAAATGGTCGGTTGTGGCAAAACGTTGTATATCTTGAACATCACCAACACAAATTGCAAGAGGACTGGTATATTTACGCCCTTTAATCTCGTATATACAATGAACTGCTTCCATTGAGCTGCATCAGGACAGCAATCAAGAAAAAAGAACTTGAGCAAACATATTTGAGAGTTGAGACCAAAATATAATATAGCTAAAATTTCACTATAACAAGCCGAAAAGAATGAAACAGCAACGACCGAATAATATATCAATAATCTATAAGATTCCCTAATTTGTTCCCTGAAGTATTAAAATTAGAGCATAATGCTTAAAACTAGCAAGACATTGAAAACTCCACAAAACATAATCAGTGTAATAAATGCTCTACTCCCAAAACATGAAAAAGCAATTAGTTTCAGGGATATACCAAGCATCACAAGCAAATCCATAGAGAGTATCAGTCGGCACAGCAATTACTTGACCAGCCCTCAAAGCTTCAATTGCTTCTTCAGCAAAGTCCTCCGTTGCTGGACGCACTAAACCCATTTTAGCATTCTCCACTGTTGTCCCTTTACATTTATCCAAACTCCACGTCATGCTCCTCGAGCACACCTCCCCAATATCCCTCCTAGTGCGCAATGTGCTCGCAAACCGCGGCTTCTGGACCCCTATAAGTAAAAATAATTAGAAAGCATTTTATCGAACATATTCAACGCATTATCACAAAGACCGGCAATAGGACCAAGAAGAAAAAGAAGAGCAAACATTCTAGAAATCTAACAAATGCAACACACATGCCAATTCAGTAGCAGAGCATGTATATGTATACACATATATAGAAAGGTAACCTGCGACAGTGGAGCGTCGAAAGAGAGATGTGAAGAAAAGGGGCAGAGTTGGGGTTTGGGGAAATTTTGTCGGAATGATTACTTTCATCAGAGTTCTTCCTTTGCTGCTACTTATCTGAGACGGGTGAGCAGTGCAGCCCTATTTCTTTGGAAGCTGGGTTTTCCGAGAAAACCGAACAAATGTAGAGATCTAATAGTTCGAGAAAATCTCATTTTGGTCCTTCAAGTTTCAAACAATTAGAAGATGATGCGTTAAGTTCTCAAATTTGTTAATGTTGTCCGTTCATTTGCATTCAAATAATAAAAAGTTCATTTCCCTATTTCATAATATCCACAAAATTAAATTGAATCCAACATAAAAATAGGTAATAATCTTCATAAATAGGGTGGCAACGTATAAATATTTTGAAATACTTAAAAGTAAATATATATTTATTTTACATATGAAGACATGGCAATATTGATAAATAACTAAATTTAGCGAATCAATTTATGTAGGCATGCTTTAACCTTAGGTCAAACTCTAGAAACAACTTTTTCAATCACCAAAACGCTGAATATTGAAAGGAATTAACACTTGAAACCCCTGTGAAATTTGAAATTCTCACATTACTCTTCTATGATTCTTTTATTTATGATTACCTCCCTATGGTTTCAAAGAAAGTTCAACTCACCCCTTTCCTTGAAGCTATGTGTTTCACTTTTTAGATAATTTCCTCTCTCTCTTCGCGTGTTGAATTTCGTTTGAAATTGTTCGATACGAGCCAACTACATACACTTAACTTTCAGGGATATTTTAGTCATTTCAATCATTTTTTAGCCTAATAATGAGAAAATGAGGCAGTAAATTATATTTTTAATATGACAAGAAGGTATTTCGTTTGAAATTGTTCGATACGAGTCAACTACGTACACTTAACTTTTAGGGATATTTTAGTCATTTCAATCATTTTTTAGCCTAATAATGAGAAAAGGAGGCAGTAAATTGTATTTTTAATATGACAAGAAGGTAATCAGGAATAAAATTATCTTAGGGATAACGTGATATTTTAGATAATACAGGGGTGTAATATGAAAAAAGTAACCATGAAAATAAAATCATATTCCTTCTTTATACATATAATCCCTCTCTGACATGCATGACTCATTTCTACTGTAATCTATATATGAATCTACACTATATTCTCCCTCTCCATATTTTCTTTCACCTATAAGCTATAACTCAACAAACAAATCTGCTGCAAAAGTCTATTCTCAACAAACAAATCACCTATTTATCACACATACACTTAAAAATAAAACTAATCAGCTCCCACTAAAAGTTTCGACATCCGTACTACGTCTAGGATTCAACATAATCTGGTTACTTAACTCGTTTTGAGCTCTGACAGCTGCTCGTTGTCTTCGCCATCTCGCAAACTCCACGAGGATAGAACTTGCACTCATAGCTACACCAAATCCAGCAAATGTAGAAAGAAGAATAGACAGAACTGCTTGCACATGAACCTAAATGTTTCAAAGTCACAGATATTAATTAATGAATATTCCAACATATATCGATGAACTGTTTTTACTCAAGAGAGAAAAATGAGATCGTTTCACCCAACTCCCTATAACTTATAGTTAATAGCATAAATGATCCCCTGCTAAAAAAAATCTTACGGAAAACCTTCTCAAATTTAAATTTTTCATGAAATAAAAGACCCTTCGCACATACCTTGTGATTGACCGCAAAATACATGCATTTTTAGGGTAAAGTTACTTTTCTCCCCTCAAGTTTTTATTTTTATTAATTCCTTAGTTCTGTCTTCTATGAACATTGGTGAAGTGGTAAGATTTACAGTTTTATGAACTCAAGTCAAAAGCAATGGGCTCTGAGCCGGTTGTTTTATATGAATATTTATGCACAAGATTTTTTATGAGCCCATGAAACGCATGTCTTACCAAGTTGTAAAAGATATGAGCAAAGAGAACGACGAGGGCAAACTGAACTGATGCATAAACCCATACAAATCTTCTCCTCACTGAAAATACAAGAAGATAAATATTTAGTAAGAAAACTATATCAGCATAGTAACTTTCTTTCTATTCAAGTCAAGATATGGAAATATTATTTTCTATAGTATGCTTTCAATGATTGGTGGTATTATTGATCTCAATATTTGTACCCATAGTTGAAGAGGTCATAGATGAAAGGAGGCCAAGTAAACAAGAAAATGGAAGTGAGATGGCAATTGCACTGCTACCCATTTTCCCAACCTGCACGTAAAATAAAATTTAGTAGAGAAGGGAACCATCTAATACATCTGAAGATTAATGAAAATGCAAATAATCTTACCAAAAGCTGCTCAAGAAAACAAAAGTATGCCAGCATACTGACAATTACAAGAATAGGAACTTCCTGCCAAACCCTGTATCAATGAAATCAAAGCTCAAGCCAAACAAAATTGATTTACTATGGGTGTCTTTGGATATGATGACTATATATAATTTGGGGGATTTACATTTACTACCCCTAAAGTAGGTGAGATTACAAATCGATCCCTATAGTTTGAGAAATTACCGTACGTATGGTCCCTGATGTTTCAATAAATGTGTAAATCTTCCAAAAATATACCCGAAATACCCCCAGCGGAAACCCTACGTGGGGGTCTTGTGGAAGGTTTAAACATTTATTGAAATCATCAGGGACAATACGTCAATATGGTCATTTTTCAAACTAGAGGGACCGATCTGTAATTTCACCTAATTTCAGGGGTAGTAGATGCAATCCGCCCATTCTAATTCCAAGGCAAATTTGCACTTGCCTGTATCCACTGATCTCTAAATGTCCAGAGTTACTCAAGCCTGTATTGCGATTTATGGCACTTTGTATACGTAGAAGTGTGACGGGTAGATTTTGTACTTCTTGCTTACAAACATCACATGTCTTGTTACCTTTAATGGCAAACCATTTTACTGCACATTCTTGATGAGCCAAAGCAAGTTCACCTTTGCAGCTACATTCCATCTTAAGGGTCTCTCCACCTTCACATAGTTCAACCATGCAGATTCTACAAACAGCTTCCTCTTCAGGTATATCTTCACCATCCGATTCATTATTTTCTGAATCCAGCATAGAATTAACCAATCAAATAAAACCATAAGAACACCTGATAATTCTGCAAGCCAAGCTAGACAAAAAAGAAAGGAATGTTTCTGGAAAAGAACTTTTGAATATTCAATCATTTCATGAACTCTTATTCTGAATAGAAATGTTATGTTTATATCCAAAGAAGTCTGGTAATAAAGAATTTACCATCATCTTCTGCTGCAGCCTTCGACACTTCTGCTTCCCCAATATCTTTAACTCTAGGGGTGGATGGAATAACACGGAAAAAGGAGTCCATTTTCCTAATGCCTTTTTCTTTGTTTAGATCTGGGACAGAAAACGACCTCGACATGCGCTGAACTCCTTTTGTCTACAAAAGATAAGGAATAAATACTAGCTAATTCAAGAAATTACGTGTTTAAAGGTGATAAAATAAGGGCAATTTACATTCACCACCCTTGAATTTTGGTGTAATTACAATTTAGTCCCTTTTGTTTCAGAAATTACAAAATACCCCTGAGTTTTCATAATTCATGGAAAGTTTGTGAAAATTGTGTTTGTGGTGACTAGAGGCTTTGCCACTGTCAAATAGGATTCAAACTGCATTGACTCTTAGACTTATGGACCGTAGGAGACAAAATGCTTCAGATAGTTGAGCATATCTAAAATCCAAATGAAGGTTTTACATCGTAATTAAACCTCAGGGGTGATTTTGTAATTTTTGAAACAAGAGGGACTAATTTTTCATTAGTCTAAAACTTAGGGGTAGTAGAGGTAAATCTCCCCAAAACTAAATAAAGAATTATTGAAGAGCTTACATCAAGTATTGAACGAGAATTTATACTTCCTCCACGAACCGAATCGGGATTCAAATTTGAAATTGGGGTTACTGGCAAGGATGCCGTCCTCTTTGATCTAGGTGTGAAAATTTTAGAGAATGACCATGAACGTGACATTGATGGCCTATCTTGTGTAGAGGTTGTTGAAGAAACTGAATCAATATTTGCAGTCTTGTAGTTCAACTTTGGAAGGATATTCCTGATAGATGATTTGACTGATCTAGATGAGAGAGGTCCAGGAGACGAACCACTTAGTCTTGGATCAGAAGAGCTGGGTGTTAAATTAAAGTTCACCCTTTTTGGGGTGGGAGTTGGTGTGGCAGGCATCTTTATTTGAACGAATTCTTGACGAGATACTTCCAATGTTCTGGTAGGTATCTCCAAGAAAAGGTTTGATTTTCTCCAATTTTTGTTGTTAGATCTTTCTTGATCAGCAATATGTGATGATTTTTCTAGCTAATAAGATGAAAGGAAATTTCATAACTTGGTCTATGTTAAAAACAAGAATCTCATGTTTCACAAAAATAAGAGATATTCCATTGTAGATTAAAAGTACAGATTTGAATTCCAATTAATTTATTTCTTATGGCAAGTAACTCAAAATGGAAATAGTTTATCTTAAACGTTGCAAACTCAGCACTGGTAGACCATATCCCATCATCCAGCTACAGCAGCTTTTCTACAATCGGCTTTTTCACAAGAGAATGCTTACTTTCTTATTTACTTAATTATGCTGCTAGAAACAAGCTAAATAAATTCTTGAAAAGCCTTGAGAACCAAAATCCTGTTCCCAAAAAACACTTTGATCTTATTATAATAAAGTTCTTACTGGGTAGGATCCTTATTCCGTAATGGATATGAATTTGGTCTTTCAAGAAGTAAAAACAAGATGTGCGATATACGCTACCTATAATATGATTTGAACTCAGATGGCCCATCAAGCTTTTTGATGGTAGTCTATTCTGTTAGAATAAAGTTATATGTTGAAAAGATAAAGACAAAAGCTGATTGCTTGGGCCTGAGGTCCCCCAAAACAAAAGCTGGACAGCTTAATGAAGCTTGCAGTTGAATTCGAATGAACTTTTAATCTAAAGTGAATAATCATAAAAAGTGTTTGGAAACGAATTTCCTCGTGAATAGTCGTAAGAGTTCTAACTACGAAATAGGCTAAAACGCTCTTTCCCACCAATTGTACTCTGCAGGCAGTTAAACGGCAAATTATGAACTTCTGATCTTTCAATCCATGAAATAAGTGAAACGAAAAGGAAATTACAGCACAAGAAAAGAAGCAACATAACCATGAGATATTTACCAATAAAGCTGAGTTTAAAATCAAGTAATCAACAGAACCAATCGATGCAACTTTTGCACAACAGGACAATAAATTGAACTTAATCTTCCTGTTCTTCATTTCTTGCTCAAATTAAGAAAGAGAGAATAAGCTTAAACCAACAATAAGTTTCAGTACATACCTTGTGAATCGGAACAACAACTTGTCCTTCACATGCAGTAGTAGTTCCATGATGATCAAGCTCTTGGACGAAGTCGGACCTGTTGTTCTCCTCAACAGCATTCATCATATATCCGATCACAATTGATGAAGAAACTACAAAAATGCTAGCTAGCTAGGATGCCTATACTTCACAATCTGGCGTTTTTGAGTGTGCAAGAAATAGGTAATTTCTGTACAAGATTGAGAAAAATGTGAAGTAAATTGTGATTTTTGAGAGAGAATGAATAAAGTTAGCTAGAGATTTGGGATTTTGGTAAGAAATAAAAGTGACATTAAATGGCATGCAAAACAGAGACAGGAAGGTGATGATCTTAAAGAGAGGAAATGATGGCCGCCATAACAGGTGCTGCTGGAGCTTTCAAGTTTCAATTTCATTCCACTCCCCAAAGTGCGGGCTCGCTTCACTTGCCACTAGCTGATGATGGGTGTGGGTGTGGGTGTGGGGATGGGGTAGGAGCATGGGCGTCTAACATCTTTCTTGCATACATACACATAAATACATACAAACTCAATTCTCATTGTTAGAATAACTTTATACTTTTTTTTTTTTTCATAATTCGACCCTTATTACTGCAAGGATTCGAACCCCGGACCTCCACATTGGAAGTAATATTTGTCTATCTGGTGGTCATTGAGCCAAACCCCAATGATTAGAATAACTTTATACTTAAATGTTCTATACTAATTAAATGTGCCGACGCTTTGGCTAAGATTGCACAAAATTTACGAGTCTCTTTTCGGAGTTGGAACCAAGTCCCAACCGCCCAAAGAAATTTTAGATTGCTTTTTAACCGAGAAATATAGACTGGTTAGTCCTTGTTTTGTTCTTTACTGACCAAAAAAAATACACTTAGGTGGTTTGACCTAGCTCGATTCATATAAAGTCACATAAAAATCAAAAAATGTATAGGAAAAATTGCTTAATTCATTTGTCAACTTTAGTTAATTGGGATTTTAGGGACATAAATTTTAGAAATTATAAAATTTATCCCGTAGCTTTGAAAATCTAGTAAAATACAGGCGATTCTCGTCAGAAGTTCATTAAGTCGCTTGGAAAAGTCATGTGCATCGCACGTAAATATATTTTCCGGTCACACTTGCCTAGTTGGCATATTACTTGGTCCATTTCAATTAAATAATGCCATATAAGCTAGTAATTGTACATGGGAATTATTTGGCTTCTGTGACGCTATTTAATGAGGTGATAATTATTTGGATAGAAATCAGTTAAGTGGAATGCCAGTTGAGCAAGTGTGACCGGAAAATATAATCACGTGCGTCACACGTAACTTTTCCAGACAATTTAATAAACTTTGTGTAAAAATTATCTGTATTTTGCTAGATTTCAAAACTTATTCCCCTAAAACCTCTATAAATTAAAGTTGATGAATGAATTGTGAAACTCTCCCAAAAGTATATTATTTACTCGAACTATGCAGAGCGAAAATAACATATATTAATCGGTTTTTTCACTCCATTTAATGTTAGACGAAGCTGGTCGAATTAGCACGTCTCATATTTTCTTAACTATGGTCTTAAAAGTATTTTGGCAAAAAAAAATTTATCTCCCAAACATTTTCATGATCCCCCTTTTTTCTTTGGGTTGCTAATTTACATGATCCCTAAAGAGGGGCAAAACAAACAAACTTAGTTAATTAGACAAAAATTCCATGACTCCCCATTTCGTGGACCAAAGATAGAGATAGTTACAAATGCAATGAGTGTGGTCTTATGTGCCAAACACTTGTTTTACTTTGGTTAACGTATGTTCCATTTTAGCCTTCTTTTTTCTTTTCATCTTTATTGGTTAAAATGTTTGATATATTGGGTAGGCAAAGTAAAATATCAGAGGTTCCTATGCCTACCACAATTCAAGCTATTATATTATTTAATATTAATTATTATATTTATGAAAAACAATTCAACTTATGCAATTTCAGATAAAGTATAAAAATTTAAAACTAAATTTAATTAATCATATTTAAAGAGGTTTTGATAATGAAGATTATGTAGCATCATTACTAAAGCCTTGATCTTTAAGCACTAATGAATTCGATAAAAGTTAATTAATTTGGATAATTAAGCTAAAAAAAAGTGGATATGGCAACTGGCAAGTGTTGATTTGATGAGGCCTACTTCAATAACTACTCAAATGGAAAGCAAAGTGGGCAGAAATTAAGAATATCTTAATGAAATATATATATAGGGAGTTAGGGAGAAAGATGATAAATTGATAATTATCATGTCAAAATCAGATCATCAACATATCAAAGATTGTCTTAGCTCGCTAGTAATATTAAAGATTAGCGTCATGTATAATTGTCCTCTTGTAGAATTATAGGCACCTCAAAGAATGAAATAACTGGCCAAGAAATTTTAAAGCTACTTCATATCCAAAGCCAGAAAACGGACCCTGAAGTTTGATTTAGAGTTAAAGACTTAAGATTATATATCCTTTAGACAAATACTTCAAAATAATTAAAAAATAAAAATAAAAGAAAAGATATATCGGTCATCATATATATTTAAAAAAAAAATTGTTGATATGTATCTCTGGTGGAGGGAATTTTCTTTTAGCAAATATCATCATCATAAGATAAAATATATATAAGATTCTGATAAAAGCTTTTTAGATTTTTTTATTTTTTTTGGTAGATAAAAGCTTTTTAGATGGACGAGGATTTTCTGAATTGTTTATGCAATAGAATGTTCCAACCATAATGCGATGTGGAACTGAGCCAATATTATATAATTATATTTTTATTTTTTCGTTAACTAATTAAATGTGTATCCCACATACACTACACAAGCCATTTTTTTTATTTGGACCTCCGCTTTTGCTTTTGGAGTAGAAGATGCTTATACACACTACTGATCTTGCATAATCACTTTGTGTTTTATACTTGTCTCCTAAAATTGATTCTCTCTCTTATTTATGAATGGCTCGGTAACTCTTCATACAAACAATAACTGAATTCCTAACCATTCGAACTCGAGTTTTTTGGTTAAGCTAGCCTACGTCAAATCTAAACTGAATTATTGGTAGTAAAAATGATTAATTATTTTACGGTGTTTAAAGTTTTACTTATAATTGTATAGGTTTTAGAAAAGCGTGATGGATTTGCCATTTGATGAACTCAACTATAATGTCCAGCTATAGCCTATGATGATGGATATAGTTAAAAGGGCATTTTCAGTGCTTTCATGCAATTTAATTCACAAAGAGATAAAGTTAGATACAATAATGGAAGCTGATGTTAAGAACACTTAATAATCATTGGTAAGGAAAACTACAGATTTGGCTGACAAGATAACTCAACCGATTCATGAACCAAATAATTTAATCATAAATTATTGGGATAATTACACTTACACCCCTGACTTATCTGTAAATATAGTAACACCCCCTCAACTATTGGAAATTACAAATAGATCATCAAACTCTAACGAGAAACCTAAAAAACATAATGGAAAGTTATAAAATGATTAAATTACACATAATATTTTTGTTATAGTATTTGGTATACATGAAATGAGTAAAGTGATTAAGTTGTTGTTCAATTACTACATATCAACATCTACTTAGAAAATAACTAACGGCAGGACCTAAATATTAGACAGAATCATAGTCGAGGGAGTATAAATATAATTATTCCTAAATTATGTTTCAAGTGAAATTTACACCTTACTATCTTCAAGTTTGGATTAATTATAATGATATAAAAATACTTGTATAAAACTGACGGAAAAATTGAAAATCATCTTTAATTATGAAAGTGGGGATCAATGTGAAGCTTTTACTTGAGATAGTGACTTTAAGAAGAAATTTTTTAAGGGAGATCTATTTTAATAAAGTATAAACATATCATCAATTTTATGTATCAAATGACAATACCTTTCATGATCTTAGACCTCTTAAATACACTTGATTATCATGCAAGATTAGGCAAAAAGCAAGATTAGGTCAAGTTAAATTCAACCCGAAAGTTACCAAGATTTTGTACCTACAAAGTAGGCTTCATAAGAAGTTCCTTTTTTTGGTCTCTTTTTGGACCTCTACATAAGTTAGGTAATACTAGGACTAAACATATCTAGTATATCAATCATTGAAATCTAAAACATACAGCAAAATAGTGGATGAAATTAAGGTAAAATATGAAGTCACCAACGATGAACCCGAAAAGAGAAACAAGCTCCACAAGATTCAAGAACTAAATGACAACACAACATAAAAAGAGAGTGATTTTGGACCTATCACATCTTGATACCCTGACATTCCGTCTGAATATTCCAGAACATTCAGCATGAATATGGTCGGGAGGACGATAAGAGGTTATTTGTGACAAACCAAAATAAAAACAATATCCTTTTAGAAAGATCATAGCACCTCAAACATTAGAATTTGAAAAATTATGAAAACAAAAGCTTAAAAACAAACAACTTACACCAAGAAAAATCTCTCCTAGTTCTCTGCAAAAACCTGTATACCAAGCCCTACACGTTCACCAGCTTATCCTCAACAACATTCCTATCTACCTTCTTGTATTGTATAACCATCTCCTTTTCAATTTTACATGAAATAGTAATCCGAGATTATTTATAATATATATTTATTTCCTCACACCTACTTGCTATACAAAACAAGCACAAAAAAACCAGCACACTAATTTCTGTGTAAGTTTAATCAAATAAGTGTATTTGTTTCATTTCTGCTGCGTTTACACCAGCATGAGTACTCAGGTATTGGCCCATCTTCTCCAATAACCCAAGCATGGTTTGCTACATTTTCTAGAGTCATTCTTTGTTTTGGATCTATAAAAGTAAATTGTAATAATAAGGAAATATCGAATAGGAGAAATTATTGAAGTAAAGAAAAAAGAAGTAAGAATTGGGGACTGACCTTTGTAGAGAAGGCCTTCAAGGAGGTCCTTCAAGAGGGGGTTCATCTCATCAGGGAGATACAATGGATTATTTACTATCTGTATCAGGAATTATTTATGATTAAAAATACAACCAAAATTCCATTGTTAGATAACAGCCCAACTGACAGAAATCTAAGATAGATCGAGTTATTATATTCAGGAAACATTTACGGTATGCTTGGTTCTAGGAAAATAGAAAAAGAAAGGAAAACTGAGGAAAAAATACACTAGGAAAGAGAAAACAAGGAAATTCTGGCAATTGCATTTTTTATTTTAATTCACTCCTATTATCCAATTCTCATCATGTCTTCTCAGAATCATTTTCCTCACCATTTTTCTTAGTGAGGTTTTTGGTTTTCCTTGAGTTTTCTTTTCCTCTGTTTGTTTTTTCTTTCAAGAAAAACAAAAGGCAAAATCCTAGAACCAAAGTTAGTGTGAGAGTGAAATGTTTTTAATATACCTTTTCATAGGTATCCTGAAGTGTCTCTCCTAGAAATGGGTATTTCCCAAGAACCATACAGTATAAAGTAACGCCAACTGCCCAGGTGTCGGCAGCTCTTCCATGATAGGTTGGACCTATAATGTAATAATGATTCCATGTTGAGATAATATTCATTTAGATAGTTAAAAGAATCATGATAAGAGAAAGCGCATGCCTGAACAGCATTCAGGAGCAGTAAATACAGGAGTTCCAGGAGAACGGCGTAGCTCGTCATTATCATCCTACGCAAAAATATGACAAAAAGATTATATAAATTCTTGCCAGCAAATATAATAAGAGTATTGAAGCAGAAAGAAACAATAGTTTCTGTAGATACTATAAATAATATTTTTTTATCACAAATTTTCTTTTAGGGCAAAATCTCTCAAATTTCTCCAATTCCACAGGCAAAGAAGTGTATGATCTAGAAGTAACTTACCTCAAAAACCTGGCTGACACTGAAATCACCAATCTTGACCGTGCCAGAACCAGTAACCAATAAATTATCAGGTTTAATATCACCATGCACTATATTCTGTTAGTTGCAGGAAACAACAAACATGTTAGCTAGCTAATAATAAAAGCATGATACTCGGGTTAAGTTGCAGGAAATAACAAACTTGCTTTTGTGCCTTTTGCTTTTCTCAGCACTTGGGAGTGCTTGGAAAACCAACTTCTACTTATTTTAAGCAGAAATAAGCTAGAAGCACCTAAGGCCATGCTTTTGGCTCCAACCTCTAGCTTCTAGGTTATTTTTGTACATAAATGGAAGTTTCTTGACAGTAAAGAGCTTCTTAGATCTTTTTCCCAAAAGTAGTAGTGTTTGCAAAAACACCCGCAGAGAACTGCAAATTGTGATGATAAACAATTAAACTTATAAGCAAAATTGCAATAAAAAGAAAAAGGCCACATACATGAGCATGAAGATACATCAAACCAGAAACAACACCACATAAATATTTTCGTGCAGTTTCTTCTCCAAGACCACCAGGAGGACCTGAACCTTCACAGACCCATTTGCCTTCTACATATTCAAGAACTGATGCAGAAAATATTGTGGTCAAATAAGCAGCAACCAATATTGACAGAAAAACGGCGCAAAAGATGAGAATAGCATTGAATACCCATATACAAGTGATCTGCTGTTGGGTCATCAATAACCTCGACAAGATTGACTATGTTAGGATGACTCAGTACTTTCATGATAGACACCTGAAAACATAACAGTGATGTAAGTGAAAGAATATGTTTGTTTAAATTGGAGGAAACAGACGACATTAGTTAACCAAATTATGAACCAATAAAAATAGTCAATAGGGGCAATAACAAAAAATAACAATTGAGATGAACAATATAAAGTTTAAAATCGACTGATACAAATATGAAAAATATATTTGTAACTTGGTCAATAATCTTTACATATATATTAATATACAGAACACAAGATGAATGGTGTAACAATAGAACCTTAGACAAAGCAAAAAACTTGTCCATGACCTCTAAATGGTAGTAACATACAAGACGAAAGTATAAATTACCTCACGAGAAACATCGCTCATTGCAGTTTCTGAAGGTGCAACTCTTAGCTTCAACAAATGAGATTTGTGGAAGGCCTGTGTTCAAAATTTGAGAACAGCTGATCATTATAGCATATCAATATATACAAAGGTTTTATTAAACTATAGGTTTTTAGTTATGTCTAGATAAGCATCAATAGAAGTAATAGGAACAAGATCTAAGCCTGTCAGTAGAACTCTTTTACACATGAATAATGATATAAAGACATCTCAGGGGAACTTGTTAATTGCAGAACCAAAATTCCAAATGACTTGAGCAAGCATGATCGAAGCCATCACCTTTATTGCATAAAGTGTTGCATCTAAACGGCTTCGGTAGAGAACCTGCAAATTTCAAAGGCATACACTTACAAGTTAAATATGACACTGCAAGTCCAGATTCTTCTAGAAGGTATACTATTTTCAGCAATAAACTCACCACTTTTCCATAGCTACCAGCACCAATCTTGCGTATGCGGACATACTCATTAACAGTTCTGTTCCCATCCTCATCCTGATGGTACATGAGTTATACAACAAGTAAGAATCAAAGTGCCATTATTCTTACACTTTAGGAGATCTCTTTCGTGAAAATAAAATCACATGGCTAATATATTTCTATAAAGCAATATAACTATCGAGCATATTAAACCACAGTTTTGTGTATCTTATGTACATAAAACGTCTTCACAAAAACACAGTGGATCACCAACCCATAATGATCACTTACTTTTTTTTTTTTGGTCAAATAATGATCACTTACTGTTTAAACAGTAACGGTAGTTATTGATTCCTTTTTTCATTTTCTGTTTCACTTTGTTAAATTTTATCTGTATTCTCTTTATAATTGGGGAATGTGATGTATACATATTGAAACTTCATAGGAAAACTTATATAAGTATTTAGTGGTGTTCGCAAACTCTACTGCTTTTGGAGAAGTTAAAAGTTGTCAAAATTTTTAGTAAAAGTGTGGAGTGTTTGAAAAGAATTGAGAAGCATTTTTACTAGACTGTACAAATCCGCTTAGTTATGAAAATAACCTAGAAGCTAGAAGCTATAGCTAAAAATTGGTCCTTGGGTGCTTAGCTTCTAGCTTATTTCTGCTTAAAATTAGCAGAAACTGGGATTCTAAGCACTTAAAAAGTTCTGGAAGAAAAGCAAATAGCACAGAAGGTCTTTTATAGAGTTTGCAAACACTCCTTTAGACTGGTAAAGTAACACAAAGTTTTTTACTGACTTCAAATTTTGCTCATGCAGATGAACTAAACCCCACCACCAAACTTAACAAGAAGTCAAGAACTAAAGTCAAAAACAGCATTTGAGTGCAACTTACCTCAGAGCGAGAGACATAGTGAGTCTCCTTTACAGGTATTTCCCTGCATATCAATCCATGCTGAATCCGGTGCATGAGAATCTCTTCAGATCGTTTTGTTGGGCTTTGGAAGTCAAAGTCATTCCTCCCATAACCAGTATCAGTCATATCACCATTATGAAAACTACCATCATCTTGCTCATCTTCCACATCATCATCTTCCAACAAGCATTCCTGGGAAGTGTTCATTGCCCTATTGGATCCCCTCACCTTGTTGCGATTACTCACAAATGAGAAACCAAAACACCCACAGCAGCCCATTTCTGCCACTTTCCCAATTGAATTCCGCTTAACAAACATCAATACAACGAAACTCTAACCAAGCTAAAATACAAACAAGAAATTGACAAACTCGTTCCAAAACCTGAGACACAAAGAACAATCAAACTCCCATGTTAAGACAGTTTGATCAAACGGAACTGCAACACTAGAGCAAATTCCAGAAGCCTAATTTCATGCCACCGATCATAATAAAAGATTGCTAATTCCAAAATTTTGTAACCGAAGAAACAGTTAATGATATCGTTTTCACCTTGTATAAAAGGAGACACGTGATGCGGGCTTGAGAGGCCCGATCAGCTATGTTATTGAGGATGCCACTCAGAGAAATGAAGGGAAAAATTGATCAAAGTGATTCCACTGCAATTCAAGGCTGACATAACTAGGACTTCAGTTCAATCATTGTCATAATTTTCCGAAAGGGAAGAAATCAGAGCAGGCAAAGCCCACAATTTCCTGATCCACTAAGCCAGAAACGCCTTGACCTTCCGCCCAACAAATCAACAAAACAGAAAATAATAAATATAGATGAGTATTTGCTGTCAATATGTAAAATTGGCTATAAACTACTCGAAAACTACGAAGGTTAATTTCCTGAAGAAGACAGATTTATTAGAGTAATTGGCTTATTCAGAAAGAAGGATCAAAAAGTTGCCCAGTACATTCAGAAATTGACATCGCAATTTTAAAAAAAAACGATGACAATGAAATCTCAACAAAAAACCCAATAAACAAGTAGAAATCAATCAGCAACAGCTCAAAACGTCATAAAAAGATGTCCGTTTCTTACCCGCGCTGTGATGATGATTATCAACAAGCGGAACAATTAGCCCCAACTCAAAGATCACGAAACGGTCTGATTCTCTCTCACCTAGTTGAAAAAACGTAGAGAAAAATGTGTAAAAGAAATATACAAATCTCAATAGGTTACAAGCATAATGGCTATTCCGAGAATATTCAGTGGAGAGAGAGAGAGAGAGAGAGAGAGAGAGAGAGAGAGGCACGGAGAGGAAATTTAGGAAGGAATTGATGAGTGAGAGGAATTTGTTTGGAGTGGCAATTAATTTTTGGATTAATTACACTTTCGACCCCTTAAAATATAGAAAACTATTAATATCTCGAATAAAATATTACACATACACCTATTTATAAATTTAAAATTATACATATGCCCCTAACATTTAGGATCGCTCCACCAAAAATTATCACCCCGTCAAGAAAAGTGTGCCTCGGGCCAATTATATAATATATTGAAATTAAATTATCATTTTTTATTATTAAATAAAATAATTAAGTAATATGTTATATACATTTTCACTACGAAGAATTTTTTTAATAATTTGTGTTATAATAAAGAAAACTAGAATACTATTAGTAAAATGGATTCCACATTATTATTGTTTGTCAAAAAGTAAACTGCCTATGGAAGTAGGCGGAAGGTCCCAAATAACAAAATTAGACGACAGGCTAGGCCCATTTTAGCTAACTTTTCTTTATTTGGTATGTATTCTTAAATTTAAATTTGCATTTTTGTTCTATTTTTATACATTATCAGGACCCTTTCTAAAGTCAAATAATTAAAGAAGGCCAGAGGGGCATAATCGATAGTTGACAAGGTTTGGAATTTCGGCCGAACCTTAGATGTTAGGAATGTGTGTAATTTCGAAATCACTTGTATTTTTTTGTATTTCTAGGTGTCCAAATATAATTAATTATTTATCTAATGTCAACTTAGAAAGGAAATTTGCAATTTTTTATGAAAATTTAATTTACAATTCACTACTCATAAATATGCTTGAAAAGGAAATTTCGCATGGGGTCAAACTCAAATGAATAATTTTCATTTTGCATCATGAAAAGTATTTTGCTTACTTACAAGTTATAAGTTTTAATCCAACATATGGAATTGAACTTTGATGAATAATTAACAAAAAAAATTCCGAATCGAGAATGTAAATATGTGTAATTATTTATATATACGGATACTTTTAAAAATCATACCTGTCATGTCCGATACTTTTCTAATATAAAATTTCAAAAAAACTCAGTGTTATTATGTTCGTATCTATGTTAGTAATTATGCACATAAAGCTTCAACAGCTAAACTTTTGGTAGTTCCACTGCATGGATCACCAAATGTATCTACCGACACTCCAATGCTGCAGCTTCTTGATCCTATACAAGCCTGTAACTTACAATATGGAAAAAGTAAAACGAAATGAAAACTAATGAAAAACAAAATTAAAGAAAAAAATACGAAAGGGTTAATTACTCTTGGACCCCTTCAGAATAGAGAAAACTACAAGTGGTCTCCTCTAGATGAAATATTACACATACACCCCTAACATCTAGGGTTCCATCCAAAATCCCTAACTCCGCATAAAATATCTTGTGAACTTCCCGTTATGCTCCAGGGAGACTGCAATACATTGGAAGGAACTCCAAACGACATAAAGGGTGTATGCGTAATTTCAAAATTCACTTGTGGGTGTATATGTAATATTTCATCTAAGCCAAAGATGGGACCAGTTGTAGTTTCCTATAATCTTGAGGGTCCAAGTGTAATTAACCCAAAAAAAAAGTAAGGAAAAAAAACCTTGTGCATAATCGCAAGAGCTGTTTTACTGCTGCATCGACCTTGATTAAAGCTTCCACACGTTCCATAAGGAGTTCCAAAGCTTGCAAATTTAATCTGAGATATAACCTGATCTGGAAAAGGGCAACTCAGTGACATAGTTGGCCCTACACTTTTTCTTGTTTGTTCATCTAAAGTCCATATTGGGTGATTCTCTGATATTTGAGAGCATATGGTTTTCGATTCTCTTGCAGCAAAAGATACTTTTGTAGGGTCGCCTCCCATTTCCTCGAATAATACTAGAACATTGTTTCCATTTGGTTGCAGCCACGAACGTGGAACGTGATAGCTACAAGATATAGAGTAATAGAGATAAGTTGTGATCTATTATTATAGATTATAGGCGAGAAAACAGTTTGTAGAATGCTTACAATTGTTGAGTTGGCTTTCCACAATTGGTCATACATTTGCTTGGGCTGAAAGATCCTCTGTAATTGCAAGAATCGGTGCAACTGCTGTTTGGAGAAGTATATATGGGCCAATAACGGCCAATGCTTTGCCCGTTTATCCATGCCTCACCCTTTCCCATACCTATCAAGTCTAATGCTACAGGGTTGCTTCCCATCGGGGCATGAAAAGTTGTCTACATGAGAGAGAGAGAGAGAGAGAGAGAGAGAGAGAAGAGAGAGAACATATTTATCGGTATTAGATTACTAGTTTATCGAAAAGCTTAAGCTGTTAGAGGGCAAGTGACATCAAATACTTGGCATCTCTAAAAATCAGCATCAAATTTTATTTATACCTTATACCATACTAATGGTTGATTCTTAGGCAAAGTGGATTGTGATACCCAAAGAGAAGAACTTCCACTTGATAGGCCCAACTCTTCTCCTCTCAAACCAATCTGATTTTCCAGTTTACAATATAACAAAAAAGAAACAAATTATTGTAGTTAAATATTTACAACCAAATCAAGAATGTAGATTCTTGAAGAGATAAAGTTAGAGTTGGGCAACATTTTGCATGCTTTCATTATGTATATCCCATACTCAGGAAACAACATTTATATTTGCTAAAAAAATATACGGAAGTTTTAAATTACTGACCTGATATGTCCATTGCTGTGAAGATAGATCAACAATAGATCCATTTCGTAAACCTTTCAACTGCGCGGGACCAGTAACTCCAGCTCCTATTTTATCAAAATATGCTCCATAATTCTGAATCAATAGACCTCTGTATTAGACAATATAACGAGAATTTTCTCAATGAGGTAGTAGCATAGTTTAACACTTCAACCTGTAACCCCACAGTCAAACTCAAGAGATCAATCTTGTTTTTTCCAGGTGTTAGGCTGATAGGAACATTTATTGTCACTTTGGGATTGCTGTATCTTCCTATTATACTCCCTGCACAATAGTTGTACTCAAAAGGAGCAAGTTCAGATATATATATATATCCTCCATCCAATATTATCTGATTCTTGTATATTTATAGATATACATTTACCATCATCACCTGCAAGTTCTCCATTGATAAAAGCATAAAGCCCATGGCCAAGAGAATCCACATGAAGGAATGTCTGTGATCCATCGTTCAGGAATGGCTCATTGCCTTTTGTTTCGATGCTGTAACGATCAGGAAATATTTAAAAAGAAACAAAAAATGCTTCAGTTGTCTGCATCATAGCTTCTTTACCTCAGAGAATACCAAAGATAGTCACTTTGATCAGCAGTAATATTTATTTGTTCGAGTAAGCCCATTTTTGTGAATGCACTATCGCTAGATATACCTACAGGTTCATCGAACCAACTCCACCCCGAGAGAACTGCAGTATTATCATTTACTGAAGTTTGAGGGACAAACTTTGAGATTGTGGCCACAGAATTAATCTGTACAGAAAAAATAATGCTATTTATATAAGCTTATGCGGGAGCGGAGTCAGAAAAAATCTAAAGACAAATTTATCATTTTTAGTGAAGGGGCAAATTGTAATATTTTGATAAACTTATCTATGAAAAGATCATAAAAGTACCAACTTTTGCGGTATTGAGTACTACAGTCTTGCAGTCAGGTAAGATGCTGACAGACCAAGCAGGCAAGTGATATGAATTTCCATTGAAGCTTACTTTCGCTTCAGATTGTGCATCCATATTAGCAAGAAAAGCAGCACATAGCCCTGATTCGGTTTTATAAACAGTGGCCTGAAACAGAAAATGGATCATGAATTAATGCTTATTGAAATCAAACGGAATTTAACATTCATTAATCTAACCTCTAAATTGGAACCAAGAGAAGTAGTTTTTGGATCAGTTGCCACTAATGCTTCTTCACAAAGCTTTATAGCCTTGTGTACATCTTTCAAATGGCCCCATTTTGGCTGTCTCAGGAGGCCTATAACAAAAAAATAAATATAATAAAAAACATTATTTCTCAAATATTTTTTTTTAGAAAAAGGTCATTGTGATATATGAGACATTACCATACTCGTCAACTGGAGCATCATAATCATAGCTTGTTGTAATGAAAGGTCCCCCAGAAGTACGGCCAAAATTAGTCCCACCTTGATACTATTAAACAAAATGAAATATTTGGTTTGAGCTATTGTTCCAATGGATGTATTTAAATTCAAGACAGGTATTTTTGGAAAAACAGGTTAATGACAATAGGGAGAACCATGTAATAATTTTGGAATGTTCCACCAAGCTGGTAAAAGCGTGCTGCTGAGAAAGCAATGTCTTCAACAGGTCTGTAAGGCACAGGGTCACCAAATGAAGAAAACCTGATTTTATTTGGACATGAGAAAATTCCAAGCATCAGAATGAAAGTTTTAAAAAAACTGGATGACCTACCATCCACTCCAGTTTTCGGTCCACATTTTCGGCTTGTTCTTAGAATTCGGGGTAAATTGGTCACAGTAAAACCCGTTGCAAGTGTTGATCTGCATAAATATTCAAATGTGACAACTGTAAGTACGCCTCGAGCTACAAGAAGTTTGCTAATCATTAAAACGATTCCCCATTGCCAAAATTTAAATGATTCTTGTCCTAGAACTTAAAATATCAGGATAACAGAACTCACAATAGGATTAGGAGCATCGGTTTGCTGGCACATAACCCAGGGTACCCCTGTATCCAGTGATGTCGCCATTGATGCAGCCCAACTTATGTAAGTTTTGGCACTTTTTCCATATGCTGAATCCACATTTCCGTACTCATTTTCAATCTGGAAATTGGAACTAAAATTAGATCCACAAATTCTTCCATCATAGTTCATATAAAAACGATATCAAAAGATTTCACCAAATTTTAAGAAAATTACACCTGAGATAAAATAATTGGTCCACCTTGGGATGCATAAAGATTTTCTTGCTTCATCGTGTTCACGATCTTGGCTGTAAATCGCTTCATTTCAGCCTAGAACAAACAGCAAATTCTTGAGTAGTCAAATGTACTGCCTCAGTATTTATGATAAACAAGCAAATAACGAAGAAAGCAAGAATAGTACCTTGAAGGGCTCGTTATCAGTTCGGAGAACAATTCCAGGTATAAAGTGCAACCAAAGAGGAAATCCTCTGTAAAGTCACTAATGTTAGTCATAAAATTCAGAAAATTTTCTGAAAAGAGCAGAAATATATGTTTACCCATAATTCCACTCTCCACAAGCGTAAGGGCCGATGCGAAGATGAACAAAAAGACCAGCCTCCCCAACCAATTTCACAAATTTCACCAGATCTTTTCTTCCTTCAAAATCATACTGCAAAAAGTTCTCAGAATGCATGTCAGCATTTTCCCTCTCCTTAATTCTCTTTTCTTTTCTGGAATTGTTTTAGCTTTTTCCACGGATTACTTTAAATATTCAACTGAACTATGAATTTCTAACTTGACTCGGTTAAAATAAAATATTGATATTAGAAAGCTGTAAATTTTATCGAAAAAAACAAAACTAAACATTCAAGTAAAGAATAGTCTCGAAAAGAAACGGAGGAAAAAGCTAAAACAAAATGACAGAATATCACCTGTCCACGAACTGGTTCATGCAAATTCCAGAAAACAAAAGTTTGAATCACATCCAATCCTCCGTCCTTGGATTTCTGTATCAAGTCTGGCCACATCTGCATTAATTCACATCAGAAATAAATATATAAAAAAGAAACCCTAAGACACAGACAGACGCACGCACATTTAGATACAATGCAAAAAGCTATATCGATCGATATCAGTGCGTGATTGTGTGTGGGGAAAATGGAAATACAGATTTAATTTACTGACATCAGGAGTACTGCGCATGTAATGAATAGAGCCCGAAATCAAAACGCTTCTCTTGCCGCCAATTACTAGCCCCCGCTCATCGTACGTCACGTTGGCGCCAAAACAAAACGGTGTCGTCAGTGCAACAATCAAGGAAAAACCAAACACTATATTCCCCGCCGGCGCTATTATTGTTCCGCCTGATCTCATGATTTTTATATATTTTCAGAAACGAATTCAAGACTGTTCCTCCCGCCCGGATTTTGCTTAGCTGAAAACAGTGGGAGCGTGTTTGAATTCTGAAACTGCGACGATATCTATCTATCGTGCGCTGGGGAGAACAGGACACTTTTTAGCCACGTGACCTTTGTTTGTCCTCGTCGTCGTCGTTACACCTCTGCTTCAGCTACTGCTGTGATGCTGAAGCTGAACTATGCACTATTGTGCGCCAGGGTGACCGTTTGCCTTCTAAAGCTCAATTATTATTATTAATTTTTATTTTGAATAAGATAAGTTTGAGGAGAAAATCTTGTTCGTTTTGTTGTCTGCCAAACTTGTGATAATAAATAATCAAATGGAATGATCGGCTGAAAGCACAGACGGCCAAGTGTGCCTCAGCCTATACACTTATAATTTGTCACTTTGGGGCGCTATCAAGCTTCTCAATAATTCAGTAGTTCAATTTTTATTTTTTATTTT
Source organism: Verbena officinalis (assembly GCA_958496215.1). Lineage (NCBI taxonomy): Eukaryota > Viridiplantae > Streptophyta > Magnoliopsida > Lamiales > Verbenaceae > Verbena > Verbena officinalis. The sequence goes on from OY292385.1 coordinate 3,737,671, forward strand.
TGGTCGAATTTTACTCATTACAAGACAATAAAAAGGGAAAAAATATATATATACTTTTTACTTTCTGTACTATTATGTGTAATATATTTTACACATTGTCTCATAATTTTATTTTATTTTTACTTTAAAATGTCTTCTTATGTTTACGGAATTTTATAAATTGCTTTATCCAACTACTTTTTCGTAGAATATTTGGTTTTAATATTCCCATATATTGTACATGTGAATTTTTAATGGATTTTAAGAGTTTTTTTATTTCAAAAAATAAAAAATTATCTTTTTATGGTAATTTTTACACTTTGGCATGCAAACTGTAAAAATTTTAAATTATCTGAACTATTTTTCGATTTGCAATATTTCATCCAAGTTAATTTTCCCACCATTTTTTCAATTAAGTACTACATAAATTTAATATGTATATGACTCTTCCAATTTAATTATTCTATTTAAAATATTAAATAATCAGAATTGGACTCTAAATCAGTTAAGATTTAGAGTTCGAATTCTAACTTATATATAAAATAATTAAGTGCAAAATTCGTTCCTAATTAGTCTCTGCAGTTTCCTTAGTCTAGAAAAACCAAGGGAAACGAAAAAGAAAAGAATTTGAATTCTGTATAGTACGAGTGGGAATAAGGCCCAATTTCAAGGCCCAGGCAAATATTCGGCCCTTAAAACTCTGAAAAGAAAAGAAAAAATTCTAAAAAAGAAAAACTCTGAAAATACCAGCCTACAACAATGGCGAAGACGCCAGTCTCAAAGGAGAAAATCAGAAGCACAAACAACTCCAAAGCTCGAAATAAAGGCAAAACCGAAATCAAAAGTGATGATTCTACAATCGCCAAAACCAAAAACAAAACCAGAAACAGAAACAAGACCAGCAAAATCGCCTGCGATGGTGGTTCCGGTGAAGAGACCAAAGCTCTCGTCGTCGTCGAGCCTTCATCCAGTACGGAAACCGCTAAAGATAATGTTTTTAAGTCCCCGACTGATGAATACGAGAAAGAAAAAGAGAAGCCGTCCAAAGGTATAAAGAGGAAAGGTAAAAAGGAGGAAGTGAGGAATAAGGGCAAAAAGAGAATTAAAAGAGAAGAAGTCGACGAAGAGGACGTTAAGGAGAAGAGCGAGGATGCGCTCTACAGGTTTCCGATGGCTCGAGTCAGAAATATTATCAAAAACGAGATTCCGGATCTTCGAATTTCGCCAGAGGCCACTTTTCTCATTAATAGAGCTTCGGTATGGTTTTCAATTTTTCCCCCTAATTTAGCTATTTAGGGTTTCCATTGCCTGCTATTTTGCATGTATTGTGAGCAATGTGTAACGCTGATGCGTAATACTACTATGCTATTGTGCTAAAATTTACAGAAAAGTCTCCCCAGGTGCCATCATCTTGAGTCAAGAAAATATACAAACAACTTTTGGCAATTTTGTAAGTGGAGATCTTATTGGAGATATACAGGAAATAATCAGTTTACAGTTAATGCTGCAAATATCATCACACTCTAAGGAGCTTTTGGGAGAAACTTAAAAAATTTCTTAGTATGTTAGAAGTTTAATTCTAGTGGATGGGTTAAGAATTGAATTGGAGCATAATTGATGAACGTTGTCTCTTTCGGCTTAACTGGAATTTTCAAGCCTTGTGGGTGGCAGCTTTGAGCTGTTGAAGTTATAGTTTAACTCAATCTAGGATGCTTTCTTCTATAAACTCTCTTCCTCTGTCACTTTCCTTGCAGTCTTGTTGGGTTTGGTCTGAAAATGGATGTTTTTCCCATTTTAGTAATGAATTTTAGTTGATGCCTGAATTTTCTGCGTTATTGTGTTCACTTTATCTCTTTTTTTTTTTGTTCTCTGGAAGTCTGGATGGATTCCTTAACTTTAGTTCCAACTTCAGTGACATTCAGGACAGTGACGTTAATCGTTTACCTCTTTAGTGAGTCTTATAAATTGTGTTGAAATTTTAGCTGTTTGTTACCGATTAGTTAGCCAGTTAACATTTGGATTTAGTACCTATAACATGAATGTCTGATGATATTGAACTCTTTGGATCTATTCTTGTGGTTGCAGGAGAAGTTTCTTCAACTGTTCTGCAGGGAGGCTTATGCTTGCGCATTTCTTGATCGAAAAAGTTATACTGCTTACCATCACTTGTGTATGTTGTCTTATTTCTACTATTTTATCTGATTTATTTCGTATTAATACATGCCAACACATGTTTATGATTTTGTCATAGATCCAGTTGTTAGGAGATTTATTCACTTGTGATTTTCATAGACAATGAGATCCAAAAAGTTTCTAACATAATTATCTGAGAATATCATATTTACAATGGATATAAGCAATTCAACACAAAGCCTATTTTAATGTACAATCGGATGCTTTCATATCAGTGCTGGAAATCTATTAATGTAACTTTTAGACTGCAGCAATGTACAAACGGATCATTAAGTTTAGAATTCAAAAGAGAGGAAGCGAATTTAAATAACTGTCATATATTTTATGATTATTTGGAACTTGCAACTTTTCATTAAATTTTATAATTCCTTAGTTATTTGTCTAATAATCCACTTGTATGCATAATAAATCTACTCAAATTTATTACATTCTGTAAGAGTACATACATTTATGATTTTCCATAATGTAGTTCTGAAATAACGAAGTTTGTGAAGAAACATGCTATAAATTTGCTCTTAGTAAGCTAATATCTTTGTGATGAAGTGCTGAAACTAATTAGAATTTGGTATAATTAAGTGCTGGTTTCAATTCATGGAATTTTGTCTGTTTGAAAGTATTTTTATGAATTTTCAGGTGTAATTAATCTGAATTTGTGGTTTAGATGTCGTATAGTAAATTTCTTTTTGTTTTGGGCCAGTTACAAAAAACCCCCATAAGGTTTACGATGTTTACGAAAAATACACTGAAGTTTGCAAAACATTACGAATATCCCCCTAAAACTAATGGAAAATTGTTGACTCAGGGTATTCGTAATGTTTCAAGGAAAAGAAGACCTAACATCAGGGTTTTTTCTGTAATTATCCCTTTTTGTCTTAGCTATTTTTTCTGACTTTCTTCATTATTTTGAATGCAGCTTCAGTAGTGTCTAAGCGAAAGCGATTAGAATTTCTTTCAGGTAATATATTTTCCGTCCTTTTTGTTTGTCAAAACCCTCTTTGCTTCAGTAATCAATTCAGCTTTTGATCATTAGTTTTCTGATTTTGTGGTGCACTTAGATTTTGTTCCTGAGAAGGTGAAAGCTGGGGATGCTTTAGCACAAATATCAGAAGCTGAGAAATGATTGGACTTGAGGAAACTTGTATCCCTCTCAGACTTTCTATCTGACCATTAACCAGCCTAGGTGGTTGATTATATTAGGGTGGTTGATTATATTAGGGTGGAGATGAGTCCGGCCTAGTCTTTGTCTTCGTTTTGTTCTTTGACTGACCAAAAAAACATAAAAAAATTTAAGCAGTCCACTTTTACATTTAAGTATTTAACTTGTAATATTTTCTGGGATAATTATACTTATACCCCTCGACTTAGGGGTATATATAATAACACTCTTTCAACTATTGAAAATTATAGATGGATCTTCTAACTCTAACGGAAACTTAAAAAATTTAACGGAAAGTTGTAAAATGATTAAATTATAAACAACATTTTTGTTAATATTGCTATACATGAAATGAGTGAAGTGATTATGACTTCATTAGGTTGTTGTCCAGTTGATAAAATGTTAGCATATATTTGGAAACAAGAAAATGACAAAGGTCAGGATTTAAGTGTTAGATAGAGTCGGTCAAAATGGTGCTCTGTATTTTCCAATAGTATATGAGTTTTGTTATATTTTTTCTTAAGTTGAGGGTATAAAGTTTAATTATTCTTATTTTCTATTTCAATTATTTATATATACATTTTATATTAGCAATTTTGACTATATATATATATATATATATATATATATTTTAGTGTAAATTATCGATTCAGGTAATCCTATATTGAGGTCCCTTAATTCGGGTAATCTTGACTATATTGTAGTTATAGAGTTAGTATACTTGATTAGATTATACTAGATAGGTTACATAATAAGTCATAAAATATGTTTATAAGGTGGGCCTTAGACTAATTGGGTTATCATTATGGATAATAATCTAGTAGAAGAGTAGTTATTTTGTCTATTCATAAGCAAAGTAAATAACACTAAATTAGTTAAATTATAAATTACTAATAAATTTATAACTAATCTATTGGGATAAAAGTCCAAGGAAATAAACTCGCTCATAATGCTCCAAAATCCAGACCTGATGATAAGCAAAATAATAGAAAAGAATAATGAGAAAATTAGACAAAAACAGCGAAGGGAGCAGTGGCCACACAAAAACAGGTTAGAACATGCGAAAAACAAGTGTGAGCTAAAGGAAGCAAACAGTTTATGATTACAACATTTGAGATTATTACAACAAAAAATATTAATTTCCTTTAATTTTTGTCAGATTTAATCTTGAACTCATTTTATAAACTTAATATCGAGCTAGTCTAGTTTATGATTTTAAGTTAAAGGTCGTGTTTAATTCAAAGATATTGAAATATAATTTATAATTCATAGAATCCAAAGCATATTTGATATTTCTCTTACAATTCCGTTAAGAGTTTGACGCGACGACAAGCTTCCAAACAAAATCTCTAGGAATATTCCCTTCTGAAAACTATGTGGCAAAGCTAGTAAGAAATTTTCCAAAATTCCCTAATAACTTCATCGATTTATATTTTATTATTCTTTTTTAGGGAATTAAGTAATATAAAATATTTTTTCCCAAGAATTCCACCAGAAATCAGTTGTTTTTTGGTGTCCCCATCAATTACTTTATGTAATAAGATTCACATATGTTAAAAAAAATAATTTTGATATTTTCCGACTTAATTTAGTCTTCTCAAGTATATATCATCAATTTTTTTCTTTCTTAATTTCAAGTTCTCAAACGTTCCACCAATAAAACGATATGCATCGGCTGTAATAGAAAATATAACACAGAATCAAGTAAAAGTACAAAACATAATAAAAGATTTGGAACGAATTTTAATTTCCCATCAGTACTCTATAATTTATGAGTTGTCTACATTTCTCTTTCTCTTAAAATTAGAAGAAAGCCAAAAATGAGGATAATAAATGGAACCACAGCATTCAATTTGGAGTTGCCAAAAGAGATATTGTCTCATGCACGGTCAATTTTTTAATTCTAACCTTTGTAGGGATATATCGCATCAAAATTCAAAAATATTAATTTCAAAAGGAAAAAAAAAAACTAAAAAATATGTACATGATATAGAGATAATTACATTTATACCCCTCAATTTAGGAAAAAATACAGCAAACTCCCCTCAATTATGACTCCATCTAACATTTAAGTCCTGCTAGCTATTAGTTATTCCACGTATAGCAAACACTACAACAAAAATATTATGAATAATTTAGTTCTTTTGCGACTTTTCGTTACATTTTTTAATTAGGTTTTCGCTATGGTTAGATAATCTGTTCGTAATTTCTAATAATCGAGGGGTGTAAAATTATTCTATTAAGAGAGAGAGTGGAGGTGGCTGGTGGTCCAGGCTGCATACGGCTGACCGCTTTTGGAGAAGCAGCAACCGTGTAAGATAAGGAGAGAGAATTCAAGAAGAGAGATAAAAGAAAGAAAATGGCAAATATTGTCCTCTTGAGCTGAGCTCCGTTTTCAAGGCATATTTTTTTACTTAAATTTCTTTCTTCTTCATTCTCTCTCTCTGGATTGAAAAAACATGCAAGAAAAGAAAAGAATCTCTGTTAGAAACTCCACTATATATCCCTAGTTAGTATATTTTGTTCTCTTTTCAGTTTGTTTTGAGGCAAACTAGTTGTTGATTACTTCAGGGTTTTATCTATTTTCAGCTAAATCCTTGTTTTCTTCTACCTGCAGTTGGTGACACTCACACACAGACACAGACACACCACCTTTAAAACCTCTGAATTTCAACCTATTCTATATTTCTTCCACCTTATATTTATTTCTATATATCACAGAAAGAAAAACAGAAAAAAAAAAAAAAAAATGATGTCTAATGATGGCCTTCCTCCATTAAATCCTCCTTCCATTACAGGATTCATCCAAGATCCAAACCCTAACCCAAACCCTAATCCCAATCCATCTAAAAGGAAAAGAAATCTCCCAGGAACACCAGGCAAGCATATATTTGATTCTACTTAAACATACAGTTAGATATATATATATATATATATTTATGTGCTTTTGGAATATGTAATATATGTGCAGATCCAGATGCAGAAGTGATAGCTCTATCTCCAAAATCGTTGATGGCGACAAACAGATTTGTCTGTGAAATCTGCAACAAGGGTTTTCAGAGGGACCAGAATCTACAGCTACACAGGCGAGGCCATAATCTTCCATGGAAGCTGAAGCAAAGAAACAAGCAAGAAGTTGTGAGGAAAAAAGTTTACATCTGCCCTGAAAAAACATGCGTCCATCACGACCCTTCCAGGGCGCTGGGAGATTTGACAGGGATTAAGAAACATTTCAGCAGAAAACATGGTGAGAAGAAATGGAAGTGTGAGAAATGCTCTAAGAAATATGCTGTCCAGTCTGATTGGAAAGCTCATAGCAAGATTTGTGGGACGAGGGAATACAAATGCGACTGTGGAACTCTCTTCTCCAGGTCCTATATATATAATTAATAAATATTTCAAGAATTCAATATATATATCATATATTAATTAATAATAAGAAAAAATAAACCGTTTAATTTCCACTAATGGCAAATTGCTAAATCGAATTCTGGGTGTAAATTTGTTTCTTTGGTAAATATTTTGTCACTGTTATAATTAATTTTCAGATGATTTTTTTTCTTTTCAATTTTAGATATTTTCAATCTCTCTATACTGGATTTTTTTGTCCATTACACTGTTAAAAGATTCTCTTATGTTTTGTTTGTACAGCTCATAACTTTAATTTTCATTCAAAATATGTACAGAAAGGATAGTTTTATCACGCACAGAGCCTTCTGTGATGCATTAGCTGAAGAAAATGCGAGATTCCCGTCTGCAAATTTGAGTTTGAGAAATAATCATGGATTCATCGATGTGGGATTAAGCACTCTCCCACATGCAGCTGGTGGACAAAGCTCACATTTTTCCGGGGTTTTCGATAATCATCATCATCATCACCAATTCAGTCTCGATAACATGCAGAAACCCAGGCGGCAGCAGCAGCAACTTCCACTTTGGCTAGACAATACCGCAAACACCATGGGATCATTAATTAACAATAATCCAAATATCACCAATTCTAACAACTTCTTGGTATCAACAAACTCAGCTGCAGATACTTGGTACAACGTTGTTAGATCGGGACAAGAGGATTCATTTAATGCTGCTTCATCATCTAGAGTTCATGTAATGAAGGAGGAGTTGTTATTACAGGAAAATAAAGGAAATATTAACTTGTCCGAAGCTGCAATAAATTCGCTGTATTACGTTAATCAGCAGGAGACAAACAATAATATTGCAGCAACTCCAATGTCAGCTACGGCGTTATTACAGAAGGCAGCTCAAATGGGCTCAACGAGGAGCAACAACAACAATATTATTAATAACAGCACTGGAATATTCGGAAGTGGGTTTGGTCTCATGGGCAATATTTCATTTTCTGCAAAAGCTGGTAATGAAAATAATAATCTGAATGAATTAATGGCTTCTACTTCAGCTGCTTCGACGTTGAGCTCCAATCACGGCGGCGGCGGCGGCGATCATGGATTGCTGTTAAGTGACGTGGGCAGCTCGTCAAGAAATTCCTCAGACCTTTTGAATACTATCAATGTAGGAAAATTAATTAATGAAGGTGCTGAAAATGGTCTGACCCGTGATTTTCTTGGAGTTGGACGAAATGAGAATGAAAACAGATCTCATCATAGTATGTTGCAAGAAAATATTGATGATCAGATGGCTAATTTTGCTTCTGCAATGGAGATGAGCGGCGGCCATTACAGCAGAAATCACTGATATATCAGATCTCGATGCATGGGGGTAAAATACGGCAGATCGAGTTGAAAAACTAAATTACTTTGCGAATTAAGACAAAAAGCTTCCATGAGGAGTACTGCAGAAAAAAGCAGTGTTGGAAACAGAAGAGATCTTGTGAACTGTCAGAAGGGTCCATTTGCATGTTGGAAGAGACGTGACAAAAAGTGATTTTAGGAATCACAAGGCGGAATTAAGTCGTTTAATTTTATTGCTCGTAGAAATTAGTTTAAATTTGCTGCATATTGTTTTTTCTTCTGGTTGTCTTTGTTGTACGTAGCTAGCTAGGGTTTGTTTGGAACTTGGATGTGTGATATTTGGACCACAAAACTTTGTGAGCCTGTGAATGAGATTATTCGGGACCCCGTGATATATACTATTACGCATGCATGTCGTCTATTTCTGTTTTAATTCAGGGTTTATTCCATGTGCACTATTATACGGTTTCAGGTTTATGTTGTAATTTATGTACTAATTTGTATCAATTGTATAATTAAATTAGTACTAGCAAGTGATGTAACTAATTAAATGAGATAAGTTTCCATAAGGTACATGGAGAATTCAACTTTGCCAGCTAATTTATATAATAGTATAAATAATTATGACTGATGGTCACCGTCATTGGTTTCTTTAAAATTAATGCTTAATAATATTAGGATCAGTTCATACAACAATTTTTTTTGATGAATTCACTAAATTAATTATTTAGTTTTATTTGCCATATACTTAGTACTACGGCTAATATTCAGACATTTTAAACACAATTATTACTATAAATGGAATTAAAAATAGCAAATTAGTTTTCTTTTCTTAAAAGTCAACAGCTAGTCTTGATCTTGACTCACGAAAAGTTGGGGTTTGACCAAATCATTTTTGAGTTTTTAAATATCCCCAAATCAAATTCCAATTCACGAGATTAATACTCGCTCTACTTAATTAATTAAATAACTTTCCGTATGTATGGATGACGATGGATTTTTGCCCGCCAGCGATGGCGTGCATGTCGACATGTCTCAACTTCAATTATAGAAACGTTTTTAATATAATATTTTATTCACCCAAAATTAAATCTATATTATTATATAGAGAAAATAGTTTTTTGCCTTCTTGCTCCACTTTTTTACAGTTTGACTTATAATTTATTTTTTATTTTAAATTATCTCTTAATGTTCATGTGTTTTACGATATGCTTCTTCCGACCATATTTAGGTGAAATATTCAGAATATTCAGACGGAATGTGAGGGTATCTAATAAAAATATTTCTGAATATTCTGTCCAAATTTGATCGGAAGAGACATTTTGTAAAATACGTGAACATTATGAGATATTTTTGAAATAGAAAATAAATTAGGAGGCAAACTGTAAAAAATGCTATAGTACAAGAAGCAAAAAATTATTTTCCCTTATTTTATATTTGAGAGTTGTGTTTGTATTTTATTTGTGCATGACTCAATAATATTATTTTCTGTTTGTCATTATTAATTAAATAATAAAATTCTCATTGGTTATTTTTTAGTGAATAATAATATTACATTTCAAAAAGATTCTTACAAATTTGGATAAATAATTACCTCTTATTCAATTTGATTACATTTTAACTTGTTTTTCCTTCTGAAAAACAGTCACTATTCCACCTACTAGGAGAGAGAAGATACATATTCCATAGAATTGGATTGGATTGTTGAGTGACCCGATTGGGTATCAATCAAACTCAATTATATATGATCAGATTTGAAAGATTTTGGATTGAGCGGGTTCGTTTGTTGTAGAAATCTAATTGAGAGCGAATCTCTCAGTCTAATGGTTCTCTACACACAAGTTCGAATTTGAATCTTAAATTTTACTTAATGAATCTAGTGTCTCATTCCACATTTTTACTATAATTTAAAAACTTATGAAAAGTGTCTTTTATTTAAGAAACAAAGTCAATAAATAAAAATGATCTCAATTCTCAAATTTTCGAGAAGCAGAATTTCCATCTTAAATTCTTAATTTTAACTATATTCATATTATTAATTCTCCTTACCACATTACTTCTTAAAATTCTAACGTTGACATGGCCCAGAAATAACTGTAGAACTCCAATGAGAATCCTAGCTTAGTCCACGTTGGGCTACCAAAATTATTGACCTGCATAATTATGACCGTATACAGAAATGGGCCCAATCTTAATCTGTATCCAATTTAGTAATCGGCCCAACAAGTCCTAGTCGCCCAAATATTTCGTACACGCTATAAATATATAAATTTGATTTTGGCCCCTCCTCTTCTCTCTGAAAGCTGTATTTTTTTCTCTCAAATAATGTACATGAATCCGACGCAGGGCGGCGGCGGCCGCGGAGGAGCGCAACCGTACCAACAGCAACAAATTCACCCGAACCCTAATTTCTTTGCCAACCCCGATATTTTCATCCAGGAATTCCTCCACGGTTTCCTGCCTCAATTCAACTCGTTTCTCCACAACCCTAACAGTTTCCATCAAGTTCAACAACAATTTCCGAATAGTAATTTTCCTACTCAATTGATGCTCGAAAACAGTAATTTCCAAATACCGCGCCCTGTTGGTTGTGATAACAGTAAATTTCCGCAGCAGCACGTTAAGGTGCCAAATGATATTGATGCACTGGATAAGGCGGTGATGAGCGCTCGTAGGGAACTTTTGGCATCGAATGAAAATGTTTCGGCGTGGAAAGTTTCCCAGGCAGCTCTGTTGACGGTGAAGGCTGAGTCGTGGGAGACTTTGGGATTTCGAATGCAGCAAGTGCCTTCGCTGAATCGTCTCTTGGTCACTGAAGGAAAGGTGTAGCTTTTGTTGCTCTGTTGAAAAATTTACAGTGAATGCATATGAAAATTATGAAGGCCCCCATTAATTGGAATGATCAAAATATATAATGAAATCAAATTTGGTTGACATTCTTTTAGGTTTGATACATGAACTTTTGAGTTTGTTGTTTGGTTACTGCATTGATAATAGAAAGGAAAATAACATAAATTGTATGCTTATTCTGGTGCTTTATCCTTATATTATGAGTGTGTGCCGATTTAGAGAAATGACCTTTTCACAAAATCATACCAAAACGTCTTTATATGTTTGGTTAATGAGTAAAAACAAGTACTTGTTGAAGAAAATGCTTGAAAATGGTTCATTTGTCCAAACCGTGTCATAACCTTATTTTGATGCCGGTGTAAGGGTAAGGAAAGTGCTTTGTGAAAAAGATAAGTGTAAAATAGTTCCTTTCTTTAAACCGCATCAACATGACATAACTATTTTCATCCCTCTTTCTCTGTTACTTTTCTTCCCCGATCTTTAACCATTTATGAAGATGTAACACAGCACTAAAACTAAATTTACTAGTTACTGTTCTTTAGCTATCAAGGATTGCTAAATTGTGAATGTTAGTTGTGTCTTTGGAATAGATTTTTTACACAATAGTTTCGAAACAATGAGTTCACCCTATTTTTTTTGATTGATCTTTCAAGCACAGACAAATAGTACGAGTTTGCAGTTTTTTAAGTAATGATCCTTTGTAGACATTGCCTTCTTTGCCACGTGTTTGTTATTTCTGGAACTCACAATTTGATTTTTGTTTGCCTTTTCATTATATCCGTGAAGATCAACGCTTTCATCCACTGCTTTGTTTCCGTTAGAAAAATTACCTCATTATATGAGTTGGAAGTGGCAATCTGTGAGAACGAGGGCATCGAGAGGTTTGATGAGCTGGAATTGGGTCCCTTGGTACGTCACCCTCTTGCTGTGCATTATTTTGGTGCGACTCCTGATATGAAACAAGTTTACAGGATAACAACGGATGAGATAATCTCATACCTTTGTGATTTCATTGATAGTCACAAAAAGAAACAAGTTAAAGTTGATACCTTTTTGGAATTCATTTCTAAAAAGTGCTCTGTCTGTGAAAGGGAGAAGCTTTGCGTGCGTATCCAGAATTTTAGGTATGCAAATATTTCAAAGTCTTAACGTGTATTCTATGTTAAAGCATTTTCATCAACTTAAGTATAATATGCACGACAATAGGGACACAGCTATAATTTGGTACATGGTTCATGTAATTAAGAGTTGTCCTTAAAATTATCACAACTAACACGTGCAATTAGTTTCAGTGAGAATATCATCGGAAAACGAGTTGAGGGACTAATGTGTCACTTTTACAATTTGAAACGAGTCGAGGAGCTAAACTGGGACAAATTATGAACATTAGGGACTAATGTGAGACAACATGAAACTTTAGCATTTGGGCAAAATTCTATTTAGAAGATACTTAGTGCGACGAGCCTTCCTATCTAATGTAAAAGGACCTTCTCTTCCCCTAATGGTTCTTTAGACTGAAGGAAGCTTATGGGGCATTATGCTTCCTAAGGATACCCCAAAAAAAGAAAAAAAAGAAAGAAAGAAGAAAAGACCTATTGCTTTAGATATTAAGATTACTAAAATATCACCATTTATTCAGAATTAAATATTATTACGTTGCTGTTAATTTTGATGTTATCATGTGAGCCATGGGTATTCAAAATGAAGCATGGCATTGCTATAATGTTTAAACAATATGTTTGATCATGCCCACCATAGAGAACCAGTGAACTGAGCCTTCACACCACAAGAAGTCTCCCTGATCCTGTATTCAGGTTATCAATAACATCTCTGCATGTGACTGCTTTGATTTCATGGCTGTAAAATCTCTGAAAGATCATTGGCTTCATGTCTGTTATGCAGATCTTTCTTTCCCAGCTAATCAGGGCTATTGCTTTTCTTCCGACTGCTATATAGATATATACCATTTGTACAGATCTTACACTTAAAGTTGTAAAGTAAATTACTGAACGTGCATAAGCCATAGGATTGGTATTTTCCATGTGAGAGTTGGTCATCAATGACACGTTGCAGCTGTAATGTGTATCAATATTTTTTGTTTTTTTTTGGGGTTATTTTCTGAACCAGTTATACTTGTTCTAACCAGGGTATACATTAATCATATAGAACATGTGAGGCAATCAGAAGATAGAATATTAGAAAAATGTTATGAGAAGATAAGAATGCAGTCTGTTACCAGGATCAAGAAACATCCGCTTTTTACACAAAAAAAGGAGCTGGATGATCATTTTGCTACAATATCCCAACCGGTGAAGTCTTTCTCTTCAGCAAATACTCAATTTTGTGGCACACACATTAGATTCACGTCATCAAGTTCGGAGGATGATGAGAGTGAAGGTACTGAGTGTGAAGATAATAAAGATGTGAAGAGTACAGACAGCAATTATAGTTTGTCTCAGCCAAACCTTGTTAGTAGCTGCCCTTACCCATCGGTAACTGAAGAAATTAGAAGGTTAAGGTGCGACAAGCTTTTCCAAAGAAAAAGGAAATTTGAGAAGATGAGTTCTAGAACTTCTTTACCTCGCAAACGGCTTAAAAAGGGCAAGTTTGATGCAGATCTCAAGCACAAGGGATCTAAAAGTCCTGGTAAAGATGACCATTCACTTTCAACTAAATCATTAAGGATGTTCACTACAACTTGGAAGGATACATGTCGAGGGAAAAATGCAGAACAGGTACTATTTTTATGGAAAAATGGAGTTAATTGCACCAAAAACCCTGTGTTATTCGAAAGTAGCACGTAAGACACTGTGTTATAAAAAGTGAGTTAGAAGACCCTGTGTTCCTATTAATTTGCTCACTGCCCGCTGCGCCTAAATGATATTTTGACATGAAATACCCATTTTGCCTTTCTTTATATTATGCGGAAGCTACATCTAAGCCCATTGTATATTAAATTAAATATTTTTATAACTGAAAATAATATTTTTTAAATACAAATTTTATCCAATTTTTATTAGATACCGCATATGTTTTACTGTAACTAGATTTTTTAATATTTTATTATTATACAAATTTTATCTGAATTTTATTAAATACTGTATATATTTTTAATATTATAATTTTTTTAATCTTTTGAATTTTTATTATTAAATATAAATTTTAGTGTTTTTTATTTAATTTATCTGAATTACTAGGTAATTTATATTACCTAGTAAATACAAATTTTATCTGAATTTATTTTAAATACTGTGTACATTTTTAAGCTTATCAGGCTTTTTAATCTTTTAAAGTTACTATTTATTAAATATAAATTTTATCCGAATTTTATTAAATATCCTATATTAAAATAATATAAGAATTTTTAATCTTTTGAATTTTTTATTATTTTTAAATATAAATTCAGATTTTTAATTTTTTATTATTTATTAAATGCATTTTTTATTTATTGGATACCATACATAAATTTGATCTTATCGGATTTTTTAATCTTCAAAGTTAATTCTCCGAATTTTATTAAATACCATATATATTTTTCCTGTTATAAGAATTTTTAATCTTGTGAATTTTCGTTACTTATGCTATAAAAATTGCAGAGATTTTGTTTTTTTTTAATTTATAATATTTATTACAAATTTTGTCCGATATTTATTAAATACCGTTTATATATTTAATCTTATCGGACTTTATAATCTTTTGAAGTTATTAGTTATTATGTATAACTTTGTACGGATTCTATTTAATACCTTATATATTTTAATATTATTAAAGATATGTTTTGAATTGTAATTTACTAAATATAAATTTTAGAGTTTTCAATTTTTTAATTTTTAATTATTTATTAATTACAAATTTCAGGGTTCAACTTGCTATTTTCATATAACATAGGTTTTCTGGTGCATATAGCTCCATACTGGGCTTATTATTGTGATTGGGGGTATTTTGGTCTTTCTCTGGCGCAAAAGTGGCAAAAAAACTTGCACGGGGTCTTTTGTGCTCGCTATAGTAACACACAAGGTTTTCTGTATGATATATATATATATTTTCTTCGGGGTTTTTCTTGTCAGTTCCCACTTGCCCCTAACATAGGGGTGATCCATGCTAATACCCGTAAAAAAAAATGCATGGATTCTCTGTCGTAAAGAAGCACCAAAAACCCTGTACAAGTTTAAAGTCAGCATGGAAAACCCTGAACATATTGGGTTTCCACACGTGACAGCTGCGACTGAAACATTTTTTTTTACTCTTATGCCATGCAAAATGACCCGAGTGCCCTTATGTAATTCCACACAAAATCCTGGTTTATCCATTGATATCTTTTCTTATTTATTACCTTTGGATACACCTTACTTGCATGAAAAACATTATATAAATAAAAATTTGCACCGAAAATCCTGAGGTTGGAAAGGAAATTTGCAAGACTTACTGTATTGAATATGGCCAATCTACTAATGAAATGGGTTGAAGCTTCTATTTCACAACTGTGAAAGGACAGAGGGCAAAGCTGGAAATTCACACCTTAAATTAAAACAAATATACCCAACTGGGCGGTGGCCGGTGAGCAAAAGTTTTGGAACTCTGGGACTTTTTATGCTATATTTTTTTCACAGGGTTTTTTCGTGCAATCTACTCCCCCCCCCCCCCCCCCCCCCCCCCCCCCCCCCCTTTTTTTTTTTTTTGGTTTCTGAATATTTTGCTTATTCTATTTTTCTTTTGGAGTTAAGAAGAACTCCATTCCTGCATTTGCTAATTGGGACAATTGGTATTAGAAATTTTAACTACTTGTGCTACTTCATTCTTGAGGTGGTATGTAACTGCAGCTGTATTGCTGTTGCTGCTCGGTTGCTTTCCCTTGTCCCACCTCTGATATGTATTGCTTATTGTATTTTGTTATATATACAAAATATACGTATTTATATACATATATGTAGATATATAACTTAGTGGTTTGGCGCTATACTAGCTTAACCAGAGGTCTGGGGTTTGAGTCCCTTTGAATGCAGTTGTCATTGGTAGGAAGAGCTTTATATCGTAGTGGTCGACTGGACTCTACCATATAAATGGGGTTTAGAAAAAAATGTCTATAAAGAACATATGCATTCTTTTTAGACCTAATCAGTACATGAAGTACATTTTTTTTAAAGAATTTGCACAACACCTAATTTTAACTTGATTTAATCATTGATATGTTTTAGCAATA
This sequence comes from Verbena officinalis, assembly GCA_958496215.1. Classification (NCBI taxonomy): domain Eukaryota; kingdom Viridiplantae; phylum Streptophyta; class Magnoliopsida; order Lamiales; family Verbenaceae; genus Verbena; species Verbena officinalis. The sequence goes on from OY292385.1 coordinate 3,753,758, forward strand.
CAGAGCGTGTTATTAATTTTTTGATTCAAATATATTTTAGTTACTCGTATCTTTTTTTCATTTATATTATAAGCTTCTCTATTCTTTATCCATTATCAAATTCATCAGTAAAAGTGATGGTACGCACAAACTAGGTGATGTTCCATCTCTTTATACTAAATCTGATTTGAAAGTTAATCACACACAGATTCAAATTAATTCTCTAATTATTTGAAGTTATTTTTGTGTTTTATTCTTTGATTTATTTAAAAAATGTGTTTCTTATAGGAACAATTGTCTATTGAATTAAAATGTCGTATTTACATATACTTCGGAATTCTCTATTGTATTATATTTGGTTTAATTGCTTTTACAATCTAATACTTCTATTTAATAGAAGTTTCTTTATACATATGCCACCGCCTGCTTTTCCGTGAATTTAGTTTCACTTCTTTTTCATTGTTTCATACCCTAAGTTTTTCAATGTTTTCAATATTTTTCAGTATTACCTACTCCAGGTTTCTTCCAGTTATTCTTTATGTGTTTCTAAATTTATTTTTTCCTTCATTTACAACTCTTTTATGGGTAAAGGATAAAATTGTTCATATTTGGATATAACCCTACTCCAGGTGGAAATACCTCCAACTTATTCTTTATTTGTTTCTTAACGTCTTCTCTTTTTTCGTTTCTATTTTATTTATTTATTTATTCTCTTTTTTGTTACCAATTTTTGCATGTTAATTTGTGAGCCTATACAAATTGAATGATGCTCGACTTGATGTCAGAGCTCAAAATTTGGTGGTATGATCTTGCTGGCTAGCACAACTACTTTTTATTGTTTTTCATAATTTTTTGTTAGTGTCACTTATTGGTATAGAAATACTGTCCTTAGTAACAATAACCACAATAAACTAATCATTGTATTAAACTCTAAAAAAAAGCACTTTTCTGCTTTTGGTTTTCTAAACACTCCCAAACTGCCTAATTTGAGCAAAAATAAACTAGAAGCTTGAAGCAACTAAGGACTTACTTTTATGATAAAGCTTCTAGCATCTATGTTATTTCCTTAAATAAATGTAAGTTTCTCGAGAGTAGTGAAAGTGCTTCTTAGCTTTTTCTTTCCAAACACTCAACTACTTCTGTTTATCTATACATTTAAATGTTACACAGGTTTGTAAGCAGACTGGCTTTGCTTCGAAATTTTCGTTGTCCTATTATGTTCTCTGCAGACTGCATATATGAATCTTCTTTAGAGTTGTAAATTTGCTGAGATTAAGCTCAAAACATGCTGGAATATGTAAATTTGCTGATACTATGCTAAACCATGTTGGAATATGCTGAAATATTGCTGTAAATATGTAAATTTAACTGAAACCATGTCATAAATGCTTAGAATATGCTAGATTTGCTGAAAATTATCCTAGATGGTATCACGGGGCTTTATGTTAATTGTTTTCATGCTTTATAAATGAATATCAAAATATATGAGCATTTCCTCTTGATAGAAGATTAGTTTTCTTTCCCAAGTTAACTACATCCCCTTGATATACATACGTACAGGTGAATATCTTGAAATGGGAGCAGAACATGCAGCGATTTTGACTTGAGGCCTACTTTGTTATGTAGTTTTCTTTTGGGTGAATTACACAGAGAACCCCTAAGGTTTGCCATTATTACCAAATGCCCCCTCTGTTTTAAAAAATTACAGAAATCCCCCTGAGGTTTCAAGCAAATACAAAATACAGGTCTTTTTTGTAAGATTTCTTAGATTTTTGTAATTGTTTGAAACCTCAGGGGTGTTTCTGTAATTTTTTAAAATAGAGGGGACATTTGGTAATAATGGAAAACCTTAGGGGTACTGTTTGTAATTCACCCTTTTCTTTTCTTATATCATTGCCTATTAAATCTTGCCTGTAGTTGAGAATTCTCGTTGGTTTTCATGTTTATCCTACTAATAGTATCTTTTTCAAAATGATGCAATCTATATTGGTAAGGGTTTGTTTCAAATGCTGCATTATAGTTTCTAATCACTCATCAACATGGATGGAAGACTTCCTTATTTGTATTGTTCGTTTGCAAGTTTATTCCATTGAGTCTTTTTAGGATCATAAAGTTTAAGTGCCATTAATATTTTGAGCCTCCTTATTTTGTCAGATTGTAACTCGTAAAGAGGAGCATAATAACTCTTCGAGGAAAGAACCTTTCATCAACTCAAACTGGCCACCTGCACCTGCTGATTGGAAAACTGCACCTGGTTTCAAGAATCTCGAAGAAGAAGCTGATGGTATTCTCAGTGAGATTAATATTGAGGTTGATGCCACAACAATCTCTCAAGGAGCAGTATTACTTGAAGATGCTGAGATGAAATCAATTGATAACAACACGAGTTTTCTCTCATCGAATTGTAGTGACATGGATGAGGGCGCACAGCAGGCATTGCTTACAGGGAGATTGGGCGAGCTCGTAACTTTCAAATATTTCATGGAGAAAGTAAAAGTAGACGATGACGACGTGTTTGTGAAATGGGTCAACGAAACTAATGAAACTGGACTACCCTATGATATTGTATTAGGAGGTGATGACGAAAGTAGTAGTACTAGGGAATATATTGAAGTTAAAGCAACGAGATTTGGGAGAAAGAATTGGTTTCATATAACGATGAGAGAGTGGGAATTCGCAATTGAGAAAGGTGAATCTTTCAGCATCGCGCATGTCGTCATAGTAGACGACAATATGGCAAAGGTCACTATATACAAAAATCCGGCAAGATTGTGTCAGCTTGGTAATCTCAAGTTAGCAGTTATTGTCCAAAACAGTAGCTAAGCTACTTGGATATAGAGATTTTTGCGTTGCTATTTCATTCATTCATTAACAGAAGATGATGGGATTTCATGAACTGGTTGTTCTATAGTAACTCTTAGCTGAGTTCATCATAGAAACAACTAACAAGGGATAATTCATGAGGTAATTGCCCAGAAACAGAATATATTTAACATTTCTAATGCACATATTTGCTGTATATCTTTCCGCAATTGCCCATAAATTGTATTATATGGTTAATTACAACTAGATTCCTCGGGAGTTTGCTCAATTACAACTGGTAATTCTCTTAGTCAATTTTTTTTCCACCACACCCATTGAGTTTGTAAACTATAACTTGCCCCCTTATGTTAGGGTCCCGTTCTGTTTTTTAATGGAATTTTCTAAGTTTAGGGGAACATACTGTTATGCCCTCTAAAAACTTATATGCAGCCCCCTTAGAAATTTATTATGTTAAAAATAACACAAATTTAGAATTCTATTACAATGCCCTCTAAAAACTTATATGCAGCCCCCTTAGAAACTTATTATGTTAAAAATAACACAAATTTAGAATTCTATTACAAAGGGCAGAATTGAAAATAATATTTTGCTATAGTAATGTCTGCCGTTTGCTTATGTCAACCTAAATAAGTAAATATGATGGAAATCTAACTGAAGAGGGTAAGTTGTAATTGTAATTTCGAAACTTCTCAGTAGGTGGGACGATAACTTTTTAACTAAGAGGGTTACCTGTTGTAATTTAACAAACTCACCAGGGATCTAGACATAATTAACCCTATATCCTAAATGTAACAAAAATAATTGAGGCACAAATTGCCAGCAAATTCACAGCTCTTTGGCCAAATAATTGATTCAAGCCAAGCCAGCATGTTCACAGCTACTTAATAATAATTTGCAAAAAGAACTGTTGAATTCAAAAACTGAGCAACTATACAGAAGATATATGAACATAATTTTATTCGATTATGAAGTATTTAAGTTACACAGAAAATCAGAACTTACTAATGAAATAAAAACTACACAAATGTTCTTATTTTCTTTTGTTTAATCTTAAATCTTTTCTCTACGAATTTTCTTCAATCAAGTTCAGCTCTCAAATGATTCTCCAGCCATGTAATGTTTGCGCACCATTTTCTTGTACTCTGCAATCGTCAAATTGTTTGTACAAATTCTCAAAAACGAGAAAATGTGAAGAAATTGAATTAAAAAGTTAAACGAGACTTTTTACGAACCTTCCTGGTTCTTCCAAAGTGAAGCAGCAGAGCTATTGAGAGGGCTCTCAGTATTTGGTTCTGCAATTAATCAAGAAAATTACAGCAACCAAAAAAGTACAATAAATAAATCATAGATATATAGAAAAATTTATCCTGACCAACCTCCTAATAGACTCTGGATAGACAAAAGAATGGTTCTGCAATCATATGCCGAAGACCACTTATCCTGTAAATACATAATAACACAAAATCATATAAATAAAGAAAACCAGAAAGAAAGAGCCCTTCATTAACAAATGGTAGAGGTCACTGGAAAACCACTCATACAAACTACTTAAGGCAATCTCGTAAAATTCAAAGCATACATATCTCTACGAGCAGTTTTCCGGTGGCTGAAACCACTCAAAAATGGTTCCAGATGAAAAAGTGTAGAAAAACGCATGACTCATGGTGGTTTATCAAGAAAAAACGTTCAGATGACTGTGTGTGTAGTTCGGATAGCAAAAAATTTATTTTCTCTTCGTAATATGATGATGGTAATTGGTAAATATATATATACCTGAAGGATGTCTAAGCAAATATTCCCATATTGGTCAACATTTGGATGGAAGCACATTGTTTCAAACTTGACTTGAGGAGGCTTGAAAGGATAATCAAGTGGAAAACGTAGAGAAAGTTTGTAAGATAAACCTTCATACAAAGTTCCTTTGCCTCCTACAATAGTACCAATCCAAGTAAAAATGCTCTCCCCTTCTGGAAAGGCAGAAACTCCGAGATCACCTCCACTCATCTGCATAAATTAGTCAACGATTTACCGTTAGTTTTAAGGGTTAATTCATTATGATTGGAAAACTTTAGGGTGTTTTCTGTAATGTTTTCAGTGTGTTTTTCGTGTATGGCGTAAATCTTTGGGGTATTCGTAATTGACCCTAAATACAAATTGGGAAACATTTTAAAGAAATTGATATAATTCTTCATGCAGCTACTCTGATTTAAAAATCCAACTCATTTGCAATGAATTTAATTACAGACAAAAGAAAGTTCCAAACAACAGAATTAATTACATGAAAAAAAGAATATATTCCAACAGGGAATCAAGAAAGATGAAAAAATCACACAATTCATCCGATTAATTCACACATACATACCATGAGGGCCATGAGCTCCTTCTGTAACCTGCATAAACAAAGAAATAAATTGTGAATCAATTTTTTTTTCTCCCAAAACTAAAAAAAAAAAATCAAGAAAAAAACCCATTAAGAATTTTAATCGACGATGAAGAATTAAGAACTGGACCTCTGGGTAACTGAATTGGTATCAACGGGATTGGGAGAAGACTTGACTTGCTTTGATGGAGCGGGCGATAATTGCTGTTCTTGATGATCACGACGACGTGATTGAGCATCTCCGTCGTCTCGAATCTCCATTTCTCTCACTCAAATATTTTTCTTCTATTTTCCAGTTTACAGGATAAAGATTTTCAATATTATTGCTGGTCAAAGTGGGTTATGGATCGATCAAATTTTATTTTTTTTCCCTGTATCTTGCAGTGCAAATAATTAATAGACAACTGAAGACAGATGCGTGAGAGAAAAGAGGATTAAAGAAAGTGGATAGTGTTTTTTTTTTTAAAGATATTTGGCACTGAAACGAAGGTTTTGTTGAATGAATCGCATCAAATGAGGGCATGGGTGATGGGGCCTGGCCATGGCAAAATTATATTTTTGGTCCTATAAGTATGATTATTTATATTTTTCATCCCGTAAGTATTCAATATTCACTTTAACACATTTAGTCGTGTAATTTTAAGATATTTTAAAATATTAATTTCAATTAGTTTCGACAAAAGTTTAGATGGATTTGACATCGATAATCATCAGGGTCAGGACATGGCCCAATATAAAGAATCTTATAGATCATCTACTAACAAGACCTTCACGTTAACAGAGGAAATCGAATTCACGTTTTCTAATAGATACGAACACAATTGTTAACGCCAACTTTTGTGGGTGATTCAGACAGAATTGGTCATTAGTGACATCGCATGATGTTCTTAAATATTAAAAAGTCCAAGAATGTCTAATTACTTCATTCCTAAGTAGTGCTTGTTCCTAAATATAAAATCCTAATATCCCTTTTTCACTATAAATTCCCAAATTCAAAGTAGTCCGAAATTGATTTTGTTTCAAATTCGTAGAACTTAGTGTAATACTTTTTAAATTCACGGATTATCGGAGGTAATATTATAAATTTATGGGGAAAATTTTATAATAATTTTCAAAAGTACCGCCTATTTGTTTTATTTTTTTACCATTTACATGGTCTAAATTCTTCCAAGGAAGTTGGTAGATCTAGATAACAGAACCACCTTAAAATAAGTACAGAAATGATCATGTCTTGAGTTTGTCACCTTAATTATCCTTTTAGATTAAAACAAAGGTATGATCAGTAAAGCTGTTGGTAAATTATTAGGTTCAGTACTAATGAAAATATTTGTTTTGATAGCTGCTTGAGTTTCTTGGCTATTTACGTTTAGAATTAATAATAATGATGCAAGAAAAGAATTTAGGAATTAAAATGTTGATGCAGGCCTGCATCTCTTTGGATGTTCTGCCTCAGCAATAAATTCATTCTCATATGATCATCTTATTAATTCTCTGGAAGACAAAAACAACAGATTATTAAGCTACCTGCTACAGGCTAGTTTGCAGAAAAAAGAGAATCGATCGGTAGATTAATTATTATGATTCGAACAACCTGGCCCCTAGTAACTCTGAATTGGGCGGCGGCGGCGCAGGGGAGAGCCATGTCGTAATTCTCGGAGGCGGGCGCCGTCACCTGGTAATTCTTCGTCGGCTGAGTAGTAATTCTGAGCTATGACAACTGAAATCAGCACAACGCCTAAACAAAATACAGCATAAAATTGCCTGCTCAACTTCCCGAAGACCCCTCCCAAATTGGCCATCTCCATCGATTAATAATATAAATATATATATAAATTCTGATATCAGCAGAAAATAAGTAGAAATTAGTTAAAACTTTCAATCGCTTGTTCAAGAATGGGATATTAATTCTGATATATGTATATTAATAATTGTTGGCGGAATGGGCAGCTGAAACAAGGGGCACTGGCAGCAATGGACAAGAGGCATGGCGGCAACCCTGCAACAGTCACATATATGCATATAATATAGTGCCAATTATACCTTCTTTTTTTTTAATTTAAATCTTTTTTTATATGGGTAGAGTTGGACATTTAAATCTCTCCTAAGTTCCTAACTGCATTTTCAAGGATTCTAACCCGAGATTTTTAATTAAATTGGATTACGGCCACATACCTAAATGTTTGGGCCTATTCTATTGGCTATTATTGGGCTTACTGGACATGGCCCCAGAAGTTGAGTTGATCACGTAGAAATTATTATGACAGACTACAGCATACATGTAAAATATAGAATTCTATTTCTCTCTAGCTAATATGTATAATATCAATTTATATATAAATATACTACTAAATTGTATCATATTAATCTCATATATATAATTCGCCGCATGCATTATATTTTATATGGAAAGTGTGCAGAGAAGACTGTGGGTTTTAACTTTTAAGCTTGTCTTTTTGCTGCCAATTATTAAAAGTACTGCGTTATCTTCTTTTCTCATCTTTCCATGGTGCATTGCTCGATCGCTATTATTGGTATCTCTCTGCTTTTTCATTGTCAAATATACATATTATATATTGTTGCCTCAGAGCTTGCCGGTTATAACAGCCAATTATTAAACACTATGAAATCTCAATTTCAGTGACGACGTACTGTTGATTCTTGTTTGTAACAGTACTGAATTCATCAGTTTGTAATGCAGCATATATGTATACATATCCTTACCAAAAAAAAAAATATATATATATATACATATTGACCAAATTGTGGCTTCCACACTTACATTTTTAAATATTTTACTATGCCGTATTTTGTCGTGCATGTTCAATAACATATTTGATATTTATGTTTAGAGCTTTGACAATTTGGGTAAATTGTACGGGATCCGGTACTTCAAAATATCATACAAAAAACCTTGTGAAAATAAAAATTAACGAAATAAATTTCTAATCTCGTGTTCTATAAGTCACGCGCGTCTGGCTTTTGTTTGTGTTTTCTCGTACTGTATCCTAAACGACTATTTTATCCTTTTTTAATTTGCATGAAAAAATGAGCGAATAGTGGATATATATTGCATTGAAAACTCGATCTAGAATAATATCCAGTTTTCAACGTACAAAGTAAAGGTGTTTCAACTTCAATATGTACAGACGACTGTACTTTGTGGTCATTTGATTAAACATTTCCAGAAACCACATTTGGAACCGATTTATTTCCTTATCTAAACTTCAGCCCAATTTGTCCCCACGGCCCACAGTTTTTTGTTGATAAACCAAGATCGACTACTAATTTATTTGGACCAATAAATTTGAAGTGGAATTCGATTCTATTCGATCGGGAGTATGTATTAGCTTGGTCCACATCCAAGCCCACGGATTTGGATCTATTTGTGAACACATAACCTGATTCAATTCTATTGATTTTGAAAAGTTTGGATCAGAAACTCAGAGAAAGCATTTGTGAAGAAGACGAAAGTATTTTGGAAAGAATTAATTGTTTATTCATTCCTTAGAAAAATATATATACAGCAACGCTACACAACTTAACAAAACTCGTGAACACGATTTGTGAGGAGCTTCTCCAACTAACGGCTAGAAACAAAATAAGGAAAGAAAAAGGATATGTACAAATTACAAGACTACCCTTAAGACTAATAACAAATAACTATTCTGACAGATTTTCTATCTGGCTCGGAACTTCAGATGGTAAAAGGTAAGTCTTCGAGGGTGATTGCTTTTCGCTCATTCAGAAGCTACGTAGTGCGGTTAAGGATCTGTCATTCTGTCCCCTTTGAGTAATTTGATTGAAGATATTCGTAGTGTAGTTGGGTGCTTTAGTGAGTATGAGTTTTTTTTTTTGTTAGATGTGATATTAATAGAGTTGCTCACAAGTTAGTTAGATTTACAGATTCGATTCGCATTAATTTGGGTGATGTTTTTCAATTTATTTTGAATTTTGTTTCTGCTGATTTAAGTTAATATATTTCCGTCTCTCAATTTCGAGAGGTTTGAGTTTAAAAAAAAAATTAACTAGAGATTTTGAGTTCAAATCTTTCTGGAAATACAACCCTTACGTCTAAAATACTTATATAATTGATTATACATTTAACAATGAATACAGGTTACATGTAACAAAAAGAAAAAACAAAATAAAGGAAATAATTACAAGAAAAGAGCTTCTTCTATATCTCAATTTTTCAGCGATTTTCTCAAGAAATTAATAACCTGACACTCTACAAATTCTGTCAAAAAAAGAATAAAAAAGGAAACAAATTTACATATATATAATTATATACTCGATCTCTTATCGAAGGAAAATTCCTTAGTGGACCCCCGGCCGATGGTGATCTCATGGTGGTCCTGCGGCGGATGTGGCAGCGGCGCCACCTGGGAGGAGCTGAGCTGTTCGTGGTGAAGCTCCGCCTGTTGGTCGACGTAACCCATCTCGACGTGGTGGTGGATGGAATCGGCGCCGCCGCCGCCCTGATTGTGGAAACGAGTCGGCGACGGCGAGTCGTTCTCCCAGTTGTCGTAGTTGGAAATTCGTGGGGAGTTTTGTTGACTGTCCATTTCAGTTCTGTAGTGGCGGAGGAGATGGACGGGGGACATGCCGTGAGATGGGGTGGCTGGCCGGCTAGAGAACGGCGTCGTTGCGGCGGTGGAATGCTTGCTTTGTTTGATGTGTTTCTTGGCTGTGTGGTGCCAGTTTCTTAAGGCCGCCGCCACGCGTTCGTTGAATATAGTGGGTTTCATTGTCGACCCCATCTGTTCATATTATTTTTCAAAATTAGAAATATAGTCAGAAATAATTATGATTTAGTCTCTCTATTTTCTATAAATTAACAAAATAGTTCAGATATTTTGCTTCAATATAAAAACTTTTTGAAATAGGTTAATTATTTGTATTTTTTTTCTTTTCCTTCAAATGGTATAATTTAAAGACTTTTTTGTACCTGAGTGACGAGGGCATAAAGTGGGAGAGTAACATAGCTGCAAAGTATTTGTATGAGAACCCTGTTCATGTTGAAAATAAAATTGTTAATTTTTTTTAATCAATATTAAGCAACAATTAATATAAATATAAAATTTAAAGTGCTAGTAAGGTCGCTCACCCCATTGAAATCCTGATTACGATATCCTCCACATGTTCATGGAAACATGATTTCAACCCGAATTCATACTGTTTAAAAAAATAACAATAATATTAATAATGAATTATTATTATTTTAGAAATTAATATTGGTGTATTAGTAGACTTTAATTTGTCCTTATATATCCAATTATTCAGCAATTATAATGACACAAAAATAAATATAAGTAATATGAAACTTACCCAAGTCCAGGCGAAGAAGGCCAGTTGAAACGCATTCTGCAATATATGGTGACACCAAAATCGGAGGTGTTATTTACAAATTAATTAAGCTCTAAAATCATTTAAATTAAACTAATAGTGAGAATTACTTTTGTGACGAAACCAAAATTTCATTCCTAAATGAGTGCAATTAGTGAAAACTTTTTAAGTTCTCATTTTAATTGCAGTCAATAACCTTTTTTGGGTTGGATTTAAATAGAGGAACTAAATTTTAAGAACAAAAAAAAAAGGGAATTAAATTAAATATACCTGGAAAAGAACAAAATTAATTAGGTAAAGAATGAGACGTGGACGATTGAACCAGAAAAGATCATCTCCAGGTTGAACTACAGGCACGCCTTTTACGACCTCGCCTCGTTCTTGAATCCTCAGACCCATTTTCGTAATTATCACTTGTAGTTTGGTCCCGATTACCAATATTATCTGTGCATATCCAATTAATTAATTAATTAATTGACTTTTGGCAAAACTATAATAAATAAATTATTGAAATAATATCATCATATAAAGTTAAACTTATGATTTGATGCAACTAGAAATTGACTACTTACAATTAACGGTATGAATGGCAGCCAAAGATAGGAATACCAGCCTGTACAAGTCCACAAAAACTTTCTCAAATTTAGCACACTATTTATAATTAATTAAGTATATTTCTTAGAGTGGGACCATTTTAATAATTCATCGACCTATCTCGATTTCGTGTCACATTTCTATAGGTTTTTTCTTTTTATGCAACTGGGGATCTTGCGTTGATTTGTGGTTACACTTATATATAATATTTTGGGTGAATTACATATAGTTTTGATGTTTTGACATATTTATATTTGGGTTCATTTAGATGCGTATAATAAGGTTTTTGAACTGGTCTATATTAAAAATTTAACATAAAACGTGGGTTCCCTAGATGTAAACGACACCCAAGATCATTTAGTTTAACTTATATTGTATACATTTAGGGCCCGCTACTGATTTAGAAGCGAATGTTGACCAAATTTAAGGACCTATATGTCATAAACGCATCTAAGTGAATTTAAATGTAAATATGACAAACAAATATAATTCGCCCTAATATTTTAATTTAATTTGAAGAAAATATTGTGATATAATATAAATATGAGTTCTATAATAAATTGAAGAATAATTAATAACTTGGACTAATAATTATTATAAATTAATTAAACTCACCATGAGTATTGAAGAGTAGAAACAACACAGCAAAGAACCAAATTGGTGGGCTGAAATTAGAAGCAATAAAAAGGAAAATATTAGTTGCGACTTGTGAGTCGTAATTTATAAATTCATCCCCATAGTTTCAGAAATTACATCATAGCTAACTTGTATAGTTTCAAATTTCAATCAATTTGTAATTAATTAATAACATAGTTTCTATACATAAACTATACTGTTATTGATTATTTACCAATTAATTGAAGTTAATTACAAGAAACCGTGTCGTCGTTTTAGAAATTAGGGGATGGATTTGTAAATTCATCTATCTAACTATAGGAATAGCAGATGTAAAATGTGTGTGTGTGAAAATAAAGTACAAATTACCTAATTCCAACCACCACTTTGAAGTCCTCTTCAAGTGATCTATTAATATACTTCTGAAAGTCGAATCTAGCATGGCTTTGAGGTGCTAGGTGTGCCTGAATAATAATTACATCATGATTAAAATTTAAAAATAACTTACATAATATCAGATCAATTATGAAAAAAAAAATATTAACAATAATAATAACAAATAAAATAAAGAATCAGAACTATATATAGGAACTTTAATTTACCATAATAAATCCATGCCGTAGTGTCAAATAATCAACCTTCGGTACAGACCTTAAAAATTGTCTGAAAAAAGAAACCTGAAAAGTGCGAAAATGAAAAAGTATCAACATTTAATTCTGAGTTTTACAGACTACCTAACATTGATTCATATGAATGAGACTCGCGAAATTAATTAAAATAGAGACGAAACTTTCTCTCTCTCAGATTTAAATTCTAACTGGATAAATAGGTTTTTTGTCAAAATTTCTGGATTCATATTAATTAAGAGCAGATCGATTTTCTATTTTTAATTTCCCACGCATTTTTTTCCAAGTTCGGGTACTGTAAAGACTCAATTACTTAAGGCGACATTCCCAATTCAATTGCTCCATCCACAAACTAGGGTTTGAAGATCTTACTTAAGATATCTAGTACCTTATCCCGCTAGATAAACTGATCTTTGGTAAAAGCAGATCAATTGAGACAATAAAATCAATGCTATTATAAGCAACAAATTGATTAATAATCGGCCTATTACAAAATGCCTGAGTTTAGGTCAATCAAGTCCTTATCTACACATAAGGACCGCAACCTTCGATCTGTTACATTTTATTGACATTTTTCATTCGTTTTAGTTTCGATCACTTACGAAAACAACAATAATTGAGGATTTTAGGTTATACTATGATCAACACAAATTAATTAATGGAAAACGATGTTCTAGGTCTAGTAGTATTTGGACACTAATAATTTAACTTTTTGATAAATTTCTATATAGTATCACCTTATATGATTTTTTCTTATATAATTGAAAATTGGTCCAAAAGCAACATGATTGAGACATATCATCTTAAAATATGTTATTAAAATTAGCTAAAAGAACTAGCTAGCTTGAAATGATCAATGTTTCAATTATTTCCAAATTTAGTAAATATCTATTTGCAGACATAATAAAGCTATTTACCATTCCTGGCACGTCTAATGTTTAGTATATTTACACAACCATCATTCTTATTTTGAGAAATTATCATATAATCCCTAAATTTTTAATAAATATGTAAATATCCGAAAAAACTCTCACTTAGAATTTAAACTGGGGTTATTTGGCTGCTACTTTTGAAAAACATACAACATTATTAAAACCTCACGGATTACATTATAATTTCTCAAGCATGAAGGATCAATTTGTAAATACATCAAACTTTGGGGTATCTAATGTAATTCACCCTAATTAGATACTACACGTGCAATATTGAGCATATTTTCATTTTGACAAATATATTTGAATTAATAAGGTGCAACACTTTCATGCAAAGTAATATATAGGATTGAAGTTGCCAAAAAAGAATAAAGGAGTGTATTATTAAGAACTTACTATCCACAGTAGAATAGGAGTTTTGCTCCAGAAACTTAAGTGCCGCCTCCCGAACGATGTTTCTCTTGCAAACCTAAATCTCTCAGGATCTGCCAATTATTTATATATATATCACCAACTAAGTAAAAGAGAGATATTAATTTCGGAGCGTCCAATTCGTGCATTTACATTGGCATGTGATACACGAACACGGACATGATATGGCATGACATGACGACACATATTTTTTTAACATTTTGCATTAAAAAAATATCGAATATGGGTATCGAACACGACACGATAAGACATAATATAATTTTTAGAAGTGTTTTTTTTAATTGGTAAATATATATATATATAAATAGAAATTGATATGACATACCGTGTGAAAATTGGTACTCAATTGTCTTGGTTTCCTTTTCCCAGCCTTTCCATCTTCCCATCTAAAACATACCAAATCATATAATAAGATTCATAATATATACTATTTTGGGGTGATATATAAATGCGTAGAAATAAGATTTCTCTTTTAATTAACGTTCCGAAATAGGACTAAATGTGCTATTTCCTAAATCATAACCGACTAAAATTATACTAACTTTGACAAAATAATTAGGGATAATTACAATTACACTCCTGACTTAATTAGGGGTAAATATAGGAATACCCTCTCAATTGTTGGAAATTACAGACAGACCCCCTAACACAAACAAAAACTTAAAAAACTTAACAGAAATTTGTAAAATGACTATATTACCCATAACATTTTTGTTATATATAGTATTTCTTATATGTGAAATATTGAGAAAAGTGATTGAGTTGTTGTTCAATTAATAAAACATTAGTGTTTACTTGGAAACAAAAAAATTGACTAACAGTAGGACCTAATTAAGTGTTAGACGAAGCCATAATTGAGGGAGTATCTCTGTAATTTTCTACAATCGAGGGGGGTTTGCTGTATTGTTTTCTAAATTGATGGGAGGTAAATGTAATTATCCCAAATAAATATATAAAATCAAAATTTTCCACCTTCAAAATTTAAGAATTGTCAATGTCATGCCCCCATCTTATCACGTTGAATTAATGAGGCATTAATAAAAAAAATTAATTGTACCTTAGCTCTACCCAAAGCCATGGTGAGAATACAATAAAGGACATGAAAGATTGCCAAAACGAAGATGAAAATGTGTAGCTGATGAATACCATCCGAGGACACAAACGGAACTTTACCCTGCAAATTCAATTAATTAATTAATTAATTAAACAAGTCAATTTCCACGTAATGTTAATATATTTATTATGTGCATGTGAATGTATTTAAATTTCTTAGAATTGAAGGTAATTAAGGAAATCTGGAAATGGGAATAGTCATCGTGCCTTTTCAGCGCATTTGTCAGTTCCGCCAGCCGCCAAGATACGCCGAAAGCTTCCGCCGCCGTCCATGAGAAGTTTCCGGCGGTTGTTGTTTTCTTCGGCGTCATCTTCCGGTGATGGATAATACTTAGATTGCTCTTGCTTTTTGCCGCATGGGTGCCACGTGGCGCCCACTTCCTTCGATATACATATATTCGAGATTGGACCTTGTCCGACTGTTAGCAGCAAGGATATAAATCCCAGCAGCATCAACTCTGCAAAAAGAAAAATGAAAAGATAGGTATATTTAGTTTTAATTTTATTTAAATTTTAAATTTACATTTAATAACGTGAATAAATCAATAATGATGAGGAAATTATGCATGTAAATACATTATTTATATATGTACCTGATTTGACCTTTTCGAGTGATTCATATAGAGCCCTTTTGTGTTTCGACTTTAACCACTGAAAATTTTTGGAAAATATTGACAAAAAAAAAAAAAGTCATTTCTATTTAGATTTCATTGATGAAATATGAAAAAATTAAAACATTTCCATATATAAATACATGTTATAATATATATGTACTTACCTTTCCTATTAAATGGATGATGTGCTCGATGACAATTGAAACCGCAACCAAAACAAAACACACGGCAGCGACAGCCCACGTCGGCGTTTGCTCCAGTGATCTTCCTCCGCCGCCTCCGGCCATCCTTTTACACCCTCCGCCGCCCTGCCACGGCTCTCTGCGCCTCTCAGAAAACCCACACTGGGCTTATCAGCTTACTCCGAATAATTATTTTTGAAACCAGAAAAAGATCAATAAAGTATTTCCAATTTGAAAAAAAGGTAGAGAAAGAAGAGTTGCATAGGCTATGGTTTTGATTTTCGAATGAGAAATATTGCTATAAATAAAAGTATTTATATATAGTGAAAGGGGGCATATTTGGAATAGTATAAAGATGGGGGGTCCGAATGGGGAAGGTGGAAATTCTTGAAGACTTTGACTTATAGACGCGTGTAATAATTAAAAAAGGGAGTAGTGGAAGTCTCTGACCATGTCAAATTCTTCCAAAAAAGGGCACATATTTCTTTGACTATTTAGAATATAGTTAAAAGTTTCGGGGGCAAAATCAAAATATGTTAAAAGATTATTAGTTTAATCAGTAGGTTACTCCCTCAGTACTGTGATTACTTGTTTCTTGGAGTGTATTGCACACCTGGGGATTCAGAAACCTAAGGTGATATTCGAGTGTACCTAACATAAAATATGCACTATTAAGTATTAATTAAGGGATCATCGAATAAATAATACAGTACATATTGTAGAATAAATTTAAAAAATGAACTATATAATATAGAATGATTTTAAAGTTAGAGTGTACACGTGAACCCTTTAATTGTATGTAGCTTTGCCAGGACCGGTATACTCGCACCGGTCTTGATTTCT
Organism: Verbena officinalis; assembly: GCA_958496215.1. Lineage (NCBI taxonomy): Eukaryota > Viridiplantae > Streptophyta > Magnoliopsida > Lamiales > Verbenaceae > Verbena > Verbena officinalis. The sequence continues at coordinate 3,770,237 of OY292385.1, forward strand.
TAATTAAGTACGTACTCTATGTTTGATTGAATTATATTATACAATTAGTTTATTAAAAAACAGAATAGCATACACTTTCTTTGAATCAATTACATTATCATTATTTCAAATCTATATAGATATATTTATGTTTTTCAAATCAATCGATCTATAAAGAAATGGTTGTATACAAAAAGACTTACAGAATATATATATATATATATATATATATATATATATATATATATATGTATATATCTCAACATGCAGTTAATGATCAGCCTTTTGGGATGATCTTGCAGCATTGGCCTATTACGACAGAACAATTTTTTTTTTTTTTAAATCATTAGAACAGAAATTGACTTTGATTTTTCTTTGAGTACACAATAAAATTTTAGAATTTATATTTGCATGACCTTATATAGGACGGCTCATTTGTATATCCGAATTTCGATTTTTTTTATATATTGAATAATCTCAAATGTAGTACTAGATCTAGTTAGATTATTTATTAACATATACATTGAATTTTGCACCAAAAAAATAAAAATAAAAATTATACATTGAATTAACAAAAACTAAATGATTTTGACAATTATAAGAATTAACAAAAACTAAATGATTTTGACAATTATAAGAAAATAAGATATATATTTGATTAACAACAGTTAAGATATAAATTATTATAAGGACATGCAAATACTGAAGTTGTCATTAATTAAATACATGTGTTTATCGAACAAAATTTTGTTATATCACTAAAATGATTATTCATTGCGATTAGTGAAAAAAATGATATATGTAGTCTAAGTTATCAATAATGACTTCGTGACATTTTAGTTGAACGAAATCTAGGGTTTAGAAAAGAAATTTCCCATAACGAAACTTTTTTTTCTTTTTTTTTGTTCTTTTGGTCAACGACTTGTTACTTATTTGACTTCAACATCTCCGAACACCCACGCACACGAATATTTACGTAGACGGACACTCGCTTATATACAATATAGATCGTCCAAATTTCAGTTAATTAGTCGAGTAAGATAAGGTATTAGATTCCTTAAATAAGATTTGGATTTAAATAACTAACTTGTGTATAGAGTAATTGAGCTGAAGGATTACTTCCAATTGAATCTCTATAGTAATCGAACCCTAAAAAAATATAATTTAGAATGCTGACAAATAAAATTGTAACCCTTGCCTTCCATCTAGTTACATTTAGAGCCACAAATTAACACACTTGCAAGTTGTCCACGATTTGAACTTTGATTTTCCATAGTCGTCTTCTTATTGGATTTAAAGATAATGACACATTCGTTTAGAAGACCCCCCAACCAACCCATTAGCACCACAATTCCTACTAAATAAAAAACACCAATTACAATCCTTCAAAGAATAACTCGAAGATACCACCAGAATTCCAAAAGCAGTGATTTGTAGAATGGAGTCAATGGACCTGCAGCATGCAGCTTCCTCAGGGAATTGAATTCATATGGTGAAATTAAAGTAACAATCTAAATTCCAATGATGTGTCCATTGCCACCCGATAAGAAGCTGCATGCCATCTCATGAACGGATCATTTAAGTTGGAATTCCATATTTTGGAAGAAAGGAATTTTTTTAAAGTTCTTTTGGAAGTATATGCATGTATAAATTTGGAAGCACATGTGTTAGACTAAGACCAGAGCATATATCCACCATCAACTATAGTGATTAGTCTCTTCGCTGAATTGGAGATTTAAAGTTGCTTCATTCTCAAAGCTAAATTCGAAGCACTAACGTTTGATTAAAAATGCATGAATTACTTCCACTCAACCACACTCTCCTAATTTCAAAGCAATTGCAAATGGTCTCTTCTTTATTTTTGTTTAATTGTTTTGTATAGATCAAAGAAATGATTAATATGTATTCGAAATGCCCTGTACATTAGCCTCGATGTTGTTGGAATATTAATGGGTTGGGTGCGTGCTTCTTAGGGTGATAGAGCTCGTGTGTTATGTCGTCTTTCATTTACTTATTCTGCACTTTTAGTTAGTCGTTGTTTAATTAGCTAGGTATGGTCATGGCTTATGTTTTGTTTAGTTATGTTTATGGTTTGGATTGATCCTGTACATTAGCAATTAAAACAAATGGATTGTGAGCCACGAAATAAATGAAAATACATAAAAGTTAATAATTACGTTTTAGTAATCATATTTATTGTGTATTTGAGTTTAATTCTAAATTAACTAATAACTATTATTATCTATAATATAATATATGTTAGGTGATATCATTTTTTGTTTATAATTTTCGAATTATAATGTTTCAATAATAAAATTTTCTCAATATATGCACAAATAATAATATTAGCAAAATGTATAATAAGACTCGTATGCATAAATAATATAATATATGCGGATAATGGTATATTCAACGAATATGTAAATAGAGTGAATGTTAAATGGATCGAATGTTTGACAACCTATTTATAAATTGTTTTAAATGGATACGGATGATATTCTCTTTACACAGATTCGAATGTGGATATCTAATTTTCGATTACCTATTTATGCTCTTTAGAAAAATGGTTCTTAATGTTCTAAAGATTTTCATTAGTATAGATGTTGATTTCATAGAGTGGGTATACTATTTTGAAATTTATACTTAAAATTATAAGAGATAAAAAAATTATGTCTAATTACTTGCATAATAAAATGATTAATGTACCCTTACACAAAAGATTAATGTAAATGGTTTATAATGCATCGTGTTCATTTAATAATTAATGGCAAATGTAAATCTTTTAAAGAAATTAAAGCATTTATTAAAGTGGGCTTCATCTGCTTGGTTCAGTTCTTCTGACTCTGAAAGCAAACGCAAATGTTTTCACGGCCAGAAATCCAATAAATTCTCATTCAATCCCAGTTTATGTAACAATACGTACATAATTCTTGTACATGCTGCTGATCTGGGTCTCTCTGAAAAGGTATGATTCTTCCCCTGTTCTCCTTTTATTCCCTAATTTAATTATCTGTGCTGACAGTGTCACTCTGTGGGTGGGTGTGTGTTTTTGGTTGGGCGTTGGGTTTAGAGGTAATTTGTTACAGAATGGTGATGGAATTTATATCTGCTAGTGAAAATTTAGTTGTTCTTGATTGGGTTTCAGTTACTCAGTAGGGTTTTTTCCCCCTTTTTTTGGTTTATTTCATTGAGTTTGGTTCTTCCTTTTGTAATTTAAATTCTGGTTACTCTCTGATCTGAATTAGCTTCTCTGAGCTTATTCGGGCTAAAAGATTGAAACTCGAAGTGGGCTTAATAGGAATTAGGAAGCCGAAGCTTTGATTGAATTCAACATATTTTTTTGTTTTCTTTTCCCCAAAAGCTATATAGCCTTGTTTTATTGCCTATAATTGGTAAAATGATTTAGTAAGTGTTCCTTTTTCTTGAAATGAAAAAAAATATGATTTAGCTAGGTTCTGAAAGATGATTTTCTTGTCCTGGTCCCAACCATCTCCAAAAGAACAAAAAGCATGCATTAACAAGTAAGCTTTTTCTTCCTTGAACTCTGGTTTTTGTTTTATGATTTTGCTGTATAATTTCTTATACCTCGATCAACAGGTCTGGCGTCTTTAATTATGATAATAAATATAAAGGTGCAACTTCTAAGCCGGCTTCTACTCTTAAGCAAGACAAGGAGCTATCAGATAGTGGCTTCTTAGTTAACAATGCCCGTATTTTAGTTGGTTCAGGTCTTGATACTTTCGAGAAAGGCAAAAATGCTCTTCAGGATTGGAGGTTATGACAAATCTGTGTTGTACATATGATTAATTAACAAATATAAATTAGGGAAATTACTTTTACTACCCCTGAAGTTAGGTGAAATTACAAATCGATCCCTCTAGTTTAAAAATTTACCGTATAGTCTCTGATGTTTTCAATAACTATAATTTAACTCGGTTTTTACTTTTATAGTAGCTAGTAGGTTTTTGTGCTCATTAGCTACAATATCAGGAGTTTGGTTCAATTAACTCTAACTCAAATAAACGAACATTTGAAATTATATACTGACATGTTGACAAAGTTTCTAAATTAACCTTTTCGGTTTTGATTAAATTCCAATCATCAGATTTAGAAGAAAGGGTGCTTGTAATTTTTGTAACTAGAAAGGGAAGTTTATGTAATTTCATATTAGAGAGGAGACAAGTAACAGAAACATATTGAATTGAAAACGAAAAAGATATCAAGTTACCAGCAGATAGATGAGAGATGAAAACCAGATGACAGAGAAGCATTAGGAGTCGGCAATTACCGCTCCCACAGTAGGAAACATTGTAATGCTTCCATTCACTAAATTGTAAATCTTTGCAGAACTTATACTCTTCATATTGAATTCTTCTATCAAATACACAATCAAATTGGAAACGCATCCTCCAGTAGCAGGTGTTAGAAAACCCATTGTACCTATATACCATTTTCCCAAAATAAAAAAATAAAAATCACATATTATAAGTAGAATCAAACAATTCATAATATTCAAGTTTATAAGACAAGAGATCAATTAAACCTATGATAAAGGGAAACGTGATCCAGCCTCCCTGCTTATGGCGTGTTGATAAAACTGAACCATTCTCCATTAATTATCTTTAAGCTTGTTAATTTCTGAGAATTTTGTCTCAAGAGTAATGTGATGATGGTGAAATACAAATTGTTATCGAGTATTCTTCATAGTATGACAATTATTCTTAATTTGTAAGTGTTGCATTTTACCAGCAGCCAAAGTCAGCATGCATGCTTCTGCTAAAATAATTAAACCTGTGTTGTGCAAAGATACAGGAGGTTGAGTGACCCCATATGTTTGAAAAATATGGAAAGTGGCTTCCGAAAATTTCCCACTTAGGATTTCAATTTTTTTATTGAACATCAGGGACTATACGAATTTGTAATTTCACCTAACTTTAGGGGTCGTAGATGTAAATCGCCCTATAAATTAGTAATAGAGTTGATTGCATTTCACGATTCAATTTTTGCAGGCATTTTAGCTTGAATTGGGCATTTGTCGATCCCAAGACTCCTATTCAGAGTGGGGTGAAGTTCTGTGTGTGTAGTAAAGTGATTTTCCCATGGCTTATGTTGCCTTTGGAAGTTGTTTATGTTGATGAATCCAAGAAAGCTAAAAATGGGGTGGCCTCGTTTAGCTTTGGCAGTGGAACTCTTCAAGGACACCTACTGGTATTTTTCTCGTATTGTGTTTTTAGTTTTATTGCTTTCTCTATCTAGATCACATTATGAGACAGTAAAGGAGTGTAAGAGAAGTTGCAGCTGTCCCTCCAAAAGTCTATATAAAGTCATATTTTATAAGGCGAATTACATGTACAGCCCTTGAGGTTTGATCTAAGTACAATTTAGTCCATCTATTCTTAGAAATTACAAAAAACTCCCTGCCATTTCACTTTATTACGAAGCTCCCAAAAATAGGCTGATTATTTGCAAGTTTTTACTCCATGCTGTATAGTTTCAGGGAGTATTTTTGTAATTAGTGAAATGTCAGGGATTTTGTAATTTCTGAAAACAGAGGTACTAAATTGTAATTCGCAAAAACTCAGGCATAGTAGATGCGAATTGCCCTATTTTATATGTAGTTTTCTTAAATCCCCGAAATGGTAAAATGATATTGTTATATTTTAATTTAATTCAAATTTCTGTTTTCCCCAAGTCAAAATTTCTTGCTTCGTCCTTATGTGTATTGAGCTGTTAATTACTGAGGGATAGCTTGTGTTTAAGGTTTTTTTTTTCCTTTTCTGAAATTGATGCACTTCTCCTTTAGTTTTAGATGATATTAGGGATGCAGACATGGTTTAATGATGTATTCTTCTTCTGGTAGGTATAATTATTTGGGATACCCCTGGGGTTTGTCTCAAATACAGAACTTCCCCTGAAATTTCAGAATTACCAACTCCCCCCTGCGGTTCAGTATCTTCCGTTAATTTTTCCATTAGCCTCAGAACCTCAGGGGGGAGTTGTTAATTTCCGAAACCTCAGGGGTTTTTTATATTTGAGCCAAACTCCAGGAGTTATCCCTAATTATAATTATGCTAGATATATTATCTCTAATCTTGAGCTTTTGGGGTTGAGAAAACTGTCCCTACTTCAAATATTTCAGGAAAAAGTCTATTATTTTTCGGGGCATTTTTATAAGTTTGGCTCATCCTGATCGTATTTTCTTGGATTTCGTGAGACTTTATATATGAATTGTTAACGCTTTTGATTTGGCTACAAAAAACAGGCAGGGGAAGAACGTTTTTCAATCACAATGGATGAAAATAAGGACGTCTGGTACGAAATACTTACATTTTCTAAGCCTGCAAGCTTTCTGTCAGTTATGGGATACCCTTATGTACTTCTCAAGCAAAAGCATTTTGCTCATTGCTCTACGTTAGCAATGCAGAAACATTTATCAGCTAAGTAATGTACTTCTAAACATATCAGAATCTGTGTTAAGTTCGTTTTTTTCGGTAGCTATATGTGTAAAGTGTTAAATGGGTAAGTTGTAAGTAATGTGAAAGTTTGTCAAATACATGAAATCCCATGAGGTTTCAGAAAATACCAACCCTTTGAGGTTCACTATCAAGGGGTGAGATTTTTCCATTAGCCTCAAAATCTCAGGGGGCAGTTGGTAATTTCAAAAATCTTAGGGAGTTTCTGTATTCGAGCCCCAATTGACGTTTTCTTTTTGGCGTTTTTAAAGCAATCTATTACATTAATGTACCAATTCCAATTGAAAAAAACAAAGAAAAAAAAACTAACGAAAAAGAAAGATTGGATAGTAGAATACCAGATAAAGGAATTCAAACTTGAAGATTTGGAAATATATAATTCTTTTCAAAGTAGAATTCCAGGCCATACTGGTGGAATATCAACTTGACTCGACTCATTACGACTTATTTTTTCTTGTTTTAAAATGATTTTGGTCACGATGCGATGTCCTTATGAACAAATTAAATACATTTTTGTCATTTTCGCAGACATAGAAAATTAGAGTAATTAAAACCCTAACTTACAGTTTTCCTTTTAGTAGTCGTGATAGTTTACCCAATCTATAATAAAGACCCTTCCAGAAGTTCCACCCACAAGCCACAACATTAAAAACTAATAGAAAATGAACACAACCTATGAAATATAGATACGACGATACGGATTTTCGTTGACATTTAATTATGCTAGATAAGTGTCCGACACGACACGATATGATGGAATTTTTAAAAGTGTCCGTGCATAAAGCACAGCCCCTTCCCAAATATATAAGACCTGAAACGTTGATCAACTTAATTATAACTTCTTTTTGGTCCCTGTCTTGACTTCCAATATGATTGTAAGTTTGTACCTAGTCTCGTGTGTGAACAATGAAGGTCTTTAAAGGATACCTCGATCAGCAGGACTGCAGGTCCACATGCATGCATTTGGTTAAGTCTTGTACCACACAAAATGCTAGCTTCAAAAATCATTGAAATATATATAGTTGATATATATGTCAATTAATCACCGAATTTTGATTAATATTCATATGGGCTGGCTATAGGTTTTCTATTTTAAAATATAAAATGATTAAAATCAGCAGCAGGTTCTTGAAATACAAAGTTAAAATAGCAATTTTTCTATTGGAATTTCACTTCCAAATGTTTCTTGAATAAATAAAACCTCGCTAGATAACTGATATGATCTAGGTGGCTATTTTCGGAAGTTTGACTAATTTGCTTAGGCTATATATATACAAATAAATTAGCAGTTTAGCACAGACCATTTGACATTTTTAATGAATAATTTCTTTCTCGAAAGTCGAAATTGATCATCAACTGCTGCTAATGGAAACTATATCTATTTATATTTGTGTGTACTGTCTTTATTATAAACGCGTTACTTCACATGAGTATAATGCATTTTTATTAGTAACATTGTAGTGTTAAAATGGGAATCCCCATAACGAGTAAGTAATCAATGTGTACAAAAAATATTTATGTGTGCGCAAAAATAGCACGTAAAATCTTGTTTCGAATTATTTATTCTTTTGAAGCACGTTAATACATGTTTTTGGTTAAACTTAAAATCCATAAAAAACTCATGTATGTCTAAGTTCTAAATTTTCCTAGTACAATTAACTTTCTTAATTCTTTATAACATAAAGTTTATGGTTCAACTAGCTTGTTCCATATATATTCAATGCATGTTACTAGTTCATATTTTATGGGACATATTGGTCATTTTCATAGATCGAGGAAAAAAAATTAAAAACAAAATAACAGTCACAATTCAAACTCATATACAACATTAATATTAACCAATTGATGATCAGTTCGGGTCTTTTTGTGCTTACTTTTTAAATGATATCATGTTTTTTTCAGAGAGTTTTTCTGTGTTACTTAATCTTAACATTGATTGAGGTGATACATGCAAAAGTCTCCATTAATTAAGGCCCCGTGATCCAGGCATGCATCCGGCCATTTCACATCTAGCTAGCTGGTAAATAAACAATAATTTCTCTTTCTTTCTTTTTTTTTTTTTTAACAATTGTGGGAATTGAGAGATCTGCATTAATTTCAAGCTACCTCAATAATTAATATAATTACATTCTAACCAAGTCAACTTATGAAGATAGGACCTCCACTAGACCAACTTATTCAGACTTTAATTTGCCTAGCTTCCAACCTTAAGGACCGACTAGAGTATGCAAGCCTTGAAAATTTGTTCTAATATTCCTCCACTCATATATGTAGAACATTCTTAAACTTAATTATTTTCAATTTTTAACAGCTCCAAAAGTTGAGGAAAAACATGGCACCGGCCGCCGGAGGAGGAGGTAACATAAGTCGCTCTCTGCAAGAAACCCCGACTTGGGCTCTCGCAGCTGTTTGTTTTGTGTTCATCTTCTTAGGCGTTTTCATCGAACACTTAATTCATCTTGTCTGCCGTGTAAGTATATATATTTTACACCTCATCTCTTTTCTCCAAGATCTCAGAAAATTAGTACGAATTTTCGTAGCAATTCAATTTTATTATATGCATATTATAATGTTATGTAGTGGCTTAAAAAACACAAGAAAGTTGCTCTCTACGATGCCATGGAGAAGCTGAAGTCAGGTTAGTTTCCATGAATTTTGAAATGATGATCATACTATTTTTAATTAAATTTTTCAAGAAAAAAAAAAGGGATGATCGATCTATCAGAATAATGAATGAATGAATTTAATTCTTTTTTTGGAGGGTTGCAGTATTGATGCAGTTGGGATTCATGTCACTGATTCTAACAGTGACTCAACGTTGGATTTCGAAACTATGCATACCAAATAAGGTAGCAGATACGATGTTGCCGTGCAGAAAACCTGCAGCAGAAAGCAGCAAGACTGCGAAAGCTTTACAACATCTGTTGAAGCCTCATCCTCATCCTCATCATGAAAGAGAAGTGGCTTCTGCTGTAATTTCTGATTCTCTTGATCATTGTGCTTCTAAGGTTTGTGAATTTAATTTATTTGTGAGCCCCTCTAATCTAAACTTAGGGTTTCTGCTAGGGACGATATTTTTGGGTAAATATTTGGAAGATTTATATATTTTACCAAAATTAATTGGGAGTTGTTATTTACACTCTCAAAATGTTAATTGCACTCCAAATTTATCATTAAGTGAAAATAATATCCCTCATTATTTAATATTAGCTTCTTCTGTCTCTTTTTTTAATTTTGTGAACAACCAACTTATTATTATATCTTATTTTTCACATTTTTATAAACATACTACAATTTTTTTCTTTCTCCATAAACTAAAAAATTTTATGCTTTTCTTTTTTAAATTTAATAAATAATCTCTGAGCTTTTTAACCCATAAAATCAAATTCTTTGTTCTTTCTCTTTAAATTTTATTAAAATTTAGGAGATGAAAAATACTACATGAAAGGGGATGTTACGTTTTTAATAATTAACAATGATAAACTTTGGTTAGAGTCCAATTAATTCATGGATACATGAAATCCAATTTTTCTAACAATAAGTATATAAATTTCGAAAAGAAAATCATACTATTTCCTCTAAAAGTTAATTTTACATATTTTTTATATTAAAAACTAATCTATATTACTTTAGATAGAGTATAAGAGCTTTTAAACACAAAAACAATTTATTATATTTTTTAAGTTCTAATAAGTTTCGAAAAATGATAAAGAATAAATTGAATTTTTGAAAAATAAACTAAAATTCACATACAATATATTAAACAAGAAAATAATATAAAAGAAACAAAACAAATTTAAGAGGAATATAAGATAGAAAGAATAAGCAAGCAAGAAATTAATAAATAGGGACATTTTTGACATTCTTTGATAAATTTGGAGTGTTGTTAACAATTTGGGAGTGTAAATAACAACTCCCAAATTAATTTCAAGAATTATATTGTAATTTTTTCAAAATTAATTTATAAATATACCAAATTTTTAGGTAGTCTGAAGTTTTTTTGGAATTGTAATATAGGTTCAATTCCAAAAGATATTTGAGTCTTTTAATTGTATTAAATAAAATAATTTAAAATGAACTCATGTAGCATGAGGGTGTAATGTGCATATATTTATGAACTGACATAATCAAAATGGTTACTTTCTGTAGTATCGTACTTTTACATTTAGCTTTATCATCATGACAAATGCCTTAATTATTCATTTATGACCATTTTAATTTTATAAATGTAAACACCAACTTTATCTACATTATTTTATTTTAAATGTATGGTCCCTTTTCTATTATGTATAATTACATCACTAGGGTCAACAATTAAAATGATTAATATAAGACACATCAATCAAAATTTAACATTATTTTATGTATATATAATTGGTTAGGGAGCTCCGGAGTTAATTAATTAATCTTCCTTTACCAAAATTTAGTTAGTCAGAATATTTTTTAATCAAAGTCTAGGGTTTAAAACCTATCTTACGCATAAAGTAACTGAATTGGAAGGGTCGTCCCAATATCTTGAACTTCAATAGAAACCCGAAAAAAAAAACCCGAGTGGGAAACATAATAATAATAATAATAATAATAATCTCTCTTTTTAGACAATAGGAATTACAATTATTTGCATTTGCACAGGGAATGAGTTCATTCATGTCACAAGAGGGCATCAGTCAGCTCAACATTTTCATCTTTGTGCTAGCAGCAATGCAGATTGTCTATAGTATGGCCACTATGGGCTTGGGTAGCGCCAAGGTACAATTTCACTATAATATCAAGGTTTTTCATTTTATAATTAATTAATTAATTAATTTTATTTCTTTTTTTCTTAATTAATTTCCTGACCAAGAAAAACCCAGAAAATCAAATTTCCAGATATCACTGGTATATAGACTATTTAAATAATAAAATTCTTCAAAAAATTTCAATTATTTTTAATTTCTTTTCAATCATTTAATTTTGTAGATATTCCTTATGGAATTAATGATTGTAAAATTATAGAGAATGAAACTTTCCAGATGTCAGGGTGGTCATATGGAATGATTAAATAAATTAATCATACGCACGAAACAGCCCATATTAAAGAATATTCCAAATTTTTTTTTCTGTTCAAACATTTAATTATTAGATACGTATCCCTAATTTTTTCTACTTATCTTTTTTTTTTCATTTTATATCAATTATTATTTAATTAAGTACAGATGAGGAGGTGGAAAACTTGGGAAAAGGAGACTCAAACTATAGAATACATGGCAGCAAATGGTAAAACGTCCTGATCGAACTATATATACTTTTTTTCAAACCTTTTGAAGTTGGAAAATATAAAATGAGATGAATATAGTAACTACTTAGGCTAAATTGCAAGTTTTATTAGGTAAATTTGATATTTTTGGAGTTCAAACCCGTCATTTATCGCTTTTTAATTTTGTCTTGTAATTATTTTCAATTTTTCTTTGCAAGAATCTCCAATTCTTACCCGAAATTTGTTGGAAAAATCACTAATATCGCATGTGAAACATTCAATTACAATTATTGGATTGATCTCCTTCTTGTTTAGGTCAAAATCCCAACATCTGTTGAAGCTGCATATAACTTCACAAATTATCCAATTTTCACCATAGGACTAATACAAATAACAAAGATGATGAAAATTGGCCAATTTTGAGAAGGTGTTTTTCTTCCATTATAGGAATCTTGACTTGGATAATTAATAATGAGAATCTGATAATTAATTGTGATGGAGTGTTTTACTGTCGATGTTGATGATTTTTCTGTGAATTTCAAATAAATGACGGGACTAAAACACGAAATTAAAAGGTCAAATTACGGGATGATTCTTGCAATTTCCGGCCCCTACTATTTCATTTCACACTTAATTGATATATACATAAGCAACGTCTATATATATGTAGATCCAGAAAGATTTAGATTCACAAGGCAAACAACGTTTGGAAGGCGACATGTGAGCAATTGTACAAATCCTGTTCTGCTGTGGATTGTGCGTACTACTCTGCTTCTCTCTCTACAACTACTTTTAAGTACTTTTTTTCTCCATTTTCTTCTTCGATCGAAATGCAAATGTTTTTACACAAGCTAAGTACTGTTGAAATTGTTATCTACAGAAATGCTTTTTCAGGCAATTCTTCCGATCTCTGGCCAAAATTGACTACTTGACTTTGCGCCATGGATTTATTTCGGTTAGTACATGTGTTCGTGTGTACGTGTATATATATATATATATATATTCAATTTCCTTGAGTACGTACGTAATTAATATCTGATTATCTGGAAAACTAATTCATTATATATATATATATTTTAGTGTTTCTTCTGAAATCTGTGAATTTATAATAATGTATATATACAAATATTAATATTTCACCTACCATTTACCAACCAATGCACGTCGGTCTCCAATAGAATTTCATCCCAAAACTCTAATATATGCACCGTTTGCAATTTCACCATCCGAACCTTACAATCAATTGCTCTGAGGGAGTTATTTATAAAAAGTTTTTTAGAGGAATTATGTATACATTTACAGGGGTTAATTTATTGGTAAGATTTCGATGGTTCTTAGTACTGCGCTGTTATTGTGATTTATTAATTTGTTGAATTCTAACTCTGTCAATTTTTATTCCGTAGGCTCATTTATCGACAAATAACTCCTTCAATTTTCAAAATTATATACGACGATCTCTGGAAGACGACTTCAAAGCTGTCGTTGGCATAAGGTATACAATTAAAACACAAATCAGAACTTATTCTTCTTCTATATAATAATCACTTTAATTGTTTAATTTCGTCATTTAATTTTTTGGTCACAGCCCAATCATGTGGTTCGTTGTGGTTATATTCTTGCTGGTTGATGTACATGGTAATTAGTGATCAAGAACCAGTAAAGTATCTAATTTTCATGAATTTTCTATTTTTATAAATTAATTATGAATATAATTTAGTTTTCAAATCATGCATATATCCTCCTCAAATGATTTCATAATTAATAATTCTATTATGTTTATTATAGGTTGGAACGTATACCTCTGGGTCTCATTTCTACCACTCATTGTAAGTAAATAATATTCAGGGTAAAATTAAACTATATCTTAATTTGTAGCTAGGCCAAAAACTAGATTTTTTTCGTCTATTTTAACGATCACAAGGGTAATTTAATTTGCAATTATTCCCTATATATTCTGTTGGTCAATATTAAAACCATAAGGAGTAACTACATATAAACCCTACAAAAGTATTTCATATTACAATCAAACCCCTGTTAGTAAACATATAACAAATAAATACGATCAGTGGGTTTTGAAATTACAAAAGACAACCAGCATCACTAGGGTTCCAATAAAAAGATGCATGGCGCGCGAAATATTCCAAACAAAATATTGTGTACAAAAATTAACAAAACCCTAACTAGGGGATGCTGGTTTTTTCTGTAATTTCAAAATTCATTAATTCATGGGTGTATTTGTAATATTCCAAATATTGAAATACCGAAATATTGTGTAAATTTGATAGAAGTACCCAGCTAGGGTGTTAATTGGTTTTTTTCTGTAATTTTCAAACTCATTAATGGGTGTGTTAATTTGTAATATTTGATTAACATATAGTATATAGATAATCTTGATTGTAGGAGCTAAATTGGAAGTAATAGTGGCGCGAATGGGAGTGCAACTAACAAATCAAAGCACAGTAATCAGAGGATCCCCTCTGGTGCAACCCGACAACAAGCTATTTTGGTTCAATCGCCCCAATCTAATCTTGACACTTATTCATTACACTCTATTTATGGTAATTTAAAATTCTTTATTTAGAATAAATAGTTATAAATATTAAACAAATTTACATCTGAATTTTTTTTTATGGAATTTAACTTTCTGACCTTCTTAATTGCAGAATGCGTTTGAGTTTTCCTTCTTCTTGTGGGTCTCGGTATACATCATCTTCTTGCTTTTCTTATATAGTTATATGCATTTTTTTTTAAATATATGTACACAATTCAACTCTTGTCATTGCAAGGAGTCGAACCCATACCTCCACGTTGGGATTAATTTCTTATGTGCAATTATGTAATTGATTCTAATTAATTATTAAGGTTATATATTTAAAAGAAAATTTTACATTTTTCAATTGAATATTTTGCAGTGGCAATTTGGGATAAATTCGTGCTACCACGAGAACATACTGATTATTATTGTCAGAGTCGTATTAGCGTGAGTAAATTAATATTATTAATTATTTTTTTAATTTACATATATAAATCCTTCTATCTCATGTTTTGATACTTAATTATTCCTTAAAATATTATATATAATTACTCTAAAATTAATTATGTAAAACGAAATTGTAAATTCTCTTGTATATTTACTCAAAATTGACTTGATTTGTGTGTTATTTAAACTATTTAATTTGTAGGGTAATGGTTCAAGTCCTTTGCAGTTACATCACTCTTCCTCTCTATGCCCTCGTAACTCAGGTTTGGCTAGCTAATAACCCTTCGATCTCCCCTAATAACTCAGATTTGAGGTTTGATCTAGGACTCGAATCCTAGACCTTTAGTTAAGCATAGGGGTGTCAATTCGGGCGGGTTGGGTGGGTTCGGGTTCGGGTTGGTCGGGTTGAGACTTTTTTGTCCTCAACCCGAACCCGAACCCGACCCGACACTCAACCCGACACCCCTCAACCCGAACCCGAACTGTGTGGGTTCGGGTTGGGTCGGGTTGACCCGAATTTTTTTTTTTTTCTAAAGTTAAAAATAAAAATTAATTACCATGGTTGTCTATCCATAAAGATTATCGTCTTACAATTTCGTTTAAAAATAAAAATGAAAAAATGAATTGACACTAACTAGTTAAATATTTTAAAACGTTGATTATTACTATTTTATATGAGACAAAATTTTAAGATATTTTCCATTAAACTAACAAAAACTTAGACGTTTGTCTTATCATATATATATATATATATACATATATAAAAATGAATGAGTGAAATGTTTTGGAAACATGCTTATGTGTTAATGAGTTGGATTAGTTAAAATTAGTTCATTTTGCCATGTAGATTATTTCTATAATTAAGTTCATTAATTGTGTTTTTGTAACTTACATATATATTTAATTGATATTCCATATATTGGTTTATATTAAAAAAATTGTAACTCCTATTTAATTATAGAATTATATAACTACTTTATATAATATTGATATTGAAAATTTCATTCAAGAAATAATTTTAAGTAAACTTTAATAAGTTTTGCTAATTATTATGAACTTTACATTTAAATGCTAAAAATATATATATATAATTGAAGGGGAGCTTAAAACTATTTATAGTTTAGATATAATATTCAATTTGTACATGAAAGCATAATATAGAAGAATTACCATTCACAAAATATTAACAATATTTGGGTAAAAGATTATTATTTAGTTCTCTAATTAAATTTTTTTTATTTTGTATTCTTTTTATCTATCATGTAATTGTATTTTTAAATTTTCTTTTAATTATTTGTGGGGTCACATAATTACATATATTTCTTAGAATATAAGTTTAGTTAAATTTTATTATTACCTTAATATTATAAAATAAATAAATAGTTGGTTTTTTTAGAAAAAATCTCTAAATACACATGTTTCATTTCCATTTTGCAGTGGAAAAATTATATTTAATTTCAATGTAAATAAATTTATTAAGTTATTACATATAAATATTAATATTGCCATAATATAAAGAAAATTTCAACAATAAAATGAATATTATTGTTAATTAATAATAAAATAATAATAAATTATTCAACAAAAAAATAATACCAAATATACAAGAGATTCTAATAATTATTTAGATGGTCTATTATGAAATATTTTCTATAATTTAATTATTATTTCAATATTTTTATATTGATTGTGTGCGTGATTTAAAAAAAAAACTATATATATATATATATATATATATATATATATATATATATATAAATATATTCCCTCTATTACAAATATAAAATCATATCATATTACTATTTTTATATATTTAAAATGAGTTTTTCATACATATAGAGTATAATTATTTTATAAAAAGAATTATTTTAGTTTTTAATTTATAGTATTCATAATAAAAAAATCGGGTCGGGTCTGGTCAACCCGCGGGTTGACTTGACCCGACCCAACATACTTCGGGTTGAAATCGGGTCCGACCCGGTCTGACCCGAACCCGAAAACCCCCAACCCGAATCCAGTATTTTTCGGGTCAGGTCGGGTCGTCGGGTCATAACCCGAATTGACACCCTTAGTTAAGCACGCACGCGCCTTGATGGTTTCGCCTAATCCCGAAAATTAATTAATACGTCGATTTTAATTTGTAGATGGGTTCTCAATATAAGAGTGCAATACTAGACGAACAAACAATTCAAGCAATAAAAGAATGGCATGCAAAGGTGAAGCAGAAGAGGAAGATAGAATTATACGGGCCGTTGATCAGTACTCAAGATCATGATTCATCAACGGTGTGGAGTAATGCAGGTACAACTGTTTCCCCAAATATCTCATCCTCCGGCCTCCAACGAGCACCCACTCTAATTGAGCTTGCTACGCGTGGTGGAACTCATGAGATCTCTGAGATAGTTGAATCTCAAGACGACCACTTGAAAGATAAAATTCAACAAGAAAGATTTTAGGCATATATATATGTAACTTGCATTGAATGTGCATCTGAGTGAGTGTAAGCAAATTTTAGTTTGATATTAATTTGTTACAATATATATTGTAGTTTCGGGTTATAATTAAGTTGTATATATATTTATAATTTTGGCTCTCATTTAAATGGGTTTATAGTAGTCGAGTCGAACTATTTAGGTATAAAATTCTCTCTAGCTATTAATGTTGTTGTATGCGTTAATTCCTAAGGAAACTCAAACTCGAGACTTTTGATTAAGCTCACATAAAGTCGAATAAGCCATAAGGTATATCACTGGCTCGTTATTGTTAGTTTATGTGTGGATAGCCCTAAGTTAGGGAATATGGCATCAACACTTTTGCAATGCCTATAGATTGTTTTATTTTATTATTGAATTTAAATATTTAAAAAGAAATGAAATTCAATAATGCATGCACTTTGTTAAATGTGAAAGGATTAGTTACATAGATTGCTAAATTATAATTTATGATCCTCTTAGTCAAATAATTACAATTTATATCTTACACGAGTACAACAAAAACACCCAGATATAAGGATTCTGTTAGTTATGGACTAAACCCAAATGTTACCTAATGGGACCTTAATCCATAAGTATTTTTTATAATTATCTAATTTCGGGGTATAACTATAATTGGTAAGCTAAGAGGGTTATAGACTTATAGGTTATAGTTTAACAAACTCCTTTGTGGTCTAAACCTAATTATCGCGATGTGAAATATAAGTCTAATAAATTTAGAACAAAGAAACATGATGTGTTTTGAATTAGGACTAAACATCGGACAGAGACAGGATTGTTGTTGGCTCATTGCATTAAGAGATAGGCCCACATGTAATACTAAATTAAGGCCCGAATCGAAATAGACAGGCCTCAAATAAGAGATAGAAAACAAAAGACAGTTGAAGTTGAAGGCCCACCTCTCAATTAATCTTATTGGCCCATTAGTGACTGGTTGGCAACCAATAAACATCAATCACTTTCAAGGTGACATCTATCCGATCTTTGCTGGAAATTTTAGCTACTTAATTTGTCTAAAATTTATTAGTCAGTAAAAAAACATATAAATTGTCTAAATTTAGTGATAGAGCTATAAGAAACATAAAAGGGAAAAAGATTTTTGGCATTCTAATATTTATGTAATTATCGTATTTCCCCATTATTTCTTAATTTTATCATCTAAAACAATGTGAATTTTTATGTCCTGCCATCTTCAATTGAATTTTGGCAAAATATTCTGCCTGAAAATTATCATCCATCAAGAGATAATCACCAAGTCTTCAAAATGACTTCACAAAAGTCGATCTTTTTGCCGCCTATTGAAGAATCAAACACCCTATCGTCACCGGACCACCGGCAACACCAACTATTTTATCAAATTAAAATTTTTCATTAATTATTTATCCTTTATCAATCAAAGCTTTAATAAAAAAGCTTATACTTTTACCGCGTGAACAGGCTTTTGATCGTCACGTGCAAGTTGCAACGCAAGTGTTGAACTCTGGCAAAAAATTAGGTTTCCGGTGGGTCATTATCCGAATTCACGAGAAAATACAAGTTAAGAGCATCCAAATTTGTTATTATTGTTCTAACATAACCTTAAATCAAAGACTAATATTATTATTTAATCTCTTTGGCCACTTGACAAAATTCATTTGACAGGGGTATTTAAAATTTACTGATGAAGAGACAGAAAGTGACAGATAATATGAAGAGATAGGGTACGATGAACGCGGGGGGCAACCCCACTGCTCACTCCCCCGACAAATATGGTTCGATTAAAGCAGATAAAACACACAATCACACTAACATATAGAGCAGAGCAGCGGGGAAAGCTAAGTGTTAGTATGTGTGTTGTGCGCATCAATGCCGAATTACATTCAGTACCCCTAATATTTTCCATAATTACAAAATACTCCCTCAGTTTCAAAAAATTACAGAAAACCCTCTGATATTTCAAACAATTAGAGGGGGGTTTCTGTAATTTTTAAAATAAAAAGTGTATTTTGTAATTATGACAAAATTTAGGGGTACTATATGTAATTCGTCCAGACATGAAATTAACATTATACATGAATGCATGCATGGCAGAGTAAGATAAAGACTGGACGGCATAACTCTCGAGGGCCTTCTCTCTCTTTCTTTTCTGTTTCAGAAAAAATATCATCACTTATTTCTGATCTTTCCCTTTCCTGAGCCATTTGCCAATGTTCTCTCTCTCTGAGAGAGAGAGAGAGAGAGAGAGAGAGACTTTAATAAAGTGATGAGTGGGCAGAGTATTATTTTAGAAGATGAAGAAAGTGAGGGGAGTGACATTTCATGCATAAAACTGTACGTGTTTCGTTTAGATTCTTTCTCGCACATGAAACGGGCCATCTGATGGAACACAACACCAAGCTTTTTTGTTCCCCATTTTCAGCCTAGCTAGCTTCAATAATAATAACAATAATAAACTATATAGTGATGGTAATAATTCTATCAGACACATGATTTTAACACCAAACAGTTACAAACTGGGGGGGGGGGGGTCTTTTTGTAAGATTTTGTATAATGTAAATGGGGTATTTTGTAATGATTTTCTAATTGTTTGAAACCTAAGAAGGGTATATGTACAGTATCAAAGAGAAAGAATGGGGTGGGCTCTAACGAGCAGCGCCAAAGGCGCAGGCCAACCCGATTATATCACTTTTCTTTTCACTGTCTGGTCATTGCAGACCTTCTTATCCTACCTCACGCGCTTTCTTTGTGCTTGGTGTTTAATTCTATAGTTTTTTTTAATTATTATTTTGTTTAATGGGAGGAAAAAATAATGATATTTTTACTAGAAACTACAATAACTAGTTCTATCATTGAATGGCATGTATATTAAAGGGTGAGACAGCTCATCATAAGGTTTAAAGTTGTTTTATATCCAAAGTCATGATTTGATGCTTGATTAGAAACGAAGGAGTCTATTCCATTCCATTGTAATTAATCGAATTGAGTTAATTTAAAACCAACTTTAAAGCTTACAAAAGGAAGTGTTATGTTAGTTTTATTAATTATCTTAATAAGTTGAGTTTAAATATGATCAATCTCGACACAAGTACCAATTACTTGATTTATTTCCAACTATATATATGTCATATATGTTTTAAGTTGTTCGTTTTGCAGCCACCTTTTTGAGGAAAAAGGAATTGAGTTTGACTCTTCTGCATACAAATAGTGATGTTTTCACCAATTGGAAGAAATAGTCCGAGTTCTATTAAGGGCACTTATATTAGTAATTTTCTTTCTTTGAAGATAAGTATGGTGAAACTAATTAATTAATTTAGCTTAAAATCATTTGAAAGTACTAGTAATATGCCAACTAATATATAAAATATTTGTTAGAGAATAGATGAAGAGAGGGATCGAACCACCACTTAACATAGATTAATTAACGGTTTAAAGTTAATATTAGATTAATCAGATGTTTCAAGTTTGTGTTTTTAGAATGTAGCTCCCAACTCCACATATATAAAGAGAAGTACTTTTTGAAAGGAGAAAAACATAGATGAAGAGAAAGTGGGATTGAGCAATTGATGAATGGATGACTAGCTAGAGAGTACGTTTAAAGCATTAGAATCCTAACTACTAACACAGTAACACTAGTCGCTGCCAAACTTATTTGGGGACCACTTCTAGACAACTCTCTTTCTCTTTTTATTTAGAGATAATTATACTTACACCCCTCGATTTAGGGGCAAATACTGCAAGACTTCCTGTATTATTGGAAATTACAAATAGATGTTCGCAGGTGCAATCTACCAACCACGTAGACCCCTTCGAAAATGAAAATGCTGTAGGATTGGGACGAATAAATCCCATGTCCTTGTAAACCCCTAGTGAACCGATAGGTGGGAGCAGAGCAACCTTCGGAACGGGCTCAAGAGCGTCAATCAGACTTAGGAATAAAGGAAAGCAGTTATTGGAATTTGATTAAAGGTTGCGCCCTAAAGTAAAGGGAAGTTGGCGCTATCTTCCTAAACAGGACTAACCCTAATGGAAACCTTAAAAACTTAAAGAAAAGTTGTGAAATGACTAAATTATCCATAATATTTTTGTTATGGTGTTTGCTATACATGAAATAAGCGAAGTGAGTAAGTTATTGTCGAGTTAATAGAACGTTAGAATCTACTTGAAAATAAGAAAATGACTATCGGCAAGACCTAAGTGTTAGATAGAAGCATAGTCGAGGGGGTGTCTCTATAATTTCTAATAGTACAGGGGGTCTTGCTGTATTTACCCCTAAGTCGAGGGGGTGTAAGTATAATTATCCCTATTTATTACATATATATATATTACACTTACAAATATATATATTTTTATATATAATACTCAATTTTGGGACTTAGTTTATATAGAATTAATTACATTTAGATCAAGATGAGTTTATTAAATTAAAAGTTATGACCCTTTTACTTAAAAATATTACATTTATACTCCACAAAAGTTTCTTAATTACAAAACATAATCAATTTTTAAGATTTCGTTAGAAATATTCTCTTCAAATTTTAACTATTTGGGATTTGATTTCAGTGTTCATTTACAATAGACAACAACCTCTGTTTTCAAAGTCTGAGATTGAACATGTGTAAAACAAAAAACCACATGGCCAGGTAAATATGGTTTTAATTACACTTTTACTGCTGCAGCCTGCATGCTTATGATCAATTATGATGGATGCTGCTTTAATTTGTGTCAATTAATGCTTACTCCTTTTTTAAAAAACCCATATATACGAGTCAAGTCGAATCGGATTTAAAGCTTTCCGATTTTTGCCGATGATGGTTGCGTTTCCAATTAATGCATACTTTGAATCAAGTTAAAATGAAATCAAATTGTAGTGCTATAAATATAGAGTTTTACGTTGCATATCAAGAGTTTATACTGCAATAATTAATATAATATTTTGATTTTTAAAATTATAAAAACAAGAGTGTATCAATTAGCAAAAATTAAACAAATATGTTTGTTCCCAGTACTTTTTCTTTGTGGGTAGGTCCTGAAAAAGAGAAATGCTATTTCCATTTGTCAATGGCATAATTAGAGCTCCACCTAAATTAATCCATCTTAATACTATTAACTTATTTTAGTATAATTCTCCATTACTTTTTCCTGATATGATTAATCCAATGCATAATTATAAGCATTAC
Source organism: Verbena officinalis (assembly GCA_958496215.1). Lineage (NCBI taxonomy): Eukaryota > Viridiplantae > Streptophyta > Magnoliopsida > Lamiales > Verbenaceae > Verbena > Verbena officinalis. The sequence continues at coordinate 3,792,553 of OY292385.1, forward strand.
AGACAAATGGATGAGGCTAGCTAATCAAGATTACAAGAAGGTGGTAAAACCTTTTTTTTAATTTTAAGGTTCAATTCATTGTAGTTATAATTATAACCATGCACTCAAAACGCATTATTTTAATTAAATTGTATATTATTTGCAAAAGATGTGACATAATGATAGTAAGTTCATTTTATCTTACCCGAGAAAAAGTGTATTATAAACAAATTATAATTTAAGAATTTACAATTTGTCATAAAATATCCAAGTAGATTCTATAATTTTTTATTTTTTTTCATAAATCCAACAAAGTCGTAGAGTTTTCACAAGATTCTTTTTTTATTGTTATACGAACTAAAAAAAATTGCCAAATTCAAATTCAAATTCAACCCTCGATTCCAACACACATAATACTATAAGTTTCAAAATAATATATTTAATTTAAATTATATATGCAAAATTATAAAATTTGTGACACCTTTTCAATAACAGAAAGTTGGGCAAGGCATCTGGTAAAATAAAATTAAATAACTAAAAACCATAGTCCATAGGGCATAGACCATAGTTGTACATCCTATGATGGCTTGTCTACAAATTATTTAATTACATATTCCTTTTTAATTATTAAGTAAGGTAAAGTGAAGTTTGTTTGCATTCAATGGGAAACCCTCCTTTTTGTCTTTGTGGATGGAGGATGGCCTTAAAACTGAAAGTCCAAAAATAAAATAAAGAATATCAATTTTTTTAGGGATAATTACACTTACATCTCCTTATTTTATGGATAAATACAACACTATTTTCTTGACTATTGAAAATTACAAGACATGTCTCCTAATCCTAACAAAAATCTAAAAAACTTAAGGAAAAGTTGCAAAATGACTAAATTATCGATAATATTTTTGTTATAACGTTTGCTACACGTTAAATAAACGAATTAATTGAGTTGTTGTACAATTAATAAAACATTAACGTCTATTTAGAAACAAGAAAATGCTAACGGCAGAACTTAATTATTAGATGAGGCCATAATCAAGGGAGTGTCTCTGTAATTTCTAATGGGAGATAGAGTCTTGCTGTAGTTTTCCCTAAATTAAGAAGTGTAAGTGTAATTTCCTATATTTCCAATAATCATTATAAAGATATTTTTTTGATTAATTTATTTTTTCCCACACCTAAAAAAAGATGATAAAAGCTAATGCTAAGCAAAAAACAGAGAAAAGGGGAGTGGGGTTAAGCTATGGCTGTGGGTTCTGTACTGTCTTAGCTTGTCCCCTCCACTTAACACAGTGATCTTTGAGATCTCTCTCTCTCTCTCTCACACACACTACACTCTCTCTCAAAAACAGTCGTAAGTCCAAAAGGGGCACTAAAATCACATTGGTTTCTTTTGCCTTTTTGCTTCTGTGCTTTGGCAAGCAATTGTCTATGTCTGCTGCTGCTGCTGCTCCCCCTTCACACAACTGCAAATGGAGGAGGAATCATATTTCGAATTTCTTGTTATTATTTGATATCCTTTCTTTTAGATTGGATTAGTTGTCTTTGCTCTTCCTGTTCTTCGCTTTACAATTAAAACCATGACTTTTTTTCTTCTTCTTTTTGTAAAAATCTCTCTGCTCATCTTCCTTTAAAGTTTGAAACCCACCACCTCCTTTTTTGCCTTGTATTTTTTCCGTAATTTACAAGCTTGAAATTTTGTGGGAACGCCATAAATTCCTGAAGAGACCCACTGCTTAATTTACTCCAGTCCTGCCCACATTTTTCAATGTTTTTTTCTGTAATGCTACAGTAAGTGAATTGTTTTGGTAAAATAAAAAACAGACGAAACCCAAAAAAAAAAAGAAAGACCCTCTTCGTGGAAATTCATGGAATTTGATCTGAATCATGCAGCGAGTGAGGTGGAGAAGAATGCATGTGGAAATGAAGAAGGTGCGTTGTAATTAATTTTGTTAATTATGAGTGTTTATGTTCATCATCTTTGTTTTCAAATGCTGCCTCTAACTATCATCAATAATTATTTATTTTAAATTTTAATTTTTAATATTTAGCATCATCAATTTTTATGGAGCTATGGCATGCCAGTGCTGGCCCTCTGACCAGCTTGCCGAAGAAAGGGGATGTTGTGGTGTATTTCCCTCAAGGCCACTTAGAACAAGCTGCTTCTGCTTCAGCTTTTCCTCCCATGGAGATGCCCACTTTTGATCTTCCTCCCCAGATCTTTTGCAGGGTTGTTGAAGTTCATCTCCTTGTGAGTTTTTTACTTTTTTTTTATTTTTTATTCTGTTTTGGGCATATATTTGTGTATTTTATGATTTCCTGTAATTGTTTGTATTTTTTCACCTTGAATGTGTGTAAAAACAGGCCAACAAGGAAAATGATGAGGTCTATGTTCAGCTCACTCTACTTCCCCTACCAGAGGTAATATTTGGTAATTATTAATGAGATTTTAATACTTTTACCAAATTCAAAATTGCATTCTTGTTATTTCTGGATTGCAAAATTTTGAATTTTAATCAATTCAAAATTTTGATGTAGGATTACTGTTTTTTTTTTTTTTTTTGTGTGTGTGTGTGAGAGAGAGTTCAATTAGGGAAGGAATTAAAAAATATTCATTATATTTCTGATAGAAATTTTGATTGGATTGATAATTTTAAATAGTATATTTGCAGATAGTAGGAGTGAAACCAGAGAGTGAAAATGGTGTGGTTGATGAGGAAGGAAAAGGTGTTGTTCCTGGAAAGTCGACTTCTCACATGTTCTGCAAAACCCTTACTGCTTCAGATACTAGCACACATGGTGGATTTTCAGTTCCTCGTAGGGCTGCCGAAGATTGCTTTCCTCCTCTGGTTGAATTTGATGCACATTTGTGTTTATTTTTATTTTTTATTTTTATTAATTTTGTTGTTGAGTTTTCTAATGAATTTATGTTTTTGATCCTAGGATTATAAAGAACAAAGGCCGTCTCAGGAACTCATAGCCAAAGACCTCCATGGAGTGGAGTGGAAATTCAGACACATCTACAGAGGTACACTAGGTTTTTAGGTGTTTGCAAAAACTTTTGCTTTAGGAGAAGTTAAAGTTGTAAAAGTTGTAGTAAAAAGTGAGGAGTGTTTGAACAAAAAAGTGAAAAGCTTAGGAAAAAAAAGTAGTAGTTTAGTTTTTGGAAAAAAGTGTTGAGAAGCACATTTACTACTCTGAATGAATTTCCATTTATTTATGAAAATAACCTAGAAGCTAGAAGCCAAAGCCAAAAATTGGTCCTTTTGCAGTTTCTCCTTATTTCGCTTATTCTAAGCAGAGTTAATTTTCCGCACACTGACAAAGTGCTGAGAAAATGCTAAAAGCACTTCTAATATTACAGGACAGCCAAGGCGACATTTACTCACGACGGGATGGAGTATTTTTGTCAGCCAAAAGAATCTCGTATCAGGGGATGCAGTTCTATTTTTGAGGTACATTTTTCTATTTTAAATATTTAGATATTTCAAATTTCAAGAAATAGTGCTAAAAAAGTAATATATCTTCTTCAATTAATGTATGTTATGTGACTATGCTGCAGGGGAGAAGGAGGAGACTTGAGGTTGGGTATTAGAAGAGCTGCTCGACCGAGAAATGGTTTACCTGAGTCAATCATTAAAAATCAGAACTCATATCCCAATGTTCTCGCTCCAGTTGCAAATGCTTTATCAACCAAGACCACATTTCCTGTTTTCTACAGTCCAAGGTAACTATATGCACTAGACAAGGGAGCATATCATGAAACAAGATGTACAACTAGGAATATGTAATGACTCAACAATCAAGTTGCTTTTACTAGGATCTGAAGGTTGCTCGACATAGTAAAATCAAGTTAAGGAAGGGTATTACCGTATTAGAAGTTAAATGTGATTTTAATTAGAAAAATGCGTTAAATTAATTAAGTGGGTTAGGAAGATTAGTAAATAGAGTTGCTGGTACATAGGTTAATTAGGTGGTTGAGTAAATGATTAAATGAGTTTATTGGGAACATTGTATTAGTTTATGAAGTAGAACTCTACTACAATTACTATATAAAAAAAAAAAGGAGTGGTTCCCCCTCTTTTGTATCAAGCCAAAAATAAGAACTCCTAATTAAAAAAAATTGTTTTATGTTACTTCTATGAACATATTTTTGGCTTGTTGCAAATGAGGGAGAATCCCGTCTATTATGGTGTTTATAGGAGGGTTCTAATTTATACATTAAATTAATATTACTTTTCCCACTAACACATTCATTCATCTACTCAACCACTTATTTATCTTATCTTATCTGCCAACAACTTTATTTACTAATCTTCGTAACTACTTTATTTAATTTAACCAGGGGCCTGAAGATAAATTGACTAAACTATAACCAAGAATAGTTTAAGTGAACTATCTTTCTATAACTAAAATTTCTTTAAATGAAAGATGAGTGAGAAATGCTTCCATAACTATAATATTTTTAAATTGTTGTAGGGCAAGTCACGCTGATTTTATTATCCCCTACCAAAAGTATGTGAAGTGTACCACCAATCAGACCCCCGTGGGGACGAGGTTCAAGATGAGATTCGATTTCGATGATTCTCCAGAAAGAAGGTCCAATTTAACTAAAAAATCTGTACCACATAATTTTGAATTGTGGATGCATATTAAGTAAAGGAAAGAAATTAATATTTTTGATTTTGCAGGCTTAGTGGAGTGGTGACCGGAGTGAGTGATATGGATCCGTACAGATGGCCAAACTCGAAATGGAGATGCTTGATGGTAGATTATAACTTCATAATCAGGCACATTTCCGTGATTTATTGCTGCCATAAAAGCTCTCTAGGGCCTCGAGTTGATATTTGTCATAACATGTAGAAATTTATTTGTTGGATTACATCTACTACCCCTTAGGTTTGGTCTAATTACAATTTACTCTGTTTTCAGATATTATAGAAATAACCCCTTGACATTTCACTTTAATGCAAAGCACTCCCTGAAATGGCTGATTGTTTGCATTTTTTGCCTTTACATTGTATGGTGTTTCAGGGAGTTTTTTTTGGTAATAAAGTGAAATGTCAAGGAGATTTTTTGTAATTTCCAAACATAGAGGGACGAAATTGTAATTTGGGAAAACCTCAGGGGTAGTACCCAAATTTATAAAAAGACAACTATGAGTAACCTTGAAGCTCCAGTCCTCGATTTTTCGTCTTATATAGAAATTTTGAGTTCAAACATATAGATAAGTGCTTTAAAATAAATACATAAATAACTTCTGTCTTATTTAGAAGTCCTGAGTTCAAACTTCAAACATACAGATAGCGTCTTAATATCCCTTTTATTGTTTTCTTATAGGTCCGTTGGGATGAAGATATAATGAGTAACCACCAAGAACGAGTTTCTTTATGGGACATCGATTTCTCAGGTAATTACGTGCCCCTGAACATCCAGTCCTCGCCTAGAATGAAGAAACCGAGGTCAACTCTGCAAGTCAACCCGCATGGCAGCCCATTAGCCGGTACATATCCTTCCATTTATCACAGGTGTTAATTATATTTAGGCACCCTAAAGATAGGTGAAATTACTAGTTAGTCCCCCACATTTGGGAAATTACAACCACCTCCTCACTTCATGCTCCATCTATTATAGGAGGTCAAATGTGGGTAAAAATAAAAAAAATCTTGAAATTTTTTCGTGCAGGAACGGGTGCAGTTTTAGACTTTGAGGATTCAGTAAGATCCTCTAAGGTCTTGCAAGGTCAAGAAAATTTTGGTTTAGTATCATCACCTCTCTATAGAAGTGATCGCACAAACCGCCAGCTGGATTTTGATACACAAACTATTAATAATAATCCCAGGATGGAAAAGTTCAACAATTATGGAGGTCAGTTTGTAAGAAATCATAATCATGCTCATGCCCATGCTCATGGGCCCACCACTTTCACGGGCTTTCTGGAATCCAATTGGTTTCCAAAGGTCTTGCAAGGTCAAGAAATTTGTTCGTTGAGATCTCTCGCTGGGAAAACCGATCATAGTTTCAATCTCGGTTACAATCCCGGCTTTTATCCTCTAGCTTCGGAAGGTTCTAGAAACATGCCTATTCCACAGAAGAGCATGTATAGGGCATTCTCCAATTTCCAAACGGGAAATCATCATATGTTGACCCCAACTTCCATTCTGAGTGGGGCCACCACCGATATTGGACGGGTCCCACACGAGACGAGGCCATTGGATAAGAATGTGAACGAAGACAACAATTTAAAGGAGAAAGTTCCAATCTGTAAAATATTCGGGTTTTCGTTGACCGACGATCCCGCTACGCTTAATTTACAAGGTCCTAATAAGCGGAGCTGCACAAAGGTAACATTTCGACATAGATTCTCAAGAGTATGTCAAAGTTAGAAAGCTCATTTACATCGACACCCCCTTGGAAATTGCGATATTACTGTTGTTAACCACAAGTTTGAAAAAATTACACAAACCACTCCCTAATACGTGGTGGTGTTTGTAATTTCAACATTTTTGTGGCGCGGCTTTTAGTTTGCTTGAACTTGTTGGTATTAACTGTAATATGGCAGTTTTTGAAGGGGTGTGGATAAAATTAAGTCCCCAGAAATTGCTATACTGTTGTTGGTCCCACAAGTTTGAAAAAACTACAAACTAGCCCCTGGGAGATTTAAGAAATACAAAAGTCAACCGTAGGAGTTTGATAATGTTACATGTTACATGTAATGTTTTCATAATTCACAGAGGTGGTTTGTATAATTTTTAAATCTCCCAGGGGTTGTTTGTTGTTGTCCCAAAATTGTGGGAACTAACTGTAGTATAGCAATCTTCAAGGGGTGCTGACGTAATTAAGTGTTAAATGGATTTAATTTTGATACATATATACTTAAGAAATAATTATTAAATATGTGAAGGGGGATAACGTGATCATTTTGGTCATGGCTTGTGTAGGTTCACAAACAAGGAAGCTTGGTCGGAAGAGCCATTGATCTCTCGAGATTGAACGGCTATGATGACTTACTCACTGAACTGGAAAGATTGTTTAGCATGGAAGGCCTCTTGCGGGATCCTAACAATGGCTGGCGTGTTTTGTACACCGACAGTGAGAATGACATGATGGTAGTTGGTGACGACCCATGGCAGTAAGTTTCTCTCTTTTCAACTCATACTTTTCCTCTTCTTGCAAATTAGGGGAAATTAATAAAAGCAATTACTAGAATAGGGGTATTTCGATTATCAAGACACTCCCATAATTGTCAAATAAAAAGTGGATATTGTGACACATTAGATTTAGAGACACTAACTAAAAGTGTCTTGATATAGAAGTTTTGAGTTCCAAGTCACTTTCTTCAACAACCCTTTTCTGCCATTTTATGGTGTTCCAAGTCACTTTCTTCAGTGTTGTTAGGAGTTAATTGCATTTTTGGTCCCATAACTTCACCTTCTTTTGATTTTGGTTTTATACAAATTGACTTGACTTATGTATTTTACATCTCATAATTAGATGAAAGTAGAAACGGTCTTGAAAATTGCATAAAAACTTCAAATATGGGATGTAACTTGCAAAAGTCAATTAATATGGGACCAAAATAAAAAAATAGGTGAAGTCGTGGGGACCAGAAATGCAATTAACTCGTCCATTCGTAACCAATTAATAAATTGTTGTAACACTTTTAAAAGTTTCTCATGTTCTTTGTCCAAAAAGGGGTTGCTTGCTTTTAGTAGTGAAACCCACCAAAAACAAAGAGTGGATATCGTGACGCTTCTTATTTCGTGATGTTTAGATTTACCAACAACCTTTTTTTTTTTTTTTTTCGTTTTTTGGTGTTTCGAAATATATGTCCGAAAGGAGAAAAAAGTAATTTGTCTATAATAAATCACTTGGTAGAGTATCTCCATTTAATAAATCAATTAGTAAATTATTAAATGTTGTTTGTCAATTAATCACAAGTGGGGATAATTATGAAAAAACCCATGAGGTTTATTTAAAAATCCAATACACCATCCAAACCTTACCACTAACCCCCTGAGTTTTAACGCCGTTTACATTCACACCATGAAACCTTGAAACACATTACGAATACCCCCCCTAAAACTAACGAAAAATCGTTGACTTTGGGGGTATTTGTAATGTTTCATGGTTTGGGTGGTGTCTGCGAATGTTTTGCAAACCTCAGGGTGCTATCCTTAAGGTTGGGAGGTTTGAATGTTTTTTCAGTAAAAAGTGCAAACCTCAGGGGAAATATTCTATAAATGACCCAAAAATTAATGTTAACAAAAGTGACAATGGGGTTTTGATTTTAACTTGAAAATGCAGTGAGTTTGTAGATGTGGCTGGTAAGATCCATATATACACACAAGAAGAAGTGGAGAAGCTGACAATTGGGATGAACAGCGATGACACTAAAAGCTGTCTGGAAGAAGCACCACAAGCACAAGATGTCTCAAAGTCGTCTTCTGTAGGACAGCCCGATTCTTCGCCAACTGTCGTCAGAATGTGAAATAAGTGATTATCACTCTAATATATGTATTGTATGCTGCCAAAAATAAAAGTTTGCTTGTGTTTGTTATCATGGTACGTATGCTTTTAACTCGAGACCATTATGTTGGAGAATAATGTGAACTGGATTTATCTTCAATGAATGTTAATATATTAGTGTAATTCGTGGTATTATTATGCAAGTTGGGACGAGGATTTTACTACTACAGTCTCTGAGGTTTGGGTTGGTCGCAGGTTGAGAATTGCAGTAGTTCTTTCTGAAAAAAATGACTACTTTGCAAATGTCAGATCAAGGATAAAACTGAATTTATATTAATCTTTTTCTTCTTGTCAGAAATCCAGTTTAATGTAGTTAAAAGTATTGGATTGGTCTTTCAAGAATCAAGATATTATCTCGTGATAGTTTGAAATTTGAGAATGCTTGTGTACCTGTACTTAAAAGTGGGTGTTTTGCAAAGACTACTACTACTATTGGAGAAGCTCGAGTAGAAGCAAAAGTTGTAAAAAAAAAAATTAAGAATGTTTAGAGAAAAAAAAGTTAAGAATCACTTTTTTTTTTTTGAGTTTGCAAACATTTCCTAAATTTCATAAGATGTTGGAACTATCTCACAATTATAATTAAAAATGACTCTTCTAGTCAAATTATTCAATACATAACTTAAAGGTTCAACAATTATTTAATATATAACTTAAGATTTGAACCTTATTTAGTGCCTCGTCCTACTATCCCCTCAAAATTTGAACCTTATTTAGTGTCTCGTTCCACTATCCCCTCAAAATTTGAATATAACGTTCACTTTGAAACCCAAATCTTTACAACCTGATCCGGGTCACGAACCCGACTCGTTTTTCGCGCTCCGAAACAGAGAACTCATAAACGGTTAAACAAAGTACAAAACCTCCCAACTTCAACTTGAACTTGAACTCCAAAAACCTCACCAATGGCAAATATTCAAAATTTTAAACCCTAACCGGAAATCAGACAAAATTCAGTCTGTTTCCACAGAAAACCGTAATGGATCGAGGTGGACGACAGCAGCAGACAGAGAGTGCATCGAAACCCTCGAAGTTCGCGGTGTACCAGAATCCTGCACTCTCCGCCGCCCTCACCTCCACCAGCCTCCGCCCCTCTGCCTCCACTTTCCTCTTCATACTCTCTCTCGCCTCCGTCGCCTTTTTTGCTCTCCTTATCTCTCTGCACGGGTAAATTGCATTTGTATGATGGTTTATAGTCGTGATAGATAGTTTGTCCTTCGTCTGTTTGAGGGGTTTTTGCTGCCGAAAGAGATTGCTATTTAATTAGTTCGCATTCCTCCAATTATTTGGTCTTTCATTCAATTTTCGTCTTGCTATAGCAACGAAATGACCGTGTAAAGGTAATTTTTTGCTGTGTTATATGCTCCGCAAGTGTAACTGTTTCAATCAAGCTCCTGGCAATACGTGCGAAAAGTTTGTAAGCAGATGAGTGGGGATGGAAGTAACCATTTCGTGCTCTTTGTTTTGAGAATCTATAGATTTAAAGTAAAGTCAATTTTGGCTTGCTAATATAACAAACTGAGCTCAAACATTGTCTCTAGCCATGTTTTGAGTAGCTTGATTTTTCTTCAGTCCTAATTATAATCTCAGCTCTGTGTTATAAGTTACACTAAACTATGTTTATATACTCTTGTATGTAATATTTATGCATGTACCTTACGCCATGTTTTTCTGCATTGTGTTTGTGCTTTGAGGTTTACATGGTGACCTAAAAGTTGTAGTACAGCCAAGAGACTTATTCAAATCAATTTAATGTAGGGAAAATGAAGTTGCGGCGAATTTAGGACTGGAATTTGTCTCTCAAGAGGTTGCTCGTAAGTAATGTTTCAATTTCCATTGGGGTTCTTTAAAGGTAATTACATCACTCTCTCTGAAACTGTGAATTCTGATTTCTTGTCAATATGTAGGTCTAAGTTCCAAAATAATAGCAGTCATCGCGATTCTCATCTTGCTGGGAACTCTGCTTGCTTTTATCAAAGCAATCTCACAGTGGAGAACAAGAAATGCCACAAATGTCACATGCCTTACCAACCGACAATTGGGCCTCCTAGGGTTAAAATCTAAACTTGAAGTGAATTCCGAGGACTCCTCCAAGAAACCTCCTAAATCTAGAATCAACTCACCTTCTCCATCAAATGCTCTCGTCCCACTTCATCCATCAATAACAGGTTCAAATCACTTATCTAGAACGAGTGGTGGAAAATCAAACTCCACTAGCAAGATACATACATTTAGCACCCCATCCAAGTCACCCTCTTCTCCATCCATGTATCTTGTCCATTCACCAGTCACATCACCATCTCTGCATACATCGCCAGGTGTCGATCAGTTGTTTTCCAGCCCTTGGTCGAACAAGCGTTCTGCTTTTCATAAAGATATATCAACAGAGCGAGATCTCGAGAGATTCTTGGCTGATGTGGATGAGAAAATATCTGAAACAGCAAGTAAATTGACTACTCCACCCCCGAGCATAAATGGATTTGGTATGAGCAGTCCAAACAGCATAAATACTTCTGGAACTACAAGAAGTACGCCTCTGAGGCCAGTTCGAATGTCCCCTGGTTCCCAAAAGTTCAAGACTCCACCCAAAAAAGGGGAATTAGATCTTCCTCCTCCAATGTCAATGGAAGAGTCAGTTGAAGCTTTTGAAAGGTTGGGCATTCATCCTCATATTGAGCAATGGCGTGACCGTCTGAGGCAGTGGTTTTCTGATGTTGTACTTAGTCCTCTTCTTAGTAAGATTGAGACAAGCCACTTGAAGGTGAGAGTTACCAGAATTGACAATGTTGGTGTTTGCAAACTGTACTGCTTCTGAAGATGTTAAGTTGTAAGTTGGAGTAGTAAAAGTGGGGAGTGTTTCGAAAGAAGTGAAAAGTAAAAAGAAAAAAAGCAATTGAGTATTTGGTGAAAAAAAAGGTGAGGAGCACTTTTACTACTCTCAATAAACTTCCATTTATTTACTAAAATAGCCTAGAAGCTAGAATTTGAAGCCAAAAGCATGTCCTTAGGTGCTTCTAGCCTCTAGCTTATTTCTGCCTAAAATAAATAGAAGCTGATTTTCCAACACTCCCAAAATGCTGAAGAAAAGCACTTGGCACAAAAATGCTTCTTCTTAGAGTTTGCAAACACTACTTATATGTGAAATTGTGAATAAGTGATGGCATAACTTCTTACTTTCGATACATTTACTACTTGATCTCATAAGCTGTCTGATGCTTTAGGTTATTCAAGCAGCTGCTAAACTTAATATACATATTAGTGTCAGTCAAGTTGGAAGTGATACTGCTTCCACTACTGCTAATGTATCTCCGATTGAGAGGACTAATGATTGGAAGCCGACATTTTCAGTTGATGAAGAAGGACTTCTTCATCAGCTTCGTGCTACTCTTGTTCAAGCTCTTGATACTTGTACGTGTTAGTTGTTTCTTGTCAATGTTGTGAAATTCTGGTTTACATTTTGTGACATCTGAATCTTGTTATCATTCCTTCCCTTTTTGTTTCTAGCAAAGTTGCCGAATTTCCAGCAATCCCCTCAACATGCTGCCTCGATTCCTGTTTTACAAGAGGCTATTGATGCCATTACTGAACATCAGAGGCTCCATGCACTGATGAAAGGAGAGTGGGGTAAAGGTTTACTTCCACAAAGCAGTGTCCGAGCAGATTATACTGTACAAAGGATTCGTAGTAAGTGCATTTATTAACTTAAGTAAGGGCGAAGTACACGTACTACCCTTCAGGTTTGCCCTGATTTCAATTTAGTCCCTCTGTTCTCAGAAATTACAAAAAACTGCCTTACATTTCACTTTATTACAAAAAGTACCCTGAAACTATACAACATGAAGCCTAAAAATGCGAATAATCAGCCAATTTCATGGAGCTTTTTGCATTAAAGTGGAATGCCAGACTTTTTTGTAATTTCTGAAAACATAGGGACTAAATTGTTATTAGCTCAAACCTCAGGGTTAGCATATGTAATTCACCCTTTAAATAAACGACAAATTTGATCTTGTTACTATTATATGGTTTTCAACAAGTGAATAAGTTTGATATCCTTATCGAACTTCTTTCAGAGCTCGCTGAAGGAACGTGTTTAAAGAACTATGAGTATCTCGGAAACAAGAAATGGGGTCTTGAGCTTCCCAGTGATTCTCATTTGCTACTTTATCTGTTTTGTGCTTTATTGGAATACCCGAAATGGATGTTGCATGTTGATCCCACAACTTATGCTGGGGCACAGACAAACAAGAACCCTTTGTTTTTGGGATTTCTGCCTCCTAAAGAAAGGTTTTCTGAGAATTATGTAGCTGTTATATCTGGTGTCCCCTCGGTGCTCGATCCTGGGGCTTGTATTTTAGCTGTTGGGAAGCAAAGTCCTCCAGTGTTTGCCTTATATTGGGACAAGAGGCCTCAGTTCTCTTTCCAGGTAATTTATAGTCGTTTATAATGGTAGTCGTTTTTCGACTTCGTGGGTGTTTACAAACCTACTGCTTTTGGAGAAAATAAAGTAGAAGTCAAAGTTGTAAAAACTTGGAGTAATAAAAATGGGATCTTCGGAAAAAAAAAAGTGAAAAGTTGTGAAGAAAAAGCAATTCAGTGTTTGGGAAAAAAAGTTGAGAAGCACTTTTATTACTCTCAAGAAACTTCCCTTTTGTTTACTAAAATAACCTAGAAGCTAGAAATTGGAGACAAAAGCATGTCCTTAGATTAATTCTGCTTACAAGTACAAACTGGTTTTCCAAATGCTCCCAATGTGCTGAAAAAACCAACTTCGAAAAAATCAACACTTCGGGAGTGTTTGGAAAACCAACTTCCACTTATTTTGAGCAGAAATAAGCTAGAAGCTGGAAGCACATAACTCGTAAAAGATAAGCTCCGGCTTCAAGTTTCTAGATTATTTTGGTAAATAGGTGGACATTTGTTTAGAGCAACAACCTTTTTCTGGACGCCCAACCACTACTTTTTGAATTTTTCACTTTTTTTTTTTCCAAACACTCGAAACTTTTACTACACCTTTTCTTACAACTTTAGCTTGACCAAAAGCAAAAGCTCTCACAACACCCACTTAACCTATTTAAATTATTCAATACTTTAATCATCTTGTTAAATTATATTTTATTTTTATTTCCACACGCATCGAGTGTGCAGTTTAGTAAGTAAAACAAGCTATCTTCGGGTTTTGTTTGCAGGGAAGAACAGCGTTATGGGACTCCATATTGCTCTTGTGCTATAAAATTAAGATGAATTATGGCGGTATTGTTAGAGGCATGCACCTTGGTTCAGCTGCCTTAGCCATTCTTCCTGTTCTTGATCAAGAAACTGACCAATGAAAAAGAGCCATTCAAGTGTATGTCCCTTCATTCTACTAACACATTTTTTTTTATTTTGCTCATATTTGATTGATAATATGAGAGAGAGAGAATATTGTAATTTGTAGTAATGATTAGATTCTTGCATCTCTAGGCTTTATTTGAGTTCATTTTATCCCGGAAAATTCTTCTACATAGAAAAATAAGGATAAGTGCAAATTGAAAACTTAAAAATACCTCTCTTAAAACAAAAAATATATATATATACACAATACTCTTGAAAAGTCTTATTGTATAGTTTTGATGGTGAAATTATAAAAGATGTAGAACCTGATACTCCTGAAAAGCTTTATTGCATAATTCTGATGGTGAAATTATAAAAGATGCAATCTTCAAGGATTTTGAGTAATTCACAAAACTTTTTTTTTTCTTTCTTGTTTTGTAACCTCAAGAGTCAAGATAGTGTATGTACTTAGAAATGCTCCCCGCCGGAGAAGTCCACCCAATTATAGATCCTCTTAATTAGAAGTTAGAACAAGAAGAGTAGGTAATATATATTAGAAAATAAAAGAGTGTAACTAACCTTGTTGAATATTATTGGTTTAAGAGGAATAAGGTTTTGAACGCTGGAGATATGATGGCGGTGGATTGGAAGTTAATTTCTACGACAGCCCAACGCCACGGGCATCATCTCTCCTGCGTTCGTAACCTTTTCATGCTCTATATATTTCAACATGTTCTAGCTTGCTTCCTGTTGAGAGTTGAGAGAGAGAGAGAGAGGGATGAGAATTGAAGGGTTGGACAAGGTCACAACTCAGAATTAAGCCAGGTGCTTGCTGATGGTAATTGTGTTTAATTCTCAATTGTAAGGTCCAAAATAAATATAAAATTAAGGGTAAGCCAGGTATTTTCTGAATTGCACGAATCGATATCTTTTATGTGTGCCGTGTGCGATATGTAATGTTATATATATTTCTAATATGATTTGGTGGTGTCAGCATGCATGCGTAAGCTATATCTGTATATATATATTTTTGACTCAGTCCTGCCGTCTATGTACAATGTCACTGATCACCAACAGCAAAATCGTTGTACCATGTCAACATAGGTGTCGTTCAAATAAGAATAGATTTCATGTACATATAAATAAAATACATGTCTAATAATTTATTATTGCAACCAATTAACGTGGAGTGGAGTTCTAAACCCACTGATCTTGAAAAGGCTAAATCTATTCTTGCTAGATCATCGCCTAACTGGTGCATTCTTTGTAACTTCCTTTCAAAAACCAAAATTTACCAACTAATTCTGAGGTTAACTGTGTTCTATCAAGGGTTAATTTTTGCATTGGTTCAAAACCTTAGGGAGAGTTGGTAATTTTTAAAATCTAAGGAGATTTTTTGTATTTGATCCAGAACCCGGATGATTGGTAATTATGCCTAGAAGTTTAGATGCATAGGAAAATTAAAGATATGACAAACAGACTAGACTAAATAAATAGTTAAATAAACTACTAAATCTTTTAATGTAGACGTCAAAAAAAATATCTTTTAATGTAAAAACTCTATTCAGCCATCAAGCGTTCATGTTAGTGAAGTGAAAAGAGTAGAGTAGCATGGGCGTGGCTTATTTATGTCTCTTTTCTGTCCCCTACTCATCACAATCTCTTTTATTCAGCATTTAATGTCTTTTTCTCTCTCTCCACCTTTCTTTCTTATCAACCCAACAAATATTATTTCTAGTCCAAAATACCTAAATAGTGAAAAGATCTAACACCTCCCATTGAGTATTTTTTTTTTTGCCAAGAAAATGCTGTCAATCTTGAATAGTACTTGTGGTCTTCCGATCTGTCTCTCTGGGATCTCCCATCCTCGTCATCTCTACAAAGAGTATCTCTCTCTCTCTCTCTCTCTCTCTCTCTCTCACACACACACACACACACACACACACACATGTTTGCTGATTTTGCTAGCTTCTTGGTCAGGATGGCTGATCATGATCGCAGAAGGAAGGCCATGAAAAAGATGAAATTTCAAGGTAATTTGGAGGCATATCATGAGATGATAATAACGGATCAAAACTTTTCATGCTTCTTTCTGTCTTCTATGGCAAAAGCTGCATGACTCTACTAAAAGCAGCTTATGTTTTTTTAGTGTTCATAGTTTCTGGGCTTGCTTAATTCCATCAGATTTACACCCTTTTCCTGGGTTATTATATTATTATTATTAGTTGTGTTGTTTCGCTGTATGAGTCTTAGTTATTGGGATGATTTTTATGTAACAGTACTTTTCTGCAATGATTGTGGTTTGTATTTGTGTGAATGAAGATGGCTTTTATCAAGTCCGAGAAGAGATAATTACAAAGTCCATTGATTATCGTCTTATGTAGATTGTGACATATTAATGTCTCCACTGCACAACGTTTCATATCGACAATGACGTATTAAAATAAATGTGCACAATGTTTCCAGCAACTCTGTGTAGCAATGAAACACGGATACGACGATACATATTTTTTTCAATATTTTATAATAGAGAAGTGTTTGATACGGTATCAGACACAACATGGTAGAGTTTTTAGAAGTGTCCGTGCATACCTCATAACCGTAGACACATATTTGGCGTTGGTCCCCAAATGAATGTGTGCATCAGTGCCTGCTCTGTCGAGGCCTTTGGCATAGTTTTTAACGTTATCTTTGTTCATACATTTGGAGCTAAGAATTTCAAGTTTTGTCATAAATAATTAACCTAGGTTTGTTTCCTCACTCTACTGTATTTTGAGAAGCTATAAAGTCTTATAGTAAAAATAGGATTTAAGAACGTGCTTGGAAGAAAAGTGAAAAACACTTTTACAACTCTTATTAAACTTCTATTTCTGGGTGTTTGGACAACCAAAGTTCCGGAAAGAAAGCAGAAATAGAAAGAAAAACAGAATTTGCAAAAAATACATTAATATTTGTCTGAAAATTCTCGTGATTTGTTGGACTTTGGATTCTTGAAATTAACTTTCATTTTCAGTTACCCTTTTTGTCACTGAGATGGATTAGAGATCCTCACATGCAGATGGGATATAAGTAGACTTTAGATGCATAGATAATCTAAACGTGCTAAATCAAAAATTTCTTTGTTGGTTTTTGGGTTCTGAACCAGAATCCATCCACGAGAACTTCAACTCACAACGAGTTTCACTGAACTCTTGCAAAAAGCTCGAAATTTGAGTAAGAACCAAGAAAAAAATACAACGGATATTTTCAAATTGCAAATTTATTCCATTGCCAAATATGATGATAATAATCTTTTATTGCCAAATAATACGTATGATTTATGTGCAAGATATCATAATTACTTGTCCCATGATCAGATCTTCTACTTAAACCATAACAACAGTGTCTTTGATTGATCCAACACTAATGACCATTGAGTTGAGTCAAGAAAGTTTTAAGGCACCTTAGTCAGCTACCGATGTTCGAAGGGGCAAAGAA
The DNA here is from genome assembly GCA_958496215.1 of Verbena officinalis. Classification (NCBI taxonomy): domain Eukaryota; kingdom Viridiplantae; phylum Streptophyta; class Magnoliopsida; order Lamiales; family Verbenaceae; genus Verbena; species Verbena officinalis. The sequence goes on from OY292385.1 coordinate 3,809,842, forward strand.
CTTTCCACTTCCTTAGATTCAGAACTCCTTTCTGCAACAACTTTTGACATGCTGAACATCTGAGAAAGAATTTAAGGGTGCAAATTAGCTTTGCTCTCACATTAAAGAAGAAAAAAACACATTGCAAATATTTATGTTACAAAAAAGAAAACGAATTCTATAAATAACCTTCTTGATTGTCTTCTGAAAGCAAGTTTTGTGCTCGTCCATAGAAGCATGAATGAATTCATCAATGTGATCTTTCACGTCTTCCAGGAAAGTTGCACTTTCACTCTTCTTCTTCCGGCACGAAGCCATAGCTGCAGTAGGAGATGCAGAAGAGGGCTTCTCACTTTCAGACGCCATAAAAGGTTATTACCTATAAAACATACAGTATGATCTCAAATTTGAATGTAAGTAACAGGTAAAACCAAATGGAAAAACCAACTATTATGGAGTAAAATTAATGAATGAATTTAATTAATTATATATATTCTGAAAAGTTTAATTCTGGTCTAAGCTGGGTTTATTCCAATTCGGCCGTTCTATTCTTTGATTAATACACGCACGCAAACTGTTCGTTAAAATGCCTCACAGTGATCAAAACTGAAACTATCTGAAATCAAAAATCAATCACACCACATCATCAGAGTGAAAACACCCCCACCCCAACCTTCCTTGTCCTATTCCTTTACTCTAATCCTCAGACTGGGAAACTCGAATTTCTCAGATCATATAACTAACAAAAAACTGAAAAGGGCACATTAGAACTAAAGAACAGAGTATTCAAATTGATCAATACACAAACTACAACAAAGATAAAACAAAATAAAAAAGAAAAAACGGAAGCAGTAGCTAAAATGAGATGGAAAATTGAATACCTTTCACCTTTCTGCGAGAAAACTCGGCGGAAACCAAAGAGAGGAGGATGAGAATGGTTTTGAAGTCTTGGAATAGAAGGAAAACAGCATCTTTCGATGCGTTCTTCGGCATCCGCAGTTGCGCTTTAATGGGCCTTCTAGAATGGGCTCTTGGGCCGTTCTAGTTTCCAGACATGGTGTATCAATAAACTAGTCATTTGTCGTCTAAAGCAGTTTCAAAAATTAACCCTCGAGTCAGAGTTATTTTTTTTTAATCCAAAAAAAAATCATAAAATTAATTTTAAATCATAAAAATCAGTCCACCAAATTTTTATTTTAAAAAGTACAACAGTTAATTTTTGACAAAATAACCCTTAAGACAGAGTTCCAACTTGGTTAAGTGCAAATATTTTGAAACTTTAAGGGCCAGTCTAACAGTTGTACTAAGCACTTAAAGAAATTAGGGTAAAATTCAATTTGTCCAGTTGTACTTTGAATGAATCTCAAACTCAAATATACGAATACGGAACACAGAAATATAAATACTACACGAATATATTAAATTATTTTAAATATTTTATATTAAACAAATATGAGATACGATGCAATCATTGAGTTTGGTCCAATGGCCATCAGATATTACTCGAGTGTGGGGGTCTGGGTTCAATTCCTTGCAACGATAAGGATCGAATTGCGTGAGTGTGTTTAAAAAATAAAAATAAAAAAAATATATGAGATACGATCATACGATGCATAGTAGATGTCAAAGTATAAGTCCTTCAAGAAATATCTCTAAGTATAAATCGAGAGATATTCGAAGAAGATCCAAGGGTAGTCCCGTAAATTGGGGAATTGCAAATAAGCCCTAAGAGTTCCTTATAAACCCTCAACATAAAAAATGTTCTCTTCGTTTTCGCTTCTCTATCTTGCTATCTCCGCGGCTAGGGTTTCAAGGTAAACTCTCGTTACATGTTGGATACTTATCTCATTTTCTGTTTCCAGAATTAGGGTGTTATAATTTTGCAAAATTCCCTACCTATTTGGTTCGTTTTGCTAATTATTGAACGTCCTCCTTCAGCATGCTTAAGTGGATTGGTTTTCTTATCGAAAAATCTTTGATTGTATCGTCGTTTTCCTTGTATGCTTGTCTTTTCAACTGGTTGCTTACCTTTCTGGAAAGCTTGTTGGTCTACGTTTTGATCGGAATAGATTTCTGATTTGTTAATCTATAAAAGCGATCTGATTAAGTTCAGGTCCTATGGAAATAGTAGTATATATGATTGGTTTTCGTCCTTATAGTCTGGATGTGCTTAATTAATCTGTTTTTCATGCTTAAGCTTCGAAATAATTTTCTTGGTTTTGTATGCTTCGGACAAGAGTCAATTTGGATTAGTTCATCACTGTGAATTTTCTCTTTTCATCCCTCCTCAATCTGTGATGATTCGATGTTCCTGATTTATGTATTAATTTTTTACTTGTATGGTTGCAGTGATTAAACATTAACTATGGGTAAAGAGAAGACTCACATCAACATTGTTGTCATTGGCCATGTCGACTCTGGGAAGTCGACCACCACTGGTCACTTGATCTACAAGCTTGGTGGTATTGACAAGCGTGTGATCGAAAGGTTTGAGAAGGAAGCTGCTGAGATGAACAAGAGGTCATTCAAGTATGCTTGGGTGCTCGACAAGCTCAAGGCTGAGCGTGAGCGTGGTATCACCATTGACATTGCCTTGTGGAAGTTTGAGACCACAAAATACTACTGCACTGTCATTGATGCTCCTGGTCACCGTGACTTTATCAAGAATATGATCACGGGTACCTCGCAGGCTGACTGTGCTGTCCTCATCATTGACTCCACCACCGGTGGTTTTGAAGCTGGGATTTCTAAGGATGGTCAGACTCGTGAACATGCATTGCTTGCCTTCACTCTTGGTGTCAAGCAGATGATTTGCTGCTGTAACAAGGTAAGACAGCGTACACTCTTAAGATATTGGTTTGCAGTTTGTTTGGTTTTAGTATTTTAGGGTGGAAAGAAAAGGAAAGTGATGAGGAAATGCATTGTTAGTGTTTATCTTCTAAAGGAAAAGAAAGGAAAATTGAGGAAAAAGTACAGTATCAATAAAAGTGAGAAGATTAGGAAAAGCTTACAATTACATTTTTATAAACTTGTTTTATTCTTATCCACAACTTATTTTCAGAAAATCATTTTCTAATCCATTTTTTTTCTTAACAACTAAAAATTTGAGGATTTTGGTCTTCTCTTACCCTGTTATCCTTTTCCTATTTAAAGAGCTTTGAGTCTATCAGGAAAGGATGTGTTATTAATCTCATTTTAATGTTCTCCATCATTTGACACATTTGTATCAATGCTTTCAGATGGATGCCACTACCCCGAAATACTCCAAGTCCAGATATGATGAAATTGTGAAGGAAGTCTCATCCTACCTTAAGAAGGTAGGATACAACCCCGACAAAATCCCCTTCGTCCCCATCTCTGGTTTTGAGGGAGACAACATGATTGAGAGATCAACCAACCTAGACTGGTACAAGGGCCCCACTCTCCTCGAAGCTCTCGACCAAATCCAAGAGCCGAAAAGGCCCACAGACAAACCCCTCCGTCTCCCCCTCCAAGATGTCTACAAAATTGGCGGTATCGGCACAGTCCCAGTCGGCCGTGTCGAGACTGGTGTCCTGAAACCCGGTATGGTTGTCACTTTCGGGCCCTCCGGTCTCACTACTGAAGTCAAATCTGTTGAGATGCACCACGAATCCATGCCAGAGGCTCTCCCTGGAGACAATGTCGGGTTCAACGTGAAGAATGTTGCCGTCAAGGACTTGAAACGTGGCTATGTCGCCTCGAACTCGAAGGACGATCCGGCCAAAGAAGCAGCAAATTTCACTTCTCAGGTTATTATCATGAACCATCCTGGTCAGATTGGGAGTGGATATGCTCCTGTTCTTGATTGCCACACGTCCCACATCGCTGTTAGGTTTGCTGAGCTCGTGACCAAGATCGATCGACGGTCAGGGAAGGAGCTTGAGAAGGAGCCCAAGTTTTTGAAGAACGGTGATGCAGGTTTCGTTAAGATGATCCCAACCAAGCCAATGGTAGTGGAGACATTTTCGGAGTATCCTCCGCTAGGGAGATTTGCCGTGAGGGATATGAGACAAACTGTTGCGGTTGGTGTGATCAAGAGCGTGGAGAAGAAGGATCCTTCAGGTGCTAAGGTGACCAAGGCAGCTGCGAAGAAGGGTGTCAAGTGAATAGTGCTGGTTTTTTCTGGGTGTTTTGGTAATTCTACTAAAGACTTTGTTCTTTTTGGGTTTAATGTTTGTTGTGATTTTCTGCCTTGTATGTTGAGTACCATCCATGAACAGAACTGGGTGCTCGACCGGCGGTGGAGGGATGGAAGTCTTGGTGGTTTTGTGAATTTTTTTTGTTTGGTTTGTGTTTATTTGATTTTGAGATTTGAGATTTTGTCATTGCAGTTATGAGGTATGATTACAAGTTTTACATTGTCGATGGTTACTGTTGAGTATGCATGAAGTGTGTAATTATTTGAATCAAGACTTTTGGTTTACCAACTCATTGTTATTAAGTATGTATTAATCTCAATTTGAAGTACTAAATAATGGTGCTCAAAAGAAAATAAAATTGAGTATAAAACACAATCAAATTGGGAAGTTAAAAGAGAAGAAGATTAAAAATGTTTAAATAATATGATAGGAGTGGGTAAAAAAGAGAGGAGAAGAATGATGTCTCAAGTGGATTACTCTTGTATTGGCTTTATCACCAACTCCATCTAACTTACAAAATGATAAGAATGGGACAAGTTGGTTTAATCTTGTATTTTCTGCTACTTAATTTCATATTATAAGTGAAGAAAAAGTTTACTGCATTAAAGATTAAAAAAGAAGGAAAATTTCATATTTGTTTAGATTAAATCACCAGAAGACATGAAGAAAAAAATCTTGCATTTTGGATTGTCACACACTATAAACTCCCTTTTAAGTATAAATAAGTTAGAAGCACATGTGGACACTTTTAAGGTTATTTTGTAAATAATGAAAATTTATTGAGAGTAATAATAAGTTGGAACTTAAAACAAACTAAATTAAACATCGTATAACTAATTGAAGTGACAAATTTCTGACATGCCACGTGTAAAGTCTCTGGAGGCCAATGACTGGTTGAGAGCAATCCTTCTTCCTCAAGAAACATTATACAAGCATGAAACTTATGCACACGTAAGTATTCTCTTCGACCAACGACCTTAACAGAGTCAAGGACTTCCTTTGGGTCGACTAACCATCCTCATCATGGTACAAAGGTCCAGCTCCATTACCGTGCTCAGTAACCCTATTCTACTCTACACGAATGTCGCAGAGAGAAACCCTAAAATAGCCGTAACTATGTAAGGAATCTTCATCGAAGGGAATTCTATCCCGACAAGGAAACTATTCCTTGAAAGACGCTTTAATATAATACTCTATATATATATTTTTTCTTAGTTAAAAAGATGAAATCATACGTATCCAAAATTTACTTCAGTGAACATAAGAACCAGTGTACTTCAGTGCGCCGGCCGGCCTATTGCTTGGAAGCAACCTTATTTAATGCTTTCATTTCTGAGAAGATAAATAATTTATGTTCCAGAAGTCAAGTAAAAGAATTTAGTATTCAATTATTATAAATTTATTATTCCTAATTATTTACTATATCTTAACTATTAATATATATATATATATATATATATATTGGAAAAATAATACTTTGGTCCATGAGAGCATTAGGCATGACTAAAAAGAACGGCATGAGAAGCATTGAAGAAGTGTCAAAATCAAACTCAGTAGGAATTAAGTATATAGAAAATGAAACAATATATATAATAGCGAGAAATATATCATTATATTTGATGATTTAATTTTATTTAATTTTAGTTTCGTTGTTATAGATTTTATAATGAAACTAATGAGAATGGTCCTGTCCTACGAGATCGAAAATATAATTTTCCCAAATTAATATAAACCATATATATTTCGAGAAAGAGGGGCTGTGAACTATTGGAGTTTGGTCCAATATTCACCAGTTATTACTTCCAACATAGAGGTTTGGGATCGACTCCTTATAATGACGAAGGTCGTATTGTGTAAGTATTGGGTATGTACAAAAACTTCTTGTTAGAGACTGATAATTTTACTCTGTTAGCATAACAAATTTATTAATTTGCTTAACTTATAAAATAGGACGAAAATTGTAAAAAAATAAAAGTAATGAGACAAAACTAATAAAATAATAAATAATGGAACTGAAACTCGAAAAGATCAAAGTTACGGGTCAAAACTTGCAATTTTGTCTATTAACTAATAGAAAGAAAATAAATATAAAACACTCAAAAATTTCAAATAGCAAATATATAGATACAGAATCCATATATAGATATGATTCCAAATATTACATAAAAACCCTGCCATAACTCAACGCCTTGTAAACCTCTCGCGGACGAACTCTTTCTCTTTTCTTTGTAAACAAGAAATTTCTGTCTCTCTCTCTATATATATACATTGATAAATCAGACAGTTGTGAACAATCCCTTTGGCTTTTCCTTATCTTCTTCTCGAAATATTCATCAATCTTCAACGATGGATAACCTGATTTTCGAGCCAACACCGTTCACCAACCACAAGAGATACATGGATGATTTGAACGACAGCCAGGTTTGTTCGATTAATTTGTTTTTTTTGGTTGCTTTTGAAGGTTTTGTACATGTTTCTTTAATCTAATTTCTTCATGATAAATACAAAATCTGATTTCAGGGATTCTACTTGTCGCCGGACACTGATGGTGCTCAAGTTCCGGCGGGTGTGAGGCGAGCCATCGGTGAATATTCCAGCGGACATAATCGCCGGGCCGAGATCGCTGCGAAGTATGCGGTGGAGGAGCACAACAAGAAAGAAGGCGAAACAGAGTCGTTGCAATTCGTGAGAATGTTGAACTTGAATGTACAACCCACCGCCGGCGCACTGTACTACATAACCATGGCGGCGGAGGTTCGTTCCTCCGGCGAGACACGTCATTATCAGGCCAAAGTATGGGAAACACTCAACGGCCGGTACCAGGTGAAGATATTCAGGCTGGCTCCATATTGGTTAAATTCCTCAGGTATTAAAATTTTAAATTGTTTTGTTGTTAATTTGTGTTGTACTGTTGTATAAGTTCATTGATTTTTATTGCAGATAAGATTGCAAACAACTTTTTCGTAGTTGGGATTGATAAGTTGTTGCCTTGGATGGATGAAAGCTATATTTATTATAAGTGCTTCTTTCGAGCTCGTATGGAGGTAATCTCTCCTCTCCCCCACTTGAAAGTTGAAACCCGAATTACGTGGAGTATTTTCAAAATATTTACATATTTATTTAACCAAATTAATTGGTTTTATGTTGGATTTTTTTTTAGGTTTTGGGTGTTGAGATTATTCGAAATGAAGAAGATGGAAGCTCCAGAGCTCTTATACGGTTCAGAAATTGTGAAGATGCAAAGGAGAGTTTGTCAAAGTGCTGTGCCGGAAAAACAATGCCATACACAACAAATAAACCATTTAGTTTCCCTTGACTCTCAAATGAAAACATCCTCTGATATCATACATTGCTACATATTACCAATAAACCCAATACTTTTCATCTCGAAACTGATGTCCAGACAATATTATATTTTCCAATCGATATTTATATTTGATACAGTTTTTTCTATATCTTTTTTTTTTTTTTGCAAACCGAGCAAAATCAGCTCTTAACTGCATAATTACTTGTGAACCCATAATGGGACTATAGCTACATGTAACTGCTTAAATTTTCAATCCAGAGTCTGAAAAAAAAAACTGTCCAGTTTTTATTCACAAATTCTGAAAGGTCCACAAGAACGAACTAGATAACACGATTATCACCAAAATACATTAACCGAAAAAAAAAAAACAGAAAAGGAAATGAAAAGCAAAAACGCCTATTCGAAAATGGAGAACTCAAACGCATCTCTAATCAAACCCCATGACCATATCATGTCCAAAGTTCCTCATCATCTTAGCCATCTCACCTTTCCTATCCAACTTTTGACCCACCACCTCCACAACCTCATCGGGAGGCGCCACCTCGACAGAGGGCAAAATGGTTGATTCACGCTGCGCGTTGATAATCTCCTTAAGCCTATCCTCACTCACTCCAAATGCAGCTGCAAATTCAGGTCCTCTCATCGTTTGAAGCAATGATCCAGCTCCCACCAGGAATTGAGGCCTATTGTTGCGGGCCGAAGTGGTGAAACCGAAGAACTCAAAGGGGCCAGTTCTTGAGGCGATTTGGCAAAAGGGGAAGTAGCGTGGGATCCAAAAGACGTCGCCCTCACTCACTTTGGCGTTCATTGCTAGGCTTCCGTTTGGATACACGATTTGGATCGTACCGGATCCTCGCAATACGATGCCGTACTCGGTAGCTCGTGGGTTTATGTGGGGTGCCATCATTGATCCCTACATTCAAACACTTCAGCTCACAAAGCAAATATTTATGCCACAAAACAATGTAATCGCATTTCACTAAAAAGAAACCTTCAATACAGAGGGCCATTCAATAAAAAAGAAAGAAACCTTAAATACAGAGGGCCATTCAATAAAAAATGAAATGCATACCGCAGTGAGATTGACAAGATAGACACCAATATCCTCATGCTTAAGGGGCGAATAATCAGACTCATCCAAAGCTATGCTCCATCCATAATTGTTCTTGAAATCTGCCTTCCTATTGTAGATGTTGTAAGAATCGGGCCCTTTCCTGGTGCTGCGGGCCTTCTTGTCGTCCCCTCTTTTGTCTCCCCTTCTCCCAAAGATAGAGATCATGAGCTTCCTCAAAGACCATATCGGTTCTTCTTCCTCCTCCTTTTCTTCTTTAATGTCTTCTTCTCTAATACGTACAATTCTCCTCATGTGAGCAACTTTTTCATGCTTCTCCATTTCCAAGAACTTGGCCCACATAGTACTCGGAGAGTGAGTGTCGGCTAGGTATATGATCGGACCTCTGTTCTGCCTCGTTAGCATCTCGTCCAATTCCGATTCTGAAACCTGTCAAAAGGGCCATATCCGACATCCTCAATTATATACATATATTATTATTGTTATGATGATGATGATGATGACAGTAGTAATAATAATTAACTCAACTTACATTGAATGCTGTCGATAATGTCAAGCGGTCGAATCCAGAAAGGATTGATGTTGGATTGCTTCCACCAGCAACATAGAAAGACTGCAAAAAAGCATACATAGAAATTTCCTCACTGCCAACTAAATTGCCCACACACACATATCATACATATATGTACATCGACCCGAGATTTGCCGTAGTTATAATTTAACCCCTTTATTTTCAGAAATTACACTCCCTGAAATTTCAGGTTATTACAAAAACTCCCTAAAATATAAGCTGGTTATATGCATTCCTGAGGTTTGCCTCTAATTACAATTTAGTCCATTTATTGTCTGAAATTACTAAAAGTTTCCTAACATTTCACATTATTACATAAAAACTTCCTAAATTAAACTGATTATTTGCATTCCCAGGGATATGCCTAATTACAATTTATTCCCTTTATTTTCTGAAATTACAAAGACCTCTCTTAACATTTCACAATATTACCCAAAAAACTCCCTAAAATAAGCTGATTATTTTTACTTTCTTTGGCTTCATGTTTACAGCTCTAGAGAGTTCTCAATTTCTAGAAAGTTCTTTGTAATAGTGAAACATCAGGAAGTCCTTTGTAATTTCCAAAAATAATAGGACTAAATTGTAATAAACTCAAAGCACTATATATAGGGGGGAGGAGGAGGAGAGTTAATTTGACCTGGAAAGTGTGCCATCCCAAGCTTTCTGTTGTATCAATGCTGGTGATAGCATGAAGCCTCTGCCCCTCAGCTGTATTAACCAAATAAAAAGTCGAACCGGCCTCAATTCTGTAAATATCTCCCACCTTCAAATTCCTCTCCACCAATTCATCCTTGTATATATGTCCAACTCTTGCTTCACCTGCATGCATTTCATCATCCAAGATATAATTTATCTCATTTTCCAGCTCAGTACTCAAAATCAAGAAATTACAAATCCTCTTAATTCTTCCCCTCTGCTTTCGAAAATCACTCGAATCACATCAAAATCCACATGATCAATACATCAAGCACAAAATGTGAATGATTCACTAGTTAAAAAAACATTCGACAACTCGAAACATACACAGATTACCCTACATGCAAAAGAACACACACACACACTCTACCCCTATGTTTGTCGTAATTACAAAATACCCCCTCCATTGTCAAAATCAGAAAAAATCCGAAATAGCCATGTACTTTACACAAAATCTTAGAAAAAAATCCCTTCAATTAATATGAAATCAGTGATATCTCTGAAAATCTTTTTGAAAATATAAGGGGTATTTCGTAATTATTACAAACTTTAGGGGTACTGCATGCATGTAATTCGCCTGATAATATATAGTATATACCTCTTCGGATGAATAGAATGAGACTTGAATCCAGATACTGAGGAATGAAAAGGCTTTTGGGTTCCATTGTAATAAATCCAATATGCATAGGACTCCTTGTATATCTTCCACCAAACCCTCTCACTACTCTCATATTCCCAGCATCAGTGTGCACAACACTCTTCGATTCCTGCAACAGAAAATGCTCCTTCCCTTCTCTTCTACCTGAGCCGCCCTCTTCTCCGCCGCCGCCGCCCCTCCTCCGTCGTTCGTCTTCATAGCCGCACACTGACGCCACCAGCACCGCCGCCACGGCCAGGAGAATTAGCAGTACGGACCTCATTCTCTTTCCCATCATTTTTAATTTTCGATCGCTTGTGGAATTTGAAATGTGAGAATGGTGGATTTGGAGGTGGAGTTGTTTATGTAGAGAGGGAGAAGGGACAGGTGGCGGCCATGCATGAATAGTTGGGCGCGGTGGCGGTTTCTGGTAGAGACATGTACAGTTGATGAGCAATGTTGGGTCTTGACATTGAGACCAAGTCTTTTTAATTTCCTATGGATGTGTACTTTTCAGTTTTCACATGCTGTCTTGTCTTAAGTTCTCTTTTTCTTACATAAGTATTTTGATTTTTGACCGCTTCTAGTCCACGTAGAAAAGAAGTATAATATAATATTTTTAATAAAATTGTATATGATGATGCTAAAAGTTGGAGATAATCCAACCTATATGATTCTTTTAATGTCACGATTGGTTGAGTGAGATTAGTTCTTTAACCCGCTAAGAACGATCAAATCCATCTAATTTAGTTTTTGATCGATCTTAGCAACTCAATCTATCGTGTCACTTGCAAGAATTACGTCCATTAGATTTATTCCTAATTTCTGGCATCATTTGTATAACATCTAAAAATACGTTTAATTAGTATAATCATTTCAGTCGAATAAAAATTGGAAATTTAATTTATTGATGCAGCCTTTATAATATTTATATAGGAAAAATTACACTTTAACCCCCCAAAAAAGTTTGTTAAATTACAATTCATGATTCTCTTAGTCAAATAATTACAGTTACACTCCACACGAAATTGAATAATTATAAAATACACCCAAGCATTAGGTTCCGTTATGGACGAGATGACATCATAAAAATAAATAGTAAATACCGAAAATACTCTTATTTTTTTATACCATGGTTGTTTCTAAATTTCACTTAGTTGTTATTTATAATATCATAAACTCTTTTGGAGTCTCAGTGTAATTTTTTTAAATTAAAAAGGAATATTCTGTTAATTAATGTTCCCTAACGGAACCCTAATGTTCACTAACAGAATCCTAATGTCTGGGTGTATTTTGTAATTTTTTAATTTCATGTGGGTGTAACTATAATTATTTTACAAAGAGGATCATAAATTGTAATTTAGACAAACTCTTTTGAAATCTAAATGCAATTTTTTATACTTATTATATATTATATGTTGGATAGAGATTTCATATACTTGATACGTGTTGTTAGTCATCTCCGGTACTATATGAGCAATTGTAAGATTCAATAAATCATACATCGAAAAATCAAAGATATGGTATTTAATATATAATGATTTGGCCAACTTTCCCTCTTAAGCTAACTTTTGAAGGTTACTTCATTCCTGTAAACTTCAGGTTCCGATTTGTCCTGCGTATTCGGCTACCCCATTTATCGATACATTTACAACCATCATAGGCAACAATTTTCCATGTAACACTATTCAAAACATCTGATTTCAATAAATTATGCTTCTTCTTAGCAAGTTTTTCCCTATAAATGTCTATTCATATCATCATATACCCTGTATATAAGCAATATATATGATGTTGATCTTTAATGTGTGTGCCTCTACCACTATCTAGAAAACTAGGCTAAAGTAGAGACATTTTCTTTTTCTGATTCTGTATCACTCAAAATTACTTCATTCTTTTCTTTTTCCTCTTCTTCTTTTTCTTTTTCTTTTTCATCTTCTTGTTTTGGGACAAGAGGACCTTGAGGATTACCAAAAGCTATAGTGAAGATCTGTCGATGGCATTCATCACACAAGTAAAAGTACGTGAAATGGCCCTCATAAGTCAGCTTATGCAGCATAACATCCGGTAGAACTCGTTGCACGAAATCGCTCATTGATGGAGGAACCACACTATCTTCACCTCCCTATTTGTGAACATGCACAAAAAAAGCATAAAATAAATAATAGGGTGAATTACATACAGTATGCCACAATTACAAAATATGATAGAAGAAAGGACCGAAATAAAAGCAATTTCCGAATAATTCTGATCAAATTATATGGTAAACATTATGAGTTGTTTTTTCAGTAATTAAAGATGGATTTTATTGGAGTATACACAATCATTCCCTCAAAACCAAATCCTTCAATCCAAACACCAGATTTTTTTTACTCAAGAAAAAGAATAACAGCTATTATTCCTCTGTATTCAGAAATTACAGAAAATTCTCAGATATTTCACTTTATTACAAAAACCTCCCTGAAGTTATACAATCTGAGATCAAAAAGATGCAAACAATCAGCCTAGTTATACAATCTGAGATCAAAAAGATGCAAACAATCAGCCTAGTTATACAATCTGAGATCAAAAAGATGCAAACAATCAGCCTATTTAAGGGAGGATTTAGTAATAAAGTGAAATATCAAAGAGGTTTTTGTAATTTCTTAAAAGGGAGGGATTAAATTATCATTATCTGGATAGTAAATATAATTCGCCCTTTATAAATTCCTGCACTTCGTATAGCTTCCTGATTTCAAACAATTACAAATTCCTTACCAAGATTCTTCATATTTACAGGGGGGGGGGGGGGAATTCAAGATTCATATGCATATATTCACATCATAATCTTTTTTGTTCAAATTTCTTTTTTAAATTAAAAAAAAATTATTCACATCATGATATAAATTCACACCATATAGCTGACCAAAAAAAATAATAAATTCACACCATATAGAGAGTTGACTGACCTGCCATATGTGTATCGGACCAAGAAATCCACTCAATCTTTTCTGAGCAGGAGTGTATACTGATTTAAGCCAAGAAAAAACTCCATTACCCTTATGTGGGTTATGTCCATTGAGGTCCGAAATGCTAAAACCCCAATTAGAAACCTGTAAAACAGCTTCCTCAACAAACGGTTTCGCATTTCCTTGTCGAACTGATTCTTCAACATCCCGTTGCCATAACTCTTGGAAAATACCTTTCTCTAGCAGAGCTCGATCCTAAATAATTACATAAATTTTCGATCAGAAAAGTTTAGCAATACTAACTTAAAAATGAAAATTTATTCTTCTTAGTTAGGTGAATTACATCTATTGCCACGGAGGTTTTAATGAAATTACAGTTTAGTCCTCTGTTTTCAAAATTTATAAAAAAACTCCCAGATGTTTCACTTTAATTTTCCCCTTACATTAAAAGAAAAAATAATCAATTTATGGAATATCTGAAAAAATAAGAATTCGGTCCCTCACCTTTTCACAAAATTACAGAACAGACCCCGAGGCATTTTAGTCTTAAAAAAGATGATGCTAGGGCATGAGGGTACTTTTGGAAAAAGAAGATTTTGTCGGAATAGTATTGGACCCTAAATAACGTTCTTTTTTGTAATAAAGTGAAATGTTACAGATGTTTTTTTGTAATTTTTAAAATGGAGAGATAAAATTGTAATTAGGGCAAATCTCAAGGGTCGTACATGTAATTGTCCTTTTAGTTAATAGGACTTACATTCTTTCCGAGTGAGTACGAGAGCCAGTTCTCTATCTGATCATAGTTTCCCGAAAGGAAGCTTTTACGGTAGAAGTAAGGAAGTAACCTTGGAAATTTCTTTCCAAAATAAAACATCATTTTTCTCTTCACTGTCCATTTTCCCCAGATTCTTCGTCTCTCCTCTTTGTTAAGTCTTGGTTCATATGGATTAATCATTGGCGCAACCATTATAGCTCCTGAAAAGTTCATTACAGATAGGGGACAAACTTCAGTCTAAATTAAAACTTTATTTTCCTATACATAAAACCTTTGGTAGACTAACCAGCAATCCTATCAGGAATGTAATGAAGAGCAGCCCAAGCATGTTTGCTTCCCTCAGAAAATCCGACCACCCAAAATTTGCCAGTAATATTCACAGCATAAGACAAGTGTAACATATCCAAAGCCGACGACTCAAGATCCCGATTTGGGTGGGGGCCACTTTCTCCAAATCCAGGTAGATCATAAGTCACCAAACGAACACCATATTCTTGCAATAACGAACCCTTAATTCCAGGAATGCCTACCACCCACAAAAGTAAAATGTGTTAGCTTAAATAGCTTCTAGGACATCTATTTCTTCATTTGTTTGATCAAGATTGAAGTGCTTATAACAGAAAATACCTGAGAGCCGGGATGAAAGAAATGAATGTGGAACAACAATTGAATATCTTGCTTTGTCAGCTGGAACGCCTTGTTCTTGATAAGCTAATCGCCTTCCATCGGGAAGCAATATAAGACTAGCATTTGTGGGATGCACCTTCATCTTTTTAACCAAAGGAGTTGTACTTTCATTAATATTTACAATTAAAGCTGCACATTTTTGTTGTTTCTGTCAGTAACACAGAAGAATGTATGCATATGCATAACAGAGAAACAGCATCTTATTTGTTAATTAATTACTAACTTAAGGGTAAATTAGGGTGCAAATACAATCTAGAGTTCTTACTATTTGAATAATTGTAGGAATAATATAATTTTTATTTGGAACCCAACATTTATTGGCAAAAAGAAATTGGAAAAATGATTCTCAATGCAGACTTCACGTTCGCCAACAATTATTTTTCCACCATTCTCGTTGCAGCTTCAATAACTCATGGAACAAGTCTCATCGTAATTCGATAAAAAGAAAGGGCATGATTTTTAAAAAAAAAATTAAAGAATAAATAAAAAATTACCTGCAAGAACAAAAATCCAGACACAGGCGATAACAGTCCAAGAATGGACCGGATCCCGATCCTCCGGCAAATACTCATTGAGAAATCTCAATTTCCCCATAATTTTCAGGCAAGGGCCCTTAAACTTCCTCATAATTACAGAATCATCCCTCAGTATACTCTGCTTCACTACATCCCTCACTGCCTTCCCAAACTCCACAGTCATCTCCGCCGCCCCCTTGGCAAATTCCGCCACCTGAAACCTCCAATCGGTCGCCACTCCTCCGCCCACGGCGGCAGAACTGTAACCGTACCCATTAGCTTTCCGAACGTCCTCATCAACGAGACCCGTGAACTGCCCCCTCCAGGCAGTTGAATCGTTGACTTGAGACATCAAGAAAATTCAACAAGTGGGTCGAAACCCAAATTCCACAATGGCGTCAATCCCCAAATTACTTTCTCTCAGAAAGTTAAACAGTGATGCGAGAAAAAGTATTGTTCTTCTTGCATCATTTTTCGTACGAAAAGGACAGGGCTCAGCAAAGCAATACGGATATAGAAATGCCGTGTACAGATTATTATACGCTAATTATTGTGTGTGTGCGTATTTAAATGTACATAATTGAGGTTTTGTTGTATGCATGAGTTGTTTCTGCTTGCCATTAATGAGCTGAGCTTGATGGGAGGTGGTGGTCGGAATGCAATTTTCTAAAATGCAGGGGTAAATAATGTAGTTGGTGGGAGTGGGATGGATGGAGAAGGTGATGGAAGCGGATCAAAAGCTCAGATTTTGCCACGTCAGCAGTAGTTGGGAGGCGGGAGCTGAGGGGACCCACATGCGTCGTGGAGGGGCCCACTGGGATTGGTCGAGCATGGGCAGTAAAAACATTCAAATATTCAATGCATATTTTCTTTTTTATTTTGGTATATTCAGATTTATTTTTCTTTTGAAAGGTAAAAGTTTAAAAAAAAAAAAAATACTAAAAATATATAAATCAATATATTAAAATCAGCAATCTCAAAAAATATATATATATTAAAATCAGCAGTTATACAAATTTAATTCAGTAAAAAAAAATCAGTTTTAGGATTTTTAAATTGAAATTTTGATGGAATGGATTTATACGAGTTTTATGGATAAAAAAAGATCGGACTTTTTTTAAGTATTTTTTCCAAAAATAATATATTTTGCCATCAATTATTTTTGTAGTGTAGCTAGAAAATAAATGCAAGTTTTTTTTAAGTAACAAATGCTAGTTATGTTTTTGCATTTACTGGACATTATTTGAAGGTTTTGACTGTTGAGAAGAATTTACTGCTAATAATATTTTGTAACGGTTTTAATCAATAAATCAGTAGAAGACCGCTCCCAATTAAATTCTAAAAAATGTATTTATAAACAATTTCTTCGTCAAATATTATTTTGTATTATTGGAAAATAATTTATGATGATTTGGGTCAATAATGAACTGTTTTTTATTTTAATAAGTCAATAATGAAGAGCTTGAGCTGATTCCTCATATGTTTGTTTTTTCATATTTCAGCCATTTATTCCACATATACTTTAAATTTCTGTGTTTTCCAGAGAAAAATACGTATTACTTGTGACTATTGTCTGGGTTATTAGTCTATCATAAGATGTCAAAATCAGTGATATGAAGCTTTAGAAAAGAAAATGATTACCGATGAATATATTTATTTTCAATGAATAATAAGAGATAAGTGGGTCTTCAATAATGAAACTATTAATCAACCTATCTACGAAAAAAGAAAATAAAACAGAAAATTTAGAACCCAAAATTATCGAAAACTTTAATCTTGTTACCTTGTTCTAAGAGAGGGTTTGACTGAGTTTATAAGCTCTTATAAGATGTTTTAAAGTGTTTGGTAAATATTTTTTAGGATAATTACACTTACACTCCCTCGACTTAGGGATAAATACAGCTAGATCCCCTGTACTATTGGAAATTTCAGATAGATCCTCTAACCCTAACGAAAACCTTAAAAACTTAACGAAAAGTTGTGAAATGACTAAATTATCCATAACATTTTTGTTATAGTGTTTGCTATACATGAAATTAGAGAAGTAAGTTTTTATCGAGTTAATAGGACGTTAGAATTTACATGTAAATAAGAAATTGACTAATGGCAGGACCTAAGTGTTAAATAGAGTCATAGTTGAGGGGGTGTCTCTGTAATTTCCAATAGTACATGGGGTCTAGCTGTATTTACTCTTAAGTCGAGGGAATGTAAGTGTAATTATCCCTTTTTTTAAAAGAAGCTTATAAGCTCTTAAAATAAGATGTTAGGAGCTTATAAACTCCTTAAAAATAAGTAAGGAATCCCAACTTATTTTAAGATCTTAATACACTCCCTTACATTTTGACCATATTAATTACATAATTGCCATTACTAACATCTTATAAGCTCATGATTTTATTTTTATCTAAACACTTTTAGATCTTATTATTAAAATAAGATTTAACATCTTATAAGCTCAAAAAACATCTTATAAGATATGAGAGCTTATAAGTTCTTTAAAATAAGTTTATCCAAACACCCTCTAAGTCTGTAAAACATAGACGACAACTGTAGAATTCAAGACTTTTTCCAGATACAAATAAGTGATAACTCTCTCTCCCTCTCTCTCCATATTTGACACAAATTAATAGTCCAACGGAAGACACATGAAAGCATCCCAATGACCACTGAAGAAATGAAATGAAAAAAAAAAACAATTTCGTTCTTCTTTTTATTTCTCAATTGTAGTTGAACTCAAAAAGTTTACCAGAAAATAAGTTTTTGTTAACAAAGGGGGTCATACACATCTAACTAAGTTAACAGGATATACACACAGCAAACACAACATGCTAGTCCATCTTATTACTTTTGTCTCCTAATGCTCATTAAACTTGGTTAAAATGATAGTAATGAACTCAGAAAGAAAATAGCACTGACAGATTGTATGATATCAAAATTCAAAAGTCAAGAAGAGCCATTTCGTGTGAGAGAAGAATCGTTGTTCTTAGTTTTATCTAATAGAGCAAATTAGGCGATTGTATGAACAGCCAATCCTCAGCCCAAATTACAATAATAATCCTGATCAATTTTCGAAACTCTTGCTGGCTTACTAAACATTAACTTAATCTACGAACCGGAAAAAGAATAAAAGCCACAATCAATTCACTGGGAAAAGCTATAATCTACAGATCTGGACATCTGAACCATTATATCATAAAACGAAACCCAGAAACCCCACAAACAACGCTTGCAAAAACTCGAGGAGTGCGAGACATATACCCATAAATAGAATAACAAGAGGGGCATAAATTATTGAAACCTGGCTGAACTTGGTCTGAAGCTGAGTGTTGACCTCGTCGAAGGCGCGGCGGAGGGTGGAGAACTCCTTGCGAGCCTCATCAAAGACCATCAACTTCGCCATACCTTCCCAGTCGATGGTCCTCCCAAACGAAGTGAGATGCTTTTGGACTTGATTTGATGCTTTTGTATCTGAATCTGATGAACTTAATGTTGAAAGAGGTGGGGGCCACCCAAGAGAAGTTAGAAGAGCGCAATGATTGGCGATCGCTTGAGGTCTTAGAATGGCTAAGGCTCGGTCAATTCTATGATCAACAGCTGAAACGAGAAGACTCCACTGAGGATGGGTTTTTATAATTGAACTGAGAACAGCTTCTGCTTGTTTAAGAGCTTTTAAAGCAACTGCATGCATATCCTGAAAAATGAAATAGCACAAACAAACAAACAAAAAGTTCTGCTGTTAACAGTACTTTCTACATTTCTACATTCAGGATCTCATAGAGTGTCACAAACGAACCTTTACTTTTATATGTATACTGAGAAAATGATTAATTGGGAACTGATAGTTCATTTCAAACTTAACACCAATCTGATCAAATAAGGCTTTTCAACTATTAAAAGGAAGTTTCTTTCCTTTCTTTTTGAAGATATTCAAAGGAAGTTAAAGCAAACATTTCTCAGAATGGTACTCACTTCTAAATCTTTTGTTGATGGATGCTTCCATAATGTTCTATTCATAGTGGAAGGTACAGCATCTTCAATGTCACCACCAATGTGTCAAAGCTTCAATGCCGTCTCTGGAAGTAGTTAAAAGACAAGTTATGACAAAAATCAAGCAACAATAGAAGGACCAAGAAAAGAAACCATCAATATTCCAGTTAGTTTTTGGGTAGATTTGTTGCATCCTTGTGTCCCTGACTATTAGAGCAACGACCCAACTGTATCATTATACAAACGAAAAAATCATGCTACCATATTATATCTATCATGCAAGGATCCTCGTGTTTTTACCCTCAGGGTGGGACATAAACAGAGTATAAAACAAAAGGATTGCATTGCGTATATGATGATCATCAAAACAAATGACTAACATCAGCTGATTGTACTATGTCAGTGATTCTTCTGTTGATATATTGCTCCAGAAATTGTAAATTCAGCCAATGGAAATGCACTAACCTTTTCTGATTCAACATGGCACGAAAAAAAGAAAGCAATTATTTTAGCAACTACACGGCATTTTTTCAACTCCGCCTGAAAGTCTTTACCAAATTTCGTTTTCTGCCTATTTACAAACCAGCTGCTAAAAATGGTAATCCCTCAATCACCTTATACAAAAGTTCAATTCCAACGAAAATCAATTGGAAATAACAATAAATAATAGTTAAATGCAACAATAATCTTGTAAGCAGAAAACCTTAAATGAAAAATGAAAAAGAAAAGAACTAACCTGCGTAATTTCTCACAGTTTCTACTCTTGCACTTCCTTAGCCAATGTCTGCAACTCCTCCCCCATCCCTCTCCTCGATCCTCCATCCATCACACACGCAACCAAAACGCACAAAAATCAATGGCCTTAAACCAAATGTAAAACTCAAAAACCAAAAAAAAAAAAAAAAAAAAAAAACAAACAAAATTAGACTCACCTTGATGGAGGGCGAGTGGACGAGAGACGGAGATCGTCCAACTGAGCATGGACAATCGACAATAGTGATCCGAGCCGATTCGAATGGGCCCAGTGACGGAGTTCTTCGTTAAGCTCCGAAAGCGTTCGATCAAGCGCATCAGATTGGAATTGAAGGTCCGACAGTAAATTCGGGGCTCCATCGAGATCTTCTCTGGAGATAAGATTTGAATTGAGAAAATAGAGAGCGTTCGAAGAGAGAGAAGTGTGTGGCGGTAAGGGTCGGGTCATTGGTTCCTACGTTGGGTCGGGCCGTCGGTTTGACGGTCGGAAAGAATGAAAGAAGATTTCGATGGAAGAAGAAGAAAGGAATGTAGCCAGGTGAATTTGAGTTATTGCAGTTTGGTCCTTAATTAATCAGTAATTCCAAACAAAACAGAACTTTAGGGGGGGAAATTAATTTTGGAAAACTTTTCCAAATTTTCGTAAATAAAAAAAAAGGCCCAACCAACATGTTGCATTGGACCTAACAAAAGAGAAGAATAGTCGGGCCTGTCTCCTGTTTTCAAAAGCCCATTTCCCGAATTATAGAGAAATAAACGTGATTAATTATCAATTCATATTCTAAGATGAAGTATAACTATTTTTTTTACATCCAATAAGTAATTAAATGTTAATTTTTCTATCTACCTTTCGTCCTTTCCAATATAAAGGAGTCCATCAGTCGATACTCTAGTTATTTTCTTGCTTCGACAATCGACATAAATAAACTAACCAAAACATAAAATGTTATCACGTATTAGAAAAATGTATATATTATTATGTTTCGAGAGAATATTTATAATGTTTTAATTTATTAAAAAAATATTTGTAAAATTTTAATTATTTTTTAAATTTTTAAATAAATCTCAGAAATTTAAGTAATTATCCTCATTTCGATAAAACGATAGTCATGTGGGGTGTAGACCATCTATTCAAATTGGGGCCCACTATAAAATAATTCTTAAATCTTTTGATTGAAGGTCAACTAAAGAAGAAAATTCGTGAAATATTTATATATTAGTAGAGTACTTGATATCTAAAGAAGACTATTAGCTTTGAACTATTCTATGAAAAGTTTTTTAGTGTTTGAATAAGTTATTGATGTTAATTATCTGAATTCTCTCTCATTTCGATAGAAAAAACTTGATATTATCCTAAAAGTGTATTACCTGAAATCTTTAGCAAATTTCCAATAAAATTGGAACAATAGAAACTTTAAGAACATAAATTGTCCATGTCAAAGCTTCTTATTCCGTATATAAACCCAAATATACTATCATTTATACTACGTACGTACGTGGTACATATATTTGAAATTACAATGTGAATGTTGATAGCAGTATAGCAGCACAAGATTGACTTCCAGCTTTAGAACCTGTACATATATACATATATATATATATTCTTCCTACAATATGGGAAATTGGAAAAAATATATATTCTTGGTTCCTGGAAATTGTCTTATAATATTAATACCCATTTTTGTGATCGTTATTTAGCCGGTCGAAAACGTTGAATTATTAAAGGGTGTTATAAATTTCCTTATATTCTACTCAACTTAATTGATTGCTAAGTCCAATTGCATAACTATTAAAATGTGAATGCTGATAGCCTGATAGCAGTTAGCAGCACAAGATTGACTATTAATTTGACTTCCTGCAGCATTATAATTGAACCCATTTTTTATTTTTGTAATCGTTAGTTGACCGATCGTGAATTATTAAAGGGTGTTATAAATTTCCTCATGTTCTACTCAACTGGATTGCTAAGTGATTAAGTCCAATTACAAAATTATTATATATATACTTAGACTTAGTTATTAATAGACATATTATTTAATTCTAACTTGACTGACAAATAATATGCTTCAATTAATCATTGGCATTGAGTCATTCACTCAAGTCATGTAGTTTTTGGCAGTAAGAGTAAATTTTTATTTTTTTTATTTCTTCGGACAACTTAAATATAAAGCTCTCCCTATTAAATTCAGGATTCAAAGTGGTTTCGACGAGTCTAAACTTAATTAAATAGAGCCGGGTCCAATATATCGGGTCCACTAAAATAGGGACCATAAGTGGTTCCAACAGGTCCAGCAGTTCCGACGGTTCCAATAATTCCGATTCCGTTACCGGACCCGAACGGTTCCTCGTGATTTCGATTCAGGTCAGGTCTAAAACAAGCTCATTGCCATTCCTAAGTTATGCGAATACCAAGTTATGTTGAATCCAAACAATAACTTAATGAATAATCTAATATTATGAAAATTCCAAACATCTAATGAGGAGTCTACTTGTTTTTCAAACATAAAAATCGAGTGCTACAGTGTAAATAGAGTTCTCAAGAGCTAGAATTACATGTTTGATCACTTCCAAATTAGCTTACATTATCCTCAAAAGTTCGTCCCAACAAAAACATAATTAACTTTTAATCCATAGTTAATTAAATTCTCACATCTTATTATTGTTTACTTAGAAATAAAATAGTCAATATCTAATATTAGCCAACTTAATTAATAATTATAACGCAAAAATGGATAAAATTAGCAACAACAAAAAAATGCAAATGCATGAGCAAGGACGAATTCAAAACAACAAATTAAATGCGGAGCTAATCCTAATAAATTACTGGTTTTTTTGTGCATACTTGGGGAATATATTCTCAAATTGAGTAAATTTGATAATGGATATATGGTGACAAATGAGAAGTAGATGGCAATTAGCCGATTATTGATGTTTCCATTAAGAAAGAAGATTTATGAACTTGTTTAATTACTTCAAGAACAAAGAGAGATTAATTGATCATTAAATTACTACGGGATATGAACTTGTTTACCTCAAAAAATAGCAGACGGAACCCTTATTTTGAATGGCTGTTTAATCCCCACAAAATTTCTTATTTGCATTGTTTACTTCTTCTTTAAAATCAGTTAACACAACATGACCCAAAAGCTGATATTAGATAATATGGAAATGACTAGATAAGTAGCGGGTTATGTGGTTTAAGTCGGGTCATTAGCATATAAAAGTAAACATCTCAAACCCTTTAAATTGCGTACATAAATGACGTTTATGGTAGAAGTAAACCGGACAGGATCTTCTATTCCAAATTCCTATTCTATGTTCTATTCCATTTAATGAGATTGTGCCACATGTTTGCTGAATATCTCAATTCTCTTAACATTAACAAATCATATTACACATAGCATAATATCATGAATGAAATAGAAGATGGAATACAAATTTGGAATAGATAATCTCATTCAAAGTAAACAAGTTCTATGTCTTATTAGCAACTCGTAATATCGCCAACCACACCTATTACATCGTGTCTCATGTGAGTATTTATTTTTTAGGGAGATTTATATCTACCTTATTCTTCAGGTTTTGTTTAATCACAAATTAGCTTCTCTTATTTTAAAATTTACCGAAACACTCATGAGATTTCATAATACTTTAACACTTTCACCAGCATTTAGGTTATGTTCACACCATGCTAGAAGTGTTTTGTCTCCTGCAATCTATTGATGTAAGAGTCAATACAAGTTAAAGTCTAATCAATACCTTCCAAAGCTTATATTTGTCGTGTTTTCACAAATTTTACATAAATGTTAATGAATTTTCAATCGCCTTTTTGTAATTTATGGAACAAGGACGACTATATTGTAATTACACCCAACCTTATCCAAATTGCCCCATTTTCTTTATTTAAGGAAAGGGTCGATCGTATCTCACTTTGTAATATATAAACACACAGAAAGGTTTGTTCTCAACTTGCTATATATAAACAATCACTTCACTACTCTCTTAATTAAAGAGGTTCTATTAATTTTATCAGTTAATTTTTTTTTTTTTTTTTGGTCATGGGTATTGGAACCTTACAGTTTTACTCTGAGGGGTATTTTTAAGGTTTTTTTAGGGGTATTAAATATATATTTTTATGTTTCAAAACAGGTATTTGTGAGGTTTTGATAGTTTTTCAAAATTTTAAGCAAACTTCAGGGTGTTTGTGTAATTATTTGTTTTACGTTGTTGTTTATATAACTTTATATTGATGCAGAAAATGTGGAAGTTGAAGATTGCAGAAGGCGAGGGGCCATGGCTGATGTCGACGAACGATCATGTCGGTCGGCAGCATTGGGAATACGATGCAGAAGGTGGAACTCCTGAGGAACGGGCTCAAGTTGAAAAAATGAGAGAGGAGTTCAGGAAAAACAGGTTCAGATTCAAACAAAGTGCTGACCTATTGATGCGCATGCAGGTTAATTTACTAGATATATCTCTTCGTCTCAAAAAACACCACCGTGTCATGCATGTTCTGTCGGACAATATTCTGACAACCGTATCCAATACCTTTGTAGTAGTAAATATAAAAAAAAAACAAAACGTGTCATCGTGTTCGTGAGCAAAATATGAAAAATATGAGAGATTTTGGGGATTTTTTGTACATATGTTTCGTTTTTGTGCACGTGACGGGGAATACCAAATCCCGCTCACTCACCAAGTTTGGTTTGGTTGCGCCAATAGATATTTGGTTTTTGACCGTCAAGTTGAATTCTAGCAGAAAAGTAGGTAATTGTCAGAGTTTGTAAAAAAATACAAGTCAAGAAATTCAAGCGACAAAATTAATGTCCAAAATTCTCAACGACCCCAAGTTAGTATCCCTGATTTTACAATTTCCCGTTAAGGTAGTTATACATTTTTTTAAAAATAATTATTACTTTTTTGAGTAAAATGTTTTCCTTATTTGCTGAAAAATGTTGCACAGCTTACAAAGGAGAATCCATACGGTCAAATTCCAGGCCCAGCAGCAATAAAAGTGAAAGAAACAGAGGAAATAACAGAAGCAGCAACGTTAAACACACTTCGACGTGCCATTAGTTTCTTCTCAAGAATTCAAGCCCACGATGGACATTGGCCTTCTGAATCTGCTGGACCTTTGTTTTTTCTCCCTCCTTTGGTATGTCCACAAATTTTAAGGGTTAATTACATTTAGACCACAAATAAATTCGCTAAACTTACTCTACATACAAGAGTTCTATAATTATAAAGAATACTTGATGTTTAGGATTCTATCAAAATGTTAATATAATCTTCAAATTTTAATGAAAATTTAAAAATTGGGTGTTTTTAATAATTAAAAAATTCTTACAGGGTAAGGTGTAATATTTTGACTAAAAGTTAGGATCATAATTTGTAACTTGGTAATCTCTTTTGGGGTCCAAATGTTATTAATCCTAAATTTTAATTGCATAATTTGCATTTTTTACGGCTTTTTCCTTATTTTGTTTATTCTTTTAATCGAAACCGGCTAGTGCCATAGAGTTTTTACCGAGAACTCCAACCCTTATTATAAAGCTCAAAAAACAGCATCCCAATCGAAAAAACATTTGAATCCCTTAACCGAGTGTGTTAAATATTGGACCGAAAGCAAAATAATAATAAAATTGTAAAAAAAATTGCTAAAATTGCAAAATTCAACTAGTATGAGATGAAAATAAAAAATAGGTAAAATTATCGGGAAAACTACATGCAATTAATTACTCTTAACATTAATTTCATTCAATGTGCAGGTGATGGCCTTGTATATCACCGGAGAAACAAATGCAATTCTATCACCACCACATCAGAAAGAGATTATTCGATACATATACAATCATCAGGTTTTCCAACATACTAACAAAATTGAGAATCAACCTGCCTGCCACAAAGTTGAAATATGGAATTATATATCCCTACTGATTAATTGTATATATATCTTGATTTAATTTGGTCGTTATTTGGTGTCGTTACAGAATGAAGATGGAGGTTGGGGAATACATATAGAGGGACACAGCACAATCTTCGGCTCAGTTTTTAGTTACATAACATTAAGGTTATTGGGTGAAGGCCTTGATGATGGAGACGATAGGGCCGTCGCCAGAGCTCAAAAATGGATACTTGATCATGGCGGCGCCGTCGGCATACCATCATGGGGAAAATTTTGGCTAACTGTAATACTAAACATGCATGTTTAATTATTTTCTTAAACATATATATAATAATTCGATTTAAAATCACTAGGAAAAAAAAGGGGGAGGAAATTACATATAGTACTCCTAAAATTCGCCATAATTACCAAATACTTCTTTTGTTTTTTAAAATTACAGGAAATTCCTTGAAGTTTCAAATGATTACAAAACTCTAACAAAATACCCCGTGTACTTTTACAAAATCTTACAACAGAAACCCTTCAACTTGTAATTGTTTGGAACTTCTTCTGTAATTTTTGAAAATGGAGGAGTATTTTGTAATTATGGAAAGTCTTATGGGTATTGTATGTATGTAATTCCACTTAAAAAAATTTAATATCAGTGATAAAAATTAAAATGGTAATACAAATGTTGCCGCTAATTTTCTTCTCTTCTGTGTTAGGTATTGGGAATGTATGAACGGGATGGCTGCAATCCGATGCCCCCGGAGTTTTGGTTGCTCCCAAATTTATCCCCAGTCCATCCAGGTTATTATTTTTAATGGTCTTTAATCTTTATAGTTAAAAATTTAATAGGAACTTTTTATAGTTGAGCATTTCGTTTAAGATATTTAGGTTTTAGTTAAGAGTTCAATTACACAAATATGCCTGAGGTATGTGCCGTTTGTAATTTTGCTATTGGAACTTTTCAATCTTACGCTTAATCCCTAGAGGGTATTTGTAATGTTTTTGCAAGGATATTATGTATATATTTTTATATTTTAAAGGAGATAATTGTATGGTCTCAATATATCATTTGTAAAATTTCAAAATTTTGATGATTTTTAAGTAAATTTCGGAGTTTATGTACTATCCCTTTAATTAATGTTGTTGACTTGAATTTGATTGTAGGTAAGATGTTGTCTTATTGTCGTTTGGTGTACATGCCAATGTCGTATCTGTACGGCAAGAGGTTCGTTGGTCCCATTACGGGATTGGTTCAGTCTTTAAGACAGGAGATTTACATTGAGCCTTATCATGAAATAAATTGGAATAAAGCAAGAAATACATGCGCAAAGGTTGGACATTAATCTTATCTTATACTTGAATTTCATTTCCTTTTATTTCGCCATGAAATGACCAATGTACCCACATGAAATGTGGACTAATACCTTTAAATATGAAATAAGTTATACCAGAAATTTTATGTTTGAGAAAAAATTACACCAGAGATCCTGTTATTGAAAAAACGAGAATATGGACCTCATACTGTATTTTCACTCAAAACATGTACTAAAATAGCTTGAAAAACAATGAAATAAATCAAAACACAAGGTTGTTTATGCCATTAATTTCCGAATATTATACATTTGATTTATTATGATTCTCAGGAAGATCTTTATTATCCGCACCCATTTATACAAGATGTGTTGTGGGGATTTCTTCACCATTTTGCTGAGCCCGTCTTGCAACGATGGCCATTTTCTAAACTGAGACAAAAGGCTTTAGGAATTGCCATGAAACATATTCACTATGAGGACGAGAATAGCAGATATCTTTGCATAGGGTGTGTGGAGAAGGTACAATCTCAAATTCTGTTACACAAATTCCGAGTTAATATATATCAGTTTTGGTACATATTATAACTGAACCTAGTTTCGATTTTGGTACCAAACTTTTTACTTGTCTCAAATTTGATACCATAAATTTCAATTGGTATAATTTCTACATTTAAAAGTTACTATACCAAATTTGAGACAAGTGTAGATTGCACCAAAAGTTTCACGGTTGAGATCATCTAATTTAAAAAGGGTAATTTACATCCATTATTCTTGAGGTTTGGTGTAATTAAAAATCAATCCCTCTTATTTCATAAATTATAAAAATTCCCTTGATGTTTCATTATTCATGTAAAATTTGTGAAAATGTGAAAAATAGAGGTGTTGACCGATGTCATCGACTAGGATAACTGTATTGACTCTTAAACTAATGGATTGCAGGAGAGAAAACGCTTTAAACCAAAATCTTATATATGGAACCTCCGGGTGTTTTTGTAATTTTTAAAATAAGAGGGAATAATTTGTAATTATATCATACCTGAAGGGTGGTAGATGTAAGTCCCCTAGTATAAATTATGGTATGAAAATGAAATTAAGTTAAGTTATGGTGCCAAAACTGATATTAATCCCGCAAATTTCATATTGACTTACATTACTACTCTACTTAGGTGTTGTGCCTCATTGCTTGTTGGGTTGAGGACCCTAACTCTGAAGCCTACAAACGCCATCTTGCTCGTATACCCGATTATTTTTGGGTAGCTGAAGACGGCATGAAAATGCAGGTACTTACATTTATTATCATCAATTTAAGAGAAAATCTTAATTCTGATCTGTATTGGTGAGTTTGGTCCTGTTGAATGCAAATGTCTCAAATTACATCACAAAATAATTATGAAAAACACTCTGAGATTCACTTTTAAATCCAAAACACCATTTAAAACCTTATGAGTACCTTTGAATTGTTATGTCGTTTATACTCTTAACTTGAAACCTTAAAACATTATCAAAATTTACTATGATTTTTGCTAAACATTATGATACCCCATAAAACTCGTGATACCTTTTGGGCTATTTGTAATGTTTCAGATTTCAGTAGTATTTGTGAAAGTTTTGCAGACCTCATGAGCTATCCATAAAATTGCAAGATTTCAGTGTTCGTGAAATTGAAATGTTTATTTTCTTTGTAGAGTTTTGGCAGTCAAACTTGGGATGTTGTTTTTGCCATTCAAGCAATTTTATCAGCTAATCTTCACCAAGAGCATGGTTCCACCCTTAGGAAGGCCCACAACTTCCTAAAAGCTTCACAGGTTCAATTTTCATTTCTCAGTATATCTTAGAAATAATAGTGAATAAAGAATAGTATTAAGACAACAATTCTTGGCTAACAAAAGAGATAATTCAATCTACGGAGCTTTTAGCAATATTAGACTAACTAAACTACTCATTCAAATACTTTATGTATATATGTATAACTTATATATAAAAACATTTTAATTCTCTTATTTCTTATAAAAAAAATTAACGGATCAACAACCGATCGAACGGTAACGCATTGAATTTTACCAACAAAATTAAACCTCAGGAACTAGGTACGTTATAATAAACAAAACTAGAAGGACTAGTTAGTAATTTCCATAGATCTGAAGGTACCTAAATGTAATTTGCCCTTTTGTAATATAGTTCGTGTTTTCTTAAGGTCCGAAATAACCCTTCTGGAGATTTTCAAAAAATGTATCGCCATACATCTAAAGGTGCATGGACATTTTCAATGCAAGATCACGGTTGGCAAGTCTCAGATTGCACAGGAGAGGGACTCAAAGTAAATCACTACTTTTTTTTCTTTTGGGCGAATTACCCAAACCCCTTGAAATTTATAGTATTTATGAAAAACACTCTGAAACCTTGAAACCTTATATTTACACTCTTGTGGGGTTTTCAGGGGAGGTATTTGTAAGGTTTCAAGGTTGCAGTGGTGTTTTGAATTTTTTAAGTAACCTCAAGGAGATTTTCGTAATTTTTCCTTTTTCTTTTTCTCTCTTTTGTGTTCGTGTTCGTGTTTGTGCATGTGCGTGTTTTTTGATCATTTTATTTTTTTCATAGGCTGCAATTTTGTTCGCCCAAATGCCCACCGAACTTGTGGGAGAAAAAATTGAGACAGAGCGCCTATATGATGCTGTAAATGTTATCTTGTCTCTGCAGGTAAATACTAGCTAGCTATATATATATTCTTGTCTTGGCTACGTCTTTTCGACTTTATGTCCTGAATGATTATATATTTTTTATTGATTTAGTCCATATCTTTCCAATTTTTGCGATTTTGGTCTCATTTACCCGAAAATTTTAATATTCGCTGGAAATTGACATGTCAATACGAATATGGGGATACTTTTGCCAAGTCGAACGATTTAATTATTTCAACCATGTATTGGATCCAAATTGAAATAAACTATCTCACTTGACATAAATATTCCCAAATTCGATTTGACATGTCAATTTTCGAGTTATATAGGATCAATATCGCTAAAATGTAAACTTGCAAGATGTAAAGTCAGAAAAGTTGTTAGTTTACAGGACAATTTTCTTAACTAGGAAGGATAAAATATTGAACTTGTACTAGAATTCCTAATTACTTAACTTTTATATTTTTGGAAATACTGATATATAGAGTTCTAGTGGTGGATTTCCAGCATGGGAGCCCCAACGAGCACAACCTTGGCTGGAGGTACGTAAATGATAAAAATCATACGGCCGGAAAAATTGCAAACTCATCCGTAAACTATTTGTGATTGAGATTTTCAGGACATGAGTTTAAAACAATTGAAAATACATCCTATAATTTTCGAAAAAGTGGAAACTGCAGACAAAATACGTGATTTAGTTTTCAGGCAAGAATTAATGTCTTATGTGTTTGGTCTGAAAAATTAAGTCACATGCTTCTCATGTGACTTTTCAATATTTTTAAAGTCATCTCTGATCCCGGAAAAGCCAATTTTCAATAGTTGATGAATGAATGTACAAAATTTCCCAAAATCATATATAGACATTTTTATATGTCTCAAGCTACAAAATTAATTAAAACTCGTGATTCTAATTTTGAAAAACGTACATTAATTAATTACTTATAATATTTTTCAGAAATTCAATCCTACAGAATTCTTTGAAGATGTTCTGATCGAGCGAGAGTAAGTTGATAATTTATGATTCAAATTATATATAGTCTCATGATTAATTTTTTGGTAATCAAGTGATCAAAATAATTTTTTTTTTTTGAGTAGTTATGTGGAGTGCACTTCATCGGCAATTCAAGGTCTAGCACTTTTCAAGAAACATCATCCTGAGCATAGACAAAAAGAAATACAAAATTGCATCTCAAGAGCTATACAATATATAGAGAAAACTCAGGAGTCAGATGGTTCTTGGTAATACAAATTATGTTTCTTCACAATCTAATTTTTATATGTTAAAATCTTGTTGGAAACACTAAAACCAAACTAATACTAGTGGGAAAAAAAGGGTTAATTATATTTGCACCCGAATGAAGTTTGTTAAACTATAAGTCGTGATTCTAGCTCTTAGTCAAAATATTACACTTACACCCCACAAGAGTTTCGTAATTACAAAAGAATCCAATAATTAGGGTTCTAGAAGGAATATTTCGTTAAATTTTTGACAGAACCCTAAAAATTGGATAATTTTTTGTAATTATGAAACTCGCATGGAGCGTAAGGGTAATATTTTGACTAAGACAGTTATCGGCCACTTGTAGTTTAGCAAACTCTCACGGAGTCCGAATGTAATTAACCCGTACATCTACTCTATCATTAATTGAAAATTTGGTGACAATAATTGTTATTTTGTCACTATATAATTCCATAATCGCAAGAATTGGTGACACGGCTATATATATATATATAGTGACAATTTGGTGAGAGAAAATATTTTAGCCTTGTCTTGTGACAAGATTTCACTTGCCACTAAATTATCACACTAATTAGACATGTCACTAATCATTGATA
The DNA here is from genome assembly GCA_958496215.1 of Verbena officinalis. Classification (NCBI taxonomy): domain Eukaryota; kingdom Viridiplantae; phylum Streptophyta; class Magnoliopsida; order Lamiales; family Verbenaceae; genus Verbena; species Verbena officinalis. The sequence goes on from OY292385.1 coordinate 3,841,649, forward strand.
ATGACAATTAGAATACAATTCTTATCACTATATATTATGCATAATGAAAGTTAATTTTGTGACAAAGTTGAAAATAATATATTTGGTGATAATTTTTAAATTATTTTCATTAGGTATGGTTGTTGGGGTGTATGTTACACCTATGGGACATGGTTTGCAGTGGAAGGCTTAGTAGCTTGTGGCAAAACTTACAATAAGTCTCCCACACTAAGAAAAGCCTGTCAATTTCTGCTGTCCAAACAATTACCAGATGGTGGATGGGGCGAAAGTTATCTTTCAAGTTCTAAAAAGGTTAGCAAAAAAAACATATATGGCAAAATTCTAATATTCAGTCCAAAGGTTATGAAAAAATAAGTGATATTTCTAGTTACAATGATTAATTTGTGGTTGTAGGTGTACACTAATTTTGAAGATTATAGATCGACTTTGGTCCAGACTTCATGGGCTCTATTGTCTCTCATTCTTGCTGGACAGGTTAGCTATGAAATTAAGTTTTCTTTCATGTAGGCCTGTCATTGGGCAGGCAAATACCCACCCAAGACCCAAAATGACTAGACCAGACCCATACTCATGCCCAATATTTTAATTTGGGTCCATACCCAGACCCAGACCCAAAGAAAATATTGTATTAGGCTTGGGTTTGGGTATAGACCCAAATTTTGCCCAATGCCCAAACCCAAAGTTAGACCCAAACTTGGACCCAAAAGCAGACCCAATTTATTCCCTAAAATTTCTCCCAAATTCTTATTTCTCTCTTTCCGCCTCAATCATCATCTCTCAAATCTCACAAATCTTCTCCGTGACTCCACCGCCTGACCACCGTAACTCTGTCAAACCGTCGCTGTAACTCCGATCCGCCAAACCGTTGTCGTTGGGGCGCCGCCTCTCCTCACAGAGGGCAGAGGCGTCTTTCTTATCCTAAATATATAGATTAATGATTTTGGGTTAAGGAGCATAGCCTGGATAATATCGGAGATCGTAAATCGGAGTGGAGGAGATGATGACATCAACAGTATCTGATTATGATTCCAATTTCCAATTGCAGTGGCGTAGAAATTAGGTTGATTTTGCAATTCTAGATATTATTTGTTTTGGTTATTTTGCATTTTTTTTCCCTTTTCCTTTTTCGTTTTTTCTCAATCTAATTGAAAAACAAATGAAAAAGAAATTAAATAATTCAGTTTAATGCTTATAATTTCTTAGGTTTCCATTTAAAAATTCTTGCATTTAAATAGTTTTTAAATGCAAACAAGATCATATTTCATTTAAATTTCTATTTTTAATCTCACAAGAAATTATAGACTTATCTCGAAACATTTAATAAATAAATAAATTCCATTTATCCATATTATTGAATACAGAATAACATATTAATTACATATTTGCATAACATATTTTTTAGCTGTTCTTCAAAAAAAAAAAAAAAAATATATATATATATACATATTTTAACTGTTAGCATAATGTTAAAGTAAAAGAGACTAAGAAGTAAAGGACTAGACCCAATAAGACCCAAAATATTTGGGCAAGGCCAGACCTGACCCAAAGTGAATGTAGACCCATTGGGTCTAAAGTTTGGGTCTAACTCCATGCCCAATTATTTTGGGTCAGGTCTGGACATGGATATTTTTGGATTGGGTATAATTGGGAATGAGTCTATTTACCCACCCATTGACAGGCCTACTTTCATGCACACTAGCTACCTCTAAAATTCAAAACTTACAATATAATAGCATAATTAATAATTAATATAAATAAATGATATGATCAGGCTGAGATTGATCCGTTGCCTATACATCGTGGAATAAGATTGCTAATAAATTCACAAATGGAAGATGGCGACTTTCCTCAACAGGTAATTAATTATACTTCAATTAATCAATAGATGAATATTTTTTATTTATTTAGATATTTTCCTTCTAATTTTCTTTTTTGTATTTTTGGGATTTTGTCCAAAACCTGCAGGATATAACAGGAGTATTTATGAAGAATTGTACGCTCAACTATTCGTCCTACCGGAATACCTTTCCGATATGGGCTCTTGCTGAATATCGGCGCCGTGTCCTTCAACATTAGTACATAAAAAAGCCTATCCGGCTTGGCTTCAATCGTATACTTGTCTAGTGATTAATGTCGTGTCCTTCAACATTAGTACATAAAAAAGCCTATCCGGCTTGGCTTCAATCGTATACTTGTCTAGTGATTAATGTCGGAAAAAAGACATTTTACCGTGTTTGTATCATGTGATGTTCATTGTGTTCAATGTATAATAATTATGTTGTTTTTTTGATATCTCTGATGGGTGTCGAAGTGATCAAAAATAAATCCAAAAGTACCCAAACACAATGAATTGTGTATAGCATTAAAGGGTGGAAAACTTAAAAGCAATGGAAGCCACAAGAATTCACGACTTTTTCCAGATACAAATAGCTCTCTCCATATTTGACACAAATTAATAGTCCAATGGAAGCCACAAGAAAGCATCCCAATGACCACTGAAGAAATGAAATGAAAACAAGCAATTTCGTTCTTCTTCTCTTTATTTCTCAATTGTAGTTGAAATCAAAAAGTATACCAGAAAATGGCTATCAGGAATTTCATGCTAAGTAAAATTTAATAACCCCAGTAATCGTTTCGGATTTCATCATCAAACTTCTTCTTGAGCTCGGGATGCTTCGCAAAGTATTCATCAGCTGTCATGGTACTCAGCTTATTCTGTTACACCAAAATAAGGTGTGACCGTGTGAGATACACTCAAAATATGTGTGTGTGTGTGTGTGTGAGAGAGAGAGAGAGAGAATATGTCGAATTACACCTACTACCTCTGAGGTTTGCTCTAATTAAATTTAGTTCTGTTTCCCGAAATTAAGAAAAGCTACCTGACATTTCACTTTATTACAAAAAACTCCCTGAAAATATACAACATGAAGCCAAAAAATGGGAATAATCGGCCTATATCAGGGAGTTTTTGAATTATAGTGAAGTGTTAGGGATCTTTTTGTAATTTCTAAAACAGAGACTAAATTGTAATTAGCTTGAATCTCAGGGGTATTTGATGTAAAAGTTCAGTGGCCAATTAGATATTCATCACCTTCAACTCTTGAACATCTGCAATTTCTTTTTCTAGTCTTTCAGACTCCTTTAACGACTTCTGTTCAGCCTCTTTCAACTCAACCAACTGCAATTCAAGTCAACTTCAATATGTAAGATTCTCTGATATTATTAATTTGGAAAATTTTATTCTCTGATATTCTGTATTAACTAGCATTCTTAAAGAATGTATTCAAGAAGATCATCAGGAATATTCAGGAAATTGGTCAATTACATGGACCTCTCCAGTGATAGTGTGTAATTATTACCCCTCTAATTTAAAATATATCAAAATTTCGTGAAGACCGAAATAATTACAATAAACTTCAATGTCAGCATACAAGCATTTGAAGACAATTTGAAAAGTTAAATACAACTCGAACAATATAATTATTTAACTAGGTTTAATAATCAATAGACAGGGGCAAGTGTAAGGTGGAAATATGTTACAACAGAGGTATCTATGATTTTCAAATCATGACCGAATTTTTAAGTTTACATAAGAGGTCATGCTACTATTATTGCTCAAGATTTTTATGTGAGAATTATTCAAGTGATTCTCAAGGTCACTTTAACAATAAAGTTAATAGTAAAATAGAACTACTCAAGATGCTGATTTGCATAAACAGCTGGCCTTTTCAACATTTCTTCTTGTCTTCAAGGGATGGTGTTTGGTTTTCATGTTAATTATTCATGAAAGCTATAGTTTCAGAATATAAATTAAACATCTCAAATATATCTACGGAACAAACAAAAACTCTTCTAGATAAAGTAGAGAAAGATATATAAATTTCCAAACTTCTCGAAAAAGGTATCGTCATCTTACCAGGGCATCAAACTTGGGTTTGTATTGAGGTGTGACATTGTCAACATACTGTGGGATTTTAACTTCTGCAAAGAAGTGAAAATTGTGATAAGTTCAAAAAATCTCCCATAGATCTTTCGTAAACATCTATTAAACCTAACCAAGATTATGTTTCCTGATTCAGTATATGACAGCACTTTCACTAATAGTGCTACTTATTGTGACATATGAAGGAAATAAGCTATTAGATAAGATACCAATGTCATTTTTAAACATATACAGTTGTGCCACAGAACAATTAAATAAGTAAAATATCAAAATAAAAATGAGATCAAAACTCCTATAAGATTAAATTAGGACACTAGACATACCATCGTAGGCTTGCTTGTACATATCAACCAAACGAGAGCCAATCCCTTTTCTGTAATATTCCCAGTCTATGGGCTCTGGCTCCTGCATATTTTTAATGAAACAAATAATTACTGATTCCTATAACCTCAACCTTTGATTTACTTTTTTATTTTAGAAGAAGAAGGTATCAAGATACATTGTTCCTAGCATCGCAAAGGATAAAAGACTTTATAGTCTCATTTATAAGATAAAATTAAGAGGATTATAAGTATTTGGTACCAAAGGGGGTCATACACATCTAATGAAGTTAATACGATATACACACAGCAAACAAAACATACTAGTCCATCTTATTACTTTTGTCTCTTAATGCTCATTAAACTTGGTTAAAATGATCGTAATGATCTCAGAAAGAAGATAGACTTGACAGAGTGTATGATATCAAATGCCAAGAAGAGCCATTTTGTCTGAGAGAAGAATTGTTGTTCTTAGTTTTATCTAATAGAGCAAATTAGGCAATTGTATGGCAGGCACATTGGCACTGCATATTGCTTTAGACTCATAGGTCAATCAAACAATAAATTGGATGAACAGCCAATCCTCAGCCCAAATAACAATAATAATCCTGATCAATTTTCGAACTCTTGCTGTCTTGCTAAACATAAATTTAATCTACGAACCGGAAGAAGAATAAAAGCCACAATCAATTCATTGGGAAAAGCTATAATCAACAGATCTGGACATCTGAACCATTATATCATAAAACGAAACCCAGAAACCCCACAAACAACGCTAGCAAAAACTCGAGGTGTGGGAGACATGTACCTACAAATAAAATAACAAAAGGGGGATAAATTATTGAAACCTGGCTGAACTTGGTCTGAAGCTGAGTGTTGACCTCGTCGAAGGCGCGGCGGAGGGTGGAGAACTCCTTGCGAGCCTCATCGGAGACCATCAGCTTCGCCATACCTTCCCAGTCGATGGTCCTCCCCGCTTTGAATGCCACGTCAACTACCTTCTTCCCCGCTCCGCTCATTTTGTCTCTGATTTTTACGGTGAAATTGATTGATAATCTGAAGTGATCTGAAAAGCGATTATGAATTTGGCTTTGAAACCAGTCTATGTACTGTTTTGTTCTCTTCTCTATGCAGATTTGATAACCTCTAACCCTCGGTTGAAATGTTCTTTTAGCATATGGCAATTCAGTCCCCAAATTATTCGCTTTAGCATATTTTGCCCACAAAACTTATCCATATTTTAGTATCAAGTGTTTAGTTGGAGTTTTAACAATTTAACTTGAACCCTAATTTGTAGGAAATCTGTTTCTTTAAATATGGAATCTTTACAGATAATGGCATGATTTCAGGGATATGCATTAAGTAATACTAAAGATTCATTAATGATTTTAGAATTATATGAAAAAATAAAAATTATAAATATTACTTTAAGAAATCATATAATTAGAAAACAAACAAAAGAGTATGATAAAAAGAAAATATATTGAAGTGATCAAATTAATTGGGAGAAGAATTTAGCAATTACCTGGAAGCTGAAGAATAGAATCAGCTCCGAGAGATAATCACCGTGCTCGACGAACGAAGAATAGAGACAGAGCTCAAAAGCCTCACGCAATATCATATAATTTGAATGACTGTTACAATTACTCACAAGCCCTACTTATAGCTAAACTCTAACTAATAAACCTAAAGAAACGTTATTACTGACTAGCACTTTTATTAATGAAAAATATAATATTCTTAATTAAGTAATGTAGTAGAAAAGGATCATTACATATATATAGTTATAAATGTTACATATACACAAATAAAAGATATTTTTTGTGAAAATTCACACAAATCACTATTATTTTCGATATTTTCATTTGGACCTGAAAAAGAAGGAAGATAAGGATGAAAACACAATCAACTTTTCAGCTTCTCATAAAAAAGAAAAGTGATTTACTGGAATATAGCTTCCCCGATACGCAGCAGTAAAAGAGACTCAAAAGCTCAGAATACCTATTAAAAAGAGAGACAGACAGACAGGGTTCAAGAAAGCTTTGAAGAGTTGATTACGACGTCGTGTTCTATTTGGCGCCAAAACCAGAGGTAGAACTGAAGTGATGGAAGAAGACTCCGATATCGCCTTCAATCTCCAGGTGGAAGAAGCCCTCACCGCCTCTCTCGTCGAAGACGTTGTTTCGTCTCCCAACTCCACCGCTGTCTCGTATGACGTCGCTTTCGGATCCGCCCTGTCGAACCTCCTTCAAAGCGATGACCTGTACAAGTACGAACAGGAACTCCTCGACCAGTACAAGGACGACGTGGTGGCGAAGCGTTTGAAGCTTGATGTCAGCCGTCAGATCCACGACCGCGCCTTCGCTTGCGAGATTGCGAGTGTACCGGAGGCGGAGTGGAGAAAAACAGGGGATCATTTGAATAGGCCGTACGGCGAGGGCTCATCGTCGTCCAATGGTCAAGTTTTGGGATTTAGGGTTTACGTCAAGGGTTTGGTTGAGCGAACGGTGGGTGGTATTGGGGTTGCAGTATGCGATGGGAATGACGGTTTGTTGTTTGAGATGAGTAAGGGTTTCAGTGGGAAAGGGCACCAAGCGAATCAAGAGTTGGTTGAGTTGAAAGCTCTGGTTGAAGGGCTTGATGTTGCTGTAATGCTGGACTTGCAGAGGATCACCATTGTTACCGACAGTCACTTGATCTATCAACAGGTCAGTGATATCGTCGAGTGGCTTTTGTTTCAATAAATGGTTTACTTTCATAGCTTTCTCGTACTTTTGATCCTATTCTACATTACTTGTTAGTGATGTAATCTGGAACTAAGGCATTTTCTCTTTGTATTTTGATTCTTTAACTATCTATTAAGTTACATCTCATTCTATGTTCTAAATGCAGATCACTGGCAAAAACCCTCAGATTACTGCAAATGTTGCCACATTGCCTGACCAGATAAATCTTCTTCTGAGAAGATTTGCGCACATTCGTTCATCTCTTGTGACACATAAGGATATTAAGTTTGCTGTTGAACTTGCAAGGCATGCCATGAATCATTCATCAGGAAGTACAAAAGGAAAGAACGTTACCGAGAGCTGTGCTATCTGTTTGGAAGATAAATATGTGGATCAAATGTTCCCAGTTACGGGTTGTCTCCATCGCTTCTGTGTTTCATGTATGTCGAAACATGTCCAATTCAAGTTGCTCCAAGGGATTTTACCTAAATGCCCTCACGAGAATTGCAAGTCTGAGCTGAAACTTGATAGCTGCAAAAAGTTTCTGACTCCCGACTTATTTGAGATAATGAGCCAACGCGTGAAGGAAGCGTCGATTCCCGTTTCCGAGAAGATTTATTGCCCTTTCCCGAGATGTTCCACTTTGTTATCAAGAACCGAGCTTCAAGGATCCATGGGTCATTCAAATATTTTTGTTGAAGTAGCTGGAGGCAGAAAGTGCCCAAAATGCAGTGGAGTTTTTTGCATCAATTGTAAAGTGCCCTGGCACAATAACATGAGTTGCTCTCAGTATAAAATACGAAATCCATACCAATGTAATGAAGACAAGAAGCTCAAGTCTTTGGCTAACCAGAATCTTTGGCGTCAGTGCCCAAAATGCAACCATATGGTTTCACTTGCTGCAGGATGCTACCACATTTATTGCAGGTATATAGTACATTATTGAACCTTTTTCTGAATTTTGAGAATACATGGATTGTAGGGAATGTTTAATTACAGTTGCTTTTGACTGAATAAACTTGCCCTTAACATTTTGAGCGAATTAGATCTACTACCCTGAAATAGCCTGATTATCTGCATTTTTGGCTTCATGTTGTACAATTTCAGGGAGTTTTCCACAATATAGTGAAACATCAGGGAATTTTTGTAACATCTGAAAACGGAAGGACCAAACTGTCGTTAGATCAAACCTCAGTTGTAGATGTAATTCTCCCTAATATTTTAATCACTGATTCTGAATGGTATAACCTTCTTTAGAGAATTTGAAACACTAAGATGGTTCGGTTATGATATTATGGCTCCTTTAATCTGTGGTGAACCTGTTTTGATTATAAATTATACCTTAATATTGTTGGCGATGGGATATCTGCATCTGTGAGCATGGCCATTGTATTACATTCCTCTATTCATGTTCTATTACTTCATGCTCTTGAGAATTTGAATTTCACTTAGAGAGTGTTTGACTAAGCTTATTTTAAATAGCTTATAAGCTTTCACATCTTATGAGATGTTGAATAATTGGATCTTATTTTAAGAATAAGATCTCAAAATGTTTGGATAAAAATAAGATCATAAGCTTATAAGATGTTAGGAATGGCAATTATATAACTAACATTGTCAAAAAGTAGGGTAGTGTATTAAGATCTTAAAATAAGTTGAGAAGCACTTATTTATTAAACTTAGAAGCTAGAAGCTGAATCTAAAAGATGGTCCGTTGGTGCTTCTATATTATTTTTAAGCAGAAGCTGGTTTTCCAAACACTCCCAGAGTCCTGAAAAACAGCAAAACTCACAAAATTGCTTTTCTTTTAAAGTTTGCAAACACTCCCTATCTATTTACTTTTTGTCCTTCCCCCCATTTAATTTTCCCTTTTGTGTATGTTTTTACCTCAATCTGACAACTGACATTCATAAAAAAATAACTTTGCAGATGTGGACACGAGTTTTGCTATACATGTGGAGCACAGTGGAAAAATAAGAAAGCTACTTGCAGTTGCGCTATATGGGATGAACGCAATATTGTATATGATGGGCGAAATCAAGGTCAAGGAAGATAAGAGAATTAGTATATGCTCTTGATTTTTGTCGGGTTCTTTCCAGTATGGTGAAATTTGATGATTTTATCTCTTTTGATACACTTTTTTAGATGGCTTTTAGATTGCACATGATCAACAGTTGGAAGAAACAGGATTATCTTTAAGAATTGGGATGCCTTTTCTGAATTTGCTATTGTTTTCTTAGTTGGGTAGTTTGTCTATGTTTGCTGCTAAGGTATAGTGATTTCCCTGATGAATACGTATAAAAGCCTTTGTGATATATTATTCATGGGAAACAGTAAATCCACCTTCTTTTCTCATAAATGAGAAGCTATGAAATACAGATACTGTGGATTTTTTTTCTATATTTTATACTAGAGAAGTTATGTGAATTTTTTTTTCTATATTTTATACTAGAGAAGTGTGTTATGATATGGTGTACTATGGTTGTCAATAGATTAAAAAATCCTACAACCATTTTCAGTTGAAATTTATATACAAAATTATTTTCGTAACACTATAATTATAAAAGTTTAAAGCGTCAACAAAAACTAAGATTATTAAATTAATTTACATAGAGATTTGGAAAGCACAAATAGTACCTATTTTATACATTCAAAATTTCTCATTTATATGTTATATTTTAAATTGACTCGTATATTTTGCACAAGTGCATGATGCTATGTTTTCCTTTAGTCTTTTAAGTTGTCGAGTTTGTTTTTTCAATATTCATACATACGAGAATGACTTTTCTATAATGAACTTTTAAAGAAATATTCTATTTCATTTCTTCATGTTTGTATATAGTTCAGAAACTAATATATTAATTATCTTATAGTGATCAGTCTCATTATACATAAATACAAAAACCAAAGACTGTCGGTTGAATTAGTTCAAAAAAAAAAAAAAAGACTTGTTGGTTGTAAATATATTAGCTATTCTAAAATTAAATATAAAAATTTCTTAACTAGAACATATATTAAATCAATTTGAACTTCTACAAATATATAAAATGAATGTATGTATGTGTTTTAGTTCATAGAGTTTTCATAAAAAGACACCTTTCGACCAATATAAATCTTAAACAAGAATCTTGAAAATTTTAAAAAAGTTAGGATATGTTGATTTTTTCTAATATAGAATTGTATTTATAATCACGGGGAGAACAATAATCCTAAAAGCTCCTACAAATTCTTTTAACCACCAAACAAGTTTGTCCAGATTTGGACATTTAATCTAATAGGCAATATCATCCAAATCTGAATCATAATCTTCCTCATCTAAATCTTCCTCATCATCAAAATCATCTTCTACAATGTACCCCTCATCCCAAAGTGGACAGTTGCAAGTTGCCTTCTTGTTTTTCCACTCAGCTCCACAAGTGTAGCAAAACTCATAGCCACATCTGTAGGAAAAAAACATGTTATACAACAAATGCCTATATATATGTGATACACGGACACGGCGACATAGATTTTTTTCAATATTTTGCACTAGAGAGTGTCCGACGCAGGTGCCGAACACGGTATCAGACACGTCATGACACGACAAGATATGATTTTTAGAAGTATCCGTGCATCATAACTATATATAGAATCAAGAAAATTTACTTACACCTTGTATATTGGTAACCGAGTCCATCTAATAACAAATGATAAGATAATTAATAGTAAAATGTAAAGACTCGGTAACCTCCAATCTCAAGTTCCAAAAGGATGTCATCTAGCTTTCCATACACAGAGGTAGTTGTTTCAATAATAAAAAACGATGATTACCAAAGTACTCCAGAGGTTTGCCTCAAAACCAATCTGCCTTTTGAAATTAACAATTTTACCTTGAAGGTTTTTCCTTTTTTTTTTTGGGGGGGGGGGGGGGGGGGGTGGGGGGGGGGGGGGGGTAATTGGAGGAGCTGCTGTCTTTTTTGTAATTAGGGCAAAACTCAAGGGTCATTTGGTAATCATTCCCAATAAAGAAAAACAAAACCAGGAGCAATATTTACAAACATGATATAGTAAGATACTAAGATGCAAAATATAACATAGGGCGAATTGCATAAGTTTGGTGTATTTACAAATCGATCCCTCTAGTTTGAGAAATTACCTTATAATCCCTGAAGTTTCAATGAATGTGTCAATCTTCCAGATATACCCCCAAATCCCAGGTTGAAACCCTAAGTGGGGTCTTTACGGAACATTTTCGCATTTACTGAAAACATCAGGTACCATAGGTAATTTTTCAAGCTACAGGGCTCGATTTGTAATTTCATCTAACTTCAGGGGTAGTACACGTAATTCGCCCTATATATATTTGGTATTTAGTTGGTACCTGCAAGTCATGTGGTAGCATCCAGCAGCTAGTTCAATCATATGGTTGCACTTCACGCACTGTCGCCACAAATTCGTTGCTGCCAAATTCTTTAATTTCGCCTCTTCACGCAGAGGAAGAGGATTTCTTATTTGGTAAACTAGACAAGTCATGTTACTATGCCATGGCACTTTGCAATCAATGCAGAAAAAACCTTTGCATTTCATGCATTTTCTTGCTCCGGATCTTTCTCCTCCCACTAAGGCACTTCTAGAATGTTCCAAAACCTCTCTCTTTGACATCAAAGCTGAACATTTCGGATAAGGACAGTAAACTTTCTCCGTGACCGGAATAGAAGCTTCCCGAATACGCTGACTCATAATCTCTATCAATCTAGGTGTCAAGAATTTTCTACAGCTATCGATTTTCAGTTCAGTTTTACAGTCTTCATGTGGGCAAGTGGGCAACATTCCATGGAGAAGCTTCACTTCGACATGTTGCTTCATGCAAGAGAAGCAATAACGGTGCAAACAACCATCGATTGCAAAGATTTGGCTAATGTGTGTGTCCTCTAAGCAAATTACACATGGCTCATACGAGTTCTTGGGATCTTTGCTCAGATGAGAATCTATTGCTTCTCTTGCTTGTTTAAATGCAAATTTAACATCGTTCCTAGCAATAAGGGATGGCTGGCAGTATGTAAATTTCTCTCGAAGCTGAGAAACTTGACTTAACAGTGCTGAAACTTTTCTCTGTCTTGCTGACCACCGGCCAGTAACCTGCAATTAAAGTGAAACGGAGTAAATATTTCCCAATGTGGTTCAGGTTAAAATTGACTGAACTTATCCTCTGCTATTGATTTTTCCCTAGTAAATGGAGATTTTTTTTTCTTTTTGTCTTAATATCAAGTACGCACCAAGTATTACATCTCTTTGAGAACGAACTCATTTATTTTTTCTAAAAGGAAAAAAAAAAAGCAAAAACATAATGTGTTCATCATATATTCATTATCAAATCTTCCGGTAAAATAGTTGCTTCCCAACTGTATCAACAATAAGTAAGAAAGCAAAAGCACATTGTGTCAACAGCTTTTCCTAGTGGAATTTATTAGGGCCAGAAAAAAGAGCATCCGGAAGCAGAGCAACAAGAAATTGCACTGGGAATTATATTAGAGGAGAAAGCGGAAACAAAGATAAGAAGCATTATATAGAAATCTTGATCACCAGATATCCAAATATCTAATGCCACAGCCAGTTAACGGTTAGCAAAAGATTTAAGTGAAATTTCAGAAGTACAAGTGATGATTGACATTTGAGTAAATAATGGCCACTTCTGCATGTTGTTTCTCTCAAGAATATTCAAATAGAGCACGTATATTTACATAAAAGTACACTCATATCAATACTTCAGGTCATGTAGCATCAACTCATTTAATTCTTACTGAAGTCTCTCATAACAACCTATTCACCAAGGTCTTCAACATCTCATTTTCTCTATTATAATTCAGGCATTGACTGGAGGAGTGAAACACACCTAGTATTTCATCCTTACAGAAAAAAAGAAAAAGTCTTTCACTCTGTTTCGTGTAATCCAGTAGCAAACATCCACAACCAAATCTCCAATAATTTCTTAAATTCAATTGATACGAAAGTTTGCCATACACTATGTTAACATTTGTATAAACCAGTTAACTCAGCTTTCAGACAAATTTTTATACTCATAGATTCTTTCCAGTCAAATGATAAAACTACTTCCATGTTTCATTTTCTCAATGCATGTATTATTCTATTTTTCATTATTCCTCCTCTCCTAATATTCAGACGAGTTACAAATCACGCTATCCTATAATTCACACATATTCTTAAACTAGAACTACAGAAACTATATCCAAAAATCATGAACATGAAACTTAGAAATTAAACATGAAACACCCACAAAAGAATCAAACCTCTCAGAAAAAAGCACAGAGGATAACAAAGTTAGAAGTATGAAATAAAGCCCAAAGCAAAAGGGACAGGCGAAACTCACATATTTAAAAATCGGGTAGTAATCGCAGTAAAAAGTAACTCTATTCAACTCAAGCTCCAATGCAGCACTAAGACCCTCGATTAAAGCCCTCACTTCAGCGCCCTGTCGGCATATCCCATCGCCAACCAAGGGCTTTCGCAACTCAAACAGCAATTCATCTCTCGAGTCGCATATCGCAATACCAATACCTCCCATAGTAACCCCCTTCGGCAACTGCTTCTCCACCAAACCCTTGAAATAAACCCTAAAAATCTCGTCATTCACCCCTTTCGAATTGCCCTCCCCGAAAGGACGCTCAAAATTGTCCCCAAAATCCTCCCACTCATCCTCCGACATCCTCGAGATTTCGAGCGCCACTCGCTGATCATGAATCCGACGGTGGAGATCGTTCTTCAATTTCCTGAACTCCGCATCCGAAACGGCTTGGTCTTTCAGTTCCTCCTCCAGTTTGAGGAGTTCATCAGACAGAACGCCGGTGACCCGTGCCCCGCCCTCGTTTGGCTGGGATTGAGAGGCGGCGGCGGAAGATGTGGAGGGTTGGGGGTCGAGGGTGAGAGACGCTGTGATGGCTTCTTGGAGTTGAAGATTGAAGGCTATGTCTAGGTCAGAGTCGATGGCTTGCGCCGCCATGAGTTCGCGGCGTTGAGTGGCGGCGATGACTTGGAGGTCGTTGAAATCGGAGTCCGAATCGATGTCAAGCGACGCCGTGCGGATTGACATCAGAAAATTCCTCTAGTAAGAGATTGTTTTGATACTGCTGTGGAGTGTGGACTGTGGTCTACTGCTTAGGAGTTTCCAGGTTTCCGACTTTCGCGGGGGTCAGTATATTTTGTTGCCCAAAAACCTCCGAATTTTTTTTTTTTTTTTTTTGTAAACAATTTGGTTTTTTTTTTGAGATTCTTTTTCTAAAACATTTCTTATGTCTTTATTAAAGAAAATGAAAAAAAGAATGGTTGATATGAATATCAAAATAAATTCATTTTAACTATAGATTTATTGACAAGTCCAGACTGTCCTTTGAGCATATTGTTACAGGTTAGGAATTTTCAAAATTGTAGTTTTTTTAGGCTTCTTTGGGAAGGAAGGAATCCCTCATGCTTGGCGAAGTATCTTTTCTTCAAAAGCTTTCATAAGGCGGGTTCTAGGTGGAGGGTTGGTTCAGGACGAGATATTTAAGTGTGGCACGAGAGGTGGATCTCGAAGTCATTAGATTTTGTTCCATATTAATGTGTTGATTGTTTTTCTCCATCTAGAGTGGGTGTCAAACCTTATTTTTTAGGATCGTTTATGTTTCATTCGGTTGATACAAACGTCATTCTTGATATTTTATACAAGTGTTCTAGTCAACAAGATAATTTGATGTGGCATTATTCGAGACATTTGTTTCTCCATTCGAAATGCTTTTCATCTAGCTTTCTTCGACTGGATTAACTAGTGAAAGTTGGAAGAAGAATTGGTCCGTTAAAAGCTACTCCAAAAGTGAGAGTTTTCTTACGGAGAATTGACTATGATATCGTGTCATGTTCATGTTATTATGTACGTGTACGTGTATCACAACATAATCTACCAACTAGAATATTAACTGGTCCGCAATTATGATTTATGAGATAACAATAATGACAAATCCATAAGTGGAATCAAATTAACTAACATAATCAAGATCGAACCGAAAAAAGGAGGAGAAAAACAAAAAAGTACATTATTACAAGATAAAGTTTCTACATGAGCTGACCATAATATGAAACCGCTTATCCCTAAGCTGGAAAAAAGAAATCCATCAAGTTTTTGATTTGATAGAATAAAAACATTAGGTAACCAGAAAGTTGAACAAAGGCAATAAGATGGGACAATTGGAAAATGACACCCCTCCTTTTGAAATGATAAGATAACATGGAGGAGAAATTAAAGAGACATGCTTTTGACATAATCATTAGAAATTAATTATTAAATCTAACTACTAAACTATGCTCCAACTAGGGACTATTTTTTCCCATACTAGCTAGCTACTACCTATATTACATTTGAATATCGGTAGTTGCGATCATACCAGTACTAATGTACCAGATCCCGAAAGTTGAGTAAGCACTGAAAAAAAGAAAATTTGAATAGGAGCATTACTTTAATTATCCAATAATTATTTTCTAAATTTCAGAAGATCCGAATGATCAATCAAGCCCAGAGGGATTGCTCGTAGAGAAGGCCGAGATTGTTGTTTTCGTCAAGGAGAGTCGGGCTATAACTGTCGAAGTTGTCGAAAGAATGGTGATCATCATTATAATTAGGTGAAGTAGTTGTAATTTGTGAAGAAGAATAAGATTGTGACATTTCCATGTAGATTAGAGCCATAAGATTGCCATTTTGGCATTGCATGTTGATAAGTTGAGCTTTTGCTTTTGCTAGTTGCTCTTGGAGATCATTCACTTGCTTTTGGAGTTGGCAAATTGCACCTGCACAGCCGTAGACAGGATCTCTCAGCCTTGCGTTGGCCTCATACACCATGCTGCTCACTGCATCAGCTCTTTGTGCCTCAGGAAGTTCCTGATAAATTATTAAACAATTTTATATATGAAAAAGTATTATTAAACATATGAGGGTTGAAAATTATGAATTTGGAAAATGATTTGTTACAAAACTATTGCTTCTTCATTTGTGATAATTACACAAAATCCCCGAAGTTTGCTTAAAAATATGAAAAACTATTGAAACTTTACAAATCACCCCCTAGTCAACTGATACCTTACAAATAATACTCCATTGAAACATAAAAATGTATATATAATACCCCTCGAAAACCTTTTAAATACCCCCACAAAGGAGTACTGTAAGATTGCAAGGTTTTGATGGTGAAATTGTAAAAGATGTAAACTTCAGGGGTTTTTGTGTAATTAGCCCTCTTCATTTTGACAAAAGAAAAAGAAAATAGAAAAAGGGAGCTAAATAATTAACTTTCTTGTCTTTTAGGTAACTTATAAAGTTTACTTTATTGAAATAAACAGATTATTAGTTCAGAATGAACACAGCAATTTGTTTGAAAAAAAGAGCTTTGACTTTTCATATATTAATTACATGAACACAACAATAACTTTGCCTAGCTTATTAAAAGATTGTGTTTTTTAAGGCGCGGACAGTGTGAAAACTGTTCCGTTTTGCTCACAAAAAGTAGGAGAAATGTGAAAACAGTACATTTTTTGCCTGCAGTCATGTCATATTCTCCTGCCACTACGTACACAGTACACTCATAATAGTAATAGAAATCATGTTTTTCTTGTTATTTTTTCTCAGAAAAGTTAACAGTTAAAACAGGAAAAATAAGAGGGTACTGAACTGGGAAATCCAATCTCATTCTCATCAGTGTACGTGTGCATATATATATACCTGCAAGAACTTGATAATGTTGCTGGCACCGAAAACCCGATGAGCAGTGGTGAACTTGAGAGGATCATTAGGAGGAAAATAAGGAGCCAATACGCATTTTTCGACGCATCGTCTTCGCAGAATCTTGCAAGCAGCGCAGGGGCTTATGATCACCACTTGAGATTGAGTAGGAGGAGAAGAAGAAGAAGAAGAATTTGGTGAAGTTACCGTGGTAACGACAATTGTATCACTACTTGGGCCTTCCATTGATATTCTTTGGGAGCTAAGCTATCAATAATGTTATGCTGAAGAAAGATTTATTCAGGAAAATTATATATTATGTTTTTGTACCGAACAGGGCTGCTTAAGAACATAATATATATAACCATAGGAACGGGGCCAGTCGTTTTACTTGACAAAACGCAGTCTCGTATGTTGTGAAGACTTCTTGTGCGCGTGTACACATAATGCAATTTGGGATAATTACACAAAACCTCCTGCAGTTTTGTTTAAAAATTCGAAAAACCATTGAAATCTTACAAATATTTCCGGCAAACTAAAACTTTATAAATTACCCCTGAAAAATCTTATAAATACCTCCAAAGTTTCGACAGTGAAATACCCCTATACTGTTATGTTTGTATCCCTTAAACCTCAAAAAGTTATGATTAGACAAAAATACATTAAATTCAGTGACAAGATTTATTCAATTTGCTCTCAAATTAATTAGCTCAATAGTTTTTCTATAAATTAATGATCATACCAATTTTATTAATTAATTCTTAATTATCTTATTTTTTTGCTAATTAATGTCACAATATTCACACTAAAAAACTATATTAATACACGAATATTCCTTAAAAAAATTATCGGGTAACGTTGTATTATTATATCGGACACAAATGTAATAGTAATTAATATTAAAAAAATTTGTATTATCATATGTATATTCGTATTATTTGGTGTTAGATACAATGGAGATTCACTTTCACGGTTCATTTCATCATAGCTTACGCATGAAAATCCCCATATAAACGTCAAAAACCAGTTAACTATGTGGAAAAATGAATCCCATTCCATTGCAACTCCAATTAAAACTTCTCCCTGTGATTTCTTGGATTTTAGTCCACTATTTTGTACTAAAAAATATATAATTAGTGACAACTAATTTTACATTGTCACGATGTATATTTTAAATATTTATTATAATTAAATTCCACACTTTTTTTATATATATGTAAATAAATTCCATACGTAAGTATGTAAGAATGTTATCTACTCCCCAAACAACTTCCATTACATGTTCGTTCCTTTGAGAGTGACAAAAAATGTACAATATATTAGATCAGAACCTAACTTGGACCATTACTTAGTGTTAATTGCGTAAATTAATTGACATGTAAAAGTAAAAAACTAAATAATGTTAACTTCTATACCCAAGACTCATGTCCGTATTTATGGGAACCGAATCTATGACATCTATATGGAATATGAATCCATTACAATATCGTGTGGAACACATGCAACTGTTATTGGTAGGGAGAACTTTATACTTAAGTAGTCCGACTCGACTCGAATAAATGCATGCAAGTGTATATTTTCCACTTAAGATATCATTAACTAACCTTAATAGACCCAAAAACTCATATTATGCAAGTGAATATTTTCCAAAAGACCCACAACGTGAATTCTAAATAGATGCTTCGAAAGTGTGTCCACAATTCTTACAGCTAATAAAAGATTATTATTATTATTATTATTATTATTTTTATGAAGCACAAAGACTTGTATCACCCATTGAATAAAAAACTTTGGACTAAAAAAATTTGCCTTTTAATTTCTCTTTAAGAAGGTCCACACGCAAGGAAATGTCAAGACAACACGAGCAATTATTTTCTTTTTCGTAGAATTTTTTTTTTGATAAGTTTGTATCCTAAAGAGGTGACATTTTTGGACTTACAAGCTATATTTCAACTCGCGAGGTTGATAAATTAATCTAAATTTGGAAAATTGTGATTTTTTTTTTGGGACTTAGGTATCAAGAAATGAATATATAATAATAATAATAATGAGGAAGACGGAAAATTCTGCAGGCCATACAATATTTTTTATGGTAGAAACAGGTATATAATTCTATTATCTCTCAAACCTACCACATTTTAAATCTTACAAAAAGAATTATAATTACTCGCCAAGAAAATTGTGTCAAGGAATCGATCAGCCGCCAGCTCAGTAAAATTTACCACCACATGCTCCACACATGTATAATTTCCGATGTAATTTTGCAATTCAAAGGAAAATTTGACTTAAATTACCACTTTTCAGGAATTAGTATGTATAATTACAACTTGTAAAATTGTTATACTTAAAAAATGCCAATTTAATTTTCCAACTTAATCTTAGCTGACAAATTAACTTAAGCATGTCAATTAATTAGTTTGAAACATCAAAAGAGCGTATGTATCTTAATCAGTGGCTAACTGTCTTATCTCTTAGTCAGTTAAAAGTCGTGATAGCTAGTTGAGTTAGGTTTGGTTTGACCAATATATGTATAGAATTTGGATGTTCAAAGTGGAGTATGTATTAGTATACGATTAAGTCTTTCTTTAAGGTATCAAGATTTTCTTAACTACGTACCTAACAGATCTTTTAATATTATTTCTTTGGGAATTGTTTAACAAATATTCAATTATGACATTTATTTATATTGATCAGAGAATAATTTTAGATTTTTAGTACAAGGTTTGGAAAAGTGTGCTATTTATTTATTGTAGTATTCCTACTAATAATCTAGCAACCCGTGGCATCATCCTAGTTGCATATTGGTACTGCTCGCTCTGTACGGTCTAGATTGATCAGATCTTCATGGGCTTGTTGCCTTCATCAGGTGTACTGGGCCTTGGTTTATGGGCTTGGGCCCAAGTACAATATGGGCCGACCCATAGCACATCATATGGCCAATAAAAATGTTTAGTAAGCACAAATTATTGTCACCGCCCAGCCTGCAAGTGCCTTAGATGCGAGAGTTGTCTCCGAACCCACCAAAGTGTACCTTTATATTTAGCCTAAATCACGGTCCAAAAAAAAATATTCAATGAATACACTTAATTCATTGACCAAACTTATAAACAACTTTCTTTTTGTCGTGAAAATCCGATGTGGGATAGCCAAGCAACAGGACGTAGTCCATAACCAACCCGCCAGTATTGGGACTCTATAAATGGCTCATACGGGCTCAAGTTATGCACATGTAGCAAAAGAAAATTGTACAGTAGTCATAATTATGTATAAACATGTGATTGTGATAATTAGGCATATACAGACCTCAAACACTTGAAATCCTAGTACTCTCTCAGGAATACTATATGGAAGAGAACACTGTTCTATTTATATATGAAATTTAGTATCTTTTGCGTAGCTGCTGAAATTTTGTGTGAGGAGCATCTATCTCTCAACTTTGCTTGCAGATTGTAGCTCATAGATAGTTTTCTGTTCGGCTTTGGTAAAAGAGATTTACGTTTCTTACATTTCAACTTCTTTATTTGTTATTTTTACACGATATACAGGGGATGCTTATGTAATATTTATCTTTTCACTCTTGCAGGAGAGGTTTGTGTAATTAATCACAAGTTAGACTGTCCCCAGTACAGCTAGGGGGTCGGGTGTAAGATGGAGGTGTTTGAAAACATTGGGATATTACAATCTATTTCTTCTGAATTATGTAAGCGAATAAGAAGCATTATGCTTACTCTTAAATTAGTGAAACACAAAATATTTGCTGAAGGACATGAAGATGAAGGTAATCAATTTCAAGATTTTTGAAAACTTACAATATCCCCCCTGCTACCACTTGGAACTTTGGATTTTCTTGGAGGGTCATGCATATTTTGGGCGTTGTGTGAAGGCTTTAATTCACAAAATGTAATGTGTAATGAGGTTTGTTTTAGGTTTAAAATGGACTCTGGGGTTAACAGGATTGTCTCCTTAATTTTTCTTAGTCTTGAAAATTACAGTTTATCCCCTACTGCGTTTCATGTATATGGAGAAATAAATGAATATATTATGTACGTAGCTCATATTTTTAAATTTATTCATTCATCCCTTGTAAAATCCACCAAATTCTTAGAATTTACATTATTTAATTAATAAAATAAATTAACTTGTTTTTTTAGTGTTAACTATGGAATTCCAAATCATATAAAAGTCCCATTATTAAAGTTAATTGCATAAAGAATTGTTGTAATTTCTATTCTTTTAAATATGTTGTGGGTAAACGGGCATTACACTAGTTCATAATAAATGATGACAAATTAGAAATGTTTATAAATTCAAAAAGAACTTAGATAGGAATTCAGAAATAGAGGAGAAAGACTGATGTTTTTTATTCTCAAAATTCAATAAAAAAATCCCTAAAATAAAATTTTATATCCAAAATTCCATGAATATATTTGTTTTTTTTTTTTCTTTCTAAAATATTGTGGGGGGTTTTTTGATATAAAAATGAATTTTAAGGGGGGGTGTTTTAGCATTATTTGTTTTTCTTACAGGAGAAGGAAATTGTGAAATAGAAATTAGCGAAGCGTTGAGGCCTGTAACTGTAACCTGTTGTTCGAATGTTGTGGTTGGACCGTCTTCCAATGTTGAAAACCTCCCATTTGGACTTTCCCCATGAAAAAAGAATAGTAAGCCTAATACAACACAAACGACACACGTTTTCCCCCTCCCCGCACCGTCTAAAATTATGTCAGATTTCTACACAAATTTATTATTATCATTCATCAATCCTTCTCGCATCGCATTCTTCTTTCAATAATCCTCCTCCCCTTTTCCGATTCTTCGAATTCGTTTCTATCATTGCGGTGCCTGCCTGCCTGCTATTCCTTGCACATTTCGAATTATTTGAGGATTTGGCAGGCAAATTTCCTCAAATTTTGCAGGAATAACCAAGGCCCAGAACAAAAATGGTCCAGATGAAAGAGTTGTATCCTCCCAAATTCTCATTTTATATAATTTGCAATTGATAATATGTTTTGTTTTTTTTTTTTTTTTTTTTTTCCTGGGATTCTGTTTTCGATATGTGTCTGTTATTTTCCTTGACCACTTCCCTTTTTTGCAACTTGGGATTGTTCTGAAGTCGGGTTGTTATGCCGGTATCTGTCGAAGAGGTAATCAAAGTGAAGACTTAATGATCTATAAATATTATACATGTGTATGTATAGAATTGAAATATTCATGAATTTTCTATTCTTGAATTGCAGTATCAAGTAGCTCAGATGTATATGGTGATGAAAATGCAGCAACAGAACACCACAGGGCCAGAAGGGGTGGAGGTACTCGAAAACAAACCTTTTGAGGATGATGAATTCGGAAAAGGGCAATACACATTAAAAATTTATAGGTTACAAAGGTAATATATGAGCAACATAATACTTTGACAAGATTTAAATTAGTTAATTTCTTGTCAAAAGGTTACTGGTTTTACTAGCAGCAGACATAGCCAAGAATTACATCGGCTACCCTTAAGAATTGTAAGAATTACAATTTAGTCCCGCTGTTTTCAAAAATTACAAAAAACTCACTCACATTTCGTTTTAATGTTAAAAACCCCCTGGAATAGACTGATATTTTTGCATAATTTGGATTCATGTTGTATAGCTTCTGTGAGTTTTTTTTGTAAGAAAGTGAAACGTCAAGGAGTTTTGTAATTTCTGAAAATAGAGGGACTAAATTGTAATTAGGACAAACCTCAGGGGTAGTAGATGTAAGTCGCCCTAAAATATTAACTATTTCTAGTATGCATAGTTGTGCTTAGCATTTATATGTAGTGTTTTATATACAGTGTTTTATTGTTTCGTCCAGCAAAGCTCCTGCTTGGTTGGCTAGGTTTGCCCCAACAGATGCTCTTGTGATGCAAGAAGAAGCTTGGAATGCATATCCAAAATGCAAATCAGTTATCAAGGTAAAAATGTATATATACTGAAATTGTTGCAACTTAATTTCTTTTGATTGTGATTTGTGATACATTCTCTAATTCTTGTTTTTTATTTTCATCAGTGCCCGTATTTCACAAGGTTTATTCTTACTATTGAAACTATTCACAAGGCAGACTGTGGTCTATCTGAAAATGTAAGGTCGATATACGTAATACTTTTTCTACTTTAATTGCATGACATAAAAGGAAGAATGCAATTATTCCTTTTATCATATTATTTATTTTTATTTTTAATTTTACCAATTAGGTGCATGGCCTAACCAAAGAGCAATTAGCTGTTACGCAAGTGGAAATGCTTGATATAGCTTCGGTTGCAAACGATTATTGGAGTTATATGGTTGGGAGTAGCAATTTTGATTTGTCCCAATTCCGATCAGCCCGAACTGGTCGGGGTCCACTATTAGACGGATGGCAGGTTTGTACATCCTTTTCATTTATATATTGGGCATATTACATCTACTAACCCTGAGGTTTTCCCTAATTGCAATTTAGTCCCTCTATTTTCATAAAGTAGAAAAGGCTCTCTGACATTTCACTTCAATGCAAAACACTCCCAGAAGTTATACATGATGCCAATAAATGCAAATAATCAGTCAATTTCCAGAAGTTTTTTGTAATTTCTGAAAAACAGAGACTAATTGCAATTAGGGCAAACCGGAGGTAGTTGATGTAATTCACCCTTTATATATTCATTGTATTCCAAGGATGGAGCCAGAAGTTTAATTCTTTTTCTTTTTCTCTTTCTCCATTTCTACTTTTCTTTTTCTTATTTGTCAGAATAATGGTTTCTAATGTATAGTATTGGTTTGATGTTAGTTGACTTTATATTTTTTTTCTCTGTATATGCAAATAGGAGCAATGTGATCCTGTTATGACGGCTTACAAGTTGGTGACAATAGATGTTCCATACTGGGGCTTTGGCAGTAAACTCGAGCAAGCGTTACTTGCGGTATATAGCAATTTCATGTTATATGATTTCTGATAAATTTTCAGGGCGATTTACATATATTACCCCTGAGATTTGAGTGTGATTACGAATCAGTACCTCTTGGATCAGAAATTACAAAAACACCGCTGAGGTTTCATTATTCATGTAAAACCTTCATTGGATTTTGGATATGCTCATGCCACCGAAGAGTTATGTCTCCTGCAGTCCGTTACATGACTAATGAAACATCAAGGAGGTTTTTGTTATTTTTGAAATAAGAGGCACCAATCTGTCATATTTGATTGTTTTTCAATTTTATTATATTATATATGGACATTTGCATGTGTTATTTTAATCCGAGTATGATAACTGTATATTTCAGGGTGAAAGGGCACTTTTCCTAGAAAGTCATAAAAATTGTTTCGGTTGGATCGATGAATGGTATGGTTTGACTCTGGATATGATGCGTGAGCTAGAGAAACAAAGTGATTCTTCATTAAACAAGGTAAAATCTTCAATACTCCTGGAGTTTGAGCTACTTACAATTTATTCCCTCTGTTTTCAAAAAAGTACAAAACTCCCCGACATTTCACTTTAATGCAAAAACGCCCTGAAATAATCTGATTATGTGCATATTTTTTTCGTTTCATGTTGAATAGTTTCTGGGATTTTGGGCTGAAACTTGATTTTTATGACTGTTGTGATGCGCAGAAACTTGATCGTTCTTGTTTAGCGGTAGACGAGGAATTGGATGATTCGGAAATACTCCCAGCTGTGAATTAGAGATAAAAGTATTTTAGAGAGATCATCTTTTTTCTGTCCCTGCAAAATTTTGTTTTGGTTGAGATCATATGTATATGAACAGGTCTGAAATCCTCTGTACCTATTTTGCCTTGTAACTTTCTATGGAAAATCTTCTGTGGATGATGATTTTGGAATATGAGGCAATTTTAGGCAATCTTCTGTGGTAAATCTTAACATTTGTTCATATTTATTTCAAAAACTATTTTATAATAAATAATTAAAACGTTATCTTCTATATGCAAAAGATCAGACGATACATTTTAGCAATCAATACAAAACCTACAGACAATAATGAACATCAATCTAAAGTTAAAAAATGCCTCCAGGCCGGCTGGCTTTCTCCATTCTCGTCTCTCCGTAGGCTTCGTCGTTGTCGTTCTGCCTGTTGTGCCTGAACGCAGTGTATGAAACAACGTAGAGCAGAACGAGGATAATCAATATGACAACGTTGATAACAGAGACTTTTCTCCAATTCTTTTTGAGGCTGGCCAACACACCCGCTTTGCAAGAGTCACAGCTGTAGCACAGCTGGTGTTGCTCGTTGCTCCACCTCGTACAATCGGGGTCGCTCCCCGTGAAGCCCCCTTCGGACATCCAGAACGTCTCGTTGATGAACGAGTATCCGCATGATGTCGGAGGTTTGCAACATCCGGACTGCAATATTCAGGGACGGAGCAATTTCAAAATTAATTAGGGATGAAATAAAGTGTCGTATCTGAGCTTCTAGTTTGATAAATTACTATACAAGTCATCAGATGTAATTGAACTCTAAATCTTGCTTAAGTGATTTATTATCTCATATCATTAGACCAATTAACATTTTTTGTTAAAAAATAATTGTAGGTTAAACACAAGATCTAATTCGGGGGACAATTACCCATTTGCTTCTGGTAGCTCAAGTAAGTGGACTACGAATAAAGCTAGTAAAGAAAATACAAGGAAAAAAAGAAGATATTCCCAAGCCGGACTTGTTGCTATCCACCATATGCCTTGCAAGAAGCAACCGAAAAAGCAGGATATTCTTAACAAAAGTGCTTAAAAAGCAAGAAGTATGGTCACCAAGAAAGCTTATTCACCCAAAAAAATAGTAGCCCACTGGGGCTAGTAAAGGCATTATTTCCTGTTTGCAATTCTCCCCCAAAAAAAAGATCTCTACTTTATTAAAATTCGTAAAGAACTAAAGTATCTGACTTCCAAATTATATTCGGATTAAAAAAACAAAAGTAGTTCCATTACTATTATATTTCAAATGGAAATGCTTTAGTTGCAGATAATTTACAATTATGATGTGATTAATGTATAATTTACCTCCGAATTATTATTCAAAAAAATCATAGCAAAAACAATTGTTTTTTGTCAGTGAGCTACTAATTGTGAATAGTGACTAGTAAAAATACATTTTTTAAACCCATTTTAAAGAAATTCAAGAAACAAATGAAAGAAATAAAAAGGAAGTGTTTATTATTTGTAATAATAAAAGAGCTACTTGGAAAAACTAAACAAAATGAATTTCTTTTTGAACTTTTACAAGAAATAATAAATTGGGGTACAAAAATTAATTTGTTTATAAACAAAAAAACAAAAGCAAAATATTAAAAATATTAATTATAAAAATAACAAAAATAATAATAAAACTAATAAACAACCTAATAATAAACAAAATAAATATAAAAAGAAAATTCTTGTCAATGTAGAGATATATTGTTGTGACAACATAAAAATTATTGTTATCAAATAAATTTTGTTAGTGAAAAAGTGAACACTATTATCACTTAATGTATATTAATGGTGATAACTTTTAATTTTTTGTCACAATTGTTAAATTTTTATACTATTATTCATCCATGTATTCGCTAGCCAATTAAGTTCATTTGATTAATCTTTATTCTTTACAAACTTTTTTCTTGTCACCACTAATTTCTTAATTAAAAAACAGAAAGGAAAAAAAAATAAATATATATATATATATATATATATATATATATATATATATATATATATATATATATAAAAGCAAACTTATTAATTGCTTACCTGAACCGGAGTGAGTTTCCTCAGGTAAAACATCTCGGCCGACTCCGGGACACCGCCGACATTCCTTCTGAGCTTCCCACACACGTGCGACTCCCTAATACACGAAGCGATCTTTCCCCAATACTTCTGATTGGCGACCCGGTCAGCGAGCCAACCCGAGTAGTCCCTGAGTGAGTAGTCCTGGTAGACCCGGTTCATGACGGGTCGTCCAGAGCCCTTCTCCGTGACGGAGTAAGCAAATATAACAAACCCGACCAAGGTTCCGATTACTACAAACATGACCCACAAATATAGGTACATGAGGAAAGTGTTGCGGTAGCATGCGCCGGCAAAACCCGCGAGAGAGACGACCATGATCGAGACGCCGATGAGGATTAGGGGCCACTGGAGGAACTTCATGCAGTCGGTGGTGGTGGCGCGGCTGCTCAGCCATATTCCGCCGCCCAGGATGGGGATGGAAAGGAGGAAGGTTAGGAAGTTGAGGAAACCGATCAGGTGGTTGCTTGTTCCCATGGTTTTGATTTGATTTTGTGGATTGTTGTGGGCAAGTTTGCTGGCTCAAGAAGAGAGTACTGTTTCTTTGTCTGGGATCAGTAAATGTGCTTATCAGTTTGTTGTATTATATGTGTGGAATATGTGAATATTTATACGTAGAGCGAAATATATCTAACTAATTAACTTAAAATTTGGGGCGAATTACATGTAGTTACTTGAGGTTTGTTATAATTACAAAATACCCCATTCTATTTTAAAAACAAACTAGAGAAATGATTTATCAATACACCAGAACTCAAATTAGCTTAATGTAATTTTCTATATATAAATAGATTATACTATTTCTCATTTCGCCTTTTCCAACCGAATTGGATGAAGAGCTGGAGACGAAGTGCTTGTTGGCCCAATACATTGCCGGATCTCAGCAAGGACTTGTTTGGATCATATTCTTTATTGGGTTGGGCCTACTAACGAAAATTAACAAATTTCAGACTCTAGTTTGTTCAATTGAGCCCAAAAACTTGGTGGAGCGTTGAGAATGGCTTATTTTGCAATAATTGCAATATCACTCATAATTCACATAGCTACGTTTATATACTATTTTATAAAGCGGGTGGGTCATGTAGTAATTATTTTTTGTCTGTCAAAGTGAATTTAGAAATATAATTCTTATCAATCATAAGTACTTTTTATTCTATACATACATCAAGTATGCCCAATGTACTAGTTTTTTACGAAAATATGTTTACAAGCATCATAAGTTCAATTGAAAATGGAGCCGTATGTATATTAGAGAAAATAATTTTTTTGTCATACAAATTACTAGTATTTTTATATTTTGTCATCTGAATTTATTTATTTTTTGTCAAACCATCATTTCAACTATATATTTATTCATCTAAAACTAAGAATGAAATGACGATTTATCTTTGCAAAATCAAAAAGCAAAATGTAAAAACACGTACAATTCGAATTGACATAAAATACTTTCCTCTCCATATTAATGTGACAAAATCTATATTATTTGTATTTTAGACCAATTGTTTGGAAGAAAAAACTATCACACATTGAGAGGGTAAAGTGTAATTTTCACATAATTCAAGATTTCAAGTGATAAAAGCAAATATAAAGGGACCGGTTGGCAAATAATGAAAATTGAAAACGGTGAGTGACATAAAATTGACGGAACTGAGGCATTAGTTTCCTTAGTCCATCCGCCATGCCATGTGACCAATACGAGAATCCTGCAGTGAAGTGGGCCCACTTTCGGATCCATATCTTACATAAAATTAAAATAAAATTAAAATGTACTTGTTTCTTTATTTATTCTTCAAATTACAAATAAATAAAACTTTTTTTGTTTCATTTAGGTGCGCTTTGAAAATCACTTTGCAACTTCTAAATAATTGTGACAATGATAGAATTTAATAATATTCTTATTTCTTTCTACTATGTTTGCTAAAGAGTTGCTTCGGAAAAAAAAAAAAATATATATATATATATATATATATATATAAAAGAATATTACAAATTATTTGTCTCCTCAATATTCTACAATAATTCCGAATCCAACTTCGAGATTATTTATTGTTATAAAAAAAAATTATATGAGCTCGATGTATGGCCCTACATATGACAAATGATGCGTTCTAATAATAACTTAAAAGGAACATGGATTGATATAGGGCAAGTTTAAATATAGATATTTGTCTACCATATCATATTTTCTCTCTTATATTTTGTAATCCTTAATTGTTTTTATATTTCGATATTTAATTTAAATTATATTTTAATTGCATTTCATTTGACATATGAACGTAATAGACTCTGTAATTCTATTGAGTTTTTAATCTGATCGAACTGCTAAAGGTTGACTTAGGGTTTGTATATGAAGGAGTTTGTCGATATGCAAATAAGATAAGAGCATGTAAATGAATTGAAAGATTTCAACGTAGTTACTTCAATACTTAAATTAACTAAGAATAGGGAATCAAAAGTATTAAATAACTAGAATTATTTAAATTTGCTTATCAAACATAATAAATATTGAGGATATTTATACTGGGTCACTTAGTGAATGAAGGTACATGCTTAAGATGTGCATTTAATAGTACTTCACAATTAATGTCTACGATAAAGCATGGCTTAGACCAGCATCTGGTGGCTGCAAAATGGTCATACAATAAAATGAAAATGCAGGTAGTCCTCCGCTAGGAACGAGCATGAATTCACACTCTGGAGAAGACTATTGATAGAGATGAAACAATATAACTATTTGTTAGGTCTTTTAACCAAAAGAAAAACTATTTATTATTTTCGTATTCGTGGCCGAGATTTGTTTAGGTTCGACTTTCATTCACATTTTTTCCACCAAAAATATTTTCTAAAACTCCAGATTTGGACTAAACTATTTTCACGTAATTCACAATAATCAACAAAAAATCTATCTTTCACAATTAAGGGTGTAATACTCTCAAATTTGGACTATACAATTAAGGGTCCTTATTTATCGTATAAAGAATCGAAATATGATCTAAATAAAAAAATTCTACCTATGGTGGCTTCAATGTTAATAATTTGGAAACTCCCTCGTTATAAATCATAGTTTTTCTCGAAAACTTAGAAATTGATTATATTTTGAAATTATAGAAACCAATCATTGTAGGGAAAAAAAGACATGTTTACAAAAATCTTGCCACAATCACTCTCTTATACACTCTCTTGTATAACGACAATTCTCCACTACTATGTCGTCTATCCCTATTTTTTTGTCTCTACTTAGCACTTATCTATTCAAAAACCCGTCCCCACGACCACACTCTCACCCACTACTTGAAAAACCAGACGCATTTGCCGAAGATTAGCGAAGGTAGCAGTTGCGTTGCGCCTCGATAACAGAGCTCTTCCACATTAACAATGGCTGCTTTTTTCTTCTTCGCTTAGTATTTTCAAAATTCTTGTGCTGCAGCCGAATACTAAGTACACTGTTTTTACATTTCTTTACTATTTGTTTTGTTTTTCTTGGTTAGAACTTAGAACTACGCACATTGCGGTAATCTTCGTTATCCTCTTGTTTAGGCTCTTATCTTCTTGAAATTAGCGAATA
The DNA here is from genome assembly GCA_958496215.1 of Verbena officinalis. Lineage (NCBI taxonomy): Eukaryota > Viridiplantae > Streptophyta > Magnoliopsida > Lamiales > Verbenaceae > Verbena > Verbena officinalis. Next base: position 3,871,718 of record OY292385.1, read on the forward strand.
ATTTAAAAACCCATCTGGGTATTTCATCATTCTCCTCGATTTTTGCGTGAAAATAAGAAGAAAGAACAGATTTCGTCAAGGCAAAAAAGAATGGGAAATGGCTCTGCATTTTGAGATCCAGTCTCTGGTTGTGAAATGTTATTACATATTTTTTTTTTCCATAAAGTAAATTCCTGTTCGAGGGATGGGAAAATGTCACTGCATTTCTCTGGTTTAACTGCATCAGCTACTTTACAGGCTTTGTCTAAAAGCAAATTCGAAATCTCAGAAAGTTTCTTTTCCCTAATCCTTTTCATGGCTTTTGCATATTTTCTTCTTTTTTTTCTGTCCCTTTTCCCTTGGCTTCTTGCTCCATTTTTTATCTCTTTCCAAGATTTTCCTTTTTTCTCCCTTCAAAACTCTTCAGTTTATTCTCGGCTGTTTGTTAGATATCTTAATCTTTGATTCCTACCAGGTTTCTAATGGTCTTCCTGTTTTGGTTTTAAACATTTGATTTAGTAGTTGGTAGATGGCACTAATATTAAATTTCTTTTGTTATTTAATGCTAACAATCTTGTTTAGGTGCCATTTTGACTGTTGTAATGTAATTTGTCTGCTCCATTATTGTTATTCTTTTCTGCAGATATTTAATTTTTTTTTTTCATCCCACCATCAATCTCGGCTGGAATGGAGGGGTTTGTAAAATTACAAATATGCCCCTCCATGATATGCAATTTTTCTCCATGTCCCCACTTGGACTACCAGTGTGCAAATTGTCCTTCCTTTTATAGTTGCAAGTACCTCGTGACTGCATTTATTCCGGGATATCAATCACACCTTCAATTCTGAATTACGCACGAAAAAGAAAAAGAAAAAAAAAGATTTAATTTTTAATGAGTTGGTCTATAAATATTATCATGGTGTTTGTTAGTTTGAGATTTAATGTTTTCAGTTCAGTCTTATGATTACGTACATTTGATGAAAATTGCCTGTAAATAAATGAGTCATTATATGCATTTATTTCATTGGATTCTCATGTTTCTCTCTCTCTTTTTTTTTTTTGAAATTTCTGTCACTTAGCTTGTGAAAATTTCTGTGCTTTTGCAGGTGTTGTTGAGCATTTAAGTAGCTGCTGAAACTGTTTAAAACACCAAATTTACTTTGCGGGCAGAGAGTAGTTAAGAAATGCAGACTCCTAAAGCAAGGTAGCTTCTTTTTTTTTTTTTTTTTTTTTTCTGTTCAAACTTCATCAAGGCATTAAATTTGGTCCATATAACTTCTTGGATGTTCTTTCTGTTCTTGGTTTTCTTTTTATGCTTTTGTTAGGTTCTGAAATTCTGTACCCAATGTGTCCCATTTTCATTGTTTTTTCAAGTTGGAATCAGATCTGTGTAAGTGTGTGTCTGTATGTTTTTCGACTCGTTTTAACTTACCCACTTGATTTAAAGATTCAAAAAGTTGTTTTGCTAAATTCACTTTCCTATTCGTTTTGCTAATTATATAGGAACTCTCCTCGATCCCTCTCCTCAGAGGCATCTCAGAAGAAGTCCTCTCCTCAAGCTGCTTCAGCTTCTGCTTCCTCAGAAGCAGCACAAAAGATATCTCCACGAGTTGTGCGCCAGCTAAAGACGGGGCCACGATATTTCGAGCATACTGCATCTTCATCTAACCTTGCAAATAAAGCCCCAAAAGAGAGAAGCCCTAAAGTTGACAATCACAAGTCACCTAGAAGCCCAGCAGCTGCTTCCTCTGAGGTACACTATCCTAAAAAAAGAAAAATAAATTTGAGAATTGAGGTTATGCCATATTTTGTATATGAGGTTTCTTTATTCATGTAAAACGTTCATCAACTTTTGGTTATGTTTGCACCACCAAAAGAGCCTTGTCTCCTATAGTCCACCGGGATAAGAGTTGATTCAATTTAAACCCTAATCGATTCTGCTCAAAAATATTTCACAAATATTTTTACATGAATAATGAAACCTCAGGGGGGTTTATGTCATAAATGGAAACTGGGAGATTATTTTCTAGCTTCGCCAAATCTGAGGGGTGGTAAATGTAATTCGCCCTAGTATTTTTTTTTCCTCAATGATTTGAAGATGTGGTGACCTAAGCGGTTTGGTGCATATGTGGGCCCAAACCAGGTATATACAAGAATGTTTCCCCCTTGTACCTTTTGCATTTCCTAGTCCTAAATGGAAAATGTATCTCTCTTTTCACTAAAAAATTAATTGGTTTATTGATTTATTTACTGAAGTTTCTTAATATTGTTTTTTGTTCTAGCCCAAGTTTCTTAAATTAGCATCTTAGTAAATGTATTTTATATTTGTCTTGGTACGGTGATTAGTCAAACTTTATTTGTTCCAAAATTTTATCTTACCCATTCTATACATCATAAAACTTAAATTTTTTTTAAAAGGAACTTGGATCAGTAACAACTAACAATGGAGGCAATGGTAATTACTGATAGTTAAAGGGGAAGGTATCGTACTTTTTGCTACTTATTGTCTCATGTTTCACTAAATTTCTTTTCTTCATGTGATTTCCAGAAAAAGCGTCCAAGCAGAGTTTCTGAACTCGAGTCTCAGATATCTCAGCTTGAGAATGATCTTCAAACTGTGAAGAATCAATTATGCTCTACAGAAGCACTAAAGAAGCAAGCCCAGAAAGATGCTGAAGAATCTAACCAACAGCTTTTGGCCCTTTCTCTGAAGCTTCAAGAAGCCGAAAAACCCTCTGAAGATCCAAAAGACGAGGCATCAAAATCTGATGACTCAGCTGCATTAGCCTCTGCATTGGATGAAATCAAACAACTCAAACTCCAGCTCCAGACAATAGCTGAATCTGAAGCTGCCCATTTCAAGAACACAGAAAATGACAAAAACGAGCTTGAAAAATTGAAAGAGAACTTATCGGAAACCCTTTTGCTTCTAGAAGACATGAAGAAACAGCTGAAAGACTGCAATGAATCAGAAGCTCAAGCTCAGGCAGTTGTTGGAGAAACTTTGACTCAATTAGAAGCAGCAAAAGGGCTGGTGGAGACTCTAAGATCAGATGGGATAAAAGCCCAAGAAGCATATGACGGATTAGCTGCTGAGCTGGACGAGTCGCGTGCCCGCATTAATTTTCTTGAAGAGCTTGTGGGAAAACTCGAGGCTGACATCAGCAAAAAAAGCTCTCAGAAGGACTCCCAGATAATAATAACAGAAGATAAAGAAAGAGCTGCAGCTGAAGTGAATTCGTTGAAACTCGAAGTTGAAAACTTGAAATCTGCTCTAGAAGCTTCTGAGACAAGAAATGATGAAGAACGAGCAAGAATTGCAGAACAGATGAGGAACGCTTCAGAAATGGTGGAAAATATCAAATCTTTGTCTGATGAGAGAGAGGCTGAGTTGGATTCCGAGCTAAAGAAGTCTAAATACAAAATCGAGGAGCTGAAAGCAAATCTAATGGACAAGGAAACCGAATTACAAGGCATCTGTGAAGAAAACGAGGGCCTCTCGAAAAAGCTAGAAAGCACTTTTTTAGGGCAGAGAGAAAGCCAACTGGAAAACGAGGTAGAAAATCTGAAAGCCCGCCTCACCGACAAGGAGAGAGAGTGGCAAAACCTATCAGAACAAAATGAGAAGCTAAAGTTGAATATTATGGAAATGAGTAGGGGCAATTTGGGAAATGATGACGAAATAGTGGCTTCTGCTCATGCTTCGGAGAGAGAAGCTCTAATGAAAGTTGGGTACATGACTGAAGAAGTTGACAAGAGTAATAGGAAAGTGGCTAGGGCTTCTGAGCAGTTAGAAGCGGCTCAAGCAGCTAATGCTGAGATGGAAGCTGAGCTGAAAAAGCTAAAAGTTCAGTCTGATCAGTGGAGAAAAGCTGCTGAAGCAGCTGCTGCTATGCTTTCAGCGGGAAATAACGGGGGGTTGATGGAGAGAACGGGATCTATGGATAGCAATTATAGTCCCAGGCCTTATGGTGATGATCTTGATGAGGAGTTTATGAAGAAGAAAAATGCTAATATGTTGAGAAGGCTCGGAGTCTTGTGGAAGAAGCCACAGAAGTAACGGGTGAAAAGTTTGGTTGATCTTTCTTATTATTGTTTGTTTAGGATATCTGTCTTAAATATTCGCCCGTCGAAAAGGATGTTCGTCGCTTTTGTCGCGAACCGTACCGTATTTTTATGTATTTTGAGGAAGTAAGGATGAATGTAATTTATATATGGCATGGGAATGCAGTACTTTACTATTTTAGCTTAAAGGGTAAATTACATCTACTATAATTACAGGATATTCTCTGATATTTATTTTAATGCAAGAATTCTGAAATAGGTTGATTAATTGCAAATTTTGGTTTCAGGTTGTATAAATAAAGAGAATTTTTGTTACAAGGCAAATTATTAAGGAGTTTTTTGTAATTTTTTAAAAATAGATGGATTAAATTATATTTATAGCAAACCTCAAGGAAATAGATGTAGTTCGCCCTTAGTTATCTTTTAAAAGTCGTTGATTTCCTAAAAGTTCATGGACTTTGTCGAGCTTTGAAATTTACCCCCAAAATATATAATTAGTTTTTGTAATTTGGGAAAATCTTTAGTTGTTCTTGAATAAAAATTTCTGGCCCCATAGTTGTTGAGAAGGAGGTCGAAGTGTCGTCAAACCAGTGAGTTTAGTATATAAAATGTCTTGATACACAGTTACAGCGAGGAAATTGTCGAATTGGTGTGAATAAAACCGTATATTTTTAATATGGTGTAAACTGTACAATTCTTATCCGGTTTATTCAGGTATTTTTTTCCATGAAACCAGTGAATTATTCAACGGTTACATCTAAATTTAATTTAACACTATGCCGGTGAATTATTAAATGGTATATTCTGTAATATTATTTATTTCCAGTAATATTTCAATATTTTGAAAATATTTTTATAAAATCAGACATCGAAAAATAATTCACGCGTGTCCAATTAATATAATTTGAAGACTGTCTTAAAACCGGTATATAGAACTCCAGTGTCGTGAATGAAAATTAGGCCCGCATAATAATTATACGGTTTCTTAATATCTGAAATAAATTACAAAATGGTAATTATAAACCGGCGAACTCTTGTCCGGTTTCGCATAATAATTATACGGTTTCTTAATATCTGAAGGGAAGTTCTCACATTTGCAGAAAGAAGGTTAGCAGCTAGGGTTTCTATTCTTTGAATCCACCGCCCTCTCTTCCCCATGTTGTCGCCGGCGGAGATCTCCGTTGCAGTCTCCGTCGCCGACCATCTAACATATCCCCATACCCGTGATATCTTCGCTTTTATTTCTTTTTTAGTTTAAGGCTCTGATTTATTAACCAAATTTCATTACTATTATTTGGGGATTTTTTTCTGTGAATCGCTAATCCATTTGATTTTTCTAGTTTTAACTTTTTATGCAGGTTCTTTAGCTTGGACTCCCATTGACGCTGAGTAAGGTAAATTGTGAAAATTAGGAGCGAAAATACGTTTTCAGTTATTACTTGCTCTCGTTTTCGTTTCATAGATTACAATACCCGAGTCAGAGTGAAAACGGTATTTAATTTCCTAAAGTTAGGTCTCCACCATATCTGTTGAGTCTGTGTTTGAAAACTGATGAACAACTTTATGCATAGATATTTGCTGCACTTGTCTGTTGCTCTGCTTTGTAGAACTGTAGTTGCATATTTTATGTTTTAATTGGTTTGTTAAAGAAGGTTCCTTCCACTGGATTTGATAATATTAATCAATGCACCTAGAGATAATTAGTTGTTTGTTTGTATAATACAATTAAAAAGATCGTTGTTATCACACTCAAAGATGCATATATCTGTAGTTGTGAATCTTTGTTTCAGTTTTGGATTTGTGATGGTTTTGCTCTCCTTTATGAAACAAAAAACAGTATATAATGTATGAATGCTGAACCTTTTTTGTGTTTTATTTTCTCATTTAAACTAAGAACAAACAATTTATTGATCTGCAGTTGTTAATCTTTATTTCAGTTTTGGATTTATGCTAGTTTTGCTCTCCTTTATGAACCAAAAAACAGTATAAAATGTATGAATGCCGGACCTTTTTTGTGTTTTATTTTCTCATGTAAACTAAGAACAAACAGTTTATTGATCTGCAGTTGTTAATCTTTGTTTCAGTTTTGGATTTGTGCTGCTCTTGCTCTCCTTTATGAAACAAAAAACAAACTATAATGTATGAATGCTGAACCTTTTTTGTTTTTCATTTTCTCATGTAAACCATTTTTTGAACCACTCTGCATGCATGATTGGGTATATTGATCAAAACGAACTACAATCATGTGATTGCAGTTGTAGAAGATGGATCGAACTGGAGCATGGGGCAACGTCAATTGTTTTGCTTGGGCCGTGCATTACTGAGAAGAAGCAAGGTATTGGTACTAGACGAAGCAACTGCACCAATTGATAATGCAACCGACATGATCTTGCAGAAAACTATTAGGACAGAATTTGCGGATTGCACTGTAATCACAGTGGCTCATAGAATACCTACTGTTATGGACTCTACAATGGTTCTATCCATTACCTACTGTTATGGACTCATACAATGGTTCTAGACTTCTAGCCATTAGTGATGGTGAGTATTATTTGTACATCATTTTCAGCCAAACAAGATAGTTTTGCCATCCGCTTTAACTTATATTTGTTGAAACAGGGATAATGGTTGAATATGATGAGCCGGGGAAGCTAATGAAAAGAGAAGATTCATTGTTAGCTCCACTTGTCAAGAAATATTGGTCTTATTACTCACAATAAGGAAAACCATGATAGCTTAGTCAGTCTAATAGAGAGAAATGCTGCTAAGGGATGGCAGCTAAGTAACCCGATTATTGGGTTTTGTAGTAAATCGAGCAATCCCTGTTGTAACACTAACGTGTAATAAAGTTGTACAGATTTACTTTTATGAAATTAAGTTTTTGTTCATTTTAGCTCAACAGAGTTGGTTACTCTGTCAAGAAACTAAGGACTAAGAAGGGGAAATTGCAGTTTTTGTCCCATAAAACATTCTTTTTGTGATTTTGGTCCCACTGATTACGGAATTCCAAAATTTAGTCTCATATTGGTTTTTTCCCTGAATTTTGGTCCCAAAAGTGATTTCTATCGAATTTTAGTCTCATATTGGTCTTTTATTTACTTGAACAGCTTCTAAAAAAGCTCAAAGCAGCCAAAATACAACATTCAATCCCAAACTAATCAAAAACATTTAAAACAACAAAGCTTAAAGCTGCTCAATGCATTAAACCAAAAATCAATTGTCTGAAAGCAGCAATTACATGTCTAAAAACATAACATATTGTCAAAAGCAGCCGACTAATTTTAACAACCGTCTCAAAGCAACCAAAAAACAATATTCAATCTAAAACTTAATGCCTTTGAAGATGATTGCCTCTCTGGATTTTGTGCAGAAACTTCTATCCTTTCTTCTATATTTTTACTTTTTTTTAGTGGACAACCTCTTGCATTATGATTTGGCTTCTTGCATAAAGAACAAGTCATGGTGACTTTTTTTTTCCAAGTTTTTTCTGTCCATCTTGTGTTGACTTGTTTACTTCATCGGCTTATTTTCTTCTTCTATGCAATTTAGGTCTTCTCACCAATCACCATCTACTAAGATTCAAACCTGCAAATTGAAAACGATTCAAACACATTGATGGATCTACTAAGGAGTTATAGTTGATGAAATTGTCCATTTTTATTCATGCATGACACAAAGGAAGAGAAAAGGACAAGGGTTTCGTTATATGCAGTTGGAGTTTGATGCTAAAAAAAGTAGAATCAGCATAACAACCGTAATTAGTTTATGATGTTAGTTTAACTTGATTAAGAATAACTATATAAGATTGGATTTCTTATTGATTATAAATAACATTCAGAGATAGATTCAGAGTGAAGAACCAAGAACGTCGATTTTCATAACCCTTTTAGCACCACTTTTGTCCTATGTGCCTGTGTTAATAACATACCTGTATGACAAGTACAATGTAGAATCAGACATCAAATTCAGAATGAAAGAAGTATTTCAAATGCAAGTTTGTGAATAGAAGATGATGGCATACGTATGACTTGGTGCAAGCAAAGTTCCTGGTGCTATCTTCTCTTCTTTTACTTCTAGCACCTTCAACAGTAATGACCTTAACCATAGCGCAACCCACATCATCAGAAACCCTCTTTATCGTTCTCCCGCACCGCGTGGGTGATCCAAACCCTGTAAGCCAACAATAATCTTGTTAGAAGCTCTAATACTTACATAGGGTTTCTGAGACGCTATCCCATTTTAAACCCAAATTGGAACCGAGATCAGCATTTATGCGATGTTACCTGAGCAAGGAGAAAATTGAATGCAAAACATCTTTCCGCTATTGCGTATTTGGGGAAGAAGAACCCCGAAACCTAAATAAAAAATTGAGGGTAATTTGAGAAATTCCATAACCAATCATACTGCTATGCATGTGAATCAAACATGGAATTGAAGACTCTTGAACAGTGATTTTGGTTGAATTGCAAGCTATCAAACGAGGGAGAGAAGAGCATCTCTCATCGCACTGAATTATAAACCGGCGAACTCTTGTCCGGTGTCTATAATTATTATAGATTTTAAGAATATTATTTTTTGACACCGGATAACTATTGTTCATGGATGTGGCCTTTTATAAAAACGCCTTTCACGAAAGCTCTTCCGTTGCAAATTCACCTCCCACTTAAAAAATAAGCACGTTTGCGGGATCTATAAACCCTAAACCGAAATAAGTTAAAATATAAGGGTAATTGGAAACCGCATAACTATTTGCGGGTGTATGTAATTATTATCGATTTTACGAAAAAAAATTTAGGAATATTGAAATATTACTCGAAATAAATTATATTATAAGGAAAATTATAAATCGGTGAATTATTATACGGTGTCTGTAATTATTATCGATTTTACGAAAATATTTTCTGAATATTGAAATATTACCCGGAATAAATTATATTACAGTTGACACTGTCGAATAATTTACCGGTTTAATGTTAAATTAAATTTACCTGGCACCGGTTAATAATTCATCGGTGTCGGGAAAAAAAAAATACATGCATAAGCCGGATAATAAGTCTACGGTTTACACCATATTAGAAATATCTCGTATTTTCGCACCATATTGGAAATATACGCTTTTTTTCATACCAAATTGGCAATTTCTTCCAGATACAACAACACAGATATTTTTCAATATTTTATACTAAAAAAATATCTAACACGGGTATTTTGCACTGTACGTCAAGGGTTTAATTCCATCGTTGTTAATAAGGACAAAATGCAAAAAAATCCTCAAGATAAATTAGTATCTTTAATAGAAATAATAATTTGATTTATTAAAAACTTTTAACATATATACATGAAACAACAACAGATATTTCCTTGAATTCTAAGATGTGTTAATACAGTATTAATTTCGAAAACGAACAGAAGTATAAAATTTCATCACTCAATTTTGATTAATGTAAATTAGCAAAATTAAGTAACACAAAATTTACAAATTAGATATACAAAGTATTAATATTAGAGGCTCATGGGTAATATCATACAAAAAAAGGGGCAAAAGACAAGATTCATATCTTTTTCTGAATGAATTGATGGATTGGGTTTCATGGGTTTTTCGGATATATCCAATAATTTGAAGGGCAAGAAAATATTTCTAACCAATTACCTTGACTCCGCCCATTTGATTTATTTCAACCACTGTAAAGCTTGCAAAAGCATTTTGGTGTAACAAGCTGCACTCGGGATACTTTGGATATATACAAGAAGCACAACTCTCAAGCACATTTTTCCAAATTCCCATGAATTCGGATGTTGACAATGTTTGTGGAGATTCTGTACAAACCACAGAACAGTCAATCAGATAAAGACGAGCTAAATTAGGCTACTATCAAACAGTTTGCAGAAAATCCAGTGCACATATTTCTCTTATCAAGGCATAAAAAGAACACAGATACAGAGAAAACCAAACATCCCTGCTCAGTCCAATTCCTGATTTTCCTTCTAAATTTCCTTCTCCTTTACCACATAGACGACAGATGGTTTATGGTTCCGTTCATGAACTAAATTTGTTTTTTTTGTTTTTACAATAAGAATTTCATTAAAAAAAAAGGCCAGAAAGGTACCTTAACTGAAACAGGAACTCTCCGGAAAGGGCCGCTGGTGGTAGGTAGTGATGTCTTTACGTCCGTGGTGGCGCCGGAGTGGCGCGACGGGTATTTTTTAAAGGGGACAATCTCTTCTCGACTGTCTTTCGTGTTTCTGCGTTTCGACTTTCTGTTTTCAAATCTCAAATTGAGAATTGAAATTGAAGAAGAACAAAGAAGCGTTTTAAGAAACGTGACAAGGTAATTTTCTTTTTTCTTTTCGGTTTGAACAGTTGGGCCATAAATCTGAAATTGGGCTTGATCAAGGCTGGCCCATGATTCTTCAATCTCCCTCCTCTTCCCTTTTTTTTTTCCTCCACAAAATTTTAAGTTGAGGGATGACACGCCACGGTCTAAGCCAGGGAAAGTCTTCGGACTCAATGAGTAAAATTTAAAGTTATAAAAGAGGTATGCAATCTAAATTTTTTTTAAAATTTTAAATATTAATAAAACAAAATTACTTAATTAACAAAAAATATATTAACTAATTATTTTCCATTAACTTTTAAACCTTTACATAAGTCGATTTTGCTACTATTGGAATTTTACTAAAAAGTTAAATATTTTTTTTAATTTATATAAAATGACACTATATTTTCGTACTAGCTATATTCTTTTATAAAAAATTATCCCGAGCTCCGAACATGAATAGTATGAAATTAATTTATGAATAATTATGAAAAATATCCTGAAGTTTGACCGTTTTAATTAAGGAACATAGTTTGAAACGTTTAAAATTACAAAAAAATACTTCATGTTCGCAGATACATTAGTTTAAGGGCATTTTTTCATTAATTTTTATCGTATTAGTCGGCCAAACACCTCAAAGTATTTTTCATAATTTTAAGGGTTGGGGGCGTTTTTCCAAAAATCAACTAATTAATTTATACAGCATTGTACAGAGTTGAAGTCACGTCCAAATCTGCTGTTAGATATGGTCTGGCAAAATGCATATGTATGCTGAAGTTGGTACTCATGCTCACTGAAATCCTAAAACATTGGGAGAAGTGTACGTAGCAGTGAACTGCAGGCTCATTATCAGTTAATTATTCCCTGCTAACATTTAATAGATAATCCCAGATCAGCATCAGATCTACCTAAAAATAAGATACAATCATGACAGAATATCTCTTCTGCTTTTGAACAAATCATCATACAAGAATTTCTCGAACCTAATAAAACATTCTGCCTCACCCTCAAGCTATAACTGAATTTTAAAAAATTTAATGAGAAGTTATAAATTGATTAAATTATTCATAATATTTTTGTTATAGTGTTTACTATACATGAAATAAGCGAAGTGATTAAGTTCTTATCCAGTTAATAAAATATTAACATCTACTTAGAAACAATTAGAAAAATGATTAACAGCATGACATATATAAGTGTTAGACAGAACCATAGTCGAGGAGATATCTCTATAATTTTTAATAGTAGAGGGAGTCTTGTTATATTTTTTCTTAAGTTGGGGGTGTAAAATGTAATAATCCCTTTCAATTACTAGTACATCATTGTCAAACAAATTATAAAAATGAAAGAAAAATATTCATTGAAGCATGAATCATGAGACGTACCCCTTGTACTTACTAAAAACAAAATCCAAGCATTAAACTTAAGATAATTTTAATATAAGTACTTATACATAACTCCAAACAAGATCCTAAACCTATACTACATGAGAGGAGTATTTAGAAGTCCATGTCCATTAATTCCATTACTACTCGCCATCATCTGCCATGGGAAGTTCACTGCACCAGCACCACTCAAATATTCCTCATCAAATCCCCCCACATAAGTATGAGAATTAATATAATTTAATCCCATTTCTTCTTCATGTCCCAATCCACCTGCAGATCCATTACTGTTTTCCATTAATCCATAACACACATTTCTTGACGGGGTTTCAAGATTAAATAATCCAGTGCCCCTCAGAGCATCAAAAATCCCTGCACCTCCACCAATCACATGATGATGATCATTATAATGATCAGTACTACTAATTATGGGTATGTTTGGATTAATCCAATCAGGGAAATTAGGATTTGTTGTGATCATTGGTTGATTATGATGATCCTGGCTAATTCTTGACTTCGACGAAGATGATGAGGAGGAGGAGGATCTTTTGTTTTTCCTGCACCCGCCTCCCACCGGAACATTTCTCAGAGTTCCACCTTTAGTCCAGTACCTTCTGCATGATTTGCAGAAATACCTAGGCTGAGTGAGACTGTAGTTGTTGTAGTAACAAAATTTGGTGTTGTTGGAATCACATCTTGGGCATTTCAAAGCTTGCTGATCACAAGGCTTTGGCTTCGTCTTTGCTTGATTTGATTTTGTGCAGACATTAAGCATGCTTTCTAGGGTTTCTGATTGGGAGAACATCAGTTCCTGAAAAATAATTGAGTAAATTAATTAAAGAATAATTGAATATGTTGGGCTAATTACATCTAGATCCCGAAAGAGTTTGCTAAACTACAAACTAAGCTAAGACTCTTTTAGTCAAAATATTTACATAAAACAACCCAATTTTAGCATTCTGTCAAAATTAGCCGAATATATACGCAATTAACCGTAATATGCAGAAAATTTGTGTAACATAACCCAAAAGACTCCTACTTTGAACAATAAAAGAATGGTTATCAAGAGAAATTTAAACATTTACATATATATATCAAAGCAATTCAACTAATTAAGTGCAGTCATTATATGATCTTTAATTTACTCAAAAATTATATTATATATATTAATCTAGCTCTCACCTGGTTACAGTGTTTTGCAGTTGAATCCATAGCCATGCAACTGAAGTTTGATATTTCTTTCTTCTGATCAGAATCCGATAGATTCCAATTAAGCTAAGATCAAGAGTACTAAGCTAGTGCTACGTTATGTGATAATCATGCAAAGTTCTCTGTAAGTACTACACAGGCCGCGCCGCAGCCCAGCTATATATATATATCAGATATGCAGAGAGAGAGAGAGAGAGAGAGTAATGATTAGAAGATATGTGGGGCTTAACTTAGCACGCCAAGAAAAAGCAAATCTTACTCATTCTGTTGAACAGAATAGACAAGAGATGTAGATTTGTGTTCAGTTTTCGAACGGATTTCTTTAAGTGGGTCCCAATAATGGGAAGCCGACAATAAGTGGGACCCAGCTAACGTCTTTTTGCCTCCATTCCTCGGCCGACGGTCCAACTAATTACTCGCCTAAGCTACCGCCTAATCTGTTTATATTTTACAATCTAAATTTAATTATCTTCTTGTCTGAGTAGTAACTTGTGATATACGATCATCATGTCAAAGTAATAAGTAATTAATTGGGTGCATGGCAAAATATAAAAAGATTCATAATATAATTAAGGTGGCAAAGGGGAAAATTTTCGCAGTGCTGCCTCTCGTAGAAGTTTGGGCCGTGTCTCAATCCCAGTATAACTGATTATCTTCTCGGATTAGCTACTGATCAGCGTCTTGGTAAGCTATTGTCTCACCAACTAGCTAACGCAAATCCCTCCTTAGTCGGATTCCTCAGTTTGCTCCTCAACCTATGGGGTAAGCATGCAGTTACATTGCTTCCAACTGTTGTACGTTCTCCTCCCAAGGCCAGGTTCTTGCGCGTTATTCACACGTCTGACTTGTATGTTTGAATAATAACAATTCATATTTTGAGGTGGCAAAATGTAAGAAATGGTCTTATTGATTTCATGCAAATAGACTTGTTAATATATATTTAAGTGACCGAAAATCGGATTGAGATAGTAAACTGCAACAAATTGAAAATTTTAAATTGTAACTAGTAAACTTATAATCATCGAGTTGTAAAGTATACATGCGTTCATACCTCGGGTATCAAACCGTAACTAATCCTAATTTCAATTTGGGCCTACCCATGCATCCTCAAACGGCATCATTTTACTTGTGTGTTAAGGGTTATGTTTGATTATATAATTTCCCGGCCAAATTGTTTATGGAAAAGTAATTTGCTAATAGACAAGCACATGGCTCAGTAAGTAGCTTTTGAAATAAAACAATATTCCTAGGCTAACTGAGACAAACCTTGGTCTATTTCTCTTTCCACTTGTCCCCCTTAATTCTTATCACTTTAAAGTAGAAGAATCCAAGTATTTGTTTATAATTTTAACAAATTAATGATTAATCAGAAAATTATTAAGAAAAGATCACATCTCCTCAAAAAAATGAACTAAGTGGTCACAAATTTCCTTTTTTTTTTTTTTTTATGTTCCCAATTCATTTGAGGGACCAAGATTCTTCCAAATGGTGTGAAAATCAATGTCTCCCCAAGAAATATTCTAACCTGTCATCATCTGTCAACAATCTATACCATATACAAATGATTGATCCCATCCCAATGCCCTTTGCCCCACTCAATTCTTTTCCAGACATGGGCTTGGCTCCATTTTGGGCAAATATTTCAATTTAATTGTTTCGTACATAAGTTAGAATTTAAATATTAAAATTTATTTAAAGGATTTAATAATTAATCTCACTAAACCTCCATTTTCCCTCAACTAACTGAAATCAAGCAACTCAAAAATAGAAATTTTATAATGAATAAAATTTCATCATAAATAAAGATATTTGCTATAAAATTTATGATGGGAGTATTAGTAAATTTAAAATTAAATATTAATTATACACCACACGAAAAATAAATTAGTGACAAAATAAAAAGTAGTATTGTGAAACTTATCACATATTGTATTCATTAGTAATTCTTTTTTTAATTTGATCAAAAAACTAATTTCATTATGCAATTATAGTGACAAAGAATTATTTAAGTTGTAATTATTAATTATAAGCTAAACACATATTATGACGAATTGGTGACAAGAAGAACCATGCTAAAAAATTACTTGATGGTATTTTTTATCACTAAATTGTCACTGACTATTAATTATAACAATAAAAAATTTGTCAATCCATGATAAAGTCATATTTCGACAAACTAAAATTTATTATAGCCAAATAGATTTAATTTGTGACAAGGGTTAAACATTTTTGGCACCCTAAATTTTGGGCACTTTTATTTTGTAATGCTGTGATTTTATATTGAAATAATTATTTGAATTTGGTATAATTTTCCGGTACCCTGCACCATTTTCTTACAAAAGAATAATGTGGACCCCAAAGATTGACAGTCAGTGGGATCTTTGTCATATTGCGCAATCAACCTCAGTCAAATTTATTGACTAGTCAAAGGTTATTTTAGTCAAATAAAATGAGACAAAAGCGTTGGAGACTGTGCCAAAGAACATGCATATGGCCACTGCACTGCATCGTTCAAGTCTTTATGTAAATATTTTAATTTAACTAGTCTAATTTTTTATAAATATTTTGGGTAAGGATTTAAGTTAAATATCAACACAAAGACTAATTTAGAATATTTCAGGGGAAGACCGTTAAATGTGTATAATCTTCTTCCAATTCTATTCTCATAATGGACAAAATTGGCTAAAATATGGGTGGGAACCTAAGAGTTAAAAAGGAGAATCGAAGTTGAAATTGATTCTCAAGTGGTTTTTGGCTTTATTAATTCAGCATACATTAGTTGTCATCTTTTAGGTAATCTTGTTTCGCTTTGTAGAAATTTTCTTCTCCAACATTGGGAGATCAATTTTCACCATGCGGAGGATACTTTAGCGAAAATTGGTCAAGACATTAGTGTTGATCATAATTTTTGGAATGAACATCCTGTTGAGATTGCAGATTTGGTAATGAAAAGACGTTTCGAGTAATAAGTTATATATATGTAATTTTTTTCACCAAAAAAATAAAAAAAAATCAGCACTACTTCAACACCAAAAAATATCATCTCATTAAAAGACCACAAGGCCCAAGTAAACATGTTGGACCTGCTATTTCTGATTTCTGAGGTTTATCTGGGCTTATTATTAGCCCAAATCTCAACAAACAGCCCATTTAAAGCATTCTAATTATGGACCCCACTTCCCTCACTCTCAGGCCAATAGATTCACGACAGGCCCATGAGATAGGGGAATTTGAGGTAGAGGTCCTGAGGGACAACCTAGTAATTTCCAACAACCATAAAAAATTTGAAATAAGATAAGGAATAGCACAGACACGTCATCGATCCATGTTACACTGATTTGAAGCACACTGTGCCGTTGAGTAGAAGTGTAGAACCCAATGGAGAATCCCCAGCCGTTGATGCAATCCCATAAACACACAATCCTTTCTTCTATACTCCTTTTCAGTGCCCTTTTTCTTTTATCATTATTAATTATTTTTATTTCTTTTTTCCCATTTCTCGATCCAGCTCCGATCTGTTTTAGCCCTTTTATATCCTTCCCACCGCTTTATCTTTTTCAATTCAATTTTCTTCGTCTCCCAGAAAATTTGCAGGAATTTTGGGTTTAATTTTGTCGGCATGGCGAGTGATGAAGTGCATAGTGATCTTCAAAATCAGGCTCAAGTTCAACCTCCACCTACTATGCCTCCCTATCCAGAGGTAAGAGACCAGCAATTTTATATTATTTTTCTGAAATAATTCTGTGAGTTTTTGGTTATTCTTAGAAATTATCTGTTAAAATCGATCATCTGCTTGTTTTTTGATAAGCTGCATTTTGTTGACAATTAAGTGAGATGTTTGCCACCTTTGCTGAACTGAATTTAAGCTAAATTTCTTATGATTATTGTTCGTTATACAGTTAATCATGGCAGCAATTGAAGCTTTGGACGATAATAACGGGTCGAACAAATCGGCAATCTCGAGGCAAATTGAGGATACCTACGGACCCCTCCCACCTGCCCACACCACGCTCCTCACGCACCACCTCAACAAGATGAAATCAGCTGGCCAGCTCGTCTTCCTCAAGAACAACTACCTCAAACCAGACCCAAACGCGCCGCCGAAACGCGGCCGTGGCCGTCCCCCGAAGCCCAAAGCCCCTCTGCCTCCCGGAATTGTCCCTTCGTCCCCTCGCCCCCGCGGCCGGCCGCCGAAATCCCAAGACCCAAACGCTGCCTCGCCGCCTCCTAAACCCAAGGCTACCGGTACCGCCGCTACGCTTTCCGGAAGAAAACGTGGCCGGCCGCCGAAGGCCGCCGCGGAGGGTGTTTCGGAGGCGGAGGAGGGTGTGGCTGCGCCGCTTCCCGGCCCCGTCGCTGTTGGTGCTCCGCGCGGGCGAGGAAGGCCTCCTAAAGTGAAGCCGGATGTGGCTGCGGCGCCTGCCGCTTCTGTCGGGGCTTAATTGAAAGAAGAGAAATAGTTTAGGTGTTTTAGTGCTAATTTGTCGTTTGTTGTTGTTTTTATTTATGGGCCCTTGTAGTTTGTGTTAATTTTAATTTAGGACAGTGGGGTGGTGAGCTGGTGATTGTTGTAACTTTGTTGTATATTTCATGGAGGCTGAAATGAATCAAATGATATGGAATTCTTCTCTCTTTCCAAAGAAAAATTAATTTCCAATTTTAAAATTATTATAAAAGTAATAAGTTTTTAATATTTAGAGTTTATTAATGTAATCAAAAACTTAAATTGAAGGACAATGATCATTTTAAAAGGAAAATTATATATTTATATTTAAATTTTAAAAAAATTTGTTAAATACATAACTTTCGAAGTCAAATAATTATAATTACATTTCGCATGAAATTGAATAATTACAGAATAGATTCAAATATTAGGAACTTATTAGAGTTTTGTTATGTATTTCAAATATTAGGAACTTATTAAAGTTTTGTTATATATTGGATATATGGCATCAATTAGGAACTTATTAGAGTTTTGTTATGTATTGGATATATGGCATCAACTAAAATAAATAGTAAATATTGAAAATACCTTAAAAAAAATTTATATCATGAGTTGTCCCTTAGTTTCATTTGGGTGTTATCCGTAGTATTATAAATTCTTTTGGTGTTTAAATATAATTTTTTTAATTAAAAAAGAAATATTTCTTTAATTAATAATGGAATCCTAATATTTGGGTATATTTTTATAATTATTTAATTTTGTATAGTGTATACCTCTACTTATTTTTTAATACTTGGAGTTTATTTATGTAATCAATCAAGAACTTAAATTGAAGGATTAGGACGGTTTTAAATTATTAAAGGAGACAATAACTTTGATGTATTTATTTCTTAGGTGGTTTTAGGCTTTTAGCTATCAAAAAAATCACTTAAGTGAACAACAACTTAGACAAAATGACGGTAAGAATGGTACCCATATATCGTTAGAACAACACGGCACAGGCGTAGCAAATCCCGACGAGTGCCGCAATTGCAATCGTCGCACACACTATGTTAGCCAACGTATCCTCTTTCTCGCGCATCATCTTCACTTCCATTTTCTTTATGCAGAACTGTTTGTACCCAAACTCCACCCTTTCATGGTTTACACTCCGGCAGCAAACCAGAGCTTTCTCCAAGATCATCATTACCAGCTTCCCATTAACGTGCGACCCATCCATATCCTTAATCACTAAGCTTAGTTCGTTCAACGTCACCCAACATCCTCCTCCTTCAACATTCTCAATTTTGCACCTACCTGTTATCACACACTCAGCCATCTCCTGAGTTACGACGACGCTCCCAAAGCAAATCACATAGCTCGCATCAAAAGAGTTGCTCCTGTAAATAGATCGAGGTTTCCAGCTAGAGATGTTCACAGCTTCTCCTTTTCTCTTATCCAACACGATCCAACTTAGTCTCAACTCTCCCACAATCTCATTTCCGAAACCGGGCAACTTTGTTACCACGACGTCGTTGCTAAGCAAATCTAGTTTAAAGGGATAGCACAAAAATCTACTGAAATTACGATCGCTGCAAGTTTCATACATAGTATTTTCGATTAAGCTCTCCGCTACGTGGGAGAAAATGCAGCGTCCCTTGTGGTAAATGTCGATGAATGAAATGAAATCGGAAGGCGAAGAAGCGGCGGCGGCGGCGATTTTGTTCGGAATTACTTGTTTTGTTGCCTCGTGTAAGATCAATGGGAAGGAATCGGCGTACAATTTCTTGTAATCAAATTGAAATTGTGGTCTGTTTGATGTTGACGGCCATGTTTGGTGGCATAAGTTTTGCCATAATCTTTCATCTTCAGCTGCGTCCCGGAAGTGGATACAGGTTGAGGCTGTGGATGCAAGAGTGCAACCCTCGAGTTTTGACATGATTTGCACTACAAGGTCTTGACTAAGAGACTCCATATATTTAGTGGGAATTTAGGAATTCTATTGATTTTTGAAAAAGCTCAAGCAAAAGTTAAAAGTTGAAAAGAATTGTAGTAGCAAGAATGAATGAGGAGACTGTTTGAAAAAAAAAAAGAAAATAAAAGATAGTTCAATGTGTAGTCTTAAAAAATAAAAAAAAATACTTTTTTTCTTGGTACAAAATAGATAGCAGCAAGGCTATCTAGCATAAACATCCTCTAAAAATAGCCGTTTCAATTCGCAATTCGATAGCTCCCAAACCGTCAACCTATCACCATTACGATCCATATTCGCAAGTAAATTAACACATCTATTTCCCTCTAGCCATATGTGGGAAATTCTTAAAGACACTTTTATTAGACTATACAAATTGTCATTATTACACACTCAGAAAAAAAGTAGTGAAAATATGTGGAAAGAAAAGAGATAGTTGAGTATTTTGGCTGGTTCTTGGATGCTTGTAATTTCTAGGTTTTTTCTGCTGAATTGATTTTTTAAATACTCCAAAAACACTTGAAAAAGATTTTGTTTTTCATAGTTTGCAAATACCCATTTTAGCGTAAATATTGGCTTTTGAGTGTGCTTTGAATTAGTTGGAACTGTGGAGTTTATATATAGTTCATGTATGGGGTTAGGTCAAAGATTGTGCAATTGAGTATGGCTGCCTAATATTGGTTAGACTTAGGACTTGGCACAAGGTCATCTATGGGGAAATTCTATAGGCTATTCATGTAGAGATAGGCAGATTACTAAACTACAAGGTCAAATCTTTTGCTATAATATTTCTTATTTTACTTTAAGAATAACCCAAACTGGATGTGGGTTATAAATATTTTATCGGGGTTATAAGGATATCTCACTTTTAGTTTCATAAAATACTTATATTTTATTTTCTGTCAAATTCATAAAAAGAAATCTCACTTTACATCCTATAAAGTGTGAAAAATCTCACTTTACGTTCCAAAGTGAGATTTTCATTAATTCTGTCAAATTAATGGCCACGTGCAAGTCACGTGGCTTTTTCGTACTTTAGAACGTAAAATGAGATCTTTCATATTTTATATTTTATGGGACGTAAAGTGAGATTTTCGTAATGTATAAGACTAAAAACAAAATGTGAATATTTTATGGAGTTAAAAGTGAGATTTCCCTATTTTACCTTATTCATCATTACCATTAACACAAAACTTTAACCACGCCATTTAATTATGTTTGGCATCATCTAGTGAAGATAGCCCACAAAAAGATGGTTGACTAATAGATGATAGCCCACAAAAGATTTAAGTAACTACTGTTTGTTACCTTAACAGCAAAGGATCTATTAAAGAGTCTGAGTTAAGTACGTTGGTATATTTCGACAATCTGCTAAATTATAACAAGTAATTCTTTTAGTTAAAAAATTGTTGCTGCAATTTTTAAACTACAACTTCTCCCTTTTAAGTTAGATTTCTGTCATATTTTTGCTTACGGAAACAAATAACAGATATGAAATGACCAAAACATCCTTGGTATTAGTATAGCAAAATATTATTTCTAGGAGTACTTTTTGTAATATAATTCTTAATTTGAGTATTATTTGTAATATAATAAATTTTTAAGGGGGCTACATGTAATTTTTCTTTTTGAAAAAATATTGGAGGACATAACGGCGTCTTCTTCTAAACTTGGAATATTTCGATAAAAAAATAACAGAACTCTAACTGAAGGGGACAAGTTATACTTTTTTAACTGAAGAGATTATTAATTATAATTTAATACTCTCAAGGGATCTAAATGGAATTAAGCCTAAAGAGTTATAAACTCCACTGAATTGGGCGAGATGACCAGAGCTAGATTGAGGTAGACTCATGAAATTCCACGTTTTAGCCTAACCGCATGTATCTTAGTTTAATTTCATTTGCCTTTTCCTAGATAGACATAAAAGTAAACTATTTTTTTCCATTTTAAGATCATTTATATTGATCGAGTCGGATTGGATTACTTAAGTTTAATATTTTTCCTACCAATGACAACTACGTTTCCAATAAACTAAATCTGATATGAACCGCTAAATTTCGTCACTTGATGGTGCATAAAAGTGAACTACTTCAGATAACTATACCCTTTAATATAAAGTAAGGAACAATTATTTTTTTAATCTCTCACTCTAATTTGTATTTGTATTATATGTTAATAAATTTTTTTTTTTTGCTTCATTTTGAAAAAAAGAGAAAAATTGAAAATTTTAAATTATTGATTAATATAATTTAGTAATTTTAAATTTATGCCCAATTTAGTTGACAATTTAGCTAGAAACTCACTAGAATCGCAAAAGCTAATTATTAATTAGGAAGAGCACATAGAGACTGTGTAAGACATTGGGGAAAATACTTGAAGATTTCCTAAATTAATTTTTTATCCAAAAAATCTATAAATAATTTTGGTAATTTAAAACACCTATTCCACTAATTTGTCATTCTAAAAAAATAATTATTGACTTTGATTCATTTTCTTGTACAAATTACCCTTAAATTCCTTAAATTAGTTTTTGATATTTAATTAAAACTTAATTTTATTTACCTATATTAGGTTTATATACAAAAATATTTATATTAAATTTAACTTATGAGAATTCCTTTTTGTTTGATTTATATTAGAATTAAAATTTGATAAAATAGATGTCTTAAATTGACAAAACTAATCCTGGGTTTCTTAGATAGAAAAATGTAGTCTAGGGACTTTTTCGTAATTCATCGCAAGATATATTTTCTTTTTTGTTTTCTCATCATCCAAAATTTCCCCAAATTTATCACATTCGTCTCCGCGTCCACTACCCTTGCCGAGCCCTCACCGCTTCTCGACGAGAATTTCATCATCATCACCATCAGCATCGAATATTACGTTGTTAGGATCGAAAGAATTGGGTGAGTTCCTAGTGTTCGACGATTCTCTAATGATTTAATTTCTTCTATAGATTATTCCTCTGCTGTCTGAGGTAGTTAGATCTGAAACTTTCAGTTACGTTTATTGGATTGTTTGGGATTATTCCTATTTAGGCTGTAGAAGTAAGATTGATTTCTGCGCAGGTGTGCGTGTGTTTTTTTGTATGAGCTGTGGCTTTCAAATGCTTGTATTTTGTTGTGCGAAATATTGATCGAATTTCTCCTTTGCAGCTTAAGAAAATGGGAGGTGGAATGGAGGTTAATAAGAACCGTTGGGTCGAAGAATGGGGAGCGGCAAGAGAGAATCTTGAGTTGAACTTCCGGTGGACCCGCCGCAACTTTGCCCTTGTTGGAATCTTTGGACTTGCAGTTCCTATCCTCGTCTACAAAGGCATTGTCAAAGAATTTGTAGGTTCTTCGTACTTCCTTGATATTGTTTGTTCCATTTCCCCTACTTGAGTTCTTCATCCAGAGTACTGCTCCGAGATATACCTGAATTCTTGGCAATGAATTTTGCTAATAAATGTTACTCTGCATATGTGAATTAATATTTCAATGATCCAAAATATCTGTGTGTTCAATGTTCATGTGGTTGGTGTTTGATTTGACTTTCTCCCACAAGTATTACATTCTTTGAAACAATTCGTTTTATTGTTCTATATTAAGCTTTATCATTTTCTTACTCATTGTTTGAGTAAGTACACTAGGCCTAACAGAATCTTAGTAGCTTTGTGCCTCTATTTGTTGTCTGATCGACATTGGTGCATTCGTTTTAAAACTGGGGCTTCTCTATTCAGCAACTTCCTTCTTGTCTACTAGATAATTGCGTTCTTATTAAGCTTCACTCTATAACCTTTATCAGTTCTAAATAGATATTTTTCTCGACTCCCACGGTACACATGAATTGCCTGATACTCTGATCTGTCTTAAGCATCTAGAAAGTCACAGAGCTAAACATTGATCCAGAAAATGTAGGTAGTTCTGTAAGTGAATGTTTTTACATTTCTTTCGCCTTAGTTCTGAGGGGGTTTTGTTGGTAATTTACAAATTTCATTTAGTAATAACTTTGTGGTATTTTCTATGGCAGCACATGCAAGATGAGGATGCAGGGAGGCCATACAGGAAATTCTGGTAGGCGTTCTGCAATTATCTTAAATAAGCGTGGCTGAATTTGGAAGACTTGTATTCTTCCGGACCATTTGGTGTCACTTTCCCAGTTTGTCAACTCTTTTCGTATGAATCCTTGAATATAACTTGTTATTATGATATGTTTTATCGACATTTTGTTTCAAAGAATTGCTCAATTGCATTCAAACGAAAACTAAATGCCTGGAGACAATGAGACTTCTTGTTAAGCCTTTTCGTTTCTCTAAGTACTTAGATGTGCTTTGGACCTTTTCCTCCATGATTATGAGAATTATTGAACCAGCCTTATCTTGTTTTTACTATGTGTTTCCTTTGTAATAATTGCTAAAATGAGCCATCAAAAAAGATTTTGTTGATCTGTTTCTCATTGATTTGCCTGGGTTTTATTCGAATTAGGTTTTATTGATTCTATGATAAACTATGTGCTGCATTTGTTCGTACTTTGATATTTGTGATACAAATAACTTGTGCATTGAGCAATTGGATTGGACAGGTCGCCCTCAATTGGGCCTCTGCAGTTCATCCTGTAAGAGGTTGCCGGTTCATAATATTGAAGACACCCCCTTTTGTTGATTTATTTCGGAATCATATCATATAAGTGCTTTGATCTTATTATTAAGGGAGTAAGAATGGTTAGAACAAATTATGAGCGGAAATATACGATTGAAGTTCTTGAAAAAAGAAAAAAATTTCAGTATATAAGAAGTGAATCTTGAGTGGTGTACGTATTAAATTAGATTCTTTCTAAAATAGAATAATTAGATTATATTTAAAACATAAGCAAATAACCGGAGAGGTATACTAAAAACCCAAAAATAAAACACCTGACTGGATCGGATTGAGTTATTTTAGTTCGTTTTTTGGAGTGTAATTTTCAGAACATCGGTGAAGAAGGATGATATGTTTTGTCCTGCTCGTTGGATTTACAGGAGGTCAATTGACCCGGGTGAAAACCGGCCAATAACAGGTAAAACTGCGATTAAACAACATTCCTACTTCACATTCTATAAGAAGTCTAATTAATTTTTGATGATTTTTAATTGGTTTCGGTAGTAAAGATAAACACTCAAGCACAAAAGAAAAAAGTTATGGGTTGTTAAATAGAGATTCAAATCACAAAAATTATGTTAGAGATTTTGTAGATCGTGAAGTGAATAATATATGGTTTTACGAAATTAGAACACAAAAGAAGAAATTATAGAGAATTGAAGAAATAATTCATGAGTCAAATAATTTTGATGAAATATTCTTAAAAATTCCACCAGAAAATAAGAAATTAGTTTCTGGAGATTGGCACAATGTTAAAACAGTTTGTGTGCAAATTGCGTAAAATGAAAAATTGACTTGCAATGTACAAATCGCGTCCAATCTTAAAGATTTGTATGCAATTATCAATAATGAAACAAGTTAGTGTAATTTCGTAGCAAACGTTGAAAATGTGAATCCCACTACAACTAAATACTTACAATTTCTAAATTTGAGGAAGTCATGCATAGAAACAAATGATCAAGTACGATTTTAATTGGAAAGTGATAGATTGATTTTTATTGAAATCCCAAATAGTAGGAAGTACCAAAATCTTCCAATCATAAACGGAATCAAATAACACTAGTAATTTTACCAAAAAAATAAATAAATATAAGATTAGTAATTTCTCCCATTTTAGAGAAAATAAAGGACAATAACTCTTATTCCATCAATAGGAAATAGAGGTTTCATTAGTAGATCTCTCCTAAAATTTATGATTTAACGGAATCCCAGTTAATTTTAACGAAAATCTAACTGCAGAACCAAATATACAACTTTCCATAATATAATGAAAATAAAATTAGGTACTTTTAAAAGAACGAGACCCACATTAAAAAAAAGTTAATATATAAGGGACCAAAAATACAATTTCATTAGTTTAAAAATTTCGGAATTTAAATCTTATTAAATAAAATAAAATTGCAATTTATATTACTATAATTGAAAATTCACCCGTTTTCTACAACCGTAAAAAGGTCGTCGGCGTAGTGCCTTCCATCTTACTCTTCTCCAGTGCACCACCCCCAATTAAAATTATAACCGAACTCGAAAGAATTCATCCATGGCAGTTGCCACCATCGCTGCCATAAAATTCCCTCCCAACACACGCTTACACATCAACGTATAACTGAATTTCTTCCGCCCATATCAGATTCTCTCTCATCACACACTCGAAACGTACTTTTACATACACCTCTCTCTCTGTGCGCGTTATTTGTGATATAATTCAGATCTGAAGAGAAGTGGCAGTGAGCGATTGTGATCCGTATTGTATCGAATAAGGGTGATTTTGGGGGGTGGATGGAAAATGGAGTACGTAGACAAATTGCCCAGCATGGATCTGATGCGCTCCGAGAAGATGATGTTTGCCCAGCTCATTATCCCCGTGGAGACGGCTCACCGGGCCGTGTCTTATTTAGGACAACTTGGTCTCCTCCAATTCCGAGACGTACGTTCAGATCTCTTGTTTAACTTTTGTTTATTTGTTTTGTGTTCTATTCGGATCCACTGTTTTATATAAGTTGGGAAGGGTAATGGGATGCTAAAAGTTATGGAATGTGCAATTACGTGGTGATAGATTGGAAACATGAACTAATCGGGAATGGATTCTTCGTTAGTCGCGTGCTTTTAACGATTTGGCTGGGTATCACATTTGTCCAACTAATTTGTGGTGCTAAGTGTGTAGAATTAGTTGCACGGAAAATTTGATCCTTATTGAAGGATATCCAAGTATGTAAATTGTCCTTTTGAGTGGGAGAAATGTGTTTACAGCCTATCCACAGAGAGGTATTCTGGAAAAGGACGTAATAGTTTTCTTCCATGTTTCAATATATATGGAAATAGACGGAGTTCTTCTGGTGTTTTAACTGGTCATGTTTATGAGAGAAAGATAGTAATCATTGGCAGCATTTGTCAGGCATTTGATTCTTGAAGTTGTAGATGATGATGTTGTTATTATAATCAGTCAAGATCTTTCATGTTTTAAGAGATGCTATTAGGAACCACTTTTGGATATTCTTCTGGATTTGTTATGTTCAAACTTCAAATCATTTGATAGAAGTCTTCCATAGGCCTATGGCAGATCTTGTTTATTCTATGTTTTGCTAGTAGTTATTGATGCACCAGCTGTGTTTTTTACTGGCAGTTAAATGAGGACAAAAGCCCTTTCCAGAGAACATTTGTTAACCAGGTATGCGCCATGAGCTTTTCTTACTTGATATCTTTGCTGCATATTCCTTTACAATTTTATGTATATAGTCTAAGTTTACTAGGCAATGGCAAACTTCTCCGATCCTTACTTTGCAAGCACTTAAGATGGTTTGATCTATGGTCAATTATACTTTTCACTAAGGGTGACTTCTTCATGCAAACATTGTTAAAAAATAAAAAGGCCACGTCAATTGGCTGAAATCTATGTCGATTTTAGAACGAGAAAAATAAATGGATCACTTTATCATATTGCTAAAGATACATTTCATATATTGAAAATCTGGAAGACACACTGTTGTGCGCTTTCTCTGACATGAATTTGCTCGAATTCTTGTATTATCCTTGTTTTAAGGCATGCTTTAAATCTATAGAGAGAATCTATTTTTGACGAAGAAAAGAAAATTCAAGAGAGACGACCTTAGACTCCATGTATTTGTTTGCTTGATCTTATTAAAACTGCTCTACTGTATACAAGAGTCTTCACTATGTGAGCCATCAGTTACTTATGCTCATACTTGGTTTGTAGGAAGTGATTGTCTTCTGCTATAGTCTAAATTTGTTTGGAGTAAATTGTCAACAGGTTAAAAGATGCGCAGAGATGTCCAGAAAACTACGATTTTTCAAAGATCAGATACATAAAGCTGGTCTAGTGCCATCTCCTCTTCCATCTACCCAACCTGATATTGACTTAGAAGAATTGGAGGTTTGTTTATTTCTTCTTTTTCTTCCTCTTAGTATTATTTCTGGTCACCTTAATCTGTGATCTATTTGCAAATAAAGATAACCATGCTAGAAATACCTCTTTGTTTTGTTTCCATACAGCTATCGATTTATTTTGTATCTCTTTTGATTTTAGGTTCAACTTGCCGAGCACGAGCATGAGCTAGTGGAAATGAATGCCAACAGTGAGAAACTGCAGCAAACATACAATGAGCTGCTTGAGTTCAAGATGGTTCTGCAGAAGGTATATTGGCAAACTATTGATGTCAGTTAAAATCAATAGTTAAAGATACAAAATTCTAATCCTTTAGGTGTTAAAGTATAAGAAAACAGAATGTAAATTGTTAATTAATCAGTAGTGTTACAGAGTTTGACATTTATCAAGAAAACCATCATTGAGTTACTTCCAAAGGAGTTCAGGTATTTAAGATATTACATGAATTAAGACATTTGGTCGGAAAGTTTGAGATCCCTCTTATTAGATTGTAATACATGGCATAGTAAGAAGACAGGGTTTTCTTGTGGCAATTGCTAGGCCTGTTGAACTGGCAACATTAACAACAAAAGAATTCGCTTGATGTTGGAGCAACAGAAAATAACAACATAAGATTGCTGGAGTAGTCCTCTTTCTCTTGGGGAGTACAAAATCCTTAGTAGTTTCAGAATCTATGGACAGTGTCAATTTTATGTCCTGTAAGTTGAAATATACCAGTCGATTTTGAGGAACAGAGTTCAGCTGAATTCGTTTTACATGTTCATTGCATGAATTAGATGGCCAGAAAGTTGCAAATCCAAAATCATAAAAGAACATAGATTAGTAAGTGAAAGGAAACTCTTCTGTATTTTCTTCTGGATATTCTCCTGCTGTAATTTTTATCCTGAATACAGGAGAAAATACTGCAACATTCTCATTATAAAAAATTTGCACCATTACAAATGATGCCATCACATATAAGCATTTTAATGGGTGATTCCAGGCAGGTGACTTCCTTGTGCCTAGTTGGAGCCATTCTGAAGCAGAAGAGATGGAATTAGATGAAAATGTCTATGCAAACAATGATTATTTGGATACAGTAGGACTACTTGAACAGGTAATTTTGGTAATGAATAATGAAAATGTCTATGCAAATAATTATTATTTATGTCGATTATCTAATTGCAGGAGATGCAACCAGGACCATCAAACCAATCTGGTGTAAAATTTATAAGTGGTATCATCTGTAAATCTAAAGTTCTAAGATTTGAGAGGATCTTATTTCGCACTACAAGGGGAAATATGCTTTTCAATCAGGCAACAGCTGATGATCACATAGTGGACCCCACATCAAATGAAGAGGTCATTAATTTCCTGCTTTTCATTCCATAGAAAAACATTCAGTACTCTTTCTTATTTGAAATATTTATATTAGGGTTACTTTTTACTTTGATATATTTTTATACGCTGGATTAGCTGCACTGATGAACATGATGTGTAACTTCTGCACTTGCAGGTTGAGAAAACAGTTTTTGTGGTATTCTTCTCGGGTGAGCAGGCTAGAAAAAAAATCCTGAAAATTTGTGAAGCATTTAGCGCAAATTGCTATCCAGTTCCTGAAGACACTACCAAGCGGAGGCAAATAACTAGAGAAGTACGTTACTTAATACACATTTGCTCTCTACTGTGTTATTAGTGGGATGAGAAATATGAAAAATGTCATTTAGTGCACATGTTGGCTTATGGTGGCATGCACGAAACCCCTTTTTGAGTCAAAAAAAAAAAATGATCAAGAATAGATATAATTTTTGGCACATTTTGGTCCTTGCAAGTCGCTATACAATATTTGACGTCTTATGAACCTACAATTTCGTAATTAAAGGGTTCTTATTTCAACTCTCGAGGTATTCATACATCTGTATTTAAATCTAGCTAGTTCATTTTTCAAAGTCTTAATAAAAAGTTCTGATGCCTCCAACTGTTTATTAATTGTGTTCACTTGCAAGAATGCAGGTTTAGACTATATTTGGTGAATACAGAGTAAACTGATTCATATTAGTATCTATTTTTCAGGTTTTATCACGCTTGTCTGAGTTGGATACAACCTTGGAGGCTGGCCTACGGCATCGGAACTCGGCTCTCACTTCTATTGGTGTTCAGCTAATAAAGTGGATGAATATGGTAGGATATAGATTTTGGTTTTTCTTTCTTTCCTTCTTTCCTTTTTTCTTCTTTCTTTCTTTTTTTTTGCCTTTTCCTTTTTGAACTCATTGTTTCCGGCAAGTGTACTCAACTGTCTTTCCTCAACTCCACTTCCTAGGTGAGAAGGGAAAAGGCTATTTATGATACACTAAATATGCTAAATTTCGATGTGACCAAGAAGTGTCTAGTTGGTGAAGGTTGGTGTCCAGTATTTGCAAAAATCAAGGTACCAATTCTGCATTTTATGTTATACATTTCTGTGTTAAACCTAGAGTAACTGCAATTTTGTTTAATAAAGTCGAAAGTAAAATTCTGTAATATTGCAGATTCAAGAAGCCCTGCAACGTGCAACTTTTGATAGTAGTTCACAAGTGGGTATCATATTTCATGTGATGAATTCATTAGAGTCGCCTCCAACATACTTCAGAACTAATGATTTCACGAATGCATATCAAGAAATTGTTGATGCATATGGGTAAGTCAATGCACAATTGTACTTCGTTGGGCACAAAACACTTATTTGTCCCAGGGAGAATGATGAATCATCGAGGAAGTTTTAACATTGTTGGTTTGGATGTTGATACTATATGACTGGATGTACGCTATTGCTTTTAGGTTAGAGGTGTTAATTTGTTTACTTTTCTTCAAGAACTCGATTTTACTTACAGAAAACCTTATTTTTGGCAGTGTTGCTAGATACCAGGAGGCAAATCCTGCAGTTTATACAGTTGTTACGTTTCCATTTCTTTTTGCTGTGATGTTTGGAGATTGGGGTCATGGTATATGCTTACTGTTGGGAGCTTTAATCCTTATAGCCCGCGAGAAAAGACTTGGTTCACAGGTATGCAATGGCTTCTTAAGTACTTTTTCATTGTAAAAAAAATTTGGTCATCTGTTTAAAAATGTCTATGAAAAACTTTTTGGATGCTATTTTATTACTCTTAGTTACCTTCTTGATTGATCTCAAATTTTCTTCAGTTACCCCTGTCCATGTTGTGCATTATGTGATACATCTATTGACAATTGTTGCATTTTATTACTCTCACGTAGTTTATGCAAACTCTAGAAAAAGCACTTTTGTGCAGTTTGCTTTTTCTTCAGCACTTTGGCAGTGTTTGACAAACAAGCTTCTGCTTATTTTAAGGAAAATTAAGCTAGAAGCTAGGAGCACCTAAGGACATGCTTTTGGCTTCAACTTCTAGCTTCTGGATTATTTTTGTAAATAAATGGAAGTTCAGTAGTAAAAGTGCTTCTTAGCTTTTATTTTTCTTCCAAACACTCAACTACTTTTATTCGTACTTTTTACTTTTTTTTCCAAACACTCCCAACTCTTACTATTGCAATTTTGAACAAATTTTGCTATTGCTTTAGCTTCTCCAAAAGTAATACTATTGCAATTTTGAACAAATTTTGCTATTGCTTTAGCTTCTCCAAAAGTAATAGTGTTTGCAAACACCCGCTTAGTTACTTTTCTTTATTCCACATGATTAAAACATTTCTTTCCATCAGAAACTTGGCAGCTTCATGGAGATGCTATTTGGTGGTCGATATGTCCTCCTTTTGATGTCTCTCTTTTCAATTTACTGTGGCTTGATATACAATGAATTCTTTTCGGTTCCTTTTCACATATTTGGTCACTCTGCCTACAGATGCCGAGATGATACGTGCAGGTACAACTCAATGAGTTATTTTCCGTCCCTTTTTAATTCTTTTTTTCCTTGTTTACTTGTGTATATTACAGATCTCATTATGTTGCTTTCTGTCTCTACCTTAACAGTGAGGCTCGTACAATTGGTTTAATAAAATATAGCGACACATATCCATTTGGTGTTGATCCAAGTTGGCGTGGAAGTCGTTCTGAGCTGCCTTTCTTGAATTCTCTCAAGATGAAAATGTCAATTTTGTTTGGTGTGGTACAGATGAATCTAGGAATTGTTCTAAGTTATTTCAACGCACGCTTCTTCAGCAGCTCAATTGATATTAAGTATTCTCTCTGTCTCTCTCTCTCTCTCTCTCTCTTCAACTTTCTAATTGTTTATAGATGCTTATTCTCTTTTTCTTTTTTTCTTACCAGGTATCAGTTTGTGCCACAGATGATCTTCCTTAACAGCCTATTTGGATATCTTTCTCTCCTCATTATTATTAAATGGTGTACCGGTTCTCAAGCAGACCTCTATCATGTGATGATTTACATGTTCTTGAGTCCTTTTGAAGATTTGGGTGAAAATAAGCTGTTCTGGGGTCAGGGCGTACTTCAGGCATGGTCACTATTCAATCTTGTTGTGATTATGTTATTGTGTAGTGTTTGCAGACTAATAGAAAAAGCACTTTACCCTTTTTTTTTTTTTTTTTTTTTTTTTCCTTTTAAGCACTTTGGAGTGTTTGGAAAACCAACTTCTGCTTATTTTCGGCACTAATAAGTTAGAAGCTACAAGCATGTACGGACATGGTTTCGACTTCACTTCTTTTTCGCTTTTCGCCAAACACATTTTTGTACTTTACACTTTCTTTTTTCCAAATACTCCCAACTTTCACCACTCAAAACTTTTACAACATTTGCTTTTTTTTTCCCAGTTCTAATTTACTTCTACTTTAGCTTCTCCAAAAGAAGTAGAGTTTGCAAACACCCACTATGTAACTTTTTATACATGGAATAGCAACACCTAAACAAATGTTGATTAGTATTAAAACTTTGGCAGGTTATACTGCTGGTCCTAGCTCTTATTGCTGTCCCATGGATGCTCTTTCCCAAACCTTTCATTTTAAAAAGACTTCATACTGAGGTATAACCCGCTTTGCTTCTGTCTTTAATCTTTCATTTTTGAATAGGTTACAGTTTTGCCCTTGATGCGTCAACAATATGTTAAAACTTCAATTAAAATTTGTTATGGCAATAAGATTTTTTTCTCCTTTTTGCACTGATTTGGTTGCATGTGTGAATTTTTGTGTCCTAACTGTAATGTTTACTTGTTATCAGAGCAAGTTGTCCATTTAAAGTGCTTATTTCGATTTAACTTGTGATTGTTCATAGCTGAAGCAAGCTAAAGACCGAGTATATATGCATGTTCTTGACTTCCTCTACCCTACTTTGATCTGGCTTCTGATATTGGAATGTTTAGAAACACTATCACACTGAATCTATGATGACGGACACTAAATGTAGTTAATTGCATGTTTGTCTGATGGGTTATGATGTTTTCAGCATCACTATTGGGAAGGGCGAATTGCATCTACCACCCAATATTTTTCCTAATTACAATCGAGTCCCTCTGTTTCACAAATTAATAAAAACACCCTGAAGTTTCAGTAAATTACAAAAATTAACGTCCGTGCGTACCTATTCTCACAACTATTATTTTTCTTTTAGAAAAATACCCTCATGCCCCAATGTCATTTTCTTTAGACCAAAACGCCCCAGAGGCTGTTCTGTACTTCTGTGTAAAGTTCAGGAATCGTGTTGTTATTGTTTAAGACATTCCATAAATCTATTATTTTTTTCACTGTTTTTAACGGAGAAACATTAAGGGCAAAACAGACTTTGTACAATTTCTGTTAAGTTTTTGTAATAAAGTGAAAATGTCAGAGAGTTATTTGTAATTTCTGAAAACAGAGGGATTGGCAAACCTCGGGGGTGGTAGTTGTAATTCACCCATATGAAAAAATATGTAACAATTATCCTGAGAACCAGCAACTTGTATTGACTAAAGAGTTCAAATATATAATTTTAGATCATGAACATATGGTTTAATTTCTTAAGCTTATGATATTGACTTTGCCATTTTTTCGTGCATATATAAGAGATTCCAAGGCCAGACATATGGAATGCTTGGAACCTCTGACATGTATAATGACGAGGAACCTGATTCTGCAAGACACCAGCCTGATGAGGAGTTCAATTTTAGTGAGGTCTTTGTGCATCAAATGATTCATTCTATTGAGTTTGTATTGGGTGCAGTTTCTAATACTGCATCATATCTCCGCCTTTGGGCTTTGAGGTTAGCCTTTTCAAGATGATGTTCTACATAGTGTTTGCAAACTCTAAAAAAAAGCTTTTTCATTTTGCTTTTTTTCAGCACTTTGGGAGTGTTTGGAATACCAACTTTTGCTACTTTTAAGCCGAAATAGGCTAGAAGGGGGACATGCTTTTGGCTTCAACTTCTAGCTTCTAGGTTATTTTCGTAAATAAATGGAAACTTCTTGAGAGTATTAAAAGTGCTTCTTTGCGTTTCTTTTTTCCCAAACACCACTGTTTTTTTCCAACCACTCCACTCCCAACTTTTACTAGTTCTTTTGCTTCTACTTTAGCTTTTCTAGAAGCAGTAGAGTTTGCAAACACCCACTTTAGTTTCATCTAATTGTTGTTACCCTTGTTTTGTCACAGTTTGGCCCACTCAGAGTTATCAACTGTTTTCTACGAAAAGGTTCTACTTCTTGCCTGGGGGTACGTTTTCCCGAAGCATTCATTCTATCCTATCTACTTTATAGTTTTAATCAGATTGATAAAGCATTTTTTTTTATTGAGAAACTAATTTTAATTTTTGAAACATTTAAACATTTCACTCACACATATTTTAAATGAAAAGCACTTAAAATATTTGAATGCAGGTACGACAATATTTTCATACGTTTAGTGGGCCTAGCAGTTTTTGCTTTTGCAACAGCTTTTATTCTCCTGATGATGGAAACTCTTAGTGCTTTTCTCCATGCTTTGCGTCTTCATTGGGTGGAATTTCAGAACAAGTTCTACAATGGCGATGGGTATAAGTTCAGGCCATTTTCCTTCGCCACATTAACTGATGATGATGACTAAATTGTTTAGTTCCTCGAGATTAATATTGAAGGAAGAAGAAAATTTTTGCAGTGGAATGAACGAATTACGAGAATCGTTTACTTTTAACATGATGCTAGTTTATACTTGTTTTGTAATTGTAAGTCCTATAACAGGTGAATTTACACTGAAGATAAGAGGTTGTAACTATTTTTGTCCCAAAATTCTTTCCTCAGTAGCTGTAAAGAGGGACCCTTTAATACGTAGAATCTCTTTATCTTTATCTTTTTCTTTTTTCAGTTATTCTTGGAAGATACATTTTTATAATCTTTACAGAGAAAAACCGTTGCTCGAATATTTTTGTACGTGATGTTTACATGATATTTTTATTTCTTGTTGTTAATAATACATAAAAATTCTGAGTTTGATCTATCTGTATGGATTTTACCTTGTTATTTGGTAGTAAGATGACAGATTTTGGCTTTGTTTTTACCAAAGATTTTCGGCAACTTGTATAGCAAGTGAGCAAGGTATGTGAGTATTAGTGTATAACTATGATGCACGGATATATTTCTAAAAATTCTATTCAGTCTTGTCGTGTCATATCCGATACTGTGTCAGATATATTTCTAGTGTAAAATGTCAGAAAAAATTCGCATCGCCATATTCGTGTCCATGTCTGTGTTTCATAGGTATATAACTTAGGAAAAACTTCATTAAGAGATTATGAACTTTAAAATTCGTTAATTGGATCTCTGAAGTATTCTGAGTAGAAAATTTTGAATGAAAAGGAAAATGAAATTGGATGTAGACCTATAAATTGGATATAATCCTACATATCAATTTAAGTCAAATTCAAAAAGAAAATGAAAAATATTTTATTATTATTTTTTCGGAGTTGAGATAAACGGATTGGAAAAGATGTCGAACTTCCTCGGCGCTTAGCATCACGCGCATCCCCGATTATATTCCCGCTCGCCCTTTTTTCAAACGGACACTCCTCAGATTTAATCTTTCCGACTATGCAGATCAGACTCTGAAAAACCCTAGCTTTTAGCTGTATACTTGAATTATCAACATTATATTTACGAATCATCTCTTAAATGTATCAATTTCGCTCCATCGAGACGCCATAAGAGCAGGAAAATGATGCGGTCTGATTTGAAAATACGAACCACCATCAACTCTACCGCCCGTGCTCCTTCCGCAGGTGAGATTTCTATTTCTCAGTATTTTATATACTTTCTTGCTGTATCTCTTTTCACGTTTTGCTATGCACTTGTGTGGGACTTGGAGACTAATTCCCGTTTAATGAGTAGTTTTCTTTCTAGCTATTAGGTGTTTAGACATATCCATTTCATTCAGTGATATGTGAATTATAATGGGATCTTTCAGTTTGAGCTGTATGACTGTACTGAGTACATTTGGTTTCTGCTTGGAAAAAAATTTCCCTTCCGAATATGTAAATGTGTACACCGGTTGTTCAAAATATGCTACAGAACATAAAAACTAACTTAAATGCAGAGTTGGAATTTGTCTGAACATGTCTAATATGCTTACTGGGATGAATTTCTAACTCGATGTTCTTGTGTATCACACTTTTATCCTAAAGAGTAATACTTCTTTCAGTGGATATAATCAATTTTCTTTATTTAATAAAATTTAATCCTTGAAAAGGCTTTAATTTGTAAAGTGCTTCTTAACCTTTATCTTCTTTTCCCCAGGGAGAGGGGATATGGGTGCTATCTGTGTAAAATAATACGAGAATCAATGATAGTCTTAATCCTGCATAATCGTTTTTAAATGTATTTGCCTCAAAGCAGTTTAAGTAAAGCTGTATGTATTTGTCTTCAAATGCTAGTAATTGAAGCATCTATAGATATTTGAGGTTGCCTTAGTCAATTCACAATTAGTTTTTCTTTAATTGATACTTGTAAAAGAATAACTGTATGGCTAAGAACGTAGAAGGAAACCGAAAACCAAAGAATGCAAATGAATATGATGGTTTTAATTTATTCCCTAATCCCTACTCTTCTATCTTGCAGAGGCTTTTGAAAGTGTTCTAGATTCAGCAAGTCCTCATGGTGCATCTAATGAAGGTAGCTGCTTCAAAGAGAATATCAATATAAACAAATCTGAATCCCCAAAGCTTGCTATGGAGCCATTACCAATGAAAAGGAAGAAAAAAGGAGGGGGATATAATTTGCGGAAAAGTTTGGCATGGGATAGAGCCTTTTTAACTGAAGAAGGTTCCACTTTTATTAAATCTATTTTGGGTTTTGTAGAATGTGGTTCCCTGAATCATACGCAGTTGTATATTCACTAGCAATGAGGTAACATGTATTGCTGCTCTGTTCTCTGCAGGTGTTTTGGATCCCCAAGAACTCTCTATCATTAGTGGTGCATCTCGTCAAGAAGGATTGCCTTCCATCAAGGAAGATACTCTTGGTGGTTCCCAGCACTATATGAAACCCATCGATCAGCAAAAACTCGATAATAGTATAGTTAAAGAACCGCCAGGTGTTGATATGGGTAAATATCAAAAGGACTGTTCAGCAGAAAAACGTGATTCATCTTCCTGTAGCTTTATGAGATCAACATCTCTGGTCAGTTTCACTTGTCATGTACCCTCTTTTTAGTGAAAATGGTAGCTGATGTAGTTAATCTTTCCACTATTTATGATCTTTCAGGCTTCACATAAAGTCCCAATTCCTGTTGGTGGCAAATCCGGGTCCAGATATAGTGATTGTCCTCGACCATTATCTTCATCATCATATCCTTTCATTACAATGCATACGAATCTGAGTTCAGGATTTTTCAATTTGTACTCGTTTCTCTTTGCAAGTCCAAAATAAGTTACCCCTTAATAATTCTGTACATTAAAAAGGCCGGCAAATGTAAATGTTGGCAAAGCTGCAGGCAAAGAATTAAAGCTTCCGAAAATTCCCGGTTTAAAGCCCGGTTTTAGTCCAATCTGTGGGACAGCTAAGAGATGTATACTTGGAGCAAATATTATGAAGCACAACCAGATTGCTCAACCAGGTAGGGCTTACTGATGGTTAAGTTATGTATCTCACTTATGTTGAGCCTGTATTCTTTTGAAAATTTTGACCTTTTATTCAGTAATATGATGGTGTATTTTCTTTCTGGAATCATGACATTGACATACAGAATCTATATTTGTTATTTCTCAGATTTTAACATCCAGGAGAATGTAGGATTAAAAAGCTCCTCCAAAAGCCTCAAGGAAAATCATCAAGTTGCATCAAAAGCTAGTTCTCTGCAATTGGTCAGCAACGGAGATGCAAATTTAGTAAGAATCTAACTGCACACTTTAAGAGCAGTGAAGTTAAAAGCATTTTAGCTAGTCATGTCTTACTCAGACAGCTCACCGGCACTTTTCACCACTCAAATAGTTCCTGTGATTATGTCATTTCCTGGATTTCATACATCATTAACAGTTTACTACTTATATATTTTGCAGGGCAACTCATCTTTCAGAAGACATTCTTCAGCCAATGTGAGTCCAGTATTGGTTGACAAAGTCGATAATTTACATTCAAAGAGGATTTCAGATTATAATATAACTCCAGCCAGGCCAGTCAATTCATCTGAAGGCCTAGCTGAACCAACAACTTCGGCAGCTCCCTTAGCTCGGAATGCTCATCTTAGTGTTAGAACTATGCATTGTTTGCAGAACCAGCCGATGAAACCATCGGGTTTGAGAATGCCTTCACCATCTTTATCATTTTTCAGTCAGGTATGATGGCGTTAATTACCAAATAGAGGTTTGATAAGTTGAATAAAGAAGTCCACTTATGGGATGTAAATTGCAAAAGTCTTTTAGTATGATACTAAAATACAAAACAGGTTAGGTTATGGAACCAAAAATCAATTAACTCGCTTCTTTTCTAGTTTTAATACTCTGTACTGATGCAGCCTAAGCGTTCTGTCTTGCCTGATTTCTCACTGAGAGATAGAGCAACTGACGTTTGTGGGTCTCAAAAACCTGGAAATTTGAATTGCCAAGACACCTTGCGAACAACACTCAAGATAGATAAGAAAATCTCAGAGAGCACTATTGGTACTAGTAAGGCCATAAAGTTGGAGCTGAACCCTATACAGAAGGTTGGGATGAAGGTGGTCCTTTATGATGTTCGTAATTCTGACCCAAACTGTAGTAAGCATTTTGAAGACAATAGTTTATTTTTGTTTGTCAGGTTCAGAAACATTCCAAGAAAAGTATAACTGAAAGGATGTTACCTGAGGAGGCAGAATTGCAGAAGGTTGACAGTGAAGTGCCTTCATTGAGTGGAACTCGTGAACAAGAGATGGATGATCAATTTTTAAAGAAGGTCATCAACAACAGTCCCTTAAAAAGTGAATCATGCCGAAGTGAATTAAAATTGGAACAGAAGTGCGCTATTCACGAATCTGAAAATGACAACAAGCTTGATCACAGAATGCATAGTTCCCTTAGAATGCAAAGTGATTGGCAAGAAACCTGTAAGCCAGATTCTCATGAACTTCACACAGAGAAAGCTGAGCTCAAATGTTCTCCTGATAAAAGAACTGGTAACAGTAAGAATGTTTTAAAGGCAAAGGAAAAAGCAGCAAGCGAGCAGTTGGTGTTGTCCCAGCATAGTTGTATTGAAGATGAAATGGAATCGTGTCGAAATGTCTGGTTGAACACAAGTGATAGTATGTTGCTTGAGAAACAATCCTGTCTTCAGAATTCTCAGCAAGAAAATGATGTTGAGGACCTTCTAGTTGTAGTTCCTGTCAAAAAAGATGGAAACGAACTCATCAAGACTAAGTCCCCAAAGTCTCTGTCTCCAGGTAAAATGCCTGATTGCAGCAGCTCTGTTAAAGACAACACGATTACAAGTATAGAGTCTGATTATGTTGATAATTTAAGGAATACCTTCAAACGGGATGGCAAAAACATGGGTAATGCTACCTCTGATGCTTCTTTAAGTGAAACAACGATATCATTAGTTGATGATGGTGATTTGAGAAGCAATCTATCAAATAATGTTATATTGAACAGTCTTCATCAGGACACTCACAGAACAGAGATTGACTGTTGCAGTTCATTTCTTGAAAATAGGACCCACGAAATGTCTCCTAACAATATTCTTGGGAAGGTGACAGAGGTGAGACCAATTGTAGAAGATGGTTCTGCAAGCAATTGGTTGACCACCAGTATATCATCAAATGGAAATCAATCTCATATGGATAACCTTAGAAATAAACGAGAATCGAGGACTTTGATGGTGGAGATACCGGAAAGCAATATGTTGAATGAGTGCTGCTTTAAGCAATCAGAATGTTCCACATTTCCTAATGCTGAAAATATTGCGCATAGTAATGACAGATTGCAAATTGAAAATCACTTGCAGGGGTATTCTATTTCAGGAGAAAATGAGACATACTTAGACAGTCTAAACGAAGATAGTATTTCTGCAAAGGAATCACCTTTAAAACATGAAAGTAGCAATGATGCATTTATAAGTGATGGTCAATCACCTATTCCTCATGCAATAACATATTCTTCAAGAGTAGAACTTTTTTCTGACACCTTTACGACTGAGGTTCTAGACGATGTCCAGGTTGAACCTGAATCAGCAACAATGTAAGCATTATTATTCACACACTTTTTTCCTTCTTGCTTGATATTGTCGCTTCTCTATAGAATTTGTGCTCAATCCAACTTTTTTTTTGGGTTTGCTCAACAGCAATAAACATGAGGATGGTCGTAATGAGAAAAGTCGCTCGTTTGTTCTTCCACGAAATGCTGTTCCATTTTCTGAAGAATGGTTGGCTGTCATGGAAGCTGCTGGAGAGGTAAACCCCTTTCCTCTTTCACCTAGAGAAAATAACATTTAGAAAATCATTATTTTGATTTTTGTGGTTTGAATTAAATTAGTATTATTTAAAGCAAGTTAGTAAACATTAAAAGGT
The DNA here is from genome assembly GCA_958496215.1 of Verbena officinalis. Classification (NCBI taxonomy): domain Eukaryota; kingdom Viridiplantae; phylum Streptophyta; class Magnoliopsida; order Lamiales; family Verbenaceae; genus Verbena; species Verbena officinalis. The sequence goes on from OY292385.1 coordinate 3,912,007, forward strand.
AAAAGTATGTATAACACTATATATGTTGAATTTATAATGAACTAGTTCTAGGTGTTGTCACCTCAATGAATAGGTAATGTTTATTGGTACAACTTCCACAGGTATAAATTGAATTACAGCCAAGATTGCTCTTTACTTTCGATTCTTTTATTTTCATGGACATGCAATGGAATATTGCATAATTTTTATAAAAATTCTTACTATTTACTGAAATCATATTGCTTGCCAAATAGAAAATTTGTTATCTCAAGTTAAAAGCAAAGTTTATATTTATACGATAATATCATCTTACTAAAAAAGGATGGCTAAATGCCTAAATGTAAGATTTCAACAAAATAGTTAGTTTCACATAAATTTTGAAAGTTAAATTGAAATCCTTGACAGGATATCTTGACAAAGAAGAGTGGGGCAGTGCAAAACTCTCCTCCCGACAAATCTGTACCTGAGCCAAGTCCATGGTCTCCGGTATGCCTTCAGTTTTATATATCTTCTCGAATGTTTATTTGAACTCATGTTTATATTCATGCAAGTATAACATATCTGAAGTCTAAGACAGAAAATCACAAGTTTGATATTAATTTGACTTGATTTCTGGAAGTTTGATGTCACCGAATGTGGCCGTTAGTGAAAATTACAAGAACGAGTTAATCTTGGAATCCGACTACTCGGATACTTTTAAGATTTGCAAGAACAGATAATTGGGAATAATTACAACTATATCCCCTTGACTATGGTCTTAATATAGCAAGAACTCCCGAGGTTTGGATAATTACGGCTACACCCCTGCATTTATCGGAAACCCAAGACCCTAAATTTCCATTACGTGCAGGGGGTGTAGCCATAAATTATCCAAACCCCAGGAGGTCTTGTTGGGTGTAGCTGTGATATTTCATCAACACGAGCAGTAATAGAGGGTTTTTGGTACACATGCAAAGTGAATATATATACATACCACTCATTCATGATGATCTTATATTTGGCATCATATTTATTATTATATCTACCTTTCTTGATTATTTCTTTTTCAGGTCAAGAAGAAAAACAATCAGATCGGGCCATTTGACTGTACGAAATTCACCAACGTTCACCCTTCGGATTCTAACTAAACCCCATAAGGTTTGAACAAATTGATTTCATTTGCTTGTAACTCCTCATTACATGATCATATCTAGAAATCATTCTAGTACTTCTTTTTCACCAAGAATAAATCCAATTTTAATAAACGAGATGACATGCTTAATTTCTGGTGAATTAAATATATTATTAATATTTCCTAATTAGTACTTCTTTTACGTGGGGGAATGTCTAAAATTGCCAAAACAACGTAAGTTAGAGGGAGTGACAATTTTAGGAATGACCAATTAAAAGTCCAAAATTCTCAGCACAACTAGCTAGTGTCCTGATTCTGCAATTTTACCCAAAATATAATATGTTTTGACACATGATAATATCCTAATTACATATAGACCTAGCTATTAAATGTACATTTTTTCAAAAATAAATAGAGAAAATGCTAAAATCATATCTACAAATAAATAAAACCCATGCAACGGAAGGGTTAGTTTTGAGTTATGAATTCGAAATTGAACGATAGAGTTTATCTAATCATAGGGCAAATTAAACCTCCTGAATGTATAATAGAGTGTCCGAAATATCCATAACCCAACTCCTCAGGTAATATATATTTTGCAGTCCTTTTGTTTTTTACTATAAATATCACTCCACCAACTTGTTAATTATTGAAACTTTAATTATAAGTGGAAGAATGAGGAATCTTTGTCTGCCATTTTTACGTAGAAATTAAAACCTTTCCAATAGCATTTTCGTGACAATAGTACCGATCACAAGCTAGCCCAACTGCTCTGTTCCTAACACGTTGATAAAAAAAATAAATTTGTTACTGTAACACGTTGGGTAAAACGCTATTTACCAACGTCGACCTCCACCTTATAAAGCAAGCACGGAAACCTGCTTCAAAACCACGACAGGAACATACATATTAATTAATAATATGGCGGGTGGAAACAGTTCAGTCACCGGAGATGGAGAAGCACCGCCACCACCCAGTGCTTCAGGTGGCCGACGGGGTGGCTGGACCACCACCCCCTTCATTATAGGTCTCTGCATTTATTTATTTAGGGTTTTTCATAATTACAAAATACCCCTCTGTTTTCAAAGATTAAAAAAACCCTCATGAGGCTTCAAACAATCACAAAAATCTATCAAAATATGCCCTATACATTATACAAAATCTCACAAAGCCCCCCCATGTAATTTATAATTGTTTGAAACCTCATATCAGGAGGTTATCTGTAACTTTTGAAACTAGAGGGGGTATTTTGTAATTATTGCAAACCTTGAGGGCACTATATGTAATTCACCCGGCCAGTTATTTATAATTTGTTTTCATGTGTGTGTGTGTGTGTGTGTGTACACTTATATTAATTCAGTTTGGTGTAATTTCTCATGTGTAAAATGGAATTAAGCAGGCAGTTTCGTCGGAATGGCACTTGCTGGAGGCGGTTGGTTAAGCAATCTGATAGTATTCTTGATCAACGAATTCAACGTAAAGAGCATAAATGCTGCACAAATTAACAATGTTGTGATTGGCACCAGCAGCTTTTTTCCTGTCATAGCAGCCATACTTGCAGATTCATTTCTGGGATGTTTTTCTGTCATATGGATCTCCATTCTCATCTCTCTGCTGTTATGGTATACCCTATGGTAGATATATAGATCAATAGTTAAAACAGAAATATTTAAAGAACCATGATTAATTCATATTGCATGTGATGCTTTTGAATCTTAGCTAGGTAGTGTTTAATTTGTAAATTCCAAAGGAAATTAAAACCCTCTTTTCGTGCTTTTGACCTTTTGTCAACATGACTTTATAAGTAAAGTAATGTTGGAAAATCAATTAATTTTTTTAAGCTTAAAAACGAAATCCCAAAACTAACTTTACACACAAAAAGAATATAAAATATATAAAAGTAATGTTAATTAATTTGTATTATATTTGTACATGAATAATTGGTCTATTAATTATTCTAAAATATAAAAATACATGTTATATTTATATATAGTACTAATGTAATAGGCCTATAATATATTATACTGCCCAAACAAAAAGATTTATGAATTTTAAAGGTAATGAGCAACTTAATAGAAATATATTGGGAATGATTATTAACTTTTTTCTCATCATTACTATTTTCATACAACTCAATGTTTAATTTTCTAACCAAACTTCAATTTTACTTGCCTAACATTAATCTACAATTTTAGATTATGTGTAATTTTTTTTAATAGTAGAAGCTTTTGTAAACACGCTTAAATATATATGACCCGGTTTTCTTTTGGGCATCTAATTCGGAGGCATAGTCGTGTAGCTTTTGAGTGAGCTAGGGTATTTTATCGTGAACATTTTTTTTAAAAAAATTTGATCTTTGTCATTTTAAGAAGTCGAACCCAAACCTTCATATCGAGAGTAATATCTGGTGGTCATTGAGTGAAACCGCAATAGTTTATTTTATCATTAACATTAGAAACTATACAATATTTTTTTTTAAAAAATAGGGATTAATTTGTGGTTTCAACTAATTTAATTTCAAGTATTGTAAATATAATTCAATTACTAAAGACTCTGATTCTTATATAGGGTGAATTACATTTCGCTACTTAACATTTATCATATTTATATTTAGGTCCACTTAAATGTGCTTATTACATGTAGGTCTCTAAATTGGTCAATATTCGCTTCTAAGTGGTGAGACCTAAATGTATAATAATATAAGTTAAACTAAATGATCTTGGAGACCCACATTTTACACTAAATTTGACAAAATATAGATCAATTCAGAGACCCAAATATAATAAATGTATCTAAGAGAATCTAAATATAAATATGGCAAAAAGAGATGATATGTAATTCGCCCTCCTTATATAATATATACCATATCTTGAGGAACTATTCATACTTCATAGAAATTTAAAGCCTTATCATATTTCACCTTATTGTAAATATTGCCATATTGACTTTAAAGAAACTTTCAAACTAAAGTTTCCAACAATCGTAATGTCACCACACTAACCATGCACCTTTTAATTTTTTCGTTGAAATATTTTGCGGGGCCTAATTATTTTGATGCTTACTGTTACACTAGACGGCCAGCTGCGTCCCCCTGATTCGGCAACAGCTCCATCAAGAACCCAATACGCAGTTCTTTTCACAGCAATGACATTAGGTTCCATCGGCCAAGGCGGCACACGTTTCACCTTAGCAACAATGGGAGCAAACCAGTTAACTGAACCCCAACACGGGGCAACTTATTTTAATTGGTATTTTCTGTCCACGTACATCTGTGCTTTCAAATCCTCCACAGGGATTGTGTATATTGAAGATAATGTTAGCCGGGCTTGCGGATTTGGGATCGGTATTGTGGGAAATGTCATAGAATTAGTCTTGTTCTTGCTTGGGAGTCGGTACTATTGTTCTGAGAGCAGAAATGGGAGCCCATTTACCGGTTTTGCACGTGTTGTCGTGGCTAGTTTCAGGAAAAGGAAGGAAGTGATTTCTTCTCCAAGTAGTGAAGATTACTATTATGGTGATGATGAGGTTAAAGGAGTAGTACTATTAGAGGCTCCAACAAGCAGGTTCAGGTAATAATAAGAAATTAATGTGAATTAATCTTTGATTAGATAAACTGGTTGTGTTAATTACATCTAGATCCCTCCGGAGTTTTGCTAAGTTACAATTGGTAATCCTCTTAATTAGTTAAAAAATTACCCTTCCACCCAACTGAGGAGTTTCTAAATTACTACGTGCTCCTCTGAATTAGGGTTCTGTCTAATTTTGATATATATGCATACAGGTTATTGAATCGTGCCGCACTGAAAACTAAAGGAGATGTCCTACCAAATGGTTCGATCATTGCAAAACCATGGAAATTATGCAGTGTCCAACAAGTAGAAGATCTCAAGAACATCGTCAAAATCCTCCCACTATGGACGACACGTATTCTCTTATCCACTCCGATCGGTATCCAAGCAAGCCTCACAATTCTCCAAGCTTTAACCACCGACCGCCGCCTGGGACGCCGTCATTTCCAAGTTCCGGTAGGGTCCATGGTAGTCATCTCCTTCATCGCCACATCAATAACCCTCATCCTGATCGATCATATTCTCTGGCCTACATGGAGGAAATTGATCGGTCGAAACCCCACAACGTTGCAGCAAATAGGTATCGGCCACGTGTTGACCGTTGCGAGCATGGCCGTCTCCGCCGTAGTGGAGTTGAAGAGGCGGCGGAAGACAGTCGGCGCCACCAAATGAAGGTGTTTTGGTTGGTCCCACAACTGGTAGTAGTTGGTGTCGGGGAGGCATTTCATTTTCCGGGACAAGTGCGGTTATATTATCAAGAATTTCCCACTTGTCTTAAGAGTATGGCGACGACCATGATTGCTATGCTTGTTGGCGTAGGATTTTATTTGAGCACTGTGTGATTGATTTTGTTAGAAGAGTGACGAAGTGGTTGCCTGATGATCTTGATGATGGGAGACTGGATTATGTGTATTGGGTGTTGGTGGTGCTTGGGGTTGTCAACTTTGGTTACTATCTTGTTTGTTCTTGGTTTTATGAGTGCAAAAGTGATGTAGTTATGGAGGATCAAAGCCAGTGAAGTTGAAGGGTCTAATAAGCTTTTAATCACCGTTTGTATTATAGGCCAGTTACGAAAACTCCTGAGATTTACGTTGTTTATGAAAAACACTCTAAAATCTTGCAATCTTATACTTATTCTCTGAGGGAGGTATTTGTAAGGTTTTTCAGGAGGTATTATATATACCTTTTAATGTTTCAAGGGGGTATTTTCAGCTGACCAGGGGATTATTTGTTATATTTCAAGGTTTCAAGGTATTTTTAAAAAAAAAATAGCCTCAGGGGTTTTATTGTAATTATCCCATATTTTATTACTAATTAAAAAATTCGAATTTAAACCAATTATGTCGAAATTTTCTATTTCCAAGATATATCTAAACAATGAAGTGTCTGAAACATCCTGAGACCTCAACATAATAGATCTTAAGTGCTATTTCGACAACTCCATCATTCATTCATGAAATTTTTTGAAATCCTCATCCTCCACAACTCCATCACTTTTGGACTCATAAAACCAAGAACAAACAAGATAGTAAACAAAGTTGATAATCCCAAGCACCACCAACACCCAATACACATAATCCAGTCTCCCATCATCAATGTCATCAGGCAACCACTCCGTCACTCTTCTAACAAAATCAATCACAGCAGTGCTCAAATAAAATGCTACGCCGATAAGCATAGCAATCATGGCAGTCGCCATACTCTTGAGACAAACCGGAAATTCTTGATAATATAACCGCATTTGCCCCGGAAAATGAAATGCCTCTCCAACACCAACTATTACCAGTTGTGGAACCAACCACAAAACTGAAATTACATGTCCTCGTCTTTTTGACTCGATAACTGCAGAAATAGCCATGCCGGATATGTTGAAAACGTGACCGATGCCTATTTGCTGAAACGGTGTGGGGTTTCGGCCCCCGGAGAATTTCCTCCATATGGGATGAAGACAGTGATCACTTAGGGTTAGGATTGTTATTGTGGAGATTAATGAGAAAACTATCATGGATCCTGCTGGGACCTGGAAGTTTCGACCCCGCCCTAAGTGGCGATTGGTGGTTAGTACTTGGAGAACTGTGAGACTTGCTTGAATAGCAATTGGGGTGGCTAAGAGAATGCTGGTTGACCATAAGGGGAGGATTCTGATAACAGTTTTTAGATCTTCTACTTGTTGGACACTGCATAGTTTCCATGGTCTTGCTATCAAACCACTTGGTAGGATGTCTCCCTCAGTCTTGAGTGCTGCACGGTTTAGAGATCTGCATACATATATATCTAGATTTACTAATAGTACTTAATTAGTGGGATAATTACATTTATATCCCATTGACTTAGGAAAAAATACAGCAAGACCCCCTCTACAATTAGAATTACAGAGACACCCCCTTGACTATGGTTTTGTTTAACACTTAAGTCCTTATCAATAGTCATTTCCTTGTTTCCAAGTAGATGCTAATGTTTGATTAACTGGACAACAACTTAATCACTTTTCTCATTTCCTTGTTTCCAAGTAGATGCTAATGTTTGATTAACTGGACAACAACTTAATCACTTTTCTCATTTCATGTATAACAAACATGATAACAAAATTGTTATGAGTTATTTACTCATTTTACAACTTTTCATTAAGTTTTTTAGATTTTTGTTAGGATAAGAGGATCTATCTGTAATTTTCAATAGTTTAGGGGGTATTGTTGTATTTATCCCTAAGTTAAGGGGGTGTAAGTATAATTATTCCTTAATATAATATGATTCATTTTGGTACTGCAAGTTTATTCGAATTCAATTCTAGGGTTTTTGGTACTTATAATTTGTTCATATTTGGTACATTTGGCACTAAGTAATTAATTATTAATGACGGACTGTTAAATAATTCAAAGTTAAAAGTTAACGGATGGTTATAATTAATTAATTTGATCAACAATTACTAAATCCTTTTTTACCTGAAACTGTTTGTTATTCTTTTAACCTCATCATCTCCATAGTAGTAATCCGTAGTTTGAGAAGATATCTTTACTTTTCTTTTCCGAACACTCGCGACAATCACACGCGCCAAGGCTGTGAACGGGCTCCCCCATCGCCTCTCACAGCAATAGTACCGTTTCCCGAACAAGAACACGAGTAAACCCATCAAATTTGCCGCAATGCAGATGCCAAAACCCCAAATCCAGCTAACATTTTCTTCAATGTAAACTATTCCGGTGGCGGATGTAAAGTTTGCAAAATACAAGGTGAAAAAATACCAATTAAAAAAAGTGGCCTGATGTTGGGGTTTAGTACTGAACTGGTTTGCTCCCATTGTTGCTACTGTGAAACGTGTGCCTCCTACTCCAATGGTGACCAGAGCCAAAGCCGAAAACAATGCAGTATATTGTATGTCTGACGGACCGCTGGAAGAATCATGAGGCCTCAAGGCATCGACGGTCACAGTAAGCACAAGAAGAATAAGGCCCTGTCTCAGTAAAAGAAAATTTTAATAAAAATATAATATATATGTGTATCTAAACTCTAATTTAGTTGAGTTGTTAATAGAATCTCTCAAAACTATCATTGAAATGTTGAAACTTGAAATCTCAATAACATGACAAGTATATCATAGTGCTGAGCTTTGGGTCAGAACTCAGAAGTTAACCATTAACTTGGGCAGAAATGAAATTCCAAAAAAAAAAAAATATGGTGTCATCAAAAAATCGTTAAGAAATCAAACAGAGTTCTTGCACCAGGAAAGTTCGTGTAATTTAATTGGAAACCCCATGAGATTTCTTAAAAATCCGAAAAACCATTGAAATCTTAAAACCTTACAAATATTCCCCTTGAAATCTTGCAAATTATCCTCCCGAAACCTAACAAATATCCCCTGAAACCTTACAAATACCTCCCTCAAGGGGGTAAGTGTAAAGTTGTAAGGTTTCAATGGTAAAATTGCAAAAAAATAGCATATTGCAGGGGGTTTTATGTAGTTGAACCTTTTGAAATTTATGGGAAACTTTATGTATTAGGCCAATCTCAATGCCTGACATTGCAATATAATTATCCCAAAATCATATCATTGAGTTCCAATATTTTATGAAATGGTGAACCCACTTAATTATTATATTTTCTGGCTCCAAGTAACCAACATTGGCTTTCTTTCTTTCTTAATTAGTCTTTCTCTTATTACTGATATTGTATTTTGTATGTACCAGAAGAGAGATGAGAGAGGAGATCCAGATGACAGAGAAACATCCCAGAAATGAATCAGCAAGAATGGCAGCTATCACAGGGAAGAAGTTGCTGGAGCCTATCACCATATTGTTAATTTGGGCAGCATTTATGCTCTTTATGTTGAATTTGTTGATCAATAATACAATCAAGTTGTTCATCCACCCGCCCCCTGCTAGTGTAAGTCCCGCGAAACTTGCTGCGTCCATTGTACATGCAGTCAAACACCAATTAATATTGCAGCTTAAATTAACAAATTAATAGCAAGAACATGGAATGATGGAATTAGTTCAACTTTCTTAGAGACCTATGATAAAGGAGGTGGTGCTCCAGCCACCTTGTCGGCCGTCTGCAGTAGGTGATGGTGGTGGTGCTTCTCCATCTCCGGTGACTGTACTTTTTCCACCAGCCATATATGTAAATTCTTGTGCTGTTGAAGCCATTTTCTTTGCTTTCTTTTGTAGTGCCCAAATTCAACGGCTTCTATCCTGACACCCCACTCCCCTCAGAAGACAACCCACTACCTGTCCTCACCCACCAAACACCTTAGTTTCTTCTGTCACTTTCATTCAATATATATACATAACATGCTTACTTTCTAATGTAATCAACTGTGACATAGACTGCGTTCGAAAACGAAAATGAGAGAGTGAATGCTAATTTGGATCCATAAATGCTAATTTCCCTCCATTTTAACATTTTTCGTCAGTTTTGGACGAAAAATGTCATTTGGGACGAAATTGCCGAAATAAATACACTTTATGGGACAAAATTGGCAAATTGTGAACATATCGGGGTCAAATTGACAAATGCACTACTTTATGGGATGAAATCGGCTTTTTTCTCTATATTTAAATATCTCAACAATTAGTGAAAGTGACGCTTTTAGTTGTAGAGTACTTCTTGTTTTATAACTCACTCACACAAACATCATTAATTAGTAGCACAGATGACCGAAAAAGCGTGTAGCTGCAGCGTCCATTTGTCTGCAATTGTGCAGCTATATATCTTATACGCAAATGCGAAATGCTGTTCTATTTTTGTGCATCACTTACTCAATGCATGTAATTGTTCCTGTTTTGCACGTATATGGTAAAGACGTGCTTTCTAAGAGGAGTGCGCGCGATTTCTCTTGGTTTTAACTTGTAACTTTCGGCACATAAGGTTTGTTGAACGATATCTACATATATAGACAAAGATGAAAAGAGGAACCACCAAATTTCATATGGACAGGCCAGGGTGCAATTTTTTTTCCTTTCTTGTTGCTAACAAATTAAGAAATGAAAAATATAATCCATTCTTCATCATTAGTACATATTAATTTAGTTTGTTGTATTACAATTATTCTAAGTTATAAATATTTTTTGGTAGAAAATTTAAATATAATATTAGCTATAGTTACAAAAATATTTGGAAAATAAGAAAGCTTGTTAGGTTGCTCATGAAAATATGAACATCGAGGCCCATTTTCATGTGTTGGGATATGTCTGTTTTCTTGGAAGCATTGGGTGCATCTTTTGGGCTTTGCCGTGGTTAATTAATCCATGGGAACCAATAAGAGATGTAACTCATGTACCAAAGTAGAGTTGTTAGTTTCAGTGTAGTATGTCACCAAAAAAAAAAATTCAGTGTAATGTAATAGGAGTCTCTATCTTATTCTTCTCACGCCAAAAGTCAACCCCTAGTGCCCCCTCTCTTTCACCATATATTTGTATTCTTTTTTTTTTTTTTGTACGTCAATAATATTGCGCAGGTAAAATATTCATGGTTGATAATTCTAGAAAAGAATAATTATAAAACAAATTAATGAATACAAAATATACATATTCCATTTATTGTTACATTATATTATTGTTTCTATGGGTTTCTACTTTCTACACAACCCATCTGTATCAAATTAGGATAATGTATATGAGTTTTGAAACCATCAATCAAGCACACAGATATAGGTATGAGACAAACGTAGACTTAGAAACAGAAAGCAAGCTATAGTCGCAAAAACATTTATTTTATAGGAAGTTGATAACCAAATATCATTGACTGGGTAATAAGAATGTCAAAAGTTCTACACATCCACTCAAAGAAGCAGAAAATGATTCAACAGATCAGATCCATCAAGTTTTCCCAGACTTAGTACACCATAAATTTGACAAAAAATAGGCCATCACTTCTCGCTTCATACACGCACTGTCCTCAAGTTTAGGCCTCAGCAAATCTGCAAATATATCAATATCAAAATATGAAAAGGTGTAGTCAAAAACTCAACAAGCTGAAAACTTCAAATCATTCCTTACCCTAGCTCAGAGAGTTTCAAGTGAGCCTCTGCATAATCCTTGAAGAAAGCATCCTCATCCTAAGACAAAGATAATCATATATTGGTAAGGAAATGGCATTGAAAATATTAGGAATGTATGCACCAAGCATGGATTAAGAAGTACAAACCGCAGCATATTTGTCAACAAGTGGGCGGAACACATCGTCAGAGAGAAGAGCTTTGTCTGATGGCAATTGCAAAAGTCCTTCTTTGTCTCCACTCAGAAGCTCCCTGTTAACAATCAAGAGAATATAAAAAATTAAGGTAATGTTTGGAGACTCTTAATTTTGTGACCTTAGCTTTCACTGTTCTAATTTTTGGTAATTTTCACTTTTTAATCCAAACACACCCAACTATTACTACTACAATATTTTAGAACTTTTCCACTAAATGACAGACATTGTCAACTATCTCTAAAGAACAAGTATGAGAGTCTCATTGATCTTACGTGAAGTAGGAGTTGTCAAAGATAAGAGGGTTTTGAGTCCATGGTCCCTCAAATCCAGAACGTTCCTTGTGGCACCTTCCCTGCAAGAAATTAATTCCACTATTACAAATTTTGTCATATCTAGGAAACAAAAAGATAATAGGGATATTTACTAACCAGGGTGTGGCCACCAGAGAGTGCAACAATGTCCTGGTCACTTAGACCCATTTGTTTGCCGAACACTTGCCTCAGGTGATCGGTTCCTGATGTAATAGTAGATGAGGATCAGAATCATATGACAGTGTCCAATTTGCAAGCATAGAGGGAGCTCTAAATGCGAAATCTAGTTAAGATAATCAATAAATGGAGAGAAGATGTTTTAAACTTACCCAAGGTAGCATTGGGCAAACGACCCTCAACAGGTGGCTCTAGCTTGTCCTGAGATTTCAAATCACCAAACTATTGTCAACAACTGCACCCATATAGCAGTCCAGAAAATGCAACCTTGTTTCTATGGAATTTAACAAATAATTCTAAAGGAGACCTCTGCACATAAAGCAGAGAATACAAAGGCACCATACACTTAATTATCAAAGCTTATAGGTTATAGTTTTTTACACCACCGAAAGTCAAAACACCAATTTATGTGTCTCAAATTTGAGCCAGATTGTCCCCAATTAAGCTACTTCCACTCATAACATTAAAAGAACAGTTTAGTCAGCTTTTACTTTACATCACAATATCACAGCAGAAGAATCATAAATGCCAGCTTAAAAACCACACTAAGGAGGAGGAAAAGTCACTAACCGGCCTTCCTGGGTGGAATAGAACATCAGGTCCTCCAGTAACTTCAACAGCAACAACTCCAGCCAACTAAGGAGAAAAAAAGGCATAAATTAGGCACTCCACGATATGAGGTGCTAAAGCCAATGTCGTAAACTTCAAGCAAAAAGTACCTGATAAAAGTCAGCATAAGAAATGATGGGGAATTGCTCCTTGATGGGTTCCAATAGCCTAATGGCAATGTCAACACCATTGTTGGCAGCATGGTCTAGCTCCTCCTTGAACCTCATGGTTCCGAAAGGGCCTCCAGTCTTGCTGCACTGGTCGTATGTACCAGCAGAGTGCCATCTACAATAACATAGCACAAAAATTGGAATGACTTAAAAAAGCATGTTGGCAACTATTTCAAACTAAATCAATTTGATTATGAACAATATATCAATATCATACATCGCAAACTAGTAACATAATTTTAAGGATCAGAAGCCTACAAAAGCTAGCAGGAAAACAACACGATTCAAAACACAGACGTCACCATGAATAGAATTGTCAATAAAATCTTAGTCGTCCACAAAAAATAAACACGCAAGCAAAAAGTGGTCCAGGATCTTTTGTATGGCTCTAATGAATAGACTTTCTAAACCATGGCAACTGTCTCTTCCTGGCCCATATAGAAAAGACTTAACTATTTTAGTAAACCTTCATAAGATATCGCTCCGAAAAAAACATTCAGAGAGGTCAACGTAACAACTTTAATTTAATATAGAATATCGCGGAAACAAAATTAAGCAAAAATTATCATATGTTTACATTGTAAATTGTAATGACAAAGCGGTCAGAAAGGTCAACGAATTAACTTTTAATTTAGAATTTTGGAAAATAATTAAGCAAAAAAGTATCATATGTTTACATTGTAATGACAAAGCATGTATGTGCATACTGTACGGATTATTGACTAACGACTAAAATATGCCAAAACCCCAACTCATAAGATAAGCTTTCGGTAAATAACTTAACCATGAAACAAGGAGGAACCAGAACATCATGACTACCTAAAGATCTACGAAATCTCAAGGGTAAAAACACCGGAAAGAGACTAGTAAGACTTACGCAAGACGGAGCATGAGCGGAGCGCAGTTTTTCTCAGCGATGAAGCCTCTTAGCTTCCTCTTGCATTTGTCAACTGCCTTCAGGTACTCCTCACTCACAGTTGGGTAGCACTTCACCATTTTCACTGTTTTCCAAAATCAGATTCATTTCATCAACGCAAAACAAAAGAGGAAAATAAAAAATCAGTCACAAAATCAGACAGAGATCATTTCGACAATCAGATAGTCCGAAAACTCTCCATGATTTTCGAAAATATAAAAGAAAAAACAGAAAGAATCCGAAAGCAATCACAAATCAAAAAAGTCAACGAAATAAAAAACAAGCATATCTATCCCGATCGGAGAAAAAATAGTTAAGAGATCGAAGAAATGCTGATGAACTTACCTAAAAATAGAGAGATTGACGACGGGTGGATTGAGAAAAGAGTATAAAACCTAAAAATGAGAGTGTGGAGAGCACAAGCAGGGAACTAGAGATGGTGTGAGGATGGAGCGCTGAGCATATAGATATAGGGAGAGAAGTTTCTAGAATATTAAAAATTTTCAGCCCCTTGGATTGGAAAGATCGTGCGGGTAGCAATTGTTTAAGGGAATCGACGGCTGCGATTGGTCTAGATACACGGTTAGCGTTTTACTGGTAGGTGGGGAATGGATGAAAATGAAATCTGGAAGTAGGAAGCCATGAAGACTGACAGACTTTTTGGGTCTTAATAATTTGATTGGTGCGAAATTACGGAAGTGTCCTTGTTTTAATAAATGGTAATAAAACTAAATCGGGGGCAATGGCATGAGATTGCTAGTGGGGCTTGGAGGATATTATAGGAAAATATGGTTCATCGTTCCATAGGCCAAGTGTGAACACAACTTGTTTAGCTAAAGATTCCATTCCGGACAGCCAATCGTGGCTCAATAAAATAACAAAGAGAAAATATGAAATAATTAATTAGAAACGGCCGCCTGCCTGCATAGTGCAGGTCCCCCATTACTTTTCATTTCCACGACGTCGCCGTTTAGAAAACAAGAAAGTAAATTTGCAGTCTCATGGATCATGAGTCACCACTCATCACTCATGATATCAGAGATTAGTGTAGTAAGAGCATTTGTTTATTTTTCAGAAAAAAAACAAATTATTATATTTGATCATGCCGAAATTTTAGAGTTGGACAATCTAACATATGCCTACTTGCAAGAAGTATACGTTCTGCACGTGCATTGATTTAGGGATATACTATCCATCTCTGAGTCGGCGAATGTGTTCGGAATTATGTCCATTTTAAGGTTTCCACTCCATGACATAACATGCATGAGGCCCATTAGGTCAATCTAAAACATCCATTAATAATTACAAATATTTTAATTACTACAGAATAAATTTAAATTTTTTTTTTCTTCTTAAGCTTATTTTATATGGATCGAGTTTGGTATGATAATTTAGGTGTAAAACTTCCGAACCTTTAAGGTATGCCAGTTGGTGGTAAATTAAACATATCTTCCCAATCAAAATTTGTTGAGAAGTCATCAGTCATCATAGTCCAAATAGTAAGTCCATAAACATATTGATCAAATTATGGGTAATTAATATCCGTAAGATAACAATTCAGACCCACATTGATCAAGGAATGTGCTCAATCAAAATTCAAAGGAACCAATCCTTACTTGTAGCCTATTTCAATATTTCTCACAATTCAAGCCCACTTCCAAGCCCGTCCAAGCATCCCAAATCAACTCAACAAGTACATGCTACAGCCCACTGTCCAATAATTGGGCCAAGAATAACTAATGGGCCATCTAATGTTCCTGAAGCAAAGCAAGTCCTGATCCATATCAAGGCCCTCAAAATTGAATTAACTCCCAGCTCCTTTGGGCTATTTTGATGGGACATTTAGATTCAAATTTTTTTTTTTTGAATGAACATTTAGATTCAAATTCGATAGTTTGAAATTTGGATTTCTCTATTTTGGCTTAGGTAGTTGAGTATAGTATATGAATATCAAACAATATTTTTGGGCCACTTATGAGATGCATTAGTTAATTTTTTGAGGAGATTATATCATAATTATCCCCAAACCCACTATCAATTTACAAATCAAAAGGGTAATTAATCATTAAAAAGTATATTTTCTACTAGAAAAATTAAATACTAATGCAATGATTTTGATAAAACTCATGACTTCTTGTTGGACCTGCAGATTCGACACAAAAATTCGCAAAACAAAGAGTTCTCGATAAAAACCTTACATCATTTACGC
Organism: Verbena officinalis; assembly: GCA_958496215.1. Classification (NCBI taxonomy): domain Eukaryota; kingdom Viridiplantae; phylum Streptophyta; class Magnoliopsida; order Lamiales; family Verbenaceae; genus Verbena; species Verbena officinalis. The sequence continues at coordinate 3,927,748 of OY292385.1, forward strand.
AGAAAAGGTAGTTGTTAGTTAAAAAACAAGAAATTAAATAAACGTTGTCCTTGATTAATAATAAAAAAGAATAAGGAAAGAATGCAACTAAAAGTTGTGTGGACATGCTAATGTAAGCTTTGTACTTCACAAATTATAGTACAATTGTACTATGTAAGAGATTTGACCCAATCGAACATTATTAGTCCGAGTAATATTATATTATGTAAGATTATAATAATAATAGTATGACGAGTTTCCGACAAAATTGGTCATGTTTTTTAGCAACATTTGAAGACCGGCAATTACCGGCCTTTTGAGAGCAGTCAGCTAAAGATTTGAGAATCGGGAATATTTATAAGATTTCATAGTTTGGATAATTTTTCCAATTTTTGACAAAGCCGAAGAAGTTTGTATAATTATCCGTAGTTATTATTACTTTTGCCATGCATGCATACTTCTTGGGGTACTTGGGGGACGCTGTTTGCTTGATTTATAGTGATTGTATTAACATCATTATATAATAACAGCAAGAATATTATAAAAACAATATTAGAATAAAATATTTCCGTTTCTACATGAGTATCCCATTTAAGCCAATTAGCAGCTAGGGAAAACCAAAAAAAAAAAAAAAGAAATAGAGGCATTAATTAGGATGAGTGATTAGTGGGATATGTGGAGAAGCAGAGATATGGAGGAGGTGTGGTAGCCGTCGACGGTGATATTGAGAATCCTGATGATGCTGCACTTCTGGGATATTCATGCATTTTCCATTCTGCCCAGCTTGTTCTCTCCTGCAAATTTTAATTAATTAATTCTCCATATTCTAATTAGAAAAATCTCACCAATTCCAAAATTATTGTATGATTAATGCAAATAAAATACAGATTCATGGGAGCAACATTAACTTGGTATTGATCCTTTACGGGTTCAAGAAATAGGATTTGAAAGATGGATTTTGAGGGAGGGTCTCACATATATGAGTAATTACAAGTCTTTACCTCATGATTGGGAGTGGACAAAATTGGTTTTTGTGATGGTGGTGCTGGTGGTAATAATCCGTTACCAACTCTTGTAGCTGCAGAGGTTTCCACATTTACCTGCAAGAAAAATGGTAGATGAAGATGTACCTTTCAAAACAAGGAACAACACTAAGGATTCCTGACTGCAGATCATTTCAATTGGGAGCAATCTTCTCGACTCAATTCTTTATGGAGAAGTTAGGATTGAAACGGTAGACCTTATTTAAGGGATTTAGTGTATTATCTTATTAGACCAACTGACTGTTTGGTGGAGTATGAAAGAGAAATATGGTACCTTGAACATTCTGGCATTCTGAATGTTGTAAGGATGAAACTGAAAAGATCCCAAATTTCCATTCTCATTCGGAGAAGAGCTTGATATCCCCAAATTTAAATCGAGACCGTTCCCGCTAATACCTACATTCATCGTATCAATACTTGAGACTACTCATTCCTCATCAATCACAAATTACTTCGACTAAAATGAAATTGTAATTTAAATTATGATGAATTGCATCCAAGTATATTGAACTTTTCTGCATTTTACAAATTGATTTATCTAGTTTGAGAAATTATCAATTAATGACTGAGATTTCCAATAAATGTGCGAATTCAAAGAAATATAACCTTCATTATTTTGTCCCGATATCATCTGATCTCCATCATATGTACTGGACTCAAAGTTGGTGACAGCATCGCTCCCATTACACTTGATCGCGGCCTTGTCGTAAGCCCTATATTAAATTGCAGAATGGAAACCAAGGAAGAAAAACAAAATCAAAAGGGGTAAAAGGATATTTTATTTTTAATTTAGGTAGAGAAATTTGAGTAAACTAAGTGTGTGATTCATGACGATGGTATTTAATTAGGACCTTGCAGCCTCTACTTCAGTGTCGAATAGCCCAAGATATATATACCTGCAGTGCATCGCAATATTCCTCACTAAGAAAAATAATACTTTTCCCAAATTAATTTATTATTTTAATTTTTTGGCTTGAAATTAATCTCAATTGTATTACGCAACATCGAAATAAATTGCATATATATTATTATATTTCTCATGATTATCCTAAATTTTTATAGACAGTGACTTGATGACAATTGGAATATGGATAATCATAAAACACATGTAGAATCTTAAAATATCTTCTCCACTAGGGAAGGCCCTAGCATCTTTTGGACCTACAATGCCCCATCCCTCCTAAGATTTCATTAAGATTTTGATTGAAACATGGGTTTTTAGAGGAATAGAAGGTATGCATTACTTTTTATAAAATTGATTGAAGGTGTTTTTTTGAAATATTGAAGCGAATAAGAGATAATGTTGAGTGGTATTTCTCTCAGGATACAATTTTTCGAGAGAAATATTCCACCAAAATTCAAGTAGAAATTGCGAGTTGCAAAATTTTATATTATTTAGATGGTGATTTATCAAGAAAAAAGAAAGGGATCAAATAGCAAAGTGCATAGAATTAATACTATAATTCAAATGACAAGAAAAACACAGTTTTAGTCTCATAAATTAGTTTATTTATTAATTATGTTCCAATAATTTCACAATTTGCAACATTCGTTCCATAAACTGTAATTTCTTGCAAATATGGTCCCAGATGCCAATTTTCGTTAGCTTTAGATGGAATAAGCAGGTACAAGGTGAGTGCACATTAGTTCTTCAAAATCGAGGAAAAATGACATGATCAAAGTCTGATTTGGAGGGAAATAACTGCTACTTTAAGTTTTAATTTCCCTGTAAAATGTGAACATAAATCCAATTTTTTCCTCCAAACCAGACTTTGACCACCTAATTTTACCCAATTTGGAGAACTAACATGTACGCATGTTGCACGTGTATATTTCATCCAAAAACTAACGGAAATTGGCATACGATACCAAATTTATAGAAAAACTACACTTTAATTATGGGACAAATGCATAAAAATTGTTAGAACGAAATAGACAAATGAGTTATTTATATAGGACTAAATCTGAAAATTTCTCTTCAAATGACAAAAGATATCTGTCCGAAATAGGTTATGTTTAAGAATATTTGTGGTAATAACTTACTTCTTTCCAAGGAATTGGCCCATCCGAGCTTCCCAACGGCCACATTTATGGAGTGTAACTCCTCTGTATTTCGAACTCCCTCTTGAGAATCCTGTGCTGTGACGACGCAATATATGCACAAATTCCTCCTTGGATAAATTCCCAGTCTGCTCAAAAAAATAAAGAAATAAAAATTCTTCAGAAATTAATTAATTTATAACAAAGACATAGTTATAATCTCCGAATAATTGCGAAAAAACCCCTGAGGTTATATCCTTTCTTCAAAAAGAGTCTAAAACCTTAAAATATTACGGACTCTCTTTAGTCAACGATTGTCAACGTTTTTCTGTTAGTTTTAGTCTATGAAACACGGACACGGTGACACCGGTTTTTTTCGATACTTTATACTAGAGAAATATCCGACACCCCAATGTTGGAAACGACACGACACGGCAAAGTAAGATTTTTAAAAGTGTCCGTGCATCATAGATTTTAGTTGATATTCATAATATTTTGCAAATCTCAGTATACTTTCTCACCTGTTTCATATCCTCCTCATAATCACCGAGGTTAAAATTAATATCCGCATCAACACCTCGGAATTTTATTGCAGCCCTATCGTACGCTCTGATCATATAATATCAAGAAATTAAATTAATTAATATTGAATAAATTAAAATATGGTTGAACTATATTACAATTTAATTAAAAAATTAAATGTAATTACCTCGCAGCAGCAAGAGCCGTGTCAAATCCACCTGAAAATAAGCCAATACCAAACACCCAATCAATATAAACCAAAAACTAAATGAAAAATTAAGTAAAATTAAAATTTTAATTATTTGAAGATAGAAATATTCATACCCAAATATACTTGTTTCCCACAGTCCCTGCACAAAAATGATCAATTCAAAATAGGAAAAATAAGTAAAAATATTTATTTTTCAAAAGAATCAAGAAATTCAAATTGAAAAAGAAAAAGAAAATTACCATATATGTGACTCCCATCTGCCAGTTCTTCTATAGAAAGTAACACCTCTGTATTGCGAGCTTCTTGACCTGGGTCCCCTCCTGCTTTTCTTCGCTTGCACGTGTGGTACCAGCTGCTGCTGTTGTTGTACCCCAATCGGCGGGGCCGGCAGATTCAGAGGGCGGTCGCCGATCTGCCTCCCGATGTTTAACTCGCCGAGTCGACTCACCGGGAACAGCTCCCGAGTCACTAATCCCGAGTCGGCCGCCAAAGTCAACGTCTCGTGATCGCGTTCATCCTTGATCTTAACGGAACTGCTGCTGCAGTTGCTAGAGCTGAGGATGTCGAAGTTGAATGTGAAGACGGAGCCGTCTCCGCCGGGTGAGTCGGCGCGTGTGGAGCACCCGTCCTCGTTGCTGGAGCTGCAGTCGCCGGAGCCTATCACCGCCGACGATAGCGACGTGGCCGGAGATCGTCCCTCCGAATGATGATCCGCCTCGAATATTTTCTGTTTCCCGTTGTAGTCCATGCCCAGATTGAGATCAAACATCTTCCTTCCGATTTCTTCTTTAATTTGTCTATATATATAATTATGTAGATGCTAATAATTTGGAGAAATGAGGGACAGGGAACAGTTGCCCACTTAACATCAGATTAAATGTTCTGAATTAAAATTTGTAATTAATCTGAAGTAGCAGCTGGTTGTACATAGGAGAAGATAAATATATATATGTAGTGGGGTTTCAATTAAATTCAAAGGTGAAAAAGCTTAAAGGATCAATGAAATGACAATCACACTCAACCGCATTTACATGCTCAACCTCGAGAGGCTAGCTTCAATATTTATAGTATTTTCCATTTTCAGACACAAATATATATTTGGAGAGAGACTTTTGCACTGTGAAGAGGAACCATAAAGCATGGACAACTGGGGGTGGGGTGGGGGGGTAGGGTAGGGTAGACAAGAGCTAGCGATGAAGGTTTTCTAAGACTTGTTTTAAGGCAGGCTTTATTGCAAATTTAGCCCCACAACTATTGATAAATGTCAAAATATGACCATTTCTTTGTTTTTGGTATTTAAAGACTACTGCTTTCTAAATATAAGAATTTAAGGATATTTCATAATCCCCCTAGAATTTGTCACCTCATGAGGTGCACATGCTGTATAAGATTGAGATGGATCTTCAAACGAGGTTGGCAGAAATTTACACATGTTATTACTATTTTATGATAATTTATTTTAGTAGTTGTGACAAGTACTTTTAGCTTTTTTTAGAAATTGTCATCGTTTAAAGACATATTCAGACGGAGTTTAAATTTTTTGATTAAATTTGTCTTTAAATTGTTATTCTTAAGAAGAAGTGATTCTTAAATTGAAAAAAATTAAATTAGAAAGGTCCTATATATTTTGTCATTTGTCAATAGTTAGGTGGCGAAATTTGCAATAAAGCCCTTGTTTTAACGTCTGGTTAATTAGTTGATATTTTTATTTTTTTTAATGATGATTTTTATATTATTTTTCTAACGTTTGATTAGTTGATGTTTATTGCCGACGGGGTGGGTCAGTGGTGCTTTTTGAGTAGGCAACCGGACAAGCCGGTTTCCAGTACTGTCTCTTGATTCTTGTCGAATATCGAGTACTATTGTTTTTCCAAAAAAAGTAGTATTGTTTTATTTATGTTTTAAATCAAATTATAAAGAAAGAAGTACACGTACAAAGAAAGAAAAAGGACAGAAACGTTGATTGGTCCGTGTAAAGTACTAAAAATGGGAAAATCCGCCAACAACGTTAATTTTAGGGGGTTATGTTTCGTATTCTTATTTTTCCATTTTGGGGCAGCCATTTCCTTCCTTCGTATGAATCCATTTCCTTACCTTTTTGTATTTAGTAAACAAAAAGTAGCTAGCTAGGTCGCATGTATTTTCTAAGTAATTCAAGACTACTTTTATTAATAGTACTCAAATATTGTTTTCAAAATTCGGATTGGATATAAAATTGATTAATTCGTTTATATATGTTTGGATTAATGTTATATTTGTAATTAAAGATTTCAAATGTTTACTAAAAAAATTAATTAAATTTGTTTGGTTAATATATATCCTTATAGTATGCAATATATATATATATATATATATATATATATATATATATATATATATATATATATATATATATATTTCAAATTCTTTAACTTCTATTTAAATTGGAAGTAATCCAGTGCATGGATTGATTCCAAAGCTAGGGCAATTAGCTGCAAAACTAAGACTATAATTGTTACCAATTTACTATTTTAGCACGGCTATTTATTGCTCATTTTAATTCACTTTTGCTCTTAATTAGTAAAAAATAATAAGTAAATATTTAAGTATATTAATACCTAGCTAGCTCAAGGTGGAGATGTAAGATAATTTATATCAAATCTTGATTTCAGTGTTCTAACTAATTCTATATATGTCAATTAATTGAAGGATGACATGTGTTTTATTATGGGTTAACATGTAGGGATTATGAATCCCATTTAATAGAATAACAAATAGAACATATATAGTATTTGATATCTTTAGCAATTGCACATTAATTAATATTAATATATATCTAGTAAACGTGTAAAGGTTCCTCAAGAACCTTATCTTTCTGTTTTCTCCCACAAAATTAAAATTTACTCAACCAAATCTGACATGTCTAGACTAAAAAATATAATTTGGCCATAAAATTAAGTTATTTGATTTCTTATTAATTCTTTTTATAAAGTTTGTTTGGGTAATAGATTTTGTACAATTCTATAGTCTCATATTGAATGACATCCATCTTCTGGTTTTGCCCAAGAAATAGGTTAAATTGTACACTCCTTCCTTCAATATTACTTTTTTAGAATTCATGGTTTTATTTTATGTTGGGGAAATTACATTTATACCATATTCAAAAAACGGATCGTACGTCTCCTACAATCTATCAATCTTAAATTTAATTCGATTTAAACATTCTTAACACCGGTCAGACCTCTCTTAATTTGATAAATTTGATCTAATTTCATATGTATAATTAAAGGTCAATGAGATTTTTGCAATAATTTATAAAATGAGTGGGAGTTATTTGGAATTACACCAAAATTTCCTTTATTTTATTCATCAATCTAAGTGGCATAGCATAAGATAATACATATATATCTCAAAAAAGATATGACTATCTAAAAAACTTGAATATAATAAAGTTATTTTGCCAATCTCAATAAATTTACATATGAGAATTAGCAATGAAATGGGGCAATAAATTAATTAATAGATAAAATTAAAGATCTAGGAGACAAGGCATCTTATTGTTCATTGAGATAAGGTTTACTTTTTTAGGAATGTTGCCATCCGTCCAATTTCATTCCCTTGTTTCCTAGTGAAAATATATATATCTTGAATGAATTAAAAAAAGTCCATTTCCTTTAAGCATCATGTCATATTCTTGAGCATTCCAATGTAAAAAAAAAAAGAAAAAATCATTTCGTATCAAAGTAATTAATGGTATGAACATTCGGGCCGGGTCATAATTCATAAGTGGAGTGTGTTTTTCATGTTTCACTCAATTTATGACCCACCTACCTTTTCTGTGATCTAATATTATTTATTAGTATGAACTCGTTATTTATAAATCCAAGAACTTCATAGTCTTTCGTAGCATTTGAGAATGATAGTAGTCTACTCTCTCATATGCGGATACGAATACAGTGACACGAATACAATACGAAGATAAGGGTATTCGTTGGGAAATGGGAAGGATAAGGGGATCCGCTGATACAAAGGCCTGCAAATCGACCCTCAAGTTCGTCCAAGACTTTAGATGGAGGAAGATAATTTTCGAAAACGATTAAAAAATTCTTATTGATAAACTCAATGATGAAATTAAATAAGCCATAACTCTTATCTTGGTAATCTTATTGAGGATATTAGAAGCTTGGATCTATACACTTTAATTATTATTTGTTTTCATTTATTTAACATGATACTAATTATAAAGTAACTCACGCTCATGCGAATGCAATTTCAACTAGTATAATTGAGATAAGTTCTATTCCTAATTTCGCTATTGATCTTGTATTGTCCGATTTGGTTGAGTAATTAAATTCTCTCCCCTCGTAGAGGGGGTCTTTCTGTTAAAAAAGGAAGAAGATGTATATAGAATGAGTGTAGTGCAATCATAGCTCGAGAACTTTAATTAATTTATGTCCATAATTGACAGGATTACTTAATATAAGAGATAGGAGTTATTCCTACTACGACGACGTTTCTTTTAATTTTAATTTTTTTGAATGCTCGAAAAGTAACACTACATATCAATTCGAAGTAAAACTATAACATGAATCAGGCAATAATTGCTAACAAATATATCGTTTTGTAGACGAATTGTATCATGTGAAAGCTTGATATTGATTCTCCAACAAAACAAAAAAATTGCTAGTAGTTCTTTTTTTTTTTTTTTAAATTATAATCGGCGATAAAATTTTAGGAAGAATTTCCTATCATATTCCGCAAAAAAAAAGGGGATGGGGATGCAACACGAAGACTTCCCAAAAGGCCACCATCTTAATACTAATCTCATCCAAACATGTTTAATTTCGGAATTTTAATAGAATCCGTTGCTGGTATCATGACACCCACTAGATTGTGATCATTTGTACGTTCTGATTTTAATTGTGTGAATTCAAAGATATCGTGGTCCTAAAATCCTAAGGTTGGGGTTACAAGTTTGGAAACATGCATGTCAGTCAATAGGTCCACTACATTTCATTTTGATCGATGAACAAAGTTGACTTAAAACTCCAACAAAAGTTACAAGATTCACAAGAAAATTAATTTGAGCTGAGAGTGTTTTAAAACAACTTCTGCTTGTGAAAAAAAGTCAAATAAAAATTGTAAAATATTAGAGTAGTAAAAATGAAAAGTGGTTGAGAGGAACAATAAGTAATGAAAAAATAGACATATATAATTAAGGAATAACTATACAAATCTTCCTGAAATTTGTTTAAAAATCTGAAAAATCATTTAAATTTTATAAATATTTTCCTGGTAAACTGAAATTTTACGAATACCTCCCTTGAAACATAAAAATATATACGTAATTGATAATACACTTCTTAGGAAATAAGTGTAAGATCGCAAAATTTAGGTGATAAAATTATAAAATACGTAAATCTTAAGGGTTTTTATGTAATTTACCCAATAGTTAATAATGAACATTAACACGTGATACACGGGGAAGGGAAGAATAATAGAGAGGAAAAAGAAAACAGAAGGTAGCTAGTTAGTTCTAAATCTGTTAAAATTTTTTGTAAAGTCTAAACCCTCGACTATTCCTTTTTCAGTCAGGTTGTGAATTAAATTGAGCAGATTTTTTTCAAGAATTAATTAATTATTTTATATTATTATTAGTTACATAGGCCGACAAGTTCCATCCTTTTCTAGCTGTTCCCCAAATTACTAATAAAATAATTAACAATTATGTTAGATGCGACTTTGGTGGACCATCCCATACTTTTTGTTTGCTTCATATATATAATTAATAATAATAAGCACGAGTTTTATTTCAACAAAAACCTCTGAGCTGCTAACATCGAAAACCTTAAAATATAATAATTTTCCTCGGACATGAGCCGCCCACGTTGCCAAAGTCGCAATGATCTTGATCCATTTTAGATTTTCCTGACCAATAAAATCTTCTGCCAAGATTTTCGAGCATTCTTCCCACTTCCCACAAAATAGAAAATCATCAAACTATACCGGAGGAAAATGTCCACTAGTAGTTGGAATAATTATTATTAGGTATAAATACATTTATATCCTCAATCAAGGGAAATATAGCAATCCCTTCTTTTACTATTAAAAATTACAGAGATATTTCCTCGACTATGGCTCTATCTAACACTTAGATTCTACCGTTAGTCATTTTCTTATTTTCTTATAGATACTAATTTCTTATTAACCAGACAACAACTTAATCACTTAGCTTATTTAATATATAGTAAACACTATAACAAAAATGTTATGGGTAATTATTTAGCTATTTTACAACTTTCCGTTAAGTTTTTTAGGTTTTCGTTAGGGTTAGAGGATCTATCTGTAATTTCTAATAGTTGAATGAGTGTTGTTGTATTTACCCCTAAGTCGAGGGGGTGTAATTAAGAGTACAAAAACTCTTAAACAAAGTTATCTCGTGTAGTGTCATATCTTGTCCGACACCTTTAATAATAAATATTGAAAAAAATCTATGTCGTCGTGCTCATATTATGTCCATATCCGAGCATCACAACTTTGACTGTTTTCCCCTAGTAACTACTTAATCGAAAATCAAACTATTTAAAGCAAACAAACACTAATTAATTTGGTTGAACAGATATTATTCTTATATGTCCTTAAACAGAAAATTGAAATAATTAAGTTGTATTTACTATAATCAAGAGTTGCTTCTTTAATTAATGAATATTTTAAGTTAAGTATAGTGTGTTCAACTTCAACATGGTCTAATTACCAAAAAGAAAAGTATGAAAGAGAAAGAAAGAAATATGTTTTCTTGTTGGAATAAGGTGAGATAATTCAATGTCATGTCATGATGTGAACTTCCATGTGAAATTATGATTCTTTTGGGGCAAAACTAGGATGATTTTGTCAAATTAGTGATACCTATAACATATTAATTATTTGAGGATTAATGACTAAAAATAAATAGATAAAAACCTCGTCTTGGAGGACACTAGATTACAATGTCAAACACTTTTAATTTATATTTAGTTAAATAAATTAGATATTTAAAATACTCCTAGTATTTGAATACAATATATAGGTATAGATTTGCAATGAAGCTAGTTCATTTCATGCATGATCAATTGTTTCATTCACTATATAGTTCTCACAATATTGTTCCTAAATCAACATAGTTTCTCATAGCTGTAATGTAATATCTCACCAGTGATATTAACGATTTTTCTGATGAATTAATACAGATAAGTAATTGGATAAATTCTACTAAAATATGACAAAATTGCTAAAAACGTGACATAATTAGAAAAAAAAAAAAAAACGACAGGACTGAAAGTCTGAAATCAAAGTAACCTCGTGATCTTTGTTATTTCGATGCCTTCCTAATTGTATGATGAAAGTGCATATATACGAAGATTAAATGAATATTGCATTGCGTTGAAACCAAGATTTCCTATATATCAAACTCATAATAATTAGAGTTAACACTATTTATTATAAGCACTTTGGCGGATCCCATCCACATGATGTGTGGTATTCATGTGAGCTTCATTTCTAAGCCTTCTAATTATTTAACTTCTTGAATTTGATTTCCATTACAAAGTTTAAACTATATATAAAAATATAAAATCACATGGTAATTCATATTACCCAAGATATAAAATTATATTTTATATTTTACTTTGGAAATAAATTTACATTTCATTTCAAAGAAATCATACACAATAATTATTATATAAAGATAAAAAAAAATAGCAATTGAAATAACTTATTTCGATGCAAGACTACTCTTAGATATTAAAAAGAATAATATCGTAGTATCCTGTTATATTGTTCGTATCTATTTATATATCACAATTTATACTATGCTTGGTATCTATAAAACATGGATACAAACACAACAACACAGGTATCGGACATAGCAGAACATGACATGATAGGATTTTTAGAAGTATTTGTATATCATAACCTGACATGAAACACAGAAACACCCTATGGATAAAATTATGTTGATTTTATAATTATATATTATATAAAATAATAATTATGAGATTGAGATATATTATACTATTGGGGTAGTGGCCACCCGATATTACTCTAAATGTGGAGATTTTGGGTTTGACTCCTTACCATGACAATAATTGAATTTAAAAAAAAAAAAAAGAAAGGACAAATTCAACATAAATATTAATATTTAATCATACATAATAGAAGGAGGACAAAATCATGTCTTTTCCGAGTGGCTAGGGGGTGGGTGGGGTGCCTTCCTCTTAAGGTAATTTGGAACCTTAAAGTACCTTTTTTAACCTAAGTTACTTTCCAAATCTGGTACCACGCGGATGCGGTCAGACCGGCCGCGGCTTATCCGCCCACGCACCTACCATATTTTTTACTTCGATCATGGTGTAACCAATCGTCACCTGTCAGGTAGACTTCTCCACCAACCTTTTGAAAGATCTACGGTTAGGAGAGATTTGAACTTGTGATAAGTCCTATGATTAATGATCCTATCCATCGGATTGTCTTTCGTGCTAGGATTCAAATTGTGGTGTGTGTTTAAAATTAGATTTTTATTTTATTTGAGAAAACTATCATATATTTTCCGAGATTTTAATTAATGTATATTATATTTATGCATTTAATCTTAATTTTGCATTAATATTTATATATTCATTAAAAATCTCAGAAATTATATGATAGCATCTTAAATAAGAGGCGTTGATTTCTAAATATGTTAAATTGTATTGTATCGACTAAATAAAATACAACTAATATTTAACTGAATATCAAGTATTTAAATCCAGATTTTAGATATGAAGTAACATTAAATTTTATGGCTAGTTATTTTGCTCTTTAAAGTACTTATAATTCAACGAGAGAACTAATCACTGAAATCGACTTTCGATATGCTATTCCGAACAAAAAAGTGTAATACTCCATAGTGGCAAATAATAACACATCATTTTCTGTAAAATAGTAAATAAATCTATGACCTTTCAACAACTCTTTCAACTTTCAACTCTCTGTATCGTATCTTACGAAATTTTGCATATTTTAAGGAAAGTACAAATCGTTTAGCAATTAGCAACCTTTTTGGTGGGCTGGGTGGGAGGGGGTGGTTTGGGTGTCGGCAAGGTTGGGTGTACGAGGTATACCTCGGGAGACGTGGAGGATTCTTCTCCATTCATGGAAAGTGGAAACTCTCATACTATTTGTCTTTTACTCAATCTTTCCTTTTATACGCTATTCTATATTCTATACTTCAATTATTATCAAAGCACATCCTCTTACAAATTAATTCTAATTTTATTTTAGCATTTATAATTTATTTTCTATATTCTAAAATCATCTCGATGTTGGAATTCTAGTTGTATAACAGTTAACATCATTAGAGGTACTTTTATCCACCGTTTAATTTTCTTGAGATTTCGATTATATCTATATTTTCTAATATTAAAAGTATCTTGTCTCCTACTGTCTATCAGTGCAAAAGTGAATATAATTTAAAGGGATAATTACATTTACACCCCTCGACTTAGGGGTAAATACAACAAAATTTCCTCTACTATTGAAATTTATAGAGACACTCCATCGACTATGTCTTTGTCTAACACTTAGGTCCTCTTGTTAGTCATTTTCTTATTTCCAAGTAGAAGCTAACGTTTTATTAACTCGACAACAACTTAATCACTTCGCTCATTTCATGTATAGTAAACACTATAACAAAAATGTTATGAATACTTTAGTCATTTTACAACTTTTCGTTAAGTTTTTTAGGTTTTTGTTAGGGCTGGAGGATCTATCTGTAATTTCTAATAGTTGAGGGGGTCTTACTGTATTTATCCCTAAGTTGAAGGGGGTGTAAGTTGTTATGAATCTGGATCCACCTACTGAAGTTGATGACAAATTGATGAAGAAGAAGTGGCGTTTTAAGAAGAAGAGGTCGTTGGCGCGCTTTTTTAAATTAATGAAGGAAGGCTGATGTCGTTTTGGGGCTGGCGGATGACGTTTTGGAGCTTTAGTTACTTATAGAAACGTTTTCTCATGTTTTACGTTTTGCATTAAGAATTTCTTTCTTTTTTATTTTAGCTGCTATTTTTGAGAAAAGAAAGTATATCATGTACGTTTTGGTCACATGCACATTTTTATGCTTAATGAAGTAATCTGATTCCTCTCTCAAATCTCTCTCAATCTCTCTTTCTGTCGTTATCTTCTCTCTCTCCTCTATTTGTTATGCTTTTCTGCAACTTTGCTGCATTTTTCTGGTTTGTGCAACGTCTGAGCAACATATCTTTTCTTAAGGGATAGTTTTATTCCTTAACAGTGGCCATCAGAGCCTGTCGTTCCAGGTTGGAAAACATGCCAAAAACACAAGGACAGCATTTAGAGGATGTTGAATATACGTTACATGAATTGAAAGAGGGCTATAGTTACTTGACAGATGGGCAAGAAGAACTTAAAGCCCATATTGACACACAAATGGATGAGATTCGTAAGATGTTCCACAAACTGAAAGGGAAGGATCCAGAGGGATCTTCCTCTACGTATGCCGAAGTTGTTTCTGGTCAGGGTGGATTCCATAATCCGTTTAGCATTGGAACGGTTCCTCCCCAACGAACACCACCAGCTCCGCATAACATTACTCCTCCAGCTGCATCTGGTCTGCAGAATCAAAGAGGTGATGGAATTTTGCCAAATCTGCACCAGAGGTTTGCAAATCCACAAGGGAATAACCCGTTCAAGAGTAGGGTTATTGATTTCCCACGTTTTAATGGGGATGATGCAAGAAGTTGGCTGAGGAAGTGCCAAAAGTACTTCATCTTCAATCAAACAAACGATTGTGAAAAAGTGATGTTAGCTGCGGTGTATATGGAGGGATTAACAGATCACTGGTATCTAGATCATATTGAGGGCAGATAAGTTATGGGTTGGAGAGCTTTCTCAGATCTAGTATTACAAAGGTTTTCAAAACTGAGTGAGAGGAATATAGTGGGATTATTCAATAAGCTTAAGCAAACTGGGAGTGTGGAGGCTTATATAATCCGATTTGAAGAGTTGAAGTCATTCATGATTAGTGCTAATCGAACTCTCACTGAGAGTTACTTCATTCAGAGTTTTGTTAGTGGATTGAAGGATGAGATCAGACAAGTGGTGGAAATGTTTGATCCCAACACTCTTGATCAAGCTATTGAGTTGGCAAGGAAGCAGAAGGCACTTTTGGAGACTCAGAACAAAGGCAAACCAATAGCTAAGACATGGAACCCTAATGGAAGTAACTCTGATCACTAAAATAAGAAAGCCATGTTTCCTGGAAATTACAAATACCCCCCTGTGAAAAGATTAACCAGTGATGAAATGGATGCTAGAAGAAGGAATGGCTTATGCTTTAATTGTGATGAGGTCTATCATGTTGGGCACAGATGTAAAAAACTATTTGTCATCATGGGAATGGAAGAAGGAGAAGATTCTGGAGAAGAGGAACTTGAAGTGATAGAGGTGAAGGGCACAGAAGCTGAGCAAGTGCACATCTCTGTGAATGTTTTAGCTGGACAAACTACTCCTGAAACTATTAAAATTACAGGGAAAACATTGTCCATTCTGGGGATATAGGGAGTACTCACACTTTCTTGGATTCTGACACAACCAAGAAACTTGAGTGTGAAATTGAATGCACTAATCCTCTCTTAGTGACAGTTGCTGATGGAGCCAAAATAAGTTGTAATGCCAAGTGTGGTGACTTTCAATGGGAAATGAGAGGGCACACTTTCAGGACAGGAGTTAGATTGCTTAAATTGGGAGACTGTGACATGGTGTTGGGGGTAGATATACTCAGGAAATTGGGCCCAGTCACTTTTGATTATGACAAGCAAGTAGTTCAGTTCAAAAGGAATGGGAAGTTGATTAGTTTGCAGAGCAATGAATCTGATATGGGATTGAAAATGATCACTGGGAGAAGCTTGCACAAACTTTTCAAGAAAAAAGGCAAAGAATAAGTCATTTGCTTGTGCATGTTGAGTGCTACTGCTGAAGAACTTAACTGTGAGACAACTGAGGAACTCAAACCTTTACTAAGAGAGTACAAACTGATCTTTCAGGAGCCTAAGGGCCTCCCTCTAGTTAGAACTCATGATCACAAGATTCCCTTGAAGCCTGGAGTAGAAGCATTCAAGCAACAACCATATAGATACTCACATGTTCAGAGGCTTGAAGTGGAAATGCTGGTCAATGAGATGTTGAGGAGTGGCATCATCCAACCAAGTTCTAGTCCTTTTTCCTCACCTGTGCTGCTAGTTAAAAAGAAAGACAACACTTGGAGATTTTGTGTTGATTACAGGAAGTTAAACTCCTTGACTGTGAATGATAGCTATCCAATCCCACTTATAGATGATTTTCTTGATGAGCTACATGGAGCTGCAGTATTTTCTAAAATAGACTTGAGAGCTGGATACCATCAAATAAGGGTAGCAGAAGCAGATGTGGGAAAAACAGCTTTTGTAACAGCTTCTGGCTTGTATGAGTTCAGAGTTATGCCCTTTGGATTGACAAATGCTCTTGCAACCTTTAAATCCCTCATGAATCATACTTTTCAGCCATTCTTAAGGAAGTTTGTTCTGGTTTTCTTTGATGACATATTAGAGTATACAGTCCAGATCTTAGTTCTCACTTTCAGCACTTGGAATTGGTGTTCAAGAAGCTAGAAGAGCATCAGTTGTTTGTCAAAGCTTCCAAATGCAGTTTTGGTCAAGCTTCTGTGGAGTACTTGGGTCATATCATATCAAGAAGTAGAGTAGAGGCTGATCCCAAAAAAGTTCAAGCAATGCTAGATTGGCCAATTCCAAAAACAGTGAAGCAACTGAGAGGGTTTTTGGGATTAACTGGCTATTACAGGAAACTCATTAGACACTATGGTCTTATAGCTAAACCATTGACTGTTCAAGCCATGCTAGACTGGCCAATTCCAAAAACAGTGAAACAACTGAGAGGGTTTTTGGGATTAACTGGCTATTACAGAAAACTCATTAGACACTATGGTCTTATAGCTAAACCATGGATTGAACTCACTAAGAAGGGCCAATTTCGGTGGAATGCTCAAGCTGAAGAGACATTTCATACTTTAAAAACTACAATGGTGAAAGCTCCAATCTTAGCTTTGCCAGATTTTGAGAAGAGATTTATCTTAGAAACTGATGCTTGTTATTCAGGCTTGGGGGCTGTATTGATGCAAGAGAAACATCCCATTGCTTTCTTTAGCAAGGCTCTTGGTACTAAATCATTAGGTTTGTGAGTGCATGAGAAGGAGTTGATGGCAATAATCCAAGCAGTGGACAAAAGGAGGAGTTATCTATTGCACAACACCTTCACCATCAAGATAGATCAGTGTAGCTTGAAATACTTGATTGACCAGAAAATCTCCACACCCTTGCAGCACAAATACCTCACTAAACTACTTGGATATAGCTATACTATTGAGTATAGGCAGGGAAAGGATAACAAGGTAGCTGATGCCTTATCCAGGAAATATACAGAGGAATAGGAGATTTCTGTAATTTCAGCTATTTTGCCCAAATGGATAGAGGAAGTGCAGTTAAACTATGAAAATGATATAGTTGCTCAGGAAACTATGCTGCAAAAAGTCACTCACCCTTTGACATGAGTCTGTTCAATTTTGAGAGATGGGTAATCACTTACAAAGGGAAGTTGTATGTGGGAAGCAACACTGACTTGAGGGACAAATTAGTGACTCATATTCATTCTTCAGTTGAAGGGAATTAAAGCAACTTACCAAAGGACTAGATTGGTTTTTCTGTGGCCCAAGATGATTGATACAGTGAAGGAAGTGGTATCTAAATCTGAAGTTTGTCAGCTATGTAAACACAACACTGAGAGAGTATGGTCTTTTACAGCCATTGCCTGTGCCTGATCAGGCTTGGCAACACATTACCATGGACTTTATTGAGCAACTCCCTAAATCTGAAGAAAAAACTGTCATTTGGGTGGTGGTGGACACATTTACCAAGTATGCTCATTTTGTGGCCCTTTCTCACCCCTTTATTGCCTCCAGTCTAGCTCAATTGTTCCTTTCTTCCATTTACAAGTTGCATGGGTTGCCTAGTAGCATTGTTTCAGATAGGGACAAGATCTTTACTAGTTTGTTCTGGAAGGAGCTTTTACACTCTTGGGAGTTCAACACCACTTAAGCACAACCTATCATCCCAAAACAGATGGTCAAACTGAGAGGGTGAACCAATGTTTGGAAAATTACCTTAGATGTATGTGTGGGCCCTATCCCACAAAATGGTGTTCGTGGTTGGCTTTGGCAGAGTTTTGGTATAACACAAATTACCACACAACTCTACAAATGTCACCTTTTGAAGCTCTCTATGGGTACAAGCCTAGTGTTTTGACACTGTCTGATCACTCTAATGCAATCTCAGTTGGAGTAGGAGAGTTTTTGTAAGGGAGAGAGCAAGCTCAAAAGGTGCTTAAGCATCATCTTACTGTTGCACAAAATCGCATAAAACAACGAGCAGATAAGAAGAGAAAGGAGAAACAGTTCTTAGTTGGTAACTTTGTGTATTTGAAGCTGAAACCTTATAGACAGTTATCTGTGCGTAAGAGTGCCCTCTGGAAACTCAGTCCCAAATTTGCTGGACCTTTTCAGATTGTGGAAAAAGTTGGGGAGGTGGCCTATAAACTTCAGCTTCCTCCTGATGCCAAAATCCATCCAGTTTTTCATGTTTCCTTACTTAAGAAAAGGGTTGGTGCTGTGTATAGAGTGACTCCCTCCCTGCCTTTGTTTGATGATGAGTCTCAAATCCTTTTGCATCCTGTCAAAATCCTAGCTTGACGGATGGTGAAAAGAAATAATGCAGCAGTTCCTCAAATACTTGTTCATTGGGCTCATCTTCCTGATTCTGAAGCAACATGGGAGGATTACTACGTGTTCATTAAGCAATTTCCTGCACTTGAATCTTGGGGTCAAGATTCTTTTCAAGGGGGAAGTAATGTTATGAATCTGGATCCACCTGCTGAAGCTGATGACAAATTGATGAAGAAGTGGCGTTTTAAGAAGAAGAGGTCGTTGGCGCGCTTTTTTAAATTAATGAAGGAAGGCTGATGTCGTTTTGGGCTGGCGGATGTCGTTTTGGAGCTTTAGTTACTTATAGAAACGTTTTCTCATGTTTTACGTTTTTGCATTAAGAATTTCTTTCTTTTTTATTTTAGCTGCTATTTTTGAGGAAGGAGAATATATTATGTACGTTTTGGCCACATGCACATTTTATGCTTAATGAAGTAATCTGATTCCTCTCTCAAATCTCTCTCAATCTCTCTTTCTGTCGTTATCTTTTCTCTCTCCTCTGTGTGTTATGCTTTTCTGCAACTTTGCTGCATTTTCTTGGTTGTTCAACGTCTGAGCAACATATCTTTTCTTAAGGGATAGTTTTATTCCTTAACATAAGTGTAATTATCTCTAATTTAAAGTGTTATCGTTGGTCAAAAACTCTAGTTATTTGTATATCCTGAAAAGAAAATACTAATTTATAATAATACCATGTAATACCATACTTTAAGGAATTTGCTATTTTCCTTATATAGTATAGATATATATAAATGTCATTGTCTTGTAGTCTTCACTCTTCAGTTATAATATGTGGTTTAGTTTTAAAGGAGCCAAAATCAATATTGGAGAATGATACTAATAAAATGCCCTTCCACAATCCTTGAAAAGAGCTATTGGTATATGGCATTAAAACTTAATGTCTGTTGATATTCTTAAAATGCAATAATGATAATTCAATTATTTCACACAAAAATCCGTATAGTTTAGAATTCGGCCCTAATTCAAAATAGTGCTTTTAAATATTTAAAAATAGAAAAATCTGCATAGATATTGTATGTATGGCCCAGAAATATCATTCTTTCATGAAAATAATGAGTCGGTAAGTCACTTGTCTCTATTCTGTTTCGTCGTTTAGTTCGATTATAAAGATTTTTACAATTACAAAATTGGCACGCATTGATTTGTTGCCCTATATAATCCGCGCCATGATTAAGCATGAAAGTCACAAAAATCACACAAAAATTGTAAGCATCAGAAGCAGTAAGGGGGACATTTCACTTTATATCTTGAAAGCTGTGATACATAGACATATATATGGTGATACGTTTTAAAATTTTGCACTAAAAAAGTGTCTAACACAAGTTATACTGCGCGACATAGTAAAATTTTCAAAAGCATTATAGATTAAAAATACGACCAACAAAAACCTTAAAAGCTTCTAAGGCACCTTATTGAAATTTTAACCAAGCCATTTCCAACTTTTCAGCCAAAGCAATAATCTTACAAGTGGAACTGCAAATTTAAGAAATCAATTAATTTGAAGCATCATGTTTTTACATTTAAGGTTGTATTTGACTTTAAAGTTCTACTTTAATACTAATTCATTCTATTGTATCTGTATTAATATATGATGATCTAATATATTGTAATAGCTTGTCTTGATTTGAAATATTAACAGTGTAACTGATTGAACACGTCCTGTTTTAGCTATGTCTGATGAAAATAAATAAATAAGTTAAAAGACCAAAAGAAAGACAAAAACTAAAATAAAAGAGGAAAATTACATCGCTGTTTTCCCCATTTAGATACATCCTAAAATAATGTAGAAGTTTGATGAAATCAAGGTTCCACTTCCACCACTTGTCACTACAGGGAGGACAAGTTGCATTAGGACACAGAATATCCAAGAATTATGAATTAAAACTAAGGTCACATTGTCACTTCCATATTTTATTACAACAAAAGAATATGATATTGCAGAAAATAGAAACTTCGAGGAGATTTAAGATTCCAAATCAAGGAATAAACAAAACTATGCCAATCCATCACAGCTAAATCAGAACATGGACCACATTCATAAACTAACCACAATTTCATATCATACTTTATGTAAAGGCCAAACAAATCCTAGGACAGATATAAACAACCATGATACATAGTTTTTTTTTTTCCCCTCCTTTTTTATATTCTCATATAATAAAAGGCCAAAAGAAAAGCCAGACAAGTGGCTCAGTGGGTAAACCAAACAACACAAGTTGCACATCATATGTGTGTTGTGTGGAATAAGGACAAGCACAAGGTAACATTTTTTTTCATTTCTTTTTTTTTGAAAATAACAAGGTTTACATTTCCAAATACAATGTAAGAACTTCCATTGGTTCTAACAAAATGGTAAACAAGTCGAATTGTGTTCAAATCCTAGTGGAGTGTACACTGAAGGCATTCTTCCAGAGAAAGAACTCAATTACATAAATTCACAATTCTCTTTTTTTATTTAAGCCAACAAAGCCTTGAATTCTTAGGGATAATCCCATTTTGCTATCAAGAATGTATAGAATTTTCAGTCCAACTTTGCAACCAAATATGCACTTCAAAGACTAGGAATCTTTGTTTTATGGTAAAACTTGAACAAAATGCTGATTTTTCCTTTTAAAACAACATTTACAGATTAAAATAAAATAAAATTTCAATAGGTAATAAGTCATAAGGAGCATAATCAATTACCTAGATTGGGGTCCACTTGGAGATAAACCGGCATGTATAGAGACAAGAAGGGTCATGATCCACCAGCTTAGTGGTTGCTCATTTCACTTCAAACTCAAGCCACTTCTACTTAATTTAGGATTACCTTCGGTTTCGACCTATAGTAGTACTGCAAGAGGAAAAAACATGTGATATCATGTTCAATACATATTGATTTAAAAGTTTATTCTGTGTACAACCATTGGGGTTTGGCCTAATGGCCACCAGATATTACTCTAGTGTGGAGGTGATCTAGGTTCGATTCCTTGTAGTGACAACGGTCGAATTGTGTGCATGTGTTTAAAAAAAAAATGTTTATTCTGTATACGGGGATGGGCCTGAATCTTTTTTTAAAAGCTTCAAAGGGAATTGCCGTCCCTTTAGAAGGCCAGTCATTGTGGGTTTTTGCAAACTCTATTGCTTTTGGAGAAGCTAAAATAAAAGTTATGTAGTAAAAGTGGGGGGTGTTTGGAAAAAAAACAAATTAAAAAAAAAAAAAGAAATAGCAGTCGAGAGTTTGGAAAAGAAGCTGAGAAGCACTTTTACTCCTCTTAAGAAACTTCCATTTATTAACGAAATAACCTAGCTAGAAGCTAGAAGCAGAAGCCGAAACCATGTGCTTAGGTGCTTTAGCTTCTTACTTCTTTTGAGCAGAACATTCCACTAGGTTTTGAAAACACTCCCAAAGTGCTGAAAAAAAACACAAGTGCTTTTTTTTTAAGAGTTTGCAAACACTTCCAGTGCTTGATGTTTCCACCATATAGGTTCAATCACGTCACTCGGTAAGTAAATAAATATATGTATGTCATGCATACAAAAACATACAAGAAAATATAATGGAAAAGAGATTAAAATAATAGATTGCACGACATGCCTTTTTCATCCATCTGGCTTATGGCAGCACTTCAACACCATAATTAATTATTCCACTGTGGCCTGCATTAAGCACATATATAACACAGTGATTACTAAATCAGGAATGAAGTCATAACATATCTTTTTCCAGGAAGTATGAGAAAATTAAGGGACACTAAATAAAATACATTTAAGAAATTAAACCATGATCATTTACACCATTACTACACTTCCATCTAAGAAGAATTTAAAGCTTTGTCAGAAACTCATTGATCCACTACGGGATGCAATGGATTAGTCATTATTATTTTAAGTTTCTGTGTCCTATATAACTAATTTTGAGGTCTCAAAAATGAATGTTGTACTTTTTTAATCATAATTCATCTTCTGTTACCTTGACAGTGTATCGTGTTCGCTTCTGGCCCTGTCATTTCCACTCCTCCATCATCAATCAACGAAATCCCAGATGATGTTATGTTGAAATAAAATCCCATAGATGGTGATATTGAAGATTTTGCTATCTTTATAAGCCTCTGTCCTGCAAGTGACAAGACTCGTAAAAGAATAATTTTAGCTAATAATGAAGATGGCCAAATTTTGTATTATTGATCTTAAATTTCGTGTAATTCATATCCTCACTATTCATCTATGAACTAAAATAACAAGAAGTCACCTGGATATTATAATGAATAGTGTGAAAGATAACAGATTGCTTTTAAGTCTAAGCCTCTACATAGTAGCTTGAATGAAATACATATTTTGAAGCACCAAGGCGAATGTTGGTAATCTGAAAACTCTAAAAAATATTTTACTTTTTTTTTGTGCCAACTCAAAGTAACACGAGCAAATAGGGGTGATTCCAGCCATTATGCTTCAGTGTTTTCATTCTGATTTAGGAACATTTTAACTATAAGGGACACATCAACTTTTAACATATTTACAGAGGCAGAATACCGAAACTTATAAATATGATAATTTGTAGACAAACCATAGAAACATTTCATAATAAGGTACTCCTGCAGTTAACACTTCATTGAGGTGACCTAGGTGCAAAATTATAAACAGTGAGCTTAACACAATATGAAAGATGCATCCACAGTTACAATATTTAAGATATCAAATGTCATATTTAAAGGTATGTGTCGCTGTAACTTATACCATGCATTAATCAAATAAATCTAACTAATACATAGGGTGGCATTAAAAATACAAATGGAAAAAAGTTACCTGATCTAGATTCTAGCACAAGACGAATACTGACAGCATGAGCCCAGTGAATTCCCAGAGCGGCAACAAGCTGAGAATCAAAATTTGATGGATCTTCTACAGCTTCAGCTCTGCTCTGCACTGCAATGTTCCAATTTTACATTATCTATATAGTTAAATTTACTATTCCACATTGTTCAGTAGAAAAGACTATTATATGTATTTGTTCTGCTCATTCGCAGAAAATATTTAGAAACAACCCTATTTTGAACGCCTATACTCTAATTTTAACCTATTTTCAAATCCTACAGATATTTTATTGGAAACAAGTAAACTAACAGTAAACCTGTCAAATACATTGGTCAATTCTTGGACTTCTCTCATTCAAACACATTTTTGTTATTACAGATTTCTCCCTAAAGAATCTTTCAAAATATCTTAGAAACCATTTTCATGGAAGGAGAAAGATTCAAACTTAGCAAAAGCTTCAGGAGATTAACTCCTATATAGGTACCTTGGAATAAATATCGAGAAACTTCGTCATTTCCTTGAGATCTTACTTGATTAGTCACCACTACAGGAATTCGAGAAAACTCTGCTAGTGATCTGAACACAATAATAAAAGAATATATACGAGTAAAGAAAAGAGTTAACAACAAAATTTTAAAAATTTCCAATAAGTCTCACTTGATAAACGAGATATGCCAACCCAATGGGTGATGTCTAGTGGGTGCCATTCCATATTCTCTGCGTAAAAAGAAAAAGAAAACAAGAGGATAAATAATCCATAATTTAGGATTAAATACAGCTGGTATCCTAAAGTAAGGGCCTTAATTCAAAATTCCTCGTAACTATAAAACCTTCTTGTGCTTCAATGACCTTATTTTTGTTGGATAAAAAGTACCATTAGCCTAGTATACTTGGACCCCAGAAATAAAACACTTTCATCAATTACCTCTTCAATATAAAATCAAATTTAAGAAATAGAAAAGTTCGAACCCAAGAAAATGACAATAAATAATAATAGAGGAAATGTAAAAACTACAAAAAAAAAGAAAAAAAAAAAAGATTTCCAATAAAAATAATTAACTTCATAAAAAGAACATATATCGTTTTATAAGAATTATACATTCTAACTTTTCATTTGTGTCTGCAACATTCGGAATAGATTGGAGATGCTAATCAGAAGAATTGTACTGATCACATGTTGACTAAAGGATCCAATGATTATATGCTGCGTCCCTCATATCTATATCCATCAACTGATTAATTAACATTTTACGTCATTGCTATGCATGGCTTACATAACAGGACAGGAAACATTCACTTCATTGACTTAAAGGAACGTATATTGTAACAGCGGGGAAGTAATTTACCCAGAAGCAAGAGCTGCCATGCTGTCAATGATAAGCAGCTTCACCTGATTCTGGAGGAGCGAAACCTTTATCTGCTGCAAGCTGTGAAAAAATTGGAACAGAATTATTTAATTTCGGGTTAATCACATCTAGCACTACAGGGAGATTAATTAATTACAACATACCCAATTTTTTAAAGCAATTAAAACTAACTGCCCATGAGTTCGAAATCTTATGTCTGACCACGCACGAGCTGAAAAATATTACAACTAGCCCCATGTGTTTGAAGTATTACCTCCAAAATCGGCATAGATGAGTGCTCAGAGGTAATATTTCAAACTGGGGGGTTAGTTGTAATATTTTTCAAAGATGGGTAATGAGTTGTAACTAATGAATCTCAAGGAGGGGCTAGATGTAATTAACCCTTGAATTCTAAGTAAATAAGTTATAAACGCAACTGAGAACCAAATGTTTAAAGCAACAGCTAAAACCACATAGAGATGGATCTTTGCTACCTTTCAGTAAATTCAGATAATGATCCTGGTCGCAGAACTAAAACCCTTCCAGCCATCTGTCACAAGAAGCAGAGATTACGAGTAACAGATACAATTTTGGAAATATGAATAATCCTGCACAAACTAGCATAATCTTGACTATATCCAGGAACCCTTCAATCATCCTGGACTATTAATTCTTATCTTAAGTTTTTCTCAGCTTACACGGTAGATAATCAATTATCCTATAATACTTTGCTGGAAGGGGAGAAATAACAAGGATAAAACAAATAAAAGGGAACAAGCAATAAAATGCACAACATATTTTTCTGGCTGGCTAACAATAAGAGTTGAATTGTAATGTACAGAAGAACCACCAAACTACATCAAATGTCTAGTTGGCCTGGTCTTCACGTTTCTTTATATGTAACAAACAACAGTAGGAAAAAAGAATTCCTTTATAGAATGTGTACAATGGCTAAACAGACAAAAAAGAATGGAGCATGAGATTTCTAAAGTAGGCACAAGTACTTCAACTACCCTGCCTCGTTATGCTATAACATATGCACATAGATAAAGAAAGAAATGGAGATTGTGTATTGCATACCTCTTGCGCAAGGCCTTCCAAGTGAAATATTTCTGGGAAGCTGCTAAGCCCTATTTCAATCAACCTATAAGGCAGGTAGAGCGAGTCTTGAAGTTGACCAATTCTTAGCTGATTTAGGTAGCGTTTGCAAACTCTAAAGAGAGCACTTCAAAGCTTTTTTATTTTTTAGCACCTTGTGAGTGTTTGGAAAACCAGATTCTGCATATCTTAAGAAGCAATAAGCTAGATGTAGAAGCACCTATTGACATGCTTTTGGCTTCAACTTCTAGCTTCTAGATTATTTTTGTAAATAAAAGGAAGCTTCTTGAGCGTACTA
Source organism: Verbena officinalis (assembly GCA_958496215.1). Classification (NCBI taxonomy): domain Eukaryota; kingdom Viridiplantae; phylum Streptophyta; class Magnoliopsida; order Lamiales; family Verbenaceae; genus Verbena; species Verbena officinalis. The sequence continues at coordinate 3,953,921 of OY292385.1, forward strand.
AAAGTGTTACTCAGCTTTAATTTTTTCCCAAACACTCGACTGCTTTTTTGTAAGCTTTTCATTTTATTTCCAAACACTCCCCACTTTTACTACTGAATGTTTACAAACTACTGCTTCTACTTCAGCTTCTCCAGAAGCATGAGAGTTTGGAAACACCAACTTAATATCTAATTAGTTCAGAAAGCTACCTTCTTGAACTAAATTTGGATTCCACATCAACATATATTACATGGCCACCTAAGCCTCCATAAGAAGTAGGCAAGGCTGCAAGTAATGCAAGCTTCAGGCAAAACTACAAGTTAAATAAGAAATAAGACAAAATTAGCTGCAACCGATAAGAGCCAACATCATATAAAGTATTAGTTTACATGTACATTTTTTTTAGGATTAAGCATCAGTGCACCACCAAAAAAAAAATTCAGAGGGAAAAGATAATGTGTACTCATTAATTGCACGGTTATTTCCCATGATAACCGATCAATCATTATCACTTGCTTAAAAAAATAATCACATCTCAATTAGACATTTACAGTTTTTACTAAGTGAGTGGAACAAAATAAAAAGGAATGTTAAAAAAGTTGAAGAAAATATCGAAACAAAGATAAATGAAATTTTGATTTAGAAATGATAAAGGAATTAAAGGGTTCTATTTTTAAGGTATATATGGGCGAATTACATCTACTACCTAGAGGTTTGCCCTAATTATAATTCAGTCTCCCTGTTTGTAGAAATTACAAAAAACTCACAGACATTTTACTTCATTACAAAACACTCCCCAAAAATATACAACATGAAGCCAAAAAATGCAAATAATAGGCCTACTTCAGGAAACTTTTTGCATTAAAATGAAATGCCAGGAAGTTTTTTGTAATTCCTGAAAACTGAATGCCTAGATTGTAATTAGCTCAAACCTCAGGGGTAGTTGATGTAATTCGCCCTAACAATATTTTATAAAGCTACCTGTGTTTTGCCAATTCCTGCAGGGCCCACCAACTCTGTCACAACGCCAAATGGTATTCCACCACAGAGTGCTGCATCAAGTCCTGTTAACCGTGTGGGAAGATGGCCTGCCAGGAACTCATTCTGGTTTCGTTGCTCCAGCAAAGACAGAGCCTAATATAACATTCAAAACAATCATCAACGGTATGGATAAAGTTCTTGGTATATAACAAATGTCTAAATTTATCCATAAAATTACCGTTTGATAGGGTGGACAGGAAATTTCACTGATATGTGATACTGCTTGTGTTACTTCTTCCAACCCGACATCCAACAACTCCATCAAGTCGAACTCACTTAGTGAAAACGCATCCTAGAAACATAGAAATTTAACAAACATCATATTCAAATTAGACAGAGTTTCTGATAGGTTGCTAAAAATAACTACTGTGAGCTGTAAGCTTGTGTCATTTTATTTAATTTCACACAATTTATCAACAATAGTTTCAGTTCCGGGGGAATAAAACTTAACGAGTACTGTATCAAGCAACACAATAAGACTGAGGAAAAACGAATTCAAGTCAATAAATCGATTGCAAAGGATCAGACAGCTGCAAAAAGGGGAAAAAAAGACTACAAACTCAAAAACCTAAACACGAACCAGAACACCACCCGTATAAATCAATTCTCTACTAAAATGGAATTGGAAGCATTACGGAGAAACATTTTTGCACAGGAGAGCAATTGCAACTGCATGCGTTACCTTGGCGGTGATGATATTACGAGCCGCTAAGACGTTGGCTGTGGATTTTGGGAGACCCATTTCGGCGATGAGCTTGTTCGCCATTTCCGGAAAATTTTCCGATAGCTCTCTCGATTGGCTGCCTATATTTGTGACCAGTAATGATTGTTCGCATTTTGCTCGTGTAAGTCAGCTCAACTTTCCCGCCAAAAGGCGTGGAGAGAAGGGCCGTAACAAGAGAGAAATTCCGGGAATCGCCATTGTTGATGTTTTCCTGCTCCATGTGTGAAACATTTAACCAATGGGCCATGATTGGGCTTCTATTTGGTTTCTCTGGAGTCGGGCCCATGGACTCAAAACGTTGCATGCCATTCTAAGCCCACGATTGCTGAAAATTTTGCTAAGGTTTTTTTTTTTTTTTTTTTTAGGGTTTGCTCTAATTATAATTTCTTCTCTTTGTTTTCAGAAATTATAAACAAACTTACTCACATTTTACTTTATTACCAAAAACCTCCCAAAGATAATTCAACATGAAAGCAAAAAATGCGAATACTCAATCTATTTTAGGGAGCTTTTTCGCATTAAAGCGAAATGTCTGAGAGTTTTTTGTAATTCTAAAAAATAGAGGAAACAAATAATAATTAACGAACTTCGTGGATAGTAAGTATAACTCACCATATTCTTTTATATTTTGAAAATAAGAGCTGCCCAATTCATGGATTGTCACAGTTCTTTGGTTATTACATAGAAGATTGACACACTTTGGTTATTATATAGAAGAAATTTCATGATTAGTTGATTACTTTGGTTAAGTTAATTTAAATATTCATAATTTTTTATTTAGTGTATAAGCTAACAATTATTCTAGTTCTAACTTAACTTGTAAATATATAAAATAGAAGTTACTATTATCTAATATTTATTAATAGTAAAATTTTCCAATCCCAATTAGGTATCTCAATCCCAAAAAAATCACTTGTTTTCCGCAATATATTCAACCTAAGATCTGAAAATTCTCTCAGACCAAATTAATTAGTCAGTAATCATCTACGGCAGCTCAAACATCACGGGGACACGTGTCAGTTCATGATTATTACAAATAACAAGTAAAAATTAGATAACGCGTCCTAATAAGGTGTGACGCTGCTGTTATAATTGGACGGTTTTTAATTTTCCCAATCTGCAGCAGCCTAGCTAGCTAAAAATTTTTTTTTTTGGTTGGGAGCCTAGCTAGCTAATGCGATAGATAGATTTATGAAATCTGTACTTACGATTGAGAAGAAAAAACAAAACACAAAAAGGTGCTGATTTTCACTTTTTCTAATTGTCTTCTCTTCTCTTCTCTTTCTATAGAACTCGCGTCGCGTCGTGCGTTCGTTTGCAGCTCTTTTCTTTCCCGTTCTAGATCTGTTATTATATCTGGAGTCGAGAAATTCAAGAGAAGTCCACCAAGAAAATAAATAAATACATTTATATATATATTTATTCATTATATATATATATATAACAATTATTATAATATATAGATCGAAATTATAAATAGATATATAGAGAGGTAGAGGAACTGCAGAGGGAGGATCGGAGGAAGGCTGAAGGCATGGGTTGTTTCCCTTGCTCCAGCAATTATAAGAAGCAATATAAAAAAAGAAAGAATCACGATACCAGCGACAATAATAATGATGTTCATCGCTCTACGAGAAATATTAATGATCAAAATCATGCCCAAATCTCACCAGGTAATAATTAATATTATAAATATTGTTATCTTTCTTTCTTTCTGTGTGTGTGTGTTTGTTTTATCTTTTTCGATCATGGCCGGGTTTCCGAAAAAGATTGATTTTTTGCAGAGTTTAACATCTCGATCGAATTTAATATTTTCATCACCAGGCACCAGCTTCTTGTTATTTTATTTTTTCTGGGATTCGATTTTCTTGATTGAAATTGATCATTTTAATTGGCTAATTGCATGTGCCTCTCTCTCTTCTCTCTCTTTGGTTTGCATGCATGCATATATCTGAGCCATAAATGTGGCTTAAATCGCTGAATTAATCTTGAATTTCTGCTTATAATTGTTAATTTTCTACCCTAGATCGAATTTAATTAATTATTGTCTTATATATTTTGTGTATTAATTATATATGTTGTTTAGATGCAACGTCGACGAAGCTGAGCCCGCAGAGCTTGGTGAAGGATGGACCTGCAGAAGTCGTGTCGTCCTATTCTAGCGATATTCATGATATTGCGAAGGCCAGTGATGCTAATGATTATTCGAGTACTCCTGATTCTAGTCCATCAGAAACCGATGATTTCAAACCAAAAAAGTTCCCCTTGAATGCCTTAGTTGTTGCGACAGAAAATTTCAACGAAGAATATATTTTGGGCGAGGGTGGCTTTGGAAAAGTTTATAAAGGACGTTTACAAGATACCGGTGAGGTTAGTTTGGACTTTGGATGATATATATATATATGCATTATTATAATATAGATGAATTACATTTTGGTATTACCCACGTTTCTTATATTTATAAATCGATCTCTCTAGTTTGAAAAGTTACTATATAATTCTTGAGGTTTTTAATACATGTATAAATATTCTGAAAATACTCTGCTTAGAGTTTCGGCTGGGGATATTAATTGTTGGGCTTTTTTTTTCTTGTGGGGATAATGTACATATTTTTTTAAATTTCGTGGACTATAGAGTGATTTTTCAAAATTGATGGATTGATTTATAAATACAAAAAATTTCGAGGTAGTTAGATGTAAGGGAGGTATACATCTACCACTCTTCAAGTTTGGTTTAATTACAAGTACTTAGTCCCTCTTATTTCAAAAATTACAAATACCCTTGAGATTTCATAATTCTTGTAACACTTTTATCGGGTATTGGTTATTTTTCACACCACTGGAAGCGTCTTGTCTCCTTCCGTTCGTTGGTGTAAGAGTCAATCCAGTTTAAAGCCTAATCGATGTCGGTCAAAGCCTTTACTTGCCACATTTTCACAAATTTTACATGAATAATGAAACCTCAAAGGGGATTTTTGTAGTATATGAAACAAGAGGGGTTAATTTGTAATTTTATCAAATCTCATGGGCAGTGAATGTAAATTTCCCTAGATGTAATTGTTAGTATAATATATTCACATCCATGCATGCATGATTCAATTTCAATTGTTTCATTCTAAATACACTATTAATATATATGAGGCATGCAGGTTGTGGCTATCAAGCAACTAAATACGGGTGGGTGTCAAGGGATCAGAGAATTTGTGGTTGAAGTTTTAACATTGAGTAATGCGAAAGATCCTAATCTTGTTAAACTAATTGGTTATTGTGCTGAGGGAGATCAAAGGCTGTTGATCTATGAGTACATGCCACTAGGTTCTTTAGAGGACCATTTACATGGTAAGTCATTTTCATCCCATCATCAACTATATTTCTAAAAATCTTATTTTATTTTGTCGTATTGTGTTGTGTCTGTCCGATATCGTGTCTGACACTTCTCTAGTATAAAATGTTAAAAAAAAATATATGTATTATCTCCCATATTTCAATATACCATAACTCCTTCTTAACAAGGGTTATGATCCTCAATATTTTTTCTATTTAATGAGGAAGAAGAAGAAAATTAAGTTTCCAATATAAAATTTTATTTTTGTCACCTAATTTTTTTTCGTTTCTTCACGAATTTAATATGATTTTCACGGAATTTCCAAATTCTCGTCTGATATTTGTCGAAAAAATACCCATATCACCAATGGGAAACTCCATGACAACCATTGGATTATTTTAATTGTCTAGATTAACATCTGCACATCAATTGAGAAAGTAATATTCTCAAAATGGTCCAATTTTCATAAAGAGATTAATATAATATGTGGCGATTATCCACAATTTTGTTATAGAACCGGCGTCTATTATAGGGTGATCTATATTTGGATATCCCTAAATTTTAGTATATATACAAATTTATAGTACTTCTAGAGGCCAAAATGCATTTTTAGTTCCGTAACTTTGTACTTATCGCGTTTTAGGTCTTAAGGTATTTTGTTTTGAAATTTAAGTCCTATGTATCGTAAAATATAGTAATGTAAGTCCTCGTTTTGCAATTTAAATCCCATAAATCCTAAATTCCGACGACAACTTAGGCACTTAAATTGCAAAATGATGACTAAAATTGCTATATTTTACGATATATGAGACTTAAATTACAAAACAAAATACCTTAAAACCTAGAATACGATAATTACATAGTTACAAGACTAAAAATACAATTTGGCCTACTTATAGTTTGAGAAATTATTATATATATATCCATCCCCTCGAGTTTTAATGGAGTTGTAAATCTTCTGAAAATACCGCCAGTTTGGGTTCCACTGGGGTTATTTAATTTTTCTCAAAATTAATTACAGAACTTGGATATATAGGTCCTCGAGCCAATAGAAAGCTGTTGGATTGGAACACTCGGATGAAGATCGTGGTCGGTGCGGCCAAAGGTTTACAGTATTTGCACAACAAGATGAATCCGCCGATTATATACCGTGATTTGAAGTGCTCCAACATTTTGCTTGGAGAAGGATACAATCCGAAACTATCTGACTTCGGTTTAGCCAAAGTAGGGCCAACCGGAACTCAAACCCATGTTTCGACGAGAGTGATGGGCACGTATGGATACTGTGCTCCTGAGTATGCTGCGACTGGATACCTCACCTTCAAATCAGATATCTACAGCTTTGGTGTTTTTCTTTTGGAAATCATCACCGGCAGGAGAGCCATCGACAATCGAAGACATGGCCCGGAGACAAATCTCGCTATCTGGGTTAGTTTATTTCATTTCATTTCATTTCTACTCTAAATTTTAATTACGTTTGGTCCTTGACGTTGTTATAAATATAATTAGGTCCACTTAGATGTGTTCATTATATTTAGGTCACTGCATTGGTCTACATTTGGTCAAATTTAATGCAAAACATGAATCCTTAGATGTAAGCGATATCCAAGATAAGGGACGGAGCCAGGATTTCGACTAAAGGGGGGTGAAAATAAAAATAACACTTTTTCATCATTTTAGGGGGGCGAAATTACAAATTATTTAAATTTTATGTACAAAATTAATGAATTATAATATTTTCTAAATAAAATATATAGAGGACGACAAAAAAATTTAGGGGGGCGGCCGCCCCCTTGGCCCCCGTACTACCTCCGTCATTGCCCAAGATCATTTAGTTTAACTTATATTGTATACATTTAGGTCTCATTACCGATTTATAAACAGATATTGGATAATTTAGGGACCTATATGTAATGAACGCATCTAAGTGGATCTAAGTGTAAATATTACAAAACGTCAGGGACCCAAATATAATTCACTCTTTTAATTAGGGATAATTTCATTTTTGGTACCGTAATCATATCCTAGTATAATTTTGGTATCAAACTAATTAATTATTATTCTCAATTTTGGTGCCGTAAATTATAATTTGTAACAATTTTGGTATCATATATTATAATTTATGAAATTTTTGATACATTCGGGATTTAAACATTAACAATCTATCATTAGTAATTAATGGCTCACGCCGGAATGTATCAAAACTGATATAAATTATAAATTATGGTATCAAAATTAAAAAAATAATAACTAGTTTGGTACCAAAATTGTACTAAAATATACTTACAGTTGATATTAACCCTTTTAATTATCTTTTGTGATTTGAGTGGCATAGGAAAATATAGATTGTTCTTAATTTGCCATTTGAAAGGTATCCTAGTTTTCAATATTATGTAGGGAGAATTACATGATCTGGGTATCCTAGTTTGGTGTATATTTTACTAATCTATTATTCCTGTGAAAAAAATTATCTTATAGTGTCCGTGGTTTTAATAAATGTATAAATAATTCTAAAATATCACGACAAACTCCAATTGAAACCCTAATAGGGATATTTTTAAAATATTTATACATTTATCAAAAATATTATGTATTATATGGTAATTTCTTAAATAGAAGTGATTGAATTATAGTTACATAAAATTTTAGAATACCGAAATATATATGATTTACCATATTTATCTAACTATTTAGTAATTAAATTGATAGACTAATAACTCAAAAACACTTTTTGTGTCTTCGTTCATTTATTTGGAAGTTAGAACTATTCCACAATCCTCACATGTGTCATGTTTCCTTCTTCTGTCTTGTCTCTTTCTCATTTTTCTATGTCTCCACTCTACCCTCTCATTTTAGCTTTTTTCTTATAAAACTATCACTTTTAGTCCCATAAAGTATTCATATTTTATTTTTAGTCCCATACATTAAGAAAATCTCATTTTACGTCCCATAAAGTGCGAAAAATCTCATTTTACGTCCCAAAGTACAAAAAATCTCAATGTATGTCTCATAAAGTGTAAAAAAATTTCACTTTATGTTCCAAAGTGAGATTTATGCTTCTTCTATCAAAGTTACGGCCACGTGCAAGTCACGTGTATTAATTATTAGTCAATTAACGGAAATCTCACTTTGGGACGTAAAGTGAGATTCTTGGCACTTTATGGGATGTAAAGTGAGATTTTTGGTACTTTGGAATATAAAGTGAGATTTCTCGCACTTTATGGAACATAAAGTGAGATTTTTGTAATATATAGAACTAAAAACGAAATGTGAGTACTTTATGGGACTAAAAATGAGATTTTCCCCCCGTTTTTTATCTATCTTTAATCAAAAGTTTCACTCTTTTATTTCTTTATTTTATCATCGTGTTATTTTATTTCTTGAACCAACCATTTATTTATTTATCATCAATTTGGTATCGGGACGATTCATGTTCAAATTAGAAAATCGTAATAGTGGCTGTTAAAACCAATTTATGTTGTAAATGTTTTCAAGTTAGACCATCCCGTTTAGAATATATATATATGACGAATTATATTTGGGTTTGTAATCTTCGTTATATTTATATTTAGATCCACTTAGATATATTTATTACATACAGATCCCTAAATTAGTTAATATTTTATATATAAGTCCCTAAATTGGTCAATATTTATTTCTAAATTGATGGTGGGACCTAAATGTATACAATATAAGTTAAATTAAATGATATTGAGTGTCACTTATATCTAGGGATCCTTTATGTTAAATTTGGCAAGATGTAGACTAGTTTATGAGGAACCTAAATGTAATAAACGCATCTAAGTTAACATAAATATAAATATGACAAATATCCAAGACTCATATGTAACTCGCCATATATATATATATATTTCAAAAAAATTCAATCTAATTACATTTTCTTGTTTGTAGGCGAAACCAATGTTCAAAGACCGTAAACAGTTCCGACAAATGGCTGATCCGGCATTGGAAGGTAAATATCCAGTGAAAGGTTTGTACCAAGCTCTAGCCATAGCAGCAATGTGCACTAATGAGAAGCCTGCATTGAGGCCGCTCATTGATGAAATTGTTACAGCTTTTAGTTATCTCGTTTCACAAATATACGATCCAAACGTCGACCCGATCCAAAACACACACAGAAGGGCGAATTCGTCGCGCAGATATGTACTCGATCGAGAAGAGAGATGTGCTTCTCAGTGCGTCGAGAGTGAGAGGAGGACCAAATCAGAGAGCTAATTAAGTTATAAATTAGCATTACTCATCAGTTTTGGTATATATATTAAAATTGGTCACTTATTGTCATGGGATTATTGGTTTACACTTGAATAGAAGTGTAAATTATTAATATAATCTGTATTTTTTAAATTTTATTTTTGTAGGGCTATTAATCACATATAATATATGGTTCATTTGTACAAGTTTTAAGAATATTGACTGAGAATGGTCAGTACTTATATATATATATATATATATATATACATGAACGAGAATATTTATATACATCATAAGTACATTATACTTCATTTGGGTCGTTTTCACTATCATTTTTGGGAAGTATTTTATCAAGATATATATTTTGAAAAGAAATGAAAATTTATATATATTGAATGAGTGGAGTGCAAAGGTTTGATTGGTTGAGATGATATGTATTATTTTGAGATTTTATTTGGTTCAATTACCCAAAACTTCTAGGTTAATTTACGCTAGCCTTTTACAATTTCCTCAGCGGAATTAGCCTGCAACGTTCTCACACCTAATTTATCAGGGTATTTATAAGGTTTTTTAAAGGATATTATGTATATATTTTTATGTTTCAAGTGACTTGGGCTGAGGATATTTGTAAGGTTTAAAAGTTTCGTTTATTTGAATTTTTAAACAAAACTTAGGGGATTTGTGTAATCATCCCTAACAATTAATTTTAAAAATTCCATGCTTGAAAAATAGTTGAGGCGATTGCAATTTACATTTCGATTGTGATTCCCGAACACTTCTAAAAATCTTATGTTGTCGTGTCGATTGTGTCCGTATCCGTCTATTATATATCCCGATCTCCATAAATAGTTGAAAAGGCTAGAAATTGGAAAGGAAACCCACTTATGAAATAAATGTAAATTGCAGAATTCAATTAATATGACCAAACCTAGCTAAAAACATCATGTATAGGACAAAAATACAATTAATTCCAATCTTCTGCACTTCAGCCATTCGGCCAAAGTTTCTTGATTCAAAACTTGGAGGAGTGAAATATGCATAAACAATACAACTATTCAAACTAAAAGTCATTTAAATTATTCCATTTGTTTGATAATCAGATCATATATATATATATATATATATATATATATATATATATATATATATATATATATATATATATATATATTAAGTTCAATAATAACATATATCATACTCAAAAAAATAATCCAAATCCAAATCAAACTAAAAGAATACAAATCTGTCAACTTGATTTGATGCATTTACACCCAAACTCAGAATATTAAAGTACTCCCAATCTTTGTCTTCAAGAAAAAGAAAAATAAAAGGGATTAATTCCCCAGTCTGTTACATTAATTACATGAGGGGAAAAAAGAATCTACCAAATGATAGGTAAATTGTTCTTGTGGTGCACTAATAAGAATCAAAAAAAATTTCTATCACAATTACTACAACTCGCTTAACTCATCTACTCTGCAATTAGCAATCCATAAATTCATAACTGATTTCTTTCTTGAAGGCAAAATTCTACAACAGTCCCTTCTAGGTGACTGCAACCAAAAAAAAGGAAAATGTCATATTTGTTTTAGAAAATAGAAATGAACATGAAATTAAGCTAAGCTAGGGTAGTACTATAAGTGATATTAGCCACATAAAAGTAACAAGTTCAATGAATTTTTTAATCGAATACATACTATGTATGATATTCTTTTGGGAACATCTACTATTTCTAAAGTTATGTGAAAATATTATACATCAATTACTCTTGTTTGAAAAATTATATTCGAATCCCTAATGTTTGAATAGATGTGTAATTCTAGAGAAAATTTCTTCGAAAATACCCCAAGATGAAGCCCTAAATAGAGATATTTTCGAAAGAGTTATATATATATACAATTAATGAAACCGCAAAACTATACGTAATTTCTCAAACTAGGAAGGATTATTTTATAAATTCACTTTACTTTATGAAACCAAGATATAAATTTGTGTATTTCCATTATGAATAGAAAACTTACCTTCTTCCACCGGTCACTGTCCGGTTTTTTCACCACCACGATCGAATCAATTTTCTCTGGTGACTGCGTCCTCCACCGGCAAAACGGCGCCGGCTCCTTATGCCTAGAATAATACCCCAGTATCTGTCCCCTCTTCTCATCATACTTGACCTCGCTCAAGTAAAACAAGAATGGCTTCTGACAAGGATGCCTCGTGTAAGGCCTGGTGTTGAATGAATACGCTGTGAAATCAGCTCTTTTGTACCAGTTAAGAAATGTCCGTGCTGGCTTTTCCAACTCTCTCGGCGACATGCTGCCCCTTATGATTTGAATTACGTAACCCCACGACACCGAAATGGACCAGTCTCGGGTTTTGTCGTAGCAGATGGATTGCTGTATGATGCTGGCGGAATCGAGCTCCGCGGATTGGTAGAGGCGTTTGAGGGCGTCGACGCGGGTCATGCCGGGAAATATTGGATCCACGACGTCGAGATGGTGGATGGAGACCAGCGGTGTGACGGGGTGGGCGCCCAAGAGGCCTAATAGGTTTCCGTACACGTCGTACTGCAGTATGATAAATGACAATATTTATGCGATCAATACATTGATATTTTGGTACACTAATTTGATCATCTGCATTTTGATTTACTAACTATGGAATAATGGAAATCCCAACCAAAATTTTCCCAATTTGATTTTTTTCGTCAGTAAATTTCATTATTAGCTTAACACTATTTGCATTGTTATATTACAATAATGGATTGTAATTGACAAATTATATATTGATAATCAACAATTAAACTTACTTGATGAAACCCAATTTCTTTGGTGAGGGGCACTCCAAGCTCCGCCATGCATGCCTGAATCCGATCATCACTGCCATACAACATCGGATACCTCTGAATACACTGATCCTGCATTTTCTCCAACTCCACCGCCAACGGATAGCTTATGGCGAATCCCCCGCCGCCGTACGCCATAGCATATGAGAAAAATATATTCTGAAGATGACTTTCCGACGAGCTCCCGATATAATAAAACTCATTATGATCATACTTAGAGAGTATTCTCACAAGATTATCCACAATAAAAACGGTGTCGTCATCAGCCATCACAAACCACCTCACATCCTTCACCCCCAGCCTGAGCGTCTCCGAGACAACTCTCGAAATCCTCAGCGCCGATCGCTTACCCTTCCGGTTCTCATACGTGAAGCGGGAGGTGTCGCCGGAAATACGAGTCTCCGGCAGCCCATCGTGGGGAGGAGAAACCACGCCCTTGTCGAGCCACACCACCCCTCTTGTCTTTCCCGGTCGCCACCACTGCCGGAGATATTCTTTCCTCCGACCCCACACATCCGCCGATGTGGCGATCGCGAAGACGATGTGGTTCAGCTGGGTTTCTTCCTCCGGGGGCCTGTCCACGTCGGAATCCTGATCTTCGTCAGAGAAGTTGGATGGCGGGGGAGGAGGGACGCCGACGACGCCGTTCTGATCGAGCTTTCTCTGGGCGGCGGATGATTTTAATGAACAATTGCGATTGCTGTTTCTGTATTGAATGAGCTTGGAGGAGTAAAGCGAATAGATGACGAGAACGGTGACGACTAACAAGGCGAAGGTGTTTCTGAGGCCACCGCCTAAGGAGAAAGCGGTGAATACCATGAGCGCAGCGCAGAGATGGATTAATTGAACGGAGATCAGCTTCAATTGCGTGATAATATTGTTAGATCTGCAAGCATCATTGTAAGTTAATTTGTACCCAACTAAGGAAAAATGTTCTCTTTTCTTTTTCTTGGGCTAAAGTTTGTTGAGAAATCGCCGGGCGGTAACACCTCATTTTCTAATTTTTTTTAATTATTTATAGGAAAAAAAATATTTGCAATCCCAATTTTTTAATTTTTTTGAGCTTCAAACCTAAATTATTTCGGTCTTATAATTACAACATAAACTTTTCAATTTTTTTGAATTTGCAACAAAAACTATTTCAAACTTTTAATTGCAATATGAACTTTTCAATATTTTTCGAATTTGCAATGTAAAACTATTTTTTTTGAAAGTCTACCAGGTTGCAAATGTTAATAAATTCAGTTACTATAGGTTGCAAATTCAAACTAATTGATAAGTTTAAATTACAATTATATATAAATATGAAATAATTTAGGTTACAAATTCGAAAAAATTAAAAATTTCAAGTTACAAATAATTTTTTTCTCTTACTTATATATATATATATATATATATATATATATATATATATATAATAACAATACCATTTTTATATATTGTGGTCTATTCATAAGAAAACATTATAATTTTACTCAAGCTTTTAAAAAGAGAAATATTTTAACATCATATGTGATAGTTATTTGATTATTACATTTATTTGTCACAAGTAATTTAAGGATTTATATTTCATAGATATTATGTATCATTTTTTAAAAATTTAAATTAAGTTAATTGATTTACTTAATAAATTTTATTCAGATTCTATATGATATATTGCATGTACTGTTTTTTAAACCTATATATTTACATATATAAAACATAATATATTTTTTGAAATAGTATAGACTGCACCCATCTTCATGGCAAATATGATACATTTATAAATAATTAATTAATCTAGTATGTAAGTATGTAACACGTGGTAGGCACGGATTAAACAAATAAATTTTAAAATTAGAATTAATAACATGCATAATATGTTCTTTTATTGTTAATTTTGTTATTTCTCTTTATAGATATTAAGTTTCAACGGAATGTCTAATACAATAAATTAAATGAAATATATGGATGTAGGTCTCATGCCTAAAATTGATTGTAAAAATTGTAAAATCACAAAACGATGATCTAAGAGCAACAGACCGTGATAAATAACTAGAATTAAGTTGATGCCCAAAACACCCTCGATCTGTTTTTCCTGATTAGCAAAGAAAATGGCAAAATAGACCCTAAGTTTAGATTAAATTTGCTTACGCCCCCGGGTGTCATCTGGTCAACTTAAAATTTGTTATGCCTGTTTTGCCATTTATTTTGTGAAAATGAAATTAACTCTTTCACTTCACTCAAAAAACAGATTTTGGAGTCAAAAGTTTCCCTCCCTTTCTAAATCCTAAAAACTCTATGGTTTCTTTGTCTTCTTAATTCTCGATCGAACTGAGATGATTGGGATGCCATAACCATTGTTGGTCTTCTTCACGAACTGGGAAGGAAAAATTAACTAATTAGGGTTCAATCATGTTTCAGCGTAGCTTAAGAGGAAATATCCTTAGTGCGACGAGTTTTGTGGGTATATGCGAGTTTGTTAAACCTTCAATAAGGGCATTATGGACAATTAACACCGAAAAAACTAATATGGTCGCAGTCAACTCGCGTGACAAACCAACAGGCATAGTAAGTTGGTAACTTTGTAATGTGTTTTTTTGCAGTAAATTCAAAAGCACAGGGTCCATTTTATCATATTTTATAGTTCATGATTTTTTTATTTTTTTTTTTGTAATTGGACCAAACACGGGGACTTTCCCACTAAAAACCCGTAAATAAATATTGATTTTTGGATCTGAGATATTTTCTCGACAACAGCTATCATTTTTTTTATTTGAATATAATGCAAGATTCCCGATGCCTATATTAAATAAAAATATTATTCGAGAAAAAAATATAGAAAGAAAATTAAAATGAAAATCGAAGAAACAATAAGTTATGGGACTATATGTGTTTCCTAGCGAATTGTTTAATTATATTAGGCATTAACTTATTAAAAAAAATAAAAATTAGGTATTAATTCTTCAAACTTTGAAATTCAAATACTAAAATATAAAATTACCCAAATTTTTGGGTGCCAAAAATGTTTAATCCAAAAATATATTAAAGGATATTTCAGTGGCCAAACGATATTTTTCCTAAAATGACAATTAATATACAAAAAATGTGACATTAATTGATCATATGAATACATGAACGAATTAATTTCAAAAGCAGCTAGCTTCAATATGTCCTCACTCCTCTGGGGGTTTTGATCAGCTTTGTCTACTGTTGAAGTTTTGTCAACATATACATTTAATTCCCAACATTATCTCTAACAATTATTAACCAAAAAAAAGCACTTTACATAAAAAAGCTCATATACTAGCTAGTAACATGTTATCATGCCCCAGTTATCCAAAAATCTAAAAATGATAACGCATACAAACACGTATGTGAGTCCACCCCCATATCTCCTCCATTTTTTCTTGTATTTTTCCTGTTGCAGTGTGCATGCTATGTTTTTTTTTCGAAATTCCTAGTTTACCCTCTTTCTTATTGTATGTCAGGAGCGTGCAAAAGTAACAATACATGGATCCCCTGGCCTCGTTGGACGAGAGGATAAGTCTTCAAATCCTTTAAGTACACCACTGTCCAAAATAAATATTTAATGGTTACACTTGATTTCAAGTTATAAATCAACTACATTTGCCTTTTTTCTCGATGCGGGATAACCACACTCTTTTTTGGGTGCCATAGATTTATATGTAATTAGGTCGAATGGTTCCCACAAATTTCTATATTTATATATAGGTCTCTCTTGTTTTATTAATTACATTATAGTTTCTTGATCGGTCAACCATTAGTCAGTTCCGTTAATTTTTTGGTACTATTGTGTTCGTCTTATCAAGACATTGAATTTGAAATATAAATTTATCTGATTGGGTAAAGAAACGGGAAATTTGGACTATACACACAATTGAAGGAAGATTTCTTAACCTTGTAACTTTCTCGTTTCTTCACCAAATCAGACAAAATTATAGTCCAAATTCATCTTCTCGATGAGACGAGCACTACGGTACCAGAATGGAACTGACTAACGGTTGACCGATTAAGGGACTACGATGTAAAAATAAAATAAGAGGAACCTATATATAAATATGATAATCTATGGAAACCCTGTGTAATTTGCTCTATTAATTATTATTTACTTTAGAATTTGAATTTCTACAGTAAATATTTATCTAAAAGCCCACAAATTATATTTATGAGAAAAGAAGAAAGAAAAAGGGATTAGAGCTAGCAAAAGGTAAAAGCACAGGAAAACAGTGTTCATGCATGTAATAATATGATATAGGGAGAATTTTAAAGGCATAGGGAATAGTGTTTGAGGCATGTGAATAATAGGTGTACAGGCATGGAGCGATGCATAGCCTTTTCGAGAATTATTCCCATGGCCGGCCAGTACTCTTGTTTTTTTCCCCTCTTCTTCGCCCATTTAAAACTGTACTGATTCTGCTAGTTTCTCAGATTATTCAGATCCCATCAATTAAGGGCCGCATTTTTATATATATCAGCACTACTGTACTGTGCACTCACTATCTAATATCTCTTGGCAAGCAGTTCATGATAAGTCAAAGTTTGAGCAATTTCTCAGTTTTTGTTTAAGGTAACTTTTGCATCTTCATATGTACATCTTCCCTAAATCAAGAAGATCCTTAATTCTTTGTATGATTTGCACTTCTATATTATTAATTTAACAATCATGCATCATATTGAAAAATTAAAGATATACTGGCTTGACAATTCTCTCTTCTTTACCTAATTAATTATGAGGTAACTTTTTGGATACATAGTGGTTTAGACTCAATTTCAAGTCCAGTCAGAATTTCATTTGGGGTAAAATTAAAATCTTAAAAATTATAAAGACGTTTATATTGAAAGGGATATTTTAATATTTATAATATATATATATATATATATATATATCATAGATGTGAGACAACCAACCCCTTTCTCTGTTCCATGTGTGTATCAACTGTAGTTAAAACAAGCATGGAGCCTGTGGCAATTCATATCTTCAAGTCATTTTCATTGACAGCGAACAACATTAATTCATGAAACTACCCACGATTAAATTTTATTAGATTGTTTTTTCTGGTTTCCCACTCAATTTTTTCGGAATTTGGGTACTATAAAAATCTTAATTAAGAGATCTAATATAGCATTCCACTAAATCATCAACTGGAATTTAGTTTTCATTTTTCTTTTTGTTTGGGGATATTATTGATCATTTTGGCCTGTTTTAATGTGCATCCAAAATGCCAATATCTTGACCAAACTGCCCTCAATAATGTGAGGTGCTGGGACTTCTGTCGCATCAAATTAATATCACAAATAGACACCCAAGTTTTGTTTGTGCTTTAAAAAAATCTGTAATCCCACTTGGACCCCTAATTTTTGTCTCTCACTGTGTTAAGCCCTAAATCAATTGAGATTGCTTGAAGGTGAAAGTTGTCCCCATATCCATTCAATTTATTTAAATTAAACTATAACCACGAATTCTCATCTAATAATTCTAAAGTGTTTGCATTTTTTTTTTTTGGATTAATATCAATTTTGTTATTATATGATTACCAAGTATAGTTTTGGTATTATAATGGCCACTATTTTCAATTCTGGTACCATAATTGATATTAATTTTGATAGATTTGAGTCTGAATTATTATTTACTAAGGACGCCCCATTGATATTCAAAGCCAAAAATTAATGGACATGTGAGATCCACAACGTTAGTAATTAATAGTTCAAGTCCAAATGTATTAAAATTTATATTGACTATAAGTTTTGGTACCGAAATTAAACATAGTAATCAAATTTATACCAAAATTGAGCTAAATTAAATAGTCACGTTGCCAGAATTGTTATTAACCCACATTTTTTCTTATGTATAATGCATCTAAATAAGCTTTACATAAGCTCCAAAATATTTTGTAAGATGTTCAAAATATATGTCATCAAGAGTTCTAACTTTTAGAAAAGGGCACATGTATTTCTTTGCTGTTTAAAGTAGGATGTTAAAACCTTATAACTATCCTTTTTTAGTATAGTTTACTAATTTATTTCTAAACTTTAATACATTTATTTCAACTTAAATATTAAATTATATTCTCACTTTTTAAATAACAGTATTTCTGGTATAATTATTCTTTGATATAAGATCTCTGTTTCAGCTTCAGCTTCTTATTTCATTATTTATGGGAAACATTGATCGTTCATAGCGAAAAAATACTAAAAAATACAATAATTGTGGCAATTCATCGCATTTAACAGATGCGATAACAACTTCCATATTCACTTTTGAAAAATAGAGTATTGTATGAATAATATACTTTTTCACATGATCTTTTGTGCTACGTAGACCTAACTCGATGGTAAGTGATCGATCAATGTAGATATCTCTATTTCAAGCCAAACTTATTCAAGTTCCCTTCTAATTAATCTATGTGCGACGGGATAACACAACACATTGACCCTCGTGTTTCTTCTTCTAAGCCATAACTTTGTGTCGATACGTTGCTGTCACATGTGGTGCAGTGACAAAACATCACCCTCAGCTCTCCAAGTCCAGCCGTTTTCAATCACCTACCAAGAAAAAAAAAGAAAAAATCTCAATTACAAAAAAACCCAAATTAATAGATATATATAAAACCATAATGCATGAAACAAAAATCATTCTCATCTATATCAAGAAATCAAACAAAAATGCTCTCAAGTACACGCATGTATCCATATATATACTATATACTATTTATATACTGATCTTATGTTCTGTAAATCAATATAATATTAATTTTCTTTAATGTTGAAGCATCAGAGATGGATATGACTGATCAGAATTCGCGCAATACCAAGCCAGCCTCTCTCATCCCACCTCTTCCGCGGGACCCGCGTGGCTCTCTCGAAGTTTTCAATCCTTCATCAAAGAGTTCTTCTTCCACCGCCGCCGCCGCAGGTGTTGCCAGACCGGAAAATACCGTTTACCGACCGCAGCCCACTTGGCAGAGCTGGAGCAGCAATCCTGAACCAGAGCCGGAACCGGAACGGAATAAATTCTCCTCCAAATCCGGCCGAGCTGCGAATGCTGAGGGTATAACGTCATGGATGGCTCTCAAGGATCCAGCGGTGTCTCCACCGCCGGTAGAGGCGGCGCCGTTGAAGACTATGGGTGAGATATTCAATGAATTTGAGGGAAAGAAGTCGCCGGAGGCGAAGGGGAAGGGAGAAGTTGGGTCCGCCGCTGCGAATGGTGAAGGTATAACATCATGGATGGCACTGAAGGACACGGCGGTTGTTCCGGCGGTGGAGATACTCAATGAGTTTGAAGGACAGAAGTCGCCGGCGGCGGCGAAGGGGAAGGGAGAAGCTGGGTCCGCCGCACAGAGGGCCGCGGAGTGGGGCCTGGTTCTGAAGACCGATGAAGAGACTGGTAAACCTCAAGGCGTGAAAGTGAGGAATTCCGGCGACAAACAGGGGAGGAGAGATTCCGGCAACTCGGTTCGGTCCTCCGGTGATTTGTCCGACGACGGAGGAGGCAAAGACAGGGGATTTCCAAGAGTGTCGGAAGATTTGAGGGATGCATTATCAACTTTCCAACAAACATTTGTAGTGTCCGATGCAACGAAGGCTGATTATCCGATCATGTATGCCAGTGCTGGGTTTTTCAATATGACTGGCTACACTTCGAAGGAGGTCATCGGCCGGAATTGGTAAAAATAATTACCTATTCGTTAATTAATTCTCAATTATATATTTTTTGAAAATCTCTCAACTATACGTAAATTCATAATCAATTTTCCTTTGTAAAAATGTTTAATTTTCTTGACATATAATAGAAAAACTGAAAAAGATGGAATTGGACTGAATTTTATTATTCACAAACTTGTGAAAATATCTTATTTAGTTCATGAGATATTTTCTTTTAAACCATATATAGTATATATATTATTATTTTAAGAGTGAATTATATTTTGCTACTCCGAAATAATTCGATATATTTACAAATTGATTCATTTTATTCGAAAAATTACCATAGTACCTGAGATTTTCAATAAATATGTAATATTTATAAAATACTCCCATGCACTTGAGATTATTCTGTAAATACTTATGTCATTTTTCTTCGTATACAGCCGGTTTATGCAGGGAAAGGATACAGATCCAGAAGACGTGGCGAAGATAAGAGAGGCGTTAGAAGGTGGGTCGACATACTGTGGGAGATTGCTGAATTACAAGAAGGATGGGACTCCATTTTGGAATCTACTCACAATTGCACCTATAAAGGATGAAACTGGGAAAGTCCTCAAATATATTGGGTAAATTACATTATTACTCCTTTCTATTTATCTCATTAATTATTTCTCCAATTTTATTTGGGATATATATATATATATATATATATATATATATATATATATATATATATATAGTGTTGGCCTAGAAGTGTCTTTTTTCCTTTTTCATATGTTTTTCGAATTTACTTATTTATATGGTAAATTTGAAAATGATAAAAGTAATTATAAAGATATGAATATTAGATATTTAAGTGCGTTTTAAATTATTGCGTTTTATTTTGAATCACAAATTATAAATCCGCGTAGTAGCTAGTTCAACGTCGAATTAAATAGTGAGTTTGATGGATATATAATAATAGTGTCACTTCTGGAGCTATTAGTTTGTCTCTCTCAATTATAATCGTCAAGTACAGTAATCATCGTAGTCAAATATATTTTTCCTTATTATTGATTTTTTTATATATTATTATTGAATTAAGAAATATAACACACAAGCGTACGTAGTAGAAATACGACTTCGGCCTGCGTTAGCTCCGGAGATATCAATCCATACGTTTGTTGGTTTTAATTCTTCAAAAAATTCCTCTGATTAACTCATAAAATATTTAAGAAAAATAATTTAGAATTAAAAATATATACTTTTATTAAAAGATATTTTCAATTTGTAAATTTAAAAAATATGCTTGAAATACTTATTAATAATAAATTTGGATGGTGGTCCATCCAATCCCCCAACCATCAAGCTGCATGGCCCCTCAGAACATGCAGTAGTCTTTTCAAATTATAAATGGAGCTGCGAATATGCATATCCACCTATCTTATCCAACACTTATTCTTACTTTTCTGATACCAATTCGCCTGTCTTCATCCATACCAATTTTGTGGTTAATTTGATGAAATGAAAAAAGTGATTAAGATAGGAAATATTTGGACCATATTTAACCCTTTTGCATAAATCCTCAAACTTTGATGCATCAATAATTGAACTGATAAGAAAGTCTTACAAAAACTCGCTATTAAAATTTTATATTCTTACATTTACTTTGGATTGGGGTATTTGTAAGGTTTTTCGGATTATAATTTATCATTTTTTTTTTGTTTTAAGGAAATATTTGTAAAGTTTCAAAATTTTGATAGTTTTTCAAATTACACACATATATATATATATACATATATATATATATATATATATATATATATATATATATATATATATATAAATGAACGAGTCTACTGTTTTAGGAAAGATTTATACGTGTTTATGACATGGACAAATTGTTTTTATTCCTTTTGTCCATGTCAACTTATTTCTTTATATAATTTTAACCACAATTAATGTTAATAGAATTAAATGAAAAATTGACTAATAAATGTATTGTAACTCTTTTTCCTATTTCTTTTGTACTCATTTTAATTTGTTGCTAAAAATATTACATCAATTCAATTAATTATTGCATTTTATCACCAATTTTAATAATAAATTTTTTTTTATATTCATTTAACAACATTTAAAAGTCATGTATTAAATTGTTGCATTTTATCACCAATTTTAATAGTTATTTTTTTTAATAATATTCATTTAACAACACCTAAAAATTCTAATATTTTTATTTAATAATGTGAATAAATTTTATTAAGTTATTATATATAAATATTAATATTGCCATAATATAAAGGAAATTTTAATAATGAAATGAATATTATTGTTAATTAATAATGAAATAATAATAAATTATTCAACAAAAAAATAACTATTTATATGATCTATTATTAAATATTTTTTATATTTATATTATTTTAATATTTTTATATCGATTGTGTTCATGATATATATATATATATATATATATATATATATATATATATATATACTCCCTCTATTACAAATACAAAATCATATCATATTACGATTTTTATATATTTAAAATGAGTTTTTCATATATATAGTTCATGATTATTTTATAAAAAGAATTATTTTGGTGTGTGTTTCAAATTATGAGTTAATTAGTTATATGTATTTTTTTTATATGTATTGTTAATAATTATATAAGAAAATATGATTCAATTTATTTAATAATATATATTTTATAAATAGATTTTCCATGCAATATACGGAATATATATATATATATATATATATATATATATATATATATATATTAAGTTATAAAAAAAACTCTGTTAAATTTGTGAAATATATTCAAGTTGTTAATATATAAACTATAATTAATATTAATATATTAAATTATAATTATAAATTAATTTCCTGATGCAACGCAGGATTAAAAGCTAGTTTTTAAAGGAATATCGGAATTCGTATAATTATCCCTAGCTATTTTCTTTAATTGATTCTACCATACAATCAAAGATCAATGTATGGTTGTGGTATGAGTAGGATCACCAACATATTTTTTTGTTAATATGGTCTAAAACCTAGGAATCTCAATATACTTATTTCAATCTTCTTATAGTTATACTATGTGTAAGAAATATTAATATTGATACTTTCTTGTAATTTCTGGAATCAAATTTGACATGTCTTAGAGATTTAATGAAGGAGTTTGCAAGCTTATTCTATTAATTTTCTTTAGTATTTCAGCTACAGTAAAGACAATTTTTGGGTAAATTTAAACATAATAATTATGGATTTTAATGTAAATAAGTGGTGATACATTTTAATTTCCATTTGTATGTAACTTGAATGAATTATAATTTGCAATATTTTTTTTAGAATTGTTAAACTATTCCACGTTGAATTATTAAAGATGTGGTGTTCAATTTATATTGGCTTTGGCAAATCTTCCATCTTCAGTTAGTTTTTGGGGGGTTAAGTTAGACCAAATCAATTTCTTCACATAGTATTAGAGCGAGTTCAATTCTCAATATATCTCTCCACCTCTATCTCTCAACTCGCAAAACTTTACGCTCTTATTTATCACACATATTATTTATAATAGCTTAGACAAACCTCCCCTGTTGAACTAGTTTTTAAATTCAATTAGGCTAAACTCCATTTCCGTAAAAATGTAAAGTGTTGGTGTATGGTGCAGGATGCAAGTGGAAGTAAGCAAGCATACTGAAGGAGCCAAGGAGAAAGTGGTCCGCCCAAATGGACTCCCCGAGTCTTTGATCCGTTATGATGGTAATTGCATAACTCATAAGATAATAATTCATTAAAAAGAAGGGTCAACTATATCAAATATTTCTAAAGTTATATTAAAAATTATAATTAATCCCTCAGTTTTGAAAAGTTATAATATTATCTGATTTTTTTTGTAAATTTATAATATTATCTGATATTTTTAGTAAATATTACGAAAATACCCATTAGGGTTACAGTTGGGGTATTTCCAAAGATATATCTTTGAAAAATTTATATATTTATTGAAACTTCAAGTATTGTAAGATAATTTCTCAAACTAAATTGATCAATTTATTTAATTACTTAATTATTAGGGGTTAGAGGAAGTATGCCATCGATTATTCATATTTTGATTTTATTTTTTTATTTTTATTTAAATATGATACTTATTTTTCTTACAATTCTCTTTTTATGTAAGTGAAAGATATGATTATTAAATATTGTGAACTTCCGGATTATGAGTTAAAAAGATAATATTAATAAATGTATTAAGTGTAACATATTATTTCCTTTATTAGGTTGGTAAAAGTAACTTGTATGGTTATTATTGGATAAAAAATAATATTTAATTGTAAAAAATATTGAGGTTAAATTATCATCTAATTTATTTATTATTAAACTGTATTAATTTATTAATATTTTAATTTTTTTAGCATTATTATTATTATTATATGTTTTTTAGTATTTTTATTTATATATATATTTTGGCGCCCTCTAGCTCGACAAAAGGAGATAGCTTCAAATTCAGTAACAGAGCTGGTGGAGGCAGTGAAGAAACCAGGGCGCGCAAGAGCACTCAGCGAATCAACCAATCGCCCATTTCTCAGAAAATCAGACGACCATGAAATCTTCGACAGCCAAATACGGCGTACCACCGAGAACACCGCGCCTCCACGCCGCCATTCCCATGCTGGTACGAGAACAGCCTCCATGAAAAAGATAAGTGAAATCCCGGAGAAGCCTCAGAGGAAACCCTCTCGTCGCTCTTTCATGGGGTAATTTTATCAACCAAATTCGTCCTTTCTTTTAATTTATTTTTAATAATTTCATACGGTTACATGTATATATGCAATTCAAGCCTAATTTTTGTGTTCTCTTTGCAAAATTTTCGATTATGTTTAGAATTCTGAAAAAGGGGCGACGAGCGAGTACAGCGCAGGAGGAGATGGAACCTAATTTTGATGAGGATGAGGAGAATCAAAATGGTTTTTCTTCAGAGAGTGAGGATGATGGGAGGCCGGATAGTGTAGATGATAAAGTGAGGAAGAGGGAAATGAGAAAGGGTATTGATTTGGCCACCACTCTCGAACGTATCGAGAAGAATTTTGTCATTACTGATCCAAGGCTGCCTGACAACCCTATTGTAAGTATATTGGAAATTGCAATTTCGGGAATGTGAGGTTTTTCATTTTCCCCCTTTTCTGATGCTGTCACCTTTTCTCTTAATTGATACAATTGCCAGATATTTGCTTCTGATAGTTTCTTGGAGTTGACAGAGTACAGTCGAGAAGAGATCTTGGGGAGAAATTGCAGGTATAGCTTAAGTTGTGAAATTCTTAGATGGGTATGAGAACTTTTGTATGATTTTCATTGGATTTCAAGCTATTACCAATGGAAATCATGATTTTCAACTAAGTCCAACTTATGGAAACTTATTACTTTTTGTAGATTTCTTCAAGGCCCTGAAACTGATCCTGCTACTGTAAGGAAAATAAGAGAAGCTATTGATAACCAAACAGATGTCACCGTCCAGCTCATTAACTACACAAAAAGTGGTATGTTTTGTGGACCTTGATAAATTTTAGATTTATTCTTTTATTTTTTAAATGATGACTGTAAACTCCGTTGGGAGTGTTTACGACAGCATATGTTGCTATTAGGAATATATATATATATATATATATATATATATATATCGAAGAATGAGTGTAGTTGACAAGTTTAAATTGATGTTAAGCTATAAAGATATGCATTTTTTGTGTTTTCAATATGTGATCCCCAAAGTATTTTATATAACCTTGGCCAGTTTAATGAATTCACAGGCAAAAAGTTTTGGAATTTGTTTCATCTGCAGCCTATGCGTGATCAAAAGGTAAGCTTTTGCAAGTCATTTCTGATTTTCTGTTGTATGTTTCTAACTACTTGCCTTTTGTTTTAATTGTTGAACAGGGAGAAGTGCAGTATTTTATTGGAGTCCAACTAGATGGAAGTGAACATGTTGAGCCGCTTCATAACTGTATCCCTGAGGCCACAGCACAAGAAAATGCAAAATTTGTATTCACCTTTGCTCTAATATTTCTTGGCTTCCTTCTCTTTCATTCATGAGTCTATATCTTTACGGTTGTAAAGTACAAATAACTCGATATGTTTCACGTCTAGTACCTTCTTAATGATGACAAACCCCAAATCTGACTCCACTTTTTGCTTAAATGAAGTGGATAAAATGTGAAATCGTTGGATAATTTTGATCAACAATTTAAGTTGGCAATACTGACGTGGTCATTCCCAGGTGAAAGAAACTGCTGTTAATGTTGACGAGGCTGTGAGAGAGCTTCCGGATGCCAATACGGTAACATCCCAACTATTTTTGTAGTATACATAAGTTCTTTTCTTTTCCGGGGGGAAGGGTTGGGGTGTATTGGACTTCGTTAGTATCTGCAGACCCTAAGAAAAAACACTTTTATGTAAAGCGCCTTTTTCAGCAATTTGGCAGTGTTCGAAAACCAACTTCCACTTATGTTAAGCATAAATAAGCTAGAAGCTAGAAGCACTCAAGGATATGCTTTTGGCTTCAGCTTCTATCTTCTATGTTATTTTCCTAAATAAATGGAAGTTAATATATTGAGGGTAGTAAAAGTGTTTCTCAGCTTTTCTTTCCGGAACTGCCTTTTTTTTTGCAAACACTATCCACTTTTACTATTCCAACTCTTTACAACTTCAACATCTACTTTAGCTTCTCTAGAAGTAGTAGAGTTTGCAAACACCCCCTTCATATAGGAACTCACAATTTCAACTCAATGTGCAGAAACCCGAGGACTTGTGGAAGAATCACTCAAAAGTTGTTCACCCAAAGCCCCACCGGAGGGATAGCCCTTCCTGGAAAGCTATTCAACAGGTACAGTGATATGTTCAGCTGAAAATACATGACCTCTCTGATATAGGATCCCCAATTTATGCAGTTTGAGAAATTCTTCTACTATCTTCTTGCCCTTGGTCTTATGAATCTGCTGTGTACTTTTGCTCGTACTGAGTAATCTTAAATTTTTGCTGCCTTTTTCAATTTTCAGATTCGAGATAGTGGAGAAGAGATAGGTTTGAAACATTTCAAGCCAATAAAACCTCTAGGATCTGGTGATACTGGAAGGTATGCATTTTAGTCATGATATATAGTTTTGGGTTAATTACATGAAAACCCCCAAAAGGATTGCCTGAATACAAAAAACACCTTGGTAATTTTTAAATTACAATTAAAGCCTACTTTGCTACAAACGTTTACCACCTGATCCTTTGTACAGTCAATGTTAAAAAAGTTGCTTACGTCATTGAAAACCTACCAAAACTACCCCTTATTCACTGTTTACATACTTTTGGATTGGCCATTGTACCCTTTTGGGTTAATAAGTAATATTAGGGTTTTTTTGGGTACAAATTGGGGTTATTTATAGGGTGGATTATGAAAATGGAATTTCCGTTTTCATTTTAATAAAATTTTATTCATCAATATTAATTAGATAATTTCTACCAATAATTTCATTATTAAGTCTTTTAATAATATTAAATACTATATATATATATTTATACGGAGTCTTATTGTTTTATAAATTAAGAAATGAAATCAATTTAATTCATTAATAAAATTATTTTAAATTAACACAAATTATTATTAATAATTAGTATTGTTTAAAGTATTATCATAGAATTCGCATTGAGATAAATTATTAAATAATTACCATAACATAAAATTTAGTATTAAAAGTACTCTAATCTTCTGATTAGGCGAACCAAAATTTTCTGCCGGACTACTAATCACAAATCTGCATTATTTTAAAAAAAAAAAAAAAAAATACACATACAAAATGAAGCATGAACATATGATATTTATGAGAAAACGTATGTTTAAATTTTAATTATCCAAAAAATATATAAAAATAATCTTCTGAATCTGGTGTACTCTACGGCACCATCCCAACCGAAACAACATCCACAGCACTTCCACAGCCTCCGGTCCAGAAGCCCAATCCAAAGCCACCATAGCCACCACGACCAACTAGCTTAGCCTTCTCCGTCACTGAACGCTCTTTCTCTCTTTTCCCCTATCTCTCGGTCGTTTCTTTGCCGCTAAACTACCAGTCGTCGCCGCCTAGCCTTCTCCCCCCCTCTCTCACGGCCGTTCCTTCGTTGCTCAACCACTATTTCCATCTTGCCGTCGCCGCCTTATCCTTTTCACCTCCCTCTTCCAATATTAATTAGATAATTTCATTAATGTCTATTCTCGCCCTCTCTCTCTTCCTTAATGTCTATTCAGTCTTTTTTTAAAACTTCCCGTCAGGGGCGAAATGATAATTTTACAATTTCCTCTAAAACTACCGTTGAACAAAAGTCAAAGTGGTTGTTTTGTAATTTAAAAATTCAGAGTGTTTTTTTTTTATTTAGGCCATAATTCGGGTTATATGTAATTAACCCAATCGTTTTAAATACTTTGTTTTGGGGGCAAATAAGAGCCATAATCGTTTTAATAACCACAATCATTATTCACTTCATTTCTATCTCCTAGAAATTTCATATTTCCTGAATGGGATGATAATGTCATGTCAAACGACAAACAAGTATGCGACTCTTTAGGAAAGAAACTCTACATAAGCGAGAAGTAATTTGTTGTGGACTTTTTGCCTCATTCGAACAGATCAATCATCAATGTTATTTGGACGTAGCTGATTAAGCTTTCACACTTATATGCAGTTATTGTCTTTTTCTAAAGTGAACGAGGTCTATCCCTCTTGTTGCTTGGCAGAAGAGTTCTTGTTGAATTTGTTTTTTTCCCTTAATCTTCTTAAAAAAACTAAAAAAATGACATCCTTGCAGTGTGCATTTAGTAGAACTATGTGGAACAGGGCAATACTTCGCAATGAAAGCAATGGACAAGGGTATAATGCTCAACCGAAATAAGGTAAAAAGCTGAAAGTTGCAATTTTTGTTTGCAAGGTTGTACATCTGAATGTTCAAAGACCATCTGAGCTGCTATATTTTTCTGCCATACACACACACACACACACACACACATATATATATAGGGCTGATCACAGTAACTCTCCCTGAAGGTTAAACTAATTACAATCTAGTCCCTTTTCAGAAATTACAAAAATCACCCAAACATTTCAATTTAATGCAAAAAACTTCCTAAAATAGGCTGATAATTTGCATTTTGGCTTATGTTGTATAGTTTCAGATGTTTTTTTGTAATAAAGTGAAACGTCAAGGAGTTTCCTGTAATTTCTGAAAAAAAAAAGGAATAAATCGTAATTAGAGAACAAATAGGGGTAGTAGATGTAGTTCGCCCAGATATATATTTTTAGTATAATTTGGACCATAAGAATCACGGACATCAAATCTTAACTTCGTTCTTTTTCTTGGATTGTGCAACTTATTATCTGTAGTGGTGTTTGCTTTTCCTAGCTATTTTGCTCTATTGGTGTTCTTCTTCCTTTCCTGCAGGTGCACAGAGCTTGTGCAGAGAGAGAAATCCTAGACATGTTGGACCACCCTTTCCTTCCTGCATTGTATGCCTCATTTCAGGTTAGCTGAGAAGAAAGAAATCCTTTGAACTTGCAACTCTCCCTATACGTAACAGTTTTATTGAGTCAGGGATGTTATCTAGTAAATAAAGAAAATTCTCTAATTAATTCAGAGGCTATCCATGTATTTTTTGCTTCTTATCGTAGTCAATAACTTTTTGTTTACTATTTAATTCAGAATTTTGAGAACATTGGTTAGTGTTACAAATTTTGGGTTGCCACTTTTCTCTGAAACTTTCGGGAAGTTGATCCTTCGAATTTCATTGCAGACCAAAACCCATATTTGTTTGATAACTGATTACTGCCCTGGCGGAGAGCTCTTTCTTGTTCTTGAGAGACAGCCAACAAAAGTTCTGAAAGAAGATGCTGCAAGGTAACAACTTTGTGAAATATGCCCAAAAAGTTTAAAACTGATGCTTTTTATGCATTATAAGTGATGAGAAACATTACATGAAGTTTTTGTTCTTGATTAATAAAATGCTTACAATTTGACTATTAAAAGTAGTCATAGCCTCACAGGTTCCATTAAATGTAGTCATTTAGAAGTTTTTATCCATTTGAAAATCATTTGAATGAAATCTCAGTCGAAGATCAGAAGTTCAATTTATTGGATGCATTATATATAACCTGGTTCTATCATGGAACTGACATAGGGTTTTATTTCTTGTAGATTCTATGCTGCTGAAGTCATAGTGGCACTTGAGTATCTTCACTGTCAAGGTAGAGCCTATTAAACAAGGGATGTGTGTGTGTGTGTGTGTGTGTGGGGGGGGGGGGGGGAGACAGAGAGACAGAGAGAGTGAGATTTTATTTATATATATCCTTGAAATCTTGCTTTTATTCCTTCAGGTATAATCTACAGGGATCTTAAGCCGGAAAATGTTTTACTTCAAAACAACGGGCATGTTGCTTTGACAGACTTTGATTTGTCCTGTTTGACATCTTGCAAGCCACAGGTAGCGTCTTCTTCCGTTATCACAATAAACCTTGTGTGAGAAGATGATGCACAAACAACTAAAACTTGATGAGTATTTTGTGTATTTATGCAGCTTTTGATTCCAGAGATAAATGAAAAGAAAAGGCATCAAAAAGGTCAACAGACTCCAATCTTTATGGCCGAACCAATGAGAGCATCAAATTCTTTTGTCGGTACTGAAGAATATATAGCTCCGGTTGGTATCTTCTGCAATAGACTAATTTTATATTTGTTTCTTTCCTTTTTCCTGGTCCAGTCATTTTTCATCATGCCATTTATTTAGACTATACTCGTATTAATTGTTTCTATGATGCTGGTACATTAATTATATGATTTAACTGAATGAAAAAAGGTTTACTTGGTATCTTACATTTTTCTACTGTCCAAATTGTTTATTTCCGTTATTGTTTTCTTTCTATCTTATTTGTTGTGCAGCCAATATAGAAATTTGTGCTGACTTATTTCGTTTTTAAAATAAACAGGAAATTATTACTGGGGCAGGCCATACTAGTGCAGTCGACTGGTGGGCTCTAGGTAATTTGTGTTCTTTTTATGAGATCATACGTCAAATTTTGTTTATAATTGTTTGTCCTATTTGAACTGTGCTTTCTTATACCTATGTTTTCGTTGTGGTAACATTCTCTTAGGTCAGAATGTATGCACTTACCATAATTTCCAAGCTCTTAAAACATTACAATTCATATTAGTATTATCATCCCACTTATTACTGATCGAACCCTTGTCGATTTGTAGGAATTCTCTTATACGAGATGCTGTATGGATATACACCATTCAGGGGAAAGACAAGGCAGAAGACCTTTACAAACATTCTTCACAAAGATCTTAAATTTCCTAGAAGTAAAGAGGTGCCTCCCCCTAGCTATTTCATATACTTTGATTTTTATACCAAACGCGCACACACGCGATGATGGCACAATATATATTTCTTAGGGTGAATTACATCTACTGCCCCTGGTTTGCCCTATTAACAGTATAGTCCCTCGTTTTCCGGAAAATTACAAAATTGTCTCTGACATTTTACTTTATTACAAAAACTCAACAAAAATTGTGCAAAGCCTTTTTTTCCCCTTAAACGTGTTTCCTTTGAAATGCTGAAATAAAAACAAATACTAGATTTATGGAATGTCTGAAAAAATAATAATACAATTCCTCAACTTTTCACAAAATTACAAGACAGTCCTAGTGTATTTTTGTCTTAAAAACTGACATTGGGGGGCACAGGGGTATTTTTGGAAAAAACAATGAAAATTGGTGGAATAGCTATGGAACTGTAACGGAAGTGAAATGTCAGGGTATATTTTGTAATTTCTGAAAACAAACAGACTAAATTGTAATTTCGCTAAACCTCAGGGTTAATAGATGTAAAAAATCCTATTTCTTAAAACGTATTATTAGCTGTTTGATATGGTTTACGTGCAATAGAATCTGTGTTATCGGTACACAAAACATGCATATTCATGCCTTTTTTTTTTTATCATTGTAGAAGGCAGCATAATTTTTAATAAACTTTTGGGTTGCTACAGGTTAGTCTCCAAGGAAAACAGTTAATGTATCGGTTATTACACAGAGATCCTAAAAACAGACTAGGATCACGAGAAGGGGCCAATGAAGTGAAGCAGCATCCTTTCTTCCGAGGTGTTAATTGGGCTCTAGTCCGTTGCATGGTAAGGATCAATACTCTCTTTCTGAAGTTGAACTGACAGAATTCAATTATCTACATAGTACTTGAGGCAAGACCAATCTCCTCCATATATCGGAGATGACAATATAAAAGGCAAACTATATACTTAATAAAAATAGAAAACAATTGTTTTCTGTCCAAACTATATGCGCTAATGTGCAAACCACGTGAACAACTTAAGGTCAATTTTGTGCCATTCAAAGCATAATCCCTATAGTTGAAGAAAATGAGCCATTTATGCTTTGAACTGCACAAATTTGCCCTTAAGCCATTTTATTGTTTTCATAATTTGCTTCTGCTCTTCATAAGCATTTAGTAGATTAATATTTTCGTAAATCGTTCAGAACCCTCCTATGCTCGATAGTCCCCTTTTCAAGGAGAAAGAAGCTGATGTGGATCCAGGACTTGAGGATTTGCAGAAGAATGTTTTCTGAAAGGTAATTCTATAATCATTTTCCAACTTATCCTTATTAATAACATAGAGAGGTAATGAAATGTTATTCTGAAATACAATCTGATCATTCTTATGAAGGAGACAAGATTTCTGAGGCAATTGACATTAGCTGATTCGTTTTTGTGGTTATTTATGCTAAAAATCATCCTGGTAATCGATCATCTTAGATTCCTGAGAAAGTTGAAAACAATTCCGTCATTCTTTTTGTTTTTGTGGTTATTTCTGAGCCTTGCTCTTTTGTATATTTAATGGTTGTGTAAAAGCTTGCTTGCTTTTAAGAAATCTCCATTCTTTTTTACATGCTTTGGTTGTATTTCTGTACATTAGAGAACTGGTGCAATGGTAATGGTTGTTTGTTTAGTTGTTTTCTCTCTCAACGTTTTGTTAATATTTTTTGTTAACAAACCACCATCTTAACTATGTATTTTTACACATTGCCATCTAAAATTATTTTTGGTGGTTTTGTCAACCGTAAACCGCCCATGTCCAAATTATGTGAACAATTTAACAACAATTTTGTACAATTCAAAGTGCAGAATTTGAATGCTTGGAATTGCACAAAATTACCTTAAAAAGTGTGCATGAGCCGTTTTTTGGTAGCCAAAATCACCCGAAAAATGGGTTTAGACGTTGCAGACGGTAAAGTGTAGAAAATGCATAACTGGAATGATATATAGTTTGTAAAGAAATAAAAAAAATTCCGATGGCAATGCAGACATCAAAAATCTTTCTCTAATATTAATATAATATACATGAGATGGTTATGATATTAATATTATTGATCAGACCACTGCCCGTCAAGATCAACAACTCATTACTCAGCTCTTGATGTAAAGAATTTTCAATTTGATGATGAAGAGTTGGGAGTTTCAAAACATTGGTGTTACTGTTACCTGACCAACGAACAGTACAAACAAGAAAATGTTTCAAAAACTGAATATTATTATTTGAAGGCAAGCTGAACATATATAATTAATTAATATAATGCTTTTGAACAAAATCAGAGGAGAATACATATATAATTTTATCATTGCTACTCAGCAAAATTGAAATTCAAAAGTTTTCCTTGTGAAATTGGAAGCGGCTGGACGAAATGACGTTGAATTCATGACAGAGCTTTTTGATTTGCCTCATTACAGTTGGAACTCCACAATAAAACACACCTGAGACATAACCATTAATTCATTACAAATCCTACTTTAATACCATCTTGTCATTATTATATATAATGAAAAAGAATAATTTCACGAGAAAATCGAGTTTTTTTAAAATCACTAAATGGATACAATTAGTGAAAATTTTTACACTCTGAGAATATAATGATTAAAGAATTTACCTATTCGAGTAGAAGGATGTTTATTGGCTAAACTCGTGAATATTTTTCTCCAGTTGGGCCTTGCAAAATGCGTCTTTATCTGCATACGTTGTGAGTTCAAAGGTCAGTCTTAATTAGAATCAATAAAATCAAGAAAATGTATCGCTTTAATGTGACAACAGTAAAATTACCTAAATGCATGGTTCACAATACTAGCTAGGTGAAAAAAAGTTTCTAATGGTTTGCTATAATTACAAATTTCTTCCTCTGTTTTTTAAGAATTACAGGAAACCCCTTGAGGTTTCAAACAATTAGAAATTACAAGGGCTTTTTTTTGTAATTGTTTGAAACCTCAGAGACTTTCTGTAATTTTTGAAAACAAGGAGAATATTTTGTATTATGACAAACCTTAAGGGGTACCTGTATGTAATTCGCGTTATTATTGGAAAATTTGGAATGCATATATGTGTACCTTGCTTTCTGAAACAACGTCTACTCCATTTTTAGCGTGTTGAAGCGACTGCACCATTGCTATTAGCGCTGATCGGGCATCTCCTTCCTCGTACACGCTTGTCAGATAGTTGTGCATTTCTATCATTTCCTGCAAAATTGATAAACTTTCATCAGAAAAATATTTAAGGGATAATAACGAAGAACCCCCCCTGAGGTTTACTTGCACACCATCTAAACCTGAAACCATATAATATCTTCTCCCTGAGTTTTTATGTTGTTTATATTCACACCTTGAAACTGAGAAATATTACGAAACATACTCCGAGATTTGTTAAACATTACGAATACCCCTGAAACTAATAGAAAATCATTGACTTTCATTCAATTTGGGCATATTTGAAATGTTTCAAGGTTTGGATGGTGTATGCATATGTTTTGCAGATCTTAAGGAGGTAACCGTGAAATTGGAAAGTTTGAATGGTTTTTGGGTAAAAAATGCAAATCTCAGTATCCATTTCCGTAAATGACCCAATATTAAATGATTACCAAACGGTGAAAAACAATGATGAACTCAAAAAAATATAAGATTTTAAATCATAATTATATTGAATAGAAATGGAATGAAATGAGATTCATCCGATCGAGTTTGAAGTTTTATGATCATTCTGATGTATATATACTTACGTTGTGATCGTGGTCTGCAAGGTCGTCCATAACACCTTTAAACCACTCAAAGGAGCTTTGTTCCCTTGTCACCCAGTAGAAATAAGCTTTTTCGGGCCCTTTATCGCCTGGGACATTCTGATTTAGAACCTGCAGATTGATTAAGTAATTTTAATCTGTTAAGATTATTTCATTTTTTAAATGAAAATATAATTATGTTTAAAATTAATAGAATTATGAAAAAAATGAATACGTACTGATCTTGAGTACTCATTGTTGACTATGTCTTTTATAATGCTGATAAATGGAGTGGCTCCAATACCCAAACCAACGAGCACAACGATGTCGTATTTCTTGTAATTCTGAGCTGGTGCGCCATAAGGCCCCTTAATCAGGATTCTTGGGAATCTGCTCAACATCGAAATATAGAAATATAGAAATGTTATAAAATAAATGGTACATGATAAATAAATTTTAGAAAATATATATAACTACAACATATATTACAATATTTTCTCACTCTTCTTCATCAGATCCTGGATCATGTGCCCTTGTTTCCATTCTCATTAGATTTCCTCTCGTTGGTCGATCTTTTGAAGGTCGACAAGCCTGTATCATTTTTCAAAGGCCATATACTTAAGAGGAAGAAAAAGGGTACTCATTTATACAAAATCCTCAGGTTTGTGCCTTTTACAATTTTACCATCGAAACCTTACAACTTTACTCTTACCTCTCTGAGGGGGGTATTTGTAAGGTTTTTCGAGGGTATTATGTATATATTTTTATGTTTCAAAGAGGGTATTTATAAAGTTT
Organism: Verbena officinalis; assembly: GCA_958496215.1. Classification (NCBI taxonomy): domain Eukaryota; kingdom Viridiplantae; phylum Streptophyta; class Magnoliopsida; order Lamiales; family Verbenaceae; genus Verbena; species Verbena officinalis. The sequence goes on from OY292385.1 coordinate 3,989,608, forward strand.
CAATTTACCAAAAAGGTGATTGAAAGGTTTCAAGATTCGATAATTTTTTCAAATTTTAAACAAACCTTAGGATTTTTATGTAACTATCCCGTTTTAGGTATAACATATTATTTGACTATTATGAGTTAATAAGCTATCTAAATTTTTGCTTCATTTGTATAAAATTGTGCAGTAGTTTTGAATTGAAAGTTAGGTTAGAGTCTGATTAGGTGAAAATATTGAAATAAGATAATAAAGAAAATACTTAAGATAATTAATAGAATATATGACCTTTTTGAATCTGTTTCTAAGTTCAGTGGTCCAGTCTCCCAATGTGCGTATGTGAACGCTTAGATAACCATCATCTGGTGCAGAAGTGATTGAAAAAGGATGCCTGTAATTAAAGTGAAAATTAATCAAGACCATTGGCATATATAATAATATGAGTTTTGCTGCTATAACTTTGATCTAATTTAATTTTGATATCAAATTGATTATTTTCTAATTTTGTTACCACAACTTGTAATTATATCACCAATTTTGATACATTGGAGCCTTGGCTGTTAGCACGTGTTTGTTAACTTTAAGCTTTTGATAGTAATGGTACACCGTTAGTAATTATCTACTTGAATTGGGTCCAACCTTCCAAATGCACTAAATATTAATACAAATTATAAAATATTAATACAAATTATAAGTTAGGGATAATTACACAAACTCCTGTGAAATCTTAAACAATTGAAATTTTACAAATACCCCCTTGAAACATAGAAATACATACATAATGCCTAAAGTTATAAGATTCCGATGGTGTGAAATTGCAAACGGCATATATCTCATGGAATTTTGTGTAATTAACCGTATAAGTTATCTTTGTATAGCATTCGCTCGTAAATAAATTGAGAAAAGTGATAACAAAATTGAACTAGTAGGACGAATTAAGGTAACAAAAACTTGTATTAATCCTTACTGGATCACATCGACAATAATGATGTAAAGTTATAGATTATTACCACTCAAAATTTGATATATCAGGGCACTTGACGAAAATGTACATCCCACTTTTGTATTTGAATCCAGGAGGTTTACTCAGGTATAATGCCAACACATTTCCGCTATATATGACAGCCTGTGAATTGTGATCAAAATTTAAGGAAACAAAATGAACTGAAATTGAAATTCTTGCTGTAGAATTTGAGAAAACCAATGAGTAAATTAATTAAGGTTTATGTACTGACCCTAATGACGTCAAGACTGTCGTCGCGATCATAAAGGGTGAGGATTCTCTCACAAACATAAACCAGCATTGGCACAGCAACATATATCCATGTCTGCCAAGAGTTAATGTAATTTCATTTTTCTTGTTTATGCTACCAAGACTGATCATATCAACTAAAACATGTACAGGATAATCATATCCGAAGTAATTAAAAACATACCGTCTTTTGAAACCACTCCCCTTTCGTGAGAAATAAGTAGTAGCCATGAACAATCAACAGCACGTAAACAACCGCCAGCAAATGATGCGCATACCAGAAAGAATTAAACCCGGCCAAATGATTCAACGGCCATGGCAACTTCACCACACTCTTCCTGAACGAATGCGTCGCGAGTGTGAAAGAAAACATCATAATACTTATCATCGCAATTCCCGTCCATCCCGGAGTCGACTGCACCAAATCCGCATAACTCGGTTGTTTGTAATGAAACGCAGATCCCAGAATAGCATCAAACTCAGTTTTCGAACACGAAGATATCTTCAAAAAATCGCAGCCCAGATGCATCATTATATGAATCGCTGCGCCCAATAGAATCCCGACAGCGATCAGTTTGTGGAAGTTGATGTTTTCGTCGAACGGGACTAAGTATCCGAGAAATGTCTCTCTGAGCTTAGTCAGTGTTCGGCGGCAGACGGGTAAGAGAATGAGAGCCATGTTGAATTTGATGGTTTCGGCGGCGCCTTTGGCGAAGCATACACAATGTCCCATGATTTTGAAAGCGGATTTGTCTTGGTATTGACGGTATTTCCAGACAAAGAGGGAGATGTTTATGGTGATCCATAAGACGATGATCCAGATTCTTTTCCAGTTTTCTTGGAAATGTTCGCTGGTTTTGGAGATGAATTTGTTGACGGGAGTTCGGTATTGTTTTGGGATCATTGTTCTTGCGAGTGATTGTGTTCTATTGCTGGGTTTTTGGACTTCGTTTGAGCTTACTACACCTCTTAATAGTGCTTCGAGTTGCCACATCTGTTTACACAACAAATTTAGAAGAAGAAGAATGTGGTCGATTACGAACATTTACAACTATATTTTGGAACTAGTTCAATGAATTGAATACAAAATTCCGTGGAGTCAATAGTATCTAAATCCTCTGGTTTTTCTAAATAAGAACGAAGACTTCTCTGATTTTAATATTATGGTTGTAAGTAATTTGAAAATATTTTGAAAGCAGATGTTTTCGCCTCCAATTAATTAAAAACCATGAGGTAATTTCTAGATTTTGGCTATGTTTACACCATCGAAAGTGTCCGATTTTTTGCAGTTCATTAGTCTAAGAGTCAAGGTAGCTTAAAGCCTAAATGATGTGGATCAAAAGTCTCTATTGGTCACATTTTTTCAATTTTATATGAATAATGAAATCTCAAGGATTTTTTTTTATAATTTATAAAATAAGAGGGACTAATTTATAATTACACAAAACCTCAGGGGTAGTGGATGTAAATTTCCATTGGCAATATCACTACTTTTCAATAGTAACAACTTATAACATGGACTTACCAAAAAAAAAACTGATAACATTGTCATCATGGAAAAGTTAAAATTCACTTAATGTTGATTTTTAATTTTGTAGTTGAATTACATCTTATATGTGAAAATCTTTACCTCTATATATCCATGATGGTCAGGATCAAGGTCTTCCATGATTAACGAAGCATAGTGTTCAGCATCTTCCTTGAATTTTGACAGCTTATTTGCTGAAGCACTCATTATTAGAACCTTAAAACATTTAAGAATGCTGAGAAAACTTCTGAGCGAAAAAAAGGACCAATACAAATATAGAAAATAAGATAATAAGTAACTCCCATCAGAACCTTGCAAACTTCAGGGGTATTTGTAAGATTTTGATGGTTTTTCGGATTTATGTGAAAACTTCAGGGGGTTTGTGTAATTATCACTAGTTAATTAGTCACCTCTTTAACCTCTTCCTCTGATAGCTTCCCATCACCATTCTTGTCACACCTGCAGAAATAAACAAAAAATTCAATGCTCTCAGAAAACATTCTTAAATTTAACTTCACAAGCCTATTCAATTTCTTACAGAATAAACAGCAAGAAACTTAAAAAAAAAGAGAGGAACTTAATTTCAACTTCTCGTACATGTCAAAGAAAATATGAAGCCTCGTATCAAGGTCTGAGTTCGTCATATCTTCCCAGAATTGTCTCATTTCGTTTATATCAATCCCATTTTTCGTGTCAACATTCCCACGTCTCGCCAGGGCCTCAAACAACTCCTCTGCAAATTCTTTGCTTTCTCCCATCCCTTTCACATTCCCAAAAAAAAAAAAAAAAAAAAAAAATCCCATTTCAAAAATCGAAACAATTTAAAAAAAAAAAAAGAAAATTCTAAACAGGCCCAAAAAAAATAATAATAAAAAAGAATAAAGTTACCAATGCAGACCCCGAATTTATCCTTGAAAAGCCTTCCATCAATTTTATTCTGATCGAAACGCTTCTCAATAGCTTTCCATGCATCTTCTTCTTTCCCTGTGACCGTCCGGTCAAGAAATCTCAGGCTCATTATACCCCGCGTCGCACCTGATTCCCGCCTTCCCAACTTCGAGGAGGTATTATTATTATTATTGTTATTGTTATTCACATCTCGTTGCTGATTATCTTTCATCGGCACATTATCCATACTATCAATATCTATTCTCTCAAGATCCCATTTTCCAGGGTCCTGTATTGAGGTCATAATAAGTATCTGTTCTTCTTCCTTTTTCCTGTTTTACCCTCTTAATTTTTCTCCCTCTTGTTAGTGATTCAGACAAATTTCGGAAGAGGGTAGTGGACTGATGGAAGAGAGGACAAATGGTAAAGGGCAATGATAGAAAAGAGGTAGTTAAATAAGTAGTTTGTTCTCTTTTTTTACAATTTTTTTTTTTTGGGTTTCTCACCTCGTTTTTCTGAACTCGGGTATTGGAGGAGTCAATTGGAGTGGACTCTTCTAACTCAGGTATTTCATATACAAGCTTGGGTTCGAATCCTAAATCTTATTTAAAGAATCTAGTATGTCATCCCCTAAACCAATTAAGGGAGCTTTTGCATGAAAGCCATTGTCAAAGTCTTGTTAGATATTTCATATGTTTTTTAATTAGTTTTGGAAATTAAATAAGAGGGGGGACTACGGTTTCAAATTTTTAGTAGGGAGCACGTAGTTATTGAGATTTGTTCGTTCTATACAGGTAGTTGACATTTTTGGTCAATAATTGAAGTGGGTTCATTGTCACTAAAGAACGTGCATAATTTTGACCCAAAAAAACGAAACAACGTGCACAACAGTATGGGAATACTGTAAAACTACGCCTTTAAAAATTAGTAAATAGACTTTTTGAGTAATTATAATTTTAAGTAATAATTTTATCTATTTGCTCCAATTTTTATAATAGTATCACGACATATTGAGTAAAACTACTTAAACTTATCACAGGGTTACCATCAAGTGTTTTACACTATGTTGCACGGAGAAGGATACGGGGACACGGACACGACACGACACGAACATGGCGACATAGATTTTTTAAAAATTTTAGGATACGACACGGCTGACTAATATAAATTTTAATAAAAATATAAATATTCATATATAATATATGTACAAATATTAATTAAAAAATAAATTTATCACAGTATAATATAATTATTAGTAAAATTTAAATATACGAATTGATTATTATGTTAAAAGAACATTATAATTTGTAGATTCTAATATTATCAGAATCAATTAAAAATAATAAAAAAATAAATTTAAATTAATTTAATACACCGTTTCATTCATTTATAATTTTTTATTTTTTCTCAAATAAATTTTGACCCTTTTAAATAAAAAAATAAAAAAAATTGAGTTTGCCGTGTCGGACACTTTCCTCAGCTGTGTCCTAGCCGCGTTGTACACTCCCCCAGCCGTGTCTGACACCATGTCATAATTATTTTTTATTTTTTTTTTATTTTCGGACACTTTTTCCCGTGTCCGACACGTGTTGGGGCCGTGTCGGAGTCATGTCGGACATCGGACACCGCACGGATACATTTTTTGCCGTGTCCGTACATTAGTGGTTTTACACCTAAGTGGTTTTACCTGACTTAACTTATTTAATGGGCTTAAGAAAAGAAAAATTATCACAGGGTCTAAAAATACTTAAATTGGCTCCTATAGCCCCTCTATACTAATTACAAAATACTTAATGAATATGTCAAAAGTCATAATATCCATCCTAAAACAAGCACCAATATAATATTGATTTGCCAGAGAATTTCAAAGAACTGAAATTCTATAGCATGTTCTACTGTTTCCTATAAGGAGTGCTCTCTCATCTCCACAAGCTCAGATAAGCTCATTGAGAGTAGCAGCAAGCAACAAATATAATTTTTTTTTCTCTGTACATCAGGAATTGCAATCTTATAGCTATATTATACATACTTGTGTAGAAGAAAATTCACTCAACTCCCATCAATCAATTGATGGTAGTGAGGGGAACTCGTGAATCTAAAATATGTTTTACGTCTCCGTTTGCCTGTTTCGATGATTTTGCATCCCAAAATAACTTTAGCAATTCCTCAAAGGACGGCGTCCTCAGCTCCTCGATGGAACCAATGCTTGGAGGATTAATCGGTCTTTTTCTCGGTGTGGAGCATGATGGTTGATCAACCTGTGAGGAATAAATACGTCAAGCAATGTCGATGAAAATTACAGATATCACCCCCAAGGATTGTGAAAATTACAAACTAGTCCTCTAGGTATCATAAATAATGATGCAGGGTTCCTTGCTACTTCCATCAGAAAATTTTTATTTTCCGCCTATATTTTAGTCAAACTGTAGGGATTGTTTTGTAATTATAAAAAGACATAAGGAACCTTTTTCTGTAAGTTTATTAACTTTTTCGAAACATTGTCAGGGGCATCCACGGCATTTTTTAAATTTTCTTTAGTTTTACAGAAGAGTGAAATGCTGGGGAGGTCTCATTGTCATTTATGAAACCTAAGAGACTATTTTGTATCTTCAAAAACAAAGAGACTATTTTGTAATTTTCAGTAACCTCAGGGGTAATAGATGTAATTCGCCCAAAAATAAAAAGTATATTTGTCAGTTCAGCATTACCATGTACTCTTCTAGGAGGCATTTTCCTGCATTTTCTGTGATTTCCACGATCTTGTGTTTATGGCCACTATTCAATTCCCTCAAGTCTCCATAACAAGGAACGATCATGGAATCAAGATTATTACATGCCTCATGGTCCAGTTGTAATGAACCTGCAGGTTATTTATCATTATATTAGTTTTGAACTTTAAAAAGCCATATTAGTTTTAAATTTTTAATATAAACTGATTATCTGACGGTCAATGGAGAGGAGGAGATTCTTGCTCCCAGCTTCCGTCTCTTCCGCAGCAGAACTCACAGAAGTAGAAAATCGTCTGCGTAATTCTTCAATGGTGTCCATCCCTTCCCTGCAGTAGAAAAATAACACATTTTCACATTTAAAAGGGGAAAAAAATGGAAAATTACACAAGCTCAACTTCACGTAACGTAATTTTATACTAACCTAACTATTTCGTCCACTGAAGCAACATTGCTCTTCTCCAAATGAAGCAGCGACTCTTGAGCATTTTGCCATTGTTGTGCACCCAATTTTGCTTGATCCAAACTGCATATTATGATTTCCAGTTCAGAATAGAAGGCAAGTTCACAATAAACCACTTCATCATTGACATATATATAAAAAAATGACTAACCATTTGTGAAGAATTTTCTCCATATCCTGTTTCCCGCTTTCCACTGAAGCTGTATCCTCAAGGTAATGAGATTCCGCATTTTCCGTGTAACTTCTCCATTCTGTTTTGATAGAACAAGTAGTATCTTGCATAATCGACATCTCTTGCTGTAATTTGTCGGTTCTACTGGCTGCACTTTCCCGAAGTCCATCAATTGCACATTTAACCTAAGACGAAGGAAAACAGATGAAATAAAGAACAGATCGGGTTTGACTACCAACAATTATCGAACAACCATTTTGGTTCAAGTTGATACTTCTATGATTCAAAGACTAATTTATTAGAAAGTTTAAATATTGTGAGAACATAATCATAATATTTGAAAACCCTTCTCAGTTCACAGAAATGTACAATACCAGTTTTTTCTTCCGAGCATTTGAATCAGCTATGACTCAAAGACTAAATTATTAGAAAGTTTAAATATTGTGAGAATATAATATTTGAAAACCCTTCTCAGTTCACAAAAATGTAAAGTACCAGTTTTTTCTTCCGAGCATTTGAATCAGCAAGCATCTCTGCCACTTTTGCTAGTAGTTGTTTCTCTTCAAGGGCAGCACAGTCCTACAAATCCACAAAGAAAAAGTTTTACATATGAACCCTAAGGTTTGATGATATTACATACTCCATCAATTTTCATTTATTACAAAAGACACCCTGAGGTTTCATTATTCATGTAAAGCAATAGCCGGATTATGAGTTTACACCACTAGAAACGCCTTCTCTCCTAAAGTACAGCGGTGTAAGAGTCAATGCAGTTTAAAGCTTGCCACAATTTTTACAACATGAATAATGAGACCTCATGGGTATTGTTGGTAATTTCACCAAAACTTCGGGATAGTAAATGTAATTTGCCTGTAAGGCCGTAAAAGAATGGTGTTTCGTATGAGCATCTTGGTTTACCTCAAACTTCTGCTCAAGTTCAGATAATTTCTGATCATTAATTTTATGTCCCTCTTCCACAATTTGACCCAACTTTGAGGCATGTCCGTCTAAAGTCTTGAAGAAGTTTACAGTAATTTGAGAAATTGATCTTGTCGTCTCGACAGCTCTGCTATGAGCCTGGATATATATTATGTTGAATTGTCAATACTTTTCATAGGAATGATTCCATTTTATAATTAATAATAAATGCGAACCTCTCTTTGCTGTTGTGCATATGAAGTTAACTTTTTCCCCTGACTATGCAGACTATCTTGAAGATCATGAAGTAAAGTATCAGCCTCTGATGTAATTCCTCTAAAAAGCTGCAAAATAGTACTAGCAATCAAACTCATGTAAGTACAATAAAATTCTCCAATGCAATATCAGTGAACACAAACCTCTTGTAAAGCTACAGAGTGTTTAGAAACTTCAGAGTTCAGCTGACCAAAGGTTGACTGAGATTTAGAATCAAGCTCTCCAGCTAAATCATCTAAGGCCTTGATACCAGAGCCATACATGGTTTTCAATTTTTCCAGATGATCTCGAAGCTCTTCAGTGGCCTACAAGTGTATGACAAAGTATATTATAGAAGAGACAATTAAATAGTGTTTGCAAAATCTAAAACAAAGCACTTTTGTGCTAAGTGCTTTTTTTTCAGCACTTTGAGAGAGTGTTAACAAAACCAGCTTCCTCTTGTTTTGAGTGGATATAAGCTAGAAGCAGCTAAGGACATGCTTTTGGATTCAGCTTCTAGCTTCTAAATGATTTTCATAAATCAATGGGAGTTTCTTACGAGTTGTAAAGGTGCTTCTATGCTTCTATGCTTCTTTTTCTTTCCATACACTCAATTGCTTCTTTTTTTTCTCAAAACTCCCCACTTTTATTCCTACTTTTTACAACTTTAACTTCTACAAAGCAGTAGAGTTTGCAAAAACCCACTTACAGTCTGCGGGATTTTACTACGAAAATTGAAATATACCTCAGTCTTTGTGGATACAAATGAATGCATGTCTTCTTCCATTTCTTTCAGTTGTTGTTCTTGCTGTGTAGTCGAAGATGCCACAGCTTTATGCAAGATTTCAAGCTGCTGAGTCAATTCGGTTTGGAAATTTTGTACTAGAATTTTGTTGCCATCTTCTATTTTGTCCTTGCGTTCTGGAAAATTAGCAGTAATTGAGATTAGGAAAGGATCATTGTTTTAAACAAGGGATAATAAATTGTAGCAGGAATTTTCTGAATAAGGATGCATACCAATCTTGGTGAACAGATTAGTGACATCTGATGCAGCATTCTCCAGCTCTGAACGAAGCTCAAGTGCCCGCTCAACGAGTGCTTTCTCTGGTAGAGAAGTGACATAAAAATGTCAAAAGAAGTGGTTAATTTGTTCATAACATATCAAATGTTTTGGTCTCATTTTTCAGAAACAAATCAGGGGAATAGTATTATGCTCCTGGATGACTACAGAAAATTAGATGAAAAGCAAACAACAGAACTGAAATATCACCACTTTATGGCCTTGACTATTTGACAAATAAAAGTAGAAATTGTTCACATTGACAAAAGGAAAAATACAAGTAGTGGAACCAAAAGAGAAATATTATTACAAAATTTATTTTGTGGGAAGAATGCAATAAATGCCACCTACCTGACTTTAGAAGATTGGATATCAGATACTCCTTCTCTTTTATCGTCGCATTCGCCTGCCTATGCCTTTCTTCAAGATCAACCAATGCATGCTCAGTTTCCTGGAGCTTTTTCTGAATAAACAGAAAGTCGAGTCAGTCCACTTCAGCACAATGTAAAGGGAAAGAGTCAATTTTAGGCATTCAAATAGTACCTCAGTGTTTTCAAGTTTTTGACTTAGTTCAACAGTCAACTGCTGCTGGGAATTGTACAGTTCCTGGAGCTCCGCCACTTGCTGATCACAAAAGCAAAAGATTATAATGAATTCTTACTTCATTACACAGCAACCAAAAATCCAACAGGGAAAAACATTTTTAAGTGTACCTTGTCTCTGGATTCGAAATCAAGTTCCATTCGTTCAATCTTTTCAGTCATGGCCTGGAATTTGGAAAATGGGACATATCTCAATTCAGGAGGAAATTCCTCTGAGATTCTTAAATATTTTTCCTATAGCAGTATGCTTGATGGAATTATACCTTTTTCTCTGCCTCGTCTTGTAGATAACGGTCTCTTGGTATGTAAATTCCATTCTTCTCTCTTGCAGCATATACCTCTGAACAAAATAAAGTTATGGGACAATATTTAAATTGACTTTTCATTCCCCAATTACTAAAAATGAATTTCACAAAGAAAGAGCAGTAGTTAAAAACCTTGCTTTAGACGATCAATTTCAAAATATAAATCCTTGATTACGGCAGATTTCATCATCTTCTGGTTGATCTGTAATCAGATTAACCAATAAATACTAATCTGAAATCTGAGAAGAAACGAGAGTAAAGCAGCTAATGAATAAATGTTTCAAGAGTATCAACCTCTGGCTTGTTCTTTATGTTTTTGGCACGATGAGCATAATCTAAAGTACTGAGTGTCTCTTCCAAACAATGGACAGAAGGGGATATTGTCGCAATTATACACGTCTTCGTTTTCCCTCCCAGAGAATCTCTCAGCAACCTCGTTAACTTGCTATCCCTAAATTTCAAGTTCCATTGTTTAGTGTTTATGAAAAATGGCTGGCAGCAGGAACTATAAAATTGATAAAATCTGTATACCTGTAGGGAATATGACCAGAATGCTCAACCAAAGCATTGATAACTCGACCAAGTGTCAACAAGCTCTTGTTGATCTCACCTGCTTCCCTTGCTCTGCCCTGAAAAAAAGAAAAAAAATTTACGACACAGCTCAAGTTTTGCGTAATACTATTGCCATTAGTTTCTTCAGACAATGCCTGCCAGAAGCCATAATTTCATTAACCATATGGTCTGTCTACAAGAGTACATTATGTGAAGGGCGAGTTACATCTACTAGCTCTGAGGTTTGCCACAATTACAATTTAGTCCTCCATTTCCAGAAATTACAGAAAACTCCATGACATTTCGCTTTATTACAAAAAATTAACAAGATTTGTGCAAAACATGTTTAGCCCACAACTTTTTTTTCCTTTAGAAAAAATTAAAAATTGAACAAATAATAGATTAATGGAATGTCTGAAAAGATGACAATACGATCCCTCAACTTTTCAAAAAATTACAGAAAAGTCCTGGTGCATTTTGGTCTTAAGAACTGACATTAGGGCCCGAGGGTATTTTCAGAACAGAATAAAAAACTGAAGGAATATTAATGGAATGATTATTTCTTGTAATAAAGTGAAATGTCACCGTTTTATTTTTGAAAATGAAGGGACTAAATTGTAATTACGTTAAAACTCAGGGGTAGTAGATGTAATTCCTTCTTACGTGAATTACGTGAATTTTTGTCGGTTTTCTTCCCAGGAATTGAAATAACCTCATAATAATTTCTCACCTCTCTGGCACCAGAACGTGAAATATTCTCCGAGCCCGCAAGGTCAACAAGATTAAGCTTTCCACATTTGATCATTTCCTCTCCTTCTGGAGTGCACTCCTTGATGTGAATCGTGATAGAAAAAATAGAGTGAGAACGACTACTCTGTTTGTTAAGAAGGGTCTCTGCTGTTTTTCTTTTAGCAGAACCTTTTTCTAAGATCTTATATATTTCAGTTGCAGTGGTCACAATCTCTTCTTCCAATCCACGAACAAGAACTCCACCCTTTCCATCCTCCATAAGTGCTATTGGTTTCTTTGACTTGTCGTCAGTGAATTTTACACATTCCTCAGGCGCCAAAAGATCTGATATTTCCTCATTGTATAGCTCCAAAAATGTAACTTTCATACTATACTCAGCATTCTGAGCCTCTAAGATATCAAAAATTTGTCTAACAGCTCTCGGAATAACACCTGCGTCACTTGGGAATTCACCATTCTAAACAGGAAGGAAAAGGTCAAATCATCAAAATGAAGTGAAGACAAACAAACTGATAAGATTTTTCATCACTGGAAACAGATCAAACCTTTTTTCTTGCTCCACCCTCCATTGTGTAAGTTTTTCCTGTTCCTGTTTGCCCATAGGCAAAGATAGTGCAATTATAGCCTTCTAGAACTTCAAATACAATTGGGCAGACTGCTTGATCGTATAAATCCTTTTGTTGAGACGATGGACCAAAGACCTAAGCACAAATACTGCAGAGAATTATTTACTTTTTCAAACGTTACTGAAATGAAAGACAATGACTTTCTCCACCCATCCTGAAATGACACGTGAATCAATCGCCAGTATGAATTTCAAAAGCTGTAGAATACATTTCAGTTCTTCTCCATATCGAATTCTTTAGATCCTTCTGGAACTTCGGTAACCCAGATAATTGTTCAAGAAACATTAGGATATTGCTAACCTTGTCGAAGAGGAAAGTCCTATCAATCTGCTTATTCGCAATATTCTGAATAGCACAAATTTCTCTTCTGTTGTCATTGCAAGAAATCACCACAGGCGTACGCAATCTCACCTCATCCTCACTCAATGGTCTACGAGATTGCAACAAAAACAGAAGAAATTTACAAATAGAACCCGAAAAAAATCTATCAGAATTAAATCAAACTCAAAAAACAGAAAAACCAAGTGGATAAATATACCTGCATCGCACAATGACCTGTACATTAACACCTTTTTCCTTATCGTGTTTCCCATTGAAATTCCCCTCACCCGATCGCAGATCTCGTGCTGCCTTATCACTTGAGCGCGGTGTTTGAGACGGCGATATCGGCACCATTCCACCACCAGCACCTCCTCCTCTTCTCTGCGAACCCTCCATACTCGTACAATTGTCCACTCGCTCCAAATCTCGCAACTTAAACTGATCAATTAATTATCTCTTATCTTTTTCTGAGCTGCGTCGCAAATCAAACCATCTCAATTGAATCAGGTCAGGCAAATATAATCCAAATCTCCAAAAATAAACCACAAATCAGCACAGACACTGCAAAATCCTCATCAAATTTCGAAAAACGAATGTGAATCGAGAAGTAAATCGAAATGGACGGCTGATCGAAGTTCATATAGCGACAGGTAACTTAAAGATCAAAATTCAAGTGGAGAAAGAGTTCCTTTTTTCCTTGTAAAGACAAATTGAGGCACCGACAGGTCATCTGCCTCCATGTACAAGACAATTTACATACATTTGTGCGTACGAAAAGAAATAATACTTACTGTGGAACTGAAGGCCGGCAATCTGATAATGCAGTTGGAGAATGTGCGTACAAATGGCGATGCTGTAGAGACAATATAGTCACCAGAGATGAGTGAGTGTATGTGATACTTGTCGACTTTTCTTATGTTAAAAGTAAAATATTAGATGAGAGAGAGAGAGTGTGTTAGAGAGAGATAGGGAGAAGAAGCTCAGAATAAAAAATGGCCGTTACGGAGAGAGGATTTTGAATTTGAGAGAGAAGACGGTGTTCAATTCTGTGACCGTTATGTTGAACCCTATTTCAGGTGTTAGTTTTTTCAAATTTTCAAGAAATTTTGCAAGTAATTTGGGCATTTAATTTTCGTCATTTTCTCTAGGTTATTAAAACCCAAGTCTTTAATTAATTATAAATAGCTTCATATTTGTTGAATTAAGAGGTCAATTGGGTTTTAGTTTAGTATGTTCCAGCTAGACTAAATTTGAAATCTTGAACTCGATTAAGGGATTAGATTCAAATATATAATAGAAACAATTATGCTAAGTTTGAATTTGAACCAAAGAAACACGTCACCGGTTCATATATACTTTTTAAAGTTTTTTCTTTTTTTTTGGAAAAACAATCCATTGACATTTTTAATTAGATTAACATTTAAGATATTAAAAATTATTATTATTAAATTTAATAGATAGGTTTCTATCAAACGCCATTTTAAAGCGAGAACGGACAAACTAACCGTGTCATTCATGTGATTTCATTAAGAGCAAAATTAATTCGGGTGGAATAGATTCGTACATCTTTAACTAAACATCAGGTTTTGGAATCTCGATTTTGAGTATAGAACAACTTTAAATTTTTTGATCAGTTGTTATATCCTTTAAGGTGTCTATAACAACAAGAGGACTAGATACTGTAGTTAACGATGGATGTCCTGGTATAGACCGAAAAAATTAAGAGCAAAATTATGTTTTTTAATCGGCTACCCTAATTCACGCCTAATTATTTCAACCAATTTTAAAAAGACAATTTGCCCTTATGAAATCACATGAATGACGCGTGGTAGTTTGTGGCGCCTGAAACTGATATAAAATTCTTGTAGGACGTAAATATAATTATTTAACTAAGAGGGTCACAATTTATATTTAACAAACTTTTATAGGGTATAAATATAATTAACCATTCCAGATAATTAATTACTTTCTATGAGTTTTCTTCTTTTTTCTTATATTTTTCTTTTGTGATAAATATAGTTTTAAGGAATATTCGAACATAGATCATCAGTATATCAAGTGTAAATGTTGCGCTTTTGGCACATGTAAAAGTGCTATGTTTGTTTGGCTTGAAATTTGGGGAATAAAGCAAATTAGGTGAAGATTTGGTCCAATGAGTGAGGAAAAAGTGGGCTCCTGATCATGTGAATACTGATGATTTTGGAAAGAAATCGTGTTACCTTATCTTTAAGATTTGTTTATGAAGCTGGCAAATTTCCAGGCAAAATGGGGACAAACAGAATTGATACATTAATATATCAGATATACCTATTAAAAACTGGAGCTTGCTTTAAATATCACAAAACAAAATAGAAATTAATTTAAAGGGGATTGATTTTAATCTACTAGGTGTGGTGTATTGATAAATTAATTGTTCTTATTTTCCAAATTACGTACAAAATTTCTCTAAGCTACGAGATACGGCCTGAAAACATGTTCTGCCTAAAAATATGCTTAGGAACAAGATTCATATGAAATCTCCAGAGATCTGATGGCGCGAGGCAGTGAAATGAACAAACAATAGCAGATGGTACAAGTTGGATTCCGATGCCTAAGTAAGTCATCGGGAGTGGAAAGTTTGGAGAAGAAGCAATTGGAAATGATAATAACTTGGGGAAGGGGAGGATGCGTACATTGGATCAAGAGTTATTGTAATTATACCTTGGATATAGTTATTAAAAGCACAAAGCGTGCTATAGCACTGAGGCCTCCTGAGACTATAGCGCAAAGCGCAGCAAATAGCATGTGTGCATAATAGAAAACAAAATTCATAATTCTTTTTAGTACTCAATAATTAGTTCTCCAAATTTAGAATTCAAAATAAATTAGTTTTGGAATCCCAAATAAAGATAAAATAGTTGTTGCTGCTATTGCTGGCGCGTAGAACTGGCTGTTGCGGGTGGCAGCGTGGTGGTTGAGGATGGCGGAGAGTGGTGTTAGTGGAGGGGAAGTAAGATAAAAAGAAGAAAGAAGAAGAGGAAAAGAAAAAAAAAAAAAAAGGAAGAGGGCTGAGCTTAGGTGCGAAAATAACAGAGGAGAAAAGGATGCTGGGCTGGGCCTTTTTTTCTTTTCTAGGTTAAAATTTAATTAATAAAATATTACAAAAAGAAAAACCCTAGACATTGCGCTTTTTTTACAAGAACCGCGCTTTTTTTGGGTTATATGCTTAGCGCGTTAGCGGAAAAAAACCCAGAATGCGAGCGCTTATTGAAACCCTAATGCACAAATCTAGCGCTAAAAAGCGATGGGTCCGCGCTTTGCTTCGAAGCGCGCTCTATGACCTAGGGTTTAGGTATTAGACACTTGGCATCATCTCCTTAGTCAAATGTATGGTTAGGATTAATTGAGCTTTAATATTGGGTTATGATGGCGGCGCTCAATTAATGTTAAATTATACAATTAGCTTATGGGCTTGTTGTGGCTTTAATTAAATAAATATGTAGTGGGTCCAAATAATGAATATTAATTAGGCCCGTAATATTGACAGTGTAAAGTGTGTAACGGTTTCACCTCATCAATGGCTCAATAACAACCAACATCGTTTCTATTTCTCACATGTTGATGAAATTTTTCTTCGTATTCTGACTGTGTTAACACCACTAGAAACTGTCTCCTTTCTATCGGTTTAAGAGTTAATCTGTTAATGTAGTAATGGGATACAGAAGTATACATAGCTTACATGCTACTCTATCTCTATGTATATGGTATGGTGCGTATGAAATACGATGATCTTCTCGTTACTTTATTTCTGGCACATACAACTTGGCCCATTCACTGACCTTGGATATCAACGAAGGTTTTGTGATTCTTTTCTTTACCACATGAGTCAGGGCCTTAACAATTAGCAATCACGCGGTGGAGTGGGTACAAAGTTATGAGTACTGCACGTGGTGAAGGCTGCCAGTTGACAGGTGAAATAGTCCAGACAACCTTAAACTGCAGTTACATAATTAATTAATTAATTAATTATATTAGAGATGATTATAGTGATATTTATTTTTAGCGTAATTACATAAACATAACTTAGGGTTGGGTTTGGATGATTGCAAAAACAAATCTAGCACCAAATAAACGTTAGAAAAGTCTAACGGATGTCACTACATCATGCTCCTGATTTTTAAATTGAAAAGAAAAAGTATAATTATTGTGACATACGCTGAGGTTTGGTTTTGTAGTGTCCCATTGTCATTGTGTGAAGTATAGTTGTCCCATATCGAAAAAGTAATAGAAAGAAAATTGGTTCATAAGTTGTAATTCAAGTGTCCCAAATTCGACTTTATCTAAAATCATTTAAAATACTCTATTTTTTTTTTGGTTACAAGGAACAAAAGAAAACAAACAAAAAACAACAGAAGCTAAAAAGAAACTAGTCTTTATCAGAGGTAAGATGGAACAAAATCTCTCCCAGAGGAGACTCTCAATACTTCATCCATTCGTTGATGTCATGGCCTTTCTTGGCGAGAAAATCCGCGCAATTGTTGCCCTCCCGGAGGGTGTGCCAGAGGGAAGCTTGCCACGGTAAACGGAGAAGAGTCCGACAATCTTCAATAATGGCCCCAAGAGGGTGGAGCTCAGTATTAGCATCCTTAATGAGGCCGATAATGACTTGGAAATCCACTTCAAAGATAATTTTCTCAAATCTTCGTTCCCATGCTATTCGCATTCCTTCCATAGTCCGAGTAACTCCGATTTGGTGATGGTGCACTTCCCAAGATTCATTGCTCCCTTGAAAATAGAGTTAAAAACTCATGCTATACAAGTATAGGAGGAAATATCTATCTATTACCAAATTAATGAATTTAAGCCGGTTATCACTAAATCATTCATGATGTTAAACTTACTCTGTATATTCACCAAGTTGCGTAACTTAGCGGTTTGGTGCTATGATAGTTTAACCAGAAGTCTCGGATTTGAATATTTGGAAACGTAACTATCATTGGAGAACTATACACCTTAGTGGCCCGACCAAACTCAACCCAGATAAATGGATTAGAAAAACATGTTTCTGAGTAAAACATGTTTGTCTCCATATTTAATAGCTAGTGTTCGTACTTAGTACCTATCGGCTATCGCCTAACCCTCATTTATTCTCATTCCATTCTACTAAATTCTTTCATTTATTGACAACATTTGAAACAGTACTTGTATTGTTAAATATTATGGCACCAAAATATACATATCTTTTAGTGTAATGACAGCGAGATTTAGGATATTGTAACCAAACATTCTCTCCCATCCTATACATTAGGTCCTATTTGATTTTAGCTTCATTAAGAACGAATATTTTGTCAAAGATACCTTGGTATAGTGATAAGGAAGAGATCCCATAACTATAGAGATCACAAATTTGAGTCCTATAACTGTGTATATTATGGCATGATTCTTTTGTACACATTTCAAAATAAAAACTAATATTTTCAACACTTGGTTTTCCATCCTTTTTTTGGGATTCAAGTACTACATAACCCCAATTAGAGTGATCCTTCAAATTCAGCTGCTTCATGTACAAATTAGAATTTGAACCTTTAAACTTGTTTAAGGAATCTAGTGTCTCATTCCATTAATTCCACGATATATACCAACTCTCATTTGGTTGATTTTTACTATTATCCCTTTCTTTATTTCTCTCTCCTCTCGACTAATGCTTTTAAGGAAATTCTAAAACGGACCCGGCTCGGCCGAACCAACTAATAAAATTGTGACACGTGGAAAATTAATAGTTAACAAAAACTAAATACTTAATCTAGTCAAGCTTAACTATGGTGAAGAATTAAGACTCCCTCTCTCCTAGTTAACGTAGTTTACGGTCTCAAATAAGGAAAAATTAAATCAAATATTCTTCACAAATTATGTAATATGCTTACCACCATTGTTCTCTCTTTCTCTGTGTTATGCTTTTCTTTGAAGAAAAAGAAAACTACAAGAAATTAGAAAGATAAAACTTCTATGTACTCTTCCTTCTCCTAATTTTAGTTCTCTTAATTCCTCGTACTCTTTAATTCATCGAGCTTTCTCTCTACTTCCACATTCAAGGCTCACATATTTCCGGAAAAATCAATCCAAATTTGATGTTGTGGTTTAGTGATGCTAAGTCCTGGATCTAAGGTTTACTTTGATGAATGAGTTGGTCACGTCGAATGTTGATGATTTGGGTTAAAACTTAAAAATGAAAATCATTAATCATCATGTTCCGCTAAACCAAAGGATAAGAAATTGCATAATGTACTATTGAACTATTAATCGGATTTATTTTAGGCTATTCGATCAAATTAAATTAATCACAAAGCTTAATAATTATTTGTGGTTTTCTTCACAAAACCATTGGTATCTGATAGAATATAGTCATTATTTGCAAACTCTATTTGTTTCAATCGCCGATGATTAAATCTTTACGCCATACGTCTACGATATTAATCATGGAATTCCTCATTTCTTATTGGAAAAATATATAGTTGGAACAGGCAAAGAACCAAATTAAATGACAAGTAGATTGTCCTATTGCAGATTCACCTTGTGAACAAAAATTCAATAAGATGTGCTGATTGATAAAACCTGCAATTCTATGGAGTTTGTTTTAGTTTTTTTTTTTTTTTTCTTTGAAGAAAACCGGAGCAGAGATAATGAGAGAGAAGAGCAGATTATTGGTGAAGATTTTTTGATAGCAATTTTCCATATCTGGGACTCTTGACGTTAATTTGGAGAGAGAGGGATAGTCTTAATTCTTAACCATGATTAAAGCTTGACTAGATTAAGTATTTAATTTTTGTTAACTATTAATTTTCCACATGTCACAATTTTATTCCCTGCTTTTAATATTTTTCATTTATGTTTCCTTTTTACTTATATTTAATCTTAAATATTTAAATCACTTTGTTTTGTTTATCAAAGACACACTAAATTTTTAACAGATAGTTGAAAAACAAATACAAGGAAATTAAATCCCAATAGTAAGGCCCATTTGTTGCTAGAAATGGAAGGCCTTGGCCATTATAATTGTTTACCAGACACCCTAAATGATGGGGAAAATAATTGTTATTCCTATATAAATTGGGTGTTAAAATTCAAACTATTATTCGTGAATAACTAGCTTTTAAACATTGCTAATATTTAAATAAGTTATTCCGGGTGCAAACGCATGAGACAAAAGCTTAGTACTATTTGAATAGAGCATTAGAAAAAATAAGGTCGAATTACTTAGGGTGCCTAACGTTTTTTGTATTTATATTTAGGTTCACTTAGATGCGTTTATTATATTTAGGTTCCTGGATTTATTTACATTTTGGTCAAATTTAACGTAAAATGTGAGTCCCATCACCACTTAGTTTAACTTATGTAATATACATTTAGGTCCCACCACCAATTTAAAAGCAAATATTCACTAATTTAGGAACTTATATGTGATAAACATATCTAAGTGAATCTAAATATAAATATGGAAAACGTCAGGGACCCAAACGTAATTCGCGCAAAAAATAATGTAACCCATAAATTGCATTGAAATATATAGAAAATGATACAATAATTCCAGATTTCCTCGACAAAGTTTGTCTTCATAACTAAGGACATTTGACCATTCCGTCATTCCCCTAATAAATATTCATAAACTTTAGCAAATAGATCAGCCATCGCATTCTGAAACAACTAATTAGCAGTCAGGTCTTGGTCCCCATGGCCATGGCCCATGAATGCACGGACACGGCAAATTTTTTTGCCGTGCCGTGTTCGACATGTGTCGGATACGGACACGGCTTCGATACGTGTCGGATATAGCAAAAAGTGTCCGAAAATTAAATAAAAAATAAAAAAATTCGGATACGTCGGGGACACGGCTGGGACACGCGAGGGACACGACTGAGATACGAAAAAGACACGAAAAATTTAATTTTTTTTATATTTTTTTCAATTTTAAGGATCTTAAATTAATTTTTTCTATTATTTTCATTTGTTCACAATATTATAATCCATAAATAATATTAATGTTCGTTTAACATAATAATTAATTTGTACATTTTAATTTTGATAATAATTGTACTACATTGTAATAGTTTATTTTTCAATTATGAATGTTTGTACAAATATTATATATGAATATTTATATTTTTTATTAAAATTTATATTACTCAGCCGTGTCGTGTCCTAAAATTTTTGAAAAATCCGTGTCACCGTGTCCGTGTCATGTCGTATTCATGTCCCCTTGTCCGTGTCCGTGCAACATAGCACATGGCCTCACCATCATATTAATTATTAATTAAGCCCTAAAAAATTAAGATAAGTTCCGTTTATGTTCAAAAGTACATAACATTCCAGATCACTAATCCACCAGAATTTCCTCAACGGCCCACATTATTAATTCTTTTACCACGCCGGCAGGTCTTTCGACCAGTTTATATTGATCCGTGACTACCTGTCTATCTCTGATACACGGACTCAGACATAATAATATGAATTTTTTCTGATATTTTGTATTAATGAAGCGTAGGACAGGATACGATAAAATAATTTTTTTAGAAATATTCGTGTATCAGCCTATACATAATCAAATGTTCTATACCACAATCTATTATATTTTCTTTATGAAAATTAACAAAATAGCTTTCAAATTGAATGTCATATCAAAAAAACACCCACAAGTAATTTTCATTTTAAAAGACCTGATAATTGACGACTTTAAACCTTTTCTGAAAAAAAAAAAATACCTTACGTTAATTATTTTAATGTTTAAGTACTCTAGTTTAGTTTTATATGCGTATATTGCTTAATACATAATGGAATTTTTTTTATTAAAGTTAACTCAAATAGATTTGGAATATTTTTTTTGATTAATTTTAAAAATTAGATCTTTTCCTATTATAAGTAAATATTGCAATGATTAATATCTTTAAATATATATCTTCACATTAAATCAAAATATTAAAAATATTGAAAACGCGATTCGTAAAAATCAATAAAGTATTTGAAGAAAAAGTCCTACAAAGAAAATCAATTTGTTTATTAAGTTCAGTATGTAAAAACCCAAGGGTTTTTCATAGAAAGAAAATTAATACAATAATATTTTAGAATTTATGATTAATTTTCTAAAATTTTCCTAGTTCTTAGGGTCAATTATACAAAAACTTCTAAGACGTGCGTCTTTTATGATTCCATCATTCGAATCTTGTAAACTTTTGCTTAGCGCCTAGGCCCTGAGGGTGTTTGTGTAATTATCTCCATGCACTTTTTATTGAGGTTCTGACCCCTAATTTGTTGAGCACAATGCCTATATAAAGTGTTTATACCACACCCTCATTTCCACAAGAAATCATCCACAAACAAGCCAATGGCAATCTCCAAGCTTCCCCCCATAGCTACACTTACCCTCATCCTCCAATCCTTTATGATCCTCTTCCCATCACCAGCAAAATCCGCAAACTCCAACATTTTCCGCGAATACATAGGCGCCGAGTTCAAGAACGTCAAGTTTTCCGATCTTCCCATAAACTCAAACGTCGAATTCCACTTCATCCTCTCATTCGCCATCGACTACACCACCTCATCCTCCGCCGCCGCACCAACCAATGGCAAGTTCAACATATTCTGGGACACAGATAATCTCAGCCCTTCTCAAGTCTCAGCCATAAAAAACCAACACTCAAACGTCAAAGTGGCACTGAGTTTAGGCGGAGATAGCGTCGGAGGCGGCTCCGCTTATTTCAAACCCTCCTCAGTAAGTTCTTGGCTTTCCAACGCCGTCACCTCTCTGACAAAAATAATCCAGGATTATAATTTAGATGGGATTGATATAGATTACGAGCACTTCCAAACGGACCCCAACACCTTCGCGGAGTGCATAGGAAAGCTTATATCGACCCTCAAGAAAAACGGCGTGATTTCTTTCGCATCCATAGCTCCGTATGATGACGATCAGGTTCAAAGCCATTACATGGCTTTGTGGAGAAGCTATGGAGATTTGATAGACTATGTGAACTTTCAGTTTTATGCGTATGATCAGGGGACTACAGTGTCGCAATTCTTGGATTATTTTGACAAACAGAGCGCTAATTATAATGGAGGGAAAGTGTTGCCGAGCTTTATTAGTGATGGGAGTGGCGGATTGGCTCCGGATAATGGGTTCTTTACAGCCTGCAGTAGACTCAAGAGTCAGGGAAAACTCCATGGTATCTTTGTTTGGTGTGCAGATGATTCTAAAGGGTTAGGGTTTAAGTATGAGAAGCAGTCGCAATCCTTTGTTGCGATTTCCCATTAGTATATTACTATATTTCTGTGTATACATATGCTTGTAATTAATGTGATTGTTACGGTACTGTAATTTTATGGCTTGTTTATTAATTAGTAACAGATGATTTAAATGAAACACCTTTAAAACTTTACAAATATACCCTTGAAATATAAAAATGTATACATAATACCCATGAAAAACTTTACAAATACTCTCTCCGGGATAGGACATCTCACTACTCCAATATTATTTCATTAGTACGTACACTAATAAATATCACAATGATTAACTGTTTTCGAATTGCATTACTGCATTGCCAAGCCTAGCTATCTAAAATATTCACCGACGGCATCTTCTGGATTTGAGGAAGGCAAACTTTTTCCTATCTGATGGAGCCCTGTGCCTGCATAATTAGAGGATTCGTAAAAAGATAAGTAAAATGTTAAAGGGATAGTTACAAAAACCCTTGAGATTTGCGCCGTTTATGAAAAATACCCTAAAATCTTAGAATATTACAAAAATTACCCTGAGACTAGCAAAAACATTACGAATACCCCCTCAAGCTAATGGGAAAATCATTGACAGTAGTTGGCTCAGGGGGGTATTCGTTATTTTTCAAGGTTTCAGGGTGATTTCTGAAAAAAGATCTAAACCCAGGGTTTTTTTCGTAATTATCCCAAATATGAATGAATAAAAAGAGAAGCAGCTTCGAGTAGTTACCCGACGTAGAGAGGAGTTAGAAAGAGAAGCATAGTAATCATTAAAGGATTTCACACGAACTGTAAGGCTGTCGTTTCCCAAGCTTTCTTGTTCCTCTTGTATCAGCATTGCTGATGCCACAGCACTAGCTTTGCATTCGTACAACTCAATCATTTCAAGAGTTGGGATATCACCAATTTCAGAAGGGATCTTCTGTAAATTCGTGCAATAACTGAGACTTAAGTGCTGAAGTTGAGGGAAGTGAGTATCCGTCACCCTCCATTGCTCAAGAAAGTTAACATGAATGAGGAAAAATTTTAATTTTCTGAATTCCCCTTCATTCAGTTTCCATGTAGAGCCTTCAAATGCCTCATCCTTAAGTTTAAGCACTTCAAGATTGGGTAATGAACCTACAATTGTCATTTTGTCCCAAGAAATTCTCGATCCACTCAGAGTCAACTTTTTGAGACTACGAGGTAAAGCAAGATTTATCGGACTGTGCAAACGTTGATTCGTAAAGAACGAGCATTTCAACGTTTCGAGTTGGTGTAAGTAGATAAGATTGTTGAGTCGGTAGGATGACCATTCGGTTTCTGTATCATCAAAGTATGATATTCCCAATTTCTTCAAATTTGGTGCCATGATTTTGACAACCCCCTTGGTGAATTTGAAATTTGTTACTTCTGAAAGCGTTTGCAAGTTCGCGAGAACAACACCACCTATCCTTATAATTCGTGCAGGAGAAGGGCAAGGAAAGAAACTTCTCTCCAACAAAAGATGTCTCAGTTGCGGCATATCCCAAATGGTTAATGGCAAATAAAATGTGTCTTCAAATGAAGTAAATTGCCCAGCAAAAATAATTAAAGTTTGAAGATTCTGAAGTTTGGATATTGATTCAGGAATCTTGTTTATACCTTTATAGATGAATGCAAGGTACCTTAAATGAACTAGCTCAACTATTTCTACTGGAAATTCATAGAACTTTATAGTGAGTGCGTCAAATACTCTGAGCCGTGTAGACCACATTGTGAAAGACGATATAATATCATTTGTGATACCCTTAGTAAAATATAGAAGAGAACGAATAGATGACTCATGAACGTCGAGTATAAGGCGATTCAAAGTATTTGACTGAATACTTACTCGACGTTGTTTGCTTTTTTCTGTAGGGAGGAAGTGAACATCCTTATCGATTATATGAAGACATTTCTCGTCCAGAGCTCTTTTAGCGCACATCTCCCTCAACAGATCATGGATGATACAAGTTTTTACTCTTCCATTATGATTTATGTTCAGAACTTGAACGAGACTTCTATCAATGAGATCCTTCAGATAGTCGTCCGCCACCTCTTCGATACTTTTAAAGGCTACTGATTTTATAAATCCCTCAGCAATCCATAGCTTGATGAGTTGGGAAACGTAAATCACATAATTTTCAGGAAAAACTCCCATATAAAGAAAACATGCTTTCAGATGATGAGGTAATGAATTATAACTCAACGATAGGATTTCCATAATTTGATCATCATTTTCAATGATTGTTGACTTCACATTTTCTGCAATGTACTCCCAGTAATCCATACTTCTGCTGGCTTTCGAAAGGAGGCCACCAATCACTGCAATTGCAAGTGGAAGCCCGTTGCAATTCTTTGCTATCTTCTTCCCAATTTCTTCCCATTCGGAAGCGCAACAATATTCCTTCCCAAACACCTTCTCGCGTAGTAGAATCCAACTTACTTCTAAACTCAAAAGGCTCATGTGGTGAATAGAACCATACGACTTGGTGTAAATAGCGACCTCTGACAGACGAGTAGTTAAAATGATCCGACTGCCATTGTTATCATCCGGAAGAAACCGTCTGACGTCATCCCATACTTTTGTATCCCAAACATCATCCATCACAACAAGGTATCTCCTACCCTTCAAACTTTTATACACTTGCACTCCTAATTGTTCAATGCTTTCCCGAATCAGTCCACAACTAACATAGTCCGTTGTGGAACATAGAAGACCTGTGAGCATTTCGTGCACGTCGTACCCCTCACATACAACTACCCAAGAACGAATATCAAAATGATGCTCAATAAGAGAATCACTATAAAGATTTCTGGCTAGAGTCGTCTTGCCTATACCACCCATACCGACAACTGAGATGACCCTGAGTTCAGACGGTGATCCAGTTAGTTTATCTTTAAACTGAACCAATTCTTCATCAAGTCCTACCAAAGTGCCTTTGTCACTTCCAACAAATCTTGATGAACCAGCAGGGATCAGAGAACTCCCAGGTTTTAGATCTTCGGCATTCTCATGCTCAATCTTAGACGACAAAGCTTCTAGAACGGAATCAAATTCATTTATTATCTTCGCGAAGTCTCCGAACGTTCCACAGAGATGGATGGAAGATGGAATCATATACTGGAGAGCAAAAATTATCTCCCAAATACAGCTACTAACTCCACAACGTATAGATTTTGAAAGGACATATCTAGAATTATGAGATTCTATGATAGCTTCTGCTTCAAATGATGCATCTCTAATTTTCTTTTCCAAATCATTGATTGTTAGAATGTTTTTTTGTGACGAATCTTGAAGAATTAGTAGCAAAGAACTAACCTTCTCTCGTAGAGATTTAATTTGCTCAACAGGTTGAGGATCTCCTCTATTGTCTGTAAGAGTGAAATGAGAGCATGAAAAGCCATGGCTGATCTCGCACAGTAACACAAAATTAATTATTACAGATTTTTCAAGACTCTTGGAAATTGGACAATGCAAAGAACAGAATGAAAGATTAAACTAGCTACTTGGATATTTCAATTAAATTCAATTGCCCGCTGAAGCAACTTGCTATTTGTTAATTGAGGGACCCTATGATTAATCACTTAAAATTCAAGATATTTATTTGGGATAATTACACTTACATCCCCTCGACTTAGAGATAAATACAGCTAACACTCCTTCAATTATTGAAAATTACAGATAAATTCTCTAACCCTAACTGAAACCTAAAAAACTATATGAAAAGTTATAAAATGACTAAATTACTCATAATATTCCTAAAATTAAAATCAAACAGGACCTAATTGCAAATCCGAAAAAGAGCAGGATCAAATTACCAAAACACGTATCTAACACAAACAAATTGCATTTTTGCCAAATGAATTGACAATTTATTTATCAATTTTTTTTTTCTTTTTGACTATTTCATTAGTTGGGAGTGAAAACTTTGAAAGGGACATTATAGATACATTCATTGTCAGAAGAAGAATGTGCGAACTTGATATGAAAGTGGATCCAATCGGTCAATTGTCTCAAATTAAATGGAAGAAATACCACTCATCAAAGGATAAATTGCAAAATTGGACCTCTAACTTGTATTCGTCTGATATTTCAGCACACAAACTTGTGCATCTTTAATTTTGCCCTCTAATTCGTAAAAAATTTAAATTTGGGGACAAATTTTCTCCTAATTTGATTTTCAGACTAAAATTGAGATGGTAATACGCACGTGAGATCAGAGAAATTAAAGTGTTCCTGGCACCTGAATGATTATGGGGCGAAACATTTTTTGCCAACTTCTTCGACCTCACATGTATATTTCGTACTCAATTTCTGCCTGAAAACCAAATTGGGAAAAAAATTATCCTTAAATTACAAGTACTTCTTACGAATTAGGGGACAAAATTTAAAATGTTCAATTTAGTGTGCTGAAATATCAAATGAATACAAGTTAGAGTTCCAATTTTACAATTTTTCCCTGATCAAATTTCCAAAAAAATTAAAAGAAAAAAAAATATTTGGTTGGTAAATGAAATTTTGACATAATGGTTGTGGGGCAAAAGAAGTTTCTACAATTTCCTCTCCTCTCCCTCATCACATGATGCCAAATCATTGACATACTCTTAAAACCGCACTATAACACAATCCAGGCCCTGCCTCTTTCTCTTTTATCTCTTTTTCTCGCACATACATCTAATTTTTTTCTCATTACAAACACATTACATATCTATAAACACACATCTGAATTCATCAAGTCCCAAGTCCCAACATGGCATCGACTTGCATATCCAGCTGCGTGGACGATGCCCGAGTCCCCGTTAGAGCAACCTACGTAAACCTCTACAAATGGCCGGAATCTGATTTCGAGTTTGTCCGGTCGATGAGCTCCAAACCACGTAAAGATTGTCCGAATAATAATCGTATGTATGGGCAACCAAGAGTTATCGACAGTATTTCATGCAGGCAGTTGTATTTGAGAAGCTATACTTTCTCGAGGGAGGAAGATTATACGGAGGAGAAGTCGACGGTGAAGTGTCTCGGCAGGGGGAAGGATAAGGCGGCAGATGATGAAAGGTCGAGAAAGAAAAAGTCTTCAGGTCGCGGCGGAGATGGTGGTGGTCGGAGGAAGTCTGCCGGGCTGAAGAAGGGTAAAGGAGTGTCGTGCTCCGCCTTCGCGTCTATTTTCCGGCGGCTGCTGTCTTGCACCACTAAGATTGATGTTGCCAATTAGTACCATCTATTATATTGTGTATTTTTTGCTTTTATTTAATATCTTCCTCTTTTACTTATTGTCTTCTTTAATTTATTTTCCATCCTTTTTTTTTGGTTTTGACGTTTTACAATTTATACAGAGGCCCTTTTATTCTCTTTCTTTTTTTCCTTTCTTTTTTGGCTCCAATTTGTTGTTGAAGTATATATTATAATTATATAAATTTTCCCCGCCGGTTTCACAGGATTTGCTTCTGGTTTTCTACAATGGTAATGTCTATGAATTTTACTCAAAAAAAGGCATCAAGGTTGTATAATTAAGATTGCATACCTTGATCCAAAAACATAATCATTTCTTCAATTGCATGTGTACTAGATTTTGGACATAATTTACGATAGAGTAAATAAAAGGGTAAATTACATAAAATACCAATAATTTTGCGCCATTTAATTACAATTTTACCATCGAAACTTTACAATCTTACACTTACTCCTGAGATGAGTATTTGTAAAGTTTTTCAGGGGTATTATATATAACATTTTTATGTTTCAACTAGGATATCTTGTAAGGTTTCATTTGACATAGTAGTATTTGTTAGGTTTCGATGATTTTTCGGATTTTTAAGCAAATCTCATAAGGGTGTGTAATTATTCTTAAATAAAAGCAAATTCCTTTTTTCTTCTGATATAATTGTTACATGCTCTGTCATTTATTTTGTAAACTCATTTGATAGCCCCCATAATTAAGAGAATTTTTTATCCCAACAAGTTTTAAGCAAATCATATTATAACAAATGTGATGCAAGTATTTTAAGGGAACTACGTATAAACGAGGCCGTGAACCCCCGCACTTTAAAACTAATTCATATATATTAGTGTATTTTATAAAATTATTCCATATTATTCCACCCGAATATTTAATAATAATATATATTGTGAGTTAAGTACATTCCATAAACTCAAACTCGGGATCCGCTCCTCTCCAATATAGCATATCTCCAATTTCCCCAATGCATGCTTGGATGATTGCCAAATAATTAGGAATTTAATCCAATAGTTTATATTTAATTCACATAACCATAAGCTTAACTCAAGTTAATCCTATCATTTAACCCTATATATTTAATTAAAGAAAATTTATATTTATCTTCTCTCTTCTCTGTTACCGTAAAAATCTGATTTTTATTCCATCTATCAATTTCTCCCAATTCACGCTAATCTTCCCCACTCTCTCTTTTTAATTTCTATTTTTTTCTCTCCTAAAAATAATAAAAAATTATGTTTATAAATTTTAAAAAGCTAATTATATAGAACTATTAGTAAAATTTAATTATAGTAAATGTCAATACCTCATTAATAATTATTACATACTATAATTAATATATATATATATATATATATAACTTTTACAATAAACTAAACAACCGCAAAAAAGAACTTATATTTTATTTTTATTTTCTATAGCAATATTTGATTAATTGTACAAATTTAATTAAAAAAGATCATCCACTACTTATATATGAAATAATTCACAAAATTTCAATAAAATTTTATGGGAAAGATTCTAAAATGCAAAATTTAATAAAAATAGATTCATTAAATTAATTTTTTTTATCAGTAGTAAAATAATTTTTACAAGACTCAAATTCATTCAAATTTTAGGAGAAAAAAATAGAAATTAAAAAGAGAGGGAGGGGGATATTAGCGTGGATTTTGGAGAAATAAATGGAATAAAAATCTAATTTTTAGGTAACAGAGAAGAGAGAAGATAAATATAGATTTTCTTTAATTAAATATATAGGGTTAAATGATAGGATTAACTTGAGTTAAGCTTATAATTAGGTGAATTAAATATAAGCCATTGGATTAAATTCCTAATTATATAGCAATCATCTAAGCATGCATTGGGGGAAATTTGAGAGATATTATATTGGAAAGGAGCCGGATCCCTAACTTCGTTACACTTAGTCTTACATGAGAAATTTAAGGGAGGGAATTACAAGAAAGTGTGACAATAACTCTTTTAGGAAGGACGATGCAATAAGGGGATGGTCATACATCAATGCTATTTGCCGTGCAAGACTTCAATTTTCTATCTAGCTAGTAAGACAATTTTTAGTGCGCAAAAGGGTCGGCAAGTGTAGTTTTCACTCCTTTTCTTTTTCACCTTTCCTTCTAACATTGCACTAAAAAGAAAACTATCAACGTGGC
The DNA here is from genome assembly GCA_958496215.1 of Verbena officinalis. Taxonomy (NCBI): domain Eukaryota; kingdom Viridiplantae; phylum Streptophyta; class Magnoliopsida; order Lamiales; family Verbenaceae; genus Verbena; species Verbena officinalis. The sequence continues at coordinate 4,019,658 of OY292385.1, forward strand.
TTAGTTGACAATATAGGTTGAATTTATAGAAAAAAATTTAAGTTTTTATTCTCACTAAACACATTTAGTACTAAGAGGGGTGAAAAGCCTTAACTATGACTAAACCTCATATCGAATTAAGGACTTTCAATGTAGGATTATCCTAACCTGGTTTAAAAAAAAACTAAAAATTCCAAGTTGACAATATTGATAAAAGATAGAAGCATGGGGGTTCCAGTTTGTTATAATTAGCTTTTGGTCCTTCTTTTCGTAAAAAATTATTGTTGCATCCCATAAAGTCAAAACTCTCTCTACATTCGTAACTTTTAAAATAAAATAAAATATTTTTTTATCACGATGATTTAACTACCCGAAGATTGATCAGATTGGTATTCCTTAATATTAAGGGTTAATTGCATTTGCACCCCATGGGAAGTTTGTTAACTTTCAAGTTGTGACTTTTTCAGTGAAAATATTACATTTACACTCTACATGAATTTTATAATTACAAAAAACATCCAATTTTTAGGATTTTGTCAAAATTTTAACAGAATATTCATAGTAAAACCCTAAAAATTAGGTACTTGTTGTAGTTATAAAACTCTAAGGGGAGTGTAAGTGTAATATTTTTATAGTTTAGCAAATTCTCGTGGGTTACTCCAAATGTAATTATCTCTAATATTAAAAGATGAAACGGGTATGCATGTGAATTTATAATTGATGGCTTATTTCTCTAATGAAGGCTAGTAAATATTAGAAATTATTTGAAGTTTTCAATTTGACAAGCAACTAATCCTTTTTAATTTTTTTAAAATACATTTATAAGATCGTATTGGTACTGATCAATACTTCTCTATTATGTATCATGATTAAAACTACATTAACAATATAGAGTTGCTTGAAGGAACAAAAAAAACGTAGTATATGAATGGGATTACAGATTACTGCTCTGATAAAGATAAGATTAGAGAGTTGGAATTTACCTTCTATATATAAACAAATCAATTAATATAGGTCGACGGAGTTATAATTACATGCATTTAATTACAACACAATTAGTAATAAGTATACCCTAATCAAGAAAGTTGTGATGGGGTGGGGTGTATGATTACAAGAAGGAGTAGGTTAAAAGAGAAATAGCCATAAAGTTATGGGCCGACCACAAAAAAATATAATGATAAAGTTAAGACACGCATGTAATTATGGAACTTACAATGCAAGCTTCGGTTGAGTTCATCGACACTACCTACATTATTTATTCATACAAATGAATTATTCATGAGTATTTTTTATTTTAAAATTATTTTATTTATATAGTATATTTTATATAAGTTAAAACATACTCCTGAATACTCCTGACCCTTTACCTTCTTCTATTTGTTCTTCATTAATTTTTTCAAAGTGTAATCACTACTGTCACATAATGATTAGCTGTTTTTTTAAAACACATATATCAGATTTAATAAATTACTTTTGTGCGAAGAATACAATGCCACCGAATTAACTTGTTTACGAAAATTCTTCATTCAACCACCCCTCTCTGTTCAGTTTTCAGTTACGACTACATCTGTCAAACAGTACTAAAATATATAATATTTAGCATTCTTGGCCAACCAACTTTGTTTATGTTCAAAAATTATGATGTCTCATAACTCGTTTACTTATCCAAATAATGGTATTTAATAGCTCAAAATAATCAAAAAAACTTATTTATAGTGATTGGTCCAGTGTCAACCAATGAATACTCAGTCGGCCGTTAATCTTTACGTGGATTTGCTAAATAACTTATTTATTGTGATGCACAAAATATTTCTAAAAATTTTACTATATTTATATGGACGTGTTCGTATCAATATCCTTGTATCGCAGTTGTTATATAACCAGATAAACAATAGCAAGAAAATTAAACCCAAATGACATTCTTGGCTCCAACATTTTCTTCCCAAAAATTTTCATATTGTAAACAGTAAAAATATTTAACCCTATTTTTTCCCTTTGAAATTCTAGCAATAACGGGAAGAAATAGAATCTTGTATTTACACGTCTGAAGCAAGGGCTGAACTATATTGACTGTAAAATTTCTCTTGTTTGTTCTTATTCCTAATTCGACATTCATGTAATTTCTGGGATGTTGTAAGGAATCAAATCAGTTCCTTAATAACCTGCAACAGCTAAAGAGCGGCGCAGGCACAATCCCAGAAAATAGGGCAACACAGAAGAGAGAGATAGAGTGATAAGAGAGAATAAGACAAGTTAGATGGAAGAAGAAAGAGAACTTTCATTCATTAAGCATGCCTATGCATGTGATCCAACATGCATATATAAAGTTTGCACCAGAAATGGAAAACTGAAAGTTAAAACATAAAACGTAAAAATTAATCTAACACTTGATAAATAAAAGAACAGCTACTGTCTCTCTCAAAAAAGGAGCCCAAACCGTAGCCCAATTTCCAAGCCCATCAGTTCAGCCCAACTTAAAGAAACGCAGCCATTTCATAACAGATGTAATCAGGCCTTTCTTTCCTCTGTCACAGGTATTTGGGTAGAAATACGTCAAAATCTAGCCTTTTTTTAGTTCAACAGCAATCTGTACGAAGTTAATTTTTCTGATAATTTTAATTCTGTATTTAACTTCTTGTGTTTTCGAATTTTGAAATGCTAGAATTTTTGGTCAATTCATTCAAAGTCCCTAAAATTAAAAGGCCCAAAGTAAACAAGATGGAAAAATAAGGCTATCTAGTCCATCTATAAAAGCCCAAAGTAAACACCGAACCTGGGGTGGCCCACCATCTAATAAGCCAACTACTAAAACCAGAATGGATAGCATGTATGGACACGAATAGGGCATCACGGACACGATACGACATGAACATACAGTATGAATTTTTATTGATATTTACAATTGTTGAAATATCCGACATGGCATGATGACATATAATGTCAACTGTTTGATTTCATATATTAATATTAAATCGAAATCATTCATTTTTATGTGACTTAGTTGCCTGTTGTTTAGATAAAATTAATGAAAGGTTACCCGAAATTTAGGTTATAAAATATTTTATAATAAATACTTCATATTTATTATATGAATTATTTGTATCGATAGTATTTCGAACTTGGAATGGGCATGAAGAAAACAATGATAGTATGCTACTATAGATAAAAATTAACTCTTTTAATGTATACAGGAAAAAAAAAAGGAAGATAGAAATTAATATTACAGTTCCTTAAATAATTTAAAAAATCGATTCTTCAGATATTGTTAGCTAATTAGCTTATATACATTAAATAAAAAAATCATGAATATTTAAATTAAGCTAACCAAACTAATTAATTAATCATGAAATTTCTTCTATATAATAAGCTGCACCCATCCATATATTCCTCATCTACAATATAATATTGCATAGGGTCGATCGAGGAATTACTTTAAAGATGGCAAACTTTAGGATTTTACTCCTCATTGCACTAATTTTCATGTTGTCCTCAGGTTCAGTTTTATTCAGATTCTATTAATCCAAAATTCAAGAATTTTTTATTTTTTATTTTTACACTTAATATATGAGGGTAATGTGTATGTTTGAACAATATTGCAGCTGCAAAATCTAGAAAAATAAGTAATTTTCCAATAATGTCTTGCGACTTTGTTTAGTGGTTGAGATTGAGGGCAGTCTAAACTTTTGTCATGAATATCATAGGATATATATAAATTTAGTTACTAATTTATGTGTTATAAGTACTGATGACTAATTGAAAATGAAATGCATTGAAATATTGATAAATTCTATTTATTATTCCAATTTCCATGCTGGCCTAGCTATAGCTATATTTTTCAATGGATTTTGCATATATGCAGATCATATTAATGGTGATGGCATTGGTCTTGAGCGCTTGACATGCTGCTTCGACAATCACATCAACCGTTGCGAAGTTGGAGTTGATGATCCAAAGTGTGACAATCTGTGTCGCCAGTCTAACTGCTCTAAAGGAGGACGATGCAAATATTTCTCCAACCAGAGACCTCCTAACCATTTTTGCCATTGCTTCTGTTAATTTAATTATGATCGATATATATTTTTCTATCTAGCTAGCTAGCAGTAAGGAGAAATTAGTTGACAATAAATAATGAAGTCGTATCGTGATTTCACTACCTATGGTTCTATGAATAATGATTTAGCACTAATTCATGGAAGTTAAATTATCATTTTTAATAATTAAGATTCAGCACACAAGACAAGATCTAGGGTGAACCTTATGTTAATTGGGTTCTGAATATGGTACACGAATACGATCTACCCAACTAATATAAATAAATACAAGATTGGTTAAGTTATAAAATAATAATAAATTCATAACCCAACTCTATTAAAGTAAACTATTTCTTAAGTGCAAAAATCTGAATTCAATGCTAATCTATAATTCTTAAAACAGATGAACACAACATGCATAAAAGGCTGCTGAATAACAAAAACTCTACTTCAGAAGGATTAAAATTTTCATTAAGATGAGAGAATAAACCTCCGAAATCAAATACAACACCATTATTCTCGAGCAATAAATTGCACTTACAACAACGAGAAATGAAAAATAAAGAGTATAAATTAGGTAGTCGAAAAGATTGCCCAAAACAATCAGCAAATAAATAAATCGAAACAAATGCAAGTTCAAATCTTCTGTGATTGATCTAAGTATAGTCAACATCATACACAACAGATCTACTTGCAAATCATCTACCTTCAGATTTCACGAGCTGTGAGAAAACCCGACTCATCGAAACTCCCGAAAGATCATCCGTTTCGAACTGGGCAACAGACGGAGTCGAGTCTTCAACATGATTGAACTCACCAACTTGAGGAGAGAGCCGACCAATCACATTCGAGCTGTTCTCGTCGGGATCATTAAGCACAACCGCCTCCTGAAGCTGAAGAGCATATTCAAGATTCCACAAAACGTCTCCCATCGACGGTCTATCTACACCGAAATCAGCCAAACATTTCTCTGCTGTCTCTGCAAACTTTCTTAACGAATCTGGTTTTATTTTCCCGGCAAGATTCGAATCTATAATCTGATCAAGCTGGCCCTTTTTCTGCCACTTCATCGCCCATTCCGCCAGGTTCACCATTTCTCTAGGAAGAGACGGGTCGATAACAGGCCTAGCGCAAAGAACTTCAAATAAAACAACTCCAAACGAATAAACATCCGACTTTTCAGTAAGTTGTTGCCTTCGGAAGTATTCGGGATCTAAATAGCCAAAACTCCCCTTCACAGCTGTACTGACATGGGTCTGGTCGAGTTCGGGGCCCGTTTTAGAGAGCCCGAAGTCTGCAACTTTAGCCATGAGATTCTCGTCGAGCAAGATGTTTGCAGACTTCACATCCCGATGAATCACCGCTTTGGCATAGCCCGTGTGGAGATAATGCAAACCTCTCGCGGACCCAATGCAAATCTCAAGCCTCTCCTTCCAACCCAGGCTTGGATTATCCGACCCATATAGATGGCCCTTGAGGGTCCCGTTTTCCATGTACTCGTAAACAAGGATCATCTCGTTCTTCTCATCGCAATAACCGATCAAGGAAACCAAATGACGGTGGCGGAACTGCGAAAGCATCTCGATTTCTGTTCGAAACTCGGCCAAACCCTGTTGGGATCTTGGGTTTCCTCTCTTAACAGCAACCTTCGTCCCGTCATGCAAAACGCCCTTGTAAACTTTTCCAAATCCACCAACTCCGATGACGCCATTCTCGTCAAAATCATTGGTGGCTTCTTGTACCGATAGAAACGGGATCCGATAGCTGAAATTAGAACCGAGACTGACGGTCGTCCCTGTCGTCGAGTACTTACTTCCTGTAGTGTGGGAATTTCCGATACCGTTGACCGATATCGGGACCCACATCTTCGAATCCCGGAGACGCTCTTGTTTCCTTTTCCTAAGCATGAAGAATAGGATCAAACCAATCACTATCAAAGCTATCGGAACCCCAACACTCACGCCCACAATCAATCCCATTTTCTTCTTTGAGGCGGGAAACGAGGGCAAAACCGATACCCCAGCTAAGCTATCCTTAGAATTATTCATCTTCATGATCTCCAACCCGTTGAGCAACGCATCAGGGTAAGCGCCCCTACGAGAAGGGCCGATACTTATACTAATGTTTCTTCTCTCACTTATCGAAGGGGTAACAAAGTCCATAAAATAAGCCATTGCCAGCTGTCCGTAAACCTTGGAGCTTACCTCGAAATCCGGAGCAACAAGGAAAGAGTCGATATAGACATTAAAGACAAGCTGATTGGCTGATGTGCTCACTATATCACAAAAGTGCAACCGAATCAAGTACTGAAAACCAGAATCCACCGGAAATTCCCACGTCACGTTGAAATTACTATTCGGGTCGTCCTCGGAATTCATCTTCGTACACGTCCCGTAAACGGTCTGCGGAGCATTGTCCGACGTGGCGCCGCCTTGAGGATAACGAACAGCCGGAATGTTGGATGAATTCGTCGCCAGATTTCTTTGCAACAAGAAAGTACTATCCGGGACCCAAGTCCGACCCAAGGTATCATTCGTCAGGGATACGAGTGGGCCACCCATGTTTACCCGGAACATAGTTTCGAGAGACTGAGTGGTCAGCCCGACGAACGGCCCGGATGGATCAAAAAGCGAGGCGTCGTCCGTGATGAGGGTATCGGGAACAGAGATGACTTCGAGGGCATTGATGTAGGCGAACGAACTCGCCAAGGGCGAAAACGTGATCATGAGGTCATTTTCAGATACGTTGACGGAATATTCCTTGACGGAAGCATCTTTATTCGGGGTGAAGTCACTGAGAAGTACAGTTTTCTGGGCGAAAACAGAGAAGCTAGCCGAAGTCATGTTGTAATTTTGATAATTAAAGGGGTAAAAATGGAGGCGGATCCAATGGCGTCCGCTTTGCTTGATTGAGAAAGTGTATTTAGATGGACCATTGAAAATTCTTGCTGTTCGGAACAGAGGTGAATCTTCGGATGGAGTTATGGAATTCAAGTTGCTATCAGCTAATATTTCTTGAGGAGTTGAGAGATATCTTGAAGAAGAACTATCGCTCACATAAGTTGTATTACCAATAATAACATCCCGGGAAGATCCACAGTTTATATAGTACTCGTCAACCGGATCGAACCCAATAGAACAGTATGAAAGAACGCATATCAGCAAAACCCAGATTGAAAACCTCAATACCCCACAGCCCATCATCATGAAACCTCAAAAGACAATACAGAAATCAAGATTTATGTAGATTATTGCATACCCATCAAGGAGAAGAGAGAATAAAGGGGGAAAGATTGCACCTTTTTCAGATCATAAAAGCTTCAGCTTCGAAATAAAGCAGATGAGAGGTAAAAACCCAGATTTGACTTGGGCAGGAAACAAAATCTGCAGACCAAGAAGAGAAGAACAAGGCGACGAACCTGGGATGAACTAGTGAATAGCAATTTGGAGATATTGACAAATGTGAAGGTTCCTTTTTTTTTTCTTTCCGTTCTAAAACGACAAATTTACAATCTGGAGCAACAATTGTTTTCACATATAGAGAATAATTCAAGGAGAAACCGAGTGAAAAGAAAAAAATAATAAATTTATTTAAATGGACACAGAGATGAGAGAGATATGAGTAGAATATGAATATTAGGTTTTACAGAGGTGACCTTGTTGGCGGAGAGAAAATGGAATATGGAGTTGGAGAAAGGTAACTCAACAATGGAGGAGAGGTGGTAGGTTTGGTTCGATGGTGGAGAGTGGGAAAGTGTGAAGTTACAGACAACATTTACTCTCTCGAGAGTTATAGGTAAGAAAAAGGGAGTATTTAATCTTCTTTCTTTTTTTTTTTCCATTAAATAGACAACGAATATTTAATACTTTTTTTGCTTGTATTGATATCTTGATACAAAATAATGTTTATTGGTGAATGAAAGAAAGTATAAACTACTAATTATCTTACACATTTTTTATGATTATGTGTGATGCTATTTTTGAAGATTAGATAATCTGGCTCTGAAAACTTGTTTTCTATAGAATTGCAGCTTGTGTCATAGACAAAATTGAGCAAAAGTCCCCCGCAATTTACTCCACGATGATTTGTCTTCAAGATGTTTTTGACTTTTGTAGATAAATAGAAGCTGTAATTCTACAAATATGAACTCAAGAATAACCAAGACTCGAAATATATTCAAACTAAATAAGAATAATGGCGAATTAACTAAATTCTCTCAGGTTTTCGCTATTTATAAAATATATCTTGAAATCTTAAAATCTTATATTTATACTCCATGGGGGGTAAAAATAAGATTTTTTAGGAGGATATTTATAAGATTTCAAGACAATAATGGTATTTTAGATTTTTTAGATAACTTAGGGAGATTTTAATAATTTTCTTTAAGAATAAAGTAGTTGTTTCTTGTATCAAAACGAACTAAACACACAAGGAGTGAGTGTAAATATCAATGTAAAGTCGATATTTTATTTGGTAACCTCAAGAAAATTTTAGTAATTTTCCCTAAGAATAAAGTAGTCATTTATTTTATATTCTATTTTATATTCCATTAGTTGGATGCATGACACGTTTACTTAGTGAAATATATGGAGCTTAATTATGGATTGCTCAACCTAAAATGACAGGACACTTGTCATGCATCCACTTAGTTAAATACACTGAAATAGAAAAATAGAATAGGTGATTTGATATTTGAAATGAGCATCATATTACTTGCGGAAAGTTGTGGATATAAGTTTCAACTCTGCATTAATAGGGTAGAAAAGTCTACTTGCTATAACAAATTTCATCAATATTTCCAATAAAATAATTTTTTTTTCTCAATTTTCCCAAAATGGTTGTTACTTTAGGAAAGTGTTATTGTTACAACTTTAATTTGGACAATCTCAGTCAGAGAACCAAGATTCTCTTTCTCTATTTCTGAAAAAAAATAAAAAAGTTTGATGAAAGTGATATTTGTTGAGATCAGAAAGTATCTTTCATTATCTCTAATTAACACGTCTTTCTAAATAATTTCTGAAAGTTTCTCGTTGTCCACATTACTCAAAATTTTAATGATAGAGCAAATACAAATATAAATATGGAATTTCAACGGTCAAATACTGGTTTCCAGTTGGTGCATTGCTCCTCCAGTTCACATGATGCTACCATTTGTTAATATCAACTTTTTTTCTTTTCTTTTTTTATTCTTCAGATATCTTTTTTTTTTTTTCGATAAATTGTTTATTGACTTATTTATTTAAACTCGTACAATTTACATAAATCAAGAACATGGTTATTGATCGCTGACTTCCTGTATTCTATTTATAAAATAAAAAGAATCACAAACATTATTAGACATATACTAATATAGAAAACTCTGTCTTACTTCTATTAATTACCATGTGAAATTCTATGATTTGAAAATTAGCATTCAAAATAATGTATTTTTCAAATATTGCTCACTGTCCACAAATTCATTCAGTTGTCTTAAGGAATGTAAAATGCTATAACTGTCCCTTGTTAAATATATCCAAATACTTTTTTTTTTCTTTTCGTTTCAGGGTTGTTTGTACTAATTTTTAATAATATAGGATTCTGTATACAACATTATTAGAAATTTTTTTATATAGAATGAGGGTAAAAATGTTATTAAATAATCCATAACTCGAAAAGAACTATGTCTCAATTGCATACCAAGCATGTGAGCTCCAAACTAAGAATAGAGGGTTTTGTATGCTAATTAATTAGAAATATAAAGTTTATTTGTGTAATAATTCATATGGCATAAGTGAGCATGCTAATTAGACCTAACAATTAAGAGGCACAGCGACAAAAAGCTCTATATGAATAAGTGCATGCTATATAATCTATACTATCTATATTATTCATAATGCACATTCCCCTAAAGTAACTATCTTTGGACAAGCTTTTATTTTGATGTGTTAATTTTTAATTTTTTTTAGGACAAATATAAACTTACCGCGGCTGTAAATTTCTGGACTTGTACAACCCCTTTTCAACCGCTAGATATGCTACATAAGAAAAAAAAGTAGCCCCACATAATTAGGATTAATTAATAACCTATTATCTCTAATTATCACACAAATTTAGTTATTCACTTCAGACTTTTTAACTACAAAACACACACGGAAGAATTTTAAGTGACTGTGTCCCACTAATAAAATTATTAAGACTAATTAAAATTAAATCTAACTCCATATATTTTTAATTAATATTTATTTTGATCCATAATTAAATCTAACTCCTTCTTAATACTTATTTTAAATTCAAACTTTATCATTTTGTAACTTTTTTTTTTTGTTTTTTTAATTTAAAATAGTTTTTTCTTGGTTAGCCCATTTATATGAGTCGAATCGGGTCGGACCACTTAGATGTAAAGCTCTCCCTATCAATGACACTCGAGATAGATTTTGCGCACATAAAAATCTAAATGTTTTATTATCGTAATTCATAAATATTTTTTTCTTTTTAACTATTTAGTCACTATTATCCTTATATTGTTTAACCATATTTTAGATTTTGGTTTATAGTATTATTCACACCTATTCTTTCATTTTATATTAATAGAATAATATCTTTAGGGTTTAGGGTTTAGGATTTAGGTTTTAGGATTTATAATTTTTTTTGGTACTTATCTAATAATATTGTACAAAATCATAGAATTAGAATCTAAAAGGACCATTAAGAAAATTTTGGATTAAATTATTAGTCAAAACAAATATTATTTAAAAATATATAGTGTTAACTATTTTAATTAATCTTAATTAGTTATTAGTGGGCCAAGTCTTTTAAAAATTTCGGTGTTTTTTTTTTTTTTTTTTTTGTAAAAATATTTCTGTATGGCTTTGATTCTGACGGTGGCTGTCAGATTAGCCAAATTGTTTTTTTTATTAGTAAATTTTACTCTTTTTTTTCTTTCCATCTCTCCCCACGTACTTTTTATTTTTCTTTCTCATGCTCACCTTTTTTCTCTCTGATTATTCACATTTTCATAATTAATTCTATTTATTTATCTTATAACCACTCAATTTTATTTTATATAAATACTAAAATAACTTAAATTAAAAATCATGAAAAAAAATAATAAAAATATTTATAATTTTAGAATATTAAAATTTAATATATTATTAATTATACGTATCTATATTTTGTACATGGATCGAGTGTGCCAAAATTACTAGTATTCATTATGCCAAGTGGAATTCCAATTACCAGCTGATCCGAAAAGTACTTAAATTATGATCTAATTGATAGTTCATAGCCACTAGATTTGAATTATCATGTCTGCACACAATAAGTTGGATTCAACAGATAATCACATTAAAATATATGGTTCATTGTGGAGTATGTCCAAATTAAATACAGCAAGAAACTCGAAGGTTTGGCATATTACAGCTAGACCCTCTGTACTTAACCGAATTAAGGTCTGATAAAATTATTTGGGCTTGCAGAATAAATTATAATTTGGACAAATTTTAGGAATCCTAATGGACTAAGAGAAGTTTGTAGGCTTATCCAAGCCCATCAACATTTCGACCCGTCAACCTAAAGTATGGTAATATAGGAGTGTCAATTTCTGGCCCGACCCGTCAATCCACTCTGACCCACCAACCCACCCGTACAGCCTGATTAAATATCATGTTGGCATTGGAGTTTCGGGTCGGACCAAAAGCTGACCTGAAAAGAGAATGGACGGGTCGGGGTCGGTTACCCATATAATCTGATGTTTTAAACAGAATTCCCTCGTAATTGGGTCATATATTTTTCCAAAATGGAAATACCTTAGCCCTATCCAAACACTCTTCCCCAATCTGCAAATCATGGGTTTGATAGTTGACTTTAATTAGGATTTTATAGTTTTCTTTAATAAGGATGTTGACAGATTGAGTCCTACACCACTACACTTTTTGGGATTTGCAATTGGCTGTTATATGCTTGATTCAATCCTTTTATTTTGCAATTGAGTCGAAATGGGTTGGGTTGAATTGTCGAATAACCTATAATAAATTAGGTTAATCCGAATCTACATGAACCAATACTATCAGATTAGGGTTGGGTTAGATTCGAATTTGGGATGGAAAACTACAAGCCCAATCCACTCGAATTGACAAGTTTTATAATGATAAAGGGATTGCCACATTTCTCATAGAAATCGGATTTCTCGGGGTGTCGTCACATACCTTAAGAAGTGATATTCAATTCTTAATTTTTTTTAGTGTAAATTATCGGTTTGGGTAATCCTATATTGAGGGCCCTTAGTCCAGTTTGGGGCTTAGTCACAGTTAAGGCTCTTTATTCCTCCTAACGAATGTGTTTAGTACCTATCGAACCTGAGAATCTTTCCATAAACTCAATTTATGCTGCCAACTGAGCCACACTACACTACGTTGGTCAATTCTTAATTTCTAATCAATTGAAAATCAAGGATTACATTAGAATAGGATTATCACTAAAACAAAACAAAAAAAAAATTGAAATTTCTGATCCGGTTTTGGTCCTATACTTACTATTATATATTTGGCATAAGTGTTTGACCCAAATTGAACACATTTTGACCAAATTCTAATTTTTTAGAATTTTGAATTATTTTTATAGAAAATGTATTGATTTGTTGTTAAAATGCACATTCTCCAATTAGTTATTCATAATTAAAATTTTGAATTTAAAAAAGAGGCTAAATGTACTAAACCCTAGAAGCCTCTGACATGAAAAGAAGCAGCCGGAGGCCGAGTGACCAATGCACTTCCCCATTTATCAGCAATGACGTTTTCCATGAACTCAATTCCTAAACTATTTTTTATTTCCTAAACTAATTTCTTTCACTCTCAATTCAACAAATGGGAACAGCGGAACACCCCATTTTCTAATTCCTAATTCCTTTTAACGTTGCGGCTAATCTTTGTTGAAGATTGCACAAGGAGACCACATAGCAGAATATGGGAATCGGGGGTAAGGAAGTTGGTTACACTAAGGATCTGGGTTTTTTCTAATTAATCAATCTATCTGAATTTCATGTACTGTCTTTGGTGGTTGTTTACTGGTTTAAGGTAAACAGAGGAGAACGACTGATCAAGCACAGCATAAAAGAAAATTTTCACACCCTGTTTTGCGCTGCGGCCCTCCGGAGTTAGCAGCTTCTGAATTTTTATATTTTTCTTTTTCGTTAAGGAGGCTGTTGAAACATTTGTGGAATAGACCATGGTAAAGCCGATGTCACCATGAAGTTCGTCGAAGAGGAGCCCATCCGCTGTGGTGAGTAATCTTTCTTTATTTTATTTTTTTCTGCTTAGTATATATCAATAAATTTTTTCCCTAACTTTGAATCGAAATTGAAATAATCCGATGTAACTTCATAGAGGAGAAGGAGCAGATTAATGTCAGGCTTCGCAAGGTAGAAAATCCACATTTAGTTTTCTGACGAGTTTGCATTTATTACGTTATTATATTTGAAATATTCTGTATTTTTCATTAGACGGTTAAGGCATCAAGCGGGGAGTACCTTAAGCAGCTCCACGTTCAATTGCAGGTAAACCAATTACAACACAGTAAACTGAAGTTAGATGATAGTTTGTTAAAACTGATTATTATCTGTTGTTTTTTATTATTTTAAAAATGAGTTTCAGGCGTTCATTTATGATGAAACTTTTTGCCAATTTATGATGAAGTGAGTTTTGTATATCTATGGATATTTTAGGCTCTGTAAAAATTGATTGGATGAGATTTCTTGAAGATTTGCCTAAATTATTGTCATATTGTTATTGAACATCTATCTTTCGATATGAAGTCTTTCATTTTCCGGCGAAGGAAATTTGATGGTGGAGACAAAATTAAAGTTCGGGCTCTTGGAGACATGAACGAGAGGGAAGATGTCTACGCCAAACTCTCTCTCACTACCCATGGGGAAACAATCTCCACCTAAATAATCAACAGCAGCGGCAGAAACCCAGTTTCACCATTGGAAATGCAAGTGGCTCTCTAAAGAATCATTTGGGGACTTCACAGACCTGAAGGCAGGCCATTTTTTTACTTTTCTGAAGCTTCTGATTTTCATATAATTAGAAAACTCTGAATAAATCTTTACCAAAATGAACTTTGGCAGGGTAATGAGAATCTTCTGGAGCTGGTGAATAAATATGAGAGAAAGTCAAGGAATACAATTGCTGCTCTCCTCCGGTTTCGAGACCTCTAAGGAGACAACCTCTCCGGTCACACGATGAGGTATATATAGGTTTACCGTTAAATGTTTGTGGTTTATGAGTATGCGAATTTTGTATTGGAGAGCTTGGTAATGGGTGTAGCATCTTTAAGGTGTGGGAAGATTGATTTTGGTTGATGAAAATATCTTGATGTTATTTTATTGCAAATGTGATTTTTCGAGATAAATGATGGAAGTTATTTGCTTTGAACATGCTATTTTATGAAATTTATGTTCTTTTCTCTGGCTAGGTGCCTTTCATGACTCAGAAATTATTTTATCCGGCAAGACACCTTTTACCGGCTTATGAATATTATTTTCGTATTAATATTATTTTGAATTAAGCTTATTTGGAGCTTTTGGCTCAAGCAGAAAGACAACTACCTCAGCTCCAGAAAAGTAGCAGCATCGAAAAACATCTCTAGCAGGATTACATATTTTAACGGCCTCAAATTGCAGATGTCCTTTGCAAACAGGTATAGGGAGAGAAGTTGAAAATTTGTCGTTTTCTGATTTACTGGGTATTAATGATTCTTTATGCTTTGTTTTTGTTGTGATGTTTGGTTGCAGGGATTTGATATATAACAATTCTCAAAGGTTGGTATGAGCTCCCCTCCAAAATTAAGTAATCATCCTATTGAGTTTATTAGTTTCTCTTGAATTTTGTGGAAAAGCTTCCACTCTCCAGTGTAGGTTCAAAGCGTGATCATCGTTAGCAGGCGTGCAACCCTCCATCTTTTCCTTTTATTATGCATTCTTCATATTTTTTTTCCTTCATTAGGAAATCTGTAACTTTAAAATTTACGGTTACCCCCTATTATGATTTGGAAGCAATGGAATAAACGGGAAGGTTCACATTTGGTTCTCGACCTTTATGAGTGTTATCAGATGTTCAGAAATATGTTTTTATGACTGTTTTGTGAAGCCCTAAGGATCAAAGGTTTCAAACAAGAGGGGAAGTGTATTTGCCTCTGTCTATTGGCCGAGAACATTTTTCTGGGCATAATGCTTTTGCTGTTTTCTCCAATAGCCGCAACCATTTTTCATATTAGTTACAACTTCCCTGAAGAGTACTTTACTGGCGGCGAAGTTGTTGACTAGAATCATAGGCATAATAACTTTTTACTTTCCTTTTTTTCTTATTTTTCCACAATGTATGTAATTAATTTATTTTTGTGAGTTTTGATTGGGTATGTAATGGCCAATTACAATTAAATTTACACTATCATGAATAGATAACACCTTATTTATACGAGAACCTAATTGTTCAACTGTTCAAGTGGCTGTTTTGTAATAACACAATGTCAACTAATGAAATTCATGACACTTTACTTATCTCTTAAATTCGTCCACATTTAAATGAAGAAAATATTCTATGAATAATGAATATATATATATATATATATATATATGATTGCACAATATTTTTTATTATCTTATCTTTAAACAGATAATAAATTATTGTATGCTAAATAAATAAATGTAATATATATACACACACATATATATATATATATTATCAAAAATATTCTTTAGATATTACTGTTCCATAACTCTCGACTTGTGTTAAGTTTAGTCCGATTTAGTAAAATATTTTTGGGAAAATATAAATTTAGCCCCAAAATTTAGAAGTTATTTCACATTTAATCTGAATATTTTGTACTTGTGGCAAATTTTATTAGCGAAGATCAAACACTTGATATGCACAAGAAAAATGACTTGCTGAAGAGATTGGCTTCAGCTAGAGGCCTCAAACCTCTCAAATTGCATACAAATTCTTGAACTCATTATTCAAAACATCCGAATCCGACAGCACAGATGCCGACCACGATCTCGACCTACTCCCATGCGAATTCCTCCCGATGTTCCTCTTGTTTCTCGACTCAATCCTATCCACAACCACCCAGTAACACAGAGTCCCCAGCGTCGCCACCAATATAGTTGTCCCAATAACCGTCACCCAAATCGCCAGCCACCGCTCGTGCTTCCCGACCACCACAAACGCCAGAGCCAAATACGCCACCGAAACGAGCACACACGCCAGCCACATGAGCTTATTAATAATCGCCATCATCTGCTTCTTCGCCTTGCTCTCGATCACCACAACTGAAGTCTGCACCACGACCACCGCCAAGGAAATGAACAGCGCCACCGAGTCGAAGACGAAGAAAATCAGAAACGGGATCTGCGTCGCGATGTTCGCCTCTCCCAAGGAGAACCCAGTCGGGATTTTATCTGGGTTGTCCGCGTACTGGCCGGGGACGGTGAAAATGGCGGCGAATGCAACCGTGGCTATGAGGACGGCGACGACGGTGGTGGAATTGATCGCGTTGTTGAGACCTTCGGCGTGCATTTTGTTAAGACGGTGGGCGATTCCCTGAACGCGTTTCCTTGTCTGGCGAGTGTGTTCTAATTGGTAGTAGACTTCGTGTTTGATGTCGCTCACGGTCTGTTTTAGCTCTCTTGCTGGGTTTGTGGACGACGATGACTGAGGCTTGATGGTTTTGGCGCTGGGGACGCCGTGGTCGTGGAGGATGGCGGTGATGTTGGGGTGTCCGAGCTTTTCTGCGGTGTCGACGGCTGTCTCGTTTGATCGGTTCACCACTTTCGTGTCGGTTGTGTTGTGGCGGAGCAACATCTTCACTATCTGTAGAGTCGAAATCGGAGTAAGAGAGTGTTTTGAGTGAGTAGGCTATGAAGCTGCTTGGAAATATTTTGCAGGATTTTAAAATGTTTGTTGAAAATTGTATAGAAGAACATGAGTTTTGAAATCAAGATATTAGATTTGTGAGATTTTTTAAGTTTTCATTTCTCACATTTCGGATAAGAAACTAAACATCATGATCAAAGAATCAGCAAAAACATGCTAATCCCAATATACCTGAGCCCTGCCTTTCCGAGTGGCAATATGCAACGCAGTGTTGCCTTTGGTATCCACCAAATTAATCGTCGACGGATCAGCTTTGATCAGCTCCTCAACCACCTCAACATTCTGACCCTTAACCGCCATGTGTAGAGCCGTTTGCCCCTTTTTATCTGTACGGGCTGTAGTAACGGGCTCTTTTTCCAAGAGGGCCTTAACGACTTGCACGTGTCCGTTTCTTGCTGCAGAATGAAGGGCGGTTTTCCCGTTGCTTCTGGCTATGGTTGCGAGATCACTGCTCTCAGAGTCCAGGAAATACTTCACTATCTCTATGTGGCCTTGAGTGGCGGCAGTGTGCAAAGCCGTTGTGTTTTGCATGTCAACTGTCATGGAGAGGTCGGGATGGGAGTTCAAGAGAACCTTCACCACATCTGCAACGTTGTACAAACTAATCATGACTAGTTTCATGTTGTTGGGATATCACCACTCTTTGATTTAAGGTGAAAATGTAAAATTAGTCTTTAAATTTGTCATACTGAAGATTTTGTTGTGTCCTAATTGCGATTTGCGATTAAGTCCTATTCGTATTTGTGAAATTTGCTTGATCGGTCTGATTTTTGCCGAAGTTTTATAATCTCACCAGAAATTGTCATGCGAACACTTAAAATTTCGCCAAAAGCCATTCTGTTTCCGGCAAAATTATGAAATTCTGGCTAAAATTACAAAAACAACACGCTGAGCCCATGATTTTCAATAAGTTTGAGGGTGTTTTTCGTTATGATTTGTCAAACCTCAGGGTGTTTCTAATAATTTTGAATAGTATAAAGGTGTTTTCTCAACGGCGCAAACCTCGAGGGTTATTCGTAATTGACGTTTTTTCTTTTGCATCTAGGCACGAGGAGAGCCTGGATTTGAACCCAAACCCTCTCTTACATAACTTAAATGTATTTTTTATGTCTACTATCATAGACTGCACCGTAATAGATTTATGAAATAGCCTCAAAAGCAGAATATCGGTCTAAATCCAGAAAAAAATAGTACCTAAATCCCCTTGTTTTGCAGCAATGTGAAGTGCATCAAATCCATTCCTAGCTTTAATTCCAGCAACCACTAAATCATAATGCTTGATCATCTCCTTCACTATCTCAACGTATCCATATTCTGCAGCGACATACAGAGCAGTTTCCCCAGCTGAATTTTGCTGAGAAAACAATTCATTTCTCAACTCTTCTTGATCTCCACCAATAATATTCCTTATCGCCACAATATTCCCCGTTCTCACAGCAGAATGCAACGGAGTATCGCCCCGTTTTCCCGTTAACTGTTTCGTCATTCTCCTCCCTTTCTCCTCCATCTTATTATCCAACTAGCTCGATCAAACTGAATGACAATCTATGAGAAAATAATTACAAGCTGCCTTTTTCTTCTTCCCCTCAAATACCCAGATCAACAATCGCATCTTCTTTATATATTCCCAACTCACTCAAGACTAGAAAATGTGATATGAATTCGAATGTCCTGCCGGAAACAAATAAATACCAGATTTTTCAAATGAATAAATAAAGAATCTCTGCTGCAACTAGATTGTAGATTTATGTACATTGTTTCTGCTATGTATCTTTTTCATTCATCAACGGATTATGGATTACAACTGGAAAGATCAAGATACATTTACCTTGGTTGTGAAGAAACAGCCACCTTTAGCCATCCTGCTTTTAGAACGCCAAAAGGGGAAGAGATTTAAGTATTAGATCAAACAAAATCAATCTCTAGATGGGACTGGGAAAAAGCCAAAGAAAATCAAGATTTAAGCTTCGTATTATCTTTTAAATTGCTTTTATACTTATTTTCAACACAGAAAAACCGAAAGCTGGGTAGGAGAAAAAGAACAAACACTAGGGGTTAAGCGAATGAGGCCATCTTAGGCACATGTATGCAACAAAACCTTTGCATACAAAATTACAAATGAATCCAATATCAAATAATAAAGAAAATTAGAGCTCTTAAATCTAAAGATAAACAGGAGTTATGGTAAAGGATGGCCCTTTTGTAAAGTTGATGATGAAAAGTGGCTGCAACAAAATTCTTTTTTTATACAAAGTTTGTGTTAATTACATTCACACCCCTTTAATATAGGTAAAATTACAAATCAATCTTTACCTTTGGGGAATTACAATGAACCCCCCCACCCGCCAATTTTATGTGACATTTTATATTGTTGGTTCAACAGTTAGTGTCTGTTAGGATTTTGGACGATTTCCGTTCGGAATAATTGTGTCGTTTCAATTTTACACCTGGACCAATATTTCTTTATATTTTGCTGACCAGAATTTTGTTTATTTGTAAGAGAAAATAAAAGTGCAGATTTTCTTTGTCATTTGTTAATTTATGGAGGGCTGAAATGTAATATTATTTGATAATTTTCATCAATTTTCATTTTTTTTTTTAATTATTTTTTCAGGTTTGAGTATTTAAGTATCTTTTCTCTTTCATTTAGATCCATAAAGTGAGGGGTCATTGTAATTTCCATGAATGAGGGCATTAATTTGTCATTTGTTCTAAATTGATGGATGTGAACGCAATTAATTTTCGTAATTAGGAAGTCAGATCATGCGATACCAACAACGGTAGTAACAGAACACCACGCGACAGGCGTTGGGTGTCTTCTCCCTCCTAATTATTTGGCTGTATTTTGTTTGGCAGCAATATGGCATTAAGTACACGCGCTGCTAATGCGTTTGAATATGGGAATTGATCAGAAATTTGCAAATGAATCTGCTTTTTCCAACACAAACTCCCAGTCCCAGCTTTCTCCAAAAATTATTCCTTTGTTTAGTATTAAATTATTAACCCTAACTTTTATTATACCTACTGAAAACAGTACTATCTAATATATATTCTTTAATATTTTTTTTTGAGAATTTTTTTTTACCTCCTATCCTTTCACAATTTTTTGGAATTGTCTCCTCACTTCTTTTTTTTTACCTCCTCATCTTTACGAATTTTGAAAATTACCTCTTCAGGCAAACTTCCGGCAGAAAATTCCGTAAGTATATTTTTTCTTCCTTTTTAGTAAGGGTAAATTCGTCTTTTTATTACAAGACCCGACCCACTAAACCGATCCGACCCTACCCATACCAAATAAAAACTCATTAAATCACTTTTACCTTAAATCACTTTTAACTGAAACAATTTGGGGTTAGGATTTATGATGTGAATTTCAGATTTTCTCTCCCAAATCACTTGCGTTCTTGAAATAGCCAACGGGCCGGAGCACAACACTCAGAAACTCTGTATCCATTGTTAATGATACGATGTATTGAAGAAGATCAAGAAATAGAGAGGAAGCATCCTCATCGAGGGAGGTATATATCTTGAATTGGTTTGAGTTATTTTTGTCAAGAAAATTAGAATTGATTCTTTGCCAATGGGCTAAAAAATGGTCAATTTATGCTAATTTTTTTCTGAGAAGGGTATGATTTTGGGTACTTGTTGAAGCTTTTGACTTGTAAAAGCTTGCTCGAGACTCAAATCGGATTTTTAGATCTGATAAATTTGTATTTTCCAGTTCTTTATGATATCAAGCCTTTGATGAAGTTTTCAAAGCACATGGTGGATTGAAGAAGCTGGCTGAACTTTTGGAAGTCGAAAGAGTTGGGATTTAACGTAAAAGTAATTTAATGGGTTTTATTTGGTATGGGCAGGGTCGGATTAGTTTAGTGGGTTGGGTCTTGTAATAAAAAGACGAATTTACCCTTACTAAAAAGGATGAGAAAGTATCTTTATGGAATATTACGCCGGAAGTTTGCCTGAGGAGGCAATTTTCAAAATTCGTAAAGGTGAGGAGGTAAAAAATGAAAAAAAAAAGTGAGGAGGCAATTCCAAAAAATTGTGAAAGGACATGAGATAAAAAAAAAAATTCTCTATTTTTCTTCTACAATTGATTGAAATATATGATGCAAGGACTATGTAAAAAATTTTACTTTGCCGTGTCATGTCATGTCCGACATCCATGTCGGACACTTTTCTAATATAAAATAGGAATAAAATCAAAACTAACTTTCATTAGCATTATTATAAAAAATAATAATCAATACATATAATATAAGCACGTTTAAGAATTACCGCATAAAGACAACATGAAAAGCACAAAAAGAATTGTGCGAGATGCCCAATTGGTTTTCTGCTGATAATTTGGAATGGCACCATTAGCCAAAGAAAATAAAAGGTAGATTAAATTCAATTTGTTCAAGAAACAAAATTTAAATCCAATTAGTAATTTACAATTTCTAGATATCTTTCATAAAATTATTATTATATATAATCATCAGAATACTGCAGAATCGATTCTTTTATGCTCTTTTCTTTTAACAATTTCTTTAAATTAATTAAAGAATATGTGCTTATTACATGGTCCGTAATGGTTAGAAAATAACTGGATGTATTTGTCAATTCCTCAGATTATATATCAATTAATTAGAGCATGACTCACAATTTTGAAGTGCCATTAACAATTTCCAATTTTGCGTTATTGATCTTAAAGGTAAAAATTCCACTTCATCTATTCTTGAGTTTAGATTATTCAAGCAATATCTTCATCGAATTTGGACTATATTCACTCCACCAAAAGCATTTTATCTCCTCCAATCAAGGAAATAGACGATATTAAAATAGAAATAATTACATCTAGATTCCTGACGTTTGCCCTATTTACATCTAGGTCCAGGAGATTTATTTTTTAACATATTAGTCTATTGATCGGCTGACTAAAGGTCAAAATTGACATTTCTGTTAAAAAAATAAAAATAAAATAAATTAAATTATGAAATGACTACATTACCCTTTGGACTACAGTATAAAATTGTCAAACTATAAGGACCTAAATGTAAGATTTCTCGCCGTAGCCACCACCCGGGTGGTCGACACCTTATACCAAGACGATCCTCTCATCGAGCCCGTCATATTCCCCAAGTCCGTTTTTCCATTCGACAACCACATCGGATTTAATTTTAATTCTAATTTTCGAATTTTACTAAAACCCTAGAAATTTCAATTTGAAATTCACGACAATTCGTTCATCGAATTTCCGATCCGGCTTCACCAATGGCTTATCCATGTTGAGGAATTCAGGAAAGGTATACTGCTCGCTCACCGGAGATGGTCGCCGGAAAAACGCGCGCCACTAGATCTCCGCCGCGCCACCTTCGAGACTCCATATCTTTGCCATCGGTGGTCGGATGGGGGTGAGGCCACTGCCAAAATGCTCCTCTCATCGAGAGCTTCAATTACCGACCAACCTCAGCCATTGCCGTAGCCGGAGGAGTGAGATCGAAAAATATGCCGTCGCCGCTTCAAACCGCCGTAGCGCCGCCGTGGATGATCGAATGGCCACGGCACCACCACCATTGGACTCCTCATGAAAAATTGGTCCAGAATCGTCCATCCTCCGCCGTTTCCATCGCCGGAAATGAATTACGCCACCGCCGGAAGTTTTTTAATTTTTTTAATTTTCTTTCAAAAAGGGTAAGATAGTCATTTCTCAAATTTTTAAATTTTTTTTTATTTTTTTAACAGAACCATTAATTTTGACTAACGATAACTCGATCAATGGACTAATATGTAAAAAAAATGAATCTCCTGGACTTAAATGTAAATAGGGCAAACGTCGGGGACCTAGATGTAATTATCCCATTAAAATATGTACATAGTATGAAATTTTTTATTAATGAAGGGGGATTATAATTTTTAGACTAGGAAGGGGGCAACTTTTAATAAGTGGGGGCAAAATCATAATTTTCCTAAATTTTGTGTATGGAAATAGAGTATTCAAAAAAAATTAAGGGGACCGCCCCTTTTGGCTCGGCTATTAGTTCCCTCTCTTCCTATCCATTGATTTAAGAATTAATGCAACTTAAAGTTTAGTGGATGTCGGTGAAAAACTTTATTCGCAACATTTTCATAAATCTAATTATATGTTTAGTGAAATCTCAAGATATTTTTTATAATTTATGAAATAAAAGGGACTAATTCATAATTAGGCGAAAACTAAGAACGTGTTTACCTAAATTGCCCAATATATAATTAATGGTGGAGCTTTCCTTTTCACATCATTGCAAATGGATTACACGAAACCAGAACATCAAAAATTAGAGCTAGCTAGAGACTAGAGTTACCTCCGAATCCAGAAATATTGGTAGATTATATGTACTCACTTTTTAGGCATTATTGACCAATTTGAGTTAAGTGCTAAGCAACTTTGTAATTAAGAGGTGCGCCTCGTTTATGAAATAATTTAAGAGTCAATTTCGACTGGTGATAGTATATACTATATACATTGATAAACTCCGAACCGAATTAAGGACTCTTAATGTAGGATTAATCGAATTGATGGTTCACACACAAAGAAAAAAGTATACATTGATTCATTAAAATGTGGAAATAGGAATGATCAACACTATTGCCCTAGCTTAGTAACCTTACTACGCCAAATAATTAGAAATCGATACTTATCAAGAAAGCAGTCCAGGGTAGTTTTAGTTAGGCGTGGGCAGTTAAGGTGGTGAGTCACTTTCTAGCTTGGATCGTTTACTTTAACTAAGGTTTTTCACTGTTCCACAATTTATAAAATCTGATTTTAGAAATAATTATATAGCAAGCTCATAGTCAAGATTAAGTACGATCGGACATTTATTGTGGGTACCGATCCTATCAATGTAAATAAGTTATTTTGGTTATTTTAAGCAGTTAAATGCCATTATTTAATAAGTAAAAGATTTCTTAGAACCTATACTAAAAAAAGAAAGAATATTTCCAATATAATACATGAAAAGGGCAGAAAGTTGGTCATTTTCTAGCCAGATACTCTATTTTACCCTTCAATTCTTTTGACTAATATTTACAGGCCACTGATCACACTACTAACAATATTCAGATAGAGATGCCCCCAAACTTTTTTGGATTAATTATATCTGTATCCCAAGAAGTTTATTAAATTACTAGTTGTGACTTTCTTTGTCAAAATATTAGACTTACATTCTACATGAATTTCATAATCACAAAAAAATTTCCAAGTAAGGTTGCGTTAAATTTTTGTCAAACCCTAACGAAATATAATTAGTGGAAGAACAAATTTAGTTACTATTGTATTCATTCTATACAATGTTGATGTTTTGAATCTAACCAGGCCCATTACCATATTCAGTTGGACTAAATTTGTTTTCCAATATTTCTTTTTGCTTTCAAAGTCCATTTATATGGATTGATCCGGGACGAACCACTAAGGTGCAAAACTCTTTTACCAATAACAATTGCGTCCTAGGAACTAAAACTCAAAATTTTTAATTAAGCTAATATAACGCCGAACCGGTAAACCGTAAACTACATAAACTGGTGCTGTTTTTCAATATTGAAAGCATGTGAGAAGACTTCAATTAATTTCAATCAATCTAGGGCACATCCATTAAAATAACATTATGGAAGACCTAGTGTTGGATAACGAGCAAACATGAGGATAGGATCACAAGTTATTAGTTGCCAACATGAGGATAGGAATAATATGGATATAAAAAATTAATATTCTTTTTCTTTTATGTTGTTATTTTTATAGGAACAACACGATCGAGATTCTATCAAAATATCATTGTTCTTCAAGTGCTAGCAAATCTAATTACTTCAATTCCTTAAATCACGTAATATAAAGAAGTCCATATTAGCTATAAAAAAAACATTGCATGTGCAATCCAAATTAAGTTCTAAATTATTGAATTGATTAATGGAGCATACTTTTCTTGACCTCAATTTTACAACACGTCGATCAACAGTTATCTTTTGTTGGGAAAACTCTTAAATTTTGAATAATAGTCATGTCAAAATTCAGGCTAGAATTGGGAGATTCTAATTAAGCCTGGATATATCATCAATCGATTTCTTTATGGGATGGGACAGAAGAGAAAAACGTAATGTATTTGGCTTAGTGACCAAAACTCTAGATAAACTGAATATAACATTTTTAATTGTGTCGATAAAAATCATTCAGGCAAGGAAGTCTAATTAATATCAGTGAATTTTGTTTTTGATATGCAATTTTTTAATTTAAAGTTAGAAGATAAATTATCTATTTCTATAAATTTATGTCCCAAAAGTACCAATTTTGTAAAATTAGACCGCTAAAATCGGCATATTTACTACATCTTTGAGCAATGTAAACAGGCACTATATTTGGAATGGTAGCTAGCTAGTATGAAAAGTGATAAAATATCTAATGATTTCAAATATACATAAAGGGCAAAATATGTTAATTATTCGTTGTCTAAGCTGTAAGCAATACAAGGACTAGCTACTCTAGTGAAATAAGCAATGAATGTGTTACATTTCTTTTCCTTGCATTAAATGATCAACTTGTATTCATAAATCATAAGTTGTCTTTCCCATTGCCTGCAGTGGGCCATAAATTTCCATTATGAAATAAAGACCTTGTCTTTCTTCTGTTTTTTTTTTCGCGAATTTTTTCAAACTCAGATTGACTCTTTCAACCGAGTTACTTTAAACACAAGTTGTATATAGTTTGAATTCTAAATCTTGCTTAAGAAATTTAGTATCTTATTAGTATCATTGTTACATTATATATTTACTTGCTACTTTTAGTTATAACTCCTTGTCTAAAAGTAATTCAAGCTCTTAAAGAGGTGATCTAATTATCAAATACTTAATAAAATATATCAATACACCCACGCGCGTGCTGACGGATTTCTTCATATCTAACCTTGCACATGAAAACTATATTTCGTAAATGTATAGTGGTGAGGAATTGATACAAAACATTTAATACCATATAGAATAACCACCTCATCTAAAAGTTGAAGCTTGTAGAAACATCCTTTTATAATTGTTTCATAGAGGACGTTTAGTTGAGTCAAATTAGAGGAGCTAGCTAGCCTGCAGTAGCCAGGTACTGTGCTCCGTGTGGCTGCTCCGATCGAGCCGTAGCTTTTATCTATGCATTGAATTTTGGATTAATCTTTTGCACGATAGCGAAACAACGAGTACCCGGCAAAAGATCGATCTCCATTAATTAAGTTGTTCAGATTATTTGCTGTCAATTTATTATGCCAAGTTGTGCGCTTGTGCTCGCGTCTTCGTCAAGAATATATTGCATTTATATATATTGAGAAGTTAACCTCAAGTGACAGAGGCAAATTGGGACATCATGACAAATACATATTAGTAGAAGAAAAGGATGTTTGATATATCCACTTAAATACAGACACAATAATTAATACTAATATGAAAACAACATTTGATGAAATAGGGCGAATTACATACAATACCCCGGCCTAAGATTTATCATAATTACAGAAACCTTTCAAACAATTACAAAAAACTAACAAGATGTTTTTGTACTTTATACAAAATCTTTCAAGAAAACCCTTGTAATTTAATTTGTAGTTGTTTGAAACTTCAGGAAATTTTCTCTAATTTTTAAAAATAGAAGGAATATAGCAGACCTTAGGGTTACTAAATGTAATTCACCCTAAACAAAATTAACATGTTCGAAAATAATCTAAAGTAATATTTGGTGGCCATGAGACCAAACCCCAATAATTTATAGTCTTTTTCCTGTTTTCTATAAAGAAAAGTATAATTATATATATATATATATATATATATATATATCACATTAAATATATCAGAAAATATAAAATATGTGGAACTCCCACAGACGCTTAAAATATGTATATGTTTCTGTATTTGGAGTGTAAACAACTCTCAACTCGATTAATGGTTCGATTTCATTAAATTGTCTAGACTGGAATTTTACGTCTTTCTTTTGTTTTGGAGTGTCCGGGCTTTGGGTCATGCAAAACCTTCCATCCCATAGTTTTAAATATATTTCCACAATATATATATATATATATAGGTAGAATTTAATTATGACATATGCATGTATACAAATATGTTTATTTTAATACTTAATATAAATGAATATTATATATATATGTACAATATTATATTAGAATATAATAATAAAATTATATGGGGACAGTTACACAAACTTCTAGAGTTTGCTTAAAAATTCAAAAATTATCGAAACCTTACAAATACTCCACTTGAAACATAAAAACATACACACAATGTTCCCTTAAAAATCATACAAATACCTCCTCAAGAGATAAAGTTGCAAGAACTTTTTTTTTTGAAGATATAAAATATAACTTAAACATAGAAAATCAAAACAAGATATTTGAAGAGAATTCTTTAGACTAAGACAGCTGAGAAAACCGAATCCAACATCACGTTTTTTTGTTGTAAATAATCCGGTACAAATTCAATTTCTATGAAGCCAACTTTCGACTTTAATTATATCTCAACCACCTCGGTGGATCAACAATAAAAGATCTATAAATGTTCCGTACGTACATCCAAACAAGATAATAGAAGTAGAGAAGAGAAAATAAATATTTAAAAACAAAAAGCAGTAAAATAATTTCTTGACAAGAATAATATTTTTTAAAAATAAAAACATGCATGAAAACCAAAAAACCGTAATCAATCTGGTATTTCATAATCATCTGGGATGGAGTACGTATCAGAATCCTTGCTTTGAAGCCATCCAAACTTCTCCAAAAAAGGGTTTGCCAAATTCTTTCTTGGATATTTATCAATGAAATTTCTCCAAACATTATTACCTTCCAAATCCCTCACCACTTCCCACAAGCAGCTGTTGCACTTAAACCCTGCCCCAAAGCTAATCATGAAAACCCTATTCCCTTTTTTCAGCCTTTTCTTGGACTCCATGTACGCCAACACATACCACAGGCTACTAGCCGATGTGTTACCGAACCGATGCAACGTCATTCGCGCCGGCTCCACATCATGGTCACTCAAACTTAGGTTTTGTGCTATCGCATCGATCACCGCCTTCCCACCAGTGTGCAGGCAGAAATGATCCACTCCCGTCTTGAAGTTGATCATTGGCCTAATAACCGACCCCCCTTTGCTCCAATATTTCTGTTGGAGCTTCCTAATAAACACCACGGCCGCGAAACGGAGAAGCTCGCGGATAGGCAATATCTTCGGCGCGACTTCCTTCAAGTTATCGATGAAAGCGCGTGTCGCGGCCTTGGGGAGATTCTTCCCTAGGTAGAACCCTCTGTTCCCTTTGTCATCCTCCTTTTGCAGGCAACAACCATATGACTCATCTTTCCCCCCATGATGAGTTCTCACTAGGCATTTCAGCTTGAACATGGCTTTGTCCCTCAAGGAGGCCTTGTTGGTCAAAATCATCGCGCAACCGCCCGTCCTAAACAGGCAATTAGCTAAAATCATGGACTTGTCGTTGCCCGAGTACCAATTCGGGCTCAAGGACTCCGAGGTCACCACGAGAGCCTGCACATTTCTCTGTGTCCTGCAAATACTCTGCACGGCATTGATAGATACTAGGCTCGCGCTGCATCCCATGCCGGTGAGATTGTATACTTTGATATCCTCTCTCATTTTGTAATAATTTATAATCCTCGAGGACAAAGATGGGATTGCGGACAACATCGATATGTTTACCACGAGGACGTCGAGTTCCGAAGGAGAGATGCCAGTTCTGTCAAACAGTTTGCCAATGGAGCCGAGGAAGAACTCGTCCATTTCCTCTAACCCGTCTTGGAGGGTTGGGGACGCTTCGCTCCCATTGAACATCATCTTCGGGGCGTACGTCTCCTCCCCGATGCCCGAGCTAACAACCGCTTTCAGGAGGAACTTGTACTCGTCGATGCGGAGTTGTTTGTTCCTTTTAATGATTTCGCCACAGGATTTCGTGGTGAGCTTTCTATCGTCGGGCGGAATGTAGCATTCGTAGTCGAGTATGTAGCAATATTGGCTCATCTTTCGATCGTAAATCCTCCACAGGATGTAAAAGAGAGAGAGGAGAGGGATGAAGTAGAATGAAACAATATTATCAACAAGTTCCATGTTTTGTTTGTTTTTCTTGAGAAATGTGGAGAGGCGGAATATAATGAGAATGTTATAGGATGGAGAAAGATTATAAATCAAACACTTCAGTAATTGCATGATAAAAAGAGTTGGCCAAGTTGAAGCAACTGAGTCTATAATGGTCTTTAAAGCCACTCGGTATCTCTCAACTCCCACCAACTGATTTGTGTGTGGCTTTCCTAACAATCTTTAATACTATCAGACAAAATGTTATCATGCTTAAGGTATGTTCATTTCATGATAAAAAAAACAACTTGCACTTTGCTTAATCAAATAATTAACGGATAGTTATATTTATACTCCTCGACTATTGGATATTACAAAGACAACCCCTCAACTACGATTCCTTCTAACAGTAATTAATTAGGTCTTGTCGTGAGTCATTTTCTTGTTTTTAAGTAGAAGCTAGCGTTTTATTAACTAGACAACAACTCAATTACTTTGTTCATTCCACGTATAGCAAACATTATAACAAAAATGTTATGAGTAATTTAGTATTTTGCAACTTTCCGTTGAGTTTTTTAGGTTTTTGTTAGAGTTAATTAGAGAGTTTATTTGTAATTTTTAATAATTAAGAGAGTCTTATTGTATTTACTCCTAACTCAAAGTGTAAGTGAATTATCCCAATAATTAAGTACTACCCCGAAGATACTAAGTATTGCATGGCCCCCTCAGCATTATCAATTAAAGGAGACATGGGTTTGAAGCAAATATATTTATGTTTGCTCACTGGTCACTGCATATGGGAATAGTTTTTGTTATCGTTTCCACTCCGTTTTTTCCAGATTCGGGTACTATATAATGCAGAAGCTCAATTTTGGATAGATCTTCTCAATTTAGTTATTCTATACCCAAGCTAAAATTTAAATTTTAGATTTTGTTTAAGGGATCAAAATGGAGAAAAAAAAATGACCAAATTCTTTTATATGAATTCAATGTGGGATTTCTTAGCTACACAAAACGTTTAAACTGTGCCATATATAGTGCTGTAGCCTTTATAGGGAAAAAGGCCCATTTCTTGTTTTAGTGTAGTGCTTTTTTCCTATTTGCAGATTTGTCCTTCAATTTGTAATCTTCGGCAACTTCAGCCTTAATTCCGCCGGATATCTCTAAAACTGTCAGAATTTTACAGCTGGTATTTGGCTGGCTTTGATGTGGGGATTTTGTAAATTTTCTTAAAATATTACCTGCTTCGCATGTTCAAATGGGTTTATTTGATGCTAGGGTCTTTCCTAGTGGGGAAGATATTTAAGATTCTGACATGTGTCTTATGATTATCAATCATGATCTTAAATCATTTTCTAATTTTACATGTCAGAATCTTACAATATCATCCCTACTAAGGAAGACCCTAGCATCAACCTAGCCGTTAAAATATTTTTTTAACAAGTTAAAAATGTGACAAAATCCAAATATAGTATGTATGTGATGCCAAAAACTAAGTTCAATAAAGATGAGAGATAATAAAAAATATTGACAAGAAAAGATGATAAAGCAACGTGTGATAAACGTTAAAAGAATTACTATCATTTAATTTAATTTTTTTTGTTTGTTATTAATTTCGTAAATACTAAACAATTTAAAATCTTGAAAATCTTTAATAAATGTTTTTCTAAATTAAAAATATTAAATATAACATATTATTAATTTACATGTATCGTGTGCAAGATTACCATTTCAATCTGAAACAATTCACTACTTCACTCATATAATAAACTTTATTTATCTATTTTTAAGCTCTACCTTAACTCAAAATCTATGAAACACGATTAAAGACACGATACGGATACGGTGATATAAATTTTTTTTATATTAGAAAAGTATCTGATATGGTGTCGGACATATATGACACGATACGACACATCATGATATGAATTTTAGAAGAGTACGTGCATCACAGCTAATAATTTATCGAACTACCCCAACCGAACCTCTTTTGGTACTAACTTCCAAATTAATAGTTTAAGGATCTTTAGCAAACTAACACATGGCAAAACTTCTAACCATTAATAAGGTATTTGAATACTTCACTATATAAATAAGGTTGAAAATGGTTAATTTGTTTAATTTAAGGCTATTTTAATTGTGGAATTTAATAATAACCCAACTTAAATTTATCAAACTACCCCAACAGCACACTTTAGTTTTTAACTTTGGTCAATTAATTGATAATTTAATGGGAAAAGCTATATGTACCATCCCGGAAATGTACAATTATAAGTTAATCCTTTATATTTAACACAACGGATTCCCTGTGAGATTTCATTCATATAAAACTAGATAAAATATTTGAGATTTCATGATGTTGCGTTTTTTACAATTTCACCATCAAAATCTTGTAATCTTTTACTTATCCTCCTGAGGAATTTGTAAGATTTTTTAAGGGTATTATGTATATATTTTTACGTTTCAAATGGAGTATTTGTAAGGTTTCAGTTTACGAGAACATATTTGTAGGATTTAACAATTTCGCTAGTTTTTCAAATTTTTAAGCAAACGTAAGACGATTCTGTATAATTATCCCTAAAATGTAACTACCCCAACCGGACTCTTTTGGTTTTAACTTTGAAATCGATCATTTAAACCTCAACACATGGCAATTTTAATTTGACTTGAAGTTTGCTGTTACAAATATCGAGCTACTGTGACCAGGACTGCTACTTAAAACTTGAACAGCTAGAGAGTAATGAAAATAATAGTAATGCAATTATTAAGTATTACAATAAACAGAGGAAAATCGTAATATCTTGTTTCTAAAAGCCTTTTCTTTTCTGGTCAAGCTATTTGAATTTGAAGGAAGAAAAAAAGTACCACAATTTTATTTTTTAATTTGCAAGTGGGAACTGTAATCAATTTCCCAACTACTTTCAAGTTTGAACTCAAATAACTTGCCAATAATAATTAATAAACAGGCTGTAGTAGCAAATCCATAAGTCTCTGCCATTTCAGTATGACGATGGCCAACATGTTATGAAATTTCCATCAATGATTCGTCATATATATATTGTATCCACCTACCATGCTTGGCGTCTCATAAATTTGGGTGA
Source organism: Verbena officinalis (assembly GCA_958496215.1). Taxonomy (NCBI): domain Eukaryota; kingdom Viridiplantae; phylum Streptophyta; class Magnoliopsida; order Lamiales; family Verbenaceae; genus Verbena; species Verbena officinalis. The sequence continues at coordinate 4,051,758 of OY292385.1, forward strand.
CTTCTCATCGACATATAAAAGTTGTAATTGTTAGAACATTTGATCCTGTGCCGATACATATCCATATGCATGAAAACGGATAAGTTCATACGGGCATGATACGAACTTCTTTTTTAACATTTTTTAATAATTTTTTTAATATTTTATACTAAGAAAGTACCCGATACGATACAACACATCAAGATATAATTTTTAGAAGTATCTGTCCATCATAGGTGATTATTATTGTATTTAGTATTAAAAACTTCAATATATTTGGGACTTCTTGAATATTAAGATGCCTTGTTGGTTTTGTATAAGAGAGTTGCTTCAACATATATTAAGAATGCTAATATTTTGTAAACCATTTTTTTTTTTTTGGTAGGAATATTTTGCAATACTAAATAACTTGCATATAGTTGGTTAAATTTAAATGGAGGTAATTAAAAGTTTATCAACATATAATGTAAGACAGTTAAACATATCATAAATTCCTTTAAACTATGATTAGACGAACTTATATTGACTTACAATAATGATTATATCTTAAATATAGATGTAAAAGAAAAGGAGAGCACCAACATGTTGTTAGAAAGTGCAGAATAATTTGGTTACTGAAATTACTTCCAAATTATTTATATTCCTAATTAACCGCATTTAACCATCAAAATAACCAAATAATCCAATTTACATTGCATTGGCCGCATTATAACCGCATTTAACCATAAAAAATAACCAAATAATCCAATTTACATTGCATTGGCCACTAATGCGGGTTCCCAACCCAACTCGCCCTTAATTCATGATTTGGGCTTTTAATATAGCAACTGAAATTTGGAAATATTCACTCCGAATAAATTTAAAGGCTCATTAACCGCTGCCTGATCCAAGTTAACAACCATTAAACCTCAAATAAATAACAGATGTAAACGGATGACCCAAAATAAGACTGACAATTTCAACTTAATACTGATAAAGTAAACGGCCCAATCCGTCCAAATATCCAACCCTAATCAGCCCAAATGATTAACCACTCTAGATTAATTTTTAATAATGTAAACAATTTCTTCGGGTTCTAGCATATTTATATTTGCTTATATACTGATTTATGATGCACGTACATTTCTTAAAATCTTTCCATGTCATGTCCGACAAGCGTATCAGACAATTCAATTCTCTAGTGTAAAATATTTTTAAACAAAAGCCAAACAAGTCATCCTAATTCGAATTTTTGGCTTTGCTGAATGAGAAAGCTTAGAAGGAATAATACACTCGAAAGGAACTCTAACACCAAACTCACTTCAAGAAAATATTTGCAACCTCAGTTTGCATTTCTCAACAGGCAACACATAATTGATTTTGCAAGACAAATTCAGATTTTCCAATTTCTTAGAAGTTTCATTACCTAAATGTTGCATATAGAATTTGATAAATTAACATACAACAGTTCCTGACTAACACTTATTATCAATATGAGTATTGAAAGATACGAAGCAGCTTACACAGCCAGAATGTGAAATGACAGCAAAGTGAAGAAACCTGCAGGAAAACATTGGAATAAATTAGGAAATATAAAACTGAGACGAGAGCAAATGTATTACAGAAGAAAGTGATATTTAAGCTTTATCTTTCAAGATATTTAGTAACCACATAAATGTAGATATGCAAGAATAAGTAAAAATTGAATATGTATGTATGTCTAGATATGTTAAATTCGTCTGCATTTGCCTTCAACTCTAACAGGGTACTTTTAAAGAATGTAAAATGCCAAAGAAATATTATCGGGATTGTAACTAGAAATTAGACTACGGCCACATCCCTAAAGATTAGGGAGCAATTTACGTAACTGTTTGGGCATAATCTATTGGGTTTATTTAATGTTGCCCTATTAGTTCCTTTTTAAGGGATTAAGCACACAAAAACTGATACAGACTACATAATACATGAAAAGAAACATAATTATATTTCCTCTAATATTTCAGTCTACCATCTACGTGACTGGTGGATTTGATGCGTGGAGAATCCGATGACTCTAGTAGCCACCGAAGCTGTTTGTGTTAGAAGACGGTAGGCCTAAAGTGACAATACAATCCACTTCCACACATGTATTTTGGTTAGTCCTAATATGTCCTTCAGTGGTATCAGAGCTTAAATTGCTCGTTCTAAGCCTCTTGTCGTCATCTATTAATCCCACGAGATTATGTGTTAATCATGAATATTATCTTGTCGTCCTAGTATGTGTTTTTTTTTTTTCTTAAACATTCTCACAGGCATAAAAATAATAGTAACATATAATTATTTATGATTAACACATAATCTATTGGGATTAACAGATGGCAACAGAGGCTTAAAATGAGCAATTTAAGCTCTGATACCACTGAAAGACATATTAGGACTAACCTCAATACGTGTGCGGAAGTGGATCGTATTGCCCCTTTAGGCCTATCGTCTTCTCCCACGAATAGCTTCGGTGACTCTGGATTCTCCACACCTCAAATCCACCAGTCACGTAGATGGTAGACTGGAATATTAGAAAAAATAAAATTCTATATCTTCTCATTAATTGTAGTTTGTATCAGTTTCTGTATGCTCAATCTCTTACTTAAAAGGAAACTAATAGGGCAACACTAATTAAGCCCAATAAAAACCCAACAAAATAAGCTCAAGCAGCTACGTAAACTGCTCCCTAACCTTTAGGGATGTAGCCGTAATCTGATTTCTAGTTACAAGGAATTGAAGAGCAATACACAAGGATAGGATCTATTCAGATGAAAAAAAGTGTTGATCTCATATATTGGATTATGGCTCTTCCACCAATGTAGACTATATAACCCAATAAGTAATGACATCAAGAAAGTAAAATAATATCAATGCATTAATCAATTATTAATGAATTTTAACTTCAAACTAGCATGAGCATGAAATCTTACCCATTGCTACATTGTTAAAAGTTTCATTATAACAAAAGCATACCAAGTATTATCTCATTTCTCGGGTACGACACTTTAACTAATGCGATTTGGGATCTTGTTAATGACACCATTCGTTTTGAAATGGGTAAACGTTGTGGTTATGAAAACAAATCGTGCTGCTACACTGCCTCTGTGTACCGACATAAGGTACATAAAATGACCAAGGTATCCCTTGTGGTTATAGATATGGTAGACGAGAGGTACTTTTCCTAGGCGAAGTGGTGACTATATTATGGAATGACTAGAAATAGGAAAAATCTCACTTTTAGTCCCATAAAGTATTTACATTTCGTTTTTAGTCTCATACATTACGGAAATCTCAATTTATGTCCCATAAAATGAGAAAAATCTCATTTTACATCCCAAAATACCAAAAATCTCACTTTATATCCCATAAAGTGCCAACAATCTCACTTTATATCCCAAAGTGAGATTTCCGTTAATTGACTAACGGTCAACACACGTGATTTGCACATGGCCGTTAATTTGATAGAAGTAACGAAAATCTCACTTGGGGATATAAAGTGAGATTTTTCGCATTTTATGAGACGTAAAATGAGATTTTTCGCACTTTGGGACATAAAGTGAGATTTTTCGCACTTTATGGGACGTAAAGCAAGATTTTCGTAATGTATGGGACTAAAAACGAAATATGGGTACTTTATGGAACTAAAAGTGATATTCTCCCAATAGAAATAATTAATTAAACACTTTAATTAATAAATTCTAAGAAAATAATAGAAGAAATCATATTAATATTTACCAAAAACTTAGGTAGAGAACTTGACTTGGACAAACTCGGTCATACCTTCTTCGCAATGCCTTCAAGACTCCGAAGAGTAGGCTCCAAAATTGATATACTTAGACTGGAAACTTTTTAAGAAAAAATCCTAAATAAGATACTTTGGACTAAGAAATTTAAATACTTTTAAAAGTATTTGTGTCATAATTTCTAAATGGAAATGCAAAATTTGGGCTCAGTGGGAGGATGAAAGAGAGAATTTAGAGTTGAATTTCCTGTGCTCAAAACGAATGGCGGAATTGGGCTATTTACAGGAGTTGCTGGAGTAAGAGTAACTTTCCAACAATTACAAACCAGCACCAGATTTGATTAAATTTTAAACTGTTTTTTCTTATTAATATCCGAGACTAATTAATTTATTTTATTCATTCCAAAATAAACATTAGATTAAAAAAAAAAAAAAAAACTTTTTAAGTTATGCATGCACTTAAAGAGTTAGATCTGATTCTTTCCTTCCACTGCCTACCATTTTTGGGCCCATTCCCAATAAAAGTGATAATGCAGCCAATTTTACACACAAATGCTTTTGAAATCAAGAGGTGAATGGTGACAGTTACACTTCACATCATCATATTCGTCACTATTTTAGACTCTTGATTTGTTTGTACATTCCTTGTAATAAGGACCTATGAAAAAACAAAATACAAGTTGAAGGATGTCCTATTGCTCTTTCTTGGTAATTTTAAGCCTGGAGGACGGAATGGGTGTTTGCAAACTCTAAAGCTAACATAGAAGTTAAAGTTGTAATAGTAAAAGTGAGGAATGTTTGGCAAAAAATTTAAAAAATTAAACAAAAAAACAATTGAGTGTTTGGAGAACAGAAACACTTTTAGGAACTTCTATTCATTTACAAAATTAACCTAGAAGCTAGAAGCTAAAAGCTGAAGTCAAAATCATGTCTTTAGATGCTTCTAGCTTCTACTTATTTCTACTTCAAATGAGTAGAAGCTGGTTTTCTAACATTCCCAAAGTGCTGAAGAAAAGCACATAGCACACAAGTATTTTTCTGAGTATACTTCTGAAGTCTAAGAATATAACTCCGTAACATAAAAATAATCATCTCAATTCTCAAGTTCTTAACATCATAACACACCAAGTTCAGCGACACTCTATACATGACAGAGCAATTGGTTTTATTATTTCTACTTCTTGTTTCTGTTCTGATTTCATCATAAACCACTAATCAAGTGAATATATTGACTAACAACACATTCAAATTAATGTAAATTTTCTACTGGAAAATTCCTACCAACAGAATTACTAAATACCCTAAAGAATCAATATAAATGTTCTAATAAAGAAAAACTAAGCCTTAACAATCTACATGCGCAAAAAGATAACACTACAGCATGAGCAAACAGCAGACAAGGCCTCTGAAGAAGCGAAGGTAAAATGTTTCACTGGAAAGCAATACTTACCAGAATGTGGCCATATCTAGGCGTCCCGAGAAGGGATCATTCCAGCCTTTCTGGCATAGGCGAAAATTCCACCAGCCTCAATAACAGGCCCAGCATCCCCAATTGGCTTCAATTTATACTCTTTCCCCGAAGTATGATTAATCAGCTTACTATCACTCTCACCAAGCTCAATAGTAATAACATCCCCAGTCGTACACTCCTCGCACAACCTTCCCTCCGACTCCAATGGATAGACCTCTCCAGTCGCCACAGAATTCCTAAAGAATATCCGGGCATACGACTCCGCCACCACAGCCGCCACGCCAGCAGCACCCAACGCCACAGGGGCGTGCTCACGGGACGAACCGCAGCCGAAGTTGTCGCCGCCAATCACGATGGTGTATTTGGTTTTGGTCGCTCCAGTTTCCACGAATCGAGTTTCGTATGATGACGGAAGCCCGATTAGGGCATAGGAGCCGAGTTTTTCGTACTCATCCGGGTTCGAGGGGACGAGGGTGAGGTACTCGGCGGGAATTATTTGGTCGGTGTCGATGTTGTCTCCGACGACATAGCATAGGCCGTGAAATGTGGTGGCGGAAGCAGTAGAGGGGGCGGCGGAAGGAGCGGCGGCGCTTACCAATCGAGCGGTGCGATTGAGTTTGAGGGATTTGAAGGTGTTAATTGGAGAACTTGGAGTGGAGAATGCGAGTTTGGAGGAGGAGAGAGGAGACAGAGAAGCGGGACTAGGGTTTTGGGTTCGGGAGGAGAGATTGAATGCGGAAGATGTTGAGAATGCTACAGCGGCCGCCATTTTTGCAGAAATTAGAAAGAGAGCTTGAGTTGAGTTGAGATGTGTCTGTGGGTTACTTTTTCATTATATATACCTAACCATTTCGTCGAATATTTATTCGCTATTCAGTCGAACAAGTAAAGTTGAACTTGGCTTCCATTTACTAATTATGATTTAGGACTGTAATTTTATTTATTTATATTTTTTAACCTCATTTATATGAATCTAGTTGGATCGGAGCACTTAGCTATAAAATTATTCTTCTACCAGTTTAAAATACATTCTCAGAACTCGATTTCTCATAATCTTTCGTTAAACTAGCATCGAATCGCTTAACTTGTGGTACTAGGATCATAAAATTAGAGTTCTTTTTACAAGAAATAGTCTACTTGGTTGCATTTTATAGGTTTATAAAATCAAGCAAAAACACTCGATTTTAATTGATTATACTTGATGAACCGAATTGAAACAATTATTTAAAATTTAATTTGAATCAAGCGTTGATAATTGATTTCATTTTTCTGCACCAATTACAAATGATGACTAATATATTTGAAGTACACTATAATATAGATATAGTAGAATTTATGATACACAGAAACTTCTAAATATCTTATCCTTCCGTGTCCTGTATGTATCGCCGTGTCTATATTTCGTAGAATATGCGAACAACATATACAAAAATCCCTACGTTTCTGAAGATATAGTTAGAAGTTATAACTTATAATCCCTTGAAAACCAGTTTTCTTTTCTTATCCTAGGTTCTAAATGTGAAAAACTGAGTGGCGCCTGAGAGAGAAATTTAATACACGTATATCAACTATAGTTTTTAGTAAGGAAACGTAATCTTATTTTAAATTAGACTTATCATTATTATTAATAATAAGCTAAAGAATAATAAAGTTCAATAACAAAATTGAGATAAAATAATAAGAAAAAACAAAAGCAGAGAGAATGGTAATAATGCATTAAGCTCGACAGACAAAAGCCCATTTCATTTAATACAAAATACTAGTATTAAATTATCATTCTTATTCCTTGATTATTACATTATCAAAGCAAAATATGGAGCTAAGACATCTCCAAAGCTCCCATAAAAACATCAAAGCCCCCTCACAGAGCAAGCAACTCTTCTTTGTTGGATATTCTTTCAAAGCATGCAATCAATCAATCACCTATGGTGTTTGTTGTAACCTCCACGATCCCTTTCACGTCTCGAGTGTCGTGGCTGCTCCTCCACCTCCATGGCGGCAGCGGGTGGCGGCGACGAGTTATATCTGGACGGCCGCCTCTTAAAATGCCTCTCATCATCACTGCTTTCTTGATCTTCAACAATGACAGCTGGCGCACCACTCTTTCTTGAACTCGACACCACCTTGTGTTGATCTTCGTGGTGCCCGTTGGAGAGAGGAACTTCGGAAGATGAAGAAGAAGAAAGCTTTCTTTTCTTGGAGTCGTTTCCCGGGAAGCTAATGCGCGAGAAGACGCTGGCCTTGTGCTTCTTCTCGGCGGCAGATAGAGGCTGCGTTCCTGCAGGAGGTGGTGGTAGTTCAGATGGGGATTCCGAGCGGCGCTGGTGGCGGAGGCTACTGCTGTGGTGGTGGTGGTCGCGGTGGTGCCGGTCGGTTTCTTCTTGGCGGTCACGGCGGTAATGATGGTCTTCCTGGTGAGAGTGGTCTGGATAAGATGGAGAAGTTAAACTTGTGAAAATTTTTGTAGTGGTAAAGCGGGATTGTTCAGAGAAAAAGTAGCTGAAAAGCAGTCGAGAACATCCATTTGTTCACCAAAAAAACGTAGAAGCCAGAAGCTGAACCTAAAGCATGTTCATACTTGCTTCACGCTTCTAGCTTATTTCTACTAAAATAAATAGAAGCTGTTTTACCAAACAAAAGCACTTAAAACACTACCATAGTCAGATTTCTTCTTGGAGCTTATTTCTACTAAAATAAATAGAAGCTGTTTTACCAAACAAAAGCACTTAAAACACTACCATAGTCAGATTTCTTCTTGGAGGACGGGCGAGGGAGTTCCGGGTCCCGCGAGCGGCGGTCGGGTGAGTATCTCTCCGACCGAGGACGGTGATGTTCAAAGTTGGACGGAGGAGGAATTGACGACTTCTGCACCAGACATAGAAAACGTGGTTCAGTGTAATTTCAAACCAACATTAAATGCGTACAGAGATAAACATAGGTAATGGGCTCCATGAGATATGCTGGGCCTCAAAACTATCTATTGGGCCCAAGTTGTGTTAAACCTACATTTAAATCCATTTTGATGTTTTCTAATTTTTCTGTTATCTAGAGGAATGTATATTCATTTAAGGGCGAGACCTGAAAAAAGCATTTGGTCCAAGTGTACAAAATAAATCTGGCATTAAATTATTCACAATACTGTCCAACGTAAATTTGAACCCCAGATTTCGTGGTGGCCGGATTTCATCATAATGAAAAATCAAATTAAAATAGTTAAATTTCATAGCAAAAGAATAAAATAAAATACAAACTAAGGGGTTCAATTTTCTTGGAATGAATTGTTCTCTCTTCGTTTCCCAGAACAGAGGAGGCGATAATGGAAAAGCCAGTATCCAACCTGCTCATTAACTACTGGGACCGAAGAGGAATAATAAATAAATATAAAACAAAATAGAAAGAAAGAAACAAAACAAAACAAAAAGACCACACGGCTCATTCCTTCTGCCAAATAAAACAAAAAGATAGCAAAAACAACCACATTCGATCTCCTATTCACACAAGTCCGTATGATATTCGATAGAAGAGATTTTGGATGGAGTGTTTCAGTGACCTGCATGAGGACACAATTATTGAATAACAATAGTTGGATAACAAAGATACATACAGATTTGGATCTTGAGGAAACATCAACTGTACTGCTCCCTTCTCTTCCATATTCCCGATCTTTGGACATATCCCTACGTACAAGTAGAAAAAAGAACGATTTTAGGCAATTAATTGTCAAACAAAACTCTCAGGACAAGAAAAATATAAACAGAAACAGTTACATTAGCTTTTGATCTCAGCTCTCCATTTGTTAGACAACGATGTTCAGACAACACTTATACGGTCAATTACAGATAACCCCATGTGGTCTATGTTGTTTATGATAAACATCCTAAAACCTTCAAAATTACGCAGAACACCTTGAGGTTTAGCAAATCCTTATGATAAACACCCTCAAACTAACAGAAAGTCGTTGACTCAGGGTGTTTTTTGTAATTTTCAAGGTTTCAGGGTGATTTCGTGAGCGGCACAAATCTCAGGGGGTTTTCAGTAATCATTCCATACTTGTATGAGGGGCAAAACAGCACAAAATTATGAAGAACGCAATGTTTAGATATCCAGCACATTAACCAAGTTAGGTTGCCTATTGGAGTCGATATTAAAATCAAAACCACCATTTTTATCAGATTATAATATTAAATCAATAAACTTTTTACCTTTCCCCACGTCTTTCCATCATTTCACGCTTCCTCTTAAGATCAGCTTTGTGAGCTTCAAACTCCTCTCGGCTCAATGCGGGTGGCGGCCCAGCATTGAAGCCCCCCATAGCTAGCTCTGCAAGGTCCCTGTAATTCAATTACAGAACATAGAAATAATCAGACATCCAATTCAAGAGAGATAAAATAGATTATACAAGACAAACTTGGGTAGTTTTTGCAAACTCAGAAAAAAAGCACTTTTGTGCTAAGTGCTTTTTTCAGCACCGTGGGAGTGTTCGAAAACCAGCTTCAGCTTAATTTATGAAGAAATAAACAACAAAGCAGCCAAGGACATGTTTTTCATTTAGCTTCTAGATTCTAGGTTATTTTTTAAAAATAACTGGAAGTTTATTGAGTAGTAAAAGTGTCTCTGTTTTTTTCTACCAAGCACTCTAACTGCTTCTTTTTTTCAACTTTTTAATTCTTTTTCCAACAAACCCCACTTTGACTACTCCAACTTTTGACAACTTTAACTTGTCAAGTCTGCGCAGAGTCGTACCTTGGAGGGCCATAAGGAAACATACAGCCAGGACCTCCAAATGGATCGTGTGGCATTACACCTCCAAATCCCACATCCATAGGACCCATGCCACCCATGCCACCCATGCCATATCCCATGTAGGGCATGGGACCACCATATGGGGGCATAAACCCCCCATCTAATCCAGGTTGCATCCCATTCCAGTAAGGATTAAAACCAGAAGGACCCATAGGCATCATATTATAATTCTCAGGTACAAGATCTTGGCCACCTCTCCACTGCATCTCTGCCGCTGCAGGGAAGTCACAAAGTTGGAAATAATTTTAGAAAACGAGAAAATCAGATTTAAGGCTATTATAGTAGATCAAATTTTAATTCAACTACACATGAATCCATGAAACTGATCAATGCATTCTTTGAATTCTAAAAGACTTCCACAAGAAATGCGCCTTAAAGATTGTAACACAGCCTCATGAACAAAATACAGAGTCTGAGAAAACTATGAGATGAATAATTTTCGGAAAAGCAATCAACAAATGTAAAAGGTGCATAAATTCCCAAAAAATAGCAAGAGCGAGAACAAGATCATACCTGTAGGTGGCATGCGAATTTTCTTCTTCTTCTTCTTTTTCGCTGTAAAAACAAAAAGCGACAAAAGAAAGCAGCTGATTATTAATGCACAGCAGGTAGTTTGAGGACAAATTTTACATTTAGTTCTTGTAAGCTCCTAAGAGTACCAGACAAAAATTGTACTAGCCACCAAAGAGTTATGAAGAGGGGAGACAAAAGAAAATACAGAACCATCAATCAATATCCCCAACCAACCTCACTCTATCATCACGAAGTGTGACCTGAATATGGTAGTGTTTTCAAACTCTAAAGAACATGGTAGTGTTTTCAAACTCTAAAAACAATCACTTTTGGGCCAAGTGCTTTTTTATCAGCACTTCGGGAGTTTTTGGCAATCCAGTTTCTACTTATTTTAAGCCGAAAATAAGTTAGAAGGCAGAAGCACCTAAGGGCATGCTTTTCGCTTCAGCTTCTGGCTTCTAGGTAAATTCATAAACAGAAGTTTCTTGATAGTATAAAAGTGCTTCTCAGTTTTTTTTCCCAAACAATCCCCACTTCTACCCCTCCCAAATTTTACAACTTCACCTCTAGTTTAGCTTCTCAAGAAAATGTAGAGTTTGCAAACACCCACTATACCTAGTTTAACAATTCATTGGTATCTAAATTACCTGCTTCCCCAGAAACTGGTTTCTGTTGCACCTCTTCATCAACCAATTGAGCACTTCCCTGAGAAGCTGCTTCCTTAAAATTTCTCGAGTCATGTGTAGCTTCCGACACATCAGGCACTTTTTGCATTGCCACTTTTGGTTGTTCCACTGGCACATTGGGAGATTTATTTTCTTCAACAGTCTCTGCAACCTTTGAAGTCTCTGCAATCTTTGAAGTCTCTTCCCTTTCGGGTTGTGGTGCAGGCATATGTTGTCCTTTTGAGGCAGCAGACTGCGTGGGAGATGGAACCTTAGCTTGTGGATTGCGTGACTCCATGTCTGAACCAAAATGAAGTTAACACAGAGAAACATATTTGACACAGAAAAACATAATAATATACATATAAACATTGAAAATGAGATAATGCACAAACCTTGGACTTGAAACGCACTCCCACCATTTTCACTGTTGTTATTGCATTCCAGTATGCGGTTGATAGTATCCCTCAATGTCTTGTTGGGCAAAAGATCATCGGCAAGAATACTTGTGGCCCCACAAACACACATGGATTTAGAGATAATATGATCCCGTATACCTAGGGACAAGAAAGAAAAATCAGGAAGATTCAATTCAACCATTTTGAGAGAAATCAATCATTTCCACAAATTCCTTTAGCAAATATAAGGAACCCCCCTCCACATCCCATGCCATGATGGAAAAAAAGAACATAATATTGAACTGACTGAAGAAAATAAGCGACCAATTCGAATGCAAGCTTACATTTATCACAAAAGCTTGTAAAACAACATTTGCTCGTAAGGACAGCATCTTTCATTACTTCTTTACACAGAGGGCAGTGTAGTTCTGGTGGAAGATCACCAACAGAACGTGTGGATGGCATTCCCTCAATCTCCCTCTCAAAGGCAGCCCTGTAAAAGTCCCGCTAGTAAGAAAAACATCAATAACAATATCACACGTGAATTTGGTCTAGCAGGGATAACTTACTCATTTGGCTTCAGAACTGCAACAGCTCCACTTGGTAAAGCGTAAGAGCCATCCGGAGTAGCCATCAACATTGATTTTGGAATTCCAGTAGGAGGTTTGACCCTTTTTATGTCATAATTGGGATCACCATTTGTTGGGCAGTGCTGAATAAAATGTCCTAAACAAAAAGAACTCCATTATTCAGTAGTATGTTCTCATGGTCGAATTTCTAAATTTATGAGATAAGATGTTGATACTGCGAGTTTAATACTTTCTCCACTTAGATCAGTCCCAGATAAAACTTAAACCACTCATTGCCAGGAAATAAACATACCAGCGACCTTGCACCTGTGACATATGTAGCCTTGCGGTGGTGTTTTCTTTTCAAATCCACTGCCACCTGCACCTCCACCTCGACCTGAAGAATCAAACAGTTTCAGTTTTTGCAAACACAATCATAGACAACAGAACTACCGGGACAAATTTAAGCTTCAATAGAATCAAGACAACGAGAAGCTATTCAGGAAACAACTTTCGGATAAATGTCAAGGACTAAGAGACTAACCGAAACCACGTCCGCCCATCATTCTTCCACCCATGCCCCGTCCAAAACCTCTTCCAGCACCAAAGCCATCAGAAGGTTGACTGGCAAAATTAAGCCAACAAATGTAAGTTCTAACAGCAAGTTTAAAGACAAAAATAACTTGGAAAGACGATGTGCAATAATAAGCCAGGACACATTCTCACAATCTCACCGTTGCCAATCTAAGGCTGGAGTGTCGATTAAAGCTTTGATCTTGCTCTCCTCATCCTCTTTGCTAACAGGCAGAGCATCCTGAACCGGAATGCTCGACTGGACAGGTACGGTGTCAGGGATTGCATAAAGATCATTTCCAAATTCATCCCAGTCTAAATCGTCAGCCTACAGATACCAAGAATTGAAAATTATAACACCTTTTTGACACAAAAATTGACATGGAAAATGCTATCATCTGAGCTACCCATTGAAGATGAGACATAAAGATTCTCATGGAAAATAAATTAATGACAGCTTACATATTTCATGGCTGATTGATCTGCTCCTGAGAAGCCACCTTTTACAGCTTGGACATCATCAATATTATTTTCCACAATTGGCCTACAGTAAGTATTGAAATACTCAACTAAGCACCAAATAATTCTTAATAGGCTGAAAACTAAGTCTTCCTCATTTTTTTTCTTTTTCGAGCATCTGGTGTACAGGTGGTTGTTCTTCATATTGCGCATGGTTGACCTATTAAGTCCCACAGCAAAGTTGAAAAATCCACAGACCACAGAGCAAACATCCGTAATTGACTAATGTTATTGTCCAGCTTGCCGCATGGCAAGTACTCAAAAGTAATATGTATCTAAATTAATTATAAAAAATTTATTTACTAAACCAAATAAAAGAGTTTAAGAGGATCGAGGCTATACTCTTCTTGCTCACTGACAGGTGCAGTAACTATGGGCTTTCGAGGACGTCCAGGAACTCGGCGTATTAAAACTGAAGTATTTTTGGGAATTAACATTCCGTCATCAAGGTATTCTGAAATTACAAAACAGTGAGAACTGTATAAACCCCGCAAAAACCATCATGTAAATGAAACCAAAGAGCATTACTAGAGTTAACACCACAAAAAGTCAAGTATCAATATTCATTTCCTATTGCCTCATCAACCAAATCATCCTTGTCACTATCCTATCCCTGGAAACCAGGAAGGGCAAAACTGCTGTACAAACAAATCAGTGTAGGACAACCACTATAGGCTCAAACATTTGGTACAGAATTAGCCTTGAATCCTCTCCATGCCCAGGAAGATATTGCTCCATGGACATCACAGAAGTAAATAGTTTGTCCATAGAGCAACCCATGTGATTAATAGAGGAATATGCGAAGGCAATAACAATTGATAATACTTGTCTACCCATATTTCTTTTCTTGTATAAATTAAAACCATACAGAGAACTAAATAAACTGAGATTTGTTAAACACTCTACAGGAGTGCTTGTGTAACCAACACCTTCAGAGGTATGTGTTGATGCATATGAGGAACAAAGAAAAGGACAACACAAATCATTATTCAATCACATAATATTAGTTGGAATCACAAAAGCACCATGTTTTCTAATACCAACAGTCCAAACTCGGTTTGCACCAGACTACAACACATCCAACAGACCCTCAAGCTTTTTGAGGGATTGTGACAGTGATAACAATACCATCACTAATTTGAAATTTACTATCATCAACTTTTCATTGTTAAATGTGCATATTACATATGTAAATCAAAACCAATCGCCTGGACAAAGCCTAGTTAAAATCAAAGATATGCAACAACCTATGAATGACACCCCTGCATACTGAGAGTGACTTTGATGTACCTAAACCAATCTTCCTTTGACATTACTAACAGAAAACACCAGCAAATGAAGCTTTAAGCAAACACAAACAAATTGTAATACAACAACAGAAACCCACTTTCCCCTTGAAAGACTTCAATTTAAATAGAAATTCGGAAAACTTAGAACTAACTTATGAATAAAAGCTGACAACCCAAATTTTTGTTTAAAGAAATACATAAAGTTTTGCAAAGAATCAAAACCAACCTTCATTAGTCTGGGCGTTGGTGACAACGAGGTCAAAATCAGTACCCCTGCCCAAATGCTTTAATTCAAATATTTTTTCTTTCAAGTGTCCCACCGATATAAAATGGCCATCCATCTGAACTGAATCATAATCTTTAGCACTTTTAAATTTATAGTACACAGCCATATTTTCTTTTTTCTTTTGTATAACTTTTTTCTCTCAGAGGGAGAAACAACCACAAACAAAAATAGAGGCGTCAAATAATACAAAATGAAAGGCCTGGCATTCAACTCGAAAAAAAAAAACAATAACAGAAGTACAATGGAAACTTAAGAAGCTTTTTTTCTTTTTTTCCCTTTTTTTCCTTTCCTTTTTAGCAATTACTCAAGAAAAATTAATCAAACCGACTAATGGCCTTCCAATCTCCTTCAACGACTACAGAACATTCAAATTCAGAGGGCCTTCTTCGTACTTTGACAAAGAGAACGGATTATCAATCCAAAACTCCACCAAATGACCGAGATTACAGAGATCCAATAGATCAGGGTAAAACAAGAAAAAACCCTCTCCTTCTGATGCCGAATCGATTCGTCAAGCACCGCCTCCACGAACCGACAAAGTCTCCACCGCCAATTTCTCGATCGATGTTTCGAAAAAAAACCCTAACTTCAGATATCGGATACTCCGCGGAAACAGCCGCAGATTGATCGACGAACGATACCACGCGAAATCAACAGGAGCGCAAGCAGTCACGGATCAACCTAACGGATAATTCCTCTATCCACCGGATAAACTTGGGCTTTTGTCCGGAGAAGATTCCACCACGCCAATAGAATTCCAGAAATCGAAAACTTCAATACGAGGATATTACGAGAAAGAAACTAGGGTTTCGAGTGTGAGGAGGAGGAGGAGAAAACCGCGTATCTGCGATTATGCTGATACGATAAAAGTGTTTGTGGGGGAGCTTCTGCGAGGGCCGACTTTATATATAGTTTGCCCGAAACCGCAATCTTAAGGTAATAGAAAATTCTAGGTGTGTTCGGTATTGTGAATGGTCCTGTTTTATATAGGTCACATTTTAATTTCGACCAATGTCAAGTGTCTAACACACTGTTTATCCATAAGGAAGTATTTTAAATTTTTACTCAAACTCAATTTGTTTTGATTAAATTCTAATTTTTGACAATTTTAATTTTTTTAATTAAATATAAAAAAAATTATTGGTTATCTTTCTAAATTCTAATCGGTCAAAAGTTTGAATCTTATAGAAAATCTTGAATTTATATTAATTCCCTAAATATCTATACTATCATTAATAATAGAAAATTCTAGGTGTTCGGTAATGTAATACTAATTTATATAGGTCACAGTTTAATTTTGACATACAATGCACGATACTTCTAAAATTTTATTATGTTGTGTTGTAGACTTGTATCCGACACCATGTCGGCACTTTTCTAGTATAAAATATTGCAAAAAAATTGTGTCACCATATCATATAGTGACGTATCCGTGTGTTTATGGATTTTGACCGATATCAAGCATCTATAAACTATTATATATAAGGAAGTTTCTAATTTATGGTAACTTTAAATTTGTTAATCATATATATATATATATATGAAAATGAATGAGTAGAGTGTTTAAGGAAAGATGTTTATGACGAAACCGGTAACTATTTACCGGTTTCATATTGAATTTAAAAAAGAAAACAAATGAAACCGGTAAACTATTTACCGGTTTCATATTAAATTAAAAAAAAATCAAACGAAACCGGTAAACTATTTACCGGTTTCATATTAAATTAAAAAAAAAAAAATCAAACGAAACCGGTAAACTATTTACTGGTCTCATATTAAATTTAAAAAAGAAAACAAATGAAACCGGTAAACTATTTACCGGTTTCATATGAAATTAAAAAAAAAAAATCAAACGAAACCGGTAAACTATTTACCGGTTTCATATTAAATTTAAAAAAAATAAATAAATTAGAAAAAAAATCAAACGAAACCGGTAAATTATTTACCGGTTTCATATTAAATTTAAAAAAAGAAAACAAATGAAACCGGTAAACTATTTACCGGTTTCATATTAAATTTAAAAAAGAAAACAAATGAAACTGGTAAACTATTTACCGGTTTCATATTAAATTAAAAATAAAAATAAAAAAATGAACTGAAATCGGTAAACTACTTACCGGTTTCATATTAAATTAAAAAAAAATCAAACGAAACCGGTAAACTATTTACCGGTTTCATATTAAATTAAAAAAAAAAAAATCAAACGAAACCGGTAAACTATTTACTGGTCTCATATTAAATTTAAAAAAGAAAACAAATGAAACCGGTAAACTATTTACCGGTTTCATATGAAATTAAAAAAAAAAAATCAAACGAAACCGGTAAACTATTTACCGGTTTCATATTAAATTTAAAAAAAATAAATAAATTAGAAAAAAAATCAAACGAAACCGGTAAATTATTTACCGGTTTCATATTAAATTTAAAAAAAGAAAACAAATGAAACCGGTAAACTATTTACCGGTTTCATATTAAATTTAAAAAAGAAAACAAATGAAACTGGTAAACTATTTACCGGTTTCATATTAAATTAAAAATAAAAATAAAAAAATGAACTGAAATCGGTAAACTACTTACCGGTTTCATATTAAATTTAAAAAATAAAACAAACAAAACCGGTAAACTATTTACCGGTTTCATATTAAATTTAAAAAAGAAAACAAATAAAACAGGTAAACTATTTACTGGTTTCATATTAAATTAAAAAATAAATAAATAAATTAGAAAAAAAATCAAATGAAACCGGTAAACTATTTACCGGTTTCATATTAAATTTAAAAAAGAAAACAAATAAAACAGGTAAACTATTTACCTGTTTCATATTAAATTTAAAAATAATAAAAAAATCAAATGAAACCGGTAAACTACTTATCGGTTTCATATTAAATTTAAAAAAGAAAACAAATGAAATAGGTAAACTATTTACCGGTTTCATATTAAATTTAAAAAGGAAAACAAATGACACCGGTAAACTATTTACTGGTTTCATATTAAATTAAAAAAAAAAATTCAAACGAAACTGCTAAACTATTTACCGGTTTCATATTAAATTTAAAAAAAAAAATGAAACTGGTAAGCTATTTACCGTTCATATTAAATTAAATAAAAAATCAAACAAAACCGGTAAACTATTTACCGATTTCATAATAAATTTAAAAAATAAAACAAACGAAACCGGTAAACTATTTACCGGTTTCATATTAAATTTAAAAAAGAAAACAAATAAAACAGGTAAACTATTTACCGGATTCATATTAAATTTAAAAAAAATAAAAAAATTAAATAAAACCGGTAAACTATTTACCGGTTTCATATTAAATTTAAAAAAGAAAACAAATAAAACAGGTAAACTATTTACCGGTTTCATAATAAATCTAAAAAAAAAAAATCAAACGAAACCGGTAAACTATTTACCGGTTTCATATTAAATTTAAAAAAAAATAAAAAAATCAAACGAAATCGGTAAACTATTTACCGGTTTCATATTGTATTTACCGATTTTATATTAAATTAGAAAAAAAAAATAAACGAAACCGGTAAACTATTTACCAGTTTCATATTAAATTTAAAAAAGAAAACAAATGAAACCAGTAAACTATTTATCGGTTTCATATTAAATTTATAAAAGAAAAATCAAACGAAATCCGTAAACTATTTACCGGTTTCATATTAAATTTAAAAAATAAAAAATAAATTAGAAAAAAAAATCAAACGAACCCGAAAGTATTTACCGGTTTCATATTAAATTTAAAAAAATAAAATAAAAAAATCAAATGAAACCGGTAAACTACTTACCGGTTGCATAGTAAATTTAAAAAATAAAACAAATGAACCGGTAAACTATTTACCGGTTTCATATTAAATTTAAAAACATATAAAAAAATCAAAATTTAAAAAATAAAACAAATGAACCGGTAAACTATTTACCGGTTTCATATTAAATTTAAAAACATATAAAAAAATCAAATGAAACCGGTAAACTATTTACCGTTTTCATATTAAATTTAAAAAATAAAACAAATGAAACAGGTAAACTATTTACCGGCTTCATATTAAATTAAAAAAAAAATAATAATAAAATAAACGAAACCAGTAAACTATTTATTGGTTTCATATTGAATTGAAAAAAGAAAACAAATGAAACCGGTAACTATTTATCGGTTTCATATTAGTTTACCGGTTTCATATTAAATTAAAAAAATAAAATAAAATCAAACGAAACCGGTAAACTATTTACCGGTTTCATATTAAATTTAAAAAAAAATAAAAAAATCAATTCATTATATTTCTTTACGGCTCCACAAGTGCACTTTGGCAAAGGCTGTAAACTGTTGAATTCATCCCAAAGTGACTTGATCTTCTTATAGTACTGTGAAACGCTCTGATTTCCTTGTTTAATATTTGAGATTTCTTTATTCAGAGCGAACAACATCAGTAGGTTAGATTCTCCTCGTTCATTTTAAGAATAAATTGGTACTAATGATTCTGGTTGCTATTTTAGCGCATCTTTCAACTGTAGCCCCTCAGATAATGGTCTAATTTGAAGGCTAGGGTGGGGATACAAGTGCTAGCATTGTTGTTGTTGCAGGAGACGAACATGCCGTGACTATTGCTGAAGGTGAAGATTCTCTAAGGGGTGCTAGTAATGGCTTCACCCCATCAGCCATTCTTGTGAATGGTGTTGAACCCGAAAGACCAAAAATCTTGTGATAAGAGTTGTTTGAGAAGGCTAAGAATTGTGTTTTGAGCTATATATTTTTGTAGAGTACTCAGACTCTCACTTGTGATGAGAATTGTTTGAGAAGCTAAAAATTGTGTTTTCCTCTATATATGTTTGTCTGTATTTTTGTAGATTACTCAGACTCTCACTACTTTTCTTTTTTCTGGGCTGTAATTTGAGACATTTTTCAGATTTTATTCTCTGCTTACCTGAATGAAAATGAAAATTTTCTCATTTGAGCACTGAGAAGCAGAAGCGTAACTCTTCTATTTATTTTTGGTTTGGGTAGTTTCCCATTCTTTATTTGGTTTATTACTTTGGGCTGAAATATCTGGGCTTTAGATATTTAGATTAATCTTAGGCTATTACTTATTCTTTGTAAATAAACCTTAATAAAAATATTCAGGATACACTAAATTAATTATGAATTTTGGTTAAGTCAGTTTTTGATTTCGACCAGTCAACTAATACACTATTATATATAAGGAAGTATTTTACTCAAACTAAATTTGTTGTGATTAAATTCTAATTTTTGATAATTTTAATTAAATGTAAAATTTGTCATTTTTTTTAATTAAACCGGACAGTCTCAGGAGGTTTTATGCAAGAATCTGATGAGTTGATGGTCAATGGGTGGTTAGTTGTGGCTATCTTATCTTCAAAAAAATAAAAAATAAAAATTTGTGGCTATCTTATTAAATTCTAATTAAGTTCGAAAAGATTAATTGATTTAATGAAATGAGATACGAATTCGAGTAAAATTTAAGATTCAAATATTATTTTGAGTATGTAGTGACTGAGAAAAAAAAAATCGAAACTTAGAGTGAATCCTAGCATCGTGTTTGGTTGCTGCGTTTATGTCCGATTTGGGATCTCACCCCCCATGGGATTGCCAAATCTAACCTTTTTTTTTTGTTACTGTAGCAGACGATGGTAATTACACTTTAACCCTCAGATATGTGTTATGACCGTGGCACTCGTTCACGGGTAAATTTGGTATTTAGAATGGAGAAACAAGGAAAGCAGGAAAAATGTGAAAAGCAAACAAAGTTGTCAAATCCCTTGTATTTTTAATAACGTTTTTTCTTTCAGCTTTAGGTTGAAAGCCCAACTCTTGTATGTTTGAAAAACAGGCAATGAACTGAAAGTCTTTTATCGTCTCCCAACTTCTTCTTCTGCTCAACCCTCTCGTCTTCTATCTCTCTAATCTCTTCTATTCTTTCTAAATTCCTTATTTCTATCATATCTCTCGTTTGGGATTTGTGTGATTAATTGGAGTAATGACACATGTAGTCTTAAATTCACCAACGGATGGGTCGAATTATAACAACTAGTAAATATGGCATATTTTACGTGTATGCAATGTAAAAATAATTGTGTTATTCGACATATATATATATATTTCATGTATTAATAATATATAAATATATTTAGATAGCATAAATTTATAAATATTAATTAATTTTTTATTTATAATAATATTAATTATTTTCAATATATTTACAAAACTTATAATATGTTAAAAAGTAATTTTTATAACTAAATGAATAAAATTTTAAATTATTGAGTAGTTTAGATGTAAGAGAGAAATATGAGAGAGAAGAAAAAATTATACGATTGGATTGTAGTATTCAGGCTGAAACTTGTTTTTTCCAGAAGTTTTCTGTCAATGTTTCAGAAAAAAATTGACCACTAACTACCAGTCTCGTTTATGAAACATTCAGCAAAAATGTAAATGCTGAACCCTGTTTTTATTTTTTTGTTTTTTTCATGTACACTATGAACAAGCATTTTATTGGGTATTTTGACTAGGTTACCATTCCGGTCTCTGTTTAACGTGAAAAAAATAGATAATCAGCAAAAACTGAGATTGTTAATGCTGCTAGAGCTTATCCTTTTGCACTCTGCATCCGGTTTGTGGTTGTAATATCTATGGTACCTTTACTCTGTGGCGAAACGACGTTCCGTTAGGCAGCAATACAACCGTACCTGGCGATTTATTGATAGACAGCCGTCAATGTACGAACAGTTACTATGTGGCCTTATGTGTACTGAAATCTATGTATGTGTGGTAAACTTTTTTAGCTGTTCTTGCATGTGTGAATGATGTTATTGAATTTTCTGAATAAATTGTCCAAGTTTGATAAAATTCCCATGAGCTGAAGGTTTCTTTTTATAATTTTGAAACGAAGAGAGGTAGTTTGTGTAATTACACATGCTTAAGACAATTGCGTTTCCTTTTGACAGGACAGATATACAGATTGAGGATTCCTAGCTTGGAATATGTAGCATCCTTATCATTTTATGATGCTTCCAACCCAACTAAAGATTGGGACTTTCCAAAATTATCCATAAAAAACCAAACAGACAAATCGTCATAACACAAACACCAGTCTGAATCCCTAAGCTCCGAAGATCTTGGTGTTGAAAAGGACAAATCTTTGTCATTAGTAAAGCTCCAGTCATCTAAGAAGGTAACTTCTCGTTCTTCATACTGTAGTAGAACTGAAAATATAATACTAGTTAAAAAAAATGAAAATTCGCTCTTCTCTATTTAATCTTGGGCTGCTTACATCTACTGACCCTGAAGTTAGGTGAAATTTATCGATCCCACTAGTTTGTGTAGTTACTGTATAGTCCGTGAAGTCTCAAAAAATGTGTAAATCCTTCGAAAATATCCCCAGCTGAAACCCTAAGTGAGGGTATTTTTCGGATGATATACACATTTATTGAAAGCATTAGGGACTACGGTAATTTTTCAAAATAGAGGGATCAATTAGTAATTTCACCTAACTTCAGGGGTAGTAGATGCAATTCGCCCTTTAATCTTTCATTCTTTATCTGTGCTTTGAAATTTTAGGATAATCTATATCGGGATAGAGCTGCTGAGAGAAGAGCTCTGCATGGCGGTTTTGGAGTGGGCCCTGGTCAAAAGACCGAACTCAATTGGCCCCACAATGACCTGTCACCCGAAGTTGCAGCGGCTGAGTCGTTGAACATTTCATTTGGGGAAGGAAGTTATGCTAGGAAACTTCTCGAAGGCATGGGTAGGAAGGAGGTCATTATTTTTTCCTTTTTTTTCTTTTTCCAAGTTAAGCTATTTGAATTTGATTTCTTTCTTTCTTTTTTTTTTTTGTCTGTTGATTCGCCAATTAGAATTTACCTTTATATAGTTTGGATTTGCTGGTTTATTATTGTTATGTGAGAATTGTTTATGGTTTTTGGTTGAGGGGGAAGCACTTGGAAGTAGCATTAAAGGTTTGATTTTTGATAGAGCCTTTACAAGCAAGTGGAAACAAAGGAACTTCTGGTTTGAGTTGGAGTGATGGCCGGAGAAAGTGATTCTCAAGAAGCTTTTGAATTTCATTCATAGAGTTATAAACATACACCAATGTAACAGAATATACCAATTTGTCCATCAGGGTATAGTCTAGGTTCGTATTTTCAAGTGAATCTTGGCAAATAAAGCAGAGCACCTTTTGGAGGTGTTTATATCTAGTTTCTTTTTCGTGCTATTAAAAGTACTTGTACTTTTTTTTCTCCTAAAACTCCAAGCTTTTGCAATTTTAATTTTTTTGCAAATTTAACTTCTGAAAAGGAAGAAGTTTTTTATAACACCACTCAAATCTCAAACACGTCATACGGCAAAAAACATTTTCCCCTTATTACTCTTTTTAAGACGTAAAGGATTTTCAAACGATAAAATTTGCTTTTACTGAACTTCAATATCTAAGTGCTAACCCTTTGTGACTATAGGAGATGCTAGTAATCAAACTGAAAATCCTTTACGACAAAGAAAATGAAGTTTTAAAATCTAATGATGATTACAACAAATAAATGGACTAAATTTCAGTTTGCTCTTCTTTAGGAGTGATTTCCTTTTTATCATTAGCATTGTTATCAGTAGCTAACACAGTCTTCTGCTCCTCTACAATCCCATTTCCATTCTGATGTTGCTCATGCTTTAATCTTTGAATTTCAGCTTCTTTTTCTTCTAGTTTCTCTTGCAAAATAACCACCGGTCACAATTGGAGCATGTTAATATACCTACTCTTTGAGGGTCTTTTTTTTTTTTTTTTGCAAATTCTACTAATTTTGGAGAAGCTAAAGCAGAAGTAAAAGTTGAAGAAAGTGGAGCAGCAAATGCAGGGAATGTTTGGAGAAAAAAAAGAAGTGAAAAACATAACAAAAAAGTAAATAGTGTTTGGAAAAAAAAGAAGCTAAGAAGCACTTTTACTACTATCAAGAAACTTTACTTTATTTAAAAAAAGCAACCTAGAATTTAGATGCAGATTTAGTTTAAACGCATTATTGGGCAGTTGAGAGTTGAGACAGCTTATAGCGTTTTTAAAAGCTGTTCAAGTCAATGAAAGTTTCCTTTTTCATGTTTTGACACATGTTGATACAATATATTGCTTGTTTGTTAAGGTTTTAGATGTGTTATTGCAACTCTATGATAGTTTGTTTTAGTTTAAAGGCATTGAGGAGTTGAGACAGCTTTTAGCTTTTTTAGAAGTTGTTCAAGTCAATGAAAGTTTCTTTTTTGTTAAACAATATCCCATTAAATATGGATTAATTAATGAGGAGCTCAATTTTCATTATATTGCCAATAATTTTGTTTCTACAAGTGAGAAAATATGCTCGAGAAATGTACAAGTAGAGGACTACAATTATGGTCACAAATGAGGACTACAAGATCACAATGAATGAAATCAGAGAACATAAATTTGACATCCAGATTACTCAATATGAGTTCAGCAGCAGCAAAACGAATTCAGAAAAACCCTTTACTAATTCGGATTTACTCTCCCTTTTCCTTTGTTTCACATTCATATTAGCCATCGCCATCAACATAATTGGGAAACTACTCTGCCTAAACCCAAGAAGAACACCCATTCTAAGACCAGATTTTTGACACCCAAATTGTAGAAACAAAAAATAACTAAATTAAAGCACGTCATAATCTGAGAACCCATAAAAATCTTGAGCAAAGAAGATGAAAAATGCATACCTTATGTATAAATCAGTGAATGAAGTGGAAGAGAATCCTAACGCAAAACGCTTTCTCGATTTCTAGAAGTCGGATATAAACATGAAGATCATCCCCTAGGTTACCAGCAGAAGTATCAATTTCTTGTTAACATTTCTATTTATCTTGCATCTCTGTTTTCAATATGTAGGTTGGTTTTATGTAATATTAAATAATGCCATATTTTCAATTTCCCAAGAAATTGGCATGAAAAATTGAATGTAATATTATTTCAGTTTTTGAACTACAAAGTTGATGTTAACGGATTGGATCTTTCCTGCTAAACATTCCCAATTATAGATGACAATCAAATCAGAATCACAACTCATAAATTCAACATTAGAGTAATCATAAGCAATTCATCACGAATTGGAAATAATATGTACCTATTTATCAGAGAACTTGGGAGATTACCTCTATATGAAATGGGTTCTCATTTCACCCGGAATGGCGTTATCCCATAGCAAAACCCAGGTCCAATGAACCCCTATTATTTGTGATATACTCAATTCTGATAATGCTTTGGATACGAATTTATGTGTTTTCCTAGAGAATATTGAGAGTTTTTGACTCAAAATGTGGGAGAATATGGTTAAGCATGCAAGAATGAAAGTTTGGGTGGAATTGGAGACAAAGTTGAAGAATCTATTTCTCTGTCGTATGAAGTCCAATTGGATCAAAGTCACATATCAAATTAAACTTCAAGATGCCTAGTTCAGCCTGGATTTTACGGATTGTAAAAATACCACCCTAGTAGAAAGTTATGGCCGTCCGAAGTTCGTTGCGCGAAGCTGTTGGAATTACACGGCCGTGTGTTGCTGTTTTTGTCCTATTTTTGCGAGAATTCACATCTCTTTGTGAATTGTTCGATTCCAATTGATTCGGCGTCCTATTAGGAGTTGGTTTGGAAGTCTTTTGGAAGCATGAAGAGTTAGAGTTGATTTTATGCTATGTTGATTTGGATTCGAAGTTCTAGTTGATTCAAGTTAGGAGAGTTCATCTGTCATCTATAAATAAGATCTTCTGTCTTATTGTTTGTATCTTCGGTCTAGCAGTTACTTTAGTTTTTTATCATGAATTCTAGTTTTTACTTTGTTGTTCTTTATTTGATTATGAGTAGCTAAACACCATCTTAGGGCTATGGTGGATTCTTTAGATTGAAAACATGTTTTATGTTAAATACAATTTATGAGTTTTCTTATATATCTACCTCATGTTTTATGTGCTTTATTTCATGTAAATTTCTGATCAACTTTTGCATGTTTGAGATTTTCATATGTTGAATTGAGAGATGAAGTATGAAATCTGACTAGTAAAACATTAGACATAGGAAACGTGTGATAAAGAGATTTACACACTCTTATGTGATCAGTTTCAATTAAGAAAACCGAGCAGTTACTTAATTGTTTACAAGATTTCTGTGTTTAAAGGGTTTATATTAAGTGTTTGTGACCACGAGAGTAGGCGCAATGTGATATAGGCACACCTATTATTTCTTGAGAGAGAACAATAAATATTTTAGCAAATCTGATCTTAGATATCTTAACTCATAAATTATTATTTTCATATACATGTGTGAGATCTATTGATGAAACCAAAGTCCTAAGTTTTAGTTACCTGAAGTAATCATTTTGTTTACTTGTTTTCTGGATTAGTTCAGTTATTTAGTATTTGTTAGTTTAAATTCTCAATATTTTTCCATCTAAATATTAGAGAAGATTATTAGTTGGTATTTAATTTTCCTTCCCTATGGGACGACAATCCCATTTTTACTTATTTTTTATTATTTTTGCG
The DNA here is from genome assembly GCA_958496215.1 of Verbena officinalis. Lineage (NCBI taxonomy): Eukaryota > Viridiplantae > Streptophyta > Magnoliopsida > Lamiales > Verbenaceae > Verbena > Verbena officinalis. The sequence goes on from OY292385.1 coordinate 4,078,108, forward strand.
ATCCGTACACTTGCGAGTAAAAGTCGCAACAATTTGTTCACCGGATTGGCTCGGATGATTCCAAATGCACACACATTCAATCCACTTGTTCGTCTGCAAATATTGTAGATGGGAAGAATAGATGGGACGCGGTTTGGTCAAAATGGAGGCGCGAATCAACAATGGCGTCCTGATCGCGAATCAACAATAGCATCCATCCTCAATTGATTCTGGGGTAAACGAAGTCTAAGCCCTAACAACCAAAACTCGAGGATATTTTTGGAAATTATCCCACTAATCAGAGTAGTCTGGAGCCTGGAGGTGAAACAAACATGGAATTGGGGATTTATGAACAGTACATTCAAGTTCCGAGGAAGAGAAGCAAGTCCTAATTATCTCTACTATCATTAGGAATAAAATTATAGGTGTTCGGTAATGTACTACTAATTTTAATAAGTCACGTTTCAATTTTGAATATCAAGTAATATATAAGGAAGTATTTGACTCCATCTAAATTAATTTTGATTAAAATTCTAATTTGTTGTAACTTTAAATTTGTTAATTAAATAGAAAATTTGTCATTGGCTATCATTTTAAACTCTGCCCGATTCAAAGTTTGAATCCTATAGAAAATCTTGAATTTATATTATATTAATTCCCTAATAATCTCTACTTGAACAAGTTCTGTATCTTCTTTTTCATCCATTGATAAGTGAAAGAAAAGATAAAGGGATGTTTTGTACTACGAGAAGAAGTATAAATTTAGATTTCAATTACACTCTAAAGTTACTCTACATTTCCATCATGATGATACAACCCCAGCCAACAGAAGTATAATAGATAAGTGACCACATAAGCTAAATCAGGTGGCATAAAAGCCTACGAAATGAAAAGTGAATGAAAACAGTTTCTGATCATATGTCTGTTAAGATTAATGATGAGACAACAACAACGTAGGCTAGAAAGAAAAAGATTGCTATCTGGAAGAAAAACCTCGGATTGTCCCTCATATTTGGAGATGTAACAGCCCTGCAAATATAGAGACCGATCAATTTATCGAATAGCAAAAATGTTGTGAGGAGGAAAATAGATTTAACAAAAAGGGCGAACTACATCTACTACCACTGAGGTTTAATGAAATTACAATTTAGTACCTCTGTTTTCATAAATGACAAAGGACTCCCTAACATCACTTTGTTACAGAAAATTAACAGCGGTTAAGGTTCTGTTACTATTCCACCAATTTTTTTTCCAAAAATACCCTCGGCACAAGTGTCTGTCTCCAAGACCAAAATGTCTCAAATCTATTATTGTTATTTCAGACATTCCATAGATGTATTATTTTTCATTATTTCAAGTCTTTTGAGTGGAAAAACATTAAGGGCAAAACAGGCTTTGCACAATTTCTGTTAAGCGTTTGTAATAAAATGAATTGTCGGGAAGTTTTTTTAATTTCTGAAAACAGAGGGTCTAAATTGTAATTAGGACAACCCTCAGGGGTAGTAGATGTAATTCCCCTAACAAAAAAGGAGCTTCAATATTCAGCTGATACCAAACATTGAAGGCGCCAAGAGAGATTACCTAGCAATGCGTTGAGAAAGCCGATGAAAGGGCATGCTCTGGATGAAGACAATTCCAGGTCCAGTTATAACAGCAGTGACTAGATTATCACCCTGCAACGAAAGAATGACAATATTAAGAGAATTAACAAAAGGTGAATACATAATTCACAAAAACCCTTTCATGCCAGATCACTAAATGTGGTCCTAGATAACTCCAAAATACTAATCAGATTGTTTCTTTGTAAAAGGTGTTGAGCATTGGAAAATTTACAGAGCATAATCAAAGCATTTACAAATACCAATCAGATAATTAAACCAAGATCACAGAGATGATGTCACAAACAAGTTCTATATGTATAACATATCCAAATATATTTCATCTGACATTTCCAAAGTAAATTCGCAACTGATTATTAACTTTTGTAATTTCAGTTCACCAGCAATAACAGGAATTACATAAAAAGCATAAACGGATCCATTATTCCTGGCAATGAAAAGTCAAAGTAAGATTGAAGTTTTAAGGGTAATGACAAGATATGCTTACCCCAAAGACCACCCTTCTCATTGGACCATTATACTTAATTTGTACATTGACTGATGCCGACACTGCAACAACACTTGAGACATCAACTGCGAGTATTTCACCCACCTCCAGATTTTTCTGTACAACTAAAATAGGAGAGCAAAAGAAAATAATATAATCAGAAGAGAACCAAAATGAAAAGTGATATGCAATTCTAATAAAATTCAATGGAATCTAACCACCACCACCTCCCTCCCTAAAGGCGCATGAAGGTTCCTAATAACAAATTAACAATAGGGCGAATTACATCTATTACCCATGAGATTTAACGGAATTACAAATTCGTCCCATGAGTTTCGGAAAAGAGGGACTAAATTGTAGCTAGGGCAAACTTCAGGCGCAGTAGATGTAATTCGCCCATAACTATATTTACAGATCATGTAATCAGTAGAAATCCTAATCAGCAAGGTTTTCCAGGCCTCATTGAACATAGCTTAAAGAGTTCTCCGTAAATTATTCATATTTTGGTTTTCGTGCCACCAGTCAAATGATCTATAATGTTTTTCTCTGTCTAGTGTGTTGCATGACTTTAAAATCTGTTATGTATAAAACTAAGAAACTCAACTACATTTTGCTGTTTTCAATTAAAGGAAAGAACATTCTGCAAATTTTGAAAGTGATGTAGAACTTTCTTGACGAGCATAATCTTTTCTATTTTTTTTTTCTTTTATGTGATTTAAATGATGTAAAACTGTTACCTGTAGTGATAGCAACTAAGAAGAGCACAGTATCCTATGTATTATGAATAGCTTAAATGCTTAACACCAGAAGGAATAACAATATCACACAACAATGTGGATCTACAACGTAAATGTTTCTATAGTTATATCGAGTTTCTTTGGAAGGAACAGCTGAGAGAAGTGACATATACCAGAGGGTGTATCCACCTAATGCAAGTATAAACATGCATTTACTGTTTTGATACTCATTTAATACCAGAACTGCTTTAAGTATAAAACAAGGATACATGTCTAATCTTAGAGGAGCTCAGTCAAACACCAACACTGCAGCAAGTTAAACATACATCAACCAAAATGACAGAACTTGTACACTCAAATTCTGAGTATTTCTATGAAAAGAAGGTCGACAGCCATTACGCCAAGTACCATGAATAAAAAATTTAACCAACTGTTGGGGTATCTCAATCTTATCACCCCTTGGCAGTTGCACCAAGTATATGAAAGAGTCTTGGCCAGAGTCAAAAAGTGGGTAACAAGTACCTTTTATTTCTACCCAGAAAAAACCCATCTAAAATTCTCTATCCAAAGGACACGAGACAACTAATCACAGGTAAATGTCGCTCAAGCATGTTCAAAATTGGATTTGGCAGAGAATCTCATTTTGGTTTGGTTTCAATCACGAGCATCAAAACTCTGTCCCCAAGTATTTCTGTAACTTTATTACTAAAGTTCCCTTATTTTCCACCAAATGGTTAACATATAAGCAAGCATAAAGGACTGCATACATCTCTTCTTGTTAATCTATACTTACCAGAAAGAAATCCGGACCTAATCAAAAAGTGTGTGACGACTACCTTCTATTTCCACCCCCCAAAAATAGCATCTGGAATATAACTTAATTTATTGGTTCCTTCATAAAGGAGAAGAAAGAAAGACAAAACAAGCATTTCCACATGTGAACTACATCTGACTACCTCGAAGTTTGGTTTATTTACAAATCAATTCCTCTAGTTTGAGAAATTACCATATAGCCCCTGAGGTTTCAATAATATGTAAATTTTTCAAAAAAAAAAAAAAACCCAAATAAAACCCAGCTGAAACACTAAGTGGAGGGTATTTTCAGAATATTTACACATTTATTGAAAACACTGGGGCTACTTTCCGAAGACTTAATACATTTATTGAAACCTCAGGGACTATATGACAATTTCTCAAACCAGAGTGATCGATTTGTAAATAAACCAAAGTTTGAGATAGTCAGATTTAATCCACCCTAAAAACTATTATATAGTCTACAATGAATTGCAAGGTATTATGGAGGAAGAATCACCCATCTTAATTATGGACCAAGAAAGCATATACAGAAGTCTAATATTTCTTGTAAGATTGTTTGCAACTTGGAGAAACATACCAGAACCACCACCAACTATAAATGCTAGCCCTTGACCCGATATTTTTTGCCTCAAAAATCCCTGCAAGTGTGATTAATTTAGAAATCATGTACGCTGTATAATGATAACCACTGAGCTCAAAGGAAAAACAGAACTAGGAGAGCATTCTGACCTCAGCACTGGTAATAACATTCCGTGCCCTCTGATCAACTGTATTGTTTACTTTGACATCATTAATTGAGCAAAGAAATGCATCTGGCTACAATATATATAAGCACAGGTCAGACCGCAGTCCCGTCAAGGATAGTCAACCATAAATAGCGAGAGAACATTTGATGCAGTTTTAGGTAAAATAAATCGCTGATCAATACCTGGCACAACATTTCACCACCAAATAGTGCTAAATCAATCTGCATGAGAAATTCAGATAGAATAATAAATTACCCTCATAATTGATAGGGTTAATTAGATCTAGCCCCCATGTGAGATTCAGTAATTATAACTCTTACCCTGTTTTTGAAAAATATTAGAACTCACCCCCCACGAGTTTGAAATATTACCTCCAAGAACGAATCCCAAGCCGATATTGGAGGTATATTTCAAACTCGTGAGGCCGAGTTGTAACATATTTCAAAAATGGGGTACGAGTTTTAATTAATGAATCTCACGAGGAGACTATTGATAAATAGAAAAGTTCCAAAAGTAACTCTAATATTCTTGGAGAAATAACAGACCGGGAGAATTCTTGCTAGAGTAGGTGCCGCAATTCCTACAAATCCATCAGCTGAGCCAGTATTATGGAGAACTATGCTAGTAACACTCTTTCCAAGAAGCCACTGCCACACGCCTGCTTCATTTTCAGGTACATAAACATTTTCCATTTGTATAGACCCAGACATGTAGCACATCGAACCTGCACCATGTCCATATATGGATGCTTCGTTAAAATACAAAAATAATTAAGTTATGTTCCCATGCAGTAGGGTAACAGTTAAATTTGGAATATATAACAAGTTTCACCCTTTCATTGAAGGTAACTTAGCAAATGAAAAGGCTTTGTAGTATTATTATGCTAGATCCCTGAATGAACCAACAACAACTTTCCAACTGACACAATCGGTTAGAGTTAATATTTAATAAAATGGGTATATCTCTATTCACAAGTGCTAACAGGAGTTTATTTAAACTCAATGATGAGCTCAGCTAAATTCTAATAATATATGGTATATCTCTATTCACAAAGTGCTAAATTCTAATAAATTTTTATATATCTCGATTTGATATATGTTCAAAAAATGTGGGTCAAATGCGTTCGACAGAATTAGCTTTCGATCTGTTCAGATCAATCTGCAATCCTTACTCAGTAACACCACAGAACATACATAAGAATTGACGCTCATGTCTCCCTGAGACAAGTTTGCAATTCCAACCATAACATCACTAAATACAGCTAAAGTTAAATTTGGATGAACATCTTTAATAATTTTCCATTATGATTAACATACGCATAATTGTGCCAACTGATTTTCTTTATGAACTCATCATCTTTATCAACACTCGTTATAAAAAGGTGACGACTAAAGTACTGAATTGGAAATCTTTTGCTTTAGTTACCGGGAAAAGGGCCCAATCTACAGATCTCTAGCAACATAAACTTACAGTTATTCATTTCATGTATGTATGACCGCTGATTTCACAAATAGTTAAGTAATAGCTTACCAGGCTTTGCGATAATCTTCTCTTGTGGCTTCAACATTATCTAGAGATGAGAAAGGCAGTGGGAATGTCAATTACATTGAATATGCCAAATTTCTTTGGAATAAAGAAAGACAATATCGACGTGTGTGAAATACCTGAACTATTTGAGCTTCCCCACCCAAAATTTGAAAAGGTGTCACAGCATCTTGTGGGCTCTGTAACACGAAATAAACATGAATAATGAAGATGTAAGTTATCAAAAGAAAATTAAATTGGTCTTCCATGATTACTGAATTAAGATCAAAATAAAGAGATGTTTGTTACACAAAAACAGTAAGTGGCCTATTCTACGGAAACCCCATACTCTTGTTTTAAATAACACTGTAACTTAATGAGTCAAAGTCCTATCAATCATTGCTATAAGTGATCTTCAGTTTCTCGGATGTGTTCTGATAAGGATATCTAAGAAACTTAAGACACATTTCTTTTGAAGGCAACTAATCTAGTTAATCAAAGAAAACAAAGGAGCATTAAATTAATATAGATTCTTGGTATACAGAATTGGACAATCAATATGGACACATATCAAGAGAAGAAATGTCATATGACTACCTATGGCATAACTCCTAGTTAATTGGTCGTGATCGGGTATTACGGCAACTACGGTATTTGGTTTCCCTACTCTAGTCAAACCCCGATAAATGTCAATCTCTAATTTCAAGAGAAATGATAAACCCTGATATGAAATACCATACACCTTTTTTTTTTTTTTTTTCTCATTGTTTTTCCTTCATTACAGTAACAAAAGCACCCAGAGATCAGATCGTCGTATCTTGAACGAAGGAAACTCATGCATCAATCACACCATGCTTGAAGGTTGGCTTGGCTAAATCACTTAATATTTAGTCATTTAGTGCAAGAGTAAGGAATCAACAACGCAAAGTGCTTGAGCGTAGCATCCATATGAGCATGAGATGCAGATAACAGTACACTTAAAACTGTCCTCAATGTACCCAAATTAGGACACCTTTCGTATTATCTGGTCAGTATTATAACCCAACCTAGCTATAACGCCATTCAGCTTAAATGAAATTGACGACATTGTATCCCTACTTTTTCTGTGATCATAAACGCTCCAAACACAATAGCGCACGCAAACCCATTTATAAACATCCCTAACTCACAGGCAAAATTTAGGATAATTTTTGTTCTCTTCAGCGTTGGCTAAAATAGAACCCATAGAATTCAAAAATAAAAAATAAAAATGTCAGTGACTCTATCAACATACGTCTCTAAGTATCGTTGAAATTGCACAAAATCACAATTATTTTTTAAGAAATTCAGGAAACCATCGACGTAAAACCCTAATTCGAGCAAAAAAAAAAAACATCCAATTTCAAATTCGTACATACACAGAGAGTATGTACATAAAAACCCAAAAAATTGAAGACATTTTAAACGTATAAAACTAAAACTTCACCTGATAAACAAACGGTTGGAAAGGTGTTGAAAAGAAAGGGGCAGCCATTGGCGAGGGATCGGAGCTCAGAAATTGCAGATCGCCGAACTAAAAATTAATCGATTATATTGTACTTTTTTCCATACATGTTAATGCCTCAGGGTTTTGGTTCTAAATTTCAATATATTAACTAAGAAACTTGATTCCAAAAATACCCTAAATTATTTGCTTAACTTACGCTCAAATCACTACTTTGTGATCTGCATATATAAGTAAAGATGGTGGCAATTTTGTCAAAATTCCAAACTGGTTTTAGCGGCAGTGTTGATCGGTTGGTTTGTCGGACTACAGGTCAGCAAGTTGCTGACGTGGCGATATATGATTTGCTGGAAGCCCAAAATAGACGTGGTCGGGCGGGCGGGCCTATGTGCGACTCTTTTCTAGTGTTATTAATCCTATTGCCTTTACTTAAAAGGTTGTAATGTAATGGTATCTCTTAAAAGAGAAATTATCCGCATCCGTCTGAAAAAATATTATTTATATTAGTTTATAGATATTTGTATAATAAACTAAATACACAGAGACTAAATACACAGAGGTGAGGAACCGGATTAATAATCTTAATCATCTCCCAATTATTTACTTATCATGCCCCGGGCCTGGGGACTTAGTAGACAGAATCATAAGTTTCAATCATAAGTCTCTTATCTAGAATCACCAATAAATAAGGATAACGTCGAGACACCATTAGTTTGGAGTAAGTTTTGCCAAAAAAATCCCCTTCTCTGTCATTTGGGTTACGTAGGACAATCTCCAAACCAACGGATGAAGAGACTCTGACAAACCAAAAAATAAACTAAAGAAGGCAGAATAAAAGTGAGGTGGAGATGGAGAAAAAGAGTGTATAACTAAATGATAATTAAAAATTGACACCAAAATAATAGGTTTAATTAAAAATAATTATTCTGAGGAGAAGGTATTTTATTAAATCATAATCATCAGTCTATTTGAAGAAACATTTTATATATAAATAACATATATGATAGGAAAGAATATAAGACCAATAATTTTTTTTTATCTAAATTGATCAAAATCAACCAAAATCTTATTTATTCAAAAATATATAATACTTATATAGATGCGAGCACAAGCCATGGCCCATGAAGGTTGATTCAGTAGGCCGCAGAATTAAATTGAATTTATTCAATAGTTGAGCCCAAATTTGACAGTGAAGAAGTCATTTTTGATTTGCAAATAAAAAATTTCGATATGATAAGGCCTAGTAATGATTGGTGACATGTTTTATGCTATCTATCATTTAATAATAATACACCTATATCTTTCGTTAAGCGTTTATTTTGGTTTGCAATTTTCATTTATTTTTTAATTATCAAGTTTTATTCTTTTTTGTACAGAAAGAAAACTTAGAATTTTAGACAAAAGTTGGACATCTTAATTATGGCTCCATTAATTAAAATTAAATATTCATAGGCTTCTATATATAAAATTAAATATATTTTAAGTAGATCACATAATTGGAATCTTTTAATGAGATAACCCATGTAAAATTTATTAATATGTGAGACCACTAAATAGAAAATTGAACCAATTAATCTCAGTCACCAACTATATTGACAAACGGTAGAATTTTACATGAAATATTGGAAAATCTTCAACTTATTATTATAATTTCTAAAACATGCCTTGGTCGAGGCTTTCCATCCCGAAGTAAAACTAAAGGATACAATTTCAAGTTTAAGCACACTAATTGCTTAATTATTGCTTATTTAAAAAACATGAAATATCTGGGTGACGCTTCTTATTGAGCGGACCTTTTATATATCATATTTCTTCAACTTCCTTGTTCATACCGATGAAGAAAGGTGGGACACTCTGCTCGTATCGTAAAAAGTTTTCAGGATCGACGATAGTTTTTATCTTAACCAACCTGTCAAAATTCTTATTGAAGTACCTAACTCCCCAAACTTTAGCCTGTTCGTAACTAGTATATCCTTTTTGATTGACTCCCAAATCAAGATCTCTGTAGTTGACGAATGCGCCTCTTGGCGACTTGGACACAAAAGGAGTCATGTACTTATACACGTTTCTGCTCCAATCTACAAACCTTTCGGTTGCATTGTTTTCCGACGGATCCCAAGAAACCATATAAAGAATTGCGTACAAATTGCCTGCCCTGTGAGGATACGGAATATTATCTTCTGGAATTTCGTCCATTTTCCCACCATACGGGGGGAAGGAAAATCGTCCTGTTTCCTTCCCTAGGAGAAGCTTCCATAGCCCTTCAAACGCGTGAACCGGCATGAGTTCTTGAACGTAATCTATTTTTATTATGAAGGAGAAATTCGTTCTGAAATCCGAGCCGATGAGAGCCTTAGGATCTGTATCGATGGGAACTCCGGCGAAAAAGAGGACCATTTGTATCCAGCTCACTTCGGAACAATCTTCTCTTTTTATACCCAATTCCGGAAACTTTTCTCCGAGCACGTCAACTAATATGTCTGCAGGACCGAGAAAGTGGGAATCGAAAGTGGCTTCCACGGTCGAGTTTACTCTGTTTGCTACTGGGAAGATAGTCAGTTCTTGAGGGAGTTTCGGAGCGACCTCCTGCCACTTATTCATTATTTGCGTTAAGTTTTGTTCGAGAGTCTTTTTGGTGGTGAATACGGTGATTTTTTCTGGGAGGGTTACCAAACCTAATTTCCAAGCAATTACGATTCCGAAAGTGTTGCCGCCGCCGCCCCTGATGGCCCAAAAAAGATCCTCGCCCATCGATTTCCGATTAAGGATCCTTCCTCTAGGATCTACTATCCGTGCATCAATCACGTTGTCGCTCGCGAAACCGAATTTTCTGATGAGGATGCCGTATCCACCTGATCAAGGATGACGTGGGAAATTTTTATTAGGGGTATGATTATGAAATCAAAATATCAAAAGGGTTAGTACTAATTTGTGAGTGAGACAATTTTCGAATATTTTTTATAAAAGAAAAACAATTGACATCATAATAAAAAAACTAACAGAATCCTAATGATGTAAACGTTAAGTATAATTATTTTTTAATTTATAGATAGAATGTTAATGTAATTATATCTAAAAATAGGTGCAGCCTGTGGCGCGGGGGCCAGAATTTATGTTGAGGGGGCCAAAATTTATGGACATCAAATTGTACGTGTTCAATGTATGTACTTTTGAAACCCCAAACTCATCAATGAAAATTAGTCAAGAATATCTTACAAGAATCATTCAAATTTCAAGTAGCACAAGTCTCAAATATTTACTCAATGTGAGGAATTTAATTTAATAAAAACATGATCGAAGAAGTTAATTAACATGCATGTATCTCTATATATATAAGTTCCGTGAATATTACTTTCTTGTGTTTTGATCTATTAGGTGGAAAGAAAACATTTATAAGATAAACCAAATTAAATAATTAACCCATAAGATAAGTACGATTTTTATTTTTTTTTTTAAAATAAGTGGGAGTCAATTTTTTAATAAGCTTGTTGGGTTGGGGCGGCAGGGACATCACAAAATTGTCAAATACATAATAATAAGGTTTTAAAAATAACATATTTCCAATTGTTCACCTCCACTGAAGAAGCCTCCTGTCCCGACACTGGGCCATATTCCACCGGGAAACGCCAGAGTTTTACTTGCCTGACTAATCTGATAGTAGAGTTCTCCTTGCGTCGATCCCGTTTGGACCCATGCAGTTTCTTTCTTAGTATCGATCGTAATTCTAGTTAGGTTTCTCAAATCCATGACCACGAACGGGACATCGGTAAACGGTTTTTGGGCTGTATAAGAAAGCCCCTGAAATTCATGGCCACCGCTGCGAGTTCGGATTAGCATTCCGGTTCTCCTGGCGCAGATCACGATTTTCTGAATGTGGGATACTTTTAAGGGTGTGGCGATGACTGTTGGTCTGGGCCAGAAGGAGGCGTCGAACCTGAGGTTTCCTATTTTCGATTTCAGGAGGGGTAAGAAGGAAGAGTTGTTCGGGGTGTAAACAACCTGGGAAATCTCGGATAAGCATTGGAGAAAATTATCATTTTTGGCTTGGGAATCATGAGTTAGGGTCAGAAGAAAAATGAAGAAGACGATTATGGAGGATGAAATGATTGAAGTGATCTTCATTTTGGTTTTGAGTAATTGAGTTGAGGACTTGTTTAGCTTTTATAGGGTAAATGGTCATGTGGTCAACTACTTGTTGGTCATGTGGTATTAATTAAGATTAACTCAGAGATATAAATAGATGAACTAATAGGAGTTTACATAGCCCACAAGCGAAATATCTAGCAGAAGTTGCTTTTGAAGGATGGAATACTTGGTTCATTTCTTCAGACAAATTTACAAGCTATACCTTACTTAAAGGAGGCATTGAAACTTTGTTTTATTCCTTGGTGGGGTTTCATTTAAACTTTGAATATATACTAGCATGATAATTAACCCCAATTTTTTTAACAAGTGTAAAGTTTTCACAATTGTATTTATAAAATAAGTATTTCCAAAAAAAACAAAAGATAAATGTTACAATTAATTAAGCTATTAATATTGCTCTATGATTACTTTGGAAAAAATGAGTACTGAAAACAACGTAACTCCGCCACCATCGACGGTGGAGAAAGATATCTACCGGCGAAACTCCAAAAAGTTTCGCAAAGCTTCTGACCTCGATGATGGGACTCCCACTGCCACAGATAATCCCAAGATGAATTACATGCAATCCCTGGTGGGTAAATCGGTTAAACAACCCCCTCTGAAGTTCTATGAGCTATCGGATGACGACGCTTCAAAGATCACATATATACCACCCTCAAAAAGCTATCCTTTCCCTAAGATCACACTTGACAAGCAGTACAAAGAAGAAATTGAAAAACCTTTGCTGGATTGCCTTATCATTAAACTTTTAGGCAAGACTATCAATTATAATTTGCTGGCCTCAAGACTCAACGATATGTGGGATCTCAAAGGGGATTTTGACTTGATTGATCTCGGTTACGGCGCATACATTCTGCGCCTCAGAAATCATGAGAAGATTGATAAGGCTCTTCTCAATGGCCCTGGGAGATAAACGGCCACCATCTCTCGGTTCGCAAGTGGATCACAGATTTTCAACCGGAGAACGATAAGGTTACCACTGCCATAACGTGGGTTCAAGTTCCCGGGCTCTCACCTATGTACTACAAGGAACTTATTCTCCGGTATGTTGCTAAGGTATTGGCAGCCGGTGAAAATTGATCCCAATACCTACCAAACTAAGAGAGGACAATATGCAAGGATATGTGTTGAAGTGGATCTCAGCAAACCTCTCCTAAGTGCCGTTTATTTCGAAGGTGTTCTCAGACCTGTGACATATGAAAATCTGCTGGTTATCTGCTTCGGATGTGGTCGGGCCGGTCATCGGCAAAACGAATGCCCTAGCATAACGTCCGACACGGCAGCGGCGGATGGAACGGCCGCTAATTCAGGGAGCCCTAACCCTAACGCTCGTTCGGAAAAACCAATTTCAGAAAGAATCTTAGAGGATCAATATGGGGCTTGGATGAAGGAGGAAAGAAAGGGTCGCAGAAGACCCTATAAGGAAAATAACAGAATGTCCAATTTCAAATCAAGGAATCCCTTTGATTCTTTGCCAGAGGAAATTACGGAGGATACTCAGCATGATGAAAGAGCTAAGGAGGCGGCTCCTGTGGATATTCCTATTATGGGAAAGAAGCAAATCTATGTTCAAAAGAAAAAAGTTTCCAATGTCTCATTGGATAAGGGCAAATCCCATGCAGTGGACCAGTCAATCCCACGTGGAAAAGCTACCACTATTTTTCGAACTGCCTTCAGGCCCAACCCCACTGCTTCTGCTCCCCCCGAATTTGAGCCTTAGGCCCAATTGGATAGTATTGACCCAATTAGCAATTTGCATGCAAAGGATGGAGGTGATTCTTCCTCAATGTCAGCGGAACATCGCATGGAAAATATTGAGTCTGATAAGCACATGGATGAGATGTTTTCCCATGCAGACAATCCAAAGCCTCCGGATATCAATTCCTCTGAAGTCGAACCTGGAATTCGGTCTTCTAATGGTCTTCTCAATGGTATAGATTATTCTACAGGGCTCCCATATCATGAATCCTGCATGTTGCGCGACGGGGAAGATGATTGGATGCAAGAGGTCTCAGACCCATCCTCATCTTGAGGTGGCACTTTCTTCTTTCTCCCACTGTTATTTATGAAGGTCCTTTCATGGAATTGCCGTGGAGCCGGCAATAGTAGCTTCAAGAGAAATCTTCCTAATATTGTGAACGATCACCACCCTGATATTGTTTTTGTTCTTGAGACGAAAGTTTGTAATAATAAAGCTCGCGATTTGGCTAATCGGTTAGGTTTTTCGAATAATTGTATTGCCCCGACTGTTGGTAGAGAAGAGGGTATTTGGATGTTGTGGGATGATGCACGAATCAAACTCGACATTCTTGAAACACGTCCACAAGTTATCCACTGTAAGATAGACTCTCCGAGAGGTTCATGGATTTGTTCTGGTATTTATGCTAGTCCCCATGTGAGAAAACGGGACGATCTCTGGCTTCATCTAGAGAATTTCAGTTCCACTGTCTCTTGTCCTTGGCTCCTTACCGGGGACTTTAATGATATAATGTGTTTCCGTGAAAGAATGGGAGGAAACACGGGTTCTTGGTCTCGCGGCTGTAAATTCCGGGATGCCATTGATAAATGCAACCTTCTCGATTTAGGTTTTCAAGGTCCCAGATTCACATGGTCAGGCAAGGCACCTAACGGGAGCATAATCCGGTCTTGCTTGGATCGTGCTCTTGCAAACCCAAACTGGCGATCTTCGTATCAGGAAGGAGTTGTCATAGTACTCCCTCGGACAAAGTTTGACCATCATCATATTTTGACGGTTTTCGAAGGAACGACGACTACCCGAAAGGCGAGACCTTTTCGTTTCGAGTTGGCTTGGACTACCCACGATAAATGTAGAGCCATTATTCAGGACACTTGGGATCACAAAAGTGATGTCTTGAGAGCCCTCGGCAAGCTGCCTAGCAATCTTGAAATTTGGAACAAGAAAGAGTTTGGTAATATTTTCAAACGCAAAAGGGAAATTAAACAACAGCTTAACTCTATTCAAACGAAAATTTCCATTCGGTCAACCCCTTTGCTTGTCAGACAGAAAGAAGAATTGATCGAGGCATTCAATAAAGTTCTTTATCAAGAGGAGTTGCTTTGGTTTCAGAAATCTATAGTGGATTGGCTCCGTTACGGCGACAAAAATACAAAATTCTTCCACTTATCGACCCTTTGCCGTCGGCAGAGAAATAAAATAAGCACTCTCAAGGTTGGAGATTCATGGATTACTGATGAAGTGGCCCTTCAGGATCATGTTTGGAACTTATTCCAAGGAGATTCCTCGACCATGGATATGCCATTGCCGAGAAGCAGATTTCAAAAGTATCTTTCTACTGCGACAATTGACAAGCTGGGAGATATGGTCTCGGATGCCAAAATATCCAAAGTGGTAAAGAGCCTCAGTCCTTACAAGGCCCCGGGGCCGGACGGGTGCCAAGCTTTCTTCTATCAAACTTATTGGAGTGTGGTTGGTAAGTCTGTGTGTGAGTTCATTCATGATTGTTATGCTTCTTGCCGTGTTCCCGAAGCCATTGGTCACTCTTTTATATCCTTAATATAGAAAGTTCCTAACCCAGTAACGATGAAAGAGTTTTGACCTATAGCTTTGTGCAATGTTTTGTTCAAAATTGTCACTAAATTAATTGTGTTACGGCTCAAGCCCTATATTAGTGAGCTGATTAGTCCTCTGCAGAGTAGTTTTATTCCGGGGAGGGGCACTCATGACAACATTATTATTCTCAATGAGTTGATGCATAGCCTCCATAATTCGAAGAGTAAGGTGGGGAGTATGTTGCTTAAACTTGACCTTGAGAAGGCTTATGACAAGGTTCAATGAGAGTTCTTGGAAGAGACCCTCCAATTCTTTAATTTTCCGATTCATCTTGTTAAGTTGATTATGAGCACGGTTACTTGTGTTAGGCCTAGTATTTTGTGGAACGGTGAACCGCTCAATCCTATTCAGCGGAGTTGTGGTCTTCTCGGCAGGGAGACCCTCTCTCTCCATACCTGTTCGTTCTTTGCATGGAGAGACTCCTATCTCATTATGGAAGTAGTTTACTCTAAGAAATGGAAGCCTGTCTTGTTGCGAAAACGTGGTGGGAAAAATGTAAGAATATGAAGACGAGTACTTTAGAAAGAGGAGGAAGTGGAGAGGAGGACACTCACAATATTTTTTCTCTACTCAAAATCAACACTTCTATAAACTCAAAATACTTTTAACAACTCAACTCTTCTTTCTTTCAACTTGTTGTACTCACTTTTTCAAAACAAATAACATAGCATCTATATATACTAATCTCTAGACAAATGTAAAGACATAAAATAAATACCATAATAAAACTAGATTAATGCCAAATGACTTTTGGCTTCACCACTACACCACTACTCCACTAACATATAATTAAAACACACTTTTAATTATATTTATTCTCTAGCAACTATTCACTTGACCTATGATCTCAAGCTTAATTACCACATTCAACACGCCCCCCCTAAGCTTGACTCCATCATGCCAAGTAGACTCCTCAACTTCTCAAAAACTTCACGTTTGAGGGACTTCGTGAAAATATCTGCAATTTGATCTCCGGTTTTCACATACTTCACTTGAACTTGTTTCTTCGCGATACTCTCTCGAATGAAATGAAATCGAGTATCGATATGCTTACTCCGATCATGAAATACGGGATTTTTTGCCAATGAAATTGCTGACTTGTTATCGACATAAATCACCGTTGGTTCAGTTTGCTTAATGTTCATCTCGTTAAGCAAATTCCTTAGCCATAATGCATGACAAACACTTGATGTTGCAGCCACATACTCAGCTTCACAAGTTGACAATGTCACTATTGGCTGTTTCTTCGATGACCAAGTAAAAGCGATTTTTCCATAGAAAAACACAAATCCACTAGTGCTTTTACGATCATCAATATCTCCTGCCCAATCGCTGTCACAATATCCCACTAATTTCACCTCATTAGTAGTAGGATAAAATAAACCAAAATTGATTGTACCTTTGAGGTATCGAAGTATCCTCTTTGCCACATTAAAATGATAAATTGTTGGGTTCTCCATGTATCGACTAACCATCCCAACAGCATAAAGAATATCCGGCCTTGTACACGTCAAGTACCTCAGACTCCCAATTAAACTTTTGAACAATGTGGAGTCAACTCGTTCTCCACCGGTAAAACTTGACAGCTTTTCTCCAACTTCAATTGGGGTGTTGATTGCCTTGCAATCCTCCATCTTCAATTTCTTTAACACCTATTTTGCATAACCTTCTTGAGAGATGAAAATTCCATCTTCTCTTTGTTTCACCTCAATTCCAAGGTAATATGACATTAGGCCAATGTCAGTCATCTCGAACTCCTTGGACATTTCTTTCTTGAAATTCTCTAACATTTGCATATTGTTACCTGTAAAGATCAAATCATCAACATATAAACATATTAGGAATATGTTTTCTTTTTCTTTCTTTACATAAAGAGCATGTTCGTGAGGGCATTTTTCAAATCCTTTCTCTTGAAAATATTTATCAATCCGACTATTCCATGCTCTCGGGGCCTGCTTCAAACCATACAATGCTTTCCTTAATTTCAACACCTTGTTTGTTTGACCTCGAACAATATAACCTTCCGGCTATTCGATGTACACCTCCTCTTCAAGGTAACCATTCAAGAAAGCGGACTTTACGTCCATTTGATGAATTTTTCATTTGTTTTGTACTGCCATCGAAATCAAAAGTCTGATTGTCTCCAATCTTGCAACTGGGGCGAAGACTTCATCATAGTCAATTCCAGCCCGTTGCTTGTAACCTTTCACTCGTCTCGCCTTGTAGCGCTCAACTTCACCTTGTGAATTTCTTTTGATTTTGTAAACCCATTTCACTCCAATGGGCTTGTGTCCTGCTGGCAACGTGGTTAGTTCCCATGTATCATTTCTTTTGATGGCATTAATCTCCTCATTCATGGCTTTTCTCCATTTTGACTTCTCGATGCCTCATCGAAGTCAATTGGCTCTGTATCTGCAAATAAACAAAATAAAGTATTATTTTCGTTCATTTGTTTAAATATATCGATCAAGGGTCTCTTCCCTTGAGCACCAATGCTAGAATCGGATTCTGACGAGGTTGGACTAGTTGGTGATTGTGGTGTCGGGGTGACTGGCTCTTCTAACTCTTCTTCGTTTTCACCTCGATCCGACTCCATCTCGACAGGATAGAAATTATACTGTTTCTTTTCATCAGAACTCCAATCCCACGGACTCTTTTCATCAAAGTGAACATCACGACTCACTTTGATTCTGTTGTTGACAGGATCATACAACCGGTAACCTTTAGAATGTTGATCATATCCAACAAAAATGTACCTTTCACTTTTGTCATCGAGCTTGCTCCTTTGTTGATCGGGAACATACATATGTGCAATGCTTCCAAAAACTTTCAAATGGGATATACTAAGCTTGTATCCACTCAATGCTTCTTGTGGAGTTTGATTTCACACACTTCTTGTTGGGCTTCGATTTGACAGGTACACGGCACACTCCACAGCTTCTGCCCACAACTCTTTGGGCAAATCTTTACTTTTCAACATGCTTCTAGCCATATTTAAAATGGATCGATTCTTTCTTTCTGCTACTCAATTCTGTTGGGGCGAGTATGGATTGGTCATAGGACGTCGAATCCCATTTTCATCACAGAATTTCTTGAACTCCGTCGAGGTAAACTCTCCTCCTCGATCTGATCGAAGTGACTTAATTTGATAGCCACTTTGCTTCTCCACCATTGCTTTGAATTTTTAAAGGCTGAGAATGCTTCGGATTTCTCCTTGAGGAAGTACACCCACGTCTTCCTGCTATAATCATCAATGAACAAGATAAAGTACTTGCTCTTTCCCAACGAGTTTGGATTGATAGGGCCACACACATCGGTGTGAACCAACTCCAATGGCTCATTTGCTCTCGTTTCTGACTCCTTCGGGAAACTCTGACGATGTTGTTTTCCAACAAGACAACCCTCACACAATTGTTCGGGGTGGTCTATGGAAGGGAGTCCATTAACCATTCTCTTCGTTGACATCAACTTTAGGCCTCCAAAATTAAGATGTCCGAGCCTCAAATGCCATAACCAAGATTTGTCTTCAGTACATGCTTTCAAGCATCTCGCCACATCATTCTTGATATTCATCAAGAACATTCGGTTACTCGTCATCGGCACACGAGATATGAGACTGCCTTTCTCGTCTCGAAGATAGAGATTTCTATCTTTCATGTGGATATCGTATCCTTTCTCCAACAACTGGCCCATACTTAGAATAGTTGCCTTCATCCCGGGAACATAGTATACGTTCGAGATAAATTGGTGATCTCCGTTCTTTAAACGAATAAGAATATTACCTCGTCCTTTAATTTGTATTTTTGATGAGTCTCCAAAAGAGATATCACCGGCCACTGAGTTGTCCATCTCTACAAACATGTGTTTGTGTCCACACATGTGATTGCTGGCACCAGTATCGATATACCAAGTGCTCTCATTTCCTCCGTCTTGTTGTTTGTGGGCTAACAAGAGGGCGTCACCATTAACTTTTTGTTCTTCAGCAAGGTGGGTTTTCTCCTTGCCATCATTTGTTTCATTTTGACACTCATAGGCATAGTGTCCAAATTGATGACAATTGTAGCACTCAACATCTTTTCTGCTTTGCCACCTCGGTTGGCCTCCTCGTCCTCGAAATCGACCTCGTGTTGGTCGAGAATCGACTTTAGTTTCTTCACTTTGATTGAAATTTTGGGCACCTCGACCTCTGCCTCTGCCACGACCTCGACCGCGGCCACGTCCACGTTGACGGCTGCTTCCATCGGCATCGTTTCTTTTCTCACCGATATGCATCTTTGCCTGAAGAGCCTGTTCGATTGGCTCTTTGGCTCTCTTTCTCATTTTCTCCTCGTATACTTGCAATTTTCCGACTAGCTCGTCGACTTTCATAGTCTCCAGGTCGTTGGACTCTTCTATGGCTACGACGATATGATCGAACCTCTGATTTAGAGATCGAAGTATCTTCTCTACAACTCGGGTGTCTTCCATCTTTTCGCCATTACTTTCAAGTTGATTTACAATTGAAAGTATTCTTGACATATAGTCAAAAACAGCTTCAGATTCCTTCATTTGCAACGACTCAAATTCTCCTCGAAGTGCCTGCAACCTCACTTTCTTCACTTTGATAATACCTTTGAAAGTATTAGCAAGAGTATCCCAAGCCTTTTTGCGGTATTGGCTTGTGCAATTTTCTCAAAAATATTGTCATCCACGGCGAGTTGGATGAACGAGAGAGCCTTTTGTTCTCTCATTTTTGTTTCTCGTGCAGTTTGTTTAACTGCATTACTAGCACCTACTAGATTTTCTGGTTCTACATATTCTTCTTCGACATTTTCCCAAACTCCTTGTCCACCAAGGAATGCCTTCATTTGGATGCTCCATCTTTCATAATTTTCTTTTGTAAGTTTGGGAAAAGGGATAGCACTAATCGTTTTCATTTTGACGTGGCTTTGATACCACTTTGTTGCGAAAACGTGGTGGGAAAAATGTAAGAATATGAAGACGAGTACTTTAGAAAGAGGAGGAAGTGGAGAGGAGGACACTCACAATATTTTTTCTCTACTCAAAATCAACACTTCTATAAACTCAAAATACTTTTAACAACTCAACTCTTCTTTCTTTCAACTTGTTGTACTCACTTTTTCAAAACAAATAACATAGCATCTATATATACTAATCTCTAGACAAATGTAAAGACATAAAATAAATACCATAATAAAACTAGATTAATGCCAAATAACTTTTGGCTTCACCACTACACCACTACTCCACTAACATATAATTAAAACACACTCTTAATTATATTTATTCTCTAGCAACTCTTCACTTGACCCATGATCTCAAACTTAATTACCACATTCAACATGTCTCTATTTGTCAAAACGGACCGAAATTCTCGCATCTTCTCTTTGCAGATAACATTATTCTCATGTCAAAGTGCTCGAAGTCGGGTGCAATGGATATTCTGAACATGCTTGATAAATTTTGTCAGTCTTCTGGACTTAGAATTAATAAAGGCAAGTCAAAAATATACTTTTCTCCCAAGACAAATCAACAAGTGCAAATTGAGATTGCTAATATTCTTGGGATTGCTCGAACAAGGGATTTTGGCAAGTACTTGGGTTCTCGCATGTTAACGGGACGAAGCAGGGGGTCTGATTATTCGGAAATCATTGATAAAGTCCAGAATAAACTCACTT
Source organism: Verbena officinalis (assembly GCA_958496215.1). Lineage (NCBI taxonomy): Eukaryota > Viridiplantae > Streptophyta > Magnoliopsida > Lamiales > Verbenaceae > Verbena > Verbena officinalis. The sequence goes on from OY292385.1 coordinate 4,098,915, forward strand.
CGTGGAAATCTAAGATGCTGAAACTTAGCAGGACGAGCCACTCTGGTTCAATCGGTGGTGACGGCAATTCCAGTGTATAATATGCAAGCTACTTGGCTCCCTCAACATATTTGCGACAAATTGGATCACATTGGGCGGAATTTCCTATGGTCTTCTGATTCTACGAAGCATAAAGTTCACTTGGTGGGTTGGGATAAAGTCATCAAAAGTAAGAAGAATGGGGGACTTGGGATTCGTGAGTCTCGTACAGCTAATATCGCTTTGCTTGCCAAGTCGAGCTGGAAAGTTTTCAGAAAAGAAGACAATCTCTGGTATAAGGCTTCCGAAGCGAAATATCTGAAGGGTGATAATTTGGCTGATCATAATCCCCCCGCGAATGCTTCTCGTACTTGGCGGGGCATTGTCCGTAGCTTTAAAGAAGTGAATGCTAATATAAGATGGAGAATTGGCAATGGTCAAAATGTTTCCTTTTGGTTTGATCGATGGTTGGGGACTCAATTGATCTATGATTTTCTCAACCTTCCAAATGATTTACAAGATGAAGATCTCTTGGTCGCTGATGTGATCGATGGTGATGGTCAGTGGAACTTCGCCAAACTTTCTACGCCAATTCCGGAGGATTTAATCAACCAAATTGAGTCTATTCCTCTACCGGTGAACAAGAGTTTTTCGGACGTCCAAATCTGGGGTGGGACTCCCAAAGGTAACTTTTCTTGTAGCTCCGCTTACAAATTTCTCACCAACGAAGACGAACCTCTGCTCGGGAAACAATGGGACTGGATTTGGCGCCTGAAAATCCCCCCAAAATTTAAGTTTTTCGTTTGGTTGAGCGAACACGAGAGCATTATGACGAATGCGCTCCGTTTTGATAGAGGCTTTGCACAGAATGATCTTTGTTCGAGATGTAAAAATGGGAGGGAAGATACCCTTCATGTTCTGAGGCATTGTACATTTGTACTGCGGCAAAAAGAGTATGGGATCGTATTTATATGCCGACGGACTTCTACCTCCACAGTAATATGCCGGACGTTAACTGGATCAGGAAGAATTTGGAGATGAATTGCAAAAATCTACTCATAGCTTCCTGCCTTTGGTTTCTTGTGTTTTTTGCAGCCTTGTGGATAATTTGGACTAATAGGAATAAATTCCTTTTCCAAGCCCAGCAACTGCCAATTAATATGATCATGGACTCCATCAAATCCTTGGCGAGAGACCTTTGGCAGATTGATCGTGAGAAAAAGACGGATGGTCCCATACAGGCCGGCTCGCAATCCTGGAATTGCCCACCCGAAGGATGGATGAAACTCAACACCGATGGGAGTGTGTTGACTGAGGAGAAGTCAGCCTCAGCTGGTGGCTTAATCAGAAACGACATTGGCGTCTGGGAAGTTGGCTTCTCGTGCAATCTTGGAAATACTTCCATCACTGTTGCGGAGCTTATAGGCTTGAGAACCGGCCTGGAAATTGCTTGGAATAGACGTATACCTAAGCTTGAAGTGGAGATCGACTCGGCTGTGGTTATTCGCTTTATTGAGAGTGCCGATACTGCTGAACACCCCCTTGGGAACATTATTGCTGATTGTTGGGAGCTTCTTCGGAAACCTTGGGAGATCAAATTATCGCATGTTCGTCGCAACTGGAACTACAGCGCTGATTGCATTGCTAAGATGGGTCACCGCATGACTGATAGGAAGATCATCTGGAGCTCACCCCCTGACGAAGTGATTAGCATCTTATTGGATGATTTAAAGGCCCCTGATTAGTCTTCTTTGTTTTGCCTTCTTTTGTCTTTTCCTACCAAAAATGTTTTTTTTGTACATCCTTTAAGGAGATAAAATCATAAAAGGAAAAAAACATATAATTTTACCAACCAAATTTCTCAAATTCGGGTTACATATGTGAGTTTCTCCGTTGGTCATTAAGACAAAGATCTGTTTGTATGTAAACTAATACAAATATAAAGTTACGTTATACAAATTAAGAAGAAATTTTTTTTGAAAAATGATATTAACTCAATTTATTACATTAACATTTGATGACAATAACAAACTATTAATGCTAATCAATTATACAGACCTAATTTTCTAGGTCTCCATCTATGAAATACGGACACTGATACGGCGATACGGATACGACACGATACGGATATGGCGATACAGATTTTTTTCGATATTTTACACTAGAGAAGTATTTGACACGAATGTCCGACACGGTATCGGACACGACACGACATGACACAATAGAATATAATTTTTAGAAGTGTCCGTATATCATAGATTTATGTCAACATGGATAGATTTTTTTGTACATACCTGTGTTAAGGACAGAAATGGTCCACTTTTTTTAATTATCAAGTTTTATTCTTTTTTGTACAGAAAAAAACTTAGAATTTTAGACAAAAGTTGGACATCTTAATTATGGGTCCATTAATTAAAATTAAATATTCATAGGCTTCTATACATAAAATTAAATATATTTTAAGTAGATCACATAATTGGAATCTTTTAATGAGATAACCCATGTACAATTTATTAATATCTGAGACCACTAAATAGGAAATTGAGCCAATTAATCTCAGTCACCAACTATATTGACAAACGGTAGAATTTTACATGAAATATTGGATGGAAATCTTCAACTTATTATTATCATTTCCAAAACATGCCTTGGTCGAGGCTTTCCATCCCGAAGTAAAAACTAAAGGATACAATTTCAAGTTTAAGCACACTAATTGCTTAATTATTGCTTAATATAAAAAAACATGAAAAATTCATAAAATATGAAACATCTGCGTGACGCTTCTTATTGGACGGATCTTTTATATATCATATATCTTCAACTTCCTTGTTCATACCGATGAAGAAAGGTGGGACACTCTGCTCGTATCGTAAAAAGTTTTCGGGATCGACCTTAGTTTTTATATTAACCAACCTGTCAAAATTCTTATTGAAGTACTTAACACCCCAAACTTTAGCCTGTTCGTAACTAGTATTTCCTTCTTGATTGACTCCCAAATCAAGATCTCTGTAGTTGACGAATGCGCCTCTCGGCGACTTGGATACAAAAGGAGTCATGTACTTATACACGTTTCTGCTCCAATCTACAAACCTTTCGGTTGCATTGTTTTGCGACGGATCCCAAGAAACCATCTGAAGAATTGCGTACAAATTGCCTGCCCTGTGAGGGTACGGAATATTATCTTCTGGAATTTCATCCATTTTTCCACCATACGGGGGGAAGGAAAATTGTCCTGTTTCGTTCCCTAGGAGAAGCTTCCATAGCCCTTCAAACGCGTGAACCGGCATGAGTTCTTGAACGTAATCTATTTTTATTATGAAGGAGAAATTCGTTCTGAAATCCGAGCCGATGAGAGCCTTAGGATCTGTATCGATGGGAACTCCGGCGAAAAAGAGGACCATTTGTATCCAGCTCACTTCGGAACAATCTTCTCTTGTTATACCCAATTCCGGAAACTTTTCTCCGAGCACCTCAACTAATGTGTCTGCAGGACCGAGAAAGTGGGAATCGAAAGTGGCTTCTACGGTTCACGCGCCTGATGGCCCAAAAAAGATCCTCGCCCATCGATTTCCGATTAAGGATCCTTCCTCTAGGATCTACTATCCATGCATCAATCACGTTGTCGCTCGCGAAACCGAATTTTCTGATGAGGATGCCGTATCCACCTGATAAGGATGACGTGGGAAATTTTTATTAGGGGTATGATTATGAAATCAAAATATCAAAAGGGTTAGTACTAATTTGTGAATGAGACAATTTTCGAATATGTTTTATCAAAGAAAAACAATTGACATCATAATAAAAAAACTAACAGAATCCTAATGATGTAAACGTTAAGTATAATTTATTCTTAATTTATAGATAGAATGTTAATGTAATCATATATATATGAAAATGATTAAGTGGGATATTTTAGGAAATATGTTTATGTGTTAATGAGTTGGATTAGTTAGAATTAGTTCATTTTGCCATGTAAATTGTTTCTATAAATAAGTTCATTAATTATTATTTTTGTAACTTACATATATATTTAATTGATATTCCATATATTTATTTATATTAAAATTTTTGTAACTCCTATTTAATTATAGAATTAAATAACTATTTTATATAATATTGATATTGAAAATTTCAATCAAGAAATAATTTTAAGTAAATTTTAATAAGCTTTACTAATCATGATGAACTTTATATTTATGTGCTAAAAAATATACATATGATTGAAGAGGAGCTTAAAACTATTTATAATTTTAATATAATATTCAATTTGTACATGAAAGTATAGTTTAGAAGAGTTACCATTCAACAAATATTAACAATATTTGGGTAAAAGATTATTTAGTTATATAATTAATACTTTTTTTTTATTTTGTATTCTTTTTATCTATCATGTAATTATTTTTCCAAAATTTCTTTTAATTATTTGTGGGTCACATAATTACATATATTTTTTAAAATATATGTTTAATTAAATTTTATTATTATCTTAATATTATAAAATAATAAAATAGTTGATTTTTTTAGAAAAAACTCTAAATACATGTGTTTCATTTTCATTTTGCGGTGGAAAAATTATATTTCATTTCAATGTGAATAAATTGGTTAAGTTATTATATTTAAATATTAGTATTTTCATAATATAAAGGAAATTTCAATAATACATGAATATTATTATTACTTAATAATGAAATAATAACAAATTATTCAACAAAAAAATAATATAAAGTATACAAGAGATTCGCCAATCATTATTTATATGGTCTCTTATTAAATATTTTTTTATATTTTAATTGTCATTTTAATATTTTTGTATTAATTGCGTGCATGAGTTTAAAAACATATTTTATATATATATATATATATATATATATATATATATATATATTTATTTATATTTATATTTATATATATAGATATAAAATGAGTTTTTTATATATATATTTCAGGATTATTTTATAAAAAGAATTATTTTAGTGTATGTTTCAAATTATGAATTAATTAATTATTTATATATTTTATTAATTATAAATAAATTTCCCCGTGCAAGGCAAGGGACAAATACTAGTTATATCTAAAAATAGGTGCAGCCTGTGGCGCGGGGGCCAGAATTTATGTTGAGGGGGCCAAAATTTATGGACATCAAATTGTACGTGTTCAATGTATGTACTTTTGAAACCCCAAACTCATCAATGAAAATTAGTCAAGAATATCTTACAAGAATCATTCAAATTTCAAGTAGCACAAGTCTCAAATATTTACTCAATGTGAGGAATTTAATTTAATAAAAACATGATCGAAGAAGTTAATTAACATGCATGTATCTCTATATATATAAGTTCCGTGAATATTACTTTCTTGTGTTTTGATCTATTAGGTGGAAAGAAAACATTTATAAGATAAACCAAATTAAATAATTAACCCATAAGATAAGTACGATTTTTATTATTTTTTTTAAAATAAGTGGGAGTCAATTTTTTAATAAGCTTCTTGGGTTGGGGCGGCAGGGAAATCACAAAATTGTCAAATACATAATAATAAGGTTTTAAAAATAACATATTTCCAATTGTTCACCTCCACTGAAGAAGCCTCCTGTCCCGACACTGGGCCATATTCCACCGGGAAATGCTAGAGTTTTACTTGCCTGACTGATCCGATAGTAGAGTTCTTCTTGCGTCGACCCCGTTTGGACCCATGCAGTTTTTTCCTTAGTATCGATCGTAATTCTAGTTAGATTTCTCAAATCCATGACGACGAACGGGACGTCGGTAAACGGTTTTTGGGCTGTATAAGAAAGCCCCTGAAATTCATGGCCGCCGCTGCGAGTTCGGATTAGCATTCCGGTTCTCCTGGCGCAGATCACGATTTTCTGAATGTGGGATACTTTTAAGGGTGTGGCAATGACTGTTGGTCTGGGCCAGAAGGAGGCGTCGAACCTGAGGTTTCCTATTTTTGATTTCAGGAGGGGTAAGAAGGAAGAGTTGTTTGGGGTGTAAACAACCTGGGAAATCTCGGATAAGCATTGGAGAAAATTATCATTTTTGGCTTGGGAATCATGAGTGAGGGTCAGAAGAAAAATGAAGAAGACGATTATGGAGGATGAAATGATTGAAGTGATCTTCATTTTGGTTTTGAGTAATTGAGTTGAGGACTTGTTTAGCTTTTATAGGGTAAATGGTCAAGTGGTCAACTATTTGTTGCTCATTATTTATCCCAAAAAAGAGCCTTCATAATTACAGAAAACCCCTTGAGGTTAGATTTTTTTTCTAAAAATACCCTAAATCTTAAAAAAATAATTACAAATACTCCTTTGCTCATCTGAAACTTTACAAATACCCCCTTAAAATATAAAAATGTATACGAAATACCCCCTATATAAAAACCCTTTTAAATACCCCTCAAGGAGGTGAGTGTAATGTTACAAGATTTCGAGGTGATTCTCGTACATGTCATAAACCTCAGACGGATTTTCGTAACTGGCCCAAAAAAGTAATTACATCTGAACCCAAAAGAGTTTGCTAAATTACAAGTTGTGGCTCTTTCAGTCAAAATATTACACTTACATCCCACCCCGTAGGAGTTTCATAATTACAAACAAATTTTTAGGGTTCTGAGAATATTCCATTAAAATTTTTAAGGAACCCTAACCAAACACCTAAAAATTTGGTATTTTTTGTAATTATAAAATAACTATAAAGTTTAAATACTGTAATATTTTTGGGTCTAAATGTAATTAAAAAAAATATTTCATTATATCGTTCACTTTTTATCCCACTACTTTTCGGAGGTGCATCTATCTGCCAAAGGCCAAATTTAGGTAAACGAGCACCATTTCTTGTTTACGCTATTAGTGGTAGCATTAATGCATCTATCTCCCAAAGGCCAAATGTCACCTTTTCTTGTTTATGCTATTAGTATACCAATTAATTAGGCAATTACCACGATGTACAAGTATATATCCTTTAAGGAGATAAAGGTTAAAAAAAAACCTAGAATTTTACCAACCAAATTTCTCAAACTCGTTTTACATGTGAGTTTTTCCGTTAGTCATTAAGGCAAAGATATGCTGGTATGTAAACTAATACAAATATAAAGTTACAGTATATAAATTAAATAAGAAGAAAAAAAAATTAAAAAAAATGATATTAACTCAATTTATTACATTAAAATTTGATGACAATAACAAACTATTATATAATGCGAATCAATTATACATACCTACTTTTGTACATCTCCATCAATATAGAGAGATTTTTTGTACATCCTTGTGTAAGGACAGAAATGGTCCAATTTTCTTTTTTAACATCTTCGTCCTTTTGGTTTCCTTTCCCACTTGTATACACGTTTTTTTTTGTTTTTTTTTCCAAATTCCCGCTAGCTACTTTAGTTGGAGATAATTATGAATTCGGCTCAATTATGTATTTTTGGAATCTTGTACTCCATTGTCTTATTAGTAAGATATAACGTATGTAAAAACTGCACAAGAGAGTACTCACCCCGTGATACCAATACCAAGTACTATTAATTAACTTATAGGGTTAATTACATTTACATCGATTCAAGTTTTTCAAATTACAAGTCAAGAACTTTTTAGTTAAATAATTACATTTAAACTCTACAAGAGTTTTCATACAAGATCTTGCTAGCTTGTATGTCCGAAACTTGGATTGTTATGCTATCCAAGCTTATTAGTAGGTTTTTCTCATTAGAACACGTTTCTCTATAAATAAACGAGTCAAGGAGGTAACAACACTGATCTTTCAGTTGCCGTTTCTACTAGGTTGATAAAATATCCCGATAAATGTCCTTCAATCCTGAACAACCTAGTTAAATAGGGAAAGCAAGAACCCATAAAAGATAGGATTTGATGTTTTCCCATCAAAGAGAGTCCAAGAGTGAGATATAGTAGTAGTGGAGAGGACACAAGATTCATTAACAGTGAATTTAGGTGTGATGACATGTATTTTTTTTTTTTTTACTGTTTTCTTTCCATGGCAACAAGTTTAGAGGAAGATATGTGAGTGACAACTAATATATTGCACTGATGTATAAAATTATCGAACTGGAACCTATAATGAAGAGCTAATTTTTAAATAGCGTATTGTTCTTGTGTTGTTTAAATATTAAATTTTAGAAATTGCCAAACTGAACTCTCGAATGTGGATCGGATTAAGAAGTTATCGTAATTTCACAGAGGAAATTGCCCTTGAAGCGTACTTTGGCCTGTTATTGATACCAATTTAAAGTACTGTTATTGTAAATTGTCTAACCTCATTATAGAATATATGTGTATCTATCAAAGAAATAATTGCGTAATTTCAGTCGAGGAGATGCCATTGTTTATATTGCCGTCTGCAGTAATTTTATGATGCAATTTCAATAATATATTCCACAAAACCAGAATATTAAACTACCTAATATTTATACCACAAAACTTAAATTTGAAACAACAAAAAGAATATAAGGTTTCACAACCAAAAGATTGAAAAATACATTCTGAAAAATTCATACGACAACAAGTAAATATTATTATGCGAAAACACAGACGTAATTACACAATACGGAATTCAAATTTCTCCAAAACTAGAGCTAATCAGTATTAGCTTCATGTCGATAATATCCGTCTCCAAAAGCTTGAACAGTTCCATAATGTATTAAAATTATTATTGGTTAGCAAAAAAACCCAGATTCCTGACTTTCGGGGAGCTCTGAATTGTACGATGTAGATATCGGTTGAGAATTGAGACCATTTTTACTGACAAGCTCGAATAACTCAGAAATCTTCATTCCCTTCCTTGATATTTTTTGTAATAATAAAACAACTATGGAGTTTAAGTACTGTAATATTTTTGGGTATAAACATAATTAGAAAAAAAATATCTCACTATATCGTTCACTTTTTATCGCACTACTTTTGGAAGGTAGGTGGTAGCATTAATGCATCTATTTTTGACTTGAACCTCCTATTGAGATCTTAAATTGTATTAGCGTCGAAGCTATTTCGTAATAATACTTGCTTTTTTCGACAAAAAAAATAAAAATTAATGCATCTATCTCCCAAAGGCCAAGGGTAAACGAGCATCTTTTCTTGTTTATGCTATTAATGTACCAATTAATTAGGCAACTACCATGATGTACAAGTTTTTTTTGTATATAACCTTTAAGGAGATAAAATCATAAAAGGAAAAAAACATATAATTTTACCAACCAAATTTCTCAAATTCGGGTTACATATGTGAGTTTCTCCGTTGGTCATTAAGACAAAGATCTGTTTGTATGTAAACTAATACAAATATAAAGTACGTTATATAAATTAAGAAGAAAATAAATTTTGAAAAATGATATTAACTCAATTTATTACATTAACATTTGATGACAATAACAAACTATTAATGCTAATCAATTATACAGACCTAATTTTCTAGGTCTCCATCTATGAAATACGGACACTAATACGGCGACACGGATACGACACGACACGGATATGGCGATACAGATTTTTTTCGACATTTTACACTAGAGAAGTATTTGACACGAATGTCCGACACGGTGTCGGATACGACACGACATGACATAATAGAATATAATTTTTAGGAGTGTCCGTATATTATAGATCAACATCAATATGGATAGATTTTTTTATACATCCCTGTGTTAAGGACAGAAATGGTCCAATTTTTTTTTTAACATCTTCGTCCTTTTGGTTTCCTTTCCCACTTGTATACACGTTTTTTTTTTTCCAAATTCCCGCTTTAGTTGCAGATATTTATGAATCCGGCTCAATTATGTATTTTGGAATCTTGTACTCCATTGTTATACACGTTTCAATTTTATGGAAATTGCAATATGTAGAGGTAAAGTAAATTTGACAAATAAAATCAATTTTCATGTTAATAATACTTTTTCAATTTTTATTTTTTGTATAATTAATTACCAAAAATTATTTGCTGGAAAACGAGATTGCCCCGCATTCCAAATACTGACACCGTCCTATATATCCAATGTCAATACTCAATACCGCCTTCATAAACTGTACGCGAGCAATTTGACAAGTATTCTCTAATCTCTATCAGTAGGAATCGTTTTAACTCTTAATTGATGGAAAATACAATATATCTTTTTTTGGGTTGGAAAATAGTATTTATTTACGCATGATCATAGTTTAATTTTAGTGATATTCATGATGTCGTTTTATTTTGTTTGGACTATTGCTTTATTATACATATGAGATAGAGAAGATAGAGATCTCGATAAAAAATATATTATTGTGTATCCAATTCAAAACAAAACCAATCATACTATTGAGTTTGTTACAATGATCACTAGATATTATTCTCAATGTAGAAGTAAGGATTTGATTCCTTATAATGATAAATGTCGAATTGTGTGTGTCAATTTTATAAAAAAAAACAAAACAAACTACTCAAATAAGTTGGGCTCATGTAATTCTACCCAGTTGAGTAGCTACCTCGTTCTTGAACCGTTAAATTATATTTGATGATATTATTATTTCACTTTATTACACTTTATGATATTATTAAATCATGATCCAATAACTCACAATTTATTTGGATAAATATATATATCCAAATACTCCCAATAACTTGAAAGACGTAGGAAAAGACATGGACCAAATCACCAAAAAATCTAGTTGAGGGGACCGCTTAAATAAGACACGCAATAAGGAAAAGATGGATCAAAGTTCGACGTTCGAAGTTCATGTGATGATGACAAGTGACAACCTAGCACATGCAAACTTATCCCAATAATAAAAACCTATTATTATATATTAGGCATTTGCCAAAAATACCTTCACGGGTTGGGCACTTGAAGTGGATTTTTTATTTATTTTTTGTTTTTTTTGAGGTTTAGTGAAGTGGAATTTGAGAAACGTGTAAATTTAGTTTTGGGATACTGATTTTTTTCATTCGAATCATGATAATTTTTGTAATTTAATATCTATTTTATTTTTTTTTTGCACAAATTTTTACAATTTGTTATCTCTGATAAAAAATTTTTACAGAAAAATTGGATCGTGTCATGTGAGAAATATAGGTTCATGTTGTACCTTAATGTCTCGAAAATAAAACCTCAATCAATTTTAGAAAACTTAGAGTTCTTATCACCTAATTGAATATTTAAAAATAATATATCAAAGTCACCGTTATACCAGTTGGGTGGTAAAAACTCCATGTTTTCTGAAATTAATTGATGTTTTATTTTCGAGACGTCAAGGGGACCAATATTTTTTTTAATATCCTAATCAATGAGGCTTCAACCCCATTTTATAGAGAATACCAACCCCTAATCCTTTTAGCATTAGAACTTCTTTTCCCTTTAGGACTCCTTCTTCTAATAAGATTCTAGTCAAACTACAATTAGACCTCTACAAGAAAAGACTTTCTAACATAACAATATTGGGCTATCTTAATAAAAATCCACACGCCTTTAATCCCTTAAAGCCTTTTATATTGGGCCCAACAAAACATATTTATTCTATTTCTCAATCCATACAGCCCAAATCAATTACAGCTCATTAAATCATACCCAAAATATGATATACCATCACTACTCCCCCCTATTATCTTGAATTTATAGAATTTAAGGGAATAAATATTATTTGGAACATATTTTGGAAAATCCCTCGACATACTAACTCACCTTACTCTTTCATAGACAGAACCAGTAAATCTCAAAAAATAAACCCTATTTTACAACAATTCATTCCGAGCTAAACCAATTTTCTATTTAAGACGATTAAAAACTTTCTGATTATATATATAATTTATCATTATTTACTATTATTTTTTAACAAGATAAAGAGCACATTGCAGCTATTCTCTATTTTACCGAGCAACAGCATCACATTATTTTGGCGAGCTAGACCATGCCATCATTTGAGTCTAGCTCGTATTATCCGAACTGAAATGCTTACAAAATTTCTTTCTTTATGTCCAATTACCTTATGGACGAACAACAAATAAACCGAATATTTCTTTTTTGATCCATTCACGCGGACGAGCTACTTTCAGGCATAACAAGATAACAATTAACAAGATCATATATAATCAAACTAACTCGGTCATAAAAGTCTCTTAACCACCGATCACATCATTGACGAATAAGATCTTGTAAGCTTAAGGACTAGCTCGTTTAACCGAACTAAAAACAAATCTCATCTGGAGTAGAATCACACCTTATCCTACAAGATTTTGAGTGTAGCTCAACCACCATAAACTAAAAACACTCAAAAAGATTTTTCATTTTTAAAGAAAATCACATATCTTACACGAGCTAGCCTTCTTCACACGACTTAGGCCCATAATGTTTCGAAGTCTATCTCGTTAATCCGAGCACCAAACACAAATAAAAGCAAACTAAACACATTTTGGGCCGAGCTAAGCCCTACAAGTTTTTAGGAGTAGCTCGGCCAATAAGAGCTACCAACACTTAGAAATATTTTTCATTTTCAAAAGAATCCTTCTCTTTCCCCTTATCTGAACTACTTCTTACAAACTATCATGTACAGCTCATTCAATAAATATCATCATCATCATTTTAAAGCATCCGATGCTCGTTATAATCATAACGACTTAAAGAATTTGTGACAACGGCAAAACATTCGCTTTTCGTCTGTTAAAACATTCGTCTTTTGTCTATTCTCGAAAATGAATGGGATCCGAAGCAACTGCAAAGCCCAAACTCTATGGGATCCGAAACAGTTGCTAAGCCCAAAAATAAATGGGATCCGAAGCAGCTGCTAAGCCCAAACGTTATGGGATCCGAAGCAACTGCTAAGCCCAAAAATCAAAGGGATCCGAAGCAACACGTGTTGGCCCTACTACTAAGCTCAAAATCTTGAAAACAGAAGCCCCGTAATGACTTTGATATTTTTCGGTTCAAGCAAGTAAAACACGTTCTTGGCTTTATAATTAGGCCTAACTCACAGACCTAAAATCAGCCCAGGACCTTCAAGAATTTTTTGGTATATTCTTGTTGATTTCTCAAACTGCCCTTGGACTGTCAGACCACCACTGGGCATTGACGAAATGTCATCAGAAAATCTACCGAAATATGTTTTAAAGTTCGCCGAAGAAAATTGCCGAATACTACTCCTCCGGGCTCCCTTTCCTTATTGCATAACCCTACACAAAACCAAAAGCAGACTAATTAATATAGTTAAAAGTCTTAGAAATATCGAAGAAGAATAGATGTCTCGTAAGAATGGTTTCGAGAAACACATGTATATCTCTTGTTGGTCATTGGGAAAACAAGTTTGAAATTGTGATGAAGGCACAAAGAAATCTGAACATGCTAGAAACATAACAGATATTTATTTTCTATAATTTTATGCTCGGATAACACAATTGAATGTTGCTGTTCTACCATAACCAATAGCATCATCACAAACAAGTACAAAGCTAGCAATATAAGGGCATAAAGAGAAAACATCTTGCTATACATCTCGAGTTTTTGCTTTAATAAGAAAGATATCTAAACACTGAAAATTAACGAACAATACATGTTATTGTTTTGATTGAATGATTTCGTTGATGAATTGATATCCTTAACTCTATTTCTTAATTGACAAACTCATGATTCTGTTAAGCTTTATAAATTTTCGAGATTCCACATCCACAAGTAATAACTCTCAATGTAACAACAACATTTAGGCAGGAGCAGATCACATTGAAAAACTAAGCGCAATCGATTAAAGACTACTCGCGGAGTAAATTCGACTTCGATTTTTGGAAAATGGTAGGCAAATTTAGCGCACTAAATAGGAATATGTTCTTCCTTCAGCTTAATAATATTTAAAATTCATGATTTTTGAGCAGTATAATCTGTAAATCTCAATGATTTAGTCAAAGAAGACGAATAAGATTCATAAAAATTAGGAAAGAGGAAGGAAGTTTCCCTTGATCGGGTTTGAGATGGGAAAAATGGTTGCAAATTGTATGCTAATCACCCTACCCGCATAACTCCACCTCCGCCACGTCGCCAAACATTAAAGGCTCCAACTCGTAATTTCATCTTGCCGAACACAACCAAAACCGATCGAAAGCCTCCTAGCAAAGGGCAAGCCAATTTTTCATCGGATTTTCGTTCGTTTCCGACATCGTTGATCTCTACATCATTGTAATCCACTTCAGTTTCCTCTTTCTCTTCGTCATAATCATCTAACTTTATATTTCTGTGTAGTCCAACGTTTCGATTTTGAGTAAATCAGTGCGTAGCCCATTAATCCAAAGTTCTTTTTTCTCGTTTTATTATTCCGAACGACACTGCATTAATAAACCAATGAGACTATATTTTCTTCTCACAAATTAAATAATTAAAGAAATCACTTTTAATCGAACAATTATTAGATCCGATGAACAGCTCGGACGAAGATGATTCAATACATAAGCACATATTATTAAATTATAATTTACGGAGTTAAATGAATAAAATCTCATTCCTCTGTTAAGTTTTTTCTTTAACTGGATAAATGAAAAAGTGAAAACGTGGATTAAAAAGGTGTGATTGAATTTAATAAAACAAAATACAATTCAACGTGGAAACTTATTTGGAGCTTGAATCCAAGCTTGACTTTGAACGGATTTTGAATTTGATATGTCTGGGGTCGAAACTTGGGAGTCGAAATATATGTCGTTCTATCGAGATTCAATTGACTCATATTTGAATCTAGTACATATAATACCATAAGCTTTTAACTTAAAACAAACACATAGAGATATATTTTCAAAAGATATAAAAAATAAAGTGATTTACATAATCTTCTTCCTCCAATATTTATCCATATATGTTGGAAATAACATATATTCCGGAACATATACTTTAAGAGAAGTGAGTATATACGTTGCAATGTATGTTTATATTGCATAACTACCGAGTTGTGTAACTTAGCGGTTCGACGTTATGCTAATTTAATAAGAAGTTTTGTATTCGAATATTTGGGAACACAACTTTATAACCCCAAGTGTATTTACGAGAAGCTTTTAACCGAAGGACACTTGCGGTCGGAAAATCGTCGCAAAGACATCGGGAATATGTTTTTCTGCGACTTTTAAATTTTCTCCATTAGTTTTTGATAGTTTTCTTTTTTAGTGATTGTGGTGAATCTTGTGGAACAGGTTTGATGTACATGATCATCTCCTTAAAGCACATTATTCTTGATAGTAGGAGATTACTTCATATTCCAGATTGTATTATATACTATAAGTACAACTTTACAAATGTACAATGGATGTACTCAGCATATCTAAGAAAATCTGATAATTCACAAAAAAGAAAAAAAAAAGCCAAAGAAAAATATGATAATTTAAATTTAATATATATATGATAATGCCTAAAGCTGGTATATGGATCTGACGGTGGAGATCCTTATAAGTAGGCTTCGATTAGTTGAATTTGTGGATTCTTTCACTTACTAAAAATAATCAAAAACTAAATTAAAGGACAAGTTGAGATTTAGGCCACGTTACAAAGTACCTATCCTCAACATTTTTCCACCGAATGGCCTTCCTGATCTTGAACCCTACCTACAGTACTACCATGTAGGGCAAACACAATATAAATTGTATAGGAACATTTTAGACTAAAAAACAAATTTTGGGGAATCATGATGAATTGGTTGTTTGTGAAAAATCGACGACGTTTCATTTATCACATGAAAAAGCGGGTCCGTAGGATTGCAAGCAGCTCCCCTGTGATATTGATATTTGGATATTACATAAAATAAAACTACGAAAAAAATATTACCAAAAAAAAAAAAAACTTATGATTATAAAATCTACCAATTTAAACCCATCCAGCAAAACAATCTGACTTACACGCGCCCAGCTTGCAATTTTTTACAAATGAAAATGACCAATTTAACCCTCATTTAACTATTCTAAATCTTTTCTTTTTCAATTTATCTTTCATCTTCTCCACTCCAACCCCTAACACCATCTCTACCACATACCATTCTATAGCTGCAACCACCACCGCCTGCGCCCGGCGGCCGCCATAGTAAATAAGATGCACGTACTAAAATACACCTGGCTAAAGTACGCAGCCCATTAATTCCATCTGTCTAAAACAGTGGCGGAGCGACCTTAGGTTGAGGAGTTACAAGTGACCCTCTCAACTTTCGAAAATTTCATACATATATGTATATAAAATATATTTATTAGGTATTATGTTTGATTTTAATATAATAATTGCTCAATTAACCCCCATAGTATAATCGGTCTTGCGCTATCTGTCATATTGACATGGAAGATGTTAGTCATTCGTTGGTTTTGTGTCCGTTTGCGATATTGTCGAATGTCCCTTGGAATGTTATCAGTAGGATTGGAGTTAACTCTTGTGAATATCTGGAAGTGGTGATTAAACAATTGAGTCCCGAAGATATTGGCAAGGCGTGCTGCACCTTGTGGACTATTCGGAAATTTCGCAATAACCGTTCGGCAGAAGGTGTGAATATCCAGCCGCTGGAATTGCTCGATGATGCTTTAAAATTGGATGCACATCAACGTACACTTACAAGAAGAGTTGGACATGCTGAGTTTGGTGCAACTGACTTCCATTTCCAATGCAAATCGGCGCACTAGGTCCCTTGCTAAATGGACACGCCCGGCTGTAAATAAAGTAAAAGTGAACTTCGACGACGCACTATTTGCAGATTCCGGGGAGCTGAGAATAGGCATCGTGGCAAGGAATCATGAGGGGACGGTGATCGGTTGGGAAATAAATAGATTTAAGGGGTCATTGGATCCGGAATATATTGAGTTAATAGCCAGACTCTCTGCTCTTCAACTTGCACGCCACTTTGGTTGGAGACACATAATTATTGAAGGCGATTGCATTACTGTGATAAAAAAACTCACTTCTTGGCAGGAGGATCATTCTTAATTACTTGGGTAATAATGTGGAGGAAGCAAGAACTTTAACTAGGAATTTTATCTCTTGTACTTTTAATTTTGTTCATATCGTGAGGCTAATGTTATAACACACGAATTAGCTAGGAATGCGGCCATACTAAGTAGATAGCCAAGTCGTGAGGGAGGTGTGGAGCAATGTATTGCCAGTACCGGTGCATGAGCTGTGTTGCAGCTTGTTCGAGACTTCTTTTGGGGGAGAATATGGTGATGTTTTCTGGGATGGATACCAATTGTAACTTCCCGGATGGCCCAAAAAACATCCTCGCCTATTGATACTCGATTGCTGTGGATACTTCCATTAACATCTATTACTCGTGCATCGATCACATTGTCGCCTCCAAAACCGAATTTTCTGATGAGATGCCTGCACCCCACCTGCTCAAGGACGAAGACACAGATTCTAGGTCATTTGATTAGTTAGTTACCATCTAAACCCAAATCCAGAATATGGGGTAAGTACATTGTCGTACCCCAACTTTAGATTTGATTACACTTATATATATTACATTACACGCTACCTATAAAACATATATTACACTTAACCCCCGTGCTGCTAATTAAGTTTCCGCTAAAACAAGAGTGAAACTCCCATTAGTTATATATATCTGAAAATCAAAATTGTTGCGACCTGTAATTATCCCGTTTAAAATTTGGAGACCTGCAGATATACTTAACCCATAATATAAATAGAGTATGAATTCTAATTTTTAAAAAGTGGGGGGCAGTTTTCTAATAAGCGTGTGTGTGGGGCGGGGCAAAATCACAATTTTTTCAAATACATATATTATATGGGATAATTACATTTACGCTCCACTTAAGTTTCATAAATTACAACCAGTACCCATCTTCAAACAAAAATTACAAATACCCCTTTTAATTTTAAATGTAATTTTCAAACTTAGCTGTAGGGTATTATTAAATGAGTGATAATATCTGTATAGCTTAAATTAAATCACTTTTTCTTGACTGAACTATTTGTACAGAAAGAAAAATTAGAAGTCTAGACAAGAGTTAGAAACCTTAATTATGGGTCCATCAATCTTAAGTATTCATGGGCTTTTATACATAAAATTAAATATGTTTTAAGTTGATCACATAATTGGACTCCTTTAATGAGGTAATCCATGTACAATTTATTAATATGTGAAACCACTAAATAGCTAGCTAGAAAATTGAACTGATTAACCTTAGTCACCAACTATATTGACAAACGGTAGAATTTTTCAAGAAATATTGGATCACAATCTTGCACTTGTACTCATTTCTAAAACATGCCTTGGTCGAGGCTTTCCATCCACAGAAGTAAAAACTAAAGGATACAATTTCAAGTTTAAGCAATATACTTGCTTAATTATTGCTTAATAAAAAAACATGAAAAATCCATAAAACATGAAACATCTGCGCGACGCTTCTTATTGAGTGAATCTTTTATCATCTTCAAGTTCCTTGTTCATACCGATGAACAAAGGAGGAACACTCTGCTCGTATCGGAAAAAGTTTTCGGGATCGACCTTAGTTTTTATCTTAACCAACCTATCAAAATTCTTATTGAAGTACTTAACTCCCCAAACTTTAGCCTGTTCATAACTAGTATTTCCTTCTTGATTGACTCCCAAATCAAGATCTCTGTAGCTGACGAATGCGCCTCTCGGCGACTTGGATACAAAAGGAGTCATGTATTTATACACGTTTCTGCTCCAATCTACAAACCTTTTGGTTGCATTGTTTTCTGCCGGATCCCAAGAAACCATCTGAAGAATTGCATACAAATTGCCTGCCCTGTGAGGGTACGGAATATTATCTTCCGGAATTTCGTCCATTTTCCCACCATACGGGGGGAAGGAAAATTGTCCTGTTTCGTTCCCTAGGAGAAGCTTCCATAACCCTTCAAACGCGTGAACCGGCATGAGTTTTTGAACATAATCTATTTTTATTATGAAGGAGAAATCCGTTCTGAAATACGAGCTGATGAGAGTCTCAGGATCTGTATCGACGGGAACTCCGGCGAAAAAGAGGACCATTTGTATCCAGCTCACTTCGGTACAATCTTCTCTTGTTATACCCAATTCCGGAAACTTTTCTCCGAGCACCTCAACTAATGTGTCTGCAGGACCGAGAAAGTGGGAATCGAAAGTGGCTTCTACGGTCGAGTTTACTCTGTTTGCTACTGGGAAGATAGTCAGTTCTTGAGGGAGGTTCGGAGCAACCTCCTGCCACTTATTCATTATCTGCGTTAAGTTCTGTTCTAGAGTCTTTTTGGTGGTGAATACGGTGATTTTTTCTGGGAGGGTTACCAAGCCTACCTTCCAAGCAGTTACGATTCCGTAGGTGTTGCCGCCGCCGCCCCTGATGGCCCAAAAAAGATCCTCGCCCATCGATTTCCGATTAAGGATCCTTCCTCTAGGATCTACTATCTGTGCATCAATCACGTTGTCGCTCGCGAAACCAAATTTTCTGATGAGGATGCCGTATCCACCTGATCAAGGATGATGTGGGATTTTTATTTGGGGTATGATTATTAAATCAAAATATCAAAAGGGTTAGTACTTAGTGAATTGAATGAGACAAAGAAAAACAATTGACATCATAAAAAAAAAAAAAAAAACAAACAGATACCTAATGATGTAAACGTTAAGTATCATTTATTTTTTATAGATAGAATGTTATTGTATTAATTATATGAATATCTAAAAATAGGTATAGACTGTGCCGCGGGGCCAGAGTTTATAGAGTTTATGTTGAGGGGGCCAGAATTTATGGGCATCAAATTGTATGTGTTCAATGTATGTACTTTTGAAACCCTAAACTCATCAATGAAAATTAGTCAAGAATATCTTACAAGAATCATTCAAATTTCAAGTAGCACAAGTCTCAAATATTTACTCAATGTGAGGAATTTAATTTAATATAATAAATGATCGAAGAGGTTAACGACGTATGTCTATATATGTAAGTTCGGTGAATATTACTTTCTTGTGTTTTGATTTATTAGGTGGAAAGAAAACATTTATAAAATAAACCAAATTAAATAATTAACCCATAATATAAGTACGATTTTTATTTTTTTTTAATAAGGGGTGTCAATTTTTTAATAAGCATGTTGGGTTGGGGCGGCAGGTAATCACAAAATTTTCAAATACATAATAATAAGGTTTTGAAAATAACATATACCCAGTTGCTCACCTCCACTGAAGAAGCCTCCTGTCCCGACGGTGGGCCATATTCCTCCAGGAAACGCCAGAGTTTTACTTGCCTGACTGATTCGATAGTAGAGTTCTCCTTGCGTCGATCCCGTTTGGACCCATGCAGTTTTTTCCTTAGTATCGATCGTAATTCTAGTTAGATTTCTCAAATCCATGACGACGAACGGGACGTCGGTAAACGGTTTTTGGGCTGTATAAGAAAGCCCCTGAAATTCATGGCCGCCGCTGCGAGGTCGGATTAGCATACCGGTTCTCCTGGTGCAGATCACAATTTTCTGAATGTGGGATTCTTTTAAGGGTGTGACGATGACTGCTGGTCTGGGCCAGAAGGAGGCGTCGAACCTGAGGTTTCCTATTTTCGATTTCAGGAGGGGTAAGAAGGAAGAGTTGTTTGGGGTGTAAACAACCTGGGAAATCTCGGATAAGCATTGGAGAAAATTATCATTTTTGGCTTGGGAATCATGAGTTAGGGTCAGAAGAAAAATGAAGAAGACGATTATGGAGGATGAAATGATTGAAGTGATCTTCATTTTGGTTTTGAGTAATTGAGTTGAGGACTCGTTTAGCTTTTATAGGGTAAATGGTCAAGTGGTCAACTATTTGTTGCTCATTATTTATCCCAAACAAGAGCCTTCATAATTATAAAAAACCCCTTGAAGTTAGATTTTTTTTCTAAAAATACCCTAAACGTATGTGAAAACTGCACAAGAGAGTACTCACCCCGTGATACCAATACCAAGTACTATTAATTAACTTATAGGGTTAATTACATTTACATCGATTCAAGTTTTTCAAATTACAAGTCAAGAACATTTTATTTAAATAATTACATTTAAACTCTACAAGAGTTTTCATACAAGATCTTGCTATCTTGTATGTCCGAAACTTGGATTGTTATGCTATCCAAGTTTATTAGTAGGTTTTTCTCATTAAAACACGTTTCTCTATAAATGAACGAGTCGAGGAAGTAACAACACTGATCTTTCAGTTGCCGTTTCTACTAGGCTGATGAATGATCCCGATAAATGTCCTTCAATCCTGAACAACCTAGTTTAAATAGGGAAAGCGGGAATCCATAAAAGATAGGATTCGATGTTTTCCCATCAAAGAGGGTCCAAGAGTGAGATATAGTAGTAGTGGAGAGGACATAGGATTCATTAACAGTGAATTTAGGTGTGATGACATGTATTTTTTTTTTTTTTACTGTTTTCTTTCCATGGCAACAAGTTTAGAGGAAGATATGTGAGTGAGAACTAATATATTGTACTGATGTATAAAATTATCGAACTGTAACCTATAATGAAGAGCTAATTTTTAAATAGCGTATTGTTCTTGTATTGTTTAAATATTAAATTTTAGAAATTTTCAAACTGAACTCTCGAATGTGGATCGGATTAAGAAGTTATCGTAATTTCACAGAGGAAATTGCCCTTGAAGCGTACTTTGGCCTGTTATTGATACCAATTTAAAGTACTGTTAGTGTAAATTGTCTAACCTCATTATAGAATATATGTGTATCTATCAAAGAAATAATTGCGTAATTTCAGACGAGGAGATGCCATTGTTTATATTGCCGTCTGCAGTAATTTTATGATGCAATTTCAATAATATATTCTACAAAACCAGAATATTAAACTACCTAATATTTATACCACAAAACTTAAAGTTGAAACAACAAAAAGAATATAAGGTTTCACAACCAAAAGATTGGAAAATACATTCTGAAAAATTCATACGACAACAAGTAAATATTATTATGCGAAAACACAGACGTAATTACACAATACGGAATTCAAATTTATCCAAAACTAGAGCTAATCAGTATTAGTTTCATGTCGATACTATCCGTCTCCAAAAGTTTGAACAGTTCCATCATGTATTAAAATTATTATTGGTTAGCAAAAAAACCCAAATTCCCGACTTTCAGGGAGCTCTGAATTGTACGACGTAGATACCGGTTGAGAATTGAGACCATTTTTACTGACAAGCTCGAATAACTCAGAGATCTTCATTCCCTTCCTTGATATTTTTTGTAATAATAAAATAACTATGGAGTTTAAGTACTGTAATATTTTTGGGTCTAAACATAATTAGAAAAAAAATATCTCACTATATCGTTCACTTTTTATCGCACTACTTTTCGAATGTAGGTGGTAGCATTAATGCATCTATTTTTGACTTGAACTTCCTATTGAGGTCTTAAATTGTATTAGCGTCGAAGCTATTTCGTAATAATACTTGTTTTTTTCGACAAAAAAAATAAAAATTAGTGCATCTATCTCCCAAAGGCCAAAGGTAAACGAGCATCTTTTCTTGTTTATGCTATTAATATACCAATTAATTAGGCAACTACCATGATGTACAATTTTTGTTTTTTTGTATATATCCTTTAAGGAGATAAAATGATAAAAGGAAAAAAACATATAATTTTACCAACCAAATTTCTCAAAGTCGGGTTACATATGTGAGTTTCTCCGTTGGTCATTAAGACAAAGATCTGTTTGTATGTAAACTAATACAAATATAAAGTTACGTTATATAAATTAAGAAGAAAAAACTTTTTGAAAAATGATATTAACTCAATTTATTACATTAACATTTGATGACAATAACAAACTATTAATGCTAATCAATTATACAGACCTAATTTTCTACGTCTCCATCTATGAAATACGGATACTGATACGGCGACACGGATACGACACGACACGGATATGGCGATACAGATTTTTTTCGACATTTTACACTAGAAAAGTATTTGACACGAATGTTCGACACGGTGTCGGATACGACACGACATGACATAATAGAATATAATTTTTAGGAGTGTCCGTATATTATAGATCAACATCAATATGGATAGATTTTTTTATACATCCCTGTGTTAAGGACAGAAATGGTCCAATTTTTTTTTTAACATCTTCGTCCTTTTGGTTTCCTTTCCCACTTGTATACACGTTTTTTTTTTCCAAATTCCCGCTTTAGTTGCAGATATTTATGAATCCGGCTCAATTATGTATTTTGGAATCTTGTACTCCATTGTTATACACGTTTCAATTTTATGGAAATTGCAATATGTAGAGGTAAAGTAAATTTGACAAATAAAATCAATTTTCATGTTAATAATACTTTTTCAATTTTTATTTTTTGTATAATTAATTACCAAAAATTATTTGCTGGAAAACGAGATTGCCCCGCATTCCAAATACTGACACCGTCCTATATATCCAATGTCAATACTCAATACCGCCTTCATAAACTGTACGCGAGCAATTTGACAAGTATTCTCTAATCTCTATCAGTAGGAATCGTTTTAACTCTTAATTGATGGAAAATACAATATATCTTTTTTTGGGTTGGAAAATAGTATTTATTTACGCATGATCATAGTTTAATTTTAGTGATATTCATGATGTCATTTTATTTTGTTTGGACTATTGCTTTATTATACATATGAGATAAAGAAGATAGAGATCTCGATAAAAATTATGCGATGCATTTCTAATGGTTTTCACCAAAAAATATATTATTGTGTATCCAATTCAAAACAAAACCAATCATGCTATTGAGTTTGTTACAATGACTACTAGATATTATTCTCAATGTGAAAGTAAGGATTTGATTCTTTATAATGATAAATGTCGAATTGTGTGTGTGAATTTTATAAAAGAAACAAAACAAAACTACTCAAATAAGTTGGGCTCATGTGATTCTACCCAGTTGAGTAGCTATCCAGTTCTTGAGCCGTTAAATTGTATTTGATGATATTATCATTTCACTTTATTACACTTTATAATATTATTATATCATGATCCAATAACTCACAATTTACTTGGATATATATATATATATATATATCCAAGTAAATTGTGTTAGGTTATATTTATATCACTATCCCAAAACTAAATTTACACGTTTCTCAAATTCCACTTCACTAAACCTCAAAAAAAAAAAAAAAAATCCACTTCACGTGCCCAACCCGTGAAGGTATTTTTGGGATGTGCTAGGTTGTCACTTATCATCATCACATGAACTTCGAACTTTGATCCATCTTTTCCTTATTGCGTGTCTTATTTAAGCCAACGTGCACCTGGACCAAACTCCAAAAAAGACACGTTGAGGGAAAAGATGGAGGTGCACGTTGGCTTAAATAAGACACGCAATAAGGAAAAGATGGATCAAACTTCGAAGTTCATATATATATATATATATCCAAGTAAATTGTGCTAGGTTATATTTATATCACTATCCCAAAACTAAATTTACACGTTTCTCAAATTCCACTTCACTAAACCTCAAAAAAAACAAAAAATAAATAAAAAATCCACTTCAAGTGCCCAACCCGTGAAGGTATTTTTGGCAAATGCCTAATATATAATAATAGGTTTTTATTATTGGGATAAGTTTGCATGTGCTAGGTTGTCACTTGTCATCATCACATGAACTTCGAACGTCGAACTTTGATCCATCTTTTCCTTATTGCGTGTCTTATTTAAGCGGTCCCCTCAACTAGATTTTTTGGTGATTTGGTCCATGTCTTTTCCTACGTCTTTCAAGTTATTGGGAGTATTTGGATTTATATATATATATATTATATATATATATATTGTATAGGGTTTAAATATCTAGTTGAGGGTACCGCTTAAATAAGACACGCAATAACAAAAAGATGGATCAAAGTTCGAAGTTCATGTGATGATGACACGCAATAAGGAAAAATCACTATCCCAAAAATACCTTCACGGGTTGGGCACGTGAAGTGGATTTTTCTTTTTTTTTTTTTTTTGAGGTTTAGTGAAGTGGAATTTGAGAAACGTGTAAATTTAGTTTTGGGATAGTGATTTTTTTTTCATTGGAATCATGATAATTTTTGTAATTTAATATCTATTTTATTTTCTTTTACAGTTTGCTTTCTGAATTATATAAATTTTTACAATTTGTTATCTCTGATAAAATTTTTTTACAGAAAAATTGGATCGTGTCATGTGAGAAATATAGGTCCATGTTGTACCTTAATGTCTCGAAAATAAAACCTCAATCAATTTTAGAAAACTTAGAGTTCTTATCACCTAATTGAATATTTAAAAATAATATATCAAAGTCACCGTTATACCAGTTGGGTGGTAAAAACTCCATGTTTTCTGAAATTAATTGATGTTTTATTTTCGAGACGTCAAGGGGACCAATATTTTTTTTAATATCCTAATCAATGAGGCTTCAACCCCATTTTATAGAGAATACCAACCCCTAATCCTTTTAGCATTAGAACTTCTTTTCCCTTTAGGACTCCTTCTTCTAATAAGATTCTAGTCAAACTACAATTAGACCTCTACAAGAAAAGACTTTCTAACATAACAATATTGGGCTATCTTAATAAAAATCCACACGCCTTTAATCCCTTAAAGCCTTTTATATTGGGCCCAACAAAACATATTTATTCTATTTCTCAATCCATACAGCCCAAATCAATTACAGCTCATTAAATCATACCCAAAATATGATATACCATCACTACTCCCCCCTATTATCTTGAATTTATAGAATTTAAGGGAATAAATATTATTTGGAACATATTTTGGAAAATCCCTCGACATACTAACTCACCTTACTCTTTCATAGACAGAACCAGTAAATCTCAAAAAATAAACCCTATTTTACAACAATTCATTCCGAGCTAAACCAATTTTCTATTTAAGACGATTAAAAACTTTCTGATTATATATATAATTTATCATTATTTACTATTATTTTTTAACAAGATAAAGAGCACATTGCAGCTATTCTCTATTTTACCGAGCAACAGCATCACATTATTTTGGCGAGCTAGACCATGCCATCATTTGAGTCTAGCTCGTATTATCCGAACTGAAATGCTTACAAAATTTCTTTCTTTATGTCCAATTACCTTATGGACGAACAACAAATAAACCGAATATTTCTTTTTTGATCCATTCACGCGGACGAGCTACTTTCAGGCATAACAAGATAACAATTAACAAGATCATATATAATCAAACTAACTCGGTCATAAAAGTCTCTTAACCACCGATCACATCATTGACGAATAAGATCTTGTAAGCTTAAGGACTAGCTCGTTTAACCGAACTAAAAACAAATCTCATCTGGAGTAGAATCACACCTTATCCTACAAGATTTTGAGTGTAGCTCAACCACCATAAACTAAAAACACTCAAAAAGATTTTTCATTTTTAAAGAAAATCACATATCTTACACGAGCTAGCCTTCTTCACACGACTTAGGCCCATAATGTTTCGAAGTCTATCTCGTTAATCCGAGCACCAAACACAAATAAAAGCAAACTAAACACATTTTGGGCCGAGCTAAGCCCTACAAGTTTTTAGGAGTAGCTCGGCCAATAAGAGCTACCAACACTTAGAAATATTTTTCATTTTCAAAAGAATCCTTCTCTTTCCCCTTATCTGAACTACTTCTTACAAACTATCATGTACAGCTCATTCAATAAATATCATCATCATCATTTTAAAGCATCCGATGCTCGTTATAATCATAACGACTTAAAGAATTTGTGACAACGGCAAAACATTCGCTTTTCGTCTGTTAAAACATTCGTCTTTTGTCTATTCTCGAAAATGAATGGGATCCGAAGCAACTGCAAAGCCCAAACTCTATGGGATCCGAAACAGTTGCTAAGCCCAAAAATAAATGGGATCCGAAGCAGCTGCTAAGCCCAAACGTTATGGGATCCGAAGCAACTGCTAAGCCCAAAAATCAAAGGGATCCGAAGCAACACGTGTTGGCCCTACTACTAAGCTCAAAATCTTGAAAACAGAAGCCCCGTAATGACTTTGATATTTTTCGGTTCAAGCAAGTAAAACACGTTCTTGGCTTTATAATTAGGCCTAACTCACAGACCTAAAATCAGCCCAGGACCTTCAAGAATTTTTTGGTATATTCTTGTTGATTTCTCAAACTGCCCTTGGACTGTCAGACCACCACTGGGCATTGACGAAATGTCATCAGAAAATCTACCGAAATATGTTTTAAAGTTCGCCGAAGAAAATTGCCGAATACTACTCCTCCGGGCTCCCTTTCCTTATTGCATAACCCTACACAAAACCAAAAGCAGACTAATTAATATAGTTAAAAGTCTTAGAAATATCGAAGAAGAATAGATGTCTCGTAAGAATGGTTTCGAGAAACACATGTATATCTCTTGTTGGTCATTGGGAAAACAAGTTTGAAATTGTGATGAAGGCACAAAGAAATCTGAACATGCTAGAAACATAACAGATATTTATTTTCTATAATTTTATGCTCGGATAACACAATTGAATGTTGCTGTTCTACCATAACCAATAGCATCATCACAAACAAGTACAAAGCTAGCAATATAAGGGCATAAAGAGAAAACATCTTGCTATACATCTCGAGTTTTTGCTTTAATAAGAAAGATATCTAAACACTGAAAATTAACGAACAATACATGTTATTGTTTTGATTGAATGATTTCGTTGATGAATTGATATCCTTAACTCTATTTCTTAATTGACAAACTCATGATTCTGTTAAGCTTTATAAATTTTCGAGATTCCACATCCACAAGTAATAACTCTCAATGTAACAACAACATTTAGGCAGGAGCAGATCACATTGAAAAACTAAGCGCAATCGATTAAAGACTACTCGCGGAGTAAATTCGACTTCGATTTTTGGAAAATGGTAGGCAAATTTAGCGCACTAAATAGGAATATGTTCTTCCTTCAGCTTAATAATATTTAAAATTCATGATTTTTGAGCAGTATAATCTGTAAATCTCAATGATTTAGTCAAAGAAGACGAATAAGATTCATAAAAATTAGGAAAGAGGAAGGAAGTTTCCCTTGATCGGGTTTGAGATGGGAAAAATGGTTGCAAATTGTATGCTAATCACCCTACCCGCATAACTCCACCTCCGCCACGTCGCCAAACATTAAAGGCTCCAACTCGTAATTTCATCTTGCCGAACACAACCAAAACCGATCGAAAGCCTCCTAGCAAAGGGCAAGCCAATTTTTCATCGGATTTTCGTTCGTTTCCGACATCGTTGATCTCTACATCATTGTAATCCACTTCAGTTTCCTCTTTCTCTTCGTCATAATCATCTAACTTTATATTTCTGTGTAGTCCAACGTTTCGATTTTGAGTAAATCAGTGCGTAGCCCATTAATCCAAAGTTCTTTTTTCTCGTTTTATTATTCCGAACGACACTGCATTAATAAACCAATGAGACTATATTTTCTTCTCACAAATTAAATAATTAAAGAAATCACTTTTAATCGAACAATTATTAGATCCGATGAACAGCTCGGACGAAGATGATTCAATACATAAGCACATATTATTAAATTATAATTTACGGAGTTAAATGAATAAAATCTCATTCCTCTGTTAAGTTTTTTCTTTAACTGGATAAATGAAAAAGTGAAAACGTGGATTAAAAAGGTGTGATTGAATTTAATAAAACAAAATACAATTCAACGTGGAAACTTATTTGGAGCTTGAATCCAAGCTTGACTTTGAACGGATTTTGAATTTGATATGTCTGGGGTCGAAACTTGGGAGTCGAAATATATGTCGTTCTATCGAGATTCAATTGACTCATATTTGAATCTAGTACATATAATACCATAAGCTTTTAACTTAAAACAAACACATAGAGATATATTTTCAAAAGATATAAAAAATAAAGTGATTTACATAATCTTCTTCCTCCAATATTTATCCATATATGTTGGAAATAACATATATTCCGGAACATATACTTTAAGAGAAGTGAGTATATACGTTGCAATGTATGTTTATATTGCATAACTACCGAGTTGTGTAACTTAGCGGTTCGACGTTATGCTAATTTAATAAGAAGTTTTGTATTCGAATATTTGGGAACACAACTTTATAACCCCAAGTGTATTTACGAGAAGCTTTTAACCGAAGGACACTTGCGGTCGGAAAATCGTCGCAAAGACATCGGGAATATGTTTTTCTGCGACTTTTAAATTTTCTCCATTAGTTTTTGATAGTTTTCTTTTTTAGTGATTGTGGTGAATCTTGTGGAACAGGTTTGATGTACATGATCATCTCCTTAAAGCACATTATTCTTGATAGTAGGAGATTACTTCATATTCCAGATTGTATTATATACTATAAGTACAACTTTACAAATGTACAATGGATGTACTCAGCATATCTAAGAAAATCTGATAATTCACAAAAAAGAAAAAAAAAAGCCAAAGAAAAATATGATAATTTAAATTTAATATATATATGATAATGCCTAAAGCTGGTATATGGATCTGACGGTGGAGATCCTTATAAGTAGGCTTCGATTAGTTGAATTTGTGGATTCTTTCACTTACTAAAAATAATCAAAAACTAAATTAAAGGACAAGTTGAGATTTAGGCCACGTTACAAAGTACCTATCCTCAACATTTTTCCACCGAATGGCCTTCCTGATCTTGAACCCTACCTACAGTACTACCATGTAGGGCAAACACAATATAAATTGTATAGGAACATTTTAGACTAAAAAACAAATTTTGGGGAATCATGATGAATTGGTTGTTTGTGAAAAATCGACGACGTTTCATTTATCACATGAAAAAGCGGGTCCGTAGGATTGCAAGCAGCTCCCCTGTGATATTGATATTTGGATATTACATAAAATAAAACTACGAAAAAAATATTACCAAAAAAAAAAAAAACTTATGATTATAAAATCTACCAATTTAAACCCATCCAGCAAAACAATCTGACTTACACGCGCCCAGCTTGCAATTTTTTACAAATGAAAATGACCAATTTAACCCTCATTTAACTATTCTAAATCTTTTCTTTTTCAATTTATCTTTCATCTTCTCCACTCCAACCCCTAACACCATCTCTACCACATACCATTCTATAGCTGCAACCACCACCGCCTGCGCCCGGCGGCCGCCATAGTAAATAAGATGCACGTACTAAAATACACCTGGCTAAAGTACGCAGCCCATTAATTCCATCTGTCTAAAACAGTGGCGGAGCGACCTTAGGTTGAGGAGTTACAAGTGACCCTCTCAACTTTCGAAAATTTCATACATATATGTATATAAAATATATTTATTAGGTATTATGTTTGATTTTAATATAATAATTGCTCAATTAACCCCCATAGTATAATCGGTCTTGCGCTATCTGTCATATTGACATGGAAGATGTTAGTCATTCGTTGGTTTTGTGTCCGTTTGCGATATTGTCGAATGTCCCTTGGAATGTTATCAGTAGGATTGGAGTTAACTCTTGTGAATATCTGGAAGTGGTGATTAAACAATTGAGTCCCGAAGATATTGGCAAGGCGTGCTGCACCTTGTGGACTATTCGGAAATTTCGCAATAACCGTTCGGCAGAAGGTGTGAATATCCAGCCGCTGGAATTGCTCGATGATGCTTTAAAATTGGATGCACATCAACGTACACTTACAAGAAGAGTTGGACATGCTGAGTTTGGTGCAACTGACTTCCATTTCCAATGCAAATCGGCGCACTAGGTCCCTTGCTAAATGGACACGCCCGGCTGTAAATAAAGTAAAAGTGAACTTCGACGACGCACTATTTGCAGATTCCGGGGAGCTGAGAATAGGCATCGTGGCAAGGAATCATGAGGGGACGGTGATCGGTTGGGAAATAAATAGATTTAAGGGGTCATTGGATCCGGAATATATTGAGTTAATAGCCAGACTCTCTGCTCTTCAACTTGCACGCCACTTTGGTTGGAGACACATAATTATTGAAGGCGATTGCATTACTGTGATAAAAAAACTCACTTCTTGGCAGGAGGATCATTCTTAATTACTTGGGTAATAATGTGGAGGAAGCAAGAACTTTAACTAGGAATTTTATCTCTTGTACTTTTAATTTTGTTCATATCGTGAGGCTAATGTTATAACACACGAATTAGCTAGGAATGCGGCCATACTAAGTAGATAGCCAAGTCGTGAGGGAGGTGTGGAGCAATGTATTGCCAGTACCGGTGCATGAGCTGTGTTGCAGCTTGTTCGAGACTTCTTTTGGGGGAGAATATGGTGATGTTTTCTGGGATGGATACCAATTGTAACTTCCCGGATGGCCCAAAAAACATCCTCGCCTATTGATACTCGATTGCTGTGGATACTTCCATTAACATCTATTACTCGTGCATCGATCACATTGTCGCCTCCAAAACCGAATTTTCTGATGAGATGCCTGCACCCCACCTGCTCAAGGACGAAGACACAGATTCTAGGTCATTTGATTAGTTAGTTACCATCTAAACCCAAATCCAGAATATGGGGTAAGTACATTGTCGTACCCCAACTTTAGATTTGATTACACTTATATATATTACATTACACGCTACCTATAAAACATATATTACACTTAACCCCCGTGCTGCTAATTAAGTTTCCGCTAAAACAAGAGTGAAACTCCCATTAGTTATATATATCTGAAAATCAAAATTGTTGCGACCTGTAATTATCCCGTTTAAAATTTGGAGACCTGCAGATATACTTAACCCATAATATAAATAGAGTATGAATTCTAATTTTTAAAAAGTGGGGGGCAGTTTTCTAATAAGCGTGTGTGTGGGGCGGGGCAAAATCACAATTTTTTCAAATACATATATTATATGGGATAATTACATTTACGCTCCACTTAAGTTTCATAAATTACAACCAGTACCCATCTTCAAACAAAAATTACAAATACCCCTTTTAATTTTAAATGTAATTTTCAAACTTAGCTGTAGGGTATTATTAAATGAGTGATAATATCTGTATAGCTTAAATTAAATCACTTTTTCTTGACTGAACTATTTGTACAGAAAGAAAAATTAGAAGTCTAGACAAGAGTTAGAAACCTTAATTATGGGTCCATCAATCTTAAGTATTCATGGGCTTTTATACATAAAATTAAATATGTTTTAAGTTGATCACATAATTGGACTCCTTTAATGAGGTAATCCATGTACAATTTATTAATATGTGAAACCACTAAATAGCTAGCTAGAAAATTGAACTGATTAACCTTAGTCACCAACTATATTGACAAACGGTAGAATTTTTCAAGAAATATTGGATCACAATCTTGAACTTGTACTCATTTCTAAAACATGCCTTGGTCGAGGCTTTCCATCCAGAAGTAAAAACTAAAGGATACAATTTCAAGTTTAAGCAATATACTTGCTTAATTATTGCTTAATAAAAAAACATGAAAAATCCATAAAACATGAAACATCTGCGTGACGCTTCTTATTGAGTGAATCTTTTATCATCTTCAAGTTCCTTGTTCATACCGATGAACAAAGGAGGAATACTCTGCTCGTATCGTAAAAAGTTTTCGGGATCCACCTTAGTTTTTATCTGAACTAACCTCTCAAAATTCTTATTAAAGTACTTAACTCCCCAAACTTTAGCCTGTTCGTAACTAGTATTTCCTTCTTGATTGACTCCCAAATCAAGATCCCTGTAGTTGACGAATGCACCTCTCGGCGACTTGGATACAAAAGGAGTCAAGTACTTATACACGCTTCTGCTCCAATCCACAAACCTTTTGGTTGCATTGTTCTCCGCCGGGTCCCAAGAAACCATCTGAAGAAGTGCATACAAATTACCTGCCCTGTGAGGGTACGGAATAGCATCTTCTGGAATTTCGTCCATTTTCCCACCATACGGGGGAAGGAAAATTGTCCTGTTTCGTTCCCCAGGAGAAACTTCCAGAGTCCTTCAAACCCGTGAGCCGGCATGAGTTCTTGAACGTAATCTACTTTTATTATGAAGGAGAAATTCGTTCTCAAATTGGAGCCCTTGAGAATCTCAAGATCTGTATCAATGGGAAGTCCGACAAAAAAGAGGGTCATTTGTATCCAGCTCAATTCGGAACAATCTTCTCTTTTTATACCCAATTCCGGAAACTTTTTTCCGAGCACCTCAATTAATGTGTCTGCAGGACCAAGAAAGTGGGAATCGAAAGTGGCTTCCCCGGTCGAGTTTATTCTTCTTGCTATTGGGAAGATAGTCAGTTCTTGAGGGAGGTTCGGAGCGACCTCCTGCCACTTGTTCATTACCTGCGTTAAGTTTTGATCAAGAGTCTTTTTGCTGGTGAATATGGTGATTTTTTCTGGGACGGTTACCAAACCTAACTTCCAAGCAGTTACAATTCCGAAGGTGTCGCCGCCGCCACCCCTGATGGCCCAAAAGAGATCCTCGCCCATCGATTCCCGATTAAGGATCCTTCCTCTAGCATTTACTATCCGTGCATCAATCACGTTGTCGCTTCCGAACCCGAATTTTCTAATGAGGATGCTCCATCCACCTGATATAAAAAATAGAAGGGTTAGTACTTAATGAATGAGACAATTTTCGAATATTTTTTATAAAAGAAAAATCATTGACATCATAGAAAAAAAATAACAGAAACCTAATGATGCAGACGTTAAGTATAATTTATTTTTTTATAGATGTGATGTTTGTGTAATTATATCTCAAAATAGGTACATACAGAGGGAGGCAGGATTTACGTTGAGGGCCGGGAAGCAGGGGCAGTATCAGGATTTTTGGATTGGGGGAACAAACTATAAAAATACTTCATTTTATTTTTATTTGGGGAGCGAAACCTTATATTATACATAAAAAAATCCATATTTTTACCTATAAAATTAATTTTTCTTAAATTTTGGGAGGGGGGAAGGGGGGGGGGGGCAAACCTTATATTACACACGAAAATTTAAATTTTTACCTATAAATTTTTTTTTCTCAAAATTACCGCCCCCACTCTATAGGGTGGTACTTCCCCTGCCGGGGAGTAAGAGTACTAAAAAACGGTCAATTACAAATAATTTCTTTAGGTTTATATAGTTTATTAAAAATATCATGAAACCTTAAAAATTATGAAAAATATCTTAAGGTTTGTCAAATCATAACGAAAACACCCTAAAAGTAACAAAAAATAATCCAGTCATGATATTTTTGAAAATTTCAAGAGTTTAGGGTGATTTTTGTTAACTGCGCAAATTTCATGGGATTTTCGTAATTATTCCATTAAAAAATAATATAAAATAAATATCATAAAACTGTAATATTAATATACAATATAAAGACATTTTCTGAAAGCACAAAAACTATAACAATTAAATTATTTATTTACTTTAGCCATCGCAAATTGTACATATTCAATGTACTTTCTTAAACCAAATAAGATTATAAAATAAACCAAATTAAATAATTAACCCATAAGATAAGTACGATTTTTATTATTTTTTTTAAAATAAGTGGGGGTCAATTTTTTAATAAGCTTGTTGCGTAGGGGCGGCGGGGGAATTACATAATAATAAGGTTTTGAAAATGACTCGGTTTATATAAAAAAATATACCCACCTCCGCTGAAGAAGCCTCCTGTCCCGACAGTGGGACATACTCCACCGGGAAACGCCAGAATTCTGCTTGCCTGACTGATCCGATAGTTGAGTTGTCCGAGCGTCGACCCCGTTTGGACCCATGCAGTTTTTTTCTCAGTATCGATCGTAATTCTAGAGTTTCTCAAATCCATGACGACGAACGGGACGTCGGTAAACGGTTTTTGGCTGTATAAGAAAGCCCCTGAAATTCATGGCCGCCGCTGCGAGTTCAGATTAGCATTCCGATTTTTCTGGTGCAGATCACGATTTTTTGAATGTGAGATTCTTTTAAGGGTGTAACGATGACTGCTGGTTTGGGCCAGAAGGAGGCGTCGAACATGGGGTTTCCTATTTTGGATTTTAGGAGGGGTAAGAAGGAAGAGTTGTTTGGGGTATAAACAACTTGGGAAATCTCGGATAGGCATTGAAGAGAGTATAATTTAACAAATTCATTTGGAATTTAAATATAATTTTATCTTAAGAAAAACTTAACAATTAAAAAATGTTGGATGTCAGTACTTGGCAACGGTCAAATTTGTCCGTTACGAAAGGGAATATTGACTTCAATTCTCATAAAAGAAAACAACAACAAAAAAAAAAAAAAAAACAATAATGGAAAACAGGAATATTGTCATAAAACCTAAAGAGTCAACTTGCAATAGTATATGAATCGGTGATCTTTTTAAAAAAGTATATGTTATATTAGTGTAGAATAAAAATAATAATAGTCAATAATAAATAATAGTGACAATTTGTAACAACAAAAACCCGCTTAATTGTAGGTATTATCTGCTTTAGAAGAGCCACCCGTAAAATTAATGCATCTTACGGCTTTAAAACTCGTCCACAAAGTAAAAGTATCCATCCCCTTTGTAATGAAGGTTTCGTTCTTCTTCATAACCGATGTAGGATACTATACAATTGATCATTGGCAACATTGTGTTGTTATCGTCAAAATATCTACTTAACATGAATATAACACGATACAAATTAAATACGATTTTGTAGGATTTTCGTAAAGTTTTGTATTAGGGATATTAATTTTATTAGATTTTTGTATATTGTTTAAAACGTTAGAAAATTTCTATAATTTTTGAAATTAAAATAAAAAAGAATATTTTCTAATAATAACTAGTCTTAGGGCTACTGTATGTACTTTGGCCTTTTCTTATAACTTACTAATGTGCAACAGTACTTGACAAAGGTATTTTTGCAAGAATCTGAAATTCCCTGATCTCTGTTCCCTAATGTGTTTTCAATTTATTTATGAATTTTTTCTTTAATATTTTGAACTATATCAATCTCTAATTAAATTATTTAAATTAAAATATTTACTTCTAATTAAAGTAGAATTATTATCTTAATAAATTTCTTTTCTTTCTTACCTTCACAATTATTCTATCATTATCTTGATCAAGTTACTCTCAATGCAAATTATTAAAATTATTAATACGTACATATGTATATATACAGACATATAAACAAAGTCTCGAGAAATTAAAAAATACGATGACGGATTCAAGTTGACAAATTT
The DNA here is from genome assembly GCA_958496215.1 of Verbena officinalis. Lineage (NCBI taxonomy): Eukaryota > Viridiplantae > Streptophyta > Magnoliopsida > Lamiales > Verbenaceae > Verbena > Verbena officinalis. The sequence continues at coordinate 4,135,025 of OY292385.1, forward strand.
TGCAAAATTAATCGTCAAAATGAGCTTTTTGCTCTTGCATCCCAAGTAGAACAAGTATTTTATGTAGAGGATCCCATTGAGATAGATCATTGGCAATTTGTGATCAAAACTAAATCCAGAAATAGGCTTGACGACGGAAAAGAATTGTCAATTAATTGATGGTGTTGACTCCATTTTACAAAGCAAAACTAGTCATGACCTTCCAATCAATAAAGAAAAAGATATTATGTGAATTCGTGAAGGGACACCAATAATTTCTTTGGTGCTTTAAAGCAAAATAATCCAGAAGAAATTTAGTATATGATTTAGCAGTGAAAAATTAGGACTATTTTTTGTCAACTTTTCCTTTTAATCTAGACTATTATATATACTATTCTATAATGCACTTTCACTTTTCACTTTTTTAATATATGAGACCACTAAATAGAAAATCCAACCAATTAACCTCAGTCACCAACTATATTAAAAATTTTCAAGAAATATTGGATGAAAATCTTGAACTTATACTCATTTCTAAAACATGCCTTGGTCTAGGCTTTCCATCCCAAAGTAAAAAATAAAGGATACAATTTCAAGTTTAAGCAATATACTTGCTTAATTATTGCTTAATATAAAAAAACATGAAAAATCTATAAAACATGAAACATCTGCGTGATGCTGATTATTGAGCGGATCTCTTATTATCTTCAAGTAATTCCTTGTTCATACCGATGAACAAAGGTGGGACACTCTGCTCGTATCGTAAAAAGTTTTCGGGATCGACCTTAGTTTTTATCTTAACCAACCTGTCAAAATTCTTATTGAAGTACTTAACTCCCCAAACTTTAGCCTGTTCATAACTAGTATTTCCTTCTTGATTGACTCCCAAATCAAGATCTCTGTAGCTGACGAATGCGCCTCTCGGCGACTTGGATACAAAAGGAGTCATGTATTTATACACGTTTCTGCTCCAATCTACAAACCTTTTGGTTGCATTGTTTTCTGCCGGATCCCAAGAAACCATCTGAAGAATTGCATACAAATTGCCTGCCCTGTGAGGGTATGGAATATTATCTTCTGGAATTTCGTCCATTTTTCCACCATACGGGGGGAAGGAAAATTGTCCTGTTTCGTTCCCTAGGAGAAGCTTCCATAGCCCTTCAAACGCGTGAACCGGCATGAGTTTTTCAACATAATCTATTTTTATTATGAAGGAGAAATCCGTTCTGAAATACGAGCTGATGAGAGTCTCAGGATCTGTATCGACGGGAACTCCGGCGAAAAAGAGGACCATTTGTATCCAGCTCACTTCGGTACAATCTTCTCTTGTTATACCCAATTCCGGAAACTTTTCTCCGAGCACCTCAACTAATGTGTCTGCAGGACCGAGAAAGTGGGAATCGAAAGTGGCTTCTACGGTCGAGTTTACTCTGTTTGCTACTGGGAAGATAGTCAGTTCTTGAGGGAGGTTCGGAGCAACCTCCTGCCACTTATTCATTATTTGCGTTAAGTTTTGTTCTAGAGTCTTTTTGGTGGTGAATACGGTGATTTTTTCTGGGAGGGTTACCAAACCTAACTTCCAAGCAGTTACGATTCCGAAGGTGTTGCCGCCGCCGCCCCTGATGGCCCAAAAAAGATCCTCACCCATCGATTTCCGATTAAGGATCCTTCCTCTAGGATCTACTATTCGTGCATCAATCACGTTGTCGCTCGCGAAACCAAATTTTCTAATGAGGATGCCGTATCCACCTGATCAAGGATGACGTGGGAAATTTTTATTTGGGGTATGATTATTAAATAAAAATATCAAAAGGGTTAGTACTTAGTGAATTTAATGAGACAAAGAAAAACAATTGACATCATAAAAAAAAAAAAAACAAACCGAAACTTAATGATGTAAACGTTAAGTATAATTTATTTTTTATAGATAGAATGTTATTGTATTAATTATATGAATATCTAAAAATAGGTACAGACTGTGCCGCGGGGCCAGAATTTATGGACATCAAATTGTAAGTGTTCAATGTATGTACTTTTGAAACCCCAAACTCATCAATGAAAATTAGTCAAGAATATCTTACAAGAATCATTCAAATTTCAAGTAGCACAAGTCTCAAATATTTACTCAATGTGAGGAATTTAATTTAATTTAATATAATAAATGATCGAAGAAGTTAACGACGTATGTCTATATATGCAAGTTCGGTGAATATTACTTTCTTGTGTTTTGATTTATTAGGTGGAAAGAAAACATTTATAAAATAAACCAAATTAAATAATTAACCCATAATATAAGTACGATTTTTATTTTTTTTTAATAAGGGGTGTCAATTTTTTAATAAGCTTGTTGGGTTGGGGCGGCAGGTAATCACAAAATTTTCAAATACATAATAATAAGGTTTTGAAAATAACATATGCCCAGTTGCTCACCTCCACTGAAGAAGCCTCCTGTTCCGACGGTGGGCCATATTCCTCCGGGAAACGCCAGAGTTTTACTTGCCTGACTGATTCGATAGTAGAGTTCTCCTTGCGTCGATCCCGTTTGGACCCATGCAGTTTTTTTCTTAGTATCGATCGTAATTCTAGTTAGATTTCTCAAATCCATGATGACGAACGGGACGTCGGTAAACGATTTTTGGGCTGTATAAGAAAGCCCCTGAAATTCATGGCCGCCGCTGCGAGGTCGGATTAGCATTCCAGTTCTCCTGGCGCAGATCACAATTTTTTGAATGTGGGATTCTTTTAAGGGTGTGACGATGACTGCTGGTTTGGGCCAGAAGGAGGCGTCGAACCTGAGGTTTCCTATTTTCGATTTCAGGAGGGGTAAGAAGGAAGAGTTGTTTGGGGTGTAAACAACCTGGGAAATCTCGGATAAGCATTGGAGAAAATTATCATTTTTGGCTTGGGAATCATGAGTTAGGGTCAGAAGAAAAATGAAGAAGACGATTATGGAGGATGAAATGTTTGAAGTGATCTTCATTTTGGTTTTGAGTAATTGAGTTGAGGACTTGTTTAGCTTTTATAGGGTATAAATGGTCATGTGGTCAACTATTTGTTGCTCATTAAAAGAATTAAAAAGAAATCGTCAAGTGGTCAACTATCCCAAAAAAAATAATTAATTACGTCTCAATCTAAAAGAATTTGCTAAATTACAAGTTGTGACTCCCTCAATTAAAATATTATACTTATACTGCACCTCTTAAGAATTTCATAATTATAAACAAATTTTTAGATAGGATTTCTGTAGGAATATTCTGTTAAAAAATTTTAAGGAACCGTAATGAAACCTTAAAAAAATTTGATATATTTTGTAATTATGAAATAATTATGTAGTTTAAGTATAATATTTTTGGGTCTAAATGTAATTAGAAAAAAAATTCCCGCTACTTTAGTTGGAGATATTTATGAATCCGGCTCAAATCCTATTAGTAAGAAACAACGTACGTGAAAACTGCAGAACAGAGTCTTCCCGGGATACCAATATCATGTACTATGAATTAATTAACTTATAGCTGGGTTAATTACGTTTACATAGATTCGAGTTTGTTAAATTACAAATCAAGACCCTTTTAGTTAAATAATTACATTTACATTTTACAAAAGTTTCATAAATTACAAAAATCACCCAATTTTGACGGATCCTTAAAAGATTTGGGCATTTTTTGTAACTTATGAAACTCTTGTAGGATGTAAGTGTAATTATTTGACTAAGAGGATCACGACTTGTAATTTATCAAACTTAATTGGTACCATTTTGTAATTACTAGCACACTTATATGCCCATTTTTAATCTTTCCACCTAATTCATAAAAAAGTTGTAATTTATGGATAAACATTTCCCTAATTCTATTTTCAGACAAAATCGAGTCACGTGTGCTTGAAAAAATCATCCTAACAAATGAAAATTTATGTGGATTATAACCTAGTGTACGTGAAAAAATTATCCAAATAAATATCTTAATTAATTACAATCTAGTACAAATTAGTGACCCAATTTTTCAATTTGCCCCATCAAATTAATTATCTTACTTAGGTGGAAAAATCCTTTCTGTCAATTACTCCGTCATCAATGTCTATTCCCTTTGGTTACAGACAAATTTGACCATGCCCATGCTCGGATAATTTTTGTACGGACATCCGGTTCTAATACACTAGCTAATATTTGTATAAGCCAGGTGTATAAAATAATAGTGTATTATGAGCATCCGACTCATACAAAAAATTCTGTAAGACTTTTAGAAATCTTGCCTATAAAAAATTAACAATTGGCCACCAATTCAATTCTTATAAGTTGCAGGTATTATCTAAAACTTGATCATACATATTCAGTCTTGATCCAAATCATTCTCCAACGCGTTGAAAATGCGTAGGGCCGGCGGCGAGAGACCAGCACAAGAATTTTCTTAGTTGACAAATATATCTATTATTCGAGTATAGTTTTAGTTGTGGTCAAATTTCTGTTGTATTATCATACTTATGTCTATGTCTATTGATGAGAATAATTGCATATGAGTTTAGGCCAACCAGCTGGATTCGAATCTTTCTGACCATAGTTCTATGTCGTTATAGATTATCTATAAATTTTAAAAAGCTTGTATTGGTTAATAATTCAAATAAAACATACATGTAAATTCCGAAGAATTGGTGATATGCTCTGACCTTGGAGATAGACAGCTACCTTTGCTTCTATTGTCGATCAAAAAAGAAAAATTGGTGTTTTGTATATTATTTTATTCCCACTTGTTACCTTAGTTGGAGATATATCACCTATCTTCTTAATGTTCAGGATTCAAATAATATTTAACAAAAATGTAATTGGAAAATTAACATTTTCTCATTAACAATCCTTAATTAAAGAAAGGGACAATTACAATTAAACATCATTGTTTTTTTTTTTTTTGGTTAGGACACTTAAACATCATTGACTTAGAGATAAATACAATAACACGTCCTTGAATTAAGAATTTTTTTGCTGACATAAACTCAAATCCTAATGCATGGCAGAATCCAAGTGTTAGTCGGAGCTATATATGGTTCAGGAGGTGCCTCTGTAATTTTTAATAGTCGATGGAGTATTATTGTATTTACCTTAATTAAGTGGAATGGGTGTAAGTATAATTATCCTAATATATATCATATGTAATATTTACATCTATGAAACACGGACACGAGCATGGCGACACAACTTTTTTTTTTTCATATTTTACACTAAGAAGTGTCGGACACGGTATCGGACACGATATGATACAACAAGGTAGAATTTTTAGGAGTGTCCGTCTATCGTTGATTTACATGTATATGTACATCTTAAAAATTAGAATATATAGATTCATGTAAGAACCTAACAACTAAAATTAACCAAATGTGAGTTGGTCTAATTAAATGAGATAATAGATCTCTTAAATAAGATTTAGGATTCAAACCCGAACCAATATCTTAAACAATTGGATTGAAAATATAAACCCTAATTAATCATCTCAGTAACCAAATAAAAAAAAAACAATTGAAAATAAATCTGGGAGTAGAGACAAAGCTGAAATTTCTGGTCTAGTAAAGTAACACGTATGTTTGTCATAATAATCTTTATATCAGTATCAATTAATTGAGTATACGAGTTCCGGAAAAACCCTGGCCAGGTAACGAAAAATAATTAAATATTAAATTTCGGAGAAGAGAGCAATTTCTGATCTAGTAACATGCTAGTAACAATTATCTTACATTTGTTAAGTGAAGGGAAACAATAGCCTTCGAATAATTCAAAATTAAAATTCTTCAATAGCCGCCCTTAACTTTTCTTAATCCCACTTGTATCACATTACTTTTTGAAACTCAAATAAGCCCCAAATTAAGAATTCAACCTCTAGAGTCTAGATTAATAATTTCTCCACTTCTTTTTATTCAGAAAATTAACTTTAAATATCATTCTTTTCAAAAAAATTAGATTTGTTATCTTTTTTCTTGGATGGTCTAGTAACATGCATGTTTGTCATAATCACTGTATTAGTGATTAAATAATAATTTTTATATCCGTATTAATTAATTAAGTCTCTGCAGTACCGTGTTCCCAAAAAAAATGGCCAGATAATGAAACATAATTAAAAATTAAATTTCGGAGAAGAGACAATTTCTGATCTAGTAACATTCTTGTTTGTGATAATTACTGATGCATTAATTGTCTTACATTTGTTAAGTGAAGGGATATAATAGCCTCCACAATAATTCAAAATTAAAATCCTTCCATAGCCGCCCTTAACTTTTCTTAATCCCACTTGCAATTCCCACTTAACTCTTTCTCCATTTCATGAGTAGCTGGAAGCAATTTGAGTGTAGCATCCTGTTTTTGACCATGCAAGGTCACTTCAGCCCCATAGCCCACGAGCTGTGTTTTAAAACCCGGACCGGACTGGCCGGTCCGACCGGTCGGACCGGTGACCGGTAGGCCTTCCGGTTCGGGTGACCCCTTTGAACCAGTTCCTAATTCAACCAGTGGGAACCGGCCAAAACCGGTCAATTGACCGGTTAAACCGGTCCTGGTCGGACCGGTTGACCACTGGTTCAATGTTTTTTTTTTTTTTTTTTTTTTAATAGTTGCTGATTTAACTTTTCATTTCTTAGTTTGTCAACCCAATTTTTTATTTTTGTGAAAGAAACCCTACTTGTCTTATTTTGATGGATGTTGTGATGTGTTAGACTTTGGTGAGTTTTTTAATTTTTGAGTTGGTTGATGCAATTATTTTTACATGGTTGATGGAATGATGGTTGAAATTTTATTTTATATTTTTTGGTATATTTTTTTAATTTTTTTTATATTATTTTGTTTATTTTTCTATATTTTTTTAATATTACTAATATTATATATATTTAAATATAATTATTACGTAATTATGACGTCATACCGGTTCGACCGGTGGTCGAACCGGTCGAACCCCTGACCAGTAAGGCCTCCGGTTCGACGTCCGGTCCGGGTTTTAAAACATAGCCCACGAGTGTTACCCTCAATTTGTCAAAGTCAAAGAGAGCAGATCCACCAAAAAATTGTATTATATCTTGTGAAAAATATAGATTTACGTTATATTGCTCTCCTTAATATCTCGAAAATAAAACCTCAATTAATTTTAGAAAATTTGAAGTTCTTATCATTTAATTGAATATTTAAAAATAATATATCAAAGTCGCCGTTATTCAAATTTGGTAATAAAAACTCCATGTTTTCTGAAATTTATTGAGATTTTATTTTTGAGACGTTAAGGGAGCATGTTCTAAGTTTAGGGACCAAAGGAGAAGGAAAAGCAAATCACAATGGCTGGCTTAATAGAAAAATAAAGAAATAAAACATAATAACGCCCCACAAAATGTACAGTTAGATAAAAGAAATTTGAACTACGTTTTGATTGGGCTCCCATTACTTAGTAATGCAAAAATTGAAGTTACTAACAATTGAATAATCTCCACTTAGAAATGGTTTTAATAATATAATAACAAAAAATCCAAATGAAAATAAAAGGAAACTTGGCTTTTAGTTAAGGAATACTGTCAATTTTGTTTCTTATTTCCGCGTTACTTACAGACTTGCAGTTGTTTAACACGAGTTTTCCTATTTGAATCTTATTCATGCGGTGCAAACCAATCGAATTTGCTCAGAGCCTCACAGCCCGAGTTCAAAATGTTTGAAGCTCGAATTCAAGCTTGGACTTTGAGCGGATTTTAAATTTGATATATATGTCGTAGGCTAGAAACTTGGTAGTCGAAATATGTACATCGTTAAATCGAATTTCAGTTAACTCTTATTTTCAAATTTTGAGTTTAATCGAATCGAACCAACCTGATTTGCTTGCTCCGCTATTTTAATCTAGTACCATAAGCTCTTGACCTAAAACAAACATATAGAGATATATTTTTGAAAAATATAAAATAAAGAGATCTATATAATCTTCCTCCTCCAATATTTATCCATGTTCGAAATAACATATTGCGGAACATCTACTTTTAACCCTTTAAGAGAAGTGAGTATATACGTTGCAATGTGTATTTGAGTGACATAGCTTAGCGGTTTGATACTATATTAATTTATTCCTGAGAACATAATTATTATTGGTAGGAAAAACTTTACATATTATTAGTCTGACCCCACTCGTAATAATCAAGATTGTGTGTTTGTATTGCATATGTTCAGATAAACATTTGACACGAATTAATGCCAAAGTTTTCCATCATGGAAAAGTACTAATACATGTCAAATTGATTTAGCTAGTTACATGCATATTCATTTGGAATTTAAGGTATGTTTATGTTCTAAATTTAAGGTATGTTAGCGTAATTAAATTAGTATACAAAAGATAATTATGCTAAATTAAATTAAATGATATTATTGAAAAAACATTTACATATATAATAATTTGGGATGACAGAGAAGCTACGAGGGTGTTTGGTTAATTTTATTTTAAAGAGCTTATAAGTTCTCACATTTTATAAGATATTTTTAGAGCTTATAAAATATTAAATCTTATTTATCTAAAAGTGTTTGGATAAAAATAAAACTATAAGTTTATAAGATATTAGTAATGACAATTATGTAATTAATATAATAAAAAAATAGAAAAAAATATTAAAATTTTAAAATAAATTAAAATTTCTAACTTATTTTAAAGAAACTTATAAGCTCATAACATCTATTTTAAAAATTAAAGCTACATGCTCTAAGTCAACTCATTTAATTTCTTGATTAAATTCAATTTGATCATTTCAGTCAATTACCGAACAATTAGTAATTTAGTATATAAAAATAGCAGTTGAGAGAGATAAAAAAGTATATAAAAATTAAATAGCAGTTGAGAGAGTCCACGTTTCGCTTTCACCGCCTTCAATCATCATCACGCGGCGAAAGAAAAAATATTCATTATGAAAATGGAGAAACAGCTATCTCTCATCAGCGTCGCCATTTTCGCTCCAACCTTTTTCTTTTCCTTTTTCTCGGTTTTTCTCGCTGTAATTTTCCTTTTTCCTTTTCCCCATTTTCCGTGCTCGAATTCCTTCCCTTTCTTTCACGTCTCAGCTACTCCTGATTTGAAGGTACGTAGTTGCATTAACTGCTGAATTCGTATGCGAAATTGTACGTCTGATCTGTTTTCTGTCCAATTATATGATTATAATTCGTGTTTGGGGTGTCTGTCACTAAATTGGGAGCATTGTCCGAGATTTAAATGGAATTGGATTGCTTTATGATTTCTCGCTTTTGTTTTTGATAGTTAGAGTGCATTTATTGCGTGATTGTGTGTATGATTGATATATTCAGAGTAGAAGCAGATGGGATGCTCATGAATTGATATAATTTTTCAGTTTATTGTTTGGTGTTGAGGAGAAGAATTGCTAGTTGTGCTTCTCGTTGTTTTTATTGTTTGGATAAGTTCCTGTTTTGTTTATGTCTTTTCATCTTCTTAGCTCTTATAATATATTTGTGGAGATCGCTTAGAAATTCCCCTTTATTAGATTGCTCATTGTGTGTGGATATGTGTTTTATAGATATTTCCACAACATACCTGCAGTTATGAGAGTTCAGTTTTTGCCAGAGAATTCCTAATATACAAATGATAAACATTGTTTTGATATGCATATGGACATTTAAGTATCTTCTACTATTGCATGATGTAAGCCTTTATCTTATATGGAAGTAATTCATTCATATTTGTTTTGATAACAGAATCAGAGTTTTTCTCCTCAGCAAGCATTAGACATGCTGGACGTGCGGAAAGGTTTCATATATCAATCTAGTCAAGTTAGGATGTTTACATGTATAATTTGTACAATAATACATTAAATAGATATGACTAAGCTGTTGCGTACTATTGTAGTCTTTCTTCTGTTCAGAATAGACTGGAGAAAGTTGTTAATTGTCTGCTCAATTCTCACAATAGGAAGTATTTTAGTACAAATTTCTTCTCTTCCTTATCCATTGACCGAATGGATTTCGCGACCACTCCCTGCAATTTCCTCCTACAATTCCATTAGAGATCCCCCTATAGTGGTTTCACTTAATTCTTCTGTAGGATTAGATAAACTCATGGTAATTTCTAAGAATGAAGGTAGAGCATCTCGACAGAGAAGGGGAAGAAACAGTGTGAAGCCAATCAATATTGTTCACCCACAATCTCCTCCTCGTATTGTTAAAAGTCGTCCTAGTCGTTTACAGGTAATTCAGTAATTCTGGGGATTGTTGCCATTATTATGGTAGTGTTTGCAAACTCTAAACAAATGCACTTTTGTGCCAAGTTCATTATTTCAGCACTTTGGGAGTGTTTGGAAGAACAGCTTCTGCCTACTTTAAGAAGAAATAAGCTAGAAGCGTCCAAGGACATGCTTTTGGCTTCGACTTATAGCTTCTAGGTTATTTTCGTATATATGGAAGCTTCTTGAGAGTAGTAAAGGTGTTTCACAGCTTTTTTTTCCCAAACACTCAGCTGCTTTTCTTTTAACATTTCAGTTTTTTTCAAACATTCCACACTTTTACTACAACTTTTTACAACTTTAACTTCTACTTTAGCTTTTTCAGAAGCCGTAGAGTTTGCTAACACCCACTATATCATTTGAATTTTTTCGTGTTATCTTTCTTCTTCACTTAGTAATTCTTACTGTGTATAGAGATACCTATCATCATTGACACCAGATGAGGCACTTGCATTTGCTAAAAGAGATATTGAGAATGTCACGCTGACAAGTGATGGTGATGAAGAAGATCAAGAATTATATGCCCCAGTTTTCAGGAATATTTCCACTTTCAAGAGGTACATCTCCTGATCCTTGTTTCTTTATAATTTGCTTGTGATAGCATATGATTATGATAAGGGACTATAACTTGATGAATTATGTCTTTGGCTTATTGAGAATGCAGCTTCGAGTAGAATATAGACTAATATATATATATATATGCCGTCATACATTGTGGGCTGACTTCCTCCTACCATGTCTCTTATTTAACCCCAAATTGTTCGTAATGGTGACTTAAGGACTATTACCAGTTGCATTGATCATATTTGGGAAATGCCTCACATTTCTATATTTGGCTCCTAATGGTAAAGATGTTGCAAAATTGAATTGTACGAATTTTCTGTGTCAGTAATGGTGTTTTGATACGTTGGCTGTTGAAATTTTTTAATATAATTGGAGTATTATGAATGATCTTGTGGAAATATGAGTGGGTCATCCACTAAGGTACTCATAGATTATATTACTTAAAATTGCAAGTGTAATATCATACCAAAGGGCAAAGATGTTATTCGACTATGCTAATTGAACTTTCTGAATGTTGTAACTTGAAGTGTGTCTCAGAAACAGGAAGGACAATGTTTTTACTCGATATTTTACAGATATTATGGTACAAAAACATAATATCTGACTCAGCTGTACCTTCTTGATCACTCTTTTTTTCCCTCAAATTTTAGAATGTGAGGGTCTAAGGCTTACTTTATTAGTGGTTTCTGCTTAAAAGATTGTGTATCCACTGCCATTACTTCAATCTGTATACCAAAACATGCAGTTCATTGGAACTAGTGAGTCTAAAAGAGGAAATTACTCTTCAATATAAATGTTGTATAAATAAGTGAAGCCTCTTTTATGACTTGTGAAGCAACATCAAAAATTTATTCATCTGATTAAAAAGTAATAAGAAAAAGTGAAGTCGTACCAAAAGAAACTCAATCCAAACCTACCTACAAGTTTGCTACATTGGTCATATTCAAGAGAGTTAGTGGTGACATGAAGGGTTAAGAAGGGGCTGGTTTGCTGTGGTGCAGGGACTTGGGGTAATTATCTGAAAGGCAAAGCCGCAATCGGCAAAACAATTGTAATTTCTTCTCTGTGAAACTGTCGAGGAGGTGCATTGAAGATGATCTCGGTGCACCTAGGATATGATTCCTGCTCACTAAAGTTAATTCTCTTACATTTTAGATATTGAGATTACTTTTTTTCTTTTATTTAGGAGTTATAGATGGATGGAGCGGATGCTAAAAGTATACATTTATGAAGAGGGAGAGAAGCCTATTTTCCATACACCTGATCGTAATGGAATTTACGCATCTGAAGGATGGTTCATGAAGTTGATTGAACAAAGCAAACAATTTGTAACAAAGGAACCTGAAAAGGCTCACTTGTTCTATCTTCCATATAGTGCACGTCAGTTGCAAATGGCTCTTTATGTTCCTAACTCACATAATCTGAAGCCATTGGCAATCTATCTTCGTGACTATGTGAACATGCTTGCTGCAAAGTATCCATTTTGGAACCGCACTCGTGGATCGGATCATTTTCTTGTTGCTTGTCATGATTGGGTATGGTAATTTGATCTCATCCTTACATTTCATGTGCTAAAATATTTCACATCTTGCTGTTGATTCCTCATCAACAAAATGTGTTACAACGGAAATTTGTTTTTTCATAAATTAGTCAGGGTTAATTACATGAAGCCCCTTGTGAGATTGACTAATTAAAACTTGTACCCCATTTTTGAAAAACATTACAACTAAGCCCCCATGAGTTTTGAAATATTACCTCTGAGCACCCATCCGTTAGGATTCCGGGGGGAATATTTCAAACTCAGGGGGGCTTAGTTGTAATATTTTTTAAAAAAGTGGGAACGAGTTGTAATTAATAAATCTCACGAGGGGGCTAGATGCAATTAGCCCCATTGGTTAGGTAACTACATATTTTGGCATCATCCTATAGAATTCTTAGGTTGATCTGTCTTGTGGCTGATATGATCAATTTTGGGGTTCCGAATTAGTTGGTCTTTTTCCTGTGAACTGCAATTTCTTGGAAGTGATTTTAAATTTTCTTAATTGACTTTTTGGTGATAGTGATAGCACACAGCTCTATAGGCTGGTTAAGCTTTACAGTTGGCATACATTATGAACTATGTTGGCTCTGGATTTAGTACTAAGGTTGAAGCTTGTTCTAGGATATTGACTCTTTGCATTCTGTTATCTTTGATAAATTGCTGAAATAATTAGACGAAGGAGAGGATAAGTATGAAAATCATGGTTTTGTACAACTTCTAAATAAGCTTAATCACACTAGATGATGCGTTTTATCCCTAGTTTGTGAACTTGATGCGTTTTATCCCTAGTTTGTGGACTTGGTGACTAAGTTCTTAAAGCTCTTTGTCCTGATCCCTTAGATTCTTAGAAGTCCATGAAAAAGAATAAATAATATGATAGTGATAGCTACTGGAAGCAACAGGGAAAAATGTCTATTTTTTCTTGTATTTGTTTTTTTGATCCTGAAATATAAATGTTGATAGCATGTAGGAACTTTGCGTCTTGCCATAGATATATACTGGCTAAGAAAATATTTTGTGTTTCCTTTTGGACCTGAGACAATATTAACGCAAAATATGGCTAAAAGAATGTCCTTAGGTGCTTCTAACTTCTAGCTTATGTCTGCTAAATATAAGCAAAAGTTGGTTAGTGCTGAAAGTGCTTTTTTTTTCGAGTTTGCAATCACTACCTTAGTCTCTCAGCTTCTTCATTTTTTTTTTTTTCGCCCCTCTTTTTCCCCAACATAATTGTGAATGTATTTCATGCTTCATTCTCTCACTTCATCTCTGCATCACATTTTACAGGGACCTTACACTGTGAAATCTCATGAGGATCTGGCAAGAAACACCATTAAAGCCTTATGCAATGCGGATTTATCAGAGGGTGTTTTTATATCTGGGAAAGACGTTTCCCTTCCAGAAACCAAATTACGAAATCCCAGAAGACCTCTTAGAAATATTGGCGGGAAAAGAGTCTCACAACGACCAATACTTGCCTTTTTTGCCGGAAACAGGCACGGTAGGGTCCGCAATACACTCATCAAGTGCTGGCGTGACAAAGACGATGACATGAGGATTTTCGGGCCTTTACCTAACAGAGTATCGAGAGTGATGTCTTATCCCGAGCACATGAAATCGAGCAAATATTGTATTTGTCCAATGGGATTCGAGGTCAACAGCCCCAGAATTGTCGAGGCCATATATCACGAATGCGTCCCCGTGATTATTGCAGATAATTTTGTTCCTCCTCTCAACGAGGTTCTCAATTGGGAAGAATTTTCTGTGGTTGTAGCTGAAAAGGACGTCCCCAAACTGAAGGAGATACTCTTAGCGATCCCTATGAGAAGATATCTCGTCATGCAAACAAATGTGAAGAAGTTGCAGAAGCATTTTCTTTGGCACGCGAAACCGATCAGATATGACCTATTCCATATGATTCTTCATTCGATATGGTCCAGCAGGCTCAACCAGATTCAGATCTCACAGACATCATAATTAGTTGTGATTACAAATTAGTCCCTCTTGTTTCAAAATTTACAAAAACTACTCACCCCCATGAGGTTTCATTATGTCCACACAACTGGAAGCGTCTTGTCTCCTACAGCCCATCGCTATAAGAGTCAATACCTCGAAGTTCTTTTTTGTAAATTTTCAAACAAGACGGACTAGTTCGTAATTACACCAAATCTCCGGGTAGTGGATACCACGAGTGTCATATTGCAGGCGCTTTTTGTTGTGCGAGGAGGATCTAAGTAGTCCAAGCTTCAAGAATTTGAACAATCAGGTTGGGGTATCGTTGTGTATCATTTACTTGGAAGAGATTTGTCAATATACGGTCAGATGCATACTTCATACGGTGCGGTGGCGGAGGGATGAATTCTTTATTCACCACCAAATTCTTTCTTGCACATACCAAAGATGAATTGTTGTACAATTTGCTATAGATATATTTTTATACATGTATATTTTTTATTTTCATTTTATAATTTTTTTTTGTATATTTGTTGTATAAAAAACTTGGATATGGTTCTAGTTAGAGTCCATTTCTTGGCTGTACACACATATAATGCTGTTTTTCCCCCTTTTTCCGGGCGTGCGCAAGTAGAAATGAGACATACTCCATGGACGTGTGGGATTTGATTTAATCATGCAGACATATCTTGAAATATATTCTGAATTTCAACTACCGTCAAAGATTTATAGCTGACAGGAATACTTTCCTGCTAGGCTGCTACGTCTTTGTTTTTTACCGCTAAAAGATAAAAATACTCTTTTCTTGGGTAACATCGAATTTCCCCTAAAGAAGGTGCACACATCTTAAAAATTACTTAACAATTGATTCCAATTCAATAATTAATCAAGTGATCAAATTTGAAATTAGCAGATTCTTACAAGTATATACTGTAATTTTATTTTTTTATGCCGTAATCTTGCTATCAAAATGCAACCGTGAGGCACGAAGCATCTCATGTATGGTAAGTAAACTGTGATTAAAGTAGAAATATTGTTTAGAACGTTATCTTGTCCCGTTTGTGATAATTAATTAATCTTAGGGGTGGAAATGTAATTTCCCAATAATCTAGTGGGACCCAAAGTCACAATCACTCGGGGACACACGCCCCGACCGCCACGTAGTCACCTCCGGCCCTCCTCCATTTCTCCTTCCACACAACACTACTTAAATCGCGCCATTTGCCTCTACTCCCATTCAAAATCTCCCCTAAACCTTTTCATTCTCTCTCTCTCTCTGTCTCAAACCCTACCCATTTCTCACGATACATACATATATAGCCCGGGTATATCTAACGCCAGAAATGATTCCTCACACATACGCCACGGATGCACAAACCAAGTCGACGGAGCTCGCCTCCACCGTGGCCGCCGCGGTTACTCCGGCGCAGATCCTCTCCGCCTGCACCGCGGTGGAGACATTCCTCCGGAGGCTCGCTCCGGACCAGCAGCGGTGGTTCTTCTCCATCACTTTCCCAACCCTAATATGCAGAGTTTTCGGGTTCGATGACTCGTCGCCTCCTTCTGCTGCTCCGAAGCGTCACGCATCCAACGGATGGATTGACGTTGCTGTTGCAGAAAATGATTCGGAACTCGCAGGTAGGACACTGATTTTGTGCAAATTTCAATTTCGAATTAGTTTTATATGACTCTATGAAACGGTTGAGCCTGCGATACTTGTGCAATTTAATTATTTTTCCTCGATTTGTTTGTTTACTATTTAGTTTGCATATTATCTGCTTGGTATTAAGTCCTTAATTTGGGACATTTCTGTTCGTGAAAACGAGTTGGAGCTTGAGGCATTAATTAGTTGTTTTTTGAGAATATATTGGATTCTTCATTTGATATTTTCCTGTTTGTTTGTCTGCTTATTTAGTTTTCTTATTTCACACGTATTTTATGATTCACATCCTGATTTTGTAAAGGTGTTCTTCATAAAATTTTCAACTTCAGCATCTAGTTAACACTTTATAACCATATCAGTCTATAGAATTTCAGAAATTTTTTGGAATTCCTTCTTGTGTTCCTGAGACTGTCGATATCATGTAGTTTTGCAAATTTTCCTACTGTATTTAGCAACCTCATTTGAAAATTGTTAAAGCTTGTGTGTTCTTTTTGTGAGGCATATCGCATAGTGATCCTGTTTTGACAAAGATTTTAGTCTGCATTTGTGGTATTGATTTCTATTAGCAATATATGTGTTTTGGCCAATGTTATGTTTCTTCTGTATTTTTCAAATTTCAGCTGCTGTAGGCTCGTAGGCGAACACACACACACACACACACACACATATATATGTTTTCCACATATATCTGTATGTGTGTATGCAAATATATATATGAGTGTGTGTATGTGTGTACTCTAGCTGCTATCTGCATCTTGAGAAAATACTTATTAATTTTCAGCACCCATATGATTTTCAACCTCACATGTTTTTGGCCTGCTTCCAGGTAGAATTTTCAGTCTACTGTCACCAAATGGAGTGCTGTTGTCTTCCATCTCAGGAGTTGATCGTCTCTCTCTTGTTAAATATGTTTTTCCTACTGAAAGATTACCTGAGTGGGTTCGTTACATGCTTCAAAGTGACCGAGATTGTCAAGTTTTATCTGACTTGTGTCCTTTGTTTAAGAACAGGATTAAGGAAGACTCACTTAAGGGATCTTCCTATCAGGTTCAATTGAATGTTTTTGAATATTACTTGTTTTGGTTTGCTTATTACCCTGTTTGTAGAGGTAATAGTGAGGGTTCAGAGACAGTGAAGGTTCATAGGACCAAGAAATTTAGGTTGGAGAACTGGTCCTATTCAATCCCTGGTCTTTCAAGTACTAAACGTGAAACAGACAAGAAGACTGAGAGTAATTTGTACATAAGGCTACTATATGTGTATCTCCATTCGTTTGTGCCTATCCAAGATTTGAATGTAAATCAACCCTACCGTAGTTCCCTACTTCATTATTCTCCAGGTTATGATAGTTCTGGAATAGAAAGAGCTGAGTTTGTGACTAATACAATGGTCCACTTTTGGCTGGTTGATAATGATTTTTCACCCTTGCCTGTGGGTTTGGGCAAGGTATTTGGTGTATCTTTTCCTTTTAGATCTGTTCTGGGAGAGACCCCACCTACAACAGGACTTGGTGATGTTATAAGTGTTTTTGTTAAGTATCTGAACCTGAGTTCAGAAGCAGGTGTGGAATGGCCCGATCAGATTGAATATGTTGCGAGTCCTGGGTGGAGAGTTTCAGGCTCATTTGATGCTGTTAAGTCAAGGGACGCTGCTCTGAGTTTACATTCAATTGGATCTTGGAACTTGTTGATCCACAGGCCATTATATAGATTTATTTTGAGAACATTTCTGTTTTGTCCGGTGGAAACTTCCATAAAAAATGCTTCACAGGCATTTTCTGTTTGGGTGAACTATATGGAGCCTTGGTCAATTAGTTTCGAAGAGTTCGCTGATCTTAATGAAACTTTGGGACTACCAACTGGAGGTTCAGCAAACAGCGTTAGAAAATCATCATCTCCTGGGTATTCATCTTCTTGGCAGGGGTTTATTTTGGCCAACTACCTGTTTTATAGCTCCTTAGTCATGCATTTTATTGGATTTGCGCACAAGTTTCTCCATACGGACACAGAAACAATAGTTCAGATGGTTGCTAAGGTTTGTTCCCGTTCTGTTTCTGCCTTAAAATTCTGAACTTCCATTCTTTATGCAATGATTTGTGTTTCACTATTTTCTAAGTTAAGCATCCAGAACATGATTTCTTTGCGTGTGCTATATCTCATCTCTAAATTCTGAATGAATAAGACTATTAAAAATGTCACAGTCAAATATAGAGTAAATTTATTTTTGTCTTTTTGAATAGGGTTTGAATGCTTGCATGTCATACTGAGTGAGTCATTGTGTATAATGGGGTTCTTCTGTGCTATAAACACCTATTAGCTAAGAAACATGGCATCTAGCCTCGAGTTTGTTCTATGTTACAAAGTTGTTTGGCCTGTACCGAAGTTCTGAACAATAGCCTGCCTGGTCCTATACCCTATTTAGGGCATGTCTAGAACTTTGAGCATGTTTCTGCTGATATATGATATGACTCTTACAAAAACACCCGAGTCTCTAGGATTTCAAATACTGTCTTTTAATACAGCATCAAGGGATCTACGCTGGTTTGGTGGAGCCCAAGTTCGTTAGGGCGTAATGCCGCTGGAGTATAACTTCTATGTTTAAATGGAGTGAGATTGGGGTATTGCCATCTGATGAATTTGGAGCCATTATCCTGCCATACAGAGTGTTCTAAATTCTAATATATTTGTGATTAGTTTTACTGAAGTTGACTCCTGGCTTGTAGTTGATGTTACTTAACACAAACCATTTGGATGAGGGTTTAGAATATCGGATGAGGCACAGGGCCCATCTCTTAGAGGTGATTGGTTATCAATGTATTTTATGTTGTGTATGAGATTGAGTACTGCATGCATGTGCATTATGTTGTCTCTTGGTGCAAACTGATCTGAAATGAACCACAAATCTATGAGGATGTCTTCCTATAACTGGGATGTTGGATGTCCACGATACTTCTATTGCCTAAAATGTGAATTTTTCCAAAAAAATACCTAATTAAGTAAAACGATATGCTGGAACAAAACCTTTCAACATTTTACATATCTAAAATTTTGTTCAAATTCATAATGATTGGTCCCAAAGCTCATACAGGGCCTGAAATCCTTTGTTACTGTTCCTTGATGCCGATGTGTGTATATGGTTATATAAGGTTTTTTTCACACTGTTGATTGTAGATTCCATAAAGAAAAAGCTTGCGGAAACTGTGATTCTTTTGGTTTATTGGATTAAGCGAGGCCGACTTTGTTGGGTGTGCCTGAATGTGGTCTAAGTCAACCCTTCCAGGCTTTGCGAGTGTTGCTCTTTGTGATTTTTCTCATTTTCTAATTAGCTTGTTGTGTATCACAGTATCACTTGCTCAATGAGAATCGTTTTGATAAATGGTTGGATGCATAGGGACAATTAGGTAAGCCCCAGTGCTGAATCCATTTTAACTTAACACCCAAATCATAAGAAAATACTGAACGATTGAAGTAGATTAACCTTCATCATTGAAATTCTTTAATGATTTAATCACATTTTAGATGTATCTACCTCCTGAAAAAATCAGTTCTGCGAGGGCATTGTGCTTGATGTGAATGCTGTTCAGAATGTTTCCGTTTACCACCCGATATCTCACTTTTACTGTGAATGTCATGGCATCCCCATTTATGTTGAAGCTACTTTATATAATTTGTATTATTGATACACTAGCAGAGAGAAGGAACAATATGAATTTATGTTCCATGGGGACTTAATAACATTTTCATGCTAATGTCATGTATTTCAACTTATCGCAGGTGATGAACATATTAACTTCAGCGAATGAGCTCATTGATCTCATAAAGAATGTTGATACTGTTTTCCATTCAAAAACAGCTGAATCCTCTAAATCAAAGCTTAGTCAATTGAACTCCTATATTCCAACAATCCGCCAACAGTTACAGGTATTTTTTTTCCTCTCATGCTTATCTTTATCTTTCCAGAATTCCCTGCACTTGAAGTTTAAATCTGATAGGTTCCTTTTGGTTCAACTGCGTTGCATATTTCTACTTATTGCAAACATTGTAGGGCCTAGGTCTATTTTTTGGGTAAATATGTGACAGTCTGTCCTCGTGCTATAATTTTGGAATTCACCTTGCTGGAACTAGTATTTATATTTTTAAAACAAAGCCAATGATGTCACATTTCAATAATCTTTTTTCATTTGGCAAACTCCTATATTCCTGGAGCAGACATGTCGTGAAGTGCAATGGTGGCTGAAAAAAGTAATCAATTATAGTGTCACATATGTTTCTTATTCTTCAATAAATTCATAATTATGTCTGTTTAAACTTTATGTTTATAAAATTTACTGTGTGGAGTTGAACATATGTCTAAATCTTTATTTTGTATTGACTTTCAAATGGTATTGTGCGAATTTGATAGTTCGCGATATTATTTTATTTTGTTCTTTACTTCTCCATATATTTGATTAGTTTTTAATCATTCCAGGATTGGGAGGATGGCCTGTGTGAAAGTGACGCGGATGGATCCTTTTTGCATGAGAACTGGAACAAAGATTTACGACTCTTTGCTGGTGGGGAAGATGGTGGTCAGCACTTGCTTCAGGTTCAGACTGATATACCAATAGCGAAAATTACATCAACTACACCTTATTTTTGCCCCAATTGCATTTAGTCCCTCTTTTTTAGAAATTAGAAAAAACTTCCTGGCTTTCACTTTATTACAAAAACTTACAGAAACTGTGCGATGCCTGTTTTCCCTTAAAAAAACTGGAAAAGCTGGCATTAGGGCATGACTTTTTTAAAAAAAAATAAAATAAATAACTGGTGCAATAGTAACGGACACCTTGCAGATTTCAAATTTTTTTTATCAAAGTGAAATGCCAGGGAGTTCTTTGTAATTGCTGAAAATAGAAAGACTAAATTGTAATTAGGGCAAACCTCAAGGGTAGTAGATGTAATTCACCCTTATATACCAATATCTCAACCTTCTCATTAATCGATATGCCACCAGACTTGTTTGTAATAACATAGACGAAGTTACGCTTTTGCAGCTCTTTTTGTTGCGAGCAGAGTCCGAGCTACAATCACTCTCCGGAAACAATCTCCAATCTCTCGACACACTAAAAACCCAACTAAGCCAACTATTTGGTGGATCCATTACAAAGGCCCCCTCAGAAACAACCCCACCCCAGCAATCAAGACAACACCATCACCACCAATCACGTGATGAAATATTCAAGCCACGAAGCTTCGGAAACCAAATAGATTCCGAGATAAAATACAAAGGTGACTGGATGAAACGTCCCGTCTCGAACGACGAGATTGCATGGCTAGCCTCATTTCTCGTGAATTTATCGGGTCGGCTTAATGAGAAGCTTGGGTTGAACCGCAATCAAGGAGGTTCTGGTTGGTCCTATGTGGCAGTGCGAGGTGGTGGTGGAACGACAAGTGTGTGTGGACCAATAGAGTCATTGAAAGTGGTGTTGTATTCATTTCTTTCGTGGATCATGTGGGTGGGTGAGGTTGGAGTCGGGTTTATGAGAACACATGGTTTGAGGGTGAATTTGAGGATGCTTGCTTCTAAGAAGGTAGCCGTTATGGTGCTTGTCTTTGCGGCATTCAGTGTTTTGAAGAAGGCTCTTGCACTCTAGAAAGGTTATTATCCGTAATACTTATATAATAGTAGTTTTTTTTTTTGAAATTTATATAATAGTAGCTTTACAGTACAACCATGAAAGAATGGAAAAGTGATTACTCAGAGAAAGGCCAGATTGTATAGAGAACTTCTTGGTTTGTTTTCCTGTGACAATTTTGTTTTTGTTTTAACTTTTGCTTCGGTAAAATCGCAAGGTTGGTCCACTAGTTCAACATTTTCAATTGTCCTATTACGTTAAAAAATAAGCAATTTTGGTTTGATTTTCGCGAGAAATTGTATGATCCATCTAAAAATTACATGTGGCATATATTTTTCCGGCAAAAATTTCAATTTCTGGTCAAAATCGCACTAAAATTGTATTGCTAAAATCTTGAATTTACAGGTTGAAGTTGAAAAGTGATTGAGGTGAGGATGAAAATTTGGAATTCCAAAATTGCAGATTATTTCTTGACAAAAAAAGGGAAATACAGTCTTATAATCGGTATCATGAAAAACCCCAGAATATTACATCTTTGTTGATGGATGGATAGAAGTAGAACAAATCTAAATGCTGTCTCGCAAGCTAAACCACCCAAGTACTCAACCATGGTTTATGCTAACATGACCTGTTTGTTTGCTGCTGTATCTAATCTCTGTTGAACTTCCGATTTGCGGTATGAACAATCTTTGTATCTTCTTTATTTAAAAGAATATGGTTGGTATTGATATAACCCTCTGAAATTTCAGAAATTACCAAGTTCGTGAGTATATAGTGTACCTTATAGGCAGTTGGTAATTACTGAAACCTCAAGGCTAGTGAACTTTGGGAGAGTTGCTAATTTCTAAAAGATCAGGGAGTTTTCTGTATTTAAGCCAAACGAGAGGGATAGTTGGTAATTATCCCTTGAAGTTTAGAAAAGAATTCCTCATGTTTTTGTGAGTAAAGCGAGTTTTCCCCACTTATTTTCCTTGATAATCAAACCGCAAATGTTATTTGTCTTTTTATTTCTTTCAAACATTTAAGCATCTTGCAAATATTTAAGCATCAATAGCATTGTTCCTGAGAATTTCATCAATAACCAACAACAAACATTTGGATACATAGATAGGAACACAGCTGAAAAGAACATTCATATCACCTCCAAAAGTACCCTTAAAACTTTCACAATCTGCAGTAAACCAGAATATCAAAATCTACATGAACATTACAAAAATCCATCACTATCAAAATTAGGCAAAAAAAGCTCTTCCCTTAAAATATTAGACTTAGTAAAAGTTTGAACACAAACACAACACTATATTTCAATTTAATTAAATTAGCCGAGATGCAACTCGTCTGTAAACAGCTCGAAAAGTCTGCCCTTCATTCCTTGCAACTTTCTGCCCTTCCTCAGTGGCCGAGCTCAATAACTTCACAACGGGATCCGCTTCAAGCTCATCTTCTGAAAGAGGCTCAAATAACGGGTGACCATCCAAACAAGAGTTCATCCACACTCCAAGCTCCTCCACATCTGTAATCGTATATATAATCCCACCAACTCTAAGCACATAAGCATACTCATCCAGCAAATGTGGGCTAATTACTCTGCGCCTATGATTCTTCTCTTTGAAATGAGGGTCGGGAAACAGAAAGAACATCTTTGCCAGCTGTCCTTTCTCAAAGTAATTGGGAATATACTTCATGGAATTAGTCCTAACAACGGATGCATTCTCGTATTGGCCTGGATTAGAGGCCCGTAATGCAAGAATCCTTTCTTTGACATACTCTGTTACCTTGTCCCTCAGTTCCATCCCAATCATAAGTGTGTCGGGAAAGAGAGTTGCAAGACTTATTAAAAGCCCACCAAATCCACATCCGATGTCTGCAAACTCAATCTTTTTTGAAATTTTCTCATCCAATTTGTTATTGGGGGTTGGGAAAAAATGAGGATAATGGAGGGTGTAGTCGAACTGAGTTGGGGAGATTGGGACGGGAAAATGTGAATCGCTTAAAGGATTGCTGTGAGCTCGAGCACGATAGAAACGCTTACGAGGTAGCCCCGTCGTCTTGCTATGAGTAATAGGGTTTGTAATGGATTCACGCTCCAACATCTTTTTATTCCCTTTTAGGCAATCTGAAAGATTTCATTTCAAGCTAATTAATATAAGGGTGATTTACATTATCCCTGAAGTTAGGTGATGCTACAAATCCATCCCCATAGTTTGGGAAATTTCCGTTTAGTCAATAAATTTACAAAAAAATCAAAACAACTGCATTACTTCAAGAATACAAAACAATAATATTTCCCAAACTGCATTACTTCAAGAATTCAAAACAATAACATTTAAAAATTTAATGTGAACTTTTCACAGTCAATTACTTAAAATTATAAACATTTATTTAAGTTAGCCGTCATTATTCACGAGAAATGGACTGATTGCCATGTTTTCCAGAATGTATGATACGCCGCTGTGATGCAGAATATCTGGTAGAAATAATTCATTGAACCAAATAGCACAAGATCAAGAAGATCAAGTTTCTCACAATAATATTGCACCATCTAATAATCACTCACATATACAGAGTACGGACCCATATACACATTTACAATTACATTCAGAGAGAGAGAGAGAGAGAGAGTGGCATACCTAGCTCGTTGAGCCTTTTGGCGAGAAGTAACAGGTATGAAGCAGCACAGACGGACAAAGTTGCGATTTGGGGCTTTTACGACAGAGGAGAAATTGGAAAACTAGGGCAACTTCGCCTGCAGTATTTAGAGTTCAGCAATTCATTTTGGCTATATAACAATTTGCCCCTCAACTTTATATCAAATACCACTTCGAATCCCTTAAAACTCGGATTGCACACAGTCAAATGTCAAATAATTTTAAACCAAAATACTTTTTTTTTTTTTAGCATAATTAGATATTTTAACGAGAAGATGATATAAAAAATAATTTTTATAATTTCATCTTTCTCAACTCGCAATTCATTCTTTTTATCAACACCATTTTTTTTATGATTTTAAACATCAATATAATATATATCAGTCATTTCAAAATTTCTGTAATTATCAAAGCATAAAATATATAATTACTGAAAAATTACTCTCTTTTATTTCTTAAATAATAAATATGTATGATTATGTGGTAGCTGGGATCTCTTGTCGTGTAGTGTGATAATATGTACTGCAGTACAGACACACACGACACGGGGACTACTAACCCGGCCGGCAGCTCATGCTTCTTTCTCTAACCCCCAATATCCTTTTTTACTTTTAAATTAAACACAGTATATATATAAATATATTAGTTAAACGTACACAAAGCAGAAGCAGTAGAAACTAATTAATTAATGGCCACAAAGAATGAAGATGATGAGAAAATTAATAACGCTTCTTCCACTTCGAGGAGATCTCTGAACAGAGGGGCTTGGACAGCCGATGAAGACAGGAAACTAGCTCAATACATACACCTACACGGCCCCAGGAGGTGGAAATCCATTGCCATTAAATCAGGTTAGTCGTCAATTCTTGAATTACATATGTTAAATAATTAAGATCGAGTATTCATTTTATTATTTAATTGTTTTGCATTGTTTGTATATATATATTAATGTTGTTGCAGGGTTGAAGAGGTGTGGAAAGAGTTGCAGGTTGAGATGGCTGAACTATCTGAGACCTGATATCAAGAGAGGCAACATTTCTGATGCAGAAGAAGACTTGATACTTAGGTTACATAGGCTACTAGGAAACAGGTAATAACCAAACTTTTGATTAGACAAATTAACATGAGCGAGATTGTATATATAATAAAGGGTCAGAAGTTTACGCCATTGCATATATAATAAAGGGTCGATAATACAAAATACCCCATATTTGTTTTCAAAAATTACATACCCCCTGAGGCAGTTTTCTGGAATTTTTTAAAACAGAGGGGGTATTTTGTAATTATAGAAAAACCACAGGGGTCCTGTATGTTATTCATCCTTTAGTATAAATATATAGTTTTCAGTATAAATGAAGCACATGTAATATGTATATAATGATATTCAGTTCTCCAATCCTCAACCTGTTAAAAAAATTTATGTATAGATGGTCGTTGATTGCTCGAAGACTTCCTGGACGAACTGATAATGAGATCAAGAACTACTGGAATGCTCATTTGAGGAAGAAAGCTAAGTTAATGGAGAAATTACCAGCAACCCCAACAGCAGTGTTGCGTACAACTTGGCATGATGATGATGATGAGAAAGAAATGGAAAGTAGCAGCGGGAATGGGACAGAGCTCAAAGAAATCGAAGAAGAAGAAGAAGAAGAAAGTGGAACAGATGAAGAAGAAGATCGATTCAGCTCCTCTGATGGTGATGGACAATTCGATTTCACAACTCAAGGGACTTATGGATTGGAATGGGTCAAAACATTTCTTGAACTTGAGGAAGATCCATAGATTTTGGATATATACGTGATCAAGAGCTTGCAGTTAAAAAATTAATTCTAGTGTATCATTGCAGTCTTGGTCCCTGATGATATAACAGTTTGCAACTTTGATCTGATGTTTAGCAAAATAACCAAATTGATCCGTTTATCTAACTATTTGTGACAAAATTGGTTAAGACTATGTAACAACCACAAGTTATTTGATAATTTCTAATTTTTATTCATTCATATTCTTCACTTCGTGCTTCACAATTTAGGTCATCCAGTCATCTCCATTAAGATTGTTGTACTTGATGCAAATCTAAAATGAGGGTTTGTTGATGGATCTATGACGGGGCCCACATCTGATTATCTAACTTGTCGTGATCAAGTTAGAGTTTCGAAATTCAAAACGACCAAATTAATGTCTAAAATTCTCACTGACACCAAGTTATTAGTGTCCCGATTTTATAAGTTTTCCTTTTGTATGTCAAACTTATTGGATAAATATTTATATATTATGGAAAAAGGTTTCAGAAAACTCATCGTAATCTGGCGCAGTTCTTCCATAAGAGATATGCTCTTCTTTTTCCAAAACTCCACGCCATTTCTCTCTTGATTTTGCAATGTTAGGGTTTTAGTTTGGTTACCAAAATGCAGTTGAATGTTCTTTTTTACCAAACACAGATTTTATTTAACAAAATGAAATAGGTTTTCTCTCACTCCCAATAATTAGGTATCAAAATATAACAGGATCAAAAAATTATAAGTTGTACGTATATTCTTACTTTTATGTGGGATTTGCTTTTTTCTGATTTTGATTAATTTATAATATTTGTTTCCTTTAGAAAAAAAAATGGATTTAAAGAATTATGCCCAATTAGACATTTGTAGTACCAAATTTCAGAACAATATGAGAAGATGCATGGCGGGCTCATGTTCCAATCAGGAATCCTATGTATGTTGTTTTCATCTGCTTTTACCGCGTGCATACCACCGGCCTTAATTTACCTTATCCTATTCAAATAATCCATAAAATAATTCGCAGAAAAGAGAGGATAAGATCGATAGCTTGGAAAATATCAATATTCATTTGCGAAAGAAACTCATGCTAAATATTTTCTTACGATTCCTAAATTAGAGAAGCTATTTCGTATTTTATAAAAATAAATATTACAAAATTAATCCAACAAAAAATTGACAAATTCACTTTTTTTGAGGTCGACTAGCGGAATGGTAAGAGGACAGAACTTTTTTTTTTTTTCTTTTTCTGGGATGGTGTTGATCGGTGGCTCCCACCGTCCCTTGGGTTTGTCTCAGCCGTAGATAGTCCTATTTCAATTATTACAGTCTGCTCTGCTAGCTATATATTTTCTTTACTTTGTCGATAAACTAAAAAAATTGCAAGAATATGAATGGACTTAAGAAAAATAGGGAAAAATTCCCTTACATATTCTCATGAAAATCAAATGAATGGGTCGAAGGCTTCCAGGTTAGTGAATAACGTTTTGATGCTGGCTAGGCTTGACAATGTTCTTTTTTTATGTTTTGGCAGGTGGTGGATTTTCATATTTTCTGGAGCTCTCTTCACATCCAAAGGCCTAATATAATGCGACGAATTTCCACAACATGAATTTGACGAGTGTAATGTAACCGTACATGAGCTCGTTGCTTCGGTTAGAATTAATTTTTGGTATTTTTCTGCTGACCGTGCTTGCAACGAGGTCTCCATGCTTTATGATGACATGATGAAAAAAGCATGGCGTATACAAAACTCTCGTGTCTTTTCTTAAAGACAATCTCTGAGCTCTGTATTGATGCTTTTCGGCTCTTCTCATATACTTCTCAAATTTTCTATTTTGAGCTTTATATATGAGGTGGAATCTTTTAACCCTACAGTCTACTTAACCGGTTATGGTTAAAAAAAATATATATTATTGTACCTGATATTTATCAACTAAAAAATTTAATTAATTAATTTCCGTAAAAAAAAAAGAAAAAATATGGAAAAATAATTTTATTTGGAACACAAGCTTCATTCATTCTTCAACTCATACGAAAAGGCAAGTACAAGCCAAACACGCCCTAACCTAGCTACTCCAAACTACGGCTACAGAGAAAAATTGAAATGACTAAAGAGAATATTTCAGGGACTCAAAGGTCCTTTAATGGCAGAAAATAACTTTAAGTTCACGTGGCGAAGAGCACTCATGCATCAGCGAGGGGCTATCGTGCGCATATGTGACGGTCGCCGGACAAGCATGCTTGAAGAACTGGGAGTAACTCGACGGCCGGCACGTCTGCGGGCTGTTGTAATGGTTCCTGCAGCAGAGCTCATCCGTTCCGAAGGCGGCGCACCCACTCTTGCACCCCACCACCGCTCCATGCGGCGGTCCTTTCACCTGCAGCCCGTGCGGGCACGTCGGTAGCAGATCTGCTTTACACCCAACCACGGGGCACTGCCCCTTCCCCTCATGAGGTGTCACAGTCATCGGCACGTTGAAGCCGTCGACGAGGCTGACGCCGTACGAGGAGAAGTCGGCGTGGCCGTGGTGGAGGGAGAACTGGGCCAGGGTGGCGGGGGCGGCGCCTCCGAGGCCGTTGCATTCGATGCGGCCGCCGCAGTC
The DNA here is from genome assembly GCA_958496215.1 of Verbena officinalis. NCBI lineage: Eukaryota > Viridiplantae > Streptophyta > Magnoliopsida > Lamiales > Verbenaceae > Verbena > Verbena officinalis. The sequence continues at coordinate 4,163,582 of OY292385.1, forward strand.
TCCGGTGGCGCAGGAGAAGTGGCCGTTGGTGTGGGTGCAGCCTGTGCGGGCCCAGAAGCGGCCGGACCAGTGGGCGGAGGGGGCGGAGAAGGAGCGGTGGTGGAGGGTGGGGAGAGCGAAGCCGCCGCGCTCGAGGGCGGGATGGCCGGCGTTGGGCTGAATGGCGGGCCAAATGGTGAAGGGGCAGTTGTTGACGACTGTTAGCATGAGCGGCGAAGCTTTGACGACGGTGCCCAGTAGGAGGAGGAGAGAGAGTGAAAATAGAGAAGAGGTGGCCATTTTTTTGTTTGGATTGCTTAGCTTGTTTCTGAGTGAAGAAAGGGCTTAGAGTTGTGTGTGTATATATAGAGGAGTACTTGTCTATGTCTGGATATGCACACAATAATATAATAATACAGACGTGATATTTATATGTGGTTTATTTTTTTTAAGAAAACTTACCTATACAGAAGTATTTAATATGGTATCACACGACATGAAATTGTATTGTAATTTTTATACATGTGTCCGTGTAGTATTGTAGAGTGTGAGATAACACATAATCTTTTATCTTTTTCAATTAATTTATATTCTTTAATTACTAAAAGCCAAAGATTAATTATATCTAGTTTTTTCAAAATATTAAAATAAACATGCATGGAAGTGGTATGTTGACATAAGAATGGCTTTACATGTCATTTGCCAAAAGCAGTCTGACTCGCACAAAAAACCGAGGTTCACGAATCCTTCTCTGTGTGTTTCGAAATTTGAAAATAAATAAACTATGGGTGAAATTAAAGGTTCCTCATTAATCTATCCTGATAATTAAGTTACTAAATCTCTTAAATAATATTTAAATATAAATTCTAACTTATTCATAAAATAAATTGGATCCAGTGATGATTCCATTTAGATATTTACAATACTCAGAGCTCCAACAAAATGAGATAAAAAAAGAAAGTTAGGGTTTTGTACCGTCGCGTAGCCTGTTCTCAACAATATTTAATTTAAATTTTGATAGATGATAATAATAATTTAATTATGTACCCGCATTTGTTTGTTTACTTGTTTTTAATATTTAATTATGTACTACACTTTATTCAATGAAAACCTCAGTCAATATTTTGAGACATGAGTCATAGTGTGAATTGGACCGGACATGTCAGCGTACACACGGTAGAATCCCTTCATTAGATTTAGAGCTTTTTGAATAAACCGGACTGAAATTCATATACGCCAAGTTATTTTGTGCTTGTAATATACCAATATAAATACAGTAATACGAATACGATAATAAGCCACATTACAATAACATAATTATTTTTAGATTTTTCCCTATTGAAAAAATATTGGACACGGTATTAAAAACAACAAAATACGGTAGAATCCGTTCATTAGAGCTTTTTGCCCGTTTCTTTTGTCTTTTTGCGTATAAAAGATAAGAGAGATATGAGATATGCATGAACCTGTGTTAAAGGTGGTGTGATAATTTGCAGCTTTAATTTGGCAGCGAATATTACTAGTGTTTTCCGCATATGCTTGCTTGCTTTTTCTGCTTTGGTAAGGTTGGTATAGTTACCAATCATGGATTTCGATGTCTGGATATTCAACTTTTTAATGATTACTCTAATTTATAACTATAATCTCTAATGGCCTAATGGGAGATCTTTAATTAAAGTTGAGTTTAGTCCAAACTCAAAATTAATCTATGCTCCGACCCAAAAATATAGTTCTTGTCTGGGAGTGTTTGGTGTGTGATGTTCGTAGTTTATTTTTTTACTTTCAATCTTGTTCGTTTAATTTTATTCGACGTGATGCTAAAATTGTAGTTCACGTACTTATTAGAATGTATTTTTGGCTGCCATAGATTTCTCCGATGTCTTGAAACTTTGTTGTTTCTGATTGAGCTTAGCAGTAAACTTGTTTCTTAGTTTTAAAACAAAACAAAATGATAAAATAGATTTATGAGATGTGTTTTGAATTAATGGAGTTTATGACTTCACCTATAATTTATGGGACTCTAAATGTAATTTTCCCTTTGTCTCAATTTTTTCATTCTTTATTTTCCTCTTTGTCACCTTTCTTACAACTAAAAGTACAGACAAGAACATGCGAAAACGTAGTTTAATCTGACAGTTTGAGTACATCTTCAAGAAAAAAACAAATATTTCTATCGGATGATCTATTTACATATATAATATTTTGTTTTTATAATTATTTTTTATAAGAGTGATCTACTATTTCAATCATTATATAAATATATCAAACTTATGATTAATTTATGAATGATATAAATTAATACAATTTTGTAAATCAAACATAGAACAAATAGTATGGTAAGAACCCATTGACATTGACATTAATGGAACTCTACAGCCCAAAATGTTGTTTATTGGGCCTCTCAATTTCGCTGGTCTGGTAAAGTCTCATTTATGGGCCTTCCAGCAGGTTTAACTTCTCCCTTTTTTAGTTTTTTGATCATCCAGCAGGTTTAACTTTGACTAGGTTAAAAGTTAAAACACCCCATAGAAATGGCCTTAACAAGAGCTAGTCAAAACCAAACACAACTTTGACAAAAAAGAAAAAAACAAAACCAAACACAACTATTCAGGAATATAATATTATTCCGGACCTGCGACCCCGTAGTCCATTATTTACACTTAAATTCTAACTTGTTTCGACCCACGGACCTGTTGAATGCGAGAATAAGTCTTAAAATTTGCTGAATGCAATCTAAAAATGACCTAAACTAAAGGGATTATGAATATCAATTTGTTACATTTCGATTATAGCTTATAAATCAAATATTTCTTTGTTACACTTTCGATATAAGACAAAGCCCATCGGGGCGCTATGTATAAATTTGCCCCACCATTTATTCAATATTTTATAATCACAATATTCATGTCTTGAAAATATGTAACATTTGCAATTCCAATCCGTAATTGGGTATATCTATCTAGAACTCTTCCTTGACATTCAATTGTTGTATAATTGGTTAGAATTGCAATATATATTTTTTTTGGATAATTTGTGCACCATGGTAAATTAGAAACATCACTTGTTATTAATAAATAAACTAGTGTCCTACCAAAAAAATAAAATTATAAATAAATTAGTATAATAACAAAATAATACACATTTCCAAGATTAGCTTCACAAAATATGGACCAAAACTTTCACTACCTATCTTCCTTTAATTTCATGAGGAATATTGCTTTTGTGAAGTTCCTCGTAATTATGTTGTGCATGACAAATATTTGTACAGATGTATACATTTAATAGAAAGGTAAATTTCAAGCATGCCGAAAATTATTCATGTATAAGCTTGAACTTTGAACTATGTGGTCCATAATCCATATTTTTTCTGTTTTTCCCTACCTTATTTCCCGAGCTCGAATACTGCAGAAACTCAATTGGAAACGATCCTTTTAATCCAAATTTTCCATGCACAAGCTAGGATTTCAACCTTAAACTTTGCTAAATTTCTTTGTTTTCACTTTTCATTTGGCTAAGGAGGATTAGTTGTAAATGCCAAGATGAATTGCATACTTCCTTGCTTATAGAATTTGATGGCTATTAATCTATACTTGAATTAAAAAATATTTTGACCTAACTCAATCTCAAAAAGCAAGTTCAAGAGGGAGGTTTGTCATACCATTATATATACGATGGATATTATATTTTTTATTTTTCGATATGGGATGGTTTAACATTCTAAACAAACTATTATGAAGTGGAATAACTATAATTAGGCAGAGTATATAGGATTCAAAAGCCCAAAGAAACTTTAATTCCAATAATTCGTCTAGCTAGTATAACTTTTGAGTAGTCATTGCAATTACAACAAGAAAAAGCAAGAATTTCAAAAAACTAGACTTAATTCCTAATTAATCATGTGCAACAAACACATAATTCAAGGACTATAGCCTTTTTTGTTTGATAGATGTTTAAACAAGAGGACAACAATGAGGTTAATTTTTTAAACTCCAGCTAAGGTTCATAATGATGAACATACTCAAGTGATCAAAGTACAAATGTGGCAAAGATTCAGAGGAGCTATATTCATGTCATCAAGGAAGCTTTAAGGGATTTATTAGTAACAAGTCGGCCACCAATTGGAAATTACTAATTAACCTCTGTGGTAATGGAGCTCGAAAAAAATCAGATGGGAAATCAAATTTTTTTTTTTGAATATTTGACCACGGGTTGATCATCAGGATAAAATATCTCGTTCCATGGCTGTAATTCCATCAGACCTTACCGTTACACAAAGATAAAAAGCTAAGATTGCTTGAAAAGCCAAAAAGTGTACATGTTAATTAATCATTGAAGAAAAAAAGAATGATGCTTAATTCATATGGTTCCAACTCAAAATTAAAGAAAAGACAAACATGATGCCCGTTTAGGATACTCTTCAAATCCTTCTATTTCATGCCTTTGGTCCACTCCCTTTTACTTTCCGTAACTTTCTAATACCGAAGGAACTAACTAGAAGAAAAATCAAGACAGAAATAAATAGGGTCAATTACATAACCCAAGTAAGGCCCGCTTTGCAATTTCATCATCGAAATCTTGTAATTTTACACTTATCCTTGAGGGGGTGTTTGTAAAGTTTTTCAGGGATATTATGTATACATTTTTATGTTTCAAGGAAAGTATTTATAAGGTTTCAGTTGACCCCAAGTGAATTATTTGTAAGGTTTTAAGATTTCGATGATATTTCTCTACGTGTTGTGATACGTTTAGTGATATATCGACAAAGGTTGGTGATCATGGTGTAGTGCGTCTACATGTACATGTACTCATCTGCGTCTAATGCTGTCAATTTCTAATGATTAAGTAGATAAAGATAACGTGATTTATGACTAATTAATTTAAACAAATTGACTAAATATACTGTGGAGAAAATTGAAAAAAACGCGGCCAAAATAGGTAAACCAGTAAAGTAATGAATTTTATTTGTACTCTTAATTTCATATAATAAATATGTATTTATCTTTCATTCTGATTTATGAGTTAAGATTAACTAGAATATGTGGAGACCATAATTTTGCAGGTTAATTAAGGAAAATTCACCCTATAATGATGATAATATGATCAAATGTCGTTTTCAATCCATATAGTTTGGATGTTGTTTTATATTACATTTTATGATACATTAATCCGAAAATTTATATCTAAAATTTAAAATGCACTTCATTTTTTATTTATATATTCTAATATTAATTGCTTAATTGCTTAACTAATTACAATTGAATAAGTAAATAACCGTTTAAATGCAACATTTAAGATTCATGTGCAGTCCCACGACAAGAGGTTTTCCTGCAAGAATTCACCGTGGTCGTCTTCAACACCACTCATCTGCAGCCACGGTGACGCCGTACAGAACCACCCATCTAACTGGTACTCACCGGCGATGCCCAAGAAAAGATCCGGCAAACCCAGAAAAGCATCATCAGTATTTATGTCCTCTTCGACTGAAGACGAAGATGAAGGTGACTGGTCATCATTTCTAGTGTTCCCGCCGTTCTCAGCCTTGGAAAGTACTACCATCTCCGCCGCCTTAGCGGCGGCAGCCTGGACATCTTTGGGGGAATTCGAGGCGGCGCGAGGCAGTTGTTGAACTAGCTCGGGGAAGTTTAGTACAGCAGAACGCCCTTTGATTGCAATGGCGGCGGCGTCGTGGGCTCTGGCCGCCATCTCCGCCGTGGCGAAGGTTCCCAACCATATTCGTGATTTTTTCCTTGGCTCGCGGATTTCTGATACCCATTTGCCCCAGCTTCGTTTTCGAACTCCGTGATATGATGATTGATTATTATTCTCTCTTTCCCCAAGATTATTGGAGATCTTGTTTTTGATTCTTTTAGCTGATGTTCGTGTTGAATTAGTTGCAATTATTTGGGTGGAGAAAAATGAGGAGGAGGTAGAGGCGGCGGCAGCGTCAGCGGAGGAGATGGTGGCGGAGGTGGTGGTGGATTCATGCATACACTCGGAGAATGTGACTTCTTCACCCATTGTTGGTGATTCGGAATAAGAATATTGTAATGGCACTTGGCTTTATTTATAGTGCTTGTTCGAGATAATTATAACGTGTTAACAATAATGCTTTAACCAATAGGTTGTGTTGGAGTGGCAGTCACTCATACATCCTTAACCAAATGTCATATTCGAATTTTGACTTTGGATATGAAGCAATTTATTCAGTAAGTGAACTATTCACTGTAATCGATGGTGCGTGAATACCTTGCATGCTCAAACCAAAAAAAACAATAGTGCTTTAATTTGAGATTGTTACAAATCATGATTATATTGCTAATTAACTATAGAGATTATTTGAGATTCCATCGAAATTAATTTGTCGGGGGACTTTTAAATTGATATAATGCATAAAGATATAATAAAGATAAAGTATAAACCCAGACTGCACATGTAGATAAATAACTAAACTAAAGAACATTTAAAGAAATAGTATTTTAGGGGAAAAAGGAAATCATAATCAATTTTCTTGGACCTGCCACATAATGTTACTTTGACAAACAAAGCATCCACATTTCAAAAAGAAACACATAATTGCAGTGCAAAAGAAGTACATCAGTGCATGTTTATTCTTTTCTATCTTTTCTTTCAGTAGAATCATGCCATACGTATGAAAGAAGTCACATAATGGATCATAAGAATGATGTCTACCCTCTCCACGAACACATGGAAATATAGTTTTTTTTGCCAATATTTTCCACTAGATAAGCTTTTAATACGGGTATTTGATACGACACAATATGTTATGGTGATTCTTTTAGAAGTATCTGTGAATTACAGTGTCTTACTTAGAGAAAGAAAATTGCTAAACGTTCCCTTCTAGTTGTCCATAAATTTTCATATTAATTCTTCTAAACATCAATTTGTAATTAAAAGAATAAAGTGCAAATTGATGTAATTTTATGTGCACTATATACACACAATATTCTTACAGTCCTTAATTCTTTTTCTTTGTTTTTCTTTTTTGACAAGTACTCGTATATAGATAGTCCTTACCCTTGACTATTGTTCTTTAATATGTTAATTATTAGAATAAATGAGATGTTCGTCAGAGAAAGACGAATAGAAGATTGTAGAAAAGGGTAATCAAGTGCACAGCAAGATATTCTAAAAATTATATCCTTCCAAAAATCCTATTCTACTGCATGGTGTCTTGTCCAACGGTGTCAGGGATATCAATTACTTCTCTAATGTAAAATGTCGAAATAAATCTCTGTCACCGTATCCATATCCGTGTTTCATAATTTAGGACAAACTGTCACAAACTCAAAACTGAATGTCAAGCAGCAAATTAAAAAAAAGGTAAACTCTCTGATCAAGATTAGTACGAACAAACAGAGGAAAATAAGAGTACTGAGGATACAATTGCAGTATTTTCTCTTAGTAGGAAGCTTAAATAATCCGTCCCAGATCAAGAATACAAATGCTTTTAAGGCAACAACTGAACATTTTAAGTAACCAAATACATAGTTGACAGTAAGAAAATATATAATGGCGCTGTCTAAGAGTAGCAACAATCTTAAGGACACGGCTCCCCTTCCACAATCTTTATACTCAAATGAAGAGGTTCAACCTTTTATTGTAAGAAATATAAAAATCTACATTCTACAGTTTTGCAGTGTGGAGCTGTTGCTTCAGCAAAGGCCTGACATATTCGTGGTAGCCATCAGGTATAACTGTATCGTTCAAAGGATCCTTCCAAGCCGCCTCATAAAGTTTGGGGTAAACATTTCCATCATAACGGCCAAGAATTGAGCTCAGGAAGTGGTCAGTGTAGTTGAACGAATCAACGAGAGATATAGCATTGGGACGAACCTAAAACAAACAAGTGAGGAAGACAGAAGGATGAATGAGCAAAAAAAAGAAATAATATTTGGGTTCTAACTTCTAAATAGTACAGTGAGGAAGTGAACAAAGATAAGACAGCAACAATCGACTTTTCTCTCTTAAGTTTTTGGTGAGGAAATCGAGTATTTCCCAATTATGGGCCAATTATATCTACTATCCCTGAGGTTTCCCTAACTATATTTTAGTTCCTCAATTTTCAGAAATTATAAAAAACTCCCTGACATTTCACTTTATTACGAAAACTTTCTTAGCGTTTTTCCTTTTAGATAAGCTGGAAAAGAAATATAGATTTATGTAATGTCTGAAAATCCTCAACTCTCACAAAATTAAAGAAAATAAAAATAAAAATTGAGGGAAAAGTAACGGGACCCAAATGGATGTTAATTTTTTGTAATGAAGTAAAACGTCGTGTACTTTTTGTAATCTCTAAAAACAGAGTGATTTAAGTTGTACATGCAGCAAAGCTCAAGGGTAGTAAATGTAATTTGCCCTAATATTATATTGTCATTCAAGTTTTTCTTGTCCTTTGTACTTACTGGAGCAACCAAACAACCAACATTCCTGACATCTAGTTTTTCTCCTCACCAACAAAATAAAATAAAAATATCCTTGTGCTAAACAAAATGTTTAAGGACAAACCTTGGAATACAATGATCGCAGCTGATCATTAGCAAGTGCAGCCTGCTTAGGGGTGAGATAGCTGGTGGCGAGGAAATCACCCTGGTACTTGTGAAGAAGAGAGAGACAATAAATACCACAAAGTGCCTCTAATTGTTGTCTCACTCCTTCACCTTGAATATCTTGTTGTAGTTTCGCAATAAACCTAAGAAGGCAAAAATTCTTTCCAATGAAAATCGAATCTTAAGAAATAGAAAATTACATAGAATCAGTACAGTACACTGAAATGATAGTGAATAGAATTCATACAATGAAGCCCTAGAACTCAAAATTATTGTACATTAGAAAAATGCTTACTTGGAGACAACAATTAATTGACAGTGAGCGACTGCTGCCTCAGCTAAATCAGCCGAGAGCTCTGCAAAGCCTAAAGGGAAAAAGAAAAGGGAAACTTGTAAACACATTTACAGACAAAGTGATCATAATAAGAATTCAAGGAAAGCAGATTATACGCGTGAAAAATAGTAGGAATGACCTACACTACTATAGTAACTCATCTTATTATAGTTCTTCCCATTAATTAGCAATTCATGCAATTTTCACATTAGGCATATGATGAAATCCATCCAAATGTAAACAAAAACAGTAAACAATTTTTCTTCTCTTCACTTCGCCTATTTGCCTGGTTGCATCTAAATATAGTAGGCTTATTTTCTCTCGCAATTTGCTGACTTATATGATAAACAGAATAAAGACGGAAAAAGATAAAGTTAAAATCAAGTATAAGTACCTTCTTCAGGGTTTGCAAACTTGCTCAGATTTTGAGCAACGGAAACAGACATTCTAGCAGCTCTTGCCTCAAATGCTTCCAATACTTGACTATGTTTTAACCAATCCTCAGCTGCAAGAAAGTAAGACTTTACCTTAAAAACAACAATTCTTTAAGAGGACACGAAGTACCCAAAAAAATTGTTCTTCTCATGCTATAGACTTCCAAAAATTTGATTCATTGGATTTTGTGTACGTGTGTATGTATTCTGGAGATAACATTATTTCATTGTATAAATTATCTACTTTCAAGAAAGACTAACATACCTTTTTGAACATCACAGCGGCATTGCATTAGATGCTCAATATTTCCCATATAAGCAATTGTTCCCACTGGCTTTTTGCCAGTTCCAAGCTGAGAGACAGTCTTCACGAGAAACCTAGCTACCTACAGGAGAAAATGTACATTAGCTGAAAACCCATAAGATGTAAAGATGTATCCTCAGCAAACAACTAATGATTAAGAGCAAAACTTTAGAACATCTAAACTAACAGAGTATATAACTAGTTACCATCCAACAGCTTCTCATGTCAAGTTCAGTTCCATTCCATATAAAGCACAATTAAGGTAAAACAGAATGATGTAGAGAAAAATGGGAATAAAACAATGTGCAGCCGAACAAAGCAACCATTGTTGCAGATAATCATCATTCACACTCAGAGCAAGGGTTTAGTTCCAATCAGTAACAATGTGTATAATATAAAAACAATTTGTTCCCTGTTTAAGGAAAAAATATGAGACAACTCAAATCTATCTTTTGTGAAACTTCCCTATACTTCTACAAATGCATATCTTGGAAGTTCAATCCCAATGTCCCAGTGCACCTCAGAAGAACTTTTAACTATTATGAATTATGTATATCCAACAATGATATCCATATCCTACATAACTAACTCTTTTGACATTTGGCACATTTTTAAAGGCAAATGTAAAATAAGAAGTTAAAGAGAAGATGATACGCCAAATTTGAATGTAGTATAATTAGCAAATGTCACTAGTTTTGTCATCTCTCTCTCTTGAATAACCACTCAAACTAAACACCAAACTCCAAAGTCTATTTTCCTATCGGACCTATCCTTCACAGCTGACCACAGCAAGCAAGGTCATCAATTTTAACACTGGGCTTTGGCTCCATCTTCAACATTATATATAAAATAGAAAAGATAGAGATTATAAACACTACCTGTAGAAGCAGGACAGTGTTGTCTCCTTCGTAAGTACAAGCTGGAACGTAAACTGCAAATAATTCTGGAAGCCCACTGCTGCACAGATAACCATGCCCTCCACATAACTTTCGACATTCTTCAATTCCATCCTATATCACATACAAGAATCTTCAAGAGACTGAACAACAATACTGACAGTAAGGTGAAACTCTTTTCATTTGGTACCAACTTATTCATAATCTTTTTTTTTTACCATAGAAACATTCTAGATATTGTGCATGCCCACCAAAAATTAAGCAGGAATAAAGTAGAATATAGGCTTGCACAATCATGCAAATTGCATACATCAAACATACAGAAGATAAGGTATCAAAAGACAAACAAAAACGAGGATAGATTCTCATTTATGACTTACAGCAGTGGCAGTAGTAGTCAGGGATTTCAACCCTGCAGTGCAAGCATGAGCTTCAGGCAGTGTTGAGAAGTCATTGGCTTGCAGCTTTTGTGTTACATCCTTGTACAACCATTGTAGCCATTCACCAACAAATCTGAAGGCATAAGCAGAAGCCAGCAAAGGGAAAAGTCTGCTTTGCTGAGTTTTGTAGTCAATGACCTATAAATGAAACAGGGTCGAATTATGTGATATATCTAGTCATGTCTGAATACTCTCGGCCCACAAAAGAAAGGAATGAAAGGAGATACTTAAATCAAACACATGAGATAAACTAACAAACAAAGTGAGCAAGGAAATGCAAATAAGTAAGTAACTGATACACACAAAGAGCAAAGAGATATCACTGACAGTATTTTTTGAAAAGTTGTGCATGCATAAGCACGCAAGCTTTCGATTTATATATAAACTGGAAGAAGTGAAAGTTACAACACCATCAACCATAAAGGTAATCAAGCCTCACTTTTTTCAACGAACTGTTACAAGTCAAATACAAATCAGAGTGAGATAAATGGTTCAAATAAGACTCTTAAGTGGTATACTAATTGGGTTACTCATAAGAAATTGGTGTGCAAAACAAGTGCTACTTTTCAACAAGTAGAGGATTTTCTGGAATTCCATCCACAGAGAATGGAAGTTTAGGAGACAAAATTGAGGATTTTCTGCTATTACATTTGTGGTAGGATTCTTTAATGTCAGATTTCCTATTTACTAATAATCTCTTCTTTGAAAGAGATCACAGACAACAACAAAAATCATAATTCCAAGAGCTCTAGGTCTCTCTCTGTATGAATCACAAGGTTCTAGCTCCCTACGAGTTCGATTAATTCATCTTCACCAATAGGTCATTTAAGAAAGCGTTAAAAAAAAAGGCAAAGGTCCCTTTTTGATAGCTGGTTCACAGTGGCCTGTGACACAATCCTTATTGCATCACAACGTAACAAAACCTATCTAACAAGTTACAAACAATAATTTATTACAGTTTTAGGTCAAGCAAGCACAGATATTAATGAAAAATAAGACAAAAAGAACAGTACTTTAGGGAGTGAGACAAATTGTTTCACCTTCATCACTGAATGATTTGACACTTGTACCAATACTAAAAGGATATCTTCTATTCAGGAAAATGGTATACCATTCAAAATTATTAATGCAACTGGACTAAAAATAATAGCCAGTCTCCTACCTGAGTTTCAGGTCCACCCTTCTGTGATCCAAATTGTCTACGTACAGCACTATACCTTGTAGCAATACAAACAGCTTTTGATAAAGCACATGAAGCATCTGCTACAATTTGTTGTCGGACATATACCATAGTCCCATAAACTAATTGACGTGGCACATCTGATTGCTTACATTTTCCTTCCCTTGTTACCTGCAAGACCCTGAGACATTCAACAGAAATTTTTTTAGACTACATCAAATTCATGAAATCATATTTCGATCTCGAAAAGGTTACAAAAAGAAAGAAACTGAGTAACATTCTTTTCTACAGTTCTACAGCTCTACTAGGTGTTATTTTCAGTTCATCTCAAGGCCAAACATGCAAACATTTCTTAAGGTCTTGGGTATAATAATACTTGGTAGGAGATTTTAAGTTCTGTGGTGGATTGTATACGCTTTTTTAGTTTTGACCAATTGTCAAACATCCTGGAGTGAGCTTCAGTCTACCTAATAATCAACATTGAAAAATCATTGAAAATGAACAAATTTGCGAGGAAAACAAAAGAAAATGAAGAACTTACAAAAGTTTGGAATGATACAAGAGAGAAGTGGAAGAAGGCAAATGCAATTAAGAACGAGGTAGCAAAAAGAATACAGGGAAAAATCTGTACTTTTACTTCAAACTTTGTCACTTTACGATAGCATTATGTAATTTTAAGCTATTTGTTTTAGTCCTACCCATAAGCTATCATTTTTATCGATAAATTAGACCCATTTGGTCCTAATCCAATTTGCCCAATCTAGACATAAGAGGAACACTGATGACATAAAATGATAAAACAATCCTGTTACAAGTTCATTCCTTAGAAAATATTGTGAAAAATTATAAGAAATAGATTATTTTCCAAATCACAGGCCAAACTTTCCATAACCATAGAGACACCAAACAGCAGTAATCCAATTATTTGAAATTATTCACCTACATTTTGACAAGGCGAATAACAATTAACATTTCTGAGCTCACATGATCTGTAGAGAATTAATCACTCAAAGGAGTATGTGCATGTGGGTAAATCTCAACAATTAGGGAACAAAAAGTTGTAGATCGAAAGGAATTGAAAAATTAAAGTGGCATATATGGATCACAACATACCTCATCAACATCTGATTTCTTGGAATCCGAACATGATCAAATCTCAACACTCCATTGTCCATAGTATTGTATGCTCCATTTCCAAATTTCATTCCAATATCACCAACTGTTATTCCTGGAAGAGGTCGATGGTCCTCCAAGCTCCGTAGTTGGACAATGAAACCTAAATAGCACATGTCATTTTACTATTTCTGAAAAAAGATTGCATCAATTATTAAAAAAATAAAAATTGAAAGAGGTGACTTGTACATACCATGAACACCATTGTCTTTACCATCTATAATTAGACGAGCATAAACAACAGCATGTGTTGACACCTTTCCCAATCCGCCAGGCCACCACTATTCAGAAAATAATCAAGAATATAATAAATGATAGAAAAAAAAGCTGGAAAAACTCAGCATTGAAATTCCAAGTACAAAATACATAAAAGACCAACAATATCATAAGTACCAGGCGACAAAGCTACATGTTTCCTCATGTAATCCAATAAAGTTAAAGCAAACAGATTTCCCTTGTAACTTACTTTGCTAGAAGTCAATGTAGGACTATGTATCACAAATTCGTCTGTATGAGGATCAAATGTTGCAGTCGTTTCTAGGCCTTGCACATTGGAACCATGACCAAGTTCAGTTTGAGCGTAGCATCCAATTATTTGCATCTTATACGCCAATGGCAACCACTTTTGCTGTTGTTCATCTGTGCCCTGGCCTTTTATGGCTGGCACAAACATTCCCTGATAAATTCAGAGCAAATCACAAAAGTTCAACAATCCAATTTATCCGTAAAAGCAGGCAGAAAAAAAAAAGGGACCAACAAAATAAGAAACTATAGGGATAAGCTACCCAATGAAGATCAGTATAAGCTGGTTCATCCACATAGAACCTTAATTTAGATGCCTCTTCTTCTGCAACATGAAAAACAAAAGCATGGGACGATACTCAGACAAGGACGTAAAAGCAATTATAGTCACTGATAACCCCGAAGAAATGACTCACCAGATAGGTGAAGTTCGATAATCCGTTTCCATGCATAAGCAGCCTTTCTAAGAGTATTCTTAAACAATTCCTTTCTTGCTAGCATAGTTCTGTCATCCTTCCGGAATGCCTAAATTCAATGAATTAAGTATATTAAAAACCACTCAAAGAGAATTTACCAAAATAATCCCTCAACAGAGCATCAGATAAAGGTATTCCTTCTTCATGAAAAGACTACTGATGCAACTTTTTTCCTGCACATATCTCCTTAAGATCCATCTTCTGTTATTACAAGTTCCATCCACCTCATCAAGTTGGTGTGTATGACACAAACCCATTTCCCTTTTTAGTTCATAAAAATAAACTTTGAATTGGGGAATATTACATTTTTAGAACCACCACACAAATTAGGCTTATACAAATGCTTCCACTTATTCTGTAGCTATTCTTTCACTATCCACCTCAACAACAAAATGAAAATCCTATTCAGCATTAAAGAATCTTAAGTGTGTGAATCCTTGTTATTTAACTGAAATACTTCATTACCACTCACTAAATGATAAATTTTGTAAAAGATGAAATCTGCATTAATTTAACTACAAATCAAATGCAGAAATTTCAAGCCATGTATGGTTGGAAAAATCTAAGATTGAAGTAAGAGATCAGTTTGGAAAATAACATAGAACAGAAGTACTAATTACACCTGCAAAACCAGATTCAATCAGCAGGTAGTTAATTACTTTGTGTTTCTCTCTTCGATATACATTTCTATGAATTTAAATATGCCCCATCTATATGCCTTTACTATTACTATGTCTCCCTCCCAGAATAAGAATTCAGTCTAGCTTTGAGTGATATTATGTGTGAGTTTTTCTTAGACGATCTTACCCAAAAAAAAATTATTCGCTGGAATATCTGGTCTTATCTCAACTCTTTAAGTTCAGCAGAAAATATATTCACTGTCGATTTTAAGGGGAAAAGAATCAACTGAAGCACTCGGCTCCGAAAAGAATACTAGTATATATATACGCATCTATTCCCAACAGCAGATTATCATTTTTAGAGTAAAATCAACTATCACAAACTCTGGTTTACGAAACGTCAACCCAAAATTCCATCCAATTTCACCAAATACCCAAAATTCAACCACATCCAACTTAATTCCCACACACACAAGCGCGCGCATAAAGTAGAAGCAATTCAACGTGAAAAATGGAAACAGGTAGAGCAAAATTACAGGATCACTGGCAACGAGCTTGGAAATACGATCGGAGACTTCGAAGTTGTGCCTGGAGCCAGCCCAGACAATCTTCATGGCCTCGACATCAAACGCCGCCTTCTTCCTCTCATCAGCTAAATGATCCACTCCCTCCATTTTCTCTCAGATCAAAACAACAAAACTAAGCTAATAATTTACAGATCAAAGATAAATCTTCTCAATTGGTCTGAGAAATCGTAAATCATCAATATATATAACTTAGAAATGAAAAAGCCTATAGATGTATAGAATGTAGGTGTTAAAAGAGAGTTTTGCGATAAGGATTTGCACACGTAATGTTGAACTTCCCGAGGACATCGATTTGATGTGTTTTCAATGTTATATATAGAAATATATTATATAGTATGATACACGGTTATTTTTAAATATATAATTATTATATTATATATCATATTAAATATTTGTTTAATGATAATGTGGAGAAAATCATACAATATTTATTTTGATAGTAAATGTTAAAAAAAATAAATTCGTGCATCATAGTATATAGTATATACTATATAGGTTGTGTCGCAAATTCGCAATGTGTAAATAGACACACATTTTTCTTTTTCTTTTCGTTTTTGTTGCTAGCACAAGTCAACACCGGCCAAAAGATTTGACCCTTTCAAATACTTTTTTCTCCAATATATTTGACCATCAGAAATACTTTTCTGCAATTATAGTTTTCCATTGCAGTTTGCAAATTGTTAAATATGTCATTACTCATTAGGTTAATAATTTCACTTTGAATTTTTTAAAAATATAGAGCTAACTTTGATTCTTGAAAAGGCCTACCAACCTATTCTATTTTTATTTTTAATATCATGTCTCCACCATGGTATTAAATACAATGATAAATATATTGAAATTAATTTTAAGTGTCTTTCCTAATATTTTTAATTATGAAATTATCGGATTCAGATCTTTAACAAATCGGATTTATTAATTCTATAATCGATACTTTGAAATAGTTTGAATTATATATATTAATAGATGCCCACCACACTATTTAATTTTCCCATGCGTCGCCGACCTACCCTAAGCTCATCTCATTAAACAAACTCTCACCAAAAAATTAATCATCAAATTACCATGCAAAACGATTACTATAGTTGTCTAAAGTAACTAACCATCACTAGAAAGATTAATAATTTTTTTATTTCTAAATCTCATTTATATAGATAGAGTTTAATCTGAACACTAATGACATAATTGGTATGCGAGAATGATGTGGTAATGGAATGTCCATTCCTAAATCCATAATTGGTATAATTTTTGGATCGAAAATGATTATTCGCGAATGAATGTTCATTCCTTTATGCATCGGATTAGTCATTCCATCATTCCCCAGGGTATTATTACCTATTACCAGTGCTCCAGGAATGAATTATTTATATAATATTTCATTACAATATTTATTAAATTCATCTAATATCATAATATTTTTATAAATACAAATTACATGTTAATAAACACATTGGATATTAATTAAATTATATAAAAATTATATTTGCACAAGCTAAAATATGTTATACATATAATCTAACTCCATCTATTTTTTCTATGCATATCTAAAACTAATATAAAATACTATATATGTATATAATATAGTTACAAAAATAATATTTTAGTAATCTGAGAGTGTTGGAAAAAACAAATTCTACTCATGTTAAGTAGAAATAAGCTTAGATGTTATAAGCACCAACGAATATGCTTTTGGCATGCTAAAATGACATATTCAACTGAAAAAACCACAGTAAACTGAACAATATTATATTCAACGCAACACCTAAAAATTTGAACATTAATGTACACCTAAAAATGGTGTCATATCACCTTTCATTATGCATGTTAACTAAATTTTGTTAATTTTTCATTTAATACTACTCATAAAATTATAAAAAATTTATAACA
The DNA here is from genome assembly GCA_958496215.1 of Verbena officinalis. Lineage (NCBI taxonomy): Eukaryota > Viridiplantae > Streptophyta > Magnoliopsida > Lamiales > Verbenaceae > Verbena > Verbena officinalis. Next base: position 4,180,981 of record OY292385.1, read on the forward strand.
TAGTAAACATTTAAAGATGTATTTACTATAAATATTTACATTTAAAGAATCTAACTAGTGTTTATGAAATTATTCTTGAAATACTTAAACTTAGATAAATATCTATTTATCTTATTATTTTATGGCCCCACCAAGATTATACTTGTCGTAAAATATGAAAAACAAAATAAATCGAGCTTCTTAAATCAAAATAGGATAAATCTATTGAAATTTAAATATAGATGTCTGTATTTTATATCTAGAAATACATTAGTAAATCTTTTTGTCGTTAAAAAATGAGGAGATAAAAATAAGAATGTATTGGCATTTCAATCACTTTTAGTGCTTTAATTGAACTGATGAGTATTGGGGGAGGCAGTGAGATGAAATTTAAAAATCACAGCGAGTCGATTTGATAATTTCTTTTTTACAGGGGGTAATTTGAAAATTTATATTTTCACAGGGAGTAAACTGCTATTAACTCCATTATTTACTGGTGGCTTAACAAAAAAAACCCTCCATTTACCGTCTATTTACCATAAAAAAAAAAAAAAAACTGCGCCACCCTCCATTTACCTAAACTAAAAACAGGTCCACCGTCCACCGCCCGTCCTTGTCTCCAGCCGCCTCTGCTACTTATCGACTCTCGCCGCAGTAGGAAATGGCCGCCTCAGCTTCAATCTCTATCTCATCCACAATCACGAAGCGCCCTTCTTACTCCAATTCGTGCAGAAAGATCCATACTAACGCGCAAACATACCTGTCCATTGCATTTAAACATAACTTTTCTTTTTTTTTTTTTTTTTTGTAGTTTTACCAATAGTTTTAGATTATAGAAATAATTACCGACCATCCCTGAGGTTTGACTCAAATACAAAAGAACTCCTACTGTTTCAGAAAACTACCAACTCCCCTGAGATTTATTATCTCTCTCACGAACTATCCCTAAAGTTTCCGTAATGCAACCTTTTTTGCTCTTCAACGTTTTTCATGGAAATGAAACTAAACAAGCTAAAGTTGTTAACGTCAATGGAAAATAAAAGAGAAGCATACCTAAAGGTACATGTATTGATACTATGATGAACTCTCCCATTTAGGAGTTTCCCAGTCTATGTACTCTCCCATTTAGGAGTTTCCCAGTCTATTGTACTAAACGATTAGATATTCTTGATTGCAAGTTCTCCAATTACATATGAATAGGAGAAACCGAAAAATGAACAATTTAGATTTACAATCTACAACAAAAATCATTAAGTTCAACTTTTGCTAGGAGGAAGCAGCCCGTGCGCAGCATCAACGAAAAGAACGTTAAAACCATACCTCTTAGGCACTGTTTCCAAACCCGGAAATAAAAGCACTTTTGAGCCTTTTCCTTTTCCTTTCAGCAATCTGAGAGAGTTTGAAAAACTGAATTTTACTCATTTTAAGCAGAAATAAACTAGATGTTATAAGCACCCACGGATATGCCTTTGGCATCAAGTTCTTGCTTCTTAGTTATTTTTAAAAGTGCTTCTAGCACTTAGATGAAAGTTTCTTGAGAGTAGCAAAAGTACTTCTCAGCTTCTTTCCCCAAACACTCAACTGATGCTTTTTAACTTGCTCACCTTTTTTTCCCAACACCCCACTTTTACAACTTTAACTTCTCCAGAAGCATAGAATTTGCAAACATCCGGTAAGACAGAGCATATCTCTTAATCATGTCAGACTGTTGTGAGAAGCAGTTTTGAGAATATCAGCAATGACGAAAATGCCCATAACTGGTCCTCACAGAGCAGATATTTCCCAACAAGTTTCTAACAAGCTGATCATTTAGTTTCCCTCCATATAATGTATACTAGGTCAAATTCCCAACTAACAATGAAGTAAAATTCCATCACGAACATACATTATTTCTTCTCATAAGTTCTATACTTTCGGCAATGGTCGACCCAGCAGTCCCAACAAAACCTAGAGTCGCACAGCTACATATACTTTCTTCCATATATAGGACTATATCAGGTAATGATACACCCTTGCAATTTTGCAGATCAAACTTATTCCCTGAATTCATAACATCCGCAGCAGTTCGAGCTACTAACTCGTCTCCCTCTTTCAGAGCAAACATTTTAAAAGAATCATAATCTTTCACCAAATCACCCAAATAAGTCCCAGTCCAATTAAGCTCAGGAAGATCAGTCATTACAAACACATGAATCGAGAGCGAACCTTTTTTCTGTTTCAACGAGTCTAGCTTCTGCTTCAGTCTTAGGAAAGTGCTTTTCCAGTGGTTCTTGAACTGACCGTCCAATAACCTAAGCTGCGCACAAACAAATGGAGCCTTAATCGTCTCGAGAGCAAATTTCTTCCCGGAATTTACAATTTCCGGTACGAACGGTAGAAACTCGATCTTCTGTAGTATTAATTGTATCCTTTGATCTCTTGGAGCTTCATGGATGTCGATATGAGATTCGGATCCCTTATATGGTGCAGTAAAAAGGCTCCCAAATGCAAGAACAGTTGCTCGTCCAGCTGCAGAGGTGGGGCCGAGGGCATTATAGACATTTTTCCTTTTTCTCGTGAACGTGATTTTCTTTCTCTTCTTGAGATCGTCGTCTGCTTGAAATGAATCGAGAGCACCATCGTTATCTGTTTGGTATGTCCATACTGTTGTTCGGCAATCTTCTTGTGAAGCAAATAAACAAGTGTCAACATTTCCGTTGTATCCGGAAAGAAGTGATCCGCATTGTTTCAGCTTTTCAAGCAAAGTTGAATCTGCATTACAAGCTGATTTGAGATCCACCTGACACCACATTGAGACGAAAAACCTGAAATCTATGAATCTGACAGCTGGAGGTGACACTAGAGACGAAAGATCAATTATATCAGCCATGGAAATGTACCTGCAACAATCGAGAAAAGAAAAGCACCTTAGGCTCTGTTTGGATCGTCAGATTTGGGTTCAGGGGATTTTAAATCCACCGTCCAAATCGACTTGGCCGTTTGGCTAAGAAATGAAATGAATGGATTTCAAATTTACTATTCCAAGAGAGTGGATTTGAAGACCGAGATTAATGGATTTCAAATCCGTTCAAAATTAGTGTTAGTTCAAGCTTCAAACCTACTCCTTAATACATTAACTATAAACTCTCTTCTCACACACACACTCATGCACCCACATTTTCACTCACATACACACTCGCACATTTTTCACATACATACACTAACAAACATTTCACACACAAAAAAAATGAATTAAATATACGATAAAACAAAAGGTTGAAGTTTAGTTCAGAACTTGAAAGGATTTGAAATTAGTTCATAAATTCTTTATATATATCCAAACAAAAGACTTGAAAGTGTGTGGATTTAAAATTCCATTTATTTTAAATTCCTTGCCATATACAAATCCGTCGATTCATCATGTAAAAGTTCCTGGAATAGTACTTATCAGGAATCACAGTCAAAATAAGTTTATATTCTCCCTCAGAGTTCCTAATTTCTCCTAAGACAGACAATAAGGATAGAAAACTGAAACCATTGGTCCAAAAAAAGCATTGCAATTTAAACACACGCATTAACAACACAACGCAAATACAACTTAGCCACTAGACAAAGCTCCTTTTCTTAGCCAAAATGAGAAGTAGAACAATTTGAACACACATTAACATCAGCTCAGGATACAATGGTTATTTCTTACTCAACCAGAACTTAAATACGGCAATTCAATTTATCAAGATTGCAAGTAAAATTATTTAAAAACTAAATAACTAGGTAAACATTATAAGTCAGCTTAAGATTAAGTTTCCATGATCAAGAAAGGGTTGAAATAAGCTAATTCCAGATCGATTTTTCTAGCATATTTTCAATGCCAGACTCCAAGACTAAAACTTACTTCTTAGAGTGAGTAGATAAATACAATAAAAATCAAACCTAAATAATAAAGAGAGTACCATATGCAAAAAGTAATGATAAAAAGCTGAACTTGCCTGCGTTCGCGGATAAGCTCGATACTATGGTTCCAGACTTTGAATCTCAAATCATTCGGATCCAAAACCCTAAATTTCGGGCAGCTGCCGAGGGCAACGGCATGGTGATCCAGAACAGGAGGCACAATCAACGTCCGATTCAGAATGGCGGCTATAAGAATAGCGTTTTTGAACTCGGATAGCTGGTTGCTGAATCCGCTGTGGGGGGCATACCAGAGGAACTTTTCTCCCGAACCACCGATTGTTGTAGAGCATTGCGGTGAGAGAAGAGGTCGGGAATTTCTTGAAAGGGGGAGGAGGGAAGGGTAAATGAGGGTTTTGGAAAGGACGAAGAGAGCGACGATGATGAAGATGGAGAGGATGAGTGGCGTTCTGTAGCTTTGGTGAATTGTGGGTCTCTTTCTCCATTTGCTGGTGCCTCTGTTGGAGTAGTGGAGAGTTGAATCCATGTATGCTTCCTTGAGATGATGGAACTCAAAACACTTGCAAATTGCCCACACCGCCACAAAACCACCAAAACAGCCGTATGCGGCGGCGCGAGTGGCGGATCAGCGGTGGCGATGGATGGGCACGATCTCGTAGATGTACTCGGTCGAAAACAACATTATGAATCTTTAATGAACATGGAAATTTCTTGTTTCATGAAATGAGAATGAATTAAAAAAAAAATTAAAGTTTTAAAATAAACTAAAACTCCAGATTTGCTTATGATATATTCTGGAGCGGTCATGTGAGCGTATAGTTAATTTCTTTTCTTACACTCCTAACTCCTTAATTAAGAAAAATACATTAAGTTTTGTTAAGGGTTTTTTTTTTTTTTTTAAAGGAAAGACCCTCCGATAGGGGAATTATATTAATTTAAATTAATAATAATAAAGTCACGAACTAAAAGGGAATATCATCCAAACTAACACGAATCAAAACTGTATATCTAGTTAAAACGTGAGTTACTCTATTAGTATTACGGCGAACAAAAGAAAACTGATAGTCATTAAAACTACTAAACAAACTACGAATATCCGAAATTAAATTGCCCAAAGAAGAGAAATTCTTCGAGTCACCCTGAATCTTCTGGATCAAATTCAGGCAATCGCCCTCAAAAACCACCCTAGACCAACTAAAATTCCAAACGAGCTTCACCATCGTCAAAGAATCCAGCATCTTCGCATATTCCGGATCACTCGGCCCCGGGATCCGAGCCGACTCCCAACCAACGCAAATCTGTAGTTTTCAATAGTCGAGTAAGTTTAATTATATTTTCCTTTGAATTAAAGGGTGTAAATATAATTATTCCTTTTTATAATGAAGGTTCAAATGGTTCAAATTTCAAAATAATAACTATCAGAATACAGAAATTGGCCTCTTTGAAGAAATATTGTTTTCGGTTATCAATTAGTCAAGAGTGACAAGAGCAGTTGACATGTCCTTTTCTTTTAAAAAAAATTAAATTTATTAAAACATTAACTTTTAACTAATTAAGATGAAGATATGTTTAATGTTATAAATTAAAAATGACAATTATAATGTGAATAGGAGAAATATAACTGTGACTTACAGTAAAATTATTATTTCAATAATTTATTTAATTGCATTTCATAGTAGAAAAAAAACAAAAAACACAATTATAATTGGACAATCAAACGAATGAATTAGGATTTTTTGTATTCATTTAGAAAAAAAACACACAAGATTTTTGAATAATATAATTTCATGAGATTTTTGTTGTTACTTAGAATTAATACATCCATATTTTAAAAAAAAAAAAAACCCTTATTTCAATCTTTAAAAACACTTGCAACAAGTTTACAAGGCATGGAAAAGATGGCGTACTTATTACAATGTGACCACATTCACATGGAATTACATAATACATTACAACAACAGCTCAAGAAACTTTATTAAACTAAAGGGCAAATTACAAATAAACCGCGCTCTTCACTAAACATATTCTGAAATTTTACAAATGACTAACATATCCTAAGATTTGGAAAATAATTATACCCAAAAACACCCTCAAACTTAATCATTGACCCAAGGTGTTTTTCGTGAACACACAAATCTAAGGGGGGGTTTTGTAATTATTCCTATACGAAAATCAGCACCCCGCTTGTTTTGCTTCTAAACGGGAAGCCGTCCAATCCGCCTTCGAACATTAAACCAGTCTTCAAACTTCCTCCAAACTCTCTGGTACAAAGATTGCAGCTTCTCTCTCAACTGTGAGCTTGAAAGAGACAAGTTCATAACAATAACCTCAAAAATGGAAAGCACCAAACAGAGCAGATACAGAATTAGCCTATTGGACTCTGGCAATAAAAGAGACCCCAAAGAAGCCAGACCAAGAGACCAAAACAACCCAACAAAAGTATTACGAACTCGAATTACAACAACGTTGGAAGCAGAGCAAAATCTTGCATTAGCTAGAAGAACAATGCAGTAAGCAAGAAACAGAAGAGAAAAGATAACAACAGCCATGGTGTTCGGGTGGGTGTCGAAAGGAGTTTTCTCTGTTCCTTGATATTTCAATACCAGAAGGTTTAGAAAGGTCGAAATAGATGAGAAATAGATTTCATATGGGGAAATATGCATGTTCTGCATTTGGAGAAATATGACTTTGTAGCTTAACAGATTGATCAAGAGAGAGAAGGGACTTGAGGAGAATCTTGTTCTTGATCGACCACCATTATCCATATTGTGGGGGAGAGAGAGAGAGAGAGAGAGAGAGATGTTGAGATTGATCTGAAATGTGATATGGAGATCATATATATATAGACTTGTGAAGGATTTGAAGGAAAACAAATAGGGTGAATTATATCCACTGCACTAAGGTATGAGGTTCCCAGCTATAACAATTCACTCCCTTTATTTTCAGAAATTACAAAAACCTCCCCAATGTTTCACTTTGTTTCAAGAAAATCCCTAAAACTATACAACAATAAACATTAAGCCAAAAAATGCAAATAACAGTCTATTTTAGGGGGCTTTCTAGCTTAATGTTGTATAGTTTCAAGATTTATTTTTTGTAATAGCGTGAAACTTAGGGAGTTTTTTGTAATTTCTAAAAGTAGAGGGACTAAATTATAAATTATGCAAGACTTGAAGGTACATAGCAGATGTAATCCACCCAAACAAATATTCATGTTGGAAAGAGTTGTCTACTTAGCAGCAGGCAATAGAAGGCTGAAAGGGTTCAAGGTTCAAAAAGTCCTCTATATATAAAAACCAGATAGAATGTTGATTTGGTTATGGGGTTTATAGCAATAAGCAGATATCAGACATTGTTTTCATCTGTGTAAGGAAGTTTGGTGGGGTCTTAGACTCTTAGTTCAAGACTCAAGAATGGACTTGCTATGTAATTTCCCACTAGGCCACTAGTTTTCTATTCTGCCTTTCATTTTATTTCCTATTTCATTTTATATGTATATGGGTGAAATTTACACGTATGTCTTTCAAAAATATTTTTGTATTTGTTTTGTTTAATTTCCAATCATTTTTTCCAGAATTTGGGCACTGCAGAAGCCCAATATGAAAGCGATTCTTCTAAATTGGTTGCTTCATGCCTAAATTACGTTTTAAATTGGACATTAGATATTGGCTAAAGAAATTAATTTCACACCGAGCTGGAGATCGACTCATCACCACAATTTCCAAAAGCAAACAAGTATTTTGCGCTAATAGCAAGTTAGCAACTCTTGGTTTAAAAAAATAACAATAATAACAATATTTCACACGCTCAAGATCCTGCAACAGCTCAGAAATCCGCTTGCAGATACTGTTCGCTTTAGGAAAGTCACCTGGGAAATGCACCTCACGGTTTTAAAATGTATCTACAAGGTGAAGTTATCCACCTCCTTATAAGAAATATTTCATTCTCCTTTACGACCGATGTGGGATACTACAAATCTGAAACGTGAGAATTATCTCTGAACCCACATTGGTGGGGCAAGGCAAATTCAATAAGTTTATAAGTTAACCCGATAAACTTAACTTTATATATTGGATATCTCTTTTAGGTTGTAATTTAATTCCAATTTCAGCAAGTACTCAGTAGATTTGGAGACTAACTCTCGCAATTTGAGGTTCTATTTCAGTGGTATTGATTATATTATATTATATTATATATATATTTTTTTTTTACATCATTTATAATGTTTGACCTGCACTTTCGGAAGAATCGAATTTGCGGTTCAAAGGGTTAAGGGTTCATGTTGAACTAGTTAAGGTAAATGGCACTACTACTTTTTATGCATAATAAAACCGACATGATGAGTGTGAGGGTTGATGTTGACATCACAAAAGTGCGCGCTTTTTAATTAATTGTTAAAAATCATTCCAAGCATATTTTTTCTCAAAATTTTTAACTCCTCTATACTATATATAAAACATCAGACCCCTAATATAATTATCTGGTCAAACTTTTATTTTGATTTAAATTTTATTTAATTTAAGGGTCAATTAAATTTAGAGCCAAGAAAATTTACTAAACGACAAGTCATTACTCTCTTATTTGCTAAAACTTCTACTATGGACTACATGATAGAGAAAAATAAAACTTCGGTTTACTACTATTGAATTAATGGACCTTGGCAGCTCACTTCGGTTTACTACTATTGAATTCATGGACCTTGGCAGCTCAACCCCCAAAAGTTAGCTTAAGAGGGGAGATTTGTCAAGCCATTATATAGTGAACCCCACATCTTTGATTATTCGATGTGGGATGGTTTAACACACCCCCGTCACGCCCAGAGCCACAGGAATATGTGGGACAAACTGGAGCATGAAATGATTTGCAAGAACATCTGCGAGGAGCAGGGGTGGAGAGACAGGCCGAGAATCGAACCCGCTTTGATACCATGTTGAATTAATGGATATTGGTCTAACTCAACCCCCATAAGCTAGCTCAAGATGGGAGGTTTGTCAAGCCATTATATAGTGAACTCCACATCTTTGATTATTCGATGTAGGATGGTTTAACAACTACATCCAACCCGTTTGGGTATATGCCCAACTAAGTTGTGAGCCGTCAAATTATAATTTTGATGATATCAAAAAGCATAATAAAATAAAATAATGATATCATCAAGTCTGATCTAATACCTTAGAATATAGTTACGAAGTGAGTAGGATCACATGAGCCCAAAATTTAATCACCGGCCCTACCAAACTATGGTATTTCAAGTCATGGTTCTACCTTATACTTGTTTGAAATCCCTAAACCAAAATATGCTTTATCTATACTAATAGATACTATATATGGACCTTTAGAACTTGAACCCTATAAGCCCTCTAATGCCTGCTGCTAAAACTGCACTTTCCATACATATAATTATTAAGATGTTATATTATTAAGATTTTCTAACATCAGTTGATGTCAGAATTATTTTTATAATTATTCAAACCTCAGAATTTATATTTATATATTTATATAAGTTTCAAAAAAAAGAATATATTTATATAATTACGTCGTAATTATTCATTTATACAAAGATCAAAACTATAAAGTTAAGATCAAAGTGCAACCGAACAAAAGGAAGGAAATAGTGAAATTAAAAAATATATATTAAGAGATACATATCTAAGGTGAAAAATGCAAAAATCAACTCTTCATTTCATCTTCTTGAAGAATTAGACCAGTTTGTTAGCAGTGCCAAGTCCATCCACACAAGTGCAAAACAATCTTTTTAAAAAGATTTCAAATAATTTGAGACAATCACCAAACCCAAAAAATATAAATTATAGCAATAATCTGAGAAAAAACAAGTTTCCAATACCTACAAAGGTGAGACCGTTGATATTGAGTTAATAATCCTCCCTAAAACACCAACTTATTACAACAAAAATCTAAAATAAAATTACAAATTACTACTCATAAACCACCATAGAACTACAATCTACCTATCATCTTCTATTAACACTACATTTTCCTAGACCGCATGGATCGTATTAGCATGAAAAGCCGACGGTCTCGTAGACGAGCCTTCGACAAGTTTAAGCGACAATGTGGATGGCCCACCATCACCAAGTGATTCCCCTAAGCTTAGTTTCGACATTCCAACAAGCTCGTCCACATTAATTGGGCTCTTGGAGTTGGAATGAACAGCTGTTGGCTTCACCACTTGATGGGATTGTACTGCTTCTTCTTTAACAGGCTCCGTATTGTAGCCAGCGGGCCAAAATGGGATTGGTAACGGAATTAGGGGAGTAACATATGCTGCTGGAGGGTAGACCACGGGATAAGGATATTCTGGGCCCTCACCATCGTTTGAGTTCGTTGCGGATTCTTCCATGGATTCGGATTCGATCTCGTCCATGGATTGAGGCGGCGGCAAATGGGTGGTGCTTTGCGTCTCGGGTTGGGCGGGGAAAAAATCTCTCGACATCACTGGAGCATCGGCTGACTATAGAAAATGAAACTCAAAAAGAAAAGGAAAAAAAGGTGTCATTAGTTTAGCTTCCCTATGGAAATAGGAGATGTGAAAAATCACATAGTAGTTTTTAGCTTCTTGAAAATCATAACTCGAATATGTGATTCAAAATTTCACTCCGATAAGCCACCAAAATAGTTTCAGTGAATTGTATAATAAAATTAAGAGATAATTACATATATTACCCCTGAGGTTTGCCCTAATTACAATTTAGTCCCTCTTTTCAGAATTTACAAAAAACACCTGACATTTCTCTTTACTCAAGTACAAAAACTAAAAAGAAATTTTGCAAATCTTGTTTTGCCCTTAATGTTTTCCTTTAAGAAAATTGAAAAAAAAAATGAAAAGATAATAGATTTATGGAATGTCTAAAAAATTACAATACAATCCCTTAACTTATAACAAAATTACACAACAGCGCCTGGTTCATTTTTGGTCATAAACAACTGACATTAGGTGGTTATCATCGGACGAAAATGTTTTTTTCCTTTTGAGGAAATAGTAATGGAACGCTAACGGACATTTTTTTGTAATAAGTCAAATGCCAGAGAGTTTTTGGTAATTTATGAAAATAGAGGAACTAAATTGTAATTAAGGCAAACCCACAGGTAGTCGATGTAATTTTCCCTAAAATGACTCAATGTTATTGAAAATGCAAGCTTAATCAAGCATGAGTTATATCATCAAGCCTCGAGCCGGAAATTTTTTCCCAGGATCAGCTCGGCTCAGGTCCTTTGTCGATGTAATTTGCCCTAAAATGACTCAATGTTATTGAAAATGCAAGCTTAATAAGGCCGAGCCGAGCATGAGTTTTCATCAAATTGCCACGAGCCTGAAAATTGTTCCCAGGATCAGCTCAGCTTGGGTCATTCGTACCCCTAACCATCTTGAACCCCACTCATACATCAAATGGTCCAGATTATACCAAATTCAGCAAGTAAATATCGTTTATCAAACTGGACTACTTGATGCATGAATGGGCCGAAGATGCCGAAGATTGATTTTATTTTAAGAATTTCCCGACACATGAACAAGTAGTCATGGGCTACAATATTAACATTTGTGCAGGATATGATGATGCTATTTTCTTTCTTTTTATTCCCCTACAGGTAAAAAAAACATTCAATGACCACTTATTAAATAATGCTTACTTCATCCGCCACAATATCGAATAGGCTGGAGCGTCTCTTTCTCCTCGATATGTTGCTTTGTCTTATGAAGTACTTTTGTGCGTGGCTAGCAACCTGAGTAGGTGTTCTTGTGATCACATAGTTGCGTGCAATGCCACGCCAATCACCTTTACCCAGCTTTTGCAACCCTAGAAGAAACAACCGATGTTCCTCTTCTGTCCACGGGACACCTGGAAATAAAAATAAAATATTAATTTCAGATAAGGAATGTGTGCAAACTCAAAAAGAAAAAATGTTTTGCGTTCAGTGATTTTTTTCAGAACTTTGGGAGTGTTCGAAAGACCAGCTTTTGCTTATTTTAAGCATAAATAAGCTAGAAGTCAGAAGCACCTAAGGAAATGCTTTTGGCTTCAACTTCCAGCTTCTAGGTTATTTTCGTAAATAAATGGAAGTTTCTTGAGAGTAGAAAAAGTTTCTTATTTTAACCAAAAAAAAGCTAGAATTACATAAGGACATGCTAATGGTTTCAGCTTCTAGCTTCTGCCCTCTAGGCTATTTTGGTGTATAGCTCATTAGCTCTGATATGCATATAAATAATTTCAGCAGGTAATCTTACAGTGAACCACATGCATGCATTGCAGATGGATTCTGAGTTCCTTTTTTCCAAATATGATCTAAGTGAAAAGAATGTCTGCATATCTTTCTTCTTGATCCATGGATTTGAAAACACTTGCACAAAAGTCCTATGTTTTCTCTCTAGCATATTTCTAGTTTCAAGTAATACAAAAGCTGAAAAGCACTCGACAGAGATGTGAAAATCAAAGCACAAAATTAAACTCGTGCAAAAGAGAGGAAATCAGGAAGAAAAATAGCACAAAAATCGGACAAAAAATCCTCTCTTTATTTTCTTTTAATCTTTTTGGAGTTCTGATTCAATTACCAAAATTATGAGTAAATCCAACGATTTATCCTATCCAAACACGGATTCCACCATAAAAGAATCAGTCCAATACGCACAAAACATAGAGTAAATTCGTAACAACTAAAACAGAATAAAACCAAAAAAAAAAAAAAAATAAATTCTTTTTAAGTAAAAACGCTAAACAAAATAGAATAAAAACCTTTCTTCCTCTCCCGGCTGGAAGATGACCCGGCGACAAAGTCTTCAGACGCGTAACCGTCGGCGGCGGCTGAGCCAGCAGAAGGATGATCAGGTGTATCCGTAGGAGAATCATGAGCAACGCCGTTTTGAGGGGTGGTACTTCCACTACCACCACCCATGTAGTGGGTCAAATTACCCATACTAGCGCTCTTCCGGATCGACCCATCAGTCAATCGGACACCAAAAAGCTTCACCCCTCGATTAGGGCACGTCCTTGAATTGTGCCCGTTGTGGCTGCAATGCGAGCACCTCCTCGTCATTGCCCGGAAGTAATTGAAAACCAAACAAGACAAGGGAGGTGGAGATTGAAACCACAAAAGAAAATGGAGGAAATTGATGTGAATCGGATCCTTTTACAAGATCCGCCAGAACAAGGAAACGATTATCGTGTTGGGTCTTGTTGTATTGATTTTGCTGAACGGAAAAGCTGCTGGTTGTGGATACAGAGAGAGAGTAGAGAGAGAAAGTGAAGACTCGGAGTCGGAGAAGAACGAAATGAAGAGGAGAGAAATTGTGGGTGAGTTTGCGTGTAGTAATAATATATGGGCGGATGAGGTTTGTTTGTTGTGTGTAGGAGAAATAAATGTAGGTGTCCACTATCCAAGATAAAAATATGTGGATATGTTGCAAATTGCAAAAGGCATACTTTTTATATATTTATTTATATCTTATGGATAGATTAGAATATATAATTGAAATTCCTAAACTAAATCATGTCTATAAAATTAAATTTAATTATATAATATAGTCATGCTCCGTTTTAGGTCAAACCGACCCCTTACTATTTTACTTCTCACCAAAGCTCATTTTTTCTTATCCTTATATAATTTAGACCATGTATAATTTAATACATATAGTTAATACAAATATATTCAAAATTGTATATATTCGAAACAACCCAATCATCAAAAGCCTGTAACAAATATATTTAGGTGGTTTTAGTGTAAATATTTTTAGAAAAAAAAAGTATATTGAAAATGAGTAATATTATATTAGTATTATTTTGAAAGGTAAAATAATATTACTAAAACACTTAAAACAATTTATTATACTTGAATTGTTTTTTCTCAAATATTATTTATCGAATGAATACGAGTAATATAAATAACTAAATTATAATATAAAAATAATTGAAATTTTGGATATTCATTAATTGTCTAGCTTCATGATCTAAAAGCTAAAGAGGAATAATTAGAGAGTATATAAAATATTCTTTTTAATATGAATAGTAGTTTAAGAATGAGAGAGCTAGCATTTTGACCGATTCTTCAATTAAAATAGGGAAAATGGAGAATAAATGGAATTTTGGTGTGCAAAATCTTGTCCCAAAAGGCTATTCCGACAGAATATTTATTTTCGTTTATTATTGATTGATATTCCGACAAAGTATTTTGATTTCCAAACATTTATTTGATAATAGGGTAAAATATATTAATTTTTTTCCTACTTAAAGTAAAATGGAAAACGCCATAAATGTTATTTAAATTGTTTATTGAGAAGAATTGTTGCAAGTCAATTTAGATAAGAATTTAGACATTTCTATATTGCAATGAACGTTTCTAAAAATTATACAATATTGTATCTATATTGTGTTCGACAATATATTCGATATCCGTATTAAAAACTTCTCTAGTACAAAAATATTGAAGAAAATCATAACTGTATTTGTGTCCATATATCATATCAGACTGTCAAATATCTGTATCGGTCTATCAGACACTTCTTTAATTGAAAATTTATGTTATCATATTCGTGTCCATATATCAAATATTTTAATTGTATTTAATGGATAGATATACCTTATCAAGTAGAGTTGAATGTGATTATATCGACAACCACAAGTCCACAACTACAGGGGGAGAGAGAGAAAGATGTTTTAACAAATGAAGAAATTATTTGCACACAATAAATACGATCAAATATCTACAGATTCTCTGTACCTAATTAACACTCTGTTGACTTTTCAGTCATCATGTTTTAGACTTCTCTCCCTCTTTTCTTTTATCAACTTTGACCACCTCTATTAATTTTCGCAATATTTCATTTATCTAATAAAATAACTTTTACCTAGATAAATTGAAATAGAATGTTTTTTTTTGTTATTTCTATTTAAAATAAGTTGATAAAAGCTACAAATATTCGGAGAAAAAGTGATTTTTAGTTTCTAAATTATCTTTTCTATTACTAAAAGATGTTTTCTTTTATTTATTTTTTCTCAAAACACTCCAAAAAGTTTAATTTTAACTTCTATACATGGTAGTTTTTGCAAAAAAAAAAAAAAAAAAGGAATTTTTTGTGAATGTTCCTGAAATTCCTCATATATATTACATGAATATTGAATTTAGAAAATGAGAAACATATATACACATACTTTTAGAAACATTTGAATCCCAAAAAAAGATTATTTGCAGCAACCGTTTAAAAACTCGCTTGTAAATATTGTCCGATCATTTTGTGAGGATTCTTAGAGAATCACCTCACGATTTTGCTTCTCATTTCTAAGCAAAGTCCTCAAAGAATACTCAAAAATGCATCCACATTATGAAAATATCCATACTCTTATAAGAAATATCTCATTTTCCTTCACACTCGACTTGAAATCCTACATTTATAAACTTTAAAATCTCCTCAACTTTCAATCATGAGGATAAGATCTTATATATCATAGTCGTTGTAAATGTGATATCTTAAATTGTAAGTCGTCGGTGTCAAATTTATTGTTACATTTCCTTAATGTCCTATTTTTTTCATGAGAAAGTTTGGTGATTGGGGGGCCATAAAATTGGAGTAATGTAACTTCCTCGTTCTCCATCAATCATTTTGTGGGCTCACGTTTCACGTGATTTTTTCTTTATTAATATTTATACTTTGGTGTACATTCCAATAATCAAAACATTTTCATAAAGTAGCAAGCACTATTACAATTTATGACAATAATTCATATTGACTTTATCTAAAGACATATATATACAATAATTATTTAGATAATAATTTATCAAATTTAGCCAAATATGATCGTTGGATTAAATGATTAATTAGTAGAGGATTTGAAGAAAAAAAGAAATTTAAATTACATTGTATTTACGTATTTACAACTACTATTCCTAAATTTTGAGCTAATTACAATTTAATTAGTTATTATTATATTTTTATAAATTAGAAAAATTTTGGCTCCCGTTATGATGTATTTTGTAAACTTTCTGTTATGATTTCGTTATAAATGAGACGGGATCCTCCATAAAATCCTATTGTCCGTCTTTGGCCGATTTTAATAAAAAAATATAATAATAAATTAGAAAATTTTCTTGGAAATTTATTATATTACCAAAAAAATTCTCTAAATTAGGCTAGTTATTTTTATGTTTTGGCTTTATGTTTGTGTAATTTCAAGGAGTTCTTTTTCTAATTTTCGAAAAAGTAATTAATGCAAAGCTCAATAATATATAATAGATGTATTTGCCCTAGGAAATGAGCATGTCAATTGTCACATATGACATTGTATTTTAACATTAAAACAATTGGATAAGACAAAATAATTTAAACCCTGATCGATGATATTGTAAACACACTGTTTTTGAACAAGAATACAAACTCAGTGGTAATTATCCTCATACCACACACACAAAATGAGCCGTTTATATAAAATTGCCAAGAATCCGGGATTTGTTTACATGCGATTATATAGACTTTTGTTAGAGCATTAGTTGTCCCATTTGGGGAAATATATATTATTTTTTTGTTAGACTGGGGAAATAATTGAAAGTTAGGGGTTACTCTGCAATTATGATGTATGAATATTTTAAAAAATTCTATCATGAAGTATTGTGTTGTGACGGATACTCGTATAGGATACTTTTCTAGTGGTGAATATTGAAAAATAATTGTATCATCATATCGGTAGTATTCCACATCGGTTGTGAAGGAGAACGAAATCTTCCTTATAAGAGGGTGAATATCTTTATTTTATGGACGCGTTTTAAAATCGTGAGTCGCATTCCCTGAGAGCTCTCTTAAAACGAACAATATCTGCAGCCGGATTTCCGAACTATCACAATACTGATCATATCGTATCGTGTCTATATCTTTGTATCTGTATTCATGAATCAGAACTCTCCACTAAATAATAGAGGTCCAAACCAATATGCTAAATTTGAAAATTGACCACCACAAATCATTCTAATCTAAGGATATATCTTTCTTTCCCATGTGATAACGACTCCTTAAAGATTTAAGGCCTCATTATTGTCCTTGCAAAATGCAAACACATATATAGTATTGTTTTATTTATTTTGGATCATTCATTTTTCTATTCCAAGATTATGTTCTTACTTGGATTTGATACGATGTATCGAGTGTAAGTTTGAATAACATAAGTCTTAATTCAATGTATTTTAGAATATTTATTATTTTTCTATACTATTTATAAATACTAGTAACCAAATCACAAACCAAATATATTTCAAATATTATTCTAAAAAAAATCATCATCCCAATTATATATGTTTTTTATACTTTTGGGGATTTTTACAGTTTGTTGTTTGCCATCTGAGTTTTCTTTTTTTTTTTTTTTGGATAATTTGTATTTGTTTATTAGATTTGGTCGAAGGGTCGGTGAGTTTCAGATTTTACCAAATGCCAAATTTCCACGTGGGGGCCTTCAAGGTTCAACGTATATTCTGCAGTATAAATCGATTTTATTATTTTCCGACATTAAAAATGGGATTAATTACTGATTAAACCTTATCTTCACATTTGCAGATTTCTATCCACCACCTTATTTTAATCTTTTTCTCCATTTGTATGAGTCCATATCCAATCAGATAAAATACGTTAATGGTAATTACATTTGGATCTCGAAAAATTGTTAAATTATAAGTCGTAATCTTCTTACTCTTACTCTAAATATTATATTTAGACTTTAGATGAGTTTCATAACAAATTATAAGTCATGACCTACTTAGTGGTAGAGCTATATACAAGTAAAAATATTTTAAAATTATTATAGTATATCTCATTTAATGTATTTTTTGAAATTATTCCATCATATACAGTATACTTTTTACTCGATAAACTCCTAATTAATTTGCAATTCACACTTTAGATTAGATGTAATATCTGAATTTAGGATTCTGATTCTGCTACTATACGTAACATTCAAAATAAAATTTATATATATCTGAAATTTTGGGATTTTGAATGTCCAAATTAAACACGCCATATCATATCGCACTTGTCCTTCAATTCTGATCTACTACTTAGTATCAAAAGGAATATCAAAAAAAGTGTTGTTAAAGTTATGATTGATATTATTTTTGTTATGATTAGCTATAAGCTATGTACGACATATTAATATTAAAAGTAAACAGGAAAAAAAAGTCATGTGGGAAGAAAGACAGTTGGTCGGCTCATATTTAAGCAGACCCCATCATTATCTTTAAGCAAAGGATAATGTAAATTGTAATGTCCTTTACTTTCATCTCATTTTTATCACATTGTCCCCACCTCCCAAAACCTAATGCTTTCTCTCAACTTATCTTCTTTTTTTTGTTGTATCCTATCGTGTCCAATATTTATATTGAATTTTTTTTAATATAAAATATTAAAAAATATTTATGTTGCTGTATTTGTATCGTGTTCGTGTTTCAAAACATATGATTGTACGAAAACTTCTGAAAAAGTCACCGTCTAGTATCGTGTCTTTATAGTATCGGATATCGTATCAGATCTGTAATGCGCTCAATATTTAAAAAATATATATATTATAGTATATCATATATTATGTTCATATAGTCAAGTTTATATCCATTCATCAGAGACATGTACACATTTATTGCTTGCATTATACAAACAATAGCTTGCTAATTCTCAAGATTAAATGTTGAGACTCACCTCATAAATTTCAATTTTAAAATCATATTTTGGCCTTCAACACAATCTTATTTCGATTAATATTTATTTGTTTCATTATAGTTTTTGTAAATTTCGACCAAAGAAAATCTATAGTGTTTGTAAATGAAAATTTATTACAGCTCTATTTTGACTGGAAACGATGTACAATTAGTCTATTTGTCTTTAGAAATTACAAAAAAAATTCTTCATATTTCATTTAATTAAAAAAAAGTATATTTGAAACTATACAATATGAAGCCAAAAATGCAAATAGTTAATCTATTTTAGGATTTTTTTTTTTTTTTGTGATAAAGTGAAATATCGTAGAGTTTTTTGTAATTAGCTCAAAGATAGTAGATGTAATTCGTGCTTATTTATTAGTTTGCATAGATACGAAATATATGAAAGAAGATTATAATATAACAATTACATTATTAGTTGGCAATTCCACTTTCCATCAAGTGAAAATTGTCTGTGGTTATTAGTGAAGATAATTTTGTAAAATTGTATTTTTATTGAAATTATTACATGGAATTTTTGATAAAAACATAGGATATAAATTAATAGCCATTAATTTCTTTTACTCCAATTATTTGACATGTTGCAATCCGAAATCATCTAAAAAGGTTTACAAAAAGTTGATTGATAATGACGCTATTGGTATGAGGTAAAGTCTTGGTGATTGAGGGCTGAGGACTTCTGCCTACCAAGCTTTTTATCCCAAACTCTAGGAGCCCACATTCATGGATTTAGCTGCAAATTTGCAATTTTATTTGAATTCTCTAAGTCTGTTTGGT
Source organism: Verbena officinalis (assembly GCA_958496215.1). NCBI lineage: Eukaryota > Viridiplantae > Streptophyta > Magnoliopsida > Lamiales > Verbenaceae > Verbena > Verbena officinalis. Next base: position 4,200,325 of record OY292385.1, read on the forward strand.
TTTATCCAAAAAAACAAACTTTAATTTTGATTTTTGTAATGTACCAAAGATAGCGTCATAGATTTATAGTTTTATGTTCACACGTAATAAATTGCTTTGGTCAAAAAGCACGTTCATATACATGTTAATATCTTCCGGGTTTTAGTGGAACAGGCTTCTCTTGGTCTTAATGATGGTCAAAACTAAAACCAAATTTCAGTTGGTCTAGTGGGATGAAACACTAAATTTATTAAGTAAGATCTACAATTTAAACCCTATTTTAGGGCAACTAAATTGAGAGAATCGCTCCCAATTGGAACTCTACCATACCCGAGCTCCCAAAAAAAGTCAAGCGGGAAACCAAAAAGAAAGAAGATAGTAAAAGCTAGAACCATCTTAAGTACCCTTATTATTTCTTCAAATACTTCCTACTTTTACTGGTCTACTTGTTTATAACTTTAGCTTGCGCTTTAACTTCTCTAAGAGCTGAAGTTCTTGAAGAATTGTACTAAGAAGTTTTGCATACATTAATGTTCACCAGTATAATAATGGGAAATTTCATGAGAGAATTATATATACTTTTTAAGTTTTATAGGAGGTAAAAGCTAACAAAATAAGAGATCTTGATCATATCTCATATTTCCCCTTCGACAAGTGCAGTTGAGAATGTGATCCGTTGTCATCCTTTAGCTTAAGAGATAAGGATTACGACATCATGATTTCATATATATCAAAAGCACGTGTTGTTTGTCATTTGTTGTAACCAGTTAATTATTTTATGATCTCATGTTTTGCAAATGACAAATAACCATGTGTACGGGGGCAAGAATACAAGTAAAACTCCGAAAAGCAAATCTAATCTTCATAGTCAAAACCTACAAACTCTGTAATAATTTTCCACCTCAAACCCAAAATTACAGATGATCAATGCCTCCTATTTGAAGTTGTAGCTTGAATCTATCAGCAAAAACAAGTATGTGATGAGCAATAAAATTTAAGTGAAATAGTGGTTTCTTGATCTGATTAAGGCTGAGGAACTTTAAACAACAAACTACTCAAGATTGGTTCTTGAACTTTTGGGAGATTGGATTTTGCTGGAATATTTCCATTACTATTATTACTAGAAAAATCACCAACTTCTGGCAGGTTTCCAGCCTTCAGTTGTTGCTGGAGAATATCTGGCAACAAATCCACACTTTGGCTCTGCAACAAAAAAAGAAAAAAATAAATAATAATAATAATAAAAGACACAGTTCTGAGTGAAAACTGAGAGAAAATGAAAAAATAATAGATTTATGGAATGTCTGAGTAAATAACAATACGATCCCTCAACTTTTCACAAAATTACAGAACATTCCCTTGTGTATTTAGGTCTTAGAAAACTTGACATTCGTGCATGAGGGTATTTTTGGAAAATAAAATTGATGTTGCTCCACTTTTGTTGCCCTGGTTTATATCCCGGAGGAAACGACGTTAATTTTTTGTAATAAAGTGACATGTCCGGGAGCTTTCTATAAATTTTAAAAACAGAGGGACGAAATTGTAAGTTCATTAAACCTTGGGCATAGTAGATGTAATTCCCCTAAAAAGATTCCAGACAACTTACAACTAATCTCTTCCTCCAATGACTCATTGATCTCATTTTATATGAGCTTTCATCATTTCGGTTTTTTGAGATGAAGTCTTCCTCTAGCATCTGAAGCTTACAGTCCACTTGGTATGCTTCAACGTGGCGATAACGCTGTTATAAGGAATAGAGGGATTGATTTGTAAATACACCAAACTTCAGGGTACCCAGATGTAATTCGCCCATACTGAAATTGCTAAACAAGCCACAAACCTAGAGAGAGAAAAACAGAAATACCTGTAGATAGAAAACAACAAGAAGACTTCCGACAGTTGATAAAGGATCATCCTTAGCAAAATCAAGCAAGCATTTGTGAAGATGCTTCTCCTCATCAGAGTTCCAGGGCAATTCAATCATCCGATCTACTAATTTCCTCCTAATACAAAGAAAACAAATTTCAGTAACAAGAACCTCCAGCCAGAATAGCCAATTTCCATACTGCTCTTTCATTTCAGCATTATAAGCATCATCCATCAGCTTCAGCTTCTTATCCTTGACTTTTGTGCAAATCATTCTCTGATACATAAATGCTTCAGTCAAAAGTCCACACTCTATACGAACCCGAACCGCAGTAACGGCTTCAACTAATGTTGCTCCAGTTCCATCTCGTCCTGACCACCTCAAAACCATAAGAGCAGCATCAGGATTCTGTCTCTCTAAAAGCACCTGTGCAACCTTAGGGTGAATATTTGGGCTTGAGATTTCAGGAAGAAGGCGACTCGCTTCCTAGCAAAACATAAGAACAATTAGTGGGTGTTTGCAAACTCTATTGCTTCTACAGAAGCTAAAGTGGAAGTTGTAAAAAATTGTAGTAAAAGTGGTGAGTGTTTGAAAACAGAAGTGAAAAGTTCAAAAGAAAACAAAAAAAAAAAGCAGTTCGAGAGTTGGAAAAAAAAACTGAGAAGCACTGTTACTACTCTCAAGAAAGTTACATTTGTTTTACGGAAATAACCTAGAAGCTAAAAGTGAAAGCCAAAAGCATGTCTTTAGGTGCTTCTAGCCCCTAAATTAATTCATCTTAACCAGATTAGAAGATGATAAGTCTACCTTCAAAGCTTCTTCAGTGTGGTCATCCAGAAGATAGAAGACAAAAGATTCCAGCAAGGAGTGCCTGGTTATATTGAATGTGCCAGCAAAGTCATCAACAATGTTTCTCCACTCCTCAGCAGGCATTGTCCAGTGTCGGTCAAAAAGAAAATACAAGAACTGTGCAAAAGGTTAAGGAATCGTAAAAATGTAAAACAACACAGCAGAAACATCAGTTATCCAGACTGAGAACAAAAATCTATATAATGATTAGAGGGTGTCTGCAAATTCTACTGCATAAAGCAAAAGTAGAAGTTAAAGTTGTAAATAGTTGTAGTAGTAAAAGTGCGGAGTGTTAGGAAAAAACAATGAAAAGTTAAGAAAGCAGTTGAGTGTGTTAGGGATAAAAAGTTGAGAACCACTGTTAGTTGACTAAACAAACTTTCATTTATTTAAGAAAAAAACCTAGAAGCTGAAGTTAAGAGTTGGTCCTTTGGGATTTCTAGCTTACTTCTGCTTAAAATAAGCAGAAGCTGGTTTCCCAAACACTCCCAAAGTGCTGAAGAAAAGCAATAAGCACAAAAGTGCATTTTTTTTAGAGTTTGCAAACACTCCCAAAGAGAGAGAGAGAAACGGTGTTGCCAATATGGTAGGATACAATAGCCTGTTTAGCAACCACCAAATCCGGATTTCCTCTCAGAAACAGCAAGTCAACAGCAGCACGGAGATTTTCAAAGGGGTAACATCCTGCAATTCCATTCATATCAGCAAGAAAAAGTGAATTTCCTCCACGTGTGAGCAGTAATGCAACTGCTAATTCCCCTTTTCCATCTCTCTCATCATATATTTCTTGCTCTGCGTCGAGATTTGAGAGTGCATCTTCTATAAACAAGCGAGATGTACTCTGTTCACTAGACTCTGATATACGATTAACTGGATCGGGCCATGCTCGCTCAACAGCTGCAGATTTTCTAGCACGAAAAGATAATTTCCACGATGAAATATCAGAATACCTGGATCTCACCTTCTCCAAGAATTGATGTCTACTGCACCAAATCATGATCTCCAAATGCTGTAAAATACAGTAAAATTGTTATTGAGAGCTTAGTTATGATGCAAGTGTCATTTTGGGAAGCAAATGATAACCTCCAATAACAAAGTTAAATGAAAAGGAATCAGGTTTATAAGCAAATTGGGATTACATCTCCCTCCTAAGAGATTCATCAGTTACAAGTTGTACCCCCATTTTTGAAATGTTACCTCTGAAAACGGCTTCAATGAGTGCTCAGAGGTAATTATTCAAACTTGTGGGTGGTTGAGTTGTAATATTTTTCAAAAATGGGGTACTAGTTGTAATTGCTGAATCATTAGGAGGCTAGATGTAATTAACCCAAATAAATTATCCAGTAACAATCTTTTCGAAAAGTCAAGCCCCAAACAGGTGTTAAAGCTACAATTTAAGAGGCAACTGTTAAATAAAATTATGTGTAAATTTAGGTAGATAATAAACAAAATGTCAAAATAACCCACATAAGACTTAGTACGAAATAATTCTCACGAGGTGACACATGAATATTGAAAATCTCTTCAAATGATCTACTACTGAAGAAACCTAATAGTGAGAAACATATGAAGTTGAATCATGAATGTTATTGACCTGTTTTGCCTTCAATATACTCTCCTGGAGATGATTCAGGTCCTGAAGCATTGCTGAAGTAGAGCTTTTAAATGAAGATTCCAACACTTCAAGAACATTGGACATACCTGCTAGCTTTGAAGAAATTTTCAGAAGTGAACTAAGATTTCTTTTCATCTCAGGTACAGCAAGACTATCTATTATTAAGCAATGTCAAGGTGCACACAAATTGATGTTGCATTTTTCAATAAATTGTAAGGGTCGAAACTCAGGGAGTGTTTGCAGACAAAAAAAAAAGGACTTTTGTGCTAATTGCTTTCTTTCAGCACTTTGGAAATGTTTGGAAACCAGCTTCTGCTTATTTTATGCAGAAATAAGCGCTAGAAGTATCTAAAGACAACCTTTTGGCTTCAGCTTCTAGGTTATTTTCGTAAGCAAATGGAAGTTTCTTGAGAGTACTAAAATGCGTCTCAACTTTTTTTGCAAACACTTAGCTGCTTCATTTTTAACTTTTCACTTTTTGTTCCAAACACTCCCCATTTCAACAATCCAACTTTTTTACAATAACTTATATTTTAGATTCTCCAGAAGCAGTAGAGTTTGCAAACACCCACTTAGGATACATATTGCCTGTAGTTCCGTTAAACTATTCGCGAATGTTCTTCTGCACCAGTCTTTGACAACCTTCTCATCAAGCAAGACGGCAATAACGGCATCACTTGATACAGCACTTTCATCCATACATACATCCATAACATCTGCAAGTTTCTATTAAGGAAAAGAAAATAATTCAATAATGTAGTGTAACTATCAAAATACTAACACATCATAAAATCAACACCACTCTTTTTTAAGCTCTCAACAATAACATGTAACTATTTGAAACACCTCAACAGCTCTGGCCTCCTAGTTTGCATATGTACCTCAGCTTAAAGAAAACTTCACTCTAGAAGCGATTGTAAAAGCACTTAAAGGATAGTACACTGTGTTTCCCAGTTTTGAAAAGAGATGCTGAAACTTGTTCTGCAATAAAATTAACTATTTAAAGGCTATCCATATTATCCACAATAAAGAAAATACGAGAGGGTGAAAGGATACAATGGCAAATGAGTGAAACTAGGTTGTTCTCCAAGGCAACATCAAAGAGAGAATAAAGCCGTTCAACATGTTGGTTATCACCATCATCTTTATCTCTCAATCTGTCATCACATTTCTTGGAGATAAGTCCAGCCTCAATACACTCATAGTAGAGACGAAGAGGGAACTCGTTTCCGCCCTTCGGCAAGGAAATTCTACATATGGGGCAAACATCACATCTTTGACTACATTCCTCACATAAAGCAGCATGACCACAGGAAATAAGAACCCTCTGTACATAGCGCCCACAGCTTCTCAAGTCCCTTGTAGCTCTACATTGCTGGAGCTTAGCTTCATTGCAGAGCTCGATTGGATCAATCGACGCCAAGCGAACCAAAGCCGTCTAAAATCATTGCAACAGCTCCAGTGTCAAGCAAATTACTAGTTCATAAAAATTATATGTGTGTGTGTGTGTGAATAGAAGTTCAGTAATAGTAAAATCAAAGGAGAAAAGAAAACGAAAAAGGAAATAGAGCTGGGCATGGATGCAAAGCAGAATCAGAGAAAACCAAGTGGGAAAAAAAGTACCTGGCTTCGAGAGGCAGTGGGTTCGTCGAACTTCCCACTCCCACCCATTTCTCGACGCACTGCAATCTGTAGTAGCAGCAATAAGTGAGACGAATGGAATTCGCTTAGTTCAACAACGGTAGAGCAAAATTACTTTTCAATGTCTAGTGCAATTGATGCAGCAACTGTTTGAAAAAAGACCTGAGACTGAGAGGGTTATCTCTAAGAGGAACTAAATTTCGTTAGTCGGTTGGGGTTTTTGTGGTTTTGGGCTCTAAATTCCAAATCAATTGTTCGAAATTGAATATCCGGATAGTTTTCGGGTCAAATTCAGGATCAGTTTTAATTGGGGTTTTACAGTATTCGAAACACACCGAGTGGCAAACAAAGAAAAAAATAATAGACCCAAATCAGTTAGTAGATAGGTTTTTCGTTTTATATTGATAACTAGACATGTAAAAGCCCATCTAAGATAGCATCAAAATCGGAATTGGGCTTCCCCATCACACAATTTGGGGCCAAACCCACAAAGAAGTTAGGCCTTCTGACATATTAGCAACGGCCCCATCCCATAAAAAAATGGGCCCTTCAGTCCACAAAAAACATCAATAAGACCATTAAAAATGTAATGGGTTTCAAATCTAGCAAAAAATTCCTTCAAAATCATGTCATCAATGTCAGTCCAATATTGGAGTTATATATTGTGAAAGTCCAGAGGATGTTACTGAGCTTATAAGTTCTCATATAGTCAAAAGCGTTTTTTTGTGTTTATAAGATATTAGATTTTATTTTGAATATGATATTTTTATATATTTGTCTAAAAATAAGATAATGATCCAAAAGTAAAAGAGTGTATTGGAATTTTTTAAATGAGTTAGAAAAATGCCAACTTATTATAAATGAGCTTGTAGGCTCATCATATATTTTTAATAACTTATAAGCTAATTTTGTTTAAAAAGTATCAAATACTTGAAAACATCTTATAAGCGTCTATTCGATGTTTTAAATTACTAGGAAATTCACAAACTTACAATTCTAGGAACTTTTGATTAGGCATAAAATATTATAATGCTTTATGTATTAAACATTTAAAATCATTATCAATATGATAAATTCTTAACAAAATCAAATATTAAGGTGATATAGGCGGTACTATTTACCAACCCATATCTCTGCAATTCCATACGTGGTAAACTATAAAACACAAACACGACAAAACAAAAATACAATGATACATATTTTTTGATATTTTATACTAAAGAAGTATCTGATACGGTATCAAACACGACAGAATGTGATTTTTTAGAAGTGACTACATCTTAATTAGTAAATTGGAAATGATCATTACATTAGTTTAAATTAACACACTTTCAACATGGAAATAGCAAAAACATGTTAAGAATAGAATCTCAAGAAATGCTAGAAAAAATATTTTATATAGCTAAGATACCTTCTCATCATTTGAACAAGGAAATTATTACTGATTAGTTGGTTCAAATCCAATAATAATATCCTCACATTCAAGACAATGAGCCATCATTTAAAAAATTAATTTTTAATCATATATCTAATTATGCTAATCATTCTTGTAATCATACTTACATTCCAACCTATCACCACCTATGCTTTTCAATTAAATTCCCACCTTCCCTAATCATAACGGTACGAAATTACGAAACAACCCCTACCTTTTCTCGACTGAATTCGCCCGTTGTCTCTCGCTGGGTAGGGTTAAAATTGTCCATTCAAAACAAATTAGGGAACAATCCGTACCAATGCACGTGCAAACTGAAGCACAAGTTGTGGATTGATTAACTAATTAAGAGGAGATTGTGTGTTATTAAAGGTGATAATGATAATATAATCACATGGGTGACCAGCTGGACCGGTCACATGGGCCACATATGTCACACGAATGTATCAACCGAAGCTGGCCCACCAAAAAAATTCCCTGTTTCTCGCTTTCCCGGTAATACCTCCACATGGTACCTGCACGTGTGGGTAAAGTCGCATTATTGACCGGTAGTTGCTTCCTTCTGTCCCTGTAAGTAAACTTCTTTAATGGGATGAAACGTAAATTATAGTACACTTTTTAAGGCAATTTTGCTATTTTGGCTATTTGTCTTGTTGGAATTGTGATATATACAAATTACAATTAAGTCCTTTTGTTTTGAAAATTTGTAATGTTGACCCCAATTTTTACCGAAATTTCATAATCCCACCAGAAACGAAACCGATATTTGCCACGTGAGCATATTGGGCGAGATTATGAAATCAAACGGAAATCGGACCAACATTGCATAATTTTTAAATGAATAGGACTTAATTTGCAAATTACAGTTGCGACATGACAAATATGTTTTATCGACATAGTTAAAGGACTAATTTTGTATTTTTTAAAACTAAATATAGTATCGTAAATATCAAAAAGAAACTTTGTAGAGTTTTATTTTATTTTGAGCTTTTTGGGGAAATGTGTTTTGAAGGATCTATTCTTATTGTGGATTAGGAAAGTTCGTGAAGAATAAAAATATGTTTGATTTCACTTTGCAAAAGATATACTTCAATATTTATTGTCTTTTGACTCATTTCAAGTTTCATTTAAGACTTTATTTCATTAGTGGTGTCTTATCAAGTTATTAGTTGAATTAAACTACTTATTAGAATCATGATTGATAGTTATAAATATTAATTAAATAGTATTGATATGATTATATGCAATGATTGGGATTACTTTATAATATTTATTATTTTTGGAGAAAGAAAAGTATTTGAAAGGATATATTGGAAAAAAAAAAATATATTATTATGAACGTATGTATCGTGTTCGTATCCTTATATCATATATCAGTAGCATAAGGCAAAATGAAATGGGGTAAATATTTTAAAATAAAGTAAGGTGGAGAAAGTTGATTATTAAGTGGAGATTTGACTAGATCTAAGAAAGAACAAAGTGGGTTTGACCGCACGTGCACGTGTGGGTGCCTTGCTGTAGTTATGGGAATGCCACCTAGGATGCACATGACTCTTAATTATGTTGTTTAGCAACTTGATTAAGTTTAACTACATATCATCCGGGATTATTATTATTTATTAATTATTATTTTATTTTTCAACTGAAATCACGTTATCTCACCAGAGATTGCATTTGGAGAAATTGGATCATCCATTCTTGATACTTTCTTAAGTAATAAAAAAAGTATAAAAAATACATATATAATACCACTAAATGACATAACTTAGCAGGTCACACTTTATTAATTTAACAAGAGATCCTGGATTCAAATTTTTGAGAATACAACTCTCATTAGTAAAGAGAATCTTAGTGGTCTGAATCCATTCCAATCCATATATAAGTTTTTTTTGTAATTTTTAAAAAATACAATGTCAGAATTTTTAGTAAGTACTGAAATTCAAAGGAGAAAATTTTCTTTTTTTCCAAAGGGTGGGGGGTTGGGGCCGGCTTGAGTTCCAATGACATGGTTGAGGTAAACCATCTTGGTCAATGACTATGTTGACCCTATTGCATGTGAGTAGGTTTTCTGTCCACTAATCCTTAAATATGTCTGCTCTTTTACATTATTTTTCACTTTTTTTGGTTTATTGTGTTCTGGCTTTTGGGATGGCCAGATAATTCCTCTAATGATCAATATATACTCAACTGACAAAGTTTTTTCTTAAAAAAAGTTCATTTGTCATGAGTTGGAAAAAACACACGGCTACAGCGATACAAATAGACACAGTAACACAAATTCTTTCTAACATTTTACACCTAAAAAGGTATCGAGAAAAAATATTGGATATAATACGATAAAACAAAATAAATATTTTATTTCACCATAAATTATGGGGGATGTGGAGGGCATAAAACCTAAGCAAGTTGAAGGAGTTAAAATAAAGTAATGAAGGGGTTGGCAATGATGAGATAGAAAAGAAAATGTTGAACAAACTTTCAACAGCTTTGAGGTGTTCACGCATGAAATCCGGGATAATGTCGGTGGATGACCTGTCAAATCCCTCAAGTCCTGTCTTTTCAATGCCACATTAATTGAGTTAATTGCATTTATAGTTCTCTAGTTTCACATATTTTTATTTTCCTACATATTAATTGATCTTTTGTAATTTTAGTCTTTCTTTTCTGGGTTTCATACTTTTTAATATTTGTAATTTTGGTCTAATAAGTGATATATTTTTTCTAATTTTAGTCTCTTAAATGAGTTTATTTTGCAAGAGAAAATGACTTGCTGGACCAACATTGCAAATCAATATACGTATTGGGCCAAAATAGAAAACATGTCAACTTATGTGACAAAAGATAAAATTAATTCTATGGAATTTAATTAAAAACATATTCTGTGTGTTTAAATTATATTATCCTTTTAAATTTTAATGTTTTACTTGGAAGTTCTCCAGCTAAATTATTTTTCTCTCTGAAGCATTCTTGAATATTCCAAATTCCTAATTTTAACAGAATATTTCTAATAGGAACCTAAAAAAAGTGGATATATTTTTTTAATTATAAAATTTTTATGAGGTATAAGTGTAATATTTTAACTAATAAAGTAACTAACTGTAATTTAGCAAATTTTTTCTGAATCGGAACCTAATTAACCCTTGGATAAGAATTGCTAGCTAGGATTCAATTTTCTTCTGGAGTCTTTATTGATAATTATATATCTGTTTTACAAGGTCATGGTGATGTTTTTTGGATGAACATTAATTATGGTGTCGGAATGAGAAAGTTAGATTGAAAAGAAAAGTCATGGTTGAATTATTGTTTGACAATGATATATACTTTTGTTCTCTTCAATTAATACCTTCATCTAATATAGTTTCGCAATAATTATCTTATTATGCCCATTATTTCGATCGACATAAATATATAAAAAAACTCTGATTGATGAGATGGGAGAAACATTTTAATATTGTCCTGATGGGAATGGGACCACACTATTACACCAGATATTTGTTGGAAATTGAGAGCTTGTGGTCATATACATTGATCTTTCCAACTATATTTTAGCAACATTTTTAGTAACTTATAAAATATTTTGCATAACTTCAATGTTATTAGGACTTCCATGATTTCTAATAATCCGTGACCGAGTGTATTGTAATCATTAGTTCATAATTTATTGATATAATAAAGTTCATCGTGTATAATCTAACAATCATAAATGTAAATGTAGTTGGACATTTATCCAATTACATAGGATCGACTAACCCCAAATTTACCAATGATATTTTGAAGAACTAGTTAAGGTTGTTTGTAATACGGGCCAATTTACCTCTAAAGATCTATGGTTAAGGGGAATCTTCTGTTTATAAGAAGGATTAGAATGAGGAACTAATGTGGGATGGAGAATCTCACATTTTGTCTGTCTATAAGTCTCTATAAATATGTGATCATGCAACTAAATATGTAAATATTTATTCTTGATTATACCTAAATGTACACGAGGATAAAGAAATAGTATTTAACACAAGATATAAAAGATATCTTTAAAAAAAAAAAACATAATATTAGTTAATTGTGCTGAATAATATTCAAGGAATAAGTTGAATTAAGCAATGATTAAGCATAAACACTACATCATTGTATCATATAGTAAATTTTAACAAAGATTCAAGATTTAAATTCTGGCATTATCAACCAGCATTTACACTGCTACTCAAATTCGATTTAGTTTATTTATATAAAGATTGGAACCGAGTAATAGAGAAAATGTAACTGCTGAAATTAAATTAAGTGCATTTCCCCTAAATATTAATCATTAACTCTAATTACCTAGCAAATTCAATAATAATCTCTAGAATCTCGATAAATTTCTTTTCTTTTTAATCATATATGGTAGTTGTGATGAATGATGATAAAATTATATTGAAAATGAAGGGGGCATGTGAAGATATATATGCAATTATTATAATTAGGATGCAGGCAGGGAGTGATGAGGAATTGATTGAGAAATCAATCAAATCAAGAGTTGGGGGTAGGGCTGGACAGGACAGAAAAGGGGGACCAAGTTCACGTGCAAGTCACGTGGGGAGAAAGTAGCTGTCGGATTGTGAGATTGGGGAACACGTGGGACAGCTAGCACGCTGCCACACTGAATCATAAACCCCCCAACATGTTGTCGGCCCACTTAATTTGATTGGCATGTATGTATTCAGTATTCTACAATCATTTTTCATCATCACCAATCATCCTATTTCTTGGGAATGTACACCTATATATAACTTACTCTCCAAAAATATTTTTACTTCATATACCATCACATCTTTTATGCATTATCTTCTTTTTTTCCCAACAAATTTACGACTTACTTCTTCTACTATTTTACAACAGCATATTCTATTTTGATGTTTGCACATGCCATGTACATGAATTTTTAAAATTTCTAAATAATATTTTCATTTCAAATTGTCTTATTATGTTTACGAGTTTTATATAAAACTCGTGAATATAAGGATGTAATTTTGAAAAAAATAATAAAGTTAGAAGACAAAGTGTAAAAAAACTGATAGTACATGAGAAAAAAAAGTATTTTTTTCTAATTTTTCCTCGTCTGATTTTATCGGGGATCGAGTATTACAGATGCCCAATTAAGAGCGATTTTTTCAACTCAAATTCTCCATATACCTTTTATTTAATAGATCCAATGTCTCATTGCCATACTATCATAGTAAATGAAGATGTTAATGATTTGACAGTTTAATATTGCCTTTTACATACCCATAATTTATAGAGAACAATTTCACTTGTGATGTATTACGGACAAACCATAATATGACACAAATTATTTAACTTACCATTAGACAAGTATTTTTAATGTAATACTGGACAGTAATTTTTTAAAGTGCATCCTATAATTTCTCCATCCACATCAATAGTAATACATTAATTAGTTAAACTTATGGATGAGAAATTTGCGTGACCAATCGAGAATATTATTATTAAATAGGAAAATTAGACAATATTATAATTTAATATTATGAAAAAAATAAAATAATATTATTTTTCTCTACCAGAATTGAAAACATTACTTAATTATGGGATAAAAAATTCAACATTAATTAGTTAGTGTGTGCCGACACCAAAAACAGGTCATGTTATGAGACCAAAATAAAAATAAGTCAATCTATACATAATACCAAAAAGAGCAATTTATTATTCCATTTAAAAGCATGTCACAAAATTATATATTTAAGGGATATATCATATGTAATATTTTTAAAATAACTTGTCTCAAATTAATGACGTTTTTTTTTTTTTTTGGATGATTGGCATAGTTTTTATAAAGAAAAAAGATGCAAAATTAGTCGAGTAAGTTTGTTTTGTTCGTTTCTGAAATCAGTTTTATTCGAATTTCATTTTTAATTTTTGCAATTATGGTTTATTTATATATCCATTATATTGATAGAGCTAGAGAGAGAGAGAGAGGTAAGGGCAGTACAAGTGATGATTGAGTTCAAATGATTGTAAGAGAGAGAATCTGTCGGGGCAACGACAGACAACATCACACGCATGAATGCCCGCCCACACTTTCCAGTTTCCATCACAACGTACGTACACAACATTAATTAATTCAAATATTATTATTTCTGAAATCTTCTCATCATCTTCCTATCATTACCAAGATATAAGTTTAGACCTTAGAAATTTCATGTTCTAATTTTGCAGGACTTTAGAAAGAAAAATAAAAAAAAACTATTATTGGAAACAATAATATGGATACCTAAAATTCAAGTACCTTGGATTTGGAATATTTGGGTGGTCAACTCATAATTTGACATCACGGGGTTTTCATAATTTTGTATTTAATAAATAAATAAATATTATTATTTCAAGCGGGGATTTTTCTTTTGGATAATTAATAAGTCATGTTTTTATAAGTAATTATGACATTTAGAGTGATATAAAATAATAACTAAATCCTGAGCTGTTATAACCTTGATATTTGTTTTTCCGTTTGATTTGAATACAATTGGATGCTCATGATGTTGTAAACGTTGAATATTTAAAGTAATAATATGGTTTTCCTTTTCGACCAAAAAGAAAGCTCGAAAATTCTCAATTTGTCTACTCAATATTAATTAATAAAATTTAATTTGCTTTTTTTTTTTTAAAGAATAATATTGTATTTATAAGTTTATTTGTCATATAGATTGGCGATGAGGTAAAGTCTAAGAGAAGAGAGGAGAGGAGACATAGATATCTATGGCCACGTGCTTGCGAGCATGACATGCATGCCTGGTCCACGTGATCTCTGCCAAATATATACCAAAAAAGAAAGAATAAAACAGCGAAAATAGTTTTAATTATATATAGATTATAGGATTAGCAGGCTTAGCTTTCTTCCTCAAATTAATTTGGTTGTCCCACGTGAACTCCACTCTCCTCTGTCTAAATTCTCAAACAAGCATATACACTCAACACATGACAACCCCATGCCATTGGCTCCAACTTATATATATATTTATGTTTACAATACAATTTCCGAATTGTTTCCTATCGCTTTTTTGGCTCGGCTTACTTGGTTTTGGCTTTGTTTTAGCTACGTACACTGCTCTTTAGATTTTCACCTTTTATAAGAGTACTTTCTTCTAGGTAAGAAAGTCCTTTCCTTTTCCTTCTTGTTCTTTTTAGGGTTACACGGTCACAAGTTATGGACGGTTTTAAATATGTATAGCTTGTAAGTTATCAGTATGTATAGGGGTCGTGTTGAGTGGTGGATTTTAATTTTTGTATCTTAGATCAAAAGATAACGGATTGTAATATTTTGAAATCAAATTTTCAGGGGGTTTTAGGGTGAATTGGTTCGATCAGTTTGGATGGATTGGGCAGTTCGAGCCGCGAATTTATGTACACCCCTTGTTTTTGTTAGAAATATAGGATGTAACACGTAGGAGAACCTTCAACAAGTTTATTGAATTAATTACATAAAAAGACCATGTGTTCTGAAAAAGTACGTAGTAACTTCTATGTTACGAAAAATGAGTTTGTAATATAAAAAAATCCGATATATTTGTGATAGTATGGTCTCGTCATGGTACGTAAGTAAAATTTGGCTTGTTTTAATATTTAATGCATTTTAATTTTTACTATGTTATAACACTTTTATATTCTTTTTATGTATTCTTTTCATGTAAAAATGTAACATGTTTGAATAATGAGTCATGCATAAATATTAAATTGGTATGTTAATAAAACTTGTTTAAAACTAGTGATTTTTTATTTATGAATTACATCATTATATCACATTAAAGAAATAATTAGTATTAGAACAATACAACACTATAATTAATTTATTTATTAATTAAGGATCTTATTTGTTTGATCTCCAATATTATTTCTTCGTAGAGCAAAATAATTATTAGTTAGATATATCAATATGAACCCATTATTTGTTTTGTGTTGCTTTCTTTCCACATCCACCAAAAAAGAAAAAAGAAAAAAAGAATTTGTACCCTTGTCACATTCCTATTCGATTCCGAGCCAAAAAATTAGTACAATTATTGGTCATTGACTAAACAACTTAAATATTTTGCCATAACTGTTTGACAAACTCTGTTGTGACTCTCAATCAACTGTACTTAAAGGAGTTCATGGTACTTAATTGGCAGTACTCCATAAAGATTTTCAATAGTTTGCCACCATATATATATGGTTAATTACATCTACAGCCCATATAAATTTAGAAAATTATAAATAGTAACTCTTTTAATCAAAATATTACACTTACACCCCACATGAGTTTTATAATTACAAAAACACCCCTCATAAATTTTCTCAAATAGAAATTGTGAAAGGTGAAAAAAGGTAAAGAAAGTGACAACTTTGTCGAATCTCCATGGAAATGGTTCTAACAAAAGATAAAGTGGGGATTAGACTTGCTTTTCTCTTTAAGCTTTTTTTTTTTTTGGGCGTGGGGGTTTGGAAGAACAATTTTTTCTTTTTTAAAACAATGGAAGGTGGGTCCAATTTTTATTTTTATTTGAATTGGAAAATTGTACTCATTAGAGAGGTTGTCCAAACATTGATTGGAACTGATCTCAGCCATCGGATTTAGGATTTTTAAAGATTTGACGATTAATAAATTATTTTTTTAATCATGTCCCACAACGTGGATACTCGAGATTCACTTTGTGATACATCGTCATCTCCAAGTGATCAAAATTGAACTCCATTCCAATATTTGCTTGTCCTATACTAGGCTAGATTGAGAAAGATGATAGCTCAATCAGTCAAACACATTATCATCTTAATCTTGTACAAGTATACTTGTTAATTTTGTGTAGTGAAATCATGAACGAACTATTATAAATGTATTGGTGAAAATATCCGCCTAACTGATTTCATAAAGAGATAGATCGAGTAGTAATTGTCTGCGAGACTGCGACTGAACATGTTACCGAATGAAGTTGTAATTAATCTTGATGCGTTTTGGTAAGGTCATGAAAATCGAGTTAGTTGTCGTGCTGGGAGCTGTCTGTTTATCGAAAAACAAAAGAACCGATCCCGGGTGTTGTATATCACAATGACCTTTGTTATAACACAATCATAATTCATAAAATGCAAGAAATAACTTTCTTGTAATATTTGGGCAGACAAATAATATATATTGCAATCTAATTACACGGCAACCCACATGGAGGTAATAAAGGTGAATTAGAAATACAAATTTGGTTTAATTATTAGTTTAGGTGTCATAATCAATATTTAATAAAAGATCCAAATTCAGAAAAATTATATACTAAAAATGTGAAATTTCAATTCGGCTTCGGCTTAAGCCTTTTCTCCTTGCTCAGCCAAAATTAGCACAATTCGTGGATGTCACGAAGCATTAATATTATAAATATAACAGACTGGGAATTTTAAGATTTCCTATTTACATTTTAATTTAATTATTAGAGAAGTACAATATTAATTCCACTCTAAAAAGCTTCTTTATTTTTTTTATAACGAGACTTTAGTGTAGTAAATATATTAAGTGAAAATTTCCATACAATTTACATATCAAAGTATAACAAAAACAATTTAGTAATTAAAAAGAATGAGAATTTTGAGGCAAAACCTTTTTAATAATGCAATAAGGCCTAAAATAAACATTGATACATAAATTATTATAGGACCATTCATTTAATCATTTATTGGTCATAGGTGGACCATCCCACAAATAATTATAAATAAAATAAATAGCAAAATCTATCCCCAACTTTTTCTATATATAACATTTAACGCTCCTTTATTGTTGCATCTCAGCACGCCATTTCTACATTTCTCTAAAGCTTTACTTTCTCCTTTTTCTTTTCTCTCAATCAAAGCTCACTTCCCTTTATACGAGCTTGATTTGTGAGCACGAGTGAGAATAATCAAGCAAGATATCAGGATTGTTGAAGTGGGTTTTTAATTTCCTCATCAATATCTCAAAAAAACAGTAAAATGATG
Source organism: Verbena officinalis (assembly GCA_958496215.1). NCBI lineage: Eukaryota > Viridiplantae > Streptophyta > Magnoliopsida > Lamiales > Verbenaceae > Verbena > Verbena officinalis. The sequence goes on from OY292385.1 coordinate 4,217,686, forward strand.
GTTGGTAGGGAAGATTTGGGATTGAGTTTGAGCTTAAACTTCCCAGAAAAGAGGCAAAATTCATCTTCTTCTCCTTTCAGTATCATTCAGAAACCTTCTTGGGCTGAAACTTTCATTTCCTCAGGTTTGTTAGTTACTTTTCTACACAATAATCCAGATCTCTCACGATTAATGTCTTTTCGCTTCTTTTTTTTTAACCGATCCAAATATTGCTTTTCCCCCCTTTTTCGCCGATAACAAATTACGGAGCCTTTGTTAATTTCTTTTATTTTTGCTTTTTGATCTGAAAAATTCTCAGATCCCTTGATTTTTCGTCATTGATAAATGTATTTTATGTCATGCAGATCGGATGAGCTCTGAGACATGCAGAGTTGAGACGAGGCCTTTCCTAAAGGGAATCGACGTCAACTGCCTGCCGGCGACGACGGAAGAGGATGGCGCCGCCGCCGCCTCGTCCCCTAACAGCACGATCTCGAGCGTTAGCGGAAAGCGGAGCGAGAGGGAAAGCAGCGGTGGTCGGAGCGAAGAAAACGACGTAGTCGAGAGGGCTTGCTCTCGCGATGGTGTGAGCGACGAAGAAGACGGTGATAATTCGAGGAAGAAGCTCAGGCTTTCGAAAGATCAATCCGCCATTCTTGAAGAAAGCTTCAAAGAACACAACACCCTCAATCCAGTAAGTACTTTTTTTTTTTTTTTTTCTCCCTTTCCTTCCAACCAATCAATGAATTTGTATGCAGTTTCCATTACAGTTGGGTGATTTTAATCTTAATTTTAACATTTTTCTTTTGTTTGCAGAAGCAAAAGACGAATTTGGCTAAGAGACTGGGTTTGAGGCCAAGACAGGTGGAAGTATGGTTCCAGAATAGAAGGGCTAGGTGAGTAATTTTGAAAGCTTGTAAAATCTTGAAATTAGAGAAAATTACATCTATAGATACGCAAAATTACAGATAACCAGATGAAATAATTGATTCTAAAATAAAATAATCTCATATTTCTGAAGGTTTATTAAATCATGTTTATAAATACTTTTGCAGGACTAAGTTGAAGCAAACAGAGGTTGACTGCGAGTTCTTGAAAAGATGTTGCGAGAAATTGACAGATGAGAACAGAAGACTCCAGAAAGAGGTCCAAGAACTCAGGGCGCTTAGATTATCTCCACAAGCATTATACATGCAAATGAATACACCTCCGACGACGCTCACTATTTGCCCTTCTTGTGAGAGAGTGGCGCCGCCGCTACAGATGGCGGCTCAGCCTGCTCAGCCAAGGCCCATGATCGCTTTTAATCCGTTCGATGCTATAAGATCCAGATCTTGATCTTTTTTTTTTTTAATGCTAGCATGTAATTTAGATTGTTGATGAGTTTAGTACTAATTTTTCACTGTCGATGTAAAAAAAAAAAAACAGAAAAGAAAAAAAAGTCAAATTTGTTGTTGAATACTTAATGATTATGCCGAGTTATGATTATACAGCTGACACTTTTCGATTCAGTTAAGTTCAGTCAAAAACTACACAAGACTGGGAATAAATTAAACTTGAATTTTGTTTGGAGGTTTAGAGTAGTTAGATTCTTGGTCCAATTATCAGATCCAGTTAGCTAGACACAATTACCATAGTTAGTTTCAACTTGCCTGGACAATTCCAGGTCTTTTAACTTGGTTGGCAAATCTGTGCTTGATGTATGGACAATTTTAAAAATTATATTTTGTTGTATCGTGTCCGACGTTATCTCGGACATCCATGTCAGATGACACTTTTCTAATATAAAATATTAAAAAAAAAATCGTATCGCCGTATTCATATTGAGTCGTGTTCATATCTATGCTTCATAGCAAGCCGTAATAACCAACCATGTTGATTTTAACATAATCACAATAATGGTTGAATTAAAGTTAGGGATAATTATCGACTACTTTGAGGTATGACCTGAATACGAAAACTTAAAAAGATATCATAAATTACCAATTCATCCCTGAAGTTTTAAGCCTAATGGAAAAACTAATAGTGATGGTAAAATTACTATGTTGCCGTTAACAGAAAGAGTTGAAAGGAAAAAGAAGAATATTGATTTTCTAAAAATAACATTATCTATCATTTTTAATTAAAGTTTGTTTATTGACGACTGATGAAGTTTGTGATAGAGATTGAAATCGTAAGGAGATATTGGTAATTTCCAAAACCTCACTTCTCCCACATGTGTTATGCGGCCCGAGAGTGTTAAATGTCTCATATCCAAAATTCAAAAATATGATTTGACAATTTTTTCTCTCTTTAACTGGTTTTTGGGATTGTTAGGGCTTAATCTATCCTTTAATATCATGCTTCTAAGTTCTATCTCGCTTCTTATCTTTGGGCTTCACCGAACTTTTGGGTTTAAGCCTTTTGTTTTGATTAATGGGCCTGGATCCAACATGCAAAGACATTACTTTTGGGATTTGATTATTTTGAAATAATCCAATTTAAATAAGCCCAACTATATTTATTAATTTAGGCCTTTTTCTTTATGAAAAAATTCAATTCATATGGCCGAACAACATGATTATTATATAATTGAAGGATCTAAATGCAAGAGATTGAAAATGGCTAAATGTATATGGCCACATGCATATTGACTATTCAGATAAGAAAGAATAAGTATAATTCTTTTACTAGCCCAACATTGAATAACTTGACTTTGACCAATTCCATTGTAATCAAATTGAATCGGTTAAGCCCAATCTTAGCTATTAGGATTAGCATAAAATTTTGAAAAGAGCCCCATTAACTTGACTATTGGGTCTTCGTAGTACTGAGCTTGGCCAAAAAACCAAATAAAATAAAATAAAATAAAATCATACCTCTGTAACGAAACTATATAGTTAGACACCAATAAATAACATAACTTAATGGTACGACACTATATTAGCTTAACTAGAAGCGTAAACCTAACGAAAGAAAATATTCAGTAACCCACAATTTAAATCAAACACGATCCACCCAAAAAAATTTAGCTAATATTGATTAAAACATACACACAACCCTACCCTTTTTTTATGGTTTGAAGATCAAGGAATACTTGATTTAAATATTAGAATAATTACCAATTAACTTCTATGACCTAAATAAATAAAATTTCATGAGATTTCAGACCTCACCAGGTTTTCATGAGATTTCATTTTTTCTCGCAAAGTTGACAAACCGTGAGTAAAAAATATCATTTATATAAAATGATAGGTAAAGTTGGTTTTTCAAAAACTAATGATTTTCATTTCTATTTCAGTCAAGGGTAACATGAAAATGCTGTCATTGTTGTTAGTTTTTCGATTAGACTTAAAACTTTAGGGGGATCGAGTTGTTAATTATTGAAACCTGATCGGATATTTTGTATTTGGACCATACTTGAGGGAGTTGTATGTAAATATTATGTAGTGAGGACAACAGCCATTATGATATCAATCAAGTTTGGCTGCTTTAATTTCTTGTATACAACAACCTATGACCCATAGTTAAAATATTTGTCATTAACAGTGAAATTGCACATCACTGAAATTCACCTATAAAACTACCCATAATATAATTGGGTAACACAGAGAAAAAAAAAACCCAAGAAAAAAGAAAAAAAAAAAAAAAGGTATAATGTTACGATCCAATGCTTAGACCATCATCTAAAAGTTCTTCCAGCACGCTGCGCCGTCGATCTTCTGATGGACTCAATTCTCTGCAGTCTGATTTGCTCTCTGAATTTGGCTATGAACTCATCGGCTTTTTTGTCCACGTCAGGTCCCACGTCATCACTCCCAACACCATTATTATTATTACCAGTACTCTCTTCAAAGTAATCATCCTCCATCTCCGACTCATCCTCATCATCATCACTGCTTTCAATCAAAACCTTGTCCTCGATTTCCTTCTTCTCTTCAATTTCCTTTTTCTCAACAATCGATTCGCTGAAAGACCTAAACCTTCGGACTGATCTCCCCGAATTACCATCATTTTCTATTATTGAGGTGGGCCCCACATTGGAGGTCGATTTATTCAGCATCGATTTCCGCGGCGGTGGTGGTGGTGGCGGCGGCGGAGGTGGTGGTGAAATTGAGGAGGAATTCTTCTTCCTCACGACATCTTCGATATTTTTGGCTTGGGATTGGGACGAGAAAGACGTAGACGGCGATAGCTTGCGAGGCGAATTTATTATATTGGCCGATGATGACGATGATGATGAAGAATTGGACCTGTTTTCCTTGATTTCCAACTTTCCGGATCTCGATCGCCATGGAATTGGAGAACGGAGCACTACATTTTCTTCCAAGTTCTCCTCCGACGGTCTGTCAATATTCAACCCTCCAATTTCCGCAATTCTCGAATTGCTGCTAATTAATCTCTTCGAACTCAAATTTGACCCGCCCGAATCATCGGCTAAATCCACCTCAATCGGATCGGACACACGTTGTTTCAGGCTTCTGACGGGCAGAAGCAGGGGCTTCTGTGTAATTTTCCAAGTACTGCTGTTCTCGTCTTTAACAAGACTAGGGTTTTCTTTAGCCACTACAACTACAGGGTGACCCCTATAGTACTGAGAACTCCATGTCTGAACCTTACTATTCTCATCGATCACATGAGTCTGGGTTTCGGATTCATCGTCAAAAACTGATGAAACCTGAAGCAACTTAGATACGTAAGATTGAACATTATCCACCTTCGAAGCATGATGATATTCTTTATCCGTTTCATCGTTTTTCTTGCTGAATAACCCGTAAGAAACAGCTATACCAACAAAAATGAGCTGGAGAAGCTCCCAACTTCTAGCGTGTAGAGTTTGGTTGATGAATTCAGGAGCTAATGAAGGGAAAAATGGAAGCAAAACTAGAAAAACTGTCACGATGGCTGCTTTGTACAGAAAATGGGTGAAATACTTACTTGGATTTGCATGGTCGGGTAATATTTTGGGTTTTGAAGCGTGGGAAACTGCATCCGCCATGGAATATTAGAAAGAGAGAAACTTGAAGTTCTGATTTGGGCTCTGTGATGTTAAGATGGAGAAGATGAAGGAGGGAAGTCTTAGGGAGTAAGGAAAAGTAAGGGAAAGTGGAAATGGGGACAAAGTTTTGGGGAGGAGTGAGCTTATTTCAAGCTATGCTTTTCTTCTTTTTCGCCATTTTGAATAATTTGACAGTTATACCCCTTCTATCTTTTCTACCTAAATTTGGTTCCAAAAACATTTAATGAGAAAAAAAATATAAATTTAATCTATTTTCTCCAACAAATATGAAATTAATATTGATAGAAGAAAGCTATTTTTTTTGGGTAGAAAAAAGAGAAATCAAGAAAAGAAAGAGAAAAAACTAAGCTAAATTGCTAGCCTTTATAGTAATACAATCAATAACCTTTCCGAGAGATTTCACTCATTCCACCAAAAATGAATCTTGCTTATGCCTTTTATTCATGAATATATCAACAGTCATTATCCTTTCTTTCTATGAGGTGAAATTTCGTGCTCCAAGGACTATACTGTGTAAATAGAACTATAGTCCTCAATAGAAGAAGGCTCGCTAGAGTGAACGTAAATAAGTTTCGAGTATGAGAGTGTCTTAAGTTATAATGTATGGATACTTTTCAAAATATTATTGGACAGTGACGTGTCAGGTCGAACATCATCTGCGATACTTCTATAGAGTGGTAAATATCGAAAAAAAATTGTATCACTATGAACGTATCGTGTCATATCTGTATCACCGTGAGTGTATCTTTGGATTGGAGAAAATTGTAAGTAAAATGCATGCTTTTATGAATTATATGCGTGTAGGATTGTCGTGCATGCGTGGAAAGAAGCAATCACAAACAAGGATGGTCTGTGGCAACGTGGATATTGCATTGTACTTGCAGATTGATATCTAATCTAGCTAATCATTATTATACTTTTTCTATTTAATTTTAAACTATACAACATCATATGCGTTTCGTTTTCATCCATAAATATATTTAAAAGATGTAATACGATTCAAAAAATATAACTACGTCAAATAAAAGACATTTTCGAAATTAAAGGGTGTTTGATCATTTGGTCATAAATTTTTCAGAACACTTTACAAGAAAGCTTATACTACAAAGTGTTTGAAAAGGTTTTTCAAAAATAATTTTATAGTCATAGGAAAAACAAAAATTAGGAACTTAATTCTAAACTCTTTTAAGTTAAATTAGGGAACCCAAATTATTTCTTAGATCTTAACAAATTCTCTTATTTTATTTTATTTATATGATATGAACACACAAGGTTCATTACAATAACTTCACACGATCTAATATCCAAATATTTGAGCATCTTATGTTTAGGAATATTAGTACTTTTCAAACTTCAAAAACCATCTTATGTCATAAATTATATACGGACACAGACACAGCGACACGATATAAGCGGAACTACATAGGTTTTTATCAATATTTTACATTAGATGGGTATTTTTTAAAAAATTTCCCACCCAATTGTCTCTTTTCTCTCTTTTTTCTTAGGTGAATGAGATGCTTTTGGCTGTCCATGACTAGTATAATGTTTCAACTTTCCACCGTCCATAATGGAATTTACATTTTACATAGTTGGCATTGTGAGGGCATTATCGGAATGATAAAAATGAGAGGGCCAAATAGGTTGCGTAGATGTGTCCACGATTCTTCATTCGGACTGCGTACGCTAAGCTTTCTCAATTTTCGGATTTTTAAATATTTGCATGTTTTTTTTAACCCACTTTGGAGGGTATCCTTTTCTTCCCCTCCGCATTCTTCAATTCCTAAATTCTAGAGCTTGAATCTAGATGCTCTCTAAAGATGTATGCGCGAATTCGGTGATACAAACACGACAGGATATTCAGTAATTTTTTGAATATTTTGCAGTTCACATTTAAGTCAGGTGTATCTCCCAAATTCTAATTTTAGGATCCTGGCTTCTTTATTGTCCATAGTTCAAACCCTAACTTGTGCATGAAGTAATTGGATTGGGTAGGTCTCTGTGCAGTATTCGAATCCGAAAAAAACCAAATAAAAACTAAAATATAAATAAATTATAAATATATCCGACACAAGAGAGATAATATGACTAGGAAGCAAAAAGAGTAGATCGGATTGATCCATCAAGAAATTTTGTCTTCAAGAAAATCAAATTGGATAATGGCCCCCCAAAAGAAAGAAATTTATTATACGCGGAGGAGACAATTTTAATTAATTAAATAATTAAACGAATTAAGATTGATTCATTTACTATAATTTATCCATGCTTTAAACAATAAGTATCTTCTCGACTAATATAATATTGAAGATGGAATAGATAGGATATGGGCATATTTTCGATAAGAATGTGCTCATGGAATCACTTTTTTGCATCATCACTAATTAAAGATATGCTTTCATCTCTCTCACTCTTTCTTTTATCTCTTAATTACCTGTTAATTAATTATTAATCCTCTTCAATATTCTTAATTTCTGGGGAGATTACATGTAGGAAATTAGTTGAAATTAAAAAAGGCATGTAATGTTGGAAAAAAGTAAACTTAATTATTGAAAAATGGGTTAAAATTAATATGTGGTTATGGGATTTTTTTTCCATTTACACCCAATATTAGATTTATTTTATCACATTTCACTAATTTTAAATTACCCATTGGCATAATACATCAAAAGTACAAATTGCAAAACTAGTCCTTCAATTTGACATACATTGACATTTCAATATATATATTAATTTGAAAAATCATATTTATACACACTAACGACGATTTTGGGGAAATCAAAGACATTTTTTCTTTTTTTAAAATTGAAATCAAGTGCCCTCATGTCCGGTTAAATAAGCTAACATGTTACCTCAATTATCAGCCGATACGTTTATTGTTGTCCACAATTAATGCACAAATGAATGGTATTGACATATATAACCCATAATTTTATTTCGTTGGATGATGATTCAGGCTACTGGTCAACTTATTTTGCCGGTACATGCCAAACACATAGGAATCATGAATGCACGAATACGCCAAATTTTTTTGCCGTGCCGTGTCCGATCGACACGTGTCGAACACGGCAAAAAGTGTCCGAAAATTAAAAAAAAAAATAAAAAACTTCGGACACGTCGGGGACACGGCTGGGACATTTGAGGGACACGACTGAGACACGAAAATGACATGAAAAATTCAATTTTTTTTATATTTTTTCAATTTTAAGGATCTTAAATTAATTTTTTCTATCATTTTCATTTGTTCACAATATTATAATTCACAAATAATATTAATGTTCGTTTAACATAATAATTAATTTTGCTAATAATTGTACTACATTGTAATAGTTTATTTTTCAATTATAAATGTTTGTACAAATATTATTTATGAATATTTATATTTTTTATTAAAATTTATATTACTTAGCCGTGTCGAAGCCGTGTCGTGTCCTAAAATTTTTGAAAAATCTGTGTCGCCATATTTGTGTCGTGTCGTATCCGTGCAACATAGATAGGAATTTAGGCGATAAATTTCAATTTGGAAAAATTGTAATTAATGGGTATAAATGTGATTTATCAAATTACTGTACTGAAATATAAACATGTACCAAGTTAAAATGACCGTTTTAGTAATTTGCCCATTATAATAAACTAGCTTGTAATTTATGTTAGTATTAAATTAGTAGGAAGTCTATTCTTTTTATTTCCACATTAAAGTATTTTAAAATTTAAATATTAATAACGTTATTTTTTCCACACATAAGCGACTTTGCGTGTGCAATATGCAGGTGACTCACGACTTTGATTTCGAAGGTTTAATTAGAGAATTTTTTAATTTTTTGTACTGTTCTAATTTAATTCTTTTTTGAAGAAGTTTTAATTTAATTCGAGCAGCTCATACGCACAGAGAAAAAGAAATTCTATCAATTTGAGGGAGTACAATTTGGGGCTTTTGATATTCCCTGCTACAGGTTTTTCTCTTCCCGATTCTAGCCAATTTCTAGGAATCGACGCCCAATATTCCTTTTCAGTTGTCTCCTTCGTATCTGTACCGTCAAAGCGATGCCTTTTTCGTTATCCATGGTTTTGGATTTTCAATTTCCTTCATTTCGAGTAGCCAGATTAACTAGTATGTTTTTTTTATGCGTGATGATGTCGATATTGTAGTGAAAAAAGATTGTTTGTTTATTTCCTGGGGTGATTAGGGTTTGATATTAGTGATATAGTCGAAAATTTCAATATATATCGTGATGCTATTATCCGGGCACAGCAATTGAAGAAGACGAATACGGAGATTTAGTATTTGACGTCTCAGTTATAAACTCTGAAGGTCGGGAAATTATTATGCATATAGAGGAAGTGAAGAAAAGAGAGGAGGAGTTATCAGGCAGTGCAGATGAATTGTGTGAACCTGATGGATCAATTGTGGTAAGGTGGGATGGGAAAAGAGTTCTGGTTGGAGTTGGTGCACGAGCACTCTTTTACCCAACATTGCTTTACAATGTTGTTAGGAATAAGATTCAGTCGGAGTTCCGCTGGTGGGATTGGATTGACAAGGTACTTGCTTAAATCCAATGTTCTTCTTTCTTTTTCCAATGCAACTTTGTACTTATATTCATGTTCATTTAGTTCGTATTTATATTTTTCGTAGTGGGATGGATTAGATATTATCTTTTATGTTGTTTGACACATTAATTTTGTAGTTTAAATTAGTTAAACTGTATTGATTCACGATGCTGCTTTTTTGGAGTTACTCCATACATTTCATTTGAACATAGATTGAGACGGAATAGTTAACTTTCCTTGCCTATATGAAGCAAATGAGCTATGCTTATGTAATTATTTGTTCCATTTTCAGTTTGTACTGCTAGGTGCTGTACCATTCCCATCCGATGTTCATCGGCTAAAGGAGCTTGGTGTTTGTGGAGTTGTCACCTTGAATGAATCATATGAGACCTTAGTCCCATCATCTCTCTATGAAGTGAGTTCTCCTTTCAATTTTTTAAGGTATTGGGATAATTACACTGACATACCCTGAGGTTTGGGAAATTGCAGAAACATATCCCGTCAAAGAATTTTCATTACATCTGTTACAGATTTTTATGAAGTTTTCACAATTCTTTTGTTGAATTTCCTATATTTCATTATTTTGTTAACAAGGAACTAGAGGCATAACGGACAAGTCACATTTTTCGTACAATTTTGTAACGGGAATTAGAGCCCAGGGCATCTGTATAATTTCCCAAACCTCAGGATATACTTGAGTAATTAGGCTAAACCTTACGGTATGTCAATGTAATTACCCCTAAGGTATTTTACAGGTGGCTCAAATATCTTGTTTGATGATTTATTCTGTATTGGTATATATCCACAAGCATGACGGTTTTTAGTTTACACAATCTGTATAGAAGAAATGCTTACATGCGTGATATTGTAAATTCAATTAACTCTTTGTCTCATAATGTTATGGGTATGCTGAAATTCCTGGTAAATTAAATTATCATATGGAAAAGTATTTCTGTCAATAATTTTATGATCTTAACATCTTTCCTTATTGATACCTCCGTCTACTCTGCCACTCCTAATTTTGGGTTCTTTTCCGTGTGTGAATTTCTAGAAATACCATCGATTACTTTTTCTATGAGGTGGACTGTATTAAATATTAAAATCTGGTATGTGATTTATGCAATTCTTGTTGGTTACTTGTTGACACAATGTTTTCAAAGTTTAAATTCACTCTTTCCACTGATTATAATTGTATCATTGAGAATAGTTCATCTTTTAGTTTATTTGCTCCCTTTAAGTGATAACTCTTCATTATCTTACTATTTAGGCTCACGGCATACATCATTTGGTGCTTCCAACAAGAGATTACCTCTTTGCTCCATCACTACCAAATATATGCAAAGCTGTAGATTTCATTCATGGTAAGGAGTGTTTTAAAGCTATTAGAATCTCTATTTCTATGTTGCTTCTCTATTTGAATATAAGCTAACTTCACCATCTTTCTTCATGTCCTCTTTAAGAAAATGCATTGCATGAGCAAAGTACTTATGTACATTGTAAAGCTGGTCGTGGACGCAGCACGACTGTTGTCATCTGTTACCTGGTGAGTTAGTCAATGAAACTCATTATACTTTGAGGATATTTGGCTGCTTATAAGCTCCTTAAAACATCTTATAAGTTGTTTAGGAGCTTATAAGATGTTACAAAGTTTGGGAAAGATTTTACGGAAGGAGCTTGTAAGCTCTTAAAATAAGATGCAATTAATTACGCAATTGCCATCAGTAAAATCTTAAATTAAGTTGGAGTATCCAGACATATTTTCAAGATTTTAATACACACCCTTCTATCATATTAATTACACAATTACCATCAGTAACATTGTATAAACTATGATCTTATTTGTATCCAAACTGTAAAATAAGATCCAACATCTTGAAAGATCTAAAGACATTTTATAAGATGTGGTAGCTCATAAATCTCTTTAAATTAGCTTTTAGCCAAATACCCTCTTAATACCTTCTCTGCCTTTTAAATCCCTAATCTGAATTTTGTTCTTCACATGCACAGATTAAATACAGGCAGATGACGCCTGATGCTGCATATGATTATGTGAAGTCAATACGACCGAGGGTCCTCCTGGCATCCTCACAATGGAAGGTTTGTGAAATTTTTATTTTGGTATAATAAGAAGCAGTTGCATAAACTTGATGTTTATCATATCCTCCACTATAAGAAATTCAAAAAATGTCGACAGAATTATCTTGAATACTTTTCTTGCTATATTGTTCTACATTTTCTTCTTTAGTAACAATTTTGGTGACCTATGAAGTGGGTTTTGCAAACTCTACTAGTTCTAAAGAAGCTAAAGTAGAAGTTGAAGTTGTAAAGAATTTGAATAGTAAAAGTGAGGAGTGTTTGGAAGAAAAATGAATGGTTAAAAAAGTAGTTGAGTATTTGAGAAAAAATGCTGAGAAACACTTTTACACTCTCATCAAGAGACTTCCAGTTATTTATGAAAATAACCTAGAAGCTAGAAGTTGAAGCCGAATGCATGTCCGTCGGTGCTTCTAGCTTCTAGCACTCCCAAAGTGCTAAAAAAAAGCACTTAAAACGAAAGTTCTAATTTTCACAAGAATTTGATATTGAGTGCAGGCTGTGGAGGAATTCTACTATGTGGAGGTTAAGGGTAATAGGTTGAGTCAGTTGAGAGATGTATTTTTTCGAAGGCCTTTTACATTTGATGATGGATCTGTGGTGGTTATAACAAAAGCAGATGTTGATGGATATTATGACTCCGGAAAGAGATGTGATGCCGTTAGCAATTGGAATATGATATATAAGGTGAAAATAGTCGGTGAGGCAGCTTTTGCCAGAATCTCTTGCTTGTGGGTTCGCTGTCACAGTCATCCAAAGGCTCGAATTGAGAAGTTCACCGATGTTGGTGGTGAGTCACCACCAGGTAGAAATATCAATCTCAACATTCATGTCTTCTCATGAGCTTCTGCTTCTATCTCGGTGTATAAATGTTTTCAAACTCTGTAAATAAATAGAAGGAATGATAACAACTTTATGTTTGCATTGTATATTTTCATAACTAGGAAAGATAACATCATCTTATTCCAAGCTTTTCATAACTGGCTTATTAAGATACTTGAATGATATGAATGATATTGTCTTACATGAATGTTAATCAATAGGTTTTAAGTGGTTTGGTACTGATAATGTGTTTATTTGTACTCATATTGTTGGATTCAATCCCTTCATTTTTAATGGAAATTTGTTGTTCCTGAGCTGTTTAGTGTAAAATTTACCTTGTTAAGGAGTCTGTATATTTTGGATGAAAGAAGCTGAAAGATAACAAAAGCACACCTGGAAATACAATTTTAAGCGTTAATTAGAGTTTGCAACCCCAAGTAGATAAGTTTACATTTTACAATCTGTAGTTTTAAAAGTTGCAAGTTACAACCTAAAGTAACTTAGTATATACATTTGGCATGTCCAAATGTACCATATATTAATAAATACATCCCCTGCCATAGTCTCAAATCAATAAGCAGTTGGCTCGTAAATGACTCCAAAAATCAGGCTCGAAACATAAATGCAGACAACTCAAAATCAGGTTCGAAGTCAGATTAGAGCTTGAATAACCAAGGAACTGTAATGAAACTTAAGAAAAAAGTTAATTTTATTGCAGATAAACTTTTGTAGCATTCAATTATCATTCTCCATGTAAAAGAAGACTAACTTGAGAAAAAAGTTCATCATTACTTCCACAAAACACCTGTCCGCAGAATGGCAGTGATTTTAAGGAAAATATTAGTAGACAAGGGGGAGAAACAACAAAAACATCAAAAAGAAAAAATTATAAGACATAATACACAAAAGCATCCCCTAACCCGACGACTTTTACCCAACTCTAAACCCTAAGATAGGTTAGAACATAACTTAGACAAACAAAGGGCCTTAATTATCTATTTTACATGCCTCTTCGCACCTTCAGGAAGGCCTTTAGCGTCTTCAAAAGCAACTCAAATATCTCAGGAAACGACATGTAACCAACTGACAGATTCGATTTACAATTGTCAGCTCTACAAGAAATAGTCGGGAGTCCTTCGAGTTACATCAGATTCTCATCTCCTTGGAGCTGGCTCAAACTGAAATCACATAATCACAGACCATATCTCCAAATTAGATAGTGTTTAGCTTTAGAAATGCCGAAATTGAGTGTTTTGGTTTAGTGCTTCTGCTAAAATAAAGCTAGAAGAACCTTCAGGAATGCTTTTTTCAGCTTCTAAGAAAGCAAACAACAAACCACACGCGCTCGTGCAAAAACACACAGAGGCGTGTGTGTGTGCATGAGAGAGAGAGAGAGAGAGACCTGGATAAAGGTATACCCTGAAACCTTACATTTACACCCCTGTAGGGATGTAAATGTAACAGGGGTGTAAATGTAAGATTTTAAAGTTACAGTGGTGGTGTACTGGTGTGCTCGCTTGAGGAGGTCCAACAAAATTTCGAGCAGTTTAGTTTATTTAATTAGAAAATAAATCTCCACGTGGCTGACACGCATTGGTCCATTCAAATTTCCATAACTGCCTTTGTTCCAGCTGCTTTCGTCGTTCCCTCCTACCCAACACAGCCTTTAAAAATCACCTTTCAGAGTGGACAAAAATTCAGATAGCGATCGAGTATTACTGAACTAACTGAAAAGAAGTGAGAAAAATGAGCGATTTTCCCCAAGAATTTCAAGAAGAGGAGACCATCTGTAGGTCCATGCACCACCTCTCCACTGCCGCCCACCACCAACCCTCTGCCGCCACAAAACGACCTTCCCATTTATCACCGTCGTCGTCTCATGAACCGTCTTCGAAGAGGGCTAATGTGAACCCGGACTCTTCCCCCTCCGCCGCCGGCTACACGAAACTCCCACTCCCGCTATCTTTACCAGTCGCTCCATGGCCCCTTCTCAGCCGCACTTCCTCTGAGCCCATAAAATATACGGCGGCCGTTAACAATGTTCAACAACCATCTCCGAAATTCTCAGAAGTTCCCACTTCTTCAAGCCCAGCCTTGAAGCCGCTACCGCCTTCTTTCCCATTTCCGTCGCTGTGCCGTACGGTGTCTGATCCCAGTCCTTTCGCTAACCACCCAACACCGCCGCGACCACCACAGGCAAGAAACTCTTCTGGGTCTCCAAACATTGGAGAAAGCCCTAGTACCAAGGTCGGTAAAAAAAATTAGTTGTTTTCTTACTGATATCGATTCGGAATTTCTGGGTTGATTGAATCTGTTTATGGGTTGTGTTTAATAGCAGAGGTTGAAGAGAATGAAGGAGCGCATGAAAGAGATGAGCGAGTGGGTGAATCAAGTCGTGAGTGAAGGCGATGAAGAAGATAGCGAAACTGAAAATTACAGAACTGATAATGTTCCAAAGGTACTCAGTTTTTTTTAAACTAAATTTATATTTTCTTTGTTTCTTTTTCAGTAGAATATTGTCTTACATTTACGGATATGTTTTTGGGAATATTATTGTGTTTGAATCTCGGATTTATTTATGTATTATTTCTTCGTGCAATGTGATAATTTATACTCAAGAATTCATAAACTATGTCCCATTGAATCTCAGCATCATATCGTGTTTTTGAAGTTTGTGGGATAATATTACTCAAGAAGTCTGTGTTTTTCAGCCTGCATAATTGTATTAATTCATGACTTTATGCAATGTGTTTTTGAGGTCTGTGTATAGAGTTATTATGTTGCATAATCATATCCCTCTGAAATGCTCCCACTGAATATACTCTGAGCTCATATTGGTTTGGTTCTTAGCCACTTTATACAAGTTTTTTGGTCTGTTCATTGAAAGGCTTTGTTTTGCAATTTTGCAGGACGAATCTGAGTCACAAGAAGCTGTGTGGGTTGAAAAAAATGGAGATTCTCTTGTCCTCCATTTTAAGTGTCCGTGTGGAAACGGATATCAGATCTTGCTTTTTGGGAATAACTGCTATTACAAACTCACGAGCTTCTGAATCTCTGCTTGCTTGAATGGAGTAATCTCTATCGGTCTATATCCATCCGGTGTTTTCTATCAGTGTTGTAAAAATCTGCACGATTTGTTTTGCTCTTCTTGTGAATCTCTGCGTATGGACATTGTTCTTATTTTGGATTCCTTTCGTACTTTAATTCAATATACTTAAAATAAATAAATAAACGTCTGTGTTCTGTTCTCTTTCCTACGTGAATAAAAATTGAGAGTTAGGGCTTGAAAATTAAAGTAGAAAATTCTTGTAGTAAATTCTTTGAAGCTTAACTTCCATAAGAGTACCAGCAGCAAATTCCTGCTAAGAATCTGAGTGCGACGACGTATTAACTAGTATACAGCTTCATAGTACTGAAACAAAGAAGAATATGTTATTTAATGATCCTTTTTAAATCCAAGCAATTCTCCGAAGAAGCTCTTCACCGATGAAGGCCACTGGTAAGATGAAGATCCTTGAAAAATGATCTCCATTTGTTGCTCACTTTTCTGAGAACCATATTCTTTTGTTGATGTGTTAACGTCATCTTCCAAATAAGGAACAATATATTTCTTCATATCATCTTTGGAGATTCCAAGGTGATTTCCTGCTACTGATACGAATTTTACCTTTCCAGCATCATCTAATGTTTTCAAACCGATCCAATCTTCGGTATACAGCTTTGTCTGAACATAAGGAAGGATAGATGTAAATATTGAGACGAAAGACAGAGCGAATTACATCTGACTACCTCCAAATTTGGTATATTTATTGATCCCTCTAGTTTGTGAAATTACCATATAGTCCCTGATGTTTCAATAAATATGTAAATTTTCCGAATATACTCCCGAAATTACCCCTACCTGAAACCCTAAGTGAGATATTTTCAGAATATTTACACATTTATTTAAAACCTCAGGGACTACATGGTAATTTCTCAAGCTAGAGGGATAGCTTTATAAATATAACATATTTAAGGATACCCAGATGAAATTCTCCTTAAAGAAATTCAAGAAATGAACCAATCCAGAACGTTTGAAGGAAAATTAGACGGCTGTTAGTCATGGGGGAAAAGTGAGAACTTTGTGATAGTTTGGGGAGTTAAATGCGAAAAAAGAAAGAATAGGAGTGAAAGTGCAAAATCTGGAAAGATGAGGGGGCAAGAAATGCGATTATCCCAATAATAAATGCAGAGACACTTAAATTATGAAGAGAACAATATTATATGTGAATGGAAAAATCAAGCTTAATGCTTAAAGTAGAAATGCAGAAATTAAAAGGAAATAAGTTCTTAACCAGATCGAAAATTGACCTGCTGCGGTGGCAAAACTGGGTTGAAGGCCCCATCTGGATAGTATCCAAACCAAGACGTCTCCTTCGGTATTAAAACAGTATCATGTTCAAACTGCTCAATGAGAGAGAGAGAGAGAGAGAGAGAGATTCAGACATGCACATGTTTCTACGCCATCGCAGATTATGAAAACAAAGATAACTGGAAGTAATCTAAAGGATTCAGTTACCATGATTAGGACAAGATTTTGTAAGCTAGTGAACCGTTCTTTGTAAGTGGCGTTTTTCTCATCAGGAAGTTCATTGTTAAGCTTGGGAAGAAACCTACATTTGGTTAAATAGCCGGCAATATTCTGGAAAGGAAAAGATAATAAATGTTATGAAAATTTAGGAGTTTTAACAATTTTCAAATCCACACGATTTCAAAAACGAATAAAAGAAAACTATTCATGGTCGTTTCCTATATCTGAAAAAAATACACCAAAGTACTCACATTTGGCAGCTTAAGATAGCCACTGGGAGCCAAGTGAGCCTGCAATATTCACCATATATGTTGGTTTTTTTTTTTTTAACAAAAATTAAATAAATAAATACATGATAAAAACAGGAAGAAATAGAGGGCAGGAGTGCGAAGCATACTTGGACATAGTCAGAGTAGACCTCTGATTTGATTAGAGTGTCTGCTATAACACAAAATATGCCAGTCTGGGAAAAGAAAGACAGTGTAAGAAGTGAATAAACTGTCATTGATGCAATAATCAAAAAAATACCTTAAGTAAAAAAAAAAGAAAGGGAAAACACTACATTTTGGGGGATATAAATTGAAATATAAGTCCATTTTATCCAATTATTTTCAACTTGACCATCATCAACGGGGTAGGTGTAAGCCAATTTTGTTTTCAAATAAATATGAAGCATTGGTTTGATTATCAAAAGAAATTCATGTAATTAAGGGCGAATTACATCTGACTACTTCGAAGTGGTGTATTTACAAATCAATCCCTCTAGTTAGATAAATTACCATATAGCCCCTAAGTGGGTGTATTTTTGTTAATTGAAAATATCACGGACTATATGGTAATTTTTCAAACTAGAGGGACACAGTTGTAATTTTCACCTAACTTCAGGGGTAGAAGATCATAATTTGACGTAAAATTAATTGTACAATCCTTTTTCGCTTAGTTCGATGAGTAAAGTGACTCGTACTCGAGAAAATCAAAATTTTGCAACTGAGAAAAGTCGAAAGTTTCCTTATAACAAGAGGAAGCACTTACACCACATAGAGGAACTGAAGCTGTACCAGCATGAGGTCCTCCAAGAGAAATAAAATTCCTCACCTGTAACAAAGCCACATTTTAGAGCTCATAAATTGCAGCAAAAGACGGCATACTTACAATAATAATAATTCCTAAATCTTGACTTGCAAAAATATTACAAGCATATCTTCGAAACTTATTAGAATATAATATAAAAATTAGACTTGCATTTCCGAAATATGGTTCTTACCGGTGGTCCATCATCACAGAACTCTATAACTCCTCGCCCTATTACGTTGCCCTTTATAAATAACCAAGAAAATTATCAGATTGTTGCAGTTAATTTCACAAGCACTTATATGACATATGATAATAAAGCACGTAAAAACTACAAAGAAAATTGTCTAATGCTTATTCCTTTTAATGCTTATGGTTGGATATATTATTATTTTTAGGCAATATTCTTCTACGGTGATGAAGAAGAGCCCATTTGAAATTACAACTAATTTGGATGAAATAATCAAACTCAGGAGCTGGGATATTTATTACGAACATTTATTAAAAACAATCACGATATAAAAGTTGAATAAAAATATAATTATCTCCAGAAGTCACCTGTGAGAGACCAACAATGTTGTATCCCTCTTGGAGTTCTTTCATTTGCTTCACCTGAGGTTAAGTTTGGATCTCATCAGTAGATGAACAAGTTGATCGAAAAATTGATGTAGGGTCAATTACAATAACCCCCTGAGGTTTGCCTCGTTAACGAAAACACTCTGAAACCTTGAACATTGTGGGTGTTTTTTGTAATTTTCAAGGTTTCAGGGTGTTTTTAGTAAACGATGCAAACCTGAGTTTTTTCTCATAATTATTCCACTGATGTATTCAAACAGCTTCATCACTCACCTTATTACAAACAATTTCGGTCTGCATCCAAATAAAAGCAGCATCAAATCAAAACCAGCTTATAAATAAATGGATTAAGAATGAAAAGAAATACACGATTATGCTCTATTTTTTATTTTCTTACCTGTTCTTGTAGAGGCTTAAACCAAGAATCCCATGATCCATCTCCGATTTCTCTACAGGTTTGATATCAGAAATAAAACATAAATTTCAATAACCAAAGAAAAGAAACTGACAATAACAGACATTTACAAACAGAATTGCTAAGAAGATTAAAGCAATTCTATCTCCCATTTCCTTCCTAAGCTTAGACACATTGGCTTAGAGGATGCCATTTTACAAATGAAAGAAAGGATTTCAAATCTTCAGCAGAATCCCTTTTTTACCAAAATTATTGTGAATGAAACCAATAATTTGAGATAACATCCAAACTAAATCATTTAGCCTATCTGAAGCTTCGGTCAATACGCGACTTTAGGAAATTAAGATACATAAAATTTAAGAATTCACCATATAATACCATTGCTAAAACCTGGATACTGGTAACATGAGTTGAAAAAGAAGCAGCTTAAACGTTAAAAATCATAGAACTACAACTTATAAGTTATTCCATCCCTGCCACTTGAGAAACATACCAGATATATCAAAAATACTGATATCAAAGATAATCACAATAAATTTTCATAAATTAAACAAAATGGTGCATAGAACACACCTTTTTTATGCATTACCCCCAAAACTTCCCGTTTTTAGTTTTTACAGTATCTAAGCATTTCTCACAAGAAAAGGAAAAACAGAATTAAGGAAAGTAATAACCAGAAAATACAATTACATGCAATATCCCTTAGATTTAGACCATTCGTTGAGTTCCCGTGTAAACTGCTTCATTCCCTTATTCGAACACTGATCTCCAATTCCTACCACAACAACCAAAACCCATAAGAAATAGTACGATTACCAATTCAACAAGACAGAAATAGTTACAATAATGACAAAAAGACAGACGAAAAATGAAATATTACCATGGAGAACGATGAAAGGAACTGAAACTGAAACTGAAACAGGGATGAAAGAGAAGGCAATCAAACTGAAGATTAAGGAACATATTGTGGCAGATGATGAGAAAATAGATGTGGGTCTAGCAAAAGACCTCATTTTTCCTAATGATTTCAATTTTCAACCCCTTTTTGAGCGTGGGTGGGAGTGGGGGTAGCCTTCTCTTTCCAGGAACTTTTGCAGGAAATCTGGTGAGTGATTCGGCCTTTTGTACTACTCTGTTTCAGTTGGGAGATATTTTTTTTTTCCGGAATTGCAGTTGGAAGAAGATGAGTGAATTATAGTTGCTTCTGGTCGCGGAACACTGTCGGCAATCAACCACCTTTGATGATCGCCAATCACCGCTCAGAACAATTTATGAGCTTATTACTTCTGTTTAAGCTACCAATATTTACATTTTATTCTAGCTTTAATTACATATACATCCCTCGGAAATTTAAAATAACTGCAGTTTTACCCCCCTTTAAATTAGGGTTTCGTCTAATTTTTGCTGACGTAAGCAAACGATTAACTAAAAAACTCGAAATACTACTAAAATTATTGTAACACAATTTTATTTTTAAGTTTGTCCTTCGTAATATAATACTTGTTTGGATAATTTTATTTTTAAACTCGGGGATAATTTTTTACTAAGAGGATTATCAATTGTGATTTAGCAAACTACATAGGAATTTAAATGAAATTAACCCTTTATTTTATTGTGGAAAAGTCTTCACCGTCCTTTTGCCCAATGTCGATTATAATAATCGTATGTTATTCTAATTTATAATATTAGACTACTATTTTATTTCTATTATTACTTTAGAATATTTTGAATCAAAAAATAATTTGAAGTTAAATATATCAATTACTTTGAGATACATGTTTTAACTTTTAGGGTTAATATCAGTTTTTGTGTGTAACTTTGCCTTAATTTAATTTTAGTATGCACTGGTTAGTTTTATAAATTTTGATTCCATAACTTATAAGTTAAATTAATTTTAGTATATTTGAGTCTCAGTCGTTAATTACTAACGGTGGACCGTTAAGTACTAACTTCTCAAATTCACCCAATAATTTTTGGGATTCTCTTCTCTTTTCCCTTTCATATTAGGTTTTATCCCTAATTATAAGTACTTGTATCCCAATTCCAATTTTAATTCTCTTTACCCTTTCGTATTAGGATTAAACCTTATAAATACTTCAATCCCAATTCCGCTTTTCATGCCCAGTTCCACTTTTCCCTGTAATTTTCTTCTTCTTCTTCTCGACAACAATTTTGCTCAGTCATCATCATGTTTGGACCTGGAATTCAAGATGTTAACTTGTTAAGCAAAACAACAAGATTATCCAATATAGGGAGGAAGCTCTCAGTTGCTGCACCCATCCGATAAACATGGAAAATCCCATCTACTCCGCTGAATCACCCAAAAACTTCGCGAAATTAAACTTTCTCGTTTGCAAGCACAAATTCTCAACCAAAATCGTGGAGAAAAAATCATACAGAATTGAGTCTGCTCCTAAACTCCAAATCAAATTGGACTTGTCTTGCCATTCTGTTTACAATGATCTGTTTCTTAGCCAAGATTTCCTTTCGGACATTCTACAGTTAGATAGAACAAGCCTAGGACCTGGTATTTGAAAAATTCGGTCGATTTCAATTTGCAGGAACTCCAATGCCCGGAAAAGATTGGTGGAGTTAAGAAAGAAGTTATTTCAACTGAGATTTCAGCAGACGGGGTTAATGAATGCACGTAAAAACTACAAAGGCAATTGTCTAATGCTCGTTCCTTTAAACATACCGTTGGTGAGTGGTCTGTATTTGGTGGGAAATTTTTTTCCACCGGGGATAGACCAACCGTTGTTGTTTGGTCGGAATTCGGTAGGATTTTGGTCTGAAACTTCAGAAACCGACCGAAAACTGACCACTTTTAGGAGTTTTTGGTCGGTTTCGTTGGTCGTTTTTTGGTCTGAAACTTCAAAACCAACTGAAAACCGGCCAACTTTTAAGAATATTTGATAGGTTTTTGACAGTTTTCTTGTAGTGAATACTCATTCTTTAAATGTTCATATGCTTGGATTATTTATAGACTTCTACAGAGTACAGTGATGAAGAAAGCCCATTTGAAATTACAACCAATGTGGATGAAATTATCAAACTCAAGAGATGGGATATTTATTATCAACATTTATTAAAAACAATCACGAAATAATGCCGGAATAAAAAATATAACTATCTCCAGAAGTCACCTGTGGGAAACCAACAATGTTGAAACCCCGGTCTATTACAAATAATCCCGGAGGGCGGAGGTTTGTGCCGTTTATGAAAATACACTGAAAACTTGAAAATTATAAAAAAAGAATTAAAAAGAAAATCTAATCAGTGATATTTATCATCAGTTACATTTGTATAGTGACAAAATAAAAGAAAAAAAGTTCACAGAATTAGGTTGAAATGAATCAGGCTCAGGCTCAGGCTCAGCTGTGTCTCCAAGTAATTTATGAGTCTCCACTTGATGACATACGGATTCCTTTACCTTATCTTCATTTAATTCTTGGCGATATTTATATAAAATCATCCCAACCATGAAAACAAACGCCATTATTATGCCTGATACTGCGTCAACAAATGCACATTTATTTGACATGTCAGAAAATTTAACTCGTCAAAAAACAAAAAAATAATATAAAAAATACTATACTGCACATATAAATATTATATAAATCGATCCTTCTAATTTAAAAACATACAGTATAATTCCTAAAGTTTCAATAAATGTGTTAACTTAGCGAAAATACACCCACTTAAGTTTTCACCCAAAGTGTTTTTTGGAATATTTTCATATACATTGAAACGGCACGGACTATACGGTAATTTTTGTAAATTAAATAGATCAATTTGTAGTTTTTTACATATATTAAATTTCAGAATACTCAGATATAATTCGCGGAAACAAATAGAAAAATTTACATATACTATCCTTCAGGTTTTATTTAATTACAAATTAGTTCCTCTTATTTCAAAGATTACAAAAACATCTCTGATGTTTCATAATTCTTGTAATACCTTTATCGGGAATATTGGTTATTTTCACACCACTATAAGCCTCTTGTTTCATTTCTTTCGTTGGTGTAAGAGTCAATATAGTTTAAATCCTAATTAATGTCGGTCAAAGCCTATACTTGCTACATTTTCATATATTTTACATGAATAATGAAACCTCAAAAGGGCTTCTTGTAATTTGTGAAACAAGAGGGACTAATTAGTAATTTCATCAAATCTCAGGGGTAGTGGACGTAAATTTCCCAAAAAATATTTACCTTTGAAATATTTCTCCAGGCTCCCTATTTCGCTTACGACTTCATGATCAATCGAACCCCACGTTAATCTAAGACCAAAGCTATTATCAGTCAAATACGGGCTGTACGAAAACGGTATCGCAACAGTTTTCAGGCAGCTGCAAGAATTAACAGGCAACGAGAAAGATGATTCGACAACATAAACATGGTATCTCGATCCACTCAGACATGGAACTTGTTCAAAAGCTCCCACAAGTTCATCCGAACAGTTTATATATTTGTATTCCTTCAAAGTGTAGTAATAACTGAAAGGAGTGAGAGAGAGATTTAGATTCAAGAAGACTTCGTGCACACAGTTTTTGGGGTCAACGAGGCTGAGTTTTCTTTCATCGTAAGAGATGGATTTGACGACCAAATCTCCGTAATTCGGGAAACGAATCATTGTTCTGTTTTTAGTGCAGAACAGATCGAACTGAGGATGATGAGTAGCACAGTGATCATGTGGATGATCAAGGCCGTTGATTCGAAATGGGAAGTGTATTTCTGGAGAGAGAGGGTTGCATTTGGATGATTGTGTGCAGTTGTGATTAGAATTAGAAGCTTCTGTGAGTAGAAAAACAGAGCAGAAAAGATTGAGTAAGAGAAGGACATCCATTTTTTCTGAATGTGCAGAAAGAAAACGAAGAAGAAAATGTTAAATCTAATAAAGAATAGGTGAAGTGTTGGACCAGGAAGGAATATTCAGTCAACTACGGCAGGCTGAAAGTTGTAATATTTATATTTACATCCTTTAGTTTCATTTATTATAATTAGTTCCTAATATAGTTTTATTTATTACATATTTGGATTAATATGTAATGAATGAAACTAATCTAGGAATTAATATATAAAAAATAAAATTGTACGGATATAGATGTAAATATAACAAACTTGAAGGATCCAATAGCAACTGAATTTATTTTTTAAAAGTGTTTTGTGCACACGTAAACCACTTGTGTTATCTTCAATATATATAAAAAAAACTCCTTTTTAGTTTTTACTGGCAAAGGGTGGTTTGTAACACTACAACACTAATTTTTTGGATTACTTATTATACACAAAGATTTATTAAAAATTGTCGTAAATTTTCTACAGAAATTCTTTCACTGAAAAACATTTTGTCACTTTTTCACAACAGATTGGAGTACAACGTATTTTACTTTTAGGATGAATTACATTTGGGGATACCCTGAATTTTAGTACAATTATAAAATCAACTCCTCCAATTTGTAAAATTTTTACATGATCTTTGAGATTTTCTACTAGGGAGTAAATTGTAAAAACTTCAAACTTGAGGGTATTCATGTATAAATTCCCCTAATAGTTAATATTGTGCCAACATATGACTACATACTTGATTTAATTAGTTTCACATCAAAAACATGATCAATATATTCTTGAATCTTGTGGGCAGCTAAAGGCATCTTCAGACTCCAGCTGCCTACCTAATCCAGCATTATTGTATTAATTAATTAAACCATGGATTAGATGTTTTCTTGTCCACCTATGATTAGAGATGTAGAGCACAAATTACATCAAAGTCTAGGCAAAACCTAAACGTGCTAACTGCCCACCAATTGGCGCAGCTTACCTGTTCGGCGCTACGCTATTTTGATCAAGAGGTCTTGAGTTCGAGTCATTGCGAACGCAACTATTATTAGTAAGGAGAGTTTTACACATTAGTAGTCCGACCCAACTTGATCAAATAAATGAGGTTTAGAAACAAAAAAGAAACTTGCTAACCATGACTGTCTTGGTCGTCATTTCTGCAGGATTATGATGAGAAGACACCTTCTGCACAATTACAATACCATGTAATACAATGTTCCAAATGAACATTACTATGTTCTCATTTTGATAATAGTTAGCTGGCATTTAGCTGGTAATTACATCTAATGTGACGAGTATTACAAATTGTGAAATTGTTGGGACGAAAATGAAAAATGAGTCACTTTATGTGACAAAATTTGCATTTTTCTCTTTACCGGAAGAAGTGAAGGAAACAGGTTAAGTTATCCAAATATCTACAATATAGCCCAAGTTACACTATACATTGTTCATAAATACAAGGAGAAAATGAAAGCAAGGAATCAACTATTATTTACATAGTAGTAAATTAAATAGTTCTTCATTTGGCTTGGCAGTTGGAATTCTGATCTTCAACTAAGTTGAAGTACAATGAGGTCTGTCTTCCATCAAATTTGGAGAAGAGCTGATGCACGGCTAATCCGCAGTAACGCTTTCCGAGACGCGCGACGCATATTTCAATAATTTGCTTGAACATGCTGTCCCCTTGGATTATTGGTTGAGAAACGAACTCATCCAAAGGCATCCACTGTGTAGACATAAAACAGATGTGGAAATCAAAGTTCAGTTATTTTATCGAATGTGTAAGTTAAACATAAACGGAAATGAAGATAGGGAAATGGATATGTTTTCATTTATAAATTACTAAAAATCCCCGAGGTTTGTTACAATCATAAGAGGGGCATGAGGTTTTCCCTAATTACAATTTAGTCTCTCTATTTTCAGAGTTCACCAAAATTTCCCTGACATCTCACTTTATTATAAACAATTCCCTAAAATAAAACATGAAGCCAAAAAAATGCAAATACTCAGCCTATTTCAGGGAGTTTCTTTGTAATAAAGTGCAATATCAGGGAGTTTTTTTTTTGTAATTTCTGAAAATAGAGGGACTAAATTGTAATTAGGAAAAACCTCAGGGGTAGTAGATGTAATTCAACCTTATAATGCCCCCTTATCTACTGATATTATAATTACCATCCTCAAGGTTTATTTCTGCCTTATAAATAGCACCTGTTATTAGTTGGCCCAACCATGAATCCCTTTATCTATTAGTGGCAGGGGGAGAAATGTAATTTTATTAGATAGAGGGTTGGTTTTTGTAATTGGGTTAAACCTTAAGGAGATTATGGTAATTAGTATTTTTCCTTTATAGTAAATCATGCTTACCTTGGCTGCTTGAATTTCTAGATCATCAACCTTGATTTCCGTTGATAACGGTCTTAACATGCAGACAAAAAACAAATCTGACTTCTCAAACGAAACATTCTGTGCATGCCTGGACCAAGAGATCATGTGTTAATTATGAAAACAACATTTATGTAACACAAATGGTTGCATCTTAGTCTGTTTGCAGAATATACAAACATTTCAAAATAAAGATCCGTTTGATTAAAGAAATTTCAAGATTAAAAAAATTCCAAATTCATTTCCATCATCAGTTCAAAGTCACTTATGAAAGCCTGATTTATGTAAAATGATAATGCAAATTAGTGTGCTTAAAGATACCATATTCAATTGCCAAGAATTCAAATTTGTAATAAGAGTTGAAAGCTGCAATGAAATTCAATTTTATCATATATATAGTTAATCATATGTTATTCCTAATCCTTAAAGAAAACTAAATATGAAACTAATTTATATATAAGCATTGTGCAAGCATTTTCTCAGAGAAGATTATGGAGTTTATATATATACAGAGAAGATAGTTTCCGCACCTAAAAGCTACAACTTGCACAAATTCAGCGTCGATCTGGAAAAGAAAAGGAAACATTTCATTACAAAAATATTGCAAAGTGATATAAGCAAATTAATTCGATGTTAAAAGTAGAAATTGTGTTATTAAGGGCAATTATCTTACCCCTGTCTCTTCTTTTACTTCTCTAACAGCTCCTGTGTAGATTTCTTCAGACTGAACAATATAGTATCATTGGTATAAGGTGCAGATATTAAGATATATTAGCAAACAATGAATAGTCAGGACATCAAAGCTATAAAAACACGTACTTCATGAACAAAGCCAGTTGGGATTTTCCAGAGACCATCAAGTGTCGGGTTCGAATGCTTCTCTTGTACTACAAGAACCTGTATGGTTCAAATGCAACATAATTAATCCTAGGATATATTAATAGTAACTTTCAGATGTAAGAAGAATGCATAAAACCTTTTTAGGAAAACATAGCATAACTATAAGAAAATTTCGTGGGAGACAATCTGGGCCCCAAACGGTTTAAATTATGAGAAACTCTTTTACGGGGAAACTTACATTTACTACCCGGAGGTTTTTCTAATTACAAATTAGTCCCCCTCTACTTTTCTGAAATTACAAAAAACTCCCTGACATTTCACTTTATTACGAAAAACACCCTGAAACATAAAACATGAAGCTAAAAACTGCAAATAATCAGCCATTTCGGGGACTTTTTTACATTCAAGTGGAATCTAGGAAGATGTTTTTTTTGTAATTCCTAAAATTGAGGGCCTAGATTGTAATTAGGGTAAATCTCTTGTGTTGTAGATGTAATTCACCTTTTTTTATAAATACCTTTTTCAGTTATACATAAGGTATACAGAAAACATACCTCATCTTTATCATTGATAACAAAAGAGCCAACTCCAACATGATGAGAAGCATTATTAGGAAGCAAGCAAGGTTCATCAGGAATCCAGTATGTCATCATCACGTATGATCTTTCTGCATGATGGTATTCAAATCCTTCCTGCAGAAAGTAAGGCACAGAAGGCACAATCAATTACTTGAAATGAAAAAATATGGGGCAAAATATCAACTTTTATTGTTTAAATAATATCCTGAATAAAATCATATAATTAGGATGATGATGTCACCTTTACAGCTACCGGAACAAGATCCGATCTTTCTAGTGGCAGCTTCAGCCAAACGCCCTTCTTTCCCTGAAACAATATCATCTTAGACTATTTTCTGCAGCAAAATATATAAATCGATGATTTTTTATTTCTTTTGATAATATTTATGGTTCGTCATTTTCAAAGAAGTATCATTCATAACAAGAAAAACAGAATCTTTATGGCAGAACTCATATTTCTAATTGAAACATAACTGAAGATATAATAATATCCACGATGTGATGGCAAAGATATAGATAGAAACATCAATTTCTTATCTTGTTGACATACTGAAAGTACTACGGTTCAAAATTTTCAACTCTTCAGAAACAGAGAAGACGATTGCATCGAGAATAAAGAAAACGTGAAGTTTCCACAGTACAGGGGGTCTAAGTGCAATTATCCACTATACAATAGGGGGTCTGTGTGTAATAAGATCAAATGTCAAGGGTTCTAGATATTATTAACCCAAAAGCAAATACCTTTATTTTCCAATGGTACATGGATGAACGAAGAGTGGAGGCAAATACATTGGGATTGGATGGTAGTCTTTCTGGATTTACAACAACTCCTTCATACTCATCATCAAATGCATCAAGAACTTCTACACTTTCGAAGAATAAACTCGAACTCGAACCGTTTGTTCCATTTATTTGATATGGATAAGGTTCTAGAAGATCGTGTTGGCTAATTGAACCAGTGCCGTTCGGTGAAGTACTTGAGTATGAAGCCTTTGGGAGAAATTCTGAAAAAGATCCAGCTCAAGTTTTAACAGAAATACCACATTGCAAGCTACTACGTACCACCAAATTATTAACAAGTGTAAGTTTACTTAGCAAATAAAGAAATACAGACCTTCAAGAATTCACAAGTAAGACATTAATGAAAACAGAAAACTCAAATCACATACCAAATATACAGATATAATAGAAAATGGATTAATCATCAAAATTCATATTATCATTTTTCTTGACAAAATAAGGCAATCGAAAGTTACCTCTGCAGAAACGGAACTGAGGTTTCACTTTCACTGTGTGTCTTGAGCTTACAAAAGGGCTTAAATGCCTCTTCTCGAAACCAGTAGATAATGGGTTCGAACTGAACAATTTCAGCTCCATTAGTATGTGTAAAAACCCTTCAAATCTCAACCACCACAATGAACTTTTGCCCAAAGCTCGAACTAAGAAAATAATTATATATAAACAGATAGATATATCAGCTATGCTATGCTATGAATGTGCGTACATATATACAATAACAGATCACAGAATAACGATATTATCTTAATACTTGTTTGAAAATATTCTGGGCATCTCTCCAAGTTGCTTCAAAACAAGAAAATTTCTTGGGATGCTTCACCCTTTTGAGAAAACCTAAGAAAATCAGATAAACAAGAAGTGAGCGAGAGACAGAGAAGGACTACAGATTACAGAAGATTTAAAAAGGAAGTAGACAAGGCATGTTGTTCATGATTGAGATTAAATTAAGAAAGTGGGGTCATGTCCCGCGAATTCGTGGTGTGGATTTGCTTTGAGAGTGACAATGAAAGCATAAAATCAGCTTAAAATATCTAAGTGAAATGCAAACAACGAGGGAGGGAGGGAGGGAGGATGCAGTACATATATATTAATAACAGCCTCAGATGTACGGACTGGGAAAGATGCAGTGAAGTCGCATTTTTTGAGTGTGACAATTTTGAGTTAAATGCATTTTAACCCCTATTAAATTCGTAATTTTCAAATCACAACCTTATCAAAAATAAAAATACCATCAGGCTCCCTATTATCTTCAAAAACATGCTCACCGTCTCCTTTTTAAATCTCTCTTGTATAACACATTACTTATATTTTTTTAAACCGAAAGTATCGTCATAAAGATATAAATGTATTTTTGTTAATAAATTCGAATCAAAATCGTAGTGGATTTTGTTGCTTTTTTTAAAAGTTACAAGGGTTCTCTTTAATATTTTAGTTTTCATAATGTATAATTTGAGAAATACGAAAAATGAAGGTTTTAGAGCGCGTGATCCACAGTCATATATGTATAATTGTATGTCTACCCAATTGTGGAAAGGTATGGCAATTTGGCGTACCTGCCCTGCCCTATGTGCGGACGGACGTGTTGAAAATTTTAAACGGATTTTCAAACCAATTTTTAAATTTAAGGAAAAAAATATTAAAAAGCTCTTAAAATAAAATTTTATATGCAAAAAATTTATGATTATTTTTGTTTACCGAAAATATCCATTCCACAAAATTTTTATTTTAAAAAATCTAAAATTTAATTTTATGTTTTAACCCTCAAAATTTTATAAACCTATCTAAGTTGATGATTTGTCATAAATCTGAAGATGGAGAGGTGTGAACCCATCTACTTTTCCAATCTTTTCCCATTCGTCAGCGTAATTTGACAAGTTTAATAAATACACATGAATCATGACATACACGTGTTACTTTGGACATTTTTAAAACATTTATTGCCCTAGTAGGGTAGGGTAATTCTTTTGTGAACCGGACAGCCTCTAATACACTATTATTTTATTATTAAATATAATAATAAAATAATAGTGTATTAGAGCTGAGTGTAGGCTTATGAAAAATCACCCAGTAGGGTATACGAATTATGACCTTCTATCATACACTTTTTAATAATAAATGTTGAAAATATATCTGAAGAGATGGGTCAAAAATTGAAGTGGTTTTGATATTATGTTGCGTTAACCGATTTTGTCTAACTCAACTCCCAAAAATTAGCTCAAGAAAGAGGTTTACTAAACTATTATACAGTGAACACCACATTTTTTATTATTTGATTTGGGATAGTTTAATACCTGTATCGATATTTGTATATCAGAGCGTAAAACCCTAATATATATCTAATACTTTATAAGGAAAGAGGGTTTTAGAGAGAATGAACAAGTTTCTAAGATAGGATTTACTTTGACTTATTAGGCTATATTGTCTAAATAATAAATCATAATAAATTATTTACTTCAATAGATGGTGGACCTTGTGTTAAGATATATAACTTATACTAAACTAGACTATAATCGTGTTATATTACAACTCTCAAATGTAGTTTCTATTTCATTCATAACATACCTATTAAATGAACACTAAATATATTTAAATAACAAAAAAATAATATATTCATAACACTACTTAATTGGATTAGTCTAAATCAAAGTCAACAATCTCTAACTTTTTGTATGCCATGATGTGGGTAGATGTCAATTTATTGTTGTATTGTAAAATCCGTTTGGGATCAAATATCCGGTATCGTATCTAATCTGATTGGATAGTATCCAAACACTGATTCGCGTCAAATATCCGACTAAAACTTCAGATTAGAGTTCGGATTGTATTTATCTCTAATCGAAGCTATACGAATTTTTTTAAAATTGTATTAGTTGTTTATGTTTTATTTAAATCCTAAATTACCAAGGCTCAATTACTCTAAATCCTATTTCCTCAAGGGCCAAAAGCCCATATTCTAAATCCTAATTGCTAATTCTCCATTGTTACACGCGGCCTGTACCTGCGCGAGTGCGACAAGTCAGAAACAGAGGCAGACTTCCGCTGGAAAATGAACAACATACAAATGGGCCAGTATTTATATTTGATTTCGTAAATGGGCCAACAGTTGCAAAACTAGGCTTGAAAATGAAGAACATACCAATGGCTGTTCTATATTTGATTTTGTAATTGGGCCAAGAGTTGTAAAACTAGGTTGGAAAATGAAGAACAAAAAATAAAACAATTATGAACAAATTCAATCTGAACGGATATCAGAGGCCCAACACACTCTTAAGAATCGATTGTCAAGGGGAAGATAACTCATTACATTCTCTCCTACTCAAAGCATTCATGTCCCCGGGCATGTGGGTTCCGCCCGGGCATGTGGCCTTCCCAAGCAGAGGCTCACGAATGTGTGGTATGTGGGTTTTCCAAGCAGCACACACATATGGATCCACCTGAATCACTCATACCTGAATTTTGATACCTGAGTTAAAAAGTTTCCATTCTATATATTTACGAATCATCTTATCTATGATAAAAAAAAAAATGTAAACTCTATAAGCATAAGATTCTGAATTTGAATTTTCTGTAATTTGTTTCACCTTTTATATATATATATATATATATATATATATATATATATATATAACTTCTATTTCTGTAATCCAGCAATAAAAAAAAACATATATCGATAAATAATGAAATACAGAAAATTTGATCGAGCTACTACGAGCTTAGGATGGGAAGACATGGAGAAATCTGCCAAAACGACGGCGTTAAGGGACCCCACTCCGTCGTTTCATTCTTCACGGCCGTCTCATATTTAACTGACTTTATCTGCCGCCTGTCTTCATCATCCTCATTTCTCCGCCGCTTCCCGCCGACGTAAGCGGCGGCCGCCTGAGACTCGCAATACTCCTGCTGAATTTCAAGCGGGAAGTTGAGAATCGCCTTACATCCACGCATCTCAAACGCTGCTCTATCATAAGCCTTCGCCGCCTCCACGGCTGTGTCGAAAGTTCCAAGCCACACCCTCGACCCACGCCGCGCAGTGTCGCGGATCTCCGCCGCGTATTTGCCCCACGGCCGCCGCCTCACTCCTCTGAACTTCCGCTCCTCCTCCTCCACCGACTCAGCCTGAGTGAAGCCTCCGAACTCCATCCAGTACTCAAACTTGTGCGCCGCTGCCGGCACGTCAATCTGTAGCGATGGCTTAGTTTTCCGGGTCTGAAGATCGATATTAAGTACCGGCTGAGGAATAAGCTGAAAATCGAGGAAATAATCGGACTTTGCAAAATGTGAACATAGAGGGTCGGATTCAGAACTAGAGACAAACGAACTCAAGCTACCGCTGTTGCTGGTGCTGGTGCTGGTGGTGGCTCCGCCATTGTCGAGCTCATGAGGAGAAATTTCACCCAAAAGATGCATCCTAATTCTTTCAAGGGCGGCTGAAAGCTCAGCTGGGTTCGCCATCAAACTTAAATCAGTGTTAACTTAACTAACAGATGATCAAAGAATTTTTTTTTTTTTTGAAGATGATGATCAAAGAAAATTAAGAGAAGAAAGTTTGTTATTAGATGTTTTAATAGTCCTTCCCAGGTTGCTTCGCTGACGAAGTTTTGGTCAAAGCTGTACTGGCGCATGTTGAGCCAGTCTTAGTGCCATTTAAGATTTAAGATCAGTACCGTTGGATTAGAGGACTTTTATTAGGTCAAACATTTGAAACGGTTCAGATGTCAAATCATTTCGTTACTTTGTCCTTTTGTGGAAATTATATCCTATTCTAGCATATTCATTTTGTTGGTTTGGTCAACAGAAATTATATAATATTTTTTTTTCCTAATTACATGATTGAAAAATAATAGTCAATTAAAAAGACACCGTCGATTAGCTGCAAAGAATTATTCTTTTCCTGAAAATTTTTGGATTTTAATAAAGCTATTTTGGAATTTAGAATTTTAATTATTTTTTTTATTTTTTGTCAATTTCGAACATTAACTCTCCTAAATCCTAATTTCCAACAACAACAAAGTGCTGCGGCATAGATTCCAGTTGGTGATCTTATCATACTTGGGTAATAATCTTAGTCGTTTTGAGTCCATCTTTTTTGTACCATGAATTTGACGGGAGTAACTATTGTTTGGAAGATGAGTCACATGAGAGAGAGAGTTTACATTGACCTTGTGAGTTATGAGTTGGAAAAAAATGAGTGCATTGATACACTTTATCTCTCATTAAAATATTTAGAGCTTCAGATTATAGAGGATGTTTGTTCATCTGTTGCGGGCTTATTAACTTTATTTTCTTTGCAGGTACATATTTCTAGTGATGAGATGAGAGTGAGTGTGATAATACGGGCCAAGAGAATATTAAATGATAAAAAACGAGTGAAACTATACAATACCCCTCACTCAAATTATATAGAGACTCAGATCATATGGGAGATATGTTCATTTGTTGCGGGCTTTCTAACGGTATTTACTTGCAGGTTTAAGTGGTTTGGTGATGACGAAGCTTGGACTGATTATCCTTACCATAGGCTATTTTGTGGGCTACTGGAGAAGTGGTTTCTTTGCTGGAATTTTTGGCACATGACTATGGTTTGGGCTATCTTCATGGACACTGATAGAGATTTCTATGCCATCGATTGGTTTGGTCTCATGACTCCTTGTAATCTTAGTCATAATTTAGATCATATGTTTGTCATTTATTCTAGCATCTTTGATAGGTTTTTGTTCTGCTTTGAGCCTCGCTGAGGGTTGTTACCCTGTTTTTGTTTTCTTAGTTAGGGGCTGTCTTTTGCGCCGTGATTACGGCATTTCGTTTGCCATGTTTTTGGCATCAAACTTTATTGATTGGGATGATTTGGTGTTTATATTATTGAGGGGTTCTCGGTAAAACCCTCTCGATGCGCTTGCATCGATTCCATTTAAAAAAAAAAAAAAAAAACCTAATTTCCAACTAGAAAATCCTACGTGAGAGCCAAAAATCACTTATCTGGTGAAGTGGCGAAACCAGCCTTGTTGAATGGCGGTATAATTGGTTGACATTTATAAATTAAAAACGTAATTTAGGCTAGGTTTCTTGCAATGATGTGCATGTGTGAAGTATAGATCTAGTGTACCACCAAAAGCTGCGATGAAATCGCGGGCTAACTTTTTTTGGTAGAACAAAGGAGAGAAAATTCTCATTTTCGTCCCATAAACTATCCTCTTTTCTATTTTTGTCTCACACATTTCCACGTTGGTCAATTTAGTTCCATAAAGTACCAAAGTTTAAACAACAACACACACCCAACATGTCAACAAAGCACAAACGCGGGCGCGCGCCTTGGCCGGTGAGCGGCTTGCCCACCGTGTTGACTCTGCTAGGGACGTCTTAGAAGGCTAGATTCCGATTGCAGCCAAACCAAATGACCAATAGTTTCCCAACCCCCATTTAATCTAACCCTGATTTTTAACAGACATGTACGCCTTCGTTAATATTTAACGGAAATTGACCATTGGGATGTAATTAACCAACTTTTGTACTCTATGAGACTAAAATGACCAACGTAGAAATATGTGAGACAAAAATAGAAAAGAAGGTAGTTTATGGGACCAAAATGACAATTTTCTCAACAAAGGAAAGCAAAACTAAAAACAATAAGTTGAGCAACTTGAAGTTTCTCGTGACATGATTCAACTTGATATCGCATGGCTTACAGAGAAGATTTTGACAGTTCAAGAATGATATTCTCCAGAGGATGGGAAGCAATGTCGGCTTCTTTAATCATTTGCACAATAATTTAGGAGTGCATTTCGACTTCAACCTTTTGAAATCTTCTATTCCATGCAATTTTCAAGACCGTTCTCAATCCAATAAACTCATCGAAATAGCGACAGTAATCGAAACCTTTCCCTATTTTGTTGCGAATCCAGCGCCAAACCAATTTCCATCATCATCATCATCTCTAATTATTTCTCCTGCCGAAAACGCTCCCATTTGTGCTTAATTTCACCCAACTTTTCCTTGGAAGAGTCCATCAAGGATTAGTTTGGGTCTTTGTCGATTTGCCACTCTTTTCTTTCTCAATATGCCAAATATCAAAGGATAAAGCTTTGATTCATTGCATCGATGGTGTACTTTAAAGGTGGCTGTTGATGGCCGGCGGGATTAATGTATATATATGTAAAACACAGGATTTTTTGTGCTCATACTTAAGAAAAATTTAAGTACAAAAAAGAAATCGGAGTGCTTAAATTAATTTTTTTTTTTTATAAATGTGCTTAAATCTTCAGAACAACTATTGGTCAATAAATTTTATAATTAAAAATGGTCAAAACTAAATCAAAGGGATATTTTTGACAAATTACATTATTTTTTTATTGCGTTTGGCTTAAACATAACAATATATGGTATATATGGTAGTATGGTACATATATATAAACCATAAATATTAATTTCGAAATGAATATATGTTCCAATTATTAATGTAGGAAAACAACTTGCTTAATTATATCATTAATCAAATAACTTATTCCTTTAAAATTTTGGACAATTTCATTATATTTCACATAACTTTAGACCTTTACATTTAGTGTAATTTGCAAAACTCCATACCATTTTTGCAATTTTTAAATAATGTAATTGGTTGATATACATGAAAAATAAATTAAATTATCTCACTAATAAGAAGAATACAACATTAACTACTGCAAAGAATTTCTAATATAAATATGCAACAATGAAGAACCAACAATTCATCACCAAAATTGGAGAACTAATATTTTTTCATCTGCGATATATACATAGTTCTCTAAAATGGTTTTCATCAATTTCTTAACTATTTTTATTAGTGTTTTATTAATTCGAGTGAATGGATTGAGCAATAGCTTTAATGCATATTATTCTTATCTTTGGGGATCTGATCACTACTCAGTTAATCCTCAAGGAACAGAGGTTCAACTTAAATTCGATAACACCTCAGGTAATTATAAGCTATTATATAAGATATCACTCTACAAATTGGTATCACTTTGCAATTTTAGCAAATTTATTTGCTCATTTTTAATTTTGCCATGACCCACCATAATTTGTAAAAAAGTTACAATTTAAGGACAAGTTTTTTCCCAATTTAATGTTCAGGGGAAATTGAGTCACATGTTTGTAGTGCACGTGTGCTCCGAAAAATCCATCATGGCAAAATTATTCTCCATGCATGTTTAGTTTTGTGTGTAAAGACTTAATTAAAATTTTAAATATTTGGTAATAGGTGCTGGATTTAGGTCAAAGCTGGACTATGGATCCGGATTGTTCCACATAAAGATGAAGATCCCAGAAAGAAAAACAGGAGGAGTTGTTACAAGCTTCTATGTAATGAATTAAACATTAATTTCCTCTTCTTTTTAATTGTTGCTTAATTTTCTGATCACATTATCAAATAATTTATTTTCCAACATGATCGATACTAATTATTAAGTCTATTTGCATGTGTGTTTTTAATTTGCAGTTAACTTCTGCACCAGATAATCAAGACCCTGGAAATCATTTCGAAATTGACTTTGAGTTTCTGGGGACGAACGGAACAGTGCAGACAAATGTTTATGATAATGATCAAGGGCACAGAGAGCAAAGCTTCAAACTTTGGTTTGATCCATCGAAAGATTTTCACACTTATGAGTTTCTTTGGAATCCCTACCAGATAGTGTGAGAATAATCTTCATTTTTTCTTGGATTCTATGTTTGTTTTCTCTCAAAATAGGGTAGTTACGTTTGGACCCCAACGGAATTTGCTAGTTGTGACCCTTGTAGTCAAAATATTACACTTACACATAACAATTTTATAATTATAGAAAATACCCAAATCTTAACTTTCCTTTAGGAATATTCTGTTAAACTTTTCACGGAATTAACCCTAATAAAATCTAAAATTGGGTGTTTTATGTAATTTTTTTGGCGGGATTTTTATCAAAGTACTTTTATAGTTTTTATCATTTCCTGAATTCAAAATGTATTTTCTGCATTTAAATAAGTATTTTTTTAGTTGTGTTACATATAAACTATAGTGAAAAATTTTCAATTTCGGGACAATAACTTGATGCCATTGAAAATTTTGGACATTAATTTGGTTGTCTTGAATTTGGGACTATAACTTGTATTTTTCAACAAATTCAGACAATTACCCAGCTCGAAAACCTAATTTTTTGTCGGAGCTCGATACGTGCGATCGGTTTAATTTCTGGCGAAAAATTAGGTTTCTGGTGGGTAATTTTCTGATTTTGCAAAAGAATACAAGTTAGAGTCCCGAAATCCAGAATAACCAAATTAATATCCAAAACTCTTACTGACGCCAAGTTAGTGACCCGATTTTACAATTTTTCCCAAAGGCCCAAACTATATATATTCACATTGATGATGTATTAATTATTCTACATGTTTATATAGATTTGCTGTGGATAAACTTCCAATTCGAGTGTTCAAGAATAACATGGCGCAAGGAGTGGCGTATCCGAATTTGCCAATGCACATTGAAGCAAGTGTATGGAATGCAAATTGGGCAGGCAACGTCGACTGGAGTCAGGCTCCCTTCATAGCCCACTATACTGATTTTGGGTTTAATGCTTGCACTGCACAGGACAACAGTGTCGCAACGTGCGGTTCTAATGGGTATTTCTGGAATACGTTGGGTTACAGAGAGCTGAATCCTAAGCAGAAAAGGGTAATGGAGTATTACAGAAAAAGATATATGGTTTATGACTATTGTTGGAAGGAATCTACAAGGCTGAAGGAATGCTCGCTCAATTAATAACGTTCGATATATATTTGAAGGAATTAATAAATAAATTTAGTTGTAATCATGGCTCATATGTGAGTGTTTATGTGTGTTAATAAGATCATCAAGATTAATGTGTAAACCATAAACTATTGTGACGTTTTCAAATGTTTTTCGTATTACATTTACACCCAAAAGGGTTTGTTAAACTATAATTCATCACCCTTTTAGTTAAATAATTACAGTTATACTTCACATGAAATTGAATAATTGCACAAAAAATACCCACGGATTAGGATTACGTTTGGGAGCATTTGAATTTCTCTAGAATTAACAGAACATTCCTTTTTGACATGAAATAAAAGATTTTATTTAATTTTAATTTTAAAAATTATATATAACTACTAAAAAGATATTTATAATATTATAAATAACACCCAAGTAAAAATACTACAAATAACATTCAAGTGAAGTTTAGGGGCAATGATCGTATAAAAAAAGTAAGGGTATTTTTGGTATTCACTGTTTATTTTTTATGATGTTTTCTAATAGATATTGGAACCCTAATATGTGGGTATTTTTTGTAATTATTCAATTTTGCGATGAGTATAATTATAATTGTTTGACTAAGAGGATCGTGAGTTATAATTTAACAAACTGAAATTAAAGATCTAAGTGTAATTAACTCGAGGAATTATTACGAACAACACGCATGCAAATTGTATTATTGTAGTACATTATTAACTTTCTGGAAAGTGTTATTCAAATTGGTTGATTAAAAATTAATTTTAATATATAAAAGAATACGAAAACCACCAATAAGAAAACTACTCATCGAAGTGGTGGTCTTGTTGTCACTGTATTGCTAGATTTCTATGACTTGAAGACGATGAAAATTCTAATTGTTCGAAAAAACCATTTGACAATCCCTGCTACCTTAATTAAGCAATTTTCCCATTTAATTATTATCACATAATTAAACTTGTCTTTTAATTAATGTTATAAACTAACGTTTTTTCTTTATTTATAAGCTAAGAGAGAGAGCTTTGGGAGAATATAGAAAATGCAGAATTGTGTCGTTCTTTGTATACTTCATGAACAAATAACAGAAAAGATTAATACAATTGTGTGTGAATATGAAAAAATAAGAAATTAAGAAATACAAATTTTACAAAAATTAAAGAAAATATTAATTCAGTCAATTAATCGATCCCACATTCTGAATGTGAAATGGACGAGTCCACTCGCATCTTCTTTAATCCACCACTTGCAAGCTGCATCCCACTCGCCACCAACTCCGGCGCCGCCTCCATTTTCCGCTTCTGCAACGTCGTCAATCCACTATCCAAAGACAATGAACGAGCCGGAGATGGCCCCGCGGCCGACCTCTTAGGCGTAATCCTAACGGGCGCCGGCTCGCCGGAATTTATCCTCAAAGGGAAATTAAGCATCGCACGTGACCCGCGCATGCGGTACGCCGCCCGATCATATGCCAGCGCCGCGTCCTCCGCCGTCTCATATGTTCCCAGCCACACGCGTGCCCCATTCCTCGCCGGGTCCCGTATCTCCGCCGCAAACTTCCCCCACGGCCGCTGCCTCACCCCTCTGTAATGCTTCCCTCTAGGCGGCGCTTCCGCCGCGACGTCGGACACTAGTACACGGGCCCTCTCCGGCGGATTAACGGCTGGAAAATCAAGATTTACGGTGCCCGATGTCTGAAAGGAGACTTCTGGCTCAGCCTTGACAACTGTCGTAGCAGCATAGACGGGCGGAGGCAGCCACCCCGTGTTGGTGGCACCGCCGCTGAAGGCACCGCATGGTGGCTTGCCGGTGCCGGACATTTCAGGCAAGGTTAAAGCAAAACTGGCTCCGAATTCGTTTCCATTAGGAAAAATGAAGGGATTTTGAGAATCATCAAGTAAATGTCTTCTAATGGTTTCAAGAAGCTCAAGATCAGCTTCATAATCATCGTTTTCATTCATCATTCTTGCAAATCTCAGTAGCTTTCTGTGAAGAATTTTTTATAGTTAAGAACTTTGATGATATTAACGGTAACAGTTACGTCTTTGGTTTATATAGGTTAAGATTGGTGTAAGGTACATGCATCAGAATTCAAATGGAAATCTTCATATTAATATTTTATGAAGAATTCAAAGTTGATGGGATCAATTTGTAGAGGATGACAGGTTCTTCGAAAGTTCTGCAAAGGGAAAAGTAAAAGATTAATGGAGGATTTTAAGCACATGTCAAATTTCAATTTGCTTTTTTTTAATAATTTTAATCAAATTTCGATTTTCAAGTACTATTACAAATATATTTGGATAATGAATTTAGGTGGGTTAGTAACTTGTAAAGCCGTCTTCTATTTGCCCTAATTAGTGAAAGTCACAGGCAAAGCTAAAACAATTGGGAATAAAGAAATTGACTGATAATGATTGTTCTGCTAGATAGTTTATCCTAGTTTTTACACGATAAACTGAGTTGGGAGGGTTGTTTTCAATTGAGTTTTAATCTGCAGTACCCGAACCTAGAAAAAATCGGATGAAAATAAAACAAAAAAACTATAAACAAATCAAAACATATTACATAAATATATCCATTACATATTGCAATATCTACCATGCCACCAATATACACACATCTTGCCAAAACAATCCCAAACAGAAGTTGAGCTTATCAGTTTGGCAGTCCACAGAAATCTTCTCCCTCTTTAGGATAAATCACTTAATTCCTATATATTTACAAAATTACACATACCTCTCTTGTAACTTTTCTCCACCTTACCGTTACCCCCCTGTGTGGTGTTGATTAGCTAGTACTGTACAGTATACACATAGTTAAATGATGCCTATCTATTTTAACTTTTAAGTGTTAGTAAACTTTGCCTGTAAATATGAAAATTAATTACATTAAGGTTCCCTGCTATATATTTTAAAGGTAAATTGGACTCCCTTGTAAGTATTGAAATTACAATATATTGGACCCACATTTATATTTGTACTGTTGTAGTGATGAAATTATACCCTTTTCTACACCAAGGATTCAAGTGTAGAATCGTATATATCCAATTAGGAAATAGTCCACGAATTAATTTCCTTGTTCTTAGATTTGAATTAATTTTTAAGACTTCAATTAACCCTTTAATCAAATACTAATGTTAACCTTTTTCTACTTGTTTGGTAGTTGGGTTTAGGTCCCACGTTTTTGGCAAGTCTTTTACGTATGCCATTGCCAGCAGTAGAACTGAAATTAAAGTCTTGTGCATAGTTGAATGGCACAATTATTTTCATCCAATAATGGGAGTTTGAGTTGGGAGCTTTGCCAACATCTATTGGGCTCAATTGTAATTTTTGGAAGGCTTACTCATATCTCTTACAGACTTGCACTCTATTAATTCAGCCTGTACGTGTGTAAATGTAGAGAATAATGCCGATTTCGTCCCTGTTTGTCAATTTCGTTCCAACATGTATTCACAATTCGTCGATTTCATCCCATAAATGTATGTTTTCCCAATTCCGTCTGAAAATGTCAATTTCCGTTAGTTTTAGACGGAAAATGCCAATTTCCTTTCGTTCTCCAAATCGGGGGAAGATTTAGCGAAAATAGATTTATATTACGGTTCCCACCTATATAAAACTCAATTAGTGTTCGTATTCTCACTAATCACTATACCAAACTTCTTCAAATATTTGGAAATATCAATTGCCGTCCAAAAATTAGCGGAAATTGGCGAATAAATATGTAACGACCCAGAAATCTGGGAATTACTGTGAGTAATTTTTTACGCGTTAATTATCTTTCTTAATCTCTAAATTCTCGATTATATGTGAATTATAATATATTATGTCGTAAATGACCAATGTGATAATATTGTTTGCGTATTTAAATTACGTGTCTATATTGCGTTTATTAAATATTTAATCGTTATATGTGATCGACGCGTATTTAATTGGATTTTCTAAAATTACTAAAATAACCCTTCATATTTTTCGGTATTTCGAAGATATTTGATAAGTATCGAAATTCATTTCATTATTTTTATTTCGAGAGAGAAAGAGAGAGAGAAGAAGAAGTAAAGAGATATTTCTCCCGAATCCCTAATCGATCGTGCCGAGCTCGAATCTCCGTGGAATTTCGCGCCAATCGTTTTTAAACGATCAGTTCATCGATACCTTTCTTTAGGTACCAATTTCCCCAATTTCTTTTACGTTTTTTCGAGGTTTTGAGAATATTTGGTTATTTCGGGATTTTTAGGTTAAATGCTTAGATCGAGCCCGTTTCTTGGTCAATTCGTGATTTAATTGGATGTATATGTGAATTAGATGTTGATTATTGATTGTTATAAATTATGAGTGTTGATTTGCGTTAAAAATATGATTTTTGTGGAATTTTGGCTCGAAAATTTGAAAACCCGTAAGTTTCTGCTGGGTTCAGTTGAACCACACGGGCTAACGCACGGTCTTGCGCAAGACCGTGCAGGAGCCCGTGTGCCGCTATATTTGCTTGCACGGGCTTGAGCCCGTGCACCTATCCCGTGTGTTTGGCCGTGTGTGCGTGCACGGTCTTGACACCGTGTTCAAGACCGTGCACTAGGCCGTGTGAAACACTTAGTGATTTTTCCAGCCTTTTCAAACTTTGCTCTCGGCAATTGAGTCTTCGGGTCACCATTTTTGGTTGACTTTTTGCATACGGACTCCAAAAATTACACCGTTTTCACCTATAGAACCCTTTTAATTTGTAGATTTATATTTTGGAATGTTTATTTAATTTCGCCCTCGTTCGGGCTATGAATAGTGTAATTCTAATTATGTGTATTTTTGACAACTTGTCGGAATTGCGTGAAATTTACATGATAGCTTCTTTACATATTATAATTGACATATGCATGATTGGAAACATGTTTGGTTAGCCGTTCGTCCAATAATTGCTTATTTGCGCTTTTATTGTTGTTGTAGTCGTTATTGATTTGTCTAGGTCTTGTCTTGTCTCCAGATCAGTCCGACGTGGGAGACCAGTGAGTCTAGCAGCTAGGCTTTCTCTTTTTGTTTCCAGGTGAGGATTTAAACTTTTAACTGGGCTTGAACATATATATATACAATTGCGAACCCCCTAATCCCTTATTAATATATTATATATTTCGAGTTTATATTTTTATGTTTTATACTCAAATCATTTAATATCAAAATTATACATAAGTAAACCAAATGGATTTGTTTTCAAAAGGGCAAGAAAACTATTTATTTTACGTGACGGTTTGACTTAGGATTTAATCCTTTGTCGTCACCCTTGCTCAGAGTGTCGGTTGGCATTCAAATGGGTTATTTTAAAGCGAGCAA
The DNA here is from genome assembly GCA_958496215.1 of Verbena officinalis. Lineage (NCBI taxonomy): Eukaryota > Viridiplantae > Streptophyta > Magnoliopsida > Lamiales > Verbenaceae > Verbena > Verbena officinalis. Next base: position 4,261,265 of record OY292385.1, read on the forward strand.
ATACATGACTATTTTCAAGTTGGGCCCGGGAAGGTATCCGAAGGTTACATCTGGGGACGGGCGTTCAGGGTGTAATCTGAGGTGCTTCTCCCAAAACTAAGCGTCAATCGTGGCCTGTCAGGAGATGATAGCCACGGTTGGGAGCGATGGTGGGTGTTGCATTCGTTGCACATTTTCCTAAAATTCATTATGGTTGAGCTTCGGGTTGCTCCTTAGCTTGACACCGGCGATGGAGTATTTATACATGCACCGTGGAGATATAAGGAGGAACAGGCCCATTCTCGCTGGGATAGTATTTACTGCTTTATAGTGTTATTGATTTTAATTCTTAATTGTATATTCAAGTCGAAGCATATTCCGGTTTCTTCATTATCGCATATGTATTTTCTATAAAAACCCGGAAGCATGACTCGACTTGTTCTCACATCTTCACTGAGTATTTTGACTCACCCTCTTTTAATTTGTTCTTGCCTCAGGTTTGAGAGAGACCGACATGTCTTACGTGTCGGATGGGCAACAGTGTCAGATAGGCTTTTTGGTTTTGCTGAGTCTCATTAGTTGTCTTTTTATCTCGTTCATTATTCTTGTCAACCTGGATTGATGATATTATATTGTTCCCAATATTGTTATTTAAATGATGTTGCCCTGAGTGGGCTGTTGTTAATGTATTGGCCCCGGAGTGGCATTTTTGGTTAATATGGATTTAAATGCTTCCGCTATATATTCTCTGATTTATTTAAATGTTTTATTTTGGGGATTCACTGTTGCCAAGTGTCGGGATTGACCCGTTAGCTTGCATGGGTTCTCGGGTTGAGGCACAGTATTCGGCTTGGGAATCCGTGCAGGTTCGGGGGCTGTAGAGCGGGGCGCTACAAAATACGTACATTTTATGTGACGAAATCGACAAATTATGAACATGTTGGGACGAAATTGACAAATACGTCACTTTATAGAACGAAATCAATATTTTTCTCATAAATAGAGTAGTATTTCTTATTTTTTATTCATATAGCTAGTTCTAACGCTGAATACGACTCCCTTCCTTAACATTAGGAATGTGTCTATGGGCAATCTATAAAAACCTTTATAAATATTTTTGAACTTAGCAATAATCGTATAAGAACTTAAATCGTAAGGTGACCCACCAGTGACTCACAATTTCCCCTTCAAGTAAGCAACTAAAATCCCCCGGTCAATACATAAACTTTACAATTTACACATAATCGTGTCCCAATTCCCTCTTAAAAGAATAAATTTATCCCGATCGAATTCCGTCTGATCTGCAGGCCGGGCCGGGCTTAGCCTTTTCCCTGGCATGGCATAGAAGTATGCAAAAAGATACGTGTCTTCTTCAAAATGCTCCGTGTCATGCAAAATCAGCTCTATCGCACAGACTCTCAACACGTGACACTCCAATGCAGCTGTGCATCTCTATCCCACTATAAACACACAAACCCTCAACGCAAGAATTACCCATCTCTGGCTCGTCGTAGCTCGCTCGTAATACAGATCAAATCAAATCCCGTTAAAAAGTTTTCATTTTCACTCCAATGGCGCAGATCCAACCCCGCCATGACCCGCAGAAGCAGCCGGTATCTCATCAGGTGGCGAAAACCACCACCGCCGTCACCCTGGGCGGTTCGCTGATGGTCCTATCCGGTCTGACGCTCGCAGCCACCGTCATCGGCCTTGTGGTGGCCACTCCCCTGCTGGTCATATTCAGCCCCGTGCTCGTCCCGGCTGCGATTACGCTCTTCCTAATTGTGGGCGGATTGGTCACTTCCGGCGGCTTCGGAGCCATCGCCAGCTTCGTGTTCTACTGGATGTACAGATACGCGACGGGGAAGCACCCGATTGGAGCGGACCAGCTGGACATGGCGCGGGAGAAGATCGCTCACGCTGCCCATGATGTGAAGGAGAAGGCGGAGCAGTTTGGAGGACAGGCACGTTGAGGGACGACGGCGACGGCGACGAGGACTTGGATGATATTTTGGTTAAATAATAAAAATTTCGAATCGTTTTGACAATTTGTTTTATGATTAATAATTTTGTGTACTTTCTTGTTAGTGTATTGTGTTTCTGTCCTGTATCTGTGTGTGTTTCTGTGTGTTGATTAACAATTTTGTTATTTAATTGTGAGAAGAGACTTGTGTGTTTTGTGTTTGTATAATGTAGTTGCTCATGCATTTGGTTTCTGGGCTCATCTGTAGCTCTTTAACTTCTCTTGCTATGAGATATTTGTTAATCCTTTTAGTCGAGATATAATACTTATATGCCATTTGAGTTTAGTAATTTCAAAGAACTTGTAGAGTTCAGCTAGGAATAGTACTTAGTTCAAATTTAAAAAACTCCATTACAATTTTAGTGGAATTCTAGTGAAATCCTAAAAATAATTAAATATTTTTTGTAATTATGAAACTTGTATTATTTTGAGGATCACGACCCATAGTTACTAAACTCCATCGGATTTCAAATGTAGTTAAACTCTAATTTAATATTGTATTTTTTATTGGTTCTGAAATTCATATAAATGGGACTGAGATATCAAAAAGACGTAACTCCTCAGCACAAAAGCTTATTATAAAGACGGAAGTGTAACTCCTCAGCACAAAAGCTTATTATAAAGACGGAAGTAAACCATATGAAGTATGAACAATAAACCAGTACTACACCTCAAAACAAATCAACTCAGTAAATCAAGTGAAAACTTAAGCAGCAGAAATGTCCTCAAAATCTTTCCAGCTTCCACGTAATCTACTACGAGGGGAATCTCTCCAAACCAATAAGATGCATCATTTTTTCTTCGAAATGGCAATGACATTGAAGTTGATTGAATTAGGATTTTTCTCGATAATCTTTCGAATAACCTTAGCAGTGTCCTGCAGTCAAAAAGAAAAAGGAATAAAAATACAGAATATCACAAGTGTGCCGAAGAAAAGAAGACAAATGAGTATCGAAGAGTAAGGGTGGGTGTTTGCAAATTCTACTGCTTCTAGAGAAGCTAAGTGGAACTTAAAGTTGTAAAAAATTATTGTAAAGTGGAGAGTGTTCCGAACAAAAAAAGTGAAATGTAGAGAAGCAGTAATTCAATGTTTCGAAAAGAAAAAAAACTGAGCATTTGGCTACTGTCAAGAAACTTAACACAGTTCCATTTATTTATGAAAATAATATAAAAGCTAGAAGCTGAAGCCAAAAGTATGTATTAGATGCTTCTAGCTTCTAGTTTATTTGTTGGTTTCATAAGTGCCAAGAAAAAGCAATTAGCACAGAAATGCTTCCTTTACTTATTCCCAGTTTGCAAACACTGCCTAAGGAATATAAACGGAGAAACATTCACCTTGAGTATGGTGCTTGGGGAAGATGCACCATGTGAAATTGGTCCAGCCCTCCTTCCATCAAGCTCATACAATTCACCTACCCAGAAAGCCATGTTAATTACACTACGCATATGCTTAATACTATGAAAAACTATGCATGCGCAAGATCTAGAGTGTGCTTCCATTTAAACACCACCATACAATATGTGCAGAGGAGTTGTTCAATAGCACAGAGAGAGAGAGTTACCATTTACACATGTAAAGCAGATGAAATGTGTATCTACGTTGTCTGATGCCTGTCAAAAAATAAGAGATTACAAATTTTGAGTTTTCTCAAGAATCATTTCCAGTTATACTTGTTGAAAACAAAAATTAATCAATAAACAAGATAAAAAAACCCACAATTATTCACTACGCTAATCAGTACCTCATATATATACGTTAAGATTTGGGTTTGTATGCTTAGGGAAAATGTGCATTAATATTTTGTTTTCAGTGGTAGAACATTCATAACATCTGATAACAATCAGAAAAGCAGGAGCGGAAGGAATGTCGCTATTTACCATTTCATTTATATTTAAAGTATCAAGTCCAACAGAAATGACAAACTACAGGAAATTCATACAACTTAGGGTTGACTATTTTCACTCATTATAACTGATGATCATATCATGTTAGTGTCTGAACTATTTCCCCAGTTTATACTAAATGGTGGAACTGAGAAAAATTAAGGAATAGAAATTCATTACAGAGAAAAATAACTCATTAGCACAGACAAGGGTCTGGTCCACACATAAATTCATTCTGATGAGGGAGAAGCCTCAATAAAGTAAGCGCTGAATTTTGTGGGTAAAATACCCATTTACTACAGATGTGTAGCATATGCTAGCACGGGGAAAATAGCTTAGAGGATGAAAATGAAAGAGAAATACTCCAATATTCTTCAAATTTGAATAAACATAAACAAATTTATTTATACTTGATAACAAACAAAGAATATTTTGAAAATCGAGATCTTTGAGATAAACCTTCCTAAGATAAATTTTTAAGATTTTAATTTTGTTAAAATTACGTACCAATATTAGGATACATTTTAGAAGAATGTAAACAAAATATATGCAAAAGACTGACTCAAGAATAAAAATTAAAATATACTGCATTTCAAAGTCCTATTAAAAAGTTGCAACTTTTTAAGCATATTGCACTAAATTTATGTTCGGTTGTCAAATTTTTAGGAAAATAAAATTTGGGAAAGGAAATGATATCGTATGGCAATGAGAAGGACATGGAAAACAGAAAAGACAACAAAGATTTCAAAGAATATTAGCATCTGCCTGCCCCTTCCCCTCAATACGACAAACCAGCCCCTGTTAAGTTTCTTTATTTTTACCCAAGGGTTTTCATTTCCGAAAGAAGCCTCATTAGGATAAAACTTAAAATTTGCACAATGCATGACTAACAAATGCTTTTAAGTTAGTAATTAAGGGCTACAGACATCTAACGTTGAAAGATGTTCAACTAAGAATTTCACATTTCTAGCTCATCCTATCATGGAAAGTATATTACATAAGAATTTTAATGCATTTAGAGTTAAAAAGATATCTTTCTAAAGGGAATTGAAAATAGGTCGATTTCCTCACCGATTCAAGTACCAGATCAGCTAACCATCAAACAGGAAACTGTACCAAATTAGCTCGTGAAGTAAGATCAAGATGGAAGTTAGAAAAGAACACAATGAATGCAGAATATATATGATTTATCTCTTGTCACATTTTATGTAAATGGTCCTTATCTCACCTCAGTCTCACCACCACTTGCTGCAACTGAATGAGCAACCTCCATTTCAGCATCATTTTCAAGGAATGCCGCACGCTGAAAGGTAATTTGATTTATTAGTTGGAAACAGAGGCAATGGTACACATTAAAGGCTGATGAGTGATGACTAAGCAAAAGGAAAATTTGAAACGACACTATACCTCTGAGAAATTCAATTTTGCAGTGGCTTTGTAGAACTTGTCCAGGTAAGACCCCTCAACTGAAAAATAATACAAAACAGAATAGATTAATAATGATTAATGGATAAGACAGAATCACAAATTCCTCCAGAGAAACTTATGCATTTTCCATGTCCTAGCCTGCTTAAAGAGACTGAGAATGAGAGTAAAGCAGGCAGAACTTAACTTTGCCAATCCACAGGACAAGTAAAGATGAAACATTTGTATAATCAAGGGTACATAATTTTTGAAATAGATCTCTGCTACATGTTAGGAAAATTTATTATAAAAAACAAAGGCAACATTTTTACATAATAGTTGACATTTTAACTTGATGTCCTTCACTATCATTCTATCAAAGATAGTACACTAGAATTATCCAGTATCAAGTTCAATTACTCTACTATCCCTGAAGTCTTCCTTAATTATAACTTAGTCCCTCTGTTTTCAGAAATTACAAAAAAAAAAGTTCCTGACATTTCACTTTATTACAAAAAAGTCCCGAAGCTATACAACATGAAGCAAAAAAATGCAAATAATTATCCAATTTCAGGGAGTTTTTTGCATTTCATTGAAATGTCAGGGAGTTATTTGTAATTTCTGGAAAACAGAGGGACTAAAATGTAATTAGCTCAACCTTCAGGCAGTAGATGTACTTGGGCCAAACCATAAATGAGATGAGAGGGAACATTAGAATCTGAAATATATACACAGACTAAGGGGTTTCTCATTTCCACTCAGATGCTGTAAAATCCCACCACTTCTTATAATATCAAAAGCTCGTCCAAAGGGGAAGCTTATGATGAAGCAAAACACATTAGATTACAAATTATAAAGTGATTCACACAAGTGGCAGAAACTCGTGATCACATCAAAAGAACCGCGAAATAGATATTCAGAAGTCAGAAGCTAACCAAGTTTTATCTCAGAAGTGATATTTCCTACAGCATGAAGAAGCCCAACAGTGCCACAAGCATTTCCGACAGTTTGTTTCATAAAGTAAACTCCACTAGGGGGATCCTGTAGAGAATCTCGTGAATGTTGCAACCACAAGTTTGAAAAGTAAACTGAAGCAGGATAGATAAAATTCAAGTGAACATGTCATCTTAATCGATATTCCTCAAACTTTAGTAGGACGTGTTATAATTATATGAGAAACTAAGAAAGAGATGCTAAGTAATTGCTAGTTAACTAGATAAATAAATACATCCAGGAAACAAACTTAGAATGATATAGTTAATCACATTACATGATGTCATGACCTATTTCAAATTACTAATAACCTCACTTAGTAACTAACGACAAATGTTGAGGAATAGCTGACACAGCCATAAGTATGATCAGTTAAAAAATGAGGGATCATGACCTCAAAAAATAAACTTACCTATCGAATATTTTGTTGGTATCAAATCTAATAGGCAGAGCCATTATGCAGGTTAAAGGTATATGAAAACATTTGAAGCAGAAGTTCAACCGTGATGGATAATTTGAAGTACACTGAATTTACAAGTGCAAGCTCAATTTGTACAAGAAACAAGTGCATTTGAAACAATACTGGACCCCCATAATGCCATCACATCAAATGCAGCTCAACGAGAAAAAGAACATAGTAAATGAAAAATATCAATTTCAGAAACATTTTGACGTTTATAAGGTAATCATAATCAACAAAAAGCTCCATATGAAGAAAATACTATAATTGACAGCAAGTAAGCATTAACTAGACAGGAGAAGATAAGATTCCAATACATTTCCAGGGCCTAGGTTTCGAAATAATGGCCATCCGCTCATTACAAAGAAAAAGATTTTGATCCTAATAATCTCCAGATATGATAGGACGACAGTATTACCTTCATTGCACTGTCTTGTTCAATCCTCTCTTTTTCACTCTGTAAAATCAGAAAAGTGTCAATTAAAATATGAAAATATGGACTCCTAACAAGGTAGAGCTACAAACTAACCAAGCATTATCAGGTACATTAGGTCAAAATTATTAGATCTAAGAAAAGATTCGAGCATGAAATGATATCAAATTGGTTGGATTTTAGTCCAATAGCTTTAAATTCTGACGCATTGTATCAGTAAACATTTTTTTAAGGATTCAGAATCCATTATTATTGTTTTGTTTTAGAAAACCTACTCTGTTCCTAATCTTCCGTCATTAGAACAAATGATTAGGAACACAAAATAAAGATCGAGCAAACAAACGAAAGCAGTCTCCCCACATGAATTACCTGTGCTGTTAGCGGGTAAAGAAACAACACTGCGAGTACTGGCTTTGGAACCATTTCCAAGAGTTCGTCGTCAAGTCCATAAACATCAACGCACTCTGCCTCATCCGGTGCAACACCAAGTCCCCAAATAAACTGCTCAGAAACGAGTTATTTCTTAGAAAAAACATATTCATCGTACAAAAATCATATGGCTCTTCATATTTCTCCGATTATTTATTCCCGTCTGTTGACATGTACAGTACATACGCCGATCTTTTAAATCTATTTTAGACCCGGAAAACGAATCAATTAAAATCAAAATTTTCGGAATATCTTCAAACACAGAGAAATCCACAAATTCGTGAACTACTATCTTACAGCGCAGAATCAAATCATTTACGGAAAAAAAAGTAAGTCACACGGACAGCGGAGCGGACCTGGTTCATAACATCAGGGTTAGCTTCAAGAGGAAGCCATCTCTTTGCAGAAGGTTTGTCCGCCATTTCTTCTCTGCAGGTTCTTTTTCCTATAGGTTTCGACTTTCGGTAGGGGTGATACAAGAATCTTTATAAGTTTCTATTTGCCCAATGAAGATTTGGATTAATTGCGATAAAACCCTTATAATTTTTTATAATTCTAACTAAGACCTTAAAGTTAAACCACTATTAATTTTGTATGCAAAAACCTCATGTAGTAATGTGTTAATTGATGCTAAGAATCATATTCATCTCATTTTACAATAAAACCCCTTTGTAAATCGATGCTAATTTTTTAAAGAGACCCATTTTATGATTTAGAGCTATTGGGGTAAAGAGAGATAAGAGTCCGAAAAAATCGAGTGGAAAAAAAACATAGATGAAAAAGATAAGTAGGTATATTGTTAATTATTTTTATAGCTTCTGTTAGGGAAAATTGTAATTTTTGTCTTCTAGGATTGTCCTACTATTTATAAATATTTTTTTTTGGTAAAACGTGTTTATATATGTTGGAATTAAAGGATGTTAGATTTCAAATTTTGGCAATTTAAGGTTAATTTTAGCATGAATTGACTTTTGATCGCCTTAAAAACACATGTGCGGTACATGTGATATTTTTTTTTTTAATTTTCGAATCACTTTTTAATATGTGGCAAACACGTGAACCGTTGAAATGATTTGTGAAACTAAATGACGTGTCTACCACAAATTAAAAGGTGGCTGGAAAATTCGAAAAATTGATACACATGTACTTTTTAGGCAATAAAAGTTAACTCCGACCAAAAATATTGGTATTTAATTGCCAAAATTTGAAATCTAGTCTCCTTAATTTCAACATTTATAAACACATGGACCTTATTTTATAATAAGACAATTATAGAGGATGAAAATCGAAAGCACCAGTTATATATATGTAGGGCCAAGTCGGGTTGAACCACTAAAGTGTAAGGAACTACGTTCCCAAGAACTTGAACTAGAGATTTTATATTAAGCTGTCATAGCACCCAACAGCTAAGCTATGTCACCTAGTCATGTGTGGAGTTATTGTGTCTCCTACATGTTTGTTGATCCAGCAGATCCCAGCCCAAAAGAAACGGGTTAAATTTCTTGTGAAGGCTCTATATTATGGCCCATGGACTTTTAAGAACCTATATGGGCTTGTTAGCTTTTTCATTAGTTTTGACTTACTCGGCTATTGAATGAGTTGGAAACTACATGCCCATGGTTAACAAAAATGATTGACAATAAAGTAATCTTGTCATTCTGAGTAACTGAATATCAGACTAGCATATGCTTTGACACTCAAGATTCGCATCTACGAAGTACGACTTTACTATCATACTCTACGAACCCATTGCTCTAATCGAAGCTGCTTCAACGGAGGACCATGGTTTGGTTTATTCTTCTGAGGGCATCGCCATTTCCCAGTACTTTCCTGTACATTAGGGAAATGTAAATTCGACGTTTCAGATAAAACCTTCCTGCTTACATTACCGACCTTCTCACGGTTTAATGCAGGTGTTACTCGTGCATGCCTTTTCGTATTCCCTGTGTTTTCGTGACTATTCTTCTTTCTTGTAGATATGAAACCATTTTCTAGTACTACTTCAGGCTCCACATTTTCTTTCCCAATGCATGAACTCTGAATATGAACACTTGTATTACCCGTGTTATTCTCGATATTCAATTTTTCAGGACTTTTTCTAAACTTTTTGACAGGACCCTGTAATAAAAGTGTCGGATTCGGATCAATGTTATGGTCATCCTGCAAAGACACAAATAACAATAACTAGCCTTAGTTTGAATTATCAGCATTGTTATCTCAAGAACAAACCAGCAACATACTAATGCCGTGCTAAGGATGCACTTGCATAAAGCCTCCATCCAATATTAAGGTTGGATTTGATTTAAAGGAAGAGCTTGATTGGAGTGATTTCAAATGAGTTCCATATTTGATGGATGTTGAGTCCACCATAACGATTCAAAAATTAGCTTAAAATGGGAGGAGTGAAAGGATTTGAAATCTGTAGTAATATGAATTTATCCAAACAAGTTCAGTGGATTTGTTATTATGGATTTGAAATTTTTACCTCTAGATCCATCAAAAATTCTAACGTAGTCTAAAAAGAATTTGAAACACTAGAGAACATTCTTATTACTGAACAGAGCCATGTAATCCAAAATATACTAGATAAGGAAAAGCGAGAAAGAAATACATTCCTTACAGACTGATTGATGATCCTGTTTGGATTCGTTTACCAAGTTGGTGCATTTGACAACCACATCAGATATTCTGCTTTGACTGGACAACTCTGTGTGTTTTCCATCATCAATGATATTCACCACATCCTTATTATCTTGTCTGCAGCTCTGTTGAGCATTATATATCTTCTTGTCTTCACACTCATAATCAGACATTGTAAACTCATGTGCAGTATCCAGCTGTGGAGACTCATACAAATAGCTTGAGAACCAGTTTGTAATGTCAGGAGGCTCTGATGGGTGACAGTGAAGGGAGATGTAAGCATTTTTCAGGAAAAATAACTCTTTTTGGGCAGTCAATTAGTTGGAAGTTTAGAAATTGACATTCTACTCAATCCATCATTTCAAGAGAAGGATCCTCCTAATCAGGGAGAATTTTCCTAGATTATCATGACCATGAAAAAAAATATAACTCTGTGAGGATTTTGATGAGGAAAGGGAAATGATGAGTTATTTTTGTTTGAGAGAAAAGACGAGAAAAAAAATTGGAGAATGAGAGCAAAATAAGTTATTCTCATTTCCATAACATTTTTTCCTTTTTAGTGCTTTTAAACAACCAACAGCCGAAATTTCTCTAGCATTTTCTCACCAAATTCCTTTTACCAAGCATAGCGTAATGCCCAAACTCTGCCATACCTGAAGAAAATGAGAGGGACTCTGATGATCCTGTAACCTGTAAAAGAGTTCATTACTTGAGTAAGGTATTGGACAACAAGCATTTGTTCTTAAGTTAATACATCTGCATTCAATAGGTTTTATCATAAACTTAATATTCATGTGGAGGTGTTAAAATCTCTGTAAACAGCTGGAAAGCATACACAATACAAGACTAATACGCTATCATAATTTCACTAGTCATCCATGAAGATTAAGTCGACTTGTTAAAGAGATTAAAGAACATAAAAAGATTTTCCAGAAAATTACAAAGCTTGCAGAGTACACTCCAAACTGACGAAATTGCAGCATATTGCACCGATCATAAGTTTTTCCCCACAAAGGCATCCTTAACATTCTTATTCTGTTCTTCTTTGTCTTATTGAAGCTATTCCAATACCTTATGTTTTATTTATATTGACTACATCTATTGATTGAGTAGGAATATCAAATAATTTAGATGAGAAAACTAACATTGCACAACTCAACTTAACCAATAAATCAAACAGATAAAGGGTTAATTACCATGACAGTAGATTTGTTGCATTCGGATTCATCAGATTCATTACACATGACAATCCCATCTGTTGACTCCTTCACTGCAGCAAGCAGACCATCCTCGGATTCGCCTACAGGTTGACTTTTTCTGGATTTCCCTTTCTCATCTTCCTCAAGACATGTTTCTCTTGATCCATCACAGTCATGAAAACCATCCAGGGTATTCAACTCCGGAGACTCATAAATGTAGCTTGAGAACCAGTTCCTAATATCAGGAGGTTCTGAATAAAAAAATTCAAAGAGAAAGATGTTAAAATTTGAATCAACACAGCTAAACATAGAGAAGGAAAAAGTGGGAAACTTTCCTTTAGTCATTTCGTCAAACACGTACAGAAAAATCAGAAATGGGTTCAGATATGATGGGATATCAAAGAATTTAGACACACACAAACCTGAAGGAAGCGAAACCGAATCCAGAGGAGCCAAAACCTGTGGGAAGAAAAAAAAAACTGAGATGACAAAAATGTTGTACCCGGAAGTACAATTGGAGATAACACTTAGCTATAGTGAAACGAGGAATTTGACTTTATGATTTTCTTACCTGAGAATCGGAGACATGAAGCTCTAACCGTGAAGATTCGGACATCTCTTCCTCTCTTCCGGACGCATATTCAGATCCAAGGATTGTTTATAGCTTCTTCTTATGAGATAATGAAATGGCGCCATATTTGCGTTTGCTTCAAATTTCCCGGGTTGGAACTCGTGGAGTTTGGTTTCAAAAGTTTTGGTTTTGCATTTTTTTTTTTTGTAGAAATTAAAGTAATTTTAGTTTTTTTTTTTTTTTTGAAAGAAATCGTATTTTTAGTTTTATTGTTAAAAGTATTTTTGGATACATCATATATTTATATTTTTGGATACATCATATATTTATACTATTTAATAAAATCAGAAATATATGTAGTAGATTTTAAAAAATAATAGGCATTTTGTAATTTTGGTCTAGTTTTTAATTTTAGTATATCAATTTTGTACTCAAAATATTTTATTCGTTCTATTAATTATTTTTAAACAAGATATTTCTTCTTACTTGTTTAATTTTTAATTATCTTTAATATATACATATAAAATAATTTATATTAACACAAGATTTTAATAAAAATAGGGAAGGGCAAATCCGTAATTGGATAGCTAAGTGTATGACACATGGCTAGCACTACTCCACTTGCCACGTCACGGCCCCTCACCTCTAAAGTTCCGACTTTGTAGGCTTCCACCTATTCTTTAGCTAATTATTCTCACCTTTGTTACTATATATTATAATAAAAAGTTTCTCAAGTTTGACGCTCAAACTCTGAAATCGTTGCCGGGAAAACTGAAATTTCTGTCGGTTTCTAGCATCTGACCTCTGTTTTCCATCACCCGTAGATATTACGCCGGCCATGAATCCAGAATAGTAAGCCCTTTTACCTGTGAATGGAATGTTTGGGATTTTATGATTTTATTTCGACTGCTTTCGTTTCCGCAGTACATGCAATTTCCATCTATATCGAGTTCTCATTGGAAAAAAAAAAATCTGTTTTTGTTGTTTGTTTTTGGTTGTTTGGTATTTGGATCCTGTAAAATTATGATCTGATTGAAGAATGAAGACCAGTTTCTCTCAGGTTTGTGTAATCATAATTGACGTGAATTAATAAATGGAGTTTATGATCATTTTATCACATGTAATTAGTCAATTATAATTAGATGAAATATCAAAGCAGCTGAGATCGAGGAAGCTAATTAATTAATTTGGGTGATCCGACGGCAACTGCTTTGTTTCTTTGTGTTTGATAACATGTTTTTCTTGGTAAAATTGTGTTTCCGGATGACCAAGTACGATCGACCTTATTATTGTGTTTTATTTTTCGTGATTTCTGTAATTTTATTGAATTGTGGTATAATTTACATCTGTTGTAGTGATCTTTGGTTCCCTTAATAGTTTTTGCACTCTATTGTTTCCTTATCATGTGAGAAGGTGGTATTGTATGTCACTTAAACATTCTAGTTTTTTTTTTCCATTTTGCCCCCAATACTATGGTTGTTCCTGGTCAATTGCAATGCACTTGATGTTCCCTTTCTGCTGACAAATAGATGATGTCATATGTTGTGTTCTTGAGCATATTTGAGTTGATTGGGTTCCTAATGCTTTCCTGTTATTTCTTTTCCTCCAATTATATTGGAAATGTCCGCATATTCTTTTTTGCAGGTTAAGAATAATTGATCTTCTTCATTAACTCACATTTTCTTTTCTTTTCCCTTGTTTTTTCTACGTAGTGACTACCTTTTTAAACTTTTGCTTATTGGAGATTCTGGCGTTGGCAAATCATGTCTTCTTCTGAGATTTGCTGTAAGTTCTTAATAATCTTAAAACATTTTATTTCTTTTCACCAGAATCAAAACCATTGGAAATACATAGTCCTTTTGCTTCCACTTGGTGAAGTTCCATATCAGACCATTAACAACATAAATTCTGTTTCTTCCACTTGGCATAGCTCTTTCTTGAATTATCATTTCTTATGAATGCTTCATGACTTGAGGAGCTTTGTGTTAGCGAAGTGTATATGCAATAACTTTTTATGTATAATCCTTCACGTTAGTATCAACATTCAAGATTTGCTATCAGTGATGTTCTTTTTTCTTTTTTTTTTTAATTCCTTTATGACGTGTTAGGAATGGTTTTTGTGGTATGTTTATTAGGTTAGTAATACTTTTTATCCTTATAGCCTATCCTTATAGCCTATCAGACCATTAACAACATATATTCTGTTTCTTCCACTTGGCATAGCTCTTTCTTGAATTATCATTTCTTATGAATGCTTCATGACTTGAGGAGCTTTGTGTTAGCGAAGTGTATATGAAATAACTTTTTATGTATAATCCTTCACGTTAGTATCAACATTCAAGATTTGCTATCAGTGATGTTCTTTTTTCTTTTTTTTTTTAATTCCTTTATGACGTGTTAGGAATGGTTTTTGTGGTATGTTTATTAGGTTAGTAATACTTTTTATCCTTATAGCCTATCTTCCAAAATTATTAAATGGATTGTTTATTGTTATGAACCAATTTTGAAGAGGTCAATTCTAGTTATTGTGTTCTCTTGTGTACTTTTAATGCTTTTTTCTCGTGCAATCATTGCTTAATTGGATGAATATATTCTCAGAATCGGTCCTCTGTACTCATGCAAGAATCTCTGTTTAGGTCTTTTAACATCATATTATCTTTATTTCCAGGATGATTCGTATCTTGAGAGTTATATTAGTACCATTGGTGTTGACTTTGTAAGTGATTTATTATATTTATTTTTCCCTTTAACAGCGTAGCTCTTATGGAATAAGTTTAGGATAATATCTTATTAATGCTCTATGATATAGAAAATCCGCACAGTGGAACAGGATGGGAAAACAATTAAGCTACAAATAGTAAGTATTTAAATTTCCTTATAATCTTGTTGTTTTTTTGAAGATATGAAACATCGTGCTAATGAGCACAACTTCGTATCATGTAAAACTGACTATCTTCGCCTTTGGGGAATTTGAAGTGGGATACTGCTGGACAAGAACGTTTTAGGACAATTACTAGCAGCTACTACCGTGGGGCTCATGGAATCATTGTACGTATTTGCCCATCTTTCCTCCAATGAGAATTAATGTAATAATTAGCCTCATTCTGGTCCAATTTCTTTCAGGTAGTTTATGATGTCACTGATCAAGAGAGTTTTAACAATGTTAAGACATGGTTGAATGAAATTGACCGTTATGCAAGCGACAATGTCAATAAGCTTCTCGTTGGAAACAAGTCCGATCTCACAGCACAAAAGGCAGTGTCCACTGAGAGAGCTAAGGTAAAATGTTTGATGCACGTAGTTATCCAAGTTCCCTGGTCTGGACAGATATTAGGGAAATTACGTCTACTATCCCTGAAGTTTGAGCTAATCACAATTTAGTCCCTCTATTTTTTGTCACTTCATTACAAAAGCACTCCCGGAAATAAGGCTGATTATTTGCATTTTGGCTTCATGTTAGTATAATTTCCGGGAGTTCTTGTAGCCTTTTAAAACAGTTGGACTAAATTGTAAGTAGGGCAAACCTCAAGGGTAGTAGGTGTAATTCTTACAACAGATAATTGCTTTATTGATACAAGCCATAAGTAGACCAGTCTTTTCTAATTGGTTATGTGCAAGACATAATAAGCTTTTGATATAACTTCGTGAATGGTTCTATTTGTCTCTAATTCTAGGCATTTGCTGATGAAGTTGGGATACCTTTTATGGAAACAAGTGCAAAGAGTGCTACTAACGTTGAGCAGGCTTTCATGGCTATGTCTGCTAATATCAAGAACAGGTAGGTTTTTGCATAATTAGCTATCATTTATGTATTCTCTATTTCTTTATATAGGGCAAAATACATTGCAGTAAACTTCATTCATTTCACTTCGTCACAAATAACTCCTGAAATAGGGTGATTATTTGTATTTTTTGCTTCATGTTGTCTAGTTCAAGTAAAAAAGAGGGACTAATTGTAACTAAGAAAAACCTCATGATTATGAAGTTTTCCGTATTCTAATACACTGTGCTATATTTTGGCGTCAGGATGGCAAGTCAACCATCGATGAATAACGCTCGACCTCCAACAGTGCAAATCAGAGGCCAACCTGTTAACCAAAAATCTGGTTGCTGCTCCAACTAAAATGCGAGCTGATTGATTGGATTGGATTGGATGATCCCACATTGTTCCTCATGCCATGTAAAATTAATGCTTTTCTCTAGTGTTTAAGAAGGCGACTCAAGTAGTCATTGCTCGTTCTCTGACTTCTGGACTATGTTAAACAATTTTCATTTTACTGTAATTTTTAGTGACAAAGTTTGTACAAAGTAAGAACAAAAATTAGTGTATTATCATTCTTCTTTCCGTCTTTCGTGCGCAAACGCCCCCCCTACACGGTGACAGAAAAACAGCAAAAATTTTTGGGTGCAACCTTCTCTTCTTACCCAAACCAGTAAATTTTTTTGCTACTTCTACATAATTTTAACAATTCAAAAAGGAAAATGTTTTAGAGTGTATAACTATCATGGGAAGCAATAGAAGAGGGAGAGAGAAGGGATGTTTGAATTTGAGAAAGATTTATGTAGTTCATTTTGATATTCTTACTCTGAAATTTATTAATCTTTGTTATGACCATAAATATTTTACATTTATGGGCCTTCCTTTCCTAAGTTGATTATTTAATATTCGTGGTTCATTAAACTTATTAACCTCAGAAGCCCAAACCCCTAAAGCAACCCAAATAGGCCCATCAAATCTCCACCCTTCGCGGAGACCACTAGATGCTGCCACGTGGAGCGCACTCAAAACCTAGGTATAAAATGAACCGTACATAGGTATAAAATGAACCGTGCACGCCTCCTGCAGCATCTTCTCTAGCAAATACTGCTATTTCCTTTTGCTGCCCAACCATTGAAGATTTTCTCCTTTCTTTATTGTTTTATGTATTTATTTGATCATTATCTGCAAACATGGATTAAGTAATCGATATTCGAACGTGACTAACTTCTTAGAGATTCTTGATTGTATTTTATCTTGTTCTAAACTTTGAGACACTTTAACAATCTTCAATACTATTTAATTTATGAAGAACTTTATATAACTCCATTGTCAATATGGGCTCAAAGATAATATTTCAGCCCATTCCATCTTAATACTATTTATAATTTTATATGTCTACTTTATATAATACTTTTTAGTTTTTTATTGAAAGTATAATCTGGATGAGATTCATAAAAAAAATAAGATTACATAATAACTTCTTTGTGAAAGCATATATATGACTAATCGGTGCTCACTGGCCTGATCAATCCACTGACCTCGATCGATTGATCAGGAGAGTCTTCCAGATACTCATTGGCCTCGATCGATTGATCAGTAATCTCGTTCTCGCCATCATTTTCCATCCATTGTTTATTCCCTACTTTATATAGTACTTATTACAAAATTTTGTTAATCTTTAATCTATCTAAGATATCTATATAATAGCGTAATGCTTATTAATCATTACAAAAATAAATACCTAGATCTTCTATCTTCTAATTACTAGGATAGTATAATAGAAACTGAAACTTTCTATTGATACCTTAATTTCTTCTATTTTGCTAGAATAGTATAATATAAACTTTCTATTAATTCCTTGATCTCATTAAGTTTGATTGGTATTGTTAACAAACCAAATTTATACTAGTCACCTCCTTTAACTGACCTTGAAAATTAACTCGATTGAACGATTATTATTAAACTTCTACATTATTTTACAAAGACTAGATTATTTCATGCATACATAAGCATATTGTAGGACCATTTTAGAACAAATCTAGAAAATTCTTATAAAGTTCAGACAATAATGTACAACATTCATACGTTTTATTTGATAACTCGTTAATTAGGGTTCTAATTTAGCTATTATCATACGTTGAGAAACTGTGTAGGGAAAAATGGCATTCCAAAATCCAAGATCAAGATTTTTGTTTTTTTCTTTTCTCCTAAACAAGATCAATTATGAATTCTGGATTCTTTCTTTTCTTGTTTAATATTCTTATTCTTCTATATTAATGTTAACAGTTGTATTTGTAAAAAGTAATATTTTGAAAGTTAAAGAAAATATTACTATTTTGATGGTATAATCCAAATAAGTTTGAAGGATAATTATTCACTTTATTTGACAGCTGATAATTAAAGGCATATATTTAACTTGTTATTTCAAAAATTTAATCACAGTTAATTATACACTTGATGAGAATTAACACTAAGATGGACTGGGCAAACAAGCTGTTGACATGGAGCTGGTTAAACGATCATTCTGAAGATTATTCAAGTTCAAGGCCTTTGCCTTACTTGTATACAATCTCTTTATATTTGATCTTTGTTCGTTAAGCAATCTCCAGAGACTTCTCTTCGCATTCGGTCTGAAGGGACAATCGGAAGCTAAATACCCATCCACCAGGTGGAGATACGCTTCCAAGTCATGGCAGCACGCTACGTCGGCGTCCGGCCTCAAGAACGGAGACATTTTCGTATCGACTCTCAGTTCAGTTCCGACATGGGTGTAGGCCCACGGCAAGCTGTTATCCAGCACTTTCATCAGCTTTCCGGCGCCGGAATCTCTCAGCTTTTTGTCCAGCTCCTCGCTCACGAACATTCCCGGAACACGAGTTATCACGTCTTGGGAATTGACGATTCGCAGAACTTTCACGTTGTTGGAGACGAGCCGATCGGCGAAACCTCGGTTCCCGACGCGGGGCCCGCCGAAGGAGAAAACCGCCACCGGCGGCATATCCGGCGCGGAGGTGCTCAGCTCGTCGCCGACGAGTAAGGCGAGAGCGGCGCCGAGGCTGTGTCCGGTTATTGTTATGCTCAGGGCTTCGCCTTTGTATTTCTCCATTAGTCTTTTTACTTCTTCGACGACTGATTCCGCTAGGCTCGGCACGTGCTCCCCACGTGTCTTGAATAGACTTTGGAAACCGCATTCCACCTTCGCGTGTTGGTCACTCTCCTGACTATCCGCGTTGCTGTTGTCATCGGAGACCGGGACGAGGAGATCTCTGACGTTCTCGGCCCACTCGAGACACGTGGCGGTTCCACGTAGGGCGATGACGATGTCTCTCCTTCCCATCCGTTGGATCTCTCTCCTATCGTCGCATACGGCGACATATCCGACCCAGCTGGATCTCTGGGTCATCCACCCGAGATCCGGCGCCACGTCGTCGACCCATTTGGGCAGTCCGATCGACGCGGTCGCGTAGAGGCTCTTCGTCACTCTATACGTCCTATCAGGAATGGCCACATGGCGGGGCCATTGCGCCTCCTCCGCCGAGTTGGACGGATTTGAATGGAAGCAATGGTAGGCCGCCTGAATGAACTCGCCGTAGCGGACAACCTCCCGCCGGAGATTCTCGTCGAGCGGGTCGAGAAGTCCTGCCCAGTCTTTGCTTCCGTGATACTCGCGCCACCGGCTGCAGAGATTGTTCCGGGGAGAGTATTCCATTTCAGCCGATTTAGATAAAAGCCGCTGCAACCGGTTGAGATGCCGCGGCGACATTTCCTCCGCCGCCTTCATTTCCGGCCAAACTCTGACGAGGCTCAAAGCTTCCAATATTCCCCTTCCTGTAGTCCGGTTTTCTCCATTAACGATTTTGGGTTCACTCCGAGCCGCCGGTTCTGGGTCAGGCGGGTTCGGGTGGGACTGCTTTTGAAGAAGCCGGTCGAGGTTGGAGAGGTGTTTTTTTGTAATTTCAGTAGATAAGTTTTCTTGCTTTCTGGTTGGAACCCGGCTGAGTGGGTTGAGAGGTGAACCGGAGCACTGAAAGCCGGCGCGTCTGGCCCGGAATAGGTTGAGATTATGTGCCGGAAGAGTTGAGCCGATCTGCATCATATTGTTTTCTGTATGTGGCACAGCAAAGGAGAAATATAGAAGAAGAGTTAGTTTAATGAAAGCCAAGTGGCTTCAAATGGATGAATAAAGAGGTATATATTGAGAGAAGAGAGTCTCAAAGTCTCAACTATTTGTTTGACTTTTTTCGATGGCTTCCTTTGTGAACAAGAAGAGAATAATGTGGAAAAGAAAATTAAACTCTGTTGAATTTATTTTGCAACTAAAATTCTCGATATTGTCTTTTCAAGTGTTTTTTTGTTTTAAATTAGTTATACACGGACACGGACATTGTAAGTTTATGATATAGATTTTTTTTTTTCAATATTTTGTACTATAAAAGCATTTGATACGGGTGTTGGACATATCACAACATGACAAAGTAGAATTTTTAGAAGTATTTGAAGTTCCGATTTATTTTATCCTTTTTGTAGTACTTTAAAACATGGTGAAAACTGACTGAATAATTTTCATAATCTCGCCTTTTAATTTCTATAATAGGGTTTTGTTGCCACTTTTTCTTAACATAAGGTTTCAGTTGTAAATTATTTCATATTCGAAGCTATTTGTTCAAATTAAGTTATTGATGCATATTTTATGAGAGTACATGAATTATTTCGTACTAAAAATCAAAAAAGAGATAAAAAATACAATAACAATCACATTTCAAATGCATCATTTGAATTCTTTCATGTTCAATATAAGAGAACACAAGGTTTCGTAAACTTATACATTTTTTCATAGAATTTTTTACACTACTTGAAACAAAGGGAAGTCAACGCAAAATCCCCACATATTGGTGTAATGCTGAAGTAACAGAACAGGATAACATCATACGCAATCAAAATTAGGACATGGTAACAACATGATTTTTTTTTATTTTATTTTATTCTTTGATATATATTTTGTAACAACATGGTTTTGTTTTATTTTACATATACATCCCCGGCTGCTTGAATATATTTATTTTCCAGGGTCTGAATTGTTTTATTGTCCGAAAAGTCTGCTGAGCTGACACGCTTCTCGTGACTCACATACCCTAATTACTCGTCTCTATTTATTAATTTTACTTTTGATAATTAATTAAATTTCAATTGTCTCAAACTCCAATTCAATACAAATGTCAAAACTCGCTAACCCTTTTTGTTAAACATAAACTTTTCATTTCAATTTTCAACCCACCCCTTCACACTCGCTCGGATATCAAACGTCGGCAGTCGGCACTCCTTTTTTTTTTTTACTCCACTGGTAATTTTAGACTTTTTTTGTTAAATAAAGATAGGTAACGGGAAAATTACATATTTCATTCGTCAATTATTTGAAATTAGGGTTTTAGGAATATTAGTTTCGAAAAATCGATAATTACTCCTTTGATTTCTAATTTTTGTGAAATTATAGACAAAATGCGATGAAGATTCAATTTCTAGCCTGAAAATCTCACGTGACAACATTTCTACTAGAGATATTTTCAAATTTCAATCTATATATGTGGCAGACAACTCATTAAATCTCATCGGAAATGTTGTCACGTGCAAGTCATATGAGATTTTCAGGCCAAAAATTGAATCGTCTGCACATTTTATCTGTAATCTAATTAAAATCGATGGAGTAATTATCTATTTTTTGAAATCAATGTCCTTAATACCCATATTTTGGATAGTTGAGGGATGAAATATGCAATTTTCCCAGGGTAATATGATACTTGGACTATGTTTGGGTTGTTATATATAGAATTCAAACACCCAAATAATACTAGCTAGCTAGGCATTCTTTGGTAATATGATACTGGTGTATTTTTTATATATAAAAGATTGGTCATATGATACTTATTGGACTTTGTTTGGTTTGTTATGGAATTCAAACTCCTAAATAATATTGGGCATTCTTTTAAAATATTATTAAATTTTGCTATTCATTTTAAGTTATGGAAATTTTGATATTTTGCTATTTGAAGATACATTTCAAAATTGTACTTTTTATATAAAATCTAACGTTCAACAACCTCTAAAATATCTTCTGTTTTTTTTTGGTCCTATCTAAAATATCTTATAAGATAAAGCTTGTAACATCTTTTGAATAATTAAGCTTAGTCAACTATCGCCATACTATTTGGATTTTTCCTAATTTCTCTTTGAATGAATAGGTAAAAGCAGAAAGTTATAATATTATTACTCCAACAAAATCTTATTATGTGGAAGGGTTAGTCTTGCATGCATGTGTTTACAACGTCAATTAACCAAAGCAAGCTGCTGAAGGAACCCCGAAAGTGATTTTGTACCAGAACTTTTCTGGCTTTGAAAAAGCATAATCGATAAAAATTCATTTTTCTAAAACCCATTTATATTGTCTGAGACGAGTCGGGTCGAACTACGTACTGCGTTTTTATAAGGAACTCGAGTTCGTAATTTCTAATTAACCTAACATTGCGACGAGTTCCTAAACTACGTCACTTGATGGTAATTTGCAACTTTTATCACTATTTTGTTTGCACCATAAGTTCAGCCACTGATCTTTCAATTCTTTATGCTGATTACTCATAACTTTTTTTTTTTTTAAAATCAAAAGTTAGACTATTTCTTTTTCCTCTTTCGAAATTTTCAAATAATCTTTCGACTCAAGCAAACTGAAATTCAAGTCAAACATACATATTGGAAATTATAGTATGATGTGTTCATGAAATATGTTGATCAAGAACCCTTTTAAAAAAATATTATTGTATACAGTATTAGTTGTCAATTCTTTTTTAGCACAAATTTAAAGCGAATTGAACTTTCAAGAAAATAAAAGTTTGGTTTGAATTTCCTTTTTTGTCTCCCAAATTAGTCGACTTTTTTTCAGCACAAAATTTGAGCTGCCAACTTTTCGGCCAGGAGTGGACAGAGTTTGAGTCAGTAATGAATTTCAACTTCACAAGCATCGATTTTAATACATCTCGATTAGACTGTAATACATAGTTTCGGAAAATATTAGATTGATGGCTGAAGCTAATTAATATCTTTTCTTTTTCAATAAATTGGCTAATTATAAGGAATATTTCGTTAAAATTTTGACGGACCCTGAAGAAACCCTAAAAATTGGATATTTTTTGTAATTATGAAACTCATATAGGGTATAAGTGTAATATTTTGACTAAAAGGATTACAATTTATAGTTTAAGAAATTCTTTTAGGTTCCAAATGTAATAAACCAAAAACATGAAATTATAGTCAAAAGAGTGACAAATAAAAATTTAATAATTGATGTTAATACGAAATTAGACAATATGGCACACGTTCATTCCATAATCAAATTTGTAATAATTAGTACTTGACCACTTAATTAATATTTACCACCACACTTTAATTAACTAGACTTATTATAAAATAAGTGATTATTCACCTAATTACCTTATAATGCAGATTAAGGTGATCAAAATCATGATATGGAATAGCAGACCGCACTTATTTTATTTTATTTTATATTTGGCCTCATTAAACAATTAATTAATAAGTCAAGTTAATACTATTGGTAGTTTTTTTTTTTTGGTAGAAATACTATATGGTAGTTGGTCAAGTAGAACAACACAAGTTGGGATCTCAAAGTATATCAAGAGAAACATAGCTAGGAGTTTCAAGAATTACAAGAATTAATTAATAATATTGGATTGATGGATTTGAATTTAGAATTTTCAAATCTACAATAATAAATTCATAGAGTTTTCTTGAATAAGTTAATTCATCCCAAAATGAATTTCACACCATGAATCTCTCGTTTGATTTCGAATTATTTCTTTAATTCACCCAGTATAAATTTTTGAATTTTTTTTTTTTACCTCACAACCAAAAAATTCATTACTTTTTTAATGTTAATAAAGCACGAAAAACTAATGTGTTAATAGCAGGAATTTTTACAGTAATAAGAATTGATGGGATTTCTCGTAGTGCGTATTAATATTGGAGCACAACGTCAATAGTGCAGATGAATAATTTCTTATTTCAATCATTACCAAAACTGATATTATTAGCTAAAGATTTAGTGATTTAGTACTGACCATAAATGCAAGTTCATAATTAAAAAAAAGACATGAATTTGAGTGTCATGATTCAAGTTCAAGCTCGCATCCATCACGTGTAATTTTGAATAGTAGGAGAGATAAGTATTAGAAATATTTTAATTTGGATATAGTACGCCCTTTCTAAAAAGAAGTAATAATACTGATCAATTCTTGCTTGTGAAGAATTAATGTTTTATTTTCGTTTTCAACCTCCTATGCAGTACTCGAACTCGGAGGAAAGAAAAAAGATATAATGTGGACCAATTTGAAGAAAAGGAAGCAATTCATAGTGGGGAGAGCGGTAATGGCTAATGGTCCTAATGGAACCCTCTCCATCAGTGTTCTTTTACGAACTTTTAGCTGCTTTAGCCGATTCAGATTATGATCATGGCGTAGGGTCCTACTGCTGCTATATGATGAATGACTCACATATGAATGTATGCGATGATGTCAAAAATTGGTGATGAATCCGACGGGCATGATTCTTTTAAGTGGTACGATCGATTGAATGTGAATGATCAATTATTTGACCTGCTAAGAATAATTAGAAACTAAGTTAAAGGTCAAACTGAGTTTGATCCAGTGTAGACCCCCCACTGAGTTAATTAAGTCAGAGAGTATTTATATAACTTTGTATGTAATCTCGAGGAGAGAAATTGACAGAGTTTCAATATGTAAAATATGCGTATACCTGACTCCAAAGGTTCGATGGCATATTTATAGGCGACGGAAGGAAATATGATCCATATAATATTCTCGCAGTTCGGTTAGGAGGAGAGTCTTTCATGGATGGTTCCTGATTGTATTAGGGTTTTGAAGGAGGCTCTTTCCATAATGAGAAGATACGGTTTGATATGGAAATCCCGTGTAATCAGGCCAGTGGTTAGCATTTCTGCTCGTTAACCGGAAGTTTGTCGAGCAGGGTTCCCAAGCGCGCTTGATAAGCAGACTATGCCGAGGAGTGAGTGCAAGTGAGGAACAACCTCGATGTGGTACTTGTGAGGAGAACATTTGGCTTTTTTTGATATTGCTTTGTTCTCTACTTCCACTCGATCATAACAAAATACTAAAATCGCGATAGTTAAAATGACAAAAAATCATTACCCTTTTTATTTTATGTAGCTGCATAGTGTTAAGATAGGGCAGTGGTTCGATAATTTGATTTATTTTATCTAATACTAATTGAATTCTACACTTTCGTTGTTTTTTTTTTAATTTTTTTTTTTAATTCGATCTTTGCTATTGCAAGGAGTCGAACCCCAAACCTCCACATCTAGAGTAATATGTGGTGGCCACTGGGTTAAATTTCAATGGTTGAATTCTACAGTTTCGGTTACATAACCTGTTTTTCTTATCTTAGTCATATATTAATTGATTTTTGCAACTTTGGTCTCATAAATGAAATGTTTTTCTACAAATTAATTTCGTTTCATAAGTGTCGTTTTTAAACTTCTGGATTCATAAGAGAGTTTGTTAAGTATTGAACGACGAGACCATAATGACAAACATATAAAGTTATAGAATTAAAATAAAAATCAACTATGAAATTAAAAAATTAGAAAAGTCGATTCTTCTCCAATTTACATAGCCTGCTAAATACTTGCCGAGTTGTATTATTTTATACTATACTTTTGGTGAACACTTCACTGAATCCCGAAAGCTAAAAACCGATGGAATTCAACTACATATTCTGAAATCATGTAACTAAAAGTTAGGACGACTTTTCGTCTTGTCGGTTTCAAGGTAAGTGACCCTGCAGCAGCTTATATATATATATTTAGTCTAATCCAACTCGCTATCGCGTTGACAATAATTCTCATACACACAGAATATGAGGTTTGACTACAAATTGTTGGTTTAAATTTGCCCCATTGGTCTCCAATACGTGCTACACATCTCAGAATCTTTCCAACTTTAATTCATAATCTGCAATTTTTTCCAACTTTACTCGTATATATATAAGAGTGATCATTCTTTTAAATTAAGTAGCAACTTAATTTAGCCTACACTAAAATTCTACGTAGACTTTGTGATTGTAGTAGCCAATAGTAAGATCACCGTCCAACGACTGATAATCTCATATCAAATAAATTGAAATGGGTCCGTTACGAAAACTCCTAAAGTGTACGGCCTTAATGAAAAATACTCTGAATTAAACCTTGTAACCTTACACTTATCCCTAAGGGGGATATTTGTAAGGTTTTTTAGATAGTATTTTGTATACATTTTTATATTTTAGGGGAGTATTTGTAAGGTTTTAACTGATTAGGAGTGTGTTTGTAATGTTTCAAGATTTAAATGTGTTTTTAGAAAAAAGATAGGGTTTTTTTACTTTTTATAATTTTCCTAATTGAAAATGAACATGCTCTGGTATATAGTCTTTGAGATATTACTTATTTTTGTCTCATACTAATTACGTATAAGACGTCGTCGTTTTCTATTATTACGTTGCATGCAGATCTTTTGTTTAAACAATATCATGTAGTAATTGGCGTTTGTTATACTTCTTTTTAAGTAATACCTAATTCATTTTATACAGTAATTTGTTCTACACGAGGTTAAGAAAATATAATGGTATCGTTATTGTCCCTGTCAACAAATTATATACTAAATTTCTATATGGAAAACTAATGACTACTACGGTGAAACTCGAACTCAAAGATTATGATCAGGCCTTCTACTCGTCACTAAACAACGGTATTTGGGTTGTTTGGAGGTGTTAAAGTTTGAAGAATCATCCCATTGAAAACTTAAAAATTTATGCGTGGTGCACGCGTGTTAAGGACCTCTAAAACCCATGATACGCCGTGTAGTAAATATTTTAGAAAGTGCTTATGAAATTATGAGAAGCTTCTGTACAAAATTCATGGCTTCACTGGAATTGATTCTCATTGGTTGGTTAACCTATTTTTATATACCAAAATCAGAAAGTCTAGTTGTACTTTTGCGTGGGATTAGAAATATTTTCTTTTTTAATTCATATCAAATCGGATCTCGAATCTAAACATGTGAAAGGTAGATGGATATTCAGATTTCTTTCCATTTTTCCTTTTTATTTTAGTATCATGAAAAGTGTGTAACATTTAATAAACTCATTGTTTGGTTTGGCATGCATAATTTGAATAGTAATAATAAAAATAATAATAATAATAATAATAATAATAATAATAATAATATATAAATTGTCTAATCAGACTAACTGATTTATCGAGTCCCGATGCTCCTTTGTATTTTCTATTAGAGTATCGTGAAATAGTGATATACGAATATGACGACACGAACACAATATCATACGAACATAGTGATATATATAATATATTTTTAATATTTTATATTAGAAAAGTGTCGGAAACGATACACCATATCAACTCATTGTTGGGAATTTGACATACAGATCAATTGCCTAAGCAATCTCATTTTCTAGTTACAATGTTCTTTTATATGTTTGTGGCTTTCCTATGGCCTATGGGAAATATTTAGAATAAAATTTGAGTGATACTGATATGTATGTAAGGGCCTGCGTCGGCCCAAATTGAGCTGGCCCAATGGCCCATAATGAAAAAATTGGCCGATAAATCACTGTGGAATGACAATTGGGCACGAGGTGTAATGCAAAGTGTAATTGAGGGGGTAGTTGTAATATTTGATAGTTTAGGGGTAAATGCGAGATGAAGTATAGTTCAGGAGTGTAAAGTGTAATTTACCCTGAAAATACACAGAATGTGAGGTTTGACTACAAATTGTTCGGGATCCGGCTCCTCTCCTATATAGCATCTCTCCAATTTTCCTCAATGTATGGTTGGATGATTGCCACATAATTAGGAATTTGGCAATCATCCAAGCATACATTGGAGGAAATTGGAGAAATACTATATTGGAGAAGAGCCGGATACAACTGTTTGGTTTAATTTTGGCTCCATTTGTCTCCAATATGTGCTACACATCTCAGAATCTTTCCAACTTTAATTTATAATCTGCAATTTTGTCCAACTTTACTTATAAGAGTGGTTCTTTTAAATTAATTAGCAACATTAGTCTAGACTAAAATTCGACTACTTAAGACTTTGTGATGATAGCAGCCAACCAAATACATAAAAGATCACCGTCCAACCGGCAACCACGGATAATCTCATGTCAAATTGAACTGGACCACTTAAATAAAATTTAGAGTTCAAATCCTAGTTTGTGCATAGATCGAGCAACTAGATTGGGAGAATCTCTCTTTATTGGACCTCTACAGTATGTAAGCCGTAAAAAAAAGATGTTAAAAGTAGAAAGCTAAAGAAGAAGCTTATAACTTCTCATTCCTTGTATTGGAAGCATATATATGGAACTTTTCTTGAGCAAGCCTATTATTTATTATTCTTGACGTGGCCAACTATATATTCTTGCTTTATGTGCAACACATGTAGAATAGCTAGTCATGTGTTCGTTACAACTTACATATATCTCTTTTTTCATGACATATTATTCATTTCATTCTCTCTTTAGTTTACAAATCCCAATTACTTAATTCCGATACATCCATATCTTTTGCTTTCTGAGGTCGGTTCAATCTAAACGTTCTTCAGGTAACTACCTACTTTAACACTACGTATTGCAAGACTTGTACATTCATGCATGCATGCTGCCCTTTTGTACGTGCTTTATAAATCTAGGAAATAATTGTCTATAATTTTTATATTAATTAACTCGCGGGTCGAGGTATATATGCGTTTGTTATAATCTTACACTTATCTCTGAAGGGTGTATTTGTAAAGTCTGATCAAGGGATGGTATTTGTAAGGTCTTGTAAGATTTTAAGGGGGTATTTGTAAAGTTTCAGTTGACAAGGGGTAGTGATTGTAAGGTTTCAAGGTTTCTATCATATTTCAGATTTTTTCGCAAACTTCAAGGTTTTTTGTGTAATTATCTATCTCTTAACTTCGTCCAGAAATGGCGAACCCCATAACTGAGGAGTTGAAGGTGGTATGGGATAGATTGAATCTGAAGTCGTTCATCATCTTAAGCCTGTTTCTGCAAACTTATCTAAATTTCTTCGCCCCTTGGAGGAAACGAACAGGTAGTCTTTTCTTGATTGCACCTCTGTGGTGTGCATATTTGCTAGCTGATTGGGCAGCTACTTATTCCATTGGATTAATCTCCCACAAGATTAGCTTCGCTAAACCAGGCACCAAGGATGATGATCTTCTGGCATTTTGGGCTCCATTTTTTCTATTCCATCTCGGCGGGCCTGATAAAATAACTGCATATGCTCTGGAGGATAATCAGCTCTGGCATCGACATGCATTCAGTTTATTTGTACAATCATTTTTTGTATTGCGTGTTTTATACCAATCACTGCCTAACAAGATACTCAGAGTCCCAACAGCACTCATGTTTTTCGCCGGCCTCTTCAAGTATTTCGAAAGGACGAAATCACTATATCTTGCGCGGTTGAATAAATTTCGGGACTCGATGCTCGAGCCTCCTGATCCAGGCCCAAATTATGCCAAGCTAATGGACGAGTATCATTACAACAAAGAGGCAAACCTTCCAGTACTCATAGAAAAAGGCAAAACTGCTGCAGAAAGAAGATCCAAAGGCGTCAAGATCAACAAGGTGAAAAGGGGAAACTTGAATGATGAAGAGATTGTTCTTTTTGCTTACCAGTTTTACAATAATGCTTTCAAGGGTCTCGTTGTTGAGCTCGTACTCACCTTCCACCAGGTGGAAGAAAGTCGGGATTTTTTCCTGCAGAGAACAGCAGAAGATGCATTCAAAGTGATAGAAGTCGAGTTGAGTTTCGTCTATGATGAATTGTTCACAAAAGCAAGAGCTGCACGTACTCGTTCCGGAAAGCTGCGGAGAGTTTTTGCTTTTGCTTTTGTTGTTGCTTCGCTCGGACTCTTCTATTGTGAGGACAAGAGCTACTTCATGTATGATGATGTTTGCATTACCTACACCTTGCTCTTTGGAGCCATCGCCTTGGAGGTAATATCTCTTATCAGAATTCTTAGATCTCATTGGTTGAAAGTTGCCATTTACAAGCTGCCTGATGTAAAAGTGATCAATGATGAAAAAAAGCCAGCAGCATCAGCATCTTCTTCTGGTTTTATTGGGAAACTGGCCCACAAATGGAACAAGCGGTGGTCTGAATCTGTTCCAACTTACAGCTTGTTAGAATATTGTGTGGATCGTTGCCGCCTGGGCAAGACTGAAAAACTTATGGGCTTATTTCCAATATCCAACTTTTCGGGATTAAAGGGCATCGTAGATGTAGTGAAATATGTGAAACACAAGAAGTTTACCAAGGAGCTAAGAAACCAGATTTTCGAAGAGCTGAAGATGAAATCTAAGATTGCAGATGATTCACACATTGCCAGGGAAATAGCT
Source organism: Verbena officinalis (assembly GCA_958496215.1). NCBI lineage: Eukaryota > Viridiplantae > Streptophyta > Magnoliopsida > Lamiales > Verbenaceae > Verbena > Verbena officinalis. The sequence continues at coordinate 4,291,541 of OY292385.1, forward strand.
TCGGCGAAAGGCGAGTGGGTGCTTAGAGCTAAAGGTTGCTTTGATTTTGTCCGTTACGTGGCTGATATGGACTTTGATCAAACTCTTCTGCTATGGCATATAGCCACCGAACTCTGCTACTACGATCCTGATGATGAAGGAGAAAAGGTCGACGAAAAAAACGATGATCAGTACAGGGATTTCTCTAAGCTCCTCTCTGGTTACATGTTATATCTTCTGGTTATGAAGCCTGTAATGATTTCTTCAGTCGTGGGTATTGGGCAAACTAGATTCAGGCATACATGTCAGCAGGCTGAAGATCGTCTTACAAGTGAGCATGAAAAACAGATCGAGGAGAAGAAGCTAAAGCAGCCTGACCCTGCTGACGAAAAGAAGGACGACATTAATTTTCTGGAAACCAGCTGGAAAAAAATACTAAGTTGTTTTTGCAGCAGTGTACATGAAAATAAACAACAACCTGCAGAAAAGAATGAGAAGAACATTAATAATGTTGAAACAAGTGAGCATGATCATGATGAAGAAAACAACAGTACCAAATTACATCATGATGAAGAAAAGCTGCAAGTACCAGAAAAGAAGAAGATTAGTACTGTTGAGGAAGCCTGTAGAAATATCCTTAAAGTTTATACAGGAGTTATTCCAGAAGACATTATGGGAGGTAAAAACAAATCGGTGTTGTTTACTGGATCCATTTTGGCCGGAAAGCTGAAAAAAAGAGATGATAAGTGGGAAATAATTACCAATGTTTGGGTGGAGATGTTATCATACGCTGCTCTCCATAGCAGACCAGAAATTCATGCAGCAGAATTGGCCAAAGGTGGACAGCTTATAACTTTTGTTTGGTTTTTGATGGCACATTTTGGTTTAGGGGATCGGTTTCGAATTAATGAAGATCGCGCAAGGGGAACACTAATTACTGGAAAATGAATTAATTAATAATCATTAATGTTTGCTTACCTTGCTATTTCAATTCCCTTTTTGTCCTTTTTTTTTTTTTTTGTAAAGATCGAGTGGTAAAATTAATGTTTATCCTAATATTATTTTGTTATTTATCTAATTTAATGAAGTGTAATAAGCCTTTCTTTCATATGGTTTGAGCGACTGTATCTTGGTTGATTTGAATATCATAAATAAATAAATAAATTTCAGAAATTTGGTTGCAGTTTTTATTTTACTAACTAGTTGGAGTTTCAATCAAGGGCGAATTCCATAAAGGGTTTCCACAGATGTCTTATTTACATATATATATATATATAGGTTTCTCTTATTTCATTTTTTACATTATAGTCTCTTGACTGGTTAATCGATAGTCAATTCCGTTAATTTTCTAGTACTGGTTAATCGATAGTCAATTCCGTTAATTTTCTGGTACTATTTTATTCGTCTCATCGAGACATTGAATTTAGAATGTAAATTTGTTTGATTCGGTAAATAAGACCATAATGAAAACTTGGCCCATAAATCATGTCGGATGACAATTGGAGAGAAAATTGCAAATTTATTTATGAATTTCATCTCAATAATTTCACAATTTGCAACATCCGTCCAATAAAGTATAATTTTTTGCAAATTTAATCCCGAATGCCAATTTTCATTAATTTTTGGACGGAATAAGCACGCAGCATACGTGCACGTTAATTCTTCAAATTGTAGGAAAAATTACATGGTCAAAGTCTGATTTAGAGGAGAAAATTAAAATTTATGTTGACACTTTATAGGAAAATTAACACTTGAAATCGCAGATATTCCCTTCAAATCATACTTTGATCGTGTAATTCTCCTCTCAATTTGAAGAACTAACAATGCACTTTGTACGTGCTTTTTCTGACCAAAAATTAATGGAAATTGGCATCTAGAGCCACATCTGCAAAGTACATTTTATGTGACGAATGTTGTAAATTGTGAAATTATTGAAACGAAATAGATAAATAAATCACTTTATGTGACGAAATCAGTATTTTTCTCGGCAATTGGGCACGAGGTGTCGTGCAAAGTGTAATTGAGGAGGTAATTATTAAATTTGATAGTTTAGGGGTAAATGCGACACAAAATGTAGTTCAGGGGTGTAAAGTGTAATTTATCCTTGAAAAAAAAACTTAATTGTCTGATTAATCTAAAACAAACCGTTTTTGCCCCCATTTGTACGGTTCTTAGTCTACTCTTCACGTTTTCCATCTTTACATTCTGTCCATCAGTTCCAAGCTGCTACTGCTATCTCTTCTGCGGTACGTATCTCCTTCCCACTCTCATTGCTTGAGCTTTCTGTAATTTTCATCTCTTGGGTTTCGCCGTATGGCTTGAATTAAACTTGAATTCTAGAAATAAAACCAACAAAACCGTACTAAGGATTATCCACCACTTTGCTGCCACAAATTGATATTATCTTGTTCGAAATCAATGGCTTACTCTCAAGCGCTACTTTAAGCTCTTCACATGCATCATTTCTCGGCCAAAAATGGTACTGGCTCGAAGGAACCGCTCCATGGATGGTATAACTTGGTCTATCGCTATTCCGATGTTTTTCTCCAGCCAAATGAATTTCTGCACCATCCTTGGTCTCTCTCCATTGGCTTAACCACCACTCCCAGCTTCTTTTCGCTTCAATTTTATCATTATTCCAGATTGAGAATTCTAGGGTTTGTGAGGAAGATGAAGCGGAGATTTTGATGCGTTTGGGGTTAGATAACAGAGATATTGATAAGGTCTTTTGAGGGGATTAGATTTGAGATTGAGATGTTTTTGCAGTGAGTTGAGATTTGAAGAATGATTTGCTGAAGCTGCTTGCGTACTTGAGTTCCTGCTGACTGCTGATAATAACATCTTCCTCTGTGTTTAGAAATATGATATATTTTCTTTTGACAATTAAATAAATGATATGTTGAATCTCAAATAGTTATATATCGTTCATGGTAAACACAAATTGAGAACGTCATGTTTCCTGTTGTCATTTTTGTTTATTTATTCAATGCAATTTAAATAGTCATTTCTCATATATGTTTCATAAGTCCTGTGCTTCTTTTCTTGGTTACTGAATATGTGTCAAAATAAGGGAATATTAAGTAAGCTCGTGAACTGCATTCTCTCTCTTTACTCTTGATTTTTCAGAATATTGGTTTTCTGTTATGACTTTTCTTTTTCCCTTTCCACTTGAATTTTTTCAGACTTAAATCGAGTTGATCCCATAAACAATTTGGTTAGCAGAGGAAGAGGGAAAACAAGAACTCATGGACCTCAGTGCTCCATGTAACGCCTGCATTTTGATTAATAGAAAACCAGCTCCCCATAGGCAATCCTTTTCCACAAATCACATCAAAATTCGCCGAAAGATTGTGTCGGAGCTTCAAACTTCAGTTGCAGTAGAAGGGCGTGGAACCCAGTCCCTCTCTGTACCAACTCACAAAGTCGTTGTACATGACCGTCAGCGTGATGTTGTTCATGAATTTTTCGTTCCCGAGGTAATAAGACTTGGATTAATTTCGTGGTTTATGCATTCATCTACTTTCTTTTGCTTGTTTATTTATTTGAGAGAATTACATACTACCCCTGAAGTTTTTCCGTAATTACAATTTAGTCCGTATGTTTCAGAAATTACAAAATGCGCTATCACATTTCACTTTATTACAAAAACTTAACAAAATTGTGCAAACCCCATTTTGCCCTTAAAATTTTTCCTTAAAAAGAAAAAAGGATTTGTGGAATGTCTGCAAAAATAGCTAACTGGGACTTAGCAGTCTGAAAAAAACTGACATTAGGGAGGTTTTATTTTTTGGAAAAAGAATAAAGTTTGCGGAATACTAACGGACGTTAATTTTTGTCATAGTGAAACGTCAGGGATTTTTTAGTAATTTCTAAAAATAGAGGGACTAAATTGGGCAAACCTTGAGGGTAGTAGATAAAATTTGCCCTATTTATTTTAAAGCTAATCAAAGAATGACAATTTGTAGGACCAATACATATTGCACACTGCAGAGGATCAGAATATAACACTACCATTTGCTTGCAGGCACGGTACTGTTCTATTCTTTACTGTTTTTTGCTACAGTTTGAATGAAATTGTTCACAAGTTAAACGAGAAGCTTTTTTGTTGGGTATGCTTAGCATTTCTGGAAACAAACAATTTATTGAAGTCTATTTTATCTTTAAATCTTAACAGTTGTAAATAATTCAAGTGAACATAAAAATGTCTTGAGTAAGCATTCTTGTTATATGTATGTTGTCTGACTAAGCTGTTCTTTCCAGAGAAATGAGATTAGTATGATGGGCATATCCTATTGGTATAATGGACAAGATGGTTGAAGCTTCTTGCTTATAATGTAATATGCGTATTAATGCTTAGAATATTCTATCTTTGATATGATCCCCCAAGACTTCTTAGTGTTTTCCAAAATGTTGCTATGTAATGTTGGAATTTTTAAATTAAAAGTTGGTCAACTTTTTCTATGATGGTACATGTTTTCCAGCTAATTTTTGATTTCACGTGTCTACAAGTTTCTAACTTATACAGAGATTTTCCCATTTAGTACTCAATGGAAAAGGGGTTGTTTAAGATCGAGTAAGATACTAAAAGGTATATCTCATTAAATTGTTCGAATTTTGATTCCCAGAACTTTCCACATGTACAAATGTTTCTGCGCAAGCACTGATCAGTTTCAAATATTCCATTTGACTACAAAGGTCAATACAGATGCTTGTGTAGGATATTTTCCCCATGTTTGTAGTGAGTGGCGATTCAAGATTGTGCACCAATAATTGAATTAGAAACAGAAGAGAACAGATCCACTTGATACTAACTTTAAAACAGAAGTTGCATTAGCTTCTCTTGAATATAGCCATATTGAAAATTTACGTCTGATTGAAACAATTAGAGCTTATTACATCTACTACCCCTGTGGTTTGAGCTAATTACAATATAGTACCTCTATTTTCAAAAATTACAAACAAGATCCCTGACGTTTCACTTTAAGCAAAAAGCTCCTTCAAATGGGCTGATTATTTGCAATTTTTTTGGCTTCCTGTTGTATAATTTCAGGTATATTTTTGTAATAAAGTGAAATATCAGGGAATTTCTTGTAATTTATGAAAACACAGGGACTAAATTGTAATTAGGGAAAACCTCAGGGGTAGTAGATGTAATTCTCCTAAAGAATTAATATCGGTAATTGAAGACTTACAGACAGAAAAGTACTAAGTAAACATAAACCTGATAATTTTGTGATTATTTTAAAGCAGAAAGCAACTGTCTATCTTGCAGGCTGTTGTACCAGCTGTGCTGTCCGTGTAAAGTCTGGGGAACTTAGACAGCCAGAAGCACTAGGGATATCTGCTGAATTAAGATCTCAGGTATGTTTTATACTTCTTGATGGATTGATGCCACAATTTTTTCTCAGCCTTTTAACTTGCAATAATATCTGTAACCACTGTTTGAATTTTGAACAAATAGCTGCTTGATAGATCATAGCAAGGGGAATTCGATGTTACTTTACCAATCATTTGTTGGTACATATTTGATTAAGTGGGCTCTATGAAGGGCGATTTGGAATCTGTAGTATAAAATGGATGTTCGAAGTTATTGGTTTTTGGGTAAAAGATGTTCGTATTAAAGTGTTTGGAAAAGAAAAAGCTTAGAAGCACTTTTGCTATTCTCTAGAAACTTCCATCTATGTATGAAAATAAACTAGAAGCTACAAGCTGAAGCCAAAAGCATTGTCTTAGATGCTTCTAGCTTATTTCTGCTTAATATAAGTATTAGCTGGTTCTCCAAATAGTATTTGGCAAATACTCCCAAAGTGCTGCAAAAAAAGTACTGAACACAAAAGTTCCATTTTTTAGAGTTTGCAAAAACTACCTAAACCATTAATACTTTTACTCGGATTTTATGACCTTACTAATGATGGTTATATTATTTTCATCTCATTGTATATTTTGTCCACACTGTGATGCAGGGATATGCACTTCTCTGTGTGGGCTTCCCATCATCTGACCTAGAGGTTGAAACACAGGATGAAGATGAGGTACTGCATAAGCCTATAACCTATTTCTTTTCTTTTCTGAGAGATCCATATTAGATTGTATTTGGTAACAACACACTTTTTTTTATGGGTCGAATTACACCTAGGTATCCTAAAGTTTGGTGGATTTCCAAATCGATCCATCTAATTTGGATATTACCATATAGTCCATGAGATTTTCGATTAATGTGTACATATTCCGAAAATACCCACTTAGGATTTTCGAAAAATCGGCACATTTATTGAAACCAAAAGGACTATGTGGTAATTTTCTCAAACTAGAGAGACCAATTTGTAAATTCACCAAACTTCGAGGTAGTCAGATGTAAATGTAATTCATCCTTTTCTCTTCTTGTTCTTTACGTTGAGCAGGTTTATTGGCTTCAGTTCGGAAGATATTTTGCTCGAGGACCTATCGTAAGCCGTTTATCTTAATTGTTTTAGTATGATATAGCCTTATTTTTATAACTGAAAATTGATATTATTTTGACCCTGCAGGAAAGAGATGACTATGCTTTGGAATTGGCCTTGGGAGATGAGTAACTTTGTTGGCTTAACGATCATTAGGATTTCTCCAGCGAAACATGATGTTGTATTGTTGTATAAAATTATGCTTCTCTTTCACTTTTCAATAAAATTCGAGTTTTTTTCTTTTTTTTTTTTGGTTCCGACTTGGTGTTGCTCTCTCCTATTATGAACGTTACCAAATAATTTATTCGTAAACAAAAGCTAGCTAAGAATTATACTTGGGCCTCGTGTAAGTATAAACATAACCACATTTTGAAAATTTAAAGTCGAAATGAAAGTTAGAATAAAAATGAACACACACGAAGTATTTTTTTTGGGATGATTACGAAAAGGCCCTTGAGGTTAGGTATTTTTTGGAAATGAAATCTTGAAACATCATGAATATCTCTTGAGTCAAAAAATTTCCGCTAGTTTTAGAAGATTTTCGTAATTTTTTGCAAACCTCACTATAATTTTCAGAATATTTTTCTTATGCGTCGTAAATTTGGGTATTCGATCTTTTCGTTTTATTTTTCACTCAGAATCTACAAACACTGATGCATTTATTTTTTTATTTTTTGGGAGCAAGCAAACACTACTACATGTTTTTACTTTTTAGGGATAATTATACTTACATCTCCGATTTAGAGGTAAATATAGTAACATCGTCTCGTCTATTAGAAATTCCAGATAACCCCTCTAATCCTAACGGAAACTTAACAGGAAGTGGAAAAATAACTAAGTAACGCATAACATTTTTGTTATAGTATTTGCTATAACTAAAATGGGCGAAGTGATTGAACTATTGTCCAGTTAATAAAACGTTAGAGTTTTACTTGGAAATAAGAAAATGACTAACATCAGGACCTAAATATTAGACGAAGCTATAGTCGAGGAGTGTCTCTGTAATTTCTAATAGTTGAGGAATCTTGCTATATTTTCTCCTAAGTCGAGGGGTATAAATATAATTATCCCCACCTTTTACAAATATTTCCATTTTAAAACTTGAAAGAGTTGGATTTCATATAAAAGAAACGAAAAGGAAAGAAGGAAGAAAGAAAAGGAGAAAACAAAATGTAGAATATGAAACGAAAAGCCATACAACAAACAATCTTTGGAAAAAATTTCCAAAATCTGGACGTGGATACAAATTCCTTACAGTCCTGGTTGTATGGTGGAGGAAGAAACAACTCGGCTGAATGAATCTCCGCCACTTGTTTCCCTCATTGCCGACCTCGGTGGCAGCCAATGAAGTATCAAAACCACCCCAACACACATATTTGACATTCCCCGCTAGTCGTCGATATTCATGGCGAGTCTCGTAACGCCTCAGAAGTGGCCATTTTCGCCGCCTTCACTCAGAAACAGAGTCCGATCGAGACCTGTATGTGTATCAATGGCGAATGCTAAGCCTGATGTTAGGAAGGAAGATGTCGTCATCGTCGGAGGCGGAATTGCTGGCCTAGCAACTGCTGTCGCACTTCAAAGGTTTTGAAATTGGAGGATTTTTGAATTGCAAATTATTCTATTAAACACTGAATTAATTTCAATTTGGTTATTTTTTTCTATAGGGTGGGCATTGAGTCAGTGGTACTCGAGCAGGCTGAGTCTCTGAGGACTGAGGGGACTTCGCTTACGTTTTTCAAAAATGGATGGAAAGTATTGGATGCTATTGGCGTCGGAACTGAGCTCAGGAACCAATTTCTCGAAATTCAAGGGTATATATGTCGTCGTTTTTGCTTGTTTTTTCATGAACTAATTGCCTTTACATATATTGCAAACAGAAATTAGATGCATTCAGTTACAGAAGCAGTACAAAGCGGAACAAGAAATTGTTGGTATTTCTTATCTATTTGATGTTACCAGCTGTGCAGGATAGTGGTGAGATCAGACGATGGGAGAGAATTGCGCTCCTTCAAATTCAAAGATGAGGATGAAAGGTAACAAAATTCCTACTAATGTTCAATAGCTACCATGTTGAAGCTCAGAGTTAAATGTGGCATGGAATTTGTTTGATAAAATGAATTGGAAAAAGCAGTCAAGAGGTGCGTGCCGTGGAAAGGAGAATCCTATTGAGGACTCTTGCAAACCAACTGCCCCCTAATGCAATATCTTTCAACTCTAAGCTGAAAAGTATCAACATAAGTGAAAATGATGAGACTGTGCTGAATCTTGAGGATGACTCTCGGATATCTGCTAAGGTAACTTGGCCTATTATCTCAACATGCTACAATATTATGTTGAGTCAAAGATGGAATAATTTTTGCAGGCACCAAAGTTTTGGTTCTATTGATGCACTCAAAAGTTCAATTTTGGTTCTATTTATGCACTCAAAGGTTCAAATTTTCTACTCATTTAGGCAAAAAAATCTAAATGTAAAATAGAGTGAGTTACATCAGACCCCAGAAATTTATACTAATTACTCTCGGACCCCTTATACTATGGGAAATTACACCTAGACCCCTGTATTATGACTCTTTTTAAGAAGTTTCCCCTTTTGTTTGTTTCAATTAGGGTAAATGACCTAAATTAAGATTCTATGTTTCGTGTCATAATTTAGTAAATTTTGTGTGACTGAAATGGCCTCAAGTGAGAAAAGTTTTGTGCCCCGCCTTAGCTTTCAATATCACAAAATCATCTTTAATTAGGGCACAAAATTCCTTAGAATCGGACCAAAAACGTAAGAAATTCTAACCAAAGCAGACGTAAGGGGCTATTTGTAAGACAAAGTCATAGTACAGGGGTGTCCAGGTGTAATTTTTCCATATTACAAAAGAATTTCAGTGAAATTAGTCCAATGTCAGGGTATTGAGATGTAATTCACCCTATAAAGTATGATGACATCTGAACCTTTTGTTCTATGATTGGGGTGAAACACCCTCTCATATAATAATTTTCCATCAATATAGTTACTTTCATTCTCACATATATCCTGCCTTGAAGTTTATGGTCATTGCAATTTTGCTAAGATTTGGCTCGTTGCGAACTGCATTAGATTGTTATTGGGTGTGATGGGATAAGATCTCCAGTGGCGAAGTGGATGGGGTTTTCAGATGCGAGATATGTAGGGCATTGCGCTTTTCGTGGGCTTGGATATTACCCTGATGGCCAACCATTTCAACCAAAAGTAACATACGTCTATGGAAGAGGGGTTCGTGCGGCATATGTTCCAGTTTCTACTACTAAGGTGTATTGGTTTGTCTGCTTCAACAGCCCATCCCCAGGTACACGAATAAAGATACTTCACATGTTTTCTTTTTTCTAGCTGAACTATGCATTATCCCGCACAACCATCGTATATGCATTGGCTATCTTATAAGTACATTATAAGTTTTTAACTTGTCTACAATATGTTTTGAACTAATTAGACGCTACATCTTATTCTAAAATACGAATTTGGAGCTTATATGGCTGGAATCAGCGGCAGTAATACCCTTCCCTGTGGGTTTTACAAAGCTTTGATCCATTTGTAGGTGATTACCAATAATAAAAATCAATTAATAATTTTCAACTCAGTATTTAATGAGCCTAAAACAACTAATAATATTCTTTTTAAAAGATCCAACTTTCATCCATAACAAATCATAATATTTGGATTTTGGCACCATAAAAAAAAAAAAATTCTGCTGCCACCTGTGGCTAGAGTGACAAAAGTCTAAAAGAGCATATATTGTACAGATTATTGAAACAATTTCGAAATGTTTGATTTTGTTAGGTCCGAAGATAACAGATCCGTCCATTTTGAGACAGGAAGCTGAAAATCTGATTAAAGGGTGGCCATCACCATCAGAGCTTTTAAGTATCATTAACTCCACGCCAGACGATACGATTACAAGAACCCCTCTCGTTGATCGGTGGCTGTGGCCTGGAATCAGCCCTCCAGCATCAAAAGGAAATGTCGTTCTCGTTGGAGATGCATGGCATCCAATGACACCAAATCTCGGGCAAGGTGGTTGTTGTGCACTGGAAGATGCTGTAATTTTGGCCAGAAAACTGGAACAGGCCATGAAACTTGGAACCACGAGTATGGAAGATGCATTTAGGTCATATCAAAGTGAAAGGTGGCCACGAATCTTTCCGATAACCGTACGTTCAAATCTTGTGGGTGCTCTACTGCAGCTGGATAATTCGTTGGTGTGTTCGTTGAGAAACAATGTTGTTGTCCCGAAGCTAGTGAGGCTTGGACCGATGCTGGAACATACAAATTTTGATTTTGAGGATCTGAACTTGGATTTAGTATAGTATAGTTTGTCTCAACATGCGTAGGGTCGACAGGAGAAGTATGTATTCTATTTTTAAAATTATTAACTTATATATGTATAGTTGTAAAATTTATGAATCCGTAATGAATAATATATAGTTAAAATTATTAATTTTAGTCTCCTCGTATTCTACAAGATTCCTGACATATTTCTCAAGATTTTTGAACTGACATGGTTGAGTGGAATGGACTCATTCATCCTTAATCAAATGTCAGAAGTTCGAATCGTGGCTTTGGGTATGAAGCAGTCTTAAATCTCCTTGCCAACTGTCTCACCATACGAGATGTCTACAATTCAATAAGGGGACTAGTTACTGTAGTCGACGGTGGATACAATTGAATAAGAAGACTAGTCACTATAATCGACGGTGGATACTCTAATCTAGACAAAATAAAAATAAAAAATCAAACGCATGAGAAAAAGGTTTTTTAAAGCCTGAAGTGAGTAATATACGGCTACAAAGAATTAGAAAACAGAGATACGAATGATCGACAATTGAAGAAAGAAGCTGATGAATATTCTCTTAATAACGCCAGGAAATACATTCAGGGAGTTTATCATGATGTGTATTGTTTGTTTGGTCCTTGTTTTGGTACCCCAAAAAATCAAAATATAGGCAGTAGGGTAAGATATTCAATGTAATCCTGTAATATGGGGTTTTATGCAATGTGTTACGGAAATATGTCCGTTTTCTCTTTGGACTTTGGTGTAATTTTGTAATTTGACTATGGGGAAATATGTAATCACCTACCATGTCTGTTTTGCAGTTTTCCCTACCAGTAATCACCACAAGAGCATCTTCCATCCTTGAAATGGTGAAATCTCGTTGTATCTCTCACAATGATCTCTCTACCTTCTATTGCTGAGATAAATTTCGTGGCTTGATGGCAGTCCTCGCAAACTCTAAGGTTCTTAAAAACCCGAATTGGTAAACCCAATGGCAACCTTATTAATCCAAAGGCTATAGCCAGTTTCTCACTATGCCTAAGCAGGAGCTGCTCTTGCTGCTCCTCTGCAACATCATGCAAAGCAGATTCAAGAATAGGGACATAGCCTGCAAATTTCATTTTCTTCTCAAGCTCGTTGAGTTTTTCGTGTATGTAGTCCAACTCAGAGTGAATTCTATCTCCAGATCTGAACTCATGAATTACATTCTTTATCTCTATCCAGCTATATCCAGGTATTTTAACAACGTTATTCTCCTTCATCAATCTCCTAACTCTGGAAACACTTTCCCACTTCTTTTTTGCTGCATAGACATTAGCAAGCTGCACGTAGGCAGCTGGATTAATAGGATCAAGACTCAGCAAGTTTGTAGCAGCAAACTCAGCAATTTCTAAATTCTTATATATCCTACAGGCGCCTAGTAGAGTTCCATATATGGCAGAATGAGGTTCAAAAGGCATTTTCTTGATCATATCCACAGCTTCAGTGAGCCTACCAGCTCGACCAAGAAGATCAATCATACATGTGTAGTGATCTGGTTTTGATCTGATTCCGCATTCCTTCTGCATTTGTTCGAAATAATAAATTCCACGATCTACTAATCCTGCATGGTTACACGCTGACAAAACTCCAACAAAGGTAATCCAATCCGGTTTCATTCCTTCACTCGTCATTTCGTCGAACAGATTGAGAGCATTCTTACTCACTCCATGTTGGGCATAGCCCGAAATCATTGCATTCCATGTAACCACATCTTTTCTTGACATCTCCTTAAACAATTTCCATCCATCTTCCAAGATCCCACATTTGCAGTACATGCTAATCAATGAAGTCCCTACTGTTGTATCCAAATATATAGGGGACTTGAAAATAAACTGATGAATTTGTTTTCCCAATTTCAACATGGACAAATTACTACATGCCAAAAGAACACTACTCAAGCTTGATGGGTTGGCCTCAATCCCCAATTCCAGCATTTTCTTGAAAAGCTTCAAACCATCCTCTCCTCTACCATTCTCGACATAGCCCGCAATCATTGCATTCCAGGTTATCAAATTCTTTTCAGGCATTTCATAAAAAGTTTTTTCAGCTGATTCAATGTTTCCACACCTCATATATCCAGTTATTATACTCGTCCAGGCGACAACGCCCTTCCCAGGAGCCTTTCCAAACAACTCTAGTGCTGATTCCATATCCCCAGTTTCACCATATCCTGAAATCATCGCGTTCCAGGTCACAGCATTTCTTCTCGGCATGATACGGAATAACTGCTTAGCCTCATTCATCCTCCCATTTTGCGAAAACCCAGAAATCATAGTATTCCAAGATGCAATATCCTTAACGGGAATTTGCTCGAAGAAGGCCTTAGCTGCCTCCACATCAGCATTTTTGAAATAACAAGCTAGCATAACATTATAAGAAACAGTGTCTGGTTCAGGAATTTTATCAAACAGTTCTTGTGCTTCTTTCAGTTTCCCAGGCTTGCTTGAAAAGCCGGCTAGAATTGAATTCCAAGTGATGGTAGTCCTCTTCTTCATGCTGAGGAAAACTTCCATCGCTGAGTTTAAGTCCCCACATCGAATATAGGAAGTTATCTTCTTGTTGGACGAGATAACGTGGCAGGTTTCCCGCGGATGATGTAATTTACTTGGAAATGGTGATTGGAATGGATTCGGTGCTTGTGGGATTGAATCAGCATTTGGGTATTGGATTTTAGGAGTGGAGTCGTCATAGCACAAATGTTTGAATCTTGAGGAAACTGTCAAAAGGTAAAAAGTTTTCTGAATCCTTGTAAGTTGGAAAAGGCGCTGCATTAGTAAGAATCATTAAACCAAAGCTCCATCTTTCAGGGAAGTACGATTTTCATCATAGACGTAAGACGTACGTGCAACATTGATGTAACTCCCTAGCTAGGCTCAACAAAATCAAGATATATATGCGGGCCTCATCGATGGATGTTTCTTCATGTTGTTAATTTATCCCATAACAATTAGGGGGGAGAATGTAATTAAGGATAAAACTGAGGGGGCCAAGAGTAACAAAACTGCCATTCTCCTGATTACTTAAATAATCAATTAAAAAGACCGTAATTACTTAAATTATAATGCAGTAGCCAGTAGCACAAAATTTACGTCTTTTTGTGAAAGTATTTGCTAGAAATTTCAAAACATATCAAAATTAAATAAGAAAAAGCTGGAAATGAAAAATGATAACCGCTTTGAAGCTGATCTGATTTTTTAGCTTGTTTGTTCCGATCGATCAGTTTAAACACCAATAATATATATAATAACCGCTTTGAAGTTCTGATCATTAGTTTGTTTCTTTTCAATACATAGATACCATTAATATATAACTGCATTGCGCGCAGGGAATTAGCTTGTTCAAGCTCTCATATATCTCAGTGCGTACTGTTACTGTAACTGTAGTACTGTGTGTTTCTTGATTGCATTGCGAATTTGCGATATAGTGTAACAAAAATGGATGCAGCAGCTGGTACATCTTCTTCTTCTTCAAGCGATGGAGTGAATCAAACCCATGTTCTGGTAGTTGATGATTGCAGAATAAACCGATACCTTATAGAATCTGTTTTCAAGAAATGTTCATGCAAAGGTATGTAGGGTTTAATTTGAAGATTACTAGGATCTGGTCTGTCGTCTTTGGAAAATTTCTTTTTTTCTTGTAAACATATTCAATGCTACTTGATTATTCCATTCATGGGTTTTCCTTCTATGCACCAGTTACTACTGCTGAAAATGGAGCTAAGGCTCTGGAGTTTTTGGGCATATTTGACGAAGAGATGAGCTATGGGAATGAAAATGTAAGTATATATTTTTTCTTTTATTTATTTCACTTAGTTGACTCGATTCTTGATTATTATTCACTGCATGCGGTTTTATATTTCAAAAGGTCTTTCTATATATGCATGATTACTATGGGGAAAAGCAGAGCTCTGAGTCTGGGAAACAAATTGTAAGTACTCATTTTAATTCTTGGAATGGAAACTCTCTCTCGGCATGTATGATAATATATTATTGTCCTTAATTTCTTTCTTTAATATTGAATTTAGTCGATTCTTGATTATTCACAGATGTTTTATTAATTTCTACCTACGTAGTTGGCTGAAGATTCTGGCATATTTGACGAAGAACAGAGCTCTGCAGGGAATGAAAATGTAAGTCATTTTCTTAATTAGAAGCTCTCAAGTATGATAATGTCGTTTTCCTTTTTGTTTGATTTGATTTGATTTGATTTGCCTGTGATCGATCGAGCAGGTCCCAAAAGTGAACCTAATTTGTTCAGCCTATGAAATGCCAGGAATCAATGGATATGAGCTACTTAAGAAAATAAGGGTAATTAATTACTATACAGTGTACACTCAATTTTGTAATATTTTTCCATTTTCATAGTTAGAGTTCTTATAGAAAGATCGTAAATTAATTTCTGAATTTCATTGAGAGCAGGAATCCCCTTCCATGAAGGATGTGCCTGTTGTAATTGTCGCATTTTCTGATGATTCCACTGTCAAACATAGGTCAATTAACTTAATTTATATACTTTTGGTTTTCAGGTTCCTAGATATTTTTTAGGTATAATTACACAAATCCCTTAGGTTACCATCATGAAATATTACAAATACCCCCTTGAAACATAAAAATATATGTATACATAATATCCCTGAAAAATCTTACAAATACCAAGTGTAAGGTTGCAAGATTTTGATGGTAAAATTGTAAAATTAAGACGCAAATCTCGAAATATTAATTAATTATATTTCGTTTATTTATTTTAAGCAGGTGCATGGAAGCAGGAGCTTTATAGTTCATAAGAAAGCCTCTGAAGGGGTCGGATGTGGAGAATTTGATGAGAATGATAAAGTGATGATTTGAATCAATTTGTTCGTTACATTACATCACATGATAGTGCTATTCTTCGATACAAACTATAATATGTGTTCTGATCTGGCAACATGCTAAATCTTCAAATCTGCACTGATTAGCTTGTTTGTTGCATGTTTTGATAATAAACTAGCAATGCTTCTTGTTGTGTTTAGTAATAATAATCAAGAAATAAGGATCCTCAACTTTATGTAATTATAGAAGCAGCTTCTCATATTTCACTTTTCAATAAAATGATCAGTTGCATAAAGTTTAATTTTAAGGGTGTTTGGCTGAGCTTATAAGCTCTTTGATTTAAAGCAGTTTATAAAATGTTGCAAAATATTTGTTAAATATTTTATAAAAGAAACTTATAAACTCTTAGAATAAGATGTTAGGAGCTTAATTATAAGCTCTTAGTACATTAAGCAAACTGGCAAAGTGATGATCATATTTCTCTCATTATTTTACTTACAAAAAATAATAAACAACTCAAATGGAAAAATATGTCTCTCAACTATAGGCAATTTTTTTATTTTTGTCCTTACAAGTATTCACTCTCACATTGTATTCTTGAATTTTATTTTTTATTAAGTTATATTCCGCCGTCAAGGATTCCGTTAGTCACTAACGAAATCAAATACATTTTACACTTTCACTACGAAACCTTTTAATGATTTCGTACGCAAGTGAAAATAAACAACGAAATTAGACCATCATTTCGTTTGCACTCTGCAAGAAGTTATATACACTTGCTTAAATTTAATACATGCTCATACGGCAACATGAATAAATATATATATATTTTTTCCGGTTTTTCACAAGTTTTTCCAAACTCGGATACTACAAAGGTCCAATTGGAAGCGATCCTTCCAATCAAGTTGCTTTATGCACAAACTAAGATTTGAATCTTAGCTTAAATAAGTCTAAACCTTATTTAAGAACTAAATTTTATTACATGAGTAAAATATCTCAGATACTATCACTCGAAAATGGCTATTAAATTTAAATATAGGAGGAAACTCTTTTAACATATAAAATGAAACCAGTTACATTCATCATAATTGTGAACAAATCAAATTTTGATCGGTGTATACTATAAAAAGGAAGAAAAACTTGATCCCACGAACCAAAAATTGTGTGTCCTCTTTGTTGATTTTGATACCCGGGGCAATCATCTACGTCGTCAGTCTGACAGCAGCAATAGGGTCACTTTTGTTAGCCATATCAACTGTAATATGCAATAGACTAGAATAATGTCAAGATCGATCTATAATATGGCCAAAAGTATTATTATAGAGAAAAAAATGTTAAAACCAGAGCATTAGAACAGAGTGTGGCACATAAACACTACGGGGATGAAGGTGACAAACCATCAGTGTTTAATTGGTTAAATCACAATCTTTTGTTAAGTTCAGAGAATCTGGAGATTAAGTTGAAAACCAACTATGGGGAAGAATTAAAATCCCTATTTTAACAGTTAAAATTGCCATCCTAACTGTGGACTGATGATGATGGGCCATGTCAAAGGAACATTGCGTATAATAACACTTGGATCCTTTTTAATATAGGTAATTATAAATACAGAATATTTTGACTTCATATTACAAATTGTCTATTCGTCTGCTGAGTTATGTGCCTAATATTTTTCATAAAATTTATGAAATAAACTGTCCAAATTACACATTGAGAAAAGTTTAATTTCGCAGATTTTGTGTGATTGAGATGCTCAAATTATTATCTCACAAAATTTTGTCTAGATTTCTATAGATTTCACACAAAAATTAATTGGTTTTGTATTATTTCAAAAATTAACTTCGAAATTCGGGATTTTTTTAATGTTTGAGTTTTTGCAACATAACATGTGTTGATAATCTGCAATAAAAATTATTTATATCTAATTTTAAAAAAAAAATAAAAAGTTACATTATTTTTCATAAAATAAGAAAATAAAAAATTATAACTTTCAATAGCAAAATAAACATTAGAATCTAGTATGACGAAAAATAGTGAACGGTATTCGAAGGGCAAAATGGGGTCATCAATTAAAATTTTGGATGACGTCATCCATTTCCTCTTTTCCTCCATTAGTAACGGCTGGTGATGAGTAAAGTTGAAACCTCCACGATATATTGGTAATGATCATTCTACAGAACACTAAATCCACAATCCGGCACAAAAGTTCATGAAAAAAAAATGCAATCAAGCGCACGAACTCAGTTCAATTTATCATGAAGAGAGATAAAATAATAGTAATAAGGATAATTAATCATTGAGAGCTTCCAAAATCAAAGTAAAATAACAAGGGGGGAAATCGGGGTGGATTGTTCATTGTTCGTACCTGGAGTAGAAAAAAACCACAAGATTACAGCACAGAGGATAAGCAAAATAGGGATGATGTGGACGGCGGTCTCAGCAGATCTGAGGCGAATCTTCTCCTTCTTAGCCAGATGCGATTCCGGATTGTAAATCGGAAGGTGCGGGTCAGTGTCTGGTGTTGCTGTTGAAGTTGGATTTGAGAAAAACTCGTCGGAGACTCTCGTCGAGCTCCCCGACCGATACATTGTTTTTGGATAACAAGGCAAGTAAACGATAGAAGAATGAAATCAAATGAAAATCAGAGTTGTGGAAGTTGGAAATGGAAAATCCTTCTTTGTTTTGATAATTCGGGCCGGGCGGGCGGGCCTGGGAAATGGGAACTTTCCGCAGAAGACGGTTGGCACGACGTAGTCGGCTTCCTATTAGTCAAACTTCTCAGATTTTTCGGCATTAAAGAAAAGTTAAAATCCGCTCTCCCGTGCATATCTCTTTAATGGGATAGTTGCAATGCAAATCATTTTTTCATTTTCTTTTTGAAATTAATAGTTGCAATCTTAATATGTTGTTTTTAATATATTTCAATAAAATATACTTTTTTAATGTATATGTGCTGTATTATTTATTATATTATTTATTATAACTACACATATAATATAATAAATATAAATATGTGTGTATTATTAATAACATTAAAACTATAATATATTAAATTTATATTTTTTATTTTTTAGAACTCAATCGAGTTTCAAATAACTAATAATTTAAAATAAAATCCACTGCAGATGAAGTAACACGAATGCTTCATCTTATTTTGTCCTTATTATAATACCCACACGTTTTGTTTTTAATTTTTATGACATCAATAGCCTTGTACATACAATATAGTATACACATTTCTGGATCCATCTGTTTAACCAACTAAAATAGGGGGTGACTCAACTTTTTTGAGAAGTTGGAAATACATATAACATCTCTAATTTATTTAAATTAGTTTTTAACTTACAAATGATCAAATTTAAAAATTTTAAGCTACATAATATTTAATATAAATGTATAAACATTTTGAACTAACAATTTACTCTAAAGATAATTTAAGAGAAAATTTCATGCATGAATTTAAACAAAATATATAACATGTTTCACAAATTAAAATTAACAACAAAAAAAAAAATAACATTCAGAAGTAATAATATAATTAAATATTTTTCTTTTGTTTTTTTCTTGATCATCTTCTTTATCACTTCCCATGGCTAACAACGAAAGCTTTGCATTAATCTGCCATATTTCAACTTTTCAGAAAAAAAAAAAAAAATTGAATATAGTTTGGTTTCAGTGAATGGGAGAAAACATAGTGACAAACATATGAATAATTGCACAAATCATCATCATCATCATCAACAACAACAACAACAGATAATTACAAACGTTAAAACCCAGTTTAAATCGATCCTATAGGCCCTCCTAAAACAAAGCAATAATGACAAGAACAAAAAAGGATAAGGAAAAACTGAAGAAACAGATTTTGTGATATCAAAGTTCGGAAAGAATGGCAGGAATGTAGTGAGATAATTCAGCAGTTAGTGACTGAAACCCATTAACGAGCTGCGTGTGAAATTCCTGATCTTCCTCCCCAATTAATCGAAAGTGCACACGAATAGCACGTTTACAAACAGCCATAAATTCAAGGAGAGCGGCGATTAGCTGCTGTAGTTCCTGTGACCGCAGCCTCGTTGCAGGTTCACCAGAAAGGAATGCTGTACAAACACTAAGGACTCCGCTGTTCACCTGTACAGAGATATTAATAATAGGTCATATAAGTAATGGGGGTCGTAAAATCTCATATTCCAGAAAGTTCATCAAATCAATGAAGAGATAATGGGAACTAGATAGAAAAAAGTCATGATCATCCAACATCTTACATTTTTTTTGGGTGAATTACCTCTACTACACCTAAGGTTTGCCTTAATTACATTTTAGTTTCACAAAACACAAAAGAATTCCCTGACATTTCACTTTATTACAAAAACTTAACAGAAACCTAACAGGTTTTGCACTTAACGTCTTTCCTCTAAAAAAATGAAAGAAAAAACAAATGATTCATGGAATGTCTGAAAAAATAAAAATACGATCCCTCAACTTTTTTACAGAACAGTTTGAACTTACAAAACTGACATTAGGCCACGAGGGTGTTATCAGAAATAAAAAAGATTAAGAAAATGACGGAATAGTAACGGAATCCTAATGGGCATTAATTTTTGTAATAAAGTGAAATATCACGGAGTTTTTTGTAATTTATGAAAACAGAGGGACTGAATTGTAATTCGTTAAACCAAAGGTCTAATGGATGTAATTGCCCATTTATTTTTAATCAATTTATATATAGGGATAATTACCAACTACCCCCTGGGGTATAAGAAATTACCAACTCCCCCTTGAGGTTCACTGTCTCTCTCACAAACTACCCCCTAAGGTTCACTATCTTCCGTTTATTTTTCCATTAGCCTTAAAACATCAGGGGGGACTTGGTAATTTAAAAAACCTTGGGGGTTTTTCTGTATTTGAGTCAAACCTCAGGGTGTAGTTGGTATTTATCCCTATTGAGATGTAGCATGAATAAAATTTCAACAGTTTGGTGCATAAATGGTTGCCACAACACCGTAAGATAGAATTTACTCACTTGAACAGCCACAGAGCCTTGTAGTATCCTCTGTAGACTCTGGAGACGTGGGAGTTGATCCCCTTCTGAGCTTCGTGGTTCTTCAAGCTCACTTCTCAGAGCTGCTGTCCTAGTCTCGATCATACCAATTGCATTCTCAACTGGAGAGAATTCAAGCGACTCCGATTTGGTTACTTGGAGTCGATTCACAAGTGCAGGGAAAGAGCCCTCTGTCTGTAACACTGTTCGTCTCTTCCATTGGTCTTCCAACCCACCCTGAGTCTTGCCGTTCTTTGTGAAAGGAGTGTCAAACAAAAACCGGTCGAAAACACGGGCCCGCACGCTCCCAGTAGAGAGAGAGAATATTCTCTCTCTCCTGCTTCCCAAGTCCTCATCTTCCATAACCGGATCAACTGCAGTTATCTGAAGGTAACAAACATCAGCTTGCAGTTCCTCAGCTTTCACCTGTCTAGAGTCTGGGATAATGTGCAGAGTCGTACCACCGTCCATTCTCGACTCATATATGTGACTCAGTTTCTCCATTATATCGCCCAATCTCACATCACGAGGCTCTCGATACACATACTCCTTGCGATCGAGCTTCTTTCCGAATTTCTCACCGTAGAATCCCACCCTATAATATGTTGCGTCCGCAAAAGGTATAGGGCTCGATTCCTGTTCAAGAATCGACTCGTATATGTTGGTTAGCATCGTGTGGGACTTGGCCAGCTGTCCGTATGCCCTTCGGCTCTTGTAGACTGGAATAACAAGTTCTAGGATACTGGCACAGAAATGGTGGAGCTCTGCTTGAGAGAAGAGCTTGTTTGCAAGCTGAAGGTACTTAACAGCTGAGTCAACTGTGAGTTTTGAAGCACCATATCCTTCTACTTCAGCTGAGGAGGCCTCAGAAGTGATTTCGCCACTGACCATTGGGCATATTTTACGCAATGCTGAAATATGATCAAAGCTCCATACTCCATCATTCCTACATACAAGGGCCTGGAAAAATCGCTCATGTCAGCATAAGCATGCAGGTTCACATGTATATATGTCTTTAGGGGTAATTACATCTACTAACCCTGAGGTTTCAACTAATTACAAGTTAAGTCTCCCTGGCATTTCACTTTTTGCAAGAAACTGAAATAGGCTGATAATTTGCACTTTTTGGCTTCATGTTCTATAGTTTCAGGGAGCTCTTTGTCATTAAGTGAAATGTCAGGGAGTTTTTTGTAATTTCAGAAAACAGAAGAATTAAGTTGTAATTAGGGAAATCTTAGGTGTAGTAGCTGTAACCCTATTTCTTACTAGGGGTACCGTAAATCATAATAACGAAAACCAAGATATATGAGTATTATGTTGTAGAAGTCCGATTGTTGCAGGTGCAAGACCAATCTATTGTATATATCCTAGTCGTGAAAGTATTAATAGATTAACTGTTCAGCATTCCTAAAAGGATGAATGCCTCTATTAGGTATAAAGAAAACAATTCACTTTCAATCATTTATTTGTGTATGCCAAAGATTTAAGTATGATAGTATCAAGAAATTGACTATAAAGGACAAATTTTACAGAAATTTTGAGTATTATCAAAAAATTTAGGGACAATTACACTTACACCCCCTCGACTTAGGGGTAAATACAGCTAGACCCCCTGTACTATTGGAAATTACAGATAGATCCTCTAAACCTAACGGAAACCTTAAAAACTTAATGAAAAGTTGTGAAATGACTAAATTATCCATAACATTTTTGTTATAGTGTTTGCTATACATGAAATGAGCGAAGTGAATAAGTTATTGTCGAGTTAATAGAACGTTAGAATCTACATGGAAATAAGAAAATGACTAACGGCAGGACTTAAGTGTTAGATAGAACCATAGTCGATGGGGTGTCTCTGTAATTTCCAATAGTACATGGGGTCTAGCTGTATTTACCCTTAAGTCGAGGGGGTGTAAGTGTAATTATCCCAAAAATTTAAAATAAATCACAAAATTGGATGGGAATTTGATGAGTGGCTATCAATAGGACACATAAGGGGACTTTAACTGACATGAGAAAATAATTTTACACCAATTTGTCACTAGTGGAATTGAACTTATATCACAAACTAAAACCTTGAATACAATATATATCACTTGGTAACTGTCACATATCTAAAATTTGAAAATACTTAATCATCAAATAATACCTTATACAAATAAAACCAATATGTATATACAAATTTATATTTATCATAGAATATATGAATAATATCTTACATATTAAAAAAAAATTGACATTTATCAGAATCTTGTAAATTTTTTAATAAATCAAATGCATATTTATATAGTTTCAAGTACTTTATTATATATTAATATCTAGAGTTTGTAAACATATATTCGTAATAATATAATTGAAGTAACACACTTAGATCATTGATATGAAAAGCAGAGATCACAACTGAACGTGAACAAGATGGATGTATCTCTAGATATAACTATCTACCATGTCTAACACTTTAAACTTTTAAATAAGGTATTCATTACGATTTCTGAAACAGTGTATCTTACCAAAAGAAGGACCAAAGAATTTCTATGTAATGCCAACTCAAGCAAAAAAAAACAATATTGACTCGTCCTACAAAATGCAAGCACTTTTAACCTAATTGAATATTTACATCGGAACGTTGAGATGAAATAATATTTTCAATGTGCATAAACTATAAGAACCAGGATCTTAAATGAATAGTATGAGCTAAGAAAGGTAAGTTACCAAAGCAATCTTTAGCCCTACTAATTAGTGACTTTTATCTGTTTACACTTCAATTGAAGCTTCTCACTAGCTTATTCTATTCTCATTAAACAAGTTAGCATAAGGGCTATCGGAATATGTTAACAGGATCCTAGTTATAATGAGCTAAGGAACTCAACTCAACAATGATATTGAGTTTCAGCGGATTCAACCTCAATCTTAGACCATTACATCTAATCTGCCAAATAAAGTAACAAGAACAGAAATCTTACTTGCATCACTACACCAGCAACAGCAACAGCACACTGCGCTGCTTCAGCCCAAGACTGCATCTCCTGATGGGCATCACATAGATGCAATAACCACATGATGTGAAGATCAGGAACTGGAGCAAATGCCATGGCAAGTTTGTAAAAGCTCTCTGCAGCAGCATATCTGTCTAAAGTCATGACAGAGGCCTAAAACAAAAGCAAAACAATGTTAATAGTACTATTCAACAGCTTCCTACTTGAGAAGTAGCAAGGTCAAAATCAGAAGTACCAGAAGTGCATGGTCCAGGCTGGCATCAAGAGCCAACAGAAGACTGTCAGAGAGGACTTTAATTTCTGACAGTTGTTCAGGAAGACCACACTCTCCAGATATATTGATGCTCTTAGATTCATCAGCCATCTCCTCTAAGGATTTTCTAAGACGGCGTGCTTCACCACTTTCTTCCAGAGTTCCATCAGATTTCATATGTGTAACTTGAACTTCAGACATCAACTCAGATAATGTAATAGTTAGCACTACTCGCAATCGTCCTGTCTGCTTAAAGTAAGAGAAAGAACTCTGCAAAACGGAAAACAGTTAACTTTAGAAAACTGAGATAAAAGATCACAAACACTGAACAAGGAAGAGATAGCCTACTCGAACAAGTATCTGAAGCCCAATAACAGCCATTTTCCTAATATTCTCATTTCGGAAAACTGCTAGCCGGAGAAGATGGAAAGCAATTTGCTTTAGAAAACGATCATTTTCCCTCGCCATTAGTGTTGCTCCATGAAGCTCAAAGACACTACTGAACACCGGAAAGAGTGCTTTCCAAAAAGCTAGAGGTTGGTTGTGTGAGAATAATATCATAAATATAGATGTAATGCAATCGAGTTTTCCGTAATCAGTAGCAATGGTATGGGATGCTACAGCCCCAGAGAATTTCTCAATGATTTCCAAAACTTGAAGACTTACAGCAGCACTCAGGTTTTCTTCCCAAAGTTCCTGTTCAACCCAAGAGATAAAATTATATTGATATCTCAAAATAAAAAATAAATATCATGCTAAATTAAAAAAAAAAAATTATATTAAAAAAACAACATACTAAGAAAACGGAACTTGAAAATTATTAAAAAGAAACCAAAAATGAAAACCCAACATCAAATATGGGATGCATGAGATGCTACCAGAATATGCTGTAATATCAAACAGTAAATAGAATAATAGATACTATCATGATTATAAGCAATCAAAGATGCTAAATATTGCATTTCAATGAGTATTGCAATCTATCTGAAGTACATATCCTACCAATTTTTGCCTCAATATTGGGTGCAAAGATTCCCTTAAAGCTACGGTTGAAGCTCCAATTCTCGAAGATTGGGCCTGAGCAAGAGCTTCCCTCAAGGAATATGGCTGACTAGGCGAGCTTAGCTGGGAGTTAACCCTTTGCCACAAATATCCATTTTCAGGTGTCCCTTGAGGCTGCTTCAATTAAGCTTTTTAGATATTCAGAAATTGATATAAGCGATGTAAAGATACTGATTAAAAAAAAAAACAAATTTAGATGGTATGACATACTCCAACTTCTTGACGTGCTGCCTCCAAGAGATAGTTATTGATTGCAGGAGAAAGTCTCTCTGAATATTTCGAGGAAAAGGGCTTATCTCCTAAAGGACTGCGAGAACTACTGCCCATGAGCATGCTATCATCAGGTTTTCTGTGCTGCTCATATGCCAATTGACATTAGGATAGAATTAGATATATCCAGCACGAGAGGTGTGGCATGCAAAAAACCTGAAACCACATAACTGAGCATCTAAAAGAAATAGGGATAATTACTAAAACCCCGAGGTTTGTAAAACATTGCGAATACCCCTTAAAACTAACGGAAAATTGTTGACTTTTGTTGACTTTGGGGGTATTTGTAATGTTTCAAGGCATGGATGGTGTCTGTGAATGTTTTGCGAACCTCAGGAGGCTATCCGTAGGGTAGGGATCTTAGGATGGTTTTTCGGTAAAAGTTGTAAACCTCAGGCTGGTATCCGTAAATGACCCGAAGAAATAACACTTAAAGGTGTGCCAATGACTTGACTGGAACTATGGAAGTGCAATCAACTTTATATTGATAAACTCATTACATCGTGTTAAATTAAAAAATCTAAATATGTTTCGAGACAACCAGCAGAAACAAGTGCTAGGGCTTCATAAATGAATAAGAAAATAGGACATGAGATAGTTAAATAACTGTGTAGTTCCTAACTAACATCATTAGCTAATGAGAAAAGCAAACAAAATGGACCAGTAGCCATGCCATAGATAGACAAAACACGGAAAACAAGATACTCACTCCTCCACCAGATTCCCCAACCCAATCAAAAGAAGATGCTTATGCCTTCCTCATCGAATCACCATTAAAGAGCCCAATGAGATGATATGCCAAATTCTTATGAAAAAGCCATGAATTTCAAATGCCAAAGATGCTTAGCGATGTAATCATGCAATTAAAATTATAATAATCAAATGGAGTTGGATGTATCATATGGAACCTTATCATTCAATAATACATATGGATAAATTCCTCTCCAGCTTACAGACTAATTGAAGAGGAGAAAGCAACACCAGATACTATTAAATATTTAGATCATTTTCATTTTGCAAATACATGAATAAATCAACAAGTATGAGAACCTCACAGAACCACGGCAGATACTAATTTAATTTTTTATGTTAGATCAGAGTCCTTTCGCCCCCAACAGCAAAAGGTTCAGTAACATAGTTGGTGTTCAGTTTTCTTTTGAGGTGTTTTGGGGAAAGATTTTTAAAAAATACATTTTAATAGTGGATTTGGGGGATGTCTGGGGAATAAATGTATGTTTGGTTTCACCTTGAGAGCAAGAAATGTTAATCTAAATATCTTTTCTTGTAAGATTAGGCCAGATTAGAGGTGTCATGTCGAGTTTTTATATCGTTATATAATAGTCTAATATTGGTATATAATTGAATCATATACTTATAATAGTAATGATTGCAAAGTTGATATATATTGTTACTGTAATGATTGAAACTTAGGTTTTGCTGGAGAAAAAAGTTAGATTTTGGAGGTAATGTTTGTTTCTACAAAGCAAGTTGGAAATGTGACAGCAAAATGAAATCAAACAAATCCTTCAATATCTGGGAGAGAACATGAGAATGATAAGAGGAAATTTGAGGAAAAGGTGGTGTGGCATTATTGTCATTCTTTATATAGTATCATCTGGAGGCAGTCTTAAGTGCTTTGTCAAAAATTGTTCACAAACACGAATCATCTAGAAGGAACAAGAGGGGTGGGGTGGGGTGGGGAGGAGCCATCTGGGGTCCAAACCACAGGGATAAATGCTATTTCTCAAGATCAAGAAATTTGTCTAAGAAGAAAAGGAACAGAAATAAATATATTACCTCAAAATGAATGAGGCATTCCTCCAAGAGTTTGAAAAATAATCTGGTGCGAGCAATGCTTTGCTGCCAAGCTTTGATGAGAGAGGCATCATCCAAATTGCGTATGATTTGCAAAACGGTAATCAGGACCTCACGTTTTTCAGTTGAATTCAAGTTGTAGAAGACAGGCATTTCATCTAGAATCTGCACGATATAGAAAAACAATACACTTACAAAACAGAAAGCCAGTGAAGCACATCATGCCAACCTCACTGCATCTATATGATTTATTACAACTTGTTTCACAATCAAAGCAAATGGAAGTTAACATAGCTTGTCTGGCATATGAGGTATAATGACATACACCATTGTCAAGATAATTGTCTACAAGATTAATTGAGCCCATTCATGTTACTAACGTACAATTGAATGAATCATCATTATGATAAAAAAAAAAAAACTATCATTATGTATCAAAAAAAAAAAAGAAAAGAAGATCAGAGAATAAGCTATATTCAAGTTCCATATCTCATGGATTATGACAAACAGACAATGTAAAACCCTTATATCACAAAAGGGGGTATGGATTCTAGGTACAGGGAAATAGTGGAGAACTCTACAATAAAACAAGCGAAAAAATAGATCTGCAAGAGTACAAAACACAATTGTCAGGGTCCCATAACCTGCAATAAGTAAACGGAAAAATGGAATATGCATGTGACACCAAACAAGATTATAATTTGTCATATAGCCAAATTGTGGAAAGGAAACTCAAAACCCCATTACAAATTATTCTTCAAATTCATAAAGACAAGTCAGTAGATAATCGCAAATCTTTACCAGTTGCATCATCGCTCATCTTACATGCATGTAGAGATATTCGTGTTGGATATTTACAGGAGTAATTTTCTCATCCTAGGGGTAAAAACTAAAATATCCAGTTTAACCCATAAGGCACTTTAAAAGAAGTTCAACCCATAAGGCATAATGGAGAAGTTGCATTATATAAGTTTCTCTTCTACACATGAACTATTAAATCTCACGTGATTTATATAATGAGTGGAAAACAGGAATGCTGATACTAGCAGACTGCCACAGCTTCTGACAGAAAACTTCTCATAACCGGGTGGTTAAGACCACAAGATAACGAGGCTATCATAGCTTCGCACTGTCATGCAGCATACCATGTTGGCAATGTTACCAAGATAAGAAATAATCCAATTTTGAGAACTAAATTTCCATCAACAACATAAACTTGTTCTGAACATAGAAAAACGGAAAGCAATTACACACCTGGCCTACAAGTGGAAAGTATAATTGAGCAATATAAAGTTTATCTTCCAGCTTTTGGTAGCGAACGTCAAACTCATGCTTGCACAACAGAACCACCAAAATTCTAGCAGCCTACACGTAGTCAAATGAGGATAATATAAGACTTTGGAAAACGATTAAAAGAACTGGAGACATAAAGAAATAAATTGACCAATGTAATGTTCATAAATGAAGAAACAAGTCCAGAACTATATAAATTTAGATGTCTAGCCACTATGAGGTACAGCATTCACCTTGGCCCGCATTGTTAAATCTTCATGATCCCAAGTCAGGAAAATCTCTTGTATAAGAATAGACGAAAGGTAATTCCTGTAATAAGAAAGCACCAGATAAGACATATCTGAAGATCGGCAAAAGGAAGTCATGATTGAGCTCCACTAGGAAGAGTAATATGTCAAACTAATAACCAAGAAAAACCACTAGACTACTCTGCACAGGAAAATTAGTATTATAATTCGTCGAAAATAAAATATATCAAAAGCAATGTCTTACAAAGTCAGATGCCGTAACATAACAGCTAATATACATATACCTATTGTTGGGGGTTGCGGAAGCTAATTTGGGATTGGACCGAGATTTAAATTACTAGGAAATTTCACAAATCACACAAACAAATTTAATGACAGAATAATGTTTGAGAAAATGAAAATAACATATAGATGTGGGTCGACATAACTGTTTATGTCCACGAGAGTTTCCGTTCTTCTACTGAGATACTTTACTGTTACACAAGGTCCACCCTTAAGTTTATACCCAAAACCCTCTACAACCACTTAGATACCAACGAACACTATCAGAACCACTATCCATCAGAATAACCCTCTAAAACTCAATTGTCTTGGCATTTATTATGAAACTACAGGAAGATGACGAAAAACTTCCCAGATCCCATCATAGTGGAGATGTATGTCTGCTTTTTTCATAAAAAAACAGCCCTTAATCAGGGTCGGACCACTTAAGTGTAAGGCTCTCCCTAAAAAAGACATCTGCTTTCCCAGGGTCTCGAACTCGAGACCTACGGAGAGCTTTGTCTGATGGGTATAACCTTTTTCTAGCCAGCATTTACTATATCAGAATTATGACAATCAAGCACTTAAAGAAGCTCTACAGCAGAGCATCATAATGAAAATTTGAAATATATACCTATCTGAAGGGTCTCTCCCAGGCATTTCCACAAAAAGATCATGATCACATAAAATCTGCAAAAATGTAAGCTTGCAGTCATGCAGCACTGATTGACACACCCCAGAGAACTTATCAAGGTACAAAGACACCTACAAAGCAGCAAAAAAGAACAGTGGAACTCATCGTCAGAATCAAACCATGAACTTATGGAAAATAGATTGAACAAAAGACAATATCAAATGCTTTAATTGGACAGAACAAGAAAACAAGCAAAAAATGGAAAATAGGAGTTCTAAGCAATTCATGCAATATAAAATGGGACTTCCAGGATAGGAAGAGCAAACATATAAGCTGAGATGGAACATATTGGGCAGAGATCCAATAATCAAAATTATATGCAGGAGCCCTACTCTTGGCTATGGTTCCCCAAAAAAGTTGAATGAAATAATCTCCCTTCAAAACTTACTTGTACTCAGTTAAGAAAAGCCAGCACTTGATTAAATCAGAGATTAAAAAGAAAGTAAAGACAACGTTTTTTACTTTTGAGGTAATCCATACCAATGTCCAAACCAAATATATGTTTTTCAAAATGTCCACCCAGTAGTTTCCCTTCCACCTAATTGCATCGTTGAAATACCAAAAATGATGAAATTAATTATTTGAAACATATTTAAAACAATATCAACTAAAACATTTAAAAGAGCCCTGGTTAAAGGATATAATGTAGCATATCTTAAAGTAACAGTGGGAAAAGAATTTGGGCCAACTGAATTTTCAGAAAGAAGCCGCAAGAAGAGTAGTCAGCATCATTGTAAGAGCAAGGCATGTTTTACATCCTTTCAATGAGAGGTATCGAAAACTATTTCTGTAGAACTGAGAGCCTACCAAAAAATAACTGTAAGTTCTTTTTCACACTACCTTGTCCTTCTTAATCCCAGTCGAGTTGTACAGAGTATGAAAAATGTAGCCACTCCATTACATACTGAATTGACAGCAATCAAACATTTTTAAAATGTGGTTTTTGCTTTTTAACTTGTCTTCCTAGAGATCAAGAAAATATGGAAGTATTTACTCAGGTTGAATACAAGATCAAATCAGAATATTTGCGCATATCCAACAGAATAACCAATGAAATGTTACAGCATGGAGAAGAAAGCATCCCTTCAAGAACTTCAGTGAAGTAAGCATACCAGTTCAAAAACTTGGCGTGGCTCTACTGTAGACAGAAGATCATAGCAAAAGAAAGCCAAACTACTGTTTAGATACTTCGCCAACCCAAGACCTTTTTTGCAACGCTCATGAACTTCAGTTAACAGGCAATCATACAATTGCATTATGCATCTAAATACACCTTCCTTCAGCTGCATTGGAGGAACATCTTCCCCTAGAAAAGAAATTTAAATAAGAATCTAAGCGAAGGAGAGCAAAGCAAAAAATTCAACAACTAGTACATGAGATCATGGATGTAATTGTTTGGCTAGAAAGAGAAATATATGCTGGGATACAACAAGATAAGGGACTTGAATACACAGGAAACTGACTTACAAGCATGTCAAACTTCAATGGTGTTACTTGTTAGGATACATAACAGGCCAACACTGATTAATACTCTGTATATTGTTATTGTACATCATGGTATCGAGCATTTCAAATTGGCTTTCAGGGCTACTGCCGAATGGTTACTCCATGTGATATTTCAAGTGAATTTACACTAACAAACTCGATGACTCAACAATGTGAAATCGTAATGGTAATCCTCCTTCCAAGCTTAACATTCCTAATATCATCATAGAACTTTGACAAATCTATCTCTTTTAAATGTCCCCATTGCCCATTCTTTTCACAAATGTAACATTTGTTAATACAGAAAATGTGACACAAAAAGATTCTCAGCCACTACTTTCACAAGTAGGATTGAAGTAGTACTAGAGCATATTTCAGCCGGCACCTAGAACTCATTTCCAATTCAAACTGTTGATCCTAGTGAAGTTACTGCTGCTAAAACAAGGGGAACTGGGTGATGGGCAAACAAAACCACTGAACATAATTTTGATGACTTATGAGGACAAGGAAAAGAGATCCAAGTGGAAATCATATTAGTTCCCTCAAACCAAATATGGTTGGTCACATTACCTATGTTTGACTACATATACGATAATGATAATTGTACCCAATTACAAGTGTTTGACAAGGTCTCATTTGCTACGAGAATATAGCTGGAGTATATAGCCAAATTACCTTTTCTTCCCACCACCCTTCATAATTACAAGAACCTCCTCTTATGATTTGCTCAGAATTTGAAAAATCAATGTTTCAAATGATGATTTTACAACCGGGTATCTTAGTAATTGTTTGTATTATGCAAAATGTGTATTGATATGAGTATATGGCTGGAGTGTCATTTTGTTGTGTCCATATGAAAATTTTGCTGCTTAAAATATTCAAAATATCTTGAAGTTCACTCAAAACTTTTGTTGTAGCCATTTCATTCAAGACTTAACATAATGGGAAGTTTGGTAAACATGGGTTTTCGCAATTGTGGAAGAAGTTAAGGAGTAGATATTTTAGCTGTTTCAGAGAGAAGTACACAACTTCCAAAAAAACTGAGATAAAACATCTCCCATTAGCACTTGATTTGCATTATGCATCTTGAATATGATCGAAGAATCAATCATATAAACTATACAGTCATCGTTTATCAAACAAATAGGCTACTTCTCCTCAGAACATGGTGACCGAATAATTAGATAATGAAATCACAGCATATCAGGAAGATACAGAGATTTTGATAAGCAATTACCTGAAGGAAGACTGTGATAGAACAATCGAGTCTGCTCAAGGGCCATGGATTTGACAATGAGTTCAAGAAAAAACCACGCCATAGCCAATACATCATCGTAAACTGGACCAACACGGTAACCTTTCGCCTAAACATAAAATTTATAGTATGACTAACATGATATATGTGCTAACCAGGCACTAAAATACAGCATAAAGCATCAACTACTAGTCAAAATTCAAACCTAGATCAACTATCCAATCAAGGTTGCACTGCCTATCTAAAAGACAGTTTCATAGGTAGACCGTAGATTCTTTTAATCAAGTTCACAAGATTTCCATTTGAAACCACTAGAGGAAATAAGGCAGGGTTCATTTATGACTTTACCTTGCTATACCATATTGTAATTGCATGTAAAGACTTATAAACAACAGTAACACATTTAGAGCCCTTAAATATCTGCTGAAGTCTTAACTTCCCAGAACTCCATCCAGTCAAAATTTAGTTAACAACAAATACTTTTTTGAATGAGTAATTCGTATCGCTTGGAATAGCAAATAAAGTAAAATAAACTGCTATTATATCTTAAAAGTAAATATAAGACGTCTACATGCATGCAAATTTTAGTTGCTTTGGCTCTATATACATGTATGATTCTTCATTATTGCAAGTAAATAAAATAAATTGACAACCAGATTGATATCAACTAAGTAAAATGATAATATATATATATTTTAGATATCGTCACCCAGTCGACTTCAAAAGAGTGTGAATAGACTTCTGAAACCATTTAAAGTTCTTCATACTTTTCTTTAACCTAGCTTATGCCGTCCAAGCACACACTAGGCAAACACCAGAAATCTCCGGCTCTCCGCCTTAGTATTACCTTGCTACGGGCCAAACTTCCCCATACTGTGGATAAACCGGGGTATACTGGAGGTTGACGGCCCCCAAAATCATCAAAAGCAAAGTCAACATAGTTCACCAGGAAAAAATTTCTTTCACCATCATCAACTGACTCTTGCTGCACCCTATGAATCAGAAAACTATATTAACAAAAAGTGGACGGCCATGCCAATAATAAAAGATCTAGCAAACTGATGCAACAACAGTTCATCTGCTGACCAACTTAGCTGCATATAGGAAAAATTAGAAATATACCAAAAACCGAATGTTCATGAGGACAATTATAGTTCATACCGTGTTAAAATGTTAACCATTGCTCTGAAGGCTGCAACCTGAACAGGGGAAACCATAGAGCAAACAAGTTTATGCTATACTTAGTTTGAGAAGCCAGAAAGCACATCACGAAAAATAAACACGGTAACATTACACAGGTTGAAAAGGAAATCGAGAGTAGAAAAATCTAGTTCTAATCTATTGATTACCTGCAGAGTCTCTCCACCATTGCCAATGAGATGGAGAAGCATGTTTAAGATTGGCTGAAGAAACTGAAGCAAAGCAGTTGAATCAACATTCTTAAGACTGTTGATTGCCTGCACGAAAAGTTAGACGAATTCAAGACTTACAATAGCAGAACGCAGATCCAGAAATAAAATATCTTAGCTATTTTATTTCCTATAGCAGCAAATAATTATGCACTTGTGGGTAAGAATGCAACACGAATTTCTTTCACATCATTTCAGGCATTTAGTCAATACTGGCAACGAAATATTCCTTTCAACAATTCTCAATTCTTCAGCACCCTTTTGCACAAAGATAACTTTGCATTCATTCAAGGCCACTTAAACTAGAGAAGCAAAGACAACCTAACACTTTGCTGTATTTTGGAGGTAAAATTGCTTGAGCTGAAATATTCCTCAGTTTGGTTAACTAAAGGCGTTTGGTATGGAACTTAATCACCAGAATAGAAAATGTTGGTTCTTAAGTGTTAAAAGACACCGCAGAATAAAACATGTCTAAACTCAGTGGCTGACATGAAAGGTAGCTAGATGCATGCCATTGCCCATTTTATCAAGAGTGATAAATAGGTATAAAAGAGTTCACAAAATTAAACCTCAAGAAGTTCAGATCCCCAAGGTGGACTTGTACGAAGAATGTGCCTATCATACTCAAGGAAAAAATCTCTGATCCGCTCACTTATTGGGTACAATGACGAACATAATCGTAGCCGGAGTCTAAATACATTTTTTCCATCCTCCAAGTAGTCCACCCTCTCCTGCAACATAATAAAAAAGAGCTGGGAATTGAGAAAGGATATATAATAGCCACTATAGGTCATTGTAGGAGGAAAAATAACAGCATAAACATCCAGTATCTATCTGTTTGGACGCATGAAAGACGCATGACAAATATTACAATAAATGGAACACCTAGGATGTCCAAATCACAAGTCAACATAACTATAACATGTATATCAAGTTATTCATTTATATATATTTCCTTCAATCAATTCCGTAACAGCCAAACAGAGCTGAATCTCCATATGCCATATATCACTCCTCTCTTACATAAAAACCGAATAATAACAAGAGAACATCAAACATAAATAATAGAAATCAATAAACTGAATACCATTCTCGCAACTGTTTGCAATGAAATAAGGTGTAACTAATGCCTCATCATCTGTCTTAAATCACTGACTAATTTCCCTTCTACTTTTAATGCCGCTGCTTTTACTTTCGGAATAGTAGGCTTCTTCTCACTTAAAATGATGTCACCAAATGTATCAAGCAATGAACCACTTTACAGGTCAATACTTGAAGATAGCCTCCTCCATCCTATTAGTATAAGTAATAATACAAGTCGAATTGAAGGAGCACACCCCATTACTTTATTGTATTATCAGGAGAATTACATTTTTCCATGAACAAACAAACTATCGAGTACCCTTCATGGAGCTTCATGAAGTTGGCATGAAACTTTTGAGACAAATCTAATCATAATGACCAGTTCTCCCAACAGCAATAATGGCTGGAAAGAAAATTGCAGATAATGTTTATCTACGAAAGGAAAGGAGTAGTATGCCTCATACTTGAATGGTAATAGCTCATAGTTATTTTAGCTGGAATAACAAGAAGTCTGTGAATTAAGCGGGTTGAGATTCCTCATATTTTCAGTGTCTAGCTATAGCAGGAGTACATGTTCCAAAGTCCCATTATAAGGGGGATGAGAGCCCTTTCGGTCTTGACGGTTTGTGCTTCATGTGGGCAGCATACCATATTTCTCTTTTTGCACTATGCTTTTTCCATGGCTTGTTTTACAGTCTCATAACTAAATCAGACAGAAGGGTAGTGAGAGCCACTTGTTTGTTGACTAATTTGCCAGTAAACCAAGCCACAAAGCCAATTTTCACCATCAACTCCACAAATGCTATTCACTGCCTAACACAACAAACAGCCAACTTCTACTACATCAAGAATCTCAACTGACAATTATCCACACTTCCATCATTTCCACTCACATTAGAATTGTTAATTGACAGGTTATAATTAACCATATAAGTAAAAAAGAAAATAAAATAAAAAGGAAAGAAAGAAAGTGGAACAAATTGTAGGAGTCAGACACCATTTTTATGACTGACACCAAGGGCCTGAAAAGTCACTACCTAGACCATCTACCTTCAGCCACCAAAGAAAACTACTCAATACTGTGACTTCATCCCTTATGGAAAACTAAGGAAAAGTTACCGACACAGTTAAACACATTAAAGTTTGATGACAGCATACCCTGCTATTGTCTTGTAGATAGTGTGGGACCAACTCTCTCATCAGGGGTAATGAGATCTCTGATTTCAACCTGAAATGTACATTGTAACGATAATATGATCCGCTGTTTGTGTGTATATTCTCATTTGAATTGTTTAATGCAAATCATAAAGAAAAGAAAATGAATATAAGCTAAACAAAACAGTTTAATAGCATGCAAAAGCTTGGGGAAAACTTAGATGGCTTACTACCAACAAATTTCGAAATAGAACTGATAGGTTGAAATGCAGGCTCTGGCAATTTTACATCTTTGTGTAGCAGAAAGTAAGATAAGACAGCGAGTCAAATTTCTAGAAAATTTACTACATTAAGGATTTAAGTTGACAAAATTTGATTAGTATCTGATCAACATGTGATTATCTAAAAAATTCATGAGAGAGTTCACGTGCTCTATAGAGAATAAACAAATCAAATATAGACAATCAGCATATGAACTCAGTATTGCCCTTTAGTTTCAAGTTAAAACTGTACTGTCTGCCATGGTTCCTGGAAATTCAGCGCATACCATTTTTACAGAATTCAGGACCTACCATACAAAGAAATCTGGCTAAATTTATCTGTATTAGAATTAATTCAATTAGGTTATGGCAAGAAAACTCAATAAATACATAATCCCATAGACTTTAAAATAGCATATGAGTTATGCCATAATAGATTCTTCACCGTTTTAAACTACTCATGTGTTCATACTAGATTATGGAAGAGTTATTTTAGAGGAATCCATTTTAAAACATACAAGCAAAACTAATGAGAAATAACTACTCTTAATGTTGAGAAGAAATAGAGTAAACACAAAAAGTGTTGTCCTCCATGAAAGAATACTTACTGGGAATTTAGATACTTTTGTTTTGTTTTGACACATTCAAGGGACATTGAACTTCTCTAATTTGATATATTTCCGTACCCCATCCAATGTATATTTATATGGTCTACATACGGACCAAAGTTATTTCGGAGTTAAAAAGTGTAAGCCTCAAATACAAGTTTGTTACTAAATTAATTAAATAAATAAAATTTTCAAGCTATTCAGAAACAGAATGGCCAAGAATGCTTGCCAGACTGCCAGTCATACTACAATGACTCATAGTGGCCAAAATGCCTCATGTTTTACCAAGGTAATCAGAAAAGCAGATAACTGTTATGATATGAACATCAGTACGTCGCATCTCAAAGAAGGAATATGAGCACTCAAGTCCAAATTGAAGGATCATGTCACAGGAGTTGTATATTTAATCTAAACCCTAAACTAAATAAGGACAAACTAATTCTAGTGCTTTTACATTCAATTCAAATTGCATTATACACACACTATATCGAAATTTTATTTAAACTATAGTCAAGTTAATAACAAGTAATCTGAAAGTTATGTATATAATAATAAAATGAATCATGTGATTCATATCTTGATTAGCACTTTCGGTCGTTCAATCATGTTCATCCTATAACAGTGTTATGTAACTAATATGTAGTTCCCATCCCAAACTTTTCAATTACAGTATATGTCCTTAGTTTCCGCAGACTGTTGTATCTTTCACTACAAGTCTACAACCTACGAGAAAAAAGATACCCTGGATCTGCAAGTATGGACCGTGAAGTTCTTCCAATCCCATACTCACAATTCAATAATGAAGATTGTTTGTTTCAATAATCGTTTAGAAACATCAATTAAGGTCATCTTTCGTTTTTTTCTTTCTTTTTGGCACATTTGTTTTCAACTCATAAGATATTAATTTTCCCATAAACATGATTGGTGAACTCATCAAATACCAATTAACAGTTCAAACTTTATTACACATAAGTTTCCCAATTTATTCAAATTGGTGCACAGCATACAACACAGAAGCAGTTGTATCCCACAGATAATAAACTAGCTCTATCGAAGCCCTAAAATCTACCAAGCACACTCTGTTTAATGCGCACTGTATATTAAATGATCAGTTAGCTTTAGATATTTTCACACTACCACATATGAGAACTATTATCATATAAAGCAGATAGCAGCATTATAAGCACCAATAAATATACAATTTTGATTTCCTAAAATGATAGGAGGAAGAAGAGCCGAAGTACATACTGTGCATAAGTAGATAACGGAAGTGCAGCATATCCTACAACCACCTGCAATGAATGGAGAAAGTAGCTTCCAATTCAAAGACAAGATACTGGAATTAAATAAAGAGAAAATACAGGTGCAAAAAATAGATAAAATAGATGGGACATGATACCGAAAATGGAAGAAAATTAATTGGCTCGGCTGGTGTTACTCCAATATTAAGTTTGGGTTTAGGAATTTTCAAGGCAAAGAAAACAAAAGTAAAAGAACTTAAAACTTCTCGATTTTTTTGGTTGTTAAGGAAAATGGATTCCTCCAAACAAAAAATAATAATGATAAAAAAAAAACATGATGAAAGTTGGTTAATATGAGCAAATTCATGGAATAGAGTGAAAACGATGAGCCCATTTATGAAGTTTTAAGTTCTTTTACTTTTAAACATAAGAGTAAGCAACAAGTGTGCTCTTGTTGTTTTCTCTCCCTATTCCTCACCAGTTTGTAAATAGAATGAATTATCCTTCCCAATAGTGTATTTTCTTCCAATTTTCATTATTTTCTTTTCTTTCCTTTCTTTCTTTAGTAATCAAACACCAAATATACTTTTCCTTTCCTTCCTAAATCCTAGAACCAAACATAGTTTAAAAGGTAAAACAGTAACCAATGCAAGAGATGGTGGCTCAAATCTAACGAAATTCATAGCACTTACGGGCTTTGGAGCTTCTATTTTTGTTTGAAGGTCAACATGAAAGAAAGTGAACAAAAGGTGGTGTGTCGGGGTCCAAATGGCAGGCAGTGAAACTTTAATTTCATCATGGTAGCAGGCAATCCTAGCTCCAACAGCAACTTGAGTATGAGCCCATTTATGAAGTGCAGAGCCTGGTTCTCTTGGATACATTGCCTGATAAAATAACAACCATTTATTACATACCTGGTCGAACCAATAAAACTGCTACAACACCATATAATATAAATCTACCTCTAATGGGGATTTGCGGATATCTCCATCATCCTTTCTCAGTTCAACTCGAATAAACAAATTTCTTTTTCTACTCATGTTGACACTCAAAGGATACAGATAAAGGCAATGGAAAAGCTGCAAGAATGGCTCATTCTTCGACGTTATCCGAAAGTCAAAAGCCTGGAACTACAAACAAAAAATATACATGGCTCAATCTGAGGGTGCCAACAAATAATTATAAAGACGACAAAATTTCAATGTCGTCCATAACTTGAGATATTCATGAATATGCTGCTATTCAAGTGAATACCACAAAAATTGAAATATATTAATTTGGAAAGCAATATAATGATACTTACATCATTAGTGGAAATATCTGACAATCCATGAGATATTAATCCATTTTGATCCAGCTCTATCCCATCAGAGGCATGTGAATCCAATTCAACATTCTGCCGTCCACCAGTTCTATAACTGGGACATTTTGTGAATGTGGTGTCAGACACATTCTGATGAAGTGACAAATCACCATTGATACTACTGTTTTCCGGAGACTTCTCAGAATCAACTAGACCAGATTGGATCTTTTCAATTTCCAGTCTTAAGACACCCTTCACTGGTTTATGAACCTTTCTCTTAGGATCCTAACAGCGTCACAAAATCAGTTCCATGAGAATAAACATCACAAAAAGTTATGTTACTTATGTACAAGTGAAAAGTAAACAATGTCAGCAAGAAAAGAACCCGCAAACCCCGAGAGATTAATTTTTCAAGTTTTACCAATTAACTGCAAAATAAAAAATTAAATGAACTATCAAAATAACTTTAATAAATGTGGGACTAGTGACAGAACTTTCAATCCCCTGATTGAAACCAATAGAAAAGGGAGAAGATAAACATATAAAGATTTTATTATTGTGGGAGAAGATAAACATATAAAGATTTTATTATTGTGGAATAAGAGAAGTCATGGGAAGATAAATACAATAACATAAGAGTTAAGCAACCCTCTACTGCCAATAACACGGAATATAACAATACAACTAGGAACATGATGTCATTTGGGGCTTATACTTTCATTTGTCCCGTCAAGTTGAAATTT
Source organism: Verbena officinalis (assembly GCA_958496215.1). NCBI lineage: Eukaryota > Viridiplantae > Streptophyta > Magnoliopsida > Lamiales > Verbenaceae > Verbena > Verbena officinalis. The sequence goes on from OY292385.1 coordinate 4,331,586, forward strand.
AGAAAATTAACTGAAAATAAGAATTACAGAAAAGCCTCCCAAATGGTTTCATTTTCATAAAAAATATAGTTTTTCACCACCCCGACCACCCACCACCCCCTGCTTTTAAAGCACTTCAAGTTGCTTTTGTACCGGAACTAAGATCTTGGTTTTACACATAAATATGTTTATAATCAAAGGAAAATATATCTATTTTTTTGCATAAATAGTATTCCTGTGTAGAAAAATGGTAGTAGTATTAAAGCCACAAAAGATATTGTAATGATTTTGAAAATTCTAAAAAAGATATTGTTAATTGTAAGTATTTTGAAAATTCTATGAAAGAACACTTCACGCTCTGAATTGAATAACTCAAGAAAATTTCATCAAAATATCATAACATCATAGGAGTAAATGACAAAGTTGTGGTTGGGATTTGGGAAAATTTGAAAAAGACGTATTTTCCAGACTGAAAAATATTTTGATTGAAGTAATAAAAGGAACTTTCTGTGTATTTTTCCCCTGAGAGATACTACAAGATAAAGAATTAGAGATAGAATTTGTTAGCAGATAATACTTTATAAGAAAAAGTGAAAGGGGAGTACCAACAGTGAGTCCTCAGTATATCCTTCTTTAACTTTGAACAAATTAGATACTTCAACCATTACAGAGTTTCCACTGGCATGGCCCAGCTTTCCATCTAATGTGATCTTTGTGACGGGTTCAGCAGCAGCCTCTTGAGAATTTGAACCTGAAATGCTAGTAATAAGTGGACTGCTTGGGGAAGCAGACCCGCCAGAAGCAGAGCTAACACCACTGTCGAAAAGTGGGATAAAGGCCCAGGCAAAGGACTCCCTGTAAGGCATGATTCGGGACCAGACTTGCAGTTTTTGTTTCTCCCTTTCAGTAAGATGAACCTGTTTACGCCATAAAGAATCAATAAGCAGAAATAACACTGCATATCAATTATTTCAGTTAAAAAGATGTGCTGGAGTTATAACACTCAGATAAGTTTTCTGACAAGAAACTCAATAATTATATTTAAATCAAGTGCAAACATTGGAAGCTCCAAAATTATCATTACAGTAACAAGTTAAGAAGATATATATCTTCATCTTTCCTCGCTATCATCTCGGACTAATAGAATTAAAATATACTTTTAAGCCCACATCAACTTTAAAGCTGTAATCTCTTTTATGTCAATCAACATTTGAAACAGCATATTGGGTGGTGATGGTACAGCAAGAGCTTACAGATCTGGCTAAACTTACAGGTTCTTTACGTGAATAAACAGATGAAGTCACTCCACCTTCTTCTGTAGCAGGCTTTTCTAACTGGATAAGCAAACAAACTGATGCTGATGGTACATCTACACAGAAAACTCCACGAGCCTCCACAGAATTGCTTGCCTGGTAATGATAAGAATGAGCAACTCTCATACTCCTTTCAAATTGTATGTCAATGCAAAAGATAAACAGAATGAAAGGATGGGAGTGGCATAAATTGATTAGCACGAGAGAGAGAGAGAGTACAAATTTACTTCTTATGAATGTCCAACTCAAGAAATAACAAAATAGAATATGAGTAGCTTACGTCTTGCATTTCAGCTGGTAGCATTTGAAAAATGAAATCCTCCGAAAGTTTTTCCCTTCTCTCCCTATTATATAAACAAATTGTGCCATAAAATGGCTCTACAAAAAAACTTCTTTATTTCAGCATCAGAATAAGCTTCAATCTCCAAGAGCCCCAAGTAAAAAGAAAAATAGGAAACAGGGCAACAGTAATTCAATATCGCTCTACAGAGGCACAAACTCACCTACAAGCCCAGCTTGATATGACAAGGATAACACTTTCACTGCAATCCTTAGCCCACTACATCGACAAGCCAATATGTCAAGAGAGAAACACACACAGAGGATGGTAGACGATAAGTAGAAACATATACAGCTGAAAATATAGAGTACACATGCAGACATATTGAGAGACCTGGTATACTGAAACATGTTTGTGGCAGGGATTCTTTGACCAAATATAGTTGACCTCTCGTTATCCCAATCAAAAACCGGTTCATATGCTGGTAGCGGAGATTCTACGAAATGCTGCACACCATTTATCATAATGTGAATAGGATTGAAGCAATACAGTATAAAAGAGAGAGAGTGGTAAAAAGTGCAATACACAGAGCTTCGAAGTCTCGGCACTTGAATCGTAAATACTCCCAGATGTACTCGCCATTTCTTCTTCAGTTGAATCTTGTATCTTAGTTCTTCTGGCATTAGCCAGCTCCATCTCTGCATGGTGATCAGGAAAGCATCCTTGAGAAATGTGTAAGTGCAAGCAAGGGTTAATATGAAAAGGGAAAACTAAAGTTGCCGAGAAGCGGAAATTATGTTTAGTAGGGCATCTTGAGGATTTCAAGATTTCACAAAAGCGATGTATGAAATCCAGCTTGTATGATTGGCAGGAAGGATTTTTTATAGAAAGCAATAGAACAGAACCATAAGATCACTTTTGCATTTGAATAGCTACTGTCCAAATGCTAATATATACTTGCTAGCAAGAAAACAGAACCAAGTATTAACTGCAGCATATTACCACAAATGTTCTCCAGTTAAGGGAAGAGAACGATAACCCTTCTTGTTGACTAACCTGTTTCCATATCAGTATCCGGGCCCTCGAATATCTGATTGTGAAACGTGATGGTTCCAATGCTATCATAGTGCCCATACTTGTTTTCATCTTTAACCCAGTCACCCCCATAGCACTGAACGAGCTCATTTAGATGTGGCCACTGCTCCAAGTTCTCGTCAAGCTATAGTATAATACAAAAACAAACCAAAAAAAGCAGCACAGTTGGCTGATTAAAAACCCCATTGGAATTAGTGGTTCTACGAGAGGATGTCCATTCAATAATTTAAGCAGCAAATAGCCCACCATATAAAAAGCACATTAAACCAAACTTACCAACGGGTCCATCTGAAAGCAATTAGAAAATGACTTGCGTGGAATCCTTCGGAATCGGAGCCCACTGGCCATCGCATTCTCCATGAGAGAAACAAATGCTAACAACCTACAACAAACATAAAGCAGGTTCGCCGGAAAACGCATTATTCAGTATCTTACAGCTTAGACACAAATCGGGTGGTCCGAAAGTTAATAAAACAACCACTTGGATAAGAAGGAAAAAATATATAAACATAGAGTAAATGTATACATATGTAAAAAATGTAAATATGTGTATGTGTGTGTATATATATACATATATATGACAGAAAGAGAGAGAGAGACCTACACAGGCACACCTTGCCCAACCCGAATGGGCAAGGTCAGTAAAGCTTATCAGACCTGGTTTTCCAGAATGGCATGAAGGGTATGTTTATCGAATTTTTTAGTGACAACTTTCTTTAATAACTGCACATCCTGTAGAAAGACGACATATAACATGGGAAAACGTCAATGATACAATTCCATGTAATATGGAATACTATGTTTTGTTGAAATTAAATTCCCCGTCAAAATTTTCATTCTTGTTACACAAGCTTTAATATGTATCTGGGTATCCATCATTGGTAATTGGTACACAATTTACACCGGCAAAGGAGCAAACCCCTCGATCAAAAGGGAAACAATTTGGCTCAGAAATTTAAAGTTTTCAGCTATGCAGCAGGCAATATCTATGACATGCATCAAAGTCGGAGTTAGAGTTCGCAGCCCTTAATCCAAATAGTTCATTCAACTTTTTTCAGTCCTTTATCCCCTTAGTATTGAAGTTGTCACGAGTAGATTGCTGCTCCTTAACCAGGCTTAAAATCTAGCCATTATAAGATAGATAAAAGAACACAGCTGAAATGTGCACCCTCTAAACAAACATATTGTATACAAGTTGCATGAGTAGAGTCTTGCTTTAATCTACATGACTAATATACATAATTAAGAACATAAACTCCTGCAGCAAAGCACCAGGCGGAGTAGACCAATTAAGGCTAATCCTCTAGAGATCTGCTAAACTGACATAAAACTTGTATTTAAGCTCAGATTCCTGAATTGAAATCACTTGGCCGCAGAATCTAGGATTTAAATCAATACCATACTTCCTAATGCTACTGTAAATTTATTCATTGCTAATAATATTAAGCTAATTATTGATATATAGCAGAACAAAAATACAACCCATTTTCAACACTGGGGAATAGCATAAACAGAAGAATCAGCAAACCTCGAGCTGGAGGTAAGCACACATTATCAGTAACGACGAAGCTTTAGATAATGGAAAGACACTTAAGCCAGGCAATAACTAGAAACCTATGGGCACAGCACAGTTCGATCGGTAAATATAAGTTGTTAATGATAACCACAAAGTTAATCTAGGAAATAGTGTCAAACAATAAATCACAATTTACTAGCGAAATGCAGTAGTATTACCTGTGCAAACCAGTGAATCTGGTGGCAATGTGATAAAAGTGCAACGGGCTCGGCGATGTTGGATCGGCAGAGGAATGAGAGACGTAAAAATTACAGATCAGTGGACTTTCCTAGGGTATGCTGGAGGAGGGTGGTGACAGGAATGGCTGCGGTGAAAGGCAGGTTGCGGCGGCGTAGGATCAGCTGGGGAGGTGGCGGGGAACGAGAGCTGAGGATCAACACGGTTGGGGTGTGCGTAGGGGTTAATTTAGGGCTTAATCGAGACCGTTCGATTAAAAATCTCGATGGTTTCGATTTAAAGGTACATTTTCTGTGTCACTTATTAAAAAATAGGTACAAAGTACCAGCTTGGGTGGATGGGTGGGGGCGGGGATGGGATGTTTGTAAGAGTTCTTTTAAATAGGCTAACTTTAAATTGCATTTCAAAATTAGGAAATTTGTATTTAAATTCCTATTCTTTTCAAGAAAATGTACACCCCTTTTTTCCAAATTTCGTCACTAACACCTTATTTTCAGGTTGGATTTTCAATGTCATTAATTTATTCTTTCTCTTATTTTCTTTCTCCTAATATGATTTTTTTTTCGGTTTGATTCATCGTCGTTAAAAAACTCTGTCCAAAAATTGCGAAACCATCAAGCACAGGAAACGACTTTTATAAGCCCATTTAAGGAACAATTCAAGTACGAAAAGGGTGAAGTCAAGAGAATCCTGTCGGATTAGTAATGATAGCTTACCTACCATAATAAATATTGGGAGATATTTATAGGCAGGCTTAACACGCACTAAGTATACCTCCAACGGTGCGCATTTAATGCCTCGATTGGTGAACATTTAATGCTCAATCACGATGTCTGAGACATTCCTTAAAAAGGATATTCCTGTCAAATCCGTCCCATCTGAGTTACGATTTGCAGCACTGGCGAAGCCAATAAGGCTTGAGGAGGTGCAATTGACCCTCTCAAGTTTTAATTTTTCCTATATTATATATGTATATATATATATTGATATTTATAAATTTTTGTAAAATTGTCTTAATTGACCTCTACGAAACTCTGAATATGTACACTTGGGAGTCAATATAGTAAAAATTTAATAAATTTGAGATAGGGAATAGACTATATCGTTTGTATATAGAACTGTTAATATTGTCTCTCTAAAGTAATAATTTTTTTATTTTTAATATCACTCCTATCTAAATTCCTACTTTCGCTCATAGCCTTGATTGACCCCCTCGAATAAATTTTCTGGCTCCGCCACTGATTTGTAGGTATGCCGCATTTAATGTCACCGCATATAGTATGGGTTTGATGGATAGGACGTGATCGGGATCGATCACACTACCCTGCCACTCTTTGGTCGTGGACCCGACGGAAGGCCCTTCAGCTTGTGCAGCTGGTTAGCCGAGTTGCTCAGCGATAGATGTTTGGACATTACGCACGGTCACGACCATAGGTCATACGGTATTGTGTGCTCGATCACGACCAGACCATATTTCGTGCCGATGGCTTGACCTTATGGTGGAGTCATCGACCTTGAGGGTCATTAACGATCATTTAGGGAGACTTTTACCTGGTCACGTGGCATTAAGACCACTAGGATCATGACACGTGGGCGGACGGAAATATCCCCTATCAACACTAAAGGTGCCCTTTTTCCTCACTATTTTATGGACACTCTGATGACATCTAAACGAATTAGTTATATAAAATCTCCAAGGAAGTGACAAGCTTTGCTAAGAGCTTCAACTCAACTTTCTTGGTCGAAGTTCAAACCAAAGCCTCACATTTATCTTAAAGTTCTCGACAACTTTGGTAGGGCCATTTTTTTAGAATAATCCTAGTATGAGTGTGGTGTGGGGGCAAGAAACTCTATATATAGGTCGTGGCATGGGATGGATATATTGGCGAAAACAAAGACCAACTACACAAAAATTTGCAAAAGTAATGGTTACACTTGAAGCGATTAAAACGATATTACAAAAGAGATTGAGCATAGTGATTGTTGAAGGGAATTGTTCAAGTGGGATCACAAAGATTGGAATGATCCATGAAAACATGCTCTTGCAAACTCTAGTTTATCTTTTTTTTTTCACTTGATTTTTTCCACACTCAAATACCATAGATCTAGACTCAATTAAAATTTAAAGACGATCTTCCACCCTATACACAAATTAGGATTTAAACACTAAAAAAAACTTTCGAATTTGTACCAATAAGGGAAATATGTTATCCCCGAATTTTTATTTTCACTTATTATAAAAGACTTAGCTGATATTATAAAAGGGATTAACGTTCCCTCGATTTTTTAACAGAACTCTAAAGGTTGAGGCGTAATGTGCCAAAAATTAAAATTCATATGAGAATCAACATGTAACCTCCAAATTCAATGGAACTAAACGTGGAAACTGGCTTGTCTTAAAGGACTAAAAATATAATACAAAATGTTTGCATCTACCCTGTATTAAATTAAGGTCTATTTGTATTTTTGGTCTTGTAACTATTTAAAAATAGCATTATTAGTCCTAAGGTTTTTTATTTTGTAATTTTAGTCCTGTAATTTACAAAATATTGTAATTTTAGTCCTATAATTTTAGTCCTGCATTATCCGACAAGGAATTGGAAATCCGGCGAGCACAGGACTAAAATTGCAACATTTTGGAAATTACAGGACTAAAATTGAAAAATGAAAAACCTTAGGGTTAATAATGTTACTTTCGGATAGTTACAGGATCAAAATTGCAATTTGGCCTTAAATTAATTTATAATTACTTCATGGGAAATTAAACAAAGTTCATTTAACCTTTATAGGGCAGTGAGTGTTTTATATTCATCGATATTGAGACTGAAATAGTGTAAAAATCGACTTATTCACCTCACAAAGTCCATAAAATCCATGTATTTTATTATATGAGATTTAGGTTTTGTCGCTATAAATTTACAATGCAAAATCTGGTATTTTGTTTGTAATTATAATAAGGATATGTTAATTTTTTTAATCATTAAAACGCGTGTAGAGTGAGAAGTAAATAATATGATAATTACTCTATATTATAAGGAACTATTAGGAGTAAAAATAAAACACAGGTGAAATTTATAAATAACATATGTAGTTACTAATTAATCATATATATACATATATATATATATATATATATATATATATATATATATATATATATATATATGAAAATGAGTTAGTGGAATGTTTTAGGAAATATGTTTATATGGCAATGAAGTGGATTAGTTAGAATTGATCCATTTTGTCATGTAGATTGTTTCTATAATTAATTTCATTAATTATTATTTTTATCTTACATATGTATTTATTAATATTCCATATTTTTGTTTATATTAAATATTTGTAACTCCTACTTAATTATAGAATTATATAACTAATTTATAAAATATTAAAATTTATGTTTTTAAAAATAATTTTAAATAAATTTTAATAAGCTTTAGAGTTGTCTATACTGCATTGAATATTCATTAATAAAAATAAAGATAAAATAATATATTCCATAAATCCATTAAAAAAATTATATTTAATATTTTAATTCCTATCAAATATTTTTGACATAGTGGATTTAATTTTTCTTTGGTGCATACGTAGTGGATTCAAATGAAATTTATCTAACTAAAATAAGGAAGAAATTTTATTATATAAGTTTAATTCAGTTTTATTATTATATTAATAATATAAAATAAATAAATAATTGATTTTTTTGGGAAAAAAATTCCAAATATACATATCTCATGTTCATTTTGCGGTGGCAAAGTTATATTTTATTTTAATGTAAATAGATTTATTAAATTATTACATTTAAAATATTAATATTTTCATAGTATAAGAGAAATTTCAATAATGAAAAGAATATTACCATTAATTAGTAATGAAATAATAACAAATTATTTAACAAAAAAGATAATACCAAGTACAATAATTAGCTATTTTTTTGACCAAAAAAATAAAGAGATTCCAATCAGTATTTATATGGTCTATTATTAAATATTGTTTGTATTATAATTGTTATTTTAATATTTATATAAAATTCATGATATTCCTTATATATATATTCTCTCTATTACAAATATAAAATCAGTACTTCGTCATAAAATAATCATATTACTATTTTTATATATTTAAAATGAGTTTTTTATATACATAATTTCTGATTATTTTATAAAATGAATTACTTTGGTGTATGTGCTTCAAATTCTGAATTAATAATTTTTAATGTATTATTAATAATTATATAAAAAAATATGATTTAATTTATTTAATAATGTATGTTTTATAATTAAAATTTTCCGGCAACAGAGGATAAAAAGCTACTATGAATTAAACCGGTACCAATGCCCTATTTTCATTTCCCTAATTTATCATCACTTTCTTTTCTCGTTCTCCCCAAGCGTTCTAATATTCCTTTTCTCGGTAATTCCTCTGAATGTTTGCACTTTACATCTCTGCAAGAAATTGACTCAATTACTCTTGAGCTGGGTAATTAGCGGCTAGCTTGTAGAGGATCCAATTATTAACTACAAAATATCAGAGACCTTGACACGGCGGAAGGGAAATAGCTTCTCAAAACGCTGTCTCAGTGACCATCCCATTAATCGGAGTGTACCGGTGTTCGGTGGCCGTGGCAGACCCATAACCGTTCGCACCTGTCTCGATAACACGCCGCCGTCTGTTATCTGTAGTAGTTTTATCCCCACGAAATTCTCTGCTGGTATTATTGTGCTACAAAACCCATATTTATCTCTTTCGCGTTCCTCTTGGAGTAGCCATAGGACTCCTCGGCTATCATTGACTGAAGTAATATGTTCACCGTTCGCTCGGATTAACTGCTAAAGCCGGTAAATATTTAACTATTTGCCTATGTTTTTGATTTTGGAGTGCTGCGAAACAGAGCTCAAGTGACATTATCTGAAACACATGCGTTTGAAAGGCTTAAGTACATTGTGTTTGGATGAGTCCAGAAAACGAAGCAAACAAGCAGGGAATCTCATGGCCTAATAAGTGTGTCTAACATATCAATTTTCGACAATATCATATGTACAATTCAATATGTACGGTAGATAATAGGAAAAGAAATGAAATAAACAAAATATCATCAACTAAGATTTCCTGATACAGTGTTTGTTCTAGCATCTATTTCGCTTTTTCCTATAAACTCGAACAAAGAATCATTTTCCTGGTGTATAGTGTTACGCTTTTCATTTGCTAGTGTAGTGGTTGCTGAGTGGCAGCATTTGTCACTCGTTACAGTACTTCGGTTATTTCATATTTTTATAGAGTAAACCATGTTCTGCAATGACTTATAAAGTTGTGCAAGTAGAGAAGGAGTTTAAGAGTCGCTTTCAGAATAAAATAGCAAATGTTCCCCAGTCTATTGAAAGGTAATAATAGATGCTACACTTCAATGGTAGTTAATATTTTAGAAGAAGTTGTTACTTCATGTGTCACCCCATAATCTGATATAGTTTCTTAGAAGAATGCTCAGTTCAGACTTCAGAGTTTGACATCTAACCATGCCTGGACTAATTTCGAAACGAAGATTGTGCTTTTGTAGCTTTCTGCTCTATTGCCTTCCATTTAGCAAAATTAATAATTACTCCTTTGATTAACAATTTCAATGATGTGTGCCTACTACTATTGAAGTTTTGTGCTTTATTTATCGTTTTCTTTGTAACTTAAGTTTTTCGAAATTGATAGTGATGTTATTCTTTTGCAGGGGTCTTGCAGATATATGCGTGGTTTGCAGCGTACTTATTTGGTATGTCTCAAGGTTAATTTTCTTTTTTTAGTTATTATGTTTGAATTGTTCTGACTTAAGTTGTGTAGGATATTCATTTCATTCACCTTTCATCTTCTCACGCTATAATCTCCCTTACTTAACAGTTCTAGTTAATGTCCACAGAGAATAAGATCAAGATTGAACACTTTTTTACCAAAATTAAGAATAATGGATGCTAGAAGTGGTAGTGGAGTCATCTATACGAAGGACATGAAAGAAAGAAAAGGGTTAAAAATGGAGAATCCATTTACTTTGAAAGTGGGTCAAGTATTCACTGGTTTTGGAATTGGCTGTGGGATTGGCATTGGTGTTGGTCGCCCTTTAAACTTAGGTATGTCTTTGTAATGAATCTAACATAATTTCTTTACATATTTCATCATGACAGAACTATGTATATTACTACATTATAAGTTTTTGCAGTTGTGCTCATTTACATTTCTCTTCTATTCTGAAACTTCAAATCATCACAGGTGCAATACCAGTTCTGAATCAAGTTATGGTTGCCACTAGGGGTGCAACTGATGCCTTTTCTGGTGTGCAAAGACATGTCAATAGTTCTGTATGTGTTTTTACTATCTGATTTCTGATTGGTTATTTACCCTGAGGGATCTAACTCTCTAATGCTTTTCTCCTTATATTTCATGTCTCTAGTTAAGGAAAGTGGGGGCAAAGAACATTGAAGTGGGTATTGGCTGTGGAGTTGGTTTTGGTCATGGATTTGGAGTTGGTATGTATTGAAAATATAGAAATAATGCTTAAATAACCTTATGAGTTTGTTTGATGCTGTATTTTTCTATTGTATACTCTGTATTGATTTACAATATGCTTTTACGGAGTGAGAAAAGAAATTACGGAAGTTGATATTGGCAAATTCATTGCCAAGCATGCTACTTGCCCTGATTGCTACCCATTTTTCATCATATTAATTGATTAAATGATCATCAAATTGTGTTGATACATGACATGTTTTTTCAGCTACAAATATCTTTAACAAATTGTAGAAGAAATTAAGAATGTGGAAGTTCATTTGATTGGGGTCTTAAACCAAAACAAAACTCTCTATTATGATTAGTATGATTAAACACAATTATATAATATATCTATTATCAACTGTTTTGGATTATGAACTTGTAGAATTAGCAGTACTGGGCTAGATTCCCTTAAGGATTCGATTACTTTCCTTCAGATGGGGAAATCAGTGAACTTCCTTATGGATTGATTGCTGTACAAATTGGACTGTTCAAGTTGCTCTTTGAGCGTGTCATTTGTTGTGCAAAAACACAATCTATCTAATTCATGTAGCATGTTGACTTCACATGTTTTTTAAACTAGGCTGAGTTTATTTGATGCTATATTTCTCATCCATTCTGTTTTTTTTTGTTCAAAAGATTAATTTTCTTAAGTTCCATTACTGCTACAGTGCGTTCGAAATTATCCTGAATTGTTTTAGTGGCTAAGTTATTGCATGTTTCCATGACATGACAGGCCTTGCTGTGAAGCCTGGTGTCCTGCATCAGATTCAATCACAGTTTTTAGTATGTAAACATGCTGTATTATGTTTAGGTAGTGCTTGCAAACTCAAAAAAAAAAAAAAAAAGGCGCTTTTCTTCTAAGTGCTTTTTTCCAGCACTTTGGGAGTGTTTGGAAAACCAGCTTCTACTTATTTTAAGCAGAAATAAGCCAGAAGCATCTAAAGGAGTTGCTTTTCGCTTCAGCTTCTGGCTTCTAGGTTATCTTCGTAAGTAAGAAGTTTCTTGAAAGTATAAGTACATTTCAACTTTCTTTTCCAAACACTCCCCACTTTTACTACTGCAACTTTTTGCAACTTTAACTTCTACTATAGCTTCTCCAAAAGCAGTAGAGTTTGCAAACACTCACTTAGTCAACAGTACCATGTTGAGGAGATCCTTTAGCCTTAATCTTCCCTCGCCTTTTTAACAATTGCAGCAAATGGCAACAAGTATGATGACGAAACTTGGAATAGACAATTCCACATTTTCTGTTAATCAAGGTATCCTTCCAGAATCCTTACAAACTGGGACGAGCATGGTTAAGGAAGCATCACATGAAAATCATGTGGGAATTATTAGTCAACCGGTAAAATCTATACCAAAGAGTAAATATGAAGGCAACAACAGGGAAGCAGCAGTCACTTCAGAGGAGACAATATTAGCACCAAAAAGTGCTGCACAATATAGCAGTCGGACCGAAAATGTCCTCAACAACTTTTTGACAAATCCACTTCTCAAAGAGGAGGGGACCTCACTTCATGAACAAGTATGTATGTGAAATTTAGTCCTTTAAAATTGAGTGTCTTTGACATGTATTTCATTTGCTTTTTTTCTATTCAGTGCAAAGCAAATAGCAGACATCTTTAATTTTGGTTGCCCTTTTTTCTTTTTGTGGTGAAATCCTTAATTATATTTGTTAAAAAAAATAGCATCCATCGTTTATTGTATCATTGATTATCGCGGTCTTTGCATTCAAACATTTTAGTTTGTTCTCTCAGAGATTATCAAGCTTGGCATAACCATCTTTATTTGATCTTTGTTTTTATCACGTCTTCTAACATGTTTGACAATTAGCCTAGCATTTTATGTTAAAAGTATTGTCGAAAATGAAATATATACAGAGCTGTAATTTCTATACGCATGTCAAAAGCTATATTGATTGCTGAATCTTTACTCTGGACTGAGTTGAATTTTTTGTGGCTCGGGATTGAAAGTCAATGACTACTAGTTTTCGTTTCAGGCCGGTGCACTGCAATTGGAAAGCAATGTTCTTCAAATGGTACTGATGCATAAGAAAACTAATTACTTATGAATTGAACTTTTGCCACTACAGTCGAATAATATCTAATCAATCAAATCTTTGATGGAGCACTGATTTGATATCTAAATTATTTGGTGACTTCAGTTCATGCCCTAGTAATTTTTTAAAGTTGCATAAATTCTCCCAAATAAAGCTAAGGGCGAATTACATCTACTATCTCTGAGGTTTGAGCTAATTACAATTTTAGTCCTATTTTCAGAAATTACGAAAAACTCCCTGACATTTCACTTTAATGCCAAAAATTCCCTGAAATAGGCTGATTATTAGCATTTTTTGTCCTCATGGTGTATAGTTTCTGGGAGTTTTTGTAATAAAGTGAAATATCATGGAGATTTTTGTAGTTTCTGAAAATAGAGGGATTAAATTGTAATTGGGGAAAACCTCCGGGGTAGTAGATGTAATTCACTCATAAAGCTAATTCATCATTCATTTTGTTGTTTTATCTTGTTTTATCTCTAAAAAACTGAGTCTTTAGATGAGACGGACTAACAACGAACTTTCTTATGGCCTTAGGTTTTGAAACACCAGTTACTCATTGAGCAGCTGATGCAAGAAAACGAAAAACTTCGGCAAATATTGGTGAAAGAGTTGAAAGTCCAACCTAGCAAGCTACAATCTAGCTTCACAAGTAGGAGTAAGTACTTCTCATGTACCGAATGTTTTGAATGCCGTAGAAAACAAAGACGGAGGTGAAAGTATTACACTAATTTCCCTCGTCTCTACGGTTAAAATATGACTGTATTCTTGAACTGCAACTAGAGAAATTGGTTCTTGGGAGCAAATTGTGTTTAATCGAGTACCTTATTAGGAAGAAATAGAGGTGGCAAGTCAACTATCTTAAGCTAATTTTGAAAGAGAATAATAAATTAATTTTTCATTGTGATAATTCTTGAAATATCTTCCGAGGAAATTCATGAAGTTCGTGATTTTCACCATCAAAACTTTGGTCTTTCCTTTCTTGTATTTTTCCTCTTCCTTGGTATTTGTGGCGATAGGGCGTGTGTGGTAGTATTGTTTGAGATAGAGATAGAGACAGGACGGGTGGATCAGTCATTTATTTTTGAAAATTACAAAAAACTCCATAACATTTCATTTTAAGCTTCGTAAAATAAGCTGATTTTTGCATGTTTTAGTTTCGTGTTGTATAATTTCAGGCAAGTTTTTGTAATATAAGTGAAATATCATAATTTGTTTTTTATAATTTCTGAAAATAGAAAAAATTAAATTGTGATTAAGACAAACAAACATCAAATCTAGTAAGGGTTTATTACATTTGAATCCTAAATGAGTTTGCTAAACTACAAGTTGTTACCATCTCAGTCAAATGGCTAGCAAAGAAAGATCGCTGAAAGATGAGAAAAAAGGCTCGATGCAATTGAGTCGAGCGTAAATATTACACTTACATCACCTAGGAGTTTTATAATTGCAAAAAATGCTCAATTTTAGGTTTTCGTCAGGAACGGGCATTTTCTATAATTAGGAAATTCTCATGGGGTGTAATTATAATATTTTGACTAAGAGGGTTACGATTTATAGTTTAACAAATTCTTTTGGGATCTCAATGTAATTCGCTTTGAATTTTTCTACGATGGCCACCTGTCTGTTGATGGGAATTGTCTTATCGCTGTGTGTGGGAGTGGAGATGAGTGCAACACGCCATGTGCATGTCGCAATCCTTGTAATGGTCCTGTCCTCTCTCTCGACCAACCTACCTCCGCACTGCAGAAAGCTCATTGTTCTTTGATGCTTTTATTTTGCTTCTCCACAGTTGTTCAAAAGGATATAACTCCTCCATAAATAAATCTCCTACACATATTTCCACAGCTGTCTTAACCTAACCTTTCCCTCCACCATTGCTTATATTCTATGTAGTCCATCCACCAAGTACTTCGTTTTTTAAAATCCATTGAAGTTGGCATTTTGAATCTTTACAAAGACGAAATTATGTTCCAAATCCTAGCATGTGCATAGAGCCACTCCGTTGGGATGATCGCCCTCAATTGGACATCTATATTACTTGAGCCCGGAAAAAATGTTGTCTTCAATTGAGCATCTGTAATACCAGCCCTAAAAATACTAGATGGGAAACCAAAATATACATAGGGTTGGAGCGAACTGTATTTGCAATGAATTTTCTTTTCAGATTATTAATCTCACTTCCTTTTGTCCAAAATAAAATAGGTGAATTATAGCTATTATCCTCGATGTTTGTTCTAATTATAATTTAGTTTCTTTATCTTCTAATATTATAATAAACTGCCCAATATTTTACTTTATTACAAAAAATTCAATGAAACTATACTGGAGTCAAAATATTCAAATAATCAACCAATAAATGTGATGGAATTTTTAATAAGTTTTGAAGTAGAGGGACTAAAGTGTAATTAGCGCAAACCTTAGGATAATAAATATGATTTGCCCAATAAAATATGTGGCTCTGTTCTACAACTTTTCATTGTATATATCTTGATGTCATCTGAAACGTAAAATGGCATGATATATAAAGAACAGAACACTCAATTGATTCGGGAACAAACCCAAATTACAGGCAGCTCTGAGATCTGGTAAATCGACAATTTACCCTCAATATACAGAAATTGAGAAATACAACAAATATAAAGAGCAATTACGACCGACAGAAACGAACACATGATGAACAATAAAGAATAGACAAATGCTAGCTTATTCAGTCCTATAAATAAAACTAAAATCAGCTAAATTGAATAAATCTAGTTTTAAGCAGCAATTAGTGCGACTCCAGCAAGGAAGCTGCAGGCGAAGACGGAAATCGCAGATCCATGTGAAGTAGAAGCTGCCGACGGCGGAGGTGGCATATCAGACATAGAAGGCCCCGGGGACGGTGACATCATTGGAGGAGACATCATTGAAGGAGGCATGGGTCCCATTCCCATTGTCGGCGATGGAGGAGACGATGGCATGGTCATCGGTGGCATCATTTCAGTTGGTGACATCATTGGAGGAGCCATTGCTGCCATTGGAGGAGGCGATGAAGGTTCAACCATTGGTGGCATTGCTGTTGGGGACATTGGCATCGTAGTCATGGGCGGTGGAGCTGTCATGGCTAACGGAGACATTGTCGGAGACGCCATTGGAGATTGAGCAGCTGACATGGCGACAAGTGCAAATAGTACTGTGGATACGAATAACATGGTCATTCGAGAGGCGGCCATGCTAGCTTAAAGAGGAAATTGGCTTAGAGAGAGTGAGTCTGTAAACAATGTGAGTTAGAAGGTAAGAATTATATATAGAGAGAGATACATATAGTGATATACACAAATGTGGTCCGACTCAATTGCCAACATAAGTTGAGGTTGTGGAAAGAGCATTTTTAGGCTCGATCCATACTAAATACATTCATTGGGAGGGGTGAGAAATCTTAACTATGACTAAAGAGAGATACATATACACAGACATACGAGCGAGGGTATTCGTGCGCGTACTCCCTGACTTTAAAATTATTCTACTTATATATTGTATTTTCTAAAATTATATATTCCATAATATAGAATTTATTTTTTATTTAGTAACCCCTGAATATTTATAATACACACTTTCAGTCAAGACCTATGTTTTAAAATCCGGACCGGACGTCGAACCGGAGGCCTTACTGGTCAGGGGTTCGACCGGTTCGACCACCGGTCGAACCGGTATGACGTCATAATTACGTAATAATTATATTTAAATATATATAATATTAGTAATATTAAAAAAATACAGAAAAATAAACAAAATAATATAAAAAAAATTAAAAAAATATACCAAAAAATATAAAATAAAATTTCAACCATCATCCCATCAACCATGTAAAAATAATTGCATCAACCAACTCAAAAATTAAAAAACTCACCAAAGTCTAACACATCACAACATCCATCAAAATAAGACAAGTAGGGTTTCTTTCACAAAAATAAAAAATTGGGTTGACAAACTAAGAAATGAAAAGTTAAATCAGCAACTATTAAAAAAAAAAAAAAAAAACAAAAAAAAAAAAAACATTGAACCAGTGGTCAACCGGTCCGACCAGGACCGGTTTAACCGGTCAATTGACCGGTTTTGGCCGGTTCCCACTGGTTCAAAGGGGTCACCCGGACCGGAAGGCCTGCCGGTCACCGGTCCGACCGGTCGGACCGGCCGGTCCGGTCCGGGTTTTAAAACACAGGTCAAGACGGCTGCTGTAATGTGTGTGGAAGAGAATTTATCTTGTCAGGAAAAGCTAACATTGGGATAGATGCCAGCATAAATATGGACATCACATCAGGAATCGAATTTAATGGGAGAGGAAGTAGTAGATGACCATTACCATATCCAACAGCAAAATAATATGAGCAAATTTCACTTAAGGAGAGTAGTAAGTTGATTTAGTATTACTGTATATTAGATCACTTAAGCAAAGTTTAGAATTTGAATATGAACTTGTGTATGAAGTAACTGTATTGAGAGGGTCGCTCCGAAAGGACCTCTGCAGTACTCAAACAAAAAAAGAAATAGGTGGGTAAAAAAAAAAGAAAAGAATATATATATATATATATATATATATATATATATATATATATATATATATATATATATATATATATATATATATAAATTTGAAGCTCAACCTGTAATACTGAGATAATTTTCCGTGATGGAGTTTTTTATAATTTTATTTTAGGGTGAATTACTCAATTACAATTACATCTAAATCTCATGACAATTTAATTATATTTAGACTTATCGTAAGATGGAAAATTACATCTACCTCGCTGGATTTTGATAATACTATATGCTATGGCCCAGAAACTAAATCCATAAGCAAGTCCAATGAAACAGGGCCACCAGGTCCACATATGCCTTCCCAATTTTTGTACCAGGCTTCGAAGGAAAAGGTTGACCCAATTAAACAGTCGGCCCATTCGTTTGAAAACAAAAGCTGAAAACATTGCTAGTGCGTCACAAATTATACCTGCCGTCACAATATTATCTCAATCACAAAGATAAAGTACAAAGACAATGAATATTTATTGCTCTAGAATTGATTCACATTAATGATTTGATAGGGATTCAGTGTTGGTATTTATAAAGGAGCTCAAGTCCCATATATGGAAAGTAACTGTTTGGTTCCAGTAGGGGCAAATCTTCCGTATAAGAAAAGTGAATGTTGATTACAGATGCACTCTATTTTTAGTATGAGGAAACAATCTTCAATATAAAAAAAGTGATTGTTGGTTCCCGCTGCATTTTAATCTTTAGGATAAGAAAAAATTATTATCATATGCAATCACTGTAGATCTTGTTGATTCTTTCCAACAAAAGACACGTGTTGATATATATAAATAATCTAATCATCAAAACAGAAAGTCAACATAGGTCATTATTAGATTGAGCCTAAATATAGTTAGACTTCCATGACTTTTGATCATTATAATTTTAAGATGTATATCCTTTTAACAAGGTTTAACAAAATAAATTAGCATGTTTTTCAAGCTAATAAAGGTTTGTGTTAAGGATTGATTAGCTGCTAACCTTATTGTAATGTTCAAAAGTCGTGGAAGTCTAATTATACTTGAAAGAATGTGAGTGTAATTTTCTTTTAATTGTAAGAAAAAATAGGTCTTTTGGAAAGTATATAATTATTTATTATGTTTTGGGAATAAAAAAACTATAACGGGAGGTTAACAATGTTTTGGCATATTCAGTTTAATTTTTAATGGAATATTAGTAAGTGGGGATATATTTGTAAGTTTGTATCTTTTCTGTGGGTGAAGGTATTATTTTGATAAAAAAGAGTCCCCAATTGTTATTTCGTATTGCCGTAGGGTCTAAATATAATTAGTCCTATTATTTTTATTCTTCGGTTTTTTGGACTAATTGCTATGGTATATCATATTTTTGGCCTAGTCCGATATATTTAAAAGTCCAATAACGCTTCATAGACGGAGGACTTAATATGTTAAATTAGATTTAAGAAATTTAATTAATTAATTAACAATTTGGACTACAAATAAGTATATATAAAGGGATCGAAATCCCTAATCAAACCAAAAATAGGATCCCATCCAATCCATCAAACCATAATCCAAAGGCGCAAGGAACATATTCATCGACAATAATATCCCTCTCTCGGCCGGGCCCTTCGCTCGATCTCCTCAGGTCAAAATCATAGTCAAAATCCCTTATCAGGGTCGGGATTACAAGGCGAAGAACTAAATTCTTGAGTACTATCATCCGTCTTTCTTTTCCTCTCGTCCTTTTGCTTCTCCCGGAAACAATTGAACTTTGCCTTATTGCTATGATTGTTTAGGTGTTACGTAATTTACAGCCGTTCTTTTTTTTTTTTTTTTAAAGTTTTAGATGATTAGGAAGTAAAATATGGATAGCAATAATTGGCGGGAAGCGCAAGGGCAGGTTCGGATTCCCAGTCAGGTTATCGGCGGCGAAGCGGTGGCATCTGGGGGTATGGAAGGCGGTGATTGGAGGAATCAGTTACAACAGATTTCATCTCAGAATATGCAGAATCCTAACATTGCATCAACTGGAATGCCAAGTTCTGCTGGTGGCACGTCTCAGGGTACCATGCCTAATGTTCCTGGCCAGAATCCTAACATGCAAAACATACCAAGCATGTCTAATGTAACTTCAAATACAGTAGGGAATTCCATTGGCCAAGGGGTGCCTTCTAATATCTATGCAAATTCTCAGAGACAGATTCAGGGTAGGCAACCGCAAGGTGTGAATCAGAAGCAACAGCAACAGCAACAGTCTCAGAATCCTCAACAATTTCTTTACAATCAGCAACTACAGCAGCAACTTATGAAGCAAAAGTTCCAGCAGGGAGGTGTTCCACAATCTATGATGCAATCTCAGATCCAGCAGCAACAGCAACAGCAACAGAACCTATTGCAACCAAATCAGCTCCAGAATTCTCAGCAGGCTGTTATTGCAACCAATTTCTTCCTTGGTGCTTTCTCAGACCTGAAGACATGCTTAATTGCCTATATCAAAATCCCCAGTCTCATTATTGCGATTCTTGTTTAATTAAAACACTTATCTCATTGATTTGATGTTGATAATTCTATAATTTTCCAAGAAAGAATGTCTTACTACGTTGCAGCATGATACAACAACACTTCCTCAACAACCTAAGAGTGAGCAACTTGAAAAGCTCAGATTTTTTAAGGTTATGCTGGAACGCCTCATAATTTTCCTGCGAACCAGCAAGACCAATATTCAGCCAAATCACAAGGATAAGATCGTTGGACTTGAGAAGCAGATTGTCCAAATTCTTAATTCAAATAGGCCACGAAAGGCTGTTTCTTCGTTGCAAGGTCAGCTCAATCAACCTCACATGCATACTGTGCTATGAAAACATTTTTACTCTAGCTATATTTTTTTAATCCATGCCTTTTAAATTGTGTTTTACAATTATGCTATTTATATTTTACTAATACCTATTTAATTTTTAAAGATATATACATATATTAAAGACTTTTGTTATTGCATGTATGCCCCTTTATCTTTAAGAAATGAAAATACTTATATAAAATCAATTAAGGTAATTTATTTATTTTAATTTACTTCAATAGCATTGTTTATGAAAAAATTAACACTATTGCAAAGTTAATAAACGAAAAATTCAATATAATTTCTATATATAGATTGAAACAATCAATTTTATATATATATATATATATATATTAAATTGTTTGTTACGTAGATAATTATTATAAATTCTATGAAACTAATATTAATCTCTGTGTACCTGTCCTTATAACTCATTAATTATCCATTTCAATAAGTTTGAGTATGTAACTCTAAAAAAACTTTCATGTATTTTTTCCTCTATTCATTTGATCAATATTATACTTTTACCTTTGGATTTTAGTTAATATTGAGCTATGATTATGTTATTAGTCTCCTATGGTCAAGTAATGTTTTATTCTAATCATCTTGATAAAGATACTGAAAATTTTATTTTTTAACTTGATCTTTAGTTTAAATTTTAATTTTAGATTAAGATAGATTGATATTTTAATTTATTATAAATTAATCAAATGCATAATTTTAGAATAATCAAATTAAAATAAATTATTACATTATAAATATACAATCCAAGGCAACGCACGGGATTAAAAACTAGTTTCACTTAGAGTAGCAGTTGATTTAGTGGGACGAGATAATAGATAATTTTAGCAAAGTTTAGGATTCGAATCTTAATTTGTGTATGAAACAATTTTGTTGGAAAAGTTACCCCGAATTGGACCTCTAAAAAAAAAAGAAAAAAAATATGTATATAAATTTGAAGCTCAACTTGTAATACGGAGGTAATTTTCCGTGATGGAGATTTTTTATAATTTTATTTTAGGGTGGAATTACTCAATTACAATTACATCTAAGTCTCATGACAATTTAATTATATTTAGACTTGTGGTAAGATGGAAAATTACATCTACCTCCCTGGAATTCGATTTATCTTACAATGTACTATTCGGTAAGGGTCTTGGGGCATACATCTTGGGTGAGGTCGCAAAAGGTTCATAAACTGAATAAATCTCTATTTAGTGCCATAATTACTCAAAATTTTTGGATAAATATGAAATGAATGAGTAAAAATCAGACAATATGAAATGAATAAGTAAAAATCCAGTGAGTACTCCAGATGATAATATTGTATGCTATGTTAATTACAGGTCCAGCTATCACGTTCGAACATGAGGACATGGCCGGAGTACGCTTTTCCGCACAACGATGCTTTGGTAATAACAACTTTGATAGCACACCATCAGATGTCCCGCGTCTTCGTGGATGGAGGAAGCTCGTTAGACATAATATTCATGGAAGCGTTTAAACAAATGGACCTAGGCATTGTCCGCATCGAACCGGTCAACACATCCTTGTATGGATTCAGAAGAGAGAAAGTTGAGTCTATTGGACAAATACAGTTACCCGTGAGCTTAGGTAAAGGGAAGTATATGAAAACCAGACATGTCAAGTTTCTGATAGTGGACGCACCTTCGTCTTACAACGCTTTCTTGGGACGACAGCAGTAGGTATGTTCGAAGCCATCGCTTCTCCTTATCATTTAAAACTTAAATATCCAGTAGGTAACGAAGTGGAAGAAGTTCGAGGAGATCAAATCCTGGCGAGAAAATATTACATAGAGGCCATACGAAAGAAGGTGAAGAAAAATAAACCAATCGAAGAAGAAGGAGAAAAGCAAGGGAAAAAGAGAAAAGGAGCAGAAGGCGAGAAGGAAGGGATCGAAGTCATACGAGGATAGACGGGCACGAGAGGATAAGTGCTCGGGTACGGACAACAGGAGGTCTTAAATAACTAGTTATTTTATCGTTTTATATTTGCGAGTCAATAATCCCCCTCTTATGGGATGAATTAGAAGTAGAATTATTTGAAGCTTAGAGTCATGTGTCTGGTGTTTAAAGTCATTCGAGTCATTTTTTTTAGAATATTATGTCCGAATCACGTATTCGGCATTCAGTTATTTGCAATAAAATTTTCGTTCTTTTATTACAAACGAATATGACAGACGTAATAACTTTTTTTAAGCTACGAAGAGTTGTTACAATCAACGAAAAGTGATTACAACTACGAAGAGCCTTTAAAAACGGCTATGACGAATAAAACACCCCGAGAAAACTATCTTACAAGTTACTTGGGGTCGGGACATACACATATATACATACGAACAAAAATAACTTGTAAGAAAAACAAAATAAATTACAAGAAAACGACAAAACAAAGGCTGGATACACGAATAACGAAAGCCGATAATGAAGTTACGAACATATGAAAGACGAAGTTACGAACAAACATACGAATGATGAATGATGAAGTTACGAACAAACATATGAATAACGAAGTTACAAATGAAACATGAATGATGAGGTTACAAACACATATAGACACAAACGACATAATTACGAACATGTATGGATAAGCAAATAAGATACGAGCACATAACGATAAAGCAAGCATAACGAATAAACAAAACCTATAAAAGGCAGGCAGTAAAATAGAAATAATATACGGAAGTGATACGGAATAAAATCAAAATATTCAGTGTACGGAGGAAACGAAAAAAAAAATACAAAATGCTTAAAACAAGCATCAGTCTTTGCCTTCGTCGGAGCCGTGAGGAGGAGAAGGAATAGGAAAATCCGGATCAAGTAGTTTCTAACCGGCAAAACGATCTAAGAGGTTCTCAAGGCTCGCCCCAGTGACCTCTTCACCTCGAGAAAAGGCCTGTTGAACCCGATCTTCGCAAATTTGGAAGCCTTGGAAATAAAACCTCGTAGCTTCCTGGACCAAGGACTCCTCAAACTCGAGAAGAAGCTTACGCTTAGACAGAGTATCCATTTTCACTACCTCCTGCGCCGCCTCTATGGCACGAGAAAAATGAGGGATGATTCAGGGACGGGGGTAGACGAAGAAGGTATCTCCGTCTGCTGCTCGGGAAGGACCTCCGAGACAGAAGGTTTAAACTTGCGCTATTTTTTGGGCTTGTTAGCAGCCTTCTCCTGCAAAGCCTTCTTCAGGCAGGCCTTCCGAAGAAGTTCTACAAAAATAAAAGTCGAGCATAAGTAAAACAGTATGTGAGATTATTTAAATAAAAAACAATGACAAACCATTCACCAAGAAAAGAACGTCCTAGGGGTGAAGGAACATCCGTTACAGATGAACTTAAGCCATGTTCAAACATGTTGTGTAGCGCCCCCTGAAGGAGGGCCGCCACATCCGTACCGAAATGGATTCCCGAGCTTCAGCGAGGGGCCTCAACTCAAAAACCCACTCCGGCGAACGGCACTCACGCAAGCACTACCGGCAACAGCAACGACATCCCAACAACAACCAGAAAAGAGCAGAGAAAAATGCGGAAGCGATTTAATGTAAACAATCAAATCCATAAAAACCTACGAAGCTAACATAATATCAATTAAACATTTATAATACAAGATACATAATATTCATAAACAGATAGTGCCATCCATGGCTCAACTAGTCTACCCTATGCAATCCTAGATATCGTCAACTATCCCACATCAGGGGCACATAAGTACATAAAGTAAATAAATATAATAACAAGACTCGACGGTTGTTGGGACTACTGACAAGACAAACCAGAAAGACTGAGCCTATCTAGACCTGCTGATGCCGACTGACAAGATAGGTGACATCGCCACCTGTCTACCTGAAGCAAGAACCAAAATAGTAGGGGTGAGTATAAAGGATACTCAGTAAGGGGGTTTTTTATCATAGTTCGTCATTTATCTTTTAAAACCAAAAGTGGTGAGTGTTGCCCGTTTTGAGAAAGAATATGAATAATGAAATATAAGTTATGAAATAACGCAAGGCAACGCTCAGGATCGGCTTATTTGAAAATACAAATAGTTGACGAACCGGATCTTACAAAATATTTGCACGTAATATCAAACCGATAAATTGAAAGGGCGTTAGTTGAGTTACGAGGCCGTTATGGGTTCGAAAGACATGCTATGAGTAAGTTAGAACGATAATTAAACACGGCTCATAATTCAACTAATTAATGGAATAATAAAGGAAACTTCAGTTGGCAAGTTCGAGCCACGCTTCCGGGTTTTGTATATATATTTATAGGGAAATACGTATACTAAAGGAAGAAAACCGGAATGTGCTTCGACTCATAACTAAAGCCGTAAATCAGATAGACAAGCAAGAAATGCAATAAGTCATGCAAGAATGTGTCCCGGCGAGAACGGGCCCTCTCCTTATAACTCCCAATTGAAAATCATGCAAGCAAGTACTCCACCACCAAGGTTCATGGACCACGCAGAATTTATGGAAACGCGTGTTAACAACGTCACCCTTAACAGAATTTTCCAGGAAGCGCATAGCCTACAACGCCACCCTCGCACTAACTCAGGTTAGTCAACCTCCTGGCTGACCTAAGCAGATACGGATTGGAATATCCATCGGGATCTGCCCTGGACGCACGTCCCCAGGCTCACCTCCTGAATACTCCGGGCCCAAAACATACACGGTCCAGTGCTCGCGTTTGAAAACGATGATAGTTTGGGTGGCCAAAAGGGCCATTCGAAAATATGATGCAAGTAGTTAAGTATGAATGGCCAAAGGGGCTTTTGAGACAAGTTGATGAAACGATCTAGGAAATACTCATAAGCGTCGTACGCTTCGGGAGCATGCTGACGGATGTCCCTAACGACATTACTTATAAGTGCCTCAGATATCAAATAGTTACTTTTAAAACAAATAAGTTACTTGTCTCTAGTTGGAAGCATTTCAAATCATTTTTGGTTTTGCTATTAAAAGGTTGACTAAGCACATACGGAATAGTAAAGGCAGTACGACAAGTAATAAGAAAAAGTGGGGTAATCATTTATTTTGCAACCTATAATAGTCTATGTCCTTGCCCTAGTTAAAAATAAGTTAAACCCTTACCTGGCTCGACAAGACAGTACGAAAGCAAGCGGTAGTCAGGTTTCTCCCTCGTTGGACCCACCTGTAATACACAGGGCCTAGAGGATGAAAACAAGATCGACAATACTAAAAGCAAGACACAAGACAACAGATGACGCACGGCAATTCATATAGAATCCAATCATGCAATAAACGCAATATGGGAAGTAAATCAATTAAACATGTAAATTACGGTACGACAATTAAAGAATATTAATGAAATGTTAAATAATGAAAGAACGTAAATAATAAATATTAAAGGCATGCTTAAACGCAATTAGGGTACGTAGACATGCTTAAATAATATAAGGCGTTCTCTCGCGAATACAGGATTAAACGGATAAGAAACGGGAAAGATGGGAAAAATTCCTAAATGAGAAAGGTGTCAATTGACGGTCAAATAAGGTCGGATAATTTGTAAATTAGGAAGAATATCAAATCCCAAGGCTCAAGGAAGCTATAGGTGAAATCGGATTGATATTCGGAGGTCGTATGAGAAAAGTCAACATTTAAATGAGTGGGGTTGACCAATTCCCGAAGTGTAAGAAAGGAAAAGGCTAGAAAATACACTAAGTATGTTGCACCGGCCAACGCACAGGCTTGGCAAGCCGGTGCAAGCACAAAAGGGGTTGCACGGCCTCCCGCACGGTCTTGAGCACGGTGCCAAGACCGTGCAGGTGCAAACGGCCATGCGCACGGGCCTGTGCATGGGCTCAAGCCCGTGCAGGCTGAAAAGTGAAGCGCACGGGCTCCTGCACGGTCTTGCTCAAGACCGTGCGTTCGCCAATGTGGATCTACTGAGCAGCAGACTCAGCAAATCGCGAACCTCTCACGCGAATTCAAAATATAAATTCATATATCTCCTAATTTATACCATAAAACACCCTAATTTTTATATATAATCATATATATCATATAAGCTACATATAGACACAAGAATCACGTAAAATGGTCAAGTAAATCTTCCTAAACACGAAAATCCTAATATAATGAAATTCTATATAAAACTCAATAAAATCGCAACGAAGAGGGAACGAAATGAAATGGGGTAAAAGGATTACCGGTAGAAAATGTAGTGAGGATCGTTCGGGTTTTCACGGCTCGTCGATCGGGCGAGAAACTGGCTCGGTAGGGCGTCGGGAAGATTCTCTCATTTCCTCTCCTTCTTTCTCCTTTCTTTCTTCTTTCTTTCTTCCTTTTGTGAAATGAGAGGATGAGAGAGATAGATAGATATTTATGAAAATATCTCGGGGGGTAAAATGGTTATTTAGGTTTTTAAGGGCATTTATGTAATTTAAGTAATCGAGGGTATTTAAAAGATAGGTTAAATCAATCTTTTCCACAAGATTAATTAATCCAATTGGATAGATCGAGAAATTAGGCAAGAAAGAATTCGCGTAAATATTAATAATATAATTAAAATATTCGGGTCGTTACATGCTGCCCCCGTGATAAAGGACCGAGTAATCAAAGGAAAGATGCCTGAGTCGATGAAAAGGCTTGGAATAAAATTGTTTCAAGTCATTTAAGGTTGAGGGATGTTCGCGAGGGATTGAGATGGCAAAAGTAACCGATAGCTCCCAAGGAATTGGTCCTCTTATAAAGAAAAACTGACAAGACCATCTAACATCCGAGAAAGATCCTATATTGACAGGAGAATAAGTACTTTCTCTGGCGCAAAAAAAAAAAAGGCCATTACGAAAACGGTGAAGGCTGTAAAATAAACTAAACAAGGCAGCAGAAGGAATGACGTTTTCCCTAAAACATAAAGCTTGGAAGCCGAGTAGATAGCGAAGTCCATTCGGAACTAGTTGATTCAAAGGAACTTTGAATAAATGAGAAGCCTGATAGAGAAAGGGGCAAATGGGAACACAGAGACCAGCCATAAAATGCTCTTAAATAAAGGACATATATGAAGGAATAGGCCGATTATAGGAGTCTAGCGAACCCGGAAGGAGAATGTGATAGTCTTCAGGAATGTTATATGTCTAATAAAGGACTTGACGAGGAGGAAATGTCAATGTCGGGTTCTCGCCCTTCTTCGAAAGAATACGCAAACAAAGGTCTTTCATCGTAAGAAGCAGTAGGATGAGGAAATGTATCATGAAAAAGTTGTTCAATAGACGAAGGGGATAGCGAATCGGAATCAGAGTTCGAGTTGTTCGGGGTGGTACGAGAAGGTATTATAAGGGGTGAATTATGTTCGGGGATAGGACCGAGCGGAACGGTGCTAGAACCTATAAATAAAAAAGAATTTTTAAACAGAGAAAAATTTACGACTAGGCAAGTATGAAGGAGGAAAAATGTAGAAATACAGAAAAAGAAGTTACCTTGGTCTTGTTCCCAAGACACGATGTTATCTTGATTTTTTGCTGAAGAAATGTTGTTCAAATTGTGCGAGCAGAAAGGGGAGGAGCAGCAGAAATTCTTCTCCAGAAAATGTTTGAGAAACGGGGAAAAAGTAGAAATGAGAGGAGGAGAGAGCTTTGTATAGGTAGAGGAAAGACTTGTCAAGGAAGTCTCGCCTAAAATATTACACTTGAAGAAGGCACGTGGCAAAAAAAAAAAAACACCAAATAAAGGATGTTCGGAGTAAGAACGGCGTCTCAAATTCTGCGAGAAGATGAGAACTATGGGGGAATAGTGATGGTATCTCATATTTTGGGCCTAGCCCAATAAGACATAAAAGTCCAATAATACTCAATGGATTGTGGACTTAATAAGATTAACTGGACTTAATGGACCTGATTAATAAACCCATGATAATTAAGAGCCCTAAACCAATAATAACTCTAAAAGATGACTAATTTAAGACAGTAAAGAACTCTAACCCTAATACGATTTGGACTACGAATAAGTCTATATAAAGGGGTCGGAACCCCCATAATTCATCATCGAAAACATCCACTAAGAGTACTCGAGAACTCCCAAATACTCTGTCAAAAGAGCCTTGTTCGGGTATTGAAGAGCATCGTCCGAGCACTTCAATAGTCATCCCGAAACCCTGAAAACACATACGGTTATCAAAGGGGCTACTGTCGAAACACCTTGATAATCACCAATTCCAATCAATCCTTCAAAACAAACATCGAATTTATTGACGCGTAAATTGACGCGCATCAGGGTGAATTACTCAATTACAATTACATCTAAGTCTCATGACAATTTAATTGTATTTAGACTTGTGGTAAGATGGAAAATTACATCTACCTCCCTGGAATTCGATTTATCTTACAATCTACTATTCGGTAAGGGTCTTCGGGCATACATCTCGGGTGAGGTCGCAAAAGGTTCATAAACTGAATAAATCTCTATTTAGTGCCATAATTACTCAAATTTTTTGGATAAATATGAAATGATTAAGTAAAAATCAGACAATATGAAATGATTAAGTAAAAATCCAGTGATTATTCCAGATGATAATACTGTATGTTGTGGCCCAGAAACTAAATCCATAAGAAAGCCCAATAAAACAGGGCCACCAGGTCCACATCTGCTTTCCCAATTTTGCGCCAGGCTTCCAAGGAAAAGGTCTGAGCCAAATTAAACAGTCGGCCCGGCCCATTTACAAAATTTTTTTGAAAACAAAAGCTAAAATCATGCCAGTGCGTCACAAGTTATACCTGCCTTCCAAGATAAGCATAAATACCCATGTATGAATCATACCACCAACAGAATTATTTGAAAGCATAATATATATTTTTAGACGACAATTATAGGTTGAGACCAGTAGGGACGAAAAGTATTTTTGTATTTTAAATATATAGGATAGAAAAATAAAGGAGTTGTATTACTAATGAATACCGGAAGTAAGTTACAATCACAGAGATGGAGTACACACTCACAATATTATCTCAAACAAAGAGATAAAGTACAGACATTGAATACTTATTGCTCTAGAATTGAATGATTTGATAGGGCTTCCGTGTTGGTCTTTATAAAGGAGCCCAAGTCGCATGTAAAGGAAATAGTCATTCGGTTCTAGTAGGGGCAAATCTTCAGTATAAGGAAAGTGATCGTTGATTTAAGCGGTACTTAATTTTTAATATAAGGAAAGTGATTGTTGGTCCAGCTACACTCAATCTTCAACATAAGAAAAGTGACCGTTGGTTCCCGCTGCAACTCAATCTTTAGGATAAGAAAAATCCTTATCATATGCAATCACTGTAGATCTTGTTGATTTTTTCCTGCAAAATATAAATAATCTCATCATCAAAACAGAAGGTCAACATAGGTCATTATTAGATTTTGTTATACAAGTTCAAAATTTAAGCCTAAATATAGTTAGACTTCCATGATTTTTGATCATTACAATTTTAAGAAGTATATCCTTCTAACAAGGTTTTACTAAATAAATTAGAATGTTTTTCAAGCTAATAAAGGTTTGTGTTAGATTAGCTGCTAACCTTATTGTAATGATTAAAAGTTGTGGAAGTCTATCGGTATTTAGGCTTAAGTTGAGGGAATGTAAATGTAATATTTTATTTTAATTGAAAGACGAATGAGTTATTTTAGAAGTAGATGATTTTTTATTAATTATTTGGATTTAAAAAAAATGTATAAGGGGAAGTTGACAATGTTTTGCATATTCAGTTTAATTTTTAATGGAACATTAGGAAGTGAGGATATAATTTGTAAGTTTGTATCTTTTCTGTGGGTGAAGGTGTTATTTTGATTAAAAAGAGTCCCCAATTGTTATTTCGTATTGCCGTAGGGCCTAAATATAATTAGTCCTATTACTTTTATTCTTCATTTTTTTTGGACTCGCTGATTATTAGTTTATACTTTATCATCGTTTGCGTTCATTAATTTTCAAACCAAAACAGAACATATCTCGCCCAAATTCATCGACAATCTCCCTCTCTCAGCCCTTCGCTCGATCTCCTCAGGTCAAAATCGTAGTCAAAATCCCTTGTCGCGGTCGGAATTTTAAGGTGAAGAACTAAATTCTTGAGTACTATCATCCGTTTTTCTTTTCCTATCGTCCATTTGCTTCTCACAGAAACAATTGAACTTTGTCTTATTGCTATGATTGTTTAAGTGTTCCGTAATTTACAGCCGTTATTTTGTTTTTTTAGTTTTAGATGATTAGGAAGTAAAATATGGATAACAATAATTGGCGGGCAGCGCAAGGGCAGGTTCAGATTCCCAGTCAGGTTATCGGCGGCGAAGCGGTGGCATCTGGGGGTATGGAAGGCGGTGATTGGAGGAATCAGTTACAACCGGATGCCAGACAGAGGATTGTAAACAAGATGTAAGAATCATATCTTTTGGAATATTTTTAGTTAATCTTTGACTAGTTTTTTATTGAATATTTTTGAGCTTGCAACTTTTGTTTGGTTCATGTCGATTAATTTGTCTGATTCCAGGTGTTCTATTTTTTTATGTTCTTGTTATTTGTTGGGAGTTTGGGGCTAAAACATAAAATTTTGTATCTGAAGCTGCTGATGAACTGGTAACTTGTTATTGTATATTATCTTGGGGGAATTTTGATTACGAAATTGGTTTTACTTACTCGGCATAAGGTAACAGAGTCCTCATTTCTTATGGTGTAAGAAGTTTGCTGTCTGTAAACCACCAATTATATTCTATCACCGTATATATATTACTGATATATGATAAAACGTAGTTATATGTAATTGCACGGGATTACCTTCGGTAGGAAGATAATAAAATTTAATTTTTGCTTACCACACTGCTTCAGCTGGGATCTGATCATGGTTGGTCAAGAATGCTGAGAATCTAAGAGATATTTTATGAAGCAATATTATGCTGCTTTGTAATATGTCCCTTGGACATATTTCAAGCTGGAGTTCGCAGGATGGAAGATGTGCTTGGACATGAAATGAGTTACTGTGCACCCTATTAACGTGTTCTCCTAAATCTGCCCACCTTGTTTTTTTAAAATAAATTTGCTCGTATCTTTCTATTGTGTTGCTTGTAATGAAACAGCAGCTTATGGAAGTTCTGTTTAGCATATATTTCACAACTTTGATTTGTCTTAGTTGTGTGGAAGACTTACAGACTATTACATGGTGTCTAGTAAGCCAATTCATACAGTATATGAATCCTGTATATTTTGCTCATGTTGGGAAATCAAACTAAGTCTATGACACTTCGAAATGTATAGAATGGATACTTTGAAGAGGCATCTTCCTTTCTCTGGACAAGAGGGACTGCAGGAACTTAAAAAGATAGCTGTAAGGTTTGAGGAAAAGATTTATACGGCGGCAACAAGTCAGGTATGATTCCTTTATATTTTCCATATGCAGGCCAAACTTTACCTGGTGTGCTTAACTAAAGTCCGTTGTTACTTTCAACTTATTTACTCTATAATTTTATCCTTGCAGTCAGATTATTTAAGGAAGATATCTTTGAAAATGCTGACGATGGAGACGAAGAACAATATGGCTAATTCTGTTCAGCCTAATGCTGCAAGTAATAGCAAAAATCCTCAAGATCCAGGTAAATAAAATCTATGTGCTATTAATTACACAATGTGTCTTATTTTTGTTTGCTGATAGACAACTTGCATGTACCTCACGGATACTTTGCTTTTAGCTTGCCATTGGAAGCAAGACTCATAAGATTCTACGACATTTACTGACATCTTGTACTTGGAGACTTTGTTTCAGTGTTAGTGTTTCCTATGGTTTTTCCTTCATCAACATGGATCAAAATCCGAACTCTTCTTATTGATTTTGAATAGTAATTTCTAAGCAAGCTAGTAGCATTAAAAGTCATCTGATGAATGGTTTTGTGTTGGCTCTTCCTATTGAACACTACTGACTTAATTACATCCCTCAGTTACATAGAATTTGAGAGTTGGTCACTGTGTGAATGACGCTTGCAAATCTTGTAATTGGCTAGAAGCCTGTGACAAAATTTACTTTGATCTGTAATTATGCTTACTTTACTCCATCGTCCTATTGAACACTACTGACTTAATTACATCCTTCAGTTACATAGAATTTGAGAGTTGCTCATTGTGTGAATGACGCTTGCTTATTTTTTCTGAACGTTGTTCTGTAGTTATGCTTTCTTTATTCCTTCATTCTTCAAGTTTCCCTTGTATTTTCAAGTCAGTATCTTTGAAAGTCCAACTTGAAGTAAAATAGGGACATATGAGTCTTTGTAATTATATTCCTAGTCTCTTTCAATTTGATTCTTAGACTTGATTGGGTATTCATCCTGCAATTTTCGTCCAATCTATGTCCTTTTAGTCGTCTCAAATTTTGATTTAGTTTCCTCAAAAAAATAAAAAAAATTAAAATTTGTTTTAGTTTATATCTTTGGAATTCAAAATTAGGTCAAAGTTCAAACCGGGATGGAGGGAGTATATGTAATCACACTCAAAACACTTTTAGTTGCTTGGTTGTATGTCTGACTATTTTAAAACCTTTTCGTTATCTCAATTTGAATGCCTTGAAAGGATTAAGGATTTTTGCTTGGTCAAAGTGACTCCATTCAGCCTGTGGACCATCAGACCTCCTGTATCTGTCCGAAAGTCTATATTCATGAAGAAATGCAGAAGAAACCATGCAACACGTATAAAATAATTGATATCAAAGATCTATTTCTCTTGGGATGAGCAAAATCACATGATAGAGACAATAAGGAAAAGAGCAAATATTCCATAGATGATGCAGTCATTGTAGAGGTCTTAAAATTGCTACATTATGGAAGTATTCGTAATATAATGGCATAAGCCAATTGACCATTGTAAGTTGTATGTATCTGATTGCATGTCATCTCCATCTAGTCTCACGGGAAGCCTCCTGTTCCAGTATGAGGGTGAGTAGTTTTGGGTTTTTAAATTCGTTATTGATATTATACTTTTTAATGCGGTCTATGTTTAGGAGATTATAAGACCACTTAGTTCAGTACCTCATTAACAACCGAAACCACCTGAGTTCCATGAGGTAGTCCACATCAGTGCAATGTGTTTGAAGTTATCCTGAATCTTATTGTACTCGACCTATTCCCCCCCCCTCCCTTAAAATTGGAGATCCACATTCCACAACATCTATAAGATCTTTAAATCTCGTGCATTTGTGTGGTAATCTCTTGTTATTTGTTAGTTGCTCTACTTGCATAAAGGTCACTAACATTTTAAGTTTTTTTTGTGCCTACACTGTGTATTTGTCCCATTCTAATCACTTTTAGCTTCATTGAATACTTCTTCCCTACACTCTATCTGTTAGTGCTGTCTGGGTTGCTTATGATAGTGGATCACATTAATGAGTAATGTGTTCAAGTGTAGTTGCTGATGTTCATTTCCTTTTTGTCCCTATTCCAATTGCATTCTAATTCATCAACACGAGCTGTTAACTTTGCTCTTTGTAGCGATTTACTAACAACATGTGCCCCTGCAGGTTCTCAAAGCATGCAGTCCCAAATACAAAATCAGGTCCCGCAACTACCAATTCCTATGATTTCTAATCAATCTCAAGTGCGGCAACAGATTTCATCTCAGAATATGCAGAATCCTAACATTGCATCAACTGGAATGCCAAGTTCTGCTGGTGGCATGTCTCAGGGTACCATGCCTAATGTTCCTGGCCAGAATCCTAACATGCAAAACATACCAAGCATGTCTAATGTAACTTCAAATACAGTAGGGAATTCCGTTGGCCAAGGTGTGCCTTCTAATATCTATGCAAATTCTCAGAGACAGATTCAGGGTAGGCAACCGCAAGGTGTGAATCAGGAGCAACAGCAACAGTCTCAGAATCCTCAACAATTTCTTTACAATCAGCAACTACAGCAGCAACTTATGAAGCAAAAGTTCCAGCAGGGAGGTGTTCCACAATCTATGATGCAATCTCAGATCCAGCAGCAACAGCAACAGCAACAGAACCTATTGCAACCAAATCAGCTCCAGAATTCTCAGCAGGCTGTTATGCAAAATTCTTTGAGGCAAACACAAGCTTCTTCTACTCTTCAAAATCCACAGTCATCTCTTCAGCAATCAACTCAATCTATGCTTCAGCAGCAATCACAATCAGTCCTCAGACAACAGCAGCAGCAACAAACGCAGCAGCCTTCCATCATGCATCAGCAGCAAACTTCGATGCCGCAGCAGCAATTGTTGCCAACACAGCAGCAGCAGCAACAACAACAACAACAGCTCAGTGGGCAGCAGCCAAACACTGCAAACATGCAACAGAACCAGCTGATAGCACAGCCAAATAGCATTCTTGATGCACAACAGCAAAGGATGATCACTCAGCAAAACAGTATGTCTAACATGCAACAGCAGCAACCAGGTAGTCAGCAAAACAACATTCCCAACATGCATCAACAACATTCAACTGGTCAGCAGAACAACCTCACAAATATGCATCAGCAGCAATTAGGCCCTCAAACTAATCTTTCCGGTTTTCAGCAGCAGCAAATGGTTGGAATTCAACATGGTAACTCTAGCTTGCAAACTAATCAGCAACCTGTCCATATGTTACAGCAGTCTAAGGTTGCAGTACAGCAGCAAATGCCGCAAAGTATGGCTAATATGTTACCCAACCAAGCTCAACAGCCGCAGTCACAGCCAATGCAGCAGCAGTTGATGTCACAGATCCAATCACAGCCAGGGCAGCTGCAACAACAACTGGGTTTGCAACAGCAGACAAATAACATGCAACAAAGGATTCAGACATCTGGTCCCTTGCTTCAACAACAAACCACAATTGATCAACAGAAGCAGTTATTGCAATCGCAACGAGTCATGCCCGAGGTGCCACTACGTAAGTTTTTAATCTTCAAGTGTATCAAATATGGGTTTCGTATCAAATTGCATTAGTACTTCTTGAAGATTTTCAGTCATTTTGTTTTCACCATCAGATGATGCGGCTCCTTAAACTTGAGCATTGAGTTTTTAGACATGCGCACACACACATACACGCACACGCACACACACACACACACACTCTTATATTTATGATTTTCCTGACATGTAAAATTTCCAGAATTTTTAAGACAGTTTATTTCTTGGTTTGCAACTGCTTTTAAGCTTTACATACCTTTTCTTGAGTGGTGTTTTGATATTAATTCATATAATGGTGTCATTTCTTCATAAGCCAATGCATTTATTTTCATATAAATCTTACATACTTGTGCAATTGCATTGCATGCCTATTCCATGTCTTAGAATCAGAAAGTTTGTTGATGAATGTTGCTTCAATTAGTATTCATTTTTGATGAGTAGTGCTTCTCTAGTGCCATGGACGAGGGAAAATAGTAGCACAGATGTACAAATGGAAATTGATTCTAAATCTGATTTAGCAAACATGAGTAGCTAGTAAATCAATTTTGTCACAACGTTGTGGGTATTCTAAAGTTATGCTTCATTGGAAGAGGCTGATAGTAGTCAAAATTGATGCTTATCAGTGAGTACCCTTAGGAAAGACTCGGTTTAGTTCAAATTATTTACTGCTTTTCTCCATTATTTTGTAAGGGAACCTGTTAATGTGCTGAAATATTTGGACTGAATAACCAGCTTTTCAATGCATGTATTCTTTTTCTAGTGTCTACTGCAGACGAACGTTTTATTTCATTTTCTAATAAATTAACTTCATGAGAATGGGTATCATAATTAAGGAATATGGAATCAGGACTGAATAGGTAAAATCTTTTGGGCTTGAAGAAGAGAACCCCATCTGTGCTATGAGTCAGTCATTGAACCCCCAAATGAATATCAAATATGCTTGAGCCAAAATGATTTTTCTGCTATGTGATTTGATAATTGCGTCTGCGCATGTGCTGCTATGACTATCTAGTATGTAAATGTGCTGCTATGACTATCTAGTATGTAAAATCCTTCCCTCTAACCTATTGAACTAGCTAGAACATAATAATTGTAGCATCTTCAGATTCCTCGTCACAGACAGGAAATGCAAGTGGTGGGGACTGGCAAGAGGAGATTTATCAAAAGGTACTAGGCATCTTTCCTTTTCTCATCTAAAAGAATTTGCGAAATAGTTAATTGCAGGGTATCTATCTTCTAGTAATTGTCTTCTTTAAATGTTATTTCCACCTGTCGCTAAATGCATCAGTTTATCTGTTTTAAATTTAGTTTTTCATCCAATAATAAAAAATTTACTTTGCAGATCAAATCCATGAATGAGTTGTATTTACCTGATTTGAATGACATGTACCAGAGAATGGCTGCCAAGTTGCACCAGGTAAACTATAGTTCAATTATACATTATTATTACTTGATCTCTCTTTACAGCCAGTTGTTCTGAAATCGACTAGGATGAAGTAGAAATGCAAGGATGGTGGCTTTCACCAGTTCTTTGCCAGCTGCGTGTTTGAAAAAGATTAAAACTAACACACTCTACTTTTAAAGTTTTCCACTCTTATAACACTGATCTTCCTTGGTGCTTTCTCAGACCTGAAGACATGCTTAATTGCCTATATCAAAATCCCCAGTCTCATTATTGTGATTCTTGTTTAATTAAAACACTTATCGCATTGATTTGATGTTGATAATTTTATAATTTTCCAATAAAGAATGTCTTACCACGTTGCAGCATGATACAACAACACTTCCCCAACAACCTAAGAATGAGCAACTTGAAAAGCTCAGATTTTTTAAGGTTATGCTGGAACGCCTCATAATGTTCCTGCGAACCAGCAAGACCGATATTCAGCCAAATCACAAGGATAAGATCGTTGGAGTTGAGAAGCAGATTGTCCAAATTCTTAATTCACATAGGCCACGAAAGGCTGTTTCTTCGTTGCAGCAAGGTCAGCTCACCCAACCTCACATGCATACTGTGCAACAGTCGCAGCAGCAACAGCCTCAAATGCACACGAATGAAGCTCAATTGAATTCCCAGATGCAACCAATGAATGTACATGGCTCTGTCCCGACAACTCAACAGAATAATTTGACCAACTTGCAGCATAATTCCTTGTCTTCCATATCCAGTGTTTCAAATACTCGCCAGAATATGATGGATGGACTACAGCCTAGTTCAAATATTGATCCTGGACAAGGCAATGCATTGAACCAAATGCAGCAAGTAACTATGAGCTCTCTACAACAGAATCCCGTCAGTGGTCCACAGCAGATGAGTATTAACTCAATACCATCGCAAAGTGGGCTAGCAACGCTGCAGTCAAATGTTAATTCCTTGCAAGCTAATTCAAATATACTCCAACCGCAGCAAATAAAACAGGAACAACAGATGTTTTCAACCCAGCAAATAAAACAACACCAGTACCAACAGCGGCAGATGCAGCAGCAACAATATTTGCATAGACAGCAGTTTTTACAACAACAGCAAATTACTCAGCAGCAGTCAGATCAGTTGCCTACACAGCAAATGATGCAGCTTAATCAGATGAATGACACAAATGATATGAAGATGAGGCACCAGATGGGTGCAAAATCAGGAGTTCTTCAGACAGCACATAATTCTTCTACCCAACGGCCATCATCATATCATCACCAACAAATGAAATTGGGAACCTCATTCTCACAGCAGGATGGCTCCCCTCAGATTGGTCATCACGCTTCCCCTCAAATTGATCAGCAGAATCTTCTTCCATCCCATACCAGAGCCTCACCATTCATTGTCCCATCCCCATCAACATCCATGGCTCCATCCCCCATGCCAGGTGATACCGAGAAAATAAATTCTGGTGTTTCGTCTCTCTCAAATGCTGGAAACAATATGCATCATCCAACCACTGCAGCAGCAGCAGCATCTATACCAAACCAATCCCTTGCTATTGGTACTCCTGGGATATCAGCGTCACCTTTACTAGCAGAATTTACTAGTCCTGATGGCACTCACGGGGTTACATCAACCATTTTTTCTGGAAACTCGAACATTGTGGAACAGCCACTGGAACGGTTAATCAAAGTGGTAAGTGAGATTTTCTGTTATTTTTTGAACCCATGGCTGCATCATGCATGGACTTGAGATTTTATTTTGTATCTTTTCTTTTGACAGGTGAAATCAATGTCTCCTAAAGCGCTGAGTGCCTCAGTCAGTGATATCAGTTCTGTTGTTAGTATGGTTGACAGAATCGCGGGATCTGCACCGGGAAATGGATCACGGGCTGCAGTAGGTGAAGATTTGGTTGCTATGACTAAATGTCGTTTGCAGGCCAGGAATTTTTTCACACAAGATGGGCTCACCGGTACCAAGAAAATGAGACGTTATACAAGTGCTATACCATCCAATGTTGTTTCTTCTACGGGCAGTGTGAGTGATGGCTTCAGGCATTTAAATGGTAATGAATCTGATGGTGAGTCAACTGGAGCATCGAGCGTAAAAAGGCCTCGGATTGAGGTACACCCTACATTAATTTCTTTCTCTAATGGAGCATAAGCTATTAAAGAGCAAATGCCCTTTAATGGATAAGCAATTAGAATGCGAATTTCATTGCATTTTTCATATGCATGTCCGCTCATCTGACTTGTCATTATATTACTATTTTATTGTCGAGCTCCAGGATTGCTACATATTTATCTAACAACAAAGCTATAGAGGTAGCATCACTATATAGTGTCGATGACTCTTATAAAGTAGTGTTCTAAGATCCATAAAAAGTAGCAATATTAGATTCAGCATCACGGTAAAGTAGAAAATAGGATAAAACAAATAATTGGGTTACAAATATAGGAGTTTTGTGTTCCTTCTGTTTTTTTGCAATCCTATTTTCTTTCTAATCTTTCTTTACCTTAGGAGGGGGCTGTTAATGATTGTTTCTTTCAGGATGTACGAGGCTTTTTTTAACTCAGTTATTTTATTCTCCTTTACGAGATAAGTTCCAACTGACATGCCCCTTTGAAATGTTGCTTTCCACATGACTTTCAGCTATGCATGTGGGGCCCCTCAGTAAATTAAGCGTGTGTTATTTAGTTGTTATTTGAAGTCTTTGGTTTTATTGTTTGATATGGATATTAAATATTTAATGTCTCATCCGAAGTAGCTTACACTTTAGTTAACACAGTCATTCATTATACTATTTGGGCTGAATTCCTAAATCAAATACTGAATTTTTCTGCTTTCTAACAATTTAAGCTTTATAATGAGGTGGTCATTCAATATTGATATTTTGAACTTAAGAGTGCTGAGTGCCTATTGGTTGTTAATGTCAAAGATGATTTGTTTTTGTTTACAGGCTAACCATGCACTTGAAGAAGAGTTGCGGGAGATCAATCAAAGACTTATAGACACAATTGTGTATATCAGTGAAGATGATGTTGATCCAACTGCGGTTGCTTCCGCTGCTGAAGGTGGAGAAGGAATTATTGTGAAGTGCTCTTTTAGTGCTGTGGCACTTAGCCCAAATCTGAAATCACAGTATGCTTCAGCCCAGATGGTGAGTTGTTTGAACCTCTTAATGCCTCTTGCTAACATTGTCTTTTTTTTCTCATAAGTTAATACTAGGTTGTCTTTCATGAAATTGCAGTCTCCAATTCAACCTCTTCGATTGCTCATTCCCAACAATTATCCAAATTGCTCTCCTATACTTTTGGACAAGTTTCCAGTTGAAGTCAGGTGATTTTTACCGTGATGATAATCATTTTCTATGTTGAGCTTTAGTTACTGATAAAGGGCTTGTTAATAAATCTATTTCGTTGCACATTAGCATAATAATAATAAAAAAAAAATGTAAAATTATAGAACATCCATATCAAGTTTGCATCATTTACTTAGAGTTATCTCAGTTGTACATATCATAATCAGAACACAATATAAATGTAAAATTTTCATTCTCCACCTAAGTAGGAGCATGTGGTAAAATGTAGAGTAAGTTTATGAATTGAAGGAATTGGTGTTGGTGCTTTCACTTGTATAATGGGTATTATATTGAAATTCTTATTTCCAACTAATTTTCATCCACAGCAAGGAATATGAAGATCTCTCGATAAAGGCGAAATCAAGATTTAGCATCTCCCTGCGAGCTCTAGCACAACCCATGTCCCTTGGTGAGATAGCAAGAACTTGGGATAATTGTGCTCGTTCCATCATTTCGGAGTATGCTCAGCAAAGTGGTGGAGGAAGCTTCAGTTCTAAATATGGAACCTGGGAGAACTGCTTGAGTGCGGCATGAATCAATCATTACTCTCAATTCAACACCATTTATCAAGTTATGGAATAGACACTGTTTGCGTGTAACTTAAACTGGGTTATGATATACAGTATTACGGGTGATGTTCTTGAGCAAAAAAATCATTTTTCTTGAGTTCATATATCAACACAACTGTGTACCCTTGAGTTTGCGCTGTTTATGAAACAAATCCTGAAATTTTGAATCCCAAATTAATAGAATGATATCCATGTCATTTCAGTCATCAATACTTTCTGCAACTAAGTTTTAGTAATAATCACAAAAGATCCCCTAAAGTTTTTGTGCCGTTTATAAATCATCCTAAAATTTTGAAAAATACAAAAAAAAAAAAAAACACCCTAAGTCAATCATTCTATGGTAGTTTGAAGAGTTTTTTTGTTATGGGAAGATATTTAAGATTCTGACATGTGTTTTATGATTATCAATCAAGATCTTAAATCCTTTCTTGGTTTTAATCATAAGACACATGTCAGAATCCTATAATATCATCCCCACTAGGGAAGATCTTAGCATCAACCTAACCGCCACCAGCAGTAGAGAGAGAGAGAGAGATTGCTGGTGCAGCCGCAGCTGTGGCGACGGAAGTTAGACAAGAGAGAGAGAGAGAGAGAGAGAGAGAGAGAGAGAGAGAGAGAGAGAGAGGTACTTTAGTGTAAAGTGAATAACCAAGAATCCTCGGGCATTACAGAGTTACGCATCAAAAATAAAGGCTTCAGGTTGAAGCTCATTCTAAAGTTACTGGCTATAGACACACTTCATTATAACATTACTATGACCTACAGTGAAACAAAAGTACACTTTTAACATTTTAGAAAACATAAAGGACTAGCCTCCTTGATGAATTGCCGGTGAAAACTTAACCAATCTCAGTAAAAATCCTTCTAAATTAGGTTGGACCTTTTGAGTTCTGACAAAACTCCCCTGTCTTCACTGCCCCTCTCATTGTACAGAACCTTCAATATTAAAGAAAAATGTTATTACATGACATTAGGGCAAAAGTGAAGAATAATTATTTTAAATAATGTACCTTGTCAATAATCCCATATTCAACAGCCTCACTTGGACTAAAATATTTTGGTCGCTTTAGGTCTGTTTCAATCTGCTCTGTTGATTTTCCGGTATGCATTGCGTAGATTTGAACCTTTCAAAAATCAAAGTAAAAGAATATCTATGAAAAGAAAAAGAAATCATATATCGAAACTAGAATATGAGACATGGATAAGATATAACATAAAAGCATACAGCATTCCTTTTGAAATCTGCCTATGAACTAAAGTAGTTGCCTTTACCATCGTATTCTTTATAAGTTTAAGATATTTCATCCTAGTCTCAACATCAGTTGCTTGTCCCTGATACCTGGAGATTGGCTGTAAATTACAGCGATAGTCAATGTCATAATTAAAATACTGCCCGAAGTAAAATAGGAAAAAGTAATGCAAATAATATGATGTTTCTGCATCATTGTTTTTCTCAGAACAGAAACTCTACTTCAATGTTTTGCTTGGGTTAATTAGATCTACTGCCCTTGAGGTTTGAGCTATTACAATTTAGTCAACCTGTTTCCAAGTACTACAAAAAACTCCCTAATATAGGCTGATAATTTTCATTTTTTGGCTTCAAGTAGTATAGTCTTGGGGAGTTTGTCAGGGAAGTTTTAATCGAGAACAGCGGACTAAATTGTAATTAAGGCAAACCTCAGGTTTTGCTATGGTGGGTAGTCAGTATGCAAATCCGACAATCTATTTTCTTAAAGATAATTTAAACTGATATATAAAGGTATAGCCCAAAAACGCAACCTCCTTCATCATGATTGTTGCTGAGGGTAAGGCAGCACGATTCCCCCTTGCACCAGCAGCCAATAGCAGAG
The DNA here is from genome assembly GCA_958496215.1 of Verbena officinalis. Taxonomy (NCBI): domain Eukaryota; kingdom Viridiplantae; phylum Streptophyta; class Magnoliopsida; order Lamiales; family Verbenaceae; genus Verbena; species Verbena officinalis. The sequence continues at coordinate 4,374,048 of OY292385.1, forward strand.
AGGCATCCCCCCAAGCATTGCCAACACATAGCGTAAAAGTAGGTGGCGCGATACACCTACAAAAATTTAATGACCAAAAGTTATGTTATAATTTTGATCCATAATTGACGGAAATATCCCAGTATAGAATTCTTGCCAAGACTTTCACTATTTCAGCAGTTCTAGTCATGACATAAATTGTCTACGCAGCCGCTAAGATGAACTTTTGGTTGCACTTCCGAAGTCAAAAAATAGTAAAAAACTTATTAAGCATAGTGATGTATGGCTAAAGATTTACATCATAATATCATATAGTGTGAAAGCTTCTCTCTCATAGCCCAATTGCACATCACCCTGCAGAAAGGACGATTACGAAAGAAAGAACAATCAGTAACTAGAAATGCAGTGGCCAGGACTCACATAAAACACTAGCAAGACATAATAAGGAATTTTTCAGTGAACTTTTGAGATTTTGAGTATCTATTCATATGACTGGATGTGTTTGTTGGTATGTGTACACATATTGATTGTAGTTGTTAGGTCGATCAAAGATCCCTTTTCTCTTTTCTCTGAGAAACTAAATGGTGCTGCCGATATAATAAAAAGATAATCATAATGAAACAATAAGCTCTAACCTTGGTAGTCCCAGTGGAATTTATGTATAGGTAAATTGGTTTGCTGGGATCGTCCTGCTCAAGCAAATAGAATTGTCCTAGGATGAGTTCAACAACAGATGGAGCTAAAGGCATTCCCAAGTAAATAATTCGCTGCTTGTGCAAGTACGATGGTAAATCAGGTGGAGGTTGATCCCTTGCACTTCCCCTTGAGAAAGGAATTACCTGTTAATAGAGAAGAGTATCAAATGAAAAGAACAAGCTTTGTAATAGATTATCAGAATATACGTCAAGGAAAACCTAGTAAAATTTACTGAAACTTGTTTTGGTACCACAATTAATTGACCATATATTAGTAGTGTATGTTTTACTTGGTTTAAGTTGTTTCAAGTTTTGAAGTCAGAGAAATATATCATCAAAGCTCAATAGTATTCTGCAGTCATAATAATATAATGAAACCTAGCAAATGCTGTGTTTTGGACATGAAAAGAGCAGCATATCCTAGAAGTTTGACATAAATAATGATGATGGCTACTAAATTCAACAAACGGCTTTTCTCAAGACAAGGAAAAGCAGTAACTTATCTGAGAGGTTGATTCAGAAAATGATGGATTATGAATATGAGCATGGTATCTAGGTGAGAAGTTGCACTTCAACTTCGTTCAGGCCTAGTAACTAAACCCAACCATTTCCATCTTACAGACATAGTTCTGAATATTAAGGAATCAATTCAAGGAGTTGACACATCTTATTATAGCCTAGTCAAGGGATATCCAAGCATAAAATTTCTTGATTTAGGCCCAGCACAAGAGGATTAACTGCATCTAGTTCAACAGAAATTCTAGCACTTCATATTTGTTTCCTGTTGTTATGGTCTATAGATGGGGTGGTATATTATTTCGGTAAGCATAAAAAAGTAAATATCATCGAAGAGAGGTGATAGCCTAAGCTTAAACTACTCTCTGTTATCCAGACACAATGTGGAACCATTTTCTTTGCTATTTTCTGATCGAAATCAAGAAAATTTAAACCTGTACAATTCCTCCACGGCTCCACCCATCATTACTGTGTAATCACCTTATCGATATCCCATAAACTTGCATCATCTCAAAACGGAGCTATTTTTATCCAAGTAGACAACACAATAACTGTTCTCTCACACAATTAGAAAACAATATCATATAAGAAACCCACTACTAGCAGAAATGCCTCCTTTCATTGATTAAACTATGTTAAAATTACAGTCCCAAACCTCATCGGCATACGAAATTCCATTATCATATACTGCAGGCCCAAATTATCTCAGTATAAACAGACACACACATATAAATATAAAGCAAGAACGAACCATGGTCACAACGCCACGTTTGGCTGTAGAAGTTGAGTAGGAGGAGGGGTTTAGAGAATCGGGTCGGATTTGGACACCCAAAAAATGGCTCGAAAGGGAGCGCCCTGTGAAAGGAGATAGTAACCTCGTGGATAGAGAAGGTCTACGAGATGGAGGAGAGGCAAGACATAGATTAGGGCTCAGCGTCATTCGAGTAGTTGGAAGAAGATTCGAAGCCATACCCGCAGCAGTAGCAGTGAGCGAGGTTTGGATTAGAGAGTGCAGAAAATGGGGGAAAATTGCAGAAACCAGAAAACCCCACCCTATGAAGTATGAATAAAATAGTATATAAATTCGGGAGACATCAACTTTGGAAAATTAGATTTTTGGGACATAAATTTATGGAAATAGATAGTCATCATTTAACATAATAAAGAGTTGTATATTAAGGACAAAATTTACCCTAAATAAACTTTCTCATTCGAAAAACTCGTGTGACTAGAAACATTAGTAAGCAATTTCCTTCCCAAATCACTATCAATTGTCAAATAGTTAAAAACAACCATTTAGACTATAATTTTTTGGATATTATGACTTTTTTAGATGGGAAATTCTAACTCAATCTAATTTTTTTCCTAATATATAACTTTTATAATATTAGGGAATAGATTATCCATTTATATAAATTTATGTCCCAAAATTCCCGATTTTTATAAAGTTGATGTATGAAATTGTAAATTTTTCTATGAATTTTATAAGAATGAGTGTATAATAATAATAATAATGATGATGATGATGAGTGTATTGAAATACATTTAACTAATTTAAATAGTTGGTTGGGTTATCTCACGTGTGTTATAGATCATATTATTTCGTGTTTTTTTTATTGGTAACGATGCTTTAATGGGATTAATCTATATAAATGATTGATTGAGTAATTATATTAACATTTTTAATTTAATTATGAGAGAAAATATAATTAATAGGAAGTACTAATTACTATTTTTTTAATGAGTTAAATACAGGAATACAATATTAATGAGTTTATATTTTGGGTTAAACTATTTAAGTTAGACATGACTAAATTATTAAATTTCTTTGTGCCATAGAAATTATTCAGAGTAATTTAATTAATTTAAACTTCAAAATAAATTAGTTTGTCAGCTTTAGAAGATTTAGAGACTACTGTTTGTAATCTCTAAAAAAAATTCTAATATAAGTGCTTTTCTCAGCATTTTGTGTTTCCAACTAATTTCAATTTTTGTTAAATTTAAGAAGAAATAAGCCAGAATCTTGAATCACCTAAAGACATGCTTTTAGATTCTAGGTATTTTTCTAATTAAAATAAAACTATAATTAGTAACTTTATTAAAATTAGAATTGATTCTCATTTTTTTTTCCTAACACTCAATTACTTTTTTTTTCTACTTTAAACTTTTTTCCAAATATTTCATACTTTTATTACTGTACTTTTTTTCAGTTTTAACTTTTTACAAAGCAGGAAACCTTGCAAACACCTTCTTTTTAACATATCAAAACCTGCCATTAATATCTGACCAATTTAGCTAGTTTTCTAAAATAAAAATCCAAGAACTTGACAATATATGCAATGTGTAACCCCAAAAAAGATTTAAATGGAAAGAAAAACTAAAGCAGTCCATCTATTATTAGCAATTGAGACTATAAGATATAGTGGAAATGGATTTACACTAGCAACTCAAACATATAATAAACTCTGTACACCGCATAAAAAGTTACTACATTATATCACACAAAAATGAAAGGAAGTAAGCACTTCCATACCAAACTTTTGCATTCAAATATATATAAGTGTAAATTACACAATACCCGCGCTGTTTGTGATTTTACTATCGAGATTTTGCAATCTTATACTTACACATCTGAGGGGGTATTTGTATGGCTTTTCAGGAGATATTATGTATACATTTTTATGTCTCATCGCAGTATTTGTAAGATTTCAATAGTTTTTTGGATTTTTAAGCAAACTTCGGGGTTTTGTGTAATTTTTTCTATATATATAAATCCTACTATTTTTTTCTGCAAAAGCATTTTTTCAATCCCTTTGATCACTTAAAAGGGGTTCGGATGTGGAACCTGTAACAAATGAAATTTACACATAATTAGCAATGGTATGACAGAAAACTTTGCATCATTCGGATGATGGGATTAACAAAGCAGAAATTTTGAAATAAAAGGAATAATTATAACTACCCTGAGATATGACCTAATAAAAAATGGAGATTTACATTTGCTACCCTTCAGATTTAGTTAAATTATAAATTAGTCTTTCTTATTTTAAAAATTACAAAAGCATCCCTAAAGTTTCATTATTCATGTAAGACGTTCATTGGATTTCGACTATGTTCATCTTAGTCTTACTACGGATGGTGAAGTTCGTGAGAGAAAATGAAACTTAGGGGGTGTTGGTAATTTCTGAAATCTCATCAACTTTTTTGTATTTAGAGCATACCTCAGAAGTTAGAATACATAGAATTACTTCGGCCTCAAAGAAGAGATAAACAAGAGAAACAACGAAGAAAACCAAAACTGCAAGAATATTACCTTCTCGATGTCTGGAAAATTTCTCTTTAATTTCACTCATCACCAAATGAGTTAAAAGCAAACCAGCAGCAAAAGCACCAATTATCAGCATATAAAAAACTGCATCCCAACCCTTCGACGATAGAATTCCGGTCAAAAGAGGACCTAAAGCAGCACCAACTGATCCTGTGCCATCAATGATAGCCGTAACTGTTGCCAAAGCTCGAGAATCGCCTTTTAATGAACTGTGAGTGCCGAGATCAGCCGAAACCGCGGTTGTGATTAGTGCATATGGCCCGTTTATGAGTAAACCAGCTATGATCATGAGAATAATATTAATGAGTTTTGATGTATTTCCATATTTACGGTACAAAATCATTGAAGGGATCGCTGTGTACATGAAGCTCGCAGCCGTGGTAGCACGAGCTCTAAGCTTGTCGGATATGTAACCAGCAAGAACTCCGCCGATTATTCCTCCAACGTCGAATAGAGTGGAGAGATTTCCGGCAGACTTTACCGACATGTATTGTCCCTCAATGGCTGTATGATCATATTAGAGTTCAAAAATCAGGGGAAAAAAAACAAAGAAAGTCTTAGAGAAATAAATTTTAGGACATATTACATCTAAATCCCCTGAAATTAGATAAATTACAAACCGATTCCTCTACATTGAAAAACTATGGTAATACTACCCTTTAAGTGGAAATATTTTCGAAATATTTACATATTTATTGATAACGTCACAAACTATACAGTAATTTCTTAACTTGGAGGGATTGATTTGTAAATATACCAAATTTAGAGAGTCACATGTAATTACGAATGTAACGAACAGAGTTGAAACGTACCGGTATGACTAAGGTAGAACGGCAACCAATACAGAAACGTGTACGCCACCAACTTGGCAAAGAACAGACACAGAGCAAACGGAATAACTCCCGGTATGAAACAAGCTTCAACCAGTCCAATACTCCTCTTAGACGACGACGACGACATCGTAGAATTCCCATTATACCCTTCCATCATCCGTGCCTCTTCATCATGCGGCCCGACGTAACCATTCGGGCTCGAAAACCCCACATCTTCTGGATAAGCCGCCAAGAACAAATACACTATTATCCCACTCACAAAAATAAAGCCCCCAGGAAGAATAAAAGACCATCCCCATCCATACTGCAGAACACTAGCAGCAAGAAGAGATCCACTAATATTACCCACAGATGTATGAGCATTCCATACACCCATTATCAGCCCTCTCTTCCTCTTACCAAACCAGTTACCGACAACGGCGACAACCGACGGCCAACCGGTGGCCTGAAACAAACCAGCAACCATTTGCATCACTAAATAAAATCCGAAACTGTGAATGTTCCAGAAATAACCCATTCCGAATAATCCCACAAAAATACCACTGCCCACCATTCCGGTAGTCAAGAATATGCGGAGATCGAGTTTATCGCCTAAATGTCCGGCGACGTACATCCCCATGGCGTAACATGCAAGAAATGCTAAATCGATCGTGCCTAATTTGGAAGTTCCGTCTTTTCCGTTAAATGGAGCCCAACCAGTGTTGATGCTATTGTTTATCGTCGTTTGATTTGTTTCTCGCTCGATGAATATATTGCCGATGGGCCATGGGGAGAATTCGAAAGCTACTGCTGTGTAATTACTGGGTTTTGGATCTAGAACGCTTTTGACTATACTACTGGGTTTCCTTGAAGCGTGGTATGCAGTATATGCTAAGAATGTGACCGACAAAACGACGTACTTGTACGTCGTCATGCTCAAATCTGATCCCTTGATGCTCTTTAACAGTGAAATCCCAGAAGGATTTCTCCTGGGACAATTATTATTGTCTTCGGTACTCGCACTCGACATGGTTCAAGAATTGGAAAAGCTATGTTACAACAACATTCTTGATTATGAATATGAAAATGAAAAGTATACGCGGTTTTGTTTGGATCGATGATCTGATGAAACTGTCATATTTGGGATCGGACGATGTTTGAAACATATTTTGTTGTTATGGAGAAAAGAAATTGGTAGTGCGAAGTTGGCGGGAGGGAGAAAGTAGCCATGGAAACTTATGAAATTGTGCTTGTTTGGTGCCGCACATACAGCTTGACGGTTAGTTCATTAATAGCACGTTAAATATACTTTACCTTATCAAAGGAGTTGTATCACCAATTCACTAAGTTTAGCAGTTCTACCATATACTAGCTTAATCAGAAATTTTGGGTTCGAATTCCTCAAAATGCAGACTTTCATTGTCTCATTGATAGAGAAGGTTTTACATTTTAGTAGTCCGACCCAATTCGATCAATATAAATAGGCTTTGGAACCAAAAGAAATCTAAGAGTTGTAATTCCATATGTTGTACTGGGTAATAAATATTTAATTTGTTCATGAGAAATAGTTGTTGGACAATGGAAAATTTCCATTAGTTTTTTAAAAATTTTAAAATATTAGGGATTATATTGTTATTTTTCAAACTAGAGGAAATAAATTGTAAATGACAGGGGCTGGTTCTTGTAATCGCATACCCAGTGGCTTTTCAGTTTTCCTGCCATGGTGTCAATGTTAACAATGTAGACAAGTGATTTATAGTCACGTATGTAATAATGTATACTTTAAAAAGAACAGCTGATCACTTGACAAGCGTGATACACTTACACCATAATTAGATATGTTCGACCAAACTAGAATTTTTTTTCAATATTAACAAAACCAGGAAGACACAGCAGAAAACGTTTGTTGCTTGCCGCTAATCTAATTAACTGATTACAACAAAGGAAATATCAATGGCAAGAAAGAAAGGCAAAAATTGCTGAAGCTTACAACAGCTTTTTGTTTTCATTTGAAAGTAGAGAGCCTTGGAAGCTTGTCTCGCAAATAGTATAGCTTTGCTCTTCGAACTTTCCTGTGCTTGATTACTTTGATCTCTTTAATCTGTGGTGAATATCTGTATACAAGGAGATACCAGAACCAAGTTAAGAATGCAGGATCTTGAGACAATATCAAAATGAAAAAAATAGCTAAAAACAATGGGAAAAGAAGTAATTTAGTTAAAATAAGGAGCTTGTGTTTTTTACTCAATTTGTATAGCTATGCCAGTGCACAAGCAGATGAATGTATGAGTTCAGATGAAGCACATAATGTTGCTGTAAATCAAAATTCGTTGTTGGGTGGTCAAGCTATCTAAGTCAATAGAGCTGATTGGGTTTCTAAGTTTTGGTCGGACTAAAGTTAACTCATAGTGGGTTATGGTAATTAATATCTGCAAAAAAGACTGAATGGCCTCTCTCTCCTCAGTAGATTCTAGTCATCAACATTTTGACAAATGAAATGACTACTTGAGAAGTCTATTCAAAAGCGAAAACTTACATAGGGAACACTATCTCAACCCCGACACCAGCAATAACCCGTCGAATCCGAATTGTTGTGTGGATGCCTGCATTTTGCCTTGATATAACTATACCTTTATATATAGACAATCGTCGCCTGTTTTCAGGTACTTCCTGTAAAGCAAATCAATATTTTTCATTGAAATGTTACACAGGCTTGATAATGATGAGAGGGTTCTGGGTAATTAATTATACTAACAATAATTTAGTAGAAGTTTTACCAGTTTGATTTCTACAATATCTCCAGTACGAAGATCTGGAATAGGCCTGTCCTTGTCTGATGCCTCAATTGCCCTTTTGTTCAATATCTGTTTCATAAAAACCAGAAATGTGGATTTCTTAAACATCAACAAACAGAACTATACTCTTCTATTCTATTTTCAATAACTCAGGAATAGGAAAAATCCATTTGACAGAATGGAAAATCACATCAAAATCAAACCCCAAGTAATCACCCTGACCATACAGCACAACTACAAGGGTGTTTGCAAATTCTACTATTTCTAAGCTAAAGAAGAAGTTGAACTTGGAAAATCAAAGTGCTGGATAAAAAGCCAAGAGTAGAAAAGTGCCTTTCTTTAGAGTTTGCAAACACTACCTACGTAATGCAGCTTGGACAATCACACCCGAATGCTCATGAGAATCAACCAAATGTGTAAAATTAAGAGTTTTTCACATCTTAAGACAGTTGTGATTAAAATGGTCATTAACTCTTCACCGCAATCATAATTTGTGTAGTACAGCACAGTAGCTAAAATTTATTTGGACCAGAAATTGGAGCTGCCTAGATCACTTAAACAAATTGAGAAACGGAGAAAGTAAATCCTTCAGCTGCTTGATTTACAATTGCTCGAGGTAATTGCATGAATTTATGGCATATTCATGACACAAATTGAGAAATGGAGGAAGTAAAATCGAACGGTTACCCCCATGACATCTCCAAGTTTGATTCTAGGTTGTACAGGCGGCTTGTCATCAGGCAAAACCTCAGCCTCTTCAGACTCAACAAATTCCGCATTCTCGACGCTTTCTTCAATTTCCGCCTCTGCTTCAGGATTTGCTTCAGCCCGCACAACGAAAGAGCAACTTTTACTCCTTTCCGAAAAACTACACCTGGCAGAAACCCTAGAAACCAATCCTCCAGGGAAGGGGCGGTGCAATGCCGCAGTGGAAATTGCCAGGTTCTTAGGCAGGCATAAAGGCGGTGTTCTAGGAACCACGAACAAGGCCTGCTCAGATTATAGCAAAATGAAACATGGATAAATTCCTCAAAACATACAGAAATATAACACAGAGCTACACTATTCGTAACCCAAACTTCAAAGCAATTGAATGGAGAACAAAGATACCTGGGGAACAATTTTGGAAGCCATGATTGAAGTATTTTTAGGTTCTTCAGTAGTTTTCAGGAGAAGAAAAATTCATCAAGTTATCAGGATATGGTTCCGAAGGGAGCAAGACGGTGAAGCTACCTTATCCGTTGTAGTATTTACTTTCTGCTTTTTTAAGATTTTAAATTTTGGGCTTCTTTTGGTTTGGGCCGGGGTCAATGCCATTACCCCAAAAAGTCATTGTAAATTAAAAGAAATTAGCCCAAAATAGTTTAGTGCGGTAAAATATCTATTTGTTAAGAATTAATTAAATAAAATCTGTTTTTTTCTTTTTTTTTGTAATATTTAATATTTACAGAAAAAAAATTATTGAAAATATAATCTTAGTATTTAATAATTTTTTTTTAAGTTCTAATATTAAGAAAGTTGAACAATTTTTTTTTTTGCAATTAAAAATATTGTTGCTATGAAATGTCCACCAAATTGGAGAAAACAAAACTGAACATGATAAAACTTCCTAAAAGTATTACAAATACTTCCCCTTAACTTTGTTCAACTGTACAATAAACACGCATGTAACTTAAATTGGATGATCAAGAGGGTGTGATTGAGTGCACGAGACTCATCCATTCTTAACGAAACGTCATGTATTATGATAAGTATTGATTTGCAATATATTAGAAATTTGTATTATAGTTGACATATATTTGTGTCACGAGATTATTTAGTTTCCTTAGAATGGAATTATTTTCCTTATTGTTGGAGAATAATAAAATAACGAAGAAGATAATCCCAGTCACATTTCTCCACTTATTTCTAAAATGAACCTTTACATTAATCCAAATAAGTACATTATGAATATAATTAATTTATCTTGCAAAACCCATAAACTGTATCAAATTCGAGATAACTAAGAAATTTCTTCAAAATAACTTAAATAAAAGAACGAAAAAATTGCAGAATTATGGCAACAAACAAACTTTTCTTGGGGATAATGATCATATGATTTAGTTCGCAATTATATATTGAAAAATCTTCCTTCGATTCGATCAGTGTCACCAACATAGCAGAAGTTGATTTGCTGCATATTTACTGCTTCAAGCTATGCAGGATGTACTCAGCATAAAGGTCCCTGCATTTAACACAATTAACATTTTAGGAGATAATTTTTTTTACGAAGTCTGCTTTTTTGCGCCTTTTACAATTTCACAATCGAGTAAGATTTTTCAGAGGTATTTATGTATATATTTGTAAGATTTCAAAGTTTTAAAATTTTTCGAATTTTTAAACAAACCTCTAGTTGGTTTGCAAAATTATCCCTCTATATATGGAAACATCAAATGCGAAACTTACATGGAGTACTGAATAGCATCAGCAGCAGTATCAGAAGGCAAAAAGTCATTCACTGCTACTTCTTTATTCTCATTCTTCTTGTCTAAATACTTGTTAAGGACAAATTTTAATCAATCTTTACCTAGCCATGCATGAAATTTATCCTAATTCTTAGATTTGAATTTTTTGCAGGTAGAACTAAAGCTAAAGGATACAGTCTTCAAAAAAGCGTTTGATTTCCATGAGGCGATGAGGTGGTAGTTGGCTGATATCAGTGAAGTGGCGATACTCTGGATCATCAGCACAGACGGCTATGATTTTGTCATCTTTCTCTCCCTAATTTGGCAAATTAAAATTCAATTTCATTAATCTAGCTCTAACAATAATTAAATTAAATTAAAGAAATATTTTTCTTTTGTCTACTGGATTAGTAAATTAGTAAATAGTAAATACTAACCTGATCAATCATAGGCATCAGGCCGATGGCTCTGGCTCGAAGAAAACAGCCAGGAACGACAGGTTCCTGTGAAGGAAATCCACTTCAGTGCATTTCATATATAACCAACGTTTTAAGTATTCAGAACCCAAACTCCCAGTTTTTTAAAGGGTTAATTACATTTAAACCCCCAAAGAAGTTTGTTAAACTACAAGTTGTGGCGGTCTTTTTATTCAAAATATTACATATACTTCACAATAATTTCATAATTACAAAAACACCCAATTATATTTTAGGGTTTTGTTAGGGTTCTGTCAAAACCTTAAACGGAATATTCCTAACGAAACCCTAAATTTAGGTATTTCTTGTAATTATGAAACTCCTGCAAGGTGTAAGTTTTGACTAAGAGGGTCACAAGTTGTAGTTTAACAAATTTATTTGGGATCCAAATATTATAATTAACCTTTTTTTTATTTTCATGAGAAGAGGGAAGAGAATAAAATTGAAGTCAATTCCGCGTAACAAAATTAAATTTGGAGAAAATTAAACTTATTTCCCAAAGGAGTTTGCTAAATTATAACTCATAACCCTCTTAGTCAAACAATTACAGTTACACTCCATATAAAATTAAATACTTACAAAAGAAATATCTACGGATTAGATTCCGTTTGAAAACATTAGAGTTTCGTCCATAATTAACAGAATATTCCCTTTTTACACATGAAATACAAGATTTCAATTTTAATTTTAAAAACTGCATACCTGCATAATAACTAAAACATCCATTGGATCATTATCTTCACATAGTGTACGAGGAATGAAACCATAGTTGTGTGGATACACGACTGACGAATACAACACACGATCAACCTGCAGCAAACCATTCATACAATTTTTAACATTAATTTATACAAAATGATCAGATATATTGCTTAACCATAATAAAATATTATATAAATGTTTAAGATTGTTTAGTAATCATATATATATATATATATATATATATATATATATATATATATATATATATATATACCTTGATCAGACCAGTTTTTTTGTCTAGTTCATATTTCACTTTACTTCCTTTGGATATCTCAATTACCTGCAAGAATATGCCAAACATAATTTCAATAAATATTTAAATCTTTTAAAATAACTCTAAAAATAACCGCAGTTGAAACCCTAAATGGGAAAATATTTTTGGAAGATTTACACATTTTTAGGAAAAATTGCAATTTTCGTCTAAGTTTGCTCAATTATATTTTCAAGAAAAGTTTACTCAATTATGAAATGTGGTACATCTATTTTATAAATATTGGAATTACAAGATACTAGAATTTAAAATTTGTGAAATGTGGAACAATTTTTATCGTTTCTTACCTGGAAAATATATGTACTGTGCAAGTGTGTCCAATTTTAAAATTTTCGGGCCATTAATGCTGACTTATGTGCCATGTTAAGTGTGATTAAAGAGTCTGAAATGGCACGAGTTGGCATTAATTGCCGTAATATTTTAAAATTGGACACACGTGCATCTCACTTGTGTTTTTCAGATAAGACATTTGATTTATATATGATGAAATTTATCTCATACTTCACAAATTTTGAATCTGGTGTTCTATAATTCTAACATTTACAGATACATGTGTGACATTTTATTATAAAGCCTTACTAGGTGATAGAAAAATTTAATATATATATATATATATATATATATATATATATATATATATATATATATATATATATTCTAGAATTTGTTAGCATTGTTGGAATATTGAAGATAAGAGTACTTACGACATTAATAGTTTGGGGTGCTTCAGATCCTGCAAAAAGGAGATACTTACTTATATAGTAATTAATATAGGAAATTAACTGCATTGTATTTTTATTTTATTTTCTTTAAATTTAAAAAATAAAATAATAATTAATTTGTTTGGAATTGAAGTTGTAATTACCGATATCAAGATCATGCCAAGGATGAGCAGCAACTGATCTTCTGGACATGGATGACAGGATTCGCTCATTCAAGCGGGGAGCACGCTTCTGGGGTGAATCTTCACCAGCTTCATTCCCCTCGCTCATTTTTACTAACAACAATAAACAACCAAATTAATTATATTATAATAAATGTAAGGGCGAATGGCATTTGGGTTCCTGACATTTGTCATATTTACATGTAGATCCACTTAGATATATTTATTATATTTAGGTCCCTGATGTTGCCATATTTATATTTAAGTCCATTTAGATGCGTTTATTACATTTAGGTTACATTTATTCAAATTTAACGTAAAATGTGGGTCCCAAGATCATTCAGTTTAACTTATATTGTATATATTTAGGTCCCACACCGATTTAGAAGCGAATGTTGACCAATTTACGAACCTATATGTAAAAATATTGACCAATTAGGAATTTATATGTAATAAACGCATCTAATTAGATCTAAATATAAATAGACAAATGTCAGGGACTCAAATATAATTTACTCTATAATTTATTAATTTAATTAATTAAACTAAATTAATGATAAACGACAAATAAGTTAAAATAAATGCATTTATAATATTGATCAATATTAAACTATAAATATTGCACAACATGATTGGTTAGGTTATTAATTTGTTATAGTTAGGCGGACTACAATGACTAAAATTTTCTTTACAAAATTGTAGGCACCTCAAAAGGTGAGATAATTGACTAGTATAAAAATGAAAAATTGGTTATGTAACTATGTCATTCTTTTATTTTGTTCTGCCGTAATTGCAATTTACAAATAAGTTTTGTTCGTTTCAAATCTTTGTAATATTGGTTTGAGTTTTACTGGAAATTTCAAAATGTCAATACTTAAAAATTCCAGCAAAAATCGTTATATTTCCGGTGAGATTATGAAATTCTAACGAAAATTACACGAACGACACTGCAAATTCTTCAAACAAACGGGACTTAATTGCAAATCGTAAGTACAATAAGAAAAAATTTGCTAAAATTGTAATTACATCCTTCAAAACTGCCACACTCTCGAAAAAGGCACCAATGTTTATATACCTAATATAAACATGAGTTTAGTCAAAATCCAAAAAAAAAACATAAAATCAAGAACCCAATGCAAGAAACAAATAAATAATGTGTACGTACCTGAAAAGGAAGAAAACAAGAACTATGGATGAAGATGATGAGTGATCCTGAAAAAGTGCAAAACAAAGGCAGAAAATGTGTTTCCAGAAATTGGCTTTTTGGGAAGCTTATATAGGCAAATAGAGAACAGGTCACGTCTACGTGGAAATGTGGGGAGGACAAATGGTTGGTTTTAATAACGTTATTATATATATAATTAATAATAATAATCAAGATTAATGTTAAAATTAGGAAATCTGGATTTGGACTTGGTCTGAGAGGAGAGAAAGATGTGCCTAATGTTTAGCTTCCACGTCCTTTTAATTAATCAATTTTAGGCCATTTCAATTCATACATTGTTTGTGCATACAATTATGATCTACAATTACTACTACCATATTCTACTTTGATTTCCCAAAGTCAAAAGTATTACACGTTTAGCATGAAGTACCAAGAAATAGATTTAGGAAATGTAATAGATTTAGGAAATAAGAGGATGATCTTATCTGTAAAAGGATGATCTAGGGTTATTCATGGACATGGTCTTTTATATACTAAATGGTGAGTTGGATGTAATATTCTATATCACAAGGGATCTAAGTGTAATTAGACCAAATATTAGGGGGTCTAGAAGTAATATTTTTATGTTATGTTGTAGTTTGAGTCCTCAAAAGGACACAGAATTTTGCATCCTGATTTTGAGAATGTCATCGTCATCATCATCATCCTCTGTTGATGATTCTTGGACCAATTCTTTAGGACCCTTTCAAAATTGTACCTAATTCTAGCATGTCATGAGCATTGCAAATTCCTAATCTGTTTTTTCCCGACAGTAAAAGAAGTCACTATAAAATATACTTTCATTGACGAGACAAAACTATTGGTAAACACTTAAACACGATGAAGGGTCTAATCCGTTTCCTCTTCACATTTTCCTTGGTTTCATATTTTAATTACTCGCCCTGCGTTTGTTTCACTTCATTTTTGTTTGGAGACTCGTTGGTTGATGCTGGAAATAATAATTATCTATTTACCTTGTCAAAGGCTGATTCTCCTCCTTACGGCATCGATTTCACCCCTTCTGGTGGACAGCCTACAGGCAGATTTACAAATGGCCGCACCATAGCAGATATTGTTGGTACTAAAACTTCACCATGCACTTTTTCTGACTTAATTATATTACAAATACCCCCCTGGTCAGCTGAAACCATACAAATACCCCCATGAGGGGTGTAAGTGTAAGGTGTCAAAGTTTCGGGGTCTTTTCCGTAAACGGCTCAAACCTCAGGAGGGTTTTCGTAACTGGCTCTTATTGTTTTGTCTGTTGCAGGTGAAGCTCTTGGAGCTAAGTCATATCCTCCTCCGTATCTCGGCCCTGATGCAGCTGCTGTTGCCTTTGAGAGTGGAGTTAACTATGCTTCTGGAGCTTCTGGGATATTGGCTCAAACAGGGGCACTTTTTGTCTGTATTTTTTTTCCCATACTATTTATTTTTCGACGAATTACATCTACTACCCTTGAAATTTGAGTTCAGTACAGTTTATTCTCTTTGTTTTCAGAAATTACAAAAAAAAAACTCCTTATAATAAGATGATTACTCACATTTCTTGGCTTCATGTTGTATTCTCAGGGAGTTTTTTGTAATTTTAAAACATGGAAGGACTAAATTGTAATTGATAAAAACTTTTGTATTTCAGATTGGAAGACTGCCCCTAAATGTTCAAATCAACAATTTTGAGAAAACCAGAGAATTGATGGTGAATATTGGCGGAGAAAACAGAACAAGCAACCTCTTAAAGGAGGCAATTTTCTCTCTAACAATTGGTTCCAACGATGTTATAAACTATTTCCAGTTCAGTGGCAATGTTTCCCCAGCTGCCTTCCAAGATTTCATGATTTCCAATTTAACCATGCAACTCAAGGTAATTAACCATATATATGCCATTCTTACTTGTTTGATTTCAAAATTACAATTTTCCCCATATTTGTATAGTATTTTACAAACTTTTTCTTCTAATCCGTACCTCTCTTTTTCCCCTTAAAAAAGAGAACGATGTGCTCAAAAAGTAAATGAATAGTGGCGGGCCGGAGATTAAGTACTCCACCCCATAAAAGTTAATCTACTTTCAAACAGGTTATTAAGTTACACTCAAATCAATAATCTTGGCTATGAAATTTAGCCAAGATTTATAAATTCCACAAATTCATAAATTCTTGAATAATTTTGCCACTTAAAATTCAGTGTCCAAATTCCCATATGTCAAAAGTAAGGGTGCCACTTTTGCACTTTTCCCAAATATTATACGTTTTTTAGTGTAGTTGATTTAGAAGTAATTTAAAATTTAAGAAAGAAAATTTCAATAATTACTCCTAATTATAAATATTTTTGCTAATCATGTATTTTGGTTTAAACTTTAAAGCGGCTCCATGGATTAGGGGCTCGTAAGTTTGTTGTGGTTGGTATTGGACCACTCGGCTGTATTCCTTTCATCAGCGCAATCAACCTTATTCCACCTGGACTCTGCTCTGCTGAGGTGAATGACTTGGTCACCAACTACAACAACAAACTCAAGGAGGAGCTACTTCAAATGAACAATGAAATGGGACCCAATACCATTTTCGTGTATGGCAATTCATATGATATCTTCACTGAAATCATCATTAACAACCGTAATTATGGTGAGTCTTGATCATCTCTAAGTCGAAGGGGTGTAAGTATAATTATTCGTATTGTAATTTATTCTTATTCATGAATTGCAGGATTTGAGAACATTGATGGGCCTTGTTGTGGAGGATACGTACCGCCATTGTTTTGCTATAAAGGGAAGGATCCCAACACCAGTTCTGCGCTGTGCGATGATAGAAAAAAGTATGTGTTTTGGGATGCATACCATCCTACGGAAGCTGCGAATCTCATCATCGCTGATGCATTGTTGAATGGCGATAATACGAAATGCTCGCCGATGAATATTCGCCAGCTTTATATTCATGGTTAAACCTAATTATTGAAATTGTTACTCGGATTATGTATACGAAAAGCAACAAAAATTATGTTAATTTTGCAATCACAGTCTGGTTTTTAGCGTTGGGGATAATTACAAAAAAAAGCCGTGACATTTACTGAAAAATTCAAAATACCATCCAAACCTTGAAACTACCTTATGAGTACCTCCTTGTGTTTTTACGCCGTCTACATTTATATCTTGAAACATTTACTGTTAATTAATGAACCATATTTGCAGAAAATTAATTTAGCAATATCTCAATTGATGTCCCCAGAAGTTACTAGCTGGCAAAAATGGGGCAGAGGGGTGGGTGATATACATGGAGACATGCTTGGAGTTACACTATGCACAAAAGTATTACAAACATGCCGTTTGTAATAAATACAAAAAATGGGCCATTTACATCTCTACAATCCCTAAAATTAGGTGAAATTACAAATCCATCACTCTAGTTTGAGAAAATACTGTATAGTCCCTGTTGTTTCAATAACGCGTAAATCTTCTGAGAAAAAATACCCTTTGATAAAACCCTAAGTGGGGGTACTATTGGATGATTTGCACGTTTATCGCAAAACCTCATGGAATATATGGTAATTTCTCAAACTAGAGGGATTGTTTTGTAAGTTCACCTAATCTTCAAGGAACCAAGATGTAATTTGCCCTACTAAAAATTGCAGGTTTCAAGAACTAGAATGCCAAATTACACCAGCACCCTCGCCACAACGCTGATGAACTTCTTCCATTCTTTCATCTGACTTGCATATGCCGCTGCAGCTCCAATCGAATGATGCCGCACAAGGGTTCCCAGCCTGTGCCTTCCACTCACAATCTGTCACGTATAGTAAAATCATATTGTCGGCGTACGTAAGAGTAATTAACCCTAAATTCGATAAGTTTACAATGGTATAATAGTCATGAAAGTTGAGTCAAATATTGACAAATAACTGTCCGGTGAAAAATAGGAAATTCATTAAAAACTTGTGATGACATAATCAAAATCCGTCCAACAATTTAACGGAATGTAACGAAAATTCTTTGGTCGGGTATGTTTCTGTAACTTTCCAAATCTCAGGATACGTTTGTGTAATTAGACCGGGCCTCAGGATATGTGACTCTAATTACAATAACTTTATTTGTTTTCTCTGGTGGAGTTCTTTTTAAGCAACTACATATGTATTGTATGCCAAATTGCTATTATATGCCATTTTGGTTGTAGTGGTCTCTGGAGGCACACGAATAGAAAGCTTTTTGTCCCGACATTAGAAGGGGCGACACCTAGTGAAGTGGTCAATTGATACTAATGCGATTAGCCTACTTAGATATCATATTGATGACCACATTTGACAACTATTAGACTTAATTAGTTATATATTCAAGAACTCAATTATCTCACCGGGGGTTGTTCCACAACACAGGCTTCGTTCATCAATATGCTCAACATCAAGGCCGATAAACCAAGACCCTAGAGATACATCTTCATTTGCATATCTATGGAGAATTTGTCTGAAAGGAAAAGATAACATTTTGAAATTAGCAAACTAGTCCTTTGTGTCCCAGTCTATCTGTGAGAAAAAAAAAAAGCACAATATATTATATATACCTGTTTAGAGAAATATAAGTAGCCAAATCTTTGGAGAGTGCATAAATTTGTCCTGTTGCATGCCTAAAATACTTGTTTCCCTCCTCGCCAAATTTCCAGTACTCCGGTTCATGGTACTTGGCGCTTCTGTATATATGTTAGGATTGATTAAAAAGATACTACAATGTACAATTAATTTGCATTATTAAGTCTCGATGAGAAACAGAACAGAAGAATAGTGTAATGGAATCCTACAGTACCCAAGAGGAAATATACATTTGCTTACGTGAATTCCAACTGTTCCTAACTAAGTTCATAGCAATATGGAAATGAATAAAAATCATCTGTAACATAATGTGTAGAGTCTTTTGAATGGATTTTTGAATAGGGTTAATTACCTCTACTACCTCGTGAGATTAAGTAATTAAGTCGTACTCCTTTTTTTAAAAATATTATAACTCACTCCCCATGAGTTTGAAGTATTACATCTAAGCCAATTTTAGGAGGTAATATTCCAAACATGTAGGGGGTAGTTGTAATATTTTTCAAACTCATGGGGTTGACTTGTAATGTTTTTCAAAATGGGTTACGAGTTGTTATTACTGAATCTCACAAGGGGCTAGATGTAATTAAGCATTGGTTTGAGTACAAACAGGGAAATTTTAGTCTTTTTTTCTCTAGGGAACAATGTTTCCTCCCCACATTTCAAACACTTATGTTTATTGACATCATGCATTGGTCTGAATAACAGAAAATGTTACAAGATTATATTACAAATAAATTAAAATTTATACATAAGCTTTCAGAACTCTTACTTCTGTGCAAGTATGGGTCCAGACTTCATGCAACCAATGTAAACACGAGGTTTTGATTGGTGACGGGATAACAGCGAATGAAGAATACCTGTCCAGTAAATGTTAACCAATGGCAGTGGGAAAAATCTGGAAGCTCATATGAAAAGAAACTCAAGTTGAGAGTAGGACAACAATATGCTAACCAAGATTGACATGCACATCATCATCAACTTTAATATAAAAATCAGCATCCCACTTTGCGGCAGCTGTTGAAAAGTAGATTTGAGTTTTCGAAGACAACTCATGATACCCTTCCATGTGATTCTGCCATACAAATAGAGTTAACACTCATCAATCATCAAAAGACTGAGAGTACAACAAATTGTGTATATTGCAAAGAAAATTAAGGCACATTGCATATTTAGGGAAAAAAAAAAAGACAAGAATGAACAAATTTCAGAAACTTTTGTTTAATCATATAGGACATTTAAAATGTCTGATAAAATAAATACAATGAAAAATGGATTAATTACATTCACACACCCTCAATTTAAGTGAAATTACAAATCACTCCGCCACCTTTAAGGAAATTACAATGACCCCCCTCACTTTATGGATCTAAATTTAAGAATTAAAAAAGAGTAAAAGTAATTAAATACCCCTGACTGGAAAAAAACACCAAAAAATGGAGTTTATACTGCCCTCCACAAATTAACAATTAACAAAGCACACATTCACCTTTAATTTTTCTTACAAATAAGACAATTCTAGTCAGCAAGAAATGAAGAATTATTGCCCCAGGGATAAAATTGGAACGACGCAATTAATTTTGGCGGAAACCATCCACAACCAAACGGGCAGGACCAACTACGTAAGACGGCACATATGTGAGGGGGTTCATCGTAATTTCACCTAAAATGAGGGGGTGAATGTAATTAACCCAAAATTAAAATATTAACACAATTTGCTATAGAATACCAGTCTGAGGAAATCCTTGTGGTGTTCTTCTTCAGCATCAATGGCCCTATCCAACACTCCACCAGGTGTTGCACTGACCAACACACAAAATAACCATTAAAGCATCCAAAAAAATCCATGCAGATTAAGTAGAGTATATCTCTTTCTCTTCAATGCAGCATTTACCTGTGCCCAATCACAAATCTTATGATTATTCCTTTATCTTTCTCCAACGTTTTTAAATTGTCCCCTGTTGAAGATATTAAAGATTTTATAACCAATTGAACCAAAAAAGAGTGTGCATTAATTAACTAAAACAGATTGTAGAATTTAACCTTGAGGCATCCATGTTTCTCTAATTGAATCCCTTCGTTTTCTGCTGCTGAAAGCAGTAATGATTCCCATCACAAAGAACACTTTATTAGATGGCTCATTATTTTCTAGAGGCGAATCTTTTTTATGTGTTTCCTCATTCTCAGCTTTAGCTGCTTTTGCAGCAACAAGTTGCATTTCCAATGAAGATATCCTTTCGTCTAATGTCCTGAAGGCGTAGAGTTTAGCAGCACCTTAAGAAACTAGTTATGCAAAACTTGAAACAAGAATGCCATTTTTGGAGAACTTACATAATTATATCATGAGATTTTGAAACTTTAGAAGGTATGCGACCCGTATCAGAATAATCCACCTATAGGAAACAAAAACTCTCATATGATTAACAAGATAGCATTTTTTTCAGATGTTTCTTTTTTATCGAAATAAAACAGCATCCGGAACTGAACATAAAGAAAATAGTAGAGTTATTACTTGCCCTTTTCTCACACTTAATAGGAGGTTGAGTATCAACTGAACCAGGCAGTGTCCAAAACCTATAACAAGGTATGAATAAATCGTTAAATCACATCAATGGGAGCGTATGAGATAAACATTTTATAATTCCAAGTTGCATCAGTAATCAGTATTATAATGGCCCTAATATTCTCAAAATACAAAACCATTAATAAATATACACAAATAAAACTTCAGCTACAAATTTTCCCATCAAGATTCAAGAATGTGGCGAAATTTCCGATCAAGAACAACTGGGCTGTTGAAACAGATGAATAAAGAGAAACTCTTGAAGAGAGAAAAGCAGAAAGTTGAGCACCTGTTGACAACAATGACTCCGAAGCAAAAGCTAGCAATGCAAAACAAAGAAACCCATCTCGTGGAGAAACCGCTTACATTTCCACCAACAGCGCCGCCCTTGTGCGGCTGTCTGCTCCCAAGCATCAGCCCCATTTCCCCAGCCCCGGCCCAGAACATAAATTAAGCTTTAAGCTAAGCTCGTGAAGCTTTAAGCTTAATTGAATTTTTTTCAGTTGCAAGGAAAGGTGTGGGCAAAGCAATTATTGAAACCATTTTCAAATAAAAAAGGGCAATTGTGGTAAGAATATGCCACCAATCATCATTAATCATTCAGTCCCTTTTATGGAGGTAAAATCCTATTTTTGTAAAAAATCACTTTTGAACAAAAAAAGAAAAGAAATAATGCTGTTTTTTTTTTCTTTGGGTAATTACACTTAAACCCTAAAGGTTTTTGTTTAACTACAACTCATGATCATTTTAATCAAATAATTACAGTTATACCCCATAAGAAATTAGATAATTATAAAAAATTCTTATGTATTAGGGTTTCGGTATCTATTGCATAACGTCATCAGAAATAAACAATTAACGAAAAACACCCTTACTTTTTTTTATGTTATGGGTTGCCCCTAAACTGCACTTAAGTATTATTTCTAATATCATAAATATCTTTGGTGGTTATAATTGAAATGAAATTTTTTATTTCACATCAAAAAAAATATTTTGTTAATTATGGACGGAATACTAATCTATAAGTATTTTTTATAATTATCCAATTCTGTATAGGATATCACTGCAGTTTGACTAAAAGAACGGTGAGTTGTAGTTTAGCAAATTTCTTTGGGGTCAAAATATAATTGTTCCTTTTTCTTTTTCCCAATGATGCTTAATTGTGACTTATGAGGGGTCTAACTTGAAAATCTGTGATTGGAAAAGGGCTAAGTTGCAAATATTTTTGAAATTTGTCCGGTGATTCTTTTGGTACAAGGAAAGACAAAAAAGGCACAACAGCTTTCTCGGCGTGATGTGATATGGTGTTGTCTTTATACTAAAATGTTTTTAGGTGTCGAAATTATAAATTTATTATGGATAAAATTTTGAAAGTATTTTGGTGCTGGGCTCAAGTGGACCTATGTGGACTAAATATAGATAAAAATGGGCAAATTATACTATTTATGAATATAGTGCCCAAAACAGAATCATACTTCTTGCAAAAAGAAATCCGGTTTTTAAATCGTAATTATGCTTTCATTTAAAAGCTTTAAATGTGACTAAACTCGAATCGGACTAAGAATTCTTAATGTAGGATTACCCGAACAAGTGGTTAAAAAAAAATATGTGTGCTACGCAACATTACTTACCTATAATTATTATTTTTTAAGTGTGATTCTTGAACTTACTCAATAACAAGTCTTAAGATAATCATAATAATGGGTGCCTGATGCTATATGAATGTAATCAAATACACCACTCTCCTCCACTACATGAGAAAAGAATTGCATTACATTTTAGTTAGGTTTGGACTAAATTCAGTAAAATTCATTAAGTTTGGAAAATTACAGTTAGATTGATTATATTTAACGGAGGTTCAAAATCTTAATAAAATGGTTGAACTACACTCTACAGCACTTTCAATCATATTCAAGTTTAGGGGTGTCAAAATATGTCCGAACCCATGAATCCTGCCCAAACCAATGATTTTGGACCGGGTTGGGTCTAGGTAAAAAGTATGTGCGTGCAATATGGATTCGGTTAAACTCATTAACCCGACTCATCTTTGACTCAATCCATATCGACTCAAATCAAAACCTATCCAATTCAACCATTTGACACCCGTAATATTTTTGAAAGCTCGTTTCATTAGGATTCGGCCCACTATTCAATCCTCAATGGTCAAGAATATTGAGAAATTTAGTAGAAATTGAGATTGCTTGAAAAATCACAAGTAATGGAAAAAAATATTTTCCTAAAAAGTATATATATATATATATATATATATATATATATGATTATCGAAAGCACTCCCAATGTATATTTAGACTTACAGATCTTCGAAAGTGGCTTCCATAGTTATCTGGAGAATCCAAGATAAAAGAGTCCAAAAACCTGAGAGTAATAGTTTTATCACAGTTACATGCAGGTCCAATATTCTTGTGAGTATACAATTGCCACGATTACTCTCTCAGTCTCTCTCAATTGGAGATAAAATATTGAGCCAAACAGCAGAGTATTTATATCTGATAGTCTCACGTGATCTTTAACGAATATAAGTCCTATTAAATCTGCTGCATGCCTTTTTCCTGTTATTTCATTTTCAGCTTATTTAGTTTGCATTTGACTGACCAGGCCAATCCAAATTTCTGATCGATCACATTTTGTACATAACGAAATCGTTTCATGCTCCAATTGACAAAATTTTCTACTTAATTTTATCTTCTTTCATGTTATTTTCTTGATCTCCTTCGCCTTCACATTTTAGGTTTAGGCTGAACGATTTTTAGCACACTTTTACGCCCTAGTATAGTATGGATACATACTGAGAAACAGACAACTGGAGAACACACAAGTTAGATAGAGGATCACATCTAATTAGTCAAGATTCAAGAAGATTGAACACTCTGTCTATATAAGTAAATAAACAATGAAAGATTAATGGTGGAGAATGGTATTAATTGTTTCTGAGCAAGATTGGGATTTTTTTATTTTTTTTGAAGTTTCTGAGGTTGGGATTTGGTGCACACGTGAAACATGGATGTTAGACATCCGTGACTACGCTATCAGCTTCCGTCGAAACGAGACATTATTACTACAAAATGCTCCGCAAAAACACCGTCCATGTTTCATTCGGACAAAAGAATTAATATTACCCTTTTTTCAACATCCCCTCTAATTACGCCCTTTCTACTTAAAAGTCGAAAATCACGCACTCTTTTCAGACATTTAATTACTTTTTCAGCCAAAATTTCTTCCTTGATACTGCAATAACAAGAAAAATGCCATCATATCAAATATCAGCCCGTCAGATATGGTAGGACGAAACACTAGATTTCTTATAGGGTTCAAATCCTAACTTATAAGTTATAAATGGAGCAAACGGGTTGGAAGAATCGCTTCTAATTAAATCTCTACAATACCCAGAATAAGTCGGGTGAAAGCAAAATGGTAACATGCCCAGCGACAATCACGGATGTAGCCAGTACACTAAAATTTTCAAAAATTCTGTATTTTTCATACAAACTTAGAAAATTTATGATTTTGCTCCCCTCATTTGTCCAAAAATTATAATTTTGTCCACCTAACTAATCAAAAGCATATTTTAATCTCTCCATATCTCCCAAAAATTTCTGGCTTCGATCCGTCCCAACCATTATTAAACTAGATTCTTGATATGCAATAATCTTGTAAGGTTTTCTAATACAAACTTTACTGGTGACATGTGAAGAAAAAGGGAGGTTAATTGAGAGATATGGAGATTGGAGAGGAAATAAATTATGATATGGACAAAAAATTAAATCCTTTTTTTTTTTAATGTGGCCACATCCATTTACTCTCGTATAGTTAATGCTAGTTGTTAAAAAAGCAAATATTACATATTATGTTGCAAAAAATTATGTGTTAGTTGTGAGTTGTGATGACCAATATATATTTGGGGAAATAAACATTAAAATATGGATTAATCTTGGCATAAAAATAAGCCACTTACATTAATGACCAAAAATGTTAAATTTCCCAAATTTATTGGCTCGTGTGCAAAGCATGTGATAAATACAGGCTAATTTTCAATATTTTTTGGTGATGAAAGAACAAAAATTGAGCATTTTTTAGAATTACCGGAAATAATTGCAAAATCGAAATTTGTAGAGCAATTAAATTGCTACACGATCATACATGTAGCTAGGACTATTCCTCCAAAGATCATAATTAAGCCCTTCCCTTAGTCCTATTAATTATACAGGTCAAGTCGGTCAAACTATCAAAATGTAAAATTTTCTACATTGTCAAGCGATTCGGTTCAATTCTAGCTTAACTAGTGGTCTTGAATTTAAATCTCTGGAATGCAGCTGTCATTAGTAGAGAGAGCACCTTAAAAATAATTAAAATTCTCCCTACCAATAATAAATGTCTTTTCAATGATTAATCTTTAGTTAAGACCCTACTAATGACAAATGCAACTCAGAAATCTCTAATAATGAAGCTCCTACTAATGACAAATACGTTTCAAAGACTAGAATTCCAAATCTCTAATTAAGTCCTACTAATGACAAATATGTTTTAAGGATTCGAACTCAATATCTTTAATTAAACTAATATATCGTTGAATCGGTAAGTTAAGACTACTTGATATATAGTATATCATAGACAATTTTTGATCTTGTGAATTAGCATGAGAAACAAAACTTGGAGTGAGCGAGCCTACAAAATTCTTGTCGTATTACATCCATGTCCTAATTAATAAATTTGTTCTTTAATTCCACCGATAGAACTTGGGATAACTTTTTGTTTCTTCCCTCTGCAACATGATATCCGATTTGGCGCAGTTGATCCCGTGACTCATCCCTCTCTCTCTCTCTCTTACATGCACACACAACTACTAACGAACTCTGCAACTGCATTGATCTTCTATTCTTCTATATAAAGTGGGGTGTCTCACCTCAGACAAAACTCAACTTCGACAAATATACTTCCACACAATCCATATATAAAGATGTTTTCTTCCACTAAACTTCGTTTTGGTATCCAAATTCCATTATTATTATCTTTTTGCTTCCTCATTTTATATTGCTCCGCCTTCACTTCACAAGATTATAGTAATGCACTCGAAAAATCAATCCTCTTCTTTGAGGGACAGAGGTCCGGGAAATTACCAGCAAACCAGCGTCTCAATTGGAGGGCCGACTCGGGCCTATCGGATGGCTCCGGCTACCATGTAATTAAACCAATCTCTTACTAATTTTCAATATTAATCTTTAAATCTATGTATTATGTAAAGTGGGAGATTTTCTTTCGACTTTATAAATGAATTTATCTATATTAATTCAAGAATTAAAATATAAGGTCAGTTACGAAAACCCACGAGGTTTATAAAATCACCCTGAAACATTACGAAAATTACAATGAGGTTTGCAAAATATTACATATATCTCTAAAGCTAATGGAAAATCGTCGACTCATGGGGGCATTCGTAAGAATGTTGCAAGATTTCAGGGCGTTTCCGATAAAAGACCTAATCCGTGGGGTTTTTGGTTTCAGGTTGATCTTGTTGGGGGTTATTATGATGCAGGGGACAATGTGAAGTTCGGTTTGCCAATGGCATTCACAACCACATTACTTGCATGGAGTGTCATTGAATTTGGAGGTTCAATGAAGGACCAGGTCGAGAATGCTAAGGAAGCTGTTCGTTGGGGAAGCGATTATCTATTGAAAGCAGCCACAGCCACCCCGGACAACTTGTACGTTCAAGTAAGTAAGGATCACTGTAATTTCCTAAAAGTGGGGGGATTGGATTGTAATTTCACCTAAACTGAGGGGGTGTGAATGTAATTAAACTTTTTCATTATTTTTTTACTGGATGGAACAGGTGGGAGACCCGAACAACGATCATCACTGTTGGGAAAGGCCCGAGGACATGGACACACAGCGCAATGTGTACAAAGTTTCTTCTCAAAATCCAGGATCAGATGTTGCAGCAGAGACTGCTGCAGCTCTCGCAGCTGCTTCCATTGTCTTCAAAGATTCCGACCCTGAATATTCAAATAAATTGTTACAAACTGCAAAAAATGTAAGAAATAATTACAATTTAGTGAATCAATTTTTATGAAATTACAAAAACTGTGACATTTCTTTGTAATAAAGTACAATGTCAGGGATGTTTTGGTCATTTCAGAAAATATAAGGACTAAATTGTTCACCCTTCAAATAAAAAATTCTGGCTCCATAACTAAACTAAACTAGATCAACTCTGCAGGTGTTCGATTTTGCAGACAAATATAAGGGTTCTTACAGTGACTCTCTGGGTTCGGTGGTGTGTCCATTTTACTGCTCGTACTCCGGTTACCACGTAAGACAATTCTACCCTTCACTTTCCCTGTTTCTTTGAGCACAAACATTAAATCTCAATGTACTGTGGATATTTCAGGATGAACTTTTGTGGGGAGCTTCATGGCTTCACAGAGCTTCAGAAGACGAATCATACTTGACTTATATTCAATCCAACGGCCACACGCTCGGAGCTGATGACGATGTCTATTCCTTCAGTTGGGATGATAAAAGAGCTGGAACCAAAGTTCTGCTCTCACAGGTCTTATTCTTTGTATAAATCTCTTTTTTTTTCTCCTTTTTCCGTTATATACAGAGAAAATATATCTTCTTAACATTTTATTTTTTTCTTTCTATTTTGCCGTGTAATCAGGGATTCTTACAGAATAATATTCAAGAATTTCAATTGTACAAATCACATTCAGACAATTACATATGCTCTCTTATTCCAGGGTCTCCTAATTTCCAGGCGCAATACACCCCAGGTACATAGCCTTTTTCTGCTTGCGACATGCAGTGCAACTTCGTTGCTAGATGGATTAAATTGTAATTAACTCAAACCTCAGGGGTATTATATGTAATTCTCCCTTATGTTTTCAGGTGGCCTTTTCTACAAAGGAAGTGAAAGCAATCTCCAATACGTAACCACATCGAGCTTTCTCTTGCTCACGTACGCCAAGTATCTGAATGCCCACGGAGGCGTCGCCTCATGTGGATCTTCAACCACCATCAATTCTGACAAACTCATCGCCCTTGCCAAGAAACAGGTCGATTATATACTAGGAAACAATCCTGCTAAAATGTCGTACATGGTAGGATTCGGACACAAGTATCCACAACACGTTCACCATAGAGGTTCCTCCGTTCCATCTGTTCATTCCCACCCGGCTCGCATTAGCTGTGGAGATGGATTTCAGTACTTCTACTCGTCCTCGCCCAATCCAAACATTCTGGTCGGAGCTGTAGTGGGTGGTCCGGATAATCATGACAATTTCGCCGATGAAAGGAATAACTATCAGCAATCGGAGCCCGCGACTTATATCAACGCTCCGTTTGTTGGCGCGTTGGCTTTCTTTTCAGATGAATCAAAAACAAAGTGATTTCTCTATTTCTTTGCCCACATTGTTGAGTGTTCATGGAATGGAGTGGATCGAAGAAATATAATTATGGTCCCTCTCCCTGGAAAACATATAAACTAAGTTTTATCAATCTTGTTAGCAAGTAGTCTCTGTCTAATGGCTGTATGGCATAGTTGCCTGAGTTACATAATTATGTGTACCTGCTTAAGATTTATGAGGAGTTGAACAGTTATTGATTTGAGATTAATTACATCTACTACCCCTCAGTTGGGGTGGTAAAAATTACAAAATGCTCCCTCAGTTTTTATTTATTACAAAAAAGCCCATAGGGTTACATTTATTGATGTGAATTTGTGAAAATCGTGCCAAAGAAAGGGCTGGGCCGATATCGATTAGGATTTGAACAGCACCAACAGATTACAAGATACAAAAAGCGCTACCAATTGTGTGAATATAATCCAAATCCAACAAAAATTATACATTATAACGAGCCCTTAGGAATTGTTTTGTAATCAACGAAAACTCAGAGTGTTAAATTCCTGTAAGCGTTATTGTTTTTTATTGTAATTAGTTAGTCTTTTTATATGTTTTTATTTTAGAAGCGTGTAATGCGTTTTTATAGTTGGATTGCATTTCTTTTGGGTTGAGCTAGTGTATATAAGGATGTGACTTTGTATTTTTGGCTCCCAACAATTATTAATAAAAATAAGAATTCTTTTTCAATTTTCTTCTCGTTTTATTGCCAAGATAGTTCTGGAATTCTTCATGGTATCAGAGCCATGGCGTTCTTCGATCCTATGATACTTTCCGCATAATTGCATCTCTGCTATCATTCGAAGTTTCTTCTTCGATTAAATTTCTGTTTTCCCTAATTCTCTCAATTTTTTCTGACTCTTCTTCATACCTTACTCCTTCAATGGCGGAAGACGGACAGAAACTTAAGAACACCGAATTAATCGCTACCTCCGGCGCTATCGCCGTCAATGAATCTTACATGATGCACAACGACAATACTACGATTACGAATCTCATTAATGTAAAGTTCAACGGAAGTAATTTTACTTCCTGGAAGAGAGCGATGACTCTGGCTCTTGAAGCGAAAAGCAAGATTGGATTCGTCAATGGCACAGTCAAGAAGCCAGAAGAAGACGATCCAAATTTTGAGACCTGGAAACGGATTGACAGCATCGTACGTGTCTGGATTCTGAATTCTATAGCGAATGATATAGCGGACACCTACTACAACGCGAAATCTGCGCAACAGGTCTGGACAGATCTTGAAATCACCTATGGTCAGTGCAATTTATCCTTGATGTTTTATCTCAATCGCGATTTATTTTCACTATCGCAAGGAACTATGTCGTTATCTGCTTATCTGAACAAATGTAAGAGTATTTGGGATGAACTTGCAAGATTAGATGATATTCCTATCTGTACCACTGGCATGAGTTGTAAGATCCTGACCTATCTCCACTCTATGCAAGAGAAGAGAATGCTGATTCAATTTTTAAATGGCCTTAATGAGGTTTACAACATAGTTAGAGACCAGATTTTGGTTCTTGACCCTCCTCCTACTGTACAATCAGCCTACTCCATGCTTCTGCGAATTGAGGCTCAAAGACATGTTCAAATAGGCCACAGCGATACTAATGAGAGTGCTGCAATGATCAGAGGAACTGGAAATAGATCCTTCAGCTATGGAAGAGGAATGAACAGAAATAGGAACAAGAGAGATCGCTACTGTGAAAAATGTAAGGCTCCTGGACATACAGAGGAAACTTGCTTTCAAATCCATGGCGAACCAGACTGGTACAAGGCCATGAAGGCTGCTAGAGCAGGATCTAACCCTGGATCAACAAGCAGAAATATTGCAAACACTGTCCTGGATTCACCACTGGAAGTCTTCCACAATTCTGTTCCTTCCTCCACAGAAATCAACTCCAACATTGCTGCACTCATCAAACAAGAATTTGCAAAATTCATCACTGCTCAGACATCTAATATCTCTGAATCTGCTAACTTCATCTCTGAATTCTCAGGTAACTCTGATACTCAGCCTCATATTTCAAGAGAATTTATTAAAAGAAATGACTGGATTATAGATTCTGGTGCATCAAGTCATATGTGTTGTGATCTTAAACTAATGCACAATGCTGTTATTCCTAGAACCAAAATATTGATATCACTACCTGATGGTTCCACACAGCAAGTATCACATATTGGATCTGTAAAGATTAATGATAAGCTGACCCTAAAGGATGTCCTATACATTCCTACCTTTAGGCATAATTTGCTATCAGTAAATAAGCTGATTTCTAACACTAATTATGCTTTTACTTTTGCACATAATTTCTATAAATTGCAGGACCTGAAATCTAAAGAAGTACTAGCTGAAGGACAGAAAACAGGATCCTTATATGTTCTTGGCTTAAATAAAATAGGATCTGTTGGTTTAATTCAAAAATTTGTTGCTCATATTGTATCTGTTTTGAGACAAAAGAAAAATAGCCAATCTGATGGTATTACTGCTACTAGTACTATGCATGATGCAGATATTTGCAATTTATGGCATAATAGAATGGGTCATATTTCCTATGACACTATGAAACGCATGAAGTTACCAAATACTGATTTGATTGAGAATAATCTTTTTGTTCCTTGTGATGTATGCATGAAAGCCAAACAACACAGACTTCCTTTCCCTCACAGTGCCATTAAAACCACTAAACCTTTTGAATTAATTCATATAGATTTGTGGGGACCTTATAAAACTCCCACACTTACTAATTGTCACTACTTCTTGACTATAGTTGATGATTACTCTAGGAGTGTTTGGACATATTTGATGCCAACTAAGGATTACACCCCTCAACTTTTGCATAAATTTATTAAACTTGTTAACACTCAATTTAACTCTAAAATCATCACTATTAGAAGTGACAATGGAACAGAGTTCCTTAATGCTCAATGTATTAAATCTTTTACTGACAATGGTATATCTCACCAAACTACATGTCCCTACACCCCACAACAAAATGGGGTTGCTGAGAACAAACATAAATTTCTTCTACAAGTAGCTAGAGCTCTTATGTTCCAAGCTAACCTTCCTAAACATTTCTGGGGGGATTCTATACTTACAGCCACTTACTTGATAAACAGAACCCCAAGTAAAGCTATTGAATGGAACTCACCTTACTACAGATTATTTCACAAGCATCCAACATATGATAATATTAGAACCTTTGGGAGCTTGTGTTATGCTGTAAACACTATACCAAATAAAGATAAATTTGCTCCTAGATCTCATAAATGCATTTTTATAGGATATGGAGTTGGACAAAAAGGTTATAGACTTTATAATTTAGAAACTAACTCCATCATTATTTCTAGGGATGTAAAATTCTATGAAAATATTTTTCCTTATAAGATACATTCTGAAAATAAGACAACTGTGTCTCCTTTTGTTGAACACTCATCTCCTTTTGATGTTAACATATTACCTACTCCCATTAGTCAACAACATCCTTGTGATGCTTCAGATTTAAGCACTGAAACTGATATTGATGAGTGTGACATGAGTAACACAAATAGAACTACTGAAAATACTTTAGATACTGATTCTGTCACTAATTCTGAAACCACTACTAAGCTACCACCAAGGGAAAGAAAGCCAAGCAGTTGGTTGAAGGGTTATGTTACTTATCCTGATAACAGAGTTGCTTCTGATTCTGGAGAGTTGATTACTTTAAGTTCTCTAGAGATTTCCCCTACTTATACTGCCTTTATGACAAAAATTCAACCCATACCAGAGCCTGTACACTACAACCACGCAGTTAAATTTCCTGAGTGGGTAGAAGCTATGAATAAAGAGCTCAATGCTCTTGAAATCAATGATACTTGGGAAATTACTACACTACCAAAAGGCAAGAAAGCTATAGGCTCTAAATGGGTATATAAAGTAAAATATAATGCTGATGGGAGTGTGGAGAGATATAAGGCCAGATTAGTGGCAAAAGGTTTTAACCAAACGTTTGGTATTGATTTTTTTGATTCGTTCTCCCCTGTGGCAAAAACTGTAACAGTTAGATTATTTCTTGCTGTTGCTACTGCTAGATCTTACCATATCCATCAAATTGATATTAATAATGCTTTTTTGCATGGACAATTAGATGAAGAAGTTTATTTATTACCCCCTGCAGGGTATACTAAGGTACAGAGTCATGAAGTCTGTAAACTTAAGAAATCCTTATATGGTTTGAAACAAGCGTCACGCCAATGGAATCATGAATTTACTACAAAATTAACTATTTTTGGTTTTCAGCAATGTCCATTTGATCCTTGTTTATTCACACTTCATAATTCTGTCTCTTTCATAATGTTATTAGTTTATGTGGATGATGTGTTAATTGCCTCTCCTAATTTAGATGATATTGCTACTGTTAAAGGTTACTTACACACTACTTTTACCATTAAAGATCTTGGATTAGCAAGATATTTCCTTGGTATAGAAATTCTGAGATGTTCTGATGGCTTGGTGATTACACAGCAAAAATATATTAATGACATCCTCAAAGATGCTGGTTTGTCCAACTCTACACCTACTGTGACTCCTTTGCCCTCTGGTTTTAAGTCTTCTATGGGAGATACTGCTTTGTATCATGATCCTTCCCAATATAGAAGGCTTATAGGAAGGTTACTCTACCTGAACTTAACTAGACCGGACATTAGCTTTGCTGTCCAACAGCTTAGTCAATTTGTAGGGTCTCCAACTGTTTTTCATTGGAATTGTGCTATGCATATCTTAAAATACTTACATGGCTGCAGTAAATCTGGATTATTTTTTCCGGTGAACAATACATTGTGTTTATCAGCTTTTTCGGATGCAGATTGGGCTACTTGTCCGTTGACAAGGAAGTCTATCACAGGGTATTGTATTCAATTAGGGGGTGCTCTGGTATCTTGGAAAACGAAGAAACAAAACACTGTTAGTCGGTCGTCTTGTGAGGCCGAATATAGAAGTATGGCTACTACTATATGTGAGCTCTTATGGATCACATACATGCTTAAGGCTATGGATGTTCCTGTTGTTTTACCCATTTTTTTTTTTGTGATAATCAGTCTGCTATTAACATAACTGAGAATCCAGTCCTACATGAACGTACTAAGCACATTGAAATAGACATTCACATTGTTAGGAACAAATGCAAAGAGGGTTTTATTACTCCCATTTATGTTTCTACTACTCAACAGTTAGCTGACATGTTTACTAAGGCTTTGAGTGGTCCTGTTTTCCGTGGTATTTTGTCCAAGTTGGGATTTTTAGAAGATCCCACTTGAGGGGAGGGTGTTAAATTCCTGTAAGCGTTATTGTTTTTTATTGTAATTAGTTAGTCTTTTTATATATTTTTATTTTAGAAGCGTGTAATGCGTTTTTATAGTTGGATTGCATTTCTTTTGGGTTGAGCTAGTGTATATAAGGATGTGACTTTGTATTTTTGGCTCCCAACAATTATTAATAAAAATAAGAATTCTTTTTCAATTTTCTTCTCGTTTTATTGCCAAGATAGTTCTGGAATTCTTCACAGAGACTATTTTTTGTAATTTCGCCAAATGTTAGAATAGCAAATGTAATTCGCCCAAATTGATATTACTAAATTGTGTTAATGCTTTACCACAACTATTGGTTGTTCTTCCTGCGTTTGCTTATTTAATTTTTCCACCACTTTAATTTCATAATCCAATTACATTCTCAAATGTATTTCCCTTTTTTCTTTTTTTTTTCTTTTTGTTATGAGTGTTTAATTGTTTATGATATTAACTAGATCCGTGAACCAAAGGCCAATTGGTTTAATGAGAATTTTAAGTAAGGTTTAAAATTCAAATTCTAACTTATGCATTGAGTAATTGGTTGGTAGGATCGTCAGTTGCCAATAATTAGACTTCTATAATTCAAGTTCGGAAAAAATTAAATGGAAAAAAAAGTACTAAATTCGTCT
The DNA here is from genome assembly GCA_958496215.1 of Verbena officinalis. Taxonomy (NCBI): domain Eukaryota; kingdom Viridiplantae; phylum Streptophyta; class Magnoliopsida; order Lamiales; family Verbenaceae; genus Verbena; species Verbena officinalis. Next base: position 4,408,723 of record OY292385.1, read on the forward strand.
ATCGATTTCAATATGGTACATTCAATTTTTAAAGTTAAAAATAATTCCCAATACGACCTAAGCAAATTATTTTTTATTTTATCCTATTAAATAATAGGTGTGTCCCAAAAAGTATATTATTTATATTAGAACCAAAAAAAGTTAAATATTAATCTTAAAGAGTGTTTATTATGAATTATGATTGACACTAATTCAACTAAATAGTATTATGAATATATTAATTTTTTGTTATTTAAAGAACCCTTAGTAAGGAAAAAAATTGAAATCTAGAAAACAAAGCGTACAACTTGCACATAATTTAGGGGCAATGTCAAATTCAACTATAAGTTTATTAATCCCAAAGATATAGGGGCCAAGTCTTGAAAGTCTACCAGTTCTATTCACCAACTTGAATCTCCATTCTACAAGCAAACTGCGAAGCTTCCTTCCATTTTCCCAATTTTCCTCAGAACCTCCGCATACTCCAGACGATATCTATCGCCCGGATCCGCCCCGATCCGGCGAAACAATGAATCTCCTTGTACTCTTCGTGACTCTGATCTCCATAGCTTCGCTCGCCGCCGCCGAGATCCGCTACTCTGATGTCCGATCCGACGAGCGGCAGATTATCCCCTTCGACGAGTTCGGATTCACCCACCGCGGCCAGTTGGAACTCAACCTCACCCAACTCTCCCTATCTGGTCCTGCCGTCGATGCTTCCGCCCTATCCAACGTTGGCTTCTTCCTCTGCACCCGCGACGCTTGGGTCCACGTGCTCCAGCAAATCGAGGATGGTGAGATCACTTGCGCCCTCGCATCAAACGCCGTTCAGAAGGTGTTCACCTTCGACCACCTCCAGACGCCCACCCCGACCGAATTGAATCTCCTTTACCCTGAATCGGACGCCAATCAGTACACTCTCGTATTCGCTAATTGCGTTCCGCAGCTCAAAGTGTCGATGAATGTCCGCTCCGCGATGTATAACTTGGAAGGCAAGTCCAACCGCCGCGATTATCTCTCCGCTGGTAAGACCGTCTTGCCTAGGGTTTATTTCCTCCTCTCCTTGATTTACATCGTTATGACCGCTGTTTGGGTTAATGTGTTGTATAAGAAGAGGTTGACTGCATATGGGATTCATTTCTTTATGCTTGCTGTGGTCCTATTGAAAACCTTGAATTTGTTGTGCGAGGCTGAGGATAAATCGTACATTAAACGAACCGGATCCGCACATGGTTGGGATGTGCTGTTTTACATATTTAGTTTCTTGAAGGGGATTACTCTGTTTACTCTGATTGTGTTGATTGGAACTGGATGGTCGTTCCTGAAACCCTATTTGCAAGATAAAGAAAAGAAGGTTTTGATGATTGTGATCCCACTTCAGGTGGTTGCAAACATAGCACAGGTTGTTATAGACGAGACAGGGCCTTATGGCCAGGATTGGGTGACATGGAAACAGGTTTTCTTGCTCGTTGATGTCGTGTGCTGTTGTGCTGTGCTTTTTCCCATTGTTTGGTCAATCAAGAACTTGCGTGAGGCTGCACGAACAGATGGAAAAGCTGCTGTAAATCTGATGAAGTTGACTTTGTTTAGGCACTACTACATTGTGGTGATATGCTACATTTACTTTACACGGGTTGTGGTTTATGCTTTGGAAACCATTACTTCTTATAAGTATCTTTGGACCAGCGTCTTGGCTGGGGAGTTGGCGACACTTGCTTTCTATTTCTTCACGGGGTATAAATTCAGGCCTGAGGCACATAATCCGTATTTTGTGATCGATGATGACGAGGAGGAGGCTGCAGCAGAGCAATTGAAACTTGAAGATGAGTTTGAATTGTGATTTGTCTGTGTTGTAGGTGGGGAAGCATGAGGTTCGTGTTGATTTCATACTACAAGTCCTCTTGTTCTTCTTCGTTTTGTGCTTTAGTTTTTACTTCTTTTTTTTTTTTTTTTTTTTCCTCTTTTTCATTTTTTTGGAAATTTTGGATGTGTGTGTTATATACTTGAATAAGTAGTGTAAACTCACGAACTTATAGATTTATCTGTGAATTTTGTTGAGAAGTGATGTTTATTCCTCGCACTTATTCTGATCTTTGTGCGCCCCAGTGAATCCAAATTCCAAACCTGCACTCGGAATTTGGTGGTTCTAATAGGATTTATATTTCATTCAAAGAAAAAAGATGCTTTTATATTTTTGATTAAGCCATGTAATCAAGAACGTTCGTGTTATATAATGTGACTTAGTTACTTGGCTTCTTGTTTTTTAATCTCTGGTGATCGCCGTGTTTTTGGCTGTGGTGCACAGACACAGACATGGTAACACGAATTTTTTTCATCATTTATTCGGCTATATGCACAATGGATTTTTTAGAAGTGTTTGTAGGTAATAGGTTTCTTGGCTGGTTTTGAAATTAGGCAAGTTTATTCCAAAAGATAAAATTTTAATAGAATTAGTCCGTACTCCGTACTTCATTTATTCTCAGTTAGTGGGTGTTTATTTTACTACTCTATCTGATGAAAGTCCAATTTATTCAATATTATGTACTTGTTATCGACCTAACTACTTTATGGAGATGACTCAGTATTAATCTTTTACCAAACTCACCATCTCCGATTCAATTCTGGTGGAATATTATGTTGGACAATTGTTTTGTGCCGCAATATACATCTCCACATTAACTTGCCTGTCTCTATCTATTGGAAAGAAACTCTCAGTCAATTTTATAAAAGTCAGGAATTTTTGTTGGTTAATTGAAGATTTAAAAAATAATTTATCACCAATGCCACACTTTCAATTCTACCATCATCACCAACTATTTTAGCAAACTGAATTTACTCTACTTTTTTCCTCATCAAAAATGTCATTTTCCAATCAAAACTTTAATAGGAAAATCCTTACTTTAATTCACTCTGCTCCTATGGTATGAATTATGTATTGTAGGAGCAGAGTGAATTTTCCAATGTGAAGTAATTTACTTTTAATGTTGGCTGCAATAGCCACTTTTTACAATGCCATTTAATTAGTATATAAATAGTCTGATAGGGTTGTTTACTTGATTCTCTGACAAAGGATAATTATGACGGAATAAAAAGAGTGAAAGCATGATAAGGGGTAATTGGAAGGATAAATATCAGGTACGTGGGTTAGAATCGGATCCTCAACGAGGAAAGGAAGTTAATGCCATTTAATTGGTATGGAAATAGTCTGATAGTGTTGTTTACTTGACCAACTTCTAACAAAGTACAATTCTGACTATACAATAAGAGCGGGCATGATAAAGGGCAAGTATATGGGTTAGAACTGAACTGGATTCTCAGCAAGAGAAAATACTAATCTGATAGTGTTGTTTACTTGACCCTCTAACAAAGGATGATTCTGACGTAACAAAAAAGCAAGCATGATAAGGGGTAACTGGAAGGATAAGTACTGTCTGGTACATGGATTAGAACTGGATATCCTCAACGAGCTAGGGAAAATGCCATTTAATTAGTACGGAAATAGTCTGATCAGTGTTGCTTACTTGACCCTCTAATAAAGGATAATCCTAACCGAACAAAAAGGGTCATGAGCAGGATAAAGGTAATCGAAAGAATAGATACCGGCAAATTAGAACCGAGTTTTCTAATAAAGAAAGTAAACAACACGGTTAACCTGGTATTTTTGGCCGATAAGTACTGCCCTTATACCTAAAAGTGAACAAGGTATATATATTATTGCTGTCCTGCAACGTTTTAGTGAATCTGCCATTGGAGTCCAAAATCTCCCACATTTGGCGTTAGGGGAATAATTGAATAAATGCGCTAGCTGACCTTATGGTTAGAATAGGAGGACCAATTGGAGGAAAAGTTGAAGTTGCTCCTGCCGGAGATGTCGCTGTTTAGATAGCTTTTCTTTGCTATTTTTTTTTTTTTAAAAACGAAATAAAATATTAACATTTTTTTATAAAATCCCTCAAAAAATTAAAAAAATATATATAATCTGGCGATGTCCTCAATTTTTGGGGATGTGTGGACATGGTGGTGATTGTTGTTAATTAGTAACGAGTCTTATTTTTGTGGTATTCTTTTTAGGGCGAATTTAAGATTTTATCCGTTAATTTTATGAAATTGGAATTTTTAGGAAATAGGTTTATAAAAATAGAGAATTTGTCCACTTAAAAGTAAAAAAAAAAGTAACTTATTAGGGATAAAATTCGTCGGAGTTAGACTTTTTTGCCGACAATGAGCAAATTCTTATCTAGATGGTTGTTTTTAACTAATTGACGGTAATTTGAATTGAAAATTGCTTATTGGATACACCTCCAAATCACGTGACTTTTTTCAGGTGAAAAAGTCTAATTTCGGTGAAGTTTGTCCATAATATGTGACTTTTTCAATTGAGAAAGTCTAACTTTACCGAAATTTGTCCATAATATGCAATTTTTTTGACGTTAGGGGATGAAATATATAATAACAAAAATCAATCTATTTTTTGTTTTTTGGTTCTTAAGCCAATTTATATGGATCGAACCGGGCTCGAGTACTTAGGTATAAAACTCTTCCTACCAACAGGTACTTGAATTAGAGAGTTCCATTGGATTCCTAGTAGGATTCGAATTCAAGACTTTTAGTTAAGCTAATTTAGCGTGGAACACTTAAAATATGGGCCATTTCTAATTAAAAAAAAAAAAAATCTATTGGACTATTGCTACCTGTTTGGACTTTGGTGGCCGTCCGTAAAATCCAGTACCATTTGTCACTTGATTCTCTCCGCCTTCTTCGCATTACAGATTCAATTTTCCAACTCTCGAAGAGTTCAATCACAAGTCAACAACCTTTTACTCCATCGGATATTCTTTGTTATCTCTACTGATATGCTGCTCAAAGTCCTCATCTCTTCGCTCTCTAAAATATCTCAACAGAAAAAATAATTCGAGGTTTTCAATCCCAGCAGAATCAATATTTTCCCCATTTCCATCTCGTCTGTGAAAAAACTTTTGCATACTGAAGAAAAGAATGAAGATGAACCACTCGTTTCTCACGAGTTTGGTATTGTTTGTTTCGATTCTGTTATTAAGCTTCAATGGCGATGCTGTTTTAGCTCATTCTTTAATCGGGGAGCAGCCTTTATCAAAAATTGCAATCCACAATGCCACTCTTAGTCTCAGGGATTCAGCCTCCATTAAAGCCTCCCCTCTTGTTCTCGGACTCAACGTATGGTGCCATTTTTATTGTTTAATTATCTTCTTAATTCCGTTTAATTTCTCTGCATATCTCTATCTGGTTTTTTCATTTGCTGTCAGGTATTTTTCTATGGAAATTCAATAAAAATATAATTTCTCTCATCTTTAGTGGAAAAGTGATGCTTTTATTCGTCATGTTTGCTCGCAGGGTGAGGATGCTCAATGGGTTGTTGTGGAATTTCAAAATGATAAACCCTCAAATGATGATTGGATTGGAGTATTTTCTCCAGCTAAATTCAAGTAATTGACCCTGATTTTCTACAGTACTAGTTTTGCAATTTTCCCTTTCTTTAATATAGGAAAAGTTATTCAAAAGTTTAATTCATGCACATGTCTGTACTGTGGTGATTTCCTTTTATGACTAAACCATGGAAATGAATCTTGGATTTTCAGTGGATCAACTTGCTACTCGGAAAGCAACCCTAAGGAACAACCTCCACACATTTGCACTGCCCCAATAAAGGTGTGTAAACATTCTGTACATTATGAATCACTATTTTTACTGTTTCTCTTATTAATAATATGTTATAAATATTCTCTTTTCCTTTTTTTTGTAATTTCAGTACCAATTTGCAAATTTCTCTAATTCTGGCTATGCAAAGACTGGAAAAGCTTCGGTGAAGTTCCAGTTAATCAATCAACGAGCAGATTTATCCTTTGCATTGTTTGGAGGCGGATTCTCAAATGTATGTCTTATTAATCTTCTTTTCCAATGATTCGTATTTAATATCTTCACACGTTCTGACAGTTGATATTGATCTTTGCAGCCACAATTGGTGGCAGTATCAAATTCAATATCATTTGCAAATCCTAAAGCACCACTTTATCCTCGTCTTGCTCAAGGAAAATCGTGGAATGAAGTAAGTAAAATGAAGTGGCTACGGTATTTCATATATCTATTTGAAGGTAAAATTCTGTATTTTTTCATATTCTAAACTTAGGTTTCACTTTGCAGATGACAGTTACGTGGACAAGTGGTTACAACATAGATGAAGCCGTTCCTTTGGTTCAGTGGGGTTTTAAGGGTAACAGCAAGAAGCGCTCCCCAGCAGGGACATTATCATTTCAGAGAAACAGCATGTGTGGTATGATACTATGGTTGAGATTTTAATTTCCCGACATATCCTAAGCTTTGACCTAATTACACAAACATACCTTGAGGTTTGGAAAATTATAGAAACATAGCCTGTCAAAGAATTTATTACAACCATAAAGTGGTAGGACGGATTTTGATGACGTCATCACATTTTTATGAATTTCCTAGTTTGGCCTTGGTAATTACTGGTAAATATTTTATCCTAATTTCGCAACATTTGTAACCTTGTTTTATGTATGTAAGTTGCATTTTCAACTTGGGATGTCAAACGGCAACTAGAGCCTAGGGTATGTCTCTGTAATTTCCCAAAACTCATTGTATGTCAGTGTAATTATCCCTAAATAAAAGTGGGATCAAGTTTTAATTTTCTGTGTCATTATGCTCTCTTTGTGCAAAATAGAACATGTGATGATATCTAACAACTTAAGGGTCATTGGCTAACAGGAGCACCTGCACGTACTGTTGGTTGGCGTGATCCTGGTTTCATACATACAGGTTTCCTTAAAGATTTGTGGCCAAACACTTTGTAAGTCCCAAGAGTGCCCCTAATGGTCAATGGTATTATTCTTGCTGAAACTACTGATTTATTTTCTTTTTTCTTTTGTCCAGGTACTCTTACAAGTTGGGCCACCTATTATCCAATGGATCCTACATCTGGAGCAAGACATATTCATTCAAATCGTCCCCATATCCAGGACAAGATTCGTTGCAGCGTGTCATAATATTTGGAGATATGGGGAAGGTATTTAGCAGTTTGAATCTAATGTATTGTCTCTTTTCAAAATTAAAAAAAGATTGGTACCGCAAATATGCTAATGAAATTAAAAGATAACAAACCAACTGAGGTAAGAAATGAGACTTTCAGTCATAGGCTTGTCATAGTGATGTAACTAAGAATTTGGAGGGAGGATATGACTTAATTCTTTTTAGAGAATATATAAATTTTCTTTCTTTTTTTCCTGCATTGACTTGAATCTATGCTTTTACTTTCCAAATAACATTATTCAAAAGTTCTGCATACCCTTGATGTGTTTTAAAATCTAGTGGCTCATTTGTTCCACTACACTAAAGAGGTCGTTGCCAGTGTATCTGTTGCTTGATCAGACAATAGTTTAGATTACTTATTTTGATATTTATGCATTTCTGGCTGCATTTTAAAACTATACTATCTCAATTCCTGTTACTTTTCAGGCAGAGCGTGATGGTTCAAATGAGTATAACAATTATCAGCCTGGCTCATTGAATACAACTGACCAAATCATCAAGGATCTCAAGAACATTGACATAGTTTTTCATATAGGAGATCTCACATATGCGAATGGCTATATCTCACAATGGGACCAATTCACTGCACAGGTCGAACCTATAGCATCCACCATGCCTTATATGGTTGCAAGGTTTGTTTGTTCGAATCTTTCATACCACTCATTTGACATGATCTTCTATTTCTGGGCAAATTACATCTACTATCTTGATGTTTTAGATAATTACAATTTAGTCCCTCTATTTTTCAGAAATTACAAATCTTCCTAACATGACTTTTTAAGGCAAAAAAGCATTTTTTTGCTTGATGGTGTATAGTTTTGGGGATTTTTTTGTAATAAAGTGAAATGTCAGGGGGTCTTTTGTAATTTCTGAGAACAGAGGGACTAAATTGTAATTAGAGAAAACCTTAGGGGTAGTAGATGTAATTTCCATTTCTTTCTTTCTTTATGAAAGGATATCTAATGTCATGTTTGTTTAACAGTGGAAATCACGAGCGTGATTGGCCTGGATCGGGCTCCTTCTATGGCGGGGTAGATTCTGGTGGAGAGTGTGGTGTACCGGCAGAGACTATGTTCTACGTTCCTGCAGAGAATAGGGCCAAGTTTTGGTAATTGGAAATATATGCTTGTGATTATCCCTATCTAATATTTTTTGACTAATATTCTTGGAAGTTGAGTCAATTTTGTGACATGACCAGTTGGTGTTTTTCCATTTTCCATCATTTTTAATATTCGAATCTGGCATAGCTAATATGTTATGATATTTGAGTGAAACAATATTTAGCTACATAATATTTTTTTTACATGAAAGATGTGATTTTAAGAATTATGTTTGCATCAAAGATTGACATTTTGTATTGAATTTACTTCAGGTACAAAACGGATTATGGCATGTTTCGTTTCTGCATAGCAGATAGTGAGCATGACTGGAGAGAAGGATCTGAGCAGTACAAATTCATCGAAGATTGCTTTGCATCAGTAGATAGGCAAAAACAACCTTGGCTGATATTTGCATCTCATCGAGTCCTTGGTTATTCGTCTGACAAGTATTATGGTATGGAAGGTTCCTTTGAAGAGCCAATGGGAAGAGAGAGCTTGCAGAGGCTATGGCAGAAGTATAAGGTGGATATTGGATTCTATGGACATGTACATAACTATGAAAGGACTTGCCCAATTTATCAGGTAAACTATGTTACTTGCTTTTGCTTTTACTAAATAGACAGAAAATAAAAAAGCTAAAATAGCCTCCTACCCTATTTTCAGCAGTTTCTACATTTTTTCGAAAGCTTTTAGCAGCTCCATGCCCTCCCAACTCTCCCAACTGATCACTTCTTCAATCAAAAATCTAAAAATAATTACATCTAATTACAATTTAGTCCTAATTTTAGAAATTACAAAAAACTCTTTGAAAATTTACTTTATTACAATTAACTCCCTGAATAAGCTGATTAATTGCAATTTTTGTTTTCATGTTGTATATTTTTAAGGAGTTTTATTGTCATAAAGTCAAACATAAGTGATTTCTTTGTAATTTCTCATCACCACCAATACTAAGTTGTCTTTAGACGATACTTCGTCTTTGCTTATTCTTCATATATTTCCCTTGTTGTAGAATAAATGTGTTAATTCTGAAAAATCTCATTTCTCCGGCACCTCAAATGGGACGATACATGTTGTGGTTGGTGGAGGAGGAGCTCACTTGTCGGAGTTCAGTCCAGTTAACACCTCGTGGAGTCTTTACAAGGATTATGATTTTGGATTCGTGAAGATGACAGCATTTAACCATTCCTCCCTTCTTTTCGAGTACAAGAAGAGCAGCGATGGAAAGGTCTATGATTCGTTCACTATTTCCAGGGACTACAGAGATGTTTTAGCCTGCGTGCACGATGGCTGTGAACCAACCACTTTAGCGTCTTGAGATTAACATTATTATTATTAATTAGCCAAAGAGCTGTAGAACAATTTCTTGTGATCATATTTATGGGAAAAAAGCACCAAAAGGGCTCGTGGAATCGTGTTAAACAATGAATTTCTTTGACAGCATTCATAGTTTAGATAGCGAAGTGTAATTAACCCATACCCATTAATAATATATACTCTCTTGAACAACTGCCCAAAAAAGGGTAAAGAGATTTGCATAATAACATCAAGAACTATATAATCAAACAAAATCTTACATAAAGGAACATCGAAATTACAAACCTAACCACTTCGATGGCCATCAGATAATACTTTGAACATGTCATTAGGGTTTGACCCAATGTCTACATGTGGAGGTATGGTAGGTTCGACTGACTCTTGCAATGACAATCGAATTGTGTACAGGCTCTCAAGAACAAATAGGACAAAGCACCAATCCATTCTCATTACAATCCCTGCATCTTACAACCACACTCTTCTTCATCAACCCCATCACCATCTTACAGCTCCCATGACAGCTAAAACATGGCAAGAACCCTACACCACCACACCCCTCACACACATTACTAACATACCCTCCGTTCGATTTCGGCAGACCTTGAAGCAAATTACCAATACACCCCTCCTCCTCCGCTATCTTCATCACCTCATCAACTCCACCAATGTATCTTCCTTTCACAAACAGTCTTGGAGGTACTGTAATCTCATTTCTCCCTTTCCCTTTCATCAATTCCCTCAATTCGTCCCGAAAACCTCGATCCATCGAAATATCTCTTTCGCAAACTACAATCCCGAGTCCCTGGATTGCGGATCTAACAGCATTGCAATCTTCAAAAGTTTTTCTCACTCCCCTCAAGGATGTTGTGTATAGTACGACTTTGTTCTCCCCATTTGGCGGGCAGATCTTTTCAAACCTGTCGAGAAATTTATTTAGATCTTGAGAGATTGATGATTGTTTTTGCTTCAGAAAGTTGGGGATATTGGGGCTGACGTTTTCGTCGTTTCTCGGCGGGACAAAGCGAAAGCTGGGAACCTGGTCGGAATCCAGTCCCGACATGAGGTCCCATGAGTTGATGGTTTCGAGATTTTGGTATCTGAGGGAAGGAGGTTCCGGAAGTTGGCTGGGTAAGAGGGAGGCGAGAGTGATCCGCGGCGGTGGAGATGGCTGCGGGGTTGGTGTGGTGTTGTCGGAATCTTGCTGGGCTGGCCGCGGCGGTGCTGAGGTGGGTGGGTCGAGGGTCAGCAATCCGTAGGTGGTGGAGGTAAGAGACACAATGTGGTGGCTGAAAGCGGTGGAGCCGCCGATTTTGGAGAACTCTTCATCGTTGTTGAGCAGAGCGGATGAAACACAACCCATGAATACTGTGTGTGATTGAGGGAGAGAGATGAAGGGTGATTGGTGATTTCAGATATGGAGTTAAGATCGAGAGGACTTTTGGAAAAGGGAAAGAATAATTTAATTGGAGTTTGTTCATTCAATTTTCAAATCAAGTTTTTCAAGTGGGAGTAAATGCACTGTCGCCATGGGAGGTTTTAGCGCTCAATCAGTTTGCTTTATTTTGAATGCTAAGAACTACAGTGTCAAAGCATGGAAGGACGAGCTTTCGGTTTTTTACTTGTCTATTACGTTCAATTTAAACTAGAAAAATGAGCTAAACGACACACAACTTTGTATTAATCGAAATAAATGCAAATTGATCCCAAAGTTTTTAGTGGCTTCAACACACCCTTAAAAACCGATTATTATTAAGGAAATCCTCCAAGCAGGCTTACGAACTTATAGTGTTGGACCTCCAAGCAGTACGCATACACATGGGCGGGGACTCAATACACCCTTAAAATTCTGTTATTAAAGAGAAGGTAACCCACTATTATATGCTAGTACAGGTAAAGATTATCAACCAATATGGGATGAGTTACACTCTATGTTTTAAAACCCGGACCGGACGTCGAACCGGAGGCCTTACTGGTCAGGGGTTCGACCGGTTCGACCACCGGTCGAACCGGTATGACGTCATAATTACGTAATAATTATATTTAAATATATATAATATTAGTAATATTAAAAAAATATAGATGTACGCATTGTAACTTTTTCATTATTCTGTTTCTAATTTTTCCAATATTTTCAACAGTAGATGAGTAATCATATCCAATGCGAAAATACATAGTGCTAGCTAATCATCATTATATAATACTAACTTGAGAATACATAATACTAGCTAATCAGAAGAGTGGGAAAAAAGAACAAATTACAAACTTGAGACTTACCGTACTAGCCTCGCCGGCGGCAGGGCAGTGGCGGTGGTCTCACCGGCGGCTGGGCAGTAGCACCGGCGAGTGGATGGTGGTAGAGGGAGGAGTGGGCGACGGCGCTGCTGCTTCACTTCTCAAGTTCCCAATTTTTGTGAAAGAAACCCTACCAATTTGAGAAAAAAATTGAGAACTTGAGAAGAGAAGCAGCATTCACAAAAATTGGGTTGAAAAACTAAGAAATAAAAACTTAAAAAGTTAAAAACGCAATCAGTGGTCAACCTATTTAACAAAAAAAAACAAAACATTGAACCAGTGGTCAACCGGTCCGACCAGGACCGGTTTAACCGGTCAATTGACCGGTTTTGACCGGTTCCCACTGGTTCAATTGACAGGCGGTTTTAATGGGTCACCCGGACCGGACAAGCTGCCGGTCACCGGTCCGACCGGACGGTCTGGTCCGGGTTTTAAAACATAGGTTACACTCTATCATGCACGGACATTACTAAAAATCCTACCATGTCATGTCGTGTCATATCCGATACCATGTTGAACATTTTTGTCAAAAAATATATGTGTCGTATCGCCGTATCCATATCCCTATTTTATAGGTTACACTCGTTCACTTTCGGTCCTAATATTTAGGATTTCATCAAACAAGAGTCAATTTTTATAAAGTTTAATCAAATTTGGTTACACAATGCAAATTGCTATTAAATACTTGACGCATTCGGTTGCTAAAAGAAAAATAAAATCATTTTTAGTTCCATTAGTCTCATATATAATAAATTATATATATTTTTTAAAGTCAATTGATTTATATTTTGATATCAGTTGTGAAAATTTGTGTTGTGCAGTTGTGCTGAAGAAATTTTGAATATATATATTTCGATATGAGAGCCCATCAACATTGTTTTGCCTGAATCCATGTCATAGATTTGAATAGAAGTGCGTAGTAATCAACGAAATGCATAAATCTAGAGATTCCCGAATAGGGCAATCTTTTGAACGGTTGTTGAATCCATGTACAAGCAAGAAACGACCTGGCGAACTGAAACATCTTAATATATAGCCGACGAAAAAGAATGCAAAAGCTACTCCCCTAATAGCTTTGAAACGGGGTTATGGGAGAGCAATATAAGCCTCGTGCTGCTAGGCAAACCTAAATTATTATACAGACTGCATCTATTTTTGATACTAATCCATCACTTGCCACACCACACTCCAATCCATCAATCCATTGTTCTACATTTACATCATCAAGTTTTACATAGGCACAAAAGTGAAATGTGTTCCAAGTGACTTACCATTGTTTATTTCTTGCATTTATTCTCATTTATCAGAGAAATGATTGAGCCCTAGTGAAGACGAACACTCCTCCACCTCCAACTGCTCGACCTAATAGCATGTTTCTATCGAGGTATGACAGGTAATACAGTCCCCCTACCGATCGCCTGCCACTATAATGAACAAGTATTGCTAATTACTTGTATATATATATATATATATTAAATAACAAAAAATATCAATTTATCATAATAATGGTTTGCACAAGTTTAATAGGGACCAAAGTTATGATCATGCAAGTTGCCACTATTGAGACAACAAGCTCGTCACATAAAGTTTTATCGTCACTAAATTATCACTATAAATGAGACAATAATATAAACATTATAGTTCTTTCTTTTTTGTAGTGTGCAAGTCATCCGAATCACTAAAATATAAATGATGAATAACGTACCTCTGCGAATTTGTCACAGGAACTTGAGCTTTGAAAGACTTAATGAACTGCAGGATCTACAAATGTCATATTTAATGATTCGATCCGTCAATTAAGCTTAAAAGCTGCACAAAATTTGTCTGATTTTGTATGATCTTATAAAATGTATTTCTCTTACCCATGCAAATTGCTAAGTGTCAATTTTATTATTCTTCTAAATTTTAATTTTCTATCAAGTATGTATTATACGTATACCGTACAAATGTCTTAAACGTATCTTGCGCTATTTGCATGCACTTTTCCACCAGTAAAAATAAATAAATAAATCGAAAAGGAGGATCTTTGCCATAGGTGTTACCTGCAAGCTCAAAAATGATCTTGGAAGTATTGCCGGAGCAAGTAGAGCTTGGAACTCTTCACTAATGTTTATGTTCTGAACAGCTATCTGTCAAATAGATAGGAACATCTAAGAAAGTAGAGAAACAATGTAAATGTAACACCTTAAAATTTTGACTATAGCTAAATATATGTAAAGAAGCATTTTAACTTATTAATCTTACTCCTATTATTAAGCAATTATAATCTAATTAAACTATATAATTTGAGTAGTTTACTCCATAACTCTGACTGATGATGTTCGGAACCCTAATCAGAGCAGACGGAAGGGGCAATTTGTAAAATAAAGTCAAAGTATAGGGGTTTAGGTGTAATTTCCCATAGTATAGGCGGTCTACGCGCAATTAGACCAAATGGCGGTGGGGCTAGATGTAATTCACGGTATTCAAGGTTATATTTATTACTTTTACAGACCTCTTCAAACTCAAGATAGATGCTACGAGACGAAACGACTGAAAATTTCGCAGAGACAATCAGGGTTGCACCTTCCTGCTCCTGTGGCAATTAGAAAACAATTCCATGTTCATATATAGCTCAATGGATGTGAATTCCAAATAAAAGAACTGAATTCATCTTTATTTCTACAGTATATATTTTGCATAATTAGATAAAATATGATCCAAGAAAACTACAAATAGAAAATGAAAGTACCTCCAACACTCGAGGTATACTCCATCTGACAACATTGCGGACTACACCTTGGCCAGATTGATCCCGACATTCAAATTTTTGAAAAATCTGGTCAACCTATTGAGAAACAAATATTATTCGTGGAGATTCACATCTAATACCCCTGAGATTTAACGTAATTACAGCTTAGTCCATCTGCTTTCACTTAATTACTCCCTGAAACTAATACAACATGAAGCCGAAAATTGCAAATAATGAGCCTATTTCAAGGAGTTTTTTGCATTAAAGTGAAATATCAGGGAGTGTTTTGTAATTTCTGAATACAGATGGACAAAATTGAAATTAGGGGAAACCTCAGGGGTAGAAGATGTAATTTTCCCTTCTATAGATCCTCATCACCACAAACGTATGTATACCTAAATTTAAGTTGCATAGCACATTTCACATTAGGTGAACCACATCTAGTACCCTGGAGGTTTGAGATAACAATAGTTTAGTCCCTCTATTTTCAGAAATTACAAAAAAAACTCCCGAGATATCACTTCAATGCAAAAGATTTCCTGAAATAGGCTGATTATTTGCATTTTTTGGCTTACTGTTATATAGTTTCAGGGAGTTTTTTGTAATAAATTAAAATGTCAGGAAGCCCTTTGTAATTTTTGAAAACAGAGGGATTAAATTGTAATTAGGCCAACCTCAGGGGTAGCAGATGCAATTCACCCTTTACATAATCAAGCACATATACTGATATACCTCAAAGAAAGGAAGAGCTGCAGCAGACTGGAAGAGAACGAGGACATCTGAGGCCGACGTATAGTGCAGACGCCACGTACCATCCAACAAATCCAACTCAATTGCCTTCCCTGCATCCAAACTTTCAACATTCACCTAAGTAAAAATTACAAGAAAACGATTATTAGTGACAAAATATTAAGTGAAATTATGAAAGTTATCAAAAAAATCATATCTGTAAGTGATAACGATTGTAAAAGCTATTTTTAAGTTGTGATAATTTACAATTAGTGACACATATTCAGTGATCATAAGAATTCAATAAACATCACTAATTGCCAATAGTAATATCCTATATAGCGAATTCTGGTCTCTACTACAACATATTATGATAATTGCCAAAAATACCTCCCATCTAAAACACCAAGTGGGGGTATTGTCGAAAGATTACACATTCATTGAAAACATTAGGGACTATTCAGTAGTTTTTGAAACTATAGGGATCGCTTTGTAATTTCATTTAACTTCGAGGATAATGGATGTAATTCGACCTATGAATAAATAAAGTTATTTTTGCTTAACAGATAACACAAAATAAAATTATACATCTCTCACTGGCATACTCAGTTAGATTTTTTTATAATATTATTATCATAGTGAGGGAAAACAATCAAACATGAACAAACCAGGGCCTCCTCAATGGAAGAACGTTGATCGGGCGTAGCAGCTAGGCCGCGTTGGGTGTCTGTAACAGATCTGAGCAGCTCAAATTTTCGATTCTCGAGTTCAATTTCAGATTCCTGAGGGAAACTACTTAAACTAAGAAAAGTGAATGAAACGAGAAAATGTACAAGATACTAGAATTAACAATAGATGATAATTAACAAAGAGCAAAGCAAATAATACCCTGTTAGTGATTGGGGGAGACGAGGAGGATGCCAAACATATCGGAGAATAAAATCTGGGTTTGCGTCGAACACCCGGAGAAATTAGCTGAGTTCTGAAAGAAACGGGCGGCGGAAGATATGGGTTTCTCGAAACTGAGAGTAACGAAGATGGTGATGATGATGATGCCGCTTTCATTTTCAGGAAATTCTTACCGGAAAACTATGTATTTGTGAAGCAGCCGAGGTTACAGCCAGAGAAATGTGAGTGTCCGGTGGGCCGTGAGAGCATATGATGATTACACGGTTAGGACGACCGGTGTACTGAAGTAATACCGCAAAAACTGTTGTAATTGGTAGCTTAGATGTGGTGCTAAAAACTCCATCGGTCGAATTACAAATACTACCCTTGAAGTTTCTCGATATTACAGAAATCCCTTATATTTTCAAAAATAACAAAGAAAACCCTTAACTTTCTAACAATTACAAACAACTAAAAGAATATGTGTGAACCCATTTTATACCCTCAAAGTCCATAAACAGATATAATTGTCAGTTTTCAAAAATAACAAAAGGAACTTGTAGTTTGTAATAAAAAACTATACGACCCATAAATTGTGAAATATTTACCCAAAAACCCTTGAGAGCATTAAACTCTTAATATATACGAAATTAGGGATATCGAGTATTTTATTTGGGAAAAAAAAATAACGGAATGTCACCAAACCCTAATATTTGTTAGCTCTTTTGTGATTGTTTAGAACCTCAGAGCGTCTTTTGTTAACTTTAAAAACAGAGAATTTTTTTTGTAATTTTGATAAACTTCAGGGGTAGCACATGTAATTTGCCCAGTTTCATTTCTAAACTTGGCATATCTAATAACCTTTGTATAAAGTGACACGCCCTTGTCTTAATTAGCTTGGTGTAACATATTCCAAAAATAACCCATCGTTTTTTCCGGAATCAATTCCTTGGGAAGAAAAAAGAAAAAGGTATATTCGAAGACATTGTCCATGATGCACGAACACTTCTAAAAATCTTACCCTATCGTGTTGTCGTATTTGTATTCGTGTTTTATAGGCGATTGACAAAGAAATTGCAGCAGATTGAAAATAACACAATAAATTGCCAATGTGGACGACTGATTGTTCTTTCACAATGAGAAACTTCTCATTGTGCAAGTAAAAACCTAGATTCTATCTACAATACAAAGGGATATATAGAGAGAGTATGTGTTCTTGGATACCTATACGAGTAGACGTTATAGAAGGTCTTCTTTTTTTTTTTTTCTGCTTTTTAGGTTTGTCGATAAAATCCAGGTAAGATATTGTACAATGAAATTGTCTCGAACTCTGACTTAACAATCATTGTGTTGTTTATTCTACAGCACTTTCTTTATCGTCAAATTCGTTGGTGTAATGTGTGGAACATTCGGATAAATCAAGTTTCGGCCCTTCACTTCTTTTTTGGGTGCAATCTTAGCATTTCTCGTGGATTATCTATCCTAATACTACTTTTGCTCAAACACATTTAATTTTAAAGTTTTAATAGAATTCGGTATATTAGTGTTAGCATGATTATATCCACTCGGCCCAACAATATTTATATTTATATTATTGAAATAATTTAGCTTTTATTCTTGGGCCGACATGCTTATACTTCAGTCTTCACCACAACCGGGTTTTAAGGTTAATGGAAGGAGCACATTCTATGTTGCCAACCTTGAAATGTTACTCATGGCTGCTTTCAGGGTCGGCCACTTCTACATATGTTTTTTTTGTAATCATCTTTAAAATAAAGGGTAATTACTCTTAGTTTTTTAACATGCTCATTAAACTTTAAAATGTTATTATAATATATAATCTTGTAAAACAATTACATTACTTACAAAATTAGAAGGGAGAAGTTTGTAATTTCTGTTTTCTTTTCTATAAAAGGACAATCAAATCAATCAATTAACGTGATTCTCCACGATTTATTGCAATATTGAACATGCACAAATCAATTACATTATCCTCCTACGATTTAATGATTCTGACACATCTTTCTTAGTTCTTACCACTATAGAAAAGGCCTCAATTGCCAAATAAAACTATATAGCTAGCATAAGGAAACCTAAAAAAGTGAAAATTATTTGTGGTGGTGTCGGCTTCACTTTTTAGACAAAAAATTATACTACACAGAAACATGCATGCATATAACTACATCAATGTGGGCCTTGTATGAAAGCTCATGAAAGAAAAAGCAAAAGTACCCGTATGTTGCAACTTTTGACTGACTAATTACTCCAAAGTCAGGATTATTTCCCTAACTATTTTCCTAAACTTGAACTCTAAAGTCTAACCTTATAATATAAAGGGTAAATTACATTTAGATCCAAACAAATTTGTTAAATTACTATTCATAATCCTTTTAATCAAATAATTACAGTTTTGCCTTACACGAAATTAGATAATTAAAAATGAAGAGTGAATACTGAAAATACCAATACCTTTTTTTATACTGTGGGTTGCCTCTAAATTTCACTTGGGTGTTATTAGTAATATCATAAATATCTTTGATGGGTATATGTAATTAATATTTTAAAATTAAAATTAAAATAGAATATTTTATTTTACGTCAAAAAGAAAATATTTTGTATTATAAACGAAACCCCAACATTCTCTAACGGAACCCTAATCTGTCAATACTTTTTTAATTTCTAATTATTCAATTTAGAAAATTACTTTAGAGTTTAAGTGTAATTATCCTAATATAAATAACATTAAGAATTTCTTCTTAATGATTAATAATAAAATTAGCTTTACATGATGTAATAATGTGATAGTGAGTGGTCATAGTATTATAATTTCTTGCTTTGCATACTTTAAGACTGGCCTTGTCTAAAATCTAAAGAACTAAAGCAAAGATCCCAATACCCACCCCAGCTTTTCCCTCCTTTTCTCTACTTTCTTTAAATCACCCTCCAAAAAACAATATACATTACCCACTGTACAACAACAAATACTAGACTACTAACAAGATCAGCCAATTTTATAAGATGGGTAATTGCCTGTTCGGCGGGATGGGAGACGGCGGCAGCGACCAATCGGTGATCAGAGTCACCACAACAAACGGCGGCGTGATGGAATTCTACGACCCAATAACCGTGGAGTCCATAACCGACGAATTCCCCGGCCACGGGATATTCCGGAGCCACGACCTCTTCTGGAAGCCGCTTCCACACAGCGACGTGCTCCTCGCTGGAGAGTCGTACCATCTGCTCCCGCTGTTGGAGACGACGACGGGCAAAGGGAGGCCGCGAGTGGGTCACGTGAGGTCGAACAGTGCGCCGCCGCAGCAATTGGGTTCGGCGCCCTACAGGATGTCGTTCGACAGCCGAGGGATGACGAAGATCAGGTCGGCGGAGGATGGCGCGGGTACGAAGGCGGCGGACGCGGCGGCGTATGGGTTCTGGAAGGTGAAGCTGGTGATTTGTCCGGAGCAGCTGCTGGAGATATTGGCGGAGGAGGGGAAGACGGAGGAGCTGCTGGAGAGCGTTAGAACGGTGGCGAAATGTGGGAGTGGGTTGGGAGGGTTTTCCGATCAGTGGAGCCGTTCCAGCAGCCGGAATGCAGCTTCTTCCAACAAAGATAGCTTGATAGAATTTTAAACTTTTTTTTTCTTAGTTGCCTAGTTTTCTTTTTTTTAATTATTATTTTTTAGTTGGCTAGTTTGTTTACTAACTGTGGTTATACTGGTCATATTTTCGTGCCATACAAGGTATGTAAGGTAAGTTTTTGTTAATTTTCTGCCAAAAATTTTCTTAGAATTGAAGTTTTCAATTTTATTTTTTTTTGGTAAACGAAGTTTTCAATTTTGCCAAAGAATGTGAAATTTTATAAAATTGATTTAGGGTTTTTTTAGTGAGATTGTGGCGAGTAGACTTTGTGGACATGGAGAATTGACCAATCAAGAAATTTTTATTTGGTATTTGAGGTGGGCCTGTTATATGTTATGGGTTTTGGTGGAAAATTTAGGAAAAGCTAATGGACCGGTCATCAGTGAGCCTGGTCATGGGTCCAAGTAGGCCGGTTCTATGTTCACTAGATGGGGTGGTTCCATGATATTGGGCCAATTTAGTACCCCAGAGGCCCAAACACAGCTCAGGTATCATTACATAGTTAATGGGCCCGGTTTAACCTGACTAGTTCATCAAATTAATGGGCCAACCCGGCCCAGTTAACGTCTCTAACTTAAGTCTACAATAAATAGGAAAAATGTTGGGTAATTCGCTGGAGTATGGTCCAAGTGAACGACAGCCACTAAGTCATGGCACACAGACTGAAAATTTTATTTTGAAATATTATGTCAGACATCGTTTTAGTGGTAAATATTAAAAATAGTTTATATCGTCATGTCTGTATTTCCGTATACGTCTCTATAGATGGATAGACATATACATGTATGTAATGTGATAAGTGAAAATTAACATTAAATATGATAGCATTAATTACACACAGATAAAGGAATAAGAAGAATGTTTAAAATTTGGATCCTAGCTTCTGCATAAAGTAATTGAATTGGAAGAATCGTCCTCAATTTGACCTCTGGAGTACCCGACCCTGTAGAAAACTAGGTGGAAAATCCAAAAAAGGAAAAGAAATAAGAAGCAAATAAACATGGAATAATTGACTGGGGTCCATGCACATCTAATGTAGGTTCCATTTCCACACTAGAATACAACAGCAACGACTAAACTGAACAAATGATTCATAACTATGACAAAAAACATTACAGAGCGAAAAAGCAAGACATGATTGCCAGGCTAAAAGAGAAAATTACAAAAAACACCCCTGCATCTTCGTCACATCCCACCACTCCATAATTCAACTGTGAATCCATTTTCCCATAATTATATAGTTTGAATATTCGTGATCAATCACGGATCATTCTCAAGCTCCGCATGTGTTATTGATTCTTGGTGGTGAAAGAATAATCCCCTTTTTGAGATCTCACATGAATCAGAGATGTAATGTAAGAATTGTTGAAAACATCAGGCACAAAATGGACAATGCCCCTAGAAAAGGAAGCCGCTCCTGCAATGAAGACACACAGGAAAAAACCTTATCACGCTAATGTGTCTATTACCCTGATGCACGGACACGGCGATACAGATATGATAAGATACCATACGGATACAGTGACAAGAATTTTTTTTTCAAAACCTTTCTCGGCTGGATACTCAAGATTTTATTCAGATTATTGATCAGTTTTCACATGGTGCAGTTCAGCAAAAAAGATAACAAAAATGCTGCTGATTTAATAAAATATCTACCACTTAGCCTGTACATGTTTACTCAATCCAAGTGGGTTTTTTTCTTTTTTAAATTTTGATATTCTTTATAACATTTATTATTACTGAAATTTATTAAATACTCATCTACCACTGTCCAGTGGTCCACTCAATGTCACATATCCTAATCCTGATCTTCTCTCTGCCACTCAATTGTGCAAAGAAATAATTATAAGTTATAACTATTAATTTTTTTTTTGTCGAAATTATAACTATTAATTCCACATAATTGGTATATAAAAATTAAGATTATTGGAAATATGGTTAATAGGCTCCTCAAACAGGGACAAGAAAAGAAGATAGAAGAAATGACTCACCGCGTCATCAGCAGTAATGGACAAGTAGCCATCGGGAGGGCCGCCGGCGGGCGTATACACAGACGGAGTCGTGCTGCCGGAGGAGCTGCCACCTGAACTAGGAGAGTTCGTACTACCTAAACCCGTCATGTTAAAACCCAGATTATACACTGGCGTCCCGTCTGGCTTAAAGAGTCCGAAATTCCTCTCTGAAGTTGGACCCGGCTTCTGATTCTCGTTGAATAAAGCAAAAACATATATGTTCAAATTCAAATTGGGCCTCATCGGTGTCCCTTTCTTCTGAGAAATGAGCTTCAGTAAGTTGGCGTTATACTTTTTCGCATTTTCAGGCGTCGCTCCGGCCTCGTCGGCGTCCCCCTTGGACGGCCACCCTGTCTCCGAGATCTGCAGACACACATTTTTGTACCCAAGCTTTTCCATGGCTGAATTCGCCGCGTCGATTTGGGCATGGAACATGTTATCGTAATGGAGACCCGAGCCACTATCCACAATCCCCGATCCTTCGAACAGCACGAAATCTAGAGCTATCTGCTTCGGGTTCGCCTTGTAGGCGAAGAACGGGTAGGCGTTTATCAGGAACGGCGACCCCACTTTGCTGTGAAAATCGAGGATGCAGGTCAGCTTCTGAGTCAGATCCCGGCGGAACGCCCCGGCAGACGGCGGATAAGAAACCTCCAAAACCCCCAAATTGTGGGCAGTGGTCACCATCACTTGCTTGTCGAGGTTGAGCGAAACGAGGGCGGCGTGGATGTTTTCCATGGCGGGGAGGAGATTGGAAGAGAGCGTGGAGTCGTTGAAGGTGAGCACCTCATTGCCGACAGCAATGCAGGTGATTTTAGTGGCCGGTAAGAAGCACTGGACGTTGCTCTTGACCCATGCCTGCGCTTGCTTAGGGTCCCGCATTCCGGTCAAATACTCGTTTCCTATGCCGACGATGAACTCGACGCCGGTGTTGGCAAAGGCTTTGAGGACTCGTGGGTCGGCGTCGTAGAGCTTGAGGCGAGTGGCGCCGATTGATTTCACTAGTGGAATGACGGACTCAGGGTGGGGGAGGTTGTTCGCGATCTGGCCGTAGTTGATGCCGAGAGCCGACGCCGCCGTGAAGAATAATGAAGCTGCATTGATGTAAAATTAAAATAATCGTGATTAATTAATCGTGGGAATTGAAAACCAGATCAGTTGAGAGAGAGAGAGAGGGAGAGTTGATGAGAAGCGTTACCTGAAAAGAGGAGCAGCGAAAGTATGGCGGAAGCTGCCATGGGCGTGGAGAAAGAATGAGTGCCGACGACGCAGTTGCAGAGAGTGTGAAGAGTGAGTTGAGGAAGAAGGCAAAATGAGGATTTGATTGGTATAATGAATGTTGGTTGTGTAAACAGCTGTTATTGACTATTTTTAAGTTTCTTATCTTTTCGTAACTTTGAACTTTTCATTACAGTATGCTGACCATTGTGTTTGCGGCTCAGCAGTACCAATAAGTTAGATGTATGAAATACGGATACACGCACTTGACATATTACATATACACAGTGACACTATTTTTTTTGTTGATTTAGTGGGAGTTTTGGTTTCACTTTGGGTCTTAGGTGTTTCAGGTTCGAGATTTCTTTTTTTTTTAAGAACAATTTCCTAATAGAGGTAAGTGAATTAATTTAAAGATTCTACAATACAAAGCTCCAAGATGCTATATCATCGTAACAAATGCAGATTGAGCCCGTGTAATAAATAATAAGATGAGGAACACAATTTGCTATACGTTTGACAAGAAGAAAATAATATGTAAACAAATTTATCAAAAATCTCATATCTTCTATAAAGTTTCTAATATTTGACTGAACATCCTGTGCTTGATTTGAAATATTTTGTATTTTTAAATCTTCTATCAAGCTCTCAATGTTTGACTGAACAACGTACGCTTGATTTGAAGTATTTTGTGTTTTTTTTAATATTGAGACGGGACTTTAGATAGATTGATTGGTTTGTTTATGTTTTTTTATGAACTTTCTTTTGGGAGGTTCTTGAGAAAATTCAGGTGATAATCTTTTCGGTTTTATTTAAAAAAATCCTCCTGAACTTTTACATTTCTTTTTTTTCATACTGCCTTCTCTCTTCCAATGATATTCAAAAAGAATCTTGATGAAATATCCTACCGGAAAGTTATCAAATGAGGTAACTTGTAAAAATCGTATAGGTTGGGAGGCCTCTTGTAAATTTACTGTTCCTCACTACAAAAATCATAATAGTACAGGAAACAAAAATAATTTTCCTTATAAATTTACTGTTCTTCACTACTCTTTGTTTATTTTAGCCGGCATATATCCTTTAGTTTTCCTACCCTTTGAATGATATAATTCACTGCTAATGTGAGGCAGCCAACATACATGTGCTGAAGCGGCGGTGTCTGTTCTGTTCGTATGGTATACCCCATGAGGCCATGAAATAAATTTTGGTATGAAAAACTTAAATAAAAAAGAAGCTTCTATTTATTATGTCAAATTAATACACGCACTCCACATTTATCACGTTTTCAGACACAAAACCGGTACAGTTTGAATGCTCTTTGTCCTATAAAATAAAATTATATTGGACATGCAGTGTGGTGCTATGTTGAGTTTTATGTGGTGTCAGACACTAAATTATGTGCTAAATCATCAGTGTTAGGAAATTTGGAATCATCGTATTTATATCATTTTATGTTTGTGATTTGTATTTATATCGTTTCGTGTTCTTCGTGATGCTAGAAACAATAGTACCAACTTATGCACTAGGGGCCACCACCCCCTGATTAATATTATTAAAACTTATTTTGATGCCATTGTTGTGTGTATCTGTCATCATGCCCGTATTCTTGTATTATCCTAGACTAGATCTTGCTTCTGCGCAGCGGGCTTCACAGGAAATTACACAAACGTTGCCTCATATGGGACACTTATTATAGCTGAGCATGATGATTTTTTAATAATATTCAATTCCGATTTTCCATTAAATACACACTGACGACTAGGCCTGCAAACGAATCGAATCGAATCGAACCCTAGCATTTTTTTGAGGCTCGAGCTCGAGTTCATTTTTTCGAGCCCGAGCCTATCAAATCCTTCAAAAATGTATTCGAGCTCGAGCTCGAGTTCATTTTTTCGAGCCCGAGCCTATCGAATCCTTCAAAAACTCACCAGAAAAATTGGGCGGCGACTGAAATGAGAAATGAAAATGAAACCTAATTCAATTTCATTTATAAATTAGGTTTAGAAATAAAAAAAAAAAAAGAAAAAAAAAAGAAAAAAAAAAGGAAATTACATTATATTAATATATATTAATTATTTTTAATAATATGGGTAAGGCTCGCGAGCCTCGAATCACCTAATAAAAGGCTCGAATTCGATTCGATAAACTATCGAATCGAGCCTTGGCTCGATTCGGGCTCGACTTTCTCAAATACGAGCCCGAACCTTTGCCGAGCCGGCTCGTTAGGCTCGCGAGTCGGCTCGATTCGTTTGCAGGCCTACTGACGACTATTCTGCTAATTATTTAATTTAAAACTAAAACAATTTTACTATTTTTGGTAGAAAAATAAAATAATTTATATGAAGTACCGCACCGCACATTGGGAATCTGGGATGTCAGTTTGGTGATGATTCTGGTCTCAAAGCACCAGCACCACTTTTACTTGTTATTAATAAATATTTTTTTTTAGTTTATTACTTAGTTTAAACATTTTTTAAACTTTGAATAAATTAAAAATAAATAGTAGTGCAAAATATTTTTTTTGAAATGTCCGTCCATTATAGCAAACAATACAATATGTTAGATCCAACAGACACACACAATGCCATGTCAATCTTACAAAGCTTAACCATAGTTATTTAGTCACTAAATATGGTGCTTAAAACACCGACTGCCATTCGTTCGTTCCCTCTTACAAAGCTTATCGGTTAGTACCACTCAACCATAGTCCATAAGCATACCACTGGCTCATATTCGAGAGCACCCTATACTAAAACAGTAATTTGGTTTTGCAGTCTCATATGCTTCTCGTGATGTCTTATAACCATTAGCGACGAGCAAATTAGAAACCAACTGGTACGAAAAGCAGTTGATCTAGTAAAGATTATAGCTAGTTTCACTTCATAAGTCAGTAGCCAATCTTGATTCTTGAGGCACGTTGTAAGACTATAATAGCGGCCTTCACGGAGTGGCGACATTTTCCTTGGCAAGTGGAGCAATTTCATCACCTTCAACCCCAGGTTCACTGCCAGCAACATTCAAGCCTAACAACACCTTTTCCCAGTTCTGGGCTGGTCCCTGTAAAGAGTGATAGATGTCATTAAAGATTATTACACATATCTCCCCTCTTAACTTTTAACATTACGCACCTCTCTTTTATAACATAAGGGCGATTTAAATTTGACTACATAGAAATTTAGTCTATTTACTAACCGATCCATCTAGTTTGAGAAATTACTATATAGTCTCCGCGGTATCAATATAAAGTTTCTGAAAATACCCCCCCAACTGAAACCATAAATGGTGTTTATTTTCGGAATATTTAAAGGTTAAACCTCAGGGAGTATATGGTAATTTTCAAACTAGAAGGATTGATTTGTAAATATACTAAATTACTTCAGGGTATTCAGATTTAATTTGCCTTTATACATAATAATAGCAAAAATGAAATATAAGACTACCTTCCACGAGAGATCTTGTGACATGCAATTTTGAATCATTTCCTTAAAGGCAGGGGTGCCGTATACTGCAAGAGCTCGTGCAACGGTTTTGGCTATCTTCAGCACATCAGTTGGGTCAATAGTAGCACACTACCCAAAACAATAAACATTGATATATTAAAAAAAACGCCGCATAAAGAACACATTAAACAGACAAATCAATACTAGATAGATAACAACATACCTCAACATTGAAATCTCCCATATGGAACCCAGTATATCCTTCCTTCACCGTGTCAACAAGACCACCAGTTGAAGCACAAATGGGTACCTGATCCAACAATTTTCATAACATTTAAGTGTTTGAATCTTTTTGGGCAAGAAAGCATCTGCAAAGTTCTTCCTTTTTCTATCTTTTTTTTTTTGGTGAATTACATCTACCACTGACTTTTGCTCTATTACACTCAGACCCCCTGTACTATAGGAATTACAACTAGACCCATTGTTCTTTGACTTGGTCTTAGAAATTGTTCCTTCTGTTCACTTTTGTTCGGGTTTCTAACTAGATTTATGGAGTAAACTGCAAATTACCCCTACACTGTCCAGAAAAAGTTTTTATACCCTAATTTAGTAGATTTTGTGCGACTGAAATGGCCTCGCAGGAAAAGTTTTAGGTTCAGTCGCACAAAATCTACTAAATTAGGGCACAAGATTTTTTTCCGACTATGGACTATGGAGGGGTCATTTGGGTTGTATAGTCCATAAATATGACAGAAAAAGGGCAAGAGAGTGGATAAAAGGGGCATTTCATAAGACCAAGACAAAATACAGGGGTTTCGGTGTAATGTTATATAGTACAAGGGGGTCTAAATGTAACCAGACCAAATTTCAGGGGATTCAGATGTAATTCATCTTTTTTTAAAGGTTTTAGATAGTGTATCTTACTGTTCCGTATCGCATGGCATGTAATTGGATGAGACCACATGGTTCGAATCTACTTGGAATCAACATAAAATCAGCACCAGCAGTTATCATGTGTGCCAACGGAACGTTGAATTTAGCAATTCCTCTTGCTTTGTCAGGATACATCTCCTCCAGCTCTTCAATTTGCTTCTCAAACTTCTTCTTGCCAGTTCCCTGATAATATCCAATAGAAAAAGTTCAATTAACGCATTATTATATTAAAGCAGCTGAAGAGTAGAGATTGATTTACTACTTACGAGGATTATAATCTGCACATCCAAATCAATAAACTTAGAAATGGCAGCAACAAGAATATCTGATCCTTTCTGCTCTTCAAGTCTGCCAATAAATCCAATGACCGGGATATTCCTGTCAACAGGTAACCCAGCTGCTGCTTGAAGAGCTTCTTTCGACAAAGGCTTAGCATCTGTAACCTGAAAAGTGATAAGTTCAATAAGGAGGATCCTACTTTGATAAAGAAAAACAAAAAAAATCAGGCTATGTTCAAATAATAAGCTTTCATCATAATAAACAGCATTTGATAAGCCTAGAAGAAATTAGGGCGAATCACATACAGTACCCCTAAGGTTTCCCATAATTACAAAATAACCCCCTATATTTTCAAAAATTATAGAAAACCCCCTGAGGTTTCAAACAATTACAAGAATCTTACAAAATACCCCTGCACTTTTTAAAAAACCTTACAAAATACACCCTGTAATTTGTAATTGTTTAATACCTCAGGGGAGTTTCAATAAATTTTGAAAATACAGGGGGTATATTTGTAAATATGGGAAAGCTTAAGGCTACTGAATGTAATTCACCCAAGAAATTAAGCATAAAGATCTTACTGTGGTGATATCGTAGTGATAGTCAATGTGCTTATCAGTTGCGGGATTCCACTCTTGAGTATCCATGCCATTGACAATGCCCGTAATGGTACACTTACGGATGATGTTATCCAATTCAACTCCTTTTTCAACAGAAGAAACGAGTTCTTGAGCGTAGTGAGGGCTCACAGTTAGAACCCTATCTGATTCTATAATTCCAGCCTTCATCCAGTTAATTTTCCTTCCCTTCACGGGCTTCTCATACCTGCAACGGTTAAACAGACATCCATGCATGTTGGGAAAGTTGATTTTCAGGTAAACAAACTTATGCTTTACGTCTTTAGTCTTAATTTCGATTTAGTTTGTCCCTCCATTTTGAAATTACATAAAACTCCTGACATTTCACTCTATTACATAAACTTAACAGAATTAGGAAATAAATGAAAAAGTAACAAATTTATGGGATGTCTGAAAAAATAACAATATGATTCCTCAACTTTTCACAAAATTACAGACCAGTCTCTGGGGAATTTTCATCTTAAAGACTGACATTAGGTCATGACGGTGTTTTTGAAAAAAAAAAATGAAGTTATACTAACGGGCTTTAATATTTGGTAATAAAGTGAAATGTTAGTGAGTTTCTTGTAATTTGCGAAAACACAGGGACTAAAATTGTAATTTCGTTAAACCTTAGGGATAGTAGATATGATTCGCCCTTAAACTATATATAATATTGTTCGTACCCGTCGATGAAATCAAAAGAACTTCTGAAATGATCAGGCAGATTGAGAAGAGTGAAGTCTGAGAAGCCAAATCTTCCTTGATAGGCAATGTTGTGGATGCAGAAGGCGACCTGGTTTCAATTAAGCAAAACATTAGCATTGAAAATACGTCTTAATCAGCATAGCAATCAGCAATACACACTAACATAACAGATATTGAATTAAAAGTTAGATATTTCCTCTAATTACAATTTAGTCCCTCTATCAAAAATTACAAAAATCTCCCTGACAAAACACTAGACAACGTGAAAAGAAAAATGCAATCAATCAGCCTATCCAGGGAGTTTTTTGTTATAAAGTGAAATGCCAGTGAGTTCTTTGCAATTTTTGAGAAGGATTAGACTGTAATTAGCTCAGACCTCAGGGGTAGTAGATGTAATTTGTCCTAAAAAAATTGAAATTAAGAAAATAAATGTTTCTTACCTTGGCATTCATGTACATTCCTTGAGATTGGTACATACTCTTGAGGTAGCATGGAAGCAAAGCAGTGTGCCAATCATTAGCGACGAAGACAACATCCTCACCTAAAAAGATAAAGGATCAGACACAGTTCTTATTTTAAACCCACAAGTGTAGTTTATCTAAAAAATAAAATCAAATTCCACATATACCGTATGGTCCTGAGAAATATTTGTTGTTGTTTAGATCCAAGACCCTGGGAGCCTCCAAAGCAGCCTGAAATTAGCAAGAAATTGAAGTTAAGAAAATAGAGGAAATGGCATGCAACGTTGAAGGAAAAAAGATATGATCATTGCTTAAGCAGAATACTAACAGTTTACATTTTGTAGAAACATTAAACCAAAACATATAAAGTATTTGTCCTTCCCTTTTCCGTTTTTTTTTTTAATAAATATGAAACATTTCCGGTTAATTCAAAAGTCTCTAGAGTTTGAATGCCTACACTTGATTTCTCACAAGAATGACATGATTCGAGTTTGTGTCGAGCACTTAAAATTTACATGAAAAGCTGACCTGGCACAATAAGCTGAATCTCAGTTGGTTGTCTTGGTAATCTTTTCCAGCATCAGGACCATAAATCTTCGATTTAGTTTTCCCCCAGACCTTTACAAGTACAAATTTAGAAATGTTAGATGTATGTCAAGCAAATCATCATGTAAGAGGGTGTTTGGCTGTGCTTATAAGCTCTTTAAAACAGCTTTTAAGCTGTTTGAGAGATTGTAAGAGGTTGTTGAGTGTTTCATAAATATTCTATGGAAACACCTTATAAGCTCATAAGCTCCTTTAAAATAAGTTGAAGAACACCAACGAATTTTCAAAATAGACACATTCCCGTACTCTTGTTTATATTGAGATCTTATTTTAAAATTATATCTAGCATCTTATAAGCTCCAAAAATATCTTGTATGTGTGACTGTAAATCTAAGGAAATTACATTGCATACTGACCTTCTCCAAGAACAAAGGATGATCAACAAAAACACGGTCAACTCCACGCTTATAGCAGTGGAAATATCTGACGGTCTCAGTTCTATCTCCGATTCTGATCTGCTTAGTAAGATCATCATTATGTTAAACCGAATCTACAAAGAAAGGAAATTAAATAAAACTCTAATTTGGAAAAAAATTAATAACCTGAACGACCACACCAGTGTCCCAAGCATCTTTGTACTGATCATAACGTGGAGACACGGTCATCACTCTGTGCCCATTTGCCTAGTTAATAAAAGGAAATCATAGATTAGCAAAACATAATTTGATAATTTTAGGCAAATTACATAAGACTACCTCAAAGTTTGGTGTATTTACAAATCGATATCTCTAGTTTGAGAAATTACCATATAGATCCTGAGGTTCATTCCAATGAATGTGGGATTTTTCCGTAAATACCCCTAACAGACCATAAGTGCGGGTATTTTAAAAATGGCAATTTCTCAAACTAAGGGATCGATATGTAAATACATCAAACTCCGGGTTATTAAAATAAAAGGCGAATTACATCACTACCTCCAAGTTTGGTGTATTTACTAGTCGATCCCTCTACTTAGAGAAATTACCATATAGTTCCTAAAGTTTCAACAAATATGCAGATCTTCCAAATGGAGCCCCAAAAATACCACAGTCAAAACACTGAGTTAGGGTGTTTTTGGAAGATTTTCACATTCATTGAAAACATCGAGAACAATACGGTAGTTTTTCAAACCAGAGGGACCGATTTGTAATTTTACCAGACCTCGGTGGTAGTAGATGTAATTTACCCTTTAACAAACTGTGCTTACCGCCATAGCCGGAGGCAATCCTCCAAGAACATCACCGAGACCACCGGTTTTACTCCACGGACCACACTCAGCTGACACGAAAAACAAGGTCATCCCACTTCCACAAATGATCGTCCCTGCTTTCCTACCGTTCTCTGATTTCTTCACTATGCTCCTCGACTTTCTTGCACCAGCTTTAACATTGCTTTTCATTTGAAGCATATCAATCTTATTGAGTAATCTCAACCCATTGTGGGTTCCGGATTGGTTTCTGAGGCCAATCTGGACCAAATTCGTCTTCGAATCCACCGAAGTGGCTCCTCCATGAATACGAGACGCAAATTGTGAAGCTGTAACTGTTGCCATAGCTGAATTTAGCTCTGAATGACAAGAAAAATATGCAACAGTTAGCAAAAACTGCAAATGCAACAGGGTTTTTCAAATTAATTACATAAATCATAGGTCTTTGTATAAATGTTACAATCAGTGATTACAAATTAACATGTCCCATTTCTACTTCAAAACCCACCAAAAGAAAAGGAAGAAAAAGGGGTAACATGACACAAATCACAAAAGCATGCAGTTCAACCGTCTCCAGAACAACCAAGAACAGCAAAAAACTAAAAACTAAAAATCAAAATATATCTTACGCGAAACCAAAGCTCACTTCTCCGTGAGTCAGTAACACAACAACGGGAATCTAAAAGCTAAATACACCATATAAAATCTAGGAAACACAGATAATTCGGACTCCCACGAAAGAAGGAAGAGTCAAGTCAAGATCAGATGGAGAGCAAAATTCGGGAAAATAGTTGTTTACCAGTTCCCGCAGCAAAACCCAGAGCAGACTAAGCTTTGGGCTGGTGGTAGTGATGAATGATTAGCTTCATTCTGCTTCCATTTTTGTAGTAGCGGGTTCAAGTTCCATAGGTAACACGTGGCGCGAGAATACTGGAGGAAGGTTTGGCCATTTGTCTAAGTACTTCCTCGAGAAATTGTTTCACCACAAAAATAAATCACATGTGGAGATGTCGAATCGAATGGAGGGTATCCTGGGAATATGCGAGAATTTTTGAGGTTATTAATGTGAGGAAATGTTGGGAGATTTTTTCTGACAGTGAAGTGAACGACGACGGACGGAGTTGTTGAGTTTTCCTGAATTTTAGTTCACGGCTGGAGTGAGTTTGCAGTTGGCCTTGTCGGACTCGGGCCCAATTGCTGCACATTTTTTTTTTAGTCTAGATTAGGACATCCATCGTCGATTACTGTGATTAGTTTCCTCGCTGACTTGTAGGCACCTCATTGGGTGGGACAACTGGCCAGCAGATTTAAAGCTGCTCCATACCAAAGTAAGGATTCGAACCCTGACATTTGATTAAGAATAGCCAATTGTGTACTTATTTTTCCTTTTTCAGTTTTGTGGTTTTAAAAATATTTTTTTTCTCTACGGTAATAAGAATGTGCTTCATTAATATATTTTGAATATTTGAGAAAATATTATTAAGATTGATAAACTCCTAAAATAAAACCTATATTATATTTGATAATGTGTTTGAGAATAAACTTTCAACATCGTTGTATTGAATTTGAAAAATAGATTTTTTATTTTTTTAAAATGAGTCCAAGTTAGCATGTGTTCCATTCCATACACAATTTGGCTCATTTTTTTCAGAAAAATAAGAGAACAAAATATCCACAAGTCTGCTTAAAAGGGGTCCACATATTTCAAATTTTTTTTAAAAAAAAATCACATATTTCAATTCGCAATTGTCATTTTCTCTTGATCGCAAAATAGGTTGAAAGAAAATGAATTCCTTGCCTAGAATTTATCAGCCACGATCTCTTTTGTTTCTATGGAGAATGTGGTCGCCATTGATTTTGGCACTCGGAAACAAGTGGTCACTAGTGCTTTGTGCTACGATTAACTCTCATAATTCTATTATGAGTACAAAAACGATATATAACTTATTGTACTCATAATTGCTCTTCTTGTAGCCGTCTATCTCTATCAAGTTGCAAAATCAACGTTTACGAGCATACTTTGCCGATTCGTTGTTATGATAGCTGAATTAGACTACCAAAAATCTTGGATATGAGTCCCTGGAATGCAGCTGCTGGTATTAGCAAAGAGAACTTTACATCTTAGTGGTCTTATCCAACCCGACCCATATAAATAAGCTTTAAAAAATAATAATTAAAAAAATCAATGTTTTGCTTTCCATCTATATATTTTTGCTCATAGTCATGAGCCATTAGTCAATATTTAATAATTTTAAGAACTTAATTAACAAAAATAAACGTAAAATATTGGATAATTCTTTTGTTTCATGTCTGAACTTTATAGCTCCTAAACCATTGTCCAAAAAAAAAGTATTTAATAGTTATACTTTAATTCAAACTTATAGATCAAATATTTTCTCCGGCACTTCCGTTGTGCAAGCATTACAAGATGTGAGTAGTTTATAACTTGTGATCTTCTTCAAGATTAGTTTAGAATGCAAACTTATTTTTCAAATCTTAATATATTTTTCTACTTTCTAACTACACAGATGATGCAATTGTCATTGCAAACATCTTACAATAAACTAACCAAAAATCCTTCAGGGACAAATGTAATATTATAAAATTTCGATAATAAAATTAAAAAAGACACAAATCTCATAAATTTTGTATAATTTTAGCATAATTGTATTTTGATGTGCATCCCAATTGCCAACAGTGTGACTGATCATGTAAGATTCACATCAAAGTGACTTGCACATGTTATATGACAGATGAATTCCTTATCACCATCTCTTCTACTGTTCTACATTTACCGTAGAATATATAAAACAATTTACATCAATGTCACAACATTATCAGCGAAAGCTTTCTCTATTTAGAATTTTATAATCGTCAGTCTTGAAAAATGGTCAAAGTATTTCCTTTTTTTTTTTCTTTTCCAAATTGGGATTAAGTTGTTCTTTTTTTTACTGGTCTTGTAATGTCATCAGCAATTTTAAATCAAGATGTTAAAATAGTATCTCTCTTTTTCATTTGTGAAACTAATTCACTGACTAAAGCTCTCAATATACTCGATCACTAAGATCTAAAATTCTCCATACAAATCGCAGTAGAAACTCAAATCCGAATCTCTGATTATGCTATCATAACGCCGAACTACTAAACTACGTCAGTTGGTGGTAAGATACCTGATCTTGACCGCCCTAAAATTCGATGTATTCAAACAAATAAGAAATTCGCACTTCGTACGCACTCCTTACAAAAAATCATACACTTATCATCAACAACCAAATTATGCACCTCATTTTTATGATGTATGGACACCTTCAAAAATTCTACAATATTGTGTCGTGTTGTGTCTGCACTGTATCGAATACTTTTCTATTATAAAATATAAAAAAATTCGTATCGCCAAGTCCGTCTCATGTTGCATGGACGCTTCAAAGCTATGACCTAAAGTTTAGCTATGAAACAGATCATGTGAAGCAAAAAAGGAAGGAGAAGAACAAGACAAAGAGAACCGTATGCAATACACGAGAAGCATATATGATTCAGTGTCATGACTCAAGATACAATTATAATTAAACCCAATTGATAAAAAAAAATTATAATAAAACCCACGGGATACCTTGGAAAATTACCATCCATGAGCATAAAAAATGTAAAATTGTACATAAAAAAAAATTAAATTTTTTTGTTCATCATAACTGGGAGGAAGTTATGAATTTCCGGCAAACAGTAAATCCTACCCTCATTTTGACCAGACAAAGGGAAAAAAAAAAAAAAGAAAAGAAAAACCCCGAATGACGATTAATCCACACAAATCCATGAGATTGGACACGAAGATTTGCATTCCCCGACCCAAAATTAGCAGATAACTCGGTTGTCACCTGTGGGCAGTGATCAGAGTCTCTATGAACCTCAATCCATCGAACCTTGGAGCATATTTCTTCTTCATCGCTGATGCTCCCAGGGAATTCGCAGTTTTGCCCTTCAAACAAAAAAGTAAATGTTACTACCACTGCATAACAATTGATCCTAAAAAACATAATCATGCAACACACCAAATCACGAATCTAACATAGATTTAATACTCCTATATAGATTTGAGGACAATTCATAATATCAATGAAAACCAAAAAAAAGAACAAAAAGAAAAAAATCTGAAAAACTAGATCAACAAAAGGCCAGAGAAGCACCTTATCGGCGCAGGGGGTGAGAGCGACGGTGGAGGCGGCCACCACCGACGCAACCAGAACGCAAGTGCCCTTCATCTGGACTCTCCGCCGTCAGATCAGAAGAATTTCGAACAGAAAAAAGCCGTGGGTGTGTGTAAATGGAGCTACGAAATCAATGGAGAAAATCCGACGGACAACCGTCGCCGGATCTCGACCCCGACCTGCCCTCTTGTTTTTTTTGTTTGCGTTTGTATCACGCGGTTGTTTCGCCGTCGCTTTTTTCGGTTTTTATTAACCACAAAAATTTATATTTTAAGATTTCTGTTTAAGTTAACTTATTGAATTCAATGTTTATGGCCACGTAGATCCAACGTCTACCAGATAATAGCCACTTATGCATCGACACGTGTAGTTTTCACCGACCAGCAAATCATGGCATACGCACTTTTGATGTAAATGTGTTTGGGTAATTTTTTATTTATTTTTTCTGAGCTCGGGTAATATATTGGTTCAATTGTATGTGATTGTTCTAATTTATTTATTTCGTACCCAATTTAAGATTTTAAATACTAGATTTTGTTTAAAGAATTTACTATATGATTTCAGTAGACCAACTAAATTTCGGCTTCGTTGGATAATTTAACAGATAAGATGCATGTAGTTGGGGTAATATTTGGTTTCATAATGTAATTTTGTTGTAACATAATTTGGTACCATACTGACAACTTTTCTCAATTTTTCTAATATAATTTATAATTTGTATCGGGTCTGAGCCGTCAATTACTAATGACAAACCTCACATTTCTATTAATTTTTGGTGTTAAAAATTAAACGTAGACCAAGTATATAAAATTAATAAAAATTATAAATTATGATACCAAAATTAAAAAAAAAATAGATATATAGTAACAAAATTAATGTTAACACAAGTATTTAAATACAATTGTAATATTATTTTGGAACATATACCAACAAGATTTTATAATAAGGGTGTTTTTGGGTTCGTATTTTATACAAGAAGAATTATCCTACGCTATAGATATATGCAATACACGGATAAGAACGCAATGATACGGTCAAGATACAGCATGAAAATTATGATATAATTTTTTTTTAATATTTTATATTAAATAAGTGTCGAATACGATATCAGACATAAGATGATACTGCATAATATAATTTTTTTAGAAATATTGATAAATTATATTGGGACGAGAAATCGGAAACTGGAGTGACTCGGACGGCACGAGAAAGCTTGTGGCGGACGTATTGAAACTTTGGCGGTAATCCAGCTATCATCTATCTCCATTCATTGCATCATCCATCTAATTGTTTATTATATATATTTGGTTGGAATCAGCATCAATTTATCAAATTATCACCCAATCTTACTATATATATAAAATAAAATCATAAACCACTTAATTTTGGGTGGCTCAAGTTTCTCAATGCAATTTAATACATTTTAATCCCCTAGACTGAATTTTATGTATCATTCATCTTTATCTTTCCAAGCTATATATGCAACATTTATTACCCATAATTAAAAAAAAAAATCATCCCTTAAGTTTATGTTTTAAATCATAATCGAAATTTAAAGAATGTTACAACCGACAACCAACTTTAGGTCAAATATACACACCTAAAATTCATGGAGTGTTGGAATATCTATACTGAAACTCGTGATGATACTATTAAATTCAACTTTAAAATATCTCTAATATAATTTTTGAGAGAGAATGTATTTTCTGTATATATAAAAACATAAATAAAATGTAAAATTCAATAAAATATCTAAGTGGAAGGGAAGGAAACAATATATCAAAATTTCCAACTCCAACTCAGAAGTCAGAAGCATGTAAAGCAGAGCGAAACTAAGACGTGTGCTTCTCTTATCGTGAAGAGAAAGTTGGTTTCTGGTAACACATAAATGTGTAACATATAAATTGTAATTGTAACTAGTTTTTAACCCGTGCGTTGCACCGGGTAATTAATATAGATATATATAATTTATCTTAAATTTAATTATAATAAATATATCTATAATCTGAATAAATATTACAAATTAACAAAAAATATTTAATATATGAAATATGAGAGAAAAGTTACTCAATCTAGTTCAATTATTTAATTATGAGAACAAAATATTTTTTTGGCAATATTTCATAGAAGTATTAAGCGAACGCCATCATGCGCTCTTATGATCAAACCATTCTTTTGAAATCTTCATATTTTCCTGCAAAATACATATAATTCAGAAAAAGAAAAGAAAATAAAAGAAAAGAAAAGAAGATCTAGGTTATATCTCTATGCATCTTATAAGTTTAACAATAGATCATGTACCTTGTAGGTTCTTTACTCGTCAATTTCATATTTTTCAATCACTTTTTGATCAATATCCCTGTAAAACTGCATGGAATACATTGCTAATTAAATCTCGAAACAGTTTTAGTTATGTCCAACTTAATTATATTTTATATCGAAAGAAATATATTTAACGAATTTTATCATTAAATAATTAATTAGAATAACATTGTAATTTGAATCATAAAATGCACGTTTAAGTGCCGTATCCACTCCCCAATATTTTAATGATAGAAAAAGCTTTATAGATACAAAATAGCCCAAATATTTATATTGTATATATCCTTAAGTCCAATTAAAAGGGTGAAAGAACTAATTACGCTTCACCACCGCCTCCCGTTGTGGACGTCCCACACCACCACTCCACATAGGCCCCGCTTTCCGTCGTCTGGAAACTCACCACCCCCCAACCAAGATGATAAATTTGCTAGAAAACTCCATGTTACATCCCTAATAAACACATTATATCTACTATCATTATAAAAAAAGCACCAGTGATTATAACAGCAAATAAGAACCATAAATAATAAATTGAAAAATTAATAAAAAATTATACAATACCTCGATGAAAAAGATAAAAATAAAAACCTGTTTAAATAAGAAAAAAAATCACATTTCAATTAGAAAAATAATCATCTAATCTAAAGAATATAAGTACATTAAAAAAGAGAAAACTTGATAATCTGGCCAAATAAATTGCAAAAGCTTTGATACAATGTCTTCATAGAATTTTGGTTATGAACTACAGCTCAAACTTTGGAATCTTCTACACGGACGAAAATGACTTGATTAAAGGATTTGATTATAGCATACGTTGGAATTGATTGGAAGCATTTTCCCCATGATTTTAGATGAATTCCTAAATTACTTTGGTTGTACATAAAGAAATATGATTTTTTAAGTTCTTTTATTTAAATTATTTTAGATATAAAATAATTTTTTTAAAACATCAGTATTTATTTTAGCATATTATTTTCTTAGAGACCTTTAATATTGTACTTTATATATATATGATTTTCCCACTGCAAAATGGAAATGAAACACGTGTATTTAGAGGTTTTTCTAAAAAAATCAACTATTTATTTATTTTATAATATCAAGGTAATAATAAAATTTAATTAAACTTACATTTTAAAAAAATATACGTAATTATGTGACCCCACAAATAATTAGAAGAAATTTTGAAAATACAATTACATGATAGATAAAAAGAATACAAAAAAAAAATATTAATTATAGAACTAAATAATCTTTTACCCAAATATTGTTAATATTTTGTGAATGGTAATTCTTCTATTACTATATTTTCATGTACAGATTGAATATTATATCTAAATTATAAATAGTTTTAGGCTCCCTTCAATCATATATATTTTTTAGTACTTAAATGTAAAGTTCATAATAATTAGCAAAGTTTATTAAAATTTACTTAAAATTATTTCTTGAATGAAATTTTCAATATCAATATTATATAAAGTAGTTATATAATTCTATAATTAAATAGGAGTTACAATTTTTTTTAATATATATGTAAGTTAAATATATGGAATATCAATTAAATATATATGTAAGTTACAAAAATCATAAGTAATGAACTTAATTATAGAAATAATCTACATGACAAAATTGACTAATTTTAACTAATCCAACTCATTAACACATAAGCATGTTTCCTAAAACATCTCACTAATTCATTTTCATATATATATATATATATATATATATATATATATATATATATATATGATTTGAAACCTCGGGAATTTTATGTAATTCTTGAAAATACAGGGGAGCATTTTGTAATTATGGAAAATTTTAGGGGTGCTGTACGTAATTTGCCCTTAATAAGTGTAATATACTTGCCATAAATTGGTTGGTTATAATTTATGACTTGATTTTTTGTGGGAAATCTGGGCGAATTTCCCAACTAAGAAAGATATAAAACCGAGAGCTACTCCCAACTAACTTGGCAACTTTCGGAAGCCGGTCGGTTTAAATTAAAAACAAGTGGAAGTGTTTATGACTTGTTTGAAATCCGCTGCTGTGGGAGGAGTTATTCATGATGAATCCGGGAATTGGGTTATTGGCTTCTCTATGAGATTATGTGATACAAACCATCAATGTGGCTGAACTTGTTGGGCTCCGACAAGGCTCAACTATTGCTAGTAGAGACTAATTCGAAAGTGATCGTCAATTTGATTGACAATGCTAGCTAATATCCTCTCGCATCAAGCATCATCAAAGAATGTAGAGCTTTACTTCACCGGCTTTGGGATTAACGGCTCCGACACCATATCAAGAGAGATAGAAATGTTTGCGCCGATACTTTGGCAAAGATTGGGCACAATATTGAAGGCTTTATTATTAGATGGGATGACCCACCGACTGAAGTGGTTGATTGTATTCGGGTGGATATAAACCTGAGTTAGTTTTTGTTTCTTTCCTTTGTTAACCAAAAAATTTTAGTTGGTTACTAAGCCAAATCCTAGCCAGATATTTCCATCTCAATAAAAGTGTATAAGGTCGTCTTCAATCAAATGTAATAAACAAAATATATAAAGTTTCAGAATCGAATCTCAAAACAAACCGTTAACCTTTGTGATAATATTACAGATATATCCAAAAAAATGGTTTTAAACGGACTCACAGACCCATAATATCACCATTCACCACATACTTCTAGCTAGAAACGGACACACACAATAACGGTACATAAGACCTGCACCTTAATCATTTCTCACGCACAAAATTTGTGGGTTACAGTCAAGTTATTATATATTGAACACCACATCTTTAATATTTTGATGTGGGATACTTAACAGCACTCCTGCTTCATCTTTGCTAGTGCCGCCTCAAATTGACTCCATTTCTGCTCCAATGTTCCATTATACCCGATCGACATCCTCACCAAACCAGGCGAAATGCCCGCCAATTGTTTCTCCTCCTCGTTCATCTCACTGCTGGTGCTACTCCCCGAGCACGACATCAACGTCTCGTAGTACCCCAGGCTAACTGCCATGAGCCCGAATTGAGTATTATTCTGCAAAATATTCATCAGCCGGTTTGCTTTTTCCTCCGTCTCCATGTCAAGGCAAAGAATTCCACCGTAGCCGTAGTCGGTGTTTGCCATGGACTTGAGAATGGCGTGATCGGGATGATCTTCCAAGCCCGGATAGATAACTTTGAGGCCGAGCTTCTTCATCCTGGTGGCGTACACTAAGGCTCGGTGGCAATGCTCCTTCATCCGAAGGCTTAAGTGAGGGAGACGTTCGGACAGTTCGAAGGCGACTTTCGGGTTCATTGTCGGGCCTAAGAGCATGAGAGGACCTTGATGAAGATCCATCATGGAGTTCACTAGGTTGGCTGGACCACAAACAGCACCTGTTGCCATGCATTTGATGCTCAATCATAAGAGAATCCTACAAAAAAATCCTGTGTAATTGTTTTGAAACCCTCAGGGGGTTTTCTGTAATCTTTGAAAATAGAGGGGATATTTGTAATTATGGAAAGGCTTAGGGATATTGTATGTAATTCTCCTTGTATTTAACCATGTCAGCAAAAATCCCCAATTGCAGAGATTCCGCAGAAATTCATCGTAAAATTGCAATTTTGCAGAAGCTATAGTCTTAAATTGCCGAAAACTATAGGGATAGGTTTAAAATGCAATTGTCCATTAATTGTGAGATCAATTTTGCAATAAAGCCTGAATTTAAAGCTATTAAGAACAGAAGAAAAAATTTCAAAAGTCGGAAATGTGACGGACCTGCGATGATGTCGGCCCCGCCGCTGATATACTTAGAGATGCTGTGAATCACCACGTCGGCCCCGAGCCTCGCCGGCGACACCGCCATAGGAGCGAACGTGTTGTCCACCACCACCATGACCCCCTTGTCATGCGCTATCCTGCACAGCTCCGGCACGTTAGCCACCGTCAGCGTCGGATTCGAAATCGTCTCAACGTACAGCAACTTGGTCTTCCCCCTCACGATCTCCCTCTCCACCATCTCAAGGTCCCTGACGTCCACGAACTTCGTCGTTATGTTGCAGGCCCTGGGGAGGAAATGCGTCAGCAGGGCGTGGGTCCCACCATAGAGTGTCTGCGAGGCGACCACGTGGTCGCCGGAGCTGCAGAGGTGGAGGAGAATGGACGAGATGGCGGACATTCCGGAGGCGGTGCAGTAGGCGGCCTCCGTCCCTTCCATGGCGGCCATGAGGCGGCCGAGGTTCAGCACCGTCGGGTTGAAGTGCCGGCTGTAGATGAAGAAATCTCGATCGGCGCCGAGTTCTCCGGCGAACATCTTCCTCAAGGTGTCGGGCTCCATGACGGTGAAAGTGGCAGAGGCCTCGATTGACATGTTGACGCCGCCATGCTCGCCGAACTCGTGACGGGTATTTGCGAGCGCCGCCGCGGGATCATCCGCGTGGGGTGGCGCCTCATCGGAGCCTGAACGCTTCTTGCTTGGGGAGTTCATGACAACTTGCTTGAGGATTCCGTCCGCCATTGTTGTATGGAGTTTCTTGAAGTTTTAGAAGAAATGGTCCGTTCTTCCTTTTTCTTTGGTGGTAATTAGGAACCACCGCGTATCTTTATAGTTAATACCAATGGTTATATTATTATTATTACTATTATATACTATTTATAAATTGAAGAATAAGGCTTTTGATTTTTTTGGTGAAGCGTATATTTTTTTTCCTACTTCTTTTCTCCTTCTCCAAATTTTTATTTTTTTACCTATATCTTGTGACCCTGTCCATTTTATTTGGGTTCTTTCGATTTTTATATTTATTTAGTCCATTTATTTTAAAATATTTTAATTTTCTTAATATTTCAAAAAATTCAAAGAATTTTTGTAAAAGAAGCTAGTAATTTAAAAAAATTACCTTTTTTAAAGTAATTATATGTCATCACACACATATGAGTGTGCTACAGACTGTATTTACTATTTACAGCTGGAAGGAAGGAGCGGTGAAAATTGTCCACATTCATATATTTATTAGTGGAAGTAGAGGTAGAAGGTGTCTACATTCATAGATGAAAACAAAGGTAAAATTATGGTAAGTACATATATAGAAGGAAAATCTTACTAAATTATAAATCTTTAATTACTTACAAATTATTATGCAGAAAATCCATTCTTAAAAATATAAATTAATGTCTATAATTAATAGCTTCCTTCCCGGCCAGTACTAATTATTATTTTTATACAAAATTTATCCATCACATTGAATGAAAAAGAAATAAACATTTTACTAATTGGAAAAAGGTGAATAAATAATGGTATTTTAGATTTATAGAAAGTTGAAAAATTAGGAAATATAGTTCGAAAATGAGGCTAGTTTTTATGCTTGGACAATGATGGCATGAAAACTTAATTAGAAAATTATGGAAAATAGGGAAAATTATCTCAACCGGATCGGACGACCATCAAATTCTTGGTGTAAGTTAGGGAAAAGTAATTTAAAATTTATTAAAGATGGACTAAATTAACTTGACAAAATAATCTTTTATGCCTTGTTAAGTTTAGACTTAAGACATACCCAAGTTATAAATATTTTGTAGCTACAATCTCTCTCAAATTTATTGTTAGAAACAGTTACATAGAAAAGTTGTATCATCGGGAAAAACCGAGACAATCAGAGCTAGAAAAAGAAATCCTCTTAGGCCGGCAAGAATTTCATGCAAATTGGTGGTTTGATTTTCGCCAAAGCCAAAACCGACGCCGGAAGTGCCCAAATACCTTCTCCGCAGATGAAACCCGACGCCACCGCCGGCACCATCATCTCCGCCTTCTTAGAGCTAATTTTCTGCCACAAAAACACCACAGCACTCCCCACGCACATATCAATAGCAAAATACCCTCCAATCAGAAACGGCACTGCCATCGCCGTCGGAATAGGCATCCACTTCCCTATCCTCTCTGGCAAAACATCTTTCACCAGATTAACACCAATAGCGAAGGCGAAGAAACCGTAGCACAGCTGAAGACAGTGTTCCGGCAAAGCAGAGAATCCCTGCACACCAATAATGGCCAAGTTTCTGTATATTATAGCATAAGGAGCCTTGAACTCTCCATCAGGATTGCCGATATCGAACGCCTTGTAGAAGAGAAAGAAGCTGAGAGGCGAAACTATGCAGCCGAGACCCGTCCCGATGGCCTGGCTCAGAAGCATTGCTCTCGGTGATGTTAGCGTTAAGTGACCTGTTTTGAAATCTTGCATGAGAATACACGATACGTTTATGATGGACTTGAAAAGGCCGCAAGCAGCCATGGCGGCTAGGACTCCATGCTCTTTTCCGGACAATGCAGCTATCGTGAAGAGTCCCACTTTTCCGTAGTTGTAGGACATGTTTATGTCGGTGAGTCCAGCTCCGTACGCGTTGCAGAAGGCGAGAGATGGGGCGAAAATGTAAGCTAAGAGGACGAAGTACCATTTGAGCTCTGGGAAAATGAAGGGGATTGATATGATGGATATTGTGGCTAGTGTTATGTAGCCGGTAGCTCCGAGCCATAGAGGAATGGTTTCTCGAACGAATACCTCGTCATTTTGAAGATCGACGATGGGCTTCTCCCGGTTTTCTCCTGCTGCCAAGAAAACACATTTGTTATTACACAAAATTCCTATCTTTATTAATGGCAAATTACATCTGGATACTCTAAAGTTTGATGTATTTATAATCTGATGTCTGTAGTTTGAGAAATTTCCATATAAGTCGTGAAGTTTTCAAGAAATATGTAAATATTTGAAAAATACCCCACTTAAAGTTTCAGTTAAAGGTATTTGTGGGGTAGTTTCATGGAATCTCATGGACTATATATATCCTAAAACTAAATGGATAAATTTGTTAACAAGCTAACCTTCGTGGTATTTAGATGCATTTTAAGGAGAAAAAAAGATGATCTATTAAGAAATATGGATGATTGAAAATATTGTTTTACTATATGCAGTGAACCGCGAGAGAGGGTTAACTTTTAGGATGGATAGAGATAAATTATAAGGGAG
The DNA here is from genome assembly GCA_958496215.1 of Verbena officinalis. Taxonomy (NCBI): domain Eukaryota; kingdom Viridiplantae; phylum Streptophyta; class Magnoliopsida; order Lamiales; family Verbenaceae; genus Verbena; species Verbena officinalis. The sequence continues at coordinate 4,453,467 of OY292385.1, forward strand.
GTATGCGTATTATTTAAGTTAAGAGGGGAGATTTGTGTAATTTATTCACATGGTTACGGGGAGGTTGCTGATCAACTTGAGATTGAATATTATGTAATTTAAAACTTACGTGAGTTGAGATTCTTTTTCCGGTTAAATGTGGCATGCATATTGATGATCGTGACGCGTAATATCTTGACAAAATTGTAGAGGCCATCACCAAGAAGCAGGGCAATGGAGATAAACACCTGCCAAAGACAATGTATCTTGAGATAATTACTTTATACTACTTTCTGGGATTTGAAAATAATAAATTGAAAATTTTTCGACCTTGTAGCCATTAAGACTCTTCATACTACTTTCTGGTATTTGTGCTGGAAACCAATGTCCTTTAAGATTTGTGATAAGTGGCCACATCATACCATATGAAAGCACAGCTCCAAGAAGCAGTGACAAGTTCACTATGTGTGGGCAGATCATTCCAGTCCCAACATAAGTCAAGCTAAAATCAAAATAAAATCTGCAAAAAAAAAAAGAAGAAATTTTGATTGAAAAGAGCAATAATTGGCATAAAAAATCTCATCATAAGCTGCCAAACCAGGTTAAAACTCATACGATTGTTTTTTTGCTTGCAATCCAAAAGTTGGGAACTGTGAGAAACCACAATCCTCTTTTGCTGTGTAGAACCACTGAAAAAAACCCCACAGGAAACTCATGGAAAAAGACTTGATGAAACCCTTCACTTGCTTTCTGCAAGAATAATCACAAACATATTTTAATCATTAGGCTGGATTATTATCAAATAAAAACCATGCATATACCCGATAATTCGATGGAGAATTACATTTACTGTCCCTGAAATTGTGTTGATTACAATTTAGTCCCTCTATCGGAACCCTGAAACCTTACATTTACCTCCCTTAGGGGGGTGTTTGTAAGATTTTTTAAGGGTATGTATGCATTTTTATGTTCTGTATTTGTAAGGTTTCAATATTTCAATAGGGTTCTGTATTTGTAAGGTTTCAAGATTTCAATAGTTTTTCTGATTTTTAAGCAAACCTCAATAGGGTTGGTGTAATTGTCCCTTTTAGAAATTACAAAAAAACTCCCTGATATTTCACTTATTAAAAAAAACACCCTGATACTATATAATATGAAGCTAAGAATGCAAATAATCATCATATTTCAAGGAGATTTCGGCATTAAAGGGAAATGTCAGAGTGTTTTCTATAATTTGTGAAAATAGAGGGGCTAAATTGTAATTAAAATAAAGCTCAGTGCAGTGGAGTATGAAGATGTGAAAACTGAGATATAGTAATTAATAATTACTTGGCTTCTTTGTCTCCATTGCTGTGGAATCCATTGATAAGCACAGCGGTGGCCATACCACTTGGGAAGGTCAACTTGTAGTCGATTATCAAGATCTGGGGACCATTTTTGAAATCTGATTAAATAATAATAATAATCGAAAAACCAAAACAAATCGTAATATTAAATCTAATAAAGAACTCATAGGATTTATAGTTGTAATTAAAATATGGTGGAGTAGGAGAATATCATATCACATCCTGTATTTCTGATGCTCTTTTCTAGAACTTGGGTTTATGCTAAAATTAGTAAGGTTGAATTACAGCCACATTAAGCTAATAACTATTTAATCCCTCTACTTTCAAAACTTACAAAAAACACCCTAACATTTCACTTTTGACTGATTATTTATTCCTAGTTTTTGGTTTCAAGTTGCAATAAGGAGTTTTCTCATAGTAAAGTGAAATATTAGGGAGTTTCAAATAGAGCAACTTAACGGTTCAGCACTAGACTAGTTTCACTTGGAAACGCAAGTGCTATTGTTAAAGGAGAGTTTCTGATTATAGTACTTACTTTTCTAAGAGGAATCAAGACAAAGAGTCCGATAAAACAGACTAGAAACAGGAACGCAGTCATCCAACCAATTCCAGGTTCCTTTATACTGCTTGGAGTATTTCCCAAAATACTTGTCCCACCTGACTGCTCAAAAGTTTTCGTGTTCATTCCCAAAAGATAAGATCCAAATCCTCCTGAAATATATTTTAAAAAAATAATGAAAATAATTAAAGCCCCATTTTCAGAATTTCAAGAATCAAGACTCAAAATATCAACAGCACCAGAAACCAAAAAAATAAAAAAAGAATCTTGAATTGTATAGTAAAAAAAAAATAGAAAAGGAGAACCCTTTTTCAGAATTTCAAGATTCAATACATCAACAGCACAAGAAACAAAAAAAACAAGACAAAAAGGAAAAAAAAAAAAAATCCTCCTGAAATGTATAATATAAAAGAGAACAGAAAAGAAAACCCATTTTCCTGCAGGATTTCAAGATTCAATATATCAACTGCACAAAAAATTACCTCCAACTGCAATGCTATAACATGCAACAACACATGTTTGAATCATAGTATTCTCCTGTTTAGTGAAAGGTTCTGAAACTAATCCCGCTTTGTGCACAAGTTTGCTCCACCCCCTGATGAAAATAAACGCAAGAAGAGCTGCTGAAACATTGAGGTTCGGAGTAATTCCTGTTGTCAGATTCAACTTCATTGCAATAACACTAAATATGGATCCAATCACTATGCTTGCTATGAGTCCTCGTATTGTAATCTGCTTATGCCATGGCCGATTATTAAGTACCCTTTTCGACAAATCCCCATCATCATCATCTTCACCTCCTTCAATCTCAAATTCTGCTAAACGATCCTCGTCTCTCTCAGTGATCTCCTTCTTCTTATCCGATTCGAGCTGGTTTTGATCAACATTCATGGCTGAAACAAAAGTAAATATATTTTTGGTACTGCAGAAATTAAATATATACAGATTTCAATATGAAGATTTAATGCAGAAGCTAGCATATGAGCAGAGAGTTGATGGCCAATGAGTGTTGTTGCATATGGGGTTATGTCTTTTTTATGGATCAAGTCCACTATACCCCCTTTTAAATATTCGGAGAATTTCAAGTTGTCTCCAATTTTGTATTCATGCTTAGCATGGTCACCGTACTAATATGCATAAATATTAAGAAGATAATAATTAGCTATTTAAAATGTACTATGTTTCGAGAACATGTGATCGTTTATATGATTGCTCCCGCGATTTGCCGTTGAATATCAGTTGGTTTAGTGGGACGAGACACTAAATCCCTTAAGTAAGATTTAGAGTTCGAACCCTAATTTGTATATGAAATAATTCCCTAATTGGGATTTTTCAGTACCCGAATCCAAAAAACACCGAACAGAAAAGAAAAAGAATTTGCTGTAGAATTCAATGAATCAATGCCATTTTGTAGGTTCGTCCAATAATATTGAATTTCATTTTCATGTCTAACTTTTAATGTGTTAATTACTTAGAAATCCTTTATTGTACAAAAATAGCACGCTGAACACCTTGTTATAAAAATGAGTTACAAATTTTTTTTGTTGTTGTCAATAAATAGCTCTCTGTAATAAGTAATTAAATTATGTGAAAGTAAAAGTTAAGTTCTTTAATTTATCATTTTTAAAACAGTTTAATTTAATGTATTTTGGTGAAATTAAACTGACGTGATAAAAGGTTACGCGCGCCTCTTTTATAATAACAAGGTTTTTGGTAAAAAAAAATTCTTAACATAATGTTTTTGGTGCAATTTATTTAATATTCAATGTTTTTGTTAATTGGTATAGAGTACTTCATTCTCTATCGAGTTTTGGTGGTTCATTAAATGGTATTTGAGTCTTATTCTGTCGCATTGTGTCAGACATCATATCGACATTTCTTTAATATAAAATATCAAAAAAAATTTGTGTGATCATATCCGTGTTTCAACTTTCATAGTTAAATATCCTTTTTCGACTTTAACGATGATGAACAAATGGGGGAGACTTTAGCGTGGACAAGTTTACGAAGGCGTGTGGCTTGTGCAAGCTAGCCTCGTCGCTCCTTATCTGAAAAAGTTGAGAATGAAGGATGAAGAATACAAACTGATTGATATATGTTTTGTTTGATTGGTTTGGAGGGGTCTAACAGATTCTCCCTGTTGGGTTCAGGAATAACCTAAATTTAATTTTAGGAAAAAAATGAAAAATTACATCCTAATCCAAATTTGGCCGTTTGGTAAATCGTTCGAATTCCGTTTTACAATTATATCCTACTTGAATATAACTTTTGCAATCTTAGTCTGGCTTTTTCTGGAAAATGAAAACCTCGTCGGAATTTGACATGCTTCGGCTACGTAAAAGGTCCAATTTCTTTTTTAAAATTTGCAATACTATATATAGAATTTAGGACTTTGTCTACAAAAATATAAGTTGATAAATTTAAAGATATTTTCACTTCTTGGATTATCTTCCAAAAGTTAGATTGGCTTGTTCAGCTTCTTCGTCAATCTAATCCTTGATTATTGTTTGAAAATAATTTATCTTTTGGCCATATTCATATTTTTTCTTCCACTTTTCTTTGACTCACCTAACATATTATTGGCTGATATATACTATTTAATAAGGCTTTATCAATTGTTTACTTTAATTGAATGCAGCTCAAGACTTAATTTCCTGTCTGTCCAGCACAGATTTTAGTTTTGTGTGGTAAGAAATACTGAAATACCATCATGGATGGATTTTTTTTTTTTTTTCTGTACTACGCTTTTTAACTCTTGTTATAGGTGTATGAAATGAAATAGGGAGAATTGCAGTTATAGGTATTGCGGGAATATGAAATGTGGTCTACGTGTTTGTAAATATAGAAATTAAAGGATATTAGATTTCAAATTAATTAGCTAGAGTTGATTTTGACTGCCTGAAAAGCACACGTACAGTAGTGTACGTGAGGCAATATTTTTAATTTTCCGACCATTTTTTAATATGTAATAGACACATGGATCGACCACTTTTTCTGACAACTTTTTAATAATTTTGTTAAGTAATTTAATGATGTGTCTGCCGTATATTAAAAAGTGGCCAGAAAATTCAAAAAATTGGCATACGTTCACTGTACGGGCATTTTTCAGAGAGTCAAAGTCAACTTTAACTAAAATTAACTTAAATTGCCAAAATTTGAAATCTAATGTCCTTTATTTCCAACATGTACAAATATGTGGACCACATTTCATATTAGGACAATCTTAGAGGACGAAAATTATAATTTTTTCCAATGAAATACATATTGTGCCACTTATCTTAATTACTTATTAGTGGTATACTTGTCACACCCACCGATATAGTTTAGTTGTTTAACGCTATGCTAACTTAATAAAAACCTCAAATTTAAATCTCGAAAACACAACTGAAATTAAAACGATATGCTAACTACCTTAACCAAAGTTATCAAATTTGAATCCCCAAAACGAAAATGAAATTGGTAAGAATGATTTTTAATACAAAAGACTCATGCTGCTCAATAACAAAATGTAGCAATCATTGCATTTACTCCATAGTCTTGTCATGTCCAATCTACTTAGGAAAAAGAATTTGCTCAACCACATGATGATGACGTTGAGTACTAGTTTGTGTATAGAATAATTGGTTTAGAAGTATCGCTTTCAATTGAATCTTTTGATTAGTACCCGAACTTAGAAAAACCGAGTAGGAAAAGAAAAGAGGTTAGCTGTAGAAATCAATGAATCAATGCCATTTTGTAGGTCATCGTCGAATAATATTGAATTTCATTTTCATGTCTAGAACTTTTAAGGTGTTAGTTATGTAGAAACTCTTCATTATACAAACGTAGCACGCTGAACACCTTGTTATAAAAATGAGTAACAATTTTTTTTTAATTGTAAATAAATAGCTCATCGCTCCCTAAATCAATTATTTGAAAGCAAATGTTGAAATTCTACTTTATATTATCATGCACCTTTAAAGCGATTTAATATTGTATTTTGGTGAAAATTGACATAATAAGGTTTATGTCTCTTTAATTTTTCAATAACAAGATCAGCTTTTAGGTGAAAAAAGAAAAAAAACAACTCTTAATATAATGCTTTTTAGGCAACTTATTCCACATAAGATTAATTATTAGTGAATATTTCACGGGGCAAATTTGTCATTTAACATCGAAAAATAACTAGAAACACGATACTAATTAATCGTTAATACAATTCAAGCCTTTAAACAATGATGAAGTTATGGGGGAGAATTTAGCGAGGACAAGTCAATCGAGGCGTGTGGCTTGTACAAGCTAGTTGAGAATGATAGATATGAAGAATACAAATTGATTGATGTTTTGTTTGATTGGTTGGAGGGGTCTCTAACAGATTCGCCCTGTTGGGTTATGGAAGGGGAAATTTACAAAGCAGATACCTACGGATTTCATTTGGGATTTTTGAGACACTAGTATTTTTTTCATCGTTAATTTAACTAATATGTTCAAAATTTTGATATTTTTGAATTTTGGTCACCGAAGCTTTATAAACTACACGTAAAGCCACATGTGAGGCACACGTAATTTCTGAAAACCGGTTAGATGGCAATTTATGTGATGTAACGAAATTATGATCACCTCACTATTATCCGTGACACGTGTATATTTTGATTAAAAAACTCATGTGAGGAACAACTGTAATTTTCTAACTAAAAGAGTCATAAATTATAATTTAATAAAACAAACTGTAGTTTAACGAGCTTTTCCGGGGTGTAAGCGTAATTAATTTTCCCCGATATATATAGAGAGAGTTTAGAGCTTTGTCTACAAAAATATAAGTCGGATGCATTTAAAGGTATTTTCATTTCTTGGATTATCTTCCAAAAGTTAGATTGGCTTGTTCTTCTTCGTCAATCTAATCTAATACTTGATTATATTGTTTGAAAACAATTTATCTTTTGACTATATTGATCATATTTTTTCTTCCACTTTTCTTTGACTTACCTAACATATTACTGGCTGATATATACCATTTAATAAGGCTTTATCAATTGTTTACTTTAATTGAATGCAGCTCAAGACTTAATTTCCTGTATGTCCAGCACAGATTTAAGTTTTTTGTGGTAAGAAATACTGAAATACCATCATGGATGGATTTTTTTTTTTTTCTGTTCTACGCTTTTTTACTCTTGTTATAGGTGTATGAAATGAAATAGGGAAAATTGCAGTTATATGTATTGCGGGAGGATGAAAAGTGGTCTATATGTTTGTAAATATAGAAATTAAAGGATATTAGATTTCAAGTTAATTAGCTGGAGTTGATTTTTACTGTCTGAAAGGTACACGTACAGTGTATGTGAGGCAATTTTTTAAATTTTTCGACCATTTTTGAATATGTAATAGACACATGGATCGACCACTTTTTCCGACAACTTTTTAGTGATTTTTGTTAAGTAATTTAATAACGTGTCTGCCATATATTAAAAAGTGGCCAGAAAATTCAAAAAATTGACATACGTGCACTGTACGGGCGTTTTTCAGGCTGTCAAAGTCAACTTTAACTAAAATTAACTTAAATTGCCAAAATTTGAAATCTAGTGTCCTTTATTTCCAACATGTACAAACATGTAGACCACATTTCATATTAGGACAATCTTAGAAGACGAAAATTATAATTTTTCCCAATGAAATACATATTGTGCCAGTTATCTTAATTACTTATTAGTAGTATATTTGTCATACCCACAGGTATAATTTAGTTGTTCAACGTTATACTAATTTAATTAAAAACCTCAAATTAAAATCCCGAAAACACAACTAAAATTAAAACGATATGCTAACTAATTTAACCAAAGTTATCAAATTTGAATCCCGAAAATGAAATTGATACAAAAGACTCATCATGTCTTGAGCAGAATTAGATAACAAAATGTAGCAATCATTGCATTTACTCCATAGTCTTGTCATGTCCAATCTACATGGGAAAAAGAATTTGCTCAACCACATGATGATGATGTAGAGTTGCTAGCCCCTATATATAATTCGCATTTGAGCTTTGTCCTCTTTCAATTATAGAAAAAAGCTAAAAGAAGAAGAATAAAAAAGGAATATATATTGAGAAATTAATGGTGATCGATATTGAAATTTGAAAGAGTGGACGACAATTAAAGTCAATGGTTTGAACTTTGAAGAGCATGCAGGATAGGAGCATATGTTCCCATCCTAGCTATTTGTAGCACGCATGATATGATGCACCCACAAACTATAGTACAAATTAAATCATCATTTCGATCACGTTATGGTTGTTTAAGAGTGAGTTTTGTTCCAAGACGTATGTACTAAAATTCAAGTTCTCAAATTCATCTTTAATCGAGTGACAAAATTGATCAATCCGTAAAGTATGAACTTTAAAGTTTTAATTAGTTTTTTTAATTTCACATTTTCTATAAATTTTTACAACTTTAATTACCTTAAGTTTTTGGTGATAAAAAGTGATATTCTCTCTCCTTTTCTCTTCACATAAAAATCCTAAAAACACCATTAAAGCTGCATGGTCTTCAAATTCATCCCAAAGATCAAATTAAGGTAATATCTATATATGTTCGTTTACTAAATTGAATAAAATTTCTAATGTCCACATCAGAAATATATTTCTTGTAAAAAGATATTAAAAATAATAATCATATAAAACACATTAATGTATACGAGTTGGGATGTGATCATACAGACCCACAACCGTTGGCCCATCCGAGTGGGGTTTAAATTTAATCCTTATTGTTGTTTCGAGTAAAAACCGGCGCAAATACATGAATGACACGGTCATGTGACATAAAATGACAAATTTGCCAAACTAGAATACTACATAGATAATTATTCTAAGTTCTTAATTGTTCACCCGAAAAGTTCAATCACCCTAAATTGGTAATTAAGTATAAAGCTCCAAAATAGTATAAACTCAAGAGATAATTAGAGTTATATTCTCACGATTTAGGAGAAAATACAATAAAACTCCATCGATTATTAAAAATTATAGCAACATTCATTCGACTATGTCTCCATCTAACACTTAAGTCGTGCCGTTAATCATTATCTTATTTTTAGTTAAACACTTAATATGACATATTTATGATCGTATATGTGGCATGATCTTAGATGTCAACGCCCATGTGGTGTAAATCGAACCTCGGGCACCCACCAAAGAAGCCCCCAGATCAGGCCCCAAAGGTGATCGGTTGGGCCGATCTCTGACCCTGACCTCCTCGATTATGGGCTCCGTCAATCCCTAACCTCCTCGACTCTAATTAGGACCTCCTCGATCAGAGCCCACCTTGCTGATTGACTAAGGAAGCTATGTTTGAGGCTCAATCTCAAGGCTAGGCCTTGGGGCTACACGGTAGACAAATCTAGGTTCAATCTTGTCAAATCATACCTAACCGCCACTACATTACATGCAAATAGTACGGATCTTGACACCACCATATGGGATTAAGGCGGATGTCAGACCTATAGTCAACGCATTTAATGAGTACCTTAAATAGTGTATTTGTGTGTGTGATTGGATCTCCTATAAATATGACAACCACACTTAATTCTTTCGAGCGTATTATTTTTCTCTTTAATCCCTTTTTAGTCTAAGTGATGATTTCAGGTCAAAAAGCTATTATTTCTCTACAAATTCAACTGACAACTCAGAGGTCTAGGATCGTCCGATCATCCAACCAAAGATCAACATCATCAACACTAACGATTTATTAACTGGATAACAGCTCAATCACTTTGCTCGTTCTACATAGAGCAAATACTACAACAAAAATATTGTGGGTAATTTAATCATTTTGTAACTTTTCATTAAATTTTTTAGGTTTACATTAAGGTTATGCGATATATCTGTAATTTTCAATAGTCGATGGGGCTTAAATATAATTATCCCTATGGTTGTTTAGTTATTGTATCAACAATAGATTAAAATAATATCAAAACAATAAATTAAAATCATTAACTTTTATATCTCTCAAGTACATATTCTCATAATAAAATGATAAGAGTACGTACCTTTTGCAATCAAGTTCCCGATTGAAAATAATGGAAATCTTGTCGAACTTTATTAAGTTTTTTTTTTAAAAAAAGAAAAGGGAAAAGATGAACTACCTTTGGATTTAAATAATCTTTAGGCATATGAAATCTAATCCGGTTTATTAACAATTAAATAACCAAACACGTTTAGTTTTAGCTCGAAACTTTGGAATCCCTTTAATTTAGTTAAAGCTTTTGCTAAGCAGGTGGCATAATGATGCACACGCACATGAACTCATTTCTTTTTCGATTATGAATATTTCCCTTTTATAAAATAATCCAGAAATCGACAATAATCTTAAAAACGTAATTATTGTAGACACTAAAAACTATTATAAATTTTTATTTAGCTACAATGTGAAATATTTATTTTACTTGCAGGGATAGTGCAAAGTATCATAATAAACTAAATTGTTTTCGTATAAGTTTCAATAATTGACAATTTTTTATGTCCATATTTGACAGTTTGTTTGATTCAAAATATCTCAGTTTGTAGGGTCATGCGACCTACTGAAAAAGATCGAAGCACACTTGCAAGTAATTCTCCCACTTTTTGATAATTATTCTGTGCCTTTGGAATTTTGGTATCCCTGAAAGAGTCTGAAAGAAAGAAAATATCCCAAAAACAGGAAAATGCAATTACGTTTCGTCGCTGCAGATGTAAAGACTGGGGATGAACCCAACGAGCGAGATTTCTCCAAGTGATAAGATCGATCAAGAGGGGTTATTTATCTGTTAAGAGAATCGAAAACTAAGTTAAAGGCTAAATTGGAGTTTGATCCATGTAGTTTCTCTACTGAGTTTAGTCAGAGATGGTGTTTGAATATTATGAGTGTCGAACGCAAAGTTAGACAACGTTTCAGTATGTAAAAGTATGTGTACCTTGTTTTGAAGATTGATATGATATTTATAGATGGAGGAGGAAATAAGATCCCTATAATAACCTCGCACATGGGCGGAGGCACATGGTAGGTAGTGGGGTCAAATGAACCTACTCAATCTACAAAAATTCCTATAAATATGGTATAAAATTTAAGAAAAATAATATAAATTAGATATTTTTATGTATAATGGACGCCACTCGATAAATATAAAATATATTATACTATAGGGCCCAAATATTATATTAATGTGACTCCACTCAAAATATTTTCTACCACCGCCACTGATCTCGCAATTCTGTTGAAAAAAGAGCCCATCAAGAGAGGTTTCCTTATCATGCTAGGATTTTCTTTATGCCAGGCTCTTTCCTTAGTGAGAGATTTGATTTGATAAGGATATCCCGCGTAATTAGGTAGCAGTTAGGGTTTTTGCTCGATGTCTAGGAGACAACTGATCAAGGTTCCAAAGCACGTCCTACAAGTAGGATTCCATATAGCGAGGATGATATACAAATGCGGAGATTCTTGATGAGGAGAATACTTGATGATAATTGTTAGTTAGTGACTATGAGTGACATGTTGAATTAACATGTCAAATTTGTGGATGAGATGAAGATACGTAACAAGTTCAAATAATGGCACATGGCAAAATATTCAAAATATAGACTCAATTAAAAATAATTTTCTAAACGCAATTATTTCATATGCAAAAATTAGAATTAGAATTCTAAAACCTGTCTAAGAGAATTAGACTCATCCAACAAATTAAAGCCCATTGACTTTTGGTGTGAATTTCCTTTCCATACGCACTTGCGCCGTGGAATTTTGTTATCCGTATAAATATTTCTTTTAATAAAATTATAGTTATTGGAAGAACATTTTTTGTTGGCCCACATTCTATTTTTCATGAAAATTGTTGGTATAATTTGGTTCATTAGATTAAAGATCATTTGTTCACGTTCAAATTAGGAACTCAGTACCAAAATATCTATCATGGGCTTCTGGTAAGATTAGGATATGGACCTAAAGCGGCCAAATCCAGAGTTCGCTTACTTTTTTCTTTAGCAAATATTTCCTCACTAATTAGTTTGTCATGTATTTTTATTAATTTAATAAGATATTCATCAATAAATGTTTTCAATTCTGAAATTATTTTATGTGACAGATTGATAATGTCTTTGATTCATAAATCTTGAAAAATACCTAAACCCGCTCACATCACACCTGACAATCATCTTTAAGAATTCTAGAACAAATCATGCAAAATCTTTCATATCAAAAGACCACTTTCTCATTCTACCCGTATTTCAGTTTTAACCGAGAGAGGAGGTGGTTGGTGGCAGTGGACCTAGTTGCTGGTGCGGGAGACTGAGAGGGACGGCGGCGATGAGGTGGTGGTGGTGGTGAATAGATGCCGGGAGAGAAGTGGAGTTGGAGGTGGTTGTGAGAGGCGCAACAGAGCATATTGAGAGATTTATGTTGATTTTCCACCTGTTATTTTATGCGCTTGGATTTTTTTTTTAAGTCCCAACTCAATTGCTTCATACATAAGAGTTAGAGTTTTAGAATTGAAATTAGGTAATGCTAGGATATTTTACTATTTATATATATGCTCTAAATTTCGGATGGGTTGGATGGGATTGGGGTTGTGGCCCACCCACAAAAAAAATCCGGTTACATGGATCAACCCGAAATCCAATCCAACCCAATCTAACCTTACTTTTCCGAGTTCATTTTAGGTCCGAACCGATCTACATTGAACCCAAAAACTTTTAACTCTAACCTACTACTTTTTTTTTCAAGTGGGTCGGGTTGGATCGTATTGTCTGGATTGTGGGTCACCCACAAGAAAATTCAAGTTACATGGGTCAACTCAACCTTATTAGTTTTTGCAGTTTGTTTATTTTTTCCGCGTGAGTAGGTTGAGTTTGGACCCCAAACGCCCACCAACCACCACGCCACGAGGCCCAGTGGCCATAGCCCTCCCAAGTCCAACCCTAGAAGATAGATCGAGCTCGGTTAGAAGTGGCTTAGTGTAGACACTCGAACCGAACTCGAGATCAAACTCAAAAATTAAGGCTTGATGAGCCTAGACTACTAAATATATTTCGAGCTTGAGCTTGAAAGTTTAGGTTAAATTCGAATCGACTCGTTTATAACCCTGATAACAAAACCACTTTATTGGATTGATATTTTTTTTAGAACTATTGATTGATATTGATAATTCTGTAAGTGAGATTTGAAAATCTCTTTCTTCTATACACAATTCACAGAGTTCCACCAAACTACAAAATTGGAGATAAAAAATATCAAAAGAAAAACCAATAAATTGCAACTCTTTTTCATAGATATCTCTTTCTCCTCAATTTCTTGGAAGAAGCTCTTGAAACCAAGTACCCCACACCAAGACACATAACCCAAATCCCCACATCCAGGGCCCACTTCACTCCCTCAACCTCCACCTCCATCTCGTAATCTCCACCGTCGATTCCCTCCTCCCCACGACAATCACAGCAACCACACACACCGGATCCCTCTTCTCCCTCCTCCCTCTCCTCCGGGATCTCCTCCAGTTCCGAACACCTCCTCCTCCTTCTCCTCCGTCCATCGGCCACCATCTCCACCTTCTGACTCATCACACCCTCCAGCCCATCCGCCGCCACCAACACCTCAGCGTGCTTCAGCCCCTCGACGACGTCGTCCAGCTTGCACTCCAACTTCCAATTTTCTCCCTCATCTTTCCTGAAAATTCCCTTCAACACCTTCACATCCCCTACGTATATCGCGAACCTCGCCCCTTCGCAAACCCCCACTCTCTCCCTGCTCGCGTATATCACCCCTCTGCTGCCCTCCCGAGACCAGACCCGATGGAGCGTCACGAAAGCGGGCGAATCTGGTCGGATGCTGGACCCGTTTATCTCCATGAGGCTCCCGTTGATGCGGGGAAGATAATGCAGGGTTAAGAGATCGGGCAACTGGGCCTTGTTCTTGGAGCAGGAAACTGATAACTGGGTGGAGAACGCTTGGATTTTCAAGCGTTCTCTCTCGTTCTGCTGAAATCCTCGACACATTGTTGCGGTTTTCTTGCTTTGTTTTCGTGTTTGTTTTCGAGTTGGAGAATGAAGAATGTGATGGGTTTTAATGGGGTAGACGGAGGAGACAATAGTTTTATACAAATCAAGGGGTGTTGAGCAATCAGAAGCACGCGGTTTTGATGAATATAAAAATCGTATACAGAGAAAGATTGCAGTTTGGTTTTCGAGGAAAGGCGGGCGACAGAATGAAAACGTGGACAAGAAGAGAAGGTGTTTTGTTTTTTGGATAGCCAATGGTTTTTGAAGCGTGGGGGGGTGGGGGAAGGAAACCATCTCTAGCTCCTCTTGTGATATATCTCTAACTGCAATCTGATTGGCCGAACATCTATACCAAATATAAGGTAAAATTGCAGTTTTAGTCCCATTAGTTTGCCTTAGTTTCAATTTAGGTCCTGTAATGTACCAGTTTTTTATACATTTACTCCTCATTTTAACACATTTAGTCCCGCAAATTTTTTTTTTTTATTTCGTGCACATAATTTGACTATTGTTATTGCAAAAAGACGAATTTCAAACCTCCACCATAAGAGTAAATGAGTAATATCCGAAAGCTATTTTGCCAAATAAATTTTAAAATTTTTTATCCTTGAACGTTCGGCCAAATTAACCACCAAAAACCCCATATAACTACTGAATTCATTATTTCTTTTCTTTAATCGTACTCCAAATTGTAAATATAAACTTAGGGACTATATAGTAATTCCTCAAACTAAAAAGATTGATTTATAAATACTTCAAACTTTTGCTGCCCGGATGAAAAGTACACATCTTCAATCTATGAGAACAAACATAGATAGAAGGACTGAACTGCAAATAAGTAGAAATTGACCATTTTGCCCTTAAAACGTGACATCTATTTCATTTAAATTGCAATGAAAATGGTTCCATAATTAATCGGATCCCAAACATATATTCAGTGTTATTTATGTCCTTGGAAGTGATTGATCAATTGGAAAAGGACTAAGGAACCTCAACTTAATGCAGAAGTCCAGAGCAACTCCAGCAAATAGAAAAATCAAAAGATTTTCAGAAACATAAAGAGCAGCATCAAAAGCATGCGAAAAAATGCTGTCTGCTTCTAACTCCAATGGCGGTCCAGCTCCCAGCATACCTAGACCTGAATCACCACCACAATACTAATAATAAGGCAGATTCCACCCAACTTCACGGATAGTATACCCAAAAAAAATACGGTTCACTCAATGTTTCAACACCCCAAACCCTAAACTCCCTGAAATAGACTGCTTATTTGCATTATTGGCTTCGTGTTGTATAGTTTCGCAGGGTTTGTTTGCATTAAAGTGAAATATCATGAAGTCTTTTGTAATTTGTGAAAATACAGGGACTAAATTGTAATGAAGGCATACCTCGGGGTCGCAGATGTAATTCACCGTAAGTATAGTGTATATATAATATATTACACACAACATATTACTACAAATAATTACAGCGTCCTCCCAAGAACTACGGGTAATTAGTTACACGGATTCAGGGTCTCTAACTTACAATCACGCCATAACTGATCTGTAGCTTACAGTCACCTCCCTTTGTAGATTATTTTCGCAGTACAATGATGACATAATGTAAATTTAATATTTTTTCAAATCGTCCCGCCTATACTGATGATCCCGACAAATTTGTCAATTTCGACCAAATATCTACGATGGGTTTTCCATTATCAAGTACAGTTACATATTTACGGGGAGGGTGTAGTAGTGGTTGGGAATTAATCATTTCACATTTTAAAAGGACTGTTTTAAGGAAAAGAAAAACCTATGTTTTAGAAATAATGTCTCATTTGGCGTATAATCGAGTATTCAACTAGCATACCTTTAGCAAAGCCAAATGCTGAGGACGTCCCTGATTTAAGCTGAAAGTTGTCCAAATCTCTTCTGATTGCATATCGAAAAGTCACTCCAAATAATGCACAGCTGACAAAGGTGATGGCCAGAGGAAGTATGAGCTGGGAACTGCTGGTAACCTGAGTTAAGGCAATGGGAATTTCTGCAACAGTGCCAACTACAGCAGCTATTGAAGCAGCTTTAACAGACTCCAATCGCTCTGCGTCTTTGTTCTTCATTTCACTTCCCATCTCTAGTGATCGCTCTGCTTCTTCCACCATCGCTCTTGCTTCTGATATTTCTTTCTGGCATTCTTCAATCTTCAAAAGAAAAACTTTTCAGCATCTTTATGTAATATAAAAGGATAGTTACACTTACATACGCTGAGGTTTGGCCTAATTACGCAAGAATATCCTGATGTTTTGAAAAATTACAAAACATACCCTGAACACTAGGTGCCACTGGAAAACCCTAATGGAAAAAAGCACTTTCATGTGTTACTGATTTTTTTGTTAAAAAATAAAAATAAAATCAGGTTTTATTGAATGGATGTCTGCGAAATCCATCAAACCACTTAACGGATGTAATGAAAATTCTACGACAGGGTATGTTTTTGTAATTTCCCAACCCACAATTTAAGTTGGCGTAATTAGGTTGAGCATCAGTGTACAAAATGTCGAATAAATCAACTCCTCGTAACAATTTATATGCTGTTACAGATATAAATATCGTATGGCTTTTCTCTCTAACTAACAGTTTATTTAATATGTCCAAGTAAGAAACACAACTAAAATGAACACAATTGATTGGGATAAAGCTCATAAAAGAGCCACGCATCAGGTTTTTGGAATATGTTGATCAACTACGAAAATAGACAAGCACACGCATATAATAACATGGTAAGCAAAGTAAACAAGACAGCATATTTCTGATCTCATTCTTTCCAAATAAAGCCTTCTGTCTCTATCACCAAAGTAAATCGTCGTCACCAAACTCTTATGATACATTATTACAATTCATTGCTAATTTTCACATATGCATAACCACAAACAACAGTAATTTGTTGAAGAAGAATAGCCAAATAGCTCTGTATTGGAACCCTTTCACAGCAAGAGAACACTAGGTAATTGTAAGTAAATTAAGATTCAAGAACATCAGTTCTCAACCATAAATTATAGGGTTAATATCAGGTTTAATACCATAACTTTTACTTTAGTTTAATTTATGGTAACTCTACTAATCAGTTTTCACAATTCTGGCACCACTACTTAAGATTAGCCTATCTTTTCGTTAAACCTAATGAATTCATCAGATTGATAACCCGCATATTCTTCAAATGGCATTCGCAATTAGTCAGAAATTCCAGAAAATAAAAATACTATGCATTTTACTACATGGGTTCTGAAAAGATAATCTTTGTTACCTCAGATGCTCTTGATTCGAGCTGATTAATATAATCCCTCCTAAGCTTGGCCTCAATTTCTTGCTTTTCAATCTCAGCGAGCTCTCTCTTGGCCTTTTCAACTCTCATTGAGGCTTGTTCAAGCCCATCTAACAGACCCCGATTCTCCTCTTTCTTCAAAAGCTCCTCTACACTCTCGCCCACCATTCCTGAAAGCAAATCCTTAAAACTGCCCCCATTTCCGGTTACAGGGCTGCCGTTTTCGCTGCATTTCACTGCCCAGTTTGTTCTTCGAGTTGGAAATACGGTTTTTGTGAGGAGTTTGGTTGAAGGGATTGCGTGAAATCTTTCTGGGAAGAAAGTGTTGGGGTTTATTGTGGTTGTGGTGGTAGTCATGGTGTGGAGAATGTTGCACCAAAGGGTATACTAGTATAGTTGCTTATCTAATATCTGCATTCCTCCTCCGCTTTATTTCTTTTAATTACATTTAGCTACCCTGAATTTAGTTAATATACAAATCAATCTTTTTTATTTGAAAAACTATTTATAGTACTGATCCAAAAAATTAGTTGCAAAATCTTTGGTATTTGTAAATTTTATTCACTATCCAATAACTAATAAGAATTTTTTTAATTAAACATTTTCCAAAATTATTTTTAAAAAATAGTATTTGATAAAAATTGGACTTATTTCGGTCAAATCCCTCCTTCCTTTAGCACCGCACCGGCTTCTCGGTTGTGTTCATTACTTACGTAACCAAAGCATCGTAAAGAACATAAATTCATCGCCAATTAATTAATCTTCCTCTCTCGGCCCTTCGCTAGCTCGCTCTCCTCAGATCAAAATTAAAATAAAAAAATAGATTCTCACAGTCCGAGAAAAACTAAATTCTTGAGTAGTAGTATCATAGTAACCAATTCAACTTTGCCTTATTGCAATAATTATTAATTAAGGTGTACTGTTACGTAATTTACAGCTTTCTTTTTTAGGTTTTAGATGATTAGGAAGTCAAATTATGCATAACAATAATCGGCTGCAGGCAGCGCAACCGGAGGTTATTCAGATTCCCAGTCAGGTTATCGGCGGTGAAGCGGTGGCATCTGGGGTTATGGAAGGCGGTGGTTGGAGGTCTGAGATACGACAAGGTGCCAGACAGAGGATTGTAAACAAGATGTAAAAATCATATATTTTGCATTTTACTTTTTGAAATATTCTTACAAGTTATTCTTTCTCGACGTGTTTATTGAATATTTTAATTAGAGCTTGCAACTTTTGATTGGTTGGTTCATACCGATTATTTGTCTGATTTCCAGATGTTCTATTTTTTCATGCATGTTCTTGTTATTTCTTGGGAGTTTGGGGCTAAACTATAAAGGGAAATTTTGCGACTTATGGAAGTTCTGTTTAGCATATATTTCGCTCGTTTGATTTGTCTTAATTGTGTCGAATACTTGCAGATTATGAATCTTGTATATCAAAATAAGACTCTGACATTTCAAAAATGTATAGGATGGAATCTATGATGTGGCTTCTTCCTTATGCTAGGCAAGAGGGGGTGCAGGAATTAAAAGATGTAGCTGTAAGATTTGAGGAAAAGACTTATAATGAGGCATCAAGTTTGGTCCGAGTAGTTTTGTATTTTTTCAATATGCAGGCCAAACTTTACATTTAGGAAAAATTACGAAAAAACCCCTGAGGTTACCTAAAAAATCCAAAACATCATTGTAACCTTGAAATCTTACAAATACCCCCCCTGAACAACCTTACATTTACACCACCCCCAACATGGTGTAAATCTAAAGTTTCAAGGTTTCAGGGTGTTATACATAAATGCCGTAAACCTCGGAGGGTTTGGGTAATTCACCTCACATTTATGTATGATTTCAAACCTGGTAGCTAAACTAAAGTCTGTTGTTGCAGCTTTCAACTTATTTACTCTGTAATTTTATCCTTGCAGTCAGATTATTTAAGGAAGTTATCTTTGAAAGTGCTGGAGATGCAGAAGAAATCCCAGGAAGGCCCTAATTCTCTTCAGTCTAAACCTATGGTATTGAATCAAAAAAGAGTCGGTGCCGCGTGCCCCTATTGTTTCCAATATTGACCGGGGATCGGGGGATGGGCCAAGGAGGTAGTTTAAGAGCCCAAAGTGGAGCTGGTTGCAGAAGAGAACTGAGATGAAACTTCAGGGTTTGCCTGTTGTTCTTGGAGCTTGCTGCTGTGCTTTGAATAATATATGTGAGCTTAGAAACCAAGTTTGGGACTGGGAGGAGCTGAGGTTTTAGCTTTTTGATGATGAAATGATTCGTTAGATTGCTGATAATCTCTTGCATCATTTACATTAGTGATTTTAGCTTTTTACTATTATTTCGTAATTTGTTGAATTGTTGTAGAAATCCATTTGCATTTTGATTCATAAAATGTGCAGAACTAATCTTAATCTTAAAATATGCAGAATTGTGTTGATTTATGGTTTTATAAGGTATTTTGAAATAATTTCAAATTGAAAATGAATAGTTAGTTTTCAATAATGTGGAATTGTAAATACGACTTTTTAGTGGTCCGATCCAACTCAACCCATATAAATGAGTTTCAGAAAAAAAAAAAAAAATATTTGAAAGTATGAAATGCAGAACTGTATGTATGAAATTATTTTATAAGGTATTTTAAGATAACTATAAGCTGATGACTTAAAAAAAAAAAGGACAACTTTAAGCTGAAAGTGAAGAGCTGGTTTTCGAAAATGCTAAGTCAAAACTACCAAATGCATAACTAACTTGGAGACTTGTTGCATTAGTTTAGAAGTTGGAGAGTAATACATAATTTGAAAGTTTGATGATTAATTATTCATTAGTAGTAGTTTAAGTTTTTTTTATTATGTTTAATGTGAAGATATGATTAACCTTGTCTCTCCTACTCCTCCTCTGGTTGTGCCATTACCGATCCCGGGTAACCAGCGGTCCGGCCGCCCCTAACTTGAGAAGAACCATGCAAGAAAACAAAAAGAAAATGGCAAGAAAAATTGGATGACTTGTCAGTACGATAAAGTTGAGCGCAAAGAAACAATCGGGTTTGTGAGAGTCCATTCTCTATAGCTCGTAAAGTGTAAAATCGTCCATATTTTGATGGCAAAGTGTAATTAATCCTATATCTAATTAATTTTTCGTGCTATGTATGTACAAGACCAATTCACTGACATAATACAAGTATAAATCCTGAAATCATGTTCGATCTAGCTATATCCTATAATTAGACCCAAAAAAAGTTAAAAATGTCCTGAAACTGTAAAAAATTCACTTATGGAATATAAATTGCAAAACTGAGTTAGTACGAAATCAAAATAAAAAATAGGTAAAAATTATGGTATCAAAATTACATGTAATTCTGTACAAACACATTATAGACTGTGATGTATGAACACGGATATGATACGGTACGATTTTTTTCAATATTTCAATACTGTATCGGACCGATACTACACTAGTATCCACACATTCTAAATTATAAATCAAGATATGACGGGACATCCTTCAAACACCACCCCACTCGCCGTGGGGCAAGAAGCATAAGGACAAGCATCAAGATCATTCCCCCACCAATCAATTCCAATGTTCTCCAATCCCAAACACATATACAAAAGAACTCCCATAAAAGCCAAGCCAGCATCCAGCGCCCCCGACAGCACATAATTATGACGCTGCCACAACTCCGGCCTATATCTATACACCACATAACCCGACAGAAACCCTACAATTATCCACGTCGTGTAGTTCACGGCCGTCGCCGGCGGCAGCATGCCGCAGGCGCCGATCAAGACGGGCATGTTGATGAGTCTGATCCATTCTTGATTTGGAAAGGCCTTTGCGGCGAACCACACTAGTAGAGGAGCTATGGCTCCGCCGAGGAAAAACCAGTTCACCATGCTATACGTTCCTTCGTCCCCGAAAATCTTTCGCGGTCCGATCAAACCCCAAATGACGGAGGCGTCGTAGAAGACGTGGTCGCTCGGGCAAGTCCACACATCGGAGGATGGTTGGCAGATGTCCGGAATGGTTTCCAATAGCCACCATGCGGTTGATAAGTATACTAGACTCGCTATAAGAGTTCCCACCACCTGGCAGTGATTTGAGGGACGGAGTCAGAAATTTTTATAGGCAAATTACATCTACTACTCACGTGACCCTTCTCCTTTGATAAAGTAAGGTATATATAGTCTCTAATGTTTCAATCAATATGTAAATCTTCCAAAAATACTTCCGAAGATACCCACCTAAAATCCATAGTGATGGTATTTTTCAGAAGATTTATAAATTATTGAAAATATTAGGAACAATACGGTAATTTTTGAATTTAGAGAGTTTTATTGTAATTTTGTCTGCTCAATCTTGCAGTATTTGTGTGCATAAAATAGATTACCTGTGCCATGAACATTGTTCTGGGTGGAATTTTCATGTAATGTCCAAGTTTGAAATCTTGAAGGAATGTAATTGCTTGTGTCATACTAATGTAGCCATAGACCTTGAAGCACATGTTGGCAACAGGATATCCTGGATATATGTATCCAATTATGTACTCGGTGATGATGTTTATACCTGGTGTCTGTAATTAATTAAGAGTACTATTAAAAATCATGAAAATGGTATATAATTAATATAA
Organism: Verbena officinalis; assembly: GCA_958496215.1. Taxonomy (NCBI): domain Eukaryota; kingdom Viridiplantae; phylum Streptophyta; class Magnoliopsida; order Lamiales; family Verbenaceae; genus Verbena; species Verbena officinalis. The sequence continues at coordinate 4,475,257 of OY292385.1, forward strand.
TGGGATAATTACACTTATATCCCTTCGATTTAGGGGTAAATACAGCAACAACCCCTCAATTATGGCTCCATCTAACACTTAAGTTTTGCCATTAGGGTTAGGGCTTCTGTCAGCAAAAAAAAGTCATAAATCGTGGGCTTGTTGCTATATTTACCCCTAAGTCGAGAGAGTAAAATGGTGATTTCGCAACTTCAATTTAGATTATATAAGGAGTTTGTTTGTAATTTCCAATAATTGAGGGAGTCTTGCTGTAATATTAAATCTATCACCTGGTTAGTAATGGCAGTAATGATTCCAATGGGGAGAGTGAAGAAAATGGCGATGACGCAGGCTAATATGACACCCCACCATGGAAGCTGAAGCTGTTCCTTATAATATTCACAGGCGAAGATGGTGAGAGCAATGTTTGCAACAAGGATGCACCAAAACCACCACTCGGGTACTTGTCTGTACTTGCTCATCAGCTTTGTGTGTATATCCATTTTCTTTTCTTTGAAACTCGATTTGCTTTGATCCCATATTTCCCTGCACATATACATCATTTAATTCATAATATAATTAACAAATCGTCGAGTTCCTGGAAACGCAATGATAGGAAAAATTTTACACTTTAATCCCTAAGTCGAAACAAATCTATATAGTGCTAAAAGGAAAAGGATGGCCAATTACATTTGGATATATATATATATATATATACTCTGAAGTTTTGTGCATTTAATTACAAATCTATCATTATGTTTGGAAATAAATATATAGTTCTTGAAAATTTAATAAAGGGATAATGATTTTTTCTCATCCGAACTATGACTATTTTTGCACTTTACCATCTAAACTTTTTTTCTTTATAGTTTGCCTCCTAAACTATAAAAAATTTTACAATTTGCCATCTCCGACGAAAATATTCCACCGGAAAATTGCATCGTTTCATATGAGAAACATACGTCCACGTTGTATTACTCTTCTTAACGTATCGAAAATAAACCCTCAATCAATTTCAGAAAACTTGGAGTTCTTATTATCCAATTGAATATTTAAAAATAATTTATCAAAAGTTGCCGTTATTCTAATTTGGTCATAAAAACTCCATATTTTCTGAAATTGATGGAGGGTTTGTTTTTTAGATACTAAGGGGAGCAATACATTCTAAAACTATGTTTCTCATATCACATGATGCAACTTTCCGATAGAATATTTTCGTTTGAGATGGAAAATTACAAAAATTCTTATAGTTTAGGAGGCAAACTGCAAAGAAAACAAATTTAGATGGTAAAGTGCAAAACTCGTCATAATTCAGATGGGATTCCCTTTAATAAATTTGTAAACTTTTCAAAAATATACCAAAACAAGAGAGATTAATTTAATTTTTTTTTAATATTATACATTTATAGTAATTTTTCAAACCAAAGAGATTAATTTGTAAATATACGGTTACCCAGGTATAATTCTAACAAAAAATAGTACCCCTCAGATTTATTTAAATATTGATCAGGCTTAAAAACAAAATTAATTACTGATTAACTCATAAAACAAACAATGTTGAATGCCACATAAAATATATAATTAGTGATAATTATAAAAAATTCCTGAGGTTAGATTTTTTTTTGAAAATATTTTAAAACTTTGGAACATTCTAAATGTAAAAATTTTACAAATATCCCATAATAAGTATAAATTTAAAAGATTTAAGAGTATTTTTCTTAAACAGTATAAATTTTAGGAGAGTTTTCGTAACCGGACCTTATCACCCTATAATAATAAGTTACCTTCCATGAAACAGAACCACATGCATAACGGTGGCTGTGAGCGCCGCAAATCCAACTCCATAACTCATCGCAAAGAAGGTGCTAAGACGAAGAGGCCCTTCACGCTCATAAGCGTCCTTATCAAGATGAAAATTGTCATCAATGATCGTAGAGATATTGTATATCCCACCGCCGGTGGTGAAGAGTTCGTCGGAGAATATCGGAAAGTTCTTGGCTTGATAAATGTTGAACCAGTAGCTGAGGGGAGTCACAACATACATAACAAAGAAAAATCCAACAGCAACATTGGCAGTAGCAAACCATGGGCTTGCTAATGGGCTTCCAAGATAGGATGAAATTGTCGACCAATCGAGCCCAATAGCCCCAATTCCAAGCCCACTAAGGCCCGACCCGAGTTGCTGGGCCAGAACCCATTTGGGAAAGATCCAACAAATCCATGAGAGTGAAGTTAACATTTCGAATAAGTAGCCGGGGAAGATGTAGTAAGCAAAGCTGCAGATAAAAGCTATTATGAAGAACTGTGTTCTTGTCACACCACCTTTTGGTCGTTCTTCTTTCTCATGGAGAGCCCTGTTCACATTAATTTAGGAGTATTCAACATTACAATTAGAGCCGCCTTGTTAATTAGAATATTACAAATACACTAATTATTAACAAGTTTGGATCGAAATTAGTTAGGGAAGAAACATAATGCATGTTAGGGTTCTATCGATTTTTTTACACAAGATTTTAGAATATTCTGTCATGGATCATTACACAAAACCTCCTGAGTTATGTGTCGTTTGCAATTTCACCATCAAAATCTTGCAACCTTACACTTACTTCCTGAAGGGATATTTTTAAGATCTTTCATAAAGTATTATATACAAATTTTTATGTTTTAAGGGGGTGTATTTATAAGTTTTCAAAATCGAATTTTTTTTTTCCCCATGAATCTTGAAAACAACTTGCTTTTGTCTTTTATAATCATTGTGGCTATGCAAGGCTTGGCTTCACGACAAGAACAACTCTTATCATGAATAAGCAAAGCCGATGTCCACAGTACGTCCAGAGAGTTAGGTGCAATACCTAATGCAGTGGACCATTTCTGCTAATTTTCTTGTTTAAAATCAACAAAAATTAAGTTGCACCTAAATATTAATTTAATTAAACAACATTAATTATATATATTATATATTTAGGTGAGGAAATTAAATTAAATCAATTACTTGCCTGAAGAGTGATACTTGTACTAAATTAGCTGGCCACCACATGGCTGCTGGCTCCACCAGATACCTTCTGAATATTCCGGCCCATCCAAATCCAAGAACCTACGCCATTAACGAAAAAAAAAAAAAAAAAAGGACCAGCCCTTTAATCAATATGAATTCTACATCTCTGGTATTTACAAATCGATATGTCTAATCTAATGTGTAATTAAGTTTTTATTGTTTTCTATAAATATGTAGATAATCCGAAAATAATTATTTTTAGGGTTTCAGCGAGCTTGAGATATTTCTAAGGAAATTAATTTGTATATACCTCGAGACTGTCGGATTTAGTAGGTTTATTCGATTAATTACCTGTGTTGTAATAACAACAATGAGTGAAACGAGAAAGGTGATGTTCTTCCCATAGAAGACCTTGACAGCAGTAACGACATGAATGGCGTACACAGTTCCAGCACCCGAATTAGCAAATATGGTTATAAGAACATGTTCCTTGACATTGAATGGCCCTGGATTAAGACTAAATTCCCATCTTGTCCCTTTGAAGAACGGACGGCTGGTGATCTTGGCCGCCATGAGTTGGCCCAATGGGACGACGGCGATCTGAGCAGAGATCGCCGTGATGGACAAAGGCTCCGTACGGTACCAGAAGAACTGGTTGAGGAATGATAAGAGGACACATGAAAGTGTACCCAGAAACCACATTCTGAAAGTGAGAACTGGGAGAGAGGAATCGTCTGTGGTCGACACAGTGAGCGCCACCTCCCTGATTGGTGAGTTTTCTTCATCATCTTCTACTGATGAAGAAGATATCTCAGACCTGCAGCTCGAAGATGATACTGCAATTTTTATATATCAAGATCAAGATTATATATATTATATGAAAATTGAACAACTCATGAATTAACAGCTAAATATATATAGAATCTTGATCATTAAAAGATCAGAGGCTTACTAAGAGGAGCTGTGATATTTTGGTCTGAAAATTCTTCCATTATTGCAATTTTCTTTCTGGGAAATTAACAAGATTCTTTTTTTTTTTTAAGTTTTGTTTAGGGTAAGTGAATCTTAACTGTATTTGGAAGGAATCAGAAACTGGGAGTTTACTTTAGGGACCAATCATGAATGGCAAAAAAAAAAATGAAATGGAATTGGTTAGGTGTTTGGTTGAGGTAGATATGTGATGAAAAAACGATTACAATTGATCAATTTGCTGAATTAATTCTGAATATGGGGGGGTATGGTCAATAATAACTTGTGCCACATAACTTCTATCTGAATACAGCTACAAAACAAGATGCAATAATTTTGGATTCTTGATGCAGAAACATTTGAATAAAATCTTGCTCATGGGGTTAATTATATTGGTACGCTACCTAAACTACAAGTTGTAATGTAATTTTCTTAGTTAAAATATTATACTTATATTTAGATTTCATGCAGGTTTTTTAAACTACAAATCGTGATCTTTTAGTCAAATAATTATATTAATTTATATTTCACATGAATTTCATAATTATAAAAAATATCCAAATATATTAAGTAACGGTCAAAATTTTTAATGAAATATTCCGTCAAAACTCTAAAACTTGGATGTTTTCTAGAATTATAAAACTCATATAAAATATAAGTTTAATTGTTTGACTAAAAGATCACTACTTAGTTATTACATTCACACTGTTTCTAAATGTAATTAACCATGTATTCCAATAAAAGGTCACCCAACTTGCAAAGATCCAGATTCCTAAATAAAAAGGACGTGGCAAAATACAAATCTAGTATTACTTTGTGGTCAATTCTACGACGCCACGTTTAGGGATATATGAAATTGGATAAATTATTGACTTTCTTAGGGATTATTGAATCATTACATGTTATATAACTTTTATTTTGTAAGAACTAAGATTATTAAAGGCTTCATTCTAACTTTATTTTATTTACACATTACTTCGTTTCATTAGGTTTCAAAGGGTGGATACTGACATTTTATTCGGGTTAAAATACGAAACCAGAAAGAAAAAATTTAGGAGTGGCACCGATTGGTCGGATTTGGGTCTAAGATGGGTTGGGTGTTGGGGTCCTAAACGAGTTGGATTTAACACGATCTTTAAAAGTTTTGTACGGGTTCTTAACAGATTCAATAAAAAATAAAACTATATTTTTATTCGATTTAAAATACCAAAAATGTCCCTAAGAGTTGTACACTTCTACACGAACACACTTACATACATTTATACACATTTGTATTTAGATAAATGATATCTTGTCGTATTGTATAGTGTCAAACATTCTTTAATATAAAATATTAAAAAAATTCGTGTTACAATATTCATGTCATATTGGATTCGTATCCCTATATCACATATCATTACTAACTCATTTACAAGTCATCCTTGGTCAATACCTCAGAATGTTAAACTCAACTCAATCCAAAATTATTGGGTTGGGTTCGACCCATGTGTTTCAACTTTCAACCCAGTTTACCAGTTCAAACAACAATACCTATTTTCTTAATTATATATTTTAAAAAAAAAAAAAGCCTATTTTCTTGATCACATGTAAAAGTTAAAAGTCCCTTCTGAATTCTGATAATCATAATTCACTGATACTCCGGCGGTGACCGACACCAGCTTTTCGCACCCTGAACCCACCCCCAACCTCCCCCAAACCCTCTTAACTCACAATTTTTTTCCAAGTGCTTGCTGAAAGGCGTATGCCAAGATGACCAGGTTAGTCCCAAGTCGGAAAACAAATTATTCGATTGCTAGGAAAGTGGAAACATACAGAGACTCTTGATTTTGAGCTGCTTTTCTGTTTGATCGGGTGCGGGATTCAGATGGGTCTTTTTCTATTTCTTTTCTTGACGCGATTGTTTTCGGGTCTGGTTCGTTCTGTGTTGTTGATCATTAGTTTGTTTCTTCAAAATCTCTGCCACTTATCGCAAGTGTTTGCAGTATAATTTCTCACTACTTAAATAAATCATGATCATGGGCTCAAATCTTTGTCCCTATAATACATTTAATCTGTGCCTTTGTGCGATAGACAGAAATAGATGTATCCAGAACGAAAATATATAATGTTGATTTCCTTGATTCTGGGTATAAAGGTGAACTCTTTTTAAATGCTAGACAATCCTAATTTGAAGCTGTTATCGTCCTGGATTTTGATTATCAAATGGCTGAGATGGTTGGTCCGAGACTGTATAGTTGCTGCAATTGTAGAAATCATGTTGCACTTCATGATGATGTTATCTCTAAAGCATTTCAGGCAAGTTTAGCTATTTAGTTTCCATCATAAAATTTTATTTGAATAATGCAGCTAAAATTTCTTGCTTAGTTTGGTGATTGCATTATCTTTTGTCACTCTTTGTTCTAGTGTGTTTCTTGATGAAGGCAAAAAAGGTAGTTAATATGTTTAAGAAAGTTTAGTGGGATATGTGAATGGGATTGAAACTATATTGGAAAGCACACTGGAAGTAATCTGCAACAAATTTTAAAAACCAAGAATGTACTAAATTTACTACATTCGTTCTTGATTTTGTATGGTAATGTGGTCCTCGTGTGACTTTTGAACTTTGAATTTTGAGTCTTGATTAGCCTTTGATAAATATTGGTTTTTGTTGAATGATCACCTCACCTAAAAGCTTAATTTGTTAAAGAGTAGAGATATTAAATATTATGCCCATATTCTATATTTTTGTCCAGTCTTTCACTTGAAACTTGTCTTCATAAAAGGATGGCTGTAAGAATTTTCACTGAGGAACTTCTGTTTGATATGGCTTTGATATACTATATTGAATGACAGCATTATCTTACAACTTTAGGCAAATTACATTTACCTCCCCTGAGGTTTACCCTAATTCCAATTTAATTCCCCTGTTTTCAGAAATTAGGAATAACTACCTGATATTTCACTTTATTACAAAAAATCTCCCTGAAACTATGCAACAGGAAGCAAGAAAATGCAAATAGTCAGTGGATTTCAGGGAGTTTTTTGCATTAAATTGGAATGTCACGGAGCTTTTCGTAATTTCTGAAGTTAGAGAGACTAAATTGTAACTAGCTCAAACCTCGGTGGTAGTAAATATAATTCGCTCTATCCATTATTATACTGATTGTCTCAACATAAGATTTTGTCATTCATTTCCAGGGAAAAAATGGTCGAGCATTTCTATTTTCTCATGCTATGAACATTTCTGTGGGGCCCAAGGAAGATAGGCAGCTAATGACTGGTCTTCATACAGTGGCTGATGTTTTCTGCTGCGACTGCCGCGAGGTATTGGGATGGAAATACGAGAAAGCGTATGAGGAAACTCAAAAATACAAGGAAGGAAAGGTCATTCTTGAGAAGTCAAAATTTGTCAAAGAAAACTGGTAAAGTTCTTGAAGGAAGATCTTCAAAGGTGAATTCCTTCTGTGAAAAGATTTCATTTTGGTTCAATATGTTCGTTCATTGTTTCAGTCTTGTTGCATACGTGCTCGACTGTGTTTCTGTAAAACTCATGGTGAAGATTCTGAAACATGTGAATAAGTTTGTTAATATGGTGATTTGATTTGGTTGTGTGTATGTTGACATTGTTATGGTGATTCTTTCGATTCTGGTTCTCTGTTCAACTATTGACTTATGGAGAACTAAAAGAACTTGTCAATTTTTTGAATAATTAAAGAAATGAGTTAATTGCACTCAAAACCATTGTATATACTGTGGCTAATGTGCATAATAAACTAGGAATAATTACATAAACCCTGAAGTTTGCTTAAAAATACGAAAAATCATTGAAAAATCTCTGGTAAACTGAAACATTATAAATATTCTCCTTAAAATATAAAAATGTATAAATAATACCCCTGAAAAACCTTACAAATACCCCCCTCAGGAGGGTGAGTAGAATGTCACAAGGTTTTGATGGTGAAATTGTAAAAGGAGTATAAGTGGAATTTTGCAAGGTTCTGATAGTGAGATTATGCTAACCTTAGGTAATTTTGTGCAACTGACCCATATATATGCATATATCAAACAACGAAAGTTTGACTTGGATTTGACTCGATTGTAACACGTTACATATGGTCCGTCATTTTTTAACTTTCATTTTACTTTACATATTCAGTTTACAGAAATTTAGATAGCATAACGTGTAAAATCACCCAAAATAACTCTCATTTGTGAGACGAAACAGCTTTTTTTCCATAGTAGTATATATGAGAACATTGAAAGCTTTAAAACACAGGCGCAAACCAATGAACAACAGTTTCAACTTTCCACAAACACATAAAACACAAGCTAACCAAGAAACAAGAAAAAAGAAAAAGAGCTTTTCTTTTCTGTTCTACAAATCATATCAAAGAACAGATATTTCTATTCATGATCCACTTCTTTTTGGCATTCTCGATTGCAGCCTCTCTCATCCTCAGAAGTTCACGACATCGTTGTTGATACTGCAAATTAATCGCATCAACCACAACCTTAAAATCATCACATACTTCATTACATTCTTTTTCTGTCAAAGAAAGATACGAAAGGCTGAAATCCATGTCGCTCGAACCTGCTGAATAATTCCTCACACCGGCTTCTTTGCCATATGACCAACAATCTCTCTCACTAGCTAAACACTTATCATTGTGGAGAGTAGAAGAGCTTTTCGAACTGCTCAAACTAAGTTGTGATATTAAGCTATCAATCAGGTCAGCTATGAAAGCAATATCTTCTATGCACAAATCAAGGGTTTCTACCATCTCTGCAGCAATTGATAGCGCGGTATCCGAATTAAGATAAAATATGAAGTGAACATTCCGAACCCAACCTGCAATATTTTATTTTCATTATGAGAAATATCATAAAATGGGGCATAAAAACAAGGACGAATTACATCTACTGTCCCTGAAGTTTGCCCTATTATAATTTAGTCCCACTATTTTAAGAAATAACAAAAAACTCTCTGACGTTTCACTTTATTACAAAAAGTTAACGTCTGTTCTGGTTCCGCTACTATTCCATGAATTTATTATTTTTTTATCAAAAATGCCCTTGTGCCCTGTGTAATTTTGTGAAAATTTGAGGAATTGTATTGTTATTTTTCAGGCATTCTATAAATCTAATGCCTTTTCATTTTCTGTAAAGGGAACGCTAAGGGCAAAAAGGCCTTGTACAAATTCTGTTAAGTTTTTGTAATAAATTGAACATGTCAGGGGCTCTTTTGTAAATTCTGAAAATAGAGGGACTAAACTGTATATAGCTCAAACCTTAGGGGTAGTAAATGTAATTCACCCTGAAAACAACTCATTAGTTAAATACCTGAACAGTCAGCAATCCGCAGAGTTAAATTGATTGAATTATCATCGCATTTTAAACCCTTCAAGGCAAACTCATTTCTCTCATTACATCTGTGAAGTTCTAGTATCGACATAGAGGTTTGTATGGTGCTTTCAGCACAAGGGCTACCTGATAGCACTTTGTAAGAAGAGTCTACATCCATGAAATGAGAATCCCATTTTAAAGAACTCATTGATTGGGGAGTAAAATCAGATAACTGCAGAGGATCACAAGTATAATTCTTGGAATATGCAGACACAAGGAAATGAGATTTCAAGAGCTCAGCAGCACTCAGCCTCTGAGAAGCTGGAGCCAAGCACTTCTCTATGAACTGCCTTACTTCAGGGTCCTTCACTTTTCCAAAAGCAGCTGGTTTTACACCCTATAATATTAACAGTATGATTATTCGTACGCTAGTGTTAGCAACTCTACTGCTTTTGGAGAAGCTAAAGTAGAAGTTAAAGTTGTAAAAAGTTGGCATAGTGAAAGTCGTGAGTGTTTGGAAAAGAAAGTGAAAAGTTTTTTTTTTTTTTAAGCAGTCGAGTGTTGGAAAATAAAGCTGAGAAGTAACCCTAGAAGGTAGAATCTAAAGCCAAGAGCATTTCTTTAAGTGGTTCTAGCTTAGTTCTGATTAAATAAGCAGAAGCTCATTTCCAAACACTCCCAAAGTGCTGAAAAGAAGCACTTAGCACAAAAGTGCCTGTTTTTTTTTAACTTTGCAAACACTACCTTCATCGCTGTAAAAAAAGATGCATATTACAAACATTTGTGATAATCACTTGAATATAATGTAGGAAGGAGTTAAGTGATACTTACAGAAGTGACCTTCCTGTATATTTGTGCCTGATTTTTGCATTCACTGTATGGGTATTCACATGTGACCAACTCTAACACACACATCCCAAACGCATAAATATCCACAAGCTCATTGTATTCCTCCTCGTAAAGCTCTGGAGCCATGAATTCAGGTGTACCTGTGGAAAATTAACATTATTTTGTAATTTGAAATTAAACTATACAAGGAAAAGTGTTACTGAGTATGGGAGACAGTTTCTTCCAAGTAGAAGAATTACCAATAACACTGCTGGCAGTAGATTGTCTCATTATTGTCGCCAATCCAAGATCTCCAATTTTCACTTCTCCATGATTCCCATTAACAAAGATATTGTCACATTTCAAATCTCTGTGAATAATAGGAGGATCGTGAGTGTGAAGATACTCTAGACCTCGAAGGATCTGACTGGCCCAATTCTTGATGGCTTTTATATCAACGCCCTTATGTTTGTCTCGATAACTGAACACAAGTAAACACAATCTTTAGAAAATGTAATAAAATGAAAAAGCAATACACCATAAAAGGGAGAAGGGTGGATTACATCTACTGCCCCTCAGGCTAGCATTAATTACAACTTAATCCCTCTACTTTTAGAAATTACAAAATGTTAGATTTAAATGTATCTTTAATTATTATCCTACATTGATAAGTGTGTATTAATTGGGATGTGAAAAGATGCATTACAGGTTGTTTGGAAAACTAAAGAGTCCCATTTTAACTAAACACTTAATCAAGAGTCCCACATTGGTTAAACTCTTAATTAATGAGTACTATATTAGTTAATGCTAATTAGTGGTGTTAATTATGGAACTCAAGTGAGAGGGATGGATGGTTCATACGCGGTGCGGTGCCCGCGTCCCGCGACCCGCGCTCGCGCATGGGCATGGGCTTGGGCTTGGGCTTGGGCCGGGCCGCGTCGCTTAGTCGTGTGTCGCATGATGGCGCACTTTGCACTTCGCACGTGCACATCGTCGCTAGGAGCTAAGGAGCCTCGCCTCCGAGCCCAGAGCCTTTCTTTTTGGACCAGGCCCAACTCACTTCGTAGCCCAATTTCAGACAACGAATAAATCATTTAATTGGTCAGATGTGACTGTTGGAATATGGCTGTTGGGATGCCTAAAACTGCTGTAGTCAATTGGATTAATGTTGTAATCAATTGCATAACAGCCAGCCCACCAATAAAGTCACATAATGCTGACATTAATCTGCTTCCAACATCTGAGGCTTTATATAGAAGTTGTTCTGTTGTTCATAGACACAACAATTATTCACCTGAATTCTTTGTGAATTGATGTCACACGAATTCTCTCATATCTACTATTCTAGCTTGACATATATCCTGGAAGTGTGTCGCCTGCAACCTGCAGCAACCTTCCGAACGAAGTAGGGGCGACAGAAACTTTAAGGACAGGGACTACCCGTGTCATTCTGATTCCATTCCCAAACCTCTATATTTAAAAATCTTAAAGTATCTGTTTGTTAGACATGGAGTCAGAATCATTGAGAATTATGAACCAGGAATTCGTCAAGCTCGATCGTTTTGATGGCAACAACTTCAGTCGTTGGCAGGACAAGATGAAGTTCCTATTAACCGTCATTCGCATCGCCTATGTGCTGGACCCAACCCTCCAGCCAATTCCAGAAAATCCTCCAGCACCCACACCGGTCCAGCCCGCCGTCATCCCACCGCCACAAACTGGAGATGCTTCCCCCACGACCGAACAGATTGCCCAGGCAGCAGTTCAACAAGCAGCAGCAAATGCAACGGCGGTTGCAACGAACAATAATGCACAGGCAATCCACCAGGAAATTGTGCAGACCCTGTAGCAACAAAGAGCAAAAAGAGCTGAAGATGAGCAGCTAGCCAGAGGGCATATTCTCAACACTCTTTCTGATCATTTGTATGATCTATATACAAATGTCCAATCACTGAGGGAGCTGTGGGAAGCTCTCGAATTTAAATACAAGGCTGAGGAAGAAGGTACAAATAAATTTTTAATTCATACCTACCTGGATTTCAAAATGGTTGACAATAAACCAATTCTGGAGCAAGTACATGAGCTCCAGGTTATTGTCAACAAGCTCCGGATAGTACAAATTATCCTGCCTGAAACATTTCAAGTTGGAGCAATAATTTCAAAGTTGCCTCCATCTTGGAAAGATTATGCAAAGCGTTTGATGCATAAATCCGATGACTTGTCTTTGGAACAAATTCAAAAACATCTGCGTATAGAAGAGGAGGCTCGAAAACGCGATGGAAAGAATTTGGTTCAAGGACAGTCAAGTGTGAATTATGTTGAGGCAGGCAATAATTCTAAGAAAAATGGTCCAGGTGTTAAGAAGAACAGGACACTTTAAGAAATCCGGATCTAAAAAACCTATTATTGCTAACAATACTAATGCCACCAAAAGAAATGGCAAATGTCATGTTTGTGGAGAACCAGGACATTATGCTAGAGAGTGCCCAAAACGTAAAAGTGGCAACCCCGGTGCAGCAAACATTGTTGAGGAGAACCTGGTTGCTATGGTTTCTGAACTTAGTCTTGATGTGGCTATGATTTCTGAAATTAACATGGCAAGTGAACTTTCTGGATGGTGGATGGATTCTGAAGCCACAGTTCATATTTGCAATGACCGGAGGATGTTCAAAACTTTCGAAGAAGTTGTTGGACAAGAAGTGCAAATGGGAAACAATTCAAAAGCTGTTGTGGGAGGCAAAGGAACTGTCGAACTCTTTTTCACTTCGGGGAAGAAATTAACTCTGATTAATGTTTTGTTTGAACCTGATGTTAGAAAGAGTTTAATTTCTGTTTACTTGTTAGATCAGAAAGGTTTTAAAATTTCAGTAGATTCCGGTAGGGTCATCATTATGAAGAATGGTGAATTTGTTGGAAAAGGTTATTCTTGTAATAGGATGTACAAGATGTCAATTGACAATATGAATAAAGTTTCTTTTGCTTATATGTTGTGTTCAATGTCTTTATGGCATAGTCGATTAGGACATGTTAATGTTAAGAATTTGAAAAACATACATGCGATGGGCTTAATAGACGTTGGTAAAAACGAACTTGAAAAATGTGAAATATGTGCCAACTCTAAAATTGTGAGAAAACCATTTCAAAGTGTTAAAAGAGAATCACAACTTTTAGACTTAGTGCATACTAACATTTGTGAATTAAACGGAAATTTAACTCGATGAGGAAAGCGTTATTTCATAACTTTTATTGATGATGCAAGTCGTTTTTGCCATGTTTATCTAGTAAGAACAAAAGATGAAGCTTTTAGTCATTTTGTGAGATATAAGTCAGAAGTAGAAACTCAACTTGAGAAGAAGATTAAGATTCTACGTTCTGATAGAGGAATGGAATATTGTTCGAATGAATTTGGTAAACTTTGCGAAGAAAGTGGCATAATTCATCAAACAACTTCCGGCTACACACCTCAACAAAATGGTGTAGCTGAAAGAAAGAATCGCACCTTTCTTGATATGGTAAACTGTATGTTAAATCATGCAAACTTACCTAATAACTTGTGGGGTGAAGCATTGTTAACTGCCTGTCATATTTTGAATAGGATACCTAGTTCTGTTGTGAAGACTAGTCCTTATGAAATATGGAAAGGCAGAAAGCCCAACTTAAGTTATTTCAAAGTGTGGGGGTGTTTGACCTACTTTCGAGTTCCTGATCCGAAAAGGACTAAGCTAGGGGCTAGGGCTATTAAGAGTGTATTTGTTGGATACTCTTTAAATAGCAAAGCCTATAGGCTTCTTGATTTGGAGTCTAATACTATAACTGAGTCAAGGGATGTAGAATTCTTTGAAAGCAAATTTTCAAAAGATGTTGGAAATGTTGATGTACCAACACAGAATGAGCCTAGAGGTCCTATAAGGTCTGTTATGGAACCTATTGTTCCTACTGAGACAGCAGAACCTAGAAGGAGTACTAGAGCAAGAAAAGAGAAGCACCTAGATAAAGACTTTATCTCTTCTCAGTCTTTATTATTTTTGGTGGAGGGGGACCAAAATAATAAAGTGGTAAGTGAAGTACCGTTCGTATTTACACTTGAGGTTGATCCTAAAACATTTAAAGAAGCTATGGCTTCTCGGGATGTTGCCTTCTGGAAAGAGGCAGTAAACGATGAAATGGATTCAATCTTGGGTAATAATACTTGGGTATTAGCAGACTTACCTCGTGGTTCTAAACTCATTGGGTGTAAGTGGGTATTTAGACGAAAATATAACATCGATGGCGCTATAACTGCTTTCAAAGCAAGGCTAGTTGCCAAGGATTTTAGACAAGTAGAGGGGATTGACTACTTTGATACTTATGCCCCGGTAGCTCGAGTTGCTTCCATTAGAATTCTTCTTGCTTTAGCCTCACTTTACGATCTATTTGTTCATTAAATGGACGTAAAGACAGCATTCTTAAATGGCAATTTGAAAGAAGAAATCTATATGGAATAACCAGAAGGTTTTATAGCACCGGGTACTGAAAACAAAGTGTGCAAATTAGTCAAGTCTCTCTACGGTCTAAAGCAAGCACCAAAGCAATGGCACGAAAAGTTCGACACTGCTATATTGAATTTTGGTTTCAAGTATAATAGTGCTGATAGGTGTATTTACTCTAAAAGTACACCAGACTATATGGTGATAGTTTGTCTGTACGTTGATGATATGTTGATCATCGGCACCAATATGATTGGGGTAAATAAGACTAAGAAGTATCTATCCTCTGTCTTTAAGATGAAAGACTTAGGTGAAGTGGATACTATCTTAGGAATTAAAGTAAAGAAACAAAGTGGGGGTTATTCGCTTAACCAGTCTCATTATGTCGAGAAAATACTGACTAAGTTTAATCATCTCGAGATCAAGGAGGTGAATACTCCTTTCGACAATGGAGTTAAACTAAAAGAAAATACTGGTAGAACAGTTGCGCAGCTTGAGTATGCAAGTGCTATTGGTAGCCTTATGTACGCAATGCATTGCACTAGACCAGATATTTCTTTTGCAGTTTCGAAACTTAGTAGGTATACGAGCAGTCCCAGTGCTGATCACTGGAAAGCTATTGGTAGGGTACTTGGATACCTAAAGAGAACTATTAGCTTTGGTTTATTCTATCAAAAGTTTCCTAGTGTTTTGGAAGGATACTCAGACGCGAGTTGGATAACTAGCGTGGGAGATAATAAATCTACACGTGGGTGGATTTTTACTCTTGCCGGTGGGGCTGTTTCTTGGGCAAGCAAGAAACAGACGTGTATTTCCCATTCTACCATGGAATCTGAGTTCATAGCTCTAGCGCAAGCTGGACAAGAGGCCGATTGGATTAGAAATATGTTGTTGGACATAGATCTTTGGCCAAATCCAATGCCTCCGATTTCACTATACTGTGATAGTGAAGCTACGCTTACAAAGGCGTACAGTGGAACTTACAATGGAAAGTCTAGACACATTGGTCTAAGACATGAGTTTGTGAGACAACTGATACATGGTGGTATCATCACGATTGTCTATGTAAAGTCAAGTAAAAACTTGGCTGATCCGTTTACTAAGTCTCTGACGAGAGACTTAGTAGCTTCAACTACACGAGATATGGGGTTAAAAACCACATTGAACCAAAGTTGATGGTAACCCTACCTGTAATCTAGATTACCTCTAGGTTATAG
This sequence comes from Verbena officinalis, assembly GCA_958496215.1. Lineage (NCBI taxonomy): Eukaryota > Viridiplantae > Streptophyta > Magnoliopsida > Lamiales > Verbenaceae > Verbena > Verbena officinalis. The sequence continues at coordinate 4,491,033 of OY292385.1, forward strand.
GTTCAAAGGGAAAACAAGTCACTGAGTTGGTTCTCCTACTGACAAGTGGCCTCATATGTAGTAAAGTACAGTAGTGTATCATATGTGTTGCACAGTTAAGGGATGAGCTATGCTCTTAACAAAATGCTGCGTTTTAAGCAACGAAATGCTCAAGAAACATTTTGCCTATATGAACTAGAAGTGGAGCCGCTTCTTATAGAGAGTTATGGTTTACTCTCTTAGAGGTTCATGAAACGGGATTTGGCGTATGGCTTTATAAGCGCGAAGCAGTGAGAATGCTTGTTGTAAGAGAAAGCGTGTATGTGTGTGATAGTTCCGGTTGCGTTATTAAAGAGTTGAGGTTCAATCCGCGGACACCTTCAACTTTGACGTGATTCTGAATTATTTACACTAAGGGAAGGTTCAATGTTCGTCACACCTTCCTTTAGGCATATACTCTTTGCAGTAATGAACAAACGTACCTTGTTTGGATAAGCGTAGTTTTCCATACAAGTGGGGGATTGTTGGATTTAAATGTATCTTTAATTATTATCCTACATTGATAAGTGTGTATTAATTGGGATGTGAAAAGATGCATTACAAGTTGTTTGGAAAACTAAAGAGTCTCATTTTAATTAAACACTTAATCAAGAGTCCCACATTGGTTAAACTCTTAATTAATGAGCACTATATTAGTTAATGCTAATTAGTGGTGTTAATTATGGAACTCAAGTGAGAGGGATGGATGGTTCATACGCGGTGCGGTGCACCGCACCGCCCGCGTCCCGCGACCCGCGCTCGCGCATGGGCATGGGCTTGGGCTTGGGCTTGGGCCGGGCCGCGTCGCTTAGTCGTGTGTCGCATGATGGCGCACTTTGCACTTCGCACGTGCACATCGTCGCTAGGAGCTAAGGAGCCTCGCCTCCGAGCCCAGAGCCTTTCTTTTTGGACCAGGCCCAACTCACTTCGCAGCCCAATTTCAGACAACGAATAAATCATTTAATTGGTCAGATGTGACTGTTGGAATATGGCTGTTGGGATGCCTAAAACTGCTGTAGTCAATTGGATTAATGTTGTAATCAATTGCATAACAGTCAGCCCACCAATAAAGTCACATAATGCTGACATTAATCTGCTTCCAACATCTGAGGCTATATATAGAAGCAGTTTTGTTGTTCATAGACACAACAATTATTCACCTGAATTCTTTGTGAATTGCTGTCACACGAATTCTCTCATATCTACTATTCTAGCTTGACATATATCCTGGAAGTGTGTCGCCTGCAACCTGCAGCAACCTTCCGAACGAAGTAGGGGCGACAGAAACTTTAAGGACAGGGACTACCCGTGTCATTCTGATTCCATTCCCAAACCTGTATATTTAACACAAAAAATTCCTACATTTCACATTATTACAAAAATTTAACAGAAATTGTGCAAAGTATGGTTTGTCCTTCATGTTTTTCCTTTACAAAACTGAAAAAATAATAGACTTATGGAATCTCTGTCAAAGTAACAATAAGTATCCTTCAAATTTTCACAAAATTACAAAACAGTCCCTTGGTGCATGTTGGTCTTAATATAGCTGATATAAGGGCATGGACATATTTTTGGAGAAACCAAAAAAAAAATTTGAAAAAATCGTACCAGAACCCTAACAGACGTTAATTTTTTGTAATGAAGTGAAATGTCAAGGAGTTTTTGTAATTTCTAAAACAGAGGGACTAAATTGCAATTCCGCTAAACCTCAAGGGTAGTATATGTAATTTGACCAAGAGGAGAACCATGTGCCATAAAATGAGAGAACTACTCACTGTCTCAAGCTTCCTGAAGTGAAGAGCTCAGTAATCATGTTTATGGTTTTGTTCTTATCATCCACCCAGGAGGCATACGACCTAATGACATTTCCATGCTTCAGTGTCCTCAACAGATAAACCTCAGAATATAACCTCTCCAGATGTTCAGGTGACTGTAATGCATCTTCTATACTTACTTGGTTCCAGGCAACTTCTATGCCATCAATCTCGTCAAATCCCTTGTAACTAATCACGAGAACACAATAATATTGATAACTGCTAAAGAAATATCAAATGCTACAGCACTCTACCAAAATAAAATGAGAAAAAAAAAAAAAAAGTAACAGGAAGATAGTCTAGAAAGCATACACATTCTTGAATGCTCCTCTCCCCAGAATTTCATTATACTGAAGGAAGAAAAAGAAAATGGTAATATAACTAAAAGAGCAACCGTAAGGGGAAAAATGAGAACAGACAATCTAACAAACCAAGCGAAAGAAAAGACAAATTCATATCAAAAGTCATCAGATCAAGTCTCTATATTCAGTTATTAAAAATTTGTCCTTTTAACCTCTAAACCAGTCCTTACATGTAACCTTTTCTGAGAACATTCGAGCATTTTCTAAATTATGTTATAATATGGGCAATTAGTTTGATTCTTCAACTAGGAAAAACCTTATGAGCTATGACTCCTACGTGTTCTTGAGATGACACATTAATAGCCCGTATAACAGTTCAAAAAGCAAATAAACGAGATTTTCAGCTTTTATCAGTCAATAAAGTTTCACGCAAAACACCGATTCGAAGACTTCAAAAAAAATAGGAAATCCAAAAAAACAAAAACCTAAAAGTTAAGAGAACGAAAACTTACCCGAATATATCGCCCGTCAGGAGATATTTCTACGACATCATTCTCCACATTCTCTATTTTAGTTTTCTTCCACGATGTGGCAATCCAGCACTCATTATTCCCACAACTCATCTCAAAAAAAATATATATATGAAACGGAAAATCAAATCCAACTGTACAATTAAAAGATTGGGGTCACAGAACGAGACGATCGGAGAAAGCTTCACAGGCGACCGAAAATGAACTAATATCAGTCCCAAATCGAAATAGGCATCCAAAAGAATTCAATCGCAGCGGAAGCAACAACGAATTTGAATCCACTTCTCCTTTAATCACCGTCCCCATCTCATCTAATTAATTCTTGAACTGCCAAAACAATGACAAGATAAGAGAGAAAAGGAACAAGACGGTAAAGGAGGGGACAAGATTTAGGGCATAACAAGAAAGCCTAAAATTCCAGCCCCGTTAACCATCATGGAAAATGAAGAACTTGAATTGAGGTTGAATCAACAAAACCTCAGATAAAACTCAAGTCAGAAGAGATTTTGTGTGGGCTTATGAATAATTGAAGAGAATGCCTGATAATTGAATTGGTAGCCAAAGATTGCAACTTCGAATAGGTTGAAGAGTTGCCGATGCGGAGAATATCACCACCCAGATTTGGGGGAAATAGTTAACAGAATTGCGTAAAAATAAATTTTCAAACGACGAGCTTGCGTTAAATCGCATTTGACATGCCACATTAGAGTTACACTAGCGTTTTTGGCTCATTGAAAAGATTAGAAATAGGTTATTTACACAAAATTACACCTTAATTATTTACCACTTGTACCCTCTTCGACTTAAAAATTACACCAACACCCATTAAAGAATTTGAGATACACACAACATCCATTCATTAGAATTCCGTTAAAATCATGATAACGTAAGCAAATCTTTTTTCGAAACTCCTTAATTTTTCCTTATTATACAGTATTAAATATTTTATATCTAGGGTTGTACTTGATAACTAGATAATCTTATGAGGGGTATAATAAGCATTTATACGTTTCTAAGAGGGTGTTATGTAGTATATATAGATATAAGTTTCAATTGATTTTACTATTATCTATTAAATATATATTAAATTTACATATATTGAAATTTACACAGGCATATATAGAATAGAAAAAAGCGAGGGTTCAAACTAAAAACTATTTCGTAAATTAAACTGCTTTGATAAGTTAGTGGACTATGATGCGTGAAAACGGACACAACATACAACATGATATGAACAGAGTGACAATTTTTTTTTTTTTAACACGACCATAGAAGTGTCAGACACGAGTTTCCAACACGATATTAAATACAACACAGCACAACAAAATAATTTTTTAAGAAGCATTCATACATTAGAGTTAGTGGATTGTGCACATTTCAAATGAGACTTCAACCATAAAGTGGAAATTAAGAACCATATCTGATCATGGGTCTCCGTTGTTACTACTGTTAATTACATTTTAACTTCAAAAGTTTAAACTTAGAACTAAAGTTTAAACTTAGAAAATAAGGTTACTTTTGTAAATTAACTTATAGAGAACTAATAGAATCTCTCATTTTATATAATACTATGGATAATAAAACAATTATTAACAAAAATATAGAAAAAGTCTCTTAGGAATTAGGATGAGACATTCAAATTTCCCAGATAAATCAGCACTAAGAAAATCACCTGCAAACAAACTCAAGCAAATTCACAGCACTTAACATTGATGACAACAGAAAATGCAGTTTACATCTCTCTGCAACATGCGAATATACTCTGGCCAAAATTATTCAACCTAGTTCCTCACTGTAATTTGCCCAGCTCACTATATGATGCCCAGATAAAGGCACAAACAACAATAAAGCAAGTTTTTTCAACAGAATTTCCTACAACAAAGTTCAATAATGGGCATTCTTTTTCATTATTTCATCTCCACAAACAAACTGGCCTGAGGATGTAATCCTGCTTCTTTCAAGGATAAAGAGAGTTTCTCGTTGCCGTAGACAGTTCGAGGAAAGTTGGAGACGAGGCTATACCCGTCAACATCTAAGCAACCTAAAGAATCAACATAGTCATACAGAGATTGTATTGTAGCAGTAGATTTGAACCTTCTCCCCTTGCGATCTCCAGATGGGAAACGAACCAACACCTGGAAGATTCAGAAGATATTTATTACACACGCCACCACTATGGAGAAACAAATATAAGACATGTAGAACTTATAGGGGTTTGGGGTTTGCGCTGATTACAATTTAGTCGCTCTATTTTCAGAAATTACGGAAACACACTCATATTTCACTTTATTACAAAAAATTAATGTCCATTAGGGTTCCATTACTATTCCGTCCAAAAAAAAAAACCTCCAAAATACCCTAGTGTTTTTATGACCAAAGTGCCCCAGGGACTGTTCTGTAATTTGTGAGAAGTCGAGAGATAGTATTGTTATTCTTCAGGCATTCCATAAATCTATTATTTCTTTCATTCTGTTTTAGTTTTTTTGAAGGAAAAAAGTGAAAAAAGTTTAAAAGGAAAACAGACGTTTCACAATAATGTTTTGGAGTTTTTTGTAATTTCTGAAAACAGAGGACTAAATAGGCAAACTTTAGATGTAATATGCCTTAAAACTCATATGCTTGCATAGAAACAGAAATACATAAATAGTGCTACATAGAGGAGAAACTAACAATCACCCCTAATCCTCCAAACATCCACATCAATACCCACACCAACAAATTCTCTACAATTTCCCTTCACAGCCTACAAACTATTAAGAGTATGAATTGAACATGTAAATGAAGTATGCACAAATAAAGGGAACAGTATAAAACACAGGGCTTACTTGAGTAACATCAGGCCCTTTCTCAGGTTCGGCACCTAGTGACAAACCTTTCTCTTCACGTATCTTAGCTAATGCAGCTTCTCTCTCAGCAGCTTCTCTCGCTGCTCTTTCACGAGCCTCTTCTTCTTCCTTCTTCTTCCTCTCAGCTTCAGCAGCTTCACGTTCCAGCCTTTCTTGCTCTTCTTTTCTCTGGCGCTCTCGAGCCTAATACAGAATAAGAACAAAAGGTCAACATCATCTCATGTACAGCTATTACTAAATTTAATCGTTATAAAATATAATGAGGAACCATGACCGATGACTTGGATAAAAAATGTGTGCATATGAATGAGAGAGCGAGAGAGAGAGAGAGAGAGAGAGAGAGAGAGAGAGAGTATGTGGGTGTTGGTGTTTGCAAACTCTAATGCTTCTGGAGAAGTAAAGTAGATTTTAAAGTTGTAAAAAGTGGGTAGTAAAAGTAGGACGTGTTTGGAAAAGAAGTGAATAGTTTTAAAAAAAAAGGGGTAGTTGAGTGTTTTGAGAAAACAGCTGAGAAACACATTCACTACTCTCAAATGTTAGCTTGTTATTTTAAGAATTATTTGTAATTTGTTGGTTGTTATTGGTGATTGTCTATGATGTATTGGTTATTGATAATGAATTGTAATGATATAATTATCACAACAAAAAAAAAAAACTCAGAAACCTCCATTTATTTAGGAAAATAGCCAACAGCTAGAAGTTTACGCCAAAAGCATGTCCTTAAATGCTTCTAGCTTATTTCTACTTCAAATAAGCAGAAGATGTTTCTCCAGACACTCCCAAAAGCGCTGAAGAAAAGCACTTAGCAGAAAGTAATTTGTTTTTTTTAAGATTTTGCAAAAGCTGCCTAAATTCCAGAACAACATACCTGATCAGCCTCGAGTGCTGCTTGATAAGCAGCATCTTGTTCCTCTCTCAAGCGAATATTATTTCTCCTTTCTTCAGCCTCGAGTCTGGCTGTAACGAGAACAGGAGCACTTTCTTCCAGTACTCTTTGCAATGCGACTAGAATTTCTTCAGGAGATTTAAGCCCCTCAATCTGCACAAGCCCATTAAAATAAGAAGATGACAATACCATTAACGCAAGGCCTGAGAAAGAAGACACTGAAACTTAAACAAGCCCTTCCAAAATTTATCAGCAATCTTACTCATTAAGAACATGAAGACAGAGAACAAATAAGAGAGAAACTCTCTAACTTAGCCACCGTATAACAAGCACCACAATTGAGATTGTTAGCTAATTCAGTCTATTCTTCTGCATGAAGGTGCACAGTGCACTAAGTCAAGACGTAACATTCACAATATCCACTAATGGTTTCTGGATATAGAAAATTTCCTAATTGTGAAACCAACAGAAATAGAAAGTAGTATCCAAACATAGAATTATGACTTAGAATTTGAGGTTATTCCATTAAAGTCATTCTCGCACTATAATATCAAGCATTTAGAATTCTAAAATCTCTCCGAATAAACAAAGAAGTGAGTTATATACTTCAATAACACATAAATCTCATTGTCAATGATACCAATTACCAAGTAATGAGAATGAATAATCGAATCTCAAGAACATGAACTTATACCTGTTGTAGCAATGCAATCCTCTGGTTAGTTGCAGCCATAACAACGGCACAGAATGGATACCTTGAAGCCTTCAAACTGTTACTCATCTTGAACCCTTCACTAGCCTTTACACTCGCACCCCAGCTCACGAAATTCTCGTTCAAGAAAGCTGCCAGCATCTCGTTACACAAGGTTCTTTCACAGAAAACTGGCGTATCAGCATGCTCGGGAGAGTGCAAGTAAACAAATAACAACTTATATTCTCGCTGTGACCTCTGCAACGCGTCCATGAAACCTTCCTCCACGAAATTAGGTCGTGTTCTCCCGTAATCCCTTTCAAAACTCGTCACAAATTCCAGTGCCTCAGCGGCAGACTGAGACACCGACACCAACGGAGTCGTCCCCGCCCGGCCCGGATTACCAAGTCCCACCATGCTAAGAGAATACGACAAAACGCCACCTGCCGCCCACATTCCGAACCCAATCGCACCCGAAATTAAACCTAGACTACCGGAAATAATGGAAAATGGAAGGGTAATTATCTTCCAAGCAAGGCCAGGAGGTCCGTTATTTCCATTAGCGGGTAAAACTAGGCCGGTTTCTTGGGGTTCTTGATTCGCGCTCGTCGTGGCGGCTGTGGTTGTAGGAGCGGCCGCCGAGGACGAGGGACGGTGGGCGTCGGCCGTGGTGTCGGCGTCGCTGATAGAGGAGATGGCTAATTCGAGGTCCCATCCGTGGGCGGAGAGAATCTCGGTGCACAGATCGGGGTCTTGTAGACCCGTAATTGCTTGAAAATACGCTAGTTTATCCGCCACATCCCCCATTGATGCCTCTGATGAGAAATGGGAAGAAATCTAGGGTTCGGAAACGTGATAGAATTCAATCACTACAATCCAATACAGAAGAAATGATTGTAAATTGAGAGGACAAGTGGGCGAGATGGGAGTCGGATTGAATTGCGAAGGGAACAGAGAATTCGAGAAGGCATGGAAAAATTGAGTATTTTAAGAGTTGAATATCACTGTCTCCTCAAACAATAACTTCTTTTTCCAAGATAATATGAGTTTTTTAATATTTTTAAAAAATAATTAAGATATTGATAGTTAAATATTTATTTGTATACTTTAAAAAAGGAATAATTGCATTTACACTCTCAATTTAGGAAAAAATACAATAAGATCCCCTCAACTATTGGAAATTACAGAGACATTCCCTCAACTATGATTCTTTCTAACACTTAGGTCCTGTCATGAGTCATTTTCTTGCTTTTGAGTAGATATTAACATTTTATTAACTAGACAACATCTCAATCACTTTGTTCATTTCATGTATATCAAACACTATAACAAAAATATTATGGATAATTTAGTTATTATACAACTTTCCGTTAAGTTTTTTTAGGTTTTCATTAGGGTTAGAGGATCTGTTTGTAATTTTCAATAGATAAAGGGTCTTGATATGATTTTCAATAATTAGGGTTTCTTACGATTGATTCAATCCAAAGTCCATTTTTGTAATTACTCAAATCTTAGGATATGTTTCTATATAGTAAACAAAATCTATGAGTATATCTCAATGTGATCTACACTTTAAAGTTTAAACTAAAGGATGATTGGGCACATTGAAATCAACATCATTCATCAGTCCAATACTTATTGGATCATTGGTACAAGATTTATATTATTAATTAATGAATCCATATTAGGAGTTGCCTCCACGAAAATAGGGTCAAACTCAAACCCCTATCTGATTGAATACAAGATTTATGTTATTAATGAATCTATATTAAGAGTTACGTTCAAGAAAAATGTAGGCAACGTGATATAGTCATGTAGATACACCTATTTTTTCTTGATTACTTTAGAATTAAATCTCAATTTTAATTGGTTTGTCTAAATATTTAAATATATTAAGTACTTAATTCTCCTAATTCCTTTCACGTGGGCCGACAATCTATTTGTCCTCTCTTTCCTATTTGAGATTTTAGAAGACACGATCCGTTTGGCAATTAAGAGTTGAATATGTTTGCTTTGGGCCTCCCATTTGTGCGTGGATTTTGCTTTGTATTGGTATTTCATTGGTCTAATAGAGTTCTGATGCTTGGGAAGTTTGTTCTCAAATATATGTCTTGGGATATTGTTCTCAAATATATTTCCCATAATCGAAACGCGTGTGCTGACATCCTAACTAGGTTGAGATATGGAGTTAACAGTTTGATTGAACACTTGAATGATCCTCAGGTAGAAGTTGCCGACGCATTTGTGGAGAGATGGAGCCTGAATGGTTTTCTTAATTTCCTTTGTTGACAATAACAAAAAAAAATAAAAAATGAAATTTTGGTGCTAGTTTCTAATTCTTTGCTCAACTAAGATCATTATCTAATATGAGTGGTTTGGGATACATTGATAGTGTTTTCTTAATCGATGTTCTCTTTCCATCAAATCGTTTCTGACTAAAGTTGAAATATTTTTGTTTGACTTAGAGAGTTAAATTATAATTGATCAAATTTTTAGCGTTGTTATTAAGACATATATGTTAGTTTCCATCATTAAAATGATAATTATCTAGAAGACAACCTTTTATACTTGAGAAATCGTATTCAATGATATTCGTTTGCTGGCAGATTCTTCTAATTATCATTGGAAACATAAAATACGATACTCATATGCGAGAGAAATCTTATTCTTCCTACTTTTGTTTTACTCTTGTATATACTTGATGATATTTCTTTGAATGATATTGGGTTGGAATATGTGATGCATGGAAACGAACATGAAAATACAAACACACACAATATAATACGAACATGATAACATATATATATTTTTTTAATACTTATCACTACAGATGTATCAGATATAAGTATCCTACCAAACAAGACACTACATAATAATTTTTTTAGGAAGATAGGTAGTAACATAGAGAAATATGTCAATCAAGTTGGCCTTATTGTAAATTCTTAATTTGGTGACTAAGACCTCCTCATTAATACCCGAGAAAATAGCAAGTGGTGGATCACTCTCGACATGTCCTAGTAACTTTGTTTTATGATTAGGTGTAGCTTTTAAGTTTTATCAAAACCTTAGCACATGTGCCCTTGCAAGTTGAGCAACTTGGGTTAGGCAAACTTCAATCCAACTGTCTTTATCTTTTATCTTTTGACAGAACCTTATTCAATTTCTATACAATAAGAAAAACCCAACTTGCTATAAATTAATTCAAAAATATAAAGAGCTCCCTTTTGGGATGCTCAAGAATCAAGATCCAATCAGAAAAACAATAACATATGTATAATGACAAATACTTTTTTTTTTTATTTTCCATCCAATTTTTTTTGGATTGAATAATGAAGAGATCCAATTAAAAACTATCTTCCCAATCCATTTATTGTCACTATAAAATAGTATTTGTACATCGCAAAAAAAAAACTTAAAACTAATAAATTGGTGGGAAAAGTATTATTATTCCACTTACTGCTGTGAGGATATTTTTGTCAAAATGAATTTTATATCCTTTTTCATATCTTCTATCTAAGTGCAGAATACACCATATAGATAAAGCTGAGCTGATCTGCAAAACCCTCATCCTGCCTTTCTTGTTTCCATCTCTCAACTTGTTGATAATTTCAACTGAACCCATTTCATTTCCAGATCATTGGAAGACGCCCATTTGATAAAAAATCATTCTTGTTGTGAATTCCTGTTGTTTTTAATGGTAATTATAAATTATTCAAGGTGAGAACTTTCGCCTATTCTCCTTTTAGTTGAAGCATTTTTCCTGTAATGATTCGGTTGTAATTGTTGGAATCTTGTTTTATTTTTGCCTGGGTGATTCTTAGTATTGAGCGGAAGATGTTACTGCACTTCAGTAAGCAGAGTCCACTTGGATTCGACTTCTGTGCTCTAATAACCCAATTACTTTTTCTTATCTTGGGTTTTGTTAGTTCTTATTCCTTTTTATTTTCCTGTAGTTCCGTCAATTCTGATACTAGAATGATCGTTTGGAATACACATATTCTTCGAACAAGTTTGAAATCAAACATATGATTCTTGAGGATCCTGGGTAGAGTTAAATTATGAGAGAAATGCTCCAAGGGCTCTTTTTTTCCCCTAAAGAAAAAAACTTGAGCAAATTCAATTTCTTCAGTTTGTAGTTAGAATGAGTTCAATGTCTCATCTAGTAGCTCGATTGGAGTCCCTTCTAAATAACATTTTCTTTAGGCCCTGGCATGCTATGGATAGTTTTATTCAATAATTACGGAAAACCCCTCGAGGTTTGTCTGTTTATTTATGAAAAACACCCTCAAACCTTGAAAATTACAAAAACCACCCCGAGTCAACGATTGTCAGCGATTTTTTTGTTGGTTTTAGAAGGGTATTCGTTATGGTTTGCAAACCTCAAGGTGCTTTTCGTAATTGTCTCAAGGTTTTAGGGTGTTCTTCATAAATGGCGTAAGCCTCAGGGGTATTCGTAGTTGACCCTAATTTTATTATCCATTCAGTTTAGGATATTCAATAAAAACTCTCTATTTCTCACCAGTTTCTTATGCTCTTCGTTTTTGTTGTTGGATAACTTTATCTTCATTGTCATTTTGTTAGTTGTATTGACTTTTTCGGTTAAGGGAACTATACTAATCAAGAGTTGGGACAGATCTTCATTTGTGCTAGAAAAGAGCAGCAGCTTGCACTGATTGGTTAAAATGCAAGGCTAGAAAATTTTAGGACCGAAATCACTTATCAGAGAAGTCCGTATCTTTCTATCATCTCATGAAGTATTTGAAACGTAGAAACTTAGTTTAACTTTTTGTCGCAGTATGATTGCTCTATGTTATTTTCTTAGGATGATCTTCTTGACATAAACAAATGATTTCAAATTCTTGCCTTAAAAAAAGCTTGCCGTTAAAGGATCCTCTTAAGAGGCTCAGAAAGTTGTAATATTGTACGTTGTTGTGCTTTTCTATCATCAAGTGATTAATAGTATATTTTTTCATGTAAGGAAAGGTTGCATAAAGCATGCAAAGTTGGTGAGTTTCTACTTTGATGTGTATGGATGAGCATAACAGGGTTGAATTCGGTGACGAGCACACAAGTGATACTGTCATACTCTTGAAAAACCACAAAGGAAAACAACAACTCTTCCATTCACATTCATTCGTTCTAAAAAGCAAAAGCACATATTTTGCAGATAAACTTGCAGATGTAAGCGTAGACTCTTGTTCCCATATCGAGATAGACTGCACGGATTTGAATTACGATAGCCATTTGAAACTTCTAAAATCCCTTTATCTTCCAGAAGAATTGTTAAATTCAGATTATTGGGGCTCGGTCAAATCCGCTCTTGGTGTTCTTCAAGTTTCTAAAGATTTACACTGTGAATCAATCGTTCACAGCTGCATAGAGTATTTGGAGGCTGTTCCATGGGAAGACAGTGAAGAGGATGAGATTATAGCCGTAGTTTCGAGATTAGGTGCCACCACAGCAATAATGCCTGTATTGGCCAGAATCCAACCCGTTGATTTTCTCACCACGAAAAACGTTTTCATATCAGCCATCCGTTTCGCCACCTCAATCGACGACGGCCCAAATCATCCTCCTTTCGGAAAAGATGAGCTACGGACTTCAGCTCGAGAACAAGTCGAATACATGCTTGGCGACGACGATGATGAAGATATGTCTTTAATTGCTGCTGACGATGATGTGAGATTAGAGGCCAAAATGGGTCTCTCCAAGATTTTCTCTTTGTTTGAAACGGAAATATCCTCCGAAAAGTGCTTTTCAGCTGAGGGTAAAATTGCTCAGAGCTTATCAAACCTCGAATGGATGTGCAATATTTCGCTCAAAATGGGCTTAATGGACGATTTCGTCTCTAAGTGGATCGATACGATGTCGGAAAGCGTCGTCCGCGTTATCGAAGACGAGAAGCTCGAATCGATGATGTGGGGTTTGAAGGTTAAACTTATCGAAGTAACATCGAAAGTGCTTGATGCGGTGGGATACGGGAACGTGATTCTTCCGGCCCCACAACGTGTCCAGTTGGTGAAATTATGGCTTCCTTTCGTTAGGAAACTGAAGCCCATTCTCGATGTGATGATCGAGAAAGACGTGGAGTTTCCTTACAAGATGGATGAAGATCTTTGTCAGAGCATTGAAGGAGCAATGGTTTCTTTGGTTTCTGCATTGCCTTCTGATGATCAAGCTGAGATTCTTGCTGATTGGATGAATACAGAGCAGATAAAATATCCTGATCTGAGCGAGGCGTTTGAGGTGTGGTGTTTTAGAACCAAGTCTGCTAAGAGAAGATTAGTTGGCGGCTTTGAAAGAGTTGATAATGCCACACTTAGCCTATGATTAATTATCCGGGGAATTACATATAGCATCCCTAAGGTTTTCCATAATTACAAAATACCCCCTTTTTTTTTCAAAACTACGGAACCACACTGAGGTTTCAAACAATTAAAAATTATAGGGGTTCTTTTGTAAGTTTCTCTATAGAGTACATGGGGTATTTTGTTAGATTTTTTGTAATTGTTTGGAACCTGAGCGTTTTTTTGGTTGTAATTTTTGGAAAAGAGAGGAGGAATTTAGTAATTGTGGCAAAATTTTAGGTGTATTGTATGTACTTCGCCCTTAATTATCCGGCCATCATTTTCTTTCAGGAGTAATTACGAAAAACACCCTGATGTTTGGCCTTTTTTTAGAAAACACCCTGAGATTTTGAAAATTAAAAGAATACATCCCGACTCCGTGATTTTTCATTAGTTTGAGAGTGTTTCTTGTTACCGTCGGCCAAATTTCAGGGTGTTTTTGTAATTTGAAGATTTCGGGGTGTTTTTCGTAAATGGCGCAAGCCTAAAGAGGTTATTTGTAATTGACCCCTTTTTTTAATTCTGGCTCTGTGATTGAATGGATTGCTTAATAGTTTTGCACTCATGGAATATAATTTAAGGGCGGTTAAACATTGAAGGTTCCTTATTATGAATCCTTACAGACCGACCATATTTTTGCATAATTGCACCTATCATAATATTAAGGAGGATTTACATCAACTGCCGATGTGGTTAGGTATAATTGCAAATTATTATTTTTGTTATTTTAGAAATTAAAAATGTCTATGAGGTTTCAGTAAAAATTTTGCTGGATTTTGGATATATTTACAATATCGGGATCGGTTTTTCTCCTGCAATCCATTGGGTTAAGAGTCATTGTAGTATAAAGTCTGCTTGATGCATGTCAAAGTCTCTCTTATCATGGTTTTCACAAATTTTAATGGTTAGTGAAACCTCAAGTTTTATTATTATTTTTTTTTTTTCAAAATATATTAAAAAAGAGAGTAATTTGTAGTTACACCATAATAATCCTGCATAAATTTTTATTTTTATCTTTTTCTAGGATTTAATTATAGGGGATGTTTTCCTTTGAAGTGATGACAATGGTCGGTGAGCAAGGATTCCAACACAAAACACAAACTTCATTGAAAAAGAAACCAGAAATACATCAAATCCAATGGACTCGCATCATAACAAAATGTGGGCAATAGGCACGATAACAAGACCATACAAATTTCATAATCATACAAAATGTCAAGCACAAATAAAACTTAGCAAGTGATTATAAAGTATAAACTCTCTCGAGCTTCAACATTGAGAAGAAACAAACATTATTGGAAAATATATCAAGAATGCCAAAGATGGGTGATAATTGATAAATCTGAAATGCGAAAGAGAGTTTATGGTTGGAATGTGGCTGGAGTTTTTGCCTTGGGTTTCCCTGTCGGCGCAAGTCCACCATTCTTCGTGGGCTCCGGCTCCACACCGTCACCGTCATTCTCCTCCAGCTCCGGCTCCGCACCGTCACCGTTATTCTCCTCTGCCTCCTAGCTCATCACCATTCTCGCCGTCGCCACTGTCATTCTCCTCCGCCTCCTCATCACCATTCTCGCCATCGCCGTTACCATGATCATTATCATGATCGTCCTCCTCCTCATCACCATCGTCGCCATCGCCATCGCTGTGATCATCACCAATGGGTGTCTCGCGGTCTTCGTTCCCGGCGTGCTCTTCACGGGGAGCAGGCCGGCGTTCCTGTCCATCTCCTTCTTCAGCCTCTAAAAGATGACGAGTAGCCTTACATTCTTTGCTGTTTATAACCATTAAGGCTACAACAACAAGAATTAAAATGGATGCTTGCTTTGCCCATGGTATATATAAATGGTATACTGATCAAAACGAAGATGCTATTGCTTTTTTATTTTTCTGGAGAAATAGAACTACTTAATTTGATGATGGAGATCGAGCGATGTCGTACAGCAGTACAGGTATTTACTATTTATAGAACAAATTATATGAACTATAGTTTATGATATTCCAAGTAACAACGAAGTGAAATTTAGGAACTATTGGAGTTTGACCCAATGACTACTAGAGGTCCAGATATTACTCCCAATATGGAGGTCTGGGATTCGACTCCTTGCAATGACAATGATCGAATTTTAAATGGAAAAAAAACAAGTGAAATTTAGGAATAACTCATGATATAAAAAGAATAAGGATATTTTCAATATTTACTATTCATTTTTGATGACGTCATTCAGTATATAACAGAAATCTAATGTTTGGGTTATTCAATTTCGTGTGAGGATAACTATAATTGATTGACTAAGCGGATTGTGAGTTGTAATTTAGCAAACTCTTTCAAAATCTAAGCGTAATTTTGCCAAAAGTATAAATAATACACCCCTATATATTATAGTATTAATTAAGCTTCAATTATATGAAGTTGTGCACTATATATGACAAAATTGCAAGTCTGAGTAGTAACGTGCAAGTCTGTTCACATATAGTTGTAGCTTAACTAGCTAATAGATCAAACTGATCATTCATTACTGTTTATCCTTAATAAATAATTAGAAAGACACATTGGAAATTTTTTGTCATTTGGTACATAAATGAGATACAAATCCGACGTATATAAGAATTTTCCATCCTATACCGTTATAGAGCATCGCATGGTCTCAACGTGTGCACTTTAATAAAGCAATTCATACCATAGTAGAATAAAATTCAATACATATTGGGGTCAAATTCATGCCTTCACATTTTGATGTGGCCTATCACAAATCTAGTCATTCGGTCCATTTTTGACAAGACCCAAGTTAAATGGCCGAAATGAGTCAAGGCCCACCTGATCGCCAGGACAAGTCGAGGGCCCAGACCCCGCATTAAAAGCCTCAAGTGATAAGGAAGATGTATTATACTACTCTTAGTCAAAATATTATACATACAGGCTTATAAGAATTTCGTAATTATAGAAAACACCAAATGTTCACTGAATAATCCGTTACAGAATCCTAAAACTTGAATATTTTTTTGTAATTAAAAAACTTTCATAGGGTGTAAGTGTAATATTTTGACGAAGGGTGTGATGACTTGTAATTAACAAACTCATTTGGGGTCCAAACATAATTAACCCAAAGTACGAATAAAGAGTCGTAGAACTTGGGTAAAAATGAAATTATGAAGTAGGAAAAGAGGCAAATACCATTTAATTAAAGCACCAACCTACCCCAACTCCCTTCCAATTTGATCAATCTCTGCTCTCTTCTCTCTGATCTCTATTCATATATCCCTTCAATCAATTTCATCAGAGCTAAAAATCACTGAAAAAGGAAAGAGCTGTATCCTTTTTGTAATTAATTGAAGAAATTGCAAAGGGGATATTGTAGGGATGGCGAATTTGTATGTGCGGGCGGTGCCGCCGACGGATCTGAATCGGAACACGGAGTGGTTTACGTACCCCGGTGTGTGGACAACCTACATCTTGATATTGTTCTTCTCATGGCTCGTCGTTCTCTCCGTCTCTGGCTGCTCTCCGGGCATGGCTTGGACTATCGTTCATCTATCTCATTTTCTTGTACGTTTTCTCGTTTCTATGTTTTAGTGTTGTTTCTGATTAATTATTTTTTTTACTGTTTATGCACTTAATGAATTGTATTTAATTGCGGTTATAGTGTTGTTAGGATGAAGATTTATATGTTATTTTGATAGTGTGCGTTTTTTGTGTAATATGTGGACATTGGGTATTCTTTTTTCTGTTATTCTGCGTGATTGTTTAGCAGATGATTTTGTGATATTATCAGTTCTGTTCGTCTCAGATTTTTTGGTAATTTCGTAATGCCCTATTGTGATGGGGTTTGATTTATCAGTGAATTATGTGGACAGGGGGTTAGGAAAAATTGATTGTTGAAACAAAGTGCTAATCACTGTGCTTGAATGTGACTTGAGAGTGTGGCTGCCAAGTAAATATCTTTTAAGGTTGCAGAATATTTCCACACTTTATATTTCTTGCTGATCCCAGAATATTATTGGGTATGTCGACATGATTGGCTATTTCAATGCTTTGCCAAACAACTTTTAGTGAATCTACAAAGGATCTAAGTTTCATGCAAATTGCAATATACAAAATTTCATTATCCTAATTCCTACGTTATCTGCTAGAAGCATTATTTCAGTATGCTGATGGATAGATAGTTATGTTAATTGTCTAAGTAAGAAAACATTTACGGGGTTGAACATCAGAGGCTTTGCTGGATATGACAATGTCACCATGAAAAATTATTCATGTTTCTTGATGTGATAGAGTTCTATTCCCATAACATTCCTTTGTTTACCCCTTTGAGCGTTAGTGAGTTACGAGAGCTTACATGCAATTACGCATCAGAAGTGTTTATTTGACTGGGAATATAATAAACGCAAGTACTAAACACTGATGGTCAATTGTTGATGACCACAAGGTAATGTAATGGAACATGAACTTTTTTTTTTGTCAATTTCCTCATTATTCATCCCTGTTTTTCTCATAGGACTCCAAAACTTCTAGTTTCAGTTAATATTAATGCATTTCCAAGTTCTTTATTGATATAACTTGGTGAAGTTCCTTATCTGGTACTCAGGTCACATATCACTTCTTTCACTGGAAAAAGGGAACACCATTTGCAGATGATCAGGGTATCTACAATAGATTGACTTGGTGGGAGCAGATAGACAGTGGCAAGCAGCTCACTCGCAATAGGAAGTTTTTGACTGTTGTACCAGTAGTGCTGTAAGTTTTATCCTCATTGTTTTAATTGGAATTTCGTGCTATAGTCATGCCATGAAACGATGTTATCTTATAACTAGATATTGTCTCTGGATCAGTTCATGCGTGCCTTAATGATTATTGATTAAATTTTAGGCTGTGACTTGCTTTCAATATTTATTTAATCATTAGGCATTAATCTCAAAAGTCGTAGAATTGAATGTAACCTGAATGGTTGTTTTGTTCTCTTCTCTACCCCATTCTACTTTGTGTTATTTATTGAAATAGATTCTTGATCCTTGTATGTCTTCCTCGGGGGTAAGAGTCTTTCAGCCTCCTGTCGACACAAGAATATTAACTACTTTATCTAGGTTGACTATATGTTACTTTTTCGTTTGCACACCTGAAACTAATCTGAATTATTTTTGTATTGATGGCCAATGTTTTATTACTTCTTTGATCTTTTTTCAGTAGTCTCTGCTTCCTTCATTCCCATGATTAAATGTTTTATTACTTTTTTTTATTAAATATTGAGCATAAGCTATATTCTTTTATGCTATGAAATGTTCATCGTCCCCCATGAATTTGACACATGTTGCATTTAGATCTATTTCCCCATAGCGTTTTAGTTTTCTAATGCTCCTGCATTTCATATAAATTGAATTGAGGTCATTTCTTTCATATCCCTTAGTTGATTCTGAATATATTGTGATCCTTTATCTAGATCATTGTACTTTCATGTAGTTATCTAAAAACAGTCTAAAAGACGATGTTTTTTCTGGTTTTGGTTGTCATATAATTTCTTGACCTGGTTGCCTTGAAGCTGTAACTCTGTCGTATAGAATTAACATGTTCCATTGCACTTTGAACTGATTTATTTTTTATTATTTTCTTGATTGTTTTGCTTTGTTCACATCTGGGTATGTTGTTCTTTCACAGATTTGTGGAATGCCTGAAAATTTTCTTGATCAAATAGATTTTAAGAGTTTGTTGACAAAAATCGATTTTCCTTTCTTCTGATGGCAGGTACCTGATAGCCTCTCATACAACAGATTATCAACATCCTATGCTGTTCTTCAACACATTAGCAGTTTTTGTTTTGGTGGTTGCTAAGTTCCCTAACATGCACAAAGTTCGAATATTTGGAATCAATGCCGACCAATGAACTTAGGAAGTGAACAAAATGATAGTATGACTTTGTTAAATATTAAAGCTTGTATGACTCTTTGTATAAGTCAATCTTCAGAAGTTTGTGTTATCTGTAAAATTTTCTTTTATCTTAATTTATACATGCAGATACTTGAGTGTTTTCTCCAGATTAAAGTGGATATTTCATTATTTTGGTTAGCGCTTGCAAACTATTAAAAAAAGAGTACTTTTGTGCTAACTGCTTTTTTTCAGCACCTTGGAGTTCAACTTATTTTATGGAGAAATAAGTTAGGAACTTGACGCACTTAAGGAAATACTTTTAGTTTCTAGGTTATTTTCATGAATAAATGGAAGTCTCTTAAAACTAGTGAAAGTGTTTCCAACTCTTTTTCCCAAACACGTGACTGCCTTCAGAAAGTGAAGTGCAACATCCATATGTGGCAATTTGATGACATTTTTCATTCAAATTTAAATTTATTATTGGAAATAGGTGTGTTGGTCTTCTAGTTATTCAGTTTCGTGTAGGGTATAAGTATATTGTTTAACTTGGAGGTTTATGAGTTGAATGGAAACTAAGAGTATTAAATATTTATCTTTTAAATATAATCAAGAGAGCGTGGTTAAATAGAAGAAGAGATTGACCAGTTGTCCCATTGTTTGAGGTAAGATACTGTAATGGACGGTGATGCCCGTCTAGACAAAAATAAATAAATTTAAATATATGCAGGCCTTTTGGGCCTGATTTGACAGACCATTGGCCTGGACCTCTAACGGGCCTAAAACCCATACTAGAAGCCCTTTTCTGTAATCACTGCTTTTCCCCCTGCTCCATCTTCAAAAGAATTAGAAACCATTTCTTCTTCAGTTCTTCTTTCAGTTGAAGCCACGTTTAAACTTTCTATATGCTCTTCGCTGAAATTTCGAGGTTTTGTTTGAATTCTCCTTATCAATTCTAGAATGGCTATCTGTCGCCCCACCCAAACTGTGATTGCCATCTCTAACAGAAAGGAAAGGTCTCCTCTGCTCAATTTCCCCTTATTTTCGCTCTGTACTGTGAATTTTTAGCTAAATGGTGCATTATTGAGTATTGCTGATCGTTTGGGAAGTTAATTTGGGTTTCTCTTATAATTTTCAGGTTTCCTTAGGTCCTACTCAGAGTTCAGCTTCGAAACCATCACTTGCACGGTCATTTCAAACTCTAAAGTTATTTACTACACGAATATTCTGCAGAAGATATACAGTAATGGCTGGTGATTCAATTAATGGCGACACAAATACTCAGAGAACATACGAAGTTGTGGTGGCTGCAACTCCGGATATGGGCATCGGGAAAGACGGTAAGCTTCCATGGAAATTGCCTGGTGACCTAAAATTTTTCAAAAAGATCACTGCAACCACTTCTGATCCCAATAAGAAGAATGCCGTGATGATGGGTAGGAAAACATGGGAAAGCATTCCTCCTCAATATTTCGCCCATTACCTGCTCGATTAAATGTCGTACTGACTCGTTCTGGAGGTTCTGATGTTGCTGCTGCTGCTGCTGCTGCTGAGGATGTAATCTTTTGTGGTAGTTTACCATCAGCTCTAAAATTATTAGCAGAACCGCCTTTTAGTTTGTCCATAGAGAGGATTTTCCTGATAGGAGGTGGCCAGATACTGAGGTATATATTTCATATGCAGTTATTTCTATGAAAAAAAGAAGAAAAAAAAATGATAACATGAATATGGATGCAGGGAAGCACTTAATGCCGCAGAATGTGATGCAATCCACCTAACTGAAATCAAGAATTCTATTGAATGTGACACATTTATTCCTTTTATTGATATGTCAATTTATCAGCCATGGTATTCTTCACCTCCTACCGTGGAGAATGGCATCAATTATAGTTTCATCACATATGTGCGACTGCGGGACCCAATCAATGGCAGTATATCAAATTCCAAAAAGTTATAACTTTCGGATTTCGGTTTCCTGCCAAAATTTATTTTTGAGAAGCATGAAGACTTTTTGTACTTGAGAATGGTTTAAGATATTATTTCAAATGGGAATAGGAAGGATGACCGAACTGGGACTGGCACTCTTTCAAAATTTGGTTGTCAGGTATTTTGAAAATCTTGAGAGGGTTATGTTGTGATGTTACTTTATACCCTCATTGTATTTTTGTTCTGCATATTTTATCCTGATAGATACCTGTGATATACATTATTCAGATGCGGTTCAACCTGCGTAAATCTTTTCCTCTTCTTACAACTAAGGTATTGATTTCTAATCAACTGCATATATGTTCTGGAAAATATAGAATGTCCATACATGTTTGCTGTAACTCTATCAAAGAGAGATTTTCATTTGTTGACAATTGGTTGTGACGTAAAAGAGGGTGTTTTGGAGAGGAGTCGTTGAAGAGCTTTTGTGGTTCATCAGTGGTTCTACAAATGCTAAGGTAACGTTGACCTTTTTATGTTTACCATAAATAAAAAATTTCAACAGAGTGGACGAATATGGCCAAACAATTATGCAATTTCAGATTCCAATAGTGTCAGTTTGATACAGATTCTACAAGAAAAAGGGATACATATATGGGAATGCAATGCATCCAGAGAATACCTTGACAGGCAATTACAAAACTTCTGACTTTAGTTGTTCATCTTGTATTTGCTAACTGTAATACTATTTTCTTATATCTCTTCTCCTTTTTCTTTCTTGTAATAATTACGAAAAACTCCCTCTGGTTTGCGCCATATACTAAAAGAAAACCTTGAAAATTACAAAAAGCACCCTGATTCAATGATTTTCCGTAGTCTGAGTGCATTTTTTCGTTATTATTTGCCTAACTTCAGGGTATTTTTCGCAATTTTCAAGGTTTTAGGGTGTTTTTCATAAACGGCGCAAATATGAGGGGTTATTTATAATGACCCTCTTTTGTTTTTCTTCAGTATTGGTTTGACAGACAGGGAAGAAGGTGATTTGGGGCCAGTATACGGGTTTCAGTGGCGACATTTTGGTGCCAGGTCAGCAATTGGCCCATTAACATGATAAAATAAAGCAAATATATATTGCACGTTCGAAACTTAAATCTTCTCAATTTGTTTTCTACAGATACACCAATATGCATGCTGACTATACAGGACAAGGATTTGATCAACTGCTAGATGTTATTGACAAGATAAAGAATAAACCCGATGACAGACGAATTCTCCTATCTGCTTGGAATCCTTCTGATCTTAAACTCATGGCTTTACCTCCTTGCCACATGTTTGCACAGGTCAATACTCAATACCCCAAAAAGTCCCATTAGAAAAATTAAATCTTTATTTGAACCTGTGTATTTTTTGCAGTTTTATGTAGCCAATGGCGAGCTATCTTGCCAGATGTATCAACGCTCTGCTGATATGGGTCTTGGGGTGCCGTTTAATATTGCCTCTTATTCATTGCTGACTTGTATGATTGCTCATGTTTGTGGTATGTATTTATTTATCAAATAATTACGAAAAAACCCCTGAGGTTTTGTTTGTTTTATGAAAAATACACTCAAACCTTGAAAATTTACAAAAACCACCCTGACTCAACGATTTTTACGGCATAAACCGCAGGGTATTTGTAATTGACCCTTTATTTATTTTAGTAAATGATTAATTATGTCGACTTTTTTAAATTTATTTATCAAGAATTGGTTTATAATGTTTTTTGTTCCAGAATCAGGTTTTGTTCCTGGTGAATTTGTCCATGTAATTGGAGATTATAAATCATGTCAGTCCTCTGCAGGAGCAACTTAAAAAACTTCCAAGACCTTTTCCGGTAAGTATAAAAAGTATAAATATATATTTAATTTCAATGCTTATATACTTATTTTTTGCTACAAACTTTGATAATTATTCTCTATTAATCGAACAGTTGCTGAAAATCAATCCACAGAAAAAGGAAATAGATTCATTTGTTGCATCTGATTTTGAACTTGTAAATTATGAGCCTCACCAGAAGCTGGAGATGAAAATGGCAGTCTAAAATGTAACTGCTGCTCAATTCAGGAATGGACTCTGTGATAAACACGTTTATTTATGTAAGTGTATGGATTTTCGACATTAGAATTGAGTTTGAATATCATGAGCAAAATTTCCAAGAGTCTGTAGAAATTTGTGATCTTTTTATTTGGAAAAAACTATTTCTAGTAAAACTGGGCTTCGTCCCCGGCCCATTTCGCGCTCGTCTTAAGAAATCTATCTGAAGCCGGGTTGGACTCTCCCTACCAATAGTAGCTGCATTTCCATAAGAACTTGAGGTCAAAACTTCTGGTTAAACTAACATAGTGCCAGAATCGCTAAGTTATGTCACTTAGTGGTAAATTTAAAATGATTAATAAAGCTAAAACATGATCTCACAACTAAGTAACTAACCCTACCTTAGATCACGCCATATATATTGCATTTTAAATAAACAAATTAAAAACCCTTGAAATAACATGCTAACTACCAACTAATAGCATGTTGTGGTGACAAATAGACTTTTAGGAAGAAGACAACTCAAAAAGAGTCAATGATGTCTTAATACCACAAAGCCACAAGGAAAAAAAAAAAAGGAATATTCAGTTGTAATGGCTCGTAGTTTATCCCATAAAGAAAAGAATAAAATGAAGAAAAAGATTTTATTCAAACAAAAAAAAAAAAAAAAGGAAAGAAAAAGGTAGGGAAGAAAAAAAAAGGAAGGTGTTCGTGGTTGCGTCGGTAGGCACAATTGGACACAAGAAGAGTCAATAGTCAAGCTCTTACAATTTGACACGGTTTGGTAATATATAGTCTTTTTTTTCCTATTTTACTAATATGCCCCAACACAAAGGACTTATTATATTTCAGCTATGTAATGTTCATGTGAGGGGTTGTGATGCACGGTCATAGCAATACATATATTTTTTAATATTTACTATTAGGAAAGTATGCAATACAGGTGTTCGATACAAACAATGCTATATTGTATGGTAATTTTTTTAGGAGAGTTCATGCATGTGCATTATAGATAAAGCGACCGGAAGAGGGTTAATAGCTAGATCATATAATTCTTATACTACTTTTGACGGTATGTCAACCCCCAGACTCGAGATCCATTAAATGCAATCATAAGTTTTGAACTCATTCTAAGAGAGATGTTTATTGATTACACTTGAATTTTAACTTATAAACCAAAACTTTTTTTCTTACACTTTCGTTGTGGGACAAAACCCACCAACTTAACTTGTAGGGCGCTACACAGTCTAGCACTTAGTTGTCGAACTATGAGGGAAACCGACTCGAATAAGTTCGATTCGATCAAACCTATTTCCTCCCCAAGATGAAAACGTATATAATTATGTGTAATGAGACTTGCTGATAATTGATAAATATATCCCAAAGTCTAATTTGTATCTACTTCATTGTTGAGCAACTTTGATAAAACAATTTATCTTAATCGCTTCCCCATATGCAAACGTGTGATTGTAAGTTCGTTGTTTTAGTTTGTTTATCTAAATCGTGTAATAATAGATAATACTCAAGCGATTTATTACACATATAGGAAACACGTGTTTTTATTTCGTTCATCTACCTTAGTAGTTTCTAACTTTCTCCCAAACTTATCTCTTGCTATTTCGTTCATCCTAATATGCAAAATTGAAAAGAAAAATTGTACAAGTTGAAGAATAATTAGTTGTGATAACTAAAACATGAAAATAAAGATGTTATATGGCGTGAGATTCAATTTTAATTATTATTATTATTATAGACTACCTAGGGAATTTAATTTTCACAAAAAATTGAACGCATTCTATAGTAGACATTATCTTGCATTTATAGACATTGATATTTAAAACAATCACATAATTTTTGATTTGTAGGTTTGGTGAGCTTTGATGTTTTCACGCTTTCATGTTTGCAAGTTGTGACCATGTACTATTATATTGGACCACTCTCTTTTTTTCTATGAAGTGCATTCATATAGATTAAAACTTCTGATTAAATTAGTAAAGCCTCTAATCGCTAAGTCACTTCACTTGATGGTTAAAATTATTCTATATTTAAAGTGGGTTTTTTGACTTAATCGTGCATATTTAACCAAAATTCTAAATTCTTAAAATTTATAACTTTTTTTAATTAGTAAAAAATTTGTTTAGAATTAACTATTAAACTTTCTTGAATTTATAAATTATTCGAAAATCTCACCGGCCATAACTTCTTTTATTTTCTTTTAGTTATTCTCCGTAATACATTGACACCAATATGATGATATGAATATAACAACATAATAGGATGTTGTACGGTAATTTACTCAAAATATGTGTCCATTCGATAAAGACATCAACAAATAGGACATTAACAAATAATATATATTACTATCTTTATTATAATAGGTTATTTTTAAAAATCCATGCATTACACCGGACGAAGTGTTAGTATAAAACAAAGAGTGGAATAAATAATTATAACTTTATAAAATTACATAAAATTATGAAAATGCTATGCAATTTCATAAAGAAAACGTCATACGAAAATGAAAAAGTCATGTTATATGGCTGTTAGTTGAACGGGTGGGTCAAAGAAGGGGCAAAAGCGTAAAATAAAGCACTATTCCTAGCACAGTTGGTTGCTCTAGTAAACGAAAGTGAAAGAAACAAAGAAAAAAAAAAGAAAAAAAAAGAAGGGAATAGAATCGCAGAGAGGCACCATTAACCATCTGTTTCTACCTTATTACCTTTCCTTTTTCCTTGAAATCTCGTCTCGTTTCATAGTGGGCACCTTTTCATTCAAACGCCCTTTTAATCCTTGGCATGTTATATATATTTTTCTGGTCGATTTATGCACTTTGCTCGGTTATAGTAAAGTGCCCAGTTTGTTTTATAGAATTATTAAGTGATTGATTCTATTGAAGAAGGAAGAATTTTCCGTGTGATGATCGGTTTCCGGGATCTGACTTTAGTTTTTTGACAGCCCAGGTGAGGAAATTTTAATTTCGTTTACTCAATTAATTGAATTCTGATTTTTCCATTCATGTTGTTGTTATGCCCCTTTCTCTTGGCATAAATCCGCTAATTTTGCAGATATGTTGGTTTGATTGATGAATTTTTGTTATTTTACTTGGTCTGATCACTGATCAACTTACCTTTAGGAAGATTTATGCTGCGGATAGTTGAATTGTTCTCCCTTCTTATTCGGATGATCTATGTTGGGTTTTATGATTTAGATAAAAACCCTCTATTATCTACAACTGAGGATTTAGAATTCTGTTTGATGTTTGAAGTTTAAACTAGAAATTGATTCTAGGATAAGCTTTTGTTTTTCATTTAAAATTTGTTCTTTTTCTTCTTGGGTGTGTGTAGGTGTTTGTATGGATTGAAATCAAACATGATGGGCAGTTATAGTGAAACAGAAGAAGATCAATTCTTCGACACCCGTGATGATGTTTCTTCTGTATCTTCTGATTGCTCTGAGAATCATCTGAGTTCTGGCCTTCGTGATGTTGCCCTAGGGTACGACTTCTGGACTAAAAAACCAGATAGTGCATCTGAAAGACGTGAGAAGTTCTTGGAGATGATGGGTTTGCCTCCAGATTGGCATAGAACTGATGATGATGATGGAGATGAAGAGGATGATTTATATCAACAAGACTTGAAAATGAAAAGGGGCATTGACAGATTGAGAGATGACGGGGAGGCTGTGCTGGCAAATTTGGATAACGAGCCGGAATTTTTCTCTAGTCGTTTTTCAGATGAGAATCTAACATTGAAAATCAAGAATTTGGACAATGGAACTGAATTTGTCATGGATGAATTCTCTGAAGATGGTTCTATTACAAATTTGCGCGAAGTGGGGTCGGATCATATGATATCATTTGATGAATTTCAAGAAATGCTTGGTTCATCAGCCTTGGTTCGTAAGCTATTGAGAAAAGACTCAAACGGGTCAAACTCGAACGGATCTGATACAAAGAAGAAAGTGAAGAAAAGCAGCAATTGGCTCCAGAGATTTAGTGGCGTGGCTCATATTGCAGATAAGACGAAAGGGTTCCTTGATAATAATAATAATAAGCATAATGAATCCAATCCAAAGACGTCGGGGCCCACTTGTCGAAGGGTTCGTGTCAATGTATCTAAAAAACACTCTAAAGAATTGTCTTCTCTTTATACGGGGCAAGAATTCCCTGCACATGAGGGTTCTATCTTGACAATGAAATTCAGTCATGATGGTCGGTACCTAGCTAGTGCTGGGGTGGATGGTGTCGTGCGTATTTGGAAGGTTCTAGAAGATGATACTGTGAATAGATTTAACGCGCAAGAAAACGTTATCGATCCTTCCTGTTTATACTTCTCGCTTGATCATTTTTCCAAGTTAGCTCCTCTCGATGTTGTTCCCAAAGAGAAGAACGATCAGGTGAAGAACGTGAAGAGATCATCCGACTCAGCTTGTGTTGTTCTTCCACCAAAGGCCTTTCAGTTATCTGAGAAACCTGTTCATGAGTTTCATGGACATGAGGGGGAGGTCTTGGCTCTTGCATGGTCAAAGAACGGGGTTAGTAGCATGTACCCATACCCCACCCAGTCCCCCCATCACCAAAAACAAAATTAGGGTGAATTACATCTACTACCCCCTAAGGTTTGCCCGAAAATTACAATTTTGTCTCTATTTTCAGAAATTACAAAAAAACTCCCTGACGTTTCACCTTATTACAGAATACTCCCTGAAATTATACAACATGAAGCCAACAAATGCAAATAAAATCAGCCTGTTTCAGGGAGTTTTTTGCATTAATATGAAATGTCAAGACAGTTTCTGTAATTTCTGAAAATAGAGGGACTAAATTGTGATTAGCTCAAACCTCAGGGTTAGTAGATGTAATTCAACCCCCCCCCCCCCACCCCACCCCAAAAAAAAAAAAAAAAAAAAAAAAAAACAGAATTAAAGAAGAACCACAAATGTCTGACTGTTTTTTCATGTTGCAGCATTTATTGTCTTCTTCAGTTGATAAAACAGCGCGGTTGTGGAGAGTTGGACATGAACATTGCCAAAGAGTTTACTCGCATAATAATTATGGTAACCCTTTGAAAAATTGGAATGGTTCTTATATCAATGTATGCCAAAGAGCTTTGTGTAGGTGTTTAATTGAATATAATGTTATTCTTGATGCAGTAACTTGTGTGGAGTTCAATCCTGAGGATGATAATCATTTTATCAGCGGTTCAATAGATGGGAAATTACGCATTTGGGAAGTTGAAGGTGGTCGAGTCATTGATTGGACCGATATTAAAGAAATTGTTACTGCTCTTTGTTATCGTCCTGATGGCAAGGTTGGTGTATAAATATTTACCTTTGTGGGAGTGTTTTAAGCTTTTGGTGAACTTTGTGTTTTTTTCTTTTTCTTTTCTTGGATAAAGAGTTTTTTTGTGAAATTAATAAATATGTAATTTTCTTATGCATACAGGGAGGCGTTGTTGGCTCCATGGATGGAAATTGCCGTTTTTATGATGTCATAGGTATTCTCATCTGCCCATCATGCTTGTTAATTTATTAGCATGAATTACTTCTAGACCCCTTGACATTTGCTCTAATTACATTAAAGACGCATGGGAAATTACACTTAGACCCCCCCCCCCCCCCCCCCTTACTTTGACTTGGTCTTACAAATTTCCTCTCCCTCAGGCTTTGGTTAGGGTTTCTGGCCGTTTTTCCGTCAAATTTATGGAATATTGAATCCATAGTCGGAAAAAATTGTGCCCTGATTTAGTAGATTTTGTGTGACTAAAATGCCCTCAAGGAGAAAAGTTTTGTGTCCCTCGATAGACTTTCAGTCGCACAAATCTACAAAAGTGGGCTAGAAAAACTTTTCCCACCCATGTAGGGATAATTTGGATTGTTTACCAATAAAAATTGACCGAAAATGTTAGAAGCCCTAACCAAAGCAAACGGAAGGAGCTATTTATAAGACTGAATCAAAGTAGAGGGGGGTTGTGATTAGACCAAATATCAGGTGGTCTTAGATGTAATTCACCCATTTTATAATTTTGCATGATAAATAATGCTGATTTTCTCTCTTATTTTTCCTAGTTGTTTACCCTTCAGTTTATTCTTTTCATGATTCTTTGAACCATGGGGGTAGTACTGATTTGGCATATTTTTTTTTTTTTTTTATTTAAGATAATCGATTGGAACTGGGTGCTCAAATATCCCTGAAGGGAAAGAAGAAATTACCTGGCAAGAGGATAACTGGATTTCAGGTTTTTATTTTTAACGACCTTTATCCTATGTTTGTTTATTCACATCTGATATACGTATTAATACATTGTTTTTATTTGTCTATGTGATTTGTCATTATTCAGTATTGTCCGAGTGATGTTAGCAAAGTGATGGTTACTTCTGCTGATTCACAAGTTCGAATACTTTGTGGGACCAATGTTGTTTGTAAATTCAAAGGTTCGTTCAACTCTGCTTGCTGGAGCTTTTCTTTTCATTTCATTTTCTTTTTATTTCTCTGAACTTTTTAGTCACATTCTTGTTTCTGAACATTGAATTGAAAGGTGAAACTGCTTAGGTTCCAATCGTTTTTCCACAAAATATCCTTATTCGTCTCTCACTTCCGCAAAATATTCGTCTCACTTCCGCAAAACTAGATCCTCATTTTAATCCTCATAAACCCACAATATATTAAATAATAACGACCATCCTACTTATTCTACCTCTACCATATTCAAATTTATTTTCAAAGTTACACTTGGATCTACTAGCGCTCTGTTTTAGATGTCAATTCAAAGAGGAAAAAGAATTTTATCGTTTACACTTTGTCATCTGAATTGTTTTTCTTGACAAACCACCATCCCCAATTTTGCGGTTTCTACATTTTGCCATTTAGAACCATTTTCGAGTGACTTTGGCCACCAAAAAATGTGTAACTTTCTAAAGTAATTCATTCTTCACAGAAAAGAGTGATCGATTTTCCAATAAACTGAAACATGACAATGAAAATAACTCCTATATTTAAACCCTTTCAGGTAATCGAAGCTCATCATCAAGCCAAGTGCCAGCATCTTTCACGTCAGATGGGGAGCACATTGTTTCAGTAAGTGAAGACTCAAACGTCCGTGTGTGGAATTACACAACTCATGACCAAAAATCCTCCTCCAAATCCAAAAATGTTTGGTCTTGTGAGAGTTTCTTGTCACGCAACACTTCCATAGCTATTCCTTGGGGCGGTCTAAAGAACAAGCTTGATGAGAAATTGCTTCAGAAATTGCCCGCTTCTTTCCCTGATTGTTTTGCGACGAGCCTCGGGTTTTTCTTGGATGCTTTATACAAAGGATCCGCAACTTGGCCAGAAGAAAAGCTACTCAAATTCAATCCGATTAAAGCTTCTTCTGTGTGCAAATCCGAATTCAAGTTTCTAAAGAACGCTTGGTTGAGCGCGTTGAACTCTCCAAATTTGTGGGGTCTCGTAATCGTAACTGCAGGCTGGGATGGATGCATAAGAACATTTCTCAATTACGGATTGCCCATTCGATTTTGAGACGGGAGTTTAGGGTTTCCGGGTGAAATTTGCAGCAAAAAGGGGATCCACACTGTGCACTGTTGAGGTAGGTATAATTATTGGGGACAATTATATCTGCTATTCTTGAGGTTTGACCCTAATCACAATTTGAGTCCCTCTATTTTTAGTAATTACAAAAAACTCCTTCAAAGTATGCACATGAAGCCAAAAGTGCATGTCGTTTTTTGTAATTCTTGAAAACAGAGGGACTAAATTGTAATTAGGTTTAACCACAGGGTTGGTAGGTATAATTCGATCTAATTATTATTAGATTATGTGCCAAGAGGCATTGTTATATAGTATATATAGTAAAGCAAGGTTGTATACTATCTGGCCATACCAAATTGGCTGGATATCCTCTTTCCATACTGGATTTTTGGTGATCCAGTTTGGATAATATATATATAAATTCTTTGATTTGTTTACACAGAAAAAGGTTCATTGATTCTGTTGAGTGTAAAGTGGGGTTTCCTTCTATGTTGTATGTAATGTGTTCTTGAAGAAAAGCATGTTGTTTCATTCCAAATTTGTTTCCTTTTATTTCAATATTCATTTTAGACTTACATAAGTTCCATCTGATTATAATGGCTCATAAAATTGTTCAATAACTTTATTCAGATTAATAGCATCAAAGTGGAAATATTAGGAACAATATAGTTATGGAGCTAAAATCAATTATTTACTTTCCGAATCACTAGAATGCAATTGTTATTGGTAGGGAAAATTTTATACCTGATCCGACCCGAGAGGACAAGGAAGATCTGTTCTTATTATTAGTGTCCTAAAAGTTTGAATGGGCTTTTTGCCAAGACTAATTCAGATTGTACCAACACTTGGCTCACTCATTCCACTCGTCCAGCCTCTTCACGAAGAAAACAAACAGAGAAGATAACTTTGTCTTTTCGCCACCAAAAAACGGGGCCGAGCTTGTAAACAGCCCACCCACTTCTATATTGATTAACGAACTGGGAATCAAAGCATTCGTTCAGTCGGATAACCAAAGTAGCGGTGATGAATTACGATCAATAGAAAGAGAGATGCGATTTGAAAGATTCCCACCAAAAATAAGCGGGTGTGGATAGTGCAGACCCAATTCTAATTTCTAACTCTTATTTCTCTATCTGCAACGATTAATGGGAAGAAAGGATCTTGCGAGGCGCGTGCCTAGATCAAAGTCATGATATGCGTTATATAAAAAAATATTTACCGTAAAAGCTTTAAATTAGATTTGAAAAATGAAGGAAAGCTATACGATCGAATTTGTAAACATACATGAATGCATAGTTCATTGATCTCTTTTAGTTGACTATTGATTTGGAGTTACCGAATTCATTGAATAAAATTTCTATGTAATAATTAAAGAGTTGATTTTTTCGACGATTTTTAAAATTAAAAAATTAGCATTAGGCAATACCTTAATTAAAGAGACAAGTCAAAGTAAAACATGGCATCAAACAAAAGATGCACGTCATGTGAATGTGATTTATTTACATATAACCTAAGACCGATTGCCCCAAATTACTTTTAAAATTATTATCTAAACTTTTTTTTTTCCGCCTAATATTAGTGACACATTCACCCATCATTTTTGAAATCTATTTATGGAGGGAATAGCATTATTGCTAGCTACTTAAATAATTATTCTTTAAAGTAACCAATAATTTCAAACAATTTTTGTAACTATATGTATATAATTGTTCGAAATTATTGGTTACTTTAAAAATAATATATATATATATATATATATATATATATATATATATATTATTTTTTTCCCAATAGTGAATTAGTTATGACTATGACTGCATTAACTCTCTCTCAACTACCAATTCAAGAACAAAATTATAAAAAATACAGAAAACAAGTTATCCTTTTATCAAGTACTCTAGGCTGAAAACTGATACAGATAATGTTATTTTATAATCTTGAAAACTGATATTCGCCCAGTATGTCATGTACAATTCTATTTATTTATTGAAACTTAATTAAAAAGGGTTTTGGTCTGAAGTCTGACCAAGAAACAAAGTCCTAAAGTATAGAATTTTTTGCCTTAGATACGCCATATGTGTTTACCAAATCTATGTATATATTTAGTTAGTAAGTATACATTCACACTTACCAAACTTTGGATCTCAAACAAAGTTCAGTTGGTCTAGTCGGATTAGTATACAATCATACATATCAAATATCGAAACTAAATCAAAACTCAGTTGATCTAGTGAGATGAGGTAAGTAAGACTTATGATTCAAACCTTAAATTTTATGTGAAACTATTGAGGTGAGATAATCGCTTCTAATTGAACTTGTACAGTATCCAAACCTGAAAAACTGGGTCAAATATGGAGCTGACTTTTCATAAGCAAAAATGAATATAGTAAGAGGGTCAAATATATTTTGGTTGTTGAGGCAAATAAGTAGCACCGAATATGTGAAGAAGTTTTTGTCATGTTCAGACTGTAATTGTCAATCCAGTTACAATTACGTGAAGACCATCGGCATGGAAAAATACAATTTATCCATCAACTTTAATTTATTAGCATTTTAGGGACATAAATTTCAAAAGTTGCAAAATTTATTGGTAGCTTTAAGAATCTGGCAAAATAGAGACTAATTAAATAGGTATCAAAATAAAAATATTACTTAATGCATGCACACTACTAATTAATAAGAACTTTGATATTGACATATTAATTCTAATTATTAATATCAATTATTTCTTGTTTCGGATCTATATATCTCGACTACCCAAACGAGAATTTAACAACTTCCAATAAGTAGTGTTAAAACCAATTAATATTTTGTTGATGCAACTTGGATATTAAAAAGTTGTATAGTCAATGTTGATGGATTTGAGGTTGTCAATCTTTAGCTGTATTTCTTATGCGTCAGCTATACCCATATATGGCTCAGAACTGCAATCAATTAACTTCTGCTCTGATTTTTCAAGAATGCGAATCATATTTTAGATTTTAATTAACATATTCATTCTTTGCTTTTCCACTGTAGACTTCTTCTTTACTGACCAATAAATTAATATCATGACATAAAAAATTTTCAACTATTAATTAATTAATAATTATTTCAGTAGTAGTTGAGGTATCGTTCTACTTCTATTTGATTAATGCTTCAAAATAAAAGAGTATTTTTTTTTTCTATTTATCTCTCACACATCTCCTTTAACACCTCTGATATACACACGGACACTAACGACACGAATTCTTTTCAATATTTTGAACTGGAGAAATGTCCGATACATTTATACATGTACATGTACCAAAGATGATATACTGACAAAAAAAGAAATGAAATTGAATGCAGTTTTTCTTTTTATAATTTCTTAGTTATTGATTATTATCCATGTATACATATTCAGTTATTGCTATTCTCAATGATGATGTGTTCGAACTTAACTATTGTGCTTGTTTGGTGCATTGTCTGTGATGATTCGTTCATGGTCGATAGATTTAGTTTGATTATGATGTTTATGATCTTTTTCATAAGTTTTTCTTTTTAATTTTATTTTGTGCTTAATTTCTATATAAGTTGAGGATATGATCCCTGCGAAAACCCATTGAATTTTTTCTGGTTATTAGATATATATATATATATATATATATATCGAGTTATTGATCAAAATGGCATTGATGAATTCTTTCTTCTATATATAACAGAACTGCATGTATGTATATTAAAAAACAAATTGATCAATCAGAATTGAAATCAGTCCATGCGATCATAAATGCTGTTTGCATATATATTCACACATGAATTTAGGCAGTAAAGTTTCTTATACATTTTCTTTTTTCCTTCTTTCTCTTTTTGGGAAAGTAACATTTATCTTATTCCAATGGGAAATAAATAAATAGATAGATGTTTACCCTTTCTAGATTTATTAACCATATATACCATTTTTAGACTGTATCTTTCTATTCTATTTTATTTTATTTTTTGGAGTGATTAGAGTAGTGGACTGTAGGATCAATAGAATAAAGCTACTATGTAATATCCTAGGGATAAAGGATGCTTTGGGCTTCTCAACTGACTTTAAGGAAATCCCACTTTTGATGTGAATTAATTGATGGTATAGTGCTAATATGGTGCAAAAATATCGAGTATATAAAGTTAATATGAGACAAACTGAATTTCTATTCTCCGACTTTTTTTTATAGTTTAGTTCAATAACAAGTTGGATTCCTAAAATCTAACATAAATAGTTTATTTTTGTTTATTATTTGCGGACAATTACGAAGAGGATGACAATTCTTGATAATCTATTTTTGTTTTTTTTTTGTTACAACTTGATAATCTATCACATCGATCAATATATATCCCAAATTAAGTTTAAAGGTAGTGGGGCATGCAAATTATGAAATGGGATTAAAAGCAATGTGCCCAAAACAATATGGACAAATGAATGATAACAATAGTGGTTGAGGAATGATTAGTGAATTTAGCTAGCTTTTAATTCACTAACTATCCATTAAAAATAAGACAACGCGAACTGCACAAGATCATCTAGCTAACTCATAATTTATTAAAGATTAATTACTATTATCAGCCATTAATCTAGCTAGCTTCAAAGTGATGTTGAGGGTTTCTCGTGGATGGGTAATTAACCTAGTTGCTGATATTCGTAATATTGCTAATATTTTTGTTGAAGCTCACGTATAGTTTGAAAGGCAACTTCGACTTATATAGGTTTAGACAATGTTCCTCATTTTGCTTATCATGACTTTGTTATTTCAAAATTTACTTATTTTTTCCATGATTAACTATAAAAAATAGGTTTAAAATGCTGACAATATCAAATTTTAAAAGGATATATAATTAATTTGATAGAATTTACCTCAAACTTGATTTATAAGTAATTGAAAAAAGTTCAAATAGAAAAACTTTATTTTATTAATAAATTAAAGAACCAAGAACAATAGCATATATATATATACATATATATATATATAATTTAATTTGATTTAGTTATATATTTTTCTATTAATATATTCATTCATTGCATCACATATACGACTGATAGCAAATTTTGATCTGTATCTCTAATTGCGTAACTAAAAAGTGACGTTCGGAGACCAAAGAGCATGCAACTTGATACTTCCTGCATGTTAGGTTCACATTTGAAAATTTTAGCAACCAATCAATTGACATATTCATTTGAAACCGTTGTAACTTGTAAATATATTCCTTAACCACGGTTTAGGGCTCAAAAATTTAAAATATGTATGGAGCAATTAAGTTCGAAATTCACGATTGAGTCTCTATAATATCCAAATCATGAGAAAAATGAGTAAAAAATGAAAAAAAAAAAAATTAGAACCCATTGGTTGTGATGGTTTGATATGAATTATAGGGCAATTTACGTCTACCACCTTACAGTTTGATTTAATACAAAACAATCATTCTTGTTTCAAAAATTACAAATACAATTATGAGATTTCAATATTCATGTAAAATATTGGACAGATTTTGAAATTATTCACTCATTCGAAAGTATCTTATCCTTTGGAGTCTATCGGTTTAAAAGTTAATTCAGTTTTGACCCTGCTCGCTATCGGTCAAAGTTTCTTGCTATATAATTTTCATAAATTTTACATGAATTATGAAATTTTAAGAGTTTTTTTTTTTTTTTGAAACAGGAGAAACTAATTTGTAATTACACAAAATTTTAAAGGATAGTAAATGTAAATTGCCATAAATAAAATTACCTATAAAAGATAATAAATACCTCATTGATCCTCAAGTACCTTATATTAACTAATTTATTAGAATTCTAATATATCTTACTAATTAATAATATAGGATGAGATATGGACTATGATACACGGACACTTCTAAAAATTTTATTATGTCGTGTCGTGTTGTGTCTGATACCATATTCGATACCCATGTCGGATACTTCTCTAGTGTAAAATATCGAAACAAATCCATGCCGTTGTATCCGTGTCGTGTCGGGTCCGTATCACCGTGTTCGTGTTTCATAGAATATGGCATTTCAGTCAGTCTATTAACACGATTTAAATTTTCCCCAAATTTAAGCGATTTGAAATTTTGAATGGGACCGAATATATTTTTCTATCTTTCAAGAAAGCAATTATATGAGATTATACCAACTGGGGTGCTAAGCTAGCTTAACTAGATGTTTTAAGTTCGAGTTATTTTGGAACTGGAAATGCATCTGCCATTAATATAGGGAGAGCTTTACACTTACATGGTTCGATCTGTCTCGGGCCATATAAATGGGATTAAATAAAAAAAAATTATATGAGATTATTTTATTTATCTTAAAAAACATTTTCCTAAATTAATTGGCTATACAGATTCAGAATATTTATCGGAATCTCATAAAGCCCGATTAATTTGGAAATGGAATCTAAAGTTGTTGGTCTTCGCTAACATATTAATGAAGTCTAAGTTTGCCTAATTAATAAGAATCTGATGTTTACAGTTGGATTTAATTTACTTCCAACACGTAACTAAAGCTATCGTGAAAGTGAATTGCTACCGATTGTTTTGACTAATTTCACCATTAATTTAGATAAATTGACATATCACACGCTTGGTGAAAGAAAGCATCAAACAACAAATTAATTTTTAATATAAATATCATCCATCGCAACAAATTGACAAGATTATATATACCATGATCGTGTCAACAACAAATTAATTTTTAAAATTTTATGTTGAATTTAATTATCTTTTTTTAAGAATAAAATATCAAACAAGAAAAAGCCAAGTGTTTGACTCTGAATTGTTGAAGGAAGGGTCGAGATCCAATCTAACAAAACATGAGTTAAGAATTGAAACCAAACCTGCCTGTGACAAACTTGCCCGAATTTATTGTGAAAACTGCCAAAAATAATAATTAATAGCCCAACTTGTATTATAAAATTACATTTTACCCCTTTTTTTAAATAAAAATTCTGATTTAGTGTCTTATTGTGTTGGCCTATAAAGCAGCTCCAAAGCGGCTCCATCTCTCCGGCTGCTCTGCGTGTGCATCGTCTCTCCCTCTCTCTCTCTTGGCTGCTGCTAGTGGGTGTTGTGTGTGAGAGAGAAAGAGAGAAAAAGCAGAGTGTTGTTGTACTTTTTGTGGCTGCTACTGTGTGTTTCTGTGTGAGAGATAAAGAGTGGGTTTGTATAAATTCATAAATTGGCCGGTCTCTGAATTTGACAAGAAAAAGGAAGGAAGAAATCGAAAATGGGGAGATCTCCTTGTTGTTCTAAAGTGGGTTTGAGAAGAGGGCCTTGGTCAGCCAAAGAGGATTCTCTACTCTCGAATTACATCCAGCAGCACGGCGAAGGCCAATGGCGATCTCTCCCCAAAAACGCCGGTAATAATTGTAACTACTTGCTCTCTGTATGTATATTCTCTCTCTACATGGGTTTAAGTTTAATGGGGTTTAGATGTTGCCATGTTGGTTTACAGGGCTATTGAGGTGCGGGAAGAGCTGCAGATTGCGATGGATGAACTATCTTCGTCCGGGTATAAAGCGAGGGAACATCAGCGAAGACGAAGAGGATCTGATCGTGAGGCTGCACGGGCTTCTGGGAAATCGATGGTCCCTGATTGCAGGGCGATTGCCAGGTCGAACGGACAATGAGATCAAAAACCACTGGAACACGCACCTCCTCAAAAAGCTCAACACCGCCGGAATCCACCCCAAACTCCATAAGGAGTTGCCGAAGCGGACGAAGAGCGTGGCCAAAAAATCTACCGGAAAGAAGAAAAGGAAGCAGAAGCCGGAGGCGGCGGCAGTGGAGGAGGAGTTGGGCGGCGGAGCAGAGGTGGTCGGTGCTGATAGAAATGAAGGAGGAAAACAGATTAACGACGATGATGTTCCTCCGAGGAAGACGAAGGTTTATCTGCCCAAGCCGATTAGAGTGTCGTCGGTGTTCTCAGCTGGGACAAGTAGCTATGACAGCTCGGTCAGTGGGTCGTCGAGCAGCGAGGCGGCGGAGAAGGTGGCGGAGGTAGCGTGGCCGCCGATGTTTGAGATGGCGGAGGCGGATTACGGGGATGATTTTCTGGGTGTGGGGAGTATTCTGCCACTGCTACAACACCACTTGGATTCCATTTCCGGCGATGTCAACATGCTGGACCAGGTCTATGATGAGTACTTGCAGCTTCTCTAGAGTGAAACAAATAAACAAAATCCATGTTATGTGTTTCTTAAAATGTTTTCTCATCTTTTAATTTGTGTGTAAATTATTTTGCCAATTTTAGTTCAAGTTGTTTTTGGACTTTGATGTAATTCAAGAAATCAACCTCATATGTTTATTCTTTGTTTTTTTCTTTTCTCTTTGTAAATAAAAACATATATTTCAAATTTGATGAATTCATGAATTCAAATTTAAGATAAATGGGGTTAACTTAATGGTACTATAACTACATTTACGAGTGATTTTTCCAACTTTTGATGGGTTTTTTATTATTTAATTTTTAATTATAATGATTTTCCCCATATGTGTTCTCAAGGAGTCTCCTAAGTCCTAATTGCCTATCACCAAACTTTGTTACAATTGTAATTTTAAAAGATTGAAACATTATTTTCTAAAGTGTTTTTTAATTTATTTGTTGATTATAAATTGATTACACATGAACCAAATACAACATCATCAATTACAACGATATAAATTTATTTTTTTCCCAATTAGTTTTTTACAGGTTCAGATATTTGAAAGATTCAATTAGAAATGATTTTTTCGATCCAATTATTTTATATATAAATTAGTATTTAAATTTTAAATCTTATTTAATAAATTTTGTATCTGATCGTGAGTATGTGATCGATCTCACTAAACCAACTAAAATTTAGTGGCAAAAATCAAACTAAGTATATCATTAGAAAAATACCACTATACACATGTAACTAAAACCCACAAGTAGAAACCATTTTAATATATTATTTTTTTTTTTTCTAAAAGATAACAAGTGGAGAAAAAATATTGACTCGGGAGTCGGATTAAGTGAGTTGTTAGACTATCAATGTTTGATTAAAATAATATGCATTATTATATAGTTTTGCATTGTTTTCACGTGATTTATTTATTTTTTCAAGACTTTGTTTTTATTTAAACATGACTTGTGGACGATGGAGAATTAGTGATAAATAACTACAAAAGACGTCATACTTTTTTCCCAAAGTCCAATTGTCATCTTTTTCCGATGGTTATATTTAACCTTTTTCTCTTTCTCCAAGTTATGAGAAAATTAAATTTTATAATATGCTTTCCAGATCATTTTCCACTAACAACCATTATAAGCTGTGTTAAGGTGATATTTTTATTTTTTTGGAAAAATTACACTTAAACCTTGAAAAGAATTTGCTAAATTATAATTCAGGATCCTTTTAGTTAAATAATTACAGTTATATCTCACACGTAAATTGAATAATTACAAAATACACTCATGGATTAGAGTTCCACCCATAATTAAAGAAACACGCTTGTACTTTAAAGGAGTTTATGATATTATAAATAACACCCAAGTAAAATTTAGGGACAATCCATGGTATAAAAAATAAGGGTATATTCGTATATTTACTATTCATTTTTTATGACGTCATCAAGTAAATAATGGAACCTTAACGGAAAAGAAGCCTAATACGTTGGTGTATTTTGTAATTATTCAACTTCATATAGAGTATAATTATAATTATTTAATTAAGAGAATTATGAGTTGTAATTTAGCAAATTCATTTGGAGTCTAAATGTAATTTTTTATTTTTATTTTCAAACTAGCGTGAGCATACTTCAGAGTTTTTTATCGATACTCCCTCCTCATATCATATCACAAACAATAAGCAAAGTCAATCAAAATAATTCGACGAAATTAACATAACTAAACTTAAACCATGCTCATGTCTAACATATGAAAAAAGCTAAAAACAGCAGAAACGACCTAGCACAAGCTCTCTCATTAAGGTGATAATTCAAAAACTATTATATCATTCTTTTTGTTACGGAAAAGCAAACAAACTATTATATAGAAAAGTATTTAGGTTATGAATTATGATGCACATACACTTTTAAAAATCCTATTATGCCGTATCGTGTTATGTTCAACATCGTATTGGATACTCTTCTAGTGTAAAATGTCGAAAAAAGTATGTATTATCATATCCGTGTCATGTCTATGTCTATGTTTCATAGGTTATGATAATCAAATTCAGGAATTGATCAATTCATCGCTTTATATTAATGCAACTAAAATTATAAGATCTGAAATTGAAATGACCACTAACTTCAAGCATCTGCCAAGCACGACGCCAGGCCAGCGAATGAAAATGGTTTTACCGATAATTAATTGAAAGCTGTAATGCAATCAGATTTTTTTTTAAATTTTTTTTTGGTTTCAAATCCAGAAGTTGATATAGAATAATATTGAGAAACCTTCAAGTAGGTTTTATTTAGTTAATTGTGAAATTAAATTTAACCTACTAGAGGTTTTTGTCTGTCTCTTTTTTGTATGCCATTATTTCTTATTAGACATAATATTATATCTAGGGAATAAT
Organism: Verbena officinalis; assembly: GCA_958496215.1. Taxonomy (NCBI): domain Eukaryota; kingdom Viridiplantae; phylum Streptophyta; class Magnoliopsida; order Lamiales; family Verbenaceae; genus Verbena; species Verbena officinalis. The sequence goes on from OY292385.1 coordinate 4,532,386, forward strand.
ACTAAACAAAACTTGAATTTTTTTTTAATTCAAAATATCCATAAATTAGTTTGGTTAATAAAAAAAATTCTCTTTAGTTCCGTAGCTAGATTGATTTGTATGAGTGATGATCAATGTATTTAATTAGCTTTGATTTGGTCAGGTAATTCTAGTTTGTTCCAACTTATTTTAAGCAAAAGCAGTGAAACTTAATTTCAATCGATAAATTACACTTGAGGTAATTTATTTTTACAAATTAAATAAATAAAAAATTAAACATCCTCATAAGTTAATTATAACAAAATAATAATAATTTGTTTACAATTGAGGTAAACAAAATTAACTACGTCAGTTATGGGTGGTTAGGTCAATATATAATAAGCTAGTCTTCTATCTAAAAATAAATAAATTCTAGGGTTCTTAAATAGAAAATTTTGCATAATCAACTTTCAGACACGCATCTAATAGCTACTGCACGTTATTCAATCCAAAAAATTATTATTATTTTGCGTGATACTTAAGGAATATATAAAGACACTCGGGGACAAGATCATCAAGGCCAAAATCACTAATGAAAATATTGAAATAAACTAGGAAAAACAAATGATTATGTCTTCGTCAAGTAATATGAGGAATTCTATGGTTAGTTACCGAATGTAGGTGACTAACATTAATTATAGCTTAAAATAATGCCATGTGTCCATATAGATATATATTACTAAAATAGTTAATCTTATCCTTTAATATTTTTAAGACTATAATTCATTATTTTTAGACAAAAATATTTTATTAAAAAATTAATTGAAAATTTACACCATATTAAGATGCTTTTTAATTAAACGTATTTACTAAAAAGTAAACTAATTATTAAGTCAGCATTATTATTATGATGTGAGATAAATATAATTATATAATAATATTTTATAATAAATGCTATCAATAATAATGATAACATAAAATAAATAATAATAATAATCCATATAGAACAACACTCATTTTTTGATTCAACTTATATAGTACATACTTAATGCATGTTAAATTTAACGACATGATTAATGATTAATTTTTCTTAATATAAAATAAATATATTATAATCTTAGATACTTTATGTTATTATTAATTTAATTAACGAAAGTTGATTAACATAAAGTTATGAACATAGTTTTGGACAAATTAATTTTAATTATTCAATTAGCATATAACTAAATGATATAATTTTATACTTAACTTTAAATCAATATATAATATTCACTTTATTTAATTTTTCAAGCAGGTATTTTTATGAAATATTTACATAATTTAATAAATATAAATAAATTTGTTAATTAAAATAAATAATTATGTCATGTAATTCAGATCTAATAACTGTAATGTATTTTTAGAATTTTAATGGTTATATAATGTATTTTTAGGAAAAAAATATAAAAATTTTATAGAAATAACTAAATATAAGCAATATGGATGTCATTTTACTCCTTACATTATTTAGGAATAAAGAAAATTAAAAAAAAAATTACAAAAACTCACCAATTTATTGAAATTTGTCATTTTATTTTTGAGTTTAAATTTTGAAAATATAGTGTTGATGGGTGGATACTTAAAGAAAACTAAGAAAATATATTTTAATTTAAAAAAAATTAAATGGCTAAGATTATATGCATTAGATCTAACAGTTAGAATGATGGGTGACTAATATTAGGCACCTACAATTGACACTAATGATAGAACTCCCCAAGTAATATATATAGTTTGCACCTATTGAAATACTATCGTATTTATTAATATTTAAATTATTGATAGTGGTTATTCTTGATAACTTGAATCCTATAATGTAGGGATATTCTAAAAAAAAATTACGGTACAATCTAATAGTAAAAGTTGACAAAATTTTGCTCCGTGTCTGTATATCCATATTTGCGTCCACATTTCTTATTGTAACCTATGATGCACGGATACTCCTAAAAATCATATAATGCATGTCGTGTTGTGTCCGATATCGTATTGGATACTTCTCTAGTGTAAAATATCAAAAAAAATCCGTATCGCCGTATCCATGTCGTGTCGTGTCCGTGTTTCATAGGTCGTAACATTCTGGAAAAGGAACTACAGTGTTAATAACTTAATTTCGCTGTGATCCTGAATATGAATGCTACAGCTATAAAAATAATAATAATTGATTTCGTATCCGATCAAAATCTTGGATAATTGATCGAATAGGGTAGCTCTCTATTTAGTTCCAAATAAATAATTTGAATAATAATGGATATGATAGTGAGTCGTTAGTGATTCTATAATAATAGAAACTGATCCTACAATGGACTTCCATTAATCATTATAGTACTAATTACTAAACTATAAGAATAATTACACTTCCTTCCCTTAACTTATAGGTAAATATAACAATACTCCCTATTCAACTATTAAAAATTTTAGATATATCTCATAACCTTAATGGAAACCTAAAAAACTTAATGGAAAGTTGCAAAATGACTAAATTACACATAACATTCTTGTTATAGTATTTGTTATATGTGAAATGAACGGAGTGATTGAGTTGTTGTCTAATTAATAAAATATTATGGTCTATTTAAAGATAAGAAAATGAATTTTTACACTTTATGGGTCATAAAATGAAATTTTTGTAAAATATAGAATATAAAATGAACAATGAATACTGTATAAGACTTTTCCAGTGATATGTTATAAGGGACAAAACAATTAAGGATGAGATTCTCATAAAGGTCTATGTCAATCAATCAGATTCGGTTAAATTCTAATTTTTGGGAGACAGATTTCTCATCTGTCTAAGTTAAAAATCATTAGATATTAATTAGATATTAATTAGATATTAATTAGTCATGTCTCCTCTCCCATGTGGGCATATACCAAACTCCTTTAAATTCATCAAATTAATAAATCAGAAATTTGCGGTCTACATTTCATGGTGCTCATTAGGTTTGCTTGAGTTTCACCGGTAATGTTAAGAATAGGAAAATTTTCATCAATTTTTTTTTACATTTACCCTGTCAGCCAGCTGTGACTTTCATTACCAAGACGTTGTATGTGACCCACCCTTTCTATTTATAGTTTATCTGTAGCATCCCAAGAGAGATGTGGTGGTCCCACATCAGATTCCACGAGAAATCATAAAAATCTAATTGAGTTAAAACAAGTTAAATTTCAAGTTTAACATTTAATATTATTTTGATCACTTGTTTCAAACTTAGTTTCAAATTATATTCAAATTATATTCAGTGAGTTGGAAGACTTATTTGCCAGTTTATCACCCTTGTAGCTTTGGGGCGTGACATTATCGGTTTCACTTTGGTACTAAAAGATAATTTGTATTTTTAATCCCTATTTTTAAGACAGTTATATGTAGGGTAAATTATACATAGACAATATGCAAAATGAGAACAAAATTAAAATTTGGAGAGCCAAAAAAAAGAAAGAATAACTTAAATAAGGATGGGAACTTTTGTCATTTAAATAATAAATTTAGAGTGAAATTAATAGTTTTGTAGTATAAATTACAATTCTCTTAACAATTTCCCATCATAGCTATTTGCTGGTGTGGCGTACATTATTACTGTAGGTCTTTTTCTTTCTTGATTATGGACAGTCAATCTTTAGGTCTTTCGGCCATCCAAATTCCTCCAAGAATGCTAATGCAACTCCATTTGACCACCCAAATCCCGTCTGCTCATAAAATTTCAATACATTTATCAGAAAATCGGGTCAATTTCACCTTCGTAACCTTGCAACCCTACACTTACCTCCTGAGGGGGGGTATTTGTAAGGTTTTTCAGGGGGTATTTTTAATATTTCAGTTGACCATGGGGTATTTATAAGGCTATGATGATTTTTCAAAATTTTGAGCAAACCTCAGGGAGGGTTTGTGTAATTATCCCGTAAACATACATTATACACTTACTTGGGGTACATATTCACCACCTCCTCCATAGCTTCCACATTTTTGTACGTCGTATTTTTCATGCATTGCTCCAGTTTTATTATAGGCCACGTAGTTTGTCCTAATCCACTTGACAGCAATATCTTGTGCGACAGATCTTGCTCGTCCTGAACTGGACCTTACCAGACCTTCAACGATCATGTGTTGGAGAGGAGCCCAACCGTTAGGAAAATCCCTGAAAACATAAAATACATATGTTATGTTAACTTATATATGTAGGTTGAGAAAAGTGTTATGTTAATAGAACTCACCATTGTTGTCCTGAGTTTGTCAAAGAAGTCGCGATCCCAGCCGAACAGACCAGACCCGATTTTTGTAGACTTTCAACAACTCTCTCCACCTTCTTCACATCTTCATAAATGCAAATTTAAATAAGATTTGACCCCAGAAAAAGATATGATAAATTACCTGTAAAGTGTTGATTAAACTTGTATTGTAATTGATTACTCATTAAAACATACATTACTGAAACGACAAATATAAATCACTTGCCATGTGATTAGTACTATGTACCCAAACCTCGACTCGAGGTTTGGTTTAGAAGATCACACACGAGAGATTGAACGTAAGTTACCTGAATTGAAAAGTTGTATCCACAAGGGGCTGAAGTTTGAGGCAAATATTTTCTGATTCTGGCTAGAAGCATTCCATGTATAAACCTCCTTAAAAATTAAAATAAATTAAGGTGATGAGAACAAGAAAGCACCAACAATTATAAAGAAAAACTTCTATATAATAACAAAATAAGTGTTAATATCAGGTTTGGTACCGTAACTTTGCCTATTCCAATTTTAGTATCATACTGTTTACTTTTTCTACATATTGTACTTTGGTATATTTTGGATAGACTGCTAAAAGTACTAACAGCGGACCGTTAATGTCTAAAGCCAAAGGTGAATAGACACGTGAGATCTGCCGTTAGTAATTAACAAATCCTAATTATGGAACCAAAAATTAAGAAAAATGATTATTGTATTACCAAAAATGAACTAACACAATTTTACAGTACCAAAACTGATATTTACTCTATGCATTACCAAAATAAGTCTTACGTTGGATCCATCGTAATTGTTCAACCAGTAATCAGCCCACTGCTGCATCTCTGTATTCCATAGAACTGAATTTATGGCATTTTTTCTAGCCTCAGAAGCTTCTCTAAAGCGTGCTGCTGTAATACCATCTCCAACAACATCTGCTAAATACGATATGTCCAGCTCCATCTGGACCAAAAACATACAAGTAACAGTGGATAAATCTTAGGGTGAATTACATCATGACCCTTTTAGTTATGTGAATCTACAAATCCATCCTTGTAGTTTCAGAAATTACATTATAGTCCATGTAGTTTCAATTAAATCGTAAATAATTACAATATAGACCCTGTAAAACTACAGGATAGTCCCTGTACAGGAACCCTGGTGTTAAAATTTACCAATTAACGGAAACTACACTGACTTTGTCGTAATTTCTGAAACTAGAAGGATGAATTTGTAAATCCACATAACTACAGGGATAGTAGATGCAATTCATCCAAAATTTTACTATGAAATATTTATCTTACCTTCAGAATGAACGAATTTAGATCCACCGGTATAATTGATGTTGTAGCTAATGTTGCTAGATCAGTTTCATTCCTGAAAAGTTAAACGCGCGCAATTAATTAGATCATTTAAATTTTAAATTTGTATGGTAGAAGCATATATTAATTAGAATTATCATAGTATACCTCATCCATCTACTACTGAAATCCCATCCAGATTCAGCAGCGGATGCTATTTCACGATATAGTTGGGTTTTAGAGCAATTATTTGACAGTTTTGAAGCTGTTTCTTTGTCCTGACAAAATAAATACATTTTTTTTAACAAGATTGAAAAAAAAAACTGATTAATTTTCCTACGTCAAAATAATAAATAGTTCATACTAGAGTTGATGACTCTGGTCTAGGTTGATCCCACATTGCATAGTATCGATTTAAAGTGTGAGTCAAACCTTCAGCATCCTGAATGACCACTTTATGCATTCCTTCAAGTACCAATTTATTGAACAACATGATAAACTGAATAAAGTTTAATTATGAGATATAAAATTTGTTTTGTTTTACTTACCTGAATTCCAAAATTCATACTCCTTCAACAATGCAGGAAGAGATCTTATGACCAAGTCTTTGTCACCTGTCCGATTGTATATATCGATAACCATTGAGCTCAGGAGAGGAGGTTGGCTGTGAACATCTCAACATCATCAATATCAGCTTCAATAAGGGATAATTACAACCCCCCCCCCCCCCCCCCCCCCCCAACATTTGCTTAAAATTCCAAAAATTATCGAAACCTTACAAATAACCCCCTGGTCAACAGAAACCTTATAATATCCCTCGAAATATAAAAATGTATACTTAATACCCCTGAAAAACCTTATAAATATCCCCTCAGGGAGTAAGTGAGGTTACAAGGTTCGATGGTAAATTTGCAAAAGACGGCATACCTGGGGGGTTTTGGGTTATTGACCATATTAATTAAACTGATTTTCCTTGATCCAACGAAAGTAAACATTATCTAAAAAGATGAGAATTGAGTGACTGACCTCCTATTAGTGTAATATGCTCTGGCTCCATTGAGAACATAACCGAATTCGTCTATGAGGGAAATCAGATTATACACAATCCCTTTTGCCGTCTCATACATTTTACTCGCCAATAAGCCCCTACACCATGCCACAATTAATACTATTAAAACTAAAATCTAGAAATATTATTAATTGAAAAAAATGTAATAAATGTTCATAATTTTATATTATAAAACATTAAGTAAGCAATTAATTATATTTAATTTAAGTAACTAAATAATTTCTATTTTTCTTATTTTTCGCACTGAGTAGGAAAAAGAATGAGAAAACTCCATGTACCTGATAACCCAGTACGAATCCCAATAATAAACCTCCCTGAACCTCGAACCGGGTATCATAACCGGGTTCTTCAAAGGCAGCAGTGTATACATCTCGGGCTTCTCAAGAACCCGGTTCGAAACCTTCCTACTCAATATCTTCCAAAGCCCATGCACCTCCAAGGCCCAATTTTTCACCTTCCGGTTCTCCACTTCAGGCAAGAAGTTTTCCGGCTTCGCCACAAAGTCAACCGGGTGCACCTGCACCAGATCCTCCTCCGCACCACCCAAATATTCCCCCACGAAACCTTTCAGTTCCTCAACAGAGACCGAACCGTTTTCACCAGTTCTCGGGAGCTTCTCGAATGCTTCGACGGTGGTGGAGAGGTTTTGCTTCAGCGACAGGTCCACGTACAGCTTTGGGTCAAAGCCCTTTTGCCCGTAGGTCTCGAGAGCCGTTTCTTGAACCCTCTGGAGGAAGACGACGAGTGGAGTTGTGGGGACCACAGGGCCCGCGTCTTTCGGGCTGCATGCAGCTGCAGCTGTTACTGTAGCACTGCTCATGATCGTGATGATCGCCGCCGTCAAATAGGAGATGATGATGATTATTATCGGATTGAATGGTGTGTTTTTATCCATTTCTTGATGGGTTTTTTTGGCATGTCATTTTGATGTGTTCAATTTGTGTAATATATATATATATACATATGACTGTTTGTATGTATATGTCGGAGGGTGGGTGGGGTGGAGAAGCGTTTGGTTTTGAGAATCAGATGTGCAAGAAGAAGGCCGGCATGGGGAATAATGGTGGTTTAATTTTAGTGGAATTCTTAATTTGATGGCATCCATGTTTAGGAATATTTCTTTATGGATTTATGATCTTATACTTGCTTTTGTAATTACTTTATGACTCAAGAAGTATATTTAATTGCCTGTATCCAAGAAAGTTTTCTATGATTTTTGAAAATAGAAGAACTAAATTGTAATTAGGGTAAACGTCAATAGTAGAGTAATTCTCCCTTTTATAAATGCACGTTAGATACAAATAATCTAGAGAGAGAGAAACAGCTAAAGCTCCTCAGTTGTCCCTTCAATTCCACCCAAAGCACTACATATGGCAGAGCTATTCAGGAATTGGAACGATATAAAGTTATATCAACTTATCATTGGAGCTTTATCAGCCACATAAACTACTCCACATGAAACAAGAACCCGAGAAAATATAGGGATAATTACCAACTATTCACGGGGTTTAGCTCAAATAGAAAAAACCTTCCGAGGTTTTGGGACTAACGGAAAAATTAATAGAAGATAGTGAACCTCAGGGGGAGTTTGCAAGAGAGATAGTGAACCTCGAGGGGAGTTGGTAATTACTCCAAAAATATATTTCCTACATGAATATGACGCAAGATGTGACAACTGAAATCAAAGGGGATTCTGAAAGATCAAAGCATATAATCTTCAATCATAATGCATGAAAATGTGTATATTTTGCCAGCATTATCTAGCAAAAAAGGAAAAAGAGGCAAACATATAGAGAAATGCATTGTTGGGCTGGGCATTTATGTGTACCTTCTCTGCAGCTCTGCAACTAAAATAGCTCCCAGAAAAGTATACTCAATATGAGATAAATCTATCTGCTTCATGATTCCAGGAATAGTATCACGAGATAGAAGGACGATAAATAATGGATTAAGTAACTGTAATTATGAAATGTACTGTAGTTCCCAAAAGAAAAAAGGAATTCCCACCATTGTGTATCAGAATATAAGCACACAGTTTGGAAGATCGAAAAATCTCAAGTGGAGCACGAAAGAGGTCATGATCAAGAAGTCCACATCAGTCAGAGTCTGAGCCCAATTAAAGTAGTTAGTAAGTTAACACAACAACAGACCGAGTTCAAATTTCTTCAGATTAAAAGTGAAAAAGTTTAATCTACCCCACATAAATTACAAGTACATTTACATATGGCTTAGCCAACAAATTTGCATTTACAACAAGTAGTCCAAAGAACTTGACAGTGAGTGTTTCAACGTTCACATGACAAGCAAAAATGTTCATTATTTTCAAAGAAATCAAAGCAAACCAGATTAAAACATGATAAAATAATACTGTAATTCAGATGAATGTTGGAATAAGAGATTAAAGCAAAGGAAAACAAGCCCATGTCCTGCATCATGAAGAACTTTAATGTTAACCTTTATCAAAAATTCTTTTAATTTCTCAAAAGGAGCTGTTTGAAACATAACAAGTAGGTTAAAAGATCATTTGTCTTATTCATGTAAGTTTGCAGCTTAGGTACTACATAAATACAGCCAAAATTTCACAATGGGTCATACTTAGGCAATAATAGCATAGAAAACAGAGATATAAACCCAATACAGAGCAGATATACTGTTTTTTTTTCAAGAAATGAAAGCCAGTGACCTTACTCAATGGCTGAAGCCACTTTCAAGAACAAGTCCGAGACCCTCTGCAAGCAGTTCACTAAACCTAGATTACTTCAAACCTTTCTCAACTTTTGGCAAAAATCGAATATATTCAGAGCAAGCACAATATATCATTAAAATTAAAGCCAGCAAAATTATTAAGGACAACAACATCGAATTGAAAATGCAGTAACATTATAATTTCAACTGCGCGAATATTATTTTTTCAACCGAATAAAATTTAATATATATTGATTGATTGAGCCCAGACGAATCAAAGTTCACCTGCAAACCAGAACCGTATAGTCTTGGCACTACCGCTGTCGAAACCTCAATTCCAAAATGGCCAATTGATAACTATTTCAAATTAAAGAAACAAAAAAGAAGAAGAAGAAGTTGGACTGCAGAAGAATAATTAAGGAGAAAAATGAAAACGCTAGGGATACGTACAATGGCGAATGAAGACAGGCAGGCACAGCAGACCTGAGACCACAATATAAAAGTTCACTGAAAATTATGCAATATATTATGAAATTTGATTCAAATCTAACAAGAAGCGCATCTGGTGTAGTGGTATCATAGTACCCTCCCACGGTACTGACCGGGGTTCGATTCCCCGGATGCGCATTTTTTGTTTCAAATTTGTGAAATGACAAAAAGTCGACCTTTAAGGCTTTAAAGTTGGTGTTTTTTTGCAAAATTCTTCTACAAATGTGAGAATTGTCAGAATGATAATGATAATTTTAATCCATTTATAAATAACTCCCAGTTTCCCAGACCGCCGGGCGGCAAACTACTCTCATTCTTCATTCAGTTCCCAGTGATTCTCATTTCTCTCTCGCTCTCCAGGGTAAATCCTCTCTTTCTCTGTGAATTTCAAATTTTTTTTGCGTGTAATTGTCTCTCTCGTTCCTTTCTTCTTCTTTTTTTAAGTTGATATTATCTTTGTCGTGCCGCCAGAAATTTCTGTGTTTTTTTTGGGTTTCAATTAGTCCTCGTGTTTGCCAGTCTTAAAGGTTTCTGTTAGGTATTTTGTCGAATAGGAGGTGAACCGGGATTGGTCATCACTCAGTAGGTGAATAATTGCTCCGCCAATATCTTCCAGAGTTCAGAGGAAAGCTAAATATCGGAAATGCAGCTCGAAACCTTCTAATTATCAAAATTTGTCCTTCGCATTTATAGTTCAGTGTACTTGAGATTCCATGAGCAGCATATTGTTATACTTAAACTCATGTGGATTTTATGTTATTGTCTATTTGAATGTGAGAATTAGTTTTCCTGGTGGATGAGGGTAAGGTAGATGAAAAGGTCAAGGATAAGAAAAAAAGGCCAAAAAGGATAAAGGAAAAGGTCAATGAAAGTTCTGAAGAAGTGTAGTTGTAAATTATGTCTAATGCTTTCTGTAATTTGTCCTGAAAAAACAATTTTTTTTCATTGTTGGGACAGAGAAGTCTAAGTTTAGGACAATCAAGAATAGTTTGTGTTTTCAATAGTAAAAACACTGCCAGTTCTTGATGTACTGTGGTATTTCACTGAGTTTCATTTAAGTTGTTAAATTGGTAAAGTCCTTTTCACAATTTAATTCCTAATTTATGACTTAGTTACTCTTTCAAGACAAAGCATCAAGATTCAACAAGTACACGGAAGATAGATGCTCCAACAGTTACCAAATGCTGCTCTTGCTCCATGGACTCCACCAAACAAAGGTAAGCGCTTTTCCTAATATCTGTGGTACAGTAACTACCTTAAACCATATGAAGATAATCCTATATAAATATCTCGAATGTAACTTCTTCTTTTTTTTTCATTAGTATCTAATTCAGAAAAGTTATGCATTTGAATGATATTCAGCTCTTTTCTTATCTGATGTTTATATATTTTTTTTTTTTTAGCAGGTGCTCCACTTTGCCTAGGGGAATTTAAGATGACTCAGTTTACTGTTCCCAAGTTAAGTTTACATGGGCTAAAGGTTCATTTTCGGTCCCTCTAGACTACTTCCCTTGTAAGCAATTTTTACTCTTTTTATTTTTGGGAAATTGGAGTCTCTTATTCAAATTATTTAGTAGAAAATCTGCCTTCTCCTAATGGAGCTGAGAATGGAGAAGGTAGAAATTTAGAATCTTAGTAGAGGAGATTTAGGAAAAAAAGAAAAAAATATGGTAAGCTTGAGGGTGACGAGAACAAATACTGGTCTGCTACTGAAACTTCTAGTAATGAACTATAATATCTTTATCAATCTTGTAGTATAATCCCTAATATTAGTTGGAGCATTTTCCTCTAAAGGTAAGTTTTTATTGCAGTTTGCTGCTTACGATGCATAGGACTACATATGGGTAGTGGAAGAAGTGATTCACTAGCCCATTCCTCAAACTTTTGCTTGTTGTACCATAAGTGGAATGATTTGTAAAAAAACGTAGTACCTTTTACTAAAATCGTAACTTTCTAAATCTCTATGAAGTAGCAGAGCATTTTCATTAATTATAAGATACTATGGGGGTGCTCTTCCTCTCTCTCCTCAAAAAATCTGGTAGGAATAAGTTATAATTATGCATTTATTTGTGATTTTATGTGTAAGCAGGGTTTGGATAATGATGGGAAGAAGAGTGAAGAGCTCCCTCTTCCAGGTTATAAATGGCGCTTGGTAATTTCTTATGATGGCACCCGTTTTTCAGGTTATTCCTGATTTCTTTTTTCAGCTGTTTCCATTTTGCTCTCCATGAAGCTTTTGATGTTTGCTAGGAATTTGAGTTAGTAAAACAGAAAATGCTTCTTTCCTTCCTTGTCTTCAGTCATCAGCCAGAAAAAAACATAAGCTTTTATTTCACGAGAATTTCTTATTGGTACTGTCCTTCGACTAAATTGTGCAATGCTGACCAAACGATGAATTCCTAGTATTTATAATTAATTGTTTATTGTTGTAAATCTTTAATAACTCTCTATCATTGATTATGAACTTTTATTGATTCTCTAAATAATTCAAATTATACCAACCAACTAAATTAATTCATGACACTTTAAAATTATGAACTTATATGTATTAAATCATATTGTGCACGACACGTAGTATATGCCGGTACTGATTCCTTGGAGGAAGTGCCTAAGCTGACAGTACAATTCCTCATATACTTCACTCCTCTTAGACATTAACATGATAACCTGTAATACTCACTACAAACAAACAAAAATTCCATTGACCGGAAAACAATAACACAAAAAACTCTTTTCATAAGTTATGAATTTGATGCTTTTCTTTTTTGGGCACACATCTTTTGATATGACATTTGAAGATTTTGATTGAATGATATAGGATGGCAATACCAACAGTCCACACCAACTGTACAATGTAGAGTGGAAGAAGCTTTGACTCGAGTTACAAAATTAGAGCGTGATCATCTTTGTTTAGTAGGTGCAGGTCGAACAGATGCAGGAGTTCATGCCTGGGGTCAGGTACTTTTAATATGTATAGATATTGATAATGCAATGCATTGGTTAAGGTATATTTGATTTATAAATGAATTTGCTCTTTTAGGTGGCACACTTCACGACACCTTTCAACTATGACAACTTGGAGTGTGTTCACAAAGCATTAAATGGTCTTCTTCCCCCTGATATCAGAATTAGAGAGATCAGCTCTGTCTTGCCTGAATTTCATGCCCGCTTTTCTGTTAAAAGCAAGATTTATAAGTATAAGATTTACAATGACACTATCATGGATCCTTTTCAGAGGCACTATGTTTACCATAGTGCCTATAAACTCAATCCAGAAGCTATGAGCGATGCTGCAAAGCTTTTTGTTGGAAAGCACGACTTCTCTGCCTTTGCTAATGCTTCACGCAACGATCGGATACCAAATCCTGTGAAGAATATCTATCGCTTTGATGTGAATGAGATGGTACTTCCTATTCCTGATAGTATTTTTGGGTGAATTGCATCTACAACCCCTGAGGTTTTCCCTTATTACAATTTAGTCCCTCTGTTTTTAGAAATTACATAAACTCCCTTGGAGTGTACAACATGAAGTGCAAAAATTAAAATAGTCGGCATATTTCAGGGATTTTTTTGCATTAAAGTAAATTGTCAGGGAATTTTTGTAATTTCTAAAAACTGAGGGATTAAATTGTAATTAGCTAAAACCTCAGGGGTAGTAGGTGTAATTCCCCCCCCCCTAATTATTTTCTCATTTTTGCTTTCCTGATATTGTCAAGAGGAAAACCTGTCTATAAACTATAAATAGTCCTGGGTTTTTTCCTTTTTCCAATCTTTGCACTTTGGAATTTGAATTCCCAAAAGCTAAGCTTTTAAAATCCATCTTCTGTGTTTTGCAGGGACCTCTGTTGCAGCTTGACGTTGAAGGATCTGGTTTTCTATATAGACAAGTTAGAAACATGGTATGTGATATGGTCCTCTATGACTACCTTTTTCTCTATGTGCAATAGTTTATTATCTCGGAGGAGAGCTGGTATTATTTCGTCCTATCAAATATTGATGTTCTGATTTCGAATATTTTATGCTCAATAATAAGAATTTTCTCATGAAAAACTTTATGTGCTGATTGATGAGCTTGACGAGCCTCATTTTTTTGTGCTGAAGCTCGGACTTGCTCAAAACTCGATTTTGACTCGGCTCGGCTCAATCAAACTCGAATTCTCTATCGAGTTTTATAATTTGAGCTAGATTTCAAATCTTTTAATTTAATCCTTAATATAATTACATTCATAAATTCATCATATTTTAGAATCAGAGTATAGTTACATATGTGTGTATTACAGCTAACTTACATTGTGGCTCAACTCTACAGGTGGCTTTGTTGCTTCAAGTTGGGAGAGAAGCCGTTCCACCTGAGATTGTCCCCAAGATTTTGACATCCCGTGACCGTAAAGAACTTGCCAAATACACTCTCTCAGTTCCACCTCATGGTCTTTGTCTTTTTGCTGTCAACTATAATGAAGATCATCTTCAACATCCTCGAGGTCGACCGGAAACTAGTTTGGGTAAGCATCAAACTATAAGCAAATGTAAGCTGCCATTTTATTGACTCAAAATTCTTTCCTTCATTCCCTGGATTTTGAAATGTGGAATTGAGATGCCTGCTTTAGTGCTTTGTGTAAGAGTTGTAAGAATGCAGCAAATTTTGTCCTTGTTCAATTAACATATTAGGAGCTGCTTTTGCCTGAGGTTCTGTAATAAATCGCACTTATTTTGTATTCGAATAGAGTTAGATCACTAATGTTTACTGTTCTTTCCAGTACCAATGACAACTGAAAAGTTCAGAATTCGAACTAGGCACTTCTGTAAAAAGTTACATTCTACTGAATTTGGTGGTTCTTTTGCCATTTGCCACAATGTTCTTGCATATTAGGACGACGTCTCATATATCGAAAAAGTAAGCTTAAAAATAGATAACTGCACTCTCATATCCGAGGTTTAACCTAATTATGCAAGTATATCTTGAGGTATGGAAAATGACATAAACATATATTGTCAAAGAGTTTTCATTGCATTTGTTAGTGGTTGGAATTTTGGTGATACTCATTCGATAAAGACTGATTTTATTTTACTTTTTAACTACAAAAATTAGAAACATATTGTGAAAATGCTCTTTTCCGTTAGGGTTATCTCTAACAAGGATTTAAATCTGGTGACCTTATGACGTGTCCTATGAAATACGGACACGGTGACACAGATACAGTGACACGGATTTTTTTTTTGACATTTTACACTAAAAAAATATCCGACACAACACGACATAGCAGTGTAGAATTTTTAGGAGTGTTCGTGCATCATAGGATGTGACCAGCACCAAATATGATGGTCACAACACGTATTCACAGAAAAAAATAGTGGAAACAACTTTTTTAGTTCGTTACCCTTGAAAGCCCTCCTCCATTCAAAGTGACTTCTGTCCAACCCATGCATGAATAGAATAGGAGTCAAATATTATGATGGCCAACACTAACTAAATTGACAATTCAAATGCAAGCCCAAAAACTTTTAAGCTCCACTTGCATGGTGATTATTAAATGGTTCTGATCATGACACAATTTCTCTCCAGATTGTAAACTCGCGATTTTTATCAGAAAATGGTTCTAATAATGCCGCAATTGCACTCAAAACTGTAAACTCACGATTTTGATTGCGGTACGGCACCACTAGTTTTGAGTTCAATGCATTTTTGTTCCTATAATTTTGCAATTTACATTTTTTTTTTTCGGTTTTCCATCTGGTTTTTTTTTTGAGTTCGAGTTCGAGTACTGCACTAATTGAGGCAGAGCCTCCCAACGCAGTTACTTCATACACAATCTAGTGTGTGGAACCATAAACCTTGTTTAAGAGATCTAACTTATGGGATGTAACAATTGTTGCAATTTAAATCCTTTAACTGGATAAAAAGTTGAAAAGGTTCTAAAATTGTTAAAAAAAGTTAATGATATTAAGGTACTCAATGCTTGGGGTATTTTGCACTCTAGTACCCAATTTTTGTGTCGGAGAAGTTGTGGTATCCAACTGTTTTTAAATGAGCATTTTCGTAACTAATTTTTTTCTGGTGGAATCTTAAAAAATATTCGTTTCTGTTGGGTTTTGGCGTAGCAGCCACAACGATCGGAATTAACCATACTTTAAGTACGTATCATTCTCAAGAACTCAAATGCCAAATATGTTGAGTACCTTAATATAGATAATCCTTGTTAAAAAAGAACAAAGCACTTATAGGATGTAAGAATTAGCATAAATCATTACTATGTCAAGGCATGGAACCAAAATGCTATTAACTCTACTAATTCTCTACAAACTTTTCCTATGTTGTAATCAGCATGGCATAGTTGACTTCGATAGGATTAATAATAGAAATTAGGACCAAAATTTTCAACGAGGCATTTGAGTGTTATCTACAATTGTTGTAGCACAGTTCCACTTTTGCAAGGATAAATACCCTCTGTCCATTTGCTTCGAAGCATCAAATTTTGAATGTTAAAACACATAAATTCATAATCATATTTTAATATATTATCTTCCTTAATTCATAAAAATGAAGATGGCGTTTCTCATTCTCCTCCTACTCTTCACAGCTTCAGCTTTAGGTAACTGATCGAATGATTATATTTGGAAACTTAATTTGTTGTGTGTTAAAAGCATAAGCTGATTTAGTTAAGTACTTCTTGTATTTTGCACAGGCACAACTCACAGCTTCGAAGATTTCGATAGCCTCCCCCGTAGTACTTCACGCAAGGTAACACACAGAGACATATTATATATACAGTAAATTACACAAAACTTTATGAGTTCGCGTCTTTTACAATTTGAGCATCAAATTTTTGAAATCTTGAAATTTTTTTCATGAGGGTATGATAGTCGAGGACTTAAGTATTAGACAGAGTCATAATCGAGGGGGTGTCTCTATAATTTTCATGAGTGAATTTGGTCTTGCTGTATTTTTCCAAAATCGAGAGGGTGTAAATATAATTATCCCATAAAATAATTGATTACCCTATTCTAATTTTTAAAACTTAAATATTTTTAAGTGAGACTGAACTGAATGGTTATTGCAGGTGATGATGAGAGAGCTTATAAACTTGGATTACTGCGAGGGTGGACCAAACCAATCCCATCAACCTGGCAAGGGCAGACACTGCTAATAAATATCATGTGGATTAATTACATGATTAGTCCAAGAATTAATGTCCAGGAAATTACTTAAGTTACTTGGATAACAGCTTTGGTCTTTTGCTCTATAGTCGTGTTATTAAACCTTTTTTTCTTTCACTGGTTTATCCTGGATCGGGTACTGCTGAGGTTCAATTAGAGACGAATTTCAGTTAATAAGTTTGAGTTTAAATTCTAAACTTTTTGATAAATGATTAGTGCCTCATTTCAGTACTTGACCAAATGAAATTTGGTATACTATTGTTAAACTTATGTACGTACGTTGGCATGTTTCGTGCCCACAAATATTCAAAGTATAAGAAACAAAGATAAAATTCTAAATCGAGAATCAATAGAATAGGCCATGAGAATTTTATTTTCTTGATTAACTAGTTACTTTAAAAGTTATCAAGTTTGTGGATAAAGTAATCAATCAATGAAATATTATTGAGAGAATAAAAAGTTCTCAAAAACACCATAAAACAGTATTAATTGGTCAAAATTCAAAAATAATGACAGATTTTTTCGGATATTTTATATTAGAGAAGTGTCTGATACGATGTCGGATACGACACGACACGACACAGTATAATATGATTTTTAAAATTATTTGTGCATCATAAATCGTATATATGTAAGAGAAAAATGTTTTTAAAAAATCATGACAGAAGTACTATACCTGTTTCGCTTTTAATTGGGCATGTAGAGTACTCGATAACAGAAAAAAACGGTATTATGGCTGTTTGTATATAGTTTGCACATTATTTGCACATGCAACAACGTATAAAATACACCGTTGACGTTGACTACAACACTTACGGATAACCTAATTGAATTGACTTTCACTTAGGTTATCTAGGAATTTACTTATTATTAAATTGGTTATGTACATTAAATTAAGGGAAATTTAGTTGATTATCCTAAAATTTCGAGGTATTTTCAATTTATTCTCACTAGTTTGAAAAGTAATTACATAGTTTCTAACATTTTAAATTTTGTCAAAATCGAGTGAAATTTTGAAATGATCATTATGTTTTAATTATTAAAATCTTCCTTTAAAATGTTCTTATCAATGTCACTATCTAAACTAAAAGCTTTACGATAATCATCATTTTTATAATTAGACAAAAAATTTAAAATTTTCATTATTTTTAAAAATATTGTAGACAATATTGTTATTTATTAACTAGAGAGAGTAAATTATAATTAATTCATTCAAATTCAAATTTGTTTTACCTAGATACTTCTTTCATTGTTAGTTTAGAAAAATCTGAAATAAAATATTTTATTTTGATGTTTCAGTTTAAAATAAGTTGAAATAAGCTAGAAGTTAGAAGTATCTTGAATAATCTTTTCTCAATTTCTATTTAATTTTTTAATTTCAACCCTTAAAACAGAAATTTTCGCAAATACATCCTTAAATTCACTATATAAAAATGTCTTATTTTAATTAATTTTCTTTGGAAAACATTTACTTTTCCCCTATTTTGCACGAGGAAGACCAAGACTTTGGGTCTTTATCACATACGACAAACATTGTAGACCACGCCAATTATACAATTTTGTTAAAGTTCGGTTTCGTCTTAACATACGGCAACAACCGACTCGGCCCATTTTATTACAATAGTCAATAGCGGCAGCAACAACAGGCTGTCAGGCTCTGTTATAACTTACAAATTTCATTTTAGTCCTGAGAGAAACAGCTCTTCCGCAAAATAGTCCTGTAGAATTTTTAACTTTCAATTTTGGTCCTATAGGGACATCTTTTCATGATATTTGGTCCTAACGCAATGCAATTGACCTTTTACCCGTCCACTCTCCGTTTAAAATCAATGATTTACCCCTTTATGTTCATTTAAAATGTTAAAAATAACTCAAAAACTATTTAAATAAATAAAACCACCCCAAATTAATCAGAACTACTACGAATCCCTTTAAAAGGCATATACGTATAAATGACACACTAAAAATAGAAATTGAAAGGCCGCAAACAATTGGCTTCGGGAAGTTCTTTGTTTAGCTTGGGAACGAAGGATTCAATGATCGGAGGTGGAAATTGATTCCCAAGTGGTAGTATCGTTGGTGGAAATGCCCAATATTGGCTTGTACCTGTTGGGCAATATCATTGCAGATTGTAAAGATATATTGAAGCTCCCCTAAGACATCAAACTTAGTCATATCAAACATAGCAGAAATGCTTGTGCCGATTATTTAGCTAAAATTGGGCACAATCTTGTTAATTCTAATTCTATTTGGGACGAACCCCTTTCGGTGGTTCTTGATATTGTAAAACTTGATTGCATTAGCTAATAATATTACTACATTTTTCGATAAAAAAATAAAAAATTAACCATCCCCACCTCCGAGCCACGTCGCTGTCGATTCACCAGCTTCGACCACCTATTTTTAAATGAGATCTGGGGAAGACAATGAGATTTCTTTGTTCTTTGTCCTTTTTCCTTCTAGATGTAAAAGGGCGTGAAATTTTAATTTTTTTTTGTGTTTTTGTTTTTTTTTTCATACTTTTTCATTTTCTTTTAACGTTATTTTTGCTTTAATTTGTGTGTGTATTACATATAATATTTTTGTAATTACAAAAGAGATATAAAATACTTTTACACAGAAAATAAAAATAAAAATTTATTCCTACACGGTATATAAATACGGAAATGTATAAGTTACATTTTTTATGTATTGTATACTATATACTTTGATTTTATTAACTTTTTTTTCAAAAAAGGGAAAGGATAAATTAATATTTTGTAAAAAAAAAACGGAAAAAGAATAAAATCGTGTTAATAGAGGTAAATCGTAAGTTTTAGACAGAAAGTTGACGGTCTACAAGTCAACTCTGTTAACTTCGGATCAGAAATCATAAAAAGATATCTTTATGGGACCACAATTAAAAGTAAAAACTCTTGTGGGACTGCTTTTTATAGGAATATTTTCTCTTGAGACTAAACATGAACTTTTCCCATGTGTGTGCTTTTTCTTTTCTCCGTTTCGACTTGGCAACTTGGTTGGAAAGTCTCGTATCTAAATTCTTTGCTGGTCAGCGCTTTTTGGTCTACTTTTTTGCAAATTATTTACAAATTACAACTCATCACACAAAAACACCAACGTTTTTCTCACTTCATCACTAAATTCTGCGCAAAGTAAAACCGATTCAACGCCCTCTACACTCACCCAGTTTTGCGTCTTAGCTCTCCCACTGCTATTCATCTCTAAATTCTTTATTATTTGTCAATCAGTCTCTTTTTTGACCTTTTGTGAATTTGAGTGTCTAAAGATTGGTTTTTTAAATGGTGGGCTGTGGTGACTGAATTTTGCTGCCCTGCTGAACTTGCTGAAACAGGTGTGTTGGTTTATTACTCTTTTCCCTTTTCTTTACTGGGTTCTTTTGCTTTTTATTTATTTATTTATGTTCTTTTTTTTTTGTCAGATTTTTTTATTTATTTTTGTTCACTAAGCATATCGGCTGTGTTTTTCGTGGGAATTAGAATTCAGAGGTTTTCTTGTTTTCTTGCATGATTTTTTCTGGGGAGTGTCAATTGAGGTGATTAAATATTAATTAGCTTATCTTCCTGTAATTAGACACCTTGATATATGCCCTCCTGTCTAGTTATTTGGTGTTTATGCTATTTTGGTCTGCTACAGTGAACTCAAATGTTGCTTTTCATTCAATTTCTAAAGAACCCATGATTTTACATTTTTCTTTTGGTATAATTATACTCACATATCCTAAGGTTCGACATAATTATGCAAACATGCCCTGAGATTTGGGAAATTATATAAACATACCCTGTAAAAGAATTTTCGTTAAAGTGGTTGGATGGATCTTGGGGACATCCATTCTATAAAGTCTGATTTTATTTTAATTTTTTAACAGAAAAACCAGAAACATAACGTGGAAGTGCTCTTTTCCGTTAGTGGTTCCTTTAATAGCATTTAGAGTTCAGGGTATGTTTATGTAATTTCCCAAACCTTAGGGTATGTTTCTGTAATTTCCCAAACCTCAGGCTGATTGTAACGAAAAACTCCCTCAAACTAACGGAAAATCACACTCAAGAGTGTTTTTTTTTATTTTAAAAAAGGCCAAACCTTAGGGTGTTTTTCGTAATTATTCCTTTTAATTCTAAAAAGAGCTTGCAGGTGTTTTAAGGGATGGATTCTTCTGAAAGAGATGAGATACCTATGCTATCAGCTGGATACTTACACTCAGATGATCAAATCGACTCTATAAACCGAGTATTTTCAAGCAGGACGAGAAGTGCATCAATGTCTATGCCTGTGAGCTCTCTCGGTTCCTCTGTAAATGAGCAAAACCTCGTGGGCTTCACGGGCCCGTTGAGGAACGAAAGGAGAACTTCCTTTGTACAAATGAGTGGTCCTTTATATGCTAACCGAAATCATGAGTTCGTCTTTCAGCCTTCGCAAAAAGATTCCGAACCCAAAGCAGAAAGATATCCTTCAATTGATCGGAGCGAGAACAATGATTGGCCGTTGGATGATTACATGGGAAAAAATGAACATCTTCTGAAATCAGGGCCGTTGGGAATGTGCAACGATCCGTACTGCACGACTTGCCCCACGTATTACAATATTAAGGGCCGTCAGAAACATTCAAGGAGGTCGGAGATATTTGATGCAAAGGTACTTATTAGAAGTTTGGGTTAATTACATGCAGCCCCTCGCGAGATTCGTTAATTACAACCCGTACCCCATATCTGAAGAACATTGCGGTGCATCCCCCACAAGTTATAAGTATTACCTCCGAGCACCCATCCAAACCAATTTCGGAGGTATTATTTGAAACTTGGGGGTGGGGAGGATTGTAATGGTTTCCTAAAAGAGGGTACGACTTACGAGTTATGATTAATGAATCTCACGAGGGGCTAGATGTAATTAACCCTAGAAGTTTTATGAGCAACATATGATAAGTTTCCAATGAGCTCATTTGTTTCACAGTTTCACAATATGATTTATGGAGATGCGAAAGGTTGGGCTAAGAGAATGTGTTCTTTTATAACTCCTTATATTCCCGGAGTTATGAGTCATCATGCGACAGTTGTTCAGCGGTGGAACAAGTTCTTTGTCATTTCTTGCTTGTTTGCAGTATTTTTAGACCCCTTGTTCTTCTTTTTGTTATTTGTTCACCACGTAAGCCTCTTTCTGACATTTTCTGTTGCATTGATAGTTGTTAGTGTTCATCAATAAAGTTATTGCATAACTATTTCACATATAACTGCAGAAGGTGATGGACAAATTATCAACTTTGATATATATGACTTAGCTTTTTCCAGGATAACAAGTGCATAGTATTAAATTGGCCCATGACAACCACGATTGTCGTCTTGAGGAGCATGACTGATTTCATTTACTTGATGCATATCCTCCTTCAGGTAATTACAAAAATACCCAGATTTAATTTTTTAAAACTGAATTATCCTCGAACTGAAATTTTGATTTTTTCTTGTGTGTTTCGTTATTGAACTTTAAAGTGGAGGGTAAAACGGTGAGGTCACTCATAAATTCACCTAAACGCTAACAGAATGTGGTAATATGTAATTTTCGAAACTCATAGGGGTAGTGTTTGTAATGTTTTCATCTAAGCAGGTGCTTGGTTGTAATTGTGAAATCTCTCGGGGGGTACAGATGTAAAAAAACACTATTTCTTATAAACATTAGGACGATTGTTAAAGAACAGATGGGTACTCTTTTCTACATTGCCATGATAGAGACGATATTGTTTTTTAGTTTCGAGAAACATTTTTAAGGTTAACAAGGCTCATGGCCATCATGGAAAATTTTCTTATGCTTTGTCTTCTTTTTATTTTCATTTTCACGAGTGAATATACATTGTCATTTTGCAGTTCAGGCTGGCTTACGTTGCTCCTGAATCTAGAGTTATGGGAGCTGGAGATTTAGTTGATGACCCTAAAAGGATCGCCATAAATTATTTTCTCGGATATTTTTCCATTGATTTATTTGTTGTACTTCCCTTGCCACAGGTCATCTTCTTTCATAGACTCTTTCTTCCATTATTTTACTAAGGGCGAACTACATCTACTATTCCTGAAGTTAGGTGAAATTAGTAGTCGATCACTCTAGTTTCAAAAATTACCGCATTGTCCCTGTTGTTTTCAATAAATGTGTAGATCTTCCGAAAATACCCCCTCTTAGGATTTCAGCAGAGGGGGTCTTTTCGGATTTACACATCTGTTGTAATATCAGGGACCATACTGTAATTTTCCAAACTAGAGGGATTGATTTTAGTTCCACCTTACTTAAGGTAGTAGATGTAATTCTCCCTTATTTTATTGAAGGCCATTAATACTTGGTTATTTTCTTTCTTCAGATTATCATATTATTGATTTTACCAGATTCCATGGGATCGTCTGGTGCAAATTATGCAAAGAATCTTCTACGGGCAGCCATTCTTGTGCAGTATATTCCCCGACTCTGGAGATTCTTACCTTTGGTTGCTGGCCCGTCTCCAACTGGCTTCATATTTGAGTCTGCCTGGGCAAATTTTGTCATGAATCTTCTTACATTTATTTTGGCTAGCCATGTGGTTGGATCATGCTGGTATCTTTTTGGTCTACAGGTTCGTCTCTGAGCTTCAAAAAAGCCTTTTCTTATACCGTGAATTATATCTATTACCCCTGAGTTTTGCCTTAATTACCGTTTAGTCCCTCTATTTTTAGAAATTACAAAATACACCCTGACATTTCACTTCATCACAAAAGCTCCCTTAAACTATATAACATGAAGCCTAAAAATGTGAGGGAGTTTTTTGTAATTTCTGAAAACAAAGGGACTAAATGTAACTAGCTAAAACCTCAGGGATGGCAGGTGTAATTCCCCCTACTTATAACATCTCATGGTGGTATTCATGTTGTTGTAGAGGGTAAATCAATGCTTTCGTAATGCATGCCACGCCAGCAACATTACGAGGTGTATGGATTTCATTGACTGTGGTCACGGAAATGATTATAGTGGGTTTATGAATGATACAATGTGGGATTTGTGGAAGAACAATGAAAATGCAACTTCTTGTTTTCAAAAAGATGGTTTCGAATTTGGAATATATGAAACTGCTGTCAATCTGACCACCCACAGAAGTATAGTGACAAGATACGTTTACTCGTTGTTTTGGGGGTTCCAGGTATCTTTTTACACGAAAACACTAATTTTACATTCTCTATCTCTCTCTCTCCTCTTTTTTGTTTTTTAAAGAATTGGAGGTTTTCATATTATTAAATATAAGTCTATTTTCTGATTGCTTATTAAAGCAAATTAGTACTCTTGCTGGGAATCAAGTTCCGAGCTATTTTGTGTGGGAAGTTCTTTTTACCATGGCCATCATAGGGTCAGGCCTCCTGCTTTTTGCTCTATTGATCGGAAATATGCAGAATTTTCTCCAGGCTCTTGGACGTAGGTATGCCGCTTTATTTTGTAAATCTTTATTTTTAATTTCTTTCTGATTAGTTTGTGTTTCTAAATAGAGTAATTGATTTACTCTCCGCCAGTTATCCCAACGTGCATTGTTTTTTATTATTATTATTGTTATTATTATTATTATTATTATTATTATTATTATTATTATTATTATTATCTCCTCAATTGATTAAATCAAGGTTTGACTAATGGAATATGTTCCAAACAGGAGGTTAGAAATGTCCCTAAGACGTCGTGATGTTGAGCAGTGGATGAGCCATCGTCGCTTGCCTGTAGATTTAAGAAGGTTCCATATTTATTTTACCGAGTGATGATATTTTACTATTTTATTAATATATTTCTTTTTCAAATTGGAGAATTCATTTTCCATGCAGGCTAGTTCGAGACTCGGAGCGCTTTAACTGGGCTGCCACTAGGGGCGTAAACGAAGAAATGCTAATGGAGAATTTACCAGAAGACCTTCAAAGAGAAATAAGGCGTCATCTCTTTAAAGCCGTCAAGAAGGTAAGTTCTAATCGTTATCTGCTTGAAAACAATATTTTCAAATTCTTTGTGATGAATATAATTAATTGTTCATTTGCCAATTACAGGTCCGAATTTTTCAGTTGTTGGATGAACCCATATTAGATGCTATATGTGAGAGGCTAAGAACAAAAACTTACATCAAAGGCAGTAAAATCTTGTTTCGTGGTGGTCTTGTTGATAAAATGGTATTTATAATTCGTGGAAAAATGGAGAGTATTGGGGAAGATCTTAATGTTACTCCCTTGTCTGAAGGAGATGTTTGTGGAGAAGAACTCCTTACGTGGTGCCTCGAACATTCTTCGGTAAATAAAGGTTCGACTTCAATTACTGCTCCATATGTCTTTTTTTGGGATAATTACACCTAGACCCCTGAGGATTGCCTAAATATGGCCAGACCCCCCAGGTATTGGGAATCACATGTATCCCTCACTTCAGATATAAAATTATCAAAATCTTACTTTTTCGCATTTTAGATGTACAGTTTCTAAATTACATATTATAAATTGCAAGCAAAAAAATGTTAGTTAGATTTAATTTTGTAATAACATTTGGAGATTTTAAGAAATCATTGCATTTAACCTCTACTTAATGTTAATGTGTTACAAATGAATCCTTAAATTTGTGATAAGGGTATTTTAGTCGGACGAAAAGGTCAAGAGTTTGGGTTATCCTGACAAGGGAAAAATATATTTTAATTATATTTTTTATGATGACATCAGCAAATCCTGTAAGCTAACTTTATGGATGGACTTAATTGTAGGAAAGGTTCAAACCTCTAGCTGTAATTTCTCAAACCTAAGGGGGTTTGTCTGTATTTAGACATACCTCAGTGGAATGAATTAGTTGTAATTATCCCTAGTAATTTTGCTTATTTGTTTCACTTTTGAAATGTAAAGTAGTCTCTAATCACAACTCTGTTCAATGAAAAAAAATAAGCCTTTTTTTTTTTCTTTCTGTCTTGATATTTCAGATGGCAAAAGAATCAGAATTCCAGGACATAGATTATTGAGCAACAGGTTGGTAAGATGCTTAACGAATGTCGAAGCATTTGTATTACGAAGCGCTGATCTTGAAGAAGTTACCAGTCTTTTCGCGAGATTCTTGAGAAGTCCACGTGTTCAAGGGGCAATAAGGTAATTTTTCACTTCTCGGTCGGCATGTTTGTGAGAAAAATATCATGAGCTTTTGCATGTGTGTGTTGCAGGTATGAATCACCTTACTGGAGAGGACTTGCAGCTAGAAGAATTCAAGTTGCATGGAGATACAGAAAGAAGCGAATAAGCCGTGCTGATTCGTCGAGTCCGCCTCGTAATTAGTCACATAGCTTTCATAGATCACGACAGAAAAATCAATATATGATGTAACATTGGCAGATTTTCGACTTTGGTTTCATTATAATTAGAGATGGAGCCAAGATTTTGACTGGGGAAATTCTTTTGGCGAATTTCATTTAACTAATAATTATTTAAAAAATGTTAATTAGAATGTAATATCAGCATATAAATTGATGATATTCATGGAAATATTACTTCTACACTTACTTTTTAGCATCTCGTTTGATTATTTAATGTTATCGGAACTTGAACCCGAGACCTTTAGTTAAGATAGCATATCGCCAACTCGTTAAGTTACACCACTTAGTGATGTTTTAGAGTTTTGTTAATGTGAAAATCTAACTCACTGATTGGAGTGTGTTGTGATTTCCTTTCCCAAGTTATATACCTTATTATGTTGGTGAATTGATATTTATACTCCATAGTAATTAAATTACTAATAGTGTCCTATCCTTATTTTATTTGTCTTAATTAGTTAATTCTAAGGATCAATAACACATTTCTTATCTTCTAAATTCTAACAATATTCAGAAAAATGATAAAAGAATTTGGGTTTATAAAAAAAATTATATGTTCATGTGAAAAAAAAAAAGGATAAGATTAATTAAGAATAAGTTAGCTCAAATTTTAAAAACACGAAAAGCAGAAAAATAAGTTAAATGAAATAAAGAGGGATATTTTAAATAACAAATTTGGAGTATAATTAACAACCGGAGCTGTAAATAACAATTTTCAGTGAAAATAGGTAAAACTTTAATAGAAAAAGAAAATATGATTAG
The DNA here is from genome assembly GCA_958496215.1 of Verbena officinalis. Lineage (NCBI taxonomy): Eukaryota > Viridiplantae > Streptophyta > Magnoliopsida > Lamiales > Verbenaceae > Verbena > Verbena officinalis. The sequence goes on from OY292385.1 coordinate 4,559,390, forward strand.
GTATAGAACCTTCCATAGAATATACTCAACAGTCAACACCAACGGTTAGATAGTTTAATCGGATGAGATTTGTGTATAGAATACCTGGGTTGGAAGGACAGCTCTTAATTGGGTTTATGCAGTATCCAAGTCCAGAAAAAATCATGTGGGAGAATATATATATATATATATATATATATATATATATATATATATATATAGGGATAATTATAAAAAATTTCCTGAGGTTTGGTCTTTTTTCTGAAAACACATTGAAATCTTAAAACATTGCAAATACCCCTTGGTAAGCTAAAACCTTACAAATATCCCCTTGAAATATAAAAATGTATTACATAATACCTCCTGAAAAATCTTACAAATGCCCCCTTAGGGGGTAACTGTAAGGTTACAAGGTTTCAAGGTATTTTTTATAAACGACGTAAACCTAAGGGTTTTTCGTAACTGGCCCATATATATATTCAACAAAGATACCCTAAATATAAGTGACATCAAGGACACATTTACTAAAATTTCTTTCAAAATTTCAATAATTTGAGGTGTTATGACTTATGAGTCCCATGCATTTCCATCACTTGAGAAGCTAAGGAAAAATATTCCACCAAATTGTGAGGTGAAGAGCAGAGCTTACTATAATTAGAATGAAATGAAAGGAAATTTTCATGAAGGGATCACCACAGGGTAAGACTCTACTTTAATAGGATTGCCCAATTATGGAAACTCATCATGAACACCATGCAATAGGTAAAGATGTGACAATGACAAAAGTCTGACCACACTTTTTTAATTCAGGAAGCTAGGATGATAATTCAATCTTCCTGCGGCATTCAATGCATCAAAATTAGTGAGTTTTAGTACTATGTATCACATGTAATATTTAGGCTCTTATGTTTTTAAATGAGATCTACAATGCATGGATATTTTTTTAAGAAATTATTATATTATGTAGTGTCGAATGTTGTGTTGGACATTCGTAGCTTATACTTCTATAATAGTAAATGTTGAATAAAATTTGTGTTGCTGTATCAGTATTGCACCGTGTCTCTGTATTGCAGTATCCATATCCGTATCCACACATAGAGTGAGATTAATATTTGAAATAGCTAGGTTTTGTCGTGAACCTGATATATAAACTATATGACAAATATAAAAAATAATTATGTGGCTGATACTTTCCTTAAATACGATTTTGCACTTGAATGTCCCTATGGTTTGGCCAATAGTCTTCTCTTTCTTCCATTTCTGAAAATGTTTGGATTAATTCAGGAATTTCTTCAATTTCACGACTGATGCAAAGTCCACCTCTATTTAATTTGAGTAGTATCAATTTAATCTTTTATTAGGGATAACTATCCAAATCCCTCGAAGTTTTGCTTAAAAATTCGAAACACCATCCAAACCTGAGAAATCTTACAAATATTCCTTGAAAATATAAAAATGTAAAACCTTACAAATGCCTCATGACAAAAGATTTTGAAAATTTCGGTGGTGTTTTGAATTTTTTAGCAAATCTCAAGAGCTTCGATATAATTCACCTGCATTTATATAAATAATTTCTTTCTATTTCACCTTAATTAATCCTTTTTTAATTACATACACACATTTACTGAAAGAATTTTTTTTTTCTAAAGATCTGAAAACATGTCAACATATAATTGCCCAAACTAAGTGTTTGCAATTTCTTCTCGACCGCAGGTGTCTTTTTAACTCCTTTATTCCAAAATTAATATATGACAAATTTTGATCTCGTATACATTCCTCATGTTATTTGTCATCTTTCAACAAGTAAATGTTCCCCTTTGTTACAATTTTGTGATTCTAGTTTTCGTGTATCACAATGAAATTTGTGATCTTCATGGGGAATTCGTTAATTTCTTCAAATATAAATTAGATTTTCACATGCATCTTTGAAATAATAATCAAATATCACCAATTTAATTATATTTCAAATCTAATTTTTAATTTATTTTGGGATTTACATGTAACTACCCTAAAGTCTAGGGTATTTATAATTCAATCCATCTATTATGAGAAATAACGATATAGTCCCTAACATTTTAAAAAAGACTTGTAAAAAATTGACGTAAAACTTGAAAATTATGTCTAATTATGAAAGTAATGATCATTGTGGAGCTTAAATTCAGACAATGACATTTTAAAGGGAGATTTTAAAGATGCATAATGGTCATTTTATCATCACTTCTTTGATATATCTCTCTGGGGAGTCGTTTTCATTATCAGATACATGGAAACATCACAGTACATTAATGATCATGGATCGATATATGGCACGAATATATTCTTACACACATTTAATTCCAGATATTTTTATTGTTCGTTTTCATGTTTCCAGTAATAATATATATATATATATATATATATATATATATATATATATATATGCATCAATTGGTCTGATGCCAGCATATGCATGCATATATGTATATCTTGATATTTTTATTTTATTTTACTAAATTCAAAAAATGGGTACGGTAGTAGAAATCGTACGTTTACCATCTTCTTGATTTTGCCTTGTGACTATGAACTTTTATATATATTCTTTCAATTTTGGTTAAAAAATATTCAATTCTTGCTAGCTATAAATTAAATTCACCGGAAAATTAAAACCGTTGAAATATTCTCAATTTCAATTCTGCCGAAAAGTCGAACCGATGTATTACATATGCGAGCATTTGGTATATATGGTTTTCAATATCAACATCGTGTGCCAACATCTAATAATTAATATATGTAGCAGGCAAAATATTATTGGGACGTACGACATCATCTTCAAGAGTTAACAAGCCACTAAATGGTGTAGCTTAAATTTAATAGTTCGATTCTATATTAATTTAATCAGATATTTTGCATTATATTTGGAGAAAAGCCCAAATAATTTAACCTTTTTATTAATTTGTATCTATGATTTTTTGTAATACACATTTTAGATTGGAGTTTGGAGGAAAATCCCACGTACTTTATGTCTCATAAAATACTCTCATTTTGTTTCTAGTCTCGTACATTATGAGAATCTTACTAAATGTCCCAAAGATGGTTTTCCGTCAATTAGCTAACCGTCAATCCACCTCATATTGCAGTCTTCTAATAGGAATTGAATCTCACTTTATTGTGTTTATAATCATCAATTAATGAAAAAACCAACATTGAGACATAAATTGAAATTTTTTATATTTTATGGGACGTAAAATAAGATTTTAATAATGTGTGAGACAAGAAAAGCAATACTTGAGAAATAGTGAGAATCTGCTTTTTTTGGTTTTTATTTGATCTTAAATAGTTGAATACTTGTCTATAATCCGGCCAGTAAAGTGATCTCCACATTTACTGAATCTGCAATTGATATCATCAGAATGTCAGAAATTAAATGACACCCCAAATAGCTGATCAATTCCATGCATGCAGATCATTACTCGTATATCTATCTTCTATGGATAAGGATAATTAACTTTGACTTGAATTCAGTGCACATAGGTCATGAAAACATAGAATTAAAACATGGTTACCAAAAAGTCTAGATTTTTATTATGTATTTTTATATTATTATGAAAAAGATAAATCTATTTCCGGAATTAAGATTTTATATTATAATAAATCTCCATAAAAATTTTAAGAATAGCCCACGAAAAAAAATCCAATTAATTTCAATTTGATTTTCCATATTATGGCCTAGATATTGTTAATTAATATTAAGTTTTGGATGATTTTCAATTTCAACAATACATTGAGTGAAGTGCCAAAGATTAATTAAAATTTGTCAAATTAATTTTGAATAATCCCAATTCCCAAGTACTGTTTGGCCCTGAGTTTTATTAGCCAATACATGTCACACAAGTGACCCCAAGCTAGCCCTCCAAAAATAGTTGCAAGAAATTACAAATTCCAACTCTTCTTCCATTTGTTTTTCAACTCGTGCTTGCCTATATATATACACACTCGTCTCTGCTTATTTCTCATGTATTATCTGCTTCTCAGCTTCTCAGCTTCCCAACACAAGATTTCAATTTTCTTCTCTCTCTCTGTAGACTCACACAGGCATTTAAGATATAACCATGTTCTCTAAAGAAGATGCTCGGACAGCAGTTGGTATCATAGGTTTGTTCCTTTCATATAATATCCATAGTGTTTACAATTTTAAGTTTTTAATAATTTATAGTAATTTATAAATTAAAAAGTATTTTATGTAGTATTAAGTGGTGAAATTTAATTTGTATATATGTTTATTTACATTTTACGAGTCCAAACTAATGAGTTCTTGATTTGTTTAATTTCTTTTCCAGGGAATATCATTTCACTCGTATTGTTCTTGTCTCCCGTGTAAGGCTTCAATTCCTTAATTAATTATGTGTCTTTTCGTAATTTTATTTCATGATTTTTTCCAAACAATTGTACCCCTCAATTTTTCCATAATTACAAAATACCCTCTCTCTTTTTCAAAAATTATAGAAACCCCCCTGAGATTTCAAACAATTACAAATTTTAGGGTTTTTTTTGTAAGATTTTGTATAAAGTACGGTGGGTTTTCTGTAATTTTTGAAAATAGAAGGAGTATTTTATAATTATGTCAAACTTAGGGGTATTGTTTGTAATTCGCCCTTAATTTTTTCTATTTAGAGAAATTACGAAAAACCCCCGCGGTACGTAACATTTTATTTCATTACAAAATATCCCGTGAAGCTAGCTAAAAAACTGCAAGAAATCAGTCTATTTGAGGGAGTTTTTGTAATTTATGAATACTGATGTATTTAATAATAATTACTTTCTACTTTTGTGTGATTGGTGATCAAATATTATATTATTTTAGGCCAACATTTTACCTTATATGGAAGAAGAAATCCGTGGAGCAGTACTCACCAGTGCCATACTTAGCCACCTTTGTTAACTGTGGGCTTTGGGTACTATACGGACTGCCTATGGTACACCCTCACAGCACTCTGGTTGTGACCATAAATGGGACTGGCTTTGTGATTGAAATTCTGTATCTATCACTATTTCTCGTATTTTCCGACTCCAAGAAACGGCTGAAGCTGGTGGTGATTGTGGTTGCGGAATGCATATTCTTGGCGGTTTTGGCCCTTCTCGTGCTGACTTTGGCCCACACCACCAAACTCCGGTCGACCGTGGTCGGTAGCATTTGCATGGCTGGCAACATTTTGATGTATGCTGCACCCTTATCGGTTATGGTACGTACTGCTTGTCTATTTTATTTTTTTTTGTTGAAAATTTAATTACTTTTTCTTTAACTTCATTGCATTCTGAAGAATTGTATCTGACTATCTCGAAATTTAGTTTTATAAAATATTTTTTTTAGTTTGAGAAATTATTATATAGCCCTAAAGTTTTAATAAATATGTAAAGTTTTCAAAAATACATCTGAAAGTTCATCTGGCTGAAATCCTACAGAATATTTATCAAAAAATTTAGGTACTGTATAGTAATTTCTCAAGTTAGAGAAATCAATTCAAGATTACACTATATTTCAGGATACCAAGATATAATTCGCCCTTTCGTATATTATTTATGGCTAGCGTGTATTATATATTTTGTGATAGAAAAAATCTTACAAGAAAACCTTTCAAAATTTGCTCACATGCCATTGTTTCTAATTCACCAAAACGAAATTCTAAACTATCGTTTTTACTATTTCATAAAAAATGAAAAAGAAAAAATTCTGGTCTAATTTAACTTTTTTCAATAATCAGTGGCGGAATTACATACAAGTCAATATGTTCGCGTGTATTTTTTGAAATTATTCCATAATATGTAGTGTATTTTTTATTCGGTAACTCTCCAAATATTTTGTAGTACACACTCTAAATTAGGTATACTACTGACGTTAGGGCCCTGTCTCCACCACTGCTTATAATAATAAAATGTAAATTTCCGAATTTTCAAAATCTTGCTTTTCCGAAATCTATTTTGGGTGGTAACACGTCCGAATTATTGGATCGTCTCAGAATTTTCCAAAGATGAAAATCAAACGTTTGGATTTAAAATTTGATCTAAGTGTATGAATTTATTCTTGTCGTGCAGAAATTAGTAATCACAACAAGAAGTGTGGAATATATGCCATTTTTCCTATCTTTTTTCTCCTTCCTAAATGGTGTTAGCTGGACTTCTTATGCCCTTATCCGCTTCGATCCCTTCATTGCTGTAAGTAATTTATTATTTTTTAAAACATAATTTATGCCTACCAACTATAGATTGTAGAATTTTTTTAGTTATAAATTTCATTTTAAAGTTTATACTAAATTTCTAAAAAAAGTCATTTTTTTCATAAAAAGGTTTAATAAATAGTTAATATTTTTATGCAGGCCCCCAACGGTATGGGAACTTTACTTGGTCTGGCCCAATTGCTATTATATGCGACCTTTTATAGGTCCACTAAGAGAATGATGGCTGAAAGAAAAGTCCAAGGAGAAGTGGGCTTGGCAGAAAAACCAGCTGCAACCAAAGAGATTAATGGAGTTTAGGACCAACTAATTATACTCGAGAGAGATTAGTAATTTTAGACCTATTGTTAACCAGTTTCTCTTCAATATCTCCTTTGTTTGTATCTTAAATGTATTATGTTGTCTTAAAATGTTTGGGAATTGTAGTAGTAATTTTATAATTTTCTCTGATTTATTCACTATACCTAAACTTTCAGCTTGTGAATTTTTTAGATGTAATTTTACTCTTATATCCCTAAAGTTTCCTTGGTGATTTACATATTAGGGGTATATATGTGACACAATGTTTTTTTATGAATTAAACCATACTATTAATAATGTCTGGGCTACAGCACAAACAAACAACAATACTGATATGGATCATGCTAATAGTTGGATATTTGGCCCAAGTTCGAGTATTGAGCCCACTACTATTGAAGACATAAAAATAGCTCATAGAAGTCCACATCAAGATTAGTTAAGAGCTAAGATCGCGCCACATGTACCTTGCTTTGTAGGAAACATATATATAGCTATCATTCCACTTTGGTGTGGAACTTAACTTGTACACATCATTCTAAATGTATTGAATTTATTTAAGTATCTTTATCCTGAATTATATCTAATTCTTCAAAATTAGGTGAACTTAGAACTCGTAAAGTCCGTTGGTCAGTATTGTAGTTCTTGATCCTAAGGTCTGAGTAGATTCGTCCCATTAAATTTAACAACTCTGTTGCAAGTACAAATTACATAAAGTCCAAAAAGAACAATACAAATAAGAAATACATTGGGGAATAAAAAAGACCGTAGGAAGGACATGGAGGAAAAATCTGCGTAACTTTTCGAAGTGTTGTATCCTCTGAATCGGAAACATCAACGAAGAAACGAGGAATCGATACCTGAGTACCTGTGAATTCCCCAATGTCGATTCAAGCTTTTCATTCCAACAAACAAGGATAATAAAGTATATGAAATAATAAAAGAGGCCAAATCTCCACCAAAAAAATAAATAATAAAAGAGGCCGAATGAGTTCATATAAGTGCACAATCAAGCTCAAAACAATCTTCCAAATGAGTTCAGCTTCGTAATTTGCAGTGTCATATCCAGGCCCAGGACCAGGCCCAAGCCCAAGAACTTATTAAAATATTCCTAATGGATCCGAATCTGGATCTGGACCAAGCCAATACCCACATATTATTACCGGTACCCAAAACCCAATTTTCCAAGTCACCGCTGTACTGCCGCGAGACCCCAACTCACCGCGCCGGTAACCACCAAAAAGGCCACGGTCAAAATTCTGCGCCGCTGCAACACCCAAATCATCCACCGCCACATCCGGAAAACCACTATGATCTACACCTGCTGCAAGCCCTAACCGGAATCCCAAAGAAACTCAGCCTTCGTTTGAGCGCCACTTCCTGCAACTGCATATTCAAAACGGACCTGGTATATTAATGTTCTTGCATTTCCGTTATGCAATGTTTCCTTGCATTTCTGCCTCTATTTTCTTACATAATTGGATCTGCGAGTGATCTAAAGAACGCATGATTCTCATCAAAGGACACATTTTTATGTGTGTTTTACGAGTGTAATGATCGGAAAACAGAGGTGGGTTTTTCTAATTCAATTTGAATTATGTTATTTTTTTCGACTTAGTGCGATTGAATTATGGTAGTTGGAGGTTTTTAATAGGAAATTGGCTGATGAATTGATTTATCTGATTGATCTAATTAGTGATGTTAAATTCTTAAAATTTCTTTTCTATAAATCTAACTTTCATGGGTACTGGAATACAGTGCTTGTGTTAGTGGAATTTCAATAGTTCTTATGGTAAAAATCTTTCTTTCACATTTTCACCTTGGATCAACTGAAGTGCAACTGACAAAGGCTTTAATTTGTGAGTTCTAATATTGACCAGTGATTATGTAGAAAAGAATTTGTAGACGTACTCGGGTATGGACCTCCGTCGTACTTCATAAAATTTTATAAGTTATTTTAAGGACAGCACTTTTCGTAAGTCAGTTATGGATAGAACTCTTTTATATGAAAATTTGAGAAGAGGCGGCTTTCGTTTAAATTGGTATAATTTCAAATTCATGGCATTGATTGTGAATTTGAGTTTTCTTTCTATACTTTAAAGTGAAACTTTGTGAGTGTGCGCAATAGAGTTTAAGGTTGTAGCAGATAGTTTGCGTTGGAGCATTTGGTAGTTTTAAATAGTTGAATACTTTAATGACTCCAATACTAAACTTGTAACTTTTATTGGTTCTCTAAACAATTCAAATCCGACCAACTAGTTAAAGTAGTTAATGGCATTTCGATACACTCTTGTAGAAAATATAAATTTATATTGATATATATGCAACTCATATTGTCCATAGCATGAAAGATATGCTAGTTTTCATTAATTGCAAGGTGACTGATTTAAATAAAGACAAAATGAAAGAATATGGAAGTCGAAAGATTAGCCGATTATGTTACGTGGCTTTAGAGATCACAAAATTGGCAGAGAGCACTGCGGGTGCATGTCGTAGTTTTTCAACTTCAATCCTTTTCCCTCTTTTTGATATGAACATTTTAAGGATTTATAAAATTTACACACTTGAATTCGACTCTGTTTTTGGGGCATTTACAGTTCAGTCTGAACATTGGGGCGACAGATCTAAGAGGTACATATTGGGCGATACATATTGGCGAAGGAAGAAACGAGGAATCAAAATCTAGGCAAAATCCATCCTATCGGGTTTTCTTCAGCTTCTTCTCCGTTTCCAGGTTATCAATTAATTTTATTGTATGAAGATTTTTTTTCACATGAGTTTTATGGTTTTCAGTTTTGCTTTGTTAATTTAATTTTCTGCTTGATTTCTGTCCATAGTTTTGTGTGTGTAAAATTTCTTTTTCCTTCTCAATTTCTTATTCTCATGGATTTTGTATGCAAAGCTTGATTATGTTGTACGTTTTAGTAATTGCCCTTCTTTGTATTTATCATTGAATTTAGGGGTTCAGTGAAACTCTAGATGAGTGTTGTCTGAGTGGGATAATTTGTTCTGCATGCCTCTTTGTTGTTTCTGTGATATATAGGAATTTCGGTAAAGCTATGCAAATAGGTGTTTCTTTTGCTTGTCCACTCATTTCTCTTTGCCTTAGCAGCTCTGATTCTGTAATGAGAATCTGTATGCTTATCTAGTATTTGGAATGTCTAATATTAGGGTCTAAGTTATGCGGATGGAACAGTGCCATTGGAATTTGGAATGTTTAAATTATTTCTGTTCTTTCCTTTTTCTTAAAAATAATTTAGTTTAATCCAGTTACTCACTGAACGGAACCAAAGAAAACTCAATAATTACTGGCTTGAGTGGTTGGGTGTTTGGCACACTACTAATGAGTTCGATTCAATTTTTGTTAAGTGAATACCTTTAATTGTACAAGTAAAGGAATATTATCCGTACTGTCCTTAGTTAATTAATACATGATTTAAAAATGGAGAGAATTGTGCATGATCAAGGGAGGATTAGAGGTTTTAACTATTAAAGAGACGATAAGTTTTAGACTAATGAAATTATGGTGCATGAACTCGATTTCTTCTTTAGGTATCAAGCTCTAAATCGGACAGGTTAAATGCTTTTCAAAATCAATTATTTTCAAACTGAGATGACGGAAGTTAATTATTATAACTAACATTACTCCTCTTTTTATTGTTTCAGAGGACATTGTTGCACTTGTAGAAAACAGTGGAGAAAGCTTGTGAATTGCTCTCCAAAGCAAAATAACAATCAATTAAGTGAGATAATGAACCAGCAACAGCAATCGATCCTCCTTAACTCTTCATCCCGATTTCCCCCTCCACCAGGTATAACACAAACAATCTTATTGATTGAAAAAGTTTGTGTTTTTACTAAATTGCAAATGTGGTTTTTCACTAATCATAGTTTATGGCTTGTAAGATGTGTAGTTCACTTTGTAAGATGTGTAGTTCACTTTGTAAGATGTGTAGTTCACTTTTGGTGATAACATGTTCTTTATTTGGATATTCTTTTCCCAATGCATTTGACGAAGGTCCGTTATTCATGTGATTTCAGTTCGTTAGACAATTTCAAGATATTTATTGAACAAGGTTTTTGAAAGTCAACCGAATTCTGAGGAAATAAATGATATCTAGTTAATTTAGTATCTTTCAATCCATGTAAGTAATTATGTTTCAATATTTCTTTTTCTTGAAGGAGTGAAGTTTTCATATGGCACGGCTGGGTTCAGAGCCGATGCATCGTTGCTGGAATCAACGGTGTTTCGTGTGGGAATACTGGCAGCATTGAGGTCCATTCAGACAGGGTCAGCTATTGGTCTCATGATCACTGCTTCCCACAATAAGGTATTACCAAATGGCCACCTTATCTAAAAGCTCAAGCTATTAGAGATGTGAATCATTAAGTATATAAATATCTCAATAGGTATCAGATAATGGGGTCAAAGTGGCGGACCCATCTGGTGGAATGCTGACTCAGCAGTGGGAACCCTTTGCTGATGCCATTGCTAATGCTCCAGATCCAAATTCGCTTATCCAGGTACAAATATGCATCCATTGTTGGCCCACTTCTGCATATATGATTCAAGAAGAATTGACTTTAAAATAATTGATTTCGGCAGAACTGGTTTCGAAATAGTTGATTCTCTAAAATCTCCGGATTTTTGCTTTTATAGAATTCAGATGATTGCATTTGAATGACCTAAGAGCAGTTATAGCTCAGTACAAATTCCCTTGTACCACTATAAAACTAGCAGGGCCAAACTCACCCTTAGAATAAAACTGTTGCACATGAACGATGCCTTGTTTCAAATGTGTTTTTCTGTTTTGGTCAGGAATCTATGAATTATGAGAGAAATTAGTTTTTTATGATAGTAATGAGGGTTAATATAGGTGAAATTACAGATTGATCCCCCATATTCAGAAAGTTCCCTCGATATATGGACCTTATTGTAAACCCTAACGAAGGAGTGAAAGGAGTACCGTACATTTAAATTTTATAAAAAAATAATCAAAGATAATTTAAATATAATTATAAGATTTAAGACAAAGGATAAAATTCTCGATTGATCTTTGGCATAAGCTGGGTCCAAGGGTAAATCTGGAATACCACCACAAATTTTGACGGAAACCATAAAAAACACTAACAGCAACTAACGACTGGACTAATCTTGTTAGATGATGCATAAACTGAGTGAGTCTTTGTTATTTTTCAAATGAGGGGAGATCACCGTAATTTCACCTATCCTCAGAGGGTGTAATTGAAATCAACCTTCGTATCTATGTTTTGGTACATTTTGCATTTGAATTAGGAATGAAAACTGCACCTTCTTATAGTTGGGGGTGGCTGTGTGGTGGATGGGTGGGTAAATTTCAGATAATTGGTGTAGTAATTTCAGTTGCAGGAGAGCAATTAACATATCAATATTTTGCTTCCTCATGTTTATGTGGTTGAATATGATTTTTTGTTGCCTATTGAAACAGTTGTTAGATGATTTTGTAAAAAAGGAAAATATTACAGTTGAAGGAGCCCCTGCAGCAGAAGTTTTATTGGGAAGAGATACTAGGCCCAGTGGGATGGCTCTTGTGGAGGCTGCTAAACAAGTATTAACCCCCTTAATTTCTGTTAATTTTGTCAATCCTTGGTGCAAACGCTCATAATATCATTTAGTTGTTTCTTCCTCATCTTCATTATGCTGATTAGGGCATAACTTCAATTATGGGAGCCACTGCTACAGATATGGGAGTTGTGACAACTCCTCAGCTGCACTGGATGGTTCGTGCCAAAAATAAGGGCCTTGAAGCATCTGAAGACAACTATTTTAACCAGCTTTTGACGTCTTTTAGGTTAGTTTGACTATTAGGAAGAGATGTTTTATATTTTGGAATCATATACCTATTTCCAAGATTAAGGTTGTGCCTACCAACTCTAAAAAAAGCACTTTTGTGCTTTCTGCTTTTTTTCTGCACTCAAGAGTTTTCGGAAAACCAGCTTCTGCTAATTTTTATATTTTAAGCAGAAATAATCTGAAAGCTAGAAGCACCTAACAACATGCTTTTGGCTTTAACTTCTAGCTTCTAGGTAATTTTTGTAAATAAATAGAAGTTTCTTTTTTATTTTTGACAAATAAATAGAAGTTTCTTGAGAGTAGTAAAAGTGGGTCTTAGCATTTTTTTCCATTCACTCAAACTACTTTTTTCTCCACTTATTCCCGACTTGCTAGTCCAATTTTGTACAACTTCTGCTTCTACTTTAGCTTCTCCAAAAGTAGCAGTGTTTGCAAACACTCACTAAATTTAGGTGCTTGTTTAATTTTCAGATGCTTGTTGGATTATGTTCCCCAAGGAAATAGCAGTAATGTGAATGACAAACTGATAGTGGATGGGGCTGATGGTGTTGGTGGAGAGAAGCTTGAAAAGTTGAGGAAGGATTTGAGTTATTTAACAATTGATGTTCGTAATTATGGTGATGGTGTACTTAATGAAGGTGTAGGTGCTGATTATGTGCAGAAAGAGAAAGTTGTTCCTCGCAGCTTTGGTCCAGCTGATGCTGGTATAAGGTGTAGTTCTTCCTTCCATTCTTGTTTCTTATGTACAATAAGGTGTTTTTTGCAAACTCTAAGAAAAAGCACTTTTCTGCTAAGTTCTTTCTTTCAGCACTTCAGGAGTGTTTGGAAACCCAGCTTCTGCTTATTTTAAACAGAAATAAGCTAGAAGATAGATGGACCTAAGGACTTCAGCCTCTAGCTTTCTAGGTTATTTTTGTTAATAAATGGAAGTTTCTTGAGAGTAGTTGAAGTGCTTCTCAACTTTTTTTTTGCCAAGCACTCAACTGCTTTTACTTTTCACTTTCTTTTTTCCAAACACTCACCGATTTTACTACTACAAGTTTTACAGCTTTATCTCGAGAAGCAGTAGAGTTTGTTAACACCCACTAAGTCCCATTTATTTCCAAGACCTAGTCATTTTTCAATGCTAATCACTAAAATGTATTAAACAGTTGGGCATGCACAACTGTCTCACAGTCTTGGTGGGGGAAGAAATATTTTGAGTTATGACATCAACTTGAAGTTGTATTTGTATCACTTTATTTACACTCGGTTTCTCTTGGTGCATTATATCATCAATTCATTCGAAACACTTGTCGGCTTCATGCAGTTATTTTTGCAATTTCCGACTTGAGTTATCATTGGAAATTTTTTCTGTAGGTTATGGTATTTTGATCTAAAGGAAATGAAATATTTGATATTAAATTTGTATGATTCTAGTATTTCAGGTGTTCCAGTTTGGATGGAGATGCTGATCGGCTTGTATATTTCTCTGTTTTACCAAATAGTAACAAGATTGACCTTGTTGACGGGGACAAGATATTATCGCTGTTTGCTTTATATCTGAAGGAGCAATTATGTATTCTTAATGGGCCTGAAGATAGGAAACCGAATAACTCTTATCAAGTCTCTCTTGGTGTGGTACAAACAGCTTATGCTAATGGGGCATCCACTGATTACCTGAAAAAGCTGGGCCTGGAAGTTGCATTGACTCCAACAGGAGTCAAATACCTGCATGAAAAAGCTGCTGATTATGACGTTGGCATCTATTTCGAGGCAAATGGACATGGAACTATCTTGTTTTCAGATGCTTTTCTATCCTGGCTGGAGATTCGTAACAATGAACTTTCATCCTCATCAAAAGGTTAATTAAGTTAATACTTTGGGCTAATTAGATCCACTAGCCCTAAGGTTTGTGCTAATTACAATTTAGTTCCTCTTTTTTTAAAATTACAAAAAAATCCCTAGAATAGGCTTATATTTGCATAGTTTGGCTTCATGTTCTATAAATTCAGGGAGGTTTTTGTAATAAAGTGAAATTGCAGGGAGTTTTTCGTAATATTTGAAAACAGATAGACTAGATTATAATTAGCCTAAACCTCAGGGGAAGTAGATGTAATTCACCCTAATACTTTTAATACCTTTTTTGTGGTGTACTTGCTTCAGATGAAAGACTTATCTCTCCTGACTGCTTATTTCCAGGTTCGGATCAACATAAGGCTGCCTTGAGATTATTGGCTGTTAGTAAATTAATTAATCAAGCTGTTGGAGACGCGTTAAGTGGGGTGCTTTTGGTGGAGGCTATCTTGCAGCATATGGGATGGTCTATCCATAAATGGAATGAGCTTTATCATGATTTACCAAGCAGACAACTTAAGGTCAGTTTTGTTTTTTTTTTTTTGTTCTAGATTGGTTTGTCCAATTTGGAGTGTACAGATCTCGCGGCAATTAGAAACGTGAAATCTATATTCTAATAGTTTTCAAGATATGATTGTCATTAGCTTTACAGAACTCGAGTGTTTGTTTGGTAATGACACAATTATCTTGTGGACGTAATTTGTAATTTCTTTTATTGGAAGATAATGTTGTAGTCATTTCTAAACCTTGACAAGCAAAACGCGTTGCTGTGTCTTATTGTTGACGAGCTGTACAACAAGTAAGATTTTATACTTTACATTCTTCTTCGTTTCTTCAGGTAAAGGTTGTGGACCGAAATGCTGTCATCACTGAAAATGCAGAGACTGTGGTTGTGAGCCCTGTTGGTATACAGGAAGCAATTAACGCTGAGACAGGTAAACTCATTTTTTTCTGTAATTTTTATCTTTCATATACTTTTAAGGGTGGGTATGATACCTTTGTACATTAAACATTTTATGAAAAAGAGGGTCAATGACATTTACTACCCCTGAGGTTTGGTTAAACTACAAAGAACTCCCTGCGTTTTCATTTATTACATAAACCCCCTTGAGGTTCCATTATTCATATAAAACCTTCCTCGGAGTTTAGTTATGTTCATGCCACTGAAAGCGTCTTTATCTCCTTTAATCCATCGGTAAAAGCTTCTTTCTGCAATCACTTCTACAAATTCTACATGAATAAGTGAAACTTGATGAAGTTTTTTGTGAGACCTATCTCAGGTAAATATCCCCAAGGAAGATGCTTTATACGGCCTTCTGGAACTGAAGATGTGGTAAGAGTATATGCCGAAGCATTGACCCAAGAAGCAGCAGATAATCTAGCTCAGTCTGTGGTCAAGCTTGTGGATCACTATCTTGGTTCATAAATCTATTAATTATCATAACAAAGTACACTAGTGTCCTTTAATTTTTATAACATTTGTTGTTAGATTCATTTTGTGATCTGGACAGTACATTGGGAAGTTAGTGTTTAAAATTGTTGAAAACATTTTTTGTTTTAAGTTTTATTCAAAATGAGTACCTAGATGTCGTTATCGACATGATCAAATGTTAAGGGGAAATTTCATTTTCGGTTTCATGACGAAAGGTCGAGGTCAAAATTAGTCCCACAATTCAGCTAATTACCATCAAACTTTGCAATCGATTTAGTAAAGTTGCAAATTTCTCAAGCTACAGGCGTAATTTATATAATTCAGTAATTCAACATGATTATTTGCAAACCAATTCCAACTATATAGAGTAGAACACAAAAGTTGTGAAAATTTAAAATCTATTTACGGTTACCATATTGTTAAAATATGTTTGATTACTCTCTTTTGTTGTGTCGTACACCTGTGTCGGATTTCTATAAATCTCACTCTTCTGTATCGTGTTGTATACCAATGTCTCTGCGCTTTGTTTTGACCTAAGTTTGAGTAATTCTATCTTTTCATCCCAATTCCCAAGTATTGCAGTTGTTGTAAGGCATATGAAAAAAAATAATCGAAGTTGGTATCTAGAAATAATCAAATTATATAAATCTTAATTTTACGTGTATATTAATTTGCATTTCTTTTACCTTCTCTAGAACTAGAAAAGAGGGCCAATAAGAGTCGGCGGAGTTAGTAAGGAGCGGACTCGTATATATTAGAGGACTTGAGTTCAATTTACGCTGCTGATATAAGGATCTTATTAGTGGACAATTCTTAATAACCTCTATAAATTGAACCACCTAAACTTTTATTGACACAAAAAAAAGAAAAAAGAAAAGAGGTAGCATTAAACGGGCATTTATCAGAATTTATACAAGTGTAGGGGGTAATCTGCTATTATTTTTAATTGAGGGTGCATATTGATCTATTAATATATTTTTGTGGTTCGAAGTGCAAATTTTCGATTTTCCGTCAATACGGTGCTGTCTTTTGTCGTTCACTTTAATCCTCTGCCAATTTTTTCGCATTCTCCGTTTCTTTCTCCATTCTCTTCTCGTCTTCGCCGCCACCATCCCGCCGGCGAGTGGACTCACTACGCTCCGATTCCTACTCCCTCATCGAACGGAACACCGATTAAGCCACCGGTCCTCGCTCTAGAATCTCGAGATCTGTCGGATCACACCTTATTTATAATCATCATCACAGGCAGACGGGTAATTCTTCTGGCTTTTTCGCCTATTTTTTATTGTTGTTGGGCATAATTCACACCCCGAGGGGTAGTACGCCACGCTGTACGTGCTAAGATTCAGGCATTGGATTTTTGTTATTTCTCTGCATTTGTTTGCTAGTGCTGGCTCTCAGTATTGGAAAGAATCCCCAATTGAAATGAGCTTTAAGTATACTGAGGTGAAACTGCGAAAAAGCTCCATGTTTTTCTCATTGATTTTGTTTTTCCAACTTTCGAATTCAGGTTTTGTGATTATCTTGGATTTGGAATCTCTAACTGTGCAGATGGAATAGTAGAATTAGAACTCGGAATGCACCACCGTAGTTGGATATACTATGTTATTTCATCTACAGACCATCTACTTCTGTTCACTAAGCCATTCATTTATATATCAGCCTGAAATGTGAACATCCTTCATCAAGATGATGCAATATAAAACCTAGTAGCAAAACTGACTGAATATGAACTCTGTACGATACCCAAAACCTTGATTCTAAATTACATTGTTTTCCAGAAGATGCTTCATGTTTGTCAAGGTAACTAGTCCAGTAGTATTCAGCCAATTGGTGTTGCAATCTATCCCAATTTTCGTTCTATTTCTTTTTCCTCTTTCATCTTTTCTAGCATAGGTTCAAGAGTGTGGGTATAAAGTAGTAGTATTTTGGTCGCCGAGTCTCCTTGAATTTTCCAGTTGAGCTAAAGTCATAGACTGTTTTTGTTTATCTTGGTGCTATAACAACGTTTGTTTTAATTTCTTTTTAATAGAACACTATGATTGTTTATTTGATTTTACTATATGTAGGTATTGTGGATCATAATACTAGTTTATTGTGTAGATATTGTAATCATTTTAAGCATTTATAATATAATCGACAGTATTATTGTACTTTAAAAGATAAAATTAGAGTCACTTTACCATTTATTATACTTTAATACATAAACAACTCCAATGCATGCTACATATTATTAACCCATGCCTCAGTCTACCCTCTTTCTCTGTCAATAAACAACTGTGGACTTTCTTAAATAATGCGGTGAAAAATGACTTGAACTGATATTAGTGAGATGAATTCAGTTGTCAACAGACCAATTCTAAGGTATTTTCCTTGGATGATTGGGTTCTTTTGCTTTGTTTCAGGGGAAAACTATGGATGTAGAGTTGCAGAATATCAAAAAATGGATAGTCCTTTACCCAATTTACATAAATTCGAAGAAAACCCTAGCTGAAGGTCGGAGAATCAATGCCAGCAAAGCATGTGAAAATCCTACCTGCACCGAGATTTATGATTGCTGTGTCCATCTCAAACTACCCTGCGCAATTGAGGTAATCTTTTAAAATAACTATTGTTAACAATTGAATTTCCAAATTCGTCCTTTTATTGGGTTGTGAAAATGGAACTGACTTTAATGGGCTTTTCTTGGAATTCTAAATCAATTTTAGAGTGAGAAGGCATATCCAAGGGATTTTATGCAAAGAGGGAGAGTGAGGGTATTGTTGAAAAGAGAAGATGGAAGTCTATGCAATCCTGCCATTTCTTCAAGTAAGTAGTCATATTTGATTTCAACTTTACGAGATGTTTGCAGTGTTAATTACACCTAGACCCTAGTAATATTGATTTAAGTACAACTCGTGTACCTACTTTGAAAATATTACAACACACTCCGCATAAGTTTGAAATATTACCTTCGACCACCCATGAGTTTTAAAAAGCTTAACTAACCCCCACGAGTTTGAACCTCCAAAATCAGCTCACATGGGTGCTCAATTGTAATATTTCAAACTCATGGGAGGTGCGCTGGAATATTTTCCCAAGTTGGGACACGAGTTGTAATAAATTACTAATAAATTTCCCATTTTTGGTCGTCTTTGAGATTCCAATAACATTTTTTTTTCATTGAGCTTTCATGTGGTGGAGTTTTATGTAGCTCTTTATTCAATTTGTGCTGCTAATATCGTCTAAAAATTCTCTCGTTGGGCTGATTTTTCAGGGAAACAACTAATGCTTCATGTTGCTGAATTGGTCCCACGACATCCTGGTCGAACCAAGAAGCAAGAGGCCGCCTCTTCGTCATCAGCTGCTGCTCCTTCTAAATCTGGAAAGGGTGGAAGGAAGAAGAGATAGTGTTCCAACTTTAATTCTTATCTGATTATCTTTGTTGTTAAGAATTTGGTCTAGACTATTGAAGAACACTAATCTCTCTTTGATTTGAGGTTAGGATTTTGTGTCAAATGTCTGAGGTAGCACATATGTTTCTTTAATTTGTGATCTGCAAGTTGCTCCTATTATATGGGACATTGTTCAAGTTGATCAATTTTTTTTTATTGTTGAACTGTTTAATCATTATTAATGTAGTAACATGATAAAGTGAAATGTTAAAAGAGAGTTTTTTGTAATTTCTGAAAAAAGGAGGAACTAAATTATACATAGGAAAAATCTCAAGGATAATAGATGTAATTCACCATATATTCACACATATTAACAAAAAAAGTTAGAAAATCATCTATAATTTATATTATCAAAAACTTGAGCATGAAACTAAATTACATCTGGATTTCTATTTGTCTATACAAAATACGTACTCGACTACCAGTACATAAATAACCAAACCGTGGTGATCTTTACTCCTCTCCAACAAAATTAATTAGAAATTCATTAATGAGCTGTTGATCACCCTCATCAAGATTATACATTTATCTAAGCAGATAAGAATTCACAGATCATCATCGGTAACTCAGAGAAAATATTAAGAACTGAGCAAGGTTTTCTCTTCCTCTTCGAGTCGTCTCAACCATTTCAATCCCAGATCACATCCTGCATTAGCAGCAATTTCAAATTGTTCTCTTGCCATCTCAACAGGATTAAGCTCATGGCTTCCACCATTCTTCCTCGATTTTCTCTTTACATTGAATTTGGTTATTGATTCAGGAACTTCAGCACCTAAAACATTAGTAACAAGAGTGTAAATTGCAAAGTGATAAAAAACCTGAACGAAGAAAATATATGGGAAAAACACGATTGTAGTCCCATTATTTCCAAAGCGTTGCATTTTTGCAGCATTATTTTCATAAATCCATTTTTAGTCCCATATTTTAACGAAACATTGCAGTTCTCTCCCTTCCGTCAAATGGTTGATGGAAAATGCACGAGAATCTCGGGTGTGATGCTAGAACCCATCAACTGATGGGGTAAAATGCAATTTTGATCCCTTAGTTTTCGAACCACGGCAATATTGGTAGCTATATTGATTTTTTAAAAGAATAAATTGTGTATATCCCTAACTTTCCCAGCAATAAGACAAGGTGAATTTTGAATTATAATTGATCAATGACCAATCCAAATCCCAAAGAAACATCATATGATATTTATAGTTGCCTAAACATTTAACGAAGACAAATTGTTGACTTCCATGGGAAAAGAGCTAACCTCTAAGCAGAAGCGATCCATAGGCTATGGCAGCCCCAGAATGACCCTGCATGAAATCAATATGAGGAAGTTATTTAATGCAAAGTTTCGTACTAGAAGAATATGAATATTCAAGATTGCTGAGGTCCCAAGAAACATCATTTCTTTAAAGCAGTTTATAAAAAGGGTGAATTAAATCTACCACCCTGGAGGTTTGCCATAATTACAATTAAGTGTCCAGAAGCACATAATTTGATTACCTTCTCAGATGCTCTGTGAAAACACCATATGGCAGAGGAAACATCTTGTTTCACACAATCCCCAGTCAAATATACAGCTCCTAAGAGGTAGAGAGCACCAGGATGCAACTAAAACATCAAAACATATAATAAGATTTCGAAAAGCAACATCTTTCAACATAAAAGTAACAAATAAATAGAAAAAAAAAAAACTTATCATTTATGCATGAGTTGCAGAAAATACCTGATCAACTGCCTTCTCAATATAATAGAAAGCTTGCTGATCCGATTGCACATAATCATTCTGCGAAAATGTAAAGCAAATATTAAAAATGGAACAGAAAAGTAAGATACAGTATGGTGATGACATTATGTTTCCTCCACAAGTTATAAGTTCTAGTAAGTAAAAAGATTAATAGCAGTTTTAAATCTCTCTGTGAATGCTTCCGACTTTCCAACTTTAGGTTAGTGTCCTTTTAAGGAAACTAAGTTTGGATCAACAGTCATATACATCTAGGAAATTTGAAATGACATGAAGATGAATGGTAAAAGAATCTCAGATGGTCTAAAATGACATGGAATATACAGAATTCAAGCCATCCAGATTCAAAAGAACATTTCTAATCTCAAATTTACATAGAGCATATGTGCAGCATCTTAGTTTTAGGTAAGTAAATAAAGTGTAAGAAGAATTGGGTTTGTCCGACTTTAGTAAGCTTCTTAAACTTTATGAAACTAGTTTAATTTCTCCATCATAATCAAAAGCCAATATAGTGGGTGCTTGCAAACTCTACTGCTACTGGAGAAGTTAAATTTGTAAAAAGTTGTAGTAAAACCGGAGAGTGTTCCGAAAGAAAAGATGAAAAGCTTAGAAAAAAAAAGGGCAGTTGACTGTTTGAAAGAAATAAACTGAGAAGCCCTTTTACTACTCTGAAGATCCTTCCATGTATTTATGGAAATAACCTAGAAGCTAGGAGCTGAAGCCAAAAGCATGTCCCTAGATGCTTCTAGCTTATTTTTGCTTAAAATAAGCAGAAGCTGGTTTTCCAAACACTCCCAAAGTGCTGAAAAAAAAGTATTTGGCACAAAACGCTTTTTTTAGAGTTTGCAAACACTGCCATATTAATTTTAGCTATCTAACCTTGACTCTTAGGCGGCAACCGAGTTCATATTGTGCCTCTGGATCACCCATCTCAGCGGCTTCCACTAGCAAAGCAGCCCCTCTATTTTGAAGGGAAAATAAATGTAACAAGTTTAGACAAAATACTGAATAGTTTCATTTCTTTGCCAGTGCACAATCAAAATATACTATAAAAATCCCAGTGGATGGCTACTGAGGGATAATAAAGTAGAAGAACAACAAATTGAGAAGGTAGAAGTTTAACAGTATGAAGGGTGAAAAAAACCACGTACGCTCAATTCATCCAACTTTGAAGCAAAATTGTTAAGAAATTTTCAACTCATGGCCAATTTAATAATATCAAAAGGTGTAAAATATATCACGCTGTTACAAAGACACAGTTTCAACAGGAAGTAAGCCTTACACAGCTTTATTTGCACCAGGGACATGGTATTGCAGATGCAATTTGGACAACCAATATCGAGCATGAGTATTCGAGTTGTCAGCCTCAAGGGCCAACTCAAACTTTTCCTTTGCTCCCTGAATAGATTAGGATTCAACTAGAGTAAGATTCCCTTTGAAAAACAAGAATAAACCAGACAAGCTCCAAGCTAAAAACATTAAGAATGTACTTAAATGATGCAACACTTGATGATGGTAATAACAAAAAGATTCCTGTAAAAATTCCAAATTTTGAAAATGGAGGGTTTCTATAAAAGACAAACTACATAAAAGCTCAAGCACAGCACAAAAATAATTGGAAACCATAACTTCAGGTCTATATGGACTAACTGCAGTCTTCATCTCAACACAGTAATTCCAAATTGTACCATAATCTAACCAAATATGATCTCAATTTCACACAATGCTCTAATAAACGCAACACAAGCATAATCTACAGCAGAAAATGAGAAAATAGATTTTGTTCTCATTTCACATTCAAGCATGAAAATTACCCTAAGCAAAGGGATAAGACGCTTGTCATTAATTTCACAATAATCAATAACTCTATCAACTTCCTTCAAATCTCTAAATCCTCTGGCTATAAACTCCATTGCCTTCTTATTCCTACTATGCATTCCTCTCTGTGATAGAAAGCAAAGAGAATGTGTGTGAATATAAAACAAAGACTAAGTCACAGAGGCAAATAATACCAGCATCACATAAAATAACTCACCTGCAAATTGAGTTGGGGAAAAACAACATCCACGAAGCATTGCCTAACAGCAGGCTTCTTAAGGAATGGTCGGAACATTTCCCTCCTCTTTGTGTCAGAGACTCAGAATCAAGCCCAAGCACCTAATAGACAAGAAGAGGCACAAATTACATATTTTCTGTAATAGAAATGGATCTTGTCTATTGTTTATGAGTAGTAGAAACTAGGAAACTTGTCAATTGTAATGATTATTGAGTGGTAAATTCCTCCAGGCAAGAAACACGGTTGGATGATAGTATTACCTGTTAAATTATTTCCGGTCTAAGAAGATGATATTAGGTTATCAAATAATCTCATCTGACAAAACAAACGACATATTCATTACATATCGTGGAGCTAGTTTCCTTCTATAGGCAATTCTAATCACCTGCATTACACTTCAGCCTACTGACCATCTGCTATATAGCTTAATCTATCCTCAACTCAATTGACAATTTTTCAGTTTCTTCTTCTATTTCGGTTTCGGTTTTTGGTTAACCGAACCATAACCGATTTCAGGCTTTCAGCTTCTTTACTCAATGTCATCAAATTAACCAACATTATAGTTAATTACTACACATATCACATATAAAAAAAGTATTTTTTTTTAGTTTAATTTCTACAAACTTAATCCTGCCACCTACAAGCAATTTTAGATTGAACGAGAGGATTTCAAGAAGCAAGGTTTGCAAGTTGTAGCAGGGTTTACAACCAAAAAAATGTAACACACAAAGCTACAAGAAGAAAAAGATATAAAAATCAACCTACCTTAACTAGGCTATCGGTGGCGCGCTGGTGGAAGACGGGCGGCGACCGGCGACAATCAGGCGGTGGCGAAACACTGGCCGTGGCTGTGGTGGGTGGGCAGCAGGCTGGGCAGTCAGGTGGTGCGACGGGGACGGCGGTGGGTAGTGGGTTAGTAGGATTTAGGAAATTAGAAAGTCTTGATTTGAAGGGTGGGGCCGGTAGGCTTCGTTTACAAAATTATAAATTATAATAGGAAAATTGGATTTTCAAAAGAAAAAGGGAAAATTGCAAAATTAGTATACTTGTTACAGGGAATTGATTTTTTGAAACATAAGAATTAAAATTCGCATAAATTTTCTAGAACTATATTTTTATAGTAATTTTAGAACTCCATCAAATTTAATTTCAGTTTTACCGACCATCACGTGATTGACACGTACGATATTCAAAACGAAAATTAAAATACCGAATGTTATCCGGCCACTAGGCATTAATTCACTGATGAAAATAAATTTATTTCACGCAAATAACTATTTCTTGAGATGATAAAAACACAATATTAAAGAAAATTAAGATATTGATGTTATCTTGTACTTGAGAATTACACAGTTTAAAAATAAATTTCTATACATTTATATACACTGCGAGTTATGAAAATTACAGATTTCACCCCTCTTAGATGAAATATTACAATTTACGGCCTAAGATAGAATTTTATTGTGTTTTCACCCATTGATGCCATATTACGCATATACTTATTGAGATTCTCATCACCCTCTAACAAAACCTTATTCTGTTCTCCATCCATATACTCGATCACGAAACTCCCATCTTCCAACTTCAACCTCTTTCTCAATTCATCCTTCAAATTCCTCATCTTTGCTGTAACAGACAGCTC
This sequence comes from Verbena officinalis, assembly GCA_958496215.1. NCBI lineage: Eukaryota > Viridiplantae > Streptophyta > Magnoliopsida > Lamiales > Verbenaceae > Verbena > Verbena officinalis. Next base: position 4,583,846 of record OY292385.1, read on the forward strand.
AAATTTCAAAATATCATCTCTATAAAACGCCTTCACAATCATTAAGCATTCATCACTCAATGCTGCTGTAATAGGCAAAATCAAGAGCTTCATCGTAGCTTTCCGTAACGAATTCACTGTACCAATACAGTTCTGCAGTGCCGCATCATTATTTAGCAGAATACGACCGTTGCTTTCATCTGCATACTCGATTTCGAAACTCCCAGTTTCCAATTTTAACCTTTTAACCACTTCATGTTTCAATTCCAACATTCCTGCAGTGAGAGAGAGCTCGAATTTTATAATGTCGCCTTTGAAATCTGCCTTTACAGTGATGATGCTTTCTTTGTTTTCTGCAGGTGTAAGACAAGAAACAGAGGCCGAGCATTCCTCAGGAGGATTTCTATGCTTGTTAAGGGAAAGCTCGACTTTACTTCGTTTGTTCTTAGAAGAATTAACTGCACAAAGAAAATTTCAGTTAAGATGGAAACCAATTGTCAAGCTCAGAGGGTTAATGGTTGCGCCTATAATAAGCTCGGCAAAACATTTAGAACATGTTTACTTCATACGATCAAGGAGGTAGATTAATAATCGAGAGAATTACCAACTATCCCATGTGGTTTGACTCAAATACAGAAAACCCCCCTGAAATTTCAGAAATTACCAACTCCCCCTCACATTTTGAGGCTAACAGAAAATTAACGGAAGATAGTGAAACTCAAGGGTAGTTCATAAGAGAGATAATGAACCTCAGGGTTTGGTAATTTCTTAAACCTCAAGGGGTTTTCTGTATTTTAGCCAAAACCCCAGGGGTAGTTGGTAATTATCCGGATTAATAATCCAACTAAAAGATCAATCCCAGGGATTTTACCCGGTCCACCTTCCATGTAGGATGATCAATCCACAATCACACCCACCATTAATCAGATTACTTATCTATCCCATCTCATTCTAACACGTTAAGTAAACATGTTCCTAGAAGATGTTTGAGAGTTGCTTCAAGTATGAGGTAATTAGGGCAGGAGTTTATAAGGGCTTTCAGAAAATAACAGAGTTGCAATCTTATTTCTGAAATCATAATAGCTACTTCAACTTCTAGAATTTTTTTTTTTAAAAAAAAAATACATCTTTCTAACTAAATAACTAAAAGAAAGGGTAAAAAAACACACCATTATACTGAAAAAAATATATATAAAAAAAATCTAGCATCTTCTTTTGCAAACAATTTGAGATCATACCACTGGGATTATATGGAAAATCTGTGAGACTTTTCCTTGATTGCACTTCGAGAATTTCTGGGCTAGTTGCCTCTCCCAATCTCCATCTTTTCATTTTCAGAACATTTTCTCTCAGAGGAGAAAATACATTCTGCGTAGTTCGGCATATTACAAAAGAATCAAGTGTATCATCCTTAGAAACCTTAAGAACTTCAACGGGTAATTCATTTCCTAGCTCATCTCCAGAACTAAGCTTAAAGGTTTTAAATTGCTCCTTCATCGTGACTAAAAGTGAATCAAGAAAAATGCTAGGTTGTTCATAAATTGAGGCTTTTGGAGGTAGGAATATTTCTAGTATGTAAACAGCATTTCTGGTGCAAGAACTTTGCAAGGAAATAGCAAAGCCACCAGCTAAATCAGCTTTTCTTGCGCTGAGTGCCAAAGCATAATCATTTATATTTAACTTAGTGATATCTTTGCAGAAGCAACAAGTACTAGATATTAAAGCCTTCCAAGCAATGCCTTGTCCTTTTCTTAAGTGAAACCACATGCAGTCTCTTTGAAACGAAGTGACTTTTTTAATAGATTCCGTTTTGGCTCTGGAGATGATGATGCTTTGGGAGCTCGTTGCGATTGAGGGGACAAACCATGTCTGAGCAAAAGGTAATTTGTGAGTCTTACATAGTATTTCCAGAACTTTCTCTATCTCATTCAGAGCGAGTTCACGTTCTTGAGGACCCTGCTTTTGGAAATTCTGTTAATGAAAGAAGTGCGGGTAAACTACATCTACTATCCCTGTGGTTTGAGTGAAATACAATTTAGTCCCTCTGTTTTCAGAAATTACAAAAACCTCCCTGACATTTCTCTTTAATGCAAAAAACTCCTTGAAATAGGCTGATTATTTGCAGTTTTTTTTACTTCATGTTGTGTAGTTTCAGGAGTTCTTTTGCGATAAAGTGATATGTCAGGGAGTCTTTTTGTGATTTCTGAAAATATAAGGACTAAATTGTAATCAGGGAAAACGTCAAGGGTAGTAGCTGTAACCGGGCAAACTCTTGTTCAGCAGGAAAATGAATTAAGTTATGAAGTAGAGAATGAACCTAACATTTCCATGTTCGTTATATGACAGTTTTTTAATGTCGGAAGGCCAAAATACATTGGAGGAACTCAATCCTACCTCCTGCAGCAAAAGCGGAATAAATGCTACTGTATTATAAATTATAATTTATGAAGGTTATGATAGACATCACAAGAAAAGGAGCAAATGTAAGTCATCCTGGAGTTATTCAAGCTATTATAATATGAATCGGTTAGTTTCAGAGACCAAATTGCAGAACAAAGTTCTTATATAATGATATTAAACAAACAAATCTAAATACGATTCTAATTTGTACTTCCTCTCAATGGTAACAAATCATGTTTCATTGAATGTTCAATCTTCAAAATGACAAATATAACCAAACGATAGGGCTATAAAAGTTCTTTAGCACAAAGGCCTTTTCTTGACATAAGAACAATCAAAATAGTTTTGTAATTTGTTGAGCTCATTTTTATATCTTTAGTACATCAAAGTAGAAGACAAATGTGCAGCTTTGCTCCAAAATTTCAAAACCAAAATTCAACCAAAGCTACATTTGAGCTAAATCCTTGTATCCTCACGCAGTTCCATTCTTGCAGATGACTAGATTATTTTCATGTTCACAAAAACCATAACCCTTCATCTTATATCCAAACCAGAACACATGTAATTCCTATTAGAATAAGTAATTTGCAATGTTTTTGAGAAAATCAAGACAAGATGAAGTCTTATTCCAGAGAAATCTTATCGAGATTGTAGGCTGGGAACATCTTTAATAACCATGGAAAATGATTAGAATAACTACCACAATATTTTGAACTCTAACGCATCTTAATATTAGTATGTCCATTGAAAAACTGCAGTAGAACATCTCAGAAAAGTTTCTGCTGCAAATTCTGTAATACTTTTCTCCTTGCATTAGATTTCCAGAGTTGATTCAGAAAACAAACCTCAAAGGAAACAAAAGGATTACCTTGAGCGATTCTGATATTTTCTCAATCACATCTCTGAGGCAAAAACTTCCATCCATTATCGTCAAAATCTCGAGCACTCCAATACAACACTGCCAATCAGGCTCAAAAACCGGCAGAGCCAAATATCCCCGGAAGCGCATATCTACAGCTAAGTCTCTCAACTCGAACTCCTCGCCGGAATAACAACACACGTCCGGACAAAACTCCGGGAACCTCCGCCGGTATACCCGCCCAGGGGGTCCACACCCCTGCCCATCAACACCATATTTATGATTCAAACAGCGTTTTCTGAATACACCGAGCCCTTTCCACAGAACGCTGAGACCAAAAGGCAGCTCGGATGAAACGAGAAACTCTTGCTGATTTTCGGTAATGGTGGGTGCCCAGAACTGTACAAGAGAAGGAAAGTGGATGAAATCGACGAGCTCGAGAGCCATTTTGATTTTTGTTTTCGTGATCGAATGAGAGAAATTGGAGGTGGGTTTCTTGGGTTCGGATTCTTCGTGGGGATTTGAGAAAACATGCAAGTGGGAGATGGGTTTGCGGTCGGGGCAGGAGATCAGTGGAATTGAAATGAAGTCTTTGAAATCGGAAACGGAGAACGTTTGAGTTAAATCTTGTTGGGCAACCATGTTTGATGAGTGATTTGGATGAGCGAGAGTGGAAGAATGAAGAGGAAATTGATTTGTAGAAAAGCTTTGAAGCCAGTCGTCGTCCTGAAACAGGAAGTCAGCTTCTGATGTTAGGCTCTGTTTGGCTGAAAAGAAGCAAATGGAGGGAATGGAGCAATGCCAGAAAATAATCCATCTATACTTTATACTATTATTATATATTTAACATCCCTATTTGACTAAAATTATATTGATTTTGACTGAATACTAACACCCTAAAACCTTATATAACTTTACATTTAGAGAATATTTGTAAGATTTTACTTACATTTTTATATTTTTAGGGATATTTTTGCACGATCGAAGCAATAAGGAAGATTAATTTATTGAATACATTTGAGTCATTGATTATAACCATCTCATTTTGAATGGAAAAAACAATTTCAGAAAAGAAAAAGAATTGGAAAAAAAAAGCTAGCTTCACTGTCATAATGTCTTGAGCTATGATCTATTGTGTATTAATCTCTTTTCTGGCTCGATGAACGCTGATCAAGGCTTTGAAGAGATGTTTGCTTCGTCTGGTGTAAGATTCCACCTCAATTTCCCTCTCACTCGTCTCACTTCTTCTGCGTGCTGAGATTGCTCTCCGAGCCTCTAATGGCCACTGTTGGAATTTATCACACAAGTCAACAACCAATTTCTTGCTTTAGTATATATATATTAAAGGCATAATTACCAACTGTCCCTAAGGTTTGACTCAAATATATAAAATCTCCTGATATTTCATAATTTATCAGCTCTCCACAGAGCTATCGCCTGAGATTAGGAATAAATCGTGAGAGATAGTGTGATTTCTGTATTTGAGCTAAACCAAAGGGTGTAGACAAGTGGTAGTTGGTAATTATCCTAATTATCCCTTTATTAAAAGTAAACTACATATATATTTATTGTCATTTCTTGGTTAACTTATCATTTGAAATAGTCATTCATTGTTTTGTAAGTTTTACTATTAAGTACCCTTGGTTTATTGTCGGAGGGGCTTGGAGAAACCGGCCGTGTAGCTGCGGTTCCTGACCGCTTTAGTGGGAAACGAAGTGGTGAAATCGAGCGCCACCCTACTTTAAAACACACAATGAATCAATTAAATTGTGCCATATATATCAAGCATTTATGATTATATTATTACATAGATTACAGCGTTTGAGATTTTGTCTAATTACAAATTAGTCCCTTTTATTTCATAAATTACAAAAAAACTCTTTGCAGTTTCATTGTTCATGTAAAATTTGTGAAAAATGTGTCAAATAGAGGCTTTGACCGACGCCGGCTAGGCTTTAAAGAACATTAACTCTTAAGCCAATGAATCATTGTAAGTGACAAAACGCTTACGGTGGTGTGAAGATAGCCGAAGTTCTTACAAAAATAATGAAATCTTAGAACTATCTTTGTAATTTTTAAAACAAGGATTAATTTATAATTTAATCAAACCTGAAGGGTGATAGATATAAATCTTCATATACTAATTACCTGTTTCTTTGTTAGGTACGACCCTTGTGAACGAAAAATTATGAGGATTTGGAGACACTTCTCTTGAAGGTATCATCGACTCCTGTTTTCTGTATTTATACACAAAAGAATGTAGTCTTTTTTTTAATAAGTAGATTGGTTTTTTATGAGGCTTAATTATATTAGTTTTGGTACCGAATTAAAATTTATTCTGGTTCAAAATAAATATGATACTAAAAATAAAAATCTAGGATAAATTTACGGTACCAAAACTGATACTAAATTATTTATTTTACTTTTTTTAAGTCAGATTTTTTATTAAACTATTGTAAAACATCCTTTTCATTTGGCTCATACATACCTCAGTATTAATGGTCGATCTTGTTTCCTTTTTGCCTTTTGAAAGGCTTCAGAAAATGAGTTATCTGCAAGAAAATATTATTAATTAATTTCTAACACCTAGAAAATTATTTCTAATTAACAACTTGAAATGTACCTAGCTTGGGTTGCTGCACATCATTTAGGGGGCATGAGACACAATTTTTGTACAACTCTTTTGATTTGCCCGAGGCTAAACTCTCTGAAACTGAAAAAAAATAAAATAGTCATGAAAAACACTAAGATTTTGAAGAAATCAAATATAATTTAGGAATAATTACATAAACACTCTGATGTTTAAAAATTTCAAAAACTATTGAAGTCTTACAAATAACTCCTTCGGAAGTAAGTGTAAGATTTCAAATTTTCGATAGTGAAATTACAAACAGAACATACATTCGTGAATTTCGTGTAATGGAATAATTTAACATATATAATTAATTGCCTGGAAAAATGTAGTGCTTATGGTGCCCTGGAGATTGTATGAATGACAGGTGCTGTGACATGCCTGTCAAGTTTGTAAATCCTTTAAATGTGTTTAACCTCTGCAATGCAATCAAAATGAAACATCTCCTTATACTTCAAACTTTATTCGCTAAATGTGACAAGAATTAAATGATAAATTTATGGTTTTCTTTCTACAAGTCAAAATGCAGAGAGTGCGCAAATTTCACAAGATTTTTCTCAAAAGAAAATTACACAAAAACTCCTGAGGTATGTCACTTTCGGAACCTTGCAACCTTATGACGGGATATTTGTAAGGTTTTTCAGGTAGTATTATATATATATTTAAAGGGAATTTGTAAGGTTTTAATTGGTTGACCAGGAGAGATTTGTAAGATTTTAAGGTTTCGATATTTTTTTGCACTTTTAAGGAAGGAAATCTCAAGGAGATTTGTGTAATTATTCCTAGTTTATTATGCACATTAGCCACAATATATACAATGGTTTGAGTGCAATAAACTCATTTCTTTAACGGTTGACCAACTTTTTAAAATTATTGTCCACTATTTACTAATTTTAGTCTTTTACCAGCTTTTTGATATTTCTCATTCAATTTCATACAATAAACAAATTTAGAGGTTTAAATTGTGAAAATTTCTACCTGTTGAATGCAAGAAAATTGAGTCCTGGCTGCAGAGAATTCATCAGCGTTTTTATCCAAGAATTTGTTGAGTTTATCAGCCACAGAGCCCAAGTGATCCACAGTACTCACAAGTGCTTTAGCAACATAATTTTTCGATGATTCAACCACACTGTACACATCAATACAAATACATTTAATAAAAAAAAAACGATGACATAATTTAGAAAAAGAAGATTAAAATAGGAATAATTACAGAAAACACCTTTAGGTTTGCTTAAAAATCCGAAGTACCATCGAAACCTTACAAGGGGTTTAAAGTATGTTTAAAGTTGCAATGTTCCAATTGTGAAATTACAAACGATGCATGCCTCAAGGGGTTTTGTGTAATTAGATACTAAACCAGAATAGTGTTTTTGCCATACAATTGTTTGTGACCATCTTTATCATAGGACGACTCAAAGTACTCTGCAGCCGAATACAACTGCTTCCGCAGATTTTTCAAATCCTAAAACAGAATTAAATACTCTTATTAAATAGTAATTGCCAAATATAATATCTTGTTATGATGAAAATTAAAGAAAAATGGTACCTTCAAGCTATCAGCAAACTGGGATTTGTGCTGCATGAAGATTTCATCGTAGTTGGAATTAGACTTTTCGGAGGAATGTGATTCTGCTGTTGTATCACTCACCATTGTATCGGAATCGAAGCGACAAAGAACTGAACCTGAGAATCTTTGTGCAGATAGAGAGAAGAAATATAGTTGCTGTTTATTGGGCAAGAAGTGGATATGTCCAGCTTTTTCTTAAAGAACAAAAATATGCAGCCATTTAAGGTAAAAACTGAAGCATGCTGTAAATTTTAGCTAGCTTATCAGCTTATGGCTTTTTGGGAAAGTAATTAAGATATAGTAATGAATTTGTGAGGTTAGAATCTACAAAGCATTACTTATAGGAGTCAAAAAGTCACACAAAAAGCACACAACAGTTAGCCAAAATTGAAGAGAAGGGGTTAATTTGTAATTAATGCAAAAAACAATCACTTGGCTTTCAATACGTTTCTATTAAGATTTCATGATAATTGTAGAAATAAACTTGGGTACCATCCTATGATGCACGTACACTTTTTTAGTGTAGAATATCGAAAAGAATTCGTGTCATCGTGTCTATATCTGTGTTTCAAAGGTACCCTCTCACCACAAAACATGATTTTAATTAAAAGCAAAGACACTTTGCTGGTAAAACAAACAACCACTAGTTGTGCCCTCGTTATTTATGTAGTTAGTAGCTGTGAGGATTGTGTCTTCACTTTCAATTCTTTAATTCATTAATTGTTGTCCACAAAAGTGCATAGTGTTTGATCCATAATAAAGTCAACGTGTGCATGTTAAGGTTTAGTTACAATTCCTAAAATTTTAACGGGATATATATTTTAAATTTTAACGGAATATTCTAAACAAAATCCTAAAAGTTTGATATTTTCCGTAATTATGCACTCTTATAGAATGTAAATGTAATATTTTGATTAATAGGATCATGACTCACTACTAATGTATATTTCAACAAAAAAGGTTACTATATTACAACGTGAAATTTTATTTTTCATTATCCTGAAAATTAAATAAGAGCAATAAATTTATATACACACAAATTTGTCCGCGTGGGGATTTTTGTAATTTTTGTCCTCATTATTGCTTGGATTAAAGGCAAGAAACAAAAGCAACAAATGGCGTTGCATACATTTGAAATATGGTAATGGACGAGCCAGCCCATAATTGATGGAGATATTGATGGATGCTACTCATAGGAGGATGGTGGTCCTAAGTATGATACACATGCTTCTAAAAAATACCGATCCCGAACAATGTCGTGTCATGTCGGATATTATATTCGACATTTCTATTTGTTACTTCTCTATTGGTAAATATTAAAAAAAATTATATTTTCATATCTGTATCACGTATTCGTGTTCGTATTCATGTATCAGAAGTCACAACTTAGAAGCTTAGAATGGCTAAAGCGAAAAAATAAACCTCTTTTCCTTTTTTATGTAACCAAAACTTTAACTTTACTCCTCACATGACCTAACCTCAACAATGGGCAATGGCAATTAAACCATCTTCATTTATTTCATGATTAATGAGTGTCTAACTTACTGTAAATGATCACCACTCAAATCATTGAACCTATTCATTACTATATGCCTATATGGTTTCTTGAAGTTCAAATTATTGTCCACATTTATAACGGAATGCACTTATTGGCTCAGGGGACTATTCTACTCATTAAATTTCCACCTTTTTCTTTTAGAAAAGGAATAATTACACTTAGAACCCAAAAGAATTTATTAAACTACAACTTGTAGCTCTCTTAATTAAATAATTAAAGTTATACCCACATAAAACTAGATAATTACAAAAAACACTCATGGATTCGGATTCTGTGGCGGAGGGAATACACGAGCGAAAGGCCCCTCTAAATTTTTTTGAAAATTTTACTTTCATATACAAAATAAAAAAATTTGTGATTTCTCTCACCCACTCATTTGAAAACTACCCTGCTACTTATTAAAAAATTATAATTTTGCCCCATCACTCATACTATCTACTATACTTATATTTTTTATATTTTAATTTCATCCCGTCGCTAAAATTTCTGGCTCCATCCCTGCTAGTACTTCATCCCGCTAAACTAATTGATCTTTGTTTTTTTTTTGTTATGAACCTGACTTTGTAATTTTTCAGTTTTAATTAGGGATTTATTTTAAGGGATTTCTTTTAATTTGTTTTGAAAAGTTTGTGTTTTCATTTTTTTTGGGGTATCCAACTAAGTAGCTTCAATCTTTTATGTGCTCAAATCTTTTTTGGTGAATTTGGTAGCAAATGTGAGCTACTTATAATGATAGAATGATATTTGGAAATATGAATGAAGGAATGCCCTTTCTTAGTCTTAAATTCTGCTGTTTTCTTTTAATTGTTTCCTTTAGTTAAAATGTGAAGGAGTGTATCTCTAATATATCAAAGTGATCAAACATAATAAAAATTTATAAGAATTGTAATATGTGTAACAACATATCATAATTTCACATTTATTTTTCAAAATTCTTACTGTTTACACAAATTTTCGTTAATCTGCAATAAATACAAGATAAGAAAATGGGAAAACAAAGATAAATATTTTATTAAAAATATAGCGCGGGTTACAATCTCTGAATATTCCTCTGATTTTTCTCTACAAAGATTTGGATTTTGATTTGAGGGCCTGAAGTTTGTTCTCGAATCGGGTGTGACGTATCTCCTAGGCTTTGGCTTGTTGGAGAAATCACGAACTTTCTTGAAAGGAATTTAGTCTTCAAGGATTTGAGGAAGATGTTGGACCGTTGAGGCGGTAGTACTTCGTCTTGGCAAAAGCTCGAAAATTTAGGAGCTTGGAGAGTTGAATTCTTGATTATGCTTGTTCTTCGTCTCATTTTTGAACCCAAGTGCCTCTATTATAGGCACAAATTGGGCTTTTGACTTCATGGGCTTGGGGGCTTGAATATGAAGACCACTTAAATATTTAAGTGAGTTTATTTTTTCATGGGCCTACTTTCTTAGCCCATATAATTAACCCGAAATAAATCAATTTCAGATTAATCAATTTTCAAAGACAAATTTCATATGGACTTGAAATTGAAATATATAATTTATAATTAAAAATTAATTTATTTAGGCTATTAATTAATAATTTTATCTCAAATTTTTAACGTCAACATTTACAATGTGGTACATAAATAAATTCATTTATAATTGGTTTTTTTTATTTTTTTATTTTGCTGATGTTAGAATAAACTTAGCTAATAGTCGAGGGGAGGTTTGTGTATTTAGGTCTAAGTTAAGCTAATAGTCGGGGGAGATTTGTGTATTTAGGTCTAAGTGGAGGGGTATTTGTAAAATTGCCATATCATTGTGATGGGGTTTATTGAATACATTTGGCCCAATTGTGAAGTCGTAATTCAACAACGAAACAATTCCCCAAACATCAGTAGAAAACATAGCATAATTCAAATTTCAAGGAACGGTACCCTAATTTCAGATCAGAGAAGAAACCCACCGGAAGCCCAGCAATCGAAAATGGTGAGAGGGAGTGGATCACTGCTGAAATCCGCCGGCGCCGGAATAAACGCTACTCTGACTGAGATTCTAATCTGCCCACTCTCCAAACAGACCTTAAGGCTTTGTGAGAAAACCAATTCACTAATCAGCGATTGGATTGGCGTTTCTTATCCGATTGTCGATGGAATTCCTCGCCTTGTGCCGGCCGATGGAAAGATACTCGATTCCAACGAAAATTCGGATTCCGGCGATGTAAAAGATTCAGGGGAGAGGAATTAAAGTTGAAAAGTGATCAGTGAGCACTACTTTTTTCGTTTCTATTTCCTTTTTTTTTTTTCTTCAGAAATCTTCGCAATGAATAATATGTTTGCTATGAATTAAAACACTTGAAAAGGATAAATAGATACGGAAATCCTATTGCTCTTGTTTAATCTCAGTTCCATATTTTGTTGCTAACATTCACTGCTTTCTTCTTTCTTCGTTTGTGTACTTAAAATTACAGTCAGATCGCTAAATACTATGATGTACCCAAATATAATCTGATAATATAAAATTATTGTAACTTAATAAATATCAGGTCAATTCCACAAAACCCCTTTTACAATTTCACCGGAACTTTGCAATTTTACAATTGTCTCCCGCGAGGGTGAAATTTTTAAGATTTTTTAGGGGTATTAATTGTAAGGTTTCAGTTTACCAATGGGGTATTTGTAAGATTTTAAGGTTTTGATTATTTTCTGGATATTATGTCTGTCACCTAATTATACATGTCACTGATACAATACGCTCTCATTGTTGTGAATAAAAACTCTACATAACAAACTTCTATAACTCTTCACATTTTTGTCAGAAAATGAATCCCTTGTAAGAGAAGACATGCAAGAACAACTGCAACCACGGTGATCTTGGTCGGCATTTTTCCTCCATCACTTCTGAAGAACATAGCTTCATAAACTGGCAAACTATTCACCACGCCAAAACCTGCAACAGCCACTTGCCCAAACAACTCATCCATTAATTCTCCACGCCCGATCAAAAGTCGTGAAACTCCCCACGAAAACGCGACCAAGTTCACCACTGCAGCAGTCGACAATGGCACGAACATGGGAGAAGCAACTCCGAACTCGAATTTCCCTTCATCGTAACGTTTCCTTAATCCGTCATCAGTTGCTTTGTTGGTGACGTTAAATCCTCTTGGGACGATACCCAAGCGATTACTAATGTATTCCAATGTTCCGAAAAGGTCGGATGAGAGTCCCCTTATGAGCCACATTCTTTGATCACTCCACCATCTTAGAGTTGTCCCTTGAGCTAACATGACCTCCAGATAGTCTTGTCCGTAGGCCCCCAAGAAGAGGAAAGTGTAGAGGAAAAACCATGGATCTGAAAACTTCAATAGGGAAAAACAAATGGTTTTTGTTTGCAAGTTTGAGTTTCAAGAGAATAGTTGGAGAACTAGTAAATATTCTTGGTCGAATTACACAACACTCCTAAGATTTATCATAATTACAAAATACCCCATTCGTGTTAAAAAATTACAAGAAACCCCCTGAGATTTCAACAAATCACAAAACTCTAACAAAATACTCCATATATACTCTATACAAAATCTTACAAGAAAATTCCTATAATTTATAATTTTCTTGAAATCTCAGGGGGTTTTATATAATTTTTGCAAACAAATGGGATAAATTGTAATTATGACAAACTTTAGGAGTATTGTATGTAATTACTAATTTGTCTAATATTCTTTTTATAAAAAGAATCATATATATGGAGATCTTTTATTGTAAGGGTGAATTACATCAAGATTTCCTAACATTAGATTATAAACGTATACGGTATACCTCTTGTATTTTAATTCGATCTTACAAATTGCTCTTTATATCTGATCTGGTTAGCGTTTCTTTTAATTTTTTTGTTAGGTTTATGGAACATAAAAGCCAAATTAGCCCTCCATAGTCGGAAAATAAATTTGTGCTATGATTTTAGATTTTATTTGACTGAAATACTATTAAGTGGACAGTTTTGTATCCCTACATAGATTTACAATCACACAAAATCTATTAAATTAGACTACAGAAAACTTTTCACCCATATAGGGGTAATTTGAACAACTTACTTCTAAGTTCTAAAAAGTTGACAGATAACATTAGGAATTCTAACCAAAACAGATAAAATGAGTAATTTATATGACAAATGTACATGTGTAATTTCCTCAAATTTATCAAAATTCATAATACTAAACTTAAGAAAAGTATTTTTATGATGAAATTAGGTTATTCCAAATAAATATTTATTTATGCATACCTTGGGGAAAATGGAGATGTTGTTAAGCATTGCAGCTTGAGGGAGGAAAGCATAGACCATGATAGGAAATGACCAAATGGGCCCAAAAGCATAATACGAGTAGCAATGGGCCATTAACGGCCCAATTGATCTCATACCAAATGTTAATGGGCTATACTTTGACAAAGACACTTCAAGAAGGCCCACGGACCATCGCTTCATTTGGGTTATCACATCATCGAGTGCGATCGGCATTTCGGACAAAAATGCCGGCCTTTTAGGACTACAAAATACGGACTTCCATCCCTCGCTATGTAGTCGATAACCGGTGAAATAGTCCTCCACCAACGAACCGTATCTGAACCCTATCTGCGGAAAATGTAACTGATTTTCAATTAAAAGAAATATTATTGTTATTATTATCTAGCACAAGATCAATAAAAGCCTAACCTTGGAGCCCCAGTTGCTTCTGTACTCATAATCACAACTTGCTACATGATGGGCTTGCTCTAAATTAGCTTCATTGTTAATGGGCTTTTCGACGAGATGATCTGGGCCCAATTGTGGTATTTCTGGCCCAATCATCAATGATGGGCCTCCATAAAAAACTCGTCGGTTAAAAAATGTACCGGTTCCAAAGTAGTCTGGGCCTAAGAGCCCATTTAAGCCCATTGGATGTATATGATAAATGCGTTTGAAATCGGATCCGTAAATATCAGCCTTGTTAAGCCCATTAAAACAAACAGGGAACTGAACATATCCTAAGTTGGGCCTAATCGAACTGTCCATGAAGTAACACAACATTTTTTGGGGTGTTGATGGATCATTGGAGATCATGTCACAATCCAATGTCAAGATTATTGGAGCATTTGTCATGATTGCTGACACTCTTAGCTTCACATAGAAACATAAAAAAGAAAATTTTGTATAATAAAAACAAAATGGGATAGTTACAACTTACACTTCCACTTACACTTACCACCCAGACGAGTTTGCTGAAGGAACTACAACTCATAACCCCCTTAATTGAACAATTACAGTTATACTTCATACGAAATCAGATAATTACAAAAAATACTCACGGATTACGGTTCTGTTAGAAAATATTAGGGTTTCGTCTATAATTTTTCGATGTGAAATAAAAGATTTTATTTTAATTAATTTTAAAAAATTTACATATAATCACCAAAAATATTTATAATATTATAAATAATACTCAAGTAAAATTTTGGGAAAATTCATGATATAAAAATTAAAAAGTAATGGTATTTTCGGTATCTACTTTTAATTTATGACGACATCATCTAATAGATACCAGAAACCCAACGAACCCTAATTGATGAGTATTTTTTATAATTATTCAACTTCGTGTCGCGTGTAACTGTATTGCATCTTACCGCCTTATATCGAAATGGTCAACGTCAGAAAGAACAAAAATTCAAAAATTTTAAAAGTTATTAGTGAATTCTTACTAGTGCATTAAGGGCTCCAGCCTTAAAATGATGGGGGGATGTTCGGCTTTTCTGTCTGGACATATAAATAAGATTTGGCATCAAACAACGTGCGCCATCTTTGTCCTCATTATTTTGTGACACAACCTGTTACAATTAAGTTAATACGACTTAAATTAATTATTTATTTATAAGCAATCAAGGATAAGAAGAAAAACTTTCACAATAATTTCAATTACTCTAGCCCATTTACATGGATTAATTCGGGTCGGGTTCTTAAAGTGTAAAACTTTTCTTACCAATAATAGGGTTATTTTCAGAGACTTGAATGCGACATCTCTAATTCATATAATTAGTAATCTGTTATATATAATAAATAAAATTAGATAATCCAATGGGACCTGAATGAGAGCAGGATGATCTTGTATGGTGAAATCTTGGGTCAATTTGTCGAAAACTTCAGCTGTTTGATCCAAACTGATTTTGTCCTCATCACTGACGTATCCTTTCTCAACCACATATTCTATTTCGCTTTTCATATTCTCATACATTTCCTGCATATTACAATTTTAAAAATATACGGATATAGTACAAATTAAATGATTTTGAGAAATTATCTCCTTCGATTAATGTAAGGATCTTGATCAAGAGTCAAGACAATAAGGAGATCAATCTGATGGTTATAATAAAATGTCTCACTGATAACTTTTAGACTTTTCTAATAAATTTCTTGCGAATTTAGATTTTTTCTGATCAAAATAAAATTAAATTTGCACAAATTAAAAATTTACGAGATGAATTTTGAAAAACAAACTTAAATAGGACTAAAATTCAAAATTCATAAGACTTACGTGACAAATTTTATATTTAACGTAAGATCTGGACCCCTCCCCCAACTATTTTTTTTTTACAATATCATTATCTCGGTTGATTTTATTGTTATAATATTCATCCAATCGCATGAACTAGACAAGACTTTTTAACTTTTTTAAATACGTAACATGACTCTAAATTCAAATGATGATAGGTAAACAATAGTTATGTCGAAAGTCTAGGTTCAAAGCCGCAAGTAGACCGAAACATATGAAATATATATTGATATACACATACCATAATACGAACACAATATAATACAAATACAACGATACAAAATTTTTTAATATTTTATTTTAAAAAAATGTTCCACATAATAATAGGAATTAATCTTACCTTAATCTTCTCTGCTTGGGAATTTCGGGCATCAAAGTCGTCCGACCCGAAATACTGATCGGGGCACCCCTTCAAGACCCGATTCTCCTTACAAAACGGCAACCAGATCTTCCCAAACATAGCAGCCTCCATGAGAGCAAACAGAGTCAGATCCGACCCGCCGTCATCCGACACATAAATCGACAGCTTCTCCGGCGGGTAATCGTACGCCATCACCGATAGGACAGTGGCCGCCACCGTCGACGGAGGCTCCTTGTACGGATCAGCCGTGCATATGAACACGTCCAGCGCCGGAAAATCCTCCCCCCGGTGGTTTAGAACTTGTGGGAGGTTTTCGGGGAAGGATTTTGATTCTGCGGGGCTCATGCGAAAAGCTTGTGAGTTTAGCCACATGAAAGCGAGGATAATATCAGATATGAGCATGAGGATGGTTGTGAAGAAAGAGGGGATCCGGAAGGTGTTGGTGGTGGGGTGGAGGAGGATTGTCGCGTGGTGGTAGAGCAGGGCGGAGATGGCGGCGGAGTATATTAGAGCGAACAGTCGGTTGAAAATCCGGCGACGGAGGGGCGTCGATGAGTGGAGTCTGAGCTCTGTTGTAGTTTTCATTTCTTCTGATTAGCAGTATATTAATTAATTACCTGATTCTGCCAATTGCCAACAATTCCTTTTGTGTGTATTTATATGGTTGAATCTTGAATGAATTCTAATGAATCACTGATAGTAAATGGAAGGATAATATAAATTATTTTAATTATGTAAGACAAATATGTAAAACTAGCTTTTGGGATATGGTTTTCCTAAAATTACTGCCAAGTGGTATCAGAGCAAATCCCACCCCCAAGTTGCAAGTGAGCCGTGTGGATAGTGACGTTGGCATTGCAGTATTTGCTCGGATTTAGGTGAAGCTAACGCAAAGCTAGCTTGCAAGGGCACTGAGACCACGGGGCGTGGTGAAATATAATGATCCTCTTAGTTCTTATTAAGAGTATAAAATCTTAGTGAAACTTAGTCACATGTGGAATGAATAAGTATTCTATTTAAGATTCATATGACAGTTGTACTCCCCCTCTTTTCAAATTAGCTTTTGGGGTAAGAGGGAAATTGTCATGACTCTTATGACAATAATGTGAAAATCCGGTTGCTAAGTATTTTAGCCATAAATATCTAGTCAATTGCATCGAGACCTAACATAAAAAATTGATGAAATGTATGACTGCATTCGAAACTATGCTCGTCTATGTAATTTATATTTTATATTAATTATTATTTATTTTGAACATGATATGTATTTAAGGGTAAAATGATAATTTTATTAAAAAATATCACACATAAAACGCGTGTGAAACAAACTCACACGATAGGGACTTTTTTGCAATATTTTAAAAAATATAGGGTCTTTTATATTGTATTTATAACACAAGGTTTAAAGTGTTAATTCGACTTCAACACAGGGTTTTTCTTAAAAAAACCTCTTTACAATTATCCATTTCAAGGTTAGCCTCTCAAATTATTTTTTTAAATTCCGTCAAAAAGAGAAAGCTCTCACTAAATTAATCAAATAAATACGAAATTTTTTAAAGAGTTAATATCAGTTTTTTACTTATACTAATTTAAATTTGATATTAAATTAATTATCTTTCTCAATTTTAGTATCATAATTTATAATATTTGAGACTAATCGATTAATTATTAATGATATGCTGTTAAAGTTTATATTAAAAAATTAACATGTAAGATTCGCAGTTAGTAATTAACCGCTCAAGACTGAATGCGTAAACATTAAATAAATTATAAATTATAGTAGGAAACTTTAAAAAAGTTATTAATTTAGTACTAAAATAAAATTGGGACCGAACTTATTTAAATAGAAAGAAACAAAAACCAAAATTTACAAAATAAAAAATCTTCCTTCCTGCTCTCAGTCTGGGCACTCTTTCTTCACCACAGATTATCAATTTGAATTATTACATCACTTTAGTTGTAGAGATTGATGATGCAAATTTCCGGCGTACTACCAGACGTTTCGGTGGTTCTACCGTCGCCCGGCGGCTGCCGCTCGCCGGATGTGAAGCGTTGCAGCTCATTTGTCGACGCGAAGTGTTTCCTCTCTGCTGGTCTCCCCAAAGTAAGTTTTCATTGTATCTATTCCATTCCCTTTGTTATTTTCTGGAGAAATTTTAGTTTTTGGTGTAAGAACGAAGATTTTGAATTTTCCCTTTTAGAAATTTATTGTGTTGTTGTGATGAGTAGAGTATTTTTTTGTTAATTGGCGGAAGCATGGCGAAACTGATATACTAAGTCAAAATAAATTTCCATGGCTGTGTGGGACGGATTGAGTTTGTAATTTTTCTATAGCCTCTCAACTCCAAATACTGAAATACTTGTTATGGGATGGGAGCAGTAATAATTATAATCTTCCTTGCATAATTTAAAGAGGACGTTGATGTTAATGTTATCGAGTGTTGCATTAAAAATCACAGCATGAATCTGTTTGTGAATTCTGGTGGCATTTATGGTTTAGTACATAGTTGTATAGCTAATAGCTTTGAAATATTACATGCTTGATGCCTCTTCATTCTTCAATCCCTCAAATTCATAAGCTCTTATTTCTGCTCCAATTCATATATAGAGTTGCTCGTTTTCTAGTCCCAAGCTAGAGTTTGGTCTTGAGAAGCTGAGAAGAAGAACTTTCATGGTAAGAGCTTCTGGAAATTCTGGCGGTGATTTGATTCCAGTGGCTCCTCTTCAGCTGGAGTCCCCAGTTGGTCAGCTTTTGACCCAAATACTTCAAACCCATCCACATCTGCTTCTGGCAACTGCTGACCAGCAGCTTGAGATTCTCCAGAACCAAAGGGATGCTGAAAGCAAGGAAACTCCACCATCATCTCAAGATCTCCTACTCTATAAGTAAGTATTCTTTTATTTGCTTTTGCTATATCAGGTTTGCTGCTACAGAGAATATATATTGTCATTTGTCTCAAATTTTTTCCAACCATTGCATTTATTCTGTCATTCTAAAAGCTTTTCTATGAGGTTCTTTCGTTGTGATAACTAAGCCTTGCTAATATTGCAATGCTAGTGTACTTGGCCTTCCAGCTACAAGTTTATAGATGTGTGACAAATTTATTGAAAGTTGGAAAGAATTTACTCGGTTGAAGTGATCTCGTTTGAAAAGCATCTTAGTTTACTCTAAGAATACAGTATTAAGCTATGCTTCGTACAAATATTGTCGTTCATTTTAGATGTGGCGTCGTCTGTAAAAGGTTTCTGCAGCTGCATAGAATATTTACATGCAACATGAAGAAGATTCTTGGCTGTATTTGGATTCCTTTCCTTTAATATTTCATTCTTCTTATCAATCATGTTGAATGTTATGAGCTGCATTTCCTGTTCATTAACATTCTAATTGTTCTCTGCAAAATGAATTCTTTCTCTGTGTTTGGGAACACAGAACATCATTCTTTCTCTGTAAGAAGAAACTATTAGTTTAAATGGACTATGTCATGCTTGAAAGTAATTCTTAAAAAGTTTCATGCTTGCAAGTCTATGATACATCATACATTGTAACAAAAACCTGGAAAGGGACTGCTCATTGCAGCATCATAGAATCAATCTCCTGTAAAAAGAAAAGTAAGAAATTGAGTAAGATAAAAGCATGGGATGGAAGTAATTGTGATAATGCATTTCTGCCGATAGTACAAGCTATAGAAAAAAAGTATCAAATTTCATCGGTTTTGGTATACTTACTAATGTGTACTGCTTCAATTTGAATTCTTTGAGCGAATGGGTTGAGTTAGACCAAATTTGACGGAAACTATACAAGAATAAGTAAAATAATAGTTCCCAAAGACAGAAGAAGTCTGATTTTTCACTAAAATCTTATTTATTTTAGGTTCATGAATTCCCTGAAACTATAGCTATTGTTAAGAGATCTGAAAGAATTAGTCATAAGTGGGGAGTTATCACATTGCTCATGTGGGATTTAGGATGTGATAATTTCTGAATGTGGGAGTAGGATGTTAAGTGCTTGTTAGAGGACATAGAGGTAGAAAAAATAAGGTTTAGAATAGCACGTATTCATGCAAAATTTGTGAAAATTGTGGTAAAGAGTGGCTTTGATAGGCAACAATTAGGCTTTAAAGTGAATTAAATCTTAGACCGACGGATTGCGGTAGATGAGGCGCTTC
Organism: Verbena officinalis; assembly: GCA_958496215.1. NCBI lineage: Eukaryota > Viridiplantae > Streptophyta > Magnoliopsida > Lamiales > Verbenaceae > Verbena > Verbena officinalis. The sequence continues at coordinate 4,603,905 of OY292385.1, forward strand.
TGGTGATGTGAACATAGCCAGAATCTGATGAAGGTTTTGCATTGATAATGAAAATTGAAGGCTGTTTTGTAATTTCTGAAACAAGAACGACTAATTTGTAATCACACCAAACATCAGGGATAGTAGGCGTAAATTCCCCTTATTGTATTACTAATGTGATATGATCAATATATATTGTTTGGGCGCGACCAATACCTCAATACCTTTACTTGTTTCAGGAGAATAGCTGAAGTTAAAGAGAAAGACAGGAGAAAAACACTGGAGGAGATCATATATTGCTTGATTGTTCAAAGATTTGTAGGCAATCATATATCGATGATCCCCAAAATATCCTCCACTTCTGATCCAACAGGAAGGATCGATTTTTGGCCAAATCAAGAACAGAAATTGGAAGCGGTTCACTCTCCCGAAGCATTCGAGATGATAATTAGCCATCTCTCTCTAGTTCTTGGCGAGCGTGTTGTGGGACCCCTCGACACAACCATACAGATAAGCAAAATCAAGCTCGGCAAGCTTTATGCGGCTTCAATCATGTACGGCTACTTCCTCAGAAGAGTTGATGAAAGGTACTATAGAATGACCACCTCATCTAAAAGCTCAAGGGAATAGAGAGAGGAGTACCATTAAATATGTAATAATTTCTAACACATCATAAATTTTTTAAATATCTCCTGCAGGCGGGACTTCTTTATGTCTAGCCTCACACGTGAAAATTCTGCAAATGGGTTATAAAATGAGCACCTCATATAAAAGATCAAGCTGTTAGAAAAGAGTATCAATTAAATATTTGGGATAATTGCCAACTACCTTTTGGGATTTGGCTCAACTACAAAACCCCCAGGGGTAGTTGGTAATTATCCCTAAATATTTCAATATCTTAAAGATCACAACACGGCCCTCACATGCAGGGGGACTTCCTTAAAAATTCTGTTTTTATCAAATGGGTGGCAGTGATGATATGAACACCGGGACCTCTAGGGTCTAGCCTGAGCTCTGCTACCGTACTAAATGACCATCTCAGTTAAAGAGTCAAGTTGTTAGAGTCGTGTCATTAAATATTTAAATATCTCAACAGGTACCAACTCGAAAGATCCATGAACACGCTTCCAGAAGGTTTCGGTAAAGAAGAAGAAGACCAAGTGGTGAGATTCGACGAGCCCATACCAGAAAAGCAATTGTGGGACCCAGATTCTCTGATAAGGATCTATCCCGATGACGATGGAGGAGGTATAGTGGATTCTTCTGGCAGTAGTGAGGAAAAATCATACAAGTTGAGATCATACGTTATGTATTTAGATGCGGAAACGCTTCAGAGATACGCGACTATAAGATCTAAAGAAGCAGTATCCTTGATTGAGAAGCAGACTCAGGCATTGTTCGGAAAGCCTGATATTTCTGTCACAAAAGATGGTTCACTTGATGCAGCTAATGATGAAGTGCTTTCTCTTACGTTTTCTGGGCTTACGATGCTCGTATTGGAGGCGGTTGCTTTCGGCTCTTTCCTATGGGATACGGAAAATTATGTTGAATCCAAGTACCCGTTTATTAAGAGCTAGAGACAGGAATTCTTCCAGGTTTGTAAATTTGTTAACTTTGATCAAAGCCGTGTAATATGTGGTACATTCTAGCCACACTTAGATTATAAGTTTATAAGTTTTAGGAATTCTCTTTTGAAAGTTGAAATATATTCGTGAAGGACACAATGGATCTAATGTGTGCCAAACAATCACAAAAAATCGAGAATTCTCAAATTAGACCTCTCACGTGATCGGCACATGTCAAACAGGACTAAGATTGCAAAAATTAAAGGGATAATTACCCAAACCCCCTTGATGTTTGCTTAAAAATTCAAAATACTATCCAAACCTGAATATTTTACAAATACCCCTGATAATGTAAAAATGTAAGTGAAAGATATTTGTAAGATTTGAAGGCTTCTATGGTATTTCGGATTTTTTAGCAAACCTCAAGGTTTCTATATAATTGACCCAAAATTAAATTCAAACAGGACTGATTTGCCGAACTTATAAACTTGCAGGACCATTTTTGCATTTGTTCCTAAATTATTCTACAAATGATTTTCAGTGCCACCAAATTCAACCAATTTTATCTTATGGTGTACATAAATCTTGAAAAAAAAAAAGTAAAAAAAGAGATTTTGAACAAGGAGAGAGAAAACAGATCCATCAAAAATGAAAAAAAGAGACCAATTCTAAATGGATTATGTGATGCTTTCTCTTCCACAATCAAGCCTAATTCCCCTCTCTCTCTTGTTTGTATGCATCATCATCATCTTCTCCACCATTACCACCACCATCTCCGCTTTCAATGTAACCTCTCTCACCTTTGAGAAATCATACTCTCCTCTCTTCAGCAAATTCAACATCCAAAGATCTCCCGACGATAAGGCCGTTCGCCTCCTCCTCAACCGCTTATCAGGTATGTAACATATAGCTTACCGGTTCGATGCTTTTGTTATTGGTAGAGAGAGTTTTACAGTTTAGTGGTCCGACTCAACCCATATAAATGGGTTTCAGAACACAGCATATTTACATGCATGCATGCTGCCAGAAAATATTATGGATTATGTATGATGATGAGAATTAATTCTGTGGAAACGTGTGTAAAAATACAAATTTACGTGTTCTGTTTCGTTTTTTTGCAGGCTCCGGCATTATATCATCTGAATATTACAATTATGGCTTCTTCAGCGCCAGCATTAAGATGCCGTCTCAACATACCGCCGGCATCTGCGTTGCATTCTACGTAAGACCTACATTATTCTTTCAAACTCAAGAATTTCGAATTATACATACCCATTAGAATTAAGGTCAACTGCTTTAGGATTTATCGATCCAATTTTTTATTTTGAGTGAATTTAGTTCGATTTCGGCCGGAATCCCCAATTCACGCCTGAAAAATCACTGACGTTGCTAGTGAGACACTCCAGCATAATCATCGGATTCTTTTCATTGTCTTGGTCGAGATCCTCATATTAATTAAGGAAAATAACTTATAAATCGTCCAATTTTAAAAAATGAGCGAAGTATAAATAGTTGGAGATAGTGAAAATTGAACGATTTTAAGAAATTATTATTTTGAAGAATGTGGGAATCTAGACCAAGAGAATATGTAGAGAATCTTAATAGTTGTGATGGAGTGTATTACTAATTACTGGTGATGTTGACGATTTTTAAAGCGAATTTCTACAAGAATTGAGAATTCAGATACCTAAATCGGTCTAAATTCGAGCAAGATCGAAAATTATAAGGCAAATTATGATAAGTAATAAAATAAAAAACTCTTAAGTTCGAAAATGGTAAAGTTACGTTACCAATATTTCACAGTTTTGCCTAATAATTTAGATGGAGAGGGACAAAGCAAAAGTAAAATGTCTAAAATAAGTACACATATCATGATCATGTGCGAATGTGAAGCAACAAAATCAACAGCATGGTACATATATATAATTTCACATGATTTATAGTATTCTTGTTTCTCTTCTCCCTTTTTAGTAATGATCACATGCATTAAATAATTGTTTAAATATAGCTACGAATTATTTAAAATTTGGCAACACTAGCTAGGTAGAACACCTATTTTGGTCTTTTGGCCAATATTTGTGTAGGCATACTGACACACACATTTGATAATTTCAAAAAATAGCGATTTTCAATATAAAAATACTTAAAGGTGAATTACATAGAACCCCTGAAGTTTGCTAAAATATCCGAAACGTCATCGAAACTTTTAAACTTTACAAATATTTCTTGAGATGGGGTATTTATAAGATTTCACTTACATCTTTACATTTCAATGGGGCATTTGTAAGGATTTCAGGTTTGGATAATGTTTTGGATTTTTAAGCAAACCTCACGGATTGGATAATCCCAAATAAAATTAATTATTACTTGAAATAATTATTGTAGACATCAAATGTGGACACATTTGAAAGGAACCACGACGAATTGGACATAGAGTTTTTGGGGAACATAAAGGGTAAGCCATGGAGATTCCAAACAAACATGTACGGCAATGGAAGTGTATCTCGTGGGAGGGAGGAGAGATATCGAATGTGGTTTGATCCCACCAAACGATCTCATCTCTACAGCATTCTTTGGACCCCCAAAAATATCATGTAAGCTCCGATCCATTGCTCTTTTTAGAGTCAATTACCCAAAACTCCCGTGCTTTTTATAATTCTACCATCAGAACCTCGTAACTAACTTTACATTCACCTATTGAGGGGGTATTTGTAAGGTTTTTCAGGGATACTATGTATACATTTTTATGTTTGAAGGGGGAATTTGTAAGGTTGCAGTTGACCGGGGGTTATTTGTAAAGTTTTGATAATTTTTCGAAGTTTTAAGCAAACTTTAGGAAGAGGATTTGTGTGATTATCTCTATTATTTACCATGTATGTCCTTATACATTCACAGATTCTACGTGGACAAGATTCCCATAAGAGAGGTGGTTCGCCATGCAGCCATGCGAGGAGACTACCCATCGAAGCCAATGTCCGTCTACGCCACCATATGGGACGCTTCGTCTTGGGCCACTAACGGCGGCAAAGAGAAGGTCGACTATAAGTACGAACCATTCGTGACGGAGTTCAACGACCTAGTTCTCGAGGGTTGCATCGTGGACCCCAACGAACAAATCCCGTCATCCAACTGCACCGACGCCATCGCCGATTTGATAGCGAAGGATTACTCTGCCATCACACCCGAGGGTAGGAAATCCATGCAGTGGGTTCGAGAAAAATACATGTATTATTCGTATTGCTACGACAATTTGAGGTATCCTATGACGCCTCCTGAATGTGTCATAGTCCCTTCTGAGAGGGAGCTGTTTAAGGATAGCGGGAGGTTGAGGGAGAAGATGAAGTTCCGGCGAGGGGGCAATCGCCACCGCCAACGTCATGGGAGGACTGCCGCCAAGCACAGGCAGCGGAGCAGGGGAGATGCTGTTATGTGATGGAATTTGGAGAATTGTGTGTTAATTATTTTGTAGTGGGATGTATAGTGTTGTATTACAAATGTAGTTCTGGTGTGATTGTGTGCACGTTTTTTTTTATAATTACTAATGATCCCAGTAATTTGGCTATAATATAGAAATCTCATGAAGTTTTAGAAATTACTAACTCCCCTAATATTTACTATATATCTCTCACGAAATATCCTGAGTTTTAGAAATCCTATCGTGTTTATAGATCAGTTGGTTTATTGTACAAACTACAAACTATAAATAATCATGTATTATTTATTTATTTTATTGCTATTAAATAGTATATGTAAAATAAATTTGCAAAAATTACATATATTAGATTTCCGACGTGCAGCGTGTGTTTTATGGTCCGAACCAACACCATTCTCAGGCATAAAATATTGCCAGCTTCTAACATCACAACACAGGAAAATAATCTCGAAACAAAAGAATGAATAAAACTATATTCTACACCAAAAAGAGTTTCTGAATCACAAAGAATAATGTATACCTTCTCCTTTTCATTGCCTTTCTAAACATGTATAAAAAAAAGAAAAAACATGATAATAAATCATGGAAACTGGAAAGAACCTCCAATCTCTGTACTCCCGGCTGGTGGCGAAATCGCAACCCAAAGAAGAGAGATAGTAATGGCAATAAGACCCGACCAAACGAACACAATTGTTGGCGTTCTCCCTCTTCGCCCCATCAATCCTTTCGCAAACGGGTAGAGATGAGCCAAAACCCAAAAGCTAAAGAAAACACCTCCAAGAAGTTGGCTCCACTGAGGAATAGCACTGTATATCGTTCTGCTAAAACCGACTGCTATGGCGATCAAGTTGGTTATCATGATCGTAATAGGCGGAATCATCAAAGATGTCCACTTAAGAACATACAAATCGGCGAATTCATCATCGTTGTCATCTCCACCGGATTTAGAAGTCAGAGTAAATGAGATCTCGATCCCGGCCACCACCTTCAGCAAGCCTTGCAGAACGGCGGCGAGATGGGCGCTCGTCCCTCCGATCAACCAGAACTGCTCGTTTCTCCACCACTCCTCTAGATTGATTCCCGACCACTTGATTTCAAGAACTGCCAATGCACAGAGCGTTAGAGTGATGACGAGGAGGTAAGTGAGGAAAGTGACATTCAGAGTCTGGACTATAAATTGGCCCGAGAAGAGCGATAATGCCGGGAGGAAGCAATAAACTATTAAGAACAAGGAGGTGAACGGATAGATGCCGACGTTGAGGTAAGCGATTCTCTGTAGGATTTTCATCTTCGGACTCGCCAGGAACGCGTTGTTGCGCGAGAAGAAGATCTCGACTGAACCCGTTGCCCACCGGAGCACCTGGTGCAGCCTATCTGTTAAATTAATCGGGGCAGTCCCACGGAAAGCATCCCTTTTGGTCACACAATATATAGATTTCCAACCGCGGTTGTGCATTCTATAGCCCGTCACCACATCCTCAGTCACCGACCCATATATCCACCCAACCCGGTTTCCCCACTCGGTTTTGTCCTCATACCAACATGAGATGACGCTAATAGCCTCTGCAACGGTTGACGCATCAAGATGGTCTCTAGCGATCGTCAGGGCGCCCGGCGGCCTCCCGTTCTTGACAGCTGGGTGGTCTGCCAGCGGCCGGCCCTGGAACTCCGCCACCGGAATGGAATCGATGAGCAAATTCGAATTCCCGAACCTTTTAGAGAAAAGTGAAGAGTTCATTTCGTCTTCCTTGTCGTCTCCCATCCTGAGCGCTCGGTGCTCCTCCTCGGGGGCAGATGAAACGGACGCGTTGTTCTTCCTACGCCTGGCAAAGCAACAACTGCAGAAACCGGAGTGGCGGTCTTTCGATCGGGGCGGGTCGAACCCATACAGGGCGGTCCTCCGGAATAGGCATCCCGTGCCGACGTAGACAGGGCCCTGGAGGCCGTCCAAGGCCCGCATGTTGACATCGAAGAATACAGTGTTTTGATTGGCGTAGCGGTCGGATGGGTCGATCCCCTCGAATCTCTGGGGGAATTGGACGAAGCAAATGCGGTCCCCACCTCGGTCCATCATGAAGCACATGCCTTCTCTTATTGCTTGCGAGTTGTAGATGTAGTGATCACAGTCAAGGTTCAGTATGAACGGTCCATTGGACATTACGGCCGAGGCCCGAACAAGTGCGTTCATGGCCCCCGCCTTCTTGTTGTGGTCGTATCCAGGCCGTTTTTCACGGGAGACGTAGACGAGCATGGGGAGTCGGATGTCGACGTCGGTGAAATCAAGCGGGCCGGTTTCCTCGGTTCCATTGAGAAGGACTTCGCTTGGAGGTTTGAGCATTACCTACAGTTTCGCATTGAAAAGGATCAAATTAAATTCAGTTAAACTGTAATAGGTTATACAGTTGCTAGCTTTTAGCAGAAGCAGGAAATATCAGAACGCGTCTATTTGCACAAAGAAGAGCAGTTAATGATGCCTTCAACATAGATTCTACCGAGCAGTTAATGATGCCTTCAACATAGATTCTACCAGAATTCTAGAGAAAAATTTAAAGGAATTACAAGTGTTATGGCTAATTATTACATAAAAAACCCTGTAATGAAAATATAACTCATAAAACATCTCGAGAGACTTAAATTTTTTACATTGAAGACCTCATGTACCTCACGTGCATTGACCGCAAAAAGCCAAAAATATATCCATTTTTTACAATACAATTATTTTTCTGCACTTAAATTTTATTTTTGGTCCTTCCTTTTTTCATTCTTTTTGAACAAGGGTAAAATGGTAAGTGTATAATTTTTCTGGATAGATCTCAAAAGCAAAAGGTAGCTAATAAACTTCAAGATTTATGAGATTTTCTTTATTGCAGAGTTTTGTTTGCTTATTAGCAAAATTAGCTGTAGCAATAAAAAATAAGGACCATATTTTCTCTAAAATACAATACCTGTATGATTCCAGCATGGTCGCCCTTAGAGTGTTCGGGACCCGAAACCGTCCATGTCCCTGGCCAGTGGGTTCCATCAGCCATCCATGTTGCTCTAGAAACCTTCAAAGGCTCCAACAACGCTTCATCCTCAGCATTATTATTCTGTCTCCTAAGCTTCATCGCCTTAATTTCTTCCCGTGCATTATATGCGTCTGATCGCCGCCTGATCGAATCGGGAAGACCGTTGATCCTAACCTTAAACTCATCATACTCGCGCTTCACTCTCCTCCGATCCTTCACGAAATCCGAACGCACTTTATTATTCTTAAACGGATCCTTTTTCAACCCAAAGTACGACTCTGGATTCCTCGGCTCGATTCCGTGCTTACGGCAGAACGGGACCCACAAGTTGGCGAAACTCGCGGCTTCGGCCATGGCCTCGAACGTGAGGAGGGCCCCACCATCGTCGGAAACATAACAAGAAAGCTTGTCGACTGGGTAATCAGCTGCAAGAATTGATAGGATTGTGTTTGCGGTGACGAGCGGAGGTTCTTTTTCTGGGTCGGCTGTGGAGACGAACATATCTACTCCAGGGAGATCTGATTTTCCGGTGGGATTGGTGTCATTTGGGGTTTCGAACTTTTCTTTCAAAACTTGGAGATCAGTTGCGCGATTGACGGGGAAGAATTTGGGTAGCTGGTCGAGTAGCCAAGAGAAGGCGAACCATATCTCGCAGATTATTGACATTAACCAAAGCCATCGAGCGTCCTCGTTGGGGTTGCTGATTCTCCACTGTAGAAATAGTCCAAGAACAGCCATACGGACGAAAATTAGGAGTCTGCAATGCACATATAGGGTATCAGGTTATTACTAGTCATTATAATGTGGAAATGGATGAAGTTAATTGATGATGAATATGATAATCAGCAATAAGTAGTTTAGATAAAGATTACAGGCACGTATAAGTAAATGTTTGCAAATTTCAAAAAACAGAAGTGTTTTTCTGGGTTTGGCCTAAAAAAGCAGATATGGAATGTTTTTTTCACTGCTTCAGCTTAAAATAAGAGCACCTTTAGGGGTGCTTTTTCAGATTTTAGCCTTTTTTTCCTACTATTTTAAAGTGGTTTTGTATTTTCTTCCTAACACCCCCAACTTTTTCTACAACTTTATCTTCTACCTTATCTTGTCCAAAAGAATATGTTTTCGCAAACATTCCCATACATCGATCACTTAGTAAGAAACTCAAGAGATATGTTCTTCTATGTGAAGATTTCATTGGTTTTCAAGACATCACTATCCGCCACAATTCAACATCTTCCTCAAAATATCCATAAGTTTACAGTTACCCATTTTTACCTATCCACATAAACTAAACACTATTTCACATCGACCAAATCTAATTTCGTGATGCCACTCATCTAAAACGGAATAAAAAAATAACAAAGTAGAAAAGAGCAAAACGATTTTTTTACCTATATGGGCTAAGTATTCCGGCCGGTATCTTCAATTTCCGGGTGAGCGGCCTCCATGGTTTGCTGAGAAGCTCCGTCGGCTCTCCACCCGACTCATCATTCTTATCATCATCATCATCATTAAATCCTCCATCTTTGGGCCATATTGCATTACCATATCCATAAGTCCCCTTTGTCTCGAACAACCAACGGTTATGGTCAAAGTCAGCCCCTGTTTGACTTCTCATCATCACGGCCGACCTATTATTAGCCGTCGACTTCATCAAAGACAATCTCCTCTCCATCTTTGACAATCCAGGCTCGATGGGGGTGGGGCCCACAGCCAAATCCATATTATTATTCTTGTACGGCTCTTTACACCCGGGGCAAATGCCGTCCCCTGTCTTGACCGAATCCACAAAACAATCACGGCATATCTTGAAATCACACTCACAAGGGAGAATATCTCCGCCCCTCTCGTCACTCATCACTTTCCCGTCGCAACCCTTTATGGCGCAAGATGACCCTTTTGCCCCCGCCATCTGGGGATGGCTCGTCTCCGACTCGATCACCTTGTCCATCAGGTGGGCCCGAGTGAGGGTGTTGAATCCTCCTGTGAATAGGGAGCTCGAGACATATTGCTCCTCAACCCTCTGGGAAATTGTGGTGTCCGCCATGGGCTGATTATCAGGTGTGGGTGGGATTTGGACCGTGTATTCTTGAAATTCAAGGCTGTTTATTTCGCTGTCGAGACTCTCTAGTGATAGGTCGACATGTCGACCCGAGTTCATCCTCCTCTGCTGGAAGACTCTTCCAGCCATAATTTTGCACTATTTGTGACCCGATAAATACGTGTTCCTATGTCAAAACCTGAAAGTAAAAGCAAAAAGAATCAGAATAAGAAATTTAAGCTAAAAACACCATTCTTTATAAAACTTCAGCATCATAGCATAATTTTGCTCAACAGTTGCAAGAATTATATTATTCAATCGAAACCCATCATCCGAAAACGAAACAGAGCAAGAATTTAAGTTCACAACAACATTTTTGATAAAATTTCAGCATCTTAATAGAATTTTGTTCGACAACAACAAAGATTATCTTATTCAATCAGAACCCATCATCCGGAAAGAGGATTTAAATTTGTAAATCTTTAGGTCAGATGAAAACATTTCCTCTTTCAGCAAAGCTACTATAGCACTTTCTCTTTCTTACAGAAAACGATAAAAGCCACAAGGAGGTGCTTTTAGGCCAAATTTCAAATCATTTCTTCTTTCAGGATATATTAACAAATATTAATTCGAATGAAAAAAGTACCTATAATCTGCAGAAACTGGGAAAATCAAGATTAGCAAACACCATCCCCCAAAAGATCCCAACTTTGCAAAAAGAACCTTTCAACAGAGTTCAAATATCAAGAATATGCTGATCAAAGAGACGTCTGAAAGAGTCCTTCAGACATAAATATCAATTCAAAACGTGTGAACAAATTACTTATCCCTCATGTATTGAATTAGTGTAGGTTAGGTACAGAAAGAGAACGAGAGAGAGAGATATATAATCAGCTTATCTATACTACTCAGTCTTTCCCATACTTTCAAACGAAGAGAGCAATTCATAAAGAAAAAACAAAGAAACGGCCTCCCCAAGACGTGTGAGAAACTTTCAAAAACAAAATATATATATATATATATATATATATATATATATATATATATATATATATATTATACACTAATATAATAATGTAAACATACGCCACATGTATATATATGCATACATCGTATGCAAATATTACAAATTATTACAACTGTAATAACAAAGACTACTCTGACCTGGTCTTGAATCATTTCCTAATGGGTTTTTGGGATAAGTCTTAAAAATTCAAAACACAAAACCAAATACCAAAAACTGGAAATATACCAGCCGACTACACAAGAAAATTGCAGTGAAGACGGCAAAATCTAATACACACTAAACGAGTAGTTTAGGTAAATTTAACTAAATCGATGGCTAAATTAACCAAATTAAACTAAAAAACAAAACTTTGATCAACCCATGACAGTTTGAGAATTGGGGGAGACGAGAAGATGAATGTACCTTGAGAAATACAAAGTAAAGAAGGACAACGGCTAGTGTTCTCAGTGAAAAGATTGTTCCTTTAAGGCCTTTAAGTTGCACAGATTTGGGAGAAAATGATTTTTTTTTTCTTTACTCTTTTTCAGTTTTTTTAATCTAAAGCAATGGGAATGATCTGCTGACTGCTGCTCGCTGGGTTTTGGATTTCCACTGTGCACAAGTATGAAAGAGATGAATTATTTTGTAACTCCTTTTCGCTTCGATTTTTGTAATAAAAATAGTTATATTTGGTAAGAGGGCGAAAATCGTGGGCAAGGACAAAGGCAAGAATGTACGAGGATTTAGCGTGGGCGATCTTTTACGCGGCGAAGAAAACAATTTCGATGACAGTAAATTATTTTTATGTTTTTAGCTGTTCAGTAATTAATTAACTAACAAATTTTTGGGGGTTTCAAAGTTCATTCATATGAATCGAGTCGAGTCGGGTCGAACTATTAAGATGCAAAAAAATTTCTATTTATAATAGGTGCTTTCCTAAAGACTTGGATCCAAGACCTTTAGTTAAATTAGTAAAGAGCACGCGCTTTGTGCGTGTAGTATAATTATTTATTTAAAATTTTAAAAATATTATTTTTGAAAATATATTTATAAAATTTTTGACATGAAAAAAAAAAAAAGTAATATTGTATAAGAATTATTTTTTATCATAATTAAATATAATTAGTATATCTTAATTGTTAGCTCATTTCACATTTTGATTGAGGTTATAGTTAAATACATAATATTTTATACATTTTATTTTTCTAAGTAAAATTTCATATTCATTAATTGAATATTTTTATTATTTTACAATGACTGAGAACATATACATTTTATTTAACTTTGAAATGTAGTGATATATAATATTTTAAATATTTGACAAAAGTATCTAAATTGATATATATTTTGAAATTAATTTTATCGAAATTCACATTTTGATTGTTTCAAAATTGTAGTATCCGAAAGGTCACAGAACTATTCATTTAATTATATATACTTTTTAAAGTTATTAATTCGGATATATTTTACCATTTTCTTTATTGAAGCATGTTTGTTTTTTGTTTAACGAAACTAGTTAGCGCCGTAAAGTTTTTATCGAGAATACCACCTCTTAATCCATGAACATGAAAATGGCTAAACTTAATCCATGTTCGTGGCTAACAATCTTACTAAGTAAAATACATAAGTATTTATGTAAATCTATAATTGAAGCATATAGACTATAATATGAAAATATTTATAGTTTTTCATAAATAAGAATGATTACTAAAATAAATATTAAATTGTTATACATTAAGTAACACATGCAATATATACTCATTTAACATAGTAAACACGAAAAGTGTATGTATACTAAGATATAAACACGAAAAAGTGTATGTATACTAAGATATAAATTATCAACCCTTTACACTTGACTATAATGTCACTTGTGATTTTGGACGATTAAACTTTTTATTTTTGTTTACTTTATTTAATTTTTTTCATATTCTTTTGCGCATCTTACTTTTTTTATAACTTGATCTTTGTTTCTTTTCTCTTTTATATTCTTACATTTTCACCTAATCTATTTAAACTCAATATCATTTTAAAAAACCAACTTAACATGTTACATTAACTCTAATATAATAATGATCAGGACTTCATAAAATTGTATGTATTTAAGTTCTATAAGATGTATTTTAAAGTATCTATATTAGTCAATAATTAGAGTAACAAACTTTAATATTGCTTGTCCTTTTTCTCCTATTTATTTTCTATCTAAATTTTAATCTAATATATTTCCTCCTTCTATTCATTTTTCTTGATTTTCTTCAATGTGTATTTTTATTTTACTTTTTTTTCTTTTTTCTATGTGTTCCGCCTCTTTACTTTCAAAATTTCACATTCATCAAATAACATAATAAAAATATATTCATAAAGAAAATAAATCACCGAATCTTTGGTCTTAATAATATAGTAAAAATATATATATATATTCATATAGAAAAGAAAATTATAAACCTTATTTAACATATATACAATCTAAATACTTAAATACATACAATCTAAATACTTAAATATATGTTTCGATGAACATATATCTACTTAAGTTTGATAGGATGAATTTCAAAAATATATATGCTTATTAAACATCTACATTAACTAACGTTAGTTTGACTTATAATTTAAATGTAAAAAATTTTCATTTATTAGTTTCATAGTTGTTCTCTGTACTTTCTTTTGTATCTATGTTATGTCTCCTTACCTTTCCATCTTATCATTCAATATTTCCTTTACTTCCTATTTTAATTTTATTTATTTTTTTCATCAAATATTAGATTAATACACACGCTATTTTTTTCTCTTTTTTTTTAAATTCTGTTTCATTTGTTTTTATCGTTTATTTTATAATTTATTCAATTAGAATTTTTAATTTACTCTTACCTCCATTATTTATATCAATTTATTTATTTATTACCTTTTTTATAGAATATGCATGGGATAAATAACTTAATAAAGTTATAGATATATATAGATTTTAATCAAGTAGGACTCTCAAATAAATCTTATAGAGTTATCCTAATCCTATTAAGTTACTCAACTATAGAGTCCTATTATTATTAAATCAAATATTATTTATATAATTATAGATTTACATATTTGTACACTTATTTAATAAGAATATGTGTAATTAAAGGGGTATTTTAGTCATCACAAAAAAAGTGACAAACTTAAATCACCGAAAGAAACTCGTGCTTTTATAATATACATAGACTAGTTTATGTCAGATCGCTAAACTACGTCACTAACTAGTGTAAATTCGGGTGTTTTAGAAAATAAATTTTAAAAGTTATGTAATATTTGTTATTATTATTGAAAATTGTAAGATATTCATTTTAAAAAATATTCCACAATTGTACCTTATGATTATTAAAATCTAAAATTCACAAACAGCTTCATAATACTATCATTATCATGCTATAAAATATATTTTTCAGTATATGAAACACAACTATCATTCATAAATATTTATTGATTTTTGTTTTAACTAATATTGACTACTTTTTTAATTAAAAGAACTTTAGGATATCTTAATTTTGGTTTGAGATAGTTCTCCATCCTAATTAGTTACTTTAGATTCAAGAAAATATTAAAATGCTAAATATTAATTTTCATGAATATTTTTTAATCTTAAGTTTAAGATCTTATCTTTTCCTTCACTAATATGTAAGTGTTTTTTTTTAATTCCGACCTATATATATTTATTTAATTAATTGACTACTAAGTATAAGTAGAATATGAAGAGGCAATAATCATATAATCTTAATTGTTAGTATTTACTCAAAATAATTAATAGAGTTAAATATTTAATTAGGTACTATAAATAAATACATAAATATACCTTGGGTTAATCCATATACCATAAATGCATTGGTATATTTGTGTTTAAAAGATTTATCATATTGGAATTCTACTTTTAAAAAAAGACAGTACAAATAAAACTTCCAAAAAAAAAATTACCATAATTGCAATTACACATTGAGAAAAGAAAAGGAATAAAAACTATTACGGACTAAAATATGACTAATTATATTCATAAGTTAGAGATGTTAATTTTATTAAATAATAAAATATTAATTTGCATCACAAATAAGAAAGAAATAAAATTTAAAAAAAAGACCCACGCGCTTTTATTTATGAGTCGGAAAAGAAATTGAAGAAAAAGACCGCAATCCTTTGGTCAATTTGGCATTCCATCATCCTATGAAATTGTTATTATTTTCGGCTAATTAGATATATGTCTTATTTTGATTTTTCTAGAAAAGCATACTATGATAATGACGAAATATACATAACTAGTAATGTATTTTGATCTTTTGTTCTTTATTAATTTGGTAAATCACTAATGTATTTTAATCTTGGTTCATTTAATATTTGGAATCTTATTTAAAACAATATATAATATTTTATAAAATTGAATCTTGGAACGTACTCTCATCCTGCTGGTGACCGACGTCTAATCCATCTAAACTTTTTATAAAAATAGGAGAAAATTTTAAAATCAAATATATATATATATATATATATATATATATATATATATATATATATATATACTTATGATCATGTGACATTATTATTATTTGACCAAATTAATATCTGGTAGTAGCACTTGAGTGTTTCAAAGCAATACATGGTACCTATCTGAAATTCAGTTTAATTAGTCCAAAAAATATTTTATTGAATCTTTAGTTCTTAAAAGTTTTCATTAATTATTATTATTTCCCTACTCTTTTGGTGCATGTAATACACACAGGGCGGTATCATAAATCCCCACTTGTTTTAAAAAATATCTTAAAACTAAAATTCTGCTTTTAAATATAATTTATTTGAAGTATATATACGTGTGATGTAACACTGCCAACTCTTACTCAATAATTTAAAAAATGAAAATAATTAATTCTTTATTTTATCTGTTGTTTTATTTTTTATATTTTGTTATAAAAACTATAATCTGCATGCAGCAATTCCTATATATCCATCCAAATCTAAACTGCATCTTCTGAAACTGATCCAATTCCAATGCGACAATATGTCATTTATAAAACAAGATCAATTCTTTAAGTGTCTGCATTGCATTAAGACTGAGTGAGCCAAATCTATAATATTGAATAATTATTGAATAAAATATGAAATTATAGAGTTAATAATCATAATTGAGATGGAGGGGGAATAATATTTTTATCCCAAGTCTTAATAGTCCAATTCAGATTGCAGGCCGTAACCGGCGGAGGAATGTTGCAACAACAGGATTACAATACGTGTCACGTACCCATTACACATATATAATTATATATAATATATTTTTCTTAGTTTTCCGCTCCTTTCTTTTCGGGTTTGGACAATGCAGAGAGACGACCATTTTAATTAAATTGTTCGATTCACAAATTAGAATTTGAATTCTATCTTGATTCAGAAATCTAGTATTTTATCCCACTAGACCAACTGAACTTTGTTCTACCTATGACATATATAACGAACGTTGTTGTAAAAAAAACAAACATATATAACTAATGTTGGGTTAATTTATTAGGTTTTACCTTTCTATAATCTTATCCGACCCCCCAAAAAAATCTTTAATCTTCTACCAGGGGTGTTTGGTTGAGTTTCTCCATTATAAACTTTTTAAAAATAATTTGGGGATATTAACTTAATTTAAGATGTATTTTTTGATAATTTGGGGATAATAGTAAATGTGTAAATAAATTATTACGTCACGCAGTGGCGAGAAAGGAGAGGACCCTAAAAAGTCTATGACACCAGATTAAAAAAAGAAAAAATCTCCACATTTATGTTTTATTTTATAAATTCAAATACATTTTTCTACCTGCAAACACCACAATTACCACAAAAACACATTTTCATGTTTCTTAAGTTTTGACCGTAATCGAAAATTATCTATAATGAATAAAGAAGTTGGTTTTGTGGGTAAAAAAATCCAGAGATGATTGTTAAATAAGAAAACAAGTGTAAGTTAAGCAAAATAAGAATAAGTGAGAAGGAAAAATTAGAAAAACAGATAGTGAGGGATATTTTAGTCATATAAAGATAAAAATTGGAGGAATCTAGGGGTGCAGATAACAATTACCATTACCTATATGTTTAAAATATCAAGAAAAATGCACCACCAAATGCGTAGCTTACATGTTCGATACTATGTTAACTTAACTATAGACCTCGAATTTGAAGCTATGTGAACACAGTTGTCATTGTTAGAAAAACTCACACATTACTGCTCATGGTTACAATATCCTTAAAACCTAATACACCTATGCCATGCAAGAAAAAGAGTTAAAAATGTTACCAACTAGGCAACTAATAATAATAATAATAATAATACACCGTATTAGGATTTGGACATCTAAAACTACAGAAAAACAATACATACTAGTGCACAATTACATGTTAACAAGTTAACCAAATCTGTACAAAATTCTAATCTCTCAGCTTCCCCTTCTTCACCCAAATGTTTTTCGTATACCCACCGTTAAACCATATACCAGTAATTATATCACCAGCAAGAACATTTAGCAGCACACAAACACGAGCACAGCGTAATCTTACACGAGCATCTCTTGATCCTACACGAACAACAATTTGTGCAGCAGCTAGGCTTACAATTCCACTTCGGCTTCCACTGAGGGCATTTCGGACATTTCGGAATCCAGCAGCAACAGCATTTAAAGCAACTAAGGTTAGGGCATTTGGGTCGTTTGATGTTAATTTTACAGCACTTGGCAGAAAATATGGAACAGCAGAACTTGGATCTTTTCTTTAGCTTTAGAGTCGGGCGGATTTTTGTGAGACGGATCGAAGTTGTGATATTTTCCATTTCTTGAATGAACCTGATGAGGTGGCGGATGTAATCGGGATAAAGCTCCAAGTTGCAATGCCCTCCTCCTTTAATCCATAACGGGTCGTATGGTTCACGCGACATTTTCCATAAGCCATTTCCATGCAACCAATTCACCACATCGTCTTCGGTTCCCTGAAAATTAGATAGCCACCAATTGTTAAAGAAAATTGCATCAGTAGGACGAGCAACACAATAAATGAAAAAACACAACATTTTGCCATCCCAAGGCAGTGTTTGCAAACTCTAAAGAAAAAGAAGTGTTCTAATTTCAGCTTAATTCAGCACTTTTGGTTTTCCAAACAGTCCCAACTTCTACTTATATTAAGCAGATACAACAAGCAAGAAGCTTGAAATGACTAGACCCACTTATAGTTTCAGCTTCTAAGTAAATGGAAGTATCTTGAAAGTAATAAAAGTGTGTCTGAGCTTTTGTTTCCTAACAGTCAATTACTTTCTTTTTGTGCTTTTCATTTTTTTTCCCAAACACTCCCTGCTTTTAGTACATCATTTCTTACAACTTTAGCTTCTCCAAAAGCAGTCAAGTTTGCAAACCCTGAGTATTCGCTTGTTTTACACTGTCTCCTCGTTTTGTTTCTGTTTTGCCAGTTGCCATCTAAAAGATCCGAATTATTGCAATATGCCATCCACTTCATTTTTCAACCAAATAACCAGTAATTGTTAAAGAAAATTGTATCAATGGGGTGAGGAAAATACTAAAAGAAACAAATGAAAACTTTGTCATTGCTCTTTTAACACTTTGTCCCCTGATGTTTCAATTTTTACAGGTTGCCATCTACACGTTTTCGGATTATTGGCATTTCGACCAAAAAGTGTCAACCGAGGTTCTTTATATGACACTTTATGTGGCAACAACCACTAACCGGTAAAAATTGCAAAATTAGGAGGCAAGACGTAGGAAAACCGAATGCTTTTCATAGCAAAGTGTTCTTCCCCAATACTAAATAACTGACTCATCTAGAAGGTCAAGCTATTAGATATGAGACAAATGATATGTAACACTAAATATTTATAAAGGACTTTTTCATAAATGTGTGTGTTTCGCCCTAACTGAGATATCATATTGAACGACACCTCTTATCTAACTGCTGAGAAAGATGTATATGTAATATCTCTTAACAAAAATCATTCAATGTATTAAACATGACCATGGATTGAATCATTATTAAAATACAGCCAGAACTCTTAACCCATCATTTGTAACTTTTAGATTAATAAAAGCAGCTGGCATGTCAGCTGAGTGAGAGCCGAAATCGTAAGAAAACACATAAATTAAATGTGACTTGCTCTGAGTGTTATGCGTTGGTAACTGAGAAATGAAAACGTTAGGAAATTCAAGAATTATTCCGAATTAGAAATCTCTCATTTTTCACAGTTGAAATAAGAATCTTGGGAATGTCTTTCCCATTGTTGTTTTATTCTAGACTTAACGAAGGCTACCAAGAAAATCAAAGATCTCTTCACAATGTACGAGAGATTCCATTAGAATTTTGTTAGTTGTTTAATCTTCTCATTATCCTTCGTATAATCAAATCAATTTGTTTTCTTCCTTATATCTGGAAAATTATGAACTTTATCATTCAAGAGCGGTGCTCTATCTGGGTAGGAATATTGCAACTTATTAAAAGTTGAATTCGATAACTATAAGCAGTTTTAGGGAGTGTTTGCAAACTCTAAGGAAAAACATTTTTGTCCTTTTGATTTTCTTCAACACTTTGGATTGTTTGGAAAACCAGCTTTTGCTTATTTTGGGCGGAAACAAGTTACAAGCACCAAAGGATCAACGTCTAGCTTCAACTTCAAGGTTATTTTTCGTAAATAAATGAAATTTTGTTTAGTCTAATAAAAGTGATTTTATACTCCACAGTTCTATTATTCTACTGAATCCTTTACTAAGTAGGAATTTACAGTTAAACCGAAGCATTTTGACAATATCCACAAGCCTATAAATACAATATAGCTTCTTCATTTAGCTCGATAATCAAAATAACAAGACCAACCAGATAAGGGCATATGTAAAAGAATTTCAACAATTTTTTGCCATTAACTGGTGAGTTAGGCATGCATTATTCGAGCATTTATCTTAGCAATCAAAGAATAAACCATCCAAGGAGCTAATACGCAATTTGGTATATTTAATGAAATAATTACCACCATCACCCCTAACTACAATTGCACAACATCGCCTCTTTTGTTTCAAAATTACACATACCTCCCTTGTAACTTACTTCCACCTCACAGTCATTCTCTTCTGTTACAGCTGAATAATTTTATGTTTCAATCAACGTTTCAAATTTGTGAAATTTGAATGCATGGATGATTTATCCAAGTTTATTAGAATATTTTTTCCAGTTTTAATTAAAATACGACAATCAAAAGGGGACAGCTCTAATTTAGATACTAAATGCTTAAAATCACAGAATCACTTACGTGTATAACAAGCACAGGACACTTCACCTTCCGGATTTTATTCACATTCTGCATAAAACAGATCAAATTAATACCTTAAAAAGACAGCAAATACAAAATTCTGTAAGAATAAATATAAAAACAATACTGACCTTGTAAATATCACAACATAGAGTAAACTTCACATGACAGAGCACACGAAGCCCAGAAAGAATAGCACTGTGCAAAACTACACCTCTCAATCTTGGCAATTGAGCTGCTAAGTGCAATGTGGGCCCACTTCCAACAGATTGCCCATATAAAATTACATCTTCTTGGCTAATCCCGTATTCAGTTTGCAGACATTCATACACAGCTTCTATGTCAGCATAGGTGTCATACTCACTTGGCTAGATAATAACAAGAAAACAATGTGTTTAGCATTTAATTAGAAAAACGAAATGAGATTATTCAAAAAAAAAAAAAAAAAATTAAAACAGCTTATCAAACTGAGAAGATTGAAATTTACCTTACCCGTAGAAGCTCCATAACCAGAGTAGTCATACCTGCAGATAAAGCACATGTATAATTAGGATCATAGAGGATTTGGTTGAAGAATTATATTATAAATATGGGATGGTTACACAATATAATTAGGATCATAGAGGATTTGGTTGAAGAATTATATTATAAATATGGGATGGTTACACAAATCTCCATTGAAGAATATATATATATATATATAAAGAAAAAGGAAAAAAAGGTACACTGCTAGGTTAAAATAAATCACTTTCACAGAAGCAAGATAAGGAAATTACATAGCATTGAAAGCAAGAAAGAGACTTGCAACTGCATTTTTACTTCATTACGAGCTTTGATTGCATTGTCCATTGGACAAAGCAAAGCTTGACAAACTCCAGCAGTCAATGAACAACTACATTGACAAAATGCTGCAGCATCCTGAATCACTATTTTGTCATATAAACAATAAACATTTTCAGATCTAAGCTCATTATGCTGGAAAACAGAAGCATAAAAGTTTTTCTTTTTTTTTTTCACACAGAAGACAATAAATCTGGGGACCGCTTTTCCTTAAAGAAACCAATTAAACTTTTACAGAGGAAAAGTTAACTGGAAAAGGTGAATGTCTACCAAACCCGAAAGATGAGTGTGTAAATGCAGGTCTTTGTCTATCAACACTAAAAAACACACATTTCACACAGCACAATATTAACCACATCCCAAATGTTTAATTAGAAAAGCATAATTCAAAGGGGGGAAAAAAACCCACTTCCCATTTCTTGAGAAACGTTAGGAAAAACAGAAATTAAAATTAAAACCAACAAAAAGGTTTCTAAAAGAACCAAACTTTCTTACCTTATGTACTGAAATATATATAGCATAAGCAAAGAAGACGAGTATTTCTTCAAAAATACAAAGCAAATAGGAAAAAATGGGGGAAAAGAAAAAAGGGAAAGCAAAAAATCAACCAGGGCAAATGGACATGGAGATCAACAAGATTCCACCTTTATTGTTTTATTTTCCAAATTTTGTGCAAAAAACAGAACCCAAAATAAAACAAAAGAAAAAAAGGGCATAGGAGCAGACCCCATGAGATTAACTCTAAGATTGGCTTTGAGTTGAACAAAGAGGTCATAAAGCTGGCCCAGATCAGCTGCATTGCCGTGAGAGTACAACACCGTAAGCCTAGCGTACGGGTTCCTCAAGTAAAAAGCTACAATCTTGTTTCCCCTTTTGGTCTTGATTGACAGCACATCCAGCGACGAATCATCTATGGCTATTGGGAGGGACGACGTCGTAGAGACGGCCACCAGCTTGCCGTCGTCCCTTTTCTTCACCTGGTAAGTGGGTGGCGTAGGTGGAAAGAAAGCAAATTTGGCTGCCAGCTGAGATACCAGACAACCCATTTAATTGGAAAAAAAAAACAAAACAAACAACCTAAATTATTTTGCTTCTCTTAAATATTTGACACTCCCTGTTGATAATCGATTTCTGAAGATTCTACTCATGGATGCATGTGTGTGTTTGGGGTTTTTGTGGGGGCTGGGAGTAATGTGGGTTGGTTGGGGAAGGGTGAATAATGAAGAGGTGCTTCGTGCTCTGTGTGATGGTATTGGGAGATGAGAGAGAGAAAGAGGAGAGGAGAGAGAGAGAGAGAAGTGTGTGTGTGTGGTTAAGAGTTGGAGTTTTTCAAGAGGCTAAGACTGTGTGTGTTGGGCTAAATCTGTGTAAGATGAGATCAGTTGGGTCTCTCCGGTCTGGTTTTGAGGACTGTGTGTGTGAGAGAGAGAAGTGTGCAGATGGAGAGTTCATGTGCAGTGAAGACTACAGAGATGGTGTACGTGTGTGTGTGAAATAAAGAAATGTTTTTCTTTTTTTAAAAATTCTCATTTATATTGATGGGTCGAACAGTGTAAAACTTTCTCTATCAATCTTTGTTGCGTTCCATTCGGGTTCAAATACTCATGGATTCACTATTTGTTTACTGATTTCATATAATTCAGAAAACATCAGTTTTCTCTGAAAGTTTCTTGTTCATATCTCTTATCAAAAGGTGATATTCGATCATGTTTGTCTAGCAAAATACCTACTAATCTGAAAGAATATTTAAATATCGAATTCGAAACTTTTAATAAAGTTAGCATCGCACCAAACTGATAAAGTTATGTTATTTGGTGATTTTTTATGAATATTTAATGAAATAAAGAAATGTTAATTGTCTTTAATGAGGGAAGAAATAGAGTTAAGTATTAAGGAGCTTTAATATGGCATGTCAGCAACCACACTCTCATACTCACTATTTCTACTATTTCTAGTACAAGTCTAGAAGAGGACATTTCTCAGAGATGCCTTTCACTTCTCAAGTTAAAATATTAAATATAGGGAAATCTCATTTTTAGCCCTATAAATTAGAAATTTTTTCAAATTTATTCCCATTCACTACTGAAATTTCATATTCAATTTCATAGAATAAAAAATATCTCACTTTTGATCCAAAAAAACCTAATGTCTGTTGATTAACCAACGGATGAGTCACAGGAGCAACGCATGGTCGTTAGTGTGACAATTGTATTTCAGGCCTATTTCGTTAGGAAATTAAATTTTGAAACTAAAGATGAGATGTTTTATATTTTATAGGATCGAATCCATAACTTATAAGATTGGTAAATATAGAGACCTATAATACCATTCTCACTTATCATAGGTTCGAGCGAAGGCCCAGCGTCTTAGGTCTGTATTATATGTTGTTCCAATTAATCTTTGGATTGCTTCCGTTGACACGGAAATTCAATCAAAGAGAATGAGTGAGATTGTTCTTAAAACTTATTCCTAGATTGACATGAGTGCTTTTTGAAGACTCTCATACTTTGAATCTTTGATAACTAAGATCGTGAAACTCTCATAATAAATTGAATTAAGTTTAGAAAAATATCTACTTTATGGGACAAAAAATAATATTTTCTCTTAAATATACTAGCGGTGGGGCACATTTTGTGTACTGTGGTAAGTAGAAACGGCTATATAATACATTTAAATTAGTTGCAATAATTTAAAAATTAAAAAATTTAAATATTTATTAAACTCTCTGCATGAATTAAGCATTTCTTAAATTAAATTATGAAAAGTAAAGTTAAATGGTTAAATAAATAAAGAATTAAAAGAGTAAAAATATTTTAAATTAGAGATAGAAAATTGAGGGAGAAGAGAGGGCATAGATAGAGTAATTAACAAAAACATGTGTGAGATTAGAGAAGAAAAGAAAGGACACCGTGAACGTGGAGAGACATGATGAAAGAGAAAAGAGATAATTTAAAAGAGATAGGTCGTTTGTGATATATGGATATAAATACAACACGACACCAATATTATAATATGATTTTTTTATATATATTTACTATTGTAAAAGTGTCGGACACAAATGTCCAACACGACATTATACAACACGGTAGATAATATTTGTATATGTATATTAAATATTAGTTGTAAAAACATAGTACTACTTAAAAAGTAAAAAAATAAATATTAACCAAGTCTGAGCCACATTTTGTCAAGCGCATTTTACAGTACTAGACACTGTTTTTCCACCAAAACATCCTAAATTTGTATACTACGTTTGATAAATATATACAAATAGACTATGAATTGAAATAAAAGATTCCAAGTATTGTCGGGATACTTCCAAAATGTATGAATTTTTTTATTTATTTTTGGTTAAGTCCAAAGTGTGTGAATAGCTAGGTAGGTGCAATGTATGCAATATTTTTACTTGTCAAGTGGCGAAACACTTCTTCTTACCCATTTTTGATACTGAAATTAATGTATGTATTTAGTTTTTTTTAGTTCGATTTCTTCCGGACTTTTGCAGAGTTTTAATTGGGGACGACTTTTCTAACCCCAGTTATTCATACACATGTTACGCTTTGAATTCTAAACTTTGTTTAAGAAATCTATTGCTTTATTTCAGTAGGCCACTTAACATTAGTAAATGTATGTATTTAGTACAAGCGAATTTCTTCTAACTCAATATAAAAATTGACATTAATGGAGTCCTTTTGATCATATTAACATCACTATATATCGTACATTGCAAAATTGAAGAGGTACATTGCATTATTGATCAAGTAATAATGAAATAAAATGGGCAATGAAAATCAAAGTAACCAACTAGTCTGAAAAAAAAAAGAAAACTATATAAAAGGTAAAAAAAAACAAATAAAAAAGTCCAAATTTCACACTCCAGTTTGTCGCGTATCTTCCGCGACCTTGAGCATGAGGAGCTATGTTAAATCAAAGTCCATTTTCTTACAATGTTTTTTGTGTAGTACATTCTTGTATATATTATTTAGCCAGCCTGTGTTAGTATATATATTTTCTCTGTGTGTCTTCACCCAATACACGCACTAATTCTCATATATATGGTATATCCAAACCATGTTAGATTCTGTAAAATTCATGTGTACGTTCTTGCAACATATATATCTTTACTGTTTTCATGGATGCTACGAACTGTACGTCTTACTTGGCGGGGGCGATCGATCTGTCAAAATCGGAACAAATGTTTGGATTTGTTGATGGATCGATTCCGGTGCGCCGGCCTGCGATTACAGATCAACTGCAGGTTAGGAAACGTCTAAATCACATGGTACGTATTATATTATGTACGTAATTGTCTATTAACAAAGATATATATCATGCAGAGCTTTAATTTCTCAATGCGAACAGTACTGCTCAAGAACTCTGGCAAGAAGGGAGGAAGCCAAGATTTCGACTAAGAATAGCTGGATTAAATTAATGGAATTTCTGAGGATGAAATTACACGATTGTTTAACTTTCAGGGGGCAGCTAGCCACCTAGCTCCCCCACCCTAGCTCCTTCTGGTGAGTGCAATTGACCTTTGTTGTACTGGATGAAACGACAACTCAGTTCCATCTCTCAAGGTACTCTTTCTTTAATTAACTGAGTATTTCAACAAGAAACTTAATTGGTTGTTCTAATGAGGTTCCTCAATGCGCATGTGCTGGTAGTACTTGTCGTATTTTGATTAATTTGTCTTTAAACTACTCGTTTTACAAATGTTAATTCAATTTTAAAAGTGTATTTCACTAAAATATTCTGGTTACAATTACGGGTAAAATATCAGATTCTACACTGTAAAATTACTATCATAAAACCTAAACGAATCCTAATTTTCTTTTCGCTATCGCTATTTCGAACCCCAGTTACGCCAAATCCCTAAATCAACACTCAAATCAATGGAAGACCTAGGTAATTATGAAGATTTTGTGCCTATATATAAACAAATCCAAGAGTATTATGGACTTATGAGGTGGATAAGTTGATTTTTACCCTATTTCAATCTCAATATCTGTGAGTATAAAACATCCGCTGCCCCAGGGGGTTAAATGAACTTTGTTTAATTTTTTTTGGGGTAATTAATAATTAATTTAACACGGGAGATGGATGCAAACATTTTGTATTGCACAGAGTGGTTAGTGATATTTCTCCTATTTATTTAATGGAAATATGAAAATTGTCACTAAGTATATGCATTTATGATGAAATATTGTGTATTTTGCCTATTAGTTTGTACTTAGGCTGCATTCACATCTGTAATTATTTTTAGTATGTTACCGTTAGCTTATAGCGTGTTCACGCGTTTGTTTCTTTTCTAATGTATATATACTCTTTTTTGTTAATTAATAAATATCTTTTCTGCCTTATTCTCTTACGAACTCTTTTCTCTCTCATCTCTCTGCACCTCCTCTTTCACATGAACCCTACACCTCCTTTTTCACATGAACCCTAGTTTCTGCAATTATTTCAACAATTTAGCCAAAAAAAAATAAAATATTTTGTCACTAAAATGAGTTTTGCAATTCAATTATTGACAAAATTGATATTAAAGTTGTCATTGTTGATTTTAATAATGCACGTATAGTGATAATTTAATGGCAATCGATATTTTATCATAAATCATAGTCACAACACATTTTTTGTTACTAGGTTATCACCTTGTAACTATGGCTCTGCTCTCTCGCGACCCCTACTATAATCAAAATACTAAAGGCCCCTACTGAAGATAGGTCGCCAAACTACGACGAGAGTATCGCCTTTTGAATGGCCAATCGCGTAGGGCAACAAGGGCCAGGCCGAGTCAGAAAGTCTTTGATGACTCAACTCAAGACACTAATTTAAATTATTGACAACTTAAAACATGCACTTATAATGACAACTTGTGAATCATTTGGTGGCAGCTTAGAATACAAAAATTATTGTTACTTAACTAGTAATAACATAAAAATATAGTCATTTAATTTATACAATTTGTTATAATATTTACGTTATCACTAATATTATTATTATTTTTATTTTTTTTGTAGTTATCGATTGCGAGGAGGAGCATTTTTCAGTTTTTAAGGTTGTCTTTTTCTAATATCTAAAAAAGTTTTCATATTTCATTCATGGAATACACCCAATTTTAATAAGTAAAATTTTTTAAAACTTCTACTTAAGTTTTAGGAAGGAAGAAAAGTTATGTCTAAACACTTCATAATACAAGAACACGATTGGTGATTGGTGTTCACCTAGCTATATAGAATTAATAAATAATTAAATAATACAAATAGAATGAAATATATCTCTATCCATCATCTATTCAAAATTGATGCACCTCAGCTTGTCGATATCAGGAATGATAAAAGGTATATAAATCGTACGTAGCTTATGATAATGAAGATGTCACTCTCGAACTAGCTAGCCAAATCCTATCCATAAAATTAAATGTAGGGAGGGACAGCCCCATGGGCAGCGCAGGCCAACCTGTTTCCAAACGTTCCAGCAAATTAAGGGCTTTCAACCAAACCTGACACCACCAAAACAAAGTGGGATTCTGCTTTCACTTCAACTCCCACGTGAGAGGCACGTGGGACCACTTCTGATGTAATCATTTATCCATTTGACTTCCAAGGATTTTAGTGCTTAATGGGCCCCCCAACATCAATCCATACTCATTTTAAGTTTGGCCCATTCATAATAAATAAATACCCTAATGTTTCAACCTGTTTTTACATGCCACGTCATCATGTATTTGTTATAGTAAATTCTGGTAAGCTGGTTTTTTTAGCTACATAATTGTCGTTAAACTTTATTATTATTACACCAATGGTACATAAATCAATAATTATTAAGGGGTAAAACAGTAAACTAACCAATGTAAGATTATTTAGTCAACACACAGCTAATCTATATATAATAATTCAGAACCCTTGAAGCTATTCACCTAAGCGTTCACGTGGATAGCCTCAATGAATTCTATTCTGATATTAGATAAATACTATTTTAAATACCATTTATTATGGATATTATCTAAAAGAATCCAAAGATAATGTTCTGCCATTAGATAAATACTATTTTAAAATACCATTTATTATGGATATTATCTAAAAGAATCCAAAGATAATGTATAGATATATGATAGTTTAAATACACAAATATTTAGAGATTTACGGTTACAAGACTCAAATATTTACGCTATTTTTTATCTTAAAAAATCTAAAGATAATATATAGATATATGATAGTTTAAATAAATAAATAAATAATATATATATATATATATATATATATATATATAAAATAATAGTATAACAAATATTTTGAGATTTATGGTTACAACACTCAAATATTTACAGTTATTTTTTTTCTAA
The DNA here is from genome assembly GCA_958496215.1 of Verbena officinalis. Classification (NCBI taxonomy): domain Eukaryota; kingdom Viridiplantae; phylum Streptophyta; class Magnoliopsida; order Lamiales; family Verbenaceae; genus Verbena; species Verbena officinalis. The sequence goes on from OY292385.1 coordinate 4,632,411, forward strand.
AAGAATCTAATTTTTCACTCCTGGATGGATATGCATGGAATTTTTGCATTCTACTTTTTGTCAAGATAATATTTAATAAAATTAGTTACGATAAGATCATTATCTTTTTTAACAACTATTATCCTTCAAATTTAAATTAAAATAATTTAAAATATTCATCTATCTCTACTTATAAATACATTGTTGGTAAAATTTGAATTCAAATTTATTTTTATCATTTTCTAATACTAAATGCAAAATATTTTATAATTTTATTTATGATAAATTCAACTATAATTTATATTAAAAAAATAATATAATTCTTTCATATTTTGTAATACTATTATCATTATGGGATAAGAATTAATCTTTTAATTAATTAAATATTTGTTAGTTGATTAATAAATAATGAATTAATTATGATTTGGATTTTATCTTATAATTTTTAAATAAATGAAAATAATTTTAATCATCTATTTTGAAGTTGTATCCGGTGCCAAGACACGGGGTTATTTCTAATTTGTAAGTAAAGTAGTAAACATGAGATTAATTAACTTATAAATTACTAATAAATTCATAACTATTATATTATATTGGGATAAAAGCCGAAGCAAGTTCACTGTTTCGAAAACCGGTTCGGATGATAAGAGGCCAGACCGCTCCGATGGGCCTCCAAAACCGCAGCATAATTGGGCTTATACATTAGCTGATATGTGTGGACTAAATTTTAGACGTTCTTGTTTAAAAAGATCCAGAAAGTAAAATATGAAATATTTAGTCTCGATGTAGCAAAATAAAGCTTAAATTTTCTAAAGTTCGTTTTTCATTTTTCTTTTTAGATATGTTTTATGATTAATTACACTTTAATTGCAACCTCAAGTATGATTATTTTTACACTTTACAACCTCATATTTTCAATTTCAAGTTTTATTTATGAATTACCGATTCCACCCTCAGTCAATGGATTTTGGTCTAAGGTTGCAAACGGTAATATCTTAAAAATTTGAGAGGTTATAAAGTATGGAAATGGTTATACTGGGAAGTATATACCAAAGATCGATTGGATTGGTCTAGTGAGATGAAGGACTACATCCCTTAAATAAGATTTAGAGTTCAAAACTTAGTTTGTACATGGAGTAATTGTGCTGGAATAAAGATACTCCCAATTAAGTTTTTGTAGTACTCGAGCCCGAAAAACATGAGATGAAAACCAAAAAAAAAGGGAAATACAAACTAACCCTAAATTTTAAAAGTTTGACCTATCCTTTTTGGACTGTAATTTAAAAGAATGGTGGAACCCGTACTCACCAACCACTTTAAATATTGTTACAAATACATTAGAATGTGAGATGATTCGATTCTCCAACCTCGTGCATGGGACTTCGTCGACATATAAAATATTGCGTGTGTGTGTGTGTGTGTGTGTGAGAGAGAGAGAGAGTGAGAGAGAGAGAGAGTAGTGTACAAACAAGAAGAAACATATTAATCAATCTAACATAGAAAGAAGAATATAAAATTAAGGTGCATGCTTGTGATCTTCGCTTCACACAAGAAAGAAACAAACAAACACCAAAAAGAAGGGGACAGAGGCAAAGTTGCAGGAGAGTATGGCCATTTATTGATCGAGCTTGGCACATTAATTAATTAATTATTTACATTTTTTATTCAGTTTTTTTTTAGTACTTTCTGAGGATACTTTAATTTCTTGTCTTTCTACTCACGTGATCACAATTCAGACCCATATCCCCTCTACAAATATTACTAGACATATGTGAAATACGGATACAAACGGTGATTACGGCGATACGATTTTTTTTTAATATTTTATATTAAAGAATGGTTTAATAAGGGTATTCATGCATCGTAGCTAGACATAAAATTACTCCTTTCAATTTTCAATTTTCTTTTCTCTTTTTCTCGAAGCTGGGTTGACTTTATAAAAATTAAATAGCAAAATCAATATTTGAACAATTTTGCACTACTTCAATTGTATATAAAGAAAAAAATACATAATTCATTGAACGAAAATTTTCTTGATTAATATTATATCACATTTTGTTTTATTCATCTTAAATATTTTTTATTATATGTTAATATAATTACAGTGACATACTCTGAAGTTACAAATCATATTATGTATGAAAAATTACATAATATGATGGATTTTGATGATGTCATCATAATTTTCTTTATAAATTTCCTAACTTGGCGATAATTTGCATAATTGGCCATAATTTCATGTGAATTATACCTTGTGAATATTATATACGTTAGGTATATTTTTCATTAGAGTTTTCTAACCATAACTAGAGCTAAGATTGTAATTTTGAAATCTAAGAGTATATTTATATAATTAAGTCAAACCTTATGATACGCCACATAATTATCCTAATAATTTACTGCAAATTAGATCAAATGTTGTCGGATTATCAGTCTAATCAATCCGAATTTGGTATAAATGAATTAGGATCCTATAAAATTAAGACCCAAATCCGGTCATCAAATTCTGTCCTCCAGTCCAAATCCAACCCACCCTTCCGGCACCAAATTCTAACACGAAAGAAGTTATATATAGTCGGGAGCTAGAACCCTAAAATCAGGCACCAAATTCTAACACGAAAGAAGTTATATATAGTCGGGAGCTAGAACCCTAAAATCAGGAATGCACGTAAAACTACATTGTACATTATGAAATAATTTAAACTATATATATGGAATAATCATTTTAAAGCGAATGGGTACACATGTTGTGTGTAGCTCCGCAACTGGTTATACTTGTAGCAACTAGCAAGTCATTTTATTCAAGTTTAGTCAAGTGAAAGGAGCGGCTAACAGTGGTAACAATCCATGATTCATCATCACTACTTCATCTACCCATTCAGGCACATATGTATATCTTGAAAAAATATGGAAAACAGAAAGAAACTAATGCAGAAAGGGAAGGACAAAATTTAGCAACATGATACGGCAGGCGCGTATGCAAATAATTGGATCATCAACTGTACAAATCTCAACTTTGTGCGAAACTCCGAGACGTCATTGATATTTCGTCTCTTCTTCGATCCTGTTCAATCAAGACTGATTATTAGTATTGCTTCTTTTACGAAAGTGTATCTGATAACGAATCCAAGGACTGGCGATCCAGATTGAGTGTTCTTATGCACGTATTGAAATAAGAATCGGGTTGGTGCCTGCAAGGGATTCGACTCCAGAGATTAGGCTCAATAGGTATATACCAGAATTTAAAACCAAGAAGGAAAATTTATCTAGATTAAACAGTTTATGTAATTTGACCCAAGTAAAAATGATCAAACCCCCAATATAGGTAAAACCTAGCAAAATGTGTGGCACTCAGCGAATTGTGTTCAGGAAAATACTAGACAACAGCGAGGAAAAGAAAAAATAAAATATATTACCTGTTATAAAGCAAAGATGAATCTAAAGAGAACTATAGCCATGGTTGGGACAATGAGACAGTAGGAGTTGAGGCATTAAGGCCCTGTTTGCCATGGATTGCAGATCGGAGCACATCGTACTGCTCATTGATGGAAGCATACAGTGATTTAGCATATGCCATCTTTGCCTGCAAAACAAGAATAAATCACTTCAGTCATTTTCTAGTTGCATTTTAAGAGGAGTCGTGCAGAATTCTACAAACGGCAGCCATAGTTCTGTATTTGAGATAGTTATTTAAGTTTTGTTCCACTAATCATAAAATTTTGGATCAATTACATAAAACCCCCTGAGGTTTTGCACGTTTTACAATCTCACCATTGGAACCTTGCAACCTTTTGTAAGGTTTTTCAGGGGGTATTATGTATATAGTTTATGTTTCAAGGCGGGTATCTATAAGGTTTCAGTTTACCAGGGGGTGCAAGGTTTCAGTTTACCAGGGGGTGCATTTGTAAGGTTTCAAGGTTTTTCGGATTTTTAAGCAAACCTGAGGGGGGTTTGTGTAATTATCCCTAAAATTTTCAACATGGACTAGGAAAACCAGAAGAATTAAAATAATAACCTCTTCAGGATCCTCCAACGCTGCACATTCATCATAACTGATTTTGGGTGCAACTGATACTCCAACTCCATGAAAGGATATCTCCCTTTTCTCCCCAATTTCTTTCTCAACCTATCAATGAATATGAGTTTAAAAAGAGAAGTTAATGAGAATGAGCAAATATGCAACGGAAAATTAAGACTCATCTTAAGAAGATACCGCGAGTGGAGGGGGCATAATATCATGGCATAAAACTGCTAACGGGAAAATATTTCCAGGAACTCCAGCATGTTCTGAAAGCCTTCTCATGTTGTCCACTGAAGACGCATCAAAAGGAGCCTACAGGTTTTAAGGCAGGGATAAACTTTAAGTTGTCTGAATAATCAGTTACTAGCTACTTTTGTAATTAGGAGAGGGAAAACGTTAACATGCATTAATACATTGAAGAATAGGGTTATAGTTCAAGAAAGAAAAGATAGATCATGACTAGACAAAATAAGGAAAGATCCAATTTACAAAATATTCACACTCCCCTCAAGCTATTCATCCATGAATCATGGCTATCTAGTTGCACAACCAACCACACAAATGCACAAATAAGAAAAAAGAAATGGTCCTAATATGTTAAGACATTCTCACATTACCCTCATGTGAGCGCATCCCTTGAAGTTCAGACGAGGAAAGAGATAATTGATCAAGATTTGCTCACATTAAGAATGAAAGATATACTATGATCTACAATCTAGAATAAACTATATAACATGGAAAGACAAGAACTACAACTTATTCTAACAATAATAATCACATATTAAGACCTATAAAAGTTCTTTTCAGGTAGTAAAAGATATCGAACAGCAGAGGCACGTCATCTATGGCAATAATAAGCAGGCACCTAATAGCACTATCTATGCGCTATACATATTACCTTTTGACTTCTTACCATTGAAAAAGCAATAATAATGATAACAGTAATGGAGGCCAAACACAGGACCCTCCTTATAAACTCAAGCTGCTATTAGAATTATACTTATGTTAAAGAATCACTTGCTTGTTTCATGGATCACAGAATTAGTGAATAAGAACAATCTCTTACAAAAGGCAAACTACACGCGGAATATGACCTAGTATTATTTCAAGATATGGATAAACCTAAATGTAAATTTTGATTCCCTGCTTCCATTTCATAAAACTCAGGAGAAGTATCATATAAGTACAAAGGACACATGTCTATATGATACTATGTTGTCAATCATGTTAAAAGGTAAAACTCTTGATCCTATACATGATAATATGTTGGCCAAACTAATTGAATATGGAAAGAACACTTACCGGATACCATTCTTTTGTCACAGGATCTGGCCGATCCCTTCCACCACTTGGTGCAATCCAAATAATTTTTGATCCACCCCTACACCAAAAACCCGAAAAACAAAGATGTGAATCCTTCTATAAATTTGAAAAGTTATGGCAAGACAAGATCGTAATGATTGACCAGTTGATGAGTCAAATCAAGTACCTAGAAAAAAAGAAGTTCAGAAGTATAATTGATTCAAAATGAATTATCCAGAAAAATATGCTTTTCTGGAAGGTTCTTCATAAGGGGTCAAAACTCAAACTATAACCACCACAATCGTCTTATGGTTCTTAAATATGTAAGAAACCTGTAACAGGGGTCGGATAATTGTACCTCAAAAGCATCGCCATCTCTTTCAAGCTTTTTGTGTTTGCTCTTTTTTTCATATCTATGAGCTCGGGATCATCATTCATGTGCTTTTTGGAATATACACATAGAAGATTCCTGAAAATTTTAATTCAGTAAGTAGGCAGACAACCAAAATAAGATCATTGTAGAGCATTAACTATGCACCTCCCCATACTAAATGGTTTGCACAGAGGATCAGTAACCACCCTATCCCCTGCCACGTAGATCTGCATTAAAAATATATTGCATATTGAGAAGCATTCAAAGCAACATGTACACTTCATGATGATAATTGAAAGTAAATATGTTTTCACCATATTCTCAGCAATAAATGGATTGGTGGATTCAAGCAACAAAGCAATAACAGCTGGATCTGCTTCAGTTTGGTGGTTGGATATTAAAATAACATTCTCACCCTGAAATTTATGACAATGATATAATGATCAGAAAATATCAAAAGCTTATTAGTTATTACTGAGCAGTAAAGCAAACACGACACGAAGTTCATTAAGCCAAATCTATGAAGGACAAAAAGAAAGAAAGAGTTAGGCAGTCTGTAAGAACCACACTATTCTCGCCACCTGCTTCGTTTTACTATGAGTATCTAGTGGAAGAGAAATAAGAATGTACATTCAGTAAAATAAACTGACAAAGGGAGAAAAAGAAGAGTAGCAAGAATGAGGGAAACAAGCTGGAGTAACCAAAAAAACAGGAGAGAGCCAGACACACAGGAAGACTAGGGTCTCAGATAGGTAGCAAATGATAGTATGTTTTTGAGAAGTGCCAGAATGTTCTAATATATGCCAAACAATCACGAAGTAGAGCACCTAATGATTACTTTCAGGGAAACACTTATGCCATCATGGACCAAAAAAAAGAACGAGAGTAATTGCACTCAAAGTCCAATACTGACGTAGGAATATAACCATATCCTCTAATCTAGAAGATAGGTTGAGTGAAGGGGCAACGTGATACTTTACTACGTCAGCTCTGAGAAAGGAATTCCATTTTATGTATTCCTCTGTCCTAAAAAAAATAGACTATCTTGAATAAAAAATCATGTCAACAATGAAAGACTTGCCTCACTTGTATAAAAAATAATACTAGCAAAACAAGATGACCTTAACAATGATTGACTGAAGTACAGAAAATGGGGCACCTGCTGAAGCTTCTTTTCCATTTCATTAAAGACAGAGACGTTCCCAAGAAAGGAATTTCTGAAAGGAAAAGTAGGTTAACATTAGATCGACCAGCAGTGTAAATATGTTTGCATGCATGCAGTGTTATACATTCTATAAGCGACACCACTAGATGGAAAACATTTTATGAAGGGATATGAACAAATTCCATGCAACCAAAAAGTATTCAATTTTTTGAGTTCCTTGGGAATAGACTTTGTTTAAGTTTCCCAATTAATGATGCAAGCTGTAACATGTCTCCACCACAGAAAGTTTTTTACAGATTAACAAATCTACACGCACCATCAAGACCTGTTTGGTGAGCTCCAAAGTGTTAGGAAATTCCCTTTCCCAATGAAAGCTCTCCCACAAATTGACACTTAAACAAAAGGAATGAGAAGGGTAAAATAGCCAACATACAGTCATTTACAACTTTCATCGCTATAATACTATTCATGAAGCTTCCTATATGTAAAGCAGCCATTGTCTCGAGATGTTTGGTATGACAAGAGGGGCAACGCAGTAACAATCTCTATGATACAACTTTACTGAGGCAAACGATATCACTAGCTCATGAAAGAATATTGAAAAATCACAATTACAAACACCAAAAAGTAGATATTGATAAAGAGTATCAGTTCCGCAATTAGTTAAAGCACAGAGAGTAAGAAACATACCGAAACAGGAAGATTCATTCAACACAAACAAAAGATATAAAGAAAATCTCAAACAACCAATTGTTAGTATGTATCTTTGGAAATACAAATACAAAAATAGGAAACCACTGAAATCAATAAACCGCAATTTTGAATCAGCCCACATGCTCTGGTCGCATAACCCCACTAACACGATTAAGAGTCTGATTTATATCAAAATCAGTTTATGAGACATTCTAACCATGACACTGCATCTTCGACAAATCAAACAACAAAACAGGATAGCTTCCCACTACATATCCCACAATCACATTTCTTTTTGGAAATCTCAACCACCAGAGAGTGGCATGCATTGCCTAAATAAGTTTTTCATTTGACGGCAAACGTTTAGACAAGAATGGAGTAGAACATAAGGCCACTCTTTATAAAGCGTGCTAAAATGCAGTATTAAAATTTAAACCAACATAGTCTATATAGATTGCAATGTGAATCCCTCATTAACTAAATGGCAAATATTAAGACAACCAAAGGCATACAGGTCACCTAACCTGAAATCAAGCAACGGGCGGATATATTTTTGACCAAACATATAATAGTCAAAAGGTTCTCGAATGGCTTGGTGATATGGTGAGAATTGAAATGGGTCCTGAAAAGTTGATTTTAAAAGTAAAAGCAGATACTGAAAAAAATTAGATGGAACCGGGGTACCCACAAATGTGAAATCAAGATAAAAACAATAATAGAGAAATTACCCCCACATCCATGAAAATACGGTCCAATACAACAGCCATATTAGACAAGACAATCTCATGAGCTTCTGGATGGCCACTGTGGAAAACCTGAATGTTAGGATACAAGAAAATAATCAGCTTCAATACAGAGATCACAGAATGCTCAATAGTCATAGAAAATGTCGAGATAAATTTTTGTTAGATACTAATCAACAAATTAGGAAAAGTCGCAACTTGGTGACCCCATTGGAATAGTAATACATCTGACAAATGGAGAAATACTAGAGATAACGAGAGCCAAAGACAAAAATAGCAGAACCCGCGGCACCAACATTAAGTTGATAAATCAAACATAGTCTAATTTCCAATTTAAAGCAAAAAAAAAAAGAAAAAAGTATAGGTTGGTCTGCTGCAACATTAGGGCATGCCAATGGGCTCAAACTATGATCTATTAAACAAGAAGTAATGGAAATACCCCCAGCAATTACAGTTAGAGCACAGACAACAAAAACAACTATGGTAAACTGAATTCAAATCTAGAGCAAATCTTTTTTCCCACAAAAACCAAATAAAAGTCAGCCACTATGGCAGGCAGAGTAACCTACATATACTAGAAATCATGGAGACAACAAGGACCATCACTGACTTTTCTATTTCATTCAAAAATTAGGCATATCTCTTCTTCCACTTCTGTTTACTGTTCTAATTAAGTGAAAAATGAAGGACGAAAGATCTAACAGCAGATTTCCTGGCTGTAACAGACTGTCATAGTTCCAGGCTAGACCAACTACAAGCCTCATGCTACTTTTCCAAAAAATTTATATTTCTAATAAAGAAAAAGAAGATTTATCACAAACTTTAGAAACTATTTCTGCATATTTCTCTTTCTTCACTAATTGTTCATCGTTACATGTTAAACCATTACATTTAACATATTTTTACATGTCAATAGACTCAATACCTTAGCAAATTACTATATTCTCTCTGAGTAACTTTTTCATGTACTGTTTACAAGAGCAGTCCAGGATTTAGAATAGTCATTACATCCTAAATATAAGTTGTTTTTTTGGTAGAAACATCCTAAATACAACTACAGTGTTATAAGATGTGCTTATCCAAAATAAAGGTGGTTGAAAGTATAAAACTTGGGCAGAGCCCAGTCAAGGGCCGTAAATGACTCTAATAACTTACGGTGTATATTCTGGGTATAGAATTTATCTTTAAACTGCTATCACATGACTTTTCTTCACATGACAAGTTATCCTTATTCACTTTTTCCTTTTATATTTAACATTAAGAGTTTATCAGCTTTAGCTGGGCTGCAATTGCAGCAGACGTGCAGATTTTAAGGAATCACCATAGAAAGAGACATGTTTAACAATCATAAGAATAAGAGCTAATAATATAACATACTTGACAAACCATATGGCTCAGTATTTTTGATATACTACACCTAATTACACTAATGCATCATGAGCAGGATAAGATTAATTTACTGCATTTCGGTAATTGTAATATAGCTCCTCCATCCCTTGAGCAACATTTATTGGCAGTTTTCCAGCTTCAACTTCTTTTTGTATCCCCAAAAGCAGGTCTGAAAAGATAAAGTTCAAATAAGAAAGGATAGTTCATGCAGAGTTATCACAATCTCAAGGACTCTGCATTTGTGTGTGCTCTAAAAGCAAACTTTACCAAGAGATTCTTTTAATAAAGCAAAGAGCACACGCTGCATGCACCATAACTGTACCAGTCAAGGCGCTACCAAAAAATCCTCTATTTAAGCAGGTTGCGCGTACATGAGAATGGTTCGCCCATGGCATAACTCAGTAGCCAAATTTATCGAGAAATATATTAAATATTGTATGACTACTCTATCCTACCCCTGATACTTAATGACCTAGAAGGTCACACATCTTCGTGTATCGATAAGTAGTCAAAAATATGTCTTGGTACTATAACTAAACAAATGTAACTAAGCAGTAAATTCAAATGTTGGTTGTCATAAACTTGTCCACCCGATAGGAAGCAAGAGTTTTTTTTTTTCCCCTGAGGAACACCTGAGAATTCCAAGGGTCATATACCATCTTGGTATAGTGTTTTGTAACATATGATAAACTTCAACAGAAATTAGTGATATTCTTTAAGCAAAGCAATGAAGTCAATACGCACAAACGAATATGTGTGCAAATCTGTGTGAATCACTCCAAAAACAATCAATCTTAGCCAATACAAGGTATCTACGAAATAAAAGTGAAGCACAATAAAGAATGATACTAATTTTTACAACATTGAATTACATTAAAGAGTAAAAGTTTGTAATCTATCAAAATAGGAACAGTCCAACTACATGGAGCCATAGCAGTTCTTATTCTACTATCCTGAAAGATACATGAGTAAATCAATATGATTGAGCTTTCCCTGAAAGGCATCTATTATTTCCAATTTGCAGACTCATTCACACAGCAAAAAAGTTGGTCAAGATTCTTCAGATGAAACAATTTTGTATCCCTGATGCCCTAGTTTCTACCACCAAGGCACTTACTAAAGGAGGTTATACTCACATTAGATGGGAGGTTGCATGGGAGTGATCACATAATATAAGTAATAAGATATAGGATGCCTTTTCTTTCTAAAATCACTTCACTGCACATCCCCTTCATGTTTACTGGTTTCTCATTCCCTCAATCTGTACAATTTTTTATTCTTGGCCTCACTTTTTTCTATTCCAGGACTCACAAAGATAGCTATTAGAGTTACAGAAACCTCAACTACTCTCCACTACTACTCTATGATCCAACGCTTCTACTAACAACCACGTTCAGCACTTCAACGAGGATATGGCACAAACAAGCAAGCATAAACACTGAAATAGAATGTACATGAGTATGCAAACAAGCATGAAAATGCATTTCATCTCCTATTAGACAATGCCACAACACAACAATATGGTTGTTGATCTTCTACGTCAGCAACATAATTTCATGAGCCACTTCCTGGTATTTGATAAAAACAGAGGAGCGTGGCACACACAATCAAGGCAGGAAAAGGTAGCCAATAGATAAATCTGTCCACATTCATACACAAGGACACGCGGTTATGCAAAAAATACACATGTCTGATTCTCGCAGTAATGCATCGATACAGTAACTCTTTAAAAGCACAATAAAATGATCTCCTCATCACTTGTTTGAGCAATAAAAAAATGTAGAAAATTCCAGAGAGACAAATACAGATACTCAAACCAAACTAGTTCAGAAACGAAAAATGACCTTGTTCATTACGCGCATCGAGGAAAGCTCGAGGCGTCGAAGTCTCGTCCTGGTCGTAGGCGGAGCTGGAGGAGACCACCGCCGCTGCCGCGGCGGTGTTGCTGGAGTAGCTTTTCACATCTAAAGCCCCCGCTACTCCCCGCAGCTTCGAAGCGCAAAAAACAAGACACGAACGAGTACTACTACTCCTCCCAGCGCCGCCGCCGCCGGCGGAGGATCTCAAGGAGCAACAGATTCTGGAAGTGGATGGTGCGGAGAAAACCCTAGGTGCAGTAGAGCAAGCGGAGAGTGCAGTAGAAGGAGAAGATGGAGTAGTAGTAGAGAGAATCATTATAGTTTCATTTGCGTGCGCGTGCGTGTGTTTGTGGCGATGGAGGAGTGAGGGAGAACAGATATAAATGAAATAGAAATCGGATAAATGAGAAAAGGGAGAAAGAGTCGGTATCTGTAAACATATATAAACATGTTCGTTAGTACCTTTTCCCTTTGATACTAAATCTTAATTAAATCTATATTTAATTTCGTTCCAACCTCGTGTGGATTTAATCGAGTTTTGTCATTTGATGTGTAATAGAATTACAGATAATAATAAGCCGACATCCCTTGGCCGAGCAGCAAAAAAGAAGTTCGAGTTCCACGACATAGTCTTTTGTATAGAAATATTAGTCTTTACTCTTTAGTGATGGTTTTGGCATGTATTCTTTAGCTTAATTAAAGGTCTCCACTCTCGAGTTCAAGTCACTCCAAGAACGTAGCTGTCATTTGTAAAGAGAATTTTACACCTAAGTGGTTAGGCCTGACTCAACTCATATAAATAGACTTATGGACAAAAAAATATATAGTAAAGAGAATGTGAAAAACTATTGAATATTAATATTTTAAAGTTAATTACATATAGATCCTCAAGAGTTTGCTAAATTACAGCCGGTAATTCTCTTCGTGAAAAAATTACTGGCAGGTCCATTAAAAAGTTTATAAATTATAGTTTGCCCTTTAAATTAGAATTTTCATAAATCTTTTGCTGACGTAAGCAAATAACTTATGTAAAATGACCAAAATATTCGGAAGATTACTGTAGCAAATTTTTATTTTTAGTATGTAATTTATAATATAATTCTTAATTTCGATATTATTTTTAATATATTAATCTGACAGAGGGTTGCATGTAATTTTTTAGGGTTACGTGTAGAATCCTTAAAAAAATTCTAAATTACAACAAATAATCCTCTTAATGGAAAAATTAATGTCCGGTCCACTGAAAAGTTTATAAATTACCGTTTGCTCATTTGAATAGGATTTCGTAAAAAAATTCTGACATCAGCAAACAACGTATGTAATTAAAATGACTTAAATACACCGGAAATTATTATAGCAAAATTTTACTTTTTAAGTTTGTGATTTGTAATTTGATTCTTAATTTTTGTATTATTTGCAATATATTAATCTAACAGAGGGTTGCACGTAATCTTTTACCGGAAAGATGAGGGTTTAACAGTTGATTCCCATTAATTTGACATATTACCCCAGACGTTTGGGCGATTTTGTAATCTAAAAACTCTTACAAGTTGTAATTTAGTAAACTTGCAACCGGTCAAAATGCAAAATCTATTAGAGCTCATTTGGATTGAGGGATTTGAATCCATTGGATTTTAAATCCACATTTCAAATCCATATGAACCATTTCGATAAAAAATGAAATCAATGGATTTAAAATTCATACTTTTTGTAGAGTGGATTTGTAGGTCAATTTCAATGGATTTTAAATCCATCCAAATAGGTTGTCATTTGAAATCCACTTTATTTTCTCCATCACTCCACTTAACTCATTCCACAATTTTCACTATCTCTCTCACATGCACATAGTTTCTCTTTCTACTATCTCTTCCCTCACTCACGTCTCTCTCTCTCCCTCTATATATATATATATATATATATATATATATATATATATAATATTTTTCTTATCTTTTATTTTTTCATTAAAAATTAAATTTTGGACTAAATTATTTGAAATTCATCCTCAAATCTATAGTATATCCAAACAAATAATTTCTAATTACATAGATTTGAAATCAAATGTATTTTAAATCCATTAATTTCAAATACCTCCTCAAATCCAAATCCACTCATCCAAATTGGTCCTTACACATTGCATAATTACAATTTGCTACATACACTCGATCACTATGTGTTTCAAAAATCAAAAATTATAAGTTTAGGGAATATTTAATTGCTAGTTTAGGAAGTTAGGCGTGACAGGTTGGCAATTGGCATTGACTTGCGGCCACATATGTGTGTATTTTTCGCGAATTAGATTCTTTGCCTTTTACTGCATTTTTGGTATTCGTTTTCGTATTCTGTTAAAAAAATGAGGCGTAGGAAGACAAAGAAACACGTGAAATAATACCAGAAACTTTACAGCTGAAAAAGACTTGAAAATGACTTCAATTGTTGTAAGTGGAGTTAATTAATCGAAATGCACAATGCTGAAATATATAAATATTGGTTCTGACTTATGAAATATGGATATGAAAATGATAATACGAAGGTTTTTCAACATTTATACTAAATATGTGTAAATTGTTTGAATAAATTGTTTTCTTTGTTTGAAATAAAAGGAACTTACTTTTTATTAAAAACAAAATATAGAGATCACCATTTTTTGTGGAATATTCCAATCAGAGACGGAGGTAGTATCGGGGCATAGGGGCAGCTGCCTCCCCCAAAAATTTTGGAAATTTTATTTGTATATACAAATATTAGCAAAATTATGATTTTGCCCTCTCATTTGTCCAAAATTTGTAATTTTGCCCTCCCCAAATTAATCAAAATATTTTATACTATATGCATATTTTAATCTTGCCCCCTCTCCGTAAAATTTCTGGCTCCGTCCTTAATTCCAATAAATTTTTGCCATACCCAATGGTATTTGGCTATATTTAGCAAATTGAAAGAATTTTCTTTTGAGGGTTCGTAAGTTTTGAATGAGCCCCTCAAAAATTTGAGGCAAATAAACGAGGTTTTGTTCTCCGTCTCCGAGCTCCATATTCTTGTTTTTTTTTTTGTGTGAGTTTCGGGAATATCCTTACTTTTAGGTCCGAAATCTACATCTATAAATTGAAAGGTTCGGATCATCCACTTTGGAATCCATTGTTAGAATCAATAAGTTTTCAAATGAACAATTTAAAAAATAGAACCCTTCTTATTGGATGATAATGATACTTTCCAAAAATCGAAATTACCGACTAACAAAGAAATACCCTTTTTAATGCGGAAATAATATTTATTAGGAGAATGAATCAATAATAACTTTAATTTGGTGAAATAATCGTGGTAGTGACAAAATTCGAATAGTGATTGATTGACGGCTCAAAAGAAGACCCACTTTTGAAAATCTAATTGAGGGTTTACTATTGAGAGTTGAGATCAAATAGTGCAAAATGATAGTTCTCTAGATACGCATGAGTTTTCAGTTGAATATTTTGCTAAAATTTTGAGGAAGAAATAAAGAAGATAAAATTTGAAAATTAGTTTGGTTTCATATTGTTTTTTGATTCTACATTCAATTTTTATGAATCGATTTGGATCGAATCATAAAAAACTTTATTTATTAATGGTAATTATGTTTTTATTGACTCAAATTCGATGTCTCTGATTAAACTAGCAACTCAACTGATTAAACATACAAAATTTTAAGGACAAATTGAAATCTATTTTGCGCGGCACAAGTACAGGACCCGATTTTTATTTTTTTATAGGAAAAATTACAATTTTGGTTTTGCAAGTTTGGTTCTTATATTTTAAAAATAGGTAACTTTAGTCTTGTTGTAATTGTATTGTTGCAAGTTTAGTCTTGTCGTCAAGTTTTGGACGGAAAAACCATGTGCCCTGCATGTGTACCGTTAGGATTGAGAATTTAGGCGAAATTAATCACGTTCCCTGCACGTGAGTCGGGTAAGTTGAGATGAGTACGATAAATAAGTCAATAAAACCATACATATAAATTCGTATTACAGTGACGGCAAAATATGCTAATATATGGCTCTTGAATTCACATATTCATTTCGGAATTTTTTGGATTTTCACCATTCAGCCACGAAACACCTTGAAAAATATATTTCGTTCTAGCACACATTAGAGGGTTGATCCACTAAAAAGAATCACAAATATTCGAAGCACAAGCTTCAAATTTAATCCTGGAATTTTTTTTTGTCTACAACGCCACAGTGCCACAAAAATACGTTGCCTTGACGAAGAGGTTGAAGAAGAAGACATGGTAAATAGTAAGAATGAAAGAGATAAAGAATGAGAGTGAAGATGAATAAAGAGAACTAGAATATTTATTAGCTAAATTTTATTCAATTTTCAGGTTTAGGGTCTCAATTTCTTTTTCCAAGTGAAAGATCAACCGAAACTTTTAGCCGTTAACAGTAAAACTTGACGATAAGACCAAACTTGTAATAATACAATTATTATAGGACTAACGTTACCTATTTTTAAAATATATGGATTAAACTTGGAAAATACAATATACTACAGGACCAAAATTATAATTTTCCCTTTTTTATAATTAGACCAGAAAATATTTTCTGCATCATCACCAGTCACCACAAATATAATTTTATTTATTAAATGACCACAATTAGAAATTTAGAATGCATAACATTACTGATTACTTCATGTCCAGAAAAACAAAGGGAGATAAGAATAATAATAGAAAAAAAGAAAAAAAGGGGACTATTTGATTCATAACAGTGATGCTGTGCAAATTCACAGCAACTCACATTCCATCCATGGCGCTTCCCCTGAAAATCTGGTAAATTGTTGCTTCACAAGAGTATCGCTTTCCCCTGCTTTCACACACACGCAAGATATAAATACCAATTTCGCTTCAGAAAACACTACTGTAAAGGTTTTGGAGGGATGACGTCACTTTCTTGCATCGCCTCCATTTCCTCACCTTCTTCGCAATCTACTAGAGCCCTCTTTGCCTCCTTTCGCGGGACATCTCATTTTGCCAAATTCTCTAACTCACGGTTTGTTTTCTTCTATTTTTCTTTTCGTTTGCCTCAGAATTTATGTCCCAAATTCGTATGTTGTGCGTGCGGATTGGAGTTGGGATTCGAGAAGGATAGTTTGTTTGATGTTGATTTTGGATTTGGGTAGCTGTGTAAAAGCATTCGTTTCATTCTGGCTGCCTCAATTTGAAAATTGTAAATGGTGAAGAAATGAAGTTGAATCAGTTTCTATTTCTCTCGGGTCATCTCATTATCTGATTTGGTTAATTATGTTTGCAAGAGCTTTTGCTTTTGGAGAAGCTAGAGTTGTCAAAAGTTGGAGTCAGTAAAAGTGAATAGTGTTTGGAAAAACTAGTGAAATTTTAAAAAAGAAACAGTTGAGTGTTTGGAGTAAAAAGTTGAGAAGCCTTTTGTTACTGGGAACAAGCTTCCACTTATTTATGAATTATGAATTAAGATAGAAGTTAGAAACTAAAGGTAAAAATTGTGCTTGGGTGCTTCCAGCTTCTAGCTAAAATATGCTTTGTGAGCAGAAGTTGGTTTCCAGACACTCCCAAAAGTGCTTGGGAAAAAGCAAAAACACGAAAGTGCTGCTTTTTTAGAGTTTACAAACACTACTTAAGAAGAATTGTAGTTGTGTGCCATAAGCTATACGAAAACTATTTAGTGGAATAATTGGTATCCAGAGTATTGAAGAAATAATTGTTTGTGCAGCTCTTATAAGTATAGTTGTTAAGCTGATAAAACTGTTTTGTTAGTATTCTTGAACAAGAAATACATAAATGATCAAATTCTCTCTATGTCATCATATTTATTTTTCTTTTCTTTCTTTTATTCTTCTTGTAGATCATGCAACGTTGGCTGGGTCGGTGTCAAATGCAGTTACACGGACCCCAACATTAGGGAGAGTTCTAATGTTAATACAATCGATGTCGTGGCTGATATTAAGACAGAGCGAGTATGACCTTGAGTTCTTGATACTAATCACATCATTATTATATAAATATTAAATACCAGAGTAAGACACGAAACTCACTTATCCTTGTAAAATTAACTGTTTTATTACCAGATTGTCGTATTAGGAGGCAGCGGCTTCGTGGGTTCTGCAATTTGCAAAGCTGCAGTATCAAACGGTATAGAGGTCATTAGTCTTAGCAGGTGCCAGCATTCTCTCCAACAAGCTCAATAATGATATCTGAATGAATTACATCTAGACCCCCTGTCATTTGGTCTAATTACACTTAGACCCCTGTACTATGGAAAATTATACCTAGACCCCCTGTAGTTTGGTTCGGTCTTACGAGGTGCCCTTTCCATCTGCTTTGGTAGAATTCCTAAAGTTTTTGGTCAGATTTTATGGAGTAAAATGCCCAAATTACCCCTCAATAGGCGGAAAAAGTTATGTGCCCTAATTAAAGTAGAGATTGTGCGACTGAAAGTCTATGGAGGCAGAAATCTTTTCCGGTTTGAGGGCATTTGGTGACACAAATCTACTAAATTAGGGTACAAAACTTTTCTCGCCTATGGAGTGGTAATTTGGGTACTTTACTATATATATATGACTGAAAACGTCAATAACCCTGACCAAAACAGACAGAAGGGGCAATTTATAAAACGTAGTCAAACTATAGGAGGGTCTAGGGGTAATTTTTCATTGTACAGGGGGGCTAACTGTAATTAGACGAAACCAGGGGGTCTAGATGAAATTCACCCTAAATATATTCTTGATAGCATGGATTTTTGTAATATAGAGATTTGATCTTTATTCTCATTTTTTGGTTTATTTAATAGATCGGGCCGGCCTTCTTACTCTGGATCATGGGTAGATCAGGTTACTTGGCTGACAGGCAGGTCCATGTTTTGCTCTTTATCATGCATTTTACGAAGTACAAAGTTTCTGTGAAGGGTATTAGTTATAACAACTTAAATATCTTACTTATGAAGTATTCAAGAAATTTATCGTATATAAAAGTCGTTTGGGTCTTGGGCAAGTTTTTTTTTATTTTTATTTGTATATGCTTGTGGCAGTTCGTGTTATTAAGGGGTCTGATTCTATGTCTATAAAAGTTGTTGTGCCATTAAATTGTTGACTATTTTTGTGTATTGATTTTACTTATGAAAAAAGTAATAAAGCTTCTAAGGAATTTGTAGTTATTTATGTCATTTCAGGTTATACTCTCAGAGTTGAACAAGATAAATGGTGATCAACTTTCACTTAAAATGAAATAATAATACTAAAAATAAGCAATAAACACTAATGAAAATGATACTAATATCTTTCGTTTAAATTCCTTTTTGTCTTGTGGTCGTCATTAAACCTGTCCATCTGTGTAACTCGTATTGTTTTCCAAATGCATTTATCGTTTAATTCTAAAAAAATAAATTATCAAAGGATTTATGATATGTTGCAGGAGATGTTTTTTATGCAAACTGGGATGAAGTGCTTGGCGGGGCTACAGCAGTCATTTCCACACTGGGAGGTTTTGGCAGTGAGGAACAGATGCAAAGGATCAACGGCGAGGCTAATGTTGTGGCTGTAAATGCTGCCAAAGATTTTGGTGAGGATTTATTCACCAAAAAATTGGATAATCTTTACGAGCTTCGTTGATATTCTTAAATTATCTATTATTTTTCCGTTCGATTTCTGTTCAGGTATTCCCAAGTTCATACTGATCTCAGTTCATGATTATAACTTGCCATCGTTTCTACTCTCATCGGGTTACTTCACCGGTAAAAGGAAAGCTGAATCTGAGGTTCTGTCCAAATATCCCATGTCAGGTACTTATCTTCAACATATATATTTTTATGGTCTCAGAAAGCATTTATTTACCATCCTACTAAAAAAAACATTTAGTTTTACTGTTTTATCTTTTTTTTTTTTTTAAATCATTATTGCTCTTAAAAAAATTATTAACTTTTATGTGAAGCCAAACATAACTTTTGCTTTTAAGTTGTCAAAACATCTTGTAAGATGCTTAGATGTTGAGCTTATAAGCTCTTAAAATATAAGTTCAGCCAAACATCTTAGAATGCGTTTGGTGAGCTTATAACATGTTAAAGAACTTAAAAGCTGCTAAAATAAGATGTCAGGAGCTTAGAGGCTCTGTTAAAATAAGATATCTCAACTTATAGTTTTAATAATTCCCTTAATTCTTTTAACCATATTTATTACGCAATTGCCATTACCAACATTTATAACCACATGAGTTCAATCCAAAAAATCCTAATAATATTTCAAAAGAATAATTACGAAAACCCCCCTGAAGGTTTGCGGCATTTAGAAAAAACACCCTTAACTCTTGAAAATTAAAAAAAAACACCCTGACTCCGTGATTTTATGTTATTTTGAGGGTGTTTTTGGTTACCGTCGGTTAAGCCTCATGTTTTTCGTAAACGGTGGAAAGCTCAGGGGGTTATCTGTAATTGAGAAACCCTCTTATAGATTTTACATTTCAATTTTCAATAGGTGTTGTATTTAGACCGGGATTCATTTACGGGAAGAGGAAAGTTGATGGATTTGAAATCCCTCTCGACTTGATTGGAGAACCATTAGAGAAACTTCTGCTTGCTGTTGAGAGTTTCACCAAACCTTTGAATTCTCTGCCTGCCTCTGATTTACTTTTGGCCCCTCCCGTCAGCGTAGACGATCTTGCATTCGCAGTGGTAAACGCCGTTGTTGATGACGATTTCTTTGGCGTTTTCACAATCGAGCAAATCAAGGAGGCCGCGAAAGCAGTGAAGGTTTGAGTAATTTTATCATGACTCGTTTTCTTGTTTTTCTTAATGGTTCTTATAATTGTTGTAACGTGGTGATTAGTTTGTTAAGATAACCTGGTGATGTATATGAAGGAAGACCTGGAGTTTTTCAGGGTTTGTTTTTTGCTGCCTGTGCTTGTTGATAGTTATGTTTAGATAAAAAAATTATATGCAGAATTGACAAACTCATCATACAGTAGACTTCTTTAAATTAATATTATCGGGATCATTAGATTTTATTAGTTTGTATCAATAATTAATATTTAGTAATTTAAATAGTATTTTTGCGATTTAATGAAGTTGAATTTGATTACAAAATCATTGCACATTTTTCTAATTTATGTATCTTATTCATTGAAATAATATAAAAAATAAATTCATTATACAAATAATATTAGTGGAAATTAATAAGTACAATGAACATTACAATGTTCATTGATTCATTGTTTATTTGTTGTAATTAATAATTCATTGTAAACTTGATTGTTTCTTAATAATCAAATATCATTCATTTTATTTTGGGATAATTACACTTATACCCCTTTGACTTAGGGGTAAATACAGTAAGACGCCTCAACTATTGGAAATTACATATAGATCCTCTAACTTAAATGGGAACCTAAAAAACTTAGCGGAAAGTTATAAAATGACTAAATTACTCATAACATTTTTGTTATAATGTTTACCATCGTAGAATGAACAAAGTGATTAAGTTTATCCAATTAATAAAATGTTAGCACCTACTAGAAAACAAGAAAATGACTAACGGCAAGACCTAAGTGTTAGACAAAACCATAATCGAGGGAATGTCTTTATAATTTCCAATAGTAGAGGGGTCTTGTTGTATTTTTTCCTAAATTGAGTGGTATAAATGTAATTATCCCTTTTATTTTTGTAACCAATATAATATTGTTTTCCAACTTTCATACACTGTTACCCTTATGCTTCTTTTATATCTAACATATAAATTAAAAATTTAATTTAATCCGCTAATCTAAATATTATATTCCCGCATTTTCTGGAGGTAAAGAAAATTGCAACCAAACAAAGACGCCACAAACAAATAATATTCATTTTCATGGTTGCTGAAAAACCAGCATTTCCAGCTGGACTATACGGTGTTTGCAACCAAAGATCAGTTGGTTTAGTGGGACGAGATACTAGACCTCCTATCTCTAGTTTGGTCTCTGCAATACCCAAATCTACTAGGAACAATTGGGTTGAGAAGGTCGTCCCAAATTAGGCCCCTGCAATACCCAAGCCTGAAAAAACTGGGTGGAAAAAAAGAAGTGTTTGCAGAAACGTTGCCATACTTCAACAAAAATACAGGTTACAGACTTACAGTATCACAAATACGGTACCAAATACTTCAGTATATCAAATTTCAAAGAGGAAAAAATATTAATACTTCATTGCTAAGATCGCCATTTCATGAAGCTATACAGAAATTCAACAGTGTTGTTCTTCAATATCCAAAATTTTCTTCTTCTCGAAATGCCATATTAACTGCATCGGCAAAAAGCTACACCCATAAGTTCAGCAGGGTTTCAAAAGTTTGAACATTGTTTTTGAAAATAAAAAAAGAATTACATTACATTGCTGCAGAGTGTAAAATCCGATGCCGCAGCATATCGTGCATCTCATACTCAGTGATGCCTCGAGCAAGTGAAGCATAGATAGCCTTGCCACAGTGCTCAAAGGGACTAGTGCTGACATCATCACCACTTAGGGTGACATAAGCGCGCACAATGTCCTCATTGTCATAGTGAGAGTGGTGCACGGTAGCGGCAAAGTTCCACAAACCTTCCTCGAAGCTCGGGATAATCGTCGAGAAGAACGACCCCTTTTGTTCAATCCCATCAAAATCAATCGGAGCGAGCTCGACCCCGATGTCCCTAAGATTCTCGGTAAGTCTCGCAAGAATTCCATGCTTGAAATCAAAACCATTATCAGCAACTCTTCCATAGTTCTCCATTCTTCCCACCTCGGTCGCGTAAATAATCAACATATCTTCCGGACCTTCTCGGACACGAAGCGGACCTATACTGCTGAGCAACGATGATATGAAGACAGGAAACACGTGTCCGTTGTAGATTGGTGCCCTAGTATTCATTCTGTCCATGAGGACAGATGGTGCATAGCACTTGGCAACAACACGGAGCCTATTGTAGCATATCGCCATAGCTGTATCAACCATCATGTCTATGGCAGATTCGATCGTTTGAGTAACTTCGGTTTCGGTTTCTAATCCTCCATAACGAACACTAAGGTCATGGATAAATGGCAGGACGAGTTTGAGCCTGTTCTTGATCCTAGAAGCAAGGAGTTCGAGGTCAATGTTGAGGATGGTGGGTTGTTCGTAGTGGCAGTATGGTTGAGTTGAAAGTCTTCCGGAGGCAATAACTTCCACCATTGGATCAACTGGTTGATTTATGGGTTTAGAAGTTGTTATGGACGGCTTTGATGGTGTCGAGATCGCTCCCAACCTATATGAATAGTAGACCTTTGTGTTAGTGGGTGTTTGTAAAGACTTCCACTTTTGGAGAAGCTAAAGTAGAAGTTAATGTTGTAAAAAGATAGAATAGCAAAAGTTTAGTGTTCGGGAAAAAAAGAGTAAAAAGTTAAAGAAAAAAAGGCAGTTGAGTGTATGGACAAAAAAGTTGAAAAACATATTAATTGATTTCCATTTATTTATAAAAAATAGCCTAGAAACTAGAGGCTGAAGCTAAATGTTGGTCCTTGGGTGCTTCTACCTTCCAGCTTACTTCTGCAGTTCTGCTTAAGACAAGCAGAAGCTGGTTTTCCAACACGCAAAAGTGCTGAAAAAAGCAAAAAAGCACATTTTGTGCTGTTTTTTAAGAGTTTGCAGAGACTCCCTTACTAACAGAGGATATCTTATATGAGCTGGTGTTTGGCCACACATATGAACCATATGGTCCAAACTCCGGATTTTGTTCATTTTTTGTATTTAGATTTTTTTTCTCTAATGGAATTAAAGATGTAGCAAAATATGAACCTTTGGGTGCAGGAATGGGGCCCAGACTTGGCGCATGCAAGAATCTCCTATTAATAACATTAAAAAGTTTGGAACAATCCCGTTCCATATCTAAGTTGATTATCATGAGGAAACATTTCTCAAGTCTATGCCCTATTGTGACTGTAATGTGATCTTTATCCACCAGTAAAAGATACAGACGCCTATCTATTATAAGCCCTGAGAACTACATCCATATTTTTCTACATGTTTGTGGTTAAAAATGTGAATCACTTGGTAATTAGTATTACTGCATATGACTTGAGGTTTTATAAAGCATCTTGTTCCTTACTTGTGTAATTCCCTGTGCCATAAACAAAAAAATTATATATGTACTCTGTATAATGTATAATCAGGCAGGGAAATATGTACTGTATAGTATAAAGCACGGATTAGTCCTGTTTTTTAAAATTTTAATTACTAGACTAATTTGACCCAAATACTTTCTACTTCCACTAGAATAGTCGTTTGTCCAGAAAAGAATAAAAAGCATTTCAAAGTTCATGTATGGAATATTGAGATTATTATTACTCACCTTCCAGTATGAAAGCCTGCAGAATACCAAGCATTCAGAACCACATCAAGATCTTCTTCTTCCATCCTAAGCTTTTTCTCCGTCCCTAAAAGTTCATCAAGATAGCACGCTTCTCAGTTATCATAAAGTAAGCTTAAGAGAAGTTTCTATTTGTACTTCATTAGGGGATTACAAGAAACTTCACCAAAATATTTTCGAGCTTCAACGTATTTTAATTAGCTCAGAACAAGAAAACTCAGTGGATTCGGATGTTAAAAAAGTTCTGTTCTAAGAACCTGAGCATGTTTAATTACACATAATAGAAATAAGACAGCATCAATTTCTTCCATAAAATAATAAAATTGAATTAAAATTAAATTTTTTGAATGTGCTCTTTCCATAATCCGGGTCCAGAATCCATACAAAATGAAAAAGGAAAATGCAACTCCAACATGAATGAAAACAAGAAAAGTTATATTACACCATAGCTTCTACAATTTTGTGGATCTACACTGACGAGACTATTGCCATATCATGATTTTGTAAAACCATCCAGCAACTAAAATAATATATAGTACAACAATAGATTTTTAAACCTAATAAAAATATAGAGTGGACTGCAAAATGAAAGAGATGATGGTGATAAAATAAAGAGTAAAGAGATAACAAATGAAAATATCTTCCACTTTTGCAGTAATGCAGTTTGAGTGAAGAAAAGATAAATGACAGATCAATAAATTTCCTATAGGACCAAAAAAAAAAAACTAATTTATTGAAGAGATCAAATATGAAGAAATTGAAGATTATCTTGATTATGTTTGGTTGATAACAAATCACGAGGGGTCTGTTTATCAGTTTATCGGTGGACTTCTGTTCAATCGATTTTAAATCCACTCAGTCCGTTTGGCTAAAAAATGAGATTAATGGAATCCACTTTTCAGGAGAGTAGATTTGAAGTTCAATTTTAATAGATTTCAAATCCACTCAAAACTAGTGTCAATTCAAATCTACTCTTTAAAAAATTAATTGTCATTTCTCTCTTCTCAGTTCACACATTTTTCTCTCATAAACACACACACACACACATTTTCAAATTCATTCACATATCCACACGCACTTACACTCTCACGAACATTTTCACACAAAAATTAATTATATATAAGATGAAACAAAAAATAAAAGGGTTGAAGTTTCAGTGGAACTTGAAAGGATTTTGAATCCATTCATTTCAAATTCCTTGCCACATCTAAATCCATCGAACCAAATGTAGCCTGAGAGAACATGAGATCTCACCTCCATTTGGCTCCTTCTTTAATGAAGACAATGCTCTCTCAGCAGCAACCATTGCAGATTTAACAAAATCGCGATCCTCTTTATCATTCTGAGAACCTTCCGGAAGAACATTACAATTTTTATCAGTACAAGAGTAACCGGGACAAGAAGAATTGCAGGGAACAACCCAATTTTGACAGCCATATGGACAGTAACAGTTGACGGTATCATAAGGTTGAGGTGCTTCAGAAGCAGAAACGGGATGAGCATAATTCGAGCTGCTGTATTGGTGAAGTTGCTGGATAACTTGTTGCCTTTGATCTTCAAGCTCATAATATTTGTTCAGCAGGTTGCTATATTCTTCATCATTCTGTACATGTCTTCAAGTAAATAGAGAAGATTAGGAATAGTTTTTGTTCTTTTTTTTTTTTTTTTTTGTTAAAGTACAACTTTCAGTCACATCGTGGTTTGATTTATACAAACTTCATGCTTATTACATTAAATTGAACCTCACAGCAGAAACTCAGGAAGCAAGCTTTCATTACAAGGATAGAGAGGGATTTTACTCCATTTATTAAGGGAAAATCATATTCTCACATGAATCATCCATTTTTACCAATTGAATCTTAACTTTCAACAATTCCACATTAAAGTGATACCAAAGACCAATGTTTCTAAAGGGACTCGGAAATAGAGCTTCGCCACGAAAACCAAAAAAAAAGAAAGGGAAAAGATCAAAGCAAAGCAGTTTCCAGACGACATAGTATCATAATCTTATGTACTACTGCAGAAAAATCATTTTCTCCATATGTAAATCCAACAGTCTAATTGCTCACATCCAGTAATAAATTAGGAATAGCTAATTCTCCCGCTCACTACAAAATCAACCAGAAGCTTTGCCAAAAAAAAAAAAAAAGAGGAAAACTTGAACACAAAAAAATATACAAACATGGCTTTCAGGAAATTACTCAGAGTGCGAGCAAGAATCTTTTCTCCCATTATCAGCATTATCAGCTTCAACAGCTGGTAAATTTTCCTCAGTACTATTAGTGGACTTTTCTACCGCTGTCGAGCCACTCATCCCATGCATCGTCTGCTAAAAAAAAAGAAAAAACAATCGATTGTAACAAATGATTAACCAAAGGGATACAATACTTCGTATGTGTAAGCAAATAAACCTTGTATTTGGAAATGGAGGTGTCGAAGGCTTTGATGAGGGCGGTATCGTCCCAAAGGTCTCCCTCTTTCCCCATTGTCTGCTTCTGAAATTCTGTAATGCAATTAGCCAAAAGCTAAACCCTTCCTTTGATGGGTTTTTCTTTTGTTTTGTTTTCTTTTATTTTTTCCTTCCCATTTGGTTTCTAAATTGAGGAAAATCCCAAGTAGGTTTCTCTAATTTTTTATTCATTTGAAAAAATACACTCTTAAGTCTTAACATAACTCTCTATTTCCAAGTTTTATTTTTTCTAAACTCCTTAAAATGACTAAACAATTCTTACTTTTTCCGACTATTACGGCACGATTGGTATGTTGGAATGAATTTAGGTAGTAATGGAATGAACATAGGAAATTAATGGTATTATTATAGCATTCCTATGTTTGGTAACGTTTAAGAAATAAAGTTAGGAATTGGTTAAAAATTCTTAATTTTTTATTCTTATTTTTTGTATATATAATATTAAAAATAGAAATTAGAAGACCTTAAGTACATAAAAAAATTATATATAAAAAATATAATTTAAAATTTTAATTTAATTAATAATATTTTTGTAACTATGTTATGTATATAATATTTTAGTCTGACAAAAATATATATATATATATATAATATTTTATATTAATATTAAATACATATAGGAAAAATAGATGGAGTTGATTATACATACGACATATTTTAGCTTATATTTCAAAATATATATTTTTGTACTTACATAAAATATATAATAATATTATTTTTTTCGTACTTATACATGAACAATTTTTCATAATGAATTTTAAGTATATGAACTAATACTATTTTAAAAGACGTATTCTTTTTTTTTTTAGATTAATAGATGTATTCAGGTAAGTTGTTGTTAGGGTTAGTAAATTTTTTGGCATCAGTTTCGGTAAAAAAATGATCGGTTATCGATTTTTACCGAAACCGGATATATATATGTAAGGATGGGCGTCGGACCGGATAATTGGACTTTGGATATCCGAGATTTCGGATAGCATTTTTTGCTATCCGAATCCGATCCGAAAAAGTCGGATATCCAACTTTATGTATTGGATATCTGTTCGGGTCGGTATATATGAATGTATTATTCATATCTAACACAAAATCCTATAATTTATGAATAAATAGTAGATTGAAAATATATTTTATATTTATGTATAACTATATTTTTATATAATTTAATTGATATTTAATGTGTTTATTAACATGTAATTTATATTTATAAAAATATTATGATATTAGATGTATTTAATAAATATTGTAATGAAATTATTAACATGTAATTTATATTTATAAAAATATTATGATATTAGATGCATTTAATAAATATTGTAATGAAATATTATATAAATAGTTCATTCCTGCAGCATTGGTAATGGCTAATACCATGGGGGTGGGAGGAATGGTTAATCCCATGTATACAGTAATGAGCATTCCTTCAGGAATTGTCATTCCCGATCCAAAAATTATACCAATCATGGGTTTAGGAATGACCATTCCATTACCAGTTCATTCCTGCATACCAATCATGCCGTTAACACTAAATATCATAGCATTTTCCTACCTTTTGGCGATAGAAATTTTTCGAGCGGTCGGAACAGATTTGTTTGAAAATGTGTTAGAAGGGTGAAAATCTTAGCTAAAATTATTGTAAAATAATTGAGAGATTGTTCCATCAAGTGGTGGTTCTGGGACCTAATTTTTGATATTGATGATAACAAAGCAGTTTATGGGCCTGACTCAACGAAGAAGAAAAAATGAGGGGGTGTAGCCATCCAATGAATAAGCATTCTATGTGGTTTTAGATGATCTTTGGGCTCTCCAACCCTTCAAATTAGCTTTTGGGTTGTGGTTTTCCTAAAGGATATTACAAGTAAAATCATAGCAAAAACCACTCTCTGAGTTGCAAGCGAGTCCCACGAGTTGTGACGTCAACATTGAAGCGTTTGCCAGAGGTTAAGTTAATCTAGTGCAAAGTCGTCCCACATAGGCCCTAAAGCTGGAGAATGTGATGGAATGTAACCATTCTTTTGGTTTTCGCAAATACCATGGGCAGAGACACATTGTAAGTTGTGGGTCAGATGATCTCACTCAATCTAAAAAATTCCTATATATATGGTATAAAATATATGAAAAATATTATAAATTTAGGTATTTTTACGTATAATGGACTCCACTCAATAAACAAAAAATATATTATATTATAGGGTCCAAATATTATATTAATATGTGATTTCACTCACTGTATTTTCTGTCTCCATCATTGGATAAGACTATGAAATCTTAGTAAGAGTTTGATCCTCCTAATGACCATGAAAGGGATCGGTGTTTTGGCTACGTTGGGAGATGAGATTGGTGATTATTAGGACTCGTGCGGTGTTCGCGACTTAGTTATGCCTGAAGTTTGTTGCATTTGATGAACATCGGCTCTAGAAACATGATCCAAGTCACCATGCAAATTGGTATGAAATAACTATTTTCAAATGACTGAGTCACGGTTTAGATTTGAATTGTAAATTAATTTAATTAAAAAAATGAAAAGTACCTACTACAAACCCTAACTTCAATAGTAGAAAACTTATATTCTACCCTACAAAACATAATAATTTTTTAAATAGAAACATTAAGTTAATTTAACACAATATATTAGCATTGGTGTTAAATTTAATATGTGATGGCAAATTGAGTATTGATAATTTGAAAAAAGCTTTTAATTTTACTTTTCCACAACGATTATCTTAAAAATAAATGGTTTATTATAGATAAATATAAAAAATGAAATAATAAAAATTTATAGATAAGAAATTAGATTTACGGTTCTGCATTAAAGTGAAAGATCTCACCAAAAAAATAAATAAAAATAAAGTGAAAGATAATAATAAAACTAAAATGCATCTATTTTTATAAAAGATATAAATATTCCTAATTCTAATTTGAATGATTTAGCCACACGATTATATTTTTGGTAAATAAAGTCAAACTTCTATTAATTTGCTGGCAATTAGTGGATGAAGGGGCGAAGTATTTAATAGTTGAGGGGTCGAAGAGACAACAAAGAATAGTTTGTGGTGGGGGCCATATCGACACTGACTTTCTTTAATATGTGGGTTATTAGTAGATTTAGTAAAGTTTAGGGAATTATATGACAAATCTAAGATTATGCTCCTAGTTTAGCGCATTAATTACAAACCTTATCCAAAAAATTATCAACTATATATATATATATATATTTTTTTTTATTCTTACTGAATCTTAATTTGTGAAATGACCAAAATACCCTTGTATTTTAACGATTGAATTTTCCTTGAAGCACAAGCATGGTCAAAGTCTGGGTAACGGAAATGATAGGCGGTGCCGTTTAGTATATTCGATAATTTTTTTATCTAGGGTTTGAACACAGCGCCAGAGGAGAAAGGAGAAGAACGAAAAAAGCTTAAAGAAATAAATAAAATAAAATTAATTCGACGACTTCTCCCTGTTTGTATCCATGTGAGTATCTTTCCTCAGGTTTTGAATCTGTGTAAGTAGTTGTTTGATTCGATTTGGTGATATGCAGTTTGGTGTTTTTTGTGTTTTTTATGTGAAATTTTACGGATCTTAGGTTTTCAGTTATTGTTTGTTCGTTTTCTGTTAGAATCCTTAGTTTTGAAGCATGGGGGAGCGAGGCGGTTGGTTTAATTGAGGAAAAATGATGTCGATTTTCTGAGCATGCGAAAGTCAAATCATTCAGATTTTGTTAATTGTCGCTGTGATTTTTTGTGGTTTTACTAGATTTTCTTCGTATACATCACTTGAGCTGATACTAGTAAACTCCCTGGTGTTAATTCTTGTGTTAATTCTGATTATTAGTTTAGTACAAGGAAATCCCTGATGTTTATTTTAATTAAGTTAACAACCCCCGGAGATCATGAAGTAGCTTACTGCTACTGCTCGGATGTTATAATAACGAATTGGTTGGACTAATTCTTCTTTTATACAATTCATGCACTGGGTATAATTCACTCACCGCAAAAAAAAAAAAAAAAAAAAAAAAAAAATCACTCACCAGAATTAGGAACTCAGTGCTAAAAAGTATTGGTACCTTGTGTTATGAGTCCAAGAGATCAAATATATACATATATAAATAAAACCCTTTGAGTATGTCCTAATCTTAAAACTAATTGTGGGTATGGGGTGCCTTCATGATGATAGAAGGATTAGGGGGAGGTTGGATTACAAAGACTTAAAGAAGTAATAGAAAAAAAAGTATTAATCAAAAACCTAAATTGATTAAAGTGTAAACATGTCATTAATGTTTAGGTCAAGCAGGTGGTATCAATTCTTAGAGTATGTCCTAATCTTAAAACTGATTGTGGATATATGGTTATTTTTTGTGCTTAAAGAAACCTACTTACAGCCCTTGAGCGAAGCTTCATTGGGTAGGTAGAAGTTGTATTTTGCATAATCTATAGGTTCGCATGATTCACACTTGTGATTAGCATAGGGATTTCAAAATAGTTGGACATTAAACGAAGAAGTGTGCAAAAAGCCCCTTTTTCATGTTGCTTAAAACTTTGGGGTTTTTGGTTAGATTTGCTTTAAGTGTTCAATTTTTGTCTAATGATTAAGATTTAGAGATATTCTTTGGCGAGGTTTGATGTTAGATTCTAGAAATGTTGCCTGTTCAACATGAGGTTTGTGAGTGTTTAGGTTTCTACGAAGTCTTATGCTTGCTCGACCTGTCATTTATCTCAATCCTCACTTTTTTTTGATCAACATTATGGAAAGTGAATATTTAGGTCGCTTACATAGAAAACCATTCCTCACGTGCAATTTACATGGATAATCATGCATGATTGCTCAGTGAATTATTCTCTAGCCGAAGGGCTTGATCTATGTGCAAATTAAGGAATTCCAGAAGTGCAACCCGCTAGAGCCGACTCTTTTCCTCCAAGCTAAGACTTTCAACCTTTCATGGGCATCATGGTGTATTATCACTGTAGGATGCTAATGCATTTTCTGAGTCCAGATGTGGTATGCTCTCTTTAGCTGTATACAGCTCTAAATTAGGAGTTTTCTTCGTTTTCCTTGTAACCATCTCTTGGGAATCTTTTTGAAGAAAAATCTGTTTTTAGCTTAGAATTTTTGGGGACAAGCCTTTTGGTAGCTGCATGCACATATGCTATGACGACCTAATGTTTGTAACAAGCCTTTGCATGGTTGAATGAGAGTTTATTTGTAATTGATGTATTGCATGTAAATAAATTTAGATGAAACTAGATGCTGAATATGTCATGCTTATATTTGGATGTGTAGTGTAGTTCAGCTCGCGTTATTTCCATACAATCATGATTTATTTAAGGAGAATTACATTTTTGTCCATATAAATAAACATTTATCCACCTATTGTTCCTATACAATCACAACTTACATTACTGGTCCTCAAAATGTCACATTATGACACTTTCTATGCTGCTGGTTTGGGCATTGAATGAAGTGGTGGTTAGTTGTGTGCGGTGCACTTGTGCTTATCTTGAACACTTCAAGGTAGCATAAATAGGACAAGTTCATTTTTGGTCCGTGTACTTAGCCAATTATTTGCCATTTGTCTTTGTACAAATCACCACTTTCAACAATGCTCCCTGAAAATATCAATGTCTTGCCACTTTTGTCCTTGCCGTGCATTGCTATTAATGGACTAACCGTGAGGCTCTATGGCAAGGACAAGAAGTTTTAAGAAAAATGACATTTTGAGGATCATTCTTGTAAGGTGAAATTTTTATGGGGACAAAAAGCTATTACTTTACTATCTGTAAAAACCAAAAATTTATTTCCCCGTATTTTTATCTTTAAAACTTGTATTTTACATCTGTATGGATTCAGCCTTCTAATTTTTCCAGGAGTTGCGGTTTGGTTTCTAGGTTTTGAAGAATTTATCAAATAAGTGTCGCAATTTTGGTTGGTGGTAAAATTCGATGAACACATATTTGCGTTATTACATTAATCACTAACTAAAAAGATATCAATTCTGGCAAAGCAATTTGTGTGGGGTGTAGAGCAGCTTGTGATTTTTATTTGTACTGAACTGTGATTTAAATTTGTGAAAAAGCTTCCATTCGAAGTGTAAAAGATGGAAATGCAACTGACGACTCATACAGAATAATAAAAAAAAAAGTATTTCTGGTTGTGGAGATCAGTTGGAGAAGCTCAATCTATTCTTCTCTCATTGTTGAGAAGTTCGTAATTTCATATACAAATGTTTAAGCAGTTATCCTTATGTTCAGGTCTTCTATGTTGTTGCCTATGCCTTTGTTCCTTTGAGGCAAAACCAAAAGTAAGTTGTACGGAATTGTCTCCTTCGAACTTTTGGCCGTAAATTGGTGGTTAGGCATCGATCCGAAAGGCAAAAATGGACACAAAGTTCGAAAGGGTATTGGATAGTCGCAGAAGTGTTGTTGTTGATCTTAAGAGAAAACGGTCAGATAAACACACTATCTCTCCTACTCGTGTGCTGGTTCCTCTGCGATCTTCTCCCGTTTCATCGGTCCACAACATTGTCAAGCGGAGGAAACTCATTGGATCTTCTGAAGGCGGTTGTGGTTTAACATCTGGAAAACGCCTCCTTAAATATTATTCTAACTTCAAGAATAGTGGGAGTCTGCATCGTTTGATGTATTATCACAATGATGAATGGAAAGATTTCTCTGAGGATATTGTTGCATATGTCAACAAAGACCTTGTGAAGAAGCCTGCAGTAGAAGTGGAGGTCAATGGAAACAAGATATTGCTAGATTTCTTGCATATGATGAAGTTGGACATGAACACTGGTCTGCATCACCCCATTGCGTGGATTGACCTCTCTGGAAAGTGCTTCTTTCCTGAAATAGTTGGCGACTGTGATGAACTAAATGGAGGTCAATGTGAATTTGCTGAAGAAGATGGCGATCTTGCGGGATCTAATGATATCAACCTGCATTTGGAGATTGAAATACATGGAATAGATGATGAATCTAGTGGGGAGTCCATGGCTATTGTTGAGCAAGTACAAGCTAATGAGAATGCTGCTATACTAAAAGATTGTAATGATGAAATAGACAGTTATGGTAAATCGTCAGAAGTTGAAGTTGATGAGAAATGGGGAAATAGTCCACAGATGGAAGGAAACACAATGCTGGTTGTTGATCCTGTACATATTGGATCTTTGGGTTCTAATACAGTAACAGAGATGTTTTTTAGAGCGATCAGCTCATGTGCCGCAAAAATTGTTGATATGCATCATTGCATGAGCGTCATAAGGGAAAATCGGTTTGAACTTTTCAAGAAACAGGTTGAAATTACTAAAAGGTACCGTGGGAATGCAAATATCCAATATGCTTGGCTTCCTTGTTCGGGAGCAACAATTTCAACTATTTTGAAGTACGGAATTAGCCATTACGAGGCCCCAGAAACTAAGCCCTTGCCTGGTTTGGGGATACATCTAGTCCCTGCAAACGGCACTCAAATCAGGTTTGATTTTTTTACTCTTCTTTGCAATGGTTTTGTTGATTTCTCCAATTGTCAATTATGTGATTATGTTAATTGTAGAAATGTGTTCATGATAATACTACATTGGGTTGCAGCTTTGCTTTCGTGTTTTCTGATTTAATAGCTACTGTGGCTATTCTTCATTCTTTTTCTGTTCTTTACAGTTAGATTTTACAAACTTCTGGTGCTTTAAATCTGTTCTGCTGATGCTTTTATCCATATTTAGACCTCATGATTAATGGTTAACTGACTTTTGTCACTTTGTAAGCTAGATTATTAAGGAATTGTGGTTTACTTTGTTAGTTAGTTATTGGCAGTTTACCATCTAGGATGATGAGCCATTTTTTAATATTAGTTGCTTGATAGCTTAGTACATTACGATTACTGTATTTTTGGTGTGAACTACTTTTTGTATGGAACTATATCTTTTGTTTTTTTCAGTCCCAATTATTTTGATGTTGACGAAAATGACACACGGCATATGGTATTGTGTCGTGTTATAATGGGGAATATGGAGCTTGTTCGCTGTGGGTCAAACCAGTTCCATCCCAGTAGTGAGGACTTTGATAGCGGAGTTGACAATCTCCAACATCCAAATCACTATGTTGTATGGAACATGAATATGAACTCTCATATCTACCCAGAATGTGTTGTTAGTTTCAAGATGACCTCTGATGTTGAAGGTAATTGTTTACCAGTGCATTTAACCTTTACTTTTTCATAATATATGCAGAGATCTGTTTTAGTAGTCAGTTATAGTGTTTAACACCCTATAACTGACCTCATTATGTCACATTTGTTCGAATTTTGCTCTCATCTTTTCTCTCACAGTCCTTTGCCATGAGAAACCCTTCCACATAAAGGACCCTCATTCCGGATGTAAAATGGATTGTGCTTACAAGTTACATGCACTGTTCTAGTAGTAGGGGGAAATTATTTGCCACATCTGAATTAACTTTTTAGTTTTTCTTTAATGCTTCAACAGAGCCATTGTCTGGAAAGGAGAGTACAGTTGATAACCCTGTGTTCAGTACTCGTTCTGAAGGACCTCAAGCACAGGTACGGTCTTTGACAGAGTTTGTAAGTCAGTTATGTGGAAAATGCATGTGTGAGTTCATTCCTTGTGTATATCTGTCCCTTTTCCTGTTCATGCAAAAATGGAACTTAAGTGTTTGAAAGATCTAGGGCAGATGATCGACCTCTTTGTCAGAATTGTCTTCTTTATACTGCTTATTTTAAAAATCACTACCGCCTACAATACTGCCTACAATTATGCATGAAATATCCGTGATTTTTCTCCACTTTATCTCTTTGATAGAAGAGATTCATTTTACTTTATACTGAGGATATATGATCGTTTTAGCTTTGCATTGGATATCAGTGTTCTCATTCTTCTGAATAATAGATGAGAGTTTAGGTAGTTAATGTGGAAGTAGATTTATTCACAGCTCATACTGAAGCCCCTTATGATTCAGTATGTATGCAAAAGGATTTAGTTGTTTAGCTAAAGAACCATTAACTTTCTTTTATTTAAGTGTGATAATTTTGGGAAGCTCTTCTGTCTAAGAAGCTAAGTGTGAGCCAGATGTGATTATGACACTGCGGAAATTATCAGGTTTAGTCTTGTCATCTTTTAGTTTAGTCTTTTCATCTTTTAAAATCAGCTTTTCATGATTGGATCACTTAAAACCAGGAGTGTTGAAAAAGTTGCTTGAAGCTTGAAGATGGCGTGTTTTCAGTCATCTTACCTGCAACATTGAAGAATATCTGATAAGTTCCATCAACTGTTAAGAGGAGAACTAGAATACCTAAAAGAGTCATTTGAATTTCTACTAGAGAGAGAATTAAAATAATTTCAGATCTTCTGTGTTTGCTTTAAAATATGCTCCTTTATTGTCCTGTGCGTTCTGCTTTGGTTCCTCTTTTAGTTAGTATTGCTTGGGGACTTCGCTGCATGCTCTTCTATTCAGCCTCATATTTTGCATTCTGTTCCTTTTGGACTGCGTTTTCTGGTCAAGGGACCACATTAAGCAAGCTATAATTTGATTACAGTTGATATTTCAAGATTTTGGATTACAAAGTTAATTTAGACAAGTTTTTTCCTTCCAGGTCCTTGGTAAAACTTTTCAAGCAAGGACTCCCAAGAGCCCTTGGATGCCGTTTCCTATGCTGTTTGCTGCCATTTCAGATCAAGTCACTCCTCAAAGCATGGACCTTGTGGAAACCAATTATGCCTTGTTCAGGGTATATATATACCTATTGACACTATAATAATTTCCTCATCTTATTTATTGCTAAATGGGTACTAACTTTCAATCACTTCTTCCCGCTCTTGGGCAGAACAAGAAGCTAACTCGGGATGCATTTGTTAAGAAATTGAGGCTGATTGTTGGCGATAATTTACTCAAGTCAGCAATTACGAGTCTTCAGGGCAAGGTATGGCTATTTATCTGCTTTAACATGTCTATAAAAGTCATATTGACATAGATATTCTAGTTTCGGAAAGGAATTTCAGTTCTTAATCGATCGAACTGATTCCGATGCAAGTAACTGAGCCCACCAGAGTTTCCAATGGAGCGGGGCTTTAACCCAAATCCATCTTCAACATAAGCACATTTAACTACTGCAGCAAGTCTCAATAAGTTGATGAGAAATGGAATTCACATTCATCCCATTTGTTAATATGATCTTTCTTTGAATTCTAATATTATTTTTTATATAATTCATACCCTTATCTATGTTTATATATCTCATATTAATAAGCTCTTAAAAATTAAATGTATTTGCAATATTCCAACTAACAACACACTAGTTCTTGATTTTTGAGGTCATATTTTATAAGGTAAATGGTTTTTTGAATATTTAGAGGTGGCAAAATGGTTTTAAAACCGCAGGTCCCAACCACCCCAACCGTGAGTGTATGTGACAGATTTTGTGCATTTAAACTATTTCTGATTCTTATAATTGTTTTCTTTGTGGGTTTTATACAGATGTCATCGGGCTCCAATGTGGAGACGGCTTGAAGCTGAGAGAAGTCGACAACTATCATAAAATATCTGTATGTAGTAGGTGAGTCAGTGTGTTTGGGAAGATGTGTTTTGCTTTGTGTAAGGTCTATAACTCTAAAGTGAATAAGTGATTGACTACTTATCGTAATTTGGGGCTGTCAACTAATTTTAATTCCTGGAATCGTTTTGATGTTAAGATGCATAAGAACTTGTTTTTTTGGTCTCATTTTGTCAAATGGTGTATTGTTAGTGACAAGAAGCACATATATATCGTATATACTTCTTCCATTCCTTTCATGTTCAGGTTAATTGTTTTTTTTACTGCGTGCCGTGAAAATATGACGTGGTTTGAGCTTATTTGGCACATAAACAAAGAAATACCAGACTGGAATTTTCAGGTGTCACATGCGGTTCACGTGACTTTTGGAATTCTAGTACACTTCTTTGGCTGTTTTCAGCCCCGTCGCTCTTAAAAAGTTTAAATTTAGGGATAATTTTTTCCCCCAAATTGATTTTCTAGCCAAATTAAGTCTTAAACATTTGATGCAATTCAAACCTGTACAATTTTTTTTTTTGGATAATTACACTTACACTCTCTCGGCTTAAGGGTAAATACAGTTAGACTCTTTTTACTATTGGAAATTACAGATAGATTTTCCAACCCTAACGAAAACTTTAAAAACTTAACGAAAAGTTGTGAAATGATTAAATTATTCATAACATTTTAGTTATAGTGTTTGCTATACATGAAATGAGCGAAGTAATTAGTTTTTGTCGAGTTAATAGGACGTTAGGATTTACATGGAAATAAGAAAATGACTAAAGGCAGGACCTAAGTGTTAGATAGAGCCATAATTGAGGGGTGTTTTTGTAATTTTCAATAGTACAGGGGTTTAGCTATATTTATTTTTAAGTCGAGGGGGTGTAAGTGTAATTATCCCTTTTTTTTTTAACAGATAAACCTATACAACTCTGATTACATTGAAACATTATCTGATCCATAAGGATGGGGAAAACCGGAAAAGGGATTTTTTTATCTTTTTATATTTTTTCGGGTCGAAGGCGAAAGGCTTTGTATTATCAAAATGAATAATTTTGCTTGATTTATGTTCTTAAATTTATTTACCTTTTTTTAAGATCAGATCCCTCAAGAGAGGGGGGAAAGTGTATTAATTACACAAATAAGTAATTACAACATTATAAGCAACGTGCCCCAAAAGTCGCTTGGGAAAAAAGAACCAGAAAACTTATTGTTGAGATTGATTCAGAGGTTATTGTTTGTTTGATTAAAGAAGTGGATATCATATCACTTTGCACCCGATGGGAAATTTTCATCCTTGACTGTCGGGAATTAGTTTACAAGCCTTGGGAGATTAAGCTCCGACATGTCACGAGAAACTTCAACTGCTGCGCTGATAAATTGGCGAAGATGGAACACTTTACTGATGAGCGGAAAATGATCTGGAACTCGCCCCTAGAAGATGTTGCTGAGCATCGATGTTATTGCTGCTTCTTAGCCTTTTGTTTTGTTATTTTTCTACCAAAAAAAAAAAGGCGGAACAAGCTCAAATCCAGCAACTCTAGCAGAGACTGTATTTTTAGCAAGAACGGAAGGTACTCTATTAACACCACGACAAATAAAAGAGAAATAACAAGATTAAAAAAGTCTAGCAACATTGCGAATATCATCTATCAAAATACCAAAGGTACGAGGAATCACTTCGGCTACTTTGAAGTTTGTCAATGAGATTTTTTCGATATCCTTCTAAAACAATTTTTTGCCACCCAAAGTCCTCTGCTAATTTAAGAGCCTTAAAGCATGCTATAAATTTATTCACAGTTTTTTTTCCAGTTATATATTAGTTTGTTTCTACTACTTGCTTCAACATACATTTGTTTAATTACACTTACACCCTCTTGATTTAGAGGTAAAGATAACAATACGTTCTCAACTATTGGAAATTACAGATAGATCCTCTAACCCTAATGAAAACCTAAAAAACTTAATAAAAAATTATAAAATGACTCAATTAATACCCATTTCATTTTTATTTTAGTGTTTGCTATACATGAAATGAGCGAAGTGATTAAATTGTTGTCTTGGTAAGAAAACATTAGCACTTACTTAGAAACAAGAAAATGACTAAAGGTAGGTCCTAAGTGTTAGACAAATCAGTCATAGTTGAGGGGGTGTCTCTGTAATTTCCAATAATAGAGGGGATCTTGATGTATTTTTTCTTGAGTTAGATGGGTGTAAATGTAATTATCCCTATTTATTTATTACACATAAATTATCTAAAAGAGTTCGTTTGAGATTTGGTGTCTTAATTAATCCGCATTACGAGGAGTGGTTGAGGTTGATCAGTGGCTCGAGTTAGTTAATTATTTAGTCTGTCTCTTAATGAATGATGTCAGAAGAATTCCATTTTCCCACATAAACCAATCCAATATATATTTTGTCTGTCAGATCCCTCTTCTCTTTTGCTTGATCGCCTATATATACAATTCTTTAATACACAATTAACTACTTTTGACCCAACAAAAAAATACGCAATTAATAACCAATATAGTTGTCGTACTTGCTAGAAAATTCAATTCTGTACGTTGCTTTGCTTCCGATAATTAATTCAGCAAAGACCAAAGAAACAATTCAACCCAACAGGAAATTGTGTTTGAAGTACTGTTTATTCCATAGGTGTTCTTTTTATAAAATGAGCAAATGCATTTCAACTGATTATGTCAATATTGCGAAAAAAAAACGGCCTCGACCAATGTTGTGGGTTTGGAGTTTATTCCGATCTTTATTTTCGATTTTGTATTTTCGGATTTGTTGAATGAATGAATTTACTCCCCTATAGGGGCTTTACTTTAAAAAAAAATTACTCACATTTATAGAACTGAGTATTACCAGGCTCTATGAAATAATGGTTGCATGCAATAGTATACTAAAATTCAACCCTATTATTCAAATGTTAATCTTTTCTTTTTGATTTCCACCCGGTTTTTTTAGGCTCGGGTACTGCAGAGATCTAATTGAGGGTAAGTAGCGATCCTCCAACCGAGCTGCTCTATATACAAGTTAGGGTTTGAACCATATATATTATTTATGATCAGATCTAGTATCTCGTTTCAGTAGACTAACTGATCTTTGGTATCTAATGTGGATCTAGACCTGCTCCCTCTTATTTTTTAAGGTCTCTCTTTTATTTTTTTTTAATGATTTAATTAGTGATCAAATAGTCAAAATATAACATTGAAATTATATAAAGACAAATCAAATCACACATTTTTCACACTCCGTCCTTTGCAAATTGTTAAGAAGTATGGACAAGATTCGGATCTTTTCTTATATATTCTTTAATTTGTTAGATATCGGATTCTATTTAGTCGCGATTTCTACTTATTGTCATTAATTATCTTACATAAAATATTAATTAATAGTTACTCCTACGTATAGGTTTTGGGGAACATACGGCCATTTATGCAGCAGACAATGTGATAGCTTGACCAAGAATTATAATGATAGATTCATTTAATATTCGTTTATTGCTTCTTCGAGATTGAATTAATTTTCTCTATCATGTATAAAATGCAGAAACCAACAAAATAAAAACAATCAAAATAAAGATATAAAAGACAGTAAACTGTCACAACTTAATTTATTAAGTTATGAAAATGAAACTAATATAATATCAGGCTCCGTTATTACGAAAATTCCCCTTAGCCTGAGGTTTACCTTATTTACAAAAACACCATCAAACAATGTAACTTTACACTAATTTCTTGGGGGAATTTATAAGATTTTTCAGGGATATTATATATACATTTTTATGTTTTAAGAGTGGATATTTTTAAGGTTTCAGCTAATCAGAGAATTATTTATAATATTTTAAGGTTTCAGAATATTTTCAGAAAAAAAAAATTTAACCTCAGGAAATTTTTGTAATTATCCCATAATATTATCATAATACATAGTGAAGAATTTTCTGTTAAATATAATAAAATTTCTTATATTTACATTAATTATATTTGTATTTTTAAGTCGCATTGCGTTTTGTCAATGCATTACTTCACCGACATAAACGGAAATGCAGACAAAAAGACTGGATGGAGCACAGCACAATTATAATTCATTCATCACAAAGAACATTCTCTCTCTCTCTCTCTATCAAATCTATCTATGTATATATTCGAAATTTAAATGTCGACGACGCGGTCTCAGTTTTTTTTCCTTTCTAAATCTCATTTTATATATGAGTTGAGTATGTCGGATTATTTAAATGTAAAACTCTTTCTATTAAATTGAGTCAAGTCGAACTACTTAGGTATAAAGATATTCCCTATCAATAATAACTACGAAAGTTGATCTCCCTCTACCAATAACATTTACGTTCCCAAAAAGACTCAAACTTAAGACTTTTGATTAAGCTAGCATATATAATGCCGAACCGCTAAACTACGACGCGGTCTCAACGAAGATAATTAATAAATTAGCTGAATTACGCCGGAAAAATTGAAAAGTAAGCAAAATAATTCAGTGGGACAAACAACAATCTTGAAGCTGAATGTGTATGGAAGCAAGCAAAAACTTAATTATGAACATTTATTATGTTACCTCTCTTTGAAATCCCACAGCACAGGTATTTATTATACTTTATACATATACATAAATTCTTGGCCTTGAAATTCTGATCCCGGCCACCCAGTATTTATTTAATGATATTATTTAATTTTTATCATAAATATTAGAATAACTCCCAATATCAACCACCTTTATAGTACTTTTATCCCCTTTGTACATGAGCATGATATAGAAATATATAATCCACACAAAACAGACAATTTATATATGCACGTTTTATAGAGGACAGTTGAAATTGTACCTGCAAACTTTAATGGATGGCTAGCTAAGATAACTGATATTGATAGAACTCTTTGATAAAATTAAAGTACGTAGTGGGATCAATAAAAAAATTATTATTTCTTGTATTATAATTAACTTTCTAGTAAGTTTATATATTTAGGGTTTGATTCCACTTTTTGAGGTGTCTAGCCAGAATAGGTTTTTCAGAGAAAACTTGGTAGAATCAAACGACTATTACCTGCATTGATCGAATTATACTTGATGAAATATTTAGGATTGTATGATTAGTACTTTTATCTGTTATTTTCCCAAAATTTTTATAATTAACTATATAACTTTATCAATAATATAATAATATTTTGTATTGGTTGCTTAATGAATTAAATTCAAAATGGTACTACAAAAAGCAAAAGGTTGTTAGATCTGTGTGGTAGGTTTGTTTGTTTGTCGTTTTCTCCTTGTTGAACGTGTGGCAAAGTATATTGTCCACTTTATTACTCATTCGCGAAGATTGCAGTTTCGGCTAACATTAGATGTTTGGAGCATGTCCCAACCTTCGCACTTGGTCTTGTATTTCTGGGTTGATTGATTAATGCAATTATGATTATCCCTCGTTTGAGGGATCTTTATTTAAAAAAAAAAAGCAAAAAGTTGTTGATAACTAAAGCAGTACTGAAATGGTTTTCTTTAAGCAGCGCGAAATTTAAGGACATTTATTTCACTGTTGGATTTTAAAAGGTCTTAGGTTGAAAAGTCCATAATGTAAAAGGACTATTTCAAAATTTTGAAAAAGACAGTAGTTGCATTGCATCTTTGTGAAACTCAATCCTCACCGTCGACTTACTAAAGAAAAATTTCCTAGCCTACTTTGTGAAACATTATACTAAAAGAATATGACATACACTTTTTTTAACCTATGCTTTAATTTGGAATTTTTAAAAAGTGAGTTAATTAAGGAGTAGTTACCAGCTATCGGGAAAAACAGGTGAAGTTGTGGAACCAAAAAATGCAATTAACTCTACAGCACACGACATATATTGATTTCTATCAAAATATTGAATATCCCACATAGAAAAATAAAAGATACAGTATTTAATATAAATTAATGTTTGACAATTCTTACCTCAAGAGCTAGTTTTTGGGGTTAAGTTAGACCAAAGTTAATTTCTTGAATATGGTATGTCAGATAGATTCTATTCTAGACTTGTCTCTTCACCTATGGGCAACACCGTTACCCGAATAAAAGAAAAAGAGAAAATAGTACAAGTGATAACATTTCTCAAATGTCCACTAATAATGTTCCCTCCACTGCAAAAGATCACAAGCCAAAGAAATAAGTGTAAGAATAACCTGGCCGGCAATATTCCCCTTCGAACTCCACCCAGCGCCAACCCTTTCTCACTGACGGCCCCGGCCCCAACTGCAACAGCCTCCGCTCCTTGCTAAAAACAACCCTCTATTCTTTTTATTCTTACACTAATGGATTGTAGAAGACGAAACACTTTAGCTTGTGTGAACATATATAGCTAGAAGCATAGAATACGATCAAGTGTGAATAATTAATGAAATCTCAACAGCTATTTGGAAATTTCTAAAATAAGATCGGATTAATTTATACATTAACCTTTAAGGGATATATATTGGATGCCAAACTCCCTACATGTTATAAATAGATCATAATGTACAAAAAGTAATTTGATAGGATGATTTTCACTCGATCGTTTTCCCAATTAAGTAGTACCCTTTGGCAGAGGAAAAAGGAAATTTTAGTGTAAGCTTTTAACGTGTGCATTTGTTTTTCAACAACTCATATATGCGTACGTAGCTTTCTAACAAATAAGCTTCACTGCTACACAACCAATATGGGTTATTGGTCTCCGAACCCTAAGATAAACTTCAATAGAATCTTCTCGTAAAATTGGGATACTAAATAGGGTCACAATTGACATGTAGGTACATTTATTTGAAAATTTGTTGTTTTTACTCATTAACTACGAAATATGACAATTTCAATTAAATTTTTTTCCAAATTACATTTACTCGTCGGAATTTACACGTGTGTTGTGCATGTGCTGACCAAAAATATTTATTTGGCTTCTGAGCAATGGCCTAGTGTGATTTTCTTTGTCAGGAAAAATGCAAAATCGGGATACCAACTCCACCCCACAAGCATTTTCGGGATACCAAGATGTGCACTGGTTTTTTCGGGATAATATAACAAAAAAATTGGCAATTTCATGAAACTGGCCACCGGAACCCTAAAACAGGCCGGGAAACCGCACGTGACTTGCATGTGTTGTCTGAAAACCATCCTGAAATACCAACTCATCCATTATAAGTGACGTGGCCTCCACCAATCATCCATGTGGATAACTATTAAATAGGTGACATAACTAAAATATATATATATATATATATATATATATATATATATATATATATATATATATTAGCACTGTGACCCGTGACCCATGACCCGTGACCCGATTTGGATTTGGGTCAAATCAATTTCTTCCCCAATTGGCAGCTAGGGTTTGCCAAACCCTAGCATCCGCCGCTGCCGCCCTCATAGCTGTACCTTAGAAAACCACCGCCACTACCATGGAACGACGAGATCTGTGGAACGACGAAGCTTCGCGATGAGGCGATTTGGTGGTGCGACGTTCGCACCATCACGGGCGACAAGATGCCACTGCTGCTTCGTCTTCTCCAGCGAGAGAAGCGTGAATCAGCATCGCCGTCTGGTTCGTCTTCTCCGACAGGAAACTGTCGTGGGCGACGCGAACGAAGCGCGCCGCCTTCCTTTTTCCTCGAACAAATCGGTTTTGCGAGGCAAGGATGGCCACCGCGCCAGGCGGTGGCGTGCGCAGTGGTGGAGACGACTTCGTCGTCTCCCCGCGCCTCCTTGACCGTCATCTGGTCTCGCAAACTTCACAACCCACCACAACGGGGGTGAGGACAACCAAAATTCGAATTTCCCTTCCCCGTCCGTTTCTTCCTTGTTGGGAATTACCAGATCTGAATCTGCGTTCTTGAACGGCGGCGCATAGCGATAGTGGTGGCGAGAGAGACTGGTCCGACAGTAGTGGTGGCCAGAGGCTGGACTAGTCCGACGGTAGTGGTGGCGAGAGGCTGGGGTGGTTTCTTTACACATATTTAATTTTAAAAAAAAATTAACACATGGCATGTTATTTACACAAGTGTCTAGGGTGGTTTTGCCAAGTTACTCCAAATCATCAGAAAATGGTATTGCCAACTCACGTGACATGCACGTGATA
Organism: Verbena officinalis; assembly: GCA_958496215.1. Taxonomy (NCBI): domain Eukaryota; kingdom Viridiplantae; phylum Streptophyta; class Magnoliopsida; order Lamiales; family Verbenaceae; genus Verbena; species Verbena officinalis. Next base: position 4,677,386 of record OY292385.1, read on the forward strand.
AAAAACGACGTCATTTTAGGGTTTCGATCATCGGAATAATCAAATTGCCAATTTTTTTGTTATATCATCCCAAAAAAAACAGTACACATCTTGATATCACAAAAATGCTTGTGATGTGGAATTGATATCCCGATTTTGCATTTTTTTCTTCTTTATCTAATACGCAACCCAGTCATTAATTAAAAAATAAAAACTAGGCCAAAAGGTGCAAATATATCTGGTGAGGCCATTCCTCAAGTGCTAACTAACTCAACAATTTTGATCGGCGCATTCACACATATGTTCGAATTCCAACTGAGTAAATGTAATTTGGGAGAATTTTTTATTAAAATTATCATTATTTTATAAAATGCAAATTACCAAATTAGTGTACGAAATTAATATCAATCAGATACTAGTTAATGTTTGCGGTTTGCAAATTTTTATTTATTTTGTTACTTTCACGATTAACTAGCATAAGATTCTACACAAATTTCCACGCCCCTAATGTCTACATAATTAACTAATCATTACATCTCAGCTTAGATGCCGATAATTAACTAGTTGGTCGTCTACCATAGCTTCTTATTATAGTAAAACATATATATAGTCAAACATATTTTACCTATGAAATTTTCTATATCTATTAGACATTCACGTCAGACACTTATAAATATTAAAAAAAATAATTATTTCACCGTATTAATCACATTGTATCATTGCCCATGCATTAGATAGATCAGGTGACGTTTCCTAACGTGGGAGAAGGCTAATATTCACCCCACTCCCAAGTAATTCGTATTCAAAGTACTTTTTAAACACAATTTATTACATTCTATTCAATCAATATATAATTAATAAACTATTGCATAAATCATCATCACAATTATGAATTATCAAACCAAAAAAGAGTTACTATACAATTTATATATACAGTAGCTAGAGAAAAATAACTGTATTTAAAAAACTCGAACTCAAAACCTTTAGGTGCTCATCGTCCTTCATCACTATTAGGACAAATTATATTTGGATCCCTAACGTTTTTTATATTTATATTTAGGTTTATTTAGATATGTTTATTACATATAGGTCTCTAAACTTATCAATATTTTCACATATAGGTCCCTAAATTTATCAACGTATATTCGCATCTAAATCGGTGGTGGGACCTAAATGTATACAATATATATAAGTTAAACTAAATGATCTTAGGTATCGCTTATATATAGGGATCCACGTTTTATTTGATAAAAATAGGTCACTCCAGAAATTTAAATATAATAAACGTATCTAAACAGACATAAATGTAAATAGTCAAAAGTTAAAATAAAAAACGATATGTAAAATTCAACCCCACTATTATTACCTTCATCTCTGTTCAAACTAAAGTTTATTAAATTCAACGGGTTTGTCAAAAAAGTAAGTATTAAAATAATCATTCCGATACAATTACTCCCTTCTTCGTTCACTATTAATTACCTCTTTACTCACGGTGTGGTTATAATAAACTTGAATCCGACCATATTTGATGGGAGCCAGCCAAACAAGCCCTTAATATTCCTTCTCCAAATAGCCCCTTCAAATGTCATTTTCTCACATATATTTCTTCACTTCACACAAAGAAGAAACCACCATTTACCACACCTTAGCAGCTTAGCTTCTGCTTCTCTCTCTCTCTCTCAAAAAGCTCTGCAACTACTCCTCTCAGCTCTCATCAAAACCCCATCAGAATCCCCGAAAGTTCAGGTCCCCAATATTAATCAACCCTAGCCATATACACCGAAACTACAAGAAGAATAACTCTCATATATATAGCTGAACCTAGCAGTCATCAAGATTTATACATACATATATCCATATATATATATGCTATATATATAGGATTTTCAGCAAAAACTAGGAAAGAGTTTTATTTAATTTTTCTTCATATATATATAAAAATGGAGTTATTTCCAGCACAACCAGACCTTTCACTCCAAATCAGCCCACCAAGCAGCAAACCCTCATCATCGTCATCATCAAACCAAGAAAATCATCATCAAATGGATCATTTTGGCTTTCTCTGCAAGAGATCGGCCAATAATAATAATCCCACAATTAGGGTTGTTAATTCAGACCCCATTTTTCATCATCATCATCCCAACAACCAATTAGAACAACTCAACTTATTGCGTCCTATTAGAGGAATCCAACTGTATCAAAACCCTTGTCCTACTAATTTCTCAATATTTGCTGCTCAACAGTACCGATATAGTAACCACTTGGATACATCTTCTTTAGTTTCTGCTAACACCGCCGCCACTCCGAATAATTATTACCGGCGGTTTGTGGGGAGGTTTCCGGCGAAAAGGAGCATGAGGGCGCCTCGGATGCGGTGGACTACCACGCTTCATTCTCGATTTGTTCATGCTGTTGAGCTCTTGGGCGGACATGAAAGTAATATATTAAGCTTCTTATAAGTTGGTTATTGAGTTTTATTATAAAAGTCATTGCTATATTTCTGTACTAAATGTGATTTACATATACAGGAGCTACACCCAAATCAGTTCTTGAGCTCATGGATGTCAAAGATCTCACCTTAGCACATGTTAAGTCCCATTTACAGGTAAACCATTTCTCTCCTACTCTTAATTTTCCTTTTTATTATCAGCAGAAGAAAATAAAAAAGGAATCTTTTTTCCTTAGCTTGAAATTAGAAAAAAACGAAGTCTTTAATGGTAATAAATGAGTTTGCATCTTATGGAACAAAGAATTTGAAGTTGACCCAAGAAAAAATAAAGTAGTTGTTGTCTTTAGCAGAAGTTCTTGGAAGGAAAAGTTCAAACTCCAATGCTGTAATTTCATTATTTTTTTCTTTTTTCTTCTTCGTTTGTCTTGTAATAAAAGGGCATTTCGAAATCCTCTGCAATTGTTTTTTCGTACTAGATCTGTGGGCTTCAGCCAGCTTCTTAGCTTGGAAGAATGAACCATACCTGAGTGAGAGAGAGAGAGAGGAGAGATTAGATGAAAAAATATGTAAAAAAAAATCAGAGTAAGAGACAAAGCACAAGGAGTTGAAGAGACAGTACTGTCAAAGTTAACAATTTTCTTCGACGACATTTATTATATTTATATTTTTTTAAGGAAATTACCTATTTTTTCGTGAGGCAAGTGGCTAGAAAGAGAAGGAAAAAGTACAAAAACACTATCATGACACAATGATATGTGCATGTATTGGGTTTGAGGAAAACCACGTTTGACAAACCATGGTTAACCTCGGAATCATACATTTAATTACATTTTTTGTATATTTATATATGTTTTTTTTAATAAATAATGTATCATAAATAATATAATTTTTACGTGTTTTTTGGCAGATGTATCGAACTGTGAAGTCAACAGATAGAGCTGCAGCTACTTCAGGTTCAATATTAATACTTTCTGGCAATTTCTGTTATATATCTATATATATTTCAACTAAATTCGTTTTAATTTTATTAAATTTTCAAATTTCAATTAGTTTCTTGAATTATTTTTTTTATAATTTTAGGGCAATCGGATGTATTTGAAAACGGGTCATCGGGTGATAATTCGGATGATTTCCTGTTTGATATTCAGAATTCAGAGAAGTTGCAGGGAGGAAAAATAATTAATATGAATATTAATGATGATAACGATTATCAATATGGACTGTGGGGCAATTCCTCAAGGTAATTAAATTCATGCATATTAATTTCTACCAATGAGTGTTAGTTGGATATTAATATATTATCCACAAATCAGTCTAAAGTATTTTTCAGTAATTTAATTTGGAATTTTAACTACTTCTAACTTCTCTATATTTAAGCAAAAATAAGCTACAAGTTTGAAATACATATAGGTAAGCTTCTTCAGTTTTGAACTTTTAGGTTATTTTTGTTAATAAATAAAAGTTTCAATATTCAGAGTAGTAAAAGTGCTTTGTAGATTAATTATTTCTAAACTTATAACTATTTTTTTTTGTGTGTTTTCACTTCTTTTCCCAAATGCTCCATGCTTTTAATACTCTATTTTTTCTAGTAATATATATATATATATATATATATATATTTTGGTAGATTTCTAGTAATATATATTGCCACTCCTTTATCTTTGAGAAAGAAAAAAAAATACAGACTATTGCCAAAATTCTTATACCCTAGGTGCAACATAATTAAATAAAACTAGTTACAAATATGTGACATGAATCTCAAGTCAAATAGAAAATTTTCCTCATTAGTTATTGTTGTACCAACATTTCTGGAATTTGTTTAAACCTAGATAGCTAACTCCATAACTTTTTAGGCATCTTACTCTGAAAACATTTAAATGACTTAAATCAGTCCACAATAATACTTTTGTGGTGGGTGGAAAATTTAAGGAAATTAAAGAGATCTAACTTCTAAGTTATGAGTAAATCGGAGCTAGACTTTGAATGGTAGTGGCGAGGGATTTACATAATTAATGCTAACTTTGAATTCAAAGATATATGAATAATTTGTTTCACTTATGAAAGTATATAGCTACCACAAATAATCTCCTCATTACACCTAAATAGCTGCCAACAGTCAACATAGTTTGGCAGTTTCGACACTATACTAGTTTGACTAGAGATTTCGATTTCAAATCCTTGAAAACGCCCAGCTGTCTCGCATCTCTCTATCTTTGCATCAAGAATATATAAATATATATACTTTAGGGAATTCTTTTAACTTCTAAAATATTTATAGTTATACCAAATTAACTTGAGGAGTTCTGCAAATGAATCCCTTTTTCTTTTTTGATATATTCGTTCATGGAAAATAAGAAATGAACCTAGCTAAAAAGGGACATATCTAAATCTCTTGGATTTCGTGGGTTCCGATAAGACTATTCAAATGGGCCCGATTATTATAGAAATCTTGGTAGCAAAGGTTTTTGTCATTATAAACTTTTATGAAAGTCATTATCTTACTTATTTTAATTTTATGGTTAATATATAATGGGCTGTCACATGGGTGGATTTCCACTTTATTTTGTAGCAAAAGGACATATAATAAAGTTGAGATAAGCTATAAATTAAATAAGCATAAAAAAGATGGCTTTCTTTCTCAGTCTTTGCCTTTTTTAATTCTTTAAATTTTATTTTTCTTTTCTGCATGGCTTTGGCTTCCACTGATTGGAAATATTCCCTCAAAATGAACTGATTTTTGTAGCAGGGAAGCTTGGTTGCATGGGAGACCAGGGGATTCTTGTGGGGAGAACATTCAATCTATTGAGGTACACTTTTATAGCCCCGCATGAAATTACTAAAGTGCCCTTCTGTGCCCCTACTTTTCAAAAACTTTTTTTTTATGGGTCGAGCGGATCAGACTACTAAGATCGGCGTAAAGTTTACTCCCTACCAATAGTAGCTGTCTTTCCAAAAATTCAAATTTGAAACCCCTAATTAAGCTAGAATCACTTGTGCAAAGCTGAAAATTAATTATTAAGTTTTTTCTGTTAACTTGGGGAATTTCTCTCTCTCTCACACACACAAAAGCACTCTCTTTTAGGGTAGTCTCGGAGTTGATGAGGTAAAGAAAAAGTATAGTAAAAAGCAAGGAAAGATCTTCATTGTAAATGATAATTTTCCCTTTAGAGTTAGCTTTATTTCCACAAAATGGTAAAATTTCTTTTAGTAGCTTTTACAAAAGGGTGCAGCACGAGTGCAATGCACTAACCATGCACATCTCCACTTTATAGCTACTATATATTGTACCTCGTACATTCTTAAGCCACTTGATGAAAATAGGTTATATATTTGAATGATAATAATTATCGCAAATACACGCGGATATAAACACAGCGATACGATTTTTTTTCCCAATATTTTGTATTAAAAAAGTGTAGGATACAATTATCGGACTTTGTGTTAGACGTATACGACACGACAGAGTATATAGAATTCTTAGAAATATGAGTGCATCGTATATAGTAATTCACCGTATATATAAAAGAAGAAATTTGAAAATTTTGTCGGATCAGTATGATCAATAGGAAAAATGCTCTTATATATATGCATGAAATAACATGAAAATATTATGCATGATATATAGATCCTTATTATGTAGGAAAAATCTTTAGGACCTAGCCATGGCCACTATTTTTTTCTCAAGAGATCATTAATTAATCTATTTGGCTTGTTAGTGCTGAATTATGATGCAACTTCTTAATATATTTTAAATGGTTATTTAATTTATTGATTAATATTTGAAACAAAAGGAATAGTTACACAAATGATAAAGCTTTGGAAAGTTTATTTATGTTTTCTCAAGCATAACATGGAAAGTATATTATTCCAAAAACCCTTTAATTAGTCAAGAATAAGTCCATGCATGACCCCCACATCCACAACTCTAATTTTAACTCATGATATATACAGTAACAACGGAGGAGTCAGTATCCTAAAGGTAATCAGGTGGTGCACATGGCTCAGAATATGCACTATAAAATATCTAAGCGTAGATTATGGAATATTTTTCGAGTTAGAGGTGCACATGCACCCTCGCTTGTAGGTAGTTCTGTCACTGCATGTCTGTATCTAAATTTGTATACGTGCATATATGCAGAAGGACATTGAAGCAAATTATGACAGAATATCAGAAGCAAGCTCATCAAGTGTATCAGAGAGTAGCCCAAAGAAGAAGCCTAACTTGGAGTTCACTCTTGGAAGGCCACAGTGAAAGATTTTGTGTTTGGAAATATCTATTAATACCAAAAATCATTAGACATATATATCTCTGGTAATTAAGAAATCAGGTGCCCACTCAAAAGGGGAAGACAAGGAGACAAGAAAGACAGAAAGCAAACAAAAGGAGAGAGGCATATATATGATCTATATATGCTTGCTGTCAAAGTTATCAAATTTAAATCTTGATCAACTTGTTATATTCCTAAGTAAATATGAGATATTTCTAATTGATTTTGTATTGCTATGCATTTAGAGAAAGAGGGAATTAAAGGGCAAAAGAACGTGTTGATGGAGCTAGCTAGGGATCTTGATTTTTGACCATTGTTAAGTACTTAGAAGTAATTCTCAACTTTTATTCCTACACACGCAACTACTTTTTTTGTTTTTCTTTTAGCTTTAATTTTTCCAAACATTCCCTATTTACTGCTGCACTTTTTTAAAATTTTAACTTTTTCTAGAAGTAGTAGAGTTTGCAAACACCTAATATCGATGGATCAAAATAAATTATCTCCCTCTGTTGAAATCAATTAAAGACCAATAATTATCATATATGTGGGACATGCAACATAAATTTCTTCTTAATTAAAATTACAATTTCCATGTCTGTTCTTGTTTCTGTTTTCTGTTTCCTTTTCAATTTTCATTGTCCAATTATTTTCTGTAAAAGATTACAGATCCAATATACATTGCATGTGGGCGTTGGCTTGAAAACAGTGGGAAAAACTGTGAAGGATCAGTGTTCAGTACACAAAAACAGAGATAAAGTCAGCAATAGCTATATATATAGGTGATTGCAGGCAGGTCACTCCCTCATCAAGAATGTCAAATTATTTTACCATCATTACACTATCATAATTCATCATCGACCCACGAACCATGACACGTGTCATGTTCCTAATGGGCCCCTTTCGGGAACTGTGCATCTTGTATTGTTTTACAGGGTGTTGTTAATTTTGGCAATGCTCGAGGCATGCACTTTTGCATTGAGAAGGAAACTTGAGGATTGAACAGAACTGACCCAGATAGATATGAGATAAAACAAGAATGCTCCGTTTTACTGTTTTACCCTTGGCATCATTGGTGTCGACGAGGGACAAAACCAGAATTTTGGATTGAATTTGAATGAATGAAAGAGACCGCCTTGAATGCCGGGGAGACAGACAGAGCAGTACTGTTAAGACTTAAGAGCATCGAAGCTGAAACTGAAGCGTCTGGCTAGCTCTGTCGTCATTGTGTGCGTTAATTTGTATCAGCTGCATATATCTATATATTTATTAGCAGCATAAAATAAAATTAATGGCTCAAAATATTACACTTACATTTTATAGTAATTTTATAATTATAAAATATACTTAATCTTTAGGGTTCCGTTAGAATATTCTATTAATCGATATTCCGAATTGGTTCAAGACGTTAGAATATTCCATTAATCGGTATTCCGAATTGGTTCAAGAGATGAGAATGACAGTTCTCAACCCACAAGAGCCACTCAAGGATACTATGGATGGAAGACATTCTTAATTAATCTTCTTTTTGTTTTATTTTTTCCTTTTTTTCCCCCTTAAATCTTCTTCTCTTGACAGCATTTCCTCTTTACTTTTCTCTATTTTAAAAAGTTATTAGGATAGGAAGGGGTTTATAGTTAGAAAAGGGAGGAAACTTTCCCACCAAAACTTAATCTACTTGTTAGTTATGTCGAATGTGGCTTTTAATAGTTGGGTTAATTGTTCGTTGTGAATATCAGCAATGAAGTTTCCTAGGCACAAGAAATCACCACAATTACGATGAAGTTTATCCATGAGGTTTTTTTGCAATCTCCTTTGAAACTCATCTTTTGTCAACCGAAATTTCGGATCAATTTTAAGACGGTGAAGTAGGCGATTGTTTCAACTCGTTCGGGGTCGCTCGATCCTTTGGCCCTTGCTGTCTCCCAACCGTTGCATGTGTCCGAAGAGTTTCTCGCAATGATGCCAATCCCAATCTCTCTCGAGCACTCCAGAATCTCTGGGTCAAAGTTAATGTTCACCTAACCCTAAAAAGTTTTAGTAGGCAAAAGTTGTAGCCGAGTCAACATCTGCACACGGGTTCCGGCCGATATTTGAAAATCCTATCAAATTTGTCCTTAAATTGCCACTTTTCAAAAGTTGTGATCCTAAATTATCAAAATCGAAAGGGATGGTCCTATTTCGCTATTTTGCTATAATTATGGGACCAATTTTGCAATAAAGCCCCTTTTAACTTCATAGCATGTCAAGAAGAACACATTTATAACGTTATCCTGTAAACCGCAAACACACAGCAGAAAATGGCCACAACTCTGAGCTTCCTGTCTCCAAACCCAACAAAACCCCAAGTTTTCTTTCCAAAAACTTGTTCAATCTCTCTTTCTACACCAAAATTTTTCATTTTTAGAACATCCCATTTTCCTTCATGTACACCCTCGAATTCTGCAAGAATCAAGAGACGCAGCCACATTCTGCTCTGTAGCAGCACTCCAATTGTCTCCACAGACACAACCCATTACGAGGTAATTCGTATTAATCCTTAAAATATAGAAATAATGGAAAAATTGGTTCTTTGATTCTGCAATTGGGGTTGCCTAGGAATGTCTGATGGGTTTAATATTTTGGAGATTTTTTATACACTACTGAAATGAGGTAATAACTAATAATAGGCAAGTGTTTTACTGGGAGTAACAGCTGATTGTGTTGATTTTTCATTGAACTTAATTTTGCTGGTGCAGTTTTCCTTCAATTTTTCTTCCATCTTTTCTGTTTTGTGGGAAGTGGGTTCTTCTGATTTTGTTAAATTCATATTGTGGATTGTTAAGATCTTTGGGCGATTTACATTTACTACCCCTGAGATTAGGTTTATTACAATCTAGTTCCTCTCATTTCAGAAATTTCAGAAACACCCTGAGGTTTCATTGGATTCTTGACATGCAGTTCATCGGTTTAAGAGTCAATGCAGGTTGAAGCCTACTCGACGCCGGTCAAAGTCTTTCTTGCCTTGAGTTTAACAAATTTGACATGAATAAAAAAACCTCAAGGGGTTTTTTGTAATTTTTAAAACAAGAGTTTAATTTGTAATTACCCTAATCTCAGGGTCAGTGGAAGTTAATTTCCTACTGGTTCATCTGTTGGAGGGTTCATCCTCTAAAACTCTATGTGCCCATTTCTTAACCCTCCAAAACATTCTCTTAATAATTGGATTACTACATACCATTATCACTTTGTTCGCTTGTGTCAGGATAATTCATTAGGTAAATGTCTAAGAGCAAAAATTGCAGTTTTCGTCCCATAGAGTACCCTTTTCCAATTTTAGTCCCCTTGATTATGGATTTCTCATTTACTCCCGTATTGTTTTTTTTCCCCTCAATATCGGTTCCAAGAGTGATTTTCCATATAATACAAAACCGCAATACAAAAAATATAATCCAGGACTGAATATGAGAAACCTCTAATCAATGGGACCAGAAACAAAAATAAACAAAGGTACTTTGTGGGACGAAAATGCAATTTTCCCGCATAAGACATAGAATTTGAAATTATGAGTTATGTTACCAGCATCGGTTCTTGTTGTACTGTATTTGTTTGTTTCAAAACCAAATGAAATACTAAAATTACATGTAATCTTACCCAATATTCCAGAACTAGGCAGTTTACTCCCTTACTTCAACAATTCGATCTTAGAATTTTGGACATGACTGATGTGAATGATATTATTCAGTTTCAAGATGATTCGTCTGAGGTAGAATTGAGATTGGAACTTGGAGTAAAAAACGTAAGTTCTTCAGAGATCTTTGTGGATGGAAATGAGAATTCTTTGGTAATAAAAGTTCAGCAGCCTTCTGGATATATAAAGACTCTCTTGGACACCAATAGTCTCTATGGAATGATAAAGCCTTCAGAAACAATATGGTATTATGTTGAGTTAATCGCAGTTTTGGTCCCATAAATTTCACCTGTTTTTTATTTGTGCGAATTACATACAGTACCCCCAAGGTTGGCCATAATTACAAATTACCCCTCTGTTTTCAAAAACTACAGAAAACCCCCTGAGGTTTCAAACAAATGTTTGAAACCTCAGGGGTTTTTCTGTAATTTCTGAAACCAGAGGGAGTATTTCGTAATTATGGCAAACCTTAGGGGTACTGTATGTAATTCTCCCTTTTTATTTTTGGTCCCATGCTAATTAAGGTTTGGAGTTTACATCCCATAAGTGGATTTTTTTTCCAGTTTCAGGACTTTTTAAACTTGTGGGATGTAAATTGAAAATGTCAACTTTTGCTATTTACATCCTGTAATTAGACAACTTTTTAAAATTGGATTTTTTTTCTTTTCTTGAACACAGGTATATAGATGATGCTCAATTGGTTGTTAACTTGAAGAAGCAAGATCCAGAACTAAAATGGCCCGATATTATGGAATCTTGGGAATCGTTAACAACGGGAGTCTTACAACTATTGAAAGGAACATCAGTATTTTTAGTTGGAGAATCAACAGAAATAAACCACAAGATTGCAAGAGAATTAGCGGTTGGTATTGGGTATGGAGCCCTGTTTTCTTCTTCGACTCAAAATCCGAGGATTATTAATAGATAAATTAAACTTTATGTATATAATGTTTCTGATTTTCCTAGAAATTATCTTTGGTCATTACTCATTCTTGGTATTACCTTGATATGGTGATGTTCATGAACCTCAAATCACTAATATGATCACATTTTGGTTCCATCAAGATAAAAATTAGTTCATTTTTATTCATTGTGCCTGATTTCTGTTTCAAAATGCACTTGCTTTTTCTTTGATTTAATGCATTTGTAATATTGATATGTTCTTTGAAAAAATTCTGCTTCTTTGTTGATAGATATACTCCACTCAGCACAAAGGAGCTCCTTGAAGCATATACCAAGCAAACTATTGATTCATGTGAGTAGAAGAATTGCTGTCTGCTCTCTCTCTCTCAGCACATCTTGTGTTGCATTAATATTTGGGCCAGTTACGAAAATCCCCTTGAGGTTAACGCCTTTTACGAGAAAAACATCCTGAAACCTTGTAACCTTACATTTACCTCCTGAGAGGGGGTATTTGTAAGGTTTTTCTTGGGGGGGGGGGGAGGGCATTTGTAACGTTTCACTTACATTATTACTAGACATTAAAGCAAACCTCAAGGGGTGTTTTGTAATTATACCATAATGTTTTTAATCAATTGTAGGGGCTGATGAAGAGGGCTCTTATGCTGTTGCAGAAGCAGAAGGTGCCATATTAGAAAGTCTTAGCAGGTACAAATTTATACATGCATTGATCATTCACATTTTACATTATTAAAAACTATTTATGTCCAAGAACAGACGTTGCTAGAAATTTTATTTTCTTGATTTATTTTTTGTGGGAGAGGGCGAAATTGATTTTTCTACAAAATACAGAAGTTGTTATCGGGGCGAATTGAATCTACTATCCCTGAGGTTTTCCCTAGTTACAATTTAGTCCATCTGTTTCTAAAATTACAAAAAAACTTCCTGACTTTTCAGTTTACCAAATAAAACTTAATAAATCATGCAAAATCTATTTTACCCGTAACGGCCACAAATGGTTGCTAAGTTGAAGAGTTAATCAAAAAAAGTTCCTGTACATTCAACTGAATAACAACACATCCCTGAAAGATTCACAAAATCATAACTGACATCAAGGCAAGAGGGTATTTTTGGAAGAAAGTTAAAAAAAATGACAGAATAGTAACGGTTAGTCGTTAATTATTTTTAATAAAGTGCAGGGAGTTTTTTGTAATTTCTGAAAATAGATGGATTAAATTGTAATTAGGGAAAACCCAGGGATAGTTCATGCAATTTGCCCTTTATTATTTTTGGGAGATAAAATTTTGAATTCCAATCAAAACACATGTAAAAACTGCAATTGATTTTGTAAATGAGGGATATTCCAGTCAAGCCAGAGCAGTTGTTGCAACATTAGGAGGTAAAAATGGTGCTGCCCGGAGCCCGAATAAATGGCAACATCTTTATGCCGGATTCACCGTATGGCTCTCACAATCTGAAGCTACAGGTGATAATAATTCCGCTATCTATAGAGACAACAATATAGTTATTTTCTTGGGCAAGTTACATCAACTACCCCAGTGTATGACCTAATTACAATTTAGTCCCTCTATTTTCGAAAAGTACCCGACAGTTCACTTTATCAAAAAAACTTAACAGGAATTGTGCAAAGCATGTTTCACTCTAAACGTTTTTCCTTTAAAAAAAACGAAAATTAATAGATTTATGGACTGTATGAGAAATAGCCATGTGATCTCTCAACTTTTCATAAAATTACAGAACTCTGGCATTTTGTCTTAAAAAGAACTGACATTTAGGGCACGATATTTTGGAAAAAAAAGATCTAAAAAAATGTCTGAATGGTAATGGAATGCTAAAGGAACATATTTTTTGGTACTAAGTGAAAGTCAGGGTGCTTCGTGTAATCTCAAAAAAGAAAGGGATTAAATTGTAATTAACACAAACCTCAGGGGTAGTTGATGGTAATTCATTGTTTTTTTTTTTTTTCGTGCATTGTTTATTTAGTTAATTAATTCATGTATATCAGATGACGAGTCAGCAAAAGAGGAGGCAAAAAAGAATATCCTAGAAGCTGCTGAAGGTTACACAAATGCAGAAGTAGTTGTAAAGCTTGGAGGGTGGGATCCAACTTACTCAAAAGCTGTAGCTCAAGCTTCCCTCAGCGCTCTCAAACGAGTGCTTTTGTCTGATAAAGAGCTTCCAGGTCCATTACTTTTTACACAGCTTTATCCTGACAGGGTGTTTGCCTAAGCTTATTTTTAATAGCTTAAAAGTTGAATTTGTGTTTTGTGAAAATGAGAGCTTATAAAACAATACTGATGAAAATTAAAATAGTAAAATTAATTTTGCATTAATGTCAACACTTTAAATAGAAGTTGATATAGAAAAAATAAATTAAGATATTCATATTATTGTGTTTCAAATTAGACAGCATATAAGCTGTTTAAAATACAAAAGAAAAGTTTATGGGAGCTTATAAGCTGGAAATAGCTTATTTTTGGAGCTATTAAGTTCTTTTACTGAAAAAGTTACCACTTTGGAGGAGCTCGTAAGCTCTCAAACACCGTATAAGTTGTTTTAAGGAGCTTATAAGCTCTGCCAAACACCCTCTTATTTATATTTGCTTAAATGACTTAGAAAATTGGCAATTTGGAATGCTCTTTTCTAAATAACTTCACTTTTTTTTTTTTTGAAGGTAAAAAGAGTTTGTATATAAGACTGGGATGCAGAGGCGATTGGCCAGATATCAAACCTCCTGGATGGGATCCCTCTTCCACGCCAATTGATGTATAGATATACATTTTCCAACAAATCTTATATGTAAAAAGACAATAATTGAGGAAATTGATGGAAAATAAAAGACAAATGTGTAATAAAATTGTCCATTTTACAGATCTTGCTCGTGCTTAATATTCACATTTTGTGCATTTAGTCAATATATTCAATCCAATTTTCTTTATTTAGAAAGTTATTTAAATACAAGAGCGGTAGTTCAATGGAAACTATTTTAAGTGGGAATATTTTCAGAAAATTTACACATTAAGTACATAAAAAACTATTCGGTATTTTCAAACGGGAGAGGTCGGTATATAATTTCACCTAACTTCAAGAGTAGTAGATGGGTATTCGCCCTAAAAATTATTACAACATTTTTGCAGACATAATTTTTATCTAACTATCCAGTACACTGAACATAGAGTAAAAGAGTTGAACACCAGAAAAGGCGATGAAAGCAGCAACCACCAACCGTATAAGAAGCACTTAAATCAGTTAATCGAGACTCAAAAAAAAATTCCGAAAAAAACAAATCTAACGAAAAATCTGATAACGAACACGAAGAACTGATTTCACCTTTTACCTATACGGCCAAGAAGATTTAGGCTCTCAAGAATCTAACGCAATCCCCCACATCAAGATATAGGGTAAACCATTTCACGTAACCTCACTTAAACAAACGTCCATAATTTCTCAAATAATTCAAGAAATTACCTCACAAGCCCTATAATTCGGTCAAGCGAATGTAAGTTGGCAATTTACAACGTTAGTCCATCCATCCAAAACCTACAGTGATGCTCAACGTGATCTACAAGTTCAACATTCTTTTCTGATCTTTCTAAGTCGTAATGATATGGAATCTTCCAACCCCTGCAATGTAGGAAAATACAATTTCAAGTTTGAAAATATAAAAAAAAAAAAAATATATATATATATATATATAGTTCTGATAAAGATTATGGGAACACAAGTAAAAATGACATTACAAAGATATGATCGCTATCCCAGACTTAGAACTTTCAAACTAGTTCAAACTTTAAAAGACTTGCTCTCTCATAGGAACTTCACACCTTTCTAGTCAGAAAAGAAAGAAGAAATATTGCCCCAGGCATAAAATTGGGGCGCCACAATTATTTTTTATGGAAACCGTCCAAAGCCCTTGCTGACACCAACAGCTGGACCAACTATGTAAGACGGCGCATAAAGTGAGGGGGCCATTGTAATTTACCAAAGGTGGGGGATTGATTTGTAATTTCAGCTAAGTTAAACGAATGTAATTAACCAATTTTATAATGTAGTATGAGTATATACCTTAAAAATGTGAATATTAGTGAAAGAATCTCCTGTGACATCTAGCAGAACCGAGCTCCTCATACTCAGCCTTGGTGACACACATTGCGTCAAAATCAGGACTAGATGCCAAAAGTGATCCACCACGCCAGACACCTAAAATTGGACTGTGGAAGCAAATTTATAGTTAAGTTATAGTAACTATTACTCAAAAAAAAAATATTTTGAAGAAAAGCTCGAAAGATTAAACAAAGGCTTTTACTCTTGTTGTGTTGTTATCTTCACTTGGTATTCATCAGGGACAAGAGGTCGGAGCTCCCTTTCTCTGATTAGATAAATATATTTTCTTAGGATCAGAAAGATAATAATTCGGATTGTCAATGGATAGTTAAAACTTACAGTCTTTCAGCAAATCGAGGAAACAAGGTTGTCCCACCAGTCAAAATAATACTGCATGACAACCATTAACAAGCATCAAAGTAAATTCAGAAGAAAATCTTGGTCAAAGCAACAAGAGGGTGTTTTGCTAAGCTTATTTTAAAGAGCTTATAAGCAATCACAAATTTATAAGATGTTTCTAGAGCTGATAAGATGTTAGATATTATTTTAAAGGGTGAATTACATCTAGAACCCCATACAATTGATCTAGTTATATTTAGACCCCTTGCACTGTGGAAAATTACACCTAGACACCCTATACTTCAACTCATTTCTTACAAATTTCCCCTTCCTTCCGATTATGTTAGGGTTCTTGCCGTTTTTCCGCCAGAATTGTGAAATATACAACCGAAATTACCCCTCCATATGTGAAAAAGTTTTGTGCCCTGATTTAGTAGATTTTGTATGACTGAAATTCCCTCAGAGTGGAAAAGTTTTGTTCCCCTCCATAGACTTTCAGTCACATAAAATCTACTAAATAAGGTACGAAAAACTTTTCCATCCCCATGTAGGGGTAATTTGGGCAGTTTACTTCATAAGTCTGACAGAAAATGTTAGAAACCATAACCAAAGCAAATGGGACGAGAAATTTGTAAGACCAAGTCAAAGTACAAGGTATTAGATGTAATTTCCTTTAGTACAGGGGATCTAAGTGTAATTAATTCAATGTCAAGTGGTTTAGATGTAATTCACCCTATCTCATAAACTCTTTTAATAGAAATTTTTTCAAACAGCTTCTGGGAGCTTACAAGCTCCCAGGCAGCTTATAAGCTGTTTAGAAGAGCTTATATAAGCTCAGTTAAACACCCTCAAAGTAAATATTCCAGCATGCATCATCACCTTTCATATAGCACAGGATGAAGATAAGGATGGCAGGAATTGACAGCTCGAACAATGCATTCAGCTAGCCCTGCCTGGTTCATACCTACATAACATTTCCACATGCTATCAAATAGAAAAATATGCCCAAAAAGAATCATTATAATTACAAAACTGCTGGTTTCCCAAAATGCAGAATTATATAATCTAAAAAAACAGATATTGGAAACAAATTCAAATATGGACTAGTTACAGACCCAAATCAGCTGGTCGGAATATCATCTCCGGAACAAGGAACCGCTCATTTGTCAAAGAAAATTCCTGCCAAAAGGGTAAAGTAGGTACTCAAAGTGGAAAAGCAGCAAAATCTCAAGACAAATATAAATTATTTCATAAAACCCTGTATTTTAACTGAATTCCAAAAGCAAACTACAAATTAAAAATACAAAAATGTAAATTTTACAAAAACGACATTTTACTGCCAAAACTATACGTTGTGTGCTTGATTCATATCCCTAAACCAACATGTAAATACATATCTCATTAACTCAAAAGCATGAAGAAAATTGCGTTTTATGCTGATGTATAATTTTATAGTTTCTAAAATAGGATTAGTATTTGGCACTAAAAAAATGAACTTTAATGTAGGGAAGAGAAATACAGTTTTTGTTAGGTCGATGTTTCTCTTGTCCTGAGATTTGTCTTTAACATCCTGATGCTCCTCGTGATCAATTTCTCCTGACTGAGAAGAAGATTCATCATCCAAAGCTAAGTATCTATTGGCTTCATTGGCATCTTTCACAAAACCCTTCATATAAGTGATACCATCAGGAAGCACGTAAGTACACCTAAATATATTGTCATTTCTAGTTCTCCTGTAGATTCATTTTTCAAGTAAGAGAATAAACATTAAATTTCCTCAACAAAATAACCATTCCATAGACGTAAAAAATTATGATATGATCCATGATGAACATTGGTATGAGAAAGCTAGATTCTCGATCAAAATAACCATGGATATGAGTATTGGCAATAACATTCAATTTAATGTATTCAAAAGTTATATCGTGGCTTACATTTCTTTAGGAGGAAGCTTTTACAAGGGAAGAAGTCATTCAAGAACTCAGTCCTAAATTTAATCAACTATAGTAAGTTATAATTACTCTGTTCAGCCAACAATTACAAAAAGGGCGAATTACACAAAGTACCCCTAAGGTTTTCCATAATTACAAGATACCCCTTCTATTTTCAAAAATTACAGAAAATCCCCTGAGGTTCCAAACAATTACAACAATCTAACGTAATACCACCTGTTCTCTATACAAAAATCATATAAAAAAAACCCTGTAATTTGAAATTGTTTGAAACCTCAGGGGGTTTCTGTAATTTTGAAAACAGAGGGGGTATTTTGTAATTATGGCAAACCTTAGGGGTTCGGTATGCAATTAGCCCTTATAAAAAACAAGTAAAATTAGATTCCATACAAAAACCAAACAAAATGTTCAGACAGAGTCGATCACATTTCATCATTCTAGCGGTCATCCAGGAACAAGAAACACCATATTCTAAATGAAAATTCCAAAAATAAAAAATAAAAAAATCACAATCTCAAATTCAAGCAAGAAACAATCACATGATTAAAATTTGAAAATCAAAAATATCCCAGAAACCGAAAACTACGCACCTCGCAATCTTGAGGTCCCTCTGCACATCAAGAGAAACAAAGCAAAGCTTCTCCTTGACATCATCCATAATAAAGCTCTCATCCATCACATTTACACTCCTATAACTCACCAACTCCTTGAGATAATTAGTTAACGCCTTCCCTCCAAGGTCCATTCTCTTAACTCCATAATTCAACGTGAAATTCTGAAAAACAGGCGCAGCATGGGTGAAACTAAAACCGCAGTCGACAACCAAGCTGCATTGGGCCTTCGAGATCAACCCATACGGCCTCCTCGAGGCTTCGTATAAATGCACCAACGACGGCGAATCAGCCACAAATAGGGCTTTGAAGTTAAATTCTTCGAAAATAATTTCGTCGATTGAGTGCTGAATTGACGGGAGAGTGAAGAGGGGTTGAGTGAGGAGAAGAGAAGTGTTAGGCGGGTGTATTTTGAGAAGGTTGGTGAAGAGGTGGGCCCACAGGGAGGACTGGAGATCGGGATTGATGAGATGGCCGCGGTCGTACGGACGGCGGAGAGTGGCGGAGGTTAGGTCTTCCCCGGGAGAGAGGAGTTGGTCGGCGAGAAGCCATTTTTTGGAGGAAGAGGGGCGGGCGGTGCAGTTTGGGACCACGCATGTTGGGTCGCGCTCGCCGCCGATGCCGGCTTTTATGAGGCAGCCGCCGTTGTCCACCACCACCACGTTAGACATCAGTGGCCGGGAGTGGAGAGTTATGGCTTGGGCCGTTTTACTTGAGGGCTTTCGAAACAAAAAGTCAAAAAGAAATTAAAATTACATTATGTAAACGTTTGGGCTAATTAAATAAAGATCTCATGATTTAGGCCCAAATAATTAATTAATTGTCGTTTGTCGACCAAAAAAAATTAATAAAGTATTTATTTTTCTTTTTTATTTTTTGCTACAAATAAATATTTTATGGAAAATGAGGGTGAAAATTGCAAATTTCGTCCATAGTGACTCATAATTTGGAATATTTTATGGAAAATGAGGGTGAAAATTGCAAATTTCGTCCATAGTGACTCATAATTTGGATTGGATCTATCGCAAATGTGGTCCTAATTCTAATTTCGGTTAATTTTTGGACGAAATAAGTATATGCAGTATGCGTGCATCTTAGTTCTCTAAATTAGAAATTATACAGTTAACGTTTGATTTGGAGGAAAAATTGTATATATGTTAACACTGTATATGAAATTAACAATTGAAGTTGCAGATATTTCTATCGAAATCAGACTTTGACCATGCAATTTCCACGTTGCACATACTTATTCCATCCAAAAACTATCGGAATGACATTTGGAACAATATTCGCGAAAAATTGTACACTATGGGACGAATATTATCAATTGTAAAACTGTTGGGGTAAAATTGATAAATTAGCTATTTTAAGGTTCTAAATCTGCAATTTTTGCAATTTTCTCGTGAAACTGATTGAGCTTTGTGGACTGTAATATTTAAATATTGCTTTCAGCTGAAAACCTCATGAACCACCAACTTCCGTTCATGGCTTTCCCGTTATCTCCTTCCATTTTCCCAACTCCAAATTACAATTCCGTCTTAACTACTCGCTTTGCTTTTCCCCACACTCGAATCCCACGAGAACCCGCCTCGATAACTTGTATATCTCGTAAATTCAACCGCATTCTAGCTGCAAATGATGATAGCCCCACGGTTAGTCCAGTTTGGATTTTTATGTGGAATAATGTTTCTATTATTTGTTCTTTCTCATTCCAGTGCATTTCAACTGTTAGGACTGGTTTCATTATTTTGTTTTTTTTCCATGGTTAGATGGAATTACTTGCTTATATTGGTTGCTGTTCTACAGAAATAATGAATCGTTATTGGATTAAGTTCCTTCTGAAATTTTTGGGATTTTAATTTCCCAAGCATTGAATTAATATGTGGGTTGATCTGCGGATTTAATTTCAAATGGGCCTGATCCTAATCTCAAATGGTTATAATCATGGCAATGGTCTTCTGAAGAGGGCTTTGATCTTTTCTCTAAATTTTGATAAGAAAACGACAATTTGAGGAACTAATTATCATATACTCGATGCAGGAGTTGAACTTGAAGACATGGATGGAAGTAGGAAACAAGCATTTTGAGAAAGTGTTTGCAGCCAGCATTATTTTTCTTCAGCTGATATCTCCATTGCCTATGATGAGCAATGAGTCTTGGTTTATTATTCCCCCAGCTGAAGCAGTTCTGTATTCTCCTGAAACCAAAATTCCCAGGACAGGAGAATTAGCTCTCCGACGAGCAATCCCTGCTAATCCAAACATGAAAGCCATACAGGTAATGTATGATTAGCTTGAGTTTGTGTTCTAATGTAGTCTTGAAAGAGTTAATTAACATTTATGCTTTTCTTATAGGATTCTCTAGAGGAACTATCGTACTTGCTAAGAATTCCACAGAGGAAACCTTACGGAACGATGGAGGGAAATGTCAAGAGAGCTTTAAAGGTAATGCTTGATTGTATATTCTTGTTTATGGGTATCATTAATCGTCTTTCTTTGTCTCTCGATCTTTTCTTGTTATAGATTGCTGTGGATGAAAAAGAATCCATTTTGTCAAGCATGCCTGCTGAATCGAGAGAAGAGGGTTCCGTCCTCTATGCATCTCTCACAGAAGGGAAGGTACTAATTAATTAAATCCATTTTTAAAAATTAAGTAGATGGTATTGCAAAATATATTTAAAAATGAAGTAGGTTTGTTTTGGTTGGTTCACTTAGGGTGGGCTAAAAGACCTTCTTGAAAGCATCAAGGAAAAAGATGCAGACAAGGTATCAGTTCGGCTAGCATCGACACTGGACAGTGTTGCACAGATGGAGTTGCTACAGGTATGTTCGTATAATTGTATATTCTTGGTTTTCATGACATTTAACTAAATCCAAATTCCAGAGAGACTATTATGTACTTGTCCTTTTTTCTGGATTGACGAGAGTTGCATTTTCACGATTGATCAGTGATGTATGAAGGCTGTATTTGTCAACAGGCTCCAGGGTTATCATTTTTGTTGCCTGAGCAATACTTAAACTACCCCAGGTAACGTAGTACTCACACTCATTAGCATATTTAAGGATCTCTCTCTCTGTCTCTCTCTTGATTGTTACCATCCTTAGGCTTACGGGGAGAGCAGTTGTTGAATTTGCTATTGAAAAAGGAGATGGCTCAACATTTTCTCCAGAAGCCGGTGGTCAACCCAGAAACACTGCAGTACTTCAGGTATATATATTTAAAAAATACCTTCAAATCATCATTGTTGTTTAAGTTGACTTCTGCAAACATGAACAAGTAAATTATCTTGTGTTATATTACTTTATAAGACACCCTTAATCTTAAGGAAAACCAATATTCAATCAGTTAACTTAATCTTTTGATGTCTGATCCATAAAAAGTGCATGTTTTAGATATTACATGCTGTGCTAATCAACTTTGCTAACTAATTAATCTGTCTTTTAGGTTGTCTTAGACGGATACTCAGCGCCACTTACAGCAGGGAACTTTGCGAAAATGGTAAGGTACATCCCTCATAATCTTTAACAGGACCTACTTTATCCCTGTATGTATAGAATAAATTTAAACATCATAATTTTTAATTTTTATTAAATAAATGTAGGTGATGGAGGGGGTTTATGATGGAGTGAAACTTAATTGCACAGACCAAGCAATTCTCTCAGATGGTGGTGCCGGAAAGGACAAGGGCTATAGCATTCCCTTAGAAATAAAGCCTTCTGGCCAATTTGAGCCACTCTACAAGACCACACTCAGCGTTCAGGTTTATATAAAAAAAATTATGCTATTAAATAAGAATTCAACTTTAATTTTATTTAATGAGTAGCATAAAAGAAATTATATTTCTTGTGAAGGATGGTGAGCTTCCTGTGCTTCCTCTATCAGTTTATGGTGCAGTTGTCATGGCTCATAGTGAGGTCTCCGAGGAGTATTCTTCGCCCAATCAGTTTTTCATCTATCTCTATGACAAGAGAAATGTGAGCAAATTGAGTTTGCATTACATTACATATATGTCCCTTCTTCATTTTAAAATTACACATATCCCCTTTAAAGGGGGTATTTGTAATTTTGGAATCAAGAAGACGATATAATTACACATTGTTATGTCTTTTTTCTGCAGTCTGGACTAGGGGGGTTATCCTTTGACGAAGGCCAATTTTCCGTCTTTGGGTATGCCCTTTCAAGCTTATCCACACTTTTTTTTCTTCATTTTTAGCTAAAATTAGATTTTCTGCTGATAAGTTACCAATGAAACTTGATGCACTATTTTGCTGCTTCTGAAATAGTTAATATTTCCTAATTTACAGCTACACAACTTTGGGAAGAGAAATTCTGTCTCAGATTAAAACAGGGGACGTCATTCGATATGCGAAACTGATCGATGGCCAAGATCGCCTCCTTCTGCCCAAGGAAAGTTAACAAGTGCATCTTCTTTGGTTTTATTCTTTCTATTTCATATGAGTTTTCGTTTCTGGTTCCAGTTGAAATGCAATTCCGAGGATGATATTGAAAACATACATAATTTGTGTTATAGAGCATATTTATATTTCAGCCATATCTGTTTTATAGTAATGAAGAACGAAACTAAGTAGCGTTGTTGATCCCTTAAATCTGACATAAACTATAATGTCTGATATTTCGTAATGATTGTGATCATTACAAATCCATAAAATTTTTGAACTTCTGTTTTGTACGAACTGCAAATTCAATAAATGGTATAAGAACCACTCTTACAGGTTTTTGTCAAATTCGTTTTCAGCTATGAATTTGAGTATCTTTTTTATGTAATCTTGATTACTTGATACCTTTTTCTTTAATCTTCATAAAATCAAAATCGATATTTATGAAATTTAACGAGCTTGCGCGTGAAGAACGCCAGAATCCTCGGTGACGGTGGCACAACCGCCATGGACAGCATGTCGCGTTGGCAGGCCTCCACAGCCAGCACGCGGAGACAGTTGTGCTAGCCACAGCGCACGCATTAGGCAATCTCTATATTTTCTTTTCTCTTTGGTTAGTATAAGATTTGCTTGCTAAGAAACACAGATACGAACATGACGATACGGATTTTTTTCAATATTTTACATTATAGAAGTGTCTGATACATGATATGATAGAATATTTAGAAGTGTAAGTATATCATAACTTGGTTAGGTGATGCTTCTTATAAATTTCGAACGAAGTTCGGATCAGTGGCCCTCTATAACCATTGCTTTGAGATTAAAACTTTAAAAAAATTGAGTAATTACTTTGTTAAGGTATCTCGTGGGAATTGCAAATGTACTATAAAGTTGACTTTCTTGAATAATTTAGTAAATTATTCCCGAAATTTACCCACATATGCTTTAAGATTCGTGTTCATATGCAGTTATTCTATTTAAACTTTGATTAATGAACCCAATTCTCTTTGTATCGAAATTTCCAATTTTATATAGTTTGTTTCACATATGATTCACGTGAATGCACAAAAACTATTGCACACATCCAATAATAAAGCTCCAATGAAATATCTAAATATCAAGACACTGTAAACATGTTTATTTATTTATAGGGTGGGTTACGAAATTAAAAAGTTTAGGTTGCAATATTAAGCCTGAAATAGTTTAGGTTGCAAATTAAAAAAAAATAAAAGATTTCTGGTTGCAAATAATATTTTTCCCTTTTAAAAATTTTATTATACCATATCGTGTTCAGCATTTCTCTAGAAGAAAATATTGAAAAAAAAATTGTATCGTCGTGTCCCTATCCGTGACAATCTATGATGTATGGACATTTCTAAAAATCCTTCTCTACCGTATAGTTATGTCCAACACCCGTGTCAAATACTTTTCTATCGTAAAATATTAGAAAAAAATTGTGTATAGCCGTATTTATATGCAACAGTGTTTAGGTAATAAATGAACCCCACATTGGATTTATGCAAAAATTTCCCGAGGAGCAGTCATTGAGTATGGCGCGGTCGTTGAATTTTTTTTTGTCCAACTACTCATTTGTGGTAGTTGAGTTGTCAAAAACTATAAAAATCACTATAAATTATTGAGTTTGATTGCTTTTTGTCCAATAACTTAAAAATATGCTTTTTATTCTCATCTCTTACTAATTTTGTGTAATTTTAGTTCTACAAGTGATTTTTAATTCCTTTTTCAATGTTTGTCCCATAAGTGAATATTTCTTTTACAATTTTGGTCACATAAAGGCGTAATTATTAAGGGGTGTTTGCAAACTCTACTATTTTTAGAAAAGTTAAAATAGAAGTTATAATTGAAAAATCTAAAGGGTGCATCTTCAGTATCCGTTTGTACTCTTGTCGATGAACCAGCTAGGCGAAAAATTCATTTTGAACTAGTTGGTGAAGGAAAGTATTATTGTGGCTTTGAGTGGCCGGATTATTTTGTGGTGGGATATGCCATATGTTGGTGTGTTGAAGCCTGAAACGTACAGCTGATAGATATTACAGATTTTCCATCTTGCTGGAGACTAGTGTTTATTGGCATGTATGATATATAAGATGAAGGATGTGATTGTTTCAAATTTTATCATGAATACTTTGAATCATTATTTAAGGAAGAATATATAAGATTCATTTTCTCATGATTCTTCATGAAAAGAAAAAAAAAAAAGAAGTTATAATTGAAAAACTGTGCAGTGGTAATAACAAGGAGTGTTTGGAAAAAAAAAAAAAAAAGCTAAAAGTATAGAGAAAAAGTAATTGAGTATTTTGAAAAAAAGTGGAGAATCACTCCTAATTTTAATAAAGTTACTAATTAAAGTTGTATTTTAATTACAAAAATACATAAAATCTAGAAGCAGAATCCAGAAACATATCTTTAATTGCTTCAAAATTCTAACTTATTTATGCTTAAATTTAGCAAAAGTTTGAGGAATTTGTAAACCAAAAGAGCTGAAAAAATCACTTATATTAGAAGTGCTTATTTTTAGAGTTAGCAAACACTCTATAAATATTGGACGAAAAATGTAAATAGGACCAAGATTTAAAAAAAAAATCCTTATGAATCAAAATTATAAAAATCAATTATTATGGGGACCAAAATGAAAAAGAGGTCAAATATGCTCCTATGCTCTGTAGACTGTAATATATAAATATTGCATTCAGCTGAATCGATGGTGTAATGGTGTTTGCCGATTTATGGTAGTGCGCGATGCTGAACTCGACGTCGTTTAATATGGCAGCTCTCAAGGAGACCTTCTACATCTCTCACGGTTCACCGACGCTGGCGATCGACGATTCGTTGCCGGCGAGGCCCTTCCTCAAATCTTTCCGGCAGAGGGTTTTTCCGGAGAAGCCCGAATCCATATTGATTGTTTCCGCCCACTGGGAGACCACCGAGCCCACCGTCAACTCCATTAATGGCCCTTCAGACACTATCCACGATTTCTACAATTTTCCCAAGCACATGTATCAGGTAAGGTAGTGATCCTTGCTTCTGAGCTTCTGTATATTTTTCTTGGTTTGAGAACCCCTGTTCCAATTTTTTCTGATTTGTGGTTCTTTTTTTTGAAAAAAAAGAAATGTAATGGCGAATTTGTTGTATCTGTAAAGACGTTGACTTACTGTTCTTATGAACTGGTGAAATAATTGTTGATCATGATAGCATAGATCACGAAGATGCAGAGAAATTAAAGAACAAATAGTCAACATATAAAGGATGATTCATTCAGATTCAAGAAAAATCTTGTGGAAGGAGAAATTATGTTGTTTCCTGTATAACTCTTCCTATTGTTTCACCCTATAACATAGTTTTACTTTTAACGAACATTCTGCAGATTGTGCTTTTCCCTACATTTAATGGTTAAGATCTTATAGGTTTTATATATTTGCCTGTATAAATTGTAACCACCTGCTCAACTCAACCGGGAGAGATAGAGCCAAGAAATTAACTGTGTGGTGAATACGAAAATTTGTAATATATCAAAGTTAAATTTGATATATATGTAAACTTAGGAAGAACAAAATCAGCTTCTGGACTTTGTTACCAGTTAATTTCATTTCCTTTCCTCAGCTCAAGTATCCGGCACCAGGAGCACCAGCATTAGCAAGCAAGGTGAAGAAACTTCTAAACGAAGCTGGATTCGAGCGGGTGCACGAGGATAAGAAGCATGGCTTGGATCACGGAGCGTGGGTCCCACTCATGCTTATGTATCCTGAGGCTGATATTCCCGTCTGCCAGCTTTCTGTCCAGACAGTTATGGATGCCACTCATCATTACAACATGGGACGGGCGTTGGCCTCACTCAGGAAAGAAGGCGTACTCATTATCGGTTCCGGTTCTGCAGTACATAACTTGAGATCAATGCAAAACATCAAAGGCTCTGTTGCTTCATGGGCTGCTGAGTTTGATAATTGGCTTAGAGAATCGCTTCTCAATGGAAGGTATGTTTCGTATTTGGATAATTACCAGAAAACCCTTGAGGTTTGCCCCATTTACAAAACAGAACCTCTATCTATCGAGGTTATAATTACTGTTCTGGATATCTGATCATTAGCTCTTCAATTACAATTTAAAAAGGGGTCGTTTACATCTACAACATTTTAGGTTGGGTGTAATTACAAATTAGTCCCTCTTGTTTCAGAAATTACAAAACGCACCCCCGATGTTTCATTATTTATGTACAACCGTCGGCAGATCTTGAATATGTACATATATCCCACTGGAAGTCCATCAGTCTAAGAGCCAATGTGTCTTTAAAGAACAATTGACGCCGGTCAAAGCGTCTCTTGCCATGATTTTTCACAAATTTTACATGAATAATGAAACCTCAAGGGGGTTTTAACTATTCTTGAAATCTGCGCGAATCGACAATGTAACTTATGTAGTTGTGAGTTGATATGTTTGTCATTGCTTACACACAGGTATGAAGACGTTAATAACTATGAGGAGAAGGCGCCGTTTGCGAAACAAGCGCATCCACATCCGGACCATTTCTATCCTCTACATGTAGCTATGGGTGCAGCTGGTGTGAATCCAAAAGCTGAGCTTATCCATGATAGCTGGACTAACTACACTCTCTCTTATGCCTCGTATAAATTCACAGAATCAACCTAAGTATATGATTGAAAGTTCTCTTTACGGTTTCGTTTAGTCTTATGCTTTATATATAGGGAAATATGATCATGTGTGTAACTTTATATGTTTCTTTTCAAGGGTTTGAATTCCTATGGATCATCTGTTGTAACAACGCTTTCAAGTACTAATAACTCTTTTAAGTTGCACTTATGTTTATTATTTAGGTTTTTTTTATCTCCCTTACCTCTATCAAGATTCAAGAATGGAGTTGATATTGAACTCTGATTCTTGCAGCAAACATGTGAATCCATCTCTCTCTAAATCAGTATATTGGTCACTCTATATTGAGATCGTGCTTCTGAATTCATCATAGTGATAATACTACACGCTTGAAGTTGAAATATTATTATTATTTTTTATTTTTTTTGAAACAAAAGTTGAAATCTATATTATATAATTCATAAGTCTTGAGGCTATACACCTAAGTATATACGTAGATAGTCTCAATGAATTTTATGTTGTCATGTAAATAAAACTATTATTTATTCATATTTATCCAAAAGAATTAAAAAATTTGTATAGATATTTTAGTTACAAATTTACTCAAATCTAAATATTGTTTATAATTTGAAAAAAAAATTATTTATAACATCATTATCTATATAGGAATCCTACAATATTTTTAAGAATAATTCAATTTTTAACTTTATTAAAAATTAATTATAAAAAATAAAATCATCAATAGAAAAGTATAAAAGACGCATGATAATATTATTTAAATTAAAATAAATATTTTTAAATTTTTAAAGCAAACTAGAATTATTAATTTTTATTCTGTTAAATAAGAAATTAAGTTAATAAACTATAAAAAAATTATATAATAATAATTCATGTTATTTAATTACTAAATTAGCACCCGTGTTGAGGCACGGAATTTTAACTAGTATTTTCAGAATTCAGAGTTGATGCTTGAGAATTTTATTCAGTTCATATAATAATTTAAAAATGAATAATTGTTATTTGTCCTATTCAATGTTGTAATTCTTCATGGCAAAAGAGAAGTCGTGAATATAAGCACTCAACAACACGTAATAAGTACGTAACTGTGATATTTAGTCATTTTCCCAAAAAACTCATTTCCATGTGATACTATCACAAGGTAATCAATGTGATTAAAATAGTATGACTTACAATAATTCAATTTACATAGTAAATACTAAGTAAAGTATTATTTAATTGATTGGATGATCCAACCGTAATATCCCAAAACCGAGTCCGATATTCCTCCCATCGATGGTCAAGTCGTCAGATATAAAACCTCGACCAAGAAGTGTAATCAACCATGGAAGTGAAGCGCCCGACCAGTGCCCAACGCCCAACCAGTGGCAAGGGCGCGCAATCGAGGTTATTCATATCCTATTCTGTCACATCAAGGATAGGTCTGCACCAGCTACACGCGCATTAAATGCAATTCATATCGCTAATAGGACAGATCTCACAAGAACATACCTTTTAAGTTATAATTACAGACTTTCTAATCGGGTATTAAATGCCCCCGATCGAGCATTAATTAAACACTGTTGAGCGTGTCCTTAGTGTGTGTTAAGCTCCCCTATAAATACCTCATATTTGATAGGATTGGTAAGCTATCTTAACTACTCCAACCACACTTTTTCAAAATGAATACTACTAATTATTTTAGTCAAATATTAATTATTCGGTTCAAAATTTAACTTAGTTTTTAGTATTGGAGTGAAAGATACTGAACATTATAGCATTATTATTTTTGTTTCACTGATTTGCCTGTAGAATTGAACCAGTGGATGCATTTGGTATCCGTATCATAAAGTGAAGAAATTATGCATTTTGGACAAATACTTGTGTAGTTTTTTAAAGTATATTATACTATTGCATTCGTAAGCGTTTAAAATTCCTTTTCATACCTAACAACGCTAAATAATTCTGAACAGATATGCAAAGCATATCACTTGATCAAGCATCCATGGATACAAATACAGCAACACAAACATGATACGACACAGGTACAGTGAAAAAAAAAATCGATAATTACCACTATAAAGGTGTCGAACAATGATACGACACGGTACAGTACAATGATTTTTTAGAAGTGTAACTACATTAATGAGAAAGATATTAGCCATTTTAACTGTACCAGTTAAAGGGAAAAAGAAAGGGATAGATGCTTGGAATGTTATAAATTAGAATACTCGAGTAATGATGAAAGACAACTAACATCAATTCGGTTGGTACAACTACATATATTAGACAGGTGTAGTTAGGATGAAAAACATCTAGATCCCTGACAATTGATCTAATTACACTTATATCCCCTATATTATGGTAAATTACACCTCAACCCCCCATACTTTGAATTCATCTCACAAATTACTCCTTCCTCCATAGGCAGAAAAAGTTTTATGCCCTAATTTAGTAGACTTTGTGTAACTGGAATATCCTCAAGGGTCCATTATGTAATATTTAATAAAGTTTGAGGAGGTTTAACAAAAAAAAAATATTCCGCTTACGAACGAGTAATTTGGGTAGCACACAAATCTGACAGAAAACATTGGGAATCCTGACCAAAACACATGGAACGGGCAACTTTTATGGCAAAATCAATGTACAAGGGCTCTAAAAGTCCTACTAAACATCTCATCAAACACAGTTGGCCAATCAGGAAATAACTAATTATGGAGCAGAGATCGAGAGAGATAAGAAATTTCTTTGAACTTTTATTCATGTAGTCATGAGGCTTGAGATGACCTTGTAGCTACAATAAAGAATGATGAACCCCTAATGAATTGGAAGCAGCAGACTTGACATCAATGAGGAGGCGTTGAATGGGTATTATATATTATTATTACCTCATTCGACGCCCTCACAAAAATCAATCAACTGTTAACAAGAGCAAAATGTACATCTTAAAAGGAACAAAAAAAAAATCTACAATCTACTTACCGCTGTGCTTACTTAATCAGAGAGATGAGAGAGAGATTCTCCTGCCAAAGACGGAAAAACACCCCGGCCTGAGAACCATAAAATGGGTCACATTTGCAATTCGCCCCAAATTCGAGGCCTGCAGAAAGAATGATGATGCCGATATAAAAGATTGCTTTTTTAAATCCTAAAAGTCGGTTAAATTTGTCTGTCGCTGCTCCCACATGTTGTTAGATTTGATCAAGAAGGCTTCTTCTTCTTCAATGAGTCAAAATTATAATTAAAACTAATTTGATCAGTTTGACCTTCCTTCATACCCTAAAACTGATGGTCCTCTGACTTTGAGGCGTTTCGGTCCTATTTGAAGTTCTTGATTTGAAGTTTTCTTAAACTTGATGGAGATAGGAATAGTACCATTTCCCCTGCAGCTTCCCAATTTAGATTCAGTAGAATTCAAACTAGAATTACGACTTTGATAATTATCAACAGTCGAACACCATTCATGTGACGTCGACTGCTGCCTTGGTTGATGCTTCTTCAGTCTCTTAAAACCCTGAGAGAGAGAGTCCCAAGTTAAGATATTGCATTTTAACAAAAGATTTACATGAAATTATATCATCACGAAGGTCACTCTATTTAATGTTTCGTTCAATTGGCAGTTGAAGGGAGCGTCTGCAAACTCTAAAAAAAGCACTTTTGTGATTTTTCATTTTTTTTTTCTCACCACTTTAGGGGTGTTCGAAAAACCAGCTTCTGCTTATCTTAAGCATAAATAAGCTAGAACCAAGGACCAACTTTTGGGTTCAACTTCTATTCTCTAGGTTATTTTTTATAAATGAAAGTTTGTTCGGCCAAAAGAAAGTGCTTCTCAAATATAATTTTTTCCCATACACTCAACTGTGTTTTTGTTTCAATTTTTTTAAGCAATAGAGTTTGCCAAGACCCACACAATGGCAGCTGTCATTCTCATGGGACAAGAAGAATCATTTGGGACAGACAAAAGAAGGCAAGTGTCTGTCCAAAAGCCATTTAAACAACAAAAAGTAATATATTATTCAACTTAAGTATTAACCTCTGTTTTTAGTAATAACAGATTCACAGGTAAAGGGGAACTGATTTTCAAGTAAAAGTTGTAGCTAAGATTTGAGCATTAGTTCTTCAGTAGTTTGGCTTTTAAGTTCAAGCTTCCATTTCTTGAAAAGGAGCATTATAACTTATCTACACTGAAGCATAAGTGTAGATGAAAGTAACAAGTGAATATAATCCTT
Organism: Verbena officinalis; assembly: GCA_958496215.1. Taxonomy (NCBI): domain Eukaryota; kingdom Viridiplantae; phylum Streptophyta; class Magnoliopsida; order Lamiales; family Verbenaceae; genus Verbena; species Verbena officinalis. The sequence goes on from OY292385.1 coordinate 4,708,925, forward strand.
TTGTAGATTAAGGTTATGATATATAATATATGAAATTTACCTGTTCCGTGTTAACAGAAGGATCATCACGTACAATCTTCTGATCTACTTTGGTGGAAGATCGCCTTTTGACACGAAATATTTCTGAATCAGAATCATCACTTTCATCATTGACGATGTTGTTACTTCTAATATCTACATCCTGACCAATTTGTTTTTGGGAACCAACATATTCACTGCTTGAAGATTGTGAAACTTCAGAGGTATTTGTAACATGTTGTCTAGAAGATATGAAATTCCCTGAGTTGGAATCAGCGCACTCCTGTAATTCCAATACAAAGTAAAACATGTCAGTTTGAATTGTCTAAACACATGAAAAAGCAAGTTTAGAAGATAAACTCACAGTTGACATCGGTGCAGATGAACCAAACCCAGAATCATGAGAAGTTTCTGTTCGAGTTGTTCTAGTGCCATTGCACAAAGGAAGACTATTTTGTTCATGATTCTTTAATTGATCCTGTCTTGGAGAGATTTCTTCCTTTAAATGAAAAGAATTCTTGCAATAAGGAACATAAGCATCACTTTCAGCTCCTGCGAATATGCTAGATAGCAAGAGAAAGTCGGCACCAGTTCTACAGTGTTGTTCAACCTCATGTAGTATGTTCTCTTCCTGCTCAAACTGCATAGCAGCTGCTTCTAAATCCATAATATCTTCCCTCACAGACAGAGATTGAATGCCTCCACAAGCCAAATCAAGCGATGTTATATCTGAGATAGAGATCAAGATATTAACGTAAACCACAAAAGATGTATATTATAAATAGGGAAAAATGCATAACCCCCACCCAGCCTGTGTTTTAGCAAAGTTGCATAAAACCCCGTTTTCTTTTACAAAGATGCATAAAAAACCCTGTCAAATCAAAGACCTGCATAAACTCCTATCCTTCTAGAATAGACTGTGTTGAACATGTACTCGCTTGGTTTGCATTTAATGCTTCTTCCTTTTTAACCATTTAGTAGGTGGTTTTTTACTAAAATCCCCTTCTTTAGTAGGTGGTTTTTAGAGAATCCCAAAAAAAAGTCATTAGAGTTGAAAACCACCCACTAAACGGTCAACAAAGGTAAAAGAGCTCTACTTTAGACAGAAATAAATACTGGCAAGTAAAAGTTGACATCAATCTGTCATACCATGGCGAAGGCAGAGAGGATGCAAGTAACAGTTGCAATTCAGATATGCTACATAACAATCACGTTTGCAGAGGCTGCAAAGAATTGTCCCGTGGGAGAAAGAAGAAACAGAAGAACATTCTTTCTTTTTCATCAGACACCACTGAGCACGATGTTGGAATCTCATCAAATTTACAAAAGAGACCTTAATGCTACTGTGAGATATCAAATCTGAACATGAATAATCTGAATGAATTGCAGATAGTAGCATTGCTTCTTTGCATAGGAGCTCCTCCTGAGGAAGGAGAGGAATCCTGTTCAGCAGAGCATAGCGCCGACTGGCAATGGATCCCAACGGAAACCAATCACCAATTGCAAAGTTAACAGCTTCACCACAATTGAAACCTGAGAGATAAGAAACCAAAAAATATTATATAGAATATTAAGGAAGAAGAGGACGAGAAAGATCGGGGGATAACATTCTACTACCCCTGCATTTAAGCTAATTACAATTTAGTCCCTCTGTTTTCAGATATTACAAAATCTCCCTAAAATTTCACTTTGTTACGAAAAAACTCCCTGAAATAGGCTGATTATTTGCAATTTCTGGCATCATGTTGTATAGTTTCAGGGTGTTAATTGTAAAAGTGAAATGTCAGGGTTTTTTTTTGTAATTTCTGATAAGAAACAGACTAAAATGTAATTTGGTCAAACCTCAGGGGTAGTAGATGTAACTTCCTATAAATAATACCTTGTTATCGAGATAAAACCAGAAATTGACAACCTACAGGAGTAAGTTTATGACATACCATGACTAAATCCAGCATGATAAGCCCTTGGGAAAGTTATTACAAATTCCCCAGGCTTCTGCACCGCTTTGTAAACAGGAACATTGTGTTTTAACAATATATTTGGAGGAAATATTGTTGTCTTCCCTAAAAGGACATCGAAAGCTCCATCCTCCCCATCAGCTGATAATATATCATTAGTATAAACATGCTCCCGAACAGCCTTTTCAAAATCAAGAGCTGCATCGCCAGGAATGCCATACCAAGTTTTTGCTGCCCCACAGTGATGATAATTGATGCTGCACATAATTATAATTGATGAGTTAACTGAATGAGAAAGTAATTTACCTTTTAAATTTGAACAGGGAAAGAGACATACCTATACAGGTAATGATCTTCCACGTGCCAAGCAAACATGCTAAAAAGCATTCCAATGTAAAGCATTGGTTCAGTAACTCCCTGCAATGGACCAAATATTAATCGTGGACAGCCTTATACAAAAACATAAAATTTCCAGTAAAAGAATAACTCATTACCGGGATTGATGTTTCTAGAAGACGCAATACGGACTTCGGCAACCGAGAGAGTTTCTGAATTCAAACAAATAAAAAACAGTCACTGCCAGAGTCTACATAAACTTCATAAAGAAGATAAGTGAAAAACAAAAGGAGAGAGAGAAAAGGAGAAAGTGTAGGACGAAGAGCAGGTTATGGAGTTCTGTAAATCAAGGAAAAATATATGTGGAGGTCAATGATCAATGGTAGGAAGATCTTGGAGGAAAGTCATCATCAAAAGCACTCAACTAAACAGTTGATAAAACCTAGATTCTTATATGAAGAACTATTAGAACATGAAGTGCGAATCGGTTTATCTCCAAAATGACGAGTTTCCAACCAAACAAGAGGATGTTTATAGAATGAAACCATAATGACTGTATATTAGGGTTCTGTGGTTATCAAATTTATTTGATAAGAACTCAGAAAGGGAAAATCCACCAAACTGTATATTCCCTGCATGCTTTTGCCTATTAGCAGTTAGATTCACTATTAAATTTACTCAGAGCATTCTATAAAAATAAATATATGAAATTTCTGTTATAAAATCAACACCTTCAAATTCCATCTGCTTTTTCCAAGCGGGTCACTGGGAGAAGATGAAAATGCACTACCATCAACATCACATGCATATTCAACACTTTCAGTCTTTCCAGAAGCTATTTCATTCCAAAATTCTTTTTCCATGAATGTTGCAGGAAGGCATCCACCACTGCAATATCTACGAGCGAAAATCTTGTTTGCCATTTTCTCGAAATCACGAAATGTATAGTTTCTGAAAAAACCACACTCATGCATGTTCAAAGCGTGAAAAATAACCGTAAGTCTCATATCTCAAACAAGAGAGAAAATCACTGACCTTCCACTCATGAAGAAGGTGACCTTGTCATCAAGATCCCATTCTGCCAAACGAAGCGGTTGCACCCTCGTGGTGAATTTGAAACCAGCTTTCTCTTTCATAAGAACTACGCCAGCAGGAACTGAAGCACTAAGAGGAGATACAATCTTGCAGATACCTGATGATTGAATCAAGAAAACTGTCAACGGAAAATATAATAAAAATTACAAAGGCCAAACAGTACCAAAACCGCAGAGAAGATAACAATTACAGTGAAATCATTTAAAGGAAACAATACCGAAACAGTAGATAAGATAAGCTACTTCATGGTTGTAAGCACTTATCAAATTTCAGGGAAACTGTACAAGCAAAATCAAATAATATAAACCTATCTATGCATGAGAAAGGACATTAATAACAAAAGAAAGGCATGCATGAAACCCATATAATGATCATTATGAACATACCATATTTCGAGGCTTCTGGAGCAATCTTCTGCAAATAAACTAAAGGATCCTGGAATTCCTCAATACTCGGACTGTACACTGGACATTCCAGAATCTTATCAGTCCATTCAAAGTCAGACGTGTCAAACTTTGGCACTTTGCGCTTCGAAAATGCATCTTTATCACTTGCATTGCTGCCAAATTTTGAATACGTATGGAAATTACTATTGAACCTCATGCCACATGGAGCAGAGGCTCTTAAAGCATCTCCGCTGCTCCGACTCATCGTATTACTCGCATAGGTTGAATCATTGGCTTTTTCTGCTTTCATCTGCTGTAGCCTTTTACGCTTCAAAAACTCTAGTTTAGCTTCCCTTGACGTGCAAACCTTTCCTTCCACCTGACAAACAGAACCGTAAGCAGTAAGGACACAAGACTCAGATAGAAAATTGAATTTTTCAAATACAGTGTCAAAGAAAACATATGCTGAAAAACCCAGTCCAGAAATTTAGACGTGAAAAAACTAGAGACATCCAACATTTCCAAATTACAAAACCTGCCCACATAGTGTTTATGTTTCCTTTCGATTTACCAATATTCCCTAAGTACAAAGCCTTATTTTTTCTTTCATTTATAGTTCATTTTATCTGTAAGTTTGTAATAACTCATAAACACATCCTGATTTAAATTTAGCGAATAAAAATAATCAATATGACAATTCTGCATAGTTGTAAAACAAAGGCCGTCAGACAAAGTTTGCTACGATAGTATGACAAAAAAGAACAGGCATGAACCACTACTAGATTCTAACAAACAATGAAAATTCACATCTACAAACCTTCACTGCAATTCACTAGAAAAAACAGGAAAAATACAATAACGCGCCAAACTAGCGCATATACAAAGGCGAACAGCACCCACATCAATTAAACACATTACCGAAATTTATAAGTCAGTATTTATATGAATAAATTTCCAAAAACAACATTTTACATTGACAACTGATCAAACAGACAGTGTAAAAAAATTTGCATATTCGCCGAAATTACATGAAAAGGATCCTAAGGATTTCATAAATTAACACAACGACAAATTGGCAAGATCTACAGACGAGAAAGCAAAAACAGGGTATAACATATAAAAGCTAATAGGTGCGATTATGTACATAAGGAAAGATGCAAATGGCACAAAACAGCAGGAGAAGGAGGTAACAAAAAGGGGGAAAAGAAAGAACACGAATTGTTTCCAAATAATATGAACTAATAACTTAACATTACGCCAAAAAACAGAGGCTGCATAAAAAAAAAAAAAAAGGAGAAAACAGGAAGAAACAGTGGTTCAGACGAAAGAACAAAAAAAACTTCCAAGCTCACAGCCAAATAATCCCACACTTTTTTACCAAAGACGAAAACGTGTGAAACAAAGACATTCAAAACTTCAATAACAGATGAAGCAAGTAGATCCACGGCGCGAACAACCACAAAAACTTCACCATACCTTCCACATTCTCACCAAATGTCCATGGACCGAGTCAAACTCCGAGATCGGAACGATTCCACCCACCGAGTCACACGGCCAACGGAAAAGGCGACGGCGTTATTATGCTTACGTCGACAGTGTCAAACTCGCCGACCGCACTGTTCGCCGGCGAACGAGCAGTTTTCCGGCGGGATGCGCGGACAAGTATAACTGCGTTTTTTTGTATGTATAGAGAGAGAGAGAGTTTCTAGAAAGAGAGAAAAGAACAGTAGATGGAATCCTAACAAAAGTATGGGGTTTGCAAAACCGTAAAAGAGAGAAGGAGAGGATAATTTATATTTTTCTCTCTTTAAAAAAAAAATCTATTTAAAATTAATTAACAGCGAATATTGAAATTTAATTACTTAATTAAGTATCTTTTTATTATTTTATTTAAAAGGTCAAAAATTAAAAAGTTTTGGGTGGTTGTTAAGTTGGTTCAACCAAACGCTGCCGGCTTTGAACGGCGGCTTTTGTGAGACTTTTATTTTCTCGTTTTACCCCTCAACTGGAGCCGGATTTACGGTACCGTTCGTCTGGTTTGTGGGGGAATATTAGTCACTTTATGAGGGTAAAAGTGGTAAATCTCTGAAATGACGGTGCTACCGAAGAGTTGATGGGAGGAGGTTATTATCACGTGGGTGGATGAACAGGGGACGCGTGTGGTCTTGCGGTTGTTTTGAACGTTGATCTTTGGTAGTGTTCATTTGGTATGAACGGTCCAGGAATTGGAAATGGGGAAAAACGGAAGTGTGGATTGAAGTTTACGCGTTTGACACGTATGGAAACCTTTTTGACCTAACTTTTATATGTTGGTTGCTTCGGCAACTCAATTTACCCTTTTGCCCCTCTTCGCTGTCATGGTTAAAAGTTTAAAACTAATCGGAAAAAATTGCGATTTCAAATGTCAATTTTGGATAATTGAGATTTTGGAACATAAACTTATAGAAATTGATACATAATTGATAATTCATTTCTTTAAAGATATTTAAATGTTATTTCATAAATTTAGAAAATTAAAAACTAATCGAAGAGATGAAGATACTCATTTTATTACCTGGTTTTTTATTTTTTATAAATTTTGTTACAATAATTATTAATTTTAATGTTTCCTTGCTTGTTCAATAGTGACCACAAAAACTACTTCCCAAAAGAAGATACAAAAATAAGAACATGTGATTTTTCTTTTTCAAATTTTGTTTTTGTTCCCTTTTCCTATCCCTCTCCTTTTTGTTTAAATTTTGTACTTATTTCAGGTTAGCAAATTGCTTTTTATCAAATTTTCAAATAAACCTATAATATTTAATTAAGTTTTATATTTCAAACTTATGAATCTTACTTTATGAATCTTTGTGAAAGTAACAGCCAAGTATCATACCATACTTTATTTTACATTCAATATAGTCAAATAACTTTGATCATTTTTATAAGTTTTATAAAATAATATCTTTAAACAATTTAAATATTATTGCAAAATGCCCAATATGTGGTTGACTTTGTCCCACTTCCGTAAGAAAATAATATTTTTCTTTTATAAATTAATGGAACTTAAATACAATCATCAATAATTCAATATTATTTTTAGACATTGATGTAAGCTCAATTTCAGATTATATTCTCGATAATTAATCAATATTTTTCTAACAATATCTGGAATATTATGAACAATAATTCGAATCTAAATTTCACCTCTTAACAAGAAATTGCATATGGCCACATTTCTGAAGATTAAGGAGTAGTTTACATAACTGCTTTGACTTATTCCTGAAGATTAAGTTGTTATGAGTTTAATGGGTGTTGCCCTAAAAGGTTTGTATAAGTAAAAGATTGATCACTTAAATCAAATACGAAATATATACGGAATACAAAACAATACATGACTTCTAGTCTTAGGACCTGAAATTTGATGGCTCTAGTAACCACCTAAAGTTGTTTGTAGGAGAAAGACGATAGTAGTAAATCGGCAATACGATATCGCTTCCACACTTATATTGAGGTTGGTCTTTACTTATACTTACACCCTCAAATAATCAAATAATAATATATATGGTGAAGCAAATAATCAATTTCATTTCATAAATTATGAACCATTAAATTCACGTGCCAAACATGCCAACACTGTTAGGCAAACTAATACCAAGACCACAGAACAAATGCCTCTTTTATTTTTTTAAAAATATAATTGTCATTGATTTGGTCTCTTTAAGTGGTTGGGGGTAGTTTTGACTTTTTCAACACTTTATCGGAAACGGGGCAGCAACCTACAAATGAACCCCCTGTAAAACAGTGTGCGAACGGGCGAAACGTGGACGGCTTTAGGAAGACAAGTGGACCGATCAGACGACGTAAGTGTACACGTGTCGAGATCTCGCATGTAGTCTATTCTATGGGCGTGTTCCCGCGGGTATTGCAGTGCCAGGAGGGAAATAGCTGGCTGTTGCAGAAAGGGTATCCCGTTCCTCGCTAGGTAGTGGGGCCCACCACGGGCGACATCCCTTACCCAATCCTGTGATAACATAAATTACATGGATGAAAAATAATTAATGAATTTATATATTTTCGAAAAAAAAAATAATTGTTCCCTATATTATCACGTGTTTATAATTTATCTCCTAGCGTTCGTAGGTTTATCAAGGCGGAATGCGAGAGTATCAAACATGAACATTCCATTTGAATAAGATCGGATGAGATATTTGTAAAACACGTGAACGTTATGAGATAATTTAGAATATATATATATATATATATATATATATATATATTAGGAAACAAACGGTAAAAAATGTGATAGTGTAAAAAGCAAATTATTTTTCTATATTTTTATAATAATTTCAATTGAACAGATAGTTCCCTAATATTTAGATAACATTCACAAAGACAAATGAAACATTGAAACATTATAAATACTCTAAAGTCAACGAAAACTAATAATTTTACGTTAGTTTTAGGGATAAGTTTCGTAATGTTTCGAGTTTTCAATGTAAAAATATACACAATTTAAAAATGGAGAGGTACTTGTAAAGTTTCAATGGTGTTAGCAAATTTAAACCTAAATTGAAAGTTTATTTTTTTTAATTCCTTAAATAATTTACAATGAATATTACATTTAAAGAAAACACAATTCATATATAAGTTACAATATTACAATAAATAATACCAGATTGGTTTATTAAAGAATAAAATATAAGAATACTTAAAAAGAAGACAAATGTTATTTTATATATGCCTTTCTACCAACAAGAAAGGTATTGTCGATAGTAGTAGTTTTCTTTTCCTAGTTATTACAGTATCGCCACAAATTGTCATACATTATTTCTTTCATTACATATTACTTTTTTGTCATATTACTTATTTCATTAATATATGTCCTAAACTCCTAATCAAAATAAACTAAAGCACAAATATCAGATTTCAAAATAAATGAAACATTACATCCCCTAAACAAAGTCTGCGGTTTAAATAAATAATAAGACTCCCTCGACTGTTAAAAATTACAAAGATATCTCCTAATTGTAACGAAAATCTAAAAACTTAACAGAACTTGCAAAATTATTATTTTACCCTTAATGACAATTAATTTAAAAAAAAGGATAATTACACTTACACTTTCTCGACTTAATAATTTATTTGCTGACATAGACCCTAACCCTAACGATAGAACCCAAGTATTAGATGGACTCATAATTGATGGGGTATCTCTATTATTTCCAATAGTTAATGGAATGTTATATATACGTGCTCCTACGACAAGGGATGTAAATGTAATTATCTCTAATAATAAATGTTGTTAATTATAGTTAGATTGGAAGTTTATATAATCACAACAAAAATTGTTATTAGTAGAATTCATTCCTCTTATGCATTTGAATTAAATAAGAAAAATAATAATAAAAAGAAAAGGGGATACCGAAGAAGGTGTGGAGTAGTTTTTGTCCAAGTTTAGGTGTACGTGTAGTGGAGAGGATAAGTGGAAGTTTCTAGTTAGGCGGAAGTTGGCCCAATCATTATTTTTCAACAGTCGGCGAAAACAAGTACAAGTTTTCGGCGGCTCGGCTTTGACCTCGTGCCTAATACACTATTGTGGGGGCCAATATCTATCTATGTCTTGCTTATCGGCTCCTAGCTTTGCGGCTCGGCTACACAGCTCCAGCTCAGCTCACCTGTTTCTTTCGTCTTTAATTAATTATTTACCTGAATGACATTATTTTTTAGAGTTAATTATACTTAGTTTCCTAAAAGTTTGCTAAATAATATCCTTACTCTTTTTACCTCATGACATTATTTTTGGAGTTAATTGCACTGAACCCCTATAAAGTTTTCTAAATTATAATTTATGACCTCCTTAGTTAAATAATTACAGTTATACACCACAAAAATTGGAAAATTATAAAAAAACTCATGTATTAAGGTTTCATTAATAATTATCTAATTTCGTGTGGGATATAACCGTAATTGTTCGGCTAAGAGAATCACGAGTTATAATTTAACAAATTCCTTTGAGGCGTAAGCATAATTATCCCTATTTATATTATTTTTCTATTTTCTTCATTATTCATATGGCCAAAGTTAATAAGAAATAAGAGTGTTTTGCAAAACTCTAAAAATATGATTTTTTAATACAATGAGTTTTCAAACGCTCTAAACATTTAAATAAAAACAAACTTGAAGTTTGAAATACTAAAAACTATGCTTCTAACTCCAGCTTCTAATTAGGTTATTTTTAAATAAAATAAAAGTAATTTGTTTATAAGTTAGAATTTAAATGTAATCAACGGATATCCATTTTGGACAGTGGTTTAGGCCAAATTTTAGGTTATATTCAATTTGTTCGAAGCTTATGATCACGACCAACGGGCTCCCGGGTCTGGAGTTTGATAAGTGGTATCAGAGTCGACCGTCAGTCGTGGGAAATAAGTGCTACACGCGTGGAAGCCATCTCTTGAACTTGTGGGACAAAGTATTATATGCGTGGGAGTCAGCTCCAGAATCCCATTGACGGGTCGGTCATGGACTATGTTACACCACGACGAGGATGCGCCTTCTGAATAAGGGTTGGTTGTAGCTCCCCAAAACAAGATATTGGGCGATTTTGGGCAATTGTGTCCCACACCGGATTTAGATTGAAAAAGTAATTGGTTTATAAGTTAGAGTTCAAGTATAATCAATGGATAACATTTTGAGCAGTGATTTAGACTCAATTTCAAATTATATACAGTGAATTTGAAACTTATAATCGCATCTAACAGGTGAAATCCGAATCCGGGACGTGACCCTCCGACACTACCCTCCGACACTGATTAACATGGAAGGTGATTGATATTAATTGCAAGTTATAGAACTTAGAATCAACGAAAGGGTCTAAAACTAGAAAACTAGGTTGAAGTTTGAACTACATGATCCATATGGTTTGTTTAAGTGATTAATTCACATGGAGAAAACAATTGAAAATGATGTTATACAAACTCAAATGGGTCTTCTATAAATGATTAGTGACGAACATTAATGGCCCATGTGTAGTTGACTTATTCCGTACGACAAAATTAGCGAAAATAATTTTTAAAATAAAGTAAAATAATTCAAATCCAAAATTCGAGATACATATACATAATAATAATAATAATATAACTTCCACTTGGTTTGGATAAAAGATGTCAACGATCGATGGAGACATGTTCCTTGCAGAAACTCTGACATTATTAATAGCCCGTATCCTCTAGCTAGAAACAATTTTTATTTTTTGCCTGTCAAATTATCAAAATGAGAGGAAATGTTGATAATTACAAGATGTTCTCAATCCATTATACAATTTGTGAAATTTTGTGATGGATTGAGATGCTTAAGTCAAGTTCGATTTTAGAAAGCTATCAAGTACTTAAACACTCGAGAGTAATTAAATATCTTTATCTACTATAATAAATGTTAGTCGTATATATCTTAATAAATGATAATGAGCGCATTAGGACACATTTCAGACGTGTGTATATATATATATATATATACACGAATCTTAGCCACTCGACCTATTAAAGGCATGTTTGTGGCAAGTTTTTACCCGTTTTGAATTGTGCATACGATAAACATTGAACGTTCCGGCAACTCAAGCTGACAAAAGAAGTATGATGATAAGACAAGTTCGGTGAGATCCATTTAATGCTTGCTCAAATGAGCAGGCAACCTTCTAACTTGGCCACCTGAAGTATATGACTTGACCTTTAATTTGTAGGCCACTACGGGATTAGGGTTTGAGGTTGAGTGTTTCGACCATACCCTACTTGGGTGTCCCGATGATTCGATTGGGGGTCAAGTAGGCTGACCTCGAAATTTATTGATGGATTGATTTACATAAGTTAGAATGCTTAAAATTATGTACGTATATTATCGACATTATGCTACTTAAAAAATTATCGTGGTCACAAAATACCAAATTATAAGTCCCGTGAAAACTTGAAAGCTTAATCCATGCGCGACATGTGACGAAAAGGTTTGCTAATGGAAGTAATGACTGCGTTTCGCGTTAATAGGTTGGATTTAGGAACTAATTAGACTGCAATAAAATATTTCATTTCCAACTTATATGTGTAAGGTGGAAGTTACATTGCAGTTTACTTATTACATTATTATACATTAATTAATTTTATTATTTATAGACTAATATTATTTACGTTAGTGATATTTAAATTAAAAGTTTTACAAAATGCTACATGTGTGGGAGATACATTTTGAATCCCTTTTATAAGAGGGGTGATTGTAATACCCTTATCCCAACCAATTTGGACCCAACTCCCACCACAATGACACTTCAACCCTTAGTTTTACAATAATCATAATTAATATATGGAACTTGCTTTATATCTTGAGGGATAAAATAAAGAAATCAAACTCTTAGCTTTAAAGAACAAAAAAGAGAGACATTATTTACCTCAAAGTGGGCCAACTATATACATAGATTTATCACACTGATATTGATGTCACATTTTAAGTGGCTCATTCTCAAAGGAATCTTATAAATTGAATGTGGCATATTGCCTCCATTAAGTCACCACCGCATAACCAAATATCAATTAACTATTCAATCATACACCCTATATCTTAAATCTCTTACCTACTCTTCCTCCCACTTTCTATCCACTTTTTCTTTTCTTCCTAAATCCCATTTAAATGTATGAGAATCGAGTCCAATTATTAAGATATAAATCTCTCTTTACTAATGATAATTATTTTTTAGATACTCGAACTCAAAAGCTATTAAACTAGCATAACATTAAACCGTTGAACTACGCCACTTAGCAGTTCTATCCACTTCTACTAAAACAATCACTAAGCCGTTTATTATAAGGCGAATCGGATAACTAAAATATAAAACTCTCTATATTATTGACAGCCCCATATTTCCAAAAATTCGAACTCGAAATCTATAGCTAAGTTAACTTAGTAGCGAGTTACGTCACTCAGTGTTCATATCCACTTCTATAAAACAATCACTAAATAATAAATACTTTTTATGTATGTATGTTTATATGTTGGATAAGGAAAGGAAAGGAAAGAAAAAGAAATATCGAATCATGAATGGCAAACAACCATTTGCTAATACCTTATAATAATACCAATTGTACATTAATAGGTCTAACTTTTTAGCCAAAGAATCTCAACACCTTTTCTTTTCCCCTTATAATAATCAACCATTTTGGATAGATTAATTAACTACAATTGACAGCTACATTTAGAAAAAAAAAAAAAAAAAAAAGAAAAAAAAAGTGGTGAAGTAGGTGAGACCGCTACTTACGTACATATATAAAGTGTTAGACAAGTCTTAATCAAGATAATTTATAAGTGGAATTAATCCGGTAATATTTCATTTGGAAAGTTTTAAATGTAATACTTATTTTGATTTAGGGTTGATAATTGAAACCACACCAATTCTTGACCCTTTTTCTATTTCGGCACCAATCATTAGTACGTTAATACTACCTAATCTTTTCTAAGTGTGTTATAGAATGTATAGACACTAACACGACGATACAGACACAATATATAGCACAAATACGATACCGACCGAACTATAATATATCAAATATTATAACTAAAAATATTCCAACATTACACATTTAAAATAAACCTATCTTAAGTTCAAAGACATGATTGATAATAGACGCAATTAGCCACTGATGAATAAAATAAAATAGTGGATTCACACAAGAAAAAAAGAACGTGATAATGAAAGCATAAATATAATGATTAATTATTAGAAACAGAAAATCACACAATTAAAGATAAAATGAAATAATAATAATAAGGTGACTTTTCTAAATTGAGCTTATGGTCATTATATTCAAGCTAGCTACCCATGCAAATTGATAATAATTTTATCTAATTTCATTTATTTTATAACTTTTACCATTTTCTTAGATGAGGATAACCTTTTTGTCAAATCTCTTGTTTTAATGCGTAAAAGAAATTGACAAAATTAGGTAAGAACATTAATTTCATCTCTCTGTCGTTTTTTTAACAATTATTATGTGTAGTTAGTGGCAACTAGGCGTTTGATCGATTAGATTGTCAACTTGTCAACAATATTTATTCATTTTCAAGTAATTATAATTAGTCATTTTACTGCTGCAATTGATGCGAGTTCTACTCTCTCTAGCTAGTGATGTAAGGATTTTGTTAGTAGACTATCTGTAAATACATCTGTAAGTGCTTTTGAGTCTTGAACATGCCCTAATTCAGGTGGTAATCCACATCGAATCTACCCAAATTAAATAAAATAAAAATGCAAAAAGCATTTGACCAAAATAATAATAATAATAATAATAATAATGTTTGTCCTCTTTCTAGCAGTAACTTATCCTTGCCTGATAATTGGTAGACAATGAAAATGATTATATTTGCTGAAATGGTATCAGATAGGCCAATGTTTTTAGTGAAATTAATCATTATTAAATTATGATTAATTATAGTTAATGACTCATTTAAAATAACTACGGGTGATTAATGATTCATTAATTTGTTTTAATTTAGCGGTTAATTAAGTCAGATCATCCAATTGCTGACATGATTAAATGATAGAATTTAAAAGGTCGAATTACATCTACTGCTCTCGAAATTCGCCATAATTATAGTTTATTCTCTATATTTTCAAAAATTACAAAAAAAACCCACTGACACTTAATTTTATTACAAAAGCCTCTCTAAAATCATACATATATAGCCAAAAAATATAAATAAATAACCTATATTTTAGGGAGTTTTTTACGGTAAAGTAAAATATCATGAAATTGTTTATAAATTCTGAAAATAATTTTTTTAATTGTATTTAAAACAAACCTCAATTCTTACATATAATTCTCCAAATTTTAAAGTTAGCCTTTCATATATAAATCGAGAAGGAAAAGTTCCCATATTGTGATATACAGGTATATACACGGTGATAGCGGGTTTTTTTTCTTAATATTTTGCACTTAAAAAGTCAGATATGGATGTTAAGGAAAGTGTCGGACACAACACGATATGATTGAATAAGATTTTTAGAAATATTTATTTATTATAGAGATTAGAGATCCCATGCCAAGCTTCTATTGCACAATCCTCAATAATTGACCATAAAGAAACAAGAATAGAACATTAGTTACAGAAAAATAATAAAAGTGAGGAAAATTAGAGAGAATACTAAGCGATTCAACTTTAGACAACATCATGATAGAATTGCTACATTTGTTTTTTATACATTAATCTTTTGTCACTCTTTATATGGTCTATTTTGACCAGGAAACTGTATTAATTTCAGACTAATTAATAGTTCACATTGTTGAAAATCAGACAAACTCAGCCAATGCTTCGCCAGTTCCCAAGATTGGATCATTACCAGCTTCTTAGGTGGGACCTAGTAATAAAATAATAATTAGCGAATATAAACACATTTATCATATTCTATCTAAGGGATAAGATTAAGTATATCAACACGCTATCCGGCTTACAAATTTTTGTATTGACGTAAATTCTAACACTAAAAATTGGACCTAATAGTTGATAGGATGTCTCTGTAATTTTTAATAATCAAAATGTAAATTTAATTATCCCTTATTATTATTATAGAAATGTCAAATTGAGCTTCTAAATATATCAAATATTATGTGAATGATTTTTGAAGTATCAATACGTTTTTTAATGAGGATTATTAAACTGATTTATTACCCTCTTTGCCTTGTTTCATATCTATAAAAAGAAAATGCTAAATTAGCCTTATATTATTTTGTTTTTTTCTCTATCCGCTTTTATTCCGGGTTCGGATACTGTAGATGTTCAATTAAAAGGTGTCTCTCACAATCTAATTACTCCATGCATAAACTAGAATTTAAACTCTAAATCTGGGATCTAGTACCTCAACCCAATGGAAAAAAAACTTGAAATTTGATTTTAGCTTTATATTATTGATTATTCTTTCACATTTGACCTAGCATTTATCAAAGTGATGTTTTTGAGAACAAATATGAAGACTATTGACTTTCAGTCGTCTTTCAAATAATGAAAAGCATGCATCTATTGGGTTTAATTTGAACAAGTCCAAAAATGATCAACCCTACTTCAGTTTGGATATATATATATATACCATTTTTGAGGTCATCTTTTATTTCTCGGGAAAGTCACTTTCAAGTCATCATCTTATTTCAAAGATAATTCTCAAGAATATCAAATGCATTTGCTAGCTAGAGTCCTTTCACATTGACTAGGTCAATCAATTATATGTTATTTAGGTTAATTAGACTTAAATCCCATGAGAGTTTACTAAACTATAAGTCGTGATCCTTTTAATCGAATAATTACACGTAAAACCCACAGAAGTTTCATAATTGTAAAAAAAAATATAATTCTTAACATTTTGGCGAAATATTCCATTAAAGTTTGACAGAATCCCAACAAAAATCCTAGAGCACTTGGTGTTAGTTTCTTGTAAATTGTAGTATGAAACTCCCGTAGAGTATAGAGTATGAAACTTAGATTAAGACATAGCAAAGTCTTCAACAACAAACAGGAAAACAACATCAGGGATAACATCGTCCCCTTCAATAACAAAGCAGAGTTCCTAGCCAAAGTATGAGCAACTTTGTACGCACTGCGCCTTATAAAACAAAATGAAGAAGATGAGAATTGTAAAAGAGACTCCTTAATCCCAAAGAGACTCCATGTACGCGTAATTAAGGAGGGTGGGAATTAAATTTTTAATAAAAGTCGAAGGAAAATAGTTAATTTACAAACTTCTTAGATCTTAAATCCCACATATTCTGCTTTCGAGTTAGATCAGATTATTAAATTGTAATTTTTTTTTATTATCGATGATAACTGTGTTTTCTAAAATTCGAACACGAAATTTCTCGTTGATCTATAAATTTGTTGCTAAATTGAATGTAAATAGATTAAATGAGGCTAGTGCTTATTATATAGACAAAAGGATCCATTATGCAAAAGCATGTTTGTCTTTTATCCACCAAGAACTCATGGTTGCCAGATAGTTGGTGGACAACAAAATCACAACTTTTTTGGTGAAATTAAATAGGATTAGATAATTAGTGGAGATTAATCATAATTAAATGCTTGAGAAATTATAATTAGTCATTCATTCATTCCCAATATATAGGGTTAATTGAATGTATCATTAAGCAATTCTATCTGTTTCAACCAAATGAAATTATTAAAGAATTAACTGCACAGAAAACTCTGTGTTATGCTAAAACACCACACTAGACTATGTATTAAAAAAATGAGTTATAAAACTTTATGTTATCAATAATAAGTTCACCGTTTTTTCGGTCAATCTGCTGAAATTAAAAGTTGAAGTTGTAATTTTATTTTATGATTTTCAGAATACTTTAAATAAGGTTCATATTATCACTTTTTAACAATAATGGTTCTATTAAAATATTTCTTATCTACATAAGATCATTTTTGCTACAACTTGTTACATATTCGAGGTTACTAGTGCATGTTTTGTGAGTCATTTCGTAACAAAAAAATAAAAATAAAATAAAAGATGTTTGCTACATACAAATATAAATATAAATATTAGTTAACTAACAGAAAGAAAAACAAAATTAATTGAAGGGACATCAAAGATACGATCCATACAACTTTAGACAACATCATGATGAATTTGCTACATTTGTTTTTCAGGAAAATCCGTGTCGATTAACATAATTATCAATGTATTGTGCTACTACAACATAAAAGTGACATCCTAACTTATAAATGGAACACAGCTTTAAGATTGCCATGTTTGATTTTCGTTGGGCTCATGCAGTATTCGTGTTCGAAAACAACGGATAGGAAACTAAAAGAAAATCATATTAAAGAGTTGTGAATTTGAATTAATTGTTATTTTCCGTGGTAGGATTGTTTTGTGTGCCTTTTTTTTAAAATATAAGTTTGTTAAAATAGGCACTTATGTAGTAAAATATTTTCTTTCTAAAATAACCATTGATCGATCCAAATATTGTATAATCCCGATTAACGAGAATTATTACGTTGTCCTCCCCTATATTTAGAGAAGTGTTTGAAAACTTTAGAAAAAAGTATTTTCCTACTTCTAATTTAAGTAAACTAACAATTAGAAGCACCCGGAAGATATGTTTTTTTAAGTTTCTAAGTTTATTTTCTATTAGTCAAAAATATTTTAATATTTTTTTCTTCCAAGTACTCTCAGTGTTACTATTTGAATTTTTATAACTATATCTTCTCCATTGACTAAGTATTTCTGAAATTGATGTTTCTTATGGAAAAAGTCCATAAGTCAAAATTAAGGGCGTATATTGGGCTTGAACAAGTCCTAAAGTCGACCTACTTCAATATATGGATCATTATTTAATATTTTTTTTTCTTTTTTCTGAATTATTTATGAAGAATGTGAATAGTATAAATTAAAATAAGAATGTCAACAGAAAACAAGAATATCAAATTACAGATAAAATGATTTAACATAATCCCATGCCAAACTGTCATACATAACTTTAATGATTCAAAGTTTGATCTGTATATTCCACAAATTTTATTTCCTCAATAATGTTTAATTGATTTCAACACACACAAATTTGAAATCTACCACCATGGCAAAGTAAGCAAAAATATATTACAGTGCATTGATGGCACCATTTCAAGAGAAATATTATGATTATCCAGAGGAGATTATATTACATAGTTGCCATCCTGCACTCAACACTTGCCCGATGCCGTTCTGGAATTCAACCATGGAAGAGCTAACATTAATTTAGGAAGAAAAAGTTGCAATGCAAATCTAAACAGCACGAAAAAGTAATCGACATACCTGAACAAGGTATTGTTCAACTTATCAGAACCTTCTTGGGCATTTCCGTCTGTCAGTAACTTATTTCCAGAATCAGCAAGCTCCTTAAGACCCTGAAATGAAATACCATTAAAGAGGATATAATAAATGAGTTCAACTTTTATGGACCAAAACAAAAGAAATCGTGACAGTCCTTCTGAGTAGTATAATCAGTTCGTGACAATAATTGGAATCCAAAAAGATCAAACAGTAAATATTTAATTACATCTATCTCAAAATTGATGTATTCACCCTCTATCTAGCTTAAGAAATTACCGTGTAGAAGTTTCAATAAATGTGTAAATCTTCAAAAAATACCCTCAGCTGATACCCTAACTGGGAGTATTTTCGGCAGATTTATATATTTACTGTAAACATCGGGGACTATACGGTAAGTTTCAAACTAGAGGGATTGATTTGTAATTTCACCTAACTTCAGGGATAGTAGAGCAATTCGCCCTAAATATAATTGTGATCTGTGCTCTTCAAATCTCTCAACCATTGGTTTGCATACTGGTTTATATAGCAACATTATTTACTAAATTCAAATTTCATACTCCACTTCTCCAAGAAAAGTGGTTGGAAAGATAGCAGTAGGAGAAAAGGATGAATTACCATTATACCAGGTAGAGAATTTCCAGCAATTTTAAATTGATCCTGAGAAGCAAGAGAGGGAGTTACGTCATGAATAATGGTAAGAAGTTAAATTGGCATTCTTTACACTTCCAAAATATAATTGCATGGAGAAATTAAAGAAACAACAGAAGGAATTAACAAACCTGAAGCATTTCAGGCATTTTCGTCTTCCTTCCATTAACAATGCTACACAGGTACATTACCCCAGCATTTGCAAGCTCCTACAGTGATATGTGGGAAAGAAAATAATGTTTAGATTCATTGCAGGGATGCAGTACGGAAATAACTTTGTGCATAAGCAACAAATATTCTGTAAAGCTTGAGAAGTACACAAAGTAGAGATTGAATTTCACCTGTTTGCCTTCAAGTGAAAGTAGCTTGCCATCCTGCATTCCAGATATAGGGTCAGATGATACACATATGGTAAAAAAGATAAGTAATGATGCACTACACAACATGAAAATGCAAAAATATATTGTCCAAGTGCATATAAAAATGAAACTTATTAGAAGCATACTGAAAAATCCAAACTAAAACCTGTGTTCTTAAAATCAAGCAACGATTTTTAGCACATCAAAACCACAAATATCCTCATAGCAACACAGAAACAAGAACACACGAAACAAAGGGAGCAGCTACACTGAGTTTCTTAGATTCTTAAAGAAAATGTTGTAACTCCTATGCTAAGCACTAAAGAAGCATTTGTGGTATAATAGAATGCAATCAATTCAATAATGTATCATTAGAAGAAAATGAAGGTCTTATAATGACTTAAATTAGTTGAAGAGTCCATTCTTAATGGCTAAAGACCATAGTAAGTGCCCAAGAATCAAGTTTCCACATTCCAAGGCTCGTAAATTATAACAGAACATAGATATTGCATGAATCAGCAACTTGTGATGATTACATTTCTAGAAAATGCAGGTAAATTATTAGAAGAGTATCAAAATGTTGGACAAAATGACCTACCAAACCAGAAACCATTCTGTGTAACTCATCCAAGTCAAAGCCAATTTGAGAGATATCACCACGCGCATCGGTAACCTGTTTTCACATGTTCAAAGTTTTTGAAATGAGTATTCACATTAAAACATATTTTCTTATGCATTCCCTAAGATTGCTGGGAAACTTTTAAGATCAACATGAAAGATCAATACTTGTACTTCAGATGTACCTCATTCCTAATTAATTTGGAGATCTCTACTTGGTCATCGAGCTTCCCATCCAAGTTCTCTATTCTCTGTGTCAAGTGCCTTTTTGTTGCCTGATCAAAAAACGAATCATATAAAATCGAGCTATATGGAATTTCCATTTATGCTAAAGAGTGTTTGCATCAACCTGGTTGCATGGGGAAATCGAAATTTCATTGGATAGTAAAACAACTCAAATTAACTTGGTAAAACAAGAAGTAAGAGACTCGCCTTAACATGGGTAACAATGGCAGAAATTAAAAAGAAACACACAAAAATACAAGAATCATAATAAATAACTACCCTATATCTGACCAATCACTAAAAATTCAACATAAGCAATTCAATTATATGAGAGATTAAATATACTTACTGCAAGAGCCTCAGACACATGATCCAAATGTTTTGTTAAGTTTGAAACTGCAGTTGCCATGTTGCGCTTTGTTACATACATCAGGTCTGAGAATGAAAGACCCTAACATTTAAAAGACAGATCCATCATGAGTCAAAACACGGAAAAGGATAAATTAATTTTTCTCATTTCTGCAATTGCACATTAACAGTAGAAAAATAAAATCCCAATGAGAATGTAAAAATATTTCTAGTCCTACCTTCCACCACATATATCCATAACCTACAGCCCCCAGAGCAGCAGCTGGCATTATTAGAGATGCTAGGTTACCTGTCACAAGGCAAAAGAAGAAAACAACTCAGACATTTATAAAAACCTCTACAAATCATTTATACACACGATACTAACTTTGGCCAGAGCTTCCATTTAGAACAGTGATTTGCTTAGATGAGGCCAATTGACGAACCTCCATGGCTAAGCGTCGAACCTGTGAGAAAATAAACCAAAAATCAAATCTAAATAGCTTAAATCATTAGAAGATATAAAATAAAGTGCTTCTAGCCCCAATCAGATGTTAATATTCATAAGATAAGATTATATTAACACACACCAATGCACAGATATCCTCCAAGAAAACAAACACAAGAGAATCAATAATCGGTGCTGCATATTAACTAACTCAATCAAGTGAAGATATAATAATTAAAAGGGTTAATTACACTGATATACCTTGAGGTTGGCATAATTACACAAGCATACCCTGAGTTTGGGAAATTACAGAGACATGCTCTGTCAACTAATTTTCATTAAATCCGTTAAGTGGTTGGGAAGATTTTGATGACTTTATCACCATTTTTTATTGTTTTTAACAGAAAAACCAAAGGCATAATGGACAAGTCACATTTTTTGATAGGGTTTTCTAACAGCTCGAGCCCAGGGTATGTTTCCATAATTCCTCAAATCTTAAGAGTATGTTTGCGTAATTAGGCTAAACCTCAAGGTATGTCAGTGTTATTATCCCTACTTACAGTGAACAGTCATTCTCATGGCCAAAAACTACAAAGGCCCCTATTTGGCATGTTAAAACAGTGTTTCCTAAGAACTACGGATTACTTCAAAACGTTTAAGCTATATATCTCGTATTGTTATCGTGACCACCGATAGTTGAAGAATAGTAACGGAATAAAGCAATATGCATCAGCAAACATTGTGATACCTGAGAAGCAATGGCATCAGAATAGTCGGCATCTCCATCTTCCCCTGTTTTCTCCATTCCTTTAACCAAATTCTGCAAAATATATGAGTTAATGATGTATCCAAACCGATTTTGATACATATACACAGAATACAAAACAAATATAGACCCCTGACAGTTTTGTCTAGACCAACCTTCGTTAGAAAAATATTTTCTAATAGAAGTAGTGGCAATAATCCTCACAGAACTATATACAAAAGTTGTAACAACAATTACCAGGATAAGGTTAGAAAACGTAAACATCATATATATTCAGCTGTCCTACAGAAAAAAAAAACAAATACTCCTACATAATTTTTCTCAAATGTGAGTCTCTTATTCGACCACGGTGCAGAAGATGAAAAGTGCAACTCTGATAATTAATCTCCCCATATACATATAGACATCAAAAACCTTGAATCAATATTAAATAAAACTAGTATTTCATATCAAGCTACCCGTAGCTAAATACAGCTAAATTAACCCCCAAAAAGGAGAACCAAAAAACACACACAAAAAAAAAAAAGAAAAAAAAATTCTCCTGCGGATATGATTCGGAAAGAGGAAAAAATCACTACCTGCAGTTCACCCAACACATCTGATAATTTACCGTTCTTGACCAGTATAGTCCCCGTATAACCTAGCCCACGTTAAAAACAAAAGCAAAACTCAGATCAAATTCAAAACAAAATAAAAATAAAAATCCACATACATACCTGCTCCGACTATGAAGATGATCCTCGATAATCCCATTCCAGCTTGCATAGCCATGGCGATTGGATCAGCAGATATTCGAAACCCTAAGGATTTTCAGTTTCCCTCTCGATCTTTTTCCCTCCCCGCGGGGCCGAGTTCTTGAGAAATTTTCGAAGAGAGGAACGAGTTGCAAAATTCTATACTGTATTCTATTCCGTGCATATATTTTCCTGCACTCAATAATCTATTGCCGAACGACGTCGTCCAGGTCATGGCGGTGCGGGTTAACGGGTCAATTTGTCAAGTCGGGTCGTTCCTTCTTCTTTTTTTTTTTTAAAAAAAAAATTTGGCTTTTTAATTTTTTTGAATTTGTAGTTTAAATTATTTTAGGCTTTTAATTGCAATCTGAATTCCGTAATTTTTTGAATTTGCAATCAAAACTTTTCAATTTTTTTAATTTGCAATCAAAAACTATTTCCTTAGACAAGGTTGTAAATGTTGATAAAATTGATTGTTATAGGTTGCAATAAAAAGTTGAAATAGCTTATGTTGAAAAGTCAAAAAAAATTAAAAAGTTCAGGTTGCAATTATTAAGAGCCAACCCGAAATAGAAAAGTTCAGGTTGTGAATAATTTTTTTTCTAAAAATTATATGAAAAATTATAGATTAGTGATTAGGAGAGTAGAAAATTTTGAAATTATTAAAAGGTGAATAATTTTGAGATATTTAGAATTAACTGATGATTAAGAAATAAACTATTAAGATTAAGGGATTTGGAAGTATAAAATTTATGAAGAAAAATAATTTATATATATATATAGTGATAATTAAAGGGTTCATAATTAAATTTATAAAATTACTTAATTATATTAAAGACTAACTATAAATGCAAAACGTCATATTTTTTGTGGTTGCTGTTATATATTTTAGATTTTAAAACTGTATATTCCTTTTTCAATGATATTTATAGTAATATCGAACGGTTTAATTCTATTAAAAAATCATAATAAATATTGCACTGAATAAACTTATAAAAGTGATGAGTAAATTTAACGATTTGATCAAATGTGAAGTTTTATAGTACAACTAAGATCACAAAATAAATATAAATATTTAATACAAAAGAGATAAGTTAATTATAATAAAATGATCAATCTAAAAAATTAAAAATTTACATTAATAAAATAGAGAAATTAACAAAATGAATTCAATAGCTTTGAATTAACATAATTAGGTTTAATAAAAGAACATAATAAGAGATAATTAAATTTCAAATCAGATGGACAAAAATGGAATTGTATATGTTTAATTCCCAATATGTTGCTCAGTACTAGATAAAAGAGATATGATAGACATCAAAAAATAAAATATTGTGTGATCATTTTAATTTTGATAATATATTAGCTAAAAATATCATGTAATGAGTACTCTATACGGCTCCTCTCCAAAAAGTCGTTTAGAATCCTAGACAATAGATCCTATTCATTTCATTTGAAGAATTATTAAAAAAGAGAGATCCATTTAAAAAAAATCGTACTAGTTACATAACTTTTGGTACCTTGACTATCGATTAAATAATTAAAGTTTCCTAGGAGAAATATTTTTTTCTAAAGAAAAAAAATATATGTATAGTGACATTTTTTTAATGTCTCAACAAGCACATTATAGAGATATTTTGTAAAAATTATCTAATTATCGAATTCTTTTAGTAGTATAATTTACAAATTGGACGAGGGGAAATTATTTGTAATTTAATTAAAGTAGGGTACACCTTATAATTTCCTTGTTTCAGAAGGGGTCTTGAGATAAATAATATTACACATGCCACTACATCAAAGTCTAGAGATATATTAGTTTTATTATATTTGGTGTGGCACATTTATATGTTTATTCCATATTAATGAATCCATTGTTGAAATTAATAATTATTTACCAATCTCTATTTGTTATTTGTACAACGAGTTGGGCTAAAATAAATACTCTAAAATTAAATGTGCATGGTGGGAGTGAGATAAATGGAAAGATAATAAAGAAAAAAATGCAATTAATTCCCCCAATTAATTTTCTTCTAAAACTAATTAATATCTTACCAACAAGTATATATCTTAATGTTTTGTTTTCCTTTGTTTCATCAAACGAAGTAAAGCGTGTCACATAAATTTTATAATAAAATCTTGATCTAAAAAAAAGGTCCAACATAAATTTTGTTTGTTGGCAAAATTATTAATTATTCTAGCTATGGTGGAAAAGCTTGTTGGTTGCTGCCATTTATATAGGTCTAGAATCGTCCCGTAATTTTGATTTTTTGAGATTTCAGTTTTACGGTTTATTATCTTTTCATGAGGTTTATTTAGTAAGTTTTAATTTTTATAATTTGTGTCCAATTTTAATAGAATATTTCCAACTCACCATAAATTTATTAATTGGAATCAGCGTCAATATTACTGACGAGATACACAATCTCAATTACCAATTAAAAATGATACATAATTTTTTAAGATCGCTCAATTTTCACCATCTTCATCGATCTAATTATATTAGTCTTATGGTAAAAACTGGAAAATTTAAATAAGTTATCTTCTTCAATTGATGTGAGAATTTTAACCTAGACAATGAGCTAGGAAAAAATAGATGAAAATTGAAAAAAAAAAAAAGTTACCTCTAAAATGTTTAGAGTTTACGATTACATATAACATGTTTATCACCGGCACATGGACAAAGAAATTTCGGTATCAAATTTTATTTTGGGAGAAAATTTAGTTTAAATTATCACAAAATTGTAGTTATTGGGTAAAATTGGTAATTGTCAAATAGATATAAACTGAAGCATAAATATGTACCAAATTAAAGGACCAAATTGCAATTTGCCCTTAATTAACCCTACAATATTAATTATCACCTCTCCCATCTCTATAAATTAATGTAACATGATAACAATATAAATTCTGTCATTAATAAAAGGAATTATCGAAAACATTCTTTCTTATCGAAAACAATAATACCCAATTAATTCGTTTAATTATTATTGTAATTCTCCTAAAATTATAGGTCATGCACTCATGCTGTCATGCATCTCTCCTATATAAGTATATACTGACTAAGCTAGCTAGTTCATTAATGTTCACTATTCAGTAAATTAATTTAGTTTATTCCTCCTGTATATATTCACGAACTCATTATTTACATATGGGTCCTCACATTTGTTATTTTTATATTTAGGTCCACTCAAATACATTTATTACATTTAGGTCACTAGACTGAACTAGATTGGTCAAATTTAAAGTGTAACATGGGTCTGTATGTAGATGTAAGCAACACCCAATATCATTTAGTTTAACTTATATATTGTAAATATTTAGTTTCCCCAACTATTTAGAAGCGAATGTTGAATAATTTAAGGATTTATATATAATAAACGCATTTAAGTGGATCTAAATAGAAATATGGCAAACGTCAGAAACTCAATTGGACATCTATAGTACCGAACCCTGAATAAACCAGGAGAAAAGAAAAATAAAATGGTGAAATTTTTAGTTAACAATTTACATGAATATAATTAAATAACATCATACATATTAAAGCTGGTATGATTTATAATATAGTATTAAGTAAATAAAATTTTGGTCACCAAATATATTTAATTCATAATTTATCATTACTATTTACTTTTTCACGACTTATCTTCTAGCTAGATTTTACATTAATCTAAAAACAAACAAAATTTAAAGAAAAGAATCAGAAATGATCAATTGCCTCTTACACTTTTTACATGTCAATGAATCCCATGTGTTCAGACTCTTTCATGGTACTTTTCATGTCAGTGCATATAAATCATGGATATATGTGCAAGACTTCATTAATTAAACAACATATTATCAATACAAAAATCCTAAGATTAATTGCAGTCATTTTTGTTTTCTTTTTTCCTTTTTTTTTTTTTTCTGTCCAATCAATCTGTAAAAATTGTTTGTTATAAAGCTAAGTACAAAGGTAACCGACTAAGCTAATTCAAATCAAGATTCTCAATCAAAAATGCCCGCCTAGCCAGCATTCCTTTTAATATGAGATCTAAAGTTTCATTTTCATTTATCTGGTTTACAATATTTCGGCAGTTTTTGTTATTGGCCAAACATTCATGTGCACCTTCACATGTAAAATAAATCATGATCAAATGCATGCATAGATATAATAAGGAAATCAATGTCTCCCATCCCAGTTATTAAGTCTTCAAAAATTGCAAGCTATCCTATCATCTTCTAATTAAGCTATTTCAATTTCAATAAATAATTCGATCGAACCAAAGTTTTAGAATAAACAACACTTGATAAAAATATTTAAAATCCACATATATAATTTGTAACACATTCAATGCTAACAGAAGCAAACAACTATGTATTAATTAATAAAATCATTTAGATTTAGATAAATTACCATAAAACTATTTCTAGCTAGTTTGATAAAAGGGATCAAGAAATCTCTATTCCTCATGTAAATACACTTGTATGTCATGGTTACCTGTCTTACTGGACAGATTAGATTTTGAGAACATAGTCAGTACTGAAATCTATAAAAAATTGTAAGTAAAGTTATTTTAATTTTACTTTTATCGCAAGACATCAAAAAATATATTATAATATTTCAATTTTGAGCCTAGCTCACTTTTTAAAAATTTCAAAATACTCAAGAAAAATATATAAGGCAAAATTGCAAAATTGATCCTTTTAACTTATATATTTTTTATTTGTAGTCCTAGCTACCCGAATTCACTTTTATGATATATCAAGTCATTTAAGAAATTTGACAAATTAAAATTTAATCGTATTTTGGCTGAAACGTGTGTTTTCTTCTCGATCGGAATTTTGCCTGAAAATTTGATAACGAGACCAACGAGAGTACACTCCATCACAACAATTGAAAATAATTAGTTTACAAAATCATCAAAATTTCACCATGAGAGTAGTCTAAATAGAGGGGATGATAGGGATAGAATAAGAAGATATTTAGAAGTCATCTTTCTTCAATTGATATGGAAAACTTTATCTAGACAATTAGAGAAGAATTAATTCGATAGTTGTGACATGTAATAGAAATGTTTGACGTTGACAAATTTTCCTAAAAAAGTGGAGGATTTCAGTAGAAACCATACTAGCTAGATTAACAAAACAGTGAAATTTACAGAACAAATTAAACCATCAAAGAGAGTTTGGATAAGACGGTTAATTGAAAATAGATGAAAATTGGAAGGTATAATTGCAAATTCGGGCTACTAGCTAAATTGGTGTCAGTGATCCATAAGAAACCTAATTTTGTGCCAAAAATTGCATAAAAATAAAAGTCAAAGTTCCAAAATTCAAAACGACCATAATAATTACCGGAAACCTAATTTTCTACCAAATTTCGATACATGTGTCACATAAAATACAAGTTAGTGTTTCAAATTTCAAAATGACCATACTAATGTCCAAAATTCTCACTGACACCAAAATAGTATTCCAAATTTATAATTTTTTCCAAATCACAATTTCTTCAAAAAAAAAAAAAAAAACCAAAAAAAGAGCTAAAATAAATATCTAAAAAAGGGTTTCAACTAAAACAGGACCGTACATGCAATATCTCCAGAAATGAATTGGAGGAAAGAGCTTTTCGAATCCATGAAATCTTGCTTGGTCTTCACTGGGAACTTGATTAAGGAATAGATCTTTTTGTTTTGGGGTTTGCTAGAATTTGAAAGCGAAAACCCCTTTCTTTAGTTATTACTTGAGCCGGATGAAAGGAAACTTTCACGTCCGATTTTAAAGGGGGGGAGATCCTATAGGATCCTATCCCAATTTTTCTTTTGTTAGGCCCATAAGGAAAAAACTCACTTTCTTTCGATTACGAGGTTTATTTGAATATGAAATCCAATCTTGGAGCTACAGTATTCCACTTTTTTTTACTACCCAAGGCTTCGATACATTTCGCAATAATTTAAGTTTGGTAGATGCTCAAGATCCAGCCCGGCAGGTGCGAAACTCGTGCTCATTTTTAGAGCGGTCTTTTTGTATATTTATTCTAATGTTGCGTGTTATCTCAATTGTCATGGGCTGAACGCTCTATTCATGTACTTTTCGAATTTTCCAATTTGAGATTTAATATACGAGGTGGGGGCCTCTTAACTCCACAATCTCGGACCGATTCTTGGTAAAAAAATAAAATAAAAAAGCGTTTCAACTAAAACTAAAGAATAAAATTTTTTACTTTTGACTTTTTGTAGGGGGCTCATCTCATTTTCATACGAGTTACAAGAAACGCATTCACAGCCCATTAGAAGCACGCCACGTGTATTTAAACAGCAACGCGGGCTGATCACCCGGCCATTGATCGGTTTCTTTGTAAGCGCAGTTAAAGCTCGCATTTACCACCCACCCCGACGGGTGAATTCGCCAGCAATTATTACAGAGCGAGACTGAGTATAGAGAGAGAAACAAGAACCAAAAACAAAGCTCTGGATTTGGCGATGAGAGAGAGAGCTGAAGAAACAAAGGAAAGAGAAGAAGAAGAGACATTAAGACGGGTATTTACTATCACTCGTTTCCATCTCTCTACCACACCACCCGCCCCCTTTTTTTATTTTTTTGTCTATTTTTTCTCTTTAATTTCCCTTTCGTATTTTCAATTAATTCAGCTCATTAATGAAAATTTTGCTGGTTTTTTCTTCTCGGTTTTTAAATTTCCATGGTGGGTTATTTTTTATTTCTTTTTTTGGAGTTATTATAAAGGGTCGTCACTCGTCATCAACGATTCTTGGTGGTCATCTCTATTTCTTGGCTTCTTCATCTACTGTGTCTTCTTTTTTCTGCTTCATAATTTTTCTTAAGCTCTTTCCGACCTTTTTTGTGCATTTCTCTGCGTGATCTAGGCTTCTGGACAAGATTTATGCTAACCCTTTTCATGGGGTCTTCCAGTGGTACTATATACAGTTCTATATCGCTTAGAATGACATTTTCTGAATCTGTTTCATGATTTCTGATTTTTGTTGATAGGTTTGAGAAGAACTGAGGAGAAACCCTAATATTCTGTAAAAAAAAAAGGGAAGAAAAAGATGTATGGAGATTGTCAAGTACTGTCGTCATCAATGGGAGGGAATGCTATTCCCTCGGACAATTCCCTCTACGGTTCCTCGTCGTCACTCCACAACCCTAATTTCAACTTCATGGCTAACATCAACCCTAATTTCAACAGTATTTTTTCTCCTATTATCCCCGTAAGTGCTGATTTCCTGCGTTGCATGAGTTTTGGTTGGACTTAAATGATCATGAGTAAATGGGTTTGAAAAAGATTGAATTTTTCGCAGAAAGAAGAAAATGGGATGGCAAAAAGCAAAGAGGATCAATTAATGGAAAGTGGTTCGGGAAGTGAACATATTGAAGGGCTGTCGGGAAATGAACAAGAGGCGGAGCAACAGCCGCAGGCCAAGAAAAAACGCTACCACCGCCACACCGCCCGTCAGATCCAAGAAATGGAAGCGTACGATAATAATTATTAATATATAGTTAATTAGTTAATAGTTTTTTATTAAAGAAAAATTATGCTGATGTTAATTATATGCAGATTATTCAAGGAATGTCCACACCCAGACGACAAACAGCGCCTTAAGCTAAGCCAAGATCTTGGCCTTAAACCAAGACAAGTCAAGTTTTGGTTCCAAAACCGTAGAACCCAAATGAAGGTGCGCATTTTAGCATGGACCCGGCCATCATCATCCATCTCATTTATTTCTTTCTCTCACTAGAATGCATATGTCGCATTCATGGTAAAACCCTAAATTTCCATTTGTTTTCCCAGCTGGTTGAAAAAAATACATATATAAGTCACGATTACCGATGATCCTGAGAAAGACTAGAGGGCCAAGTCGCATTTACTACACATACAAGGTCAAAAGCCAAAGCCCTAATTAAAACCAGTATAAGAAAAAATAAAAAAATAAATGGCGCATGCTAGCTACGTACCAAACACCCATAATGCGCACACAGCACACTAGGGATGAGCAGCACAGCACCACATTAAGTTAGGGTTGCTTTCAAAGTCTGCAATTGCCATTAATGTACGCAGTGGGGTGCGCAGTCAACCCTACCGCCACTGCTCTCTGCGTATATGCATGAGCTCTCCCTAATGGGAAACAATGAATTTAATGCACATACGGTTTAGGGTTAGACTCTTACACACAACTACCCCAACAATAAATAATAATAAAAAAGAAATTCAATAAAATCAAGACTTTAAAATTTTTATTTTTTATTTTCGAATTCATAAAATGCATACATGGTTAGTTTATATATTTTTCTATGTCATTTTAGGCGCAACAAGACAGATCGGATAATGTTGTCCTAAGGGCTGAGAATGACAGTTTAAAGAACGAAAATTATCGATTGCAAGCAGCTTTGAGGAACATCGTTTGTCCTAACTGTGGTGGTCCGGCGATGTTAGGTGAGATGGGTTATGATGAGCAACAGCTTCGGATTGAAAATGCTCGTCTCAAGGAGGAGGTAAGTAATTTTAATTAGTAATTATTCGTAGCTAGTTTAAATTTGAAAGTATGAAAAGGAAACTAAACATAGGGTAAACATTATATTGAACAAAAATGTTATATGGTTACCAGTTATCACCACCCAGCATTAATTGTCGGAATCTAACTTTAGAATTTAGACCAAGAATATATATATCATAGTTAGGCAAAACAATACAAGAAAAAACATATTTTTTAATTTTCCCGTAAATTGTGCACCTTGTTGTTATGCATTGCATTTAATATCTAACTCCAATTTCTTGAAATTCCAAATTATTTTGTATGAGTGAAATGAGAAATAATTCATTCACCCATTCATTGAAAATTTTATCTCTCGAGTTTGCAAAATTACTATATACTCCCTTAAGTTTCAATAAATATTGTTTAAATCATCCAAAAATACCCCCAGCTGAAACCCTAAGTGAGGTATTTACGAAAAATATATATATACATTTTTATTGAAAACATCAGGGACTACATGGTAATTTTTCAAACTAGATAGATCGATTTGTAATTTCACCTAACTTCAGGGTAGTAGATGTAACTCGCCCTAATTTTATCGAAAAATAATCTATTGTAGTTTGATCGAGTATGCTGTCTCGTGGCACAATACACGGGCCGTCCGATGCAGCCGATGGGTCCCACATCCCTCCTAGCTCCTTCCCTAGACTTGGACATGAGTACATACCCGAGAAAATTCGACCACAATCAAGATCCACTAATGAGCAACAACTGCCCTCCTCATGATCACATGAACAACATTCCCCTACCGTTCATGTCCGAAAACAGTTCCCACTTTGCCGGAACCAATACTTGTCTGATAATGGAGGAGGAGAAGCCTCTAGCCCTCGATCTGGCTGTGTCGTCTATGGACCAACTTTTGAAAATGTGCCACACAAACGAACCCCTTTGGATTAGTAATCCAGCACAGGAGGATCAGGTTATGGGGGGGAAATTATTACATGAAGTGCTGAATGTTGACGAGTATTCAAGAATGTTTTCCTGTTCTGGTAATGATCATATTCAGTTCAGGACTGAAGCCACCAGAGATACTGCTGTTGTTATCATGAACAGCATTACCTTGGTTGATGCATTCATGGATGCAGTAAGTCATGTTCTTCTCAGTTATTTTTATCATCTACTATTCGTTAATTATAATTTAGTCATTTTACTTTCAGAAATTACAAAAAACTCCCTTTGCATTTCATTTTAATGTAAAATTTACCTGAAATAGGCTGATTACTTGCATTCTTCGCTTCATATTTACTTTCATGGAAAATAATATGTGTTATATAAATTAGTACGTTTTCTTTCTTTTGCTCAGAACAAATGGATGGAGCTATTTCCTTCAGTGATTTCAAGAGCAAAAACCCTTCAAGTGGTGCATTCAGAGGTTTCTGGCCATGCCAGTGGTTCTCTTCATTTGGTAATTTTTTCTTTTGTTGATCCTATTAATTATACTAATGTTGTATATATATTTATCTGCATTTTGTCAATTTTATAAATTTATGATGGTAAGTTAAGGTTAATATCAGTTTTGATACCGTAATTTTGCCCTAGTCGAATTTTGGTATCAAATTGATCACATTTCTCAATTTCGCTACCATAACTTATAATTTGGTACAACCAGAGACCATTAACAGACACATGAGATCTGTATTAGTAAATATTAACAGGTTGGACCCCGAATGTACAAAAATTTATACAAAAAAATATGAGTTATGGTACCCAATTAAATTGAGAAACCCGATAATTAGTTACGCTACCGAAATTGATATTAAGTTAGTAATTGATCATTTCTTAATTAATTTTTGTATGAATTGATGTGGACAGATGTATGCGGAAGTGCAAGTTCTTTCTCCATTAGTGGCCACAAGAGAGTCTCACTTCTTTCGCTACTGCCAACACAATCCTGAGGAAGGAAGTTGGGGGATTGTTGATTTTCCAGTGGATGGTTTCCAGAATTTATATCCACCTTCTTTTCCTTATTACAGAAAACGCCCTTCTGGATGCCTCATTCAAGACATGCCAAATGGATACTCAAGGGTATAATAATAAATTTCAATTTATAATAGTTTGAATTTTCATATAATATTATAATGACAAATTAGTCCCTCTTCTTTTATAAATTACAAAAAAAAAAAGACTTTCGAGTTTTGGTATGCTTGTAAATTTTGTGAAAACGTGGCAAATATAGAGGTTTTGACTGACGTTGAATAAGCTGTAAACTATATTGACTCTTACACCGATGGACTCCAGGAGATAAGATGCCTCCAATGGTGTGAACATAGCCAAAATCAGATGAAGGTCTTACAAGAATAATAAATTAAACCTCGGGGGTGTTTTTGTAATTTTAATTAGTGGGACTAATTTGTAACTAAGCCAAACCTGAAGGTTGGTAGATGTGAATCTCCCTACTTTTTATTAGAAGTGACGACTATACCAGGTATAATTGCAACATTAGTTCCATACTTCACACTTTCGAATTTTCATCCTCTCCAGTGTCAGTTTTCTAGTTTCGTGTTGTGAGTTTGATATTTTGGTAATTTTAGTCTGATTTTTGCCGGAAATTGATAAAAATAACCGGAACATACATGTCATGCAAGATATGACGGATGTATTTTTCCGGGATCAATCTTGCAATAATTTTGTCGGTGTGCTTGGAAAATTTATCATGAAAAAGATCCCTAACCTTGGAAAGTTTTAGGTAACTTGGATTGAACATGCTGAGGTAGAGGATGGGCCTATCCATCAAGTGTTCAATCATGTGGTGACTAGTGGATTGGCCTTTGGCGCACGTCGTTGGCTAGCCATTTTGCAGCGCCAATGCGAGAGACTTGCCAGCCTCATGGCACGAAATATATCTGACCTTGGAGGTACGTATATATATACAGGTTTTTTTTTCTAAGATTTTGTATGAAGTACAGGGGGTGTCTTGTCAGATATTTGCAACTGTTTGAAATGTCAGGGGGGTTTCTGTAATTTTTGAAAATAAAGGGGGTATTTTGTAATTTGTGATAAACCATGGTGATTCCGTAATTCGCCCTAATATTTTCTATTGGTTATTTTTTCAGTGATTCCGTCTCCTGAGGCGCGTAAAAATTTGATGAATTTGTCGCAAAGGATGATTCGGACATTCTGCCTTAACATGAGCACATGTTATGGTCAATCATGGACAGCCCTTTCTGATTCAGCTGATGACACTGTTAGAATTACCACAAGGAAAGTCACTGAGCCTGGACAGCCTAATGGACTCATTCTTAGTGCTGTATCTACAACTTGGTTGCCGTATCAGCATAACCAAGTCTTCGATTTCTTGAGGGATGAACGACGTAGAGCTCAGGTTTATACCAACTTATATTACAACATTTTTACACAACTTAATTTGAATTAACTATGGTTAATTTCAAGGCTGATTTATTTTTTGTCACAGTTGGAAGTTCTTTCAAATGGGAATTCATTGCATGAGGTGGCTCATATTGCCAATGGCTCTCATCCTGGAAATTGCATTTCTCTTCTCAGAATCAACGTAAGATTACTTTTATATATTAAAGGCCTTTTGCATATATTTAATTTGAATACTATATCTCAACTGGAAAATATTGAAGAAAAAGCAGAAAATTAACATTGCACTTTGCAAGAAACTAATTTTGCCTCAGCCGAATTACATACAGTACCCCCTATGTTTTCAAATTACGGAATACCCCCTGAGGTAAGAGGTCTCAATCAATTACAATTTACAGGTTTTTTTTTGTAAGATTTTGTATTACGGGGGTTATGAAACCTCAGGGGATTTTCTGTACTTTTTACCTTAGGGGTTCTTTATGTAATTCGCCTCTTTCTCTAATTTATGAGGGTTCCAAAAGGAACAAAAAAGAAAAAAAAATGCTAATATATATATATATATATATATTTATATATATATATGCTGTTTTAAAACTAATTGTGTGATATATGCTGATCATTGATGCAGGTTGCTAGCAACTCATCTCAAAGCGTTGAGCTTGTGCTGCAAGAGAGCTGCTCAGATGATTCCGGGAGCATGGTAGTCTACACCACCATCGACGTCGATTCGGTGCAGCTAGCAATGAACGGTGAGGATCCATCCTGCATCCCTCTCCTCCCCTTAGGGTTCGTCATCACCCCTATGGACCAGCAAACGATCACAAACAATATCAAATCCGACACAACCAATGACGAGGAGGAGGGCAAAAACGTAATTACACAAACACCCTCGGACCCCAAAACAGGATGCCTGTTGACCATAGGTCTTCAAGTCCTCGCAAGCACAATCCCAAGTGCAAAGCTGAATCTCTCGAGCGTCACCGCAATCAACCATCATTTAATCAACACCGTCCAACAAATCAACGCCCTTCTCAGCAACGGCTCTGATGATCATCATCACCATCAGATCAACATATTGGGGGCGGAGACTCATGAGGGTGCACACGCAGCCAATCCCACCTCCTCCACATCCTGATCGTTTTGATTAGCTAGCCATGCATGCATTCCAAATGGTAAATAAATGAAGTATGGGATATTATTGTGTAGTTAGGAAGTCAAGAGCGCACCAGCTGTGATTCCTTGCTATGTGTTAAGGCCAAGAATTAATATTGGCCTCACCAGATAGCAAGGGTGGTGGTTCGGGTATTGACTTCTTGCTCGTTAATTGATATTACTATTAATGTTGGATCTTCTCTTTTTGTGTTTTGATGATTCTGTAATTTTGATGTGAACAAGGTAGCAATTAGCATGATCTGAATTTGATTAACTCTCTGGGTGAGTGTTTTAATTAGTTGAGCTTTATGTGGCTAGTTCCCTTGTATAATGCTTTGGAGAACCTCATTTAATTATGTTATAGGGATAATTAAACAAACCACCCCTGAGGTTTGTTTTAAAATTTGAAAAACCATCGAAACCTTAAAATCTTAAAAATATTCTCATGATCAACGAATGAAACCCTACAAATACCCCGAACCTTGGTAATTGCGGTGAAGCTTCTGCAAGTTTTGGTAATTGTGGTGACGATTCTCCAAGTTCGTAGTACCGGTGGGAAGAACCACACGTCTCAACCCAATTACCCAAACATTACTTACGGACATTATTGGATCTGGGTCTGGGCAAGGGTGTAGGTAATGCCCACCCTCCTAGGTCATCCCACAAATTAGTTTAAATTCTTTTTTTTTTTTTCCCTCTCAATTTTTCAAATTAAACAACACATCTTTGGACTAGTCCATAATTAAATGAACCCATAATAAAAAAAAAAAATTACTATGGTTTGTATTCTTTTTCTTTGCAAATAAACGGACTCTTATGATAGGTGAAGGTCCACTTTTAGCGACATCGCTCACCTTTTATTAATCTAATATAAATAGGGAAAAAATAACTTTTGCAACCTATATTATTTGGATTTTTAAATGAAATTTATACTGATCGAATTCCGGCGATAAGTTCTTGATGCATCCATCGTGGTCGTGGATAAGATAATTACGAAGTCAATTTATGAAAATAATAGGCGGACTTTGAGTAATTTTGAATCTAAAATTTTTATGATTTTGGATAAAATTTGATTTTAAGTGGAATAAAATCGATTGATGAAATGGATAGAGAGAGAAAATAATGGAATGGTGTACTTGGTTCACTGCCCAAATGGTGACTGTTTTTTGGAGACCAATTACATACGTGCAAAGTTTTCCAGCCAAGAAAGAATTAAAAGTCCGCCACTTTACAAATGTTGCAAAATCTGATCAATATAAAATTGTAATTCAAAATTCAAAATAATAGAAAAGTTTTGGGTGAAAACGTGTTTTCCCCATCTAAATATGTGATAATAAACGAGGGTAAGAAAAAGAAAAATCCAATAATTATGTGATGCACAAATGTCTTGTCAATTACCAAAATTGCAATTTCCAAAAAAACCCGACTCCCTCCCTCCAAGCAGTTCCATTTCACAAACTCCAAAAGCACAGAGTCTCGATTTCTCTCCACAAGCTCCACCAATGTCTCTCCTCCTAAACCCCAATCCATCTTCAGCTCTCCTCTCACACAACCACCCCAAATTCTCCCCCAAATCGACCAAACCCAACTCCCTATCCTTCTCCGCTAAACCCAGATTCGTCTTCTCCATACGCTCTTCCACTTCCTTCAATGACCCATCTGAACCGCCTTCCAAACCTGAGAAGCCGGAAATTGTAGACGAGTGGGGTGAGAAATCAGAACCGGAGCCCGAACCAGCCACGAAATTCCCTGGCCCGGATCCTCCGAAGGACGAGGATGAGTGGGGGAAGTTGGGTAATGGAAGCCCGGCTGTTGCTGAGAGTGGAGTTGGTGTGAGTGTGGCGGAGGAAGATGGGAGTGGGAAGCTTTGGGACCTCAAACGGGCTTTGGTGGATACGGTTTACGGGTCGGAGTTTGGGTTTCGGGCATCGTCGGAAGTTCGGGCGGAGGCGCTTGAACTTGTTCAGCAGTTGGAGGCGGCGAATCCAACTCCTGCTCCGACTGAAAGCTCTGAGTTGCTCGATGGGAACTGGGTTTTAGTGTGAGTTTTTTCCTTTTTTTTATTGTGTTTACTACTATTACTTATTTTTCTTGTGTTTCCTTGTTTCTGAACTGGATTAGAATGGGCAAGCACCAATGCGGCCTTTCCTGTGTGATTAATTTGTAGTTATTGGGAGGTTTTGAATGAGTAAAATCTTATTTTTGAGGGAAAATATAATAACCTGTAATTAATGTAACAATGAGAGTGATATTTGATTGTTAGATGTCACATCGATGATCAATGAGTGTTCTAGCGTTCTATGAAGCTGGTTATTTCGTGGGGCGAATTACATCCACTATACTTGAGGTTTGAGCTAATTAGAATTCAGTCTCTCTGTTTCCAGAAATTACAAAAATGTCCTTAACATTTCACTATGATTCAAAAAACTCCCTCAAATAGACTGATTGTTTGCATTTTTTTGGCTTAAGGTTGTATAGTTTCAGGGAGTTCTTTTGTAATAAACTGAAATATCAGGGAGGTTTTTGTAATTTACGAGAACAAAGGGACTAAATTGTAATTAGGGAAAACCTCATTGGTAGCAGATGTAATTCGGCTTATTTTGTATTGCCGATGCTTCTTTATATGGGATTGCAGAAGTCTGATTTCTTTTGACTGGTGAGAGTGCTGAACGGAAGATACAAATGAAGTTCTTAATTTCTAGTTTGAGAGATGTGAAAAATTAATTTAACTATTTAAGAAAAAAAAAAAACACAGCTGATATACTCAGTTGGAATACAGATCGATAATAGTAAATTATATATCTTATATAAAGGTTTTAAGTAGTTAGTGATTGTATACTTGATTATATATACAGGGTTTTATTATTTAGTAAACAGTTCTTCGGGGTCCTCTTTTTGTTGCCTACGAAGTTAGGCAGCATTTACCAAGTCCTCATTTTGTGGCCAACTACTCATTTAGCTACTTACGAAGTCAGCTCATTGTTTATGCTTTTGTTGAAGTAGCTAAAGGTCACTTTTTATGATAATGGAAGTTTTCTAGATACTTAGTAGGTACATTTTTTTTTAAATTGAGGTTCCTGGTGAATATGCCACAGAGTATTAGCACTTAGCTTTCAGAGAAAGAGACACTGCCTGCAGTTTTGATTATGGCTTTCTACTGTTATTGAGAGGATTGTTATTGGAGAAGTTTGAGCTCTTAATATGCCAACATTTTACATATTTGAATTGCCAAAAATATTTCAAAACGGGGAAAAATAAATAGAGCATGTGCTAGAACTTAAACTCTGCTCCTTTTATATACTAAGATTTGTTTCTCGCGTGCTATTCTAGGGTGATAGAAAAAACTAAACATTCTTTTTTCAAAATACACCTTCTTATCCCCAAAATAATTTTAGAAAACTTCAATAATTTCTATGAATATATTATGTGTGTGTGTGTGTTGCAATCATTATCTTGACATAAACATATATATTTTTAATTTTACATGAGAAAACATATAAATAGAAAATGTCACTCGAGAATAAAACCAAAAAGATATATGCAATATCTCATTGCATTATATATAATTTTTGCATTTAAATTTTCATGTATCAGGTACACAGCCTTCTCTGAACTATTGCCTCTTCTGGCAGCTGGCAGTATCCCATTGGTCAAAGTTGAAAAGATTGGTCAATCAATTGACTCAAGCAGCCTTACCATAGAGAACTCCGTCACATTATCGAACCCTGTTTCCACCTTCACTTTTAGTGCTTCTGCTTCCTTTGAAGTCAGAAGCCCAACCAGAATACAGGTACAACATTATCTTACCTTAATCAAAAGTCACAAATTTTGTTTTGGTCTTTTTCGATTCTGCCAATAGTTCTTCATACTTCATATGCATGAGTATGAATAGGATCATCTCAATTGGAAACATTAATTCAAAACTATGAATAATTACAGTCAAACCCCTGAGGTTTGGCCTAATTTACAAATAACCCCCTCTTACAAAAACCCCCCAAGGTATTCATTCCTTTATTGTAATACATATCGGAGAGGATGAAACGACTCCAAGTCTTCTATGGGCATTCATATCAATCAGTTTGGCCTCAGGGGTTTCGGGGTAATTTTAGAAACAGGGAGGGTTATTTATAATTAGGTCAAAACCTCAGGAAGTCTAGTTGTAACTAACAACCCTATGATGATGTTGCATCTCCAAATGTGCAAATAATACATGGCTAAGTCACTTAGGATAGCGTTTGCTCTCTAAAAAAATCATTTTTCTGCGTTAGGCTTTCTTTCAGCACTTCGATTTTCTAAACGCTCCTAATTTCTGCTTAATTTAAGCAAAACTAAGCTAGAAGCTTGAAGCACCAAAGGACCTACTTTTGGCTTCAGCTTCTAGGTGATTTTCGTAAACAAACGAAAGTTTATTGTGAGTAGTAAAAGTGAATCTTTGCTTTTTTACTCCAAACACTCTTAACTACTTTTTTTGTGTTTTTCACTTTCTTTTAGCAAACAATCCCTCCTTTTACTATTACACTTTCTTACAACTTTAACTTCTCCAGAAGCAATAGAGTTTTCAAACACCCCCCTACATCATTTAAGCTACTACGTTGTTAGATATTCATGATATGTAGTAAACTTGTGCAGGTTGAATTCAAAGAAGGAACATTTAAGCCTCCAGAAATCAAGTCAAGCATAGATCTTCCACAAAGCGTTAACATTTTTGGACAGAACATAAATTTGTCGCAAGTACAGCAATCTCTAAATCCACTTCAAAGTGCAGTTGAGGGCATAGCACGCTCTATTTCAGGTCAACCTCCACTTAAGATTCCGATTCCTGGTGAACGCTCAAAATCGTGGCTTCTTACTACATATCTTGACAAAGATCTTCGCATTTCAAGAGGTGATGGTGGACTTTTTGTGCTTGTCAAGGAAGGGAGCCAACTTATAGATTACTAGACATGTACTTGTTACTTATAGTATATCACACACACTAAACCCTAAAAACCCTAAACTCAATCAAAAGCCAAAAAAACAAAAAAATGAAGAGAGAGAATCTTCACTAGTAAATAAAGGGTGAAAGGGTTCGTTCAATTTTCTACAATTTTAACCAGTATCTCGTATTATACAATCCCTTGAAAAATAGTATTGTTTGTATTATTTTTTAACTTTTACATCCTTTGTGTTGTAGTGAAGGTTTGATTAGCAGCATTGAGCATTGAGGTGGTAGTGATGAAATGCTATACTTATTATGTGTTGATTTGTGTAAAGAGTTTCTTGAGATTTTGATGTGAGCATGCTGTAGATGATGATGCTGGTATATGGCAAAGCTTTCTTGAATGATTCTTTGTAGATGGAGTTGACAACATTAAGGTAGTGTTTGCAACCTCTAAAAAACAAATTTGCTTTAAGCTTTTTTTCCAGCACTTTGATTTTTCAAACAATCCTAGCTTTTTCTTAATTTTAGCATAAATAAGCTTGAAATTTGAAGCACCAAAGTAACATGCTTTTGGCTTCAACGGCTTTTTTCCCCAAAAAATTCTTCACATTTACTACTTCTACATTAGCTTACCAAGAAGCAGTAGAGATGTTGGAAATTCAGACATGTTTGGTTGATAATACAGCCATTGACTTGTGATTAAATAATACCTGGTAGAGGACTGACCGTGTTAGTCAAATGAACAGAAGTTGACTTTGATTGTTTTGGTTTGATTTTTTCAAAGACATGGACCTAATTGCTATATTTGGTTTAAGACCAGAATGATTATAAATTATAATAATGGTCCTAATTCCTAAATCATGTTATTGGTGACCGTCTAAAACAGGTAGCAAAAATAATTGGTTAGCAACTGAAATTAGTGTTCTTTATTTACTTCTTTACTTGCTTGTTTATGGGGGTCTAAATGTAATTTTAACCGACCGGTTGATAAACTATCGTTTAATGTAACAATGAGAGACGTGCTTAGAGTATTTACTATTTACATTACTTACATTTATATATTACTAATAACATACACAATTGCGCAATATTTATTTATATTACGATAAAGGCGTAGCTTAGCAATTTGGTTCAACTCGACGCATAGTGACGTGTATCCTAATATTTATACATGCCTATAATTAACATTATCACATATGTTGTGACATGATAAACAAATATTATAACCTTCCTACCTAAACGATCCAATATTCATAAATTTTTATGGTTGTTATGTAACACTAAGATACATACAATTATGACTACTCCTAATTATCTTTCATTTATTTATGATTTGGTATGATATTTTCTTAGAAAAGTAAAAATCTCAAGTGAGTTGTTTTAAAATTAGTGATTAAAAGTAAATACATTAATGCACTAAGAGATTGTTTTTTAAATTTATTTTTAAATTTTTGTGAATAGTATTTATTATGATCCCAACTTGTAATGAAATTTAATGCCCGAATTAATTAATTTCCAACTTTCATTATTTTCTCAATGAAAATGGATTTAATTGATTAGCTGTCTTCAAAATTTTAAGTCCTTTTTGCATTTCGTAGTCGAAAATCAAACAACAAATACAGAGGAATTTCTCTCTCTCCCACACACAGTGAAGACGACAAATAGTATGTCTATGAGGTTCTTGGGAATTTAAACACAATTGAAAGAGTCAAAATTTCTCGGATCAGCTCCAATTTCGAAAGATATTGATAAGTTTCAAATCTGCATTTTCATCAAACAGTGCTGAGAGAAGACGAGAAACAGAGGATTGAGATGGGCAGCAAAGCGGCAGCCGTGAAGTTTGACGACGAGCAATTATCAGAGCTGCGAGAAATTTTCCGATCATTCGACCGGAACAAAGACGGCAGCCTCACGCAGCTCGAGCTGGGGGCTCTCCTCCGATCTCTGGGCTTGAAGCCGAACGCCGATCAGCTTGAGACCATTATTCACAAAGCCGATACCAACAGTAACGGGCTGGTGGAGTTCTCGGAGTTTGTGGCGCTGGTGGCGCCGGAGCTTCTGCCGGCGAAGTCGCCGTACACGGAGGAGCAGTTGAAACAGATATTCAAGGTGTTTGATAGAGATGGGAATGGGTATATTACGGCGGCTGAGCTGGCTCACTCGATGGCTAAGCTGGGCCACGCGCTGACGGCGGCGGAGCTGAGCGGGATGATAAGGGAGGCGGATAGAGACGGCGATGGGAGGATCAGTTTCGAGGAGTTTGCAGAGGCGATTAGTTCAGCTGCCTTTGATAATTGTTGGGCTTGAGATCAATTTTGAGTTTGCTTGTTCTTTGGGATTGATTTGTGATAAGCCAAAGTTTATATATCTTTGAATGAATTATTTGAAAAATGATAAGAGTTAATCTTGTTTTGGGAGTTTATTTTTGTGTTTAGGAATTAGGACTACGTTTCTGGGGGTGAAAATAGTTGTTAAGATGATATTGATATTCTGTATCCGACACTTCGTTTGTAAAGATATCACCGTGCAGTATCCGACACATATCTGGCGTCGACATTCTTCCAATACATGTGTCTGACACATCTTTACTGTGTGCTATAATTTCAAAAATTAAAACTGAAATCCAACATATCGGACACGATCAAGTGGTGTGAACTCAATTAATTGTAGCATGTGGGATATACGCAAGCTTTACTGTTTCTGTAGAAGTTAAAGTGGAAAAAGAAAATAGTTAAGTATTTTCGAAAGAAACACTACGAAAACACTTCCCTACTCTCCAAAACATTCATTTATGTATGAAAACAACCTAAAAGCTACAGACTAAAGCTAAAAGCAAGTCTTAAGTATTTCAAGCTTCTAACTTATTTCTGACTAAATTAAGCAAAAGTTGAGAGTATTTGGACGCTGGAAAAAGCCGAAAGCAAAAAAGTATTTTCTTTTCAGAGTTAGCAAACGGCCTAACACTATCCGAGAATGCACTCAGAAAGAAAGAAGTATCAGCTGAAGGCAATAGTAGAACATTTAATCTGGAATTGAATTAAACAACTAAGATTTTAAGCTCAAGACTACAAAATTCGTGCAGGACATATTCATACTATA
Organism: Verbena officinalis; assembly: GCA_958496215.1. Classification (NCBI taxonomy): domain Eukaryota; kingdom Viridiplantae; phylum Streptophyta; class Magnoliopsida; order Lamiales; family Verbenaceae; genus Verbena; species Verbena officinalis. The sequence goes on from OY292385.1 coordinate 4,752,715, forward strand.
ATCTGAGAAATAATCATTATAAAATTTCTGGGCAAGTGTGATCTCATCTCAAGCCTTTTTCTTTTTGGATTTGAGCATCACGTATCCAATAAAGCCGGAGAGGAAGCAGATGAGTGCCACAACAGCGTATACAGGAATGAGAATGGCATATTCCTGAGGCAGAAAGTACTTGTGCACAAAATGGTCACTGTCAACAAAAGGCTGAAACAAGATATATAATAAGTATCCAAGTCATGTTCAGTTAAGGGATAATTACCAACTATCCCCTGGGGTTTAGCTCAAATACAGACACCCCCTGAGGTTTCAGGAATTACCAACTACCCCCTAAGGTTCACTATCTTCCGTTAATTTTTCTGTTAGCCTCAGGGGAAGGTGGTAATTTCTGAAACCTCAAGGGGTTTTCAGTATTTGAGCCAAACCCCAGGGGGTCGCTGGTAATTATCCCAAAATCTAATATATAATTGAGGAGAGGAATAAGAATTAACTAACCAGGATGATAACCCAGAATGTATAATAGGTGAAAATGGTTAAGCTGATTAAAGATAAAAGCAAGCCCACCGCCCTGTCTGCGAGTTCCATTTTAGTCTTTTTCACCTTGCTTCTGATTAAAAAAAAAAAGAAGAAAAATTCAAACTGACACTCAGTATATACACAAATACACGGAGACAGAGACAGAGACAGAGAGAGCAATCTTGAACTGGTTCTACAGTTAAAATTCCAAGATTGTCATTGATAGATATAGCATAGTAACATGGAGTAACATAATTGTAAAATCTCAAGAGAAAATTGAAACCTTGCTTTGGCATACTCATAATTACATTCTTAAATTTGAAACTCTACAACTCACATCTCAGAACCCCTCAAAGTTGTCTCATTAGATTACTATTTCTCCACAAGGACCGACAAATTTCCTTTCAGAAAGTTAATAATCCAAAGGAACAGCATTTGTCTCGTTTAAACATCTCGTCCATGGTCATATAAGCCATACTGGAAAGTTCCCCAATGGAGGTGATTCCTCATCCTAGCATTGCTAAACTTAAGTAATTCCCACACATTAAACCACACTCACTTTACCTCAAAACTCTATTCCCTAGGAGATTCTAAATGGCTTATCAGAATCTATGAAAAGATGGACAGCTACAACAGTTAGAATGTAAATAAAACAAAAAGAAAACGCTTATAGGGATGATAACTTTTCCAAATCTCTCCCAATTTCTTAACTTCTAGAAGCATTTTAAGTTTTCCTTTGTCACTCAATACAGAGTGCTCCCAAAACTACCCCACCCATAAATAAGATGATAAAAAAGTTCAAGAAATCTTAATCAAGATGATGTTCAACAGTGAGTTGCATGAAAGATGGACTCGAATATCCAGAGAGTTTTTTCTGCCTAATATGGGAGGTAACATCAATTTATGGTTTATTCATATACTTCTCAAGTGTGGAACAGATATGTGGAGCATCCAAACTATCTGGAAAATGAACTCCTTACGTTAACAAAGTTCATGATTTATGAAAGTTTCACTTCCATTTTGATATCAAAAGAGCTCATTAGGTTCTTTTTTCAAACGTCTCTTATCAGTGTTCAATCTTATAACAAAGTAGCTAACCCAAAACTCCTGAATCAAAACAAGTAAACAAATAAAACAATCTAATACAGTACAAATTCTCTTGAATACAATTGAAATCCATCTTTCACCCAAAGGCCACAAGAGGAGGATCATCACTGAAACTGGATTCAGAGAGAAAAATAAATCAATATGGATCAGTTTAAGGAATCTCCAATTCCTCCGATGAAACCCCATCAAATTTAGCGACAGAAATCACAGCGTATATAAACCATGTTCAAGAATTCCTTCAGAAGCAAGCATATATAAAATGAATTCAAAATTATAAATTCATTGAAAGACGAAGACGATGAAGTGCACCTGAATTCCGAAGCTGGGATTTTACGTCCGAGCAACGAGACAATCACAGCGGAAGAGTGTCGATTGAACTGTAGAAAGGGGAAGAAAATAGAGAGGGTAAATTACATTTTGGTCCACAAGTAGCATTTGTTTTACTTTTGGTCCTAATGTTCAATAGTTTATTGCACCTGTAAATTAATTTCTTTCGCAATCTGATCCAAGAAATTAACTTTTTTTTAGATTTTGGGATAATTACCAAAACTCCTTGAGGTAAGGTCCATATATAAAAAGACACCTTGTAGTTTAAAATTTTATAATTTAGCCCCCAAAGTGAATGTGCACAACCTCTGTTGATTTGAAGAATTACAAGATTTTTTATTATAAATTATGAATTTATTCATAAAATCTTATTTAAAATATCTAGTGTCTCATGTTCATGGAATCACTAAATTATAAATAAATAGGAGTTTAGTGTAATCAAAATAAAAAAATAATAAAAGTATTTTTAGATATTACCAATAGCTTTCTATTATTTCCCTTCTAATTTTTTATGATATATTGTTTTGCAGTACATTGTTTTGTTATTAATATTCAACTTAATTTTTTTATATATAAATTATTTAGTAATTTCCTTTTTTAAAATTCAACTTATATGTTCCGTTTGTTTAATTTTATTCTTCTTCTTTACTTTTCATAATTCTTTTTTGTGTATTTTGTTATTCCAATACTTGTTGGGTTTTAACTTCTAATAAACATATATATGGTTTTTCTTTAATGATTATTTAGTTCCATTGTTTTAGTATTTTGCTTTTGTATAGTATAACATTCTTTGATTTAATATGATACATAGTTATTTTATATTTTGAGACATACAAAGAATTTAAGCTATTGGAATGAACGAATTTATATTTGAATGATGTGGGGAAGCGTAGACAAATTCGAAAAAAAAATACATAATTTTTACATTCTTGATGTTTTGGAGTACTTATCTTATCAATGGTTTGATTAAAGGTAAATATTTAACCGTGTAAGTTGAATTCATAATTTTTCGTTTAATTATATAACTTTTTCAATATTAACTAATCTATTTTATTTTTACGAATTTAATTTCAGTCATAATGCAATGCAAATATATATAGGATGATATTTTATATTTTTACATTTTGTCTCAATAAAATTGGTTTTGATTCAAGGATTAAATTTAATACTAAAAAGGGTGAAAACATTGAAATCGTATTAGTAAGGGCTAATTTCTATAAATAATAAGCTAATTTCTTTTTAATTTTTAAGTTTAATGTCTCTTTTTTTTAAAAAGTAAAAAAATAATAGAGATTTGTAAGAGTCAATAGTCAAGCTTAACGATAGGATAAAATTCACAACAATACAATTACTATAAAATTAAAACTACCTTTTTTTTAAATATAAAACTCAAACTTGCAAAATTTTTTTTTTAAATTACAAATTCCCCTTATAAACTCTAAACATCAAATTGTCAATATTTTCAGCCGACACAATGTGTTTTATTAACTCTCTCTCTTTTTTTAATTAATTACCGATTTGGAAAATTAAATCTTACCTTGAAAACCATTAATTTGGTTCGGAGTTTAGCCATAGTTAAAACTCTTCACCTCTTCAAGTGAGTATATTTCGTAGAGATCAAATATGATTCTCTTTCCACAAACTCAATCTGTATTGCCAATTGAGTTACATCACCTTGCTATTAACTCTCTTTTGTTGGCCGCACAGTTTTTATTTCATTTTATGATTACAGGTTCTTTGGCGCTATCCACGTGTCAAATCATTACGTCCTTTCATTTCTTTCATTTTAAAATCTTAATTTCTTTTTTTGTTTCTCCCTTCAAAAGAAAGAAAACAAAGCCAACATTTCTCAAATTTCACTTTACCTCCGCCATCAATTTTGTCCCAAATTTTCCCTCAATCCCCTCCTCAAAAGGTTCCTCTCGCCAAAATCCGACATCTTCATCTGCTGGAATCGCAATTCCCCTCTAGATTCTCCGTCGTCCCGGATTTCATCTGGAGAATTTACGGTTTGGGGGCGTTTGATTTTAGGGTTTGAGGACGAAGAAACGCAGAATCTCGTTCAAAAAATATAAATGAGTTTCCAAGATCTAGAATCGGGCCGGGGAACTGGGTCCCGGAGGGGATATGTAAACGGGAAGCAGGATCCGACCCAGGCGGTGGCCTCCGGGATTTTCCAGATCAACACGGCGGTTTCCACCTTCCAGCGCCTCGTCAACACCCTCGGTACCCCAAAGGACACGCCTGAGCTCCGCGAAAAGCTGTTAGTTCTTTTTTTCCATTCGTTAGTCCTTTACGTAAAAAAATGGCTTTCTTTTTGTTGAGACACGATGTTGACTTTTATAAATTTTGGTTTTTGTTACTGGGCATCACTCGAGTTGAATCAATAGTAGTTTGTTTAGAGTAATGGGAGCCAGTTTTTACAGCCTAGCGTGTGAATTCAATTGTATTGCATCCATGAAAATTCAAAATAGATTTTGGCACTGGCATCCTCATATGATTGAGCAAATGAATTTATTGTTAATATGGAAATTGCGCGTTAATGTGTTATAAAACTAGCTGAAATGCTTAAGCAAGTCATTTCTGAACTTAGTTGAACCATTTTTTTTATTTATCTTGATCATTCTAATGCTTGCTTTGCTCAAATACAGGCATAAAACTCGGCTACATATTGGGCAGTTGGTGAAAGATACATCAGCTAAACTTAAGCAAGCTAGTGAAACTGATCATAATGTTGAAGTCAGTGTAAGTTTTCTTCCTTGCTAAAAAGGTCATGTGCCATTTAGGTTATTATATTTCATTGCTTTCTTCTCCAGTTTGCCATCTGTCATGATTGTGTGGAGTGATGGGTCTTTTGGCAAGATTACGTTCTTTGCTTTTCTATGTTTCTTTCAAAGTCATCTATTGACCGTACCCCAAACTATGTTATGTGATCATGAGATCATTTTGTTTCCTACAGGCAAGCAAGAAAATAACAGATGCTAAACTGGCAAAAGACTTTCAAGCAGTCCTAAAGGAGTTTCAGAAGGCTCAGCGTCTTGCAGCTGAGAGGGAGACATCATATACTCCCTTTGTTCCTCAAGCTGCACTACCTTCTAGGTAATAAATTCTGAAGGTCATGATGGTATGCAGTATACTGTTGAGGCTATGAGTTATGTTTCTATGGGAAGTTCTCATTGTAGTAGTTCCAAACAGATTAATGGCTATATGTAATCAGTTTAAAATATTTGTGAAGAGTTAATTGCTTATGTTTTGAACTTTTTCCTTGCAGCTACACAGCTGGCGAGACCGATGTAAGTGTGGAAAAATATCCAGAACAGCGAGCTCTCCTTGCGGAATCTAGAAGGTACATAAATTTGGGATTTTTTCACATTTACTGTGGTTTCAAAAGATATATAAACTATCAACTGGTTGTGAATTTGATTTTATTCTCCTTATATGATGTCACTGCTAACAATGACTTAAAACATTGTAAAAACAACTTTTGATGAACTGGTTGTAAACCTCTTTATCTATATATCAAGAACTTTGGTTAAAGGGCACGGTCAGTCATCAGCAGAAAATATTTAAACTTGAATTTGTGTTGTTTACCTAATCTTCTGCCAGATGTCATTTTGATCTAATGTATGGCATTTTATCATGATGGCCTTATCGCATTTATGCAAGCAGGATTTTTTTCATTTGTTGGAATCAGTTATCTTTGCAGCAATTTCATGGAATTCTTTGGCTGCTCACTCGTAAATGCTTATTTTGCAGACAGGAGGTTGTGCTGTTAGACAATGAGATTGCTTTCAATGAAGCCATTATAGAGGAAAGAGAGCAAGGGATACACGAAATACAACAACAAATTGGTGAAGTGAATGAGATTTTCAAGGACCTCGCGGTCCTGGTTCACGAGCAAGGAACTATGATTGGTAAATTATTTGTACCACGTTACGTTTTAGGGTGAATTGCATCTAGACCCTTTGACATTTGGGCAAATTACACTTAAGACCCCCTGTACCATTGTAAATTAGACCAAATGTCAAGAGATTTAGGTCTAATTTTCCTAGATTTAAGTAATCTGGTTAAGGAATTGACTAACCTAGTAACTGATTTATCTTCCTAGATGATATTGGTTCCAACATTGAGGGTGCTCATGCTGCAACTGCTCAGGGAAAATCCCAGCTTGCCAAAGCAGCTAAAACTCAGCGCTCAAATTCTTCACTGGTGAGTTTCAGATATATCAAATAGAAGACAACATTGTTATATCCACTTTTGAAGCAATTCCTGATGAACTTCAGTTTTATAATGTTACAGCAGAGATGTATATTTAGTTGCTTTTGTTCATGAGCTACTTAGTGAAACTGTTTTGTTTTATCATTATTCAAATGGATTTCATTTTACTTTCATTTCCATTTGTGATGATATACTACCATTAGCAAAAAGCACTAGCACGTGCACATAAAGTACGATTATAAATGCTGCACCTTATTTTTTGAGCAAATTTAATCAGAGGGTATTTCAATTTATTTGATTATTTTGAATGTCATCTATTTCAAGTAAAAGTTGAAATGATGGCTGGCTGGCTGCAGATATCAGTAATGCTATTTAATTGATTCAGCATTCTAATTTGTTAATGAATATATCGTTACTTCACTTCCATTTGCAGACTCTTACTACTGTTTCTTGGTATCTGGATTTCGTTTGAGTTTCTGATATCTTTCTTTCCTTTTCACAGACTTGCTTACTTCTAGTGATTTTCGGCATCGTGCTCCTCATAGTGATTGTAGTTCTTGCTGCCTGATCATGAGGTGGTTGGTTTTTTAATGATGGTGAGAACCCAGAAAGAGGTGTCAAGAATATATTCTTGTACGAATTACTTCTATTACCCTTAAGGTTTGCTCTAATTACAATTTAGTCCCTCTATTTCTAGAAATTACACTAAACTCCCGACATTTCACCTTGTGAAACTATGAAACCTGAAGCCAAAAAATGCAAACAAACAGCCTCTTTTAGGTACTTTATTGTAATAAAGTGAAATATCTTGTAGGTCTTTGTAATTTCTGAAATCGGAGGGACTAAATTGTAATTAGCTCAAACCTTAGGGATAATAAATGTAATTCACCCTATATTCTTTTCTCTTTCATCTGCTTAAAGCGTGAGATGTTGCTTTCTCAAGTCAAATGGTAATTTTTTCTGTCAAATTCTACATGGTTGAATAGGAAGCGCTCTTCCTTGAAGGGTGGGAGCGACATATTTCATATGTAAATCAATCTTCGGGTCTGGTGTATTGGTGTGCTGCTTGTCATCAGATTCTTTTTTTCTATCAAGTGTTGCTTGTTTTGGATCCAAAGCTCATTCATATCGATATGTATGATCTGTTCTGAGAAGCTTAATTCGTAATGTTGGTGTCTTTGTTCCGTACATAATCTTCAACTTAGTGAAAAGCTGAAACGTTGTTGGTGTGAAATTTCATTGATTTCATTTGTGTACTTTTAAGTTCAGTTTCTAGTAATGTGGGATATATGCTGTTTCTCGTTTTCTTTTAGAGAGAAGTAAGAGAAGTACTGCGCCTCAAAGCCAAGAAAGGAAAATTGTGAACCAACCATCTAAACATAGTCTTGTTTAAATGAACGAGTATATGTTTTGAGTTCACCACCTTAGTGATAGAGATAAAAACGACGACTCTTCCACGCTTTCTATGATCTGAAAGTTTTAGACACTTATATGCGGTATTGTTGTCAAAATGGGCGATGGATCTGGCTGTCAACTATGATAGAGGGACAGTGTGGTCATTTCTCCCACTTTTTCGATAACTTTTTAGGGTTTTGTTAGTTTGAGTGGATGTCTTTATAATTACCAATAATAACAAACGAGGGGGTATTTGTGTATTTAGGCCTAAATGAGGGGTATTAGTGTGTTTATTGCTAGAATTTTAAGGAGATTTTGAAATGATATAGGCCAAATCTTAGGGGTGTACGTAATTAATGGAAAAACTTTAACTCATATTTTATTATAGGGTCTGTTATATATAAAATGAACAAAGTAATTGAGTTGCTCTCCAGTTAATAAAATAAGAAAATAAAAATCTAGTAATTAATTAAATTATAAAGAAGTATACAAAATGTGAGTTTCTACCGATATGAGTTGTTATAAATAATAAATAAATAAATTTTTACAATGAGATTTCGAAATAAGTTTATAAATTACAGGTACTTATGTGTACCTGTAATTGAACTTATGTGTAAGATGAAATCATAGATAGAGGCAAATTGAATTTTTTTATTGATATAAGTTCTAACCCTAACGGTAAGACGCATGACCTAAGTATTAGACGGAGCCATAGTCGATGAGATGTTTCTATAATTTTCAATAATTGAGAGATCTTGCTGTATTTCTTATTAAATTAAGGGGTGTAAGTGTAATTTTAAAAAAAAATAATGTCGCCTACCACACTTGAACATAATTTTCCACGTTCTTCCTACTTTAAAATTTTGGTATTTCAGATGTCAATAGGTTGTTTTCCACTAAACGGGTCCTTCCTTACTCGCCGCCCACAATCTCTCTCTGATTCTCTCTCTCTCTCAATCATTATGTCCTTTTCCTTACTTCAATTTAATTTCTTATTATTTTTCTTATAAAATAAGAGATAAACACCAAATCAACAAAAAATTTCTTCTCATTTCCCTCCTAAATCAGAAATCTTCGCTCCAATTCTCTTTCCTACCTCTGATTCTCCGTCTGAACCATAATCCAACTCCCCGCCGCAGCAAGATTCTCGCTTGCCCTCTGAATTTTCCGTTATATGTGATTGTACCTCCGGAGAGTTTACTGTTTGGGGGCTTTTGATTTTAGGGTTTGAAAATATTGAATCCTATTGAATATAAATGAGTTTCCAAGATCTAGAATCGGGTCGTGGAACTGGTCTCCGGAGGGGCTACGGAAATGGGAAGCAGGATCCGACCCAGGCGGTGGCCTCCGGAATTTTCCAGATCAACACGGCGGTGTCTACTTTCCAGCGTCTCGTGAACACCCTCGGTACCCCCAAGGACACGCCTGAGCTCCGTGAAAAGCTGTTAGTACTTTTTCAATCGAATTTTATCTTTTAAAGAAGTTTTGGCTTTCGTTTTGTTGAGAAATGAATTTGACTTTTTTATGAAAGTTTTGGATTTTGTAGTTGAATTTTTCATAAGTTTGTGTTTAGTGTCTCTGGAGCTACTGTTTAGATTCTGATGTGTGCGCCAACTGTATTGATTTTCATTTAGAGGAGAGGGAGCAACTGTATTGAGATGTTAGTCAATTGTCTTCAGTTGCTTAATAAGCTGTTGCTTCTCTTTTTCTACCATTTCAGTAATTTTTCGAAACCTGAATTCGAATGCAAATAATTTGGGAAATGCGACCTTCACTCCCTGGCAGTACGCAATTATCCTCCAAATTCTAAACATAGATTGATTTGCTGGGAGCAGATTTTGGAGCAAGGATTAAAATGTAAAATACTGGAAATTTATTATGTGAGAGCACCATTAATCTTTATGCGTGAAGGAGTCGATCAGAAATATGACGGCGGTCGGATGAATGGAGGACCGACCGACCCGGGTTTGGTTGTTTGATTCATGGTAAAAACTAAAAAATAATCTGATCCATTATTTTCCAATTGGAAAAATGAGAAGCTGCTATTGTACCAATATCTTTCAAACCAAGTGATTCAGCTGATCTATGTTTTTGTGTGTGCATGTTCATGTTAGTAGCGATATTAAACATTTAATCTCCTCTATAATAGCTTACACTTAGATGAAGCAGTCATTCAGTCCAAACAAGAGATCTTGGATTCAAAGTGTTTCACGTACAAGGCCTAAAGAAACATAATAATGCCGTTGATATTTAACATTTGGCATGTCTCCTGTCTTAACAGCTTAAGCTTTTAGATAATATAGTCATCTCATGTATGTTTTCACTTATATCCATACATGATGATTAAATAGTGAGGCAAATTTCAATTGTGGATGTTGGAGATTTCAAGATGTTGTGTGACTTCTTCATTCATGTTGCTGTGGGAAAAAAAACACATTGTTGATGGTTCTTTTGCTGGTTTAACAGGCATAAAACTCGGCTACATATTGGACAGTTGGTGAAAGACACCTCAGCTAAACTCAAGCAAGCTAGTGAAACAGACCATAATGTTGAAGTCAGTGTAAGTTTGCTCCTATGCTTAAATACTCATGTGGCAGTCACGTTATGATATTTCATTTGTCTCTACAATATCCCCCGTTTAACCATAGGAATGTGGGCTCTGAAGTATTTCTAAAATACTCAAACTAGAAATTATTTTTATAAAAGAAAGTTAATTAAAACTTTCTTACTTTTAGTGGCAGTATTGCTTAATTACTCCGCAGTATTGCTTAATTACTTTTATTTCATTTAGAAAGGTTGTTTTCTAAATGTAAGAAAGTTTTCATTAATTTTTATTTGTAAAAATGTTTCCTAGCTTAATTATTTTAGAACTACTTTGGAGCCACACTCCTAGGATTATAATGGGGAACATTGTGGAGAATGTCTGTCGGTTTCAAAGGCTTTATTTCACACAACTTTCTTCGGGAGTTCTCCGGTATTTTAATCTATGCTTTCTGTTTAACGTTATTATATATTGTATTATAGCATGTTGTTATTTTCTCCGTATTATTATTGTTGATTTAAAATTTAATATTAGGCATTCCTGTACATATAAGAGTCGGTCATGTTAAATTTTATATTCCACTGCAAATAAATATTTTCGGAACTTTTTAAAGAGTACTACTGGTTTATGCTATTACTCGGGCAAATTTCCCAACAAAGTGACTTTTCTTTTCCAGTTTCTCATTCATCATAATTGAGAGCTTTTTTTTCTCCCTTCAGCCTAGCAAAAAAATTACAGATGCTAAACTAGCAAAAGACTTCCAAGCAGTTTTAAAGGAGTTTCAGAAGGCTCAACGTCTTTCAGCCGAGAGGGAGACATCATATACCCCTTTTGTTCCCCAATCAGTACTTCCTTCTAGGTAACTGTTTTTCGAGATTGTGATGCTATATAGTTGTTAAGTGTTAGGTTGCATCCAAGTTTTCCTCATACTAACAAGTTCCAAAAAGATTTATGGCTGTATGCCATTATCTTGCAACCTTGGATGAAAAAAATTAGTTTCCTATATTATTTTGCATTGGCTGTGACTTATCTTTTGAAGCTACTATGTGTTGCAGCTACACGGCCAGCGAGCTAGATGTGAGTGCAGATAGGACTCCAGAACAACGAGCTCTTCTTGTGGAATCTAGAAGGTATTTGAGTGTTGGATTCTTAACATGAATAAAGAAAAAAAGCACATAATTGTAGTCGGCAAATTTCGTTCCAAATGATACTAAACCAGATTTTAATCAATTGCTCGTAGAGTCGTTTGTGTTCTTTTATTTACAATAATAGTGCATCCTGAAAATTTCAATGAGCTTTTGTATTTTGGATAATGTGAAGTGTGTCTAAAGTATTCTTATCTTCCAAGTCCTTATCTTTTGGACGTAATGGTATACTTACAGACAATGTGATTATTGAAGACAAATGCATTGTTTGTGAAGCTAAAAGCATATCAATATACCTCTCATTTACTTCCGTCTTTGTATCGTTGTATGTTAGCAAATTCAATGGTTGGGTTGGTCGCCCGTAGAATTTTTTTAAAATTTATTGTTGACATTTCATAGTATCTCCATATGTCACATGTAATGGAAGTCCCGTATGTTCTGATTTACATCATCTTATCACAACCTAGTAGCATCTCGGTAACAAGAATTTCCTCATTGGTGGGAATTTAGTTATTTTAGCAGTAATTTAATATAATTAATCTTTATGTTGCAGACAGGAGGTTTTGCTGTTAGACAATGAGATTTCTTTCAATGAGGCCATTATAGAAGAAAGAGAGCAGGGAATACAAGAAATACAACAACAAATTGGTGAAGTGAATGAGATTTTCAAGGACCTAGCTGTCCTGGTTCATGAGCAGGGAACTATGATCGGTAAATTATTTGTACTGCATTAGACTTAAAGGTGAATTACATCTAGACCCCGACACATTTGGTCTAACTACACTTGGCCCCCTTGGTTAGTGTTCCTAACGTCAGATTAATGGAGTATACTCCCCAAATTACCCCTCCATAGGTGGGAAAAGTTTTGTGCCATAATTTAGTATATTTTGTGTAATTTTCAATAGTACAATGATCTAAGTGTAATTAAACCAAATGTCACGGGGTCTACATGCAATTCACCCTAGATTTAATTATCATGATTAAGGAATAGATTAACCTAGTAACTGATTTATCTTCATAGATGATATTGGTTCCAACATTGAGGGTGCTCATGCTGCAACTGCTCAGGGAAAATCCCAGCTTGTAAAAGCAGCTAAGACTCAGCGCTCAAATTCTTCTCTGGTGAGTTACAGAGATCCCAAGCCAGTGCAATAATATTGAGTTCGGCAAATTACATCTACTGATCCTGAGGTTTCCCATAATTACAATTTAGTCCCTCTATTTTCATAAATTACTAAAGAACTCCTTGACTTTTCACTTAATTACAAAAAATCCCTTAAACAATACACCATGAAGCCAAAATATGCAATTAATTAGCCTATTTCAGGGACTAAATTATAATTAGTTCTAAACTCAGGATAGTTGATGTAATTCGCCTATATAGTTTTTCTCTTTTTGTTACTTCTCCCTTTTGCAGACTTCCATCATGTCATCGTGTGATATTTGGTATCATTAAATTACTTAGATTTATCATATCTTACTTTGCTTTCTGCAGACTTGCTTGCTACTGGTGATTTTTGGCATCGTACTTCTCATAGTGATTATAGTACTTGCGGCCTGATGGTGGCAAGAATCCAGAAAGAGGTTCCGAGAATATATGTCTTTTCCTTTTGCTTTCTTTGCCATTTTTCCTCTGAAATCACAGCCCAAGTTGTTTCATAAATTGACAAGGCATTGCATATGTTTGAAGTGTGTTGTGTTGCTTTTTGAGTCAGATGACATTCTGTCAACTTATAGGCCAACTTACATCTAAATATTTTGAGGTTTAGTGCATTTACAAATAGACCGATCTAGTTTGAGTATTTATAGTCCCAGAAGTTTCAATAAATGTGTGTAACTTCCCAAAGTACCCCAACTAAAACCCTGAGGTGGGGTATTTTCAGGAGATTTACACATTTATTGAAAGTACTAGGGAGAGTAAATGGTAATATTTCAAACTTGAGCGATCAATTCGTGATTTCACCTAACTTCAGATGTAGTAGATGTAATTCGCCCCTGCTTTTATAACGTTGAGCAGAAACTGTTTTCCCTCCCAACTGTGGGAGCTACACTTTTCATTTGTAAATCCATCTTCTTGTCTGTCTGTGCTGTTTGTCCTTAAATTCTTTATTCTTATGATGTTTTGGATCGACAAACAATTTATTCATGAATATGTATGATTTATTCTTGAAAGTTTTAATTCAGAACATTGGTTGCTTCTTGACACAGAATTTACTATTCTTACAACTTTTGTATACTTGATACTCTATGAAAAAACTTGCACACATCCCGAGGGGATAATTGTAAGGTTCCTATAGTGAAATTATAGAAAGCACAATCTTCAAGGGTTTTGTGTAATTGATCCAAGTTTTAATGTGTAATTGCCTAATTGGTTCACAATCCAGCTGGAGTGCATAAAAATGTATGATTTATAAATAATAAAAATAGAACATATTTTCCCTATAACGTACTCAATAAATTCTGGACGACAATATTCCAAGGTACAACGAATATATATATTTTAATAAAGGATTACTTACCACTTATTATTATATTGGTCGTCTCTCTCACATCGTCTTATTCATAAAATATTAAATAATAATATCAATAATAAAATAAGCACGAGTGGCATATATAAATAGAATAAATATATTAAGTAATTATGGTTTTAATCACTTGGAGCAATATAAGAGACAACATCATCCTCTACACCATTACCATTGACAAAAGGGTGATGTAGTAGTTCCTCCACAGTCCCTCTCTTCCTCCATTCTCTCTCCAAACACCTCCTACAAAAGCTCCCGAACTCCGGCGATGCCGATTTGACGACGCTCTCAACGTTCTCCCCCATGCAGACGGCACACATCAGCGTCACCCAATCGAGTTTTTGTTCCGGCCCGACTAACGGGAAACGCCCCACGTAGCACTCCATCGCAACCACACCAAGCGACCACACGTCCCCCGCATAGCCATCGCGCCAGTAATCCCCGTCCCACCTCTCGGGATCCATCCTCTCAGGACTCATATAAGCACACGTACCCATAACATGTTCATCGGGAGTAAACCTAGTCGTTCTGTCCCCACCACTGCCATCGGTGAGAACCCGACTCGCTCCAAAGTCAGCTATTTTCACCTCCCCTCTCATGTTGACCAGTAAATTCGAAGGCTTTATGTCCCTGTGGACCACGTGAAGCCCGTGTAGATGCTGCAACCCTTTCAGCACGCTTCGTACTATCCCGGAAATGGCCTGCTCCGGCAACCGCTTCTTCCTGGATAGAATATCATGCAGCGATCCGGCATCCATGTACTCCATAGCAAAGCAGAGCCCGACTCCAAAATCGACCTCCGAGGACCCACCGTAGAATATTCCCACACACCTCACAACATACTGCGACGAGTCGATTCTCTGCAGAATCTCCGCCTCGCGGGAGGCGGACCCCACATCCTCCTTATCAAGAGTGCGGACTACTTTGAACGCATACACGATACTGGTGGGCTTGTGGGAGACCTTGTAAACCGTGCCGCCATTGCCGCGCCCAAGGACTGAGAGTTTCTCGAGGTCGGATAGGGTTGGAGAGTCAGCACTGGAGCCGCTGCTACTAGATGACGACGACGATGATGATGATGATAAGGAAGATGGGCTCAGCGCTCGCGCTGAAAGGCCCGGTGGTGGAGGTAGGATCAATCTTAGGGCTTGTTTTTGCCTTCTCTCCCTCACCAAAGTCATTTTTTCCTTTTGAGTTGCAGTAGAGTATACTAATTTATAAAAACACTGAGATATGTATATATATGACTGTCTATATATATGTTATTATATATGAATTCTTGATTTGTGAACGCGTTTAAGTGTGAATGTGATCAAGATTTGTCTCTAAAGAGTAGTGAGGTTTTGTGGTGGGATGAAATTTACTTCTGGCTGCGAGTGGAAATAGGTATTAAAACTGAGTATTGAGCTGCCATTTGTGATATTTCAGGTATCTGATACCTATTTCCATGGCTATGCATAAGCATGCTTCCTAAATACAATCCACTTTTATTGCTACTTAAAAACAAAATTGTACATAGTTGGTAGTTACACCGTGGCATTATTTGCCATTACACACTTATTTTGAAATATACAAAATAAGGAAATAATTAAGAAAGAAGGTAATTAAAATACAAAATTTATAAAACCCCATTTAATTACCATATAATTCACAAAATTCTGAGTGAGAATATTTTTGACCTATGAAACACGCAAATGGATACGGATACGTCGACACGGACGTGGTGAGAAGGATTTTTTTTGACATTTTACATTACAGAAGTGTCGGATACGGTGTCGGACACGACATGATACGTTAGGGCAGGACTTTTAGAAGTGTCTGTGCATCATAGTTTTTGAGATATATGTTGATATGAACGTATGATGCACGAACACTCCTAAATATATATGTCATCATGCCTTGTCTTATCGTGTCGGACATTTATCTAATAATAAATATCCAAAAATTTTGTATCACTAAATCCGTGTCGTGTCTATATAATTGCATCTATATTCTTATATTCGTATATCACAGCTCCGGACTCAATTTTTGTCGAGGCCGACTACCTATCTCATGTATGTAAAATCTTTTTATATCATATAGTTATTTTCGTATTGATAGTTTGAGATAGTTATTTTGAAAATTGTCTAAAATTGGAAGAGAAAAACAACATTAAAACATTTGTGGGGGCCTTGAATACTAGTTGATTTGTTTTGTTCATGATTTATTTTTTCAAATATGGGGATGGACATCCCTAAACAAATTACAACTACCCCTTATTAAGTTTTTGTAATCAAACAAATAACATCTGCCTTTTCATATACTTCATCAAAAATACTAATAGTATCATTCAGCAACCTACACACCGACACCAGTCACCACCACCCAATAGTAGGGGCGAGGTAGAGAGTGCTGAAGCATCAATTTTTAAATCATTCAAACATAGCATTACCGCAAAGAGATTACCGATAACTCGGGTACATTTGGTTAAAATACAAGTATTAGCCCAACTAAGGACCATTAGCCAGAATAAAAGCTTTTCATGATCAGTAGACAAGCCAAAACTCAAGAACTAAAACAGCAAAATAGATAAATAAGTTACATTTCATATGTGCAAAGAATACAGTGGAGGTCAATATGCTCAATCATGGTCACTTAAGAAAACTATCAGATAAAGTTTGGAAATCACCTCAGTTATAGAAGACAATCAACCTTTCTTTGCTTCTGATGATAGAAGCCCCATCTGCTCTGTGAGCTGTGCCATGTTCTCGGATTTGTCCCATCCATTCACCATCGGCTTCGTTTCAGTTCCCTGTGGAATATGAATATCATCTGCCGGAATCGAATCCATCTCGGTTTCAACTGGAGGTGGGCTCTGAAGGAACTTTTCCCAGAAGGGATCAATTACTCCCGGAAGTTCTTGTATATCATCCAGCAACGAGTTGTCCCATTCCATTTCTGGAGTAGGAGAAAAGCTGCCTAATTCTAATGGGATTTCTCCAATGAAATTGCCACCACCCGTTTCAGATCCCATGACATCAATGTTGCTGCTTTCTTGCTCCATTTGAGAAAGCTTGGGTATTATAGCATCATCTGTAACTGGCAGAGTAACAGGAGGCATTATCTCTTGCCTTCCAATTAGAGGACTCTCACCAGAAAATTGATTACCAACAATATCAGCAGGTGATTGAACCTCTGAGCTTGTTGGGACAACAAACGGCACCTCTTGAAGAGTCACCCCTGATACACGGTTTGAAGAACTGCCACGATCCAATGCATTAGATGGTGATGAACGGACATCATCATCAATGAAATTATCAGAAGCATTCCCAAAGTTTTCTAGTCTTGAAGAAGAATCCAGTTTCATAATCTGCTTGAGCATTGTTTGTGCAGCCTCGTTCATCAAAGGTTGGTATTTAACAATCTGACCATCAGATGGGCCAATAGAATTAATGTCATTTGGGCCACCTTCATCCTTAAGTCTCCTCTTTTTACTTCCTTCGGATATAACACTATTATTTGGCTGCTGCTGCATAAGCTGTGCAAGAAATCCAGGGCTGTTGACGGCTTTTGCAAGGAATGACATCATCTGCTGCTGACGCTGTTCCATACCCTGAAGACGTTGAACCATTGCTTGCAACTGTGTATCAGTGGTTTGTTGCTGCTGCCTCAACCTAACAAGCTCCTGCATTAACACATTCTTGTCTCTCTTAAGTCTCTCTACTTCTTCTTCAAGACCAAATTTCCCAACCTCAACACATGCTCCAATGTTCGGACTCTGCGCCTTTCCTTGTTGTTGCTGGTGTGGAGGGGGGCCATGTGCAGGTTTTCGGCGGGTGATACTTTTGAGAAGATGCTTTTGTCCTCTTAAGAATCCCTCATTTGCAAACTCCCAGCGGTCTGGATCAACCTTTCTAAAACCCTGTTTCTCAAAAAAAAATAAATACAAAAGGAAGTAAAACAGAATGGTCAGAAAAACTAACCATTATATCGCAATATAAACATCAGGAGCAAAAAAGGAGAGCAACTAATGAGATCTTTGTTTGAAAGGATTGATCCAGCACTCGTGTGCTGTTGTCTAAAGCTAAGCTCACGTTATAATTTACAGAGTGAAAGGTTAGAATATTATTTCCAGACTGTCAAACAAATAACATTAAAGTCAACAGCAACTCCAGAACAGATTTCTCAAATCAAGTATCAAGCAGATCTAGAAGTGTTAAATAGATGCTTATGTCAAAAGCTTTTGTTTCGCCACACTGTTTAGAGCACACATACCATTTTAACATTGAATTAACCAACCAGTAAATCAGTGTAAATGAGAACATTGGTTGTTTCATGAACGCAGTTGCAAAGGTCAAGATCATCTGCTAATGGCTCTTCTTGACTTCGACGATCTTCTCTACTAATCAAGCTGGCAGAAAAGCCTCAGTCGATGTCGAAGAACCTTGCCTAAACCATGAGGAAGATTATATATCACAAGAGGCCTCGCATTTTAGTAATCTTCTAGTATGTTGAGTCCCTCTACAAAATTTATTTTCACATCAGGCAGAGTTAATCACATTTCATGCTTATGATGAAAACTCAGTTCACAGTCATAATCCCAAAAAAGATTTTTTTGGTGCCCATTGATGGTGAAGCATCAGAACATCGGGAAAGTAGGTGTCCGAAAATGTTTTACTCCAAATATACAGACAAATCTACATTAAGCAATAAAAAGAAGAAAATGCAACATATCTGAACATCATCATTTGCTCCGTACTTTTGGCTTGCAGCTTGATTTTGAAGTATCAACTAGTAGATTAATCAATAAAATTTCATTGAATAACAAGTAGCATTGACAGCTTAGGAAAGCATAGAAATGTGCAACCAAATAAAGTAATGACCCCGACCAAAAAAAAAATAAAAAAAAGTAATGACATAGTTGAATTCGCTAAATTGTGCAAACTTAGCATCTAGGGGACCTAACTTGTCACAAATTATAAGATATTAATATATATATATATATATATATATATATATATATATATATATATATATATATATATATATTAATATCTATATATGTGTGTGTGTGTGAATGGCTAAGTCTGCAGGTGTTTTTTAGATGGTTGTGATTGTTTGACTACATATTGATTTTCAAGTGTTATTTTTTCTAAATTGAGAGAGGCCATTAAGGGCAAGTTCTAAACCTAAGAAGGTAATGCAGGATTTTTCCTTTCTTCCCAAACTTGTAAAAGGAAAGGCAAAATTCAGTTTAAATCAAATGTAACTATGCAAGTGTTAGGTTCTACTTCTCAGTCTCTCAAAATTGGTCCTTCCCTTTCTCTTTTCCTTCTCTTAAGAAGTTTCGCTAATCTTGATTCTGAGAGGTTAATATAAACACAACTAGAGGAATGAAAATGTTAACATGTGTCCAGCATGATATGATTTAATAAGATTTCAAGAAAATCTGACATATTTCCAAAGGCCATTTATTTTCAATGGAACTTTTTAAGTACCGAATTTCAGTTATTTTCCAAACAACAAAAGGATCCCACCAGTCCATGTTTAATGAGAGACACCCTAAGGGAAATAAGTACATAGATGCTACTGTTCCACCCACCAAGGAACGAAGCATATCATTGCTTCACTTTGGAAGAGTCTCAAGTCTCATCCCAGTACTACAGCCACAAATCTATGACTTCTAAGGGGCACCCAAAAGTCTTATTATTGACATCAATATCACCATTCAATTATAAAATTAAAACAACAGGATCATAGAGAAAGTCCCACTTTAAGCTTCACAAGCACAAAACTCTAAATATAAAACTCCGAGCACAACTCAACCCACATTCACAGATTTCCTACAAGTAAATGCACATGAGTTTCTCAAGCAATAAATTAGTTTATAGTGTACTAATTTATCTACCCCAGAATATCATCTAAGACAAACATATGACTGGCTAACCAAAACATACCGTTAATACACTAGACCAAGCATACTCCATTCAAGAAAATTGTAATCTCATATCTGCCGATAGAGTTGTCAAACATGTAAACACATAAAACTCCGAAACTAGTCAAATAACAGTTAAGTAAACTTTGAAATCACCAAAAGAGCGGAAGTAATAAACGAAGCTGGGTCAAACATCCAAAGAGCACAAAATAGATATAAGGGGTCACCGGTCGCCACATACACGAACAACAAGCATTAGCCATCAAGCACATAAACAAAGAGCAAAAGGAATCAGGTTTCGTTCGTGAACAAGACAATTAAAAGTACAGCTGAACCCAATGACCTCGAAAACAAACCAAATATTCCAATCGAAGACTAAAACAAAAAATGGCACAATGAATAACACTCCTCCAGGAAGGAGAAAACATACATAAGTATTGAGCTGGCGAACAAAACTGGAGAAATTGTTGTGCTTGAAGTACTTCGGCAGCAAGTCCCTGGCAAACTCCGCCGAATCCCACACCACGAAGCTGTTGTTTGTGGGGCTCCACGACACTATCTTGTCTGTGCTCGGATCCTCCACCATGTCGTACGTCTTCACCAGAAACGGCGGCGGAGCATTCGACGCCGGCAACGGCGCCGGCGCTGGCGCCGGAGTCTGCCCTACTCCATCTCCGCCATTGGTAATCGTAGAAGAACTAGAGGCTGCCTCCATATACTTAAGCTACAGACAACAAACAATTAAGTACAGCAGTCAGCAGGTACTGAGATCAAATACCTCGATATGATATTGATTTCTGCGTAGTATCAAGGGTTTATGTTGAGGGGTTGAAAAGAAAAGGGAGTAAAATCCCTAGAATCTTGAAGAGGAAAATGAAAAATTGAGTGAGAAATAATAATATATTTTTTTTATTATAAGAAAAAAAGTGCAATTTGCTGTTTGCCTAAAAAACAGAGCAACGTCACTGATAGGGCATTAAAACGGCAAAATTTGGACCTAAACTATAAGTTCTTTTTAATTAAAAATTACATTTATATCTATACAAAAATTTCATAATTATAAGATTTACTCAAGCGTTTAGGGTTTTTTAGGATTTGGTCAAATTTTTAGTGGAAATATTTCTAACGCAACCATAAAAACTATATATTTGAGAATTAAGTATAATATTTTAACTAAGAGAGTCATGCCTTTGTTATTTAACAAATTCTCATGTAGTTCAAATTTAATATTACTTAGATCTGTTTTGTTTAGTCCAAAGGAAAAGGAAATTGAACATTATGATGTATTCACTAAATACTAGTATTTATTCCTGCATTGTACGGGGAAATTTATTTATAATTAATAAAATATATAAATAATTAATTAATTCATAATTTAAAACATACATCAAAATAATTCTTTTTATCTTGAACTATATATATAAAAAAACTCATTATATATATATATATTTTTTTTTAAACTCATGCACACAATCAATACATATATATATATATATATATATATAATTTTTTTTTTAAACTCATGCACACAATCAATACAAAAATAATAAAATGATAATTAAAATATAAAAAAATATTTAATAAGAGACCATATAACTAATGATTGGAATCTCTTGTATACTTGATATTATTTTTTTGTTGAATAATTTGTTATTATTTCATTATTAAATAATAATAATATTCATTTATATTATGAAAATACTAATATATAAATATAATAACTTAACCAATTTATTAACATTGAAATGAAATATAATTTTTCCACCGCAAAATGAAAATGAAACACTTGTATTTAGGGTTTTTTCTAAAAAAAATTAACTATTTTATTATTTTATAATATTAAGATAATAATAAAATTTAATTAAATATATATTTTAAAAAATGTATGTAATTATGTGACCTCACAAATAATTAAAAGAAAGTTTGGAAAAATAATTACATGATAGATAAAAAGAATACAAAATAAAAAAATTATTGATTATATAACTAAATAATCTTTTGCCCAAATATTGTTAATATTTGTTGAATGGTAATTTTTCTATACTATGCTTTCATGTACAAATTGAATATTATATTTAAATTATAAATAGTTTTAAGCTCCCTACCCGTCTTTCTTTGAACTTATTTTTTAGCATATAAATACAAAGTTCATACTGATTAGTAAAGCTTATTAAAATTTAGTTAAAATTATTTCTTGATTGAAATTTTCATAATCAATATTATATAAAATAGTTATTTAATTCTATAATTAAATAGGAGTTACAAATTTTTTAATATAAATAAATATATGGAATGTCAATTAAATATACATGTAAGTTACAAAAATAATAATTAATGAACTTATTTATAGACACAATTGACATGGCAAAATGAACTAATTCTAACTAATCCAACTCATTAACACGTAAGCATGTTTCCTAAAACATCCCACTTAATCATTTTCATATATATATATATATATATATATATATATATATGATTTGAGTGAGTTAGATCATATTTTAGATTCCTTGAATATTTGTTCGAATACACATTCACTAGTACGTGGGTTTTTTTCTTAAAATATGGGTTACAGATTATAATTAACGAATTTTATGAGGATGTAAAAATAAATAATCTGTCACTTTTCCAATTCCGGTAGCCAAAATCATTAAAATGATAATTTTTTTAATTATCATGTAAAAATAATAGTCATATTTCTCGCTATACACGCACCATAATAATATAAAAATTAAAATACCTTTGTTATAATTACGATCAAAATACCAGATTCTGCACTATAAAATTGCTATGGCAAAGCCTAAACCTCTAGTTTCTTTTCCCCCACGCTATTTCAAATCTCAGCTGTGCCAAATTCCTAAATCGACAGTCAAATCTAGGGGCAAAATGAAAGCTTTGTGTCTTTATATATAACAAAATTCAGAGTTATTATGAACTTTATGGGGTTTATAAGTTAATTTTTACTCTATTTTAATCTCAATATTCACGAGCGTCAAATACTCGTTGCCCCAAGAGAGTCAAATGGACTTTGTTTAATTTCTCAAATAGGCAATTAGAAATTAATTTAACACAAAAGTGGATCCAAACATTCTGTGTTAATACAGGATGGTTTCTGGTATTTCAATAACAAATTATAATCAACTCTCTCTAACAAGAGGGATCCGTGGCGCAATGGTAGCGCGTCTGACTCCAGATCAGAAGGTTGTGTGTTCGATTCACGTCGGGTTCAAAATCCCCGATCTTAATATCCCTGTATTTTTTTTAATTATAAATTTTATATATTTTGTATGAATTTCATATTTACTTCACAGGACATTGAACTATTTTCAAATTTATATTAGAATTTTTTGATTCATTTTCTTTCGTTATTTTGTTTAAATTCCGCTATAATGTAAGATGAGATGATAAAAAAAATTTAGTTCAATATCTATTATAGTTTCTCAATATCAAGTTAAGTTTCAAATAAATTATTAGATTTGGCCCAATAACGACCTGATATTACTTCTATTGTACTTCTCCATTTAGGAAAAGTTATTTATACTTATAATTAATTAAATTGTATCATTGTAATATAATTAAATTATATCCATTTCAAATCTTCGCACCAATGAAAGAAAAAGAAAATGAAACTATCAAAAAAAAAAAGAAAAGAAAATCCCCATCCCTCTGTTGTCCTCTTAGAGACCGTACAGCCACTCGCTCTCTTTTTCAAGGCCAAAAGCAATTTGAACTTTTTCTTAATAAATCAATTACTTTTCTACTCTTTTTCTTTTTCCTCTCCCAAATTCTAGGTTTTTTTTTTCCAATTTCCTTCAACCCTTCGACATAAACCCTAATTCTTCGCGGAAATCATATCTTTTTCTCGAATGTTAAATGACACAGAGGGAATTTGATGACTGTACCTGGGATTGTTATTTATATTGTTTTCTGTAGCTTAAGTATATGAAGGCGGCGGCTGCCTCGAGTTCTTCTACTATTACGAACGGCGGAGATGATGTAGGGCAAGCTCCGCCGCCGGCGCCGATGCCGGCGTCGAATGCTCCGCCGCCGTTTCTGGTGAAGACGTACGACATGGTGGAAGACCCGAGCACAGATAAGATAGTGTCATGGAGCCCCACAAACAACAGCTTCGTGGTGTGGGACTCGGCGGAGTTCGCCAGAGACTTGCTGCCGAAGTACTTCAAGCACAACAATTTCTCCAGCTTTGTTCGACAGCTTAATACTTATGTATGTTTTCTTGTTGCCGCAGGAGTCCCTTTGGGGCTTTTTTTGTTTCAATTTTTTGATTGGCTTAATTTGATTTTGAGGTTCAGTGGATTCAGCTGGCGCGTTAATTCATTGTTCACTTACGACTTACGAGACTTGATACCGTTTGTTGGTTTTTTGTTTTCTTGATACAAAATGCTCATGTATGTATTAACTAGCTCCATTGATTTCATTGTGCTTTCCTGGTGATATTTGACTCGTAGATAAAAACTTCATGATATTCTGAGTTTTCTGTATTTAGTATTTACATTGTTTGATTATTCTATTGGCAGATATGATCTTATGATGTTGGTGATTTTAGGCTTATGTTTGTCTTATATGATGTTCCCGATTAAGTCGGAATGTGGTTTATTATTTGCTTACTGGGAGAAATTAGAACTCAATAAACTAATTTCTTACTTGAGAATGTTATGTGTTTTCTTTGTCGTGGAAAATCTGTGAATGTGAGTTGTGAGTGCGTTGAGTTTTGGTTATAGGGTTTTGTTCTCTTGAAGCTTGAAAGTCACTATGACCCTGATGTTTAAATATTGAAAGTTCGGATGGTGAATCATGAAATATGTATTGCTTGAAATAATATAGGCATCACATAATAAAACTTTGGGGTGCTCACATAATATTGAAAGTTCTGAATGGTGAATCATCAATTAATGTATTTCTCCCTTGTATTTTCCTTTTGTGTCTGGGGCACACCTTTTGCCCAGATCTGTGACTGAAAAAGCGGTCTTATTTCCACTGTTTAGGAAAGAACTGAAATTCTGTACTGAAAGTGCCATTTGGTGTTGGAGAGAGTATAGGATTTAAAATGTCGGAATTTCTTGAAATCTTATCAAACATGCCATGGTGCGTGTATTGACATTTTTCATTTTTCTAGTTGTGTTTATATTTACCTCTCTGAGAATCAAGGCTTGTGAAACTACTTTCTATAGACTTTGTCTATCACCAAGATTAACCCCCTAAACCACTCTTAAAGAGAAGAAAAAACCACTTTCTGAGATATGGAAGAAGAACCGATCAGTTAAGTTTTATCTAATTTCTGCCTTTCCTTTCAGAAGTTCGGGAAGAAAGGAAATCCTGCACTGACATTTGCAGGTTTACATCTCCCCCTCAACGCACTCTCTGTATTCAGAACAAATAACACCTTGAAAACCAAGATCTACTCAAATACGCATGCACATGCCTAATAAACACCAGCAGGCATAGCCATATTACACACACACATATATATGGAAAGATATTGTACTGTTTCAAGTATCTCCCGTAAATGCTAAGTTTCCACAGCTTAGTGAATGCACCAACATCATTGCTCTTACTTAGCTGTACATGTTTATGTTTGTTCTTCAATTATAGTTGGTTGATTACCTTATGTATTTTAGACATCAAAATCAAGCTGCAAGCCAAAAGTTCGGTGAGGGACAATATTGTTGTTCACACATGTTACATTTTCTTCTTTTATTGCAGAAGTCAGATTTTTTGTATATCTGGAATATACATTTTTGCTCAATGTGCACCAAAATAAACTTTTTGGGGATTAGTTTTCCTGACCATTCTATTTACTTCCCTTTTTTGGAGGAACAGGGTTTTAGAAAGGTCGATCCAGATCGTTGGGAGTTTGCAAATGAGGGATTCTTAAGAGGGCAAAAGCATCTTCTCAAAAGCATCACCCGTCGAAAACCTGCACATGGGCCTCCTCCACACCAGCAACAACAACAACCAAAGGCACAGAGTCCTAACATTGGAGCATGTGTTGAGGTTGGGAAATTTGGTCTTGAAGAAGAAGTCGAGAGGCTTAAGAGAGACAAAAATGTGTTAATGCAGGAGCTTGTTAGGTTGAGGCAGCAGCAACAAACTACTGATACACAGTTACAAGCAATGGTTCATCGACTTCAGGGTATGGAACAGCGTCAGCAGCAGATGATGTCGTTCCTCGCAAAAGCTGTCAACAGCCCTGGATTTCTTGCACAGCTTATGCAGCAGCAACCAAATAATAGCGGTATATCCGGAGGAAATAAAAAGAGGAGACTTAAGGACGAAGGTGGCTCAAATGACGCTAATTCTCTTGGCCCATCTGATGGTCAGATTGTTAAATACCAACCGTTGATGAACGAGGCTGCACAAACAATGCTCGAGCAGATTATGAAATTAAATTCTTCTTCCAGGCTTGAAAACAGCTTTGGAAATGACTCAACAAACCGTGTATCGGGTGTAACTCTTCAAGAGGTCCAATCTCCGGCTGAAATTGTTGCTAATAATCAATTTTCGAGTGAGAGTCCTCTAATTGGAACACAAGAAATAATGCCTCCTGTTACTCTGCCAGCAACAGATGATGCTGTAATAATACCTGAGCTTTCTCAAATGGTGGCAGAAAGCAGCAATGTTGATATCATGGACTCTATCCCATTAGAAATAGGCAGCTTTTCTCCTAATCAAGAATTGGAATGGGACAACTCGTTGCTGGATGATATACAAGAACTTCCTGGAGTTGTCGACCCCTTCTGGGAAAAGTTCCTTCAGAGCTCACCTACAATGGAGACCGAAATGGACTCGACTCTGACACATGATATTCATATTCCACAGGGAACTGAAACAAACATGGCACAGCTCACAGAGCAGATGGGGCTTCTATCATCTGAAGCCAAAGAAGTTTGATTTTGTCTAACTGAGGTGATTTCCAAACTTTATCTGATAGTTTACCTAAGTGACCATGATTGAGCATGTTGACTAACGAGAAGTCGTATCCACTTGGTCCATACACTGTAGTATTCTTTGCACATATGAATTGTAACTTGTTTAGACGTTTTCGTTGTTTTATTGTAAAGACTTCATATCTACTATTCATCTAGGTCCTTTTTCTTTTGTTGATGTGTAAGTTATTTTGGCTTGTATAGACCATGAAAAGCTTTTATTCTGGGTAAAGGTCCTCAGTTGAGCTAATATACTTGTATTTTAATCAATAGGTTTAAACTCTTTAAATTTAGGGCGAATTACATTTACTAACTGCGAGGTTTGATCTAGTTACAATTTAGTCCCTCTGTTTTCAGAAATTACATAGAACTCCATGACATTTCACATATATACAAAAAAAACCCCTAAAATAGGCTGATTGTTGCATTTTTTCTTTCTCCATGTATGGTTTCTGGGAGGTTTTTTTAATATAAGAAAATGTTGGTAGTTCTTTGTATTTAAGAAAAAAGATGGATTAAATTGTAATTAGATCAAACCTCAACCCCCCACCCCCACCCCCTCCTCCTCCCCACCCAATTCCTTTGTTTCTTCCGGGTGGTGGGGTCCGTGTGAGGGTGTTGAATGATACTATTAAGTATTTTCAATGCAGTAAATGAAAACGCAGATGTCGTATGTTTGATTACAAAATCTTATAATTATTTTTTTGGTCGATTTATTTTAAAAAGCTTCTCACATCTTATAAAATATTTTTTTTGTATAAAAATAAGATTATGAGCATATAAGATGATAGTGAATTGTATAGTTTAAATGAACAAAATAAGAAAGTGTTTAAAATCTTATAAATAAGTTGGGGTTCTCCAACTTTTGTTTTTTTGAGCTTATAAGCTCTTAAATAAAGTATACTATGTTTTAAAAGAGTTTATAATGTTAGTCAAACACCCTCTTGGTTAGATTGAGTGGATGACGATTATTATGGCTGTTGACTTACTTAAGTACAGTATGTGAGATTACCTTGTTCAGGCTTAATCACATATAATGTATATTTCAATCTCTCCATCTTGGCAATAAATAAAAGTAGTTTTCTACCAAAAAAAGGTTAATAAATGTAAAGTTCATTTGGATTCTCTCCGATCGTCCTTCTTGGCGGTTTCCCTATATAATTTCACCATTAATGCAACCTTCATTTTGCTCATTACGTAGTTAGTATTAGTACCTCTAAGGGATATATTACACTGTTCTTATTCCCAAAATTAAGAAGATGAAACCCAAGAATTTAGTTAAAAAGTTATAAATAATAATTGTCTGTTAAGACTTATCTATTACAATCTCAAACTTTTTACAAATATATTTATAACCGGCAGTAATTTAGTCAACACAAATCAGCAAAATCGTAATCCCAATGCCTAAGAATTATGTACATTAGTTGCCTAAGAATTATGTACATTAGTATCATCATCTTCTTCCTCCTCTGGCTTCACAAAGAACTCAATGTAAGCGATCCGGCTAGGTTGCTGATAGCCAACAGCATCGACGTGAGAATGTGGAACGGATGGTTTGACTACTGAAACAAGGTGCTGAACTTTGAGCATCCCGCCTCTTCCAATAGTCAACTTGCTCCCTCGATTGTCTCTTATCACACTGCTTGGTATGTTCGAAGTCGTTGCTTTGAGAAATTTGTACTTGTACCTGAGGAATGATTCTCTTTCATTATTATTATTAGCGCCAATTAGATCCGATTACTTCAAAGTTTGGCGAGTTTACAAGTCGATCTCTAATGAGAAATTACCATATAGTCCCCTAAAGTTTCAATAGTTATGTAAATCTTCAAAAAGTACTCCCAACTGAAACCCTAAGTAGGAGCATTTTCGGAAGACTCACACATTTATTGAACACATCAGTAACTATACGGCAATCTTTTCTAATTAGAGGGATCGATTTGTAATTTCACACATCATGTTATTATAATTTGTCTTTTTAAAAGAGGTAGAGGTGTGAATCAATTGATGGGGAAGGATCAGGCTAGCTTTTAGTGAAGGAACCTGTGAGAGACTTGACGATCACAACTGAATGCAATCAAGAGGTCTGTATTTGCGTAGTAACTGAAGTCTATCTGTAAATCCCCATGACCTTCGCCTCTGAAGATGACAATCGGGGGTGTTGGCTGTAGCTTTATCTGAATGCTGGACCCAGGCCATTCAAGATCATCTATAGCTTCCTTCAGAGCTGCAGACTGTTAACAAAGAATCATTTTGCTGACAGAAGTATGATTCACAATATAGTAGTCGAAAATACGATTAGATCACAGTAAAATATTGTTGACCACAGATAGATGTTGTCCTGAAATATTCACCAGATAAAACTGTCCAAAATCAATAAAGCTAAGGATATTCTATTCTGACAAAACCAGTTAGAGTTGGTGCATAATACCTAAGGGTGAATTATATCTACTACCCCTGAGGTTTTCCAAAAGTGCAATTTAGTTCCTCTGTTTTTGGAATTACAAAAACCTTCATGACATTTAATTTTATTATAAAAAGACCCCCTGAACTACACAATATGAAGCCAAAAAAAATTGCAAATTATGAACCTTCAAGGGCAACTTTTCAATTACACAACTTAATAGTTGAAATTTATGAATCACTTCCAACACTAAGCTCTAAATCATCCACGTAACATGATCATCCAAGAAGCATATAGATGTTTAGGGGTTCAGAATGTGAGATTTCAAGATGTTTCATTAAACTAGAGAATATCATCCTTTCTTATATTAATAGATTCAGATAGCCTAAATCATGATTAACAGTAAACTTGTAGGAACAAAGCAATTTAAGTAAAGCATAAGAGACTAAATGTACTTTAACCGTAAAACTCAGAGGCGTGCTTCCAGAAGGTTCAAAGTTGTAGTCCCATGAGATGGTCTCTGGAATCCTTGTCCTAATCTCAGCATAAATGCACGCGTCAGGAGAATCGACAGATCTAGCACATTCGAAACAAGTAACAAATATGCCATATTAGGTAAACATTTCAAGAGGAAAACAGGTCACTTGCATGTAGAAAAGCAAAATATTTCTCAAACTTTGTGGACAAGCACAATTATTATAAAGATCCGCAGCATCCCTCAGATATTATTAGCTCAAGTAAATTTTTTTATCACATTGATGAACGAAATCAGGTTTCACATCTTCCAGGTACAACAATTTGACTGATTAAAGGAGGGACAACTTGTATAAACGTAAACGAATCATATAAGATAAAAAGTCGTCATCATCACTTGTGCCCATTCTCTTATTTGCATTTTAACTTCGGTTACTAGTTCATTGTTTTCAGTTTATGCTTATAACAAACTTAATTGCTGTTTGCCCAGAACATTTCCTTTTTCGCATCAAATTCCCCACTAATTAACACACCCTTATGGTGACTTGTACCCATTTTAACATTTATGACTTCCATTGTTGTTCGGCATCATATTCCATGTCATATATCCTGAAATTAACACTATGATTGGTTCTATGTTTTTAGGGAGTAATGGAAATAAAATGTATATTTGGTGTTGGTTGCTGAGGAAATAGGAGAGAAAGAAAAGAAAGGGAAATTGGGACAAAAAAACACACTAGTAAAGGAAATTCCTTTTCCCTCACAAAATGGTGAGGGAAAGAGAGAGAAGACAAGAAGTAGCTTACTCTCATCCACAACCCATCTCTTCATTTTTATTCTACACCATCACTCAATTTACCCTTCCAATCAACTCCACTCAATTCGGAAAACTCATTTTCCTCACTATTTTCTTCAACAACCAAACATGTCGTGGATTATAAAATGTGCGAATTACAGCTACAACCATTGAAGGTAGGTGAAATTACAAATGGATCCCTCTAGTTATAGTCCTTGATATTTTAGAAAGATTTACACGTTTATTGGAACATCACGAACTTTATAATTTCACCTAGCTTTAGGGTAGTAAATGCGAATCACCATTATAAAATTCATTTTCTTTTCTATTCTTTTCCTAACAAAACCTAGAAACCGTTGTATTTTAACAGAACAAAGACAAAACATTGAAGAGAACCCACCGGAGGAGCAGCTGCATGTCTGGCCCTGGATACCGGAGCTCGAGAATATTCGAGTGCCCAGGGACTGAAAATGTATTGAGACAATCCACAAACAGTCCTAAACTCATCCCAAATCGTGGCCGTCCATGCGCTCCATAATCATATTTAACAAATAGCTATGAAGTAAATCCAAAAAAGGTGAGTAAATGCAGGAAAAATTTCACTAACAGATACTGTTTCAACTCTTTTTCAAAATAGCAATTAAGTACCACGGAAAAATACCTCACGTTGTAAATAAACTTTGGCCTGAAGACAACTGGTTTCTTCGACGATTATCACTATGCCATGTTCAGATAGTTCTACAACAGTATCCTAGTTTATGCCGGAGATCGAATTGTTATTTACTGTTGTAATTAGAAACTGAGAGAGAGAGAGAGAAGCTGAAGAAAAGTGGAAGAATAGGAATAATTACTTGATGGCGCTTCCATCGGACGGAGGTGAGGGCGTCGACTATGCCTTGGACGCTGTCAAGTTCGCAGACCAAGTCTGGTACCTCCGCCGACGAGCTCATTTCTCCTCCGCCGCCAAAAGTTGTGAGGAGGGAAAATTAGTATTTTTCTACAGGACGTGTGCTAATTTCAAAACTGGTTATATATTTACGCAACACTCAATTGCAAGGTGGCCAAAATATTGGATAACTGATGGGCTTTTGTCTGATTTGTCCAATTAAATTCCAAACTTAATCCTAGGTGGGCCTTCAATTTATTCAATTAAAGGCCCAATCCAATTTGAGACCAATTTTGTGAGTCTAATGATCCTTTCCTCATCAATTGATTCCCACGCCACCAGTCACCGAGTGACGTAATTTAGTAGTTCGGCATTATGCTAATTTAATCAGAGGTTTTGAATTCGAGTTATTGGGAACAACTTCCATTAATATATAGCGATTTATATCTTCCTCCGACAAGTTCTATACCTAATATGCAATGCTTTTAAAGTTAGAGGATAGATTATCCATTTCTATAAACTTATATCTCAAAAAATCTCAACCGTAAGAAGTTGACCGATGAAATCTCAAAATTTCCCCGGTCATTCATCTCAATTGTACAAAGTTGACGGATGAAATCTCAACATTTCCCCGGTTATTATTATCGAAAAGCATGCAACTAAAAACTATACCAAACAATAATGAGGCATGGTATTGCAGTATCCAACAAATGACTAGATATCTTTACGAGGCAAAATAAGTGGGGTAAAAAATGAAAATAATGGTAATGGAGTGTGTATATATTAATTTTTATAAATATCAAAATTCATCCAACTGTGTGTTGCTTGCAGCCATTGGGGGTAAAATGATTGGAGCTTCGCCTCACAATTTTCCTACACAAGTAGCAGTAATGGTTTTGGCATGCCCAACAGAACACGTGATTGTTATTTCCCACCTGCATATAATTTAAATTACAAATAGGGTCAATTACAAATAACCCCTCAGTTTGGCACTGTTTGCCAAAAATACCATTAAACCTTGAATATAACGGAAAACACCCTGAAGTTTGGCCGATGATAATGAAAAACACCTTCAAACTAATGGAAAATCAATGACTCAGGATGATTTTTGTAATTATCAAGGTTTTAGAGTATTTCTTGAAAAATGATCAAACCTCAGAGTGTTTTTCGTAATTATTCCTTACAAATATAAGAAACACATTCAAGACAAAAAAAAACCCGAGAAAATACAACTCAGATCATAATAATAACAACGTTCGAGGTTTGCACAAAAATTTGAAAAACTATTGAAACCTTATAAATACACCTGATAAACTGAAACCTTACAAATACTCACTTGAAACATAAAAATGTATACATAATATCCCTTAAAAACCTTACAAATATCTCCTCATGGATAAGTGTAAAGTTACAAGCTCCGATAATGAAATTGTAAAAGTTACCAACTTAAGTGCTTTTGTGTAATATAGCCTACTATTTAGTATAGCTTGAGGGTTTACTTTCGGTGTATCAATTTTCTTTTTTATATTCTTAATTCAATTTTTGTTCCTTCATCTCCCCAATTTTCCACGTACTTGCTTTTGTGTCTCCTCTATCATTCGGTCCCTAATTTTTCCTCTTTCTAATCGCTTATCTCTCTCATTATTCTACACTTTTTTAGTTATTATTTTAACTACAGAACATCTAATCTGAAAGAATTACTTTTCCTTTTCTTATCAAAATAAATATTAAAAACTTAAATTCATATAAAAGTCTAATAACTATTTAATAAGTTTAGAATATTGAGAGAGAAGATACAAATTGTTGAAGTATTACTATTATTTACTAAGTAATTGATTCTTGAATTATTATTATTTCCAAGTATTTCCATCAATAATTTTCAGGAGTTATTTGATGACTAAAATAACTAAGTGGTTGCCGTAATAACCTACTCTATAGACTATAAGTATGTATCCTTCACCTTGCTTTTCTTTTCTGTGATATATAAAACTTATAAAGCTGGAAATAATAATTAAAAAAAAAAAAAAACTGAGCTAAGATTTTCCGCACCTTCACGTTAGGCTGACTGCATAATGGGCATGGATGAGAATTATCAGCATTCGTTGCTGCTTGAACCTGACGAACAACTGCTCGATCATTCGTCCTCTCCTCCAACCTCCGACGCACTGCTTGAACCCGATCAACACGTGCTAGAACATTCATCATCTCCTCCCACCTCTGAACGTCATCTGTGGGGAAAAGATCACATTGCCCTTCCTCCCTTCATTGGCACAAAACAAGAAATGAGGAAAAGAATAGAGAAAGCCACATAAATTTGAAGGGCAGATTATGACAATATCAATCCCTCTTGTTTAAAAAATTATAATATCGTCCCTGGGGTTCAAATAAATGTGTAAATTTCCCGAAAATACCCCAAAGATAAACCTGGCTGAAAGTTTACACATTTATTGAAAGTGCAGGTGCTATATCGTAATTTCTCAAACTAGAGGGATTGATTTGTAAATGCACCAAACTTCAAGGTAGTCAAATGTAATATGCTCTAAATTCAATATGAAGTGAATACTAATTTCCCATATAATAAAACTAAATTCTGTCTATTATAACGTTAAGCAGAGCACAAACCCGAAATGGTCGTATCCTTTGATTGCTTTATTACAGCGGTAGCAGAAAAATTGTCCACAATTACCACACACCATCTTATTGCAACCTTCGGTTCGAGATATAGCCATCTTACAAGAAGGGCATTGTTTGGCACTATTTGCTATCTCCTTGACGCTAAGAAGCTGATTGATCATATCTTGCTCACGCCGCCTTTCTTCTTCCTTCATTAAGGTTAAGGTTTGTGTCTCCTGATGCCAAAAATCGAGATCCCAACTAAATAATTAAGGGCAATAAAAAATCTACAGACGGAGTTAACTGAGCTCCCTTATAACTATCATGAAATACATAAAACTCCCTTCTTAGTTCCAAAATTACAATAACTAATCCCCCACTTCCGAGTGTAGGAACTCAATCGAAACTGGCAAAAGTTATTCATAAACTTGGATAACATCATTGAAACATAGAATAATTAAAACTTCACTAAATTTCGAATTACGACAGCATTCAACCATGCGTAACAATCAACGGAAGGGTGTAACTGCAAGGTTGGAACATCTTACAAGGGAGGTGTGCGTTATTTTAAAACCAAGAAAAGGCAATGCATATTTATGTATTTTTATACAAATTGGACAAAACCTCCATACCTTCAAAATAGCTAGCTTCATCTCGATCGTCATGCATGCAACTCCAACATGTCGTTTCTCTCTGCAAAGAGAACAAAAGCTGTAGTAGCATTTCGAGCATTGTGCATGATTTTCTTCCTCTTCTAGACAAGCTGTTTCACATCTTGGACAATAAACAACATCAGTCATTGATTCAAGTGATTTTTGTAAGGTCAATGACTCCCATCTTTCAAACTCTTCATCACCAAGTAATCTTTTGAGTAAACCCGGTGGAATCATGCCTTCGCATTTGGGTTCTGGACATCTAAGTTTTAATACAGTTCCTTCTGCTATATGCATGTCTGAAAAAGTTTTCATGCATTTCTCGCAGAAGAAGTGTTGACATGGCAGCCTAATAAACTCCGAACCTGATAAAGGACATGAAAGACAATTAATGACTGTTTTGGTGATGGTTTTCTAGTGTGAGGGGGTACAGTTGTAATTTCCCATACCTCAAGGGTCGTGGTGTAATTACCCCTAATTTCAAAGCTGAGTCAAATAAGAGCTCTTTTTCCTTTTTTTTAGCATTTTTAAGCTTTACAAGAGCCTTTGGCTTCTTCAAGGTTTTAAGAGTGAGTATCTTCTCATGAATAATTTTATATTTAATGTTCATAAAGGCACATGTAATTAATTAAGCCGAATTGGCCACAACAACCAATTATTTCCCTGTATGAATAAGCATAATAATATGAGTTTTACAAATCCGTTTACTAAAGTTGAAATATAGATTTAAATGGTTTTATATAAATACAAGACCAATGAATTAGTTTGGTATCTACACTAGTTCAATAGTCGTATCATGTTCATATATAAATTTAACTTACCAGGAAACTCGCTGAAACAAATGCAGCATTGTTGAATACTTATGCAAAAATTCTCAAGGCGATGTTCGTCATTGTAACTCTTTATACGAGGAATATCAATATCAGGTGACACAAGTCCCGAAATAGCTCTCCTATCTTCATCATGGCTTCTTACTCCATAGGGTCCAAGAACTATTTCATCATCAAAGCCAAGATGAGAGAGAGAACAACTATGCAACCATTCCACCCATTGGTATATAACTTCTTGTCCAGCCTGTTCTTGCCAAATCAAATCAAGATTATAGCAAAGATCGGAAATTTTAGAAGATCCCAGCCATTGAACAGAGATGATAAAGAAAGGAGCAGATATGCTTGGGTATGATTTAGGTAATACACATGTCAATATAATTGGCGAAAGATATTCGACTTGGAAAGAATATGAGAAATCTGAAGAATCATTGTCATGAAAATGAGAGGAGTTAAAGTTTGCTGTGATGCAGAAGTCTTTGGGGGATTCCACATGGATATGAACCTGCATATTATAATACAATCAATATCAGAATAGTTTGATTTTTTGGGAGTGTTTGCAAACATTAAGAAAAAACTGTTTCTCTATTTTTAGTTAAAAATGCAGATACAAAGTATTTTATTTGCTGGTCCGGCTTAAAATAATCTAGAAGTTAGACGCATTTTTTGGTGCTTTTTTTCTAGCTTCTAGATTCTTTTTCTACTATTTAGAAGTGTTTTTGTACTTTATGGTCCAAACGCACCCAATCTTACAACTCCTACTTTTCACAACTTTTACTTCTGAAAAGCAGAAGTTTTTACACACTTTTCGCTTAATTACCTGGAAACACTTTAAACCATTCTGGTTGTCTAGAATGAAAATGTTGTCTCCGTAAATAGATTCCATAGCCAGTAACTGCAAAAGAACAAGAGAGGGAGAGAGAGAGAAACAGTTTAAAGCATTCTACTGGACAAAATTCAGTCATTATTAATGAATTAATTAACTAATACCTCATCTTCCTGCAGCTGTTTATTGATGCTCAGCAGCTCCTCCGACAACTCGGGCTCTTCAGCACTCACTCTAAGCAGCTCCTTCAATCTCTTCACTGTTTCATCCTCATCGACTTCATTACTACTTGAAATCAACTCTTCAACTTTTGCAGACTCCTTAACTTCACTATTTTCAGAAACAATATTCAACTCAACATTATCAGAAACATGCTCTTTCCCTTTGGTACCACCACAATCCGAATCAATTTTCAATCTCGAGTCCTTCTCTTCTCTATCGGATTTCTTCACGAACCCAGATTTTACCCCTCGATTCCGTGGCGCTCTCCTCGAATTCCTGCCGTTTTGATCTTTTAATTGAGAATTCGAATAGGGTTGATCCGGCGTCGATGAAGTCGAAGTGGTGTCGTGATCGGGAATGGGTCCGGGAGTCCAGTTTTCATCAGTTTGATAGTTTTGGCGATGAGAAGGTGTTGCTCTGCCTCTGCCCCTTCCATAGCCTCCTCTCCTGGACGACATAGCCTTGGAGTTTGCCCAGCAGCTCAAACCTGGTTCAGAAAAACATACTGGGTATATATTGTCAAGTCATGCATAAGGAATCAAATAAAATAAAAATCCATGAGTATCAGATTCTAACAACTATTGTTTTCTCTCTATTACATAACAGAATCTAAATCAGCGGACAACACTATCAAACATTAGATTCCTTCAATACTTGGGAGTTAGGAAGTTTGTTTACTTCCGCACATTAAAATTCTAGTTGGGTTAGATGACTCGAGATATATAATCCTTTATCTACCAGATTAACTTGTTTACTTTGGACTGCAAATGTATGGGTTATATTGCCGGGTCCTATAGTATCCAAGTTGTGTTATATAATGTGTAATGTAAAAATGGTTTATTTTATCCCATTAAAACACGTTTATTTTGGGTTTAGGATGTTTATCGAAATTCGAACAAGTAAAATTGTAATTGCCCGAAATACCCTTAATTATAACCTATAAATCAAGTAGCAGGTGGTAAGTAGAGTAATTTGCAGATTGCACCTTCAAAATAGGTGAAATTAGCATTTTACACCCGAAAATTAGGAATTGTTTGGCATAGTGCACCCCATACTAAAGGTTTGGCAGCTTAAGGACAATGGAAAAAGTTAGAGGACAAAGTGATCATTTGAGGAAACGTTTGATAAAAAATTAGTTGGCCGTTTGTTGTAGGGGCCAAAGTGAGAACTTTATGAAATGTTGGGTAATTAAATGCAAAAAAAGAAAGAATATGAGGAAAAATACAAAATCTAAAAAAGATGAGGGGCAGAATGCAAAAATCCCTTTATTAATTAAAGAAGGGGCAAATTTGTGAAAAAAAAAGGTCATTTACCCACCAAGTAGTAGCTCGCTAGTGGATTTTTACCCCTAATTGCATAAACATAAATACAACCAAAAAAATAAATAGAATTGATGCAACAACAAACCAACTATAGGTAAAACGCATAAAATAATATATATATATATATATATATATATATAACAATGGAATACATACGTGTGTATAATACAATAAAGTAAAATCACAAGAGTTGTATCACCCTATAAAAGTTTGAAAATGGGATTATTATTTTACGGTTATTTATACTTACACCCTAAAAGAATTTCTTGTCTCTTTTAATCAAATAATTACAATTATAATCCACATGAAATTGGATAATTACAAAAACACTTATGAAATAGAGTTTTATTGACTAATTACAATTATAATCCATACGAAATTGGATAATTATAAAAACACTTATGAAATAGAGTTTTATTAGAATCCCGATATCTATTGGATGATTCTGAATGTTGCAACTTTTTCATGTGAAAAAGTCTAACTCCGGCGAATTTTGTCCTTAATATGCAACTCTTTTGAAATTAGGAGTCAAATTATCAATTTTTATAAACTTATACCCCAAAAAATCCCAATTATACAAAGTTGACGGATGAAATCGCAAAAGTTCCCCTGTTATTATTATGGAAACCATCCAAAAAACATGCAACTAAAAAGTGTACCAAAGAATAATGCATGGTTTTTGCAATATCCAACAAATAAGAAACACAACTACAAATCTTGGAAATATATATAGTAACAAACCATGTATAAAAATTACCTTTACAGGTTTCTCAGCATCACTCAAATGATGAGATATCTTTATGAGGCAAAATAAGTGGGGAAAATAATGGTAATGGAATGTGTATATAAATATCAAAATTCATCCAACTGTGTGTTGCTTGCAACCTTTGGGGGTATAATGAGTGGAGCTTCGCCTCACAATTTTCCTACACAAGTAGCAATAATGGTTTTGGCATGCCCAACAGAATACGTGATTGTTGTTTCCCACCTGCAAATAATTTAAATTACAAATAATAACATTGTTAATCTATACTATTTAATAATACATGAAATTCCTTGTGTAAGTACTTTCCACTCAATTATCTTGGTGTATAAATATTTCTTTTTTATATTCTTAATTCAATTTTTAGCGAATTACATCTACTATCTCTTAGGTTTGTGGAAACTACAAAATACTCCTCCTAGTATCAAAAATAACGATGAATTCACCTGGGGGACTATTTTGTAATTTCCACAAACCATAGGGATAGTAGATGTAATTCACCTGTAAATTTAGAAGAAGTTGAGTGTGTTGGGAAACCCAAAGGGATGACGAGAAGCACTTTTCTGAAAAGTGCTCTTTTTAAGAGTTTTGCAAGCACTCCCAGAAAACTGCAGTTAGTTCTTAAATTACAATCAATTAGCAGAAGGATTGTTGAAATGTTGTTATTATTATTAGTATTTAACTTCTAAGTATTTGATTCTTGAAATGATATTTATCTATTATATATTATTATTTGACTTCTAATTATTTCAATCGATAATTTCAAGAGATCTTTGACCACTAAAATAACGAAGTGGTTGCCGTAGTAACCTACTCTAAGTCTGTATCCTTTACCTTGTTTTTATTTTCTGTGATGAACTTATAAAGCTGAAAATAATCAACATTTCTTTTCTATCGCACTTAAAAAAAAAAAAAAAAAAAAAAAAAAAAAACGAGCTATGATTTTCCGCACCTTCAAGTTACGCTGACCGCATAATGGGCATGGATGAAAATTATCAGAATGCATTGCTGCTTGAATCTGATCAACATGTGCTCGACCATTTATCCTCTCCTCCCACTTCTGAATTTCATCTGCTGGGAAAAGTTCACATTGCCCTTCCCTACATTGGCACAAAACAACAAATGAGGAAAAAAATTAGAGAAAGCTACCCACATAAATTTGAAGGGTGAATTATATCTGGGTACCCTGAAGTTTAGGGTATTTACAAATCAATCTCTCTAGTTTGAGAAATTACAATATTGTCCCTGAGGTTGCAATAAATGTGTAAATTTTTCGAAAATACATTTATTGAAACCTCATGGACTACATCATAATTTCTCAAACTAGAGGGATCGATTTGTAAATACACAAAATCTTGAGGTACTCAAATGTAATATGCCCTAAATTCAATATGAAGTGAATAATTAATTTCCCATATAATAAAACTAAAATTTGTCTAATATTATAATGTCAAGCAGAGAGCAAACCGGAAATGGTCGTATCCTTTGATTGCTTTATTGCAGCGGTAGCAGAAAAATTGTCCACAATTACCACAAACCATCTTATTGCAACCTTCGGTTCGAGATATAGCCATCTTACAAGAAGGGCACAGTTTGGAAATACTAGCAATCTCCTTGGCACTAAGAAGCTGATTGATCATATCTTGCTCACGCCGCCTCTGTTCGTCTTTCATTAAGGTTGAGGTTTGTCTCTCCTGATGCCAAAAATCGAGATCCCGACTAAATAATTAAGGCAATCAAAAATTTAAAGGAGTTAACTGACCTCCTTTATAACTATCATGAATTACCAAAAACTCCCTTCTTAGTTCCAAATTTAGTAAATGACCCTCACTTCTAAGTGTGGGAACTCAATCAAAACTCGCAAAATTTATTCATAAACTTGGAGAACATCATCAAAACATAAAAATTCACTAAATTTCGAATTACAACACCATTCAACCATGCGTAACAATCAACGGAAGGGGGTAACTGCAAGGTAGGAACATCTTAGAAGGGAGGTGTGTGTAATTTTAAAACCAAGACAAGGCATTGCATATTTATGTATTTTTATACAAATTGGACAAAACATCCATACCTTCAAAATAGTTAGCTTCATCTCGGTCGTCATGCAGGCAACTCCAACATGCCGTTTCTCTCTGCAAAGAGAACAAAAGCTGTAGTAGCATTTCGAGCATTGTGCATGATTTTCTTCATCTTCCAGACAAGCTGTTTCACATCTTGGACAGTAAACAACATCAGTCATCGATTCAAGTGATTTTTGTAACGTCAATGACTCCCATCTTTCAAACTCTTCATCGCCAAGTAATCTTTTGAGTAAACCCGGTGGAATCATGCCTTCGCATTTGGATTCTGGACATCTAAGTTTTAATACAGTTCCTTCTGCTATATGCATGTCTGAAAAAGTTTTCATGCATTTCTCGCAGAAGAAGTGTTGACATGGCAGCCTAATAAACTCCGAACCTGATAAAGGACATGAAAGACAATTAATGACTGTTTCTGTGACGGTTTTCTAGTGTGAGGGGGTACAGTTGTAATTTCCCATGCCGCAAGGGTCGTGGTGTAATTACCCCTAATTTCAAAGCTGAGTCAAATAAAAGTTCACTTTCCTTTTTTCTCTTTGGTTGCATCTCCCAATTCAAGATTGAGGATATCACTTTAGCATTTTCAAGCTTTACAAGAGCCTTTGGTTTCTTCAAGGTTTTATAACTAATTTACATAATGGTACATGTAATTAGTTAAGCCAAATTGGCTCACAACAAACAATTATTTCCACGTATGAATAAGTATAATAATATGAGTTTTACATATCAGTTTACTAAAGTTGAAATATATATTTAAATGGTTTTATATGAATACAATACCAACGAATTAGTTTGGTATCTACACTAGTTCAATATTCGTATCATGTTCATATATAAATTTAACTCACCAGGAAACTCGCTGAAACAAATGCAGCATTGTTGAATACTTGTGCAAAAATTCTCAAGGCGTTGTTCGTCATTGTAACTCTTTATACTAGGAATATCAATATCAGGTGAAACGAGTCCCGAAATAGCTCTCCTATCTTCATCATGGCTTCTTACTCCATAGGGTCCAAGAACTATTTCATCATCAAAGCCAAGATGAGAGAGAGAACAACTATGCAACCATTCCACCCATTGGTATATAACTTCTTGTCCAGTCTGTTCTTGCCAAATAGAATCAAGATTATAGCAGAGATAGGAAATTTCAGAAGATCCCAACCATTGAACAGAGATGGTAAAGAAAGGAGCAGATATGCTTGGGTATGATTTAGGTAATACACATGTCAATATAATTGGTGAAAGATATTCGACTTGGAAAGAATATGAGAAATCTGAAGAATCTTTGTCATGAAAATGAGAGGAGTTAAAGTTTGCTGTGATGCGGAAGTCTTTGGGGGATTCCACATGGATATGAACCTGCATAATATAATACAATCAATATCAGAATATTTTTTCTATAGCAAC
The DNA here is from genome assembly GCA_958496215.1 of Verbena officinalis. Lineage (NCBI taxonomy): Eukaryota > Viridiplantae > Streptophyta > Magnoliopsida > Lamiales > Verbenaceae > Verbena > Verbena officinalis. The sequence goes on from OY292385.1 coordinate 4,794,616, forward strand.
AGCTTGAATTCTTGATTTTTTGGGAGTGTTTGCAAACATTAAGAAAAACAGTTTCTCTAATTTTTAGTTAAAAATGCAGATACAAGTATTTTATGCTGCTGCTCCGGCTTAAAATAAGCTAGAAGTTAGAATCACTTTTTGGTGCTTTTTTCTATTTTCTAGATTCTTTTTCTATTATTTAAAAGTGTTTTTGTACTTTATGGTCCAAACACTGCCAATTTTACAATTCCTACTTTTCACAACTTTTGCTTCTCCAAAAGCAGAAGTTTTTGTAGAACACCCTTTTGCTTAATTACCTGGAAACACTTTAAACCATTCTGGTTGTCTAGAATGAAAATGTTGTCTCCGTAAATAGATTCCATAGCCAGTAGCTGCAAAAGAACAAGAGAAAGAGAGAGCAACACATATCAGTACGATGTGTAAGCGAATATTGAAGTTTTCTCGCTTCCATGATCCTACTTGCACCTAATTTTGTACCCATTTTCAAAACATTTTTAGCCCTCTCAAAAGGAAATATTGGACTTAAAGTTTTTTCACAGCTTTTCTTTCTCATCTATGACTGGCTATGTATCATTATTTCAAAATCCATTTCTTAACTTCAAACTTCTACTAAAAAGCTTCATTCTTCAAGGAAGAGATAAATTAAATGATAACAAGATAATCCTCCGATGGCAAACATTGCTTTAACCAAGTAACACCAGGCACATAACATCAAAAAAAAATATTTTAAAGCATTCTACTGGACAAAATTCAGGCATTATTAATTAATTAACTAATACCTCATCTTCCTGCAGCTGTTTATTGATGCTCAGCAGCTCCTCCGACAACTCGGGCTCTTCAGCACGCACACTCAGCTCCTTCAATATCTTCACTGTTTCATCCTCATCGACTTCATTACTACTTGAATTATTCAACTCTTCAACTTTTGCGGACTCCTTAATTTCACTACTATCAGAAACAATATTCAACTCCGAGCCCGACCCACAAGCGGAAACAACATCCTCCTTCGCTCTGATACCACTACAATCCGAATCAATTTTCAATCTCGAGTCCTTCTCTTCTCTATCGGATTTCTGCACGAACCGAGATTCTCCCCCTCGATTCCGTGGCGCTCTCCTCGAATTCCTTCGGTTTTGATCTTTTAATTGAGAATTCGAATAGGGTTCCGGTATCGATGCTGTCGAAGTGGTGTCGTGATCGGGAATGGGTCTGGGAGTCCAATTTTCATCAGTTTGATAGTTTCGGCGATGAGAAGGTGTTGCTTTGCCCTTTCCATAGCCTCCTCTCCTGGAAGACATAGCCTTGGAGTTTGCCGAGCCGAGAAGCTCAAACGTGGTTCAGAATTTGATCGCTGAGGTCTCCGTTGGTTCTCGGACTTTCCTCCCTCAAGTTCAGCGCAAGTCCGTTAGTTCATAGCTGGTGTAGGTATTGCAGTCAGAAAAATAATAAAAAACTGCAGACGGCAGTATTGTTACGGAGCAGTCGTGGGAAATGATTTAATAAGGAAAAATTACAATTAGACCTTAAAAGAAGTTTGTTAAATGATAACTTATCATCCTTTAGTAAAATAATTATAGTTACACTTTCAGATGAAATTAAATAATTATAAAATATATTCAAGTATTAGGATTCCGTTAGAGTCTATTATGTATTAGATGATGTCATCAAAAATAAATAGTAAATACCGAAAATTTATTTTTTATACTATGAGTTACTCCTAAATTTCACTTGGGTATTATTTATAAGATCATAAACTTGTTTGGTGCCTAAGTGTGATTTTTTAAAGTTAAAAATAAAAAATTCTGTTAATTAATAAATGAATCCTAATGTTCCCTAACGGAACTCTAGTGCTTGAGTGTATTTTGTAACTATTTAATTTTATGTGGGATGTAAATGTAATTGTTTAACTAAGAGAGTTACGAATTATAATTTAGCAAACTCTTTTGAGGTCTAAGTATAATTTTTTTAATTTAACAATTTAATTTGGACCAAAATATCAAATTTATAAGTTGACCCCTTCTTATTTTTAAAATTACTATTCAGTCCCTTATTTAAATACCCAAAAATACTAGATGATTTTTATTTTTAACTATTATTATTAATTAGCTACGATAATTAATTACAAGTTAAAAGCTGTAGAGGAATTTTATCATATTAGTAATTTATTAAGTTATCTGTTGTAATGTCAATAATAAAATTTTATTAATGTTAAATTAATTAATTGATCCCTTAATTTTCAATTTTTTAGAAAATTGCAAACATTTATTTTCATATTTATATTATTGATCATTTTCTAGAGAGATAGTTTAATGTTCTTAATATTGATGTTTCTTTATGCATAGTCTTTACTAGATTCAATAAAAAAATTCCTTTTTTTTTCGGTAAAATATAAAAATTCTCTTAGGTTGTAAAAAGTGAATCTTTTCACTATATTTATAGTATTCATAAATATTTAATAAATTATAATTTAGAATTAAGTACATTAAATAATTCCTCGTAACAATTCTAGAGTTAAAAACTAGTCAAATATGATTTTTATGAATGTGAAAATTATATTTTATGCACTTACTTCACTAATAGATAACATATTCAACCATCATCATCTAATAGCGCAATAGTAACAACTTAAAATAATAAATATTGTAACATTTTATTGCACCGCACCGCAATGATCCATCAATAGGAGAAACGCAGTTTAAAAGTGTCCTATTTTTTTAAAATAAATTGAAATAATTACAGTTATACCCCTCAACTTAAGGTAATTATCTCTCGATTATTAAAAATTATTAATAGATCCTCTAACCCTACCGGAAACATAAAAATTTAATAGAAGGTTGTGAAATAACTATATTACCCTCTCGACTATTTTTGTTATGATACTTGCTATATATATAATGAATAAAGTAACTGAGTTGTTGTCTAGTTAATAGAATGCTAACATTCATATAAAATGGGACCATAGTGGGATGCAATTGAATTTTTTTATTGACATAAATCCTAATCTGAATGGACAACCCAGGTATTTGAAAGAATCAAAGGAGTGCCTCTGTAATTTATAATAATCACGGGGTGTTGCTTTATTTGTCGCTAAGATTAGGGATGTAAGTGTAATTACACCAAATAATAAATAAATGAATAATTTTTACTCTTTTACCGTTTGGCGTTTATATAACGCAATTCACATGTTTGCAACTTTGCATGTAACAATTTTCGGCCCCAACATATATAAATCAATCATATGATAGCTGGGTTTCTCTCTTTCTCTTTCCTTCCCCCTCTCTCTCTCTCTCACAAAAGATTCACACGCACAAACACACACAGAGAGACAAACATGCAAATGTTCTGGAATGTGTCGAAAATTACATAGATTTACAGAGACCGAGCCTCGTTGAATTCGCCCCATTGCGGAAACTCTCAGCTTCGGATTGTTAATGAGTGTTTTTCTTGAGGAATTTTCATGGAGAAGCCATTAAGGTCGCGAAGATTTGCAGTGGGCTACGCTTTAGCGCCGAAGAAAGAAGCGAGCTTCGTTCAAGATTCTCTAATCAATGCAGCGAAAGAGAAGAGCATCGATCTCATCAAGATCGATCCGGAAAAGCCCTTAATCGAACAGGGCGGCCCTTTCGATTTAATCCTCCACAAAATCTACGGCGCGAAATGGAGCCAGCAATTGGCCGAATACGCGTCCGCAAACCCTAATGTTTTGATCATCGATTCGCCCGACGCAATCGAGAGGCTCCGCAATCGCATCTCCATGCTGCAGGTGGTTACAGAGCTGGACATCCCCCAATCCGGAACGGTGTCGTTTGGCATCCCGAAACAGATTGCGATTTACGACGCGAGCGAGATGAATCTGGACGGCCAGGATTTGAAATTCCCGGTAATCGCGAAGCCCCTCGTGGCGGACGGCAGCGCCAAATCACACAAAATGTCGTTGATATACAACAAAGACGGATTAACCAAGCTGAAACCTCCAATCGTGATGCAGGAATTCGTGAATCATGGTGGGATAATCTTCAAAGTGTACGTAGTCGGTGAGTACGTGAAGTGTGTGAAGAGAAAGTCATTGCCTGACGTTGAAGAGGAGAATCTATGGAGTTTGAAGAGTTCTTTATCATTTTCACATGTTTCGAATCTAAACGGCGGTGAGAGAACACCTCACAGTTACTACAAGATGATGGAGTTGGAAGATGGGAATATGGAAATCCCTCCAATGAATTTATTGATGGACATTGCGACAGGGCTGAGACGCGTAATGGGATTGCATTTGTTCAACTTCGATGTGATTAGAGACACGAGTGTGGGAAATAGGTACCTTGTAATTGATATTAACTACTTTCCTGGATATGCAAAGATGCCTGGATATGAGCATGTCTTGACTGACTTTTTCTGGGATGTTTTGAATAATAGGAACAATCATCATGAAAAATGATGATCAGAATGAATGAAATAGGAGAGAGTTAGTTTTTTGTTTTGGGATTATGATGATGTGATGTAAAATGAGCACGAAGATGGTGCTCTCTGTGTTGTTGGTCATGTATATGATCTTTGGAAAAGAATGTGTTTTTAAGACTTGTTATGTTGTGGGAAATGAAATCTGGATAAGTTTTGGGTTTCATCTTTTGTGCCATTTCTTTCTGCAATATGGTTTGCTGCTCAAGAGCAACATTCTGTGAAGAAGAAGGCAAAGGTTTGATTTCTCATTTGTATTAATTGCACTTTTTGACTCATAACTTCAACAACTCCTTGGTTTTGGTTCTGTAGGAATTAAGTTTTGAAATTTACATCCCATAACTGGATTTCTTTTACAATTTCCAGACATTTTCAAACTTGTTTGTTTTACACCTTTTTTCTTATTTAAGATTAAAGAAATTACTCACAAAGTCAAATTCATTATTCTTTATTTTGTAACTCAATTAAAATTTGATAAAATTCAAATTATACACACAAATACAATATACAAACACAACAGTCACACCACTTATTACAAGATAATTTTATCTTGTAACTACAATAGTAATTACAAGATAAAATTATCGAAGTAATTTATCAAATTAATAACTTATTACTTGTTTTTTTAAATTAATTAATCAGTAGTTCATAATAGTTCAACTAACAAAATTTCATTAATGTCAAATTAATTAATTAAAACAATAATATATTAGTCTTTACATCGTATTTTCATCTTTTGTTATATAAATTTTGAATTTATTAAAAAGGAACTAAGCCAAGATAATTTTGGAAAATTGAAGCAAAATGAGTTACTTCGATAACATTTATAATTAAAATTGAGTTCTGACTTTCAAAATAAGAGAGTCAACCTATAAATTTATATTTTAGAAGGGATAAATGAACCCTTAGTCAAAACATAATCTTCCAGACTTTAAAGTTTTTTTTTTTTTTTTTTGAAAATTCCAGACTTAAAGACAAAAGACTCAAAAGTCCCAAATTTTCCAAAGTCTGGAAGATTATGCGTGTTGTCCAAATTTTCCAAAGCACTTGTGTGTTTTCCATGAAGGGCCACTTTGACTTGATTGAACCTATCAAATCTCAGAATGTTGGAATAAGTTATGGCCTTCACTTACACGCAGAAAGAGTTTCATAGGCATGTCCAGCCTGTCGGACAAGTCGGAGATGTGTCCGTATCCGAAACTGCACGGAGCTTATTTCGAAGTGTCCATGCACTAGAGTTTTTATATTTTTGATTAAATTTTGGGAATTTTTTTCGCAACCTGAACTTTTCAATTGTTTTGAATTTGCAAGTTAAACTATTTCATGCTTTTATTTGCAACTTATACTAACTAAATTTATCAACGTTTGTAACTTGCCGGACTTTTAGTTAAATTTTTTAGCAGGAAACTTTGCGGTGATGGTAGTTTTCAGGCGACAATTTCCAACGAACCTTGGGTGATCCTTGATGTATTCGTCATGGTTAAGTTAATTACGAAGTCAATTCCTGAAAATAATGGAAAGATTTTGAGTAATTTCTGATATAAGAATTTTAGGGTTTTTCTATAAAATTAGATTTTAAAAGTGAAATTAAATCCGATTAGGTGGTTAATTGACATAATTGATAGAGGGGAAATGTCTGGCTCGACAAGAGGATCAAAATGGTGTAATTGGTCGATCACTCAATTTTCCAACTACTAATTCCAAAATTGCAAAATTTTCCAACCAGAAAATTGAACTGAAAATTCGAGATTGCTTAGGTTGGAAATTCAAAATAATTGAAAATTCTTTTTCCCATTGAAAATTAAGGGAAACTTGAGGATAAATACAACCATTGGAGTTGGCAAATATATCTATTTGGAAAATATGTAGATTAGTAGATTACAAGGAAAAGCATTCTATATCCACATACCCATGCATATATCTACAAAAGATATGGATGATCGTTATTGCTTTTTCCAATTTGACATACACCAAACAACTGATAATTAACAATGGGTACATCAAATACATTTTCTAACAATTAATCAACATATTCCCACAAGAAGAAGCACTTACATACATGTATACTAGCGTCAAGAAATGTCAAAAAAATAAAAACCCACCCAACTAAGGAATTTTCTTTTTTTCTTTTATATTTAACTAAGAGTAGTGTGTCGATGTCGAGAAATTCCAGCACGATCCACTATATAATTAGTTGAGTCTGACCAAAACCTGATCTTCGAATTAGTATTGTTGTTGCCTCTGCAAGCTAATGAGCTTATAATACGGCCCGTCCTTATTCTCCACAAGATTCGAATGACTCCCTTGCTCGATAATCTTCCCATCCTGTAACACGGATATTTGATCCGCATTCTTTATGGTTGACAGTCTATGCGCCACCATGACGGTCGTCCGGTTCTTCATCAACCTATCGAGAGCTTGTTGCACGACGCGTTCGGATTCCACATCAAGCGCGCTGGTAGCTTCATCGAGGAGCAAGATGGAAGGGTTCTTGAGAATGGCGCGGGCGATGGCCACTCTTTGCTTTTGCCCCCCTGAGAGCTGGACACCTCGTTCGCCGACTTTTGTTGAGTAGCCCTCGGGAAGAGCGCTTATGAAACTATGAGCATTTGCGAGCTTCGCGGCCTCGATTATTTCGCCTTCGGTTGCTCCCTCTTTTCCGTAAAGGATGTTTTCGTAGATGGATGTGGCGAAGAGAGCTGGCTCTTGCTGAACGAGGCCGATGTGTTTTCTTAGTGACTTGAGCTTTAGTCTCTTTATGTCTTTCCCTGCGTAAATTTTGCATTATCATGAGGATTAATTAGAAAATGGTCATTTTTGAAAAGACATTTTATTATTGTTGGGGGTGGGTGGGTTGGATTTTAATTGAAAACAAGTGTTCAGGCACACTCATTTGCATTTGCAATTAGAACAATATTAAGTAAAATAATTGAACTAAGGTGAAAATAAATGATAAAAACTATAGGGATTATTACCACTACCCCTAGGGTTTTGCTCAAATACAAAAAAAAGTCCCTAAGGTTTTAGAAATTATCAACTTCACTTGAGGTTTTAAGGCCAACGGAAAAATTAACAAAAGATGGTGAATCCCAGGATTAGTTCTTCGTGAGAAAGATAGTGAATATCAGGGGGAGTTGGTAATTTCTGAACCTCATGAGGTTTTCTATATTTTGAGCCAAATCCCATAGGGTAGTTGGTAATTATCCCAAAAATATATATAAGATAGATAAAAGGAAATAGATCGAGAAGTAAAAGAGAGTTTAAATTTTGGCAAATAACATTAAATCTAATTTTTTCAAGTAATGTAGAACAAGAAACTCACCATCGATCATTACTTTCCCGGAAGTAGGGTCATAAAATCGGAGAATGAGGGAAATGACGGAGCTTTTGCCTGAGCCACTTTGCCCTACCAGTGCCATACTTCTTCCTGCATGAACTTTTAGATTGAAGTCCTTGAAAATCATAACGTTGGGTCTCGAAGGGTAGCTAAACTCGACATCTTTGAGCTCAATTGTACCGTCTACTCTAGAAATCTCTTCTCCCACATCGTTTATAATCTCGGTCCTCCGATCAAGAACTTCAAATACCGATGCAACCATTTGGTTACCTTTTAGGAGATCGGGCGCCATAGCTAGTGTCTCGCCCATGGCTAGAGCCGTCACAATCAATACCATAAATGACTTCATTACTGACTTAAAGCTAGCAAGCTCTTTCTCCATGAGAGTTGAACCGTACCTTGAGACAAGTTCGACGAACAATTCAGTATAATTGAATTTGCAGTAGTTCTTAATTTTAAGGGCGAATTACATCTTCTACCCCTGAGATTTTCACTAATTACAATTTAGTTACTCTATTTTTTCAGAAGTTATTAAAAACACCTTGGCATTTCACTTTATTACAAAAAAAAGCTCCCTGAAACTATACAACACGATGGGACAAAAAATGCAAAGAATGAGACAATTTGAGGGAGTCTTTTGTAATTTCCAAAACTACAGTAAGGGAGTACTTTAATGTTAATGGTGGACATTTTAGTAAAATATTTAGTAATGGGACTGAAAATTGCATAACTTTCAGTTACAGGATTTGGTATATATATTTACTCAAAATGTTTGGACGAAAATTCACACTCATGTTTTTTAACTAATATTACTTTTAACTAAAATTTACAGAAAGAAAAAGCAAAGAATGTAATTATAGAAACGTACCATAAGGCAAGGCCATAAGAGGAGAAGATGAAAAATTGCGAGATTCCATAGAATATCCCTGCAGCCTGACCACGTCTGAATGAACTTTGAGACGGCTCAACAAGTTCTCGCTTATAAAGATCAAGAACTTTTCCCTCAGCACAGAAAGCTGCAACCGTTCTTATATTACTCACAGCTTCTCCAGCAAGCATGTTAGCCTTTAGGTACGCTTTGTTCAAGTCCACACCATAGCCTTTCATGAAAAGTTTCTGAAACAAGTAAACATTTTGTTAATACACAGAAGATCATTCAGAAATCTGACAATTAAATATAATTTGTTTTTTTGTTTTTCCTTACGTACCTCACTTATATGTCCACTAATGATCAACGGATAAGTAGCCATGACAACAAGAGTGAGTCTCCAGTTCAAGATGAAGGCTATAATAAATGAGGTCACAATTAAGCCGACATTCTGTAAGAGGATCGTAGCCCGGTCAACCACCACTGTACGTAACAGAGTTGCATCACTTTCTAACTGTGATGCCAGCATGGCGCTCGTATTGTTCACGTCGTCGAACCATCCTATCTCGTTTCTCAACATAGCTGCAAAGGGAAATAAACGTCAATAAGTCAATATTTCTCCAAGCTATAGTACGCCCAAGTTTGTACAGACTACTCCCCAATATTTTTCAAAATCACACGCACCAATTCTAGAAGTTTGGAAAAATTATACAAACTGCTTAGTGCAGGGAGGTTTTTGTAATTTTAAATATATTTTAGGGAGTGGTTTGTAGTTTTTCAAACCAGCGGGTACCAACTGTAAATATGGCAATCTCCAAAGGGTATGTAGATGTAAGCAATATATATTATTTATATATCTATATTTATACTTATTAATATGTACAGATATCTTTTGAATTCATAGCATAAATTTCGTTGGTTATCTAAAATACATTTGGTTGAAGAATTTCACCGGGTAAAGTAAAAAGCTAAAATAAACAAGGAAATGTTAAAAAAGAAAAAGCATCAAAATCCCAAACTTTTTTGAGTTTTCATGAAAATTAACCAGGATTGTTATGAATCAAATAGGCTTTGATCATAAAACATACCAGTGAACATCTTTTCTCTAACACGTAGTGTCAGACGTTCTCCCATGATCCCGAAACACAGATGTGTAATAGCATGAACTATGACTGTTATAAACGCTCCCCCACAGAAGAGGAATGCTATTTTCCTAACTTCCCTTTGTGTTGTGTCCCAAGCCATGTAGTAAGAGACAAGAGCCTGAGTGACACCAAGGGCAAAAAGAGGCATTTGTGCCCCAGCTATAAACGCACAAACCGTCCCAAAAACACCATAAAACCAATCGGGACGAACCATCGAGTACAATCTTTTTGAAGAAACATGCAACGGTTTGACAATCTCGGGCCCATCACCACCAAATCTACTTACAGATTTCTCGGAGCGGAAACTCGCACCAAGACTTCTTGTTGTTCGGGATAGCTCCCGTGAGTACCTAATGCTGCAGCCATTTAAAAATAAAAATAAATAAATTATCATGACAGTGAAATAAAATTTATATACTCTATATAAGAGATGTAACACTAATGTTGTACCTGAGAGGTCGTCCCATTGCGTGTCCATGAGACGGCAACCGATGAAGGGAAGCTGCTTCTTGTAATTGAATAAGCGAAGCATAAGCACTGTTTGGCCTTGAGATGAGCTCTTCATGGCTTCCTGTTTCTACAATGGCGCCATTTTGCACAACGGCTATGACATCAGCATTTCTAATTGTAGAGAGACGATGAGCGACGACAATAGTCGTTCTCCCCACCATCACACGGTCGAGAGCCTCTTGGACGCTCTTTTCTGACTCGGCATCAAGCGCACTTGTGGCTTCATCCAACAATAATATTGAAGGGTTTTTCACTATTGCACGTGATATTGCAATTCTTTGCTTCTGTCCACCGGAGAGCTGTATTCCTCTCTCTCCCACCTGTGTAATTAATTCACGTTTGTTTTAAATCTTCTTGAAAACAATCAAGGGATGGAGCTAGAATATATTTGGTGGATGAAATTTTGGATTTTTACAGAATATGAATTGACATTTTACACATTTTGGATAGAAAGATTTTGAATTTTAATAAAAATACATAGAACTGCAAAAGTCCCATTTTTACAAGATATTTTTACTCATTTTCGATGGAGAGATTTTGAATCTTAATAAAAATAAAAGATTCAAAGGGGAGAAAAAGTCCCATTCTCAAATGCAGACCTTTACCGGTCTTTGCAGTTTGGTCCCTAAGATTTGTGAAGGTGCAAAATATAGCAGTGATTTTACTATTCCCGGTAAAATCTCAAGATTTTTCCTTTGAGTGATCACTTCTCCAGAAAGAGTGAAACACACCTTTGGAGCAGATTCGATATAGTTGAGGTACCATTTTAAAAAAGCCGTATAGATCAAGGATCAAAGTGCAATATTACCTAAAGATCGGGGAGGTGTTTGCATTTAACCCTTTTACAAAAATATAATGGACACTTCACTCATTTCAAACTTTCTACTAAAACTATACATAAGATATAACTCTTTATAGCTTTGAAAGGTCATCGAAATTAAAGAAGAAAAATTAAAAATTACCTGAGTTTCAAATCTTTCAGGAAGATTGCTAATAAAATTGATTGCTTCCGAAAGTTTCGCGGCGCGTGTGATCTCTTCGTTAGAAGCATCATTTTTGCCGTACAAAATATTGTCCCTTATAGTAGTGGCAAACAAGGCCGGTTCTTGATTTACCAATCCTATTTGTTGCCTAAGCCACTTGATATCAAGATCCCTTGTATCATTTCCATCTAATAGTATACGTCCTGAGAGGGGATCATAAAACCGTTCTATCAAAGATATAACCGTGCTCTTTCCGGACCCACTTCCGCCAACGAGGGCCACAATTTTCCCGGGAGGAATATCCAAACATAGCTTGTTGAAAATCAACACATCGGGACGGGACGGGTAGCTGAATGTCACATTCTTGAATTCAATGTGGCCATCTACTTTACTAAGTCTTACATTTTTACCAATGGTTTTGGAGTCGGTTTTATGGATTGTGTTCCTTTCGATCATCTCGAAAATGGGATATGCAGCGGCTTTTGCTCGAAGAAATGCTGTAATATCCGGTGCAGCTTGCCCCAGTGACCTGAAAGGTACGAGATTTCTCATATTATACAACTGAGTTTTTTAAAGGGATAGTTACTGCGAAAATAGAATATGAGTGTTGCCCCAATTGAAAAAAAAAAACTCTTTTTTGAGATTACAGTTACCAGTTACTACCCTCGAGATTTACCTCAGTCTTACAAATAGCAACCGCTGTTAATTGCTCAAATTACAATTTTTTTTTAAAAAAAAAAATCATATATTTGTTAGTTTGGCGGTATTATATGTAATTGAGGCAAACCTTGGGATTTTTTCTCATAGCAATCAATTTTTTATATTTAGAAGTTGAACAAATAATGTCACATGATTCAAATTCAATTGTTTAGCAGCTATACTATTGGAGCAAGACATTGCAACGGATGGTTACCAAAAAAATCTTAGTTTTACCCCATTTATGAAAAGGAACTCTACATTTATTGAAATTACAATTACTACCCTTGAGATATGCTTCTATCTTACAATTAGCATCATCTGTTAGTTGCTCCAATTACGGAAAAAGAAAACCTCTATTCGTTAGTGTCGGAAGGGTATTTGTAATTTCAATAGATATACGGATCTTTTGCGTAATTATGGCAAACCTCAGGGGTTTTTTCCGGTAATAACCCATTTTTGAAACTTCAAATTTGAACACACACACTTACAGTCCAGCAATGACAACATTGAGCATGGTGGTGAAAGATTCTCCCCCATTTGCAATATTCTTGTGGACAACGATGCTCGTGTACCACACGAGCAACGACCACGAAAGGAAAAGCACGCAATGTAGTGTTCCGAGTCCGAGACCCTTTGCCAGGCCTGCTTTTCTACCATATTTATAAGTGTTCAACAAAGAAGATGTGTATAATTTAACAGCCTTTTCTTCTCCGGCAAATGCTTGTACTGTTCTCACGTTACCAATCACCTGATATAAATTCAAGAAAATCACTTCAAACATAAAACGAACCAAACATTTCATTTAAATATATAATTTGTTACATTGGCAATCAGTTGGTCAATCAAACAACCCCTTAATAATATTTAGGTGTTAATCGCCAAACCCATCAAACTATTATTGCAGAAAATAATCAATATTCCAATAATCTGAAGAACAAGAAAGAATACATTAAAATAGTGAAAGAATTTGAAGGGTTGAGAAGTTGTGATACCTCTTCAGCAATTTCTCCAGCTTTAACGTACGATTTACGAACTCTGGCAATAAGCCCAGTTGCTACATAGGCATAAATACCACCGGCAAGAGCAATCAAAGGTACAATCGAAAGTGTCACCAAACTGATTTGCCAAACTCTGATGAAACCTACCGCGAAACCTGTTATGAAACGGCTTATGTAATGCAGAAAGTTGCCCACCTGCCAAAAAAAAATAATAATAATAAAATTCACACACAATATTTATTTAGTCAGGAAACAAAAATGGGTTTTATCTTTTTTTAATTTTTTAAGTATATACAATTCAATCATGTCTTTAAAATATTATTAGGAATGTATTTTGGGTATCAAAATATATGTTTTAATTTTTTCTTATATTATTTATTATTATTTTAAGAAGTTACATATTCATTACAATAGAATGAATGCATCACACACATAACTTTATATTTGCTAAGTTATTGAACAAATTTTAATGGATTTTCTATTTTACCTTTAGTAATTATTAGTCAATATTTTACTCTAATTTCATAACGATTATATTCTTTGATATTATATATGTTAGATTTTTCATTAGAATTTTCTAACGGTAACCAGAGACAGAGTTCTATAATTTTACAAATCTCAAGATATTTTTAAATAATTAGGTAAAATCTCATTATAATTCAATATAATTATCCCTACTTACATATATACTTAGATATATTAGTGTCTTTCAAGAACTGCAAAATCACATGTAATAGTGATATTGCTTAATTAAGACCATTTAATGTTCTACCCTCAATGAATTTAATGTATATATGATCAAACATTAGAATGTAGGTGTCAAGAATACAAAACGAGATGAAAATAATAAATATTTGGTCACGATTTATGTTCAATATTATTATTATTATTACTAGTTTTTTATCCCTTGCGTTGCACGGAGAAATTTAATTATAAAATATACACTATTAAATAAATCAAACCATATTTTTTTATATGATTATTATTAATACATTAAAAATTATTAATTTAGAATTTGAAGCACATACACCAAAGTAATTCATTTTATAAAATAATCAAGAATTATGTATATAAAAAACTCATTTTAAATATATAAAAATAGTAATATGATTTTTTTATGACGAAATACTGATTTTATATTTGTAATAGAAAGAATATATATATATATATGATTACCTAAAAATGAAAAGAAATAGTTGATGTGGGCACGCTACACTTTAATATTTGAAATAAACAGTACTCACTCAGCTGCCCAACCAATCCACCAAACGAAATGAATGTGGTGCATTTACTATGTTCACCAAGTCTCTCAACACACAAATTAAAGCTGCATGCCCGAGCTAGTTAGCTAGCACTACAAATTAATTCAAACCACGGCCAGGCCAGCTATCATAACAAAACATATATAAACACCTAACTATCTTTATATATAAATCGTGTCTCTCATAAATGACACTTTCTAAACTTAGCTGTTAAAAGTGCTATTTTAGTTTAATCAAAAGTCTCGTTTTTTAATTCTTGAGAATGCAGTTGTTATTTGCAGAATTTTTTTTACAATTTAGTAATTCGACTCGATTGGACACATATAAATGGAGTCTTATGTATTGTCAACATCGCGAAGCCACTTGTTTTATTCTCAATGCAACAAATAAAATTAGAAGATATAGTAAGATCATTATATTATTATTATTATTATTATTATTATTTAGGTATAGTAAGATTTATGACTTTATGACTTAGTAGGTGAAAATTGAACAACCCCGGTGCATTTATGGCGTGAATATTACAAGTGAGAAATACAAAATTGTTGCATTCCAAGGAATTATGGGTATTTGTAAAAAAATTCAAATAAATCTTTTAATAAATGTATTTTCCTTTTGGTTGGTTTGTTTGTTTTTTTTTTAATGGACTCCTTTTAGTTGTTGAACATTGTTCAGTTTTATGTTGCTTCGGCTTTTCTCGAGTCCAGAAATATTCTGAGATTTATATTTCAAACAACTTCTAATAATTTCATTTTCAGATTGCCAGCTTTTTAATTACTATATAATTATTTTCTAGTACTATTCATAAACCACATACTTTAAAAGTAAAAACCCTAATTATAAACACCTCTTCAATTCTATAAACTAGCTATGCATATATGTTTTTCCTTTTTTAGTTAAAAGAAATAATCTCATACAAAACATGTGGAACTAACTAAAATGGGACTTTAATTGATTTGCTCCTAAACCCTATTTTTTTTTTAAAAGAAAAAGAAAATAACAGCTATATATATATAGGTACAAATTTATTTAGTTACCACCTAACTCCATCAAATTAAAGTGAATTAATTATAATTAATTAATTAATCATTTATGTAAGAGAAATAAATTAAAAGTAGTGTTGATAATTAATTAGATAAGTACCTTTTCGGAAATAGCATCTTGAACAACAATAATATCAGTAGTAATTGCAGAAATGACTTCGCCAGTAGAGGCTTCGGTGTCGAAAATGCTGATATCTTGATTTAGCATACTGCGCAGATACGCCATTCTCATTTTCGCCGCTTGTCTTTCTCCAGAGTACATCCAACAACCCACCTCTATAATTAATCCATTAAATACGTACCATTAATAATTATCTTAATAATCTTCTCTCTCATAAATAACATTTAATTTAAAAACATAATGGCAAATTAATTACAAGAATGGTCCCGTAACTTTAACCTTTTCGGGTTTTCATTCTGTATTTTTAGTTTTTTCTTTTCCGAAACTTTTAATTATCTGCAATTTTTATCATATTAACTGGGAATTATCCAACAGGTCGGAAATACTCTTTATTAGCTAGGTTAATCGTCAACGTGAACAATGAGATACTTCATCGTAGCTGTCTGTCAGATTCTCCATACACCAATTAAAAAGAATAACTTTACAAAACCCTCCAATTTAAAACCATAAGATCACTAATATAAATAGTACTTGGAGATGGTGAAAGTTGGATAATTTTGACATTTTTATCTTTTTTAATTGATGTGGAGATTTTAGCATATATTGACAATACAGAGAATTCAACTATTATGACGGCGTGTCTCACCGGAAACATTGACGATTTTTCCAATAAATTTCTGGCAAGTTGGGGATATTACGTCCAAAATTGTAAAAATTGAGACTTGGAATATAAAATAGAACAAGCTCAGTAACAAACTATGGGACTAAATCGAAAAGTTGAAAGTTAGGGAATGAATTTTACAATTTAGCCATAAATATTAATCTGTCTATCACACATAAACACATAAAAGTGCTTGTGTGTGTCTTTAATTAATTACCTGTCCATGATGAAAACATAATTACTATGCTCAGATACACAAAATCCAAAGCGTACTGCAAAAGAACAAGAAAATATATTAATTAATGAATTATGAAAGAACTGTTGCAGAGACATATAATATATTCAAAATAATCATAATATATATATAAAAAAATGTTAAACTAATGATATATGCCACTCCAAGAATCATGAATCAGATGTTGGAAATAACAAAATAAAGAATATATACAGAGAATGAGTGAGAATAATCTCAAAATCCCACGTAAATAGTTATATAAAACTGATCTGTAGCTAGGTCGAAAATTCTAAAGAATTTATTTAATTAATTTAGCCCCCAAAATTTTAAAATTGAAAAAAATAAATAAAGAAATCTGCCACTACTGTCTGGGTCTGAAATGTAATTTAGAATTATACCTTTGCGATTTTATGAGAAGCTTCTTTAGGAAAAAGATAAGCCAATCCAATGATATTAATCATTTTCCCGAAGAAAATGAAGAAAACAGGCACAGAAGCTCCATGCACACACGCTCCGATCGACCCAACAAACATCAAGAAATAATCATAACCATCTGCAAATGAGAAAAGCTTTCCGAATCCAACTTTATTCAATTTCTTCTTCCCCGCTGCAGATAATTTCTCCGTTTTCTCATCATTACCTGCATCATCCATAACATCCACCGAACTGGATAAATTTCCAGAATATTGATGGTTCATTTTTAAAATGGGCTTTTTCTGGCCGGGTGGGGTTTTATCGATCAGTACTGATTTGGTTCAAGTTTTAAAAAAGTATGTGGCGGTCATGAGAGAGAAAGAAGAGACGGAGAGAGAGTGTGTGTGTGTTGTTTTTCAAGGGTTTGATGAAGAAGAAGAAGAAGGGTTTTATGGGGTTGTTGTGATATATTTAGATGGGAGGTTGGGAGATAAGATAAGCATTTAGTGAGAAAGTTGAACGAACAACAATCTGGTTTGGCGGTGATTATTGAAGGAGGTATAAATTATAATACTGTATACACGAATCGGGACGAGATTAAAATACGTATACAGTATGAATTTTCTTGATAAGTTCAGAGACAGAATTATAATTTTTGGATAAGTGAGGGGTAACTTTCATGTATGTGGATTGGGGGAAATTATAATTTTTCTAAATTATATGTATAGAAATAGAATTTTCAAGAAGTTTAGGCGACTGTGTTGTATGTATATCTTCAATCTCTGTTTAGTTTCCAGGTTTTCAACAGACAGTTGAAGGGGCGAATTTATGATTCAACTACTTCCCCGTCATGATAGCACAGAGAATTGACTCTACTGATCGAGTCGCCTCGCTGAGACTCTCTCAGATGAATAATATATATAATTTCAAATTATTATATTATGAATAAATTATTTAAAATGAGCTGCTTTTTGGTGTATTTAATGCAAAATTTCAAAAATATAACAACAAGTGGTAACATGTTGTTACCACGTAATAATAATTCGAATAATGTACGTACTAATTACCTAGTTACCTTTTTCTTCGTTTCTTTTTTTTCAAAATTTAAGAAGTTACAGACTTACAAATATTGACTTTAATAAGAATTTAGCACTTTTAAAATAATGGGACTTCGAATGGATATTTATTATTTATATATGTATTCCGTGATTGTTATTTGTACTTCAAATTTATTATTATATTACACAGATGTTATGAAATACGGATATGGATACGGTGTACGAATTTTTTCTGATATTTTACAATAAAAAAGTATCTGACACCCGAACACAATCCGACATGATATAATTGAATTTTTAGAAATATCCGTGCATTATACCATATATATCATCCAAGTTCATCCTTATCTTTTACTAACTTATTTATTTTCTAATTTCCTTTTGCATTCATTTCTTCTTTAGCATATCATTTTGTACTTTTTTTTTTCTTAATTAGCATATTATTTATGAATTTGATTGTTTTTCCACAAATTCAAATTCTTAAGTATTTTTTAATATTTTTTTTATGAATTTGAACGTTAAGAAATATAGTATAGGATATATTACTGAAAATTAACAAAGCTACGATAGAGTATGAGTGGTAGTTTTAATTATAGAACCATAAAGACTCTGTGAACCTAATCTCATATATAGTCAGAAAATGACCATCTGCAGACCAGACTGCATTAAGTTTGAAAGCTCAACAAGTTAACTCAGATTAGATTTAATAGCTACAAAAAGTATAACAGATTTTGCATATATATACACCTAAGATTTCGATCACATGAACATCCCTAAAACCGATTCAATGTCCATTTATATACAAACACAAAAGGGCTTATACACAAAATAAAACAAAAGCTCTCATCCTTTTGGACTTCGTCTTGGGACCAATTTTCATAGGACATATGAAATGAAGTAGGGTGAATTGGATTTGCGTTCCTGACATTTATGTTTATTTAGATGTATTTATTACATATATATAGATCTTTAAATTGGTCAATATTCGGTTCTGAATCGGTAGTAGGACTTAAATATATATAGTATAAGTTAAACTAAATGATCTTGGGTGTCGCTTATATCTAAAGACCCACTTTTACGTTAAATTTGCCAAATATAGACCAGACCGGGGATCTAAATGTAATAAACGCATCTAAATGTAATTAACCCTTTAAAAAATTAATTATATTTATTTTTAAAATAAAAAAATTCTGAAAAAAAAAAAAAGAATATGCATGAATAATTCGTAGAGAAATGTAATTGTTTTCAGAAAATATTTACTATAATTACAAAAAGAAATAGAAAGATTGAAGAACCATTCTTATTAATTGTTGTACTTAACCTAACTATTGCATAAGCATAACATGGAACGTACGTAACTCAAATGTCATAAAAGACTAGCTAGGTCACCGTTCAATTAAAGTGCTATATAATTATCTATATACATAATTATTCTATTAGAGAGTTACGTCACTTGAACAAATTACCATCTTATTTTAAATCTAAATTTTTTTAATTTTTCGGTAGACTTATTCTAAATCTAATTGATTATCATATATATATGGAGTTTCAATTTGTTCCTCTCAAGAGAAAAAGAAAAGAATTTAGAATTTTTTTTTTGTCGAAAAAAGTTAATATTATTACGAAACAGCTTCAGCGTTAATATAATCAACCATTTATATTATGTTGCAATTTATGATTTTCTGGTACTTTCATGTGCTTTATAGAATTAGAATGCTTGGTTTTCTTGCTTTGTTGATGAATATAAATTTTATGATTTGGCTATATATGAGATGATGTCCTCTTTAAAAATTCTACAATTCGTTTTTGGCCGGTTTTAATAAATAAAAAAAATGTTTAGATATAATGATATATGGTATTACAAAATGTTTATAGTGTTTTGGGGGTGGCAATTCATAAGATTTATGATCACTACCAAAAAATCTATTTAATAGATTATAATTAACATAATCTCTTTCAAATTTCAGTTAACACTTTATTAAAAATTTGTTACAGAACAAATGAAATTATTAATTTGTAACAAATTTTTTAATAAATATATTTTCCATATGATCAGATCACTAAATATATATATCAATGTTGGTTGGGGAGTGGAAAGTTGTGGAGATGCTGAGGATTTGAGATATGCTCCAACATATATCTTCAATCAATGGGTCCAAGAAAAACATTAATTGCAGCTTTTGTCATCACGGCTGTTTCCGATATGGATTTTCTTTGTCCGCAACTAAATTTTCAATTTTGCCTGCTCACTTGTGATGCATCCATCATGCATGGAAATGGGCGAACTTGCCTTCACCATTGCTTCCGATTTGGGAATCCAGATACCCCACGATACGACACGAATAGAATGATATAATTTTTTTAAAAAACTTTTAATTATTATTATAGAGATGTTCGATAGAAAAGTACAAGATAATATTTTTATAAGTATACATACATCATATATTATTGCCCACTAAAAGTGATTAACTTATCGTATATATATAAATAAACATCCATTTTAGCTCAATTAATTTTAATGGGATCCAATTCAACTTTCAATATATGAAAAATAAATTTTACTGAAGATTGGTGCTGGAGCTTCTGGAAAAATTACTTGGACTGGAGTCATGACTCATGCTCATTGCTTTTAATTTGGAGGATTTATATATGATCATTGCATTATGCCAACTATCTTGTGGTTTGAGTTTTATGTTGTTTCGCTGAGGACCTTCTGTAATTTACTTAATTTCTTGTAGCTGTTGGATATATCTCGCCCATCTTTCCATGTTTGATTCGAACCTTAGTTTTCTTTATTTGAATTTATAATATAAGAAGGTTCTTGCAAAAATTCTACGGCGCTCTTCAGTTTGATTTTTTAATAAAAAAGAGACTAATAAATTACAAAATAAATTTAAATACATCACATTATATGATTAGTCAATGCAATTTAGGTATGAAGAAACTTAAGTTTCCTAGTGATATAAATTCCACCAATATATAAATTAATAACGAGATCCTTTAATTTACTAACTTATATATTGATATTCTATTATTCAATTTTCCAACATAATTAAACTTATGCTCTCTCGAATAAAAAATGACAAATCAAGAGGATATGATTGAATGGAAGGGACTCATTTATCTTTAATCAAACCTTAAAAATTCGAGTCTTGACTTTAGATAGAAATATCAACCTTAAATCTTCTGGCCTCACGAGCTATGCCACCCTTTTATGATGCAAAACATGAATAATATACATTAGTTGAGATATGGTAGAGTGGTATCAGTGCTGACGATTAATTTGTCATTAAAGCTCAACTCATTTCATCCACCACATACGAACAATTTTGATTATATAAGTTATCTTTGATATATGTCGAATCCAGATAGTGACAGAAACTATGTTCCAATACATTACGGTTCAATATTTAACATTAAAATATATATTTTACATCTTTTAAAATGTCATTAAAAAAATTAACTCTATTGTTGTATATATATTGATTCTATATATAAATTCTTTTGTATTTTAATATATTATATTACACCATAAATCGTAACTATAATATTACAGATATTTTATGTGTGTGTTAGTACAATAAAGAACTAGCGCTCTAGCTTCAATCCCGTGTATACACGGAAATTTGATGAAGCTACATACAAGTGAGGATATTAGCATGCACTTCACTGTCTTCTCTTTAAGATCATTCCATTTATATAGTGTAACTTTATAAAATTATTTTATAATATATAGTGTATTTTAACTTGATCAGTTCATACTTCATAGCTAAACATTTGATATTATAGATTGTGAGTCAAGTGCATCATTTGACGATCTTAGGGTCCTAGCTCCGCCACTGATTATGTATTAATTTTTTCTTTTGATTACTCACATGAGGAGAAGAGTATATTTTTATTATTCTGATTTATAAGTTTTTTTCTTTTTAGGTTTTAAAATCTATTTATATGGGTCGAGATGGGCCGAACTACTAAAGTGTAAAGCTCATCGACTAATGACATTTGCCTGCCCAAAGACTCAAAGCCAAGAGTATATCTTTTTTTATTTATAAGTTAGATATTAAGATATATGAATATTATAGATTGTTCTTGGGTCGAATTCGATTTTTTTTTCCCTTTTCTGAAACTCAGCCACCATTATTCTAAGTAGCAGCTCAAGGCATAAGCTTCAGGGGCCCAATTTAAGATGTGGCTAGACGTGAATCCGATAGTACTATATTTCTATGAGCTAGAGTTTAAATCTGAATTATTGGACTTATACGAGTTTTTCAGCAAAACGTGTACTTATATAAATAAATAATAAAAATTAATTCAAATACAGAATCATCCCGCACATTGGCTGGTGAATTAGAATCTTGAATAATACATATCCACCAAGAAACATTAATCACCACCATAATCACAAACGAAATAGAAATAAAATTCCATTTAAAAAAAAAAAAAAAACTTGTACACGAGACTTACTGTACAGAAATGCATAGAGAGCTCAACCTCTCTTTTTATTTTGCTTAATATAATTAGCTGTTACTTAGCACCAACAGACAACAGTTAGATATATTAACTGCAATAAAACTTATAAGTATGATCCATCCATATATTTAACAAAATATAGTATATTACACAGAAAAGATATGTTGTATTATATTGGCTTTGAGAGGTTATGAGTGTTAGCTAGAATGCTGTAACCATTGCTGCAGTAGAGACTAATTGATCTTCATTTTCTTCTTCGTTTTCCTCCTCTGACTCCCACAAAAACCGCGCATACGAACCCAACACGACACTGCAAAAATGTTAATTTGTCAATGACTCGGAATTAACTATAATCGGTATTTTGATAAGAATAAAATTTGGGGCAAACACACAGTACCCCAAGGTTTGCCATCTCACACAACATCCCTTCTATTCTCAATCATTACAGAAAACCCTCTGAGGTTTCAAACAATTACAAATTACAGGTCTTTTAGTAAGATTTGGTATCAAATACATGGAGTATTTTGTGGGGATCTTTTTGTAAGATTTTGTATAAAATACAGGGAGTATTTTGTTAGATTTTTGTAATTATATGAAACCACAGGGGGTTAAAACGGGGGTTATTTTGTAATTTGGAAAATGCACCCTGAATTTAAGATGAATCACATCTGAGTACCCTGAAATTTGTTGTAGTTACAAATCGATCTATGTAATTTGAGAAATGACCACAAGTCTCTCAGTTTTTCAATATATGTTTAAATATTCCGAAGATATCCTCACATTGGGTTTCAGGTGGAGGTATTCTAGAATATTTACATGTTCATTAAAACCTCAGGAGTTATATGATGTTTTTCAAACTAGATCGATTGTTTTGTAAATACACCTAACTTCGAGATAGTCGGATATTATTCGCGCTAAATTTATTAATATTCATATACCAGTCATGAGGGGAAGCATGAAGGGCTTGATGGAAGTAAGATTTGGCTCTGTCTTCGTCTCTTTGAGTTTCCCATATCAACTTCCCATACAATGAAAGCACTTCTCCGTCTCCCGGGCTTGCTAAAATCGCCCTTCCATAATACTCTTCTGCTTTCACCACATCTCCCAGAACCTATGTATACATTTACAAATATTTAGAAATAGATCAAAGAAATAATTACAAAAAACTCCCTCAGATTAGGTTTGAGTTTGCAAACACAATGGAAACCTTGAAACCTTACGAGTATCCCTGAATTTTAACGATGTTTACCTTTACACCTTGAAATCTTAAAACATTACGAAACTTACCTTGCAAATAATTACGAATATCCCCTAAACCATAGGTGTTTGCGAATGTTTTGCAAACCGAACCTCAAGGCTATTCCTAAGGCTACAACATTTCAGTGATTTTTCGATACAAGACATAAACTACAGGGGGTTATTCGTAATTTAGCCTAGATCAAAATCAATTTCGTCATCATATAAATTATAATATAAGACAGAAAGGGGCTGGTAGAATCAGCCACCCCACTTAAAATTTTGCAATGTTTTATATTTTCCAATCAACTTTATAAACCAGTATATTTGTATAAGTAATCGAATTTCACCCATTTTAGTTAAAAAATATAATTTTCCCGCTAATAAATAATAATACACCATGAAATTACTATTAAGACAAATTAATTACAGTAGTACCTCATGCAAATATTTGGCGTAGTTTCTCAAGAGCAGAGAGTTTGTCGGATCCGACTTCAGCATTTCTTGGTAGTAAGACCCCATCTTGGATCCATCACCACCACTTCCTCTTCTGCCACCGCCGCCGCGGGGCATCCGGGTTTTGTTCATCCCGCCATCGTTAAACCCCGGTCCAAGAAACTCCTCCTCCGGTATCCTCGCCGGAAAAGACCGCGATCCGAGCCTACTCAGGCTCCTCATCTCCAACGCGACCACATCAGATGACGACGAGCACCGGCGAATAATTCGCCCCGCCGCCTTCATTGATATTATCGGCGATGGCCCACCGCTTTTCTCGCCGGTCGGCCCTGACGTTCGAGCGGCGGAGAGCCGATGTGAACCGGACACGGGAGGGCTTTCGACCGGAATCGACCCGGAGCCTGTTCGGAAGAGCACTGTCATTTTGGAGAGTATTTTTTGAGAACAATCAGTAGTACATTGGGAAAAGCTTTCGAGTGAGAATTTTCAGAGGGGGTATACGTATTGATATAGGAGCGGGAGGTTGAAGGCGGACCGTTGGATTAGCTGACTGAGTTGACTAAGTGGAAGCGGAATGATCGAGCGATGCGTGGAGCAATGCACGTGAGGACGGTGGTGGCTGACGGCGAGGCACCGGCTGCGGAGGCGGCGTGATAGTGGAAAGTGCACGGAGAAAGCGTCAAGTGGTCATAAAGTAGCCAAGCACGTGGGACTCTGGGAGCAGGACATACGAATTGTACAAATGGCGAACTTAAGCCTCTCTCTTTAATTATATTTCTAATTCGTTACTAAAGTTTTATAATTGTGTCATATTAGTCCCTAATATTCAAACATAACATATAAATCCATAATATTACAATATTTTTCACTTAAGTCCTTCACTCCATTTTCAAGAAACTTTTTGGTTGGATAGAAGGGCAAATTTATCATCTCATAATTGGCTGGATAGTCACCCGTGCATATATCATAAACGTTTTAGCTCGAAACACGGCGGTCATTGTCCAATTACGAATTTGGTTATCAAAGAAATTAAAAGTTAAAACCAATTACAAAACCAGTGTTTAACAACAAGGCCAATATTCGATGGAGATGATTTGAAATAAATTTAAAACATGAAAATAGTTTGTCAAAAAAGTAGGAATAAGAATAATAAGGTCTATTCTTTTGTTGTTTTGTTGACCTTCGTAAGTAAAAACAGAAGGGGACAAATCTTTAAACAAGAGAAATCACTGTCTATTCCAGAATTATTATAGTCATGATATTCCTCGAAAGTCAAAACCAATTACAAAACCAGTGTTTAACAACAAAGCTAATATTCAATGGAGACGACTTGAAATAGATTTAAAACATGAAAATAGTTGGTTAAAAAAGTAGGAATAAGAATAATAAGACCTATTCTTTTGTTGTTTTGTTGACCTTCGTAAGTAAAAACAGAAGGGGACAAATCTCTAAAAAGGAAAAATCACTGTCTATTCCAGAATTATTATAGTCATGATATTCCTCGAAAGTTAAAACCAATTACAAAACCAGTGTTTGACAACAAAGCCAATATTCGATGGAGACGATTTGAAATAGATTTAAAACATGAAAATAGTTGGTTAAAAAATTATTACAGTCATGATATTCCTCGATTTATGATTTTTAATTCAATCATCGAATCAATTATCTTTATAATCTAATGCCAGATTGGATAGTGCCAATTACAAGTTCTGACTACCTTGTCCTCTCTATCTAATTTGACAAATAGGATTATTATCGCTATTTGACTCCCTAATCAATAAACAAACTCGTAGTCATGAACCAAAATTTATTTGGCATGGTAAAATGCATTTTCCCTAAACAAATCAAAAGATCGGATTAAAGGCAAAATAAACTTATATCAGCTAATGATCACAACATTACAAACTCAATATAACATGTAATGCAAATGTCAAAAAGACTACAATATACAGACAAATATGACAATACACTGTTTTCAAAACTCATTTTTTCTTCCGTATCTAACACCATTAGAACAGCTTATTGATTCCAATCTACCGCCCTTCGGGCTTTTCTTGACTCGATTCTTCTTCTTTACTTTCAGAAGCAATTTGTTCTTCTTTACCTTCAGAAGCTGGTTCTTCTTCTTTACTTTCGGAAGCAAAATCAGCACTCCTCTCACTGAATTTCAAATTAATTGGTCGCCCCAACAATTCCTACACGACGATCACCCACATAATAGCACTATAAATATTTGGATGAAAATTATCGAAGACCAATGTTTTATTGATAAATAAATGTTCCTTAACATTATTGCATTTTGACTCCCTGAGGTTAGATGTATTTACACCTAGTTCCCCACTTGGTTTCATAAATTACAAAGTGAACGCCTGAACTTTGCTAACTTTTTCTTTTTGCCATATTTTCAAGAAGGATTGAACGCTACATTTATATGTTCAGTTAGGGTTGTAATGCTTTAGCAAAGTTCAGGGGGTCTATTTGTAATTTATGAGACCAAAGGGGAATTAGGTGTAAATACGCCTAGCCACAGGGGGTCTAAATATAATTTACTCTATATAGAAAGAAGCTCAATGATCAACTGATCTTAGTGCTGCTGTATGCTTTGCTTCAATATAATGTCTAAAGCATAGGGAAATTTGTGACAGAGGCAGACACGGTTATTTTAGCTCCCTCAAAAAAATCAGTAAGAGTTTACACAAGAACCGCATTACTTTGAATAACAATTGGATAAGAATATTATTAATTCTTTTTTAGAAATAACAGATGATTATTACCTTCCCGTGTAATTCTTTAATTGCAGATTCCGCTTCCTCTTTTGTTTCAAAAGACACGAAACCATATCCAGCTGATTTTTCTGGAGTTTCAAAGACAACTCTACATGAAACAGGATTGAAATTGGACGAAAATAATTCCCTTAGATTGTTGGATCTCGCTTTCCATGCAAGATTGGAAACGTAAAGCTTATGGCGAGTCTCTCTTCGTGGAGGACTTTCAGGAACATTACGAATCGGTTTCTTGAATCTCCTCGCAAACTGTACCCTTATAATCCTACCGACCAATTCCTGATGAAAAATATTTTGGACAATTGATCATATAAAAAAATGGATGTTTCAACAGATGAACATTAAAAATGGATATCATTTGAATGCTTCCTAAACATTTTTGGTTGCAGGGTTTTGGCATCCAAACAACAACTAAATAAATGTAAGACACATATATTATCACAATCTATTAAACAATCTTTTCAGAACCAACTTTTTGCACATATTCAAAATGTAGCACTGCAGTTTCAATTTACTTAATATTTCGAAAAGCTATTAACAGTGCTTGAAAAAAGTCCTCTTCGGTAACTAATGCAATTCAAAGTAATTGAACTTGAAGAATTTCAAGAACATCAAATTCCAGGAAAGAAACAACTTACATAAGAGTCATATTTCTCAACTGCAGCTTGAGCCCCTTCCCCAGAAGCCATTGTCACAAATGCAAATCCTCTATTCTTCCCATCTTTATGCTTTATAATCTGAACTTTCCACACAAAATTGTAAGAACCCACAACCAAAAACTCTCACAGACATAGTATTAAACCAAAAACACATTCATATTTATTATATATTCGTTCTTCTCACCTCAACACCGTCAACAGGCCCACATTCACCAAACAATTTCTTTATATCAACGACAGAGTAAGACCAAGGCAAGTTTTGCACAAAAAGCTTCCTTCTACTTTCGATTTTTACTTTCTGCAATTCTTCTACAGTTGCGCTTTCTTCTACAGTTGCATTTTCATCTACAGCTGCGATTTCCACTGATGAATGCAATTGAAACCCGTGTTTTTTGGTGGGCGGAGAAGAGGAGAGAAGAGGAAGGCTGTGAAGTGTGAATTTCAGCGAAGATGAAGCGGCATGATGGGGATTTTGAAATCTGAGTGAAGACAAGGGTTTATCGAACGAAGCTAGGAGTTTAGATGAAGTTGACGAGAAAGAGGAGAAGATGGAGAATGCTGCCTCCTGTGCTCCTATAGCCATAGCTCACACAATTCACAAACTGTCAACAACAAGAAACGATGAGGTTGAATTTGGATGAATTCTAAATGATATTTTGAGGGTTAGAATTGTCTTTTTAGGATTGATTATCCCTATTTTTCCTTTTTTTTCCCTCCATGAACACGTGAGTTAAAAGTTCAGAAGGAGGCCTCATGAATTCGAAATTATAAGTTCGAATTCTACAATTTAATAATTATTTTGGAATAGTTCGTTAAAATTATAACGAAACTATAAAGCGTGAATGAGCAATTTGTAATTTTAATAACTCTGAACTAGAATATCAATTGGAAGAATTATATTTACATTCGCTTGATTTAGGAGAAATAGAACAAACTCCCTAGATTTAGGGAAAATGTAACAAAAATCTCTCGATTATTAGAAATTACAGATAGACCCCCTTAACTATAGCTCCGTCTAAGATTTTTAATTTCTTGTTTCCAATTTATTAGGTTTTCAATTTCTTATTTTCAAATAGACTGTGAATGTTTTCTTATTTCATGATTAGGGTTACTAAGTCTGTATGTAATTTCAAATAATCGATGAAGTGTTATTATAATTATCTTTAATTCAAGGGGTGTAAATGTAATTATAATTTTTAAGTTAACTGTCGTTAAAGGTAAAATGGTTATATTGTAACTTTTTGTTAAGCTTTTAAGTTTTCGTTAGAATTAGGACATACGTCAGTAATTTCCAATAGTCGAAACTCAAGAGAATCTTACTTTATTTTCTCTTAAGTTGAGAGATTATACTACGTGCAATGGAGTTGCCCATGTTCTTGCTAGAAATTCTTCTAGATTCATTTCTGGGGACTTTGATATTTCTAATGTTGCTTGGTCTGTATTATTGTCGGACGCTTTGACGATTTAATAATATAGGCCTTTTTTCTTAAAAAAAATACTATACTACGTGTAACTATCCCTTAATTTTTTAAAGAAAATCATTATCAAATGTAATTCAGTAAACTCAAGAGTATCTAAATCCTAATATAAATCATCTTTGTAGCAATTATGTCCTTTGCTGTCACTTTTTTCAAATTTCCATAGATCTTCGCACCATGCTGCCCCAATATTCCAAAAGTTAAGAAAAAGTGTCCCAAACTTTTGACCAAATCGATCATAAAAAGCCCCATTACTGCTTCTCCAGCTTCCTTCTCCGTATACAATAATTTTCCCACTCAAAATCTGACAAAAAAAAAACAACTTTCCACGAAAAATGGCAGCGAGCAACAACATCATCGGACTCCTAAACTTCATCGCCATGCTCCTCTCCATCCCTATCATCGGCACCGGCATCTGGCTGACAACAGATCCGGCCAACAACTGTCTGAAAATCCTGCAGTGGCCACTCGTAATCCTCGGAGTTCTCGTCCTACTCGTTGCTATTGCTGGGTTCATTGGAGGGTTTTGGAGGGTTTCATGGCTGCTTATTTTCTACCTTATCGCAATGCTCGTTCTCATAATCCTTCTTGCAAGCTTAGTTGTTTTGGTTTACATGGTCACGATGAGCGGGTCGGGTCATCCCGCCCCGAGTCGGGCTTATTTGGAGTACAGTCTTGAGGAATACTCCGGTTGGCTTCTCCGGAGGGTTCGGAGCGATTCCAAGTGGGATGGGATAAGAAGTTGTTTGAGCTCTGGGAATATGTGTGCGGAGATGAATCAGAGTTATAGCATGGCTCAGGATTTCTTCAATGCTCGTATTACTCCATTGCAGGTAACTTTTTTTAAGTGAGAATCTCACTTTTTGGTCGCGTAAAGTTTGTTATTTTCACATTTGGTCTCATCCATTACGAGTAACCCGTAATGGTCCGTAAGATTTAAAATCTCTCATGTTATGTCGCAAAACTCATTTTTCATCTATTGACTAACGAAGTTAAGACTTGAGAGGACGGAAAATAACAAAATGTGATATGAGATATATATGAAATAAGAAATGAGACCAAATATGAAAACAACATATTTTATATATGTAGAATCAAAAGTAAGACTTTCCTATTTTCAATTATGGAAGAATTATATCTATTACTCCTATGATTTGAGTTAATTATACAATATAGTCCTTTTATTTTAAGAAATTAACAAAACTTATCCGGCCTTAACATTGTAATCCAATGCAGCAACGTAACAAAAAAAAATATGCTTGAAATTATAAGCTTATTATTTACATTTTTTTGGTTCTCACGGTATAGTTTCAGAGAGTTTCTCGTAATAAATCGAAACATCAAGAATTTTTCAATTCTTAATTAAATTATCCAGTGATGAAACAATTGTTTAGCCATCTACCATAAAATGATTCATATATAATTTACATCGGCTAGTAACCTTAGTTTTTCTTGAAAATTGCAAAGAATTTGTTGAGATTTCTTTATTGGGCAAATTACCCAAATTCTTGAGGTTTACGGCATTTACGAAAAATACCCTGAAATCTTACATTTATATACAGGGTGTAAATGTAAGGTTTTTTAGGGGATATATTTGTGAGGTTTCAAGATTTTTTTGCATTTTCAGGGAGTATTTGTAAGGTTTCAAGGTTATAGTGGTGTTTTGGATTTTTTAGATTACCTCAGGGGTTTTTTAGTAATTTTTCCTTCTTTAGATTTTTGTAAAATTTGTAAAAATCATGCATGACCAGAAAGGCGAGACGTTTTCAATGGTGTGAACATATCCAAAATCACATAAAAGTTTACATGAATAATGAAATCTTATAAGCTATTTTTGTAATTTCTAAAATAAGATGGACTAATTTGTAATTATGTCTAACATTACAGATAATAGATGTAAGTCAGTTTTTTTCCTTCTTTCTTTCTGGAACTGACATATTTTCCTGTTACAGATAATAGATGTAAGTCACTTTTTTTCTTTCTTTCTTTCTGGAACTGACATTTTTTCCTGTAATTAACAATAGTCAGGTTGTTGTAAACCACCGACAGAATGTGGGTACACATTTGTGAATCCAACATATTGGATCAGTCCCATAAACACAGGAGCAGATATGGACTGCATGAATTGGAACAATGAACAAACCCAGTTATGCTATTCTTGCGATTCATGCAAAGCTGGATTGCTGGCAAACCTCAACAACAAATGGAGAAAAGCAGATATCATATTGCTCATATCTCTTGTCTGTTTGATTAAGGTCTATTTAATTGGATGCTGTGCTTTCAGGAATGCTAAAAATCAAGACATTGTTAGGAAATACAAGCAAGGTGAACCGTACAATTAATTATAGGTCAATTATATATATAGAACTCTTGCGCAATGCTAAACCTTCAAATATTACAAAAGGATTTCGAAGGTGTATTTGTAAGTTTTCACTTATATTTTTACATTTTTCGGAGATATTTATAAGGTTTTCAGGTTTGGATGGTATTTCGATCGGATTTTTAAGCAAACTTCATGAATTTAGATAATTATCCAATTAATTATTACGAGGTTAACGTTATATGTATATGTGTCTCTTTGTTTGTAATCTTGGGAGTTGGGATCTTTTGTTTGTAATTGTTAATTTCCTAGCTAGTTTTCTATTATTTACTTTATCCTCAAATATTTCATGTCGAAAAATCGAAAATGTAGTTTTCAATATAGTGTTTGGCAACTCTCGATCAGTACCTCACGAGCTAACTTTTGGGATGAGTTAGGTCAAATATATATTCTTTAATATAGTATCTGAACAAGTTCTAGCTATTTTAAGTCTTTATAGTTCATACTCTAGTTTGCCCCGCATGTTCCGCGGCTCTGGATATGAAAAAGGTGTGTCAAATATCTCATATCGAAAAATCAAAGATATAATATTCAATATATAGTGGCATCCCTTCCCATAATAAAAGTTCCTTAATTAATCCATCTATCTGGATCTTTGTCTCTTTTTTTAGTTTTCTTCTCCTCAAATTTTTACTGGTTATTTCCAATATTCCATACAATTCACCCCCTCTTGTGGTTCACTATTAATTATACATATAAAAACATCAAGAACTTCACAACTTTCTCATCAGAAGATCAACCCCATTTTCCGGCTCAATCAACAGACGCAGCGCGGGTGCATGAACATAGTTTGGAGATGGTGAGAGAGAAAAATTCAATAGGATGAGAGAAACAAGTATCTTGAGCTCAACCATGGCTAAGTTCTGTCCCAAACACATCCTTGGCCCTAGCCCGAATGGCATGTACAAGTGTGGGAGTTTGCATGCACCCGTTACTCCATTTGCAAATCTTTCAGGCTTGAACTCATACGAATCGGGTCCCCATATATCTGGATCTGTGTGCAAAGTAGTCACTAGAATGCAAATATTGACTCCCTCTGGTATGTGAATGTTTCCGAACTGCAAGTCGTTTAAGGCCTCTCTTGACATGACAGAAACTGGAGGATAAAGCCGTAGCGATTCATTGATTACCATTGACAGCTGCGAGGGGAAAAAGAAAAAAAAAGAAAAAAAAAACAGACATTTAGTACAATTGAACCATGTTTAGATGATGTATACTTCATTGGAAATTTACATCCACTATCCATGAGATTTGGTGTAATTACAACTTAGTCCCTCTTATTTCATAAATCACAATCAAACCCTTGAGGTTTCTTTATTCATGTAAAAATTTGTGAAAAGGTGGGAAATAGAGGCCTTTCGACGTCGACTAGGCTTTTAACTGTATTGAATATTACACTAATGGACTGGAAGAGACAAGACGCTTTAGCTGGAGTGAATGTAACCAAGATCCGATGAAGGTGTTACGAGAATTATAAAACCTCGGGGGTGTTTTTATAATTTTAAAAACAAGAGAGACTAATTTGTAATTAAACAAAAGCTGACGGTTGGAAGATGTAATCAGAATCTGGACCAATATATATATACCTGTTTCATCTTCCTGATGGAATCAGAATCTGGAACTTGTCCCTGGCAAATCTCGAGAACCTCGGCTCGAACCCGGTCCTGCCATTCCTGATTTGAAGCTAATAGCATAAGGCACCAAGTGGCTGTAACGGCAGTTGTTTCATATCCAGCCAAGTATATGTTTTTGCAGTTGTCAACTGTAAACCTTTCAATTGCATCAGGGCTTAGATCACTATTTGCAGCACCTTCAAGGACAATTTGCAGCAAATTCTTCTCTAAGTTGGCTTCATTTTTCTGTTGTATTAGCTTCAAGATTATTGCTTTTATATCCCTCTGTAGTTTCCAGGCTTTCCTATTGTTCTTTGTAGGCATATATCTGCATAATTAAGAATTAGGGATCGGATAAATTACCAACTAATACTCCTGAGGTATGACCTAAATACATAAATGGAAGCGAATGAATGAATTATAATTATATATCCCTAGCTAGTAATGAATGGAAGCGCGCGAATTAAGGCCGGGGAATTCGTTTTACTTCATTCCTGGGATCCCAAAGGCTAAACCTTTCTTGTGTTCAACTTCCTGAAGAGATCTGAGTTTCTGGAAAAACTTTTCTCCTTCAGCATAACTACTTCCAAAACAGGCCCTGGAAATTACATCTCCAGAGAATCTCCTCAGATATTGGTCAATTTTAATATCAGCTGCTATATTACCACCTTCAACATGATCAATCACATCTTTCCATGAGTTCACCAACACTAATGCAGATTCTTGAATCAAACATATCATTCCCTGGAACAATAATTTAATTTAATTAAAAAAAAAAAACATTTTACTTCATTAAAGAAAAAGCTATCAAACCAAATGTTAACAGCTCGATAAACAGTATGTACTGAACGTGACATTTAATTCTCCATATATATATACCTTGACTTTATCCATGAATAGTTGCGAAGCAATAATCTTTCTCTGATAAGCCCATAAGTTACCGTTTGAGGTAACAATTCCATCACCAAGCAAAGCATGGAACTCTTTTGCTAGATATGAAGGTTTCCCCAAGTCCGGTGATGAGGATGTCGTCATCTCTCTTACCACATCGTATTGGTTCACATGTAATACTTGTGTGTTTCCAAGGGAAAACATGAATATCTCACCTGTACTAACATTTGGCTCTCTCTGCCTTACGAGCTAGAATATGTATATGTATATATAGAGACTAGAGAGAGAGGCCGGGGAATCAAATAACATGTACCATATTGCCTCCTCCATTTATTAAAAGCCGGAAGGAGAAGAGATCCGCAATCGTGAGAAGGCGACGGTCCGGCGGTGGCGACACGAGCAGTTTTCAGGTCCAGGATGTTTCCAAGTAGTAAAGTCGGCGGTGGCCCGGCAAAGCCCTGCTTTGTCAAGGCTTGGCGGAGCCACCGTGGCTTGACCACCAGTGCACTGTATATTCTGAAAAATATTCCTATAATCAGCAAAACAGTAAAGGGAAAGGAAGCTTGAAACATGAAACTATGAAAGTACTCCATCAAGGATGATCCAGCTGATTCTTTAGCTTTTTATTTCCAGGAAAAAAATGGAAAAACGATCAGAACATTGGAAAAGCTGCTTTCGAGTTTCGAGTGAGATGAATTTTCAGAGGGGCCGGGGTATACGTATTGATATAGGAGCGAGCGGGAGGTTGAAGTCGGATCGTTGGATTAGTACTGACTCAGTTGACTAATTGAAAGAGGATTAAATAATTAATGATCGAGCCGTCGACGTGTGGAGCAGTGCACGTGAGGGTCATTGAATTAAATTAAAGATAGATAGATTGTTATTAAGAGATCGAATTCTCCCATTGGTAATTAGACTTTAGAGTTTTTATTTTTTTTTTTTCAAAAAAATCAATTTAAGGAATGGAACCTCAAACTTTCCGTTTTCGTTATCGATCCATTATATCTCATTTTAATTAAAGTATAATAATTTAGTGTGTGTTGAACTAGTAACGAGAGCGCGTTTTTCCTATGCCAAAACTTAATGCACATCATGATTCATGTGAATACTTAACAATACCAAAAAAGTACATAGGATAAATAACTTTTTTTTTTTTAATGCAAGAAAGAACAATTCTAGAGTATCAAAGGAAAAACAACCAAAGTAAAACCAAAACTAAACTAGTTAAACTCTTCCACATGAAGGATCTCCATAGGATAAATAATTACTTATTGAAGAAGATAAAATAACATATGTCCAAATGGTATTTTTAGTCATGTAAGTACTGACTTATAGTATTTTGAATCTTAAAATTTTTTTATTTGTAATTTTAGTATTATAATTGCGGAATTATAACAATTTTAATCATTCAGTTGCCGGAATCCTACTTTCTCGCTGAAAATTGACACGTGGCATGTTGGAGATACACGTAAGTTCCACCTCAAATTTAGATGTAACAAAATCAGTTGGAATAAATGCAAATAACAATATCTACCCTATTGCATATGCCATTGTTGACAATGAGAAAACTGAATCTCACGTGTATTTCGTACCAATTTTCGGTGAAAAAGTAGGATTTCGGCGGCTGGAGAACTAAAACTGATATGATTCGAAATTATAGGACTAAAATTACAAGTAAGAACTAGTCCTTCACTATTCCATGCCACACACAAAAAAGTAGTCCTTCATCCCATCTACTTACAATTGCATCACTATATAATCTTCTCCAGCAAATTAAATAACTAGGTTGTTGCAGGTCAACTCTTTCATTTTCATTTCGAGTATTTTCTACACTAGGAAATTCAAAGAGGGACACAAATTAAACTAATTTCGAGAAAAGAAAGGCAGTGTAGTTGAAGAATGCTTTGATCAATTACCAAAAGATAAAAGAAAAATCATCAGTAGACTTTGACTGACCTAAACGTAGCGGGATAAGAAGCGACTCCATTTTCAGGGATTTGATTTGGGGACATCATTTTTTTTACTCTTTGTAATTGTTTTTCGTTCAACTGAGAAACAGTGGAGGAAAAAAAATCTAACCGGTTGGATTCATACAAATTCTGTGGGAAAATGCTGATTTGGAGACGAGATGAACGATCAAGCTAAGATTTTGCTAAAATCAGAGTTGAATTCGAAGAACAAATCGATGTTATTGGTGGGCTTTCAGATGGACAATCGAAATTTTGGGGACGGAACTTATTGGGTCAAGATATAAATTTGTAATTGAAGATCTTTTTAGCACAAATACAACTAAACCATCTGCAGTGTAATTCGCGATGGAGTTACACAGAAGTGAGATGAGATGTGCACGTGCATTTTCTAATTTTAGAATTATTACATATACATAGTGGATTTCTAAAAATTAATTATTTTTACGTCCTTTATATATTTTTACTGACAAATATGATATGATATTAGAAGTTTATAGTTTAGAGGTGAAATTTATTTTTTTTTGGCAAATGTCGTTCTCAAATGTTCAAAATTGTATTTTTTCGTCTTACGGGTGAATATGAGTCTGGTGGGTTTCACGGGTCCATATTAAATATGGTTTTTACGGGTACGGGGCATGTACTGGTCCTAAAAATCTTGTTCATTCGGATCCAGTCCAAAACCGACCCATTCGCCATGCCTACCCGAATGACAGGCAAAACCTAGGGTTTTTGTGTTGGTATAAATCTTATTTTGCTTCATCTGCGCTATACTTGTAACACTCTTTCATACTCTCTTACTACCGGCGGCGGCGCCTAAGCTAGGTTGTTTCTTCGTCGTGCAATCAAGGTAAGGTATACATTTCTTATTCTAATTTGACTTTAAGTATCTGCGGATTTAAGCTAACATGTCATCGATTTTTAGGAAAAAACTGAAGAAAACGATACGGTTGAAATTGTTAAATTCCGTTCCTTTTTCATGTTCACGGATTACTTACTAGTGCATTTGATGCTGTATCACAGAATGCATTGCATTATTTTGTGTATTAGCCAGTTTTGTTATGGTAATTGTTGAGATGAGATTAGTTGGATTGACACGGGGATCTAGGTTATTAGGATGAGATAGATCAGAGTTTGTGTTCGTTAATCTTTTATCCCTACCTTTGTAGCCAAATATTTCTTTGTTTTTTAAGAAATCCAGTAAGTATTCTGAGCCGTTCTTCATAAAGTTGCAATCTTGGTTGAAAGACGGGGAGTTTTGACTGATTGGACTTGTACACTCTTGTAGAATAGAGAAAATAGCTTATTTTTCTCATGGGAAAACTTATTTTGTAGAGTTTCAAGATGTATACTGCCTTACAGAAGATTCACAAGGACAAGGATGCCGAGCCCACTGAATTTGAAGAGAGTGTTGCTCAGGTTTGTTTTTGAAACTGACTTTAATAATCAAAATTGAACTGTG
The DNA here is from genome assembly GCA_958496215.1 of Verbena officinalis. Lineage (NCBI taxonomy): Eukaryota > Viridiplantae > Streptophyta > Magnoliopsida > Lamiales > Verbenaceae > Verbena > Verbena officinalis. The sequence goes on from OY292385.1 coordinate 4,831,797, forward strand.
CACAAGTTATTTACCTGATTTTGTCGACAGGCTTTATTCGATTTGGAGAACACCAATCAAGAGATTAAGAGCGACTTGAAAGACCTCTACATCAATTCTGCTTTGTAGGTGTTACATTCTTTAGATGTTGTCACTTTATCCAAGAATGATAGTAATCAATATATGCACTAATGCACCACAGGTCAGTTGATGTTTCTGGTAACAAGAAGGCTGTTGTCATCCATGTTCCTTACCGGCTAAGGAAAGCTTTCCGAAAGATTCATCCTAGGCTCGTGAGAGAGCTAGAGAAGAAATTCAGTGGAAAGGTAGAATTGAAAAGTATTTTATGGCCCTTGATGATCTAAGAAATGATTACAACTTATGTATTGATAGTAAAGATCCTGAATTTAATTAATTGTATATCGAAATGATTGTTTTGCAATTTTATCTTGGACATGACATTTTGGTATTGATTTTTAATACATGCTTCTTGTATCACATATCTCAGTAATCACCCTGAATTAAACATTCTGTCTGAATGCCTAAGTTGGATTATTTTAAATGTTGCTATTTTTTGGATTAAATAGTATATTTAAAATGTGAATATGCAGGAAGTGGTTGTCATTGCCACAAGGAGAATTGTGCGCCCTCCGAAGAAGGGTTCTGCTGCTCAAAGACCACGAACACGCACACTTACTGCTGTGCATGATGCCATGCTTGAGGATATCGTTTATCCTGCAGAGATTGTTGGAAAACGTACCAGATACAGACTTGATGGATCAAAGATCATGAAGGTAATTGGACTTTTGCACTTTTGCTTTCTGCAGGAGATGATATTCTATGTTTATTGTATTTGGTACGAGTATTTATGATTTTGTAACATTTCTTTTATGTAGGTTTTCTTGGACCCTAAAGCAAAGAACGACACTGAGAACAAGCTAGAGACATTTGCTGGTGTCTACAGGAAGCTTTCAGGGAAAGATGTTGTTTTTGAGTTTCCTCAGACAGAGGCCTGAAGACCTAAATGTTACTAGGTTAACTGGCTAGTGCTTTATTTAATCTGAAGATATACATTTTTAGTATGAGGAGGAATTTGAAGTTTTGAATTTTGACAATGTGAAATCTGTATCCAGCTTGTTCATTTTTGCAGAAAAGTGTTGGAACAACCTATTTTATTTGTCATAATGTTTCTATTATTTTTCTTTTCTGGTACTCTGTTTTTGGTGTATGATCAATGATGTATGTTCGGTATTGTTATAGAACTATCATGACTTAAAAATGATTATTCCAAAGATGATATTCAGATAGACCAAGACCATCTCAATTTGATGAACACATGGACTTGACAAATTGTTAGATTCTCAAATTTCTGAAGTATTAAGTTTATCTATCAATGATAACATGTGTAAATAACTCTAATAACAGTGACAATAAGGAAAAGAAGAAAAAAAAAAAGAGCACGAGAAACTGCATATATGCGAAAAACCCATGTTGTTACACCTTATTTCTGTTTGTGAAAACACCAAAAATGCTTGGATGTTCAAGAATTTTACTAGTAAGAGACTATTCGTATAGATAGATATTTCTTTCTTTATTGTGACGTATAGGCGTATAACTATCAGTAAATTTACATCTAAATCCTATCCTATATATAGTTAAAAGAGCAGAAATACATAAGCATTAAGATAATCATTAACTCTTGATGCTAGTTTTGTATGAATGCATCTGATTTCTTCAAAAACCTGGTGTTGATTCCAGCTCTATATAAACTCAAACCCGTAATAGTTTCTACTTTGATTCAGTATTTGCAGGTCCAAACACCTGCAACAACCAACTCTTTAGAAGATGCTGGAACGTGCATCGTCCCCTCTCCAGCCAAGATAACAAAAGTAGGACCTTCGACTGCAGAAAAAACAATAGATGTTTCTTCGGGTAGTCGGTCAACCTCAAATTCATCAAAAGAACTCCAGGAAGGATTTCAGGCAAACCCTGCAAAAGAAATGTTGTCGAGTTAGATGACCGATCAGACTAGAAATGTGGATTCTCATTTAAATTAAATAACAAAAAGCAATATTTCAGCAGCCTGATGTACGACTATATAAAATTATACAAATATCTCCTCTTAGTTTTGGAATCACACATACCTCCCTTGTAACATATTTACACCTTACAGTTACCCCCTTCTGTTTCTTTTTTAATTTTAATAAGCCTATTTTATTTTTCACTATTCACAAAAGCCTCGGGAAGAACTAGCGGAAAATTCTAGGCCGGACCGACTAATAAAATCCTACCACATGTAAAATTAATATTTTAATAAAATTAAACACTTAATTTGACCAAATCAAACTATAGTTAAGAATTAATATTCTCACTCAAAAAATTAACATGAGTTTACAGCCTAAAAATAGATGTGTAGATTTATACTTATTGAATGTATTTAATTAAATTTTAGTTTTGAAAAATTTACCCTTCAAAACTCAGCATATTCATCGAACTATAGATAGTCCTCCCATTTTGATTTTTATCTTTGAAATTTAAATATTTAGCTAATTTAGATTGGGGTTTAGCCAGAATTTCCAAAACTTGCAAGAGATTGATGCTTAAGTGGCAACTTTATTCCATGCCCGGGTGCTGATGAAACAAGGGTTAATTATGAATATCCCTGAAGTTTACCTCGTTTACCAAAAACACCTTAAATGTTTAAAAACATTAAGAAAAACGTCCTGAGATTTGCAAACCATAACAAATACCCTCAAAGTAATGGAAAACCATTAACTCATGCTCTTTATTGTATTTTTGAGGGCGTTTTTCATAAAATGATAAAACTCAAGGGTTATTTCATAATTATTTCTGAAACAAAGTATGTTGTTGAAAACATATCAGATTGAAGATTTGCTGATATCAATCAAATATTAATGTGGATCAGCTTTGCATGAAATAACATAAAATAAAACAATCGAGCTGAGTGTAAAGTCTAGTTAATATTATACCCCATATAACAATCTTGAAACAACCAAATATTACAAAAATTACAATTTTGGATAATCAGATTTAATTACTGATCTAGTTGACTTAGCCATGAGAGAATAACTTGTGCACCTTTTTCCCACGAGCAATCCAACATTATGTCATGGCCAACCCCTTCTATGCAAACGGGTGAAACTCCGTAAAACCTGCCCGTTTCATCAAGTCCCTCAGCATCCTACACAAATCACAACATATATCACTTGATTTACTATTACTAGTGAGAGTATAAAAGGAAATGTGAGAGAAAAAGAGACCAAGACCATTATTCTAACGAGGTTTCAGAAATTACCAATGCCCCCTGAGGTTTTACTCTCTTTCACAGACTTCACCAGCCTTTGGAAACAAAAGCATTCATTTAAAATGATGGGTAATGTTGGTTTTTCAAACATTGACATTTTCCTTTTTTCTTTCAGCTCTTTTCATCAAGGGCAACATTATAATTTTACCACGGCCGTTAGTTTTTCCGTTAGGCTTAAAACTTCAGGAGGAGTTGGTAATTTCTGAAACCTCATGGGATTTTTTGTATTTAGGACATACCTCAGGGAGTATTTGGTAATTATCCCATAATAATATAGATTAGTTACATTAGTATAGATACCCAAACTTGTTTAAAATGCAGTAGTTATGGGAAATGAAATAATGGAGACAGGGCAAACAAGAATAAGATTGCATGATTTACTACATAAAAATGAAAACCAACAAAAAATAAAGAGAACACCGATTATTCTTCAAAAATAATTTCAGATTAGATTATATATATATACACTAACGGGAAAGAATTTACCACTATGAAATCATCATTTGTGCCCAAAACAAGGATTTTGATAGAAGGATCTTTCATGTGTGGAACAGGAAGTGACGAGTTGAGCTTCCTTAGATCAAATAATGGCATCCTTGAACTTTCTGTCATCAGCTTCTGATAACTGGCACAATATTCAAAATTAAAATAAATCTACATTTGGCTTTTACATAATAATGAAAATTTTGTGAATATCATTTTGTTGTTGCACTGGAAGATGATTAACCAAGACAATCCAAAATCTGCAGAAACAACCAATTTCTTGATGTACTAACCGAAGGACGAGATTATCTTCCATTGCTGCAGAGAAGAAAGTCTCCTTACAAAGAGGCAGGGAAGTTTGAAAAGCCTTAGCTGCCAAACTGCGCGTAACCTGTTCCATATTGCAGTTTTTAAAAACCATTTAAAATCTGAAAGAATGCATTTATTAATGAAACAGAGTTCCCAATATTTGTATTTTTTCAGTATTTAGGTAATAAAGAATCATGATACTGAAAACGAGTCGTATAATCACCATATTGGAAAGAAAGTAAAATTGAAATAAAGATTTGGCAGTATATTTGATAGAAATTACCTTAAACGCAGCAATAGGTTTGGAGAAGAGATATCGCCAAACTAGGCCACTGAATAAAAAGATGAAGAAATTACATCAGTTCGGTAAAACAGAATTGAAATATAAAATGAGAACATTATGTTGGAAGATACCTATTTCCTGAAGGAGGTACAGAGCAAACAAGAACACCTCCAGCTAGGTAAGGGTGTGACTGTGTCTTCTCTGAAATCATGTACAGTGGACGAAAAGTAAGTCACAAAGAAAATTACTTTAAGAAATTCAAATAAGAAGTTTTAAATCAAGATTTTCTAGAATTTTATGGCCTAAATTGGAGTTGAAATCCATTTCTCATGTATGAAAACTGTGTCTAGAACTGAATCTTTTGTTCATTAGGAAAAAGTGTTAATTACATTTACCTCCCCTCTGAATTAGGTATATTACCTACTGTACCCCTGTCAGATGAGATATTGCATTACACTCACTGGTGAATTCCGAAATTAGATATACAGCTTTGACATCTAGGGCTATACAAAAAACCTAACTCCGTCAAACAATACTTTGTGAACTACCTATTACGCTCATCGGTCTGTTGTAATGTATTGAATTTAGAAGGGTAGTGTTCTTAATTTATGAAAATGGAATAAAATAGTAAGCTTATGATATACCTAATTCCAAGAGGAGGTAATGTAATTAACCCTAAGAAAATTGTGTATAGAATAAATCTTATGAAAGAGGAGAGATATCCCTAAGAGCCACGGAAATGATGAACTTATTCTATTGACGCATGCACGTTTTCTTCTTTCTAAACAGATATCTATTTTCTCTTCTTACCTCTGTTTCCACGGAAGTTAGTTTTTGTACGATGGTCCAAAAAATTTATGGGAATCCAAAAACTTGCCAAACAAAATATAAAACATCTTCTCCACAATATCAAGCTTCTTGTTCCAACAAATATATCAACGGCCCAAAAAACACTACTAACCTTGTAAGTTCTCATTTCCTACATTGGCAAGATAGTATTGAACAATAAGCCCACCAAAAGAATGCCCCACTAAAACTGGTGGTAATTGAATCTCCTTGTGGATGAAATCAGCCACATCAGCTGCATGAGTCTACTGCATATATGGAGTTTTCAGGGTTAGATGAGTCATATAATTTACTAGTAAATGCAGAAACTAGGAAGAATTCTTTCCTTTTTTTGGGAAATATACATTGCTTTCTGTTTAGTTTGGGACATGGAAAGAATTATTATCTTTTGGAAAGCAAAGATACCTTGAGGGTACCAGCGACTGCACCAGCAGGTGAATCACTTTCTCCCTGAAAAAGTTGATAAATTTCAGTTAGCTCAAGCATTTTCTATACTACAAACTTAAGTTCCCCCAAAATACTTCAATTATACAGGAAGCAAACCCAATTGTCTACATATAACAAACGAATTTGTAAGAATTGGAATTTTATTTTGCCTCCAGTGTGCATTAAGCTCTTCTTAATCCAATGATGAATCCTTACACAATGAAATTCCAATATTCGATGCTTATTTTTGTAATTATACACTCTATAGTACTAATCCACACTCCATGAGAAAAATAACAAGAAGTTCACTCCACAACAAACGAATTTTAGCAGAGAAAGTGGAATACCTGACCAATCAAGCTGAGAGCATAACAATCAAAACCGCTTTCAGAAAAGAAGGGTAACCAGTGTTCCGCCCAGCACCACGCCGCATGGAAACTTCCATGGACAAAAACTAACGGCGGCTTCTCCGATTTCTCTTCTTTGTGGCCTCTTTGGAAGATAAACTCCATTTCTAAACCAGATGGGAGCTTGTGGAATCGGCGGGATTGCCCCTGCTTCAGATCATAAAGGGCCCGCATTTTGTAGTTGCTATTGGTTAGAGCCGCCCGAGGCATTACGGTCATTCGGCGGTGAGGAATGTTGGTCAGAGTTGCGGCAACGAGAGCCGCCATTGTTGGCAAACGGAGGTGAAATGGATAATTGGTTAAACAGTTAAACTATACGTTTCATATCCAGAAGGTGAGAAGCGATAAAAAAGTTCTGTAGACATTGGAACTCGCTATTCTAATCTGAAAAATTACTTTGGTTCTTATGGTAATTGACTTTTTCACCCTCGTATTCAATTTGCAATTTTCACCTTCAATTGTAAAAAAAAAAAAAAAAAAAAGGTACTGATTAACGTGCAACATTCAAATTCCAAATTTGGTGTCTTCACAGACAAAAATAAGGTTTCAGGAGATGGATGACTGATTTTTCACCAAATTTGAAGTTTTGAGTAATGTAACAACATGGGTTTCACATTTATGCAATTTCTCGTGCTCGTGTTATTTTTTTTATTTTTCCTTTTTGTCGCTGTTATTGGAGATATTTACATATGTGATAATTGATAGATAAACTTAATACTTGAGAAATTGGAGAAGCTAACAATTAGTCCAGTCCATGTGTTCATCAAATTGAGATGGTCTTCGTCTATCTGAATATCATCTTTGGAATAATCATTTTTAAGTCCTGATAGTTCTATAACAATAAACCGCTCAACAAAGAAAAGAAACATTATGACAAATATAAAAGCTGGATCCAGATTTCACATTGACAAAACTCAAAACTTCAAATTCCTTCTCATACTAAAAAGGTATATCTTCTGATTAAATAAAGCACTAGCCAGTTAACCTATTAACATTTAGGTCTTCAGGCCTCTGCCTGAGGAAACTCAAACACAACATCTTTCCCTGAAAGCTTCCTGTAGACACCAGCAAATGTCTCTAGCTTGTTCTCAGTGTCGTTCTTTGCTTTAGGGTCCAAGAAAACCTACATAAAAGAAATGTTCAAGAATCATAAATACTCGTACCAAATACAATACACATAGAAAATCATCACCTGCATAAAGCAAAAGTGCAAAAGTCCAATTACCTTCATGATCTTTGATCCATCAAGTCTGTATCTGGTACGTTTTCCAACAATCTCTGCAGGATAAACGATATCCTCAAGCATGGCATCATGCACAGCAGTAAGTGTGCGTGTTCGTGGTCTTTGGGCAGCAGAACCCTTCTTCGGAGGGCGCACAATTCTCCTCGTGGCAATGACAACCACTTCCTGTATATTCACATTTTAAATATACTATTTAATCCAAAAAGTAACAACTTTAAAATAAACCAACTTAGGCATTTTAATTCAGGGTGATTACTGGGGTATGTGATAGAAGAAGCATGTATTAAAAATCAATACCAAAATGTCCAAGATAAAATAGCAAAACAATCATATCGATATACAATTAATTAAATTCAGGATCTTTACTATCAATACATAAGTTGTAATCATTTCATAGATAATCAAGGGCCATAAAATACTTTTCAATTCTACCTTTCCACTGAATTTCTTCTCTAGCTCTCTCACGAGCCTAGGATGAATCTTTCGGAAAGCTTTCCTTAGCCGGTAAGGAACATGGATGACAACAGCCTTCTTGTTACCAGAAACATCAACTGACCTGTGGTGCATTAGTGCATATATTGATTACTATCATTCTTGGATAAAGTGACAACATCTAAAGAACGTAACACCTACAAAGCAGAATTGATGTAGAGGTCTTTCAAGTCGCTCTTAATCTCTTGATTGGTGTTCTCCAAATCAAATAAAGCCTGTCGACAAAATCAGGTAAATAACTTGTGCACAGTTCAATTTTGATTATTAAAGTCAGTTTGAAAAACAAACCTGAGCAACACTCTCCTCAAATTCTGTGGGCTCAGCATCCTTGTCCTTGTGAATCTTCTGTAAGGCAGTATACATCTTGAAACTCTACAAAATAAGTTTGCTGTTATGAAAATACGAAATAAGGTTTCCCATATGAAAAATAAGCCATTTTCTTCTCTATTCTACAAGAGTGTGCAAGTACAAGCAGTCAAAACTCCCCGTCTACCTATTCAACCATGCTTGCAACTTCATGAAAAACGGCTCAGAATACTGGATTTCTTATAAAACAAATCTTTGGCTACAATGGTAGGCGAACACAAACTCTGATCTATCTCATCCTAATAACCTAGATCCCCGCGTCAATCCAACTAATCTCATCTCAACAATTACCAGAACAAAACTGGCTAATACACAAAACAATGCAATGCATTCTGTGATACAGCATCAAATACACTAGTAAGTAATCCGTGAACATGAAAAGGAACGGAAAAACAATTTCAACCGTATCGTTTTCTTCAGTTTTTTCCTAAAACTCGATGACAAGTTAGCTTAAATCCGGAGATAATTGAAGTCAAATTAGAATAAGAAAACTTATTTGTCTGAATGTATGCCTTACGTTGATTGCACGACGAAGAAAAAACCTAGCTTAGGCGCCGCCGCCGGTAGTAAGATGAATAGAGAGTTTGAAAGGAGTCGCGCAGACGAAGCAAAATAAGGTTTTATAACAACACAAAATTCCTAGGTTTTGCCTGTAATTCGGGTAGACATGGCGAATGGGTCGGGTTTGGATCGGGTCCGAATGAACAAGATTTTTAGGACCAGTACATGTCCCGTACCCGTAAAAACCATATTTAGTATGGACCCGTTAACACCCACCAGACTCAAATTCACCCGTAAGACCAAAAAATACAATTTTTAACATTTGAGAACGACATTTGCCAAAAAAAATCACCTCTAAACTATCAACTTCTAATATCACATCATATTTTCCTGCAAAAAAAATATTTTCACCTCTAAACTATGAACTTCTAATATAATATCATATTTGCTAGCAAAAATATATAAGGACGTAAAAATAATTGATTTGTTCTTGGAATTCAAGTCTGATTTTAGCTTTTCAGGCACGTCTACTTCTTCGAAGCAAGTAAAATTTTGTTTATTCTTAATCTCCAAATCGGCATTTTCCCACGAAATTCTGATCATCTCGGGAACTGGAAGGCCAGGCAAGGCAACTGACGCATCTTTCATTTTCACATTTTCTCTCAATTTGTGATTTTCTTTTATCATTCATTTTATTTGGCACTCTGTTTGTTCTATTTTTATGTTTTTTGGATTTGTTTTCTTGCGCTTAGGATGTTTTTTTATGAATTCTCCATTGTAATTTCGAATTTTTTATGCTAATACACATATATAATTGATCATTGTTTTAAATTAAAATAATATTGTGTTTTATTTTCTTTTTATTGAGGTAAATAAATATAGCTATCTCTCCAAAAAGAATGGAACTTAGGTCCCCTTTATTATAGAAAAGAGCAAAAGGCCTTTTGGGAGGGGTTTTGCTTAGGAAGGGCCATTTGATGTGTACAATATTGTTCACGTCTTTAATTTATCTAATCAAAATGATTTTTATCAAAGATTAAATTAGTTTAGTGGGGATAGTCATTTTGTTATATATTGGACTTTAAAACATGTTTCTAAACTTCTAGCCTTGCGCGTAGGATCGAGCAATGAATACTTTTTTAAATTGTGTTCTCAGAAACTTGAATCCAAAATTTTTAGTTTAAGCTAGTTTAACGCCGATTGTATCAAATCAGGTCCAAATATATCTGTGTAAAATTTATCTCATAAAATTCTTCGTATTAATCACTCTTTTTAGCCGCAAATTTTGTTTTCGAAATCATAATGGCTTTCTTCAAACTCATAATTATAATGTTACCTGTAGAAGTCGCCTAAAAATCATCAGATTCACTTGTTCAGTGATTTTTCAGTCGGTAATCTTGAAAGAATGTAAAATCTAGTAGTTTCATGATTTGAAGGTCAGTAAGGATATTCAAACCCAAAAAATTAATTAAATGTCAATTTTAACCCTAGATTGAATTGGTCCCTCGAAAATCACCATGTGAGATCAATCGGAAATTGCATTGTGGTGGCCGAGTACTGGATTATGTAGTGCCCAGTACTAGATTCCTTAAGCAGTGTATAGTCTTAAACCCTACCTAGTTTACTTAGCCTGTGTAAAGAGCAATTGATTGGAATGATTATCTTCAATTGGGCTTTTGTAATACCCAAATCCAAAAAAAAAATCAGGTAGAATTAAAAAATATGTATATAATACAAAATATTTTATATTTTATGGTTTGGATGCAGAAAATAGGGAAATGGGCAAGAAAGTAGCCAATCAACAGTGACGAGAGAGTGATATTCATATCTGTACCACTAGTAAATTTCCTGAAGTGCTCTTACATGGCCCCCTCACTAGCCCCAGTCTTAACCCAAATTTTGATCTGGAAAAAGAATATAATATTTATAACCATTTAATCATAATTAAGAATTACATTTAACAAAATCCTACACAAAAAGAATTTTATGTCACAAAAAGAACCCGCAAATGTAGGAGAAGAAACTTGCATAAACATGATACAAATCTTGGCTACTACGATGCAAGGATATTTCTAAAAATCCTACACTGTTGTATCCGATACTGTGTAGAATATCTGTGTCGTATCCGACATCGTGTGAAGCATCTGTATCGGACACTTCTCTAGCATAAAATATAAAAAAAAATCAATCGTGTCCATGTTATATAGTATTCGTATCTCATAGGATCATCTAGATTATAAGAATAATAAGATGGGAAAATACATTAGACATTATCGAAGTTCATAAGAAATTAGATTTCTCAACTAAAATTCAAGATTCAATTTCAAATTCTAACTTGTGCAAGAAATAACGGTAGATTTTCCAAATATGCCGGTGGATTAATTATCTTAAAGAGCACATCGTCATTACTATTTACTACCTTATATAAATTGGGTTTAATCTAGAATTAACAAACTTTTCCGTCCCTATTTGGGAAAAATTATTATATCTACCAATTTGATCAAAACCAACAAGTTATCCAATCCAAGAACAGGCAGAATTGAAAACATCGAAACTGAGAAAGAGACATAACAATTCCATCTCCACCGTTGAAAACATCAACGGACCAAAAACATTATGGGCCCACCGAAAGAACCCAACCCCTCCACCAAGAAACCACATTAAATCCACGGACGGCTTGACCTAACTAACCCAGGATTGCAAGAGAGCAAGACACCTTCCTCCACACCAACAAATCATCAATTGAAAACTGTCCTCGTCAAACGACGTAGTTTTAAGCCTAACCCTAAAGGCGGCCGGCAAGGGCCCCACTCCTCAGGGTCACCTCAAACAATCGAAACCATTTCTAAAGTACCACATCCCATCATTTTTTTTTATAATAGTACATTGTAAGAGTCATATGATATCCTGAACCAAAAAAAAAAAAAAAGAGTCATATGATATCAGAATTTGTATCTTGTGATTTCTCTTTAGTTCGTGGAGATGTAAATAGAGTAATCAAAATTTTGGCTAGTACTACAGTATTGGCTGGCGTTGTTGAGTTTGACTACGTACTATATGTTGTTGTTTTTGAACATGTAAGAGTTGTAACTTATTAGTTAGGATGATGAATGTCTTTTCTCGATTGAGGGACTTATCTTTAAAAAAATCAATAATTTATGGAAAAAAGAGAGAATAAGTTACCTTAGAGGATGTGATTTCATATTTCAAAGACATGATAGTTTAATTAGAGATTTTGAATCTAATCCCTTAAAATGCACTATAAATGTCATTTGAACCCAACAAAATGAAGGATAATTGAAAATTGTAATTAAGAATAGTTGAAATATTTTTTTTGCTTGCAATGTGCTAAAATTGAAAATGGACTATCAACTCCAACAACTTTATAGAAGTCTCTAACATTGAAAAATAAACAAAATACCACTTCAAAAACCATATCTCATTCCATATATATACAATTTTTCACATTTTGAAAATATAAACTTTTAAGACCGTAAGATTTACTCTAGAAACAAACACTAAAGTATATGACATTTCCATACAACTCCACATTTCAAGTCTTTTTTTCACATTGTTTTATTCTTTTCCAATTCTACCCTTCTAACCATATTCCACATTCTATATACTATATACTCGTTGTAATATTGGTGAATGGTGATTCATTATATACATTGCAGTAAGTATCACTGTAGATGAAAAGGGCATTTCAGTCAACACCACTAGATTCTTGCAAGTTTCTCTTCTCCATCTTCGTTCTCTCCAAGTGATTTTACTAATTTACTCTCCACCTAGGTGGGGTAAATTTCAGCATATTCTCGAATCCACCTACACTTCTATAATGAGACATCCCATAGGGGCTCTATGGGGAATTCCCTTTCTTCGCTTGGCATTTCGGAAATTAGCCCCAGACGGCGGCGGCGTCGACGGAGTAAAGCTATTCCGGCCATGACTGCTGCTGCTACTGCTGTACGAGTCCTCCGACTCCGCCGCCATCATCGTCGCTGCCCTCTTCTTCTCCGGCAAGGATCTTTTACTCTTCTTTTCGAAATTATCGGAAGTCCCAACAATCTGAAAATTTCAAGAATTCATATCAGCGGAAACCCAAAAGTCAACTCCCAAAAAACTGTACCTCGAACAAAAAGCAGTTCGGAAATAAATGGTAATAAAAAATTCTTACAAATTAAAATGTGGGGAAATTATGAGATTACCTTGCAACCAAGAGAGCAAAATCTGAATGAATCGAGGAGGCTGCGATCACATACTTCGCAGGTATTGGTTACGCCTTTTCCAGGCCTGGGCTGCGGTCTCTCATTCAAAAAAACAACCTTAGCGCTGTTGATAATGTATGTCTGAACAGAGCCGATGTCCAAATATTTCTGTATTTCAGACACTCTTATAACATCATGGTACGAGGACCTTCTTATCTGTAAATCAAAACAAATTTATTCAATATCAAAACCCAGAAACGTCGAATATCCATCTTCAAGCCAAAAATACAGAGCATTTTGACAAAAATGGCAGAAACCCAACTGCAAGAAAATGGGGAAAAAGCGAAAGTATTAAGAAAACTAGATAAATATGAAACCTGAATTGCTCTGTGGTCCTTGTGATATGCCAAACATAGTGAACAGAGGGGTCCATCCATACAATCCAAACAGTACATATTGCATTCACTCTTGTGAGAATCAGCGTGGAATTTGCATTGAACAAAGAACTGTTCCTTCAGCAGAGGTTTCAGCCATGGCGGCCATCTATTGTCTTCTTCACCAGGGCCTCCGGCTCCCTTTCAAATAAATAAAACGAATCAGAATCATTGAAAAACCATGAAAAGAAAAACAGAGCCATAATCAACACCAACATAATTCTCACCATAATTCGCCTGTTCTTGGGCTTGATTTCACGGACAGTGGATTCCTGATTATCGATCGCCATTGTTAATGAAAAGACAGTGTTTTTTCTTGGTATTTTCAAGAGAAAGTGGGTTTTAGTGTGTGTATTGCGTGCTTGTCTGAACAGGTATGGCGAGAGAGAGAGAGAGAGAGAGGAAAATAAAGGTGGCTGTGGAAAGTTTTGAGCAAGTGGAGACGATGAGAGAGAGAGAGAGGCCGTTCTTATCCTTTGAAAGTCGTACATAAACAACGTCCCGAACCTAACCTAGCTCCGAGGCTGAACCTCAAGATACGTTGGGTGCAAGGAACCTAGCTAGCTCCTTCCTTTCCTTTCTTATTTTCTTTTTTCTCAATTATATATATTTTGTTGACTTCAAAAATTAATAATTCCTTTGTTGGATTTCGTTTTCATTGTGTTACAATATTCTGGCTTTGGTCTTATCACACGGACACACCATACTCATACGTGTTGAAACGTTTGTTAATATTACAAAATACCCCTTTTATTTATAAAATTCATATAAATACCCCTCAAGTTTTAAGCCATTACAAAAACTTAATGAAAAGTGAAAAAAGACAGTTATGCTCCTAACTTTCATAAACAACTTTATTTGCCAATTCTCAAAAACCTACAAGAAAATGTAGTGTACTTTATACAAAATAATATCATAACCTTCGAAGATTTAGATAATAACAAAATACCCTTGAAACCAAAAGAGTATTTTAGAAATAATAACTCGAAAAAGTAACGGAAAATAGAATAACACCCTAACAACCTTTAGATTTTTATAATGGTTCGAGACCTAAGCGGGTTTTGTAATTTATAAAAAGAGATGGGATATTTAGAAATTAGAGCAAACCATAGGTGTAATTACTCAATCTTCAAGGGTGTGTGTATATGTATATTTAAATTTTAACCTTGTAGATGAAAAAGTTAAAATACATAACTATATATTGATTTGATTAAAGAGATAACTTTTAAATAATTAATTACATATATATATTTTGTTTACTATATTGGATTTTCACGAATGAGTTGGTACAATATTCTGATTCCTTTGATCATTATTAGGTTAGTATAGACTATAGAGTTTCTTAGTTGTCGAAAAGAACAATGTCCGTCCATCCATTTCATAATGAGTTGGTGCTTTTCACAATCATTTGATTCTCTTGCCAAACCATTTCCTTGTATTAAATACTAGGAACATATATGTAAGAAACTCACACAATAGCCTTTCTAAAGAAAAAGTTTGTTCCCATAATGTTTGGTGTCAAGGCTATTTTCTTATATCAATACTTTTCCTAACAACTATCCCTTTGATTAGGATAATAACGGAATTACCATCATGTGAAAGTAATTTAGCAATTCAACGTTATGTTAATTTGATCAAAGATATCAGATTTGTTTGAATCCCTGAGAAGTGGCCCAAATTGAGCCAAGGGGCAAATGTTTTATTAAATTACTTAGTCCTATCAAATCTTGAGGCAATACCCAAAAGTATAGTAATTTTAGGATTGTAAACTATAATGTACGGATATTACTAAAAGGCTACTATATAGTGTCATGTTTTACCGAATATTGTGTCAGATATTTCTCTAATGATTAATACTATAAAAAAATCGTATTATCATGTCATGTTCATATTACCGGGTTCGTATCCATACATGATAGAGAGACATACTTAATCCGGCCCATATATGTTATAATTAATCATATTCTCCATCCATATCGAAAACCTATATCATCATGAATCAATGGCTAGCTAAGTTCTTTTATCAAATAGACTAAAAAAATAGAAAAGCCGTTTGAGACATTAGGTTAAAATATATAGACGGACCCATGATAGATCATAGATGAATAAAACATAAACCTGTACTTTAGGTAGTTTGGTTAATGTCGTAATCTCACTAAAATTACTAAAATCTTAATTGGACACATTTTATGATGATTATTATGATAAAACTTTTTTTATTTGTAAATGCATAAATCTTTAGTGTATGTTTTTTATTTGTTAAATAAAACAGCGGACGTAGCCGGTTTTAGCATCAATCAAAGTAAACAAACCTAAAAGATCCTAAAACATGCATGAAACCAAAATAAACAATAATCTAAACTATGAGCCTTTCGCAACATAAGCTGCCATCCAAGTTCGAAACACTTTTGAGTAGTACTGTACGTTTACATTTCACTTTGAATTAATTATATCTAAATTTTTTTCTATGCAATGTAATAAACCCTATTTTAATCGAAAAACCTCACAACAATCCCAAATAGAATTTTACAGACCGAAACTCAATCAGGAGTTATTTGTTTCCTACGACCTTTAGTAAAATGTCCACCACATCATAGTTGTAACCATACAAATCCCCTTTATTTTATATTTTTTTCGTGTGTTTTAAGAAATATGAGCTGAATTGCTCCAAACCAATACATTATTGGGTCTTAATTACATTATGTTGTAAATTATAATATTTTTTTATGATCAGTTCCGGATGCTGGAACCTGCAAATAAATGACTAAAATATCAAAGTTTATTTATATATGGTTGGATAACCTCGATTTCTGCAGTCGTCGTTGTATAAGTTAATGTTGACACTTTAGATAAGCCTAGCTCCTCAATTATTGATCAGTTCTAAATTCTAATATTCTGTTGGCAACTGATCATATGGAAATAGTACTATTTTTTTTATATATATGAAGGTGAAAGATTCGCGTATTCTTCTAAAAGTAACATTATTGGAGGCACAACTTAGTAGTTTGTTATTGTACAATTTAATTGAAAATTTCGAGTTCGGACTAGTTTAGTAATTCAGTATTGTACTATTTTAACTAAGTGACTTGAGTTTCAATTTCTTTGGAACATAATTTTATAAATGTAATTAAGAAGAAAAAGAAAAAGCGAGGTGGCAGGGGTTTTGATTGGACATAAATTTTGTAGCGATACACAAAGGGAAACTAATTTTTGTATTTATTCTTAAAATAATTGAGGATTAGATAGAAGTCTCAAACCGAAGTTTACTCTACTGGTCTCGTGAGAATTGGCATTTTGCTAAAGTAGAATAATAATGAGACAATTGAACGAGCTAAAGAGTCAAAAAGAAAAAGAAAAAAAAAAGGGGGAGTCAAAAAAGTTTGGCCTTTCGCCCCACGTTTACGGCACACCAGCGACGACTCCCGGTCGTCGTTACATTTTCAGCCCCCACACACTCTCAATAGCCTTTCTTTCACACGTGCGGATGACTGTTCAATCTAAATATAATTATTTATGAATTGTTTCTATGATATGTGTCCTTGAAAGAAAGAACTCAAGTGGAAAAGTGAATTTTATATATTAATTTAAATTTGATCATACTGAAATTTATATATTAGGAGACATAATTGAATTTAAATTTGTCATCTATAAGTTTATCTATTTTTATTTTTATATTTGTGGTAGAAAAAAAAAAGACATCTATAAAATACTTTTAACCAAAAAGAATAAAGAAATAATACCAAAAGGCCAAAAACCAAATGGGCTTACCACATTACAAAAAGAAAGTATAAACAGCTCCAGGCCCAACAAGACTAATAAGACATAAAACAAAATTGGGCCTGGGCCTGAAACAATACATCTTCATGTTGTCAAATGTCCACTTGACCAATGGTCTTCTCATAATTAGCAGGCCCATCAAATTAGAAAGTTGATCCTAGACCCCTTTCTCTGGATAATCACTATAGAAAAATTATACCATCTAGATTAGCGGCTCAACACTATATTAGATTAACTAAAACTTTCGAGTTTGAGTCTTTGGGAATGTTGGTAGCATTAATAAAAAAAGTTTTACACTTCGACACGACTCGACTCATATAAATAGAACAGGCGTAATAGTCTTTTCATAATTAACAGGCCCATCAAATTAGAGGTTGATCCTCACACACATCTCTTACACACAATCACTTTACAAATTCTACCGCGAACCAACGTAGTTTAGTGGTTCGTTGCTATATTATGTTAATAAAATTTCAAGTTTGAGTCTTTTGAAATATAATTGCCATTGATTACAAAAATTTTAAACCTTAGAAGTTCGATTCTACTCGCAACTCGATCCATATAACTCAGTCGTAGAAACAAAATACTTTTAGAAAAATTCTTCACGTGTGTAAACGCCCCACAATTAACAACGTGTGATCCTTAAAAAAAGAAAAAAAATGTGTGTTTGCAAAATGTAAGTAATAGTATGTTAAAATTTAATATTTTAAAATTATAAATACTGCTTGGATTAAATAAATAATATTAATGAATTAGAATTATAAAATATTAAAATGCAAGCAACAATTAAATAACGAAACGCGTCGTTTCGTCTACCAGAATTTACTTAATTCCAGTCCGCCAAACGGTCCGACTAAATCAAACAGCCTAATCCTAATTCCTAGCCTATATATATATATATATATATACTCTCTCTATCTATCTCTCTCCCACGCACTGCAACTGCAACACACATTCATAGCTTGCTCTGCTTCGCTTCAATGGGGGCGGCTTATCGTGTGGAAGAAGAAGAAGTCTGGAAATGTCAAAAACACCCTTCCAAGCGGCGGCGCAACGGCGTCTGCCCTACCTGTCTCCGGGACCGCCTTGTCACTCTCTGCCCCAACTGTGCTCACGTGTGCCCCTGTCCCTGCGCCCCGACCTCCAATCCTTCCTCTGCTTCGTCCTCTTCATCCTCCTCCGGCGGCGCCGAACCTTCCTTCCGCCGCTCCAGATCCGTTGCGATACC
The DNA here is from genome assembly GCA_958496215.1 of Verbena officinalis. Taxonomy (NCBI): domain Eukaryota; kingdom Viridiplantae; phylum Streptophyta; class Magnoliopsida; order Lamiales; family Verbenaceae; genus Verbena; species Verbena officinalis. The sequence continues at coordinate 4,850,104 of OY292385.1, forward strand.
GTTTCTCCGATCGAACACAAGCCGGGCCAAGACGCCGTTGTTTCTGTCGGTTTTGAAGAGGAGCAACACGAAGAGAAGCGAACCGGCCAAGGAAAACATTAATAAGGAGTGTCTTAATGGCAACGAAAGCAGCAATGATGAGAATTTCGAGAGCAATAACAGAATTGATGATTTCGCGAGGATGATTACGAGGTCGAGGTCCGTAGGCTTCGGAACGACGGCTATGGCGTCAGGTTTCCGGCGTGGTGACGTCAGTTATTCGCCGAAGAAGCGGAAATTTTGGCATTTTAGGGTTCCAAGCCCTATGAAGCTCTTCCGGAGTTACAAAACTCCCAAGGTCATTGTTTAAGATCGTTCGCCTGTGCATAGAGGTTGAATTTTATTTTTTTTAAATAAAAATAATTATTAACACTAAAAGAAAGTATTAGATATCAATAATTTCAAGAGTATCTGATTAACTAGTACTAATAGAATAGATTTTTACCTAATTTTCGGTTTAATTTGTAATTTGTATGAATAAAAATTTGTATTTTCCGGTATGTACGCAAGTATGAATGTTCGATATCTTAATTGTAGTTTCCAAGTTTGACTAATTTTATTGAACATGATTAGAGATTTTTTTCTTTTTCTTGGTGAAAGAACATGATTAGAGAATAGAGATGTTATGCTTTTGACTCTAACTCAACATGGAAATCTACCAAAAAAAAAAAAAACATGGAAAATGAGTTGAGTAAGTTACAATATTTTATTTTATTTTTGGCACATTATATTTTCCATTTCAAAACCCATCCTAAGTGCAAATCATTATATAATCAATATAGATACTTTTAAATTCCACCTTTCCATATTATGTTGGACACTTCTGTAATTATAAATATAGAAAAAAAATCGTATTACTATATTTGAATCGTGTTGTGTTTGTGTGCATCATCGGCATTCAGCCATATAACTAAATACAAAAAAGCCATTTGAGATTTCAAAAATTACCAATATCACTCCAAGGTTTTATTACTCCATCTCACAAACTTCACGCCAACATTCCTCTAAATTAAAGCGTAATATTGGTTTTCAAAAAATTGATAACTTTTTTTTTAACCTTTTCTATCAAAAGCAATATGGTAATTTCACAGTTAGTTTTCCTGTAAACATTACGGTGTAGTTGATTATTTCTAAAAGCTCATGAGTTTTATATTTAGAGCATATCTCGGGAATAGTTGATAATTTTTCAAATTTTTATCGTAATTTGTAAACTTCTAAATTTTTATTAAGTTGATAGAGCATCGAACTACTAAATTATACTTTCGCTAAAATTATCCTTTCAAATTATATAAATTGATCTATTTTATTCAATAAAATAGTGTAAAAATTTTACTTATAGAATAATTATTTCAAAATCTTGTCTATCATGCATCTTAGATCTTTTCAATTCAATCTTTTGTGGGGATGGGGATGGGGCAGCTGAAAGAATATTTGTGGCTGTATAATTTAAGAAAAATATAATACACTTAATTTTTGAAGGAAATTAAGGTTGATATCATTTTTCTGCACATGGGTTGTCACCAAATAAATTCAAATATAATTAGGTACAAAATCTTGTCTCGCTAATTGTTTCTGTTTTATTTCAATTAAGACAAGTCTTTGTCGCTTTTATTTAATGAATGATAACCTCTAATATACAAATTAATAATAATAATAATGTAAAGGCTACTGAGACTATTTAATGCTGTTTATATAAATTTGATGATGAGGAAACTTTTAATAATATTATTAGCAAAGTAAAATTTAGCTAATTAGCTGTTCGACGCTATGCTAGTTTAACTAGAGATTTTTAATTCGAGTCACAAGAAAAACAACTGTTATAGATAGGGAGAACTTTACAGTTTAGTAGTCTGATTCGATTCAAACCGTATAAATAAGCTTTAAAACCCAAAAAAGTAGCCGAGTAAAATAAAATTACTATTAATTTTGGGTGGGTCTAATCACTAGTGAAAGAGAAGAAAATTGATATTGTTGAATTGTAAACATATATGTTTCCACTTAGTTTCCAATTGTGAGGTACAAGCACACTATATTTGATTTACATAAAAAATTCTTGCTTATTTATAAATAGGCCAATTTGATAAGCCGTTTGTCATTCAAATCACAAAACGTGGTCTACCATAGACTATTTCATTACCATGTAATTAGTGGAGTGTCGGAATGGGCTTTCTTTTTTCTTTTATTCAATTGACTACATCAATAATTCAAACTATAAAGTAAAGTAAAGTAATTACTAATTATTATCCAATAAATAAAATAAAACCATACATTAACTAAAATAAAAAGGCAAAAGTAGATTTAGATCCAAGGGGGTTTGTTTGCTAAATTACAATTCATGACCCTTTTAGTCAAATAATTACAGTCGTATCCCATACGAAATTGAAGAATTACAAAATATATTCAAGTATTAGAATTCTTACATAGAGATTCAAATCACGAAAATTGCATTAGGGATGTTGTAAAGTCATCATAGTTCAGGGGTTAGACTGCTATTTTCTCATAATATTAATACAAAGTCATACCCCCTAAAAGCTTCTTTTGTACACACACAGGAGAAAGTTTAGTGGCCGACTCAAGAAGGGTTTCCAGAAACCTCAAGGAATTGAAAAACAAGGCTAAAGCGATCAGCTTTTGACTTGGAAACTGCTGTTCAAATCAAACACTATGCTTTTCACATTTCTTTTCGTGTTAAGTGTAGTACTGGGTTTCAGTTTCACATCCGAAAATAATAAATTCTACTGAAATTGACTTTCATTACTATTCAAATATAAAATATTATTATTTAGTATGGTTTTTTTTGGTAGTTATTATTTAAAATATTTGGTAGACATAAACCGATAAAAATCTTAAATCTACCCTGTGATCAAGTGGCCCATAAGCCCATAGAGTTATAAGCCCATTTCCAGTTGAAGAAAAATGAATAATCACAGTAGCTACTTTAAATATTGTTTTCCTATTACCAAGCCCAACTGATAAACCCCTGCTCGTCATTATAAGAAGTTGAAGACCAATAAATTAATAATCAAAGATACAAAAAGTATATACTATATACCAAGTTATTTTCAAATGAAGAAAAATTAATATAAGCATGCACGTTTTAATCTTGGAGAAGTCACCAAGGATCAATAAATGATCCCAAACGCGTCCTTACAGAATTACTGGAATGGGTTCTTAAGAATTTCATCTTCAATCATTGCTGCACCATAACCCTACTGGTAATCATGCCTTGGAAAAACCTCCCATATAATAACATATACACCATATTTTTAGACTAAGGCCTAAGGGGGGTATTCTGTTATTATGTAAAAGTTTAAGGGGTTATTTTGTACAAAATACAAGGGGTTATTTGTTAGGGGGATAAATGTCTTTTACACACTTTCTGTCAATTAGCTGATGCGAGAAACCATGGTGAAGAAATAAGGAGATCTTTCCATATGGAAATATCAGTTGAAAAATTCCTAAGAAAATCTCTAGATCACCTGGTCAGAATGTGGAGAAGAACCAAAATAGAGTGGTTCCGAAAACTCGAAGCTAATTGTGTAGCTTATTTCTTGTTAGGAACGCGGCCTCGACTTGCATAGGTTCCACGGAATTTCCAAGTTATGTTGGGGATGTGATTGCTTCTGACGCTTCTTAATTCAATGCATGGTTTATTCTTAATAAAAAAGAGTTGGATGAGAATCTATAATACACATACACTTCTAAAAAATTTATCACGTATCGTGTCCGTATCACCTGTCTGTGTTTTATATATAGATGAGAATATTGTGGTGAACTAGAGTGTTTTTTTTTTTCGGTAATTTTAAAAACATAGAAAATGATATTCTTAAAATAACTTGCCAATGTAATATATATACACGTTAGATTATTTGATGGGGCGAATTACATAAGGGTTCCCACAGGTTGTATGCATGTATGAAAGAGTTAGCCAGGAACTAAATTTAGTGGCGTCATTGTTAAGATTATTTGATCCGATCCCGTATCCTAGAAGGACCGGCCTTGATTGGATGTATGATGTATCTATGCATTTCTTAATTAACGTGTAGGATTTGGCTAGTACTGAGTATGTACTATATATGTAGCGACTTTTATTAAGAAGAAGAAAGGGACAGGAGTGAGGAAAATCACAGTACTTAATTTAACGTGTTGACCGGGCGGGTGACTCTTATTAGTCGTCTAAGTCTTTCTGCAAGACGTGGAGAATTAAATTTCTTCGCAATCCTAACAATATAAATCGAACATGCAACACATTAGTGACAATTCACAGAACTTGAATGATTCTATGTACTTGTAGCCTAAAAATGACTATCTCAACTTCTTCTCGAGTTTCTGATCTTTCTAGTCTGATCACGTTCTTCTTGATCATATCTTTATTTGGAGCCTATTCCATCAATGCAGATAATGGAGCTAGGTGCCAAGAAAGAGAGAGGCTAGCGCTTCTTAAATTCAAGTCCGAGTTAGTCGATGATTACGGTCGACTCTCTACTTGGGGGGATGATGATGATCAGAAAGATTGTTGCGAATTGAATGGAAAGGTATCTTGTGTGACAATCGAACAAATCACATCGTAGCAGTCGATCTTCATGGTCCGAATTCATATTTTCCATCTGCTCCTTTGAGAGGTAAGATTAGTCCGTATTTGCTTGAATTGACTAGTCTGGATTATCTTGACCTCAGTTACAATGATTTCAACAAAAGCCAAATTCCCGACTTCATAGGCTCCCTAGGAAACTTACAGCATCTGAATCTTCATTTTTGTAATTTTAGTGGTTTAATCCCGCATTCTCTTAGAAATTTGTCCATGTTGCGGCTTCTTGATCTTGGTGAAAGTTATCTAACTGACACCAATCTGGATTGGCTTACAGGGTTTTCTTCTTTAGAATATCTTGACCTCAGTAAGACTAATCTCGAAAGAGCGACCACATCGCTACAAGTATTAAACAAACTGACCATGTTGAAAGAAGTACACTTGGGCTCTTGTAAACTTTCAACAACTTTGTCTACCATATTTCCGTCTGTCGTCAATGCTTCTCTTGTTGTCGTCCTTGATCTGTCGAATAATAGTCTTGTCGGGAGAATTCCTGATACCTTTGGGAATTGGACTTCTCTTTCTGATCTTGACCTCACATATAACAATCTTGAAGGGAGGATTCCGGATTCCTTTAAGAATTTGATGTCTATAACTTATCTTTGGCTCTCAAGTAATAACCTTCAGGGCGGCATTCTTGATGCATTATGGAATATAACTACGCTTTTGAGTCTTGATCTTTTTGATAATCAACTACAAGGTGAGCTTCCTTAATCACTTGGTCAATTTAATTTGACACCAAGCCTTATTTCTCTAGATTTGTCTGGAAATATGCTGAGTGGAAAGATACCAAATTTTGCGTCGTTTTTATCCTTGGAACGTTTAAATTTAAAGCTGAACATGTTCAATGGCATTTTGCCTCAAAGTATAGGGTCCCTCTCGAGCCTTTGGTCGCTGAATCTAAGATCAAATCACTTGGAAGGCTTAATATCTGAAGCCCATTTCTTCAATCTGTCCAGTCTTGGCTTCTTGGATTTGTCTTTCAACTCAAATCTGACTGTAAGTATAAGTTCTTCGTGGGATCCTCCCTTACAGTTACGTGCAGTATTACTAGCACGTTGCAATCTCGGCCCATATTTCCCCGAAATGGCTTAAAAAACTACAAGTACTCAAAAGTCTAGACATCTCTAGTGCCAACATTTCAGGCACCATCTCGGATTGGTTTTGGGATACCATCCCTTTGGTTATCAACTTAATATTTCAAACAACCATATTTACGGTGTTCTTCCTGATTTATCATCGAACCTTACACTCAGTATCATAGACTTGAGCTCTAACGAGTTGAATGGTTCGTTTCCAGTTCTACCTCCAACTATCTCTTCCATTGATTTATCGAGAAACAAGTTTTCAAGCACAATTACTACTGTATGCAACTCTAATTATATAACATATCTAGACCTTTCAAACAACCTATTTTCCACAAAGATTTTGCTAGATTGTATCAAGTATTTGATGAGTCTATGTTATTTGAATTTGGCAAACAATAACTTCTCTGGGGAGATTCCGCACTCAGTTGACTTAGTATGTAATGTTCGTTCTTTGCATCTAAGTAACAATAGTTTCACTGGAGAAATCTCAAGGTCCTTAGAGAATTGTGTTGATCTCAATATCCTTGGTCTGGGAGAGAACAAGTTTACGGGAATTATACCGGGCTGGTTAGGAGAAAGTATGCCGGAGTTAGCTATTCTAAGCCTGACAACCAACAAGTTTCAGGGTAGTCTACCGTCAACCTTATGCCATCTAAGAAAACTTCAGGTTTTGGACATTTCTTTCAATGAAATCTCAGGAAATATGCCAAAATGTTGGAAAAATTTCACCATATTGAGTTCAAAACTGGATTCCAACTCAACGGACCTTCGATTTTATAAAGCTTCACCTGTGGCAGGGATCTATGACAGCACTCATATAACATGGAAAAGAATTCCAACTGAGTATTCCACTACTCTGAGATTGTTGACATTCATCGATCTTTTGAGCAATAATTTCCGGAGAAATCCCTTACGAATTCACGAGTCTAGTAGGCCTGATGGCCTTAAATCTTTCAAGAAACAACTTGGTCGGATCCATTCCTCACGACATTGGAAAGTTAGATGTCTTGAACTTTCTTGATTTGTCCAAAAACAACCTTTCGGGTAATATTCCTTCGACAGTTGGCCAGTTAAGTCACCTTGGAGTCCTGGACTTGTCATTCAACAATTTCACAGGTAAAATTCCATGGGACGATCATTTGCAGACTTTCGGCGAGTCTACTTATATTGGAAATCCTGGATTATGTGGTCCTCCTCTCTTACGTAGACCTTGTCCCGAAGATCGCACAATGTCGAAGATGCCACCAAAGCTTTCCGGCAATCTGGAGGATGAGGATGTTTTCCTCTCTTGGGGATTTTATTTCAGCATTGTATTTGGATTTATTCTTGCATTTTGGGGAGCTGTTTGGACTGCATTTCTCAATAAGTGGTGCACGTTTACCTTACACAAGATGGTCGTCCGGATTGAAGGCTGGTTGTGTAGTATAGGTTTTCTTTCTTAGTTTAGTACATTGCAATTTGTAGGACTACAATAATGAGGCTTTCTATAGGTCTCATGTGTTGCCCAAAAGAACTTTTTTATAGCTATCTTTGTACCTTCTCGAGCAATAATTATGGAATATCATATGGAGTCATATTACGTATGTCCACATCCTCTGTTTTTAAAATATTGAAAAAGGAGAAAATCAAGAAAGAAAATGAAGGGAAAAAAAATGACCAATTACATTTACTAGCCTTGTGGTTTTGGCAAAATTTATAAAACTCTTCTTCAATTTATATTTATTACAAGAAAAACCCTAAAATTTAATTACTTGTATAAAATCTTCTATCAGCTTTTTGTGTGTTATATGTTTCACGCCATCAGAAGAGTATTGTCTAGCTTTTGCAGTTTATCAATGTAAGACTTATTGCCGTTTAAAACCTAATAGATGTTGATTAAAGCCTTTCTTTGTCATAGTTTTTACTAATTTACATGAATAGTGAAACCTAAACAAAAACTTTGTGTGTAATAAAGATTCCTTGAGGACATAACAAACAGTTCACATTTTCCATTAGAGTTTGTGACGATTTGTTAGTTTAAGAGGTACTGCTGTAATTTCAATAAGAGAGATTTTGTTGTATTCAACCCTGAAGCCATGGCATATATCCCTAATATTAATTTGGCATTACATTTATTGTTAATTTGATGTAAAATACTTGGTCCATGCAAGAAATTTACCATACCATTGCTATAATCTCTTTAAACCAAATTGAATAAATTATAAACCTTCCCTATTGACAAAATATCCTTCGGATTTCCACCAAACCTAGTTCGAGGATTGGAATATGAGTGAGAAATAGCATCTTCTTGGTCTCAAAAACCCGTCTCACTTGTTTGTATTTCTCTCTGTTTTTTTCCTAGTGGCATACTGGCATACACTATGTAGAAGCTTTGTAAGTAAATTGTTGGCTATATAACTGCAGCCAAACAGCCCTTTATTTGGCTGTTGACATTATAAACTCAACCTATATATATAAGGAGTTGAAGACCAGACCAATAATCAAATTAAGATCATACAAAAAAATATATATACCAATGAGTTATTTTAAAATGAAGAAGAATTTATGCATGGAAGATGTAATACTGGAAGAATCACTAGGATCAATAAATGATCCCAAACGCGTCGTTATAGTGATGGATGCTCTAAAGGAATTCTCTATAGAATTACTCGAATGGGTATTTAAGAATTTCACCTTCAACCATTGTTGCACCATAACCCTATTGGGAATCATGCCTTGGAAAAACCTCCCATGTATACTAATAATATATACACTATATACTGTTATTTCATTTCTTTTTTCGGCGAATTACATACATTATACCTAAGATTTGTCGAAATTACAGAAAGCTCCCTGCGTTTCAAATAATTACAAAAATCTAACGACCGTGAGGCCGGTTTCAGTCATTTTTCCGTTAATTTTTTTCCGCTTACATTAATTTCATATTTGCTATGACATTTTTACACCGGTGGTATTTTGTTATTAAGTAAAAGTTTAAGGGGGGTTCGCAGTATTATTTTGTGCAAAATACAAGGGATTTATAGACATTAGGGTCATAAATGTCTTTACACACTTTCCTTGATATTTTTGTAATTATTTTCTAAACCTCATAGGGTTAATTTTTAAGAACAAAGGGGATATTTATAATATCGACAAACTTTAGAGGTATTATATATAGTTAGCCCTTTCTAATTTTTTATATCAACATGGGACTAATGAGGAGATTGACCATTTCAATTATTATTACTCATTACTTTTTATGCAGTGTCACCAAAGTCGACGTGGTTAGACATTTGGTGTATGAGTTTTGAGGACTCATCCTCATTTCTTGAAGAGAAAAATGAGTTCAAGAATGACCCCAAATATCAAAAAGTTCGTCAAGTATTCGACCTTTGCAGACAATATGGGGTATTTTCTGATCAAAACTAATTATATGAATTTAATTATCATATGTTGGGTGTACACATTGCATAACGGTGTAGTTCATGCCATATTTTCAAAAATAATTGGTGAAGAAACATTAGATTAATTACGAAAAAAACCCTTCAGGTTAGGTTTAAATTTGTAAATACCAATTTGAAACCTTACTACATGTATATATCAAACAATTACATGGATCCCCCTGAACTATGGCCGTTTTTCAAACTCATCCCCGATGTTTGACATAATTACAGATACACCCTACTGACTCTCATTCAACGTTAAGTTTGGACGGAAAGTATAAAATTATATTTATACCCCTGACAGAAGTTTTATTAAAATAATTTAAAAATTGACCAATTATGTATTGACTAAGTTGCCCTTTTAGTTATAAGGGCCTAAATGTAATATAATTGTGTGTTTGAAAAAAAAGATGAAAGCCCAAAAATACCCCTCCTTTTCAGCGCTAAAACACTCGCTTCCTTATATTGTTATATTAAAATATTGTTATTAAAATGTGCAAATTATCATTTTAGGAGAATTGTGAAATAAGGGTCAAAACGTGAGAAGATAATTATTAAGTGGACCTTTTTGTAATTTGAAAAGATAGAAAAGGCGTGAAAATCAAGGTCTAGGGTTTAAGGAATAAGTAAAAAAACCAATTTGATTAATTTTATACTTAGATTTTTTCTTGGAAAAAAAACTCAACCTAAGATACTTTTTCATTTTGCACACTATATATTAGGCTAATATTACCATTAACCCCAAAGGGTATTATAGTCAATCAACCAAAAATGCAAACATTCCAAGAAGGGTTTTTTTTTTTCAAAAACATCCCTATATTTCACCTAAATATTACATCTAGATCCATAAGATTACTATTGTCATTCCAACTATAATGAACAGTAAAGAAAGGGGTATTTTTGGATTTTCAAGAGTTTTTTTTATGACATCATCATTTTCTTTAACGTTGACTCGATAGTGGCCTAAGTTGTAAACGTTCTTAACAGAATAATAGTGTATTGGTAATTATGGCAAACTTCGGGGATGAGTTTGAAAAACGGACATAGTTCAGGGGGTCTATGTACCAGAAATCATGACTACGATTGGGCATCCGCTTCTACTGATTGTCGTGGAGGAAATATGCAGCCTTCAAGCTACACTAGTACTTAGATAGGTACATATATAAGTTAAAAACACGAAGTTCAATTGCATGGAAATTCTGAGATTTGATAAAAATTTCGAAACACCATCTAAACAAGATGGGATATTTATAAGGTTTCACTTATATTTTTACATTTTTGGGGATATTTGTAAGATTTTCAGATAGTGTTTCGCATTTTTAAGCAAACCTAAGAAGTCTGGGTAATTATCCCGAAAAGAACGAATAATCAAGAAAGATTAGTTATATATATGAACAAATTCAACATAAATTAATTGCATAAAGAATTGCAGGCATCATGATAGAAAGTACATGGAGTACTACGCAGAGAAGAGTGATGAACGACAACGGCAAAGCAGACTACTTCATCAAGAAACGAAAACTCAACTGTAATAATAACAGTAAAAAAGCTGAAAATGATAATAAGATGATGCTGAAAACGCCACTAAAGTTGGCCGACGACGATCTGGAAAATGAGGATGCATTCATTAATATCTCTAATTCTGGGTTTTATATATGTCAGCAAGATATTTGGATTTATTGCTGCCTTCTGCGGATTGGGGAGTTGTTTTAACTGGATTTCTAAATAAGTACTGGTTTTCTTTGTTAGTTTTTACATAGTAATTGTAATTGGGACTACAATAAATGTTTGCTTTAGGTTTGATTTGCTGCCCAAAGAACATGTTTAATCTAGCTATTATATATGTACATTTCTTGAGAAATAATTATGGAAATATTATATGTTGTCATGAGTTATTTAACATACTTATAATTGATTAGATTGTAATATGATTAAATTGTATCTATTTAAAAAAAAAATCTAAAATTTGTTATGGTTATCGTCTCAGTTTTGTAATATATATATTTGTAGATATATCAACCAATTAATTTGGCATACTCAATGACTCAATCAATAGAAGTATAGAACAATAACCAATCAATTAGTGTTTTCTTTTGTCTGGAGTTTCGAAAAGCTTCAATATTGATATGACTTAATTCAAGCTTTTGTTTCTCCAAAAATAAATGAGCAAAAATTCAATTAAGTGATAATCAAAATGAATATTTGGGTAATTGAGGACAATTTCACTAATGATAATTATATTAATATATCCTGAGATTTAGTCTAATTAATTATACAAACATACATTGAGTTTTCAAAAACTAAAGAAATATACTTTTGACTCTAATTATCGTTAGAAAATCCTAACAAAAATGTGACTTGTCTGTTATGCAATCTATTTTTCTGTTAAAAATTAAATAAAAAATAGAAAATTCATAATAAATATTATGATGAAGTCATTAAAAATCCACCTAAATCAGACTAGGTGACTAGGCAGGATCTGGTTTTCGTCACGTCAATAGGTACTTGGTTCTTGACCGTGACGTGCGACGTACATATCGAATTCCGACGTAAATTATATATGTTTCCAATGAGTAACTGTCCGAATTTACAAAAACATACATGTTAGAATCCCAAAATTCAAAACGACCAAATTAATATCCGAAAAATTCCCACCCACATACGTTAGTATCACAAATTTACCATTTTCCCTATATGTAATAAGATATGCTAATGGCATAGAGTCATATAGACTAAGTAGAGCGAGGATATTGGAATTGATTGCAAAATATTCCTGTAAGTTCTTTAATACAACTTAGATTAATACCTAATGCCAAAGCAGCCTTGTGATTGCATCAAACATAGTTCGAGGATTGGAATATATAATAATTGATTCAAAAGTAGCATCTTTTTTGTCTCAAAAACCCATGCCACTTGGTTGTCATTTCCCTAATTCTTCTAATGGCATAGACTAAGTCGAAGCTTTCTAAGTAAATTATTGGCTGTATAACTGCATCCAAAATAGTCCCTTGTTTGGCTATTTCCTATTTTCTCATTTCTAAACCCTGTATAAGAAGCTGAAAGCCAATAATCAAAGCCCTTTCCTCTTCCCCTTTTTTACACCTACAAATAAAAATGGCAAGCTCATGTTTTCAAATGAAGAAGAATTTACGCATGCAAGATTTAATATTGGAGGAATCACCAGGATCAATAAACGATCCCAAACGCGTCCTTATAGTGATGGATGCTCTAAAGGAATTCTCCATAGAATTACTTGAATGGGTTCTTAAGAACTTCACATTCAATAATTGCTGCACCATAACCCTACTTGGAATCATGCCTTGGCTAAACATCCCGCGTAATATTTATATACTCTGTTTATCTCATTTCTTTTTTTCAGTGAATTATATTATGGGCGAATTACATTTGGATCTCTGACGTTTGTCATATTTACATTTAAGTCCACTTAGATTCGTTTATTACGTATAGATCTCTTAATTGGTCAATATTTTTACATATATGTCCCTAAATTGGTCAATATTCAGTTATAAATCGGTGATGTGACCTTAATGTATACAATATAAGTTAAACTAAATGATATTGGGTGTCGCTTTCATCTAGGGGCCCACGTTTTACATTAAATTTGACTAAATGTAGACCAATCTAAGGACCTAAATGCAATAAACGCATCTAAGTGGACCTAAATATAAATATGGCAAACGGCAGGGACCCATATATAATTCGCTCTTATATTTATTATCTTGAGATCTGAGCTAATTACAATGTAGTTCCTTTGTTTTTACAAATTACATAAAAAATCATGGGTTAATTACACAAATCCCCTGAGGTTTCATCATCGAAATCTTACAACTTTACACTTACTTCCGATGGGTATTTGTATACATTTTTATATTTCAAGAAAGTGTAAGATTTCAATATTTTTATGGGTTAATTTAGATTTTTAAGCAAATTTCATGGGAGTTTGTGTAATTATTCCAAAATAATCATTGCATTCACTTTTTTTTACCAAGATTGAGGCCGAAATGCACTATTTTTACTATTTTATTGAATTGTTTTTTGGTAGTGTCTTCAAAGACGTGGTCCGACATCTGGACTATGAATTTAGAAGACTTATCCTCATTTCAAGAGAAAAATGATCAGTTCAAGAGTGACCCCAAGTATCAAAAAATTCAACGTCTAACCGAATTGTGCCAACAATATGGGGTATTTTCTCCACTTATAACTCAACCTATTACTTTGCATTACACCTTAGTGGTCTGATTAAGCTCGATCCGTAAAAATGAATTTCGAGACAAAAAAAAAATTTACTTTTGAATTGTCTAGAAGACTTGATTAATTTGTGTGCATATATATATTCCAGGTGGTACCAGAGATTATATCTGAGATGGGACATCCACTTCGACTGCTAGTTGTAGAGCAAATATGTAGCCTCCATGCTACGTTAGTAGTATTTGACAGGTACTTAGCTATAAATATATATTTAAACACAAATATCTTTACAAAACAAATAATTATTAGGACGAATTTCATTTACTATCCCTGAGGGTTTGAACTTATTATCATTTAGTCCCTCTGCTTTAGCAGATTACAAATAAACTCTCTCATATTTTACTTTATTGCAAACAGCTCCCTCAAAATAGGCTTATTATTTGAATTTTTTGGGTAATTTCAGGGAGTTTTCTATAATTAAGTAAAATGGATATGGCGAATTACATATGGGTCCCCGATGTTTGTCATATTTATATTTAGGTCCACTTATATGCGTTTATTACATTTAGGTCTCTAGACTGGTCTATATTTGGTCAAATTCAACGTAAAACATGGGTCCTAGAGGTAAGAGACACCCCAAGATCATTTAGTTTAACTTATATTTTATACACTTAGGTCCCACCACCAATTTAGAAGCGAATGTTGATCAATTTAGGGACCTGTTTGTAAAATTGTTGACCAATTTAGGACCTATTTGTAATAAAAGCATCTAAGTAGACCTACATATAAATATGACAAACGTTAGGGACCCAAATGTAATTCTTCCAAATGAGTTTTTTGTGATATCTAGAAACAGAAGGACTAAATTGTAATCAGGACAAATATTAGAAGATGTAATTCGGCCTAATTATTAATTGCATAAAGAATTACAGGCACCATGACAAGAAGTACATAGAATTCTATGCGGAGAAAATTCCATGCAACATAGTGGTGATGAACGATAATGGAGAAGCAGATTTCATCAAGAAAAGAAAATTCAATGGTAGCACTGAAGAAGTTGCAGATCAAACACCTCAACTGGATCAACTGGACTCTCCAATTCCATCTTCCATTGCATATTGCTCAACTTCCATTATTTCACAACACCTCAGGAAATGTCTCAAGTCCAAAAATCGACTCAAACATGACAAGAATTAATTTTAACTCAAAATTACTACTATCTCTGAAGTTGGGTGAGTTTATAAACCAATTCCTTTAGTTTGAAAAATTACTGAACAGTCTTTAATGTTTCGATAAATGTGTAAATCTTCCAAACATATCCCTGAAGTTATGCCGGTTGAAACTGTAAATGGGGGTATGCTGGGAAGACTTGTACATTTATTTTAACATTAGGGACTAGAAAAGTAATTTTTGAAATGTATAGTTTCACCTAAATTTAGGGATGGTAGATATAATTCACCCTAAATAAAAATATTGAATCTCCATCTTGCTTCTACTTAAGAGGCTAATGGATTAATAAAAATCTTCTCAAAATTAGTTATCTTCTCTGATACACTTGTCAGATACTGTATTAGATATCTATGTCCTACTGGTAAATGTCAAAAATATCATGTCGCCATGTCCACGGAAGGTTATTGCTCACGTAGATCATTAGATATGTAAAAGTTCATCTCATTGTTTCGATGATTTTATCATTTATGCTTCGATTTAAGAAACTAGTAGCACTTGTTTGGATTATCTTATGTTGTGCTGAATTTGAAATCATTTGGTAGCACTTGTTGTACTAACATAACGTGAAAGTGTTATTTTTCATAATGGTTCTCTAACAACAAATAGAATTCAAGGTATGTTTCTATAATTTTCTAAAACTCAGGGCATATTTGTATAATTAAGTCAAATCTAAAGACGAAAACTTCAAAGCTATTCTCAATATATAAGTAAACTCCAATACCGTTTCACTTTACATTAGACATAAACATCAGAAGACAACCTAATCTCGATTTGCAAATAACTAAAGAATTCACCAGAGCCCAGATTTACTCTAAACAGAAAAATATCCTAATCCCACAGAAGGTAATGATCCAATACATCATCTCAAGGAACAAAAAAAGACCTAACATGGAAGAAAATCATCTTATTCAACAGTAAATACAATTTTTACCTGTATGTCCCTGCAACCAAAGAGCGTAATGCATCTCTATGCAATCCAGGTTTTCTAGCTTTCTTCCTGTTAACAGAAGGTTCAGATTTGGAACCTCTCATTGCAGCTAATAGTTGCTCGCCTCGTCCGCTTGGAACGCTTTTCCTTATGAATCTGCAAGCCTGTTTTCTTTCAAAATCATCCATATCTTTTTCGAGTCGTCTTTTGCAAGAGATTCGGTCGACTATTTTAAGATGGCCACAAGGAATGGAGTATCCAGCATCTGCAAACCAAAACCAGCTTGAGGTCAATTAAAATGATTTTCCTTGTAATTACATAAGCTTCCCCTCTTAGTTTCGAAATTAGTGAAAGTCCAATCAAAGTTGCAAGGTTTTTTTTCTTTGGATACGAAATTTTGAATATAGTAAAAATTCAAAATTAGTCCTGTAACTTAGCTATTTTGGCAATTTCATCCTGTCGTAGATGCGATTTGCAATTAAATCCTGTTCGTTTACAAAAATTGCAATGTTGGTCCGATTTTTGACAGAATTTCATAATATCGTCGAAATATGAAGTGATTTTTGCCACAATTTCAAGTGGTCATGTCCCAGTCACATAACCAGACGAGATTATGAAACTCTGACAAAAAGAAAGACTAACATTGCAAATTTTTTATACGAACAGGACTTCATTACAAATCAAGATTACAACATGAGAAAAATGCCAAAACAGCAAAGTTACTGGATCAATTTCACATTTTGCCTTTAAATAAATACCATTATTGAACAATGGTTAATAACATAAAGGGTAACTCTAAGGTGGAAATACGTTACAAAGGGAGGTATGTGTAGTTATGGAGACAAGAGGGGATACTTGTGTAACTATTCCAAAATTACACACTCTTTAAGTAGTTTATTGGAGAAAGATTAGTAAATTTACCCGGAGGGTCTTCTCTGTATATCTCTGGACTTGGAGATCTTGGAGGTGTTGGAGGGTTGGCATTTTGATAACTAGCCACCACACAAACTTCTTCACTCCGGTTAACGTTTTTATGTACACTTGGAGAAACTTCTTTATGGGCTTCTGGTAAAGAAACATCTGAAGGACATCGAGCTACTGAAGCAGATGTACTATGTAAATTATCATCTTTACTCTCAGTCCTCTCAACTTTATTCTTCTGCACTGACCCACTATTTTCTATCTCATTATTGACAAATTCCTTATGTTCTGATCCAATATCACTACTCCTGTTATCAGAATCATAGCTAACTTTGTTTAACAAATCTGGAGACACTGAGGATGTGCGTACATTGTCCAACACTGATTTAGGCGAAGTGTCCGATATACTAAAAGAATCTATAAAAAGTTTCTGGGCTTCATCAACATAACTCGAAAACCAGGAAGTGCCCTCTTTTGCATAAAAGAGAATATAAGCCGATTGTGACAGCACATAATCTTCACTCACCAGCACAACCTACAAAATTGCAACCAAACCATACATGAAAGGGTTGATCACAAGGATGGAATGATTTTCATACAAAATGTTTAAACACATTATTACCCTTGAATCGTCAAACTTGAACCAGACTTTAGGGGATAAGCGAATGAAGCAGTAGTAGTGCCCTGATGTAGATGTCAATCCTATATGCACCACAACGGCATACAGCTCATACCTAAGTTCCACCTGTAACAAGCAAAGGCAAGACATTTGAGAACATGCCTATATGGGGGTGCTTGCAAAGTCTACTGCTTCTGGAGAAGTGAAAAAAAAAAGTGAATAGTTGAAAAACAAAAAGCTGTTTAGTGTTGGGAGAAAGAAAGTTAAGAAGCACTTCTACTACTCTCAAGAAACTTTCACTTATTTACGGAAATAACCTCAAAGCTAGAAGCCAAAAGCATGTCCTCTGGTGCTTCAAGCTTCTAGCTTATGTCTCAGTAAATTAAGCAGGAGTTGGGAGTGTCTGAAAAACCAAAGTGCTGAAAAAGCCAAAAGCAGAAAAGTGCTTTTTTTAAGTTTGCAAATACAACCTATAAGATGGTATCTAAACTAAAGCAGATAAAAATGGAGCATCAAAGAATAACAAAGTCATGTTTAAGATCTTATCCTAGTCATCAGACATCCCCATACATCTTGCAAGAACCAAAAAGCAAATTAGGCATAAAGAATTTCTTCAAGCCATTATCAGTTGTATGAGTACAGTTCTACTGCCATTGCTTAACAAATCATCAGACAGTCAGTTCTGTTTTCATGTGGTTCATATTGGAATTACTTCTTTTGAGTCTAATTGACTGTAGAAAGGGTAACCAGTCAGGAAATTCACCTCATCCTTTTTGCCACTTTCAGTGAAAGGCAGAAGATTCAAGTGTAATGGAAAGGCCACATGCTTGTCAATTTTCTCGACCAAACACCCGTCATTTTTGAATCTCTTCAAATGGAACACAGCCACAGAAGGGGCCTGATCAAAGGAAAGTTGCTTCTCCACAGATACTTGCTCCTTACACTTTTCACATGTAAATTTGGTCTCTGTATCTTCAATTTTCTCAACCTTTGTGAAAGACTGGAGAGCTGCTACCAGGTTTTCCGCATCCCCAATCTCCAAACTCAGATCAACTGAGCTCTCGTATGTGTCGGAACAGTGACCACAGTTACAACACTTCAACTGCAATCATAAAGCTTAAATTATGCGTTGCTAGATTTTCATTAAAAAGTAAATAAAAGTGAACACGACAAGATTCTGGCAGAAGATGCATAATATAAGAGAAGTATGTATATATGTATTGAGGTCATACTTTGCTGACAAGGCAGCCACCAAAAACTTGTTTCACTAAATTATCCTGTTCTGAAGACTTTTCATCTTTGCTCTGTGAGTGATGGCAGCTTTCAAGCCTATCCAAAAAGCACTGAAGGAATTCATGAGCATCTTCCTGCTGGAATCTATGGAAATCCGATGAAATATCTGATAGTTTTGCCAAGTTAAGGAAAGAAATGGTTTTTCGAGATGCACAAATTACAGCTACCAGAAATGAATTATTTAACACAAAATTAGCTGTCAATTTCTGGACTAGTTCCAGTCAATCAAAGACTCAAAATCACAAACTAAAACAATTGAGACCCAAAATCATTGAAGCAAAACGATTTATGTGAGGGTGTAACATAGAAGAGATAAAATTAAGCTAGCAATGATTCTCTAAACCATGTCTTCAACTGCCATAGAATAAATTTTCTGCATAGCTAAGATAAATTAAAGAGAGGATACAGCTCAGGTTGTTGACAAGAACCCAAGGTGAGACAACTCTGCCTTTAGAAGCAAATGAATACTCTACCAGATCCTGCAAGGCGCACAGTATACAGAAGCCTTCCTTCTTACCTGCATGTTCCATATTGCCAAACAAAAGTAAATAAAAATACAATTCAGTATTTTACCAAATAAATCGCCTAAATAACCAAATCAGTCACAGCATCACAGCAAAAACAAAACAATAAAATAAAACCACATCGGATTCAATTGACTTACAATAAGAATTTGGTGAGTGTCTATCCAGAAGAACACCATGAAGAAGCGGAACCGTGTGTATGAAGCATTGCAACACGGAATTCAGAAAGCAAGTATTGCCTAAATTCGCCAGCCCAGCTCCCTGCCAAATTTCACGTATTTTGCCAACAAAAGCCAAATTTAATTTCTAGTGTAGAAAGAGAAATATAGAATCAGAAATTACATATTGAATTAACTCAGATGAATAACCAATAGAATACATACATGGATATTATCATATGACTTGGAAATCAATAAAACCCAAACCGAGTGTATAACCAACTATTCTACTTCAATTAGAGCCTTACAATTACAGGAGGGATGTCTATTTGTGACGGCAGTTCGAAAAGAGAAGGATTAGCTTCAACTGGGGCCGATTTATCCGGACTCCAGTTAGAGGGCTTATTATCCAAACGTAACGGCGATTGAGATTCCAAAGGACCTTCACAAACATCAGTATTTCCCGGCCATGGCTGCGACCAACTGGAACTCAAACCCGAAGAAAAAACTTGCTTTGGCGAAGAAGTCATGAGCTCGTCATCTTCTTCTTCAGTTTCATTCTCGTTCGGGTCACACTCATCTTCCAGCAGCAGATTTGTATCGTACAACTCAGGCGATACATCATCACTCCAAGACAGATAATCAGAATTTTGGGAGCCCATTCGCCGATGAAGGATTTGGGACAAGCTAGGGTTTTGAGAGAATGGAGTAAATTCGGTGAAGAGATATAGGATTTCGGAGAAAGTGAAGAAATTATCGAGGAAATTTGGGGGAATTGGAGGGAAAGGAATAAATTTTAGATCAAATTAGGGCTTTTGCGAGGAGATTTTAGTTGGGAGTGGAGGGATTTTAAAAAAGAGGAGGGAAAAGATTTTTGGGGTTTTGTTCTACAGTTGGGATTAAGAGGGAAACTGAAATTTTGACAAATATAGGTCGTGTCGGTTGACCAGGAAGGACTCTTGTAATTTTCTTTTATTTTCATTTTTTTTCCTTTTTTATACACATATTGATTAAATTTTGGTGAAAAGAAATATGGTTGAACTGATTTGTTGCAAATAATTAATGATTTGGATATATATTAAAAAATGTGTGAAAAGTAATTTCAACTTTCAAATTATATATTAAAAAATGTGTGAAAAGTAATTCCAAAGTTTAGAGTTTATGATCATGTTATATAATATGTCTAAAAATGAAATTAAGATTGACTTTTTTTTAATCAGAAATTACTCTACACGACTATTCTTGACTTAAACAATTAAACAAAAAAATTAATATGGGTCTTCTTCTTCACTGTTTCGTTTTTCAAACACTAAGTATGAAACTTTAGAACTTTGAATTTAGTGTCCCGTTTCATTGACCAACACACCTTTGGTTTTCATGCAAATATGATATGTGCTAACATTGTCGATTTCCAAATTTAGTTTCGTCAAGACAAGGAAAAAAGGCATGAACTAATTCAACAACTTGGTAGGAAAAACACACTTCTTTAAGTAGAATGACAACTCTTTCTAAAGCAATAGCAACTTTAGATTAACCTTTCGTAATTCAAAGTTAGTTAGACTATTTGTACTTCTCAACCATAACTATATCTTGGAGACTAGAGTTCATTCACTCGCTCAACTCCCTGATCAGTTGCCGAACTCTTATCCCGTAGTTTTGGTTCTTAACAGTGGTATCAGAGCCCTAGAGCCCTTGATTCTCCAACCGATGGCTTTGATTCGATCAGAGACCTTTTTCGTTCTTAACAGTGGTATCAAAGCCCTTGATTCTCCGACCGATGGCTTTGATTCGATCAGAGACCTTGATTCTCCGACCGATGGCTTTGATTTGATCAGTGTGAATTCAGTGACAGAAGAAATTTGAGATTTTAGCACTGGAAGAAGTGTGTTGGTGAAATCAGACGAAGTATTGGTGAATGCACAAAATTACATTTACATTAGAGCCTCAATCATGAGAACGAGATTTCAAAGAATAATTCGAAATTTATAAGTGAAAAGCTGAATTCAATAACAAGGAACAGTGCTCGCAGGCTAAAAAAAATTCAGACATATTACTCCAGAAAGCGTTGTTGTTTTCGAACCAGTTTCTGCAAAACTACTGAGGGAAAACACAGACTCGCACGCATATATCTTAAAACCCTAGGAGTTTCAAATCTTTATCTCGAACTTTCTGAAAGATTGCTCTCTTTTTACATGAACTACATAAAAATAAGTAATGCAACAACCTTGTTTTTTTTCATGTAAAATACAATTACATACTATAATCGGACTCAGAGGATTCTATCCTGAAGATCAGTTAATAAAGACGATGCCATGGAGCTTAACTTCTTCCCAGTTTCTCCTGCAATATTCTTTAGAGACGATATATCTTGCTGTGCCTGATAACAACACCAAACAAGATTTGAACACAAAACAGATTAAAAAAGGAATAATTACAAAAACCCCCTTCAGATTAGGTTTAAATTCGCAAACACCACTAAAGCCTTGAAACCATATTGAGTGGTATTTGTAAAGTTTCAAGTTTTCAGTGGTGTTTGTGTGAATGTCCTGCAAACCTCAGGGGGCTATCCGTAGGGGTGCAAGTTTCAGTGTTGTTTTGGTGAAAAAACACAAACCTCAGGGGTGTAGTCGTAATTGACCCCAAGAAAAGGAAATATTCCCATCTAATAATATCTTGGAGAAGAGAAAAATGGGATTTTGCTGTCTATTTATGTACCTGGAAAGACAGTTTATTAATGAGTTCGGTTGCTGTGATGTCAGCAGCAGAGCTCGAATCATGACCAAAGAGATCAGCACTGGATATTGCAGATGAACCCTGCAACAATATATAATAATTTGTCAATATTAGAACCAACTGGAAACATATAAAAATAGTCAATTCATCAAATAATTCCACAAAGATTACTAAGAAAGGTATATGATGATAGGATTTATGTCATACTGAGAACTTTTGCAATGTAACTGATGCTTCCATATCATTATCCTTGTTAGACACACCGAAAAACTGGGCCGATGATATAGATTTTGCATTAGAAAACTTCTTCCGTGCTTCATCGCCCTCCTCAACCTGATGATAATAGATGAAAATGAATTATAATCGAAAGATTTCATGTACAGGATGGCTCTTGGAAGCATAAATTACCTCCAGTCACAGTTCTTGCAAACATAAATAGCTGATAAGGCATAAAACTTAGTGGGCGTTTGCAAACTTTACTGCTTCTGGAGAAGTTAAAGTTATAAGAAGTTGGAGTAGTAAAAGTGGGGAGTGTTTGGAAAAAGAAGTGAAAAGTTTTTCAAAAAAGAGCAGTTGAGTGTTTGGAAAAAAAAAAGCTGAGAAGCACTTTTACTACTCTAAAAAACTTCCATTTATTACGAGAATAGCCAAAAAACTGGAAGCTAATGCCAAAAGCATGTCCTTATGTGCTTCTAGCTTCCAGTTTATTTTTGCTTAAAATAAGCTTAAGCCGATTTTGCAACATTCCCAAAGTGCTGAAAAAAGCATTTAGCACAAAAGTGCTTCTTTTTAGAGTTTACAAAAACACTGCCTTAACCAAACATCACAAAAGATTTTCTTGCCATTCAAACGCTTTAATAACATTCGACTGCATCAATATGCAAGGAAATCTAAGCAACCAAGTAACTGGCCCAATAACCAGATTGAAGGTTCCACCTTATAAAAAGATAATCAATAATAATTAACAATCTCCTTTCGCAGCATCCATAATTTTCTCTTACCTGCACTTTTGAGTTGCTTTTCTTTGGGAAGCCACTGTCCATGCCATAATCAGAAAAGAAATCGGTCGACTTTGGGGCTGATACATGGCCCGTAACACGAGAACTTCCAGAACTCATCTCAGTAGATTCTCCATCGTCTGTATACTCAAATCGAGATGCAAATGATGAAGCAACTGCAGGTGTGCTAATGCTACTGGTTGATGACTTCACAGTAGGAACTTGTACAGGTGGCTCTTCAGGCTTCTGGTCATAAAGGCTTTCACTAGTCTGCAACAATGAAGCATTTGACAAATCAGTACACAGAATAAAAATGCACATCAGTGGATAAAGAAGAAAAGAAGAATGATACTTTTAGTTCAAGAAATACAAGCACTACTACTTTTGGAGAAATTAAAGTAGAAGCTAAAGTTGTAAAAGGTTGTAATAGAAGTGGGGAGTGTTTGGAAACAAAAGTGAAAAGTACAAAATGTTTGGAAAACATTTTTTTTTTTTTGAGTTTGCAAACATTACTATACTACATGAATTAGATTTTGACATAAAAAGAAAGCTGAGAGTTTAACCTTGCTTGTGAGCTTTCTGGCACCTAGCCCTCCTGTCTTCCCAGTTTTCCTTGCACCAAGAGATGATTTCTTCACATTTATCGTAGCAACTTTTTGAGAGGCTTTGGGTGATTCAGAAGCTTCTGGAGCTCCATTTTTCAAGGAAGAACTTTCCTTTGGCACATCATTCTGAAAACCTCCTTTAGGGTCTTCATGCATGTTAATATCAGAAAATCCATTGGGTTTTGATGACTGAGAAGCAACAGGTGAGGAAGGCAAGCCTGCTTCTTCGACAGTGCTTTTAGCAACTTCTTTTGCAAGTAATTGCCTGTACAATTCAGCAGCTCTTGAGGTATATTTAGCCTCAATCTTGCCACCATCACTCCATCCATGCTGCTTGAAAAAAACTTGAGCACGATTATTTCCACCAAAGCACATCATTTTTAACTGTTCAGGAGTCCACGAATCCATATTTGTAGACCTGCAATCAAAGAGTCGGCTATTTAAAAATACAACAAATAAAACTAAAAATAAAAATAGAAAATGGATCGGGTGCTTTGATTAAATATCTGTGGGCGGCCAAAACAGATAGTGGTTTTATTTTCAGATTTCCCAATTCAATATCATGCTCAGAAACAAGTCAAATACAGTATGCCAGACTACCAGAGTACGCAGCACAAAATTCACAATGCTGAAACCACATGTACTCTTCGTTCTTTTGCCATAAATCATGAATAACTTATTCACTCACGAAATGAATATGATGCACACCCTATAAGGTAATTATTAAGGAGTTTGAATAAATTAACCTAATTGGAAGATATTTGACAGGCCAAAAAAGTTTGAGGTAGGCTTCATTACTTTTACGCCCATTCTTTGAGCATACTATCAATTCTTGTGTTGCATTGTCGCCGTGAAGGCTCAAGACATTTTCTGTTCCCATACTGAGCTAAGTCATTTTCACGAAGCAAGTCACAAGCACTTTCGATGAAGCCACAAAGTGATATGTAGAGTTTTATCTTCCGTTCCACGGATTTTCTAGTTTGAGCAATTTGAAACTGTTCCAGACTTTAGAATTCCTTTCCTTTTTATACTGACATCCTGAATCAGAAGGTCACTCAGGATAACTTCAATCCCATAGCTTAAGACCAAAATAAAGTCTTTCTTCTAACTGTAATTGAAGCACCTAAGATATTATTTTCGCCCCATTACAATCCATTTCTTTGTCCCAAATGTTGGCAGCCCAACAATCCATCCAATTACACAACAACATCAAGTTCCTAAACCTAAACCCACATGTTTCCACACCACAGCTTCTAGTGTTAGCATCCCAAATAATAGACAAATTTGACAGCTACATAAATACTCAAAAGTACAAATGTTTTGTTAATAAAAAGAAATTCTAAAAGATTGCGATATATGACCATAGGAACTGAAATTCACATTGAAAAAGAGAAGCTGCCAGCAGAATATAAGGAAAATCAATGTGATTATCACCATTCAACAGAATAATTTCTTGCAATTACGTAGCTGAATATTCAATTATAGCATTGAATGTGCTTAAACACCTTAATACATCATCAATTCTAGATCTTAATTCCCATATGTGCCCTTACAATTATCAGTATAGCCTGGATTTGGAAACTAAATGAGTAGATCATCCAGCAAATATACATCATTAATTAAAAATATTGTGGTGAAACGGCTACTAACTGGGATAAAAAATCTACACAATAGCTCGTAATGCTACCAGGTAAATGTTACAGTTTAGTGTATTAGGATCTCAACAGAGATTTCTTACACACACAAAATAGATTTTTTAAGTAACAAATTTCTATTTATCATGCTCCCTTAAAATATTACGGTAAGATACTTTAGCCTGGTATAATATTTCATAATCCTAGGATAATGTTGATATGCATTATAAATGCTGAAATGAACAGACCTCATAAGACATAATCAATCAGCCAGAGATCACTTGATTTAACATAAAACAAAAATCCCATAACTAAATCAGACAAAAGAATTACCTGACAAAACTGATATGCACGCCGAGGCTTCGGTGAACCCCGGAGCAATCAATACACAGGAAGATCCCATACGTAACCGACGCCCAAGTCGGGTTCTTCGCGTTGCAATCAAAACACATCTGAAAAATCCAAACATCAAACCGAAATCAGGATTGCGCCTCCCAAAAAATTGTTCAGATCTGAATCAGATCTCAGCATTGCCCGTCCAAATCCAAACGAAAAAACCCCAATTAAATGTACCAACACACGCAAAAAAAAAAAAAAACGAAAAATCACCTTATTATCGGACTTCGCCTTGAGCTTGCGGAAGACGGCGTTCCTGTCGGTGTAGGTCTCGGCAGCCATGGCTGTAAATTCCAACAAGTTTTATGCGACGATTCTGTGTTTTTATTAACAAACGTACATGTGTTTATCGGCAATATTTCTGAATTTGAGTGTGTTTCTAGAGAGAGAAAAAAAACGTTCTCTCTCTTGACACAAGAAAAAGCAAAGGAAAAAGAACAAGTGAAGAATTGCAATGCGAAAGCCCCTTAATTATAATCTGCTGGGTAAATACAATTTTGTTAAGTGACGAAAATGCCCTTGTCGTGTAGGGGCATTAAAGGTATTTACGGTGACGTAAAGTTGTTTGTTATTAATAGCGATGATTGGGGTCATTTATAGTTAGAAGTGCGATGTACCAACTGTTAAAGAATTGACCTTGGGAAGTGTTCGTGTTGCACCCCATCCTCATTTGATTAATTGAAAAAAAAATGTTAAAAAGGCTTTTTCTTTAAGGAAATTGGTTTCCGAATTAGAAGTAAATATAAATTTTAATTGGTCTAGTGGGATGAGATACTAGATTTCTTAAACAAGGTTTAAGTTTCGAATTCTAGTTTATGCATGAAATAATTAGATTGGGAGGAAAAAAACGGGTGGGGAAACCGAAGAAAAAGGGAGGCAAATATTTTTTTTCATATGAATATAGTTGTTTCTATATTGAACTATAGTTGTTTTTACATTTTGCTATCTGAATTTTTTTCTTGACAAATCATCATTTTAATTATGTATTTTTTACACTTTATAATATAAAACTATTTTCAGGTGGTTTCTTCACATAAATTTATGCACTTCAAACTATAAACAGTTTATTTTCTATACCAATTAGGACAGTTATGCCTTGAATTTTACAAAATTAGTCTTAAATTATTCAAATAACTTAAATATGAGCTGTTATTCAATAGCCAAAATATAAAAAACACATAATTGAGATGATTGTTTTTCAAGAAAAACTTGAGTAGAACGAAGATAGTTTGGATGGTTTAAAAATTATTTTCTCTTCCAATTATTTGGTGGGAATATGATTTTCCGAAAAAACTAAAAGAAAAAGTTATATATACCAAGACGGAAATAACTGAGTATCTAATCTATATTCAATAATAATACAAAACCCGTCCATATAATTTTACAGGTTGATAATTTCATTGGATTTGATTTTTCCATGCAAATAAATATATAAATATATTATTTATTATATTTTTCTATCTAAAAAATTAAAGATTTTATATAGATTTATTAGTTATTGATTGTTAAAAGTTAATAGGTTTAGTGGTATGAAGTATTAAATCTCTTAAGTAAATAATCTACAGTACAATATCTAATTTATCTATGAAGCAACTGAGATAGGAGGATCGTCGGCCACACAAGAGAGAAACTACATTTTTAATCCAAAAGTTATGTTTGCATATGGATCCAATACTTGTTATTAATTCCATCCTATATCATTGGGCCTTATTTGTGCATAACAGACACTCGCATGAATTATTACAACATGGGTTGGGCTTGTTTTGAACTTTTGATGGGCCCAGCTTGTTGGATCATATGATTTCCGTGTTTTTGGGTTGTTCATGTCAAATCTTTTTCCAACTGGACTCGGCCCAATATTATTTTTTTTTCACTTTTTAGTTTCCACCTATTTTTTTTCCAAGAAGGGGTACAACAGATACCCAATTGAGGCTGACCTTCTCAACCTAGCTTTTCTTATTCATCATTTTTTGATATTAAAAAAATAAATTTATATATAACTTAGTATTTATAGCTTTATATATTAATTTAAATATATAGTCAAATTATACTTTTTATTCACGCGCAAGGAATGTGCAATTTTTGCTAGTAATTATAAATTCTTTCTCTAGTATTAGTTTTTTAAAATAAATTAATATTGATTTTAGGTTATAGTACTCTTCTCCCCCTAGCTTTATTTTCTGATCTTATGTTATTTTCCTCAGTGTTCTTCACCAATAAAATGTAACCTACCAAATAGCAGTTGGTCTAGTAGAATGATGCGAAAGATTCTTTAAACAAGATTTAGGATTCAAATCTTACTTGTATATAAAAAAATTCAATCGGAAAGGTCGTCCCTAATTAGATTTCTACAGTACCCGAACTCGGATAAAAATGGAATGGAAATCTCAGAAGAGTTAAAAAAAAAAAAAAATGTATCCTGCTAAAGCATAGTGTACTTAATGGCCGGTCGTGGGCCAATTGAGTTTGGGCCACAGATTTGCAGTGTTCAATTGTACATTTAATGCAAACAAAAACGCTGTGGAGTCCAATTCACTTCGGCTTTCTCTCCCCTAGGATGCGACAAAAAACGACAGCAACAACATAAAATTTTATTTTCAATTAATTTTAGCTACAATATTCATTTGAAATTTGATGGAGGAAAAATAAAAACAGAGATATATTATTTAATTTTGTGAATAATATATATTTTTTTGAAACTAGTCGTTACTTAAAATATTATTCCCTGTCTTTAATTATTAGAGAGAAAGCCTTAATTTCAAACTCTTAATTCCCATAATTTAATGATATATAAGTGAAATTATCATATGCTAAACTATTTAATAAGCGAATATTGACATATATGATTCGAACTCAAAGTCTTCTATTATTATAAAACCTCACCATCAATTGTCATAGTTTAGTAATTTATAATAAGAAATTTGGGGTTTGAGTCTTTTGAAACATAACTGTCATTAATATGAAGAATTTTACACCTTAATGATCCAACTCAATTCGACCGATGTAAATGAGTTTTTTTGAAGCATATAAATGAGTATTGGGGAATACAGTTGTCATTGGTATGAAAAGTATTACATCTTAAGATATTAGATCCATTGAGCGAAGTTTGAGTTCAAACTCTAGCTTATGCATGAAGCAACTGAGTCTGGAGAACCACCCCTAATTAGATCTCTACCTGTGATATATACACGGACACCTGTGTAATCGTATTCATGTCGTGTCGTGTCTTGTTTATATCGTTGTGTCTGTGTCCCTATTTTATAGATTTCTATAATACCTTACAAAAAAAAAAGAGAAACAATATATAGATATTTCCATATTATATTAAAAAAAGAAAGAAAACTCGACCATTTTCAAATAAGGTAGTGTGTCCTATTCGAGTTTTTGGCCTTATCGGCACGTGCTTAATTTTTCCGAATAATGGGTTGCTTTCAATAATAATTACGACGTTTCTGTCATGCAATAGTACTAATATACTACGTTGCCCAACAACATGACAGGAAAAAAAAAAAAAAAAAAAAAGACAAAATATCGACACGTTTTAATTTGCCCGTTGGGTATCAGCTGGGAATACGACGTCGTCCCATTTTATAAATATTATCTTCTTTTTTTGTTTTTTTTGGTTCGGACAAGACAAAAGATTAAATGTGTGAGAGATGGCAACAGGGTTTGCTCATATTTTGTTCACTCTTTATAGTGTAGCAAGTAAGGTACATTGAGCTGAGCCATTTTTTTGTCAACGTCTTCAAAATATTTGTTAAACCATCTCACCTCCAAAATCAAGAATTTAGCATTCA
Source organism: Verbena officinalis (assembly GCA_958496215.1). NCBI lineage: Eukaryota > Viridiplantae > Streptophyta > Magnoliopsida > Lamiales > Verbenaceae > Verbena > Verbena officinalis. The sequence continues at coordinate 4,879,286 of OY292385.1, forward strand.
ATATATGATAATTTTAGTTTGACAATCTTGCTTTTTTGAGGATTCTTCCTTAATAAATACTTTTACTGTGTAACGACCCGAATATTTTAATTATATTATTATTTATTACGTGAATTTTTTCTTGTCTAATTTCTCGATCTATTCAATTGGATTAATTAATCTTACAGAAAAGATTGATTTAACCTATCTTTTAAATACCCGCAATTGCTAAAATTACATAAATGCCCTTAAAAGTCAAAATGACCATTTTACCCCTCGAGATATTGTCCCTAAATATCTAACTCTCTCTCACATTCTCTCATTTCACAAAGAAGGAAGAAAGGAAGAAGGAAGGAGGAAGAGAGAATTTCGTGCCAAATCCGATCCTCGTCCGAATGGAATCCCGTCTTCGGCTACGTGACCCCCATTCCATAACCAACCGGTAACCTTCTAACCTCTTTTCGATTCATCCGACGAATATCGATTTTTATTGAATTTTATTAACTTAGGTTTTTATTGGGTTTATTCGTTATAGTTGACGGTTTTGCATGATTCTTGTTTCTAATTGTTAATCATGTTTAGGAGATTAATATATATGAATTTGAGCATGATTAGCCGAGTATAATTTGTGTAGGATGAATTTTGGTATTAGATTTATTGCTTCTGCGTCTGTTTCTCGCGAATCTGCTCATTTTAGAACCACACGGTCTCGCCACACAGCGTGATGAGACCCCGTGTGAACGCGCACGGCTTGTCGAGGCCGTGTGCTTGTGAATAGCACGCACGGCCTTGCGCACGGCCGTGCAAGAGGCCGTGCACCTCCATTTCTTGCACGCACGACCTTGCAACAGGCCGTGCAACACCCCGTGTGCACCCCTTAGCCAATTTTCAGCCATTTTCCAGACCGGACCTTCTGTATGTTTCAATCCAAAAACCTAAAATGTTCGTTTGATCTCGTTTTTGAATTCCGTCTTCACCAATAGCTTTATTTGGTCATTTATATCTTTAATATTCAAAGTAGGAATTTTTTCGACTTCGTTCGGGCATTGAATAGTGCCAATCTTGTTTAGGGCTTTTTAGCTATTTTCCATACATCGTCTATGTGATCCAAAACTTGTATGAATGCTTCCTTATTATGTCACGAGCATGAATGTGAAATCTAAATTGTGTTCGAAGCATGTTTACATCTTTTAATCCTTATATCTCGTTTAATTGTTTTAAATGCAATTGTGAGTACTTCAATGGAAGTCGTGTCTATATGCTTTTACGTGTTTTATTACTTATCATACGCCGTGCGTCTTGTCAAGAGTCTTACCTGGTGATGTCGTGTCTTAGATTGCAGGCTTTACTCCCCGTGGAGTACTTGTCCGTTGCTTGCTTTTCTCGTTTGTCGAGCTTCAGGTGAGGGTTTTAAAATGCTTTCAAACGGAGTAAGAATTTCTTTTAAATTATTGCGAACTACCCTTATGTGCTCATCTTGCTTTGATTTCCTTTCTCGTATATCTATTAGATATTTAATATATATTTTATAACAAACGTTTTGATATTAACTTGTATCTATAAGTATCTCTAAATCATTTTTGTTTTCAAAGGGCAAGAAAACTCTTTCCTTTACATGACAATTTGACTTAGGATTTAACCCCTTTGTCGTCATACACACTTGCCTAAATGCCCTTTTGGCCTTAACTTATAATGTTCTTCAAACGCGAGCAAATATAATGTATTGTTATTTAAAATGGGCCCGGGATGGTATCCGGAGGTTGCAACTGGGGACGAGCGTCCAGGGTGTAATCCGAGGTGCTTTTCCCAAAACTAAGTGTCAATCGTGGCCCGTCAGGAGTTGATAGCCATGGTTGGGAGTGATGGTGGGCGTTGCATTCGTTGCACATTTTCTTAAAATTCAACAGTCACCCAGGGGTAGCACCTCTGGGGTCAGACACCGGTGATGGAGTTTACTGAACTTGAGGGGGTTATAAGGAGGAACAGGCCCATTCTCGCTGGGATATTACTTGCTTACATTTATGCTTTATTATTACTGCTTATTATTGTTGTGTATGCAAGTCGAAGCACGATCCGGATTTTCTTCAATTATGCAAATGTAATTTCTTATATATATATAATCCAAACCAGGAATCGTGGCTCGTACTTGTTCCCTCTTTACCCTAACTGAGTATCCTTTATACTCACCCCCACTATTTTGATTCTTACTTCAGGTCGACAGGTGGCGTTGTCACCTATCTTGTCAGTCGGCAGCAGCAGGTCTAGGTTGGCTCATATGTCTTGTCTTGTCAGTGTCCCAACAACAGTCGTGTCCTTAATTATGAATTGATTTAATGTATGTATTCCATATTATGTTTTAATTCCTGTACTTACGTGCCCCTGATGTGGGATAGATTAGACGAGCCATGGATGACATTTATTAAATGATTATGGAGAATGATGTATGAATTATGTTGCCATGAATGGCTTATATGACTAATTATATATTTAATTGAGCTTCCGCAACTCTGTTATTCTTTTATTGCTGTTGTTGTTGGGGTGTCGTTATGCTGTTGCTGGTATTTGTTTGATTGATTGCCGTTCGCCGGGATGGATTTTTAAATGGGGTACATCTACCACGTTTGGGAGTTCGTCTCGGTGCGGATGTGATGTCCTTTCTCCGCCTACGGAAAGGGGCGCTACATACTGAGTGTAATTACTTGTCTTGGATTGAACTTCTATCTTATGGCTGGTTTGTGTCGAAACATAATTCTTGGGTTAGCTTGAAAGATAGGATAAACAAAATGGAAACTGAAATTGGAAGAAGACAAACAAGAGAATTTCGGATATGGGTTTATGTCTTTGTTTTATTTCTTGCTACCCTCTATTTTTTGCTAGATTTAGAGACAGCGAAAAAAGTTGGGACTAAAGTGTGATCACTTTAAGAAACGTTAGATGACAATTAGTTCTAAGGGACAAAATGATTAATGACTTTGCCAAAAATTAATAGGGCGGTCGCGAAAAAAAAAAAAAAAAAGTATGTCACTACATATGACTAGCGATTGAACCTTTTGTGATATAGATCTTAGAGAGCAACCAACAGTCCTTGTTTCTGACTCGAAAGGAGTTGAAATAATGGAGATTATTTTTGTATCTGAACTACGTCAACTGATTCTAAATTTATTTTTCGATGGGATACATTATTTATTTCTAATACTGCTTTTGTAGATCTAACTTAATATTTGATTAATTAAATTTTTGATACGGTGAAAATATTTTTAGTGTAAAAAACTACGATACTGATCAATATTTTGCTTATAAAGTAAACCTAGGCAGCTTTCCTTTTTTAACAAAATAAAAGTAAATGTAGCTAGCCTGTTAACATATTCACGGAACAAATTGTGTCCTTGATTTTAAATACCGGTGAGTGAAGCCATTTGGTAATATGTTAAAAAGGGATAATTACACTTACATTCCTCAATTTAGGGATAAATACCGCAATACCTTCTCGATAATTGAAAATTATAGAGACATCCCATCAATTATGACTCTATCTAACATTTAGTTCCTGCCATTAGGTTTAAGACTTATGTTAGCAAGAAAATTCTTAAGTCGAGGGAGTGCGCAACATTTACCTCCAAGTCGACGGGATGCAAGTGTAATTATCCTTTTTTTAAAGTTAACGATTATTAAGGTAAAATAATAATTTTACAATGTTATGTTAAGTTTTTAGCTTTGAGTTAGAGTTAGGGGGTCTGTTTGTAATTTCAATAATCAAGAGGGTTTTGCTATATTTTTATTAAAGTTGCTGTTATTCCAATTGGGTGAAAGAATTTCAACTTTTCTTAAATTGATTGAGGATTTATTTTCGAGACGTAGATAAGAGCAATACAACGTGGACCTTATTTTTCATATGGCATGATGCAATTTTTCGGCGGAATATTCCACCGAAAATTCCATTGGAGATGGCAAATTACAAAATTCGCGTAGTATAGTAGACAATTAATTTGTAAAAATAAAAATAAAATTAGATATCAAAGTGCTAAAATCGCTATAATTGCAATGACAAAAAATCATTATCCCAATAAAAAGAAATTGTATTTAGTATTTACATAGGCAGTTTATTGAACAACAATTTGTGATCCTCTTAGTTCAAATATTATATTCACACTCTACATAAGTTTTACAATTACAAAAAATACTGGATTTTTAGCACCGTCAAAATTTTAATAAGATATTCCAAAACTTAACAAAATATTAGTTTATATCGGATATAAGTTAATAGTTTAACAAAAGTCTCTTCAAATCATTTTATAAAGAATTCACAGAAAAAGAGGATAAAAACTTGGCTTTGAATATCATTTAATTTTTTTCTAATTAATCCAGAGTGGAAAATACATTTTAATATCTAAAGAATAATTTCCCATAAAAAGAAATGCGACGCATGCAAAGAGATTAAAGTGGATCATTCCTATTTGGTGATATTTATATCTTAGTATCTCCGACCAGAATAGTTTTTAATAAAGCCTTTTCTATTGATCCAAACAGCGTAGCGTAAGACTGAGACTTGACCAATGGTCGTCGCCATTCATTCATTTCTCGTGGCACTAACGCACGCGGTACCTACAGGAGATTTTCCATACCATATATTCCAAATGCCTTGCCTTGTCTTCATTTGGATTCATTCATCACTTTTTCTTTTTTTATAAATCATTATTTCAATATTAATTAATAATCTATCAATTTCCATATACTATTTGGTATAATTTTCATACATAATCCTTATATATTCCTGCTCTCAATTCTCGAATTGATGAAATAGCGTATTTGAAACCATGTGTGCTATAAGCACTCAAAACCTTATGGTATCAAAACTGGTACTAAATATTATGTATTATTCCGATTTTGCTCACTACTCCTTGAGTTCTTCAGATTTATTTATTCTAATGCGACTTAACACTCAATATATTTTTACGTTTTGTGCTCTCGTGCATTCGAATCCGCCCCGCAACTCGCACCTACACCATCTTTATATAAATTAGGATTTAACTATGAATTAGTTCGTTTTATTTTCAGAATCATTCATTATTAATATATATATATATATATATATATATATATATATAATTTATTAAAAAGTCAATACCTTAACTTATATTTAGAATATAATCTTCGGAAAGATTTGCACGGATTGAATTACTAGTAAACTAAGACTATTATATATAAATCATTAAATTACTAGTAAATTGTTAAAGGTGGCTGACATTTATTTATTATAATAATCTCATTAATTATCAATGATTAATAAAATCTGCAATTTGTACCAAAAATAAAATAATAAATATGTAATTGGATAAAGTTGTTCGTGACGAGTAATTGGGAAATACTCGGCAGCCGATTTGCTGCTGGCGGCTTCCAGGCAAGGCAACCGCCTATGTGGGGTCCTAAACACATGGCAAAATAGCAACTTGTTTTAACTTTTACCTGTAGTAAGTTGAAAAATCGGGGAGTTCGTTACTGAACAATTCTTACAAAAACAAAGTATTTAATTATTACCAAAAATAAATAAAATAAACGAATGCCACGTTGTTAAAAGAAAGATATATAGATGCCCGTTTCTACAACCGGAAATTCCGAAAAGGGATGAATAAGGCTAATTTGGTAATGTCGGATGAGGAATTGGAAAGGTAAGAAAATTGGAGACATTTCGTCATGCTATCTATTTTAAATAGTAGAAGACTAGAAGTGAAAGGTAAGAAATGGTTTCCTTCCCTATTTAATGACATTTTATATGTCGAAAATAGCCCAGTAATGTTGTTTATTTTCGTTGGACCATTTACAAGGGTTAAGTATCGAATCCCTTCTTAAAATGGATTGTGGGTTGTCTATATTGTTGTGCAAAATTGGTGATGTTAATTTAACCAAGAATATATACACAACATATTTAAATTAAAGGTCCAAACAAACGATGACCCACCGTCCAATCAATCAATACATAAAACAGAGTAAGCAATTTGTAAGGGAATAACGCAAGAGTAAATTTTCTATTACCAAAGTAGATTTTTTTTAAAACTAATTTATTTTCCCATTTTGTTAACTCTTTAATTTTTCCATTTTATTTCATTTTTATCATTATTTCTATCCATTAGTAATCTATTATTGAAGGTTTCAATTAATAGCTTGTAACCTAGTAATCATCACATTTATTATTTATCAATGAAATTAGAAAGAAATAATACAAACTTTAATTACTTCAATTTTGTTTCTTCTTAATGTCATCGGTTTATAATCAGATCATATTTTTATTGCAAGTTACTATAACAAATAATTGAGCTTTAATAATTTGAGATTCTTCATTATCTACTTCCCTTGCTTTTCACTTATTTCCTTTTAGTTATTGAAGCCTAAAGAAACGACAACAGATCTCAATCTTTAAATCTAAGGTTGATCATTTATTGATTACAGCCAATGTTTTCAAAAGCGGATCGGAGGTCGAACTGGAAGCCTCACTGGTCATCGGTTCAATCGGTATGATGTCATAAATAAATTATTATTATTTTTATATATATAATTTTATAAATACATAAAATAATTATAATTTATTTCATATTATTTCAAGTACAAGCAATAAAATAAAACACTATTCTATAACTTCTTTAAATTATATAGAGTTTGCAAATAATCAATTAGTATTTAACAACTAAACATACAAAAAACTTGAATTGAAATAATTTCAATGTATTAATAAAGAATGAATGAAATCGATGAATGTTGTATATTTTAAAAGGAATGACAAAAAAATAGAAGAAAGAATAGTTGACTTATATATTCATGAGGAAAAAAACTATAATAAAAAAGATAGAAATAATAATATCGCACAAGTATTTGCAAGTTTGTTTGGAAAATGGTAAATATAAATTGAAAAACCTAATATTTAAAACAACAAATAAGTATGGCTCAATTAGTTAGCTTTCTTCCAAAGTTGAGCTAGGTCTCATGTTCAAATCCTAGCTTTTACATTCCATTTCTTTTTTATATTAAAAAAAATAAAATATTAATCGAATCGGCGATCCGGTCCGGTTTCCAGCATCGATTTTTCCAATTTTGGAGCCGGTTCCAACGGTTCAATCCGGTTCCAGTCCCCACTGATTCTAGAGGATCTACCGGACCGGACCATGTACCGTCACCGGTTGAACCGGCCGGTCTGATCCGGTTTTCAAAACATTGATTACAGCTTCCTTAATGTAAACAATAACTTAAACAACATAAAATATAAATTAAAGAAATGATGAAATAAGATTCACTTCTTCATCCACTTAAAGCAATACATATCTTCTAACGACGGCCTCTCTCCGTTCATACATACTTTTTGAATCAAGTTTAGACTGAAATAAATGAATTCAAATGTAATAAATTAAATGAAAAAAAAAATGCATATATAAACTGATAACCTATGATGCACCAACTTCTAATAATCTAATAGGTTATAAATTAATTAAATACATGGTAGTGAAAAAGAAGTAATAGGGTTGGTATATAGAGGGGAAAATCTAGTTTTTTTTTTCTTTTTAAAATATTTTCTATTCAATTGTAATATATTATGTGAAATTCAATAAATTACAAAATACTAAATAACTCATTTATGTGGAGAAATACATGCTGACCTATGTAGCATGGATACAGACATTGTGACATAGACTATGTATGAGAGAGAGAGACTACAATAGAGATGACGATGAGAAAGAAATTAAAGAGAGCAATCTAAGAGAGATAAAAGAAGTAGCGAGGGGAGAAAAAGAAATTTGAGAGAGAATATAGAAGCATTATCATTATTTGTTATTTTAAGTATTAATATTCATTATTAGTCCCTAAGATTTTTTTTTTCCAAAACAACCCTAATCATGTCTTGAAAGTGTCGGACACTCTTTTTGACCGTGTTCGATATAGTGTCAGGTTTTAATTTTATTTATTTTAATTCAGTATACAACGAGAACATGTTAGACATGTGGCGTAGGAGTGTGGTTGTGTCGAACACTATACGCAGATAACTTTAGAAGTGTCAGTCCATTTTACATGTAAACAAAAGATCTAATAAATTTATAAATAGAAGACTAATATCCACATTCGTTTTGATGTTTGTGATCACATAGAAAAGCTAGTTTGAAACTAGGAGGGTATGGTTTAGTGGAAGAGATTTATCTATCCTTAACCAAATATCCATTCGAAAGTGTCTATAATTTAACAAGAAAACTAATCAATGTAGTCGATGGTGCACCTCCTACTTAAAAAAGAAAAATTAGTTTGAAAAAGTGGGAGGTTTAAATCTGAAAAAGTAATAGCAAAATAGTTTGATAGGTATGAGGAAGGCGGTTTGGTGAGGTGTCCCCGATTTAATCGGCTCCGCATTCGTGGAAGCTGCCGTCCTTTAGTTCCACTCGCTTCTACTCTGCAGCCAAACCTTTCTAAATATAACCCAAAAAAAAAAAAAAAAAAACCTTTCTAAATTCAGCTCAAATTCACCCCAAATAAATCCCAAACCCAACTCAAATTCCTCCACCTAATACCATACTTCCTTTTATCTTCTTCTTTTCTCCCATCTCCGGCCTATTCATCATCTTCCTCCACTCCACCACCACTACCCACCTCATCTCTCTCTCTAAGCCGCAAGAAATAGAGATAGAAATTAGTAGACGAGAAGTCTTTTTGAACTGAATTTCTTTAATCTCACCGTTACAGGCAAGGTTCTTGAATCAGTTGGTTGTTTTTATTCTATGGAATGATCGATTACAGGCTGCCGAAACCCTCCACTCAAACAACGCCGATGAATCTATGGTCAGCTAGTAGCTCCGCAACCACTTCCACGGCGGCGGAGGCCGGCGAGGCTTCCATGATGGATGCTTTCATGTCCTCCGCTTCCGATCTGACTTCATTCTGGCCCTCCTCCGTCACCACTGCTCAACAGTCAGTCTACACGCACGCGCCGCCGGCCGAACATTCCAAAGCTCCCTCCCCCCCCGTCGCCGTCGCTCAGTTCTTCAACCAAGAGACTCTCCAGCAGCGCCTCCTCGCGCTGATTGAGGGCGCTCGCGAGAGCTGGACTTACGCTATCTTCTGGCAGTCCTCGGTCGTTGACTACGGCAGTCCGTCGGTGTTGGTATGGGGCGACGGCTACTACAAAGGCGAGGAGAAAAAAATCAAGCGCACAACGGCGTCGTCCCCCTCGGAGCAGGAGCACAGAAAGAAGGTTCTCCGGGAGTTGAACTCCTTGATTTCCGGCCCTCAGACCACCGCCGAAGAAGCCGTCGACGAAGAGGTCACGGATACAGAGTGGTTTTTTCTCATATCCATGACTCAATCCTTTGTAAACGGATCCGGGCTTCCGGGTCAGGCCCTCTACAACTCGAGCCCGGTTTGGGTCACCGGACCGGAGCGGCTCGCCGCCACCCACTGCGAGAGGGCCCGACAGGCGCAGGGATTCGGGCTTCAAACCCTTGTGTGCATACCATCGTCAAACGGCGTCGTTGAGCTCGGCTCCACTGAGTTGATTTTCCAGAGCTCTGATTTGATGAACAAGGTTAGAGTTCTGTTCAATTTCAATAATATGGAAATGGGTTCCGGATCCGGGTCGGGCTCGTGGGCCTTGCCGTCGGAAAATGATCCCTCAGCCCTCTGGTTGACCGAACCCTCTTCCTCCGCCGTGGAAACAAAAGATTCATTAAATAACATCACTACTAATGCCCAAGCTAGTTCAATTCCGACCAAACAAATACCCTTAAGTAATGAAAATCCAAGTTCAAGTACTTTAACAGAGAATCCACAAGGTTTTCTCACTAGGGAATTAAATTTCTCCGAATTCGGTTTCAATGGAAGTATTATTACCAACCCCAGAAATCCCACGACAACTTGTAAGCGCGAGTCCGGCGAAATCTTGAATTTCGGAGAGAGCGCGAAAAAAAGAAGCACATTCGGTAGTCTTCAAGAGGACACCACTATCAAGAATAAGAAAAGATCGCCCGCTTCCCGAGGAAGCAACAACAACGATGAGGGCATGCTATCGTTCACATCCGGCGTGATAGTGCCCTCCTCGAGCATCGTGAAAACAAACAAAATAGGTGGATTCGAGTCGGACCACTCAGACTTGGAGGCCTCAGTGATCAAAGAGGTCGACAGTAGTAGCCGGGTCGTGGACCCAGAGAAACGGCCTCGGAAACGTGGCCGGAAACCGGCGAATGGGAGGGAAGAGCCGCTAAACCACGTGGAGGCCGAGCGACAGAGGAGAGAGAAGTTGAACCAGAGATTCTACGCATTGAGAGCCGTAGTACCGAACGTGTCCAAAATGGACAAGGCTTCTCTGCTCGGGGACGCGATTTCGTACATAAACGAGCTAAAGTCCAAGGTTCAGAGTGCCGAGTCGGATAAAGACGAGTTGAGGAGCCAACTCGACTCGGTCAAGAAGGAGCTGGCGACTCGATCGTCGGCTCCCGAACTAAAGAATCTTAGTAATAGTAATAATAATAGTGTTAGGGTTGATAATATGGATATTGATGTGAAGATTATTGGGAGGGATGCTATGATAAGAGTGCAATGTAACAAGAAGAATCATCCGGCGGCTAAATTGATGGTGGCGTTGAGGGAATTGGATTTAGATGTTCATCATGCAAGTGTTTCGGTTGTGAATGATTTGATGATCCAACAAGCAACGGTCAAGATGGAAGGAAGATCTTACACGCAAGAACAGCTTAGGATAGCTTTGATATCGAAAATTGGTGAATCTAGATAAAACCCTATAGCGATTTTTCAGTTTTGTTAAAGTGTTGTTTGTTAGAATTTTTTTTTTTTTTTTTTTTTTTTTTAGTTTCTTGTATTTAGCTCATCTCCCACAATGTTTTTAGCCCGACATCAAGATATGTATGTAATTTGTATTAATGCCATAAGATGTGGGATTTTGTTATTGTTGTCGAAATCAGGTAAACTGTTCTATTCTCTTGGTCGTGTGGTTAGGTCTCCAGAAACTCATGGCTAGTCAAAAACAAAAATCAGTCGTGGTATGTTATTTTAGGGAGTTTTGCTGCTCAATCTCCCTCTAAAATTTGCCACTATGGCTTGACAAAAGGAGAATTTTGGGTTTACCAAAAAAAAAAAAAACAAGAAGAATTTTGAGATTTGGTCTAATTATGCAAACATACTTGAAGTGGGGGAGATTACAGATTTTAACAATGAAATCACTAACTTAACCTAAAAGTATTTTTTTTAAACAGAAAAACTGAAAATCATTATTATTGAACATGAGAACAACTATTTAAAAAAACTAAGAACTTAACCTAAAAGTGTTTTCTCTCGTTAGAGTTTTCTAACACGGTTATATTTTAGGATATATTTATAAAATTTTCTAAATCTCAAAATATATTTATGTAATCAGGTCAAACTTGAAGATATATCAGTGTAATTTCAAAAAGCATTCTATTTATTTTATTAATAGGGTAAATCTTATATTTTCAAAAGATAAATAGCATCAAACGAAAAATAGATATTCGATGAGAATTATAAATAATAATTTTTTCAAATTTGGTCCAATGGCGACCAGCTAAATCACAATGAGCAGACTTTACCTAATTCTTAAAGAGATCAGAAATTCAAAATCTAATTGAATATTTACTTGTCGCTTGGCTCAAGGTGGTATTTATTATAAAAAAAATAAAAAATAGAGAAATTATTATTTAATATACTCGACTAGGTGTGAGTTGTAAAAGTTTTAAGTTGCAAGTTTTTTTTTAAGTTGCAAGTTGTAACTCTCCGAAATGACCAATCGAGGCATAAACATGTTCTCCTCTTTATGTGATAACAATAGCTGCACGTGCTTGATAATATTTGTGTGGTCAAAATGTGTGTACCTCATGACTTTCCACAACCAATTTTAAAAGTAATTTAAGTTCATATTTGGCCCACTCTATGATTGATCAACAGTACTCACACGTTGAGCCTGCACCTCTAACCATAAAACACAAGACAAGACAAGACGTTTAATAAACTCAAATTAGTTCATTAATTATACATTTAAAAAATCCTTAATCAAATAGGCAACTATACATGTAATAGTGTCTATATGGCCTGGGGTCCCCAAAAGTCACGATCATCAAAATCATCCACGTTCTCAATTTTATGTGGTTTATTACTAATATTAAGATTTAGTTTACTCTCTACTTCTATACTAATAGATTAGTTATAAATTTATTAACAATTTATAATTTAACAAATCTAATATTTATTTGTAGTGCCGATGAATAGACAAAATATCTACTATTTTTTCATTAGATTATTATTCATAGTAATAACTCAATTAGTTTAAGGTTCACTTCCTTACACAAGATCTCAAACAAATCCAAATAAACATATTTTATAATTTATTATGCAACCTATCTAGCATAATCTAAATAAATAGAATTAATGAGGTCGAAATTCTGCTTTAACGATAGAGGTCCTATATAGTTAGTGTTTTTCATACTATATAAGTATTTAATGCTCTGATAGTTTTGATGTGATCGAATAATGATGTGACAAGTTTGGGCCTAGATCCTCTTAGCTATATCGAGCCTGGAGATAATTCGGAGGCCCGAAGTCGAGTAGGTCCGCATTCCTTGTCTACCTCAATATCATGCCTATAAGATGTCAATTACTCAAACTGTAAGAGATTAGGGGTGCCCATTTCTGCGGTAGGGTTGCTCATAAACCCGCCCAACCCGCATAACCCGCCCGAACCGAGCCGACCCATCCGCTACCCGTTGGTTTATAATTTTTAATTTTTTTTCGCAATTTAAAATTTTGGAACCTGCGGGAGTTGGGTCGGGTGGCGGGTTACAAAACTACACCCGCCATATACCCGACCCGCCCGCTATATATATATATATATATATATATATAACATTAATTTTATATTTATTTTCAAAGTTAGTAATTTATATTTTCACATAGTATATCCCCTCCTACTTACAATTGTTCATATTATGTGGCATTACTAGTGCACATTTTCTATTTGTTTTTTTTTCAATTCACAATAACACTTTCTCCTTCGTATTGCCCTAGCAACATGTGTGTTATTATTATTTTTTTTAACAATCAGATGTGTGTTATTCATAAAACTCATATCTTATATTCCTTATTTTGTTAGGTTACTCATTGATTTTTGGAGAAAAATTATTTGATTTAGTAGTGGGTTAATACGTTGAAATCTTAATCTTAAAAGTATAAAAATTAACAATCTGCTAATCCACCAACCCGACCGCTAAATATTTGAAACCGCTCGGTTTGCAAAAATATTTCACCCACCACAGTTTACATTTATGTGAACCAGCCTATATTGGATCGGATGTATTTTTTACCTCTAAACCGACTGAACCCGACCACGAACACCCCTATTCTGCGGAGGTCAAAGACTGTTCGGCTTTACCTTATATAGGCCCCGCTCATGGTGAATTGGGTTCACCCTAGGTCGGTCAACTCGATCTACATGGACTTGAACCCTAAAGTTTGTGTAAAGATTATGCCCCGTTAGTTAATGTCATTTTATATCTGTTATATATAATAGTTTAAATTCTAAAGATTTATAAATTTCGTACATGTATTTCAGTTTCTTAACAAATTAGTGAATAGTAAAAAAGTATTATATTCATGGAACTAGCTACTCTTGACTCTTGAGTGTGCAAATCCAGATAATGTCATTTTCGTCTCATCTGTTGATTTTTGGTGAATAAAGTGCTTCGAATCACACACATATTGCATGGTTAAATATGGCAATACATTAATCTGCGTTGTGCATTTCATTTTCACTGTCTTTTTGCCTTTTTTGTCAAAATCCCACAGCCACGAGTCCTACCATTACAGGGTGCATTCAACACATCCATTATTTTCTTTTCACCCCAATTTTTCAGGTTTAAATATTGCGAGTTTTAATTAGGGGTAATTTTTTCAATTCATTTACTTCATATACAAACTAAAATTTAAATTTTTGAACTCTAAAATTTAATTAAGGAATTTAGTGTCTCGTCCCAATATAAAAGCTTTAGTCATAAGTGGACAAGACAACCATCTAATCCATGGATTAATTAATGGTAATACAAGAAGGCTGGAATAGGTGGACAGCTGGAGATGCCTTTTACAGCAAATAAGAATAATTAAATGTATATATATGGATCATGTTTTTCATCATGTGAGAAATTATTAATCTCACATGATGAAAAACATGATCCATATATATATATATATATATATATATATATATATCTTTTTTTTTTAATATTTATAGTAATGATAACTATTATGTAATATTTCAAAAGTTGGCTAGTACATACTGAACGATGTTACAGAAAACAGAGAAAAAAAAAAGGATTTAACAATGTGTAGGTTAATTTACAAATGTTTTAATAAACAAAATACATCCACCAATTTATCGATAATCAACAACGTAAAAAGACTTCAGATTTGAGAACTGCTATTATCAGGTTGGAGTACTGCTGGGAAGCTAGCTTGTTAAATATGTTGTAAAGAACAAAAGCTTTCAGATTAAAATACGATAAATTAAAGACGGTAAAATTTTAAGTACCATCGTCAGTTTTTGCCCTATAATTATCCATACAAGAGGAACACGGATGTATTTTATTGAGGAAGACGCGAAATATCTTAATCACCTCCTAAATTGCCAAGACAACAAGTGTGAGAAAGAGTTCCTCAAAATTCCAGACAAAAACTGATTTCCCAGTGAAACAATAGTCCAAAATTCTAAGACAAAAGACGGTCATTGAATTCGTAAAAACAAATTATTTTTCGGAATTGTATTATTAGAAAGATAATTTAGTCTCGAAATGTCATGAACAAGTACAAATATCAAATGTAAACTGACATTCTGACAAGATAATGAAATATATGGCTATTCTAAGGGTTGGTCGATCCTATTAGGTAGGGTGCTTGAGCCTAACTCACTCACAAAAACTAGCTAATGAGGTGAGGGTTGCTCAAGTTTATAAGGTAGTTTATATTTAGGTATTTATTTGATGTGGGATAGCCAATACGCCCCCCTCACACCCAGGCCCAATTATCGGGAAATAACCTAGAGCGTGAAATTATTAATGTAGTATTAATGCAGGATACAGCCTGCTCTGATACCATGTTAGCTAGGGTGCTTGAGTCTAACTCACCCACAAAAGCTAGCTAATAAGGTGAGGGTTGCTCAAGCTTATAAGACAGTTTTTTTTGGTAGAATATAAGGTAGTTTATAGTTAGGTATTTATTCGATGTGGGATAGCCAATACCTACCTAGTTAGGTAAGTGTCCAACTGTATTTTTCACCGTTAGATTATACATGATTTCACTTCATTACACTTTATTATATCACCAAATTATAATATAAGGGTCACGATTAGGGATGGCAATTTGTCGGTTCCGGATCCGAACCGAACCAGATCCGTGAGGAACAGATAAGGAACCGGAACCGTGAAGATCCATCGGTTCCGGTTCCGGAACCGGATCCGTTGGATCCCTTTCTGGAACCGTTTTGGAATTGAATTAAATTTATTTTTTTTAGAAAATTATCTCAAAAACCCATTTATGAACCCGTTTCCACAAAATTAAATTTGAACCCATCGCACCTATTTTGAATCCTAAATTTGACATATTCAGACTCATAAGATCCGTTTTATCTGCTAGAACCGAACCTAGACCCGCTAAAATGCTAATATATTTGTGTTGTAGAAATATTCTACAAAACACATTTTTCTCAAATGTATTCTTTTTTTTTTTTTCAA
Organism: Verbena officinalis; assembly: GCA_958496215.1. Taxonomy (NCBI): domain Eukaryota; kingdom Viridiplantae; phylum Streptophyta; class Magnoliopsida; order Lamiales; family Verbenaceae; genus Verbena; species Verbena officinalis. The sequence continues at coordinate 4,895,038 of OY292385.1, forward strand.
AAATTGTAGCTGATTAAGAACATCCGTCCAGGTGAGAAAAATTATACTTCATTAAATAAAATGGAACATCCGTCCAGAAGAACAACAACGGGTTGAATAATTACGATAAATTTTTTTTTTAAATAGCATTCATAATTTTAAATGCTAATAATTTTAAAATGCCCATAAATTATGTATTTTTCAAAAAGTATAATAATATATTAGAATTTCAAGTACTATATAGCAAATTTTCAAATTGAAGGGAAGATTGATTTATAAATATAATAAACTTTCGATTAAAAGAAACCATTAAAAAATATATATAATAAACTTTTAGAAAATTAGATGTTATTTTCATTTTTAAATTTTTTATTTTTTGAAATTAAGGCGAATTCAATTCATTACACCTGGAATCAGATTATTATAACTGGAACCAAAAAATCTAGTAATATATTTGAGGTGCGATTAATAATTTATTTTTATTAATGAAAATATCAATTACAGAAATATCACTTTAAGTCCCAAAGTGATACTTCCGTTAATTGACTAACGGTCAACACACGTGACTTGCATGTGGCCGTTAATTTTATAGCATTAACGGGAATCTCACTTTGGGATGTAAAGTGAAAATTTTTACATTTTATGAGACGTAAAGTGAGATTTTTAGTACTTTGAGACGTAAAATTAAAATTTTCGTACGTTACGGGATGTAAAGTGAGATTGCCGTAATGTGTGGTACTAAAACCGAAATATAAATAATTTATGAGACTAAAAGTGAGATTTTTCTTTTTCTTTAGTTAAACTGTTCCAAGCGATTCCAGATGGATCCACGGGTAGAACCGGATCCGTAACGGGTCCAATAATCGGTTCCCGGAACCGGATCCGGATCCAGCAGGAACCGGATCCATTGCCATCCCTAGTCACGATATATGCAGTTGGCTAGGATCGACCAAACCCTATTCGAAACTCCACCCTTAGCTTCGGGTCATCGTTTGAGCAACAATATCTTTGAAGAGTGATGATATATATATATATATATATATGTATGTATGTTTTGGTAACATGTTTATGTTGAGGTTTTGTGAGATTTCTTTTGAAAAGTCAGTGAGGGAAATAAAGGTAATCCTAGAAAAGGCACTCGAAAACAAATTAAAAGCCTGTGAGGGAAAGAAGAGGGGATACTGGAAAAGAGAGAGATATTAGATATTGGCTAGCTAGGTTGTGTGCTTGTTTTCAGTTTCTGGGGAAAAGAATTATATTTCCCACCCTGATGATGTTACAATCAGGTAATACTTGGCTTGTAGATTTTTTGGGATGATTTTTTCAACACTGGGATTCACTGGATAATAATGGATGATTAGGATCCCTTTGGCATGATTCAGTCTTTATGCAGGTGGGGTAGCTTAGTCATGGAGAAAACGATGGAAATTATGTCTGTTTCATCATTTTGTAAAATTACAATTTGCCCCCTCTGGATGTAGTCTGCTTCAGATTTGATGGCCTAATTTGGTTCTTTAAGGCTGCTGTTACTTTCTTTGGCATGATTCAACTTGTCTGGATGATTATGAATTGGACTATTTTGCATGAGCTTGATGCTGTTTTTGAGCTAGATTTGGCGTTTAAGTGAAGATATTAATGATGATTGACCCAATGCTAGTATTAAGTCTAATGTTAGAGACAACTTCCTGCTGCATTTTGATTACTTCATGGAGACTCACAAGCACAGTTTTCATCAGAGTAATGGTGTTTTGAGGCTTGTTTGTAGTTTAGCTTTGTTAAGTTTGATTTTTAAACTTAGATTATTCTTTGTTTTTCAGAATTAGATCAGTACGGATAAGATTTGATTTTTTGTCGATGTATTTTTTGAACTTTCCTACTTGACTATATTTTAAAACCCCTAGGAACTTGTTTGGATCCGTTTGATACCGTATCTCTCTGAATATAAAATATCATTTGAGAGAGATTAATTATACAGAGATATTTTAGGTACTAAGTAACAGAAATAACATCAAGGTAATAAAATAAGTTTAAAATTACATTGTATTTATTTGGCACGTTCACATTTCATGTTTCACTAAAAAATCTAAAATAGTATTTATAAAATATATGGATAGTTTGGGGTCACTTTTTTAGTGCAAATAACATTTGGACAATTCAATTATATTTTTTTGTAAGATTTATTTTTCACAAATTAAAAGAGATCCAAACATTTCGGAACAATAAAACTAAAGTTGAGAGACTGATCGAGTCATATTAAGATATAACTTCCGAGTCATACAATGCCATAACAAACTTCACATTGGTAAACCTTCTTTATCGGATTGATAATGTCATTGATTAGATTAGATAAAACGGGCTACAAATAGGGGGAAACGACAATTGTTCAAACCTAAATTTATATATATTCCTAAAAAAAATTCTATGGTACTCTTAATCATTGCCGAAGTCTGTGTACTTCTCACATCATTAGCCAAAGATAGACACAAGTTAATATTTTGCCAGTAACATCAGAAAATACATGATTTGTTTTTTCCCATTAGAAACCCCCTCTTCATAATCATTAACATCTTCATTTTAAGTTAATTAAACCATAATTATGGGGCTAATCAAGTGCTTGAAGGTGTCGGCGGAATCGAAAAAAGATGTTGGAGAGGACAGATTGGATAATGTGAAGATAGGCAAGAAGTCCAATTTCAATATATGTACAAAGAATGTGGAAAGAAACTGGTCGGGGAATTTGGAGCCCAAATTATGGCCCAAGCCCAAATCCAGATCCAATTATCGGAAAATGAGAAGCCGATCGACTATCGGCGTCGAGGGATCAGCTAATACCACGCCGAGGTTGGTGAGGAGTTGCGGAATGAGAAGAGATTGGAGCTTTGAGGATGTTCGACAAGCAATTAAGGGATAAGTTTACAGTTTGAATTTTTAGTCGCGAATTGAATTTTATTTTAAAAATAAAGGATGAAAAAGGTTCTTGTTCAAATTTTGGCTCAAGCACTTTTTTTCTTGGGTCCAATTCTAGGGATTTGCTTGGGAGATATGCAAAACCCTAATTGAATTTATAAAATATATATTTCTTTATTTGATTTTCTCTTTAGGTAGACAGTAAGTTAGGTTTGTTTTAGGTCATTTGGTTGAAGGTGTTTGGGTTTTTGTGAAATACTGAAAGCCATATGACAGATTAGAGTTTGTCAAAAATTTAGAAATTGTATTTTTATTAATAGATTTAAAGTTTGAGACTTTTTATTTGTAATAGTACCATAATAAATTTATATGAGAATGGGTTTCAAATAACTTTTCTGCTTTTTATTTAAAAGTACTTTTTGAGTTTATTATGTAAATTTCAAATTTACTTAACATAGATCATTCTTTTTCCTCAAATTAGATCATTTTTGCTAATCCAAATAAAATTTGAATATTTTTTTTTTCTTTTTCTTTTTAATTCCTTCTTTTCCTTTGGGCCGGTTATGTATTTCACCAGTTTGGGCTGAAATCTTCGTAGCAGTCTCGGTCTTGTCATATCATTGTGGGCTTTTTCGGTCACTTCTCCTCTTATGACAATTAAAAAGCCCAAATGATTAGCTATTTTCAAAATTTAATTACGAACTAAAAGATAACTTATATAAGATTAAAAACTTAAAATTATTTGATAAAAATGATACTCTAGTGAGGATTTTGTTAGTTCATGCTTTTATTTCATGATGCAATACTGTATATTTAATTTAATGATAGATTCACTGCAGTGACAACAAGTTCTGACGACCTCATCCTTTATTACTTATTCAAAAAATAGGATATAATTTATATTTGACTCCTTAATCGATAAACAGGTAAACTTATCGTTACGAACTTAAGATTTTAATTTATTAACACTATTAAGACATGAAAAAGATACTAAACCTAGCCAATGATTATGCAAGCTTGAATCATTTAAATTTTAAACTAGTTAACGTACCACACAAGGCTAAACAAGATTTTCAATGCCCTAATCATTTACTTTATAACGATGGTACTTTAGCTGAGAATTACGGATCAGTCAACCATGAACAACTCTATACAAGTTCAAAGCATCACTAAATTAAACAAGTAATAATCATGTAAAATCATAAGCCGGCTTAGATATCAAAGATTAGAAGCTGAGCTTAATTAAAAAATAGGGTAATTAAATACATAAAAAACATATAAAAATAACACCATACAACAAGATTTTTCAGTTTCTATTTTTAGTAGAAACACACGAGAAAAGTGAACATACAGAAATTCCATTTCCTAGGTCAAGCTTCTTCAAAAATGTTTCACAAAAAATGTCTAAACACTCATCTCCAACGTAAATTACTAAATTCTACCCGCATCTATGTAGATTTTGCACTAATTTGTCAAAGATTAACCAACCCAAACACGTAACTATTATCATTTGCGTTATCGAGTTTTGTTTTTTGTTTTTTCGCTCTTTTTTTTTTTTTCGAACTCGGTATTGCAGAGGTCCAATTGAAGGCGACTCTCATTCCAATTATTCCATACATAAACTCTAGTATTTGAATTCTAAACTTTGTTTAAGAAATATAGAGCATTTTTCCACTATACCAACTGAATTTTGGTTGATATCGACTTATGCTATAACCGCATATATAACAATTTTCAATAAATAGGAAAATGACTTCTGTCAAAAGAAAAGATATTAGAAACGTAGACTCAATATCAAGAAAAAGATAGGGAAAATAAGACTAGTAGAAATAATTTTATAAGCGTCGGGTGCAGTCCGATGAGACGAACACAATGTTATCAGAAAATTAACGAAACTGATTAATGATCAATTGGTCAAATGACTAGTATATATGTAAAAAGAGAAACTAGAGAGATTTATATATAATTATGACAAACATTAGAACCCAATATAAATATATCTTTTTCACTATATTGTGTATTGAATATCTACTCAACATTCCAACTAATACATAAAGTACAATAAAAGATGGTCGATCCAAAAGCACCCACACCACTATCCTTTACAAATTAACCCAAGAAAAAGGTTAAAATTTAAAAAGTAGTAGTTACTTTTCAAACCAAAAACACAAAATTATATTCTATTTTTTGGGTAGTTAATTATTCTTCAATGAGTGGAGAATCAATATATAATTATCCGTCGTCTGCCGCCGTGGCTTCGGCGACGGAGGCCAACTTCTGAAGATTGAGCTTAACAACCGTATCCGCAAAGAGGCGCGTGTCCTCCTCCGTGTTCCCCTCCGGCACATCCACCACGTACGATTCCAACACGACGGACCTGCAGGCCTCCCCTCCGCCGCCGCCGTTCTCCGCGGCCACTTCATGCACGCTAGTCACCGACCGGTAATTCTTCAGCCTGTGGTCCCCGCCGACGATGCTGAATCCCGTCACGCGCCGCTCCTCGTCCATAACATCTAGCCTCTCGATGCTGGTGGCAGCCGGCAAACCCGACACGACGTTGACGTCCCTCAGGTCGCCGACGGTCGTGCTGAATCCCTCCCTGACGGCGCAGCTCTTGATGAAGTGTTTGTAGGTCTGCGGCTTGTCGAAGCGGCGGAGGATCGACCAGACGTCCTGCGGCGGCGCGTGGATCCGTTGCGCGAGTAGGGAAGAGCATTGGCTTGAGTTGAGTGGGTAGTTGTGGAACTGGATCACGGCGGATTTCAGATTTTCGAACTCGTCCCGGTTCAACCCAGACGGGACTGATTCATGGTGGGCTGTTCTTGTTGATGATGATGATGATAATGTCGGAATCGCAGCCGGAGCTGGTTCCATGGTAGATATTGAAGAGTAGAAAGGAGAAGCTAGGGGCCGGGCTAAATGGGGAATAAAGTATTTGGTTTTTTTTACTTATAATTTGAGGATAAAGTGGGAAATGCGATTTTGTAATATTATTGGTGTTGTTGATTTTAAAACCCCAATAATTGGTAACTGTGAGGATATAAAATTATAAATATTTGTGTCCTACTTTTATATAGAATATCTCCTTAGTATAAAATATTAAAAAAAATCGTATCATTATATCTATATCGTATCTTCGCATATAAGGCTTTTTATATCAAATAAATATATTGTTGTCTAAGCAGTTCGGTTGACCGATTGCTAAATTGGCACAATTTTACGCGTCACAACTATATTTATAAAATTATGCCAAGTAATCGGTCAATCATCAGTTAAGTAAAATTCGCCGGCACGTGCGCCACACATATAAATCCTGATGTGATTTTTCAATTTGGGGGAAAACTTTACTTAAATTGCCCCTTTTGAGGAGTTAGCGGGTATAATTGCAACTTGTAAAATATTGTTGTACTGAAATGTTAACGTGTCAAGTTAAAGTGTCAATTTTGCAATTTGTCCCACAAACTAAATTTATTTGGTGATATCAATTTTTATATTGTCAAAATATACTACTATGGTGACAAGAATTTCTATTTTTCTTGTCACAATTGACAATTTGTGACTCACCTATAGTAACAACTTGGTAATAACAAAATTATCATTATGATCCAGTGATAAAAATTTACTTGTAACTAAGTTTTTTTTTTTCCAAGAACCGGCCAACTAACCATGGGGTTAAGAAGACCCCCTCGTATATTAGAAGTTCAAATCGAAAAGTCCTAAAAATATATAAGTACTTGTAACTAAGTTGTCACAAAGTATTTTGTTACTAAATAACTATAAATAATATTGATAACTTTTATATTGTTACAAAGTATTTTATTACTAATTTTTCTTTTTCTTGTGGTGTAGCAATTCACAATAGTGGCTAATGGAAGTTTTATACCAATTCATCACCATCTTGGTCTTGGAGGCTCCGCTCCAGTTATATAACTCTCAGTCTAACATGCCCAACTTTTCCCCTTCCAACAAAAGAAGGCTCTAAATAAAAATTGTATAAGTTCTATATATGGATTAAAACAAGAAGCTGCTTATAGGAATCCGATTTTCTAAATTTTCAAATGGTTTCACTCAATCCAAACTCTCTTTAATAACGCTTGGTGCGATTTCACCAGTATTAACGTATCAGATTGATCCAATCGAAATTCTAAAGTTAAGCGTGTTTGATCGATGATAGTATAATTAGATAGAGTGATATATTGGAAAGTCTTTATGTTGCACCCCTATCTCTCATTTTTTTAGCAAAACACTGTACCAAAAAGAAATAATAATAACTGACTGATACAGATTCAGAGAGTATTTTTCACAATAATACACTTTTTTGTGCAGCAAAACAAGCTTTCAAGTATTTTCTTGGCTTCAAGATTAGAAGATCTATCTCATGAATGGCATCACTCTTTCTCAAAGACATTGTACACTAACATGTGATAATATATTATTTTTTAATTAATTTAACTTTGAGTAATCTCAATGATCCCTTGATGAATTTTAAATAGGTTGGGTGGATAAATCAAAGCCAACATGTTTGGGTATTGGTTGAAGTGCTTACCATTTATATTTATAACGAGTTATTTTATATGACGGATAGGCCCAATATTTTGGGCTTCTCCTTAAAAGTATTATATTGTTTGCCTTTATATAATTAAGACTTACTAATTACTATAACCATCAAATAACGTAGTTTTAGAGGTTCCATATTAAGTAATATAGTTTAATGGTTCCACACTATATTAGATTTATAATTAGAATTTCAAGTTATCAAATGCCAGTAAGTGTAATGAAATAGAATCAAACCATAACTTATGTATGGAACAATCCAATTAGGTGTAGCTAGGCCTCTAGAGTAAGTTTAAATATTCTCACGGTGTGGTTGATTTTGCGTAAATTTCACTTTTGCTCCAATATTATTGGTCCAAATCCAAACTTGGCCCATTATTTACCTTCTAATAAACTAAAGTTCCAAAACTTTCCACAATCAATAAAAACAGGTCAACCTGCAGGCATATTTCCATTAAGAAATGGAACGGTCAACAACACTAAGGTGCAGTGTAAGGTGTATATTTTTTTACCCAGACATACGATTCTACGCTAATAAAATCACGTGCAAGTCACATATTGCCTGTTGGAAAAATCTATCAATATTCCATTTTATTCTACCGAAATCTAGATTAGGCACCAATTTATAAAGAAATGCAAGATTAGGTACTAATCGATCAAATTTTAAAGTTTGGGCAACGAGCGTAAAGTGACCAAAGATCAGAGTATAATTTTATTTTTTTGGTTGAAGTAGTATTTTTGAATTTTCAGAAAATAAGTAATCTAGTTGAATGAGACACTAGATCTCTTAAGCAATATATAAGATTAAAAATCTAGTTTGTGCATAGACTAACCAAGTAGAAAGAGTCGCATGCACTCAATTATTGGGTCTTTGCAGTATTCTGATGGATCGGAAAAAATGGAGTGTGAAAAAAAAGAAGTAATGTACGTAAATTATATTTGATATGGGAGGTAGAAAGAGAGAAGAGGGGACCAAAACAATCTGTTCTGGCAAGCACTTAAAACCATGCAGGCCTAGCTAAGATTGTTATCTCTTAGCTAGCTGGCCCTGAGTCTGACACCATTCTTGCTGCCCTGCACATATATATATGCTGTTGGTTTCACTCTGCATGCAAAGACCTATTTAACAGTCGGCCTAAAAGTAAGTAATCATTTTCACTACTATGCTTGCTAGTTAACTGCAAACTTAAAACCCTAACACATCTTTCACAGCCAACTCGATCGATCGACTAATTTCGTAAAGCTCAACCCAAAAACTAGTTTAAGAAAAAAAGAATATTATCAAATCATTATATATTGAATATCATATCTTTTATTTTTTTACGCGGGATGGTTTAACACTTTAATCAAACTAACTAATGAGTTAATTATTCTTGTTTAATGTAGTACTTTCTAGCTACTTAGGGCATCATAGCTTTCCCTATCTAGCTCGATTCATATATATTATAATTTTCAAATAGTTATAACTGCGATAATTACTCATGATTTATTAGTCTTTTGATAACGTTGTACGTCTGATTGTCTGATATATAGCTTACAACAAAGATATTTGGAAAGCAACTAATCGATCAAAATTAGGCTCATTCACATGATCAGATACTTTTTTCAGGAAATATGAAACAAAAATCAATTTTGAATAGGGAATTAAGGAGCGATGATTATTAAGGAGATAAACAATCCAACTTTTATAAGTACTGTGGCTGCAAATTATCTGGCCACCGGAGATTACAAGGTACGTAGTTAATAGAAGCTTGCAAAGGAAAGCTTTTTTTTTTTTTTTTTTGGGGGGGGGGGGGGGGGGGGGGGGGTATTGGAATAATCGTCAAATATTTTATTTTTCTGCAAATTAATATGTTTAATTTAATTTTAGAGGCCTTACCCGCCATAATGAACTGGGACATGACACTTCTTTCTTGTTGAATATATTCCATTTTAATAGAAATCCCAAGATTATAGTACAATCAACACGCTTATTGGATATATATTCCCATAACCATAATTAAAATTAAAATATTTAGTAGCAAATAGATGAAATAATAAAAGAAAAATTACAATTTTCGTCCTCTAGGTTTAACTACAAAAAACAGCTAAAAACCAACTAGAATAAACCTACCAAAAGTTTTGAAAACACCGAGCAAACCCAAAATTATATATTTTGAAGAAATGTGGTACATATGTTTGTAAATGTTGGAATTATAAAATATTATAATTCAAAATTTATGAAATGTGGGATAAATTTCGTCGGAAAATAAACTTATACCTGAAAAACACACGTGTGTCCAATTTTAAAATTTTCAGGCCACTAATATTGTTGATTCATGTGTGTCATATTTCAGATTCTTTAGTCACATCAAATGTACCTTATTTTTCACGTCACATTCATATTTAAAGTGTCTAAGATGGTACATGAGTCAACATTAGTGTCTGAAAAATTTTAAATTTGGATACACTTGAGCCGCATATGTGGTTTTCAAATAAGAAATTTGACTTCGGCGCAAAATTTGTCCCAAATTTCATAAATTTTGAATTTTAGTGTCCTATAATTATAATATTTACAAATACTTGTACCAATTTTATAATTGAGCAAACCTCACGGACGAAAATTACAAATTTCCCAAATAATAAGTATATAAATTACTTCATTAATTTATAAACTATAAGTAACGGTGGTGCCGTGGTGGTGTTTTCAGTGTGATGATTATGATAATATAATGCATCAGCTGTCAGCATGACAGCTTTATTTCAATAAATACCTGTTATAATATTTCGTGTAGCCATAAATCTAGCTAGTCGGGTTAATCAGAATTTTATTCTACTTTTTATGTTGTATTCTATATTTCTATTTAATAGATGAATGACACACTTTATAAGTGGAATAGAATAAAAATATGAGTAAATTGCAAAATTAGTCCTTTTAACTTCCCACACATTAATATTTCAGTATATTAATTTGACAATTACCAATTTTATATACTAACTACGATTTTGAAGTAATTTAAGCTAATTATTCCCCAAAATTGAAATCCGGTGTTGGAATTCCCGCATGGGTGGAATGTACCGACGAAAAACACTGAATTGTCGCCTAAGTCATTAGTAATACAACTGACCTTGTTAATGATAATCACTTTCAAGAGAAACCACTATATAATTATAATGTGCCACGCCGATAACTTAGGCGATAACTCAACGTTTATCGCCAGCACATGTCACAAATACAGGTTTCTGGGGTCGGATTTCAAGTTGGGGGGAAAATTGGTTTGCCGCAAAAATCAAAGTTAGTAGTTAAAATTGCTAATTTTCAAATTAATATATTTAAATGTAAATATGTGTCATGTTAAAATGACCAATTTTGCAATTTCACATAAAAATATTAATTTTGATGAAATAGAAAAGTTCAAGAAAAATTTACTTAATTATTAGTATATATATTTCATGCCCTTTAAATCAATAATTACAAATTTCCCTACACAAATATTACGGAGCATATTAATGGGGTTAGTGACAGCAAGAGGCCAAATTGAATAATATTGTTGTTGCAAAGATATATATATATATATATGTATGTAAATTAATGCACAAATAATCCCCACGGAAATATATGCTCAGTCCCAACACATTAATTTGCTCAGATAATTCAATGATAGAAAATGACAATCCACTGCAACCTCTATCACCTATGTTGATTCTTAGCTAATTGTTCAAAACCTAATCCTCCTACCTAGCTTAGGCTTAGCCCCAGCTGCATTTTTCTCAGTAATTACCCAAAAGTAGTCAAACAAATAATCATGTATATATATGTATGAATCAATAACCAGACAGTCAGACTAAAATCATATCCATAAAAAGGAAAAGAAAATCATCACAAGATAAGAATTTGGCACAAATTAAGCAATATTGGTATACGAAAAAGAAAAAAAAAAACAAATACAAAAATCAAATAGGAGAGAGAGCTAGACAAATATCATTTCATTAGTTATCTTCCCTCGTCCGCCGGCCGTGCGGCGGCTATTTGCGTCCCAGACGGAGCTCCAGATCGACCTCCTCTTCAATGGTGGAGGAATCTTTGTGGCCCATCTCATTATTGTGAGCAGCCGCGGCGACCACCGACGTCGGCAGCGTTGGATTATTAATTATGAACCCATTAGGGTTTGGTAAGGAATAGAGAAGGCACAATCCGTTTGCTACGAGTTCTTGAGTGGGGATGAAGATGGCCGACGACGGAGGCGATGTTTTATTATTTGAACAGGTCGCCGCCGCCGCCGCCGCGCGCGGCGGAGCTGGTTCATGCAGGCGTGCACGATCGCGGCGGTGCACGTTCATGTGGCCGCCGAGGGCTTGGGCGGAGCGGAACTCCCTCCGGCAGAAGGCGCAGGTGTAGGAGCGTGGCGGCCATGTGCAGCCCATGAGATTGGCAGCCGCCGTGTCTTCCTCGAAAGCTCGGACTTGCCAAGAATCATTGTCGTTGTCTTCTTCAGGCATTTGTAGATTGTTCTTTGGTTCTTGAAAGCCGAAATTAAGCCATGAGACTAACAACATTTAGGATGTAAAGGGAAAAAAAAAAAAGGAATTGAAGTGTTGATAAAAAAGATGATAGGGGTTAAATATGGACAAAATTTTAAACGAAGATATCAACAAATTAAAGTATTTTCAAGAATATTTCAGTTGGATTTTAGTTGTAGAGATAGAGGGTTTTAAGAAAGTGCCCCCACCCCCCGGCCCCGGCCCCTCGTTTAGTTATCTAGTACGGTGTCCAAAAAATACAACAATGTCTTACATTGGCTTCGACGTCGTCCTCCCTTGTCAATGTCAAACTATCTTTTTCTCCATCCATCCTCATGATGTTGAGTAGATAAGTTTTTGTTCGATCGGGCAATTTGAAAAATATAATTGCTACTTTTAATTATTCACACATTGCAGTACATTAGTTTGAAAATTATTAATTTTATTTACTAACTACGACTTTTGACAATCTAAGCTAATTTTACGCCAAATTAAAGTTCGAGATCGGAATTTCCATGTGCATAGCATGTGTCGGCAAAAAACGTTGAGCTGTCACCTAAGTAATCAACATGTCACGTTACAATTTTATGGTGGTTTCTTTTGAAAATCATTATCATTAGCAAGATCAGCGTTTCTGATCACTAGTAGATGCCATGCACATTGGAGTTCCGATGTCGGATTTGAATTTGGGGAAAATTTTGGCTTAAATTTTCGCAAAATTGTAGTTAATGGGTAAAATTACTAATTATCAAACTTTAATTACATAGATTGAGTGGATTTGTTTTATTGATTTTGAATTGGTCCTTTTAAATAGTTTAATTTGGATAAAGCTGTAGTGTTAGTGTATGTTAATTTTCATCCTTTTATCTATGTATAAATTATAATATTTAAGAAGGGTAAATTATATCGGGTATCTCAAGGTTTGAGGCATTTACGATATAATAACTCTTGTTTTATTTAGTACATATTAGTTTATGACATTTACAACAGTTAAGAAAAGTATAGTCCTTCATTATTGATCAGTCTCTCTTAATTAATTAGGGTTCAGTCCAACAAAAAATATTTCTGATAATACCCTGATCATATGGTAGGGAAACTTTGTATCCACTTTTTAGGGGGGAAACTAGCCTTGGGGACTGCATTGTAATATTTTTAAATGTAAAATTCGTTGTATTACACAAAATGTACCATATATTCGTTGTAAAGATCTTTTAGGGGTAAAAATGTCATTTTGTATTTCTACAAAAAGGTCATTTTGATCCTTTCGGGAACTTAAATGTAATAGGCAAAAAGAGAAATCCAAATATAAATATAATAAAATTTAACAAGATCCGATATAAAACGGATATGAGAACACCGATTTTTTAGAAAAATTTAATATCTAACTATATATATATATATAATATCATAAACCGATCAATAAAAACTCTAATAGTACACATTTAAAATAAATTATCATCTTTCAAAATATTAAGAATAAAAGTAAAAATTGAAACTTAGAATGAAGGGCCAATGTTGTGAGAGTAAGCAAACTGTTTTTTGAAGGAATAGGTATATAAAAACTTTTTTTTTGGAAGGAATTAGTATATAAAGTAAAAGCCGCAATGGAGATGACGGAGAGAGAGAGAGAGAAAAAAAAATAGGGAAGGGAAAGAAAAACAAATCTAAGAGAGCATAGAGAAGTAGTAGCTTGAAAAATCCGAGAGATAAATCATTATCATTATATGTTATCTCGATTTTTCTTTTTCTTTTTTTACAAAACAACCCAATCATATCGATGTCTTGCAAGAAATAAAATAATGCACAAAAAAACACAATAGGTAAGATAAGAGGCAGGAAAAGAGGTTCTTATTAAGCAGTGCATCAGGCAATTCCAACGTATACAATGAGATGTTTTGTATTGAGAATTAGATTCTATTATATCTAATCTTTGGTGGAATATTAATAGGGATTTTCAAAAGATTCACGGTTTATTTTGGAATAAAGTATGTAAGAGGAAGAGTATTAGGGGACTAGGCTTTCGTAGCTCAAAATTTTTAATTTTAATTAATTGGCTATATTAGCCAAGCAGACATGGAGAATCATGCATTAAGAACCTGAATATTAATTTTTTTGCCGAGGATAGTAAAGGCGAGATATTTCCCGGATTCGGATTTGTATACTGTGCAATGCTAGGTTAGAACGATCTCCATCATTCACTTGGCGGAGTATTTATGCATCGAGATATATTATTAATGCGGGGTTTCAATGGAGTGTCTTTACAACCTTATATCAATCCCTTTTCAGGCGCCTGGAGATGTTGAAGCTATAATTAGCATTCCCCTGGGTCAAAATCAAATACCTCGCTCGGCTTGATGTTTTGATTTGGCACTATGTGTGGCTTTTTTATTTATGTATCTCAGCCAATTCGCTGTTTCGACAATATTTAAACAAGTGTGAGAGCAGATAACATAATCCAAGTCATAATATTGATCTAAACAAAAGTAAATATACAAGACCGACACGAACGACCTGGAAAGCCTCCAGTAACGGAATGTTTCCGGTAAAAAATCAAATACCTCGCTCGGCCTGATGTTTTGATTTGGCACACACAGTGACGGAATGTTTCCGGTAAAAAGCGCGTACCGGCCATCTAGCTCTTGAATTGGCGGCGGCAGAAGTATATATATATATCGATCCCGGCCCGATCGGGATCATCTAATAGCATCATCATCAACATCAACTTCTTGTGGAATTTTGGGTTCGGATTTTCCACAGCAAATTCCACCAGAACTTGATCGATGATGATGCATATTGAAGTAAGTTCAATTCTTCTCTTTTTTTATGGGCAATTTGAATCTTGATGCAGCTGTATCAGAGGTGGTGCGATGCATATATGGCAACGGCCTACAGCAGCTGGTATTATGAAATCAAATTTTGATGGAGCAGTATTTTCTGATTCGGGAGAAGTTTGTGAAGATTTCTCGTACTTAATTGGGGCAATCTTGTGGAATTAGACTAGGGTAAACAGTTGATTGTTAATCTTGTGATCAAATGCAGCTTTTTTGTAATCTCGGATTCTAGTTAATGAAAAGACGTTGTTTGTTTTTCTAAAAAAAATAAATAAAAGAAAATGTGAAAATTACCATATTAATCCATTCTGGCCATCCAATTTTACCCCCTAGCTCTTAAATAGTTAGTTCTTAAACTGCATATTGTATCTCTCTCTTTCTTTTAAACTTACTTAAAACTTATTTAAGATATTTAAAATTACCATATTACCCTATTAGCTGCGTCAACACCAGAAAGCAGTTCTCCGTTTGAGCTTGAGAAGCTTAAAACCAGTGTCGTCGCTTACAAGGATATTGATCATCAACATTTATCAAAATTTCACAACCCAAAAACCATGACATACTGGACCAAGTTTCTCTCACAAAAAGTGATTTTCCACCTTTGTTCTGAGAACTTCATTTGGGTTATAAATCTCTACACAATTGACAATACGTTAAATGAAGCTTACACATAGACCCATCCGAGAAATTTTATAAAAGAAAAAGTGAAGAATTTAACGGGACACAGGAAACGTGCCATTTCTTGTAATAACCATATTCAAATCTCAGGAGAGCAAGATAAGGATGATCTACTCAAACCTAAAAACCCTAAAAAAAAAAAAAGGTAAAAGAGCATATGGAAAAAGAAAAAGAAAAAGAAAAAAAAATCTCTCTACCTAGGATAATTTAAAAGCATATGCGGGGTCCTACAATCGTCCTACAATCTGCTGTTAGCGTGCATTTGCAATTTGCAACCAACCTCTACCAATAACCGATGATCCACACAATGGGAGGAGGTTAATTTGGATGCATTTTGATGGAATTTGACCAACCCATATTTGAAAACATTGGCTGCATGTTCTGAACCGGTTGTTGTTGACCAGCATTACCGTAAGGTCCGGAAGGGCCTCCACCTCCACGGTTAAGAGGGCTTTCGTCATTTTCTTCACCAGATTCACTTGAAGCACCTGGGGAGGGGCTGCCACCCGTCCCAGCCCCACCGAAATTCAACATATGTGAAGGAGGGGTGGTAGAAGATGGGGTCCCACCAGACTTAGATTTTTTCCCATCAGCAATGAAGCTGCCCACCACGACCTGAAGAGGAATGGATGGTTAGGGAGGAAATAATTACTAAGCCATACCCTGTAATTATATGTAATTACACAAACACCCCTTGTTTTCTCTAATTCTTAAGTAGTATTTGTAAACTCTGTAAAAAAGCACAAAATGTGGTCTATGCTTTCTTTAGCACTTGGGGAGTGTTGATCAATGTCAGCTTACGTTAAGCAAAAATGAGGCACACGCGAACCAACTTTAAGCTTCAACTTCTAGCTTCTATGTTATTTTCGTAAATAGAAGAAAGATTGTTTAGCGTTGCAAAAGAGCTTCTCAACTTTTTTCTCTAAACACTCAAACTACTTCTTTTAGCACTTTATCACTTTTTGTCAAACACTCGTCAATTTTACTGCTCCAACTTTGTATAACTTTACCTTTCTCAAAAGCAGAAGTTTTTGGAGACACCAACTTATTATATTTTAATGGTGACAGGGAGGGGGTATTTGTAATTTGAAACCAAGAGGAGAAATGTGTGTTATTATACATAGTTATAGGGCAGGGGAAAGGCAAATGCAAATCGGGAGAGAGAGAGAGAGAGAGGACCTGAACTGGTGATGCAGCTTTGAGCATTCCTGCAACTCCACCACCCAATACCCTACCATCTGACCCAGCCAATGATACACTCAGACCACCAGTCCGACTACGGTTACCATTATTCTCTGACAGTAGGAACGAACCTGACAACGAGATTATCTCAAATCTCCCCTGTAAATCATCAAGCTAACATTACAGACCAACTTAAAAGATAATATCAGACATTGGTAAAAGCAATCTAGCATGTGTGGTTGTGAAAAAAGATACAATTAAGCACCTAATCCGAGTCTTGCAGATAAAATATATGGACTATATGAAGCAAAGATATATATCAAATAAAATAACAGAGAAACCTCAAACCAGATAATTATAGAGACAGAATAGGAATCAATTCATATAAATTCAAGCATAGTCATAATAACTACATTAATTTTAATTGTCATTATCCATTTAAGCGTGTTTTAGTTATCTTATCGATACCCTATTACTTGCACAAGGTCGCCAAGAACAGTAAATTGTGCGAGGTTCAAAGGTGTGAAGTATCAGGCTTTACTTACAGTAGGAAGATTGCAGATTTTAAAATTAGATACAAAATAATAATAGACGCAAAAGAGTGTGTTTTCCCTCAGAGCCTTTGGTGAAGTTTACACAACATAATATTCGCTCAACAATTGTTGGTAAAAGAAGAGTTTATGAGTTTTCATGGACTCAAAAGGATTCTGTAGCCATGTACTACTACTCCACATATATATAATATATTTACATATGTGATTTAAAATAGGGTGAATTACGTCTAGAGTGGTTTAATTACATTTAGACCCCCTCAACTACGAGAAATTACACCTAGATCACCTGTACTTTGACTCCATCTTACATATTACCCATTCCGTTGTTTGGGTTAGGATTCCTAACATTTTCCAACAGAGTATGATGCCCAAATTACCCCTCCATAGGTGGAAAAAGTTTTGTGACCTTAATTGAGTAGACTTGTGGAACTAAAAGGCCCTCATGGGGTCTAATATGTAATATTTCTGTTACACAAATTCTACTAAATTAGGGCACCAAACTTTTCCCGTTTATGGAAAAGACAGTTTATTCCACAAATCTGACAAAAATACGTCTAGAACCCTTGCCAAAGCAGATGAAAGGGACAATTTCTAAGACAGGGTCAAAGTACATGGGGGTCTACGTGTAATTTCCCATAATACAGGGAGACTAAGTGTATTCAGACCAAATTTCAGGGGGTTTAGATGTAATTCACTTATAAAATATCCATAATTTTGGAACCATAAAGAGCTGAACTTAATACAACCTCTCAGTTTTCCCAATTGGACTAATTTTAAATGATCTAGAACATGTTCCACGTCAAGATTTTCACAATAATCAGTTGTTACATTCCCTCAAATTAGTTTCTACTTGTGAAGTATCACTTTCCCTATTGTTGCAATCCAAGCTTTTGTGTCACTTAGAGATAACAACTGCAAACCAAATTCCCACCTTGCCTTTTTGCGCTTCAGTTGCTAGCTTAAAAACCTCAATCAAGCTCTGGGCATGAAAATGCCAAGCCTAAAGAATCATCAGATTCATCTTACCTTTTCCATTATAAATGTTAGACCGATGTAAATTGTGCAGCAAACATGATACAGCTGGTATCTACTGATTAAATGAGGGAAACTGCACCCACAGCTTACAATAATTCTGTAATTTATATAACTTAAAGACCTCAAACTTGCCTTTTCAAATGCCAAAGAATCTTTTATGAAGGCAGTGACAGATATGGAAGGTAAAGATTATTCAGCTGCTAATAACATATTGGGACAACTATGGAATTTTTAAACCGAACAAGAAATTTGCATCTGATTCTATTTATATTTTGCAGAGATTTGAATCAAATATCAAGGACGTACATACATCTGGATCTTTGCATAGGCACTTTAGCCACGAGAAATAATATTGATTGTTTTGTAAGCTTAAGCTTTTGAGAATCGCGCACCTCATATGTGACTGTTCCACCAGACATTGCTGGTTGGCGAAGGGTGACATTGCAGATGGCACCATTAGCAGATAGAATGCAAACCGTTCGAGGTCCTTGCTGGGAGAAAGCCATTATTTTTGAAGCTATATCCTGCATATAATGAGAACATCAAACCAATTAATAAAAGAATAGTTTTTGTGAAAATAAGGTCCGTTGGCCTTTCTTATATGTATCTAAACACTAAAATGATTTTCCAGTACGGGGGGGTGTTTTAGTAAAATGCAAAAACACAAATGGAAAAGAAGTAAATAAGTAAGTAGATACATGATAAGTACAGAGGGTCGAACCAAGACAGGCAAACAGAATTGGAAAGAGATACTGTTGAATTCGGTGTTTAGTTAAGACAACCTTCAAATACTTTTTTCCAAAGGAGAACTACTTAACAGTTTCGGCACGCGCAAATTATAAAGGTCAGAACTTCTGCTAGATAAAAACACTAACTCTAAAGAGACTGAGAAACAAAAGTAGAATTATAGTACGAAAGAAGAAAGAAAATAACAATAACAATAATAATAATGATAGCAATGATAATAACAATGATATTAATAATAATAATAGTAATACTAATAATAATTGAATGACTGCCATGGATTTTATTAGGAGGGGATGACAATCCAAGGGCTGCTTTCTAAATTGAATGAAGCATAAATAACAGGAAAACTTTGCAAATTGTAAACATCAAAATTTCGATCTAGGACTATTAGATCTTAAACCAGCAGGCATATTAAATATACTAATTCAGCAAAGAATTGATTGAAGGAACATATCAGAATTGCAAAAGGCCTAAATCTTACGTTGATGGTAGCAACATATATCATATTCTATATGAAAATCGTTGACAGAAGTTTCAGGAGCACACACTCATCCATAAATATATTATTCCAAAACAGAAATCATAACCAAAAGCAAATTTTGATTTCTTTCAGTACGAAAACTGCCAATAAATACAAGCTAGGGTAAAGAAAGGGAAATATATAGAGTAGTTTTTGCTGAAAATCACTTACTTCTCCAGCATTCACGGTAATTACATGAGGAGTGAAACCGACTCCAGGGGCACCTACAGAAAACAAGAAACTTCATAAACACAATATCATTAACATATGAACATACGCAAAAATAATCAAACAACGCAAGAAACTTCATAAACACAATTTTATAAAACATATGAACATACTCTCAGCGCAAAAATCATCACAAGGTTGAAAAGATTATCAAAAGGCAAGAATATAACCTAGGGCATCCAATTGTCTTTTCACCGAACCCGGAGGCCGTCCACGATGTCGCTTGGCCGGAGTGTCAGAGGAAGGAGTGCCGCCGCCGCCGCCACCCGAATCATTGTGTGGAATAATGGTTGAAATCTGGTTAACAGGGGCCGGCGACAAACCCAGCCCAATGCTGTTGTCGGGCGAGTACTTCCTTGGGCGACCTCGTTTCTTCCTAGCTGGTTCAATGTTGAAGCCGCCACCGCCACCTCCTGAAGGAGACCCATCCGGCTGAAGATGATCCATCGGTTTCGGGCCTCCAACGGAAGCTACAGCGGCAGCGGCGGCCGCCGCCGCCATGGAGTTAAAGGGGAAGCGAGGGTTTTGCTGGTGCATCATATTGGTGTTTGTGGGGGCGGAGGTGGTGGGATTGACGGAATTGTTGTTGTTGGGTAGTTGGTAGGAGTTGTTCGCCATATGCTGCTGTTGTTGTTGAGAGTGTTGGCCCATAAGGACGGCGGAATGTGTAGGCGGAGGTTGTTGAGGGTGGTGGTGCGGAAGGTGGGGCGGTGGGGCGGAGGAATCTTGAGAATCCATTGGGAAGCTGGCGAGAATCGAATCTGAAACTGAGAAATGCAGGTTAAATTTGAAATCTAAATTCAGTGAAATCCAAGTATGGAAAAAGCTCGAGAGTGGGGGCGATCAGGGGAAAAAAGGGGTTTAGAATTAGGGTTTTATAATTTTTATTTTCTTTTCTGATTCCTTCTAATATTGGGCTTTTATTGTATGTATTACGTCATAGGGTACCACACTGTTCACTTGGACTAAATGCAACTCACTGGAAAATTGTAATTAATATCGAATTTTTATGTAAATCCGATACTTGATTTGTTCTTTAATAATAATTAATAAATATCACATTTTAATTTTTAACTATATCTTAATTGCTGAGAGTTCTAATTAAACACGTATTTAATATTTATGATATATATATATATGTATTTCACTTATTTATCCCGATAATTGAGATAAGAAAAAACTCTTTCCCCGCAAATGGGGATAAAAACCCTTTGTTATCCCTCAACTTCGTTTATTAGTTTTAGCAATTAAAAAAAATACTAAAAAAATTTATCAACTTAATTTATTAACCTTTCAGTTTTCACTAATGAAAATCAATCTTTCACTTTCACCCGTGGAGTAAAAAATTATTCTTTAATTCCTCACATAAAATTTTGAAAATGATATTTCTATTTTAGTTATTTTAATTATTAGATTAATTATCAAATAATCCACGTAAATATTGAGTTAATATTTGATTAAAAATATCAATGGATTACTTTTTTCCAATTAAAAAGATAAAGTTAATCCAAAAAAAGAAATAGGTCTTGGGTCTTTTGGAGCATAAAGTGGATGAGATGGAGTTTCAAGATTGCAAAGTAGTTTGATGGAGTTCTTTGTACTGTTTCGCATCGAGATGGAGGTCATAGCAAGTTCCTAAGTGTAGTTTGAATCACTTCAAGTTGATGGAGGTTCTAACTTCTAAGATTCCAGAATATCTTAAAAGCTTACATTGAGATTCGACACTTCCCATGATTTTTTTAGTCTATTCAGATTATGCTAATTGCAGAGTTGATTCATGTCTCTAAAAAATTACACTGAACCCCTTCCTTTATGCATCGTCTTACATAGTTGGTCCAGTCGTTTGTTCCGTTAGGGTTTTCGAACAATCTCCACTCAAAATAATTGTGCCGTTCCAATTTTGCTCTTATTTATACGAAAAATTAAAGCTGAATGTGTGCTTTATTAATTGTTCATTTGTTGGAGGCTTAGAAGTAGTAATCTTCGGCATTTTTTTTTCTATCATTCAGTCAGGGTACTTTATCTTTTCAGTTAAGCCTTAATTTTGGATCCATAGAGTAGGGGGGTCATTGTAATTTTTATAGGTGGGGGCTGATATTGCAACTTTCACCTAACTGAGGGGGTGTGAATGTAATTAACCCAACCATTTATTCATTACACTTCACCCCCCTGATCCTCCCCTTTTTCTCCATATTTCACCTTGAGCTTTGTACTTTTGTACCACATGGCGCAGGCAACATAGACAACGAAATCAACAGCAGTCAGTCCAGCTAAAAGAAAATAAAACCTATCTAAATGTCCCCTGTTAAGGTTTCCCGGTATCCATCCCGGCATATCATGAACAGTTGAAATCTTCATCACGACCGACACCAATAAGCTGCTGACATAATTTCCCAGCGATATCGAAGTCATACAAAGTGCACTTCCAAAGCTCTTGAGTCCATGGGGCGCTTGCGCATTGAAGAACTCCAACTGCCCGACATACATGAATACCTCAGAAGCACCGATGAGAGCATATTGAGGCACTTGCCAGAATATGCTCAACGAGCTTGATCCTTTGCAGTGCAAGCAATTTCTATCGGCGTATTTTAGCCTATAACACTCGACAATTCCAGCCGATACCATGGCTATCACGGCTATTACGAGACCGGTTCCCATTCTCTGAAGCTCCGTGAGGCTTCTTATCGGGTCGAGGACTTTGCGGTATAGGAATATGAAGAGAGCGACGCTGAGGATGTCGAAGGTGGACATGCTTGCTGGAGGGATTCTGAAGTTTGGAATGTTGGTGTTCATTGCGTCGCCTTGTTCGACAAAGAGTGAAGCCATTTGAGTGAAGACTACTGAGTAAATTATGGTGCAGAGCCAAATTGGGAGAAGTCTTAGTATGCATTTGACTTCTTCAACTTGAGAGATGGGACAGAGGCGCCATGGATCGTGCTCGTTGTGCTTCATTTGGTTGATATCTTGTGGAGTGAGAAAAGCTGCTTTGTCCAAGAATCTGGCAGTCGAAGTCGAGCCTGGGTCAGTTAAGTAATTTCACTTTATATTAAAATTTAAGGAAAGTTACATATACTATCCCTGAAGTTAAGTGAAATTACGGATCGATCCCTCTAGTTTGAAAATAATTCTTACTTGAATCCGTGAGTGTGGAACATCTTGCTAGCACTAACTTTAGGTTTCTCACTTTCATCAGCTTCATATAAACCGTCTTCTCCAGCCGGTATCTTCTCCCTCCACTTTTTCAACGCTGCAACTAAAACTTGGCCGAAACGGGAGAGAGGATTGCCACTAGGCTCGAAATGTCTGTATCTTTTGGTTCCCACAAGGAAGAGCATTAGACCGGCAAAAGCAGAGGCTGCAGATGCCCAGAACCCGAGTGCCCACATTCCTCCATCTTCAAAATAATCCAAAACTGTATTGGAGAAGAGCGAACCGAGATTCAAAGCTAGATAGAAATAGCTGAAGAACTTAACTTTCGAATGACCCTCTTTCGGATCCTCTTCGTCGAACTGGTCAGCACCGAACGTAGCGATATTCGGTTGGTAGCCGCCGTTTCCTAGAGCAACCATGTATATGGACATGTAGAAGAGAGCTAATTCGCAGCTTGAATGGGTTTTGCATTGACTTGTTATGTCCCCGCAACCTTTGGGTTTGAGAAGGAAAATCTGTGTCGATAGTGATAGCATTACCAGACCCTACAACAAATTGTGAGATAAGTAGTTGGTGTCGTCAAGGATTACAGGAGCAGTACTGTCACAGCCCCTGGGGGCTACCACCCCCTGATTTTCTAAGAAAATAAGTAGATAATATATATAATATTTATAACTTAAAGCCCCCCGAAAAGATTAAGAGAGTTTGGAGTGAATTATATACAGTACCACTAAGGTTTGCCTTAATTACAAAATACTTCCTCTTTATTCAAAAATTACAGTAAACCCCTTGACGTATCAAACAATTACAAAATTCTAACAAAATACCCCCTGTAATTTATACAAATTCTTACCAAAAAAACCCTGTAATTATGTATTTGTTTGAAAACTCAGGGGGTTTTCTGTAATTTTTTAAACTAGAAGGGGTATTTTGTAATTATGGCATACCTATGGTACTTTTTGTAAGTGTTTAGTCTATTTCTAGGTGATTTTATAGCCAAATAATAAAAATCAACTTAAATTTATAGCCAAACAACTAATATTAGCCTAAAACAATTAATAATAATATTCATTATAAAAAGTTCAACTTTTATGTACAATAAAATCATAATATTTCAGCTCCAAGAAAAAGTTTCTGGCACCACCCCTGTTGCACTGTTGGGTTTGTGTCGGGATGATGGAAAAGGTTAGGCACTGGTTCGATTGAAGTATTTGGATTTGGAAGGAAGATTACACCAACACCAAAAAATCCGCTGAGGTTTGGCCCATTTAAAAGAAATTCAAAATTACAAATTAACCCATAGGGCATTATCTCTTAATACATTTGTTGAACAACACTGAAGGCAAAGTTGGATTAACATAATGTTATCTTTTTTCACTAGGTTAATTTTCACAATTTCAAGGGTTTAAGAGCTTCATTTTTCTTGTAAATGGATCAAACTTCAGGGTCTTTTTAGTATTTATCCCAAAAGCTTAAAAGCTTCATATCTGCATCCTTCAGAATATACTGATAAGGATACTTACTATGACAAATATGCCCTGGAAGATAGCACAAGTTTTATATCTTCCCCAATATGAGTCACTGAGGAATGCTCCAACGAGAGAGAACATATAAACTGTTCCCGTCCATTTGCTAACACTGTTGGCAGCATCTTCGTTGGATTGCTGCAGGACCCTTGTCAGGAAAAGCACCAAGTTTATTCCAACACCGAAGAATGCAAGTGTAGCTAGACCTTGATTTACTGCACCAGTTAACTTGTTTAGTTATTGAAGATTTTTTGCGTTGACATAGTTTTATAACACCCTACATTTAGGTTTGAGATAATTATAATTTAGTCCCTCTGTTTTCAGATATTGCAAAAAAACCCAGACGTCTCACTTTAATGTGAAAAACTCCCTCAAATAATGTGTAGTTTCACGAAGTCTTTTGTAATATATACTGAAATGTCTGATCGGAGCTTTTTGTAATTTCTGAAAACAGAGGGTATTGTAATTAGATTGAATCTCAGGGGAAGTGGATCATAATTCACCTTACATATATATTCAGTTAGAAAATTTTCTTGCTATCATGAGAAAGAGATGATCACATTGAAAAACCAAATATTTTGTGTCTGCGTTTATAGAAACGTAAATAAATGGAAATTTTTGAAGAAAATTATTCATTTTTTGTGCAAGGGACTCACAGAGTATGATCATTCCAGCAAACCATTTCCCACTCCGTTCCCGGATTGCTGGCTGCCCATGCAAATCAACGCTTCCATCACCAGTGTATCCATCTTTCTCTCCCTTCAGCTTAATCTACAAAGAGGTATATGAAAATACATATTAGAATGTCATGCTATTTTTGTAGGGCGATTTTATCTACTACTTTCTAATTACAATTTAGTCCCTGTTTTTCTCAGAAAATTACAAAACACCCACTGCAATATTCACTTCATTACAAAAAACTCCACACACTATATGACATGAAGCCAAAAAAATGCAAATAATCAGGCTATTTCATGGATTTTCTTTGCAATAAAGAGAATATTAGGTAGTTTTTTTGTAATTTCTGAAAACTTAAAGGACTCAAACCCCAGGGGTAATAGATGTAGTTCTCCCAATTTGACATGTAATGATTGTACATGCTATTCATGTTTCTTTTCCTCTCTGCAATATGCTAATGTTTTGCCACTTTATATTCTTTTCTTGAGAAATATTTCATTTTTTTACAAAGTTATGTTCGGTTTCTTGTGTTTTAGTGAAAGAAAATAAGAAAAACATGCTTGTGTTGATTCTTATGGGAGTGCAGGAACCAACACTAGTGTGTGATCCTGTGTATTTGAGTTTGTTTGGAGAAAATGAAGATGAAACTATACAACTAACCTCCTTGGACATTTCCAAGGATCCCATTTGATGACAGAAAGAGAGAGGGGGGAAACTGTAATTTGTAGCAAGAATGCAAGTTGATGGAAGAGGTGAACTAGTTAATAAACAAGTTGAGGACACATTATAAGAGCTTATGGAATTGGAAAGGGTATATATAGAGGTTTAAAGTTTGAAATAGATGGCTTAGATTTAATGAAGAAATTTGGGAAATAGAACCATCCTGATGAACCAAACATTAGGAATACAGAATACTATAATGTTGTTGTCCTGAGTAGGATGGCAAAAAGTTTGACTGTTGTGGGAGCAAGTTAAGTCACAAAGTTATGACCTAATCATGTCCCTCACTTCGTCAGGTCTGGTTTTCAGCCAATTATTCTTCCTAGGTTTCCATATGGACCAAGAAATGTTAGAAAGAAAAGGAAGTGAATTTCATGAAGTTTGATATATTTACAAATTAATTTTTGTTATTTGAAGGTTTTTAATAAATGTATAAATATTTTCAAAACAGTATCCCCATTTAGGATTTCAACAGTTTGTGGGTATTTTTCGAAAAAATTACCACATTTATTGAAACCTCAGGGTTTGTATCGTACATGTCAAACAAGAAGGATCAATTTATAAATATACCAAATTAAGGATATGCCGATATTGTAATTCATTCATAAAGAAAAAATTCGCAAGCTTAGTGTCTATTTTTCATTATTAATACCAAATTACATAGTTTAGTATTCAGTACTATTTTCCTTTCAGATATCTTGAGTTTTAGTCATGGAAAATACAACTTACATTGGATAGATTGGTGTCTGGTGACCACAAGAAGTAATCAATTTGTCATATTTGTTCTTATTTCCCAATGTGTTTTTATTTCATTTACTTTGATTCTAGGATGTCATTGAGGAAATGTTAAAATCAAGTTTTATACTTTAGTGGTCCGGTTCCACTGGACCCATATAAATGGGTTTCAGAAAAAAAATAATAATAAGTAGGTTAAAACTGAGAATTATTCTTTTTTGTGCTTTCATTACTAAAATTTTATAACTACACAAAGAATTTCATAATCCTCATGATTCATGAACAATTTGTTATTGGTGACATCACTCGAATGTATAATATTGGAATTATTTTTTAAGTGCAAGCTTTCATTTGCCCATTTGAAAGTGAGTTAAAGATTAGTGGAATAGATTCATGTAACAACTTTAATTATATCTCAATTTAATTTTCTTAATTGGACATAATATTAAATGCTCAATTAATTATCTTCACTTTCTTTTTTTCTTTGCCATTGATTTCTTGCTGCTGCCTAGAGAGGCAAAAGAACAAAAAATAAAAAAGTTCCACGTTTCTTCAATTTTTCTTATTCTCATTTTGTAGTTGACACTCTGCTTTTTCTCAATGTAGGATAGGAGAATGACTTGATAATGACATGATTTAATGTGGACATATAACGTCTTCGAATTTATTTGATACCATGCACATAGATTTAGTTCAATGCTATCATTGTTGTGCTGATGTTCTTGCTAGGCTTGGTCATTCTGTAAACGAGCAGCTTGTTGCTTGCACTGACTCCTTTTACGAGATCCTAGACTGTATCAAGGCAGATCTAGTCGATCTTCCTTAATTCTAATTTTATCCTTTTCTGACAAAAAAATATAATAATAATAAATAAAAAAAATTGATGAATATTGAAAACTAGCTGCAGTTGTAGTAGTTTAGTTGTTCGGTGTTATGCTAGTTTAATCAAAGATTTCGTGTTCAAATTCCTGTAAACGCTGCTGCCATTGGTAATTAGAGTTTTACACCTAAGTAGTCCAACTGGCTAGACCCATATAAATGGGCTTTAGAACAAAAAAAAAATTGAAAACTATTAAAACAATATCAAAAAGAATATATTTTAGGGAAAACTTGTGATTTCATCCGCAAACTTTGTAACTGGGGAGGACTCAATTTTTTCTTGATTATATTGCCACTTATATACGATTTTTTTCTTTCTTGATTTTTATCCTAGGATTTGTGGTACTGCAATTGTAATTATGTTTATAGGTTAGGTTGTGGCGTTTTGAATTTGGCTAAGTTTGCTTACTTGTTGATTATGCTCTTGATGTATTTTGTGAAATTTTACGATGTGATTCTTTTTATGATTTAAAAATAGGGTCTCTGCAAAAACTTACAACTTCTGCCGATTTTATATATAAAAAGAAAAGGTTATTAGATATCATAATCCTGATTAATATGCCTTAAATCTAAG
Source organism: Verbena officinalis (assembly GCA_958496215.1). Lineage (NCBI taxonomy): Eukaryota > Viridiplantae > Streptophyta > Magnoliopsida > Lamiales > Verbenaceae > Verbena > Verbena officinalis. The sequence continues at coordinate 4,923,015 of OY292385.1, forward strand.
CCACTAATTACTTCTTGGAATCTTAAATTAGAAGGATACAATGTAATTGCAAATAGTTAAAGTTCGGTTGGAATAACTTCGAAAGATGTTTATTTGAAATATTAAACTATTGACAAATATTAGATATATTTTCAGGATTTTATTACTGATCAAGTTGCCACAAATTTCTAATTTGAGACATATTTAGTGAGAAAAAACATTTCTCTTTTACTTAATGTCTTCTGTTTTCTGTCAGAACTTTTAGAAAGTATTGTCTAGATCCGTAATCATAATCTTTTTTTAAAAAAAATAAACCGGCACCCCAATCAACACAGACACAACAACATATATTCTTTTTAATATTTCGCATTAGAAAAATGTCAGATATAATGTTACAAGAGTCCGTACTTCTTTGTAGAAATGTAAGCTAATCAGAGGTTAGGCTATTTTACCTTATACAAGGTCAATATACTTGAAAAAGAAAAGAAAGAAAAAGCTTTTAGGTACTCTTTTGAAATTATGGTCATTACCATGAAATCTGCACAACCTGCCAAACTACATGAAATTAATAAGTTTGTACTACAGGGTAGCTCAATTCAAGTTAAAAAAAATATGATTAATTTTTTATTATTGATATCTAGTGACGTTTTTACACTGACACTTTAGTTTTTTTTCTTTTTTTTTTTTGAAAAAAAGCATACGAAACGCCTTACTTAACATGTTCTTAATCCAGTTGTTTTCTTCCATACTCCAAAAACTCGCCCATTTCGTCGGTATTAAAACATGTTCCCACACCCTTCGTGCTCTTATATAATTCCGAAAAATATATATTATATCCTCTCTTCCATTTAAACACTAAGTACACATGTCCGAGTCACCAAAATTCCTGTCAAAACGCAACGAATTAGTGAATAGACTATTATGATTACACAACCAAAAGAAAGTTTTAAACTTTGGGGGATATGGAGTTTCCATATCCACCGCCACTCCCTTTCATCTACTGTTGCAGCTTCTTGTCTCAGAAAATCATACGCCGAACGACAAGAGTAGCGCCCCGTTGATGAGTTGGCCCAAATTCTTGTATCATCTCTATCTCGAGAAATAGGAATGGGAGTGCTTCGAATTATTTACGCCAGCTCTGGAATAGGAATGGGAGTGCTTTGAATTATTCCCCTATTATATATATAACTACTTGAAATCACGCGTCAGATTGCATTATCTTATCTTTTTTTGGTTTTTTATACCGAAATTTTTTCAAGTCCGAATACTGAAAAGACTTAATTGGGGACGATCCTCTAACCTGAAACTGCAAAAGAACCAAACCCTGATATTTTTGTAAGGTTCGAGTTCGATCAAGTTTGAACCCTTTAATACGAATCCGAACTTGAGCCTAAATCAACGAATCCATAAAAAAAAAAAATTTAAGTTCGATTCGATTAGATATTCAAGTATCTCAAGAAATCTAGCTAGTATCTCGTCCACTTATAACAAACTAAAATTTGGTTTTGGTATTTCATCATTAAATAAATCTTCTAATCATCTAATTACATTACATCAGTCAGATATGGAACTAACTTGGACTCGTCATATGGTTATAAGTCATGATGAGGTAGACGTGGGCCAAAACCTCTCCCAACCCACATATTCGTTATTGTATATTTTGCAGTCAATGATCTCGTGGAATTAAGTATATATTAATAGTAGTAGCTAGAAAAAAACTATGATTAATTTCCATGTTGAAAAAAGTTTACGGAAATTAAAAGTTTCAACTCGAAAAGTTCAATCTACGGCCTACTTTCGTTTTAAAAAAGATCAAAACCTATGAAATTTAAAACTTAAGATTGTGATTTTAATTTTGTTAAAAAAATGACATTTGTACTCCATAACTAGCATAGAAAATAGGGGGCTATGCATAATCTCGTGTCTTCTTTTCTTCATTTCAAATGCCCTAATCTCTAAATTCTCTTCACAAACAAATAAAAACACGACTTCAATTCATAAAAATATTAAATATAATATTTACATTTTTTTTATAGAATAGATGAGTTATACTTATATAATTTACAAATAAATGTTCAAATATCTCCTACACTTTGGGTACCGGATTTTAACTAATATGTATGTAAAAGTATAAAACATGTAATTAAATAAATTTGTATATTCAAATAAAATAATTTATGTAGAATTTCCCAAACTGGTAACTAATACAAAAAAAAAAGATAAAATAATTTGAATATTTGATTATCTACCAAATTGAATATCTATTCGGGTATGGATATATCCAATATCCGGATAAATCTACCAGATACAATATGAATAATACTTTTCAGTATCTATCGGATAAAATATACGAATTCAGATACCCACCCGGGTATGCTAAACGGATATCTTAAACTACGACGTCGTCACAAATTCCCCCCAATTTCATTTCCACTAATACCATCTCGCCCTTGTCCTCTCTTTGTCCCCGCGACAAATAAATTCCTAGAAATTGAACCTCGATTTTGGTTGTACGTTAAGGTACAACAATTGGTGGGGAGTCATGGCTGATCTCATCGAAGAAGATGAGGGCACGGTTACTATTACTCTGCAAACCGTCGGCCCTGCTCCCCCCTCTCTCCTCAGGGTCCCTTCTACACTCAAAGTATAACATTTTCTATTTATTTTTTTTGCAATATTTTTTCTCTATATTGGTTAAGATTCGTTAATGAGATTGATCAGTAAATTTCTCCGTTCTCAATGCCTGGGTTGACTATTTTGATTATTTTTATCGATGCCCTTATTTTTTGTGGTGTGGAATATCTGGCGTTTAATATGGAGACCGAAGAATTTTTTAGACCTGTAAACAATGGTAAAAGTCGGGGCACTAAGACATGCAAGTTGCGACCAATTCGTGCTGTTTGTCAGAATTTTGAGCTGTAATGCCTGTTTCTTTGCAAATTGCAATCGCCGTGGACTTTGTTGTACCTGCAGTTTTTTCCTTGGCTCCTTGTTTGAATTAGAGTGCATTTAAAAGTTAATACTCAATCCTTCGTTTTACCGAATTGGGATGGAGGTGCATGATGATCATGTTTTTTTACCAAACATGTTCTTAAAATGTCTATTCTCACTGAACTAGATCTTGTTGAAGAATTAGCAAATATGAAGAGCAAATTTGTTTACATAAATATATTTTAAAAACTGAAAAGCAGTAATCAGGAAATGATGCTGACCCCAAACCTTGTTGCGTTGATTTAATTGAAGCCATATTTAGATTCATGTATTGGGTGGTATTACTGAAGATGCATTACAGTCGTTTTTAGTGAATTGGAAATGAGCTCCAATAATTTTGGTGGGATTATTATCACTAGTAGCACATGGTGGTATATCAGAGTACAGGCTACAGGCACTTCAAAAAAAATTTTGTAATTTCATTTCCTCCTGTTGATGGATGACAGAGGGAAGAGTCGAGTGAAAATGGAAACTGATAAGAGTCAAGTGAGAATGAAGATTTGGTGATGATTAGAGTTTAGACATCAGTTGTTATGAAAATTCAAGATTCTTACTCTTTAGCCATATTCATGACATGCTTTCTTAGTTGTTTCTGATCTTTATATTCATATCTTTATACTTTGACTTTAGTATGTTTCATTTGTTGAACAATTATGTTGTCTTCCTTGTAGTTTATATGTTTTACCATTAGTGACATTCTTGGTATATGGCTACATAAAAAATATGCATGTAGTTTCATATTGCGTTCCTTTATTTTGGGAAAGTACACTTTTCATGTTTCATGTTGCACTATGCACTATAGCCCCAAATGACTGCTCTGTCTCTCTCTCTCTTGATGGACAACTTCATTATAGAAACTGTCATCTATGGCATGTTTTTTTAATGTTTTATTTTTCCATGATGAACAGGTTAAAGAGTTGAGAAAATTGATTTCTGGGTCTAGTCGGCTGCCTATCGACAATATGAGGCTTATTTTTCGAGGGAATGTGCTGCATGATAATACAGATGATGGTGATGCTTTGTCAGTCCAACTCCATGATGGAGGTATAAGAATTGTCTCTGATAGTAGCTGTTAAAATTGTAGGCTGAGTAACATGAGGTTACTCTTTCTATTTCATTTATGGTTATTCATCGTATCAGAAAAATATAATGTGATTCAATGTTTTGGCTTGGCCTACATTATTCTAAATCTTAAATGTATGCATGGTCGTATCTTATTTGATTCTATGTTATATCTCAAGGTTTAGATTGATTGGTCAATAAAAAGATGATTTGTTTTTTGATTGGCCTTAACACATACTATTCTAGTAGTTTTTTCTTCTTTCATTTCTCTAGAAGAGGATGATGCTTGTTCCCCAACTACGCCCCTGTGAGAAAGTCTCACAGAGTATTCTAGCTGGAGCACCTAAGCTCATACCTGAAGTTATTACAGCTTCAATAATTCATCTGATAGTGCATCAATTGCTTGTATTCTTTGTGGCCTTCTCTCTTTCGTTAGTGCTAAGATCTTTCTGACTATTAGGCAAGCTTGCACTCTTCTATGAATAACAAAAGATATGGTGATTTATTTACTCGTTTCGTCATCTTTTCTGTGTTGTCTTTTTCTGTTCGTTTGCTTTTCGTTATCATATGTTTGGATGTATGTTATGCTATTTTGATAATTATTCCTTTTAAATAATTTGGAGTTTAGCCTTATGAAACCTGAAGTCAAGCCTAACATGATGTTATGCTTTTAGCCTTATCATGGTTCCATTTTCCCCAGTAAAAATCGTAACATTTTGCTTGATTTCTTTTTTCCATATTTTGCAAGATTTTCTTCCTTGTAATAGGTTTATACAATCTCTAACAAAGGGTTGCTATATTTCCTTTCTAGCAACCTTGATTGTTGCGGTCAAACCGAAGCCACCTGCCAAGCATATCCAGGATATTTCCAATGATGACGATGAAGAAGATCTTGTCAGTTTTTAGTGATTCCTAGAATCTTTTTCTGTTCTTTTTAAACTTGTTAAGATTCTCATTTTCCATATTTTGTTAGCTTAGAAATTCCAACTTCCAGAATCAACCAGCAGGTGGAAGAGGAGGCTTTTCTTCATATTACGTGATAAATTTAAGCTCCCTGGTGAGAACTCGTTCTGCTATTCATTTTTGCAGATATGATTCATATCATTCTGACCAGGCTTGTTCCTCCCTGTAGATATGCTTTTGATGCCAATGTTCTCCCTCAGACTAAAGATATGGATAGCCATTTTGCTATGGTTTATTCTGGCACCTTTTGCCAATAAATTGGACATCGGACCTTTATACGTGAGTCTTTTTCTTCTTCTTCTTCTTCTTTGATGTGTGCAATTTCTTCAAAATATCTGCATGGCAGATTTTACAATCTGGTTCGATCCGAAAGATTTTACATTGCAGTCTTTTACTTTTCTGCAATCTAGTAAGACATAGTAGTAATTTTCTATAGATTTCGAATTTCGCCTTTTTTAGTTCACTTAATTTATTGCTACAATTATTTATTCAGATAATTGGAACTGGCTTTCTTATCATCTTCTACAACCTTGGACATAGGAAACCTGGAGATGCAAGGTATGTGCACGAGCCTGGAAATATATTAAGTCGTCATGTTTTTTCTATGCAGTCTATTTTAGTCAACTTTCGTAGATTTGTGAAAACCATAAGAAATAAATTGCAAAACATTTTATGCGTTCCTTGCACTGGTTAGGATATATGCATAAGTTCCATTTTAAGCTGTCATATTATTATGATATCATTTCAGGCTCTGGACATGAGAAAATACTCTCTTTCAAGTAGATCTCTACAACGAATTATAATTCGTTCTACTTCCTCTGTTGCAATCATCCTCCCCATTATATTTAGGGCTAATTACATCTTGGTCCCCGGACATTTAGTCTAATTACACGTAGACCCCTTGTACTTTGACTCAGTCTTACAAATTGTTCCTTCCCTTTGTTTTGATTAGGGTTCCTAACGTTTTCTGTCAGATTTTTAGAGTAAACTATTACACCTACATGAGCGGGAATTTTTTTTGTACCCTAATTTAACAGATTTTGTGTGACTGAAAGCTATGGAGAGGAACAAAACCTTTCACCCTTGAGGACATTTTAGTCACACGAAATCTACAAAATCAGGGCATCCAAAACTTTTTCGCATATTGAGGTGTAATTCACCCTTATATTTTATGTATTAAGCTGGTCTATCGTGCCTCATTGTTCTTATTTACGTATAACGATGCAGAAATGTTAACAGAAATCTCTTAGAATGCTGAAGTTTAAAATTTCTCATAAGCCAACACAGCTGATCTTGTTGCCTACCCATGATTCTGTCTTTTTTCGCAGTGCATATTCAATATTCAATGAAGATTTTAGAGAACTTCCTGGTACGCTTAATGCGGATCGCCTCGACAGGGACATTCGACTTGGGCAGTTTTGAATGTTGAAACAATTTTTTTGTTAGTATCTATCTACATGTTTCCACCAAAATAAAAAAATAAAAAAAAATCTATATGTAATTTTGCAAAGAACATCTGTTGTAAAGTTCTCAAATCTATATGAAATTAGTGCACGTTGAAATGAAAGGTGAGCAAAGGCCTACCAAAATGTTCATATTTGTGTAGGGATGATATTGATACTACATTGGTCCACATCTGTAATCATATACTCCTTTTTTTTTTCGTCTTTTTTTCTTTTTGTTGTTTATATTAGGTGTGCCAATAGACATTCCTTGATTTTGGTTAAGGCTTTTGATTCCGCCAGAGCAAATATCTTAATGCAACAGAAAATTTTGGTTTATCCCACTTTAAAATATCCCACTTACATCTTACAACGAGTTTCATAATAATGGAGAACACCTCATTTTTAGAGCTCCGTATGCTAAAATTGAAGCGCTGATGAAATCCTAAATATTGAGTGTTTTTTGAATTATGAAACTTCTGTAGGGAGTTTGAGTGTAATAATTTGACTAATAAGATCACTGACTTGTATATCATACTAAGATTCATAGAAGGCAAATCTACAGAAAATGCAAGAAACTGGATTGCGTTGATTTCACTAAAAGTTAAATAAGCACATACAATTGCATGTTAGATCATAGTATGAGTATAACAGAAATAGAATGTAATAACATAAAAGCTTGATATGCCAGCAAAAACTAGACAAATGTGTGATTTTTCTAAAATACATCACATCAATTATTTGCAACAACAAATTCAAACACACATTCTCATTGCCCTGGACAATATCAAGAAATCTCAAAAGTATTTCTATTATTCTATAGAAACAACAAAGCAATACCACATATTGCAGTAACAACAAGCATTCCCCTTGTGTAACATTTCTCTTGCCATTTAAAAAAGAAATCTTCAGCATAAGATACGTTCCATATCCTACAATTATGTTAGGACGAATGGCGAATTACATCTGATTATGTTGAAGTTTAGTGTATACAAATCGACCCCCTCCACCTTTGAGAAATTACCATATAGTCCCTCAAGTTTCAAATGGGGATATTTTCGGAAGATTTACACATTTATTGAAAATACCAGGAACTATAAGGTAATTTTTCAAACCAGAAGGGTTGATTTGTAATTTCATTTAACTTCAGGGGCAGTAGATGTAATTCGTCCATCAAGTTATAACTACAAGAGCAATAATTCATCAAATTTTTTTTTTTTTGTTTTTTTGGTCAAATAATTCATCAAATGCCTCTATATCACATCATAACATTAGCCAAGTGCATTCACCATATCTTATCAATAGAAAAGTGAACTTGTAAAGTATGATGATCATTCCTTGCATTTGCAGATGACAAGTAGCTCAAACATCTTTTCTTTTTCAGAACATTACAGAAACTAATCATCCTAATCTCAGAAACTATACTTATCCATTGCCCTATAATTTAGAATACACTCATCTATATATCCTTGAGCAGTCTATACATCTATAAATGAATTTCTAAGGAATGAGTTCGAATTTTCTTGATTCCAATTTTCCAGCAAAATGCATAATAATAACTTAACATTGCTTTCCTCTGTATTGAACTAAAACACTATTTCCACAAATGCAAGACATTAACGTTAAGAATTCGGCATGCCAGATTATCCAGACTATTCATGCAAACAATCTTGAAAGTTGAATATTATTAATCAAGTCATCCTCTCAAAGAAACTGTTATAATGCCATGCTCAATACTAGGACTAAAATAGTGTATAAAACCTAAAAAAAATCTTCTTTTTTTTCCCTTAAAAAAGAAAGAAAGAAATGCTCGAATCATCTTGCTTTACCTACGAAGCTTGGCCCGAAGACGCTTTGGAACTCCGAAAACCCTTCTTCAATTCAGTCACTCTCTTCATACAACCAGACTTAGTTTTTCCAGGAACAGCCGCTGCAATTTTCTCCCAACGCAATGCCACTTCTTTGGGGAAAGTTTTTAATGCATTAAGCAATGCTAAATCCTCTGCAGAGCTCCATCCACTCTCCATATCCACATTTTGATTCACGCCATCAATTTCAGCATTCATTTCACTCTCTCCCTCATCAATAACACGTTTATCAACAGGTTTACGATTCTTCAGAAACTTCTGGTAAGCATCTTGATCGCCCACCTTCTTCTCCCCCATTTCTTTAGACTTCGCTATAACAGTCTCCACCTTATATTTCCCCTTGAAACACTCAGCTATCGCCTCCCATCTGCCCGGCTTTCCCACTGGATGCTTCGTCATTAATTTCTTCAATAACTCGTCATCCGCTTCGGTCCACTCGCTTTGATCCTCAGATTTGTTGTTTTCAGTCAACGATCCATTCGATCTATTCGACTTATTCGCCGCCGACGAATCAGCGGAAGATCCATTAACTGTCGTCGATTTCTCTAGATGCCCATCTAATCTGGCGGAATCCTCGTAGGGTTTCTTGACGCTTTTCGTTGATTTTCGGCTGAATTTTTCATTAGGTTCGACGGAAACCTTGGGGGTTTCCTTGATCGGGGAGCCGATTCCGACACGGATATCGCCGGCGGTGAGGGAAGGTGGGGCGAAGGGCCCGATGAGAAGGGACATGGAAAGCCATAGGAGGATCGATTTGAGGGGTTCGAAATCGAAGTAAATGAAGGTGAGTGCGAGAATTATGAGCGAAACAGAGACGGAAATGACGACGGTGGGCTTGCGGAAAGAAGAATAAAATGACGACGGAGGATCGGAGGCATCGTCGGAGTCCAACGGCGGAGGAATATTCTTTGATTGGAAGAGAAATCTCGGCCTGCTCTCAAATTCGTCTAGGAACTCCATAGCTCCCCTAGTGTTTGAGCTTCCCCCAAATCTTACAGGATGAAAATGTGTTGAATTTGATTAAATAGCTTAAATTGCAAATTTCGCCTGTAACTTTTAATGTTTTGGGTTTCGGTTCCGTAATTTATCAAATTTTTTAATTTCATCCCGTAACTTTTATTATTTTATAATTTCCCCCTATTTTGATCGAAATTCGGATGTCAGAAACTCATCGGTGAGACATTAATCACAATAATCAAATTTCATTGTCTAGATCAAGATCTCTTTGTCAATTTAATAAAATAATTTTTTAAAATTATCCAATTTCAATCATGAAACTAATTTAAATAGATGGAGATTCTAAAAATTAGACAATGTTGAGAAATTAATATCTACAATTCATATGGGAATCTTACCGTAAATAATGAGGAGAATTCAATGGTGGTGACGGAGTATCTGGCACCAAAGCTATATATTAACATGATCAATATTTCAAATAAATTCACTAAATATAAAGCCCATCTAAGCAAGTAAAATTACATTACTCTAGGAAAAAATAGGGAATATCAAACCTAGTTTATGCCCATCAAACTATGCAGAAGTATCAAAGTATCATAATGGAATCTCAATATCTCAATACAACAATCATGGAGAACAAATGGTGATTACATAAACTCAAGCAAGACTACCTCTCATATATAATAAATACGGTGACATGGACATGATACGATACGAATACGGTGATATATAATTTTGTCAACATTTTACAATAAAAAATATCAAATACGAGATGACATAATATGAGCTTCTAGAAGTATTCGTATATCATAGCTTATCGCACAAACATGACCTGAACAACCTTGAAAATAGATTCAAACCCCTACAGTTAAAAGAAAACTTATGTGTCAGCAGTGATTGACGGAGATTAATCATACTAATAAATTTTATTTTATTTTTTGGGTCAAATCATACTAATAATTCGTTTATTAATATCTTATATATTTATGGTGCCGCCATGTAGCTTTAGATATAATTTTCTAATATATAAATATAGATATATAATATGGATCGTGGTTCTTTTTTAATAAATAATTTATATTATATAATTCGGAAGGTATCCACGTATGTTAAATAATCTCAATAAATTTTATTTTAACATATAAATAAACTATTAATTATTATTCATATTTATAAAAAAATTAAAAGATTTTGTCTAAATATATTAGTTACACAAATTCAAATTAAAATATTATTTATAATATTGTTATCTATATATAGTTGAGTTCTACAATTTATTTAGAAATAATTTGATTTGTAAGTATATTTAAGCAAAGTTAAATATAAAAAGTAAAATCATCAATAGAAAAATATTAGGAACATGATATTTTATTTTTTTGGTCGAACTGGAACTTGATAATACCTCTCAAATTAATATAAGTAATTTTAAACTTTTATAGCAAACTTAAATTATATAGTTTTTTATTTTTTGAAAGTAAAAATTAATTGAATCCATATATTATAACTTTATTAAACTATAAAATGATAATTGCTTTATTAAAAAAATCGGTCCCGGTTTTAACTAGTTAATATATATTTATAAAAAAAGTTAAATAAAATTTATCTACTTTTTATACTACTAAAATATATGTTAATAATTTAATTTTGCAATATTCAAATATAGAATAAACACATTAATTAACTTAATTATTACCTGCTTTGATTCTCCACATGACTTTGAGTTGTAGTACTCCTTGTTAGAGTTGCTGGTATGTATTCTATGACTTCCTCACAAACATTACAATTCTTGTTTTCTTTCTTGTGAGACCATTCAAGTGCACATTTTTCGTGCAATAAAGTTAATCTGCATCTGCATTTAGTCTTGAGAACATGACTCGCCTCTTCTTCTACCAAATCATCATAGCAGATTCTGCATATTGCTTCATCCGCTGGTATCTCCTCAAACTTTTTATCTGAAACATGAATAACTTTGGTTGAATGAGAAAATAGGGGCAGTTAAGAAGAGAAAGCCCCTTGAAGTTTTAGACTGTGAAATTTTGAAACATTACGAAAATTACATTGAGGTTTGCAAAACTTAATGATATCCCAAAAATCTTTCACATTCAGAGTATTTTCCGAAAAAAGAACTAATCTCAAGATTTTATTGGTAATAATCCTATAAAATATATAGCTTCTGAGTGTTGCTGAATATTAAAATAATAAATTTGAATAGCAAAATGGAATTATTTACCGTCACCTTTTGCTGCTATGACTCTCACAACATCAAATTCCTGCTACAAAATCGTATCAAGATCGATATAAGAGATCAGTAGAAGGCATAATAATACTGAACTTGTCTTCTGTTTTTTTCTCTGAATTTCTCTTTTTAATTGCGCGCTTTGAAGGAGACGGTTAGAGTTTGGTTTGTAGTTAAAAACACAATTTTATTCGTTTTGATTATGCTTGAGTAATATATCTCTTTCGTACTCAAAATAAATCCATTATCAAAATTAAATAAAATATTAGAAGAATATATATAGTTCAAATTCAAGGAATTTAAAATCAATTCATCACAAATTCCTAGGTAAATATATATATCCTTCTATATAAAACATAGTCCTAGGGTCAATCGTTATAATTAGTAAAAATGTGAAAAAAGAGTCCTTTATTCCGAACAAAAGTGTCTGACACAATATCGAACACAATACAATACTGCACGATAAATATTTTAAAAGTATTCATATATTATCGAGTTAAAATCTTATCACCGGAAATTCAATTTAAGACTTAAGCAAAAGTAATTTCCATAAAACTATTTTCACAAGATCTATTGGCTCATAGATTAGGAAAGCACTGCCAATGATCCCTTGGCCGAGCGGCAAGGAGGAGGCCCCATGACTTCGAGATCATGGGTTTGAGTCCCACAATTGTGGGCATTAGTTTTCTGTATAAAAGTATTAGTAATTAGTGATAGTTTGTTTGGGAGTTCTATCATTAGTTTCAATTGTAGGTGACTAATATTAGTCACCCATCATTCTAACCATTAGATCTAATGCATATAATCTTAGCCGTTTAATTTTTTTTAAAATTAAAATATATTTTCTTAGTTTTCTTTAAGTATCCACCCATCAACACTATATCTTCAAAATTTAAACTCAAAAATAAAATGACAAATTTCAATAAATTGGTGAGTTTTTGTAAATTTTTTTTAATTTTCTTTATTCCTAAATAATGTAAGGAGTAAAATGACATCCATATTGCTTATATTTAGTTATTTCTATAAAAATTTTATATTTTTTTCCTAAAAATACATTATATAACCATTAAAATTCTAAAAATATATTACAGTTATTAGATCTGAATTACATGACATAATTATTTATTTTAATTAACAAATTTATTTATATTCATTAAATTATGTAAAATTTCATAAAAATACCTGCTTGAAAAATTAAATAAAGTGAATATTATATATTGATTTAAAGTTAAATATAAAATTATATCATTTAGTTATATGCTAATTGAATAATTAAAATTAATTTATCCATAACTATGTTCATAACTTTATGTTAATCAACTTTCGTTAATTAAATTAATAACATAAAGTATCTAAGATTATAATATATTTATTTTATATTAAGAAAAATTGATCATTAATCATGTCGTTAAATTTAACATGCATAAAGTATGTACTATATAAGTTGAATCAAAAAACGAGTGTTGTTCTATATGGATTATTATTATTATTTATTTTATGTTATCATTATTATTGATAGCATTTATTATAAAATATTATTATATAATTATATTTATCTCACATCATAATAATAATGTTGACTTAATAATTAGTTTACTTTTTAGTAAATATGTTTAATTAAAAAGTATCTTAATATGGTGTAAATTTTCAATTAATTTTTTAATAAAATATTTTTGTCTAAAAATAATGAATTATAGTCTTAAAAATATTAAAGGATAAGATTAACTATTTTAGTAATATATATCAATATGGACACATGGCATTATTTTAAGCTATAACTAATGTTAGTCACCTACAATTGATAACTAACCATAGAATTCCCCTAGTTTGTTGGCATATATTTCTCCTTATAAAATGAGTTATTTAACATGCTTGTAATTAATTGAATTGTACTTGCGTTTTATTAGATTATAATAGGATTAAATGATACACATTTTAAAAAAAAATTAGGAAAGCACTCACCGGAGTATCCGGCAGCCAATCAGAAGGTGTCCGCCAATATCGCCAATCAGAAGTTGTCCGCCGAGCAGAAGTTGGGGGGAGAGAACTTAGATAAATATCATCGCTGTGGCAGCTATCCCGGACCTTTTTTTTTGTTTTTTTTGGGCATGTAGTTGAGATTGAAAAGTCTATTAAATGACTACCTCATCGAAATAAATTAAATGAATCATTAAGTTCTATGAAAAAAATTATTAATTATACATACTTTTTGTAAAAAGTTACCGAAAGTATCTACAGAATTTCATGTGATATTAAAAAAAGCGTCACTACATATTTTGGAACATCATTAAAAAATAATAAAAAAAAAACTATTGAAATACCCATTCCAGTAGTAAAAGTTTGAAATGACTTGTATGTTTTTTTTTGTTTTGTTTTTTTCCTCTCAGAATGAGCTGTAAATTGAGAAGGAAAAAGTTTCCTTTTGGTCCCATAATTATAAGTCTTTTTCACTTTTGGTCCCTCAATTATTTGACTCGTCAAGATTGATTCCTAAACTATAATTTTTTCATCTAAGTCAGTCCTACCCTGAACTCGGTCTTCTACCCTAATAAAAAAATTACAAATATGTCCTCTATGATACATAAAATTTCGCTTTGTGCTCTTGTACTAATGAATTATTGTCAAAATAAATTTCAACAACACGAAAATAATAAAATATCCTCTTTTTTGAAACTAAATATCCTCTTAAATCTAAATTTTATATAAATAAATAATTAATTTTATATTTTATTCATTCTTAATATATAATTTAGGATATAAATTTAAAAAGGTTTTCAATATTTGATTAAATAAAATAATTACATTTCAAGAAATATAATATTAATATACTTATATTTATCCTTATGAGTGTGTGAATTAAAAAAAAAATACTTATTTAACATCATATCAATACCTATCATTATAATATTGTTAAAATAAATAACCTCAACCCCACGAATCCAACTAATGGTACTATTAAAGGATGTTTTGTTATTTTTTTACTATTAGAGGTTGTTTTGATACTAATCCAATAACATAAGAATAAAGTGAAATTTTATATATGATAGAGAGCATATTTGCAACATTGGGGTGTAGAGGGCTGGCCGAGTTCAGCATAGGATCAACTTAGATGAAAATATTGTAATTTAGGGACCAGTTGTGCAAGTCAAATAATTGAGGGTCAAAAAGTAAAATTTTGCCATAGTGAGAAATTTGAACACACATTACCCTTCTAATGTGAGCTGTTATAACATATTGAATGACAAATCTATCTCAAAAAGAAAATTTCCACTTTTGGTCCCTCAATTATAGGCGTTTTTCACTTTTTAGTCCCTCAATTGTTTGACTCGTCAAGACTGGTCCCTAAAGTATACTTTTTTCATCTGAGTTAATCCTACTTTGAACTCGGGCTCTAAACCCTAATGAAAAAAGTTGTAAATATGCCCTTTATGATACATAAAAATTCGCTTTATCCCCTTATACTATTGAATTAGTATCAAAATAACCTCTAATACTATCAAAATAATGAAACAACCTCCTCTTTTTTTTAGAAATGAAACAAACCTTCTAAACCAAAAACTTATATTAATAAATAATTTGTTAATAAAATTTATTCAATTAACATATTTGATGGGGAATATCTTGGAGGATACACGTGGCACACTCGTAAAAGAGGCAAAACGCCACATGTATCTAAAACCGGGTCAACCCACGCTTGACTCAAGAACATGCTCGAGGGTCGACCATAGCTCGCCCTGATACCCCGACCGTCATTACAATGTAGAACCTCCCGGGTGCCATATATCAACCCTTCAGGCTCGGGGATCGATATTCGACTCGCTAATCCTCCTAGAACGTAGATCGAGGGTCGACCTACGGAGGCTCGAACCTGTCCCATCCCTACACGGTCGACCCCGCAGCAGCCGCATTAATTGCGCCGTATCTACTCTGATTGCCTTCCGTACTCTGTATCTCCAGAAGTGACAGGCAATCAGTCCTGTCAGGGAATGAATCAGATCCGAGGCACAGGCATTAAATGCCCCACGGTCGAGGCCATACCCGATAGGTATGAAGCCTCCCTATAAATACCCCCATCATTTATTATGGTAGGTAAGCTCTTGGAATTAATAACTCTGACTTCCATCCTCTCTTTACGAATATCCTATTCGAAACTGACTTAATTCAGTGGAGAGGCTACGCCGGAGACAACCCCCTCCGGCCAAAGTAATCCCATGCTAGTGCTTTTCAGGTCATAGCCGAACTCCCATCTACAAATTCAACTGTTTGTCAGGGCCACGTGGACGATCCAGATCCCGTACCAAAAAACGACATCATCAGTTTGGCGCCGTCTGTGGGAAGCAAAAAAAGACTTTCGACCTTAGAGCGATCAAGCGTTAGCAATGGTGAACAAGAAAACAAAAAGCACCCACAGCATCGTCAGGACTAGATCTCAAATCAAGGCTGATCGAGCCACTGCCGCCGCTGAAGAACAGGCGGCCTTTGCCGCCCGACTGGAAGAAATCGACCGCCCTCAGGGGGCAAACCCCCTCAACGAGGGGGAGGAGGACGCTATCTCACGGGCGGACCTACCCGCAGTCATACTCCCTGCTCAACCGTCAGCCCAAGATCTAGCCGCGTATACCAGTCAGGTCTACGAAGAGGCTAGGCAGGCTCTCGAAGCGGGGAGGCCCATAAGGATGATCCCCCTCATAGTCAATGTCACCG
Organism: Verbena officinalis; assembly: GCA_958496215.1. Classification (NCBI taxonomy): domain Eukaryota; kingdom Viridiplantae; phylum Streptophyta; class Magnoliopsida; order Lamiales; family Verbenaceae; genus Verbena; species Verbena officinalis. Next base: position 4,939,217 of record OY292385.1, read on the forward strand.
AGCCCTCTCCCATACAAATATCGGCTATCTCGACCTCCGCCTGTCCCGCGAGCTCAAACTCACGCAGGAAGGGGGAACGAGGGCCGCAGGCCCGAAGCTGCCCGACCTCCGCGTTATCCCGCTGACCATTCCCCTGAAGGGGAAGATGAGAATAACGGCCACACGGTCCAGAGGCCAGAAAAGGCGCATGACGCCGAGCAAGAAAACGAGCCGGAGGAGGAGGGCTACTATGATGATGAATACGATCGAGAAGAATTCGACGATCAAATTAATGAAAGGGACTACGTCCCCCCACCTCCCATCCGTCGGAGGGCATATTCGCAGCCTATCCGACCTATACATCCACATCAGGTCCGCCCTACGGGCGGGCTCATGCAGGACGCTAGACGTCCCCTTCCTCCCCGACTTCCGGTCAGGGAGAGGTTAACAAACAAATACGCCGGCGTCCCACCATTCGGGGATTTGAGGGACAGACTTCCCCCCCGACGTGATGTTGCTCGTAACGAGCAATGGGAACCCGAGCGTAACGCGCGGAGTCGGCGACAGAGGCTGTCGCCATTTACAGAGGAGATCCTCAGCGAGGATCCAGGATCGACTGCTATCCCCAGGGACCTCCCCATCTACGATGGGAAAACCGACCCCGGCGACCACATAACCAGCTTCGAGCTGTCAATGAACCTGTTCCCCCATACTCCGCACACATGGGCCAAGGTTCTGGCCACCACCTTCAAGGGGGCGGCGCTCGACTGGTTCCTCAGGCAACCTCCCGCCTCCATAAGGTCTTATGACGAGCTCTCCACAGCGCTCGAAGGCCACTTCTCCCCCCTAATCCAAGATAGGCTTGGGGTGTCACGATTGGATTCCATAGTCCAGGGAGTGAGCGAATCCCTACGGGATTACTTCACTCGGTTCAACGCGGAATTGGTCCGTGTCGCACCGCCGGACCTGGCAGTCGTCCTCAGCGCCTTGGGGAAAAACTGCCACTGCCGTGACTTCACCAAGGATATCCTTGGCCGAGTTCCCATAAACAGCCTAAGGGACATCCAAGACTGTGCCACGAAATGGATGGACTATGAGGAGATTGAGGGGAGCTACTGGGCGAATCACGGTCAAGCCATGCTGCGAAGCATTGGTCGAGCCCCCGCTCACAGCAATTACTATAATCGGTCTCGCGGCCCTGAAGACCGGAGTCCCCCTGCGTCTAGTCGAGGGAAGAATAAGGGTCGTCAAGAGAGCGGCGCTCGACCCGAGGGAAGCTCGAACACTCGGCGGCCCGACCGGGAGAAGTACGAGCCCCTGATATGCGCGGTAGGGGATATCCTTCCTAAAATCCCTGGGAAACTCCTCAATTACCCCAAGAAGCTGAAGCTCAACCTGCGGAAGATCGATGACTCTAAATACTGTGAGTTCCACGATCAGCCGGGGCATGATACAAACGACTGTAACCAGCTGAAGGATGAAGTCGAGAGGCTCATCCAAGGGGGGCATCTTGCCGAGTTTGTCAAGAGATTGAAGAGGAATAGGGATCGGGGGCGTGAGCGGCGCTGCAATGAGAACGAAGACGGGCGGTCGAGGTCTAGGTCTCGATCGCCCCCACCTAAGCGGAATCAACGGGATGGAAAACAAGCCATCTCCCCTAACCCGATCCCGAACGCGCCAACCCACGGTCGAATCGATATGATTGTGGGGGGCCCCGACGGGGGAGATACCAGGACATCCCGAAAAAGGGGGATTCGCCGCGCTCAAACCAGCCTCCATGGCCCCCACGAAGTGCTGCAAGTAGAGCCCGGGGAAGAATGGAAGCAAAAGGAAGTGGCTTTCAGCGATAGGGACTTTCATCTAGATCCCCATCGGGACGGCGTAACGCCGAGTTGTCCGATGGTGGTAACTTTAGATATTGCGAACTACGCTGTAAGTAAATGTTTGGTTGATACTGGAGCTAGTTCAAATATTGTTCTGTACTCGACTCTTCAGCGAATGCATTTGAGTAAATTAAGATATGAACCAGTGAAAACCACTCTCAAAGGCTTTGGTGGCTCGATCATCGCCCCAAAAGGCCAAATTAAAATGCTCACTTCCATGGGCGTCCATCCCGCTCGAACGACGATGGAAATTAACTGGGTCGTCGTCGATATCCCCGACTTCCCCTATAACATGATTTTGGGTCGACCCGGCCTCATCGACTTCAAGGCCGTTATCTCGACCTACCACCAAAAGATCAAACTCCCGACTCCCTACGGGATCGGGGAGATATGCTGTGACTTGGCCGAGTCTTGAGCTTGCTACGCAATTGCCAATGAGGTTCGACCCCCCACCGAGGACGTGCTTAAACCTGGCGATCTCATCATGGATGATGGAGATGAAGACGAAAGGATCCCCGACCCAAAAGGGGATGGAGCCTCGCGCTCCAAAATGAGTACCCATGAAGCTCGAAAGAAAAGGAAGATGGACGAATCCCGACTGTCGGCAGCCGAGGACACTCGGTTGGTCCAACTCGATCCTCAGGATCGAGAAAAAACCACCAGGGTCGGAGCAAGTCTCGAGGGAAAACAGTTGGAGTACCTCACCATCTTCCTACAGGAGAACGCGGACGTCTTTGCCTGGAAGGCCAAAGATCTGGAGGGGGTCGATCCAAGGGTAATCTCGCACTACCTAAACATTGACCCTGCCTTCAAACCCATAAAACAAAGATTAAGGACCCAAAATGTCGTCCGCAACTCTATCATCGAAGATGAAGTCAACAAATTGCTCGATGCCGGGTATATCACTCCAGAAAAATACGTCGATTGGCTCTGCAATGTGGTCCTCGTGGCCAAGACCGGGGGCAAATGGAGGATGTGCAACGACTTTACTGACCTAAATCGGGCATGTCCTAAAGACCCTTACCCTCTACCCCGGATCGACCAGCTGGTCGACTCGACCGCCGGATGTGAGCTGATGAGCATGATGGATGCCTTCCAAGGGTATTATCAGATTAGGATGGCTCCCCAAGACCAAAAACACACGGCGTTCATCGTTGTCAAGGGGATATATTGCTTCAAAGTAATGCCGTTCGGGCTCAAGAACGCAGGAGCCACCTATCAAAGGCTGGTTAACCTGATCTTTGATCCCTTGATTGGAAAAACGGTGGAAGTTTATGTGGACGACATGATCGTCAAGAGTTTAAAGGCGGAAAATCATCAAAACGACCTTAGCGAGATGTTTGCCTTGATAAGAAAGCATCGCCTCAAGCTCAATCCCCTGAAATGTGTGTTCGGGGTTAAAGGAGGAAAGTTTCTGGGATATATGGTAAGCCAACGAGGGATCGAGGCCAACCCGGAAAAAATCGCGGCCGTTATTAACATACCACGACCAGAAACCATCAGGGGGTTCCAGCAATTAGTCGGGCGAATCGTAGCACTTAACAGGTTCATATCTCGATCGGCCGAGCGTAATTTGCCCTTCTTCAAAATATTGAGAGATGTGAAAAAGTTCGAGTGGACGGAGGAGTGCGACCGAGCCTTTGAAGAAATGAAGAGATACCTGGCATCCGCTCCGCTGATCGCCAAACCCGAGCAGGGGGAGATACTCTATCTCTACCTCGCCGTCTCAGACGAAACCATAAGCTCGGTTCTAGTAACCATCAGGGATCGGAAACATCTCCCGGTATATTATGTAAGCAAGATCCTTCACGGGGCAGAGACTCGATACCTGGAGATCGAGAAGTTTGCGCTTGCCTTGGTGGTCTCTTCAAGGAAGCTACGCCCATATTTTCAAGCGCACGAGATCGTCGTCCTGACCGACCAACCGCTGAAGCAGGTGATGGCAAAACCAGATAACTCGGGTCGACTGATCAAGTGGGCTATTGAGCTCGGGCAATTTGATATCACTTTCCAACCCAGGGTCGCCATACAAGCTCAAGTCCTCGCAGACTTTCTGGTCGAGAAAACAACCATGGCAAAGACACCTAAAAGCAAGAATACTCATTGGCTCCTGAAGGTCGACGGTTCGTCGACCGCCCAGGGTGGGGGCGCGGGGATCTCTCTAACAAACCCGGATGGGTTGGATCTAGACTTTGCCATCGGTCTGAACTTTCGAGTCACCAATAACGAAGCGGAGTATGAAGCACTCATTGCGGGACTGAAAACCGCACTCGAAAGCGGGGCCAAATCGATCGCGGTTATCACCAATTCGCAACTCGTTGCACACCAAGTCCAAGGACTCTACGAGGCCCGAGAGGAAAACATGATCAAATACCTGGAGACGGTACGCAAGCTAACAGCCCAGCTCACCAGCTTCGCGATCAACCAAGTGCCCAGGGAGGAAAACACGAGGGCCGACGTGTTGTCAAAGCTCGCCAACGGCCTTAAGGGCACCGAAGAACGCGAAATCACCTTCAAAATCGCCAATCATCGAGCCATCGACGGGCCCGAGTTAGATATAATCACGATCGACCCTGAAGAGCCCTGCTGGCTCGATGAAATCGTGCTATATCTAAGAGACGGAGTGCTGCCTCAGGATCGAAGCGCCGCTCGGCGATTACGTCACCGGGCTACAAGATATACCCTCGATCCCGAGGGTCGACTCTACAAACGAGGTAACCGCCGACCCCCGATGAGGTGTCTCCGACCCTCGCAAGTTGAAGAGGTTCTCTACGAGATCCACGCAGGAAGTTGCGGTAACCATGCGGGAGGCCGATCTCTGGCTAGGAAAGTAACACGAGCTGGTTACTTCTGGCCGACCCTCGAGAGAGACGCCGAAAGATGTTCCAGGCGTTGCGTCAAGTGCCAAAAAACAGGAAATTATTCCCACAAGCACGCCGCGGAAATGATAGCCATCGATGTTTCATGGCCATTTGATCAATGGGGGATCGACATAGTGGGGCCACTCCCGACGTCCACCGTGCGGCAGGCGGAATACTGCATCGTGGCCTGCGAGTACTTCTCCAAGTGGGTCGAGGCAATAGCCGTTAGGAAGACAACCTCAAAGGTCATCCAGAACTTCATATGGAAGAACATAGTATGTCGGTTCGGAGTGCCTCGAATCCTAATTTGCGACAATGGGCCTCAATTCAGAGCCGACGACATGAAAGAATGGTGCAAGGACCATGGGATCGATCAGCGATTTGCTTCGGTCGGGTACCCACAAGCAAATGGGCAGGCGGAGGTGACCAATCGCACCATCCTCCGAAGTCTCAGCGCTCGACTCGACGCCAAAAGGAAGGCGTGGGCAGATGAGCTTGATGAGGTTTTATGGGCCTACAGGACCACCCCGCGGACCGCCACAGGCGAGACCCCATTTGCTCTCGTCTATGGATCGGAAGCCTTGATTCCCACGGAGTTGCTCCACGAGACTGCTCGAGTCTCACACTTCCAGTTAGCTCAAAACAACGAAGGGCGAGCGCTCGAGCTAGATCTTATTGAGGAGAAGCGCCATCGGGCGTTAGGACGAATGCAGCAACACAAGGCGGCGGCCGCTCGAAGCTACAACAAAAACGTTCGACCCTTAAGCTTTCAAATGGGCGATCTAGTCCTAAAAAAGGTTGAGGTGTCTAGGAAAGTTAAGAAGCTCGAGGAAAAATGGGATGGACCGTACCGTGTTGCACGAATCGCCAGAAACAACGCATATAGGCTGGAGACCTTAGGCTCGGAATCCGAGGAGTTGCCTCGACCGTGGAATGCCTACAATTTAAAATTGTATTATCCTTAGAACCGATCCTTACGGGATTTGGATATGTAACTCCCCTCGAAGGGCCCTACATGTAATAGCTATGCTTGTGTTGAATACATCGTGAGAATTCTTGTTTTAGCAGCATCTACGATTAATCAGCGCTTCCGCAACGAAGCTCGGGACTCGAGCGTAAAACTCGAGCCCACGAAGTTCAAACAACCCCTTGTTTGAAGCTATGCTTCAGCAAGGGAGTTGGGGACTCGAGCGTAAAACTCGAGCCCACGAAGTTCAAACAACCCCTTGTTTGAAGCTATGCTTCAGCAAGGGAGTTGGGGACCCGAGCGTAAAACTCGAGCCCCCTAGGTTGCAACGACTCCTTATTGAAGTTAAGCTTCACCCCAAGGGAGCCGGGAACTCGAGCCCGAATCCTTTGCTGGAATAAAGTTTCAGCAAGTAAAGCAAGGTTTCGAGTGAAATTTAATAAACAAAACTCGAGCATGAAACTCGAGCCCGAACCCTTGGTTGGAATTAAGTTTCAACATGTAAAGCAAAGATTCGAGTGAAATTTAAAGTACTAAATTTCATTAAAAATTGAAGGAAGTATTACAAGACTCGAGCCTATTGCTCGGGGAGAGAATCCTATTACAAATGAAAAAATGAGAAGGGTTCAAGGATCGGCAGGGGCAGCCGGCTTGCTCGGGCCAGATTCGAGCACCAAGGAGCTCAACCACTCGAGCTCCGCCGCAGACCACACAGGCTCGGCCTCATTTGGATCTACCGAAGGGAACAGGTGATCCATGGTGGGCTCCAGCGGTTCGTCCTTCCCGTCGTACGGCTTCTTCATAATTTCGGCAAGGAGCCTTTGGACCACGAAGCCATACGGATGCTGGTCGGGATCGGACGTTTCAACGGTAGTCTTCGTCACTACCGCTTGAGCTTCGGCGTCGGGGGCAACCTCCTTCTGAGGGCGAGGGTCGTCCGCGGTTATCCCGACCCTGGAGAGATTGGCACCGGGGACGATCAAATTCTGGGCCTGTAATTGGGCCAGGCAGAGCGCATGGCCTTCTTTGAAGTCATCAAACGCCTTAATGGCGCTGGCCTTCTCGAACATAGGCCCCTCCACAAATTTCTTCACAGCCCATCGCCCCATTGCCATCTGGGCCTTTTTTAGGAAGCCCCGAGCCTTGCCGCGATACTTGACCTCCATCTCCTGCTCGACGGCCGCCCGACCCGCAGCCTGCCCCTTAACGAAACCCTCTTGGGCCTCGAGCCTGAGGGATCGAGCCTCCCCCTCGAGCTTTGAGACCTCGAGGGTTCGCTCCTCGACGGCCGCCAGAAGCTCGACCTCCTTCTCTTTCAGCTTCTTATTCTCCGATTCCAGCAGTTGGGCGGACTGCTGAAACCCTTGGGCTTGCCTCTTCCAGTCGCCCTCCTTCTGCTCCTCGACCTCTTTCTTGAGGCCGACCCACCGCTGCTTGTAAAATTGCTTCCTCGACCGGAGGGCCTTCGCGTATTGCACTAGGCCATGAGCGATCGGGGCAGTGCGCTGCAAGGTCGACACAAAAAGGACGGTTTAGTTCAAAATCGAGTAAGGAAACTTTTAACAACGAAATACGATAAATTACTTACCGACATAAAGGCGGTGGCGAGGTTGCGCTCGAAGGTCTCTAACGACCATTCGGCCATGCGTTGGTGGTCGGGCTCGGTCGCCACCGACCGCCAAATGGCCCTCACGGCCTCAAAATCTGATCCCGCGTTGAGAAGGGATCGGGGTTGCCCTTCGACTAGTTCCGGGACCCCTCCCGGGAAATGGGGCTCGGCCACGGGAAGGTAATCCCTTATGCGGCGTGTCAGGAACTCGACGCTCGTCTCGGAGCCCGAGTCGTCCGTCGGCTCACTAGTCGACCCTTTGCCCTTCATCTTTTTGGATTGTGGAGCGGGTCTGCGGGTGGGCCTAGGAGCCGGTCTCTTCCGGGTCAGGGGCTCTGCCTCCCCTTCTTCTTCCTCTAGGTCGACCGGGGCGGGGTCGACCGCACGGCTGGACCCCTCCGAGGGCCTCTTGAATAGCCCCTTGCCGAGCCCGGGGCCTTGGCGGGGTAGCGACAAACCCGCCCTCGTATCCGCGCCGAGGATAGCAGGCTCGACTGCGGGAAGCTCGGGCCGACTCTGGACGGCCTCGTTGAGCTCGGCCAGCTTCTCCTCGGCCAGCTTCTCATGTTCGGGCAATAGAGCCTTGCCCAAGCTTTGAAGGAAAGAAGTCCTGGATGCCATGAGGATGTTGGTATCTGCGAAAAACATCAAATCGATTAGAAACAGTGGGGAAATCATGAGATTAGCTTAAGAATTTGTGGGAAAATAGAAAAGAAACAGAAGAAAGGACATATACCCAGGACAAACCCCTCTCGCACTCTCCCGCACCCGATACCCACGGCTGCTAAGTTCTCCTCTTGGCAGAAAGTCCTACAGTCGAGCAGGACCTGGTCGGTACAAGCCTCCCGACCCAGGAACCCCATGATCAACTCAATAGACTCCTCGAGGTCCTCATCCTTTGAGGGTCGGAGGGTCGGAGGCCTATTGTCTTCCCATTGGGTCGGGATGAGAAAACCATCTGGGTGTTGGACGATCACAAACTCGGCCTTCCACTGGTCGCCGTGAGAAGATGTGGGAATGGAGAATATCTTTTTACCCCTCTTCTGGGATAAGCTGTAGAAACCCTCGCCGGAAGGGGAAGAAGCGGAGAGGGTGAACATCTGAAAGAATCGAGCCCGCGTCGGCTCGAGCCTCAGAATCCTCATCAAAACGAAGAAGCAGGAGATGAGGGAGAAACAGTTAGCAGTCATCTGGCTCGGGCATACTCTCAAGTCCCGGAACAAGCTAGTGTATTGAGTATTCCCGACCAGGCGGAAGCCGTTCATAACCGCGTTATAATTAACGGCTATCTCCCCGTGTGCTTGCTTGCCCAGGACATCGTCCTTTGTTGCCACTCGGATACCGTACGGCGCAGGCAGGTTCAAGCGGCCTACGATCCTCACGAACTGCTCCTCAGAAACCCCACCCACTATGCTATCATAGGGAGCAGGGGCTCCCCTCTCCGACTGTAGGGGCTCGACCCCAGCATCTCTCGATCCTCCCGCCGACTTTTCCGTGGGAACGGCTGATGTCTTGCCACGGTACGTGCGCTGGGGCAAGGCAGCGGCGGACCGACCGCGCGGCCGAACAATGGTCGTCTCCTCGCGACCACTGGTGGATGTGTCCTTGTTCTTGTTGAGTCCCGCGGCCCTACGGGATGTAACCTCAACCTCGGACTCTGAGTCGGTGTCAAACCCTAAGTCGACTACGTCGAAGCGGGCTTCATACTCTCTCAACCTCTCACTCGATCCCTCAGACGCTCCCGACATTTTTATAATTTTAAATAAAATGCAAGAGTTGAGGGTCGGGGATTACCTAAAGTATGAACGGAGTTTTACGCTCGAATCAAATTCCTTCGCCTGTGATTTTCTCGCTAAAATCGCTTCTGCTCGGAGTGAATATTCAGAAAACGTAAGAAATGAGAAAGGGTTAGGCCCTTATTTATAGTAGTCAGGCCTCGGAATACGGAACGTTGCCATAATTGCTCTTTATTAGGCTGACGAATCAAGCGCGCCTTCCCGAGAACGAACTGACGGTCGACCTACTTTATTGTCGGTTGCGTGTAACGGTAAAACGGGGTTGCGTGGCCCGACCAAAGGAGGCCACGTGGACCGAGCTTCAAAGTGATGGTCGATTTCAGATCCCGGTCGAATAAATTCAACCGAAACCTGGGGGACTCGTGATGGGGAATATCTTGGAGGATACACGTGGCACACTCGTAAAAGAGGCAAAACGCCACATGTATCTAAAATCGGGTCAACCCACGCTTGACTCAAGAACATGCTCGAGGGTCGACCATAGCTCGCCCTGATACCCCGACCGTCATTACAATGTAGAACCTCCCGGGTGCCATATATCAACCCTTCAGGCTCGGGGATCGATATTCGACTCGCTAATCCTCCTAGAACGTAGATCGAGGGTCGACCTACGGAGGCTCGAACCTGTCCCATCCCTACACGGTCGACCCCGCAGCAGCCGCATTAATTGCGCCGTATCTACTCTGATTGCCTTCCGTACTCTGTATCTCCAGAAGTGACAGGCAATCAGTCCTGTCAGGGAATGAATCAGATCCGAGGCACAGGCATTAAATGCCCCACGGTCGAGGCCATACCCGATAGGTATGAAGCCTCCCTATAAATACCCCCATCATTTATTATGGTAGGTAAGCTCTTGGAATTAATAACTCTGACTTCCATCCTCTCTTTACGAATATCCTATTCGAAACTGACTTAATTCAGTGGAGAGGCTACGCCGGAGACAACCCCCTCCGGCCAAAGTAATCCCATGCTAGTGCTTTTCAGGTCATAGCCGAACTCCCATCTACAAATTCAACTGTTTGTCAGGGCCATGTGGACGATCCAGATCCCGTACCAAAAAACGACATCATCAATATTAATTATAATATTTGACTAAACTAAACGAATTATTAAATCAATATACACTATAAAAATTTATTACTGAACTATAAGTTCATTATTTAACTTTTAATAATAACTTAATTAGATAGATTTAACATCTATTTTTTTTTTTTTTTGTACGCTTATTTTCTCCAGCCACCATCTTCTTCCTTCTCCCTATCTTCCACCATGACATCACCTTTTGCTCCTGTCATCCATTGCCAGAAAATTGTTATCACCTGTTACAGGCACAAAAAATTCCCCAATCATTTAGCCATCATCCTCTCTTCCTATTTCTCCTTCAAACCTATCTCCTCGACCACTCCTTCCCACCGCCATATACTAGATATTATCCTTCTCTTGAATAAGACAACCATGAAGAATTCGCCCTTCGGTCAAAAAAATCCGTCGGACAAAATTTCGTTTAAAAAATAAAATTTTAAAACAAAATTTCTTTTTAAAAAATTTCATTTTAGTAAAACAAAATTTTGAAACAAATTATCCGTACATTATAATTTATTGAACATAGACAATAAAAGAACAAGGACAAAAAAAAACTGTATTATTTAGATAAATATATTTAATATTAAAAATAATATGATTGCATAATAAAATAGTGCAAAGTAATTAAAAAAATTAATTATTATATATATTTATATCTAATTAATAAAAATTAATAAAATTAAACATTAATTATTTATTAAAATTATTTTAGGTTTAGGAGGTTGTTTTATTGTTTTGATAGTATTAGAGGTTGTTTTGATACTAATTCAATAGTATAAGGGGATAAAGCGAATTTTTATGTATCATAAAGAGCATATTTGCAATTTTTTCATTAGGGTTTAGAGGGCCGAGTTCAAAGTAGTACTAACTCAAATGAAAAAAGTGTACTTTAGGGATCAGTTTTGACGAGTCAAATAATTGAGGGACCAAAAGTGGAATTTTTCCTATCTCAAAATTTTGTTAGAGAAGTGAATCATCAAAATTTTAATTATGTTAACAAAATTCAAATCCAATCAAGCAAAATGACAATTATGTAATTAATATGATAAAACAATAAGCAAGCATGTTAAAGTCTTGAGAATAAATTGGTGTTCCCCAATTTATTTTAAAAAATCTTCCGTAATATCTTATTTAAGAGCTTATAAACTTTTTTCATAATATGTATTAATTGAGAGATGAAATACCATAAATGCTCGTTAACAAGCTCGCCAATTCTATAATTGCTTTGGCTGCAACTAAAACCAAAACCAGTCTGCGCCTTCTTAATAGCTAGTATCCTCATTGATCATTACATCAGTTATTATATAACGTTTTATTATAATTAGCAGAAATCCAAGTGCCTTACCGGGGAAGTTGAAACCGAGATTAGCGGCGGCGGCGGCGGAGGCAGTGGCGGCGGCGGCGTTTCTGGCTGCCGGGCTGCGGCAATTTGCGTAATGATTTCCTCCTTTGCTGACCCAATCTCTGCGTTTAAACCTTCCATAGTTAATCTGATTGATTACTGAGTTCTGAAGATCGAATATATATATATATATATACCTCGGGTTGACTCAAGTCAACTAGGCTTATTATATACCTTGGGTTTATAATGTACAGATACTCCTAAAAATTATACTATGCCGTTTCGTATTGTATCCGATACTGTATCAGTCTATCGGACACCCGTGTCGGACACTTCTCTAGCGTAAAATATCAGGAAAAATCTGTTTCGCCATATCCGTATCGTGTCGTGTCCGTATCGCCGTATCCGTATCCGTGTTTCATAGTCTTGGGTTGACTCAAGGCAACTAGGCTTACTATAAATAAATATCTCATCAATTATGAAACCCACACGAAATTTCTTTTTGTTTTTTACTTCTTACTTTGTCAAGCCACAGCTGTTCATGTTAGACTTTTTTTCTTCTTCTTCTTATATATACAAGGTACGGTACTATGCAAGGAAAAATTTAAATAAACTTATACTTTAAACATAATTGTTATTTAATAGAAGATACTAGAAAAATCTCAATAAATCAGTTCTTCATTAATAATAATCAAATTATTAAATATTATGCATGACTACATTATCCCAAACCTTTTAGAGGTAAAAAGTAAATGAACTAAGTCTTTGCTGTACATTTATCTTTGAATTGATTTGTATAATTTTTTCATATATGGCCATACTTCTTATAAGAAATCTGAAAGTGATTCCATGCACAGATGCACTTATCTCAGGGGAGTACTAAGTTTTTTCTTAATTAATGTCAGGTCGTTGTGAAACACATTATGCTACAAGTCGTGCTTTATATCCTACGATTTTGTTTTGCTCATTTTGTTTTTGTACAAATACTAATTTGTACCACACTGACTTTACACCTTTAGACATTTGGGCAATGGGTTCAAAAACTTCACGTTTAGCAAGTGAATTTAATTCCGGTCCAATTTTTGTCATAAATTGAAAAATCCACCGAAAGTGTATTACGTGGTGGAATGTACTTTTCCGGCGATTATATCAATATCTGGCCAAAAATCAGACTATATTTGCAAACGGAACAAACTTATAGGACGAAATTGGAAAAATGACATCTGATATGATGAAAATCCGAAAGTGTAGAAGTGAGAGGACCAATGTTGCAATTCACACTTTGATAGCAGCTATTCGAAAATAAAATCTAAATAATTAGATAAAGTGATTAATTACTTAACTACTACTTTTACTTCCATCATATATAAAATAAAATTCTACAGGCATTTACAAGTTTCAGGACACCAATAGTTTGAATAATACAGATTCCATATTTATGCCAGAGACATGGAACTTACACTCGATCAAAATTGTGAGGTCTTCTGAAGCTTGGGGGGAGGACTTCTCCAATCATCAAAGAGACCTGAAATTTTCAAAACTTGATATTGAAATTAGATTTTCATGATTGAAAATTTAGGAATAACTACGAAATCTCCTTGAGGTTAGATCTTTTTTTAGAAAACACCCTGAAACCATGAAACTTGATATTTGTAATGCTTCAAGGTTCGAGGTGTGATTATTATGTTTTGCAAACCTCGGGGGGTTATCCGTAGGGGTTCAAGGTTTCAGGGTGTTCTCCATAGACGGGGGAAACCTCAGTGGGTATTCGTAATTGACCCTTGAACTTAAGAATCACAACCAACAATTTAAAGGCTCACCGACATGCATCCTGCTTTGAACGTTAGAAGATGAATTTGTTGATTTCTTCAACTCTGGTGCACTTCCTTTACTTTTTATTCTCTTTCCAGAAGATCCTAGGGAGCCTTCAACTGGGGAGAAATTATTAATGTAAAATTGCAGCATTTAGTGTGAACGCAGAATAATCTCAACAATTGTGAAGATTTTATACATCCATCCATTGACTCAATTTCTAATAGCCAAACCATATGCAAAAATAATCCACTTAAGAAAATAACTACTCAGAGCCTGAGTAGCAGGACTAACAAATGTTTCAGAAACTTGTCACAAATACTCTGCAAACTTTTTAACCTTTACTTGATAATGAAAATGAACAATGACCATATCACTGAAATTGAAACTTCAATTTTTACCTTGCCACTCCCATACCACCTTAGATTCACCCTTCACCAACTTCGGGTACATATCTACACGTGAATCTTCTTGAATCAACTCCTCAACCTACAGAACAAAAGAGCAGCTGAAAAATAAAACAAGAAAATCAAATAAAAACAAAAATAATCAGCAAGGTGGAATTCACTATGGCCCAAACCATAAACTCCCTCCATCCAAAAAATTTGGGTCCAAATTGATGAGGGATCTTAGATCAGATTCAAAAAAGGCATAAGGTTTATACTTTTACATGTGTTTCTTTAAAAGTAATATTGAGTCTATATATGTAGGAAAGAAGTCAATTTTTGGGATGTCCCAGAAATGAAGTTTAAAGTGATAATTTGGACAGTGGAGTACATCTCTGCAGATAAATCCACTTCAGTTTCTATTCAAACAAGTATAAGCAACAGAAAAGCAAGCATTTACAATTAAACTGAATAAGAAGAACATTAACCAGAAAATTAAAACAAGAATATTTCAAATAAATTGAGCTTATTCAATATGTTAAAACAAGCGGTGACAAGATCAAATGGTACACAGGTAATCACCAGCGAGAAGAGTATGAAAATTTTACTAAAATGTGTTATATCATAGTAGTCAACAGAAGGGGGTAACTATGAGTTGAAAATAAGTTACAAAGAATTGTGTAATTTTAACCAAGAGGGTACTTGGATATGATTGTATATAGTTGCAGCAGAGGGGTGCAGTAATTATTTCAATAATAAATTTGTGTAAACCCAAGATGATGTCCTGATTCATAAGCCAATCATTAAAAGAAAATTTTTGTTTCACCAAGACAAATACATTTGGAAAAATTAGCATACCTACACGGACATATATATTAACATGTTCCTGTGTTTGAAGGCATGGCCATAGTATACCCAAAAGATGTCCATACCATTCTCCAAAGAGATGAATTCCTTCTTTCCTTGGGTGGGAGAAGATGATCACGCAACCAAGAGGCAACTACCCAGGGTTCAACTTCACCACTTATACTCCTGGAAGCCATTGACTTCTCTTCCAGTATATCACAAACCTATGAAAATTGCCAGCTCAATGAATAGGATTGCTTTGCACATATTATAATAACACAGATGGCAAGGCTCTGTCAATTTAAACTAGAAAGATTCAGCAAATCTTTGCACATAAAATAAACGCCTAAAGAAAAATGAAAACGCAGCTTCAACTTACAGAATAATAGTAACATCCAAAATCTGTAGTATATAGAATATCAAATCATTCTATACAGATAAAGACATCAATGTGGTAAAGCAATGAAGTATACCTCTTGGTAAAGCTGGTCAGCTCTGACAGCCAAGTGATGTCTTTGATAGGCCCTGTACGCTAGTAATATGCATCCCATAAACTGTAAACTTCAATATAGTCAACAAGCTTTAACATGTAGGTACTGCAACATAAGCATTTATAGCTGCATTCTATAGTGAAATACCAGTGCACAAGCTGGCACTAAAAGTAAAGTATGCTTGATAATCCACCGCCGGACAACACAGGAGAATGACATATAATGGTTCACAAGCAACTCTGGGCACTTGACCTCCTCAACACTAAAAGCAGCATATAAGAAAAGCTTCAGAAGACAGAATTAAATTAAATTAAATTAAATTGGGAAAAAAAGCCAAACTTCAGTAGTTAGATATTAAAAGTAACTTACCCGTGATTGTTTCTTCTTGTCTCCAATAAATTATGGATGGTTCCCAGGGCTCTTTGTTTTGCAAGCAAGTAAATGGCCGCATCCGGGCTCAGCTTGTCTTCATCAAAGTTATTTAACAGTTCATCCTCTGAAACCTACAAGATAAGATTCAATAATTAAATGTGGATAGCTGAATTCTATTTTGTTATATATGTTTTCTTCTGGAGGAGGTAAGTTTCTTCAATTAATTGACGGAGTGAGAGAATCTAAGTGTCACAAACCCAGCATTTTCCATTTCCACTGCACAGCAGCTGAGCGTAAGCTTCACATGCATGAATTTCGACCCATTTTGACTGCAATTCATCATTTAATACTAGTGTTAAATGAATTCGCTCAAATCCAGAGGACTATAGACTATTAGAGTCAAAATAAAATCAAAAGGAATGTACTAGGCAATTATCACCCACAAGTTTTTCAGCTGCTTTACTAATATCCCCATCTTCAATACACAAATTCCCATGCTCTCTATAGCCCCCAGCACATTCCAACTTGCCATCATAACATACTCCATTTTCTGGACAGGGTTCACAGTAATCTGAAGCAACAGCAGCATTAAGGAAAATGCAGAATGCAAAAGAGAAATTCACGTATATGGCTGATTGCTAAGATAGGGTAATTTACTAACAGCAAGGAATTTAATTACAGAAAGCAAATTCAAGAAATTTCGCATTGGAGAATATTTTAAGTTTATAAAAGCAAAACATCCCAGCCTCCAAGCTTCAAAACTTTAGGTCAAATCCATTTTTGGATCACTTTTGTCAGGGCTAATCTGACCTTCTTTCCTATGCATAAGGATGTTCGACATAAACCCTTAGTGATACAGTAAAGAGGTCAAATGTGCCATAAAATTGAACGACAGACAGTTTATATAATAACATGATACAGAAACATATAAATTCCACAAAATAAGATTCATAAGGAAATAAGAACTGCATAAAGACTTGGAAAACACTACATTAACAACGGCAAGCAGCAAGGTTACTGAGTCATTTTGCAGCTTTAGTGGAAATTTGAACTTCACAGGGTTGTAGAATTTTTAACACTACTTCTAAGGATTTTTTCATCCGCAGCTGAAATAATTAACAAACTTAATATGCACAATTAGACATATAAGTTCTTTCAGATCTTTCCTAATTAGCTACATAGAATAGAAAGCTTATTCTGGTGTTATCAATTGACTTCCAGAATAAATACGAGTAGAAAGAGTTCACATTTTTCTTGCACTAAGAAAATACCTCGTTTTAACAGTGCAAACGAAATTTCGTCTGCACAAACACGCACGCAAAATGTACTCACTGCGACTGCTTTCAACAAATTACAGATAAAACCAAATAGTGTTGAGTTTTCACATAAAGTACAACAGGCAACACAAAATTTAATGGAAGAAAAAATGATTTAAGAAGTTCACCGGAGAAGGAATCATCAGGATCAGTAGTGTCGCAGAAGGGTTTGTGCGGGTGATTGAGGGAGGAAGCTATGAAATTACAAGCCACTGCCACAGCAGCGGCGATGGAAACAACGGCAACCAATCGGATAAAGTCGGACGTTGATGATGGGAGAGAATCTAAGGATGGCTCCACAGGAAACAGAGTCTGCGAGGACGAGGAGGATTTAGGCCGCTTTTTGCTCTTGGAATGGGGAGCCATTCCGATTCGTAATTGAGGGAAGAAAATTGATCAAAGGTGCGCATACGCCTACTTGAAGTTCTAAATTTCTAATTATCCGAATTAAGAAATTATTATTCCCTTTTACCATTTTTACTAATATATATATATATATATATATATATATATATATATATATATATATATTTCCTTTGCATTTTGGATAATGGTATATCATATCTATATTATTATATACTTTATAAATTTTTTGCTATCCACTTAAATGTATATAATTTTAAATTAATTTTATTTAGAATGTTAATAAATATATAAATATATTATTTATAATTTATTCTTATGAATCTTATCCAAGAAATTAAAAATATTGAATAAATAAGTTGGTTCAAAATTATTGAAATTATTTAGAATATATGCATTTTTTTGTAAAATTATTTCGAGTAGGTTTTTTCTTTGTCTCTCTGCAATAATTTCTACTACCTTCTCTTTTCTAGACCATTACAACTTTATTTTATTTAAATTAATTTTACGTTCATCATAAAATTGATACGTATATCAAAGATAGTTACAAAAACACATAAATTCAAGAAATATTTGGCTCAATACTATTAAAATCAAGGTAAATTATACCAATTGTTCAGTATACATCAGCTAAACTATAAATAGCAACTTCACCGATTTTAGAAATGTAACTTATCTAAGAAAAATCTATTTTAAGAAAAATCTATTTTATCTTTTACTTTCTTTTTTCTTATACGATATATTTTTCTAACGCAGATTCTGACTTAGACAGCGGAGGACTTTACGGTTAGATTAGAGTATTCCATCGATTTCGAAGGATGACACATGCCCCGTTACAGGGTATAGCCTTTAGTACAAGCTGTTCATCAACAACCTTGTGTACTACAAGGCCTAGCCTCACCAGTGTCTCTATACCCTTCTCCACTGGCATTTCAACCTACACCAATATCTCAACAATATCATTATCACATTCACACAGATACTGAAAACAAGAAATCCTTAACTAAACCATGAGTTTAATTTGATTACCTTCTCCTGGAAATAATCGTAAATGAATGTCTCGCATTTATCTCCAATTGCTTTTCTGCTTGTCGCCTGCATTGGAATCGATTCGTGGCGATTTAATACTCGAAATAGGAAACTTTTACGTTTCTTTGTAAGGTTTCCTGATAAGAGCTGTGTAGTTCTAATAACATGTCGAGAACTCCTAATTTAGTTGAACAAAATGAAAAGCACTTTTCTACTTTTAGCTTTTTTTCAGCAGTTCGGTTTTCCAGACACTCCCAATGTCTGAGTAATTTAAGCAGAAACAAGCTAAAAGCTTGCAGCACCTAAGGACCTATTTTTCGCTTCAGCTTCTAGCTTCTAAGTTTTAGGTTATTTTTATTATTAAAGTTTAATTGAGAGTAGTAGAAGTGCTTCTTAGATTTTTTTCTAAGCACTTATCTACTTTTTGTTCTTTTCACCTTTACTACTTCACTTTATTATTACTTTAGCTTCTCCAAAAAACAGTAGAGTTTGCAGACACCCCCTTAGTACCACGATAGGAAATGATACAAAAGGGAGACACGTCAGCAAGTTGCTTGCACATAATTTAAGATCGAAGGTTTTTTCATGCCAATTTATACTAACACAGGGGTATTAGGAGAAATTTAATAACAAAAAAATAAGGGTAAAATAGACATTTTTCCATCAAAAAAACAATCCCAGTTGCAGTTGAGGCGCGTGTAAAACAAGCGGTCAACGTAGGGTTCTCATAACCAATTTATACTAAACACAGATGTTTTTCAACCACATTTCATATCACATGGTTTTTTCTACTAGTTTCGCACAACACAGGGGTGTTGGCTGCAAAATACTCCAAATGTAAGATATTTTCTGAGCAAAATTCATTTTGTATACAACAGCAAACTCTTCAGACTCAACAAAAAAGA
The DNA here is from genome assembly GCA_958496215.1 of Verbena officinalis. Classification (NCBI taxonomy): domain Eukaryota; kingdom Viridiplantae; phylum Streptophyta; class Magnoliopsida; order Lamiales; family Verbenaceae; genus Verbena; species Verbena officinalis. Next base: position 4,958,257 of record OY292385.1, read on the forward strand.
AATATAACAATCTCGTGTTAAAAACCTGGAAAAAACAAACAACCAGAAACACAACAAAAATCGGTGTAAAACTAACCTGGCCACGTTCTGCTTTAAGTAGGACAGCATATACCAAAATGGCTTCTTTGTACTGCATAATGAGTCAAAAAGGGGAAAAAATGAGTTCTAGAAATCTGTTATTAAGCCCAGTGATTCGGAGGATTGAAGTAAAGGGGAATCAACATCAAATAAAGAGATAAAAAAAAAAGTCGAGCTGTGTCTCACTTGCTGCTGCTCAGAAGCATCGAGAAGAAAATGAATGGAACCAAAGCCACTAGCTACAGTTTTCTCGTACAGTGTCCTATTCACCAGAAGCTGAATAAAATCTTTAAATAGGTAAGCTTGAGATCGAAAATGCAATCTTTCAAGATAATAGAAAAAGGGAATGTGCTCAGCTCACTTGATATCTATCCCTTGTTTGTTTGTAGCCCAAAAGTACACGAGACACATATAATATAAGTGCACTTGCTGCAATCACATCTAGAAGTACTGCAGATCTGCACATATCATAAAACCCAAACAAACTTCACAAACTCTATACATCTATATAATTGATTGGAAGAAAGAACTTAATTCAGCCCTCTATTACAAGGATCAGAATTTTTGTTCTTTAACTTGGTTTTTCTTCCTTGCAGATCAATATATAACTTCCATTTTATTGTCTTCTCAGGGGATAGAGAGAATCACAGTTCCCATGTGTTCCAAGACAAAGAATGAATTGGAAAATGGGAAGCATCAAGTTGAAGTGTAAATACAGTGAATAATTTGTTGATTCTAAAATAGAAGGCACTGACAAATTAGTCTTAAGCAAAGTGATGAAAGGGGAACTAAGAAACACGAAACATCATGGGTAACAAAACAAGTTAGGAACTAACTGTAGTGCTGCTTTATCCAAATTCACTAAGTAGGACCATCATATTATGCTCTCTGGCAGCAAAACCAATCATGCTTAAATAAGGCACTTCCTCAAAGTGACTATTGAGAGCTTAAATAAGTGCACCACATAAATCATGGGCAGTCCTTAAGAACCAATAATGGAGCAATTTTCTGAAGCAAGCAATTATGAACATACAAATACATACGGGGAAGATCGAATGTCTTCAAATTTGTAACTGAAGAAGTACGCCAAGAGTCCCAATATTGTTGCAACATCCAGGCGTACCTGCAGATGGCATTCAAGTTTCTGACATAAGATTTATCCTTATCACCTTACTCGCAACTACTTGTTCAAGAACAGAAGAAATGCAACTAAAGGAATAGAAAACACAAATACATTCATCACTTTAAAGTTTGAACTGATTCGATATGCATGCAAGAAAACTCAGCTTCTTCTGGAGCTATACAGAAGTGCTAGATTTACAACAGCTTTAAAGTATGGATCACATCCTCGATTGATTTGAGATTTATTGGTAAAAATATCACTCATCAGCAAAAGATTCTTTTGAAGTCACAATCTCAAGTTCTCCTTTTTGTTAACTCTGTCATCTTTCCTTTTCATTCCATGTCAAAAGTAAAGGCCAATAATTGCAGCTTACACAGTCAACCGAACAGTTTCTTTTGACTAAGGATGCAAACATAAACCATCTCAACATTTTTAAGCATAAACTTATCTTCATGAAAGATGGACTGAAAGGGAAAATGGGTCTGACCTAAAGTTACTGTTAGAAGGTCTTCTTTTGCACAAATGATGGATACCTAATTCGCAGTTGGCCTCACGTTACTAAAATAAATTAGATAATTGACCAAGTTACTAAAAGAGTTCATTGCACCCACTTATAAACCGAGCCAATTTCTCTCCCATGAGTTCATCTCGGGTATAGCAATGATTCAGGTACATTTATGGCATCTTATAATGTCTCAGTATAAAAATTGCAAAAAGGTCAAGGATAGAAATATGTCATGTTCATATACTTTTTAATAGGCAGGCAAATCATTTGGGGTGATGGAGCAGATTAGTTCAAATTCTGCATACCGTGTCAATGATACGGAAAGACAGCTTCTTGTGAGGAAAAACAACCTGCATAAATAAAGAAAAATGTCATTCATCCACACAAATCCTTTGCATGGCAGAAGGCATTCAGTGCTGAAGCATTTACAGGTAAATCTGGAATAGGAATCCTCTCATAGATTTTCATTTGCAATGAAGGTATCTCAGATTGATCTTCTCTTTCTCCAGGTTCTTCAGTGTAAAGCAAAATCAATTCTTGGAATGCAGGCTCCTGGATGAAGAAATCTTCATATTAACTCAGAAATGATCATTAAGAACACAGGAAGTACTGATACACAAAAGAAATAATAGTAAAATAAAATAAATATTTTGTGTCCATAGTTAACTAGCTATTTTTCCTATTACTCCAACACAAATAGATTAAAAGTATGAATTAACAAAATATGTAGATAGAACATGTTCAGTGACTGGTTAATGTGTTCCCTATATGTGTACTTCCGATGTCAATAAGGGCTTGGCATTTTGTTATTAAGAAAGTAGAATTTATCAACACTTTACACTTTCCCAAACTCAGTGCAACATGACAGGAAAAGATCATATCCTATAATTGTCTTCACATCCTTCAAATTCCTACTTTCAATGATTACTAAAGTTTGACCTTTTTCAACTACTGGGACTAACTTAAGCAATTCTAAACGAATGTTATTGTTGCCAGCAAATATATACTACTTCAGTCCATTGCAAGTCTGAAAATTTTAAGCTGATGTTTGCACAATTATGTGGACATAACACCAGAAAGGAGCACCAGAAAATTCAATCATAAGAATAACTAACATTATGTATATACAATATACCTGGAGAATAGACTCTGAGAAGAGAATTGAAAAGGCAGTTGTGAACATTTTCTTGAAGTCATTTCCACAAGATTTAGGTGATGCAGGTTTCCATATGTCACTAAGTGATATCCTTGACAAGAAACTTGGGCTGTACACAAAAACAATCACTTCATAATTATCTACATAAAAAATTCTACAAGCCATTAGTACTAAATCAGATTAAATTCCTCTAAAAGTGTAGCATACTTATGCATGCACACACAGCAATTTAGTTGTATTCTGCTTGCAACTTTCAACAAACACACATTTACTGTTGCTAAACACACAGCAAAATAAGATTAATTTTGTTCATAAATAGAGAGAGAGAGAGAGAGAGAATATCAGATCCAATTCCACGTAGAAAACAAGTTGGCAGCGACAAAAAGGTGAGGTACTCCTATGCATACTTGAACATATGAAGGTTCGCTTTGCATCATGTGAGGACCATAACTATCTAACATGACACATCAAAAGGATCTAGTAAAAGATCAAACAAAAATACACTCCCAAAGACAATAGATAAGAGGCATAGGCAGCTAGACTTTGGAACAGCATTCTTTCTCTTTAGCCAAATACATGCAGATAAGAGGCATGCTTCGACAACCTACTAAGGAATAAATTATGACAATAAAATCCTTCTCAATAGTGTGAAGAAGAAGGTAAAATGTTTGAGTAGCCCTTTAGATACTAACATGAGCGTAGATACTAACATGAGCGTACTTGGGACAATTTCAAGAAGAACTCTCAAATAGAAAATGAACAACATAAGCAGGATTAGAAGGTCCCAAGTAGCTAAATTGATCAAATACATACAAGTTTTCAGATTTATTAGATAAGTAAAAGTCTAGATACCAAGAAATTCTAAAAGTAACTCTTATGAGTAGTTCTTAACTAGCACTTTGAATAGTATGCTTCTCCTGTATCAATAATCCAAAAAAAAAAAATAATAATAGAATTTACATGCCAGAAATTCCAGAGGATAATAGTCTACCAGCTCTAACCTTAAATTAGATTCAAAAGCAGCACTATCCGAGTCAAGGGGAAATGCTTGATCAGGAGTTGATGGTCCTACGCCGACCCATGCAAGAAACTTCCTTAAGAGCCTCTCACGAGGCCCAACTCCTGAGAGAATTCCTTCATATCGAGTTACTGCTTTCTGTGCAGCCAACCATATTGGAACATCAGTAGATAGAATGTCAACTCCTTTAAGGTCATCAAATATTTGTTCATCATAGGAATGAGGTTTCAGCGTAAGGGACATCTCCGTAAGCCAAATCTTAAATTTTGCCAAAAATTCATTATCTTGTTTCTGAATGATGCTCGTGAAAACCTGTAACAGAAAGACATAAACCACTTCAACAAAGAAATCATATGCTTAGAGAAGGAAATAAGTTAATATGTGAAAGACAAAGTGATTCGTAAAAATCATATGTTCAAAAAATGAAACAAGTGAATATGTGAAAAGTAATCCAAAAAATCAGTTACCCAGGCAGTCCCTGTATTCGAACAAAGTTATTTAAGCTAGTCGTTGCTCTAAGCTCGAAAGGTTAATAATAAGCTACTAACATTTTTTTTTAATAAAACAAGTTATTGACGAGGGTCATCTTCAAGTGGCTTGAGAAGGTTTCTGACTAAGAAAAATGTTATATACATGACGTTAGCAATATGAGTGCCCCAAAGTTGAGAAATTAGTTTTCCATAAAAGTATGCATACCCTCCTCTATAAAAAGGCAATTCCTTATTATCTCATATTTCTCAGAATGCATGAATTCGCATTAGCCTAACACCTTATTTCCAAAGGTAAAATTATTCTGATCATAAGGACCTATATTTGGAGACCTTTAGACAGCCTAAAGGAAAATACAAACAACAAATTATGCAAATTACCTCATTTAACCAGACAAAAAGTCTTCCCAATGGTTTTGAAATAAGGAAAAAAAAGTTTTGCAGCAACTTTGACTGTAAGTAATCCAATTTCGCGGCAATCAGCAAGCCCTTCTGCCTTTCAGTTGCATATCCCCGCCTGTATATAAAAAATGATCATGTGGGAAGAATGAATTACCTGCCAATACTCCATCAAGCAACGTTGTGAGTCTGACATGAGAAGGAAATAAGTAAATTGAAATATGACACAGATTCTCTCTTGCATTAAAAACTTAAACCAACGTTAAATAGAATGATATAGTTGTGTAATATATAAAGTCCAGCTTCACTCTTCCTGCTTGCGGAAGATAAGACGTGGTCTATTCTCTACCAACAGAATTACAGTGGTACTTGAAACTGTATGTAAACTATTTGAAAAGTAAGATTATCTAGCTTTCTGTGAAAACATAGAAGTTTAAGCGCAAATTGCTTCTTTGGAAGTAGAGTTGGGAGGTTTAGAAACCCCCTTTTATATGTATGAAAAAGGACAGAAGATCTTGTGCCACTCAGTAAATGGGTCACAATCCACTTTGTCGGGTGCAGTTATTTACTTTGTCTATGGAATAATTAAGTTCTCCGATGTGAATAAGAATGAAGTGCAACATAAGTACCAAAACTAAAAAGATTAGGATCATATAAATTATAAAAATATGTGAACCAATGTGAACAAACACTAGGTGGAAATTGACGTATTCACGTTGTACTATTACCTGAATATAATAGCATTTGACTCAGATGCTCTTTTCCAATCAACGTAAACTGGCAATGTAAGGAGATAGTCGGTATTTAGTGCCGATGTTAACATCAAATCCCTAGGAGACAGCTCTTCAAACTCAGCATTATAGAGCAGTTTCATGAAGGTGCGTTGAAAACGACCTGGAATGGCAACTCTACATACAACTTTGAATGAGCAAAATTTGATAGAACCATGAATATGGCAAAGAAGTACAATACCATATAACAGAAAACTTAATACAGCTAGGGAATATAAGCAGGATGTTTTTCAGCACATTCATTCATACGTAATTTAGAAAGCGCAATCATCCAGTTTGTGATTTCTCATGAACAATGTCGTCATGGTGCACCAATAAACAAGATCATAAAACTTCAATAGTTGTGTTGCTAACTACCATATTTTGAATCAGTTGCATAAACTTATAGTATAAAGTATTCCGACTTCAACAGTAACCAACTTTAATATTCTTGATTGCATCAGACCTCAGAGAAAAAATTGGTGGTCAGCCTACTGGTTTAATGGTGATAATTGATGCTGTGAAAAAAACGAATACGATATATATAGGACAACTAGAATGTAAATAAGGAAATATAATCAAATCCTATCCCACTAATTAAGCCTTAAACCAATACAAAATATTGCAATAGGTCTTCATTTTGAAGCTTACAGATAATCAGGTATGCTTCAAATTTGTTTGGACACATCATTATGTTTAAGCCTTTGTAGCTTGAACCATATACAATAAATATCAACATAAGGCTTCATATCTAAAGACTAAGTAAGAATGAAATGTGTTAAGTTACAAACTGGAAAAGCTAATCTTAGAACTACAAATTTCTGGAAACAAAAAAGTTCCATACGCCTCTAATAACAAACACTGAGAGTTAATTTTCCGATTGAGAACATTGTTATAGTTAGCCTGTCTCATATATATGCATGATCAACCACAGATTATCAAATAGGTGCAGCAAGACATATTTTAATTTGCAACTCAGTGAGGCATTACACATATTTCTAACTTTTTCTACATTGCCAGATGAATGGATAAACAACGCCGATAGGTCCACGAGTTCTAAAAGAAAAGACTTGTATATTTGTCTTAGTACACTAGGTTGAAGTAGAAACAGTGCATTGAGCAATAATTTTGTAACAACTTGTGTTATGTAATTGGTGCGAATTATATTAGGAGATCATTTTGGGCATTTTAGAAATATAACTATGTCATGAACGAGATTCCTAACTTATCAGCAGAAAGTTTCTGAGATTCTCAAATTAATCAATGCTGCATGAAGATACCTGGAACTATTGATAGGATTTCTCTTGCCAGTTGAAAAATTCAGAAGTTGTTTCAAGTCCAGGTTAAAACTAGAGGATGTGAATATCTCAGTCTCATCTTCCTGTTCCTTGTATGTGATGTCACTTTCTGGGTAGTTATTCATGAAAACATCAGACTCCTGATTTGTGGGAAGAGTGAGATCAAAGTCGGCTCTCATTTCCTCTAAAATGGTTTTGTGTTCAGCATGAAGAATCGAATCCAAGCATCTGCAATAGCACAAGCAGAAATATAAGGAAGTCGACAACTTTTGTTTACCTCTCAAGTGAGACAATATTAAAATACATTCATTGTTTGGGATCTGACTATTGGGGCTAAATGCAATTTACCCCATTAAATGGATAATGGGAAGAAATAAAAAAACGAGTATGAAGAACATCAAAAAGACTCCCTATGCCTTCAACAAAAGAAGCTCCCCTGCTCTAGGCTCTTGTTAGTCTATTAATTAATACAAAAAGTACCCTCATTCCCTCTGTGAACTTTCAATCTCATGTTATTTTGATTTTAAAGTTTATCATTATTTTTCTTTTTCCTATTTATCCCTTCTTCCTTCTCTTGTCCACTTTTTTCTTTTAATTTTCGGTTTTTCCTTTCTCTTCCTACCCCAAACTGACACCTCTGCCTCCCTTTCTCTTCCTACTCCCACAACACCTCTGCCCTCAAGGCCTCAACAGACCCCCTTCACTCTCCACGACAGCACTAATAAGCCCCACCCCAAAGTGCCTCCGTACAAATATACATAGACATGTAAATAGATGAATATCAATATAAATGTATATATACAGATGAAATATTACTATATGTATGTTTATATCATTATAAGCACCAAATATTAACCACTAATCTATATCAAGCAAATTTGGCTACTGATTTTCATCAAAAAAGATATGAACCATTCATCAAACTAGCTCGGAGAGTAAATTGTCACGAAATAAGAGTTTGGCAGTATTTTTTCCCATAAACGAACAGATAATCGCAAAGATACACAAGGAGATTGAAATGTAAAAGTAAAAGCACAATTACTCGGACAGAGAAAGAAATTGACGGGCCTCCTCTTGTGAGGGGAACATGGCGGTGACAATGGCATCCAATAGCCGCGACTTGGAAACTGGTATGTATCTTTGCCTCGAGACCTGAATTCCTGAGCGGGAACCGGAATCTCCTGTCCCGGTACTAACACGCTTATCATCACCTATCGCAGCTGTAGTAGGCGGCGGCGGTGGCGGCTTAATTTGAGCCGGAAGTGCTTCCTCCAGTGAGGCTAGGCGCGAGAAGCAAGTAATGCGAACAGGACCGGCGCGGCATTGATAATTCGAAGAACAGCCAGAAGAAGATGATGTCGTCGACGACGATGGAGCACCGAAGCAGCGCATGGCGTGCAAAGACACCGACATCGGATTACGAATCACTGCGACGGTGCTTCTGCCGATTAAGCTTCTCCTGCAGTGGCAGGTGTATTTTGATTGGTTTGAGAGTGAAAGCAATTAGTCAAAAAATCAAACTTATTTTCCACCTCACAAGTCAGTTCACGTAATTTGATTTTATCCCCGCGCTTTTCATAGTTTTAAGAGAAATAACTATATATATATATATTATTATTTTTTGAAAAAATTATACTTAGATCCCAAAAAAATTTGTTAAATTATAACTCATAACCCTCTTAAACATCTATTTTTAGCAGGGGCGGTACCACCCTATGCTCTAGGGTGGTGACCGCCCCCTAAATTTAAAAAAAATAATTATATATAAATACTTAATTTTTTTATATATAATGTAAGGTTTGGTACTATCCCTAATTTTTAGGATTGTTTGTGAGGAGGTGGGCAATTTGAAACATGATCGGAACTCGAGTGGTGGAGGGTTTCAATCAAATCACCAAGCTCCTTTCACGCGGACTCTCTGCCAGACTCCATAATTATAAAATTACTTTACATTATGTCTGGAGTTTGGACAAAAAAAAATGATATTTTCCAAGGCACATTCCTCCAAAAAATATTGTTTGGGCTTCTCTTTCTAGGTCTGACTCCTCATCTCAACTTTCTTCATAGAACTCCTTCATTAAAAAACAAAAACAAAGATAAAAGTGAGATAATAGGAAAAGGAAAAACTATAAATGTAAAATTAATCCACCTTTATAGTTTAGGTACAAATTCAAAATAAATATAAAAAGCTCAACAATAAAATGCATAGAATTCACTTTTCCAGCAATAGAATCATTTGAACTAACAAATAACAAGATGTGGGAGGTATAATCTTACCCAACCAAATGAAAATGAAATGTTGTTTCCGGTTCCTAGTGACATAGTAAAAATTGGATGGGAATATGCAAGTTTGAGATCAGAAACCACTCAATAAGCCACCAAGTTGTTCTATCCCACCAGCAACCTACAAAACTTACTGAATACACAATAAAGGCAATAGTGAAACAAATAAACACAAACGAAGAATTCACCTTTCAAAGACTCCAAATTTATAACAACTTAGTAGTAAATAGTGATCGGCAGTGAAAAATTCTTATTGAATACTGTTAGTCACATAATTTTTGAGGCGAAAAAATATAATTCCAATAAATTTTATCTCCAATATGCCGTTCCTTTTAAGTTAGAAGATAGATTATTATTTCTATAAAATCTCAAAATTTGAAAATTTTCAAAGTTACAGATTAAATCGCCAATTTTTCAATTATTTATTACACCAAGCCCACAATAAACGTATAACTTTGCTGTTTATTTTCTCCAACAGTCAATTCTACTCCACCATTCCAATTTGCAGAGAGAAGAAGAACCTTGGTCTGGTTTCTTCGCGGCTTCTCATGGCTCAATGCTTCGTCAACTCTCCTTGTCTCTCATTGTCTCCTCGAAATCCTAGAATTCCCAACTCATCATCCTTGTATTCCAGTCAATTGTATTCCTCCACGGTACCCCCTAAGCAGGCCCTCGTCATGAGACATGGGATTGAGACGGCTGACGCAGGCGCCGGCGCCGGAACCCGAGTGTTCGTGGTGTCTGATTTGCACACGGATTATTCGGAAAACATGTCTTGGGTGAAGTCTCTATCCCGCCAACACCACGATAAAGATGTGCTTGTGGTTGCCGGCGATGTGGCGGAGACATACGCCGGTTTTGTTCTCACTATGTCACTTTTGAAGGACAAGTTTCGGCATGTGTTATTTGTGCCTGGTAACCATGATCTTTGGCTCCGGAGGGAGACAATTGATTATGTAAGCATTATTCCCTAATTCTTTCCTGATCTAAAATTTCCCCATTTTGTTTATTTCGTTCTTGTCAGCATTCTATGATTGAGTCGAGGAATTCTCGTATGAGATTGATTCACAAAATGAGGTGCACTTGTAGTTTGAAGTTGAGATGCACGTTTTTCTCTAACCAGCTCTTTGTTTGCTGTCGCCATGTTCAGTTGGGTTCCCTTGATAAGCTGGATAAGTTGCTCGACGCCTGTCAGAAGATTGGAGTGGAAACTAAACCTGCCATAATTGATGGTTTGGGATTTATCCCATTATACTCTTGGTATCATGAGGTAAATGTTTGAATGTTATATCATATAATGGCTTCATATGGATCTGAATCACTTATTCATTGTTTATAATCTTGTTTTGTTCCAGAGTTTTGATGAGGAAAAGGACATAACTGGAATCCGTATTCCACCCTTGGAGATGGTGATTAACTTTCTTTCTCCTCGTAAGATTTCATATCTCTGTCTTACTGGACAGCACTGTTTATTGGATATCAAATGACTGATTCTTACTTGTGTGAATATGGTGGAAATGTGTTATTTGTATCATTATTCTAAAATGGTCACACTCAAACACCTTATCTTATTTAACTTTAATTAACGATACTTGTTAGTATTGAGCTGTATATAAGTTACCTTGCTGAATAGGTATGGTGTATTGGCTTGTCCATCCAGATATTTACATAATTACGTTAATTATATTCACTAAATTATATGATCTAAGATATAGATTGTTGTACTGTAGGCATGCAAGGACTTTCATGTATGCAAATGGCCAGATGAACTGAAAAGTGGAAAGACTTCTCTTGCTCAGTATTTTGATGCTTTGAATGAGGAGAGTTGGAACATAGTTGAAGATATCCTGAGGAGATGCAGTCATATAATTTCATATTCTCACTTTGTTCCAAGGTCAGTGAAGACTTTCTTGAGCTTGGAATCCTTTGCTTATAACTTATTACTCTTGCGTAGGCATTCTGTAGTATCCAAATTATTGCCTTGATTGCTAATGGGTTTTGCCGAAAGAGCACTTTGTTGTTACCCGCACAACATTTTCTTCGTCCGTAACAGTAACCATCTTTCCATTATATGTCCAATTAGCTTTAGTTATGGCTTTGATGTTACAATGTAATCTCTTTAATTCTAGAAAAATCTTAGATATTAAAGGTAATACAGTTTCCCGCATCCCCTTTATTAGTTATCAACAAAAATTCGTTGCAGAAACATTAGTTTGATAATTTGAAAGTGGTCGATAGGGTATGGTTTTGTAGGAAGAAGGTATAAAACAAGTTATGGAAAGCTCATTGACATCCAAGTATAGCAACTTCCAGTCTTATTTTCTAAAGCAAAAGTTGAATAAATTATTAGAAAATGTTGATCCTATTCTTTATTGGATCCAGAAATCAATTTAGATGCTTTTGAATTGGTCAATCTGTTTTGTGGCATATTTTTTTGACTCCTTAGTTTCCAGTATAATATTACAATCTGCTTTGAATGCTGGAGGCATTTCTTTCTTTAAAAGCTTCTCGCCGTGCATGGATAACAATTTCATTTTAAACCTGATAGCATCTGGGGGAGAAAAGAGAGATATCTGTGGTTTGCTACCCTGTACGCTAGGTGCTGAAGGAAACTCCACCTCTTAGTGCATGTTCAATGACAGTCTAAAATTACTTCCAATTTTGTGAAGAACTTTATATTTTGAGTCTAATTTTGTTAAGAAAGCATTAGTTTTTATGAAATACAATAATACATAAAATAATAATGATAATGAGGGAGAAAAATAGAACATGCCCAAGTAGTGTTGTATGCAGTCCTTATATGTAGCGTAGATGATCAGGATAGCTTAAGAAAACACATTAGGACAAACTAGTGGATTAACTGGGTATCTTTTTACACCTGAAAAGATCAGTGGGCTGCAATGGGTGCTATGAACGGGAGCAGTACTGATAGAGTTCTGCTCCCCAACCGCCACCATCACTCACACGCACACAATTTTACTGAAGAAAGTTTATATATAGTAATTAGTTATGTATAATATTATTCATGTATAGAAAGACCTTCACTCTAAAAAAGAAAATTCGCCCCCGAGAAAAAAGTTAAGGTATCGCTCCTGGCTATGAAGTTGCCTTACTTGTTTCCAATTACTTTGGAGATTGGTATTTTTGCACAAATATGTTAGTCTGTTTACGCAGTCGATTTCAGTCTTAGATGATATTACTTTATTTTCATTCTCCGGCATAGTTTGTGTTTTTGGTTAAAATAGTGTGTGATAACTAATACTACCATAATCATTAAAGATGAGCAATTGAGCAAATGTTTACTTCTTATTCACGGGTGTACGGCTTACATTGTAGATGCTAAATCTTATTTTAGTGATAAGTTCTTTATTTGTTGAGATCAAATTAATTCCAAGAGATTATCAGATAATCTTGCTCAATAACAAAAATCTTATAGCTAACATGGTAAACGATAAAGGATTCTGTTATATTTTCGAAAAGTATGTGCCAGCCTAATAAGTGCTTATTGTTTCCATCTAATAAAGATGCTTTTACTTTCAGCAAAACTTAAGGTGATATAACATAAGTAGGGAGGTTACAGACTTACAGTATATTGTGTGCTCTTCTTTGCAGGCAAGAGCTGTGCCCAGAAAAAAGAATGCTTTTCTATCCTAACCTTCCAAAAATTATTGGCTCAAAATATCTGGAGAAACGAATAAGAGCAATACATGGAACTGAAGGGAGTCCATCAGCATGTCATGTGTTTGGTCACACTCATTTTTCTTGGGATGCTATCCTCGACGGTATCAGGTGAATTTAATGATGAAGCAAGTTAGGTTAATTACACCTAGCGCCCTAGTAATACTGATCAATTAAAACTCCATGCCCCGAATTTGAGAAATATTACAACGCACTCCCCATGAGTTTGAAATATTACCTCAGACCACCAACAAGTTTGAAAAAATCTTACAAAACCCCCCTCTAGTTTGAAATATTACGTCCAGAAATGGCTTAGATGGGTGCTCTGAGGTAATATTTCAAACTCATGGGTATCGCATTGTAATATTTTTTAAAGCTAGGGCACGAGTTGTAATTTAATGAAACATGAATTGTCAAAATTTCCATCAGTCATATTATGTTCAAATTTGCCATCTTCATTCCAAACCTTTGATCCAACACTAATTCAAGATTTTAATGGCTAAAAACTTTTGGCAAATTATATCTATTATCCGTGAGATTTGAGCTAATTACAATTTAGTCCCCCTGTTTTTAGAAATTACACAAAACTCCGTATCATTTCACTTTAATACAAAAATCTCCCTCAAATAGGTTGATTATTTGTATTCTGGGTGAATTACATTTGGGTCCCCAATGTTTGCCATATTTATATTTAGGTCTACTTAGATGCATTTATTGAGAAATTTTTTTTTTACCTCCTGTCCTTTCATGATTTTTTGGAATTGCCTCCTCACCTTTTTTTTTCGATTTTTTACCTCCTCACCTTTACGAATTTTTCAAAATTGCCTCCTCAGGCCAAATACCGGCAAAATATTCCGAGAATTTACTTTCTCGTGCATCTCACGTGTTTTCTTAAGGTTAAATCCGTCTTTTTCTATGCGACCAAACCCACTAAACCTGCCTGACCCTACCCATACCAAATAAAATCAATTAAAAGGTTTTAACTTATTTTTGTCAGAAAAAAATTAAAAATATTTAACATAAAAGAAATTGGGGATTTGGATTTATAATACGCATTCTCAAAATCTCTCTCAAAAGAATAGTAGAAATTCTAGCAATGGATACCGAGTTTTTAGGTGTTGTGCTCCGGCCCGTCGGCAATTTTGAGAACTCAAGTGATTCCCATTACCAAACATTGAAAGACAGTGTTGATTTTGGGAGAGATTTTGAGAATGCGTATTATAAACCCTAATCCCCAATTTCTTTTACGCTAAATGTTTTTAATTTTTTATGACAAAAATAAGTTAAAATGTTTTAATGGGTTTTATTTGGTATGGATAGGGTCGGGCGGGTTTAGTGGGTTTGGTCACATAGAAAATGACGGATTTACCCTTAAGAAAACACATGAGATGCACGAGAAAGCAAATTCTCGGAATATTCCGCCGGAATTTGGCCTGAGGAGGCAATTTTGAAAAATTCGTGAAGGTGAGGAGGTAAAAAATAAAAAAAAAAGGTGAGGAGGCAATTCCAAAAAATCGTGAAAGGATAGGAGGTAAAAAAAAATTTCTCGCATTTATTACATATAGGTCCCTAAATTGGTCAACATTCGCTTCTAAATCAATGGTGGGACCAAAATGTATACATATATAAGTTAAACTAAATGATCTTGGGTGTCGTTTACTTCTAGAGACCCATATTTTACATTAAATTTGACCAAATGTAGACCAGTCCAAGGACCTAAATGTAATAAACGCATCTAAGTGGATCTAAATATAAATATGACAAACGTTGGGGACCCAAATGTAATTCGCCCTTGCATTTTATGGCTCCATTTTGTATAGTTTCAGGAAGTTTTTTGTAAGAGAAAGAAATATTGAGAGTTTGTTTTTGTAATTTCTCAAAACATAAGAACTAAATTGTAATTAGGACAAACCTCAAGGGTCGCAGACGGAATGCGCTGAAAAACTTTCAAATCATTATTTCATCAACATTACTATCAAAGTCTTAGACGGATATTGCTCGACATTTTAACAACTTGCTGGCTTACAATATTGCAGGTACGTGCAGGCACCGTTAGCATATCCCAGGGAAAGAAAAAGAAGAGTAAATGGAGGTGAAGATTGGCAGCCATTTTGCATTTACTCAGATGGAAAATTTGCAGAGAAGATGTCTCCTTCTTATTGGTCTGATTATTACTCTGTCAACCCCCGAACGCCAGAGAACACGCAGCTTGCGCCTTGGGTCGCCAGGTTTTACGCGAAAGTTTGAAACCCCCGTTTACTTGCCCCCATTCGTATTAGTACACAGCTTAAGAAAAAGATATATGTATAATGTTGTATGTACACCAATGATTATGCAGACATTTTTGAGTTAGCTGGTCTGGTTTTGAGATATATTGACATTGAAGTTCCTGATTAGTGCTGCTTTGCTCTGTTTCTGCTTTTCTTTGTTTCTTCGTTGATCTACCAAAAAAAAAAATAATAAGTAGCTTCTAAGTTCTAACATCAAATTCTAATAAATCAATGAAATCCCTCAATATCCCTTACTTGATCTGTGACAACCAAGTCGAACACTTCGAATTTTCTCAGATATGTATAAATGCAATTTAACACTTACATTGTATTACTTGGTTTAATTCATGATATGGATCTTTTATAAAAAAAAAAAAGGCAAATTAATAAAAGCAGTATTTGAAAAGAAATTATTTGTAAAATAAATATTGGGAAGTATTTTTTTTAATTTTAAATACACCACGAGATAGATAATTGTTATTGATAAAAGTTAAAAAAGAAAATTGTGGCCTATTTTGCAATCAAAGTAAAAAACCCAAATGGTCTTAAAAATATCTCCGGGCAGAAGGGTTGAAGAATAATTCTGTGAATCGGTTTTCAAAATTAAAAATTAAAAAATTCTGTGAATCTCGTCTTGGAGTGAAAGAGGAGCGCTCCCTTTCGCCTCTGCAATTTTTCTCCGCCCGTGCCTCCGTCTCCGATCGACAAGGCTCTCGCTCGGTCGTTCTACTGTGTATATCCAATTTTTCTTCCATAAGACGGAAGCAAATACATTCATATTTCGAGTTGCTGCTGTTGATTGTCTGTAATTCGTCTGAAAATCAGTTTTTAGATTGAGGAAACCGGTAGGATGGATTTGGACCAGTGGATATCAAAGGTGAAGGAGGGGCAGCACTTGTCCGAAGATGAGCTTCAGCTCCTCTGCGAATACGTACGTAGTACTCCTTCTTTCGCTTTTCATTTGCTTAATTTGTTGAGGAAATTGAAGAATTTATTAACTAGAAGGAAGGGGCAATTGGGAGAAGAGTCAGTAGATGTCCGTTTCCCAAGTGTTGCATTTTTTAGGGTTTTGCTTGGGCATTTGGTTTTTGTGGTGTGCGGATGGTCTTGGTGCAACTTTGAATGGTACAGTTAGGCTTTACTTTTCCAGCCAATAGAAAGGGTTTATGAGGGTTTGTATTGGATCTGGGTCTCTTTAGAAGATTTCATTTCCTTGTTGAATGGCTAGTTCCTAGTAATATTCCATGAATCTACTTTTTGGCTAGTTCCTCAGCTCAGCTTATTTGATTTGCTTATTAGATTCAAGCTTCTTAATTGCTTCACATATTTTCAGTATATTGATATATTTTCATTTGCTTTTCTTGTGGATGCTCTGTTCTCAATTTGTTCTTAAATTTTGTTTTCTCCTACCATTCAGGTAAAGGAGATCTTGATCGAGGAGTCAAATGTGCAGCCTGTCAATAGTCCAGTCACAGTATGTGGGGATATCCATGGACAGTTCCACGATTTAATGAAACTTTTCCAAACCGGAGGTCACGTACCAGAGACAAATTACATTTTTATGGTAAATAGTGTATCTTGTCTTGTATAGGTTGATTTGTTCCCAATCAATGTCTATTTTATTTTGAACCTGAAACTTCTTATCTTTTGGCAGGGGGATTTTGTTGATCGTGGTTATAATAGTCTAGAAGTTTTCACCATTCTTTTGCTTCTCAAAGCAAGGTACTTAAATTATGATTTTTTTTTTTCAATCATGGTTGCCATATGCATTTCTTAATTTGCTTTCTAGCCATCTTACCGCATTATATCAGCTATATTACTTTGGGCAAATTTCCTGTGCAATCTTCCAAGGAATGTGCTAGTAGCAATATTGTTATTCAAAATAGCAGCAATCTTCAGTTGTCATTTGTTTTATTGTTTAAGGAGTTGGCACAATATAGATTAGCTAATGATAAGCTAACTATAGTGGAACTGTTGATGCATGCTTCTCCTGTATGAACTATGTTGTTTTCCTCTCCAGTAAATGTATTAGGTAGCTTCCTTTTGCACAAACTGAGTAGTTGGTAGTTCTTAACAGTCATAATGTTTCATTGGGATTTAAATCTTCTATATATCTAAAAGAAGTCCTTGTTGATAACATTTTTGTTGGGCTTTCTGGGAAGAAATTTAAAGTTGTCTAAGTAACAATTTTTGGGGAAGCTATGTTTAGTTGTTTCTGTTAGATGCTCACTTGAGCAAGTTCCTTTTCTTTCAGAGTTTATTTTAGCAAGTGACTTATCTTTTTGCATTTGCTGCCAGATACCCAGCTAACATCACTCTCCTACGTGGAAATCATGAAAGCAGGCAACTAACGCAGGTAGTTAATCTTCTGTATATCTAGTACTGGTCTTTTTCATTTTGCTTTTAATCATGTTTATACTCTATTTGCTTGAATAAAATTATTGTTTTTATTTGGTCTCATTTTGCCGTAAGTAATGCTTGTCATCTCTTAGTTAGGCTAGCTGAAGATATTTATATATTCATCTATTGCCTTCGTATTTTGTCTGCATTTTGCTCATTTTTAGCAGATTATACTTTTCTTTTTCTCAAAGTTATTGAGTGCCTTAGTTGCTGGATATAAAGATAACTACTTTCATTTGATTTAAACTCTTATCATATCTGATTCTCTAATTGGCGCTGTTTCTGGAGGATGTTTAGTTAGAGCATTGCATTTGCTGTCTGAACTAAGTCTGCACCCTAATAGGGATATGCCTTGGTTTTTCATCCTTACTCTTTCATGGTTATGAGATACTATTTTTTTTCTCTTTAATCATCCTTCAACGTTGCCTCCTCAAGTTTTTTGGATAAATATTTTTACTCCATTTGTTTCTGGGTAAAGTATTCCTTATGACTTGGGAATGTGAAGTCTTGACGAGTTGTTGTTCTTGGCAGGTCTATGGGTTTTATGATGAATGCCAGAGGAAATATGGAAATGCTAACGCTTGGCGATATTGCACGGATGTTTTTGACTTTCTAACTTTATCAGCTATTATAGATGGAACTGTATGGATTCTCTCTCTCTCAACCATTGGCTTGAATACTTATGTTGAATATTCTTCTGTGTCAAGCAAGTCTCTGAAATCCCATAGAAATAAACTTAAACCACTGATCATATCCAGAACATCCTAGTTAGAATAGTTTAATTGTTTTTAATTGCTTCCTTTGATGGTAATGAGATATTTGTGTTTTCTTGAATGCCAGGTACTATGTGTACATGGTGGCTTATCCCCGGACATTAGAACTATCGATCAGGTTAGATCATTATCCTTTATGAAGTTGTTTACTTTGTTGCATATTACCCTTCATTTCTGTAACATTTCCATCTGTTATTGTCAACTTTTGTTTAGAAATAAGTTTATATTTGGTTTGTTGGCAGATTAGGGTTATCGAGCGTAACTGTGAAATTCCCCACGAAGGTCCTTTTTGTGATTTAATGTGGAGTGACCCTGAAGATATTGAGACATGGGCAGTGAGTCCTCGAGGAGCAGGCTGGCTGTTTGGTTCCAGGGTTACAACTGAGGTGGGCAAATGAGAAGTGAGAGGATAAAACTTTTTTTGGGTCAATTACATATAACCCCCTCGTGAGATTCATTAAGTACAACACCCCATTTTTGGTTACAACATAGGACAGCCACCCCCCACCCCCACGGCCACACATGTTTTTGGATTATTACCTCTGAGCAACCATGAGTTTGAAAATTTTACTACTCACATCACACGAACTTGTAGATATTACCTTCGAAATTGGCTTGATTGGGTGCACAGAGTAATATTTCAAGCTCGTGGAGGGGTGCGTCGTAATAACTTTCAAATTGGGGCCACGAGTTGTAAAGAATGAATCTTACTAAGGGGCTAGGTCTAGTTAACCCAACTTTTTACGAGTAATATTGCAGCTGATGAAGTTTCACATTTCAGGAGGTCACCTCAGAAAAACCCAAATATGTTTTTAGCTAAGCTTGGACTTTTGCTAATGGTTATTATAATTTGCAGTTCAATCACATTAACAAACTTGACCTTGTTTGTCGGGCACACCAACTTGTCCAAGAAGGTCTGAAATATATGTTCCAAGATAAAGGGCTTGTCACTGTAAGTTTCTAGTTCATTCTCTGTCTCTTCATTGCGAGTTTCTAGTTCTCTTTCATGGCATACATAAAACCCATCCTAACAATTGTTATCTTCTACTGGTGCAGGTGTGGTCTGCACCAAATTATTGTTACCGGTGTGGAAATGTTGCATCGATATTGAGCTTTAATGAGAATATGGTAGTAGTTTACTTCTTATTCGCTGCTCTCTCTCTCTCTCTCTCTCTATATATATATATATATATTACACACACATGGGGTTTTTACATCTACACTCCCTGGAGATAGAATAGTACAACTGGCACACGCTTAGATGAAAAAGCTACAAACCCTTCCCCTGAGTTTTGAAATTTTCTAATTACCCCATTCCATTAGGATCTAGGTGAACTTATGAGTGAATTAACAGTTTTACCCTCTACTTAAATTAGGAAAAAAAAGGGTCTAATTTTTTTTGAAATATAACCAGATTTCTTTTTAAATTTAGTTTACTCTTGGATTAAAATTTTCAACTCCTCGTTTTTCAGTTTTTCAGTTTTTTAGTTGATGAGGGTAAAACGGTTAGTTCACTTGTAAATTTGCCTAAACCCTAACATTATGTGGTGATTTATAATTTTTAAACTCAGAGGGGTAGAGTGTGTAATTTTCATATAAGTGATTACGAGTTGTAATTAAGTGAACTCTCAGGAGTGTAGATAAAGAAAAAAAAAACATATAAAGGGTGTGCCTGTCTCTCACTCTCTCTATGTAATAGTTTGTATACTTTATACTATTCTGCATGTAAGCAAATGATCATTTTATGACCATACTGATATAGATTCTGGATTAGGCAGGGACTTTTAGCTCTTGACCTAGAAATTTTAACTTCCTTCCTTAAAATACGTAATTAAATTTAGGGATAATTACACAGACCCTGCTCTTGAGGTTTGCTTAAAAATCCAAAAAACCATCGAAACCTTGAAACCTTACAAATACCCCCATGGTCAACTGAAACCTTACAAATACCCCCCTTGAAACATAAAAATGTAAACATAATACTCCCTGAAAAACCTAACTGTAAGGTTGCTAGGTTCCGATGGTTAAAGTGCAAACGGCGCATACCCCAGGGGGTTTTGTGTAATTGACACTTACATTTTATCTAACTTGGTAATTTCTGGTTTCTTGTTCCTCTCTCTTGCATTAGGAGAGAGAAGTGAAGTTCTTCACCGAGACTGAAGAGAACAACCAAATGCGAGGACCAAGAACTGGAGTGCCTTACTTTCTTTGATTCAGAAATTGTTTATTATCTATCAACAGACCAAAACATTAGGTGTTTCGTAGTGCTGCTTCAAATTCGGAGTACAAGAAGAAACATATATTTGCACTGCAAAATATCCTGCTTTTTATATAGTGTTTATGTGTATCAGATAGCTTTGAGGAAGTTTTATCTCTTCTTTTTTTTCCTTTCTTTTTTAACAATTCTGTTTACCTTCATTGTTTGGAGTACTGATAAGTTAAAAGAAGTTTCAAATTAAAATTAATTATGTACAATGAGTTCGACTTTGCGTAATGCCTCTCAGCTTGTGTTGTTTTCACTTTTGATGTTCTATAATTGCTCTTTACTTAATTTGGCAACCATTTACTTCCTTTAATATTATTGGTGACTCACTGACTTCCTGTAGATTTTTATTTTTGAAAATTGATTTTCAAAAAGGAATTGAAACCGGTACAAGTGCGCCGAAGAGCTTTTACTAAAAAATAAATCAGTTAACGCAAAATAATTCGAGATCATGAACATGGCTAAAGAAATAGCTGATCATGATCAAATGCAAGAAGGCCGTCAAACAAAACAAACTAACAAAGAACACCATTCGACTTCGTCTCCTGAGTCCTGACCTCTCCAAAAAATTAAACAAATGTGCTCCCAACCCACATTGCTAGCAGAAAAGTAACAACTATTTGACTTCATCACTAATGCTGAAGTAAAGGCATACTATTGAAAATTGAATTTTTTATTATTTATACTCTCAAAAATCATTCAGCAGTTCAGATATACCAAACCGAATCATATTTATAATTTTTTTTGAAGAAATTGTAGTCAATTTTTATCTTAAAATTGCACTGAGAAAAGGTTCGATACCAAGCCGTATATATATTAAAATATATGGTTATTTTTATTAGTGAACTTAATTTAATTTTCTTAAAAAATATGAAAGAGAGAAAAGCCATATTAGTATATATTAAAAATCTAATACTTTTAAATAAAATATTAATATCAATTCTAATGTAATTAAAGGAGCAGAGAACTATACTTTGTGAGAACTTTTATTCCCAACACACATAAAATAATAAATTGATGTTAGAAGTTAGTATATTTTTCGATTTTGGTTAGTTCATGATTAAAGTTATTTAAAATCACAATACCACATCGAAATGACGAAACCGCATCAAATCGTACTGTCGATTTTACTTTACAAAACCGTAATTCGTAATTTATCATTCCAAAAACCGCCACATAACAATTCAATTTGAAATTGACAAAAGAAAATTAGAAAAACGAAACCGATTCGAGAGCAGCTCCCATCTTTGTAGTCATGTAGGGCAAAAATTCTCAAAAAATCTACACCAAAATAATAAAAGTTAAAAAGATTTTTAATATTGATAAAAGCAAAAAAAATACGGGGACTATTTTGTAATAAAAGTAAAAACCCAGGATGGTCTTAAAAATATCGCCGGGGCAGAAGGGTTGAAGAATAATTATTCTGTGAATCTCGTCTTTGAGTGAAAAACGAGCGCTCCCTCTCGCCTCTGCAATTTTTCTCCGCCCGTGCCTCCGTCTTCGATCGACAAGGCTCTCGCTCGGTCATTCTACTGTGTATATCCAATTTTTCTTCCATAGACGGAAGCAAATACATTCATATTTACAGTTGCTGCTGTTGATTGGCTGTAATTCGTCTGAAAATCAGTTTTTAAATTGAGAAACCAATAGGATGGATTTGGACCAGTGGATATCAAAGGTGAAGGAGGGGCAGCACTTGTCCGAAGATGAGCTTCAACTCCTCTGCGAATACGTATGTAGTACTCCTTCTTTCGCGCTTTTCATTTGTTTAAATTGTTGTTTCATATGAGTTTGTTGAGGAAATTGAAGAATTTATTTACTAGAAGGAAGGGACAATTGGGAGAAGAGTCGGAAGATGTCCATTTTCCAAGAGTGTTGCGTTTTAGTTTCTGGTAGTTAGGGTTTTGCGTTGGGCATTTGGTATTTGTGGCAGCTGATGTTTTGGTGCAACTTTGAATGGTACAGACTTCTAGGGCTGTTACTTTTTCAGCCAAGAGAAAGGGTTTATGAGGGTTTGTATTGGATCTGGGTCTCTTTAGCAGCTTTTATTTCTTTGTTGAATGGATAGTTCCTTATAATATTCTGTGAATCTACTTTTTGGCTTTATAACTAGGTCATGTAAATTCACTATTCTGTTGATTATGTGACTAAGAACCTGTACTGTCTGTTCTGAAATAGTTTTGTAGTTTTTTTCCCACTACAGAACGTTTTGTATTTTGATTTCTTCACCGCTACCTCCATCTAGAAAGCCGTACTTCAGTTTTCCAGCTTATATATATTGACTGTTCATTTTCTGAGAATTTGATGCATTTTCAGAATGATACACCTGTTATACACATTTTAGCCCGTGAATACTGCTTTTGCGCTGCATCTTTACTTCTTTGAGGTTCTTGCGATGACATACAGCTGCGTTTTTTAGTTGCTGAGGAGAGACTGAGTTGTTGTTGCTCTATCCTTGCTTAGTTAGGGCCCTCCTTATTTCAAACCAATGCTTGCCTACATCAAGTGCGACATCATTATAATCATTACATGCATAGATCTTTATAATCTTTTTGGTACGAGAAAGTAATTTAAATTCTCGACACAGCATATATTATCTTTCCCACCTTGCTAATATACTAATGGTTGTAAAATACTGTGGAACTGGATATGAGGGGAACCGGGCTTGGGGCAGTCCTTTTCTTCACTGCAGTAATCAAATACCGGTTTCTTATATTAAGTGGAGGACATCTATTTGTAGGTTTTTTTTGGTCTTTATGACTTTTTTAGAGTTTAGCCCAGAATTATGATCTTCTTGCTCTGAGTCATAATTGAAATTGGCTGGTTTAATCAATTATGAGGTCTACATAGAAATCAGTAATTCTCTTGCAATATGCAATGGCAAGTTGGCAACTATGTGCACTTTCCACTTGCCTTCTTAGACTGCTGAAAGACTGCTTTCTGCTTAGACATCACTCAAGCTCGTGCCTCAGGCTTAGACTGCTGAAAGACCAGCTAGGAAATGGCAACTACGTGCACTTTCTACCTACTGGATGCTTCTTGTAGCTTCAGAGCCAAACTCATGGTTGGTTAAAAAAGTTCTATAGCGTCAAAGTCTGATACTTGCCTGTTGGCCCTTAGCTAATTGTCAATTGACTTGTAGTGGTAGACCACTGCAGCTCAGCTCATTTGATTTGCTTGTTATATTTGAGCTTCTTAATTGCTTCACATATTTTCAGTTTAATGATATCTTTTCATTTACTTTTCTTGTGGATATTCTGTTCTCAATTTGTTCTTAAGTCTTGTTTGCTCCTACCATTCAGGTAAAGGAGATCTTGATCGAGGAGTCAAATGTGCAGCCTGTCAATAGTCCAGTCACAGTATGTGGGGATATCCATGGACAGTTCCACGATTTAATGAAACTTTTCCAGACCGGAGGCCACGTACCAGAGACAAATTACATTTTTATGGTAAATAGTGTATCTTGTCTTGTATAGGTTGATTTGTTCCCAATCAATGTCTATTGTAAATTTGTAATTTCAACGTGAAACTTCTTAATTTTTGGCAGGGGGATTTTGTTGATCGTGGTTATAATAGTCTAGAAGTTTTCACCATTCTTTTGCTTCTCAAAGCAAGGTACGTAAACCATGATTTTTTTTTTAAATCATGGTTGCAATATGCATTTCCTGATTCGCTTTCTAGCCAGCTTACCACATTATCAACTATATTATTTTTGGGCAGATTTCCTGTTTGATCTTTCAAGGAATGTGCTAGTAGCAATATTGTTATTCAAATAGCAGCAATCTTTAGTTGTCATTTTTCTATATTGTTGAAGAGTTGGCACAATATATGATTATATGAAAAAATAACTATAGTGGAGCTGTTGATGCATGCTTCTCCTGTATGAACTATGTAGTTTTCCTCTCCAGTAAAAAATGTATAAACTATTATTTCAGAGTAGTTGGTAGTTCTTAACAAACACAGTGTTTCGTTGGGATTTAAATCTTCTATATATCTAAAAAATTAGTTGTTGATGACATTTTTGTTGGGCTTTCTGGGAGGAGATTTAAAGTTGTTTAAGTAACAAATTTTGGGGAAACCATGTTTTAGTTGTTTTTTTTAGATGCTCATTTGAGCAAATTAATTTTCTTTTGGAGTTTATTTTTAACAAGTTACTTATCTTTTTTGTATTTGCTACCAGATACCCCGCTAACATCACTCTCTTACGTGGAAATCATGAAAGCAGGCAACTAACACAGGTAATTAATATTGTGGAGTTCAACAATTATATTTCCATATCCAGAATAATTACTGAAATCTGTAAATATGTTTTAAATGACTGCACCACTGTGAAAATTAGATTGTGTATTCATGTTGACATCTAATACACATTTTATCTCGCAAAATATGTGGGATGTTACAATCAGCCCTCGTTGGACACATGATATCCTCATTGCATTACTAACATACTCCCGGACTGCCCGCTGTACACGTCCGACCAAGTACCAACTGATAGTATCCCTGGCTTCGATTCTAGTACAACTCAAGCTTTTTCTCCTTCAACCATTGGGGATATAACATCTAGCCACCGAACCTGCTGTCATATAGGGCCGTAACTGTGCAGGTTTATAGGAGCCATTTCTTAGGATTCTCGATAAATTTAGGGAACTCACTTTTCACCTTTTGTTCTATTCTTCACACACACAACCCAAACCTGCAATTCTGTCTTATGTGTTTTGACCTGGTCTTGCTTTCGAGAGAGGTGCTTGATTTACTCCGTGACTAGTATGGAATTGATTTGACCAGATTCGGAATTACAGATGAGTTCCATAAATTTATACCATTTCTTTAAGAGTAAAGGTCAGTTTTTGATGATTTTGTATAATTCCACACGATTTCCTTAATGTAATGGTTGAGAGTTGTAGGTGTCACATCGGATAAATATTTTAGGAACCTAGGTTGAATTTACTCCATTTGTTTCTAGCAAAGTATTCTTATGCTTGGAACTGTGAAGTGTTGATGAGGAGTTGTTTTTGGCAGGTCTATGGGTTTTATGATGAATGCCAGAGGAAGTATGGAAATGCTAACGCTTGGCGATATTGCACGGATGTTTTTGACTTTCTAACTTTATCCGCAATTATAGATGGGACTGTATGGACTCGCTATCTCTCTCAACCATTAATATTTATGTTTAATATTGTGCTTTGTCAAGCAAGTGTCTGAGGTCCCATAGAAATTGACTTAAAGAACTGATCATATCCAGAACATCCTACAGAGAGTAGTTTAGTTGTTTTTAATTGCTTTCTTTGATGGTAATCAGATAATTGCGTTTTCTGGAATGCCAGGTACTATGTGTGCATGGTGGCTTATCCCCAGACATTAGAACTATCGATCAGGTTGGATCATTATTCTTTATGAAGTTGTTTACTTTGTTGCATGTTACCCTTCATTTCTGGAACTTTTCTATCTACTATGATCAGCTTTTATTTAGAAATAAGTTTATATTCGGTTTGTTGGCAGATTAGGGTTATCGAGCGTAACTGTGAAATTCCCCACGAGGGTCCATTTTGTGACTTAATGTGGAGTGACCCTGAAGATATTGAGACATGGGCAGTGAGTCCTCGAGGAGCAGGCTGGCTGTTTGGTTCCAGGGTTACAACTGAGGTGGGCTAACGGGAAGTGAGAGGATATAACTTTTTACATATAGCCCCCTCGGAGATTAATTAATTACAACTCTTAACCCAATTTTGAAAAACATTACAAATGCAGCACCCCCCCCCCCCCCCCCCCCCCCCCCCCCCCGGCGGCAACCCCAAACACATACACGTTTGAAATATTACCCCCGAGCACCCACGTGTTTGAAAATATACTACTAATCCCCCACGAGTTTGAAAATATACCTCCGAAATTTGATGGGTGCTTAGAGGTAATATTCCAAACTCATGGGGGTGTGTCGTAAATATTTTTCAAATTCGGGGCATGAGTTGTAATGAATGAATCTTTCTAAGGGGCTAGGTCAAGTTAACCCAACTTTTTAGGAGTAATATTGCGACTGATGAAGTTTCAGTTTTGAGGAGATCACCTCAGGAAAACCCAAATATGTTTTCTATGTGTGCTGTTTTTAGCTAAGCTTGAAATTTTGCTAATGGTTATTATAATTTGCAGTTCAATCACATTAACAAACTTGACCTTGTTTGTCGGGCACACCAACTTGTCCAAGAAGGTCTAAAATACATGTTCCAAGATAAAGGGCTTGTCACTGTGAGTTTCTCTCTCTCTCTCTTGCTTGCGAGTTTCTAGTTCTCTTTGATGGCATACATGATACCTATCCTAGCAATTGTTACCTTCTCCTGGATTTTCTTACTCTTGAATTGTTGATGATGCAGGTGTGGTCTGCACCAAATTATTGTTACCGGTGTGGAAATGTTGCATCGATATTGAGCTTTAATGAGAATATGGTAGTAGTTTGCTTCTTATTTGCTGCTCTCTCTCTCTCTCTCTCTCTCTCTCTCTATATATATATATATATATATATATATATATATATATATTACAATTGGCACCCGCTTGGATGAGTCACAAAGCCCACCCGAGTTCGAAAATTTTCTAATTACCCCATTCCGTTAGGGTTTAGGTGAATTTATGAGTGGATTAACAGTTTTACCCTCAACTTAATATTAGGAGAAAAAAGGTCTGTTTTTCATTTTAAATATCCAGATTTATTTATTTTTTAATTTGATTTACTCTTAAATTTTGAATCTCCCATTTTTCAGTTTTTTAATTGAGGGTAAAACGGTTAGTTCACTCATAATTCACCCGTACCACAACATAATGGGGTAATTTGTAATATGTTAAGCTCAGGGGGGTAGTTTGTAATTTTGTCACTCATAATCTTCCGCATGTAAGCAAATGATAATTTTATGACTGCTGATATGGATTCTGGATTAAGCCCTACTTTTGACTGTTGACCTAGCTAAACTGAATTAAGTAACTGCTGTAAAATCCCTAACTAAATTTTTAATCTAACTTGGTAATTTCTGGTTTCTTGTTCCTCTCTCTCTTGCATTAGGAGAGAGAAGTGAAGTTCTTCACAGAGACTGAAGAGAACAACCAAATGCGAGGACCAAGAACTGGAGTGCCTTACTTTCTTTGATTCAGAATTTGCTTTTTATATAGTGTTTATGTGTATCTCAGATAGCTTTGAGTAAGTTTTATCTCTTCTATTCTTCTTCTTTTTTTTTTTTTTTTTTCTGTTTACCTTCATTGTTTGGATTACTGATAAGTTAAAGAAGTTTCAATTAAAATTGATCATGTACAATGGGTTCGACTTTGTCTAATGAGTCTCAGCTTGTGTTGTTTTCACTTTTGATGATCTATAAATTACTGTAATTTAATTAACCCCATTGCTCTCTACCCATGAAACACGGACACGGTGATACAGATTTTTTTATGATATTTTATACTAGGAAAGTGTCGGATACGGTATCGGACATAACATGACACGGTAGGATAGAATTTTTAGAAGTGTTATACATTCATAATATTTTTATCATAGATTCAACCATCATCAGTATATAATTTTCTAATATGAAATTATTATTTTTATTTAATTTGACTCGTGTATTCATATTAAATTGAAAAAAAAACACGTATTTGGAATGACTTGACGAACAATATCTTACTTTGATGATAAAAAGGCTTGTATAGATTTTACATTTTTTTTAGATTGAAAACAAATATTATAAATTTTTTAATATATTTTACGTGACATGATACGATGTTAAGAGTCCAAAACTACTTAGGTCGAATCAATACCAAATTTTTGGGAGGATCAATCGACCTAAGTATCAAATCTTAAGGTTAAGGAACTAGACCCAGTTACCCTCTTATGACATAACCAAGTGAGGTGAGGTTGACACACTTGACCATCTCCTAGGTCAGATTATTCGACACATCAAGCTAAAGGATTACTTTCTTGATTAGGCAAAATTCTGACTAATTTGATCGAACCATTCATATTACCATAACTTTATTTTAGAGTTGTGGAGCATCTTGATATGGCAATACGCTGACAAATTTGACTGAATCAGTCACATTACTATACCGTTATTTCAGAGTTGTCGGAGCGTTAAATGTCCGTCGTGTAGATATCCAAATAGATATTAAACCTGACACAAACATGCCTTTAAAAAGTCTATCGGTCAAGGTTATATACATTCGAACACATGTATTTGTGTACACATCATATCCTATGCAACTACACTGATAAATTATTATGGTTTGCAAGTACTTTTAATAATGTCTGAATGCATGACCTCACCATCCTCAAGATTATATATGACTTCAAAATTTGTGGTCTACCCAACTCTTCCAAATAGTTCACATGTATTTTTTTATTTCAAGTTGAGACGTACCCTACTCTACAAATCTTTAGACGATCGATCGAACCTTACGACCATCAAATCAAACAACCAAAATTTGATAAAATCAATATCCTAACTTGATGTCGGTATTAGGTAGTTTCTTAAAGTTTTAATTATTCATAAATATGAAATAAAATCAAATATACATATCATTCATATTTAATTGAAAGTTGCACTAACTTTAGCTACCTATTAAAGAAAATAGGCAAAATTACAATCTCACCCTGCGACTTTTGCTAGTTTGTTTACCTTAGTAGGCCCCTATAGGGCTATAAGCTATATATTCCCATTGCTCTCGCTTATTTCTTCAAATTCCATATCGGCCCCAATTTCTAGGGTTTTCTTTCATCGCCCCACCCTAAACAATTCTCACATCACTCTCTCCTACTCCAGGTAAAATTTTCAGCTCCCATCTTTTAATCTAATCTTTTTATTCAATTCTTCTTATGCTTTTCTTTGCTGCTCGATTGTTGGATTACCCGTTCTTTTCCTGCATTATTATCTGTGTATTTTAGATTTCTTTTGCTGCTATTCTGGAAAATTTTGTCGGGTTTTGGGTTGACTTATTATATACTTCAACCGGAAAGGGAGAGGGAAACTC
The DNA here is from genome assembly GCA_958496215.1 of Verbena officinalis. Classification (NCBI taxonomy): domain Eukaryota; kingdom Viridiplantae; phylum Streptophyta; class Magnoliopsida; order Lamiales; family Verbenaceae; genus Verbena; species Verbena officinalis. The sequence continues at coordinate 4,987,762 of OY292385.1, forward strand.
TCAGTTTCCACCTTGATAATTGGGTTGATTCTTAAGACGTTAATTTTTATCTTTCATTAGGTATTAATCATGGCAAAGGTAATTTGAATTTCTGGGCAGCAGTGTAATGGTGTTAGGCTTTTGAGATTTCTTTCTTTTCGCTTCTTTTCTTTGTATTTTTCTGAATATTGTTAGAATAATCCAAACAAGGAATCTTTTTTAAATAATGTAAATACCCATGCATTTTATTTTATAAAATATATATCATTTATACATTTTTGAAAATAAAGCTTTAGTCTTGGGTGGTCCATGCAGCATATGGGTAAATTATCTTAATCCTCATTTACTTCACTTTATAACCAGCATAGGTTGAATACTTGAAGCTACTTTGTGTTTTTGTTTATGTTCTCTTCAAATTGCATATACATACATGGTTGATCTGTATCCATTGCAATGGCATCGCTGTATATGATTGGCTGAAAATATCACCACCAGCTTCAGCTTGAATTCCGTATGGCCAATTTTATTGGATTTTTAGGCATTTTGAACACGATTTCGTTCATCTTTCATAACTGCTGGATCTACTTATCATCAAATGTTTCATTTGGGGGGTTGTGTCATGTGCTCGATTACATTATTAAATGTGTAGTATCTTGGATGATTGGTTTGGCGTATGCATGATGACATGAAAATATGGAGGGATCAAAATTTAACGCATACATAGGTAGTGTTTGCAAACTCTAAAGTAAAAACATTTTCTGCTTTTGGCTTTTTTGCAGCATCTAAGGACCTGCTTTTAGCTTCCGCTTCTAGCGTTTAGGTTATTTTTGTAAAAATGGAAGTTTCTTGAGAGTAGTAATTGCTTCTTAACTTTTTTTTCCAAATACACCCTGCTTTTACTACTACACTTTTTTTACAACTTTAGCTTCTCCTAAAGAAGTAGAGTTTGCAAACAACCCCATAATGCCCCTAAGAAAGGACAAAAAGAAAGTAAAGCAGTGTTCACATTCTTTTGCTCTGATATTTGGCTTTTAGGAAATAACTTGTAGTGAATGCCAATGTATACTTTTGCTCTGGAAAACAGAATATAAGGCTAATCACTCTAATTGTAGCTGATTCATTGCTTGATTTTCTGAAGATACATGCCATGGCAAAGGGGAAGCTCATACTAATTTGCCAGTCTGGTGGTGAGTTTATAACCCAGGGTGATGGCACCTTATCATATGAAGGAGGAGAGGCAAATGCTGTGAATATAAATCATGACACCCTGTTTGATGATCTGAAATTAAAGTTAGCTGAAATTTCTAATTTGGATCAGAAAACAATTTCTCTCAAGTATTTCCTCCCAGGGAACAGGAGAAACCTCATCAGTTTGAGAAATGACAAAGATCTAAAGAGAATGATAGATTTTCATGGCAGTTCAGTAACTGCTGATATTTTCGTCGATGGAAAAGAGGGGTTTGACCATGATGCTATTAAAGTACATGCTGTCAGGTACGTAATCGTGTTTTATGTTCTTTAGCAATGCTTCCTTCCATTTACCACTATCACTATTACATTTTAATTCCAGCTTGTGATCAATCACGACATGCCAATCCTCATTTGTCCCTCACTTTTTAATAAGTGAAACATGGAGTGTTTGCATACTCTTCAAAATGCGTTTTGCATCTTTACAGCACTTCCGGATTGTTTGGAACTTGGAAAATCAGCTTATTTTAAGTTAGAAATAGAAGCACCCAAGAAACCAACTTTTAGCTTTAGTTTCAGCTTCTAGCTTCTAGATTTTTTTCGTAAATAAATGGAAGTTTGTTTAGTCTAATAAAAGTGCTTTTAAGCTTTATTTTTTGGGTTAATTACATTTGGACCTCATGTAAGTTTGCTAAACTACAAGTCATGATCCACTTTAGTCAAACGATTACACTTATACCCTACATGAGTTTCATAATTACAAGAAACACCAATTTTTAGGGTCTTTGACAGAATATTCCATTAAAGTTTTAACGGAACCATATAAAAACTTTTTTTTTTTTGTATATATGGAACTCCTATAGGATGTAAGTGTAATTGTTTTGAAGGGTCACGACTTGTAGTTTAGCAAACTTCCATGGGGTCCAAATGTAATTAACCCTTATTTCTTTTCTAAACTTTTCTCTTTCTCTTTTTTTCCAAACACTTGTCACTATTATTACTCCATCTTTTTACAGCATTAGCTTCTCAAAAAGTAGAAGCGTTAGCAAACAACCACATAATTGTTTTCTTGTAAAGTTACTATCAAATGTGCTTGTTGGAATGAATGAAGCCATGGAATCATACCTGCAGGGATGGTGGCATGAAACTTGCTGAGACAGTAAAGCACATTTCTGATCCCCCAACTATTAATCTAAACAATGATGCCGATCAGAATGCAGACATCTCGAGCCCAAGTCAAGAATCCACCGACTCACCCCAATCTTCTGAAGATGGTGGATCTGAGAATGATTCTGAATATAAACCACGTTTGAAAGCTGTCAATCTTGATGGAAGCCCAGCAGATACCGTGAAGAAGCGGAGACGAACAGCCTCGTGGAAGATCGGTGCACATGGACCAACTATTGTTGCAGTTACTGATAATAACAATGGGGAAATGAGAAGAAGAAGAAGGCGAAAGAGTAATTTAGGTTCCAATGATAATAACAACTTGGATGAAAGCCAACAACAAGATGATGATGATGATGATGTACCAGATGAAAGTTTAGTCGCCTCCTGGAGAGACTGCATAACCGGTGTTGGACAGGATTTTAAAAGTGTGAAAGAGTTTCGAGAGTCCCTACAAAAATACTCTATTGCTCACCGATTTGGCTTTAAATTGAAAAAAAACGACTCAAATCGAGCGAGCGGCATTTGTGTGGAGGATGGCTGTTCTTGGAGTATCCATGCATCTTGGGTTCCTGCTTCTCACTCGTTCAGGATAAAAAAATTCAACAATTCACACACATGTGGAGGGGAATCTTGGAAGAACGCTCATCCCGCAAAAAAATTGTTGGTTCGTCTTATCAGGAAGAAGTTAGTCGATTCCCCGCATCCCAAGACGAAAGAAATTGGTAAAAGCATTTCGAGGGATTTCGGGATTGAGTTGAAGTATACACAGCTAAGACGTGGGATAGAGGTTGCTAGAGAGCAGCTTCAGGGTTCCTATAAAGAGTCGTACAATCGCTTGCCTTATTTCTGTCAAAAGCTGGAAGAGACAAATCCTGGTTCTTCTGTTAAGCTGAAAACCGATGATGAGAAAAAATTCCAATCCCTTTTCATCTCTTTGCATTCCCGTATACATAGTTTCCAGAATTACTGCAGGTAACCCCATAACTTTTTTTATTTTGCAATTCTATTATTCTGTACAAAGTTTTAGAGAAAATTTTTGCTTTTGATTTGGCCCCATAAAAAAAAAAGGGGTTAATACATTTGGATCCCATGGGAGTTTGCTACAAATTGTGACCCTCTTAGTCAAACAATTACGCTTACACCCTACAGTAGTTCATAATTATAAAAAAGACCCAATGTTTAGGGTTTTAACTAATATTCCGTTAAATTTTTTATGAAACCCTAAGGAACCCTAGAACATTTGGGCGTTTTTTATAATTATGAAACTCCTGTAGGGTGTAAGTGTAATTGTTTGTTTAAGAGGGTCATGACTTGTGGTTTAGCAAACTTCCATGGGTCCAAATGTAATTAACACAGAAAAATTCAATATTCTATTAATACTTCGGATATGTTAATCTCGTCTCCCGTCACTAAAATTCCCGGCTCCGTCCCTGACTGCAGGCCCATTCTTTTTCTCAATTCCACATCTCTCAAGTCGAAATACCAAGAAAGTTTGCTGACAGCCACTGCAGTCGATGCAGATGACGGATTCTTTCCAGTTGCATTCGCAATTGTCGATACTGAAAATGACGAGACCTGGCACTGGTTTCTCGAGCAGCTAAAACCCACAATTTCGACCACCCAACCCTTAACCTTTGTCTCCGACAGCGAAAAGGGATTGAAAAAACCCGTTCAAGAAATATTTGAAAACTCCCATCATGGTTATTCCATGTTCCACCTTATCGAAAGCTTCAAGCGAAACCTGAAAGGTCCGTTCAACGGAGAAGGACGAGGCGTTCTACCCGGGAAAATCTTGGCTGCTGCACATTCAGTACGTCTTAGTGGCTTCAAAAAGTTCACCGAACAAATTCAACAGATTTCCCCAAACGCTTATGATTGGATCACTAAAATCGAGCCCGAAAATTACACGAGTCTCTCATTCAAAGGGGAACCCTACAACTACATAGTCCAGAACATCGCCGAAACATACGGTAAAATTATCGACGAAGTCCGAGAATGCCCCATAATGCAGAAAATCGAAGCGCTGATCAACGCGATAAATGAGGACATAAACACCCGTCGGGAGGAGTCGGGAAAATGGAACAACACGAACTTGGCTCCGTCGAAAGAGAAAAGACTAAATGAAGAAGCTCTCAAAGCACAAGGTTTGAGAGTGTTCATCTCGTCGGACGTTCTATTCGAGGTTCACGACGATTCGACCCATGTCGTGAACGTCGAGAAATTGGAATGCACTTGTTTGGAATGGATACAAGATAATATTCCGTGTCGCCACGCAATAGCGGCTTTCAATTCCTCGGGGAGGAGTGTCTATGAGTATTGTTCAAGAAAGTTCACCGTGGAGAATTATCGGTCGACTTATTTCGAGTCTATAAATCCCGTTGTCGGGATCGGAGCACCTTCTTGGAAAGAAGATAATGACGGAAGTTCTGATGATGTTAAGGTTTTTCCTCCGGCTGCACGTCAGCAGACGAAGAAGGAGCAGAATAAAATCGAGGATCCAGATAAGAGGACGGTTACTTGTTCGAAATGCAAGGAACCTGGGCATAATAAGGCTTCTTGTAAGGCCAATTTATAGGTAGGATTTGTTTTTATGTATATGATGATGCTGTACAGGATTGTATATCATATCAAAATTGAGAAACTCTTTATGGATTTTTATTGTTCTAATTTTAGGTGGTTGAGTTTTATTTTGGGTTCGTTATGAGAGATAAGTTGTTTTATAGGGACATTTCGTGTATGTTATGGTTAGTAAGGTTTCTTTGAACAATTATTTGATTTCACTCTTTACGTTAGAATAGAAAAGTTTTATTCCAACTTATTTGAAGGAGGGAGTATAGGTTGGATAGTAGAGTTAGTCAACTTTTTTGGAATGATAGTCCCTAATTGGACATCTGCAATAACTGAGTCTAGAAAAAATTGCATGGAAAACCAAAGAAAAAAGAAAAAAAGCAAGGAAGTGTAAACAACATAAGTTATGGAATATGGATCTATTCATGTTGGAAATATCCATGTGGAACAAGTGAACAATTTAATTTTCTCTCGATTTCACTAAATTTGGTGTCAAACTGTATGATATGATATGATATGTAACTTTTTCTTTATGCAGCCAATAATTTAGATTTTGTTACATCTATATTTCATGTAAGAAAAAAATTTAAAATAAACTATGTTAAATCTAAATAAAACTAAAATATAAATGTGATTAAATCTAAACTTAATAGATTATTATTAAATCAATATTAGGAAATTTAAACTTATAACTCAATGTTAATTATGAATTGCTCTAGGTAATGGGTTGGAATTGGATTGGATTAAATCCGAAACGAAACCAAATATAGACTCTTAATGGGCTTTCTATAGGCCCAAAAGAGAGGCCCATATCAAAAAAAGGTGTAGATCTGATGAATTTTCGTTTGGGAGAAAAAAATTTCCCATAAAAAACAGCACGCAATCAATCAATTCAAGTATAATGGCCGGCGGCGAAGAGGAATCGGTCGAGGCGGCGGCGGCGGCACGTAGAGAGAGGCTGAGAGCGCTTAAAGCTGCCCAGGAACTCCTCAACACTCCCGACGATAATGCTAAACCTACTGAGAGACCACCACAACAGGAGCAGCAGGAAAAAGAAGAGGAAGATGATAATGAAGATGAAAACGATGAGTAAGCTTCCTCTCTGATACCTCCTTTCTTCCCTGTTCATGTTCTGCTTGAAATTTTGTCGTTCTCTGTGCTGCGTACTTTTCTTTACATTCTATTTTCCGAAACGAGACCGAATCTTGCAAGGAAGAATGATTATTTTATGCTTTTCTGAGAGTTTTTACATGTTGATAGGGACACTGAAACCTAAGAACAGTGCTTAACTCAGTGGAGTTTTTATCTAGGGCTAGTGGTGCAAGTCTTTTTCCCTCTTGGAGTAATTAGGTTGCTGATTCTTTTCAGTTAATTTAGTTTGTAGAATCTCCGAGACCACTTGATCTTTTCAATTCAAGGGTAGTGATGTAGTAATATACGATAGTAATCGATTTTAGTATAATCATATAATAGATAGATGTGTATAGTTTGAAGGTAAATTTAGTAAAGTGCGATTAGAAAGTGACAAAAATGTATATGAAATTCTGGTCATTACGGTAGCAACGATTAAACAGTACAATGGCAAAGAAAATTTACGTGCTACTGTGACACATTTTTTTATATGAATATTTTACATAAGTATGATAATGGAACTATGTTTAAATTCCAGTACAGTTATTTTGTTAAGTGATGGTACTCTATATAAGTATGTGTAGTATGCTCTGTTTCGATAAAGGGCTGCAACGTGTTCTACAGGCTTGTAGCGGCCTTTTGTTGCTTTTAGTGGAGTAGTATGAGTATTAGAAGTGTGAGATGATTTATTTATAGTAACATCATGATTTCGTACATAGGGTTTTCTTCTCGCATTTGATTGTATAATCTTCTTTAAGTTTGATGTTGTTTTCTAAATCAAAAAGCGCTCGATGATTTCTGAATTCAGGCATTATGTGTATATCAAGTGTCAATTTACCATGACTGCCCCTCCCTTGAATACAATATGTTCTTGGTCAATAATTGGTGGTATGTAATTGATGACATACTTGTGGTGGATTTAATCTCGAATATAACTCCTCTTTATTGTTTGCAGGAACTTTAATATGAAATTTCGGAATTACCTTCCTCACGACAAGCAACTTCAAGAGGGTAAACTTGCCCCGCCCGTCTTACCTAAATTTGAAGACCCTGTTCTAGCAGCTCCTCCTCTGGAGGAGAAGAAAGAGGTGATTCATAAAGTTCTATTACATGTTCTGTCTTTCTTCTCTCTCTCTCTCTCTCTCTCTCTCTAATATATACTCATGTGATCAAACATTGATAACAAAATTCAGGATCCGTTTCTAAACATAGCACCGAAGAAACCGAATTGGGACCTTAGGAGGGATGTGCAGAAGAGACTTGACAAGCTTGAAAAGCGTACTCAGAAAGCGATGCTCAAACTCATGGGTATGAGATCTTTCTTTGTCTTTTCATACATGAATACGTTTTCTCTTGTGCTTGTTGATATGCTGATTTATGCATTTAATCAGTGATCATAGCTGATCATAGCTATTTGTCTAAGAGTAGATTTAATCAAAGAAGTATATTGGTTAATGCTGGAAGGCATTCTGGATTAATTTTTACACCCAACTTTATCACCTCAAATTTTGAACAGATTTTAGGTGGCTAATGTTATATTGAGTTGAGGCTTCTGACTAAAAGCAATGTATTAAGGTCAAGAACCTAAATGTTTGTAGCATCTTGAGTAACTTGTGTAGCTGTTAATAATGGACTTCAATTTAGCATGAGCCTTGTTTTGGGGCTTTCATTTTAAATACGATTTCAGTCTTTAATATCTTAAACATTTGTGTTTAGTGCTTTGTGTCTTTAATCCGCATATCCAAGTTTGCATGTGTATGTTCTCATTGTAAGTGGTGTTTTGTGCAGAACAAGAGGAAGCAAAAAGAAGATCAGATGCAGAAAATGTAGTAGAAGAAGAATGAATCAGTTATGTTATTTTTCTAGGGAGGAAATGTAGAATTTGACTAAAAGATTAAAAGAAAGGTGAATGAGGATGTTGTTAAAAGCGATTAAGAAACGAATTCTGTCATATATATCTATGTATATGTAGTGGTTTTTTCGTCTACACTCCAAAATTCTATTTTTTAAATACTAATTTAATGTTGTGATATTATTTTAATCTATTTATGACATTTTTTTATTAACTTAAATTCGTAAAAGTATATATATATATTTTTAAATATGGTGTTACATTGAATTATTTCCTATGTTATTTTTCGTTTATTTAAAGATTAAGAACTCGGCCATTGTAGGGAGGTTTTCACAAGGAAGAATCCAAAAATTATTAAAACATTGGAAGCAAACTTGATTGATGATTTGTGGCCACTCAAGGAAAAGGAGTGGTATAATGTATATTATTGGACATATTACTCCACAAGTTTCAAATATGACTCCCATATACATATTCTATCAACACATTGGATCATAACTTTTCAATTTATGAGAGCCAAGAAAAAAAATGGAAAAAGAAAACCACAATTATTCTGTTATTATGTTGACAGAAAACTTCCTTCTTTACTTCAAGTTTCAAGATTACAAAGTATGCACTTTTCTACACCACTTTGGAAGTGTTGGATTTGGGAAAAACCAACTTCTTATTTTAAGCAGAAGTAAACTAAAAGTACGAATCTTTTTTTTTACTCAAAGCAGTAGAGTTTGCAAACACCCGCTAAAAGTTTCCGTCTAGTGTGAACATGCAAGAAATAGGAAAACCAACACTTATAAATTATTTACATTCAAAAAAATTAATCCATAGTTGTTTAGCTTATGGGCTGATTAGGTGGTGGGCCCATCGACAGTTTAGACTGTTTACATTTCCTGAAGAAAAAAAATCTAAGCAGTCTTATTTTGGGCTGCTTGTTTACATTTGGATTGTTAATAACCCAACTCTTTTGAAATTCAAAATTTGAATTTGAGTTTTTTTATTTTCTTTTTTAGTTATCTATTAAGGAAAAATTACAGTTAGACCCCAAAAGAGTTTTTTAAATTACAACTCGTGACCATCTTAGTTAAATAATTACAGTTACACCTCACATGAAATTAAATAATTACAAAATACACCCAAGTATTAGGATTTCTTTGGGATCTAAGTGTAATTGACTAATTTCCCCAATCTATTAAATGTGTTTAAGTTTAGTTTCATGTTTAATATTTCCTATATTTTGTAATATGTGGGCGTATTGTTAAATTTAAGTTTCTTGGCATTACTATTTTGATTTAAATTTTTTTAATTTTACTGCACGAAAAATTGTGTTAAACTTGATGTGCCGGATAATTACATATTCACCCCTGCGTTGTTATTACACTGCATAAATAGTTCATATTTAATTTTTTTTAAAGATTACATTAGTTGATTTTGACATAATTGTATATTGTTGCTTCTTGAAATATTTTTACAGCAAAAAAATATGGATTATAAATTACACAGGCGGCAAAATAAAAAAATGGGCGGCAAATTAGGCCTATATCCATTGTGTTTACATTGAACGTCTATTGGTTATGGGCGGATAATGATCTGCTATATTAAGCTCACCTAATAGCAATTGTTATATAAATCATCCATAGTCAATATTAAGCAAGGGCTGGGCTTACAACCCGTATCAGTGAAGCATGAAATGTAAACTAACTTTTTGTTATTTTGGACAGATAACTTGAGTTATTTGCCATGTAAACAATTTCTTAGCCATTTAAAGTATTAGCTTTTCTACACTTTGCCTCTTGATATTTCAATTTTCACTGGTTGCAATATAAAGTTTTTCAGTTTATTACAATTTACCATATGACGACAGTTTTCGAAATCAAAATGCTTCGAACTTATAGACAAGATACTTGAAGAGAACTATATATAATAATAAACTTGAACAGTAAAGATAACCCCAAGGACGGGTTTACTTCACTTTCGCCCAGATAAGTTCTCATCTATATATATATTTTTTTAAAAGTACTCAGCTAATTTGGAGAGATTCACGTTCACCTGTTAAAATAATAATGGAACAATTTTAAGAGAGGATGGTGATGGTAATGGTAATATTAAAAAACAGTGGCGTTAACGTTAACTGGGGAAGCAATGTAAACCCGTCCCAAGAATATAGAAGGAACTGATTGGCTGACAATGCTCCAAATATTGAATTCTCCAATTCAAAGCACTTGCACACCACTTGAGTGAACCGGTACAAAAGCACAAATTATGTTCATCTGTTGAAGTGTTAGGGTAATAAAGTGGGCTAACTCTCTTCAGTTCTTCTCTATCAACCCCTCCAACCATTGTACCTTCTGTTCTCCCGAGCTACCTCAGGAAGTAAACTGTCTATAATATTAATATATATAAGAAAGAAATAAGTTATTAAAAATAACCTAACTATCAGTGCAGACATAATTTGGGAAAAATTCTAGTCATAACTTGGCTTGACCAAACCCAACCAATCACACAAAAAGTGTAAAACACTCGCCACGTGATTACACTGGTTTGGTCAAACCGGTATGGGCTAGAGTCAAACTTAATACCTTGAGGGTAAGTAGGAGCTCTAGTAATTTAACCAACTATAGTAATGCAAGGCACGTGGCGGACTTTGTCGAAATCTTCACCTTCTCGTCCGTCGTTAGTCTCGAAAACCCGTTTTCCGAATTCAATCATTCCTGAAATCTTCAGTTCTTGGAGGGTGACAATGAATCTGAGTCCATTTGGAACCATCTCCAAACGCGAACACTTATTTATCTCTATTCTAGAGAGAACGGGCATGGCTCCTTGTTCCACTCTCCACTCCCTCAAGTTTGGTAAACTTTCTAGTACGAGAGCCTTGAGACGAGGGAAGGCTAATTCGTGGCATCTCATCTCTTCCCCCAAGAAGGATCTCTTATATAGACGCAGTACTTCTAAGAAAGGAAGCGTTCCCAGTATCTCCATTGGATCATTCTCAATTTCACATTCAAATAAGTACAAACTCTTAAGTCTTGACATAGCTATTTGGGCTCCACTATACTCCTCTAGCAATTTCACTATGTGCACATGTATCCTCAAGTCATGAACATCAGGACATGCAAGTACTTGCTTGAGAATCATTGATGTGAGCTGGCAATCATGTTTGATTGAGAGTTTACAATATCGAAGGTTTCCCCAATCTATGACGATGGAGTCCATTATTGCTAACAAGCTTTCATTGTCATGTACTACTGCTGAAAGACGTCGGAGCTTCTTCATTCTAGTGAGGGATTTCAAATCATGCATCAAAGTGTTGAACCCATGTAAGGTCTCCAGCTCATCTAGGGCATCCAATCTCAATCTGTACTTTCCTATCGCCTCCGTGGTACTATAGCTAGGAAGCATCAAGTGCTTTAAGCGATGCATGTTCCTTAAAACATTTGTTGGCATACGGACATTCCGGGTAAGGCCTAAATCAAGTGAATATAAGTTTGTCAAATTGCTTATAGATGATGGTAGCTTATCCAATGCACAACTGAATAAGCCCAAATATTTAAGGTGAATCAAATTGCCAATCCTTTTTGGTAATTTTCCTCCTTTAAATTTACAATTCTGGATAAGCAGAGCTCTAAGCAATTTGAATTTTCGAAAACCAAGCATGTTTTCAGGAAATTCAATTTTCTCCTCATTTTCAAGATTGAGAAATTGAAGAGATCGTACGTACTTTCCAGTATCTTCCCAAGTGTTTGTATATCCATCTTGCTCCAACTTCAGTTCTCCTTCAGAATGAATAGCTAAATGACGCGTTTTAGAACCTAACAATGATGAATTTAACAAGGTGCCAAATTTTCCACCTCGATAGTTCATAATTTGTAAACCGAAGTCCTCCTTTCTGCCTTTCGACAAACACAGCTCTCGAACTACATCATGAAGTCGGAATGTTCTGTATTTCTCTCCTTGTACGACGTCTTCAACTTGAACTTGAACGATACACCGTGAAGCCAATTCACTTATATACTGTTCGGCGATGTCCATTAATGGCTCATCCTTTCCATGATTTTCATGTGAAATCATGCCTTCAGCTATCCACAATCTGTATATGGTACGGACATTTATGTTTTCGTCCTCTCTGAATTGACCCATATAGAGAAAGCATGGTTTCAAATAATAAGGCAAATCATCGTAACTTAAGTTTAGCACGCCATGTATGTCGTTCTCTTTCTCAATGCCTTCACCCTTGTATAAGTATCTGTTGATATTTCTGTTCACTAACTCCCACTCCTTCAAAGATTTTCTTTTACTCAAGATCCCTCCAAGTAAAGAAATTGCTAGTGGCAAATAGCCCAACTTGTGTACCATTTCTTTTCCAAGTCTTTCAAGCAATTTGTCCTCCTCAGCAAAGTCTATGAAAACAAGTTAAATCAAATAGTATTAATGAAGATTACCAAAGATCTAAAGTCAGGTCTTTACAAATTTTGCAATATTGCCAATTTTGCTTTAATAGACACCTAAAAGATTACATGCATCCCCCTCTGAAGTTTATTATATTACAAATAACACCCAAATTAAGAATTATATTACAAAGTGCCCACCCAGGAATAATATTTTGCTACAGTAACATTAGGGGTATTTTGGTTATTGCATCTTTGCTGTTGGCTTACGCCAGCAAAATATGATGGAAACCTAATTGAAGGGGGCAAGTTGTAATTTAGAAACTCCTCAATGGGTGGAACAGTAATTTTTTGATTAAGAGGGTTACCAATTGTAATTTAGCAAACTCCCGAGAGGTTTATATGTAATTAACCCTTTATTTAATATGGTATTGTATTGCATTATTTCCTATGCTATTTTTCGTTTATTTGAAGATTAAGAACTCGGGAAGTGAGCGACATAAAAGGGCTATATAACAAACCTTGGATATTGCTATGCAGAAGTGCTTTCTTCTTGAGTAACTCGAATCCATCATTGATATTTAAAAGCCCCATCTCAAATGCAAATCCCGACTCTGCAACATTTTGTTTACGGGTGGTCATCAAGATCTTGCTATTTAAACCTTCAACGAGGAAGGCGTGCTTCAAGGAATCCCAGTGATCAATTTCCCAAAGATCATCAAGAACAATCAAACATTTCTTAGTATTTTGGAGATGTCGAAGATGTCCTATCATCTCCGTATCGCCCATATTCGATATATCCTCATGCTTTTGTCCCGGGATTAGCTGTTTGAGAACCTCCTCCATAACTGATCTGATATGACACTGTTGAGTAATACAAACCCAGGCGAAACATTCATAAGAATATTTAGTCTCAACATGATTGTACACTTTTCTAGCAATCGTGGTCTTCCCCATACCACCCATACCCCATATCGAAATAACTTTGTGCTTTGTCTTATCAACTATGAGAGAAACAAGTTGCTTCAAGTCATCCTCCTTCCCAACAAAACAATCCTCAATCTCGAAAGGATAGGTTTGCCTTCTCAATTGTTGGACGTTTTGAGCAATTTGCCCTTGAATTATGCTTCTTATGCCGTATTCTTGCATACTTTGTTTGACTCTTGCAATTTCGGATTTGATTTTTGCAATCTCCGAGCGGACAGAGCCTATGCTGTGGATCGAGAAGCTCTCCAATACACAACAAAATCTGCGTAATAGATGTCCTGATCTTCTGGAATAAGAAGCATTGACGACGGCATATGCTTCGATAACATCTTCAGCTCTGTGGGCGAGGTCTTTGATCTCTGTGATCCAATTGCACACGGTTTTGCTCTCTTGCTGCCTTTTGTCTGCATCTTCGAGTAGACATTTCATCTCCTTCAGCTCCGATTCTAGTCCCTTCACTTGGCTGCGCACACCAGATACGAATTTGGCTTCTTCCACCAACAGATTGGCAAGAGTTTCTAGGGCAATTGAGACTACGGCTTCCGCCATTTTCAGATCAATTTACAAGGCAAATACTTATGATTGAAACATGCTACGGCCTACGTGTAATTACATGTATATATATACAAAACAGAGTACGAAATTCAGGGGAAATGTGTATGAAATGGATAATGTGAAAACTGTAAACTGGAAAATATTCTCTTCAGATCAGTCGCCGGCGACTAATGAATGAATGGAGACTGGAGAGTTGACATTAGGAAATAGCCTGTTAGCTGCCTGCAGTACTGCAAATTTTAATTTTTTAACAAAAGTTATATTTATTATGTTGATTTTCTAAGGTTTATATTTATTAACAATTCGAAGTTGGCAGCGACTGGGGGGCTGGCTAATAAGGGACTGTGACAGTGGCTTCTCGGATTTTCGATGCACTTGGGCCTGGGGACAAGCACTATCACGGTGGCCGAGTAACTTGGACTTCGAGAAGAGCTACGCTTAGCATGGGAACGTAGGTACCCTCGAATTCAAGTGTAAGTTGATTCAGAGATTGTCTACAAGATGATTAACGAAGCTGATATATGGGATCATTCTTTGGAGCTAATTATGCTCGATTATAGAAGACTTCTTCGAATGCCGTGGGAGATGACTTTGGTGCATGTTTCATGAGAAAAGAATAAGGTAGTGGATTAACTAGCTTGAATGGACACAATTTGCTTGCTGAGACTACCACTAGCATTTGGGAATTTCCGCCGGATGGTTTTGCTTGTTTAGAGGACTAGTTTGTTTTGTGTTATTTTAGAAGTTTATCCTTCGTCTCGTTTTTGACCAATATATATATATACATATTTATTAACAATTCATGAATACCAAAAACTAGAACAAAAAACTATAACTATATGTTTATGTATATAAAAATATATGAAAAGAGATAAAAGGGAGAATCTGAGAAAAAAAAGATGGAGAGGAAGAGAGAAAAATTTGTGTACATGTGTGAGAAATTGCAGAGAGAGAGAGAGAGAGAAAGGGGAGAGGGGATGGAGAAGAGAGTCATGGGCTAGATTTTAATTTTGGTGGAAATGAGCTTCAGATTCATCCTATTAGAAGTGTAGATTTAAAGTCTATTGATTTATATATTTATCCAAACGGTCTGGATGGATTGGGGCTATGGATTTAAAATCCCTTCGACCCAAATCCCTCCATCTAAATGGCCCTAAGAAACTATGACTAACTTCTGCTTCACAAATTCTATAGTTAGGAGTGGTATAATGTATATTATTGGACATATAACTCCACAAGTTTCAAACATGACTCCCATATACATATTCTATCAACACATTGGATCATAACTTTTCAATTTATGAGAGCCAAGAAAAAAAATGGAAAAAGAAAACCATAATTATTCTGTTATTATGTTGACAGAAAACTTCCCTTCTTTACTTCAAGTTTCAAGATTACACACGAAGGTGAATTATACAAGGCTCTCTTTTTTCTGGAGAGAATTACAAATTCGCATTTAACATTAAAAAAGAATTTGTATTTTGTAGACATGTGAGTGTGATTTGTAGCACCATGGTATTTCAAGAGTTGTAGACAAGTTGATCCTTGTTGATTGCTTCTTCATTCCAAGAGGCATCCACAAGAGGAAGTTGATAGTCGTCTGGTTTCAGGGCCAAAGCAAAATCTGGCAATGTTGGTGCTGTCTCCATAATTCTATATGCAAGTTTGTCACTTAAATTTGTTAGAATATGAAGCTAGTGTTTGCAAACTCTTAAAAAAAAGCTCCTTTCTGTTAAGTGCTTTTTTTCAGCATGAAAACCAACTTCTTATTTTAAGCAGAAGTAAACTAAAAGCTTGAATCATTTTTTTACTCAAAACTTTTTACAACTTTAGCTTCTCAAGATGCAAGAAATAGGAAAACCAAAGTACTTGCGTTTCTACACTTTGCCTCTTGAAATTTCAGTTTTAACTGGTTGCAATTTAATGTTTTTCAGTTTATTGCAGTTTACCATATGATTTCATTTTTCGATCAAAAAATATTTCCTAAGAGATAAACACATTCTGAAGAAAGTGTCATGAAAAACGCCTCAGGTGACACTTTATGGCTAGAAATGAAGTCAAATGGTACACTGAGATAATTCGAGAACTTCAGATTGCAATGGTAAAAATTGAACATCAGATGACAGAGTATTTTCTCCCCATCGTCAATTTTGATTTGTCATTTCAATGATTCGAGTTATATTCCCGTTTCGTCTAGTACATATATAATGAAAAACATTGTGAAACTGAATTAGAGAAGCATAATTTAGTTGGGACTTACTTTTCATGAGAGTAAAGATCCTTGTTGATTCGCACCTTGCTAGAAGTGTCCTTTGGAATCTTTTCAGACAGATATTTCATGCTTCCCCAAAGAGGAGGGTTCCTGATTAACAACAGAAATTATTTAAGGGTTTTTTACATCTACGCTCCCCTGAGAGATTGGGGTAAAATTACAGTTGGTTCCCCTTAGATCAAAAAAATACAAACCATTCCCTCGGAAATTTAGAAATTACACAAATCCCCTGGGACGTTTGAAAACATTATAATCTAGTATCTTCTTATCTGCAGTGTTTTGACTGCAAATTGAAGAGATGGAAGGAATGTGATTACCTAGAGACAGGAAGAGATGAATTAAAAGCTTCACAAGCTTTCTTGCTCTCTTTGAGATATTCGTCTGCTGCTTGTAGAGCAGCAACAGCCATTCCATGAGACTTCTCTGTATTCCCCTCATCAAGAATTAGACCATGATAGTAGTATGCTGCAGCCTAGGAGGAACATCAAAATACTTGCTCAGACATACATAGAATATTCCAAAACTTGATGCTGGAAAAGATTTTGCAAAATCCTGACTGTTCTTCTTAGGACAACTCCTATGTTAAGTTCAACATAGAATCAAAGAAGACACCACTTACAAACGTAAAAGCAAAAAAATTGTCACACTTAAGGTATCCTCCTCTTCTATTCATAGGATGGACATAGAGAAGGCTTTCGAAAACATTGTTTTACATTCAAATGAATCCCAAGCATGAGAAAGTACAGTATCATACAGTAACAATTTAATTACGTTATTACAAGATATTTGATCATTAAGGCAAACTTTATCCTCTATATTGGCTGGATTAAGCGGGGGCCTCATAAATAATTTATGGGATGATCACACTAACATACCCTGAGGTTTGGAAAATTGAAGAAACATACCTTGGGTTATAATTGCCGTTAGAAAACCTTAACAAGAAATGTGACTTTTCCGTTGTGCCTCTGGTTTTTCAGTTAAAAAAATAGTGAGAAATAGGAAATTCACAAAAAAAAAAAAAAATTGTGATGATGTCATCAAAATCCGTCCAACCACTTAATCGATGTAATGAAATCTTTTTGACAGTGTATGTTTCTGTAATTTCTCAAACCTCTGGATATGTTTGCCCAAACCTCAAGGTATGTTTGCGTCATTACGCAAACCTCAGGGTATCAGTGTTTATTTACATCTTAAGTATTCACTATGAAACTTGAGCCATATGAACAAACTCTCAATGGTACTTTCACTCTTCAACATTTTCAGTTAATAATCCCAAAAGAACTTAGGTCGGACTGAGAAGATGCCTTAGCTTCGATGTATTTCCACTTGACGAATAACCTATGCTTCTCTCCCCAACCATTTGCTAGTGGGATGTTCATGATGTTATCTTGGGCCTACAAATTGAAAAGACAGTCTTAACTTGTCACTTAGCTAAAGGTACATATTCCAAAGTTAACGAAAAGTATGGTAGACGATTAGATAGAAAAAAATAGAAGTCATAACTACCTGCTGCCAGTATTTTACCATCTCACATGCAAGTCTTCTTTTAACAGCTAGTGTGGCTTTGGTACTGTCAATTGCAAGCCCAAGCTGAATGTCAACACCCTGTTCAAGAAAGAATGTCATGATTCATACCAAAATAAAGATAGTAACTTTATTGGCACCGATAATTTAATTTCAAAGATAAACCTACTCTATTATTCAACATTGTCTGACTCATGTATCGATAAACCTACTCTAATTTACCCTAAAACGGTAGAAGGCTAATACAACAAGTGTTTTAGGGAAATGTACAGCAAAATGATTGTGAATGAGACAGCTACTTAAATGAATTTAATACCTGCCCTAGTGCTTGGAGGCAAAGTGCTCGTAGGACTCCTTCAGCGAGGTCCACTGGTAGATTTCTCCTAATTCAGATAAATGATGAAAAAAGAGTGAACTCACTGTTTGTGAAGATGATTCTATCTCCAAAATAGTTCTCAATGAGATAGATACCTGAGTTCATTGGGCAACTGTGGAAGAACATGTCTGACAGCACAATCAAGATAACCAGCTGACTTCAAGAAAACATCAACAGACGTTCGTCGGCTCTCTGTGGAAAAGGACAATGATAACAGTTAAATTAAAACTATTAAATTTTCTTATTTGAGGACTTTAAGCCACACATCTATCTCAAAAGTAATAAAAAACGTATATGTATGGTTGCTTAAAGCCTTCATCTTGTCCAAACATTTTTCCCCCTCCATCTAAAATAATAGGTCATTTAATGATAGAGTTTTATCCAAAGATCAAATGTTAGTCACTATAGAAATGATCCAATCTAAGCAAGATCACACTTCAGATCATTTCAATTGTGTCGATAAACTTGTTTCACATCAATTTACATAAGATGAAATCACGATATTGTTCTTTGCTGTTTAAAATATCAAAATCTTCTAATTTGTATGCTTACCTTCTGATACTTTTGGTTGATAACCATCACTAGACGTTCTTGGAAGAAGCAATAGATTTGCTTGTGATAATGATAGTGTTGCCATCAAGTGCATAACAGATAATACTTCATACCATGCACTGTACATTGCAGTTTCCTGGAGATATACACGACCATGATATTCAGATAACTATCCTCTAAATTAGAAAAGGAAAAAAAAAAAAAATTAAATTTCTTAGAAGAAAAATCCGGGTTTTACCTCCGCTTCATCCTCTTGGTTTACCCAAACAAACTGTACTTTGTGTTGCAAAGGACTCCCTACAAATTGTAAATGACCAATACTCAGAAATAAGATCATCAAATTAAGTTTGACAACAGGATCGGTTTTGAAAACACAAGGGTGAATTTACATATATTACCCCTGAGTTTTCCCAATTACAGTTTAGTCCCTCTGTTTTTATAAATTACAAAAAACTCCTGGACATTTCACTTTATTACGAAAACTTAACAGAAATTACGCAAAGTCTGTTCTGCCCTAAACGGCTACAAACAGCTATATTTGCTAAATTCAAGAGTTAACAAAAAGGTTCCTGTACTTTCAATTTAGTAACAGTACAACCCCACAACTTTTTCACAAAATTACAGAACTGGCATTAGGGCACACCGTAATTTTGGGTAAAAATCGACGAAATAGTAATGGAACCCTAACGGACGTCAATTAATTGTAATAAACTGAAATGTGAGGGAGTTTTTTTGTAATTTCTGGAAATTGAGGGACTAAATAATAATTAGGGAAAACCTGAAGAAACATTACCATCTTTAACTAATCCCAGTAGAACTGGCAAATAGTCTTCTAGAGCCTGAAGAAGATCACCAAGAGTTGAACCTCCTGAAGGAAAGAGCTGCCGAAACATCAATTTCAGAAAGTATCAAAGACAGCAATAAGTTTGAAGGCATGAATTGCACTAACCATGTTGAGTAGCTGTTTTTCTCCTCGTTCTTGTAATTGTTGGAGCTTCTTGCCCAGCCATAACTACTATTCTAGTCCTGAGAGCAGTAAGACGTTCCACTAAACTTTTATTTAAATCTTCTCCTAATGACTCAGAGAAGTCAACGGGTTTCGGGATCCTTAATCCTGGAACAAATACAGAGACTTCTCCAATGTTTGAAGGCCTCCTTCTATTTCCACCTCCTTCTCTTTGTGTTGATACGAAGCACCCCATTTCCTAAAAGTTCTTTAATATTGGAGTCAAAATAAATCCCATATATTTTTAGCAAGAATTGGCCAAAGTAAAAATGGAAACAAATCAAAAGAGCAAGAAAATGTATATAGATTTCAAGGAGGTTTGTAGCATTCAAAAGCAATCACAAGAAAAGAAAATTAAAAAATCAAATCTGAGAGCTTATGTCAACAAAAGTGCCTAACTCAATAAATGAAGACAGCAAATAAAGCAGTTGGCAATTCACGGATAGGAGCCAGATAATGTGAAACTGTATATTAATTAAGAGAGTTAAACATGCTCACCAATGCCTTTAATGATCACAAGGTAAAGGGTTTGGTAATCTTTTCTGATAATTGCTGCAAGAAAACAATAATTAGAGCAGAATTATAAGAACCTAAACCAACAAATATAGAAAAGAATGATTCTATAAATGTCCAAAAAAACAATAGAAAATCTGAGTCATTCCTGCTTACTTTTTGGATATAAGTTAAGACTTCTGGTATCCTCATTAATTGAGGTATACTATTCCTCTTTGAATTCTCGAACAAATTGATTCGACTTCCTGCAATTCTCCTAATGAGTGAAGCTTTAGATTCAAGTAACATTATGAGTAAAGGATTACCAAAATCCAAGTTAAGCAAACAAACAGAGGATACAAGCAAAGATACAGAATTTTGGTCTTCATAAGAACAAACCCCAAAAATCAAACGAAACAATAAAGGGCGAAAGAAGCCCACTTCTTCAGTTATTGCTAATTAGAGCCAAAAGAAGAAAAATCGTCACTTTTTTAGCTGAATAGGAATGAAACAGATGCCAATTCGTACCTGAAGTGAACTGGAGCTGAAATATTCCATCAAACAACAAATTTACTATTCAAAAGGAGAGCAACATAGAGAAATGAAGTGATTCATCTGGTTTACAGAATTGATTCTGGTGTGAATTTTGGTCAAGAGAGCGGAGACCACTAAATAGGACTGGAACTGAATCGAAATTGAAATTCTGTTGAATTATTGTGCCGCGGAGTTCAACATGGAGTTCAATGATATAAAGACAAAGTAGAGAGAGAGAGAACGACACAATCGGGGGAGAGAGAGACTTTCAAGTTTCAATCTTGAAATTGTTGATAAGTAGGCGTAGCAACCAGCAATATGAGAGAGAGAGGTAACGTCTGTCTGATGCACAGACAAGAATGATTTTCTCTCAATATTTTGCGCTCTATTCCGACACAACACGACACAATATAAATATCGAACATGATTATTAAATATAATCTATTCCGACACAACACGACACAATATAAATATCGAACATGATTATTAAATATAATACGATAACTTACAATATGATTTTTAGAATTGTATATGTATGATTAGTTAATCGTAAAAAAAATAAAATTCTCTATTGATCTTCAGTGTATTTTTTAAAAACATATGGTGTGATTTACTTGATTCATATATATTTAGAATATTAATTTTAATGTGATTAATTACTAATAATTTATATTAAAAATGAAAATTATAATTATTTCATATTTTATACCATCACTATCATTATGGGGACACGAATTAAGTTTTTTTACTAATTAAATACTTGGTAATTGATTAATAATTAATTAATTGGTTATGATTAAAATTTTATCAATTAAATTTTTTAAAAAATAAAAATAATATTAATCATTTTTTTTTGTTAAAAATGTATTCCATGCCCACCTGTAATTCCGATATCATAGAGGGGCTCTAAATGCAATTAACTCTTGTTATAATTTACTAAAATTTAAACATGTCATATTTAATAAATTATGTAGTATGCTTCATCAAATATTAAAAAAAAAGGTTAGAAAATGTTGAGTAACTGATTGGGTGTAAAAGTACAAAACACTCCGAAGTTGGAATATTTAGTATTATTAACCCTAAAATTAATTTAGTACCTAATTAAATAATAGTTAATTGTGATAAAAAAAAAATGTAGTTTCTAATTATTTAAGCCAGAAACAAATTCCATGAAAAAGGGAAATGAAATAAGATATGGTAAAATTTTAACTTTCTTTATATTTAAAAGCACCTCAATAAGAAATAACGTTCTCGGAATTAAAACTTTATTCATCAAAAACCAGCATCTGAAGTAATAGAAGAAGCAATAAAATTCAAAGAAAATAAGCTTCTTTGTTGGTAAGTTATCTGTAAAGTTCAAATAGTCTACACTAGTTATTAGTTCAAACAGATTTCCATAAATCTTAAAAAGTCGGCGGTAAGTCATGACCTTAGAGATATATAGGATAGTCATCCTACTTTTAAATTTTCATCTAAATAAAAAAAAAAAAAACTTATAAAAGTATAACACAGTAATTCCACATAAATTCACGTTGAATTGTGGAAGAGAACAAATGAACAATCTTAATTTATATCCATTTCAAAGAAAAAATAAAGATCTATTTGATTGGCTAGTTATATCTTCCTAATTATTTTATAACCAAAAATTATGGTTATTAAATATGAATGAATTGTTCCACATCAGGAATCATATATACATTTGAAAATTGACTCTGATCTAACAGCATGGGAGATAATAACTTATTTGACTTTTATGTTTATAGGAAAAGATGTATGATTCACAAATATTTTCAAAAATCATGTTTTGTGGTATCATGTCGTGTTTGATATTGTGTCGAATGTCTATATTAGATATTTTTTCAATGTAAAATATCGAAAAAAAATGTATCACCGTGTCCATATTTGTTTTTGTAATGAAATAATATATAATTTTTAAAAATATCTTCATTCGTGCATATGGCGTAGGGCCATGCTAATTTCTATATATTTAAAAGTACGCTCCGTTAATATTTAAAATTAATATTGAATAATTCTAAATGTTTGGTAGAGTCTATATTGATAAGTCCTAATATTAAGTCAAGAAATAAAATTAATTCGATGACCGACCACTACTTTAATTTATTCCATGAAAACCAACAATATATATATAATTTAGGGCAATTTACATCCACTATCCCTCGGGTTTGGAGCAACTACAAATTGATCCCTCATGTTTCATAAATTACAAAAACCCTCTTGATGTTTCATTATTCTTGTAAAAATTGTGAAAATATATTAAATAGAGGTTTTGACCAACGTCGATTAGATCTTAAACTGCATTGACTCTTACACCAATGAACTCTAGAAGACGATGTGAACATAAACAAAATCCAATGAATATCATACCAGAATAATGAAACCTCACAGGTATTTTTATAATTTTCAAAATAAGAGGGACTAATTTATAATTAAACTAAACCTGAAGGATTGTAAATGTAAATCTCCCTATAATTTATTAGGTGAAAAAATCCAAGCTGTCTCCTAGATTTAATTCTTGAGGACAAACATACTTATAATTAGATTCGTATAGACTATGTTTCGGTCCACAGAATAACATTAAAAAATGAATGTTATGTTGTCTCCTACGATTAAAAATAATTTACTATATTCAGAATAATATAATATTCCTATGAGGTTTAAAAGATTATTATTGTAATCGTGGTTAAGGTTAACAGATTAGGGCTACGGAACCCAACTGCAACTGTCCTTTGGGAATATTATGATATTAATTAATTTAGTTTTTTCTTCATTTTTAAAGAACAATAAAAACAAACTTTCTTGTTGAAACCTAAAGTTCTATCGATCTTATGTATATATTCTTGATTATTAGAGCCATGATTGGTTCCAAACTTTATGGGATAATTACGAGAAAAAATTCTCGAGGTTTGGGTTTTTTTCAAGAAAAAAACTTTGAAACCGATACATTATGATTTTCCGTTAATTTTTGGGGAAGGTATTTATAATGATTTGTAAATCTCAATGAAATTTTTGTAAGGCCAAACTCTACTCTTCTTCTCGTATTGGGATCTTAGTTTAGCTGTTTTGCGTATGAAATCTCTCTTCACGAGCGAGAACAATCACGTCTGTCTGAGTTGGTGCTTCTTATAGTTATATTTTTCTATTTTCAAAAACTCCTCAATTCAATTAGATGCGACAACTAGAAAGCCCCTTAATCTTATTTTAATAAACATGTAGATAGAACTGCTTATCTATAATCTTCTACGTCAGAAAATATACAGAATATTTCAAGGTTTCAGGATGTCTTTTGTAAACGTCATAAACATAACGGAGGTTTTCATAGTTGGCCCATCAAAGAATAACATGTTTTGTACATCATATCAATAAGGGACGAAGTTAGGATTTTTAATGAGAGGTCGAAATTGAAATATAATCAGTATTAGGGGTTGTGACATTATACAAATTACACTACTAATCTTTGCTATTAAAAGGGATTTAAAATTCCATAATTTCAACTAATTATTTACACAGAAATTAAAAAAAATTTACTAGATTCTGACTCTTGAATTATTGGTTTTGTGGAAATTTAAGTAGCAAAAGTAGAGTGGAAATTGGAAAACAAAATAATTTAGGTAGGATGGTCCATTTTATTTGGACGTTTGAGCTACTAGTAGTCTAGTACTACCGTATACAAACTTGATAACCAATAAATAATTTTTTAGGCAACATTTCAATATGGATCTGTAAGTTTTAAGTCACACAACAAATTTAGTCTCATAATTAACTAATTTTTAACAATTTTTTTCTGATTTAACAAATCTGGTCATTTAACTTCTGCAAATTTATAAATAGCATGACGAATGTTTTACTTTGGCCAAGTCTCCTAACTAGCTTGCTTAAAGTGAAACAAAGGGAAATTTATATGTACACCCCATAGAAATGTACAATGGTATAGCTATAATTAATCCCTTATATATGTCAGGAAGTGTTCCGTCACCACCAAGTCGCGTAATTTAGCCGTTTGATGATATATTAACTTTATTAGAGATGAGATTCGGAACAATTGTTTCGGTTTCCTTAAATAGGAGTTTAGACTAAGACATGTCAAGAGAGATATGAATTCTTGTGCCGACTTGTTGGCTAGATTAGGACGCAACAGATGGGTGTATTAGCATGTGGGATAACCCGTCGGTCGAGATGTTAGATTGTATCCGCTAACTTCAAAACTGCATATTACAATTTACCACCAGTCTTAATCATCTTGAACTAATCACTAATGATCTTTCATTTAAAAGAGGAAATTTCGTATGTTGCTGCATGCAGAACGAATATTCTTGGAGTTAATTTTTCTTTTATTGATTTAAACATAGAGTATTGGCCTCAATTTTGTGGTCCATGATATCATGTGACAAAGTGAAATTGTGGATAAATCAGATTACTTTTGTCCAATTTTTATGCTGGCCTGATTAAGATGGAAAAAAAACACACTTTTTGCCCTCTCACTTATAAAGTGGCATGGGGAAGTTTTTTATTTAGCAAACACTATAATAGGTTTTGTACTATAATGTATGAACACTTCTAAAAACTTTACACCAGCGACCGGTATATTATGTCTTATCAGACACCCGTATCGAACACTTCTATAAAGCAAAATGTTAAAAAAAAAGTTCATCTAGCCATATCAGTTTATGTGTATCGCAGCTTTTGCCCCATCAACTACCTAACTTCTACATTCTTTAATAGAGACAAAGATACCATAGATCAATTTGACACTACTTTATATGTCACTACTCAGACATGTGAAAAAAAAGGGGGAAATGTAATTTCATTACGTTTATAAATTTTCATCGTATTTCGGAATGGCAACAAATCAACAAACACAACACCTTGTGATTGATAGAAATATTTAGAACGTTTTACATCTACTATCCCTAAAGTTTGGTGTAATTACATCTTGTTTCAAAACTACAAAATTAGCCTAATTGAAGATGGTAAAAGCCCCTCAAGTCTTGCCCTGAACAATGAAACCTCATGAATCGTTTTGAAGTTTTTCAAAAAAGAAAAACTAATTTATAGTGGACCAGTTACGAAACTCCCTTGAGATTTACATCGTTTACAAAAAACATCCTGAAACTTTGAAACATTATGAAAATTACACTGAGGTTCGCAAAACATTACATACACCCCCTATAGTTCAAAAAGATTTGTGTAAGGAATTCATTTCTTGATAAATAAATAGTTCATGATACAAACATGAAAGAACGATCTAGAATTACATGCACATTTCAATATGTGCAAAATATTTTCCCAAACGCCGCCGCAAAATGGTGAAATTACAACACAAACTCATTTTAGATTATGGAACTTGATTTTTTTTTATATAATAAATATTCGTAAATAATAAATAAATACATGATGGCCAAAAGTATTATTCTTGTCTCTTAATAATTTGAGTGACAACACCAAGAGCAACTGTTCTTCCTGATGACCTAAGAAATACTCTTCCCAGAGCTCTACAGTTATTATACTCTTCCACACAAACAGGCCCTTGAAGAACCACCTGAGGTAAAGGAAATTATTATTTTTCTTAAAAAAAAAAAAGAAGTGGTAAAATTTAATTAAACATATGTATTTCACGTGTGCGTCGTTTTTTTTTTCCCGTGTAATACTACTTTTGTATTTCTAAATGATGTGAAAATTTTAACATGAAAAACCTTGTGACTAAACTGGCCAAAGGGGCTGGTAAGTTGGTTAAATTTTTATAGTGGTTTGACTGCTAATTAAAATGATACAGGGTTCTCGTTGCAAAACTACGAAATTATGAATAGAATTGTATGTGTTTACCTAAAAAAAAAAAGGGAGGGAAGTGGGGTGGGGGAAGGGGAGGGTGACAAGAATTCTGTCCTAACCTCAACGATTGCATTCTGCTTGGCCAATAAACATCTTGGAGACTTCTTAGTCGTCTTCCCTGTCTTAGGATCGAGCAGAGACAGTATCTTTACAATTCTTGCTGCCTCTTTGGCATGGTGTATGTGAAATTCCACCTGCAAATTTCCATGTAGAAGTCATGCTTGAGTTAGTTACACGGGGTAATGTGTGCAGCGAACTTGTTAAAAAGAAGAGAGAAAAAAATTTATAGGGCGAATTACATATACTACCCATGAAGTTAGGTGAAATTACAAATTGATCCCTGTAGTGTGAAAATTTACCGTATAGGTCCTGGTGTTCCCAAACTAGAAGGATCAATTTGTAAATACACCAAGCTTCAAGGTAGTCAGAAGTAATTCTCCCAAATATATATTAAACTCTTGAGGATTTGTAATGGTAACCTGAGAACCGATCACTATGGGAGTTGAAATATCGAGGACAAGGATCTTGATTTCCAAGTGATTTGACACTTGAACTGGATAATCGGGATGACATATCACACCGCCAGCTGTCACTCGATTCCCCTCAATACCTTGCAAATTGACTGTGACATTATCACCAGCTCTTGCAATGTTACAAGGCTCAGAATCACGTTCCAAAGAACGAGCAGTTGCTATTTCTCTTGAAGGCATAACTAATACCTAGGATCAACAAATATTTTTCAACTAACTATAGAGTTAAAATAGAAAAATATTAAGTAGAAAAGCTTTCCATTTTCAATTGCTAGCAATATAATACTTAATATTGCCTTGATATGAGTGTTGTTCCATATCCAAAAAAAATCTTAAATTGCAAAACGGGAGAAGATCGCAAAAAAAATTGCATGCATACAAGCACATTAAGAATGTCAACATGCATCATTAGTATCTTCTGGAAAAAAAAAAAACAATGAACATGCTCCATATTTTAGAGTGCTCTACCATATAATGAAGCCATCGACAATCTCAACACAGCACATTACTAAAAATCGATATACCGAAACTGACACTTAAAGGAAACTATAATCAATAATGTCATCAAAAGCAATCTTGATTTTAGATCTTACTCCAGATCAAATTTAATGCCATCATTGAACTATGCACAATTCTTTAGGGTAAAAACTATGATGATGTAGTGGGGCCAAAAATCTCAAGAAAGGTGAAGCATCAAACATTACACCGTTCCTATGATCTAGTCACTAGGTTAAGAGTTGTGTAAATTAACTACAAGTAAAAACGGAATGTAATAATTATGAAATAAATGATGGCATTCATACTAAAAC
The DNA here is from genome assembly GCA_958496215.1 of Verbena officinalis. NCBI lineage: Eukaryota > Viridiplantae > Streptophyta > Magnoliopsida > Lamiales > Verbenaceae > Verbena > Verbena officinalis. The sequence continues at coordinate 5,015,513 of OY292385.1, forward strand.
AAATATTCCATTATCAGGAAATAATGAGCAGAAAAATCATGTACCTTGGCTCCTACTCGAATAGCTCCATTTTCCAATTTTCCACAAGCAGAAGCCTGACCCTGTGATTGTGACTTTATAACATCACATATAGGCAATAATAAAGGTTTGGAGTAATCTCTGGAAGGAAGTTGGAGAGAATCTATTGCATCCAACAACGAAGGTCCTTTAAACCTGCAAATAGCAGAGCAATTTCAGAAGAGCTATGAAATATTGTGATGGGCATTTGTCTGCAAACATACTTCATCTACACATTTAAGGATAATATATAAACACCACAAAGTTACATATCCAAAACAAAAACCCACCAAAAGTATAAATATTTTTAGATGCTGAATTCAGTTGCTGCTTATAGATGGAATAAGTTTATGCAGATTCAAGCCCCAAAAATTACAACTTTAGTCAATTTTGTGAATTAAGATCAAAGTATAAAAGAATCTGAGCCCGTAATACATCAATCTAGCAAAAACACCTTAGGAAACATCTTATTGACTCCCTGAACTTATGCCAACTACTAGCATAAGAGTCTGCTTCAAAGGCACACACCAAAAGAATCTTACCCATAATACAGCATTAATTTAGAAAAAAGCAATAGAAGATGTCTCGTATTTGGCCTTCTTAACTTATGTCGACTTCTGAATAAGAGTATTTAAAATAGATAATATAAATATGAGCAATTTTTGCATGGATCGCCCCTGTGTTGGGTTTAAGCAACACGAAAGACTCTCTGACAACAATATCATTAAAATAACCTGTGTTTTCTTAAAATGAGCACAAAGACCCTAACCCATCCGTTTGTTTTACACGCACTTGAATTGTGACTGTTATTGTGTTTTTTATTTTTATTTCGCTATGAAATGACCAATGCACCTCCATGAAATATGCACCGGTAACCTTGAATATGGAATAAGTTGCACTAGAAACCTTATGCTATAAAAAAGTTGTACCATAAACCTTGTTATTGGAAAAGTGAGAACATGGACCTTATTCCATCACTTTTCATCAAAAACATGTATTAGAAGTGCTCTAAAAAGGATAAATTTCAGTGGATTGACCCAAGGGTCGTGACCTAATTATTGACAACACAAGGTTTTGAAACTCAGATTTTGTAACACAGGTATAGCGTGTTAGTTTTGCATTAAACAGGATTTTTGTGCAGTTAACTCATGAATATAAAGGTAAGATAAGATGACACAAGGGAACAGTTAGAAGCAACTAACCAGGACAAGTGTACATCAGAAGGTTTTTCTACTAAATTTTGGTTTTCCATTGCACTTGCTGGAATCCAAGAGATAGAAGAATCTTTAAATCCACATGTGCGCAGAAATGTTCCTAATTTCTGCTTCACCACATCAAATCTTTCCTTTGAGTATTCCACCACATCCATTTTGTTTACAACGACAATAATCTGATCAACTCCAAAGCTCCTAATCAGCTGTGCATGTTCCCTCGTTTGCCCTCCAATAGCATCTATTCCTGCTTCAAATGAACCCATTGAAGCATCAACCACCAAAATTGCAGCATCTGCTTGTGTTGCTCCAGATATCATGTTTGGAACAAAATCTCTATGTCCTGGTGAGTCGAGAAGCACAATTTGATATTTTCTAGAACTGAGAAAAGCAACGCCCACAGTCATAGTTATACCCCTTTCCCTTTCTTCCACACTTTCATCCAATGCCCATGCATATGCAAAAGATCCTTTTCCCTGTCAAACAAGAAAAACATTATCGGGGTGTTCTCAAACTCAATTGCTTCTAGAGAGGTAAAGTAGAAGTTAGAATTGTAAAAAGCCATAGTAGTAAAAGGGGGGAGTATTTGGAAAAAAGAAGGGAAAAGCTAAAACAAAAAAAGCAGTAGAATGTTTGGAAAAAAAACAATCTGAGAGCACTTTTACTACTCTCAAGAAACTTCCAATTACTTATGAAAATAACCTAGAAGCTAGAAGCTGAAGTCAAAAGCATGTTCTTTGGTGCTTCAAGCTTCTAACTTATTTGGCAGAAGTTGGGAGCGTTTGGAAAACCAAAATGCTGAAAAAGCCAAAGCAGAAAAGTGCTTTGTTAAGAGTTTGCAAACACTACCTGTATATTTGTAGAAATCTTAATTTAGAAGCACAAAAAAGAGAAAGAAAGATGGCACTAGTATTACCTGTTGTTTAGCTTCTTTTTCATATTTGTGCATCTCTTTCTGAGATATTCGTCCCAGGAGATGAAGCAACCTTCCTGAAAGTGTCGATTTCCCAGAATCAACATGGCCAACCTAAGTACAGATGAAATTATAAATTACGGGTATTTGTAAATGCAATAATACTCAGGTGGGCAATCTCAAAAAAGTAACCTACAATTGCAAGATTCAGTTGACTCAATCCAGCATCTACTTTGTTGGGAATCATCCATGTCTCGGGACTATACTCTGAAATTGATTTTGTTTTCCCCTCACTGGTAATTTCTGCTTTTCCAAATTTGGAGGACAAGGACTCAGTGTTCATACTACCATGAAAAACCTCCGGTTTATTTTCACTGCTAGAAGCAGAATCATTCTCGTTAACTCCATTATATCTTTGTCTTGTTGCCGATGCTGAAGCAGGTTTTGGCCCTTTGGTAGCTAACTCTGATTTAACCAGAATATTTGTCTCTTCACTTGAGGCATTACCTATAATAAGAGTTGTTAAAATTTGATCTACATAGAAAACGGGAATATCTCAAAGTGATCAAACTAAACATCAACCATTAGATTGAGATCTATATGATGTCATTAAACAAAAAGGAAGAACTTCAAACAGTTTTGTTAGATTATGTTGCATCTTTTTAAGTTGCCAACAATGGTAAGGAACAAGTAAAATGTACAATTTTAAAAAACGAAGTGCAACAGCAACTGATTGCCAGCATACAAAGGGAGTCAACAAACAGATGAATTATGTAGTAGAACTGGAAGAATATAAATTCATGTTTTTTAAGAGGCCAACAACTAACCAATTTCTGGCTTAAGCTTAACTAACAATCATGACTACGACCATAGAACTAGTTGCAACTCCCACCTCAAGGATCAAACCAGGAAAGAACAGATATATATACCTTTGGATTTGGATTTCACTGGTCGCAACCCATTTGATACTAAATCATCTGGAGATGGAGCATCGAACTTGAACGGGGCTGCCATCAACAACATGTTGCATGTCAGAAAACAATAAAAATGATGTATTACTTCATAGCAATAAAGTCAAACAACTAATGGTCTATGGAACAATTTTCCTTTTGGCTAATAAAATATGACTCTCTACAGATTTATAACCAGATGAACTTTTCCGACCTATGTTAACTTTTTGATGATTATGAGAGATAAAAGCACTACTGAATTCTTGAAAAGTCCCACGAATATTTCCAAGTTTGTGTTGCAAGTTAAGATGGTCATCCATGGAGGAAACATCATTCTGTGCCTTAAAGAAAAGAGGCTTTTTGGCCATATGTTGCGGCAATGATGCAAAAAGAGACTTGGCCATCATTGATGCTCCAGAATCTTTGCATATGCCACCCTCTGCATGGAAAGGATCTTCTCTATGAAGGATTTAATGAAAACAAAAATAAAACCTCTACTAAACAGCAATTAGACGCGAGTGTCAATAAATGGAAAAAACAACCTAACCAAACTTCCTACATTAGAATTTAGAAATTAGAAAAGAAGACAGATTAAACAAAAGGAAGTGGAACTTCCAAGATAGATTCACATAATGAATATTGGTTATTATTGAAGTCCATAAAGTAGCATGTTTCTCTTATTATATGCAACTCAATAACAACACGGCCATTTAAAAAGGAGAGAGAGAGAGAGAAGCATGCTATGTACAGTTGTACCTGCACCAGTATCGCTTTTTGTATTAACTTTAACCAAAGGCTTACGTAAAACCCCACATATATCACATGCAGACATACAGTCTTCATTATCATAGGTACAAATTGGGCAACTCCAGAGCCCCACCTTGCTGGCTTCTTGTTTTTCTATTCTTTCAGGTGCTTTCCCTATCAGAAAACCAAAAAAGAAACATCATAATGTTATGCATAGCGAACCTCAAATTGCAAGAACTAAGCACAAAAGAGACCAGGAGAATAAAAGAAAATGGATCAAATCACATGTAAGCTAATATCTTGCATACTTGGATCCCCAGTGCCCACAAACACTCGTGTCGAAACGAAATACAAGGCCAGGAAACAACAATATATTGGATCACATGGTACTACTTGAACCCTTTTATATATGCAAACCGCAGCTAAAATTTTAAGTGGCAAATTATCTCTTCATTTCTTTTGATGATTAAAAGAAATCTCCTGTTTCTTCTCGTTAACTCATGAACTTTTTAACAGTAAACTTACAGAAAGACTATGTACATCACTTTTGGAAAGGACAATAATGTCAATTTGAGAAATTGATGAAATGGCTAAAGTTAAACGTTGAATAAGATAACCTCATGCAATATACACAATATGTAGCATAAAAAAGATGCTTCGTATTTCTATCCCTCTATACCCTACAACCACCTCAGGATAGATGACATATTTCCCACGGGGTCCTAATTAAGTGTGGAAACTGGAAACACGGCCTATAAGGCCGTGCCATGGAATTAGGAAGTCGAAAATAACTTAAGCTCTGAATGTTATGCAAAGCAGCCAACATTTGGTGTATTTAACTTAATGCAAAAACTCATATTGCCAGTTAAAGAATTGTCCCAAAACTCACAGTTAGGTGAGAAAACAAGAATCTTGAAAACATATAGATTGGTAAAAGACTCACCATTTTCGTGGACTTCATAATCATCATCTTCATATTCATAATCGTAGTCTTCATAAACACCATAGTCATCTTCATAATCAACACCATAATGCCCTTTACGAGGCATATCTCCAACTCCTCCTATAAAATACAGCAGAAAAAAGAAAAAAAAAAATCAAACTTTTACCATAGTCAGTAAAATCAAAAGTGCACCCAGCCCAAAAATAATTTTCTTAGATCTGAAGCAACTTGCAGCAACGGAAAACAACATACCGCAGCGAATTTATTGCACTAGAAAGAAGAACCGGAATACGAATGAATCCCAGTAAAACTTCGATCTTGTATATAGTAATTTCGAACTGAGAGTCTGCGAAGCATTAGGCTTTGTGTCCAGGAGTTCGATTCTTGGCTCAACTTAGTTAGACATTAACATGTGTACAAATATATCCAGAAGATTCTCAATGGCGTTCCGTCTTCCAAATCACCTCCAACTTTTCAGTTCAATTCGGCCTTGGTTTACAAATTAGAATACAGATGATAATGCTGAAATTCGCATCACCCACACGTGTACTGATATCTCGAACAAAAACAAATTTAAAACCCTTAAACAGAATTGGCAAACATATCGATTTTGTGAAGAGATAAACGAATTGCAAAATTACCAAAGGAATTATCTATCTATCTGCCGGCGGTGAGCGGAGGTTTCTGGTTTCTCTTCTTTCCCTTAAAAAGTTTCTTATGTGTTCTCTTCTTATATATAGCAAGCACTTTTCGATTTCCATTAGACCTGGGATTCGAATCTGTCAAGTTATTGTGTTAGAATTTCACCATACAAAATAATAAATTTACTTATTTATCTCTGTAATAGTTTAGATTTTAAATTTATCAATAATGCGTAATTTTCCTTCACAGGAATATTTCCAAAATATTAGTCTATAAGAAAAAAATTATTCGCAACCTAAATTTTTAAAATTTTTGAATTTGTAAATATTGATAAATTCAGTTAGTATATATTGCAATTAAGAATTTGAAATAGTTTAAATTAAAAAACTCAAGTTGTAATTAAAAGTCTCACATAGTTTAGGTTGCAAATTTAAAAAAATTGAAAAGTTTAGGTTGTAATTAAAAGCTCAAAATAGTTTAGGTTAAAAAGTTAAACAAAATTGAAAAGGAATTTTCGATATTCCTTTTTATTTCTCATCAAACGAATGACATTATCTTTTAGAAATTCTAGCTATTCTTAGCATGATATTGGGAAAAATAGTTTAGGTTACAAATTTATAAAATAAAATAAAAAGTTCAGATTGTGAAAAAAAATCCCTAAATAATTCACAAACTATTACTTCCACAAATATTAATGCGTTTAATATAAAAAGAAAGAAAAAAAAAGAACTCTATGTTGGAAATAGGCCTTAAGTAATATCCCACACTAATTCTATTTTGTACATATATCGATTGTGTGCTATAGTTAAAAGTATTACACTCACTCTATCTATTTTATCGATCATTACTCTTACCACTCCATGTATTGCTTCCAAAATATGTTATTGATTGGAATTCTTTTATTTGTTTTCCTATTTTAATTTAAAAGTTTAGAATTATAAATGTTACAAGTAAATTTTATAAATGATTGGAGATGACAAATTATAAAAAGATATAGTTTCAATAGTAACTTGTAAATAAAATATAATTTATATGGGAAATTACAAAACGGCTTGTCAATAAAACATCCTATTACAAGACAAAAACAAAACCAAATAAATCCTCAAATTTAAATAGGAGATGGAAGCCAGTCAAGTGTTTGGCCAGCAAACATGGGAACAATATCACCCCAAGGAAAAGAAAATGATGGTGGTACCTTCCATGGTGTCTTGCTCAACTTAATCTTAGATGTGTTTCTAGGAAGACCATAAAAGTCGGGTCCGTTAAAGCTTGTAAAAGCTTCTAACTTGTCCAATGCGCCGGCCTGTAATACAAGAAAAAAGCACTTTTGAAATACTCATATCTTTCAACTTGAATATAAGTCGATTATGGAGTAGACTTTTAACTTGTAGTTGGACAACCAGGAAAGATCCTCCAAAAGAAAATTCAAAAAAATTATAGTGTTAAAGAATTGCTAGAAACAGGAGTTTGAAAGCAAATGCAATGGTTGACAGATAGTCTAGGTGTTCGCAAACAATTTTGAAGAAGCAAAAGCTGTAAAAGGGTGGAATAGAAAAAGTGAAAATAAAAGTAGCTGAGTATTTGGGAAAGAACTACGAAGCAATTTCACTACTCGCTAAAAACTTCCATTTGTTTACGAAACAACATAAAAGCTAGAAGTTGAAGCCAAAAGCATGTCATTGGGTGCTTCTAGCTTCTGCCTTATATCTGCTTAAATAAGCAGAAGCTGGTATTCCAAACACTCCTGGAGTGGTGAAAAAAATTAAACATCACAAAATAAGCTTTTGTTTCAGAATTTGCAAACACTACCTTAGTCTTCGTCAGGGGTACAACCATCTTTTTACATTTATCGTTAATTTTAACTGTTAGTCAACAGGTGCAAATTGTAATTTTTCAAAGCTTACCTCTTCAAAAACCTTTGCATATACTGACAAGGCCACGGGAGAATTGTAGACCCCAGCACATCCACAGGAACACTCTTTTCTTCTTCTTTCATGAGGAGCGCTATCAGTTCCAGCAAAAAACCTCTTGTTACCACTTGTCACGGCTGTCACAATTGCCTGTCCTAGAGAGACAAACAAATGGAGCATGAATACTCAAGTTTCTACACAAAAACAATGAAATAAGCAGATACATCTTAATTAAGAGGGTGTTTGCCCGAGGTTCTTATAAGCTCCTTAAAACAACTTATAAGCTGCTTGAGAGCTTAGCTCCTCCAAAGTGTTGGGTTTTTTCAGTAAAGGAGCTTATGAGGTCAACAAATAAGTTGTTTGGCGCTTGTAAGCTGCTAAAACAAAGATAGCTCTCTCCAACTTTGTTTTAAAGCAACTTATAAGCTGTATAATTCCAAAACCAAAAGTAACATGAACATGCTTAATTTTCTTTCAATATTACATTTCTATCATTTTAGAAAGTAATTATTTGTTTGAATTAATTTTATTGTTTTCTTTTTATCATTATTGTACTAAAAAGAACTTATAAACTCTCATTTTTAGCAAACACAATTACAACTCATAAGCTACCAAAACAAACTTATAAGCTATCCAAACACTTAAAACTAAACTTAGGCAAGCCCCTATAAGAACAAGAATACGAGACAGATGCAATGATTTATAGTTTTATCCATAGAAGATTGAAAGGCATACTATGTGTCTCTCTCTTTAGTACTGGAAGACAGAAGTTGTGAGGTTGCAATCCTCCTTGGAATAGAGAATTCCTGTTAAGAACAAGATGTTGTGGTGTGACAGTTGCTGCAACAGATCCTGAGAAATATGATTGAAATTTAGATGATGACAATGAACGAAGATGACAAATATCATCTTCTTTAAGGTCATGAATAACCCCCTGAGGTTTACGCCGTTTACGAGAAACACCCGAAAACCTTGAAACATTACAAAAAATATCTTGATGTTTGCAAAACATAACAATCACACCTTGAAACATTACAAATACCACCCCTCCCCGAGTCAACAATTGTCAACGATTTTCCGTTAGTTTTAGGGGGTATTCATAATGTTTTGCAAACATTAGGTAATTTTGGCAATGTTTCAAGGTTTCAGTGTTTTTTTCGTAAAAGGCGCAAAAACTCTGGGGGGAGGGGGATTCGTAATGTGTCAAGGTTTCAGGGTGTTTTCCAAAAAGAGACCTAACTTCAGGGGGATTTTCGTAATTATTCATTTTCCTAAAACAAGAAATGGAACTTCTGAAGATTAATTGTCTAATACATACCTTCATTACAGGACTCAACAAACTTCACAGCATCCATAGTTGTGATGTGCTCCATAACAACCTTCAATTGTGGAAGCTTTTGAATTAAGGGGCTAAGAACTGTCTCAATGAACACCTTTTCACGATCGAATATATCAACATCGGGATTTGTTACTTCTCCATGGACCTGAAGAGAATTTGACTGGTTAATTAATTAATTATATTTTTTAGCTTACAATTAAAGTATGGAGTAACCCATAAAAACACATAGATGTCGATACTGTCACTAACAGACTTAACCTGCCACCATATTAATCTGATGACACCTTCATCAGTGATAGTGCGATCGGTCAACAAGTGTTGTGTGAAACTTTGAAAGGGTTAATCACATCTAGCCCCCTAGTGAGATTCATTAATTACAACTCATACCCCATATTTTGAAAAGCATTACAATGCAACCGCACAAGTATGAAACATTACCTTCGAGCACCAACAAGTTTGAAATATTACCTCCGAAATCAGCTTGGATGGGTACTCGGAGATAATATTTCAAACTTGTCGGGACTAGATGTAATTAACCCATTCGGAAATGCTCTTGTGTGAAAAATGAAAATCTTATCATGCATCAAATATATGTCAAATGAACTTCAAATAGGTTTCATTACTTTCAAATTTCAAGTTGCATAATTTCATGTCAATACATCTTGGCCTATTTTCTATTTTTAAAGCTCACCAATAAAGGCATATTTTGCCGAACCATTTCCTCAAGTACAGGTAAGCACTTCCCAAATAGATCTGTTACACCATCTTGCGAATTTGTAGTAGCACCAGCTGGATACAATTTCACAGCATATACAACTCCACTCTCCCCTATGACAACGGTACTAGATCAATCAAGACAGTAGAAAAATCAAGGAAATAAAACTTATTTGTTGACTTCCACAAAGCGCCTAATTCTAAATTGAGGTTTTACATGAAGCAACTGGCCTATAATTTCATCTACTATAAGAGAAATCTCTCAGTGTGATTAAATTCGTTTGAATAATAATACGACTTTAAACAATATTACTATTTTGAAATTCTAATACATTTGTTTATGTTTGTTTATGAGGAAATAATTATCATACCTTTAATTTCTTTCTTATTCTCGGGTTTCCAATATAGAAAAGCCACCAAATGAGCATCTTAAATTTGAAAGGATGCATATAGATAAAGGGGGTGTTTGCAAACTCGACTACTTCTAGAGATTAGAGAAGTTAAAGTTATTGAAAGGGTCGGAGTAGTAAAAGTGGGGAGTGCTTGGAAAAAAAAGCAATTGAGTGTTTGGGAAAAAAAAAAGAAGCTAAGAAACAGTTTTACTATTCTCAGGAAACTTTCAGCTTTTTACGAGAATAACCTAGATGCTAGAAGCGGAAGCCAAAAGCGTGTCCTTTGTGTTTCAAGCTCATTTTTGCTTAAATTAGCAGAAGTTGGGAGTCTTCGGAAAACTGAAGTAGTGAAAAAAGGCCAAGAGCAGAGAAGTGCTTTTATTTGGAGTTTGCAAACGCTAGTATGCTACCAAAAAACAAATCCAGCCAATGCATTTCTTAATTATTTAATATACAATTACATTAAATATGTCATCCTGTTGCAATATATGCTACATATATTAGGAGTTGGACTTACTTGCCAATTTGATCTCACTAGGGCTGGTAGTGTCTGTCAAATAAAGAGTCATTAGAGGAGTGAAGTCACTATTTTCTGGCAGAGCTTTCAAAATGGACTGATGATAGGCCATTGCTGCAGCTGTGGTGGTGACTGGAGGTTTTAAGTTTGGCATGATTATGGCTCTTGCAAAGTGCTGTGAACTGTATGCATAATAGATCTTAATAGAGAAAAAAAGAAAAAGAAAAGAAAAACAGAAATAAATCTAACAGAAGGTGAAGAGATAAAGGTCATAGATGATATAAATTTTAGCAGCAAAACGAAACTAAGTTCTAGTGACTCAACCTGTGTGGTACAACAGCTTCAAGAAGCTCACCATCACGAAGATGGAGATGCCAATCATCGGGACGTATGATTGAAAGCTCCATTTTCACTCTAGATGCTTTTAAATTGGTGGGTCGTCTAGCATTCACACGTGCAGATGATAACTGTGTGAGGAAAACAGGTAAGGTTCATCACAGATTAAAACTAACAAGTAATAAATCAGCCACCTATATAAATCTAGATTGTATTTTGAATCTCACATCCTAAAAGACATACATCAAAGAATTAGATAACAGTAATTGGAACCATATGATAAACAATTTATAAGCCAATGGAGCTGGAAAAGCACCTTGATGGAGAACAGTGGAGGCGCAGCGAGAGCACTTTCCTAAGCACAAAATATTGAAGAAGGTGAGCATTGACCAGAAGGGTATATAAGAAAAGTTGGAGAATAAACAAATCGAATAGAATATATGCGTATAAATTAAAAGACATTGCTTACTTTGCAGGGAAAGAAAGATGTTTTAAGCATCTTAGGAAGTGGCAAAACACCTCCAATCTTCTTTCTACATATCTGCCCATAGAAATGTGAAATTAATGGGGGGAAAGTTGAAATGCAGATAAACTATCTAGAAACTAGCATATTTTAATCGATATGAATGAGCAATGTCGAGAATAATCCAAAGAACGATGCAGTGGTCTGCCAATTTAGTAGTGCAATTAACAATCCATTTCTCCAGCCTAATTGAAAACTCCGGATAAACTCTTCCAATTCTATAAGCGAAATTAAGCGAATGTTTGAGAATGCCACTGAGGCAGAGAGAGAGATTTACATGGCGGCGAGATGCGGGGCGGCGGCGTGGGTGAACTGGTGGGAGGGCGGAGGAGAAGCCGAGAAGCTGTTGAATGCCGTTGGCTTTTTATTTTCCTTTTTAATTATTTAATAATATAATATTTCGTCCGAGGCAGTGGAGCAAGGAGGGGTGTACCTCTAGGAGTGATGGTGGTACATTTTGGACAACATGCCCTTATTTGATTCCCCAGTACTAGGGGCCGCCACTAAAGGGTGCAGCTACGGAGTACCACAACTAAAATTTTAAGTGCTATTGCCTACTTTGATAGGAATTGGATATTTAAATTCCAATTTAGTATTGGAAATTTCCTATTTTGCTTAATTTATTAAATAATAATTTAAAGTGACAAAGGTGAAATAGTTGCTTAATCCATTTTTTGAGGAGGTTACATTATTACACCAATTTTCTTAGTTCTTATAGTGAACCTAATATTTTGTGTGAAATACTAGGTCACTTGTTATAGAATAATGCAAGACATATTTCTTTCTTATAGATGTAACACAAATGGATCACTTATGTAAATTTTCAAAAATATTAGGGCAAATTATAGAAACTCAATCGAGGTTTATGTCTTTTACAATTTCACTATTGGATATTACAACATTACACTTACCCATCTGAAGGGTATTTGTAAGACTTTTTAGGAAGTATTTGTAAGATTACAGTTTACCAATGTATTTGTAAAATTTCAATAGTTTTTCAAATTTTTAAGCAAACCTTAGAAGATGTATAATTATTCCAATATTTTATAAGAGGTAAAAGCTTATAAACTACTTAAAGAATAAATTTAGCAGTTACTTCAAAAATATTAATTCCCAAATTCTATCATTGTCACTGATTCTTTAACACAACATCATGGAACAAGGCAACCAATATATATTTGCTCACAACTTTTGTTTCTCTAGTACTCCTAAACCATTTTACAACCAAACTTAAAAAAAAAAAAAAAACTTCGTGTATCTCACAAATCCCATGAACAAAAATTCAATCTTGTCTGAATCTCCACAATAAACACGTTTCTTGATCTATCTGGACAAGGAAATGGCTTTTTGAAGATTGATGAAGGCTTTCTCGTATCTCACAAATCCCATGAACCAAAACTCGAAGTTGTCATGAGTCACAATTTGTATGTATTTCTGCTCTGGATTGTTCACATTCTCACTTTCATTAGCTGCTAATATCTTCTTCACAGGGACTGATATCTGCAAAATTTTGAAAATGTAGCATATTATATACACAACCTAAACTCAAAGCATCTCAACAAAAATCAACCATTTTTTTTCCATCAAAAGTAGGAAAATTTACATCCACTATCCGATGTAATTTCATGTTAATAAATTTTGTTTCATAAATTACGCCTCCCCAGGAGATTATTTTTTCACATAAAATTTATCAAAATCTTGAGAAAAAAGGCTTTGATCAGGTTTTAACATGCATTCACCCTTAGACCGATGGACTGTAGGAGACAAAGCGCTTCTAATGATGTGAGCATAAAAACTATTTTATTAAGATTACAATATTTTAACCCTTTTAACTCCAAGCGTAAAGGCATTTTATTTTTGAAATAAAGGGGTAGATATTACAGAGGGAGGGTTCAAAACCGAATTTCCTAGTTTTGTTTTAAGAAAAGTAGGAAAATTAGTGTTTCCTTCTACTTAAAAATAAACTGAAATAATTTATTAGAAGTTAGAGGCACATTGAGATTTCAGCTTCAAGGTGCTTTTTCCTAGTTTCTAAATATTGTTTTGTATTTTTTCCATATCATTTTACTATTATAATTTTGGGTTAATTACATCTGGACTCCAAGGGAGTTTGATAAGTTACAACTTACAAGTTGTGACCCTCTTAGTCAAAGTATTACAGGTACACCCTACATAAGTTTCATAATTACAAAAAACACTCATTTTTTAGAATTCCCTTAGGATTCATTAGGGTTTCGTCAAAATTTCAACGGAATATTCTAACAGAACCCTAAAAAGTGGGTGCAAGCATAATTTTTTGACTAAAAAGATCACTGACTCATAGTTTAGCAAAACTCTCTTGGAGTCCAAACGTAATTAACCCTACAACTTTTTATTAACTTCAACTTTTTCAAAAGTGGAAGTTTTGCAAGCACCCCTACTAGTTATGGCAAAAACTTTATTTAGCCATACATATACCAGACATACATGATAAAACATAGTAAATCTTAGATTTCCATTTGGGCTTGTAAAAAACCTAAAAAAAGAATAAAACAAATTACCTTATAAGGAGTTCTAATTATTGCTCCAGAAGAGGAGTGAACAGAAATGGATCTCTCACTCCAAAACGCAACTTTTTGTGTTGAAATGAAGAGAATCCCAGCAATTGGACCTGCTGTTGTTGATAAGTAACATTGAGATGCCTTAAGCAATTTCTCACCATCAATTACACCAAATATTTCCCTGAATACATTTTCTCTGCCTCCATTCTTTATTATTTTGGCACCAACACACAGCTTTCCCTTCACCGTTTCAGATAATTTAGGCCCCATTTTCACTGCAACAACCAAAAAATGACAAATAAAATTACAAAAAACACCCAAGATTATCAATAATGATGCAAGAATTTGAAAGCCCATTAACTAAAATATCAAATCAAGTACCGTGTTCACGAATTCTGTAAGCAAAACTTCTTCCCTTTCTGTCATACTTCTTCTTCTTCTGGTTTCCTGCAAATTTTATATTATTATTAATTTCTTTCTTCTTTTTTTTTTCTCAAAAGAACACGTACAGACGAAAGAAGTGATTTTTTACTTACTGTTGAAAGTAGGAGACTGATCTGAGGAGGAAGGGCTTTGGTAGGAGCTTACAGGTTCAGACAAGGAAAAAGATGATCTTTCTGGTGTTGTAGTTTCTGAAAAATGATCTTGAAACCCATTATAATTCTTCGCCTTCTCCATTGATATGTTTTGCCGCTCTAAGTGGTTGATTAACTTTCTAGCTGAGAATTAGAATGTTGCAGGGAGAAGAAGAAAAGGGAAGAGGTTGAGGGAAAGTGGATGAAAAAATGGTGCCATTTGCAGTTAATTGAATTGAATTTCAGATGGCGATTCTATGACCTGGTGAGATTGGTACCCCCACATCTTTCATTATAAAATTAATTTTTTTTGTAATTATATAATTAAATTGTTTATTTATAGTTAGTTAAGAAGAATGTGATGGAGAACCAATTAAGTGGAAAAATACAGTTGAATTTAGGATTGATTCAATAGATGCTTCCGTTTGAAAAGATTTCTTGGAAATTTCCCAAGTCAAAAGAGGGTGGCTTGTATTAGTCACCGGCCCCTAAGAAATATTGAACCACTTAGAATATATTATATATATATATATATATATATATATATATATATATATTTAAAAAATAAATATATAATACAAGGATAATTGTATCCTAAAAGAGGGGTGTAGATTCAATTGGCTTTGATTCTCTCAATTTCATTATTTCATATATAAACTAGGATTTGAATCATAGATCTTGCTTAAGGAATTTAGTGTCTGATTAGAATAATTAATCTTTTGTGGACCGAGTTCTAATATATATCAAAAGAGGAACGTTGCAATAAAAACTGATTTTTTTTTTCTTTACTTTTGCATTGAAAATTTTAAGAGAAGACAACGACTATGATTCATACTTAATATTCGACTTAGTGTCCGAACCGCTCTATTGAAGATTTTCTCTACTCCTTTTGTACTCTTCATCTTACCATTCGGTTATATTATCAAAAGGAACTAATAACATTCGAGATTATGTAGAAGAAAAAGTCTAAAAATTTGACAAATCATCTACACTCATGCCCCAGAACTCCCTGACATGAGCCAAACTTCATGGTTGTCTCTGCACCCCTACCTCCCCAACGACTCCGCAGTAGGGCAGATTGATTCTTCGAATACGGCCGAAGAAAGGTAACCTTCGGCAATGTGTCCAGATCTCTTTCCATTTGTTAATAGGAATAACATAAGAAAGCAGCCAGATATCATAAACTTCTTGGAAAGATATAAATAAAATGACCACAATTTTACTGGCGGTGGGAAGAAATTTATTTTGTCCTAACTCAAACTCGAAAAATTAGTTCGAGAGGAGAAGATTGTCACGCCATTATATATTCAAGAACGCATCTTTAATATATTTCTCGGTGTGGGATAATTTAACATGTGGATATTATATTTTTGTAATTTGAAAAGATTAAGACCAATAGTTGGTGAAGGGATAATACATAAAAGATGATATCAGTGAAATTAATCCTATAAATATTTGTATATATATGTTACGTATGTATAATAAAATATGTGTATTAATTGATTATTGTATCGAATTAATTATTTGTTGATATTTCATTATAATGGTTTAATTATTACTTGTAAAAAGAAGTTAGGTAAGCTGGAAAATCATTAAAAAAAGTACATGAAAATAATCAAAATATAAAAAATTGAAATATTGAGGACCGACGCACTAGGTCATTTTTTAATTCATGGAGCAGTTAACAAACTTTGTCATATATGACCTATTGTGGACTTATGCTTATCTTTAATCTAGTAGACATGATTTAGTTAATAATAGCTAAATAATATATAATATTAATCCTTGTTTGGTTGGACATATATTAACTTTGGATTATCTACAAAACTATTTTTCCATTTTTCTTCTTTTTGAGGATATTTATTTTATAAATATATGTTAGACTCTTGAATATTGGGTTCATACTTATTTGATTTATTATATTAATCTATATGGAATTACTTAATCATGTATTCAGTCCATACAAATATACGATATTACGCTCAATTACTATCGTAGGGGAAAGTGTACGATTATGAATATCTGATAATAAAAATGTAAAATGACATTAATTTTTAAAATAATATGATATATCAAATAAGTGTTTCATCTAATCTTATTGAAAAACTTATAACTCAAATTGCAAAACAAACTAGAATGTGGAGATATTGGATTAGACTAATAGCAGATTGTACAACTGATCCCTTACTAATTAATATTACGAATCAAAATAGTACTTAGATATTATACGAAATTAGTTATTCACATTTCATGATGATAAAAGAAATATTTCATGATGTCCAAAACTCTAATCTGTGTGTATTTTTCATAATTATATGAGATATAATTGTAATTATATTACTAAGAGGGTCACGGATTATAATTTAATAAACTCGTTCGGGTCTAAATATAATTAATCCATTAATTAAATGAATTCTTCCTCCAGTCACACTTATAGATGGCAAAATTTTCAAAATTTTGATTAGTAATCTAATTCTTTGGTCGTATGTCGTACCGTATTAGCTGTACATGTTTTGTCCCTAGTTATTTTATTTTATGTTTTCTGATGGGCCCCTACTTATTAATTATTCTACAATTCGTACCACAATTTTTTTAAAATCTAGTTTTCATGACCTTATAATGTGCAGGTTGTTTGGCCTAATCAAGGTAATTATATGATACAAAAGTTACATGTTTAATCAATATTTCATGGTACTTTTTACTTGCGCTACACCCACGATTTTGGACTTTGGACCGAAATATCATCCAAGTATACAACATTCCATAAATTTCAAACAGCCCCCGGAACTTGCAATATTTTTGTATCTACCTTTATTGTAATTTAATATGAGAAAAATTGCATCTCGTATCCTAAAGTTTGGAGTAGTTACAAATTAATTTCTCTTATTATATAGTCTCTGAGATTTTTAATAATTGTGTAAACTTCAAAAATACTCCATCTTCGAGTTTTAACCAGGAGTTGTTTGGATGTATTTTCAGAAAATCTACATAATTTTACTGAAACCGATCAAGAACTGTATAATAATTTCTTAAATAAAAGAATCGATTTATAAATATACCAAACTTTAAGATACCCTAACAAGGGTGAATCATGACATCTGGTACTCTAAACTCTAAAGTTCAGTTTATTTACTAATCAATTTCTCTTGTTTGAGAAATACCATATAGTCCTAAGGTCAATACTCAATAAATGTGTAAATATTCCAAATATATCCCCACTTAAAGTTTCAACTAGGGGTTGTTCGGTAATATTTTTGAAAAATTTATATATTAATTGAAAACTAAAAACTATATAATAATTTTTCAAATAGAACCGATCCATATGCAAATACTAAATACACCAAACTTTAAAATATCTTACATAAAGTTTCCATTATTATTTTGATATGAGAATTCACAAGTAACTCCATAATGTGACATCTATGAAACACGGACACAGATACAGCAACACGAACATGATATGACACGGATACGGGAACACATATTTTTTTCGATATTATATACTAGAGAAGTGTCCGACACGGATGTCCAATACGGTGTCGGATACGACACAATACAACACGACAGGGTAGGACTTTTAGAAGTATCCGTGCATCATAGTGTGGCATATACGAAATTATTCCAAGAAAACATGATCGAAAATCAACAATATTTAACCTAAATAAGAAAAAACAACATAAATTTGTTTTAATTTTCTTGTTTCTTCTTTAGGGATTGCCACAAACAATCTGAGAAGAACATTTGCTCTTGTTTTCCCCAACATCCACACAATTAATTTTTCTAGGCATCTGACGAGCTGAATATCTCCCCAAAACTAGGAAAAAACAATCTCTATTTCCTTCACCACACGAACCCTTTCTCGGAATGTCGGGAGCCCGACAATACTTGAGAGGTTGCCCTAACAAAACAAGAATCACAAAAATAATTATTTGGGTCAATTACGAATAATCCCAATGAGGTTTGTGATTTTTACCAAAGATTCGCTAAAACTTTGAAATCCTACGAATAGTTTCATGAAGTGTGCAAAACATTCTGAAATACCACTTAAATCTTGAAAATTTATAAATATCTTCAAAGTCAACGATTTTTCGTTAGTTTTAGGGGTTATTCGTAATGCTTTGTAATCCTTGGGGTAAGTTTCATAATATTTCAAGGTTACAAGGATAAGAATGTTAATGACATAAAAACTCAAGAGGTACATATGTAAGATTTGATCAAGGTTTCTGCGGTATTTTTGGATTTAAAAATGAACCTCGGGGTGGTTTCTTTTTAATTATCAAGCCCTAAGTATTTTTAAGTAACTAATTTATGAAATATGAAATATTGGTTGACAAGAACAAAATTTCGATGATTTCTTGGAATAGTACAAGTAAATAATTGTAAATACGAATAATTACGAACTATTTCTGTGATTTGACTCGAGTATAAAAAATTCTCTAAAATTTTAAAAATTACCAATTTTCTCCTAAGGCTTTGAGGATACAGGAAAATAGCGAACCTCATTAGCAGTTCGCGAGAAAGATAATAAACTTTAAGGGAAAAATCGATAATTTCTAAAATTTTAAGAGATTTTTTTGTATTTGAACTAAACACGGGTGTAATTGGACTTGTAAATATTACCTAGAGATGAAGCAAGGAGACCTAATAGAACTGCTAAGTACAGTGTGGAGATAAGAGTTGAACTCTTCATCTTTGCTGATTTATTTCTAATATTTTGAAAGTAATTGATAGTTCAAGAAAGAATATGTCATTTATAGGTGTTGAGATTAATAATGAATGATATGATTAGTTGAAATTGTTCATAATTTAAGTTGATGAAATCACCATATGGCAAATGATTAGAGGATTAGATATCAATTAAAATTGGAAATTGTAGGCATTTATGTACCTTCCGTCGGTTGGTTATTTTAGATTTGAACTAATGAAACTACATCGTTTTAGAATTTAGATAAATGACGTATAATTTCATGCTCAGAAAAATGTAAAATCGGGATGCCAACTTATTCCAACACGGCACACGCCTTCTAAGTTCTAAGTTTTGCACTAGCAAACTAACATCTCTAATCATAAAAATTTGGCAGTTTCGTGATTCTGGTCACCGGAACGACAAAACGTCGTAAAAACCCCATGTGAATAGCACGTGCAGCACGAAAATCATTTCTCGGACTCGGACAAGTGTCTTCAATTTACCCAATAATAACAAGAAGGGCTTTCATGGTTTTTTAAAATGTTAAAAAGAATTGATTCTGGAGACTCTTTTAGTAATTTTTTTAATTATTATTTTAAATCTCATTTATATAGATCGAATACACACTTATAAAATGGTAACAATTAAATAAATGCTTCCCTTTATGTCGTATTAGCTGATTCATTGTTTTGTCCCTAGTTATTATTGTTTATCAGTTGAGAATCTTTTTGTCCCTAGATATTCATTATTGAGACCACTATTACCACTTACTACATTTTTTAAAATCTAGTGTGGACCTTGAAGGAGCAGGTTGATCTGTCTACTGAAGTAATTAATAGTTTAATACGATATTATATGTCAAGTTGTCGGGAGGATTGCGTCTAATTTGGCTTATGCAGTTACCAAATCCGAAAAAACCAGGGTGGAACCAAAAAAAAAGAAAAGACATGCACAACAACAGAATAAAGAGGAAGTACAGTAAGGGTGGATTACACTTAGACCTCCTATACCATGGAAACTTACACCTAGACCCCCTGTACTCAACTTTGCCTTACAAGTTGCATCTTTCATTTGCTTTGATTAGGGTACCAATCGTTTTCTATCAGAGTTTCTGAGTAAACAGCTCAAATTACTCCTCTATAAGCATGATAGTGGGATATTAGATTTTATTTGACTGAAATGCCTTCACGTGGTCTACTGTGTAATATTTTATAAAGTTGGCAAGGTAAATTTTATAATGTTTTAGTCACAAAAGATCTAGTATATCAGGGCACAAAACTTTTCCCTTTTATAGAGTAATAATTTGGACAGTTTACTCCATAAATCTAAGGGGAAATGTTTGGACCCTAATCAAAAGAACAAGGAAAAGACAGTTGTAAGACGTAGTCCAAGTTCGGGGGGGTTAGGAGTAATTTCCCATAGTACAGGGGATCTAAGTGTGATTAGAGCAAATGTCATGGGATCTAGATGTAAATCACCCAAAACTTAATAACAAGTTATAACGACTAATGAACTCATGAGCATGTTCCGAAGATCTCTGTTTCAACAAAAAGAAACATAATATATTGTATAAACAGTGATGCACACAGCTTCACAATTAAGTCACCTGATACTTTGCACCAGTGTCACACATGCAAAATTTTTCTGCAACATTTGAGCGTCACCGAGTATCTGCAGCAGAGAGTAATTCATGATTGTTTTAGGAAGTGTATTCTGTATTCAGTAATCAGAATCTAATACAAGTTTGATCTCATTGTTTTAAGTAATATCGTGATCAGTAAAATAAATGACATCACAAATTTATTTGGTATAAAGTCATCATCGTGACTTCTTGCGTGTCAAACGCAAAGTCTTTTCTCACAATGATCCCCTCTGAATTACAAAACCTTACGACGACACCCCCTCTAAAATTTAATCTGTTACAAGAAGGTAGTTTAGTCATGAAATATTAACTACTCTTCAGTTGGGAGCAAAATTGGGAGTTAGCAAATCAGCCCTTCCTTTAAAGTCGCAAATCATCGTATCTCACCAAAAAAAAGCAAATCATCGTATATAAATACTACATCAGCTTTTTTAATTCATAATTCTATGATACGTAGCCAGAATCTGAGAACCACACGTCCCCCTATGTAAATCCCACTATCTGTTTTAACTCCACAATTGACAATTCTATGGCAAGTAAATGTCTACTGTACAGACGGAAACATATTTACCTATTTGGCAAGAACTTCTTTGTGAGCTTTATAGGAAAGAATTACATTCCATATCAAGGCAATAAAGTTTGCTGCAAGGACCTGTAAAATGACATGCCGGAAAGGTGTGTAAATTTGCAAAGAGAAAAAAACAGTAGACGTCATCCTGCATCTGACTTAAGATATTATTTGTTTGCGCAAATTACATCTACTACCCCTGAATTGAGATGAAATTGCGAAATGTGTAAATCTTCAGAAAATACCCCCCACTTTGGTTTCAGCTGGAGGTGTTTTCGGGGTTACTTTTGGAAGATGTACACATTTACTTAAACATCAGGGACTATACGGTATTTTCTCAAACTAGAGAGATCGATTTGTAAGTTTACCTAACTTCAGGGGTAGTAGATGTAAATTTAATCGCCGTATTAGTTTTTCAATGCTATGACTATATGAGAACCAATAACATTTTATTCTCTATCAGTAAAACCATAGCAACCCAAAATCAAGATTAATTATGGTCCTTGGTTGATCAAACCTGAAATTGCTGTGGCACAAAACGGAAGTTGAAGAATTGGAAAGGTATCCAAAGTTGCCAATTTGCAAGAACTGAGGAGAACCACTCCTACAAAATATAAACAGGTTAAAAGTCTTGAATAGACAAGCACGGATAACCAATTTCAGTAGAAAAATGAATGAAAGTTTGTCAATACCTGTTGTAGCTTTGGTATCACATTTGAAGGTTTTCCCTCAAGTGTCACCAATGTAGATAGGAAAACTCCAATAAAAATGGGAGCAAAGAGAAACTGCATGAGAAATGCTCAACTTCAATAAATGGTGAGAAAATAAAAGTATTATGTACTTTAAAATTCGTTGGACATAATGAAGTAACTGAAAGAAAGACATTACCTGATCAAGGAGAAGCCGCAATACAGCACCAGAAGCTCCAGGTGTTGTGACCAATTTACTTAGAGACAAATACCTAAAGGAGTAACACAAGAAATCAATTCTTGTTCTAACATAAGTAATTTTTATTTGTTTTGTGATAAAGACGGATAAGAAAAATAGTATATATTATTTGGTGAATATAATGCATTTTAGTCAATAGAAACGAATAAGCTAATCCAGTATTCCCAGAACCTCATTATGATATATAGTGAGTATTTATTTCCACTATGTAGCTTCTTAATCCACTACTTCATTTTCGTGATCCCAACAACCTTAAACCTTTATTTAGCAAGTACGCAAACCCATCAATTATATTTAGGGTTTATTACATTCACACACCCCTCAGTTCAGGCGAAATTAAAATCTGTCACCCACCTTTGGGAAATTACAATAACCCCTGTACTTTATAGATGTAAACGTAAGACCTAACGGAAGACAAAAAGTACTTAACACACCTGACTCGGAAATTAAAAAAAAAGGAACAAGGCTAAAAAATACCGAATAATAATACATTCCAGCCCTCCACAAATTAACAATTAATGAAGCGCACCTTCAAATTTAATTTTCTTACAAATAAGGACAAAAATGCCGTCAGAAAAAAGATGTAATATTTTCCCAGGGGTAAAACTGACACAACTATTTTGGACTAAAACCGTCCAAAACCCTAACGGGCACTAACAGGTAAACCAACTATGTAAGACGGTGCATAAAGTGAAGGTGTCATTGTAATTTCCCAAAGATCAGGTATTGATTTGTAATTTCACCTAAACAGAGTGGGTGTTAGTTTTATTTTACCCTTATAGCAACATAACTAGCAAAGGATTCACGATAATAGGTTCTGCAAAAGCCTTGTCCAAGACCAAGAATGATCAAGTGAAAGAAAGTGATAGGACAGTCCAATTAGAAACATTGCCGTGTCCTTCCCATGAGAAATCATAAAAATCTTGCTTTTTATGTAAGGTTAGAATTAAGCTGAGTATCAAAAAGGGTGTACCATCTTCTAACATATTTATAGAACACGACAGGAGTACCATTTTGAATTTTTAATATATTTGTAAGTATGAAGCATGGTAATTCATATTTAATCTAAAACTCAGATGTATAACATAATAAAAAGCTATAGTGTATAAAGATTTCGTTGGAATGATAGACTGTGAATTTTTTCAGCTATTACCAGAAATGCAATGTTGGACCAACCAAAACCATCCCCAACATTGTGAAAATAAATGTCCTCTTCAAGTCTAGAGATGGTACTTGATCAATCAAAAGCTGAGACATCACAGAAAACATCAAATAATCAAAAATGAAAAAAAGGTTGTCTTTATCTGAACAAGTATTAGGATGTAAAATATAAGATAGTTAATATTTTAAACATGATATATGGCAATTCCAACTTGAATTCAATTCTTATGATCACAAAACACTTGGGCAGAGGGACTTCAGAACAAAAGTACCAAATAGTTATATGGAGTATTTTGTAAAATCATATTATAAATGTTATTTGCTGCAAAGGGTGAAAAAAACAAAATAATTAAATAATATATAGTCTGTAGAGATCATAACCTTTTTTTTGTGTCAATTTTTTTGAGGGATCAGTTCAATCATCAACTGTAGTGTCATAGATACAATCACACTCATGAAAAGGCGTTTATGGAGTCGACAATTAGAAACTTATCACATTTTCATGTGACCGCACATGCACCCTCTGTTTGAGTAAGTATCTCATTTTCCAAAGCTAGAATGGCCTAACAGTAAGAAATCTAAAGACAGTAAAATCAAGAATTCATCAAATGTGTCAAGCTACAAAATGGCATCTTTAACCAGCTCAAAATCAGGGAAGAATAATAACTTTAATTTAAAGACCTTCCATCAATCCTGACAATAATTTGTAGGGAGTATTACATCTACTACCCCTGAGTTTCTGTGTTTTTTAGAAAATACAAAAAACTCTCTGACATTTCACTTTATTACAAAAAAACTCCCTGAAACTATACAACATGAAGCCAAAAGATGCAAATAATAAGCCTATTTCAGGGATTTTTGGCATTACAGTGAATGTCAAGGAGTTTTTTGTAATTTCTGCCTCAGGGTTAGTAGATGTAATTCGCCTAATTTGTAATGGCTAAACATGGGACTCAAGGTATATTTACCTGGCAGACAAGGTCCCCAACCAAAGTCAACAAAGCTGATGTAACAGCTTTTGTCATCACTGGATATCTAGCAAGAAGAGATAGATACCTGCATCGGAATGTGAATCAAGATGGATGCAACGATTTAATATTAAGTTACGAGGAAAGAATTTACATGAGAAACTTTTATGCGGTCACATTAAGAATTCTCATTTCCCCTCAATATTTTTCGCCAAGAATCTTACAAATTTAATTCGTGCATTTCTTAGCAACAAAGCTCGTATCCATAAAATGGCAAAGTACAATGAAATTGTTAGAATATTAAGATGACGTTAGATAGACTTAGAGTTCGTGACATGGTAGGATTATAATTAGTATCCTAATTTGTATCTCTCTATAATCTCTATATACATTAGATTAAGGTGTATTTACATATCACACAACAACAACAACAATAATAGTATCTCAGTTTGTTTCTCACAATAGAAATAATGTTCAGTAAGCGAAGTGAAAACAAGATATTAGTTAGTCCTGCAAAATGTTTTTTATCCTGTAGATTTAAAACACAGAAAGTTTATGGGAGACATAGAAAGTGTATTTGGAACCTTTGGATAATTAACCGGAATAATATAATCGTATTAACAAGACACCCCATTTCAAAAGTTTTCATGCGTCTCCACAATCGATAAATTGAAACAGAACTGTAATTCTTAACCATGTTCTCAATCAAATTGGGTGAAATTCCCCAACTCCTAACTATAATACAGAAGTACGGAACTAAAACAATTTAGAATTTAAATTAAAAAGAAAAAAAAAAGATATTATTTACCATGAAAGCAATGAACCATTACTCCCGCCGGCTCCGCCACCAGTGCTACCACTTCCACCACCAGAATTTCCACCGCCGGAGCCTCCAAAGCCACCACCAGCTTTGCCGCCGGAACCACCGCCACTCGAAACACGCAAAGAGCGATGACCAAACCCCAATTCCGGAAGACCAAACCCTCGGCCGTTTGCAGGAGGCGGGGAGATTATAGTTCGAAAGCTAGGAAAACTTCTATTACTATGAAATGGGTTGCCCACCGGAATCTTGCTGCCAGCATTTATATGGCTACTCGCTGTGCTACTGGACGTGCGAGAAAAAGCTGACCATCGGAACAGAAGATGGGATTTTCGCATGAGCGGGTTCGTCGCCAACATCGTATTGCCTTTTCTTCTTCAAGCAGAGTGGGTTTGTTGTTTTTGTAGAGTCTGAGAAATGTTGGTGCTATCAAGAAGAATGTGGGTTTTGGGGTTTTAGAAAGGGGGAAATCTCATTTTGGTCCTCGTATAGTAAATAATTTTTGAATTTGGTACCGTTAGTTTCATAATTGGATTTTGGAATTTTTCCCACAAACTATTACAATATCATGCACAAATACCTAATTATTATTTAAATACAAACTATTACGAATGTTATTATAAGTAAATATAATCTAATAAAATAATTTTAATAAATATCTACATTACAGGATTCGAGCCCATAATTTAGTCTTGGCGCATTTTCCTTACTACTAGAGTAGAGTATGGTCCTTCAACGTCGATGTCCCAACATGATGGAGTGGGGAAGAAGATTTGGCGTTTGAGAGCTTTACCAAAGGTTCGTACTTTACTTTGGCAGGTTTGTTTGGAGGCTCTTCCGACTGCACGCAATCTTCAGTGGCGACACTGTGATATTGAGGATTGTTATGGAGTATGGCGCCGAGGAGAAGGGGAGAACTCAGTCCATGTGTTTTTCCGGTGTTCGTATGCAAGTATGGTGTGGGCTCTTTCTAATTTGCCATGGCATGTTATCAGTAGGTTAGAAGATCTTGGGTTTCGGGACGATATTGAGCGGATTTTGTCAGAATTGGATGGAGAGGAAGGGGTGAGGTTTGCTAAAATTATGTATGGGTTGTGGTGGGATCGGAATAAGATTCAGGTTGGCGAGAAGGGGTGGGATCCCGACGAGTTTATTCAATTTGTGGAGGTGCGAGGGGCGGGCCTGATTGAGGCTTTTGGGACATGCTCGGTTGGTGATGTTCGGAGGGAGCAGGCTAAGTGGAGTGCTCCGACGAGGGGGGTGGTTAAGGTCAATTTTAATGGTGCGGTGATTCGTGCAACGCACTCGGTTGGAATTGGGGTGGTGGGGCGATCACATGATGGTTCGGTTTTGGGATGGGAAATGGACGTAAAGCCCAACTGCTCGGATCCGAAAGTGGCGGAAGCTTGCGCAGCTCGTTCGGCTGTTTTGTTGGCTCGGGATTTTGGTTGGAGGGATGTCGTTTTTGAAGTTGATTCCCAAGGATTGATGCATAAGTTAGCTTCTAGTGAGGAGTATCTTTCAAGTATAGGGATTACTGTTGATGATATTTGTCGATTAATTGGTTGCTTTCATTTAGTTTCTTTTGAGTTTGTTCATAAGGAAGCAAATTGTGTTCCTAATTCTCTTGCTAGGAATGTAGCTGCGGCTCGCGTAGGTTCCACTTTTGTTCCTACTTTCGCTCAGAAATTTGTTGTGAACGATTTGAGTTATTTATGGAATTTATAACAAATTAAAATTTATCTTCTCCACTAGTTAACAATTATAAATTTATAACAAAATAAAATATATAAGTATACAAAAAAAAATACCATTTATCATATGTTAATTGGCTAATTGCCAATAGTTAAATGTATTCTTATAAACAAATCTAACACGCATGGGTCATTTATGGAATATTGGAACAATTATAAATTTATAACAAATTAAAATTTAAAAGTATACGAAAAAAATACCATTTATCATATGTTAATTGGCTAATTGGTAATTGCCAATAGTTTAATTTATTCTTATAAACAAATCTAACACGCGTGGGTCATTTATGGAATATTGGAGAAGAGCCAGCATCAAATAAACCTCCTCATAAACCCTCTTAACTTGCTTAACAGCTTAGCAGCTTAACTAGCTAATCAAGTACAGTTTGGCTGCAATTTTACAAATCTCTGTAAGTATATGAGTCCTGTATTAGTTTGTAGTTTGGCAATTTTTTTTTCCAATATTGATCAATGAATAATTTCTAACTTAAATTTTTTACTCGAGCTCAACGTAGCCAGAAGTTGAACCGGGTGTTATGGGTGGTCTTAACCTCAACATTGTTCCTCCCCCGCCAAAAAAAGCTGAACCGGGTGTTATGGTTGATTTTGTTCTGAACATTCCGCCGCTGCCTGTAGAAGCTGAACCAGGTGTTGTAGCTGCGGGTGATCTTGACCTGAACATTCTGCAATATTCTGGTGATCCTGAACCTCACTGAGGTGGCTCCGACTATAAATTTCTCAAACGGGACCATGACGCCACCTACTAAAATTGTACGGCATAATTGCAAAAATAGGTTGAGTAATATTCCTTACCAGTAGTGGCGTAGCCAGATAATATACAACACACATAATTTTTTTTTCTTATTTGTATTGAGACGAGTGAATCTAACTCTCTGTTTGCTCAACATGATATGTATACATGCTTTTTTATCTCTTTACCATCTATTTATAACGTTAATTTCTTTAAATTGACAATGTTGATTGATTTAATCCAACAATAAAGGTTAACCCTCAAGATTATTCAGCTCTACAAGATTATAAAATGTTTAAATAACTTCTAATTTCTTTAAATTGACAATGTCGATTGATTTGATACAACAAAAGAGATTAATCCTCAAGTTCATTCAACTCTACAAGATTATAAAATGTTCAAATAACTTCTAGAATTAGGTAGGGTTTGGTTATTTAATAAAATTAAGTCATAGGTGGAGAAAACTTGGATTTAGTTACAGTTTAGAAAAATTTGCCTATTTCCTTTTTATCTTATGACCCCTCCATATATAACTTTATAAATTTTTAGTGGTGTAAAAAAAATAGAATTATCATTTCAAAATCAAGAAAGATAAGCATTTCTCTACATATTAAAATATAAATAAGAGTTTTTTTAAGGCGGGAGAGTCAATTGAAACTCCAGACCATAAGATTGCTACCACACGCTTGTAGTGCATGTTAGGGCATTACTTTCCTTACATTTCTTAGTGTCCGTGGCGGAGCAAGAAAATTTCTTTAGGGGGTCATTCTAGTATAAATTTTTAGCCTCTTATTTTATAAAGATAATTACGAAAAACCCCTGAGGTTAGGTTTTTTTTTTTTTTTTTTTGGTGAAAAAAATTTTAAAACCTTGAAATATTACAAATACACTGGTCAGCTGAAACCTTATAAATATCCACTTGAAACATAAAAATATATACATAATACCCCTGAAAAATCTTATATATACCTCCTCAAATGAGTATGTGTAAAATTACAAGATTTCATGGTGTTTTCCATGAACAACATAAACCTTAGGGGAATTTTCATAACTGACCATATTTTTTAATGATTCAATTACTTACATTCAATTTAATATTAAATAAAAATATTTGATTTTGTAATATATTTTTTAATATACATGACCCCATTCTATATAAATTTATGACTTTGTGAGAGGTCAATTGAATAATTATCACATTACAACTAAACATAATACCTAATTAATACATTTTATATACATATATTTGTGAAAATTTTAAAAATTGACCCCCTCAACTCTATGTGGCTCCGCAAGTGCTTACCCGTTTATATTTGGCATTTTCTTTTCAAACTGTTAGATTAATACCTTAATAAAAGAATTAATTCAATGTGTTGAATCGTTCCCCAAATGTTTTAAAGTAAACCAGCAAAGCATAAAAAAAAAAAAAAAACTTTCTGTTGGGTTTTCTGATTTTAGTGTTCATGGATATTGTTAAAATTGACACTTGACCATTTACTGATGATTAGTATGTGATTCACTATATAGCTTCATTGTTCCTTCGCCGCCAGAAGAAGCTGAACCGGGTGTTATAGTTGATCTTGTTCTGAACATTCCGCCGTCGCCTGCAGAAGCTGAACCAGGTGTTATGGCTGCGGGTGATCTTGACCTAAATATTCCGCAATATTCTAGCCGCGGGTGATCTTGACCTGAAGATTTCGCAATATTCTGGCGATCCAGAACATCACAGAGGTGGCTTCGACTATAAATTTCTCAAAAGGGACCATGACGCTACCTACTAAAATCGTACGACATAATTGCAAAAATAGGTCGAGTGATATTCCTTATCAGCAGTGGCGTAGCTAGATTTTTTTTTCACCAGTGTCAATTAAAGTATAATATACAACACACATAATTTTTTTTCTTATTTGTATTGAGATAAGTGAATCTAACTCTCCGTTTGCTCGACATGATATGTATACACGCTTTTTATCTCTTTACCATATATTTATAAAGTTAATTTCTTTAAATTGACAATGTTGATTGATTTAATCTCACAATAAAGGTTAACCCTCAAGATTATTCAATTCTACAAGATTATAAAACGTTTAAATAACTTCTAATTTCTTTAAATTGACAATATAGATTGATTTGATACAACAAAAGAGATTAATTCTCAAGTTCATTCAACTCTACAAGATTATAAAATGTTCAAATAACTTCTAGAATTAAATAGGGTTTGGTTATTCAATAAAATTAAGTCATAGGTGGAGAAAACTTGGATTTAGTCACAGTTTAGAAAAATTTGCATATTTTATTTTTATCTTATGACCCCTCCATATATAACTTATGTTGCACGGATACGGACACGGGGACACGGACACGGCGACACGAATTTTTTAAAAATTTTAGGACACGACATGGCTGACTAATATAAATTTTAATAAAAATATAAATGTTCATATATAATATATGTACAAATATTAATTAAAAAATAAATTTATCACAATATAATATAATTATTAGTAAAATTTAAATATACGAATTGATTATTATGTTAAAAGAATATTATAATTTGCATATTATAATATTGTGAGAATCAATTAAAAATGATGAAAAATTAAATTTAAATTAATTTAATACACCGTTTCATTCATTTATAATTTTTTATTTTTTTTCAAATAAATTTTGACCCTTTTAAATAAAAAAAAAATAAAAAATTGAGTTTGCCGTGTTGGACACTTCCCTCAGCCGTGTCCTAGCCGTGTCGGACACTCCTCCAGCCGTGTCCGACACCGTGTCCTAATTTTTTTTTTTTTCGAACACTTTTTGCCGTGTTCGACACGTGTCGGACACTGCACGGCAAATTTTTTGCCGTGTCCGTGCTTAAGAGTATATAACTTTATAAATTTTTAGTGGTGTAAAAAAATAGAATTATCCTTTCAAAATCAAGAAAGATAAGCATTTCTCTACATATTAAAATATAAATAAGAGTTTTTTTATGCCAGGAGAGTCAATTGAAACCCCAAACCATAAGATTGCTATACCACACGCTTGTAGAGCATGTTAGGGCATTACTTTCCTTACATTTCTTGGTGTCAGTGGCGGAGCTAGAAAATTTCTTTAGGGGGTCATTCTAGTATAAATTTTTAGCCTCTTATTTTATAAAGATAATTACGAAAAACCCTTGAGGTTAGGGCTTTTTTTTTCTGGTGAAAAAATTTTTGAAACCTTGGAATATTACAAATACACGGGTCAGCTGAAACCTTATAAATATCCACTTGAAACATAAAAATATATACATAATACCTCTGAAAAATCTTATATACCTCCTCAAAGGAGTATGTGTTTTTACAAGATTTCATGGTGTTTTCCATGACCAACATAAACCTTAGGGGAATTTTCATAACTGATCATATTTTTTAATGATTCAATTACTTACATTCAATTTAATATTAAATAAAAATATTTGATTTTGTAATATATTTTTTAATATACATGACCCCATTCTATATAAATTTATGACTTTGTGAGGGGTCAATTGAATAATTATCACATTAAAACTAAATACAATACCTAATTAATACATTTTATATACATATATTTATGAAATTTTTAAAAATTGACCCCCTCAACTCTATGTGACTCCGCAAGTGCTTACCCATTTATATTTGGCATTTTCTTTTCAAACTGTTGATTGATACCTTAATAAAAGAATTAATTCAATGTCTTGAATCGTTCCCCAAAAGTTTTAAAGTAAACCGGCAAAGAATAAAAAAAAAAACTTTCAGTTGGGTTTTCTGATTTTAGTGTTTATGGATATTGTTAAAATTGACACTTGACCATTTACTAATGATTAGTATGTGATTCAGTATATAGCTTCATTAAGGCAAATTAGCCATTATAATCTTTTTATCCTGTCTGTTTCCTTTGATCTTGTATTTCTATTCGCATGTCCCTGCAATGAGTATGAAACACCATTCCAAAAGTAGAAACAATAGGAATAATTACGTAAAGTCCTGAGGTTTGAGTCATTTATAAAAATTACAAAGAACACCCTGAGGACTGTCAATGATTTTTCCTTAGTTTGAGCGTATTGTTCGTTATGATTTTCAAAGCCTTAAGGTGTTTTTTGCAAATGATTTATTTGTAATTGCCCCGAAGAAATAATCGGATTATCAGAAAAAGATTATGTTTACCTTGGAAACTGCATGCCTTCTCATTAGCTACAGTAAGGCCTCTCAAAGGCAAACCAATAATTCGACGATCTCATAGGAGATTATCATAGAGCAGAGATAAGAAAGCATCTAAAGAAACTCAATCGAAAGTACCTTTTCTATTTCATTAAAACGTTCTCTCTTATCATCTTCAAGCGATACTCATCCATTCAAATCTGCGTCTCTCAACTTCACTGTAAGAAATTCAGCTTTGGTTCAAAATGAAAATTTATTAGCCTAAAAAGCATATTCAGAAAAGAGCATCAAATAAACTCACAGTCTACTACTCAACTCGTTTCCGGGCATCGCTCAAATTTGGCCAATCCGAAGAGTCTCTAATAGCCAGCTTTAAATGCATTGTAAATGGGCTTGCTCTGATTTAACTTTAGCTCGAATTAAGTCGACCTTTTTGGGCAACAAATTATATGCTAGATGATATTAAAATTAAGCGTGAATTACATCTTGACCCCCTTACATTCAACTAATTACACGTAGACCCCTTGTATCTTGGCTCTGTCAAACTGCCCCTTCCATATGATTTAGTTAGGGTTCCTAACGTAATCTGTACTACTCAAATCACCACTACATAGAGGGAAACATTTTGTGTCCTATTTTACTAATAGACTCTCTGAGGGTATTTCAACCACAAAATCTACTGAATTAAACGTTTCTGGCTTATGAAAAGAAATATGATAAAATTATAAAGAATAATATATAGGGTTAATTACAGAAATCTATAAGTTTAGCCCATTTATTAAAAAGTCATTGAAACTTTGAAATCATATGGATAGTCTTTTGTGGTTTTGATTCGTGGTAAAATTTACTGTTTATATATACTCGTTAAGTAGCAGAAAATATTGATGTCATCATTAAATTTTTTTGCAATGTAGTTTGTGGACTCAAAGAGATTTGGATAAAGTTCTAAGGTTTTAATGGTGTTTGAGATTTTTAAATAATCTAAAGTTTTTTTTTTCAATAATTATTCCTAACATATATTTCCATTCTACCATTTTTAACAGAAAAATTTACTTATTTTGTACTTTTACTTTCATACCGAGATTAATAAGAAATTATATAATCTCCAATTTTCCATAACAATTAATTGATGCTTGTGTTATGAAAAAAAAAAGTTAATGATAATTGATACCTAACAAATTAGTATAGTATAAGTATTAAGGTCTATTTTTATTTTTGGTTAATTGCATCTACATTCCAAGAAATTAGATAATTATAATAGGTACCCACTTATACTAAAATGTTACTAACACCATCCTTCCAAGTTATTAGACTGGAAAATGTAATTTGATTGTGAAGATATTCCAACACTCATTGCATCATGCCATCATCTGAGTTTGATCGTTTTGGTGTTGGTAATAGTGTTCGGGATATTAGAGAAGCGTTATCATTAATCCCATCTTTTTACTGTTCTTTTACTCGGCGATCGGACAATTGTACTGCTCGCTGTCTAGTTAGGAATTCTTC
The DNA here is from genome assembly GCA_958496215.1 of Verbena officinalis. Lineage (NCBI taxonomy): Eukaryota > Viridiplantae > Streptophyta > Magnoliopsida > Lamiales > Verbenaceae > Verbena > Verbena officinalis. The sequence goes on from OY292385.1 coordinate 5,048,799, forward strand.
TAATTATTTACGGAAACTCTAATATCTTTGATGTTGCTTGATTTTGTTTTATTATCAGAGTTTTTGACGATTTAATAAATTATGTCATTTTCTGTTAAAAAATATAATTTAATTGATAGATACTTTGATATTTGTCTGTATTTGATTTTACAATATAATAAATATAAAATATCAATTAATTTGACTATTAAATTTCGTAATTAAAATTAGTTAAAAAAAGTATCAATGTATAGAAAAAAAATGTATTTTCTTTCATTTATATAAAAAAACAGGGAAATATTAATAGGGGTGGTAATTGGGTTGGGTTGGATGGGTTCGTGTTGGGTTGGAATGAGTTCGTGTTGAAAAGTAGTAAATCCATACCCAAACCATTAAGTTACAAACCCATTAAGGATAAACCCAAACACAATCCAAAATTTATTGTGCCAACCCAACCCAACCCATTAACAAATAACAAAAAGAAAAATTATCGAAAAATAAATTCGAAAACTCAAATCCTAGATATAAGGAAACGATGTGCAATATTTTACTTATATTAGACTCCTGCCAATTACTAATATTCTTATTTCTTTTATTTTGGGATTTGTTGTAGTTTCTTAAGAAGGATGTTTGTTGTAATTATTAATTTTTTCTAATAAAAAGGTATATGGGTTCGTGTTGTGGATTACCCAATAAAATTATCGTGTTTATCATATAACCCACAGCCCAATCCAAATCCACCCAAAAATTTCGTGTTTTTTATCGTGTTGACTCATTATCAACCTAACCCTATAAACTCAAACCTAAACCCAAACCCAAACCCAATAATAAAATTGTGTTGGGTTATCGTGTTGGGTAAAAAATTGCCACCCCTAAATATTAACAAAGAAAAATCACACGAACACAGTCAGAGTCAGAGCAGTAGGGTTTAGCGACTGCAATCTCCCCTTTCAAAATGGCTTTCTTCCATTAATTTCCTGAAATTTCACTTCACCAACACCATAAATTGAAATTCCATTCGATCAGATCCATTACATCCTACTCCGATCCGATCCGTCAATTCGATGGTGGCATCGAAGATGGAGAAATCGCCGGCGGATCTGCTGGCTTCACCCGGGGTGGCATCGCTGCTCAAATCCCTAAAGCTCAAGACGAAGCAGCAGGAGCTCTTGATCCGTGTTTCCATCCTCGGTCTGGTTTACATTCTGGCGTTCATCGTCCGTTTGTTCAGTGTGTTGCGTTACGAGAGCATGATCCACGAGTTTGACCCCTACTTCAATTACCGAGTTACTCAATATTTGACTCAAAAGGGGTTTTACGAATTTTGGAATTGGTTCGACTCCGAGAGCTGGTATCCGCTCGGTAGGATTGTGGGTGGGACACTCTATCCTGGTCTCATGGTCACTGCTGCCTTCATTTATTGGACCCTTCGTTTTCTCCGGTAAACGTCGTACTTTTTACTTTATGCGTGCCTAGTGTATCTTTCGGGTATTAACGTCGTACTGCATTATTAGTGGTTCTAACTTTTTCTTTACTTTTTTTTTTTTTAATCCGAAAAATGATTTTTTATCGTACTATTCATGTTTTCTGCTAATGTGAGTCGTCTATGAGCTGAGTAGTCAAACATTCGTATTAGTAAATGACAACCTTGACTGGGGTTGGGAATTGGATGGGGTGGGAGATGCTTGGAAATGGATTTGGAAATGGAATTAAGATTTAGTTCCGTTGTGCAGATTACTTGTGAATGTAAGGTAACATCAAAAAATGTGGGTTGAGGAATTTGAATTACTGAAAAAAAAAAGTGAACATAAGTCTAAAGAACTCTCAATAAGTTCACCATTTCTGAACAAATTAATGTTTTGGAAATTTCTTATTTGTTTTGACTTTCAAGTAGAAGACTTTTTGTAAAAATAACAACGTGCTGCATGCTAATATTTCTGAGAATACATACATCATGTGGGGAAAGATGGAAATTATTGATGTATTAAGTTGCCTATAGAGGATTTTATTTCCTGCTTGATGAAATTTACTCCTAGTCTGGAAAATAATAACTTCGTCTATGGCTTGGTGACTTAGAGGACTGGATTCCTAACCAACTGTAATGATAATTGTGTGCAAAGCTCATATATTCCAATCTTCAACCTAATGCCAAACTCAGGTATTCCATAGAGGTTTCATGAACATTAAAAATCTTGATTTCTTACTTTTCTCATTTTAAGCTCTACTCTGCAGTTTCTATTTATTTCTGCAAGATTCATGGATGCATTCATTTTTATTTAGTTACTACTTCTTGATATCTCTACTACAAATTTAAATATGGAAATCTCAAGGATTTTTCCACCATATCCAGGTTTGCGGTTCATATTCGTGAAGTCTGTGTGCTCACTGCACCATTTTTTGCTGCCAATACCACCCTCGTTGCTTATTTCTTTGGGAAAGAGTTATGGGACTCGGGTGCTGGACTTGTAGCAGCTGTCTTGATTGCTATTTGCCCTGGTTATATCTCGAGGTCGGTGGCGGGCTCATATGACAATGAGGGTGTTGCTATATTTGCGTTGCTGCTTACTTTCTATTTATTTGTGAAGGCTGTGAATACGGGCTCACTTGCCTGGGCCCTGGGCTCGGCACTTGGATATTTTTACATGGTTTCAGCATGGGGTGGTTATGTCTTCATTATTAATTTGATCCCATTATACGTGCTAGTTTTATTGATTACTGGAAGATACTCAATGAGGTTATATGTAGCTTATAATTGCATGTATGTGCTGGGAATGTTGCTAGCAATGCAAATACGCTTTGTGGGGTTTCAGCATGTTCAGTCTGGAGAACACATGGGAGCAATGGGAGTATTTTTCTTGATGCAGGTATATTTTATCATGTTTCTAAGAAAAAATGCTACATGAATATGAACTGACACCATCAAAAGCTTAAAGAGTCATTGAAAGGGTCTGAGAATTTGCGGGAATCTTTTTGCTTTAATGCATGGGTGACGAAAAGCTTGCGTCACATGTGGTAAAAGTAAAGCACATCTAAGTTTCTAAAGTAAACATAGCAGTACTTTATGAAGATCAATTTTGATTATGTGCCTTCTCCACTGAGCATCAGAACAAATAGCATCCTTGGTTCCTTTTGACTGAACAGGTCAAAAGTTGAATTCCTTCCTCACAATCTGATATTTCTCCTAGGATGCCTGGGGCTGAAATTTATTGTATGGATTTCTGAATATGATGTCTTAGAAAGTTTCTTTTTTCGCGTTTTCAATTATGGCCTTTTCTTCTCGATTTCGAGGGGTTTACAAACTTTAGATTCCTCCCATTGCTGAATGTGTGAAAGCATATCTGCCCTTCGAGAGAATGGTTATCTTTTTTCTGTTTAATCTATCCTGATATGTCTGTGTGTGTGTGTTTATCTTCGTGTCCTCATCTGTGTTTGCAAAGAAACCATTTCAGGGTTTAATGGTGATTATGTGCCAATAATGTTCAAAATTTCTGCAGGTGTTTTACTTCTTGGATTGGGTCAAATACCTGCTAAATGATCCAAAGAAATTCCACATGTTTCTGAGGATCACAGTGACCAGCGCAGTAGGTTTGGGTGCAATAGCTCTTGGGGTTGGCACTGCTTCTGGCTACATTTCACCATGGACTGGTCGATTTTATTCACTCTTAGATCCAACTTATGCGAAGGATCACATTCCAATAATTGCATCTGTCTCAGAGCATCAGCCAACAGCATGGTCGTCGTTCATGTTTGATTTTCACATACTGTTGTTTCTTTTCCCAGCTGGTTTGTATTTCTGCTTCAAACGTTTGTCAGATGCCACAATATTCATAGTGATGTATGGTCTCACTAGCATGTACTTTGCTGGAGTCATGGTGCGGTTAATACTTGTTGCTACACCTGCAGTGTGCCTTATTAGTGCTATTGCAGTCTCAGCTACTATAAAGAATTTAACTCAGCTGGTGAGGGCAAAGAGCAAGCCTACTCCTGTAGGTTCTGGTAAAGGAACGACTAGCACCAAAGCTTCGTCTAAGGTGAGTATTTTGTGCTTATTTTGACTGGTCGTCATCAGTGATGGAAGACTTAATTGTTTCAAATGTGCGTGATGGAGGTCATCAAGTATTCAAATAGTGTTACTTGCTGCTGCTATGTCTTTTTCTACTTGTAGTATTTAAAATAACCATATTAATTTTGCTTGGCTTTGTTTCACAAACAGGGTTCCATTGATCAATCTATGCCTTTCCAAAAGAATGGTGCTATTGCATTGCTTTTTGGAGCATTTTTCTTGCTGAGCAGATATGCTATTCATTGTACATGGGTCACATCAGAGGCTTACTCTTCTCCATCAATTGTCTTAGCTGCTAGAGGTGCACATGGCAACAGGGTCATTTTTGATGACTATCGTGAAGCATATTTTTGGCTGCGACAGAACACCCCTCAAGATGCCAAGGTGATGTCTTGGTGGGATTATGGTTATCAGATCACTGCCATGGGAAATAGAACTGTGATTGTTGATAACAACACTTGGAATAACACACACATAGCTACTGTTGGACGTGCTATGTCTTCTTATGAGGATGAAGCTTATGAGATTATGAGATCACTCGATGTCGATTATGTTCTGGTGGTTTTTGGAGGTGTTACTGGATATTCTTCTGATGACATTAACAAGTAAGTACGACGATATGTTGATGTAAAGATTTGTTTCTTCAAAATGCTTTAAGTAGTTGTCTTCTTTTTAATTGGAACAGGTATAACACTAAGATGCATAAGGCTCTTTTCTGTTTTATTGGACAAAACTTGCTCAAATTTTTAAAAATGACGGGAATATATTAAATTAGCATTCAAGGTTAGTGGATTTTCATGTTATGGAAATTGTTCGTTGTTTGGAGATAGTGATTATTTGATGTAGAATTAGTCATTCGTGGAAACAAGCACCAATAATGGCTAAGAGCCCTGCCGAATTGTCATGTTGCATATGGAATACGTACACAATAATAATCCAATGGTTGCCCTGATTGAAATGGAAAATAGTGATTTACCATTAAGCTACATGTCTGAAGTGCCTGCGAAAAGCTACTAGCTCTCATTGCTTTTATGCATATTACCACTGGGCTGATTCCCGCTTCAGATCAATATATATGACTGGTGTATCTGAATGACATGAAAAACATGTGGTGCTTACACAAAACTATCTAATTATTTTCTTATGCTGATGTCCTTTCTGGAAAGCACTTCTTTCAAACTGATATAACCATTTCATGTCAGGTTTTTGTGGATGGTAAGAATTGGAGGCAATGTTTTTCCTGTGATTAAGGAACCTGATTACCTTGTTAATGGAGAGTACCGTGTTGACAAGGGTGCAGCTCCGAAGATGTTGAACTGTCTAATGTAAGTTGAATTTCTCGACCAAGTGTATGCTAAATTTGCCATTCTTTCTGCAGGTTTCTTAGAAAGTAATTCCAAACAGACAGGCCGTCCTTTCATTTTTCTACGTAAAAAGGCCCTTAGGATCATATTCCAATCCATAAGTGCATTTTTGTGTAATTCTTTTCAGCTTGTCAAGGTGCAGTTCTTATTGCTTTCAGTCCAGGTGCATGATCCTCAATAGCATGATTGGTGGTTTTTTTCCTGTCTTTGTGTCCCAATATAGATATCTAGTTCTGACCATTCATGTTCTGGACCCCAATATTTCAAAATTGTTCCTTCTTCAAAAACTTCTAACGTTCATGCTGCATTGATATTTATCATCTGGGAGTAGTTCCAATAAAACTAATGTAGAAATTGCTGTTCTCTGGCCAATGATAATAGCTGATAAAGTAGTGTCAAGATGTTTTAGAAATTTTAAATATCACCAATCTCATTCAGCAGATTCAGTACTCGTACATTTTGTAAAGTTGGGAAAGATGTGTAAATATAAATTTGATAACCCTAGATTTGTGAGTATTCTTTGTTAACTTTGGAGTTGTTTTGATCAATTGATCTTATATACTACTACGAAATTTGTTGGTGTATGGGAGAAAATAATTCTTTTACCCCTACCCCCCCCCCCCCCCCCCCCCCCCTTCCCGTTTACAGTATTTTAATATTTTCACTTCAATTGTGGATTAGGTACAAGCTGTCTTATTATCGATTTGGTGAGCTGACTACAGAATATGGAAAGCCTCCTGGGTGAGTTTATTGTTCATTCCCCTTTCCCTTATGTGTGATAGATACTGTGAGCTAAGTTCACCTTATTACAGAATAAGGATGTATAGGTTGTCTTTATTAGTTTTTACTCCAGAAATTTGAGATATTGATAATATAATCCCATGTCTCGGTTGAGTTCGGCTTGTTATAAACAACACCATTCCTATGTGAAAGGGGACCTGTAGATACTCATACAAGTCAGAGTATTCTTATTTCTTTTTCGTCATACTTCTTTGATTGCACTAGATGAGTTACGATTGCAATGGTTTTGGTTGTGACAGATATGACAGAGCACGTGGAGTTGAAATCGGAAACAAAGACATAAAGTTAGAACACTTAGAAGAGGCATTCACTACATCGAACTGGATAGTCAGAATATACAAGGTCAAACCCCCAAATAATAGATGGTGATTGACACTCTCTCTCTCTCTCTCTCTCTCTCTCTCTCGCGGGACTACAGATGTTGCAGTAGTGCTGAGTTATATGGATAGGTTAAAGTAGACCAATTTAGATTTCCATTTTGTAAGAATTAACAGTTCCAAATTTTCTTGGTTCTCAGTTTTCTTTTCCAGTTTTTATGTTGACCTCGTTAATGTAATCGTAAGTTATTCAGTATTAAGTTGGAACAGTTTCCCTTGATGTCAAGTGCGATTCATTAATGTTATACTACGGACTTGTGGACTCTGATGCATTTTGTTGTGTGAAGCACAAAGGGGCTGTAAATGCGTTGAGCCACTGGCGGAGCCACATAGAGTTGAGGGGGTGCAATTGACCCTCTCAACTTTTGAAAATTTCACAAATGTATGTATATAAAATGTATTAATTAGGTATTGTGTTTAGTTTTAATGAAATAATTGTTCAATTGACCTCCCTCACAAAGTCATAAATTTATATAGAATGGGGTTATGTGTATAAAAAAAAATATTATAAAATCAAAGATTTTTATTTAATATTAAACTAAATATAAGTAATTGAGTCATTAAAAAATACGATCAGTTGAAAATTCTCCTAAGGTTTATGTTGTTCATGGGAAATACCCTGAAATCTTGTAATTTTAAAGAGGTATTTATAAGATCTTTTAGGGGAATTACGTATATATTTTTATGTTTCAAATGGGTATTTGTAAAGTTTCAATTGATCAGGATATTTGTAATATTTCAAGGTTTTAGAGTTTTTCTAGAAAAAAAAAAACCATAATCTCATGGGTTTTTCGTAATTATTTTTATAAAATAAGAGGCTAAAAATTTATACTAAAATGACTCCCTGAAAAAAAATTCTGGCTCCACCACTGGCACCAAGAAATGTAAGAAAAGTAGTGTCCTAGTATGCACTACAAGTAGTGACGTAGCCACCTCATGGCCGGGGGTTTCAATTGACTCCCTTGGCTTTAAAAAACTCTTATATAGAGAAATGTATAGAGAAATGTTTATTTTTCTTGATTTTGAAAGGATAATTCTATTTCTTGATACCACTAAAATTTTATAAAGTTATATATGGAGGGATATCATAAGATAAAAAGAAAATAGGCAAATTTCTCTTAACTGTGACTCTTAACTGTGACAAAATCTAAATTTTCTCCACCTACGGCTTAATTTCATTGAATAACCAAAACCCTACGTAATTCTAGAAGTTATTTGAATATTTTATAATCTTGTACAGCTGAATGATCTTGAGGATAAACCTCTGTTGTTGGATTGAATCAATCGACATTGTCAATTTAAAGAAATTAACGTTACAAATAGATGGTAAGGAGACAGAACAATTTAAAGAAATTAACGTTATAAATAGATGATAAGGAGACAGAAAAACGTGTATACATGTCATGTCAAGCAGGCAGAGAGTTAGATTCACTTGTCACAATGCAAAAAAGAAAAAAAATTATACGTGTTGTATATTATACTTTAATTGATCCCGATGAAAAAAAATTCTGGCTACGCCACTGCGTTGAGCTGAGCTTTGGCCTTTTTTTCAGGCTTGACCCGAATGATTCGAGTTCAAGCTTGATGAACCAATAAAATAAGGCTCAAGCTCGGCTCAGCTCGTGTGGCTTGTTACGAGTTATATGTAAACATGATTTGAGTTCGAGCTTGAGTTAAGAGCTGAATTCTTGCATATATAATTGTGTGTATTATATATTAAAAAGTAGAAGTTCGCGAGTTTGGTTCAAAAACCGCAATTTCTAAGTGGAATCAAAATATAATTTCTCTTAATATAAGGGTCTAAGTACCGTTAGACCAAATATCAGAGAATTTAGACATAATTAACATTGTTCTTTAATAATGCTGTCACAACAATAAATTTTTGTAGCGACACCGAAGAACTAACTTCTGAGCCAGCTTATGAAGGTTTGGTATGTATATTTCCTATGTAAATAGTGTTGTAGTGAAAATTAGGTTGATATTAAATGCCGAGGCTAAAGGATAATAAATACATACGGACTAGCATTTAAAGGTTTGTTTTTTCTTTTCAAATTTGTTTATTTCGAATAACTGTGTGTAGGTGTATGGGATATTTGCATATTTTACCGCTTCTGAAAAAGTTAAAGTTAAAAAAAAGTGCAGTAATAAAAGCAAGAAATGTTTGGAAGAAAAAATAGTTGAGTGTTTGAAAAAAACTGAGAATCACTTTTAATTTTAATAAAACTAGTAACTAAAATTTTATTTTAATTATGAAAATACCTAAAATTTAGATCCAAAAATATGTTTTTACGTGATTCTAAATTCAGGCTTATTTCTGCTTAAATTTAGCAGAAATTGGAAATATTTAGAACCCAAAATGCTGAAAAGAATCACTTCTAGTAGAAGTAATTTTTTTTTCAAATTTACAAACACTCTTGTAGTATCATGTTGAACACTCGGACACTTATTTAGTACTAAGTTGAAAGAATTCGTGCCATATTCATATCTCGATTTCCATGTCCGTGCATTCTACTAACTTTTTTGTGAAATAGTAAGGGTATAGACCTTTCTCAACATTTGTACAACAGTATAATTTGAAATGTCATAATTCATGATGAATTGATGACCCATCTAAATTTGTATTTGATGAAGACATTTGTTCATGGTTATAAAAACTGTAGTCACAAACATGGTCATTAAGCATTTTAAAACTAAAATATAGCTAACTGTACCTATTTTTATTCATGAACAAACAGTAAAAATGCTTGTTGACTATATATCATGATGTATACAAATATCTTTTCTGTTCAAACTTGCTGAAAATTACAGGAAAAACACTTTCCCGCTTCCTTCTCTGCACACCTGCAAATAGAACAGAATAAAATCTCAACCAACTAGAAACATTAAGCTATTGCCAATGCGAAACATGAATGAACCACTTTTTAAGTTTTACGAATAATTATGGAAAAAACCCTGCGGTTAGGTTTTTTTTTTGGAAGACACCCGAAACCTTGAAACATTACGAATATCTCCCTTGAATTTTTACGCCATTTACAAAATCGGCACTGAAATCTTGAAACATACGAAAATTACCTGGAAGTTTGCAAAACAAAATGAATACCCCTAAAACTAACGGACAATAACTGACTTTGGAGGTATTTGTAATGTTTCAAGGTTACAAGGTGTTTTTTGTATATGACGTACATCTGAGAGGGATATTCGTAAGTGACCCAAAGTTCTATTATATCAAGTTTCCAAAGATATTAATGACATCAAGAAATAAGATTTTAAGGAATATTCATCACCACTTGAGAAAGAGAGATGAGGATTGCTCCATCACTTCTATAGGCCCCAGATGATATTGGTATTATATAATCGGATTCAGTTTGTGGGAGGTCATTAACTACATTGCCTGCTGCTGTCAATAGCACATTTGACAGTATTTAGTACTAAAAGGCTCAGATCTTTCTACAGAGCATTAATTACACTCACATACAAGGTTTGGCCTAATTACACAAGCATACCCTACCCTGCTCTAACAGCCGTTAGAAAACCCTAACGGAATACCTGAGTTGCCTATTATGCCCCTGATTTTATTTTATAAAGAAAAAAGCCTTTAGCAAAAGACCCAAGTACCCAATCTTTTGTAACAACTCTCATTATTTTAAAAAGAACAAGATCAAAATCGAAGGGAGAGAGGTAGGGTTTGCAGGTCGCTTCGTCTTCTTCCTGTTCTTCACTCTCCCTCTCTAACCATGGCTGTCGGCATTGGAATTGGGTTTTCCAGCTCGAAGAAGATGAAAACCGCCACGTCACCGCCAGACCACCATCCCACTGCCAACGGACCACGGCCACCACATCCCCCTTTTTTCTCTTCTAAAATTGACTGCACATATATAGCTTCTAGACCTTGAAGCTGTCAACACCCATCTAAATCCGTTACAAAACTCCATCAGAAACACAAAACTAAAATCTCCACCCACCACTAGTTTCGTTCAGTGAGATGTAAATATTGATTGGTTCAATTCCTAATTTGGACAAAGATGATGAGGGGGTGAGTGATGAGGAGAAAGGCAGTGGCGGAAGGAGTTGGCTTCAATGAAATGTGGAGAAGAAGATGACTTGTTTACAGTTTTTATTATTAGTTTTCTGTTACTGTTTTCTTTTTTCTTTATTTTTCATCAAGTTAGTTAGCAATTAAGAAGTAGAAAACTCTAATAATGTGAATAATTAATTTAATCTTTTTTTTAATCTAAGAAGTAAGTCAGGACAAAAAGCAAAACGAAAAATATATTTTTGTTATACATTGGTATAACAATATTATATTTGATTAAATAATTTCTATATATAATATACATAATAAAAGTGGACCAAACTCAACTTATAAAAATTGTAATAAAAAATAAAATATAAGTGAAATATGTTTCATTTATTTTGTAATTGACTTAAAAAATAAATTATTTCATTAATAATATTCCCTATAAAACATAAAACATTAAAAAAACTACCCTTAAAATGCATATAACATGAAAAGGGTATAGTAGCATAAATTTAGGGTCAAACGATGACCGTTAATCGCCAAGGGCTAAATAGGGAATTCATAAAATTGTGATGACGTTAACAAAATCCGTCTAACCACTTAATGGATGTAATGAAAATTCTTTGACAAAGTATATTTCTGTAATATTCCAAACCTTGGAGTATGTGTGCGTGAGTAGGTCAAATCTTAGGGTATGCCACTTAATTTATCTTAAGAAATACGTCAGGTTTCAACACTAAGGCTCAAATCTACTGCCATTAATTGGTTTAGCTAAAATTTTCTAGGCAGATTATATCCTAATAAAAAATGGTGGACATCAAAAAAATCAAACCACTTAATCAAGCCATGAGCACAAGACTTAATATGTCGGGAATCTCTTTTCGAGGTAGGAAGTCCTCCTATTTCCAGGAGATTTGAAGAGTGACAAAATCACATTCATCGTTAGCAGGGGTTTTTAGAGGCAAATTTGGTGGACATAAAGATAAAGAACATACGATCCAATCGACACTCTTTTTATCGGTTTAATGATAGAAGCTCTTTCATGTTTGTTTGATTATTTCTGAAGAAGAAGGCTCAGCTTCATCAAGCATGTATAAGATTTTACACTTGAGGCATGTATCCTTCCAAATTTTAATCCTAAATGCTCTTTTAACCCACAACAAATTCGAATCAATGTTAAATGGGAAGTTATAACTTCCCCCCGATGTTAGTTTGGCAAGTTAGAATAAACATATGAGAGACTATTGCAGATTGAAGCATTAACCTCTAGATCGTGACTGACATGAACAAAAAGTTATATGACCGAGAAATAGCATTTCTGGGAATATACATTTCCCCGGATTCTATAAGATTTCAGTAAGGATATCTTTTTTATTTCCAATATAAAGACGATTAAAATTCTCATGTTATACTTCTCTAGAAAAAGAACAAGAATCCATGTTGTCCATAGGGAAACAAAAAACATATCTTCTGTTTACCTACTACATGCAGGCATTAGACTGCATTTGCATAAAGTAAACACAATGAAATCAATAAACCATCATCACACTAAGTGAACTACTTTTTTTCATGGTTACACTAACTAAAACATTAAAGTGCGAAACCAACATACCTCAGTCAAGATCCTCCTCTTTTGCCTGATCTCCTCCTGAGCCAGTATTGGATGATCCACTATTAGGGTTATTGTTGTTCCCACCTTCATTACTCCCAGATCCTCCCCCACCACTGCTTGTCTCTGCTGGTGAACCAAACCCTCTAAAAGGCCAAGGGAGAGATATCCTAAACCTCCTTTCCACTGTCCTTGGCGTCTGTGAACTGTTATCACTGTCACCATCCCTACTCTCCTGGCTCCCACCAGTAGCACCTAAACCAAGACTACTGCTATTAACGTTCCTACTACTATTATCATTTGTCTGCCCTGTTCTTTGATTTTCATAATCTGGATCATCTGTGGGCAGTTCATATCTGCAAACAGGGCAGGAATTATGCAACTCAAGCCAAGGCAGTATACAATCTTTATGGTAGATATGCTTGCAGGGCATCTGCTTCGCCTCCTCATTTAACTCAAAACTATCTTTACACACAGCACATTGTGATGAATCCGTAGCCATCATCTCCTCTACAATCTTTATAGTCGGCAATCCCTCCACAGCAGACTTTGAAGCAGGAGGGGTTCCATATCGATTGGGATCATTCTCCGCAAGCTGTTGGATCAATTGCTCTAAACCAGGCCCAATAAAATAATCCCCTAAATTTGTAGGCATCCTAAAATTAACCCCGCCACCACCCAGTCCCCCACCGCCGCCTGGACCTTCAAACACAAGCTGAATATTTCCCCCCCTTGCCTGAATATTATTGACATAATTACTTAGAAAGGCAAGCGGATTAAATTCATTGGGAGATCTTGTGCCAAAGAGTTGGGAGAGATCATCGAACCCGCCGCCTCCGCCTCCGGAAGAGGAGAACGAGAAAGAGCCGCCGCCAGGAGCACCGGAGGAAGAAGAGAAGATAACCGGGAAACCACCATATGCGGCGGAGCCAGGAAAGTTGTCGGTGAAGAAGGGGTTAGGGTTCATGCCAGTAGGGTTTGAGGGGGGCGGCGCCGTGTCGGATAACTCTAGAAAGCCGCCGTGACAATTGGGGCAAACGAGTTCTGCGGTAGGTGAGGTCGGAGGCGTGATGGTGACTTGACGCTCGCATTGATGGCAGAAGTACTGTTGAGGAGCTGCTGCGGCGGCGCCGCTTCCTCCGCCTCCAGGAATTCCCGCCGAAGACATGGTTTTGTAGTTCGTGCGTGCGCGAGAGAGAGAGAATATTCAATCAAACCGCAGTTTTGATATTTTTGGGGGACAATAATAAAATGAAATGACAAACAAAAAAAAAAAAGAAAAAGGGAGACGAGGAGGAATTAATTCTGAGAAAACGTGTGGATGCGGATGGGGAAACTACTCCTGTTACTTCAACTGCAATTTCATACTATTCCACCTAAAGTCGCTACTCTAAAATTCAGGCGGTTGTTGGGATATCTCATTCTAAGTCAAGTTTTTTATTGTCTTGATAATATTGACTCACAAATAGAATTATGCCATTATGAAAGAAATATGTTATGATACTAATGTTCAAATTACGTATATTTAAATATTAATTTTTTTTGAGATAAGGTTCGGATAATTCTATATTGAGGGCACTTAATTCAATTTGGAGCTTAGTTACAGTTAAAGTTCTTCACTCATCTCAAAAAACATGTTTAGTATATATTTAAATATTAATTGCTATAAGGCTTTCTCTCAGTATTGACTCATTTCGTAGTCAAAACTGAGATAATTTATATGAACAAATCACAAGATTTGGGGGTTTTGCATAGATAACTACTGTATTAGGTCTAACTAATTTGCACACAAGGTTACAAAATGACTATATTTTTATTATAGTGTTTATTATACGTGGAATGAACGAAGTGATTGAGGTATTGTTCAGTTAATAATACGTTAGCGTCTACTTGGAAACAATAAAATAACTAACGGAAGAATTTAAGTATTAGACGAAACCATAATCGATGGGGCATCTCTATAACTTTTAGTAGTCAAAGAAGTTTTGCTATATTTTAGCCTAAGTCGAGAGGTGTAAATATAATTATTCCTTTTTTCAATCATGGGATACAGGATATTTCAGGGGAGGCAGATGTAATTTACGTAAAATGAAATTATTATCATATAATATGCGTCCACGCTGCACAGAGCGCGTGGTGTAAATCAGTAAATGGCATCGCGAACACTAATATCAAGGGCTAGTAGAATCAAGACGAAGCTCGAAACGGCGCTGCAAGCCGCCGTTTTGGAGGTCGAGGATGTCTCCTACCAGCACGCCGGCCACGCCGCCATGAGACAAATTGAAGGCGGCGCGAACGAGACGCACTTCAATGTGAGGATCGTCTCCGACAAATTCGAAGGACAAAACCTCGTAAAGCGACACCGTATGGTCTATGAACTTCTCTCTGATGAGCTCCAGTCTGGTCTGCACGCGATCTCCATCACTGCCAAGACCCCTGAAGAAGCTGGCGTCCGAACGAGCACCCAGAAAGAGTAACGATTTCATAATTTATGAATTTATTGTGGAGAAAATACTTTGATTGGGTGATTAGCATAATCAATTAATTCACGGTTTGAGATAAATTCAGATAAATACTTAGATTACTGTTAACTACTTGGTTGTTTATTGTAATTTTACCTGTGTTGGCTGGTGATCTGTGTGAGATTCTTGGATAATTTGACAACCCGTTTTGGATTTGATTGAGATGGTTGCGAATGGAATTAGTTTCTGTACGCTTTCAAGTCTAATATGTATTATAATGCAATAAAAATGTTTCCAAGAATGGTTTTTTACAACATTGTTGTAGTAGGTGGATCATTATGGGTTCGGTTCCAAGAGTTTTGATGCCAATTTGGTGGATTTTTCCTCTGAAAAAAAAAATTGACATGTCATATTGGCATCAAATGTTTATCTTGGCTGCTGTGATAATTAGAGGGTGTTTGGCTAAGTTTATTTTAAAGAGCTTATAAGCTCTCATATTTATATGATGTTTTTGGAACTTATAAGACGGTATATCTTATTTTAGAGATGAGATCTCAAAGTGATTGGATAGAAGTAAGATTATGAGCTTATAAGATGTTAATAATGACAATTGTGTAATTTATTATGGCAAAAAGAAAGGGAATATGTCAACATCTTGAAAATAAGTTGGTTTTTCCCAACTTGTTAGAAAATGAGCTTATAAGCTCCTAACATCTTATAAGCTCTTTCTTTAAAAAGTTTGCATAATACTTTTTGAGTGCTTATAAGCTCAGCCTAACACCCCCTTACTAGGATTGTTTTTGTATTTCTATCCACAAGGGCCTTTGAACTGCTGAGAAGCCTGAATGCTTTCTTTCATTAAAAAGTTTGTCAAACACTTTTGGAGTGCTTATAAGCTCCTAGATAACTTATAAGTTGTTTAGAAGAACTTATAAGCTCAGCCTAACACCCTCTTACTAGGATTGTGTTTGTCTTTCTATCCACAAGTGCCTTTGAACAGCTGAGAAGCCTGAATGTTTTCTTTCTGGAGTTGGTTCAATGTATTGTTGGATAACTGAAAATACTATTGATTAATTCAAGAATATAGCACTGCTGCATGTGCTATGTTTCTCAATTTGGGATTTTGGTATTGCTTTCAAATAATATTTGAATTATGATAGTTGAGCCATGAGTCATTTATCTTCTTTTATCCTATATATTGAAAATTGACTGACTTTCAATTTTTGTTTTTATTGCACTTTTATTAGTTTAGTCAGCTTCCCTTTTATAATTTGATTCGACAAAAGTCAGGTTAAGAAATTTGGACTAGACTATTGGAAGCAGTTTGCATGTTCTTAAGACTGGTGTTTGCCTCAACATCACTGGATGTTAGAAACATTAATCTAGAATACATGGTGGTTATTTGCAAACTCTATTGCTTCTAGAGAGACTAATGTACAAGTTGAAGTTGTCAAAAGTGTAGAAGTGGGGAGTGGTTGAAAAAAGATTTTGAAGTTAAAAGAAAAAAGCTATCGAGTGTTTTGAAAAAGAGCTGAGAAGCACATTTTCTACTCTCAAGAAACTTATATTTATTTACAAAAATATCCTAGAAGCTAGAAGCTAAAGCCAAAAGCATGTCTGTTGATGCTTCTAGTTTGTTTCCACTTAAATTAAGCACAAGTTGGGAGTGTTTGGAAAATCAAAGTGATGAAGAAAAGCCAAAATCAGAAATATGTTTCTTTTTATAGACTTAGCAGACAATACCTTAGAACAGGATGTTAGATGGCTTATTTTATTTGTTTTGTTTTTGAGCGAATTACATAAGTACCCGTATGGTTTTTCATAATTACAAAATACCCCTATGTTTTTGAAAATTCCAAGAAAACCTCCCGAGTTTTCAAACAATTATAAAAATTTAACAAAATACCCCCTGTACTTTGTGACAAATCTCACACCACAACCCCCGCATCTTAATTCGTAATTGTCAGAAACCTCAGGGGGCATTCTGTAATTTTTTAAAACATAGGAGGGTATTTTGTAATTATGACAAACTTTAAGGGTATTGTATGTAATTCACCTTTCCCCCCTTTTTTGTGGCCATCTGCATAAAATTGTTTGAACAATATGGCAACATTATGTTTATGGTTGATTTACAAATGCTCACATAGTCACAGTTTTTTCACTTCGTTCATCTTCCACTGTACAAATGCTCTCTCCATGTTACTTACTTCATGGCTTGAAGGAAAAAGTTTGCCAGAATTGCACTTTTGGTCCTACAAGTATGGTCTATTTCAAAATTTAGTCAACTAATTATTCACCTAAAAATTTAGTCTCGTAATCTACAATGTTTTAACACGTTTGGCCGACCAACACGTTTGGTAATATCTGAAACCGCATCGAATTTTTTATATTTAGACCATATCTCAATAAAATTAGAAAAATCGCGGAATAGATGTTTATTGTAAACAATGTATTTCATCGCAAACATTTCCTTAAGCATTTGAGTTCCTGTGATATATGGATATGGATATGGCGACAGGTTCTTGTGGATTTTTTTATGCAGAACCCTAACTTGAAAATTAATTACAAAAAAATAAACAAGAAGTGCATTTGTAGGTGAAAGCCAAGTCCATCTTCCTGCAATTCCTTTTGTGGCAATTATTTGGATAATATAAAATAACTACAAATTATCTAGATTTCATATTGCATGTTTATTTGTAATTTAGTGTTGTAACTATATTGATGAAGTCGTTTTTTGGTACGGGATCTGGATCGTCCACGTGGCCCAGACAAACAGTTGAATTTGTAGATGGGAGTTCGGCTATGACCTGAAAAGCACTAGCATGGGATTACTTTAGCCGGAGGGGGTTGTCTCCGGCGTAGCCTCTCCACTGAATTAAGTCAGTTTCGAATAGGATATTCGTTAAGAGAGAATGGAAGTCAAAGTCATTAACTTGAAGAGCTTACCTACCATAATAAATGATGGGGGTATTTATAGGGAGACTTCATACCTACTGGGTATGGCCTCGACCGTGGGGCATTTAATGCCTGTGCCTCGGATCTGACTCATTCCCTGACAGGACTGATTGCCTGTCACTTCTGGAGATACAGAATACGGAAGGCAATCAGAGTAGATACGGCGCAATTAATGCGGCTGCTGCGGGGTCGACCGTGTAGGGATGGGACAGGTTCGAGCCTCCGTAGGTCGACCCTCGATCTACGTTCTAGGAGGATTAGCGAGTCGAATATCGATCCTCGAGCCTGAGGGGTTCGCCATATGGCACCCGGGAGGTTCTACATTGTAATGAAGGTCGGGGTATCAGGGCGAGCTATGGTCGACCCTCGAGCATGTTCTCGAGTCAAGCGTGGGTTGACCCGGGTTTAGATACACGTGGCGTTTTCCCCCTTTTACGAATGTGCCACGTGTATTCTCCAAGATATTCCCCATCACGAGTCCCCCAGGTTTCGGTTGAATTTATTCGACCGGGATCTGAGATCGACCATCACAGTGAAGCTCGATCCACGTGGCCTTTTTTGGTTGGGCCACGCGACCCCGTTTTACCGTTACACGCAACCGGCAATAAAGCAGGTCGACCGTCAGCTCGTTCTCGGGAAGGCGCGCTTGATTCGTCAGCCTACTAAAGAGTAATTATGGCGACGTTCCGTATTCCGAGGCCTGACTACTATAAATAAGGGCCTAGCCCCCTCTCATATCTTACGTTTTCTGAATATTCACTCCGAGCAGAAGCAATTTTAGCGAGAAAATCACAGGCGCAGGAATTTGTCTCGAGCGTAAACACCGTCCACACTTAGGTAATCCCCGACCCTCAACTCTTGCATTTTGTTTAAAACTATAAAAATGTCGGGAGCGTCTGAGGGATCGAGTGAGAGGTTGAGAGAGTATGAAGCCCGCTTCGACGTAGTCGACTTAGGGTTTGACACCGACTCAGAGTCCGAGGTGGAGGTTACATCCCGTAGGGCCACGGGACTCAACAAGAACAAGGACACATCCACCAGTGGTCGCGAGGAGACGACCATCGTTCGGCCGCGCGGTCGGTCCGCCGCTGCCTTGCCCCAGCGCACGTACCGTGGCAAGACATCAGCCGCTCCCTTGGAAAAGTCGGCGGGAGGGTCGAGAGATGCTGGGGTCGAGCCCCTACAGTCGGAGAGGGGAGCCCCTGCTCCCTATGATAGCATAGTGGGTGGGGTTTCTGAGGAGCAGTTCGTGAGGATCGTAGGCCGCTTGAACCTGCCTGCGCCGTACGGTATCCGAGTGGCAACAAAGGACGATGTCCTGGGCAAGCAAGCACACGGGGAGATAGCCGTTAATTATAACGCGGTTATGAACGGCTTCCGCCTGGTCGGGAATACTCAATACACTAGCTTGTTCCGGGACTTGAGAGTCTGCCCGAGCCAGATGACTGCTAACTGTTTCTCCCTCATCTCCTGCTTCTTCGTTCTGATGAGGATTCTGAGGCTCGAGCCGACGCGGGCTCGATTCTTTCAGATGTTCACCCTCTCCGCTTCTTCCCCTTCCGGCGAGGGTTTCTACAGCTTATCCCAGAAGAGGGGTAAAAAGATATTCTCCATTCCCACATCTTCTCACGGCGATCAGTGGAAGGCCGAGTTTGTGATCGTCCAACACCCAGATGGTTTTCTCATCCCGACCCAATGGGAAGACAATAGGCCTCCGACCCTCCGACCCTCAAAGGATGAGGACCTCGAGGAGTCTATTGAGTTGATCATGGGGTTCCTGGGTCGGGAGGCTTGTACCGACCAGGTCCTGCTCGACTGTAGGACTTTCTGTCAAGAGGAGAACTTAGCAGCCGCGGGTATCGGGTGCGGGAGAGTGCGAGAGGGGTTTGTCCTGGGTATATGTCCTTTCTTCTGTTTCTTTTCCTTAAGCTAATCATATGTTTCTCCTTTCTAACTGTTTCTGATCGAGTTGATGTTTTTTGCAGATACCAACATCCTCATGGCATCCAGGACTTCTTTCCTTCAAAGCTTGGGCAAGGCTCTGTTGCCCGAACACGAGAAGCTGGCCGAGGAGAAGCTGGCCGAGCTCAACGAGGCCGTCCAGAGTCGGCCCGAGCTTCCCGCAGTCGAGCCTGCTATCCTCGGCGCGGATACAGGAGCGGGTTTGTCGCTACCCCGCCAAGGCCCCGGACTCGGCAAGGGGCTATTCAAGAGGCCCTCGGAGGGGTCCAGCCGAGCGGTCGACCCCGCCCCGGTCGACCTAGAGGAAGAAGAAGCGGAGGCCGAGCCTCTGACCCGAAAGAGACCGGCTCCCAGGCCTACCCGCAAACCCGCTCCACAATCCAAAAAGATGAAGGGCAAAGGGTCGACTAGTGAGCCGACGGACGACTCGGGCTCCGAGACGAGCGTCGAGTTTATGACGCGCCGCATAAGGGATTACCTTCCCGTGGCCGAGCCTCACTTCCCGGGAGGGGTCCCGGAGCTAGTCGAGGGGCAACCCCGATCCCTTCTCAACGCGGGATCGGATTTTGAGGCCGTCAGGGCCATCTGGCGATCGGTGGCGACCGAGCCCGACCACAGGCGCATGGCCGAATGGTCGCTGGAGACCTTCGAGCGTAACCTCGCCACCGCCTTCATTTCAGTAAGTCTCTATCGTATTTCGCTTCCAAGTTTCTTTACTCGATTTTAAACTGATCCACCTTTTTGATGTCGACCTTGCAGCGCACTGCTCCGATCGCGCATGGCCTAGTGCAATACGCCAAGGCCCTCCGGTCGAGGAAGCAATTTTACAAGCGGCGGTGGGTCGACCTCAAGAAAGAGGTCGAGGAGCAAAAGGTGGGCGACTGGAAGAGGCAAGCCCAAGGATTTCAGCAGTCCGCCCAACTGCTGGAATCGGAGAACAAGAAGCTCAAGGAAAGGGAGATCGAGCTTCTGGCGGCGGTCGAGGAGCGAACCCTCGAGGTCTCTAGGCTCGAGGGGGAGGCTCGATCCCTCAGGCTCGAGGCCCAAGAGGGTTTCGTTAAGGGGCAGGCTGCTGGTCGGGCGGCCGTCGAGCGGGAGATGGAGGCTAAGTATCGCGGCAAGGCTCGGGGCTTCCTCAAAAAGGCTCAGATGGCAATGGGGCGATGGGCTGTGAAAAAATTCGTGGAGGGGCCCATGTTCGAGAAGGCCAGCGCCATTAAGGCGTTTGACGATTTCAAGGAAGGCCATGCGCTCTGCCTGGCCCAGTTACAGGCCCAGAATCTGATTGTCCCAGACGCTGATCTCTCCAGGGTCGGGATAACCGCAGACGACCCTCGTCCTCAGAAGGAGGTGGCCCCCGACGCTGAGGCTCAAGCGGTAGTGACGAAGACTACCGTCGAAACGTCCGATCCCGACCAGCATCCATATGGCTTTGTGGTCCAAAGGCTCCTTGCCGAAATCATGAAGAAGCCATACGACGGGAAGGACGAACCGCTGGAGCCTTCCATGGATCTCCTATTCCCCTCGGTAGATCTAAATGAGGCCGAGCCTGCATGGTCTGCGGCGGAGCTCGAGTGGTTGAGCTCTCTGGTGCTCGAGCCTGGCCCGAGCAAGTCGACTGCCCCTGCCGATCCTTGAGCCCCTTTTCTCATTTTTTCAATTGTAATAGGTTTCCCTCCTCGAGCAGTAGGCTCGAGCCTTGTAATAGCCTTTTGATTTTTTAATGAAATTTAATACTTTACATTTCACTCGAGTCTTTGCTTTATATGTTAAAACTTAATTCCAAAGGGTTCGGGCTCGAGTTTCATGCTCGAGCTTTGTTTATCAAATTTCACTCGAATCCTTGCTCTACTTGTTGAAACTTAATTCCAACCGAGGGTTCGGGCTCGAGTTCCATGCTCGAGCTTTGTTTATCAAATTTCACTCGAATCCTTGCTCTACTTGTTGAAACTTAATTCCAACCAAGGGCTCGGGCTCGAGTTCCCGGCTTCCTGGGGTGGAGCGTAACTTCCATACGGAGCCGTTGCAACATTGGGGGGCTCGAGTTTTACGCTCGAGTCCCCAGCTCCTTTTCTGAAGCGTAGCCTTAACTTTGTGGGCTCGAGTTTTACGCTCGAGTTCCCCACTCCCCTGCTGAAGCAGAGCTTCAAACGAAGGGTTGTGAACTTCGTGGGCTCGAGTTTTACGCTCGAGTCCCCAACTCCCTTGCTGAAGCGTAGCTTCAAACTAAGGGTTGTTTGTGCTGCGTGGGCTCGAGTTTTACGCTCGAGTCCCCAGCTTCGTTGTTGAAATGCTGATTAACTATAGATGCTGCTAAAACAAGAATCCTTATGATGTATTCAACACAAGCATAGCTATTACATGTAGGGCCCTTCGAGGGGAGTTACATATCCAAATCCCGTAAGGATCGGTTCTAAGGATAATACAATTTTAAATTGTAGGCATTCCATGGTCGAGGCAACTCCTCGGATTCCGAGCCTAAGGTTTCCAGCCTATATGCGTTGTTTTTGGCGATCCGTGCAACACGGTACGGTCCATCCCATTTTTCCTCGAGCTTCTTAACTTTCCTCGACACCTCAACCTTTTTTAGGACTAGATCGCCCACTTGAAAGCTTAAGGGTCGAACGTTTTTGTTGTAGCTTCGAGCGGCCGCCGCCTTGTGTTGCTGCATTCGCCCTAACGCCCGATGGCGCTTCTCCTCAATAAGATCTAGCTCGAGCGCTCGCCCTTCGTTGTTTTGAGCTAACTGGAAGTGTGAGACTCGAGCAGTCTCGTGGAGCAACTCCGTGGGAATCAAGGCTTCCGATCCATAGACGAGAGCAAATGGGGTCTCGCCTGTGGCGGTCCGCGGGGTGGTCCTGTAGGCCCATAAAACCTCATCAAGCTCGTCTGCCCACGCCTTCCTTTTGGCGTCGAGTCGAGCGCTGAGACTTCGGAGGATGGTGCGATTGGTCACCTCCGCCTGCCCATTTGCTTGTGGGTATCCGACCGACGCAAATCGCTGATCGATCCCATGGTCCTTACACCATTCTTTCATGTCGTCGGCCCTGAATTGAGGCCCATTGTCGCAAATTAGGATTCGAGGCACTCCGAACCGACATACTATGTTCTTCCATATGAAGTTCTGGATGACCTTAGAGGTCGTCTTCCTGACGGCTATTGCCTCGACCCACTTGGAGAAGTACTCGCAGGCCACGATGCAATATTCAGCCTGCCGCACGGTGGACGTTGGGAGTGGCCCCACTATGTCGATCCCCCATTGATCAAATGGCCATGAAACATCGATGGCTATCATTTCCGCGGCGTGCTTGTGGGAATAATTTCCTGTTTTTTGGCACTTGACGCAACGCCTGGAACATCTTTCGGCGTCTCTCTCGAGGGTCGGCCAAAAGTAACCAGCTCGTGTTACTTTTCTAGCCAGAGATCGGCCTCCCGCATGGTTACCGCAACTTCCTGCGTGGATCTCGTAGAGAACCTCTTCGACTTGCGAGGGTCGGAGACACCTCATCGGGGGTCGGCGGTTACCTCGTTTGTAGAGTCGACCCTCGGGATCGAGGGTATATCTTGTAGCCCGGTGACGTAATCGCCGAGCGGCGCTTCGATCCTGTGGCAGCACTCCGTCTCTTAGATATAGCACGATTTCATCGAGCCAGCAGGGCTCTTCGGGGTCGATCGTGATTATAGCTGACTCGGGCCCGTCGATGGCTCGATGATTGGCGATTTTGAAGGTGATTTCGCGTTCCTCGGTGCCCTTAAGGCCATTGGCAAGCTTGGACAACACGTCGGCCCTCGTGTTCTCCTCCCTGGGCACTTGGTTGATCGCGAAGCTGGTGAGCTGGGCTGTTAGCTTGCGTACCGTCTCCAGGTATCGGATCATGTTTTCCTCTCGGGCCTCGTAGAGTCCTTGGACTTGGTGTGCGACGAGTTGCGAATCGGTGATAACCGCGATCGACTTGGCCCCGCTTTCGAGTGCGGTTTTCAGTCCTGCGATGAGTGCTTCGTACTCCGCTTCGTTATTGGTGACTCGAAAGTTCAGACCGATGGCAAAGTCTAGATCCAACCCATCCGGGTTTGTCAGAGAGATCCCCGCGCCCCCACCCTGGGCGGTCGACGAACCGTCGACCTTCAGGAGCCAATGAGTATTCTTGCTTTTAGGTGTCTTTGCCCTGGTTGTTTTCTCGACCAGAAAGTCTGCGAGGACTTGAGCTTGTATGGCGACCCTGGGTTGGAAAGTGATATCAAATTGCCCGAGCTCAATAGCCCATTTGATCAGTCGACCCGAGCTATCTGGTTTTGCCATCACCTGCTTCAGCGGTTGGTCGGTCAGGACGACGATCTCGTGCGCTTGAAAATATGGGCGTAGCTTCCTTGAAGAGACCACCAAGGCAAGCGCAAATTTCTCGATCTCCAAGTATCGAGTCTCTGCCCCGTGAAGGATCTTGCTTACATAATATACCGGGAGGTGTTTCCGATCCCTGATGGTTACAAGAACCGAGCTTATGGTTTCGTCTGAGACGGCGAGGTAGAGATAGAGTATCTCCCCTTGCTCGGGTTTGGCGATCAGCGGAGCGGATGCCAGGTATCTCTTCATTTCTTCAAAGGCTCGGTCGCACTCCTCGGTCCACTCGAACCTTTTCACATCTCTCAATATTTTGAAGAAGGGCAAATTACGCTCGGCCGATCGAGATATGAACCTGTTGAGAGCTACGATTCGCCCGACCAATTGCTGGACCCCCCTGATGGTTTCTGGTCGGGGTATGTTAATAACAGCCGCGATTTTTTCCGGGTTGGCCTCAATCCCTCGTTGGCTTACCATATATCCCAAAAACTTTCCTCCTTTAACCCCGAACACACATTTCAGGGGATTGAGCTTGAGGCGATGTTTTCTTATCAAGGCAAACATCTCGCTAAGGTCGTTTTGATGATTTTCCGCCTTTAAACTCTTGACGATCATGTCGTCCACATATACTTCCACCGTTTTTCCCATCAAAGGATCAAAGATCAGGTTAACCAGCCTTTGATAGGTAGCTCCTGCGTTCTTGAGCCCGAATGGCATCACTTTGAAGCAATATATCCCCTTGACAACGATGAACGCTGTGTGTTTTTGGTCTTGGGGAGCCATCCTAATCTGATAATACCCTTGGAAGGCATCCATCATGCTCATCAGCTCGCATCCGGCGGTCGAGTCGACCAGTTGGTCGATCCGGGGAAGAGGGTAAGGGTCCTTAGGACACGCCCGATTTAGGTCAGTGAAGTCGTTGCACATCCTCCATTTGCCTCCTGTCTTGGCCACGAGGACCACATTGCATAGCCAATCGACGTATTTTTCTGGAGTGATATACCCGGCATCGAGCAATTTGTTGACTTCATCTTCGATGATCGAATTACGGACGACACTTTGGGTCCTTAATCTTTGTTTTATGGGTTTGAAGGCAGGGTCAATGTTTAGGTAGTGCGAAATTATCCTTGGGTCGACCCCCTCCAGATCTTTGGCCTTCCAGGCGAAGACGTCCGCATTCTCCTGTAGGAAGATGGTGAGGCACTCCAACTGTTTTCCCTCGAGACTCGCTCCGACCCTGGTGGTTTTTTCTCGATCCTGAGGGTCGAGTTGGACCAACCGAGTGTCCTCGGCTGCCGACAGCCGGGACTCGTCCACCTTCCTTTTCTTTCGAGCTTCATGAGTACTCATTTTAGAGCGCGAGGCCCCATCCCCTTCGGGGTCGGGGATCATTTCGTCATCATCTGCATCAGCCATGATGAGATCGCCAGGCTTAAGCACGTCTTCTGTGGGGAGTCGAGCCTCGTTGGCAATTGCGTAGCAAGCCCAAGACTCGGCTAAGTCACAGCATACTTCCCCGATCCCGTAGGGAGTCGGGAGTTTGATCTTTTGGTGGTAGGTCGAGATAACGGCCTTGAAGTCAATGAGGCCGGGTCGACCCAAAATCATGTTATACGGGAAGTCAGGGATGTCAACGACGACCCAGTTAATCTCCATCGTCGTTCGAGCGGGATGGACGCCCATGGAAGTGAGCATTTTAATCTGGCCTTTTGGGGCGATGATCGAGCCTCCAAAGCCTTTGAGGGTTGTTTTTACTGGTTCATATCTTAATTTACTCAAATGCATTCGCTGAAGAGTCGAGTAAAGAACAATGTTTGAACTAGCTCCAGTATCAACCAAACATTTACTTACAGCGTAGTTTGCAATATCTAAAGTTACCACCATCGGACAACTCGGCGTTACGCCGTCCCGATGGGGATCTAGATGAAAGTCCCTATCGCTGAAAGCCACCTCCTTTTGCTTCCATTCTTCTCCGGGCTCTACTTGCAGCACTTCGTGGGGGCCATGGAGGCTGGTTTGAGCGCGGCGAATCCCCCTCTTTCGGGATGTCCTGGTATCTCCCCCATCGGGGCCCCCCACGATCATATCGATTCGACCGTGGGTTGGCGCGTTCGGAATCGTGTTAGGGGAGATGGCTTGTTTTCCATCCCGTTGATTCCGCTTGGGTGGGGGCGATCGAGACCTAGACCTCGACCGTCTGTCTTCATTCTCATTGCAACGCCGCTCACGCCCCCGATCCCTATTCCTCTTCAATCTCTTGACGAACTCGGCAAGATGCCCCCCTTGGATGAGCCTCTCGACCTCATCCTTCAGTTGGTTACAGTCATTTGTATCATGCCCCGGCTGATCGTGGAACTCACAGTATTTAGAGTCATCGATCTTCCGCAGGTTGAGCTTCAACTTCTTGGGGTAATTGAGGAGTTTCCCAGGGATTTTAGGGAGGATATCCCCTACAGCGCATATCAGGGGCTCGTATTTCTCCCGGTCGGGCCGCCGAACGCTCGAGCTTCCCTCGGGTCGAGCGCCGCTCTCTTGACGACCCTTATTCTTCCCTCGACTGGATGCAGGGGGACTTCGGTCTTCAGGGCCGCGAGACCGATTGTAGTAGTTGCTGTGAGCGGGGGCTCGACCAATACTTCGCAGCATGGCTTGACCGTGATTCGCCCAGTAGCTCCCTTCAATCTCTTCATAGTCCATCCACTTCGTGGCACAGTCCTGGATGTCCCTCAGGCTGTTTATGGGAACTCGACCAAGGATATCCTTGGTGAAGTCACGGCAGTGGCAGTTTTTCCCCAAGGCGCTGAGGACGACCGCCAGGTCCGGCGGGGCGACACGGACCAATTCTGCGTTGAACCGAGTGAAGTAATCCCGTAGGGATTCGCTCACTCCCTGGACTATGGAATCCAGTCGCGACACCCCAAGCCTATCTTGGATTAGGGGGGAGAAGTGGCCCTCGAGCGCTGTGGAGAGCTCGTCATAAGACCTTATAGAGGCGGGTGGCTGCCTGAGGAACCAGTCGAGCGCCGCCCCTTTGAAGGTGGTGGCAAGAACCTTGGCCCATGTGTGCGGAGTATGGGGGAACAGGTTCATTGACAGCTCGAAGCTGGTTATGTGGTCGCCGGGGTCGGTTTTCCCATCGTAGATGGGAAGGTCCCGGGGGATAGCGGTCGATCCTGGATCCTCGCTGAGGATCTCCTCTGTAAATGGCGACAGCCTTTGTCGCCTGCTCCGCGCGTTACGCTCGGGTTCCCAGTGCTCATTACGAGCAACCTCACGTCGGGGGGGAAGTCTGTCCCTCAAATCCCCGAATGGTGGGACGCCGGCGTATTTGTTTGTTAACCTCTCCCTGGCCGGAGGTCGGGGAGGAGGGGGACGTCTAGCGTCCTGCTTGAGCCCGCCCGTAGGGCGGACCTGATGTGGATGTATAGGTAGGATAGGCTGTGAATATGCCCTCCGACGGATGGGAGGTGGGGGGACGTAGTCCCTTGCATTGATTTGATCGTCGAATTCTTCTCGATCGTATTCATCATCATAGTAGCCCTCCTCCTCAGGCTCGTTTTCTTGTTCGGCGACATGCGCCTTTTCTGGCCTCTGGACCGTGTGGCCGTTATTCTCATCTTCCCCCTCCGGGGAATAGTCAGCGGGATAACGCGGAGGTCGGGCAGCTTCGGGCCTGCGGCCCTCGTTCCCCCTTCCTGCGTGAGTCTGAGCTCGAGGGACAAGGGGAGGTCGAGATAGCCTATATTGTATGGGAGAGGGCTCAGTGACATTGACTGTGAGGGGGATCACCCTTATGGGCCTTCCCGCTTGGAGAGCCTGCTTAGCCTCTTCGTAGACCTGACTGGTGTACGCGGCTAGATCTTGGGCTGATGGTTGAGCAGGGAGTATGACTGCGGGTAGGTCCGCCCGTGAGATAGCGTCCTCTTCCACCTCGTTGGGAGGGTTTGCCCCCTGGGGTCGGTCGATTTCTTCCAGTCGGGCGGCGAAGGCCGCTTGTTCTTCGGCGGCGGCAGTGGCCCGATCAGCCTCGATTTGAGATCGAGTCCTGACGATGCTGTGGGTGCTTCTTGTTTTCTTGTTCACCATCGCTAACGCTCGATCGCTCTAAGGTCGAAAGTCTCGAGATTTTCCCACAGACGGCGCCAAACTGATGAAGTCGTTTTTTGGTACGGGATCTGGATCGTCCACGTGGCCCAGACAAACAGTTGAATTTGTAGATGGGAGTTCGGCTATGACCTGAAAAGCACTAGCATGGGATTACTTTAGCCGGAGGGGGTTGTCTCCGGCGTAGCCTCTCCACTGAATTAAGTCAGTTTCGAATAGGATATTCGTTAAGAGAGAATGGAAGTCAAAGTCATTAACTTGAAGAGCTTACCTACCATAATAAATGATGGGGGTATTTATAGGGAGACTTCATACCTACTGGGTATGGCCTCGACCGTGGGGCATTTAATGCCTGTGCCTCGGATCTGACTCATTCCCTGACAGGACTGATTGCCTGTCACTTCTGGAGATACAGAATACGGAAGGCAATCAGAGTAGATACGGCGCAATTAATGCGGCTGCTGCGGGGTCGACCGTGTAGGGATGGGACAGGTTCGAGCCTCCGTAGGTCGACCCTCGATCTACGTTCTAGGAGGATTAGCGAGTCGAATATCGATCCTCGAGCCTGAGGGGTTCGCCATATGGCACCCGGGAGGTTCTACATTGTAATGAAGGTCGGGGTATCAGGGCGAGCTATGGTCGACCCTCGAGCATGTTCTCGAGTCAAGCGTGGGTTGACCCGGGTTTAGATACACGTGGCGTTTTCCCCCTTTTACGAATGTGCCACGTGTATTCTCCAAGATATTCCCCATCATATATAAATATAGTCCTTATCACCGAGAACAATGTCATGTGCACATTAATCCTTCTTTAAACAAAAATGTATTTTACAATATTAAGATAATACTTTGAAAAAATTATAATATTATAAATTGCTTAGCTCCACCCGAATGTTCTCATTTAATCAATTATTACTTTTAGGAATTTTAAATTGTTTCTTTTTTGGTATACCCTTATCTTCTCCTCCCACACCGCTTTAATGACCATTGGAATTATTCAAACAATTTGTGCAATAATTTATTTAGAGAAGAGATTATTCAATAATTGTCATCTTTAAAATAATCCCATTTTCCTTGGCCTGGTTCCGGTATTATTGTGCACACTTTATTTAAAAAATATAAGAAGCCAAAAGTATTGATGGATCATATTTTTATTAGTATATAGAGTAATTGTTTTGTGGAGCTCTATGCAAATAAGGTGGTTGGGAAGCTACTATGCACATTCTCAAGTCAATTTTGGTTGCTTTTTCTTTACTCTATCTTATGAGCTCGAAGACTAAGAAGTTCAATTGAATGGTAGGAGCGATCCTTTCATCCCAATTACTTCATACACAATAATTTTGGTTGCATATTGCAGCTAGCCAAAAGTGGGGATACTTTTGAATGTCTTTTGTCGAATAAATACTAAATTATTTATTACTTTATAATATTCAGACAAATATCACCTTATCAGTTAGATTCTGGAGTGAGTTAGACTCAAATACATATTACTTGTAGGTACGAATAAAACTAACCTTAATACATGAGGAAGAGAGATCAGCTTAAGGTGGCCACTAGAGTCACCAGATTCTCACTCAAGTCAAGTCCCAAGTCACTTAGATGGTGGATTGAAATATTAGAGAGAGAAAATAGAATTTCAGTATTTACCTTGTATTCACTTTTTTTGTATGTTTTTTTTATCTCACCAAACAGTTATTTATTATTCGGGTCCTGGTTTTTTATTCGCATGGTATGATATATTTATTTTTTTGGTTTTTAAGCCTATTTAAATGGATCGAGCCGGGTTCGGCCATTTAGGTGTAAATCTTTTCTTACCAATAACAGTGCACAGAAGGACTCGAACTCGAAACCCCTAATTAAACTAGCATAACGTTGAATCGTTAAGTTACTCTACTTAGTAATAGTATTTAATGCCATTCGACCTACAATATATTTCGCATTAATATGACTAGAATAAGGCTTTTTTGTTTCTCGATTTTTAACAATTTTTTTTTTGTTTGTTATAATCGCGATTTTTAACTATTATTGGGGTGGAATGTGGATTGATTGGGGGTTGGTTGTTAGGAGCCCCATACTAAATTAATTGATGTAAAATTAATTCAAGTTGATAATAATTTATATTGCAATGCTTTTTTCCTTAATCCCGTTTTTATAGGTAGATTATACCTGAAAGATACTTTTTTTAAGAATGTACCTAAAAGATATTTTTAATACTATCTAATGTTTGGTTGTATTTTGTAAGTATTCAATTTTGTATGGGGTATAATTGTAATTGTTTGATTAAGAGAGTTATTAATTGTAATTCAGTAAACTTCTTTGAGGTCTAAGTGTAATTTTTCCTAAATATAATAGTTTTAATACCTAAGTAGTTTGTGGGATACCGAAGTAGTTTTGTTGTATGTAAGTATAACTAAGTGATGTTCCCATTTATGAAAATCTATTAAAACTTAGGTATTATTGTAATTCATTAATACATATTGATCAATTAATTATGATTTGATTCTAACAAAAACTAAAATTAATCAAGATTTGAGCTCTCATATGGAATGACTTGGATGAATCTATAGATAAATCAGACACTGTTGATGTATCTAGCTGACGAAACCCTAGTCAATATATGCAAAGATTTTGTTCAATAAAAATATACTAAAGTATGCAAATAATTATTTAAAATTGATTTTTTATTGTGGGGTTATATAATGCCCCATGATTTGATTAATTCGTTTGTCCTAATTCAGAACTAGCTTGTTCTATTTCATTTGCCAAATTCACTTCCCACAATTGCATTAATAGCTAGGGAATTATAAAATAAAAATTGACTACGATAGATAATAATATTTGTTTTAATTTTATATTAGCTATTGCTATTTTACAAAGGAAAAGTTTGAAATAGGTGCTGTTACCATGCATGCTTCAACCCAATAATTGAATGGCACACACTCCCAACTCCATGAGGATATCTTTGCAAGCTACTTTTCTATTATGTCTAATGATTGTAAAAAAATTCTAAGTGATGTAGAAATTTTCAAGAATTTCTTCTAGAAATGAGGTAATTGGAGCGTAAAATTTGCTGGAATAAATATTTTGGAGTCGAGAGATTGGAACGGGAACATCAATGAAACTACTTTCATATCAACGTTAAGAATGAATTCGAGTTTAACTTATCCCAAAAGCTAGTAGTGAGACTACCGAACAAACTCGAATAATAGGGGAGCTTTCTAAAAGATTTTGTCTAAGCCATAGTTTTCGATACCAATTATAATAATAAAACTCATGATTAATTTTGATGCATTTATAATTAAAAAAAATTCATAATTAAAGAATGATAAATAACACTATACTTTTTATGCAATTCTTTATGCAGTTAATTTCCTCCTATAATTAGTTACATTCAACTTTCGAAGATTAAATACAGGTGCTCTTTCAGAACAAAAAATAATTTAACAATTAAAAAAGAAAAACAAAAGAGGAAAAGCTATATATAATAAGGAAGTACACACATCTTGTTTCCCTATTGTCATACAAACTAAAATTTTAAGCTGTTTCCACAACTTAGCAATAATTATGACCTTACCCAATTGACAATCATTTCTGGATTAACATAGTGCCTCTTACCAGCAAAGCCACAGCACATCCAGAAAAAGGATATCTATATTATTATTATTTTTGATTTTCCACCCAATTTTTTATGAGAGTTCGGATATTGTTGAAATCTAATTGGAGACGACCCTTCCAATCCAATTGCTCCATATTCATTTCATACAAATAAAAAAGTGACCACATTATGGACCCCTATGTTTTTTTTATCTCCCTCTTATGCTGCAACAAGATTCATGTTACCAAAAAAAATAAAAAATAATTACCAATTACTCTCAAGGTATAACTTAAATATAAAAAACTCTATTATGAGATTTCGGAAATTACTAATACTTTCTTGAAGTTTCATACTCTCTCTATCTTACAAACTTCACAAATCGTTAGTAACAAACATTCAAAGGGTAAAGTTGGTTTTTCAAATATAAATATTTTTCTTTCTTCTTCCAACTCGTTTCATCAAAAGCAACATGGTAATTTTACCATCACTGTTAGTTTTTCCGTTTGGTTTAAAGTTGCAAGGGGAAGTTGGTAATTTCTAAAACTTCATAAGTTTTTTTGTACTTAGGCCATATTTCCAAGGTAGTTGATAGTTATCCTTTAAAAACAAGATTCAGACAAAGTATCACCATACTAACTTTTGGGTTTTCCACCTGTTTTTTCCAAGCTCGAGTACAATAAAAATCTAATTGGAACGACCATACCAACCCAGTTGCTCCATTCATCACCATACTAATTACAATAACTATAAGAGAGGCAGCAGAACAGGAGCTGTTTTACCCACCTCAATTGTAGGACCTTATAATTAGAACAAGCCCACAAGTTGGTGGAACATGTTGCTAATTTAAAACCAAAGAAAAATATAATTATCATCAAAAGAAGGGCCAAGATTTATTTAATAAAAGAGATGGAATAATTAGCTATAACCAATTCAAATAACAAAACCAAATTCTTGAGTATAAAAACCCTTTCTTCTCTTCATTTGGTGTCTTCTTTTGTCCATTACCAAACTATAATTTTTGGTTAGTTTTATAGTTGTGAAAAACTTAAATGGCGTTTCTAATTGTAGAAAGTTTATCACACAACAAAAGCAGCACGATTTTGCAGAACGCAATAAGAGCCTTGGAGGTTGTGCTTTTATCCGCAGGGCTGATTTCGACTGTGCTTATGGTGAAAGCAGCTTTTAATATGCCTTATTCATGTGAGTTTGTTTTCTCCAACTTTTTGGGATTTTGGAATTTGATGAAGTGCTTATTGTCTTCACCACTATATATGTGCATCATCATCAACTCGATGGTGGTGCTGATAGCCGCCACCTCCACTTTCCACCGCCACGAAACCGACGACAATCAAGATTATGACTTCATAAAGGGTAATATAATTGTTCAACATCATCTTTGTTTCTTTTGGGTGAATTACATACAGCACCCCTAAGGTTTGCCGCAGTTACAAAATACTCCCTCTGGGCCTCTAGTTTCAAGAAGCACAGAAACCCCCCTTAGGTTTCAAACAATTACAAATCACTGAGTTTTTTTGTGAGAGTTTGTATAAAGTACATGTTCTATACTGTAATTTTTAACATCAGGGGTTTTTTTGTAATTTTTATAACACAAGGACTATCTTGTAATAACAACCTTAAGGGTAATGTATACAATTCACTTTTTTAGTAAAAAACAGTATGGCATTCGGGTTGTAAATCACTAACCAAGGTATTCTGAGTTTTATAGAGCGCCATTTAGATACATATTTCCGCCAAAAAAGATATATTTGCCCTTATTTAATTAGGTGGGAGGAATAATTGGTGCAGGCAACCAAATGGATTAAATGAGGGTAAATGTGTCTTTTTTGGCTTGTAATATGTATTTAGATTGCGTTTTGTAAAATTTAAAGTTATTTCTATTTTTGGTGACATAACTTTACATATTTTTAATTCCAGTCTCATACTAATTGATTTTTGTAATGTACATTCATTCCTTAAGTGGAGTTTTTTCAATTTTCGAACCCTTTCAACTTATGGGATATCCTTGTAAAAATTGCAGAAGTCATTTAAGTACAAAAAGTTCAATAAGTCAAAAGTAAAACCACCTCCAACCTCCCATACGGACTCGAACTCATGACCTATCTGTTTAAACGTGCGCAGAATCACCTCTACTCTCATCACCACCACCACCACCATTGCCGCCACCGCTACCACCAACTAACACCGCCAAAATCACTCCCCAGCCACAGCGTCGTCGCCATGTCGCAATGCCACAAATAAAACCAGCACTAAAAAGCATAAAAAATGAAGATGACACCATGGAGGCCACATGGGATGCCATAACTGGGGGAGGAAAGCAAAAGCCTAAAGAAAAACATCTGAAAAAGTGTGACACGTGGGAAGTTCGCACGCCGGCACCACTGCGAAGAACTGCAGGCGGCGCCCTTCTGAGGAAATCAGAGACGTTTAATGATGCACGAAGAGGGCTGATCAGGAGAGATCCATCTGTTGGTCTTGATGAGTTGAACGAGCAAGTTGAAGCTTTTATTAAGAAATTCAACGAGAATATGAGGTTACAGAGACAGGAATCGGATCAGAGGTTCTTGGATATGGTTAACAGAGGATTATAGTTTGTGGGTAGCTCTTTTAGATTTTATTTTTTTGGTCTTGATCTGTTGAGGTGAAAGTTAATAATGTGTTTGTGCAATGTTTATTCTTGCTCATAAATCATTATTATTATTCAGGTTGTGTTATTATTATACAACCTCTCCACCCCAAGGATGTTAATTTGGAGTAATATTTGGGGTGAATTACATACAGTATCCCCTAATGTTTGTAATAATTACAAAATACCCCTATTTTCAATAATTACAGAATCCCCCCTGAAGTTACAAACAATTACAAAAGTCTAACAAAATACCCCCTGTACTTTATACAAAATCTTACCCAAAAGAACCCTATAATTTGTAATTGTTTGAAATCTCAGGGGGGTTATTTGTTATATTTGAAAACTGAGGAGGTATTTTGTAGTATGGCAAACTTTAGGGGTAATGTACCTAATTTGCCATTATATTTATGTTGTTGGAGATTGAGTTGTAAAAAAACCCAACTCCTTTTCGCTGGATTTTCTGCGTTCTTTTCTTAATCAGATAAAGAAACCGGTAATATGAAATTTCAAATTTTCAATCAGGCCAACAACTCTACAAGGTTAGAAAGGGTTGTTGCTAGATATAGGAACTGTGTCAAAGGCAGCAATAATTGTAGGTAAATTTAATCGTACATATCGGGTTATGAATAAAAATACGCAACGCTCCCTTGAAACTCACTCTCTTTCACAAACTTCACCTGTCTTTAGTAACAAACATTCATTTAAAATAAAAGAAAATGTTGGTTTCTCAATAATCTAACTTTTCTATGCAGAAAAACTTGTCTAGTTCTCTGCATGCAAAGTTAGAAACTTAGTCCAATAATATGCATGTAAAGTGTTAAAAAATATCAGTTTCCACTTTCCACCATCATCCTCAATGAAAATTCATTCACATCCACATTCGAATAGCAAAACTTTGAATAATTACACACATAGAATTTTGATATAAAATTAAAATTCAAGAACCCTAATAAAAGTGTCGAAACACTAAAACACAATTCAACAGCCCTTGTTGCCAATCTGGCCTAAACTATGTGTTCAAACTTCAAACGACTCCTAAGTGTGTTCATATTCAATGTTTTTACATGTTTTACATACATATTGTATTATGTGAGATGTTAAGGGATTTTCAAGAGGCATTCAAGTCTATATACTCAACTTGCACGTCGTCGTTGTGGCCTTCTCATCATTGTATCCACAGCATTTATTTTTTTTCCATTTTTATTGTATTTCAGAACCTTCACTCGGAAAAAATCCTTAGAACCAGCTACGGATTGAATTGAGATTTTACTTCCAACCGTTAATTCCTGAGCTGCCAGGAAGTCATTCCACCCTTCTGAATTTATAAATTTCAAAAGGAATGGTTTGGTTTGTTTGATTGCTGAAATTTGCCATTCAACCCCTTTTGGATGCACCAATGTTATTCCCGTTCCTATCTTCTTCTCCAATTCAGCTTTCCTTGCAAATTCTCTGGGGTTGTTCTGGAAAACAAGAAAATACTTTTAAATATAGGATAATTACAAAAAGCACCATGAGGTTCAGTTTTAACGAAAACACTACTAAAACACGAGCAACCCCTAAGTTTATACGTTGTATACATTCTTACCTTGAAATCTTACGAAATTTACTATGAAGTTTGCAAAACATTACAAATCTGCCCCCACCCCACCCCCACCTAAAAAAAAGAAAAGAAACCAAAGGAAAATAGTGACTTTGGAGTATTTGTAATGTTTAAAAGTTTCATAGGTGTTTGCAAATGTTTTGCAAACCTCAGGGGATTATTCGTAAATGACTCAAACAAGAAAATAATTTAAGCAATCGAAAATGGTTGAAAGATGAATA
Organism: Verbena officinalis; assembly: GCA_958496215.1. Taxonomy (NCBI): domain Eukaryota; kingdom Viridiplantae; phylum Streptophyta; class Magnoliopsida; order Lamiales; family Verbenaceae; genus Verbena; species Verbena officinalis. The sequence goes on from OY292385.1 coordinate 5,084,894, forward strand.
GAGAAAGAGCGAAAGAGATGGTTGTGAATATTTCACCAGAAAGTATTTGTGGAACTCCTTCAACTTGAATGTAAAGCTTGGAGAAGAAGTGAACTCAATATTGCTGGAATCACTTTCTATTTCCATCGGAATATGAAGAATAAATGAATCTTCACTTATTCGTTCGATCCCAGAAAATGAATCTTGGTCAAAATCACTTTCAAAACTGTCGGAATCATTTCCGATTACGGTAATATTATTAATCTTGGTGTCATATATAGACTTTTCTGTGGGACTTGAAAGCACAGTATATGCTTCACCAATCAACTTAAACGCAACTTCTGCACCAGGAAATCGATTTTAATCAGGATGGAGACAAAGGATTAGCTTTCGGTATTGTTTCTGGATAGTCGACTCATCAGCATCTTGAGTAACTTTTAGGATTTCATACTAGTCCTTTTCATGTCCCAAAATCAGCTTTTGAGCTGAACGGTGAACTTCACAGATGCTTATAAGCTGGGTAATATTCTCAAGTTCTGGGTAAAGATTTTGTGCTTTCAACGCAATCCTATGAGCCCCTTCAAAGTCGTTACTTTCCATCTTCTTCACAGCAATTTCCCTAGCTTGCAATGCCTCATCTTTGTTATGCTCCATTGCTAATATACACTTATCTGTTACACATTTACAAGTAAAGCGGCAAACATTGAAAAAATAAAAATTCCAGTACAAGTCTCAATTGAAATAAAGAAAAAAATCAACAAATAAAACAGAAATAAATTGTTCAAAAAAGTTTGGGATATCATCAAACTCATATAGCAATAAATCAAACTGTTCATTTTCCAAAAGAATGAAGGGATAATTACCAACTACCTCTGGGGTTTGGCTCAAATGTAAAAAATCCACTGAGTTACGGAAATTACCAACTCCCCCTGAGGTTTTGAGGCTAACGGAAGATAGTAAACCTCAGGAGGTTGTGGGTAATTTCAGAAACTTTAGAGGACTTTCTTGTATTTAAGCCAAACTTCAGGGACTAGTTGGTAATTATAGCAAGAATCAATAAATTGCCATCCACAGCTCATATAGCCATAAGATTTGTTGCCGTTAACATGCATGAACAAGAAATATTCATACAAACAGTAACCCATTCCTCCACAGAGATTGATTTTTTTACTAAATCTTAATTCAAGATCGGTGTAGCTACAGCAGAAACAAGCTCAATATCTCAAACTACTCTAACACCATAACAGAGACACACTACTAATTTTGTAGTAGAAAACCAAATATTATGACCATAATGAGCACACAAAATCCAATCTACGAGCACAAAAATGCAAGAATCTCATTTAGTTCACTGTAACTCAAAATATAGAAAGCAAACCACATACATTGTGAGGTGGTGGTGAATCAACGGCGACGACGAGATGAGGAGGTGCTGGTGGTGGTGAACGGCGGCGACAGGTTCAGATTTGAGGGTGGGAGGTGGATCTGATGAGAGAAAGAGTGGATAAGCTTAGGATTTCTTCACTTAGTGCACTGAAATGAGATTACAGATTGCCAATAGAGAGCTTTAAACTCTGCACTTGTCCAGTTTCCGGAATTGTAAAATATATTTATTCTTCCATGCAAAAAGCTATGAATCTAATTTCCTCAATTACAATGCAAAAGGTAAAAGATTTGACTAGACTTTATGGAAATTACTAAGAAGCCCCTAAACTTTACTTATATATCCAAAAAATTCATAATTTTTTTTATAGTTAAAAGACCCATTCCTTCAATTTTTAATTCTTATAAGCCCAAAATTAAGTTTTTAGGCTAAATTATCCTCGAGAGTACATTTTAGAATTAAATATATAATGATTTAACTTTTAATTTGTAGTATATTTTTCTCTTTATGTTATTTAAATATTTCTTATAAATATGGAATTTAATATATTAAATATTTTTGAAAAAAAATAGTATATATAATATAGAGATAATTTAAATTTTAAAAATTGAATAAAAAAATAAAATATTCATAAGTTCATTTTAATTTTGTTCATAAATTGATATATATATGTGCAAATCAAACTTATAAATTAAAATTAATTAATAATTAATCATAAAAATTAATTTAAGAATTCCGAAGATAAATTTGTGAAGATAATAGGCCACAGACAATATTTGGGCTTCTTAGAATAAAAATTGACACAATTGGGATTTTAGATATACAGAATTTTTTTGGATATAAAAGTTGGTTCTAGAGATTTTTTAGTATTTTTCCGCATATTTCGCACCAAGTCCAACACATATATTTTGATATTTTCTTAGATTTTATTATGGGATATTAGATTTCAAGTTAATAATATATATGTAATTTAAAATAGAAACTGTTTATTTGCAGCTTGATTTTTAAGAAAAAACGAAATATATTTGTTAGCTGTTTGATTTTGAACTTTAATTTACTGGTACGAGGGCGAGTCTAAATTCTAAAATTGTGGGGAAAATGGTAAGATTACTAATTATTCAGTAAAAAAACTATACTTAATTTTCTGAAAGTGACTCAATTACGATATTTTAATAAATAAATTAAGCAGTCTGAGTCTGAGATACTCCAAGATATGCTGTCCTTTTAATCAACCTTAGGCAATGAATAGCAACCGGTTTTTGTACACATATTTTCCTACTTGTCCATAGTATGAGGCATTTAATCAGTCAAATATACTCTGTCAAATAAATTATGTTCCATTCTGTAAAATCTAATTTTATTTATTTTTAAGTAGAAAAGTTAGGAACATAATTAATTTGAACGTGTTTTTTTCGTTAAGATTTTCATTCGTATAGGATTTTTCTATGATTTTCCAAATTTGATGGTATATTTGTGTAATTCAATTAAACCTCACGCCATCTGAATGTAATTATAATTAATTAAAAGTAACATGATTAAAATTACTCACCATAGAAAGAGGGTGGTGAATATGTGAGGTTAATCTTTTATTTCTAAATTTAAGTATGGATAAACTTTACTTTATTTATGCATGTGAAAGTTTAATTAAAAATTACAAATACCCTCTTATGTTTATGTCTCAGTTTCAAAAATAAGTTGCACAAATACTTGTTTATGCAACGTGCATCCCGTACATCCTGTTAAACAATATAACATATACAACAAAAATAACAACAAATTGAGTTAGATTTATGATGAAGGGAGGAAAATTAATTTACGAGATAATCGGAAAGAGTGTGTAATGGAGAAAAGTAAGATCTACATATTTTGTGATATACTAAATTTTCACATTCAACATTTACACCGAAATATAGTTTTACATATATATTGTAACGAAATCGGGCAAATCTATATTCGATCAACGTGCACGTCGTCACATTCTTCCCTACATCGTATTCACAACATTTAATTTGAAAAAAATCCTTAGAACTATCTAAGGATTCGATTGAGATTTCAATTCCAAACCTTAAGTCCTAAGCTGCCTCAAAGTTATTCCTCCCTTTCCAATTTGAAAATTGGAAGCTGAATGGATTGTTGTGCTTGATTGCTGAAATTTGCCGTTCAAGTACCCCTTTTGAATTCACCAATGTTATTCCCATCTTCTACTCCGATTCAGCTTTCTTGGCGAATTCTATGGGATGTTCTGAAAAACAAAGAAATACATTTAAACACAAGTGTGATAATTATTCCAAAACACCACGGAAACCTTGAAATCATACGAGTATCATTGAGTTTTTATGTTTACATTCTTAAGTTGAAACATTACGAATACCCCCTAAAACTAACAGAATATTGTTGACTTTTGGGAATATTTGTAATATTGCAAGGTTTCAATGGTGTTTGCAAATGTTTTGCAAATCTCAGGGGCTATCCGTAGGAGTGCAAGCCTGCAAGGTTTTCGTAATTGACCCTTAAAAAATAAAAAATGATTGAAAGATGAATCGAGAGAGAGAGATGGTTGTGAATATTTCACAACGTAGCATTTATGGAACTCCTTCAACTAGAATGTAAAACTTGGAGAAGAATGAAACTCATTATCAGAAACCAGAATCACTTTCTATTTGGATCCTAACCAAAAAATGAATTCACTTATCTTTCAACACCGGAAAATGAATCTTGATCAAAATCAGTTGCTATTTCGTTCCCAAAAAATGAATCTTCACTTTTTCTTTCGATACCAAAAAATGAATCTTGACCATAATCACATTCTAAACTGAACTGATTGATTTACTGGTGCAGAAACTGCATTTAAGCTGATCTTTGAAGCATATGGGGTGCTTTCAAAGCCCACAACAAAGTCTATATATGACAACAAGACTAAAGTGATCGTAACTTTAATCTTATATGATAACTTTAATCTTGTTGTCATATAAAGGCTTGTTGTGGGGTGCTTCAGCATATACTTCAACAATCAACTTAAAAGCAGCTTCTGCACCAGGAAATCCATTTTTATCAGGATGCAAAGAAATGGCAACCTTTCAGTATTGTTTCTGGATAGTCGTTGACTCATCAGCATCCGGAGTAACTTTTAGGATTTCAAAACACTCCATTTCATGTCCCAAGGTCAGCTTTTGAGCTTAACAGTGAACTTCACAGATGCTCATCAGCTTGGTAAAAAGTAAGTGCTTTCAATGCAATCCTACGAGCCCCTTCAAAGTCGTTAATTTCCATCTTCTTCACAGCAATTAGCCTCGCTCCCGTTGCCTCGTCTTCGTTACACTCCATTGCTATAACATACAGGAAAAAAACAATCATTGAAATCCTCTAAAAAAGTAAAAACAAATCCAGTAAGAGTCTCAACAAGAAAAGAAAAGAAAAATTGTTCAAACAAGTTTCGGAATATCATCAAACTCATATAGCAACAAGATTTATTGCTGTTAACGTGCATGAACAAGAACAAGCTCAATCTCAAACTACTCTTTTAACACTATAACTAGAGACACAGCTAATTAATTTTGTAGCAGAAAACCAAAAATTACCAATAATGAACACACAAAATCTCATTTAGGTTCCACTTTACGATCACAAAAACGTAAAAATCTGATTTAGGTTCAAAATAAATCAAATGTATTACTCCTTTAAGCAAAGCAAATCATATAGAGAGCAACAAAAAGCAAACCACATATACATAAGGGCGGTGGTGGTGCGGTGGCGCCGGAATCCAGATGGTGGTGCGAGAGATGAGAACGAGACGGTGACAGGAGGAGGTGGACGTGAATCAACGGCGAGAGCACGAGGAGGTGGTGGTGGTGAACGGCGGCCAGAAGTTCAGATTTGAGGGTGAGAGGCGGATCTGATGAGAGAAAGAGTGGGTAAAGTTGGGATTTTTATTCATTTATTGCAGTAGAATGAGATTATCCAATTTTCGGAAGCTCAGCTGCTGGAGTTCAATTGATTTGTGAAATATATTTATTCTTACATGCAAAAATAAACGATTCGAGTAGAATTTAGGAAAAATACTAAAAAAAACCCTAAATTTTACTTTTATATCCCAAAAATCCACACATATTTCTTTTATATCTGAAATAGGAATTTCATCTGAAACCAGTAAATAGTTTTCCGGTTTCGAAAACCGATAAATAGTTTTCTGGTTTCTTATTGAATCTAACTTAGAAACTATGGAATAGAAAATCAGTTTGCCCCACATTAGCTATTTCCAATATTTTTACCGCATATCAACTATTTGAGCTTAAAAATACCTCAAAAGGGGGAATTCCCGTAATTATATTCTCAATGGCCTATATTCCGTCATGTTTATAATTTATTTCAAAAATTATAAATTTGGGAATAGAAACATGATTTGCTCCATATTAGCTATTTCCAGTATTTTTACACCATATTAACTATTCAAATTCAAAAATATCCCAAAAAAAGGGATTTCCCCATATAATTAAAAGTACAAAGTGAAGGTATATATCCGATATATACAACAATTTCTCGGCCGCTATTGAAGTGCTTCTATTTTTTCATGAACTATGAAAAAATTGACTATATATATATATATGACATAATACAGATATAATAATATATTTTTTTATATATATTTACTATTAAATAAGTGTACAATATATTACATCATAACATATTTAAGATTGTTCATACATCATAATTTATTGCTATAATATTTTAAAAAAAGAAAAATTATGAGGAGATTGATTAGAACAAATCAACTGTGGAAGAACGGAAAAAAAGGGTATTATTACTATACTTTCTTGATTCCATTTCCCAATAAACCTTAGGCCCTTAGTCCTACTGCATTAAATGTTGTACGGCCATTAAGCTTACGTGTCACCTGTTCATTGGCTAGCACTCAAATCATTCTTAGCGGGTTTTCTTATCAGACCTCCTTAAACTCACTTCCTAGCATTTGTCTGTTCTTAATTCTACTCCCACCTAGTTGCTTTGCTTCATCTCTCCTCTATATACATACATTATATATCTACATACAAATCCTCTGATAATTCTCTCTCTCATCCTGTGGTTTTTTGAAGTCTTGTGAGAGACAACTGAAAAGGGTTCTTGAATATTTCAGTCTTTCTAAGGTACGAAGATCTAATCAATTTTTTTGTTTTATTTCACTGCATGTGGTCATTTGATGCAGAGCCCTCGTCCATTATTCTGATTTTTTGTTTCTTTTTCATGTTCAACCATTTTCTTGGTTTTTGTTTGATTTAATAATACTAGCAATCCATCTGGGCTCCTTCAGCTACTTATGATTTAACCCCTGGAGCAGTGGTTTCAGAACAAAAAAAAGAGAGAAAGAAAAAAATAAAAGAAAATTAATTATTATTCATTACTTTGTTGTATATGGTTCCTTAGGAAGGTACTATTTATGGCAAATCTCATATCTATTATTGATAATGCACCAGAGTAATTGTACTGCATTTTTGGATAATTATCTTTTGAGTATAAATATGTGAGAATTATATATGCAACAAGTATTAATTGCTGTCTGTAATGTTGCCTTGCCTCTGGGCTTTTAATTAATGGTGTAGGGTTTCTATTTGTCTGCTGAAATGGTGGCAAAGGTTGAGAAAACTGGTGGTGGAGAAGTTGCCGCGGCCGCTGCCGCGGTGGTTGCAGCGTCAAATCATCATTCACGTCGCCGAAGAAACTTCAACAAACCTTCTTGGCTTCTCTGCGCCATTGCTGGTACAAAAACAACACTCTAGCTCTGTATGTGTTTTCTTATATTGATTTTATGTATTTATATCTCTATTTATGCTCATTTGGGCTTGAATAATCACTAAAAATTCACTATTTTTTTTTACTCGATTAAACACTTTCGATTTGCTCTTTTAAAAAATTAAATAAATTGGCCAATATGGTGTAAATAGCAAATACTTGGCCTTGTGGAAAAGAATACTAAGTTCAATTGTCTTGATTTATTTAGTAAAACCCCCTTTTCTAAGTTAAATTCAAATTTCAAAAGAAAAAAAAAAGCTAATTTTTCTAGGTAGCCCTTTTCTTGTTGATATTCAAATTTCAAAAAACAATGTAAAAAGACATTCATGTAAGTCTATATTCTCAATAAATGAGAAAATTCCAAGAGTAACTAAGTGTACAAAAGATCGGATCTTTTTGAAATTTTAATTTAGGGATGTTGTGGGTCCCAATGATTTTTCCCATGCAAGTACTTTTCTGCATTGAGTGAAGAAGAGTCTTGAGAGGTCACTTTCAAGTTTCAACCCTATGAAAAAGTGAGGACCCCAGAAAGGTTTCTATACACAAAGCTGCAGATTTTACCATCTTTTGCACATTTTTGCTATAATTACCGATACCCCCTTTAATAGTGCAACCCTTTGTTTTTCTGTTCAAATTTTGAAAACCCTTTTGTCAATTTGCTGCGCTGTTGCAGATGCAATATGATTTGATTCTGATATGGACTTTGGATATTTATGCCATTTCTCATCATATCCCATTTTCCATGTGTTGTGCCCAACTGCCCATCGCTATGTCAGATTTCCCAATTTGAATGTGCTAAAAACCAAAATCTTGGGCAAATAAGTGATTTATTCTTCACGAAATTGCTTGTCTCCATGCTTTCCTTTTTCAGTTACATTTGACATATTATCAAAAAGCAATTCTAAATGAGTTGAAGATATGAGACAATTTGAATTATTATTAAAAAGGGGGAAATGTGAACTGTATCCAAGAATCAAGAATTCTAATTTTACCTAATCAAGAAAACAAGGATAAACTTTTGCTTCTTTACACCACTACCCATTAAAAAAAATTATTTTGGGGACATGATTGAATTTTTACGAAACAATTATGAATCAACAGACCATGAGCAAATACAGATACTGGGACCATAAGCAAATTCAAAAATTTCTCCAGCCTTACAAATTTCAAATAATGGGACCATTTCAAACAATTTTAAACAGAAAAGGTCAACATCTTTCACTAAATGCAATTTAAATCCCGGTTTCTTTCAACAGATTTGGATGAGAGAATGAAGATGGTGATTACCAAAATCCCTAAAGAACAACTCAGCGGCGACAGTTTTGCGGCAAGAGCCAATTCTTACTACCACGAACGCCCTCATCTTCTTGCACTACTCAACGACTTCTACAACAGCTACCTCTCTTTAGCCGATCGTTACTGCCAATCACTTTCCAAGACCAAGAACAGCAGCCAAAATAGCAGCCGATCCTCATCCCCAATTCCGATTTCCAAATTTGAGGAAGAAAAAAGTGAAGAAGAAGTCGATGATGGAGAAGTCATAGATTATTCTGATGTTGAGAGCTCTCTATCTAAAGCTAAAGAAATGGATGCCGATGCAATTGTTGCGGAGTTAGTCATGAAAAGTGTCGAGTATGATATTATTATGGATGAGCTCACTGTGGTGGAGAAGCGGTCGGAGGAGTCATCTAGGAAAATGGAGCTTCAAGAAAATTTGTTGGATGTCTTGGAATCTGAGAGATTGATTTTGCTTAATGATAACGCGACTTTGGGGTATAGGATTTCAGGTTTGGTAGAGGAGAATAAAGGGTTGGCATCGGAATCATTGTTCTTGAAGAGGAAGGCTGCTGAGCTGGCGAGGTGCGTGTTGAAGACGAGGGAGGATCGTAGGGTTTGCATGCTGAGTCGGAAGATTGAGGATCTTCAGGGGCAGATTTACGGGTTGGAGAAGAGGAATAAGGAGTATTACGAGCAGCTTGTGAAGCAAGAAGAACAGAAGAAGAGGGAAAGAGGTGATCTGAATGGGAATGGTATTCTGAGGAAATGTTTTAGCTTTAATGTGAAGAAAGTAGGTGATCGGAATGGGAATGGGAATAGTAGTGGGATTGAAGGCGGAAAGACAGGGTCTAAGTTGTGGGGTAAGGTCAAGAAGTTCGATATGTTTCTTTGCGGACCCCTCCTCGATTCCGGTACTTGCTGAGGGAGACCAAGATTGGAGATGCAGACTATAATATTTTAGCTGAGATATATATAAATTTTATATATATGTACTACAAATTCTGCTCTTATATGATGATGATATATATGCAGAAAATGAATATATCAGTACAATCTCTCCTGGCAGTAATAGAGGACTGTATTTTGATTAACATTTTCTTGCGTGAGCCCAAATTTGTTAAGAAATAGGGCGAATTATATTTACTATCCCTGTTGTTTAAGCTAATTAAAATTTTGTTCCTCTGTTTTTAGAAATTACGAAAAACTTCCTAACATTTCACTCCAATGCCAAAAGAATTCTTTAAAATAGTTTAGATTATTTGTATATATTCTGGCTTCATATTGTATAGTTTTTGGGAGTTTTTTATAATAAAGTGAAATAACAGGGAGTTTTATGTAATTTTGGAAACCAAAGGAACCAAATTGTAATTAGGCTAATCTTAGGGGTAGAAAATGTAATTTGCCCTAAGAAGTGTTTCAAGATCCTAAGAAAAATTAAAATCTTCTGTATCATGCTTAAAGTTACACATTAGTGCCATCATAATAGCAGGTATTCGAAAGATATTTACTGAACCAACCTCCTAAGGTAAAGCAGAATTCAGCCCGAACCTGCAGGAGCTAATTTCTCTTGAAGCTTTGCAATTCTAGCCTGAAACAGAAGAATGAGTAATGTCCTAAGCATGTGTTGTGGTCATACAAATACAAAACAAAAAAAAAAAAAAAAAAAAAAAACAAAAACAAAAACCAAACTAAACCGGTGCAGAGCTTGAAAACATTGTATTCGAACTGTACAGGGGAATAAATACGTGATTTCCAGAAAATTGATTTGGAAGAATTATGCTAACAATACCTTGAATGATTTGGAACGGCGAATAGAAGGGTCTAAATCTAGTGCAATTGAATAGGACACTTCAGCTGCATCAACTTCATCCATAGCCATTAAAACATCACCTTCACATATGTAAGCCTGGAAATATGAAATGGACAAAATGGATTTAAGAAACCTGATGTAAAAGATTTATTGCTTCAATTTACTTGAATAGTGTGCTCAGGGTTAATTACGAATAACCCTCTTGAGGGTAATTTTTCTTTTCAAAAAATTTATTGCTGACATCAGCAGACATCAGCAAAATCTGTCCAACTAACTGTTGTAATGAAGGGTGTGTAGCCCAAATGCAAACCTCATGTTTTTATCCGTAATTTCTCAAGTTTGAGGGTGTTTTCTGTAAATAAGCCAAAACACAGGGGGTTATTCGTAATTAACCCTTATAAATATAATATCTGCTGATTGATGTTCTCATGGCGCACTGGACTTAAGCTAAGTTTTTTAAAACTTAGCTTACAAATAATATCTGCTGATTGATGTTCTGAAACAGGTTGCAAGTATCGAAAAGGTATTATCACATATTCAAACTAATTTCTTACAGTACTTTGTTTCTAGGCTTGAGAAAATAAGCATTAAATGATCAATAAAGTTAACATAAAAAACACCAATCCTAATTTTTCTGACATTCAAAAGCTTGAGAAGTCGAAACTCGAAACATATATCCAACGAGTTTTCGACTACAATATTATGAAGAGATGCACTTGCCTCAGGGTAGTAACGTGCAAGAGACAAAGCCTCTTTAGCATCCTCAAGTGCTCCATTTATGTCTCCCATGCCTAATTTTGCTGCACACCTGATGAAAAACGTCTACTGTTATAATCCTCGTACAAAATAATTTCATTCAAATAAATACTCAAAGAGTACAAAATCTTCAACAGTTCTGGGAGCAACGAATGTACCAAATTCTGATACAAAATGACTTGAGATTAATGCTCAAACAAACCTGTCTTTGTATATTACATGTAAACCCCCAAATGGTTTGAGATCTATAGCCTGCAAAATAGTATATATGACACAATCAGCATCTAAATTACAAAATCAATCTTCCAATTCTGGCCTTTTAAACTATACCTGTGAGAGCAAAGTATGAGCCAGAGCAAAATCACCTCGGCCAATTTCATCTTCAGCTCTCTTCCTCAACGCCAATGCCTCCAAACACTTCTTCCCACTACCTTCCACGTCGCCATTATTGTCAAACCCGCAAATAAACGACATCGTATTGGCGGCCTTGCTCGGAGTCCCACAATGCCCGACAAAAACAGCCTCCGGCAAAATTACGATATTGGGCCCCGACCCACATCGCCCGAGGCAACCGCAGGAGTTCACTGTAACGAACGGAGGGGCAATTCCGGAAAGAATTTGCAAAGTGTCCAACGAACCTTGCTTTCTGCATGTCCTGTTTGTGCACACTCTGATTTCGATTTTATCGTTCTTTTCCGAATGCGATGACGATGATGATGCTTTTGATAGTATGCGCTTGCCTCGTTTTCTCGTATGCGTTCTTGTACGGAGAAGATAATGTGTGATGGAAGTGTTCATAGTTGCTTCCATTTCTCTCTCTCTCTCTCTCTCTCTCTCTCTCTCTCTCTCTCTCACAAACACACGCACACACACTTTATTGGGCGCCAAGAACCTGCGATCAGTGCTCACTGCTCATGGATAAGCAGCCAGCTTTAAGTGTAAGTACCTGGGATGGTTTCTGGTTTTAAGAAGTTGTACGTTGATTGCATTGGGAGAAATTAGGGCTCAAGTTGGGTTTGAAGGAACGTACGACGTCGTCCCAAACAAGGAGGATTTGATTTAGAGCAAACATTTACCACATTCCCTAAAAACTTAATTTTTTGGAATAATGACGAAATTTCTACGGGGGTTTCCGCTGTTTTATCAAACCTGAAACCTTGAAAACTACAAAGTACAAACAAATATACTGAGTCAACGAATTTCAGTTAGTTTGATAGTATTTTTCATTATAATTTGTCAAAATTCAGGATATTTTCATAATTTTCAAAGTTTAATAGTGTTTTTCATAAATAATATAAATTTCTTAGTAATTAACTCTAATCTTTTAAGTCATTCGTTTAAAATACCAAAAAAGAAAGATATTAAAAAAATCCCTCCAAATGCCAAATCTTAGTAATATTTTTGATGAAACTGAGATGAAGTACCCAATATTTTTTATGCCGTGTGTGTTTTAATCTTTCTAATATTCGTTTTTATACTAGAAAAAAATATCCGACATAACATGAAATAATATGATAGAATTTTTAGAAACGTCAGTGCATCATTTATGACGTGGATGCTCTATTTCTTTAATAATGAAATTAGCTTGTGCTGATTTGGCCGAATCACACTGAATCGGTGCTGCATGGATTCACGCGCACCAATCTCATATACACAACCGAACACGTCCTAAAGATATAGATATGGATGATTTTTTATTTTCTTTTTTAGAAATATAGATGAATATTGCTTGTGTTTCATTGTTTGTGCTTTCCCAATTTCCTTTTTGCTAAACCTGTGCATGTAGATTACGATTTAAATTGATTAAAAAGATCTAACCTTTTTTTCCATAATATAGATAGACAAAAGGACACATTTGCGTTCATGCAGTAAGTGTCAGAAAAGCTACATTTAAGTGAGGGTATGGGCGTGTACCTCTCACTTCAGAATTATTTTATATATATATTGTATTTATAAAATGATTTTGTAATGTATAGTGTATGTTTATTTCAGTGCGCTCCTGAATATTTGATCGTCCAAATTATAAGTCAAGTACACCTCCTAAGTCCTAATCTTAGGGTCCTGACTCCACCAATACATGCGGTTGTATGAAACCCTATTGTCATATTGGCCTAGGTTGACATGATTTATATTTAATATGACAAAGGACCCCAATAAAACCGATACAATAGTGATACTACAAGACCACTAGATGACACAATTTAGCGGTTCGACACTATGCTAGTTTAACCAAAGGTCTTGGAGTTCGTGTCCTTGGGAATGCAACTGTTATTCATAGAGAGAGCTTTGCACCTTAAAGGTCCGACCCGGCTCAAACTCATATAAATGGGATTTGAAAACAAAAAAATAAATATTGATACTACAAGGAAGAACCAGGGTGTTAATTTCAGTTAGAATGTGGAGATTTCTTCTGGACGAACTCCCTCACATTTTGAATAAACAATTGATACTCATGAGCTTCTGGGAACCAATAGAAACTGTGAAACGCATTAGGATATTCAATCAACTCCACTTCTTTCCCATCCTCCTGCAGCCACCTAACATATCTTCTCTGCCGATCTTGCAAAATATCATAGCCTCCCACAATCACCAAACAACTCGGAAATTCAATATTTCTCACTCTGATAGACTTCAAAACATTAGCGGCATGGTGGTTTCTGTCGGCTCCCTCCGGCAGAAACCACCTCCACATCTTGTCTGTGTTCTCCAGTTTAAGGGCGCCAGGCGGTGTCTTCAGTCTCAGCTCCGACTCTGCCCTCTCTTCTCCTCCGAAAAACGGTTGGATTGAAACAAGTCCCGCAATTTTTAGTTTGTCGAGCCCGTGAGATTTCTGGCAAGCTCTGACGGTCAGATGATGGGCTATGTTGGCTCCAGCACTATCTCCGGCAATGAAGAAGTTCTTGAGATCAGTGTTGGCGGGTAAAACGGCGTAGTTTTGCGAGTTGATGAATTTTAAAGAGTCGAAAGCATCTTGTTATTGGGTAGGGTAGCGATGCTCGGGTGCGAGCCTGTAGTTGATGGAGGCAACGACTGACTGTGTTCTGCAGCCAAACGACTGCAGAAGGCGTCGTAGATGATGTCGTCAGGGCCAAATAGGCAAAATCCACCACCGTGGAAGTAGAGAATGAAAGGGAGTCGTTTATTTGGATGAGTGGTAGTAGGGTGGGTTGGACTACTGGGGACAAAGAAGGTTGCGGGAGGGGGTCGATTGAGGCGTCAGAGGTGGAGACCTGGTTGGTGGCAGCGGTTGCATCAACGGTGGTGATGAGCTTGGTGGTGGGAGCTGATGATTCGATGCACATAATAAGGTTGTATAAACAGCGTATAGAGATATCAGAGGCTAAGATAAGAGGTTTGACCAAGTCAATGATGAGAAGTTTTAATCTTGTTACTAAGGGGAGAACTAGTTTGTTGTCAGCCATGGTGGTGAATGATTGACATAGATCATAATCTTTTATATATATATATATATATATATATATATATATATATATATATATAATAATTTTCCAAGTGTTTTAAACATATAAAGTGATATCCTAGCATAAATTTGTTAGGCTCAATTAGGCTAGGCCCCTATCGTCTAACGGTCTAGGTAATATCTTTCAAGGAAGAGAGGAGGATAAAAGATTAGATTTTCCCTAGGTTAAGGTACTAGGAAAGGAATGGATATGTGCAAAGCTATGATACACAGATAACGACACGGAAATAATAACACAACACGTATTACTTTCAACATTTACTGCAGTACAAGTGTCCAATACGGGTATCTATCACATCACGACAATGTACAGTGGTTTTTTAAGGGGTGTACGTGCAAAGGTTTCCTTAGGCCAGATGGAGAATATTATTGTCCTCTAAAAGGCATTTAATGATGACAAAACTCAAATTTCTTGCTTGTATGTATGAATAAATATTAATCTACGGTCTCATTTTTCTCCACAACTGTAGATCCCTAATGAAGAACATTTTTCTATGCTGGTCTTGTTGAATATGTTACACAATACCTAAGACAAGATGTGGAAAATTTGGGGGACCCCCCAAAATGTCATCTAAAATCTTTGTATATTAACATTTGTCGACCAAGTAAATTGTTTTTTCAACTCCATGGAAAGATGTGACTAAAGCTTACAGCTGCCGTAAAAGCCCGTAATCTGGTCACCTCAAACAGCAATACATGCTTCCTCGGGTAATCTGAAGCTTAAACAGAACATTGCCTGCAATAACAATGAAGTTCATAATTTAATATTTGAGATTTCATTTAGGGTCAATTACAAATAACCCCTCGGGTTTGCGCCTTTTATGAAAAACTACAGAAACCTTGCACCCCTACAGATAGCCCCTGCAGTCTGCAAAACTACATTCACAAACACCACTAACACCTTGAAACATTACAAATACCCCCAAGGTCAACAAAGTCAATGATTTTCCATTAGTTTTGGGGGGTATTCGTAATGTTTTGAAAACCTCAAGATAAGTTTTGTAATGTTTCAAGGTTTCAAGGTAAGAATGCAAACAACGTAAAAACTCGCGGGCGGGGTACTCGTAAGGTTTCAAGGTTTTAGTTGTGCTTGCAAATTTAAACCTAACATGAGGGGTTTCTCCGTAATTATTCCTTTCATTTTTAAAAGGTAAAACTACATAATACAAGTCCAGTTGTTTTCCCAGTATATATACCTTATTTGGTGCAACATCTCTAACTCTGTGAAAAAATGGGTCTTGAATGGTAACACCCAATGCAGTCTCAGCATCCTAAACAGTTACCAGGGAAATTCAAATTCAGATAAAATGAAGACAAGAAAATGATTAATGGATTTTGCAGTAAGTAGAATTTTGATGGAGAAAGAGGTAGCTCTTACAGATACTATTAAGTCCTCTGATTCATTTGATCGGATGAAGCAATAACAGTGGATCAACGGTAGAGATCCTTTCCAGTATTTCCTATTGATAACACCTCTAAATGCATCTGCAAAAGTATATTCAATTTCCCCAAATAAATTAGGTGGCACAACTTCAAACTGAGTGGAATAAATGCCCAAATTCAGTATCATAAAAAAGAGAGTTCCAAGAGTGAAGATGCCAAATAACAGAAGAGCCAAAACTTAGAATACTTAGGGCCATTTACATCTACTATCCCGAAAATTAGAAACTTACATATCAATCCTTCTAGTTTGGGATATTACCGTATAGACCCTAATGTTTCAATATACGTATATCTTTGAACCCCCCCCCCACCCCACCCCACCCCCCCCCCACCCCACCCCACCCCCCCCCCCCCACCCCCGGGGGTGCTGAAACCCTAACAGCGGTATTTTTGGGATATTTACACATTTATTGGAAACATCAGGGTATATACAGTAATTTTTCAAACTAGGGATCAATTTGTAATTTCACCTAATTTTAGGGGGTAGTAGATGTATAATTTCTCAAAAGCTTAAACTGCAAAGATACTTGGTTTTCCCTAGAACTACTATTTAAAAAGTAACTCACATAAAATGCATAACTAAAGAATATATTCTTAAAACCCCTCCCAAGAAGAGTCATAAAATGTTAAACAATCAACCAATCACTTTAAGATAAAAGCTTGCGTATGCAGACCAATCCATGACAAAGGGTTATATCAATGAGAGACAAAAAAAGAAAAGGGTGAATTACATCTACTCTCCCTGAGGATTTCCCTAAGTACAATTTAGTCCCTCTGTTTTCAGAAATGACAAAAAACTCCCTGAAATAGGCTAATTATTTGAACTTTTTTGGCTTCATATTGTATAGTTTTGGGAAGTTGTAATAAAGTGAAATATGAGCGAGTTTTTTGTAATCTCTGAAAACAGAGGGACTAAATTGTACTTTAGTTGAACCTCAGGGATAGTAGATGTAAATTGCCAAAAAGAAAAAGAGAGGAAAGAAATATATGAACAGTGGAAAAGTTACCAAGAAACTGTATAGCAGAGGCAGGTAGATTCATTATGACATGATCGATGTGCTCCCAGGGCTTTGCATTGAATGGTTGAGAGCTTCTTATGCGCTTATTTGATCCTTTCTTCTTCTTTTCAGGAACAGAGTCACCAGCAGCTTCATTTTCTACAGGAGATATATATTGCACAGTCATGAATATATGTCTTATTAAGATGAATGTACCAGTAAATACTACAACTATCACTGTAATCCCTCCTCAGACAAATGTTTTAATCGCTCCTCAGACAAATGTTATACTAGCAAAAAAGCATTTGCACTCCTTCTAATAAGAAATCAAAAATATATCATACCATCAAATGAACTTTCAGAACGTCTTTTTAAAGCGACTACTTTTGTGTCTCCCTTTGTCTTCAATTGTCCATTACTTTCAAAATCAGTTACATTGTCATCCAGAGTTTCCTGCACAACACCTTCAAGAAAACTAAAGTTTCACTAAGGGGGTGTTTGCAAACATTACTGCTTTTGGAGAAGCTAAAATAAAAGCTAAAGTTGTAAAAAAAAATGTAGTAAGAGCAGGGAGTGTTTGGAAAAAAGAAGAAGTGAAAAGCACAAAAAAGAAAAAAATAGTTGAGTTTCTGGAAAAAAGACTAAGAAGCACTTTCACTATTCTCAATAAAGTATCATTTATTTACGAAAATAACCTAGAAGCTAGAAGCTGAAGCCAAAAGGAGGTCCTTAGGTGCTTCATGCTTCTAGCTTATTTCTACTTAAATTAAACTGAAGTTGGAGTGTTTGGAAATCCAAAGTGCTGAAAAATAGCCAAATTACAAAGTGCTTTTTTTAAGAGTCGCAAAAACTACTATATAGTTCAAATTATCAAAATGGTGAAAATCATCCAGCCAAAACGTATTACCAGTAACACAACTGTCTTCTAGCTTTTTCACCGAGCTTGGATGCATCTCATTCTCTGAAGTCTTCGAGATTGCTTCCACACAATCATCACTTGAAGGAACTTCCATTAGAGAATGAATAAACTTTCGTGCATCCATATTGTACGTGCAAACTAGATTAGCAACCTTGTTGATTTCTGCATTAATCTTCAGATAATGCACACTATCCGGATTTAAATCATTTGCAAACACTTGGCATCCTTTTTGAGCAGCTGGAATAGCAAATGGGCCAATACCAGCAAACATATCACAAATAGTATCTCCCGCCTGGAACTTTGAAATTAGCCTTAAATGCTCATGTTCCAATCTAGAATTCCAGTAGACCAACCCATAATCAAGCTTGAAAGTTGCTCCATACTGCTTCACTTCTGTAACCATATTAGAATCTCCTGCCAGTATTTCGAATTTTGGCACACGAAACTCGTTTGTTATTGATCCAACTTTGTTGACAATGGTTTTGATTCGTGGATAATTTTTCTGTAGAGAAAATAAATGGCCAATTAAAAGATAAGAGATCCAGATTTTGGGGGCTTTAAATTAGGGTTAATTACATTCACACCCTCAGATTAGGTGAAATTATAAATCAGTCCCCCATCTTTGGGAAATTACAATGAACCCCACGACTTTATGAATCTAAATATAAGACCGAACGGAAGAGAAAAACACTTTAATACCCCTGACTGAAAAATCAGGGAAAAGGCCAAAAAATGCCGAATGCCATTACATTTCAGCCCTCCACAGATTAACAATTACCAAAGCACACCTTCACTTTTACTTTTTCTTATAAATAAGGACAAAATTCTTGTCAGCAAAACAAATTAGAAATATTACCCAGGGGTAAAATTGGAACGACAAAATTCTTTTGGACGGAAACCGACAGTAACGACTGGGCCAACTAGGTAAGACAGCACATAAAGTGATGGCAGTCCTTGTAATTTCCCAAAGGTGGAGGACTGATTTGTAATATCACCTAAACTGAGGGATGTGAATGTAATCCACATTAAGATAATCCAAATCACATCTCCATCTTATTAATAAGATCTATTCACCAGCAGTTTCCATGAAATATGAATGTCCTGTCATAGCAACAGAGCTTTTCTATCTATAAGAATAGACAACCAATAATCCTGTTCATTCAAGTAAAATGCTGTAATTCCATAATATACGAGCAGGAATCGTACAAATTGCAATAACTCATAAATGTGATACTGGATTTGTTCTGATCCTAACTTGATTACTGTGCAGTAAGCTTCTAATAGTCCTAATTAATCAAAAAAATGGGCACATTAAGAGACATACATCATAGATGACTTTAGCTACAACATCCTTATATGGGAGTAGTTCATCTGTGATATTCAGGTGGGCTATGTGACCTGCACAAAAATCAAGCAAAATATAATCATTCACATAGATCTGAGATGGAGAAAAAATGCACATAATGCCAAAGGGGAAAATAAGAGGGAGTTAATTAACACATAAAATACTTAACTATTGTTTCAAAGGACGAAGGTACTTCAACCCCAGATGGCAGAATCTGCTTCAATATACGGTCTGAAACACAGTGATTCACAGGCAAATAATGTAAGAATAAATCGTGTGTTACCAAATTCAATCATGAAAAAAGAAAAAAATTAAAGCTAAAAATCAAGAGTTCAGTCCAGGGAAAAGAAACAAAAAGCACTAATCTGTAGAACTGCAAGCACCTGCACTCCAATATGAATAACCAAGCGTCATCGAATACGGAACTACTTGAATCTCAAAGAGCTCCTTCAATTCATCAACTTTATGACCAGGGATTTGAGATAAATCTGTCAATATTAGGCAACACAATTTCAGATTAACACATTGGAATACAAGCATATAAAATGAAAATCAGAAAATCTCAATGTTATGCAGTTTCCTTAAGTTATTTCCCCCACAACGAAGTAATACCCAGAAAAGATAAATTGATACCTTGGTTTTGAATTTTTTCAGATAATAAAAGGTAACGGTTCTTATCACTTGTTGGATCTTCTGTTACAGGTTTAATGCGTGGCCGGTCAAGCATATACCTTCAACAAGAAAAAGAACAAAAAGAAGAAACAACAATAAGACAATGCTACACAAATATGTGAAAAAGAATGGAGGTGAAACAACGTGGAGGTAACTATTCATTCCATACCCATTGAGGATTTTAGTTGCCAGTTTACAATGTTCTCGAGGAATCCGAAGTGCCCACAAATTCAACTGCACGTCAAAGTTTCTCTCGTCCAACATTTCAACCGTAATAAATCAAATTTTCAAAAAATCGATTCCTATTAAAAATTGGTTATAAGGAAGTGAAACGTGTAGTGAGGTAAACAAAAATATAGTGTTTCTGCCACCTATGGTAAATTGTTGGAGGATAGTGGCAGGGCTCCGGCGAAATTAGGGGTTTTTGGCCGCCGGCGACTGATTAGGGCTGCCAAAGCTTCTGTCTTTGATGGTTTTGTGCCTTTTTCGCGCTTTGTCCCTCTTTTAAGATTTTTTGAATTACAAATAGGCACCCAGAAAAGTGTAAAATTCATGGTTGACCACTGACAAATAACATAATTTATGTTTGACCACCAAAGGAGCGACAAATATACGATTTATAACTTCTTATAATAAAATGTATATGTCGCATTTAATTTAATTTGATTACCACCAAATGAAAATTCATTTCATGTAATTTGGATTCCACTTTCTGCAAATAAACCAACTTATGATACACAGACACTTCTAAAAATTCTACTATGTCGTGACGTGTTATGTCTGACATTGTGTTGGACACTTCTTTAGTGTAAAATATCGAAAAAAACTTATGTCAACGTGTCTGTATTCGTGTTTCATAGAAACCAACCAAAGTCTAAAATCTCAAATATTTTTGGTTCAAAATGATGCATACCTCTAAAAATCATACTCTATCACGTTGTATCTGACACATTTTTAGTGCAAAATATAAAAATAAAAAATAAAAAATCGTATCGCCGTATCCGTGTCCCTGTATCGCAGGACTTAAGTGTTTGAATCTTAAATTAGTTTTTCGTTGTATTTGATAATAAATTCTTTATAATTTGTTGTTCTACTTGATTTTCAACAAAAAAATTAACTTTATATGATCTTCTTTCTTGGAAGTTGGATCTGATAAAAACTTCAAACTCACGGGCTAATCAACAATCTCTAGAGATAAAATCAGACAAAAACTTATAACATGATTTCACTACAAATAAGATACATCAAATGTAATAAAAGTCTACAAAAAAAAGAATGAATTATTGTGGAGTAGGATTTCTGTTCCAGGACAGATAGCTTGGATCCCCCAAAGGCCTGCATAGCATATTAAAATCTTCCCTTTTTAGATCCAACTAAAGAATTTTGTAATAAAATATGCGTTTTTTAGTGAGAGAATTACATACAGTACCCCTAAGGCTTCTCATAATTACAAATACCTCCCCTGTATTTTATACAAGATCTTACCAAAAAAAACCCTCAGGGAGTTTT
Organism: Verbena officinalis; assembly: GCA_958496215.1. Classification (NCBI taxonomy): domain Eukaryota; kingdom Viridiplantae; phylum Streptophyta; class Magnoliopsida; order Lamiales; family Verbenaceae; genus Verbena; species Verbena officinalis. The sequence continues at coordinate 5,106,252 of OY292385.1, forward strand.
CTGTAATTTTTGAAAAAAGGGGGTATTTTGTAATTATGATAAACCATAGGGGTGTTGTATGTAATTCTCCTTTTTTCTAATTTGATTAAACAATTTTACCTTGGTTTAAAAATGTAGAGAAGTGTGAAAGCGATAGCAAAGAACAAGCTAGCTCCACCTACGCCCATGTAGGTCTTGCCGAGAAAATCATTCTTCCCGCCAATCCACGTCGCTGTAGAAATTACCAACTTCTTTCTCCCATCAAAAGAATATGTGTTGTAATTGTTTTGTATGACAACGGTTATTTTATCGTCAGCTTCAAGATCGCTCTCAATTCTGCCGTACAGTTTTCTGAAATTGGGCAACGCTGCAGTCCGCATCCATACCATAAGATCCTCTTGCTCACTCAACTGTTTGTAGCAAAAAAAACGATAAAATACTTCATTCAGTTTTATTTCATTATAATTACACTTTGCCGAGAGAGAGAGAGAGAGAGAGTACTCACGGGTATGCTCTCATTAAGTTTTGAACCACCAATGAGGCCACGGTTTTGGAAGTTTTTCGGGTAGACATCTTTGCCGAATTTTTTTGTTCGATCACTTTTCCATGCGATGTCCTTTCTGTTAATTTCTATAGCAGCATTGTTTCTTAAAAACCTGTATGTGTCGTTGAATAAACTCCAAGCTATGAGTCCGCAAGGAACAATGGGTTCATTATTATCACCCATTGCCTCTGGTTCACATGGCTTTGTATCACGCGCATGTTTTGGGTTCGACAACTGATGATCACTTCTACTTTTAACATATCTGAACCCACAAATATTCACAACAAATGGAGTTACCTATTTCATTCTTATACATTTATCTTTCACAAATACCACATCTTGACTTCAAAATTACGAATACCTCCCTTATAACTTATTTCTACATTACAGTTACACCCCACATAGTAAATGATGTTATAAATTCCAACTTTTAGTACACCTTGTAAAGTGTTTAGGTGCTATCCAAGTTTATTAATACTCTTTTTTGCAGGTTCAGTTAAGTTTTATTAATCCAAAAAGGGGGTATTGGTAATTCTGAAAGTAAGAGGGGAAGTTCGTGTAACTGTACATCCATTTAGAAACAAAAGCGAACAATTGAAAACAGGAACTAAAGAATGTGAAATTGTACCAACCGCCTATGGTTTTGAAAAAAATTGTCGAGCTGATAATATACGTAAATTGGTTTCTTCATCTTCTTGGGAACCTGTAAGAAGAGATATACTTATAAAAACATCATCAAAATCATCAACATGAAAAAAGTACGAAATATTAGACTAACAGTCAAGGTCCTTATGCAGGTTTTATTGGTCGAATCGTCTTGGATTAATCGAATCCTATCGCCATTTGGTTTCGAAGGAAAGCAATCCTCATCATAACGGTCCACAACTTCAACCACCTATATATTTGTTAAAACAGAGAAAGGTGAATTAAATTTAAGGGTAAATTACATTTGCCCCAAGGGAGTTTGCTAAACTACAAGCTGTGACCCTTTTAGTCAAAATATCACACTTACACCCCACAGAAGTTTCATAGTTACAGAAAACACCCAATTTTTTGGGATCCAACTGTAAGTAATCCTAAATTTAATTAAAGTTCAAAAAATTATTTAAAATCTTGCAGAAAATCGAGCAGTTAGATAAAACATTACCCTTTCTGACGCAGAAAATGAGGTTAGACCAATTGGAATGAAGATTATGGCAAGACCGATGAGAATTGCTATCACCTGAAAAAAAAAATTGAAAAAATAAGGAAAAAAAAAAAGGTAGTTTATCAAGAATTTTAAACTTTAAAAACACATACCAATCCAGGAGTTAAAATTGGTTTGCAAGCTGGGAGTTCTTGCTGAGTAAACCTAGAATCTGGAAATCATGAAGATTATCAATCAATTTCAAGATTATTTTTTTCCAACGTCAATAAATTCATTTTCCAAAAACAATGTAGATGATGAATACTGCAGAAATTAAATAAAATTTCACATTTGGGCTTCTTGGAAATTCTTGGAGTTGGTTGAGACGATCCATCACCAGAGCCCATGGTGAAAGTATTTTATGGACAAACGCTTTTAAGGATGTCCCTTTTGCAAGAAAACACGACATTAATGTTCAAACAGAGGAATCATTCAGACAGTGATGATGATGTTGATGATGATGATGATTGAAGAAAGACAGATTTTCCATAAATTGGATGGTTTTGGAAGGGAGAAGAAAATTAACTGCTGGAAATTGCATCGTAATATTATGCATTTTTCCCTCTTTTCCTCCTATTTTTGGGTTCTTTTGAACGTAACGCATAGGTCATAAGTCATAACTGAAACTATGGAAAATAAACAGGATAATTACAAAAAACTCTTTGAGGTTATATATTTTTTCGGAAAATATCCTGAAACCTTGAAATACTAGAAACAATCCCATGCCAAGGCATGGGATACAACTTCAAAACAGATGATTAAAATTATTTTCATTTATTTAAAAATTATATATTGATAAAATCCAAATCATAACTAATTCATTATTATTAATCAACTAATAAATATTTAATTGATTAAAAGATTAATTCTTGTCCCATAATGATAATAGTAGTACAAAATATGAAATAATTACATTAATTTTTTTAGTATAAATTATAGTTGAATTTATCATAAATAAAATTGTAAATATTTTGCATTTAGTATTAGAAAATGATAAAAATAATTTTGAATTCAAATTTTACCAATCACGTATTTATAAGTAGAGATAGATGAATATTTTAAATTATTTTAATTTGAATTTGAAGGATAATAGTTGTTAAAAAAGATAATGACCTTATCGTAACTAATTTTATTAAATATTATCTTGACAAAAAGTAAAATGTAAAAATTTCATGCATATCCATCCAGGTGTGAAAAACTAGATTCTTTTAGAAAAAAAATAACCGTAAATATTTGAGTCTTGTAACCATAAATCTCAAAATATTTGTTATATTATTATATATATATATATATATAGTATTTAAACTATCATATATCTATATATTATCTTTAGATTCTTTTAGATAATATTCATAATAAATGGTATTTTAAAATAGTATTTATCTAGTGGCAGAATAGAATTCATTGAGGCTATCCACGTGGACGCTTAGGTGGATAGCCTCAAGGGTTCTGAATTATTATATATAGATTACGAATACTTTCCAGAGTCAACGATTGTCAACGACTTTCTATTAGTTTTAGGAGAATATTTGTAAGATTTTGTAAACTTCTATGTAAATTTTCATAATATTTCAAGGTTTTAAAGTATTTTTCGTTTAAGTTTTTATAATTACACAAAATTTAAATATTAAGGGAGTAATTACGTATTTTTTAAAATTGATGTCCCTAAAATCCCATTTGGGATAGTTGGGTGTACATTTTGCAATTTTCACCTCTAATAAACTTTTACACATTTCAATTCAAAAAAACTGCCCAATCTGTCTCCTCAATCCATTAGATTTTGGTGGGCATCAGCAAAATGGCCTCCTCTCATGCTCTTATCACCTGGAACCCTTTATCCACGCCCACAAACAAGAAATATATTCATTCTTCTTTTCAGCAAGTCTCCACTTCCAACAATGGGACTCAAAGTTTCAGTTTTCTGCAGTTGCCCAGGTGCCAAAGTAGTTTTAAAATTCAATTTTGGTGGGATTATGGAAAAAGATTCAATCTTTCGGCATTTTCATCTTCAAATGGCAACTGGGTTGAAGTGGAGGCCGGTCCTCCTAAAGAATATGAGGATGATGAGTTTATTGTGGTGAATTTCTACCGATTTGTGTTTTTAGAAGACCCTCAAGAGGAGGTCGCCGAACACCTATCCTTTATGCAGGTTTAAGATGATTTTGCTTTAAATATTATTGTTTAAAATTGAATTTCCGATTTTGTTTTACTGCTTGCTTTATGTTCACTTGTTTTATTGGGTTTATGCTTCGGTTATGTTATGCCCATTTGAGTTGGTAACTGTATAAACACACACACATTGAGTTTGATGCAAGAAACAAATGCTAGTATTTGAATATCATTGAGTGAGCTGGTAATTACGGAAAACCCCCTGAGGTTTGTCCATTTTTTGGAAAAAAAACACTCAAACCTTGAATATTACAAATGCCATCTTGAGTCAACAATTGTGAACGATTATCCTGTATTTTTAGGGGGTATTTGCAAACCTCAGGGCAATTTTCGTAATGATTCAAGATTTCAGGGTGTTTTTAGTAAAAGGAATAAACTTCAGGGGTATTCGTAATTGACCCTTGAATTTCATTACTGCTTGAAAGTCGGATGGAATTAGTGTCCTGCTAACTTGGGTTTGAAGTGTTTATCTGCTACTTTTATACTTTATTATGTCTTGTTTGGTGAAAGAAGGTTGATTGGAACACAATTCACGAATCATGAATTCTTTGAATTTATCTCGATTTTATTTAGTTATGCCAAATCTAGATGTTTCTCTCATGATGACTTTAGATGGATATTCATTACTCATCATCAGTTGGTAACTATACGCCTTTTTGATATTAGGGTCGTGATATACATGGCCGTATATACTTGAACGAGCAAGGGATTAACGCACAGGTATTCCTATTCTTGTTCTTTTTCCAACCTAATTAGTTCATCCGTTTTACTTTTGCTGTGTACTGAACAATTTCCATTTTAAAAATGTAGTGTTAATTACATTGAACACCCCCCCCCCCCCCCCCCCCCCCCAACCCACACACACACACACACACACACACAAAGTTTAGGTGGAATTACAAATCAATCCCCCACCTTCGGGAAATTACAATGATCCCCCTCGCTTTATGCATCGTCTTACATAGTTGGTCCAATTGTTTCCATCCAAAATGTTTCTGTTGTTCCAATTTTACCCCTGGGGTAATATTTTTTTTGTTTTTTCCTGGTTAGGATTTTGTCCGTTTTTGTAGAAAAATTAAAAGTGAAGGTGAATGGGAGTGATTTGTAATTTCACCTAAACCAAGGGTGTGTGGATGTAATTAACCGCAAAATATAACAAGTTTTCTTGGTCTTGGAATTCATAGTAACCTATTCATCTTGTGCAGTACAGTGGTCCATATAAAGATGCCAGGGCATATGTTGAATGGGTAAAGGAAGATAAGAGATTTTCCGACATATTAGTTCAGATCTCTCCAGCTATAAATGGCCATGCTTTCCCAAAATTAAAGCTGCGCTATAAGCCATCACTTGTACAGGCAAGCTTTATATTATTCTTGCAACTTTTCTTTCTTTAATTTACTGTTTGATAAAAGTCATAATTGTAGAACCATTTTTGTTGACAGTTGGAAGAGGGAATTTCACATCTTCCTTTGGTTGACCCATCAATGCGAGCTATGCCACTTACACCATCTGAATGGAGGAGCAGAATAGAAGCAGTAAATAAGACTGAAAATTCAAATACAGTTCTACTCGACGTGAGAAACGGTAGAATAATCCTTTTAAAACATGGTTAATTCTTGCTGATTGCAACATTTTAAAGTTTTCTAGAGCATGTCATCTAAGATTTCCTATATTATAGTTATGGGCGAACACGGTGAACTATATGTACTACCCCTGAGGTCTAAGCTAATTACAATTTAGTCCTTCTGTTTTCAGAAATTACAAAAAAAAGTCTTCACATTTCACTTTATTACAAAAAAACTCCCGATTATTTGCATTTTTGGCTTCGTGTTATATAATTTTAGGGAGTTTATTGTAAGTGAAATGTTAGGGAGTTTTTTTGTAATTTCTTAAAATAGAGGGACAAAATTGACATTAGGACAAATCTCAAGGGTAGTAGATGTAATTCATTCTATAGATTTCATGTCAATTCTGGATTTTCGCTGTACTCTTAAGGTTTCATTTATTTGTAGTTTTAACGTTAATGAGCTTTCAACTACTTACTTTTTGGCTTATATCTAAAACTTTTTAGCTTACTGTTTGACATTGTAATTAGGTTATGAATGGGATGTTGGGCATTTCGAGGGAGCTCAACGTCCTGATGTGGATTGCTTTCGTAGCACTTCTTTTGGCCTATCAGAGTCAGAGGCAAGCCCAACTTCTAACATACCTGTCAAATCACTTGATGAATAACTTTCCATCCGTATCTTAGAATATCAATTACACCCTAAGGTGAATTACATCTACCACCCGTAAGGTTTGTGGAAATTACAAAATAGTCCCACTGTTATCATGAATAACAATAAGGTCCTTGACATCTCATTTTATTTGTACTTATTCCCTTCCGTTGGGGTTCCGTTAGTAAAAAAAACTGATTTTCCGAAAATACCCTCTCTTATTTCTCGCCTACATTTCAGTTTTATGATAGCAAAATACCATTTGGGACTATTTTGTTATTTTAGTCAAACTGGAGGTATCTTTTTGTAACTATATAAAAAGATGAAGGACCTGTTTGTAAGTTTTTTTTCCCAATATCGTCAGGGGCATCCATGATATCTTCCAATTCGTTTAGGTCTTACCAGAAAAGTGAAATTTCAGGGACCTCATCGTTATTTATGATACGTGGGGGACTATTTTGTAATTTCACGAATCTCAGGGGTAGTAGATGCAATACACCTTTGTTTCTATTATAGTTGTTTTACTGAATGATTCTGTTTCTTGATGTCATACCTATGTCCAGGTCATATCTTCAGATCCTTTAGCTACTGTTGATAAAGAGAAAACAGATATATTAATGTACTGCACTGGAGGAATCCGCTGCGATGTATACTCCACAATTCTTAGGTTGATATTTATTATATTGGCGAATTACATCTACCACGCCTATGGCTGAGGTTTGCCATAATTACAATGTAATCCCTATGTTTGAGAAATTATAAAAACTCCCTGACATTTCACTTTATTATAAAAACACTCCCTAAAATAGGCCGACTATTTGCATTTTTTGGATTCATTTTGTATAGTTTCAGTGAGTATCTTTAGTAATAAAGTGAAATGTCAGGGAGTTTTTTTTGTAATTCCTGAAATTAGGGAACTAAATTGTAATTAGGGCAAACCTCAGGGGTAGTAAATGTAATTCACCCTATTGCTTGATTCTGTCCTTTGTCCCGTAAATTCACTTAGAAGCAATATTTAAACATTGTTGGTGATGTATCAGGCAACGGGGTTTCCAGAGATTGTATACTTTGAAGGGAGGTGTTTCTCATTATCTTGAAAATGAAGGGTCGAAAGGATGGGTTGGAAATCTGTTTGTTTTTGATGGACGCCTTTCTCTACCACCTTCTACATACAATCCGAAAAGCGCTTCTGGAAAGCAAGAAGTTCCTCCTTCATTTGCTAACTGCTACATATGTAGCTCTCAAGTATCTGTATTGAGGCACCGCAACTGCGCAAATATTGATTGCAATCATCTCTTCCTGTAAGTTTTCAATTTCATTTATTATTTTTTTTTCTTTTTTTTTTTTCTCAATTTCATTTATTATTATGTTGTGTACAAAATTGATAGTTCATAAAATTTCTGATTAATGATTTCAATCTCGGCCCTTTATTTAAGATCCTGATCCTGGCTCTTTGCATGAAACTACACACACTTTTCTACTAGTTAAATAAATTTAAAAATCCGATAATTCCAGTGACATACCCTGAGGTTTGAGAAATTACAGAAACATACCATTGGCGCTAACCGCTGTCAGAAAACCCTAACGGACAATGTTACTTACCCGTTATGCCCCTAGTTTTCCTATTAAAAAAGAAAAGGTGAACCAAAAACAATTTTTTCCCCACTAATATTGATTTATAACAATAGAACCCATAACAAACTTAATGCATTACAAAAACAACACTAACAAAATTTATAATATTGCAAGGGTATAATTGCTTGAAAACTAGGGTCCAAGATTGACCAATAACTGTCAAGGACAAACTAGGAAACTCGAAACAAAATTGTGATGATGTCATCAAAAACCGTCCCACCACTTAACAAATGCAATGGAACTTCTTTGACATGGTGTCATGGTATGCTTATGTAATTTCCCAAACCTTAAAGTATATTTGCATAATCAGGCCAAATCTCAGGGTATGTAAGTGTAATTACCCTTAAAAATGATATTTTCCTGATCCCATTTACTTTTCTCTCAAAACATTGGTCTTTCGTGTAAATTTATGTCGAACGTGATTGTAATGAATGTGTGTTTTATTGTTTTAGGTGCTGCATGAAATGTGTAGATGATTTAAGAGGATGCTGCTGTGCGAAATGCACATCTGCCCCACGGCTTCGTCCCATGCTAGCAGGCCATCAAAGATACCAAAAGTGGCACCACTATCGAGATCTTGACTTGCAGCCAGTGGCGGAGCCACCTTTGCTTGAGGGGTGCAATTGACCCCTCAACTCCCAAAATTTTTATTAGAGTATATACATATATTTATATAGATTTGTTTAGATTTTTTGTTAAATTTCTTTAAATGACCCTCCTAATAAAACTCTAAAATACTTATGAATGGGGTCTATATTATAAAAGACTTAATGTTGGAAACTTCTTTCAATTAAGTTGGAACCTGATTGGAATTTTGACCACTCTGATCAAACAAAAGAAAAAAAATAAATATATATATATATAAGAAATCATTCTTACTTTCCTCTCTTTTTTCTCTCAGCTTTCACTTTTAATTGTCATATAAAAATTTGAATATTGCATAAATTGGTCTTTAAATAATTTTTATAAAAATAAGAAAAAAAAGTGATTTTAGTGTTCTTTCTTATCTCTCTTATTTTTTGTTGAAACTTGAGGATTTAAGATTATATTAGGAAAAATTTAGTTATATATTCTATACAAAAAACTAAATTTGGTGCTGTCTCCGATTTAAATAACAAACATAATAATATAAAATATTCTGATACAAATGATGTTGAATTCTTGAAAATTCAAAAAAGATATGGTTAATTATTGAAAATTCAAAAAAACTAATTTTATACTTCAATAGATTTTGTATGTTTTATATTTGGTTCAAATAAACTTTTAGATATTGGCATATATTATTACCTTCGATTACTTAAATAAAATAGTAGAAGAAAATATATTTCAATATATACATATATTAACTAGAATACTATATACATAGAACAGAAAGATTGTCAATATTATCGTGATGTAGTGATCGAAACTTTTAGTCGTGATAATAGTGAATATATAGAATAATATATTAGACGTAGAAATTAATTAGAAGAAGGTGATCATTTAAAAAATGGAAGTTTTTAGTATTTTTTGGTAGTTTTGTGTGTTATACCCCTATTTCGACCCGACCCTCCCAAATTAGCATTCCTTATAAGTACTAAATTCATACTTTTAATTGAGCTTACATGTTAATTTTTTAAATTTATTAGTATTGTACTTTAATTGTCCCTAATTAGAATTTCTGGCTCCACCGTCTGACCGTATTTAGCCATAATCAGTGGCGTAGCCATCTTATGGCGAGGGGTTTCAATTGACTCATCTGGTTTAAAAAAAACTCTTCTTTATACATTAAATTTATAGAAGAAATATATAGATGAATGCTTAACGTTCTTGATTTTGAAAGGATAATTCTATTTTTTGACACCACTAAAAATTTATAAAGTTACATATGAAAAGATCATAAGATAAAAAAGATCGAGGTAGATTTTTTAATTTAAACTAAAACTATCATAAATAAATGGATTCACTTGTTACAGAACAACTAAGAAAAAAATTAGATTATATGAATTTATATGAGAATCAAAAAATTAATTTTTTGATAATAAATAGTCAAATTTATTCCTTCAAAAAAAAAAAAAGTCTAATTTATAAATACATATAAATTTTACATACAAAAAATTAAAAGATTTCTTTTAGTGATGGTGGAATTGAATTTAATCATTTATGTGACTAAATTCAAGTTTCTCCACCTATGGCTTAATTTTATTAAATAAATAAACTATACCTAATTCATTGTACAATCTTCTAGATTGAATGATCTTGAGGATTAACCTCTGTTGTTGGATCAACTAAATCAACATTGTCGATTTAAAGAAATTAACATATAAATAGATAGTAAGTTTTATTTATAATTATCAAAAATTAACTCTTAAATTAAATTTTCGGAGTCTAAATACAAGTTTTCATATAATGAGAAAAAAAATGGAGTATATACATATCGTGTCGAAGTAATGCGAGTTATATGTTACATTTAATTGTCCCTGATGGAAAAAAATTCTGGCTATGCCACTGCTTGCAGCTTAAATAAATACAAATAAGAATAGGTGCCCTGATAAGTCGAAGTTGATGATGATTAGCTAGGTCATTTTTGGGTTGAGGGTTGTTGATTTAGTCAACATATGACTTATTTCCTGCTAAATTTGCTGTCTGTAATGTAGCTGCTTATTGATTTTGAGGTTAACCAGAGTTCGAATTTTTCGTAGAATTCCTGTACATATCAAATATAGAAAGAAAGCTTTCGATCACTAATATTTTATGTCTTATAAGTGATTTTCTTGCATGCTATACGTTTTCTGCATCATAATCTATATTTCATTCTGTTTCTGCACCAAGTTCTTCATTCTGCCTTGGATCCTTTGTTCACCAGTTTCGTGCAAACCTCGTTTCTCCATGAACAAAATTTCTTGTTTCCTCACCGCTTCGCAAATGTTTCTGATACCAAATGTTATCAGCAGTGGAAGACATTGTGATATATAGCCACTCAGAATGAATAGTTCTGATACCAAATATTAAGAACTTGCATGATTATTTAGAAAAAATTGAAAAAGTAGCAGAAAGGGATGAAAAGTTCAAAGAGAAAGGAGATGGGAATTCAATTCAGATATAATTATTCATTACTTGATTCAAAAGACATCTGGATACGAGATGTATAAAAAATTGATAATTAATTAAAATAATAATAAAAAGGACCATTTGTTAAAAACTTTAGAGAATAAAATCCCTGCAGGCTGCAACTATTACTCACGCACGAAAAATTCTTATATGAGCCTGGTGGTGTATAAGCCCACCTATGGATCAAATGTGTCAAGATCCAAACATTTGGGGTGCATACGTGGAATCCAAACTTAGCCTTTCTTCTGCCTTGTTTTCCTCATTCTTTAGCCGTTAGAGTCGTAAAATTGCAAATTTTTTGGGATTATTGCAATCGTTTATCATCCATCTCAATAGCAAAATCAGGTACACTATTAATTGTCATGATGTTCTATATTCATGGTGTTGATCTGGCTGTAAGAATAAATTTAGAGCCAAGATCAACACCATGAAGATAGAATACCATGACAATTAATAGTGTACCTGATTTCGCCATTGAGATGGATGATGAACGATTGCTGGCTAGATCCTGATTTCGCCATTGAGATGGATGATGGACGATTGCTGGCTAGATCTTCCCCTCCTTCTCTCTAAGATATTTGACAATTTTGTACGGAAAAACGATTCAAGATGTAGAGAGTGGAGAGGGGACCTGGCAATTATAAATTATAACCCTATGAGCCCTCCCATCATGGACTTTCTAGAGTGGGTCTACACTAGCTGTCAGATCACATCTGTTAAAACTAAGGTCTCACAATAATGGGTCAAATAGGCCTTATAAGTCTTGTCCCATTAACTGTATCAATTTAGCTCATTTTATTTATAAGATACCCATCAATTAATAGAAGTTCAATAGGAATTAATTTCTACAAACTACACTTATACCCCTCGATTTAGGGGGTAAATACAACAATACTTTATTGACTATTGGAAATTACAGTGACACCCCCTCAACTATAGATTCATCTATCACTTAAGCCCTGTCGTTAGGGTTAGAACTTATGTCAACAAAAAAATTCCTTAGTTCTGGAGGGCGTGTTGTTGCATTTATCCCTAAGTCGAGGAATGCAAGTGTAATTATTAACTTTTTTAGGTTAACGATCATTAATGGAAAATGGTAATTTTGTAATTTTCTATTAAGTTTTTAGATTTCCGTTAGGATTAGTGGATCTGCATATAATTTTCAATAGTCGATGAGGTCTTGCTTTATATTCTCCTAAATTGAGAGGGTGTAAGTGTAATTATCCCTTATTTTTTAAGAGTAAAATCGTGAGTCAACTGGAATAGTTGTTTCTCTTTTGCCTTGAATGTTGCTTTCCTGGTGAGTGTTACATAGGTTCAGAATCAGTTATGCCACTGCATATGCCCAGGCTCTGGAGCACAAACCAGTGGCAATATAATGCTTATCGGATACTTTCAACACTGACAAACAACTCGACTCAAGTCCCATCAGAATTCCGTTCTGCAAATAGAAAGATCACGGAACTGATCCGGAGTGGTCGACTCGAAAATGCCAGAGCATTCTTTGATAAATTGTCCCAGCGAAACACTGTCACTTGGAATTCAATGCTCAGCGGGTATGTTCAATGCCGAGACATTGCAAAAGCTCGGAGATTGTTCGATGAAATGCCTAACAAGGACGTTGTCTCGTGGAATTTGATGATTCAAGGTTATGCCTCGTGTCGTGGAAGGAGGTATCTAGAGGAAGGCAGATACCTGTTCGATATTATGCCTGTGAGGGATTTTGTCTCTTGGAACACTCTGATTAGCGGGTATGCCAAGAATGGAAGGATGGATGATGCATTGAGGCTTTTCAATGCTATGCCGAAGAAGAATGTCGTTTCTTGGAACGCCATGATCACGGGGTTCCTGAATAATGGCGATGTGGTGAGAGCTTCTGAGCTTTTCAAGAGAATGCCAAGACGTGATGCGGCTTCTCTAAGCGCTCTTGTTTCCGGATTGATTCAAAACGATGCTTTAGATGAGGCTGAAAATGTGTTGCTTGAATATAGGGAAATGGGTGATAGGGAAGCGGACTTAATTCATGCTCATAATACTTTAATTGCTGGATATGGTCAAAAGGGAAGAGTCGAGGATGCTCGCCGCCTTTTTGATCAGATACCGATGCATGGTGAGAGGTTTGCAAGAAATGTGGTCTCATGGAATTCGATGATTATGTCCTATGTGAAAGCTGGTGATACGGCATCTGCAAGGGAGCTCTTCAATGAGATGGAAAACCGAGATGTTGTTTCGTGGAACACAATGATTAGTGGGTATGTTCACGTGTCGGATTTGGAAGAAGCAATGAAACTCTTCTCTGAAATGTCAAATCCTGATGCCTTGTCATGGAATTCAATGATATCAGGGTTTTCACAAGCAGGTAAGATGGAACTTGCACGACACTATTTCGAAAAAATGCCTCTGAAGAGTCGAGTTTCCTGGAATACCATAATATCCGGATATGAAAAAAATTCAGGTTTCCAAGAAGCTATTCAACTTTTCATCCGTATGCAATCGGAAGGAGAAAAACCCGATAGACATACTCTGTCTTCAATTCTCAGCATTTGTGCTGAGTCAGCGGATCAGAATCTTGGCATGCAAATTCATCAATTGGTCACAAAGATAGTTATACCCGATGTACCATTAAATAACTCTCTCATCACAATGTATGCAAGATGTGGGGCAATATCCGAAGCCGAAACCGTTTTTGACGAGATGAAATTTCAAAAGGACGTAATATCTTGGAATGCCATGATAGGAGGCTATGCATCTCATGGATTTGCAAAAGAGGCCCTAGAACTTTTCGAATCAATGAAGCAAAAATTTAAAATCACACCTACTTATATCACATTCATATCTGTTTTGAGTGCATGCGCCCACGGGGGTCTAGTGGAGGAAGGAAAATTGTATTTTAATTCCATGATTTGTGATTTTGGAATCGAACCAAGAGCAGAACATTTTGCCTCTCTTGTAGATGTTGTTGGTAGATATGGACAGGTTGAGGAGGCGATGGATATAATTGGTCGAATGACGGTTGAGCCTGATAAGGCTGTGTGGGGTGCGTTATTAGGCGCTTGTAGGGTCCACAATAACGTGGAGCTGGCTAGGGTTGCAGCTGAAGCATTGATGAAGCTGGAACCTGAAAGTTCTGGCCCTTATGTGTTGCTGTACAATATGTATGCTGATGCTGGAAGATGGAATGATGCTGATGAAATCAGGATTTTGATGGAGAAGAATAACATTAGAAAGGAACGAGGTTATAGTAGGGTGAATTCGGGCTGCTCGTAGTGTTCCTACTTCTGTTTTGGAAACCGAGTCTTAGAAGTCAGAAGCAGAGGAATCTCAGGCTAATAAGGGAGATTATGGGCGGTGTTTGCAAATCTACTGCTTTTGGAGAAGCTAAAGTAGTAAAAAAGTGGAGTTGTTTATCATTCTCAAGAAACCTATAAGCTGAAGACAAAAACAAGTCTTTAGGTGCTTCAAGCTTCTAACTTATTTCTGCTTAAATTAAGTTGAGAGAGTTTGGAAAATCGAAGTGCTGACAAAAGCCAAAACAAAAAATGTTTCTTCAAAGTTCGCGATCACTACCTGTAATTGAAGCTGAAGCTCATGCTTTATTATAGGGGTTGTTCACAAAGCTTATGACATGGAAGTCTCAATCAACTTGATAATCTTTAGAGGAATCTCATCAAGAAATACATCCCCACGAGGAAGCAGGTGATAGAAGCACACGCAATTGAGGCACTAGCTAGTCCGGAAACTCAAGACAAGTCGTTATTTTTTGCAGAAGGAACTCGAATCAAATGAATCGAGCTCGGCTCTACGAGTTAAGAAAAATAGGCTCAAATCAAAACTTGAGCTCGGCTCAGTTCGATTCAGCCTATTTGGTTCAAGTTTATGAGCAAATGATAAATCATTTCCTCAAGCTCAAGTTCAAATTCTGTAAATTTTATTCATTTTATTGTGTTTGACATCATATTGATATCAAGATTTTGCTCACAAAAATACAATTTTTTAAATCATATGTACTAAGTAAGTATTTCTTCTTCTACCATATCTTTAAAAAAAACTTATATACATAACAATTGAAGAATATTAGAATTAGACCAATAACGAATTGAAATTGCTATGTTTTTTTTTACCAAAAAAAAAAAAGACAACGAAATTATTTTTTCTATATAGATATATCAAACTTAAAGACAATAACAAAAGCGCGCTAGAGTTGGGAAGACGATTTGTAAAACTGTAAACGCCGTATCCTCTTCCAGGAAACCCCCAGCTCCAGTGGTGGAGCCCCGCCGGGGACAACCGCCTCAACTGGTGGCTCGCCGCCTCACTGCTTGCTGCTTAAAGAATTAGAATATCTTTATTGCTAGTATACGCGTCAATTGATCAAGTCATATGCAGGAGCCCTAACCCTAGCTGCGACATGAATCACAAGAAGAAGAAAAATAACAACGAACAGCAGCAATTCGAGTTCTGCGAGGTTTGCAGATTAAATCACAACCATGGCCGCCGACACAATTTTTTCCCTAGCCACAAAAGCTCACTCTCAACGTTCCTCACGCGCTTCCAGTCCAAGCTCTCCGATGTCAAATTCTTCCTCAAAAGCCCGATGCATCTCCGCCCTGATAACGCGCACCATAATCGCCTCTGGTGCGTGTTCTGCAATTTCGACATTCTCGAGCTTGGTAGCTCGTTCGCTTGGTCAGTTGTCCTAAGAATTTTTGTGTACTTCATTTTCTTTGACTATTAGAATTTGGTATTGTTGTTGCTATTTTGGTAAAAATTTTGTGGTTCTCAGTGGCAATGTCATCGAGCATTTATCGACCGAGGAGCACCGGAAAAGAGTAAAGGGGTTTATGTGGAAATATGGAGGTGAAATGGCCCGTGTCGATTTGTTTTGCATTGATGAGACGGATTATGTCAAGGTGATTCTCGGAATTACGCCTTCTGCTGATGCATAATGATGTGCATATACCACCACATGCTTTTTCTTTTCTAATGCATGTCTCCTGACTTGCTAGTAAGCAATATGATCTTCTTTTCTTGACAAGTAGATGAGATGTTTATATTAACATTAGGAAACTGTAGGAAGTTTGATATTGTTTTACACATATAACATACAACTGATCCATGCCTTTCGTTCTTTCTGTCTTGCTTTCCTTTTATTAGCTATATTTGATGACTTAAAGTTTTATTGCTTGTTATCATTTGGCTTTCCGTAATTTGCTTCTATCTACTTAATAATTAGAATGAGGTAAGAAACTGTAAAGCTCCACAGTGAACCCGATAGTCTGTCACATGATTTGACAGGACCAGAGCAACATATGGTGCTGTTCCTTTCTACTGTGTTTTGGTGGTCTATGAGCATGATAAATCTGAGGATTCTTTAAGGCACATAGTTGTACAAGTTTGATTGTTTGTATGGCTATAGACTCTTCTATTACTGTCAAAAACTGAGAATGTAGGTTATTATTCCCTTGGATGATGTATGTTTTTTTTTGTACTATTTCCCTTAGTTAAGTTTTTTGAGCTCATTGTTTTACTATTCTTTTATTGCTCCAGATTAATTGTATGTTAAGGTTGACTATGTCATGAATATTTAGCATCCTTTTGTTCTCTGTCCTTGCAGTGGAAGAAAAAGTGCAAGTCATTGAAGACTGAAGCCACTAAAGCAGAATCGGTTGGACCTGTTGTTGGACCATCGAATAATATCCACAATGAACTGAATGCTGATTATATTAATAATAGTTTTCACAAAAATAGCGTAGATTCTCTTAATTTTCCTGTTGCAAATGGTGTTGTACCTTTACATAGCTATACGAATGAGAGAACTCAGGTATCCTGTTCAGTACCATCTCCTGCCTCAGAAGTTTGTCTATCTTTATATAATATGTATGGAGGCATAAAAGTGGGAGATACAAAATGCTTAAAGAACTCAACAGGTTTTCATCTATACTAGATAGTACTTGAAGAATTCAACAAGTTTCCAATTTTCACTTGCTTTTAGAAGGATTGAAGATAGTCTTGCTAACCTATTTAACTTTGTATGCCTACCAGGTTACATGGACAATCAGCATCGTCGTAATGGATCTGTAAGTCAACTATTTAGCATAACCTATTGATTTATGGTTTTAAACTTCGTTATTTAGTTGAAATTAGCAAAGCTTTTTATCCTTTGTTACCCGAAGTGTTTCTTAAGCAGGTCGATGCAGGGTTAAGAACAAATAATGAAGAGCACATTTCTCCGGGTAACTTATTGATTTCTTGTCTTCATTCAGTTTTATTGACTAATATCCCTTCTGCAGTTGTTCACCCTGTTTCTTTTGCCTTTTCTTTTTGTGCTTTATACAGGTTTGATGAACTTGACACAAATTTCTTCAACATTGAAAGAAGCAGTTGAAGGAAACGTTCATGCTGGAGCACCTCCACCTTGGTTTGACTCAACCAAAGGAAATCCATTTGATATTGGTTGCAAACCAGAAATGAGTGACTTAGTTTCTTCCAAAGCAGGGAAATCCTCCAAACTGAACCAAAAACGAGTTGGAGCTGCTTGGGCAGAGAGAAGAAAACTTGAGTTGGAGTTGGAAAGAAGAGGGGAACTTGTCAGTAACAAATTTGATGATGCTAATTGGCTCCCTAATTTTGGCAGAGTTTGGCAATCTGGCACAAGAAAAGAATCCAGAAAACAATTCCAGATGGAGAGTAAAGAATCTCTAAAAGCTGATAATCAATCAGAGACTCTCATTCCATTACAGCCTTACATCAGCAAAAGAATGGTATATTTTGATCTTCATGTACTGTTTATCTCGATTGTTCAATCTGTATATACCTGATGAGGCTATGTCTTTAACTTTTGATCGTATTTCGACTGATTTAGAAGTTCTCACCTGCATGTTCATGTGCCTTTTTCCTTGATTTCCTTATCCTGTACAAACTTGATGTGGTTGTTCACGGGATGTTTTGTTCTTTTTCCAGCATTTACATCTCATTAAGAAATTCTGCTCCATCTGCATGTGGGCGTGCCTTCTTAACAGCGATAATTGCTTTTGATGAATTCTAAATGGAATGTGTTCGCTCATCACTCATTTAATCCCCTGGTATGCGAAAGTAGCATGTTAAATCCTGTGTTATGCAAAAAGTAGCACGCTAAACCCTGTGTTACAAAAATGGATTTATAAAACCTTGTGTTGTCAATAATTAGCTCACCGTCCCTGGGTCAATATGCTGAAATTAAAGTTGGAAGTTCCCAATTTGTTTTATCCTTTTGCAGAGCACTTTATTACATGTTTTTGGTGAAAGCGGACAGAATAAGGTCCATATTTGTTTTCAATAAGAAGGTGCACTTATTCCATATTCAAGATTACTAGTGCATATTTCATGGGGGAACATTGTTCGTTTCGTAGCGTAAAAAATAACAAGTACAACAAACTAATAGGTTATGGTCTTTCGTGCTCACTTTAAGAAACATGGGGTATTTTGATCGATACATTTTTCCACAGGTTCTCATGTTACTTAGACCCAGTATAGGGGCGATCCATGTAAAAATCCCCGTCTTTGATTGTTCTTTCAGTAAATTCTCGAATTACTCATCACCCATCTTTTTAATGCAGCGTCGAGACACAAGTGATGATACCGTTCCCTGAAAAAGTCTGACTTTGAAGCAGGCAAGCCTCTCGTGTTGAAATGGCATAGTTTGTACAGGAAGATGAAGAAGACGAGAATTACATTTTAAGGTGCTGTACTTAAAATACATCATTGAGTTCCATGTTGCAACTCAAATCTGCTTATTTTGTTTGAACTGTCATGTCCTACCACCTCTAACCATGATATCAATGAAATATGGATATTTACACTCACATACCATGAGTTTTGACCTACATAATTTGAGGTTTGATCTAATTACACAAACATACCTTGAGGTTTAGAAAATTACATAAACACCCTGAATTCCAATTGTCTGAAGTGCCATGTCCTACTGCCTCCGACCATGAAATATTAAGTGTGGAACTTTGCTTTTCCCTAATTACTTACATATAAAATTTAACTGAAAAATAACATGATTCTCTGATGTTGCATGAGCTTGAAGTGTGTGGATGTTCTAGTTAACCCTTTGACAGCACAAACATGTTACTTTCTCATTCGATAACTTCATTGTTGCTTCACTAAGTTATTGGTGTCCACAAGTTTTTCTTTAACTTGTACAATATCCTGAATTATCCACAATTGTCGAAAATGGGGTCATCTGGTTTCTATTTTATTAGGTAATTGGGCAAAAATATCTGGTAGAAATGGGCCAAGGATATTAAATTGGTGATTAGTGTAGTAATGCGGGACCCTGAATGAGATTGATACTTTATCTTCCATATAATACACTAATGAAGGCCTCATGTCATGAGTTTTGATATGGGGATACGAAAAGAACATGACACAATGACACGGATTTTTGTGAAAATTTAGAAGTAGATAAGCATTCGACACTGACATGGCATAATGGTTTTTAAGAAATGTTTGTGTATCATAAGTCATGAAATAACGTCATGTTGATGTATTGTTGAAGAAAAAAACAAAAAAATACCATCCAAATTATCATAATCAATTAATTAACATATTGATTAACCGTGCAATGACGAAAAGAAAAAATATTGACTAATTAAATCTTTGTGGCTATGACTAAGTATCAATAAAAGTCTGAAATAAGTTCTCATCAAGTAATATCATTATTGATGTTTCACTTCAATTTTTTTTATGTCTAGACTACTGAATTGTAGTCACCTAAAAAGTGAGACAATTAGATCAGAAAATTTCACTGCAATATTATGAATATGGCAAATAGGAGGCTTTGTAATCAAATAGGTCATAGAATCAAATGGGTGGTCTCAATTTCAGAAGAGAGAGGAACATTTTCTCTCACTGGTGCCATATCTGCCCTATTCAAATAGGTCTGCATCTTTATATTGTGTTAGGTGGTACTATATTCGATACTATATCAAACACTTCTTTAATATAAAATTTTAAAAAAAATCAATATTCTTGATTCATTTTATTTATATCGTATCGTATTTGTATTAATGTTTGTATTTTCATAACTCTCCATAAAAAAATCTGATATTGAATGGGGCTGGAATAATATCACTGGAGTAAATTTTCAAATGGAACAGTAAACAAGTTGGACTGGGTCCCACCCACACCCTAAGATCCATTTGTAGCCACAAGTGCGCGCAAGCAATGAATGACTAATGAAATCAATCTTTATTTAACTATTATTAAAATAAATTATTACATTATCCGTCACATATAAATTATGCATACGAAACAACATAATACAAGACAGAATTTTTTTAATATTTTGTACTAAAATATCAGACACGAGTGTATATCAAATATGACACTATGTAACTAGGGGTGTCAATTCCGGGTTTGACCCGATGACCTGACCCGACCCAACCCGAAAAATACCGGGTTAGGGTTGAGGATTTTCGGGTTCGGGTCAGAACGGGTCGGACCCGATTTCAACTTGAAGTATATTGTGTTAGGTCGGGTCAACTCACGGGTTACCCGACCCAACCCAAAAAATATGAATATTATAAATTAAAAAAAATTCCTAGTCCCCCTCATTCTTTCTATCTACTCTTTCTTCACTTATATTATATGGAAATTAAATAAAATTTAATTTATTCATTCTTTTTAACTTTAGAACTAAGAGTTGATTTTTTCTTGTGAGCAGACCATGTACGAGGCTTTGATGAAGTAAGAGAAGCTACAAGTAGACTGTTGGTGGGACTAATTACAGATGAACCCCTTCTCATCAATGTCCTGCTTTGTTGTGCTAGCTATTTCTTCTGGAATGCAAATGTAAAAGTGTTTGTTGGTTTAACATTGTGATTTTGTCTTTATGGATTAGAGTGATGGTGGAAGCACATTAATTGATTGAATTTGCTGAATGAAAATATGTAGAACCTATGTTTATTGTTACTTGAGTTCGTCGGATTCATTCATAGAATCGTCTATCTTATTCCATTTTTTGTTCAATTTATTACACTTCTTATTTAATTGCATGATGGAATAAAAGAGGTGTCAATTCGGGTTCGGGTCGGGTTGGTTGATGACCCGGTAAAAATCGGGTCAACCCGAACCCAACCCGAACCCACACAGTTCGGGTTCGGGTTGAGGGTCGGGTTCGGGTTGAGAGCAAAAATGTCTCAACCCGACCAACCCGAACCCAAACCCACCCGACCCACCCGAATTGACACCCTGTACGTAACAAGATAGAATTCTAAAAATATTAATCTCTCACTCAAAAGCCTTCTAGTTGAGGTAAAGAATAAAAATATTATAAAAATATATCAATTTCCTTTTGTTTGTGGGCTTGTGACGAGTTGGTTGGCTGATTGGCTCAGCATCTCCCACGAAATCATTAACAAGTGTCTCTTCACACTCATATAAGATAATTTAACCAATGTGATGTGACTCAGTTGATAATGCATATTCAATTTATGGGAAGAACTTTAAATTCGATCCTTACTAAACACATTTGATTAAAGAAGTGATGAGTCTTGACTATAACTAAGTTTCAAACCGAATTAAGAATTTTCAATATAAGATTATCCGAACTAAATCACATAAAAGAAAAAAGAGATTTAAGAGAGAGAAAGGAACTAAAGAACAAACCCTAGAGAGAAAGTTAAGACAGAGCTCAAAAGGACACGTGTCATGGACCCATTTAACAGCCACAGATGCCAACCACCAAAGATTCTTTAGAAATCTTCTCGAGTACATGATTACTATTTTATTACAGAAATATTGCTATATTGGGAATTGAAGAAAAAATCCACCATTGTCCTACGTGGCTTCCCCTGTTCATTCTCCTCCTCATATTCCCTGTTTTTTTTTTCCTTTTTTTTTTCTCTGCATTTATTCACGACCTCTCTCTCCTCTTCTTGGATTTTTTTCTCTCTCTTCTTGAATTGATTGATTTTTTTGTCTTTCTCCTTTCACTCTTGGGAGCAGACTCGCAGAGGAGTGTGGAAGCTGTCTTTTATTTCGAGTGACCATAAAGCTCTGATCTTTTCTATACTTCTTCCTCAATTTTGCTTTTGCCCATTTTTTTTCTAACCAGTGATTCTCGGTCCCAATATGGTTGCTGAAGCTAAGGTACATGTTTTCTTGGAATTCCATGTCTTGAAAATTTTAATTTTTGTCACGGGCTTATGTTTGATTTCATATTTCTAAGTGATTTAGGAGTAGTGATGAGCTAGCTGCTTATTCTCTCATGTTCAGCTTATTGCATTTACAGATAAATTCTTTCTGATTGATTAAGATGACTTATCATTTTCTTTTCTTTTTTTCTTTCTTCTTTTTGGGGTGGGGGTGGGGGTGGGCTAGGGTGGGTGTTGCTCTCTGTTTCGAGTTCTAGCTGGCAGTCTGCCTCTATACCATAGATGATACTTGATAGATCAGGTTTAATTATTTACTCAACTCAGAAAAAGAAAAAGGGAGAATCACATTAACTACCCCGGAGATGTTTCCTAATTACAATTTAGTCCATTTTTTTTGTGGGAATTGCAAAAAAAAAAAAAAAAAACTCCCTTATAGTTCACTTTATTACAAAGAATTCCTATAGGCTGATTATTTGTTCATGGAGTTTTTGCATTAAAGTGAAATGTAATAGAGTTTTTTCTTTTTTCTTTATAAAGATAAAGGGACTAAATTGTAATTATCTGGAACCTCATGGGTAGTAGATGTAATTCACCCAAAAAAAAAAAACTCTTGTACTCTATTCAAGAATTCAAGGAATATAAGAAGGCTCTCTTTCTCCCAAGTAGTTGGAGCCAACCGGTTGAGTTCTACAAATTTCCTATTAACTGTAACTGCTTTTAGTTTTTGAGAACTCCATAAATAGATAGGAAAGTACTTGATTTAACAGACTAGTGAAAAGCTATATGTGCTTTAGTAACTATGATGCACGAAAACTTCTAAAAATCCTACCATGTCATGTTGTGTCCGAACTTCTCTAGTGAAAAATGTTGAGAAAAATCTGTGTCGTGTCATATTCTCATTTACTGTTTATTAATTAAACAGGACCAAAGCCCAGACGGATCGTGTATGGTTAGCTCACAATTTCCCAATGGAAATGGCTATACTCTTAAGGTATGAAAACCGTTTCATCATATCTTGTCACTTCTGTTCTTCATCTGAGAATGATGAGGATAAATCCTATAGTAAATTACGAATACCCCTGAGATTTGCGCCTACCGAAAAACCACTAAAACTTTGGACCCCTACGGATAGTCCCCTGAGGTTTGCAAAACAATGGCAAACACCACTGAAACCACGAATATTACAAATACCCCCGGAATCAACAAAAGTCGATGATTTTTCATTAGTTTTAGGGGGGGTTTTCGTAATATTAGCGAACCTAAAGGTAAGTTTCCTAATGTTTCAAGATTTCAAGTGTGGATGTAAGTGACATAAAGACTAATGGGTACCCGTAAGTTTCAGTGGTGCTTGCAAATTTAAATCTTGACGGAAGGGGGTTTTCGTAATTATTCCTAAATCCTAATATAGATACTCTGTTATTGAATATGTCAGGTGAGGAAGCCCTATACGATCACGAAACAGAGAGAAAGATGGACAGCTGAAGAACATCAAAAGTTTGTTGAAGCATTGAAGCTGTATGGTCGTGCTTGGCGCCAAATTGAAGGTGATTTTATTATAATGTTAGAATATTTCTTGTTCTAACAAATGTATAAACCTTTCTAATAGATATGTCTTGTTAAATATGCAGAACATGTGGGCACCAAGACTGCAATCCAAATCCGGAGTCACGCCCAAAAGTTTTTCGCTAAGGTTTGTTACTACTAGATGTTAATTGCAAAAAGTACCATAACTAAACTGAAAGCTGAAACTTTTGCATTTTACATCGCAAAATTAAACCGAAAACTGAAAAGCTCCCAAAGTTGGAAAAGAATCCTCTTACGGGATGTAAACTGCAAAAGTCATAGTATGGGACCTAAATTAGAAATAGATGAAGTTATGGACCAAAAATGCAATCAACTCCTACAACTCCATGCACGAATTTGAATCCTTGTTTGCTGTTTTATGTGGAGAAACTCTTCTAGGTAGATATTTAAAAATATTTAATTTATTTCTAGCTTGCACGGGAGTCGAATACTGATGGAGAAGCTTCTTTGGATCCAACTGAGATCCCTCCTCCTCGTCCCAAGAAGAAACCTTTACGTCCCTACCCTCGAAAAATGGTCGATGCTAGTACAGAAATGATGGGAATATCCCATTCTCCTGAAGAGAGAGAGAATCTCTCTCCAACTTCAGTTTTGTCAGACGTTGCCGAGGTGCATAAGTCTCGCCTCTCGCCAGCTTCATGTGCTACTACTGATACATCCTTGTCTAATGAGAGAGGTGATGAGCATGCAACGTCCAAGATGGATGCTAATCGAGAATGTTGTAATGATTCTCTATGTCCGGAAGAGGCATACACGAGTATTAAGCTTTTCGGGAAAACGGTTATGGTAACAAAGAAATCAAAATGTTCTGAAGAGAACGCATACAGTTTACCTTGGTGGACTTGGTACCCGTTATCTTGCAAGGAAACAGAACAAACTGAAGACCTTAATAATTGTTCCTTCAGCAAAGTCAAGACTGAGAACCCAAGTAATGATGCAGTTGAAGCGAAGGCAAAAGGTTTTGTTGCATACAAACGGTGTCTGGCAGAGAGGGATGGCAAATCATCAATATCTTTTCTGCAGGAAAGGGAGGGTCAAAGAGCTCGTGTTTGTTCATAGTGTTTAATCAATCACAAATTACACATACTACCCCTTGACATTAGGTGAAATTACAAATTGATCCCTCTAGTTTGAGAAATTACCATATAGTCCCCGATGTTTCAATAAAAGTGTAAATCTTCCGAAAATACCCCTGAAAATATCACCAGTTGAGGGTATTTTTTGAAGGTTTACACTTTTATTGCTAACATCAGGGACTATGCAGTAAATTTTCAAACTAGAAAAATCGATTTGTAATTTCACCTAATTTCGGGGATAATAGATGTAATTTATGCCACTTCAGATGGTTTCAGAATGTATCTAGCTTTGCTAGTTTCCTTGATTTGTCTTCTGTAATCGAATGATGGGTATTGGAAGTCTTGGAGCTGCAGCTGTGATGTTATTTCATGTAGGAAGATAGATGATTAGGTAGAGAGATTTCCATTGTAACTTGGATTTTGGTGTTATCAAAGTGTAAAAAAGTTACCGTCATTATTTGGGAAGGTTAACTATTCAGTTGCTGAGATTGATTGATATGTGGAAGGACATTAGAGGTTGAACATATTGAAAGAAGGGAAAATTACTAAAAACCTCCTAAGGTTACCAAAAAAATCCAAAACACCAGTGTAACCTTGAAACCTTACAAATACTTTCCTGAAAATGCAAAAAAAATCTTGAAATCTTACAAATACCCCCTGAAAAACATTACATTTATCTCCCCCAGGGGATGTAAGGTTTCAGGGGGTTTGGGTAATTCGCCCTTGAAAGAAAGACCTTGAAACTTGAAAGTAATATATTATGAGATGAAAATACTTGTTGGGAACCAATCTATACGAACAGTTTCCAAAGAATTCAATACAAATAAACGTAGATTCTGGCTTTGAAGAATCGGATACAAAAGAAGGAATATAAAATACAATGGCTTTCAAAATGTTCCTGTAA
This sequence comes from Verbena officinalis, assembly GCA_958496215.1. Classification (NCBI taxonomy): domain Eukaryota; kingdom Viridiplantae; phylum Streptophyta; class Magnoliopsida; order Lamiales; family Verbenaceae; genus Verbena; species Verbena officinalis. The sequence goes on from OY292385.1 coordinate 5,131,776, forward strand.
TTCCGTCAAAGGTCTGAGGCATGGTTTCAGCTCTGTTTAGGATTGTGCTTGAATCCTTGATGAAGTTCTGCTCTAGGTTTGGCAACTTCAACAAAAATAACTCTGCCATCTAGAAACTGCAGATAAAGTTGCAAGAGCAATCATAATGTGTCAGGGGCAAATACAACAATTTTTGATGGTGAGACCCATGTTTATGACAAGGAAGAATCCACAAACATAACATGCATTTTTGCTGAAAAGAAGAGAAAATTGGTTGATGTTCCGATTTATATTATTGTCAGAATAAGGTTGATGTTCCTATTTTTTCCAATAACAAGGTAGTAACGTTTTCTTAACATAAGGTTCTTGTGGAACTTATTCCATATACAAGGTTACTGGTGTATATTTCATGGGGGCACATTGGTCATTTTATAATAACAATCGCAGTTTCAGCATATGTACAACAAACAAATGGGTTGGATTTAGAAGTGAACCTAAGGGTGTTTTCCGTAATTATCCTGTATGTGTGTGTGTGTTTTTTGTACCTTGCCGTGCATTCCCTCTATTGCATTCTTGGACTCCTCTTCTGTGGCGTATCTCAAGAAGGCAAACCCTCTCGGCCTATTGGCTATCTTATCCATCACCAAGTTTACTGCAACAACCAAGCCACTGTTATTTAGGAATCACAAAAACCAAAACTCACCAATTCCAGACAAGAACACGGGGACTAATTTGTAATTTCGTAATCAACTTCTCACCTTCTTCGAGCTCGCCAAAGTTTTTGAATGCATTTCTTAGACTCTCCTCTGAGGTCCGAAACGAGAGACCTGAAAAAAAGACCAATCCATTCAGAGTGGTTTTGATCAAGGTACAATGACTGAAGCACAACTGCACAAGTCTAGCGTCTAATTTACAACAAGTTCATGCTTACAACCCTAATTCCCATGTTAACATCAAAATCCAAGAAATTATTGGGAAAAAAAGAACACGATTTCATACAAGGTTTTTCGAGCAAACAATTACCGAACTGCCACTGAAAAATGTGCTTATTTTGGATACTGATAGAAGTTGTACGCATTAAAATTTCGAATTGAAGCATCCAATTTTCAACGTTTACTCGATAAACAGAAAAATTACAGATAATGGAAACTGCAGGGGAAAAATTAATTGAGTGTTAGTGAAAGAACTAACCACTGACGAAGAGCCTGGTGGATGGATTGAATCGAACTCTCGGCGGAGAAGAAGAAGAAAGACACGATACTATGGGGGAATTACGCTTTTGAAGTCGATACGAAGGATTGTTGTGGGTAGACAATAGAGAGGGAAGACGGTGGTGAAAACGTCCTTTTGATTCTTCTAGCAGCTTCAAGTTCACGGATGAGGAAAGCGTCGGCGTCGGCGGCGGTGGTGTGAGAAAGCGGCGTGGAAGAATGCCGTGGTTGAGGACGGCAGTGGACATTTTCTTCCGGCTAACTTCTGGTTCTCTCTGACTCTCAGGAAAGGCGATTAACTACCTGAAGTCTTAGGTGATTTTGTTGGAGACCCCTCAAATTTCGTGAAATATCAATCGAGTCCCTTTTATTTTCCGAAATTCTTATTCAGGTCACCGGTGATGTTTCCAAGTTTAAATTTAGATTGTCATATTCAATTTTGTTTTAAATAAATTTCAAATTATAGTTCTGTAAATGTGTAGTTTGGTGTGTAACGTGTATCATTTCTTTGTGTGTTGTTAACTCACTATGGTAGTGGTCTAATTTTATTCTTCTAAGTTTTTTAATAACAAATTTAGTCATATATGTTTTTTATTTCAACATATTTGGTCGTCAATTTTTGAGACATTTGATTCTACGAGTTTGCACTATAATCCTTTTAGAATCCAGTCATTTTTTTTTATTTGAATTACACATTTAATCCTTTATATTTATTGTCGGATACAAGCCCAAGTTACTTGCTTGCACACCGGTCTCTAATTTGCTCGATGAACTTTTATTCGAAATTTAAAGAGAGATTTTTTAACCCAACTTATTTTAACCATAAGTCCATAAGATTAAAATGATATTTTAAATTTGACAAGAAATATAAAGGACTAATTGTGTAATTCGTGGATTATAGATATAAACTTAAAAGATCGAATGTGTCAAAAATTGATTCTCAATGTGTTAAGCAGATATCAAATGTGTTCATATAAAAAACATAGTGCAAATTACCCAAACCTTCTCCGAGGTTTAGGATATTTACGAAAAATATCCTGAAACCTTGAAATATTATATTTACACTCATGTGGGGTAAATGTAAGCTTTTCAGAGGTATTTGTAAGGTTTAAAGGTTAAAGTGATGTTTTGAACTTTTTAAATAACCTAAAGGAGTTTTTAGTAATTTTTCCAAAAATATATGTTACTAATTCTGTTAGTAAAAAACTTGTAGGACTAAACTGAATTTGGGTAAAATATAGAGACCAAAAGTTGAATTTTGCCATAACCTATATATTGCAGAAGAAATGTTCTTGTCAAGTGCATTGCCCAGAAATAACATCACATTCTACTCATTTTGCTTATAAATATTGTTGATTACCATTTAAGAACAAAGATTTCCTTTTTATTTAGCTACCAAATTCAACGAATGATAATACAAAGTCTCAAATCTCAATCCCATTATTTTTCCTGGCTATTAACAGTTGCAGTTGAGCTCCATGGCTGCAGTTGAGCTCCGATCATTTGAAAAACCCATATAGCTTCAGCAAAGAATAAATGATAATCGAGGACGAAATGCACAGACAAAACCAGTGACAGGCACAAGGCGTACGAGGTACTATTCTCGAGGATCCGATCTTCTGAATCTCCCCTGGTTTTCCATCATCAATCCTGCTAATTCCATAAGCAGGTCAGTAATTTCAATATCATAAATATAAATGGATTTAATATTATATCGAAGAAGAATTAAAGAAGGTCAATTTACCTTTTCGGTGGTGTTGTTTCTTCTAATGGTGGTGGCGCTAAATCTGCTTCTGTTTTCTTGGTGGGTGCTGGAGCTGTTTTTACTGATTTTTCAATCTTGGGGAGGGTTGGGATGGCTTGATTCTTTGCCTAAAATGAGTGTATTTGAATTAATTGAAAATTATATTCCTAATTTTAGTTTAAGAGAATTAGTATATAGGGCTAAGAAATCTCACCAGCTTCCTGAACTGGAGATTGTAAAACACATCAATGTACCGTTGCTTGGCTTGCTTTTGCTGTTTGTTTAGCTGTTTCCAGAATCCATAAGCTGATCCCATATTCAAGACTTTGTTTGCATAAATCTTCCATGTATAGCTGCCATACAGTAACACGGTATTTCATATTAGACATTTTCAGAGAATCAGAATATATATCGGGCGAATTACATCTACTACCCCTACCCCTGAGGTTTGCCCCAATAACAACCTAGTCCCACGGTTTTCAGAAATTACAAAAAACTCCACGAAATTTCACTTTATTGCAAAAAGTTCATTGAAACTACATAATATGAATCCAAAAACTGCAAAAAATCAGCCTATCTCAGGGAGCTTTTTGTCATTTCTGAAATTAGAGGGACTAAATTGTAATTATTTCAAAGCTGAGGATGGTAGATATTATTCACCCATATATATAATAATTTATCGATTTGGATTTTCCTGTACCATTCATTGATGCGTTTGAGGCCTCCTTGAGACAATCTATTCCAATATCTACTATCCCCTTTGCATTTCTCAAAGAAATCAGCTATCTTATTACTTGATTCATCTCCATTATTAGGATCAATAAGAAACCCCGAGACCCCATCAACTATAATCTCAGTTGGCCCTCCTTGATTTGTAGCAAATGTGGGCAATCCACAATTCATTGCTTCTATAATGGTTAAGCCAAAAGCTTCATAGAATGCAGGCTGCACAAAAGCTCCCTTTGTGTCTGCAATAAACCTGTATAGCTCACTGTTTCTGTATCTGTCAGTTTGAGCTGCAATCCATCTTATCTGACCCTTGAGTTGGTATTTCTCAATCAAAGCATGCATTTTCTTGATTTCAGCCATTTCTTCTCTGTCTCCCGATTTGGAGGGATCGAAGAATCCACCTACAATCACAAGGTTGACTAAGTTTCTTAGCCTTTTGTTCTTGCCATACCACTCGGTTAATCCTGTGATGTTCTTTATCGTATCGAGTCTTGCCATTGAGAAGATTATTGGCTTCTTTCTATCTGCCAGAAATCCACTGTCCAAGAAAGAGAAGAGATTTTTGTTTATTTGTTAAATACGATTTTGAAAAGGAGTTAATTGCACCTAATTCCCTGTGTTCAAGATAAGCATAAAATAACTTGTGACATGAATATTCTCAAGAAAACCCATGTGAAATTTAACATTTGCTCGCAGCCTCTTGCGTTTGGCTCGTACACGAAAATCTGAAAACTTTCCATTTTATCCCTTGTATTTGATGAAGAAAGAAGAAAGGAACAGATATAATTTTTTAGGGCAAAAATGTTATTGCAAGTATTGTGTGAAATATACAGAGTTTTTCTATGCAAATTTTGAATTTCACATGGTATTCTATGAGATGGGCGAATTATATCTATTAGCCTTGAAATTTGAGCTAATTACAGTTTAGTCCCTTCGTTTTCAGAATTTACAAAAACTCCCTGAAATAGACTAATAATTCATTGAACTTTTTGGCTTCATGTGTATAGTTTTAGGGAGTTTCTTTGTAAAAAAGTGAACCGCAAGCTTGTTGTAGTTTCTTTAACAGAGGGACTAAATTGTAATTAGGCCAAACCTCAGGGGTAGTAGACGTAATTCTTCCTTTATGGGATTTTTCAATCATGGGTTTTTTTATGCTTATTAGCCATAATATGATATGGTCGAGTGTAATTAACTCTATAAAATACTATATTCTTTATGAAAAGCCGAGATGGGCTTACATATGGTCTTCATTATCTTCTTTACTGTAGAGTAGCTCCTCAAGGGCTGGTTGAAATTTGGTGAAACGCTTTTGTTTTTCAGAAAATGGAAAAAAAATGGACTGATCAGCTCCAGGAGAAGCAATATTAAACTTTGGATCAAACACATCAATGCCTGAAACAACCCGATAAAGCCCTGGCATTGTGAATGCCACGTGGCTTTCATATTGTCCGGGTCGATTCTTGCTGAAAGGGTATTAAGAAAGGTCAGTAAAATCAGACACCTTTGTAAACTCTGTCTCTTTGTTGCCTATAGATGTTGAAGAGAAAATGCACTTTGTAAAATTTAGAAATTTTAAGCATATTAACTTACCTTCCAGCAATTTCTTGATACGTGCTGGTAATTATGAAATCAGCTGCATTCATTGCTATCATATCAGCTGTGAATTGGCAAGAGAAGTGGTATTTTGAATCTAAATCCTTCCAATTGACATCTGAGTCTTCGTATTTGGTTTTCTCCAAAGCATGAGCAATTGTCCCCTAGAATCAGAAAATACCCACATGTTTAATTTTTCATTGCTATGACAATGAACTAGCAAAAATAAGTAAATAAATACATTCTGCACATTTATTATCCGAATTGCTCACCAGAGTCACTTCAAGTTTACTAGCCACTTTAGAAGCTACTATGTTTCCGTCCGTGTAGTTCCCAAGTATGAGGTCTGGCTTACCTTCCATTAGCTCAAGGATCTTTGCACTAGAATCCTAGTGAAATAACAAGAATAGAAAAGACAATTCATTAGTTTCTCTAGAAAAACTTGTTTATATATTTCTTTAGGGATAAAAACACTTCACCATCCAAACTATAACATTTCCTACCCTTTACCTCCCAAACTTTCAGTTTTGCCAATTGCCACCTAAAGTTTGTATATTTTGGAGTTTACTTCCTAACCCACTTTCTGGCCAAAATTTTGCCAGCTGTATGACTCATGTGGCTTTTCTTCTTCTTTGCTTTGCTAAAGTTTGGAAGGTAAAGAAGATGCTAAAATGCTATTATCCCTTTCTTTTACTAGAGTACTTGCCTTTGAAAACCTCTCCAAATAAGGGTAGACGTCGAATCGTGAGATCCATGGTCCAAGAATTTCTCCTTTTTCAGTATAAAATGGAACCCTTAGGATGTGAGAATGCATTGTGTTAACAATCGGCTCCATTTCTTGATTGCATTTGTTTCCTTTTACATCCGGAATTAGGCGAGTCACCTGCATGCATATGCATGACATAACTTAATCCATCTCCAAATATATATCTATATATATATATATATAGATATTCTTTCTAGAAAAGTAAATGTAGTACTGCAGCCGTACCACAAGAATCTGGGGCTTCACATTCAAGCCCTGCTGCTTTATTCTTAACAAGATTTCGTCTTCCAACGCTTTAACTTGATCAAGAATGTAAACCACCTATGGCACATGGTGTATGCATTATAAAAATAATAGTATTAGAGGAAATGATTTTTGCCGGCCGAACTATATGCGTTTTTGGATTTTATCGTCTTGAACCATTTTCGGGTGGTTTCAGCCACCGGAAAACTGCTCATGTGCAATCACATAAACAACTTAAGGTCAATCATTTGTAATTCAACGCATAAATGTCCCTGTAGTTGATGAAATGAACAATTTTATGCTTTGAATTGCACAAAATTGACCTTAAATTGTTCACGTGACTGGCAAATGAGCAGTTTTATGGTGGCCGAAACCACCGAAAATGGTTTAAGATGGCAAAGTGTAAAAAAGGCTTAGTTGGGATGGTGGTTTCAAAGAAAAAAAGTTCAGATGGCAAGGTGTAAAAAACGGTATAGCTTAGATGACAAACAATCTTTTTCTCCTAGTTATTAATTAAAAGGATAATTACCGAAAACCCCCTAATATGTGCCCCAATTACAAAAAAACTTCCTTCTCACAAATAACAGCAGTTGTTCGTTTGCCCAATTACTCAAGGGAAGTAATTGTAATTTTCATAGATAGAAGGGGTATTTTGTAATTTATGCAAACCTCAGGGTTTTATTTGGTAACTATCTAAAATTAAAAAAAAAAGATACTAGTGAACGATATGCACCTGCCCTCCTGTATCAGGTAAACCAAGTACATCTGCTTGCCCAAAATAGCCATGAACAGAGAAGATGACAATGTTGTACATGAGAGGAAGCCTGCTGAAAAATGTTTCCATGTTTATGGGATCTGGTGCTTGAAGTATCTCAGAAAGCATCCTCATTGTCTGTACAACTCTTTCTGCATTGTTCCCCCACCCTTTCTCAAAGCCCCACTCTTTAAGCCTGAAATTGTGTTGCTTAGCAGAAAAAACAAGTTAGAAACTGAAAAATCTACTCTTTACTTTATAAAAATGTAATCCTTTTTTCTTATCAAGAAAAGAAGGCTGTTACTTCTGCTCAAAATTCTGGTAAGGAGCATCCTTCGGGAAGGCAGATACGTAAACTTCTGCTATTACCAGTGCTTCTTGAAGCTTTGCTGCTGTATTAAGTGCCTCATTGATCATAAGTTTCTGCAAATGAGATTTTGGAAAAACGGCAAAAGAGATTAAAGATCTTTGAAATAATTGTTTAGTGCGAATTACATCTACTACCCCTGATGTTTGAGCTAATTACAATTTAATCCTTCTGTTTTCAAAAATAACAAAAACCCTCCCTGGAATTTCACTTTATTACAAAAACTCCCTGAAATCGGCTGATTATTTGCACTTTTTGGCTTAATGCTGTATCGTTTCAGGGAGTTTCTAGAAATATTTGAAAACAAAGAGACAAAATATAATTAGTCAAACCTCAGGATTCAGGAATCATAGATGTAATTTTCCCTAATTGTTCATTATAATGCATTGCTGTTCTTGAAACTTGGACTTATTTTCCTGTTTTCCTACCTCTCCATTTCGCTCGAGAGTAAGAAGATGGTCAACCAATTGTTTGGCGCTCTCAGAATTTCCTCTGAGCTTACAAGTCATGAATTTTGATACGTAGCCAAGTCCGTCTCCGATGGAAGACGAGAGAGCTAATTTTGAGGTATTCACATCAAATGCTCCAAAGTCTATCTCCAGTGAACTCTCATCCTTTGCCCTGTGCATCCATTGCATTAGATTAGATCATCACATTACACTTTGGACAAGCAAAATCTTATTATTATATGTTGTTTTCTAGAACTCACCAGTTCTCATCAAAGACCATTTCTTTGATCTTCAAGTAATCTGTGGATGTAATAACATCCATAGAAAGACTGTCTGCATCCACCTTGACATAGTCCCATATCCCGGGATTGTGTCTGATAGCAAACGCAACATGAGGTGGCACAACAGCTGCTTCCTGCATATAGCAAAAGCAATTTCTTGAGCCTTTTACCAAAAACACTTTGAAGCCTTGAAACGTTACAAATACTCCCAAAGTCAAAGATTTTCCTTTAGTTTTAGGGGGAATTCGTAATGTTTTGCAAACCTCAGGGGTAAATTTCGTAATGTTTCCAGGTTTCAAGGTGTAAATGTAAACGGCTTAAAAACTCAGGAGGTACTTGTAACGTTGCAAGGTTCAGGGTGTTTTCTGAATTTAGACCTAACCTCGGGTTTTTTTTTTTAATATTTATTACTTTGAAATTTACAGGAAACAACAGAAATTGATGATCACCTGTGTTGAGCTCAAGATGTCACCAAATGAACCTTCGAAGATCTTGGATCTTTCAGCATTATCTGGAATGGTTTGCTCAATCTCATCCTTCAAATGCTGGAACTTCATTAGCCTTTTTCCCATCCCAGTAAACCTTCACGAGTTACACATATCAGTGACGTCTCATTCACATATAGAACCCACAGAGACACATACAGGGGGGTTTAAGTGTAATTTAGATAATATTTGATTATACCTGGCGAAACATCTCTTCATGTGGTATCGGCTCTGCCTCAATGCATCCGGCATCGTATCAACTGCTGCAGCTGAACCCATTAAACTGAATAGAAGCCGAAAGACTTGTCGATAGAAAGGTAAAGATTTTGTGGGAGTTGTTTGTTTTGAACAAGAAAATTGATTTATTTATATAGTAGAGAAAAGGGAAAAAAGTGTAGACATTATGGGGGAATACTTTGGAGGAATGTGAAGTAGCCAATGAAAGCAAGAGGAAAGAACATTCTTTGGGCCTAATTGTGGGAAAGACAACACTTAAGACCAAGAAAAGAATTCAACTTTAGACGTAAAATCACAGATTTTGCCTTTTAGGAAAGAATTTTTATTTAATGTGATATCTGTTCCATGAAATATATTCTTTTCTTCAAAGTTTTGTCACATGTTAAAACATGTTTCTTTTGGTCTGCACTGTGGAAAGTAAAATGACAGAAATTGAATACACATTAATAATTTAATCGGGTCGAGCTTAGTCCAATCTTCACATAATAAAAGTAATACATTTTTGCAAATACACGAGAATATAATCTATATATTAATTATTCAAAAATCTTGAGACTATCCACATAAGTAGTAAGGCTTAAGGGTGATTATCCGGATAATTTCCATTGATCGGTGTCACCACTGTGGAAGAGTCGATCCTACTCACTTGGGTCGGTGCCCAAGTGGGGTAGGAGATTGACATGTGTCCCCATTTACCTTTTAGGTTTCTCTCCTTTTATTTTGTTATTAATTATTTTTATTTTTTACTCACTTTTATTTAGCTTATTATTATTATATTTATTTACTTCATGTATTTTTTGTTTTCAGTTTATTATTTTTATATTCTATGCAAATTTATAATATATATTATTTGAATTAAACTAACTTTTATAATAAGAGGGGATGCCAATTTTTTGTTAAACTAACTTTTTGAAAAATAAATAAAGTGAATGAAATAAATTTATAAGCCCTCAAATGTATTTAAATAACAAAAACAATAAATTGGAATAAAATAACTAATATAAAAATAAGAAAGATAAAAAGATGGGACACATGGCAACTTCTAAATGACTAGATCCACTTATGTAGCATCGACTAAACCACCAATATGTGTAGCTTACTCAGATTCTACTATAATTCTCTCAAGCCGTCTTTCCCAAGTAATTCGTAAGCCTTCCCGAATCCCAAGAAGCTCCTCCCCTCCAATTGCAGATACGTAAAACCGAACGAATATGAGAATAACCCTCCACGATCCATAAATACAAACCGGGACCAAACTTACTTTACCCTTATGTGAATTTAAGTGCTGAGTCTTGATAAGCGGCCCCATTGGCCCATTGGAATTAAGTTTGAACCATCAGACACTCTGGTTTACACCAACGAACAACGGTTTCATTTTTCAAGAGTTCTGCCTAACTGCTCTTTCTGCATAGCTTCTTGGCAAGCAAACACAGTTTTCGGGACTGATTCATTGTGGTGGCGAAAGACTGAACTTGTTTCTTGCTACTTCAATTTTGTATAACACATTCTCCACATTCTCTTATCTTTTCCTTTTCTGTGGGTTTTGTGATGGATACAAATGATAACTTCTTGATAGTTTTCTTTTACTTAGCTAATGCAAAAAATGCTACTAAGCTAGTGTGGAAAAAACTGAGTTAAACTTTTTTTATATTTTTCTATTCCTAAGCTAACGAAAAATATGTGAAGTGAAAAAGAATTGATATATATTCTTCTATATACATATACATTTTTTTAATAAATGCATTATTAAATAAAATTATACATAATTATGACATCAGGGTTTGAAAACATTGTAAATGATAAAAGTATCCAGTTAATAAATAGTAAAAGTATTTGTAGTATAAAAGAGAATAACAAACCCTATTTTACTCTAGAATCTTTTCGGGAGAAACAAAGAAAGAGGTGGTTTTTGAGAAAAAGAAAAAATCACCCAAAGTTAACATCATTTTTTTTTTCGTTAAACACACACAAAATCATTTGTTAAAACGTTCGAAAGTATAATAATATTAAATTTAGAATAAATTGAAATTTTTCAGAAAAGATGCTCAAAATTAAACCAAATTTCTTCATCACAAATCGGCAAAAAGATCATATCTAAAAGCACTCGAGATAAACTAAAAAATAAGTCTTTTATACAACCATAAAAACCACACGTCCACAGGACAAAGTTTGCCTTAAAAACCATATTACCAACTAAGGAATGTACTTCAAACAGTGAGTAGCAGCAAACTAACAAAAGGGGTCCGAAATCTTTTTATTACAGCTTAACCCACAATCCATTGCGGTTGAACTACCCAAACAACAAAATAACCAAGTTTCGTCACAGAAAGCTATCGTTCCATCTCAACAATAGAACATTACCCTCTTCACATTCTCCCTGAGCTGAGGAAGAGGTCTCACTGCAGCACTTGAACCTGGAGCTCTCGTGGTCCTTGCACCTGCACCTGCACCTCCACGAGAAGCAGCAGCACTACTTACCATTGACCCACTGTCAGATGTTTCAGGCTCCATATAGAACCGAGCACGGAAAGCAGCCAGATGCGCATAGTAAGCAGGTGGCACTGCACAAATTACAGAACAAAAAACACGGTATCAAGCCAAGATTGATTTAAACAACTTTAGTATTATAACAGGAATGTCTCCACTGCTTCGGGAGAAGCTAAAGTTGTAAAAAATTGTAGTAGTACATTTGGGGAGTGTTCCAGAAAAAAGTAAGAAACTGGAGAAAACGGAAAGGAGTTGAGCGTACGGAGAAAGAAACTAAGCACGCATACTACTCTCAATAAATTTCCATTTATGTACAAAAATAACCAAGAAGCTAGAAGCTGAAGCCAAAAGCATGCCCTTTGGTGCTTCAAGCTTCTATCCTATTTCTGCTTAAATTAAGAAAAGTTGGGCGTACTGGGAAAACCAAAGTGCTGAAAAAGAAGCCAAAAGCAAAAAAGTAATTTCGTTTTAAAGTTTGCAAAGACTACCAATTGAAAACCTCAGAAGCAAATGACAAAACTATTTCTCCCAATTTTAGGTTATTGAGAAAATTGATGCATTGTTTTCTCTTTTTTCTTTTTTCTGAAGGGATACAATTAATTTCATATCTGACCAACTCACCAACACGATAATTTCTTTAACGTAAAGAAAAGATTATATTTACAAATTTTAAAAAACTTGGAACACTTTTCAATGCTGTCGTTATTAAATATGATATCAAAGTATAATCCAAAATATCATAAGGATATCAGAAATGCATACCGATAGAAACAGAGCGTGTGCACCTCGCATATCTGCGAAGGAATTAAACACTTAGCAACAGCAGAGGAAAAAATCGAAATAATTCTAAGCTGCACAAAGAGAGAGGAGAAGCTCACGTGTAGCACAGATTATTAGTGAGACTCTGGAGAGCATCAGCTGTGAATCTGTTTTCATCCCATAGCACGTGGTAATGGGCTGGGCGGCTAGTCCCCTGTTAATAACAGAAAAAAATAAATGTAAACGAGGAAGCAAAAAGATGCATAATATGGAAAAAGTATCACAGAATAGGTAAAAAGTATGAACCTGAATCCCAGCATGGCTGCAGAGGTAGAAATCAAATTCAGTTGGGTGGCAGATCTTGGAATCTACAACAGTACCTGTAACGTGTACATCCAAGAAATGTAATGTTTCTCAAGACTGGTCCAATGGAAAGATTAAACTGGAAGGAAATCAAGTTTAGAATTTTACCAGGTAGAATATTTCCACTTCTATCAACTGCATGTCTGTCACGGTGGTTATTAGCAAACAACCTAGTATGATGACGTTTCTGAACCACAACAAATGTAACAGGGGGCTGGTAGTTTGGCTCCAGAGATGCACATGCCTAAATGATCATCATGTTAGATTGGGCACTATCTTATGAAAAATACCTAAACTTGAGATGAACATAATTACCTTGCGTATGGCATCAAGCTCAAAAAGTAAAACTTGGTAAAATTGGCCTTCACTGACCCCATCCCTGTAGACAGAAGCCACTTACTAGATGTAAGAGAAGGAGGAAGCAAGAGAAACTAGAATGGATATTACTGAACAAGGGAGTGTTTGCAAATTCTACTGCCTTTGGAGAGGCTAAAGTAGAAGTTAAAGTTGTAAAAACGTGTAATAGTAAAAGCAAGGAGTGTTTCGAAAATAATTGAAGAGCACAAAAAAGAGTAGTCAAGTGTTGGGAAAAAAAAGTTAACAATCACTCTTGCTACTCTCAAGAAACTTCCATTTATTTAAAAGATAACATAGAAGCTAGAAGCTGAAGCTAAAAGCAGGTCCTCAGGTGCTTCAAGCTTCTACCGTATTTCTGCTTAAATTAAGCACATGTCGCAGTGTTTTGAACCAAAGTGCTGAGAGAAAAAGGGAAAGCAGAAATGTTCCTTTTTTAATTTGCAAACACTACCTAAGTGTCCAATACATTACCTATAGAAGATAATCCGTTGCGGTTTTTGTCCAGTAGCTCTACGGAATGAGATAAGCAGTTCCCTGAATATTAAACCACAAAGATTGGACCATATGTTATTGTAGCCATGAAACATTTCATCACTCATATTCACAGAGAGCAAAATAAGAACAGAAATTGTTGTACTTGATCATGCCACCATGCATAGTCCCTTTGACCGGATCCTGCCATGTTTTATATAGATCTTGGATGAGCTCCTGCCTATGAGCTTGAGCACAAACCAAGCCCGCATATTTTGTGACTTCAGGCCAATCCTGAGAAGCAACGACCTGAAAAAAAAAATCCAATGAGTATTGAAATATCCAAGTACTGAGAGAGAGGAGCGTAGAAATGAATTAAATTAAACAAACTTCATACAGCAGCAATGGATGGACTAGAATCCTCTCCAGGATGGGGATGTGTTACATCAGCACCAAAAATGATAGTGGGCCTATCACTGACGAGAGGTATACGCCTGGATAGTGCATCAACCAGCACCGTATTCCTCCCTCCAACCTTTACATTGATCTTCAGAGACACATTGGCAAGATACTGTTTGCTCATCTTGTAGACATGCTTTTGCAGACAGCATTGGGAGACAATACCCAGATCTGTTTCGCATATGCGTTTCAGGTCACCTACATAAAAGAAAAATCAAATCAAATCGAAAATCATGGAAATATAATCTACATTCACTAATCACTATACAGTCAGAGACTGATTAATCTGTTATCCCTTACCATAAAGAGAGCCATTATTATCTGGCAAAACAACAATCAGCAAGTCAAGTTCCTTTCCATGGGGCTGCAGTCTTGTCATGACATCATGGTACCTAGCTTTTAGAACTCGTTCTACCTGATCAGGGCGTCCATTCAAAACTGGCAAGACAGGTTCAGGATTGAACGCCTGCGCAGGAAAAATAAAATCAGAATGGGAAAAGTTAACAATGGAAGAAAATAACAAAATTACTAGCAGTGTGGGCACACTTGATGCGTGGGAAAATTAAAAATATAATATTATACATAATTAAATTCACAATTTACATAATATTTTCTAATTATGCTTACTATAATAACTAAATTCTTGATAAATAAATACTAATATAAAATTATTAGTAAGATAATAAATTGAAAAATGACAAGCAAAAGGAGAGAGAGACGAGAGAAAAAGATAAAAAGAAATTGATGTTAAGAAAAAAAAGAGACAACAGAGGAAAAAAAAGCTATATGGTAAAAAGAAATGGAGAAAGTAGAGTTGAGAGAATAGAGAACAACTTGGTGAGAACTATAGGAGAGAGAAAATAAAAAGATTCCAAGACACCAAAGTTGGTCTGACGCTTTACAAATAGTATAGATAGCTACCATGCCGGAAGTACTGCACATCTGAGCAAGCTCCTGACAAAAACTACGAGCGACACTGTCTTGTACATTTCGAGCAAAGTTAATGCAGATCCAGCTGTTCACCGTGCCGCCATTAACCATCCTCTATATGATGTCAATAAATTAGCAAAACGGTTAGACCAAATATAAAATGCAATAACTGACATCATCTCAGATAAACAAGAATCATGAATGCATACAAAACAGCTACTCAGTCTGCTTTTGTATAGTTATCTATGTTTTAAAGAGCATTATAGAAAATCCGTTCTGGACAGCAAAACAGAAACAACTTTTACATGGCAATTACCTTGTTCATCATATTCCACTGCCCAACTTGTGGCAGACAATCCTTCTCTCGACCGGAGTCATGATATTTAAGCTGTAAATTACACAAATTATAGAACTTGCAACGAGATAAAATTAAATAACAGAGATCAGAGGTCAAAGCTTTCTCATTACCCATGGTGCTGGCAAAACTCGAGCTTCAACCTGAGCAAGCTTCTCACTGATTTTGATTCCAAACTCCTGAGCATAAGGGTCTTCTGCATATGCATTATGGTGGACAGTCTGACCAAAAAAGAAAAAAAGAAAAGACGTTCAATGATTTCTGAAAGCCCACACAACACAAGTACAAACATTGGAACCAGAGAGCACGTGATGAACTTCCTTAGTTCAAACAAGAAATTCACAATATCAGACAAGCACATATCATCCATATTAAGGCTGATAAGGCTTTTTCACCAACAGCAAATAGTAGAAAATATAGCATCAACCAGATCACAACAGTAACAAAGGATATGTATGTTGTCATAAGACCAACCTGAAGTATGTCGTACTCTCTCTCTTGAGGGCGTTGGCATGTGACTTTCAGGAGAGCAGTAATTTGTCTCTCATTCAGCCTCTTGGAGTACCTCTGGCCCTCAACTATCTTGCATACCTCCATGGGTAAATAGTTGGGTCTCTGAGTATTTCCAACTTGCAGACAAGGCCATTGAGTATGTTGAATAACAAACCCATAAGTTTCACGGAAGTATTCGACAACAGATTTCATTGTGCCCCTTTCATCAACCGGAAATCTAACAGAAACCAGAACCAATTTAGACAACAAGAATAGAGTGATAGAAACTGAGTCAAAACCTGATGCAGCAAGCATTGAAAATCACAAATGACAAAGTCTACCAGATTCAGGGTCATGTTCTAGAATACAAATCCATGTAACCCTTCTTAGTGAGATCTAACAAGTAATAGTTTCATGAAAGAATTACTAAAGATAAAACTGAACTGGGGAAAACAGAAAAGCCTACAGATACTTTGAAGGACAATATTTAACTTAATAAATTTAAGTTCTTCGAATCCAAAATGAGTACTGAATGACCAAGTCTATTTGAATCTTACGTTAGCTCTCGTGTTGCTTGTGATGTCAGACCAGAGATCCTGTACTTCCGGCGCATGTTTCCTCGGTGGGTAACCTCCACCTTCACTCCTCTTAGTGCTTTTTTGATCTGTCACACTCCATATAATTTTAATGAGAGACAAAAAAAATGCTTCCAAGGACTCAGAGATGGTGTAGCTAAAGGCCACAACACCTTGATTGCCACAGAAATAAGAGAGGCATGTGGCAGAAGTGTTCAGTTAGAAACTTAAAACAGGTAAAAATGTAAAATCATATCAACCATTCTGCAGATACTCCATACCAGTAAAAATATGAAATACAGACTGACTACTTGTCTAAACATTTTATACTAAACCTCCTGTTTCCAGAAAGTTAAGTTTTTAACCAAGAAAACTCGCATGTCCATATGGTCAATACAGAAAGCCTGGGAAACGTAGAATAGAAGCAATAAAATCCATCAAGTTGACAAGTTAAGTGCAAGATCTGACCTTCACTCGGTCAGCATCAGACAAAGGTCTAGCCGAAACATCCCTATTTAGAAGCTGGCATACAAAGTCGATCACGGGTAGTGGCTCAATGAAAGCAGTGGAAGACATATCTGCTCCATCAAAAACAAGGACTTAACATTAAAGTCATGCGCATCGAATGTAAAGGGAATAGATTAATTGACCGGAACAACTACTAATTTCCAATATGCAATTAAACCCCTAGAGACTACTTAATCCTGCATATATACAGAGATCCAACATTATAACTACAGACGGTTTTCTCACTTTAAAAACAAAAACAAACGGAGAAGGAGAAGAGAAGAATAACTAAGTGAAACCAGCTCACCAATATTCAGCGACAATCCCATCTGAGTGGGGCGAATACTTTGGTAGAAACCACGCCAACTTTCAAGTCCTTCACCAAGTGGCTGCCTTCTTCCTAAATCAGGGGAATAGAAAGAGCGACCAACCGGACAGTACCTACAATAAATGATGGAGTTAGTAAAAGAGTCAAAATCAAAATTGTAATAATGACAAAACAAAAGAAATTAACATATACCGAGTGGTAGGCAGTTCGCGCAGAACAATGTCCAAAACCTGAAGGGCTTCTTGCGGTGCATCAGCTTGTCTTCCCTGTAAGAACATACCTAAGTGATGCAAATCAGCACGGGCAGCAAACTTGATCACAACCTTGAATTTCCTTTCGCGCCTGCACAAAGTATTCAAATCCAAAATTTAAAGATACAACAAATGTTGCTCCAGGAAAATTAACTCTTGCCAAAAATGTGATCGAACAGAACCTGGCACCCCCTGGACCATCTTCTTCATCAATAAGCATGATTTCAAACTCCTTGGAAGTAAACGGTAGAGCCCCAGCAGTGTAAAGACTCTTTCGCCCATCATAGACAGGAAGCCTCCTTCCAAGATGGGATTCCCTATAAAGTTTCACTAACTGCTCCATCACGGCACGATTAACTCCACGCGATGCGACTTCCGGCGTAATCGATACCTATTACCAAAAAGCAATGGGATAAGTCAAAATCATATACCACGAGAAGCAGGAAACAAAATCAAACAATAGGCTGAAATAGAAACACTCACATCGTATTGATGCAAGTCCTTGTCTGGAAGCTCAGCGAAGAAGTGATTAGCTTTCACAATACACTTGATACCTGCATTACCCTTGCCTGGCCTCAACGGAAATCTCACCGACTTGCTCGAAGCAGGTGCTATTTCTTGGCTTGGAGCCACTACTTCAGGCTGTTGGATCGAAAGTTGCTGAATCTGCTCAGAAACTTCTGACAACGTGGGCTCCTGTGATGACTGGGAAGAAGACCCAGCTCCTGAATGTGTCTCTGCAGGCCTCTCATATGGATTTAGTTGAGAAGAGCCTGCCACTTGATATGTAGAATGCGTAGCTTGGTGCAGCTCGGGAGCTGGTGGCCTGGACGGGCCACCAGCAGAAGGTGACCGTCCACTATATCCACCACGACGTTGAGGTGGTGGCCCTCCTCCACCTCCTCGTTGGTACTGCTGGCCACCACCACGGCCCTGCTGATGATATTCAGGAGGCCCACCATAATACTGTTGTTGAGGCATCCTGCCACCACCACCACCACCACCACCACCACTGCGGCCACCATATCCACCACGTTGACCTCCCCAGCCACCTCTGCCTCCTCCTTGGGGCTGTTGCTGCTGTTGTGCTTGTTGCTGCACAGGTGGGCGCTGCCCACCACCTCTTCCTCCACCAGTTTCCTGAGACTCAGAACTCTCACCAGACCCAGGAAGATCAGTACGCCTCTTTCTCACCATCGTAGCAACTATACATGTGAAATAAAGAGAAGTTAAATAAGTGGTTCTAACCACAAGAGAACAAGGGGCAAAGAATTTAGAACACAAAAAAAATTAGCTCATGGAAATCAAGGGTTCCAACTGAACCACAACCTGAACCAGACTACGCACAACCCTTTTCACTGGACCCACCCTAACAGGTAACACCTGCTACAGAAACTAATAGCAGCAAACACACACACCACAAAAATTATTATTCAGAAAAGGATGAATGCTGCTCTCAGCATAAAAAATTCCTCTAAGCTGCCTCAATAAATAACTCTTCACCCAAAAGTACTAATTATGCTTTCAATAACAAATTTGGTTACTTCCAGGGGCAACATCCATACTTAAGTTTATCATCCTCATCAACAAAAGGAAAGGAAAAAAGGTTATGTATAAAAAGAGACTTCGGGTAACTGGCATCAATAATCACAATACAAAGAAGATAAGTTTTCAGAGGTCATTTAGATGACATAAGCAAGTTCTCTAGTCACTTTAAAAACTGCTGAATTAAGCAATCTTCAAATAACTTGAAAGTGAAGACAACAGAGTATAAAACACACGATAGACAACATGATTGAAAGATCTCGAAACCAAAAATTCATGTTTCTCCCGTTGAAATTTGTTTCAAAGCCACTTTTACTTCAGTTGAAAAAGGTTAACATCCATTACTTGTATCAAAAAAAGCTACCAAAGCAGACTCAGCAAATCATTTGGTTAAAGACCCCAACCGTAAAAACAAACACAGAATTTCAACAACTTCACCCAACATCATTTGTAAGCTTTTCAGAATACTGCACTACTTGTCAGCAACCAAGTGAAGAACAATCAAAAGTACAAACACGCAAAAAACCTTGTAATACTAGCACGACGTCAAACCCATAATTTGCAAGAGAGAGACAGTAAGCGATAACCAAAAAAACAAAACGCCAACCAAGCGAAGAACAATCAAAAGTACAAACACCAAAAAAAGCTCGTAATACTGGCACGACGTTAAAAACCTAGAAGCAAAACGCCCAAATCCCCCACATAAGCTAGGCTTCTCCCAAAAAAAATAAAAAGTGAGAAAAAACAATTATCTAAACGAACTTCATAGAATCACAAACAAAATATCAGATAAACCATCACCGGAGACCAATGAAAACCAGAGTCAGAAGCACCGTCAACCAAAACAATCGAACAGCAGCGAAGGATAAAGTCAGATCTAACTAGATCTAACCAAATAACACATAAAAACAAAGCAAAAGGAAATACCCACACAGATTAACACAAAATTTCCGCACGGGAGCAAAACCCTAATTCGGTGATTTTCCCTTTTTTTACCTCAAAAAACCCTTTTCAAGCGCCGTAAAACCCTCCTGACAGAACTCCGCAACACACGCGACACTGCAAGTTTGTGTTTAGTGTGTGTGCATTACACACAGAGTGTCGAGAAACAACAAAATAAATAAATGGAGAGAGAAAGAGAAAGAGAAAGAGCGAGGATAAAAAAAGAACGAAGAAGGACGCGCGTCTTGAAAAGACGACACTGGAGTTTGAGGAAACCACGGAAATGCCACGCAAGTGGTGATCAATGGATAATAATATGTTCTATTATAAAGTAATGTTTGGAAGTTTTGGATCATCTTCTTGTGTCTTTCTCAACATTTCAAACATTTCTTGGATATTCCGTGATATACTATTAAACAAGAACTGTTTTTCATCAATTGAGTAAATATGAGAATGAAATTTTGGATTATAGAATTTTATAGTGTTATTACACAATATAAGTGAAAGTAAAGTAGGAGAGCTAGTCATACGAGCCAGAAGCTAGTCCGCTTGCTGAAGTTGCTACGAGAAATTTGAGTGAAACGAGTTGGCAATAAAGACTATAGGAAGGAGCCACACCTTTGATGGGAGGATCTCGAACCAAACATTACCCTGTTGGAAATTATTTAAAAATGACAGGTATAGTCATTAGCAATGTGAGGTCCAGTTAAGGATTGACATGGATATTATTGACTGAATTGATCTATGACCTGGATAATTTAGAGATATCGATTAGCATATAGTGTCATATAATAGACATCATTTTGCTTTTGAGTCCCTTAAAATTAGATCTCGATAAATTGAATCTCACATGAATTATTTATCGATACATTTGATCTTAATAGTTAACAGACGAATTAGACCAGATATGTTCGATTAGATAAATTAGAATTAGATAGGCTTTAACAAGACCCATTTCCTTTAAATTTCCACCCAAAAATTGGGATCCATCAAATACCCGATAGAAAGCATGTTGATTGAATTTTTTCGACTCGACTTTTAGCTTGCTTGGCAAATGTAGGAGACAGATATCATATGGACCAAAAAATATAATTTTATGTATCTAATAAAATCAATTTTATATTCTTAAATTTTAAGAGAAAAAAATAAAATTTACATTTTTTAATTTCTCACGTTTTAGAAAAAAAAATATAATTTGTTTTTATCCAAGATTTACTTAAATATCAAGATTAGTTTTAAATAAAAATAAAATTTTACTTTTTTGAAATTAAATATTCAGAATATATTTTATTATTAAATAAGTTGTAGGATATGACGCGATTCGCAATTAGCCTCCAAACTTTACATTTGTGTTTTTAACCCCCAACCATTGTTATATTTTGTGTTTAACTCCATTTCACCCCCCTAAGTCATCTGTGTCTAACCATTGAAATTGCACTAACCACCCCAATTGTTGCAGCTCGTTGTACTTAACCCTTGAGCATAAGCCCAATTGAATCTCAAAAAATATTTAGTTTAGATTATTTATGCATCAATTTATTTCTTCAATTTTCGATAATTTTTCCATCAGTTTTTTAATTATTATAGTCATATATTACCAACCTCATACTCTACAAGACCCCTAATGTATTTATCAGGATTGAGAAACAAGCAAACATATGAGAAAATTTTATAATTTTTTACAAAAAAGATACAAATACGACCTCGTGCTTAATAGTAATCACAAACTTGTGCTTAATCACGAAGACATAAGAAACGAATTACTCATGTTTAATGCAAACTAAGACCAGTAATGGGTAATTGCTAGTAGACATTTTTCACATATTTCTTCTGAATAAAGTAAAAACTAAGAAAGATAAAGCACACAATAAATTTACCCAGGTTCGGATACCCTTAGGTATCTTTACGTCCTACCCACAAGTTTCCTTAGACAAAATATTTTTCAGTCAAATGGTTTCGGAACGAGTTTACAAGAAACCAAAAGCAATACTTGCTTATACACAAAGGTACCAGGAGCAATACTTAGTTCTAATAACAAAAAATTAAAGCACACACTTTAATCTTTTACTCACACTAAAATAAACTCTCACTACTGGAGACAAACACAAGAACAATAGGCTATGCTTTTGCTCTCAACACAATGATCAACTTGAATCACACAAGGATGATTGATGAAGATGCAATTATTGTCCTTTTTTAATAGCCCAAATTTGCATATAAGGGAAGTATCGTTTGCTTCTTGCTGGGGTAAATCTTCAGCATAAGAAAAGTATTCGTTGATTCCAACTGCAGATAATTTTCAGTAAATGAAAAAGAACCGTTGAGGTTCCAGTTCTGACAAAATCCTCAATATAAGGAAATAATCCTTGTGATATGCCATCTTAAAAGATTTTGTTCAATCTTA
This sequence comes from Verbena officinalis, assembly GCA_958496215.1. Classification (NCBI taxonomy): domain Eukaryota; kingdom Viridiplantae; phylum Streptophyta; class Magnoliopsida; order Lamiales; family Verbenaceae; genus Verbena; species Verbena officinalis. The sequence goes on from OY292385.1 coordinate 5,153,839, forward strand.
TCAAATGTGTGACTTATTTACCTGCAAAAAACACATGTGACAATAATATTCAACATAATAACTCATAAAAAAAATGTCAACACAAACAAAAACGTGTTAAGGATTTTGTAGAGCTTAAAATTAGTAGTTTATAACGGTAAATACTTAGGAAATGACGGAAAAAATTATCAGAAATTGAAAAAATAAGTTCGTCCATTAAATATTTTAAATTGAATTTTCCATCCCTAGCTCTAGCTGGCATCTCAACGACTTTTTTTTTTTCGATTAGGTCTTGCAAAGCAAGCTGTAAGTCAGTTTCAAGTCTGCCCTTCCAAGGTTGGCTTTGGCTAGGTGGAAAAACTCAACTCAAGGCTTCCCTTCCTTACCTTAAAGGCTAGTTACCGCCCCGTGGGGACGCTTCCAATCCTCAATTGGAACCCGGGTGAAATCTACTTACAAAAAGACATCGAAAGCTTGGACAGAACGAGAAGTGAGCGAGATGATAAGCTTTCGTGGGCGTATGTCAAAAGTTGGTCTTTTGTGCTTTTTGGCACCCTTTTCGACAAAGACATACCACTTAGCCTCTGTAGGGGGAAGATCATACCGGAATGAGATTCTGCCTTTAACGAAGGACTTTCAGGTAAGCATGTCTATCAAAATTATAGTCAGGGGTTGATCACACAAATTATAACGATTGGGAGTTGACTGCAACAATCTCAATGGTTTGATGGAATATTCTCACACAAATTTTAATAGTTGGGGAATGTGAGCAATCAACCTTGTCCAACAAACCGAAAACGACCATTTAAGGCATTTCCGAGATGAGGTGTCGGGACCCATGTAGGATCGAAGTATTAGACCAACTCGACTCAATTATTTTGGGACACGAGAATAGAAAATATAGCTCGGCTTGAGAGAATTTTCCCACTTCATGAAATTATATTTTTGGACTTCAGCTATTCCTGTCATTTTTATTAGGAACTGGATACTAAAACTATTGCCGAATCCAACTAATATATAAGCTCCCATTTAGGCAAGACCAAAGAAATTATATTTTTCGACTTTAGCTATTCCTTTCATTTTGTCTTTTGGTAACGAGCTGTGCATGGAAAATAAAACAATTCATGAAAGCGTTGTTAACTTAATTAAGATTTTTGCTTGGGAAATTTGGAATCCCTTTCCCTCCCCTAAATGGTATAAAGCCTAACACAGATGGAAGCTTTTATGAGACGAGTCTTTTTAATGCTGCTGGTGGAATTATTAGAGACTAATCGGGTGAGTGAATTAATAGTTTTTCAATGAAATTTGGCAATTGCACTATCATGATGGATTGGTGGCGGAGCTTGTTGGCTTATGTGAAGGACTTCGTTTGGCGTGGGAAAGACACGGTTGGAACACGTTGAGATTGAAATTGACTTGGATGTTGTGGTTAAATTGATTCAGAAAATAGATGAAGCTACGCGCCCAACATCATTATGGTATGCAGATATATGCTCCGACTCATTTGAGAAGTTAATTTCAAGCATATCAAGCAAGAGATGAATATGTGTGCCGATACCCTTAATAAGCTGGGTCACACCATCGACACTCATTTCATCAGTTGGGAAGACTCCCCTTTTGAGGTTGTTGATTGCATTCGGGCGGAGATGAAGCCCGGTTATATTTTTGGATTATTTTTTCCTTTTCTGTTGTTTCTATTCTTTCTATTCCTTTGTTAACCAAAAAAATGCTCTTATTATGTTCAATGATTTATTTCAGAAAAATAACTTGGGGATCATTTAGGTTAAAACTTAAAACAATAGCTAATTTAAGATATTATCATAAAACTTGAAAATGATAAAAAAAAAAGACATAGATTATTTAGAATTTTAATTACATGAAAAACGAATTTTAACTTTTCTTAATAAATTGTACGACATTCATCTATTTAAAATATGTGCGTGGAAAATTTGTACCAAATGTCAAAACCTATCCATGCGATACCTCACTTCTTCACATCTCAAAATTTACTCAAAATTTATATATGAAGTTTTATGATAACTTCTTAAATTAGAGATTTTAAAAATTAATTCATCCCATATTATTTCTTAAACGAGAATTAATACAAAAAATATATATTTTATGAAATTGAATATCAGAAATTGATTTAGAATACAAATCATAATAAAAATTGGAAAATCGCATTTTTATATCGATAAAATAAAGAAATGAATAAAATCATTTCAACCCTATACTTAATCATTGGTAACTTAATTGAAGGGGTATTTATATTGCAACCACATGCACTTATTTTCTGGGAGAATATCATGGAAAAATGATTTATTTATGTTTGGTAAAAATCATGGAAAAATGAATTGAATTACTAAACTAAGATATTATAAAATTGTGGGACTAATTTGTCCCTTTGAAAACATTAAAACAAAGTTTTAATTATACTTAATCCCCAAAGAAGTTTGTTAAACTAAAAGAACCTCTTAGTTAAATAATTACAGTTATATTCTACATAAAATTAGATAATTACAAAAAAAAAGCTCACAAATTAGAGTTTCCTTATCTATTGGATGACGTCATAAATAATGAACAGTGAATATATACTGAGAATACCTTTATTTATTTTTTGTATACTTTGGGTTGCCTCTAAAATTCACTTTGGTATTATTTGTAATATCATAACTATCTTTGGTGATTACATGTAATTTTCTAAAATTAAAATCGAAATAGAATATTTTATTTCACGTAAAAAAACTGAATATTTTATTAATTATGGATGAAATCCTAATGTTTCCTAACAGAACCCTAATTCGTGGGTATTTTTTATAATTATCCAATTTCGTGTGGGTATAATGGTAAATATTGACTAAGAGAGTTATCAACTTTAGTTTAGCAAACTTCTTTAAGATCTAAGTGTAATTATACCTAAAAACGAGTTGAGACAAACTATAAACTCGAAGGACTAAAATGTCAGTTTCAAAACATTAAGGACTAATGTGGGACAAGTTATAAACTTGAGTGACCAATGTGAGACAAGAATAAAACTTTAGTGACAAAAATGACATTTGGCCAGAAGAAAACTTATTATATGCCTGCCAAAAATAATATACTTTTGTTTTCCATCCAATCAGAGAGCATGGCCTGAAATTTTAGCAGGCAAATATATATAAATGTTTTTGAAAATTAAATTATATTCAGATTTCAGACACAAACAACTATGTTTAAACTTTTGCAAAAACAAAAGTGAAGTGTTTAATGAAATTGAAATGTCTTAATTCGCAATTCTTAAGTTGGGGGCGATGGATTCAATAGCACCGTGTTTGGCTCCTGAAATAACAGATTCCTCGATCTGTAAGCTTCTTTTGTTTTTTCTACTTATAATTTTGGTTTATCCTTTTCGTTTTTGGAATCTTTGTGGCAATCCATTTGCATTTTCCAGTTATTCATCGTTCCAGAAGTGTTCTTCCTTTCTAGGGTTTCGCCTGAAGCGCAGATCTTTATGAAGTTTACATGTTAAATCCCGAGGAAGGAAAAGCTTGTGAAATGTTGATATAGTTTTTTTTTTTGTAGTGGGATCCATGAAAATGCAATTTCAGTTAGGTTGGTTGTCCTTTTTTGTTAGCTATGCTCCGTTTCTTTAACTTTACTTTGTTTCCATTTGGGGGCTGTGGAGATGCTGGGAATGGAAGTAATGTGTTCATTTTCTTCTTCGTGGGAAAAAAAGAAAGTTTACAATATCAAATTTCGCAATTTTGCAATGTATAGAAGTTTGAAATGTATCTTAAATGTGGCGTAAAATAATGGGTTCTGCTCTTTTGATTTTTTGTTATTCCAGGTGTACTCGGGTGTTGTTTCTAGCACTCGAGTTTTGTTGGTTTGCTGGAAGTGATTGTATATAAATGGCTGATTCAGGTCCAGTAGATGGTGTATTAGAATTCTTGAAAAGGAACAAATTTACTAAAGCAGAGGCCGCTTTGAGAAGTGAATTGGGTAACAGACCTGACCTAAATGAAATTCTCCAAAAGCTTAAACTCAGTGATAAGGAGTCCTGTATTAGGTCAAGTGAAGAAGTAAACGGGGCAAAAGTATTAGAAGAGGACAGAAAACTAAAGAATTCTCGGCATAGTGGGGAAGGTCTTATAGATTCTAGTAGTGCCGAGGCTTCTAAAGAGCTAATTGTGAAAGAGGTGGAATGTGGGAGTACAGGTCGAAACGGTTCAGATAGCAAGTGGAAGCAGAGCATGGTTGATGCGAGTGTGGGAACAAGTGATAAGAGCTTTGCCTTCACCGAGAATTCAGATGATACTGTTCTTGATTTGCACTCATGGAAATACAGTACAAGCAATGGAGGCATTGTTAATTCAAAAACAGCGGGAGATATTGGTTCGTCTGGTGAAAAGAGAACGTCTTTGCTGCTTGATATTAGTAAGCCTAGTGTTGCAAAGAGTGAGCTTAAGGAAGTTGATCAACAAAGAAAGCCAAGTAATACATGTTCTTCAGATACTTGGAAAGATTGTCCGGTCAAAACTGTATTCCCCTTTTCTGGGACAGAAGGCACTTCAACCAGTTGTGATAGTGCTATCGCTGTCATTGATAAAAAGGAGGGAAAAAGAAAAACAGAGCTCAATGACATTAGGGCAGCAATAAAGGATCAAGTGGATGAGGTTGGAAGAGCGTTGTACTTTGAGAAGAGCCAAGAAGGTGGTTTAAAAGATTTCGGGGTGTTGGATTATCATCATCTTGCATCTGAGAATCATAAGGAAGAGTTCCCGAGGCTGCCACCTGTCAAACTAAAGTCAGAGGACAAGTCTTTCAATATTCAGTGGGAGGAGAAATACGAACGTGATGGAACTGGTCCAAAGATCTTGGGTGCTGACAATGCATATCTCATAGGCACGTACCTGGATGTACCAATTGGCCGAGAAATCAACCAGTCAGGTTTTTTCCTGGAAATTAAATGTTTGCTTTATTTTGTTAGAATTTCTGCACCATTGGTGACTCAGCATATTAAATTTAAAGTTTCCATGTATATCTAAATTTACCGTGACGACACAATAAAATTTGGTTATTTAATCATCAGTGAATAATCACTTAAAAAGTTCATAACGAATGCACTCAGCGGATAATGTATAAATTGTAGATTACTCTTTCATTTGCTATACCAGTCGACTGCGAAACACACATCCCTTATTTCTATCTAAGGCCTTCCTGAGTTTCAATTTTATTTAAAGGAATTGGGCCTCTTTTAAACAATTTCTCTGGAAATATGACACATCACATGGGGTCATGTAAGACCTCCCTTTTTCCATTTTCCTACGATTAGCTTATACTATCTGTAGTTTAACAAATTGTACTTTATTTTCTCTCAACTGCCAACTGAATTAAGTAAGAACATAGACTATACAATGTGATTTCCTCTTGTGCCAAACATTTTTTCGTTTCTCCAAAGGCCTTGCTATCGCTGTCCTTTCCATGACATTAATTGCCAAATAATTTTTCAGAGAATAATTAAATGTTTAAACGTTTGGCCATCCAATTTGATTTAGTTTTTACATTTTTTTATCCCACAAAATTCTCCTCCACATTGTCCTAAAACATCAAGATGATACACGGGGCCTTCTGTTCTTTTTTCAAAGTTGACCTCTGAACTTAAATACAATTTCCTAGGTTCTTTTATTTCAGCATTTAATCGATGATTAATTCTCATAATGACGATGCATAGGGAAGAGGCCATCGGGAGGCAGTTGGCTCTCAGTTAGTCAGGGTATCGCTGAGGATACTTCTGATCTTGTTTCTGGTTTTGCAACTATAGGTGATGGAATGAGTGAATCCATTGACTACCCAAACGAGTATTGGGACTCTGATGAATATGAAGATGATGACGATGTCGGTTATATGAGACAACCAATAGAAGACGAGACCTGGTTTCTGGCACATGAAATTGATTACCCAAGTGACAACGAAAAGGGAACGGTTCCGGATCCTCAAGAGAGAGAACAGAGCAAAGATAATGAAGATGATCAGTCATTTGCTGAGGAAGATTCATACTTCTCTGGGGAAAGGTATTTCCAGTCAAAAAATGTCGATACAGTTGTTGTATCTTCTGATGGCCCTGAAATGTACAGGAGAAATAATGATTGTCAGTATGATGGAGAGTTGATGGATGACGAGGAGCTGAATTTAATGCGGGCTGATTCCGTGTGGCAGGGTTTTGTCTCTCAGAATAATGAACTTGTTATGCTGGGAAATGGAAAAAGTATGAGCGAATATGGAAGGCCTCGTTTGGATGATATCTGCATGGATGATGAACAGCATGGTTCTGTTAGATCCATTGGAGTTGGAATCAATAGCGACGCTGCTGATATGGGCAGTGAAGTAAGGGACAGTTTGGTTGGAGGTAGTAGCGAAGGGGGGGATTTAGAGTATTTTCACAATCGTGATGCAGGGATTATCGGTGAAGGATCAGCAAATTACAAGAATAGAACCAAGAGACATAATAATAATTCTGATAAATATGTATTGAGCTATGATAATAAAGTTGCAGCAGCAAAGAATCATTTGGATGGAGGAGGATTCTCGTTTCCTCCTCCTAGAGATGGACAATTGGTGCAAACAAGCTCTGGAAAATCCTTGTGGTCAAATAAGGGCAATGATGCTATTATTGTAAGTGATTGTTTGGTTGCTAATGACGACTCGTCTTCCCCGGTTAAGAGTTCGAAGGATGAAAAATATGCTAATATTGTTGGGGAATCAGCAAATTCAAGCCCCTCATCTCTTTCGAATTATGGGTATATTGAGACTGAACATGATAAGAAAGAAGAGGATGTAAAAGTAGCTGGTGTAACTGTAGAAGATCCTTCTGCGTTATTGGAGGATGAGGAAGCTGCTGCTGTGCAAGAGCAAGTCAGGCAGATCAAAGCACAGGAAGAGGAATTTGAAACCTTCAATTTGAAGATTGTCCACAGGAAAAACAGGCATGTATTTTGTGGCTATTAATTATAAGAGTATATAATACCGTAAATAGTCCTCGATATTCTGAATTTGCTTATGAAAAGGGATAGTTATTTTAGCAACTGATTTTCTTATAAGTTTTAGCCTAAAGTAATAGGGATAATTATGAAAAAACCTCTGAGGTTTACTTAAAAATCCAACACACCATCCAAACCTTGAAACCTTACGAGTACCCCCTCAGTTTTTACGCCGTTGACATTCACACCTTGAAATCTTGTGACATTATGTAACTTGAGGTTTGTAAAACATTACTAATACCCCCCTAAAACTAACGGAAAATCTTTGACTTTTGTTGACTTTGGGGGTATTTGTAACGTTGCAAGGTTTGGATGGTGTCTGCGAATGTTTTGCAAACCTCAGGGGGATATCCGTAAGGTTGGCAGGTTTAGATGATTTTTCTGTACAAACTGCAAACCTCAGGGTGGTATCAGTAAATGATCCAAGATAATATCCCATGTACTGGTGGCTTCGTTCTGGTTTTAGTTTCACTACAATGTTTGTTCAAAATTTGGGATGACAATAATATACAATGAAGCTATAATTTGTAACTTAAGCCTATAATGGGTAATTTTGTTATTATGAATTAGATACTATATACCAAGTCTTAAGCATGTTTCTAAGTTTTCAGAAATCTTAAAAAGTCTGTGTCTTTACATCATGGATGGTCCAATAGCCCGATTAATATATAAATTGTATCATTATAGATCATATATGCTGCTGCTTGTTTGACTTGTTGTAAGCTTATATAGAGTTAAAAAGATTAAAGAGCACAGGTGTGATACAAGGAACTCAGCATGCTAGCTATAACAAAAGATAATCAATATTGTTAGCCTCCCCAAGAGTCCAATTCACATTGCTAAAATGATCTGACTCTTATATTTATCTTCATATCTGTGAGTTTCTGTTTCATTAATGTTGCTTATGTTTATTGTTCAGAACTGGATTTGAGGAGGACAAAAATTTCCATGTAGTGTTGAATTCTGTGATTGCTGGGCGCTATCATGTGACTGAGTATCTTGGATCAGCTGCATTCAGCAAAGCCATTCAGGCCCATGACCTGCACACCGGTATGGATGTTTGTGTGAAGATTATAAAGAACAATAAAGACTTTTTTGATCAGAGTCTTGATGAAATAAAGCTACTCAAGTATGTGAACAAACATGATCCTGGTGACAAGTATCATCTGCTTCGATTGTATGACTATTTCTATTACCGAGTAAGTCAGCATTTCTTCACTGAATATGTTATAAAGGGCGAATTACGTCTAACTACCTTGAAGCTTGGTATATTTACAAAACAATCCTCTAGTTTGAGAAATTACCATATAGTCCCTGATGATTCAATAGGTGATAAAATTTAAAAATACAAATCAATGACTGTTAATTGTGATAATATGTTTTTGTATTAAAATTATATATCAGCTACTTTTGATATTTTTAACCAATAATGACATAAAAGACTATGAATAACAACATAAATTACCAAAGAATTTTGAAATCTATCCTGTGATTTTCTAACTTATGTAGTTATTACGTATGTAAGAAAGGTTTAAACATGAATGCGTAAAGTTTATATTTTAGGTAATCTCGTACACGAGGGAAGCAAATATATAACATAATTTCTAACTTCTAGAATGATATCCTGGTAAACAATTAAAAATGTGTACGTAACAAGCGACATTGTACACTAAATCACTTATCTTTTTAAATGTGGAAAGCCCTTTTCAGAAAAGGTCAATTTAGAAGTATTATAAATAAAGAGCTCCTAGACATTTTAAATTAAAGGGAGAAGTCTCAGGAATGTATACAGGAGAAAAATGGTGAAGCTAACAGCTGATTAAAATCAGGCCAGATAGTATCAGATTTATTACTTTAGTGGGGAGGTCTCACTCTGTATGGTTATACCACTCTTTAGTTTGTTTTCTTTTCAATTGTATTGTAAGAATTTATCAAGAAAACTATGTAGATTTGCGTAACCAATTTCAAGGGGCTTCGAAATACTTTCCTCCTTTCAACCAATCACTGCATTACTAAGTTGAATTTCTTCTTGATGTAGATACATTTTTTTGTTTATTTAAAGAAAGTTGCATATATATAAAACTGATACATGTCCCAGCAGAAGGTCTAGCTCTTCTTTTACATGGATTCATGCATGCATGTCAATTATCAATGCTCTAATGTTTGGCCTTTACTCTCACATGCAGGAGCATTTGTTGATTGTATGCGAATTACTTAAAGCAAACTTGTATGAGTTCCATAAATTCAACAGAGAATCTGGAGGAGAAGTCTACTTTACAATGCCAAGACTTCAGGTTTATTTAGTGGCACAAATTTAAAAATTTGTTTCATGTTTTATTACATCATCCGTTGCTGACTTTAATTTCTTTACTTGGCAGTCCATAACAATTCAGTGCTTGGAAGCGCTACGATTTTTGCACAGTCTTGGCCTCATACATTGTGATTTGAAACCCGAGAATATATTGGTGAAGAGTTACAGTAGATGTGAGGTGAAGGTCATTGATCTTGGAAGTAGTTGCTTTGAAACGGACCATCTTTGTTCTTATGTTCAATCTAGGTCTTATCGTGCACCAGAAGTTATTTTGGGACTTCCGTATGACAAAAAGATTGATGTTTGGTCTCTGGGTTGCATCTTGGCAGAACTTTGCACAGGCAATGTAAGTTATATTCCAATTCTTACTTCTCTAATTTCCAGCATTTTTCTCCTGTATATTTTTTAAATTACAAATGTGTTAATCTGAAAGAGAGAGCATTATAAAACGCCCCAAGTAAAAAGTTTATTTATCTGTATAGGTGCTCTTTCAAAATGATTCTCCTGCAACTCTAATTGCTCGAGTAATTGGAATCATTGGCCCAATTGAGCAAGAGATGCTTGCTAAAGGACGGGATACGTACAAATATTTCACCAAAAATCACATGCTTTATGAAAGGAACCAGGTACCCTTTAACTTTTTACCTCCTATTCAATGCGGAAATGATTTAGGAAAATAAAAAAAAGATTTACATATTCGTAAATCGTATGTTAGCCCGAAGTTGGTCAGTGACATGGTTGAATTTTGTTATTTTCTAATTTTTTAAGTTGAGGCTAAAACAGCCAGTTCACTCATAAATTCGCCGAAACGTGTGGGGTACTTTGTAACTTTTTAAACTCAGAGAGGTGGGGTTTGTAGTTTTTTCATCTAAGAGGGTGCAAGTTGTAATTACACAATCTCCCAGGGGATGTAGATGTAGAAAAACCTTCATAGATCTTTCTCTCTTTCGCGTCTTCCATAATTTGACCTATCATCTCTTGTACATTCCTCAGGACACTAATAGATTGGAATATTTGATACCCAAAAAATCATCCTTGAGACACCGTTTGCCAATGGGAGACCAAGGTTTCATCGACTTTGTCGGCCATCTGCTCGAAGTCAACCCAAAGAAGCGGCCTTCTGCAGCAGAAGCTTTAAAACATCCTTGGTTACAATACCCGTACGAACCAATATCATCCTGACCGTTCCTGAGAAACGATCAACGGTCGATGATGTTCGTACCGGAACATGAGATTGTTTCATTGGATCAGAGCAAAGTTCTCCCAACATTGGACATAGCTCAATTAAGGCCTAATTTCCAAGTCCCTGCTCAATTTGTGAGGTGTGATTGGTCTTAAAGATGGAAGATCCAATCTTCCTTTACCTACCAGCAAGTTGTATTCGGATTTATAACTATTGAAAAATGTAATCTTTCCAGGTAGTTTGAATTGTTAGGATTTTCTTCCTTTTTTCTTTTCCCCTTTGATTTTGTTGGGTAAAAAGGAAGTGTTCACCACTCTTGTTGTACATGATGTGTGATAATTCTTTTAGGTTGTTTTAAGTTATAATAGCTTGTGAAATAGCTGCTTATACAGTTCTTGATTGGCTTTTGGACTCTGTGACTTCTGCAGCTATGATATACGGATACTCCTAAAAAATTTATCGTGTTGACGTATATTAATTTATGCATTTACTTTCTTAACCCCAAATAAATAGCTTGAAATCTTACTTGGCAGCTTTTCTTAAATATGCGAATCTGAGAAATTGAAGAACCCATTTTTCTTGACTTTTTGAACATATGTAGGTTCTATATTGGATTAAATTGATATTTAAATCATAATGGCAATCTATGTATTCTATTGTAAGTCTGAAATTATATATATCCAAAAGAAAACATTATTTTTCAATATATTCAAAATGAGATAAAGCTGAATACTATTATTTGGTTTATTCATTATATGAGATAGTGAATAATAAAGGTTGGATGAAAAATGACATATTTTGGCCTTCATCTGCTGGGTAATTTTGGATTTTTAGAAAAATATAATGGGTTTTATGTAATTTCATCAAGAACTTGTTTTATGAGTCACTAGCAATCATTAGCTACCAAACAGGTTACATGAAGATTATAAAGGATTCAGTAAATGTTAAAATTGAATCCAAACATAATATAGATAGCCAATACAATATATATAGCTTATAAATTTAAGAGTTACTAGTCATTATAGCTGGCAGGTGGATGTTCTCACCAGCAGTTTCACCCTTTGAGTAGAAATTTAAGAGAAGACTAGTTACTGTAGCCGACGGTGAATGCCTAGACCACCTGTATCATCATGTGAGATATCTACAATTTAGCGAGAGAATTAATCATTGTAGCCGACATTGAATGTCCTGTTTTACACAAAAACACAAAAATGTGAAATAAATCTAAGAGGGACTTGAGTCAAACCACAATCCTATTTGGCTACCAGACAGCTGAGTTCAATAAGTATTACCCATGTTTTGTTGAATCAAATAAAGGAAATTGCTACAAAAGTGTACGTACTCAATTACTAGCACCTTTTCTCCAACATTTCTGACTGAAAACGAATGTATTGCGCGCTCTCCAATAATTTATGGGATAATTACAAAAACCCCCTCATGTTAACTCAATATACTATCCAAATCTTGAAATTTTGCGAGTACTACCTTGAGTTTTTATGCAGTTTATATTCACACCTTAACCTTGAAACATCACGAAACTTACCCTGAGGTCTGGAAAAAGTTACGAATACCCCCTAAAACTAACAGAAAGTCATTGTCTTTCATTAATTTTGGGAGTATTTGTAATATTTCAAGTTTTGGATGGTGTCTGCGAATGTTTTGCAATCCTCACGAAGATATCCGTAAAATAGGGAGGTTTGGATGATTTTTCGGAAAAAAAATACAAACCTTCAGTGTGATATCTGTAAATGTCCTTAATTTATTTCTAAATTTTCGATCTGGCCAAAGAAAATAATGGGGCACAACAGCATAAAGAGACTTATCCAGGACTGGATATGGAGTGAAACCTTATACAAGTTATACTCCATGTCCAGCACTGGACGAGTCTTTCTGCTGATTTCGACCTCAACTTTTTACTGCTAATTTATTCGGATTAGCTTCGCTGAAACATATGCATATGTACTACATATATATACCTCACACGAGGTGTGGTTAGTGGGGTATATTCACTAAAAAAATCATACATGTAGGGCGTATTGAAAGGAAAAATTGAATAATTCATCTGTCTAATTTTTTGAAATCAAAGTTTTATGGACTTTACTTTTAAAAATATCAAAAACTAAAAAAAATAAAGGGATAGGATTATCTAATTTTTAAAAGTAAAGTCCATAAAACTCTAATTTGAAAAGTTGAACGAATGAATTGTGCAATTTTTCTCAACATTCTCAACGTCGAGTCAGGTTGAACCAAATTATAAGATATAAATCACAATTTTTATTTTATTTTATCTTTTTAATGATAATTATACTTACAAAGGCTCGAAACAACTGATTAATCTAGAATAATCTAGAACTACTAAACCACGCCACTCAATCATATTATATTAAAGATTTTTTCGTCATTTTGTTGAGAGCATTATCTGAAGGGAGGGGGAGAATATTCTGTTATTGAGAGACAAAAACTTGTGCTGGCAATCTGGGGATCAATTCATCCACATTATTTTTGATGTTAACATTATCGGTAATAATCGATTATGGTCAACGTCACCAAAAAGTCTACGATTGCAAACGTCTAATTACAATAAATATTTCAATTTTTTGTTTATAATTTAACTTATATTTAATATAAATGAGGTTTTATCTTATTTTTCATTGGAAAATAAACATATTTCTATTTTTGAAACATAACCGACAAAATTGACAAACTGGGGACTTGAATGCTTGTACACAATATATATTTGGTCTAAGGGGTGGAAAACTACTTATCACATGACTTATTTAAAACCTTTCTATGAAGATTTCAGTATCAATTATTTCTTTAAATCCAATTAGGACTTTTATAATTACAAAAAATACTAACTTTTTACGGTTCCATTAGAATTTACAAGGGTTTAATCAAAATTTAAAAAAAATAGAATTTACAAGGGTTTTGTCAAAATTTTAAAAAAATATACTAACTGAACCATAAAATATGGGTGTCTCTTGTAAGGTATAAGTGTAATATTTTGATTCAGAAAGGTCAATAAATTGTAGTTTAGTAAATTCACTTAGGGTAATTAACCCTAAGTAGTAAGTCCTAACATTTTTTTAAAAAAATATATGGGAAGAAAATCAAAATATTGTACATTCATACATCATCGGAAGTGATAAAAAACCACTTCTATCCTATAATACACGAACACTTATATGTCTGAAATTTACTTACTTTTATCATCATTTGATAATTTTACACTTGTACGTTGAGAATTTTCCATTCCAAAGTCGCGTATTCACTTATATTCTATATAATGCATGAACACTTCTAAAAATCATATTATATCGTATTGTGTTGTGTCCGACACCTATATCTAAACATTTTTAGTGCAAAATGTTAAAAAATATCCGACTCATTGTATTCTTATATCCGTGTATCACTATTTATAGCAAAGCAAATCTCGCTTTCAATTTGATGTGATGGCCTAACAGCTTCATGAAGCTTCCTAATAATTAATTGTTTTCACTACTATGATGATGCCATTTTATGCAAATAAATCACAAAATGGCCTATCAAGACAAACTGGAATTGGTTGCGTCATGTAGAATTATTGGTCAACAAAATTGAGGTTGATTTGCATTTGATGATCGATGTTGGAGTTTAAACACACTAACGATGTAACAGAATTTAAATCCGTTTAGTATATCCGTAATTCGAATTTAGCTACGTTGTTTGGTAAATATTGGAAAATGCTATCTCTATTCTTATTTAGTGGATATTATCCGATTATCAGATATATCCGTAGCCGAATGTGTAAGCCCTTGTATTTCGATATATATCGAAGGTTAAAGTTAGCTCTCAAATATACATAACGGAGTGCAATTTCTAGTCTAGCGGATGACTGGTACTAGCAGCTGTGAATGAGTACCTATCGCTTACGGAAATCGAACCCGTGTCTTCAACATGAAATGACTATTGAGCTTTGCATTCTTTCGGTATCACTCGCTGGAATCAATCCAACTCCTCCAAATTTTCAGAATAGATATATCTGATTTTTCAAATATCCAAACACCACAACCAAAATATTAAAGGTTTCATTGCAGTGTATTCGTTTTAATGTTTTAGAGTATTTTTCATAAACAGCGTAAACCCTAAGGATATCCGTAATTTACGGTAACAAGGTAATATTAAAGCAGACATCATCTCAACCAAGTTGCAAATGAATTGGACCCTGAAACAGGGGAAAATATATTTGGATGTTTGAAATATTGGATTAAAAAGAAATGAACCTGGATCATATGCATACAAACGCACATTCTTGAGATGTCATCAGATTCTATTTCTAAAGATTAAAGAAATGGCAAGCTGAAGAGTGGTTACAAATTTGCAGAGGCAAGAAGCTATGTCACCATTCTTGATGTCGCTAACAGATACCACACACGGCCAAACTCATGATAGCATCATTATTATTTTATATACCATGCAGCTTATGAATAAAGTCACCAAACCATTACCCATCAAGCCGACCACCTTCACAAAACATCTCAAATAATAATAATAATAATAATAATACTTTACATCAACAATGTTGCATAGACATGGACACGGAAATACATACACGATACGATACGAATTTTTCTAAAATTATAAGACACGTCACACGATACGACTGGTTAATATAAATTTTAAATAAATAATATAAGTATATATTCATACGTAATACTTGTACAAAAATTCATCATTGAAAAACAAACGATCAAAGTTCGATATAATTGTTAGTAAAATTAAAATGTCCGAATTGATTATTATGTTATAGGAATGTTATCATAATTTGTGGATTATGATATTGAGAGAAAATATTAAAAATGAGAAAGAAATAAATTTAAATTAATTTAATATACCATTCATAAATTTATAATTTTTTCTTATTTTTTTTCAAATAAATTATGACCCTTAAAATAAAACATAATAATTTTTTTTAAAAAAAATTGACTTTGCCTTGTCCCCAGAGTGCTGGATTTTTTTTTTCTTTTTTCTTAATTTTCGGATACTTTTTTCCGTGTCCGCCGTTGCACGAGCGGAAGTGTGGGCGTGTCCGTGCATTGGTGAGTCAACCACTATCCTGAATATTACCGATTTAGTCTTTGTTATTTCACAAATTACAGAACCCTATAAGTTTTAAGTTATGACGCTTTATCCGGTATTAGAATTGTGACGTAGTATCCCAATTTCAATCGTACAGTAATTGACACTATTGAGTATTTAATACCTTTTTTCATGCATGTAAACATCGGTCTTCTTTCATCTGCCTATCATTAACCTTCCAAACAATTAACATTAATAATTACACCAAAATTGAAAGGTAGTTGATGTATATTCCCTTAATAATACTGTTTAGAAAATGGGTTGGTCTTTAATTAGGGCTGATTCGGCCCATTTAAGAAAATGTGTCATATGTTTTTGTGGGAACTGGGAATGTCGAAATTTGGAGAAACCACTCATAAGTCATAACTTCATCACTCCTTACATACACTAGGGATTAGAGATGGCAACTTCTGTGCAAACGCTTGAGTTAAAATTAGTCATAACACTTTGGATCGTGTTGAGTGGACTAATTTCCCACGTGGTGTGATTAATCTGCTTGAGACAGACTTGTAATTTCGGTTTCTTTTGTTTCCAGTTTTTCAAAAAGAAAAAAAACACATACACTAGGGATGATTGGGAGGAAGCTAGCTAAGACGTGAATTTTGAGCTAAATGCATCAAAAACAAAGAAATTAGCATATATATATATATATATATTTTTTTTTTTCGTTTGTAAATTAGTGCAAAACCTTTTCTAAGTTTCTTGGGTTGGGTTGGGTCGTGAAATTTGAATTTATTCGCCTATCTAACGCTACACTTCCATAGTTCCATGACATAGATTAGTTGTCTTGAGATCCCCATTCAAGTATTCAAGCATATAAGCAAACACAAATCTGTAAATAAAATTACAAAAAATACTAAGAAAAATAAATAGCAGACACATAAGTGGGCCAAGTTAGGACCGGGGCAATTGTGAAAACCAGGCCCACTTTGTTTTTATAATTATATGTTGAGAGAGTATCAGAGAACAGAGGCCTCCATACGAAATAGACAAAAGAGGAGAAAAACATTTGGATGGCCCATGATAAAAGGCCCATAAAAATAAACACGAGGCCCACAATATTAACTACTAAGTCCTTAAGTTCTATATTACTTTAACATTTGGATGGCCCATGACAAAACATTTTTTCTTTTTTTGTTCCCACCTGATACAGAGGTCTAATTGAGGGTGCGATTCTCCTAACCCAATTGCTCTATGAATAAAATAGGGTTTAAACCCTACCCCTTGAGCTCCCTATACCTTGTGCTTAAGGTACTGGCTCATCCCACTAGACTATTTGAACTTTGGTTAAAAAATGGTGTTCGCCCACTTTGATATATTAGTCACTATCATGCACAGACACTTCTAAAAATTTTGCCTTGTCGTATCGTGTCGTGTCATGTTCGATATTTTATTGGACATCTGTGTCGGACACTTCTATAATATAAAATATCAAAAAGAATCCGTATCACCGCATTCATACCGTGTCGTATCCGTATCCGTATTTGTATTACATAGATTAGTTACTCAAAAAAGTCATATTCTATCACATTTATCCCATATTTTACTTATTACTTTAATTATTATCGACGCGTTTTTCTCGAATAAAGTTTATTCATAATCATTTTCATTGTGAAAATTTTCCGCGATTTCTTTCTCTATATAAACTACCAAAATTATCAATAAGTAATTTCTTTTTCACTCTATTCAAAAGTTTAGTTTTCACAGATTTCATTGCTGAAAAAAATTGTTCTCTGTAACTGGAGTAGAAAATGAAAGAGTTGATACAAGACGTACTAATCTATCAATTAAATTAAATGATATATTCGAATAAGATTCCACAACGCTTAGCAAGTATTAACAAATTTTGGAATATCAAGCTCATAATGCTCTAATTGAATCTCTAAATATATAATTTCTTATTCACTAAAGTCCTCAGGATAAAACTTATCAACTCGACTGCAAATGTCATCAATTTACAAACTGACAACCCTAGAATGTTATTGAAACAGTACATGTGTCCCACGACGTAAATTTTTAATTATATTAATATATTTAGTTGTTGTCAACCACATCTATTTAAATGAAAAAAGTTACAGATTCGGCGGGACTGGCGGCTGATAAACTAATTAAACAAGATAAATTTATAATATATAATTAATTGAGTACCAACTTGTAATACTATAAATATTTTAATTTGATAAATCTATAATTGAGTACCAACTTAGCTTTTCCATCCATCAATTTTGAAATTTTAGAATTTTTGAGAAGTAAGTTTATAGAAAATGATAATCCATCCTGTAAATTCAGAAAAGTTGCATTATAGGAACAAAATTCACTAGAATTAGACTTTCTAGCTTGAAAACTTTGTGTGGTTAGGAATATCTAGTAAGCTACTTTCACTCAAAATTAATGCCAAATAGTTAAGAACAACTACAAAAGTTAGAATTTTTTGGCTGTCATAATTTTGTTAGGACCCATTTGGATGGAAGAATTTGAGTCCTATGAATTTTAAATCCATTCTTCAAATCTATTTGGGCCCATTTGGATTTGAGAAGGTATTTGAAATGAATGGAATTAAAATACCTTTCATTTCAAATTCATAAACTTTGAAATCCTTTGTTTGGATAAATAAAACTTTGGCAATAAATTTCAAATCCTTTCATCCAATTTTATTTTATATTAAAATTTATTTTTATTTTTATTTTTTTTATATTTTAATATTTATATTTATACTATTTCTTAATTAATAAAAATAATGGTTAGAAAAAAAAATATAACGATATGTTTATGCAAATATATGAGAGAGAAAGAGACAGTGTGAAGAGGAAAAATTCCTCTAAGTTGGGTGGAGAGAGAATATGAGGAGAGAGAATTGACGAGGGGAGGAGAGAGAGATGTGTGAAAGTGTGTAAAATTGAGAGAAAATTTGCGTGAGAGAGAGAAAGAGTGAGGAGAGAGAGAATGAGTCAGAAAATCAAAAAATCACCAAAAAAATAATAAAGATGAGGAGAGAGAATGAAGAGAGATAAAGAGTTAGAAAATCAAAAAAGAAAAATGAATTTCACGAAAAAAAAAAGATGAGAGAGAATGTGAGGAAAAAAAAAATATTAAAAAAAAAAATTATGAGTGAGATATGATAAATGGATTTGAAATGACTATGTATTAGAGTGGATTTGAAATCCATTGAACTTGAGAGTGGATTTCGATTCTCTTGATTTATATTTTTTGCGAGGTAGAAAAAATGGATCTGGACAATGGATTTGAAATCCATAGAACCCAAATTCATCCATCCAAATAGGCCCTTTAAATCTTTTGGCAAAATTTATAAATCAATGGATTTCAAATCCACATTTTAGTCCAATGAATTTGAGGCTTAGTTTTTGATGGATTTGAAATTTCCTCTTAGACGGATCATTTCAAATTCACTCCTCCAATTTTACACCACCCACCACCTCTTCCAAGCATAAAATCAAATTTTTTTTTTTGAAGAATAAAATCAAAATATTTGATAATTTTCACGTAATTTTTTTTCTGTTATTAGCCCCTCTCTCTTCACTTCTCTCTTATTTTTTTCTGTTAGTTTATCTCTCATATCCTCTTTCTCTCTCTTAATTTTTTGCGGTATTTTTTTTTAATACTTATCTCTCTTATAATTTTTTTCAGTTAATCTTTCTCTTTCTTTCTCTCTCCTCTCTCTTTCCTCACTTTTCTCTCTCTATTTCTCTCTCCTCTCATAATTTCCTCTTTCTCTCTCCAGATATTTCATTTTTCATTTTTAATATTTATGAATTATAATATAAAAAATCCAAATATTAAAATATAAATATGATAAATATAAGTATTAAAATATAATGATAATAAGTATGAATTTTGGGTAAAAACAAAATTAGATAAAAATATTTGAAATTCATTCAAAAGGTTTTATGTATCTAAACAAAGGATTTCAAAGTCTATGAATTTGAAATAAAAAATAATTTAAATCCATTCATTTGAAATTTCTCCTCAAATCCAAATCCATCGATCCAAACGGGCTCTTGGACTATAAATTAGTCTAAGTGTCTAACTCCGGCGAATTTGTTCCTAACCTGCTATCTTTTTTTAAATTAGAGGATGAATTATAAACTTCAATAAATCTATGTCCAAAAATCTAAATTTTATAAAATTGACAGATGAAATCGCAACTTTTTCATTACTTTTATTTATGTCCCCATTTTCATTTCATCACTAGTACTGTGATAAATCCTATATTTAAATTGTGACCATAAACCCTATGTTAATTGCAATTAGTATAGTGAACCCTAGCTTGTTTTAAAGTATATATTAAAGTAAATTATATCAAAAACCATCAACGATATAATATAACAAGAAATTATAGGGCAAGCATCAATGAAATAAAATCAACTTCAATTGTGGTGGTATATATAGCGATTCAATGCTATGTTTTATTTAAAACTTAATTTTATCATATATTTTATTTCGATAAACATAAACTTGATTAGATTAATGATTAAAGATTTATAATGAAAACATTTCTATAAATACACAAGTGTATATAATATAAATAATATAACACATATATTAAATGAGACATAATATGAAATTGAAGATTCCAAGGTGCCATCGCATTTTTTGGGATGTGCAATCGGATACTATACTAATATAATATGTATTAACATCTACCTTTCTCAATTTCTCTATATTTTAAAGTTTCGTGTAATATTTCTTTTTGGGCTAATTATATTTGTATTCTAACAAATTTTGCTAAATAATAAGTTATGATCCTTTTAATTAAAATATTATAATTACATTCTATAGAAGTTTTATAATTATAAAAATAATCTAATTTTTAGGATTTTATTAGAAATATTTTGTTAAAATTTGAATGATGAAAATAATGAGAATTAATTTTGAGATTTGTTTTAATGATAAGATGTACATCATCTAACCATTACAATAACAATTCCTAATCCTATAAATATACATAACACCTTTGAAGAGATAATATTGTCTACCTCAAAAATTCATAAATTCATATAATCGCAGATAATCGGTGGTCTAACAGCAAAGAGAAAGTTCCATGATTCGATGGATTATGAGTTCACAACCCAACTAATATAAGTATGAGTTAATTTATACATGAGATGCACTCTTAAAAAGTCAATCTAAATTTAAAAATTGAATTTACTATTTTAAATTATTAATTTTTTAATTCATCATATTCTTCTATTATATAAAATATTACATTAATTTTTCTTTTAAATTTAATTTCCTCTATTCAAATACAATTTTATATGGACATGTAAGTTCCACCAGACCTTCTCAATATAGAAAGTAGCGATCTTTAAAAATCGAAAGAGCTGAATTCAATTCGTGGACCAAATAAAAAAGC
The DNA here is from genome assembly GCA_958496215.1 of Verbena officinalis. Lineage (NCBI taxonomy): Eukaryota > Viridiplantae > Streptophyta > Magnoliopsida > Lamiales > Verbenaceae > Verbena > Verbena officinalis. The sequence continues at coordinate 5,174,820 of OY292385.1, forward strand.
CTGAACTGGATAGATTCGGATAGCCCTTTATTTATCAATTATATATTTTAGTCCTTTAAAGAAATCACTCTTGGGGCTTATCTGCTATTTCACACAAATATAAGGGATAACGATTTTTTCCCATCCGAATTATGGCCACTTTTGTACTTTACCACCTAAACTTTTTTCCTTTGCAGTTTGCCTCCTGAACTATAATTTTTTTTTTGCAATTTGCCATCTCCGATGAAAATATTCTACCATTAAATTGCATCGTGTCATATGAGAAACATACATCCACGCTGTATTACTCTTCTTAACGTATCAAAAATAAACCCTCAATCAATTTCAGAAAATTTGGAGTTCTTATTATCCAATTGAATATTTAAAAATAATCTATCAAAGTCGCCGTTATTCTAATTGGGTGATAAAAACTCCATATTTTCTGAAATTGATTGAGGGTTTACTTTTGAGATACTAAGGGGAGCAATACAACGTAAAACTATATTTCTTATATGACACAATGCAACTTTCCGGTGGAATATTTTCGTCGGAGATGGCAAATTACAAAAATTCTTATAGTTCAGGAGACAAACTGCAAAGAAAAAAAGTTTAGATGGTAAAGTACAAAACTCGTCATAGTTCGGATGGAAAAAGATCTTTATCCCCAAATATAAAATGCATTACATGTCTTGAGATTTGAGAATATATAAAACCAAACAAAAGAGGAAGTAGGGTGAAATATTTAATTATGAATAATTTGTGGGCCAAAAGCAGGGACCTGTTGCAAAAACTATATTTTATCCCTCCATTCACATGCCCTTCGAACTTCCATGTTCACATGATCTCTTCCAATAATTTATTCTTCTCACTATCTTCCTTTACAATATTGCAGAAATCCTAAGAAATTAAAAAAAAAAATATTTAGTTTCAACTCTATTTAATTTATAGTAAATTGAAAGATTAATACAATACTTCCGAAGAAAGATTGAACGAGTTGAAATTGAGTTGAGAGAGTCGCCCAAATTGAACCATACATTATATATATATATATATATATATATATGAAAAAGAACAGAATGGAAAAAGAAAAGAAGTGAATGTATAACAAAGTAAGTGTTTTATATTAATAAATATATTAGGTACATAGTTTCTAAATATTGATTACTATTGAAAAGTTTAATAATATATATGTGGGGTGCTATATATGATTTAAAATTTGAGAGTTGACAAGGTCTGATTTGTCAAATTATATCCCTTAATTAGTTTATAAGAAATTATTTTCTTATTAAACACTATATGATATAATTTTAATTCATTGACATTAAGATTTATTTATTTAGCATAAGATTAATTTTATATTATAATATAGTGCAATCCTTAAAATTGAGATATTTTAGACTTTTAGTCGTCGACATGATTTCTTGCATAATTATTATGCAAGATAAGTTGTCATTTAATAATCGTTCGTTCATATGTATCCTAATATCAATATATCAAATATATGGTTTTCAAAGTAAGGAGCAATTTCGATTTCAATGTGAAAAGTCCCGTAGCAGTTTCATTAATTATGTGTCTGTAATACCTTTTTTTCCATATATATCTTATTTCCAGCCATCCCGACTTTTGCCATCATCCTAAGGCCAGTTCTTAGTTCCTGCTTGAGTTTAAGTTAGAGAAACTTTAGATGTCGATCCCATTTTTTTTTGCCTCGAGTCATTTCATCCTTCCGACCCTTGATGCAGAACTCTTCAGATCTCTCCTTTCACTCGTATGCAGGGCAAATCTCTGATTCACTTCTCACTCCCGAGGAAAGCAAGGCATAGTATAGTGATATCTTTTTCTTCGTTGAGAGGCTTGTCTTCGAGAACTGAAACCTATACTCTTTCTTGTATGCAATGAGTCTACCTATGATGTACAAAACACTTCTAAAAATTCTATTGTGTTGTGTCGTGTCATAGTCGGATACTTCTCTATAGTAAAATATTGAAAAAAATAAGTATCGCGGTATCTGTGTTGTGTTCGTGTCGCCGAGTCCGTATCCATGTTTCATAGGTAGCTACTATTTAGAATGAATTTAACTCGGTTCAAGTATATGGTTCGAGTTGGGTTTTAGGCGTAAAGTTCCCCCTATATACTAATGACAGCTGTATTCCTAAATACTCAAACTTGAGACTTCTGATTAAGTTAGCTAGTATAACGCAGAATCGCTAAACCTCGACGGAGGATGATAGTAATACATAAATATATATTTGATGATTAAGAAGTTCTAAAATGCTAATATTTAAAAGCAAATATGCTAGAATAAGCATGTCTGACTTTGATGTTTAATTGGAACTATACAATGCACCATGTATTGATAATAATCTTATACTATTTAAACAAAGTAAATTGTCATTATTTTAATATTTTAATATTTTTTTATTTTTCCAAATATATATATTCTGCGCACATTGTGAAGCAACCTGGCATTTTTAATTAAGAGAAGGACGACTTCTTCCACGCTTCTAAAAAATTAATTAAAAATTGCATAAACCAATGGTTTCTTCCTTAGCTTAAAGTAATTAACAAATTAACTAGTGTACATTTCATATTAGTTCTTTTATTTATGTGGTTTTATGTTTCTGTGGGTTCACCAGAAGGCGGTATTTGGTGTTTAACTATATATGAGCTGTGATATACGAATATGTACATGACTAGAATATAAAGATACATATTTTTTTCAATATTTTATACTAAAAAAGTGTTAGATATGAGTATCGGATATAATATTATACACAATACGATGTAACAAGACAAGATTTTTAGAACTATCTGTATATTACAGTGCTCGAGTAGTTGACCTAAAGGTACATCTATTCCTCCAATTTTAATTCACAACTTGCATTTGTTTAATGCTAAATTTAAAGTATTTAATGCACTTGCAAGCAAAACAAAATATTTCGATTATTTTATTTTGGATGTATAAGTTGTTCATGGGGCCTGATTTATTGTGATTTATAAGCTTTATCATTTGATTAATTCTACCATATATAATAGCTTTTAATAAGGTTAATTATATTTGGACTTGAAAAAAGTATGCTAAACTATAAGTTGAGACCTTTTTAGTTAAAATATTATATTTACACTCCGTAAGAATTTTATAATTACAAAAAATATCTAATTTTTAAGACTTCGTTAGAGTTTTGTCAAAATTTTAATTGAAATATTCCAAAATAGTAAGAAACAATATTATTTTCCCTTAATAGATGAAAAATTAATGTCCACATGAGTTATAAGTGATGTTTTTCTGTTAGTAATTAGCAGATTAATCTCATTAGTATAAAAATTACAAATTACAACAAATATTGAATTATGATATGTAAAATGAAAAAATTCATTAACTTAATATTAACTTTTTACGTTTTACTGTGTCCGTATCGTATCGTGGGTATGTATCCGAGTAGGGGCCTAATTTATTACTTTTGTCTCCTATCATCTAAATCCCACAAGGCCGATGACCGGTGATTGCCAGTGGTAGATATAGCCACGAGAATATAATGTTAAACCTGTTTGTAGTACTTATTACATTTACATATATCCAACGAAAGTCTTCTCTCTCTCTCTCTCTCCACCAATAACAGCAAGCTGTTCTTTTTTCTTCTCTCTTCACAGTTTCATTACCCATAATAAAAGATCAAAAGGTTCTCCCACTATCGTTTTCCCTCCTTGAAGTAAGATACGATTCTTTTTTTCTCTTGAGTTGGTTCTCAGATGAAGATGGATAATGTTTTCTTGGGATTGGCTGTGAAGCAGGAGACTCCTGATGATGTTATTGATGCAGGTAATTTTATTCCCAAATTTTATGCATTTTATGAAGACAAGGAGTTTAATGCTAGAAACTTTTATAAAATTTACAGTTTCTGTACATATTCTGAGATAGAAATACTTCTCTGGATTTGTATCAAGTATCCTCTTCAAACGGGCTTTCATTTTACAAAAAGAAATATACATATACATTTATTTGTCTGTGAATCAAAGAACAAAAACCAGAAACATGGTGTCCAAGATGTGATCTTTTTGTTCCTCTTTTTATGTCTTGTGAGGTAAAATCTTAACAATTAACCAGAAAAGCACTTAATTTGAAGTTTGGGCCAGTTAGGAACCCTGACGTTTACGCACTTTACGAAAAACACCCTGAAACTTGAAACATTATGATTACCCCTAAAACTAACGAAAAATCATTTACAATCGTTGACTCAGGGTTTTTCTGTAATTATATCTTGAAGTTTTTGGGTTAACCCCTTCTGTTAAGAGGAGGTTACATGACATTTTCTTGTTCTCTTTAAATTTGTATTAATTATAGTTAATTATTGTTTTTGAGTGAATTGATGTGTTGTGTGGATTGCTCACGTTGTGTTAGGAAAGTTCAAATCGGAAATAAAATAATCTATATTATTATTGGTTTTAGTGTTAGTTGTGTAAACATGAGAGGTGGTTGTAATTTTCAAATCTCTCATCTTTCAATCTTTTATTAATCTAGCACAGTTCTTTTGAGTTTTTTATTTCCCTTTTCTGGTTTCTTCTATGTGGTTGATTGTGCAATCTAACTGGCACTACAAGATATTTTTCATAATTTCATTATTTTACTTCATGAAACTTGAAAGAATCATTTTTAAATCGAAATCAGTCGTGCCCTTCAAGAAAGTCACCACTCCACATTCTAATAGTTTATGCAAATACCACCAAAAGTGATTGAATAAACTATACTCCATATGATTCCTGTAATAAAATAAGGATGTATTAAATTGCAAAACTGTGTTGACCAGATCGATTCCCCTATTCTTTACTCGTTCCACACTAATGATTTCAATTATTATGTTATTAAAATGCTTAGCATTGAGTTTTTTAAAGTTTATTCAGCATGTTTGCCCTGTTACACAGCTACACCTATCGTGCCGCCCTCTTGAGTTCTTTAATTTAGTTCCGGTACTATTATTTATCATCGATCGATGTATAATAATAAACAACTCGCCATGTTATAACCCTTTATGCAGTTTTTCAATATAATAAGTTATCATTAGGTAATATATGCTTATATGGTTTAGTTATGGGAATATTTATATTACTGCGACTAAGAACGTTTCTTCTCATTTTGCGCTTTTGATCAGCTCCGTTGAGAAGCTCAGCAATGCAGTGGTCATTCTCAAACAAGTCTTCTGCACATCCTCAGCTTTTATCTTTTCATGCTTCTCAAGAAGATAGACCTAAAACCGGTTTCGATTCCCTTGTATCAACTGGATTAGTGACTATAACCACAACATCAGCTGTCGACTCTGATATTCAGAAATCATACTCCGGGATGATGAAGGTTAACTTTTTCTAGAATATATGGGCGAATAACGAATTACATCTAAGGATTGATCTAATTACAATTTAGTCCCTCTGAGGTCCACTTTCCCAAAAAGGGTGAATTACTTACGTACCCCTAAGATTTACCAAAATTACAAAATACCCCCTATGTTTAAAAAATTACAGAAAACCCCTTGAGGTTTCAAAAATATTACAAATTAAAGAGTTTTTTTTTTTAGATTTTGTGTAAAGTACAGGAGGTATTTTGTAAACCTGAGGGGTTTTTCTGTAATATTTGAAAACACAGGGTGTATATTATAACTATGGCAAACCTTACTATGTTATCGGCCCATCCAAAAACTCGGTTAAATTATACAAAATGAAACCAAAAAGTGCAAATAGAAACCTCGGGGATAGTAGATTTAATTCGCCCTATTTTAATATTTCTCTTTTCTTTCTTTTTCATAATTCATTTTAAAATTTTGGGTACTCAGAAAAATGTTGTTCAAGAAAAGCAAGGCGGGGTTCGCTACACGGTGACAACATATCCTACAAAGAACCATGATACGCGTGGTATTCATCACAATTCATTTGTTGCTGGACATGGTATTAGTAGCCCACAACTTTCTGGAGTTCCAATGGCAAATCCCATTTCTAACAACCCTGTTGTGGGAACAACTGATTTAAGGAATTCTTCCAAGAACTCAGGGGTTCCGTCTCAGTTGACCATCTTCTATAATGGTTCGGTTTGCGTTTACGACAATATTTCTCATGAGAAGGTATGTATTAGTGACGAGTAAATTAAAAAAGAAATTATAACTTAATAGCTCTTACATTTTGATGTTACAAAATAATAAATATTTATTAGATTTTCTTTGTGTATACATTTATTGTTTATCTATTAAATAAATGATGCAAAATAATCATGTTTGTAATTTTTGAAATTGATGGACGTGTAGGCTCAGGCTATTATGCTATTGGCTGGAAATGGGCCTCCCACGAATTGTAGCAAACCCGTTCCTGCAGTTCCTGCGGTTCAAGTTGTAAACAGGCCTCTTATGACTTGTACCACAGCCGTCCCTGCAGTTCCAGTACAAGAACCGATGCCTATGCCTACAGTTCTTGAAAGCTTTGTTGTAAATCAGCCTTATGGTACTGCACCACGTCTATCTAGCCCACCACTTATAAAAAAAACTACTGTTTCTCAATCTGCTTCTATCATTGATTTGACTGCTTCAACACAAGGAGGTGTTCTATTATCTTACAGCAAAGCCGAACCTCGAAAAGTAGTGAATTCATTAGGCTCAGGTTAGAATCATGCTCTTTTATAACAATATTTATGGAATTTACGGTTTATTTTTTATCTTGTCTATGTATTTATTTATGCATACTGTATTTTGTGGTCAGATACTGTACCTCAGTTTCGGCGAAAATCATTGGCTCGTTTTTTGGAGAAGCGCAAAGAAAGGTAAAGTTCTAGTTGTTTTACCCTTAGCTTGTGGAATTCCATCCCTTGACTGAATGTTATGATATATAAGTAGATATGCACCCCTGCACGGATGGCATATTACAGTTGATATCTGCAAGTTTGAAAACACTACAAACACTTGCTAAAATGTTCAAAATTACACAAACAGCCCTATATTAGGGTGTGGTTTTTCAGAACTCCCAAGATTGTTTGTGTAAAGTTGAAAATAATTGGGGAGTGGTTTGTAGTTTCTTCAAACTTGTGGGTAGCAAGTGTAATATTGCTCATCTCTGCAGCGGTGTAGATGTTATTCGACTATATGCCACTTTCTCGGAGACGTAGTTTCATTTGGTTTAGAAAAAATTATAGTGCTATAGAACCTAGCAAATATGTGCAGTAACAGAACGCCCCTTCTTGGTTCCAAAATTACACATACCTCCCTTGTTACTTAATTCAACTTACAGTAGCTCTCTTCTATCTGAGAATGATGCGTTACTCAATATTTAACGAGCTCCAAACTATTTTGCGCATAGAAACAACATCATCTAAGTCTCAAGATAAATTTTGTTAGCTTATTGCAGAAAGACCGTTTTGCCCTTTTAACTCGATATATTGTTTCTCCCCATTTCAGGGTGATCCATGCATCGCCATATGCCAATAAGCAATCTCTGGATTGCACCACTCCTGGAGGCCGTAGCACGAACTCTTCAGGATCGTGTCCTGTGCTACACGTCAATTAATGGTGGAGATAAGTTGCAAAAATATTACAGACTTTTTTTAATTAATCTGTAACTTGCATATACCTTGTATTCTTTTTCATAACTATATAGTTCTAAATTTTCTCTTAAGAACTTCCACTGTAGTCCATTTTTGCTGTAGTTGTGATCCAAGGCTTCCGTCCGATCACATTAAGAAATATATTAGGCCTACAATTTCCTGATTACACTGTACAAATGTTAATTACAGTAAGAATGCCAGTTGATTTTGCTTGTTTTAGCAGTAGAAATATTTTGTATTTAACATGTGCAAGTACATATTGAATGGTTCTAACTGTCAGTCTCTGTCTCACAGAGACGCTTGGGTTATTTTGGTTCGTTTTTTTTTTCTAAAGAACCGGCCCGAGCCTATCGTAGGGTTTTCTATGAGGTCCCCCTCTTTATTAAGCAAACCCTTAAATGGGGAAATTACAAGACAACATGTACATAAAATGAAAGAATTAACCCCAACAATACTAGAAAACAAGAAATAAGGGGTACTTACCCCCTTTACAAAAAGAATATGAATAAAAGCAATACAAAATATTACCATCTGAGAAAAGCACATGATGAAGCTGGGCCTTTCCGAAAGAGGCAGTAAGCCCAAAGTGAGCAAACAACCCCTTAAAAAATGTATCCGTGGATTTTTTTTGTAATTATTAAATTTTGTGTGGGATATAATTGTAATTATTTAATTATAGTTTAACTAACTCCTTTGGTGTCTAAGTGTAATTATCTCTGTCTTTTATCTGTATAATAGAACTGAACTATATTAATAGACTTTTTTTTTGTGTGTAAATTACCCGTTCAGAAAATCATACGTTAAGGTCCTTAATCCGGTTCGAGGTTTATTTGAGGAGGAATTCCCCTTTTGGGGGAGAATTTTGCGTTGTATATCCAATATGATGTAAAAATACAAGGTATATTCAATATGGGGTAAACCGGATTCCTATTCTCCGATTTCTGCATGTATTCTGATACAGGCCAAACCCGGAAAAATTATAATCCGGTTTCAATAATAAGCTTTGGCTGACAAAGTGTGGCTGCTTTCTCAAGCATGTTATAGTCAAAAATGCCTGCAGAACACATTGGTTATTAAATTATCATAAATAAATTTTAGAAATTTACTACATTTTGTTATTTAGTCATTAATTATAATGAATCAAATTTAATTTATAATAATTAACTTTAATCAAAATTAATTAATTAATGATTAAATAATAGTTTATTTGGAAGAGTTTAATTGATAATAGTCATTCTTAATTAAAAATTGTATGTATATGTGTAATTGCAGGCAACAGTATGAATGGTAATAAGTAATTAGAAGCTGTTTAGGGGACAAGTGAGAAAATAAGAACAAAATTTGTAATGCTTGATAAAAACCGGAAAATTAGTCTTCTGCTTACGAGGAATTTCATTAGCACAGAAGCCGGGTTTTGCTCTACCGGTTTCTTCCTGTAGCAAAATACATCAAGAATACGGTTTATCCTATATTGGAAATACTTGGTATTTTTGCACCATATTGGCAATACACGCTACAATTCACTCCAGAAAAGGAGAAGTCAAATATTAGCCATCCTTGATTCTGCGACCGTCTTCGCCGTAATCTTCGCCTGGTTTCATATCATATATCAGGGAAATATAGTTTTCGCGGATCGAATTCTCCATATTTTGCTAAAAATCATAAATTGGGGTTGCCCAATTTCAGCATCTCTTTGTTACCAGATCGATTGAGTAGAGAGAAGCAGGAGGCAAGATGGGAGAACGGAAGGTTCTGAACAAGTACTACCCGCCGGACTTCGATCCGGCGAAGATTCCGCGGCGGAGGCAGCCGAAAAACCAGCAGATGAAAGTGCGTATGATGTTGCCTATGAGTATTCGTTGTGGGACCTGCGGGAATTACATCTACAAGGGAACGAAATTCAATTCCCGCAAAGAAGATGTGATCGGGGGAGACTTATCTGGGGATTCAGATTTTTAGATTTTATTTTAAGTGCACTAAATGCTCTGCCGAGATGACTTTCAAGACGGATCCACAGAACTCAGATTACATTGTTGAGTCTGGCGCGTCGAGGAATTTCGAACCTTGGCGTGCCGAGGATGCTGAATTGGACAAAGAGGAAAAGAAAAGAAATGCTGAAGAGATGGGAGATGCCATGAAATCATTGGAGAATCGAACTCTGGATTCGAAGAGGGAAATGGATATTCTTTCTACATTGGATGAGATGAAGTCCATGAGGTCGAGACATGCAACTGTGAGTGTAGATGCTATGCTGGAAGCTCTGCAACGATCAAACGAGAATAAGGAAAGAAAACTGGAGGAAGAAGATGAAGAATTGATAAAAGCAGTCTTTAGGGGACAGAGAGAACCTGTTGTTCTGAAACGAATCGATGATGATGATATAGATGAGGATTTCGGTTTAGCTGGTCCGTTGAAGAGGATGAAAGGTTCAAAGGTTCAAACCCGACGGATTTGTTAACCAGTGGCAGTGTTGATGATAGCTCGAAGAATGTTGATAGCGGCGGTGCTCGTGGGACGTCTGAGAAAGGGAAGTTTCTTTTTAAGTCATCATCAGTCGCAGTTTCTATTGTGAAGAAATCAAGTGGAGATGGGAATAAGGCAAAGAAAGAGGTAGAATGAAGAAATCAAGTGGAGATGGGAATAAGGCAAAGAAAGAGGTAGAAAAGCTGTATGGTAGTAGTGATGAAGATGAATGATGAATTTTCAGAAGGTGGACGTCTGTAATGTTAATTTTTAGTTTGTTAGAATCTTTTTTCAAGCTAAATTATGGGCATTTGTCAATTATTATATATAAAAAAGATATTCGACATGCCTGCATATATTGTGAACTTCAAATTTCTGTATCTTTACATTCTCTTTGAATTGTTATTGTCTATCTGTATGAATTTCTAAGTTCTCATTTATGCTAACTTTGATTTTAAAACAGTAAACACTATATTTTAGCATTTTTAGAAGTTATTTAAGTAGTGGAAGAGGGTATGTATATATAGGTAGTGTTTGCAAACTCTTAAGAAAAAAAAGCAGCACTTTTCTGCTTGATTTAAGCAGAAATAAGCTAGAATTTGGAGGCAGTCAACGAACTTTTAGTTTCAGCTTCTATTTTCTTGGTTATTCCATAAATGAGTGGAAGTTTATTTAGAATAACTACAGTGCTTCTCAACTTCTCTTTTCCAAACATTAAACCATTTCTTTTTGAACTTTACGCTTTTTTTCTTCCAAACATGTCACTTTTACTGCTCCAATTTTTGACAACTTTTGCTTCTCCAAAAGCAAAAGCTCTTACAAACATCCCTCATAGATCTGGTAGTTAACGTTTTCTGCTTTTAGTAGCTGTTTGAGGAATTGACAAATGGAAATTCAAACGCCAAGCAGAGCAATGGGTTCAAACATAATAGCACCAAGAGTCTTAATTCTTAAATAAGAACTCCAAATATATACGTACGCTGTGCGCATTATACAAAGGAAAATACATTATTTACACACATGAAGGAAATTACAAGTAACAAATTTACAAATACATAGAAGGTGAAAACAAAAGGGAAAAGAACGATTAGTTTGTAAAGTAAAAGGTGAAAAATGGGTAAATTCTTTAATTTTCTATTCTTTTTAGGGGGAATTACATACAGTACCCCTAAGGTTTGCTATAACTACAAAATACACTCTCTATTTTAAAAAATTACAAGAAACCCCCAGACGTTTCAAAAAATTGTAACAAAATATCCCTGTACGTTATTCAAAATCTTTACCAAAAAAAGTCTCTATATTTGTAATTGTTTGAAACCTTAGGGGTTTTTTGTAATTTTTGAAAATAGCGGGGCTATTTTGTAATTATGGCAAATCTTACCGATATTGTATGTAATTCGCCCTTTATATTATTGAAATGTGGGGTTCTTGTTTTCAATTTCTAGAATATATCGGGGTTACATGAGGGATAAAAAGGTCATCCTTTTCTTTTAGCAAATTACTAATCCATAGTTGTAGATCACTCAGTAAATGTAAGGTTTATTTTACATACCCAAAAATTTCACAAGAGTTTTCCATAGTAACTAAGAAGAGTTTTTCCAAAACAATTACGTCTTTCTTGGGGAAAGTTGAAAAACTTGCGAGATACATACAAGTAGAGTCGAGAAAGAAGCTCCCATGCCAGAAAAAAGGCGACAATGAGAAGAAAGAGAAGAAAACCCTCAACATCAAGGAATTCCAGCGGGTCTAAAGAATCCAAAAACCATTTCCGAGCTGCAGATATTTTATTACAGATTTGTTTTCTTCTTTTTCCCTCTACCAAACACGGCCATCGTGAAAGTCCCTCAAACTTATGACCTGCTGATATTTGTTGCTTAATGCGAAGAAGACTTTGTGGTAATAATTTCAGGAAGGAGAGAGCTATTGTGGCTAACATCAAATAAGTACTTGTGTATATCAGTATAGAAGCACATAGGACCATTCTTTCTTGGATGACAGATGGAACATCATTGGATGTTTCGGTTCCAGTGGGCCCCCTCACGATCTCGCCCGATGATGATGATCTCATGGCATGAGAAGATGATGATATAGCTTTCTTGATGATCCATACACAGGTTTCTTGTTTTTTCAATAGGAGGCTGTGAGAAGGAATACATTTTATTGCAGGCTGCCTAAACATGGTTTTGTCTGAGTCGAAATTGAATACAAAGATCGTATTTGTATCTGTAAAAGTATACGTAGCCATTTTTTGATCAGTTTAAGGGTCTAAAGCTCCTCTCTGGTGATATATTTCAGTTTGTAATAATATGGACAGAGAATAAGGATCTTTGGCTTAGCTTGCCGATGTTTTGTAACTTTGGTATTGCAGGAGATGTTTGTTTTTTACAACTGTTTGTTTGTGTTTATGCATTTTAAGACAGTCTTTTTGTCTTTTTGACTTGTCTGTCATAAAATTTTGAGGTCTCTACTTTTGTTTTCCCCAAGTGAGGAAAATAGTAGATAACTAGATATGCATTCTCTTGTTTTTGGGATTAGTAGGAGGTATTGTATAATTACATACAGTACCCCTAAGGTTTTGCCATAATTGCAAAATACTACCTTTACTTTCAAAAATTACAGAAAGCAACCTGAAGTTTCAAACAAGTACAAATCACAGGGGTTTCTTTTGTAAGATTTTGTATAAAGTACGGGGGTATTTTATTAGATTTTTTATAATTATTTGAAACCTCAGGGGGGTTTCTGTAATATTTGAAAAAAGAGGGGGTATTTTGACCTTAAGGGTACTGTACGAAATTTTGCATTGTTATTTGAACTCGCATACCTCAACTTCTTGAAATTGACACCAAGCCCCTTCTATTTGTACAAATTTCACTCTTTACACACATTTCAGCTCTAAGATACATTCCCTACAGGTACAACATACTACATCACCTTTCAGCCTGAGCAGATCCACCATTTTTTTTTTTTTGGGTAAATTAAGTGCAGCCATTTCTCAACCGCTTCGTCTTATTCTTCCAAAACTCATCTTTCTTTCCCTTTTTCTTCTCTTTCAACAATCCCATACTGCTTTTTATAAGCCCCATCAAAGCACTCTTCTCACTCCTATTCTTTATTTTTGCCTTAACATCCAAAACTGCCCTCAGTTTCCGATACGCTTTTTCTTCAGGAACATTTCCACTTTTCACCATCTGCTTATGATAAAAAAATGCCCTCTTGAAATCACGACAACGAACATAAGCATAAATCATAGTCGAATAAGTAATAGAATCAGGTTTCAAATTAAGTGCAGCCATTTCTTTCAACACCTGAGGCATCTTCATTTCTTGGCCTCCTTTGGCATAAGCATTCATCACCATGTTAAAGGTCATCACAGTCGGTTCAAAACCGAGTTTCCCAAACTCACATATCACATCTCTCGCCTCATCATAAAGACCCTTTTTCGCAAACCCATCAACAAGAATATTGAAAATATCTCGTGTCCCTTTGATTTTCTCTCTCATCATCATCTTCCAAATCCTCATCAGCATTTCCGTTTCGCCAGCTCGTCTGAACACATCCAGTAAAGATGTATACGTTTGGATTGTGGGTCCCACACCATCGCTCAACATATTATCAAACTCTATATAAGCTTTCTCATGCAAGCCGTCAATCGAATATGCATGGATAAGAGATGTGTAGGATTGTGAAGAGGGCTTTATGCTGGCTTTCTTCATTCTCGAGAACGCATCTTCAGCCATTTCGCTCATTTTCTTCTGTCTTCCATATGCACTAATCAAACATGTGTATGATTTTTCGTTCGGCTCTAAATTATTATCTTCCATTTCTTGAAGTAATTTCTCAACGATTTCAGGTTGCATTCTTCTGCTATATGCATCCATCAAAATGTTGTAAGTAGAAGCAGTTGGGGATATTCGTTTTGCCTTCATCTCAGCAAAGAGGCCTTCGGCCTCTTCAACGTGATTCGATTTAACATAAGAATCCATAATCGTGTTGTATATATCAGAATTGGAAGATATTCCCCTCTTCTCGAGTTCTGATTGGATAATAAGAGCTTCTTTCTTTAATCCCTCGTTGCAGAATGATTCAATAAGAGCTTCCACAGATTCTAAACTCCACTCCACACCTTTGTTATTCATCTTTTGAAAAAATCCCCATGCTTCTTTAGCACTATCTCCCTTCTTGTTCATGATTGTTAGCATTATTGAAGTTGTTACGTGGTCGGGTTGGATATTACTCGTTTCCATCAACTCGTACACTTTCCAAGCATCACCATACCTTTGAGAAAATGCAAGACGTAAGTGACTTAGGTAGCAAGTAAACAAAACTACAAAGAACCATAAAGTAGCAATTCGACTTGCGTAGTGTTTGCAAACTCTTAAAAAAAAAGTACTTTCCTGCTTTTAGCCTAAAAAAAGAAGAAACTGAGTGTTTAGTTTCACTACTTCTGCTTAAAATAAGCTAGATGCACCTTTGGGGTGCTTTTTTAGGCTTCTGGGATACTTTTTTTCTCTCAGACTCCCAAATTTACTACTCCATATTTTTACAACTTTAATTTCCATTTTAGCTTGTCGAAAAGCACAAGTTTTTGCAAACACTCCCTTCACTGAGCAATAAAGCATCAGCAATCGCATCGCAAAACAGTTTCACCATACGCGTGTAACATAATGTAAGAATGCAAATAAATGACAGTTAAACGAACCATGAAAAGCCCAATACCTCTCACAACACAAGAGCCCCGAAATCGCAGCATTGTAAACAAGAACATCCATAAACAGCTTATTCTGCTCCAAAAGCAGATTGTTGAACACCACCAACAACTCGTCTCCCTTCCTCGCCCTCCCCAAAGCTGGAAACAAAACCAAGCATGCCTCTGGAGAAACCAAACAAGGCACTTTCAGACGCATCCACTCAAAAAAATACAAACAATCCATCATATTACCCTCCTCAGCAAAAACTCTCAACACCTCCACACTCTCCTCCTCCCCTAATCTCCCTCCAAAATCATGCCTATCTAAACCTTCTCCTATGGTGACGTTTTCCGGTAATGCCCTCGCGATTTTCAATATTTCCCCGACAACTCCTACAGTTTCTGCATTCTGGGTCTTGACGAATTTGCGAAACGGGTCGTCTGTAACTTCTATATCGTTCGAGAGTTCCGGGTTTGGGGTTTGTAGGAAAACCGGAGTGGAGGATGACGACGACGAAGAGACGGAAAATGTTCTTCTGAAGTTTAGGGGTTGTTTTAGGATTTTGAAGAGTTGTGGGGCTTGACCACGGGGAGTATAACGTGAAGAAGAAGAAGAAGAAGAAGAAATGGAGAATTGCCGGTGAAGGTTGTGAAGGTTTAAGGACGCTAACCCCATGTTTGAGTTTCAGAGTGATGCTGGAGCTGCTGCTGTTTTTGTATTGCCTAAACGACGTCACACCGAATTCACTAGATTATCCCATCCCATTAGATAAGATAATATTTTTTCAGTATTTCCCCTCAAATTTTGGCTCTTTCTTCTAATTTTCTATCTTAATTTAATTTTATTATATTTGAACCTTCTTTATAATTATATAAAAAAAAATATATCAATCCATTATATTAAGAAGGATGTGAATTAATACTCTCAAATAATTTTTAACAAATACTTAGTTTTATAGTACTAAAATTTAGGAATAAGTACACAGATACTCGAAATCATCCAAACTCTACATATATCTCATCGAAAATTGCACAATTCATCCATCAACTTTGATTGACTTATGTTTTAGGGACATAAGTTTGAAAATTTGTAAATTTTCTCCCGTAACTTTAGAAATTTGGTAAAAAAACAGACAAAGCTCGCTAAAAAATCATTAACTTGCCCGAAAAATCCCAATTGGCATCCAAATTGGATTAAAACAAAAAAAAATAAAATTCCACACCAACCCACACTTAAAATTCCACATAACTAAATATAATGAAATTAGCCAACCAAAAAAATTGGACAAAAGAAATCTGCAAAATTACTGCAATTTAAAACTCATCCACGGCTGGAAATTTGGAAGACGAAAAGCAAACATATTGGCACTTGTATTTGGGTCATTTTTCTCAAGTTACAAATTTTGTTATTCTTGTTCAGTGTTTTGGAACAATTTGTAGTTTTGAATAAGAATTATGTTGATGTTTTATGATGTAGGACATCGACCAATTATGAGATGGTGATTTTCTGGAACAAGTACGAGTAATAGTAGTGCCGTGGTTTTTTTTTTTAAAAAAAAAAATAGACACACGATTCAGAACAGGAAAAGAGTCTTGATAATTTGGAGAAAAAAAATTGAAGAAAAAAATGTCAGCAAGATTGGTAATGACAGATGAGTTGAACAATCCTCAATTTTCTTGCTCTGAATATTCCCATATGGTTTGCTTTCTCCTTTCTCAGGTTTGTCACAGTTTCCCATTGGCTTTCTTGTGTTTTACAGGTTTGACAAGGGAAAAAGCTGCTTTCCCCTGCAGGATAATTACTTAAGTTGTGAATTCTTGGAAATCACTAATTTTAGCAGGACCGAAGCCACACATCAGTCCTATTAGAGTATTTGGACTTCCTCTCATAGAGAAATTTGGGAGTACATACCTGGAAAGCTCAAAAGCTGGTCCACAGCTTCTCAAAAGCAGCTCTGCAACTTCTCGAGCTTTCTTTGCCTTTTTGAAAATTTAAGGACTTCTGAAAGTCTTAAAAGTCTCAAGAAGCATATTGAGACTTGGAACGATGAAAACTTTCTTAAGTTTTGGGCTCTTGACGCTTTGTGGAAGCAAAGAAGCAGCAGCAGCTTCTCTGGCAACTTCTGGGACAGCTTCTGCTGGGAATATTGTATTTCCAAGGAGAACATCCACCCCCTGGATCTTGGAGACAATTTTGCAGACTTGTACTAGTCATTTTTGTGATGAAATACAGGGTCTCACTATGGGTTCTTTATTTTGCAGGCTGGAGGATCTAAAAAGTTGCCCCATTACTTTCCAGAAGCAATCAACAAGCCTCTTGACTCAGCCCCATTTCCTTAGCTTGTTCATTTTCCTTATGTTTTTGTCATATGTGAAGGGTAGTAAATCGAATGGTAACAAGATGTTGATGTAGGTTTTATGCATTGTAAGAATTGCAATCACGGGAAATTTTCAATTGTAAATCCTTGTGCATGCATTATTGTATTGTATCAACGTTTTTATGTTCAAATCTTACACTTTATTATAAAAAAGTCCAATTACATGAAGTATAAATTTAGATATTTGTATATTACAAACTCCCCCTGAAAATTCCACTAACACGACTTTCCTATATTACAGTCAGCCCCTGAAAATTGCTGAGACATGGTCTTTGCAAATTACAATTACCCCCCTTGTAATTGTAATCCCACGGAGTCGCTCGAAAATACCATCCAATCCACGAGGAGAAAGGTCATTCAGCATGGACCCGCATTCGGTAACAAAGCCCACAGCCACTTCAACACTATCCTCAGTTGGGATTTCTAGCAACAAAGTCAGCAGCTCAAGTGCAATAAGCTCATGAACCACCAGCTGATTCACCAAGTGTGCAATGAATTTGACTGCAGCAAGTAGTTGTGGCTTGTCATTGCGATTGTATGCTCGTTGAAGCTGCAATATTATTCTCCGGACTAAAAGACCACCAACTTTCGGGAATTTCGTATTCACTACAGCAACCAATGCTGCAAATATATCTGTGAAACCCGGGGAAGCCAATTGAGCCTTCATACACGAACGACAAAACAAACCCCTCCCTCGTATCAAATTCTCCGCAAACAATTCTGGAATTATATTTATTATGTTGGCGGCACTAACTTTATTGATCAGCCCATTGATACTCTTTCTGAGAGCATCCCATGTCATCCGTTGATACTCCACACTGGTTTTATCCTCCTCGACATGCTTCGTCATCCTTGCCGATGGTGGGATATACACTCCACCACTCCTTCCCATATCAGGCTTCTGAATATCATGTCTCCTATCTCTTTCTCGGTCTCCATCCCTTCGCTCACTTGTTTGGATTCGATAAAAACGATCCTTTTCTCTAATGCCAATATTATCATCTTCAACACCACAATCTTTGTGATTCCAACGGCCACCATGTCGATTCAGAGCCATTCTCACGTTTCTTCCTCCACTTTTCGGTATGAAGATGGGATCAAGGGTTGCGCACATATATGTGATATATATATATACGGCATTCCTAGTCCTTCAAGAACTCAAATTTATTTTTCCTACCATAATTAGAGAAAAATATTAAAAATACCCTAAAATTAATTTTTCCATCAATTTTATTTTTTATTCTAAAAGGCCCAACATATGATTCCTATATTAAATTAACCTTAAGCAAATTTTAAATTAGAAAAACATAATAAATTAAATTTTATAGTAATATTTTCTATTTATTTTCTTTAATTTAAATTTTATAAGTGATGACCATTTATTTTCCTTTTCTAATTTAACTATTCTATTTATATTCAAATTCTATTCTAGAATAGAGCGCATATATTCTGATTCTGATTTGTATAATAATATATTATATGTTTTGAAGAAAAATAAAATTTAAAATAAGATATATATAAGAAAATTTTTCTTGAAGTTTTATTTAGAAATGGTAGTTGGGATGATTAAAACTTTCAAAATTAAATCAAACGAAAATAGGTCTCATAAGTTAGTTTTAGAAAAAGTATTTTTGCATTTAAAAATTAGTGTAGGTAAAAGAAGCCGAAAAAGGATGTAGTTCCTATTGATATTTATGGCATATTTTCCTTTTTACTTTGTATACCTCCATACGGACCATACCCCTCTTGGAGCTATCTTGTGGGGTGGAAAATTAGAGTTTTCACGATACTATACATACACGATACGTCACGGATTTTCTTCATCATTTACCATTATAAAAGTATCAGACTCAACATGATGGTTTTTTAGCATCCGAGCGATCAATCCATTTTTAATTGGCCAAAAGTATATCTTTCCTAAGTTTGAAAAGCAAACAAGCCATCTTATACCAACTATAGACCGTGGGTATTGTAATTGAAGTGTGTAAAACTCTCCCTTCCGATAATAACAGTTGTATTCTCAAGAATTTAGACATGAGACTTTAGAAATAGCAATGAACCACTAAATTACATTGATTAATGGAAGCAAACGGTATCATTATTCGGACAAGATGGACCGAGTGTCTTACTCCTGTAGATCTATCAATTTGTATGATTCTATCTATGATAGACTATTAGACTTCATCAAGTCGTGATAATTAACAAACTAACTATTCCAAAGAAAAAAAAAATCAACTAGCAAACTGCTAAACTAAGTGTCACTACTAATGTCAACTACAAAAGAAAAGCTTTATATGTACAGTAAATAGTTCTCATCTCTCAAGATGGAGGAACAGGCATATCATCCACTCCCAAATACACTTCTGCAAATTCCTCATCGTTCTTGCTCAACATCTCGCTCAACGTAAATTCAAAATTCCTACTTTTCAGAACCCAAAATCTGGGCTTTATCCTCTTCTCCAATGAGTAGCTAAAGTATCTTGGATAATCAACTACATCACTTACAGGTCTTTTCATGGAGTAGACTAGAAACTCTAACTTGGGTCTCAAAACTTCTTCGATGCTGTAACCGAGTAAAGGTGAGAACCTGCTTACCATCGACCTTATATCCTTCTTCGACAGCCCAATCTTCATCAGGTATCTCATTCTGTAACCAATTAAAAATGTAATGCAAAAGGTTACCAGCAACGAAAAGAGAATACAAAAATATGAGATAACCAAAATACCCACAAACAAACTTCTACAAGTGTGCTTAACAATTGAAAAGGGTCAACTACATAGAACCCCCTGAGGTTTGCTAAAAATTCTGAAACACCATCCAAAGCTGAGAGGCGGTGTTTGTAAGGTTTTTCAGGGGGGTATTTGTAAGGTTTTGACCTACATTTTTACATTTTCAAGAGGGTATTAGTAAGGTTTTTAGGTTTGGATGGTGCTTCGGATTTTTAAGCAAACATCGGGGGGGGGGGGGGGGGGGGTAATTATCCCATATTTTATAATACTTTCATAAAATTATATATTTAAACAAGATATTTATGTTTATTTCGAGAGATGGACAATATGCAACAAATTGGATTCGAACGTAAGTGGTCCTTTTCTAACTTTACAAAACCAAAGTCGTCGAATGCACCAATTTTCTAAATGAATGGTATGAAACTAGAGGGATGATTTTGAGTGATTTGAGTATAAGTAAAAGAATGAAAGTGTAACTTGTCAATTTTTATATATTTTTGCAGACCATCCTTAATTTGATGGAAGGATGAAATTTAAACAAACTGAAAAGACAAGGGACTATTTTGATTACGGATAAAAAAAGTTAAGGATGAAATTGAAGTTTCAAAGATTCTGGTGCTATATATGCGTAAGCTACATTTCTTTGAATCTCACAACTTTTACCTAGGACGTAATGCTCTGTCGACGTCACAAACAAATAATTCTGGATATTTTCTGATAACCTTTGGGAGATGACTTTTGGAAATGCCAAAACGAGAAAGATATGCCAACTTCCTTTCAAGAGTTTGGTCTATGCTGGCAGCAAAAATTTCAGGACAACGACCAAGAGTTCTAGTAATTGCTTCCTTGTCCAGCCCTAAACCTTTGAAAAAGGATACCACCTGGATGTATTAAAAAGCAAATTTGGAGGATTAAAAAGTAAATACGGTTAGCAAGCTGAGGCCGTAAGTTAAGGCAGATATGCCCAGGTTAAAAATTTATAGTGCGAATAACGTCTATTACCCCTGAGGTTTGCCATAATTACAACATAGTCCCTCTGTTCTGTAAATTACAAAATACCCCCTAAAATTTCACTTTATTACAAAAAACTCCTGGTTACTATATAACATGAAGCCAAAAAAATAGGGATGCAATTTTGCAATAAAATAAAACATTAGGGAGTTTTTTGTAATTTTTGAAAACATAGGGACGTAATTAGCTGAAACCTCAGGGGTAGTAGATATAACTTGCCCAAAATGTATATCTTCTCACAGCTTATAGTGAAGTCTTGAAAATCAAGACTTTTATGTTATTTTTTTCTGAACCAACCTGATCAAATTCCTCAGGCTTGCGAAGTAGCAGCTGGGGACTTGTTGCAATAACATGACCTAACTTATTATTACTAATACCCATTTCACTGAATCGTTCAACCATCGGCCTCAGCTTGCTAACCGAACATCCAAGAATATGTGGCCAGTTTTTTATTGCATTTGACGAGCAAGCTTTTGGTACCTGAAAGACATGTATGTCAATAACTATCATTTTTATTAACTTCAACCGACCATTTTCACAGCAAATATTTCGAGATACACAGTTATGCAGGTTACAATGTTAAGCATCTGCTTGTTACTAGTACCTTCTCCTCATCAAAAAAATCAAGGACTTTCTCAAAATTCTCCAGAATGCTGGCTGAAAGAATCCATGGATACTTAACCAGCATCCTCCCAAGAACATTATTCTTCGCACCAATCTACATGCAAGATATCACGAAAACACAGCTTTAGTTTAAGTTGCAACATCATACAGATAAAGGGCTTATTAGGACCATAGTGTTGACTGTTGAGATTATTATACCTTCTCAAACAACCGCAATCTTGGTTTGATATCCTTGTCAACGTTGTAAGAAAGAATGGGTGGGAATAACAGAAGAATGTTTCTTATGCGTCCTTCTGGAACCCCAATATCTCCCAAGAACTTCACAATTGGCTTCACACGAGATTCTAGAGGCAGAAATAGAAGGCGGGGAAAAGATTCAATGAGAAACCGGAAAGAGGTCGACTCAGAACCCAAAAGATTCAAACCTCCACGCCTTGCTTGAATCTACAGAAGAAAATCAATCAAACTAATGCATATAAACATTTTTATAAGGATCAATTTAGCAATATAATTCTAAGAAAGTGTTGTAACCTTTTCAAAGAAAGCTAATGTTTGTTGCACATCCTCATCGGCAGAAATAGAGAGATGGGACATCATACGCCGAGCATTTTTTCCAATATATTCATGATCGTCACTGTCAGAAAACAATATTTCCTTCACATACTTAACCTATTATAAAACGAAAATGCCAAAAAATGAGAAAAAAAAACCTCAATCTAGCATCGTGAACAAAAGAAACAGAATTGAAAATCCGAGAAGGGCTAATCAAACACCTTGTGAATGAGAAGGGGAAGCGCATTGGATTTTGAAGAAGAAGAAGATAGATATCGGGCTAAGTGTGTGGCGTAGGAGAGAGATAGGCCAATGCTTTCCAAAAAGGGAAGAACACCATTATCCCCTTTCTGCTCCGCCATCCGGTAAACCTTCCTCTTCAACTCCGGACCATCTCTCGCAATTTCTGCACTGGAACTTGCGGCGGCGGTCCACGAATTCCAGTCGTCGAGGTCGTCGACGCTCTCAATCAGCATGTTCAGATAGTTAGGGCAGTTGAAGGAAATGTTGGAGGCGTCTTCGCTCGAAGCTCCAACATGCTCCAGATACTCTCTGACTGCTTCTCTTGCTTCTTCAAAGCGCTTCTCGTGTGTTTCTTGTTCACAATCGGGAATTTTGAAAGCGGAAGTGAAGTCCCTGCAACTTCTGCGGTGGTTGTGGAGGGAAATTCTGGGAACGGATAAGGAGAGGGAGATAGAGGTTTTGCTAGGGTTTTGCGGAGGTTTTAGTGATATGAAAAGGTGGGGTTTAAGACAACGGGAGTTGCGGGAAATGGGGAAGGAATATGAAAAGGAGGAACAATGGCGGCAGTTGAGTGCCGGAGCCGCCATGAGAGCTGGCGGAGGTATTGCGCAGCTTTAAGAATTGCAGTTTCGCATACTATTTGCTAAAACCGAGGACGGCTGGCAACTCGGCATTGTTACTCTTCTATGGGACATTTCTAAGATTTTTGATATTTTCTTGTTTCAGTTATATAGTTTATTATTATTTTTTTAATTTTATTCTATGAATTCTAATTTTTTTTTGTAGTTTTCTCAATTATTCGTCGGAATCACTAGTGAGATATGCAATTACAACAATTGAATTTTTCTGATAGTCTGTATCAAGGTTCCTACCACAATTAAAATATATAACTTTTCAAAATTATCTAATTTTCAACATGGGACAGAGTATAAATAGATGAAGATTGTGAATATGAATGGTTCTAAGAAGTTGTTTTTTCAATTGATACGGGTCTTGATTCATGTAGGGTTTTGATCTAGTCGATGAAGAGATTCTGATTATTATGATTGAATATTTCACTGGCCAAATCGGTGATTTTTCCGGTAAGTTTCCGGCAACAATTAGACATCCCGGTAAAAATAGGATGAAGATTACAAAAAATAAAAATTTACAGGACAAAACTTAAAAAGTAATAAACGACGTGATAAAATTCCAAAAACATCAAATTTATGATACGATTCTTCCACCGAGGTTCTGCCAGAGATCAACTTGCAAAATTTTATGCTATTAGCACAAAACAAACGGGGCAGAAACCAATTAACATGTGTGGATCTCTATTCTCTACCTACAAAATCAGATATACATTGCTTGAGAAGAGGGCTCTCTACTAACCCCCATTGCAGGTCTCCATAAACAAAACTATAAAGAAAGCAAAAGACTAAGGTATCCGAATTCACTACTCTTATCACAAGCATAAATGATTTCGATCCCTCTGCAGTAATTTTCAACAATACACAGTTCTAAATCAAACGAGATCAAACCATGTTAGGCCTCTGGGGAAGCAGAAGATTGTAGAATTTATTGTGCAAGAAGAAGTGTTTTCCCTTGCTATCAACCGCCTTTTTCCACCCACACCACCCGCCATTCACTATTTTCTTGAGGTCGTCGTTGCCCGTGTAGTGAGGGTCCAGTATCAGAAACGCACAATCTCCACTGATGTCATTGTAATCAATCCCCAATAGAGTATAAGCTAAAACCCCTCCACCTGTAACAAAATAACAGTCATATCTTGTTTTAGTTTTTTTCAACTCACCGAGAATATCTTTTTAGGGATAATTACACACAAATACCCTGAGGTTCGACCTAATTACGCAAACATACCCTGCGGTTAGGCAAATTACAAAAACATATTACATATCCTATCAAAGAATTTTCATTACATTCGTTAAGTGGTGGCATGGAATTCAGGGACATTCATTCAATAAAACCTGATTTTATTTATACTTTTTAACAGAAAAATCAGGAAGATTACGTTGAAGGGGTATATGTTTCTGGAATTTCCAAATCTCAAGGTATGTTTGCATAATTAAGCCAAACCTTAAGGGTATCTGAGTGTACTTATCCCAAATTTATATGTATTTGCCGAGACTCATCTTCATTGCTCAATAAAACACGGACTATAGTATGAAATAAAGTAGGGCAAATTATCATCTACTACCCCTCAGGTTTGCCCAAATTATAGTATAGTTTAGTCTCTATGTCTTCAGAAATTACGAAAAACTCCATGAAATATCATTTTATTTACAAAAAACGCCATGAAACTATACATGAAGACAAAAATGCAAAAAATCAGCCTATTTCAGGCAGTGTTTTTTAATAAAGTGAAATGCCAGTAAGTTTTTGAAATTTCTGAAAACAAAGGGATGAAATTGTAATTAGCCAAACCTCAGGGGCATTAGATGTAATTCGCCCAATAAAGTATGGTAAATTTCTAACCAATCATTATGGGTGTTCCTTGAGTCTCGAAATGCAAAGCTAGCTCCCGACATTTTTCTGGAAGCTCAGATCCAGACCTCACATTAATGACCTTGCAACTCACCTGTTAAAGATCGGATTTTATATTGGTTAAAATCCCCTTTGATATATTTACTGATTAAACAGGACCAGCAAAATTTTCTATATAAAGAAAGCAAATATACAAAACTAATCTAAGCACTCCAATAACAGGATAGTTTTCAAAAAAATGGAAGGAGAATAAGGTTGTGTCGAAACTATCACAGTTAAGATCACGGTTCTATTTTTCCTGTTCTTTTTCAAATGCCAGGCAAAGAAATAACTGAAAAATGAATACTTACTCCAAGTAGCTTGTCTAAAACAAAACTCAACTCAATGGCTCCAATCCATTCGCGTGAACCAATGAATGATGGATCCTTATCGCCAATCTCTACCAGTGTCTGCTGTATTTCTCTGAAATAAGACGATTTTATTAATGAGGGCAACATTATTAGAACAAGATTAATAGTTTAGATGAAGAAGAAAATGCTCAAAGGAATTCTTTCTCGTGCAACATCCCATTATGTAAACTTAAGAATCTGTAAAATACCATCGTGTTATAGATATTGAAAAAAGTTTAATGCTTCTCTTCTAATAGGTTAAGCTTTTAGATGAGGAAGTTATTAAATATGGTATAGGAGACAGGCCAAAACAAGAGGTTCTGGGTTCGAACTACCTATCAAGCTTAAGACAATCAAAATCACCACTCAAACAAATTAAAGCAAAAGTCGGGGAACATGTCTATTAACATAACTTACAGAGAAAAGGTTTGCATCATTCCATTTGTTTACTAAATTACGAATGAAATGCCTACAATGAAATTGACAGGAAAAACCATGAGAGCATCTTAGAACGAAGCAAGAGTAACCCCCATACTCATTAATGCTATGAGCCTATGACTGATTCAAAGATTTTGATGAGGAAAAAAATTATAAGAATAAAGAGAATAAATCAGAGAAAACCCCCCTTGAGTTTTCCTTCATTAGTCTTTTTCCTAGTAACCAAAGACTTAAATTCTTTAGTGTTTTATTTTCCTTAACAAAATGCAAACATGCAACTGAATGTAATTGTCTCATATAGTGATGGAAATAATTTTTCCTCGCCAAAAGAACAGGAATATTATTCTTCTTCACAATGATGACAGAAATAAGAATTAAAGGCAAACATTACTCTTTAATATTGGTAATCAGCAATTTTACCAAAAATGATGGAAATCGCCTGTTTCTAACAATGAACACAGGATGGCCAAAACAGAGTCACACACGGAAAAGGGCAATGCCTACATCAAATGTTCTCTAAGAATTCACATGCAAGTTGGATGGAAGTGAAGAAACTACCTATGTGAAGGAACATCAATGGAGGTATAATGTTGCTGTCTGAACCATGAAATGATAGTCTGCAAAGAGCGATAAGCACAACCCCAACCCTGCCACGTAGCATATTTTTAATAACATTGATCAATAGTAAGAAGTAATAATCCGAGATGAGCAAATACATTTCAAATGATCAAAATCATTTAAATGTCACAACAAATAGTTTTCATTCCTTTTTTATATCATTAAGGTGGAGAAACTGAACCAAGAATTTTCTTTCTTCATCATCAACCAAGGCACAGTTTGTTACCCAGTATTATGTTTTGTCATCAATCCAATCCTTTCACATTTTTCCTATTTCTTATCAACGAATAGATCGCTTTACTTGTGTGACTTAGATGTTCAAGTCATTTTGATAATAAGAAGTTTGATCTGTTTTACCAAGAAGGTCTATGGTTCGAGTCCTTATAGCCCTAAACCCCTACAAAATGAATAATTTAAATAACAGAACAGTTATTTGAGAAAATTACAGTCACCTTAAAACAAAATACAGATATGAGCATTTACTCCCAAACTGGCCCGTATAATCTGGCTTTTATGTGAATTTGCAAAACATACGACTAACAAACAATCCACTTTTCTTGTTATGACTTCAACTTACATTTCATCTTTCTCTTCCCCACAGATTTAAACATACTTGACTTAATTACACTCATATGAGTGAACCTCAGAAGCCAGAAACCATACAGCTTATTATTCTTGCAGCCGTGAAGACATTTTAAACAACCACAGACAATTTAAAGAGCATACTTCTGGCAAAAAAAATAGTAACTTGCAAGAGAGAGCTGGGTTACCGAATCATCAAATCCATCATGGAGGTAATGATAGTACTCATAAGATCCTTGAATTAGAGAGGTATTGCCACCAGATACTGCAGAATCATCATAATCAGCACCAAGTTAAAGCAAAGTGGTTTGGATAATTAAATATGAGGTGAGCAGTAAGAAAAGAAAAGCAATAAAGTACAGTGCACGTGTAAGGTTCAAGACAACAATTACCCCCACTGCTCAGAATATCATGATGAACATCCTTCAGCAAAGTGGAGCCTAAGATATAAACATAAATCAACAATAAAAAATTAGAATGAACAAAAGCACCAAAAAAAAAAAAACTGAAAGCAGAGGGGATTGCATGAAGCCGAGTGTTTACCCTTTCGATTTGATTTATCCCTTTTGTTGTCCTTGACTGAAGATAAGTTAATTGCATTAGCAATTCTCAGAAGAGGGCGATCAAATGGCAATCCTAGTCTCAGGTGAAGGGATTTCCGAGCTTCAACTGAAAAATGCAAGGACAACATTGAAACTACTATTAGTTTTTTTTTTTTTTTTTGTGCTTAAACTACCATTAGTTGAACAAAGAATATAACACATATTTTGACCAATTTTATATGCATCTAAGATGCAGCTTTTGACGGTATCCTATTGCCATTATGGTCAATTTATCATGGAAAATAAAACCAATTAAGCAAAAGCACCTCATCGTTCTTTAACAGCAATAGTGATTACATCTGCTTAACATATCAACAGCCTAGAGGATATGCCCCACTGTAGTTTTCTGCATCACTAGCCTTAGAGGGCTAAATGTTTTGAGTAATTCTATGAGAACTTTTTTACATTTGATCAGTATTCAGTACAAACAAATTATCTACCGAGAGTCTTTAAGTATTTTTTAAATTCTCATTTTGCAACAGATAATTAAATGCTTTACATTATTAGACCGATATTTACAGTTCTCCATCTATATCAGAATACTATCACGAGTCTGACACATTTTTGGGGGATGCTTAATATATACCATACTTAATTGCTCTTCGTACTTGACATCCTATACTATATTCATCCAACCCTTCCTTCTTGCTGATTTTTGATAGGATTATATTTTCTATTTTAACATTTCAAACTACAAAAAGTAGGAGCCCGTGAATCTGAGAATTCCAATGTTTAACTAGCTACCCTGGAATACATAAACAAGATTTTCAAAATTCTTCTGGCCGGAGTTTGTTTAGTAAACTTTAAACAAAGATTACCTTGTTTCATTTCTGTCTCTCCATAGCTAAGTTCATATGAAACAGTGATTGGATGTGGAAAGCCTGGAGGAATGAAGTGGTAGGGGCGTAGCTACAGAGTAGTAAAACAACCTTTTCAGTACAGTTTGCAGTGACAAAAAGGAATAAACACAGTACTTTTGAAAACGGAATAATAGATGAATGAAGTATGATCATCTGACCAGTGGATGTTGTGTTAAGAGTTCAGGCAACATCTTGTTCTTCAATGAATGTAACTGATCAACTAATCCAGGGATTATTAACTTTGAAAGCACATGTAATAGCAGCATATTCTTGGTGGCATAGGTCACCACTTCCAGTTTATGGTTTACAACCAAAAGATTAGCTTCTCCCATTGCTGGAAAGAAAAGAAATGGTATCAGAAACAATTAAGAAGGGTTCTCAAAGTTAAAGTAGCTATTCATCAAAATCAATACGCTAAAGAACACAAGAAAATATTCTAACTGATGTTCTTATACCTGGAACATACTCAGCAATAGGCGCAGCTGGTTGGAGATTACCTCTTGACCTATTAAACATGACAGTGACTAGAATTTTATCTGCATCCTAAGAAAAAAAGAACTCAATAGCTGCTCCTAGAGTGATTCATCAAAGTTTCAAGATTATTAGCAGTATCAATACCACAAGAAAGACATATTACCTCTTCTATAGAGGTAAAAGATGTGAGATTCTTAGTTTCTGAGAAAAAGTATGAACATGAGAGAGATTTTGCAAGGGACTCTTCAGGAGTTTCAATTACAAAAGCATTTTGCGGAAGATCATCTAGCAGATCGCGTTCCGTTCCATGAATAATTACAGCCTGAGGTCCTCCTGACAAAGGTTTGTTGTTGGCTTCTATGATGTATGCAGCTTGCTGATCTCCAAGTTTCCGCTCCACATCTTCGATAGCTCGTGCATATGCTCCTTCGACATCTAAAAGAAATGCAGTGCACATAGAATGAGGAAAGGAAATATAAAAGCAAACCTCCTAGCACATGTGGAAGAAAACATAAGAACATAAAAATACCAATATGTATATCATATCCCTATAAAAGAAAGAAAGAACTATTACCATGGTTTTAGTAATTATTATGGAGTCTTTATGTATTGTGTTTCTGTGCTAGTTCTCCAAGTTATCTTCCATCAATAAAAATGTTGCAATGCACCCCCTTTTTTGACTTCCATATCTATCATTTGTTCAAGTAGCACTAGTTACCAGTGACATCAATTATATACTTAAGCCTTAAAAACATGAGGGGATTTGACTTGGCACATTCATGGAATAATTGAACTAAAAGGCAGAATGGTATTTCCACATCCCGACACAGTTATTTTGTCCTATCAAGTCACCTTCGAACAAGTAGAGAAGGAGTGGAGTAAGAAAATTTAAATCATGCACCCATTATTTACAACTAATCTTCTTTCTCACTTGCCTCTCAGTTAATTGGTTTCTATACTTCTTCCCATCCAAAGAGTTAACATTGAGTCCACGGTATCACCTACTTTAAGAGCATAGATTGAAGTAATTTTGTGTTGCAATGACAGTTTCTGTAAACTAAAAGTTAATTACATTAGCAAAAATAATAATAAGAGAGAGATTCACCTTTAGGATTGTTCAAGCTATAATACAGAGGCAACTTCAGAGGAAGTTCACACCGTACTATACAACCTTTCTCCCATATTTCCTTCTCGGCCTGATCGTCATAAATAACAGTGCTCACTTTCTCCAGACTATGTGAATTTCCTGTCCTTGATATGAAAAACTGCAGATCACGTTCTCCACTGCTGCTGTTAAGATCCAGCACAGCTCCAATCAACCCCTGATCTTCATTGTCATTACCATAAAGGGTATTCCTAAAATTCCTAGCAGCTGAAACAGCATTGCCCGCAATCTTTTCTACCTTCACTTCCTTCTTATCATGAACAATCAATGCACCAATCACTTCAAAACCCCTCGGAATTAGACTCCTGATGTCATCTGTCAGTCAAAAATTTGCAAATTTTGATTTTACATAAATAGATTGTTCAGTGATTCACGTCTCGACAGATGATTACACAAAAGAATAACCAGATGTTTCAATTTAACTCTGAAAATGATAAACAACATGAATAAAACACACAGAGATGCAACTGTTACAAAACGAGCTCTTTCCCAAAATCATTTGGAACTGAATTTACCTGATTCTTTGGGAAGGTGAGGGGAGAGGGGATCGGATGGGAGAGTGTGGAGACATCGGACTGTAGATACGATGCTAAATGGAGCCAAGTATGGGGAGCCGATCAGCCATTGTAGACCGGCTTCTTGCTTCAGTATCAGTAACTTCCGGCATAGGATTTTAACTACGACGCCGTTCTGATTGCACATGTTAGAGAATTTGGTAAGCGATTGAACCGAAACAGGTCAAGAGAAGAATCCACAACTGTAGATAATATTCTTGCAATTAGACTTCCTCAAATTTGTTTCTACTATTTACAATTTACTCTCTCAAATTTGAAAAATAATATTATAGTCCCTAATATTTTAAAGGGTAAATTACACTTTGCACCCCTGAACTATACTTCACGTCACATCTACTCCCTTGAACTATGAAATGTAATAAATCCCAGCAACTATGATCATATGTGCTCGAATAATGTTTTCATTCGATCTCAATCTTTTAGATCTATTATTCTTTTCAAAGTTGAGAACCTGTGAGATAAGAGATCAATTAAACACTCACTCAATCTTTTAGATCTATTACTATTTTATTTCATTTGAGCATCTCGATTGGAATCTTCACTATGTATATTCCTTATAAACGATCATCCCGTGTGAGTACAAATATTTGGCTACAATCACTTATTCATGAAATAGAGTATTACACAGTCGCACATGCAAGTCCAAATCAACACTTCCACTTGTAAATTTGGATTCTTTGACTTGGAGTTTAATTATATTATCGTATTAAAAATAATTTACCAATATATATTATATTAACATAATACATGAACATAGAGATTTACTAAGCATGGCTTAAAACCGCTAGTATTGGTGCATCTCCTAATATTAGAGTGCTGACTCCACGGCTACGGCTACCATTATCCATTGGAGTACACTTTTTCTAAATGTTAACTATGTAGAAAGAGGTTTGTAAGTGAGCATCAGCTAGTCACAATCCGTATACCCCTCATGCTACAGAAAAAGCAGGCTATCTACCCTTTATTTGAAAACATAGCTCAACCTCCTTAACGCAGACCTTCACGTTGGTTTTGTCCCCAAACATTGATGTTGAATTTGATCAAGACTAGTTCAATAACAGATATTATTTTTCTTTAAATAGGATTGATTTCTTTAGCTGGTTAAAACAAAAGGGCATAATTACACAAATCCTCTCATGTTTGTTTAAAATTTTGAAAAACTATCAATACCTTGAAACCTTACAAATTTTCTTCTAGTAAATTGAAATCTTACAAATACACCCCTTAAACATAAAAATATATGCATAATACCTCCTCGTAAATCTTACAATTACCCAGCAAAGTTCAGATAGTGGAATTGCAAATATCAAGGATTATGTGTATTTTGTGTGTTTGAAATCATATCATTGGTTTGGAACTCAGTTACCATGAAAGGTGAAAAGATAGACCATCAGAACAATAATTTGGTTTCAATTGTTTTTAATGTTCATATAAATTGTCCATTGTTTTTATTGGATGGAATTCATATGAATCGATATTGATTCAAGTTTAGCATTAATGGCTCCAAGAAATTAGCCAATCTAGCTCCATGTGGAAATGTAGCTTTCGGAAATAAGCCCTTTCTTAAGTCTTTAAGTCGTATGTTTTTGGGGCCATGTGGTCGTACCATTTCATAAACAAGTGGCCCAACAAAGGAATAGAAATGCCTTTTCAATGTTATTTTGAAATACTACAATCGTAAAAATATGAAATCTAATTTTCTCCCTAGGTTTAGACTTTAGAACACGTTCTGTACCACCGTGGACTACAGTGATTAGTCCTTTTATTGAATTGTAGGTTAAGAATTGATGAATTTCTTCCACTCAACCATACCTTCTAATTATTTAATTACTTTTATTATAAAACTAACTTATCATAAAAGAAAAACCACCTACCTCCATGGAGTATTCAACATCAAATAATTAATGAGGAATGCGTCCTACTAGTCCTATTGACTGTACTTTTTTCCGGCCCAAACGATTATATTTGTTTTCCAGGTTTTTCCGCAAGCTTTCCTCAGGATTTCAAATAGATTTTACCAACTCAAATTTCTCGTCAACAAATCTTGTAGTGTTCAGCAATACCAATATGCATCACCCACAACCGTGGGACTTGAACCCACGAATTCCGCGGTCACAGGACCTCCTTCACTATCTATATATCTTTTGATTCTTTTCCCATTTTTTCAACATGAGTAATATATAAGGAACCGTTTGGATATGACAAATTGCATGCAAAGTTAGAACTGTGAGGAGAACTAGTGCAAGTTGAAAAAGGAAGAATAATTTGCATGGGAATTAGTATGTAGGGTTAATGTTTGAAGGATGACATTTGATTTTTGTAGCCAAAGCATGTGCTGCTGTCTTGCCAAAATTTGAGGCTGATTGGTGGATAATGTCCTGTCTATTTAATCAAGCCATTAATGGAATTAAAAATACTTATAATAATTATATGTTGGTAATATCAATTAATGTGATATGTTATCCTTCATATTAAAGTAGTTACTTAAATAAGTAGTTATCAATTACTGACTCATTAAATGATTCTAATTTTTTTAAGTCTTTGTTAGTTAAGTTTAGACAAGTTAAAAGGTCCATATCACCTTTTTTGAAGGATTTTTTTTTTTTTTTTTTTTTTGTTGTTGCTCAAAATAGGTCTTTTGCAATTTATATCTGATAAAATTGAAAAGCCACAAACGTAACGATCATGACTAGATTTATTACCTTAATTATATAAAAGGACATGATTTATATATATTAAGAAGGAAAACAAAAAAAAAGAAAGAAAGAGCATTCACTACAGTACTGGCCGGCCTGGGGTGTGAGTTATTGTCGGTGCTAATATATGGCATGATCATCCAATTTTTAGATCCTTAGCGTACTATGCACGGGACCTCCTAAACAATTTTTGATATAATATTTTGTTCGTACAAATCGCATTATTGGTTCGGTAACTTTATCATTTTCGAATTTTGGTTCAGTTTAACTCGGCTTTTAAAAAGAAGTTCACCCAAAAATAAAATTTAGTGGACCTTTTTCGAAAAGCAAAGTTAAACCTAACCAAAGCCCAAAAATAGTAAAATTACCGGAAGAAAAATGTAATTTTGCCTACTATGTCCCGATATCATGTCGAATATCCGTTTCAAATACTTTCTAACTAGTATATATTAAAGAAAAAAAATCTGTATTGTATCTGTATTCTCGTATCCACATCCGTGCATCGCAGTCCTTCATGATTTAGTGAAGAAACTTTATGTCGGACTATTACTAACAAATAGAATTACTTTAAGATTATTAGGGTTAATTATATTTGGTCCCAAGAGATCAGTTTGCTAATTAATTAACTACAAGTTGTGATCCTCTTAGTCAAAATAATATATTACACTTATACTCTATAGAGATTTCATAACTACAAAAAATACCCAATTTTTAGGGTTTCATTAGGAATATTCAGTTAAGTTCTGGATTATTCCGTTAAAATTTTGACGAAATCCTGACGAAACCCTAAAAATTAGGTATTTTTGAGAATTATCAAACTATTGCGAGGTGTAAGTGCATGTACTATTTTAACTAAAAGGATCACAACTTATAGTTTAAACTACTACAAAATCGAAACGTTGAGCAAGTAGCTAAGTTGGGCGGATCTCCTCCAATTAGTCCACGACAATACCTCCGATTAGAAAAATATTGTTGTTTCTCATAGACACTCAATGAATGGATCAGATACCAATGTATTTATACTTATGTAGTATTTTGTTATACATTTCACGAAATTACGAACCAACATCTACATATATAGTAGTGCAAGTCCATGGCCAAATTGCATTTTTTATTATCATCTGAAAGTAGCATTTTCAGTTTTAAGGTTTTTCATTTTGCAATTTTAGTCCTGTAATTTAAAAAATATTGCAATTTTAGTCCTATGCTCTCTGGATTTCTAATTCCTTGCCGGATAATGCAGGACTAAAATTACAATATTTTGGAAATTATAGGACCAAAATTATAATATTTTGGAAATTATAGGACTAATATCGCAAATAAAAACATTAGGACTAATAATGCTATTTTTGGATAGTTACAGGACCAAAAATACAAGTAGGTCCAAGTCCATTTTCCTATAATTATTATAATTAATTATATATAGATATATGGGTTGACTCAAATTTAAATTAAGCAAAAATTTCATTGTAAATCTGAATTAAAGCCCTTCCCTCATTATCTTGTATACTACCAACTTATCTTGTGGGACAAGAATTTTTATGGACCGTCCATTAGAGCATATCATGTGATAAACAGTGATGTGGTTGTCCTTTAAGAAAGAAATAAATATGATAAAACTCCACCTAATTCTTAAATACTCATATTGATCAATTCTATATGATTAATTTATATCAAGGGATTACTAAAATTACAAAATTAATGCGCAGGGACAGTACCGGGAATTATAGGGGTGAATATAAAAATATCAAAAGTATAAATATAGTATTGAATTTATATATATATAAATGAGGGGGCAAATTCACAATCTTTGAATAAGTAGAACGACAAATTTTAAATAGGTAAGAGTGCGAGATTACAAATTTTCAAAATTTTGTATATAAATAAGGAGAGCGTATAGTACCGAAAATTTTGTGTTATTTCTAATTATCACGTACAATCCTGTAATGCAAAAATTAGAACCCAGAATCTTGTGTTTTTAAGACATTGCCCACTGCTCTCCCAGATTTTTTCAGTTGTGTTTAGGGATGTAAAATATCGAAATTTTTCCTTATTAATTATACTTAAATACTCTATATTTTCTCGGCTTTTTGCCTGCGGGTTGTCTATGCTATTTTTTAATAATACATGGTTCTATATGCAACATTACTAGAAACAAATTTTGGATAGAATGAGGGTAAAAATGTCACTTTATAGCCAATAAATCGAAAAAAACAAAGTCCGCTTACTAAGCGTGTGAACTCCAAACCAAAAACGGAGGATTTTGTGTGCTAATTAATTAGAAACATAATGTTTTTTTATGTAATAATTCATGTCACATGGTCGATCGTGCTAATCAGACATAACTGATAACACAAGGGATCTAGCAGCAAAAAGCTCTTAATATGAAGTTCACAAAAAATTTAGGGGGGCATGCAACTGTTTCTCTGAACCGGACGTTGGCTCCGTCTCTGTTAATGCATGTGTGAGAGAGAAAAAGAGAAAGAGAAAGTGAAAGAGAGATAAACTTTTTATGTTAATTCATGCCATGTTGTCCCGCTTTATTTCTTTATAATCCCCATTTGTTCTCACTCTTCTCCACAAACCCTTCATTTTAATTCTTCTCTCACTTAGCAATGGCATTCGTTTCAACCCCATTTCTTGTCCTCCTGTTCTGCTCTGTGTTCCCATCCCTCATTGCCTCCTCTGCAACCCTACAAGATCCTGAATTAGTTGTCCAAGAAGTACATAGGTATGTACAAACATAGTACATTTGCTACATACTATGTAGCTCAAACTAACCTTTTCTACAATTACACTCTAGCTTATCTAACAACGTTTTTTTTAAAAAGGATCAGTTACAAAAATTCCCTTGATTTCACGGCATTTACGAAAAACATCTCGAAACTTTCTATTTACACTCCTATGGGGTAAATGTAAGGTTTTAAGATTTTTTTTGCATTTTTAGGTAACCTTTGGGGGGCTTTTTAGTAATTTTCCATTTTTAAAAACGCAGGAAACTTAATGCCTCGAGGAGGAAACTGGGATTCCTGTCCTGCAACACCGGCAACCCAATCGACGACTGCTGGCGGTGCGACCCCAACTGGGAGCAAAACCGTCAGAAGCTAGCCGACTGCGCAATCGGCTTCGGCAAGGGCGCAATCGGCGGCCGTGACGGTAAAATCTACGTGGTCACTGATTCCGGCGACGACGACGCAGTATCCCCGAAACCGGGAACGCTTCGTTACGCCGTTATCCAAGAAGAGCCCTTATGGATCATATTCGCCCGCGACATGGTCATTCAATTGAAGGAGGAACTGATCATGAACTCTTTCAAGACCATCGACGGCCGTGGTGCTAGCGTCCATATTGCGAATGGTCCCTGCATCACCATACAGTACGTGACCAACATTATCATTCACGGTGTTCATATCCATGACTGTAAGCAGGGGGGGAATGCTATGGTGCGGGACTCCCCAGGACACTACGGGTGGAGGACTATATCGGACGGTGATGGTGTGTCCATCTTCGGTGGGAGCCATGTCTGGGTGGATCACTGCTCATTGTCGAGCTGCAATGATGGACTGATCGATGCCATTCATGGAGCCACGGCTATTACGATCTCGAATAATTATATGACCCATCATAATAAGGTCATGCTTTTGGGACATAGTGATACGTTTACACAAGATAAGGGCATGCAAGTTACTATTGCTTTTAATCACTTTGGAGAAGGGCTTGTGCAAAGAATGCCAAGGTAATATAATTGAATTTCTACTAGCTTGTTAGAGTAATATATAGTTATGGATTTAATTAGCTTTTAGCTTCTAGCTAGGTTATTTTTCTTGCAAGGAAAAATTTGCTTGCGATTTCATCCATCAACTTAATTAGTAATGGGAAATTTGAGATATAAGTTTATAGAAATGCATAATTTATCGTACTAATTTAAAAAAGTTGTATATCAAGGAAAAAAGTAACAGAAGTTATTGTGACATGCAGATGTAGACATGGTTATTTCCATGTGGTGAACAATGACTACACCCATTGGGAAATGTATGCAATTGGTGGGAGTGCTGCACCCACTATCAATAGTCAAGGCAATAGATTTCTTGCCCCTGATGACAGATTCAACAAAGAGGTGAGAAAAATTCATCACCTTATTTGTTTTATGTATTTCGATGCTATATTAGTTTAATCATAAATTTGAAATTTTGAATTTGAACTTTTAGAAGTGTGATTGTTATTGACAGGGAGAGTTTTTTTATTAAAATTTTAAATAGACTTTAAAACAAAAAATAATGTAATTATTACCCTTATAGTATTACTACTCATATTAATTACGTTAAAATGTTGTCGGTTAGGCTAACTATATATATATAATCCTATAGGCATGCATCGAACAAAATTTTGACACGACATGCTGTTTTAACGTTATTTCAATAAGGGTGAATTACATCTATTACCCTCCAGTTTTACTCTAATTACAATTCAGTCCCTCTATTTTCAGAAATTACAAAAGAGTTCATTCATATTTCACTCTATTACAAAGAAATCTCTGAAACTATCATCATGAAGCCAAAAAGTGCAAATAATCAGCCTGTTTCAAAGAGTTTTTTGCATTAAATAAAGTGATCAGTTGATAGAGAGAGTTTATTGTAATTTCTGAAAATGGAGGGACCAAATTGTAATTATCTCAAACTTTAGGTATAGTAGGTGTAATTCCCCCTTGAATCAAATACATGTTTTGACAATTCTAACCAACCTTTCGTTGTCGTGTCGGTAGATGTTTTTCAATAATACAAAATTTCTTAAATCGTTAATATTTCCAATACAGATATATGATAATGAATAACTAGAAATCTACCTTGTCCTAGCTAGCATTTCTACTTTTTCCAGCACAAATTAAAGTCTAAAAATTAAATTCAACAAGGACAATAAATATTGCTCTAGAAATAGGACTACTGGTACTGCACTGCCCCATTAATCAATACCTTATTATGAAAGAGACCACTATCATTTTAATTAGTCAATAGAGTTGCTCAAAAATAGCTAGAGTATTAATTTGTAGTCAAAATCACTTTTTGGTATCACATTTCATCTTATTTATTATGGGTTTCATATACGATAAATTCTAACGACCCCATTTACCTTCCTTGACTAACACTTTAGGGGGAATTTTCCTTAGTCGGGCGAATTTAGGGGATTCTATTAATTATACAATGGACAGAAAATGGAGTGTGGGATATAATTTGAGATTTTTCAGACTTTATGGGAATTTATATGAGAAGTTCGTAATAAATAAAACCAAATGAAAAATAAAATAAAATTATGACACGTTAGGGCATGCGAGGAATACGGGAAGAACAAGGAAAATTTAAATTTTTTTATTTTATTATAAGGATCATAATTTATTTGAAAAAAAAAGAAAAAGATATAATTTATTGAAAAGGTGTATAAATCATTTAAATTCATTTCCCCATTTTGAATTTTTCTCACAATATTATATTTTACAAATTAGCGTTCGTCCAACATGATAAATTAATTCACACTTTTTACTAATAGGTATAACACAGATTGATAGTTTGTACAATTTCATTATGTATGAATACTTATATTTTTTTTATTAAAATTTATGTTAACCAGTCTTGTCGTGGAGCCCATGTCGTATCCAATAACTTTAAAAAAAAACCGTGTGGTCATATCCATATCATATCGTACCCATATTGGCATGTCCGAGTCCATGCAATATTGATTACCAGCATTAATTTCTACAATTGAATTGAATTGGTGCAGGTGACAAAACACGAGGAGGCACCCGAAAATGAGTGGAAGAACTGGAACTGGAGATCGGAAGGAGACTTAATGTT
Organism: Verbena officinalis; assembly: GCA_958496215.1. Classification (NCBI taxonomy): domain Eukaryota; kingdom Viridiplantae; phylum Streptophyta; class Magnoliopsida; order Lamiales; family Verbenaceae; genus Verbena; species Verbena officinalis. The sequence continues at coordinate 5,213,789 of OY292385.1, forward strand.
GAATGGTGCCTTCTTTACGCCATCGGGGGCAGGCGCCTCGTCGAGTTATGCTAAGGCATCAAGCTTAGGAGCAAGGCCCTCAACCCTAGTTAGCTCCATCACCTCCGGTTCCGGTGCCCTAAATTGCCGGAAGGGTTCACGTTGCTAATTAAAACCCTAGCTAAAAACTGCTATATATGTGTATATATTGTGGCATAATTTCAAGATACCATGCATATTTTAATATAAATTTCATTTATGGGTCTTGTGAAATGTTTATAATTAATTAATATTCGAACTAAGAAAATTGGGGACATGGTCCAAAGGACTTAAGGTTTTTATTATATTTTTGTTTAAGTTGGTTAAATTACATTTGGATTCCCCAAAAATTTACCGAGGTGAAGCTTTTGGCGGTTTACCCTTAATTATAAGGGGTTCTTCCTATTTTGTTAATTACATATAAGTTCATCATGGATTAAAAAAATAAATTAAAAGAAATGTAAATTGTAAAGGACTCATGTCCACCCGGCACTACTAAAAAAAGTTGTTGAGACACCGATAGATATCAGTAAAAGTAGGATATAGTGACATTTTAATTTCGAGACACTAACTAAAAATGTCATGCAATTAGATGTCATTATAGTTTTTTCGAATGTTTTTAACTTTTTATGAAGTTTCAAATTATATTTTGAATAGAAAAAAACTAGAGTTACAATGACACTTTCTTATTGTCTAAAACAGTGAGTTATAGAGACATTTTTAAATAAATATCACAAAAAGTGTTTAATGAACCATTTTTTTTTAGTTGTGTGGTATTATCTTTATGGATTTGGATTTCTCCGTCTCTCCTTGCTCTCAATTACACAAATACAAGAGACATATATAAAGCAAAATACGTTGAAAGCCCAATAGGGATTTCATTAATTCAAGAAGGTCCAATTGGTAGCATTTGAACTACAATATTGATCTGATCATTCTAAAGACTATACTGCAGCCCAGGAAAATAATTGATCCAATGTAGATTGGATTGGTTGAACCGATCCAACCCGACTTTCAACTCGCCATCTCCAACCCGAACCTGATTTTATTGGGTTCGATCGGGTAGGTTTGAGAATAACAGAAGCACACATAAGTCCTAATAAACCTATTATAAAACCTAAATTTCAAGATCTGGGGTGATATTGTAGAACTAGGTCAGACTGACCATATCCAAAAATGACTGATATTATAAGTTAGTTTTTATTACTTCGAAAATTAGCAAAATATCCCTCAAATTTTGTTATACGTGTAATACTTTAGTCGAATTTTGACATTATTACCGATATATTGTCTCTTGCAATCCAACAATGTAATATAAGAACGACCCAAGTCACGAGATGCCCCTCTTTGCTTTGATCAAAAGGAAGGGCAAAGTTTCGTTTTAAGAGACTCGATTCAGTTCAAAGTCGACTTCAATGGAATTTAAAGTCTAGTCAATGATGGTGAAAGCTTCTCATTGCTACAAATTCTCCGAGTTTATATGAATAATGAAATTCCAGAAGAAAAAAAATTTATTATATTATTTTTTTGGTTTCTTATCCAATTTATTTCCGGTTTGGCTACGACAGATGCCTACTTCAGAGTAACCCTACCAACCTAATTACTCCACGAACAAGTTAGAATTCAAGACCTAAACCAGGAAGATAACCTAATATTATCTATTCCATTATGTGGCCTTGACAGACACATCCCAAGACTTTGATTTTCTTTTTTTCATTTGTTTTATAGTAATGATAAAATTGGAAAAAAAATGTGGGGAAATTGATTAGGATGACAAGTTTGAAAAAGCTGGAAGAGTGAAGGATTTATAGTTATAAATTTATAGTGTTATTTTAATTGATAATGTGAAACAACATATGCGTAATAAATAAACAAGCTTGGCACTTATCTTATTTTAATCCTTCTCGAACAGCAGACTATAACTTGGAACATATATAATTTTAAACTTGAGTCAAGTCTTAATCCAATAAATAATAAAATAGTGAAAATTAAACATAAGAGATTTTCAAACCAACTAATCCGAAATTACGTCTAATTGATATAAAAGATTCTTGCTATAAATAATATTTTCACTCGTAATTATTTGGCGTTTTTGGTATATCTAAGACTTGAATGTTTGTGGGCAATATTGTTTTTGATATTCTTTGATTGTTTCGTTTATTTTACTGCGATTCGTTTTCTTTTTATTTATAGGGAACTCTTACTCTTGAGAAGTGCGCGAATTGATAATTGAGTGGGTGAGAATGTAACTCATCTCACATTAATTAAGAATTATGACCTGAATAACTTATAATGATGAATTATATTTCGCTTTAACAAGGAAAGAAGTGGACTAGTCTCATAATTTTTTATTTTCACATGAGTTTCAACATCATTATATACTATTAATTTTTCCAATTTAGAGAATCCTATGCCTACAATCTAGGAGTGGAAATCATCAAATAGTTTTAACTTTTATCCACCACGCTAATTATACTAATTGTCTTAAAACTATATTTTAGGTTATTCATACTAATCAAACGTTTTACAATTACACACGTACGAAGAATTTTCTTTCAAGGAATATTCAATCACAAATAGCCTTTAAAAAAGAAAAACACACATCTTGAAATTTGCGATTTTTATAATTTTACTATTGAATATTGCAACTTTATACTTATTCTTGAAAGATATTTATAAAAATTTCAGACGTATTATGTATATATTTTCATGTTTTAAAGGGGTATTTATAGAGTTTAAGTTGACCAAAAAAATATTGGTAAGATTCAATATTTCGATGGTTAATCGATTTTTAAACAAATTTACGAGTTTGTGCAATTATCCCAGAGAGAAAATGACGAGATGGCCTTGCATCCATGCTGTCATAAGCGCGTGTTGAGTCCACGAAGTCGGTCCTGTCCTGGTTAGGGCTCTGTTTGGGCGGGCTAAACAGCTTTTGTGGGTTGGTATATATATAGAAGGCAAGGGACACACTATCCAACTCGTTTCCCAGCAGCTACTCTGTTTTCTCTCTTCATCATTCACAACTCTCACGCGTTCTAATTATCGCTGAAAATTTGAGTTCGATTTGTCATTTGCGAATTGTTACTACCAGCTGATTTAATATGGACCGATCGCTGAAGAAGTTTTCCGGCGAAATGGGGTTGAAATCAACTCCTACGGTCGACGAGGTGGTTGCCGGAATGCCTGAACCCGACGTTAACGTTGTTACCTCCGCTGGGATACTTATTCCAGCGCACTCCAAAATCCTGGTATTGTCTCTTTCTCCTGAGGATCCTGAAAATTTTGTGTTCATCAGTTCAGTTATATATATAGTTATATACTCTTCCTTGTGCCGTTGTTCGATCCGTAATATCCTCAAAGAATCATCATTGTGCTCAACTATTTGTGCAGGATTTTACCTCCTAATTCGAATGATTTACTCTCGACTAACAAATCCAATGAAATAGAATTAATCTGCAGATATGAATGCATCCATTTGTGTTTTTGCGATAAAATATCTGAGTTGTTTTTTTAATTTTTGATGATGTTTCGGGTAAAATTTGACAGGCCTCTGCATCACCGGTGCTGGAGAGCATAATCGAGAGGCCGCAGAAGCGGCGGAGCTCCGAAAGGAAAATTCCAATACTCGGGGTGCCACACGACGCCGTCTCCGTGTTCATCCAGGTTCTCTATTCCTCCAAGTGAGTTTCTCAGCAACACGTGGAAATGCAAGCTGTTATTTCTCCAATATTCAAATAAATAATACTCCATATTCTTCATCATTATTATTTTATTATAATACTTTATTATTTGCTTCATATGAGAATCAAAACCGACTCTCACGTAACAAGTTGAATAACATACGGTTTTCTCATGGCCTGTAACTTCGGACCTGAATTCGACCAATTAAGAGGGAATTAAATATTAGATTCTTGTTTAAAATCACCGTCCATATTTTTTTAATCCAAGATGTCAGGAATAACAAATACTGTCACCCGAAATCCTTGTCATGGGAAATGACCGAAATGTCCTTGTTTCACAATCAGCTGCAGAGAGGAACAAATGCAGAAGTATGGGATTCATTTGCTAGCTTTGTCGCACGTCTACTTGGTAACACAGCTAAAGCAGAGATGTACAAGAGGGTTGGCGGAACAGTTGAACACTGATAATGTGGTGGATTTGCTGCAGCTTGCAAGGTTATGTGATGCACCTGATCTTCGCCTCAAGTGCATGAAGTTCTTGTCAAACAATTTCAAGGCTGTTGAGAAAACTGAGGGATGGAAGTTCTTGCAGAGTCATGATCCTTCTCTTGAGCTCGAGATTTTACAATTTATCGATGAAGCTGAATTGGTATATAATCTTTACGTAATCCCTTCTTGGAAACTACAACAACTTTTTCTTGCTTAAGAGTTGAAGTTGATTGCATCCAACATCTATGTTGTAGCTAATCAGTATAAAAGACTTGCTGATCAAAATTGAAAGCCTGAGTGTATCTACGTGCCTTGACCACAAAACTACATGAATTTTAAATTTAGAAGATTTTTTATCAAATCATTAGCCATAACATAAGGTTGGGTGCAATTAAGTCTTCAAAATTGTGTGAAGAATGAGAATTGAAATTCAGTGAAGTAATTATTTGAATTTTTTTGATGTGATAGAGAAAAAAGAGGACTAAGAAGCATAGGGAGGAGCAAAGTTTGTATATACAGCTAAGTGAAGCAATGTATTGTCTTGAGCATATATGCTCTGAAGGGTGCACTAATGTTGGTCCGAATGATATGGATCCGACCCAACATAAGGGTCCGTGCAGCAAGTATTCGACCTGCCATGGGATTCAGCTTCTGATTAAGCATTTCGGTGCTTGTAAGAAAAGGGTTAATGGAGGATGTTTACGCTGTAAGCGTATGTGGCAGCTTTTTATGTTGCACTCTTCCATTTGTGACCAAGCTGATGAATGCAGAGTTCCACTATGTAGGTATATATTTGAGACCTTTTTATCCCTCTGTTAGAAATATCCATATTGTTTGGCTGCTTTTCATTTCCAACTCTAGAATATAATGCATTAATCATGCCATTAAAACATGTGATTAGGTCCCATTGATATGAATTTTTCACCAAAAAGACAAATCAAGCTGTCATTGTAAGGTCATGTTTACTTCATTTGTTCCCTGGAATCCTATTTCTTGACTTCTCCTAAGTAATTTGTAATGGCTCACGGACATATTTCTATCCTGGACCCATTCATTATACACTGAATAGGATGTCTTTTAAGTTTTAAGTAGTTGGGATAAAGTTGAAGCCGACACCATATTTCCTTCCTCCTGATCCGATTCGACATGCTCTAATTGAATGGTCTGAAAATGACATAGCATTGCTGATAGTTTCAAGATTAAGACACACAGTGTTATTCTTTATCTTCTTGCCAAGAGAATGATAGAAACAACTTCAAGTTTTTAATAATTTAACCTTTGGAGCATGTAAATTAACTTTGTTTTTACCCGTTTTGTGACAGGAAATTCAGGTTAAAGGAACAAGAAGAAGGAAAAGGAAGTGACGAGCTTTGGAAATTACTGGCGAGAAAAGTGATGTCGGCTAAAGCTATATCGTCATTGTCTCTCTCCAAGAGAAAGAGAGAGGAGGAACGAAGAATGGTTGAGGACCATCAACGAGTGAGAAGCTTTAAGTTATAAAACTTAAAAGTAAGTGGAATTTATGAAACTAGTTCATTGTCTGTAACTTGTATTTAGTTTGTTTACTCTTGTTTCTTGCTATGGACCCCTCTGTTTTATTTGTGGGTAGGTGGTAGCAATGAAATAGTTCAACTAGATGATGATCAGGGGTAATATTAGTAATAAATAGTCTTATATATTGTGGGTGAATGTTCTTTTATCTATTCATTTATTTGTATCATCTTCTCCAGAAAATTGGAGCTTTTTTGTATCATTTTCACTATCTATTTTCAATTTTCACATCAATATATAACTTTTGTTGTATTCTGATCTATTTGTTCAAATAAAAATGCATTATGAAAGAAAAAAAATTAGGGGATCAGAGTAACAGCCTCCCTGTAAGGTACTTTTTCATGTATGAAGCAAATAGCTATCCCCTTCTATTAGGTGAAGGTCTAAGTAGTATGAAAGAATAAAGATCCCATAAATGCGACTAATATTGTATTTTTTGTTTCATTTTTTTATGAATTAATTCACGTGTCCTCATTAAATGTGATAAGTTACATCAAAAATCCTAGTATTAAAAAATTATAGCGGAAACCCTATTATTAAAAAGATTATAATATAAACCTTCTTTTATCGGTCTTAACAAAAGAATATGTATTATAGTGCTCCGAAAAAATATAAAATTAATTGGAACTTCAAGTTTTGATTTCAACAAGATTGACCCAGTATTTACAACCAGCGAGCTAATTATTGACAATGCAAGGTTTTTTATTTCCTTTTTTGTAACACAGACAACAGATTGACCTAAGGGCCGTGAGCCTATAAAATACGGACACGGATATGGCAACACGATATAGATACGGTAATACGAATTTTTTTCGATATTTTATACCAGAGAAATGTCAGACACAATGTCGGACAAGACACAATACGCTAGGTTAAGATGTTAAAAAAATGTTCGTGCATCATCATAGCTGTGAGCTAATTATTTGCAACACAAAATTTTCCAACTCATTTTTATAACACAGAACTAATTATTGACAACACAAGATTTTCTAACACAGCTAATTATTGATAGCATAAAGTTTGCTGACTCATTTTTTATAACTTTCGGTGCAATTATATCTATAATAAAATCATTAATTCAGTCGAAAAAGTTGATGTAATGGTATATTTATTTATTTATCAATTAATGCTGAAACTAAACTAAACAAAACATCAGGACCCTCAACATTAAAACTATTCCAAGGCAACAACTTTAGACCATTCTTCCCTAATGTAGTGATCCTGTATTGAAAAACGTTTAGTCACTTAGTTGTAATTTGGAATGGAGTCAGGAATTTTTAGGAGAAAAAACGAGATTAAAATATGTATATAGTATGAATTTTTTTGGTTAATTAGGAAGATAAAACTATAATTTTTAAACAAGTGAGAGGGATAAAATCATATTTTTCTAAAATTTTGTTTATAAAAATAAAATTTTCAAAAATTTTAAGGAGCAATTGCCACCATTGGCCCGAGTATTGACTCCGTCACGGATTGCAATATAATGTTGAAGCCGTTGATTAGTTTTACTTACATGTGAAAGAAATACTATTAAGATGGCTCTTTTTCTTTCTTTTACATTTTCTTTGTCTTCTCTTGGTAAAGCCACCGCCTGGCGACTATAATCGAAAAACCTGCAAGAATCAACAACTTATAGATTAGTTAATCTCTACAATGTCCGTAGTCTCTAAAAAAAACTAGTGTACAGTCTTGCTGTATTTGATACTGTGTGGATATCCGTATCCGACATTTTTATAATGATAAATATTGAAAAAAATATATATATCGTCTTGTCCATATCCATACATTATAGACACTAATACACGGATACGATATTTTTGTGGTCCTTGCAGTGTCCGAGACGACTTCAATCCGAGGGGACACATGTCTTTCCGACACGCTGGAGACATGACTCCAACACGGGGAAGGACACTGCAAATTCAAACTTCTTTTTTTTTTTTAATTTTTTCATATTTTAAGTGTCGTCATTTGTTTGAAAATGAAAAAAATGTAAAGTAATGAGGTGTATAAATATATTTCTTTCTCATTTTAAATTTGTTCTCACAATATCATCATCCACAAATTGTCGTTTCTTTCATATCATATCCATGTCAGTGCAACATTGATCACATGTTATCTCAATTCTCTGCTATTGCGCCTATTATATTAGTAGTCCATTATGCCCCTCATTTTCTGAAGGAAAAGGCAAGATCTTTCTTTCAAGAAACATGTTAAGATATAATTACCAGCGTATCAGAAAGTAAAAACACAAATGACAAGGATGAACCATATAAGAACACGTAAAACGATACTGTACAAGTATATTACATACCACCCCCCTTTCACTTTAAAAAATTACCGTGTTACTAAACTACCAATAAATCTCAAGTTCATAACCACATTATATACAACACTAATCCTTCTTCATATTTCATTGGCAAAATTGCAAGTTTCATCTTGTAACTTAGATATTTTCAACTTGATGTCCTGTTCGAATTCACTTTTATAATTTTGTCCTATTAGCCGGAATTCCTAATTCTCACCCGAAATTCACAGAAAAAAATCAGTAATGCGGCCAGTAAGATACTTCATCACAACTATCAGATTCTCCTTACTGTCTAGGTCAAGATCCTCACATTAATTGACAAGAACTTCTCAAAATTGCCAGTTTTCAGCATGAGACTAGTATAAATAGGCGGAGATGGAGAAACGTGGAATATTTTGAGAAGTTATATCTTCTTCAATTGATGTGGAATCTTAGCCTCGACAATGAGAGAATCCAATGTTTGTGATGGAGTGTATCACCTGTAGGACTAATTTTGCCGAAATTCTTAAATTACAGGACAAATTTGTGGAAGTGAATTCAGACATGATGATAAGTGGAAAGTATCCAAGTTACCGGACCACTTTTGCAGTTTTGCCTATTTCATGCAAAGCCACTTCATAAAACCTGCAAAGTGTATCATGTCCAAATACAAATGTTTCCATTCTTATCTGATGTAGCCAAAGGCTTCCCAAGATTACTCCACGAACAGCACAATACCGGAGAAGTATGTTCCTTCAAAGTGGTCACTATTTTCGCATTCATTACCGACCAAACATTCACAGACCCATCAGCAGATCCAGCAGCAACATAACCATCATCAGGGCTCAAACAAGACCTACTCCAACTAGAAGCCACTCGACTCCCATTCCCTCTCAGAGTTGCACAGATTTCAAGACTACGCATATCAAACAAATTATGCAAATTATCCCTCCCACTCGAAAGAATCACATTCCCGTTCCTCGACAACGACAACGAAGTAACAGCAGAAGAATGTGCAGCAATTTCACTCAGAATCTTTCCCGTCTGAATATCCCACAATCTGATATTCCCATCAACATGGCCAGAACAAATTATCTGTCCATCCATACTAAAACAGAGTGCATTGCAATTGCTGTGGAATAAAAGAGTATTAACACAATATCCTTTCTGAAGATCCCAAACTTTTATGGTACGATCATAAGCAGAGCTCACGACATGTCTGTTAGACACCTTGCTTACATCCACAGCACAAACTTTTTCCACATGTCCAGTCAGAGTATGTCGAACCCGACCCGAATTTACATCCCATACATATAAAGTATTTGAAGTACTTGCTGCAATAACAGATTTGTTATCATGGGTAATGCAGATATCAAGAACAGAGCCCAAGCATCCATAAAGAGAGCGAGTTAATGAACCCGTATTTGAGTCCCACATTTTGACAGCTTTGTCTTGTCCTCCACTGACTAATGTAGTGGAATTATGGTCGAATAATATGGAGGAGCAGCCACTTTCATGGGCAGGGATCCTCTGCTTGCATGTAGTGGGAACAGTAGACTCTACGTAATACTCTGCACCTTCTTCACTTTGGCGCACTACACCATCAACATGTTGACGAGCAAGAAGTTGCATATTGCTTCCTTTCAGGCGATCCAGCATGTCTTCATAAATAGCATTTGCCTAATAAATGAAATATTTAATTACCAAAAACACAATAATCTACTAGCGGCTGGAGCACAGTGTGTGCAAAATAGCAAATAAATATAATATAACTACACATTTATAATTATTATACATAGTTTTAAATTTATAAATACTTGTGAAATTTAATATATATTTCATTTTTTTCAAAAACTAGTGAAAAATTGAATAGAGAAGAGAGAATGTCTAAGAGGCATAGGGGAGAGAGAGAGAGAGAGAATCATGGGATAGTGGGATAGGAGAGAGCGGGAGATAACAGAGTGAGTTGGTTGCTAATTTACATTTATAGGCTTTATTATATACTTTCCTATATTGATTTGTAGAGGTTAGTTTTGGAAATTCATTTAAAGTACAGAAAGTGATGTACCACATTAGGCCTTCACGCTTAACTAATAGTACAGGAACCAGTTGGCCATACAAACAAAAACCAGAGCAATTAAGCCAGGTAAGGAGATGAAGGGTCAATTTGAAATCTAAAAGTTCTCAAACCTCCATCCTTGATCTTCTTACAGGTTGAACGCAATCGAGGTAGAATAAATATAATTTATTAACTTATTCCAACTGATATATACTTTTTCAAAGTGATATGACTTAAAAAGAAATAAAAAATGATAGACCAGAAAAAGTAATCTTCATAACTTTAAAGTCCATATCATTCTGTCAAACACCCAAATAAATGAACAATCCATCAACACTAGATATGCAAGCACTCGCAACTTATTTGTAATCCACACAAGAAAAGTAAGAATGAGTGATGATGCTTTACTGCAGAAACAAAAGATATGGATACCTCATTCAAGCGCTCAGCATCTTTCATTTTCTCCAACATCCAACGGTCAATTAGCATCTTGTTTTCTGCCTCTGCATTGTCCGCTCTAAGAGTGGCTGCTTCAAGTTGTCCTCTAACTTCCTGATGCTCACTCATCAACAGTTCCAGAGCTTTAGTCTTTTCTTCCAACAGCTCAGCTAAACGAGAACATTCATCCCTGCAAATGAGCAACAGCTAAGCTCGCTAATTCAAAAAAGATTGAATCTACATAATTGAAATTTACTGCATGGTAAGAGATGGATAATAGGTAAGCTTAAGATAAAACCTTGCTTCAGTCAGCTCACTTTGCAACTGATATATCAAGGATTCTTTTTCTTGTGCTAAAGATTTTGAAGCTCTTGATTCAGCTACTTCCACCACAAGTTGTTCCGATAGTCGAGATTGAGCTCTGTAACATTGCTGGAGCTCCAGTTCAAGATTTTCAGCCTTCTCTTTCCATTCGGAGCCCTTTACAATAGATCATTACCAGACTTAAGCCAAAAAGTATATATGAGGAAATACATGTGTAGAGAACTTTTAAAAATAACACTACTATGAGATATGAGAGAAAGAACAGAGGACCTAAGATAGTTCACTACGATGATCAGTAATTCCTGATACTGGCTTTAATTTTCTAGGTCCAGTAAACATGGTCTACAATCCTATAGCTATTTTGTGCAAGTAATCCACTTTCAGTAGATTTCGTGTGCTGCAACCATCTTGAGTATTTTATCAACAGTACAAATCTTAAAAAGCTCTGGAACAATCACTTCATGTGTCTACAGATTGGGTTCAATATTTAGCCAGATAGTATATTCAGACTCTTACCCTTGGACATAATTCAATACACAAAGCTTATGTGATTTGCAACCCAAAGATTCAAAAACACCACTAGGCAAATAACTAGATACAATATTTCGGTATTAAACCACAGACTTTCCGACAACAGTCTAGTTCGGGTAGTGTTAAAATCTCAATAGAATTCCTTTCAAAAAAAGATTAATAGAATCATTATAATTGCATAAAACCATTGGTGTGCAGTTGTTTTGGTTTGTAGTCAGCTTATGCCACAATCACAGAGAACAAACAACATGTAATTCAGTTAAATAGAAATCTTGGAACTTCAACCAACATCTATTCCCTTTCTAGTCCACCACCAGCTGCAATTAAATCTTTTTCTCTATTACTAGTATAATTCTAGTTATTAATCATGTTAATCAAAGCAATCCATTCTTTCAATTGCATATATCATCTACTTTTACTCCATATTTGAATAAGAAGTATACATTGCCAAAACAGGAAATCCTAACATCAAAACCTCCTTTTCTCTATTTATTTCGCTTAATTGAGAGACAGAAACACATATAGCTAACTCCAAATCTTTCAACACCACTTGCAAAGATTTTGCTAAGTTCCTATATAAATATTTAAACTGGAACAGAAAATAGATGGGCAACCAAAAAATCTCTGCAGCACACAAAGATAAATTAATCAACTAAAATCCGAAACAATAAATTCAAATAACCTGAGATAGAATCGGGCGAGAGAGAGCGATAAAAGCAGGTGAGTGAGCTCCCTCTTCCAGTAAATGCCGCTTTTTCAGCGCCTTCAAAGCGTGTTTTATTGCCGCCATTGCTACGTCATCCTGCGACCTGTAAACACCAAATCACAGAAAGACAACAATACAAAGTCATCATCAATTCAACACCAAAAAAAACAAAACCCACAAAAATAAAGTCAGCTAAATAATTCGAAAATTACATGTTGAAGTAGCGGGTATTTGTGGGTTTCGTCTAGGGATTTGAGAAATCGAATTTGAGTGGGGGAAATTGCTGATGATTGTGATAAAAACGAAGAAAATTAGAATAAGAAAAAATAATTAAGATTTCTTGTTTGCTTGATTTGTTTCAGAATCTTATATGCTACAGAGTTTGCTCGGAAGAGGATGTTAATAGCGCCGCTACAGTTACAGGCTGTGATATTGCGCGGTGAAGCAACGCCACCCGGGTACGGGTTAATGTGGTGGATCGGGTTGCATACGTGTGCCTTGGATCATTGTCTTTCCCAAAGATGATCCATTTAAATAAAAGAGATATTTAATTTTACTCTTGAGAATAAATTCTATTGTTAATGTTGAATTTATATAGTTCTCATCTAATTAATTAACGTTATTCCTGTTTGCTTCCTAATCGTTTTTTTTTTTTGGTTACAAATTGACTCCTAAATTCACACGTTTTGAAACTATTTAGGATTATAAAAACCCATTATATGTTGGTCGATTTGGATTTTAGTTCGAGAGTACACTCAACATATTGTATTCTTATAAGTAATGACCCAGTGACTTTATTTTCTGGCTCTGTCATTGGACGTGGGTGTGGAACACGGTGTTGGAGAAAGCACAACATTGCATGATAAATTTTTTAAAAATATCCGTGCATCATAGGTTTAGATGTATCATATTTTACCTATTATGTACATAAGAACTATGGATAATTACAAAAAAAAAAAAAAAAAATAAACCTTGAAATTAAGTATTTTTTTTAAATATACCTTGTGATATTACAAGTACCCCATTAAAGCATAAAAATATATACATAATACACTCTAAAAGATCTTACAAATACTCCTGTGATACACGGACACCCGAAGTGTAAAGTTATAAGATCTCAAGGTGTTTTTCATAAACAGCGTAACTGATAAGTGGTTATATTGCGTGTTTTTATATTACAATTGCCCCCATTCTTTGATGTTTAATTATTCTTATTTATGTGAATTGATCCAATTTGTTAATTTGGGTGTAGGATTGGAGATTTTGTTCAAAAGAAGCTAAAAGTCGCAAGTTTGGAGCTGTTTTGTACAAGCCACGTTTACGTGATCACGTATTCAGGTCCAGTTCGCTGAGAGTCCTATCTTGTGCGGGATTCACTTTCCTTTTCGGACTCAAACTCCCTTTCACGCGTTTTCAGCGATCTTGAACCAGATTTTAGGCGACTTTCTGCATATTTTTACACTCCTTTCCTTATTCAATTATGGGCTTTTGTTGGGCTTGGCCTTGGAGAGATAATTACACACAAGATTGGAGACTTGGAGAGTAGGGGGACGACGCTAGGTTTTACAGCAGATTTCCAGGCCCCTTCTGAGAGAGACTTGCAGCAGATTTTTGAGAGAAAAATACACAGCAGCTTCATCAGGTTCTGGACGAGAAATTGAGAGACAGATTGGAAGATAATTGGAGTTTTTGACCTTGGAGACGTTCCATCCTTTCATCATCAGATTGTCATCATCGATTGGGATTTACTTCAGTGAAGCAAACATTGTTTTATCTTCTTTTGTTTTCTTGTTTAATTATGAATTCCATAGTTTTTAATTTGTTAGATTTTATTATGAGTAGCTAAAACTATTGTTCTAGTTGGGGGATTTGCCTAAGTTTGATGTACTCGTGAGACCGAATTGTATTAGATTTCTACCTTTTGATATTTATATGAATCTCTGTCTTTCTCGTTTATTGTGATTTATCTCTTTATTCGAATTAGCTACTTGAGTATTTGAGTGAATTACATAATGTCTTTGCATATGTTGAAGGGATATTTGATGTATGTGAATTTAAAGACGAACTAGTGTAGGGTAGTTGCAAAATTATTATCCGGGGCACTAGTGGGATTCAATAATCGGGTTTAAATTAGCACGGTGTTAGTGTTTAATTGACTCGAGTCTATGTTTCTTAGATTGAATGTTGTTAATAGATTAAACTCCTAGAGGTGTTATCGAAGGGTTGTCTATTAATTAGGGATTAATTGTAAGGCGTAGGCCCTGATTAGTATAATCTTAAGAAGAAACGAGGTCGTCTAAGGTAGTTGATGACTATAGTAGGCTTATCGATAGTAGATTGATTATTCTTGCGTCCGGGATCGAGTCGAAAACTTAGGTAAATTATTCCCCAACTAGGCATTTTTCCCATATATTTTAATTCCTATATTTTCTTGATTTATTTGCTTAATATTTGCTTGATTGTCTAGTGGTTGTTATTATTAATTTGTTAGTTGAATTTGCATGCAGTAGCCGTGTAGTAGTAGGATTCATTTAGTTCTATTTTGTTTCATTAGTTTATTAGTTCTAAGTTGTTTGACGTTAATTTATTAGTGTAATTAGTAGTTTAATTGATTAAAACCAAAAAAATCCAAAAAGCTCCTCATTTACTTACTTTCGTTATTTTTAATTTCTTAGGTGATTATTAGTTAGAAATTTAGTTATCCAAAATCTCTCAAAACCCCCCTTAATTAATTTCTCTCGTTGTTATTGGTTCTATAAAAGAAAATTTGAAATCCAACCAATCCCTGTATTCGACCCTATTTACCACTGTATGCAATTTTGTATTATTTGATAGATTGGAATTATAATTATTATTTTTGGTGGATTCGACACTCATCAGTAACCTCAGGAAGATTTTCCTAACTGGCATAAAAGCAATAGTATAATGTGACCATCGGATGATGAATCTATGCATCCAATGTTTCAAGTCTATGTTCACATCAATAATGTTACAATTTTTTAGTATATAATAGAAAAATATATGTATGTAAAATGTAATAGCTCTGGCTAGGATGACAAATGATGAAATTTTGTCAAAAGAATGTAGATAGATAAAGGAAAAAATACAATCACAAAAACAATCTGCAACAATGATAAAAGAGTGACACTTTCCAGAGAGCAATGAAGAACTATATGAAACTATACCCACCCACATTTCATTTCCTCATAAGAAAGAAACAGTGAAAAGCATCACAACCCAAACTTTTTAATAACCAAACTACACACACCAACCACATCACAATAACTTAAACCAATCTTCTTTTTTCTCATTCCCTATGGCTTTCTTGCCTCTCAACAAATGACACAAAGGCAGAAATTTATACAAACACAACACCACCATTTTTTCACACACTCACGTAGTAGCTCGTATCCTATCCAGCCAATCCACGCTCTTGCGAGCTTTCTCTAGCTGAACATCGATGCTCCTTCTCGACTTCTCGTGATATTCCACACTCCTTCTAGATCTTTCCATTTGGTCGAACGAGACTTTCAACTTTGACGAGAGCTTGTCGTCGTTGTTGTGAAATTTGTATTCGAAAGTTTTTATTTTTTCCGGCCTGTCTACGCTCCGCCTAGGTTTATCTCTCCTGTCGGTGCTTCTCCTTGGAGCTTCGATGCAATCTGTGCTCCTTCTAGAATGTTCTGGACGGTCGACGCTTCTTCTTGACATGTTCCGTTGAGAGGGAGGTTTTTCTACAGTGGATACAAACTTTTTGAGGTGCTTGATGTAATCGGGATAGAGTTCCAAGTCGCAGTGGTTCCCTCCCTTGATCCATAAGGGCTCGTATTTCTCTTGAGATAGTTCATAGAGTTGTTTCCCGTGAGAGTAGTCAACAACATCATCAGAAGTACCCTGCATAATATTTGAATCGATTGGAAAATAGCAATTAGTCAATTTTTATTTTTGTTCATATTTTTTTTCTTATTTGAACAAGCCCAACAAGGCTAAAATGGTAAAATCCCTTTTTTATTTTGTGGGTACAAGTCAAAAGCATTCACATCAGCCAAAAAATGGATAATTACCAACTACCCCCTGTGGTATGGCTCAAATACAGAAAAATTTACCGGAAGTTGGTAATTTCTGAAAGCTCGGGGGGGGGGGGGGGGGGGGGGGGGGGTGTATTTCATCCAAACCCCAGGGGGCAGTTGGTAATTATCCCCAAAAAAATATGGAAGGGATAATTACCAACTGCCCCCTGGGTTTTGGCTCAAATACAAAAAACCCCTGAGGTTTCAGAAATTACCAACTACTCCCTGAGGGTCTGAGGCTAACTAAAAGATTAATAGTTAATAGTGAACCTCAGGGGCAGTTTGTGAGAGAGAAAAAATTAACGGAACATAGTGAACCTCAGAGGCAGTTTGTGACAGAGATAGTGAAACTCGGGGCAGTTGGTAATTTCTGAAACCTCAGTGGGGTTTCTGTATTTGAGCCCCAGGAGGTAGTTGGTCCCAATATAAAATGAAATTGTTGGTTCCGTATGAAACTTTTCAAACTCACGAACACAACTTGGATAAACACATGCATAACATAGGTGGTTGCTCCATACAACTGGGAGAAGAAAATTACAATGACATGTTTACTTACATGAATAACTAGAACAGGGCACTTCACCAGTGGAATCTTGTCAATATTCTGCATAAAACAAACATAAGTTTAGAAACGGATAGCAACCAAGTACGAAGTGAAGGTATACAAGCCCATTCATGAGAGATGGTAAGAATGATATCACAATTACATCTATATCCCTTTCAAGGTTGCAATATTACAGTTGGTACCTGCGTGTTTGAGAAAACTACAAACTACTTCCTAAAAACCTTTATAATTACAGAAACCACCCGTAAGTGTTTTTGGATAAATTATACATGCACACCCCTATCATAGGGGGGTTTATGTATTTTGCACACTTTTAGGCAGTGTTTTGTAGATTTTTTGTTCAAATTTGCAGGTACCAACTATAATATGAAAATCTCCGAAGGGGTGCGCATGCAATTAAGTCTATCAAAGTATGATCAATTGACTCGTGCAGGCCTATAACAAGCATTCACCTTATATATATCAAACCAATATGTGCGCTTCACGGGATACATGACTCTTAAGCCTGAAAGAATAGGACTATGCAAAACGACAGCTCTAAGTCGAGGTAAACGGGCTGCAAGATCTACTGTAGGCCCACTACCAACAGATTGACCATATAGGATGATGTCTTCTTGCTTAGCCCCATAGCTCTCTTCAAGACACTTATATGCAGCTTCAATATCTGCATAAGTATTGTGCTCGCTTGGCTGCAATGCAATAAGCCAGGAAAACATACTACCTTTAACAGCTGCTCTCAGGCAATAAATACTTAGTAGGGTCGATTACGAATACCCCACTGAGGTTTACGATTTTAACCGAAAACACTCTGAAAACATGAACCCCACCCCCTGAGGTTTGCAAAACATACATAGTACACCCTGAAACTTTGAAACATTACAAATACCCCCAAAGTCAATGAAAATCAGCAATTATCCGTTAGTTTCAGGGGGGTACTCGTAATGTTCTGCAAAGCTCGGGGTAAATTTCGTAATATTTTAAGGTTTCAAGGTGTGAATGTAAACAGAGTAAGAATTCAGGGTTACTCGTAAGGTTGCAAGGTTTCAGGGTGTTTTCCGAATTAGACCTAACCCCAGGGGGTTTTCCGTAATTATTCCTACTTAGCAATGAAATGAAAACGTTCTTGTCGTGAATTCATTGGTTGATACCTTTCCAGATGATTGCCCATAACCTGAGTAGTCATACCTGTAAAACAATGCACACAAGAAAAGTTCTTAGGGGAAGCCCTGCACAAGCAATGAACCCACAATAGCATCAAGAAAAAATTGAGTACTATTTTTGTTTAGCTCAGTTTTAGCAATATGAAAGTAATGTACGATTTCCAGGGGATTATATGACAATTTCACAGCAATTTCATCAACTTATCTAGAAATGGTATTTTAATTTTTTTTTTGGTACAAATCTAGAAATGGCATTCTACAAAAGAAATTCATAGATCAGTACGTAAGAACTAGCAAATCATGCTGGCACAAATTTATTGTTTTGCTCATTGCTGCCCATACTGCTTTCTCTCTCTTAATTGAGAAATATTATATTGATGAAATTTATAGTTAAATTCTACATGTGTCCAACTTGATTGATATTCAAGTCGAAAGTGGTGCAAGATATCGTCAGTTTCTTGTGCTATTTAAATGTCAATGATTTCACAGCATACAATTTTCATTAAAAAATGTTATAGTTTATGTCAACATAACTCAGGCATGGCCACCCACCCCCATTTTCAATTTGTTTGTCTATTTTAAAAAGTAATGCATGTTGCAAGAAAATATAAAAGCATCATTGACCATTTCCAATGTTTGTGTATGTCCAAGATACTGAAAGATAGGCCAAAAAGGAGACCACACTAACAAATTAGGAAAACTGGCAATAACAATTGAAGTGAACACTGTGAACTTCAAATTAAGAAATTTTTCCAACCACTTTTCAACAGTCAACACTTGTTATCCTATCAAGACACGGGCTTGACCCAATAACTAAATAACAAAATTGAGATAAATTCGATCTTATGTTTCAAAATTCTGTCCAGAAACATAAGGAAAAATTCCGTCCTGGACAAAAACATCAAATTTACCCCCAAAAGGGCATATATAAAACAAATAACCCATTTTGAACCAGCTAAGTTCACAGCTCAGAATTAAACAGATACATAGTCTCATCACTCAAGCCAGAAATCTCCTTTTTCTTTTTCGTTTCTTTTTTGGGTAATATCAGGCTTCATTTATCTAAATTATTGAAGGCAAGTAACATGAACAAAAAATCAGTCGACCTTTACTACAGCCTAGATAACAAGATTTTCACATCAATCCATCAGGAAAAAAAATCGTAGTCCACCAAAGATAGCAGCTCATAGAACAATTGGAAACATAAAACTAATCAATCATTTTCCTTTTCCAGGAAAAACAAAAAAGAGCAATTGAACCTAAGGGGCATCAGTAATAACCAACGCAGACTTCAAAAATCACGAGGACAACAATTTCCAGCAAAAATTGTTGATTCCTCCATAAAATTGAGATTCCAACAATCACTGACCGAAAAAAAAGGGAACTGTAAAGTAAAAATTATACCCCAAGAGATTAACTCTGAGATGAATGCTGAGCTCGATAAACAGCTCGTACATCTGACCAACATCCGCGGCGTTTCCGTGGGAGTACAGCAGCGTGGAAGTGGCCATGGGGTACCTGACGTATACTGCGACGATTTCCGTGCCCCGCCGCGTCGGAAGCTTCAAAACGTCGACGTTTTCCCGGTGGGGGAACGGGTGCAGCAGCAGCAGGCCCGTCGCCTCATCATTAATCAGCTTGTAGCTCGGCGGGGTCGGTGGGAAAAACGCCAGCTTTGCTGCCATCGATGACGTCACCCCTCCCATCTTTCCCTTCCTTTTTTCCTATTCCTTGCTTCCCTGTCAGAAGAACACAGTAACTGTTCGCATAAATTTGTGATTGTGTGCGAGAGAGAGAATTGTATGGAATTGTATAGAATTGAAGGAAGCAGGAGAGAGAGAGGAAAGGGAAAGTTTGGGGTGTGGAGATTGAGGAGAGTGATTATGATACTGTGACCAGCTGTGATGTTTACTGTTCGTAATAGCATGGCCACATATGCTGTTTTCTTTTTTTCTTTTTCCCTTTTCTTTTTTTCGAACTTTTATTTTTTATTGTTATTTTTTGAAGTTTCTATTTGCTTTTTTTTGGCCTTTTCTTGTTTTCCTTACGAGGGGGAATAACTAGAAACTAAAAGTGGGAGTTTGGCCATATTTTGAATGAATAGAAAAAAAGTCGGAATTTCCTTAAAAAAAGAAAGAAAAGAAACTTAAATACTTAAATATTTTAATATACTTTCTCACGTGCCAGCAGACTTCTTTATTGTTCGACTTACACGTGAAAATTTTATTTTTATCAAATGAGTGCGGTGAGAAATTCAACACAGAATTTATCTAACATCGGCTCTGATATCATTAATAAATGAACTTAACTCTAATTATTAATAATTACAATTCGGTTTAGTATGTAATAACTTCTGCAGAAAAAAATAAATATAAATGGGCAATGACTTCAAAAATTAGTAACAATATAGAAATTAACTTTATACTCAATTGGTGACTTAATAAAAAATAATCTAGATTTTTTTTTTAAAAGTTGAATTTGCCTTTATACATTAACATAAATTCATACATATGACATATCTTTAAATTGAAGCGAAAATTGAGGAATGATCAATATTCGAAAAAGTCTTGTCATCGGCGAGAACACGATCCTCTTGTCACCCTCAGCTTTTACCCCATGCAAGTAACATTCATATTTCACTATTGGTTTCATACTTTCATCATGTTAAATTAAGTTTTGGGATAATGCCATTTCTGATCCTTAAAGTTTTAATTTTACGTCACGTTCGTCTTCAATGTTCGAAAATTGACAGTTGAGTCCCTAATATAACTAATTTGCTTCAGTTTAGACCCTAAAGACATATTCCGATATAATTCTCGTCGGACAACGTGTCACGTGCTGTGTTTAAGGTTATTTTGGTCCAAAAAAAAAAAAAAAACTAACACTTATTAATAGATAGTTTTTGCACAGTTGTAGGCAAAATACGAGATGATTCTTGCAATATTGGGAACAAGAATCTGTGTATGTTTATGCACGCGCATAAACTCTCTATTAATCTATCTTTATTTCCGTTTTTTATTTCTTTATCTATTTTGTTTTGACAAAAATACGTTAAGAAAGACACATTGAAAGTACGTGAAGAATCGTCCTGTGATAATTACACCGGAGTATGTTTACAGGAACTAGAGTGAAGCAAATTAGTAAAGTTGGGTACCCTACTGTCACTTTTATAACATTGAGGATCATAGTGACATAAAATTAAAATTTTAAGGACTAATTAGTAAAGTTTTTATTTGGTCGAATCATGTTAAATTAAGTGCTATTTCAGCAAACATGCCTAGATACTCTTTTAGAAAAATCTCTCGAAATTAATTGATTGATTGAATTCATTCATATACGCTGCAAAAAAAAAAGTGATCTACAGCATATGGAATGATAAATATATATAGTATTTACTACTTAATAAATAAAAATTAAATTTCATTGTAAATTGATTTTTATGATGTCAATAGTGACAAAAATTGCGTTTAAATTCACTGATGATAAATAGTAGGGCGAATTATATATGGTTCCTCATGTTTGATATATTTATATTTAGATCTATATAGATGCACTTATTATATTTTGGTTTCTGGACTGTTCTATATTTGGTCAAATTTAACATAAAATATAGGTCCCTAGATATAAGCGACATCAAAAATCATTTAGTTTAACTTATATGGTATACATTTAGGCCCCACTACCGATTTAGAAGCGAATGTTGACCAAATTAAAGATAAATATATAAAAATATTGACAAATTTAAGGACCTATATATAATAACTGTATCTAAGTGCATAAATCTCCTATGATTTGATGAAATAACATAAAATACCCCTATGTTAATTTTATATGCACAAAAAATTGGGGATTTTATGCAATTTTGTTAAATCATGTGGGTGTTTATACAATTTTTCTCAAAAAGAATAAATATAATAATTGGGGGTGGCCATAAATAAAAATCATTAGTGTCACTTTGTGGGGACCTAAAAATTATGTGCATGGTTTAGTGTTGAACATTCATTGAGATTAGAGTTTTTATTGTTATGCATCTCCATTGATGGACACAAACAAGAACAACATATATTCTAAGATGACATGTGAAAGCCACATTCATTTTTGCAAATCCCCACAACTTGGAACCAGCTCACCAATCTCTCTTGAATGCTGTACTAATTTTGACCAAATAGGGGGTTAAAGTGTAATGATCAATCTAAGCTTTCTTTTAGGTAATTAGTAAATGATATTTAAGCACACCAAGGTGTATTAAAAGTGAGAAAACTTGTATATAGGTTAAAGTGAAAAATAAAAAAACTATTATGCTTTTTTGCATTTTGCTATCTAATTTTTTTACTTTTTCACAAATTATCATCCAAATAACGTAAAATTTTGCAAGTTGTCATCTCTGATGAAATTTTGGTACAATATTCTGTCGAAAAATTATATTTTGTCATATGATAAATATAGGCCCATGTTATCTTGTTCTGCTCAATGTCCCGAAAATAAACCGTCAATTAATTTCATAAAAGTCGGAATTCTTATCACCTAATTGAATATTTAAAGAATGACCTATCAAAATTTCCTCAAGAATATTATTTTCGAATAAAAGTTTTAATAGAAACACCCTTATTTCCCGGAAATTTATCAAACACCTCCATGTCTTGCCAGAATATTCCACCAGATGCAATCTACAAAATTTTACATTGTTTGGATGGTAATTTATAAAAACAAAAGGTTTAGATGACAAAGTGCAAAAAATATCATAATTTGGGCTTGAACCCTAAATCTCCACATCTAACAACCTAATTGCTCCATGCACAAATTAGGGCTTGAACCCTAAATCTTATGCTAAAACTTCTATACTAAATATTTATGCCACGTTCGTGAGATTCGAACACATGTGGGACCTCCTTCTCACCGCTAATCTAAATAATCCTTACCACTAGAAGAGAGTATTTTTCTGTGAGAGTAGTTTATAGTGTGCATGAGAAAGTGGGGGAGTGTTCTTGTGCAATTGAAGACACTTCCCTCATATGAAGAGAAATAGCCCACATGTCTCCTGCTGGATTTCCTCTTTACTCCAATATGTTAACTAATTAATTAATTAAGGTTGAGATCAGAGGGATGTTGGAAACTTCGGATCTTGCTAAGTACATAGATTAATTAAATTCGAGTTGGAATTTGAAAGCAAATGAGCTGTTTTAGTTGTCCCATATGCTCATATATCCCAAAGTAGTTAATAACTAATTTATATATCTACTTACACTTCATCACGAGGTATATATATTGTTCACAAGAAACTTTATTATCTGCAAAATAAATTATAAGACAAAAAATATAACATGAACAAAGTAATATAAGACTTAAAGAAAAATATAACTTAAAGTGGAAAAGTTTCTAACGAAGACTAATCCCCTAATTCTTCTCCTTGACTTGATATCCAAGAGCGTTAGAGCTTGTTCCCGGATATGTAGGCGAGATTCCTTCCGAACTTGATGGATGAAATCACGAGATTTACTTTGAAGTCGAAGGTTTTGATCACTTGAAGCTTTGACGAAGTTGTAGAATGTCGTCGTTGCAAGACTTGAGACTTGAAGATTTGAAGATTTGGAATTGAGGATTTGAAAATGACTTGGAGACATGAAAGGGTTATGAATTTGGAGCTTGTAGACTTGTAGCTTTGGATTTGAGGATTTGAAGACACGGAGACTTTAAGACGTGGAGACTTGAAGACGCGGTTGGAGGCGCGGAGACTTGAAGAAGTGGTTGGATGTGCCCGGAGACTTGAAGAAGTGGTTGGATGTGCCCGTGTAGAACGTCTGAACTCTCTGCTCTGTCTTGGTCTCGTAGTGTGTTGAATGAACTACCCATGACCCCTTTATATAGGAGTTTGATTGGAGAGTTGTTCTTCAATCAAATGTCTTTTGATAATTATCTCTTAATTTTTTAAAGAGATATTATCAAATAAAAGTACATAGATAATTATCTCTTCAATATATGAATTTATTGTAGAAATATTATCAAAGTATATCACTTGTGATATTTATCCATGACAATTAAATTTCCATGTCAACATATATATATATATATACCCTAGTCGCATGAATCCAAATTAATTAAACAAGAAAATTTATCTGGTAAGTGGTAACTATGGTATTAATTATATAGTTAACTAGATTCGAACATATCTGTCAAATAAACCAAAAATTCAGTTGATTTAGTGAATATTATTATCTCAACTGTCAACACGATTGATCCGAGTAGTTAAGGGTTTTTTATTTAGGACAATAATCCTGAATTCAAATAACTATAGTTTATTGTTGTTAGGTTATCTGTAAATTTTGAAAAATTATACTAATTAATAGACCAAGCAGGGTCTCGTAAATTCCGAAGGGTCAGCGCTACGCAAAGCTTACTTACGTACGTACCAATTGTATTCTTATTAACAAAAGTGATTCAATCATGAATCTAATACGAAAACCGTTTCCCTCCAAATAGAATCCTAAAGACATTCTATGAAAATTCCAAAATTCAAAAAACTTTTCTATTTATTGCAATAAATTTGTGAAATTAGAAAATTCGTAGGGCAGATTGGCAGAGGTTTTTCTAGGGATCGGTGTCCCCAAAACATGCCCCAGCCTCTGTGTGTTTGTGTTGGTTGGACCACTGATGATCACAGCCTTAATTCGTTTGATGAAAGAAACAATTCGTATTGCACACACAATGCAATTTGATCTTGTGGACCTGGATATATCTGCTTTAATTTACTCTTTTATGTTGTCCAGCAGGCTTAGCCCTACGCATCTTTGTAGGCTCAAATCTGTGTACACGCTTGGGCTTGTCGGCAATTACTGGATCAGCACAAGCAATCATGCTTGCTTTTTTTTTTTTAACACACATAATTCGACCTTGTTATTATAAGAAATTAAACTCAAATCTCTACACTGGATTATTATTTGGTCGCTATTGAGCCAAATCCTAATGGTTACAATCATGCCTCACTTGGATATTTCTTCCCTTCCAACCGTCGGACATGGTTGAGTGGTTGTCAGGGTTGGAGTCCTGACTTTGGGTATGGAATAACTTTAAAACTTCTGGCAAGTTATCTCACTCTTTAAGGTGACTAAAATTCAGCAAGGAAACTAATTACTGTTGTCGACAGTAGATGTCTTGATCTAGAAAACAAAAGTTATTTCCTATCATTCTTTTTTCTTTCTTGTAATTTTTATTGGACGAGTTATATCTAGGGATAATTACACTTACATTCTCTTGACTTAGGAAAAAATACAACAAAATCTCATCAACTATTGAAAATTATAAACAAACCCCATAATTGTAACAGAAATCTAAAAATTTAATAGAAAATTGTGAAATTATCATTAGATCCTTAACAACTATTAACTTAAAAAAATAGATAATTATACTTACACGCTATCGACTTATGGGTAAATATAGCAACACATCCTTGACTTGGGAATTTTTTTGCTGACATAACCTTAATGGTAAGACCTAAATGTTAGACAGAGCCATAATTGAGCGGTCTTGCTGCACTTACCCTTAGTCGAGGGGATGTATAAGTTATAACTATAATTATCCCTTAAATCTATTATCTGTGAAGTTTGTGTAAATTAGAAAATAATATCCAAGTATGATAAATAATGATGAGTTTCTTGACATTGCATTTTGTTTATAAGTTTTCCCTCCTTGATGGTTCCATTACTATTTTTGTTAGAAAATAAATTATTTTTCCGAAAATATCTTCACTTATATTACGTTTATATTTTCGGGTTTATAAGAGCAAAATATTCTTAAGGACTATTTTATTATTTTAGTCAAATTGTAGGGATCATTTGTAATTACATAAAAAACTGAGGGATTCTTTCGTAAGTCTACTATGGTATTCTAAATATTGACTATGGTATCTATTATATTTTCCAATTTTTGTTAATTTTTAAGAAAATGTCAGGAACTTATCGTTATAAATGACTTATAAATATTGAAGTAAAAGGATAATATTAGTTTTGTTACCGTAACTTTGTCATAATTACAATTTTGTTATCTCACTGATCAGTTTTCTAAATTTTGGTAGCATTACTTATAAATTGAATTAGTTTTTATTCATTTGGTACTGGACTCTTAATTACTAATGGGGACAATTAATGTCCAAAACCAAAAAGTAAACAAACATATGAGAGCTGCTGCTAGTAATTAATGGTCTAGGCCAAATGCACCAAAATTAATATAAAGAATAAGTTACGGTCGAAAATTAAGAAAAATGATCAACATGATAGTAAAATTATACGAGAACCAAGTTATAGTATCGAAATTGATATTAACCCGTATAAAAGATTTTGAAAATAATGGCTAATTCGATGAGGCGGTGTATAGACTTTTGAGTTTGAAAAGTGAGTTATTGAGCTATCGAGTATTAGAAATTTAGAATAAGTAAGTAATAATGATGAAATTATCATGTAGCCCTTAATTCAAAAAATTGAAATAAAAAAGAAAAATGTTAATTCTAAAAGTTAGATGAATTTTTTTGTATTTACGTCATACTTTCAGGGTAGTTGATAATTATCCCTATTATTAATAAAGTAGGAGTTTTATGCATTTAAGCAAAACAATAGACGGCTAACATAAACTTCTATTAGTACTATACTATAGATGATGAAACTATTCAAATGAAAGATTATTTTCAAAGCACTGATGATAAATAATCGGGAAAATCTCACTTCGCATGTCATAAAGTACTCTTTGTTCATTTTATATTCTACCCATTACGAAAATCTCGCTTTATGTTTTATAAAGTGCAACCTCTTCCCTGCTAATCCGATGCTTCCAAAATTTCAAGCTGCCATATCCAAAAGCATCAGAATGTACATTCTGAAATGATGTATATCCGATCCAAGTCTCTTTTCCTTTTTTTTTTGGGTCGAAAAAAAAACATTGCAACTTCATTAATCAACAGAGTAGTCCCTAGCAATTACATGCAACACCTCAGAAGGAGGTTCGAACCAAAAATTATATATGGTTCGACTGAAGATCATGACCCAGCTTGGCTAAAGCATCGCCACTAGAGTTACAACTCCTAATAACATGATGAAAAGAAACTTCTCGGGGGAGTCTAAGGAAATCTCTGATGTCCAAAATCAAGTTCCGAGAGGGTGG
The DNA here is from genome assembly GCA_958496215.1 of Verbena officinalis. Lineage (NCBI taxonomy): Eukaryota > Viridiplantae > Streptophyta > Magnoliopsida > Lamiales > Verbenaceae > Verbena > Verbena officinalis. Next base: position 5,240,814 of record OY292385.1, read on the forward strand.
TTGCTATTTGCTAATTACCAACACCTGCAAAATTTATTCTGAGAACAAATGCAAATAAAAGTTTCCATTATATTCAAATAAAGACTCTTAAAAAACCCTTTAAGCATATAACATGTGTACTGTAAGAGCCCTTCAGTTGAATAAGGAAAATTCCAAACACCAAACAAAGCTGGAGAATCTCATAAATTCCAGTGAATCCATAAAAAGCATCAGGGTGAGGTGGGGGTGAATGTAATTTCAGAAAAGCTGATGATTGTACATCTCACCAGAACCAGCCATGGAGCAATCTGAATTTCATCTTCTCTTTCATTGAGGGACCAAAAGTGAAATTTTCTGATATTTACATATATAATCATGAGCTCAGCAAAGGGAGTTAAAAGACTCACCTGGCAACGAAGAACGTGGCAATATTTGATCCCATATATATTGCAATATCAAAGAGCTTAGCCAGCTTGGCGGAGAACCCATATACCTGTGCTCCTGCAGCAGAAAAATAGTAAAATGAACAAAAATATAGTAAAGTTGATTTGAGGACTGTAGGTATAGCATACACACTATTGCACCCAAGGAAGTATTACCTTTCGTAAGGAGGTGTATTCCTTAACGTATTTATGATAGTCTCGAGAGTACCTAACATTGAGTTTAAGGTCGTTGTTATCCAAACTCTGTTGTTCCTCTTGTATTAGCCTTGCAGAGGCCACAGAAGAAGGGCTACAGTTAATCAACTCAATCATTTCAAGCGTCGCAATTTCTCCTATTTCAGAAGGAATCTCCTCCAAGCTAGGGCAGTGGTTGAGATACAAGTGTTGAAGGCAGGGGAAATGAGTATTGCTCGCCCTCCATTGCCTCATATACGAATCACTAATGAGCAAAAACTTCAATTTACTGAATTCCCCTTCATTTGGTTCCCACACTGAGCCTTCAAATGCATAGTTTCGTAGCTTTAACACTTCAAGATTGGGCAACAAACCAATAATGCTCATTTTTTCCCAAGGAACTTTGCAACCACTAAGAGTTAGCTTCTTAAGAGTTGGAGGGAAAGCAAAGTTTACAGGTGAAGGTGGATTAACATCAATGAAGCGAATTTTCAACGTTTCAAGTTGGTATAGGTATGCAAAACTGTTGAATTCAAAGGATGACCATTCGTTGTCTGTGTAATTCAAATATGAAAGTCCCAATTTCTTCAGATTTGGCAATATTTCACAGATCTTTCTCGTGCATCTAAAATTTCGAACTTCTGAAAGTGTTTGTAAGTTCTCCAGATCATTAGAATATTTTCTTGTACCTTCTTCGGTGAACGGGTAAGGCAAGAAACACAGATCAAATAAGATATGCCTTAATTGTGGCATTTCCCAGATGTTCAATGGTAGATATAACAAATCGTACCCTCTTCCATAAACAACTAAAGTTTGAAGATTTCGAAGTTTGGAAATAGTTGTCGGAAATTTGGTATTAGAGAATCCTTGGACAAAAGCAAGGTACCTTAAATGAACCAGCCCAACTATTTCTCCTGGAAACATACTGAAACTTATTCCCAGTGCGTCCAATACCCTCAACATTCGAACACTCGTAGTAAAAGGTAACGTACCATTTGAGTGGCACTTAGAAGTATATAGAAGAGAACGAATGTGTTTGCCTTCTCGAGAAATCTGAGCACCCCAATTCATTATTTGAAGAAATTTCTCATCCCGAGCTTTTTTTATGCACAGTCCCCTCAACATATCATGGATAATGCACGTCTTAACCCCACCATTATGTTTTCTGTTATGAACCATTATGAGATTTCTCTCAATTAGATCCTTCAAATAATCCTCTGCCACGTCTTCCAAGCTTTTGGAGGTTAGTGGTTTTATGAACCCCTCAGCTACCCAGAGTTTGATGAGTTGGGATACAAAGATTATATGATCTTCAGGGAATCCTCCTATGTAAAGGAAACATGCTTTTAGATGAGGAGGCAAATATTTATAACTGAAAGATAGAATTTCCATGAACTGGTCATCATTTTCAGTTATTGATGACTTCACATTTTGTGCAACGTGTTCCCAGTATCCAGGCATTTTGCTTCCTTTGGAGAGGAGGCCACCAACCACGGTAATTGCCAGAGGAAGCCCTTTGCAACTGTTTGCAATTCTCATTCCAACTTCCTCCAACGGAGAAGGGCATTTTTCTTCACCAAAAACCAGCTTACATAGTAGATTCCAGCTTGAAGTCAAACTCAGGAGATTCATATGATGAATAGAGCGACTAGAGTTTATGTAAGTAGCGACTTCTGATAAACGAGTAGTTAAAATGATCCTGCTGCCATTGTTGTCATCTGGAAAACACCTTCTAACATCATCCCAAGCTTTTGTTTCCCAAACATCATCAATAACAATGAGGTATCTTCTCCCTTTCAAACTTTTGTACAGAAGCTCTGCTAATTGTTCCGCACTCTTCTCATGCAATTTATCACCACCACCATGTCTTGTTGTATCCAATAGTCTCCTTAGCATTTCTCGCACGTTGTACTCCTGAGATACAACTGTCCAGGCACGAGTGTCGAAACGATGTTGAATAAGCGAATCATTATACAAATTTCTTACTAGAGTTGTCTTACCGATTCCACCCATCCCGACAATTGAGATGATGTCGAGTTCACATGGTTGTCCTGTAAGCCGATCTTTAAATTGCAGCAAGTCTTCATCAAGTCCCACCAGATCAGTGCTTTTGCGAGTACTGGTGCCGACAGGTCTCGATGGACCAGCAGCGCCGAAAGAATTGCATGGTTGCAGTTCATCTTCTACTTTCGCATCATTCATCTGAGATAGAGCTTCCAAAATTGAATCAAATTCCTTCATCATCTTTTCTAATCCTTGGAATTCCTGGTCAACGGTTTGAGATGAAATCATCCACTGGAAACAGCTGGAAACAGCACTTACAAATTTTGAGAGGACTTTACTTCGATTCAGCATATATGATTCAATAAGATCTTCTGCGTCATACGACGCATCTCTGATTTGGGCTTCAAAATTACTGATTGTTAAGTTGTTTTTCGGCGAAGAATCCTCTAGAATCACAAGCAAACGAGCAACCTTCTCCTTGAAAGATGTAATGATCTCTTGAGCTGGTTGAGGGGTCTTCTCTATTGTTTGTAACAGAGAATTTAGAGCTCCATAAGCCATCTCTAATCTCCTCCACAACAACACACATACATGAGTATAACTTGTTAACGATTTTTCAAGTCAATTGGAAGCTGTCATAATTTGAAAATTCATGCTTAGCAATTTGGAGAAAAAATGCAGCAGCTCGGAATTAAATTACATCCACATATGAGGTCAGAGCTGCAGATATTTGAAGATAACATGACAAAATATTATAGCCAACAATTCCAATTTCCACCCATAAAATTGCATTCTTCACAGTAAAAGCCACTGACCGAAAATGAGACGAGACAGATTAAGAGGCTGATTTGCGGACCGGTTGAGATTTCGTGTAGCCAGCCGCGCCTGAAATTGCTTACGGCCATTTACAGCAAGTAGACTGCATAATGAAGAAGACGACACGCACAAATTCACAATTACCGAAGACGACACCTGTTTCAATAGCTACAATATGTTTCTATTAATTAACGCTTTTTACGTTATAAAGTCGTTAGCGTTTCTTCTATTTTTCTTTCTTATTCCTTAGTTAGGCGTCCTACTCTACCAGGACCCAGGTAGTTTTTGTTTTGTGTTGGGGGTCAGAATTTATTTTCATCTTATTATAATAAAATAATTATTGACAAATCAATGAAACAATTTTTTATACAAAGCAAATCTATAAAAATTTTCATCCGAAAATATTCACTCTATGAACTTCATAAATTGATAATTTTATATAATTAAATTTATAACTTTTAATGAAGATGAATTTGTAAATTTATTAGTTTTTTCCAAACGATAAAATTATTCTGTATGAAAATATAATTATTTCACAAATATTTTTATAGAAAAGGTATTTTAGGTGAATTATTAGTCATTTCTAATTTTTTAATTAATAAAATAATAATTTAATATGACACTTCTATATGCAAAAATGGCAGGCTTTTTACATTTTCTTTTTTAGAAATCGGCGAGCTCCGTAGAGTTTTTACCGAGGTCTCCACCTCATATCATAACCAAACCAAAAAAATTTACATCTCTTTCTCATGAACTATTTAGCCTTTTTTTGTTGAAAAAAAAATTACTAGCCGGGATTGATATATCCCATCTCTAAAGTTAGAGCATATTACCGATCCTTCGAAATTTACGATATCTTATTTGGACTAGTAATTAATACTGAATTTTTAGAATTGATAAATAACCTATCAATAGAGGATTGTGGCCAAAACAATTTGAATCCAAATTATTTCCTTGAAAAAAACTTATAAGTAGGGCCAATCCTGGTTCGCTATTAACTATTTAATGGAAGGTGCCTCGTGGAACTAAAAGAAAAATTGCAAAATGGAATACCAGTTTTACTTATTTGAACGCCGCATTATTATGAAATTACTATTTTACTAAAATGATATATATTTTTGAATTTTGTTTAATAAATTTTTAGATATACAATTATAATTTTTATTAATATAAAAAAATTAATTTAATTAAGACATAACATTAATGTAATACACAAATTTTTTTTTTGTGTGAACCGCGAATTCGGGTAACCTACATTAAGGGCCCTTAATCCGATTCGGGCTTAGTCACAGTATTTTTTCATAAACTATTATGCTTCAAATCTGTCTCTCTCAAATATACAATATGAATTTCAATATCCTTCATGATATTTTGATTAATCAAGAAAAGCAAAAATAACAAATGCATTTATATGAACTACGAATCAATTGGGAGAAGGTTTGAGAAAGAGCTGAGAGAAATTCAGGAAAATAATTTCCGTATATTGAATAAACTGATAAGAAAATAAAATGGGGACACAAGCTAGCCTATATATAGGCAGATAATTCAACCCTGAAACAAGTAAAAAGCGTCATAAGCTAAAAGGCACTTAGTAGGAAACACAAATAGACTAACTAATAAAACAAACAAATTAAATTACATGCGAAGAATGTAGCCTAATACGCAATAGAATTAACTAATATTCCAAGAGTTTACCCAAGGAGCACATAGCACACAAGGCGCAGCAAGCTTGATTCAGGAACAAGACCAATATACGAGTGCTCCTGCAACAAAAAGTAGTAAAAATGTACAAAAGTATAGTGAAGTTGATTAGGGGACTGTAGGTATATCATAGAATACACACTTTTGCAACGAATGAAGTCTTACCTTTCGTAAGGAGGTGTATTCCTTAACGTACTTATTATAATCTCGAGAGTACCTGACATTAAGTTTAAGGTTGTTGTTATCCAAACTCTGTTGTTCCTCTTGTATTAGCCTTGCTGAGGCCACAGCAGAAGAGCTACAGTCAATCAACTCCATCATTTCAAGTGTTGCAATTTCTCCGATTTCAGAAGGAATCTCCTCCAAATCAAGACAGTTATCGAGATGCAAGTGTTTAAGGCAGGGGAAATGAGTATTACTCGCCCTCCATTGCTGTATATTGGAATTACTAACGAGCAAAAACTTCAATTTACTGAATTCTCCTTCATTTGTTTCCCACATTAAGCCTTCAAATACATGGTTTCGTAGTTTTAACTTTTAACACTTCAAGATTGGGCAACAAACCAACAATGCTCATTTTTCCCCAGGAACTTTACAATCACTAAGAGTTAGCTTCTTAAGAGTTGGAGGGAAAGCAAAGTTTATGAGAGAAGGTGGATCACTAACGAAGCCCCTAGTAATTTCAAGATTCCGTTGATCCTGTCCACAAAGTTACTCCAATTTAGATTCCAATCATCTTCATAAAACTGAATGTTGCCTTTGAAATATGTCCAAAAATATCTCCATCTACTTGAGAGGATACTTGTTCTTGTTGCTTCTTTCAATGAGAGACGAGACAGAGTAGATACGATAATTTCCTCTGGTAGTTCGCTAAATTTACGTTGCAACAAATCTTTATGCACAAAAAATGAGGTTTTTGTACAAATAACCCCTGTGTTATACGAATGTAGCAAAAAAAATTATGTGAAAAAAAAATTATAATTTGAACCCTGTGTTATTAAAAAGTGAACAACTAAAACCCTCTCACCAATTTCTGTGAATCACACGCTATAAGTGCAGTTGGGACAATTTTTTTTTTAACTTATCAATGAGAAATGTCTTAAATACCCCCCCAAAACAATAATTTCAATAATTTTCCCACCATTCATTCACGCCATTTCATTCTTCCCAAACCCTCCATTCAAGAAAAATTGAAGAACTTTAGTTAAGAATATGTATCTTTAAGCTATTTTGGCCATTAAAAAATCCTACAGAGTATACTTGTTCATAATTTTCTGTTATAAATATTTTTCTGTTAAAAATGAACCCTATAATTTTATACAATTGGAAAAATAAAGGGAAAATTGAATTATACATCCACCAACTGTTACAAATTTGGATTTTAGAGCCACCAATTATAAAATTGGGATATTTCATCTATAATTTCTGAAAATCTAGCAATTTACATCCACCTGTTGTCGGAAAATTGAGTTTCCGACCTAATTTGTGCAAATGACACGCACGTGAAATATTTTTCAGCCAAATTTAGTACGGTTGAATGCCATGTAGATAAAAAAAACCCACCTTATCCGCCATATAAATTAAAAACGCCAACTTATGCTTACATGTTTTTTCAATTTTTTTTTTTAATACGTGGCAGCCAACACCATAATTTGGCCGGAAAATGTTTCACGTGCAGGGTCACGTGCACAAATTAAGCCGAAAATTCAATTTCTGGCAAGATGTGGATGAAAATTGCAACTTTTTTAATAGTTTTGCATGTAATATCCCACTTTTATAATTCTTATCCCTAAAATCCAAACTTTTAAAAGTTAGTGGATGTATAATTTAATTTTCCCAAAAATAAATTTGCACAAAAATAAACAGAAAATACATACAATTAATTATCAGCTTATGTAAATTGTAAATAGACATAACAAACCACAAATTTCTTATCCAAAAGCATTAGTTCAATAATAAAATCTAATATGTCCTGAATAAGAGCATCCAATGCTGGTGGAATAGTACAAAATAATATGGTCCACATGCCATTTAATATCCAAGTTGCCAACAAAGGCTACAAGAGTTGGCAGGAATCCAAAATAAAGTAGCTACCAAACAAAGTTTGCCCCACAATTGTCTATTTAATACAATTGATCAAAAAGAAATTTAAAGCATGTAAATAGCATTTGTAGGCAACTTCTTCAGACACAAATTCACGATTCAAAGATTGGCAGGGCCAGGACTAGGGTTCCTCTTTTCAAGAGTTCTCTGTTTCAACCTTGCTAACACCTCTGATATGCCTTTAGGTTTCTCCTTATGATTTGCAGCTGATGATTTTCTTGCCCTTGGGTTTAAGGGTCTTGCTGCTTCCTTTCTAGCTCTTAAGCCTTGACCTTGAGCAAATGAAATAGTTGATGAGGTACTTCCATGAGTAGATCTGAGAGGATTTGGTGCAACTTTTGTCTGTTGCACTCTTCCATTATTTGCAGTTGTTCCACTTGAAGAACCAGATTGTTTTCTTCCTCTTGGTGCTGATGGCTTCTGTATATAAAAAAAAATTGAGGTAAATTAAATCTATTTACATATGTTAACAGAATAAAATAAGTAATAAAGTTTGGATTTATTCTTCTTTGAATTTAAACCTGTCTCTTAGAACCCTGTCCAATAGATCCAGATGCAGCTCCTCCCTATATTTATTTAATTAACATTAATAAATTATGTCAAAAATCTTAACTAGTCTCTATTATATAATTCAAAAGCATGAAGACTATCCACCTAAGCCTATTAAATTATTATTTATTATATGTTGTCTATATATAGGATTTCTACAATATCTTTATAAATAATTTAATTTTTAACTATATTAAAACAAATGTTAAAAACAATTATAGTCTACGATTCCGTATAATGACAAATATCGAATTGTGTGCGTATATTTATTTTAAAAAATGTTAAAAACAATTAAGTACAAATATAAAATCATCAAAAGATAAATATAAAAGAAATATGATAATACCGTTCAAATTAAAATTAATAATTTTAAATTTTTATGGCAAACCTGAACTGTTTCTTTTTTAATTTCTCAAAGAAAAAATTAATTAAATAAACTCTAAAAAATTTATATATTAATAGCTTAGTAAACTATAAAATAAAAGTTTATTTTATTAATAAATTAACACTCAGTGTCTTGGCACCGGATTTTAACTAGTTATATTTAACACATAATAATTTTTTAGTTTGGAAAAAACAAATAAATTTATAAATTCATCTTCATTAAAATTCATAAATTTAATTATATAAATTTATCAATTTATGAAGTTGATGGAGTGAAAAATTATCAATTATCAAAAAATTTACTGTGAAGAATACAATTTTATGGTGGTCCCAGCATGGGTGGAAATCGGAATGGTTGACTATAATATTTTGTCATGTTATCTTCAAATATCTGCAGCTCTACCTCATATGTGGATGTAATTTAATTCCGAGCTGCTGCACTTTTTCTCCAAATTGCTAAACATGAATTTCAAATTACGACAGCTTCCCAATTGGCTTGAAAAATCGTTAACAATCTGTGTATGTGTGCTGCTGTGGAGGAGATTACAGATGGCTTATGCAGCTCTAACTTCTCTGTTACAAACAATAGAGAAGACCCCTCAACCCGCCCAACAGATCATTACATCTTTCAAGGAGAAGGTTGCTCGTTTGCTTGCGATTCTAGACGATTTTTCGCTGAAAAACAACTTAACAATCAGTAATTTGGAAGCCCATATCAGAGATGCATCATATGACGCAGAAGATCTTATTGAATCATATATGCTGCATCAAATTCAAAGACGGGTCCTCTCGAAATCTGTAAGTTGTGGTGTTGCTGTTACAAGCTGTTTTAAAGGGATGATTTCATCTCAAACCGTTGACCAGGAATTCCAAGGATTAGATAACATGATGAAGGAATTTGATTCAGTTTTGGAATCTCTATCCAAGATGAATGATGTGAAAGTAGAAGATGATCTGCAACCAACCAATTCTTTCGGCTCTGCTGGTCCATCGAGATCTGTTGGCACCAGCACTCGCAAAAGCACTGATCTGGTGGGACTTGATGAAGACTTGTTGCAGCTTAAAGATCGGCTTACTGGACAACAATCTGAACTCGACATCATCTCAATTGTCGGGATGGGTGGAATCGGTAAGACAACTCTGGTAAGAAATCTGTATAATGATTCGCTTATTCAACATCGTTTCGACACTCGTGCCTGGGCAGTTGTATCTCAGGAGTACAATGTGCGAGAAATGCTAAGGAGGCTATTGGATACAACAAGACATGATGGTGGTGATAAATTGCATGAGAAGAATACTGAACAATTAGCAGAGCTTCTGTACAAAAGTTTAAAAGGGAGAAGATACCTCATTGTTATTGATGATGTTTGGGAAACAAAAGCTTGGGATGATGTTAGAATGTGTTTTCCAGATGACCACAATGGCAGCAGGATCATTTTAACTACTCGTTTATCAAAAGTCGCTACTTACATAAACTCTAGTCGCTCTGTTCATCATATGAATCTCCTGAGTTTGACTTCAAGCTGGAATCTACTATGTAAGCTGGTGTTTGGTGAAGAAAAATGCCCTTCTCCGTTGGAGGAAGTTGGAATGAGAATTGCAAACAGTTGCAAAGGGCTTCCTCTGGCAATTACCGTGGTTGGTGGCCTCCTCTCCAAAGGAAGCAAAATGCCTGGATACTGGGAACAAGTTGCACGAGATGTGAAGTCATCAATAACTGAAAATGATGATCAGTTCATGGAAATTCTATCTTTCAGTTATAAATATTTGCCTCATCATCTTAAAGCGTGTTTTCTATATATAGGAGTTTTCCCCGAAGATCATGTGATCTTCGTATCCCAACTCATCAAACTATGGGTAGCTGAGGGATTCATAAAACCACTGACCTCAAAAGGCTTGGAAGACGTGGCAGAGGATTATTTGAAAGATCTGGTTGAGAGAAATCTCATAATGGTTCATAAGAGAGAACATAATGGTGGCATTAAGACGTGCATTATCCATGATATGTTGAGGGTGTTGTGCATAAAAAAAGCTGGGGATGAGAAATTTCTTCAAATAATGGATTGGGGTGCTCAGGTTTCTCGAGAAGGTAAACACATTCGTTCTGTTCTATATTTTTCTAATTGCCGCTCAAACGGTAAGTTAACTTTTACTACGAGTGTCAGAATGTTGAGGGTATTGGACGCACTGGGAATAAGTTTCAGCAAGTTTCCAAAAGAAATATTTGAGTTGGTGCATTTGAGATACCTTGGTTTTGTCCAAAGATTCTCTAATACCAAATTTCCGACAACTTATATTTCCAAACTCCGAAATCTTCAAACTCTAATTGTTTATGGAAACTACTACGACTTGTTTTATCTACCATTGAACATATGGGAAATGCCACAATTAAGGCATATCTTATTTGATTCATGTTTCTTGGCTTTCCCTTTCACCCAAAATGGTATAAGAAAATATTCTACTGATTTGGAGAACTTACAAACACTTTCCGAAGTTCGAAATTTTAGTTGTACGAGAAAGATCTGTGAAATATTTCCAAATCTGAAGAAATTGGGACTTTTGTATGAATACAGAGATAGTGAATGGTCATCCTTTGAATTCAACAATTTTGTGTACCTAAATCAACTTGAAACGTTGAAAATTCGCTTCATTTATGGTGATCCACCTTCACTCGTAAACTTTGCTTTCCCTCCAACTCTAAAGAAGCTAACTCTTAGTGGTGGCAAAATTCCTTGGGAAAAATTGACCATTGTTGGTTTACTGCCCAATCTTGAAGTGCTAAAACTACAAAATTATGCCTTTGAAGGCTTAGTGTGGGAACCAAATGAAGGGGAATTCAGTAAATTAAAGTTTTTGCTTGTTAGTGATTCTTCTATGAGGCAATGGAGGGCGAGCGATACTCATTTCCCTTGCCTTGAACACTTGTATCTCAAGTACTGTTATCAGTTGGAGGGGATTCCTTCTGAAATCGGAGAAATTGCAACGCTTGAAATGATCGAGTTGAATCACTGTAGCCCTTCTGTTGTGGCCTCAGCAAGGCTGATACTAAAGGAACAACAGAGTTTGGAGAACAACGACCTTCAACTGAAAGTCCGTTCCGCTCCATGGTTCGCCGGAACGGAGGCTGCAGTTCCGCTGTTCCAGACTAGAACGCCGCCAGCCCTGAACACTATTATTGTGGTCGATCCGCCGTTATAACGGCCGATATTTGGCATGAGAACAGGAACGGAACAGATATCTGCTACTAGAACGGCCATTTTCCACATCTTTCAATGAAGACGGTGGAGATTTGGAAAGGTGAAAGAGGTAGTTTGACGTGGGAGAGAGATGAGAGAGAGACGGGAGATAACATACGGAAAAAATAAGGAAATTGGCTGAAAGTCGGTAATAAATCCCTTACTTTTAGGCTGGAAAGATATATAGATATACTACTAACTGCCGCACGCTGTTCTCTCTTTCAAATATAATACAATTATTTAATTAATTTTTGTAACATAATTTGAAGGAAATTGGACATTTGTCATTTTCTTTACATTTAGTTGATAAACTTTTCCATTAAAATTCAATTAACTATAAGCATAATGTAAAAATAGTTATTTTATGTATTACAAAAATGTTTTAGTTTTCTTAAAATTTGTAAAAGTAGAAGCACTACTTGAAGCACATATATAAAACTAATTAGACATCTTAATATTGACGAAAATTTCAATCAAAACTATATAATCGTGGAATATCGTAAAAAAGAAGAGAAGGAAACATATATTTTCGACATTAAAAGCACTATATGTTTGCAAGCAAATAAACTCTGATGCACATTCGAAGCTCTCTCAAGCAGCAATCTGGAGCAGGACATGAGCTATATATCCCTGGTTGCATATATTTCCCATTCTTGGAGCTAGTACATGTAGAATTCAAAATTCAAATGAAATCATAGTACAAAATATAAATGCTTGTATAGTTAGTATTGTAATTATTTATAATCAAAAACATTTAAATATCTATAGTGCTAAAGGGCAGGATTTTCTCTTCCGAGTATACGTAGGATTACTCACATTTCAATTCTTCATGTCCAACTTGTTCACAACTGGAGAAGCACTCTTATTTCCGACCGCCTATACAAACTTTCATAGCAAAAAATTACTATGACTAATAATTTATTCTAACAACAAATTTAATTATTCAAACATAATGAGACATCTTTTTTTCCTCACAATGATCCATAGAGGTACACTAATTTTAAGAAATTAAACCATCAAGTGAGTTCAAGACTTCACCCTAATTTAAGGATTCCGATCCAATATGGTATTACATCAAATCAATGATATGTTTAGGATAATAATAGGTGAGATCAGTTTAGAAAGATAGAACTAATAATAAGTTATGAAACAAAGTCATCAACGTAAAGTTGTTTTTTGATTGCTTACCTTTTATACGTTTTCTCCCAATAAATTCCTCGACTCTGAATTCCCTTTCTTCAACTCCTCTTATATGTAAGAGCAATTAATCCCTGTTAATTTGAGGCGTTGAAAATTATAGTTAAAAAGTAATTAAAAAATAATTAAAAAGTAAGTCTATAGGTTACTTAAACATGATCTTTAATTTCAACTCCTACTGGGCCTTTGAATTAAAATATACGGGTTGTTTCTAAAATGAAATTAATTGATATACATAGACATGGTTAGGTTGATGCTAGGGTCTTTCCTAGTGGGAAAGTACTGGCTGACTCTTGCCATTAAGAGCTTCATAATTCTGAGTTTTAATTATTCTCTACACTCGGCACTCTACACTCACACCAAATCAAAGCCCACATTTCTTATGTTCTCTGTCCCCAATTCTCAAAACCTAATTTCGGCCTGAATTATAAAGCATTAAACTGAATCGGTGAACAAATTAGAGGATTGAAAATAAGTTGTTGGTATGTGTAGACTGTAGACAATTATTTTCCTGTAAATTGACATTGCAAAAGGGTAGTGCAATATTACCATTTTGGTCAATTGTTTTGTATTAAAATCTGTAATTAAGTAAAAGGGTAAAATAGGATATCCAAACTGCTATGTTTGTATGTGAATTTATTTTTGTCCTCAATTTTAAATTTAATAGTCAATTTCAATATAAATAAAGGGATAAAATAGTAAAAATACAAAAATTAACGGCCACTTTAGACACAAAATCAGCTTTTTTTAAAAGAAATAGTATATATAGTATAGATAGATGTATATATTAAATATTAATCAAAATATTTTCATAGGTGAATTGTTCTATAACTCTACTTATATAATATGTTTTAAGCTTATTTAACAATTTATCCATTTTTTATCCAAAAATAATAAAATATAATGTGATTTGATAAATTAAATTACAAATTTTTATTTAGAATTATAACCACATTTATAACTACTGAAATTTGCAATATATTAACATCAACATATCATAAATTGTAAAATTTGCGGAATGGCCGCAAGTCCGCAACCGTTTCACGACGTTGCAATGGAACTAGAACGATAGTATCTACTCCATTCCCGGTCGCGACCGCAACAACGAACCATATTCAGCTCATCATAACGATGGATATCTTATCAACGTAAAGGAATGCACCCTCCTTACGAAAGGTAAGATTTCATTAATTGCACGAGTGTGTTGCTATACCTACAGTCCCCAACTCAAGTTCACTACATTTTTATTTCATTAGATTGTTTTTTAATATATTTTTTTTTTGTTGAAATAGATTCTTTTTTAATACAAATGCAATTGTTATTTTAATATATCATGAAGGATGTATATTTTACCTACGATTGAAATTCATTAGCTCAAGAAAGTAGTTCCCCACGTATAGGTTCTTATATTATTTGGAGAGACATATTTGAAGCATATTAAATTATGAAAAAATAGGGAAATTTTCACTTTTGGTCCCTCGGTTATTGTCCTTTTCCACTTTTGGTCCCTCAATTATAACTTTTTTCCACTGCATGGTCCCTCAATTATTTGACTCGCCAAAACTGATCCCTAAACAACACTTTTTTCATGAGTCAGTCGTATCCTGAACTCGACCCTATAAAGCCCAATGAAAAAAATTTCAAATATGCCCTCTATGATACATAAAATTTCACGTTGTTCCCTTTTATTATTGAATTAGTATCAAAATAACCTTTTTAGCATTCCGAATCCACGTTAGTAATTTAGACCCATTCCAATCATATCACAAAGATATTGCTTAAAATTCAAAATATATCATTTCAACAGGTCATGTGTATTGATTACTTTCTACCAAAAAAAAAAAAAGTCTATTGATTACTTTCCCTATTCATAATTCATTCATGCAAACTGTTTCCTTTCTATTACTAACTCGATTCTTGACGGCAAGTATCTCTGACACAAAATTCCCTCATTCACACAAATCTTTAATTCTCGGGTTAAATTCATATTTCCTTCCTTTGTTTTCTAAAAATATCACTTTATCCTCTGTCATATTTATATTCCTGATAAACCCCCTGACATTTATAAAAAGTGCACACTGACCCCTGTTGGTCCTGCACGCGCTTTTAAGGACTAAATTGACAAAAATACCCCTGTATATAATTAGATGAGGTAACAGCAGTAAAATCTCAGTCGGTTGGTAAAAAATAAAAATCCCCAATCTCTTTTTCTCTCCCCGATTTGAAACCCTAGTGCACTAAATCGAAACATTGACGAGGAAATACTGGGCGAGTCAGTTGTTTGTTGAAGGATTTATCTTGCCCAAGTCCAAGCGAAGATGATGATTTTGATAGTGACATTACTGAAGATGATGAAGAAGGGTATAGGAAACCAAAGTCAGTGTGGATTAAAAGGGGTGTTGACATGAAGAAGTATAAGCCAGCTGCTTGTCAAATGTTTGAAACCCCATAGTGGTTCAGAGAGGTATTAGTTGATTACTGTGTTAGGCAAGGTTTTGATTTACAGTGGTTGAGGAATGAAAACTCCAGAATTACAGCAAGATGCAAGGCTGACAAGTGCCCTTAGAGAATCCATGCAAGTCCTATGCAAGAATCACATAACTTTCAAATTAAAACTTTGGAGAGTAAGCACACATCTGCAAGGACAAGTAACAACAAACTTGCACAATATAAATATATTGCTAAGAGAATTGAAAGGGTAGTGAAGGAGAATCCTGGTATACCATTCCAATCATTGGAGGAAATCATCACAAGAAAGTGCTCAATTGATGTAAGCAGATCTAAAGTTCAAAGAGCAAAAGTTGCAGCATTAGAAAAGATACATGGTGCTGATAGTTATCAATATGAACTTCTTTATGATTATTTAGAGATAGTGAGGGCCACCAATCCAGGAAGTAAGCTGATATTAAGGAGGGACCAGACTGTTACCAAACCAACATTTGAGTGTTTGTATTACAGTCTATGAGCAATGAAAAATGGGTTTCTGGAGGGTTGCAGACCTATCATAGCCTTAGATGGATGCTTTTTGAAGACGGTATATAAGGGCCAGTTACTTGCAGCTGTAGGCAGAGATGGAAATGATAACATGTGCCCAATTGCTATAGCTGTAGTTCCAGTAGAGAACACAAAATATTGGACATGATTTCTCCAAGAACTATTAGAAGATATTAGTGGTTTGAGAATTCCTAACAACTGGACCTTTATTAGTGATAGGCAAAAAGGATTAATGGAAGCTGTCAGAGATATTGCTCCCTATTCAGAGCACAGGTATTGTGCCAGATATATATACCAAAACTTTCAAGGTAAATTCAAGAGCATTGAGTGTAGAGATCATTTTTGGACAGCAGCGTCCACAGCAAATAAGAAAGAATACCTGAGTACCTGAGTGAATGGAGAAATTGAAAAAAGCAGATCCTAAAGTGATTTTAGAGGATGATTTCATCTCAAACCAGCTGTTTTCAGAGGATGATTTCATCTCAAACCATTGACCAGGAATTCCAAGGATTAGAGAACGTGATGAAGGAATTTGATTCAATTTTGGAAGCTATATCTAAGATGAATGATGCGGAAGTTGAAGATGATCTGCAACCAAGCAATTCTTTCGGCTCTACTGGTCCATCGAGATCTGTTGGCACCAGCACTCGCAAAAGCACTGATCTGGTGGGACTTGATAAACACTTGCTGCAACTTAAAGAGCGGCTTACTGGACAACCATCTCAACTCGACATCCTCTCAATTGCCAAGATGGGTGGAATCGGTAAGACAACTCTGGAAAGATATCTGTATAATGATTCGCTTATTCAACATCGTTTCGACACTCGTGCCTGGACAGTTGCATCTCAGGAGTACAATGTGCGAGAAATGCTGAGGAGACTATTGCATACAACAAGACATGATGATGGTGATAAACTGCATGAGTATAGTACAGAACAATTAACAGAGCTTCTGTACAAAAGTTTGAAAGGGAGAAGATACCTCATTGTTATTGATGATGTTTGGGAAACAAAAGCTTGGGATGATGTTAGAAGGTGTTTTCCAGATGACCACAATGGCAGCAGGATCATTTTGACTACTCGTTTATCAGAAGTCGCTACTTACATAAACTCTAGTCGCTCTTTTCATCATATGAATCTCCTGAGTTTGACTTCAAGCTGGAATCTACTATGTAAGCTGGTGTTTGGTGAAGAAAAATGCCCTTCTCCGTTGGAGGAAGTTGGAATGAGAATTGCAAACAGTTGCAAAGGGCTTCCTCTGGCAATTACCGTGGTTGGTGTCCTCCTCTCCAAAGGAAGCAAAATGCCTGGATACTGGGAACAAGTTGCACGAAATGTGAAGTCATCAATAACTGAAAATGATGATCAGTTCATGGAAATTCTATCTTTCAGTTATAAATATTTGCCTCATCATCTTAAAGCGTGTTTCCTATATATAGGAGGATTCCCTGAAGATCATGTAATCTTTGTATCCCAACTCATCAAACTCCGGGTAGCTGAAGGATTCACAAAACCACTAACCTCCAAAAGCTTGGAAGATGTGGCAGAGGATTATTTGAAGGATCTCGTTGAGAGAAATCTCATAATGGTTCATAAGAGAAAACATAATGGTGGTACTAAGACGTGCATTATCCATGATATGTTGAGGGGGCTGTGCATTAAAAAAGCTCGGGACAAGAAATTTCTTCAAATAATGGATTGGGGTGCTCAGGTTTCTCGAGAAGGCAAACACATTCGTTCTCTTCTATATATTTCTAAGTGCCGCTCAAACGGTAATTTAACTTTTACTACGAGTGTTAGAATGTTGAGGGTATTGGACGTATTGGGAATAAGTTTCAGTGAGTTTCCAAGAGAAATATTTGAGTTGGTGCATTTGAGGTACGTTGCTTTTGTCCAAAGATTCTCTAATAGAAAATTTCCGACAACTATATCCAAACTCCGAAATCTTCAAACTTTAATTGTTTATGGAGACTACAACGGCTTGTTATATCTACCATTGAACATCTGGGAAATACCACATCTAAGGCATATCTTATTTGATACATGTTTCTTAACTTACCCATTCACCGGGAAAGGTACAAGAAAATATTCTAATGATCTGGAGAACTTACAAATACTTTCAGAAGTTCGAAATTTTAGATGTACGAGAAAGATCTGTGAAATATTGCCAAATCTGAAGAAATTGGGACTTTCATATTATGACTATACAGACAACGAATGGTCATCCTTTGAATTCAACAATTTTGTGTACCTAAACCAACTTGAAACATTGAAAATTTGCTTTTATGATGATCCACCTTCACTCATAAACTTTTCTTTTCCTCCAACTCTTAAGAAGCTAACTCGTAGTGGTTGCAAAGTTCCTTGGAAAAAAATGAGCATTGTTGGTTTGTTGCCCAATCTTGAAGTGCTCAAACTACAAAATAATGCCTTTGAATTGAAGTTTTTGCTTGTTAGTGATTCTTATATGAGGCAATGGAGGGCGAGCGATACTCATTTCCCCTGCCTTGAACACTTGTGTCTTAATAACTGTTTTGACTTGGAGGAGATTCCTTCTGAAATCGGAGAAATTGCAACGCTTGAAATGATTGAGTTGAATATCTGTAGCCTTTCTGCTGTGGCCTCAGCAAGGCTGATACTAGAGGAACAACAGAGTTTGGAGAACAACAACCTTCAACTTAAAGTTTCCAATCTTCATTATGAGAAATACACCTCCTTACGAAAGGTAAGATTTCATTGGTGGCAAGAGTGTGTTGCTATGCCTAGAGTCCCCAACTCAAGTTCACTACATTTTTATTTCATTTGTTCTATTTTCTTGTTGCAGGAGCACATGTATTTTCGCAGGTGAGATGTACTGTCATCAGCTTTTCTAAAATTACATTCACCCCCCTTGGTGCTTTTTATGGGTAGTCATTTTCTAATTTTTTGATTCTGCTTCTTTGGACAAAACACTCAAAATCTGGTGTGCAACAGAAAGTGGGACCATAGATGTGGTTTATGAGATTAAAGAAGACCATGTAAGTAAAACAACTTGCGATTCATTTAGTGGTGTTTGCAATCTCTTTGTGCTTTTGGACAGGCTAAAGTAGAAGTCAAAGTTGTAAAAATTTGATAGTGAAAGTAAGGAGTTTTTGAGAAGCACTTATTTTAGACTAAACTGACATTCTTAAGAAAATAACCTAGAAGTTAGAAGCAGAAGTTAAAAGTTGGTCCTTTGGTGTTTCTAGCTTCTAACTTATTTATGTTTAAAAAGAACTGAAGCTGGTTTTTCAAACACTTCAAAAATGCTGAAAAAAAGCGCTTAAAAAAGTGCTTTTCTTTTAGTTATTGCATCGGGCGAGATTTCTGTCTGGAAGCTGCTTGGAGCTCCAAATGCAGCACAATCACAATTCTTGCTTTTCAGAGAGAGAAAGCTGTTTCTCAGTTTAATGTATATTTTATGGCTCTGCTTTTCAGCCAATATGAAAGCTGCTAGGCGATGGATACTCTGTTTCTTCAAAGATGTAAATGAGGAAAAGGCCACTAATTATGTTAATGCTATAGAGATGGTTGTTATAAACGGGTTGGGAGGATCGCGCACAATTATGTATCTGCAATATCCGACTAGAGAAAAGCCAAACTATTTTGTTATATATTACATATATAAATAAATTTAAGTAATGTATTGTTAATCCTTAATTGAAATTTTATAAAGTTATCACTTTCTTCTCATTGCTTCTTTTATTTTAGGGTTATTTACACTTAGCCCCATGGAAATGTAGGAACTTACAATTAATACCCTGCTTTTAGATATAATTACACTTGTGCCTACTTGGAGTATATAAATTACACCCAACCCCAACTAGTTTCCGTCCAAACAATCATAAAACTCCCGACTATATTTTGAACTGAAAATATTTACAACAAAATTACAATGTACCCCCAACTATTACAAAAATTACACTTGAATGCCAAAAAATGAAAAAAATTGACAAAAGTAAATAAGGGTACTCATGGGTTTAAAAATATTTCGCCGAATTTAGGTATCTAACACTGTCGGGCTAAGTGGAATGGGCAAGGTGTAAAATGTAATTATATCTAAAAGTCGGTACCATTTGTAATTTCTTATATTCTGGTGGGAGCTAAGCGTAAATAGACCAATACTGATTTCTTAACTGATCAAATATGCCATTAAACGGAAAATTAAAACCTTGAAATTAACCCTTGAAACTAAAGAAATTTTGGAGTATCTCGGGTTGCTCCACTTTTGTTCATCAATGGAGGAAAATACTTACGATCCTGTAAAAGAAATTCTCTCTTTTTCTTCACCTTATGTGCTCAAAATTCGAATTCCAGTTTCAAATTTATGACAGAGTGTTGATCGCTTGGATATTGTTCTATGTATATGAAACAGGAATTGATTCGTGCAATTTTCAAACTCGTTTGGGAGAGACGAGCTGCAGGTACCGCGTATTCTAACATTTCCCTGTTCAATTTTACAAAATTAATCTAATTCTTTCTTCTAATTATTCATCTTTTGGCGTGGGCAGAGCGGGAGAAAAATCAACTCCCGGAAACTGAAGCTGAGGTTTATGGTTTATGCAATAGCTAGGGAAATTTTTCTGATTATGCTCTATTTGTGTAAAATTAAGAATCTTTGTCGTTGCTTGATCGTTCAAATTTAATTATCTGTAGGCAGGACCAAGTACATTGAAGAGAAACCGACTTACTTCTGGTAAGAAATATGTTGTAAACCTGTGCTATCTAACAAATTCACTCGTCCGAATGTACTAATGCATTGTTATAGTGGTTGCATTATTAGGAATCTTGATATTTGTTGTTGTGAAAGAGTGGGATTAGAAGCAATAGACGTTGGAAACAAATGGTGGATGATTTGTGCATTCCTTTTGACAGAAAATTAGAAAATGTGCAATCTAAGTATTACCAATGACTATGGCTAGTGCTAATCTACTTGTTTCTGTTATGAAATGCAGCCAATGCAAATGCATTGAAGTTGAGCTCTGAACTTCTCCGGTTTTTTGTGACAGGTTTAACTTTCAGTTTTCCAATTTTTTAGAGAAAAGCAAGCCCTTTAATGTGCATCACTTTGCTGTTCTCAGCAGTATGTTCTGTGGTGTCATTTAGTAAATTATTTTTCTGTTTACTGTGTTGTAGAGGCTATTCAACGTGCTTCTACCATAGCCGAAGCCGAGGGTTCTCTTAAAATAGAAGCAACTCATCTAGAGAGGATTCTTCCGCAGCTACTTTTAGATTTTTAAGGTACCAGAGACCTTGAATTCACAATAGATGAAACTTCTCAAATTCATTATGCATCTAGTTTGATACGAAGAGATACAGAATCCTCTTTTCCTCTTCTTGGAAACATCTCTCTTGTTCTTTTAGTTTGTTTTTACGCTCTTTCTAAACAACACCTCTGTGTATGATCTCTTGGATTTTGTGCTAGTCATTCCTCTACTAACCTACGGTTGTTGTATTTCAAGACGTAGGTGACTATGCGAAAAGCTGTTGAAGGCAAAGTATGAATTTTGACTTCTAGAGTCCTGAATGTTGGGATAAAAATTTTGTGCTGGACTAGATATCTTAGTTGAAGAGCTACTGAGTTCACTTTGGATAATAAGCTGAAATGTCTTGAAGTCATTTTATTATTTTTTAGCAACTTTGATCTCTTAGTGATAGTACTGTTAGTATGCATCAGCTTATGTTTTCTGATTATGGATTTGCCATGACAACTTTTCAAGCAAATTGTCTTTGGTTATATTACTTGTTGCCCAGTGAACCATCCTAATCATTTGAAGTTTGAAGAAAAGTTGTAGTTGAAATGGACTACTCAAGTTGTCTATGTAATGGAAACATGTAACAACATTTGACCATCTTAGCTCAAAACATAGTATTTGGATGACTAGACTTTTAAAATGAAAGAGGTGCCAGGTTTCTAGAATTCCACTCCCTTTAGGAAACACATACACACAAGAAAAAACACTTGTGCTTTTTGCTTTTTTCAGCACTTTGGGAGTGTTTGAGAAACTAGCTTCCGCTTATTTTAAGCAGACATAAACTAGAAGCTAGAAGCACTCAAGGACCACCTTTTAGCTTCAGCATCTAACTTCTAGGCTATTTTCGTAAATAAATGAAAGTCTACATAGTCTATCAAATTGCTTCTCAACTTCTTTTCCCTAACACTCAAATGCTTTTCTTTTATTACTTATTCACTTTTTTTTCCCAACACTCCTCACTTATACTACTCCAACTTTGTACAACTTTAACTTCTACTTTAGCTTTCTCAAAAGCCCAAGAGTTTGCCAACACCCACATACACGAGGTGGTAAAGTCCAGCCCAGTTTTTCCCATTTTGGAGACAAAACTGAGGTTGAATCGTCAGGTTTGTCAAATAGTTAAGATAAGGAAATTTAGCCAATAATAGTAGCACTTTAAGATTAACTGAAAAAAATCCCACTCTAAATAATAAGGAAAGAAGCAAAATACACAGAGTTAATACATTTTAAATTCTACTAAATCAGGCATTCATCACTATACTTTAGACATGTTCACACATTCAGTTACAAAAATGAACAAATTATCCAGCTAAACTACTGCTTTATCTGAGATAACATGCACCTAGCATCCCTACTATTCGGCCTCTCCTTAGGATTATCCAAACTACAAAAGCAGGCAACTTTAAGAACCAAAAGCATCTGCTCCTCGTACCCATTCCCCAACAGCTTTTCATCAATGGCCCTCTTTGGCTCCTCAGAAGTCATCAAATTCCTCATCCATTTCACCAAGCTCATCTCATCCGTGTGCTGGAAAAACTCATCAAAAGGAAACTTCCCAATCACCAATACACCCAACAACACTCCAAAGCTGAATATATCACACTTATCAGTAAACTTAAAAGTCTGATAATACTCAGGAGCAATATACCCCACAGTTCCCGCCACATTTGAAGTTGTGACATGAGTATATGCATCAGGAACAGCTTTTGCAAGCCCAAAATCAGCTATCCGGGCTTCCATTTCATCATCCAATAGAACATTTGCAGGCTTCAGATCCCTGTGAATGATCCGAGGGCTGTGATTCATGTGGAGATATTCAAGCCCTGAAGCCACACCAAGAGCGATCTTGTACCTTGTTGGCCAGTCCAATTCTCTTTTACCTTCTTTGACGTGATGGAGACAGTCCTGAAGGCTGCCATTCTTCATGTACTCGTAAACCAAGTAATGACAATTGGGCCTCGGGAGATGAGCCAGTAAAGGAAGTAAGTTCCGGTGCCGGATTTGTCCCACGGTTTGGATTTCCGACTTAATTTGGCGCATTTTCTTGTTTAGTAGCTTGCTGTCATCTACGGTGAGCTCTTCTCCATTAGGGCTTTGAATTATCTTCTTGATGGCGATTTCTTTTCCGTTGCTTCCAGGTAAAACGGCTTTGTAAACTTCTCCACAGCCACCTCTGCCTATTATTTCGAGTGATGCTAATCCGTCTTCTTTCTGCAGGAAAGCTAAGTCCTCGGGCTTTTTTATCATCGGGCTGAAGATTTTCAAGGTCGTGTCCTTCTTACTCCCTTTGATTACGAACACGAGCAGCTTGAAAAGCATTGAGAATACGGATCCAGAGACACTACCTGCTAAAATTCCCGCCAAGAGTCCGATAATCCACTGAACTAATTTGTTTTTCTTCTTATTCTTGTGCTTGCTGCGTTTCGGTGATGTAGTTGGGGACGGGGTTTCGGCATTAGCGGACGTGGCGGAAGGTGAATTTTCAGCAAAAATGTATCTTTTTGTTGTTATGCTATCATTTTCAGCCAATTCGAGTAAATTGTTGCCGGATATGTTTATGAATCTGAGATTCCGGAAAGATTTCAAAGATAAAGGCACTTTTCCTGCAAACATGTTATCAGCAAGATTGAGTTTTTCAAGGTTGGGAAAGTGTGCCAAGAAATTGAGGTTTCCTGTGAACTTGTTGGATGATAAATCGAGTACTCGAAGGCGGATTAACGAGGATAGTCCGGACGGGATTTCGCCGGAAAACCGATTTTTTTGCAGATTTAGTACCTCGATTTTGTGGCAGTCAATGATCTGAGATGGAATTTGGTCAACAATTTGGTTGTTTGACAAGGAAAGCTCCTTCAGCTCAGAGAGCTGACCAATTGCAGGAGATAGCTTTCCTTTCAGGTCCTGGGATTCAAACACTAGACGAGTAACTCTGAGAACATCGGAGGAATTATTCGAACAGAATATTCCGGTGCAATCGCATAGATTCCCCTCCGTCTTGTGGTGGATGCCGAGGTCTTCGAGGATGTGCAGAAGGGCATTTAAGTCGGAAGGTTGGAGAGTAATTCTTGATTGAGCAATAAAACTTACTGTGAAGAGAGAGAGGATGAATATATGGACAAGGGTATGAGTTGCAGCCATTTGCAGCGGTGGTTGTGGTGGTGGTGGTGGTAGTGCTTGGACTTTGGAAGTTTGAAATGGTGGTGGCTGGCTGGTGTTTTATTTATTATATTGGAACACGGTGTTGACTATCAAGTATGAAATATGGAAGTTTATTTAGTTTGGTTTGGTACAGAGTCTATAGCCTTTAGGAGGACCAATCAATGTTTAGCCACAAGTCATCCGTTGACTAGGTTCCTATTATGACCCTCCGTATTTTTCGTTTTTGTTCTTTTTTGCCCCCATTATTTTTCTTTTTCTCTCACTTGATCATATATATATTTTTTATGAACAAGCAACAATCTCTTAATAAATTAATGGGATAATGACACTCATTCATCCTGAAATTTCGTCTTATTACACAAAAAGATTTGAAATATTACAGAACTCTATCTGAAACTCTTAACTCCCATTTGCGAATCATAACGAAAAAAAGTACTTTAGTGTTATGTTTTTGGTTTTTTCGTTAAAATTATAGAAATAGAATCAAGTTCCATTGAATGAATAAATGCTTTTGGTTTTTTTGTTAAAATTATAGAAATAGAATCAAGTTCTATGGAATGAATGTTCTCCGAATTCGTCCAAATAATTAACGAATGTGTATGGATGTGATGAAAATTCTGACAAATTATGTTTTTTAATTTTGCAAAGCTTTTTAGTATATTTGCATAACTAGCTAGGGTAAATTCTAGAGTATTAGAAATGTCCCCGTGCCTTGGCACGGGATAGTAATTTTATAAAATAAATATTCGCAAATATATTACTATTTTTCATATAACTCAATGTTGGATTTTGAAAAAAAATTAATTCTTAAACTGAAGCTTTTAAAAGTGAATGAAAATGAAATAAAATATGTTAATAGTAAAATTTAAATTATAGAAAATAACAAATGAAAATAATATGATTAATCTATTGAAAGCATATAAACATGTGGATAAAGGATGACTATACAAACAAAAGATCACAAAAAAGTAAAATAATCCGATTGAAAGTCTTTGATAAAATAAAAGAAAACTCAGATTAAGAAAACAATATACATACAAAAATATGGTAGAAAATGATACATGGAATAATAAAAATAAAAAGAAAAAACTTACAAATATATAATAATCAAAACGAAGTAACTCTCGAAAATATATATATATATATATATATATATATATATATATATATATATATATATATATATATATATATAGTACTTTAAACTGAAGAGACTATACATTAAATTTGAGTTGACGGATCAACCATAGAAATCAAGAAGCTAAATTGAAATAGAGTAGAAGAAGAACATAATTGGTCTAGTAAAATTTTTGAACAGTCCGTATATATGAAAACTGCTTACCTAATATTTATATTTGAGTTGTAATCAATTTAGTTGAGAAAATCATGGAACTAAATTTATTTTAAATACTATTTATAATCAATAAATTATTTTTTGAATGATGATGGATCATTATTATAGATTCCTTCCACTTTCAAAATAGTTTTATGGATTCTTTTAGATAAATATGGATACAAATATATTAATTAATTTAAATTTTGTATATATCTATATAATAAACTAATTATGTAGGAAAAAAAATATAAAGATATTCAGATTTTTATTTCAACAAATGACTTTACGGATTTTTCTTTATCTCAATGGGGTATAATTTCAAAGTAGTTATCTTAAATATATAATTAAATCTTCTTTTTGTGGATATTTAGTTTTAAATTGATTATCTTACAGATGAGATCTGTATCTCTTTTAGTTAAAAGAAAATCTTTTGATTTCAGTTTTTTTTTCGAATGATAAAATAAAAAAAAGTTAAAATCTCTAATATTATTATACAAAAATATATTAAATTTAATATAATATATCTATACATAATTTTAGATTCTTTTAGATAATAACAACAATAAATATATCTTAAAATATTATTTATTTAATGGCAGAATAAATCTCAATTAGGCTATCCACGTGCCTAAGGCACGACTATTAATTTATTTAATAATGTAAAGTTTAATTTTATAGTTTACTAAATTATTAATATATGAATTTTTTTTATAGTTCATTTAATGAATTTTTACATTTGAGAGATTAAAAAAATAGTTCTAGTTAGGTGTAAATTTTTAAAATTACTTACTTTAATTTGAAGGATATTATTATATTTTTTTTATAAAGATATTGTAAGATTCCTATATTAGAAAATGATAATATAAATAATATTTAAATTTGAATTAGATTTGTAACTAACATATCTATACAAAATCTTTCATTGTTTTGGATAAATATGAAAATAATTAATAGTTTTAATTACATGGCAAAATAAAATTCATTGAGGCTATCCACGTGGAAGCTTAGGTGGATAGCCTCAAGGTTCTGAATTATTATATATAGACGTGATTGTGACATCATAAAAAATGAACAGTAAATACTGAACATACTCTAACTTTTTTATATTATGAGTTGCATCTAAATTTCACTTAGTTGCTATTTGTAATATCATATTTCACTTAAGTGTTATTTGTAATACCGTAACTATGGTGGTTATATTTAATTTTTTAAAGTTAAAATTAAAACTGAATCTTTTATTTCACATTAAAAACTGAATACTCTGTTTTATGTACGAAACCCTGATATTCTCTAAGGGCTCATTTGGATGGATTGATGGATTTGAATTTGGAGAGGGAATTGAATGAATGGATTTGAAATACATTTGATTTCAAATCTATAAATTTTGAATTCCTTTGTTTGGATACACAATATTTGACGATGAATTTCAAATCTTTTCATCTAATTTTATTTTAAACTAAAATTTATATTCTTGATGAGGTGGGTTTTTGGTCGAAGGTCGGATGTCGACCACGTGTCTTGCACGTCAGTTAAATTTGTAGAGGGGATCCGACTTTGACCTGAAAACACAGAACAATGAGTCACTTGGCCGGAGGGGATTATCTCCGGCGTAGCCCATTCACTGAGTTAAGTCAGTACTAGGAATAGGATATTTGAGGTAAAGAGATGCGATCAGAGTAATTAAGGGAGCTTACCAACAATAATAAATGTTGGGGGTATATATAGAACACACACCAAGTACAGCTTGAGGAATGCGCATTTAATGCTTGTCAGCGTTGACCTGCAGGCATTTAATGTAGGGTTCAGAATGCCTGCAGAGGATCTTGTACTATCCTCAAAAGAGGGGATCTGGTGGGCCAGTCTCCTCCATGGTTGGGTTTGGACCTAACTGTCGTGTATGGGACACGCCACCTTGGCAATCTTGCGCGACCTTGAGGCTAGCGGCCCTTGGCGGCGGTCGAGGGTCGATCGGGCTAAGGAGCGATCCGTGACGCTAGCCAGAACCGTAGGTCCGGTCGAAGATATCCGATCGGGTTCCATGTCAAGAGATAAAAAAAGAGAGAGAGTGAAAAGAGAGAAAATTGAGAGAGACAGAGAGAGAGACGAAAGAAAAAAAATAAAAAGAAAGCTAGGAGAGAGAGTGAGAGAAAGAAAAAGAGAGATTGTGAAGAGAGAGAGAGAGAACGCTTAGAGAGAGTGAGAAAAAGAATTTGGAGAGATAGAGTGAGGAGAGAGAACGAAAATGGAGAGAGAGAGAGGGAGATTTTTTTTGGAGAGAGAGAAAATGGGGAGAGAGAAAAATAATATTGAAAAAATTAAAAATAAAAATATATAAACAAAACACAAATAGAGAAAAAAATAGAGTAAAATAGGATGAGTGGATTTGAAATGACCAGTGTTAGAGGTAATTTCAAATTCATTGAAAATTAAGCTTGAAATCCATTGGGCTTAAGAGTGGATTTCAATTCTATTTATTTACAAATTTTGCCAAACGGATGAATTGGATTTGAACAATGGAATTCAAATTCACCAGGCCCAAATTCATCCATCAAAATGGGTCCTAACGGAATCCTAACTCATGGGTGTTTTATTATAATTATTCAATTTCTTGCGAGGTAGTTAATAAGAGGGTCGTGAGTTACAATTTAGCAAACTCATATGGGTCTAAATGTAATTATTCCTAATATTTTTAGTAAATATTAAACATTAAAAAAGTTAAATATTATAAAATCTAGTTAAAAAGATAACAAAGATTTATCTTTTGTACATTACAATTTTTGTTATTCTGTAGTCCATAGTTCCATTAAATCACATATAAATGCCATGTAGCTAATTACCTCTATATAATAAATATTACATAAATCACTCTTCCCACATTGAATTAACAAGTAATTAATCCCCACTAGTATAAGTAACCAAGAAGATACTATGTTCGCCGAGCCTTGTAACGTGGGCTTGTAACCTGAGTAGGGGCATTGAAGTGATTGGACAGTGGGCTAGCTCTGATGATTTACCCAATGGGTTGCTCTATATGGGCCCGCCCGATCCAGGTAAAGAGTGGGCCAAGTAGTCCAAGCTAAAGCATGGGCTATGTGGCCCGTACCTGTGATATTCTTGTAATTTTTTGAAACTTTTGTTGTTTTTTTGCTGAAAAAATAATGATAAAACAGCCATTTCTCAAAGATTCCGTTAAATTTCTAATAATAGACCCTAATGAAACCCTAACATAAATGGTACTTAGTTGTAATTAAGAAACTTAATTGTTAGGTTATTGTAATTTTTGTGTAAAGATGGGGTCAGGTTGTAATTATGCAAACTTAAGTGCGGTGTAGATGTAATTTTTCCTATTTTTTAACAAAAGAGTTTTAAATTTAACGCATACAAGTTTTTGGTTGCATGATGGAGTATTGGTGAATATATAATTCGCAAATTGTTATTCTTTTAGATTGTAAGAATGAGATATCATAGAAAAAAAATGTAAATATTAAAGCTACTAAATATGAGACAGCATCTGGCATGTTGTACCATTTAATTTCTTTATCAAGAGTTAAGCACAACTGCTGAAAACTCTCAACTTTTTCCTAATTGTTGAGGTTTCCAAGTAAAAGATATACCCTAGCAACAAGAGTAAAGGGAACCTAAATTTATGCATACTTGTCTTTTTATAATTTTTTAATCCGGATACGCAGAAACTTTTAAAAATTATCGTATACTACATATCATATTGTGTCAAACACTATATTTGTAGTGGTAGATGTCTAAAAAGTTTTGTATTGCCATATTCGTTCGTGTAAGATTTATGTCGTCGTGTCCGTGTCCATGCATCATAATTTTTCAAGAAGTTGCATGCGGAACACTACACAATTTCCTTTTTTTTTTTTTTAAATTTAACATTTAATTTTTCAGTCTTCTTCCACCATCTAGCTAATTACTAGTCATGGCAATTCTCAACATCAAAACATTATTTATTTTTCGAAATTCATTTAAATGTTAATAACCTGATTTTATGAGATCTTCTTATCATATGACTTTATATATATATACTCTTTAGTTATATATTGGGAGTTAGAGTGTGTTAAAGCGTCTCATATCGAATAATTACTACACTAATTACTACCTTATAAATTATAATACTTGGCAAACCTCACTACATTATAAATTAATTAGAACTCATTTACATTTATGGTTGGTAATATTGACAATTAAATATAAAATCACTTTATTAGTGTGGACTTGGCCAAAAAATGGTAGGAAATGTGAAAATAAACAGCAGAGGTCCACTAATTAAGGCATATAAATGGCTTATTGGGCCCTAGTAAACGAGTTCTTACTATATTATAATACTTGACAACTTTCACTATTCTACATTTAAATTTCACGCTTCAAGTTGTTTCCCAATTATGCGACCTGAGGGTGCATGAGAAACGAGAATTAACCATCCCACATTAAATTAAAAGATCACTGAAAATTCTTCGTGAAGGAAAAAAAAATAATTAGTACACGTATATGATTCCTTTCTTTAATCAGTTCATTGCCTTTAACTACAGGCATTATTCTCATGCTACACTGTTATATATAGGTGCCAAATGGTATTAAAAAATCTTAGTTCTATAGTCTCTCTAACTTTCCCAATAATGATTTTTATATTAATTTCACTATTTATTTATTTATTTAAAACGTGATAATAGAAATATTGTATTTTTATAAGCAGATCGATGTTATTACTTTTTCCTATAAATATATATATATATATAATATATATATATATATATATATATATATATTCCTTAGTTTGAATTGTTGCAATTAATTTTCGTGACAGTCAGCCTGCAGAAGCAAAGTAATTACAACGAAATGCCAGGTATGTCATTTCTATTTCTCTTATCTAGGTAACATATGGAAATTCACAATATGCATGTTTTGAGTTCTTTAGTGATTAATACGAGTAAATATAAAAGTACTTGATGTTTTATTAAAGTTTCAATCCATTTCAAACTTATTAATATTTTTTCTAATTAAAAAAGTATGTGTTAAAATAAAAATTATATAAAATTTAAAATTCTTAAACAAAACGCGTTATTTCATTTTACAAGAAAGAAGCGGAGAAACCCGAACCCGTACGAGTAAAACTCCACCCCTACTACAAATCCGACTAGTCGGGAATCAGTCTATCAGAGTCGGAAACGAATAGTATAAATTTGCTACACGCCTAAGTTTGGATCGGAGTCGGGCATTATATCATATATTGCTACTTGATATTTCTGTATCCAACCGTAACACTCGAACTCTAAAAATCTGACTCGACGCCCACCCCTACTTATTCTAGGTTCTCTAATTTCTACTTGGGTATCGGCCAACTTCGGCCTAGAAAAGTCTGCGGCCTAGAATTGTGTCTGTTCTAGGCCTTTTTTTTATTAAAGCCCAAAATATTGTAACCAATTCCTAATCAATTTGGCCCATCCTTAATTTCTAAAATTTTAAAATCTAACTTCCCAACAAGTCCTAAATGCTAAAGCCAATATTTCCTTCCTTTCTTCTTTTAAGTTCCTTTATAAGGAAGGTATTCAATGCAACTTTAATACTTTAAGACACTTTTTCTCCTACATTATTTTTAAACAGAAGTAGTAGGGCCGGATTGAGAAATTTTGAAATTATATTGATACCATTTGTCAAATCAGATAGAGGAACCTTAAATTGGATCAACTAAAAAAATATCCAATAATTATACTTGAATTTTACCTTATAAACTAAATTTTTTCTTTTTTTTTTTCCATGCGGGACAATCTTTTTGCGGCTTTGCCCCAAGGGCATCAACAGTGATACTAAAAGAAAATGGATAATAGAAGTCACCACTCTTAACGTATGACTTGATTTGTACTTTACCGCCTAATTTCTAAATTAGTGCGTTTAACCTTCCAACTGTTGTTATGTTTTATGCTTAACCTCATTTCACCCCAAGTCACTTTCCGATAAAATATTTGCCATGATTGCTGAATTGTTTCCAGTAGCAAAGAGAAATACGCATACATATAAGAAACAATAATGTATTTTTACACAGAGATTCAAATTATAAAAATTATATTAAGGATCTTGTAAAACTTATGGCAGATAGTCTATGATTGCAAGGAATTAGAAAAAAAAAAGCGACAAATCATCCCAAATTAAAGAAATAAGTTTTGGACGTCAAGAGTGAAAGAGGATTAAGTAGAAAACATAATAATTATTGGAATAAAACATGCAAATTTAAAAATTGAGAGGTGAAGTGCAAATTGCATTATAGATAGGAATGACTGCCAATATCCCAATAGAAAAAGAAACACTTCAGTTTAGAGGACGAAGAAGATAACAAATAGTTCCATCATTCTAAATTTCTTCAACATGTTACAAAAGTACAAACAAAAGACCAAAAATGAAAAAAACAAACAATTAACTAGCTAGACTGATACAATCAGCCCTTATTACCACAATCTTAAAACCATCACACAGTAACATTTCGCTAGTGGCCTAAACGACATCGTACAGAACAACAGATACACCCAAATTAAGAAAAAAATTAAATTAGCAACGTTAACTCTGGAGCTGAACACCTTTTGAAAATTCAATCAATCATCGCAACAACGGTACATAAAAAACTTCTCCATCGGTGTATGACACTCCGCACACACCACCATCTCCGGCACATCATCGGTCCCCGGAAGTATAAGCTGATTACAATGCTCCGCCTTGTGATGGCCGGCGAGATAGTCATTCAGCGCCGGAACAAACCTATTTCCCCTCGCATCCTCGCCCCACGTGTCGAAATCCGCCAACGCATTCAGCATCGCTTCGGCTTTACCCCTGGCCATCAAACGGGCCTCCGATCCGCCGCCTTGGCTGAACAGAGCCCAGCCCTGATCGCCGCCTGCGAATGTTAGCATAGTCATCGCCTCTGCGAGGATTTGGTCGCCGGCGTGTTCTGTGGTGGCGAGCCTCGCGCCTTGGGAGGACTTCGATTGCATCATGCTCTCGAGACGGGTCCAGAAGTACCAGACGGATGTGAGGTTGTTCCAGCAGTGACTCAGACGGTCGGCGGTCACCATTTCGTTGAGACGTTTCGTCCGCTCTTTGCTGGTGCTCTTGCCGACGTACACCATCTCCAGTCTGATTTCGGCGGCGATTGCGACGTTGCGGGCTGTGGAGACGAACTTGTGGAGCCACTCCGCGTCATCGCCGCCGTAGAGACATATCACCTTTTCTTCGTTTATCTGGAAAGAAAAAAATCAAAGATTTATTTTCTCTCAGATAGGAAGGTTTGTCTTACAAACAATATTTCTAAGACTTGCCCCATAATCTTATATCTATCTATTTGAAGCAGACTTTATCCAAGGCAACATATATTTATTTGTATCAATGGTATTTCAAACTTGAAAGTGACGTGAAAAAATAATGATACTTCTTTATTTGAATTGTTCGAGATCTTTGTATGTACCTTGACCCGATAAGAAAGACATTTTGCATAGAAAGTCTGTCTATCTCACTTGCATTTGATCACGAAAAGCATACACTTCTAACTTTTACTTTTTAAGAAAATTTTAGCTCCCACCTAATTCAACTAATTCTTATACACTAATCTTATTTTATACTTATCTGTGTCATTGATATTTGGTTTAGAAAGAGCCACTAATCACAAACAAATTTAATACACTTACTGTATAATTTGTCAGGGTTTTGTAGAAATTTTCTAAATTTTTTAACCTTCAAATTCTTAGGTGCAATCAACTCTTTTGGCTAATAAAACTTAATCATATAGAACCAAAAACTTTGTGTTATTTCTAATTAGCATGTAAAACCTTGTGATTTGAAAATTATCATCTACAATTCTGTGTTTTTCAAACATTGCCCACAATTCCAGACTTGTTTAGTTGTGTTTAGGGATGTAAAATATCATAATTGCCCATTGCCAAATATATCAAAATACTCCACATGTTCTTGTCTTTTTGCCTAATGGTTGTGTGTGCTAATGTTTAGTAATAGAGGATTTTGCATGTAATATTATTAGAAATAAATTTTGGATAGAATGAAGGTAAAAATATCATTTTATATCTAATAAGTATTAAAAAAAAATGAAGTATCAGCTGAATACTAAGAACGTGAACTCCAAACCAGTAATAGAGGTTCTATATACTAATTAATTAGAAACACAAAGTTTTTTTTTGTGATAATTCATATGAGAGAATTAAGCAAAAAACGCAATAAAACTTACCCAAGTCAATATGTTTTCATCAATGCCATTGACCACCAACTTGAGTCTCCACGTCTCTTGTTCCCACAAAGCCCTCTCTTTCGACCTACTAAAAGGATACGCCTTATTACCCCAAATCCACAACATGTGTGTTGCATTTAGGCTCCCAACTTTGCCGTGTGGATCCAAAGCCACAATCACTGGCTTCTTCGAGTACCGCCAAATCTCTTTGATGTACCGCGCAACAGCAGGTTCGAGCAAGTTGGGGTGGTGCAGCGTATACCACGGCATCATCGTCAGCAGCTGCTCGAATTTATACTCATACTCTTGGTTCCAAGTGAATCTCTTGTCGAAGATTGGAATCCACACGATTTCGTACTCGAACTCCTTCCTGCTTCTTGATTCACTGTAAATGTAAGCGAGTATGTTGAGCTCGTCGAGGGAGATGTCGAAGTCGGAGATCAGTAATAATACTGTCTTTCCCTTGAGAACTTCGACGCTAGCCTGTTCGTAAATCGGAGGTTAGCGTTTTTTTCTCGGAAAAAATTAATGGGCTGGAAGGAAAATTAAATACCCTGGTTTTCTTGTCGGTGCCAATTGCGAGTGGGAGAATGTCATCCTTCAAGTAGATGAAGTGCTTCAGTAATCTCTGGTTGTCCAAATGAGGAGCGGTA
The DNA here is from genome assembly GCA_958496215.1 of Verbena officinalis. NCBI lineage: Eukaryota > Viridiplantae > Streptophyta > Magnoliopsida > Lamiales > Verbenaceae > Verbena > Verbena officinalis. Next base: position 5,275,053 of record OY292385.1, read on the forward strand.
TCGAATAGACGACACAGTATCTGGAAATACTCGATGTGTTTCTTTTCATCTGCGTCATTTTTATATATATTTTGTTAGAAGATCAGTTATGATTTTAAATTTTGTAATAATGTTTGAAGGTTCTGATATCTCACCTATGTGTTGATGGCAGAGAGATAGTTGTGTCTTGAGGTGCTCCAGCATGGTGGTTACCTTGTGGCATAAGCTGGAGAGCTCCCATGATTCCGCAGTTAAAGCCGTCGACCTGCGATTTTGTGACTAAAAGTTAATGCATTGCACACAACATGTTCGACAAAATGACTAGATGAGTTTTTTCATCGGCTTACTGCTGGCTCATGCCGAGAAGTTCAGTTACTTGTGACACGCAAGCCACGAGACTCCTTATAATCCAGTAGACAGCAAGAGGGATGTGCGCCATTCCAGCTATCATTGGTTCTGCTTCATCTGATATGTACTTAGACGGAAGGCGTCTAAAATCAGCAATGCACCTTGTTAGCTCCAAAGACACACTCATAAGCTTGTTAATCGTTTCGAAACGGGGTTTCATCATTTCAGAAAGCTCGATGATGTCTGGCAACTGCCTGAGGACGGCCACTGATTTGGCAAGTGGATCTGTGGAGAATTGGGTAGCAACAAGCCAGAATTGACCATAGTTGACAGAGAGTGATGCCAATGCCATCACTGCTTTTGCATCCCAAGTGTAGCACGAGAGCATGTCGAGTATTTCCAATGTGGATGTGTGTGCATCTCCTCCCGAACACTTGCACGACAACTACAAGGAAAAAAATTAAGACAAGAAACGAGTAACATTAATTAATTGTTTAGATGTTCCGAAAGTCTCCGCTGACGAACAGATGCTTTAGTATAAAAAGAGAATTAGACCCTTGACATTTGGTCTAATTACATTTTGACCCCCTATAATATGAGGAATGACAATAGATTCCTGCTGTAACACTCTTTTCCGTAGAAATGTCTCGATTGCTATATTATTAAGATATTTTTATGAATTGCGGGGAATTATGCTATCCAAGAATGAATGAGATATAAAGAAGATTAATATATACCTCACAGGAGATCTTGTTAACTAAAAAGGCGAACGTTTCTTGGACACCCTCAAAGCTCGTCAGCGCTGCACTTTCCTCCAGTATCGCAGCGTGTGCTTGTTCATGTGTTTGTGCGCCTGCGCCCTGAGCACATATCAAGCAAGAACCATGTCAAACTAACTGAAAATAATGAGCTGAGAAGAATTTTTCTTTTTTTCTTAGTTTTCCACCCGGTTTTTTCCCGGGCTCGGGTAGCTGAGAAGATACATAATAGAGTAAGAATTAAGATAGTGCATACATTTAGAAGGCCATCAATGCCAGGTGACACATGATTGAGGATACCCTTAATGATGACGAGAATAGATTCGATATCGATTTCACGACCATCATGAGAATGAGTTGCATGGATTTGCTTGCTCAGTGCACCGTCCTCGGACAACTTCATAGGACGATCGCGCAGATTCAGTGCATGATTAATCCTAAGTGGCTCAATTGCCATTTTTTTTCCGTTTTTTTTTTTTTGTTTTTGTTTTTGTTTCTCGAGGATGATTTTTCTGTGATGTTTTGTCAGTAGCAAGTACAAGTGATCATATATAGTGACTAAGAAGAGGAATAAAGGGGTGTTGGATCAAGTTCCTTGCTTGTAAGGGTGGTGCTAATAATTAAAGCCATTTCTCTTGGATAAGGAATTAATTTCCACTGTGGCCCTCCATCCAGCTTTATAGTGTAATAGCTTCAAACGTGCTTTTTGACAAGCTATATGAATATGGTAATAACAAAATCCAGAAAAAATGGGATAATTACACTTACATCCCCTGACTTAGGGGTAAATACACAACACGCCCCAGGTAATGGAAATTAGAGGCACACCTTCAAATTTGTCTCCGTCTAACACTTAGGTTCTGTCGTTAGGATTATGACTTATGTCAACAAAAAAATTCCTAAGTTGAGAGGGCATGTTGTATTTACCCCTTAAGTTAAACGAATGTAAGTGTAATTCTTTTTTAAGTTAACGTTCGTTAAGGATTATTACAATCTTCTTTCATTACAGTTGGCTGACCTCGGTCACTGGGACAAGGAGATCCGATCTTACATATGGACATTTTGTCGAGCAAGATAATTGAGCACCTACGTCCGCCAACAAGGTACAAACGAAGTGACGCGGAAGCCAAGTCTTTTTCTTCGCTCAGGAAGGATTAAAATCATCTACGTCGAGCCATTGTTTACGGGATGTATTTCGCAACTTTATGTTAGGTTTTCATTAGAGTTAGTAGATTTATCTATAATTTCGAATAGTTACGGTGGAAGTGTAATTATCCAAAAACAAGCATAGACTTTATCCATGATTCGCAGAATGAGTGTGATTGACCACGTAGCACTGTCTAATTTAATTGATTGTTTGATGGTTTCTCATCATTCTTTATATGCAATTTCAAGTCCTGTTGGTGTTGCATTCATTATCTTCCTTCTATTATAGGGATGGGATCCGATTTCCTGATCTTGTGACGCGAGATATATACTTTGTTTTACATTGATAGAAAAGGAATTTTGAATTTTAAATCTTATGTATATAAATTCACAAGTGGAATTACTTGAGATAGATGACTAAGAAGGAGTTTGGCCAAATTTAGGGTAAGTTATGAAAAATCCCCATAGCTTTATTTCAGAATATTTTTCCAAAAAAGACCTGCCTCATCTTATCAGCTCAGTCAAACACTCTGAGTCATGCACGACAATTAAAAAAGAATTAAAATGCTGCAAATTGTCTAAAGATTAGAGAAATATGATCATGTGTAACTTCATAATAAATTAAATTACATACTCAATCTTGCACATGAATCTCTTTATGTTTATCTAAAGAATTGTAAGAGCAAAAGACAGAAACCAAAAAAAAAAAAAAAAGGAAAGAAAAGTTCGAGGGCTTATCATGATGCTTCTTTCAGTCTTTGTTTATTTCTTTTGAGTATTTAAATAGGTAAGAGCTCCGGTTCCATGCTTTTTACATGTCAGCAACTCTTAAAAAAATTTGCATCTTTTTTTCCTGCTATAGTTCCTTACTTAGCAGAAGCAAAAGCGAAAGGAACGGTCAGATATATGTAAAAGTTTAATGAACCTTTCACTGTTACTCCTGATAACTTTGAGAAAATCCTAAATATCCATAACCAACGTGACACGATCACAAAGCTTACATGCATAATTATATTGTTTATAACAAATTAAAATAGTGAAAACACAGTGAGCCATGCAATAAAAAACTAAAGGGATAATTACATTTACATCCCCTCGACTATTGGATATTATAGAGACAACTATGGTTCCGTCTAATATTTGGGTCATGTCATTAGTCATTTTCTTGTTTTTAGAGTAGACGCTAACGGTTTATTATATAACTAGACAACAACTCGATCACTTTGCTTCTTCCATGTGTAGCAACACTACAACAAAACTATTATGGGTAATTAATAATTTAGTCATTTTGTAAATTTTTGTTAATCCTTTTAGGTTTATGTTAGGATTAAGGGATTTGTCTGTAATTTTCAATAATCGATGAAGTGTTGTTGTATTTACCCATAAGTTGAGGGGTGTAATTATCCCAAAACTAAATAAAGCAAAGCATTATCTATTGTTTGTACCAAGGGTTTCTCTTCTGTTTATTTGCACTCCTATAGACTATAGTTTAATAGTTCAAAAATTTTATAGTTTGGAATTTGGATGGGAAAATTTAAAAATTTGTATGATTTGATGACAGTATTTATTTTTCTCTACATTTTATAGGATAAAAATAAAGTCTTTTTTTTTTAATATTTTGTATCATAATTATTTTCGCATTCATTTTCATACTATTGAATTTGTATGTATTATTGACAGAGTCCTCTAATTTGTCAGATATTGTAAAATTTGTTTTTTAAATACGTAAAATTCAATCATATTATAATCAAACGAAATACCATGTATAAATATTGATCATCAGACATGCTAAGTAACTCATTCTACACGGAAAAATGCATGCCAAACTATCCCACAAAGATGTACGACTTGAACCCATGACCTTTCCATGATATAAGCCTCCTCCTCGATATTAGAAGAATTTATTTTCGATATTTTATATTAGAAAAACATCGAATAAAGAGATATTAGACATGATACAATAGGACAAAATAAAATCTTTGGAAGTATCTGCACATTATACGTGCTGATCAATCCGATGATTGGTTTTGGTTTTTTGAATTCGAATTCACCTCATAGACAACCAATCCCAATTACATGGGCCCATATGTACACACCTCATAAGTGGACTTGCCAAAAGCCCAATTTACTATGCTTTGTCAGAACATTATCAAGACCAGAGCCCATTTCTAATCTGAGACTATAGTTATTGGGCCGGATTTTCAACAGGCCCAATTAGATGTCAAAAGCCCAAATTCGAGAATACATATCCAATAACAGGGGATTGAATTGAAGCTGGCGACTGGAGAGAGAGACACGAAGCAGAGGTAGAGAAAATGCGAGAAACTTAGGAAGGAATATAAAAATGCCTTCCACGTCCCTCTATTCTGCACTTTCTGTCTCAGTTATCGCATGCTGCTACAGCTATCGTACGCCCCGGGGGTTTTCCATTCTGTGTCCGACTCCTCGCCGCTTCCACCACCACTGCCGCCGTGTTCGCCTCGTCCCTCCGCTGCACCTGGCTGCCGCCTTTTCATCACGCGGCTGCTGCCGCCGCCGCCGCCTTCCTGACTCTCACCTCGTCTCGGGGAATTCTCTCTTCTCGCGCATGGAGGTAACTCATACGGAGATAGAGTGACATACTCGCACTTTTTTTTTTTTCTTATCCTTGTTTTATATGTCTTCTGTTCGGGAGGAGCTGAATTCGAATTGGGGAAAATGGTGGAGGCGCGGCTAGAATATTTAAATTTGGCGGTTATAATATTCTTCTCTTACGAATATGTTTCTACGAAATTTTGGAGTTACACTTGATTCATCTAATTTGTTATGGAGCGGAGCTAGCCGTGACTGTTTTGGCTGATTGGTAGTTTAACGGTGAGCGAGTTGTGATTGATTGAGTTTTTGAATTAGGTGACTGAAGTCTGTAGTTATTGCACATTTGCACTATGTTAATTTGGCTTTTCTGCTGTGATTTACCATGTTTTTAGTCTATATATGTCATGTCAGGAAAGTGTGTAAGTTGGACGCGTAATGAAACGGACTGTATGATAACGTATCTGATGCTTTCTCTTTGAGCTTTTGGTGAGCAAGAAACAGTGAAATAGAGTGCATGAGGATGATTGTAAATTGTAACTATATGTTCCTTATTTTCTTATTTAACGGAGGGATAAAGAAAGTTGCACATGGAAGTTATTTGTCCGGAGATGGTTCCCTGAAACAGAGCAAGATCGACCAATTATACAGTGCAAAGAAACTAGAGTGCATGTAATAAGTTTGGTTAAGATGTATTACATCAAATAAATAGTAAAAGTTACACTAAAAACACAAAATGAACGTTTGGTGGTTTTCTGGTTGCTTGGTAAGATAAATATGGTCGTCTGTGATGTTCAGTAGGTTGTTTTACATCTTTCTGGAGTAGTAGATTTACTGATTTGGTGGTTTAGGTTGCTCTAGGAAGAATCACTATTGACTAGATAACTTTATTCTTTATAGCTGATAAGAAATGTTAGTTACTTGGAACCTTAACATTCTTGGTAATGCTATCTGTTTCCTGTTCACTCTGTGACAGGTCATGAGATGGACCTTTGTGTTACTTCTGATCTCAACATTGTTTTGTGTTTCCCAACAGCAATTCTGGAGTGGAAGTGGTATCAACAAGAGCAAAGAGATGGTGAAGCATTTGCAAAGTTATGGAGTGATAAGGTCAAGTAAAGTAGCAGAAGTAATGGAAACCATTGATAGGGCCCTGTTTGTGCCCGAGGGTACACCGCCATATGTTGACAGTCCCATGCAGATAGGTTATAATGCTACTATTTCTGCGCCTCATATGCATGCAATGTGCCTTGAGTTGCTGGAGGACCATCTGAAGCCCGGCATGCATGCCCTGGATATTGGGTCAGGTAACATATATTGCTCCACTTTTGCTCTGGAATATGAAGAAGTTTCATTGTTGCTAGTGCGTTGATGATTTGCATTAAAGAGACCATGTCTTTTTTTTTTTTCTTTTTTTGAAAATAAAAGAGACCATGTCTTGATTCCTTATGTTTTAGACATTTAGAGATAAAATATTACAGTTTGCATGTTTTTCTGAGATAAATTTACTTTATAGTGTCTAATAGGTTATAATTCACGACCTTTTTCCGATTTATTGTTTTGTGAAATACATCTTATAATCTTCCATTTATTGTTTCGTCTCATATATAGCTTGTTCTTCTTGTAGGGACGGGATATTTGACTGCATGCTTTGCTGTTATGGTTGGACCCCAAGGTCGTGCTGTTGGTGTAGAACATATTCCTGAGTTGGCTGAATCTTCAATTAAAAATATCCAAAATTCTGCAGCAGCTCCACTATTGCAAGAAGGGTCCCTCTCAGTACATGTTGGTGGTATGTTCTCTTGCTCTCTGATTGAATTAAATTCAAGACTGATTATAAAATATATTTAGTCTCTGCCTACCAAAAAAAAAGGGATACCAACTACCCCTTGGGTTTGACTCAAATACATAAAACCCCCTGAGGTTTCAGAAATTACCAACTCTCCCTGATATTTTTGAGGCTTAACCGAAGATAGTGAACCTCAGGGGTAGTTCATGAGAGAGAGAGTGAACCTCAGGGGGGAATTGGTAGAAACTATCCCAGAAAAAAAATATATATTTAGTCTCGTATTTGGAGGAACATGTCTTCAATATGCACATGTGTTACAACCGGCATCTAATTCATTATTGCAGATGGTAGGCAGGGTTGGGGCGAGCATGCACCATATGATGCTATTCATGTTGGAGCAGCTGCACCCGAAATACCTCCTGCACTTGTTGAACAGCTGAAACCTGGTGGCAGATTGGTAATTCCAGTTGGCAATATCTTTCAAGACCTGCAAGTTGTGGACAAGAATTCAGATGGCACTTTATCTGTCCGAAACGAGACTTCCGTTCGTTATGTTCCATTGACGAGCCGAGAAGCTCAGATAAGGGGCTACTGATATATGCTAGGACAAACATGTAATAAGTCTTGCTATTTCTTTAGTTTGTGCTGTGTACAGAAAATGCTTTAGATTTTAACGAGTTGCCTTTGTATATCATGTCAATCAATGTTCCAACCATCAATGCTTTGAGAAAAATAGGGTGTAATGGAAGAAATCGCTCCTTTTAGGTTTTTGCAAGTTTGGGTTGTGGTGGATTGAGGAAGTTGAAATTGTAACTGTGTCTCTGATTGGTGAGATTGTAAGTAAAGATTTCAGGTTCCATTGGAGAGAATACTAAGAAAAAGGAAGTTAAAGAATAATATTATTTAGGGCATATTATATCTAATATATCTGATATCTGGTTGAGCTAATGACAATTTAGTCCCTCTATTTTTAGAATTTACCAAAAAAAACTCTTGATATTTCACTATTAATGCAAAAAAACTCCTTAAAATAGGTTGATTTCATGTCTTATAGTTTCAAATAGTTTTTATATAATACATTAAAATATAGAGGAGTTTTTGTAATTTCTTAAAGTAGATGGATTATATTGTAACTAGAACATACCTTTAAGAGTAGTGGTAGTAGTAAAAAGAAAAATTGGTATTACATCCAGGTTTTTTCCGAACTTAGATCTTATAGAAATTCAATTGAGTACTACCTTTGGTAGTAGTAGTAATTGACTCTATTCTTTAAGAGGAGAACTTACAGATGTCCTAGAACAAGGTACTTGACAAACAAAATCTATTTAGCTCATCAAGGCAGTAATTAAACTTTCGCTCATTATTCTCAAGAAAAATTCGTTTTGCATCTCATAAAGTACAAAAAATCTCAATTTGCGTTTCAAAGTTAGTTTTGCCGTTAAGTTATGGGACGTTAAGTCATAAAGTGAGATTAACTAAAAATGAAATGACAATATTTTATATGATGTAAAGTGCAATTTTTCCTTATTTATCATATTTTTTTCTTAAAGAATCTATTCAAAATATGTTTATGTTTCTTATTGAAGATTTCCACTGTTTTGTAGTCTTATTAAAATGTTTTGACTCGAACAAAGTGTCTGTCTCTATTGGTCTTTTTCTGAGGACATATCAAGAAAGAAACAATTGTGGTAGATTCAAGAGAAAAGAGCATTATTCTAAGAACATCCGCATTCCGCAATAGCACCACAGCACATTGGTAAGGAAAACATCATATTTTAGCCGTGCAAAATATCAGGAAAAGCTCTTAAAAAGGCTGAAATAAACCGTTGATAACATAGACAAAAACTCTAACCTATAGATAGACTAGATAGTTGATTGAAACTGAAATGACAAATTTCATCAAAACTACGGTATCAAACACAGAATCAGAAACTGCCGCGCCTGGGTCTCTCTTGAGCAACATTTACTCTGATTGCCCTCCCATCCAACATCTGCAACAACCCCAAGTCGATTACCATTATAAAACATTAAATCTAGACCAAAAATGAATCAAACTACTTATGCTCGATTCAAGATTTATTGTAAAGGGTTCGTTTGGACTGGTTCGTTAAGTATTTGATATGATGTGAAGACACGATTAGTTAAAAAACAATAACTTGCGTGTAAAATATCGAACTATTCAAGCTCGATTCAATTAAGAGGATGTTCGGCTCATAAGCTTATTTCAAAAAGCTTATAGACTTTCACAGCTTGCAAGTTGAAGATGTTTTAGAGCTTATAAGATGGTATAAGGTATTTTAAAATAAAATTGCAAAGTCTTTTGGTAGAAAAATAAGACCATGAGCTTATAAGATCTAAGTAATGGCAATTGTGTAATTAATATGACGGATCTGAAAAACCAACTTATTTTAAAGGAGCCTAACACCTTATTTTAACATCTTACAAGCTCTTTCAAAAGAAAAGGTTGCCAAAATGGGTGCTTATAAGCTGTTTTTAAAAGAGCTTATAAGCTCATCCTAATACCCTCTTAAGCTCATTCCCGCTTGGTCTATTTAATAATCAAACCAAACTCAAGCAATTACTTGTTTCAGGTCAGCTCGACTTGTTTATTTTTTTTATTTTTTTTTTCCGAAAACTCCAACTTCAGCATGGTCATTAGACAAATCTTGAAAACAATTAAAATGACAAATTTTCCCAAGAATTCAAGAACAAATACTTAAAACAATCTCCAAACGCCATTTATTAACTAAGAAAGAACAAATTATTTTACCTCTCCATCAAGGTTAGCAATGGCGTCATTAGTTTCGGACTCGTTGGACATTACCACAAATCCAAAGCCACGTGATCTTCCAGTTTCCCTATCAGAGATAACTTGGGCACTCACAACTTCACCATATTGGCTGAAAACCTCACCAAGACGGTCTCCATCTACACTCCATGCAAGATTACCAACATATAATTTGCAACTATTTTCAACTGCTTGACTTTGAGGAGGACGTTCGGGACGTGATCCTCTTGGAGCAGCTATGTTTACGTTTAGGAGGCGACCATTCACATCCTGGTCAAAATGGGAAAAAAAAATTAATGCTATAATACTTATAAAACTAGTGAATTAGTTTTATATGGATTAGATAATGATAAAATGAATGTGGATTATAACAGAGATAGGAATAGGTCGTTTGCTAAATGGGGCTTTTCTATTTAGAAGCTAAAGTTGGATTACTATAGCGTTTGCAAACTATAAAAAAAACACCTTTGTGTTTTTTGCTTTTCTTCAGCACTTTGGGGAGTGTTGGAAAACCAGCTTCTGCTTATTTAGAGCAGAAATAAGCTACAACTTTTCACAACTTTGGCTTCTACTTTAGCTACTCCAAAAATAGTAGTGGTAAACACCCACTGAGATAATTAGAACCGACAAGCAATAGCCCATCTCAAGAGAAAACTGTTACGAGGTACTTGTTGAAGAATCAGCAAGAATAACATACTGATTAATCTGAAAAGGCTTTCGAAAAATAAATCTCAGTGTTTTTAGAAATAGTAGCAAATGCGAAACATGGGAAATGACACAAGACAGCATCGACCTCTTACGCCCACATATCACACTTAAAAGTTGACAATATAACACAGTTAACAGAATTAAATCTTCTATAACCCATCATTCTTGTAGGTTGAAAACAATTATCATGTATTCTTAATTAATTAGACTTACTGAAACTACCGGAAGACAAAGAAAACACCAAATCTGTTACATGAAAATGCTTGTATGCAACAACAACTAATTATGGTCTCATAAAAAGATTGAAAACTCACATAACGATTGAACATCTCGGCGCCCCTCTCAGCTTCTTCCACACTACTCATTGTTACAAAGCCAAATCCTCGACTACGATCAGTTTGTCTATCGTAAATAACCTGCAAAGCCATGAAACACCCATCAATAAGAAAAAGTAAGAAATTAAATAAATAGGGAAAATAACCAACTACGCCCTCAAGTTTGGCTCAAATATAAAAATCTCCTGAGGTTTCTGAATTACCAAATCCGTCCTGAGGTTCAGTATCTCTCTCACGAACCACCCCTGAGGTTCACTATCTTCTGTTAGCCTCAAAACATTAGGGGGGAGTTGGTAATTTTTGAAAACTCAGGGGGTTTCTGTACTTGAGCCAAATCCCAAGTGGTAGTTGGTAATTATCGCAAATAAATAAAACAATCTAATCATTTTGCACCACAATTGCATAAAATTCATATATTCTGCACAAAACTCCCACATAAACTTTCTAATCTTTTTCATTCACAGTCATTATAAAAATCAGATCCAATTTCAAGTTAAAAAGACCAATCAATTTTAATTTTACCTCAGCAACGTCAACAACACCGGCCTGCTGAAAAAGCGCAGCTAATTTCTCACTATCCATTTCATATGGCAAATTCCCCACATACAGTTTTGATCCTTCAGGTGGCTCCGCAAAGGTCTCCTCTCCGTCCCCATCAGTTTCATCATTTTCAGACACATCCCAGTTCAAATCTCCTTCAATTTCTTGCTCCTCTTCTTTTTCTTCGAGTGTTACTGGGTTGTTTTCTTCTTGTACGACAGAAACCCTGAAAAATGGTTTGACCCTTTTCGAAGAGAATGCGGAGGGAAGGGACAGTGAGGATTTGTTCTTGCAAGAGAGCTGGAATTTTATGGTTGTTTTATATGGGATTGATAAAAAAGGGTGAGCGTATGACACCCTTGAAGTAGAAGATGGGCCGGAAATTAAGCAACCATTTGTCGCCATTGAAATTGGTTTCGACATAGTTTTAGCTGCAAAAGACATCTGTTGCAGCTGTTCTTCAGAGAGATTTTGCGTATGAAATTTAGGAAGAAGGGGTTTACAAGGGTTTGAGACTTTCAGGATAAGGGGATGAGGGAAAGTATACACGAAGGGCAGAGAACAAGACAAAAAGAACAAATCCAAATAAATAAATATTACATTTTTAAGAAAATATAATTACAAAAAGACCCCTAAAGTTAGATATTTTTTCAAAGTACTCTGAAAACTTGAACTATTACGACGATTTACGAATACCCATAATCAATCATCATTACGACTTTCCGTTAGTTTTAAAAATTATTCATAATATTTTATAAATTTAATATAATTTTCATAAATAGCGTAAATCGCATGATTTCCTAACCAATCATTTAAAATTTTGAAAATGAGGGAGATTTTTAAATATTTGGTAGTCTTTTTTTTTTTCGAAATAGTAGTCATGATTAGGTAGTATAGTACTTACACAAAGATTATCCACAAGCTATGGATTTCATAATAATGCTCAAAGATTGATTTCACTTAAGTATTGATAAACAAAAGAGCACATCACAAATTTATTTTCAAATCCAAAGGGTAATTTAATCCGAAATTGGTAATTTCTTAACAGTTTCAGTCAAAAAAAAAAAAAACTATAATGAATCCTAACAGAGGGTTGAGATTGTTAGAACAGACACAAACTTATAGGGGGTTTTTGGTAATTAATCAAGCAAGAGGGGGTTGCTTGTATTTACAAGAAATCTCAGGGGAGCTGACTGTAATTAAACCAAAGCTTTGATACAAGAGCATCAAGAAGTTGTAAACTACCTAACATATACTGCAGAACCACCTAGGTTTCTTGCTGCAGCATTGGAATAAAAATCGTCAAACTTATCACTCAAAAGGCAAAATTTTGAAAAAATAATTTTTACAATCTCAACCTAGCTAATTCTTTCCCCATGAGTTTATTGCATATCTTTCAAAACAATTAAAATGTAAAGGATTTCTAGGTTTTGTTTAAGCTGTAGCTAATAATGGGTTCAATTACACAAAATCTATGATGGTTGTTCTTTTTACAATTTTACTATCGTAACCTTGCAGTCTTATATTTACTCTTGAGGGAGGTATTTGTAAGGTTTTTCATGAGATATTATTATACATAAAAGATATTTGTAAGGTTTCAAGGTTCCGATGATTTTTCTAATCTTTAAGTAAACCTCGGGACTCGGGAGTTTGCGTGGTTATACCCTAATGATATAGCTCATAACTATATTTAAAGTAAATGGCATAATTTACGTGGTCAATAAAACTTAGGGAAAAACAAGAAAACAATCCATGCAGAGGTGTAGGGAAAATCTTCTAAGTTATGAAACAAGGACACGGCGACACGGATACGACATGACACCGATTTTTTTCGATATTTTACATTAAAGAAGTGTCCGACACGACACAATACAAAAAGTTAGAATTTTTATAAATATCCGTGCATCATAATTTATAAGAAAATGGGTAATAAGCACTGATATTATGCTATATAAATATAAAAAATACAAACATGAAAGTGACAGTCTCATTGCAAACCTCTTTTCTTCTTTTAATTATGAACTCATAATTCCAAACTCACACTAAAATCAAAAACTAACTGAAAACCAACTAAAACGACAAATTTTTTTTCTCAAACTCAACCTTTTTCCCTTATACAATCTTCATTTCTCAATATCCCCTTTGGAAAAACTCAATATGCAATCCTCATACACTCTAAGAAACTTTCTTAATTCTACCAACTCCCATGAAAATGCGAGTTAATTGCATTTTGGTCCCATAACTTCAACTTATTTTCGGTCTCATTTTTGTTTTCCGTCAAAATTGTAACAGAGTTCACTCACGGGACCAGAATTGCAAAACTCAATTAGTATGAGACCGAAAATACAATTAACTTTTACGAAATTGCCTTAAAATACGATTTGAATCTCTTTGAAGCTGCTTTCACCTTGAAGATTTATTGTGAGAAGCCCATTCTCAGAATTATATGAGAAGTCCTCATCTTTGTTGTCTACCTTACAACAACTTGGTTTTGCACTTGAATATGCTCCAAACAGTCCAGAACCTCTTGCTTTGATTGTTATGTTATCATCTTTAAAGCTACATTCTTCCACGGCCCCTCCCGAGTTGTACATCTTCATTAATCCGATCGGAGCAAAATCGATGTTCTCATTGAATACCTGTCAAGTTGTCTCTGTTAGTTTAAAACTGCTGGAAAAGAAAGGAATAATGGTCAATTACACAAAATTCCCTGAGGTTTGCGTCTTTTTACAATTTCTCCATCGTAACCTTGCAACCTTACACTTACCCCCCTGAGGGGGGTATTTGTAAGGCTTTTCAGAGGTAGTATGTATACATTTTCATGTTTCAAGGGATGTATTTGAAAGGTTTCACTTTACCAGGGGATTATTTGTAAGGTTTAATGGTTTTTCGGATTTTTAAGCAAACCTCGGGGGGCTTTGTGTAGTAATCCCAAGGAATTAAATGGTATCAGAATTATGATAGCTTTTACTCACCTTTATCGGGGAGACGGTAAATATTTCGCATTCCAATACTCCTAGAGACACTTCGACAGTTTTGTTCTTCGTCACTCTTGAAAGGGAACCTGTAAGAAAATTGGGACGTGTCAAAAGTGTTTTCTATTTATAGTGACACCAAGCACAGTTTTAAATGTGTCAGATTAAAACATCTTTTAGTAGCGAACCTGAATTGAATCCATATACAGCACAATCCCCGGTCCAGTTCTCCCCTGCAATTTCTTCCAGAAATTCTACATCAAGTGGGCCCACACAGCTCGAGATCGATGCGGCTACGGTGGTGGTTTCTGAAGCTTGTTTCATCAGCCAAGTTCCAGCACCTTGGCAGTTAAAGGCCCCAATTACTCCAGTTAGCTTATTCAAGTTCCATATCTTGAGCAAGCTGTTGAGATTTTCAAACAAGTTCATGAATATTATTGTGACTACTTTTAATTAATAATGAGTTACAAACAGTACCCTTAAGTTTTTTCATAATTACAAAATCCCCCCTCTTTCTTTAAAAATTACATGTACCCCCCCGAGGTTTCAAACAACTACAAACTACAGGGATTTTTGTAAGGTTTTGTACAGGGGGTAATTTGTAATATCGAAAAAGTTTGGGGTACAGTATGTAATACGCCCTTTACTTAAGTAATAATGTAAGTTTTTGTCAGAGATATTTACCTCTTGCCGTCCATGACTGGATCAACAAATAGGCAGTCTCTAGTAGGCCTGCCAGCATATCTAGCTCTTAAGATGGATCCATCGGAAAGAACGAGTTTCTTAAGGATTTCGAAATCATGTTTTCCTGGCTTGTCACTGTGAATTAAATCAAATCATACTTATATTAATTATTAAACAATGACAAAGAAAATGATGGCTTACTATAGTAAATATATATAATCTGTAATAATAAAGCTAGAAAAATGGTTTTACCTAACGTAGACAGGACATCCACCTAAAGCCCTTGCTGCTCCATGGAACTCAGCAGTGTTATGGTTGCTCTGGGAAATAAAATCAAATCAGATTATTCTCTATGTTCTCTGATTATTTCCAAACAAATCTATTAAAGAAAGGGGCCATACACCTAGACCTCTATAGTTTTGAAATTACATTTACACCCTCCCCTGATGTCAAACAAAAATTATGAATTGTCGTCCATTAGGCCCTCATCATTCCTTAGATAAACAAGAAGAAATCCAAAAATTGAGGAAATAAATATCTAACCTTCTGTAGGATTTTGGTACCAACTTTTATTTGTTCTATACTATTTCTATCTCTACATCCTTTTCTCCTCTTCTCTAGATTTTCACCACTTCCCCCATCCCAAAGACCCAAACCCTTGCACTACTTCAGGGGGTGTAGATGTAATATCTCAAAATGAAAGAAAAAAAAAATTACTTACGTGGAACATATCCCAGTCGGGCACGACAACTTCCCCTAATAAAAGACTGTTGAAAGACACTGATGCAATGTGTAATGTCTGGAAAGTTGGCTCATTTGGCATGAAATCCTCAGAAGCTCTAGCAGTTGCACTCTTCTTTGAACTTAAAAAAAACAAATCAAATCAAATGAGTATGGCTCCCAATTTGAAGACCGAATTAAACATTGCAGAATTAAATAACTAGTTTTACCTAAAGATGGAGTCTGAATTGTGGCACATACAACAAATCAAATTGTTGTCTCTGAAATTCTTCTCTACGGACTCATCCAGAGCTTCATGATACTGTTTCGTAATGGAGACTCGTCCACCATATCCAGAACCCAAAGTTTCCAACAAATTCTGAACATCCACTTTGACGCCATCAACACCACTACTAGCGAGATAGCTATGCATATCATTGTAGAAATCGAAAACTTTTTGTGGGTCTATTACACCAACTCCGTATTTTTCCAAGCTGTCGAGAGCTATGTCTCTAATGTTGCCGGTATTTCCCGGTGATTGAACCGGATATTCAAGTTTAGGATTGTACTTCTTTAGTGCCTCAGATGAAGATTGAACTCCACCCCAGTACCCGGCTAAGGCGTGCCACATGTATACGTACCTGTATATTTCATTTTTTTAGATTTTTCCTTTGCCGAATTACATTTACTACCCCTTTGAGATTTACTAATTACAATTTAATCTCTATGTCTTCAGATATTACAAAAAATACATTTCACTTTATTATTAAAAAACTCCCTGAAGTGAAATAGGCTGAAAATCTTAATTTTTTGGCTTCATATTATGTAGTTTCAGAGAGTTTTTTGTAATAAAGTGACATATCAGAGATTGTTCCTGTAATTTTATTTATATACAAGGACTAGATTGTAATTATTGCAAAACCTCAAGTATACTTTCTGTTTTTCTTTTGTTGGGGGTGCTAGAAAGAAAGTTCATTTTTCTAGAGAAAAGAGTAAGAAAGTTGGTTTACATGTACTCAAAACTTACTTTAGACCGTAGTTCTCTTTGATGTAATCGATCAACTCTTTGAGATTTGTGGTTGACCCGTCTGATTCTGTCGTAAATTTGCTGTTTTCCGTGATATCGGTTAATCTGGTGGCGAATCTGCATATATACACCAACAGAAGCACCATTGGTGAATTAAAACCATGATTAGTGAATGTCTGAAAACTCGAAAAAGTGATTTTCTACGTGTAGCTAAAAGAAATAGAAACAAAGTGTGTTCTGTTTTGGTGCTTATACTAAAAATAAGTTAAAATAAGCTAGAAGCTATAAATATTTCGAATCGCTTTTTCTTTTTTCTATTATTTAAAACCGTTTTGCATTTTCTTTCTCAAAAAATACTCGGGAATTTACTACTAAAACTTTTTACAACTTAAGTTTCTCGTGAAGCAGTTGCAAACACCCATAAATAGTCCGGTTCATCTGAACAAATTAATCGTGGGACTTACTGTGTTCCTTCAATAAGCGGTTCGCCTTCCTTGTGATATTCATTTAGTGTTTCTTGCCACCCGTCGTCTATGATTAAGAACTTTGGACAAATCCCACCTTCTTTGAAACTGTAAAAAACAATAAATTTTCGTGTTAGTTTAGTATACGAGATTGTGTACAAAACTGAACAAAAAAACTATGAATGAAAAGTAATGTTGATTTTTACGAACCTTTGAAGGCCCTCTTTGATTCCATATGGACTGACTTCAGTGTAAAAAGCATCCCAAGTGCACCAACCAAACCAATCTAAATGAGCAGGGGTCTGAAATGAAACAAGATAAAGGACAAAAACCATATATAAGCATTACTCAGAGACGATTTCTAAATTTCTTCTGGAGAAATTTGTTACCTTTTTGTTCTCCAGGTGACTAAATGTACCCTTATGTTTGGCCAATATCCTGAAAAAATAAAA
Source organism: Verbena officinalis (assembly GCA_958496215.1). Classification (NCBI taxonomy): domain Eukaryota; kingdom Viridiplantae; phylum Streptophyta; class Magnoliopsida; order Lamiales; family Verbenaceae; genus Verbena; species Verbena officinalis. Next base: position 5,292,337 of record OY292385.1, read on the forward strand.
GGGTCAAATTACAATAATCCCCTGATGTTTGCGCAGTTATGAACACCCTTAATCTATGAAAATTACGAAAAACACCCTGAACTTTGGCCGATGGTAACGAAAACACCCTCAAACTACCGGAAAATCACGGGATCAGGGTTTTTTTTTGTAGTCTATAAAGTTTTAGGGTGTTTCGTGAACGGCAAAAACCTGGGGGGGTTTTTTGTAATTATTCCAAAAATCCCAAGACATCAAGAAATTTGATAAGTACAATAATCCCAAGTAAAAGGAAGCATAAATCCAACATACTTGATCGAATCCTTGATGAGTTCAAAAGGGTTGTCTCCAGAATTGATGAAAACTCCTTCAAGCGCTTGAGAAGTTTCGACTCGAGAATCACCACTTTCGTAGCAGAACTGCAGCTCATTTGATGGAGTCCCCTGAAGAGTTGTCCTAAAGGCTCCATCCAACACAGGCAATACCAGGACGTAAAATTTATTCTCAGCTGCTTCTGCTTCTGAAGGAGTTTCCTCATCTACTACATCTAGTATAGATTCTTCCCCAATTTCCAATAGAAGCATCTGAGTCTCCAGAGGAATTTCGCTCCCAGATTTCCCCACTCGCGGTATCATCCACCATATCTTGGCAATGAAAAGACACATGAACTTGGCATTTCTGTCAAAATGTGAAATATTCCAAAGAATTAGAGATGATCATTTCTTCTTTTCAATTTATTTTTATTTTTTTAGTAAAAGGATAATGAGATGCCCATGCAAAAATATTAAGGGTGAATTACATTTAGACCCCCTGACATATGATCTAATTACTCATAGATCCCATATACTATGGAAAATTACTCCTCAACCCCCTGTATTTTGGCTCTATTTTAAAAATTGTCTCTTTCGTATGATCTGGTCAGGGTTCCTAATTAAGTAGAGTTTGTAAGACTAAAATATTACATAATAGATCCCTCCAAGTTTACAAAATATTACATAATAGATTTCAGTCACAAAGTCTACTAGATTAAATGTTTCTAGGTAATTTGGGACGTTTACTCCATAGATCTTACGGAAAAGTTAGGAACCAACTAAAAGCAGACAAATTGGCAATTTGCAGATAAACTCAAAATTAAAGGTGGGTCTAAATGTAATTTCCCATAGTATAGGGATCTAAGTGTAATAGACCAAATGCCAAGAGGTCTAGATGTAATTCACCCAAATATAAATGATGTCCAAATTTGTCACTAGACATGAGACTCAATCCTATGAATATTTCCTTCAAGTATGAGTATCTCAATGTGGGAGTGTTTGAAAACTTAAAATAAACTGCTTATCTCCTTTTTTGCGTAAAAGAAGCTCAAGCGTACTAACTCGAGAGTTCCAAGATTAAAGACATGGCGACAACTCAAGTTCTCCGAATCAGCCCCAATAAATGCAGATCCTGAAGTTGCAGGAGAAATGACAACATTTTCTGGAACTCCTGTTAAGACAACCTTGCCTCGGACCGTGAGGCAGCCATTCTTCACAACTGGCAATGCTGAGATAGTCATATTTGGCTAAGATCTATAAAGCTGCTCCCAATCTAACTGCACACAATTGAGTCAAAACAAATCCCTTTAATATACAGTACCAAATAAAAGCAGGATCGTGTACTAATAACAGAAAAACCATTGAACCTTTGCAACCTACGGATAGCCCCCGGAGGTTTGCAAAACATTTGCAAACACCACCGAAACCTTGAAACATTACAAATACCCCCAAAGTCAACAAAAGAACGATTTTTCATTTAGTTTTGGGGGGCTATTAGTAATGATTTGCAAACCACAGGGTAAATTTCGTAATGTTTCAAGGTAAGAATGTAAATGATGTAAAAACTCAGGAGGATACCATAAGGTTTTAGTGGTGTTTTGGATTTAGAAGTGAACCTCAGGGTGTTTTTCATAATTATCCCATAAAAGAGAAAACGTAAAATAATGAGAAAACCCAAATAGTCACCTATGTAATATCCTTCTGAACCTTCAAATACAAGAAGAGGGAGACAACAAAGAAGATGAAATCAAGGGTGAGAAACCATGAATGAAGAATTAGCCTTTTTATAGCAAAATAAAGAAAGGAAAAATCCAAACACCCTTTAGGATATAGCAAAAGGTCGATGTCTCATAGACAAGAACGAGTAATATATTGTTTACTTTTCTTTTTTTTTTTTTGTTTTTGAAGATTTTGGATTGTAATGCAAGCATGATTTGGATCAATTATATTTGAGTTGAAGATACGTTGGACCCCTTTCCATGTAAAATTGACATGGAAATGAGTCATTATTCTTCTTTTCTTTTCCTCTCAAAAACACTATTTTCTGTTAGGGATAATCACAAAAAAATCCTTGAGGTTGGGTCTTGTTTCTGAAAACATCCAGAAACCTTGAAACATTACACCCTTGGTCAGCTGAAACCTTTCAAATACCCCTTGAAACATAAAAGTGTAAGGTTACAAGGTTCCAAAGTATTTTTTGTAAATGGCGTAAACCCGAGCGGTTTCCGTAACGGATACTTTTTGTTAATTAGTGCATAATTATCAGGTGATTAAGCTGTCCACAGTTTTTGGAGGGAACCAGAGAACCTGAACACAGCTTCAGATTTGCTGTTAATTAATCAGAAATTGAAAACAAGTTGCATGGAGATCCAATCAATGTGCAGATAGATGTCAGACATGATTTGAATCTAGCAGTTTCTGCAGACAAATAATTGAGCTTTATTGCACAACTTTTTTGTTTTGCCCCATAATGAGTTCATTGAATTACACAAATCTTTTGAGTGATTGGTCATATTGGATTCTTGGCATTTTCACTAAACCACAAAAATACATTTTACAGTTATTTTCACTTTTTTTAGTAGTCCCCACTTCCCCCTCGATCTGATCTGAACCAAATTTTTAAATAATAAAAATTGAAAAAAGTAATTAAAATTAATAATAGTCTCAAATCATTATAGAAATTTCACCCAAAAAAAAAGATCATTGTAGAAAGCAAGAGTGTACCTTTTTGGGGCAGTTTTTTAAAATAAACCGTGGTTTACATGCATTTTTGGCCCTGTAACTATTTTTCTTAACTTTTTAAAATTTCTCAATTAAGTCCTATATTACATAAATCATGCAATTTTAGTCCTTTCTCCACAGAAATTTTTAAAATCAGCCAGAAATTGACACTAGCCAATTTAAATGGAGATTTCTTTTTAATTATGGGTGTGAAATTGCTTAAATAGTGTAATTCGTTTTTTTTTTAAGTGCAAGGGCCTAATGGGCCATTCACGAAAAAAAAAAAGGAGGGAGGGGAAATATTCCGTTAAATTTTTAACGAAACTCTAATGACCCCTGACGGAAGTATTTTTTGTAATTACGAAACCCGTATGGAGTGTAAGTATAATATTTTGACTAAGAGGATCACTACTAATTGTAATTTCCTAAACTCTCGGGAGGAATATTCCGTTAAATTTCTAACGAAACTCTAATGACCCCTGATGGAAGTATTTTTTGTAATTACGAAACTCGTATGGAATGTAAGTATAATATTTTGACTAAGAGGTTCACTACTAATTGTAATTTCCTAAACTCTCATGGGGTCTAGATGTAATTAACCCTAAATATTATTTCTTAAAATTAGATCTTCTGACAAATGATCAAGAATAATTAATTTTTACTTAAGATATCAAAGATATAATTTCATTTCTTAAAATCTTGTTGTATTTTTTTCCTCGTATCTATTTAATTGATAATTCAATTTTAAAGTTGACCAGCCACCAAATTAGAGTGGGTAGGTGAATTGGGTCACAACTCACAACTCAGAAATTCACAGCTTAATATTTTACAATTGTCCGTTGGTGGCTCTGACTTCTGACATAAACAGTAAACTGCATCCCTCATGCCAAACGACATCATGCCACATGCCAAACGACATCACACTGCACGAGCCAACGCACGTGATCTTGATTTACCTAGGAAAATATCTTGTATAAAATCCAAATTTAGTTTTTTTTGTTTTTTTAATTGAAATTTAGGTTTATATGTTCACCAATTATTCCGCATATTATGCGCTACATTCATACACAGAACACAGTGGTAAAATAAATATATATAAGTTGCTAGAGAGGGTATTTGGCTGCGCTCGTTTGATACGCAGACACGGACATTATACGACATTTCAGCAATATGACTTGGAATTTGCACCAAAAGTAGAATTTCCTCTAAATACTTGTTGGTTATGTACGAACTGCAGATTGTGGTTTTCTCGTGAGAGTGACTATTAGGCTATTTGCCTATGTTTTTATTATAATAATAGCTTAGACAACATCGCCTTTTGATTAGAAACAATAACTTAAATTATAATGTACAAAAGGAAAAACTAGAGCAATAAATCTGTTATAAAACATCAGGTCGTAAAGTATAAAAGCAGATGGCAAAGTACAATTCACCTATTTATTTAGGAATAATTACATTTATACCCCTCGACTTAAGGATATATACAACAAAACCCTCTCGACTATGAAAATTATAAAAACACCTCCTTAACTATGGTTCCTTCTAACATTTAGGTCCTGCCGTGAGTCATCTTCGTATTTTCAAGTAGACGCTAGTATTTTATTAACTAGACAACAGCTCAATCATCAATCACTTCACTTGTTCCACGTATAGCAAACACTATAACAAAAACATTATGGGTAATTTAGACATTTTGTGACTTTATATTAAGTTTTTTAGGTTTTCGTTAGGGTTAGAAGATCTGTTTGTAATTTCCAATAGTTGAAAGAATTTTGTTATATTTACCCCTAAGTTGAGGGGTGTAAGTGTAATTATCCCATTTATTTAAGATAAATCCACCAACCCATAAAAAAGAGAATGAGCAATCGCACACCAAAACACACTTGGGAAATGTTCACATCATCAACTGTTGCTGGTTCCAATTCAACAACGGCTAAAACCACCATCCCTTGATTGAGACAATTTTCCCTTATGTCAATTTGGAAGTGTGATGTACGGACACAGACACGGATGTGACACCAATGGGCACGGGTATTTTTTTTGTCCGAGTTTTTTTAAGAGTATTCGTGCATTATAGATTCGGAGTTTAAGTATGTTTATTTCATATTGTTACCCAACCTTTGGAACAACATTGATTAACTTCTTGTCACTCAGACTATTAGTACAAATCCAACAGCTGACAATCCTACTGAGAAGAAGTAGACAAACGTTGAATAACTGAATTTCTAAAATCTAAATCTGCCGACGAAAAAAAATTCAACAACCAATGCTACATACAACAATTTATTTAGTAAGAAATTTTAACTGGACAACTTACCAAAACACAACATAGAGAAAGGTTGTCGCCTCGAAGATAATTCGGTTCATCTAAAAAAAACCTCGTTTCCATATTGGAGAAAATCATGAAGAAATATCTTTACCGAAGAGTTGAGTTATTCCTGTTGTAGGATCTTTCTGCTTAACGAGTGACTCACCGACCAGTACCTTAGAAGACACAAGAAAAGGCATAAACATATAAGGGTCAATTATGAGTAACCCTTGAGGTTTGCGCCTTTTACTGAAAAACCACTGAAACCTTGAACCCTATGGATAGCCCCTTGAGGTTCGTAAAATATTCGCGAACACTACTGAAACTTTGAAACATTACAATTACCCCCAAACTCGACAAAAGTCAACGATTTTCATTAGTTTTAGGGGGGTATTCGTAATCTTTCGCAAACCTCAGGGTATGTTTCGCAAGATTCAAGGTTTCAAGGTGGGAATGTAAACGGCATGAAAACTCAGTGGGGTACCCATAAGGTTTCAAGGCTTCAGTGGTGTTTTCGAATTTGAACATAACCTGAGGAGAGATTTTTGTAATTATTCACACATATGGATTTATGTATGAATTGAATTTGTCTTGGCCTAGTTATAACTGCTTACCGCTTTCACACCAGCTTCTTGTACATATGCAATATCAGCAGGAGTAAAAAGTCCAGATTCGCCAACAACCTGAAAAATATTATGGAGGTAAACGATATATAGACAAGTAATAAAAAATTTGAAAAAGTGGAAAAGGGTAACCTTGGAGTACTTACTATAATGCCTTTTTGACGTATCTTTTCTCCACGCTCACCTTCTAGAAGGTGTTTGGTGTTGCCAATATCAACTTTAAATGTTCCTACAAAAGGGCAGAAGGTGAACTATCTTAGAGTGGAGTACAAATAAATTTGAGTAATTTAAGCTCATAAAGTTATTCGAAATTTCTATTTGGCAAATGACGAGAATTGCATTTCTCTCAATTCATCCCCAATATGCCAATATTTTAGTGATACAACTTACACATAAGAGCAATCTGCACAATGCAAGAATCACCACAGAAATGCAAGTATAACATCTAAAGTATGCCACTGGGCCAGCACAAATTAACTACAACTAGTAAAGCGCACATCGATGTGTGTGCCAAATATTCATTATTTTTAATATTTTATCAGACTTATGATAAATTAAAAAATAATTTATATGAATAAAAATAAAAATAAACAACTGAAGAGGAGAGAAAAGAGGGAAAAAAACATGGAGAGAGGTGAGGATAGAGAAGAAACATAATTAAATTAAATAAAAATGTTACACCAAAATAAGTGACAGACTAAAGGTAGTTACTCTAAGGGTCTCTCACTTGAATACTAGTATAGAAGTAGAGATTACTAATGACAGTAAAAAGTAACCAGAAATTGTAGTAAAGATAATTTATAGCTGAAAATTTTCAGCAAAAAAAATGTATTCATTGTGGCTAGAAAAGTACCCAGATTGCGATTATTGATGCCAACCAATTCAATCCCATCAATCTCTAGAACACGATCCATTTCTCTCTCATCATGAACCTAGAAGATGTATGGCCACAAAAAGAGACATAAATTAAGCACTGAGATAATAGTATTGTCGCTTTATTGAACAGAAATAAACCACAGAAAGGTAGCTTATAGGGGGAAATAGATTAACAGGCAAACCTCAACAAGTGCTGTTAACCCAAGCGATTTGCATATCTTAATCATGAACTTGATGTCCAGATCAGGTAAAACAGCAGCAATTAACAGAATTGCATCTGCACCTTTGACTCGAGCATAGTAGATTTGCCAAGCATCTATTACGAATTCTTTACACAACAGAGGGCACTGCATCCAAAGTTTTGAAAACTCCAGCTAAAAGAATAGGGGGAAAGAAAGAGACAATTTTAAAATATTATTGGTACCTGTACTCCTGAACTTCTTATGGCCTCTAAATTGTCGAAGCTCCCCTGATTTATCCCACAAAATAAAACGTGCAGTTAAAAAAAATGAATTATATCTTGAAGCAAGTTTTAAAGCGTTGTTTCTTACATGGAAATACTTCTCATCAGTCAATACACTAAGGCATGCAGCTCCACCTTTTTCGTATGCTTTAGCAATCTGAACCTGTTATAAAAACTAAAAAGTTCATGCCTTTGAAGCATTTTCAGTAAAATGATTTTCTTGACTTAAACACTAACAAAGAAATCAAAAAATATGGTAAGGAAATTTCAAACACATCTCACATTATAGGGAAAAAAAGCACTATTTGATAAACTTCATTCAACAATTATATTCTTTTGTTAAAACCATAGATAAACCATTGTTTCGTATAATTGTATCTAGATCCCTGGTGATATCCTTTTCTTCTTCGTAATCATCATCCCATATTTGAACAAGTACAAGCCCAGGACACGTATATAAACTAGGAACTAATGTCAAAGCAAAATACTCCAAGAATGAATCTAATATCTAATTCATGGCAATCTTTAGTTTCACCTAAAGCAACATCCCTTTTTCTTATTTTTACAGGAAATACATTTATACAGGAACACGCATATAAACCACTAACTAATGTCAAAGTGAAATTCTCCATGAATGAATTCTAATATCAAATTCAAGACAGTCTTTATTTTTACCTAGAGCACCCTTTTCTCGATTTATAACAAACTGTAGTTATGCAGGTGGTATCTTTTTCTCTATCTCCCCCCATTCACTTGAGTAAAAGCAAAAACCAACCTGGATTGTTTCATCCACAATATCACATGCCAAGCTGACTACTGAATGGTAAACTCAGTTGTCAAGCCTCAAGTGAAATTGTGAAAACAAAACGTCCTTCAGTAACATGTCAAGATTTTGCGAGAATTTTCTGATCCATCAAAAATGAATAAACATATGTAACAGACAATCGAAAGACTTACAGGATTAAAATCTTCTCTCAAAATCCCTCTACTCGGAGAAGCCTTTTTCACTTCAGCAATCAAACCAGGCAAGCTAGTCCTTGAATTTGCTGCTTTAAGAGCTCCAAGAAAATCTCTAGCAGGTGGGGCATTATCTACCAATTTCTTCAACATAGAAAGCGGTTTTCTCTTTTTCATCTACCAACCAAAAGCCCCAATAGTTATCTGGACCATGAATTAATGCATATATGCAAAAACATTCACATTATTAACCAAAAGCAAGAATACCTGAGAGACTTCCATGTCCTTGTACCATACAATCTCTTCAAGAATATTACGAGGTGTGTTGTCCTCATTCTGAAAGAATTGAAATGGACCGACATAATCGAGAGGCGGTCCAGTTGGTGGATGTCTCCTAATTATTATTCCTTGACTTGCAGCAATCTCATTTTGGAACATCCCAATTTCCCACTCTTTAATTTTGAGTGCTTCTCGGTCAGAAATTGCAGATGATCCATCTTTCACTTCAACCTGATGATATAAAGCGAATATTCAGGTTTACACTAGAAACATAATATGAGTCATCATGTTCATACTTCAATATTGGCCTTACACTATGCTTTGCATCAATTCAACATTCTTAACTAGCTTCTTTTACAGATAAAACTTTTGAGCTCTAATTTTTGCTACCCAGCTACTCAATCAACGGTATACCTCTTGAAAGACCAATCTTTTCAGTTAACCAGTTTACAGAAACAACTCTTACAAAAATGGAATAGGATTGTATTAGTTATCTATAAACTGAATCGTCCTCTTATTATGTCTCTAAAAATTGATAAAATACTTCCAAACCTTTAAGCCCTTAAATTGCAACAAGGGACTCTGAGAAGATTAAAACATTCAACTACTCAAGAAATTCTGTTAATGTAAACGATTCTCCTAACCCCTTTTCATAATATTCAGCTCATGCACCATGCAGACAGTTAATATAACCATAAAGCCCAAAACTTTGCAACTTATTCAGGTCCGAACCATCCACAATAAAGCAACAAAACATGGTCGACATGATCACCAAACAAGAAAGACAAAGAAATGAAAGGATAAATATACAGTAAAGTTATGGGAATTGTTTTACCTGCTGAGCCCTAATGGAGGAGAAGGAGAGTTGCTTCGGAGGAGACTGATTCTCCATGTGGGTCCGCGGCAAAGGCCTAAAAAATGTGGATTTTGGGTGTATGGGATTGAGGGATTGCTGAAAAGAAAATTTAAATGTTGAAATTCTTCCAGAGGACGATGCCCTTGAAATCACATTCGCAGCTTCCATGACTATGAGCGCGTATGTATATGTTGTATCGAATGTATATATCTTGTGCAGAATCTTCAGAAATATTGAACTCGGTCAGTTTGTATTGCCTATTTTGTCAGGTGGGACTTTGGAGCGCAGTAGGATTTAAGAATTGGGAATTAGACAGGTGAAAATTTTGGATTTAGTATTGATTTTGTACAGTACTCTACAGATTCAACTATGTCGTGAAATACTTTTAGCAACTCATAATGGCAGTGTTATAAAGTAAGCCTGGAAGATTTGGATCAATATTTTCATAAATTCACGAGTTGCAGCAGAAATCAAATCCATGTATAATGCAACTTTACAGTAATATTTAATTATTTATTCATTTTGTGTTTTCCATAAATTTTACAAGGAAAAATAAAATTGCCACTAAGTCTAGTGAAGAAGCTTCATTATTAATATTTTCATTTCATTTTGTCTATTGTAATTCATAAATCCATCATCATCATATCATTAGGATTCCCACCATGACAAATATTCTCTCATCTGGTTGCAAACGAATCGAGTCGGTTCACAAGCTTTACGAATTGAGCTCAAGCTAGTTGAACTCGAACTTAACTTTAAAGCATTCTCAAGCCTTATCTAGATTTGAAGCTCGTGAGCTTGTATTGTTTTAATATATTGTTATATTTTTAATATGTATATATTATAATTATTAATATATACTTTATAAATAGTATATATGTGTATGTTATTAATATTTATATTATATTTCGTAAATAATTTCATTACAAAACTTAGATAAAAATAAATTAAGTCTATTTTGTATATTAATTAAAACTCGAACTTAATCGAGCATAACAAAATCGAGCTCAATCTTTCATCAAGCTCGAACTCAAACTCAAAATATCAAGATCATTGAGTTCGAGCTCAAAGCCGAGTCTCATACACTTGAGCCTAAAATTTTCATCCAAGCTCAACTCGTCTCGTTTGCAATTGAGCCCCTGCATGCGTTGTTTGTAATCACCATCAGAATCATGCAATTTTATAGTTAGCTCCTGATGGGGTATATTTTGTAAGATATTAAGAGGTGTTTGTAAGTTTCAATTGAACATAGGATATTTGTAACGTTTCAAGATTTCAAAATTTTTTAAAATTTTAAATAAATATTAGGGGTTTTTGTATAATTATCCATATTTTTAGTTACCTCTTACAAACGTGATTAGACAGAAAAGTTGAAGAATTTAATTCTACAACCTCGCTCAATCTCGAGATCAATGAAGATTCATAATTAAACCTGTGTGACTAATAACAGTAATAAATTTCAACGGTTTATGATCCTGCCAAACCTTACAAAAAAGTAGACTGCTTCAGAAATTATCTGACCAAAGAAAAGACACACCGCTCTAATATTTATATTTTTTTTTTCTAAAGTTTATTTATATGGGTGGAAAGATTTATTTAGGTCGAACAAGGTCAAAAACTTGAATATGAAATTTTTGATTAAGCTAATATAGTATCGAACGCTAAGTTACATCAATTGATGGTTGTGTTTTAATATATACACAATCAAAAAAACAAGATAAAAAATATATAATCTAACTAAGTAATTAATATATCACATGCATACAAGTTAGACTTTATGACACCATATACCAGCTAGCTTCCAATTCCAAAAAGTCAAGACTAACTAGCTCTTGCCAAATCCCTAACACTTTCATTGCACAATATACAATACGGTGAATTACGTCTACAAACCCTTAACATTTGGTTTGATTATACTTACATCCCTTGCATTATGAAAAGTTACACACATACCCTTGTACGTCGACTTTGTTTTAGAAAAAAAAGTTACACAAAGATCACCTGTAGTTTGGTTAGGGTTCCTAACGTTTTTTATCAGATTTAATGGAGTAAATTGTCCAAGTTACTACTCCATAAACGAGAAAAGTTGTGTGTCCTAATTTTAGTAAATTTTGTGACTAAAATATTACCAAATAAACCCTCTATATATTTTTATAAAATATTGCATCATAATCACATTAAATCTACTTATAAGTTAAAATCTTCCGGTTATGGAGGTATAATTTCGTTAGTTTACTCCATAAATCTAACAGTAAACGTTAGGAATCTCAATAAAAACAGCATGAAGTGACAATTTGTAAGACAAAGTCAAATAGGGGCTATAGATGTAATTTCTCATAGTATAGGGGATCTATGTGTAATTAGACAAAATACTAAGGGATCTAGATGTAATTTACCCTATAAATTAACTTTACTAGAATTAAGCATAAAAGGTAAATATTTAACTTTTTCCAGCCTCTATGCAACAATTCCCCTGCAAATTCTTGCTCATTTCTTCTGCAGTTTTTTTATCTATAACATCATATAACTTACATAATTCTTTTCAAGAAAATATGCATCGGTCATCCAGTTATTCTTCTGCTAGAGCATCTGATGATGATCAGGTCACTGTCAGCTTTTTCCCAGCAGCTTCTTCAAAGAGTTCAGTTAATTCTGAAGACTTTTTGGCAACTTCTGATGAAGCTTCAAAGAAAGATGTTCCTCCTAAGTCTACTTTAGGGGAGAAAGCTGTTCATCTAATCCCAGTTATCTTGATTGTTTGTGGTTTGCTTCTTTGGTGGTTCTCCAATCCAGTTAAAGTAACTGATGTCACTAATTAGTGTTGGCTAATTGCCAGATTACTTATTAATTATTACACAACTTTTGTAATTTTGGAAGAATCAATGATATTATTTGTTGAATTTATGAAGTTATTTCAGCTTTCAAGTTTATGAGCATCGAGGATTTAACAATTTCTTTTGTTTTACAAGCATTGCATTAAGTTTTATAAATGTAAGGGACATTTTACATCTACCACCCATCAGGTTTTATTTAATTACAAACTAGTCCCTCTTACTTTAAAAATCACAAAAACACCCTTAGGTTTCATAATTCTTGTAACACATTCGCCAAAAGATCTTGCCTTTTGCATTCCATTGTTTGTCTAAGAGTCAATGTAGGTAAAACTTTAGCCTAGTCGACGTCGACCAAAGCTTCTATTTGACGCATTTTTACAAATTTTACATGGATAATGAAATCTTAAGAGGCTTTTTGATATTATACACCAGAATTTTTGATATTGCAGGTTGTGAACCCTAACCTTGGGATCCTGGCTCCACGACCTAAACTAATCACTTCTTCATTCCACGAAATGATGGTTTTTAGCCACTACGATGAGAGGAGATTTCCTATGCATCGTAATGCCAAATACTTCTGTCATATCAAGATCCTTATGTTCAATTCCTGAAGGTAGTTCCCAATCAAAGCTGTGGAGAAGTTGTGCCAAACCGAGCTCCACAGTTGCGGAACCAAACGTAATAGCAGGACAACTGCGTCTTCCAGCCCCAAATGGAATCACCTCAAAATCTTGCCCTTTAAAATCAATCTCACTATCCATGAATCTTTCCGGCTCAAACACGTCAGGATTTGGCCATGATTGTGGATCCCTGCCAATTGCCCAGGCATTGATGAAAACCCTCGTTTTTTCAGGAATTTTGAACCCGCCAATGGTGATTTCTTCCATGGTTTCTCGTGGGAGTAGGACTGGTGCAGGTGGATGTAAACGGTAGATTTCTTTGATAACGGCTTTCATATAATGCAAGTGAACCAAATCGGCTTCTGACACGAGTTTCTTTTCTCCAACTACACTTCTTACCTCGGCTTGTACTTTTTCCAGGATTCTTGGATTGGTAACTAGCTCTGTCATTCCCCAGTCTAAGGTTATGAAGGTAGTATCTGTTCCAGCAGCAAACATGTCCTGCAATGAATAAAATGTTTGTTTCATATAATTTTTGTTGAAAGCATTACATGTCTTTCATTTTAAATCTTTCCTAGACTAATTTATTGTCCTAACCCTACTATTGTCTATGAAACTGAAACTAATTAATCTTTTAAAAAATTAGGAAATTTTTACGTACTTGCACTCCGTTTCAACCCCCAGATAGTTTCAAATGATTTAATTATATATTACATTTTGGCTTATTTACGGACACCATACTAAGTTTACATTTTTTATCGAAAAATCATATAAACTTCCCAACCTTAGGAATTGATCAGGAGGTTTGCAAATTATTCGAGACACCATCTAAACTTTAAAATATTACAAATATATCCAAAGTCAATAATTTTCCGTTAATTTTAGGGAGACATTCGTAATATTTTAAAAACATCAGGAATGTTTTCGTAATTATGCCCTGTTTCTCATGCAAATTAAATCACATACCAAGAGGATTGCTTTAACGTTATCCATGGTGAGGGGAATATCAGCATCTTCATCCTTCTGCACTTCAAGCAAGATATCCACAAAATCTTTAGTTTCTTTCATGCTGTCCCAATTCAGACGCCGCTCCTCAATCACCTCAGTGAATAATTGATCGAATCGCTTGAAAGCCCGCACAAGTCTGGATTTATTCCCCGTCAAACTATGCATAAATTCCATGGAAGGGAAGAAATCCCCAATTGAAAATCCTCCCAGTAATTCCTGATACTCATCGAGCATCTCTTTAAACCCTAGTCGCTCGTATTCTCCACCGCCGCCACCTGAGAAATCCTTTCCGAACACAACGCGGCAGACGACGCCGTTTGCGTACAAATTGAGCAGCTCCGTTAAATTGGTGCGGTTTCCCGATTCCGCAACGCGTCGGAGGAGCTTGGCAACTTCTTCTTCCCTCACGAAGGCGTAGGATTGGACCCTCCTGGCGCTCAGCAGCTCCAGCGTGGCGATTTTTCTCGCGTGTCTCCAGACGGCGCCGTATGGAGCAAAGGCGATATTTGTGCAGTTGTAGAAGAGGTGTTTGGCTGCGTATATCGGTGGCCGTGTCGCGAGTGCGAGGTCGTGGGTTTTCATGGCTTCTCTCGCCATTTCTGCTGACGAGAGAATTACGGTTGGGATTTCGCCGAGCTGCAGGAAGAAGATGGGGCCGAATTTCTTGGCTAGAGAGAAGAGAGAGAGGTGTGGGTTCTTGCCGAGTTGGTGGAGGTTGCCGATGATGGGTAGCTTTGGAGGGCCCGGTAGGTGTTTGATGTTTTTCCCGATCAAGTTTTTGCTGTTCGATAGAAATCTCAGCGTCACTACGAAGAAGATTGATGCAACAAGTATCGGTAGGAGGAAGCCCTCCATAATTTCTTCAATCTCGTTCTTCTGGATAAGAAATTGTTTTGCTGTTGGTGTGAACTGTGAAGTGGAAAAAGCTTTGTAACTATGATTTACGGAATACTTTATGTTATCGTCTCGTGTCGCATTGTCATGTTCGTTCATGTATGAGACCATGACACCATTATTAACGATTTGTTCATTGTCTTGTTTGTATACTGTGGAAAATAAATAAGATAGAAGCAAATCGAACTTCTAAAAGACTTAAAACTCTATAAATATAAGACGTTTGAGTTTTGTTATATACAGATATTATTTTTCAGTTTAGTAATGCTCTACTTTTATCTATTGTGCAATGTTTTTTGTATTTTTATTTGATAGTTTTTAAGGTCGTAATAATTATTTTTATTTTGAAGTATTGGTATAATTATCGTGTCGTATTCGATCCTATTATCCGACACTTTTTTAGTACAAGTATGCAACATGTTGAGAAAAATTCGTTTTGCCGTGTTGTTCATGTATCACGATACACTGCATTTTCCAAGAAAATTAGAAAAAGAAAACTAATCCAATATTACTAGTTTTATTTGATAAGCATTCAATCTGGGAGAATAAGTTGTCTCCAAAGTATCGGCTCGAAGTCAGAATTTCAGTTGAAGAGGAGTTAGATCAAAGTAAAAAGTTAATAATTAATAAATAATAAAAATAGAATACTCTCACAATCCCATTAATTTGCATTGAAAACCACATGGTTTTATAATTAGCAATTTTAATCCCCTGTTTTTTATATATTTGCTCGCCTTCCTCAATCTACCATCAAGCTTACTTTTATGTGTCTTGACTCGTGAAAAAATTATCCTTATATATATATATTATACATTGACCTAAAAAAATATAAAAAATCATGTTAGTAAGGGTGAAATAGAATTTTTATGCTAAATAACAAATACCCAGTTCTTGGTAACTAGTTAAATAACCACGATGACTAAGCAGACTAAAAGCCATATTAAATGGATCAAACCTAACCCGACCTAGTACGTACAATATGAACACGAATGACAGCGAGAGCAAAAACGAAGTTGCGCAATAGCTGGTAGGGTTCTTCGAGATTTTAATAGGGTGTGAATTTCATCAAACTTATCGAAGTGGTCAATATTACTCAACATTTCCCACGGGCCACAGTTCGATTATTGAGGATTGTCGCTTCTATTATGAAAAGACTATGACAAGTCGAGATTGTTCACACCCTAAGAAAAAGTAAAATATGCACCGACTTCTTTGTGAAGAAGTGCTATGACGAGATCACTTTCCTAGACACCCCGCTGCCGGAGCTCCATCAACTCTTAGAAATTGATAAAACGTAGTTTCTTTTCTTTTTTTACTATTCTCCTTTGTACAAAAAAAAATAATAATAATAACAGCTTGGAGTTTCGCTACAATTAGAGAAATCATAAGGGTGCTGGATAAAAAAGAATAAAAAATAAATATAAACATAATTAACACAATTATAATATTTATATGTACAATAAGGATATTTATTAAAAATATGATTATGTTAAAAACATACTAAATTTTCAATCTCAATTAAGATTTAAGTAGGCCAACTTTTAAATATTTACTCAATCATTAGAAATTTAATTAGTTACTAAATAAAAAAATTAACATACACAAATATATTTAAAATAATATTTAATGTATTACCTTCTTGTGTTTTGATTTTTTTGTTGGAAATTGAAGAAATTAAAATTTAAAAGAGCTTATAGAATTTTATGTGAGGAGAAGACAACATAGAAGGGAAGAGAGTTGATGAGATTTTAGAGAAAAAAAAAAAAAGAAGAGAGGTTATCACTTTAAATTTATTAAAATTTTCAAAGAGATGTTTTTTTTGTTTAATGTAAATTAATTTTGATAAGTTTATGAAAATGAATTCATAAATGTTGTATATTATTTATGGAAAATTTTCCTTTCCTAATAAATTCTATGTCCTATCTTTTTTACAAGATCTTTGAGTTTTCTATCAACTTATATTATTTTTCAAAAAATTTTCAAATTGAATTCATATGCTATATGTGATATTTCAATTAAATTTGTTTTTTTGGGTCCAAATCTTTCAATTAAATGATTACTTATACCGAAATAAAAAAAGAACAATTGTTTTTTAAGTAGTAGTCAAACACATAATTAACATGCTAAAACTTTAGTTCTTGATTTCTAATATTAGTAGAATATCTAAAATTAAAATCGAATTATGGGAGGAATATCCGTGCTCGCAAGTCGCACAAGAGAATCATCTACCAAAAGCAGGGGATATAAGAGCACCACGTGGACGGTCAGATTTCGCCCAACCGACTCGGCATTCGATATTAGGTCAATATTAGGTAGCATCTTACCATCACAAATTATCTGCAAAAAAGACACTATTTCTCGCTCTTCAAACCCTAGAATTTTCTCTCTCTAGAAAAATTATTCTTTCTCTCGAATTATCGCCCAATCCTGAGATGGAGATGGAACGTGTGACGGAGCTGACCATGGATCGGCGTCCCAGAAAAAGGGCGCGTTTGGGCTGGGATGTTCTTCCTCAAGCCCCTAAGGTACCTTCTGTCGATCTTTAGTTTATTTAACTGTTCGTTTTTTTGAGAATTCTTTTTTGTAGATCTGATCGAAAAATTTGATTTTTATTGGATCAGGTATGAAAAAGTTTTTATTTTATTTAATTGTTATGGGGATGTTAAATTTCTTTAGATCCATGCGTTGTATCTTTGTGCGGTTGATTTGCGGATGTTAAATTTGTTTAGATCTATGTCTTCTATGATTTGTGAGTGCTTTCAGGGCCCTAAATTTGTTTAGATCTATATATTTTATTGTGGTTTTGGTTCGATGTCGTGTCTTACTCCTTTTTGGTTCTCGATTTGTGAATTGGGGCTAATTGTGGTTTATTTGGTTTTACTCATGTTAAAGATATTAAAACTTGATTATTTCATCTGATGAGTTTCGTATGAAATCCCGTTTAATCTTTGATGTTCTTTTTGTTAATGGTACTTGAATTTTAACATGAAGTTATGATTTTTATGGTGTTTAAAGGTTGATTATCGATATTCTTTAAAGGGTTTGAAAGTCACGGTATTTGCAATAGCTTTTGTCTGTTATAATCTCTCTTTTGGTTGCTGTATGGGATAGAGTGTATTTGGTTTGGTGCACTGTAGCATGAAGGAGGTAAAAAAATTAATAATTATTTATATTGAGGAAAACATGAATGGATGCCTGTGTGTAGGCTCAGCTAGGATTATTTTCTGCACAAGAGATTGGGAATGTGACAAGCTATGCACCTTCGAGGCTCTCAGACCATCCTAGTTCTCTGTTTGTTAAGGGCCTTGCTCGAAATGGTTCTCCCCCAATGCGAGAAGATGACAAAGATGGCCATTATATGTTTGAGATCGGAGAAAATTTAACTGCCCGCTGTAACTACTTTCACTATTATCAAAACCTATTACATTTGTTATTGCCTCCATTATTTTGCTAACAAAGTTGATGAATTTAACACTGCATCATTTAGTGAAAACTAGAATGTAAAAAGTGTTGTTTTATTTTGAACCTCAATTGTTGTTAGAATTTGACTATAGCATAGTTGTAAGCTTTTAAATTTTGGAAAAATTTCATTTTGCCTCTTTATATAAGTGTTTCTGGTGAGATATCCTCTGTACTCATGTTGTTTTTGTTCTCTAAATTTTCAGATAAGATTCACAGCAAGATGGGTGAAGGTATGCCAATTCAAGCGACTCTTTTGCTCATCTGTGGTGCTATGTTTGCCTTTATTAATAAAAATTCTTTCATGCAGGCACCTTTGGCCAGGTTTTGGAGTGCTGGGACAGGGAAAGAAAGGAAATGGTAGCTGTTAAAATAGTTCGTGGTATTAAGAAATATCGTGAAGCAGCAATGATTGAGGTAGATGTGCTTCAACAACTTGGTAAACATGACAAAAGTGGTAGCCGGTGAGTTACTAACTCAACTTTGTGAAAATGTTGCCTGTCTTTTGGGCTTTTGTAAATAATTGCAGTGGTTGAACAAGTTTATTCCTTGCAGTTGTGTTCAAATACGGAACTGGTTTGACTATCGTAACCATATCTGTATTGTAAGTATATAATTGATTTGGTGGATTAATTTCCCCAACATAACAAATATTATGGGGATTAAAGCTGTCCATGGACTTAAATGGTTTCAACAGGTCTTTGAGAAGCTTGGACCAAGTTTATACGATTTCCTACGCAAAAACAATTATCGCTCATTTCCCATTGATCTTGTCCGTGAGATTGGCAGACAACTGTTGGAATGTATAGCATGTGTGTAAATAGTTTCTTCCCATCCATTATAATGTTCATATATGAAAGGTTTTATCATTAGGATATTAATAAATGGGTCATCTGGTACTTCAGTAGTTCCACATATAAGATTTCACATTTTGCTTCAGTTCTGGTCTCTTTTACTTGCAAACACAAGGTTGTAGTTTTTTTGATTGGTTTTGATTGTTTCTCTATTACCACAGTTATGCATGATCTGCGCCTCATCCACACGGACTTGAAGCCTGAAAATATTCTTCTTGTGTCACCAGAATACTTAAAAGTTCCCGACTACAAGGTAGTACAGTTTGTATGGCCTTGTCATTTGCTATAGAGTGCCTCAGTGTCTACTTCCTTCGTTGTGTATTCATTGTTATTTATATGTTTTTCAGGGTTCATCAAGGTCTCCTAAAGATAGTTCATATTATAAAAGAATTCCCAAGTCAAGTGCTATCAAGGTCATTGATTTTGGGAGCACAACCTATGACCGACAGGACCAAACATACATTGTATCAACTAGACATTACAGGGCTCCTGAAGTCATTCTAGGTAGTCTATCTAGAAGGATAAACTTAATTTTTTTTGGTCTCTCATTTCAATATTGCTTCATATGTTAAAACATTTTTGTGGTATTTGTCTGTGCAGGACATGGATGGAGTTACCCTTGTGATATATGGAGCATTGGCTGTATCTTAGTGGAGCTCTGCTCGGTACGTAATTCAATTCTCTGAATCGTATGAGAACTTTACGGTGGATAATAATATCCTAATTTTGTGAAATAATTATTTTTCCTACTCTTGAACAGGGCGAGGCATTGTTCCAAACACATGAGAACTTAGAGCATCTTGCAATGATGGAACGAGTCCTTGGTCCCTTGCCCCAATACATGTTGAAAAAAGCAGAGTAAGATATATAGCTTCTGTATTTCTTGCTCTGTTTGCAAACTCTTGAAAAATTTCTTTTCTGCTTTTGGCAATTTTTCAGTATTTGTCTTTTCTGAACACCTCCAACTCCTGCTTAATTTATAAGCAAAAATAAACTAGAAGCTTGAAGCACCTAAAAAAGTAGAGTTTGCAAACACCCTTGAAATAATTGCTTGTGCTATACTTACGTTTTCTTTATTGTTTCAGCCGACATGCAGAGAAGTATGTTAGAAGGGGTCGGTTAGACTGGCCAGATGGTGCCACATCAAGAGACAGCATCAAAGCTGTTTTGAAGTTGCCGAGACTTCAGAATCTAATTATGCAACACGTCGATCACTCAGCTGGAGATCTCATCCATTTATTACAAGGGCTATTGAGATTCGACCCTTCAGAAAGGATGTCTGCTCGAGAAGCCCTTAGACACCCTTTCTTCACAAGGGATCATTTAAGGAGATACTGAAATTTACGTTGCCAGGGAAGATTACGCAGTGCAGTTTGTGTCAGAGAAGGCCAAATTGTTCCACTACAGGAATTGTGTACATAAGGCCCAGTATATGGCTCTGATTTTTTGGCCGCTTCTCCGAGTCAGTGCTCCGAGTCACCGTTGCTACGATTCATGTTGACTCGTAATTTGTTCCGAGATAATTGCATAATGCAATTCTTGTATTAGGGATTTCATTATGTAATGTACGAGCAACTTAATGACAACTAAAACAAATTTGACTGACCACACCTGTCTTAATATTCTTCTGATTTTGATGCAATGGATTCGTAATGGCTTTTGGCATATATCCTAACTTTTGAGAATCTGTCTTTTATCGCTTATATTGAATATTATCCTTTTTGAAATTAGTCTATATTGTTTAGAAATAATAAAACATCCTTCTGTTAATGTGAAATTGTGTAAAAATTAGGCCAAAAGGAGAGTTTTAGGCTTTTAGAATTAGTATGGAGATCTGAGTTTGATTCTTTGATTTTCTACTTTGATTTGAGTTTGATTCTTTGATTTGAGTTTGATTATTTGATTTTTTTTTTGATTTTTTACGATACTTTGATTTGAGTTTGATTCTTTGATTTGAGTTTGATTATTTGATTTTTTTTTTGATTTTTTACGATGATAAGAGTCGAATGATTTGAGTGAGATTTTATATTCATAGTTGGCTGATATAGACCAATGCTACATGTGGCCATGTGGGCATACAAAGAGGTCTATAATTGTGTTGCAAATACTAATTTTTTTATTTTTTATTTTTTGTCCCAAATTGATTATTTTGAATTACATTACCGCCTTTACCTAAAACTGGTTTCTTCTAGTATTAAAAATTAAAATATTGTGGATCATTAGAGAATATTTGAAACATCTTGATGATCATAATCCTACAATGTGATACTCGGATATGGACACAGGGATACTGACACGACAACACTGATATTTTTCAATATTTTACACGAAAAAAGTATGGAATACGATACAATACTGTGTCTGTACATCATGAATCCTAACTCTAATGTAAAATATATATGTCGAAACATACATCTTACATATGTGCTATATGTATACTTTTAAATATATTACTGTGCAATGGTAAATATTGAAAAAAATCTTTGTTAAAAGAGTACACGATCTCCTGGAATTATTTTTTCTTGAAATTTGTCATCTTGGAGGTGTATTGGTGTAACTCTTTTCTTTTTAACGGTTTCCTAACTTAATTATCTTCTCTAGATATTGGGACATAATCACATAATTAAAATCTTATAATTGGAATAAAATTAAAAATCTGAATGGAAAAAACTACGTTTAGTGGGCAAATTTAAAGTTTATACAGTATAATAAATTATAAAATTAATGGAAAACATAATAATAAAATTAAAGGAACATAAAAATTTGAGGAAACTATACAAAGACACATCTATACAAACAAGACAAGATATGAAGCGGCAATATAATTTTTTTTTTCAATATTTAGCACCGTGCGACACAATGTTTGACACCTAATGACATGCAATTTAGTTGAAAACTTTTAATTAAGCAAATTTCTTTTAGAGTTAGTTGGAATAATGTAATTAGATATTAGTTTACAACTTAACTCTTGAACTGTCGTATTAATCCTTCCACATCTCATAAAATCTAACCTGATTTTCCAATTTCCACCGTTATTAAAATATACTTAAGTTACGTGTTGAATAATTAATATTTATTCCAACAAAATTAAAACAAGTTGGTATTTAAGGATTAGTGATTCAGTCTTTTCCTATAATTAATTCAAAGCCATATAAATATTACTCTGCTGCAAAAAAAAAAAAAAAGAAAAAAAAAAAAAAAGAGATCAATTAGGTAACCGACCTTACCACGCGGCACGTCTTGAGGACCAACGCACGACGGCGTTTGTATAACAATAATTCTCCGACGCAGGCCACCACCACCACCCTCCGCCGTAAACTCTCACTTGGAAACACAATCGGAGCTTTGAATTTCTGAAGAAAGGTACGTTCTCTAATTCGTGCATGCAATTTTTTTTCTCCATATTTTTACGTGGTAAATGCGCGCGATATATGGGCAATGTAAGGTTGAATTGTTTGTAAAAAAGCAAAAAATATACACGATTAAATAATTAAATATAGATCCGTTTTAGTGCTCTTTTGTTCAAGAAATTGTATTTCTTGTTTTATTTTTTTAAGCTTCAATGTCGATGAATTATTTATTTCGATCTTTAATCTTGTTTTTCTTGTAATGTTCTCTGAAGCAGACTTTTGGGATTTGATAGTTTTTATTGGTCAAGAAATTTGTATATTTTCTGATTAGAAAAGTGGGAAAAATAAAGTGTCTTATGTATATATGTTGCTTGGAGATTAGTTTCCTTTAGTTTCTCCTTCCTTTTTCCATTTTTTGGGTGTCGACCCACCTGATTTTTTTCGGGTTCGGATATTGCAGAGACCCAATTGAAGTTTTTCTTTTTGAGTTTGAAGTAATCTGGTAGTTTGAGTGCGATCCGGTTTTCTGAGTTTTCTTTTTCTTTTTGATTTTGAAGTAATCTGGTAAAGTTTTAGTGCAATCTGCAAGTTTCTGGTTTATACTCTTCCATTGCAAGATATCACGAAGAGTTCTAATTAAATTTGCATTCAAAACTCCCCTGAGGTTTATGCTATTTACGAAAAACACTCTCAAACCTTAAAATAATACTAAAATTATACTGATGTTTATGAATCATTAACAGAATCGCTGATGTTTCAAGGTTTCAGGGCATTTCCCGAAAAAAGACCTAATAAATTATCCCTCAATCTTTTCGTTTTCTTAACTTTTTCTTGCTTCTTTATTGATCAATACGTATTTTTTCTTTTTGCTTTTACTTTACAAAATGCAAGACTTAGCTATGAGAAGCTGATGAAGGCATGAAATACTTTTTCATGAATCATGAGCCATGTATCTAGCTTAGCAAGTTTTCTCAATGTATCTTCATATTGATGGGCTCAATTCTCCTTAATATTGTTTGATCCAACCACATAAATCCAGTGATTGGTGAATTACATCTAGATCCCCTGGTATTTAGTCTAATTACACTTAGTTCCCCTCTAGAAATTACACCTAGACTTCCTGCACTTTGATTCTATCTTACAAATTAAACCTTTCGTACCTTTTGGTTAGGTTCCTTATGTTTTTCATCCAATTTATGATGTAACTCCCTTTTTTGGCTAGTTCCTCATTAGTTTACTGCAACTCTTTGAATTGTAGGAATTACATTGGAGTTTGGAACCCATTCTTTATCAATAGCCCACTCTTTTCAGTATTTCTTTGTACCTTGCCAATGATTGAACTTAAAAACATGAAAAGAGTGTCATTTGATGAGTTACTGAGAACACTCGGGTTCTAAGAATAATCTGGGCTTCAAGCCAATAGAGAACTCGTAGACGCAAAAAGTTTTGAACCCTACTTGAGTAAAATTCATGCAACTAAATATTATACACTAGGCACCTCCAACTTTACAAAATATTACATAATACACCCCCTTGATGGCATTTTACTCACCAAATTCTATACTAAACCAAACTGTTCCCGCCTGTGGACGGGTAATTCGTGTCGTTTACTAGATTACTCCATAAATCTGGTCGAAAATGTTTGGAACCCTAGTAAAAGAAGATAGAAGGGGCAATTTGTAAGATAGAGTCAAAATATGGGACCGTCTAAATATAATTTCCAATTCAATAGGGGGTTTAAGTGTAATTAATCCAATCCTCCTATTTTTGAAATTGAACTACAAATTAATAACATCACTTCATCATCTTCATTTTTCCAGGAATATTTTTTTCAGCTGTTCAATGGGTCATGCAAACACACAACGAGAGCAACCCTTACTTTCCTTCGGAGTAATCTCCGATATCCAATACGCCGACATTCCCGACGGCCGATCATTTCTCGGCGTCCCGCGCTACTACCGGCACAGCAATAACGTCCTACAAAGAGCAGTCCAGAACTGGAATCAAGAAAACCTGAAATTCGCCATCAATTTCGGCGACATTGTCGACGGATTCTGCCCAAAAGACCAATCTCTAAACGCCGTCAACAAAATAGTCGGCGAATTCAATCTCTTCAAAGGTCCAGTCTACCACATGATCGGAAACCACTGTTTGTACAATCTCCCGCGCGAGAAACTACTTCCCGCGCTCAACATTTCCAACCCCGACAATCTCGCCTACTACGACTTCTCCCCGATCCCCGAATACCGCTTCGTCGTTCTCGACGGCTACGACATCAGCGCCATCGGGTGGGCTAAGGATCACCCCAACACGATCAAGGCCGTTAATTTTCTCCGGGAGAGGAATCCGAATTCGGATAAGAACAGTCCCAACGGGCTCATCGGGAGAGACCGGAGGTTTCTCATGTTCAATGGTGCGGTGGGGAAGCGGCAGATCGAATGGTTGGATTTTGTTCTCCGAGACGCGACGAAGCTGAATCAGAGGGTTGTGATTTGCTGTCATATACCGTTGCATCCTGGGGCTTGTTCGAATGAAGCTCTTCTGTGGAACTATAATGAAGTTATGGATGTGATACATAGATATGATTGCGTAAAGGTCTGTTTGGCTGGACATGATCATAAAGGTGGATATTCAGTTGATTCTCATGGTGTCCATCATAGGATTCTTGAAGCTGCTCTGGATTGTCCACCTGGGACTAACGCTTTTGGACGGATTGAGCTTTTTCATGACAGCTTGTCGGTTTGTGGTACGGATAGATTGAAGACTCAGGAAATGGTGTTTCGTTGCTAGTTGTGGGGGAGTGGTGTTCTTGTGAGTTTGGTAAAGAGCGTTTTTGTTTTGAGGTAGAGTTTAATTGTAGATTCTTTTTCCTTTTATATTCACACCTTGTTGGAGATCTTTTGAGTGTACATGAAATGTGATGCTAATCATTTGAGTTTGCATGCTTGTTCTGCTAAGTTTAGGGGGTATGGTGGTAATTTTCTAAACAAGTCTGTCATATCTTAGTCTTTTTATTTTTGATCCTTTCGACCAACACAAAGGCTTGTATAGCTTATAGGGTCGGTTACGAATATCCCCTGAGATTTAAGTTGCGAATACCCCTAAAACTAACGGAAAATCACTGGCAATTGTTGACTCAAGGAGGTATTTGTAATGTTTCTAGGCTTTAAGATGTTTTTCGAAAAAAGAGCTAACCTCAGGGGTTTTTTCATAACTATTCTGACGTTTATATGGAATGTTTGGGATATATTTTAGGTGTTTTATGGAGAAAAGGTGTAGAAAATGGAAGCTGGTGAAGGAAAAGCTTGATTCTTGAATGCCTGATGTTTGGGACAGAATGCAAAATGGTGGATGAAGATATGAACAGGAAGAGCTTAGAGTCTGATTATGAGAACCTTATTAAGAATCTATGTTTTGAAGTGATTAAGGTGCATTCTAATAGAATAAGGGAGGGGATATGTTACAAAATAAAGATAAGAACTTCACCGAGAATATAGAAACAAAGTACAAACTGACGAGGAACTACCTATGATACACAGTTACGGACACTGACACTACAAATTAGTGTCTGGCATAGTATCCAACACGACATGGAAATAATACAGCGTTGCATTATCTATTGCATACAACATAAGCTAAACATACCCTTTAATTAATTTTTTTACTTTTTCTTTCTTGATAAGTAAACATACGTTGACTTTAAAAGAGATGCGACCTCTATAAGATCCGCTTCAACTAGAATATAATGGAAAATAACAAGGAATTCTAGCTTCAAATGGGACATGTAACTATAATAACCAATAAAAAAGAATATAATTGAAAAATAGCAATGTAATCTTATTCTGTAAACCACTACAAATCAACTGCCAAAAATCAACCTATACACAATAAGTAAGCACAAAAGATCTCATTGTTGCTGCACGAATATTTATTATATATGTACACAGCCTATTCTGTTATCTGCACAGGTGTGAGTGAGGTCCAGTTATCCTTTTATGGAGTCAGGAAACAGATTCATACGCCCAAAAGGTGTCCGGATCAGGACTGAAGAGAGAGAAATCTTTGACTTCAAGATTCGCAATGTTCCAATCGACAAATCGAGCTTGAACTGCCTTGAATAACACCAGAATAGTCGGCAAAAGCCACCATTTGTCATCTTCCCTGCAACCACAAGAAGTTTCAAAACCCAATCTATCAACGAAGGAAGTTTAAAAAATTTACCCTACTCAATTCCTCTAATCCAAATTGGGTTAAATTAGCCTATCATGCGCAATTTCTGCACAAGAATGAATATATTTTCTTTTGCAAAGGATACATTTTGCACCTGAAATAAGGGTGAATTACACTTAGACCACCTGCACTATGCAAAATTACACCTACATCCACGGTACTTTGACTCTGTCTTACAAATTGCCCCTTCTGTCTGCTTTGGTTAGGATTCCTAATGTTTTCCGTCAGAGTAAGTTTCCCAAATTATCCATCCACAAGTGAAAAAAGTTGTGTCCTAATTTAGTAGATTTTGTGGAACTAAAATGCCCTTAGGGGGGTCTATTATGTAATGTTCTACAAAGTTGGAGGAGTCTCACACAAAACTACTAAATTAGGGTACAAAACCTTTCCATCCTATGGAGGGGTATTTATTTTACTCCATAAATCTGATGGAAAACTTTGAGAACAGCAGATGGAAGGGGCAATCTGTAAGACGGAGTCAAAGTACAGGGGTTTAGGTGTAATTTCCCATAATAGGGGGTTTAAGAGTAATTAGACCAAATATCAGGGAGGTTTAGATGTAATTCACCCAAACAAACAAAGTGCAATAAGAAAAGAATTTGAATGACAGGTTCCGAATTACATTCATATGCCATTCCATTGTAAACATATTTGTGTCTTTTTTCTCCTATGCACCTTATAATCCATGAATTTTTTCGAAATTTGTTTTTGTTAGTAGCAAATTATGTTACCCTGTTGAGTCATTGTAAGATTTACTTCCCATCTCAAGGGGTAAAAAGGAAGATTATATTCCTGAATAGTATACAAACTATATGCTGAGTTATACACTTATACTTAATATTGTGCATTTTGTAAAGCTGAAACACCTCCAAGTGTCTCCAGGAGGATGTGAACGGAACTCACCTTGAATGCCAAGCATTTGCATCTTCAGGGATATGCAAAGAGGTAACCACATAATGAATCATGCCACATATAAATGCCACAACCTGCAAATTTCACAAAATGTTACCGTTAAAGTACACCCAAGCAGCCAACCAAGTGTAAAACTTTCAAAACCTCATGTCATCGTATCTTGTATAAAATTGCTTTTACCATATCCACAACTTGCACCACAAATAAAGTGCAGCTCTATATCGCTGCGTAATTACTTCTTTACATGTTATTTGGGGAATAGATTAGGAAAAAGTGTTAGTATCTACGCTAGAATACAATTTATAGATGCAAAATTTTCAGAAATAAGTATTATTATTACTATTATTTTGGTGACATGGTGACCTACTATACTTCTTGGTTGTGGCCAAAAAAATTAAATTACTAAAATGGGCATATGGAGACCCCAAAGGACTTCGCAAAAATGGCCTCTTCACCCCTGATTTATTAGAATTTTCTTCTTTAATAGCAAAAGCTGAACTAGGGAGTAAACGGAAAACTATGCCCCTGACTCTCACTCATCCTTACAAAACCAACTAGACCTGTTATTTTAATCATCCAAATAGCCATTGTTTTTCATCTAGGGAAGATAAAAAAATGAAAATAAGAAGACCATTTATAATTACATCCACACTCTCTGCACCTTGCCAATTGCGCCTACTATCCAAGTATATCATTAGCCACCAACCTCTCGGGGGGCGTGGAAATCACATCTTATATTTCAGAATATAGGAAAATCCAGAAGCTCTGCCAAGAATGGAATGTTTCTTGTTTTTCAAGTTCATGTAAAGACTAAAGATCAGCCTTGTCAGATGTAAAATGGACATATTAATATTCACCCACTGAATACATACTAAATTACTGGATTTTGCAGAGATAGTTAACTGATTGCATCATATTGTATGCTTCTGCAACCAAGAACACGTGTGAAGCACTAGGCCAAAACACTCAGAAGTAATTATCTCTATTTTAGGGATTGTACCAGGGCCTATTATATTCCTGATCATGGCTAAAAAGATGTCATACTCCATTAGTAACAATTATATTTGCTGAAAATCAAATCTTTTTATCAGTAAACAGATGTTCATAGCAGTAATATCTGATATTTAGCTTTTCAAAACCAGATACAGAAAAACAGTGCATTGTATTTAAATAATTCATTAGTATTCTGTCCTTTGATTTCTTTTTGTTATTCATTCTTTTATTACTATTTTGTCGTGTTGGACAAAACTAAACCATCTGATTTTAATTTCAGCAGATAGTATTACTCACAATGTTAGAGAGTGAGCTGGCATTCCACAAGGCATAAACACGAGCCAGTGAAGCTCTCCTAGGCCCATTAGTGAATAAGGCATTCAAGCCTGCTGGAAAGGGAGAGAGCAATGATAAAGGAAGAATAAGAAGTACGGCAAGGAAAGCCCCAAGAGATAACCAGTAGAACAAAAACAGCATAAGGAGCGTCACAAAAAGGTCTGCCAAGAGCATGATAGTAATCAAAAGCTGTACAGTATCCTGAAACACAGGTAAACAAACATTAAATGGTGCATCATAGCATTTTCTAACCAGCATGTCATAAAGTATAATTACCTGTCTGCCAACAGGGCGAGTATTGAGCAATAACAGAGAAAATGGGAAGAGAAAGTCCCTTTTATAGCCTAGTGACTTCAAAGTAGTTTCATTTATAATACCACCATTGAAGCCACCAGTAATCTTTTTACGGGATAGTAGAGGACTTGCATGAACCTGATTCTCTTCTGCATGCTTGGCACTATTTTGTGCCTGGGCAGCGAAGTTCCTGAAGTTGGTGAGGTACAACAGTAAGTTAAAGGTTATATTATCTTCATAATCTCCCTTTGATAAAATAAAGATAAATTTTCTACCAAAATAAAATAAAATAAAGATAATTAAAATAATAGGGCAGCATATGATTGGCAGAGCTGCAACAAACTTCTTGTAAACCACTAGTGGAAATATAAAGGAAGCGTTTCATGACAACTCGGTGTCAACTTAGAGACCAGATTAACATTTCAGAGGTGAAAAGAGTACTTAAAACTGACTGTTATGCTGAATACATGCACAGCTTCAGTAGTCTCTACTAAGGGGCATATAAGTTTGAATAAGTCTAGCTGAATAAATTTTTCGTAGTTTGATGACAAGTGTCTCTCTCTGGTGGTTTTGTGAAAACGGTCTAGAAGGCTTTTCCATGAAGATTGAAGCAATTCAGTAAAAGTAGGGGAAAGGACACCCAGAGAACTAACAAATATGATAATGCATGCATTAACAAACTACTCCTGAATACCTCATGAATATAGGACATCATTTTGTCAGTAGAATACATCAGTCCTACAAGTCCTTTTTCCGCTAGAACTTTTCCAACACATAATTCATTTAAGAAAGGCAATTTTGAATCATATTGTACTCTACCTGGATGATGTTTCACTCATGTCCAGATACTCAGAATTATGAAGATCGTGAAGACTATAGTCTCCAGCCACAACCAAAATGCCCAACTGATAATAGCCACTAGATGTGGCTTGGAACCAACCAAGCTCAACTTTTACCCCATGAAACTCGAGCTGGGGTTTGCCATGGGTTGTCAACCAATTGATAATAGGAATCAGAGCTGTCCTCATGGATCCATGCCTCACTGTCCTCAACTGAGCATTTAAACCAGCCACCAACCGATTCCAGACAGTTGCAGGTACATGCTATAATGTACAAAATCTTGTATGTGTTAGAACAATAATGCATATATATACTTTTCCAGTGAATAAAGGTGTTGTTTTGTATAGGAATCCACGAATGCAAAAGCCAGACATCCAAGTTTCTACCTGGGCAATGAGATTCATCAATAATTTGTCACTGTATAGATTATATGGAGACATGTAACTTCCATCCCCACCAAAAATAATTCGCATGGGGAATCTCTTATGTATGCTGGTTACCACATCTAAGCGTTTCTCATCACCGCCAAGGAAAAAATCGATATAACACACCATCAAATCAGGTGCTGCCCCAACCTGCAACAAGTTTCACATATTATATGACAGATTAGAAATCCGAGAAGGACTCAAATATGGCATTGCAAAATCCACTCTGGTTGAAAGAGTGAGAAGACCAGAATTTTCATTTTCTCCTCTAATTTTCCCATTTCCTCTTCCTTTTGGGTGCATTTGGTAACTTAGATGATTAGTTAAGGGAGTTAGCCTTTTTTCCTCCTGAGATCTTCCTGGTATATTATATATCAATTGTAAATCCTGCTCGTTCGCACAGAGAAAAGAAACTAATATAATGCTATAATTGAGGTAGAAGGTTGTTTTGTTCCATTAGTTGTTGCCTTGTTGGATATAACATTACATGTCTGACAATCCTCTCATGATTCGTCCCTCAAGAAATGCATCTATGCTGCTTTAGCTAATCCATCCTAGTGGGAGACACATTATATATGTTTCCACACTTACAGCATCAATCAAACTTTAGATATACATTATTAAACTTTCCTCCAACATTTTGGCAATTACTTGCGACATAATCACCAATATATAATAAAACCAAAAATAATCAGGAGGGCCAGATATGCATACGTGTTACCATATCACTCCGGTACAGGTAGATATTCATGCTTATGTAAGTATATAGATGCACCCGCATGTACATGAATAAACATCCATGTGGATCACGCTAACTACTTGATATTAAGTATAAAGAGTATCTCAAAGAATCAGACTCCATGCTAATCAAATTACAAAACTAACCTTCATTCCTTTGTAAAGAGCACGGGATCTGCAAGAGCGTAGACAAGAATGGTCATATTCAGACTTGACGAATCCCTGAAGGCGATGAATTTTTTTTCTCCGGCGCCATTGTTTCCAGGACCAGGCACAAGGATATGCAAGGATCGAAAGAATGCTATGCACTGACCCTTCCCACCATTCATATGCAGCAACAGAATTGATCTCGTCAATGAATCTGTTAAAAGCATCTTCATACCTGAAGTGTGAAAATGTTACGGTTGGTTATGATGAAATATTGGACCATGGACAATTTGCTTAAATTTCAATATATGCTACTTTTTAAACCATCAGCTTAGATAGTGTGGACTAAGCTGTCAACCTAAATCAGCTAATGAACAAGAATAAATACCTATTGTTCAACTACTGAGGTAAAAATGGGATAATGAAATTACTTTCATCAGGGACTCAGTGACTCTTAGGAGGATTTCTGCAACTTAGGCAACCAAAAAGATTACCATTTCGTATGTTTGAACTTAACGCATACATGAATGGCATATTGAATTCGGGTAAGCTAAAAAGCAACAATTAACTGTGCATACAAAGAATATAATATCTTTCAACACAGCACCATTTGCTTCCATCTTGTGAGAAATTTAACAATCAAACAGACATTCTTACACAATCTCAAATATCGCCTCAGGGGGTGAGTACGGAAGATGCCAGGGTTCTCTGAATGTATTGGGACCCATAAAATACATCCTATGCACATGAGTTTGAGTTTCTTCTACTTTGGCGCCACGAACCTGGAAAATAAACAGGCTCAATATAGAGTAATTTAACCATGTGAGTAACTAAACCAGCCTGACTGGGGATATGCTTCACCTCAGATAATGAAAGGAGATAAGGAGAACGTTGATCATCGTGATGCTCAATTGAGCTTTCCCTATCATAAGAACATCCTGATCCAATAAATTTAATTCGCAGGGTACTTAATACTAGAGCTAATAGCATGACAACACACAACAATAGAAAGGCAAATGGCCAGGGGCCTCCAAATGTATATATCAGCTCCTCAAAAGGTGTATAGCACTTGGGCATCCTGTATTTTTCAGAAATACATTTATAGGGACAAGTTGACTGGGTAACTCCACCTGCAGCAATGCCAAATGGGTAAACCAAACGGTAGATTTACTAATATTTAAACAAAACAAAAGGAATAGAAAGATAGTAATAGCAATCAGAATACCTCTTACATATACAAAATTAGCACGAGTAGGCAGGCTCTCAACGGAACAAGGCTTGCAAAGATTTGGATCAGATCCTTCAGCATCTTTATAAGTTGCAATGGGGCATTCCTACAATACACAAAGTCAGATACCACAATGTAAAAAATAGTAATGTCATGGGCAAGCTAACATCAGTAAAGATGGAACGAGTAAATTATAAAAGATTAGAATTGTTTATTTCCTGTAAAAGCTAATTTTTAAATAGGTTCATGCCTTAACCAAACCCAATGATAGGATGAGAACTTGACATGTATATACTGTACAAGATTAATTTGAGTATCAAATTCTCTGTTAAGAATGAACTCTAAAATCTCCCACCTTTTCGAGGAAGTTTCTGAGACAGACCCAAAAAGGAAATGAAGATGACAAAATAAGGTAGTTAAAAACAAAAAATTACCCATAATTCCCACTTGATGTGCAAAGTGGTCACCATTTCTTGGATTAAATTTTATACAATTTACTTCTCTTTTACCCTTAAAGCTAAGTAGATCTGGAGTATACAAAGTACAATTAAGCCTACTTCGTTTAAATAAGGTGAAAGAGAAGGAAACTCACACCACGATGGAGAAGTTCAAGGAGAACTAAAGGTTTACGGTTAATGAAACTAAACATAGTCCATTGTACTACTAACATGTACCCAAGCATAAGTGACAAACAAGTATCCAAAAAAAGATGCTGCTTTGGACTTAATCAGGGAAGTGTTTATCTTTCCATTAATTTATTTCCTTCAATATTTGGTGTTTTTCTTCTCCTTTTAGGAATAGAAGTACAAGTGATTAAAAGCTGGAGGAAAGACAGTGAGATCAAAGAACATACTGTACAGAATGTACCATACAGGCCTCTGGGACACTTCTTTCCGGTTATTGTGCCCTTCTCTCCACGAAGACCATCTTCACTACCAGAGCCTCCACTGTTACACAACAAAAAGGTATTAAGATGCTGGTATATGCAAAAAATTTATGCAACACCTGCAATATCTGCGTTATGAAGTCATTGCCGGTTCTTTTCATTGAAGTACTAAATAGGCTGACATCGACAATAAATTCTTAGATTTATCTAGAAAGAAGAAAATTGGAACGAAGAAACTACTAGCACAATCTCCATCACATCCATAAGCATATGATAGAACAAGAAAAATATTGAAGACTACATAGACAGTACACATCAGATGTAGCCTAAAGCGGAGAAAATCAGCTTAATATTTATTAGAACATGACGGCATGAATTTTTCTTTTAATTGGACTGCGATAACATGTAACAAGCACAGAAGCAGAGGTGTCTTATCAATTTTCTGGTACATCATACTCTCTCTGGTTTCAGTATGTATTCCAAAAGCTAATAAGTATGGAAACACAAAAGTGCTAGAGCAAAAAAAAAAACAGCTTATATTGCATGAAAAGAACACTAGCTATTAATAGCATTGTGTGAGTCTCCGATAGAACTAAAAAATTAGGAAGGAGACAATGGGATAGTTACAGAGAGTATACCGATATTGAAGACAAAGAACATTGTGCTTTCTAAAGCAAAGAGAGAACAAGACAATAATAATGTAAGTAAAAGCTAGCCAGAACTTTTAGATTCCTGGTAACATGATCATCAGTGTAAAATTTCATGTAATATTTTAAATATTGGCATACCTCAAGTCGATTGCACCATCGACAAATGCAAGTGGAACATATTCTTCTCCACTAGCTATCTTGGACCAATGAAAATGAATTCGTCCACCCCCACCCCCACCACCGCCCAAAGAGCCACCAAATCCTCCAAGAACAGATAAAGAGGAGTTCTCTGCAAGCGTGAGAGCTTGAAGAAAAAGAAGTATAGTCCCACCTGAACCTCCACCGAGTCCACCAATGAGAGTACCATTATTATTATGAGTTGGTTTGTGACAACTTTGGCCATCAGCACTAATAAACCCATAATTGTCCAGCCTTAGAAGCGGCCACTGTTTGGATCCAATCACTACAAATATATAGAATAGAACAGGATTACAGGTTTCACTTACATGATCAAAACACTTAAAATCTTAGAATTTTTGGCATAAATATCAAAATCTCGTTTTGAGAAATCTCATCATATGCGAAAACATAAACAGAGTGGCATACTGAGACAAGGAACAAAGACCTCAGGCACACGAAAAGAATTCTACGAACATACTTTTCAAATGGAAAAGGCAAGCATTAAAAGATATTTTTTTTTTGGTAAATGCATGAAATGGAACTACTATGTTTTGGGAAACTAAAACAGGAGAGCTAGTCAAAATGCTAACCTATCATTCCACCACCAGCCACATATCCATCAGACCGATTAGGACCCTCAGTTCCACTACCTAACTCACAAGGAAGATCAGCACTGCCATATCTATTACCACCTTCACTCAGAATCCCATTGAAAAATCCAGAGCCCCCTCTCCCTCCATGTCCAGCACCAGCACCAGCTCCATTTGAGTAATTTCCCTTACCAACACCAGTTCTGCAACCTGAAAAGCATCGTGTTTTGGGAGAAACTCAGGAAGTCGTACTCTTCATAAAAGGCTTAATCGAAAGAGAAATTACAAACATCTCATAAATCTCAAGTACTCAAAATACACCGCAAGGAAACAGTTTCAAATAAACAAGCAATGATTAGCATTAGACTACTGGACTGAGCATGCTAAGAGAGATTGTCCAAGATACAAACCTAGTTCTGATGCAGTGATCATGCCATCAGTGTCTACTATGATAGTCCTTGCCCTGTGGATGTGAACAATACTTCCCTTAATAACTCCATTCACCAGAATATCTTCAACGCGGCAAACCTGATACAGCAGCCAACATTAGGCATAAGATTAAGAGTTACATCCAAAAGAAACACAGCGCGGACAGTTATTTTGTATCTGGAGGACACTTATTCAAACTCCAGACTGTAGTGGTACATGAAGAGGTCAACAACACACAGTAGACAATATAAAATGTCACTTACTTGCATAGAGAAGGAAAGTGTGTAGTTAACATGACAATCATCCGGTGGGGTTATCAGATCTGTTGGGCAAGTTGGACTCTCACAAAGAGCTTTAGTCACCCTGTTTGAGATGAACAAAATGTGATTTGCCAATACAAAAGGAGGGTAACACCGGTACCTACTACGAAACTAAATTCATTTGATTTCTTACAAGCTTCTACTATCATCATCATCCAAGGGAGCTTGAAGTAAAGATCCTGGGCCAACCTAACAAAATGAAAAGTTTTCTTAAGTAAGAGAAATGCTGATTTGATTAGAATAGAGAGATAACCAACCAAAATAATTGAGTAGCACGGAAATGGAGGGCGTGATGAACTTTTCAAACAATCAACCTTCTTCACTCAAAATAGTTTATCACTGAAGAACAAAACAATATCTCAACTTCAAAATGTAGGAGCTTAGACTTTATGCATTATAGAAAGTATTGAGCAGGTGTGGCAAAAGCTACATATAAATTCAGTGAGCATTACAGGTGCCTATTCAAATATTAACACCAGATTGCTGTATCAAAATGTAAAAGGAAAGATCTCCCATTTGTCAACTACAATTAATAAAATGTCGATAGTGAAGAGTAATGAAAGGTAAAAGCAGATGGTGTAGTTGCAAAACAATGGACAGAAATTTTTTGATCTCATGCCTCCTCATATCTAGAACAAAAACGAATCAGAAAGAAAGAAGAGAATCACTTCTTTAGTGAACATCTTACAGTAATGTTATAAAATAGTGACAACATAAGCCGCTGGCCTTTGATTGCATCGCCCTGACCAGTTAGCTTTAGAAGTCCTTGCCCATATAGGGCCAGGTTCGCATTTGAACTAATAACAGAGTTGTCCTGCCGCAGAAAGGAGGGAAAAAGTGGGGGGAAATTAGATCCATTTAATAACCAATCTTCTTTAACAGACAATATCTCTCATTGTATTAAGAAGTCATTTGGTTATTACCGTAAGAACAACAAGATTTCTGACTTCAAGGACGGAAGTGGCGACATCAGCATTTCCTCCACCATCAACTTGGATTTGGGAGTTCAACATGAGTAACATTTTTACAGATACTCTAAAAGCTCCATAAACCTTCATCAACATAAAACAGAAAAACAATTAGCTATTTCATAATCAAATATGCAGCAATATTAAGAATTTAAACATTTACATACATATCCATGTATTTCTATGTATACAGGAGTTCAAGGTTCGCGTGCCTGCGAACTTCTGAATATCATCTCTAATTAAAGAGTTTTGGTAAGACTATATTTGCAATACAATTTCCGACAGTAATGTTTATGGATTTATCAACTCTTTTATCCTAAAATTGGTTATTTTGAGATTCAATCAGGTTATCTAGCACTCCAGAAAAATGAGGGCAGAATACAAAACTCGAGACAATTTTGCGCATCCACACACAAGGTCTTCTCAGGGGGAAGATGAGGGCAGCCGAGTGCGATTGCAGATAGTGGCTCAAGCTCTTGAAATCAATCCTAGTCCACCGGCAGTTCATCCATTGATCTTTCTAAGACCATTAATGAGTCCAACCTCATCTTGGATTAGTAAACTTTTGGGAGAAGCCCACTAGTTTCTCGTATGTAAAATCAATAAATTTAACTGATTCGACGACGAAAGATATAAATGTATTTTGTTGAATATAATTGTAAAATGACTGGATATATGAGATATGCGAGCTTATGGGGAGAGTACGAGGATAAATGGGTAGATTATACCAGTCCGCGGTCAGTTAAACAGAAACATTATTTTCAGTAACTTCCATCATTCAACCACATTTTCCCATTGAAAGTGAAATATTTTCTATTTGTACTTTGAAAGATATTATGAATTCAAAGGGGAAGAGTGGCTCAAATGCGGACTTGAGAAGACAACCTATCAGTTTCTAAAACCGTAGAAAATATATTGTTCCCCCACATTGACCACTACAAAAGAACGTCTTCTCCAGATTCCCAAATTGAGTTTTATTAACAAAAGGACGAGTGTTATTACTGAAAACATACTCTACATTATGGTTCAGATATATAAAATAATGAGGTATGAAAAATTCAAGTGTATCCAACATTCCAAAGAAATGTGCTTCTCAAGGTATCACTTAATGGGCTAGCCGAACCACTTACGAAATTATCTAGTTTAGTTTGAGGCTGCCTAAATCCTCGTCTTCTCCTCCGTGCTATCATCCATTGGCCGATAAACTTTGTCCTTTTCATACCATTATATTTTTGTATCAATTCACATGCAGGGACTTTTAAAGAAGACTACTTTTACATGGAAAATTGATCACATAATGATCAACAACTATTAAAACTGCAGATGTTGGGAAGGACGAAATGCGAAAAGTAAAATCTCTACCTTTATAACTGAATCACTCATCAGAAGTTCCTCTGCAACAAGTTCAAATTCTGAGACAGGGTACTCCGACAATCCAAAAATAATGCTGCTTCTAGAATACAAACTTATCTGGCCTCTCACCTTCAAAATGAGAAGTTCCAAAAAAGTATAAAACACTGTCTGTGAAAAAGAACAAGCAAGCTAAAAGCCTTAACCACTTGGTAGCAGCAACTATAACATTAAAATGGAAAAGGGAGGTTTCATTCTGCACCTGAACTCTTGTCCAAAGAAGAGGCACTAAAACTTTTGCATTGTTCTCCACATAAACATTTGTCCACAACGGGCTAGTTGAAAAATCCAGTAATGGAGTTTCGGTTTCTGTTGTAACATTATCATTGCCAACTCGTAGACTCAGTACAGATGCATCAAAGTACGTACCAGCGGCTCCAGCATTCCCAGGACAGCCAACACTCAATCCACCTGCCACAGAAATGACAATAGCCTAGGGATTAGAACTGGCACAAATGTATATAGATGAAAATGCTGATTAAAAGGGAAGTCAAACTGCCTAAACTTGTGGCCAAATGTTGAGTTGATTTATTTGCAATTACGAGTGCTTTCCAGTATTTAATTTATTTGCTCACCTTTTAGAGTACGGAAACGTATAATAATCTAATCTTTGGGAGTACATGGAGCCATCACCTTAGTGCCCATTAATGATACATTTACCTTTCAAAGAAGTAGAAGCTAATAAAAGGTCTCCTTGAAGAGAAGAGAAGTTTCAGATTTCAGCTAATTACTCAGAAGAAAAAGTGAAACATTTGGGATCAATAAGGAACTATTGCAATGGTCGAGAGAAAAAGAAAACTCAATAAACAAGTATCTGCTTTAACTATGACGAAAGCTGGAAATTAGAGATCAGAATGCATCATTACCAAAGAACCTAAGATGAACAAGCCACATAAGACAGATGACCCATAAATGACATAAAGCAGTAGTTACAATTTGGTATAGTCAACTGGAAGGCGGAAGCGGATTTATCTTGACACAAGGATTTAGCAGAG
Source organism: Verbena officinalis (assembly GCA_958496215.1). NCBI lineage: Eukaryota > Viridiplantae > Streptophyta > Magnoliopsida > Lamiales > Verbenaceae > Verbena > Verbena officinalis. The sequence goes on from OY292385.1 coordinate 5,331,297, forward strand.
TAGTTGAGCGTTTCTTATGTCATAGGTGAAGTAAAACTGTTCTGATTATCTTGTTTTAAACAATTTATTTTTGAGGTTTGAAATAGTTTGAATCCCAAAGTTTGTCCTGTTTCGCTTTATAGATGTCTGCCACAAAGTCAGTGCAACATGATCTTTTCGTGTGTCTAAGATGGTTTCATCATTGTCATGGATGTTCTTAAATTCTATGTTGCGACTAAAGAAGCACTCACTATAAATAGTTCTAACTGAAATCGACCGTAGAAGGAACTTATATATGAGTAACAAATTGTCTTGACCAAGTCATTCTTTGGATAATTAAGGTAAATAGGTCGGTCCCTGATGCAAGACAGTCATCTAAACTCAATTAAGGTCGGTCCCTGATGCAAGACAGTCATCTAAACTCAATTAATGTAAAAAGACTTATAGCAGCAACCTAATTAAGAAACAGAAATGAACATTACAATATTGCCAGTAACAACATGCTGATTGACACATACCATGCACTGTAACTTTCACATCTTCTTGCTTGCTGTAACAATTCATCGATATCCTTCCACCTCCACCTCCACCCCATCCCCTCCCACCAGCTGCACTTATGACACCAAAGCCCCTCCTGTCCAGTCAAATCACATACTGAAATTTACACTGTACTTAATTAAGTAGTTCGTTGTCTTAAAGAATAGCCAACCAAAAGAATCTTGCAGAAACATACCAAGCTGTTATTTCAACAGAAGCAACAAAATCAGAGAGTACAATTCATTCTATTTAGCATAGTGCATAGTTTTTACGAGAGTATAAAGCCATTGATTCTCACGTGAAAATCTTAAAAATACGAAGTCCAAGTCAGAAAGCAATAAAATAACATTTGGAAACACATTAAGATAACGACCTAGATTAAATAAATTATCATCATGAATATGTATAGTGCAATTCCCATGGATGTGGAGAATACTAAAACATTCTTCTCCGCTAATTTCTGATAAATTTTGTTATTTTACTTCATCTTAATGTAGACCCTCAAAATAACTTTTTTGGTGGGCAAACAAAAGGGTTCGATGGCTTAGGGTTGTGCCAAGTTTGAAGCGAAGTGGTTTTCTTCTTTATCCTCTACTCCTGACATTCATGGCCAACCAAAACTATGAAGAACAGGATATACATATAGAACTATATATGTCCAGCATCAATTTTTTCTAGTAATATCTTCAAAATAAAGACCATAACCTATGTGCTAAAAGTCAGTGGTGTTGACAATTTATTTTTTCTTGTATTGTTATATAAAAAGAGAAATGAGCAGCTTACAGGGGGTTCCTACACAGTCATGTTTACAGGGGGTGTGCATTCAGATATTCAGGTAAGAAAGCATAACATAGAGAATCGTACAGGTTTAGAATATCTTTCATATGTCGTAAAGTTATTTTAGGTGTAAGCATAAACAAAAGTTGATTAAGAAATTAGTTAGGGTCGGGGGGAAAACCGAATAAGTAATAGCAATGCAAATGAATCAACCCAGTTACTTGTCACAAGCAGTTTAACAAGTAGCAGGCAAGCTTGCACTAATCATATAGCATTTCAAGCGATTCAGAACCCCAGTTAGAGTCATAGGCTCAGGATCCTAGTTGACCCAGGACACATTTTGCCAGAATGTTTTACCTTTTCTCTTATTAGTTGCTTTAGTGGTACAAGTCTCTTGCGTGTTATTTCACCTTAATCAATATACATATGAAATATGCAACTCGAATTCTTCTTCACTCAACTTCACTTCCATTATTGGAGTATCATCGACAACCAAATATACCCCATAATATCTAGGTCATAAGTTCAGGTAAGATAGTTAGAGAGTAATTGGAGGAAAACCATCACATGCTAAGCAATGCCCCATTTAGGAACATAGGTATAATAGTAAGATAATATGTTCCCTACTAAAAGGAAAAAGGTTAGGGTGGGGCGAGAAGAAGCCTTATTAGGAATAGCAATAGAAAAGGGAATAGTTATACTTCCTCAAAAAACAATTATCAGATCAACTTCACAAAAAAAAAAATATTTGAGATGAATCTAAACATGCGATATGGAAATGCCACAACACATTGAGAAGCTTTTTTCTTAGCCATCTCTTCCAAGAAACTTTTACTCATCACATGAGGACAGTACATAAGAATTCACAACTACTGAAGATTGAAACACAAAGAGAAAAAGTTCCAACTATTTAAAGAACTTGTACAATATTTTACCAAGGACTCAAATTTCTTGCACAAGCAATCTATTTTGTGTCTTTATTGTTTCACAATTGGATCTTGTAAGAGTGCATGTAAAGCATTAGCGATATACACAGCTATAACTATATTTTTAATACATTGGACTCACATTGAGCTTTAAAAAACACAGCATGCTAAATGTATTTGAATGCCTATGTCAGAAAACTAAGTAAATTTTTTTTAATCATTTGTTTGTAGATCTTCAATAAAAGAAACCATACAAGATCTTCTACGACTGATAGAAGTTAAACTTGATGCAGCTATTTCGAATTTCTTTCAAGTTTTTGTTCGGGTTCTTAATTTTGTCATTATTATAGCAATGCTTTCAAAAGTTATGGCATTTCATTACACACAATTCAAGACGGATGTATACTCACAGCTTCTGAGATCGTATGATGATACTTCCACCAGATCCCCCACCCCCAAGTGATCCTCCATCCCCACCTGCAGCAGACACAGATCCATTTATATAAAGAACATCATTTACATCAAGTAGAACACGTCCACCCCCATTTCCCCCATATTTGTGGTTCTCAGATGTGCCACCGCCCTTGCTACCATAAGCCCACGGGTACGACAAGGTAGACCATGAATAAACATCACCACCCCAGAAGTTCGTGTGATTTGTTTTCAAACAGGATGCACCTCGTCCACCATGCCCTCCACCAGCTCCGTCATGGCCAACAGGTGTTCCACTGGTCTGAGGAGGCGGTGATCCAGCCAATGTCGATGTATTAATAGTAGAATTAAGCCCCATAGTCAGACTGGCAGCAGAAAAAACAACAGTGCCAGCCGCTATAGCTGCATTTTCACCAACCTTAACGTTACCGGATAAATTGAAACTTATTGTACAGCCTTCTATTGGACAAATAATTTCCACATGAGAAAGTATCTCTAAGTTTCCATCACCAACCACATAAATATCAGTGCTTGTATATAGGTTTGAACTGAGCAAACAGGTTGTATCAAATGATCCAACACCCTCCAAGTCTTCACAGGTAACAATATTATCAACCTGGCTTGAATATCTTGATTTTTGGAAATGGGTAGTTGCATTTACTTGAGTTCCACCACTTAAAAGTGAAAGATGATGGTCCGATACTCCTTCCAAGTTGGAGGCATGTCCTTTAGTCCATTCCAAATTGTTAGAGAGCACATATACCCAGAGATATCCACACAAAATGCACCAGCAGATATGATACTGACTTTTCAGTGGACACATGACCACCTGATGAAACAATATGCCTCAATATTTAACACTCATGAATGAGTAAAGATTGCTGCAAGAGCAACAAACAAATTTTCTCTCCTTCTTAGAATTGATGAGTCAATGCTAAATCAGCAATTTCCCTTCTTCTCGGACTCATCCCACAGGCTTTCACATATCCAAAACTTATCAAGAGACTCATACATAATCCACCGATGCACATCAAACATTTGCTGCAAGTACATGGCATTTCAAGCGTTAGCTCCACCTCTGGAGTACAAATGATCAAAAACCACAAACAGATTATACAAAGACCAAATTTTTATTCTAGTCCTTTTTTAAAAAGTTAATGCACTCAATTGAATTTCCCCCAAAAAAGAACGCAACTTAAATTCTAAAATCTATTTTAGTTGAGGAACAAGAAACAATATGAAACGAGATACGCACTAGTCGTAATCACAATTCACAACAAGCACCCATCAATACAATCAATGCAGATTGAAAACAAAGATAAAACACACGAAATGCATAGTAACACACATGCACACAGTGACAGTTCAGTACACCAATAATTAACCTTCCAAGATACAGCTGGGCATCATATCTGCATACATAAATGCAGTAACTCACACAGAATCAAACTTCAGTGACCCACGGAAGTGAATCGAGTTGAATCTTGGAACTGAACTGCGAATTGCTGATACTTGCTGCTTGAGAGTCCGAAACAGAGTAGATTGATTTTGTGGGAAGTCAGCGTCTAGTCTCTATTTCTCAGAGTAGATTGATTGCATTTCTGTGTATTTTAGGGTAAAAATATTGACTATAGTTTGAAATTGGTAGTGGTGGGGAAAGGCGAGATGATGGCGACAAGTGACAGTGGAAGGGGGGGAGGAGAGAGGGAGACTGTACTAAGGTTTGAGATCCATGGCTGAGTTGTCCTAATTCCGTGTGTTTTTATTATTGTGTAACTATTATTTTATTTTATTTTTATATCGTCTTAATTACGAAAACCATTAAAGACTTGGCCGTTTGTCCAAATTCCTTTTTTTTTTTGTTTTTTAAAGGAGTTTGTCCGAACTTCACTAGCCTCACAATTACAAATATAAGGTACCAAATTATAAAATACTTATATTGATACGGTGATATGAATTTTTTTAGATATTTTATATTAGAGAATTATTTGATATTGTATCCGATAAGGTGATAAAACATAACATGAAATAATAGAATTTGTAGAAGTATTCGTGCATCATAAATAACAAATTATATATTAAGTAAATTTGGTACAATATTTTATTTTTACCAAAATATTTGTATTCTATACCTTTTTAATCTAGACTTTTTAATTTGTATTATCACTATTTTTATTTTATTAATATCTATTTAATTTTTTAATAATATGTATATATATTATAGACTTTGTCATTGCATTTATTTCCCTTCATTTTTAAGAAATAAATATATTTTTTTACAAAATACAATAAGATAATTTATTTAGATAGTATTATTGATGAAAAAAATTAAGTAAAAATTTCAATATATTTATATTTTTTTGATTCAGTAATCATTTATTTAAATCTTGATTTGAATTAAGATAGATTAATATTTTAATTTATAAATTAATCAAATATATAAATGTGGAATCATCAAATAAAATAAATTATTATACCATAAAAGTATAACCTGGGGTATGCATGGGTTAAAACTAGTTTATGTTGCAACTCTTAACTTTTAAAATTTTAGGTTGCGAAGTATTTGGCAATATTCGGAAAAACCACAATAAATCAAGAATAATTCACTTTCAACTTCTTAATTTATACAAACACTCATCAATCTTTTGCATCATCCACTGGCAGCTTGTTTCTGAATCAGACAATCATGTATTTTTCCACAAAAAAGAAAGATAGTTTCTTGCAAATTACTTAGATCAAGAAACCTAACATATGAATAACAAAACACTATTAAAAAGACCACAATTACCATCACTTTGCTTGTGATGCCTTAGACTTTCTCTTCTCCAGGTAAAAGAACCCGAACAAGGACAAAACGGAGAAAGCAGAGAAGCAAACCGACGCAATATCAAGCGAGACGTGGCGGCCCGTGACTGCCTCAACTTCAAACAAGTTAGCAGCTTTCTTAGAATCCGTCGTCTGTCCGTAGCCAACTTCCTTGTCGTGTGAATTGAGAACATAAGCCCTGATAAAGTACGTAGCAGTCGGCACATCTTCCTGAACCGTCCAAGTAAATGTGTGGTTCGTACGGCTGTATGGCTGAGCTACAATCTTGTGCTGGCAGGTCTTGTCTTTGTCTAATTCGTCCACGGTTTTTCTCCACGCACGATCTTTTTGGCTAACCGGAGCGTAGCAGAGCTTCACCTTCACCGTTTTGTAGTCGGAATCGGAGAAGCTGGCGTTCAGTGACCAGGAGAGACTGATTTTGTCTTCCCCACCTTTTAAAACTGCAAAATTCAATTATTGACATAAGTTCATATACAAAGAAATAAAATGATTTCAGCATACTAGTTTTTTTGGGCGAATTACATACAATGCTCCTAAGGTTTGCTTATAATTACAAAATAACCCCCTCTAAATTGTACAATTACAGAAAACACCCCTGAGTTTTCAAATAATTACAAAAATACTCCCTTTACTTCATCTCACATCTTGCACACACCCCCCCCCCCCCCCCCCCCAAAAAGAATTTGTAATTGTTTGAAACATCAAGGGATTTTCTGTAATTTTTGAAAACACATGGTGTATTTTGTAATTATGACAAACCTTAGGGGTATTAATGTATAGTTTTTTTTTTCATTTTAAGGAGGAAAAATATGTATACACCATCTGTTTTCAACAATTACAGAAAAAACCACCACTGAGTTTTCAATTAATTACAAAAATTTAACAAAATAACCTCTTTATTTCATACAAAATCTTGCCAAATACTCCCTGTAATTTGTAGGTGTTTGAAAACTCAGGGGATTTTCTGTAATTTTTTAAAACACAGGGTATTCATAATTATGAAAAGCCTTAGGGGTACTGTATGTAATTCTCCCAGTTCTTGTTTTCCATTTTAAGGAGGCAAAAGATGTAATATTGATAAACTTATATTACCTTGTCCTTGTTTAGTTGAAGCTTTGACGATGAGAGTTTGCGGGAGCGAAGAGAAGGTAGCGCCATAGCAAGCGGTTGTGAAGCAGGAGAGCAAGATGGAGGCGACGAGAAAATCTTGAATCGCCATTTGATAGATTAGTTCCAAACACTGAGGGAGAAAGTTTGGTTTGAAAAGCTATCACAAGTTGAAGCTGCTGTGCTAGAGGAGCTTTTAATTGCTTTATATAGGAGAAATTATAACGTGGGTCGAAAAAGTCAACCGCATTTATCAACTAGAATATTTTATGTACTAGTACTAGTGAATAGCGATTAACCATAGCCGGAAAGGATAATTGGTTTTTTGAATAATTACACTCCCATATCTTAAAGTTTAATTAAATTATGCAGCCATATCCTGGAATTTGAGAAATTATAGAAATATATCACGTCATATAATTTGTATCAAGTTCGATAAGTTGTTGGATGTATTTCGTTATATCCATTCGATAAAGTTTGATTTATTTTTATTTTGGAATAATACCAACTCCTCCTAAAGTATGACCTAAATACCATTTTTTTAAAGGTTTTAGAAATTACCAAACACCACCCTGAGGTTTTTATCTGTCTCTCACAAACTTCATCAACAGTTAGTAACAAACATACATTTAAAATAATGAGTAATATTGGTTTTTCGAAAATTAACCGTTCTATTTTTCCTTTTAGCTTTTTCATCAAGGACAATCTGGTTATTTTACTATAGCTGTTAGTTTTTCCATTGGACTTAAAACTTCACGGCAGGATTGGTAAGTTTTAAAATTTTATGGGGTTTTTGTATTTAATTAGAGCATACCTTAGCGTTGGTAATATTCACTTTATTGTTAAATATATATATATATATATATATATATATATATAATGTGAAAATGTTTTTTGCTTAAGATTTTCTGAAACCAGTTACATTTCAAGTTCCCGATATGTTTCTTTAATTTTCAATCTCTGAGTATGTTTGTATAATTATCCAAAATATCCAGTTTAATAAGTGTAACTATATTGATTTTATTTAAAGTTATAAGTGGCCCGAAAGCATATTCAAAGAATGTGTGTGGGGGGTGGGGTTGCCGCGGTTGGATGTTTGACTTGGCTTAATAATTCCTGAATGTGCAACTTGGAATTTTTTGCAATTGTGTTGAAGTTGATATTATTTGATTTTTGCCTTATCAGGCTCAGTTTCAGTTACATAGAAAGAGTAGACAAACAGGAAATTCAAAGAACCTCAGGTTGGCCAAGAGTTTTAAATGAATTTTAATGTCAATAGACAATAGGTACGTACCAAAAAATGAAAAGAATTGATGTGCCGTATGAGATAAAGAAATTCTCTAAGAAACTTTATGATGTCAATATCAGTCGTTTTTCTTAAAGTTTATTTCCGTGGGTCGAATAAGGTCAGACTATTAAGATGTAAAATTTTTTCTACTAATAATAATTACGATTCCAAGGACTCGAACTCAAAAATTCTGGTTAAAAATATCAGTCTTTTATATGGGCGATTTACATCTATCATTCCTAAAATTAGGTTAAATTATAGATCATTTTTATCTAGTTTGTGAAATTTTCCTATAAAGTGGCGGAGTCAAACCTTAAAGTTAGATGGGGATATGTTCGAAAGATTTACAGAATTATCAAAAATATCAAGTATTATATTATAATTTTTCAAATTAGAGGTAGTCGTTTGTAATTTCACCTAATTTCAGGAATAATACATGTAATTTCCCCTTTATATTATTGCTTCATTTTCATGCTAGATATTTGTCTTTTTTGTTCAACCTATCAATGACAGCCGAGTTTTCAGAGGGGCTTCAAACTTGAAATCATATATATATATGAAAATGATTAAGTGAGATGTTTTAGGAAATATGCTTATGTGTTAATGAGATGGATAAGTTAGAATTAATCCATTTTGCCATGTAGATTGTTTCTATAAATAAGTTTATTAATTATTGTTTTTGTAACTTACATATATATTTAATTCACATTCCATATATTTGTTTATATTAAAAAATTTGTAACTCCTACTTAATTATAGAACTATATAAGTACTTTATATAATATTAAAATTGATTATTTTTTTTTCAAAATATGATTTTAAGTAAATTTTAATAAGCTTTAGAGTATCCATATGGTAATGAATGTTCGTTAATAAAAATAAAGACAAAATAATGCATTCAATATATCCATTAAAAAAATTATATTTAATATTTTAATTTCTATCAATATTTTTGATATAGCGGATTCAAATGAAAATTTATCTAACAAACGTAAGGAAGAAAATTTTAAATATAAGCTTAATTAAATTTTAACAATATAAAATAAATAAACAATTAATTTTCTTGAATTTTTTTTTCCAAATATACGGGTCTCATGTTTATTTTGTGGTAGAAAAGTTATATTTTATTTCAATGTAAGTAAATTTCTTAAATTATTATATTTGAGTATTAATATTTTCATAATATAAAAGAAGTTTCAATAATTAAATGAATATTATTATGACCCAATAACGAAACAATAGCAGATTATTTATTAAAAGAATAATATAAAGTATAATAACAACTATTTTTTCTATCAAAGAGACAAAGAGATTCCAATCATTATTTATATGGTCTATTATTAAATAATTTTTTTGTATTTTAATTATCTTTTTAATATTTCTATAATAGTCATGATATTCCTTCTCTCTCTCTCTATATATATATTATCTCTATTATAAATATAAAATCAGTATTTTGTCATAAAAATATCGTATTATTATTTTTATATATTTAAAATAAGTTTTTTATATACATAATTCCTGATTATTTTATAAAATCAATTACTTTGGTGTGTGTGCGCGCTAAATTCTGAATTAATAATTTTTGACGTATTATTAATAATTATATAAAAAAATATAATATAATTTATTTAATAATATAAATTTTATAAGTAAATTACCCGGTGCAAGGCAGAGAATAAAAATCTAATATTTGTTTAAGCTAGTATAGTACCAAACTGCATAGCGAGATAGTATAAGGTATGCTAGATATTTGTTAATAGATTTATATAGTATCACAAAAGAAAGGATATTTTTGCTAAATTTAATTGAGGAAAGACTGATGAATAGAATAAGTTGGCGTTGAATTCCTAAGTACAATGTGATTGGAGAAACTAAAAATTAAAAAGAAATAATAACGGGTTAACTTTGATAACACAGCAAACGACACATGATAAGCTGCAGCTCGATTAGAGTTGAAAAAATTACCAAATATTAGCCCTTAATTCGACAAGTTGCTTATTTTGCGAACTATATGCTTTTATAATCCTTTGTTTTATCAAAGTAGCTAAAAAAAACCCTGGGATATAAAATGTGACTAAAAAACCCCTATGAATTTAAGTAATTTGCTCACTGTCCCTTAGGTCTTCTGGTTAACGCAAGGACTTGATTTTACTACTTTGCCCTTTTGTATTTCACAGTGTTTTTGAAAAAAGTCATAAACTTGAAAAGTTGGTTAAAAAAGCTATATTAATTTTAAAAAGCTGGCTTATAGACTATTGCTTCATTAGTGGATAAATAAGCCTGACCAAAAAAAAAAGGATAAATAAAATATTATATGTTGATTGAAAAACCATTTTTTCTGAATTTCCAGCAAGAAATAAGAGGAAGAACTAGGTTTCTACTACAGTCTACAGGGAAATAAAATATGCATATGTATAAGGTCATTAAGGGTATTTATGTCATTACACAGTCAAATGGGCTTGCACAGCTGCAGTCAGAACGCATGTACCAAAAACATACGAGTCAGGGTTTTCTTTGCAAATTATTTGAAAATATAAGGTTTGTTGAGTTACATTTTATATCCCAGGATTTAATTTTAATTTGCTACTTTCGTGTACCATCAGACATCCACAGCAAAAATCCCCTTATTTTGCATTACACTTCTTTCCAGGGCTACAGTACTATAATTGTATAATATAGTCATAGTCATTGACAATTTTCAACTAATATTTTTCCAAATATGAACTGTTGCCAACTTTTTCATACACATCGGAAAAGGTAAATAAACAAAATAAACAATGTTAAATATATAAGAATAAGACCAACGAAAAATAAGTGCTTTTTTTCCATCTAAAAGTCTAAAATGATCAAAGACATGAGTTAATTGTCAATAACTTTTAAAGTTTTACACCTTTGTAGTATGCCACTTTTCAAACTTTACAACTTATAATCTAGTTTGCTTAGACCGAATAATCAATATATTAGTTATGAAAATAAGGAATTTATAACATAATTAATCTAGTGTTTACTTATCATAATTGTGTATACACTAAAATTTAGTGTATACACAACACAAACTCTGATCTATTTAAATTTTCAACATCATATTCTGGATTTCTCCAATTCACGACGAAAATCAAGCTTAGCTATCACCGAAAACAATGATGTCCGCTCCATATTTATTTATGGACTTTATTCAATGGATTTTTACCATAAATGACATCCCTCCAAAAATAAATCTATCCATAAATACAAATATGATATGCCATACTTTTAACAATACATTTTACAATGTGCTATGATATCTACATTAGTTTCTTGATCGAAAATATAAAATATTCATAGAGATCTATTGAAATATCTACTTTATAGAACCCGAACTCCACAAATTTAAAGAAAAAACATGATGGCCAATGTTTGGCTATAGGGTAAGCTCTACACAAAAACTAAACTTAATTGCCTGAAATGATTTTTCTTCTTGTGTATGTTAGTTTCCTGTTATTTTCATGTCATGATGATGAAGGAAGATAAGAAAACATACACCGGTCTTTCTCAATGTGGTTTCTTATTGAACCGTAGCGGTGTAATATCACGCATGCTTGAACAATTTCATGCTTAGCCAATGGAAATATACAGCAACTAAGAGGATTGGAAGCGTCAAGGGCACCAAGAAGCAGTAGTACCTGCACAATCACATAATAAAAGTCATTTCTACTATCAAAAGTAGCAAACGTTATGACTACCAAAGAGTGGCAGTTGATGATTAAGATTGAGACGAGCCTAAAGCGTGAAGTGTGGTACAATCCTGTAATATTCGGATATTTCAGTCTAATAAAAGTCTTTTGGAAGTATGTTACCAGAAACCAACCACTAAAATCTTGACTAGTGGGCGCGACCATTTACAAATACGAGAGAGCAGGTTATCATAGATGATTATTTGCGGATATTTTCCCACCAGTCATGCATGCTAGTTGAGCGTATTGGGATAACTGAGAACCGAAAAAAAGTGGTGTGGACCAATTCTTTCTTAAATAACAAAACAATTTCTACATTAAGACTGAGATGGAATGCAATTACTCTTAAAACAAAACTTCCAGAACGAACCTACCATAATACAGACATTTCCTTTGTAAAAAGAATTTCTGATTAAATTTGATATTGAAATGGAGATATTTGGCGTGATAACTGCAAATTGACAGCGAAATGCAATTTCAAGAGAATTAAAGACCTCGACAATCTAGAGTATCCTCAACAAGAAATATCATACATGCAGGAGACACGTTTAATGATTAATACCAGTCATTTTGTATGGCACGGATGATGACATTATCAGACAGAGGCTGAAGCTTTGAGATGACAGCAACATAGAGGAAAGCCACGAAAGAAAACGAGCCAGTTATAAGAAAGAACCAACCCCAGAACACTCTTCCTTTCGAGGCTACAAACTCCGGAAGTCTATGTATTTTCTTCAGCATTTCATTTAACCTGCACTGGTAAGCATTTTTCAGTAATTAAACCACCAATCATCTATACCAGTGGAGGAGAAGTCAATTATTCAAATGAATTAAATTTTAAAAGTGTAAGAGTCGCAAATTCAATCTTTTTTTTTTTTTTTTGGTCGAAGCAAATTCAATCTCTATATGAACGTGTTTTTATTGGTGTCGCAGTTTTTAATTCAGATAATACCTAAACTACTAGATTGAATCTCATTTCCAATTCCAAGCAGATTTATCATCCATGGCGGCAGAAATTTGAGCTAATCACTCCCAGACTGAATTTTCCAAAAATAAAAAATAAAAAATTGTAATCTCTAAAGAACTACAAATTATTGTACACTAATTACTCAATAAATAACTCCAATAGCTTGAATAACACAAAACCACTGCATTTCCAGGCATAGAGAAGGTTTCATTAGATTTGACAACGCAATGAAACGCCAATAACAACGGCAGATCATAAGCAGGGGAGAATTGATCTCTGTGATAATGATCATGACTGAGTCGCGAAGATCAAATCCGAAATTGCACGAAAGGCCATAGGGTTTTCCAAACACACGAACAAGATCCCCGATTCAAATGTCTAACAAACGTAAAAATACTACTACAAATGTTAACGAGAGATTGAAAAAAGTAAAAAGTTGAAGGTACCTTCAAGAGGATGTGCACGAAACACCCATCAGGGGAAGAGCACCACGGTAGAGAAAGAAACAGACGCACAAAATCGGCCGACAAGGCTGGCGGTGACGGAAAAGGGTGAAGGCAATTACGGCGGTGGAAGTAGAAGATGCAGAAGGGAACGGCGGCGCGTGGAGATGACTTTGTGAATGGGTTGACAATCTTCAGGATTACATTACCCGTTTCTGGACTGGGCTTTCTTTTACAATTTTAATTGGGCTAAAACTGGCAACAAAATTATAATTTTCAGCCCAATATGTAATAAGCAAATAGGACCATTTTCCAATATTATTTTGAGCACGTTGTCACAAATAAATTGTATCATTAACTGGCATAACTTAGCGGTTTTGTGTTATACCTTTGCACGAAATCTATCGTTTTAGGATAGTGGTTTATTAATTTTAACAAATTTCTCGATCATATATATTTACTAAATAATTTGTCAGAAATCTGGGTATAGATATGGGATAGGAATTGTTTGACATGGATAGTCCTGGTTCTTAAAGTTGCTATCGCCTCTAGTTTGCTGTAGGTCACTGACGATATATTTTCAAAATTTATGTCAAGCACTTTTTGAAAAATGGAGAGATAATTCGAGTGACAACAATTCACATCACAAGAATTCAGATGAATGTTTGCTGGTGTATTTCTAATCAATAAGGACCTGCTATTTATAGGGGTTAGGTGTTGAATTAAATTAAACACCATATAAATTCTAGCATAAATGCAATTTAATGACTATACGACGCAGCTCGGTTTGACCAAAGCCCATGCACAAGCGGGGTGCGAGCGGTGCACCGTGTGGTACATGATCCACCAAGCCTTTAATTTGAGTTGTACAATTAATAATATTAATACGGTCTAACTTACAAAGTTAATTAATTAACTAATATTAGGATCCTAACTTCATCACTGTCGATTATCATGCCCGAGAACCTCTTTTAGCATAAAAGACGTATCCAATCGAAGGCCATCATTAGATAATAGATATAGTCAAGTAGTCAACTAAGAATCTGAGAAAAGAATAGTTCATGGTTCTAATTAATTATAAGTCAATAACTCTTTTCCTTAAACTTATTCTTTAATTAGTGGGTATGCTCTTATTTCCAATTTCAATATTCGGATCAAACTTTTATCAAAGAAAAAAAGAAGCACCTCAGAGAAAATTGTACCATGCCCTCCCTCATCGCATTCTCAGGGAGATTCGAACTTACCATGCCTTCAACTGCATTTTTAGGGAGATTCTAATTCGAGACATTTGATTAAACTAACATAACGGCGAAATACTTATACTTACATAACTGTCGGAAGTTAATATATATAATTATGATCTATATCTTAATTAATTGACTTTGAGATCCTTCACCCTCAAGGAAGTACTACTCTACCATATGCATCCGAAGCGGAAAGACTCTGCAGCTTTAGATTATTCCCACCACAAATTAACGAAAAATGGATACGGCTGCATGCGGCGTTGAATATATGCTTGTACCCTTTTTCCGGCGTAAAGCTGAATTTTGTAAAACTTTAAAATCAATTATTATACTATTATTAATTAATTAATTAAGATTATATATAGTTTATTAATTAATGAATTATATATAGGGAAAAAAATAATTACGAATATTGGATCTGCAGCTAGCATGATCCGATCGAGGATCCAATCTTTTTATACCTTTTGTGCCTAATTATTTAAGTTGAAATATTTTCTTTATAGGAATATTATCATGAGCTTTTAGGACCAAATCTTATTTGAGGTCAACTTTAATTTAGTTCAATGCTCCTCTATATTATGAGTTAATTTTGTGATTAATTGCACTTCGAAATTGCATGATTTTTTCCTACACATTTACTACTATAGAAGTGTCAGACGCGGTGACCGACACGACACGACACGACACACAATAAATTTTTAGAAGTTTCTTACATTAGAGTCTATAACATAAAGTAAATTGGTATTGATGATGCTCAGATCTGTTGCATGATATGGATTTCTGGCCTTGTGAAGTATTATCCCCAAACACAAATGACATTGAAAATTTGTTCATATATATAAAGAAAAATGCCCATAGTGTAAGAAGAGTTGGAACTTATAAATTAGACCAAATGAGTTTCATTACTCATTCTAATATGATCATATTGATAAAATATTGATCTTAGCAAGCATATTTTCAGTGTACATATTATTAAAATTAAACTTAAAATTGAGATTCATTAGAATTTTAATTCTAAATTCAATTATGAAATCAAGTTAAATTAATGCCATTAACATTTATATGTGCAGGAAGTCCAATTTAGGAAAATAATTTGGATTATTTAAATTTAAAAAAAAATCTAATATAAATGATAATTAATATTATATATATGTATATAGATTTATAAAATATACTAGATATTACCCTGTCAAATTGATATAATCTGTGGCTCTTTGCTTGTTTTCTACGTTTTGCAGAAACGCAAAGATTGATGTGCCAAATGACTGATATCCCCACTGTTCTATGTGTATTCTTGTTCTAAAAAAACCAACATTTCTTTCACAAAAATAACCTACTCCTGTTGTCCCACAGTACCTAAATACATGTACATGTATAAAATTAAACAGTGTAAAAAGAAAATGATGTAAAGAATATTATTGTAGAATTTAATCCATATTTAATTACAATTTATATACTGGAACCACGGTATGATAACACTATCTTTTAATGATGGATTATTAGTGATGGAGAAAATTCTATCATGGATTTTTAAATTTGTGATGGATTTGTGACGGAATACTAATAGCTAGATTAGAAAATAGAGGCAAAATAAACTTATTTTCTGGAAAACTTTAAAGTAATTTGTGATGAACTTTAATTTATATTCGTCACAAAATAATCAGCGACAAAGCATATAGTGACATATTTGTGAGGGACAAAGCCCGTCAGGAAATATGTTTTGTAACGAATTTTATTAAATCTGTGAGTAACTTTATGAGTCTTGTGATATTTTTCGGTGTTATTGACCGTACCAAAGTATGCTTTAGTACAAAAATATTTAGGTGAAAACTATCTATAACAACATCTTTTATTAAAGTACGTTATTGTTATGTATTTGAGATGTTTTTTTTTAAGAAGAAGTGTAAATGGATCGAGATGGGTTGGACCATGTAAAACTCTTTCTAGTTCCTACTAATGGCCGCTCGTTCCTATTGATTTGAACTCGAGGATTCTGCTTAAGCTAGTAAAACGACAAACTGCTTATGGTAGGTTTCTAATTAAATATAGTGATAATAAGCTTAATTATATATGCTAATTTATACATGTTGCTAAATAAAAATAAGTATGCTAATTTATGGACTTAATTTGTTTTTACTGTTTGATATACTTTTTCCATGACCTATGTTCGGTGATAAATATATAATAATTAAATTCCTAAGAATGGTTTAAATTAATTGAAAATAATTAACGCATGCCTCGAAATTGTAGGCAATGAATGCAGCTAGTGGCGTGCATGCATTGTATAAGCAGCTTTTGGCTGCCGGTAGAACTAACTCTTTTTTCCAGCTACACAGTGCAAGATCAAAGATTGTCACAGAAAATATAAAAGCTGTAAATATATATAGAGGTATTAATGTTAATATTAGTACTTCAAATTAAAGTGATTAATGATGTTATAGTACATGTTAAAAAAAATAGGGATAAATATTTTTTGCCATCCGATCAGGGCGTTTTCGTACTTTACCATCTAAAATTTTATTTTTATTTTACAAATCACCATGCATTTGAACAATGTGAATTTACAATTTACCATCTTTATTGGTATATTTCGAGGAGAAATGACGGTGGTTGATGAATTCCAGAGAAATAATAGTATTTCTATTGAGATTTTGAATTTTTGATTTAAAAATTATACTTTTTCAAGATAAAAAAGTATGCATAACTTTAATTTGGTGAAATAGTTAATGAGGGTGGTATAATTAAATTTGTGGGGTGGTGAAATATTCAATTGGACGGGTAATAATATTGATTTTCGTGAAATTGGTTGAGGACCGACGGGTTTCTTGAGTTGTATATATTTCTCTTGCGCTACTACTATACAATCACCCCAAGTCACAAAACAACATACTCTTCAACGAAGGATTATTAGTGATGGAAAATTTTCTATCATAAATTTTTAAATTTGTAATGGATTTGTGACGGATCACTAATGGATTAGAAAATAGAGGAAAAATGATCTTACTTTTTGTAAAATTTTAAAATAACTTGTGATAGACTTTATATCCGTCACGAAATAAATTAGTGACAAAGTATATAGTGATAGATTTATGAGGGACGAAATCCATTATAGAATGCGATTTGTGATGGATTTTATTAAGTTTGTGACGAACTTTTTCGTCAGTGAAGGATTGTTATTTTATAGTGAATTTTCAGGGGAAATATTCCACTAGAATCCAGTCAGAGATGGTGAATTTTTTATTATTAATTGGATTGTGATTTGTAAAAACAACCTAGTATTTTACTAGGGTATATTTACTGTATAAAAATGATATGTAAACTTGGGTTCAGCTAAATATATTAATGAACCCAAAAAAGGCCTAGATATTGCTGCTGAAATAACTGCAAGTTCTCCCAAATAGTTGGCTGATTATTTGACATCATCCCCTTTAGAAAACCGACAGACATGATTAATATAAGCGGCTCATCCTGAAAATAATGTACGTTGATCTCGAGAGGACGATGAATGGGAGACAAGATGGAACTAAAACAGACAGATCTACAGAAATTTCAACACATCTGACAAAAATAAATTTAGAGAAGAAATATTTACAGAAGTGCACAGAAAAAGCTTCTTATAGTTTGGAAATTAAAAGCAGCTTTATAGTACTGTCATAGACAAAGCAATCTCATATGCAAGAAAACTTATGTGGGTACTGGCCACTGGGCTTGTAATACACTTTCATGTATGAACATGAGACGATACAGATATAACGATACATGAATTTTTTTTCAAATATTTTGCACTAGAGATGACAAATAGGACATTATAGAATATAATTTTTAGAGGTGTCTGCACATCATAGGTCCTAAATAAGTACACACAATTAATATCGTTAAATGCATATTTGGATATTATCGTTTTTCTTTTTTTTTTAATGGTTCAATAATTAAAAAAAGATACAGTTTAATACGCGGAAATAGTGAAAAATTGGAGGATTTTGAGAAGTAATCTTCTTGAATTGATGTGGTGTCTTCACCAAACAATAAAAGAAATTTGATGGCTTTGACGAAGGTTCTCACAGACAAGTTTTGGATTTTTCTGGTAAATTTTTTGCCAAAATCGGATTAAAATTACACAAAATTGAAAGTTAAATGATAAAATTTGAAAATAAAATTTAGACATGACTAAAGTTCGAAAATAGTAAACTTACGGGATGAAATTTAATTTTCAATTTTGCCCCTAGTTTATTGACAAGCTATATATAATTGCACCAAATTTAATATCATTACAAAAAAATAAAAAATTCGTGACAATATAATCAACGACAATAATATGCAAGTTGTCATTAAATAGAGGTATTAAGCCACAAATTTTGTCACTAAAATGAATTTGCAATTAAATCAGTGACAAAATTGAGATCTAAGTAATTGTCACTATTGGATTTAATGACACACTTTTTGTGACAATTTAGTGACAATTGATATTTTGTCACATTATAATGTCAATTTTTCTTGTCTGTAAATTGTTAGTGTCACTAATTATAATTAGTGAAAACTTAAAATACACCTATACCAACAACTTTCAGATTATTTGGTGACAATTCATTAAATAGCTAGATATAACTAGTGACAACATATAAAAGGTTTCTTACTTAATCTATGCAATTTGTAACGATATAATTGACATTGCCACCTTGATTCTTTGTAACTAATATTAAAATTTCTTCTGGTATATTTTGTACTTTTGTTCAAATTAAACCCTAACCTGATATCATAAAAGTATTTCAATATTTATATTATTGAATTAATACATATATACTTTTCCTTGTGGGGGCAAGGCAGGTGTTTATATACATATTATATTATTTTTTTCTACTGTACTTAAAAGTAAGAAATTGAACAAGTGCATGCCAGCACCTTTATGGATCCAATGCAAGAAAGACCTGTTGCTCACTGTTCTTGATGTCTGGAGCAAAGCTGAGGTTCACAACTCATGACAAAGCTCAAGTTTCAGATAAGAAAGGAAGAAATTAAGATTCAAATTTGTGGCAAATAGTAAATATGATGGACTGAGACAAAATTGCAATTTTCGTCCCATAAAATACTTTGTTTTTTATTTTCCTTCCACACATGTTAGAGTTCATAATAAATTAAAGTTTCAAAATATTAACTTAGACCCAAGTTATTGTAGCAATTTTGCATTTTTCCATTAAACTAGTAGCTTTAAGCCTTTAAATTAGTGTCACTGATAGTATGTACATATATATATTTTTTTGTTGTTGTAAATTACTGGTTCGGGTAATCCTACATTGAGAACCCTTAATTCAGTTCGGAATAATATGTACATATGTATATATACGTGTATATATATGAACTTAATTGCAATCTGAGATACATGCATGAACACGGACACATACCGTGATATGGAGAGAGACACGGAAACACATTTTTTATTAATAGTCACCACTCACCCCTAAAAAGGTATTGGATCTGATATAACACGACACGATTCTGCATGGTAATTTTCTTAAAAATGACCTGCATCACAGCCTGCAACTTAATTTGCATGGCAGAAGTAAAGATACCAAAAAAAAAAAAAAAAAAGTAAAGAAGTGGTCCTCATCGAGAATTAAGAATACATGTAGGTTAATGGAGGGTTAAACAGTAGACTCATGGCTAGAGAATCTTCATCTTTTACACTTTCAACATCACACAAACACATTTATTCCCAAAGAAAAAAAAAAAGAGAAACTTCTAACAGACAGACATATATATTGATTTCTATAATAAATTAAAGGAAATATTATATTAGGTTCTAATATTTGTCATATTTATATTTAAGTTTACTTAAATACGTTTATTACATATAAATCTCTAAATTGGTTAACATTGGCTTCTAAATCGGTGGTGTGACCTAAATGTATACAATATATATAAGTCAAATTAATTAATGATCTTGGGTATTGCTTATATTTAGGGACATGTGTTTTCTATTAAATTTAATCAAATGTAGACCAGTCCAAAGACTTAAATATAATAAACGCATCTAAGTAGATCTAAATATAAATATAACAAACTTGATATACTGATACGTAACTTTTTATGCACAATCATTCACAATCCAGAGAGTATTTATATATAAAATCAAGAGTACTCTCCTTCACATGAACATTTCTTTGAAAGTATGTAGTATAGCCACAGACTATATAGCTAGCTGATCAAAAATAAGATCAGCTTTGCCAACCCCCCTCATGTTCTTCATCACCTACTCATCATCTCAATGCAGTGAAGTACAATTACTTATAAAACCACCAGATAATAGCTAGCCTTTGAGAAATGCATGTGAGGCTAGCTATATAGCTAAAAAACCACAACTTACATAGATAGATTGATTGATAAAAATTATTCTACTGCTGTTGTTGCTGCTGCTGCAGCCATTCCCCTAGCTAGCTAGAGAGACACAAACTAACCCTAGCTAGGTCAAATATTTCCATCCATCCCACCTCCTTCATGAGGGTTATAACTATCATGATTCCAATGGGAATGATAATTATTATAGGGGAGACCAAAGTTTGAAGGTGTTTGATAAAACCCACCGCCGCCGCTGCCACTCCGTTGCCGTGGCGGCGGCGCCATGATATGTGGGTTTCCGGCGGAGGGGTGGATGGGCCCGTTGTAGGCGGCCGTGTAACGTATCAAATCGGCATTGGCGGCGTCGAGCTCCTTCTGGAGGCGGTCGACCTGTCTCTGTAGGAAGGTAATGGCGCCGACGCATCCGTAGACAGGGTCTCTGACACGCGCCTCAGCCTCGTAGGCGAGGGAGTTGACTGCGTCTTCGCGCTGTTGGGGCAAGAGATCGTTGAGGAGCTTGGAGACGTTGCTGGCACCGAAGATCTTGTGGACGTTGGCGAATTTGTGGGGCTCTTCGGGAGGGAAGTAAAGTGCGAAGATGCAGCCCGGCATGCATTTTCGCCGCAGGAACTTGCACGCCGCGCAGGGAGAATTGTACGAACTGGAGGAAGCCATTCAAGTATATATTTGCAGCCTGCTAAAAATCAGGAAAATAAATCCAAGTAAATTCGTTGATTAGTTTGTGTTATATTAATCTTGACATATATCCTTTTTTTTTTTCCGTATATACGTACGAATTGGAGGAAGCCATTCAACTGCAGCCTGCTAAAATCAGAAGAGTAAACCTCATAATCTCGAATCGAACGTGATAATATGTTATTTTATCACCTGTTTTCTGTTTTTATACCAGCTAAAAGTATCAATTCTGGCTTTACCTGTATACTAGGAATCATTCTCAAATCTGGGTTTTCACTCTTTTCAGCTCATAATATCCTCAACGAAGTTAATGGTAACATTCTTTTTTTCCTTAAATTATGCATCAAACATGGGAGCTAGCTAGAAAGGAAAGAAAATTGAGAGAACTGATGGAATTCTTCAAACTGTGTTTTAGAATATTTAAGTTTTTACATTATGTTCATAATTTCTGTTATTTAAGTTGAGATCTGGATAGTTAGTTAATGCGGTCCAGCAGTTACCACCATGATGATTATAGGGGTAAAAATCTGGCATGTTTGCAAATCACTCGACAAGAAAAAACCCTAGATCAAGGAATTGTCAGCAGTTTTAAAGTATACTGTCAGGCTACTATATGATCTTCATCTTTTCTTAAAGGAACATATATATTTACTTGATGAAGAAACTAGAAAGTGAGGAAAAAACATTAAAAGCATCAAAAGGGATTCATGATTTTACCTGTCCTCTCCTAGTTTTTGTGCTTTCTTGATAAGAAGAAGGAAGAAAAGACACTATACCTTTTTCGATTTCTTGTGTAGGAGATATGTATTGTTCCAGGAGAATTAACTGTTACTTGTTTTTGTCAGCTTAGCTTCTTCATTAATGGAGAAAAAACCCTAAAAGTTGAGGAGAGAAAGAGAGAGAGAGTGGGTTAAAGAAAGTGGGGAAAATGGGATGGGATGGGATATGAAAGGAGGGCAAAGAGCATTTAGTGGATGGAGAAGGAATGAAAGGGCAAAAGACAAAGACCATAATAAATGAAAGGGATAATACATTTACATTACCCTTAATTTATGAGAAAATACAGTAGTATCCCCTCTACTATGTAAAATTACAAAAATACCTCCTCGACTATGGCTCTGCCTAACACTTAGGTCCTGCAATTAGTTATTTTCTTGTTTCCAAGTAGATGCCAACATTTTATTAATTCGACAACAACTTCATCACTTCGGTCATTTCATGTAGCAAAGACTATAACAAAAATATTATGGGTAATTTAGCCGTTTTATAACTTTCCTCTAAGTTTTTTAGGTTTCCGTTAGGGTAAGAGGATATATTTATAATTTTCAATAGTTATGGGAGTGTTGCTATTTTTACTCGTAAGTCGAGGGGTTATAAGTGTAATTAACTGAAAGGTCATCTTAAAAAGATGACTATGACAGTACTGCATCTAATAATATTATGATTGCTCCCAATTTTACCCTATTCTTCTTTCTTTGCCTCTTTCCAATGCACTCACAGACAATCAAAATATCCTCTTACAATCCCTTTTTTCTTTAAATTAAAAAAGAAGAAAAATTATTTTATTCTCATTCCCCAATAAGTAGAAGTACACACACAGACAACTCATCTGCCTATGTTTTTTGTCAAATTAATTAATACCCATTTGATAAGAGTACTGGTGACACTGTGTGTGCTTGAGTAGTTTTCTCATGACATTAATGTCAATGGAAATTGGAATTCTTAGACACAGAGCAGATAGATGATGATGATGATGATGATGATGAGAATATTGTTAAAGAATTTGTATAATATTTACAAATGGAATTAGATATATTCCACAATTTATGACTTCCTTAAATTCATCACAATGTACCCTAGCTAGCTAGATTTATTAGGAGAATCTATGGATGCTTCCTAGCTTATACAAATTAATGCATTTTGATTTGCAGATTTGTGATCATAATCCATATATATATATAACAAATGAGTTTCTGCAGATTTTGTGCTTGGGTCAATAAAAGTGGGCTGGTGAAGAAATGAATATATTCTCTTCTGTCTGCTGATGTAATTAATTTGCAACATAGATATATCTTGATTTTCTATTTAGGAAGAGATCATATATTTCAGAGTTTCTATATTGATATAATTAACCAGAGTTACTGTGACAATTTCGTGTTCTTGTTCAAATGGAATGTATAGATATCAAATAACCAGCCTACTTCAGAGAGTTTCTTTTATTAAAGTGAAATATCAGGGAGTTTTTTGTAATTTTTGAAAACTGATGGAAGAAAAGAAAAGTTATTGCGCATCAATTGATCAGTGATCACTCAGGTAGAGTTTTAGGTGAGAGTGAGTGAAAAAAGAAGTCGAATATTATGTTTTTCAGATTAATGTTTTGGTATTACATAATGATTTTATTTAATTGGCAGGTTAAGTTTTGTAAGGATTAGTTTTATTAAAATTAAATGATATTGTCTTATTTTGTAATATTTCAAGAAATATAATCTATAAAATTATGGGCTACGAGAACATATTAATAAGGTAGAAAAATAAAGCTACATGAACTAATTCTGCAGTACTTACAAAGTCCTGATATGAAAAAGTTTCATTTAATTAAACCAAATAGTTAGTTTGCACAATTAGATTAATGTCAATTTTTAGTATATTTTTATCGAGAAAATTACAAAATTGGGATACAAACTTGTATAGGTTGTAATTTCGAACCAAAAAATATATCAATTTCAATTTTAACCAGTACTAATCAGTCAAAATTGTCAATTCAATAACTAATTTCAATTTTTTGTCCAAAAAAGTGCATGTGATTCTAACGAGACGCCTGAGCTTGCTTGAAATTCCGGCTAGAAAAGCGCATGTGATTTCAATTCAGGCGCCACGCAAGTGAGCTCAGACATCTAGTGGTGAGAGTCACTTATGCTGGAAAATTGAAATTAGTCCTTCATAAATTGATAATTTTGACTAAATATTAAAGGGCAAAATTATAATTGGTACTGGTACGCTTTTATTTAGGTTTGAAATTTCAACTTGTACAAGTTTGTTTCCCAATTTTACAATTTTCTCCATTTTTCTCTTCTTATATATCCTTACTATTGCAATAATTGGATAAATAAGAAAATACTTTAAACTAAAAAGGAAACTTTAAGGACTAATTTTTCAAGTGTAAGTTAAGAAACTACTAGTAAAAGTTATATCTATATAATAGTTACGCACATATTTCACCGAAAGAACAAATAATACCCTCTTAATAATTGTGGTTAATTAATTAATTGGTTGAAAATCTCATATACATAGAACTTTAAAAAAAAAAAAAATTGTTATTGTAAGAAGTCAAACCCTAATCCTCCACATTAAGAATAATATCCGGTGGCCATTGGGTTAAACCCCAATGGTTTCATATCCATAGAACTTGAGTCCATGTTTAAAATTAATTTATGAGAATAAACTTTGACTAATTGTTAGCTTTTAATTTTCTGAAAGATATGGTGCCAAAAAGAGGTATATTAGCTAACTTCAATATCATTTTCAACCAAGATTACACCTAATTCTCGATGCTGTTTAGATGCAAAGAGCAGTAGCATTAGTACTTATAACTTTTTTTGTTCCATAATTTTACTTAGTTTTTAATTTGATCCCATATTAATTGGCATTTGCAATTTTTATCTTTTTTTCCAATTGCAGGACTTTTTCAGTTTCCGGTCTAATTATGGGATGTAAATTATAAAACTTGACTTTTGCATTAATTTATATTCCATAAGTCGAAAAAGTCCTAAAATTGGAAAAACATAATCCACATATAGGATATAAATTCCAAAAATCAATTAGTAGTATGTGACCAAAATTAAAAACAGATGAAATTGCAGGACCAAAATACAATTAACTCCATTAATACAAATCTGCATCTTGACTTAAATGTCTTAAGTAAATTATTCCAATATATATTTAAATCAAAGTGGCAAAACTATATAGAAAGTAAGCATTCTAGAGAGATTCTTGTGCCTAGTTTTATAGCTCCCGTTGTGCACTATCCGTTAAAAAATCATGAGCTAAGATTCATGGAATTAAACTATAGCAATGTACTGCAATATACGAACACGGGCACTGCGATACAGACACAGACACAACGATCCGAATTAATTTGTTTCAATATTTTGTACTTGAGAAGTGTCCTACACTGATATCAGACACAGACACATCGATCCAAATTTGTTTCAATATTTTGAATTTGAGAAGTGTCTGACATGGATATCAGACACGACACGACATGACACAACAAGATATGATTTTTAGAAGTGTCTTATGCATACGTATGTATAAATGTTAATGAGAATAAATTAATTGCAACGGTTAACCTATTTTATAATTATCTAGGGTTAGCATAACATAATGTTGTCTGGATGGTTAATCGCATTTCCAAAACTGTCCCTAACCAGACTAGAAAAGGTGTACAGAAAAAAGGGTTTGTAAAAGAAAGAGTTAGGTGAATAATGGCAAATTTTGGGACAGATCTAAGGTGCAAAAAGATTGAAGCTATACTTCATTTTGCAGGTCTAAATCATACAATATTTTGACAACTCCCCTCAGAGATTCCAAGTGTTTCTATGCTGCAAAATGTTTGATCATTTACATGTATAATAAATGTTACTATATATACTAGCTAGGACAATAACGTTTTATGAAGCTCAATGTGCAGTTAACATGGCTACACCCTCTACCTAGTAGTCTAGCTCTAGCGTTGTACAATTATTACAACTTTTGTCGATAAAGTTGGGAAGATTTACCTACCATATGTTATGTATATCGATAGGTGTAAAATCATCAAAGATATGCAGCTTTTGAAAATTTAATGCATATTTTGATTTGAATCAAATGATATGGGATTTAGGCAGATACTTATTCACGGAGCAACTAGGTTGGGAGGGTCACCCCCAATTAGGCCTCTGCAGTACCGAGCCCAGAAAAAACCGGGTGGCAAACCAAAAGAAAAGGATACTTATTCATAAAAGAGACCACAGTAATGCAAAGCGTTATGGAGTCATCGTATAACTAGTGAGAGAAAACACATTGACGTATTTACAAAAACCCAGGTAAGACTCGTTTCATGTCAATTACAAATATTTTTTACCATGTCTCAGCACACTAAGAGAATTCGTGGTCCTCATCTTCGAGAAAATTTGGACAAGAAATAAACAACAAAAAATAGAACAAGTGCAAAAAGAATGACATGCATGATGTGGTTTGATCCTTCCCAAATGATGCTTTTGTTCAGTCTCCTCATGTTGTTTTTCACCCCTGCCTGAGCTTTAATCATCGTCATTTGCTATGCAAAAGGAAGAAACAGAGCAAGGTCATTTCTTTACTCCCCAACAGTTGAATACCTTATTCTATGTTTTAATGCATAAAAGGTATAAACTTTGTGAAAATATAGACTTTGAGGGTGTTTGGCTAAGCTTACTTTGAAGATCTTATAAGCTCTTATATCTTATAAGATGATTTTGGAGCTTATAAGATGGTACATCTTATGTTGTAAAGGGATGATTACCAACTACCCCATGAGGTATGACCTAAATACAAAGAACCCCACGACGTTTCAGAAATTACCAACACCCCCCTAAGATTTCAATTCTCTCCCACACACTTCATCAGCCGATAGTAACAAAATTTCATTTAAAATGAAGGGTAATGTTGGTTTTTCAAAAACCAACCTTTTTCTTTTATCACAATATGTCAAGGTCAACATGGTCATCTTACCATCGCCATTAGTTTTTCCGTTTGGCTTAAAACTTCAGCTAGGAGTTGGATAATTTCTGAAACCTCAGGGGGTGCTTTGTATTTAGGCCATATCTTAGGAAGTGGTAGGTAATTATCCCTTTTAAAAAATAAGATGTTTAAGCGTATGGATAAATTTAAGATCATGAGCTTATAAAATCTTAGTAATGGCATTTATGTAATTAATATGATCAAAAGTAAGGGAGTGTTTTAATATCTAGAAAATAAGTTGGAATTCTGAGTTTATTTTAAAAGAGCTTATAAAGCTCCTTAACATCTTATTTTAAAGATCTTATAAGCTCTTTCCATAAAAAAAAATTTACCGAACAATTTGCAGCATCTTATAAGCTCATTAAAACCTTGTAAGATGTTTTAAAGAGCTTTTAAGCTTAGTCAAACACACTTGTTATATAAGAGGCGTGGAGAGCAGTAAAAACATTTTTACTATGAATAGATAGAAAAGTACCTATTCTCAGTTTTAAAGGCGAATAAACTAGAAACAACAATTTAAATTCATATAAACTTCAGATTCCCAGGAACTCACACCATTACCAGCTGGCACAGGAAAATCAAGGTGTTACCAGAGTCCATGTAACATATTACCATTCTGCAGGACTCTAATGAACCACAAAATAAAATGGTTTCAATTACTTTTGTGTTCCTTCCCTTCCGATCACTTGGGTGTTTGGGCAAAAGCTTATTTTCAAGAGCTTATAAGCGCTCACATCTTATAAAATGTTTTTGGATTTTATAAGATGTTAGATCTTATTTGAGAATAAGATGTTAAAGTGTTTGGATAAAACTAAGATCATGAGCTTATAAGATGTTAATAATGGCATTTACGAAATAATATGGTCAAAAGGTAGTGAGTGTGTTAAGATCTTAAAAATAAGTTGGTGTTTCCCAACTTATTTTAAACATCTTATTTTAAAAGCCTATAAGCTTCTTTTGCAAAATATTTGCCAAACACCTAGACATCTTATAAGCTCTTAAAACAACTTATATGACGTTTTAAAGAGCTTATAAGCCCCGCTAAACACTCTCTTACTCTAATCCTAAAAAGGAGCTCAAAGAAATAGGTTAATTCCTTTTCACTGTAGCAGGAAATTCGAGATCAACTCAAAATAGAGAGTACAGCTAGGCATACCAGCTGATTGAGGAAATCATTTTGGAACTTTGCTTCTGTATCAATTTCTTGTGCTACCTGCAGTATACATAAATAAATGATAAGACTGCCCAACCTAAATGGGTACAAAGTTATAGCATAACAGAATCTTCAAGTATGTGTCAACACAATTTTCGATTTTTAGTTCGTTGCACAAGATTACCGCACAAGCTTCAACAGAATCTTTGGCCTTAAATTCATAATGTGCATGTTGACGACAGCCAAAAGGTAAAGAGCTCAATCAAAACAAATCAACACCATTACAAGGAAAAACAGTAGAGAATTGAAGTTAACTTCAATTGGCAGAGCAGAACCAAGTTATATGGACCTAACAGAATCCAAGAAGCTCAAATAAACATTTTGTGGCAGACTTCAGCTAATAACCTAACATATTTGAATATTATTTATATTAATATAAGATCATATCATTCTGTCTTAAGCAACAACTTTACCTGGGCCAGTTGCGAAATCCCCCTGAGGTTTACACCGTTTACGAAATACACCCTGAAACCTTTTAACCTTACACTTTTTGTAATTATCCCAAAAAAATCAAAACTTAAGAGTTCTCTGCTCACACACTATCCTGTTCTGTTTGCTAAGGCCCTCATCCAGCTAGCTTTTAAAGCTATGATTGCACATACTAGTAAATCTGTAATGAAGCCCTAATTCCAAGTAAAGGTTTTCTTCAGTATTACTCTTATTTTAAGAACAGAGTTGGAGTCATTACATTTGAGAAGATCATATCATAGTCTATACAAAGGAATACCTATTAAATCAGCAACTAAAGTACTAACATGGTGCTACCAATCATCTTCGTGAACGAAAATTCTCTTTCCCAAATGATTAATTGAAAAATGACAGAGAAAATCAAGCAATATGCAAGTTTCGAATAAAAGTTAGAATGAAGTTCTAATTAACACTGCTACCATAATGCTGATAACTTTGTATTAAATTCTGGAAAGAGTATCAGCATTTCCATCCCTAACGAATCTAACAACAATCACAATAAATTACTTTTGTCCAAGCACTTTGCACTAATCATTATACAAAAATTTACCCCACTGAAATAGATTTATCAACACATTAGCCTCCATGAAGTTGCTTTTGTTGTTAATTTTAGTCTCCAAACTTTTATCCAAAATGTTCAAATAACAAATCACTTTTTACCATCTTTTAGGTGATCAAGAATCATAAAAAGAAAATTTACTCAATATCTGAAGATGTCTTTTCCTAACAAGTAAAATACAATAAACATGTTAATATGTTATGTCATTTAGAATGCATGCAGTAATTCTAAAGAGAACACTACGTTAAGAGTCACATATACCAGTTTTTGTCGAAAAACTGTGAAAAATCCAAGTGAAAGTATGTGATCCGAGCTTTTCCAAGTAGTCATTGGAAACTTCGGAAAACATGTAATTCACAATTTAAGTTAATTTAAACAAAAATTGAGTTATTTTTAAGCCTTTTCAAGGGTAGCCCTGCCTCTAGTTTTAGTATTCTTGATTGCTTTGGTAAGTGCTTTCCTTTTTAGTTCCTTTTTGACAGCTCAGTTTTCTTCATTTTCAATACGAATAATAGCACTTGTGGAATAAATTGAGTAAAATATGTTTCACAAAACTGGTAATCATATGATAAACTCATAGACAACTTCAAAATTGAAGTGCTAAACAAAGATAAGTTTAGGTGATAACCAAGGGCAAATAGAAAAATAGCCAGGGGGAAATGCTCCAGAGAAAACAATTGCGGGGAGAAATGATTTATATGCCTTCTTGAGGAGTTTACAGTGAAAATTCATTTTTATTTCTTAATTTTGAGCAAATGAAATGCAAATTTCCGAAGGAAAAGATCATGAAAATTAACAAATAATAACAAAACTCACATCCCGTAGTCTTCGAACTTGATTTCGCAAACCGGAGACCTCATCATCAAAGTCAGTGTGCATCGGATCGATCCGCAACTGAATCTCATCGGGATTACCGCCATATGCCCCAGGCCTCGTAGTCAATCCATCTCTGTTTGAATTAAACAACAACCAATCAGATGCATAGCATAAAATCTCTAGAAGCTTCAAGTAAATGGTGAATCGACTTGTTAAAAGAAAAATAAATCGCCAAATACCTTGATCTGTATGGAGCAGCCATCGGAGAAGACGGTGAAAAAACTCGGTATTCGCCCAATTATGGGAAGTACAATTACAAAACGAGTCTTTTAAGACCTGTTTGGGGTGTTTTCTTCGTTCTTTCTTCATTTCCAGACATTCCAATTTTGTCATTATATTACAAATTTTTTGCCTTAAAAGGGCTTAAAGATGTGATGATTTGCAACTTACACTTGGTATTGTAATTTTTTTTATTGTGTTTTTCGCAATTTGCTTCCTGAACTTTGTTTGTTTTACAGGTTAGTCTCCTGATCTTTACGTATTTTTAGAAAATATCTTCTACAATGTTTTTCAGGTGAATTATTCTGCCTATATTCATTTTAAATGTTACCGAAAGAAGCACTTTTGCGGATAAAGTAAGAGGTAGTTGACAAATAAAAATAATTTAGTTTACAAACTACTAAAATTGCTATAGTTCTGGGAGGCAATTTTTTTTTTTTATGTATGTTATAGTTAGTTTATGTCATATAACATTATAATAAAATAAAAAAGATATGCAATTTAATTTCTTATAAAAGTATGGAATTTTGTTTACTCATTCTAGCTATTTATGTCATTCAAATAAATTAGTTGAGTTATGCATTACATATATTTATTTTCCTTTCATTTTATTTTATAAAATTTAAACTATTTAGAATAATGATATGGCACCAATTCGATCTCATCACGTGGTGTTGCCCTACCCACTAATTTATTACAAAGCTAAGTTCAGTGCGGCGAGAAGACAAGTATCAAAGTTTCACCTTCGATACCCCAAGCTCGATCCGTGCCAACCAGATCGAGTACTTAAGTCTTTCTCAAATTCTGACTCCTTAAGTCGAACATAGTCTAAAAAGTCTCAAGTCTTGCCTCAGTACCAGTCACTCGATTAGTGGAAACCAGGTCGGTCACCTACATCTCCCTTAAGTCAGACGTAGTCTAGAAAGCGCCAAGTCTTACCTCAGTAGCAGCCATGATCAGTGGAAACCAGGTTGGTCGCTTACGTCTCCCTCGAGCATTGACTCCTAACTCAAGTAAAGTTCAAAAGACACAAATTCTATCTCGAGACTCAGTTATCTACTCGATCTAACATGGTCAAAATCAGACGCAGTACATAACCACTACCTTGCTGATCAGCATCATAGTTGGCATATACGCTAAGTCTTCTGGGGTTTCATCAACTCTAGTAATATGCCTACGCCCAACAAGTGCAACTCAAGTCAAAACAATCCTGATGTATGCCCACAATGCCTTAAAAGCGGGTAGGTGATTAAACCAAAATTGTGAATCAACGTAGTGGACTGCTGGGCCTCGTTTTTTTTTTTTTTTTTTTAATCTAATTCATTCCATTAATATTTATTTAGTGGACAATAAATTTATAAGTTAGGCACACGAAAGATTGCCCAATAATATTAATTCACTCAGCACAGTGCAATTGGGGCAAAAAAAATAAAAAAAAATTAAACATGTAAGCCCATGTATTAAAAACAGGACACGGCCCAACCCACTCAATCCAATACCCGATAATAGTATCCAGAAATTACAATGCCAAGCCAAAAATGACGTCGTTTAGGCTTAGAGTGCATTGTTCTCGGGCTCCAGCGCTGCGCTGTAGCTAAAAGTTGTGCACTTATATATAGTAGTAATCTATATTGCACTAACACTTCTAAAAATCTAATTATATCTCATCGGACACTCCTTTAATATAAAATATTAAAAAAAATCTGTATTACCGTATCCGTATCGTATTGTGTCTGTATTACTCTATTCATGTCGTGTCGTGTCTGTATCGCCCTGTCCGTATCCGTGCTTCATAGGTGGTAATAATATATATTAACGTGAATTCCTTTTAATTTCTTTTCTTTTAATGATAAAAGGAAACTATTAAGATGTAAACTCATTAAATACAACTATGGAGACAAATTTTCCAACCCATATTAGTTATGGATATAGTGCTTTATCTCAATAGTTTTGAGATTTAGTTAATGTTGGGCTCTTAATAATAATATTATTTGGATACAAAAAAAAAGGGATTCGTGTTGGATAAGTAGGGCTCTTTACCAGTGGGAGGAGCCAAGCATCAACTAAACTATAGATTTAATTTCTCATCTCACTAAACCAATTTAACTCTCATAAATCATATGTATTCATTAAATATTTTTTTGTCACACTTTTTGAAAAGTGTCTCAATAAGTCATCTATTGATACTCTGATAAAAATGTTACTATATATCAATTATTTTCTTTAGAAATATATTTTGAAACATCATAAAAAAGTGGAGAAAAAATTATTGAGACACCTAATTACATGACATTTTTTGTTAGTGTCTCAAAATTAAAATGTCACAATAGAATACTTTTAATAATATTTTTGGATGTCGCTATATCTTTTTTTACTAGTAATGGGTACAATATAAATAATTAACTCTTTTTTTTTTTTAATTTCCCTTAAAAGTTCTCTCTTCCTTCTTTGAATTTGTACAAGATTAGAAAATTAACTTTTTATAAGAAAAAAGAAAACGGGATTCCATTTTCCCGTTTAATATTAAATTACTTGCGACAAGGAGAAGTATGTTTTTCTTTTTCTTAATTTAGAAAACGATATTTAATTGAATATGGTGTTTATTTAATTTGATTGTGCCGACAGGTTGTTTAACGTGTGGTATCCCAGATCTTCCTGCGATCTGTAAAGACAAGCCACTAATTGAGAAAACAAAGAAAAAGATAAATAGATGCATGCATCGTATCAAGATTAATTATATAAACGAAACCTTTTTAAACAATTTGATATTCCTACGATTCTCATGCCTATTCGAAAACTCTCTAGTAATAAATATTAAAATAAATTTATGTCGCTATATCAATTTCGTATCATATGAGTATTAGTATATTTGTATCGATGTATTAATAATTACACTGTGCAGCTTTCAAGACTCAAATTGTGTCGCCCACCGTGTTGGTGTCGCTGTGTGACGTCCTCCCATCATTGAAATTTGTCTAGCTAGGGCTACGTTGGGTAGGGGTCTAGCTTGGTTGTGGTTAGTATGGGCCATGGGGCAATGCATGGGCACAAAGAAAGAAGGATTACGAAAAAATACAATAAACAAAATATGAACCTTCCTTATCTTCTTGATAAATTAATTACTATAAAAACGACGACTCTGATCTAAGTTACGAACATTTAAGTATTATAGGCCATCCATCACCTTTTAATATAGGTCAAGTCGGATCAGACTATTATGTATAAAATTTTCTTTATTAATAGCACCTGTATTTTTAAATATTCGAATTCAATGACTTTTGAATTCTGATTAAGCCAATATAACGTTAAAATGCTAAACTTCGTACTTGGTAAAGAAGTTAGATAAGCGGAAGAAGGTATAAAGTAATAAAGGGGAATTCATGTAAATATATATTCTTATCAAATTGGGAAAAAATAAAAAATTTGCAATTAAACTATACAAATTATACACGTGTATACATTTCGTCAACGAATTTATTTTCTTGACATATCACAATTTCAACTATACATTTTTTGCATTTGCCATCTAGAACTTTTTTTGGGTAGTTTCAGTTACAGAAAAACCACTCTCGTACAATTGTTATAAATAAGTGTAATTTTGTACGATTCAAGTATAAATGTTAATATAGATGTAGAAAATAAACCTTTTATGTTTAGAATTTCTCAAAAAAAATTCTTAAATTGTTCGCATAAGAGATTTCCCGTACATGGACGAAATTATCCCAAAATGATTCTAGATAGTAAAAAGTAGAAAACACGCAGTTAGAATGATGTTTCATCAAGAAAAAAATTTAAATAACAAAATGTAAATACGTATATAGTTCGGATGAAAAAAAATCCTCTTAAATTTGAAATATTTTATTTTAGGGTTATACTTTTGTTTGTGACTATCTCATATGATTTTTGTAATGACAAATTAGTTTATCTTATTATTAAAATTATAAAAACCCTTCAAATTTCATTATTATGTAAATTTTGGAAAAATCATGCATGGTAAGAGTCTAAGAGAGGCTTTTACTAGGGTCGAGTAGGCTTTGAAATGCATTAATGGATCACAGGGAAAAAACGCTTCCTATAGTGCATACATATCCAAATCTGATAAAAAATTTACATGAATAATGAAATTTCATAAATATTTTGATAATTTTTGAAAAAAATAATTATTTACTGATTTATTTGTAATTGCACCTAACTCAGTGATCATGGATGACTACTTATGATGTACGGATACTTCTAAAAATTCTACCCAACCGTATCGAGTGTTGTTCAACGCCATGATGTCGAACACTTTTTTAAAGCAAAATACTAAAAAAATCTGTATCAACGTACGTATCCGTGTATCACAAATCACTACCCTTAATAATAATACAGTTTAAACCCCCAAAATTAATTATTTTGGCCTTTAATTTACCTTAGGCTACACCTCTCAGTTCCTGCCCAGAAACTGAAAAAAACAAAAGACAAGTTTTCTATATTTATGAACAGATGGAAGATTTATGAAACGAATTGCTTCACCAATTGCAAGCCAAGAAAATGACTTAATTTAATATGCATTGCATACCAATACGCTTGTAACATTTCTACACTAATTTTCACGCACTTAGCTTTCAGTTTCAATTTTCCTAAGCAAGAAAAATTGTCTAAATATATTGAATAAAATACCAAACATCACCTCAAAAGGCCATGCAATCCACATTTTATTTCTTTTCCTTTTTATCCTTTTTGTCACTTTAATTTAATTTTAAAAAAGACATTTTCTTGGTAGGCCCAACAACTTTTTTTCTGTAGTACTTGTGTCGGCTATAAGCTCGAGATTTCAAGACATCTTAATAAATCATGAAAAATAAATAAATACTATATTTATAAATAGTTGATCAGTTTCTAAACTTAATGTTTCTGGTCATCTTAATCCCTCAATCCATATTCATATAACCTTCTTCTCACTTATAATAAACTAATACTTCTAAAAATCCATCCTATCATTCATTCAGTGTTGTGTCGTGTCATGTCCGACACTCATATCAGTTTGTCTAGTGTAAGATATTGAAAAAAATCTGTATCAATTGCCCTGTTCATGTCGTGTCGTGTTCATATCAGAGTGACCGTATTTGTACATCAGAACTTTTCACCTGCTGAAGGTTCCCGGCGGAGAAAAGACCAGATTTGTACAACTTTTTTCATTACAGAACATTATTGAGAAATGAACTAAAAAAAGAAAAATTAGAACTAAAATTACTACGACATCACAATAACCATAGGACCCAAAATCCATTATTTAGGCCAAAATAAAGGTGAGATTTTTGTAATTTCATAAGTCCACATATTCATTTCCACGAAGCGACATAGACAAGTCATGTATATTCACGACTTGGTAATATAGAGACCATTTTATTCAAATCAAGAGGTCCCAAAAACTCTTTTTTAAGTGTGAACTTCCTTTCCAATTCAGCATATATTTCCAAGGTTACTTTAAAGTGACATTAAGATGTGAATTTTCAAGAAACTATTGAGAATTGACAAAATATAAATGAAGATGGTCAAGTACGATGCCCACATTTCTAAACTTGAAGATTATTTCAAAATTGGTACGAAAACTATAAGGAAAGGAAAGGTCCCCAAGATTGATTAGCATGGCGATACGCGTTTAATCCAATTTAATGCAACGAAAATGATGCGTCTATTATATATAATAATAAAACAAATCACCTTACAATTATCTTGTCAAGTTATCATTTTCAACTGGTTAATTAAATTATTGGGTTAATTACACTTTGTCACCAAAATGGATCGATGTTTTCAGTCTGTCGCTTAAATTTCGTTAACGGAAAATTTGCGGTTTCATCCCTCAAACTTTATAAAATTCAAAATTCAAAATTGTATTTAGTAACTAATCTATATACTTGGTCTTGGTGGGCTATGGTGACCAAGCTACATTACTATGTCTATGTTGTAAGGGCACTCAGATCCTAAATATATCATCATGTGATGTCATATCGTCAGATACTCGTATTGGATATTTATCTAGTGGTAAATGTCAAAAAATTTTTTTTGCTAATTCTGAGTTTCGTTGCGAATTCTGTTGCAGATCGCGGAAATTCCGCTGCTAATTATGTGTTTTCTAGTAGTGAAAGCCCATATTGTCATATCCGTATTGCGTTGTACCCGTATTCCCATGCCCGTGTCTGAGTCTCCGTTGCAGATCACCGAAATTCCATTGCTAATTCTGTGTTTTCTAGCAAAGCCTGTATTGTTCATATCTGTATCGAAATTATATGCATATCGGTCCCGTGTTTGTGTCCGAGTCCGTATCGGTGCATCACAACACCATGTTACATGTCGTAACGAGTTTTGACTAAGAGGGTGTTTGGCTAATCTTATTTTAAAGAGCTTATAAGCTCTCACATCTTATAAGATGTTTTTAGAGCTTATAAGATATTAAATCTTATTTTAAGAATACGATCTAAAAGTGTTTGGATAAAAAATAAAATAAGATGTTTTTAGAGCTTATAAGATGTTAAATCTTATTTTAAGAATAAGATCTAAAAGTGTTTGGATAAAAAATAAAACCATGTGCTTATAAGATGTTAGTAATGGCAATTATGTAATTAACATGGTCAAAAATCAAAATATAGGGGAGTATGTTAAGATCTTAAAAATAAGTTGGGATTCCTAACTTATTTTTAAGGAGCTTACAAGCTCCTAACATCTTATTTTAAGAACTTATAAGCTTCTTTTAAAAAATATTTACCAAACACTTTGCAATATCTTATAAGCTCTTAAACATCTTATAAGATGTTTTAAGGAGCTTATAAGCTCAGCCAAACACCCTCTAAATGAATATTATATACAATTTTCTTTATTAACAAATTATCATTTTTAACCACACATTAGTTAGTCATGTTTATACTGCCGTCACAGTCTTTTTCCTCGTGATAGGGATAGCTTAAAATATAATCCAGTACAATGCAAAAAAGCAGAATCAGAATTTGCTTAGAAACTACACTTGATTGCTTCACTATATGACTTCGATTCAAAGTATAATTCTTTGTTAAACAAAATCCCTTCAAATTCATCAGAATTTATGTTAGAAATTTGCTGCACATAAAAATGGGTAAGCAGTCTTCTTGTGAGAAGCAGAAGCTGAGAAAAGGATTGTGGTCACCTGAAGAAGATGAGAAACTGTTCAACTATATTACACAATACGGCGTCGGTTGCTGGAGCTCTGTGCCTAAATTAGCAGGTAATTTCTTCTACATTTTTCTATATACATATGTTAAGATGAAAAAGTTACTTGATTAATTATTAATAATATTGATGCAGATTTACAAAGATGTGGGAAAAGTTGCAGACTTAGATGGATTAATTACTTGAGGCCTGATCTTAAGAGAGGAACATTTTCACAAGAAGAGGAAGACCTCGTCATTACTCTCCACCAAGCTCTTGGCAACAGGTATTTTTTTAAAAAAAATTCAAGAAAATTTGTTTGTTTGCAACCCACGAGGTATAATGAAACAGGTTTGTAAATATTAATGAAACCTTAAAACATTACAAATGCCTCCAAATGCAACGATTTTCCGTTAGTTTTAGGGGGGTATTTGTAATATTTTTCAAATTTTATGGTAAGTTTTGTAAAGTTTCAAGTTTTCAAAGTATGAATGTAAATAGCATAAAAACTCAAAGGTGCTCATAAGGTTTCAAGGTTTCGGTGTTGTTTTCAAATTTAAACCTAACCTGAGGGGGGTTTCTTGTAATTATCAAATCTTTTTTTATTGACTTTTCCAAAAAAAAAAAAAAAAAATGCAGGTGGGCTCAGATTGCAACACAACTGCCAGGAAGAACAGACAATGAGATCAAGAATTTCTGGAACTCATCCCTCAAGAAGAAGCTGATAAAGCAAGGCATCGATCCCAACACTCACAAGCCAATAACAAAATCCCAAGTAAAAGAAGAAAATGATTGTATAGATCACTTACAAAATTTGCAGCCTAATAATAACATAATATTCAGTGATGGAGGACATCAATTTCAATCTTCGAACGATAATTTTGTCAGCAAACAAGGCTATGAGCCTCTATTCTTTTCTGAATTTCAAGCAAATATCGATCCCATTTCGAGTTTCGTATCTCATTTTCAGCAAAATTATCCTGATACCATTAATCCCAGTTTTCAGTTCAGCTCGTTGCCAAACATGAGCACATATCTGATGAATGAAGGCTCGAGCAGTGTGAACACGAGCAACGACGAGATCGAAAATGGTGGTGATCATACATTCTGCTGGGAGGATGAAGAGAAACTGGAGTCAGGTTTTCAATATCAAGCAAATTACATGGATGCCTTCCAGCAAATATGAAATGTAAAAAGCTTGGTTTTTTATTACATATACATACTGGGATTGTGATAGTTGCAGGGGGGGAACTTTGGAGGTGAAAATATTTTATTCTTTGTTGCATTCTTTATTTATTGTTATTTGAATGTTTTTCTTGATTTAATTAATAAACAGAGTTGGTGATGAGATTGTGTTTGTTTGAGCTTGCGGAATAATTCATGGGTCAATTACACAAAAATTCGTAGGGGTTATTTGTAAGGTTTTCTTAGGATATTACATATACATTTTTATGTTTCAGGGGGGTGTTTGTAAGTTTTCAGTTTATTAAGGGTATCAACGTAAGGTTTCGATGGTTTTTCGTTTTTTTTATGAAAACCTGAGGGTTTAGTGTAATTATAATTTATATCATAATTGATTCTTTGATTTATTAAAGATTGAGTTTCTTTGGAAATTTGCATTGTAGTCCCTACGTTTTGGCTTTATTGCACTCTGGTTAATTAATTCCCACATCCCAAGTACAGAAACGAAGCCAAATATAAAAAGGTGTAATTCCCTAAAAAGGTCCGTGTAAAATCATATTTTATGATTACTTTTGTTGAACTTTTATAATTTCATCCTCAAAATAATATATAATTTATAAAAAAAAAACACACTTATCCTTCCAAATCAAAAATTTGGCTCCATCGTTGGCAATGTGTTTCAAATGTCAAAAAAAAAAAATTGATAGAGCAGAAGTTTAAACGAAAAAATTGAAACATGTATGATATTGACGATGTGTGGCACTGTGGTGTGTGTTCTATCACAACCCAATACATTAATTAGAATTTTCTCTAAAAATATCTAATTTATATGCTTGTAATTTATGCAACTTATTAATTATGTCATTATTGAGAAATGCCAGCAATTTTAGCCTCAATAAGAAAGAAATATTAAGTCGAAGAGCACTTATGATGGGTCAATGCTAGCTTAATTTACACATCCCAGCACAAAAGTTATGCAAGTAAATGCATAAAAAACAAAGTTTTTCCTGACATATTTCAGAAATTAACAATACCCTTTTCTATTCAGTTCACAAGCTTTAGCAGTCTTTAATAATGAACATTCATTAATTTAAAATGAAGGATAAAGGATTATGTTGTTTTTCAATAATCAACCTTTTTTTTTCTTTTTAGCTCTTTCCGTCAAGAGAAACATGATAATTTTAACACGTTGTTAGTTTTAGAATTAAAACTTCAGGGAGGAATTTGGTAATTTTTACTAATTTCTGTAATTTCACAGAGTTTTTAGTATTTAGGTAATATCTCAAGGCAACGGTAATAATCTCAATTTATTAATAGAGGTTTATTTGTTTTCAAATAATGTAATTAAAATTTCTACATCAATCAATATTTGAATTGTCAAGCAACTCGTCTTGATTTAGTAATCTAATCATGGAACTCGATCCATGCATCTAATTGATGCAAAGCTACGTTATGCCACTCTCATCTCCATCTCCTCAAAGCAATCCCTTCTAATTGAAGGCTTGTGTAAAAATACTAAACCGTACGGATCAAATCACAATTACTACAGGACAATGACTCTAATCAGAGTCATTTGTTGGTAGGTTATTTGTAAATTTCGAAACACTCCCATTGGTTAATAGTCTGAATGAGACCCTGTAAATCCCAAAGGATCTGACGGTGATGGTAAAAAACTAGGTACTTGCTGATATGAAGATAAAACTAGGCACCTTCACACTTATTATAGGACCAATAGGTTCGTAGCGTTACGTGGGACACACGTAACAGAAAATTAGGTTTTCAGTTAGTACATGTCCGAATTTGTGAAAAAATATAAAATAAAGTGACGGAATTCAAAATGATAAAATTAATATTCAAAATTCTGATGGAGAACCAAGTTAGTATACCCATTTTGCGATTTTCCCCTCATTAATTACATATGATAATTTTCATGTGCAACTGTTTGAATACAATTATTATTAGGTCTGGACGTGTTTTATTCATAACCCATTGGCTAATTAAGCATTCATAAGGATATGGACAAGTCGTCCCAAACTCCCAATCATATCAATTACATCAATTTAATTTCATTTACAAGTGACTTAATTCTCTACATATATGCATTATTTGTCACTTTCATTTCTTCTCTGCAGTTTCGGAGGCACTAAATATAGCAGTCAATTAATAGGCATTGACAGAAACTTAAAGATCGGCCCACACCTAATTTAAAATGTGCATTAAAAAATATTTAGGAATACATTAAATAAAAATACACTAATGTATGAAATAACTTTAAAATTAGAAGGTGTACGTGTACATCCTCATTTGTATGTAGCTCCGACGGTGCGGATGCCCCTCAAAAAACCAACTCTTGTCATCTCTAAAATCTAATCTTCTAGCCAAAACAAATGTATTAAACCAAAACTTAACGAAGTCAAAAATAGGGTTGTCAATGGACATATTTTAATATGAATTATATATTATAAAGTTTCAACTAATTAGGAATATTTATAATATTTAAAGATTTTATGATATTTTCAAAAAAATCAAACATATGGAGTTTTTGTAATTATTCCAATTTTTAAATCTAATCCAAATCCGACCGTTGACAGTCCTATTGATTAAAGAGGATACAAATTGAAGTCTTTAACTGATTTTTTTTGTGTGCAATAACTAAAATAAAATGAACGGACGTAATGAGTATTTGAACCTTAGTTCACCGCCGCCGGCCACCGGAAACCTAGAGAAAGCAATTAAACACTCCCACATGAAAATATTGCCAGCTACAACCACCCAAGAAAAAACTGCCAAAATTAACTACAATGCTTTCCTCTCATTATAGAAACTCCAAACTCATCACATATACATTGATAAATCCATTTAGAGCTCAATCAGTGGCAGAGATCTCAAGGTCAGTGGTGTAACTAACTCAGAATATGCACTATAAAATATAAAGGGCTGCACTAAATAATAAAGGAAAAAAATTATGAAAAAATTCCTGAAGTTATTTGAAAAATCCAAAACACCATTGTAACCTTGAAACTTTACAAATACATCCTAAAAATGCAAAAAAAAAATTGAAACCTTACAGATACCCCCTGAAAAATCTTACATTTACCCCCCAAAGGGATGTAAATGTAATGTTTCAAGCTTTCAGGGTATTTTTTGCCAATGCCATAAATCTTAGAGGGGTTTCGGTAATTCGCCAAATAATAAATACACTAAATATTATGGAATAATTTTAGAAAATACACTATTTATATAGAATAACTTTAAAGTTAGGGAATGCACATGCACATCCTCACTTGTATTTAGCTTCGTAACTGCAACTTAAGCCTGTCT
Source organism: Verbena officinalis (assembly GCA_958496215.1). Classification (NCBI taxonomy): domain Eukaryota; kingdom Viridiplantae; phylum Streptophyta; class Magnoliopsida; order Lamiales; family Verbenaceae; genus Verbena; species Verbena officinalis. The sequence continues at coordinate 5,373,327 of OY292385.1, forward strand.
ATGTGTATGACCAGCCTGATAAATAGTAAGCTGATGAATAGCCTTAGCAAACAGTTCTCTCAAATCAGGATGCTGACTCACAGCATGTCTGGCAGCTCCCTCAAGCACACTCAAAGCTCTACCTTGTTCAAGATCCTTGCTATTACCAGCATTTATAGCAAGATTACAGAGCAGAACGAGCTCGTGCAAATGCGAATGATGCCGTTCATTGCTCCTCACCAAATTCATCACCTTCGGCACCCCATTAAACTCGATAATCGCCTCAGAGTGTTCCTTTCTATTATAATTATCATCGCACACAAATTTGCTCAAAGCTTTTGCAGCCTCGACAGCAACATCGAGATTCTTGTTCTCAAGCTGCGCGACCAAAGACTGCACGATTCTTTTCTCCTTTGCTGGGAACATCGAAGCCAAACAACCAATGGCCTTAATAGCAGGAGTCACGAATGGAGGACTCGAATCCTCGTTTATCACCCTTAAAAGCTGATCCAGGACGACTTTTGCTGCAGTCGAACTCGGTTTGAAAGCTGCACGTTTGAGATCGGAGTTGTATTCAGCTACAGCAGCTAATTCCATTACTACCCTCATAGAATTCATCTTTAATTCTCCGTGCTCATTTTCGATAATCTTGGCTAATACTAGCAAAGCTTTAGTATCTGTAATCTTTCTACTGTTTGATAAATTCCCTCTTGCCAATTTCCATAAGGCAGTTGCGCAATTCGTCTTAAGCCTCGATTTCACCTCGGGCGACTCTGCTTCTCTGTCCTTCTCCTTTCTATGCCAACTTCCTACATCTGAACCATTACTAAAACCACTAACACCTTTCGTCGTCATCTCTTTATTAATCTGCACAAGTGAATGCAGGCTATTTGTGTTTTTTCTTGAATTTACATCCTTAAACTCCTCTAAATCCACATCCATACCCAAAATTGTCACGAGAGGTCTCGTCACGTTTTCCCTCCCGAATTCTTCCTGCACATTGACATCTATCTCCGACATTTTCGAAACGAGGTTCACCAATGTGACTTGAACCCTCATAGGCGCTTCGGAAAGCGCTTTTGCAATGACTTGAACGCCTAGCGACTTTGTAATGATTCTTACACGTTCTTGTTCATCTGCTAAATTACACAGAGCACCAGCAGCTGCACTCTGCGCATCATGATTTGTACTTTCTTTCAGCATTTTCAGAAGGGGGGGAATCCCATTTTCTTCCACTATAATTTTCTTGTTCCTTTTATCCCGGGCTAAAGTTGCTAATTCATTGGCGGCTTCGGCCCGACCCATATGAACAGCAGCTATGTAAGGCCAAACCCAAGCTAAAATAGGATCAGTACTAGCAAATGGAGGCAGAGCTAGATTAATAGAGCCGTTATCGGGATCTTGATTGAATATAGAGAGAACCCATTTAATATCAGCCAATGAAGAATCGAGTAAAGCATAAACCTTCTTGAAATCGGCAGTAGTGGTGATGGACAGGACATGGTGGAGGACGTTGGTTTTCTTGTGGCGGCATTTGCGGGCGAGGGTTAAGGCGCGGTCAAGGGTTTTTGTGACGTCTACGGAAACTCGGCGTATGGGGCGGTCGTAGACGGCGGCCGAGGTGGTGGTGAGGCGGGCGGCGGAGCGGAGGAGCTGAGAGAGGTGGGTTAGTTTGAGGGCAAGCTCGGCGTTCTCGAGCTTGAAAGACTCAGCTTCTTGAGATGATTTGATGGCGCGATCAGCGAGGAGGATTGGGAGGGAGAGCACTTCTTGGATTGATTTTTCTTCTTCGGCCGCCATTACCATTGGAAAATTTAGGATGACTTTCAGAAATCAGAAAAATAATTACTTCTCTGAACAAAGAAGAGACGAAGAATTGCTTTGAGAAGAATGGCGAAGAAAAGTAGTATTATGTACTATGTCATGCGTGTGCTACTGGAAATCTCTGGTACGTGGAAATTTTGTTTGTTACTTTATATGGATTTTCTTTTTTTTTTTTTTTGGTTGGAGTTTTGGAGATGAACACTTTCTATAAATTCTTTTCTTGGAGAACTGAAGTCAACGTTTGTTTTCTGATAATTAACATTTGAGTGGTCTATCATTTGGGTTATGATGCACAACACTTCTAAAAATCTTATTTTTTCCTATTGTGTTTTGTTTGATTATGTGTTAGACATTTCTCTAATATAAAATATTATAAAAAAATTGTATTTGTGTCTTGTTTGTGCCGTCATATCCGTATGTAACAGGTATGCATTTCATTTTATTTAGAATCAATAATGTGAAGAAAAGGAAAAGGACGATGTAACGAGACTTTTTTTTAAAAAAAAAGCTACCCTGAATGCACTTTGCAGTTGACAACTAAAACTTCAATCTCATCTAAAATTCGAAGAAACAAGTTGTCATTGGTTGAGTATAAGATATTATCAAAACGAAAAAAAGCGATACGAGTATAACTGTATAAGGGAAAAATAACAATTTCTACCAAATTTTAATATTTTTCACTTTCTAACTTTCTTTAAAACGTTTGACTTCAACCAAAAGGACATAAAAATCACACACATTCCCAAAATAATAATAATAAGAAATACTAAAAAAAGAATACTCTACCTCCACAAAAGTCATTCTTAAACGTGTTCAACCTACCAAGATTGACCAGAATTAGATGTATTCTCCATGCAGTTACTAGTATTGGGACAAGAATAAATAATTTCAAGTAGCTTAAAAGGAAGAAGCAAAGGAATGCAACGAGGTTTCCAAGTCATACTTCCACAATATGTTGATGAATCGAGGTGTCGTTAGACATTAAAAGTTGGGCAGCAAGTAGGAAACTGGGCACTTGACTTCCGAGTAGATAACACTAAACCTCAACAACTAGTTTATATTTTTAGAATGCAATTCAAACCAAAACGGCTCGCTAATAGATTGATAAAGTAATAGACCCACCGTTGTTTTTTTATGTTAATTTACATTATTTTATCATTTAAATAACTATTTTTTTAGCTTTGATTTACATTAATTGGACTTTTTATTTCCAACGGATAACTGTCCACAACAATTAATAACTGGGCTTAAAAATTGGACTGTTGATGAGATATATAAAAATGGCAAAAAATGAGCAGCTAATTAACAAGCTCATAATCCAATTATCTCTGTTTTAGCATTCTTCAACAGATTTTGGCTCAAGATCCTCCATTTCATTTGTTATTTCAATAACATTATATGCAAAAATATTATCGATAATTATATTCTTTTGATTCCGTCTTTTTTCAGTAACGACATAACTCACAGAGATCTCTTCATTATAAATATTTTCAGGTACTTGAACCTCTTCTGGGGTTTTTTAATTTGTTACGTCTTTCGTCCTTTCTTGGACACCAGTTTCAATTATCTGACCATCTTGGACTTTTTCTCCTTTTCTTTTCGAAGATTTCTATCTTTGGAATCGATTGGTCTACCACGCTTCAGGCGTGGATTGCTCTCTTTTGCACTAACATGTTGTCCTGTTGGGGAAAATCCATATTTTTCATTGCTAATAAAATGTGGGCGTGGGTTGCTCTCTTTTGCACTAACATGTTGTCCTGTTGGGGAAAATCCATATTCTTCATTGCTAATAAAAAATACATTATTACGAACAAAATTAGTAAAGCGAGATAAAATTACAAAGTACAGATAAAAATTAAAGAAACATAATTTGAACTTTAACATATTCCTATATTAAAGCATATTTATGGTGCTAGAAAATCAACTGCATCAAAATGAGTTATATCAACAAGGTTATCAAACTCATCATCCTCAGTATGCCATATTTACTTCAATATTATCACTTGTAATAGCAAAACAAGCGATTTCATTATTGCTTGTATAGTTGGCTTCAACCTTCCCTTTGTTTGAAGCTTGATAAAATGCTCATGTGTTCGACAGGTATGTGACCAATGACCTTTCAAACTGCACCAAAAACATGGATTTTCAGTTTTCTTAAAATGCTCATTCTGAGCAATTTTGTTGTCCCCTACTTATGAACGTTATTTCACTTATGGTGGTTATGATTGTTATTGAAGCAACCACCCTGAAAACGATTTCCTTGATATCCACGACCATGGTCGCGACCGCGTCCATGTCCACGACTACCTCTCTCAAAGTTATTGTGGATCATGGCATGCTTCTGGGAATGGGGTAGATCCAGTAGGGCGAATTTCGTGATTTTTCATCAATAGTTCATTATTTTGTTCAGTCACAAGAACGCAATAGATTAAGTCAGAGTACTTTTTAAAGCCCCTTTCACGATATTGCTGTTGCAGGAGCACAATTGAGACATGAAAAGTTGAAAAAGTTTTTGCAAGTAAATCCTCTTCAGTAATCTTCTCTCCACATAGCTTCAACTTAGAAGATATTTTTAATAACATAAAATTGTACTCATTCACATTTTTAAAATCTTGCAGCCTCAAATGGATCCACTCATAACGATCTTTAGGAAGGATTACTATTTTCTGATGTTCGTATCTTTCTTTTAAATTAGTCCACAACTCAAGTGGATCTTTCACAGTCAGGTATTTCGTTTTTAAACCTTCATCAATGTGATCATGATGAAGAAAGATTGCAAAAACTTTTTCAACTTTTCATGTCTCAACTGTGCTCCACAGCAGCAATATCACGAAAGGGGCCTTAAAAAGTACTCTGACTTAATCTCTTGCCTTCTTGTGACTGAACAAAATAATGAACTATTGATGAAAAATCACGAAATTCGCCCTACTGGATTTGCCCCATTCCTATAAGCAAATGCCATGATCCACAATAACTTGGAGAGAGGTAGTCGTGGACGTGAACGTGGACGCGGTCGCAGTCATGGTAGAGGTCGTGGTCGTGGATATTAAGGAAACTGTTTCCAGGGTGGTCATTTCAATAACTATCATAACCACCAGAAGTGGAATAACAATCATAAGTAGGGGAATGGCAAAATTGCTCAGAATGACCATTTTAAGAAACCTAAAAATCCATATTTTCGGTGCAGTTTGACAGGTCATTAGTCACGTACCTGTCGTACACCTGAGCACTTTGCCAAACTTTATCAAGCTTCAATCAAAGGGAAAGAGAAAGTTGAAGCCAACTATATAAACAATAATGAAGTCGCTTATTTTGCTAGTACAAGCGACAATATTGAAGCAAATATGGCATACAAAGATAGTGAGTTCGATAATCTTGTTGATATAACTCAACTTGATGCAGCTGATTTTCTGGCACCATAAATATGCTTTAACAGAAGAGTATGTTAACATTCAAATTATGTTTCTTTAACTTTTATCTGTCCTTTGTAATTTTATCACGCTTTACTAATTTTGTTCCTAATAATGTATTTTTTATTTGCAATCAATCAACTTATACTGAAAAAATCTTAAAGCGATTTTACATGGATAAAGCACATCTAATGAGTACCCCCATGATCGTGAGATCACTTGAAATAAACAAAGATCCATTCCAACCTAAGAAAGATATCGAAGAACTTCTTGGTCCTAATGTACCATATCTTAGTGCTATTGTAGCATTAATGTATCTTGCTAATAATACATGACCAGATATAACATTTTCAGTAAGCTTATTAGCAAGATTTGGTTCTTCACCAACTCGAAGGCATTGGAACAGGGTTAAACATATCTTTCGATATCTTTGTGGAACCATTGATATGGGTTTGTTTTATGCAAAAAAAATCTATTCCACAACTAATTGGTTATCCAGATGCAGGAAATCTGTCTAACCCTCACAAAGTTAGATCTCAAACAAGGTATGTATTCACAAATAGAGGTACAACTATATCGTGGCGTTAGATAAAAGAAACAATAGTTGCCACTTCTTCAAATCATGCAGAGATTTTAGCTATTCACGAAGCAAGTCGAGAATGTGTTTGGCTAAGAACAATGACTCAACAAATTCAAGAGATGTATGGCTTATCTTCAGAAAAGAAAGCTCCAACAATTATGTACGAAGATAATACTGAATGCATAGCTCAACTAAAAGGAGGATGCATCAAAGGAGATAGGACAAAACATATTTCACTAAAATTCTTTTTCACGCATGATCTTCGGAAAAATGGTGAGATAGATGTTCAATAAATTTGCTCAAGCGATAATTTGGCAGATATGTTCACTAAGGCATTGCCCACTGCAACTTTAGAGAAGCTGATTTACAAGATTGGAATGCGGTGATACAAAGACACTAAGTGAAATCGTCATGAGGGGGAACTTACGTAACTATACTCTTTTTTCTTATTACGATTTTTGTCCCTCAGGATTTTTCTGAATAAGGTTTTAATAAGGAGCACTTAATGCGTATACAACGTCTAATTAGAGAATAATTGTATAGGCATTCCAAGAGAGAGTATTCTGAATTATTACCACACACAAGGTTTGAAGATTGACTGCACACATCTTTTGAAGATGGAATACCTAAACAATAATTTATTACTATGTTGTTACTATGCTGTGAATAGTAAGGCACTATGCAAATAGTAAAATTTTTATTATAAATATATATCAATTCGTTCATTCAAAAACACATCGAAGAGAATAACAATATAAACTTCTCTGCATACTTATCTCAATCTCTAAATTTTATTTAAATTAAGTTTATAATACTTTTAACATTTACTTATTTATAATGGAAGGTTAGCATGGCCCCTGCGCAAGGATGACACACATAAATCGAGAAATGGTCCAAATTTTTGAAAAAATAATGGAAGGTTAATACTTCCCCTTAATATTTACATTTAAGTATAATGGAAAACTAATGCTTTCTCGTCGCATTTATTTATCTATAATAGAATACTAATGTTACCGTTTAGTTTTTAAAATAATGAATTTTCCATGCTTGTTAAATGACTTATGAACATATCATCATCATACATCCATACAAAGATAGATATTCATTATTTTTTTAGACTTGGCATGTATTCTTAAATACTAAAATTTGGACGTACATGTGTAATACTTTAAACTCCACAAATTAGTATTTTTTAGCTACAATCCTCGACAAATTTTAATAGAAATAACATATAAATATGTGAATGTGTTTAGCCATAAAATGAAATTTCATGCAAGTAACATACATATTAGTAACTTCATGATCTTTCCATTCAAATGTGTTTCTTCCCTAAAATCTTGGCAAATTTTTTATAGGCATATATGTTTAACATGATCGAATATTTTCTTTCATAAAATAAATATATAATTAAAATTTATATTCAAAAGTTTTATTTTTCTTACCCTATCATTTTGTTTTACTACACATATTATTCTCAATTATATATTGTAATACACACAAAAAATATTGGAGAAGAAAGAAGATCCCCCCAAGCTATTTTTTCTAGATCTCAAACTCTATATTTCTCTTTGAATATATAACAGTTCACAATTTATTTATTTCCAAACGCCCCCTACTTTTTTCTCAACCTATTACTTTATTTTCCAAAGACTCCTCATCTTTACAACTTTAAGATCTCTAGAAGCAGTTGAGTTTACAACCTTTAAGTTGAACTTGTAAAATAGCTTACTTCCGTAAATTAGTAGAAGTTTGTTGAGTGTTTTTCAACTTTTTCTATACAAACATTCAATTAATTTTTTAAAATTTCTCTTTTTGTTTACCCCCCAAACAATTTTCACTTTTAATACTCAATTTTTTTTTAAAACTTTAGCTTATACTTTAAGTTCTCAAAAAATAGAAGTTCCTGCAAACACCCACATAATATTTATGTGTACTTGTTACCTGATGAAAAGTATCTGAAGCATAAAAAAGTACCACTATACCATTTGGGAAAGGAAAGGAGAGCTCATACCTTCTTATTATGGATAGAGTCTAGTTATGAAGGAATCTCAAACTGTGTTCATGGTACACAGCGAGGCAATAAAGGTTCTACACAAAATAAAACAGAAATTACGTTAAATCCGTAACGCGATGCTGAATCGTGAAATCGAATACGATAATAGTGACCTATTTATATCCCTTTAGAGCTTTGCTATGAGAGCTGATGAAATAGACTTAGCCACAACGTTGTCCTTCACGTCGTTCTCTTTCGCATCCATATCGCAAGCATTCGGTGGCACATCAATTGCAGGGGAGCAGTTGAAGAATCCATGTGGCTGCAACCCACAAGCAACAACATTTTTAGCACAGTGCTAAAAGAAAAATCTATTGAATGGAATCTCTCACCATTCAAAGTATAAATCTTTTATTTTTTTCGTAAAGATTCGAAGTATAAATCTGCTGATCAAATAGTGGAAACCTTCTCAGAAACACTAAAGAACAAGATGTGCTATAGTTTCGACTATTTTCCGGCTATACCTCCAATGGCCAATGCTAACTATTTTACTCTTGTTCATTAGAAACTTAAAAATCAAAATTATATATAACATTACCTTATAGGAAATCTAATTTAAGAAACGGAAGTTGATATGATGATAGAAAACTAAAGTACAAACTGAAAAGGAAAGGTTGAATAAAGAATACCATTCCAAGTTGAATTGTCTGGAGGAAAACAGAGGAACATGATACTTATTCATTGTATATAGAATTGCAGAAACAATTGGATTTATAAAACAGTTATGAATAAACAGATCAGATGTTGTTCTTTAAGAATACAAGGAGTGAGCATCGAAACTGACAAAGAACAATTTCTGGATAACATACCTGAAGTACAAAACCAATGTGTTCCACTGGCATAACAGGCCAATCTTCCAAGCGGGGAACATGAGTAATTCCAAAGACATACCTGCACGAAAATAAAAAGTCACAAGAGAGATCTTCTATATTTTTTATGCATTGTGTTACTCATTAATTGGGTGATTGCAAAAACTTCTGCTTTTGAACGAGTTAAAGTTGTAAAAAGTTGCGTTAGTAGAAGTGACGAGTGTTTGAGAAATAAGAGTGAAAATTTCAGAAACAAGTAAATGAGTGTGGAAACAGAATAAGTGTTGAGAGTGCTCTAAACAAACTGTCATATATTTAGGAAAATAACCTAGAAGCTAGAGGCTATAGCTAAAACATGGTCATTAGGTGCTTTCAGTTTATAGCTTATTTATGGTTAAAATTAAAAGAAGTTGATCTTCCAGACACTTCCAAAGAGCTGAAGAAAAGCAAAAATCACGAAACTTCTTTCTTTTCAGACTTCTAGAACACTACCTAAGTTATAATTATAAATATATAATTAAAGGACAGTTATAAACTCAAACTTGATAGGATGAAACAAGAGAACATGAAATACTAATGGGAAGTAAAATCATAATTAATAACTTACACCTCAAAAGTTTCTAAGAAAAAATTAAAATTAAACCTCAACCAAGAGAAAGTTAATAATATAGAATAACTGCAAGATTTAAGGTCCAGTTAAATTACGATACTGTTGTTGAAAAGGAAGAGTAAAATATACAATAATATCCTACCAGAGCACAATGTTAGCTTCTTCAATAGACCGATTTTGCTTCACCCAAGAAGCCAATCCCTCTCCGACACGTGGATTCTGATTAGGAAATTCACCTCCGGGAAAATCCTCTCCACGTGCATATGGTGTGACCCATAAGTTATGCTTAAGAAAGGTAGCTCTTCTAAGAAACTTAGCCTCTGGACCAGCCATTGGCAAACAGTTCGAACCAGGTACCAATTTGTAGCCTGTCAACTGTCCACTACGATTCACAGTTCTTGTGTTCCTTATCTGCAAATATAAGTTGGGGAAAAAAAATTAAATAACGATTATCAGATAAAAAAACAGTTATATAATAACATGGATTCTTACAATCCAATGACGGGCTGACAATGGATCACAATCGCGCATAGCTTCCAATTCAGATCTAAGTAATGTTTCCTCAGCATAGAAAGCATTGTTGTGTACATTATCCTTTCCAGGATCTTCAACTCTGACGTTCACTTCAACAACCTGAAGATGATGGATGATACCAGATGAACCAAATAAGAATCAATTATTTGATCTTGGAAAGAGGGCATATTAAAAGGGAAAGTAGAAAATTCTTGTAGAAAAGTTATTAAGTTCAGGAACCTGATTGTGCATTTCTCCAGGCTTACAGTCGACAGCCATATCCATACGGGCAACAAAAAAGTGCTGATGAACTGGGGCATATAGTCCTGGTGCAATTGTTGTCCCATATTTTCTAGATTCTCCATGTTGCAGAGCTCCTAAACTAAGAATTCCAGTAAGGTTAACTTCAGCTTCAATTTTCCCATCCTGCACCAGTAAATATAGTCTGTATTAGATTGCAGACTAACAAATAAAAATCTATTGGTTGGATCAGTGCACTAGAATTGATCAAACTTTTTCTAAGAGTCTACCTATTTCTTTCCTATTGCTGTAAATGGGAGGGAGGATATTTCAAACTAAAATAGTACTGTGTTTTAGTGAAGAGTCAAATATACGAAGTTAACATATCATACTTCCCGAATTCAGTTGTCTTACTTCCACATCTAATAAAAGAAAACCTCCCAACTTGCCTGATAAAAATGCCAGTAGAATGCATATTCATAATTAGCCACAGTGCAAATGAAAGAAACAGTGAGACGCCTCGATCGTCGAACTTCTGCAAGTCCGGTTCTCCAATCTTGATGCTTCCATAGGATTCCATGATCTTCTTCGTGCAAGCAAACACAGTTTTCAATTGTTTCAACTCCACCAGTGAAATTCGTGAAATGGGCATCAAAATATTTCACATATCCCAAGCAATCACATCCCTAAACGATATGAAAAGTGGTTAGAGTTGAATTTTACACCAAGGGATTAACGAGAGCAAGAAAGTCAACCTTCTTAAGAGAATGAGCATTCTTCCCAAGACCATCTTCGCCAGCATCAAATGCATTCTTCCTGTAATGTGGCTCGTTAGGATCACCATATGGAACAACCATCTCCACAAAACTCAATCTATGGGCGATAGGTCTCCGACCACGACTACCATCAACATAGGCAACCGAATGAATGACCAAACCCTCCCTTGGAGTAAAACCAATGCGAAAGTTCCACTGCCAAAACCAGCATTTCAAAAATGGTTATGTCTAAATTATAGTTGATCATATATAAGACTAGAATAGAGGTGAAAAAGAGTCTAATTAAACGAGCTTGGGCAAAATTTTCAGGCTGAAGCTTGAGCTCAAGCTTGATATATTAGCTTAACTCAGCTTAGCTCCTTTAAGCTAAAATTTTCAGAAAACATGAGTCATTTCAAGCTCGATGGAGCCTGAATTTTGAGCTCAAATTTTTTAATTTTATAAGAAAAATGAACTTCATTTATTTTATCTTTTATTTATTACTTAAAATATAATACAATAAGGTATAATATAATAGAAATTAATACTAATACACATAAATTTAAGTATATATTACATATAACATTAAATATTAAAATTATCTCACGAACCACAATCCTAGTGACAATTGACTGGAGATCGATTCCAGTCGAGTTGGCTAGACTCGTTTGCACCCCTAGACTAGAATGAGTCAAACCACGAGAAAGAATATAACTACCTTCTGCCACTCAATGTAATGTCCATTAATTCGAAAACTTGGTCCTTCAGGTTGAACAATTTGAAGGGGTTTCACATCACTTCTATCTACACCACCTCTTGTTTCACCAGGAGTGTAGTTTCTCAGTGGATCAGCTGGGGGCAGGGGAACAAGCTTTCGATCTTCAAATTCAATTACTACCATATTTTGCATATCAACAAGTACATGAATTCCTTCAACGGGTCTTGCATAACCATTTTCAAGTGGGCAATCACTTTCCGTTCGGCAAAATATAAGTGGTTTTGCAAGTCTTCGACTTGGAGCATCAGCTTCACTGTGGTAACCAACACACCTAAAATAGGCATTTGCCAGCAATAAAGTGAGAATATTGAACTATGATAGTTTAAGGGCAGTTTGTTTGTATTTTACTAACCAAGGATCAACCATGACAAGATCCATATCATCTATACCCCTCCTCTTCATGGCTTCTATAAATGGAGGGTAATCTTTGACAACAGCTTCACATTCAGCATATTCTGCAGCATCCTACGATTGCGAAAACGAGAAGAAATTTAGCAAGTGAAATTGTATACCATTTAACACAAACTATGAAACCAGATATATGATTCATAAAGCCAAACCACAGAGATTTAAAACCACAGAGATATATTCATGTATTACCCCCTACACTCTAAAGAAAAAGAAAATTCTCCAAAAACCAAGTAATATAGCAATCAATCTCGATGTCCCTCAAATAAACATACTTAGTAGACTTGAGACTTGAATATATGCTGTCAACTAAAAGTGTTTTTGGAATCTAATGCAACCCATCGTTTTATCACTATCATGACTTAAGGTGATCTGAGTCACATGGGAGAAAGGGATAGAGAAAATAAAGCCATTGTTTTAACAGCACAAAAACTCACTTTAGCTTTAACATGCGTGATTTGTCTCTTTTTTCATATTGTCAGTGAATAAGAATATCCCATGAGACATCACACGATCTAGATGTAATGTTCCTTCCCATCGGTATAGAATATACTAATCCTATTACCTAAAGTTAATAAGCATTTACTCAATGGACAGAAACAAACATAATCAATTACAAAAGGCTTCAATTTTGAAGAAATACCATAGGTGGCTGGACATCAGGGACAACTGCAGAAGAAATCACTTTTCCCCTATGATGTCCCCCTCGAGTCGTGGCATGTACTTCTGCCAGCTCAACAATCCACAAACTAGTGTCATTGGATCTCTTATTGTAGACAACCAGTCTGGCTCTCCTAGGTGGGAGTTTACTAGGTATTGCTGGTCCTCCTTTTGTTCTGGTCAACAATGAGGGTTGAAAAGGAGGAAAGAAATAAGCATCAGCAAGGGCCACCACATTTTTAACTGGCTCCAGCAATACCACTTCAATAAACCGCATGCTATCTCTGACCTGGAACGAGAAAAGAAACCCAACATACGAAGTTACTAATCACCTAGTAAGTTAGAAAGGAGAAGATTAAATGAAGTGTCTTTCTGAACCTCAGGAGTGGCTCCAGCTGCTCTGACAGTTGCCACAGCTACAGAGATTTCAGCAGCAGATAAAGGATCCAAAGGATGTTTTGTTTGAGCCCTTGTCATGATCTGGATACCTGAATAAGCAAGTGTTTGTAAACCAGTGAATCTAAAAAGAAATTCAATGGAGTATTAGAAGAACAATATGCAATATGATACGGGTTAAACATCTATCGATACAATAACTAATACAAAAACGTGAGCCTTTGGAGATTAGTTACTATGCTTAGGAATGTATTATGATAAACAAATAATAATTCAGCCACGTAGAAAATTTCCAGAAAAGAAATAAAATTTGGAAAGAAAGCATACAGAAAAGCAATTCCAATTTCAACAAGTATGCAAAAGAAGTACATCGTGGTGATCCTGCACAATTAACTCACAGATCATGATTTCTCGTATATATTATGATCAATTATTCCCCTGCGGAAGAATATGTTTAAAAGAGAAAGAGAAGAAGGCGAAAAGGAAAAAAAAGAGGGACGACTGTGCCAAACCAAATATGAAGTTGAAGAACCACTTTGTTGACAATTAATTATAGAATGTACTTATCAAGTTTTACCTTAATTGCTTAATGGAGTTCCACCAAAGGAATTCATACTTAGAGACACTTCACTAACAGATCAAAAAATAAAGTCGCATAGAAGATAGTTGAGAATTTTGAGCTCCTATAAGACTTTTCCAATATGATGGAATTTACAGAATAATCCACCAATGCTAAGGTTAGTAATAAATCATCTGAAATTCGTCTATTAGAGCATCAAAACTACGACCAATAATCTTAGGAGTGGACTCCCATCACTGCCCAAAAGAATGTCCCAATTTATATTTCAGGTTCTTGCGTAAAGCACTAAGCATTACAAAATCTCATTTGTAAAATTAAATAGCTTTCTTTAAGTTTTCTGAACAAGATCAACTTTACCAGTTCCTTCATGCATACATGACGAAAGATTAGCTTAAAATGTTCTTTTGGATAAGAAAAGACAAGAAAAATTAGTCATTGCTCGAGGCACAAGCAAACAAATTTAGTTAGTTAAATAAATCCAATAAAATGAAACAGACACGTCACAGAGCCGAAAAGTGATCAATCGTTTCACCTTCCCCACCATCAAGATGGTAAAAAGCACAAGCACCAACTATTTTGGGGGAAAAAGAAAAGAAAAAAGAAAAACTAAACTATATTCACAGTCTCGAAAAGCGAAAGTGCTGAAGGGAAACCTTTAGTGGTGGCGTTAGCAGAAGGCTCCGGCCTGATTAAGGTCTGCAAGCCTTCAGCGGCGGACGCGACGCCCCAATCAGCAGCAGCGGACGCGGAAGCAGTCTCACGGCGGACGACGGGGGCCGCAGAATCACCGGCGGGTGCTGATGCGCAACTGACGGAAAGCGTCGCTTCTTTCTGAGTTGTGGCCATTGTAACTGGTTGGCAAGCTCACCCAATCCACCGCAATGAGTGTAGCAGTCCAATGACATACAGCAAAAGGATGAAAATCCTCACACCACCACCTCCAACTACAACAGCAGTGCCACCAAAGTCTGTAGAAACAGAGTCTTCCGGTAGGTTTAGACGCAGATCAGCTTAAGCAAAAGCGTAAGCTAGATTTTTGCTCTGATCGAGAACGCCTGCCTCTGTATTTCTATCTGCAGAGAGAGATGGGATGGGATGGGACATTATTAGTGAGAGAAATCAGACAAACCCGCGGTAGGTGGGGTGGGGATGGATCCTTTTCAAAAGTGATTGTCGTAAAGTACTTTTCATATTATATTTTTATTAACTTTTTGGGATAATTATGCTTACACCCAATATCCTTCTGTGTTAAAAATTATAAATAAATAATCTAATCCTAACAAAAATTGAAAAATATAACAAAAAGTTATAAAATAACTAAATTATCTATAGCGCTTTTGTTATAGTTTTGGTTGTAGTTTTGATGACTACTAAGACGTTAGTATCTACTTGAAAATAAAAAAATAATTAAAGGCAGGAGTTTAAGTATTAGACAGAGTTATAATCGAGAGGTGTTTCTAGAATTTCCAATATTGGAGAGGGCCTTGTTGTAGTTTTCTCTAAGTCGAGAGTATAAATGTAATTATCCCTTTTTTTTCGAATATTTTGGACATACTGTCCTTTTTAGTTTTTCCAATTTTGTGTTAGGAGGATTGCAGTTTAGCCCTCAAAAAGATTGTAATTTGGTGAAAACTCAATTTAGTTTCATGAGCATTTTAAATTTGATCCTATAAACTATTGAAATTTCACATTTGATACTATAAATACAAAATCTCTTACTCCTGAATCCAAAATCCAATATACAGCTTGGTCAAATGAGATTCTTTTTTTAAAAAAATCGTTAAATTTAAGCTTTTGTAAAGAAAACAATGAAATAAATTACTCAAATTCCTAAAGTATGAGATAGATCTATAATTAATTTTGAAACACAATTACTTCATAAATTTCACTAAGTCCAGTAACATAGTTTTATGAGCAAATTACAGTTTTATGAGCAAATTACAATGAAATAAACACAATTATCACCACTCATATTTTTCATAAATTTCACTAAGTCCACTAACAAAGTTTTATGAGCAAATTACAGTTTGCACCCGTAAATTATACTTCCATCGCATTTAACCCTTGAGCTATAAAAAGTAACAAATATCCCGTCAACAAAATAATTAGACAATATTACCGTTTAGATTTGTAGATGTACATTTATGAGGTGGAGTTGAGCTTATACTCAAACCGGCCAGAACTAATTAAATAGAGTTTTCAAAATTATCAATCACTTCTTGATTGCACACTTGGAATAATTTTGACTAAGTTCTTCAATCGACAAATCTTTGACACCTTTGATTCTTTTTCGAAATAATTTCTTATTCACTGTAAGTTACGTGCAAGTTATAAAGGTGTTTGTTATGCTAGCATAATCATAGTGAGGCTTTAATCTTATTACATTTTTATTATGGTTTTTAATTTGTAGATATATACCTATTACCTTAGAGATATATGAATTCTAAGTTTTTAGAATACTAATATAGAATAAAATGACGTAGTTATATTCTGTTAAGAAACATATATATAGAAAAAAAAAATATACTTGATAGTGGCTAAATATGTTTATAGGATCGAATAGTTGTGATCGAGTCAGATAGAAGTAACTATCACTTAACTTGGTAGCTAGACAATGTTAAAGACAAGGCTAGGGGTTGTCCTAGCATAAACACGTCGATAATTAAATATGTAGCACTCCAATAATTGAAAAGATGTGGGCATTGTTACATATGGGATTTGTATGAAAATAAAACATAGTTTATAAGTTAGAATTCAAGTGTAATTAATGAATTTTTTTGGAATATTAATTTAAGTTTAATTTCAAGTTATACTCGGTGGATATTTCTGCTCGATATGAAGAAATCGGGACATTGTACCTCGAGGAGGCATTATCTATGGAATACGATTCTCTTTAAGATGATAAATAAAATTGAATGGGGTAACAAATACTGACCATGATTAAAATTTTATATGTGTTTGACTATCTTTAAAAAGTGTTATGACTTGTGATAGTGATACGTGAGATGACCAAACTATATATACCACAACAATACTTATTAAATAAAATTGAATGGAGTCACAAATACTCACCATGATTAGAATTTATATGTATTAAATTGAGTTATATTATCCTAACACTTATTTGTGTGTTTTTTAAGTACTATATCAGACCTAAAATTCTCCCATTTATAATGCAGAAATATAAACACGGCGATACAAAACACGAATATGTCGCTACAAATATTTTTCAACATTTAATTAAACTATCATGACATAATTGCCGAACTACACCATGGTGTATAAATGGAAGTTGATATCTTCATTCAACTTTGTTTTTTTCCCATGGTTTAATAACTTTATTCAACTTTTTTTTTTCCTCTAAAAATTCGATCCTTGTTATTATAAGAAGTCAAACCTAAATCTCCACAATGGAAGTAATATTTGGTGGCCATTAAATCAAACCCCAATGATTAACTTCATTCAACTTTGTTAACAAATGTATATTAAACACTCTTAAGTTAGTTTACATTTACATTTAGTGGCATTTATTCATTGAAAATAACCAGAAAAAAATATTTATATTTAATGGCCCAATCTCAAGTGCTAATGCTATAAGCTCAGTCCTTTTTTGATATAGATTATGGGCTATTTATATTGCTGCTGCATTTTGACGATTTTTATATAAGACACAATTATCGACTTATAGCTGAAATTTAGCCCAACATTCACCGCCATTATCTGGCCCAATATAGGCTTTAAACAAACAATATAAATTAATTGTTCCAACATAAATAAAATTAACAGATATCTTATCCAAAAAAATAAACGGCCCAATCAGTCTATGAATCCACATCTTAATCCATCCATTGCCGAAATTACTCGTGATTGCGGTAAAGAAATGTAAACAACTTTTGATAACCCCAAGAAGGGAATTGGGGGCCGAGGCCGACCCCGTAGCTGCAGTTAGATAAAGAAAAGCAGACAAAAGAATTTATTACGGTTCTCGTTGTGTGAAAAAACCGAACGAGCGGGTTTTGTTTTAACGTAACCACTAACCAGCAGCAAATTCGGCGAGAATTAATCTGGCGAAACTAAAAGCCACATGTCGCTCCCTCACTCAAATACTCAGACCCATGACATGTAACCGCTCCACCTCATTACCGCCACTAATCTCAACTCCACTCCACATACGCCATTGGATGGCCTACGCTCTTTTGCCTTTCATTATGACTTGTTTGGTAATGTCTGCTAGCTAGATTAGTGGTTCAAAATCAGAGACCACATCATCTATCATGGATGAGGGACTAAATTTAAAGTTTTTGTGTTGTGAATAATACATATGGAGTTAAAAGAATCACCCCACGTATTTAGATTTCTGAATTGCCCGAATCCAAATCAATCCAACACATGTGATGTTTTACTTTAAATTCAGGATGATCTTAACCGTAGCATACTAGCAAGCTCACTCCTCTTGGCTCGGGAGGTATAACTTAGTTGGTAGAGGTTGGACGTTTAATTATTCGGACATTAATGATAGTATCTTATACTTGAACCAACTATTCACTTTTTCTAATTAATGGAGAAGATCAGGACCGAAACATGACAATTTTTTTGAATATTTAGTGTCAGATGAAATACAATATTCAACATGACGTAATACTACACGGTAAATTTTTGAGGTGTATTAATCTTCCATCATAATTGGCCACTAAGCCGAAAGCAAGTGGAAAATTGCAAAGAAGAAGTAATTTCATAACTAAACTCATTTTGGCAACCTGAAATTTGTGGAAGAATGATAGAGTAATTAATTAGATTCAAATATTGGGATGAACAAATTATTATCAAATTTGATGTATTGATCGAATATGTATGATATGGTATATAAATAATACACGTATAAACTTAAAAATAAGAATGTAAAATTAAAAAACTAAAAACAATTGCTATGGTAACATATATATAATAATTAACTTATTAAAGTAGTTTCAACATATACATAAGAGATTATGATTAGTTTATCGATAAACTTAAGCCAAAAACCTCAGGCACACAATTCAACTATTGTAAGGAGTCGACTTCCAAACTTTCACGTTGTGAGTAATATCGAATGGACATTGGGCGAAACTCCTACATTCATATGTTAACTAACTATATATATGTAATGAAATTAAAACGTTTCAATTAATTTGTTGATTAAAAAATAAAATGTATCACATTTATGTGTAGGATATTATCTCTAGAGATCAATAATTATATAATCTACGTATTAAATCTCCAATATTTATTTAATATTTGAAGTAGCTTAGCCATGACGATCGTTAAAGAGAGTTCAAGGTGTTTTGAATTATCAAAGCACTAATTTTGTATTCTATAGTTAAGCATGTGAAGAATTAATTGTACTTACGGTAATTTTATGAGTCAAAAATGCATATTTTTCGAAGAACTTGTTCTCTTTATTTGTTAATAATGAAGTAAATATTATACATTACTAACTAAACACTTGTTAAATTTATGCCTAAAAATAATTAATATTTTTGTGTCAAACTTATCCTTATGTTTCCTTTTCTCTTATAGGGTTAATTACACTTTCACCCCAAAGAAATTTATTAAACTATAATTAATTATCCTTTTAATTAAATAATTATAATTATACTCTATATGAAATTGAATAATTACAAAAAATATTCATGAATTAAGATTCTGTTAGAGTTCCGGAATATATTGAATGACGTCATAAAAAGGAACATCTAACCACCACCGAAAATACCTTACTTTTTTATATAATGAGTTGCTCCTAAATTTGACTTAGGTATTATTTGTAATATCATATTTCACTTGAATGTTATTTGTAATATCATAAATATTTTTGGTGGTTATATGTAATTTTTTCAAACTAAACTTGAAATGAAATCTTTTATTTCACGTCAAAAAGGGAATATTCTGTTAATTATGGACGAAACTGATCTAATATTGTTCGTAACGGAATCCTAATATATGGATGTCTTTTGTTATTATTCAATTTTGTAAGGGGTATAACTATATTTGTTTGATTAAGAGAGTCATGAATTATAATTTAACAAACTCCTTTAGGGTCTAAGTGTAATTATTCATTTCTAAATCTATAAAAACGAATAGTCCATCCTTTAACTTTAAAAAAGTTGAATGATAAAATTCCCTCAAATTAAACTTTACCACTTGAAAGTATCGCACGATTACGGGCATTCAGTAAGTAATTTCCACCCAAAATCATTGTCATGTAGTTTAAAACAACCACTTAAGCCAGATTTTTCTAGCTGTTGCAACTTTTTCTGGCGAGTAAGTCTAATTTCGATAAATTTTATCTTTAATATGTAATTTTTTTGAAATTAGGAGATAAATTATCAATTTTTATAAACATATGTTCTAAATTTATAAAATTGACGGATGAAATTGCAAAATTTTCCAAAAATACTTTTTGTGGGGTTTTCGGACCTTTTGTCAAATTTTATTTGCTTTCATTATCACCAAACACGCCCTAATCTTGATTTACCAAAATCCTAGGAACAATCAAATTCTCTAAACTCTATAAATACGCGTTACCCATTCCATTCGTTTCTTGAAGGTTCCAATTCTCAACAGAAATCCTTCTGCAGCCACTTCTCTCACCAAAGTTCTCCTTATTTCTCTCTCTACAATGGCGAAAACTTCCGATTCTAGTGTGGATTCTACAAAAACCATCAAGTTTCTCTACAGTTACGGCGGCAGAATCGTCCCCCGCCCCACCGACGGCGTTCTCCGCTACGTCGGCGGTCACACCCGAGTTCTCTCCGTCGAACGTTCCATTGCTTTTTCAGAACTGATGATGAAATTCGGAGAATCGTGTGGATCGTCCATGAACTTGACGTGTAAGTTGCCGAGTGAAGATCTGGATTTGTTGGTGTCGATCAAATCGGATGAAGAACTCAGAAATATTGTCGTTGAGTACGATAAAGCGTCGCCGGAGACGAAAATCAGAGCCGTTCTTTTCCCAGTCAAATCGAAGAAAGCAGTGTCTCCACCGTCATCTCCTATTTCGTGTTTCGATTTTCCCTCGCCGAAGAAACCGCAGCGCGTCAGAGTTCCTGCTCCTCCGCGGTCCTGTTACGCCCCTCCACCGTATGCGGCTGCGTACCATTGTTGCCCTCCGGCGGTTGGATATCCTGTCAGCGCCGCCGGGAAATGCCGCTATTACGAAGGATGGAGTCCAAGGAACA
The DNA here is from genome assembly GCA_958496215.1 of Verbena officinalis. Classification (NCBI taxonomy): domain Eukaryota; kingdom Viridiplantae; phylum Streptophyta; class Magnoliopsida; order Lamiales; family Verbenaceae; genus Verbena; species Verbena officinalis. The sequence continues at coordinate 5,394,136 of OY292385.1, forward strand.
TGAACAATGTGCATAACCTGAATTATTATCCTCGCTCGTATTATCATTATTAGTTTTTTTTTTTTTTTTTTTTTTAATTTTCTTTACACAAGCAAAAGAAAATTAGATTAAGATAACGGTGAATTTACACCTGCAAATTCCAAATTGTTTATTTTAATTTTTGGAATTAGAAATTAAATATTGGTGTGAATTTCTGGAAATTGTGAATTGTTCCGGAAGATGTAATTGTTAGCTGTATAGGACTCTCTGTTTTGTTGATCTTGATTCCATTTTTTTGGAAGAATAATTTGATTTGTCTGCTCAGTTAATAAGCTGTATGAGCCTGTGTGTTTTGATCATAAGTACTGTTTTATATATAAATAAAAAAATTAATTATTTTGATAATAAATAATTAAATTTATAAATATAGTTGATTTATTTGACTAAATTCAATTTTTTTCCACCTGAAATTTAATTTATTAAGTAACTCAAACTTAACATAATTCTAAAAATTCTTTGAAAAAATTAAGTAGTTAGAAAAAAAAATTGACAGACAAACTTTGGAATACTCAGCAAATGTTTTTAGGAGTCGACAACAAAGTCATGAAAAATCCTAACCAGCTTATATTCGCTGCTCATTGCTCACCCCTAATCCATAAGCGATAACTGAAGGATTTTTGTATGATATCCATAAATGACTTGTAATAAGATTGCATATGAAAACAAGATTAGGCTGAGCGATTATCCACAAGACAAGCAAACTCATGGCTTTCATAGCTCTCAAGCAAATCCTCAAATTCGAAAATCTTGAACAAGTCAGATGAATAGACAACCAGCCCTCGTATTAAATTACAAAGATGAGTCTTGGACAACTCAAGAGAGTTGAGCAGGTCGAACCATGACTTGCAAACGCATTTGCAATTTATAATGGTTCTCAGTGGAAGCAAGGAAAGAATGCTGATGATGACTGATGAGTTCTGACGGTAGATTTGTGATGTATCTTCTCTGTTCATTTTGGAGATTATTGCTTATAAAAACAATCTGAAACAAATTACAACTAAAAAACACATTCAGACTTCTCTCCAAAAAAGTTCCAAACTTTATCTATACTATTAATAAAGCATCTTCTTTGGTCTCTTATTTTAATTTGGACCGTTAAAAAATTAAAAAAATTTATTTTTCTTTCTTTTTTCCTCTTTCTTTTTCATGTTCTTTACTTCTTTTTTTTTCTCTCTCCTCCCCACTACTCCTCACAAACTTTCCACTATATTTTTTAGTTTTTTCTAATTCAAATTATAATTTTTTTTACTTATCATAAATAAATTAATATATTAATTCTATGTAATACTTATAAATTTCGACAAAAAAAAATAATATTTATAAATTCTATGTTAGTTCAATTTTATCGTTTTATTAATTAATATCTTATATTTAACATGCACATGTATCGAGTGTGACCATTACTAATCGAAATAATGACTAATCACCTTATAAAATGACGTTTATTAAACTATTTTTTTTTCTAAATATAAAGATTTATTAAACTATGATATATTTCCATTTTTTTAAATTAACAAGAAAAAAAAATTGATGACAAGCAAGTACGAACTATTTTCTCGGTTCTATTATAAGTATTTAGTTTGATTGGATGAAAACTAAAATAGTGTTATCTTCATATTATTATCCTTAAAAGCTGTTATTATTCATAATTAGCATCGTAAAACTATCAGTTCGTTACCGGTAATCCTGTTCGTCAACACAAACATATTTTCGATTTGCAATCTCCATCTTCACACACACGCACACACAGAGTGAAACAGGCAAGAAGCAGCAATCAACAATGGTGCCAATCGATCCGAATATCCAGAATTACCCGATTTTGTCCTACGTGATGGACAAAATCCCCATCCTGACGAGCACCCTGACCGCCGATTTCGACATCGAGAATCCACGGCCGCCGGAGCAGAAGCAACCGGAGCCACATTTCGAGCTAGCCGAGAGAATGCCGCACCTGAGGAACCCCAAACTCATCTCGGCCATGCGCCACGCCGTCAGCGACGTAGCCCAGACGCGATCGGTCCTCCAAGCCATAGGGATCAGGCCCGATCACGAGATTGTGGAGGCCGCACGTTTCAGGCTGACCGAAATCAACGCCTACACGGAGAAGAGCGAGGAGTTGAATAAGGAATACAAGACGCTGAAAACGGTGATTGCGATGGACGAGATGCACGAGGCGTACGGGAGGATGTTGGGTGATGCGGAGAAGAGATTGGAGAGGATTTATGAGGCGGCGGTGGCGGGGCTTGATCAGGTGGCGGAGGATGTTGTGAAGAAGGAGGGGCCGATAAGTGAGGTTAAGGAAATGGAAATGAATGAAGAGGTGCTTAGGATTTTGAAGGAGGCGGAATTTGGGCGGTTTGAGAAGGTGGATTTGTCGAAGAGGAGGTTGAGGGAGTTGCCGGAGGCGTTTGGGCAGCTGAAGCTCTTGGTTGTGCTTAATTTGTCCAATAACCAGCTAGAGGTTGGGATTGCTAGCTTGCTACGTGCATGGATTTTGATTAAATTAACTTGCATTTTTCTGAAAGTTACTTTGAATGAATCTGAATATGTGTTTATATTCTGTTGTGTTATACGTTCTTGTTGATTTATATTTCAATGTTAATGACTGGTGTGAGATTGTTTGACTGTGCATAAGTACTGATTTTATATATACATATATTATTGTTGTAGGAAAACATGCATGGATATATAGTGTGAGCTGATTTTGGTTGTTACATGCAAATAGAGTTGTACAAGTACTCTTTGATTTGAAGTCATTTACTCTTTAAACGATTCATGTGATCGTGTATCGATTCACACTAAAGCTTCAAACGGGCATATCGATTTTGTTGAGAAGGGTTCAAAAATTTTCCTTTTATTCAGCTTTTTTTTTTTTTTTCATTGAGCATATTCACAACTGCACCGTGACGAATAACTTGTTTTGACTACAATTACCATATATTTTGCATTCTTTATGATCTTGATTCTTGAGTCTTTACTGCCAGCATTCCCATGTAGAAAAGATTTCTTTTTGTGGTGTGGATTCATTGATAATCATATAATGTTCTTTACAACTTAAAAACATTTGACTTATGTTTAGTCACTGTATGTTTACCTTCTATGATTATGTTTTAAAACTCGTGCTTGTTTTATGGTCTGTCTAATGAGTTTCTCGCAATGGATACTGTGAGTCTGAGAAGGACTAGGTGAATAGCAATATCATTTTATTTTTTCTGGTGAAGAAGATGAATTTTTGCATGATGCCACAGGTCTTTGAAATTTTATCGTCTTTTGTTGATTTTTGCATGCCTTTTCGATAAACTATAAAGAGTATTCACATTCTTTTTGCAATTTATCGATCTTCTGAACTTATGGTTTAGAGTCATATATTACACTAAACCAAACAATGAAGTAGAAACTTTTATTTGTGCGCTCCATTGTTGTCAACTTACACAATTATTGAATTGAGATTAACTGAATTCAGGGATTAAAATCTAATTAAAGCTGTTGTTTGCCTGTTTGGTGTGTAGAAGATGGGATTATTCTTGCATGCTTTGTGTTCATTATCCATATGAAAGTGGGAACTTTATTCTGTTTCTAACTCAGAAATTGACATTTTTTCTGTGAGTGAAACAGGCAATTCCCCAATCAATTTCAGGATTAGAAAATCTTGAGGAGCTCAATCTTTCAACAAATCTTCTCGAGTCATTGCCTGATTCCTTTAGGGAGTTGTATAATTTGAAACTTTTAGATGTCTCTGGAAACAACTTTTCGGCTCTGCCAGAATGCGTCACACATTGCAGGTAAAAGAAAAACTCTAAATACATCGAAAAAACAAAATGGAGAATTAACTATCCCTGAGGTTTGCACTAACTACAATCAGCCTATTTGAGGGAATTTTTGGCATTAAAGTGAATACCAGGGTGTTTTTTGTAATTTCTGAAACATAGGGACTAAATTTGTAATAGCACAAACCTCAGGGTCATATATGTAATATAACCCCCAAAAGGCAAAACTTAACTTGTTTACTTTCCATGTTCTGCTCGAAACCTTCCTTCATTTTCCCAGGGCATTGGAGGAGTTAAACGCGAGTTTCAATAAACTCACTCACTTACCAACAAATTTCGGATACGAACTCGTGAATCTTAAAAAGCTCTTTCTATATCTGAACAAGCTCCGCTCTCTTCCTTCATCTATCGGTGACATGAAATCTTTACAAATTCTGGACGTTCATTTCAACGAGCTTCACGGCCTTCCGACTTCAATAGGGAGACTGTCGAATTTGGAGATCCTTAATGTTAGCAGCAACTTTAGCGACATGACTGAACTTCCCGAAACAGTTTCTGATCTTTCCAATCTGAAAGAACTGGATTTGAGCAACAACCAGATTCATAAATTGCCAGACACTTTTGGCAAGATGCTCTATCTGGAGAAGCTTAATTTGGACGAAAACCCTATCAAAATCCCTCCAAAGGATACTCTGAGAAAAGGAGTTGATGCTGTCAAGGTTTATATGGCCAAAAGATGGGGTGAGATGATGCTGGAAGAAGAGAGGAGGAGATTGGTTGAAATGCAAGAGAAGTCGGCACAGACCGGAATATTGACTCGAAGCACGTCTTGGTTGAATAATGTGGTCACAAATGTTTCTGGTACCGTTACCGGATACTTAGGAAGCATGGGAAAGACTGAGGCCGATCGTCACCTGGATAAGGAGTACTAATTTAATCTCGTTTTCAGGATACAACTTTTATTCATTTCGATTTCTTCCTAAGCCATTACCTCAAAAAAAAAAACATATCTTTTTCCCTCTTGCTGGAAAGTAAGCTGATTTTTGCCATACATTCTTTTTTTTTTTTGTATTTTTTTTTCTCTTCATGCTCAAGTGGAGCAATCAAATAACTTAAATAAAATAGTACATTGGTTGAAGGGGGCTGATTTTGTCATGGTGGAATGCTTCCATGTTTATTAGAAAATTAGATACTCAGAGGAGAACATATCATGCTGGTATGATCTCAGTCAATTTTCAACTTTTTGACTATTGTGAGCATATAATGATTTTGTAGAATACCCTTTTGTACATGATGAAATATTGAAATAGACTAATTAAGATGTATCAATTAGTAGAACAGAGTGTTGAATCAAGACTTTGAGTATATAATCAAGGAGGATTTATATCTGAATATCCTCAAGTTTGAGATATTTACAATTTATTTCTCTAGTCTGAGAAATAACGATATAGTGTTTAACATTTCACGAAAAACTTGAAAATTATGTTCGATTATGAAAGTGATGATCATTGTGAAGCTTGTCATTCATATATTGCTTATTATAAGTGTATCAAAACATTAGCGATTGATTATATTGTTATTTTTGAAATTAAAGGATGTAAATTGTAAGAACTCCGAATTTGCTGATATTCTGATGTAAAATTGAAATCTTGTTCTTATCTTCTCGAGATTGCCATCCATGGTAGGCTCAAAATCATATTGCCATTTTTTGAAGTTTGCATCCCTTTCCTTACTTTTAAATTCTGACTTGGTTCATAGTATCTTTTGTACCTTGAGTTAAAAATTAAAATCATAGTGCCATATGTACCTTTCTTATTACATGCACAAATTTCTAATCTAAGGCTAAGGATGTGGTACATTGGAAAATGTACTTTTTATCTTTACATGGGATTGTAAAAATAAAATATTATCATCCTTAGCATTGGGAAATCAACACTACAAGACATGCAATGTATCTCCTAGAGATACTAATACATATATTCAATAACTATTATGCACCAAATATTTTTAAAAATCCTACTCTATCGTATCATGTAGTGTCAGTATTCGGTACTGTGCTAGTAGATATTTTTCTGGTGTAAAATATTAAAAAAAAATTCATGTCGTCGTATCTATTTCGTATCGTGAACATGTTTCATAGCTAAATAATTATGTGATTATCATCCATTATTGTCAAAAGTTAGTAAGTAAATTATTAAGGTTGGTATCCCTAATTGCCAACCTTGCCATGTGCTGCACATGGCTGCCCAATTCCTTTCCCATTCTCCAACCCATAATTCCCATTATACATCAAAAACCCAACACAAATAACAACTAGACTAGAGACTCCCATTTCTTCTTTCATCAAACATTCTATCATAATTCATAAGTTCATAACCAATTTGATGAACCAAATTTCCAAAACAACCAAGAACACAACATGCCTCTTCTTCTTCTTGATATCCTTCTATGTTTTTTTCCTCTCATCACTTGACAAAAAAACCTACTCTTTTGGCTATTACGCGTCGATTCTACCGCTTCTACTGGCATTTCTCCTCGCAGTATTGATTGTTTTCGCGGTCAGGACAACGATCGTGACGTGGATAACGGTGATGGTCCTTTTGGCGTTTGCCGGGAAACGGCGCCGGGTTCTGGCTAAGGAGGGAAGGAAAATCACGTCGGATGTGGCAATGTATTTAGCGCAGGTTGTGCTCAAGGAGAGGAGCCTTGTGGCTTTTGGATGTGCCACTATTGCCAGCCTAGTTACAATGACTTGGCTTAGAATTGCATAGATCTTCGATTTTAATTTGTTTTTACTTTTTAGTAGTCTAATTTTATAAGTTTGCTATACGTTTTTTCACATGTTTTCACTTTTTGCTACACACGGAATGCAAATTGGATTTTCTAATTTTTCTTATATGTATATTTGATATTTTTCTTTCTTTTTTTGGCGATTTTTAAGCTAAATATCTCATTTTCTTCTGTTGTAAATAATTTTTATGGGAGAAACTTTTAGTTTGCGTTCCTTGTTTAATTGTAGTTTAGGGATAATTTCAGCTTTCTTAGATAATTTATGGTAGAGACCTAAAGTTGTGCTTATATTTGACTAGGAAATCTAATAATTTGTGTATTTTGAATTATATAATTGCAAATGAAAAAGAAAAGAAAAAGTAATTAGAATATTTTAAACTTTAAACTGATCATAACCTTGCATTGTCCCTTAGGTGGCTCTTTTGCAAGTTCCAAAGCTTTTTAATGGTCTCCTTATGAATTGAAGTAAAAAAAATATACTTCCCATCTTATATTAGGGATAAATTAATTACATCCAGACTTTATGAGAGTTTAGGAAATTACAAGTGGTGACCCTCTTAGTTAAAATATTATATTTATATCTTATACGTGTTTTATAAATATAAAAAATACCTAAGAATTAGGGTTTCGTTAGATTCGTTATTTTTAAAATGATGTTATAAAAAATGAATAATGAAATACCAAAATACCTTTAACATATTTTTGTCCTTGAATTTCACTTGTGTGTTATGTGTAATATCACAAATATCATTAGGGGTTATATGTAATTCTTTTTTTAAGTGCAAGGGCATAACAGTCCATTCACTGAAAAAAATGAAATATTTCATTAAATTTCTAATGAAAACCTAATGACCCCTAATGTAACCCTAATTTTTAGATATTTTTGTAATTATGAAACTCGTATGAGATGTAAGTATAATATTTTAACTGAGAGGATCACCACTCGTAATTTCCTTAAACTTCTTTTTTTTTTTTTTTTGGTTAAACTAATTTCCTAAACTTCTATGGGTCTCCATTTGCTACCTCAAGTTTGGGCTTTCAAACGAGCCCATCATATATCCCAACACCAAACGAGGCCTCAAGCCCACATAAAAGGTGGGCTCCACATCAGCTGCTCGACTCCATAGTACCTTATCATGAACCCACCCTCACCAAGGTGATAGATAATGCATTAATTAATGCAGTTGATAAACTAGACGACTTTTTGAGTTTCCTTTGTAAGCAAGAAAGAAAGAAAATAAAATTTAAATGGAAAAATAAATTCACACTCTTAATATACTCATACCACCCACCCTTCCCATTATATACACGTCTCGTCTCCGTTTCTATTTCTGTCGTAATTTTATCGCTCAACGATCGAAAGTGTGGAACGCGGCTCACGGATACGCGTGGATTCCCGAAGACATCATCCTCTTTTGTGTTTTGATAATCTCTGACCTAATCGGTGTGAAATTCCTTTGCGATTTCTGTTTTTGCATGTTTTTTCCTGTGAAATTTTTGATTAATTTCTAGAGTTAGGGGTTTTTCCTTAAATTTTTCATTCTGTGTTTATTAGCAGCGAAACGAGGGCGTAAAGGGCTTCTGTTTGCAGTTTTCCTGATTTCTGTGGCTATGGAGGCTTCTTCTACTGTTGTGATCAAGGTTCTTTTTTCTTTCCTCTGCTATTATTTTGATGTTGGGTTGAGTTGACTGTCATCATGCGTTTGTGTATGTCTTTATCTATCTGTTTTTGTAATTTTTTGGATGTGATTTTATTTCTTTTACTTTTAATATATGCTTGGAGAAGAATTTCTGAAGCTGATTGTACTAAAGCTCGTCGCTTGTTTGGTTTCTTATTGAGGTTTCGCTTTGTTAATGTTTATGTCCTGTTTTCCTTCTGTGACTTTTGGATATGTATGTGCGTTTAACATGCATAGATGAATTTTGTTTTTGTGCTTGGTTTTAAGATGACTCGGTATGATATCGTTGTTATGGTTTCTACAGGTCAAGCATGGGGAAATGCTTAGGCGTTTCAGTGCCCCGATTGTTAATGGACAGCTGAATCTTAGTATTGATGGACTGAGAAAGAAGATCCTTTCCCTCTTCAACTTTGCTCCTGATACTGAGCTGACACTTACTTACATAGATGAAGATAGCGATGTCGTTACTCTTGCTGATGATGAAGATCTAAGTGACGCTGTCAAGCAGGGCTTAAATCCCTTGAGAATTACTGTTAAAGTGAATGCGGATAAAAATGGCAGAGAGTATAATCATTCAAGTGGAAGTTCGACTCCCATGAGATCTCCACCATTGCCAAATCTGAACATTGGTATCTCTGAAATTGTAAAGACCTTACCAGAGCCTCTACATGAGACTCTTACAAAACTCTCAGCTGATTTTGTATCTACAGCATCCTCAACTGCTCCTGGAATTGCTGAGCTTTGTGACTACTTCTCAAAAGTGGGCTTGTCCTACTTAGGTCAGCTCTCAGAGTTCCAACCTGACATGCAGGGTGTTGTTCCTGAAAGCAGCACAGCTGCTACCAAAACTAAGGATCCAGAAAACGTCAAGGTTAAATCAAAAAAGCCTGTGCCTGAGGCATCACAGAAAAGTAATGAAGTGAAAGTTCAAAATGTAACTGCAGGAAGCAAGGAGGGTTCTTCTTTTGGCTTTAATGCTGTCGCTGAGGCTCGGGACTCTCAGAATCCTGATGTCTCCCATCCTAAATCAGGCACTGTTTCCCGTACTGTTGGTAGGAAAGTAGATGCCAAGAAGATAATTGAAAATGTTGATGCTTCCGCAAAATCTCCTGGAAGTTCAAATTTTCCAGGTTCATTTTGTGTTCCTAGTCCCATGTATGAGTGCCCATTTTCTGGAAATGTCTCAGCTGTTCCGTCACTTCCTGCTTCTGACGCAGTTCCCTTTAGGAGAAGTGTTAGTCAAAATGATAGCAGCGGCACTATCTTCCATCGTGGCGTTCGTTGTGATGGATGTGGTGCCTATCCCATGTCAGGCCCTAGGTTCAAGTCGAAAGTGTAAGAACCAATGGTGCTAATCATTATACTTTATTGTGTTAATGTTATGCAGGTTTTATGTTCAGACACTAACACATGTTCACATCTCTCCCTACTGCAGAAAGGTGGACTATGATCTTTGCAGCATTTGCTTTGATGAAATGGGCAACAGCAGTGACTATATCAGAATGGACCGCCCAGTAGTTTATCGTCATCACTATCCTTTTAAGGTTTTGCATGATTCCGTATGTATAAAATTCATCCATTCATTTCTTTCTTTCTTTCTTTCTTTGTTAGCTCCGTTTTAGAGTACTTGGTTACCGTCATCTCTTACCAATTTCAGCGAGGTAGGGACAGGGCTCCTACTTTACCACCTGTTATTCTCAGGGGTGCTAAGGGTAAACAAGGTGCTGTCAAGCTGGACAGCCGCTTCATTCAAGATGTGAATATCATTGATGGTACTGTTATGGCACCTTCAACTCCGTTCACCAAGATATGGAGAATGAGGAACAATGGTACTGCAGTGTGGCCCGCCAAATCACAACTTGTTTGGATTGGAGGAGATAAATTAAGCAATGCACTCTCTGTTGAAGTAGAGGTCAGTGATGATATCATCTTATATAGTTTCTATGTTGCAGTGCATCTAATCTGTGTTCTTGTTAATTGCCAAAGAAAAAAAAACCTAGATACGATCAGTTACGATGGGTTTCATTTTGTGCCAGATTCCTCCAGCAGGTTTGCTTCTTGATCAGGAGCTTGATGTTGCAGTTGACTTCATTTCTCCCCAGCTTCCAGGCCGGTATATTTCTTACTGGAGAATGGCCTCACCATCAGGACAAAAGTTTGGGCAGCGTGTTTGGGTTCTCATTCAGGTAGGCCCGTTATCTGATTATGGTAGTGTTTGCAAACTCTAAGAAAAGCATTTTTGTACTTTTAGCTCTTTTTTTCTAGTTACTTCGAGAGTGTGTGGAAAAGTAGCTTCTGCTTATTTTAAGCAGAAAAAAGCTAGAAGCTAGAAAGACCAAAGGACCTGCTTTGGCTTCAGCTTCAAGCTTCAAGCTTCTAGGTTATTTTCGTCAATAAGTGGAAGTTTCTTGAGAGTAGGAAAAGTGCTTTTCAATATTTTTCAACCAAACAATCGATGACTACTTTTTATGCTTTTCACTTATTTTTCCAAACACTACCCACCTTTACTAGTCCGACCTTTTGCAACTTTTGCTTCCTACTTTAACAAAACAGAAGTTTTTGCAAAAAACTCCCATATTAAATTTGTGTTACTGTTCTTACTGGGATTCTTTCCACTCAGGTTGATGCTTCTGTTATAGAACCTCCACGTGAGATTGTTAGGAACTTGAACCTCAACTTACCACCCCCTGTGAGCAGCTCATTAACTGATCCCGAAATAATAAACGTCGAGCCAGAACCATATGTAAATAACCTCCAACCTGATAACTCCAAAGGAATAATGGTAAATGTTGAACCAGAACCGTTTGCTAAAAAAACCCAAAAACCTGATAACTCCAAAAGAACAGTGGTAAATGTTGAACCAGAACCATTTGCTAAGAAAACCCACCAACCTGATAACTCCAAAAGAATTGTGGAACTAGTGCAACCTGCCACGGACTTGCAGCAGCAGCAGCAGCCGAACAATGAGCAGGAGTTGAAATTCCCAATTAATGATAACTTGCTGGTTGGAAATGGAGCATCAGCTTTTCTTCCGGCTTCTGCTTCTCACTCATCAGTTTCATATCCTATCATTGATCTGTCAGATGTTCCTGCGCCTGCAGCACCGCCTCTTGCAGGTGCTGTGGACCTGCGGGGAAAGAATCAAGTGGAGGAGAAGCTTCTTAGGGAACTTGAGGAAATGGGGTTTCGACAGATTGATCTGAACAAGGAAATCTTGAGGAAGAATGAGTATGATTTAGAGCAGGCTGTGGATCATCTCTGTGGTGTTGCTGAGTGGGATCCTATCCTTGACGAGCTTCAGGAGATGGTCAGTTAATAATGATCCGAATTTTAGCTTTCTGCTTCATGTTTATATGTTCTTTAAGCTTAGAGGATGGTACTACTTGTTTAAAAAAAGTAGATTTCATAGTGTTCGGATTAAAATAAGACCATGAGCTTATAAGAGCTTGGGCAATTGGTTAATAATATGGTCAAAAGTAGGGATGTGGAGTTTATAAGCTCCTTGAATAGAAAATTAGACAACTAATTTTTAGACAGCTTATAAGCGGTTTAGAAGAGCTTTTACGCTTAGCAAATCACGGTCTTATTCTACTTGTAATGATTGCTATATGGGTTTTTGTGATGCAGGGTTTTCATGATACTGAGATGAACAAGCAACTGCTGAAGAAGAATAATGGAAGTATCAAGCGTGTCGTCATGGATCTCATCGCTGGAGAGGAGTTTTAATATATAAATGAAAGGTTGTACACGATGCTACAAATAAATGTGTGGACTTGGGGAGTCTGTATGGGCTGACTAGTTTTATGCTTATGATTGATCTAATTATCCGTGCTGTTTGAACTTGTTATGGTTTGTTAATACAAGTAATTAAGTGCCTTCAAATATGCTTTTAGCGGGTAGTTGATGTTTATTTAAGTTTCTGACTCCTGGTAGACGACTCAAGATTCTTACTGTGTTTCAAATTTGGTAGTTTAGGGAACTACTGAATTTGCAATATTCAAGCTTGTTAGGGAGGACTCTGCTTTTTGGTTGAAAATTGTATTATAGCTGCTGGGGAGTGCTAAATCTGAGTTCCCTAATGAATATTTCTTATCTGCTTGATAAGATGTGAAATTTGTCTTGGATTAGTTGGAAGATGGCTAAGGATTACTGAAACAAAAGGGAATAGAGCTTCTCATGTTGTAACTGTAGTATATTCACAAGGGGGCTTGCATAATGAAAGTGGGAATCTCGAATTGTCAAAAAGTGATTTCACTATGTAAGTGGGGATTTTTCCCGTAATTGCTATGTGAAGCAGACCAAGTATATAAATAAGGAATAATTACACAAAAACTTTTAAAAATTCGAAATACCATTAAAATTTTACAAGTATTTTTCTAGTAAATTGAAACCTTACAAATATTTCCTTGATACATAAAAACACTTTTAAAAATTCGAAATACCATTAAAATTTTACAAGTATTTTTCTAGTAAATTGAAACCTTACAAATATTTCCTTGATACATAAAAATATATACATAATATCGATAGTGAAATCTTAAAAGATACAAACCCCATAAGATTTTGTGTAAAAGATGCAAATTCCAGCAGGTTTTGTGTAATTGACTCTATAAATAAAGATGATGGTAATAATAAATTATTTTTATTTTATGTTACTTTAAATGCTAAAGTTATTCCTTGTCATTCATAAAATACAGACACAGTTTTTCGATATTTTACATTACAAAAGTGTTCGATACGGAGTGTCGGACACGATACTACAATCACAAATCTTCCGCAATGCATCTGGCAGTTCATTTCTATGAATGTTTAATCACAAATCTTCCAGAAAGCATCCGGTCTACATGATCTAATAAACGTGTCAACTTCCCCAGAATCAATTCAGCCTTCCTTCACAATCATGATTCATCTCCCACATCAATTATTCCTAAATAGCAAACATCTGAAAACTGACTAAAGAGAAGCATCAGATTCATGAATAGAAAAAAGCAAATATCTCAAAAGAATATCTTCTCCAAGCCCTCCTCATCTATAAACTTCTGAGCCCTCATCACATATTTCTGCAGAGCAAAACGAGCTAAGTAATTAAGGAAGCAGAAAAAGAATGCGCAGAAGCTATTACGGTACTGGGGACTCGAGATCCCCCATGGATGAATTCATCGAGCGCATCACAAGAATGCAGAGAACGCCAACCGTGATACCCGATTTTCCCAGCTTCCCTAATGTCCACAAAGTTCTCAACAACAACAACGTGGAGAAGCAGAAGCAGAAGGAGAATCATCACAAGAAAGTTCACTTTGCTGAAAAAGGAAAGACTACTGAGACTGAAGATAGAAGCATCAATGTGGAAGCTGATGATGTCATCCAGCAGAAGCACCAAACTTTTGCCCTGTGCAAATGGGACACCTATAGGGCTTAATAGATACTGTTAGATCATGTTATTTAGTGTTGAGAAAAATAACATGTCTGCGTTTAATATATAGATTACTTGTATCTCTTTCCTAAGGGATAATTACCAAATGCCTCACTGAGTTTGGCTCAAATATGGAAACCCATGGGGTTTCAAAAATTACTAATTCCCCCTCTCACGACTACTTCAGGAGGGAGTTGGTAATTTCTGAAACCTCGAGAGGTTGTATTTGAGAAAAACTTTAGGGGTAGTTGGTAATTACCCCTTTCTCTAGCAGCCAATCTTTCTTGCCAGCAATATATCAAGTAAGATTGTATTAAGATGATTTTCACATTCTAATATAAAAGAAGTACTAGTTATTCACTATGAAACACGAAAATGGCGACACGGATACGACACGGATTTATTTCGATATTTTATGCTAGAGAAGTGTCCGACACGGGTATCTGACATGATGTCAGACACGACACGACAAGACATAATAGAATTTTTAGAAGTGTACGTGAATTATTCATTTATTTCCACTTCAGATGCTACACATTCATTATTTTACATTAATACATTATTGCTTTCTTTACTAAAATACTAAATATAAGCAAACATAGATTCTCTCATATTTGCTTAAATGACGGTCTAGATCAGAAACGGAGGCAATACCCGGGGCCAGAACCCTATTTTTATATACAAAATTTAGAAAATTTGTGATTTCACCCACACTTATTTAAAATTTATACTCCTACTTCTTCAAAAATCGTGGTTTTGGCCCCTCACTCATATAAAAAATATTCAGCATTGTACTTATATTCTGGATGCTTTAATCTCCCTTAATTCTTGGCTCCGTCCCTGATTGAGATATGAATACAATTTATCTATCTAGCAAAGGTAACTTTTAGGTATAATTACACAAACCACTTACATTTGCTTAAAATTTGCGGAAAATCATCAAAATCTTATAATTTTACAAATATCTCCTGGTCGACTGAAATCTTACAAATATCTCCTTAAAACATAACATGCACACACAACATGTCTAAAAAACCTTACAAATATCCCCATCAGGAGGTAAAAGTTCCGATAATGAAATTATAAAAGGCAAAGAATTTTGTGTAATTAACCCTAACTTTTATATTCCTAGCCATTTACAATTTCTTCTTTTTCAAGCTTTCCTAATTTATCTCACTTTTCCGACAGTTTACTTGGTCATCGGGTGCATACGCTTGGCGAAAACCCAGGTACTCCATTATTGAGGTCATATATTTCAACCATACCCAGATGCTGGTTGAATTAATAAAAGTCTTGCAAAAAAATGAAATGTCAAGAACCTCGTCGTTATTTACGCTACTTGAGGGATTATTTTGTAATTTTCGTTAACCTCAGGGGTGGTAGATGTATTCGCTCTAAAAGAAATGCCCAAATTTAATTCAGAATCAAATAGATGAAACACACAGAATTACATTATATTTCGTTCAATTCAATGACTTTAAAAGCTATTACTACTGACATCCCACTGACCATGCAACAGAAAATTTAATTGCTTAAAAAAATCTTAGAATAATTACAAAAAACATTCTGAGGTTAGGTCTTTTTCAGAAAAGATCTTGAAACATTATCAATACCCGTTTTACGCCGTTTACAAAAGGAAATTAAAACTTTGAAACATTACGAAAATTACCTTGAGGTTTGCAAAATATCATGAATATCCCCTAAAACTAACGGAAAAATTGTAGATTTTGGGAATATTTGTAATGTTTCAAGGTGTGATCGTTATATTTTGCAAACCTTAGGGGTAAGGTGTTTTTCATAAATGGTAAACCTCAGCAGTATTCATAATTGACGCAAAAATCTAATCAACACTTGGATACACTAACTGTTTATCATCAAAAGAGCATCGGCATCAAATCATTACAGAAAACATCAACCAAGTTCAGAAAAACATTTCCAAACTGAAGGAGCAAAAATCTCATTTCTTTCAATAGACAAAGGCTGTCAAAAATTGCTCTAAGAACCAGAATCAATTGAAACAAATTTAACTTCTCACTGAATCATCACAACAAAGCTCTTAAGCTAAACTAACGCACTAAAGCATTAAACAAGCAACCTCCAAAAAAAACCTTGATCGTATACGACAATTAACAAACCTTCCATAATCATCCTCTCTACTCGATAATTGACTGAATCACACCAGCTCCCACAGTCTTCCCACCTTCTCTAATAGCAAATCGCATCCCTTGCTCACAAGCAATCGGCATTATAAGCTCAACCTCCATTTTCACCCGATCACCAGGCATAACCATCTTCGACTCCTCATCCTTATCGTTCATAATGGTGTTCACTTTCCCAGTCACATCTGTAGTCCTCATGTAAAACTGAGGCCTATAACCTGCAAAGAAAGGTGAATGCCTTCCACCTTCTTCTTTCTTCAACACATAAACAATAGCCTCAAACTTCCTGTGAGGCGTGATAGATCCAGGCTTGGCTAAAACCATTCCTCTCTGAATATCAATCTTCTGAACACCTCTCAACAACAACCCCACATTATCTCCAGCCATGGCTTCATCTAAAGTCTTCTGAAACATCTCCACACCAGTAACGGTCGTGTTCCTCGTATCTTTCAACCCCACGAGATCCACTATCTCGCCAACACGAACAGTTCCTCTCTCTACTCTCCCCGTGGCGACCGTTCCTCTACCTGTAATGGAGAAAACATCCTCAACGGCCATCAAGAACGGTAATTCGGTCTGTCTCTGAGGGATGGGAATGTAATTATCAACTTCGTCCATTAACTGGTATATTTTATCAACCCACTGGTTCTCGCCCCTCTTAATTCCAGGATTCTCCATTAGAGCCTCTAAAGCAAGTAAAGCAGAACCGGAAACAATTGGGATATCGTCGCCGGGAAATTCATACGAGGAGAGCAATTCTCTTACCTCCAATTCGACCAACTGAAGCAGCTCCTCATCGTCAACCTGATCTTGTTTGTTCAAGAACACCACCATATTGGGAACTCCAACTTGTTTAGCTAACAAGATGTGTTCTTTTGTCTGCGGCATTGGGCCATCAGCGCCGGAAACAACCAAAATTGCTCCGTCCATTTGGGCTGCTCCAGTAATCATGTTCTTCACATAATCGGCGTGCCCGGGGCAGTCAACGTGGGCGTAATGACGATTCTCCGTCTCGTATTCAACTGTAGCGGTGTTAATTGTGATTCCGCGAGCTCTCTCTTCAGGGGCGGCGTCGATTTCGTCATATTTCTTTGGGGCTGAGTTTCCCATCGAGGCTAAGGCCATTGTGAGAGCGGCGGTGAGAGTGGTTTTTCCGTGGTCGACGTGGCCGATTGTGCCAATGTTGACATGGGGTTTCTTCCGCTCGAACTTACCACGGGCGGCGCGGATGGAGAAGCGGCGGAGGGAGGTTGGTGCGGCCGCGGTGGCGGAATTTAGGAAAAGTGTAGTCGATGAGGGAATGAAGGAAGAGGAGAAACTAATTTTAGCTGGTTTGGAAGAAGTGGGGTTTTGGAAAGGAGGGGTTGAGGATAGGTACGAGGGTTTTCCGACAGCTGTAGCGGCGGCGCTGATTGAGGCCATCGCGGAGACCTCGGCGGTGGTTGAGTGTGTGAGAACTGAGAAAGGAAGTAGAGGATAACTGAGAGAGAAAGAGATGAAAATGGAGAAAATGTAAGAGATAGAGTCCAGACTGCAGAGTGGTAATGTTATCCCTCTCTTATCATCCTGACTCTATCCATTTTGAAGTTCACATTATAATTTTTTTTTTAAAAACACACGATAGTATTTTTAGAAATATTTGTATTATTTTATTATCTTTTAAAATCTCAAGATCTTCCAAAATGAGCACTAACTAATGAATCTTTACCTTTTGATCTTGGGCAAGACCAAAAATCTTCTTTCAGAATTTTTCAGCATTAAGGAAGTTAGTAACGGGAGTCTAAACCCACATCCACGAAGATGCTTCTTTCCAGTAGGATTAGAATACTTGAAGCACGCGCTTAATGTAATTCATCAATTATTCTCATTTTGGAAGATCTTGAGGTTGTAATTCCTCTTTCAATTTAGGATTTTAAAAAGTGAAATTAGGGATATGCTAAAGAGGATAACGGTTTGGGCAGGTTAAATTTGCGCCAAGTGAACTTCCATTAGTCATGAATAACGGTTTACTTGACGTAAGGACATATATTAATAAATTTTAGACTTGTAAGAATATAATCGTCTAATGACCTATAGTTCAAGAATAGAAATGTTATTTTCCCAAAGCACCAAGTGAACTTTCGTTATTCAATAATGATTGACTTGATGCAAGGACATATATTAACAAATTTTAGACTTGTAACGACGCAACGTGAGAGTCAAAAACTTGTAATAACATAATTGAATAATGGTCAATAGTTCAATGACGTAAATAAACAATAACAAATAGATCTTCAATAGGAAAAAAAGAAGGGATAATTATAAAAATATCTTTTTTTCTAAAAACATTCTGAAATTTCGAAACACTACAAATACCTCTGATTAGCTGAAACCTAACAAAATATCTCATTTGAAACATAAAAATATATACATAATATCAACTGAAAAACCATACAAATTTCCCCCTTGAGGTAAGTATAACGTTATAAGATTTCAAGTTATTTTTTGTAAACGGTATAAACCTCAGCAGAATTTTGATAACTTGCCCTAAATAGAAAACACAGGTTTTCATGTCTGCAATATAAATGATATATAAAGCCATAATAAAGCAATAATCTTTTGGTATCGTCTAATGCAAACAAATATCATTCATAATTGAATCTTGTTTTCATCTTCCCTTAATTGTGTTGAAAAAATTTACATAAATTCACAAATACTGCAAATCATTCAATTAAAATACTATCCAAATTATTTTTCTACCTGTGAGTTAGACAAGCATACTGAAGACTTATGCCCTGATTCATAATTATTAGGGATAACTACGAAAAAACATCTTAAGGTTCACTTTTAAATCCAAAACACCACTGAAATCTTGAAACCTTAGGAGTACGTTCCTGAGTTTTCATGCCGTTTATATTCTTACCTTGAAACCTTGAAACATTACGAAACTTACCCTGAGGTTTGCAAAACATTACGAATTCCCCCTAAAACTAACGGAAAATCGTTGACTTTTGTTGAATTTGGGGATATTTGTAATGTTTCAAGGTTTCAGTGGTGTTTCCCAATACTTTGCAAACCTCACGGGCTATCCGTAAGGTTGCAAGATTTCAGTGGTTTTTTGGTATAAAGTGCAAACCTCAGGGGTTATTCGTAAATGACCCTAATTATTATTTTGTTTAATGACCTCCCTTGTCAGGAATCTTCCTTGAAGCTATCTTCTTGTTACACATGCTAAGAATCCTCTGACAAGTCTCTTGAGGAAGTTCCTTCAAAAGCTCTAAAATGGCTACTTTATGCTTCTTCTTAAGTTCATCCAACTCCTTCAGCTGCTCGTCCAGCACATGCTCGAGCTTCTCGATAATAAGTTTGACATCACTCGAATCATTTTCATCAGACACCATACTTTTTTCCTGTTTTTTCTCATCATGGTGATCGGCATCGTACTCCACGTGCCTGAGAGGAGAAGCGCAATAGGAAATGTTGACATCTTTATGACTAATAGGAGAGTGCGAGTTCTCTTCAGACGAGCTGTCTTCTGGTGGCAATAATTCAGATGGCAAGTGTCTTAGTGGAGATGTTTCGCCAGCTTTGGGTGAATTGGACCAATATTTTCTGCCGGATGGAAGTCTTTCCAGAATAAGAGGACCAGATTGGAGGGGATCATTTGCCATTGGGGAAGCATCTTCTTGAGCAAAGCGTTCTGGAATTGCTTCACCGTATAAAGTGGTACTGTTGCTTGAGAGTTCTTTGGGAACCCAATCGGGAATATGGGCTGAGATTTCGGAGTCTATCATTGCAGCAATAACTGTGACGTCGTGATCTGTCAAATCCAGCTCTTCAACCATTTCGCCAGCAACAGCAGTTGAAGTATCCTCCTCGATGTCAAATGGAAAGTGAATGTTTCGAATATTATCTGAGCTCAAACGAAATTAAGAATGTTGGTTTTCTTTGTTAGAACAAGGATTTGATGTTGAAAAAGCAAACAAATAATATGAACTAGCGTAAATGATACACTCGATGCATTTGCAGACAAATAGAGAAAATACTTTTTTGTTATCCGAACTATACGCATTTTTACATTGTGCCATCCAAAATCATTTTTTGGTGGTTTTGAATATTGGAAAACCGCTAACGTGCAAGTCACTTGAATAACATAAGGGCAGTATTGTGCAGCTCAAGGCATAAATATTGTTCCTGTAGGTGTGGAAAATGAATCATTTATGCTTTGAATTGCACAAAGTTGCTCTTTGAGTTGTTCACATGCAGTTTTCCGGTAGCCGAAACCTCGAAAATGGTTCCAGATAGCAGGAGTAAAAAATGCATAATCCAGATGGTTGTTAGTCAAGAAAGATGTTCAGATGCAAAGTGTACAACGCGTATTGTTCGGATATCACAATATCTTTTCCTCAAAACAAATATAAAATATAATTTTTTCCGAGAGAGATAAATTTAATTAAACTTAGTTTACTTCAAATTTAATTTAATTTAGTTTAATTTAAATTTAGTGATATATGTTTAGAATTACTTCTAATGTATTCATCATAAATTTATTATAATTTTTTAAAAATAGATTTATAATTTAAATGAAAAGATAATTTTCAAAAATATTGAGGAGTGAGAGAGAAAAGAGAGGAGACGAGGAAGAAAGTGGGAAAAGAGAAGAGAGAAAAAAAATTAAATTAATTAATTTAAGTGACAGTTCAAATTAACATGAGACCAAAGGTAGTTTTTAGCTGGTTCTCCACTTTTGTGATAGTATAGATAACCTGATGCATCAGCTATCCGAAGCTTCAAAAAGATTGTATTGTGATCTTTTCTTTGACCCTGCACTGTGAAATCTCGAGTTCCCTCAAGCATGAAGTCTTGGTGTGTTCTCCCGTTGTCAAACATGTTGCCATGATCATCTGCAAGGATACAAATGGTGGGAAACAGTGAAATAAATGGCATTTATAATTAGGGATAATTACCAACTATCCTCTGAGGTATGAGCTAAATACAAAAGAACCCATGAGGGTACAGAAATTACCAATGCCCCCTAAGGATTCACTCTCTCAGTCTCTCTAACAAACTTCACCAGCCATTAATAACAAATATTCATTCAAAATGAAGGGTAATGTTGGTTTTTCAAAAATCAACCCTTTTACTTTTTCTTTCGGTTGTTTCCGACAACGGCAACATAGTAATTTTACCATCCCATTAGTTTTCCGTTAGGTTTAAAATTTCAGGGGAGGGTTTGTAATTTCTGAAACCTCATGGGGTTTTTCGTATTTAGGCCATACATAAGGTAGTTGGTAATTATTCCTTATAAATATAAGAAGCATGCAAGTAGCACCTGCATTACAGAACTGGGGCTGTTGTGAATGACCTCTACTCCTGGAACCCTCAACTGATTGGAGAAATGGGTCCATCAGTAATTCTCTGGCTGACAACCGATCAGAGACTTCTGCAATGCATTTTTCTATAAATTCCCGCACTGCAGGATCCTTCACTTTTGATAATGATGCAGGCTTGATTCCCTTCAAAAAGGTTCAAGAGTTTAGTGTATTAAATAGTTATACCTGATCCAAATCTGGACCTTGGAATTTCATCTCTTCAAAATAAAAGATGATAATTCCTGTTTACTAGTTGAATCTAGAAAGAATCAAGTTGCAAACCTTTTGATAGGTTTTAGAGTGACTAGAAGATCAATTGTGTAAAGTTGTAGTTTAAGTGAAGAGTTAAAGAAAAGAAGCAGGTTAGTGTTTGGAAAAGAAGTTGACAAACACTTTAATTAGACTAAACAAACTTCCATTTTATTACGAGGAAAACGTAGGAGTTAGAAGTTGAAGCTTCAAGTTGGTCTTTGGGTGCTTCTAGCTTCTGGCTTATTTCCGCTTAAAATAAGCAGAAGCTGGTTTCCAAACATTCCCAAAGTGCTTAGAAAAACAAAAGGCAAAAAAACTTTTTTTTTTTTGAGTTAGCGAACAATCCCATAGTAAGATAAGCTAAGAATCTACATATTATGCAAAAAAAGGGACTTTATACTGGGACATGCTCATATATTCCAGGACTGTTATCGAATTTAGTTATTGCTTCTCCCTTTTCCTGTATTATTCGTGTAATTATAAGAAAATCTAATCTTTGCCACAAAAATAAAAGTTCACTTTAACAGGAAATGTAAAGAAAGAAAACATAGTATAGACAGAAAAAGCAAGATTAACTTACAGCTGTCACTTTCTTATATATCTGAGCTGCGTTTGTACATTCAACATATGGATATTCAAGTGTGACTAGCTCGAGCAAGCACATACCAAAGGCGTATACGTCTACAAGTTCATTGTATTCCTCCTCATAAAGCTCTGGGGCCATGAATTCCGGAGTTCCTAAACCAGAATCACATTTCATCTTCACCATTAAACTCTAGCTAATACCAAATTGAAAAAAAAAAAAAAAGAAAAAAGAAGGTTATAATTAAATGAAACTTACCAATGACACTGTGAGCTGCACGAGCCTGCTGAAGAATAGCAGCAAGTCCAAGATCACCTATTTTGACCTCACCTTGGTTCCCATTTACAAAAATATTATCACATTTCAAGTCTCGGTGAATAACTGGAGGGTCATGACTATGAAGATACAAAAGCCCCTCTAGGATTTGTCGAGACCATTTCTTCAATGCCCGCACATCAACATGTTTATGTTTCTTCCTATACCTATAAAGGCACATAAACCGATTTTGAGCTTACATTTTGTGAAGCAATTTAAAAAAAGTAAAATATCAGAACAATTTTTTACAAAAAAAGATCAACATACTGTCGCAGAGTCCCTGAAGTGAAAATTTCAGTAATGAAGTTGATATGCTCATTCTTGGTATCAACCCATGAGTTGTAAAATTTGATAATATTTTTGTGCTTGAGGGTTTTTAGCAAGTGAACTTCTGAATACAACCGCTCCAAATCAACAGAATTCCTCAAGAGATCAGCGACTTTAACCTGATTCCAAGCCACTTCTATTCCTTCCCATTCATCAAAAGCTCTGTATCTATATTCCAGCAATAATGTCGAGGATTCACAGAAAAATGTTATTTTAAGTCCAGTTTTCTTTTCAAAAACAGTAAAACAGAGCACATAAACTCCAGGAAGGATACACTTTCTTGCAAGCTCCTTTGCCCAGAACTTCTTTATACTGCAAAATTGCAACCGGTTCATATTGAACGTTCTCATAGGAATTAAAACAATAATCCAAAACATTAAGCTGATCACCAAACCTCAAAACATTCATTTCAGAATTATGAAATTTAACAGTAGCTATAATTCAACACGTACATATATTCATATAAAAAATATGCGTATACAATGTGCACACTTACCCGACCGTATCGACCGGTGGGATCAACCTCAACAAACTCGGGCTCAGTATCGGAATCGTCCGGGTCAGGTTCTGACGCCGAGTCCTGTTGCATTCTCCTACGTAATCCAACAAAAAATTATATGAAGACAAAAAAGAACCCTATTGGATTCAGATCTATCACCAATGAGTCTCAGTGATTATTGGCCGAATCAACTCCTTCTGAGGCAATTGACGGTCGTATTAAAGTCTTGCGCCTTTGATTAATCAATAGAGTATAAATTCAATTGCTCGAAACGTCAACTGTGGAGGAATTTGAATTCGACGCTGCAAATTACGATGGAGAATTTTGGGTTGGTTAAGCATATACTGTGTATATATTATATAATATATATATGTGATTCGTGAAGAGAAACATGAAAAACTAAAGCTTTCCCCGGTTGGAGGAGGAAGCGAATCAGAGCTGATTGTGACTGACGGACTGTTTTCTCTCTCTCTCTCTCTTATTTAATCATTTCCAAAAAAAACAGGGGTTGGCTGTTGTGGGTTGAAAATGTTAAAAAGACTAAAAGAATATCATTGATAATGCAATTTGCATAGAGATATGGATACGATACCATATAATTTTTTTTTATATTTAGTATTATATAAATTTACGATAAGATATTATAAGATAAATTTTTTAAAAATATTCGTGCATCATAATATATAATTAATATTTTAAATTTTTTATAAACTTTTATAGTAAGAGGAACTCATAAATATATTTGAAACTTGTATATAAAATGAAAAAATTTGCGATTTCATCCGTCAATTTTGTATAATTTGGATTTTTGAAAAATAAATTTATAAAAATGGATAATTTATCCCCTAATTTCAAAAAAGTTGTATATTAGGGATAAAATGTACTGGAGTTAAGACTCTCGCACCTGAAAAAGTTACGACAGCCAAAACATTCCGACTTAGGTAGTTGTTTTTAACTATTTAGAAGTGAATTGGAGTGAAAATTGTTTAATAAATACCCCTAGTCACGCGACTTTTTCAGGCAACAAAGTTTAAACTCTGGCGAATTTTATCCCTAACATGTAATATTTTCTAAGTTAGGGAATGAATTAATTATTTCTATAACTTTATATCTCAAAAATTCCAATTATACAAAAATCACGAATGGAATCTCAAAATTTTCCGAATTATATTATTTTCTACAGAGATATGTAAATATAAATTGAATGCATATATACAAACTAATAATAGTCATATATTCCATTTGTGGAATTTTGCATTCAAATATTTATAGCTTTTCTTCTCTTTATATTTTACTGATAAGGGTCAAAAGCCAATTTTGGAAGCTTGTGGAAAGTCAATGTTTTTTTTCTATAAGTTACTTATGTCTTGATTGATAAAGTTGAAAGAGAAAATATTGATTAATCAACTATCATAGTGCTCCACTAAGTAGACATCACTTATGGAGACATCCATGTTAATTCAGACACTATATGTCATTAGATATTTATATTACATGAATAGTATAAATTAATTAAGTACTAATAATATAATTTAGAGAGAATAATATCTGCTATCCCTCACATTTGGTATAATTACAAGTTAGTCCTCTTATTACTGAAATTAAGGAAGAATTCGTGATTTCATCCGTCAGCGTCAACTTTATAAAATTGGAATTTTAGGAACAAAAGTTTATAAGAATAGATCATTTATCCCCAAAATTTCAAAAAAAATATATATTAGAAACAAAATTAGTTGGAGTTGTTAGACGAAATCGCTTGAAAAAGTTACTGTAACCAGAAATTATGGCTTAGGTGGTTGTTTCTTACTATTTGACGGTGATTTAAAGTGAAAATTCTTTACTTGATGCTTCTAGTCATGACACTTTTTCTAGGTAAGAAAGTCTAAAGCCGGAGAATTTAGCCCCTAATATGCAATTTTGAAGTTAGGGGGTGGATTATCCATTTCTATAAACTTATCTCCCAAAATCCCAATTTTCCAAAGTTGACGGATAAAATCACAAAATTTTCCTTAACAAAATTACAAAAAAAAAAAATCCCTAAAGTTTCTTTATTCAAAAAAAGTCCGTCATATTTTGGGTATATTCACATTACTAAAGATACCGTGTCTCATGCAATCAATCGGTCTAAGACTGGGCAGAACTGTTAGGCTTGCGCGAAGGCCTTACCTTAGCCTGCGAGATGCGCTATCACCATCTGGAAATTGAATGTGATTTTGTGACTTTTGGTAAATTTTGTAGAGAAAAGTGATGTTTAGGATCACCCTTCAAAATAAATAATTCTTAATTGTCGAAGGCTACTTCATATACTTTGGGAGATCAAATTTGGACATATCAAGCAAGAACATAATATGCGGCCGATATCTTTGTTTGGGACTTGGGAGGAACCTCCAGCTGCCTTGCATCAACTGGAGTCCGGATGTTACTTAGGTTTTGTTTTTCTTTTTAGTTGATTTGCTCTTTGTTTTACCAAAAAAAATCCGTCTAAAATTTAATGTGGTTTAAAACTTATCGGCGTCAGTCAAAATCTCTTTGTGTTGGGATGTTTAAACAAAAAGAGATTACTCTGTAATTATATGTAAGTGTAAGTTAGCCCATAATTTAGTACTTAAGTACTATTAAATAGAATGGGAAGGAATTGAATGAGTGGACATATCACATGCAAATTACCTGTGAAACTCATGTGATGGTGTTACAAGAGAAGCTCACAATAAAGGCATAGATGTTAATGCTTATTAATAATTTTGATATTAAAGCTTCGTTAAAAAAAAAAACGATAATAATAAAATAATAAAACAAAGCTGTTTGCACATGGTAATCATAAGGGATCCACTACCCAGTGGACCAATATATGGAATTTCATTTGCCTATGAATAAAGATATATAAAAAACGGGGAGCAAGCTAGCGTGACAATTAATATTTTTAAAATTATAAGTGATGGGATGAGTTTTTGATTGCAACTTTCAAAAAGTTTATACTGATTATTTGTCCAAAGAATAGTTTAGTTTATACTTTATATAGTAAGGTCCGGGAAAATTTCACTGAAATAAATTATAACTTATAACAAATCATTATAGTTATATCGCACACAAAATTAAATAATTACAAAACATACTCAAACATTAGGGTTTCGTTAGGATTCTGTTATGTACTGGATGACGTCATCAAAAAAGAATAGTAAAAACTGAAAATACTCTTATCTTTTTAATATCATGGGTTGCTCCTAAATTTCACTTGGATACTATTTGTAATATCATAAACTCGTTTGGGGTTTAAGTGTAATTTTTTAAAGTAAAAAATGAAATATTCCATTAATTAATAACAAACTCCTAATATTCTCTAACGGAACCTAATGCTCGGGTGTATTTTGTAATTATTCAATTCCGTGTGAGGTGTAAATATAATTATTTGACTAGAAGAATCATGAATTATAATTTAACAAACTCCTTTGGATCTAAATGTAATTTTCCCAATAAGATCAAGAAAACTCCAATACTTCGGATGACAATATTTTGTAATAATAATTTTTTGTCATCCCAATTGTATCACTTTGCTATTATCTCCATCTATTATCTCCATTGTAGCACTTTACTATCTAATTTTTTTAATTTTTTGTATAAGTTATCTCAATTGTAGCACTTTGCTAGTTTGCTATTATCTCGATTATACCACTTTACTATCTAATTTTTTTAGTTTTTTTATAAATTATCCCCTATATTACAGGAATTTTGTAATTTAATATTTCTTATTCCATCAGAAAATTGCTATCATGTCATCTGAGAAATTACATTTTCTCATCGTCTCGAAAATAAATACTTAATCAATTTCAAAATGAAGGAGCTATTGATGTTGCAAAATCAAAACCTTTACGTGTATGATTGATCCCAAACCCGAGCATTTTGTGGGGTAGACTCAAGTTTTCCTTCATCTAAATAGCAGAGAGCAGTATATTATAGGGTTATACCAACACGAAGAAACAACAAAGATATGAACTTAAGTTTTCTATTCTGATCATTCTACACTAATGGACCTAGCACACGCTGCTGGTCTTCTTGTCCGAAATCCTCCTCCAATAGCTGCATATTTCTTTTTGACTCTCAGCAACATGTTTCTTCAACTTTATCCCATCCGCCTTGTCTCTATGAAGTTCATCAAGAGTCGGGATTTTATCCAACTCTTCGATAACTTTTATGATGTCCGAGATGAGCCTCTCGGCCAGGCTATGGCTGAAGTCTTCCCTGATCACCACGCGCAGAACCTCAATGTGCTCTGCATCGGGTGGCATTGTGTATGCAGGAACTATCCAACCGAACCTTCTCAGAGACTCCGATATTTGAAAAACCGTGTAGTTGCTGTTGTCCTTGAGAGAGAAGGCCACTAATGGGACTCCGATGTCTTTTGAGAGGATGTCGAATCGGCCGGTCTTGGTGATTCCTTCTTTGAGCAACCTTGCGTTTTCCATGCAGTTTTTCATGATGTCTTCGTATCCCTTTTGGAATGGAAACAGGGGAGAACATGATTAGATCAAACATAATATCTGTGTTTCATAGTGGAACATATCTACGTCATACAAACATGAATACAAATGATAAATAATTCTCGTTTTGACCCAAGTGAAAATTATGAACTACGTTACTTTTGGAGAGGAGTGATATTGTGATAAGGTAAAAACATGTGACAGATCTTTGTTAATTAAGATTAGATGTTATCAGAAATAAATGGACTCAGTTATCACAATATATAAATACTTCATATGTTTCACATATTTTTCACACATAACAAAGACCGGGCTATAAGGGGGGTTTGGGAAGGGAGGCGGAGAAATTATTGTGGCTTTTGGAAAATATTTTGAGATCTTTTTATACTCTTCTATTTTTGTATGTAAAAATAAAAAGAAATGGTTATTTCACCCTCCCTCAAATGATAATTTTTTTCCCCTTTTCAATCTCGACCCCCACCCTAAAGTCTTGGTTCCGACCTTGACATATAACATGTATATTTATTTCAATGGTGTCTACTGTTGAAATGGTGCTTATAGCCAATGTGTCATTCAATATTTAATTAAATTCCAAATAAGGCTAATTATGATCTGGAGTATAGAAATCAATTTCAAATATCACTTATTCAATCATAAGACTAGATGTGCACAAGGTGTCAATTATTACCCCTTTAAAACAATTCTTATCAGGGACAATAACATCATGAAATCTAAAGATTTACCTCAAAGCCAAGTCTTATGAACTG
This sequence comes from Verbena officinalis, assembly GCA_958496215.1. Classification (NCBI taxonomy): domain Eukaryota; kingdom Viridiplantae; phylum Streptophyta; class Magnoliopsida; order Lamiales; family Verbenaceae; genus Verbena; species Verbena officinalis. The sequence goes on from OY292385.1 coordinate 5,422,552, forward strand.
ATAGTACTGAGCAATGATGTGGGAAGACCCTGAAAATTTGAAAACAAGAACAAGAACATCATTCAGGAATTTTAGTAAAAAAAAATATGGGTCAAATACACAAAAACCCCTAAGGTATGCGTCGTTCGCAATTTCACCATCGGAACCTTGTAACCTTACAATTACCCATGAGGGGGGTATTATGTATACATTTTAATGTTTCAAAGGAAGTATTTGTAAGATTTCAGTATACCAGGAGTATTTATAAGGTTTCAAGTGGTCTTACAGAGTTTTAAGCAAACCTTAGGGGATTATGAAAAAACATTGATATGTTTAAAGACCTTTTCTTCCCTCTCCCTCTCAAAAAAAAAAAAAAAAAAAAGAAGAAACACAGAAAATTTACCCTTGGAAAAGTTCAAGGTAAATGTAGGTTGGTCAGATCCTAGGTAGTTAATATGGAAGATAAGCTCCTCCGGCAAGTCGTCCTTACTCCGCCACACCACCCACCCAACACCAGCATAAACAAGGCCATACTTATGACCACTCACATTTATGCTCTTCACTAACGGCAAACGGAAATCCCATTTAAGCTCTGGATAAATAAATGGTGCAATGAATCCTCCACTCGCAGCATCAACATGGATTGGAGTATCCCATCCAGTTTCATCATTCTTTTCCATCAGAAGTTCATTAAGAAGCTTAACATCCTCAAATTCTCCAGTCAATGTCGATCCTAAAATGGCTGCAACACATATAGTGTTCTCATCCACCATTTCCACTGCTTTTTCAGGATCCATCACATAGTATCCTTCTTTTAACTTCACCTCTTTCAGTTCTACCTCAAAGTATCTCGCGAATTTTTCCCAGCAAACCTGAGAAATATAAACAGCATTATCTTTAGGAATAATTACAGAAACCCCCCTCAGGTTTGCTTAAAAAGCCAAAAAACCATTGAAACCTTAAAAACATTACGAATAGCCCCCTAGTCAACTGACACCTTACAAATATCCCTTTGAAATATAAAAATATAAACACAATTGATAATACCCCTGAAAAACCTTACAAATATCCTAAGGGAGTAAGTGTAAATTTGCAAGGTTCCGATGGTGAATTGTAAAGGAGCAAATCTAGGGGGTTTTTGTGTAATTGACCCTTATCTTTAAGAAATTCATAATGGGAACTAAGCAACAATAAATTTTGTATTCTATGAATTGACGGACCTGCACGTTGGCTCCTGTGACGATGTTGGGCTTATCAGAAGGTTTCCCCTGTGCCTTTCTCTTGGCCTGCCATTTTCTTTTGAAAGCAAGGCCTGCAAGCATTATAGCTTCTGAAGATCCCACTGTACCCACCCCAATGGCTGTGTCGTCATCACCAACAGGGGCGTGGAATAGATGGGCTATCATATTCACGCAACGATTCTGCAGGATCAGTAATTAATCGAATTTTTAACTGTAATCATCGCGATGATCAACATAATCAGAAAGAAGGCAAACTCAAATTCCTTTGATAAAGACAACAAAAGAGTAGTCCAAAACCCCAACCTCTTTGCTTCTAATTTGTACTTGACAAGTGACAACGTTCTAAAATAGCCCTTCATTTGCTCAACTAAGGTCTAAGAGTCTAAGATTAATTGTTCGCCAAAACTATCTCTAGATCGGAACAATAATTAACTCGAAACCTTACAGTACATATCCATAATGAGATAAAGCACTTGGCATGAAATTTAGCGAGTTAACCATACAAGATGGAAAAAATGCAGAGGGAGGGATATGCCTGAAGTTCGGTGGTAACAGGGTACTCATCCATGTCGACATAGTTCTTGTTAATTGACGCCATTATGAGCTTATCGCACTCTGGCTCCATCCAGGTGGTGACAAATGAAGCCAGATTGAGGCGTGGGTTGCCGTCCAGCATCAACTCATCGTTCACTATCTGGAACGCCGCATCTTTCGGCATCGACCCACTTGGAATTTTGAACCTGCGCGCAATAATATATATAATCACAAATTCACAACAGTTCATATATTGATCGTGTGTTCCGTCCATAATGCGTCGGGGAACTGGTAAGTAAAGTAGGTACCTGGGGAGAGAAGTGCGAACATATCTGGAAGCAAAAGTGGAGTGGAGGTGCTCGTCGGAGTCTGAGATTGTCGTCGTCACCACCATTTTAGCAGCTAATACTTTAGAGAGAGAGAACTGACTGGATGCAAACACATACTGTGTATATATATATATTATATATATATATATATATATATATATCTTAGTGTTGGGAGTTGAGTATTGTGAACACAGAAAATGATGCATGAATGTATGATCCATGTATCAGCAATTCAGCAGCTCTATATAGGTGACAACGAAATCTCCCTCCGCCACGTCGCCACCACCTCCGGGATACATGCTTACTATGCAAGAAAATGATTATTGGGCCTTTCCGTAAAATTGGGCAGGCCCATCTCATCGATATTTCTCCGTTAGGCCCAATAATTATATGGTATGGTATTCGTTACGAATCTATCCATTTTTGTTTTTTTCTCTTTTGAGTTTTTTTATTCGCCTATCTTTACTATTATTCATCCATTTCATCTCTCACTCACTTTGGATTGTTATTTAATAAGTAATTAATTAATTTAAATATTTTTTTCTCTCTTCTCCCCACTTCTCCATATTTTTTCTCTCTTTTTTCTTTTCTCTATCCTCTTCTTATCCAAACTCATCAATAGTTTAAATTTTTTACTTATTTAATTATAAAAATTATTTTTTAATATATCATAAGTTTTATAAATACATTAGAAATAATTAATATTATCATAAATAAAATTTTAATGTTACTATTAATAATATCTTAATTTTATATTGCACATGAGTGTAGCACATTTACTAGTCTCTAATTATTTGTACTCACTCCTAATCTAATTTTTTTTCCAATCATTAAATTTATTCTATTTGATTAAGTTCTGTTTAAGTTTGTTTTTCAAAATTTATCATCGTAACTTTTCATAATTTTGTGTAAATGTAGGCCGATTTTAGCTGGAAAAATTCAAAACTCATCGGTGGCCGATCATATACTTCATCATAACTATCAGATTCCTGATATTGTCTTGTTAAGATTCCTATATTAATTGAAAAGGATATATAGCTCCCATAATCATTCAATTTCGAACCATGAATATAGTATAAAAATGAACAATTTTGTGAATTAATAATCCTCTTTAATTGATGTTGGGATGAAATCTTAGGTCTAAAGTAGTATAGATTAAGTTTTGACACATAACTAAATTTAATTACTATTAGAAGACTCTCGTGAAGCTCAAACCAATACGGCAATACCTGTATGAAATTTTCAATTCTGACTAATAATGTAATAAAACTTAAACTCACAAGTTGCTCCCTGAGTGGACGTAGGCATCAAATTAGATAATTGCATAAAACCGTGGTGTACCATGCGTGGAAGAAAAGTAATTTTCATTATCTAATTAATGTACTACATTATATTTAATAAAGGAGTTGGCAATTTATTACATAGAGTTGGTGATCTGATCATGCCAAAAGTTGAATTCATACATTTCTGCGATCGAAACTACTGAGAAATGAGAATCCCAATCTATGAAGAAGTTGATTTAATTTTGTAATTAAGTTTTCATGCCAAGAAGATGTTGATGGAGTGCTATGATCAATTGGTACTCTTGGAGAAATAGGTATGCGTTTTGTACTTGCAATTCAAATGTTCTGTAATTTCACAGGCTTAGTTAATTTGTGTTTTGGGTTGATCCTTGGAATTCTTTATATAATTTATTTTTCTGGTTCTCAGAATCTGAATGTCTTGCTTGCTTCCATATGATTTTTCTTGGTTGAATTTACAGTAGAAAAAGACATTGAAATAGTTGGAAATATGTATTTAATGAAAAAAAAAAATGAATTATCCAACCTTGATTAGTTTGCATTGGAGTATGAAAAACATATTAGTTGTTTGAAAAAACTTGTGACACATCCAAAAACATATTAGTTGGAGTATGGAAAACATATTAGTTAATTAATTATATTAACTTTATAAGTTGAAGTGTGTTAATACTATTAATTGTGCAAGTCAAATAATTAGAGCTAGGCTTGATGGGTCGCCCGCGATTGATGAGCTGGACCCGATCGGATTGTTGTGACGCATGATCGCGCACGTGCACATCATCCGCTAGGAGCTAAGGAGTCTCAGTACTTTCGACCCTAGAGCCTTCTATTTAGGTCAGGGCCAACCAAATCAATTAAGTGGAAAATTTAATCTGAATCTTAAGAGTCTGAAACAATTAGTTAGGATATGGCCATGAATTGCATTCATGGAGGAATGAATTCGAAAATAGCCAGACTGTACAACAAACATTCACCTGAGTTTCTGTGAATTGCTATTACACGAAATCTATCCCTTTCTTCTATAAGTTTGACACATATCCTAAATGTGTATTGCCTACAACCTTTAAAAAACTTATGGGGACGAAGTAGGATCGATAGAAACTTTAAGAACATAGAAATATTTGTGTCAACCTTCTGATTACCATTTCTAAACCCGAGTTTTTACTAACTGGAATTCCTTTTGCATGCATCTTCCTACGTATGATCTAAATTAAAGCTTTTTAATTTCCTTTCACCCTGTTATGTCATGATAAATTTAACTCAAACCAAATCTTGGGTTTTTATCTGCATTGGAACTATCCCCTCAAAAATTGCATACTAGTATAAATTCAGTTCAACACGTAGAAAGTTTTTTATAAAAAAAAAAAAGAATAAAAATATTTCTTAAAAATTAATTTAAATTTGCAATATTACAACTAATGCGAAATAAAGATAATCACAGAGTTGCAGATTTTATATAGAAAGAAATTGAAAGGAGGACTTACAATATTTTAACCATATCATATACAGATTGTTTATCTAGTTTGTTAATTTATATGTCAAAAATTATATCTGTTTGCTAAATTTTCTGATATCTAGATTGGATGGGGGTTGACTTTCATTAACAATTGCAGATTATGATGAATCTTACTTGTTCCAGGTTTTGGCATAGAAAGAGTTGATCAGAGATGGCTTATGCTTCAGTGATTTCTCTCAAGCACACAATACGGCGCCTTGTAAATTCTTCTCAAATTCCTCTAGTTTTTCCCGATAAAGCAAGCTTACTATCTACATATGTTGAGGCTAGCTCCTTAGAAAAGCTTCTCCTACAACTGAGTTGGCTTGTAGATTGTTATCAACTTTCGTTTCTTAATCGGTCTTCTCGAGATATCTTAGAATTCGTATACCGGGTGGTTAGTTCCTTACAAGAACTCCTCCAACAACTGGGAAGCAGCAGCGAGAGGGCCAATGCCGTGAATGGACAAATCAGAGAGGCAGTTTGTGGATTAGAATATGCACTTGAATCCTATGAATCAGATCAGTTTCTTTCACAAAATGATGAAAGCCTTGGAGATAAGCAGGGCGGATGTTCGCTGATCAATCTCTCGCTGGACTTGGCGAAGGAAGTCAAGCAAGAGATCCATTCATTCACCGAGAAGGTAAAAAAGATCGTTGAGGATCAGTACAAGAACGAAGATTTGGAGTCGAGCAACTCATTGCCTAAAGCAAATGCCGTCGTTTCATCAGGAATTGGTTTTGATGGAAAGAAGTCAAAAATGGTTGGATTATCAGATGAGTTTAGTAAAATCAAAGGTTTGCTAACAAAATCACAACGGGATTCACCTGAAATCAACGTAATCTCACTGGTTGGGATGGCAGGTATCGGTAAGAGTACTCTCGCAATGAAAATTTTAAAAGATCAGTCAATTGCCAACCATTTCGATCTTCATGCTTTTGTCACCATAGGCCCTGAAAATTATCAATTAAAAGAGATCATATTGAGTATTCTAGCTCAAATGAATCATGACATTGATAAAATAAATACTTATGGAGATGACGAATTAGCCGAGTATTTGTGCACACATTTGCAAGGTAGGAGATACCTAGTTGTAATGGATGACATATGGAACAATGGGATATGGGATCACTTTCGAAAAGCTCTTCCAAATGAAAACAATGGAAGCCGAGTCTTGCTTACAACTAGGCTACACGAAGTAGCTGAAAATGCTAATAGTAGTGTAGTTCATCGAATGCGCTTCATGAATGAAAAAGAAAGTTGGTTTCTTCTTCGCAAAGTGGTCTTTGGTGAAGATCAGTCGTGCCCTTTTGAACTTGAGAAACCAGGAAAGAAGATTGCAGAGAACTGTGAAGGCCTTCCTCTTGCAATCCTCTCAGTTGGTCGCAGCCTTTCCAAAACGAAGAAGACTCTAGAGTACTGGAACAAGGTCGCGGAGACAGATAATGCAGAACTCCTGGGTGCAGATGACGAGATGTTAGACATATTACATTTGAGCTACAAGTACTTACCACAACATTTAAAAGGAAGCTTTCTGTATATGGGAGTTTTCCCGGTAAAGTATGAGTTCCAAACTTCAAAGCTCATCAACATGTGGTTTGCAGAGCGACTTCTAGAACCAGATTCATCAGGAAAGTTGGAAGAATTGGCCGCGAAACATTTGGTAGATCTTGTTTCCAAAAGTGTTGTTCTCATCCGCAAGGAGAGCTACAATTTTGGGATCAAAATATGCGCCATCCATTGTGTATTTTGGTATTTGTGTGTCAGAGAAGCTAGGAAGGAAAAGTTTTTCCATGTCATAAATAGTAAATCCAGTGGCTGTTGTGCAGAAAGTATGGAAAGCCAACGAAGGTTGTGCATCCATAAGAACGTTTTATTTGCAGTCCAGGAAGTGTATAACTCAATGAAACATGTTTCAACAACACATTCTCTCCTATGTACCGGTCCATATCATGGATATCCAGTGCCAATATGCTTCGATTTTAGGCTTCTCAGGGTAGCGCACGCTCTTACAATTCGCTTCTACCAGTTCCCAGTTGAAGTGCTAAAACTAGTTCATTTAACGTACCTTGCCCTCAATTATAACGGGTTGCTCCCGGCTTCCATATCCAAACTTTGTAACCTTGAGTACTTGATTGTCCATCAAAATCTGAGCTCTGCAGCTCGATCATATCTACCCATGGAGATCTGGCATATGAAAAGATTGAAGTTTCTTCAGGTCATGGGAAGCTACTTACCTAAACCAGATCCTAGTTGTGGTCATGATATTGCTCTCTTACCAAACCTTTTCACACTTTTAGATGTGAGCACCAGCAATTGCACCCATGAGATTTTATTGAGAATCCCGAATCTGAAGAAGTTAGGCATTCAAATTGAATTACGGCCCGGCGATGTTGAAGCCTTGCCTCGATTTGATTACATTATGCATCTCACCAGACTCGAATCACTCAAATACATCCTTGTGAATCCCTACATGAACTCCGAGATTGTTTCTCCACCTGTTACTACTTCGTTCTTCCCACACAATGTTCAAAAGTTGAGTTTGAGTGGGCTTCGACATCCCTGGGAAAATGTATGGATGATTTCTACAATGCCGAACCTCAGAGTTCTCAAGTTAAGATGCTATGCCTTTCAAGGACCAAAGTGGGAAGCATATCATGGGCAATTCTACAACCTCCAATATCTACTGCTTGAAGATATGGACCTGGTGCATTGGACAATGTCTGATTATTGCTTCCGAAGCCTACAAAGCTTAGTCATTAGGCACTGCTACAAATTGAAGGGGATATTTGAGGGGACTAAAGATATACCGTCAACTCTTAAAACGATCGAGCTCGTTGATTGCCCTTCAGCTGTTGCCTCCGTAAAGCTATTGGAGGAGGAACAACTGAGACAAGGAAATCAGCTCCTTCAAGTTTGCATCCAATCTTCATGGATTGATTAACAGCAGCACAAGTCATGACTGTTGCAGTCCTCAAAGGTATGTAAAATTTCAGGTTCAATTTAGGATCAATTACACAAAACCCCCCGAGATATGCACTGTTTTCAGTTTCACAATGGGAACTTTGCAACCATACACTAACACCCCTAAGGGAGTATTTGTAAGGTTTCAAGATTTTCGATAGTTTTTCGGATTTTTAAGCAAATCCCCATTATATCTACAACTCCCAAGTTTTATAGAAATTACAACGCAACATAGAGATGGCCGGCTAGTGTTTTTCGTCAAATTTTCTATCGTCAGCCATCGTTCTCAGTGCATGTTTTCCGATTTTGAGTTGATCGAGTGAAATGTTATGCTTTCAGGAAGCTTATTCATGAAAGGACAAAAAAGGAACATAATAATTCAAATATAATAAATTTGATTGAAGAGAGTGGACTTCAATTTTAGAACACAACCTATTTTTTAAGTGACTTGTTCATAACTATTACTTGTTGAGCATGACAATTGACAAGTACTGAAAGGGTTTGTTGAAGTAATTGCTTATAATTAGTGCATTCATCTAATCTCACGACTCTACTTATACATTCGTTTACTTAAAGTTAGTTTTGCAGGTGACCGATCGATGTGAAAGTGGAGTCCAGCAAAAGGGCGAACTCTCAAGAATGAAAATAAACCAATTAAAAATAATAAATTTATGTGTGATAGTGTGTGTACTAGGAGATTTAATTTTTGTCTAGACCAAAGTATATATCCATGTCGACAACAGTGACTAGCCTCCTCACTGAATTGTAGACACCTCAAATAGTGGACAGCTGACCAGGATTTTAAAGCTGCTCTATACCCAAAACCAGAATTCGAACCTATGACTGCTTACTACTTGAAAATAATTTTGAACTGATATTGGTGATCGATTGTTTACGAGCTAGCTAGCTAGCTGATGCTTAGTTTTTGGAGTTTTGCTTTTTCCGAGTGATGTACCTTTTTATGTATAATCTATAAAAATCTTATATTTCCTTTGTCATCAAAAGAAAATTATGCATAATTGTCTGTTACAAACTTCAGGCAAATTGAATGACATTTACTCATTTAATTACTATCCTTTTCATTTCAAAACTACCAACACCGTCCTTGTCATCGAGTCTGAGACCACCCGTGAATCAGTGATTGAGTTGGAACCTCGAGTTGGTCCAAAGATGGTGGCAGCCGCCCCCCAAATTTCTCTAAATCTCATTTTTGTTTATATATGGGAAAGTTTGATAATTCATCCGTCTAACTTTATAAAATTAGGGTTTAAGGGACATCAGTTTGAAAAATGCATAATACATTTTCTAGCTTTAAAAAAGATGGATTTTGCAGACAAAAATCACCGGACTTTCATAAATCTACCTGAAAGTATCATGTGTGGAGCATGTAACTAACTTTTCCAATAACATTAAAAAACGTAACTGCCAGTAAGCAAGTTTCAGGAACTTTTTCCGGCAACAATGATGTGGTTGTCAGTATAGGCGAAGTTAGCACGTGACATTTCCAGACAGCGAAGGAGTTTTTCACAAGAAGAGATTAGCAAAGGAGTTTTTTGTAACAGCAAATTTATTCAGTATATTTAAAAATCAAGAGATTATTCCACCCTTTCTTCAGGTTAGTCCAAAATTACCACGTACTCTGATCTAACTCTTGAAATTACATCCACCCCCCTGAAATTTAAAACTAAGAAAGAAAACACATGTTGACAAAACCAATGGAAAGAAAAAAGACTCATTTATTTATATTACAAGTAAAGAGTGTACACAAGCTCCAGGCAAAGTACATGTTATACACCAAAGATCCATCAGAAAGGCCAGTAAAAGCGGTATTGCAAAAGTAACAACTTAGCTGTACAAGTCATCATTATCTCCAGCACCTCCACCAGCAGATGAAAACGGGTCGTGGGCTCCACCAGCTGCAGCTTCTGCTCGGTCAGCAAATCGGAATTCAGAACCGAATCCACGAGATTGCTGCAGTGTTTGTGCAAAGAGCTGATACTTTCGAATATCGGCATCACTCACACTTCTACGAGCATATTTCATGGACTCCTCGAAATGGGCTGCCTTGATCTCGGAAACATCATCAACATCATCTTCTTCCATTGCCTCGGGGTTCTCTCTCTTCTTCTTTTCTCTCTCAAGATCCTACTGACATGAAACCAATCAAAATGAAAACAAGGATGCAGTCTAAAAAGATAGGTTGATTGAATTGTTCTCCTTTATAACTATGCGTAGACGCAAGTTATGTCTTGAATCAATACTGAGAAAATAAATCAAATTGATTTGGCAACCTTTCTGAGATTGAGATATTACGGTTGGTACCCACAAGTTTGGAAAAACTACAGAGAACCCAAAAGGAAGTTTTAGAAAATTACATAAACCCCTCCCTCATATCGGTTCGTGTGATTTTATCATTTTTAGAGAGTGGTTGTAGTTTTTTCAAACTTGTAGGTAACAGCCATGTTATGGCAATCTTTGAAGGGGTATAGATGTAATTAAGTTAGTTAAGGTTATAATATAGCATTATTTAACTTAGTGTAGCGACAACTGTGAAATGGAGATCAACTACAGCAAAGGATATGTGTAATTTTGATGGAGATTTTGCACATAGGGGATATCATTAATCAATTTTTGGGCTTTTTGCACCCAACACCCTTGTGGTAATCTTAATTAAAGCGAAAAACTCAAGGTTTTTTAATTGGCAGAGAAAAACACTGTGTTTTCACAAAAAACGTACAATGAGGACCTCTCTATAGGGTTTCCAATGCTAATTCAAAATCCAGAGGGTTCTCAATGCTAATATTAAAAAAAGAGGGTTTTCATGCCAATTACGAAAACAACTCGGTTGTGGATGCTACCGACCCTTAATTTTGAGCATGCTAGTAAGAATGTGCAAGTTTGATCTGGACTCAGATAAAAATTGCAATTTCTAAAGGTCAAAGAAAAGAAAAAGTTACCTTTTCAATGTTTTCTCGAATAGCATACTTGCAAGCACGCTGACAGATTTCAGTTATATCAGCACCACTAAACCCATGTGTGTGTCTTGCAAGGGCTGATAGATTGACTTCTTTAGATAGAGGGGACTTTCTAAGACACGCTTTAAATATCTGAAGGCGCGAAGATTCATCCGGAAGTGGGATGTAAATCAACTGGTCCAAACGTCCCGGCCTGAGTAATGCAGGGTCAATAATGTCAGGCCTGTTTGTTGCACCTATAATGAAAACAGTTTTCTTGGCCGTCATCCCGTCCATTTCTGTCAGCAATTGGTTGAGAACTCTGTCTGCTGCTCCACCAGCATCTCCAACAGAACTTCCTCTCTAGAAACAGTGACAAAAAACTATTAGAATAAATATTTTCTTTTAATTTTTAGTTTTATGGGATAATTACAGCTAGACACCCTGTAGTTTTAATAATTACATATCGACCCCCTGTGGAGACTTATACAGAGCAAAATAGGATTCTCATTATAATCTAGAGCGTATGTCAGCAAATACTGTTGAAAATTCATGGGTGGATCTAAGTGTAAGAAAAAACAAAACCTCTGGGGATGTCATTGTAATTATTAAAACCACCTAATCGCGGGGTTCTAGCTGTCGTTATCCCTTATTTTAGTTTTCCTTCAGAGGACGATAAATATCATATAATAGCAGCATCTTGAAAATTCAATGATTATTACCTGAGTAGCAATTGAATCGAGTTCATCAAAGAAGAGAACGCATGGAGCAGATTGTCGTGCCTTGTCAAAAATCTCTCTAACATTTGCTTCGCTCTCTCCAAACCACATTGTCAGCAATTCAGGTCCTTTTACACTAATAAAATTGGCTTGGCACTCATTAGCAATGGCTTTAGCAAGCAGAGTTTTGCCACAACCAGGAGGTCCGTAGAAGAGAACCCCTTTAGAAGGCGACATGCCGAACTTCTCAAACTTCTCGGGATGCTCCACAGGGTACTGAACAGTCTGTTGAAGCCAATTTTTATTTTTAATTTCAAAAAATTAAATTTAAGAAAAAAATAATAAGAAGAATGTATTTTATACCATTACTAAAGATGAAGAGAACATACCTCTTGAAGCTCCCGTTTGACATTTTCCAATCCACCGATATCTTCCCATGACACGTTAGGAACTTCCACAACCTGCAAATTAAGAAAATTGAAATTCATGAATTTCTAGAAGAATTAATAGTAACCAAAATCACAGTTTGATAAATGAACATTACTGTTTCACGTAAGGCTGATGGATTCGATGCACCCAATGCAGTTATGAAATGTTCATTAGTTACAGCCATTGAATTCAATACTTCAGCATCAATCTCCTCATCCTCCAAGTCAATTACATCCATTTTCTCCCTGATGCATTGAAGAGCAGCTTCCGTGCAAAGGGCAGCTAAATCAGCACCAACGTAACCGTGGGTATCTTTAGCAACTCTTTCAAGATCGACCTATGAAGAATTGATAAAACAAATAAAAAACCATAGGTCTTAAAGCTAAGAAAACTTTTTGGGAAAAATTAGATTTACACCCCCTGATGTATGGTGTATTTACAATAGCCCCTTTAAGTTTCCAAAATTACCTAGAACCCTGCGACATTTACCTTTGTTGATAAAGTATATCTAACGCTAGGGTTCTGTTGATACACACATAACAAACTTTACAAATATGCCCTCTTATACAGGGCTGAACTTTCTCAATCAAAATTTATGATTAAATTGACCCCAATGAGTGTATCCTATAATGAATGTAAACCACATAGGGGTATAGGTTTAAATTTTTATTCAATTTTTTTAGAAGAAAATGTTAAGGCCATCTGGGATTCTTACAAAAATATTCAGATTTCCCAATATAATTAATCCTCAGGGTGGTTTAGGTAATTTATGAAACCTGAGCGACTAAATTGTACACCATACCTCCGGGGGTTTAGATGTAATTTGCCCATAGTTTTACAAAACAAACACTACATAAACTCACATCTTCAGCAAGTTTCATATTTTTAGTATGAATTCTTAGAACTTCCAACCTTCCCACTTCATCCGGCACGCCAATATCAATTTCCCTGTCAAATCTCCCAAATCTCCTCAAAGCCGGATCAATACTATGCGGTCTATTGGTGGCCCCCATAACAATAACATGCGAACGGGATTTAAGTCCATCCATTAATGTAAGAAGCTGAGACACGATACGCCTTTCTACTTCGCCATGCGTTTTCTCTCTCTTTGGAGCAATGGAATCCAGCTCATCAATAAAGATGATTGACGGAGCATTCTTCTCAGCTTCTTCAAAAGCCTTCCTCAAGTTACTCTCGCTCTCACCAGCCAATTTTGACATTATTTCAGGCCCATTAATGAGAAAGAAAAACGCGCCCGTCTCATTTGCTACGGCTCTTGCAATTAGGGTTTTTCCTGATCCAGGTGGTCCGTAGAGCAAGATCCCTTTTGGTGGCTTCACCCCTATTGATTTGAAGAGCTGTGGATGTCTCAAAGGAAGCTCTACTAGCTCACGGATTTGAGCCATTTGTTTTCTTACACCACCAACATCGTCATAACCGACTTCGTTTAACCTTTCCTCATCTTCACGCTTTACTGGCTCTCCTTCACAGAATATCTCTGTATCAGGTGAAACAACACAGTATTCGCCGGGATCAGTCTCAACAACTTTGAATTCAACACTTCGCATGCCGCCTCTGACCTGGAAAAGGTCACCCTTCCTCACGGGACGATACGCATCCAAGAAATATGCTGGGCCATTTTTAGAAAGATATATATAGTCATAAAACAAAAGGGATATTGCAAAACAAAAGGGTTCAGTTACGCTAACCTCCCCTGCAACTATCTGTAACTAAACAAGCTTTCCATCTTAATCATAATTACAGATGGCTCCTTCTGATCAGAATTTAATCAGAACTTGGAAAAGTTTATTACAAAACTTGGATAACAACATCCGTACATACATAATAATTAGAAATTTACTAAAATATTATTGTAACATTATTTGACCATGTATAATAACAAAAGAAGCAGTTAATTGTAAGGTGGAAATAAGTTAGGAGGAGGTATGTGTAGCTTTGAAACTAACAGGGGGTGTAACTGCATATAGTTAAAGTTCATGTAATTTTGGGATATTTTCAGAAAGGTTACACAATATGGCACTCCAAAATAAAAGGGACCAATTACACAGAGCTCCCCTCCAACTATATGTAATTACACATTTCTCCTGGTTAGCTTCATAATTACAAATACCTCCTTCTTTACTCTAAACTTGGAAAAGAAACTTGGATAAGTCATCCATACATGCATGATCAATCAGTGTATTATAGTGTCACTTGACCATGTCTAATAATCAATAGAAGCAGTTAGCCGTAAGCTGAAAAACGTTACAAGGGAGCTATGTGTAATTTTGAATTAAGAGGGGTTCATGTAATTGTATATCATTTAAGGTGAGCATCGTATTTTTGGCAAGAAAAGTTGATAATCTTACGCTTTAAGTAGGCATCGAATAGGTTTCCAGTCAAACCCTCAATTGAGTCATCAAAAGGAAGGATGTGAACGCGCTTTCCATACTTTACATCAGGACATTGGTGTACAGATACCATATCAGTAAGACGTACTCTCAGATTTGATCGAACAACTTTGTTCATTCTTATTTTTGGCTCTTCACATTGCTCATCAGCAAGAACAATGCAAACTGTATCCTTCCTCTTTTTACCCTGTACCACACATACACTTCAAGGAAATTCCAAAATCAAGGAAATCACATATATTGAATTAAAAACAAACTAAGATTACCCTGATTAATATAGTATCTCCACGAAAGAGCTGAAGTTCTTCCATTCTTGCAGGGTGCATTGAGACAACAGAATTGTCATCATTAGTGGCCTCATCTACAATAAGCCGATTAGGGGACTTTTTCCTTTCTAGAATTGCAGTAGAATAGTCCCTTTTGCCACTTTTCCTGGATTTTAAGATTTCAAGTTTGTGCGAAAAAATTAGTTTTTTTAAATACAAACAAACTAAATTACAGCAGGAACTCATTAACAAGTAATTCAAGCAGATAAACGATTAAGCAGATGATTAATCCAGCAAAAATATAATATCAGAAATATGAATTACAGTAAAAAACACCACAACATATTTTCGAAAGGCCAAGAAATCTAGTCTAATATAATTAAACAGATTCAGAAGGCTAAAAATTAAAAATAAAAGAAATTAATCAACACATCAAAATCAGAAGGAGCCCAGTTCGAAAACACAATCATAATCACAGCTTACATGAGAATCCGAAAACCGGGAAGAAAAGAGAATTGAACTTACGTTTCAGTGGTCTCGGCAGAAGAGCTGGGGTCGGCCATGGTGTCCAAAGTAGCGCTAGCAGCAGTCCGAGGTTTTGCAATTTGCCCTGTGGAGAACTAGAAGTGTGTAATAATCTGGCCTGCGGCTGTTTAAATGCGGTAACAGGTTTACATATTCTGGAGATCAGTATCTTCTTGTACGTGGAAAACGGTCATTGCACCACTTCGACGACTACGATGAAGAAAAGAACTTTGACATGACATATTCATAAATCATAATGACTATTCTAGCCTCGGGCTTTTGAGTCATGTTCCACATTAAAGGTTAATTACATTTGTATTCTAAAAGAATTTTTATAATTACAAAACATTTAATTTAATTTAAAATTATGAGCTCAATCGAGCTTCAAATAACTCAATATTTTCAAAAATTCAAATGTACTCAAATTGATCCAGCCGAGCCTAGCTCGAACTTTTTTTCAAACTCAAATTCCAATCAGAACCTAATATATCGAGTTTGAAATTGAAGATTTTATCCAAACTCGACTCAGTTTATTTGCACTCCTAACTAAAACTAAAGTCAATAATTTCCTATGACATAACTGTAAATATTTCTCTCCTTTTAACATTTAAATTCTTGAAACTCCATAAATATATAACTTTTGTTTTTGTTAGAGCATCAATATATAATGATATACATATATCAAATTCTCAAAATTGCTTCAACTAAATAGAGGACTATGGTGACATACTTTTGTTTATGACAAAATTAAAAGTTCTTAAAATGGCATATTTAGCTAAATCTTTTGTTAAATATTGATGATAATTTTATATCAAAGTAAAGCTTAATTTAAATACAAATAATAATTTCAAATGAATCTAAAATTATGTCAATATTTTTATGAAAAAATATATAATGTGTTGTAATAACTAACATTCCGTTTACTTCCTCCTCACGCCAGAAATAACAACTCCATTTTGCTGCTGCAAATTATCCTGACCTTCGCTAGCTCCCACTGTTGACATTTCTATCTACCCATGGATTTGGTGTTTAATTACTGCAATTTGCCACTGTCACCTCCAAATGTTTCCCCCAAAAAATTGTCGCTCCCAAAATTCTTCCCGCTAAATGAAATTTTCTTTTATCTTATACTACCATCATTTCAGAAACTCAAATCACCCTGCCCATCTTTTTCCTCTGCTGAAATTTTGAGGTTCATCGCAGCGAGGGTGGTTTTTTTTTTTTTTAATATTTGGTTGAAGCTTTTTCATGGTTATTCAGCGAGGGTTACTGTCTTTCGATTCTTGCTTAACACATTTTATTTGTAGTTTGCATCTGTTCGTGGGATTAGGAAACTTCGTGGTGGTGTTAGGGTTTCAATTTCTGGTACAATCAATGTTCATTCTTTTGCTAATCCATTTCTATTTTCATTCAGCAAATCTATAAATTACACCGTATATGTGGTTTTGATTGATGTTTAACCTTAATAGATTTTTCATTTGCATAAGGATTTATAGAATGAGTAATGATTCTGAAATTGAAGTTTGAATTGTTGAGGGCATTAGAGTAAATGAGCTTAATTAACTGATTGTTAAAAGGCTGAAGTAAACAACAGTCCAAATATCAGATTCCTTCCTTAACCAACTCACAATTGGCCCGGCCCAAGTAAACAATCTTAGAAGGTATATTAACTGATGTTATCCTATCTGACTTAAATGTACCAATAACCCAAGTAAACGGAATCTAATAAGTAGAGTTGGAGGGGGCAAAACGAACTCAACTAGTACTTACTTTTATCTGTTCTGGCGCATAGCATAAGCAACAAGAAGACAACGTTTACGCGACTGTTGAGTTCAATAAACGTCTCATTATCTAACATCAGCCACGATTTCCAGTCATCTCTCTCTCTCAAATTCTTGATATCTTAATGACGTATTTAAACAGTTTTCTGTAATTTGGGTCTCGCATTTCTGCGAGCAGTGGAACTGAAGACTCGAAAAAAGCAAGATTGCAAATTGTTCGGCGAAATGGCGCAGTGTCTGGGAATCCGGCCTCCTCTGGGTCACCATTTGAAGTCAGTTTCAGTTACAGTTCATTCCAACAAGCCCATCAAGATTTTCAAACTCAGCGTTCGGAATTGTTCTCTGGCACCGGAAAATACTCAGTAAAGTACCCCGTTTTCACTGCTTATTCGTTATTTTGTTGATTTTTGTTTTGGGTTATGAGCATTCTCATGTTGATGTCTTGTTTAATGGGCTGCTGTTGTTTTCTCTTCCTTTTGGCTATTTCATATCCACATTTTAGCTTTCTTTGGTTGCTGAAACTCTGGTTTAAGGTTCTGAAGTTGGAGTCATTAGATTATTTGATTGTTTGTTGAATTGATAGCCGGAAAATTCTTGTAGTTTATAAGAACTTTCATCCATTTCTCAGATGGGAAATATTTCTCAATTAATTTTAACATTTTTGCTAGTTTATTAGTTGGATGAGTCAAAATACACACGAATGAAATGTTCTCTTTTTTCTGTCGAATTTCGTGTTCATATTTGTGTCACTAGACAGACTTGTTCACGCCTTTCTTGCTCATTAGCAAGTGTGGGTGCATAAAAATCTTCATGAAAAATTAAGCTTTATTTGATGTCTTTTATATTTGATGAAATGATGTAGTTGGTTTGGTTTTTTCGTTGCAGTTAGTGGCAGAAGTCAAAGAAAAGCTCGAAAAAGAACATAATACTCTCCCCATGGGCAAAAATGGAAGAGATGATGAAGAAATGATCCTTTGGTTTCTGAAGGACCGAAAATTTTCTGTTGAAGATGTTGTCTCCAAATTGACTAAAGCCATTGTAATATCATAACTCATATCTCTGATTTCTTTCTTGCTCTTCTATGGCGGGAAAAATGAAGAAAAACTAAACTCTATCTATAAACAAGCTAAGAGCTAAAGCCACTCACTTAGTTATTCCTCCACTATTCACATTTAATAGTTGTACTTGAAATAATAGGTTTATTAACAATATTTAGGTTTATTAATTTTGTTTACTTCTATACACCTTAATTTCGACTTTTACGTAACAGATGTGGCGCCGTGAATTTGGTGTGTCTGAATTGTCAGAAGAATCAGTCGAGAATGCAGCACAAACTGGAAAAGCTTATGTGCACGACTATCTTGATGTACACGACAGACCATTGCTGAATTGCTGATAGTGGAAGCCTCTAAGCATATTCCAGGGGTACGTATTTCTATTAAACATACCCTGAGATTTGGTCTGATTACAAAACTATACCCCGAAGTTTGAAAAATTACAGAAATATACCCTGACAAGAATTTTCATTACATCTGTTGAGTTGTTGGAATGAAATTGATGTCTTCATCACATTTTTTTGAGTTTCCTACTTTCCCCGTGGCAGTTATGGTCAATATTTGACCCGGTAACAAGCAACTACTCTTTCCTTTAGGGCTTTCTAACCTGTTGTTTGGGTCAGGGTATGTTTCTGTAATTTTCCAAACCCAAGGGTATGTTTTTGTAATTAGGTCAAACGTCAGAGTATGTCACTGTAATTATCCCTAAAGATTTCAATTTCTCCTTAACGCAGGAGCAGAAACAAGTGGAAGATGAGATGCTTTGTGTTTTTATGATTGAGAAAGCACCGAGCAAACTTCCAGCTGGAAAGCAGGAAATTCTCGGCATAATTGATCTCCGGGGATTTGGGACACAAAATGCTGATATTAAGTTCTTAACATTTGTGGTAAATGTCTAAAGACTATGCTTTTGCTAGATCTATATGTCCCTTGTCAAGTTTCAGTTTCGAACCACATTACATATACTAATCTCATTTTCATCACGGTAGCATTTTACTTTGTGAGGGATAAAAATTGAAAAAGAAAAACCAAAAAACATTTTTCCTGCATGTATTGAATTTTCTTTTCATTCAAGAGTTCCTTTGTCCACGTGCAGTTTGATGCATTCTATTACTACTATCCGAGGCGATTGAGTCAAGTCCTTTTCGTGGATGCTCCATTTATGTTCAATCAAGCCAGTTTGGCAGCTGATTAAGCCTTTGTTGAAATCATATGCCTCTCTGGTGAGCATTTACGAGAATATTTGAGATTTAATGGATTTTGATTGCCCTTTAATATTATAATTCAGCTTTCATGTATTATCACTTCTAAATCCTATTGTGGACCAAATTGCTTTTGAGGATGTTTGCCTAAGCTTATTTTAAAAATCTTATTATAAACTCTCACATCTTATAAAATGTTTCTTGAAGCTTAAAAGATGGTAGATGTTTTGTTAAATATCAAAGTGTTTGGACAAAAACAAGATCATAAGCTTATAAATGGCATTTGTGTAATTGATGCAGTAAAAAAAGGTTTTCTCTTTCTGTTTGTTTTTAGGGACAATTACCAACTCCCCCTTGAAGTTTTAATTCTAATGACAAAAACTAACGGCTGGTGGTAAAATTACCATGTTACCCTTGACGGAAAGAGCAGAAAGAAAAAGGTTGGTTTTTGAAAAACCAACATTTTAATGAGTGTTTGATACTAACTGTTGGTGAAGTTTGGGAGAGAGAGTAAAACTCCGGGGGGGACATTGGTAATTTCTAAAACTTCATGGGGTTACATGTATTTAAACCATACCTCAGGGGTAGTTGGTAATTATCCCCTGTTTTTATCCTTTAACAAGCTCCGGATGCGTTTTGAGTTGTAATTTTTTACATATGATTTGTAGGTAAGATTTTGCTCAGCCAAAACTATCAAAGAAGAGTACTTTACAGCAGATACTGTTCCAGCTAGCTTCAAGGACTGACGATTAGAGGCTTTATACACTGTTCATTGTAATCCTGAAATGGAGACTTAATATTCATATTATCAAAAGGTTCACTGTATTTATATTTGCATAATAATCTCAAGTTTATCTAATAAAGTGTAATGCTTCTACTTGAGCAATAGAGAATGTTTTTGCATAATACTTGATCCAGTGTTCTTGTTGCATTTCTTGTTTAGAAATTAGAATTACTCATATTTTGAAACTGTGCATAGTAATATTACTCTCATTATTAATCTTATGAAGGAGGCTAACTGGTATTATAACTTATTGCAGGATCCAGAATATCATAAAATAGAAATGCGGGTTGGTGGTCATTTTGTGCATGAACCAAAAGTCAATTATAAGACAGACAGGAAAACAATATATGAGAAATTGTACATAGACAAGATGAACTCCCAACACCATATGGGATCTATATGAAAGAGGTGGTGGAACCAAATCCTTGGTTGACTTCTACTGGAAATTATATCCAGGCTGCATTGGAATAAGCGGCTTTGATGGAGACGACTGCGTAGAAAGGAGGAAGTGGAAACATCAACTTGTCTCAAATTTGCGGATTTAAAAACACAAGCAACCTCCGATGGATGATGTGGGTGCTCGTGGTCGTAAGGGACAATCAAGTCCCATCTTGTGGGAACTATCATATTTCTCCAAAATCTCGTCCAAGTCTTCCTAGTCGATGGTAGATCTAAGAACACTGAAGGAAGGGATCTCGTCTTTCATCCTCTTCATAATTAAGTTGAAGGAAAATCCTTAAGTTCAGATTCCTCGTCCTCGGTAATAGCCCTCTTGGAAAGAAGAGCGTGTCATGAAGGAGAGGAATCTTCCGAGTCAGAATGTTATGTTGCGGGGGCCATACCCTTCAGTAAGGCTCGTCCCACCTCGAGGTCATCACTGCCAAGGTAAGCAGACAGCTTGATCAATGACTATGGAATTAGAAAATTTGAGGAAGAATCATGGGAAAAAATAATTTGGATAAAATATTTCGTTGAAATACTTTTATGGTGTTGGATTAATAGCTCAAGAGGGAAGGTTTGCTAAATCATTATATATTTGATTATTCGATATGAAATGGTTTAACACACCCCCGTTACGCCCAGGACTATGAAATGAATATGCGGGACAAACTAAAGCGTGAAATAATTGAGACAGGAGTGGAGAGACAGACCGGGAATTTAACATATGGATTTATCTTAACATATAATGATTGAGTATTTGAGTGAGTTAGTGCACCAAAACAAAGATTGGACAGGAAAATACTAATCGAGTCAAAACTCGGGGATTGACCGCAATTATCAATATTAAGACGTTTTCTACGCAAATATTAATTATTGGGAAATATTGACTGCATCCAAGACACGCAATACTAAATTATATATTTTCATTGAGAAAAATGAACGAAGAACTCTATTATTCCATGCTCACATGGCTAAAGTCTTATTGGATGACTACAATAGTATCCCTAACAGCTGACAATACAACATCTTATTTAAACAAATTAAATATAGTATCTAATTTCATCAATGAACGTCGACATATTGTTTGTATACTTTGACATGTCAAAGTATAATAAAGAATTTTGTTACGTACCCACATGTACACGCCACCCGATCCAGATTTTTTAATACGTAGAAGATTAAATATGTTGGCTAAATCGCAAGTTTTGTTCCGTAATTTTAATTCTTTTTTAAGTTCCATGGTTTATCCTTTTTATAATTTTATCCTTTGATTTTTAATTTTTAGCCGAAATTCTCATGAATTCTTGTTGGAAATTTATCGAAAAAAGATCTTAACATATTCCTCTATATTTTGATCATGTTAATTACATAATTGTCATTACTAACATCTTATAAGTACATGATTTTATTTTTTATCAAACATTTTTAGATCTTATTCTTAAATAAGATTTAGCATATTATAAACTTTAAAAACATCTTATAAGATGTGAGAGCTTATAAGCTTTTTAAAATAAGCTTAGTCAAACACCCTCTAAATTGTAATTACTACAAACTTTGGTAATAGTAAGTGTAATTCATAATTTGTTAATTTATATGTAATGCAACGACTATACATATAAAATCGATCCAGGTCCTAACTAGCAATCTAGGGAGTGGGAAATCATGGAGTCGAATTAATGTAACTATTACTTATTAGGAAATTGAAGAATTTCAATCATACGAAAATGGATGCTGACAGTGACGCCGGCAGCTCCACATGGAGGAAATTTTTCCTCTTCCTCAACTGCATCCTAATTTTCATCGGCAACTGCGGCGGCCCATTGATTATGCGCCTCTACTTCGTCAAGGGCGGCCAACGAATTTGGCTCTCCACCTTCCTCCAAACCGCCGGCTGGCCCATCATGCTCGTCCCACTCACAATCAACTACGTCCGCCGCCGGCGCTACAGCGGCACCCAGCTCTTCTTCATGAACCGTCTCGTTTTTCTAGCGTCCATAGCCTTCGGAATCATCGTCGGCGCCTCCAACTACTTCTACTCGTACGGCCTGGCGCAGCTGCCGGTGTCGACCTCAACCCTCATCATCGCCTCGCAGCTTGCCTTCACGGCGGTGTTCTCTTTCTTCATCGTGAAGCAGAAGTTCACAGCCTACTCGCTGAACGCCGTCGTTTTGCTGACGGTTGGGGCTGCGGTTCTGGGGCTCCGAACGGGCGGCGACCGGCCTGAGGGGGTGACGAAGAAGGAGTATATGTTGGGGTTTGTTCTGACAGTGGTGGCGGCGGGAATGGTGGGGCTTTTACTGCCGCTTGTGGAGCTGACGTACTCAAAGTCGAAGCAGGCGGTTACGTACACTTTGGTTTTGGAGATTCAGATGATGATGTGTGTATTTGCTACCGTTTTTGCGACTGTCGGAATGCTCATCAACAAGGACTTTCAGGTCAGCCACTATTATATTGTTATTGTTTCTTTTCTCTTTTTTTTTTTTTTTTCCCCTCTCTCAGTAAATAAAGGGTTAATTACATTAAACTTAATCACCAAAAAAAAATTAAAGAATCAATGTTTGGGTTGTTTTCATTTTAATACGGCCGAATTTTTGTGGGGAGCAGTCATGGTTCTAAATCATTTTTTTTTTTTTTAAATTGTTCTCAATCGTTATTATATGAGTGTTTTTAGTATTTTTTTTTTTTTCGATAGTATTCTTAAAGAATATTTCATTGATCTTTGTTGGATTCTGCTGTAAAAGTTGTGATGATCAGAATTAACCTTATCCTCGAGAATTTAGTGCTATATATATATAATTTTGATTGGATATACTCTAGATCACATAATTCTTCTACCAATTTAAACATTCTTGCACTCAATTCTCGAACAAAACAAATTAGTGTGCATTTCTCATTTTGAGATAGTTTATGATTTCTTAATTCTCGAATTAAATTATCATAAATCTTGTATGAAAAATCAAGTCTAATAATTATTAGTTTTTATTTAGTTTTCTTTTAAAAAAATTAATGCATAATTCAATTGTTTATGGTGAAAATATAAAATTAAGAAATTGAGTTAGCTTTACAAAGATATTAAATTAAATTGAGGTTTTTTTTATATAAATTCTATATGCTGATAGAATTTTTTTTAGATCGTAACAAAACAAGAATGAATATGATTCAAAAAATAATTTAAGATTATTAATACATAAATCAAAGTGCAGTGTTTAATAAATAAATTTGTAGCTTCCGAGTTGGTGGAAACTCGAAAAACGTTTGATTACTTGATGTATTTTATCTTTGAGTTATGTGTTGCATTTTTTTATCTTTGTATCTCGTTTTTCCGTTTTACTGATGTACTATTCGAATTTTTTGATCTGAGTTGATTTATATACGAGACAAAATTCTCTTTTAACTCAACGTTTGATCGGATTGACCGATTCTTAATTAAATAAATGAATAAATTTGTATATATTCTTTCTTAAAATTTATTTGACAGTGAATATAAAATAAATTTATATTATATTTATGCACTCGCGCATTCGTACTCGTCTATTCATTGACATTAGCTGCCGCTTAATATGACTTAGGACATAATCAGTGACAATTTAAAAAAAAAAGTATCTTAACGACAAATTAATTGAAGGAGTATTTGTCCAAAGGTGTCTTTATAAATAATGATTATTTAAACAAGGGTAAACTGCAAGATTAGACCGGTAACTTTTGACTTTTTTGGATTTCTGTCCCATCTTTTTATTTTTTTTAAGAAATTGTCCTGTAAAAATTTCAATTTATTGTATTCAATATTCATCGTCCTATTTTGTCCGAACCTTAACTCGCCGGAAATTCACTGGAAAAATTGTTAACTTCATCGTCTATAAAATAGTTCATCACAACATCAGATTCTACTCATTATTTATGGCAAGATACCACATCAATTAAAACATATAACTTCCCAAAATCGTTTAATATTTACAATCTCAATATATTTATATTTGTGATCAGTGATCTCAGTAAAAATTGAATGAATTTCGAGAAGTTACTTTCTTCTAACGATAGTGAATGATGTGGGATCTTAAGTTCTTAACTCATATATGCGACACTTTGACTAACAAGTGCTACATAATTAAAGTGTCATAATCATTTTTTCATATGCATTATCTACATTAACTCTTTTTTCAATAATGAATTATAAAGTTGAACTAACTTACTACTAATCATATATTATTTACAATCTTGACCAATATATATATATATATGGCGAATTACATAGGGATCCCTACAAATTACCATATTTACACATAAGTTTCTATTGTTTTATTTTTTATATCCTAATCCATTGACCGGTCAACCGTTAATCAGTTCCGTTAATTTTATGGTATCTTTGTGTTCATCTCGTCGAGACATTGAATTTGGAATATAAATTTGTCTGATTCGGTGAAGAAACGAGAAATTTAGACTATACACACAATTGAAGGAAAATTTCTTAAGCTTGTAACTTTCTCGTTTCTTTACCGAATCAGACAAATTTATAGTCCAAATTCATCGTCTCGATAAGACGAACACAACGGTACTATAAAATTAACGGAACTGACTAACGGTTGACCAGTTAAGAGATTAGGATGTAAAAAAACTAAACAATAGGGACCTATATGTATATGTAAATATGGTAATTTGTAGGGAGCGGACGTAATTTGTCATATATATATATATATATATATATATATATATATATATATATATATATATATATATTGTTTATAACTAATTGTATACCAATGATATGGTTATAATTTATAAGTATATGTTTTAATTATCAATCATCACGATGCAGGATGCGATTTTCAATTTCTGGTCTATATTTACTATGTAGATATCCCTTTTTAACACCATAAAAATTTATCCTAATTTCATTTTCATACTATATGTTTTGCTTTTCTTAAATTTTGTATTATAAATTTTAATTTGTATCAAATTTATTACATTCGAAAAATTAACGGTTTAGATTTCAGTACAACATATACATAATATGATACAATTTACACTTATTTTAGATTTAATCCAACTACAGGATAGCGAATGTAATTCACCAAAAAAAAGAAAAAATATATATAATAATGTAATAGAAAAGGTAAGCATAACTTTTGGTATCATATTTTACCCTAAATTCAATTTTGGTGTCAAAATTTTCACTTATATTAAATTAATTTGATACAGTAAGTTTCGAATTTGTATTAATTTAATATATTTAAAGCTTATTCCATCCATGTAGGTTTAGAAATTACAATATAGTCATGTAGTTTTAATTAATAAATAAAATTTAGACAACATAGTCCCTATACAGGAGCTATATTGTATAAATTAGCAATTAAATGAAATTACAGGAACTATATTGTAATTTCCATAGGGATGAATTTATAAATTCAACTATAGGGACAATATAATACACCCTAATTATAAAGTATCATTAGACAAACTCATGATGTTTGTTTAACCATCCGAAAAACAATTGAAACCTTACAAATATTCCCTGGTCAGCTGAAACTTGTAAATATCCAGTACTTGGAACATAAAAATATATAAATAATACTCATGAAAAATCTTACAAGTACCTCCTCAAGAGGGTAAGTGTAAAGTTTCAAGGTTTCGATGATATTAAAATTGTAAGAGGCTCAACGCTCGGGGGCTCTAATGCACAGACACTTTTTAAAACTTCATTGTGTTGTGTCGTGTCGTGTTGGATATCGTATCTGACACCTCTATAGTGGGTAAATATCGGAGAAAATCCGTGTCGTGTTATGTTGTATCCATGCATCACCAGGGGTTTTTGTGTAATTTACCCTAATTATAATTCATCTATTTATGGTGTTATGTTTTGTTTGTAGGCAATCTCAAGAGAGGCAAAACAATTTGAACTTGGAGAAACCAATTATTATTTGGTAGTGTTCTGGACAGCCATTGTTTTGCAGTGCTTTTTCTTGGGCCTCATTGGAGTAATATTCTATGCTTCGTCTCTAGTTTCTGCCATTATTGTGGCTGTTTCATTACCCATCACAGCACTCTTAGCTGTTTTTGTATACCAAGAAAAGTTCCAACCAGAAAAGGGATTTTCACTTTTCCTCTCTCTTTGGGGATTTGTTTCTTACTTCTTTGGTGAGATTAAGCTGCAGAAAAAGATGAAAAATACTAGTCTTGAAGTTGAAGTTGAAAATCAAGATATGGAAACACATCATGATCCTTGACTTCGCGGGATTTTGACACCGTACGGATACGCTGATACAATGATACTGATTTTTTTTAATCGGACACTTGTAATATAATTTGTAATTATGGATTTGAATTTTTTCTATTACTAGTTTTATCATTTTACGGATCATAAGTGTGATTTTTTTTTTTGTCGAAGATTATAAGTGTGATGATTTGTTGATTATGGTTATTTTGTTTATATATTAGGGATAATTACGTATGCCGCCAATGTTTGTCCCTTTTTTAAAAAATACCCTGAAAATACGCCACAGAGACAAAACGGTACAGAGAGGACACTTGACCTTAAGGCCGAGAAGTACCTAGCTGCCCTGGAGAAAATCTTCGAGGTGATGAATAAACACCCCAAGTTTGCTACTTTCTTTCTCGAATGAGCTGCAATGAGCTGGTACTGATATGCAATTCAACTAATATCTTTATTTATGTTAGTTTAACACCATCAATACCAAATATATAGTTTAACACTTTGACATTTAAAATTGGCAGTTTTTGGAATTTTTGGGGTGAAATTTCTTAGTTGGCATCTAGGTTGGTGCCTAACAATTTTTTTTTTTTTTTAAAATTATATGTAAATGCACAATAAATCGTATTATAGCCGAAAAAGGAAAAAGTTAGCCGTATAACTGGATTGGGCTTAAATAAAAAAGCGGAGTGGGCCCAATACCTTGAGCCCATCATTTCCCGCTACTTTCTTCTTCTACATTTTTCACACCCATTTTCGCGGCTAATCTTCTCTCACACTCAGCTGTGTGTGTGACTGTGTGAGAGCTGGTGAAGGTGATGAATTCGAGAGAGATAACTCTGTTTTCCGCCGCAGCGGTGTTCGGTGCGGTGGCCTCCGCCGTTTCCGTCAGCCTGTTTTTCAACTTCAGAAGCCCCAAAAAGCGCTGCTCAGGGAACTGCGTCGCCGAGAAGAAATATTCTCGTCAGTGCCCCTTTGATCCCTCAAAGCGGAAAGGGTCAGTAGTATTCCGTGCCCTCTTGCAGTTTCTAGTGTTGATTTTCAAAAAAGATGCAAAAATGTGATATATTCGTGTTTGTAATTCATCTGTAAATATCTAGAAAACTTAGGAGATGCAATAAATGACTGTCGGCATTATTTTATTTGTGAATGTTGTAGATTGCTTGGTAATTTAAGGTTGTATATTGATGGAACAAATTGGCTTTGAGAGAGTACTCGAACTTGGAATAAACTTCCTTCTTGCATTAATTTGAAATTCAAGTTTTTCAAAGAAATAATGAAATGATCGAGATGGGAAATTTGGAAGATATATTTAGGTAAGTAATGGTACTGTTGTTAAAGCTATTAATTTGGAGTTAAGAATCTCAAGTAACAAAATCCTTATCCAGCCACAATCTAATTGTTTGAATTTAATGCTGGAAAATCTGAGGAGAGTTACTATTCTTGATACATAAATAGGGAGAGTAAGTTATGGCTTACTTTGGCGGACGCTCTTCGCCTCAAATTTAGTGGTAGATTAGAAGAAAAAGTAAGTTATATTTTATAGGGATAATTACCAACTACCCCTTAGATATGACCTAAATGCCAACCAACCCACCCCCCCCCCCCCCCCCCCCCTTTTTCTCTCTCTCTCTCTCTCTCTTGAAGTTTTAAAAACCTACGGGAAAAACTAAATGGCGATGGCAAAATTACCATGTTTCCGTTGACGGAAAGTGCTGAAAGAAAAAAAGAAAAAGGTTGGTTTTTGAAAAACCAGCATTACCCTTCATTTTAAAAGGAATTTTTGTTACTAACGACCGGTGAAGTTTGTGAGAGGGAGTGAAATCTCAGGGGGGCATTTGCAATTTTTGAAACCTCACATACCTCATGGTACAGTTGATAATTATCCCTATTCTATATTTATTTCCTTTCACTTATTTATTGCATTTGCAGATATCTATCCTGGGATGACTATTTTATGGCAATTGCATTTCTATCAGCTGAGAGGTCCAAGGATCCAAATAGACAGGTATAGTTTATGATGTAATATTGAAAGAGTGGAACGTTTAGATTATGTTTATTTTAATTTTTATCAGTTTGTATCATATTAAAACTTCAGATTCTGTGTAGTTCCTGGATTTTATTTCTTTACTTGTTTCTTCTTTCATATAGGTTGGTGCTTGTTTGGTGAGTCAAAACGGAGTAATACTTGGTAAGGTTGCTTAATTAGATGAAGTTACTTTACTGATTTTGAGAATGATTATTGCTGTTAGCCTGTCATATAGCTTTCTGTTACACATAATGTTTTTGGTTTTGAAAGCATCCATGTACCTGGTAATTGCTTCAGATGTGGCATTGATTATTATGCCCTGCCTGCATGATCACTTGTTGCCAGAACAAGATATGGATTGTGTGCTAATGCACTAAGTTCCTATTGGCTCACTTTATTTCTTTTTCGAGCAATTTGACTATTCGAGTATGGTTCTTGATGAAAATTATTTAGATGCATTTCTGACCTGCTGGTTTTGTTCTAACGCAGTCGATCAGTAACGGCCTTGAAACTTTGCATTTGGTTTCTGTTTAATTATTATCAACAAAGAATAGTACCGTTTTCTAAATGTTTATTTAAGCAAGATCTCATAGTCACGCTGATCATAAAAAAAAAATCTTAAGCCATACATTTTGTGGCTTTAAGGCATTGGCTACAATGGGTTCCCACGTGGTTGCTCAGATGACAAGCTTCCCTGGTCTAAGGTTAGAAGTGCTCTCTATGTCAAAATATTTAAAAAGAAAATCAATTAATAAATTTGTGTATTACTTACTTTGATTCCTAATATTTCAGAAATCTAAGAATGGGGACCCCCTGGAAACAAAGTACCCGTAAGTATTATAATAATACAATGTTAATGAATAATGACTGCTTCTTCTCACCCCCACCCCCCACCCACAAAATAAATAACAAATAAAAAAAATAATTTGTTCTTTTCCCAGTCTTTCTGTTCCCTTTAATTAGTAGCGAAGTTGCAACTTATTGATTTTTGTGGTCTGATGCAGTTATGTGTGCCATGCTGAAGTCAATGCTATCTTGAACACAAATCATGCATCTGCTGCAGGACAAGTTAGTTGTTATCTTACTTTGTGTCACTTTTGTTCATTTCTTTCTGAATTCGGGTTTCGTCCAGTTTCTAACATCATGTTTACTACTGCAGAGGCTTTACGTTACAATGTTTCCTTGCAATGAATGTTCGAAGATAATTATTCAGGTCTAATTAAAACTTCACTATCTCAAACAAGCACTCAACTTATAGCAGTTACTAACATCGCAATTTCTTACTGCAATTTTACTGTTTTACTTTTAACAGTCTGGTGTTTCTGAGGTTATCTATTATGTGGAGAAGAGATTGGATAATCCTGATGCTGCCTATGTTGCTTCTCACAAACTTCTCTCTATGGCAGGTGTAAAAGTAAGGCTTTCTCCTATCATCTTGATCTTAAAGATTGTTATTTTTCTCCAGAACCTTCAAGGGGAAGTTTTCTATATCAGATATGCCTTTCTCTCTCTTTCCCCGAGGAAACTCAAAAAGTAAAAGAAAATAATAGGAAGTAATGCAAGTAATACTTATATAGGGCGAATCCAATCTACTAACCCCAGAGGTTTGCTCTAATTACAATCTAGTCCCTCTATTTTCATAAATTACAAAAAACTTCCACTTTATTACAAAAAAACTCCCCAAAACTATACAACACAAAGCCAAACAATGCAAATCATCACCATATTTCAGGGAGTTTTCTTGCATTAAAGTGAATTGTCGGTGATTTTTTGGTAATTTCTGAAAACACAGGGGCTAAATTGTAATTAGCTCAAACCTCAGGGGTAGTAGATGTAATTCACCATTTTAAAAAAAGAAAACTTTTTCTATTATTTTTATCACCTCTGACACTTTACTATTTTTATACAATATCCAATATCTAATCCATGAAGACTTTGCATGCATTTGGTGAAGTAGGACCATAGGTTCCATGTATTGACACAAACATTTTTCTGTAACTTCTTTATAAGGTAAGGCGACATCAACCACAGATGGATCGGATTTTGATAAATTTCAAAGATTTTTAGGAGCTCCTGAGACAGCTGATTTATATAGATATTTTGTTATGGTAAGCCAAGAAATATATATAGTTTTTGTACTTGTATTGGTATATCCGTACATTGTTTGTAGCCTTAAATTATTCTGAATCTTTTCTATAAAACATTCACTAATTATATTATCATCTTTTAGGATCACTATTTCGCAGTTGCATATAGTATGTAATTTCTTGTGGTTTTTTTAATGAGAACTCCTTGTATGGAATTATGGGTTGGGTGTTTTGAAATGATCGTTACTTGATAAATCTCCATTCCTTTATCCATCCCATTTGATATTCATATTCTTTTGTTTTGATTTGGGTTCTCAATTGTTTATTTCCGTTTTTTCCGCGCTTGGGTATTGCAGAGACTCAATTGAGACCGATCCTCTCAACTCATTTGTTCCATGCACAAGCTAGAATTTGAATTCTAGACCATGCTTAAGGAATCTAGTGTCTCATCCAACTAGAGTTTCTAGACCAACTGAATTGATATTTATATACCATAGCATATTTTGTATTTGATATAGAAAATGTTCATGTAATTTATCTATTATTACCCAAAAGAAATAGAAAATTATTATGTATTTTTTAAAACTAAAACAAATACTTTCTAATAATCGAGGAAGTCTTAATGTATTTTCATCTAAATTGAGGGGTATAAATGTAATTATTACGAAGGTTTAAAACTAAAACAAATACTTTTTTTTTATCTTTAAAGAAAAGGAAAAAAGAGCAAATTTTTTTCTTTTATTCAGAAAAAATAAGAAAAAGGAAAGTAAACTCAACCATAGTTAAGTTAGCAACGAGGAGTAGTGGCCCCAGAGTATTTAGGTTCAATATAGCCAATTTTCTCTCTCCTCCCCCATTCCTCTCCCCCTCCTCTTCCGATACTCCTCGCCACCGCCACCGGTTATTTTCGTGCCCTACGATCATCAAACGACGACGTTGTCAAGCCATCGCCTCCTCCATCTCTGTCATCTATATATTACTTCGGAGCATATTTGAATTTGTACGAAATTGTGACTCTCGCAGATCGGAACTTTTCGCAGATCCGACTCCCGTTGCTTACACCCTCCGGTACGCTCACTCTGTCAATCAATCGCTGCATTTTTCATGTTTCTTATCTTTATTCATTCGAGAAAGTGTGAAGATCTAATTTTGATTGAGAATTGAAAATGAAAATCGGATTTAGGGTTTCAATGTTTGCTGCCCGAGGTTTTTGATTGGGGCACTGAAATGAACCTTGCATATGCTAAGTGACATGACATGTGCGCCTAGGTTCCCCGGGAGTGGGGTGGGGGTTTGAAGGCAGCAGGCAAATATCGTTCGTAGTTTTTAGTGATCTTTTTCATTCTAATCGGCTTTGTGGAAACATGAAGATTGATACACTGGTAATGTGATAAACTATTACGTAAGTGTGTGTGTGTGTGTGTGTGTGTCATATAATCTCTTGTCATTGTATCAAGTATAGTTAATTAAGCATATTAAGACTGCGTGTTGTACTTAGATTGATGAAATCACTTCCATAAATTATATCTGTTAGGAGTAGCTTATCAGAGAGTGTGGTGTGTGTTTGATATTGTGGCAAGAGGAATTGAAGGAGTTGACCCAAAGTCCTTCGCCTTGGTGGGCATCATTTTGTGCATACGAAGGATAGTTTCAAGTCCTCCAAAGTTAAACTGATTTGAAAATAGTGTCTAGGATGATTGAATATCCTCCTTCACTCCTACCATTATTCACTTCCTGTCAAACAAGGGATAGAGCGCCCATGCCTCCAAGTATTTTCCCATTAAATGTGAGTCTCCCATAGTTGGGTTCATTAGCCTTGAGTCATTCAGTTCTTTCTCATGATTGCATCTAATCTGTCTATGTGAAGGATGTGTATCAAGGTCTCTTAAATTAAGAAAGTTAATTAAGTGGTATACTTATCTGTTGCCCTTACTACATCATTCACTTCTTTAAAAAATTTTGTTGGGTTAATCTTTGGAGATATATTTTTTCATGAAAATTTTGTTTGCATGAAGATATCTTTTAAGATTGTTTGAGAGTGCTTATTGGATTGATAATCCATATAAGAAAAAATTATCATTACAAACAAAGATGAAGTAATATCATTGGACAAAAAAGAAAAACAAGTTGGAGGGAGTGAGCGTTGTGTCGGTTACAGAGGCTATTTTTTGTAGGTACATGAGATGTTTCTAGCATGTGTCCGTGATGGTTTTGACATTTGATTAGGACTTGTGAAAGTCTATGGCAGGTCTCAATCACTTAAGGTTGATGCAACAAGTTTCTGCCAGATTTCTTAATTCTTTTCGTTGCACAAACTTGTCATCAGATGTTTGAATTTGAATCATCTAAATTTCATGTAATAATGAATTTATTCTCTCAATTTCCAATTGTGCAAAAGATCTTACAATGTAATTTTTTCATAGTAAAGTCTGTGAATCAATTAGGGCCCAGAGTTGTAGTTCTTTGACATCTAGATTCTACTGCTAGATTTTTGAGTCCCTAAAGGATTGTTAGACTGGACATCAATTTTCCTGCATGGGAGATTATTCCGATCTCTAAGTTTGAATTTGAATTATTTTTTTTTTGTTTGAATGGTTGAGGAGATCATTCCAATCTCTAAATTCAAATAGAGAGCCCTTTTTTTCGTTTGAATGCTTTGGTACCTTCTTGTGGATCTCATCTGCTCACTGAAGATCTCAAGAAAAATCATAATGCGACAATCTAAATATTTTCTGATGAAATCGTCATGATAAAGCAAGTCTTGTTCACATTTTTTGTAAGTCGTAATAGTGAATAAGAGCTCTCTATTAACATCTTGCATTTTTAGCTGAAGCTTCTTTTTGGTCCTTTTGAATTCAAATGTACGCTGATTTTTCAGTACTGTAATCTTTTTCTCTTATAAGCTCTTTCCCTGATCGGAATCTTTTCTTAAGTTACTAGGCCAACTCGAGCTGTTTGGATGAGATTGGAACTTCAGTTGGACAATGACTTCAAATATGTTGGCTGGAGAGCGAAGGTATTGCAAATGGTCCTAATTAACGAGACTCCCTTTGTTATGTTGTTAACTGAAGCATATCAATAAATTGAATATGGTTTTCTGGTGAAGAGTAATGCATTATATCTCTTTACATACCTATCGTAGCCATAAAATTTCAGTATTGATGTCCTCATCTTGATGTGTGAACTTGATGCTACTTTTTTCGAGAAGAGGATGAAGGATTTTTGCCACAAAAGTTTCTTTTTAGTCTTCAGGGAGAAGCGTGCAACTGATTGTTTTTTACCCTGGCTTGTCCATCGATACATTTGGATTTTGGATGTTTTTGCTTTCTCCTTTGCTGAACAGTCTGCTATGTTACTTTATCCGCTATCATGTTCTTGTCCAAAATGAATTGTCTTGTTTGAATTGGCAAGTGAAGTTGAAAAACTCTTCTTTACTTTCCACCATAAGAGCAGTCTTATATGAAAAATGATTATTAGTTATTACAAATTGCTTCTCTAGAATCAAGTATTACTTATAATGAACTGCAAACTTGACAGAAATACAGAATGGATATTCTCAGAAAAGTTTTGAGCTGCATTTATCTTCAGTTCCTTGATCCTTTAGTTTTTTAATGGGAAAACTGACCTCAAAATTTGGATAACAAGATTCCTTTATCCATTGTGATTCAGATCACAAGACTTCGCTTGCAAAACTCTAAAAACTCAGAACATTATTTGTGTTGTTTGTAAGAAGCTTGAAATTTACATTTATTCTTTCGTACTTGTACGTTGTAAGATACTTGGGAAATGATCTGTTATTCAGCTCTGAAAGAGTTTCTATATAGAAGGCAATTAGAAAGCGATGAGGTTATGTTTCAACCAGATAGCTTGACAATCCTCCTTGCCAATGGTAACATTTGGAGAATGAGATACTTATGGCGAAATTGTTCTCTTCTCTTTTGCCTTTCTATGAAAATTGGGCTATTTTGTTTTTCATTTGTCTTTGTGAAGTCTATTTTCTTGTACCACCACTACCCCCTTTCCTTCCTTTGTTTTGTGTGTTTTGCCCCGTCCAATTAACATGGACCATCTCTTTCAATATCAGGATGTATGGGTTTATTTACTTGTTCAGAGAAGATGATTATTTCATGTGAACGTGACCAAGTATGAAGGGCCTTTCAGTTTTGGTTCTATCTTGTGTTATACATGCATCTCGTATTCATTTTATTAGAATGTTGTTTAGATGTCCTCTATTTGTATCCTGCCATTCAGTAGGTATCTGTTTGGTTTTGAAGCTTACTCCTTATGTTTGAATATGATAGGTTGTGGGGTATGTTCAACAATTACAGTTAAATGTTGCCAAACATTTTATGGTTGCGCCTGTCTGGTTCTTATGTTTTTCTCAGCACTATAAATACCATAGTTCTGATTAGCGGCAATTTGACATTATGTTGTGTAGTATTTTTGGGATTTACTTGGTATCCGTTGCCTGTATAATTTATTAGATCTAGGGGAACATTCTTTTGTCCCACTTCTGTTCTGTATCAGCACAGTTGATATTCTTGATACTTACCCTTTGTCTTTTGTTGATTTATCCTTCTTAGATGGGCCTCTGCAAGAAGGGGCGGCATGACTGTTCTGGGGAAAGTTGCTGTTCCGAAACCCCTGAACTTGCCAAGCCAACGGTAATTCTTTTGTTTTTTCCTTCGCTTTCCTTCACTTCCTTCATGTCCGTAGCTGTTGTATTTTCTGTGATTGCTTGCTGACAGATTTTGTGATTTTATTTGAAGGTTGGAGAATCATGGTTTGGATCCCAGTGTTGAAATTGTTCCCAAGTGAGTTCTGCGTACTTCTTTATTGTCTGATCAGCCGTGATATTATTTAGTTCTTCTCTAAAAATTCACGGTGGTGCAGTTTTTTTCAACATAAGCTTCTTATCTGTCAGAAGCTTTATTTGCATACATCTTTCAGCTCTGTTTTCAATTTAAATTGATTTGGCCATTTCCTAATAGGGGTACTCTTAGCTGGGGAAGCCGTCCATCTTCCTCTAGTTCAAATCCATGGGTCTCTTCATCATTGTCACCCGGTGCTGATGGTGGTACTGTTTCACCTAGTCATCTCAGTGGCCGTCCTTCATCAGGTGGAAGTGGGACTCGACCATCAACTGCTGGTAGTGATAGAACACATGAACCTGTTACCACTGCTTGGGGTTCCAATTCTAGACCTTCCTCAGCTTCTGGGACATTATCATCAAATCAGACACCATCGGCATCATTGCGTCCCAGAAGTGCAGAAAATAGACCTAATAGCTCGCAGCTTTCGCGGTTTGCAGAGCCTGTTTCCAAGAGTTCAACAGCCTGGGGTCCAAGCAGTACAGCTGAAAGATTGGTATGGTTTGTATCTTGGTCTTTTTAGGCTCATCACTAAATCACTAAAAGTCGCATGGAAAAAATGACTTTCTCAGTGGTTCTTTCTTAGCCAGCTATACTTACAAATTTTAACCATGTTGATTTGACTGTCGTCTTTTTTCTCTGATTTTGTTTTTATTGTAGAATTGGACGTTTATAAGAAATGTCTGGATCCGCCATTTAATTAAAAAGGAATGTAGCTGCGTTTCTTCTGTGTTGGCTAAATGTGTGTTTATTTGCAGGGTGTGAGATCTAAGGAAGATGGGTTCTCACTTAGTACTGGAGATTTTCCAACTCTTGGCTCTGAGAAAGATGATTCAGTGAAGAACACTGAACCAAAAGGTGGTTGTATGCACATAGAATGACTGTACCGTTGCTATTTATTGATGCTTTGCATTCAGTGTTGCATTTGGATTCTATTTGTTTCCATAGTTGTCGATCATGTACATTTGTAGTACCACGACCTTACATCTTCTGGTTCTAAATTATCGGAGTAGTCATTGAATGCAACACAATGCTAACTTAGCTCCTGGTTGAGGTTTTTAAAAATATCGTCATCTTGGTCCACCTCCTAATTTATGGGAAATCCTATATGTACATCCTAGTCAGATAGATATACCGTGTGACTGATCGTTGTTCAACTTCCATTTACAGATCACAGCCGCCCTAGCTCAGCTTCTGGAAGAATAGCTCAGACGAAAGAGGACACAGCATCCCATTTTGGTACGCATACATATTTCTCCTAAATTGCCAACACATATTCTGCTCCTGTTTTATATGGCTAATAATATGCTTCTTGGACTGCAGATGCAAAACATGGAACTGTTAATACATGGAGGGCAGATGGTCCCCAAAGTGCAGAGGACAACATCCATCCTAGCATGGAGAAATGGCAAGGGGGAGAACCCCATCAATATTTTAATGCCAATAATGCCCCTCAGCATTTTGATTCCTGGCGTGGCCCTCCTATGAACGGTCCTGCTGGTGTTTGGTATGGGGGACGTCCTCGTGGGCCTGGTTTTGGAGGTCCTATTCCTCCTGGTGGCTTCCCGATGGAACCATTTCCTTACTATCGTCCTCCACCTCCTCCTTTGGCAGGTTCACAGCCCGTTCCACAACCAGGAGCTGGAGGTCCCAGAGGGCCCCACCCGAAAAATGGAGATATGTACAGGTCACAGATGCCTGATGCCTATGCACGTCCAGGTATGCCGTTTAGGCCTGGCTTCTACCCTGGCTCACACGCCCCCCCTGGTCCACACGGCCCTCCTGGTCCACACGGCCCCCCTGGGCCAATGTCCTTTGATGGTTATTATGGACCACCAATGGGTTATTGCAATAATGAACGTGATATGCCATACATGGGAATGGCAGCAGGTCGGCCTGTCTATAATGGTTATAATGCAGCCCCTCCTGATATTGGTAATTCTCATGGCAGAGGTGCTGGACGTGGCCCTTCTGGCAGAACTTTGCCAGAGCAAGTGGAACCTGATCATTTTGGTGATACTCAAGGACAAAAAAGAGTTAATTCAAAGAACCATCACGAGTGTGACCCGAGAGAGGAAGGAGAAAACCGGGAACATAACATGCAACCTAATGTTTCTTATCCTGGAAAAAGCCGCCTGCCAGTGATATCCTCTCGGAAAAGTGAGTGGGGGGCTGAAGAGGATCCAGAAGAAGCTATGTTTCCCAAGAGGACAAAGCCAAGCGAGAACTCTTCCGGCAGTTATGAATACAGAGGCCATTCAGCTGATGGTTTGAAAGTGAAGTCATTTGAAGGCATGGGTAATGTGAAAGCAATTGATGATGCTCGGACAAATAAATCTGAAAGGGTGTCATCTTTTCCTCCAGAAATGCAGACTCCGCTTGCAAGTGGGGAAGATTCATCATTACGTGCTCCAACGAAAAATTCAGCTTTAATGCATAAAATTGATGGTTTGAATGCAAAAGTCCGTGTTTCTGATGGACGGCATGATGCCCCCAGTTCTTATAAAAGGGAAGATGAAAGAAATGTGTCTCGCGAAGTTGATGGCAAGATGAATAATTATGCGGGTGAAGTTAGTAATCCTGCTCAATCTTTTGGAAGGACTCCTATCTCCAAAGATTTTCTCTCTGTCCCCCATGAAGTGGTTGTTCCTGTTGGTGATAAGCCAATACAGCCAATGCCAGTTGTGTCCAGGTCTGATCAAAAACTATGCTTATGCTATGGGTGACATTTATGCAATTCCTGTTTCTTTTTTCTTTTCTTTTTCTTTTGGGTATGGGAGGAATAACATATATGCATATGGCTAAATAGTAGTATTTGATCGTCCAGGAGATCATACCATGGTGGACAGGGTAAAGTTGATCAGCGTGGCAAAGGAAGGTTCAACAGTCAGGAGGCTGATGGGTGGCGGCGAAAGCCTCTCACCCCTGAATCATCTAGAGCAGTTGTAGCCACAAATATTGAACCTGCACCTAATGTCGCTGTGCACGGCCCTAATCTTGTTGGTGAGGCTTCTGAGAATACTATGATCAACCCCACAGGGAAGATTGAAGGAGATTCAGTTGAAACATGTGATTCAACTGATATTCAGGCACAGGTTTAACTTGTACTTTTGTTACTCATGTTCTTCACTTGTTAGAGCGTATCTTTTAGTTTCTTGACGACCTTATTTTATGTGCTCCGGTAGCGTGCCAAGATGAGAGAGTTAGCAAAGCAACGAGCACTGCAGCTTCAGAAGGAAGAGGAAGAAAGAACAAGGGATCAGAAGGCCAAGGCTTTGGCTAAACTGGAAGAGCTGAACCGGAGAACCCTTGCAGGTGAAGCCTCAAAGCAACAAGCAGATGGAACTCAGGCCAAAGATGACATCCAGGGAGAACAAGATCAATCATGCACACTTGGTGAACCTCTTACAGCTGATCTCAAATTCCAAGAACCTGGCTTGAATCTTGCGTCTAAGCCTGATGCTACTGCTTTAGACAGGCACAGAAATTCTAATGAGGCAGGAGAATCTGTTGAAGTTTCCAGAAATTTGCCTCAGGAGATACAGCAAACAGATTTGGTGGAATTAAATGTGTCTCCAGCACCTATTCAGCAAGATGCTCATGATGAGAGTGCTAAGAAGGTAACATCTCAATTTAACGATGGAGGCTTCCCGAAGCACAAGCGAGCAGGTTATAAGCAGAAGCAGAACAATTCAATACAGAAGAGTTCGAATGAAAAACCGGTCCCCAGCGTTGTTGCATCTGAGGCACCAGAAGTTCATTTTCATGTAGGAGCTAGTGTTGATATTGCATCACATGACTGTCCTCCAAGTGAAATTAAACAGAGTGGATCAAGTGTTAACACTTCCAGTGCCATAGCTGAGCCATCCGCTGCCCATCAAAGAAGGAAAAGTAATCGTAGTAGTAAAAATAAGCACAAACCGGATGATAACATTCCAGTACCTGCTTTACAACCGGTGATTTCAGACATTAATCCTGGAAAGGAGTCAACAGAGGATTCTTCATCAAATCTGGGTAGCTCTGTCTCAACAGTGATTGAGCCTGAACTGCAGGCTCATGAGGAGGGCTCTTCTTTACCCAATGAAGAATCTCAAAACAGAGTATCCAATCAGTGGAAACCTCATCCCTCCCGTAGATTGCCAAGAAATCAACAGGGTAATAGATTCACGGACAAGCCTCATGGCAATGACACTGTTGTTTGGGCCCCCAAGGCTAAGGGTACAGTTGAGTCTAGCCAAAAATCTCTGCAGGAATCTGCTAATACAACAAAGAGAGGTGATAATAGTTTGAAAGGCAAGAGAGCTGAAATGGAGAGGTATGTTCCAAAGCCTGTGGCAAAGGAGCTGGCTCAGCAAGGAAACACTTCTCCACCCTCAAGACCAAATGAGGGTCCTGTGAGGGAACAATCTGGATCAGCTATTTATGTGGGTCAACAACCTGTGAGTTTAGGAACTGGGCCCACCGTAGAGATTAATGAGGGAGATGGCCACCATAACAAGCAGAAAAAAGATCAAGGGACTTGGAGACAACGTGGTTCAGCAGATCCGTCTCACATGAAGAGTGTGCCTGTTGGACCAGCTGAGCCAATCAAGGAAATTCAGCAGTCTAAGGAATCTGTCCAATTAGTGAAAAGTGACAAAGATTCAGCTAATGGAGGCAGAGGAAAGAAACATCTTCCTAGGAACCCTAGAACCACTACTGGAAATAACGACAACAATAATAATAATCCTGATCCTTTTAGTGGTGAAGTCGATGCGGCTTATCTTCAGCCGGCAGTGCCTGATTTGAACCAATCCGACAGAAGTATCGTTTCAAAAGATAATCGAAGCTTTGTGGAGAAGACATCATCTTCTCATTGGCAACCCAAGTCCCAACATGGAAACAAAACTACTGGAAGTGAGCCTGTGACCACAGAAATCAACAGGCTCCCAAAGAAGGACCATCCTCAGCACAAGTCACAAGTTACTAAATCTGCCAATCTGAAAAGTGAGGAGTCGATTCAAGAGTTCAACAGAGAAAAGAAATTTGCTCCATCAAAAGCCCGTCCCTATTCCCCCAGTCAAGATCTTCCAGCTGGCTCTGGTGAATCAGCTCCTATTTCTAACACAGATGTTCCGTTGGGATCTAGAAGAAATGGAAGACAAAACAATCGCTACGTGAAAGGCAGCCATGAATCTCGTGGAGATTGGTCGTCAGGGCATGATAATAACAGACCTTCATTTCGGGATAATAGACAGAGGCACCAGCAGAACGTGCATTACGAGTACCAGCCTGTAGGTCCCGCAAAGGGTAGTAATAGCAGACCTGAAAAGGCTGAGGAGCAGCAGCCTGCAGATAGAGGCCAGGGTCACTCCAGACGTGGAGGAAACTTTTACAGGCGACATGAGATTTGATTCATTGTTATCTTGTTGATTTAGGTATGTATCCAGATATTTCCCGGCTTTAGATATATGATCTATATATAATTTCTGGTTTATCAGGAAAAAAAACTAGTTTTATCTTTTGACTGGTGGTGACACGTGGCATTGGGCAGGATTTTAGGGGTCGAGTTTAGGGGCACACCGCTGAGGGATGTGTTGTTTTGTTTAGATCAAGGAAATGAATGAGACGTGATAACCCATTTTACAATTGTAATTGATTCTATGACGATGTAATGTGGTTGCGATTTGTGACCTTAGCAAATGTGGCTGTTTGTGTATTTGATAGTGTTTAGATGTGTATTTGGATAATGATGATAGTTTGTAGTTCTTATTTCATGCTTTGTTGAAACCTGGTGATCAAAAGCCTGGTTTCCTTTTTGTCCGGAGTTTGTAGTCATGTTTGATACCCTGCTTTTATTCATTACATCTGCCGTCTAAGTGCTAGTGATTATTTTGCTGGGAGTTACTCTCTGGTTGCATTTGGATTGAATTTAATGAATTGAAGTTAGATGGTTTTATTGCGGCAGATCACAAAACCCCGAGATTTGGTGGATTTAGAAAAACAAAAGGTTAAGGATAGTTACACAAACACCCCCTTGATGTAGGCCTAAATACATAGATCTCCTCTGACTATTACTTTATACAACACTTAGTTTTTGCTGGGTTTGTGGTTACGTCAGCAAAAATATCCCATTTTGCCTGTAACAGTTAGGGTTTACAACACAAAATTTTGTGGGACGAAAATACCCTTTAAGTCTCAATTGTATTAACATGATGTCAAACCAGAATTCGAAGCTCTTAAAAATAGTTTTACCAACCAACCTTATTCTGCTCTAGGTCCCAACATTTAACTAATTTGTCAGAAAACATGCATGTAACTATGTAAGTAATGCTTGTCACTAACAGCAAGACCTGCAAGAAACAATTGAATCTTACTACATATATGTCGCCACAAATGATTCATAAATTACACTCAGAGAAATTAACTACCTCGTACTTGGTCAATATGACCGATAAGTGTGAGTTTCAGCCTGTCCCTTGGCAATCATAAAGAGAAGAAATTTGTAAGCATACAATGTGAATTTACTATATCATCAAAAGATAGACGAAATCCTAATTTGGAGGCGTCTTGACGTCATCTCCAGTTAGTGTAAATGTATTATTTTCACTAAGAAAGTCACCAACAGTAATTTTCTAAATTTTTATGAGTTTATATGTAATTCTTATTTGTTTTTAATTTATGAATGTTTGTACAAACATTACGTGTATAAACACTTATATTATTTTTTTTAAAATTTATATTAATCAGCCGTGTCGGAGTCGTGTCTTGTCCTATAATTTTTAAAAAATTCGTTTCGCAGTATACATATCATATTATATCCGTGTCCATGCAACAATGTTCATACGAATCATACCTCTAGAAAAACCCAACCAAATATATATTAATTTCAATTTATTCTAAAAAGAGGATACAAAGTAAAAATTTGATAGCAGAATAAAATCAATTTTTCGACAAATATTTAAATAAAACAGGAGTCACTTCAAAAGCCCTAATTTTACAATTTTTCTGTTCCTTCCCGTTCTCTTTCCTCTATCCAAATCTCCTCTTTCTGCAACATCTCTCATTGATAAAGCTCTCTGGAAAGTACTCAGAAATTCTCTTATTCATTCATATTCAATCGTCGCAACCGCCTCATAGTTCATAGTAAGTCCGTTCTCTTTCGGTTTGTGTGTTTGTCCATGTATGTAGTGTAGTTGTATCGGCGTGCTTCTGGATATGTTTGTGTTTGTGATGTTGTGGAAGTTCATGCGAATTGGGCGAGGTTAGATAGCAATTTCTACT
Organism: Verbena officinalis; assembly: GCA_958496215.1. NCBI lineage: Eukaryota > Viridiplantae > Streptophyta > Magnoliopsida > Lamiales > Verbenaceae > Verbena > Verbena officinalis. The sequence goes on from OY292385.1 coordinate 5,465,417, forward strand.
ATCGGCAGAACGGTGGGTTGGTTTGTAGATTGGTCTTTTAATTTTCTATGTGTTCTTAGGGAAAATAAAAACTTGATTTTGTTTCAATGAATTTATAGCCTTGAAATCTGAAATTAAACAGAAAAACGACCTACAATCCTTTGGACTTAGTGCTTTATTTTCCATACGCCCCATGATCGGATAGTTTTTCACTTGGTGAGAAGAAGTTGAATTTTTTCATTTCAGGGTTACAGTTTTTGTAGCACGTATGAATTAATTTGGAAATGCTAGCTTGCATATGCTGTAGAATATGGCTTTGGCAACCCATCAGTTGAAGGTAATTACTACTAACTATGAAGCATCTGATTTGTTTTTATTGATGAAATACAAGATTATGTGGGTGTTTGCAAAAACTTTTCCTTTTGGAGAAATTAAAGTTTAAGTTAAGTTGTAAAAAGTTGTAGTAGTAAAAGTGTCGGTTGTTTAGAAAAACAAAACTGAGAAGTTCAAAACGAGAAAGAAAATAGTTGAGTGTTTGGAAAGAAAAGTTGAGAAGTACTTTTGCTACTCTATACAAACTAACAATTATTTACGAAAATTACCCAGAAGCTAGAATTTTAAGCTAAAAGTTGGTCCAGGGGCCCTTCCAACTTCTAGCTTTTTAGCACCTTCTTCCTTGCCATCTCAATCCTTTGCAATCTTCTCAGGTGCCTGCTAGTTTAATGGACTCATGAATATGTTCAATTGTAGCTCAATCCTTGACCTACCCCACCTGGAAATAGTTCATCTATTGGTTAAGATCCCATGAACATTTATTGCTTCAGTTGTCCATCTGCTGTGGTATTCCTCAGAGCATTTCACTCTGCTAATGAGCTCTTGCTAGAAGGTCATGGAGCTTTGGTCTGTCATATCTTGTATGGGCATGACCTTCATCCATAGTACTCAAACCCAGTAAAAGCTAGAATTTACCAACAAACTAGAAATCAAGTCTCTAATTATGTTCGACTGTTTCTAATACGTGAATTTAGATAGAATAGATCTGTATAATTTATTTTTAATAGGGATAATTACCAACTACCCATCTGGGGTTTGGCCAAATACAGAAAACTTCCCCCTGAGGTTCACTATCTTTCTCACAAACAACCCCCTAAGGTTCACTATCTTCCGTTAATTTTTCAGTTAGCCTCAAAACCTCAAGGGGGCTAACTGAAAAACTAACGGAAGATAGTGAACCTTAGGGGTTTGTTTGTGAGAAAGATAGTGAACCTCAAGGGGTTTTCTGTATTTGAGCCAAACCCCAGGGGTAGTTGGTAATTATCCCCATTTAATATCTAATTTATGTAAAGTACCTTTGGACATTCCTAATTCTTGTTCAAAATTAAAGCATGGTTCATTATGTATCACTAGTTCTTTCTTTTTATATGTTCGTATCATCTCTAATTTCTTGGTGATCTATTTGGCCTAATTAAAATACAAATCAATGTTTGGCTTTATTCAGGTTTCTAATAGCACTTTTCCCTCCGTATCTTCATCACGGGGCAGAGGGAGCAAGTTAAAACATTCTCTAAATACATTTCATTCCGTTGGGGGAAAAGATAGATTTATATCTTTTAAAAGCAGATGCTGTTCAAGGTTAGAGCTTGTAATGTTTATTCATTTTAATGTTTGCATCAAGATTTATCATATAGTAAAAACAGTCAGTAGTCAAAATGATTCATTCAATTGAATTTGAAAATCCATCTGAATGAAAATTTCCTTCTGAGTTGCCTCTTAAGTGCTTTAATTACATGAGAACAATTAAGAAGTGCAACATTTCAAGTCAAAGTATTTTAAGTAACCTCAGGGGGTTTCAAGGTTTGAAGGTGTGAATGTAAGGCTTCAAGGTTTGGCTGATATGTTGGATTTTTAAGTAACATTGGAATTTTAAGTAACCTCAGGGTGTTTTTCGTAATTAACCCTTTTATCTTTGGTGTTCATTGTTCAATGATCAATCCTTTCATGTGATGTATGTTAACTGAAACTGATTCCAGATCAGGAGCTTTCCCCGTCCTTGGACAGAAGTCAAAATTATTTAAAATATCAGCTTTTGAAGGCAGCAGTCAGTATGATGATTCAAATGGTTCAGTGCCCTGGAAAAATGCTGATAAATTTTCTTATTTGCAAGAAAAGAGAGATGAATCTTTGGTGGATTCTTCTAATGTACAGAATGGTATTCCTGGTCCCTACACAAAAGCAGACGAGAGTACAAGACCTATACAGGATTTATTTAAGAAGTGGTTGATGTTATTGCATATGCCATCAGAAATCCAACCAGTTACGGATGTTCTTGAAGAACCTTTTTCTAGTGAAACATTAGAAATCCAGATTGCTGTACAAAATCAACAAAGAGGTGAAGCTCTAAAGAAAGCTTGGGGCTTTTTTATGGGTCTGGATGCAACGGTAAAGATACCCTGGCTACTTGTGTAAGTTGTATTCTCTCTCTCTCCCCCTCCCTCCCTCCCTCTCTCTCTCTCTCTCTCTCTCTCTCTCTATATATATATATATATATATATATATATATATATATATATATATATATATATATATTTGAGTTTTGATATCAAATCATCCTAAGCGATAAAAGAGTTACCCCTCTTTCTTCCTATTGCATGAAACTACTAGAGGTTTTTATTCGTGATTTAGGTTGAAAATATTCTTCTCTGATTGTTTCTATTGTGCATTTTGCCAATTGAATTTCTTGGATGCTCATATCAACTTTGTTGCTTAGTGGGGGTTTGCTAACTCTTCTGCTTTTGGAGAGAGAAATTAAAGTTGGAATAGTTGGAAAAAAAGTTGGGAATCACTTTTATTAGACTAATCAAACTTTCATTTATTTACGTAAACAACCTAGAAGCTACAAGTTGATTCCAAGAGTCGGTCCATGGTGCTTCAAGCTTCTACCTTCTAGCTCCATTATAATTTCTGACAAAAATTTAACGTTTTGTGGTTGCAGGGTGCCTATGTACCTGGCCGTTACCCTTGTATACGGGTTGAAAGTATCAAAAGAACTAACTCCGCTATGGATTATTGGACCGTTCATTGTTTCTCTCTATGTAAAGACGATCCAAACAGTATGTCAGCACTGTGTACTCAAATTCAAGCAGACAGTTAATACAGTGAAGACAACCATGCATATCTGCTTCACCCTTGCACATGTTTACTTTGTTGGTGGGAAGCTAAAAGAAGCCATGAGAATACATTTATTGAAACCTGTGCTAGAAATATTAAACACCGATTACATTGAAATTTCAAGGAGAAAAATGAAGGATTTGCAGGTGGAGTTTGAGGAGCGACGACTGGATTATCGTGAAGCAATATGGCCGTACTACTGTAGAACTCACAGGTTTCTGAAGAAGTCACAGGTGATATAATCTGGTCAATGGGAAGAAAACTTGGGACTTTTTTCCGGAGTTTTTGTTCTTTTTGAGTGAAATACTAATTAGAGTGGAGTGCAAAAAAAGGTTAGTAGTAGAGGTTGCTCATATTTACTAATTCATCTCATTTGGGTTCCGAATGTAATATTGATTATATTGTTCTCTAAATATAATTTTTTTGGAAACTTGATAGTCTACGAATGTTGACTATCCAACTTGGCAGCTGACTGGAGGACTTTGATTAATTGGTCCTGATTATTTACTGGGCGAGTTACATACAGTGCCCCCTAATGTTTGTCGAAATTACAAAATACTTCTTCTATTTTCAAAAATTACATAACCTCCCCTGAAGTTTGAAATAATTACAAAAATCTAACGGGCATTGAGGTTTCAGTCACTTCATGATACCCTTTTGTCTTAATTTCGTATTTGGGATGACATTTTTGCATTCGGGGGTATTTTGTTATTATCTAAAACTTTAAGGTACCCTTCTTTTGCATAAAGTGCATTGGGTCTTTTTGCAAGTTTCTTAGAATTGGCCAATATAGCCGTTTCTGGACATTATCATAAATGTATTTACACACTTTCTATTAGATTCTTGTCATTATTTAAAATCTTAAGGGTTTTTATGCATTTTAAAAATACAGGAGTAATTTTTTAATATTGCTGAACTTTAGGGGTAATGTATGTAATTTACCATAATTTATTTTACTTTTTTTTTTCTTTCTTTTTTTTTTTTGGTGTAAACCATAATTTATTTTACAATATACGTGAATGTATTATGAATTTATGATGCCGGAAAGGTTGATGGTTGCTGAAAATGTTGACCAAACTTGTCACCAATCTCACCTGTTTATCATTTACGTGGACGAAAAAGTGGCTGAGAATCTTGTTCCACAATTCAATGTTTTTATTTTTATTTTTATATTTTCCCATAAAATTTGATTTTATTTAGTTATTTGTTTAAGTATCCTCAACTTAAGTTCCTAAAAACTTTGTAAATATTTATAAGTTTATACTATCAAATTTGTAATATGTAATGAAAGTACGTATATTTTTATTTTCAATATACAAAGCTTACTTAAAATTTACTCTAACTGTGCAAACATACCCTTTAGGAATTTTTATTAGAGGGTATAATTTTATAAATTTTCAAATTTCATAATATGTTGAGTAATTAGGTCAAATCTCACGTTACGAATGTAATTGTACTTATCTGTAATACAATATATATATGAGATAATTACACTTACACCTACTTAGGGATAAGTACAACAATATTCTCTCGATTATTGGAAATTATAGAGACACTCCCATAACTATGACTCAGTCTAACACTTAGGTACAATAGTTAGGGTTAGGGCTTATGTCAACAAGAAAATTCTTAAGTCGGGAACGTGTTGTTGTATTTACCCCTAATTTATGGGGTGTAAGTATTATTATATATTTTTTTTAATGTTAGCAGTTTTAAGAATAAAATTATACTTTCGCAACTTTATGTTAAGTTTTTGTGTTTTTGGTAAGGTTTAGGGGAATCTGTTTATAATTTTCAATAGTTAAGAGGGTCTTGTTGTATTTTTTCTAAGTTAAGAGATATAAGTGTAATTATTTTTTTATATATTTATGTATCTACGGTACCCCGAACCCGAAACACCAAAAAAAGAAAAAAAGAAAAGAAAATTATTGAAGAAGGAAAGGGAAAAAAAAAAAGATTGATAGATACATGGCCTTAAAGGCTAAAATCAGCTTTCACACAAAAAACAAGTTGAACCAAAAAAACACACACTCTCTTGACGGTTATTTCTACACTCTCCCTCGTATCCTCCGCCCCTCTCCCCTTTCCCCATCCTATAACTCGTCTTCCTTTCATCGATCGAAATCCATTCATTCATTTCGTTTCTCCCTCTCAACTCCGAAGCTATTCTTGCGATAATCGGAGACCAATTGAGCTCCGTTGCTTTGTCTCCGCTTCAGGCGAAAATGGCTTGTTCCGCGACGGCCAAAATCATCCATAATCCTCTCTTAACCAGCTCTCCCAGATCTGCTGAAAAGACTGAATCTTCCTGTAAAATCTTGGGTTCTTCCTCTTTCCTCGGCTCCACTACTCGCAGCACGAAGCTATTTGCTGTTAACAAGAACATTTCGCCTCGCAGCGGCCGATCCACCCCCGTCGTTGCTGTCTCGTCGGATGTCGTCAAGGAGAAGAAGCTCAAGTCCAACTCATCGGCCTCCAATCTGGTATCCCTTTTTTAATTTCCCCATTTAATTTATATTTCCTATGAGCTTACTAAAAGCTTGTGCCCTTTATTTTGTGATGGGTTTTTGTTCTGATTGGTTTTCCTTGTACTATTATCGTTGCATGTGCTCGTACTGTTCTAGTTCGACTCTGTGAAATAGAGAATATTTGTTGGGTTTTTAATTTTTTTTTCCCCTTTCTATCATGTGCTGATTATGATTAAGATTATGCCTGGAATTTGTTTCTATCTTCTCGCTGATTATGATTAAGGTGCTGCATTTGTCTTCCGTGAAGAAAAATCAGATGGGTTTTAAGCATTTTCTCCAATAAAGGTTATAATCATGAGTTTATTTCCTGCAGCTGATAACCAAAGAAGAGGGTCTGGCATTGTATGAGGATATGATTCTGGGAAGATCCTTTGAGGACATGTGTGCCCAGATGTATTACAGAGGCAAAATGTTTGGATTCGTTCATCTCTACAATGGCCAAGAAGCTGTGTCCACGGGCTTCATCAATCTCTTGAAGAAAGAAGATTGTGTTGTCAGCACTTACAGAGACCATGTCCATGCATTGAGCAAAGGTGTCCCAGCTCGTCAGGTCATGAGCGAGCTCTTTGGAAAGACAACCGGCTGCTGCAGGGGCCAAGGTGGATCCATGCACATGTTTTCAAAAGAGCATAATCTTCTTGGTGGCTTTGCTTTCATTGGTGAAGGTATTCCCGTTGCAACTGGAGCTGCCTTCACAAGCAAATACAAGAGAGAAGTTTTGAAGGAGGATTGTGATGAGGTGACTTTAGCATTTTTTGGAGATGGGACTTGCAACAATGGCCAGTTCTTTGAGTGCTTGAACATGGCTGCTCTTTGGAAGCTTCCGATCGTGTTTGTTGTGGAAAATAATTTGTGGGCTATTGGGATGTCCCATGTGAGGGCCACTTCGGATCCGGAAATTTGGAAGAAAGGTCCGGCTTTTGGAATGCCTGGGGTTCATGTTGATGGTATGGATGTGTTGAAGGTGAGAGAAGTGGCAAAGGAAGCTGTTGGAAGGGCCCGAAGAGGTGAGGGTCCCACATTGGTTGAATGTGAGACGTACAGGTTTAGAGGACACTCATTGGCTGATCCTGATGAGCTCCGTGACCCTGGTAAGCATTTTGATCCATGCAGTTAAGTAAAAAATAATTTGTTGTCCTGGATATTTACTCTCACTGAGTCAAAATGGCAAATCCGTTTTGTATGGTGTTTACGAAAACTTCTGCTTTTGGAGAAGCTAAAGTTGTGAAAAAATGTAGTAGTGAAAGTTAGGAGTGTTTGGAGGAAGAATTTACATAAGCACTTTTAAGGAATAGAAAATAGAACCAAGAAGCTGCAAAAAGCACCCCTTGTTTATTTTTGCAAACCCTACCGAAAAAGAAGAAAACCACTTTTCTTTTAGAGTTTGCAAACCCTACTGAAAAAGTTTTGAACAGTCCTCTGTATACATTATATTTATATTTCCACTTGGTTCTCAAAAATTCCATATATGTTGTATAGGAAGACATCCTGTTATTTTGGAGATTCAACTAACGAGATTCAGAAGCTAGATGAATTATGTCGTTGCACTCATTTTCTTTTAATACTTATAAAATCAATTACGTTGGCAGCTGAGAAGGCTCACTACGCCACAAGAGATCCCATCACTGCATTGAAGAAATACATAATCGAGAACAAATTGGCAAGCGAAGCAGACTTGAAGGCCATAGAGAAGAAGATTGATGAGGTTGTTGAAGATGCTGTTGAATTTGCTGATGAAAGCCCTGTTCCCGCTCGAAGTCAATTGCTGGAGAATGTTTTTGCTGATCCAAGAGGATTTGGAATTGGACCTGATGGAAAGTACAGATGTGAGGATCCTAAGTTTACTGAAGGAACTGCTCAGGTTTGATGATGAGATAGTTTTTTTTAAGTTAAGCAAAAAACACTGCTGAATTTCGTGACAATTACTTGATTAGCAGGGACAAGATTTAATCTTTATATTTGTACCAGTGTTTCTCTAGTTTGCGCTCTTGTTGTCGAGGTGGTTCTTTGTTTTGATTTTATGTCTTGTGTTTTTGTGGTTTAAATTATTTTTGTTCTGATGGATACTGTTTGTATTAACTCTAGTGGTCGTTATCTCGATTTATCTTATGAAATTTCTACGGTTATTTTGATTGTTTTCTTGAATGAAAAATATGATACAATATATACCCCGAAAAAGGTCAGTTGTCAGTTGTCAGTTGGTTGAGTGGGATGAGACACTAGATCCCTTGAGTATGTTCTAAGGTTCAAACTTTAGCTTGTACAAGAAGCAACTGGGTTAGAGGATTACCCCAATTGGGTCTTTGCATTGTACCCAAACCCGGAAAAAAACCGGTTGGGAAACCAAAAAAAACAAAGAAAAGCTGAAGCAGAACCACAGATTTTAGATAAATAACATCATTCTGGGCAAATGTTGCAGCTTGTTTATTCTACTTTTGTATTTTTGTGACCCAGTTTCACTAGAATCCAATCATGAGTGCAGAATCATATATATATATATATATATATGAAAATGATTCAGTGGGATGTTTTAGGAAACATGCTTATGTGTTAATGAGATGGATTAGTTAGAATTAGTCCATTTTATCATGTAGATTTTTTCTATAATTAAGTTTATTAATTATTATTTTTTAACTTACATATATATTTAATTGACATTTCATATATATGTTTATATTAAATAATTTGTAACTCCTATTTAATTATAGATTATATAACTATTTTATATAATATTGATATTGAAAATTTCAATTAAAAAATAATTTTAAATAAATTTTAATAAGCTTTACTAATCATTATGAACTTTATATTTATGTGCTAAATATATATATATTTATCATTGAAGAGGAGTTTAAAACTATTTATAATTTAAATATAATATTCATTTTGTACATGAAGGTGTAATATAGAAGAATTATCATTCAACAAATATTAATAATATTCGGGTAAAAGATTATTTAGTTTTGTATTTTTTTAATCTATCATGTAATTATTTTTTCAAAATTTCTTTTAATTATTTATAGGGGTCACATAATTACATACATTTTTTAATATGTATGTTCAATTAAATTTTATTATTATCTTAATATTATAAAATAATAAAATAATTGATTTTTTTAGAAAAACCTCTAAATACATGTGTTTCATTTTCATTTTGCGGGGGAAAAATTATATTTCATTTCAATGTGAATAAATTGATTAAGTTATTATATTTAAATATTAGTATTTTCATAATATAAAGAAAATTTCAATAATAAAATGAATATTATTATTAATTAATAATCAAATAATAACAAATTATTCAAAAAAATAATAATATCAAGTATACAAGAGATTCCAATCATTATTTATATGATCTATTGTTAATTTTTTTATATTTTAATTATTATTTTAATATTTTTATATCGATTGTGTGCATGAATTTAAAAAATATTATATATATATATATATATATATATATATATATATATATTCTCTCTATTACAAATACAAAATCAGTACTTTGTTATAAAAATATCATTAGTGTTTTTATACATTTAAAATGAGTTTTTCATATATATAGTTCATGTTTATTTTATAAAAGAAAATTATTTTGGTGTGTTTCAAATTATAAATTAATTATTTATATATTTTATTAATAATTATAAAATAGATTTTCCCGTGCAATACAGGGTTAACAACTAGTTCTAATTAATAATTATTGACATTATTCATTTTTTAATCACTTAATGATCAATTTTAAAAACTAATCTGCTTTAAAAAAGAGTTAGTATCACTTACATTTGTTTTTGTGGTAAAAGTTAGTATCAGTTAATCTTGTTTAGGGTTTTCATTTTTTGAATGAAAAGTTTGAATTGATGTCGTAACTGTAAAAATGCTTAATTTGTCTCCACTAATTGGAAAAAAACTGTGGGTTTTTTAAATTTCAGCAAAATGTATTGGTGGTTTGAAAACAACTGTGAGTAATTTCATGCAGTTTGAAAAAAAACTGTGAGTATTGGTGTTTTTTGAAATTTCAGCAAAATGTATATAGGATATGAAAATCATTTTATTGTTTGTTTGTATTCGGCTATGCCATAAACTGAGTATTTGCTCTGAAATTTCAGAAAAATGAAAGTTGTTTGTGTTGTGAAAATTGTGGATTTCTTGTTCTCCGTAGCGTTTGATGATAGTGATGGGCTACTACTTGTGGAAGATTCTCCTTTGATGCCATTTTCTTGAAAATTGGGATAAGTATTGAAAAGCCCTAACTCAATTTAGATTTAAACAATGAATTAGGGGTTTTTGGGGATGAAGAAGACCTTTTGGGCGGGTTAAATTCCCGTCAGACTAACTTCCATTAGTCTTTAACGGTTTGATTGGACGGAAGAATATAAAGTAATAAAATTTTATGTTGTAAGGATATAAAGTGAGAGTTTGAAACTTATAGGGACAAAAACGTATAATGACCTATAATTCAGGGATATAAAGTGATATTATCCCACATAAAAAATTTCAATGTGATTTGGTAGGTGTTGTAAAAGCATCAAGATTCAAGAGTGGGAAAACATTACAAATGTATTTTTCATATGGGATAATACTTTTGGACCCATAAAACCTTAACATGTTTTCACAACTTTTCAAAATTTCTCATATTTAAACAGAATAACATATGAATTATACCAAACTTTTAGTTGGTTGAATGGAATAAGCATGAGACACTAGATTTCTTAATTAATGTAAGTTTTCAATCCTAATTTGTGCATAGAGCAATTGAACTGGGAGGATCGTCCCTTATTGAATCTCAGCATGCTTCATTCTCAATCCAACAAATTTAAAATTTTCATTTACATAGAATGGGTTGATTTTGTTTTAGAAGCACCAAGTGGCGTAATTTAACCGTTTGATATTATGCTTAACAGAGAGAGCTATTACACCTTATTATATATGTGGAACTTAGTAAAAAAAAGTTGTTTTAAAAGAAAACACTTCAAAATGTGAAAAAAAAAGTAAAACAATAACTAACACATCACTTTTATGACATTAGATATATGTGTAAGTAGAATGATACTTTCATACTAATACTAATTCACTAATTCTGCAATAACTTCGAAATTAAGTGCATTTGAGCCACAATAAATAAAAAAATAAATCAAAACAATACTTTTTTTTTTCTTTCTAAAGTTTATTTATATAGGTCGAATTGGGTCGACCACTTAAATGTAAAGTTAAATTTATTAATGAGAGCTGAGTTTCCAATAACTCAAATTTAAAATCTCTCACAATGACAAACCACTAAATTACGCTGCTTATTGATTCAAATCAAAACAATACTATTTATGGCATCTTTGAAAGTTTTTGCACCTCATTTATATTTAATATTTGTTAAAACGCATATCCATAGAAAGGTCAAAAAGGGCCAAAAGAAATAATAAAAAAAGAAAAAGAAATATTAGAAAAGGAATTATTTCGTTAGAGTCGAAACATAAATAGATTTTTCTCCTAGTAGAAATACCAAAAGAAATCAAATAAAATTTGTAATTTCCGTCCGAAATTGCAGCTTTAAAACGGTCGAGGGAAGGAAAAGGAAAAATATCCCATAAAAAACAAAGCAGCCGCTTTCTGTTCTCGCAGCTCTCTCTCGTTTCTGCAATCAGTTCTCAAATGGGTGCCCAAAATATTACTGAAGATGAAATGGGTTGTTCTTGATATCATGAAAAAACTGAGTCTTTGTACTTGTACGTGGTTAGGACCATTTATAATATTGATTCTTTGCTTGTGAGTTGAGATATATTAACAATGTCAGTCAAAATGAAAATTGGGTCTTCATTTGCCTGTATTTCTGCGTCTCTTCCCTCACCTTCTCAACGGAAGGCGAAACTGAAGGTATCTTCTGGTCTTGTATCGTTTCTTGTTACTGTTTTATTATTTTCTAAGGAATTTATAGGTTTAATTCTGTTTAGTCTTGGAATGATTGGACTAGTTCTAAGGTTTTTCTATTCCGTTGACTTTATGCCTCGGGTTTATGTTGTAAAACTCGGCATTTTTAAGTACAAAAGAACTGGTTTTTTTTACAATATTTCTTGTTTGTAATGGGTTGTTGTTTTCCTACAAGGAATAATCATTATATTGTAAAATCGTGTGGTTTGAACTTTGAAGCTTAGATGATCAATTTGAGTGGTGTTCTTGGTCTAAGGCAACTCCTTTTTGCAATTTGAAACCATGATTTGAACAGTAATTCATCAAATCTATGGCCACTGAAGAAAAGTATAAGAAGTCATAACAAATGGCTTCTTTTGAGGGAAATAATAGAGGTTCTGCCTGTCCAGGAAAATGTAGTAATTTATGTTATCGAGAGACTTGCATTGAATAGATTGCGACAAAGTTTAGATGCGTTCTGTTGTAATGCTGGTGCTTACCATTACGGAACACCGCAAACGCCATTTTTGTGTTCAGTTGTTGATCCAGAAATATAAAAAGGGAAAAGTGAGTCTACTTGTTTATTAATACTTTGTTTCTATCTCGTATTTTCACTCACATCTTTGTTTATTCTTCTATGATTCTATCTCGTATTTTCACTCACATCTTTGTTTATTCTTCTATATCGTATTTTCACTCACCTCTACTAGTATCCGTTGTAGTTAATAATATGAAAAAGAAGGTGAGCTTCTTAAGAGGGGATGTTGTATCATCACCTCTTTTATTATTGTACAGGTAATTACGAAAAAACCCCTGAGGCTTGTCCTTTTTACGGGAAACACAGTCAAAACTTGAAAATTATGAATACCCCCCAAGTCAACAATTGTTAATGATTTTCCGTTAGTTTTAGGGGGATATTCCATATGGTTTTCAAGCCTCAGGGTAATTTTCGTAATGCTTCAAAGTTTCAGGGTGTTTCTCGTAAACGGCGTAAACCTCAATGGGTATTCGTAATTGACCCTATATTGTATTTAACATGACCTTCTAATTTAACTTTGTAGCTCATAAGCTGATATAAGATGGTTAAACTTATAGTATAACAGAATTAAGAATCTTTCAAGACTTATTCATGAAATGAACTTGCAGTATTTGCTGTAAAATCGTACGTCAGAAGGTGCCATTATTTTGGAGTTCCACGATATCACTTCTACAAGATGAATTTTGACATTTTTGCATGCTTATAGAGTGTGTATGTGTTTGTCTGTTTTCCCCGTGGATTTTGTACGAATCCATATATGTAGTTAACTTGTTTCTCTAGTTTTTTTACTGTTGGAGACAGATATTCCAGATAGCTTTTCTATGTTATTATTGAAATATTTGGCACGCGAATTTTGGTTGTTTCCCTTCAAAAATTTATTGGTCTAATTTCTGAATTGGTTTTCAGTTGAACTCAAGCCTCGGACGGTTTGGAAATGCAGTACACTTGAGAAATCTTAAAGGTAGCTTTTGATTTTTGAAGTTACCTAGGATATATAACTTCATCGTCATGTAGAGTGCAATTATTATATTTTCTAAAATATAACTTCATTGTGCTAATCTGCACTGGGATCATTATCATGAATTGGTCGATGCTTGTTAACATTTTTATTTTAAGGGATAATTACCAACTACCCCTGAGGTATGGCCTAAATACAAAAAACTCCATGAGGTTTCAGAAATTACGTACACCCCCTTGAGGTTCACTCTCTCTCACAATCTTTACCAGCCATTAGTGACAAACTTTCGTTTAAAATGAAGGGTGATGTTCGTTTTTCAAAAATCAAGCTTTTTATTTTTTCTTTCGGCTCTTCCGTCAAGGGCAACATGGTGATTTTACCATCTCTGTTAGTTTTTCCGTTAGGCTTAAAACTTCAGGGGGGAGTTGGTAATTTCTGAAACCTCATTGGGTACCTCAAGGGGTAGTTGGTAATTATCTCTTATTGTAATATGTTTATTTTGTTATAAACTTTCTACGCTATCCTGATTTTCTTTTATTCTTCTTCCGTTCATGCAAGTTGTTAAATCAAGCCAGCTCCTACAAGGAAAGTTACTAAACAAAACATTACCAAAAGGACAGTTTGTTCTCTTCGCCTCCTCTGAAGTTCAAGAATCATACAATGACATCGAAATGGATGATTTGGAGGATGAAATGCAGTACCCTTCTGCTGACGATGCTGCCTCCAACAATGATATCGAGAAGACTGGAGGAAAGCCTGGATTTATTTCATTTTATGGGCATACAAACATAGTCAAAAATCAAATACTTCCTTCTACCCCTGAGATAAATAAAAATTACCTGTTGTGGTTTGTGGGTCCCACTGTCCTCGTTGCATCTTTCGTCTTTCCCTCACTTTATTTGCGCAGGATACTTTCCACTATATTTGAAGATTCGTTATTAACTGGTACGAGTAGAACTTCCACCATTTGAGTTCTTTAATACGTGTCTTCATTAATTCTAAGGCATAAAAATACTTTATCGTCCAAAGTATAGCACTTTTAACACTTCACCTCCCAAACTTTCGTTTGTTTCTGATTGTCACCAAAGTTTGAATTTTGTTGTTGTTTACCTCCTAAATCATACACGTGGCCACACTTTTTTGTAGGAAAAGTGGGGGCAGGAGGTAAACTGCAATAAAATGCATACATTTGGTAGCAACCAGCAAGAAAGTGAAAGTTCGAAAGGAAAAATGTAAAGTGTTACAGTTTGGATAATAAATATTTTTATCCCTTAGTTTACTATAATATATATAACTAAGGGATAAAAATATAATTAGTGCTTAATCTAATCCTTTTGAGTATATTATCCAATTCTTGTTTGTGCAGATTTTTTAATATTATTCTTCACGGAAGCCCTTTTCTACTGTGGCGTTGCTGCTTTTCTTCTCCTGATAGATCGTCTTCGAAGACCTATGGGATCCACATCTGCAGCAACAAATGGAAAACTTGCCCCTCATTTGGGGCATAGAATCTCTTCTGTTGCTGTTTTGGTTCTTAGTCTTATAATTCCAATGGTGACAATGGGTTTTGTCTGGCCATGGACGGGCCCTGCTGCTTCTGCTGCTTTGGCTCCGTACCTTGTTGGAATTGTTGTCCAATTTGCATTTGAACAGTATGCAAAACATAGTAGCTCACCTTCATGGCCTGCGATTCCCGCAATCTTCCAAGTAAGCAATTAAACTCTTACTGTGGACTATCATTTGAACAGTATGCAAAACATAGTAGCTCACCTTCATGGTTCATGTGTTATTTTTATCAGATCACTTGATAGTAGTTGACAATTTTTTAGGGTTAATTACATTCACACACCCTTCACTTAAGGTGAAATTACAAATCAATCGCCCTCCTCTGAGAAATTACAATGAAGCCCCCTCACTTTATGTACATAGTTGGTCCAGCCGTTAGTGCCCGTTGGTTTTGGACGGTTCCCGTCTTAAACAATTGTGTTGTACGAATTTTAACCCCTGGGGCAATACTTCTTCAATTTTTGCTAACTGGACTTTTGTCCTTATTTGTAAGAAAATTTAAAAGTGAAGGTGTGCTTTGTTCATTGCTAGTTTGTGGAGGGGTGAAATGTAATATTATTCGGCTTTTTCAACCTTTTTCCTTTTTATTTTTATTTTTTAGCAGAAGTATCCAAGTACTTTTTTTCTTCTGTTAAGTCTTACATTTAGATCCATAAATTATGGGGGGTGGGTAGGTGGGTGTGTGTGTGTGTTATGGGGGGTCAATGTAATTTCTCAAAGGTCGGGGGGGAGGGGGGCGTGAATGTAACTAACCCATTATTTTATGAATGGAAATATCGAATAGTAGTTAAACCGTCACAATAATTACAGCTGCCTCTCTGTAATTGTAAAACTACACAAACCTCCCTCTTAATGTCAAAATTACAGACCTCCTTTCTAACTTGTGTTCGCCTTACACATAGTTAAATGATATTATAATCAAATATTTGTGAACTTTTCAAATTGTTCTTGCATGTGTCAGTGATGTATTCAAGTTTAGAAATAAAAAGTTTCAGTTTTGATGATCAAGAGGAGGTATTTAAAATTTCAAACAAAGAGGGGAAGTTTGTGTAATTATAAATACCTACAGGGGTAGTTAATGTGATTGACCCTATACTCTACGACATTATTCCAAACCAATTTCAATTCATAGCGAAATCATCAAATGATCCCATAGTTCCATAGGAATCCTATTTCCATGGTCATAAGTATTAATTGCATGATTTTTTCACGGGATTGAAAGTAATGTTTGTTTCTTCGTTTCTTTTCGACACCGTGAAGGTTTACAGGTTGCACCAACTGAATAGGGCTGCACAATTGGTAACAGCTCTGTCGTTCACTGTAAGAGGAGCAGAGATGACATCTCATAACCTGGCCATAAATGGCTCGTTGAGCACGCTTCTCAATGTTCTTCAGTTTCTTGGCGTCATCTGTATTTGGTCACTTTCAAGTTTCATAATGAGATATTTTCCCTCTGAGCAGCAGTAAGATTTGAGGGCAAGCTGAACTTCTTCTCATTGTCATAGTGATATTGGATATAAGCATAACTACTTTTTTTTTTCTTTTTTGGGATAATTACATCTACACCCCATGGGAGTTTAGGAAATTACAAATGATGATCCTCTTAGTCAAAATATTACACTTACACCCCGCACGAGTTTGGTAATCATTTTGAAGTTCTTTTTTTTTCCCTTATAAACTTCAATATAGGAGGGGTATCTTTGCAATATTATCAAATCTTTAGTTATTTTTGTACTTACTGCAAATTTTGAGATATAAATTGAAGCTAGCTAGGTGTACACCCTCCCATTACGCCCAGCCTCGGGAAAACTGCTTGACCTAACTCATCCTAAAAATTAGTTAATCAGGTGCTGATTATACCAAGCATTGTAAAGTAGTCATTAGATTAGTAATCATTCAATGTGAGATGGTAGTCATTAGATCAATAATCATTCGATGTGACACGGTTAACGAAGCTATATTAATGAAAACCTTTTTGTTTTAGTCTATATAACCTTCTTTTTTCTTACCAAGCGCCATGCACGGTAACTTTTGTTATTCTTTATGTATACATTAGTTGAGGGTGGATTAATCTTTCTTCTTAAAACATGGAGATCTTTATTTTTATTTTATTTTTTTTCATATTTACATCAGAAAACAAGCTTAATTAAAAGTGATTGAATTTAACCAAACATTAATTAGAATTTTCTGTTCAAAATTTATGTAGTACAATCCCCAGAAAACTAATTCATCTTTGACCTACAACTTTATTTTTAAATTTTACAAAATGTTTGAACTTAAAATGTTTAGACCAAATAAAATCTTGGAGCTTAATTAAAGAACAATATGTAATTATTAAAAGTTGATTAACATCCAAACACTTTTATTTTTAGAGTCCATAACTTTATGTCTAATAATTACCAAAATTGTATGATTTAATTAAGTAACAAATTCTCCCCAGTCCTCATCCAAACTACTTTTTGAGTAGCTTTTTTGCTCACCAAACACCGTCCAAGTCAAAGTTCAAAATGATCCCCCCCCCCAAAAAAAACTCTTAAAATGTAGAATGTGGTTATTTTTGTTTAATTTTTCATGCATCGGATTTTTCTTTTCAGACTCGAATACTACAGAGACTCATTAGACAACTGAACTTTAGTATCAAAATGTAGCTGCCAAGTCTAAGAAAGGTAAAAAATGTGACATACGTCTTCAACCTCTTAGAAGCAGCAAATTAATGGCACACTTAAAAAGGGTACCTTTAACAATAGTCAATTTGTGCAAGAATATGGCCGTGCTGCTCATACAGACATCGCAACCGGATGGAAGTGTTTTGCACGGAATCAATCAAATTTTAGCTTAACACATAATTATGATGCCGATCCGATTCAACCTATATAATTGGACTTTAAAACAAAAATAACTATAATGTAATAAGAAAGACATAGAAGAAAACTTTTAAAAGTTCAGAACGATAAGTTGAACTTTTGAAAAGCTAAATGGGGAAAGAACTGAAAAAAGGAAAAAGGAGGCTGAGAAAATGAGCGCTTTCTTACTAGGGTTTCCTTATTGGCCTTTTTATAGGTGGAGAGTTGGATTTGAAGATGTCGGAATATACTTTAGTTGATGCTAAAAAGGGGCAAAAGGGCAGCCAAGTTGCGTTTGCCCGTACATGAATAAAATAGTTCTTTTATTGGCAAGTTGGGTTGCCCGATATTAATTGTTATCCTGTGATCTCATGTGCATGGGAAATGGTGCACGCCCGGCAAGGCTGCCACCATGGATCACACTTCCAAGTTCGTCACCGAAAAAATTGGTATGCACAAAACTTCTAAATATATTATAATATTGTGTTGTCTCATGTCGTATTGGATATAGTATCGCATACTTATTTTGTAGTAAATATCGAAAAAATTTGTGATTATATCTACGTCGGGTCATGTTTGTATTTTCATATTCGTATTTCTAGTCTTGGTAGCATGCCTTCTTTGCATGCATAAATTTATCACTTATTAGGGATTATTGAACTTTGGCCCCTCAACTTTTCTAAATTTTGCATTTTAACACTTAACTTTTTATTTTTCACAGTAAATTCTCAAACGTTTCCAAAACGTCTCATTTTCATCCCTCAAACTGCCATTTCGCCTATTTCTCTGTTAAAAATGAGTTACATGCCTCACGCGTGGTATTTTTAAGGTTATTTCTGGTTTTGTTGGCCTGTGAGGTGGTGGTTGTAGTGGCATGGGAGGCCGTTATGCTCGGTGTGCAAAAAAGGTTGGGTTGGGGTGGTTTTTAAGTGTTGCTCGCACACATTATTTCTCTGGATTTTTATTATTTTGTTGTCGGCAATATTATTTGGGACATTAGACAGACATTATCTTTGATTTCTTTTCTCTTTTTCTTTTGTCTGTTTGGACTGCATTGCCCATTGCTAATTAGGAATTCATTTAGCGTCATTTCTGGGGGTTTCGATATCCTTGATGTTGCATTGCTTAGATTGTCATCGGACTCCTTGTCAATTTAATAATATAGGATTTTTTTTTAAAAAAATAAATAAATTAAAAAAACAAGTTTTATTCACTATTACATGTACAATGAGTAATGACTATTAACAAATTGTAAATTGCTTAAATACAACCCATGTTAAATTAGTCAAGCCCAGCCCAATACAGTACTTTAAAAGGTCTTATCATCAGGCCCATTAAGCCCAATGTCAAGGAAGTCCAATTAATGGATCAGGCCCAATGGAACCCAACTCCATTAATATGATAGGATATGAGATTAGGGTTTTCTTGTCCGGAAACCCCACAAATCTGTAACGCTACCTCTCTTCCTCGCTGACAATCAGGTTCGTTCTCAATCCTGTGGAATTGTGTTTCTGTGGTGGGTTTTGTGACTGGTATCGAGCTTTCTTTGTAGAATTCTGTTTCATGTACCTTGTTTAGGGTTTTGGATCTGAATTTGTTGCTTTTAGAGCTTTCATATTCACTAGGATTTGTTTAATTTTGGGTTCACTTTCGATAAGTGATTTGGTGCATCTTTGAATTTTAACTCTTTTCGTGTTAATGCAGGTTTCGTCTTTAAGAGAGTAAGAACAAGTTTGTTATCAATTTATTGGAAAGAATGGCGTCAAGATTCTGGACTCAGGTTTGTTTAGCTATCAATTTGATGTTATCTTGTACTTCTTAATTAATTTTTTGGTAAAATTTAACTTCTGAACTCCTAAGGTCGGTTTGATTTTAGTTTATGTTCTTGAAGATCAAAATTTTATTTGGATTTTGATCTGAGACCTTAATTTTTGTCATGGTTTTCAGTCTCTTTGTTATCTTTCCTTCTTGCTGATACTGATGGTCAATCAAAGAGATATTTTTGTAGTCTATTAATCTATTTTTTCTTTCTTTCTACCTTGTGTTGAAGGTTTAGTCTTTTCTTGTAACTATTTTTTGTTGGGGATTGATTGTAGGGGGGTGATAGTGAGACCGAGGAGGAAGAGAGTGACTATGATGAGCAAGAAGACAATGTAGCAGCAGAGCCCACTGCAGCGACAGCTGCAAGCAGATATTACTCGGGCAATGCTAGCGACAGTGATGATTCTGACGGGCAGAAGCGTGTTGTCCGACGTGTTAAGGACAAGCGGTTTGATGAGATGTCTGCTACAATTGATCAGATGAAAAATGCCATGAAGATCAATGACTGGGTCAGTCTTCAAGAAAGCTTTGAAAAGATCAATAAGCAGTTGGGAAAGGTCATGAGGGTTACTGAGTCCGATAGAGCACCAAACATGTATGTTAAGGCTCTTGTGATGTTGGAGGATTTCTTGAATCAGGCAATGGCCAATAAGGAGGCGAAAAAGAAAATGAGCAGTAGCAATGCAAAGGCCTTGAATTCGATGAAACAGAAGTTAAAGAAGAACAACAAGCTGTATGAGGAGTTGATTAACCAGTGTAGGGAGAAGCCAGAACTTTTTGAGGAAAAGGTTGAGGAGGAGCAAGAACCTGATGATGATGACGATGATGATGATGGTGAAGATGATTTTGATGAGGACCCAGCAACCCTGGAATCTGAGGAGAGTGGCGATGAGGATGAAGCTGGAAAGGATGCTGCTGAGAGTGGATGGGAGAAGATGTTGAGCAAGAAAGATAAGATGATGGATAAGCAGTTCAAGGATCCCAGCCAAATTACATGGGACACTGTAAACAAGAAGTTTAAGGAGATTGTTTCTGCTAGGGGTAAGAAGGGGACTGGGAGAATTGAATTGGTTGAGCAGCTCACTTTCTTGACAAGGGTTGCGAAGACCCCTGCTCAGAAGCTTGAGATCCTTTTCAGTGTTGTATCTGCTCAGTTTGATGTCCATCCTAGTTTGAGTGGTCACATGCCAATCAATGTATGGAAACAATGTGTGCAGAATTTGCTTATGATACTGGATACTTTAACACAGTACCCAAATATCGTTGTTGATGATATGGTAGAAATTGATGAGAATGAGACCCAAAAAGGAGCCGACTTTGATGGCACAATCAGGATTTGGGGTAATTTGGTTGCTTTCCTCGAAAGGGTAGATGTGGAATATTTTAAGAGCCTTCAGGTTATTGATCCACACACCCGTGAGTATGTGGAGAGGCTTAAAGACGAGCCCATGTTTTTAGTTCTTGCTCAGGATGTCCAGGAGTATTTGGAACGGATTGGGGATTACAAGGGTGCATCGAAGGTAGCTCTTAAAAGGGTTGAGCTCGTATATTATAAGCCACAAGAGGTTTATGATTCCATGAGAAAACTGGCTGAGCTGGACAATGGAGAAGCAGAGTCTGGAGAGGAAACCAAAGCAGAGGAAAACAGAGGACCACCTGCTTTTGTTGCAACTCCTGAATTGGTTCCTCGCAGACCTACTTTTCCAGAGAATAGCAGGAATTTGATGGACATCCTTGTTTCTCTCATTTACAAGTATGGAGATGAAAGGACGAAGGCTCGTGCAATGCTTTGTGATATATACCACCATGCCATCTTTGATGAATTCTCAACGTCCCGTGACTTGTTGCTCATGAGTCACCTGCAGGAAAGTATACAGCACATGGATATATCTACACAAATACTTTTCAACAGAGCTATGGCACAGCTTGGTTTATGTGCATTTAGGGCTGGGCTTGTTCCAGAAGCCCATGGTTGCCTCTCAGAACTGTACTCTGCTGGAAGGGTGAAGGAATTGTTGGCACAAGGTGTCTCTCAGAGCAGATACCATGAGAAGACTCCGGAACAGGTATTAATTACATTCCATTATTTCTCATGTATTTGCAGCACTTTGAAGATTGGTGATACTTCGGTTAGTGTTTGCAAACTCTTAAAAAAAGCACTTTTTTGCGTGTTTCTCTTTTTCAGCACTTTTGTGTGTTCTGCTCCTTTTCAGCACTTTGGGAGTGTTTGGAAAATCAGCTTCTGCTTATTTTAAGCAGAAATAAGCTAGAAGCACCTAAGAAGAATTGAAAAGTATATAGAAAGTAGTTGAATGTACAAAAGAATCTAACAAGCACTTTAATTCTTCTTTCCAAACACTACTTTGTACAACTTTTGCTTCTCCAAAATTAGTGTTTGCAAACACCCACTTGTGTTTTTTCTTTGTGCATGTAATACAAATCTTTCCTCAATTTTATACTTGAACAAAACATGTGTAGATAAACTTAATGAGTTCATAATTTTTTGCAGGAACGATTGGAGAGAAGGCGTCAGATGCCTTACCACATGCACATAAATCTCGAGCTCCTAGAAGCTGTCCATCTTATCTGTGCAATGTTACTTGAAGTCCCAAACATGGCAGCCAATGCCCACGATGCCAAACGTAAGGTCATAAGCAAAACTTTCAGAAGATTGCTCGAAGTGAGCGAGCGACAAACATTCACAGGCCCTCCTGAAAATGTCAGGGACCATGTAATGGCTGCCACCCGAGCCCTAAGGCAAGGAGATTTCGAAAAAGCCTTTACTGTAATAAAATCCCTTGATGTTTGGAGGCTTCTCAGGAACAAAGACAGCGTTCTAGAAATGCTCAAGGCCAAAATCAAGGAAGAAGCTTTGAGAACCTTCCTTTTCACATACTCTATTTCTTACGATTCCCTTAGCCTCGACCATCTCTCCCAAATGTTTGACTTATCCGATTCCCAAACTCACAGCATTGTGAGCAAGATGATGATCAGCGAGGAGCTCCATGCGAGTTGGGACCAACCGACGAGATGCATCGTGTTCCATGACATTGAGCACACTAGATTGCAGGCTTTGGCTTTCCAATTGGCTGAAAAGCTGACAATTCTTGCTGAAACTAACGAGAGAGCGATTGAGGCTAGAATTGGTGGTGGTGGTGGATTGGAGGGTGGTCTTCCTATGAGGCGGAAAGACGGGCAGGATTATGCTTCTGCAGCTGGTGGTGGTGGCGGCAGGTGGCAGGAGTTTTCATTTTCACAGAGGCAGGGCAGTAGTGGTGGCAGAGGATATAATTCCGGTGGGAGAGGTGGTGGTGGTTTCCGGCAGGGACGTGGTGGTTATCAGAGAGATGGGCCTGGTCGGGCTTACCAATCGGGTCCATCTTCGAGAGGCGGGCAGATGGATGGGTCGAGCCGGATGGTTAACCTGAACAGGGGAGTTCGTGCTTAGATTGAGACATAGCCTTGTAATGATGTCTGTCATTTTGTTTTTAATCAGTTATTCTGATACTTGCATAACAGCGAATTTTGAGTTCCTCCTCTGTTTTAATTTATAGGATTTTGGTACTTGTTACGTTGCTGTTGGGATTATATGAATTTTGATAAGGATTTGTTATTGTATTTTTAGATTTAACTTTTAATTTGCCCTTTCTGTATTGTAGCTTTTTATAGGCCTTTTCATACTGGCATTATTTTGCAATTCCAGTGGGTGTTTGCAAGAGGTTTTTTTGGGGAAGAAAAGTTCTAGAAGCTTGGACAGAGTAGTATGTAAAAGGGACAAGTGATTAAAAAATATAGTGAAAAGATTTTTGGAGTAAAAGGTAGAGAAGCACTTTGATTACCAAATAAAAATTTATTTATTTTCGAGAAAACTTGGAAGTTGAAGTGAAAAGCTGGTTCTTGAGTGCTTCGAGATGTTGGCTGCTTATTTAGGCTTAAAATAAGCAGAAGCGGCTCGCGGAATGTGTAAAATGGTAATATTACACAAATGTAAGTAAAATAAGATCATCCTTTTTCGAGTACCTCACCTACAACTTGTCCTATGTAAATGTATAGTATGAAATTTTTCCCGAGTTATTGCTAACGTATTCTTGGTACTCCTATCAATGTACATATCTTTTTTCTGGTTTTCCATCCATTTTTTCAGTCTTGGATACTACAGAAACCCAATTGAGGACGAATTTTTCAACTCAATTATTCAATACACAAGTTCGGATTTATACCATACACCTTGATTAAATGAGTTAGTGCTTTATCTCACTACACCAATCCAAATATGTATTATCAATGTATTTGGGGTAGTAGTTACTAGGATTATTAGTATTTTCCTTTTTCTAAAGAGACTTTTAAGCATTGGCTACCGACATCCATTCTAAATGAAATTTAGTATTAATATTAATTATATTTTAGAATAAAGTACATAATTTTAAATAGTCATACCACTGTAATAATGTTGTTACAAAATGCAAAAAAGTGTCTGATTTGAAACGGTTAATTAAATAATAAATATTTATATTTTAAAATGTAACGGTCCAGGATAAAGAGTCGTGTGCGGTGAGTCCTCTTCCAAGAGTAGTCAACTTGGAAAGCAGAATAAGATATATGCTGGTTTTCTTGTTCTTACTTAATGTTCACAACTTAACATAATCTGCAACTGGATTGTTAATAATCATATACTATATTTTAGAGATCTGAGATCTAATAAAATAATTTGGATTATATAGATATTAAAAAAAAGATAAGTACGTTTACAGGTAAATTGGGGAAAAATATGATAAAATTCCTTCGATTATGGTTCTATCTAACATTTAGGTCTTGCCATTAGGATTATGGCATACGTGAGCCAAAAAATTCAATTTGCCCCTTACTATAATTTTG
Source organism: Verbena officinalis (assembly GCA_958496215.1). Lineage (NCBI taxonomy): Eukaryota > Viridiplantae > Streptophyta > Magnoliopsida > Lamiales > Verbenaceae > Verbena > Verbena officinalis. The sequence goes on from OY292385.1 coordinate 5,489,591, forward strand.
TCTTATGCTTAAGTCCAATTACAATTTTTTAGATAAACATAACTGTAATTTATAAACTTCTTTCAAGGTCTCGCTGTAAGAAACTTGTATTTATTATTTATAGAATAAGAAAAAGAAACATAATCCACTTGTAGCAAATATTATTTATTATTTTTATTTTCTTGTTTGTAAATAGGTGCTAATATTTTATATTAATTGAATAACAGCTAAATTATTTCGCTTATTCCGTGTATAGTAAATATTATAACGAAAATGTAATGGATAATTTAGTTAATTTATAACTTTTTGGTAAGTTTTTAGGTCGTTGTCTGTCTGTAATTTCCAACCGTCGAGGAGATGTTGTATTTACCAATGAATCGAGGAGTGTAAGTATAATTATCTTTTTTTATTAGTTATTTCATATTTTTTCGTTTAAATTTCTAAGTTTATATTAGTATTATAATTTTTAATAGTCGAAAAGTATTATTGTATTTTTCTTTAAATCGAAGCAAGTCTAAATGCAGAAAGTTGTCTTTTTACTACAGAAAACAAGGAAAGCAGAACAAAAACGGCAGAAGAATCCAGACTGGGAAAAGAATGATTTGCAAAAGCCAAAAATTTTGAAAGTGATTTGGACGTATGTTTACCTTTCTGAGTCGCCCACTTTCAACCCACTATTAAAAGTCTATTTCGTAAGCAAATTTTCACATACAATCCTCCAAACACAGACCGAGTTGACTGCTAAAGTAAAGGAGACAGAGAGAGAGAGAGAGAGAGAATGGATCCTCCTGGGATTCAATCCATTGAAAATTCGAGCTCCAACAACAACCCTCCCATGGAAGATGAACAAGATAAAGTCATTAATGAATGGTGAACTCTTTCATTCTTCTATTCATTTTCTTTTTTCTTTTTAATTTGAGATAATTACACTTAGATCTCAGAACAAGAGGTCACTAAACTACAACTCAAATTCATGGTTATCTTAATTAAATAATTACAATTATATCTTATATAAAATTGATTAATTACTAAAAAATATTTACGGATTAGAGTTCCGTTGGTGTTCGGTATTTACTGGATGACATCATACAAAAAAGATTTTGTGAATATCAAAAATATTTTTATTTTTTTAAACCATAAGTTGTCGGAAATTTCATTTGGATATTATTTGCAGTATCACATTTCCTATGGATGGTTATTTGTATTATTCGTGGGTGTTTTTTTTTCTAATTATCCAATTTTGGATAGAATATAACTGTAATTATTTGATTAAGATGATAATGAATTGTGATTTAGCAAATTTTTTTGGGTCTAATTGTAATTAACCCTTTTAATTTTGTGGCCTGTTTTCTATTTTTGTGATGAAGTTTTATTTTTTGGGATGCAGTTGTTCCTGCTTCTATGACTGCACGGATAGTTGCTTTGACTACTTGTTCTGTGACCTCTGTTAATTCAACAACTTTTTAGAATTCGTATTTGTTCTCTTCTTTTGCTTCAGTTTCTGCTGCTCTCATCTTTCAATAACAAAGGACTATTTTCTTGATTGCCTGTGGAATGTGGATGAAATAAATACACACTTAAAAAGCACTTATCATCACTAGAAGCTGTTTCAGAAGCTAATTGTCTTTTCTTGTTTGTTTTCCAAGATAATTTCGTGTCATTATCTTGAAATTCCAGAGGTTACATTCCAGTAAGTGGGCGTTTCCAAGAGTCTATGTTTTTGGAAGAGAAGTTCTAAAAAGTTTGAGAGAGAAAATTCATATTTAGTCCCATGGGATTTTTGCAAATTCGGATTAAGTCACTTACTTTCAAAATAGTCTCTTAGGAGCTTTTTTTTCTCAATTTTAGTCCCGCCTTTGGTCAATTGATAGAAAAATAAGTTTGACCGTTAGTCACGCCAATAACTTACCTTATGTTTTCTCACAAAATTATCCGACCCCCAAAACGTGAGAGCTACACTTTGTCCCGTCGCTGTTGGACTGCTATCGGACCATAGCCATCGAAATATTAATCAGAATTTCAGGACTCACTAACAAAGAAGTTAATGGGCTGGGATGAGTTCTGCTAGTAAAAAAGTTCTGGTATGTTTTTTAAAATTTGAAAATCTAATGGGACCAACTTTTGTAACAAATAAAAAGAGCATAGATGAAATCCGTATTTGCAAAAATCTTATGGGACTAGTAAGTTAAAGTTTGGACTTTGGAGTAGTAAGTTTGAAAATATAGTGAACAGTGTTAGGAGTAAAAGGTAGAGAAGCACTTTGGTTCCCTGATAAAGTTTTATTTATTTTTCAAAATAACTTAGTAAGTTGAAGTGAAAAGCTGGTTCTTGAGTGCTTCTAATTATAAGCTAGCTTATTTAAGCTTAAAATAAGCAGAAGTTGGTCTTCGGAACAATTCAAGAAGTGCTGGAAAATGTGTAAAATGGTAATATTATTACAAATGCAAGTACTCTAGAAATCGTATTACATAGATGTACCAAAAAAAATTAGGTATGACACTGTAAAACAATCTATCTACAGTCGTGCACATTCCGGAGTTAATAAGACAAAATACATATCAAAATTGAAAAGAAAGAAAATGGATTTTGCTGGCTTTTTTATCCAAATCTAACGTGATTCCTCCACAAAATCACACCGATTGACAATCCTGCACAAAGAAACTCAGATATCAGACTAAAATGAAGCGTAATGTTGGTTTTTAAAAAATCGAACTTTTTTATTTTTCTTCCAGCTCTTTCCGTGAACGGAAACATGGTAAGTACAAACCGTTAGTTTTGTCTTTAGAGTTAAAATTTCAGGGGGTATTTGGTAATTTATGAAACTTCATGGGATTTTTTGTATTTAGACCATATCGCAGGGAGTAGTTCGTAATTATCCCTATACAAATAGTGAAACTTATGAAGAAGGTTGACATCATTAGAATACCTGCTAATGCAACTTCTGAAGACCATTTACTTCTGTATGACGCACCTGAATGGTCTGCATCAAGACAGCTTTAACTTGTTAACATTTCACCAACACATTAAAAACTTACTCAAGAAACAAGTTCAATACCTGAATCACAATTAGAAGTAGAATTCCAGCTCCCACACATGCATAAATCAGTGTTCCCATCGACCTCATACCCACACGTGCCGCCAGTAGCTTCGCAGGCCCGACAAAAGCTCTCACTCTCATGCACTGAATACTTTACTTGAATCCCGTAAGTCCAATCGTCAGGCCCGCTTACTTTCAAAGGTGCCACGTTGTAAGCACTGCTATATCCCTGGCAATCGAGCTTGGAAAGATTCACATTCTTAACACTCTCAAACGGCATCGCGCAACACTCCGGTGGGCCTGACCCGTAAACCCGGCCCACACGTCTCGGGCCGATCACGTCCCAAGCTGGGCAGCCGTAATACTCCTCGCAGCCCAAGCCAGACACATTCCTACACGGTAAATGCTTCCCCGGAAAACCCTGAAAGAGGGGCGATTTTTCCGAGCATCCTAAGAGCATGAAGACGTTGTCGTTCGTCGGGTTCAAATACGGGGCCCGCCAAGATTCGACCACGAACCCGTTCCCGCGGCCTCCCAGCACGAGGGACTGACAAGTGGACATGTGGGGGTCATCTATGACTAGGGACTCGTAGGCGTAGTCTATGTCCAGGACGCGGTACGACCCGGAGCTGATGTGGAGCATCAAGACATCGTTGATGCAAAATAGAAGGTTCCGGAAGCCCTGATGGCCGCATCCCGGTTGGAGAGCGAAAGGGTAATCTATGGTGAGGTTTCCACAGAACGAGCGGCACGTGTTGGCGTGGCCGAAGCCGTGGACTTGGACTTGGAGGAGTAGTGCATGGAATGAGATGAGTAGAGTGGGGAAGAAGAGGTGAGCCATTTGATGGAAGTTTTGGAGAGATTTTCATATGGGAAAATGGTGGGTTTTTGAGGATTTGATAAGTGATGATACTTTGCTTGGGGAGATGTAGAAATGTGTAATTATTTGGGGTTGCTTTTCTTTATTCACATGGTGGTCAAGAATCTGAGTGAATTGTTTATGGGTTTTCCCCTTCACTTTTTGGGAGGGAATAGTGGTTTCTTTAACAAGATTTGGCCGACTTTTTGAGCTTTGTTTTTTGCTTTGGGGGTTGTTAAGATTTTGAAAAGAATTTAAGGATGCTATTCAATTGCTTTATGGTTACTGTAAATTGGAAGTGGTCCAAACTTTTCAGGACATAATGAATAAGCATACTTGTTATTTGAAAGCAAAAAAAGACATGCAAGCTTGAACACACAATAAAAATTGATTTTGGTGCTAAAATCTGCAAATGTTATCTGAGTAATTCTTTTTTTGAGAAAATTGCAGATTTCCTAACAACAATTTCACAATATGTAATATTCATCCCATAAAGTGTAGTTAGATACCAAATCTGCTCAAAAAAATTACTTATCTCATTCAGATTTTGGGTTTAGATCTCTATTGAAAATAACTACATAAGTCAGGATTGCAAGCTCCATTATAACTTAAATGTCCAAATCAAATGCCACATCAAGTACAATATGTTTCTCATATACTAGTATCTCAAAATCTCTTGCATCTGGTGATTAAGAACTCATCTATTAAATTTAATCAGTTTGTGTGTATTAAACAGAAAGAGCAACGGCGATTAGCCAAGATACATATAAAAACAAAAGTGAAAGAAAAGCACAACTACTGATCTTGTACACAGGATCACAGGTATATTTCTCACATTAATAATTTGCAAAAAAAGCTGCCGTACCTAAGACTAAGCGAATCAAAATTCATATTGGCAGGTGAGATAAGCACACGAGCCAAAAATTATCTCCTTTCTCTGTTTGTCACCCTGCTAATTCTCACTTCTTTCTTTTTCCCACTAAAAGCTGAAGGCGCTCAAGACTGGAAGTCGTAAAAATCTCTTTCAATAAATAGTTATTCAGCTCATGAGTCCTCATTGCCTGTAATGTTAATTGCAGTTAGATTTTGATTACAAGCTCTAAATTTTATAACTTGGCAAACTATATATACAAATTATGGATGAGAAAATTACCATTTGCACCGTTTGTGGATGAGCTTAGCTGAGGCTTTATGGTCGTCCTTTTTGCAGTCTCAGCTGTAATTTATTCAACCAGAAATTGATCAAAAGGTGGAAGAATAACTGAAAGCATTATCTGACAAAGGGAAACATCTGTTTAACCCTTTGTTAAGTTGGATATACAAATCTAGCAATTATGTGGCATGATCATTGAGAGGGATCAAATTGCTCGGCTTGTAAGTTAATCAACTGCCAATAACTAAAATACTGAAGAAATTAGGAAATTTTCACCCCTATTCCAAGTAGGCAAGGGACTACTTAACAACGACCAGTTAGCACAAAGAAAAAAGATAGACTTATCTTTTCTGTAAAATTACAGAACAAATAATGCACTCAATGAACTCGTATCTCACAAAAGCGAATATCTTTCACCTTTAAATTTTCTTTTCTTGTTTGCTCTTCTCCTCTTCCGATCTGCCTTTGTTAGCTCTGTTTCTTCTTTAATGTCTCCTTTGCCCGAAAACACTTCTTCAGGAGCGAGCATAGCTGCATCAGACACCGCCAGAGGTGCAATCTATAAACACAAAACATGTTACCACCTGATTATCTCAATATATATAGTAACGCATAAAAACAAGTCTAACGAGCTGAATATTTACCTCTTCCATTGCTAGAGCAGGAACATTTGCTTGTATGGACATATCCTCAATAACCTGTTCAATCCCATAAAACACGCAAAATATTCAGTAAGACACTAAGAAGTCAATAGAAATTCTAGCAGACATGCAAGAAACATTACCGGTTTGGGAGTGAAGTGGAAATGAGATAGAGCATCCAACTTTACACATAGTTTCTTGAATAGCATACTTGCCTGAGAATGTAAGTAGAAGTCATTCCATTACTTGCTAAATTTGTTTAAAGATTAACCAAATCTTAAAAAATAATAAATAAAAAAATAAATACAAATTTGCTCTTTCATACCAGCAGAAAACAGAAGCACCAAATATAAGCTCAGGAGCAATTATATAAAACATAAGTTCGAAACTCATACATCAAGTGAAAAAAGAAAAAGTGATTCACAAGCAACAAAGATAAAAATGTTACGCACTTCTTTCTTTTGTTCATCTGAAAAAGTCAATGCGTTTGACACCAGACCAGTCTTCTGAGCATACTCATCCTGCATCAGAGGAAGTGGGTGTTGTTCAATATCTATAAAAATGGATGAGAAGAAAACTCATGTCATAAAGTTGCAAACAAACAAACAGACTGAAAAGACTCACCTCATAAAGTTCAGCAAGGCCCTTTTTGCTCTTATTCTCATCCTGAAAATTTTAAAGTTGATTTAATTAGGACAAAACTTAACTGGAGATGAGAAAGTAGACGGTCATAGTTCAATGATTACCAACTCCTTTTTCTCTCTTGGTGCCTTGTTTAATAAAGCAGGTGGCTTCTGGACATCATCAAATCGGCCCTGAACATGGTACCAGTTTTAGTGCTCATAGACTCAGAGAAAAGAAATACAGAACTATAGAGCACCATGATGATAGAAGTACAATTATTTATCTTAAAACAACATTAATAACAAGAGCATCCTTGCGTACATAACAGAATAATGAACTTCAAAATGTTGCATAAACATTGAATATACCTCAAGTATACGTTTCTGAATTAATTCTTCAAGAGTTGCAGTGACCTCTTCTGTAATTACTGGAGCAGGTCTCACATTATGCTCAAAATCCAGATCAACTTCCAAAGCACTATTTTTCGGTCTTTTAGCAGCAGTAACCTGGCATCACATAAAAGGAATTCAATGTCAATGGGCAGTGAGCTTAGCATGATAGAGAAGGAAAAAAATTAATAAGTTCCTAAATGTCACCTCGCCCTGCATAGTCCATGTCTTTGGTTCCAAATTTGTGTTCTCTATCTCTTCTATCTCAGTACGGAGTTTCTCTAGCTCTTTTTCATGGTTAGAAAGGCTTCGCTTCTTCTGTATGTAATTTCAAGAACAGGAAATAGAGTAAGTACATCACTACAAACACAGGGAAACAGTATATCAAAGAACTCTGTCGCTAGAGTTCTTGTCCTGTCTCCACCACACAGATGATAGAAAAGATAGTTAACCTGATTTTCATTGCCGTCCTCAGTTTCATCGTCCATATCCAAGTCATCATCATCCGAACCCGCAAAACGTTTAGATTTTTTCTTCTGAACAGCTTTATTTCCACCAAAAAAGTCCTCATATCTGAACGAACAAACAGAAGATCATAATATACCATTGATGTGAAAACACATATAAGCACTTTAGATTCATCATTTTTGTTTTCTTTAATTTTATTTTGTGCTGATGGTATGAAAACGCATAAAATGGATATCACAGAAGCGAGCAGACCTGGCATTTTCCATCTTGTTCCCATCTTCTTCATCATCATCGTCATCAAGACCCATAAGTCCTAGCTGTCATGGTCATCGTGAAAATAGGATTAGCTGAAAGATATTCATAACCAATTGCATAGCATAAGAACTATCTTGAGCCCATGAAACAATCTAAAATTTCCGCAACTATCTCAATCCCCAAGAATTCGTGGAATTGCAATTCATACCTCATCATCCTCTTCTTCGCCATCCTCATCTTCATTACCATCTTCATCTTCATCTTCATCATCTGCCGTTTCACCTCTCTTCCTCTTATTCTTCTTCTCTTTCTTTAACCCATACTCTCTTGCCTCGTCTTCCACCAAATACTCCTCCAATTCCTTTATCTTTAAAAACTTATCCTCTACTCCATTTACATCTTCTCTCTCCTCCATTTCTCCATCATCCTCATCTTCTTCTTCTTCTCCTTCCTCTTCCTCCCCCTCCTCCTCCTCCTCTTCCTCTTCATCTTCCTCATCGTCATCAACATCATCCAAACCCTCGCCTTCACTTTCTAAGTCTTCTTCTTCTACTTTATTTTCTCCATTAGCATTCAAATTCTTCTCCTTTCCACTAGCTCCAGCCAAACTGAATAGTTTTTCGACTTCTTCCGGATTCTTCTCGAAATTTCTGACTTGGCGGCGGAGGGAGGAGAGCAGCGGCTGTGCCTGTAGGTCGATTTGTTGCCATATCTGCTCGGCATCAAAGCCTTCAGTCAAGAGTTGGCTGAATGGCGATTTAGGAGCATGGGGATTAAGAGAGGAGAACAGGTATTCCGAGGCTAACCGAGCCGCCTTCGAGAGCTCCGGCGATGGTGTTAGGTAGAGTGGCGGCTCTGTGGATTTCAATCGGTGCAGCGCCTCCAAGCCAACTGCTTTCGTTCCGGTGGCAGCGACAGAGGGCATCGTGGTGGTAGTGGAGAAGCGATATTGAGGGAAAACTCAGGGGTTAGGGTTTAAGGAGGAAAGAAGAAGTAGAGGGTTAATTCGGGTGGATCGTGAAACTGGTTCGGACAGAGATTTTGGATCGGGTTCATTTGATCGAATTGGGTTGACCCGCTTTGGCCAATACGTTCCTTCAAACAGGATTTCGGTTTTAAAATTATATTTAGGAGAGGAGAAAGTTTTAAATTATTGAGAGGTAATGAGTTTTTAAATATTTATATCTAAATTCTAAAGGATTAATATTGTAAAATGGTTGATAATAACATGAAGACAAAAATTAATTATGTCACCAAAAGATTAAAATATAATTATATTTCATATTATCTTAAATTTTGGATAAATGTTGAGTTCTTTTATTTGAATTAAATCATAATTTATTATATATTAAAAGCTACTGGTGCATGATAGGGAGTAATTCTGACCGTCCACGTGTCACGATCCTGGCAGTCACAAGTACACGTGGAGCAAATCAAAGTCCCAGAGCTCGGTCGAGCATGATCGGGATCGTTGGCATGACCGTAAGGTCAAAATCCTGCCCCCGGTTTGTCACAGGGTCGGGCATGGGTGTAAAACCCTAGCCCCCCATCTAAACGACCTCGAGTCGGGCCTAAGGCCACTAAATAGCGAGACTAGGTGGTCTAAGATCACCAAGCTTGATTCCTGTAGTCCGTAAGGCTCCGGTCGAGTAGACCTATGACCTGTCAGGGTCGGGGTCGAGCACTCCCTTGACCCGTCAGGGTCGGGGTCGAGTAGATCTATGACCTGTCAGGGTCGGGGTCGAGCACTTCCTTGACCCGTCAGGGTCGTGGTCAAGTAGACCCATGACCCATCAGGGTCGGGGTCGAGAACTCCCTTGACCCGTCAGGGTCGGGGTCGAGCATTCCCATGACCCTGACGGGTCATGGTCGATTAGATCTATGATCGGGGGGGTCCTTAAATCCTGTCAAATCATGGGTGGTCCCACCAAAGCCGCTAGAGCATTAAATGCACACCTCAGGTGTGTGCTTGTATGTGTCTTGGTGGTTCTATAAATACCCCTTGCATTTGCAGTAAGAGGTAAGCACTGATAAGTCTCTTGAGCCCATATTTTCTCTCTCTAAAAGCCTTTCAGTCTTGTTTATTGACTTGAGCGTCGGAGGTGCTACGCCGGAGACAACCCTCTTCGGCCAAGTAACCCCTGTGTTCGTGTGATTTTAGGTCGAGGTCGTTCCCAACTCAATAAATTCAACTGACGAGCTCGAAGACACGGTCGACCCGACCCTATACCAAAAATCAGCATCATCAGTTTGGCGCCGTCTGTGGGAAATCACTCTCGACCTTTGAGAATCAAACACTACGATTGATGAGGAGAATACGCTCTAAGGTCGCCTGTCCAGGTCGGGGTCGAGCGGTCCCATGACCCGACTGCCGGATTGAATCTCGTAAGAGATGTGCCAGGGTCGGGGTCGAAAGGTCCCCTAACCCGACCAATGCATTGAATCTCGTAAGAGATCTGGCCCAAGCTTAGAGCTTGGTCCGGAGACTGGGGACTCGAGCAATGATCCAATCCGAGCCTCGAGCTCGGATCAAAGAGATCCGGCCCAAGCTTAAAGCTTGATCCGAAGACTGGGGACTGGGCACGAGCGTCGAACCCTGATCAACGATCCGATCTGTGCCTCAAGCTCGATTAAAACGATCGGATCCGAGCCTCGAGCTCGGATAGAAGAGATCCAATCCGAGCCTAGAGCTTGGATCAAAGAGATTCAACCCAAGCTTAGAGCTTGGTCCGAAGACTGAGGCCTCGGCACGACCGCCGAGCCCCGAGCAATGATCTGATCTGAGCCTCGAGCTCGATTAAAATGATCGGATCCAAGCCTCGAGCTCGGATCAAAGAGATCCAATTTGAGCTTAGAGCTTGGATCAAAGAGATCCAACCCAAGCTTAGAACTTGGACCAAAGAGATCCGGCCGAAGCCTAGAGCTTGGTCCGAATACTGTTGACTCGGCACGAGCGCCGAGCTCCGAGCAATGATCAGATCCGAGCCTCGAGCTCGATCGAAAAGATCAGAGCCGAGCCTCGAGCTCGGATCAAACAGATCCGGCCCAAGCTTAGAGCTTGGTCCGAAGACTGGGGACTCGGCACGAACGCTGAGCCCCGATCAACGATCCGATCTGAGCCTCGAGCTCGATCAAAAGGATCGGATCCGAGCCTCGAGCTCGGATAGAAGAGATCTGATCTGAGCCTAGAGCTTGGATCAAAGAGATCCAACCCAAGCTTAGAGCTCGAATCGAAGAGATCCGGCCCAAGCTTAGAACTTGGTCCGAAGACTGGGACTCGGCACGAGCGCCGAGCCCCGATCAACGATCCGATCTGAGCCTCGAGCTCGATTAAAATGATCGGATTCGAGCCTCGAGCTCAGATAAAAGAGATCCGATCTGAGCCTAGAGCTTGGATCAAAGAGATCCAACCCAAGCTTAGAGCTTGGTCCGAAGACTGAGGCCTCGGCGAGCCCCAAGCAATGATCCGATCCGGGCCTCGAACTCGATCGAAACGATCGGATCCGAGCCTCAAGCTCGATCGAAACGATAGGATCCGAGCCTCGAGCTCGGATCAAAGAGATCCGGCCCAAGCTTAGAGCTTGGTCCGAAGACTGGGGACTCGGCACGAACGCTGAGCCCCGATCAACGATCCGATCTGAGCCTCGAGCTCGATCAAAAGGATCGGATCCGAGCCTCGAGCTCGGATAGAAGAGATCTGATCTGAGCCTAGAGCTTGGATCAAAGAGATCCAACCCAAGCTTAGAGCTCGAATCGAGGAGATCCGTCCCAAGCTTAGAGCTTGGTTGGAAGGCTAGGGACTTGGCACGAGCCCCGAGCCCCGAGCCCTGAGCCCCAAGCAACGATCCGAGCCCAATACTGAAGCGCTTGAGCGTAGAGCTCGAGCTGACAGCCGCCATTAATAAGCGCACCCCTCAAGGAAATAGAGCTATGCTCGGTTACAACTCCCAGTCGAATAAATTCGACTGAGACTTAGGGGACTCATGATAGGGAGTAATTCTGACCGTCCACGTGTCACGATCCTGGCAGTCACAAGTACACGTGGAGCAAATCAAAGTCCCAGAGCTCGGTCGAGCATGATCGGGATCGTTGGCATGACCGTAAGGTCAAAATCCTGCCCCCGGTTTGTCACAGGGTCGGGCATGGGTGTAAAACCCTAGCCCCCCATCTAAACGACCTCGAGTCGGGCCTAAGGCCACTAAATAGCGAGACTAGGTGGTCTAAGATCACCAAGCTTGATTCCTGTAGTCCGTAAGGCTCCGGTCGAGTAGACCTATGACCTGTCAGGGTCGGGGTCGAGCACTCCCTTGACCCGTCAGGGTCGGGGTCGAGTAGATCTATGACCTGTCAGGGTCGGGGTCGAGCACTTCCTTGACCCGTCAGGGTCGTGGTCAAGTAGACCCATGACCCATCAGGGTCGGGGTCGAGAACTCCCTTGACCCGTCAGGGTCGGGGTCGAGCATTCCCATGACCCTGACGGGTCATGGTCGATTAGATCTATGATCGGGGGGGTCCTTAAATCCTGTCAAATCATGGGTGGTCCCACCAAAGCCGCTAGAGCATTAAATGCACACCTCAGGTGTGTGCTTGTATGTGTCTTGGTGGTTCTATAAATACCCCTTGCATTTGCAGTAAGAGGTAAGCACTGATAAGTCTCTTGAGCCCATATTTTCTCTCTCTAGAAGCCTTTCAGTCTTGTTTATTGACTTGAGCGTCGGAGGTGCTACGCCGGAGACAACCCTCTTCGGCCAAGTAACCCCTGTGTTCGTGTGATTTTAGGTCGAGGTCGTTCCCAACTCAATAAATTCAACTGACGAGCTCGAAGACACGGTCGACCCGACCCTATACCAAAAATCAGCATCATCAGTGCATATTTATGATCATTTCATAGAAGAAAAAAAGATAAAAATAAAATAACAATCGCATTTCAAGTACATACAATAACCAAAGTAAGTTAGGGTTTTTCGTGCTCACTTTAAGAAAAAAATAGAGTTCTTTGAATGATATATTTCTTTCCATAGTCTAATGTGATACTTTTACCTAAATTGGGAATTAATTCCATGCAAAAATCTCCAAGGATAAATATTCAAACTTTTTAGACTATAATAGAGTTGTATACTTGTATTACATATATTACTGGTACAAAATAAGGTATTTTGGCATTTCATACTCAATAAAAGTACAGCATAAATTTCTAGTGTACTTCAATTGAACATGGCTATAAAACTTAACATCACACACAAATTAATTCTTCATTGGCATATATGTATGCAGAAAAAACTAATTCTATCTTCCATCCATAGCAGTCAGAGACATTCCATTCATGGAACTTTTCTGGGATTTGAGGTTTTGATGTTTCTGAACCAAGTTATCTCCCACAACAAATGCTGACCTTCTAGGCCTTGGCAAATCCTTAGTTTCATTTTTCAGCATTGACATATCGTCTTCAATCGAAGGCCGATCAGCAGCCCGATTTTGTACACATAAAAGTCCCACCTGAATGCACCTTCGAATTTTATCTTTCAAAGGCGAACTTTCAAGCAATGGATCAATCAGCTCTAGCTCAGCACATTGCTGCCACAGGTTCCAAGCCTGAAATTCAATAATCTCTTTGAAACTAGAAATTAAACATCAAAATTTAGGGAAACATTTCATTTATCACAGTAGATCACTTACAAATTCTACCAGACTCAGAGGGCATTCAAGATTTCGGAAGCTATTATTTTTCCTACCACTCAAAATCTCTAGTGTTAGCACTCCAAAGCTATAGATATCCGATTTAACAGAGAATATACCATTCTCCAAATACTCAGGAGCCATGTAACCACTGCGAAATAATTCATGAAAAGTTGCCATTAAGTGTATGTCTTGATTGTTTTAATATTCCAACTATCAGCATGATTCGAGAATGTAAGTTTCTTTTTAGGAATAATTACAAAAAAAAAAAAAAACCTGACGTTAAGTCTAAATTCAGAAAACACCCTAAAACCTTGCAACCTTACAAGTACCCCTGAGTTTTTACACCATTTACATTCGCACCTTAAAACCTTGAAACATTACAAAATTTACCCTGAGGTTTGCAAAACATTACGAATACCCCCCCTAAAACTAACGGAATCGTTGACTTTCATCGACTTTAGGGGTATTTGTAATGTTTCAAGGTTTCAAGGTGTAATGCATATGTTTTGAAAACCTCGGGGGTTATCCATAGGGGTTCAAGATGCTTTCGGTAAAAGGAGTAAGGCTTAGGGGGGTATTCGTAATTGACCTTTTTTTTTTACTTACTATGTTCCAACAAGTTTGGTTGTGTTTGCCTCGGTCACATTTTGCTTAAAGATTCTCGCCAGGCCAAAATCAGAGATTTTCGGGTTCATATTCTGATCGAGCAATATGTTACTGGCTTTTAGATCCCTATGGATGATGAGTAATCGTGAGTATTTGTGAAGGTAGAGTAGTCCTTGAGCGATACCCTAGATTATGTTGAAACGTACTTCCCAATTCAATTCCACCCTCTTTGCTGCATCTGTCAAAGTGAAATAAGTTTTTGCCTTAAAACTAATTAGAAAAATTTCCTCAAATTTGCCTTCTCTTGAGAGATTTTACAGAATACTCACCAAAGAGAAAGAAGTCCAAACTTTTGTTTGGCACGTAATCATAGACTATGATCTTCTCATTTCCATGAATGCAAAAGCCTAGCAGCTTCACCAGGTTTCTGTGTTGAAGTTTAGACATGAGCACTAGCTCAGTTTTGAACTCGAGTAATCCTTGTCCTGATCTCTGAGAAAGTACTTTAACTGCTATTTCACGTCCTTGAGGCAGTTTCCCCTGCAAACCACATAAAATCGAAGTTACTTCGCCCTATAGCATCATCATGTTAGTTGTCAATCAAATCAAAAGTAAATGTATAATCCCTCTAATTAGTAGCCAGAAAAAAAAAAAAAAAAAAGGATTACTACTAACTACCCATAAGGTATGGCATGAATTCAAAAAACCCCATGACGTTCCAGAAATTACCAACTTCCCCAAACAAAAAAATAACAAGATTTTTGTGTCTAGCTATTTTACCTTATAAACCGGTCCAAAACCACCCTGTCCGAGTTTGTTTTCCATAGAAAATCTATTAGTTGAGTCCACGATGGATGCATACGAAAACTGTTTAAGATCATTTCCCCTGCCCCCCTATTATTTTCAAATTCAAATGTTTCTGTGCAATCCTCCAATGTCATCAGTTCCTGCAGTTCTTTCTCCTTCCTAGTTTTCCCTATCCACAAAGAATGTCTCAGGATAAGGGCAATGTAGATAATGAAAAAATAATTAAAAACGAAATTGCAACAAGAATTTAATATACATACCTTGTTTAAATTTTAGCACAAGGAAGAATAAAGCACCCGATATTGCAAGCAGAACTGCTACAATTGGCGCAGATATGCGAGTCCACTTGCCTGCTGCCGTCATGGCTCATTTAGATAAATTTCATATAAGATTTTCATAAGACAGAGATTTGATATATTTTTTACTAGAGGAATAGAATTTCATAGACTTGCTTTTCTTTGGATGCTCTGAAAGAAGTCTATATAATTGAAGTGACATTCCAGCATTATCTTGCCAGAATATAGCATTTTCCTCTCCAATATGTGCATCCAACTTCCTCATCCACAAAACCGACACATTCACAGTCATTCCAGCAGTTAGCCCTACAATCGCTCAGGCTAAGAGTTGAACTATTGTCATAAAATTGATTTGCAGTATTAAATTGAAAATATCCCTATAAGATGTTAGAGAAATTCTGATACTTGCTTCTACACTTGGGCTGTGACCACATTTCGCAACCTAAATATGTTTCTGATCCTCTTCTTTTATAACCATAACAAATATCAACACGTGCAATATGAGGCCTGTCATGATCATAGATATTTCCATGATAATCCAGCGTCCATTGAGAAATAGTCTTCCGAGATCCAGGTGTGAATTCATCGTGGAAAAGCGAATATGCAAAGTATTCCTCGTCTTGAATGGTAACATTTCTGAAGATGTAGTTGAGATTGGAAGAATCCGGCTTGGGAACTATATAATCAAATGCATAAAGCGTTAGATTTCCATACCATTTGTAAAACTTTAAGTCCCCACTAATCCAGTAAACCACCCCTCGACGCCTAACCACCAACTTATGGTTGATTGGATCCCATTCGAGAGTGAAAGGCCCAGAAGCCGGATTGCTTTGGGAAAACCACGAGGTAATTAAGTGTCCAGTTCCTTCCGGTCTTGTGGTTGACACCTAGCTTCATCCCTGGAAGAAGAGTATCAGTCGGATAATCATAGCTCTGCCACAAGATCATTTCACCCCCAATATTTTTCACAACAAAGTTTCCATTATCAAGTAAAGTAGCTGCAGTGATATTAATTGAGCTGCTACTCTCAGCTGCATAGAGCTCAATAGGATCAGCTCCATCGTGCATGACCACCAGTTTGCCTGAGCTATCTATTGTGAGAATACCTGAATTGTTGTAAATAGGCGTGTCTCTGTTGGCAATCCACGCTGAACAACTACGTGGTGGTTCTTCTTCTGTATACCATATTGCCAAGTAGCTTTTGTTGGTCTTTTCAGGACTGCAGAATCCCAAAGTGAATATTTTTTTGGCAGAAACTAAGAAAGAAGATGAATTAAGTTTTTCCCCTGGTTTGAGTGTGTCAACTGATGAAACTTGGGGTTTAGAAAAGCTGTGGAAAATTACAAGGGAAATAGCTATGGCTAAAGCTTTCTGCATTTCGAGTAATTAGCAAATATATTTACATGAAATCCAAGTCTCAATCAAATAAAGCCGGCAATTCAATTGTCAGTGATTCGATGCTACACATTTTCTCCATTGGAAAAGACATTCTTTTGTCCCATCCAAAAAACTTCCAGTCGGTTTACAATTAATTATATATTTAATCTCATAATCATGCCAATTAAAATAATCTCAAGTAATTTTTATTTCTACCCACAGTATATATCATGGTATCAGACAGACAACGCAACTTCACAGCAATCTTCATGCCTCGACAAAGGTATTTCCAAAAACAACGACATATAGTTCAAACTTAAAAGGGAATTCATAGACATAATCACAAAGAGATAGAGGGAAAATGATAGACTCGACAAGATGATCAACATATTATAACCATTTAGATAGTGGCTCTGGTGACATGCTGTTTTCTAGTGATCAATTACAAGAGCAAAGTATTTGGCTAAAAAGTAGGGATAATGATTTTTTTAGCGATTTTTGCACTTTATCATCTAATCTTTTTTTTTCCCGTAGTTTGCCCACTAAACTACACAATTTTTTGTAATTTGTTATCTCTGACGGAAATATTCCACCGGAAAATTACATCGTGTCATATGAGAAATATAAATTCACGTAGTATTGCTCTTTTTAATATCTAAAAAATAAACGCTCAATCAATTTCAGAAAACTTGGAGTTTTTATCACCCAATTAGAATAACGGCAAATTTGATAGATTATATTGAATATTTAAAAATAAATATAATCTATCAAATTTGCCGTTATTCTAATTGGGTGATAAAAACTCCAAGTTTTCTTAAATTGATTGAGAGTTTATTTTCAAGATGTTAAGGGGAGTAATACAACATGAACCAATGTCTCTTATATGACACGATGCAATTTTCTAATGGAATTTCCGGCGACTGAGATGACAAAGTGTTAAATTCGTGTAGTTCAGAAGGCAAACTGTAAAAAATAAAAGTTTAGATGGTAAAGTGAAAAAATGGTTATAGTTTGGATAGGGAAAGATGTTTATTTGCCTGATAAATTAATAAATTTGATTATTCTAGATTACAATTAAAAACTCCAAATAATTAGAATGCAAATTCAAAATAATTAATTAATAATTTCAAGTTGCAATCGTTTTTTTCTTCCCTTGTAGCCAAAGCACGAATGGAGAAAGGATAAAGTGAGAAACAAATTTTACTGATTTTTGGGGGAGAGTTTATTAAACAATCCATTTAAGTTTTTATTTAATTAAATAACACTCAAGTTTGGAACTCTTTAATAAATAACCCTTTTTATTAATTAACATGAATAATAATATTAATAACTTATCTAATTAAGAAAAATAGTTTACCCACTTTTAAAAATGTAATTCTAACCCCAAAACTTATAAATACTACAAATCAAACCCAAAAATATTTACAAACCCTAATTTCTCATCCCAAATTGACGAATTTTTATCCTCTCTTCTTCACCTTCCTTCATTTTTCTTGCATTTTCTCCACGTAGAAGACATCATTTCAAGTATTTGACCACTTCTTCTTCTCTTTTGCAAACATTCTTTCAAATACTTCTATATTGAAATCCTACATTATCAAAAGAAGTTTTGTGGTCCAAGATAAAATATATTTAATACCCATATTAAGGAGGATTTCCACAAAAGTTGAACTAGAAAGTTGAAGGTAAGAACTATTTTGTACCCATATCAAATATATATCTAGTTGGGAAGATGGGTAATGAGATTTTGATAATTTTTCGCGAATTTTTTTTTCTGTTCTGCGCATAAGTGATTTCGTGACCCATAAGCGATCTCAGAGATCGCTTATAGGACGCGAGATCGCTTATTAATAGTCCGCATGTTTAGCGCTTTGAAAAAGCGATCTCACGTCCCTTAAGCGATCTCTGAGATCACTTTTATACAAAAATCAAATTAATAAATTAAAATATAAGAAATTCTTGTAAAAAAAATTAAAGTAAACTTTTTTGTAAATTCAAAAATATTTATATGGATTTAATTAGTAATCATCAAAAACTTGACAGAACGCTCGATCGATTAAACCCTAAACCCTAAACCCATAAACCCATAAACTAATACGTAATTATTGCTACAAAGTTATTCTTTAAGAAAATTTAATTTAAAGTAAATTATGAAAAACAGAAAGTTGAAGACATTCGACTAGGTTTTATTTTAAAAACAATCTCAAACATCATATATAATTTGATTGACAAAAGTCTTGTTCTACAAAATACAATTCATATAATGTTCCATTAAACCATTAGTTGCAATCTCATAATAAAATATTTCCCAAGTGTGTTTGACCAAATAAAAAAATTGTTCTAACTCTTTACACACTACTTTAGTAAATTCATATACTATAATATAGATTAATCCAATAAACTTGATTCATATTGAATACTCGTGCACTAATTTTGGATTACCATATTTGAGAGAATTTTTACTAAAATAATCTTTAATTCATGTAATTCGTGCTTTTATTTTTTAAATTTTGAGTTTGAGATCCAAAATAATCACGAATTTCTTCTATTTTAATTTATTAATTTGATTTTTGTATAAAAGCGATTTGACGTCCCTTAAGCGATCTCAGAGATCGCTTTTTAACATATTGGGGGGACAAAACTGTTAAAAAGCGATCTCGCTTGCCTTAAGCGATCTGCGAGATCGCTTTTTAACAGTTTCGCCCCCCCAATATATTAAAAAGTGATCTCGCTTCCCTTAAGTGATCTGCGAGATGAAGAAGAAGAAGAAGAAGAAGAAGAAGAAGTTATCTCTCTCTTAAAGTATGCAGGAAGCGATGAAGAAGAAGAAGTTCTCTTTTTTTTTGTCAAGTGACTAAGCAATTGCTTATGGGGTAGGACTTTTTCTTCTTCGTTTTTGTTTTCTTAATTTCAGTTTAACGATTTTTTAACTATTTTTTATTTAATAATAGTATAATTATTATTATTTAAAGATTAATCTAAAAAAAATAAAAAAAAATTGAATGTTATTTATTTAATTGAAAACTTGAGGGGTCACTGAAACAAATTTTCTCGATTTTTGGGAAATACGAAACGGAACGTGACAGACAGACAAACAGACCGACCAAACAGCGAGCGAGTGAGAGTCAGAGAGAGAGAAAGCAAAAAGATGGAGAATAAGATTTCTTCAACAACGACGAGAAGTCATCATCTCCCATGTCTTCCCACCCCACAAACACCAATACCAACGAATGGAATCGTTTTTTTCCTTAACAGCTACAACTCTTCCACCAACACCATCCCATCCGCATTTATTATCATCGTTCGAACCCCATTTCGCTTCAAACAAGGGAATTAAAACAATTGGAATTTTTCAGCACAAGTATTGGTTATCTAAATCTGAGCTGATCTCGGTGAGCTCTCTTTTTTAGTTTCGTTTTTTTAATTCATGTTTTTAGGTTTCTGTTGAGTCATATGATTTGTGTGAATTATTGGTTTTTCTCCTATTTATCAGCTGATTTATGGTTGAGATTTAGGAGTTGTTTCTTAAGGGATGTTGATTTCATTTCCAGGAAGATTCCCTTCTTCAAATTGGTAAATATAGAGTTGTGTGATTTCTCGATGCTCGTTATTTAATATTTCATATGCCCGATAATATATTGTGAAAAACTAGTGAAAGTCAATTGCAGCAACGATTGGTTGGTTGTATTTTGGATCTTCCTGACATTTTACCAATTCGTGTATTTATGTTCTTGTTCTTTGTCAGCTAAATAAGATCTTTTTTTTTTTTTTCGCCTGAGATTATGGATATTATGTTCTAAGTTGAACTGTGCTTTTTGGCTGCAAAAAAATTCATCTTTCGAGCCCTCAAGATCGACATAAGTTTTTGTAAAAGTGCTTTGAATTTGATGCATTATTGTATTGATTTCCAGGAAAATGTTTGGAGGAAAATCCCCTGCATTTCCTGAGGAAAATTGCACACAATATGGCCGTGCCCCAATGCCTCAGCTTCAGCTAGTCGGACATGGTAAGGATATATTTTTTGGCTTTGTTTTCTAGTTTTCGATGCGTTTCTTTCATTTTCCCCTTAAATTTTAAATATCTAAATGGTTGTTGATGATGTTCTTGTTTCTATTGCTCAAATCTCTTATCTCGTATGTTTCATAACACAAAAACTCTTTGTTTTCTACCTTAATGTGCTCCATTAACAAATATTATGAAGTCGGCTGTATCTTTGAGACAAGCAGGCCCCAATATGTTTAGCTGCATTTCCTTTTTAGAAGCTGAATCCGTCTGTTTTAATTGTCTGTTTCTAGTAAAAGACAATAAAAATCTTGTACTATGAACTAACCTAAAACAACATAAACTTATGCCAAGGTTTAGTTGTAGGTGTAACATGGACCGTCTGCATTTGTTATTCTCATTCTTTTTAATTTTCTTTCCTAGGCTTAAACTTTTTTATATCAATTAATTTGCTTATATTCTTTTCTCATGAAATGTTGTAGATGCTTTTGCAGTCCCAGTCCAGTGCAGTGGTGGCATTGGGATCTTAAACTATGTGGGCAACGAGCATCTGCCCTCTGAAAATCGCCCTATCAAAAGAGTTAGGGAAGAGGAACCTTTATATGTGCAGCATAATAAGCTTGGCATGTCTTTGAATAACAATGTTAGTCGAGATGAATCTGACCATAATATTGGAATCCTCTTAAAACCTAATCTTGTCTCGACTGGGCTCAAGCTTTCTTGTGATAAAGAAGACCGTAGTTCCTCTATTATTTCTACTTGTGAGAATATCAGAAAAGCTCTCCCCGATGTTCTTTCACTTGGTACTAATACTGTCATAATGGAGATAGATAGACAGACTGAAGAATTTGGCCAATACATTAAACTTCAGGTATAGTAGTAATAATGCTCAATGTTCAAATAGTTAAGGTATCTCAATATCCGGTTTGAGAGTGGGTAGTATGTGGGCAGTGTTTGCAAACTCCAGAAAAAATGTTTTTTCTACTTCGCTTAAGAAGCAGAAATCAGTGTTCTATTGTACTACTTCTGCTTAATATAAGCTAGAAGCTAGAATCACCTTTGGTTTTTTCTTTTTTCAGCATCTAGGTTCTTTTATGTATTATCCTAAAGTGCTTTTGTACTTTTCCCAAGCACTTCCAACTTTTACTTCTCCAAAAGAAGAAGTTTGTGCAAACAACTGAATACCCGATTACCCAACCAAATCATGGATTGTGAGATCATATATGATATATGATGATGTCAGCATTTCACTTTATACATCATTTTACTCCCATCCAATGGTTTAGTAACATGTGGATTTCTTTAGCAGGAAGAGAAGATCTTGATTGGTGTAAGAGAGTTGCACCAACGGCACACAGTTTCTTTCCTCAACGCACTAGAAAAAGGAGTCAACCGAAAACTGCAAGAGAAGGATCTTGAAATTGAAAACATAAACCGCAAGAACAAGGAGTTGGAGGATAGAATAAAGCATGTCACCACAGAAGCTCAATCTTGGCACAGTAAAGCAAAGCACAACGAATCAGTTGCTAATATCTTGAAAAACAATATTCAGCAGCTCATTGCACAAGGCCCGAATCAAGGGCATGAAGGGTCGGGAGAAAGTGAAGTGGACGATGCGTTTTCGTGCTCTAATCAAGAACTCGATAATCATAGGCTAAAATGCAGGGCTTGCAAAGACAAACGAGTGTCCGTGTTGTTATTTCCTTGCAGACACTTGTGTTTGTGTGCTGACTGTGAAGGATTTATTGATGTTTGCCCTATCTGCCTGGTTGTCAAGACTGCTAGTGTTCCTGTGTACATGTAAATGGTGAACATAAAAGAGGAATTGTAATCCTCTAGAATTGGTTATACATGAATCTTGAATTTATAAATTAAATAGATTCATGTGACCATTTGATTTATTTTTTGTTGTTGGTGTTGTCAGATTGACTTGAGTTTTGGATATAACTATTATAGGAAATAATGCCAGATGTGGATTCTTTTTTCTTGGCCGAATTACATTTTGGTATCTTGAAGTTCCACATGATTATAAATTACTCTCTTTATTTTCGTTTATTACAGCTTATAATTTTCGTTTATTACAGCTTATAATGCTCAGACACTTCTAAGTACCTCATGTCTTGGAGAAATTATATGTTAGTCCGGAACTTCGATATATTACAAAATAGTCCTTCATGTATGCATTGGATTTATAAAGATAACGGCAAGTTAAAATTTATTGAAACACTCCTAATTAATTTGCGTCTGTTATAGTTACAAAAACAATAATAATAATAATAAATTAAAATATAGAAAGACATTTTTACCATTAAAAAATAAAAATTAATTACTAATTCTAAGGGAACATTAACGTAGACTAATGGTAAGGATTATTTTGTAATATAGCAAAAGTTTCGAATTATAATATAACTCCATCAAACCTGGAGGTCCCTTATATTAAAGGTGCTAGTGTATCGATTACTAAATTTCTTTCATGATTCAAAAAATTAAATTTCAGAAGTAGTTTGCAATTTGTTTTGTTATGCTGTGATTTGTAATTCACCCAACTTCTGGTGGCTTCCACTTCCCTTTTAACTTATTTCCCACCAACCCTAACTCCTTTATATTCAAACGGATGTATGATCTAAAATGAGTTATGTTGGTAAATGAGCTTTCTTGTATTGTGTTTTTGTTTAATTTTACATAATTTTATTGAGTAAAAGAAAAATCCCAAAAATTAAATTCAACTTTTTAAACCCATATAAATATTTTAATCAAGTAGTTATGATTACGCTGAGAAGGATCTACGGTACGGAAGGAGACTGCAGTATCTTATAATGTATATACACAGAGACAACATACACGCATACGAATCCACAAACTCCCCATAATCAACCTATTTCATAGAATTAATTTGCACTAAATTGAAAGTCAAGGATTTTTATTTTTTTTTTCTTTTTGTAATTTTTGAAAATGAAAAAATTGTTATGAATATAACACACAAATATTGAAAATGATATACCTACACTACTGTAGTGTGAATAGTAAGGTATTGTGCCATTAGTAAAATATTTACTATAAATATGTATTGTTCGTTTATTAACAAAGCACACCGAAGAAAATAAGAATACAAGTAACAAGCTTCCTGTATACTTCTTTCCAATCTCTGAGTTTTATCTAAATTTTATTATAAATTTATAACAAAAAAATAAAATTTGTAATTAGCTCAAATCTCATTGGTAGATATAATTAAAAAGGAGAAATTGTTAAAAGAAATATATATTTTTTTAATATTCAAAAGTAACCGTTACATATATATCTGGAGATTCACTTTCCAAATCCAGAAAAAATACCCTAAAATACCTTATTGAAATCCCGAAAATACCCCCACATATACCCTCTGCCTCTGCCACCAACTCCTCACTGTCCACTCTTCGATTCTTACACATTTCCGCTCTTCTTGACGGAGCCTCCAACGTTTCTACCCAACTACAACCACCCCCCACCCCATCCCACCCACCAATATATACGTACAGCACGTACATACAACTCTCTCTCTCGTAATTCTCGCTTGATCTGAGAGAACAAAATGCAGAGCTCGGCGATTGCATTCTCGCCTTCCCTTTCTCTCTCTACCAATCCCCGCAAGCTCGCTGTTCATGGCTTCAACCCCTTGCCTGTTGCGTCTCTCGGACGGCCACGTTTCAGCAATGCCTCCGCTTTGTTTTCATCGACACGAAGATTGAGCCCGATTAGCTGCTCGCTGAAGCAGAGCGGGTGGATTTCGGGCCACAATCCGGAGCCTGAATCCGATGGAGTTGTGGTACGTGCATCTGCGGAGAGCGCGAGCTCCGAGGAGGAGAGCGCGAAATCGAAGAGCTTTAAGGATACGCTGGTGCTTGGATCGCTGTTCGGGCTTTGGTATCTTTTCAATATCTACTTCAATATCTACAATAAGCAGGTGGTTATTTCTTTCTCTGTCATTTTGGGATTTTATTAAGTGTTGGTTTGTAAATATACGAAGTAACTATAGTTTTTCTCTTCTTTTTGTTTATATACATGTGTGTGTGTGTGTGTGCGTAAAGAAAATTGTAGTGATTTGGTAGCTTGTTTTTCCCTAGCTACTGAATTTCAATTTGTTCTCAAGTTGCTGATCCCGAATAGACATAGTCAAGTGTAATATTAATGTTACGATTTGCTTTACACGAGCCAATTGCTGTATAGTTGTGCATATGACTCGTGTTAAATAGTATTATTTGATGAATCGAAATTCTGTAATGACTCGCAGATGATCTTAAGAATTTAATGTCAGTTCCATGGATGTAGTTAGTATGAAATCCCTTGAGTATTGATATGTGATGATATTTTCTTGTCTGTAATAGGTTCTCAAAGCTTTTCATTACCCAATGACCGTCACTCTCGTGCAATTTGCTGTTGGGACAGTTCTTGTTCTCTTTATGTGGACCTCCAACCTTTACAAAAGGCCTAAAATCAGTGGTGCCCAGGTACATGGTAGCATCATGAACACTTACTTGATGCTCTTTCATCCAAATTAATCATAAAAATATTTTACAATACTGTGTCCAATATTTGCAGCTTGTTGCAATACTTCCATTGGCACTGGTGCACACCCTAGGCAACCTGTTCACCAACATGAGTCTTGGAAAAGTTGCTGTTTCCTTCACTCACACAATTAAAGCTATGGAACCTTTCTTCTCAGTTGTTCTCTCTGCTATGTTTCTTGGAGAGGTGAAAAATCCGTGTGCTCTCAAGACTGTTGATTTTGCTAACTTGTAGTGTAGGGTCTTTATATTGATGTTGAAGTAGTTGATTAGTTGGTAGCATGGGAAATATTGTCTTACATAAGTTTATACATACAGAACTGCTAATCTTACAAAGCATCTGCTTTCTAAGTTCATAAAACTGCTGACCTTAAAAATTGATATTAATATTACTGCATCTTTGAAACTTCGTTATTTCTCTTCTCTAGAATTTGGGTGTAAAAATAGCAGTATCCTTGTATCGGGTTTCTAACTTGTGAAAAACTTTAAAACTGGTGCATTACCTTGTGATTTTCTTTTTTTTTTTCAGTTTTGTTGGTTGTCTAGATTACCATTGGCTAGGTTTTGGTTTGAACTATGCAATTAATGATTAATATTTTTCCTTACTGACCCTTCTTTGAACAGTTTCCTACATTATGGGTCGTTTCCTCCCTCTTACCGATTGTTGGTGGAGTAGGTTTGGCATCAATGACCGAGGCCTCGTTTAATTGGTAAAGAACCACAACCCTTTGCAACAATTGCCCTTCTCTTAAATCGCACAGAAGTGTTTGTTTCAGTTCTCTCAAAAATACAAATTTATCTTTGTTTCTGAAGGCCGGGTTTTTGGAGTGCTATGGCCTCAAATTTGACAAACCAATCTCGAAATGTCCTTAGCAAAAAGTTTATGGTTAAGAAAGAGGTATGTATTGCACTATTTTTCTTTTCTCCTTTTACTTGTTTTCTGAGTCCCAGAGAACGCTATATTTATCAGAATTGTGTGTTTTTCTCTAACTTGGGTTGGTATCAATCACTTTGCTGGCAATTAGATTATTGCAAAATCATATTTTCAGCACCCCATAAAAAGAATTAGGCCAAAATAAGTTTATCTTTCTCATAGTCCTTATCCAGTGGGTGTTTCTCATCATGCAGGAATCCCTTGACAACATCACTCTCTTCTCAATAATTACTATCATGTCTTTATTCTTGATGGCACCTGTTGCTATTTTCGTGGAAGGTGTCAAGTTTACACCTTCCTACCTTCAGGCTGCTGTAAGTACATTTCTAAAGCAGAAATTTCATTTTTATATTTTTATTTTACAATTGCAGCCAATGTGTTAATTTATAGGTTTCTATTACTGAATGTTTAAATGGGATTAAGCTTTTCTGGTATTTTCTATTGTCAGGGCGTGAATGTCAACCAGCTTTACACTAGATCTCTCCTAGCAGCTCTATGCTTCCATGCATATCAGCAGGTAAACATTGGAGGTTTCCTTAATTTTATTGTATGAATCAATTTTCATACCTTTAGAATCTAGGATCATGATTCAAATATTAAATACCTTTTACATCGACACATCCGCAATGCGGCTGCTAGTTTTATCTTTTTTCAATGACTTCATTTGTTTTAATAGTCCACACAATGTGAATGCTGATAAAAGAGTTGTTTGTGCAGGTTTCTTATATGATATTGCAGCGTGTTTCTCCCGTTACCCATTCCGTGGGTAACTGTGTTAAGCGTGTGGTGGTTATTGTCACTTCTGTTCTCTTCTTCCGCACTCCCGTTTCACCTATCAACTCTCTAGGTACAACCCATTCACTATTCTTATACAAATGATGACCCAATGTAGAAACCATTAAAGCATTTAAAATTCTCTAATTTGTGTATATTCGTTTGGTGCAGGTACTGGAATTGCTCTTGCTGGAGTTTTCCTATATTCGAGAGTGAAGCGCATTAAGCCAAAGCCCAAGGAGGCTTGAAGTTTTTCACATTACAACAATTTTGTTGATGATTTTCTCTGTTGTGTTAGACTAGAAAAAAAACTATTGTTGTGAAACTACTTGTTGTATTACATGGAATTTTCCTTGATTTCTTGGCCTTCGCCTGTTCGAAAATTGTCTAATTCTTTAATGGATATTTCCCTAGTTAGTGGTTTCATACTTGCAAATGTGATAATTTTGTTGTGCTTGATAAGATTGCTAATTATATCACTCGATTTCTCTGCTTGTTAAAACCTTCAAAAAGTTTTGACATTGTCGACTTTTACCAATTCTTTTTTATCGCAGTGTGGATGTTGTATAAAAACTTAGTATACTCCTCCTATGCCCTCCTAAAAATCTGATAATAGTCAAATTAGATCATACTTTGTAATACACACGGACAAGACATGATACAAATATGACAATACGAATTTTTAGAAATATGTGTTGCATCATAGATCATAATACTGTAGAGAAGGAACAATTATTCAAACTCGACTATCAAGTTTTGTTTGGTTTAGACTTTAAACCGGAACTCACTTCGCACTATATTGAGCAAACAGAAACTTAGAGATCTGAAAAAGCATTGACAGTCCAACAACAAGAAGACCAACAGTATACAAGTTTATTCTCATTTATATTTCCACAAAAATATAGATTATTATATTGTTCCATAGAACAAGTTGCAAACATAGAAAAGTATTCCTTCAAAAACCAACTTCTCATACTACCATTCCACTTTTATTTCTTTTCCACATAGAATGAACTACTCCATCATTACTTCTCAGAAAGCGGAAAAATAAATAAATAAATAATAATAATAATAATAATAATAATAAAGATAGAGAAAGTGTCCTTGAGCTTTCAAATGTTCAAGCATTCCCATCAAGAAAATCGAGCTCTTTCTTCACATCATACTGCATTAAAGTAGGCATGTCGAATGGCAACTCAACATCGAAACACGATTCGTCATCAATTTCAGGTGGAGGGCCGACGGCGAGATCATCCATAAATGAGTCCATACTGCTCCCATTAAACAACTCATCATTCTCATCATCAAAGGGAAATTCTGGGACATCATCGAATTTATAGCCATTTGGACAAAACTCAAGTTCTTGAATATGATGTGGAGCACTTATTATAGTGCTGTTAACTTTTCCAGGAGGATTACTAGTTGGAATTTGTTGAATATTTTTGGATCTTTTGCTCCTACTATTGCTGCTACTGCTGCTGCCTTTCTCAAAGTTAAAGCTCTTGATATAGTTCTGGAGAAGGGAACTTGGCCTAGGCCATTTGGTCCTGCATTTTCGTTTCGAAAATTGCCTCCTCTTTGTCGCGTTCCAATGGTTCTTGATGGAATTCTCAGTTCTTCCAGGAAGACTTTTTGCTATTTCGGCCCATTTGTTTCCCACTTCTGCATGAACCTCGATTAGAATTCTGTCTTCCTCCTCTGTCCACACATCTTTCTGCCGAGAGAGAGATAGAGAGATTAATGATTCATAATGTACAAAATTGAACAAGGCAAAAAAGACAACCACATGTAATAATTTATTATTTTATGTGTAAAATCAACCTAAATGACTGTAGAAGGATGGTAAACATCATGCACGAGTCACGTTTCTTATTACTTCTATACAGAGAAAGTTGGTTGAAGCGCTTGTCGTATCCGATACAAAGTTTGGAAGTCCACAGTCAAACATCATTATTGTTCAACACCCAAAAAGGTTGTGGCATGCATCTTTTTTTATTTTTAATTTTAGTTTTCTTTATTTATGTAAATACCATATCGAATCAACAGAATCTAGCTCCTGATATTCAACACCACCTTGTTTTACTTGAGAAAATATGTATGCATGATTATCGTTGAATCAGGAAGATATCAAAGACAAACGAATAAGAAGGAAAAATAATTAAATGTTTAGGAGTAAGGAGGAATGAAAGCAAACTTTAATATCAGGCCTCAGATGGTTATGCCATCTCTCTCTGCATTGCTTCCCAATCCTTCCTTTCAGCATCTGAGCAATATTAGACCATTTTCTCACACCATATTTCTCCACAAGATGGATCAAGAGCCTGTAAATTACACAGTAAATCATTTAATTATTAAACGAGCAACAATAATTAAAAAAATAAAAAT
Source organism: Verbena officinalis (assembly GCA_958496215.1). Taxonomy (NCBI): domain Eukaryota; kingdom Viridiplantae; phylum Streptophyta; class Magnoliopsida; order Lamiales; family Verbenaceae; genus Verbena; species Verbena officinalis. Next base: position 5,518,397 of record OY292385.1, read on the forward strand.
AAAAATAAAATTCCTTTTCTCACCTATCCTCTTCAACAGTCCACTGCCCCTTAGCTGATTTGGACTTCTGCCGTCCCCTGCAGCTCTTTTTACCAGATGCAGATTCATTCTGATTGCTATTATTAATACTATTCCTTTTTTTACCACCTTCTTGGTGATAGACACGATTATCAGCAGTCACACAAGAGCCCTCATCAGGAATAGCATTAAAGCTTAAAGGCATAGGATCACTGTACTTTAAAGCTGTTTCGGTTTCCATTATTGAACTTTTCATCTCTGGAAAGTTCGATAATCCACTACCATGGAAATCCTGCATGGCTGCACCAATAATTCCGTTTTCTTCATAAGGCTTAAATTCGTTTAAACTGAAATCTGAAGCAGCACCATGGTAAAACGAATCAAAAGGATCAAAGCCATTGGATTGTATCCCGATATCCGGATTGAACGATGAATCAGTCATGGGGAATTGATCAAGGTTCTGAAAATCTTGAAGATAAGTTTTTGTTGATGTGAGGTTGTCTATGCAGAATTCATCATCTGGTATTTCAAGTTTCAAGTTAATGTTGGACAACCCCGTTGCTACAGAAAGGGCATTTTGGTCATTTCTGAACTTGCTATCCGACTCCATTGCAGGAGTTAGGGGAGCATGAGAAGGAACAAGGTGGAAGAATGGGAGAATTTGGTATGAAGTAAATCTTTGTCAAGGGTCTCTTATATTTCAGTTAAGTTAGTATTTATTAAGGAAGTAAAAGGCATTCAATGTATTGAGAATGGTTAAGGACCATAGATTTGCGGGTTAATCTGACGGTTGGAATAATAAGTGAACTGAGATTATATTAAAAATTCTAAGGGGTCCAGGACATGTTTGTCACTGCAAACTATATATGAATTTCGAACAATTCTGAAAAATCAACAATAGTGATTGTTCTGTCTATCTTCAAAGTTATCAAAATTAACTTAACTCGAAAAACCTAACAAAATTTATACATACCAAAATTTAAACATATTTTGATATTATTTCAGTTCCTATAGCAGTTATAATCCTCAATATTCTTGAAAATATAGGCAATCCAAAGGAAGAGTTCATACTATAGTGGTTTACTGAAAATCTTGACTAGAATCAAGTCACATTCAAACAAAAGCTAGAGACATGTTGCTGCAATTAACTATATTACATAAATAGCATTTATTCATTTTCCTAGTCAACAAAATAGTATCTGTTAACAACATCCTGGTTAAAGAGGTCATAAATTTAGCCTAAGTGACACTTCCCTTTAACAGATAACAATCCAATCCAATCCAATTTTTTCAGTCACAGAATTATCTAAAGAACTGTTGCCAAATTTGATGATACTACAATTAGTTATCCAGGTGGCAATATATACTGAATCATATATTTGTCTATTAAAAATAAAAGCTTAGACTTCAGATTGTTAGCTTTCTTGAATTAATGTAAATTTTAAGAACTTACGAGATTAATATTGTGATTAATTTCTCTAGCTTAATGTCAGTAGAAGCATAGACAAACTAATTAGTGTCGATTAAATTCGAAACTGTTGAGGCTTAATGCATATCTTTGATTCTCATCTCTTTCAAATTGAGGTGCATTAATTTCATAATTACTTACCACCATTTAAATTGATACAAATTAAATGTAGATGTAATTAAGTTTTTATGATTTGTTAGTTTTGTCATTTACTATTAGGAACTTGTAACCTACACCGGATGTTAAATATCAAACAACATATATTACAGAAATCACCATACAGCGACATTCGGGGTAAGAAATTGTTTTTCGATGTTTTTTCCTCCCTATCAATTTCATGTCTCTTACACCAGAAATTTTGAAACTAACTATGTAGGAATGTAATAAATTCGGCAAGCACTTGCCGAATGAAACAATGCCAAAGAAATTCCTGTTCATGTTCCTAAATAGCAGACAAGAATAAGATATAAACAGATCATAGTAACCATATTTCCAACTTTTATGATGGTAAATATTGTTATATAATTGCCATGATAGATAAAAGATCTCATTTTCTAACAAAACACACATATTTGCCCTTGTCTATTGTAATATTATTATGCCCTGAATAATAATATAGCTGCTTTTTATCTGTTAAGAAACATAACATATTCTTTGACATATCAACAGCAATTTCTATTATATAAAAGGGTCCAATCCAAGAACCACACATCAATTTTTATGATGGTCAAATTTGTACAACAAAAGAAATGAACTTAAGACAACAAAATTCAAGGTCTTCAAATCCAAAATGTATCAAAATTGCCAAGTGAAATTGATATTATAGAGCAGCACAAGGTTTGCAACCAAAAAGGCCAAAATTACTACGAAAAAACTACCAGTAAATATAACAACAATAAAAAGTCTGAAGATGCATAACCTTCAATAGCAGTTTGCAATGTCCAGGTATCAAGGAACCCTCGGTTTGCTATCCCACGCCTCCCTTGCCTCAAGAAGATGTGGGCAATATCTTTGCGCCAATACTTCAACCTGCTCAGCAAATGACTTATTCCCATGATGACCAATATGCAAAAGCATTTGGTTCCAACGCTTTCTACACACATCTCCACTTCTTTCATCAATAAGTTCATCCCAATCCACATCTTCCATGCAAGTTGCATCTAAGCTATAAAGTGCACCAATTAACCGATAGTCATCAGTGTCCGCCCACACACCTTCAGATACCATAGGTGATGTTAACTGTTTATACCACTTTCTACAGCAGCCCGATTCAAGTCTAGTAGACAACTGATCACTAATTGCTGTCCAAGCAATGTTGTCTCGCAACATTCCATGCTTTGATATCTTCTCCTCAGAAACCTTCAACTGTAGATCAGTGTTTACCAAATCAAATAATTTCTGATACTCTTTCTGAGTCCACTGTCCTTTCTTCAAATTTTCCATTTTTATTCTACGATAAGTATCCTTCACATGAAATCTATGTTTTCCAAGTTCATCTGCCAAAGCCTTCCACGCATTACCATGCACTTCTTGGTACTTCCGTATCAGTTCATACTCTTCTTCAGTCCATTTTCTGTTGGCAGACCTTCGAAATATAATTTGAGCACGGTAATAGGTAGCCCTATATGGTCTGTGAGGTATAGCAGACCCTATTTCATTCCAACAGCCTTTCACCCTAGGGTGTTTCTTCGAGTTCAAAACTATGTTCAGACCTTCATCGCCCAAGCAATATTTGTCTATGTACTTGTACACAGCCTCTTTGATAATCTCATCCTCTTCAGGCGTGTATCGCTTACCTCTTATCAGATTCTCTTCTTCGTCATTTTCCTTCTCAGTATTTGAATCACCAGGTAGAGGAAAAACCTCAACCTCACCCGAAAATCTTACTTTCTTATTACTTTTGTTAGGCGTAGCATCATCTGAACCATTTTCCACTAGTTTGGTCTTTTTCTTCTCCCCTTTCTTTGATTTCTTTACTTCTTTGTCCCGTATCTCATCATCAGAACCATTTTCCATGGGTTTGGTTTTTTTCTTCTTTCCTTTGATGACAGATTCCACTTTGTTACTCATCTTTTCATTAGTATGCAAAAGACCATCTACATTACCTTGAGTAGAGATATCTTGCCGACCAACAGACGAATCATCCTTGGAATTTTTTACCTTTCTGTGCTTCTTCTTTTCAAGTTTCTTTGAGACATTTCCATCATACTTGGTTGACTGAATATTTCCATCCACATTTTGTGCCACATTTTCCTGTTGCAACACAGACAAATTGCCTTCATCATTTTCTTTCCTGATCTTTTTTATCTTCTTCTTTCTCCTATCAGCCTTCTCAGAAATGTCATCTTTATCCTCGGTCTTATTTTTAGTTGAATCATCATCAGTTTCTCGTTCATGCTTAGCTTCACTTTCAGTGTCTAGCGACTCCATGCCATTATCATCCTTCCTCTTTTTCTTCTCTCTTTTCCTTTTCTTCCTTTCACTCATCTCAACATTTTCTCCAGCATTTTCTACCTCCTTCTCAACTTCTTCAGTATTGCTCATCTCGAATCTGTCATTCTTCTTCTTGTCCTTCTCTCTTTTCTTCCTCTTCCTTTCAGCATTATCCATCACACCTCCACTACCTTCCTCGCCATATGAACCAGTTAATTGAAGTTCACTACCACCCTTCTTCTCACTGTCAGCATCAGCTCCTTTGTTTTTCTTCTTCTCTTTGTCCCTTTTACTGTGCATCTTCATTTCAGCAACATTTTCTTTCTCAGAGACTTCAGCACACTCTGTAGCATCCTGAATCATTATGGTACTCCTGTCATCTTCTCTACGGATCTTGGACTTTGGCTTAATCCTCTTCTCTATCTTCCGAGTCACACTCTCCGACATGGTTCCCGAAAATAGTAAGGAATCGGTTTATGCGAACTGTTATGAGTCACCCACGAGTCACGACCACAGAATGTGCCTGGTTCTTTTCAAAGTTTTCTGGCAAACAATCTGACAGAGCCACAGACTATAAAAAATTATCAAAAGAGATAAGAAAACTCAGGCATAAATATCATCATAAACAGCATCGAAATGTTATTTTTAGTAAGTGGCCTGTATGAGGTATTGGCCTCTCAAAAAGCCCTTTTCTCTGTTTCATACATTTCTGTATTTATTCAGTACACAATTCATATAGAAATAGTGTTTTAATTCTCATAATCAGCTAAAAAGCAAAGAACAAGAATATTCTACTGAAATTTTAATTTTACAATAAACACAAAAAAGAACAGAGGGAAAAAGGAGAAAGATATTTATGGAGAAAATTAAGCCCGTGATTACCTTGATAAAAGGTGGGTGGCGGTGTTATTGGTGGTGGTGGAGGGTGGCGGCTTAACAGGGCTCGGGCTCAGAAATAAGTCATAACATAAAGCAATTTACTATGAAAGGAATCCAAGCAAAGCAATTTTCACATTGAAGGTACAGATCCTTTCAAAACAACCATCACAACAATTCACTATTATTACTTAAATCTTAAATTACAATAATGATTAGTACATTTTACTAGTTCAAAAACACATAAAGCTGACTTGCAGACAATAGGGTAAGCAAACAGGTATAGCATGATTGTATAATTTCAAAATGTGATCATCCAATCAACAGCATAAAATATAAGAACCAAGTGCAGCTACAAATGTTAGGCTATAAAACTAACTCTAACCAACACTGCAAAATACTTGAACTTTTAGAACTAAACTTGGCATTTTGATAAAAAAGAACTATTATGCACTCTCCAATTTCATGTGATTCCGCCCTCTTTCTAACCAAGTGGGCGCCTGTATTTCTTCATTCAGGATAATATATTTGTTCTCTAATATGAGACAAGGATGTCAGATTAGAAAATTTAACAAAGAGATATTTACCTTAATGGTGCTGGAGAGCGGCGATTGGTGGTCAAGCCTCACTCCTTGGTGGAGGGCGGCCGCGACTGGTGGACTGGTGGTGAAGGGCGTTACTCCTTGGCTGCGCCGTGTAGCTTCGCCGTGCGACAGGTCGGCGAAGGTGGAGATTTCTGGTAGTGCCGGACGGTGATGGAGGGAGGCGAGAGGTGATGGGCGGCGTTTTCTGGTGGTGATTTGAGGAAGAGAGAACGGAAAGCGTGCGCGACTGTAAGAATAGAGTTCGAATTTAGGGTTCAAAATTAGAATGAAAAATAAAAGGGTAAATTATTTTTTCACCCCGAAGTTTAACCTCTTTTACAATTCAGTGCGACAACTTCAAAACTTTACCTATTAATGACCTAACTTCTGTAATTATTTATAAGCTAGTGTCTAATCCCAATTCCATTGAAATAATAGTGAATATTAGGACATTCACATTCTTTTATTGAGACAAATTTATCTTTCCTCTATAAAAAAATTTGTTTAATAATTTGGATATAAAGAATATTAGGGCTGGCAAATTGGCGGTTTGGGTTGAGTTCAAATATGTTGGGTTTAAGATGGATTCAATTATATGAATTGGGTTTTTAATGGATTCTATACGGGTTCCTAATGAGTTTGAACGGGTTGTTAACGAGTTTAATACAAAAACAAAATATCTTCATCTTCCAAATAATTCTTCAATAGATTTCCCTTCTTAAAGGTTGGATCTTTTACTTGTGATTGTGTGTGATTAGTTACAATTCACAAATGAAGTTAAAGATTGGATAGAAGTATAGAACTTAGATCTTCGTTCTAGGTTTATGTTTGTTTTTTAAATGAATTAGCTAGGGCCTAGGGGTTTAGATGTTTGTTATTGAAAGGTTATGTTAGAAACATTTAGGACCTATAATGCACAAATACTTTTAAAAATTTTATTATTTTTTGTCTTATCGTATCCGACATCGTATTAAATATCTGTGTCAGACACTTCCTAATATAAAATATAAAACAAATCCACATGGCCATATTCGTGTCGTGTCGGTGTTTCATAGATCAAGGCCCAAAACATGAACTTGGGCAGTAATTTTAACATACCAAGATCAGCATGTTTGATATCATGCTTTGTGCAATAATTTAAGGCTGATTTTTTCTTGAAAAAACATTGATTTCACATATTGTGCTGATAAAGTTAAATCAAATATTTTTTCTTTTTTCTTTATGTCTTAATTTCATGTTGCAAATAATAAAATCTTTATTGTTATTTCCTTTGTTCTTCCTGTGCAATGAAGAATTGGCAAATTGGCCATCCAAACATAAAATTATATTAATATTGTAATTAGGTCTAAATAAATGTTTTTTTTTTACCACTAGAGGCACTTTGTCGAACCGGAGAAAGTTGTTATTTTTATTAATATTATTTTTTTTGTATTGAGAGAAAGCATGATCTTGAACTTTGTTGAAATTATGGTCACAATAAATAATTAAAGTTAACCTTGGTGAGCTGCACAAATAATTAAGTGAACATAATTAAGCATATCACAGCCAAACAATGACAAAAATTCTGCCAAGTTAGTACAGAAATAAGACAGATTAGCCATTGGGAAGAAGTATTCAGCTGATTTTTAGGTAATTAAAATCACGATAATTTCCTTCAAAATTATCGTGAAAGGCAGATGGATTATAAGTTGCTGGAGATAAACAGCTTCCAAAAAGCTGGAAGTCAGACCAAAAGCAGTATCTGTAAGATAGATAAACCTCAGGCCCCAAAAATTTCCACAAGTATCAAAATCAACCCAGAAAAATGATACCAGACCATCAGAAATCCAAAGTGTGTCCGAGCACCAAAAAGCACAAAAGTTGGAGGAAAAGCTGAAAGCTGCCACGAACAGCTTTTGACTTATAACTCCATCAACACTGTTACAAACTTGGTGATTCCAGTTTGAACAAATTCCACAACACCTGTAGGTCTTACATATTACCAAAGCGCCATATATCCTTGATATTCCATGAAACACCATCCCAGTAAAATGTTTCATCCCCAGAAGATGTCAGGTTCTACTCTCAAAACAGCTAAAATACAACATATGCTCTTTTTCTTTGATCAAACAAGTCCACCTACACCAGATAGACTGATGTGTGTGTTTGGACTTGTTAAAATCAAAGAAATGTAGAAATTCACCCCTCGCCTCATCATAATTGCAGCGCAAGTAAGGGAGATTCAAGGCATCACCTAATCAATCTTATTACAAAAAGTCAAAAACAAACAAAAAGAATAACTTATACTTCAAATCCCACAAAATTTTTCTTGCAAATCTTGATTCCACACACACAGCCACACACTTCCATGATTCATAGCCACCACCTCCACCAATAGATATTATATGATCTGAATAATAATATAGCTACTTATCTGGAGAAAAAAATATAACATTCTCTACACTTATCTGGGTATAAAAGGGTCTGAAATCATCAAATTTTGTGACAGTCAATTTGGTACAACCAAATAAATGACCTTAGACAACATAAGCAGCTACATACAAAGAAACAGAACAAAATAAAATTGATATTATGGAGCAGCACATTGTTGCAGGTATGATCTTTAAAACAACCAAAAAGGCCAAAAACCACTATGCAAAAAGCTAACCTTCACAAGTAGTTTGCCTTGACCAGATTTCGAGCTCGATATTTCATATCAAGGAACCGTTGGTTTGCTATCCCAGGTTTCCCTTGCCTCAAGAAGATGTGGGCAATATCTTTGCGCCAATACTTCAACTTGCTCACTAAATGATTTGTCCCTACAATTACCAATATGCAAAAGCATTTGGTTCCAACGCTTTCTACACACATCTCCACTTCTTTCCTCAATAAGTTCATCCCAATCCACATCTTCCATGCAAGTTGCATCTAAGCTATAAAGCGCACCAAGCATTCGATAGTCATCACTGTCTGCCCACACACCGTCAGCTACCATAGGTGATGTTAATTGTAAATACCACTTATTACAGCACTTTGGTTGAGTTCTAGTAGACAACTTTTCACTAATTGCCGTCCAAGAAATATTGTCCCTCAACATTCCATGATTTGATTTCTTCTCTTTAAAAACCCTCGACTGTAGATCACTATTTACCAAATCAAATAATTTCTGATACTCTTCTTGGTTCCAGCGCCCTTTCTTCAAATTTTGCAATTTTACTCTAGACCAAGCATTCCTCACGTGAATGGGATGTTTTCCAAGTTCGTCCGCCAATGCTCTCCACTTGTTACCATGCTCATCGTGGTACTTTAGTATCTGTTCATACTCTTCTTTAGTCCAGCTACTGATTTCACCCCCTCGGAATAACTTCTGAGCACGGAAATAAGAAGCTCGATACGGCCTGTGGGGTATGGCCGACCCAATTTCTTTCCAACAACCTTTCAACTCAGGGTACATCTGAGAGTTCAAAACCATGTCCAGACCTTCGTCACCCAACTCATGTTCCTCTATGTACTTGAAAACAGACTCTTTGACATTCTCATCTTCTTCAGGCGTGTAACGCTTACCTCTTACCAGATTATCTTCCCCATCATTCCCCTGCTTCTCAGTATTCGAATCACCAGGTTGAGGAAAAACCTCAACCTCGTCAGAAAATCTGACTTTCTTTTTACTTTTGTTTGTAGTAGCATCATTTGAACCATCTTCCACTAACTTGGTCCTTTTCTTCTCCCATTTCTTGGAACGTCTTAGCTCATTTTCTCGTATTTTTTTAGAATCATTTTCGACTGGTTTGATCTTTTTCTTCTTTCCTTTCTTGGAGTGTTGTACTTCATTATCCCCTACCACGTCAGGACTAGTTTCTACTATTTTAGTCTTTTTCCTCTTTCCTTTGATGGCAGATTTCATTTTATTATTCGTCCTCTCATCGATATGCAAAAGACCACCATTGTCTTCGGAATCTTGCATGGAGATATCTTGCTCTAAAATAGAGGAATCATCCTTGGAATATTTTTCCTTTTCGTGCTTCTTCTTTTGAAGTTTCTTCAAGGCATTTCCATCCCGCTTAGTCGACTGAATATTGCCCTGCAATTTTTCTGGCACATTTTCATGTTGCAATGACGATAAATCACCCTCATCAGTTTCTTTCCTGGCCCTTTTCTTCTTTTTCTTATGAGCATTCTCAGCAATATCATCTTTGTGCTTCTTACTGAACAGCTTTTTACTATCATTTTCATTATCCACTGTCTTATTCGTAGTCGAAACATCATCAGTTCTGCATTCAGGCTTTGCTTCATATGAATTATCTTGCCAACCAACCCCAATATTATCATCCTTTCTCCTTTTCTTGTCTCTTTTCCTTTCCTTCCTTTCACCCATCTCCATAACATTAATTTCACAATTCTCATCATGTGTTCTAACATTTTCAACCTCCTTCCCAACTTCTTCACTACTGCCCATCTCGAATCCATCATTCTTCTTTTTCTCTCTGTTTTTCCTCTTCCTTTCAGCATTATTTGTCACGCTTCCACTGCCTTCCTCACCATTTGCGCCAATCAATTGCCGTTCCACCACCGCACCCTTCTTCTCATCAGCCTCTTCAGTTCCCATGCTTTTCTTCTTCTCTTTGTCTCTTTTACGATGCCGCCTCATTTCAGCAACATCTTCTTTCTCAGATACTCGAACATGCTCACTGGCATTCATTACACCATTATTCACGACCTCCTGAATCGTTATTTTAACCACTTCATTTTCTCCATCGACCTCATAATTTGCCTTAATTCTCTTCTCTTTCTCCCGATTCACACTCTTCGGCATGGTTTGCCGCGATAGTGAAAAATTGACCGGATTACAGAACCGGAAGTGACGCCGGCGTCCTAACAAGACCGATGTGGACGTTAATGGGTCCGAAACGACCACGGAACTCCGACTGAACGGGCAGAACGCAGATACTCTGCGATTTATGGCCTGATCCCAGCGATATGGAATGGTTTAGAAGCTGATTTTCTTCCGCCAAGTCGAAATCTCTAATCTGTTTATCTATGCACTTGATTTTACGAAACTATTACCAAACTCAACAGCAATAAACCCTAATTCGAATCAATTGTTGCAGGAATTTAAACCAAAATCGAAGGAACGGATGAAAACAGGGTGAAGAAAGAAATTGGGCTTTTTTTTCTGAAAGACCCACCAAAGAGAAAAGTTCATATTTAGTCCCTAGTACCCCATGATTTTTGTAAATTCGGATTAAGTACTTTACTTTCAAAATAATCCCATAGGGAAAATAATTCGGATTAATATTTCGGGATATTTTGTAATTTTTCCAAAATCTAGTGGGACCAACTTTCTAACGACAAAGATTTGTGGGACTAATTGTGACTTTTTTCTCCCAAACAAAAATAAGTCGAATTAAATTTTTTTATTATGTTTTAAATTGTAAAACTGATCTATTTACTGTTATCCTCCAAATCAATATTATTTATAAGCTTAATATTTAATCTTAATTATAGGTAATAAAAGAGATTAACTAAATAATTAATTATATACATATTCCAAAAATAAAAAAGAAATCATATATATATATATATATATATGAAAATGAATGAGTAAAATATTTTAGGAAACATGTTTACATGATCCATTTTGCCATGTAGATTGTTTCTATAATTAATTTAATTAATTATTATTTTTATAACTTACATATGTATTTATTGACTTTCCATATTTTTGTTTATATCAATTATCAAAAAGTTTGTAACTCTTACTTAATTATAGAACTTTATAACTACTTTATATAATATTAAAATTGATTATTTTTTTCAAAATATGGTTTTAAGTAAATTTTAACATAGTTTTAGAGTTATCCATACGGTATTGAATGTTCGTTAATAAAAATAAAGATAAAATAATGTATTCAATATATCCATTAAAAAATTATATTTAATATTTTAATTTCTAACAAATATTTTTGATATAGCAAATTCAAATAAAAATTTATCTAACTAAAGTAAGAATTTTTTTTTAAATATAAGTTTAAAGAAATGTTATTATTATTTTAATTTTATAAAATAAATAAACAATTAATTTTCTTGAATTTTTTTTTTTCAAATACACATGTCTCATGTTCATTTTGTGATAGAAAAGTTATATTTATTTCAATGTAAATAAATTTCTTAAATTATTATATTTGAGTATTAATATTTTTCATAATATAAAAGAAATTTCAATAATGAAATGAATATTATTATGAGTCAATAACGAAACAATAACATATTATTTAATAAAAAAATAATATAAAGTATAATAAACAACTATTTTTTCGACCAAAGAGACAAAGAGATTCCAATCATTATTTATATGCATGGTCTATTATTAAATATTTTTTAGTATTTTAATTATCATTTTAATATTTCTATAACCGTCATGATATTTCTTGTCTATATATGTATAAATATATATTCTCTCTATTATAAATATAAAATCAGTATTTTGTCATAAAAATATCATATTACTATTTTTATACATTTAAAATGAGGTTTTTATATACAAAATTCCTGATTATTTAATAAAATAAATTATTTTGGTGTGTACGCTTCAAATTCTGAATTAATAATTTTTGATATATTGTAAATAATCATATAAAAAATATAATATAATTTATTTAATAATATATATTTTATAAGTAAATTACCCCGCTACAATGCAGGGGTTAAAAAGCTAGTAGAAAATTAAAGAGCTAGAGGATATTGTAAAATATAAATGAAATCCACTGTCAACAACTTTACTAACTCTTAACCACTACAAGAACATCATTGAACTTCATTATTTTCATCCGAGGAGCTAGGGTATTGGTGGAATAGCTGAAATTTCTGTCTCAATAATAGGTACAGGTCCCTTGTACTCTCGGTGGTAACTGTAAGTCGAAGCCACCATGATGAAAACGAGTAGGTTGACAGAACTTAGAGCTGCCAAAACCCAATAATACCTATCGAAACGACTCTCATTCAACGTGTGCTGGAACCAATTTTTATGGCCTCCAACTTGGCTTATTTTACCAACAACAAAAACTGAAAGAACACCAAACATGTATCCAACACCATAAACTCCAGCAGTGAGATGATCGAGGTAGTCTATCATGGATTCAGGAGCTTGAGCTTTATAAAATGCACGTGTATTGTCTGCAAAGAATGCATCGAGGCCAGCTAGGAGGAGAAGCTGGAAAATCAACCAATATACACTCATGGGGATATCCACGTCAGGCTTGTTGAGTAAATCATGGTTTCTGATCACATTTAGCCTTTTCTTCTCAATTCTCGCAGCAGTTATACAACCCAGTATTGAGAATATCATAGCTACACCAATCCCGATGGCATATAGATATGATTTGCATTTCACATGATATATCCGACCAGTCCGCGAGATCCATACATTCAATCTCACAAGGCTCGTAACGACTATCTTTAATACGTCAACTAGGATGTAAAGTAGTTGAATAGGAACTTCCCATGTTCCAATTTTGCGGTTCATGTGATTTGCTTGTTCTGTAAAGTAAGTGTTACCGATAGAGGACACAATCCCACAGACTATGAAGGTAAGCCACATTGGGACCATGCGGAGAACAATTTTCGCTTCTTCAACATCTGATACTGAGCACAGCTTCCAATTGTTTTTCACTTGAGTACTGTCTTCTCCTGGAGATATGACGGCAGCCTTCTCAAGCCACCTGAATTATTACATTCAATAGGAAGATAGAAAATTAAATTTGTGCATGCATGCATGACTTGTGTAACTACACAAATATAGTTATTAATTAGGGTCATGGATTACGAATATCCGAGGTTTAATTTACACCGTTTACAAAATACACACCGAAATCTCGAAATATTACGAAAAACAACTTGAGGTTTGCAAACCATAACAAATACTCCCTCAGACTAACGAAAATCATTGATTCTAGGATGTTTTTTGTAATTTTTAAGATTAATTTCAGGATTTTTTCGTAAATGACACAAACTCCAGTGTTTTTTTTTCATAATTATTCCTAGTTATTATATATACATACCCGAGACAACGACTCCTAGAAAATGATTGAGGTTCAAGGTTGTCTTTCTGCAGGTAAATCAAATCAGCATCATTTGGAAATGATTTCAATATGTTGCAAGTAGAGGCCGCCATAAGTACTCTGCACACATTAGTCAATGAGCTCCCCAGAGGATCAACCTTCGTATAAGTACGCCATCCACTTAGAAAGACAATTGTTGTGAAGGCACTAAAAATTGCTGGAATACCAAAAATGATTACCCAGGACTTTACGTACGGATATACAATAACGAAAACTATAGGCAAAAGGACAATGAGAAAGTAATGTAACAAGATGCAAGGTTCTCCCGCTCCAGACTTAGATTCATCTGCATGTTCCTCGTAGAAAGGACGCACAGACACTGCAAGTCCAGCCATTCCCACCGATAACAAAGCCATGCCTGTGTGGAAGACAGCTTTTTGTGTCTCACCAATACATTGTGGCTCAAATTCTTTGCACATGCCAATTGACTCTGCAAGAATTGGTGGTGTGGACATAGCAACAAGGCCAATGCCCTGCATCAAAGTATTGGTAATGTTTTGCAAACCTCAACGTAAGATTCGTAACATTTGATTGTGGATGTAATAACGTATAAATTCAGGATTGTACTCTTAAGATTTCAAGGTTTCAGTAGTGTGTTTGCAAATTTAAACCATAACCCAACTGAGATAGAGCTATTCAAGGACAATTGTTCATGATCAGATCGATACCAATTTGGAATTTCTGAGGGAATATCTTCTATTTGATTATCCAATAAAAAAAAAATTCAACTCACCAGGGTGTGGAATATGCTAGAAATGACCAGCATCTTGAAATGTCCCAGAAATGCATCGGTGAGGAAGAGTAAAACAAAGCGCAACATCATAGCAATTCCGCCCCAAATATTCAACACTCCAGCAGCATAAGTAATACTTACTTCCCATACATCCGTTAAATAATTTTGCATTACAATCATTGTGTACTTCACCAATATCTGAGCCCAGAACAGTGCTGCATCGAATAGACACATGTTTAGGTTTATGGAGCATTGCAAATCCAGGATATATACTAACTTTGTGTCAGTAAATCAAAATTCTTGGACATTAATTTGGTCATTTTGAATTTTGGGACTCTAACTAGCTTGGAATGTTTTGGCAAATTTGGACAATTATTACCCACCGGGAACCTAATAATTCAACAAGTGCAACGACGGGAAAAACCAAGTACCTGCTGACGCGGCAAAACAAGACTTGTCCACAACTATCGGTAGGTAACTAGTTTTTGACCATCCGTGTGACCCAAGTGTCGTTTTCCGACAGAAAATTTAGGTTTTCGAAGGGTAATTGCCCCAAAAAAATTCAAGTTAGAGTTCCAAAATGCAAAACAATAAAATTAATATAAAAAAATTTCACTAACAGTACCAAGTGTCCTGATTTTATAATTTTTTCCCGGCCCTCAGGTTTATAATCTGAAAAATATATTTTCAGTGGAATGATGGGAGCGAAAAGGTGAGTTCTTTACCTCGTATACCAACAAGGCTTCTCTTGTTTGGATCCATAATGTCCATTCACTGTACTCTACTCTCTGAAACAGATCTAAAGATTACTGAAAGAATTCAAGAAACAATAAGATAAAACATTTCTGCAAATATGAATCAAAGTATTCTTAAATGAAAAATGAAGATATGAATTAAAACAGTATTGAAGCAAGTTAAATTCAACAGCCTGCTTTTTCAATTGAATGCAGGTTAATTAACCACAACTCGAATCCAAGTTGCATTGTCTGTGTTTCTCTTTCTCTCATATTGTTTATATATATAACATAGCATTATGATTAGCCATTTAATTAGTCTTCCTTCATTTTACAATTTTCGTTATTCACACCACACCACTGCACAATTATCAATATATATCATAGAAAATTTATTTTACAATTTTCGTTGTTCACACCACACTACCACAGTTATTAATATGCTAGTGGGACAGGGGCACCGGGCGTCGCGTCCGTTAAAATTGTCAAATGTTAATGGAGAAGTGCACGTGATAAACATGCACGTGTCCGTTAAAATATCATGGTTGGAGGAAAAATTCAACAATTTTTTAACAAATGGAGGGAGGGATTTAGAGTTGATTTCTCCATATATATTGACAAATTAGGGTTCTTGAAGCCCCAAAAAAATCCATCGCTACCTAAATTTTCATTAACCAAAAGCAGTTACAAGAAACCCAAGAAATGAAGATAAAATCCTAACATTTTCATTAATACCAAAAGTGATCACTAACACCAAACAAAAGCATAAGCTATTCCCATAAATCATGAACATTAATAAATAAGTCATTTAGTACGAGAAGAAAATAATAAATAAGTTAAAATTATGGGACTAATATTTAATTGCACGTGATATAAACATTACCATTTTCAGTTGATTTTAATTTCTCCATAAAATAAGAATAGACTGTGCCAAAATTTTAGAAGTTACTCAAATTAAATACAACAATTTAAATAACATTAACCCAATAAACTTGAGTTCAAGAGTCAGTACTGCTTTATATTTTCGCCGATCATATAAAGTACTTGGATAGTTTCCACTTTCCAGGAAAACCCATTAGGTTTGCCTCGAAATTGAAAAAGAAATTTCAATCTATTGAAATTATGAACAGCACTCATCCTTGGATATATAAGGCGACGTATTGGTCATTAGCAGACCAAGAAACGTCATCGTTTTGGGTGTATACAGAATAAAAAATACCAATAAATTCACATGCGTGTTTATCCACACCATGGAAGATTTATTTTACAATTTTCGTTGTTCACACCACACTACCACAGTTATGAAAATAAGTTGACGTTGACAATGCCAGAACAGAGAGAAGTAGAAAATGTAAACAAATGGAGTGGGTTCGGATGAGATTTTTTTACCCCAACCGGAACCCAACACAACCCGGCCTCCAACCTAACCTGATCTTAGTGGGTTCGGTACCCTGATAGGTTAATGAAGAAAGAAAAACCGTTCAGGCGTGTTTGTCAACACAGAACATTTGAAACCAACAAAATATGTGAAAATTCTAGCAACATTAGTGATAATGCTGATTTTTGGTATAGGGTCGGGTCGATCGCGTCTTCGAGCTCGTCAGTTGAATTTGTAGAGTTGGGAACGACCTCGACCTGAAAACACACGAACACAGGAGTTACTTGGCCGAAGAGGATTGTCTCCGGCGTAGCACCTCCGACGCTCAAGTCAGTACGAGTGAACAGAAGGGGTTTAGAGAGAGAAAATGTGGGCTCAAGAGCCTTAAGAGTGCTTACCTCTTACTGCAAATACAAGGGATATTTATAGAACCACCAAGACAAATACAAGCACGCACATGAGGTGTGCATTTAATGCTCTAGCAGCTTTGGTGGGACCACCCATCATAAATCTAATTGACCATGACCCTGACGGATCATGGGAATGCTTGACCCCGACCCTGACGGGTCATGGGTCTACTCGATCCCGACTCTGACGGGTCAAGGGAGTGCTCGACCCCAACCCTGACGGGTCAAGGGAGTGCTCGACCCCGACCCCGACAGGTCATGGGTCTACTCGACCGGAGCCTTACGGACTACAACAATCGAGCTTGGTGATCTTAGACCACCTAGTCTCGCTATTTAGTTCTCGATGCCATTTGGATGGGGGACTAGGGTTTTACACCCGTGCCCGACCCTGCGACGAAGCGGTCGCAGGATTTTGACCTTACGGTCGTGCCAACGATCCCGAGCATGATCGACCGTACTTTGGGTGGACTTTGATTTACTCCACGTGTATTTATGATCGCCAGAATCGTGACACGTGGACGGTCGGAATTACCCCTATCAATTAGAAAAATCAATAAATAAAGGAATGTTAGTCTTCTTCCCTAACATTGTCGTAAAGAATAAAGGTATTAGTAAACACACTCTAAACAAAACATAGAAACCCATTTGAGTACAAAATTTATACAAAGCTCAAACAAATTGCAATCAGAAAACAAGCTCAAGAACTTTATTTTGCGGCGATCCGGCGTCGGAAACTGTAGAGGAGGCAGCATGCGAGAGGGAGGCGGTGGTGGTGAACGGCGGCGAGATCTGGTGCGAGAGGAGTGGTGGTGTAAGGAGGCGAGATTTGGGTCCTGATGCGAGAATAGTGGTGGTGGTGGTGGTGGTGGTGGTGGTGGACGGCGGTGACAGGGAGGTGATGGTGGTGGCTAACGGCGTGGAGAGACTGAAAGAGAGAGCAGCGCAAGAATTCTCACTGAGAATGGAGTGGGGCGGCAATTGCTGAAGATTTTTTGTGGTAGGTTATTTTATGTTACTGAATTTCACTTAGTTAATTGTTCTTTTTGATGATATATTCTTCCCCATGCTTGATACTCCATAATAATTCTACCTAAATTTTAGGTATTTTTTAGTTGATTCTTTAAATTGAGGTTGATAAATTACATGTGTTTCATTAATTTGAAATATGAAACATTACATAGACTATTAGATGATTATTGAGTTGCGATTTTATTTTTTTTGATGTTGTAAAATGGGAGAGGTGAAGCTGTATTATTTATGGGAGAAGAACAATTTTCCCACTAAAATTAGGTGTAATGAGATGATTTTCCCACCAAAAATGAAAACTATAAGACCATTTATGATTTCAAGTAGATAAGAAAGCAAATTGAGAATTTTCCCCAAAAACGGTGATTAGTGCCCACATGACAAGTTTAAGACCAGGTCCGATGGATTAAATCGGGTCGCGGCCACAAATAATAAACATCAATTTTCGTTTATATTAGGCTTTACGATGATGTTTAAATGGCCCTATAAGTGATGCCTTAATGTGATATTTTTCAGTTGTTGATTTTGATGGGATCATGGGATTCCTAATTTTTGTGCCTTCTTTGTAATGTTCATATCAAAGGGCAAATTGTGAAACTGAGACTATAATTGTCTAATTGGTATCAATTTGCAATTTTAGCATACTTATTTATGTTGGAAACAAGTTTTAAAATTTCTTATTTATTTAATTATTTATTTCTCACACTTAGTGAATTTTATATCCTCATTATTATTTCATAACATCATGATTCTATTATGAGTTTTATTTGACCGTTACATTTGACTATTAGAATTGCCAATTATTATTATTTTATTATGGATTTTATGAAGTTTATTAGTGGTTATTATTTTCTTTATAACGATTACATTATTTTCCTATATAAAGAGGCCATTTTCTATTCATTTGGATAAGGAAGTTTGTGAGTTTTGATATATCCCACAAGTGTATTTTGGCAACGTGACTAAGGATTAGTTTCTAGTCTCATTGAGATCGTGCTTACGGGATGAGACATCGTTGCGAGCTTATGTGTAGCACCCCATATGTCATTCTGTCCCACATCGAAAGATGTGTGAAAATTAAATTAGTTTATAAGTTAGAATTCAAGTGTAACCAATGGATATCTTTTTGGGAAGTGGTTTAGGCCTAGTTTCAGGTTGCACTCAGTGGGTTTGAAACTTATACTCGTGTCCAACGGGCCCGCGGGTCTGGGGGCGTGACAAAATGGTATCAGAGCCGACCGTCAGTCGCGGGAGCTAAGTGCCACGCGCGTGGGAGCCACCTCTTGAGTCTGCGGGGCAAAGTGCTACATGCGCGGGGACCACCTCTAGAGTCCCCCACTGGCAGGCGGTCATGGGCTATGCATGTCACACCACGACGAGGACGTCGCATTTCTGAAGGAGGGGTGATTGTAGCGCCCCATATGTCATTCTGTCCCACATCGAAAGATGTGTGGAAATTAAATTAGTTTATAAGTTATAATTCAAGTGTAACCAATAGATATTCTTTTGGACAGTGGTTTAGGCCTAATTTCACTTTGCATTCAGTGGGTTCGAAACTTATACTCACATCCAACGGGCCCACGGGTCTGGGGGCGTGACATTATGGGGTTTTATCTTGGAGTTGTGATCAACCGTCAGAACCTTCATAAAGGGAGACAATCATACTTTAGGACAACAACATGTGCCGTGACTCTCAATTGGTGCATTTTCCCTTATTTCTCGAGTTTTTGGCCACTATATATTAATATGTACATTTCATGATATCTTATTATATTGTTATTTATATATTGAGATTATACTACTAACATAATAAATACAAATCACATAAAATCCACAATAATTTGCTCATTTTTAATTTTGTCCCCTAATTCGTAAAACGTTACAATTTAAGAATTTTTTTACATATCAATTTTCTTGCGTATTTGGGGAAAAATGCAGCATCTTGTGCTCGGAAAATTCATCTTGGCAGCTGGGTAACATTGGGCCTCAGCGAGAAATAAGTAATTCACTTAATTATTTATTAAAGAAAATATTTTTTATTATCCAAACTAGGTAACTTTTGACACTTTGTCATCGAAACTTTTATTCATAGCATACCAGTATTCTGAACTTTACATTTTTGTCACTTTGTCATCTAGAAGTGGTCTTGGACTGTAAAATAAACTTACATGGCTTACTTAAGGGCAAATACGACATTCTCTAATTTTTTAAACTAAAATAAATATATATTATGCTAATTTTCATTTTTAATATGTTTGGATTCTTTCTTTTTAAGTCTACAAAGAAAATTTTAAATACTATTATATATTTCAAATTAAGTTTACATTTATTTCTAATTCCTTAAACAATTCCAATAAAAATGAAAAAGGAGTTTTTTTTTGTTTTATTTAAAAAGGAGTTCTCCTTTTGGTTAGTTCGCGAAATCCTTTTTTAAATTATATATACGGATTTTTAGACTTAAAAACCGATGTTCACAAAATCCTTTTTTACCATGAGAGGCTGTTGACGAATGCGCTCCGTTTCGACCGCCAGATTGCGCAATCTGACTCATGCTCTCGATGCCCCAATACTCGTGAAGACGTTAATCATATTTTGCGCCGCTGCACTCGCGCGATTAGAATCTGGGACCATCTCATTATTCCTACGGAAATTCTTCAATTCTATGCCTTGCCGGAGGAAGATTGGGTGGAATCGAATTTGAAACTCCACTTCAGGAACATCATCGTACCTGATTGTGATTGGAAGATTATTTTTCTTGCCACCATTTGGACTCTCTGGAAAGCAAGAAATAATTATGTGTTTAATAACCATGATGAGCCACTCCGTGAGACGGTCCTCGCCATTAAACGGACTGCTCTGGACTTGCAGATGGCTTTTCCCCCGAAATAGAGCTTTCCCCAAAATCTGGCGGTTCGGGAGGCCACGAGATGGAAACCACCGGGTTAAATTGAACACTGATGGTAGTGTTTATATGGATAGGAAATCGGCGGCAGCTGGAGGCGTTGTTCGTGATGACAGGGGTAATTGGATTTTCGGCTTCTGCTGTAATTTGCAAGACATTTCAATTACCTTAGCCGAGCTGTTGGGACTGAGAAGGGGCCTGATTTTAGCTTGGGAGAAACGTTTTGAGAAGATTGAGGTTGAAACGGACTCGAAAGTGGTGATCAATTTGCTTAAAGAAAGGGACGTGAGCAGCCATCCCTTGGGCTATATTATTCAAGACTGCCAGAATCTCATAAACCGTCCTTGGCACATTAAACTCGGTCATACTTTGAGGGAGGGCAACATGTGTGCGGATGCACTTGCTAAACTTGGACATGGTGGTGCTGATTTTCTTCTTTTGGAGGAGCCTACTGATGACCTGCTTAACATCCTTAGGGAGGATGCTGCTGCTGTTTAATTTTTTTGCTTTTTGTTGCTGTTGTTTTTAGTTGAACTCTTTATCTACCAAAAAGAAAAAAAAAAAAACAAAATCCTTTTTTAAAATTAGAAATACGGATTTCTAGACTTAAAGAAAAGTAATATATACCGAGATTTTTTTTTTTGGAATTGTTTATTTATATTATAAACAAATATAAATGTAAGTTAAGTATATATTTGTATTAAATTTTTTATTTTCAAAACTTGAAAAGAAAGAATGCAAACATATTAAAAATGAAGTATATCCATATTTATATTAGTTTGTTATAATCAATTTGAAGTAAGTATTTAAATAAAATAATTAGAAATTGCCGGGTTTGCCCTTTATATAAGCCATGTGATTTGCATGCGAACGATATTTTCAGAGTCTAAAATCACCTTTGGATGACTAAGTGTCAAAAAAACATAAAATTCAGATAGCAATATGTCATGAAAAAAAATTGGATTGCAAAATATCATAATTGGGATAGTTTGAAGGGTAAAAAATATCCTCAATATTGCTCTAATCTAATGGAACTAATAGAATCAAAGAAGTCAAATACTCAAATCTAAAGCCTGATAAACAAGTCTTACTGGTTGTAGTTCAACGGTTGAGATGTGCCTGTAAGGTTGGAGGTATCACAGTCCGAAAAAGAGTTACTGATTTTTTTTTTCCTTTTTTTATTTATGCTTCTAACAAATCACATTCACACCACAGCCGGTAGCCCTATCACCGCCTCACCCTTATTCAGATAAGCTTTAAATAGAGCTGCTCCCACAAATTTGGGGCAAGAATCCTTTACCCTTTTCTTACCCCAATTTCTAAAACCAGAAATCAATTTCAATTTTCAATCGATTCGATTCTCAAATCAAGCCAATATGTTGAGGCACCTTGCGAAAACGACTCTAGGTCAACGGTTGCAGTCTCATGGGGCCGTCGGCAGCGCTGGTCTGCGGCGGATGTACCATGAGAGAGTGGTGGACCACTACAACAACCCGAGGAACGTCGGTTCATTCGACAAGAACGATCCCGATGTTGGAACCGGTCTTGTTGGAGCACCGGCATGTGGGGACGTCATGAAGTTGCAGATTAAGGTTGATGATGAGAGCGGTAAAATTGTTGATGCTTGTTTCAAAACGTTCGGCTGCGGCTCCGCTATCGCCTCCTCCTCCGTTGGTATGTTTCTGAATTTCTATTTCTTATTTTTGCGGATTGGTTATTGATGATTTTGAGTCGATTGAAGGTTATTGAATTTGCTGCTTGATTAGCTTGCTAGGAAAATCTGTGAGCTGGTCCTTGATTGATACTTGTTTGTGGTTAATTGAATGATAAAAGGTTGATATGCGTTGGCCTTGCTTCGCCTTGATTCATTTACGTTTATGCCTCTCTCCAGAAGGGTTATGCCATTTATTGGATAGCATGGCTTGAATGAGCAAATAATATTTTCTCAGTATCATTCCATTGCATTTGATGTCACATTAGTTGAAGTTTTGTTTTGTCTGGGGTTTATTTTGCTATATTTCTCCGCATTTGATACTTTGAAGAGATGACTACTGTTCGGAAGAATACATATGTTGTTATGATGACATGTAGCTTCCAACAAGAAATTTGATTACGAAACTTATGCATCATCTCCAAGTGGCATAAATTCTTCTAAGTAGAGTTTCAAATTTTGTTTATCTTATTGGCATACTATGCCTCCACTTTTTAGTTCCTGAATAACTCTTGCTAAAACTATGTGATTTTCCATTTCAGCAACCGAATGGGTCAAAGGTAAACAAATGGAGGAAGTTCTGACTATCAAGAACACGTAAGTTTGACTCCCCTCTAGCTCTAGCTGTCTGATGCATTATCTTGTCAATTGCCATTGTAGTATTTGATGCATCCTATTTTTATTGTAGTATTGTTTCCTCATCGTATTTTTATTCAATATGTAGTTTCAATTGTGTTTCTGTTTTTCTGCGTTGGGAACTAAGGATTCAGTGTCTTGTCGTGGGTATAAGCTCTTACATTTTCCTAATTGATAATTTTACTCTTCCATAAACACAAGTATTTCTGTTTATGTGCTTCTTCTCTGGAATATAGTCGAGATTGTCTCTTTCTGATCATGCGGTTAAGAAGTTCAATAGAAAGAGACTCCTGTCTGTACTCTTGGCTCTTCTATTAATGAAATTCAAAAACTACACTTCTTTTGCTCGTGATTCTTATGTTAGTAATCTAAATTCAAATGACCAACATCCAGAAGAAGCATGAAGATGACCTGTTAATGTTTGGATTTACTCTACAAAAAACTCTTTTAATTACCATTTACAATGTAAAGACTTCCTCAAGAATTTTATTGGATGCAATTGCTGTATGTTGATGATAAAAATTCAAATGACATCGACAACCAGAAGAAGCATCATGATGATCTATGAATGTTCAGGTTTACTTTTTTTTAGTATGTCTTCTGTATCATGAACATTTTTCCTCATCAATAACATAAATTGCAGGGAGATTGCAAAACATCTGTCTCTTCCACCGGTTAAACTGCATTGCAGCATGCTCGCTGAGGATGCAATTAAAGCTGCTGTGAAAGATTATGAGGCCAAGCGTGCAAAATCAAACGGAAGTCAGGAGGCTACACCCAAAGCTGCTGATGCTTGAGGATGATGCACTTGGACATCTGTGTCATTTCCAAATGTGTATTAGAACTAATAAACTCATGGTTTTATGTACTCATCTGTCTCAATATCTCGTGGAATGTTTCAAAAAGGATCTGTTCAATATATAGTAGATTCTGGTAATTTCTACATTTGTTATAAGACATGTTAGTTTATATTTTTGAGATAGTTATTTCCTCTTGAGATTTATCATTGCATATAGTTCTCGATATTGTGAATAGTTTTTCGTGTGACATTGTGCTAAAAGAAGATTGTATGTTATGTAGTGAACCAAAAATAAGATATTGTTGTAAAATTTATGTCGTGTTTCTGCATAAATTAGTTTTCCACTTTCCTTCTTCGTTAGTATAATTTTAGCGTTTCGGTGTTATGATTGTTTAACTAGAGGTCTCGTGTTTGAGTTTTTCTACAAGTGTTTTGTATATATTTTTATGTTTCAATGTAGAATGTATGGTTTCAGTTTAATGGGGGCATTTGTAAAGTTTCAATGGTTTTTTTATTTTTGTGAGGGTTTGTGTAATCATCCCTAATTTTAATCATTAATAAGATAAAACTAGAAGCAACTTCTAATATTTATAGATAAGTTGTCAACAAAAGAATCAGTGTAATTTACACAATCCGGCAATCAATTTCCGGATCAAAAGAATTAGAATGAGACTAACACAAACTGAAATCCCCCATTAAATATGAATCTTGAAAAACAAGCTCTTAGTCAGTCAAACTTCTAGCTTTTAAGTTTCAACTTTCAACTGCAACTTCAACTACTGTCAACTTGTAAGAAGTTATTATCGGGTTTGGTCCTAATTGTTAACAAAATCTCCTCAATTGGACGAGCATCACACTAATGTCATCAGTAGAGCCTCTAGAAACAGCAAACTCAATTAGCTTTCTGCAGGCCGATAATGGCTGAGGGTTATCGATGTTCACCCACAAAGGACGGGCAATATCTATGGCTTCTTGATTACTAACCTGCAAAAGATCAAAAAATAAATAAGCACCAAAAAAAATAATCCCTTTTTTTCTTCTAAGTTTCTTAGAGATAATTACCAACTATTCCTGGGGTTTTGCTCAAATACAGAAACCCCCCTGAGGTTTCAAAAAAATTACCAACTCCCCCTGAGGTTCAATATCTCTCTCATGAACTACCCCTTGAGTTTCACTATCTTCTGTTAGCCTCAAAAACTCAGGGGAGAGTTGGTAATTTCTGAAATCCCGGGAGGTTTTTCTGTATTTGAGCCAAATCAAGGGGTAGTTGGTATTTATCGCAAATTTCTTATGAGTATCATAAACAATAAAGCAATTCTATCTCACCTTATCCCATAATCCATCAGAAGCAAGGACAAGAAACTCATATTCCGGTTCAAGCCTAATCACTTTAGTCTCTGGTTCTGCTGTAATCCATTGTTTAAGGTATTGATCTCCGATACCTCTCGACACAGCTAACGATCCTAACACTCTCCAAACACCATTTCTACATTCCACAAAACCACCCTACAAAATCAACAAGAAAACAAGAATCAGCTGCTAATCACACAAAAACTAACACAGTAACACCAAGTTATTTTACCAAATACCCCTGGGGTTCGGCTCAAATACAAAAAAAAAAACCCTGAGGTTTCAGAATTAGCAACTTTCCCCCATATGTTCACTATCACTCTCAAAACTACCCCCTGAAGTTCACTATCAGAGGGTTAATTTTTCCATCAGCCTCAAAACCTCAGGGGGGATTTGGTAATTTCTAAAACTTCAGAGGGGCTTTCTGTATTTGAGTCAAACGCCAGCGGGAAGTTTGTAATGATCCCTATAAGTAAAAGTAAAACAAGAATATAGCAATACAAGGACGTGTTTGGCTCACCAATTTCTCGATTCTGTCTCTCTCATCTTCCCTCGAGGGGCGGTGATCAGACGTGAGTTGCTCTGCCACACCACCTCTGCTAGAAACAGCACGACAATCACCAGCGTTGGATACGATCAGATTACCGCCCATGATTAGGGCTGTGACACAGCACGTCCCCCCTCGGTGATCCCTGTTCAGGAATTCAGAATCAGTGGTCAAGTAACCACATTTTACTGCAAGCTCGAGTTCATCATTATCATCTTTTTCTCTTGCTTCTAATTCATATATAATGTTCTTGTCCAAATTCTCAGCTGCAAATTCAGCAGCCTTCGCACCTCCATGCCCATCAAAAACACCAAAAAATGCCTACACATGAAAAACCATAAAACCATCAATTTCCCACTTTCAAAATCGAAAAAAAAACAACAATTAGCCATAAAATCACACAAACTCATATTTATATTAGTTAAAAATTATGTTTTTTACCCTTAAATTTACCTGCTTGGGATCGCCTTGAAGCCCAACTACAGCAGAGTACCGATCCTGCATCTCATCTCTCCTCCCCTTCTTGCAACAAACTGTATACCCATCTCCCTCCACCTCCACCACCGTCTCCTCCGCCACCGCCGTTTTTTCTTTCTCCTCCAACAAAACCACCGGAATATCCAGTCGCGGCGGCCTCTTCCTCTTCAAGGCGACGGATGAGTCTCCGCCGGCCAAAGCCTTGATGAGACCACTTGGCTTGGCGAGACGAAAGAGACGGGGAGACGAAGAACTAGGCGAGCAGATTGAAGAAGACGATGAAGATGGGGAGAAAGCTGGTGAATTTGATATTGCAACTGTGCAAGAAGACATTTTTGTTTTTTAGTTTGAGTTTGGACGGAGATCTTGTTCTTTCTCTAACGTTCGAATTTTTAAGCAGTTAGAAATAGGTGAGGGGGGTGTTTTTATAGTGGGGATTATTAGAGCACAAGCTATAGCTTAATCAGAGATTTCATTTGAGCTTTCGGGGGAATATAATTATTATTAATAAAGAAAATTAAATATTTTAGTAAATTCGATTGGATTTAATCTATATAAATAATATTTTAAAAAAAACAGATAAGATATAATTTTTTTAATATTTTATACTAAAAAATATTAGAATTTTTAGAATATCGGTACATCATACACTAAAAATGAATGAATGGTTGGAAATTCCGAATATATAACTTTTTCTTGTCCTTTTCTTTTGTCCAATTTATATTTGGATTTGGACTTAGAGATAAATGTTAAAATTATAGATTAAATTATGGGTAATAATAATTTTGAATTACCCTTGACGAAGTCGATGACAATTTTAATAATCTGTGGAAGATGTAATCTGTAATCATATTTTCAAGAATAGGTAAAAGGTTGAAGTTTGATGAAGTCAAAACCAATTAAAGTCGATTTATTTCACGTGCCGGTTTTATTAAAAATAAAAAGTCAAAACCAATTTTAAAGTTTTAGAAATCCCTAATTCCCTTTAAAGTAGTTTAAGGTTAATTTAAATGGTAACTTGTAAAGTGTTTTTCCCTTTCTAACTAAGAAATTATTAAAACTATGTATGGTTTTAATTCTTTAGAAAATGAATTACACTTAAACTTATTTAATTTATTTTTCCAAAATTAATTATAACTAATTAAAATCCCGTGTCAAGGCACGGGTGTTAATTTATTAATAAAGTATTTTTTTTATTTAATTAATTTTTTATTTTAAGAAATCAGTTTGCTGTAAAATTTTAAAATCATTTATTTTAATTTGAACAATATTATTGTATTTCTTTTATATTTATCTTTAATGATTTTATTTTTATACTTAATTATTTTTAAAATTTATTTTAATATAATTTAAAATTTATTTATTTATAAAGATATTGTAGGAATCTTATATATAGATAATTAAAATATAAGTAATAATTTAATTTGAATTAGATATGTAACTAATATCTCTATACAAAATCTTTCATTCTTTTGGATAAATATAAAAATAATTAATAGGTTTAATTACGTAGCTGATGGGGAATATCTTGGAGAATACACGTGGCACATTCGTAAAAGGGGGAAAACGCCACGTGTATCTAAACCCGGGTCAACCCACGCTTGACTCAAGAACCTGCTCGAGGGTCGACCATAGCTCATCCTGATATCCCGACCGTCACTACAATGTAGAACCTCCTGGGTGCCATATATCAACCCTTCAGGCTCGAGGATCAATATTCGACTCGCCAATCCTCCTAGAGCGTAGATCGAGGGTCGACCGCCTAGGGCTCGAATATATCCCATCCGTGTACGGTCGACCCCGCAGCCGCCGCATTAATTGCGCCGTATCTACTCTGATTGCCTTCCGTACTCTGGATCTCCGGAAGTGACAGGCGATCAGTCCTGTCAGGGAATGAATCAGATCCGAGGCACAGGCATTAAATGCCCCACGGTCGAGGCCATACCCAGTAGGTATGAAGTCTCCCTATAAATACCCCCATCATTTATTATGGTAGGTAAGCTCTTCGAGTTAATAACTTTGACTTCCATTCTCTCTGGACGGATATCCTATTCGAAACTGACTTAATTCAGTGGAGAGGCTACGCCGGAGACAACCCCCTCCGGCTAAAATAATCCCATGCTAGTGCTTTTCAGGTCATAGCCGAACTCCCATCTACAAATTCAACTGTTTGTCTGGGCCACGTGGACGATCCAGATCCCGTACCAAAAAACGACCTCATCAGTTTGGCGCCGTCTGTGGGAAGCTCGAGACTTTCGACCTTAGAGCGATCGAGCGTTAGCGATGGTGAATAAGAAAACAAAAAGCACCCACAGCATCGTCAGGACTCGATCTCAAATCGAGGCTGATCGGGCCACTGCCGCCGCTGAAGAACAAGCGGCCTTCGCCGCCCGACTGGAAGAAATCGACCGACCCCAGGGGGCAAACCCTCTCAACGAGGTGGAAGAGGACGCTATCTCACGGGCGGACCTACCCGCAGTCATACTCCCTGCTCAACCATCAGCCCAAGATCTAGCCGCGTACACCAGTCAGGTCTACGAAGAGGCTAGGCAGGCTCTCGAAGCGGGAAGGCCCATAAGGGTGATCCCCCTCACAGTCAATGTCACTGAGCCCTCTCCCATACAATATAGGCTATCTCGACCTCCCCTTGTCCCTCGAGCTCAGACTCACGCAGGAAGGGGGAACGAGGGCCGCAGGCCCGAAGCTGCCCGACCTCCGCGTTATCCCGCTGACTATTCCCCGGAGGGGGAAGATGAGAATAACGGCCACACGGTCCAGAGGCCAGAAAAGGCGCATGTCGCCGAACAAGAAAACGAGCCTGAGGAGGAGGGCTACTATGATGATGAATACGATCGAGAAGAATTCGACGATCAAATCAATGTAAGGGACTACGTCCCCCCACCTCCCATCCGTCGGAGGGCATATTCACGGCCTATCCTACCTATACATCCACATCAGGTCCGCCCTACGGGCGGGCTCAAGCAGGACGCTAGACGTCCCCCTCCTCCCCGACTTCCGGCCAGGGAGAGGTTAACAAACAAATACGCCGGCGTCCCACCATTCGGGGATTTGAGGGACAGACTTCCCCCCCGACGTGAGGTTGCTCGTAACGAGCACTGGGAACCCGAGCGTAACGCGCGGAGCAGGCGACAAAGGCTGTCGCCATTTACAGAGGAGATCCTCAGCGAGGATCCAGGATCGACCGCTATCCCCCGGGACCTTCCCATCTACGATGGGAAAACCGACCCCGGCGACCACATAACCAGCTTCGAGCCGTCAATGAACCTGTTCCCCCATACTCCGCACACATGGGCCAAGGTTCTTGCCACCACCTTCAAAGGGGCGGCGCTCGACTGGTTCCTCAGGCAGCCACCCGCCTCTATAAGGTCTTATGACGAGCTCTCCACAGCGCTCGAGGGCCACTTCTCCCCCCTAATCCAAGATAGGCTTGGGGTGTCGCGACTGGATTCCATAGTCCAGGGAGTGAGCGAATCCCTACGGGATTACTTCACTCGGTTCAACGCAGAATTGGTCCGTGTCGCACCGCCGGACCTGGCGGTCGTCCTCAGCGCCTTGGGGAAAAACTGCCACTGCCGTGACTTCACCAAGGATATCCTTGGTCGAGTTCCCATAAACAGCCTGAGGGACATCCAGGACTGTGCCACGAAGTGGATGGACTATGAAGAGATTGAAGGGAGCTACTGGGCGAATCACGGTCAAGCCATGCTGCGAAGTATTGGTCGAGCCCCCGCTCACAGCAACTACTACAATCGGTCTCGCGGCCCTGAAGACCGAAGTCCCCCTGCATCCAGTCGAGGGAAGAATAAGGGTCGTCAAGAGAGCGGCGCTCGACCCGAGGGAAGCTCGAGCGTTCGGCGGCCCGACCGGGAGAAATACGAGCCCCTGATATGCGCTGTAGGGGATATCCTCCCTAAAATCCCTGGGAAACTCCTCAATTACCCCAAGAAGTTGAAGCTCAACCTGCGGAAGATCGATGACTCTAAATACTGTGAGTTCCACGATCAGCCGGGGCATGATACAAATGACTGTAACCAACTGAAGGATGAGGTCGAGAGGCTCATCCAAGGGGGGCATCTTGCCGAGTTCGTCAAGAGATTGAAGAGGAATAGGGATCGGGGGCGTGAGCGGCGCTGCAATGAGAATGAAGACAGACGGTCGAGGTCTAGGTCTCGATCGCCCCCGCCCAAGCGGAATCAACGGGATGGAAAACAAGCCATCTCCCCTAACACGATTCCGAACGCGCCAACCCACGGTCGAATCGATATGATTGTGGGGGGCCCCGATGGGGGAGATACCAGGACATCCCGAAAGAGGGGGATTCGCCGCGCTCAAACCAGCCTCCATGGCCCCCACGAAGTGCTGCAAGTAGAGCCCGGAGAAGAATGGAAGCAAAAGGAGGTGGCTTTCAGCGATAGGGACTTTCATCTAGATCCCCATCGGGACGGCGTAACGCCGAGTTGTCCGATGGTGGTAACTTTAGATATTGCAAACTACGCTGTAAGTAAATGTTTGGTTGATACTGGAGCTAGTTCAAACATTGTTCTTTACTCGACTCTTCAGCGAATGCATTTGAGTAAATTAAGATATGAACCAGTAAAAACAACCCTCAAAGGCTTTGGAGGCTCGATCATCGCCCCAAAAGGCCAGATTAAAATGCTCACTTCCATGGGCGTCCATCCCGCTCGAACGACGATGGAGATTAACTGGGTCGTCGTTGACATCCCTGACTTCCCGTATAACATGATTTTGGGTCGACCCGGCCTCATTGACTTCAAGGCCGTTATCTCGACCTACCACCAAAAGATCAAACTCCCGACTCCCTACGGGATCGGGGAAGTATGCTGTGACTTAGCCGAGTCTTGGGCTTGCTACGCAATTGCCAACGAGGCTCGACTCCCCACAGAAGACGTGCTTAAGCCTGGCGATCTCATCATGGATGATGCAGATGATGACGAAATGATCCCCGACCCCGAAGGGGATGGGGCCTCGCGCTCTAAAATGAGTACTCATGAAGCTCGAAAGAAAAGGAAGGTGGACGAGTCCCGGCTGTCAGCAGCCGAGGACACTCGGTTGGTCCAACTCGACCCTCAGGATCGAGAAAAAACCACCAGGGTCGGAGCGAGTCTCGAGGGAAAACAGTTGGAGTGCCTCACCATCTTCCTACAGGAGAATGCGGACGTCTTCGCCTGGAAGGCCAAAGATCTGGAGGGGGTCGACCCAAGGATAATTTCGCACTACCTAAACATTGACCCTGCCTTCAAACCCATAAAACAAAGATTAAGGACCCAAAGTGTCGTCCGTAATTCGATCATCGAAGATGAAGTCAACAAATTGCTCGATGCCGGGTATATCACTCCAGAAAAATACGTCGATTGGCTATGCAATGTGGTCCTCGTGGCCAAGACAGGAGGCAAATGGAGGATGTGCAACGACTTCACTGACCTAAATCGGGCGTGTCCTAAGGACCCTTACCCTCTTCCCCGGATCGACCAATTGGTCGACTCGACCGCCGGATGCGAGCTGATGAGCATGATGGATGCCTTCCAAGGGTATTATCAGATTAGGATGGCTCCCCAAGACCAAAAACACACAGCGTTCATCGTTGTCAAGGGGATATATTGCTTCAAAGTGATGCCATTCGGGCTCAAGAACGCAGGAGCTACCTATCAAAGGCTGGTTAACCTGATCTTTGATCCTTTGATTGGAAAAACGGTGGAAGTATATGTGGACGACATGATCGTCAAGAGTTTAAAGGCGGAAAATCATCAAAACGACCTTAGCGAGATGTTTGCCTTGATAAGAAAACATCGCCTCAAGCTCAATCCCCTGAAATGTGTGTTCGGGGTTAAAGGAGGAAAGTTTTTGGGATATATGGTAAGCCAACGAGGGATCGAGGCCAACCCGGAAAAAATCGCGGCCGTTATTAACATACCCCGACCAGAAACCATCAGGGGGGTCCAGCAATTGGTCGGGCGAATCGTAGCACTTAACAGGTTCATATCTCGATCGGCCGAGCGTAATTTGCCCTTCTTCAAAATATTGAGAGATGTGAAAAGGTTCGAGTGGACGGAGGAGTGCGACCGAGCCTTTGAAGAAATGAAGAGATACCTGGCATCCGCTCCGCTGATCGCCAAACCCGAGCAAGGGGAGATACTCTATCTCTACCTCGCCGTCTCAGACGAAACCATAAGCTCGGTTCTAGTAACCATCAGGGATCGGAAACACCTCCCGGTATATTATGTAAGCAAGATCCTTCACGGGGCAGAGACTCGATACTTGGAGATCGAGAAGTTTGCGCTTGCCTTGGTGGTCTCTTCAAGGAAGCTACGCCCATATTTTCAAGCGCACGAGATCGTCGTCCTGACCGACCAACCGCTGAAGCAGGTGATGGCAAAACCAGATAGCTCGGGTCGACTGATCAAGTGGGCTATTGAGCTCGGGCAATTTGATATCACTTTCCAACCCAGGGTCGCCATACAAGCTCAAGTCCTCGCAGACTTTCTGGTCGAGAAAACAACCAGGGCAAAGACACCTAAAAGCAAGAATACTCATTGGCTCCTGAAGGTCGACGGTTCGTCGACCGCCCAGGGTGGGGGCGCGGGGATCTCTCTAACAAACCCGGATGGGTTGGATCTAGACTTTGCCATCGGTCTGAACTTTCGAGTCACCAATAACGAAGCGGAGTATGAAGCACTCATCGCAGGACTGAAAACCGCACTCGAAAGCGGGGCCAAGTCGATCGCGGTTATCACCGATTCGCAACTCGTTGCACACCAAGTCCAAGGACTCTACGAGGCCCGAGAGGAAAACATGATCCGATACCTGGAGACGGTACGCAAGCTAACAGCCCAGCTCACCAGCTTCGCGATCAACCAAGTGCCCAGGGAGGAGAACACGAGGGCCGACGTGTTGTCCAAGCTTGCCAATGGCCTTAAGGGCACCGAGGAACGCGAAATCACCTTCAAAATCGCCAATCATCGAGCCATCGACGGGCCCGAGTCAGCTATAATCACGATCGACCCTGAAGAGCCCTGCTGGCTCGATGAAATCGTGCTATATCTAAGAGACGGAGTGCTGCCACAGGATCGAAGCGCCGCTCGGCAATTACGTCACCGGGCTACAAGATATACCCTCGATCCCGAGGGTCGACTCTACAAACGAGGTAACCGCCGACCCCCGATGAGGTGTCTCCGACCCTCGCAAGTTGAAGAGGTTCTCTACGAGATCCACGCAGGAAGTTGCGGTAACCATGCGGGAGGCCGATCTCTGGCTAGAAAAGTAACACGAGCTGGTTACTTTTGGCCGACCCTCGAGAGAGACGCCGAAAGATGTTCCAGGCGTTGCGTCAAGTGCCAAAAAACAGGAAATTATTCCCACAAGCACGCCGCGGAAATGATAGCCATCGATGTTTCATGGCCATTTGATCAATGGGGGATCGACATAGTGGGGCCACTCCCGACGTCCACCGTGCGGCAGGCTGAATATTGCATCGTGGCCTGCGAGTACTTCTCCAAGTGGGTCGAGGCAATAGCCGTCAGGAAGACGACCTCTAAGGTCATCCAGAACTTCATATGGAAGAACATAGTATGTCGGTTCGGAGTGCCTCGAATCCTAATTTGCGACAATGGGCCTCAATTCAGGGCCGACGACATGAAAGAATGGTGCAAGGACCATGGGATCGATCAGCGATTTGCTTCGGTCGGATACCCACAAGCAAATGGGCAGGCGGAGGTGACCAATCGCACCATCCTCCGAAGTCTCAGCGCTCGACTCGACGCCAAAAGGAAGGCGTGGGCAGACGAGCTTGATGAGGTTTTATGGGCCTACAGGACCACCCCGCGGACCGCCACAGGCGAGACCCCATTTGCTCTCGTCTATGGATCGGAAGCCTTGATTCCCACGGAATTGCTCCACGAGACTGCTCGAGTCTCACACTTCCAGTTAGCTCAAAACAACGAAGGGCGAGCGCTCGAGCTAGATCTCCTTGAGGAGAAGCGCCATCGTGCGTTAGGACGAATGCGGCAACACAAGGCGGCGGCCGCTCGAAGCTACAACAAAAACGTTCGACCCTCAAGCTTTCAAGTGGGCGATTTAGTCCTAAAAAAGGTTGAGGTGTCTAGGAAAGTTAAGAAGCTCGAGGAAAAATGGGATGGACCGTACCGTGTTGCACGAATCGCCAGAAACAACGCATATAGGCTGGAGACCTTAGGCTCGGAATCCGAGGAGTTGCCTCGACCGTGGAATGCCTACAATTTAAAATTGTATTATCCTTAGAACCGATCCTTACGGGATTCGGATATGTAACTCCCCTCGAAGGGCCCTACATGTAATAGCTATGCTTGTGAATACATCATGAGAATTCTTGTTTTAGCAGCATCTACAGTTAATCAGCATTTCAACAACGAAGCTGGGGACTCGAGCGTAAAACTCGAGCCCACGCAGTTCAAACAACCCTTAGTTTGAAGCTACGCTTCAGCAAGGGAGTTGGGGACTCGAGCGTAAAACTCGAGCCCACGCAGTTCAAACAACCCTTAGTTTGAAGCTACGCTTCAGCAAGGGAGTTGGGGACTCGAGCGTAAAACTCGAGCCCACGCAGTTCAAACAACCCTTAGTTTGAAGCTCTGCTTCAGCAGGGGAGTGGGGGACTCGAGCGTAAAACTCGAGCCCACAAAGTCGGCAACCCTTTGTTAAGGCTACGCTTCAGAAAAGGAGCTGGGGACTCGAGCGTAAAACTCGAGCCCCCCAATGTTGCAACGGTTCCCTATGGAAGTTACGCTCCACCCCAGGAAGCCGGGAACTCGAGCCCGAACCCTTGGTTGGAATTAAGTTTTAACATATAAAGCAGAGATTAAGTGGCAGTATGTAAAGCAAGACTCGAGTGAAATGTAAAGTATTAAATTTCATTAAAAATCAAAATGCTATTACAAGGCTCGAGCCTACTGCTCGAGGAGGGAATCCTATTACAATTGAAAAAATGAGAAAAGGGGCTCAAGGATCGGCAGGGGCAGTCGACTTGCTCGGGCCAGGCTCGAGCACCAGAGAGCTCAACCATTCGAGCTCCGCCGCAGACCATGCAGGCTCGGCCTCATTTGGATCTACCGAGGGGAATAGGAGATCCATGGAAGGCTCCAGCGGTTCGTCCTTCCCGTCGTATGGCTTCTTCATGATTTCGGCAAGGAGCCTTTGGACCACAAAGCCATATGGATGCTGGTCGGGATCGGACGTTTCGACGGTAGTCTTCGTCACTACCGCTTGAGCCTCAGCGTCGGGGGCCACCTCCTTCTGAGGACGAGGGTCGTCTGCGGTTATCCCGACCCTGGAGAGATCAGCGCCTGGGACAATCAGATTCTGGGCCTGTAACTGGGCCAGGCAGAGCGCATGGCCTTCCTTGAAATCGTCAAACGCCTTAATGGCGCTGGCCTTCTCGAACATGGGCCCCTCCACGAATTTTTTCACAGCCCATCGCCCCATTGCCATCTGAGCCTTTTTGAGGAAGCCCCGAGCCTTGCCGCGATACTTAGCCTCCATCTCCCGCTCGACGGCCGCCCGACCAGCAGCCTGCCCCTTAACGAAACCCTCTTGGGCCTCGAGCCTGAGGGATCGAGCCTCCCCCTCGAGCCTAGAGACCTCGAGGGTTCGCTCCTCGACCGCCGCCAGAAGCTCGATCTCCCTTTCCTTGAGCTTCTTGTTCTCCGATTCCAGCAGTTGGGCGGACTGCTGAAATCCTTGGGCTTGCCTCTTCCAGTCGCCCACCTTTTGCTCCTCGACCTCTTTCTTGAGGTCGACCCACCGCCGCTTGTAAAATTGCTTCCTCGACCGGAGGGCCTTGGCGTATTGCACTAGGCCATGCGCGATCGGAGCAGTGCGCTGCAAGGTCGACACCAAAAAGGTGGATCAGTTTAAAATCGAGTAAAGAAACTTGGAAGCGAAATACGATAGTGACTTACTGAAATGAAGGCGGTGGCGAGGTTACGCTCGAAGGTCTCTAGCGACCATTCGGCCATGCGCCTGTGGTCGGGCTCGGTCGCCACCGATCGCCAGATGGCCCTGACGGCCTCAAAATCCGATCCCGCGTTGAGAAGGGATCGGGGTTGCCCCTCGACTAGCTCCGGGACCCCTCCCGGGAAGTGAGGCTCGGCCACGGGAAGGTAATCCCTTATGCGGCGCGTCATAAACTCGACGCTCGTCTCGGAGCCCGAGTCGTCCGTCGGCTCACTAGTCGACCCTTTGCCCTTCATCTTTTTGGATTGTGGAGCGGGTTTGCGGGTAGGCCTGGGAGCCGGTCTCTTTCGGGTCAGAGGCTCGGCCTCCGCTTCTTCTTCCTCTAGGTCGACCGGGGCGGGGTCGACCGCTCGGCTGGACCCCTCCGAGGGCCTCTTGAATAGCCCCTTGCCGAGTCCGGGGCCTTGGCGGGGTAGCGACAAACCCGCTCCTGTATCCGCGCCGAGGATAGCAGGCTCGACTGCGGGAAGCTCGGGCCGACTCTGGACGGCCTCGTTGAGCTCGGCCAGCTTCTCCTCGGCCAGCTTCTCGTGTTCGGGCAACAGAGCCTTGCCCAAGCTTTGAAGGAAAGAAGTCCTAGATGCCATGAGGATGTTGGTATCTGCAAAAAACATCAACTCGATCAGAAACAGTTAGAAAGGAGAAACATATGATTAGCTTAAGGAAAAGAAACAGAAGAAAGGACATATACCCAGGACAAACCCCTCTCGCACTCTCCCGCACCCGATACCCGCGGCTGCTAAGTTCTCCTCTTGACAGAAAGTCCTACAGTCGAGCAGGACCTGGTCGGTACAAGCCTCCCGACCCAGGAACCCCATGATCAACTCAATAGACTCCTCGAGGTCCTCATCCTTTGAGGGTCGGAGGGTCGGAGGCCTATTGTCTTCCCATTGGGTCGGGATGAGAAAACCATCTGGGTGTTGGACGATCACAAACTCGGCCTTCCACTGATCGCCGTGAGAAGATGTGGGAATGGAGAATATCTTTTTACCCCTCTTCTGGGATAAGCTGTAGAAACCCTCGCCGGAAGGGGAAGAAGCGGAGAGGGTGAACATCTGAAAGAATCGAGCCCGCGTCGGCTCGAGCCTCAGAATCCTCATCAGAACGAAGAAGCAGGAGATGAGGGAGAAACAGTTAGCAGTCATCTGGCTCGGGCAGACTCTCAAGTCCCGGAACAAGCTAGTGTATTGAGTATTCCCGACCAGGCGGAAGCCGTTCATAACCGCGTTATAATTAATGGCTATCTCCCCGTGTGCTTGCTTGCCCAGGACATCGTCCTTTGTTGCCACTCGGATACCGTACGGCGCAGGCAGGTTCAAGCGGCCTACGATCCTCACGAACTGCTCCTCAGAAACCCCACCCACTATGCTATCATAGGGAGCAGGGGCTCCCCTCTCCGACTGTAGGGGCTCGACCCCAGCATCTCTCGACCCTCCCGCCGACTTTTCCATGGGAGCGGCTGATGTCTTGCCACGGTACGTGCGCTGGGGCAAGGCAGCGGCGGACCGACCGCGCGGCCGAACGATGGTCGTCTCCTCGCGACCACTGGTGGATGTGTCCTTGTTCTTGTTGAGTCCCGTGGCCCTACGGGATGTAACCTCAACCTCGGACTCCGAGTCGGTGTCAAACCCTAAGTCGACTACGTCGAAGCGGGCTTCATACTCTCTCAACCTCTCACTCGATCCCTCAGACGCTCCCGACATTTTTATAGTTTTAAACAAAATGCAAGAGTTGAGGGTCGGGGATTACCTAAGTGTGGACGGTGTTTACGCTCGAGACAAATTCCTGCGCCTGTGATTTTCTCGCTAAAATTGCTTCTGCTCGGAGTGAATATTCAGAAAGCGTAAGATATGAGAGAGGGCTAGGCCCTTATTTATAGTAGTCAGGCCTCGGAATACGGAACGTCGCCATAATTACCCTTTATTAGGCTGACGAATCAAGCGCGCCTTCCCGAGAACGAGCTGACGGTCGACCTGCTTTATTGTCGGTTGCGTGTAACGGTAAAACGGGGTCGCGTGGCCCAACCAAAAAAGGCCACGTGGATCGAGCTTCACTGTGATGGTCGATCTCAGATCCCGGTCGAATAAATTCAACCGAAACCTGGGGGACTCGTGATGGGGAATATCTTGGAGAATACACGTGGCACATTCGTAAAAGGGGGAAAACGCCACGTGTATCTAAACCCGGGTCAACCCACGCTTGACTCAAGAACCTGCTCGAGGGTCGACCATAGCTCATCCTGATATCCCGACCGTCACTACAATGTAGAACCTCCTGGGTGCCATATATCAACCCTTCAGGCTCGAGGATCAATATTCGACTCGCCAATCCTCCTAGAGCGTAGATCGAGGGTCGACCGCCTAGGGCTCGAATATATCCCATCCGTGTACGGTCGACCCCGCAGCCGCCGCATTAATTGCGCCGTATCTACTCTGATTGCCTTCCGTACTCTGGATCTCCGGAAGTGACAGGCGATCAGTCCTGTCAGGGAATGAATCAGATCCGAGGCACAGGCATTAAATGCCCCACGGTCGAGGCCATACCCAGTAGGTATGAAGTCTCCCTATAAATACCCCCATCATTTATTATGGTAGGTAAGCTCTTCGAGTTAATAACTTTGACTTCCATTCTCTCTGGACGGATATCCTATTCGAAACTGACTTAATTCAGTGGAGAGGCTACGCCGGAGACAACCCCCTCCGGCTAAAATAATCCCATGCTAGTGCTTTTCAGGTCATAGCCGAACTCCCATCTACAAATTCAACTGTTTGTCTGGGCCACGTGGACGATCCAGATCCCGTACCAAAAAACGACCTCATCAGTAGCAAAATAAAATTCATTAAGGCTATCCACGTGTATGCTTAGGTGGATAGCCTCAAGGGTTCTAAATTATTATATATAGGTTAGAAATCAAATATTTATCTTTGTAATTCTTAAAAATATTTATAAGTACAAAGAACGAGAGTCGGCTTTTTATAAGTACAGATAATATTTATTAAAATAATACAAAAATAGGAATCATTGTATATAATTTAATTGAGAAAACAATTGATTGTTCATTTTTATAGAGATTTGAAACGATAGAAATTCCTCTTTATTTTGTACTTATTGAAATAACTGCCTAAGCATACTTTTTTGGATTCAAACTTCTTTGTGTCTTCTTCTTGTATAGAAGAATGCAAACTGTTGCAAAACCTGGGATTTTTAGTAGTAGACGACATTCCTTTTTAGTTTTGAGTTTTGAGAACCATTCTGTCTTGGTTCTTCTCCACATTCTGACCGGACAATATAGAAGATTTCCTATGAATTATCTGGATTAATCATATCTGGTGTCTCGAGAAGAATGACCAATTTGTCGTATTTAGAGACTAGGCCAAAGCCCTAGGAGCTCCAGGAAAGTCTGCTATGTCGGCCTTGAGTTTTATCGAGCTTTTACTCAATCTGTGAGAAATTAATTCCTATACATGTTTTAGGAAGTCGTATAAACTCAAACTTGATAATTAATTCTTAATTAATTATTGGTGTCCAAATGATCCTATTTGACTTCCAACCTTGTCTCACTTCTTTTTGTTAAAGATCATTTAAATGGCTCCAGTCGGGGTTGGACCATAAGGTATAAAACTATCCGTATCAATGACAGTTGAGTTTCCAAGAATTTGAATTTGAGATCTCTAATTAAGCTAGTATAATATTGAAGTGTTAAGATACGTCACTTGGTGGTCCAACATTGTCTGACGTGTATTGGTTTCGCGCTTTAATGCTCGCTCAACATCAAGCACCATCAAGGAGTTATCTTGTGCTGGTTTTTAAACGCCCTTTGATTGTTGGGTCAAGTTAATAGAATGATGGTACTTAGGGCTCTTTTGATAAATAGGTAGACTTATCACGGTACTAGGAGATTCTGTAAATTGTTTAATTTAAGGTAGTTGAATTAAGTGTATCAAATAATAATTTAAAATTATTAATCTAAAATTCCTGAAATTTTTATATATGTTAGATAGATATTACTTAAATAAAAAATAGAAGAGGAAAAAGAAAACAATTGAACGTGCATAGAAAAATGATAGAGATAAGAAAATAAAAAAGTCCATTAACGGTGAAATTTCATAATACATTGGAAGAGAGACTCTAAGTCTCACACTTAATATGTCCAAATAATCGGGCTGTATTTCTAATCAGAAGGTCCGCATGAGATTTCTAATTTAGTGTTTTATAGGTTGAGATTTTTTTTGCTTTAAGAAGAGCCCAAATCAAAGGCCCATCAAGTTTGGCCCAATCTACTAATAAATTGACTTGTCGAGATTTAGGGTTAAATTACAATTTAGAGTTCACAAGTATATGAAATTATTAACAGACCAAAATATTACAAATACACTCCATGGAAGTTTGAAAATTTCCCAAAAAATCCTATATCGCTAGGGTCAATTAAAGCAATGACGAAATATGCTAAAATTTATGTGTTAATCGTTATGCCCCAACTATTTTCGTTAAGAGAAACGTAAATATTAACACTTATATTTTGACCCTGAATAGGTTTATAATATAGCAAACAACCTACCTAATAAATAGTATTACTAAAGCCAACCCAAGGTATAGAAAAACTGCTACAGTAACCTGAGGGCAAACATGAAATATTAGTTTAAAGAAGATCCAATTACATAACCCTGTTGAGAAATATACCCTGTTGAGAGCGGATATTTTAAATAGTTTGTAGTTGTTTGTTTATAAGTTGTTGACCAAAAATAATAATTTCTCCCGTGTGGGTCTGGGAAGTGGGGAGTCCGAACCTACCCACAAGGGCATGTTTTTATTGCCCTTGTGGGTAGTTTCTGGGAAGCATATATCCGGGCAACTGCTACAAGTGTGTAATTATTGTAATTCAGCATTTCAGCTCAACGAGCTCTCATCTGTCTTTTTGCAAATTGCAACAACACTAGTTCCAAAAGCTGTTGCTACTTTTTAGAGAAATTAAACTTTGAAAAGATCAAGATTTACAGATGGCAGCTTATGCAGCTTTAGCTTCTGTTATTCATATTATTGAGCGGATACAGAATCAAGCTAGCCAATATTCTGTCTTTCTTGATAAGATACAAATTGATTCTCTTCACGAAAAAATTGTTTTCTTGCTAGATTTTATAGAAGATTATTCTCATGGAGGTAGCACAGAAGCACATTTTTTGGAGATTGAAATTGCATATGCAGCTTATGCAGCCGAGGATTTAATTGAATCTTGTATAGTGAATCAAATTCTCTCTGGAACCACTCCTCAAGGGGAAAAGATATGGAAATTAAGATATGACACATACTTAATGGATTTCCTGAGTGGTCTACAGAAAGTAATGACGAACTTGGATTCTATCATGAAAAGAGTTATGAAGATCGAAGGGAGAAGGGGATTCAAAGATCAGCAGCAGCCCGCATATTCAATGCCATCTACTTCATCAAGACATGATATTCCTACCACAACTACGGTGGGGTTAGACGACGACTTGATTCAACTTATGGAACGACTCATCGGACAACATTCTAGTAGGCAAGTTATCCCGATTGTTGGCATGGGTGGCATAGGTAAGACTACTCTGGCCAAAAATGTTTATGAAAATCCAATTATTGTGCAACACTTTGATATTCGTGCTTGGGTTACAATATCTCATAGTTACAGTGTGCGAGAAATTCTTTTGGAACTTGTTTCATGTTGTAGAAACCAAGGGAGTACTAGTGAGGATTTAGTAGCATCCACTAGTGAAATGGACAAACTAACTGAGGATAAATTAGGAGAACTGTTATATAAAAGTTTATCAGGTAGGAGATATTTGATTATAATGGACGACATATGGAGTACCGAAGCTTGGGAAAACATAAAACTGTTCTTACCGGATAATGGCCATGGAAGTCGAATTGTTGTTACTACTAGGCTGTCAAACATGGCTGTTCATTTTGGATCGATGAGCCATGAAATGAATTTTCTTGATGAGGATAAAAGTTGGAACCTATTTTCTGAGAAGGCATTTGCACAAGAAGGATGTCCTCCTGAATTAGAAGAAGTTGGAAAAACGATTGCTAAAAAGTGCAAAGGACTTCCTTTGTTGATTGTTGTCATTGGGGGACTTCTTGGGAAGTCTTACAGGACACTAGAATACTGGGAGAATGTTGCAGAAAATATAAACTCATTTCTGAATTCAGGAGATGATGAACATCATTCCTTGGATATCTTATCGTTGAGTTACAGTCACTTGCCGGCCCATCTAAAACCATGTTTTCTTTATATGGGAATTTTTCCAGAAGACCATGAGATTCACGTCTCCCATCTTATCCAACTTTGGGTTGCTGAGGGATTTCTAAGACCAAATAATGCCAAAAGCTTGGAAGATGTTGCAGAGGATTATTTGACGGATCTTATAGGCAGGAATCTCATTTTAGTTGGTAAGCAGGGTTCATACGGTAAAATTAAAACTTGCCGCATTCATGATACTTTAAGAAACTTATGCTTAAAGGTGGTTCGGAAAGAGAAGTTTCTTTTTGTCATGGCGGTGGATGACATTTCCGAAGACATATATATGGAGCGTCGAATTGTATTACATGACGACGTCCGAGAAAAGAACTTTACAGAGTTATTTAAGAATTTCAATATCCCAAAAAAGAGCATTACAACCTTGTTAGGGGATCCGCCAAATAGATTGTTGAGGGTATTGCATGCGGTTGAGAGTGACGACGTAGAAGGTGTCTTTAATCAAGTTAACTTGAGGTACCTTGCTTATGATGCATCTACCTGGGGATCGGCCATAACCCCAGCTGAGCTTCCTTCCTCAATATCCCTACTTTGGAATTTACAAACCGTAGTTGGTAGAGGCGCCTTTAAGCGAATTGTCGCACCATCTCAAATTTGGAAGATGCGACAACTTCGGCATCTGGAGTTTGATGAGATTGATCTTCCTCCTGTTCCTGTTCGTGATGACTCTGTTGTTTTGGAAAACTTACAGACACTTCTGACAGTAGTAAACTTCACGTGCACTGACGAGGTTGTCGAGAGAATCCCCAACATCAAGAAACTGAAGATCAAATATGATGAATTTTCGAGGTCATATCACTGTCTCCACAACCTTGGCCGTTTCAAGAAACTTGAGTCACTTTGTTGCTTGTTTTATGAAAAACCAAACAAAAACGAAAAAAACCTCACCTTCCCCGATTCGCTCAAAAAGTTGACTTTGATAAATTGCAATATACATTGGGAAGATTTAGCAATGATTGGTTTGTTGCCTCATCTTGAAGTTCTCAAATTGAAAAGTAATAATGCGACAGGAAGCGAGTGGAGCCCGATTGAGGGGCAATTTGTTTGCCTGAAATTCCTGGAAATTTACTCTACTCATCTGTGGCACTGGAATGCAGACAGCTCCCATTTTCCAGTCCTCGAGAAGCTTGTTCTTGAGCGCGTCTGGGTGAGTGAGATCCCTCCAGGCATCGGAGACATACCGACACTAAAATTTATTCATTTGAGATACTGCACTTATTCTTTGGCTGTTTCGGTCAAGAACATACTAGAGGAGCAAGAGAGTTTGGGAAATGAGGGACTGCAAGTTCTAGTTTGGCACAGGTACATGAACGAAATACAGAACCTGGCAACAGAAAATTTTCGAGTGGTGAAACGAACAGATTTTGACAACAGGGTAAGTACTCTTGGCAACAGAAAATTTCCGAGTTTTGAAACGAACAGATTTATACTCGTATCGAGTAACTATGGCATGGAGATAAAGTGGGAGCAATGATCACTTAATATTCCTTGTGGTCTTGCAGATCTACACCAGGTATAATGCACTGAATAGTTGGTTTATATTTGGATCGGAAGCCTTAACTTCCTATGAAATAGAGCCCTTTACATGCATTTATCATCTCTCTCTTTGTATCTGCATGCCTAAAATACTATTTATTGTCGTCTTTTGTTTTCTTCTCCTTTACAATTCAAGTGAACATATGATTGAATTTTAATGTTTTATGGAGAATGTTTTTGGTGCAATTTTGTCTTGCATTGCACTAAAGATCCATTCCTTTTGGTTACTTTCTTATGTTAAATTTGTACTACCTGTTAGTTGGGGTTCGACTCTTTGCAATGATAAAAATCGAATTTTTAAAATAAAAAATTTGGACTACCTGTTTCTTCTTGGTCTTTGGTTTAAAATGCTGATTCTTCAGGTGAATTTGATTTGAAGAGGAAGGAAATGATATATCACTGCCAAGAGAATCCATTGTTTTCCCAAAGAAATACCAGCAACCACCCAGTATAATACGAAATGTTTGCTTCCACCCTTGTGTTAGATTAATTCCTAATTATCTTCTTGAGAATTTAAACAAAGTTCATTAGGGCAGCAAACATGTTTTACATTCGCGGATATTGAGACTATTACGCTTAAATTGCATGTAAATTAGCTGTCGAATGTGAATATATATTGTTGCTTACCTGGTGATTAATTGATTTAGGAAGAAATTGTAAATGCTTATCAACAGCATGACTTTGCTCTGTAATGTGCATCGAGTGAGTATTCCCCAAGTTAGATACCTACTTGGCTTCTGTCTTTCGAAATCTTTATTAGAAAAGGGTTCT
Organism: Verbena officinalis; assembly: GCA_958496215.1. Classification (NCBI taxonomy): domain Eukaryota; kingdom Viridiplantae; phylum Streptophyta; class Magnoliopsida; order Lamiales; family Verbenaceae; genus Verbena; species Verbena officinalis. Next base: position 5,563,191 of record OY292385.1, read on the forward strand.
GTTGTAAATTTATCGTTTGCATATCATACGGGAAAGCTAAAAATTGTACTTGTTTGCACTTAATTTGCGGTTCATGTGCAGCATGGTTTGCCGGAATGCCGTTATAACGGCTGGAACGGTTGTTCCGGAACCGGAACAATGCCTCCTATTCCACATTGACGAACAAGAAAAGTAGTTGCCTGAAACACAGAAACGGTTGTTGCCTCAAACGTCCTTGGAAATGGTAACCGAGTATTGATGAACTAGAGAATTACCATTTGTGAGAGGAGCGGCCAGAGAGAAGAGAGGATTTAGGTAGAAGCGTGAAAACGCTCAGCACTAAGACAAACCTTAAACTAATGGGCTTAGTCCAATACAGAAAAAATAAGAAACAAAATAATGGCCCAAACATATATTCACTAAAAAGTCAAAACTATTTTTTTTAGTGTTAATTATCCGTTCGAAAATTTTTACATTGAAAGTCCTCAAAACTAATTACAATATGAACAAGGGATAATTACAGTTAGACTCCAAAGGAGTTTGCTAAATTACAACTCGTGACCCTCTTAGTCAAATAATTACAGTTATACCCCACACGAGATTGGATAACAGAAACATAATCAGTGGGTGTTTTTTGTAATTATCTAATTTTGTATGGGGTGTAACTGTAATTGTTTGACTAAGAGGGTCATGAGTTGTAATTTAGCAAACTTATTTGGGGTCTAAGTGTAATTATCCCTATGAACAATCCAACATGCATATCAATTTATAAAAGGACCATATTGTTATATGGGGAGAATTTCATTTTTCGTTCCTGAATTATTGATAATTTTTAGAATATGTCCCTATAAGTTCAAAATTATCACATTATGTCCCTGAGTTTTCAAAATTTATCAATCTTTATCCTTCAGTCGGTCAACATGTTAGTTGACTGACGGAAGTTAGTGTGGTGCCTATTTCTCTCGTACCCAGCTTTTCTTCTTGTCAATAAACCCTAAATTAACGCCCCAAACCTAAATTAAAAGAAAGGTTTCCATTATTTTTCCAAAATCCACAAAAATAAGCTCAAAGGGACAATTTATCGAGAAAATAATTTCAAATGATAAAATGTAAAACGCTCTATAATTTGCATTGCAAAAAATATTTTTCTCAATTTGAAAATCATTTTAATTATGGATATAATATTTGAGAAGTAATTGTGCACACGGGACCCATGCGAAAATTACGTGTGTAGTGCAAATGAAAAGCCCACATACACGTCGTATGCTAATACATCAATTTGTGGATAAGGACATTGTACATGCTTTTTTCCTTGTGTAGCTGCTAATTACTTCCATCTGACTGCCACATTGAAAGGATAAGAATTATAATCTTATCATCCAAGTCCCAATAGCAAGCTAAAAATACTTTATTTTTCTAACTTTATTCCAAACATTATTTTCAATTTAGTATTTCAATAGGTTTTGCAAAAGAATAATATGTTGTTATTAATGGTAAGATTGTAAACCAATATAATCTACTTTTTGTTTTCTAATGGAAAGTGAGGAAAAAATCTGAGTTTACGTCTCATAAAATATTATTATTTTATTTTATTTGTATATATTATGGGAATCTATTTTACATTCCAGAAAATTTAAAAAAAATTCCACTTTATGTTCCAAAATTAATTTTCTGTCAATTGACTAACAGTTAATCTACTTCATGTTGTAGTTAAGCTAACAAAAATTTCACTTTATGTCCCATAAAGTACAAACTTTGGGACAAAAATTGAAATTTTTTGTATTTTATGGAACGTAAAGTGTGATTTTCATAAATGTATGAAACAAAAAATGAACAATGTAGAATATAAAATGAGATGAAAAGTGAGGATCATGGGTTCGAATCCCACGATTGTGGGCATTAGTCTTCTGTATAGAAGTTTGATTTATAATATGTTAGTTTGGTTTATAGTTTGTTGGCATGTATTTCTCCGTATAGGATGAGTTATTTAACATGCTTGTAATTGATTGAATTGTACACGAGTTTCATTAGATTATAATATAATTAAATTTTACCTATTTCAAAAAAAAAAAATGAAAAGTGAGGATCAGTGACTTGCAACAATAACATCAATTTTTCAAGCTAAAAAAACACTACAGGAAGAATTACTAATAATTGGATTAATATAAAATATTACAACATAGAAATTGCAAAATTGAAATTTTAGTCTTGTAACTATTGGCGTGTGACAATTTTAGTCCTTTAATTATTGCAGATTCAAACTTAATCCTATATTTTTTTAATTGTAGCAATTTCAGTCATTTTTCTAATGGATTTTACAAAACTGGCTGAACTTTTTAACGTGACACTTACGTGGCTCAGTTTCCGACTGATTTTTTATGTCATGGCAAATTTAATGCCAACTAATGCAGATTTATATTTTTTTAATTACTTAATTTGTTATATTTTCAAAGTTAAGCCTATGGTAGGTTTTCTGTTTTTTCAAAATTTTAATCAAAAGTTAAAATAGAAATAAAATACTATTTATTAATTAAGTGATCTTTAAACTAAATGAAATGTTGTAGAATAACATTACTTTTCATAGGTAGCATAACTTTTCAGTCATTTTTTTAATTATTCGAGAAATTATAATTTTTGCACGGGTAAAGGGTAGTTATCATTATATCATATCATATTTAAGTTACTAACTTATAGTATTAATTTAATCTAATTTTGCTAAATATATAATCTGCACTATTAAATACACTCACAACAAAATCGTCCAAAACATTCCAAAAATTTCAGCAAAAAGTACTACAAAGTTCAACTTACAATAAGATTTCACCTAGAATTCACAAAATACCGCCAAGACCTTAAAAACAAGCCAAGCCAATCCACTGTTTTCGTCCCAAACTAGGTGTTACAACTTACCCCAAATTGCGTATGGCATGAGTCATGACTCAAACCCGAGAACCTAGACAAAAGAAATTGTCCCATTTCTCCATATTTTAAAAACATTTGACAAACCATCCCACGTTAGAGCAAACGTTAAGGGGTAATTCCGTCATTTCACACCAATCATGTGCTAGCCACGGGCATGTTTACCCCGTTTTCAGTTAACCGACTACCCCCACGCAACCCACCTTAAACTATAAAACCGTCGGCTCATCAAAACAGACAGCCCATAATCTAATCAAAAACGAGGAAATCACACACAGAACACACGCACCACCGCCCATCAACAAAACCTGAGGCGGCGTTTTCCGTTGGCCTTTCTTTCATTCCATAGTTAAAAATATAAAAAAGCTGTTTCTTTATTTACATCTTCCATTAAAGCCCTCTTCTCCAAGAAATCTCAGCTCAAGTTACATATATATCTCCAAGTTTCTACCTTTCTTATACCAATATTGGAAATAAAAAGTGATCCTTTTCTAAGTTCCTCAAAGCTCCTCCACAAATTGTTCTGTAAGTTTCCACATATGATTTCTTTCTTACTAGTTAATCTTCTTCTTCTTCCAGATTCCAGTATGAGCTTTTGATAAGCTTTTTGTACCTTATTCTCTGCTTTTGAGATATTTAATTATTCTTTGGAATATCTTTTTTTTTTTTTTTTTGTTTGTGGGCATTCATTCTTTCGGCTTTTCTTGGCATTCCAGTTCGAATTCCGTGATTTTCCACCAAAGATTAGATTTTTCATTTTTGTAAGGTCTCTTTCAGAATCTGCTGATGGCTTTTGTTCCACCGAAGATTAAATAATTTATTAGTTTTTCTACTTTGACTTTTTTTTCTCCCCTTGTTTCTAAATTAGACTTCTCCTCCCATTAAACTGGTATACATTAGTTTCTTCCTAGGTTGGCAATTTGTGTTAATTGTGGACCAAGTTAACTTTTAGCACAAGGTTCTTAATTTTCTTTCCTCCAAGTCGGTTACGTACGTCCAAAAAGCAGAATACATAAGCTGTTGTCTACTAAAATGGGCTCAATTGGTTTCTATTCTGAGAGATTGAAGATGAAGAGCAAAAAGCTCACACTTTTTGAGAATCTTCTTGATGACCCGGAAACCCAAATTTCCGGATCCGGATCCGGCTCGGATCTTGATGATCATGAGGGGTCAGATTCTTGCCCTTCTGATTGCGAAAGTGGGATATCCAGGACCGGGTCCGACCACGAGCAACCAATTCGAGTTTCGGATAATGGGTTGGTTAGAATTCGTGATGGAGAGATGATATACGAGACTATCAAGAAGAAGCTGGAATCAAGCTTGAACGGTTATGGGTTTGATGGTCAAGTTGAGGCCGTTCATAGGAATAATTATTCGAACATCATGAGCCGAGCAAAGTTTCAATCTTTTTGTATATATTCAAAAGCTATGGAAATGAAATGTGGTGGCAATGCTAATGTTAAGTACGCTTGGTATGGTGCATCAAAGAGTGAAATCAACAAAATTCTTTCCCATGGCTTCGGCGTTCAAAACGTCGTTCTCTCTCCGGTTGATCATCCTGTTCAAAGGTACAATTTTTATTTTTATTTAGGGAGAATTACATACAATAGCCCTTTGGTTTGGCATAACTGCAAAACACCCTTTCTTTTTTAAACAATTACAGAAAACCCCCTTAGGTTTCATACAATACAAATTAGGTTAGATTTTTGTAATTGTTTGAAATCTCAGGGGGGTTTATGTAATTTTTTAAAACAGAGGGGGTGTTTTGTAATATCGACAAAACTTAGGGGTACTGTATGTAATTCGCCCTTTATTTTATAAGTGATTGAATTGATTCCTTAGTTTATGTTAATTTTGAGTATTTTTTATTATTTATTTATTACAGTATGCAATTGGCTGTTCCTGAAGAAAATGGGCTAATCCACATGTTGCTTTGCCGTGTGATATTGGGAAAAGTAGAAGAAATTCGGTCCGGTTCAGGACAATTTAATCCGAGTTGTGAAGAATTTGATTCTGGGGTTGATGATTTAGTCTCTCCTCAAAAGTATATTATGTGGAGTTCGCGTATGAACACTCATATCTTGCCGGAATTTGTGGTCAGTTTCAGAGCATCCCCTTCCTGCAGAGGTGACGACTTAGTTCTATTCTAAACTTAATACTTGCTTCTCGACTGTATTTTTTCAATCCCTTCGGTAACATATGTTTTAGGGCGAATTACATTGTGGTCACTAATATCTTACTTTTATTAATGTTCTAGAACTTCGCCACATATGTTTTAGGGCAAATTACGTTATGTTTGAGCTAAAAACTCCCGTACATTTCACTTTATTACAAGAACCTCCCTGAAATATGCTGTTTGTTTGTATTTTTTGGCTTCATGTTTTTTAGTTGTTTTTTGTTATTTGTAATAAAGTGAAATGTTTTTAGTAGTTTTGGAAAGCAGAGGGATTGATTTGTAATTACGGAAAACTTCAGGGATGGTAGATGTAATTTGTCCTATGTTTCTGGGTTGTAGATGTTATTAAACTGATATAAAACTGTCATAAATTAATAGTTAATACGATATCTTATGTTCTTTTGGCAACTTTTGTGTTTTTCAGGATGTCAAAGAAGTACAAAACCTCCTCCAAGAGTAATACCGAATTCGGATTGGATGCCTTTCGCCACTCTAATCACCGTACTTTCCAAATTCTTACCTCGCGACGCGATCGAGTTAATCTCAAAGTATCATAGTGATTACAAGGTGTGTGTCAATATATGTATAGTATCCTATCTGATTCAGGACATTAATTCTTGATTGATTGTAACTTGTTGGTCTTCGATTGGCAGAAGCAGAAGTTAACAAGGCATGAAATGATTCAGCGTGTGAGGCACGTAGCTGGCGACAAGTTGTTGATGGCGATGATAAAATCTTATAAGGGAAAGGTATGCATTTTCTGCACCAATAAATCATAAATTGCAATTATAGAAAAACAAAGAGCGAATTACATATAGTACCCCTAATATTTTCCATAAATACAAATTACCCCCTCTCTTTTTAAAAATTACACAAAAACCTCTGAAGTTTCAAGCAATTACAAAAATCTAACAAAATATCCCCGTACTTTATACACAATCTTACAAAAATATAACCTGTAACTTGTAATTGTTTCAAACCTCGGGGGTTTTTCTGTTATTTTTGAAAACATTGGAGTTATTTTGTAATTATGGCCAAAATTGAATCAGTTTGGAAAGTTTAGCTGATTGAGGAATTATTCTGTCTGTTGGTGTAGATGAAAACATCCTGGACCAGCAGATTACAGCCATTGAACAGAAGATGATTTGAGTTTTTTTGTCGGGAGATTAACGGCGCTCTGGATTTCAATTTGGAGTATACTATACTGTGAAGTTGACAGAAGCTAACAGAGAAAAACATCTGATGAAGATCATCATCTAATTAGGAAATAATTTTGGAGATTTTTCGTTGTTTTTGAGCTTCATTTTTATATTAATTTAGGCGATGTAATCTCTCGGACTCTCAGGATCATGATTTTAATAGTGGAATCCATTTCTTTTTTATGAAATTGTGTCTGATGGGTGCATGCTTTAATTTAGAATCTTTTGAATTTTAAACATCTAAATTCTTGGATAATTAAGATGGCCAACATACGCTTCTAAATCGGTAGTAAGATCTAAGTGTATACAATATAAGTTAAAGTAAATGGTGATGTTTATTTTATTCACATGACAATTAGTACTTGATTTTGATTTGATATTTTGACATAATTGATGATATGTTGTTAATCTCCATAAAAAAGAAATGCATAACCGTAATTGGATTCAAATATTGCAAAGATCCAATTGAAAGCGACCAACTGCCCTTTCGTCGACATTAGGTGTAGTGGAAGAATATTCATTGCTTCTATACTTTATTTAAGTTATTAGCATTGTTTATCGGCATATAACATTCATTGTTTCTACACTTAAAACAGAAATGGAGATTTAGAAGCCATTGAAAAATACCTATTTAAATATTAGAAATGCATGCTAGTGATGAAATCACATTCCATGCAAAAGAAGTACTCCAGAAATTAAGATGAGGTATCAAAACTGAATGTAACTTCAATTTTTGTAGTTTTTTCGATACTACTAACTTCATCAGCAGTGAAAACAAATCAAGAAATTGTGAGCAGTAAACTCATTAAAATCGAAATCTGCAAAAAAAACATCAGACTCTTCCCTATGTTACGATGTTTTGAAAGGTATGATTAACCAGACTCTATCTTTTCCAACTTTAGTCATAAAACCACTTAGTAAGGCGGAGGAGTTAGCTACAAAAACACAGTTTAAAATTCTGGATATGTATAAGGCAACATATCGATTTTCAAAACTATCTCATGATTATGAAAGATGCATGGGGGTTTACCATAAGGTCCTCGATGCCCTCAGACGTGCAAAAGTGCATGTCAATAAATATGGAAGGGGAAATCTACAGCCACAGCAGAGTATAGGATCAGTGCAGCTATTCGTCTTTGGGGCATCAAGAAAAATAGATGATTGTGATCTTAAGCTGAGAAAGCATAAGCTGAAAGATTTTTATAGTGTCATTGCAATTAAGAGGCCAGGCAGAAAGAAAGTTCAAAAAATTATGTAATATCACGGATATTGTTTGCAAAATAATGGCAACGCATCTGTGAATGTAGCTCTTTATTTATTGTGGAATATATTTTACATGTTTGTATATTCAAAGATTCAAAACAAACACACTTAATTGATTGCATACGGATCTTGTGTAGTTATGTCAGAGACGTATGGCTAGCTTGTAGTCACGATTTGATCACAAAAAACGAACCAAACCAATATCCACAACCAAAGAGCAAGTTTTTCACTTAATCTTATAAAGTGAAAATGAAGAGAAAATACTTTTTTCTTTTCTACGAATTTCTTATGTTTCCCTCAAATTTGAAAGCTTGATGGCATACTCGTAATTCTTACTTATTCTAGGGCCAATCAAGTTATTAGGGAAGCTAAAATCCTCAAAACCACATCAACTTATTCTAGGGTCGGATTTTCGTTAATTTCAGATCTAAAAATTTAAGGTTTGATCAGATGGATTTTCTAACATTTGAACTGAAATTAAATTCGGTATGGTTGTCGAATGGGAAAACGGACTTGGAGGATATTATGGGTTCGACGAGAGAATCGACATGGTATATGGTGTCGACCACCTGGGTGGTGGCTCCGACGATGGTAGCGGCGGCGAGAAATTTTACATTTAGGTCCTTATAGTTTGATAATTTTACAATGCAGTCCTTTCAGAATTTTTTTTTCTTTTTTTTTTTATTTTTAACAGAGAAATGTTAAATTTGACTAATAGTTAACGATTTTGTGGACCTATTTGTAATAAAATGATATAACCGGACCTAGATATAATTAGGGTAAACTATGAGGACCCACATGTAATTTTTCATATTATAAAATTATACATTGAAATCCTACTATTAAATGTTGGTAATTAATATATTATAAAATTATTGAGACGAAATTAATAAATTAACTATTTTATGAAATTAAATCTGCAATTTTCTCCAACTTTTGCCTTTTGAGTAGATTATTGTTCCATAATTTGCTACTTTGTATTTATAACATGGGACCATACGGCAAATCTAGAGTTCTCACTTCTCACCCACAATGGTCCTCTCTCTCTATTAGTTTCTAAACCTACACTACAATTCTGGAATCATTTTGCAATAATTCTTTAATATTTTGCAGTAGTAATTAGGGAAGTAGGAGCTATGTATCGCTTAGCTGAAATTTCCCCACTTTTCTCTTTAACTTATGAAATATGGACTCCAACACGACAAAATATTTTTTTTTAGATATTATACATTAAAAAGGTATTCAATATGGATATCCGACACGGTATTAATTATACAACACATATAGATAAAAATTTGAGAAGTATCTGTAGATGATATAACTTTCAGAAATCGTTTACATTCAAAAAAAATTAGTCTAAGCAGATTATTTAATAGGTCGTTTAGTGTTGGGTTATTGGATGGATTGATGTGTTTACATTTGATGCAAATCTACCTGGGATCAATATCTCCAAATGGAAGTTGTTACATCAACAACTGTGAAACCATTTTAATCATAGGCTCGTCTCACAACACGCATTTCTGGCTCTATCCATGTAAACAAGTTTCGCTGGTTATTTTGGGTGGTTAATTTAAGTTATTTAAGAATGTAAACGGCTTCTCAATTTATAATAGGCTGATTAGTTTTTCAATTCTCCGGTCCTAACTTTCTGCCATATTTTGCATTAATAGATGTGCAGGCAGCATTACTTTCACTCACAAACTTAGATTGTGCGGCATTTATTAATTTTTTCAAACATCGCCACCTAACCTCAGTTTTGCTATTTATGATATGATCACCATAATAAGGAGAAAAATTAGCTACAATATATACCCTATAACACTAGTGTTATAATTGAGATGATCTAATAAGATGAAATATTAGATCTCTTAAGTAAGATTTAGGGTTTAAACTCTAACTTGTATATGGATAAAACAATTGGATTGAGAGAATCACCTCCAATTAAGCCTCTACAGTACCCGAACCCGAAAGAAATCGGATGAAAAATCAAAAAAATAAATATATAATTATGGCAATATGAAAGTTAATCATTACTAAACATATGCATTACATGACAATTTTTTTTGTTGTACCACTAAAATGAGTTTTGCAATTTAATTAGCTAGTGACAAAACTGATATCTAAATTATCACTATTGCATTTAGTGATATATATATATATATATATATATATATATATATATATTGTGGCAACTTTTCTTATCACTAATTAGGTTGTGACAACTTTTGAACGATTGGATGACAATACAAAAATTATCGTAACTAAATAGATATAATTAATAGTAAAAACATAAAAGATATAGTCAGTTAATTTATATAATTTAAAAAAATCTTCAATTAGTGTAAGGTGGTATTCACGGTGGCTCACTGGCTCCTATATAATTAAGACTCTTAAAGTTTTTTCTTGATTTATTTTTTATAATCTTTTATATTTGTACGAAAATTTTATAAAATTGATCATTTCTACCCTATAAGTAATAAAAACTTTCCCTACTCAATTTTGTGTCTCCTCACCCAATTTTGGGGACATTAAATTTTAAATTTTAAAATAGCAACAACCCTTACAATTGAAAGGATCAAGACAAATATTATATGAAATTAAACTTGCTATTAAGATCTTGTTATAAATTAATTAAATAATAAAGATTATGCTATATTATCATAAATAAATCTTACTAAGCATGATCGTGTTATCATAAATTTGGGGCCGCTACGTCATCGTTTTACAATCATTGAAAAAACTATCAATGGTCCCTTTGCTTCCTTACCAAGTTCACTTGATTTGCTCTATCAAATGGAAACTACAAAATAATTCAACTTTACTCAATTAATGTCGTAATTATTCTCCATATTTTATTTTTCAATTATGCTATAAATTAATTATATATAATCAAGAATAGACAGGAATTTACCATGATAATTTCTTCGAAAACTTATGCAGTCTATGATCAACTCAAATTATGTAAGCAAATGAATTATTTTGTCGATCAGCTTGTTATAATTAGCTATATATGTAGGTTAGGTTAAGAAGGAAAATAATTATTTATTTCTCAATATTGTTTCTCCCAATTTGGTTTTCCAATAAGAGCTCTTTAATTACCATTATAGATTTTTCATTTTTTTGGTTAATTCAAATTACCAATGCTAGTTGTGTTATAGAGGGACTTAAATGCGAGACTTCTGATTAAGCTAGCATAGAGTCGAATGCTAAGCTAAGTTGGTGGTTTACGATAAAAAATTATTTTATTTTAAACTTGATGGTAAAATAATTATTTTAATATAAACTTTGAAGAGCGACCGACAAAGATGGTTGTTCCAATGAACAAATAAATAATAATTACTTACTTGTATTTCTAATAATGTAGATAAAATCGAAGATCAGTAAAATATGGAACTTTAATTTACTACATTGTATCTGAAACAATGCGTGTGGCATTGACTAATTCTTGCCAAGTTCTTTGCTTCCTAGCTTGTCTTAAAAATGTAAAATTAGTACATATGTATATACTTTCAAGAATTAAGATCTAATTAACATGCACGGATACACAAATACATGCATACGGATAAGATAACATAATTTTTTTTTAAAATATTTTGCATCAAAATGGTATCCAATACGATACGCCACTTGGTTTTTTTACGAATGACCTATAAATCAAACAAAGAAAATCAAATCTCTTAGCTATTATACAAACACGTGATTCTTTTCGATTTTTCAATAGAATAAGAAATTCAAAAAAAATTATACCCAAAGCCTCAAAGGTGTCATGTGACATTTATTTTTTAGGTTTCGTTTGAAATATGCCTCGAAAAGAAAGATTCTAATTTTGAATAACAAATATGTCGAATTTGTTACTATAGTTTCACTTTCTTTTTCGGATAATTATGCTTATACTCCTCGACTTAGGAAAAAATATAGCAAGATTCTTCTACTATTAAAAATTACAGACAGACCCTCTAACTATAATTGAAACCTATTAATTTAATATAAAGTTGTGAAATGACTATTATAAATTACAGGTATTTTCATCTAAAAAGAAATTGTAATTGGACCTAAGTGTAAAATGGAACCATAGTTAGGGGCAAATTAGATTTTTTTTTTTTTTTTTTTTTTGTTGACGTATATATGTCCTAATTCTAACCAGAGAATCTAAGTGTTAGACAAAGTCATAATCAGTAGAATGTTCTCTGTAATTTTCAATACTCAAAAAAATCTTACTATTATTTCCCTTAAATTAAAGGGATGTAAGTGTAATTATCGCTTCTTTTCTTTAGCATGCATTCCATGATTCCATCTATTTCTCACTATTGTGACGGACTTTAAATTCATCCAGTATTTGGGTCATTTCAAATATTTTAGATTAATTTTTCAAATCTAAATTTTACAAAGACACTTGAGATAAAAGTGAAAAAGTATAAGTTTCTTTATTATTATATTTTAACATTATAGTCCATAAAACAGTAACTTTTAAATACTTCAACACAAAAATAAATGTAAGAAATGAGAATTATGTATTAAATGACTAATACGAAGAAAAAATATTTACTGTACTCCTATCTAAAATTCCATATATATTAACAGGCATATTTTAGTTAATTTTTACAGGATAAATGAGAGTCTTTGATGCACGGACACACTAAAAAATTCTACCATACAGGATTGTGTCGTATTCGATATTTATCTAGTATAAAACATTGCTAAAAATTTGTATCGTGTTGTGTTCGTGCATTAAAAGTCGGAGTATAAGACATTAAAAAATGAATTTCTCTTTAAATTGACAGATGTAAACCCAACCTTTGAAACCAACACAAAAAGTCAAAAGTCGACCTAAAACACATTACACACCGATCTTCGTAACTGATTTTAAACTCAACGCAGACAATTGCCGCACCAATAAATTCTAGCCTGCACCTGAGCTCACCAGATCATACCCTCTCAGTCTATAAAACCTCCCTCTTCTCTGCCCCCACACTTTCACACACAATCACACACATTGAAGGTGTTCTTCCGCCATTTTTGTAACTGTAATTTTTCCTTGAAAGAGAAATGCCTCCAGAAATCTCGTTCTCCCCCAGTTTCAACACATATTCCAATAGCAAAATCTCCGAAATTGCGGCCAGGGTCGTCGAGGAATTCGACTCCGATGGATTCTACGACGAGCTTTACCTCAAAAATGGAGAAGGAGAAACTTCGAATGATTCGGATGAAGAAGACGAAGAGGATGATTTTGAGTTCGCGTTCGTGACGAGTGATTCCGATTTATCGCCTCCGATTGCAGCAGATGAGATCTTCCATAACGGCGAGATACGACGCGATTATCCGGTTTTCAATAGAGATTTGTTGCTTGGGCACGTGAAATACGAGAACGAAGATAACAAGGAGAATCCCGTCCCGGATTCGGTTTCTTCTAAGGGTCCGAAGATTAGAATTCCGTTGAGGAAGCTGTTTATGGAGGAAAGGGAAACGACGATGACGATGACGTCGAGCTCATCGGACTCCTCCGACGAGCTCGATGGCGTGCCGGAGGAAACCTACTGTGTGTGGCGGCCGAAGGCAGCGGCCGCAGGGGATGAGGAGGATGGGCGGTGCAAGAAGAGCAACTCCGGTGGCTGTTATTCTAAGAGATGGAAGTTGAAAGATCTTTTGCATAGGAGCCATAGCGATGGAAGGAAGGAGAATTTCATGTTAAAGGAAAATGAAAAGAAAAGTGCAGAGACGCCGGCGGGTGGCGGGAAAATGAAGATGGCGACGGCTGATCCTCCGCCTCCGCTGTATAATCGGGACAGTGGCGGGAAGCAGCGGCCGTACAAGCAGGATTTAGCGGGATATTTTGGGAATGTAAACGGATTGAGTAAAAATTTCCAGCCGTTTTGAGGTTTAGGCTGTTTTCTTCTAATCTTTCTTTTTTTATTTGTTTGTTCTTTTATTGATAAAAGATGTTTTAATTATTTTTGAACTAATGTATATGATTATTACATTATAGGAAATTAAAGTATTTTGATGGCTTTTATAATGTATGTATTAATAGTTTCTTAGTTATTTTTTATATTTTTATTAGAAAAAGGATTAATTACGTATAGAATTCACTGGAATACTGAAAATTATAAATCTTAATCAAAATACATCTCAGGGGAGTTTGGAAATTACCAAAAATTCCAATCGTCGTTAATATTTTTTTTTTTTTCTAACAAAAATAGTTGGGTACGCGCACTCAAAAACACATATTGGCATATTCCATTGTCTTCTTAACATAAACCCTAGCACTGTAAAACTTTTTAGCGAAAATGGGGCAATCTCTGCATGCTCCCTTCGTGAGTTAGAATGAACTGCCGGAAGAAGTTTTAGATTGTTTTTTAGCTAAGAAAACTAGATTTGACTAGTTCTTGTAATTTCCTTTGCTGAAAAAAAAATGTGTAAAACTTTTTTAGTAATTTCCAAACTCTCATATGGTGTATTTATAATATTTTAACGAAGAGAGATGAACTTGTAATTTCTTATATTCCTGTGGTTCTATATGTAATTAACCTTAAAAAAGTGATATTTGTTCAGACATATAACATATTTATGAATGGTTGCATCCTTTTCAAATATCTCTCTAAATTTCAAATTTTCAAAAATTAAAATTTAAAAGGAAAAAAAAGAAAAAGAAAAAAGACAAAAGTATCTGTCTTTCATGGAGCTTAAAGAAATTAACAGAGAAAAAATCAAATTTGAAACTATAGAACAGACAAAGAAAAAGTTCCTATATAAAAGTTGGAATATCACCTTAACAATTTGAAATGATCCGTAGTTTCAATTTGTTTTTGAAATTATATATCCATTTGTTATATTCTTCTAAAGAATGGAAAAGTTTTTGAACATCTCCTGCTTTCACACTATTTCAAACACAGTCACAGATTGTGTGTTAAAATCTGGTCATCACCTAAAAGCTCACCTAAAACATAAAAAGTGATTATACAATTCATTAGCTCTGGCAACTTTTAAGAATATATGTTATATTTGGGGTGGGCCGTTGTTTTTTAATATAAATCGATAGATAGATAAATATTTGATTTGCATTTGATTCAACTTCCACTTTAAAGCTAAGTTATTACTTTAATATTTTATTTTCTTTCGTTTCCTTTAAATCAAATCAAATTCACATAAAGAATCCCACGAAATTAAATAATCTTATAAAAAACAGCATTTTAGACCAAAGAGCAAGAAGTAACACCGAGAGAGACGGAAGCATAAATTTTAGTGAGGGAACGAGATTAAAATATCTGAAGTATAAATACAAAATAGAAATTTTAGTGAGGGGCGGAAGGACTAAAGTGCAACGAAATATTAACTTTAGAGTATATGTCACGATTTAAAATATTAAAGACTGATATGACACACAAATCAAACAATAGGGACGAAACATCAACATTTTGTTGTCTTTAGAAGAAGTGAATTGGTGCAGGTTTCACAATTAGCCATTAGCCATAATACAACTCATAAATAAGTTATAAATTCTCCCTACTAATTACAGTTGTATTTTGAAATACTTGAACTCGAGATCTCTAATTAATTTAATATAATTTCGAACTATTAAGTTACTTCAGTTGGTGGTCAAGCAATCTAACATGCTTATCCTTTCTTTGGGGTTTATCTAACATGCTTATCCTTTCTTTGGGGTTTTTGTTTTAATTTTCTGATGAATAAAAATGAAACTTTGTAATTTATACCAACTTTTGGGTCTGTGTCTGACCCATAAAGCTCTCACCAAAAAACAAGGCCCAGCCCACTCATAGCCATAGGAGTTCAAAACATTTTAGATTGGCCCAATTTGGGAAATGAATTTAATCATGAACTTTGTAAATGGATTTAACCTAAAATCTAGGGCCGGATTTAATTGAGATATTGGACTTTTTCATTGACAAGAGTATTTATTTGACGGATAAGATCCTGCAAATATAAATATCTAAAATTCCAAGTAGTTTACATGTTTTCTTTTTTTTTTCTAAAAGCATGCACACAATTCGACCTTGTCATTGCAATGAAAAGAACCCATTTTCAATTTTAAAAATTACACTTAAGACCCTAAAAGAGTTTATAATATTACAAATAGCATCCAAGTGAAATTTATGAGCAATTTATGGTATAAAAAATAAGGGTATTTTCAATATTTAATATTCATTTTTATAACGTCATCCAGTACATAACAGAATCCTAATATTTTGATGTATTTTGTAATTATTCAATTTGTTGCGAAGTATAACTGTAATTATTTAACTGAGAGGATCATGAATTATAGTTTAACAAGTCCATTGGGATCTAATTGTAAATATTTAATACAACAAAAAGGAATAAATACATTAATTTCCTTTAAAGACAAGTAGAATGTGGATGAAATATTACCTTAGGTGACAGCAATATCCAGACCATAAAACATTAGGCCCACCATCAAGAAGTAAAGTATGGGGGACCAATTCCAAATACAGATCTGTTACATTTTAGCTGGAATTGATTTCGACTGCAAATAGATCTGTCTGTCATGGTATTGGTGGCCCATCCAACTTATTATTTTTTTTTTTTCTCCTCTTCTTTTTCCATCTTTCTTTTTTGGGAAATTTCCCACAGAAATTACTGTATCATGAAGGGTATTTTGGTCCATGAATTACATGGATAGGTAATTTTTGGCTGTAGTTCTAAAAGAAAGTTCATGATATTTTTGTGTAAGTTACAACATGTTCGATTCCGTAGATAAATTAGAGGTTTGTTTCTTTATGGAAAAAATACTGAAATCTTGTATTCTAATGGATACGGACAGTCTCTTCTAGATTTGCAAAACATTCGTAAATACGAATGAAACCTTGAAATATTATAAATGTTTTCAAAGGCAACGAAAGTCAACAATTTTTCGTTAGTTTTATGGAATATTTGTAATATTTCGCAAATCTCAGAGTAAGTTTCGTAATGTGTCAAGATTTTCAAGGTATGAACGTAAACGGTGTAAAAGCTCATGAAATACTCGTAAGATTTCAAAAATTTAGTCGTGTTTGTGAATTTAAACCTAATCTAAGTGGTTTTTTTGGGGTATTCATACTATAAATAGTATACTACCACCTTTTAAAGTAAAGAAAATAAATTTATTTTTATATTTTGCTCACTAATATTCTAAGGACCAAAGTATGAAATATGGATACGACATGACATGGATATGGTAATACAGATTTTTTTTGATATTTTACACTAGAGAAGTGTTTAATATGGATGTCCAATAAGATATAACATGAAAAGAAAACTTTATGCAGAGCACAAATGAAGAAAAGGCCAGATCAATAGGAAATAAGATGAAAAAGTATAGAGAAAAACAATATACAGTTACACATTGCACCTACCATCTTGATGATGACTGAATGATTGGTGGGCACCAATGTGATTAGGCATTTAGCTCTTAAAGCCTTCACCTACTCAAGAATCAAGATTTTATTTTCATCTTTTCATAATTTTCCTGTTAAAGAAACATATTTTCATGATTTATATAAAAAAAACTGAGAAATATTTTCCTGTTAAAGAAACATTAAGTGTTGAAAGAAAAAAAAAAAAAGAAGAGAAATGTTTGATTCTTGGAAAAACCAACATTATCCTTCATTTAAATGAAGGTTAGTTACATACGGTCGGTGAAATTTGTGAGAGAGAATGCAATATCAGGAGGCTGTTGTTAATTTCTAAAACATCATTAAATTTTTCTATTTCGACAACACCTTTTCTATATTTAGACAACACCTCAGGAGTAGTCGGTAATTATCCCTTTTCTCTTATACAAAGCCGTTACATATCAATCATCTACATCAAAATATAAGATCAAATAAAATCAAATTGAAGAGAGAGGAAAAGCAGTATCAAATCCAATATATTACCAATATACAAATGATGAATTGTACACGAAAAACATGATCAAATAAATTATTAAGAATTACAAGTAACAACCACTTTGTAACCACTACTACAGCAGAGCATATGATTCAATACAACAGCCTGGAAAATGGCATCCAACAACATCAGAACAACAATTTAAAAATCACCAAACTCAATCAAACGTATACCCTTCTTTTGCTTTTTTTCTTTTAGTGTTGGTAGCTTGGTATAAATAAATATTGTAAAATCTTCCTGTACAGCTAAAACTTCATCACACTTTGATGCCACCATTCTTTACAGTATTCGCATTCGGGTTCGAATCAAGAAGTGTTTCCAAAGATCGGTTTTTCCTATTCCTAGCCCGGCCTGCCTCCTTTAACAGCTCAGCCAACCTCTTCTTCTCATCATCGACGTCTGGATTTGCTGTCCCGAGCTTTTCCTCTCTCATCCCAACCACAAATTCAAGAATCTCAATAGCATCATCCAATCTATATTAAAGTATCACAAATAAGTAAATAAATAACAGGATATTTTGTTTTTCCTGAAGCATATGACTAGAATAGAACGGCGGGTCAATTACATCAATACTCCCTCCTAGACTCTAATACTACCCGTAAGTTTGAAAAAACTACAACCACTCCCTAAATTATTCAAAAACTACACAAACACCCTGTAATGGGGGGGGGGGGGGGGGTGATGTTTGTAATTTTTAACAATTTTTAGGGAGTGATTTATAATGTTTCCAAATGCAACCAACTGTAATATAGCAACCTTTGAAGGGGTGTAAATGTAATTAAGTCTAGAACGAACATAAATAGATAATTCTTACCTGCCAACAGCATCATAAGTTCCAGCAAGATTACTGTAAACTCCAAGCGTATCAGGATGACAGGGTCCGTATTCTTGCTCCAAAACACCCCTTGCTTCTTCAAACAATTGTACAGCCTCATTAATCGCGTAACGCTGCACGCAAGCTAAGCCCATTTGATTCAATGCTATTCCAAAGAAAGCCGACTTTTTCTCCCCACTAGCACGAAGCTTCATAATTGCACTTCCAAAGGAATTATACGACTCGGAGTAGTTTCCCAACATATAATACATAACTCCCATCTGAGCTTCAATGCCAGCAATTGTGTTTTGCTGACCTGGTGCATCGTTATATATCTTCAATGCCTTCTTAAGCAACTTTAAAGCCTGATCGAGCTCGTCCATCGACTCATAAATAGCAGAAATATCAGTCAAACCACTAGCAATCTCCTCCGGAGCAATTCCCGGGAGGGGCTTTTCGTATATTCTCAGAGCATTCTCGCAATAGGATCTCGAATCCCTGAATTTCCCTGTTTTGTTGTATAAATCAGCGAGACGGACAAAAACAGATGCAACAGCTGGATGGTTTTCCCCTTTAGAAGACTTGAGAGACGTGAGAGCTTTCTGATAAGCAAAAATCGCCTCATCATATCTATTCAGAGACAGATAAGTGTCTCCAATGCTGCAATCAACAGACGCCACATCAGCTTCCTGCCCGTTTGCCACCATAGCCATGCTGGCTAAGACGAGATGCTCGAGAGCCTTTTCGTGGTCGCCCTTCGACTCACAGATCATTCCCATTAGCCTTCTATCGGCTGCTTCTTCGAGAGAAGCTGGGGAGCCGTTTTCTCTATGTATGTCCAAAGCCATCTGACAAAGCTTCTGAGCTTCATCAAATTGCATGGCTTGAATATGAGCTTCAGCCAAATACCTACACGTTTCCCCAACTCTTGGATCGTTATCTCCAAGAACTTGTCTTTGGACTTCCAAGCCAGTTGTGTAGCAAGAAATTGAATTCTCGAGCTGGCCCAACATGGCATAAGTGTCTCCCAACTGCATATAACCAGCAAATTTAGCAAGAGCGTGATCTTGTCCTTCTTCAATAGAAGGAATCTCAATAGAATGCTCCAAAACGGGAATAGCTTCTCCATATTGGCCTAAACTACAGTGTATTGCTGCAGTTACATGCAAACACATGACCACATCTAAACTCGGCTTCTTCCCATCACAACATTTCTCGAAAGATTTCGCTGCACGAATAGCTAAGTCGAGAGCTTTCCTAGGGTTATCCCCAGAAGACATCAAGTCTCTAGCTTGCTTGAGAAGAAACGGACCAAGATCCGGATTTTCTAACCCGGATTCAGACGGGTCGGATGGATTCCTGTTTTTCTTTCCAGAAACACCTCCAGTCGGTGTCTTTTTCGCATTCTTCTCGGCCCGTTTATCAATAGGCGGCTTCGATGCCGGGCTTTTGCTCTTCGGGCTTGATTTTGAAGAGGCTTCGGGTTTTGACTGTGCAGACGGGGTGGTGGCCCCTGCTGATTGGGAGTTATCCATCTTCACCGTGGATGAACTGTCTTTTTTGGAACCGGAATCGCTGTGATAATCACCATTTTCCGGCTTCCGGACGTCTTCGTCCTCTTCGATTATCTCCACTTCCCTCATCTCTCCTCCCACGAGATGACGCAGCTCCGAATCAATCCTTGATTCCTCACCATCAGATCCGAAACTAGCCCTTGATGGTGACTGATCAGAACTCTGCATATCACACACATTTTCGTAGAGCTGGTCAATGGAGGTCTCGACCGCCACATCAGCATTATCTTCCTCCGCGTCCCCATTGTGGGGCCCTTGCGGAGTCGCACCGCCAGCTGGAGAGTTATTATCCGCCCCCGGGTTTTCTTTACAAGAATTGGAATTTCTATCATCATTCACTTCATTCACAACCCCATCTTCATGACTCTCCCCATCCATAACAATTCCAGGCATGATAATTTTGATAAACACAAAAACCAAGAAAAATCTCTAGGAAACACAATCAATCACCTCCTGCAAAGTCCCAATAGCTAATTTAGAATATCCATTCATACAAATCCTCACACCACAGATCCAAAAACATGAATTTATAACTCATATTGACAAAAACAATGACAAATTCCAAGGAGGGAAACATGCCAACAGATCTTAATCAATCAGCTCAGCTTCTAATATCATAGAAAACATAAAAGTGATGCCCATTTATTAGGAAATTGCGATAAACAAGATCATCCTCATCTATTTCGTACTTACACATGATAAAAGAAGCAAAAAAAGAAATTTTATGCCTTAAAACAGAAACAAACAAATCGAGAAACAGATTTTACGTTTCTGGCATAAAAGACTATAAAGATCATACCTTTAGCAAGAGCCCATGTGAAAGAAGACAACTATGAGTTTGTGTCCGAGATAGAAAGATGGAGAAGTGGAAAAAATCTCGTCTTTTTGGTGGGTTTTACATGTGTGGGTCTGCGTATATAGGATTTTCGGCGATGAGAGTGAAACGGGGACAGGCGGTGGGAATTTGGTAGAAGAGTGAGGGTATTATTGGTATTTCACAGTGAAAAAGTGGCAGAGGTGGAATGTCAGTCGAAAGTGGAAGGCGACTTCTCCCCCAACCCTTTGGCTCTGCAACTGCCGCTTTGCTGTTTTTAATGTATTTATTCTTGTGCCTATCAAGAGCTCGCCACGTGGCGTTACGTGGTTGGTGGGTTTGTTTATTTTACTAGTGTTACCCTTCAACGTATTTGTCCGTGGAAAATTTATTATATATTTTTGTTCATAGATGATCAATTTCAATTACGTATTAAGTTTTAGAACAGCACAGCAATGAATCTTCTAAAATTATGTACTATTAAAAGTGATTTATTGTTACATCCTCCGTTTTAATTACTAGAAATAATCAAAATTGACTACATGGTGTAGTAATATTGTAGCTGCGTGTAATAAATGATTTTAGCCCGTGTTTATTTATTAAACAGTATGAAAATGAAGTGCATCAATTTAGAAATAAATATCAAATTTCCGTTTGGTGGGATGCAGTTCTAAATTCCTGATAAGTAATTTATTTATGAATTTAATGGTATTTATCAGCGCAAAATAACTAATTAATTCTGTTAATTTATAAAGGTTTATTCCAACGGATTTCACGCCGAGTCCGCCCATAATTTTTTAACTATTGATGTAAACAACCTAAACATGTATTTGGCTCACAACTAATCTCTCTAGTAAAATAATAACTCTACATTAATTTCAAGATAAGTAGACGACTTCTAAAGATTTCAGCTCTAATTTAATTTTTATCTTTTTTTTATATATATAAAAACTCATCTGTTCCTTTTGTGTAATTTTCTTCGTGCAAACAAGTAAATATAATTATTTGGAAGGAAAATATGGAAATTTTTATGGTGATCATCCACGATATCTTGTTTTTTAAAACCCATTTATACGAGTCGAGTGAGGTCAGACCAGTAAAATATAAAAGTCTCCTTACGAATGATAGTTGTATTTCCAGAACTTGAGTTCGAACTTGAGACTATTGATTAGACTAGCCTATCACCAAATCGCTAAGTTACAGCACTTGGTATCCACGATTTCTTGTGATCTTGTCGATCAAAGGAGGGATATGAAATCTCTTAAGATCATATAGTATTTCCCTAAAAAGAATAAATGATTAGCATATATATTTCTTTATTTTTTTAAGTAAATGATTTAGATATGATTATTAGTTGGAGTTACCAAAAATTTAGGATAAACTAACTTGGATCCAATGATAATTGAATAATAAAATCACTCAATTTCCCCCAAGAACGGGCCCACGATAGTCTAGACAATGATACCGCACGTACCTTACCTTGCAACGAGGGTAAAATCAAAATAATTCATAAATGCCTTCTAAGGGAGCCTTGTCTTGTTTTTTCTTTAAAAAAAAAAAACATAAAATAAAATAATAATCTATCAATTATACAACTATTCTCAATCAAGAACAAATACTACATAATTATGACCATTTATCAAACAAGAAAACAACCATCAATATAAATAAAACTACCATACACTAGAAAAAAATCTCCCATTTATGGAAATTCGAACTTAAAAACCTCTATGTTTAGGGTCTCAGTTTCCAACAATAAACTAGAGCTCATCGCTCGTTTTTATAATTTTCGATAGTGTTAGTTTTTAGAAAAAGTAAAATAGGAGTTAAAATTTATAAAAAATTAAGAGAGTTTACGGAAAATAACTAAAAGATGACCTACAAAATTTAGTTTATTTCAGCGTGAGTAGTAAAATATAATTCTCTTCCTACAAATACAACATCAAAAGCTTGACACTTGATATCCAGGGGATTTTCGAAGAACAGAATTCTACCTCTCCTACGAACTAGAACTTTGAACTTTGGCAATCCCCTCCTTCTGAATGGCACAAGGTCAACACTGATGGAAATGTCTTCTTTTTGGGATTTGCGGTACTCAGGGAATTATCAGAGATGCCTCTAGCATACGGATTAGAAGTTTCATGGCTCCATGAAACTCGACACTAACTCTATAACTAATGCAGAGCTCTTAGACTTTCGCCACAGTTTGAAATTGGCTTGGGAATTGAGGGGGCGTAAAGTCGAAATTGAGGTTGATTTTCAAGTAGTTGTTACGCTAATCCAGGAAGCTGACACCAACTTTCATTCGCTGGGCATCATCATTGAAGACGTTCGTCTCATGCTGAGAGTATAGGACTCCAAATGAACCGAATCGGTTCGACAAAGGTTCGAGTTCGAATTCGAGAAATACGAACTCAAACTGAACCTAGGTTTGATTTGCATGTTTATCGAATCGAATTCGAAACTTTTGTATATAGATTCGAGATTAGCAAGTACTATATATTTTATTAAGATAATTAATATAAATATTTTTTTAAGTTATGATTTTATTCTCTTAGTTATTTTTTTCTAAACTAAAAATCTAAACAACCCTAATTTCACTACTGCGCAGACCACCACAGAATCACGCTTTCACCCGAAATCGCCGCCTCCTTCAACCAGCGGCCACCGCCCTCCGGCGCCGACGACGCCACCAGCGCACCACCAGAAGTGCCGCCACCACCGCCGCCCACCACAGTCCACACTTGACGCTCCACAACTCATTCCGCCCACCACAAGTAACGACGACCATTAATAGCCCCGCCACCACAAGCCCCGCCACCCACAAATCCCGACGCTCACAAGGCCACAAGCCCCGCCCCCCACAAGTCTCGACGTCACCATCGACTCGATCGTCGCCTATCACCGTGGGTCTTCTTCCCCCCACAAGTGAAGAGGTGAAGTGATATCATCTTAAAGTAGAAGGGGACAAAATTGAAATTTATTTCTTTATTTTAGATGTATTTGAATTATGAATATAATTTTGGCTGAGAATTTGAAGAAGATTCGCCGGCATGTGAAGTAATCGTAACACTCGCCGTAGTAGTCGATTGCTGAAGTTAATGCAACCCCCAATCTGAGGTCGCCCCAGCATCTTGTTCTCCTAAAATGTTGATTCTTCTAATCGTTGTTAAAAACGAAGCATTTTCTATACAAATTTATGTTGTTATTTATTTCGAAAATCACATACTCTAGATTCAGTGATGCATCATTATATCAAAAAGGCCATTAATTTCATATGAGGATACTGGAGATCAGAACGTGCATTACCCGTCACTTTGCATCTTATTATGCTGTCTGTAAACATTTATCTTGTTAAAGATTTATAGCTCAAACGAGCTGATTGATTTCTTCAACCTTCAGATTGAACGTGGATGTAGATTTTATTTTCTTCTTCCTCATTTTGTGTTCTTTGACTTGATTGATATCCCGATGTTTAGTGATGGGCACGAATAGTGTTCTCTACTTTCACTTCATACGTTTATTGTTTCATTGTATTTCAGATAATAGAAGGAAGATGACTCCAGTCTCATCTAAGCTTTATGCAGGTTCTTTTTTTTTTTCTCCCTCTTGCTCTAGAAGTATGAGAAAGTAGTATTTTATCTTCATCTGACTTCTTCTAGTGAATTATTTGCAATTTTCAGATGATGTGAGTCTGTTAATGGTATTAATTGACACCAACCCCTTCTTCTGGAAGTCGGTCAAATCCACCACTCTCAACTTCTCCAAGTTCCTCACCCATGTAATCCTTTCCAACAGTCAATCATTCATTTACAAAAGAGTTGTAATTAATGTTAGATTTTGCGACTTTGAAATGTAAACCAATAAGTGGGCGTTTGCATTGCAGGTACTTGCATTCTTGAATTCGATATTTTTAGTGAATCAGCTAAACCAAGTGGTTGTAATAGCTACTGGTTACAATTCTTGTGACTACATATTTGATTCTTCAGATTCACAGAGCCAAACCCAAAGGGCCGAGTATTTGCTGCAGAAATTGGAGGATTTTGTAGATAAGGACGAGTCACTATGTCATGAGGACTCGGTAGAGGGCCTTGGCCTCTCACTTCTCTCTGGCTCCCTCTCAATGGCACTATGTTGTATCCTCGTGAAATGTGATTACTCCTTTTATAGCTTTTGAAATTAAGTGTAAGTTAGAGGGTGTTTGGCCGAGCTTATAAGATCTTCTAAATAAGCTGTCTAGGAGCTTATAAGCACCCATAATGTGTTTGGAATTTTTTTTTACTAGAAGAGCATCTAAGTTGTTAAAATAAGATGTTAGGAGCTTATAAGTTCCTCTAAAGACTAAAATAAGTGGGGCTATACCAGCCTATTTTCGATTAGTATATTCCCCTACTTTTTGCCCGTATCTTATAAGCTCATGACCTTAGATTTATCCAAACACTTTGGGATCTTACTTTTATAACAAGATCTAACATCTTATAAGATGCGAGAGCTTATAAGCTCCTTATGATAAGCTTAGCCAAACACCCTCTTAGTTTATTGTGTGATGGTGTTAGTGCCAGTTAGTGTGTGCCTAATATCAGAAAAGATTTTGTTTTATGTGACTTTGAATGACTGAATTAGATATTCAGAGGGTTATTCGATCAGGGCCGCTTCATCCTCAGCCACGGGTGAGTTTAATCAGTGGCATAATTAATCTTCTATTTGTGGAATAGTTGCTTAAGACATGTTGTTTTGGTGATAACAGAAAAACACAAGTAATTGGTAACTGATGAAGTTAAGATAGTACTTTCAACTGCACAAGATATCATTATGTCCCAAAATTCTTATTCGTGTAAAAGGTTCTTACTAATTTGTAATGACAGATATTATGCCTGCAAGGATCTCCAGATGGACCTGGACAGTATGTAACTCAGCTCTCTGAACTCTGAAATTATTTAATGTTCACCTGCGTTTATGCTCAACGGTTTTCCTTTGTGTAGATATGTTGCAATCATGAATTCGATTTTCTCTGCGCAACGCTTAATGGTAAATAGTGAAACTTTAATATTATATCTTTTATTGTCATATTTGCTGCAACTCTGTTCTAATTCTTTCATTTATAATTCCTCTTTCAGGTTCCTATAGATTCTTGTGTAATAGGAGCTCAGCATTCTGCTTTCCTGCAGCAGGTAAGATATTCTCAAAAGTGTTAAAAAATTTGTTTGTCAAATATTCTGATCATAATATAGAGCATTTCATTGGTCTTTTTGTTGTTAATGGTTTATATTTCTCAACAGGCTTCTTATATAACTGGTGGAGTATATCTGAAGCCTCAACGATTGGATGGACTGTTCCAGTATCTTTCGGTAGGTATCCTTATTGGCTGAGTTAAATAATATAGAACTTGGTTTTCCTGATGTGTTCGTTTTGTGTGAAATATGAAGTTTCTTAATCCTTCTTATATTTACAATATCTTATGCAGGATAATTACAAAATCCCTCTTGAGGTTTACTTAAAATTCCAACACACCATCCAAACCTTGAAACCTTACGAGTAACCCCTGAGTTTATGCCATTTACATTCACCTTGAAACCTTGAAACATTACGAAACAACCACGAGGTTTGTAAACCATTACAAATACCTCCCTAAAAATAAAGGAAAATCGTTGACTTTCATTGGCTTTGGGGGTATTTGTAATGTTTCAAGGTTTGGGTGGTGTCTGCAAATGTTTTGCAAACCTCGGGGGCTATCTGTAAAGTAGGGATGTTTGGATGGTTTTCTGTAAAAAGTGCAAATCTCAGGGTGGTATCCGTAAATGATCCTATTTATGCCATAATTCTGAATGTCTTTAGAGTTGTCAAATTGCTTCATAATTCCTATTTCGTGATAAGCTACACAATCAATATCTAAAATATTGTAACAGTAAGCAATATGAAGAACTATGTCTGTTTCTCAATGACTTAATTATTTGCTCCTGTTACTAACTATTTCCTATATATCTCTCATTAACTGTCACATATATGCTTTGAAAGAAGAAATTATTTAGCATTGTAAGTTAATCTACTTGCTTCACTCCATTGAATGTGATGTTATTTGTCATAATGCAGACAGTTTTTGCTACTGATTTGCATTCTCGTGCTTTTCTACAACTTCCTAAGCCGGCAGGAGTTGACTTTCGCGCATCGTAAGTTGCTTTAAGAATTATTGAACTTCATTTTATTGATCTGATCTTAGCATCAAAATATCCTTACGTCTTATATACCATTTTCAATTTTTTTGCGAACTTCACAATTTTTTTCACTCTCTTTTTCTTTTTGCTTTCCTGGTTCATCGAAATGCCAACTGGGTTATCCCTGCACATTAGAAATAAACTATCTGGGGACCTTTTTCTTGATTTTCTCCTCGATGCCACCTCATCAATATATGCAATTTGTAATTGGGTATATTCAATATTTAATTGGATATTCATAAGATCTTATTTATGTTACGCATCTGCAGATGTTTTTGCCACAAGAGCACAATTGATATGGGCTACATATGTTCTGTTTGTTTATCTATTTTCTGCAAGCATCAGAAGAAATGTTCTACATGTGGGTTAGTTCCAACTTTCTCTTTTCACCACTACTATTAATTTTATTAAATGGGATATTTACCAACAACCCCCTGGGGTTTGGCTCAAATACAAGAAACCACCCTTGAGGTTTGAGAAATTACCAACTCCCCCCCGAGGTTCACTATCTCTTTCACGAACTACCCCTGAGGTTCACTATCTTCCGTTAGCCTCAAAACCTCAGGGGGCAGTTGGTAGTTTCTGAAACCTCAGGGGTTTGTGGCGGTGGTGTTGGTAATTATCCCTTATTAAATTTTTGGGCTCGTTAGCCATCTTTATAGGATTCATAGGAGTTTCGGGATAACAATTTGTATGACAAAATTACCCTCTTTACGTTCGATATATTTTCTTACCGTTTCTTGCATTTGCAGATCAATATTCGGTCAGGCTCAGGCTCAGGCTCAGGCACAGGACTCCTCAACAACGGAACGGAAGGGGAAAAAGCCAAAAATATAAGTTGCAGTTAGAAATATAATTTGCTAGAAATATAATTTGCTATAAATGATTTTGTTGCATTTAGAGTTCATCAGAAGGCATATCATCATCTCTTTGAGACAATTTGCCACCAATTCAAGGCTCTTTTTATTCAAATATTTTGTAACACAATTGTACCTTCTGATATTCTCTTCAATCCAAATCACATGTATTAGTTGATATTTGAAAAGGGGAATAAAAAAATAAATTAAATTAAATTTCTCGTTTTAAATTTCAATTGCTTACTAGAACTTGCAAATATTGTCTGCTTTGGGTGAAACCAAGCCTTTAAAACTGTTTTGATTTTGAGCAAAGCCCAAAGGAAATGTACCATCCATAATGCCCCGTAATCTACTTGTAGATATTGTCTGCTTTAGGTGAAACCGAGTCCGCCATACTACGAGCTATATATTAATATGGGCAAGATACAGTTTGCACCCCTGAACTATCGTTGTTGTCTCATTTATCCCCCTTAAACTATCAAATATAACACTTACCCCCTCAATAAAATATAGACTAAATTGCCCTTAAGTATATAGAAATAGATATACATTTATATAGTTCACAAAGTATATTAAGTAAGTATCTTATATAAATTCAACTAGTTAAGTATCTTATATACTATATGGATTTTTTATAATTCATTCAATTAATATTTTTACTTTTGACAAAATATAAAAAAACAATTCCAGTTTGCTCTAAATTTTGAATTACCCTCTTTACGTTCGATATATTTTCTTACAGTTCCCTGCATTTGCAGATCAGTATTTGGTCAGGCTCAGGCTCAGGCATAGGACTCCGATCAATAAGGGAACGAAATGGGAAAAAGCCAAAAATGGATGCTTAGAATTGAGATTGAGCTGTTTATGAAGGCTCTAATGCAAATATAAGTTGCTGTTAATGATTTTGTTGCAGTTAGAGTTCTGAGTCAATTTGCCACCAATTCAAGGCTCTTTTTATTCAAATATCTTCTAACACAATTGTACCTTCTTTCTTTTGGAAGGGAATTTGACATAGACCACATGAGTGAATTTCAATCAACGCTCTTTTGATTCTTGCTCTTTCGAGATGATTTCAAAAAAAAAAAAAAAATAAAAAACAAACAGGTAGGGGAGCTATAATTGTAAACCATGATCGAATCTATGGAAGCATTGGTTTATACATTTCTTTTAGTCTCGACTCTAGGGATAATTTTTTTCACCATCTTTTTTCGAGAACCACCTAAAGTTCCAACTAAAAAGTGTGATGATTTTTCAATATCTCAATTGATATAGATCAGGAGGGTTGCTCTGGCTCCTACAGTACCGAGCCCGAAAAAAATTAGGTGAGAAACCCGAAACCAAAAAGAAAGGGAATTGGGCTTGGATAGGATTTGATGGGCTTCATTTTTATGATTATATGAATTTGTGGGAGAATTTTAATATGTTTCTTAGGCTTTATATATATTTATTTAACATTTAAGCGCTATTAAGTTAATTAATTCTCACAAGTTCAGCAGTTTGTTAGGCGTATATTTTATTTGCTTTGCAGTTTTTAGATACTTACTAGTTGGGACGGAATCTAATTGATCTTGTAAACTGTGGTTGCACTTTGTAAATAATGGGACCAATTAACTATGAAACTAAGAGGGTGTTTGGGTGAGCTTATAAAGCTCTTGAAAACATCTTATAGTAAATAATGAGACCAATTAACTATGAAAATAAGAGGGTGTTTGGGTGAGCTTATAAAGCTCCTGAAAACATCTTATAAGATGTTTAAGAACTTATAAGATGTTGCAAAATGTTTGGTAAATATTTTTTAAAATGAGTTTATAAGCTCTTAAAATAAGATGTTAGGATCTTATAAGCTCTTTAAAAATAAGTTAGAAATCCCAACTTATTTTAAGATCTTAACATACTTCCCTATATTTTGATTTTTGACCATGTTAATAATATAATTGACATTACTAACATCTTATAAGCATATGGTTTTATTTTTTATCCAAACACTTTTAGATTTTATTCTTAAAATAAAATTTAATATCTTATAAGCTCTAAAAACATCTTATATAAGATGTGAGAGCTTATAAGCTCTTTAAAATAAGTTTAGCCAAAACACCCTCCAAATCTAAATTGTGGCCCCATAAACGATATTTTCCGTTCAAATCTTCAAAAAAAAGTGTACTTCAAATGGTGAACTGTAAATATGGAAGGAAGCAAATATAACTTGGTTTTCAAGTTTGACTTTTAATTCCAAGAGTACAAGTCAATGTTTTCCACTCTGAGCTTGAAGCCTTGAATAGTTTCCAAATTCCCACTCAGACATAGCTGTCAAGTGTCAAGTGGAAAGAGAGCCCAACTCCCAAGGCCCAAGACTACATATCAATAAGGGCTATATAACTCTTTTTAGTCAAAATATTTCATTTAGAGGAGTTTTTATAATTATGAAATTCTTATAGAATGTAAATCTAATATTTTAATTAAAAGGGTTACAATTTATAATTTAATAAATTTTTTTAGGGTTAAAATAAATACATGATGATTCCAGCTATCCCTAAAGTATGACTTAAATACCAAATATTTCATGAGATTTCAGAAATTATCAACTCTTCCCTAAAGTTTTAAGTCTGATGAAAAAACTAACAGCAAAGGTAAAATTATCATATTGTACTTGATAGAAAAAGCTGAAAGAAAAAAGAAAATTGTTGATTTAAAAAAAAAACCAACACTATCCTTCATTAAATAAATGTTTATATTTTGATGAATAAATAAATGTTTATTACTAACTGTTGGTGATGTTTTCGAGAGAGAGTGAAATCTCAGATGACATTGATAATTTCTGATAATTTTTTTTCTTTTGTATTTATGTTATACTTAGGGGCGGGTAGTTGGTAATTATCCCTTTAATAATTGAGACAAATTTCTTTTTCGTTCTTTTTTTGGTGGGTGGGCGGACCACCGATTGATGCAAGTCGTCAAGCACACCGTCCTCTGCTATGTGCAAAACTTGAACTCCAAATCATAAATATCCTCATAAACTAGTGGCAACAAACAATTACACTAGTTATCATCTTTCCTTTCTACAAACAGTACTGGCCATAATTTGTTGCTTCTTTGATCAGAGCCCAGAGGACCTTAATGGCAGCATATGCAGCACTAGTTTCTCTTATGCATATTATCGACCAGTTCCAGAAAAATACTCGCCATTCAACTTTTCCTGATAAACAAAAGATTGAATCTCTCCGTGATAAGGTTGGTTTCTTTCAAGAATTTGTGGAGGATTTTTCTCGTGGAGATAGCAAAGAATCTCAAGTTCTTGAGGGCAAAATTGCATATGCAGCTTATGCAGCTGAAGATGAAATTGAATCTCATGTAGTGGATCAAATTCTTGGTGGACTCACAAGTTCCAGTTTGCTTGATCTACACAAAGTGCTTAAAAAGATGGATTCTATCAAGGAATTGGTTATGGAGGTTAGAGAAAAATGGAGATTAAAAGATAATTACACGTCTACACATTCAGTGCACTTCCTCTGTGGCCTGCAGAAAATCATGGAGAGCTTGGATTCCATTGGGAAAAAAGTTAAGAAGGGTAAAGAGAAAAGGCCCATATATTCAATGCCATCTTCGTCATCAAGACATATTCCTACCACAACCACGGTGGGGTTAGAAGACGACTCGATTCAGCTAATGGAACGCCTCATTGGACAACATTCTGATAGGCAAACCATCCCGATTGTTGGCATGGGTGGGATCGGTAAGACTACTCTCGCTAGAAATGTTTATGAAAATCCAATTATCGTCCAACACTTTGACGTTCGTGCTTGGGTCACAATATCTCATAGCTATAGTGTGCGGGAAATTCTTTTACAACTTCTTTCGTGTTATAGAAAGCAAGGGAGTAGTGAAAATGAAGATGAGTTAGGAGAAAAGTTATACAAAAGTCTATCAGGTAGGAGATATTTGATTATAATGGATGATATATGGAGTATCGAAGCTTGGGATAAGATAAAGTTATTCTTTCCAGATAATGGAAATGGAAGCCGAATCGTCGTAACTACTAGGCTGTCAAACATGGCTATTCATTTTGGCTCTTGGTGCCTTGAAATGAATTTTCTAGATGAAGATAAGAGTTGGAATCTATTTTGTGAAAAGTCATTTGCACAAGAAGGATGTCCTCCAGAATTAGAAGAAGTTGGAAAGAAGATTGGTAAAAAGTGCAAAGGACTTCCTCTGTTGATTGTTGTGATTGGGGGACTTCTTAGGAAGTCCCAGAGAACACAAGAATACTGGGAGAATGTTGCGAAAGATATAACCTCGCTTCTCGATTCCGGAGAAGATGAGCATTGCTCGAGTGTATTGTCTTTGAGTTATTACCTGCACACCTAAAACCATGTTTTCTTTATATGGGAATCTTTCCAGAAGACCACGAGATTCATGTTTCCCAGCTTATCAAACTTTGGGTTGCTGAGGGATTCTTAAAACCAAATAAATCGAAAAGTTTGGAAGAAGTCGCCGAGGGCCACTTAAAGGATCTCATTGACAGAAATCTCATTATAATTCGTCGTCAAAGCTCAAATGGCAAAATTAAAACTTGCAGCGTTCATGATATTTTAAGAGATATATGCTTAAAGGTAGCTCGAAAAGAGAAGTTTCTTTGTGTCGTAAAAGCACTCGACATTCCACACAGCATGGATAGGGAGCGCCGCATTGTATTTCATGAAAGCATTCCAACAAAAAAGTATCAGCCTCAAGTATTTCATGCTTTGCAATCAGCATCGAATGCTCGTTCTTTGACATGCAACGGGGGTCCACTAGGACCACTACTGCTTAAATTCAGACTGTTGAGAGTACTGAATATGGCCGATAGATACTCCCTCGAAGCTATCTTCAAGCAAGTTAACTTGCGGTACCTTGCTTACAAACCTACTTGGAGATCCATATTTGAGCTTCCTTCCTCAATATCACTACTTTGGAATCTACAAACATTGATTATTAGAGGCGGCTCTGAGCGAATTGTTGCACCATCTGAAATTTGGGAGATGCCGCAACTTAGGCATTTGGAGTTGGATGAGATTTGTCTTCCCGATCCTCCTCTGGTTGATGACAAATCTGTTGTTTTGGAAAACCTACAGACGCTTTTCATAGTAGTAAACTTCAGGTGCTCTGAGGAGGTCGTTGAGAGAATCCCCAACATCAAGAAACTGAAAATCAAATATGATGATTTTTCAGGTGTAAGTGATTCAGGGTCATCATATTACTGTCTCTACAATCTCGGATCTTTCAGAAAGCTTGAGTCACTAAAATGCTTATTTTATAAACAGCCAAATCGCTGCGATTTGCTGCGGAACCTCACATTCCCGAATTCACTCAAGAAGTTGACTCTGAAAAATTGTAATCTCCGTTGGGAAGATTTAACGATGATTGGTTCATTGCCTTGTCTTGAAGTTCTCAAATTGAAATTGGATTCGGTCGCAGGACCTGAGTGGAGTCCTGTTGAGGGGGAATTCCTCCGCCTGAAATTCCTGCAAATTTATTGCTCCAGTGATCTGATTCGCTGGAATATGGACGAAACCCATTTTCCGATTCTCGAAAAGCTTATTCTCGAGTGTTTTTCCAGCTTGGAGGAGATCCCTTTAGGTATTGGAGACATACCAACACTTAGATCAATTCATTTGAGAGAATGCAATTATTCTTTCATCGTTTCTGCCAAGAAAATACTAGAGGAACAACAGAGTATGGGAAATGAAGGCCTGCAGATACGAGTTTGGTACTGGCATAAGTTGGAAGAACTGGAGAGCGACGATTTTCAAGTTGAGATTGTAAGTGCTGATTATACTCCAAATTATGAGCAGAAATGAACCTCATACGCGATGTATATTTCTTATTTCTTTAATATTTTATTCCAAATAGTGTTGTACATCAGATCAACCTTCCCTCTAGAACAGAAGCAGAAAAACAATATACTATTAACCTATCAGTATGACTGTGTATGTACACCTTCCGGATTCGTTTGAAAATGAAATACTCGTGCAGTAATATATATATATATATATATATATATATATATATATATATATATATATGTATATAGTGAAAAAGATTGATGAGAGGATCAAGTCGAGTCCAGGTTGCAGAGGTTGTAACCGGATACGAGTGAACTCACAGCAAACGCAATAAAAGCTAAGAACGACATAGCAATCGATGCGCTAGCCATTAATGTAAACTGATCTCCACCCCAGTTAGAAATCCAGTCGTCTACCCTCGTTGCTGCTGACGATGATGCTGACATCAAAAGGTATGCTAGAATCTGCTACAGATAAGAAATAGTAAGACAAAATTTCCTCTAGCAATAATTACCAACTGCCCCCCTAAGGTTTCAAACATTACCAATTTTCCCCCAGAGGTTCACTATCTCTCTCACGGGCTACCCCTTGAGGTTCATTATCTTCCATTAGTACTTAGTTCCATTAGCCTCAAATCCTCAGGAGGGAGTCGGTAATTTCTGAAATCTCAGAGGATTTTCTGTATTTGAGCCAAACCCCAGGGGGTAGTTGGTAATTTATCCCTTTCCTCTAAGAAAAAGTAAAAACAAGAGGAAATAAGAACTTGCCTGATCCATTGTGAAATCAAAATGGTAACGTAGAGGGTGAGTAAATACATGTTTCCCCGTGCCCAAATGGTATGAGAGATCAAAGGCTTGGAAAGCAGAATACACGAATCCAATAACATTTACAGCCAGGCAATATCTGTGTAACAAAACAACATAGATGAGTACAGTATTCATCAAATTTCTTACAACATTATATACAAGCAAGTCAATATCTTTTGAATTCATCAAGAATATGGTCTAGTTCAATTTTGGTACCATACTAATTACTTTTCTCACATCTCATACCACTTTCAGAGCGTATAATTTTCATACGTTTGGGCCCTTTCCATAAGTGTCGAAGGAGCAAAATGCGTGACATTCACGTTAACGTTTAAATCTAACATTTGGAGGGCCATGTTCACGTGAGCGACATGTGTTATGCTCCGTTAACATTAACAAAAAGGGCCGAAAAAAGTATGAAAATTGATATATTTTGAGAGTTATGATATGCAATGTTTGACTAAAGGAACACTTGTTAGTCCAAACTAAGAGGGATATCATCGAAGTCAGAAATACTGCAAATTGCAAGCAATTCATGTCATCACTCATAAACATGGAAAAATGGTTAGAAATTTGAGCAAAAGCCAGAACAAAAGAATTAATACCGGTATTCGACATATCGATCAAAGGAATCGCCACTCCATCCTTGAGTCTTATCAGCAGCCATAACTGAAAATGAAATCAAACAAGCAATCACCTCAAAAACTCTAAACGCCAAAGCCAGCCTTTTCACCACCGTGTTCCTCCCTGATCTCTTCAAGATTGACTCCACCGCCGCCCTCGACCGCCTCTCTCCTCCTACCTCATCCCCTCCATACCCCGCCTCCAACCCACCACCGCCACCGCCGCCTCCAACCGGCTCCACCTTCTTCACTTCCGGAGGCAGCTCCTCCCTCACCATCTTGTTAAGGCCCATAACCACCGGAGGTGCCCCTTTATCCGCCGAATCAAGATTCTCCGGCACGGTTCTCTCGGTAGGAGGAAAGTAGTGCACTCTACGACCATCCTTTCCTCCGGCAGGCGGAGTACTCACCGGAAAATCGGGATTTTCCGAGTTGGGCTTCTCCGAAGGGGGCCACGGCCGCCGCCCCTTTCCTCCGACGGCCGGAATACTAGCCGAAACGTTGGATTTTCTGGGGGACGGCACCGGGGAGTAGTACTTATCAACCACGACGAGGGATTTGCTGTTCTTTTCATCGGAATCGTCGTTTTCCGGCCTGAAAGACGGGTCGTCGGATCGCAGCGGCGACTCCGATCGGAGAGGGGAATGCCAAGAATCGACCTGACTGGTGGCTGACTCGCTGTCGGACATTGATATGTGGCTGTTGCTGCTTTGTCGGAGACTCCTCTTACTATGATTACCGTTATTGTCCGCAGACTCCATTTTCAAATTTCTGAAAAAAAATTAAAATTTTATGAATTGATTTTGTGATCTCTCAAGAAATTCATTGAAAAAGGAGTGAATGAAGTAAAGAATAAACACACTGAAGACCATCTGGACTTGTGTCTTTTTTACATGTTCTGATTCTGTGAGGAAACGATCATGGTAAGGCTTTGTGGACTTTCAGTGGTTTAACGTAGAGTAGCTAGTTTATCCACGTGTCAATCGATGATTGGTACTGTAGGTCGTGTGGGGCCGTCTGGTGAGGTAGACAAGTTTGTTCGGTTAGATTCTCTGCGAATACTTTGGGGGTATAGTGATAATACTTTACGTGACGAGATTGGGCTGCACAGCCCGACGTCGTTTTATTGTCCCCACTACAAAATGATTTTAAGATTTTTTTATACCCATCCGGTTTATTTCAAGTTCCAGATACTCTAGAAATTTAATTGAGGCGATCCTCCCAACTCAAGTATTTCTTTGTATAAATTAGAATTTTGAATCTTAATAGTGACGAAGTTATATATAAGTGAGAGTGTTGTAAATTGTGAGTCAGGTACGCTCCAAATCTTATCCTGACTCCATCACTGCATCCTAAATCTAGCTTAATGATTTAGTGCTTCATCTCATTAAATCAAATGACATTTAATTTTCAGTTAGTATTTTTAAGACCGGACCGGCTGATTCAACTGATAACCGAAATTTGGTTCGGTCTGAAAGACCCACCAAACCCGTTGGTGCCCAAAACCGGACTGAACCGCAAAAATTAACCAGTCCGAAAACCGTTTTTAAGATTCTTACCACTGAAGTAACTACCTAATTGTCTTAACGCCGTAAATTGGATGGAAAGGGATTTCGAATAAAAAATTCTGAAAAAGCTGGTTTAATTGGTATGTAATTCCAATATTCTATCTTTTGAGAATAATGCAGAAAAAAGTAGAGTTGATATTAGTTCAACTATGCTTTAAGTCTCTTTCAGCCAACTCAAAGTATATTTAATTTTGTGTGATTAAATACTTTTATAAAGCTATTGAAAGCTATTTCCAAATTAATTTGGTCGGTTTATTATGGACAAATGTATATGCCCTTTTGGTCAGCCAAAAGTGTGAGATAATTGGGAACTACACGTGGTGGGAAGAAACATATAGTGGGACGATATTATGCACATATATAAATACGACACAATACAAATACGGAAATACAGACATGATAAGACATCAACAGAACATTAATCATCAAATTTCCCCTGTTTCATGGGATCAATCAAGATTCAACATAAAACATTTTCCTACGAGTTCCATCAAGAAACAAGAGCAATACATGAAAATCAGTCCTAGAAAACAATTGGTTAGGTTAAAAAGCACAACCAAAAAATAGTTCAAATTAGCTATCAAGCAGACTCTTCAACCACCACTTGCAAAGGCTGGTTTCTCGTTGTTGTAGCAACATTGGTAGTCGACTCGGGGTCCGTTTGGATATTAGATAATGCGCTCAAGTCAAGATTTGGGAAGACCGAGCAACGGCATCTAGGGCATTTGACGTTTAATCTTAGCCACTCATCAATGCATTCCACGTGAAAATTGTGGGCACAAGGTAGCCCACGAACCTGCATCGTGTCTAGTGAGAAAAGGCCGCAAAAATTAAATAGGGTTGAGGTTTTTCCTAATTACAATCAAGTCCCTGTATTTTCAGAAATTACAAAGAACTCCCTGATATTTCACTTTATGAAAAATAACTCTCATTTGAGGGATTTTGTGCAGTAAAGAGAAATGTAAGGTAGTTTTTTATAATTTCCAAAAGCAGAGGGGATAAATTGTAATTAGCTCAAACCTTGGAGACACGAAATATAATTCCTCCAATCAAGGACAACAAATTTTGATTATATTGAAATATAATTTTTACCTCATTTCCAATGTGGAATTCTTCCAAACATATAGGGCATTCACTACAATCAGTAGGAACTGCTTTCAGCATGAACTTTGGAAGTTCTTGAATAAGTGCCTCGACTGCTTCCCTCTATATTAATGGAGTTAGTGAGTTTTTAGAACAATAAACCTCAATAAAAGAGTAGATCCTTGAAATTAAAATTAAGTAAACTATTTATTTACTTGAGCCGGAGTTAAGTAAATTCCTGGTTGGTATGCAGCTGCATCTGGGCCCATCCCTCTCAGTTCTTGTCCAGCAGCTTCAAAAGCCCAATCGGGAACTCTAACCATGTCAACTAAAACCTGGAGTACGAGTCAGCAGATTATTACCTCTTGTACCAGAAAAAGAGAAAAAAAAAAAAGAACGAGTAAAAAGGTAAACAAAGAAAAAATATATCATGTAATAAACTCGTTCGAACTAGTATCTCAGCAAGAAGATGCATGTTCCATGCAAGAAACCACTAATCAAATTGTAGCACTATCTCAGAAAATCTCAAGCCTGATGCAATTTTAACAGAACGGAGTAATTTTTTTAAAAAAGAACAAATTAAAAATCATACATGGTTGAGAGAATGCTCGTCTATAAAGCCAAGTCTAAACCTTATATTTCCTAATTATTTATGATAGCAGAAAGCACATTAGTCATATTTTAATGTTGATTGAATTAGTCATTGATTGAATATCCCACAAACTAAGTTAGGATGTTGAGAATCAGATTATTAATGGACGAATATGGATACACAATAAGTTCTTAGAGCTTACTCCAAATTCTGAAACAGGGATCCCTTGTTGTGCACGCAGTAGATGTGCATGCCTTCGTGTTAACCACTGGGAGAAAAAAAGTAATAAATAAAGAGGTAAGAACCTTCAGATCAAGAAAGCTACCGGTACCTAGATAATAGTGATCAAATAACAAAACAAGAACTAACCTTTCCAATACAGATGGCAGCGATGCAGATAAGTACACAAAAGCTGAAAAGCAGCCAAATAAGAAAACCCCATTTCTGACCTTCTTCAGGCAACTGAAAACGGTAGCTTACGCAGTGTATGAGATTGAAGCTTATGCTTGGATATGAGTAAGATAAAAATATTAATTAATAATAACTTACACAGTTTCTCGCACTAGTGAACCACAAGCTACCAAAAATAGTCCAAACCCAAAGGAATGGGTATAGTAGCAGAGAAAGAATGGATAGAACAACTATCCGCCCACAAAAACGTCCATATTTTTGCTGCCAGCCAAGATCCCTGAAGCCATGTCAAAATAAATATAACAGGGTCTTGGATGTTAGACATAGAAAAGAAGCCAAGAAACAAGATGAAATTTATGTAGATAGCACAACCAAGAATGTTTAGACTTTAGTAACACTAAGTTTTAGGGATAATTACACAGACATACCTGAGATTTGACGTATTTATGAAAACATACCCTGAGGTTTGGAAAATTATAGAGACATACTTGGGCTGAAGCTGCCATTGAAAACCCTAGTGGAAAATGTACCTCACATATATAATGTTACAAGGATATAAATTGTCATGAAATTACAGTCAAATATTAACCAATAATTGCCAAGGGAAAAGTAGGAACTTCATAAAAAAAATGTGATGATGTCATCAAAATCAGTCCAACCACTTAACGGATATAATGAATTTTTTTTTGACAAGGTATGCTTTTGTAATTTCCCGAACCTTAGGATATGTTAGTGTAACCATCCCAATTTTACATAACGTGCTCCTATAGGCTGTAAGTTGACAAGTATCAATCACTCCACTACATTACAAAATTTTATAAAATCAAAATACTCACATATTAGCAAAATTCAGGCAGAATCTATGATCTAAGATAGAGCTTAACACTTACAGTATGTCGTTCAAAAAATTATTAGAGATATGACATTATAAAAGAGACTCAAGATCTGATGAAAAAGAAATAAAATCCTTACAATCCCATTCCAGAAGCCAGGCCATTATCCGCAAACATCAAGAGCCGGAAAACAAACACCGTGGTATAGTCAACCTAACAAAGTAAAGAAGAAAACACAATGCAATTAACTATAACTTCGAAACGGCATCCAGATGAATTCAACTCTTTCTTCTTCTTATTCTTCTTGAAAAGGCTTAAAGGGTGCTTACCACAATCCAAATGTGCAACGGATATGTACAGAAATGGTACTTCTTCCAATTCAGTACCACGATGATTCTAATGTAAGAGTTAAGAAATACCGCCATAAACATTATAGCAATAAACATTAGATATGCATTGATCATATCTAATACCCCAAAACGAAGTTCAAAGCATGATAGTAAACTAAAAAATCCAAGGAAAAAAGGATCCCATGAAAGAATAATAGAATTCTAACATATGAATTTAAAATAAATCTTGAACATTTAATTTGAGGATACATACTCATGGCAAGCATAGACAAGAAGAACCCATCATACCTGCAAGAACCCACAACCAAAATCATTCCTTTATTCCACAATATCGAAACCCTTTAAGCCAAAACCCCCAAATCATGACTTAAAAATTAAAAGCGCCTCAATTTCGAACCAAAAATAGCAAAATTTTGGGGTTCTCTTTCATTTCTAGGGAAGAAACATCAAAGGTACTTCAAATACTGACCACTTGAAATCAACGCCTTTGATCGCCATTGAAGTCTTTAGCTCTCAACCGGAGAAAATTTGATTCTCATTTCAGCAATCTAAGCATTCAACGGAACTAGCAATTCCCACTTTTAAGCATGGGAAAGGCAACAAAAGAATGGCTATGGAAGAAGTAGAACAGTGGGGGGAGCGCTTTACACTTTACAGAACTGAAGAAGAGGAGTAACTAGTGTTTGGATTTATTTGGATTTTTGCAGAGAGAATGCAAAAGAGAGAAAGAGTTGAAGAGTGTTCTAATAAAGAAGAAGATGGATTATACAAATAAATGAAAGTTTGGTGGGGGAGACGGAGACTTGACGGATGTGTCATCCTTTTTCTGAAAATCTACAGTACTGTATAAATAACTAGCCTTAAATTATTTTCTTTTTCTCTTTTTATATTTGTTGGAAATATTTTCTTTTCTATTTTTTTTATTTTTTATTTTATGGTTAATTACATTTAAACCACCATCAATAGTTTGTTAAATTACAAATCATGATCCGCTTGGTCAAAATATTATAATTACACTAGATGAGAGTTTCGTATTTATAAAAATATCTAATTTTTAAGATTTCATCAGAAGATTTAGCAGAATATTCCTAACAACTTTAAAAATTGGAGAAAATATCACTTTAGTTTCAGAAAGTACACATATTTCATTTTTAGTCTCATACATTACATAAATCTCATTTTACATTCCATAAAGTGGGTAAAATCTCACTCTACGTCTTAAAGTGAGATTTCTATTAATTCTGTCAAATTAAGGCCACGTGCACGTGAAATGCACTTCATGCCTGCCGTTACACGTACCCATTGGTGCAGCTGGAAGAGTATTTATTTGGCAATAAAATGGGTAATAAATAGATATCGCCACGAGCATGATTTGGCTAGAAATGTGTTTCATGCTTGCATTGGATCGAGTGATATTCCCAAATATATAACGACTTATATAATTTCTGATTTACAATTATGATAATCCTATATTTTTTTTTAAAAAAAAGTAATGGATAAAACATATATTTTAGGTCCACAATAACTTGTATCACATTTTAGGTTACCTAGTACTGACTTGCTGAACAATTATGTCATAATTTATTAGGAAAAATATCCAACAAAAGTAGTGGAAACATACTTTAGGGGAAATATAAAATAGCAAATTACATATAAGTCCCTGATATTTGTCATATATACATTTAGGTTCACTTAGTTAGATGCGTTTATTATATTTAGGTCCCTGGACAAGTCTACATTCGATCAAATTTAACGTAAAATGTGGGACTCTAGATGTAAGCGACACCCAAAATCATTTAGTTTAGCTTATATTGTCTACATTTAGGTCTCACCACCGATTTAAAAGCGAATATTAACTAATTTAGGGACTTATATGTAAAAATATTGATCAATTTAGGAATTTATATATAGTAAATATATATAAGTGGATTTAAATGTAAATATGACAAATATCTGGAATCACCGA
Source organism: Verbena officinalis (assembly GCA_958496215.1). Lineage (NCBI taxonomy): Eukaryota > Viridiplantae > Streptophyta > Magnoliopsida > Lamiales > Verbenaceae > Verbena > Verbena officinalis. Next base: position 5,604,949 of record OY292385.1, read on the forward strand.
AAAACATGAGAGATCCAAATATAATTTTTCCAATATAAAAACGAAGGAGTAAGTGGATATTAACTTGCTGAACAATTGTTGTCATAATTTCTTGCATGTTCATTAAATTAATATTATGAATTATGTTCCGAAACTTGGGAAGATTTAAGGTCCCAGCGTTGGAGGCGCTCTGAAGCCATTTTCACTTGTTCATCCCAATCTGTTCTCCACGCCATATAGCTAAGCGCAACCGTTTGAACTAGAACTCCGATATTCATTCCAATCCAAATTCCCTGTTAATTAAGAGTCATGCCATGCCAATAGTATTAAAATAAGATCATATAGGTCAATTTTCCCTTATTACTACTAATTAAGTAGAATTAGTTACGTACCTCTACTTGAAGATGGGTCATGTATCCAAGTAAAGCTCCAATGGGTATTCCAATCACATAATAGCTACAAAGATTGATAATCGCAACCTTTCCTTGCAAACCTGCTCCTATTGCCACCCCTATACATATATGACCAATAATTTCCAGCATTGAGATATATACATAAATAAAAATTATTGTTTATCCATTTTCATCAAATAAATTATCCGATCCTTCTTTTTTTTTTTGGATCCAAACGTATTAATTAAGAACAACCAACCTGACAGTACGGGATAAATGCTCTGAAGGAAAATTGAGATGGCAAGAAGAAAAGAAAGATTTGACACAGTTTTTGCAACTCGTGTGTCGTTGCTAAACAAGTATCCGATGCCATTGCCAAATACCAAGCAAGCAATTGTAAATAAAACACCAATCACAAATGAAGTAGCTATGAGGACTTTGATGGAAAACTTTACAGCTTTGACATCTCCTCTTCCTAGCTCATTTGCAATCCGCACACTGTATAGGAAAAAAATTCAATAAGTTGAGGACTATGTAAAAAAAATGAATCTCCTGAACCTAGATGTAAATATGGCAAATGTCGGAGACCTAGATATAATTATCCCAATTATAATTAATAGAATATAATTACGATACCTGCATAAAATGATATTAAACCTTGAAAATACAAATAAATTTGCAGGGGAACATAGTAACATACCATGCAGCACCAATAAATCCGAGGCAAAGCATGAATTCCCATGACTTGATGTTAAGGCTGCCAATAACTTCTACTTTAGTCAAAACCATCTAAAAACTTGAAAAGCCCATTTATAAATTAAGATTTTATCTGCTACATTTTTCATATTTAGATGGGAAGGAACCAGGAATTTTACTGAAGGATCGAACGAGATTAAAATATAAAAAATATTCGTATGATACAAAATACTTTCTTTATTGAGGGAGCAAAAGAATAAAATTTTGAAGTAGATATGGGCAAATTACATATAGGTCCCTGACATTTATCATATTTATATTTAGATCTATTTAGATGTGTTTATTTCATTTAGGTTCCTGGACTGGTCTAATTTTGTCAAATTTAACGTAAAACGTAGATCTTTAGATGTAAGGGACACCCAAGATCATTTAGTTTAACTTATATCATGACAATTAGGTCTCACCATTAATTTAGAAGCAAATGCTAACCAATTTAGAGACCTATATGTGAAAGTATTGACCAGTTTAGGGACCTAACTATATGTAATAAACACATTTAAGTAGACCTAAATATAAATATAACAAACGTCAAAAACCCAAATATAATTCGCCGTATATATAGAGAGTTTGAAAAACATTTAGCCCCCGGCCAGGGGTATTCCCCCTGATCCGCCTCTGCATATTAGTGTTCTTTTTTGCAAATCGATGAAGAATGTAGGGCTATATATCTAAACTATTTGATGCATTTGTGTGGTTAGCTCCAAGGGGGTTCATTGTACTGACCATATAGAAAATGCAGAAATGGCGACCTCGGCATTGCCCATGTAACCTGCTAATAATACGAGTACGGCATCGTACCATAATTCCAAGCTACACAACAAGCCAAATAAGAAGATCTCTCAGAACAATAATTTAAAACCCTAAAGCATAATTTTTTGTCCCACAGTATAGACGTTTTGCGAATTTGGTCTCGTAAATAACAAAATATATTACTTTCGGTCCCGAAACCAAATTTCCTAACGGATATGATTGCGTACGAAAGTACAATAATTAATGGAAATTGGGTTTTAGGTCCAAAAGTGAGGCATTTTGTATATAATTTTATGGGATTAATTATTAAATGTGACCAAATGCAAAATAATACGTACATATATATTTTATGGGGTATAATTCAAATAAATAAGATTGAATTTCCTTATTATAATTTTTTAGAAGAAAATAACTAATATTAATTCCTAAATGATTTCGAGTGATTACCAAATCATTACGCCGGAGGATATCGAAAGCTTTATTACAGGAATTAAATCCTTAAATGCAGCTGTACTTAATCCTGTCCATGTCTGAGGGCACCAACCTCCACAGATATATACCGATTGGGCAAAAACGACAAGCCAACAAGAAATGTTCATTGCAGCCATGGCACCATCAGTTCCCCAGTTGAGAATGTAGACAAATAACCAGGAGAAGAGAACGTGTACAATCAATTGTGCTACAGACACCCAAGCAACAACGGCATTCTTTTGCTGTGCTTGTAGATACATTTGCATTGTGAGGGCGAGAACAATAGAGAAGCACATAGGAATAAACCACCAAGAGATGTACCCAGCTGATTGCGAGATGCTTTCTTCCTCACCAAGTAGTGAGAAAATGGGTGTTGCAAAGATGAAGAGAGGAAGCAAGATGATTAAACATAGGAAGTCAATGATCCATGATCTTTGCAAATAAATACCCATCATGTGATATTGTTTTGCACCGTATGCTTGTGCACAAAGAGTTTCAGTAGCACTCGACATTCCTAGCTGCAAAATTCAAGAAAAAAACAAAAAGGGTCCCATAAAGTACATTCATTTTTTAATTTCTCAAGAAAATTACCATGAAATGTCTCATTTATCAATTTTAATTCCAAACATCTGTCCCATAAAATATAATTTTTAGAAAATTTGATTCTAGATACCAATTTTTATTAGTTTTTGGACAGAATAAATACGTGCAAGTTAGTTTTTCAAATTGGGAGGGGGGATTTACATGGCCAAACTTTGATTTGAAGGGAAAATTAGATTTATGTTAACTTTTATAGGAAAATTAAAGCTTGAAGCTGCTGAAATTTCACTCCAATGATAAAATAGAAATTTTACATTTAGGTCCTTATAATTTGATAATTTTACAATGCAGTCCAAAAGAGTAATGCAGTCCTTTTATATATTTTTTTTCTTTTATTTTTGTTTTTAACATCAATGTTATGTTTGACTAACGGTCAACGATTTCGTGGACCTATTTATAATAAAATGATCTAACTGGATCTAGATGTAATTAGCTGAAAAAATAGGGACCCAAATGTAATTTTTCCTTAATTGTATTTATAGCTTATGTTATGAAGAGATGCGTACGTACCAATATTCCATTGACAAAACGAATTAAGAGAGTTTGAACAAGTGCATAGCCAGCAAGATCAACTGAACTTAAGTGGCCGATAAATGATTGTGTGACTACTACGGATCCGAAAGAAGTGACTCGTGCTATCATACCAGGGAATGCAATCCCCCATATTTTCTGAGATTCCTCACTAACCCTTTCTTTCAAATCAACCACCACCTTTGCTTTTGTACCAACTAGATTCTCATGAAGATCATCATCCATCGCTACCTCTGTATCATGTAGACAAAGGTCATTTCAATTCAAGTATGTTATAGGCTATATATAAATTTATTCTTGATATATAATAATTATACGGTTCCAAGTAAATGATAAAACACTTTTTTATATCTTGCTATCTAGAACCAATTTTCCGGTGGTTTTGGCCATCGAAGAAGTGCTCATGTTCAAGTCATTTGAATGATTTTAAGTGTGGTTTTGTGTGATTCAAAGCATAAGGGTTCTTGTTGGTGTAAAAAATGAACCAATTATATAAAATTGTCTTTAACGTGAACAATTTTCTGATAATCAAAACCATATGAAAGTGATTAATCTAAATAGCAAAGTGTAAAAAACATATAGTTATATAAATAGACAATTTGTAAAGAAAAAATAATTCAGATGACAAAAATTGGACGATTTGCAACACGCATGCAGCAAAAAGAAAAACGGAAGAAAGAAACAGAAACATACAGTACAGGAAGAGTAACCCAAGAGTATGAAGTTCTCTGATTTGCTTTTTCGTCTCTAGAAAAGAAATATATTGTTTAGCTTCTTCCGTGGTGTCCTCACTCACATATACATAAAACCCACACTAGCCGACAGAGAGAGAGGATCTAGAATAACTACAATACATTAAATAACGCAACTGCCGTAGTTAGTTTGCGAGGGTGCTATGCTAGCTTAACCAAATGTGAGTTTTTGGGAATGTAATTCCTATTGTTAAGAAGAGATTTACATTAGTGGTTCGACCCCACTCGATCCATATAATTAAATATGCCTAAAATAAGAATAATAATTTCTTTTATTTCAAGAATAATAAATTGATAACTCGGAATTAAAAAATATTCTGCATGTGAATGCCTTTAATTCACCCAGTCTGTGATTATGACGTTAGTCCATGATGTAGGGCTTATCCGATCTATACTATATTAATTTCGTGCAGGTCTTTAATCATCTTTAAATATAAGTATTATATACCTAATTAAATTGTTATCTCCTTTTACAACTTGATATTCCAGCTAAATAAATAAATTTTTATACTTCACAACACCACCATCAAGTATTTGTTTCTAGTTCATCATGTATATCAGAAAAAACTGTATAACTGAAAAATATAGATTATAGTATATACATATATACTGATCATACAAGTAATAAGTTACTATATATATATATATTTTTTTTTTTGTCTATAAGACTATAACTATAAATCATTTCTTTTAAATTTATATATGTATATTCTAATTATATGATCAGAGCCCTGCCATAAGCATGGGAACTAAAATATTAATAATTTAGAGCATTATTTTACTTCCCATGCAAGGTGATAGCACTGATATAACAAGTCAATGCAAGCCTTGCCGGCCAACTAGAAAAATATTAATTTTTTTAGAATAATATGCTAGCTATGTATATCTGATCAATAAATCGTAAAATATTATTAATTAATTTAGCAGGAAGGGTGGTTGAGCTAGATCCATCCACATAATATCGTGGAAAACTATTGATATTAAGTAAGATAGCATAAATTAATCCGAAATCTTTAATTATTTGGAAAGCAACTTAACTTAGTTTGATTTGGTTGTTTTCTTCAACCAATTGAAAATCTCGATAGCTTTCTTAATATTTTAACAGCGAATCAATTAATCTCAAGAAGTACATATATGTTGCTGCTAGAGAGCAAAATTAAAGGATGGCGATAACTAAGGAGAAGTCAGAAACACCTGCATGCTGCTGTGTAGTGAAAGCTTTCATAAGTATTCTTGTCTGATCAGTTTTTGTTGAAAGGATAGCAACATGATTCAAGTCATGACTTGTGAATAGAAAATCTTTAATAGTTGGATGATTAATTTTTGGAGAAAAATATACTAGGAGTATTTTTTATTAGATTACCTCCCTGAACTCACTCTTTAAATAAGGTATACCCCTCACCTTCGGGTCCTAACTCCAACGCTGCTAATATAGACTAGTTAATTAATTCAGACTTTGATAATATTTCGTAACATATCAGATTTTGTGAATCTTCAATATATCAGATAGCATCATAGCATATACATAAACACGTGAAAGCTCATATATTGTCTAATCATTGCCAACGCTTAAATTAAATTAGAAACAAGTGATGCAAGCTTGCCAACAAAAAAAATATTAAATTTGTTTATATGCTATATTTGATCAAACGTAAATTATTAATTAATTAGTAGGAGACCAAAAATATATAGGGTGGTTGAGTTAGATATATCCATTCATGCACATGAGTATCGTGGAAAATTATTGATATTAATTAAGAATGCATAAATCCGAAATCTTTATTTTGAAAGCGACTTAACTTAATTTGATTTGGTTTCTTTATTAACTACAAAACAAGGCTTATAATAATGTAGGACCTCATCAATTCAAGAGGTCAGCTAATTGGATGCATTAATCGGGAATAAATATAACTGTCCCATCAATTGGGGTAATTAGGAATATACTTCTATTTTTAAAATTTTGATTTTATTAATATATTTTTAAAACTTATGAATATATGAAAGAAAAAATATATGAAAGAAAAAATAAATAATTAATTAATTTCGTGCAGGTCTTTAATCATGTTTAAATATAAGTATTATATATCTAAATTGTTATCTCCTTTTAAATCTTGATGTTCTAGCTAAATAAATATTTTTTTATACTTTTTATTTTTTAAGTCAATTACTAATTAGTCATTAGATGAATATTTTTAATATATATATTTTTTGTTATCTTTATCTAACAACTATATATATATATATATATATATATATATATATATATATATATGAAGTTGTATATGCTAATGGACTCGTGTAAGAGTTTTAATTTTGTGAAAATATTGAATTTAAATAAATATGTAAATTATATATCTCAAACTTACAACTAATTAGTTTCTTAATAATTTAAGAAAAACTTAGTTGTAAAAAAGACCCTCAATTATTTTATGGGGCCGATACTGTATATATCAGTCCATCATTAATTGTAGGTAGTTGTGGAAGACAATAATTAACTTCGGTTGGTTGCCGTAATAATTGGACTCTGATCCATAATCCAGAATTCCAGATGAGGTACGTACGTAGTTGATGTTAAGTCTTGATCCGAATCGATCTGGCAATGTCTTCAACAACTACTTTTGTTTTTAATTAATGTTGTCCATCAATGTGATTTTTTTTTTTAACACTCACGCACATAATTCGATCCGCGTCGATGACAAAAACAAGTGCACGTATCCCATAGAAAAAATATAGAGTAAGATCCCACAATAATCTAAGTTAATGTAATTCAATTTTATCCTCACAACTGAAAGCTATGATTATCGAATTAAGCTAAGAAATAAGTAAGAACTAAACAAAAGCATAAACAAACTGTGAATAAAAACAAAAATTAATACTACTTAATTACACGAAAATATTAAAAAGACTTAAAATGATAATACTTTAACTCTAGAATATAGAATCTCCATTTTGCCAATTAATTATGCATTTGTATTTTGTAGTGACTCATCTGCTTCGAATAAACCATATCCATTAAATACTTCTAGTAAAATCAACGTGAGTTGCACTTTAATCACATTTTTATCTAAATTCCTTTTTTATTTTTTCATTCAACAAATTTCCTCCTACAAAAAACAATCATGTATTAATAAACCTTCTATGTATCACTCTGCCCCAAAATTGGTCCAAATCATCAGTGCCGAACATTCTTCATCACATAGGCAAACTTAAAAAGGAGCAAGAATCTAATGCAACAATATCAAAATAATAAAGTATAAATAATCGGTTTTGGTACCTAAATGTAAATCCGACATAATCTAAAGTAATATACCCAAATGAAAATCCGATATAATTAATCTAAAATAATATTCTGTTGGATTCCGACAAATATAACTTGCCCTTTTCCATTTAAAATTAAGCGAAATCGAAGAAAATAAATTGAGAATCTTGTAGATTGTTAGATGGGTAAGCTATGGTCGAAAGGAATTGAAACATATTGTAAATAGTCACTAACCGTAAAAATATCGATGAAATTTAGGACTTTTAGATATGAACGGGAAGTCGGAATGGATTCTAAAAGTTATGTAGCTAAGTTCGTAAGCACAACATAAAAGGGTATGACCAGTGCCAATCGCTGCAAACCGCCGTTGTGACATCCAATTTTATACTGTATTTTGTCCTAAAAATTCAGCAAAATATTTCATTAGATTCTGCCGAATTTGCATTAGGTACCAAAAGCGAACAATAATTAAAGATTGGATACCAAAATATAAAAGTGACCAGAGTTAGAGTGCTTACCGCAATTAGTCCAATTTTTGTGGTCCCTTAAATTAATCTTATCATTATAATGAGTAATGACAATATATCCCTTTATTATATTTTAAGATGGCTCCGCCAGTTGTACTTGTTGCCCACCAAAATTTAACATCAACTAGATTTTAATCCCTACGTTGCATCGAAAAATTAATTTATAATTATAATTTAATATATTAATATTAATTATAGTTTATATATTAACAACTTGAATATATTCACAAATTTAACAGAGTTTATATGTAGGGAATATATATATATATATATATATATATATATATATATATATATATATATATATATATTCCCTACATTGCATGGAAAAATCTATTTATAAAATATATATTATTAAATAAATTGAATCATATTTTCTTCTATAATTATAAACAATACATATAACTAATTAACTCAAAACACACACAAAAATAATTCTTTTTATAAAATAATCATGAACTATATATATGAAAAACTCATTTTAAATATATAAAAATAGTAATATGATATGATTTTGTATTTGTAATGGAGGGAGTATATATATATATATATATATATATATATATATATATATATATATATATATATATATAAATCATGCACACAATCGATATGAAAATATTAAAATAATAATTAAAATATATAAAATATTTAATAATAGATCATTTAAATAATTATTGGAATCTATTATATACTTGATATTATATTTTTGTTGAATAATTTGTTATTATTTCATTATTGATTAACAATAATATTCATTTCATTATTGAAATTTCCTTTATATTATGACAATATTAATATTTATATATAATAACTTAATGGAATTTATTTACATTATTAAATAAAAATATTAAAACTTTTAGGTGTTGTTAAATGAATATTATAAAAAAAAGTAACTATTAAAATTGGTGATAAAATGCAACAATTTAATACATGATTTTTAAATATTGTTAAATGAATATTATTAAAAAAAGTTGTTATTAAGATTGGTGATAAAATGCAATAATTAATTGAATTGATTTAATATTTTTAGCAACAAATTAAATGAGTACAAAATAAATAGGAAAATGAGTTACAATACATTTATTAGTCAATTTTTCATTAATTCTATTAACATTAATTGTGGTTTAAAACATATAAAGAAATAAGTTGACATGGACAAAAGGAATAAAAACAACTTGATCATAGACACATATACATCTTTCCTAAAATAATATATGATTACCTCATCCGGATTATAGATCACTGATCACATTCCATTTACGACAACCAATCGAAGTTAATATCTTCCACGACAACTACCGACAATTAGTGACTGGTATATACAGTATCCAGTATCCACCCCATAAAATAATTGATGAGGGTCTTTTTTACGACTAAGTTTTTCTTAAAATATGAATAAACGTAGTTGTAAGTTTGAGATATATAGTTTACATATTTATTTAAATTCAATATTTTCACAAAATCAAAACTCTTACACGAGTCCATTCGCATATAGATGGAGCATCTCGGGGCAATCCGGGTTTGGTGGGCAGTGGCGGCCTGATCTGCAACTGGAAGGGACAGATTTGTCATGCGTTTTATTGATTTCTTGGCGATAACACGAACTCTTATGCTGAGTTATGGGTGTTGTACGAAGGCTTGCATGTTGCCTATAGCAGGGGATTCAGCAATGTTTGGATGGAGATGGACTCAAAAGTACTCACTTTGGAACTTATCAGATAATTTCAATATATATACTAATTAATGCAAAAACATCAGGATAAATTCAATTAATACCTATCTTGACGAGTTGAATATTGACAAATATTTAAGCTAATTAAAGGGAATAACAACTCCAACTAAGTATCATCTATACCGACTTTTTAAAATTACTTGTCTTTGTGCAACTTTTTCCTTAATATTGTCCAGAAATTATAGCAAAACCTGTCACCAAAATATCCGGCATACCCCTAGGTGGCTTGTGGCCAAATCCATGCATTCTTCGTATCAGAAACAAAAAAGAAGAAGAAAAGCAATGATATCAACCTTTTACATAGCATACGTATCAGAACCAGAGAATGGAAAAAAAGAACGGTACGGTACTGACAGTAAACACAACTGAATCTGGCTGAGAGAAGAACTGGAGAGAAGGACCATCAACAGGCATAACTTAGCGGTTCGGAGCTATATAATATTCTAGCTTAACCAGCTGAGATCTCGATCAAGTTTGAGTTTCTAGGAATAACGTGTTATTGGTAGGGAGAATTTTATACCTCAGTCATTTGATTGGACGCGACCCATGTAAATGAGAGTTAAAAAAGAAAGGGGGAAACTGGAGATGATCTAATAATTAGAGAAGGCTGAAGAAGAATTTTGTAATTCAACTGGAATTAATTTGTAAATTTTGGGCCCTTTACTTTTTTTTCTTTTCGAAACCAGTCAAGCAGACCGTGGGTTAGAGAGGCCCCCCTCATATATTATCAGATAGGAAAGTTCAAAAAGTACATCAATAAGGTAACAGACCCACCTCCTTCACGTAAGGTGCATAAAATTTTTGTGATAAAACCTGCAGGCGGCAATTCAGAATTTTCTGATATAGGTGCAAACGCAAATTACGATAGCATATATATATATGCTTGATTGATTTGTAGTTTTGTACGTACTGAGATAGTTACCGAAATTTTAATATGCTACAAAATAGATGAATTTTGATCGACGAGAGGATTGTGTTGGTATAAGATGTCGACCACCTAGGTGGTGGCTCCGGCGACGTTGGCGGCGGTAAATTTTTTTACATTTAGGCCCTTATAGTTTGACAATTCTACAATACAGTCCAAAAGGGTAATGTAGTCATTTCATAAATTTTTTTAATTTTAGTTTTAGTTTTTTAACAGAAATGTTAACTTTGACCGTTAGTCAGCCGGCCAATGAACTAATATGTAAAAAAATGAATCTCTTGAACCTAAATGTAAATAGGGCAAACGTCGGAGATCTAGATGTAATTCGCCCTATTTTTATTTTGTTTGTATCCATGTAATCATATATATATTGATTATTTTATTTGAAATGCATAGTGATTGTAAATTCTTCTTTGAGTTAAACATTTTTTGCATCCTAGACTATACTTTTTGTACCTTGGATTTTGGACGCTTTTACCTTTTGGTACCCTAACTTCAAAATTTGAGTAAATTTTCCTAAACTTTATATTTCTTTATAAATTGATACTTAATATAATAATTTTTTGTGGAATCAAAGGAAATATTTCGTCATATTACAAAACACTTGAATTGCACTTATATATTAAGAAGGGTAAATCAATATTTCTTAGTCGATTAAGAAATCTCTCACCTATATAAATATATGATTAATTGTATTTACATATTTTACCTTCAAAAATTACAATTTCCGTTATTGTTACTGAATTATTAGGTGGGAGATTTCTTAATTAGACCCAAAAAGACTGATTTGTCCTTCTTAATATACATATTTAGCTCATGTGTTTTGTAATACAACGATATATTCCATTTGATTCCACCAGAAATTATAGAAATTATATTAGGCACCAACCTATCAAAGAAAATAAAGTTTAGGCACCAATTCCTCAAATATTGAAGTTCAAGCACCAAAATATAAAAATGTCCAAAGTTTAGAATGAAAAAATTATTTATCCCTCCTTTTATATCTAAGTTGTTCAATTTTTTTGGTCGGACCGGATATCGAAGTTGTTTAATGCTAAATATATTTGTTCAAGGTTTTCCAACTACATATGTTTTCTACTTTTCTTCTTGGAAATATCCAATAATTTATATCCATATATACATTTATATATATTTTTTTAATTTGGTATATTTATTTTAAGCAAAATCAATTTAATTTGTAATTCATTTTAAATTTGATTGAAACAATTAAGATTAATACAATAATCTTATTTGATTGATTATTTTTTATTGTTAACTTTCTTTTACCATTTTATATATTATTTTTCGTGTATGCATTTTCTTTTATTAGAATCTATTTTATATTTTCTAAAAATAAATTCCGTGTACTCACTAGTTCTTATATATAATAGCTTGATCTCTTCACTTCTCATCACAAAAAAAAAAAAAAAGCTTGTTCTCTTCACTTTCCTTGAGCAAAATCGCACGCACTTTCTTTCCCCACTTCTCTTCGCCGCTACTCCTCCACAGCATGGTGACTCTCAAAGCCACACACATTGTGCGACCGGCGGAGCCAACGCCAGATGAGATTATGTACTTCAGTGCTTCCGATCAAGTCGAAGACATAATTCACACTCCAACTATTTACTTCTACAAACACTCCACCGCCTTAGACGCTGGAGAGGTTGTTTTGAGGCTCAAAGATTCTCTTAGTAAGGTTCTTGTCCTGTTTCACCCGCTGGCCGGACGGCTGAACTGGGCAGCGGAAGGCGGCAGCAGGTTTGAGCTCCACTGCAATGGCAATGGAGTACTGATTTTCGAGGCGGAGTCTGAGTCGGCGGTGGAGGATTTCGGTGATTTTACTCCAACTCTGTCGATGCAGGCGTTGATTCCGTCAGTGGATTATACCAAACCGATCGATGAGATGCCGTTGGTTATAGTGCAGTTGACGAAATTCCGGTGCGGCGGCGTTAGCATCGGCCTCGGTGTTTGCCACATCATGGCGGACGGCCCGAGCGCTCTTCACTTTGTCAACGAGTGGACGAAAATTGCGCGAGGAGTAGAATCTATTGTACCGCCATTTTTAGATCGGAGGGTTCTGGAAACTGAGAAGCCGTTGAGCACAACCTTCGCAGGGTTCCGCCCGCTTCCGACACTGATCGGTGAAGAAGACAATTACATGGAGCAGAGGAAGAAGCTGATCGCCGTCGCACTCCTCAATCTCACGAAATACCAAATCGAGAAGCTCCGCAACAAATCCAACCTCGACTTTGATGCCACCACCACCAGCGAGTACTCCAGCGGGTTCAGCAGATTCGAGGCGGTAACCGCCCACATCTGGAGGTGCATAACCAAATGTCGCCGCCACTGCAGCGCCCACCAGCCGACCAGCCTCATCTTCGTCGCCGATTTCCGTGACAAATTGAAACCGTCCCTCCCTAAAAACTTCTTCGGCAACGCGCTGATCAAACTCGAAGCCAGGGATAATTCGGGAAATCTGCTTTCGAACACCATCGGCACCACTTGTAAGAAAATCCGTGAAGCTGTCAATAAAGTCACCGATGATACTGTGAGAGCGTACCTCGACTACCTCAAGGGCTTGCCGGATGTGGGCTGCTTCCGGTTACTGGACAACAACGGCCGGACGAAGGAAGGCCGTTTCGGCAACCCGAATTGTGGCATCATCAGTTGGACGAAGCTGCCGCTATACGGTGCGGATTTCGGGTGGGGCAAAGAGATCCATATGGGTCCTGGATATATGGGCTTTGATGGAAAAACTTTAATAATTCCAGGCCATGAAGGAGATGGTTCGTTTAATATCGCGATATGGTTGCTGGAAGAACATATGGGAACCTTCAAAAAATGCTTCTATGATGAAATCTGAGCTTTTATGGAGAAAAATATTCTTTTGTTATTCCAACTATAATAAATTCTTTTTCAAGTAACTTAATTTGTACTTTGTGATTTGAATTAATGAAATATATTTGTTTCTTAAAAAAAAAAAACAATAATAAGTTTTTGGGAAAATTACACCTGAATTTCCGTTTTTTTGGGTATTTATATCCAGGTCCAGAAGAATCGTTTTATTACAAATTAGTCCAAAATTTCGTTGACCGTTAGTCAACTTTGACGTTTTTGTTAAAAAATTTAAAAAAAAAGAAAAAAATTATAAAATGACTAAATTACCCTTTAAACTGCATTGTAAAGTTGTCAAACTATAAGGAGCTTAATCACCATTCACCGAAAATACTATAACGCAAGTATACAGTACAAATTCGAAGAAAAACTAAAAAAAGGGATGGCCGGTTTCTTATGTTTGGAGTGGGTTCATTTATAAAAAAAAAATGTGGATGCCACTAACTCAACTACCCTTTATTTTCGATCGGCATATATCCTACGTACTAATCAATTCATATATAATTTATGATTGATATATCGATCAGATATTGGATATATGTAACCATAATTAATAATATTTTTCTAGCTGGCAATGCAAGGCTTGCATTGGCTTGTGATATATATGAGTACTGCTATGATCTTCGTGGGAAGTAAAATAATATCAACTGCAATTTATTTAGTTCCCATGCTTAATTGTGCCTCTCATATATATCCAATAAGAATTTAATTAAGCGTTGGCAATGCGGCCTGCAGGTAGACAATTATCAGCTTTCATTTGTGTTTATATATATATTGAAGATTCACAAAATCTGATATATATATTGTACTATTAATGTCTTAGGCACAAATTAAACTGAATTGATAAACGTATGCACGTCGTATCATGCATTTAGCAAGCCACATTTTTGGTTATCAAATAGATCGTAATGTTTGACAAATGATCATATAACAAGTTATTAAATTTTTCTTCTTTAATTTTAGAGATACTAATTAATATAAATCATGACGTGATGCAATTAATGCGCATAGATACTAGAGTATTTTATATTCTACTGAATTTAAGGTTTTTTATAAACAAGAAAGGCTAGTGCTAGCGATAAATATGCGTCAAAATAACTTCCGTTAGTTAATTAATAATGGATTGACGGATGATGAAAGGACATACATTTAAAAAATTTAGATACTTATGAACACAATGTGGTAGTTTTGAACCTATAAGAATAAAATCTAATAATTCTCTATAGTTCAGGAACTAAAAATAAAATTATCTCATATAATATCGTCTCTAATTAACATTTCAAAAAAGTTCTAAGAGAACTCATGACCAAAATTTTGAAAAATATGTCTCATTATGAAAGTGATGATCATTGTGGAGTTTTTAGTTTAGATAGTAACTTTGATAATGATATATTTTTTTTAAAAAAATTGATGAAAGACATTTTCAAAGGAGATTTTAATGAAGTATAATTGCCTTTAATTACTAGTGTTCTGTCAATTATTACTAGTTTTTTTTTTTAAACAAATGTTAGAAACTTATATTGTTATTACCTAATTAATTAGCGGGAGTAAATTATAAATACCGCAAATTTGAAATTAGCAGGACGTTCCTTTTAAAGAGGTAGTAACCCATAATTTAAAGAAAAATTAACACAAAAGAGTATATATGTCCTTTCATATTATATATATATATATATATATATATATATGACTTCATGGTCTTGTGCATAGAAAAAAGGCCCAGCATGGCGAGTGCGAAACTCGTGTCCGAAAACTGGACGGCCTGTACTAGCTTGTACTCTTTTGTTTTTATGAGTTGGTATAGCTACATGTTAACTGTTGCGTTGTTTTTATCAGTTGGTGGATTTGTCATCTTACTGATGTACTTTCTGTACTTTCCGATTGAATGCTTTTATATAGGAGCTGGGGGCCTCTTCTAACCCTACGGTCTGCTTAATCAGTTCCAGTTAAAAAAAAAATGTATATATAGTGCTATGACTATAGAGTAAAATACATTAAACCCTGTGTTAAAAGAAAGTAGCAAAAAAATTCCTATGTTACAAAAACTAATTAAATAATCCCCGTGTTTTAATTTTGAACAGTATATTATCTATTTTACCCTTATGACTTATTGAAGCTTTGGAAAAAATTTCAAACTTCACATTTTAACCTAGCAATATTACCGAAACAATTTAACTTGGAGCGATTCTATACATGCGGAAAGAGAAGTGATATGATTTGAACGTTTTTCAAAGTCTTTATCTCTTTCGCATTCATACTTTGAGGTATGTTATATAAAACTCTCTCCGGGATGGTAGTTTACAAAGTCTTTATCTCTTTCGCATTCATACTTTGAGGTATGTTATATAAAACTCTCTCCGGGATGGTAGTGTTTTCGAGGGTAGTTTGGCAGCTGTCGGAGGCCTGATAAGGGATTGGAATGGGCATTGGATTCATTAATTTTCTATGAACTTGGGTGTTAATACCATCACTATGGCCGAGCTTCTCGGGCTACGCGAGGGCCTCAAAATTACTTGGAAGCGTCATTTGGAGAAGATTGTGGTAAAAGTTGACTCAGAAGTTATTGTGAAGCTAATCGAGGATGTGGACTCCTCCTCTCACCTGTTGGATGCCATCATTGAAGATTGTAGAATTTTTTGCAAGAAGCCTTGGTGCTGCAAGCTGCAGCACACGCTTAGAGAGGGAAACATATGTGCCGATGTTATGGCCAAGTTAAGGCCACACAAGTAATGATTGTTTAGACAATCAGCTTTCATGTGTTTATATGTATGCTATCTGATATTTTTTTATATTAATATATATATAAATGGTATCTGATGTATTGTAGATTACGATATAATGCCAGATATATATTCTGATAAAAGGATTAGTATATTTAGGTTAGGATATTTAGATACTTATGAAAATAGATAGTTATGTTTGACAAATGATATAATTCAGTTATTAAAGTTTTCTTCTTTTAGAGATACTAATCAATTCTATGTATATTATAAAAGCACGAGTTTTTTTTGATGATTTAAATTTATTATTTTTCTTGTAATATTTTAAAATATCCTTTTAATAAATCATATTATATTTTATAATTATATTATATTTTATAATTATAATATAATATGATAGTTTACTAATAGGAGAATTCTAAATAAATTCTAAGTACAAGAATAATACAATAAGTAATTCAATAATAGTAGGATTCTAAGTATAATAATAATAATAATAATAATAATAATAATAATAATATAGTAAAGTAATTATTTAATAGCAGTAGGATTCATTCTACGAAATGCAAACACAAGTATATAAAAATAGGACAAATTAAATAGGGATCCTCACATATTGTCATATGTACATATAAATTTCTCTTGTTTCGTTTTTTACATCCTAGTTCCTGGACGGGTCAATCGTTAGTCAATTATGTTAATTTCCTGGTACCGTTGTGTTCGTCTCATCAAGACATTGAACTTGGAATATAAAATTGTCTGATTCGTTGAAGAAACGAGAAAGTTTTATAGTGTAACTTTCCTTCAAAATTTATAGTTTAAATTCATCGTTTCGATGATATGAATACAACGGTACCAAAATATTAATGGAACTGACTAACGGTTGACTGGTCAAGAAACTAGGATGTAAAAAACGAAATAAAAATAACTTATATGTAAATATGGCAATTTGTGAGGACTCCTATATAATTTTTTCATAAAAATAATATTAATTTAACTTTATAATTAAATTCTAAAAATAAAAAATTATAGTAAAATTATGTTGAAAGGCGATCAATAATTCAATAAAATTATTAGAATTAATACGTTTATGATAATTTAATAGTTTTTTGCTAGAATATTTTAACAATAAGATCTCTTATAAGTAATAACACAACTAGAGCTTTCATATAAAAAATAAACTTGTATATCAATATCTATCTATCTATCTATATATATTATATATTATTATTATTATTTATTATATACAGATTTAATTACACAAAAAACGGAATTCAAATTTCTTCAATAGTAAATCTAGCTTGTCAACATTAGCCTCATGTCGATAATATACGTCTCCAAAAACCTAAACAGTTCCATCGTGTTGTTAAAATCATTATCGATCAACAAACTAACCCAGATCTCCGACTTCTGGGGTGCCCTGAATTGTATAGCGTAAGTATCGGTTGAGAATTGAGGTTATTTTTCACTGACAAGCTCAAATAACTCAGAGATCTTCATTCTCTCCCTTAACGCTAATATATTTAGTATTCCGATGAAGTCGACACAATCGATTAGCCTGGCGGCACTTCGAGTACCAGTAGGGGGCCTTGGAGCAGTAGTAGCATCCATTTTAGCGCCCTGAAAACGTAAAGAACCGACGTATCTAAGGTCACAGTCTTCGTCGGCGCCGCCACAGATGTTTAGTTTGTTTTTCAGGTTTTAAATGGAGAGCGAAGAGAGAGAAACTAAATGAATTAGGGGTTTGGAGGATATGAATTTAAGGGTAAATCGATATTTTTACAAAATGGGAACAACGTGAAGCTTGGTATAGGTACAAGGGACGGAACTAAGATAAGTTCCAGAAGACAAAAACAGAGATAAAAAGGAGACAAATGATGTATAGTGGTTTGGCCCACTCAAATCACAAATCAGGCGGATTAATCCACTACCTAAGTGTATGATACTTAGGATTTTGAATAAAATTTTATTAAATATAATAAAGTACAAGTTGCAAAGTGTAGAAAGAGTCTAGGATAAGTTCTACAAACTTGAATAACTAGATTCAAGGAAATAACTTATAATCCTATTGACAAGCTTTCTAACAACACTCTGTACGAATAACAATGAACCACACTATGAAATGAAGACTCTATGTATGCGAAAACAGTAGCTAGCAAGGCTTAAGACTTGATTGTTCATCTCTTGTTTCATCTCATATATATAGCTCTCCAAGAACAAGTCTTGACCCTCTATTTTCTCCAGCGGTAACTTGCCTTCTTTGGTGCAACGACTCTATAATTCCAGATCTTCTAATCCTGGAAATCATTAGTTGGCACAGAGAAAATCGCATATATTAACATAAAGAAAATAATCATTTTGTCAATCATTCCAAAATTCTTAGTACCAGAGTATCTTTTGATACCAGTGTATCTTTTGATACCGGTGCACTTAATGATACCAGACCCAAGAGGGCTAACATTCTCCCCTTTTTTTATGATGACAAAATGTTCAACGAGAGAAGTTATCAACTACCCCTGTTTATATGCAAGATAAAATAGGAGAATCTTAATAAATAAAGCCCCCTCTGTTTTGATGGCTGCTAAGAAAAGATATGTTAATCACGATAGAGCAAGTTAATATCAATCTCCCCCTTCATCATCAACAAAGGGCACCTTCTCAACTTGTTTGTCAACCTTCAACAACTGAGCATTGATAGCCTTATTTGCAGCACAGGCTTCTAGAATTTCCTTCTTAAGTTTCAGCAAGCTGTATTGTAGGGGCAGCAGCAGGATGGGCAGCAGCGGAAGAAGTGGTAGTAGCGGTACAAGAACTAGTTCCAGCCTGAGTGGTGTGAGCCTTTTTGGTAATGACAGCTGCTTTTCGTCCTTATCATTTTCAATATTTTCCTGATCTAGAACTTTTGGTTTATCCCAAGTCCAATTGGAATCATCATTTGAAGGCTAAAAACTCCACTTTGAGTAGTTAAATCTTTCAACAAAAAGTAGTAGATATTTCTATCTAAATTTGCAGTAAAAATAATTTCTTCAAAATATAGCAATGAGATGGAAAAAACTTAACCTTAACCCCACTGTCACAGAATTGACTAACACTTAAGAGGTTATGTTCCAGACATCGTACCAGAAGAACATTGTCAATGTATGTACCAGATTTCTTACCGATTGAGCCTCTACCAATAATTTTACCTTATGAATTATCAACAAAAAAAAAAAATAAAAAAATTACATAACCACAATCGAAGTTTAGACAGTTCAAGGAAGGTGATTTTGTCTCCAGTCATGTATCGAGAGCATCCACTGATGAGAATCCATTTAGAGTTTGAGAATGATCGAGTGGTACCTGTATTAATTTCTAGGTATCCTGGTACTTTGGGATCCTTCAAGGTCAGAATTCTTAATCTTGGGAACCCAAACCCAATGAGACTGGGTTTTTTTGTGTGAGTGACAATAATAAGAAATGTGACCTGGTTTGCCACAATTAAAACACTTTCTGCGAGCGTTTCTGTAAGAAG
This sequence comes from Verbena officinalis, assembly GCA_958496215.1. NCBI lineage: Eukaryota > Viridiplantae > Streptophyta > Magnoliopsida > Lamiales > Verbenaceae > Verbena > Verbena officinalis. The sequence goes on from OY292385.1 coordinate 5,624,752, forward strand.
ATTGATGACTTTTTGTTTTGAGAGAGTCAAGTGAAGAAATTAGCTTAGAATTCTCCTTAGCTAAGTGTTCATTTTCTCTTTCAAGAACTTTGTTTTCAAATCGTAGATTTGAGCATATAGGAACATACTTATTTTCAAGTTCTTGTTTCTCTTTAATAAGATTAAGAATATTCTTCTCAAGAACTTTATTTCTCACAGAAAGACTTTCAATTTTGGATTGACATTTTTCAAGAAATTCTTGGAGGTCAGAGTCACTTTCATAATCAGAATCAGATGGATTAGAAATTCTTACCTCTTTTCCAGCCATGAATCCTAAGCATTCTTCCTCATTATCAAATGATTCAGGTTCTGAGTCACTCCAAGAGACTTTGAATGATGAATGCTTCTTGTTCTCACGTTTGCTGCCCCTCTTGAGTTTGGGGCACTCAGGTCGTTTGTGACCAGGCTCATCACAATTATGGCAGATTATGTCATTCTTATTCTCTTGATTTTCAATAAAGTTTCTCTTACCAGTGTTGTTCCTGCGGAATCTGGATTTTGCAGCGGCTAATTGACGAAGTCTTTTGGTGAGCGTATCAATTTCCTCGTCGATTTGATTGTCGTCAAGTTCTTCTTCCTCCTTGGACATACAAACATCTGCTTGGAAAGCAATGTTTTTCTTCTTTTTCACTTGATTTTCTTTTGGCATTAGGGTGAGTTCATGCGATGTTAAAGAGCCTATCAATTATCTCATAGACATTTTCTTGAGATCTTTTGCTTCATGAATGTCCGAAACTTTTGGACTCCATTCTTTTGGCAAAGATCTCAATATCTTGCGAACTTGTTCTTCTTCAGAGATTTGCTTTCCGAGAGAGAAGATCAGATTAACAATCTCCATAAAATTTGTATACATTTGAGCAATTGTTTCATCAGGCCTAATCTGGAACATCTCGTACCGGTGTGTCAGCAGGGCTATTCTTTCTTGTCTGACTTGGGAGGTTCCTTCATGTGTTACTTGCAGCATATCCCACATGTCTTTGGCCGTACCACATATGCTAACACTATTATATTCACCTTTGCAAAAAGAGCATGATAGGATATATTTGGCATTTGCATTTAATGATAGGAGTTTTTTGTCATCACTGGTATATTCTACCTTATCTTTTGGTGCCTGTACTCCACTTTCTGTTTTCATCGGTACTTGGACTCCTTCTGTCACAACTTCACACAGATCATAATTAATGGAAATGAAGTACTCTTCTATTCTGTTCTTCCATGTGGAATAGCTGGTTCCATCGAGAAGGGGAGGGCAAGCAGGAGATAATCCTTCAGAGTCGATTTCGGCATGGGTTGCCAGTAGGATCTTTTATACTCAATGTGTGTTATACCTAGATACCAGAGAACTTGGCTCTGTTACCAATTGAAGCTTGGTATAGGTACAAGGGGCGGAACTAAGATAAGTTCCAAAAGACAAAAACAGAGATAAAAAGGAGACAAATGATGTATAGTAGTTTGGCCTACTCCGATTGTGAAATACACATATAAGGCGGATTAATCCACTACTAAGTGTATGATACTTAGTATTTTGAATAAAACTTTATTAAATATAATAAAGTACAAGTTACAAAGTGTAACTTGTTACAAAGAGTCTAGGATAAGTTCTACAAACTTGAATAACTAGATTTAAGGAAATAACTTATAATCCTATTGACAAGCTTTCAAACAACATTCTGTACGAATAACAATGAATCACACTATGAGATGAAGACTCTATGTATGCGAAAACAGTAGCTAGCAAGGCTTAAGACTTGATTTTTCATCTCTTGTTTCATCTCATATAAATAGCTCTCCAAGGACAAGTCTTGATTCTCTATTTTCTCCAACGGTAACTTGCCTTCTTTGGTGCAACGGCTCTATAATTCCAGATCTTTTAATCCTACAAATCATTTGTTGGCATAGAGAAAATCGCATATATTTACATAAGGAAAATAATCATCTTGTCAATCATTCTAAAACTTCTAGTACCAGAGTATCTTTTGATACCGACGCGCTTAATGATACCAGACCCAAGAAAGCTAACACAAGGTAAAATATAAAACTTAAATTGGGTAGCCAAATTGGCCATCCAAAAAATAGGGGAGCAAAGTAAAATTCTAAGAACAAAGTGGTATTTAAAGTCAATTTGCCCATCATAAAACTCTATTTACTTGCATTCCATTATTATTTGCACTGTACAAAATATTGAGATATAAATCATTACCAGGCATGTGTTTGGTTTTCAATGTCAAATATGGATGGGCAGCTCGTGTCCACCGATCGGCTGCCGCCGCCAAATCACCATTGAATTTTCTTTTATTCATTTTCTCAATTGATCACACAATCGGATATTTAATTAATTTCAGATTAAAAAATAATTTTTTTTATATATATAAACCATCAAAATCTTTCAATTCAAATTACTTCTAATTCATCCATTATTTAAGAAATTGAGTTCACTAATAGTTTACCATATCGAATACTATAAAATGAATCCAAGGGTCGTTGGAGAAAATAACTAGAAATTGCACGCCGCCGCTATCGTGCCTCCATCGTCCAACAAAATCTCAATTTCTTTATATTATTTTATTCGTTTCGTCGATAGGATTAAATTGGACTATAAATTCGCACGATTCTGTAAGGGAATTGAGAAAAAAAAGATGAATTTTTTTTGAGGAAATAGATAATAAAATAAAAACTCATGTGAAAGAAGAAAAAAAAATTAAAAAAAATGCAAAATAGAGTATTTTCATCTCATAACTAAATAGAAAAGAGAAGGAAAAAAATAGTAAGAAATTTAATTTTCTTGATGACTTGGCAATTATTTGACAAAAATAATATTATTTTATTTGAAGCATATCATTTTTTTTAAGAGGTTTTATAGTTCAAGTTATTTTGACTATATTATTATAACTGTAAAAAAAAAGTCTTTTTTTCAATTAAGATTGGTGATTCTGTCTAGATTTTCCAAGATTTGGAATTATTATGTGTTGCAAGTTTTGTTGGGTTTGAGATATGGGCCGTGTTAAGAGATTTTGATCCATCTTGTCTTTTAGTGACCTGGTTCGGCCCATGAGTAATAGACTCATAGAAGGTTGTGGCAACTGGGTTCAAGGGGTGGGCGGCTATCAAGTATCAAATGCATTAGTTAATTAATTGTGTAGTAGGTAAGATCAATTATCATTTATCAATGAATTAGTCAATTAATTGTCTTGTTTAAAAAGAATCTTTCGCAGGTTATCACACTTAACATTATTAAAACTCAATTGAACCGTCCAAGAAAAGTCGAGTCTGATCAGCAAGTTTTAACTTTTGCATTGCAATTAAATCTCAAAGTTGACTAGTTGAGTCTAGTCGCCATTGCTCCTTGGTAAGATCAATTATCAATTCGATAGTTAATTTAAATTTGGAATTTTGAAGAGTATCAATTCGATAGTTAATTTAAATTTGGAATTTTGAAGAGAAACTTTTGCAGGTTTAATTTCACAGTACTTGACAGGCACTATATTGAAAGTAATTAAACTGTCTAAGAGAAATTCAGAGACTCAATTATTGAATTTCTGTTCTTGTAGAAGTACTCTCAAATTAAAATGGCAGAAGCTGTTGTCTCCATTGCTCTACAAACCCTTGGCGATTTGTTGCTTGAAGAAGCCAAATTTTTATCTGGGGTTCGCAGAGAAGTCAAAGGGTTGGAAAAGCAGCTGAAGGAGATCAAATGTCTCCTTGAAGATGCTGACAAAAGACAACACGAAAGCAGAACCATCCTTAATTGGATTGCTGATATCAGAGATCTTGCGCATAGATCTGAAGATGCCATTGAAACATATGCAGTAGAAATCTCTTCCAAGAGAGAATCTGGCTTCAGAAAGAAGCTCCTTGGAAGATTTTCTTGTGTTTTGAATGATCAGTGCTTCTCGCTCCACCAAATAGGCTCAGAAATTTCAGAAATCAAATCTGAGATTGCAAGAATCAAAGATAGCATGAAAGAATTTGGCATACAAAGCATTATTCGAGGAGGCGAAAGCTCGAGTACTGCCAATCCAAATCATGATAACCAACGATGGAAAAGGCAAACCTATCCGGTTGAGACGGAAGATTGTTTTGTGGGGAAGGATGATGACTTGAAGAAACTTGTTTCTCTTATAGTTGATGACGAAGGAGAGCGACTCATTTCTATATGGGGTATGGGTGGCATAGGGAAAACCACTATTGCCAGAAAAGTGTACAATCACAGTGACACTAAACGGTTTTTCGAATGTTTTGTTTGGGTTTGTATTACTCAACAATGTCATATCAGGTCAGTTTTGGAGAACATACTCAATCAGCTAATCCCACAAAAAGGGGATATTGATATTTCAAGTCTGAGTGATACAGAGTTGATTGAACAACTTTGTCAAATCCAAGTAACTAAAAGATGCTTGGTTGTCCTTGATGATCTTTGGGAAGCTCATCATTGGGATGGTTTAAAACATGGCTTCCTCGTTCAGGATTCAAAAAGCAAAGTGTTGGTGACCACTCGTAAACAAAATGTTGCAGATCACATGGGTTTCGCATTTGAACTTGGGCTTCTAAAAATTGATGATGGTTGGGAATTACTCAAGAAGAAAGCAACATTCAACAGTAATCCAGGTTAGTGACTCATTAAGTCGGATTTTGGAAAATACAAGTTCAATATTTAATGGCATAAACTTTCTTTCGAAATTTAATGATTTGGGAATTTCATATAGGGGTGAATTACATTTGGGTCTCTAATATTTGTCATATTTATATTTAGGTTCATTTACATGCCTTTATTACATATAGGTCCTTAAATTGATCAAATTTCGCTTTTAAATCGGTGGCAAGACCTAAATGTATATGTACAATATAAGTTAAACTAAATGATTCTGGATATCACTTAAATCTAGAAACCCACGTTTTACGTTAAATTTGATCAAATGTAGACCAGTCCAGGGATCTAAATATAATAAACACATTTAATAGGACTCAAGCAGACAGACCAACAAGAACGACGATAAATTAAAATTTAAGAATCTATATATAAAATAGAGTTTTCACATAAATCACTCCTAATAATTCGAAAGAATTTTACAGTAGTTCATGAGTAATTAACAGTAAATAGAAATTAATTAGAAACAGTTGAATTAATATCTAATAGTGTGTGTTCTGTGTATTACGTTTACGGTTTATCTAATGAATTTGATTGATTTTAGCTAATAGATATTATTGAAAAGAAATTATTAACTAAAACTTAAAAATCTTGTATTTATAATATATTTAGATATTATAATATTTTATTTATTATAAAATCGAAATACTTTTCAGTTTATACTATTTATTAAATAAAATTTAATTTAATTAAATATTGCATAAAATTTAATGTTTTATTGACAAGAAGGAAGGTTGGGGGTAGGAGAAATAGGCGTCGAACCAACTTCCGTCAATCAACTAACGAGTTGACTGACGGAAGGCCAAAGATTGATAAATTTTGAAAATCCAGGAACACAATGTGATAGTTTTGGACTTGTAGGGACAAAATCTGAAAATGATAAATAATTGAGGAATGGAAAATCAAAATTTCCCACTATAAATTTATATAAATATTATAGATACCTTATATGTGGTAGTAGCACATCATCAAAAACATTATAAATATCAATTTAAAATATCACATTACTAATAATATTGGTCTAATTTCATGTCCAAGTCCTGAAATTTTAGTGTTAGAAAAAAATCATCTATAATTGTGAAGATGGAAAAAGGGGATTTGGATTAAAAAAAAAAGAGGTTTTTTTGCATCTATACCCCTGCGTCATGTGAAAGTAGTAAAAAATATACTGTGATATAAAATGTGTGAAGGGTAAAATAGACATTTAAAAGTTAAAACATAATCTGTCTTGTAGCACAGGCGCGTATGCCACAACCAGTTATAGTAGGGTTCTCCGAGTAGGTTGAAAAACATAAGATTTTTTTGAACTATATTTTAATATCACTGAATTTTTTCAACTAATTTCATACAATAGAGAAATCTAGAAGCAAAATACTCTATTATTAATTAGAAAATTTAATAATTGGAATACATGAGATTTTTTTTTGGTGAGGAAATACATGAGATGTTAAGTTAGTAAAAACTATGACTATTACAACATATAAAATTTAAGAATTGGAATACTTGAGATTTTTTTATTTTTTTTGGTGAGGAAATACATGAGATGTTAAGTTAGTAAAAACTATAACTATTACAACATATACCAAAAATAACATATTGAATTAACTAGTCATGTGCAATTCACATATATCTGATCATAGTTTATTTGAAAATTTAAAATTATGCATGCTAGTTTCGTTTTAGATTTTCTAAATAATAAGTACATCATAAATCCACATATCTAGATTTTCCACAGGTGCATACTACCTTTAAAACTACTTAATTTCAGTTTCATTATATTATTTCAGACAACTTCGTAACGGAAGAGAAACTGTTCAAAAATATTGGGAAAGAAATGGTACGCAAGTGTGGGCGTTTGCCGCTAGTAATTTCGATACTTGGAGGGCTCTTGAGTAAAAGAAAATCTATGGAAGAGTGGGAGTCAGTGAATGAAAATATCAATGCACATCTATATAGAGAGAAGAATCATGAGATACATGGCGTGCTAAATTTAAGCTACGAAGATCTGCCTTTTTACTTGAAGCCATGCTTTCTGTTTATGGGCCAATTTCGAGAGGATGCCGACATAAATTGCCGTGATTTGTGTAGGATGTGGATAGCGCATGGTATGATCTCACATGAGAGTCGAGGAAATGATACTACACTAATGGACATTGCAGATGGTTATTTAAATGAGTTGGCCTCTAGGTGTCTCGTTCAAATTTTGAATATTGCAAAAGATTGCAACCTTCACGATGCAGTGCGAGAATTGTGCTTGTCAAAGGGGAAAATGGAGGGCTTTAGTTTCCATGTTATGACTTATCGAAGTGGAGAATTTAGCAGCCTATTGAATGAATCATTGTCGGGTATTAAGCCACGATATTTGGCTATTCATTTTGAAGGAGAAATGGCATCAAAACCAGATGGATTCACAGTCCATTGCAAAGAAACTAGCCAACATGTTCGATCGCTTCAATTCCTCAATGAGGAAGGTGCTGAGAAAATCGAATTTCAAGAAGATATACTTGATTTAGAGAAATTCAAATTGCTTAGAGTTCTAGTGTTCCATGGATTTAGATTTAAAAGTAGACAATTGAGAGGAATCGGTAATCTAATACACCTTAGATATTTAGTTTTTCAAGCTTGTGAACTAGATGAGTTGCCGTCGTCCATAAGCAATTTGATATACTTAAATACCCTTGATTTATGGCTTTCCTATAACGTCCAAGTGCCTAATGTTCTGAAGAAGATGCATCGATTAAGACACTTGATACTTCCCGTACTTTTTGGGGAAAATATTGGAAAGTATCGTTTAACATTGGAGGGTTTGGATGAGTTGGAGACGCTATATAACTTCAATAGTTTGGTGCATGATTTGGAACCAGTCATCAGAATGAAGAATCTTGGTTATATTGATGCAGAAGTACATGACAACAAAAGCTTGTTAGCAATCATCAAAGGTTGTACCACAAACTGGACAAAGTTGAGCACTTTAAACCTTGTGATCGACGAAGGTTGCCAGCTTACATCAACAGAAGAAGACTTAATGATTCTCAAGAATGTGTTCTCATGTGAAGCTCTTGGTATCCTACTTATATATAAGGTGCCCATAAGACTCCAACTTGAAGAATGTGTAACTGAAATAAATACCTCGCAACTTAGCTATTTAGACTTGCTTGGTTCTGAGATTGAGGATGATCCAATGGGCATATTGGGACAGATTCCTTTCTTGAAAGTTCTACGTTTACGCAGAACATCCTTTGTGGGGGAAGAGATGAAATGTCATGCGTCAGGCTTCCCACGTCTTAGGGAACTTCTACTAGCAGAATTACCAAACTTCAGGGAGTGGACAGTGGAGCAAGGAGCTATGCCTCTTCTTTCTGATATAAAAATTGAAAATTGTCCTCATTTGAAGATGATTCCAGATGGACTCAGATTCCTTCTTAACCTTGAAAAGTTGACAATTACAGGAATGCAAGAATTTAGAGAAAGAGTTGATGAAGAAGAAGGTCAGGATTTTTACAAAGTCCATCATGTGCCTTCCATTATCATCTACAATAATTAAAGATGACAGTGATATTGACGATAATGGCGATGATGACAATGGGGATAATGACGATGTTGATGACGACGAAAATAACAAAGACTGATTATTGGCTACTGTCAGGTATATATTCATTCATGATTTTATCTCAGGTGTTTTTTTTTTCCTAACATAATAAATGTTTCTTAATTTGAACAAATTTGTATTTATACTATGCTAAAAGTATGGAGTTTAATTTTTTAAGGTGTTTCTTCCTAAAGTGAAAAGGCAAAGATAGTCCTTAATTAAACACCCAACTTATATCAAAAACAAAATTAACAAAAGTTAATACAAATTGATTTATTTATGGATAGTATGATGAAGATTGTTCTCTGGTGCTAACGGCTGTTAATTAGTACTATATGCTTGTATTTTGTTAGAAATGATATTTTTGCAGTAAATTCTAGAATTTGGGAAGTTAGTACAAATGTATGGGGAAGCTTGACTTTTTGCTTAAGTTAGAAGATAAATTTTCAGAAGTTAGGTGAGATGGTATTAACTTTACTGTATACAAATTTTTGTATAAAAAAAGTATTGCAAAATGAATGAAATTAGTTTCCAACTCTCATCAGATTTTTCTTCATTTTCTCTTTCATGTTTCTCTCGACTCCAACACTTGGTATCAAGAGCTTAAATTGATCTTTGAGGACTGATTTCTGTGAGAGAAAACTAGCAAGATCACCCACCTAAAAGAATTTGCAGAAGTCATTTAACACTTGATCTGTCCAAGTAGTTTCTTTTACATGCCTAATTGGCCTCATAACTTTAACGAACTTTAGCTGTTGAAAAGGTTCTAACAAAATAAATGAAGACACCTTGCGTAGGGAATTGTGAGTTCCTTACGCAGTGAAAGTTTAAAAATTTTGGTACATTACAAAAAAAAAAGAAATCTTGCCTTACAGTTTTATATCATATTAAAGGGTGTTTAAATTAACTTACTTTAATCTTCAACTTGTGGCTCTTCGGGTAGATTCCAATACTAAATCCTCAAACGGTATCCACTCCGGTCCTAGTTGGAGATCAAGTCAGGAAGTCTGTTAGAACTTTAGCTTGATGTTACAATACTCGATCTAACTCAGTGTCTAGGACGGAGGGAATTTTTTGATCCTCCCTCTCAGATTAAGGGCGAAAATTGTATCCTTCTGATACTGGCGAAAATACATTGACGCTCTTGCCAGGCCTCGTTGGTCCAGGAATTACCATACTTAAAAACATATATCTATCCTCCATACACAAGCCTGGCGGCAAGTTATACACAGTAATAATTACAGGCCAACAAGTGTAAGAATTGCTGAACTTGCCAAATGGACAAAATCCATCAGTGCACAATCCTACATGCACATTACGTGGCTCTGAAGCAAATGTTGGGTGAGTGCGATCAAAATGCTTCCATGCTTCAGCTTTTGTAGGGTGTGTAATACTTTTATCTTGTGTACAACGGTTATCCCAATGCCAAGTCATTTGTTTAACTGATTCTTTCGTCATGTAAAGTCTTTGCAATCTAGGAGTTAACGGCAAGCAGTTCAAGACCTTGTAAGGTACTTTCTTTCTAGAACACGGATTGCTTGGCTTGTAGCGAGGATAATGACATATACTACATTTAGTGAGCGAGCGCCTCATTTTCTTTATAATATAGCATGCAATTGTTCACACATGCATGCATCAATCTTCACATGCTTAAGCCTGAATTTTTCCAAATCCTTCTTTGTTTGGTAAATATTAATGGGCAATTTTTCTCCTTCTGGCAGCATAATCTTTAATTGTTGTCAGTAGTCGGTCATATTGAAATCTACTTTGATACTGAGTAGCTGCGTCATCGCTGAATGTTTTGTGTATTTCTTACAACCATCCCAAAGAGGCTCATCTGCATCTTTGAACAACTCAGAGAATTTTTGTGCATCAAGGTTTGGAGTTTATTCATTATTCTCCATATCAAAATCTATATTTTTCAATCAAAATTAGAACCAGCAAAATCAAACACCATCCTTCTCATATGAGAATTTTCAGTTCGCGTAGTTCTTGATGACTCACCAACATTTAATGTTTGCCTACACATAGATTCTCCATGGAGAACCCACCTTCTATAGCCAATGGTGAATCCATCTCTCAACAGATGAATATTCACAGTATCTCGATCCTCAAATGATTTGTTATCGCATTTTGAATAAGGGCACTTTATCTTTAAGTCATGCGAAACAAATTGAGGATGAGAAAAAGCAAAGTCCAAGAATTGATCAACCCCTTCACTAAATTCAAGTCTAGTATACCTTCTTCGTCTCTTCTACGCCACATCCAACTACGATCATCAGCCATTGATAACTAATACTAGCTATCAGTTTATTGGTTTGGCTCAGGCTTTCTTGAAGAAGTGAATCTTAAATCTGCAAAAATATATAATAATTAAAACGAGCTATTTATGCAATGTGGGACTATTTATGTTTAGTGCTTCAGGGATATTGCAATGAGATTAGCTAAACTGCAAAGCTATAATTAAAAGTTACGTTCTTCCCTAAACATTACCAATTTTAGCTTCTGCAAAAGCAAAAAACTTAATCTAAAAGCATGAACCGAATGATGGAAAGAAAAGAACTCATTGAGATCTCCAATGTCCTTGCACTTCCAGGTATTTATACTGATCTTGCCAATTCTGAAATCTTTCATGTTATATTGTATGAAGACTACTACTGAGGATTTTCTTTATCAAAAAAGATTAATCAAATTCATAAATAGACTCAAGCCCACTTCCTCTTATAATAATTGAAGAGCCAATTACTTTATGTTTAGGTAAGATTAAACTATATTTCAACTTACTTTTCAATGAAGCAATAAGTCGAACTCATGGTATACACAGTTGCCAAATAATTATTTCCACAAGGGTAATAACTAATAACTGCAATTTCCAACTAAAAATTAACACAATCTAACCTCCTTAGAACAAAATTTGAAAAGATAGAAGCTTCCATGAAAGTGGGGTTTAACCTCACATGCTTATCAATGGAAAATGGACACAGCCGCAGACAGTGATGAAACTTTGTGGTTGAATTGAAAAAACAAATTACTGTATACCAAGAGGCTATTTGCAACCCACATAAATTAATTCACAATTTTTGTTGTTTTCGAATGAAAAAGCAGGTAAACCGGTCAATGGCTGTTCAGTGCTTGCTTGGTGGCCCGGCCGGCTCAAATATCTATTCTGTGGAGTGTAGCCCAATTAAAAATAGTGGTGCATGGGCCTGTCTTTAATTAATAGAAGATTGCATAAATTATGTATTAGATACTGAAAATTATAAGTTTTCAATCAAAGGGTTGAGTTTTAATTTTTACTGATTATTAATCAAATCAATAATGGAATTATTTTTAGTCATATGTATAGAAATGTGACAGATTAGCGATAAACTATAATATATACCATCACAAATTTTAATTATAACAAATCCACCACAATTGTTATAATGTATACCTATTTTTCTTTAATTTTCTAATCCATTACTATTCCATCATAAATTTATCACTAATATAAAAAAATTGTGATGGAACTATATCTATCACTAATAATTCATCACTAAAAAACTTGTTTTCTTGTAGTGAAAGAAATCGAAAAAAAGAAACCCTCATGAGATAAACTCTCATACGAGAAAAAAAAAAAAAAAAAATCTAATACAAAAGGGAGAAAGTAAAAACCAAAATAAGAGAGAAAGGGGCGGTATACGGTGGAAGAACCGCCTCTCACCTCACCGGAGAAATTAAAGTTGCTGGACCATATATATATCTACAGTCTACTTGGCATTTCGAATATTGAAATTAGTATCTGTTTTCAAAAATCAAAGTATATTTAACACGTGCATATATATGTAATAGAATGTCCCAAAATTATACAGATCTAGAGAAGACTGAAAATGATATATGCTTAAACGAGTGAAGAGCGACAGCCGCCGTATTACATTCTTGAGTCTACTTAATTTTGAAATTGTGGTCCTGTTTTTTTTTTTTTTCTGTTTTTTTAAGAAAAAAGGTAATTGTATTAATGTAAATCAACTATTACAGAATTCATTACAAAATTGAGTATATCACTCGAACCAACGCAAACAAAATTTGCGTTCCTAGCTAACTCGTGGGCCACAACATTGGCATCACGACGAACAAATTTTTTTTTTACAGGAAATAAACCTATTTATTAGTGGCCTTGCCTCAGCAACAATATGGCCTAAATATGACAAATCCACCAAGTTAGAAGACAATTTCCTAATAACATTAGCACAATCTCCCTTATCACCACCTCTTGCCAACCGAAATCCCGAGCTAGCCAAATGGCAGCGAGAGTCGCAGACAATTCCACATACTCCGGATCTAATGGACCGCGAAATCTATTCGTCTCCCATCCCAGCACAGACCCTCATAATCTCTAGCAACAACTCCAATGCCAATCTCAACTGAGTCCTTAAATATAGCACCATCAAAGTTCAATTTAATAATCCCATTTGGAGGCGTCACCTGAGTCCTTAAATATAGCACCATCAAATTGTGGTCCTGTTGATCCCTAGCTTATGTAAAAAAATTCAGTTAACCCCACGATTTGTTCCTTATTAATTATGAATTTTAAATTTGATTCACTATATTTTTATTTTTATTTATATATGTATTTTGGTATTGAAATCTCAATGTGTGCCAAGTTAAAGGACTAATTTTACAATTTATCCAATTTCAACTTTTGTAAATCAATTACACACAACATCATTCTGAAGAATTTTGTGAATTGCTATTAATTATTTAATTTCCTATTGTTTCTCAATTACACAAAACAAACATCATTGTAGCTCAAGAATTATGTGAATTACTGATCTCACTCTAATTCATATATCCTATAGGAGTAATAGAAACCTTAACAATAGTAGGAAAATCTATGATCCATGTAAACCTTTCAGATATCTTTCTGTTCCTAAATTTTCCTAACAGACAGAATACTGTTTAACTAATAAATTAGCGTTAGACACAAGAAAATTGTGGATCTGTATGTACTGTGTGATTGGCAATAAGCACGTATTATTCTCCCTTGCTAGGAATGTCACTTCGGCATGCATAGGTTTCAACGATACAGCTGTGCATGCGTAGGAATTTCTCTGATTCAAAAAAAAAAAAAGTCGAGTTTCTCCCAAATTGAAATTTGGCACCGATCGAAATTCCCACGTGCGTGGCATGTGCCAATAAGAAACATTGAGTGGTTACCTGAGCCATCAGCATCACACGTTACAATTCTGTGGTGGTTTCTCGAAAGTATTTTGGGGTTTTAATATATAATACAATGATTTAAGTGTATTCTAGATTGATTCAACACCTATGAAACACAGACACGGATACGGCGACACGGATTTTTTTCGATATTTTACATTAAAAGAGCGTCTGACATGAGTGTTCGATACGGTGTCGGATATAACACGACACGACAGGATATGATTTTTAGAAGTGTGCGTCCATTATAGTTCAACACTAATTAAGCACTTCCTAAAAATAAGAAAAGAAAAGAGATTCAACATTACAAGCGTGTCCTAGACATTTAATGATTGAATCCGCCTTATTTTTATTCAATTCCACATTGTTATGCATCACAATTGATCATGATGTGGAATATGACATTTTATGAACCTATTATCAGATTATGTAGTATACATGCACATAACTTTGTTCAATTTAATTGACTAGCCGAAATATATGTACCTTAATTATTAATTTGTCTAGCCAAAAAAAAATACCTTATTAATTTGTGGAATACTAGAATTTGAAGTTGTGGTCCTGTTGACCCGTTCCCTTTTGAAAAAGATTTCATTTTACACTTCAAATTCAAAAGGCTGTCCTGTTTGAAAAGACCATACAAGTTATAGTCGTGTTTCCCCAAGAGGAATTTTATGGATTTAATATTGTAAAATTGGATGAAAAAAATGCTTAAAACTCATAAAAAAGAATCCAGTATCCACAAAGTATACGGAACTACTTTTAATCTTAAAATTAACACCATTTCATCAACTGCTCATTTTTAAAAAAACAACTAAATTTTTGTCTTCATTAACTTTACGGCTAAAGGCACGATTTTAATTAAGGTTAATTATGGTCTATGGATGTGCAAAACTTTTCATATGTTCCGCTGTGTCTGTAATTATTCCTTACGCCTTTAATATCTTTACATTAAAAACCTTGATTAATATTTTAATATATATCTGATTTTTCTTTAAGTATTTTAAATTGAATTATTCAACAATGTCGTTAATAAAGCAAAGTTTTATGAAACAAGAAAAATATATTTTTTTAAAAGAAATAGGATATATTAAATAATAGAAATGTTTTCTTGAATTCTAGTATTTCTAAAATATAAATATTTTTTTTAATTTTTATAGAATGAACAAAGTATTAAATATTGTTTTGTAGAGCATAACTTACTAATTAGACACATAAATAGTAATTTTTTTTAAAAAAATCAAGGCTTGTAAAGAAAAAAAGAAAAAGTCTTTTCAATGAAAATTGATGGATTAAATTTTTAGATGAAAAATAATTTGGTAGATTTTTTGGATATAGGGCTCTGGAATACAACTTTATTTAAGAGCTTTTAGTATTTTTCTCTAAACTCCCAACAATGCCTTTCCTACAAATAAAATTGAAAAGCTAGAAAAATGAAACATCGCTTCTTTCTTTTTCTGATTCTGAATCAAATATAGGTTACTGTTCATATTTCGGTGCTAAAATAAGTGTATAAAAGTAACGTACAATTCGATCTCCCCATGTATTGGACTTAACAAAATTTCTCTGATATATTATGAATAACAATTCATTGATGAAGAGATCAGGTGAAGCAAGTTCGTCCGGAAATAAACTTGAGAGAAAGACCATTGAGAAAAATCGAAGGATTCTGATGAAAGGTCTTTGCTTCAAGCTCGTTTCTCTTATCCCTGATCACCATTTCAACCCACCAAAGGTATGTACTGCATGTGTGTTTAATTTGTGATTTAATTTACCAACAGAACCAGTGCAAAACCTGGATTTTAAGGGCCGGGAAATTAACTCAACTATTATAAGCTAGTGACAGTGTGGGATATATAGTTACAACTAGCTAGCTAGCTAGCCCAAGATATATCAATGAAAATATCCAAAAATTTTACTGTAAACACCAAGTTAGTGTCGTCCCGAATTTGCAATTTTCCCAGTCGATCATGACAATTAATTAATCATATTTAATATTGTTTCTGTCTACATGTATATGTAGGAGTCGCTGTCACAGAATGATCAGATAGAACAGGCAGCTAGCTACATCGCCCTACTAAAAGAAAGAGTAGAAGAGTTGAAAAGAAAAAAGGCATCTCTTGGAACAAATCCAAAAGATGGTAGTGTAAATACTGGAGGATCAGACATAATGCCAGTTTTCAATGTAAGAGATTTTGGTTCGCTTTTAGAGATTAATTTGATAACTGGGCTGAGTAGAAAATTAATGCTACATAAAGTGATTCGTATACTTGAACAACAAGGTACTGAAGTCGTCACTGTTAGTACTTCCAGCATTGGCCACAAGATTTTCCACACTCTGCGAGCTCAGGTACTGATGTAATTAATTAATGCTATATATCAGCAACCAACATATATATAAATTTTACCACGATTATATTTTCAGTGGGAAAACGAAAAAATGGGGATATATACCAACTTCAGTGGTAATTAATATTTTTTATGTTAAATGGGGTTGCTAGCTAATGCAAAAATTGGTTTCCTCAAAATGCGAATTGGGCTAAGTTAGCATCCCCATTTTACATATTTCTCATTTTTCAATATAAGTGAAAATCGGGTTCGTAATATTAGTGAAAGAAATTACATGTGGGGGTCGAGTTAGCAGTTAGCGTATACGGATGAGACGTTAGATTTATTAACTAAAATTCAGTACTATTTAAATCAGGAAAGAAATGGATGGAAATTTTTAAAAAAAATACCTGATTGCATATTCTCACGTTAATTTAATTAGTAAAATACCTGATTTTTCAATAACATGCAGGTAAAGGTACCGAGGGTTGGAGTGGACACCGCTAGGATAGGGGAATTGATTTCGTACGTCCTATGATACACGGACACTTTTTAAGAATTTTACTATATCATGTTGTGTTGTGTGACTGTGTCTGATATCGTGTTAAATACTCATATCAGACACTTTTTAATTTAATGAAAAACTTTAAGAATAAAAATCATGTCGTCATATCAATGCTATTTGTATCACAAGCTGATATATGTTGTTTCTTAATTTAAAATAAATAGTATTTATGTACCAAAGTGAAATAGTCTCTAATTGTGAATAAGATTATGAGTTTAGATTGTGAGTTGATATTCTCAATTAAATAAATTTTAATTTATATACAAAATTACTCAAATTAAGAGTATAGCACCATGTTTACGATAAACAAAGATTCCTCTCTCGCCGGATGCATGCTAGGGTTTCTACCATAACCGACGGAATGGAGACAAACACCAATATACCACCGGACCCACAAATTATCAACGCCGGTGGCAATCCGTATAAACTGCAGCTAACATATGCAACTTCAACCGCCACGAAAGTAGCCGAATTACCATATTCCTGATGAGTTGGTTCGTCGGATCAAAACTTTTCATCTTTCAACTTTTAAACTTTTAGGACGAGTTAGAGAATACAAGTTGGGAAAGGCGTTGGCGTGTTTACACCCTAGGAAGAAGAAGATAGTGTGAGGACTTCCGGTTTGCTTTAGTTAATCGAAAAATTCTCCCGAGCTTTGGCGTGTTTATAACATTTGGTTAACTAGGATAAAGTTGTTCGACCCAAAGAAAGGTGGATTTGGCATCCGTGAAGCGAGAAAAACAAATAGCTCTTGTCCCTAAAACTGGTTTAGTTCCATAACTAACACAACTAACTTACATTAACTAATATAGTTGAATGTAATTAATGTGTACGTTAATCAATGTGGGATACTTAAGTTTTTCAAACAATATTTAATATGTCTTTCTTATCCCAAAACACAAATCAATGTGGGATTTTACACCAAAGACATCAAATTTTCAACAATGAATAATGACGACTCTCTTTGATATCAAATTTTCCAAAATAAATACCTTAAGGGAGAACACATATTAGATCACGTACGTCCTGAAGCAAAATTCTTCTCAGACTTTGGAAAGGGGTACTGGTGAAAATTAGTTTTAATCGGTTGCACATAAAGTTAAATGGATGGTGTGAATGGTGAAAATATATCCTTTTGGCATGATCGACCGTTGTCTCAACGATCAGCCCCTTAATTCTCTCGGCTTACCAACCTGCGATAGATCATATATTGTTACTAGCTAGCTAAGATCATAGGACTGCCTATTCCCTATGATCGAACATGAATTTGGAGTACTGCGTCGTCATCATGAGGCGGGTTTTCTTAGCTTGTAAATCGGCATATATACTTAGCTTTGAACGCCCCGACATGGCTTCTAAATACCAAATGGGACTGGATTTTGGTCCATCGAATGTCCCCAAAAGTTCAAGTTTCTGCTTTAGCTGTCTCACCATAATAACCTCATGTGCAATGCGCTTACATTTGATCGTGGTTTTTTGCTCAGACGGACAGCTGCGCGAGATGTCATAATTATGAAAAAGGAGGATATTCACTATTCAGCATATTTTTACTAAATGTAAATCAGCGAAGCAAATCTGGGAGTATGTAATTAGCCCCACCGATTATTAATATGCTTTTTCGCGTGGGGAAGATGATAACTGGTTTAATAAAAAAAAAAGAATTCCAACTTTGGGAATATAGTTGCACCGAGCTGCCCATGGCCTTTAGTGTTTCTAGCAACTATTTTATTTTTTGGTGTAATTTCTAGCAACTATTTGGGTGATATGGTGTTGTAGAGATAAAGGGGCTATTTAGTAAGAATCGGTCAAAAGATCCTGGGTTAAAAGAGGACATTCATTAATTTATTTAAGTAAACAAAGAAATAATTTATACGAAATTAAAATTAATATCGAATTTCTAACCTGATTTGAGATTTATTATTTTACTCAAAAAGAAAAGAGGGAGACGATTTTAAAATATCAGCTTCACCGCCGTCGCCATCGCTGCCTCCAATTCCCTTCCCGACGCCGTCCCACCGGCGCTCTAAAGTCTCTTTCTCGTCTTTCGCTCTCCTCTCCACGCCGCTGCCCACGGCGCTCGCATCACACCCAAGTAATTTCCCTTTTTTGTTCTTTCTTTCTTTTTTCTGGGTCGGAGTAGAATTACTGTATTAGAGATTTTCCTGTACTAAATTCTTTTTCTTAATCGGAAAATGTAGAATTTAGGAAAAGTTGGAAATAATTTGGGCTCAGGCAAATTAATGTTGTAATTTGAAGATCAGAGGCGGGATTGTATTTTTAAGCTTCTTTTGTTACTCCAGAACGATTGTCATTTGGGTTAATATCATCTCTAATTTTTTCTTGAGTAGTGTAGCCTTTAGGGTGTATAATCTAAATGCTTAATTTTAGAAATCTTGGAGAGAGTAGTTGATAATAAAAGTTGTAGCTGCTTGAGAATAGTTGATAAAAGTTGAGTAGGGGATGCTTTTGAATCTTGGAGAGAGCGGTTGATAATAAAAGTTGTATTTTTGTTATTTTACAATGGGTTTAATAAAAAATATAATTTTATATTTTTATGAACCCATTAGCAATTCGTTACCAATCCGTATAGAACTCGTTAAGAACCCAATCCATTTAAAACGTGTATGTTTGGATCCGTTTCAACCCACATGTCTTGACCCAACCCAAATCACACCCAATTCTCCCATTTGACACCCTACTTTGAGTACTATAGCTTATAGGGTTTTTATATTATATTTTAAATTAAAGAGGCTATAAAATATAGGGTCCTGAATAACTTTTAAATTTTAACTTCTTTTCTGTTAGACATATAAAGAATAACTGAACCAGTAATTTACACCCAAAAAAGAAATAAAGAATGACTTTTCCCTCTTATTCTGATTATCCAGTTTTTAACTAACCGAAGGTAATAAATTTATGGACCTAATGTGTGGATTGTGGAATGTTCTACTGGGCTTCGAAAGGTCAAAAGTTGCAATACGAATACTAGTCTTGCTCTTCCCTTTTTCCTTAAAATAGGAGGGTTCTTAAAAACTGATAAACCCTCCCAACCAAAAAGTAAACTAATTTAAACTTGTTGCTCTTCCTAATACATCAGAAATGGCGAACTTTGGAAAAATCAGACAGGTTTCGAGAAGTTTTAGCACACATCCTTCTGCTCCTTTGCGCATTTGTGTTGTTGGTACTGGGCCTGCGGGATTTTACACAGCTGAGAAGGTATACAGAAGTTTTGGAGTTTATAGTTCTATTTTTGCAATTTCACCCTTGATTTATTTCCACGAGCTATGGATAAATTTTGAATCTTTTGCTGAAGTCTTCCATAAAGATTTGATCTTTATTCTTGAAATCTTGAAATTTTGGTAGGTTTTGAAGGCACATGAAAAAGTGGAAGTTGATATAATTGATCGGTTGCCGACGCCCTTTGGATTAGTGCGTTCTGGTGTTGCACCGGATCATCCTGAAACAAAGGTTCATTATTTTTTATTCTTTAAATTCCATAAATCTGTGTTTGCAGGAAGTGAGGTTTAAATGCTAATAAGTAATTTTAAGTGAATATGATGTTTTGATATCATAGATGCTGAATCTGGTTGTTTGAAGCTAAACTGAATTGGAACATATGGAAAATAGTCTTTTGGAATTATGTAGTTCTTTGTTTAATGACGACGGACCGCAGGCAGTGGAAAAAGAAAAAGGGATATATGTTTTCAATCATTTCTTGTTAAAAATTAATCCTGTTTATGCTTTTGGATCTTTCTTATTATTCTCTTATGGGCTTATTTGTTCAGAAAATTTGCCACAGATAGTGACCAATCAGTTTACTCGGGTTGCACAAAATGAACGTTGTAAATTCTTTGGGAATGTGACACTTGGATCCTCCATAACTTTGCCTGAGCTACGTGAAATGTATAATGGGGTAAAGATTCTATCACTAGAAAGGATAGTGTAACCAATAAAGCTTTTTTGTTATTACTAATTAATTCATATTGTATCAGGTGGTGCTTGCCTATGGTGCTGAAAGTGACAGGTCTCTCGGCATTCCTGGAGAGGTTCCTATAATCAAATCTGAATCACATTCCAAATTTCCAATCTATTATTATTTTTATTTTGTATATTATTATGTTTATATGATGCAGGAGTTTGCTGGTATACATGCTGCTAGAGAGTTTGTTTGGTGGTATAACGGCCACCCCGACTGCAGAAATCTTGCTCCAGACATGAAAAGCACGGATACTGCTGTTATTCTTGGTCAGGTATCTTTTATTTTATTAATGTGATCGAAATTTTTATATTATCAGAATTCTTTTATAACTGTAATCAAAACTTATTAAATTGTCCTTTCAGGGTAATGTCGCACTTGATGTTGCTAGAATTCTTTTACGTCCAACAGCAGAATTGGCAAAAACAGATATTGCAAGCCATGCATTGGCTGCTTTAGAAGAGAGTTCCATAAGGTCTGTCGTCTTGCATATAATACTATTAGACCTATACTCAAAAGAATTAACAATTGTAATTGCAGGAGAGTTTTTTTAGTTGGAAGACGTGGACCAGTGCAAGCAGCTTGTACTGCAAAAGAACTACGAGAAGTTCTTGGTAATGAGCTTCCTATACTAGCACTATGGTTGGTTCTAGAATAAAAATGAAGGGCAAATTACATACAGTAACCCTAAGGTTTGCAATAATTACTAACTAACCCCTCTGGTTAAAAGTTTACAGAAAATCCCCTGAGGTTTCAAATAATTACAACTTACAAGGGGTATTTTGTTAGATTTTTATAATTGTTTGAAACCTCAGGGGCTTTTCTGTAAATTTTGAAAACAGAGGGAGTATTTTGTAATTATGGAAAACCTTAGGGTTACTGTATGTAATTTGCCCTAAAAATGAATTGTGATAAAGTAGTTGTAAGCTTTTCATTATTTTGTCTCCTTTTCCTCACCATTTTTATGAGGAAAAAGGAATTTTCTTCCTCATTCTGTATTTCCGCCTCAACATTTCTTTCTTTCTTTCTTTCTTTCTTTACCTTTTTATTTGTTTCGCAACCAAACACCAACCATACTTTTCCTTCTTAAAATCATAGCACCCATGTTGTAAGAATCACAAGATGACGTTTCAGTAAATTGAAAATATTTTTGTTGCAGGAATTAAGGATTTGCGTGTACATATTCAACAAGCTGATCTGGTTACAACCCCAGCCGATGAGGTACGTGTTACTATCATAGTTGATTTATATTATCATTTTCAGGCAACTCTTTTATTCTTCTAATTGTTGTTAGAGCTGATTTGTTGTAATTTTATGTCATTAATTGGGCAAAGATAGAGATGAAGAATAGCAGGATAAGGAAGCGTGTGCATGAATTGCTTTCTAAAGCAGCCAAACCAGGGCATCCTTCCTCCATTCCTGGTCAACGTGAACTGCACTTTGTCTTCTTCCGGAAGCCAGATAAGTTTCTAGAATCAGATAATATAAGTGGTCATGTTGGTGGTGTTCGGCTTGAGAAGACTACACTTAAAGGTAAAATATGCTCTTATACATCTGCAATGAAATGTGGCTGTGTGGAGTCTTTATTAGTTGGTTTTATTTATTTTCTCCTTTCTTTTTTTTGGTATTTAGTTTTATTGTTTGTAACTAAGGTATCTCTGTACAGATGTCTCTGAAAAAACCCTTAGGATTTATCTTTCAAATAAGGTCAATTACGAATAAACCCATGATGTCACGCCTTTTACCGAAAAAATCACTGAAACCTTGCACCCCTATGGATAGCCCCCTGAGGTTTGCAAAACCTTCTCAAACACCACCGAAACCTTAAAACATTACAAATGCCCCAAAGTCAACGAAAGTCAATGATTTTCCGTTAGTATTGGGTGGGGGGTATTCTTAATGTTTTGCAAACCTCAAGGTAAGCTTTGAAATGTTTCAAGGTTTCAAGGTGAGAATGTAAACGGTGTAAAACTTCTGGGGGTACTCATAAGGTTTCAAGGTTTCAGTGGTTTTGCATGGTTTTGCAAATTTAAGCCTAACCTGAGGGGGTTTTTGTAATTATTGCAAAAAAGAATGGGAACACACTATCATTCAAGGTTTTTGTGATGTAGCTTTTAGAATATTTTTGGTGTGCATCTATTCGCCAGAAGCAAAATCTTTTTTACAGTTTGATCTTTTTTTTTTTTTTCTGGTATTGATTAACTGATTTGACGTTTAACAATCAGAAACCAAAAAAAATAAAAAGTTGATTTTTATGTAATGCTGATTATCTTTTTACATATTTCATTTTCTTGCAAAGAATCTATTTCTATTTATCTTAAAAATTTCTGGTTAACTGATAGAATATTTGTCTAATTTGTATGTAGGAGGTGATGAATCAGCAAAACAGGTAGCAGTTGGTACAGGAGAGTACGAGGACATATCATGCGGGCAAGTGATTTCTAACCAAACTAATACAATATTCATCACTCTTTTTCATATTAATGAGGCAAATCTTTCAACCCGTTCGAGTACTGATATATATGTACTTTACTCTTGTTTGCAGGTTATTACTGAAGAGTATTGGTTACAAATCAGTAGCTATTGATGGTTTACCTTTCGATAACTACAACGGTAATTTGATATAAAAGTTGGGATATTTACCAACTACTCCCTGAGATATGGCCTAAATACAAAAGACCCCACGAGGCTTCAGAAGTTACCAACTTCAATGGTAGAATTACCATGTTGCCCTTGACGAAAAGAGTTGAAAGAAAAAAGAAAAATGTTGATTTTTTTAAAAACTAACATTACCCTTCATTTTTAAATGAATGTTTTTTACTATTTGCTGGTGAAGTTTGTGTGAGAGAGTGAAACCTCAGGGTGGTGTTGGTAATTTTTTGAAACCTCATGGGGTTTTGTGTATTTAGGCCATAACTCAGGAGGTAGTTGATAATTTTCGCTTTTTAAAGTTTCACTTATTTTCCAACTTATAACCTAGTGAAAGTTGTTTATGTTTATTTATTTAGGAATTGTTCCAAATCTTGGAGGCCGTGTCTTGGCTGATGATATGCAATACGAGAGGGGGTTATATGTTTGTGGGTGGTTGAAGAGAGGACCAACTGGAATTATTGCCACTAATCTTTATTGTGCTGAAGATACTGTAAGTATATTTTAGAGGCTGTTTGCCTGAGCTTATAATTAAGTGTTGTTTAAAACATCTTTAGGGGTGTTAGCAAACTCTACTGCTTCTGGAATACCTAAAGTAGAAGTTATAAAAAGTCTGAGTAGCAAAACTGAGGAGTGTTTGGAAAAAAAAAATTACCGAAAAGTTTGAACAAAAAACAGTTGTGTTTTAAAAAAGAAGCTGAATCACTTTTACTACTCTCAAGAAACTTCTATTTGTTTACGAAAATAAGCTAGAAGCTAGAAGCTGAAAAAAAGCCAGAAGCAGAAAAATGTTTTTTGTGAAGTTTGCAGACACTACCTTATAAGATCTTTAAGGGCTTGTAAAATATTTGTAAGTGTTTGGTTAATTATTTACGAAATTAGTTTATAAGCTCTTAAAATAAGATGTTAAGAACTTATAAGCTCCCAAGTATAAGTTAAGGAATACCAACTTACTTTTAAGATCTTCACATATTCCCCTACTATTGATCAAATTAATTACACTATTACCATTACTAACATCTTATAAGCCGATGATTTTAATTTTTATATAAGACTTTTAGAGGGTGCTTTCAAAGTGCTTATAGGCTCTCACATCTTATAAGATGTTTTAGGAGCTTATAAGATTTTAGATCTTATTTCTAAAAATAAGACCTCAAAGTGTTTGGATACAAACAAGTTAATGAGCTTTTACAATATTAGGAATGGCAATTGCATAATTAATATGGTATTAAAAACAAGTTGGTGTTCCCCAACTTATTTTAAAAGAGTTTATAAGCTCCTAACATATTTTAAGAACTTATAAGTTCCTTTCATAAAATAATTAGCCAATCCATGAAAGAAATGGATGGTCATTTTGCAACTATGTATCCTTATATTTATTATGAATACAGGTAATTACCAACAACTCCCTGGGGTTTGGCTCAAATACAGAAAACCCCTGACATTTCCTAAATTACCAACTCCCCCCTGAGTTTCACTATCTTAAGTTCATTTTTCTGTTAGCCTCAAAACCTCAAGGGGGAAGTCGGTAATTTCTGAAACCTCAGGGAGGTTTTGTATTGAGCCAAACCCCAGGGGTAGTTCGTTATTCCATATGATTAACATTGTTAATTTCCAAAAAAATTATTGCAGCTTGCTTGCATCTCAGACGACATTCGTAACGGAGTTCTAACATCTGACTCAGTGAAGCCGGGGAGAAGAGGGCTCGTGCAATTATTAGACAGTAGAAATACTAAAATAGTATCGTTCGAGGGGTGGGGAAAAATTGATCTTGAAGAGAAAAGGCGCGGAAATTCAAAAAATAAACCCAGAGATAAGCTTACAACATGGGACGAGCTGCTGAAAGTTGCCAATGAATGAGACGAATCTTGTAGGTAAGTAATTGTTCTCTATCAGATCAGGAAGGTAAAAAAAAAAAAAGAAGGAAATTCTTTAATTATGATAACAACAGATTTTGTTGGATAAGTTATCGCCAAATTATTTTTGTGTTCGACAGAGATTGTATTCAGATGTATACAACAATTTTTCGAACTGAATCTTTCTTAACATTGTACCATGTTTCAGTAATTTTGTACGTGAATAAATATAATTATTTAATTCAAGATATTAGTTTTATGAAATGATAAGTGGTTTATTTGCATCATTCTTTATTACAATTTCCCCTTATCTATGACTTTATTTGTCCTTTTGCTATGATAAGTGGTTTATTTGCATAATTCTTTTGCTAAGATATTAGTTTTATGAAACTCGACATTTGATTTGATTTCTTTTTACTTTAGTGCAATATTTTTGGACCTTTTAGAGTAAAATAATGATTTAGAGTAATTATTAGTTAGGCCAAGTTATTTATTAGTTTGAATTATTATTTGGAAGACGCAAAAAAAAAAATTCAGTCTAAATGATAGGTTATCGTAATGCAATAGATACTTAATAATTTTTCTTTTACCTTGAAAATTCACTATAAATAGTATTCCCAACAATTTCATGAATTATCACACAAAGCTACGTTTTTTTATGTATTTTGAGCCACCTTTATATTTTAACTTTTCCCATCAATTTTCTATTTTTTATTTTTGGGTCAACAAAGGAAAATAAAGAACAGAAAACTAGAAAGACTGGAAAGACTAGTCGGGTCTCATCTCCTCTTGGATATAATTAATGACTTCGATTAGAGGGTCCTCTCAGAGCTCCACCGAATTCACAAGATTATGTTTCATCTTTGCTAAAATGCCTGCACTCGAATTTTACTCACATTTATCATACCTAAAAAGAAGGTCTCACGTCCTACGCATCAAGTTTATGCAATCATTAATGATATTTCCGAACATATGTATCAAAATATCAGCCCATTATTTAAATCCACCACCACATAGTTTTCACTTCAACCTCAATACACGGAATTCGTCTGTCCCATGCCAAGCGGAGATCGTCTCGAAGTCCGACAAGTTTAGCAACTGTAATTGAACTATCTCCGAGATTCATCGAAAAACCACTAACCCACACGCCGGAAGCATCGCGAATATTGACACCTGCAGCGGCCGAGTTTCTAGTCTCGAACACGCTCCCATCCTTGTTCAACTTACCCACAAATTCGGCGGTCGCCATGTGATTAATAATGAGTCAGGCCGTGCAAATTACTCCTGCTGTCCGAATCCATCAAGTCATGCAAATATATGATCAATTCTCTAATAGTGTTGATGGCTTGTTTGTAGCGGATAAATTCACCACTAATAGCCTATGAAATACAAAAAAGGATATGGATACGTCGAACGGACACAAATACTCTAATACGGACACGGTCACACGGCGATACCGATTTTTTTTTTATATATTTTATACTAAAGATATTTGAGTCATTTTCAGATGGAATCTACAGAAATATTTTGATCTCACGCTAAGGATATTTAAAAATTTCTCTAGGATATTTTAGTCAATCCATAAAAATTCAGTTCAATCCCCGCTCAAAACATATTTCACCAATTATTTTTGCCATTAAATAGAGAATCTTATTTTGCAAAATCCCTAAATCTAACGGCGGCAAATTATCCAATAGATTTCCTAAGGATTATTCCCTCGGAAATGTATTTGAAAATTTTCCTCAAATATCCCTCAAAATTTCCGATGGAAAATATCTTTCCGAAATTGTTTGATTTCTTGTAGTGATACGTTCTTGCTACAATTGTTTGTGAAATTTAGCGGCTCATCTGCATGTTCAAGGAACTTGGAATTTCATCACCTCTACCAATTTGTACTTGGATCCCATAGAATGCAAAGATACTAAAATTTGAGGTGTTTTATGCGATTAACCCTGAAAAACAAAAGACAAAATCTTGTAATTTAAATATAGAATGACTGACTTACACATCCAATAAATACTATTGAGAATATATATAATTACAATATGGAAATGCTTATTATATTACTAAGACTCGCAAATGAAATACTTGTGTTCTAGGATGGTTTTTCAATTGGACTTTTATATATTAGCCTATTCGTTTGGCAGCAACAATTGCTACACCGAAATAGTGTTATAGAAAAGAGACCCTAATAATATAAGGAAATTAACCCAAACAATTAATTAATGTCATAATCATGTATTTCTTTGGTTAATCGCCCAAGTCCTAACTAAATAACAAAAGTGGTTTGCATGGCCGGTGAAGAGGAATATCCGAATAATCATTATCAAGAAATTAAGATCGAAATTAATGATATTTTAGATATCTACGATGATTTTAAGTTTATATAAAACAAATATCACCTGTTTTTTTAAGTACAAATATCTCCTCTATATTCCTTTTTTTCCCTCATTTTTTGAAGCAACTCAATCGAAAATTTTACGGAAGAAATACTAGCAATCACTCTGTGTAATATGAAATATTATTTGCATTTAATTACTCACTGTGTTAAATTTATTCCTAATTATATATTCCTGAGAAATTAAACAAATTTTATATAATCCCCCAACACACTCGCATATATTAAGACTGAAATAGGGTAAAAATTGACTTATTCATCTCATAAAGTCCATAATACCCCTGGATTTTATGATATAAAAAGTTATGATATGATGCCTTCATTTTACACATTTTTTATTTATTATTAACCTAGGTTTTCAACTGATTTGAGTGCCGAATTAAGGATTTGACGCATTTGGAATTTGAAATAGCGACAGGAAAAGGAAATTAGGAGTTTAGGTTTTACCGTAACAAATTAATAATGCAGAATTTGATATTTTGTCCGTAATTAGAATAAAGGTTTTCTCATATATAGCAAGAAATAGGTAGTATAATAATTACTCTATATCACAAGGGGGCTTTTAGGAATAAAAATAAGACAGAGAGGGAAATAAAACTTCTCAATAATATATGTAGTTAATATGAATTAAACCCAAAACTTTTACTTCACAACATTTTTCTTTTCGTTTATATTCAATCATCTTAACAATTTTTAGGTTTTGTTTTGCAGCTATAAGATGACCATTTACTCTTAACTGCACACTGCTAATAAGTCTACAAAACGTGAAGCGAGAGAGACAGACAGACAGAGAGATGGGTTCTGTATCACGCCCACACTTCGTTGTTTTCCCTTTCATGTCCCAAGGCCACACCACCCCTCTTCTCTCCCTCTCCCGCCTCCTCCAGCGGCGGAGCGCCGCTGTGACGATCTTCACAACCAACAAAAACTCTCCCCGCATCCGGGCATTTCTTTGGGACGTCGAAGTTTCCATTGTTGAACTCCCTTTCCCTCAGAAAGTAGACGGTGTCCCTCCAGGGGTAGAGAACACTAATAAATTGCCATCCATTTCCTGTTTTTTCCCCTTCGTTAAATCCACGAAACTGATGCAGAAAAGCTTCGAACAAGCCCTGGAAACACTTCATCCGCCTGTTTCCTGCATAATTTCTGACGGGTTTTTAGGATGGACTCAAAAATCTGCAGAAAAATTCGGCGTTCCCAGGCTCGTCTTTATCGGGATGGGCAATTTTTCCTGCACAATGTACAAAATCATGGGTAGGGAAAAGCCACAGGCCGGCACGAGTTCGGCAGATGAGCCGTTTTCGATTTCTCCTGATTTTCCGACGATTAAATTGACGAGAAATGACTTTGAGCCGCCGTTTAATCAGCTTGAGCCGTCCGGCCCTTATGCAGAATTCACGTTGGAGCAAGGAGTCGCCACCGCAATGAGCGACGGCGTGATTGTGGACAGCTTTTACGAGCTGGAATCGTGTTACGTTGATTATTGGAATAAGAAAATTGGCCCCAAAGCTTGGAATATTGGGCCACTTTGCCTGGCGGCACCTCCGCCTCCACCGCCGTCGTCAGAAGTCCTGGAAAAGCCGAGTTATATGAACTGGCTGGACGAGAAATCGGCCCAGGGCAAACCCGTTCTGTACGTGGCATTTGGGTCACAGGCTGAAATGGCGGAAGAGCAATTGCGAGAAATTGCTATGGGTTTGGAAATTTCCAATGTGAATTTCTTATGGGTTTTGAATAAACCAAATGTGTTTGGAGATTTTTTTCAGAAATTCGAAGAAGGGGTGAAAAATCGAGGGATTTTGGTGAAAGAGTGGGTTCAGCAGCTGGAGATTCTCAGGCACGGCGGAGTAAAAGGGTTTCTGAGTCACTGTGGGTGGAACTCAGTGATGGAGAGCATCTCCGCCGGAGTGCCGCTCCTTGCGCTGCCGCTGATGGCAGAGCAGCACATGAATGCGAGGTTTGTGGCGGAGGAAATTGGGGTGGGGCTGAGGATCATGCCACGTGGTGGGTCGATGAGGGGTTTTGTGGGGGCGGAGGAGGTGGAGAGAGTAGTGAGAGAGGTGGTGGGAGGTGAGAAAGGGGCGGAGATAAGGAGGAAGGTGGTGGAATATGCCGGAGCTGCTCGTGACGCCATGAAAAAAGACGGCTCGTCTTGGCGGACGTTGGATTTGGTGATTGCCCATCTGTCTGGAGTCTCAACTGAAAATTTTAGATGATAAAAAAGAGTGATTTTTCAATTGCTATATTCGATTAATTAATTTACGGCAAATCCCAAAAATGAGACAATAATTTGAACCCCGTTTGTAATTTTAGGACACAAGTTGGCGTGTTTTTAGTTTTGCCCCATAATTAATATAAAGTTTCAATTTATGGATAATTTTGTTCCAAATTGATCCACGTGATACGCACGTGATGACGTGTAGCAAAAACTTACCTTAATTAGAATTTTAGTGTTTTACGTTTTTCTCTTTACGCTTCTTCTTCCTTGCTCCGATTTCACATTCTCTCTGCAAACCCTAAAAAAAGCTTTTCATATTGTTAACATATATAGTATCAAGAGCAGTGTATGACTTGTGCCTGTATCCTTGATTCCCTTACTTGTTATTCCTTCGGATCATGTTTCTTTTCTACATCTGATATTGGACCTCATTCAGGCACCCGATGATCTATGTTTTTTTTTTTTTGGTAAGAATTAAAAAGGTGATTGTATTAAATAAGATCAAAATTTACATTGTCAGTTACGTACATAATCGGGAAAACACTAGAACCAACGCAGGCAAAAATCACATTTTTAGCTAACAGCGTGAGCAACATGATTAGCCTCACGTTTAACAAAAGCAAAATTACAACTAGTAAAATGCACTAACATATCCATAGATTCCTCTACTAAATTTCCTAAATAAGAATAATATTCAGAGAGTGCCTGGAGCTTCCTGATGATGTTTACACCATGTATTGTTTACTTAAAGAAAATCAAAATATAAAATGTGATTTAATCTACAACATTTAATGCATAAGTGAGATCCAGACATACACCGCAGAAGAAATAGGAACTCGTGTGCCGATGGCTTGGTGAAACTTGTACACGATTTAGATAATGTTTGTATGGTTTGGATGGAAATCCTTGTCGAGATTATCGACATTGTAAACTCGGATTGTTTGAGTTAATGAAAGTAGAAAAAAAAAAAAAGACATAAACCGCCGCAAGCAAATATTTTCCGCTCACTATTAAGTGACAAAACTACTTAAAATGGTTTACTTCGCCTTCAAACAAGCTGCCATTCTAAGCATTATTAGCTAGTCCATTAATGAGCGAGGCATTTTCCTATCTTTACTTTTTCTCTTTAAAATAGGTTTTTAAATAAGCTATATGACTTCTTTGTTTACTCTGTTGCCTCTCCAATTTTTGGAATTCAAAAATCTCATCTCCAAATTCGTCTTTTGTTCCACAGGAATTTTCACTTGCAGCAAACAATTTTGAAACCTTAGGTTATCGACATTCCCAAAAATTCAGAAAAACCAAATTAAAAAGTAACTTAACTGAATCGAATGAATTACCTTTGGTCACGAAACAAAAACCCTGATCAAGAAATATAATCTCTCGAACGATGAATGCTTCTACACGGCGAAACCTTTGCTTGAAATCTGCAAGATAAAATTAAAACTCAGTAAATAATCTTTTGTGAATAATATACATTGATGTGTTAGCCGATAATATTTAATTCATAGGATTTATCTTCCTAGTTTTTAGGACTTTGTTATTTAGTGGGTTATTTGTTACTTTTTATCTATTTAGTGGAGTTAGTGGTAAATTAGTCTTGTAATCTCTATTTATGGGCTATTCTACATTACGTAATATCAGTTTAATATTTTCCCTGTTGCTTTCAAAACCATCAATGGCTTCAAATAATTTTGTACACCCTGCAATTCCTCGCTTTGATGGTCATTACGATCATTGGAGCATGTTGATGGAGAATTTCTTGAGATCGAAGGAGTATTGGCAAGTTGTCTCAGATGGTATACCAGCAGTTGCAAACGGCACAGCAGTGTCAGAAACTCAAAAGGCAGAAACCAAAGCAATGAAATTGAAGGATCTTAAAGCAAAGAATTATCTGTTCCAGGTCATTGATCGTTCGATTTTGGAGACAATCTTATGTAAAGATACCTCCAAGCAAATTTGGGACTCTATGAAGAAAATGTTTCAAGGTTCAACAAAGGCTAAGACGCAGCAGCTTCAGCACTTCGTACGGAGTTCAAAACACTTCGAAGGAAGTCCGGTGAGACTGTGACAGATTAGCTCTCACGAGTTATGGCAATTGTCAACAAGATGCGAAATCATGGGGATAAGTTGGAGGATGTCATTATTTTGAAGAAGATACTTAGATCCATGACACCCAAATTCAATTATGTGGTGTGTTCTATAGAGGAGTCTAATGATGTTGATGAAATTTCACTTGTTGAATTGCAGAGTTCCTTGATG
Organism: Verbena officinalis; assembly: GCA_958496215.1. Lineage (NCBI taxonomy): Eukaryota > Viridiplantae > Streptophyta > Magnoliopsida > Lamiales > Verbenaceae > Verbena > Verbena officinalis. The sequence continues at coordinate 5,656,476 of OY292385.1, forward strand.
GTGCATGAGCAGAAGTTCAATCAGGAAAAGAAAGATGAGCAAGCATTAAAAAGGTCTCTACCACAACACCAAATCGAACATACAGAGGAAGAGGCAGAGGGTCTCTAAATCAAGGAAGAGGCCGAGGGTCTCGTGATTTTCAAGGAAGAGGACGAACAAAAAATCAGCCTCGTGATAATTTTCAAGGAAGGGGTAGAGGACGAGATGGGTTTCATTCCTATAATGGTTACAAACCAATGTGGTCCAGAGACAAAACTGATGTGGAATGCTTTAGATGCCATCGGTTTGGCCATTATAGTTCGGAATGCTATACAAAACTGCCAAACAATAAGGAAAGATGAGAGAAATCAAATTTTGCAGAAGAACATGAAGCAGAAACTCTGTTGATGGCTTACCATACTCATGTTGAAGCCGAATCTGAAATCTGGTATGTGGGCACGGGTTGCAGTAGCCATATGTGTGGCAGTAAGTCATTCTTTTCTTTTGAAAGCTTCCGTTCTAATGTGAGTTTTGGAGATTGTTCTAAAGTGAATGTAATAGGCAAATGAGATGTTAGTATAAAAACCAAGAACGGTTTTGTGGAAACTATTTCTAATGTTTTTTATGTTCCTGATTTGAAAAGTAATTTGCTTAGTACTGGTCAATTGCAAGAAAAGAGATATGAAATAACTATTCGGAATGGTGCTTGTGAAATATATGATTCTTCAAGGGGTTCTATTGCTATTGTTCAAATGTGTTCTAACAGATTGTTTCCTTTGAAGATTCAAGTTGCTCAATTTTGTTTAATGGGTGAAATAAAGAATCCCTCATGGCTTTGGCATTTCCATTATGGTCATTTAAACTTTGCTGGATAAAAAACTCTCCATCAAAAGAATATGGTGACGGGCCTTCCCCAAATTGATATTCCATCTCAAGTTTATGAAGAGTGTGTTGTTAGCAAACAACATCGCTCACAATTTCCTCAAGAAAAATCATGGAGAGCAAAGGATGTTCTTGAGCTAATTCATTCTGACATTGCGGTCCAATAAATCCATCATCAAATGGGGGTAAACAATATGTAATTACTTTCATTGATGATTATACTCGAAAGACATGGGTTTATTTTTTGCAGGATAAGTCAGAAGCTTTTCACTCATTTAGAAGTTTCAAGGCGTTAGTAGAAAATGAAACTAGAAAAGCAATTAAAATTCTTCGTACTGATCATGGTGGAGAATATTATTCGAGAGAATTCGAAGCCTTTTGTGGTGAAAAGGGGATTCGAAAAAAACTCACTACTGTCTATACACCTCAACAAAACGGTGTATCGGAGAGGAAAAATATGACCATTCTTAACATGTGAGAAGCTTGTTAACGAGAGGCAAAGTTCCGAAGAACTTTTGGCCTGAAGCAGTACAATAAAGCATTCATGTGTTAAATAAAAGCCCAATGTTTGCTGTCCAAAATATGACTCCGAGGGAAGCTTGGAGCGAGCAAAAACCGATTGTTGATCATTTTCGAATTTTTGGTTGCATTGCATATGCACACGTTCCTTATCCAAAACGAAATAAGCTTGATGATAAGCGAGAAAAATGTGTATTTCTTGGCATAAGTGAAGTATCCAAAGCATATAAGTTGTATAATCCAATCACAAAGAAGATCGTGATTAGTAGAGACGTAATTTTTGATGAAGAGAGTGTGTGGAATTGGGATGAAACTGGTCTTAGCCAGCAGCCAATACCAATTTCTTTTGATGAAATTGAAGAAAAAATTGGTAAAGAAGAGCTTCAAGTCCCTGCTGCAGTTCAACAAGTACAATCTAAAAATTCAGGAGCAGTTGATCAACTTCAAACCATTAGATGAGAGAACCAACTTGGATGCAGTCATATGTAAGTGGAGATAATTTATCTGATGATGAGGATTCAATTGCACATTTTGCTTTATTTGCAGATTGTGATCCACTTACATTTCAAGAAGCTGTTAAAGAAGAAAAATGGCAAAATGCCATGAATGAAGAGATAAGGTCGATAGAGAAAAACAACACATGGGAATTGGTTGAACTTCCAAAAGAGCATAAATCCATTGGTGTTAAATAGGTTTATAAAAAACGAAGTTGAACAAAGACGGAGGCTTTGACAAGTATAAAGCCCGACTTGTCGCGAAAGGGTACAAGCAAGAGTATGGTGTTGATTACAAAGAAGTGTTTGCTCCAGTTGTGAGGCTTGATACTATTCGATTAGTTCTTTCAATGGCTGCCCAAAACTCATGGTTTATTTTTCAATTGGATGTGAAGTTGGCATCTTTAAATGGCGAGTTGCAAGAAGAAATGTACGTTGATCAGCCTCTTGGATATGTGAAACGAGGCAATGAGCAAAAGGTATACAAATTAAATAAAGCTTTATACGGACTAAAACAAGCTCCACGGGCTTGGTATAGTCGTATAGATGCTTATTTTGCTAAAGAAGGTTTTATTAAATGTCCACATGAACACACTCTTTTCACAAAGCTTGAAAAAAATGGATCTTTGCTTGTGGCTTGTTTATATGTGGATGATTTAATATATACCGGAAATGATAGTTCCATGATTAATGCATTTAAAAGGAGTATGATGATTGAATTTGAGATGTCGGATTTGGATTTTATGCATTATTTTCTCGGTATTGAAGTTATGCAGTCATCTTTTGGCATTTTTATTTCACAAAAGAAATATGTTCTTGAGATTTTGGAGAGGTTTGACATGAAAAATTGATATTCAGTTTGCACCCCAACTGAATTTGGATTAAAATTGACAAAAGATGACGGAGGGAGAAAGATAATGCCACATTTTACAAGCAAATAATTGGAAGTCTGATGTATTTGACTTCAAAAAGGCCTGACATAATGTATAGTGTCAATCTAATGAGTCGATATATAGAGAATCCCACTGAGAATCATCTCTCAGCTACAAAAAGAATTTTTCGGTATTTGAGGGGCACAACTGATTTTGGAATTTTCTATGCAGCTGGGAGAAAAAGTAACTTAATTGGTTTTTCTGGTAGTGATTATGCCGGTGATCTTGATGATAGAAAAAGTACTTGGGGCTTTACTTTTATGATGAGTGCAGGGGTTGTATCATGGTCATCAAAGAAGCAACAAATTGTTACTCTTTCAAGTACTGAAGCAGAATTTATTGCAGCAGCAACTTGTTCATGTCAAGCCATTTGGTTAAGGAGATTGCTGGAAACACTTCAAATGCAGCAATAAGGTTCAATCATAATTTATTGTGACAATGTTTTAGCAATTAAAATTTCAAAAAATCCAGTTTTACATGGTAGAAGCAAGCATATAGTTCGGTATCATTTCATGTGTAATCTGTGCAACAATGGGATAATTGATTTGGTGTTTTGTAAAAGTCATGATCAGTTAGCTGATATTATGACTAAACCATGGAAGCAAGAAGTGTTTGTGAAGCTACGCAGGATGCTTGGAGTATTTTCTGCTCAAGATGTTGCTGTTGTGAAAGCAGCGTAATAAAGTGTTGATTTGTTTGCTATTGTTTTTCTTAAACTGATTTCTGTAGATATCAGTTTAAGGGAAGGTGTTAGCCGATAATATTTAACTCATAGGATTTATCTTCCTAGTTTTTAGGACTTTGTTATTTAGTGGGTTATTTGTTAGTTTTTATCTATTTAGTGGAGTTAGTGGAGCTAGTGGTAAATTAGTCTTGTAATCCTTATTTATGGGCTATTCTACATTACGTAATATCAGTTTAGTATTTTCCCTATTTTTGTGTTATTTTTCTTCTATCATGATGACTATCTATAAATTGAAATCTCCAAACCAGTTTTCTTGCTCTTCAGTTTTGTTCTTTGGATCGGAGTAGTGTGTCTTCAAATGCTTCTGATTGAGAGTGAAATTTTCAGGGAAAGAAAGAGTAGTGCGTAATGACTGCTTATATAAAAACAACAAAAACATGCCGCTTTATAAGCGGTGAACAGTGACAATTGGGCTACTTAAAATCTGATTTGGACTTATTAGAGCGGGTTACGGACACAAACAAATAAACAATATTTTTTTATTTTTTTTTGGGCTTAAATGGTCGTTATTGGACCAAGTAAACTATCTCTTAATGTCACGACATTGATTGGACTAAACATTAACGAACTAGCCTTAAAACTTCCAAAACCCGATCAATAGTCAAAACATGAAATAAAAAGGTGAAAATTATAAATTTGGAACACTAACTTCGTGTTACTGAAAAGTTTGAATATTATTTGGTGGTTTTGAATTTCAAGACTCTAATTTTTTTTTGTAAATTCAAATAATTATCACCGAAAACCTTATTTTTTGACGAAATTCGATACGTATGCATACGTGATAACGAAAATTAGATTTTTGCGGATGTAGTGAAAACCAGATACCGATCAATCACCGAGTTTAGTTTGATCGCATCAGCAAGTAACTGATTTTTTATCATTACTATGTCTCAAATTCCAATAAAAGATTAGGTTTTCGATGAATAATAATTAAATTTGCAAAAAATTACAAGTTAGAATCTCAAAATTCAAAACTTATACCAAGTTAGTAATCCCGATTTTATGATTTTCCGTTTCTTATTACATATTGTTTTGAACTTTTGACTTTTGACTATTCAGGTTCACGCGTTAATTTCTAGTCCTATCATTATCAATGTCGTGACATTAATTAAGTAGTTGCCAGCTCGGTGGAAGATTCAAGGAATCAACTCAGAAGACTTGCAACTCCCACTCCACCATACATCATTTCCATGACATTGCTACTTTCTCTATCTCGTGAAATACACGTCCAAATATACTAAATAACACAAATTAGTTTTTTTTATAGGTTAAATAAATTCATGTGTTATGATTTTCTTTCGAAATTTATATAATTTATTGTTAGAAAAACTGGATTTCATGTATTCATGAATTAATTAGACTCTATCCAAATTTATTGTTGTTAATTATTGTAAACATATATTCCTTTAATATAGTATTTTTCATCTCTTAAATGTTAGTAAAATTTAAAAAGAAAGAATAATGAATTCGATTTGAGTATATGGAAAAAGAAAAAGATTGTAGTATGTTTAAAAAAATAAAAAGAATATATGAGATAAGAATAAGTTTGAAAGGTTTGTTTTAAAAAAAAAAAGTTAATATTATACAATGAGTGATATTAGGGGAAAATTACAATTCATATCCCACTGGATATGTCTAGTTGTAATTATGGTCCCATTATTTTATAATTATAAGCGGAGTCTCATTATTTACTCAAACGTTGCAAACATCATCCCACCTTTAACCTAACTAACGGAAATGACATGTAAGTGACATATGTCCATTAAATCTGACTTAAGTGGGGTTTGACACGTGTGATATAGTGAAAATCTACCAGAATCAACTCATTTTTAAATTTGGTAAAAGAAAAAAAGACAAAAGTGAAGTTTTTTTAACCTGATTCAGGGGCTCGTTCAACACCAATTTTTTTTAACAAATTGAAAAATAAGTTGATTCTGACTGATTTTTCCTCTATGCAAACCTTAACCAAATCAGATTTAATGTACATGTATCACTTATATGACATTTCCGTTAATTGGGTTAATAGTGGGATGACACTTGCAATATTTAATTGGGTAAATAATAGGACTACACTTGTAATTTCTAAAATAATAGGACAACGGTTACAACTAAGCATATCCAATACGATATGAATGGTAATATATATATATATATATATATATATATATATATATATAGTGCATATACTTTAATTTAAAAGTTATATCTCTTATTATATATTATTTATGTATAACTTATACTTTAATTGATAAATTAATTTTTGAGATTTTTAATTTTTATTTGCATGATATTAAGCTAATGGATAAATATGTTAATAAGCTATTAGTCCAATTATCTGAAAGAATACTGCATGCTGTAAAATTCCTGAAGTTTGGACTATTCAATATTATTATTTTTTTTTTTTTTAAAAAAAAGTCTTTTTCAAACATAGTTACTTGTGGAATGGGGTAACGGAGCAAGAAATTTGCACAAAATCCAAAACAGACGTTTTCCCTAGTATTTGACTGATCAGGTCCTAGCTGAGGTGGAATCAAAAATTTTAGTTAGGACTTAGGAGGCGAGAGTAAAAATTCAAATATATTAATATAGTACAGAATATTTTTTCTATGGAGTGACAAAATTATAATTTTTGAATAAATAAGAGGACTTTTCTTCTGCCCAGTCTTTGCTCCCTATAAAGTGAGGAGTACAATTCTTTTAACATTGAAAATTGATAGGACTCCACCAGGACCACCACTATCACCGACCACTAGTGTAATAACTCAATAATAAGTGATAATTACTTCCAAAACTTGAATAGCAACAGCCAGCCACACAAACAAACTACATTGTCCTGATTCAAGACTTACACAATTTAAGATTTTTCCAATATATATGCTTATATTCACATCTTCATAGTCTAATAGAGGCTAGAGCTTACATATATAGAACTAAACAAGTATCTAGCTACAACCTGAGAAACACGAGATCGATATACCATATAACTATTACATGGCTGCTCTTCTCTTATTTCTCCTATTTTCCACAGCTAATGCAGCTCAACAACGAAGCACAAATATAACCTTAGGCTCTTCTCTAACACCAACCAAAAATTCATCATGGTTGTCGCCATCGGGCTTATACGCCTTTGGGTTCGTCCCACAAAGTAATGGTTATGTTGTGGCAATCTTTGCGGCAGGCATACCAGACAAAACCGTAGTCTGGACGTGGACGGCGCCGAACGGGGATCCCACCGTTGCTAACAATGTTGTTTTGCAATTAACTCTTGATGGAAGGTTAATCCTACAGCAAAGTGAAGGTCGGGTCGTATATGTTGTTGACTCTTCCCAGCCTCTTGCATCAGCTTCAATGCTCGACAATGGCAACTTTGTGTTGTATGATTCCGACTCCAGGATCATTTGGCAGAGTTTCAATCACTGTACTAACACACTTTTGCCGGACCAACACCTTCCTAATGGAGGAGAGCTTTTCTCCAGTGCTTCAAAAAGTGATTTCAGCAGAGGGATTTTCAGGCTAAAGATGCAACCAGATGGGAACCTTGTACAATACCCTGTGAATACTCCAGACACAGGTATGGGCAGACGCACCCATACGCGGGGCGGGGGCCTAAATCTCTTTTGAGAACTCCTTAACAAAATTTAGAAAAAAAATTATTTTGCCACCCCACTTATTTAAAATTTAGGTTTAATTTATATTAGTTATTTGTGTTATTCATAAGTTGCACACCGTCTCCTTGTCTTATTTTTATTCTTAATAGCCCTCTTGTGATATAAAGTAATTATCACATACATTATTTACTTTTTGTTATGCACGAAAATATCATTGTTATGATTACGGGCAAAATACTAAATTATCTACTGTAAATTTGTTATGTTAAAAACTAAATTCCTAATTTATTTTCCCTCTTGCCATTCCGAACCCTGACTGCGTCAAATCCGTAAATCAACACTAAAATTCAGTAGAAAATCTAGGTGAATAATGAATTGAAAATATGTAAAATGAAAGATTTGTATCTTTATATAATAAAATCCTAGAATATTATGGAATTTATAAGGTAAATAAATCGGATTTTACTCTATTTCAGTCTTAATATTCGCGAGTGTAAAACATTCGTTGCCTCAAGATATTTAACGAACTTTGTTTAATTTCTTAAAAATTAATTTAACACAGAATGAATATGCAAATATTTCGCATAACACACAAGATGTTTGCTGGTATTTCTCCATTTAAAATTTATCTCCCTACTTACTCAAAAAATGTGATTTTGCCACCCACTTGTTAAAAAAAAATTCTATATTGTAGTTTACTTCTCATATTTTAATCTTTCCCCACTCATTAAAATTCCTCGCTCTCTGTTCCTGTAGGCACATATGCTTATTGGTCTACGGGAACGTTTAATCAAGGCAACAATGTCTCCCTCATTCTTGAAAATGATGGTTATCTTTATTTGTTCAATGGAAGTTCTGTCGTGAGAAATATTACAAGAGGGTACCAAATACCAAGAACTATCTTTCTCATGAGAATCGACGTTGATGGTATCATTCGTCTGTATTCTCACTCTATAGATCGTGGAGCCAATTGGACCACAAGATGGTCATCCTCAGATGATTTATGTACACCGAAAGGTTTATGTGGGGTTAATGGCTTTTGCGTTTTGCTGGATAATGTTGCGGTGTGTAGATGTCTTCCAGGTTTTGATTTTGTTCAGTCAGGCAACTGGACCGCTGGCTGCACAAGAAACTTTACGGCCGAAGTTTGTGGGAACAAGGATCACGGAGCGAAATTTGAGATCAGACAGGTGGAAAACACGGAATGGGAGGATAATTCCTATGATGGTTTGAACACAAATGCTGAAGAAGAATGCAGACAAGCCTGTCTAGATGACTGCAATTGTGAAGTGGCCTTCTTTAATGGTCGTCGCTGCTCAAAGCAAAAGCTTCCACTAAGATATGGAAGCAGGAGACTAAGCGAGTCCACTGTTGCTCTAGTCAAAGTGAGTACTTCGGCACCGGATACAACAATTTCAGGCAATTCAGGCGTAAAAGTAGAGAAAACAGTTCGTTTAGACATCCTAATTGTTAGCATTTCACTACTTGCTCTGGCGTTCTTGGCCATGGCCACGTCATGGATATATGCTCGTAGAGTACGGGCTTTTTTGAGAAACTACAAGATGATATCTGAGGTCACGCTAGTTGAAGATGTCGGCCTGCGGGCATTTACCTATGTTGATCTTGCCAAAGCAACAAACGATTTTCAAGAAGAGCTCGGTAGAGGAGCATCTGGCACGGTTTATAAAGGCGTCTTACAAAATAGCCAAAAGGTTGTGGCGGTGAAGAGGCTAGAGAAGGCAGAATTTGCACAAGGAGAACGAGAGTTTCAAACTGAAGTGAAGACAATTGGGAGAACATATCACCGTAATCTAGTTCGACTACTAGGTTATTCTCTGGACGGACCTAGTAAGCTCTTGGTGTTTGAGTATATGAGCAATGGATCTCTTGCGGACATACTTTTCAAACACGACGAGCAGCTAAGCTGGACGGAGAGAGTCGAACTCGCTCGTGATATAGCAAGGGGCATCTTATACTTGCACGAAGAGTGTGAGACACAAATCATCCATTGTGACATAAAACCTCAAAATATACTCATGGATGAAAAGGGTTGTGCCAAGATTTCAGATTTTGGATTGGCAAAGCTTTTAAAACAAGATGAGACTAAAACTTATACAGGGATTCGAGGAACGAAAGGCTATGTTGCGCCGGAATGGCACCAGAGACAACCGGTGACCGTTAAAGCAGATGTTTATAGCTACGGAATTGTGCTACTAGAGATCATATGCAATCGGAAAAGCGTTCAATGGGACCTACCAGAAAATGAGGCAATTCTTGAGGAATGGGTTTATGAGTGTTATGAAACGGGGGAGCTGAGTAAACTTGTGATGAGCAATGAGATATTTGACCAAAGAAAACTGGAGAGAATGGTCAAAATTGGAATTTGGTGCATCCAAGACGAGCCATCGCTCCGTCCGTCCATGAAAAAAGTTCTACTTATGTTGGAGGGTACGGTTGAAATTCCAGTACCACCAAATCCTACTTCTTTCCTAAGCTCCTTATAGTTATGTTATTTTCTCTGTTTAATATGTTTATCTTTAATCTGTTTGATCGGTTTGTTGCATTTTTATGAATTAGTATAATCTCTTTAGTCTGTTTCAGCAAGTGTGTGTGTTTACTTGTTGATTGTGGTAAAGGAACGAGATTGGCAAGAGACTTGTAAGAACTCTCTTCAAAACAAAACGCGCTAAAAACAATTGTTGGGTAAATTTGGAGTGCTTGGTGAGGTTTGGGTTAGGCTGATGGATTTTGGAGAGGAAAGTTCGGCACAGTGGGGTATTCACGAGTAACCGCTGTGACACCCAGCATATCAGTTTTTTTTTTTTTTTTTTTCCGGGCACTTTTGCCCCATCGAATATATGTCATTGTCGTGTTCGTGTCCAATACATATCGGATACTACACGAACTAAAAAATTGCGGTGTCATTAGTGTAGTGGAGTCTTTCTAATATTCATTAATGTAATATAATTATTTTGTATAAAAATAGCAAATTTAGAGTGGTTAAATTTGCTATAATTAAATATTTAAATATTTAAATATTTGCAAATTTATATTTTCTGTAATGTAATTCCATATAATATATGTACATGTTTATTTATAAATATATAAATATACATTATACTAACATATTATTATTGTATATATAATTTTACTGTTTTAAGTATGAATACATTATAAAAAAAACACCTGACGACAAGGATTCAGCTGCCAATCTATGAAATTAAATATTTCGTTATTTGGATTATTTAATTGCCACCCAAGAAAGAGTTAGTAGAATTAGTACAAAATGCCGCCCTTTTATATGATTCCCTCTACTACTACAAGAAGACAAAGATAAATAGATGCACTCACCACTCGAAATTGGATACGAATTAAATACAGAAATTAATTTAAGCATTTTTCAGATATTTTATAAGTTACACAAGTTTTATAAATTTTACAACATCCTTGAATTTTCCTAGAACATATATTACAATATATATTTATATTTATATATATGTTAACATCCTACAAAATTGCTCCAATTACAAAAATAATAATAATAATAAAACACCCTTCTATATATCCGTTATTGCTTTTGATAATTATCCCTATTAAATATATTACAAGTTATTATTTTCAATATAGTACGCTTTTACAGTGGTATACATTCAAATGTAATTTTCTTAATTATTGAAAAATATAATTGTGACAATCAATACAATGAAACATGAAAATAAGAAGATAATTACCAATACTAACAAAAGAATATGCATCATTGAAATAAAACCAAGAGCCAATTACATCTGGAAATTCTTAATCAAGGGACTCCAGGATAATTAGCAACTATCCCTGGGGTTTGGCTCAAATATAGAAGAACCTCTGAGATTTCAGAAATTACCAATTCCCCCCATTAGGTTCACTATCTTCCGTTAATTTTTCGCTAGCTCAAAACCTCAGGGAGGAGGTGGTAATTTTAGAAATCTCAGGGGGTTTTCTGTAATTGAGCCGAACCCCAGGAGTGGAGTTGGTAATTATCCCAGGGATTCATTAACAGATTCCTCTTCATTTTCCGTGCAATTTATCATCTCAGCAACCTCCCTCATAGTAGGCCTTGCATCCGCTGATGTATTGATACACTTCAAAGCCACTTGAAGCAAACTAAGCATTCTTTCCTCACTCACCCCTTCAGAAACAAGCCCTTTATCAAAAACTTCAACAGTCCACTCTTCTCTTATCGCGGTATTAACCCACCTAGCTAGATCAGATCCATTATTATGGACTAATTTCCCCGTTAGAAGCTCAAGGAGAATAATGCCGAAACTGTAAATATCTGTCTTGAGGGCATTATTGTAATTTGGAGCAAGGGAAGAAGTGTTTTCTTGAAAGCTTTCGAGAAATGATTGATCTTGATCGCTAATCTCGACTTCTGCTAGACCATACTCACTTAAGACGGGCTCCATGTCGTAGCTGAGTAAAATGTTGGAGGATTTCAAGTTTCCATGTGCAATCCCATCAGCTTGAAGCCCTTCATGCATGAAGGCTAATGCCTCCGAGATTTTGGCTGCAACCGTTAATCTGCTGTCCCAATCGAACGATTTCTCGTTTTCGGATCCTGAAATTGATAAAGGGACAAATCAAGGATTAGAATCATATAGGGATATTACCAACTTCCAAACAATATGAACGAGTGTCGTGAAACATATACTACAAATTTAAGTGAATTAGATTCTTTTAGAAGTAGTTTCTGGTGTATTAATACACTTCTTGAAACAGACAGTTGGACGAAATAAAGTGTCAGAAACCTATAGTGATTTTATAAACACAATTTAAGAAAGTGTAATAATAAGTATATCACAGATTAAAGTAAATTAGACACTTTTCGAAGATCTCTTTACATATATGGTGTATTAACACACTTCTAGGACAAAACAAAGTACTAAAAGTCTAAAACCAGTTTTGGGTTGCGACATTTTAAAGAAATTTTATGATAAATAAGACACTTTTGGAAGATAATTTATTAGGAAATTGTCTTAAAAGGCACATCAGAGAGAATTTTTACAGTTAGTGTCTGAATAGAAGGTTCTGGATAGTGAATAATCAGAAAGAACTTACCATGAAGAAGTCCACAGAGACTACCATTCTCTTGAAACTCATAAACCAAGAGCTTTTCTTGACTGGAGCAATAAAACGCGACGATGGGCATCACATTTGGATGCTTCAATTGATCAATCCTCTGCATCCTCTTCTTGAAATCATCTTTAGAAATATCCCAATCCCTTATTCTTTTCACAGCCAGAGTCATGGCTCCATCATTAATTGTCACCTTATAGAGGCTGCCATACCTTCCTCTTCCCATCAACTCAGCTGGAGATCTTAGCAAATCCTCAAATTTAAGCAAATAATTTGCAGCAGGACTAGAAAGAACGACAAGTGATGACGAAGCCCTTCCACTTTCAGCTGATGTTATAGAAAATTCTGACCTGTTTGCAGCTTTCGACTCACTGGATGGGGAAAACTCAAAGCCTGTTTCAGCAACTTTTTTTCCCTTCTTGGATTTTGCTTTCTTGATCAGTTTGAAGGCAACTAGGGAAACAATAATCAGGACAAGTAACGCATATCCTGAATAAATAAATGAATCTTTTTTAGAGGAACTTTTATTTTTAGATGGAGAAGGAGGTGGTGGAGGAGGAGGAGAAGGAGGGCAGGTGTTCGGCAACGGTTCCCCACATAATCCAGAATTTCCTAAAAAGCTGGTTATGTTAAAACGAGCCCCACCATCAGGAATCACGCCGCTCAAATCATTGTTGGAGACATTAAACTCTTCAAGATTGGAGAAATCAAATTTTGGTATCTCTCCACTCAGATTATTGTTCTGAGCAAGAAAAGTCAAGAGACCTGATATTCTCGACATATCCGGTATCTTACCAGAGAAACCGTTGTCAGATAAATAAACCCTTTTCAGATTGCTCAACATGGATAAATTTGCAGGGAGAGTTCCTGAGAAATTGTTGCCATGCAAATATATATGAGTCAATTTTCTGCATTTTGATATATCTTCTGGGAATGTTCCAACAAGGTTGTTTGAGTTGAGGCTGACAACTGTGAGAGCTTCCGCGACACATAGAGAAGCTGCATCTAAGTTTCCTGTGAGATTGAGTTCATCCAACACTATCTTCTTGATAGTTGCTGAGTTATTGTAACATGTGACACCTTTCCAAGTATCAGTACAGGGGTCTGAAGTCGTGTTCCAGCCAAAGTTGTCGTCTCGAAGGTTGCTTCCAGGGGAAAGGTTTCCCATGAACATGACCAGTGCGTCACGAACTTGTTCCGTTTCCCCGTTGGCTGTTGAGAAGAGAAGAAACAATAAGAGGAACAGTGATGAGTGAGACTGATCCATATTTTTTCTTTTTTTTTTTTTTTTTTTTTTATTGAAGAGAATGTGGGGTTGTGACTTTATTGATGTTGCATTGAGCAGTTTGTGGGAACTGTTAAATGGTATTAATCAAAAGAAAAAGAGACAAATTAGTGTGCCGGCAAGGGAGAAAGTGTCTGCTCAATCCCAGTTTTGTGAATGCTTATTATAATATTCAATCAATGGAACTGGTCAAAAGACTGGATTTATCTTTTATGGATGGGTTCCATATGGTTTGTTTTCGTTACTAGTGTGTTTGCTGGAAATATGTAAATATCAGATATTATATTGCTATAACAATATATACTAGCTAGTATGATAAAGAAACATCAATTTGATTAACACCTGGTGCAATTATAATGACAGAGGCAGACTCCCTTCTAGCAAATATATTGTAAGATCATTTGGAGAAAAACTCACACAATCATCTCAAACAAATTGATATATGATCCAACCGAAAAAAGTAAAATTGCCAAGATTTTTCATAATATTTCGGGATAATTATCAACTACCGCTGAGGTATAAAAAAAACCATGAGATTTTAGAAATTACCAACTCCCCCTGAAGTTTTAAGTCCAATGGAAAAAGTAACAGTGATGGTAAAATTACCATGTTGCGCTTAGAGGATAGGGCTGAAAGAAGAAAAATATTGATTTTTGAAAAAACAGCACTACCTTTCATTTATACAAATGTTTGTTACTAATGGCTGGTGAAGTTTGTGAGAGAGAGTGAAATCTCATGGGTCGTTGGTAATTTCTGAAACCTCAGGGGGCTTTTTGTATTTAGGTCATACCTCATGGGGTGTTCGATAATTATCCCTAATATTTTTTCAATGTTCATAGAATCATATTTTAACAATATATTAGTCTGGGAAGTTTAAAATTTTGAAAAAAGAAAAATAGAACCGGGAACATCCCAAGGCTCGAGAATGACCATCCCAGCCCCAATATAATCATTATTTAGCATAACCTTCAACTTGAGAGGAAATTACACAGGAGAAACAATGAAAACAGATCAAATGATTTAAACAAAGAGGAATCTACAAGAATTTGCTAATTTATCATGATTTGATAATTACAGGAAGGATATAAACCTATTCAAAGTTTCAAAGTACATAATCTTCTGTACCTCAAATCTTCCCGCACAATTTGAGATGAAAGTAACAAACCCGGGTAATGTGAGACTTCCTTCAACTCTTTTCTCCGCGTAGCTACCAGCATAGATACAGTTGGCTCTTAATTTGTTGACAAATTATCTAGCTAGCTAACCAAATATTTAGTATTTCAAACTATTGGCCTTTATAGTTAACAAAATAATAGTATATGTAGAAAAAATGAAATTTCAAAATCCGGTGATAATAGATACATGTTATGTATGGTCATGTCTTAAGATCCAAGGTTTGCTGCTTTTGCAGTCTCGGTTTGGAGTACCAATATATTCTGCACCCACAAAATAAATCACTGATTCAATCACCACCAATCATTCAGGATCTAAAAGGTAATGATACGTACATGCACGGCTAAAACTCAGATGTAGGCGTGTTTGCAAACTCCACAAAAACTGTATTTCTGCTTTTAGCTTAAGAAAAGCAGAAACAAAGTGTGTTTCGTTTTGCTGCTTCTGCTTAAAATAGGCTAGAAGGTAGGAACACCTTTGGGGGTTGCTTTTTTCAGCTTAGAGGTTCTTTTTTCTTATACTTCTCTAAAAGCAGAAGAAACTCAGAAAACTCGTCTGTTGGTATTCCAATTCAAATTCCAAATATTGATCAGTGCAGCTATCTACCATGATAGCCGAGCTCCTAAGATTCTTCACTGGTTTACCATTGTAGGCAAAGAACATAAAGGCATCCAAACAACACGAGAGACCATAATAAGTCAGCCAACGAAAAAGGCATGTTGGCTGATATAGAAACTTTCTATCAAGTACGAATTAACCTAAGTGTTGGCAATTTCCTTATATCCAATGTTGATGTCAGGCACAAGGACCTATAACAGTTTCTCGAGGGAAATCATTCTTCTCCCATATGAAAATATTTAAGTATGAAAATCTATGCATTATATTGCTGTGAAGAAGAACCTGAAAAAACTATAACAACTTGGAACAGGATCTTACACGCCTAGCACCAACCCCAACAAACCTAGAATGGAAAAACAGTTCTACATCTTCAGCCCGAAGCAATAAAATGAACAAACAGATAATGGGGCATAGAGTAACACGATGTCCAACAATTTCTAGATAAAGAACAGTAGGGCAAGAAAACCAAATTTCTGTAAGCTCTGTTTGGAGTCTTTGGACTGGTAAAGAAATGAAGGATTGTCGCCCGCCCTCTCAGGCGCAATATATCAAATACTTTGATTACCAAGCAAGAAATTCATTTCATCAACTACCATTGTCTCAGCAACAAACAACTAGAAAAATAATAAGCAAGCCAACTTTTTTATCTAATGCTGTCAACATGGTTAGTGAAGAAAATAATCCCAGAAAAATACATGATGCGCGCGGCGTGGACGGCGAAGGGACGGTGGGGGCGGCACGGCGAAGGCGAGGAAAGGGACGGCTACTATTTTTAAATTTTAATTGGATATAAATGTATATTCCTATTTATTTAGGGGTAGAATGGTAATTTGACTCATCCCCATGTAACAATCCGTTATTACCCACAACTCTCATGGTGTCATTTTTCATTTTTCTTGGTTCCCTATTAGATTCTTTTCCGGGATGAAAAAAAATACGACTTGTTTTGATGTACATATATGTTAGACGTGCTTATCAGATTTAATCTCTTTATTAATTTAGATCGTACATTTAGGGAATATGAGTTTAGCGGATCGTCTCAAGAGAGATCTGAACCGTACATTTTCCAGATATGAGCTCAGTAGATTTGGTATTTCATTCTTTTCAAATAACTTGATTCTCAGAAGTTAGAAGTATCCATAAGTTGAGTGAAACCGTAGGAAATATTCCGAAAATTACTTTTAATCTGGGGTAAAATGTAATTTTTAAAGCCAATGACTGTATGTACAAAACCATTTTTTCCCGTGAATACACCATCAAGTAATTTCTAGCCAAGAAAAAATCAAAGTCATTCTTAATTCCTCCTATGGTGCTAGCAAGTTTCTCTTTTAATCATACAATACCAATCAATTAATGAACTTTTTAGTTTTTATAATGTCGCTTAATCTTTACTTAAGACATATGCCGACCCATTCTAGTTCTTTAATCATGGAACTTTGCTAGCTTGGCATTTCATTGCTTTATATATATAGTTGTCTTTTCGACCTAAGCTTTTCTTACCTTTCAATAAACAAATATTTCTAATCAATTAAAATATTGAGGCAAATGGAAACCATAAAGCATAAAAGATAATTATTTATCCAAAAATATTATCATAATTGTCAACAATTATATTAATATATTATTTACTATTAATACTTATCCAAAAAATTAAAAATAAAGATATTGGATAAATACGTTAGTTACAGAGTAATATGAAATAGAAAAGGATCATAAATAGAAATAAATGTTAATCTTAAATATATTAAAATAAATTACCTGATAATAGCATTAAAATTGAAACAAACTTTGTTTAAATTAAACCAAACCAAAATTGATTCCTTATTTTGTAAAATAATAATAATTAAATGAACTATATTTAAAAGTCATATATTAAAATTAAATTACAAAATAATAAACTCACTCTATTAAATAAAATGGTTCCCGTGTTTTGGCACAAGGTGTTAATTAGCATTTTTAATAATAGAAAAGAAAAGTTAAAGGATGGAAAAATACTCCGAGGTTTTTTACTTATTTTAATTTATTTTAAATAGAAGTAATAAATTAAGTATTTCGTTTTCAATTAGACTTGTGTAGTAACCGAGTCCGAAAAAAAATTAGTTGGAAATAAAAAAAAATAAAAATTAAATGATACTAACTTCTTTAATTTAAGTAGAAAAATATATTTGTTTTTAATTTGTACACATGATTTGGGTGAAAAAATGAGGTGGAAACAGATGGCTTTTTTGGGATATATTTATCTATAATCTTTTCATTTGTAAATTGTGCTACAGTTCAATAATCCAATTATTTTATTTTATTTTTTTGAAATTATCCAATTATGTGCCAAAGTATAAAAAGGGCCAATCTTAATGCGTCAATGCTTAAAAATGATTACCATTTCAACGACTTCTATATAAAAAAGAGTTCTTTGTTGGTAAGTATCTTGTGACCTATACTTTTGACTATTTCTCTCATTAAAGCCCATTAAGCAAAACTTGGCTTCCCAACCAATTCAACCACCAGAGACCTCAAAGATTATATCTTTTGCTGTTAATTTCCTCATTTATCAGTATTCGCTTTCAGTTTAGCACTTTTTCTTTAAAAATTGTCTGTGTGTGTGTTTTGGTGATGCTACAATGGCTTCAAGTGTTTCAAGATTCATCAAGTGTGTGACTGTGGGTGATGGGGCTGTTGGCAAAACTTGTATGCTAATTTGCTACACCAGTAACAAGTTCCCTACGGTCAGTATTCTGCTTTTCCTTGCAATTTTTAGGGGAAAATATGAAAATTATGATTGAAAATATTCATTTAATTTGGTGTATCACTATTGTTGTAGATACTGATTATTCAGAGATATTGAGGAATAAAAGTAGTCAGATCATTTACTTCACGTTTTTCTGTTATTTAATGTATGTTTGGCTTCTGGGCTTGCAGCTTTTCTGCTTTTTAATTGCAGAAAAGGGTGTATTGCTTTCATCTACTTCTGGGTTTTTGCTTTTGATACTTTTCTTGCATTTTGTGATCTGGGTTTGTTTTCCCCAGTAAGATTAATACTTATCTGATATTTTTGTTTTGCAATATTATATTTGATTATTTAAAATTTATATTGGAAAACATAGGACTATGTACCAACAGTGTTTGATAACTTCAGTGCAAATGTGGTAGTTGAAGGAACTACAGTGAACTTAGGCCTTTGGGACACAGCAGGTAAGCTTATAGACTATAGTAACTATTAATATAAAGGAATAATTCCGACCCCCCCCCCCCCCCCCCCCCCCCAAGAGAGTTTAGCCATTTTATGATTAACACCCTAAAACCTTAAAAATTACATAAACCACCCTGAGTCAACGATTTTCCTTTAGTTTTGAGGCTGTTTTTCGTTATGATTTGCCAAACTTCGGGGTATTTTTCGTAATTTGAAAGGTTTTCAGGGTATTTTATAAACGGTATTAGCTTTAGGGGTATTCGGAATTGATCCTAATATAAATTTACATTTTATTTGTTTTCTGTCAATATTCTGAAATGAGGGATTGGGTATATGGCTTTCTTGTTTCTGATCATAGGTCAAGAAGATTATAATAGATTAAGGCCCTTGAGCTACAGAGGAGGAGACGTATTTGTCCTAGCATTTTCATTAGTGAGTCGTGCGAGTTATGAGAACATACTTAAAAAGGTAAAAGCTTGAATTTTGTAACTTCTTTTTGTTTTTAAGTTCATCATTTTACTAATTAGCATCCGGTTTTTTTATGATTTTCTTGAAATTGTGCAGTGGATTCCTGAACTTCAGCATTTTGCTCCTGGGATTCCGGTTGTACTAGTCGGCACGAAACTGGGTATGTTGCACTATCAGCAGTTGCATCATTTAATATTTTTCCTGATTTGATTTCTAAACCCTTCAAATAATGTTTGTTTTCATATATTCCAAAATTTGTAAAAAAAAGTTGATGAAGTATTTGGCTAAAAATAAGAGGGATAATTACTGACTACCTCTGGGCCCTGGGGTTTGACTCAAATACAAAAAATCTCCTAAGGTTTCAGAAATCTCCCAAGGGGTAGTTGGTAATTATCCTAAAATAAGATCTTGAGCTTATAAGATGTTAAAATCTTGAAAATAAGTTGGCATCCCAACTTATTTTAAAGAAGTTTGATAGCTTATAACCTCCTTGCACCTTATTTTAAGAACTTTTAAGCTCCTTTATTGATAACACTTTGAACATCTTATAACCTATTAAAAAGTCTTATAAAGAGGTTTTAAAGAGCTTTTAAGGTCATCCAAACACCCTCTAAGTGTGGTTTTGTTCTTGTCAATTCTTGTAATCTCTCCTTCTCTCCTTCTCTCTCTCTCTCTCTCTCTCTGAAGAAATGACAGTGCGTGTATGATGAATAGATCTTCGCGGGGATAAGCATTACTTGGCTGACCATCCTGGATTAGTTCCTGTTACAACTGCACAGGTGTGTGTTTTCACTTTTCATCATCTAATTCTGATTTTTGCTATCGTCTTAATTTATAGGGATAATTACCAACTAACCTCGGGTGTTTGGCTACAGAAACCCCCTGAGGTTTTATAAATTACAAACTCCCCCCTGAGGTTCACTATCTCTCTCACAAACTATCCCCCGATGTTCATTATCTTTCATTAATTATTCCATTAGCCTCAAAACCTCATCGGAGAGTTGGTAATTTCTGAAACCTCAGGATTTTTCTTTGTATTTAGTTCCTACCTCAAAGGGTAGTTGGTAATTATCCCTAAGTTATATACATTGTTGAATTGACGATGACTGTCTCTGAATAATCAGGGAGAGGAGCTCCGAAAGCAAATAGGTGCAGCTTACTACATTGAGTGCAGCTCTAAAACTCAGCAGGTACTTAGTTGTCAATGCACAATACAATCATTTCTGAGCTCTGAATAATAACGTGTGCTTCTCGATGCAATATGCAGAATGTAAAAGCAGTTTTTGATGCTGCTATCAGGGTAGTCATCAAGCCACCACAAAAGCAAAAAGAGAAGAAAAAGCAGCCGCGTCCAGGATGTCTAGCGTTAGTACATATACTCCAAATTCTTCACATCGTTGCTTCTATTTTGTCATTCTCTATTTTCTTAAGATGCAAAAAATACCCGTCTTGGAGAAGATTTGGTAAACCTTAAATTGTATTGTTGTATCATTTATGGCTACCAACTTGAGGTTTGCACTTTTTACTGAAAAAGCATCCAAATCTCCCAATCTTACGGATAGCTCCCTAAGGTTTGCAAAACATTCGCAAACACCATCTCAACCTTGAAACATTACAAATGCCTCCAGATTCAACGATTTTCTGTTAATTTTAGCGGGGGTATTCGTAATTTTTTACAAACCTCATAGTACGTTTCTCGTAAAGTATCAAGTTGTGAATGTAAACAACGTTATAAACTCAATGAGTACTTGTTGGTTCAAGGTTTGGATGGTGTGTTGGATTTTTAAGTAAACCTCAGGGGTTTTAGTAAGTATCCCTCTAAATTGTTTCGACATAGCTGATATGGTCAAAATATCCTTTTTTTTTTTTTTTTTAATGGTTAACATATTCCTATTTTTGTTAAAATTGCAGGAATGTCTTCTGTGGAAGAAGTGTCCGTCGGGAGTGAAATCTTGAAATGTTGTTTATAGCATCCATTTGACAGATTAGTTGTCCTCAATATTATGGCTTTTCTGTAAAGCTAGTAACAGAAAATTTAAGTTTTGAGTGCAGATTTATAGTATGATTGTAAATTCCAAAGCATTAGTTGGTGGTGACTTTTTGTGCACTGAATATTATAAATACGATTAGAAATTTGGAATGAAATGCTTGCATAGATTTTAGCAATCCTCTGCAAGACGTAGATAATGTGATCAACATTATTCCCATAAAGGAGAAATTTTTGCGATTTCATCCGTTGTCAAACTTTAAAAAATTAAGATTTTTGGAACATAATTTTATAAAAATGGATAATCCATTCGTTAACTTCAAAAAAGTTGTATATTAGAGATAAAAGTTTACTAAAATTAAACTTTTTTGGCTGAAAAGATCACGTGACTAGGGAACTCTAATAAGCAAATTTCACTCCAAATTACTGTCAAGTAGTTTGAAACAACCATTAAACCAGAATTTTATGGTTGTTGTAATTTTTTTTGGTGAAAAAATCTAACTCCGATGGATTTGGTCCCTAATATACAAATTTTTTGAAGTTGGAGATGAATTAGCTAATAAATAAGATGGAGAAGTCTCCTGGGTTATTACTTATTAGTTATTACTCATTACGAGCCCAAAAGACTTCATCTAAAATAAACCAGGTGATATTTGGGCTATGGTTCCACACTTTCACTTTTTGAGTACCATAAAGGCCCAAAACCTGCTCAATTAAAGCAATAAAAAGGTATTAACACTCGATATATTTTTCAGAAATGTGTTTGTTTTCAATCACTTAGGGTTTCTAAATACTCTCAAATTATTTTAAATTGAAGGACATGCTTAAATGCTAGAAGGTTGATATAATGGTTTAGGTTCAATTTTAGGATGTATTCAGTAAATTTGGAACTTATGCTCGTGTCCAATAGATCCGTGGGTCCGGGGCGTGACACTTGAGGCACCTAAGAATATGTTTTGGCTTCAACTTCTAGTTTTTAGGTTATTCTTTTAAGTAAATAATAATTTTTTTGAAGTAGTAAAAGTGCTTTTTAACTTCTTCTTTTTTCAAACACCCAACTATTTTGTTTTTCTAAACAACCACTGCCTTTAGTTCTTTACTATCCCACTTTTTTCATTTTTAACTTCTACTTTAATTTCTCCTGAGTTTGCAAACACCTTCCATATAGGTCTACAAAAATTTGCAGCTATTAGAGAGTTGATTTTTAATTGGGCCTGTTGAAAAAACTTAGTTTGTCCAAGAGACCAACTTGAATGTTCAAAAGAAGTCTACATCGAAATGTTAAATTCCAGCAAGATTTCTTTGCATAAAACAAAGATTATGCGATTAACTATAGTATAATAAATCTAGTACACATCAAACCCTAGAAAAATATCAATAATTGTTAGGTCAATTGGCAGAATTAATAGCCTTAAAAGTTTAGTCAAAGACTGTGACAAATAACTACTTAAATCATAAATTATGTTGGATCTCATATAAGAATGATAAGGTGAAGGGGCCCTGGTACGATTACACTTGTAATGTTTGGATGATTGTGGAATTTATTTATAATTTAAGATAAATAATCCTAAATTGATGTTGCAAAATAATAATTAATGCAATTCTAGTTCTATGTTTGGGTCTATGTTCTGACGAAAAGAGAAGAAAATACAAAATTACAATTACAAGCGGACCTAATCTTCACAGAAAAATTACAATAACTCAACAATTAAGTTTCATAATTACAATTAATTTCGTAGTTTATTGAATAGTTTTAGTGACGGTCAGTTTTACTTTGTTCGTTGTAATGCCACTAGAGTAGTTAGTCGTTAGATATGCAGTTTCGACTCGCGTTGGTTTGGATAATATTTTCTATTTTACTTATGACTTTATTACTGTTGATTTAATATATTCCTTCTTTGAGCAATCTTTCTTTAAAAAAATGTATTTTTTTTGGTTGAAAATAAGAGCAAAAAGTGTAATTATTTGATCACACGCAACTAACATTATATCACATTCTTCATAGGGGTATGGGATTGGTATTCCAAGTTGACGACATCACAATAATCTTTAGGATTTCTTTTTAAAAATAAATCCAACGTTAAAGTTCCCGAAAAGAGATTACACCACATCAACATAATATCAAATTCTTAATAAGGGGTATGGGATTTGGTATTCCAAGTATATGCATGACATCACAATAATCACTATGGAAAATATTTTTTAAATCCACATTATGTGGATGGGGTTTTTGATGATCAAACTGCATGAATGTACCTATTCCTGTCCTGCGACTACAGAAGTCATGGGTTCGAATTCCATAATTATGGATATTAATTTTCTGTATATAAGTTTATTGTAATTGGTTAGTTTGGTTCAGTCTATACGTTAGAATTTAAGTATAAGTAATGAATATCTCTTTTAAGTAGTATAGATTCAATTTCAGGTTACATTTAGTGGATTCGAAACTTATTCTCGTGTCCAACAAGCCCAAATCCGGAGCGTGACACACAAAATCCATTAAGCTAGATATATGGTTCAAACTATAGTTTATGCATTGAGCAATTACATTGAGATGGTCGATTTTTTAATTGAATTTTTATAATATTCGAACTCGAAAAAAATCCGGTAAAGAAAACTGCATGATTGCATTGAGGGGGCACCAAATATGTGAGGATATGATAAAGGAGAAAGGGAATACAATTTGCTAGTTGGGGATGGTCCATTTACGGTATTGAAAAAAGGCTCCAAACCAACACCCATGTTATGTCTCTCTCTTTCTCTTAACCGATCTCTTTCACACTTTATATAAGTCATCACCAATTTTTTTTAAATCCAAAATTTGTTTTTATCAAATAAAATATTTAGGTACAATTTTTGTGTGTATTTTACACGATTAGTTTGCAATCGATCTGCACTTTACGGCTATATTTTGAAAATGGACTATGAAATGAATCTGACACAATATATACTGATTTAGAATATCGTGAAGATCTTTTAGGGAAAAATATATATTTGAGAAAATATATAAATAATAAATAACTTGTAAAATATAGCCGTATATCAATTTTGTTTCATTTGTAAAAGTTTGAACTAATTTTAATTTTCGACCTAAACTGTAGAGTATCAAAAGTGATATTTTTTCCTTCACATTAATATAGAAATCAGAAAGAATATTTTTGTAATTTCTGAAACAAAAAAGAACTAATTCAATATATATGAAATCTTAT
Organism: Verbena officinalis; assembly: GCA_958496215.1. NCBI lineage: Eukaryota > Viridiplantae > Streptophyta > Magnoliopsida > Lamiales > Verbenaceae > Verbena > Verbena officinalis. The sequence goes on from OY292385.1 coordinate 5,680,674, forward strand.
ATATTTTTTTTTCTAAATATCAAATTATCCTACACGTACAATGTCGAATAAAAAGTAAGAAAATCTATAGAATTCTTGGTAAAAACCTCACAATGCGTTCGTGTCGGTATACTTATTAAAAAAAAGGTAAGAAAATCTATACTCATTGTTTGATATTCCACTTTATGGAAAAATCCTAGTGAATAAATCCGATCTATTTTTCATAAATCTAACTGAGTGAACTGTCTTATTTTCCCTTTTTAATCATTTGGGAATCAACATTTACTCAATACATCATTAAGGAATGAAAAAGTTGAAAAGGATATTAAGAAATGGGACAAATTTTGGGTACCCCTAGCTATTGTACCCACCACATGTAATAAAATAGGGAGGATATCAAATTGCTATATAGTTTTCTTATAGTGGTGACAACTTTAATTAACTTTACAAAAAAAAAAAAACTTTAATTAAGCTGTCATCCACGATAATTATTAAAAAAAAAAGAAGAAGACAAAGCTAGATTGTTATCTAATGTTCATTTGACATGATTGAGTTGCATTATCTGTTATGAGTGAGAAAATATGTGGAAATTTTAATAATTTATCTCTCATCTTTTTGAAATTGAGATTTAAGGAAAATTAATTTAAAAACATATATAATAGGTCCCCTAATTTTAAAAGGTTAGATTTTGCAGGCAAAAGTCATGGGACTTTCTTAAATCTGCTTGAATATATATTGTGTAGAGTATGTGGCTAATTTTTCTGGCGATATTAAATCATGTAGCTACCAATAGGCAAGTTTTTGGGAATCCCTAATGGCAGCCACGTCATTTAATGCGACCGGAAAAGTTCTCTAAACTTGCCTACTAGCAGCCACGTTATTTAATAACGTTGGAAAAGTTAGTCATGTGTTCCTCACCTGATATTTCAGGTAGATTAATGAAAGTCCAATGACTTTTGTTTGCAAAATCCAACTTATTTAAAGTTAGGGAATCTGCCGTGCCTGCATTTTATCACCCATCCTAGTATTACTATCACTCAAACACACTTAACTTTGGAGTTTTGATAATAGTATAATCACGCTTAACTTTAAAGTTCTGATGGAATTCTGATGCATTAATATTGGTATCATCGCATCCAAATATAAAATTCATATAAAAATTCGCCCACCGTGGGTTTAATTCCACAACCACAAAAATGAAAAGCTCTTTTGATCGTTGCTATAAATCAACTATGATTTAAATATAGATATTTTATTTTACAGGTTCTCCTCTTATAATTTTAAGTTCCAATCGTTTAATTTTTTAAGTGAAGTTTCTTTTCTTGTTAATTTTTTTTTTCTTTTTTTCTATCTCTATTGCCCAGCCTGTACTCTTATCAAGTTATCATGTATATATGTGCTCACTGGCCATTCAAGAAACTCAGACTGTGTTAATACTTAATAATATAAGGGCTAATTATATTTTTACCAAAAGAGTCTGCTAAACTATAAAAATGTGATTCATTTAGTTAAAATATTATACTTACATCCCACAAATGTTTCATAATTACAAAACTAATCAATGTTTAGAGTTTCGTTAGTTTTCGTCAAAATTTTAATAGAATATTTCTGGCATAATCTTAAAAATTAGATGTTGTTGTAATTATGAAACTCGAGTGTAATGTTTAATGAATATAAACTTGAAAATTGTGAATAATCCTAGCTAGAATCAAGAATTGATATGCTGAAAAGTGAAGTTTGGGAGTAAGTGATCATCACTTCACCAAATCCCTCATATTTTATTGTCGCATACATATTTACATTTTTTTTTACTATAAAGCTTATCAATCTCTCTCTAATTAACTCATATTTACAAAGTTCAACCAATTAAAAATTGCTTAAGCAGAAAACTGGAAATCCCAAATTATTAGATCTTGAATTCGAATCTTATTATTATGCGTATGACTTAATTACTTTCACAATAATGTAAAAGTAGCTGCCAATAATTATTAATTATTGGTCAAATATTGTGAATTAATTATTTATAGGGCTAATTATATATGGATCCCTGATATTTATCATATATATATATATATATATATATATATATATATATATATATAGGTTCATTTAGATATGTTTATTACATTTAAGTCCTTGGACTGGTCTACATATGGTCAAATTTAACGTAAAACTTGGTCCCTAGATATAAGCGACATCCAAAATCATTTAGTTTAACTTATATTGTATACATTTAAGTCCCACCACTGATTTAGAAGTGAATGTTGACCAATTTAGGGACCTATATGTAATAATATTGACCAATTTAGGGACCTATATATGTAATAAACCTATCTACGTAGACCTAAATGTAAATATGACAAACATCAGGACCCAAATATAATTCTCGTTTTAAATATTGACATGTAATCATATATGTGATTGTCCAAATATATGCGTGAAAACTTTTAAATAATTTAAATTAATTAATTATATCTCAACTATCACATCAGTATATTCATCAATTTTTGTAACTTATGTCAATTTTTTTCTAACATACAGTAAATCAATAATAACATATCAAATTAATACGTTCGAACTACTCTGAAACAAATTAATATTCAGTGCAAATTCAAAGTAACAGTTAATATAAAAATTAAAATTAACTTCCAGACTAATGAATTAGAACTAGAAAGTAGAATAACCTAACATTTAATTAAAGTAAAGGGTGTTTTTGCATAAGTTTCTTAAGTGGGATTAAACAGTTTAAAACAACTAATATATATGACCCAAAAATGAAATGTTATGATCTAAGAATCAAGCTTTATTGAGAAATATAAAATACTTGAGTTTACTTTAAAATTCTCAAAACTCTACTTCAATTTTGATTATGTAAATATAGAATTTAAAATGTTAATATCTAGTGATCAACATCTAAGTTCATCCAAATTCTTACCCAAAAAAAAAATCTAAGTTAATACAATGTATCTTTTAATCGATTTACTATTTAGTTTAAAAGATGATATTTCTTAATTTTGAAAAACTGGTCGGGAAAAGATAAAAATTTGTATATTCTTCCCATATCGATAACGTGTGATTCCTTGCGTGTTTTCAGCGCATCAATCTAGTTTTTTGTTTGGGATCTTGGACATTCTTTTGCTATGTAATGACATATTCGCACTTCATGCATATCCGATACTATACGACCTTAAAACTAATAGAGTTCTCGCATCATATGGAGGAGGGTGTAAAAACATGAATTTTGATAATATGAGGGAGCAAAATAATACCATAAACATAGTTGGAGGGGCAAACATAAATTAAACCTAAAATAAATGAGCTAACCCCGGTTCTCATGTCCCATGATGATAAAGTACTAGAAAACAAATCACAGTTGGTATAGCTAGGGATAAGCATAAAAAAGCCAATTCACCAACCAAATTTAATTTGCAATGGTTCCCTAATTTTTTTCCCAAGAACCTCTACACTGGCTTATAGTGACTAATCTATTCGGTGAATTATAAGCATCTCAAATAATAGAATAACTAGTATGAAATCATTTTTGGCTAACAAATGAGGTCAATTGATACACATATTAAATATTTATTTTTTAAACAATATCGATATATGTACCATGATATACAAATAATAATAAAGAAATAACTTGAACATGATAATTAAATTTTAATTATACTATAGTTGACTATACCATATCCAAAATTAGGAATAGTAACTTTGATATTTGATGAGGATGGATAATGGTTGCCTAATGAAATAATTAATTTTTTTTAGATAAAATTTAGGAGTAAGAGTGGTTAGAGAATATACCACAAATTCTTTGGAAATTACGGAAGTCTTTTAGAATTTATAGATAACCTATCAATGAAAAATTTTGATTAGAAAAATTGAAACCCAAAATCACTTTATTCGAGAAAGAAACTTAATGAAATAATTAATCTCGATAATTTTTTAAAAAGAAAAAGAGAGGACACGTGGTTTATAGAACATTCACCACAAATACAAGTTTCACCAATTAGTGCCGTCACACATGCATTTGTCATTGTTTGCACCAGTCAACTTGCTCAACCAAATTAAATAAAGATAAATTAGAAAATAAAATAATCCGGTTCTGTTGGCTTAAGCCACATGTACTCTTTTTTTATTTGTTTGTAATATTAATTCTAAAATAATAGTAAAATAAAAATGAAAATTTTCATATCAATAATAGTAATGAATGCCAAACATGAGTTTAGTTTAATAGATTAGCCACCACATATTAAATAAGGTTATATTTCAAATTTTAGATTGTTTTCCATTCAAGTTAATCAACAAATAATTTTATAAGTATAATAATAAATTTGAATATGTAAATTCAAAATTTCAAATATAGCTTACAGGTTTTTTTCTCCGCAAATAAATACAAGATTCCTTTTGATATAGCTTCTTTACTTTTTTACCAACCCTATTCTTTCTTAATTATATGAGTGGGGTTCGAAAAGGAAAATGTATAAGAATATCCACATGTGTGTATGAATTTTTCAGGGGTGTCATTTGAATCACATAGATTTAACGAGGTTACGTTACCGTATAGAGAATTGAGTTAGTAGAATCGCTTTTAATTTGATCCCTGTATAAGTGGAAAACAAAATAAAATAAAATAATGATAATCGGATTAGTAGGGGTTAAGCTCAGTAGTGAAAACAGAAAATACAATAAGGGAGTTACATATTAATATAATGTTTGGACCCTACAAATAATATAATACATTTTATACTTATTGAGTGGGGTACATTATATAAAAATATCTAATTTATAATATTTTTTATATATTTTATATAATATTTATAGAGATTTCTGTAGATTGAATTGGATCAATATTTGACTCCGCTACCTCCAATGTGCCTCCACCCATGGTTAAGCTTAAGTCCATATATTTAATTTTAAAATATAGTCAAAAATATCGGCAATTATATATTTTTGAATTTTTGTGATAAAATAATAAGTACTTTTGATTAAGTTAATGGTTCCTTTATTTTATACATATATGTAATTTTTAAGCAACTTTTTACCATAATTAAAGTGCAAACTTTTACGAAAGTCATGACAGTTAATTAAAGGGTTAAAAAGTAAACAAAAAAATAAAATAATGAAATTTATTGTCTCAAAAAGTAATTTGGGGATGGTGTATGGGGCAAGTTGTAATTTAATGGATGAGGTTTTGGAAGGATGAAAAGAATGTGTCGGTGTCCGGTATTTCGTTGAGTCTCACTCTACTTTTGGGCATCCCAATATTCCCTTTTGAATGTAGGTGCAGTTTGATTGTCAATTGGTCAGCCACTCACTATTTCTTTATTTATTTACTGTTCTTATTGTTGAATATTGGCTCCCCTTACCAACACTCACTTAATACTATTTTTAATCCTCCTTCCTACCTTGAAACGAGGATGGTATGATTTTCAGGAGATCCTAAACGTTTCAAACAATTTACAAATATTAATGTACAATAAATAGTAACTGATTGGGCAAAAAAAATTCGTTAAATTACTATATTTATTCCGGTATTTCTTTATTCATTACTGTTTATTATATCCGATCAAGAGAGCATATGTGTTGGTGAGTAATTGCAGAATAGGAAACAAACAAAAGGCAAGCAACAACATTAAATTATGCTTGGTTAAAGATTCTCTTCTATATATGTTTCCTTTCTTTTAACATTTTACATTTTTCTTCGGAGTGAAGGTGTATAATGTATGCAATACGGATAATACAAAGCAATTCTTTTTTTCAATATATATATATTTTTAAATCATGTATTTATCATCGGCTATAAATTTAAGGTTTTTTCATACTCAAAGTTCGGATTCAAACTCATATCATTTAATTAAGAATGAATGAATTCATTCCATTCAAATACACCTATCACTAGAGTGATATCCGATATAATATTCGACTGCATAATGATTTTCTTAGGAGTATTCCAACCTCAAACACAATTTAAGAGAGAGAAAAAGGAGATTAACAGCTGCAAGTTGTTTTTCTTTCATCTTTTCATATTTCTGTTCACACTTTTCCATAGTCTTTTCTAGACTTTCTTTTCCCTTGTCCTTGTGCAAAAACAGCCCATTACCCCTACCATTAGCACCTCTCCATAAAGTTTTCAGCTTTATAATTCTCTCTCTCTCTCCTCTCTCTCACACCTCCTTTTCTCTGCTAAAAACCTTTTTCTTGAGGTGGGGTCTTTCATTTTATCAACTTTAATTCACTTCAACATCCTCTCTTGATTTTGCTTCTTGAAAAGCTTCACAATTTGGTACCTTTTCTTTCTCACCTTTTATTTTCTTGTTTCTCTTACTTTTATTTTTCTGGACTTTCGTTTTTACTAATTTCTTTGCAATAATGACACTTCCTTAACACTCTTTACTTCATATTACTGTTAGCAGAAGAGGTGGGTAGTGTGTTATTATCTGGATTTTAATTTCTCTCGAATCTTAACTTCGTGGGCTACTCTTACTACAGTTATATATATAGATAGATATATAGATAGTGTGTGCTTCGTGGATTTCATTTTTCACCATTTTGAGAGGTTCTTGATCTGGGGTATTTGCAGATTTGGGGATAAGTTTTCTAGTGTGGCTCTTGAGAAATCATTGTCGGTTCTTATTCTTTTTTTTTTTTTTTATAACAGGAGATTTGAAAATAAAATAAAAATAAAGAAAAATGGCAGGAGGTGGAGGTCCAGCAAAGGCAGATGAACCAGCGCCACATCCACCAAAAGATCAGCTTCCAAATGTTTCTTACTGCATTACCAGTCCTCCTCCATGGCGTCAGTTTCTCACTACTTAGAATGTTCTTTCTTGAATTTAGTACAAGTGATTTTGGATTCCTTTGACCCTTATTGTTCTTTAATCTCTTTTGTTAGCTGGGGAAAATAATTGGAATTTAATTTATGTATTCTCTATCTCAATTGCTTTCTAGGTTTTGGTAGAAAGTGTTTGCAGAATATTTGTGATACTATCTGATTGTATCATTGCTTGGTCAACTAGAAGTCTAGAACCTAATATGTTCTGATTCTTGTGATACCCTTTTACTCTTCCCCTGCTTTTCTGAGTTGTTCTTCTACTTTCAACTTTAGCTTGTGCTTCTCCAGGAATTTCGAATGTTCTTGATTCCAATTTCCTTAAATGGATCCTTGTACTTACTATTTGGAGTATATTCTGTTATATATCAAGTGAATTTTCAGGATTTTACTGTGCTTTTCTGGATATTCTTGACAAGAATATAGTTTACTGTTAATTGTGATTTGTGCTATTCCTGATTCATACCCCATTAAGTTTCTGACTTACGGGCTTGTTCCTGACTTCCTGTCATAATTCCTTGTTCATCTCCGTTATTGTTTTCTTAAATTTTCCAAATGCATGCAATAATTCAAATTTCTGACATTATGGGATTATTATTTTCTTGCAGCGGAGGCCATCCTTCTTGGATTTCAACATTATCTGGTGATGCTTGGCACTACAGTCATCATACCCACTGCCCTCGTCCCGCAAATGGGAGGTGGAAATGTGAGACATTAGAAATTATATATATATTTTTTAATTCTAGTCAATTTTTATTTCTATACATTTCTCTTACAAACACTTTTACATTTTCTTCAGGAGGAGAAAGCAAAAGTTATCCAAACTCTTCTGTTTGTCGCTGGTTTGAACACCTTATTACAAACATGGTTTGGAACCAGATTACCTGCTGTGATTGGAGGTTCATACACCTTTGTGGCCCCCACAATCTCAATTATCCTTTCTGGTAGATGGAGCGACCCGGATCCTGTTTCGGTTTGTGATTCTTGTAACTCAATTTGAATAAAAAATTACTAAATTTATTTGATTTTGGTGACATTTGTACTAATATTTGTTAAATTATCAAGCAGAGGTTCAAGAAAATCATGCGGGCCACCCAGGGTGCGCTTATTGTTGCTTCTACCATTCAAATTGTGCTGGGTTTCAGTGGCCTTTGGCGTAATGTTGCAAGGTCTATTTGCATTAACTTTGATCTTGTTATTTTGTTTGTGAGCTTTTAGAAGGGTCACACACACACACACACACACACACACACACACACACACACCCCAAAGGTTAGATTTAAATTCGCAAGCACCACTGAAACCTTGAAACCTTACGACTTTCCCTTGAGTTTTTATGCCGTTTACATTCTTACCTTGAAACCTTGAAACATTACAAAACTTACCCCGAGGTTTGCAAAACATTACGGAAACCCCCCAAAAACTAACTGAAACCCCTTGACTTTTGGGGTATTTGTAATGTTTCAAGGCTTCAGTGGTGTTTGCGAATGTTTTGCAAACCTCAACGGGCTATCCGTAGGATTGCAAGATTTAAGTGGTTTTTCGGTGAAAAGCGCAAACCTCAGGGCTCAGGGGGTTATTCGTAATTGACCCTTAAAAGAAATTTAGTTAATTTATTTGCAGCAGTGTTTTTCTTTCAGTTGTTTCTAATCTATTGTTGTTGGCAACGATGCAGGTTTCTAAGTCCACTTTCAGCTGTTCCTTTGGTTGCTCTAGCTGGTTTTGGGCTCTATGAATTTGGTTTTCCTGGGGTATGTGCAACTCACTCACTCTCTCTCTCAAATACTGAAATACACACATACTCATTAGATGATTCTCTTTCTTTTTAGTTTTTGTTTTTTAATTCTATTATACAACTGATATTTCATTTTGAATAAAGATTGAATTTTTAATTTACTCCTTTGATTGTTTAGGTCGCCAAGTGCATTGAAATTGGGTTGCCACAACTCGTCATTTTGGTTCTATTTTCTCAGGTAAAATTTTAAATGGGTTTTCATTTTTTCTTTAGAACTCGGAAACCCGATTATACACAACAATGAATGCGCCCTGAGGCCACCTTTTGTGCTTGTATTGCAGTATTTGGTCCACATAATACGTCCTGGAAAGAATATCTTTGACCGCTTTGCAGTCATATTCTCGGTTGTAATCGTGTGGATTTACGCCCATCTTCTTACTGTCGGTGGGGCATACAATGGAAAGCCACCAAAGACCCAACATAGCTGCAGAACTGATCGTTCTGGACTTATTGATGCTGCTCCATGGTAAGCTTTTACATTTATCAGCATATATATATATTTGTACATTGCACCAATATATATACAAAAAACCCCATGAGGTTTCAGAAATTACCAACGCTTCCCTGAGGTTTTACTGTCTCTCACAAACATCACCACACATTGGTAACAAACATTCATTTAAAATGAAAGGTAATGTTGGTTTAAAAAATAACCCTTTAATTTTATCTTTCCCCTCTTTCCGTTAGGCTTAAAACTTCAGGGCGGAGTTAGTAATTTCTGAAACCTCATGGGGTAGTTGGTAATTATCCCTAAATATTAATGCTTAACTTGTATTTTGTACATGCAGGATCAGAGTTCCTTACCCTTTCCAATGGGGAGCTCCTTCTTTTGATGCTGGTGAAGCTTTTGCCATGATGATGGCGGCATTTGTTGCTCTTGTCGAGGTCACTTTCCAACTTATTTATTATTTTACTTATTTTATAACTTTTGATATTCATATTTATTTATTTATTCTAAATGATTTGATGTTTAATGCCAGTCAACTGGTGGATTTATTGCTGTTTCTCGATATGCTAGTGCGACACCGTTGCCCCCATCTATTCTCAGCCGTGGTATAGGTTGGCAGGTAAATTGACCATCTTACCCTATACACATACACTTATTGTATCTTGTTTAAAGAACTTGGAATGGTATATAAATACCTAATAATGTTTTTTTCTTTAGAAAATTAATGTTATTTTGCCTCTGATACGTATACCAGGGTGTTGCTATCCTGTTGTCTGGATTGTTTGGAACTGGAAATGGATCTTCAGTATCTATGTAAGAGCCTAACAATTGTTTTTTTATTTATTATTTTCTTATTTGTTTGTTGTAATAGATTCACGCATAATGTGTACTGCTTTTTTCCATTCTTATGTAGAGAAAATGCTGGCCTATTAGCTCTGACGCGTGTTGGGAGTCGAAGAGTAGTACAGATATCTGCTGGATTCATGCTATTCTTTTCTGTTCTTGGTAAAACTTTTTCTAAATATTTAGGGTTAATGACACTAAATTTCCCTCATACCCTCAAAACACATTTTAGAAATCTTTCGATCCCTCGTGTTCTATTTCAGTAACACATTGGTTTCGCTCGAATCAATTTTTGGAGCAAAAGTTCCCAAAAAATCGCCCTTTTTAATGGCAAAAAGGCCAATCCAACATTGATGGTATAAAGTATAATACAAAGTGGTTTTGTTTTTTTTGGGGGGGGGGGGGGGGGGGGGGGGGTTGGCTAATTTTGCTCTTAAAAAAGAAGATTATTTTCGGTTAGATTTGATCTAAAGAACCAATTTGTAACTAAAATTAACACTAGGGTCATGGTTTAAACATGGAATAATTACAAAAAAACCCTCAGGTTAGGTTTAAATTCGCAAACACCACTAAAACCTTGAAACCTTACAAATACCCCTTGAACTTTTATGCCGTTCACATTCTTACCTTGAAACATTACGAAACTTACTCTGAGGTTTGCAAAACATTACGAATACCCCCTAAAACTAACCGAAAATCATGGACTTTTGGGGTATTTGTTATGTTCAAGGGTTTTTCCCATGTGAATCCCAGTCTAATGAACTACAATTTATCTTCACAGGTAAATTTGGAGCAGTCTTTGCTTCAATTCCGGCACCTATTGTAGCTGCTCTATACTGCCTCTTCTTTGCATATGTTGGTGAGTATATATTCCAGAAAAAAAAATTGTATCCCAAATTCTTACATCTACGAGATGATTATTATTTTATTTTATTGTTTTTAATTTTTTTACACAGGTGGGGCTGGATTAAGTTTCCTTCAATTCTGCAACCTCAACAGTTTCAGGACTAAATTCGTATTAGGGTTTTCAATTTTCCTGGGTTTATCAGTGCCTCAATACTTCAATGAATACACTGCCATCAACGGATACGGCCCCGTCCACACATCAGGAAGATGGGTATGCAAAAAACTTTAATTCTTGAAATATTTACATGAATTCTATATGTATCTCATTATATTTTAGGGTGAATTACATCGAAACCCCCTCACATTTAGTGTAATTACACCTAGACCCCCTGTACTTTAACTCTTACAAATTGCCCCTTCCGTATGCTCGGGTTAGAGTTTCTAAGTTTTCCCGTAATATTTATGGACTCAAACTGCCCATATTACCACTCCATAGACGTGAAAAGCTTTGTGCCATAATTTAGTAGATTTTGTGACTAAAAATTACATAATAGACCTCTCTTAACTATATAAATTATTACATAATAGACCCCCTTGAGGGCAATTCAGTCATACCAAATCTACTAAGTTATACATTTCCCGCCTATGGAGGGGTAATTTGGGTGATTTACTCTGTAAATCAGGCCTAGTCAAAGCATATGGAAAGGGCAACTTGTAAGATGGAGTCAAAGTACAGAGGGTGAATGTAACTAGACCGAATATCAGGGGAACTAGATGTAATTAACCCTAATTTTTATTTCTTCTTCTAATAACCCGTGTTTTTGGCAGTTCAACGATATTGTGAACGTGCCCTTCTCGTCGGAAGCATTTGTTGCTGGTATACTTGCATATTTCTTAGACAACACTCTACACAAGAAAGACGGCGGAATAAGAAAAGATAGAGGCAAACATTGGTGGGACAAATTCCGTTCGTTCAAGACCGACACGAGAAGCGAGGAATTCTATTCCCTTCCGTTCAACCTCAACAAATATTTCCCATCTGTGTAAGGAGAAAAAAAGGGTTTTTTTCTTCCTCAAGTCTTGCTATATTAGTAGTTCTCAAGAAGTCATACCACTGTTCTTTGAGTACTTGTTCCTTTTGTTTACATGGTAATAGAAGTATAAATAGCCTTGACAATTTAAAGGGTGCCTTAGATTATTTTGTTAGTAATGTTTTGTTGTAAATTTATTACTGGATTTATTTATATATGGAGTAGCATCAGGCAAGTTTGGTGCTTTTAATTCTATCTGTTTTTTACTTCTTCTTTTTTTTTTTGTTGGAAAATGATTTAATACATAAAATTTTGTAATATAAAATTAATGTAAAAATAGGGGAAATTGAATTATATATCCAGCAATTTTCAGCCGTTTGGATTTTTTTAGAGACATTATTTACAAAATTTGGAGATTATATCTGATAATTTTAAAAATCTTACAATTTTCATTCAATTTTTACCTAAATTTTAATTTTCCAACTAAAGTTCACCACATGACAATAGATCCAGTATGATACATTTAAAGAAACACTATGATACATTTATACATGTAAAACTTTATTACAAATTTCTATAATAGATTAACAAAATGCACTTTATTATAATCTATTATACGTACTTTTTACTCAAATAATTTATTAATAATAATAATAATTTTAAAATTACTAATACACGTGCTCGTCCACTTTAATTTCCTATTTCTTTCTGAAAGATTGTACGAGTTTCGTGGCAGACATGGGGTGATTTGGCACTGCAAGTTGCCATCCAAATTCACCACAAGAACAATAATTCCATCTTCCCTAGAAAAAAACAATAATTCCATCTATTTTAATAATAAATATTAATAGCATAGTAAAAATATTATCGTTAATGAATTTAATTACTATTTGGACAATCCTCACTGGAATAATTTTCAATTTTCGCAATAAAATCAAGTAATTACTTAAAAATAAACTCCAAACATTAAATAAGAAATGAAAAAGGTTAGAAATTAATTATCACATCCCAGGATCTTACTCATGAGTCATGATAAGTAGCATAACTTTTTTTTTATAATAAAAACTGATGAGAGCGCATTGTGAGATTTTTACCGAGGCCCTCACCTCATATATTAATTAAACAAGAAAAACAAGTCCCAATCAACAAAACACGAAGCCAAGAACATAGCTAAAGATAAGTAGCATAACTTAACTATTTGATATTATGTTAGCTGAACTTTACACTTTAATGGTGCAACACAACAAACTTTACCTCTTAATGATCTGAATCGTATCAATCTATGTAAATGAGATTTTTAAAAAATCCCATTATTTTATCACCTTTTTTAAAAGTAAAAACCCTCTGGAGCTTTGGACTCTGAATCCAGTAACCCGAGTTCATGTCTCGGTGGGACCTTATTTTTAAATTCTACAGTCTTGGACTGGTTTCTAGTTAAAAAAAAAACCCTCTAGAGCTATTTAATGTAGTGGTAGTGACATTGGGACCTACGGAATAGTGTTTCCACTAGTTGAATAAATGAAAAAGAAAAGGAGTTCTATGTTAATCACTCATTTTTTTTCCTCATTTATCTCGATCATACATACAACATAAATCAAAGTATAAGAGATATAAATTTACAATAGAAACGTTGAAAGTTTTAATTGGCATTTAAAGCTATATCCAATAGTCGTTTGCATTATACAGAATGGTCCTCAATGGCGCTCATATCTTTAATTCCTAATAAATATGCAGCCCTAGCTATTACACTCGCCCATCCTAACAAAATTTACTATGCAGCATAGTGTCATGTTGGACATCTGTGTCCGACATTTCTCCTAACCCTAGCTAATTGTTAAAAAGTATCTGTTTCATCTTATTTATATTGTATTGTGTCCATACCGTTGTATCCGTATCAATTATACCTCACAGATGCAACTCATTTTTTTTCTTCCGTCATTTCTTTTTCTTGTTTAGATTAGGTGTCTGATCTATTTTGAAATTTGAATGAATTAAAAGCACGGTATTTAATTCTTGGATGTATCCTGTTTGAATTTCACTTATACATTTAATGGTTCAAATTTTGCTACATATTTTCATTTACTTAGGAAAAAAAAAATCTAAATACAAACTATAATAAAAATCGGACATGTTGGTCATGATAGGTGGGGCCAAACAATTCACATATATAAATTAGGGTTTAATTACATTTAGATCCGTAAAAGTATGCTAAACTACACGTTATAATTCTCATAGTAAACAATTACAATTACACTATATAAGAGTTTCAATCCAAGAATTCTAGAGTTTCCATCAAATTTTAAAGGAATATTTCCGTCAAAATTAAACCCTAAAAATTAAATGTGTTTTCTAATAATGGAACTCTTGTAGGGGACTGTATGCATATATAATCTATACTATATTATATTTGAGGGTTGTTAGACCCCTCAATTGAGCTTCATTAAAATGAATATTATTTTGTAGTTTTTTTAGATTTTTAATTTAAATAAAAATATTCTATTGGTTGAAGCATTATTGTCTCCTCATAATTGCTGAATTAATTTTCCTTAAACGACTTATATTGCTTAGTAAAAACTACCATATTTTATACTTAAGCGTATATTTTTTGGTACTTTTCAATTATTTTAATTGAGTAGAAATTTTTGTATTGGTTTTGGTTGATCACTTACTATAAATTTAATTAATTTTCAAATAAATCAGTTACCAAAATATCTCAACTAATTGATTGCTTCCACAATTATAGGAAACGTTAATCAATCCAAAATATCCTGAATTAACCACAACAGAATTTGGATAACACCATAATTTTAGTTTTTATGTTTGATATTCAATAAGTTATCAATACCCCTTCATATGTATTTTCTCTCCCACCCCAAAGCCTCACTCCACCGGCCACTGTAATGTATCAACCATCAAGTTTTTGAATGATTTTTGGAGGTGTTGTATGCTCTTTAAAATATTTGTTATTTATTTTATTTTTTGCCTTTTGAGATTATGATTTCGTTTGTTATTATTTATTTTTTTTCATTTTATCCAGATCTCTTTTATATTTTAGTTGTTATTTTCATTTCGTTTGTTTCAAGTTTTCTGCTTTTTATATCTAATATTGTTTGGTTATAGTATAATTTAATAATTTTAAAGAATAATATTAATTTTAATATTTAATAAATTTATATTTATTTTTTACCATTATTTTGTATTTTGCTTTGGATGTATGAGTTCGATTCCTTACAATGACAAGAATTGAATTGTGTGTATGTCTGTGAAAAAAAATAATAAAATAATTTTTCTTCAACATGCAATGTTGAGTATAATATTAAGAGATTTTAAATATATTTTATGGAAGTTTTTTTTGTTTGAGGCAAGAACGACGTGAAAATAAAGTCCTAAAAAGTTCATTTTTTTTTTCATTAAAACCGGGCAGCCCCGAGAGGTTTTCGCAGGGACCTCCCCCTATATAAATTGGAAAAGAATTACACTGGAAAGTTCATGAAATACATCCAAAGACACCTACTAAAACCAAGGATACTAAAATTCTTGCAATTACAAAGGCTAGCTAAAACTCTAATAATGAAAAAATTCATTATTGAATTGAATTGTATTCCTAAAAAGTTCATTGAATTGTATTTATTGTTTAAATTTCCATAATTTATTTTAATTTTAATTTTGATTATTTATATATAGTTTAAGAAATGTCAATGATTTAATTTTTTTTTTTATAAAAGTTGCATATGTACTTTCGATCCAATTTGTGAATTTCTTTTATGTTGATTTAAACCTATCATTTCTAAATCAATTTATTTTTATTTAAACCTATCATTGAGATAAAAAATAATCTTGATTTAAAACCTATTATTTTGTTTTTTTTTGTTTTCATTTCTATGATCTTAATTGATTCATTTCAAATTTATATTTATTTGCTTAATTTAATTATTTACAATTTATTTATCATTCTTATCTTTTATTTATTTATTGTTCGAAGGAGTATGCATGTTGAATTTAAGAACTATATTTTCTCTTTACTAATTAAGTGATAAAAGTTATTGTTTCTAGCTTAATTAACATTAATAGAAGTGTATATACATTGAGCATTAGTATATAAATACATACACATAAATGTATATACCACAAATTATATATAAATATTTCATACCATAAATTGAAATATGACATTTTCTTTTGTTTTATAGTTTTCCGTGCATAGCACAGGCACACGCTAGTTGTTTGATTAAGAGAATCCGTACTTTTAGTTTAGCAAACTCTTAGCCTATAAAACACGGACACAAATATGGCGACACGGACACAACACAATATCGATACTAGAGAAATGTCCGATACAATGCCGAACACAAGCAACACAATAAGGCATGGTAGAATTTTTAGAAATATGAGCTGACCGGATTCAAATCTAATTAACACTATATATATTTCTTGCCCGGAGATTTGAGTGCCACGTATGGTGGACCCTCCGTATCAATGACATTAACTCCAAAATCGACATATATCATAACGAAGCAATAATTCATTATGACTTACGAAAGGTTTGGTTCATATTTTGACTTCGACAAAGGTGTCCACATTTGCAATCTATTTCTTCTTTCATTAATTCTTTTTGTTTTTTGTTTTATTTTTCTCTCAGTCAGAAATAAAAGGTTATTTCCCCAGTACCCCATATTTGTAGTGCAAGGTCTGGATTGAGTGTTGGGATTTAGGAAAGGCAGGAAGCAAATGGGATGGGATGGGCCTTCCTTCATTACTGGACAGAGCATTATATTATATGTTATATACAGGGACAATTACGAAAACCCTGTATCAAGGTAGGGTAGAATGAGGTATTATTAGATCTTTTAATTAAGTAAATTTTAGGATTTAAATTCTGGCTTATCGAATAGTCGTCTTAATTGGACATTTGTAGTACTCGAGCCCGAAAAAAAACGAAAAACCTTGTAAAGTTTACTCCAACACGGGACCAAAAATATATATATATCTATATATATACCGCCAGCTATCGAATTTCGGTTGGATTTGGAAAAAACATATAAGAAAAAGGATAATAAATTACAAAATAGGACCACTATGAATTGTCATTCGTCTGCTTTGGAGACAAAAAAACCTTACAGAGAAAATAGACCAGAAATTTGGGATTTTGTTGTTTCTCTTTTTTAATTTGGTTGGAAAGGAAACTAGTTGATCTGTTCCTCTTTGTTTGTTTCCATACCCTAACCACCAATAATGTTACTCCTATAATGCTGCAGGTTTGATATTATTAATTATTAAAATATAATACGGGTGCGATTATATCAGTACTTAATTACGTGCAAATTTATACTGTTTTTAAAATGATAATTTTTTTTGGTCATACTTAAAGTGATAATTGCTCCCACTATAATATTGCTCATGAGATATGACAATATTCATTTTTAGGATTCAATTAATTAAGCACTATAAGAATTGCAGCACTTCTAATATTCTTCCTTCTAAAAATTTTGTATGTTGAGCGAGAGAGAGATAACAAGTGACGAATTCTCATTTAAATAGATAACTGTTACTTTTTCATAAACTAGCACGTTAATCGTAATGTTTTTATCTAATTGTTTTTTAAGTGATGCCGGTTTACCAAATTTATATTTATTGAAGATAATTCGACAGTTAAATAATTTTTTTATTATTTTAAAGAATTTATAACCATTAAATAATAGACTAAATCTGTCCAATATAACTAATAATTAAAAAGCATATATAGAAACTATAAAAGCCTAAACAATTCGGAAAAGATATGGACATTATACTAATTATTTTGTAATTCAATTTTTCTCCTATTTGATCTTCTTCTATATATATAATGTTTCGAAATTTTGTTCTTTTTCTTAATTAAGTTTTGAAGTGTCTCTTCATTGTCATCACTTAAGATGCATACGTTGTCTTCTCTTTATTAAGCAAAATAAAATATACCGATAATAATAATCAAAACAGAAAAAATAACTCTACGTTCATCAAAACAATACATGTTAGTTATCTACAGTAAGTATTTTTTTTTTTTTTAGTGAAAATAATTTTAGTCTTTGTCATTGTAAATAATAATTTTAATTTTAAATGTGAAAAATTAATAATGTGATCTTATTATAATTTAATTTGAATTAGGATAGAATT
Source organism: Verbena officinalis (assembly GCA_958496215.1). Classification (NCBI taxonomy): domain Eukaryota; kingdom Viridiplantae; phylum Streptophyta; class Magnoliopsida; order Lamiales; family Verbenaceae; genus Verbena; species Verbena officinalis. Next base: position 5,698,601 of record OY292385.1, read on the forward strand.
CCATTAGAATTTGTATTTAGTTTTATCTCCAGCAAGTCATTATAATTTAATTAGAATTTTTTTATTATATCCATTATTTATATCAATTTTTTTTTATAGAATTTATAAAATATATTGTTTTTAAGAATTGGTGAAGATCACTTAATTGAATACCCCAATACATTTTTTGCTGTAATAACAGTGGATAGTTGGAAAACAAATTGCCAACACCAATACCTTCAGGCTTCAAATGTCCATATTGGCAGAGAAATTAATAAAGCAGACGCGTTAATATGGTTTAGGCTGTCCATATGTAACTCTCTGGACTCTGATTAGAATTATTAGATAAATAAATATAAATTTTAATCAAGTAGGACTCAAATAAATATTGTAGAAAGAAACCTATTCCTATTAAATTACTTAATTATAGAATTCTAGTATTATTAAATTAGTTTATTGTTTATATAATTATAAATTTTACATATCTGTACAATTATTTAATAAGAATAAATGTTATTAAAGGGGTATTTTAGTCATCACAAGAAAAGTGACAAACTTAAATCACTGGAAGAAACTCATACTTTTATAATATACATAGATAAGTTCGGACTCAAACTAGGATCTTTTAAGTCAGGTTGTTTTGTAAATAACGATAACTCTTAGTAAATAATTTTAAAAATATATAATTAGATAAACTAATTAGTACACATTTGTATTTCATTCTCTCTTTTACAATTAATTTATTATCTATCGAAGATATCCAACATTAGTTCTTTAAAAATGTTATTTAATTTTAATTTTTAAAAGAAAACGTACAATTTATAAGATGAATGTGTTTTGCAAGGGGTAACATTTGTTGCGCTTTCTCCCCAAAATCAACTGTTGAACGTGAGTATTTTTGTATAGTATCATAATATTACCAAAAATCATATATAAATTAAATACACAATAATAGAGAGGAAATGGATCTCAATCAAATTGCACATAAATGCATGCACAACAGATAAATTTCTGTCATATTCCAACATGATCAAAAGCCCATAAAGACAAACTACTAAAATTTAAAACAATATTATAATAATAAGTCGACTACTTTTACCTCTAAATTTGAACTATATTTACCTATGCATGAGCAAATCTTTTTTAAAAACAGCTAAATTAAACCGAATTATAATGATTTCTGTTTATCTATTTATTAAAAAAAAAAAAAGCAAAGTCATAAGTTTAGAAATCTTACGAGCTTCAAGGCTAATCAAATCACAAGCTTCCCCGAGCGAAAGATCTTAACAAAACAACTAAAAAAACTTGTTAGCTAAAATATGACTCATTTAACTAGTTAGAGAATCGGCACAACAATTAAAATATCTAAATACATGTGGAAACTTAATTAACTTCCCAAGATTTGTAAAGAAGTTCTGAATAAACAAGGATAATATTGCCATACGGGATCGATGAGCTTCCGCACATGTCCGCCTCGTTGATGAGCTTCAAGATAACTTTCGAATTAACTTCAAATTCAAGTCTCATAATCCTCCTGTCCCAAGCCAATTTAATCCCAGTTGGGAGATTCTTTTTCTTCGTATAAAAACAACAATATATTGCTTTCAATACCACATGTTAAAAGCAACCAATATAATATCTATATCAAGATAAATAAATGGATAAACTCATAAGCAGTGATGGAGAAAATTCAAATTTCAAATACTATATCATTGAAGCTATCGTTGTGATGATTAATATGGTTATTTATCATGACTATTGACCAATTATAATAAAACATTAATGGGATTTCTTTAAAGAAAAGAAACATCAGGGCTGTCATGAAAGCTAAGACTTGGACCATTTAATTCGATCGAGATACCTATATAGGTCATGTTCATGATTACATAATATAATTGCCAAATAGATATCTTTATGTATTTTCTGTACCTCTATTTATATGGGTTCAGTCGGGTCGCACCACTAAAATTCAAAGCTTTCCTCACTTATCATGTTTAGGGCTTTCGACAATACTTACCTCATTAGCTAACTTTTGTAGTGAGTTAGATTCAAATACAAAAACTAGATATTGAGATGAATATTGCCGAAACATTATAAGATAGATAGTAGTTTAATAATTATCCGATGTGGGAAGATTTAACAAAAGTGCAATTCGTCTTAATAAATATTTTATCATAAAATATTATTATTAGAGATAATTACCAATTTACCCCTCAGATATATCTGAGCCTAAAGACAAAAATACACATGAGGTTTCATAAATTACCAATTCCTCTTAAAGGTTTAAATCTAACAGAAAAACTAACGATGATGGTAAAATTACGCTTGATGAAAAGAGTAGAAAGAAAAAAGAAAATTGTTAATTTTTTAAAAACTAACATTACCCTTTATTTTAAATAAATATTATTATTAACGGCCCATGAAACCTTATTAGGGAATGCTGGTAAATTTTAAAATCTAGTGGGATTTTTCATATTTATGCCACCTCAGGATGGTCGGTAATTGTAGTATCCCACATTGGTTGTGTAGGAAAATGTGACATTTCTTGTAAGGGATTGAATATCTTTACCTTCTGGACCCGTTTTAAAACCGTGAGGTATATTTCCTGATGATTTTTCCAAAACGGACAATATCTATATATAAGCGGGTTTTGAGACTATTACAATAATTATCCCTTGTTATTATTATTGTTGAGAATTGATTTGTGAAATCAAGAGGGTGTGGTTGAGCGGAAGGGACTCATCCATCCTTAACTAAATATCAGGGGTTCGAATCCTGACGTTGGGTATGGAACAACCTTAAATCTCCTGGCTAGCTGTCCCACCCAATGAGGTGTCTATAAGTCAGCGAAGAAACTATAGTCACTATAGTCGACGGTAGATGCCCTGATTTAGCAAAAAAAAGAAAAAAAAAGAGAATTGATTTGTGGGGGTTACTTTATGGTCTATATATGGGAAGCAAAAATGGTGAAGTCAGAGAAATAAATGGGGGGATGTTAGAAATTATTGGAAATGGTAATCCTGAATATGGCAGGAATGTTTTTGGTAAAGCCTGTACACCTATATTATCTTCATTTTTCTTTTTATTAAGTGATGGGAGTGCAAACCCACAAAGGTAAATGAGTGCCCAAACCTTCGCACGCGACAACCACTTATTGCTGCTGCTACCCTCTCGATTTATTGCATGCTCTCCCTGCGTCAAACGTCTGTGTGTTTTCAGTTTTGGGACCTACAAATTAAAATAATATTTTTTTTTTTTTCAAGTTAGAATACTATAAAAATCTATTTTCATGCACAAGTGAGAAGTTTTGAATCATAAACCAATTGAAAGTTGATTTAAAACAACATCGGTGCGTGGAAGGGCTAGAGGAAGATCAATTTTTAAGTTTTGATAATTAAATTTAATTTCTCTTTGATGATTGATGAATTAAAATTTAGTAGTTTACTTACATAAATAAAAAAAAATAATTCGTACCGATTCATATCCTACCCATTATCATACCTACATTGAATACATAACTCGAATTCAATCATCATTTCATAAGGATATTATGTGTAAAAAAGGTATTGAAATGGAATCAAATATCAATTATTAAAATTTTATTTAAAAAAAAGGGAGTGATGTGTTAGGTGTACGACAGATGTAATAGGCTTACGTGGGCATTACAACCTCGTTTTATGCAAAGAATATTATGATTATTATGTACACGTGGACGTGGTCATTATTTCCCTCATGACCCTATAAACACTTTAATTTATGCAGAGTCTTATAAGATGGTTCATTTCATGGTTCAAAAAGGTCTCCAACGTTTCACTACGAATAGAAAATCTCACCCCTCATCAAATAACCATGAGATTTTGTTAGAGTTGCCGACTTTGAGGGTGATTATGAAATTCTTTTCTACCTTATCATGTAATATTCAAACTAAACAATAATTTTGTGACTTACCTTTTTCTGGTAGAACAAATTTAGAAGTAGGGGTGCCGACTCTTATCCAAGGTCGGGGCATGTATACAGCTGATTTTTCAGGATTTATGTACGGATTTTGTTTCAACTGTTAACTAGTGTAAATTTTTCGTAATTTATATATAACTTACTCATAGAGAATTATTGTGATTCTAAAAAAGATCAATCTTTAATAGTTTAATCACTAGAGTCACCCCCCACTTTCCAAAGAGTATTTATTATTACCCGTCTAATTAAATTACTTTGTAAACTAGTTTTTTAACCCTTGCGTTGCACGGGTAATTTACTTAAAAAATATATATTATTAAATAAATTATATTATATTATTTATATGATTATTAACAATATGTCAAAAATTATTAATTCAGAATTTGAAGCGTACACATCAAAGTAATTCATTTTATAAAATAATCAGGAATTTTGCATATAAAAAGCTCATTTTAAATGTATAAAAATAGTAATATGATATTTTTATGACAAAGTACTGATTTTATATTTATAATAGAGAGAATATATATTTATACATATATAGAGAAGGATATCATGACGGTTATAGAAATATTAAAATGATAATTAAAATACTAAAAAAATATTTAATAATCAACCATGCATATAAATAATGATTGGAATCTCTTTGTCTCTTTGGTCGAAAAATAGTTGTTTATTATACTTTATATTATTTTTTTATTAAATAATCTATTATTGTTTCGTTATTGAGTCATAATAATATTCATTTCATTATTGGAATTTCTTTTATATTATGAAAAATATTAATACTCAAATATTTTTTTTACAACATGTATGTTTTTGAACTGAAATTAATTTTCATTCATGTGTAAAGAAATATATATATAAAATACAATTAATATAAAGAAGCCACGTGTCTATGCAATTAACCTAAAGAATCCACGTGTATACAATTAACTCTAATCATATATGTATGAAAATGAATGAGTGAAATATTTTAGGAAACATGTTTATGTGGCAATGAAGTGGATAAGTTAGAATTGATCCATTTTGCCATGTACATTGTTTCATTAATTAATTTAATTAATTGTTATTTTTATAACTTATATATGTATTTATTGACTTTCCATATTTTTGTTTATATCAATTATCAAGAAATTTGTAACTCATATTTAATTATAGAACTATATAACTAATATATAATATTAAAATTAATTTTTTTTTTCAAAATATAGTTTTAAGTAAATTTTAACAAGTTTTAGAGTTATCCATACGGTATTGAATGTTCGTTAATAAAAATAAAGACAAAATAATGTATTCAATATATCCATTAAAAGATTATATTTAATATTTTAATTTCAAACCAATATTTTTGATATAGCAAATTCAAATGAAAATTTATCTAACTGAAGTAAGGAATTTTTTTTAAATTTAAGTTTAAATAAATTTTATTATTATTTTAATAATAAAAAATAAATAAACAATTAATTTTCTTGAATTTTTTTTTCCAAATACGCGTGTCTCATGTTCATTTTGTTGTAGAAAATTTGTATTTATTTCAATGTAAAATACAAATTTTCTACAACAAAATGAACATGAGACACGCGTATTTGGAAAAAAAAATTCAAGAAAATTAATTGTTTATTTATTTTTTATTATTAAAATAATAATAAAATTTATTTAAACTTAAATTTAAAAAAAATTCCTTACTTCAGTTAGATAAATTTTCATTTGAATTTGCTATATCAAAAATATTGGTTTGAAATTAAAATATTAAATATAATCTTTTAATGGATATATTGAATACATTATTTTGTCTTTATTTTTATTAACGAACATTCAATACCGTATGGATAACTCTAAAACTTGTTAAAATTTACTTAAAACTATATTTTGAAAAAAAAAATTAATTTTAATATTATATATTAGTTATATAGTTCTATAATTAAATATGAGTTACAAATTTCTTGATAATTGATATAAACAAAAATATGGAAAGTCAATAAATACATATATAAGTTATAAAAATAACAATTAATTAAATTAATTAATGAAACAATGTACATGGCAAAATGGATCAATTCTAACTTATCCACTTCATTGCCACATAAACATGTTTCCTAAAATATTTCACTCATTCATTTTCATACATATATGATTAGAGTTAATTGTATACACGTGGATTCTTTAGGTTAATTGCATAGACACGTGGCTTCTTTATATTAATTGTATTTTATATATATATTTCTTTACACATGAATGAAAATTAATTTCAGTTCAAAAACATACATGCACAACACGTGCGAATATCAAAATAGAATATTCAGCCGAAAAGTAATTGGATGAAACAATTTGTAAATTAACAGATGAACGTAAGGAGATAATTTAAAATTAAAAAAAAAAGTCATAAGGTAAAGTGTAAAAAATATGGTATTATAGGAGGCAATTTTTTTTTTCTTTTTCTTTACCCCAAAAGTGACAAGGAAATTTTAATGTCAATAACTTTTAAAGTTAATTATATTTGGATTCTAAACAAATTTACTAAGCTACAAGTCGTAACCTTTTTAATTAAATTATTATACTTACAAACTCTATAAGAGTTTCATAATTATAAAAAGCCCTCAATTTTTAAAGTTCTGTTTGAATCCCGTCAGAATTTTAACGGGCTATATTCCTCAAAAAACTCTAAAAAAATTCGGTGTCTTTGTAGTTATGAAAAATGTCGTAGAGTATATGTGTATTAATTTAATTAGGGATCATGAATAATAGTTTAGCAAACTCTCTTAGAATTCAAATATAATTAATTGAAACCGCCTAACTTTTATTTATTTATTTATTAAAATAAAACTTTTATTATTATTATTATTATTATTATTTGAGGTAGGGTGGGGCGGGGACGTAGAGTATTAGGGGGGTTGAGGTATAAAGAGGTGATGAGCCAAAAGAATAAAGGTGGTGGGTGTGGCTATAAAGAGCCTTCACACAACATTCTCACCTCCTTTCTCTTTTTGCTCACATTATATTTTCAGTACAATTCTCCATAACACCACCACCAAACAAATTAAGAAGAAATCATCAATTAAAGATTAATTTCTACGATATGGGCAACTGCCAAGCCGTTGATAATGCAACTCTAGTAATCCAACACCCAACTGGTAAAGTGGATAAGCTCTATTGGCCTGTCGCCGCCAGTGAAATCATGAAGATGAACCCCGGCCATTACGTCGCGCTTCTCCTCACCACCACTCTATACTCTTCCGCCTCCGCCGCCGCCAACAGAAACGGCGGTGCGCCGGAAAAGAATAGCGACAATATCCCTCTTCGTGTAACGCGTATTAAACTTCTCAGACCAACTGAGACTCTTGTTCTTGGCCATGTTTACAGACTTGTCACCTCCCAAGGTTGGTTTTTTTTGTTTTTTTTTCAGTGTTTACATTTTTAACAAGTTCAAGAACGTTAAATATTTTATATCTTTTGTTTTATTTTTATTTCATTTTAAGTTTTTTGTTATGTCTTGCAGAGGTAATGAAGGGGTTGAAGGCAAAGAAGCAAGCCAAGACGCAGCAAGGAAAAGAAAGTACGGATTTTGAAGGAGTAGTTAGAAAGAATGATGAGAAAAAGACCAATCAGGTAAAAAATATATATATATTTTCACAGTTATTTTGATTACAAGCTTTATATATTTGTAAATGGTTTCCAATTTGGCCCAGTATTGTTGAGAATTGAGAGAAAACTGTTGAGATACCCTTTTGTTCTGATTATCAAAATAAATCTTGGAATATTAATTTAACTATTTTACATAAATTATAAAGATGATTTCGTAATGAGTTGGGTTCAGAATCTTGAGATCTTGAAATATTCCAGCCAGAGTTGTTCAGTTCATCAATTATTATTGTGTATGAACGGGAAAATTATGTTAAGAAAATTGGTATATATCTATAATTTATATATAGTAATTACACCTCTAAAAATTTTATCTTGTACTATCGAACTGTTTTTTAAGTGTAAAATGTCAAAAAAAATATCTATATCTGTGTCGCTGTTGCTGTGTCAGGGAGAGTCCAAAAGTGATTAACATAATCAAGCTATCAATTAATATGAATAAGTTTACTACATCACGAATTGCCAACTAAACTAAAAAACTTCAACATGAAATGAATTCAGAGTAGATAATAGAGAAATTTTAGGCCATACAGCTCATATTTGCTAGCTAGAATATTTGTCTCATCTAATCATATTTTTGTTTTTGACTTCTCAAATGTCTATTTCAGGTAAAGCAAGAAAGGCATAGGTCAAGAAATAACACATCAGTAAACTCTGTTTCATCCAAATCAAGAACATGGCAACCAGCACTAAAGAGCATCTCTGAGTCTACAAGCTGATCATTGATCTTTTTTTTTTTTTTTTTTTTACCTGTCTTTAGATTTAAGTCTGGAAAATACTATACTTAGGGAAAAAAAAAAGAAAAAAAAAATATATATTCTGAACATGGGCACTGTCAGCACTATTGTAACAATGAAAAACAGATCCAGATGTGGAGGACACTGTTCACAGTATTGTCCAAAGAAGAGATAATCAAATTGCAAATTGTTATTAATTAGCTAGTGTTTTTTTAATACAAATCTCCCTCTTGCTATTTATTTATTGTTTTTTTTCTTTTTAGATCTATATAATTTCAATTTTCTGCAGAAATATATGACTAAATATAACAAATGCAAACTTTGGTATCAAGAAATATAAAGATAATTTAAAAAAAAATAACACAAGGGTAATTATTGATAGATATATATATCAAATTTATGAAAGAGTTTAAGATATATTTCTGTAAACTATCAAATCTCAGAGTATTTTTTACGTAATTAAGTGAAATTTTAGGGGATGTGAGCTTATTCCTTAAACTAACTGTTGTGTTTATTATGATCTATGAGCTCGCTCATTGATTGGCAAAACACCTGTCACAACTATACTGATTCCTGGAGCCTACAGGATGAGATACAATATTAATGAATGATGACTTTTTTTTTTCTTTTTTTCTTGAAGATATTAATGAATGATGACTTGAGGAGAAGAAAATAAAGCAGCAGCTGAAATGGATACCAATCAATTAGTCTAACATAAGCTGTGCAAAAAAGCAAGAAATAGGGCTTTTGACCACAGAACATGGTTCCAAAATGTTCATAGCAAGCAATACTTTGATTAGTAGGCCAAAAGGGGTAATTTCACTTTTTATTCCTCTTAACTATAGTTGGTATGTATTTTTGGTCCCTCAAATTTTTAATTCTTTAAGACTGATACTTAAATTATACTTTTTTAGTGGGATATTACTCTTACACCTCATCGACTTAGGGAAAATATAGCAAGACCACTTCGACCATTGAAAATTACAGACAGCCCCTAAACATAGCAGAAACCTAAAAAATTAACATAAAGTTGAAATTACCATTTTACCCTTAAGATATGCTCTAATCCTGAACAAAAAATTATCCCAAATTTGAGAGAGTGAAAAGGGCGACTCTAAACCCTGGACGCAACTCAAAGAGAAATTGAAGACGACTGCCCATGTCTCGAAGGAAAGTTACAAACGAAACTCCATTTTATGATAAGTTAACCTTTTCTTGACTTGTTTTGTTTCGATTTGTATATGATGATTTTAGGGTCGTTTTTGGGTGCACTGAAATGTTGAGCTTTTTGCTCTGTTTTTTAAAGATTTTGTACTGTAAAATGGTTTATTTATGTAATATATTGCAGATTTGGATACAGATTCAAAATTTACTGTGCAATGTTGTTTCATGGGGTGAAATTCGCCCAAAAAATATTATATGAGATATGTATACAACTTTACAATTTATGCTCTATAAGTGATTCCTTTGTTGTGCTAATAAAAAATTTCCATTACCAATATATAACACAAAAAAAAAAAGAAAAAGGGTATTACGTACATGATTGGAAAATATAATTTTAAATTCGCTAATGGCATCCACCAATGCAAGCCTAATAGTGATTAATCCCACACACTTCGATTAGGACAAATCTCAATCTACTCAAAGCTACAAAAAGAAAGTCTTAAGGAAAAAATATATGCTCTGCACGCAGGACACTTTAAAGAACAAAGAAAATCCATTCTTTTTGAGATTGGCAACGTTGGAAAAGATACTAAAATAAGATGAAATGATTAGACATTGCAAATCTCTTTAACTTAGCAAAAGGGATAGAAATAAAGGTACAGTGAGTAGTAGTTATCAATTTGTTTTGGTTAATTAGGAATTATTTCGTGACCCTTTTAGTTAAATAATTAAACTTATATTTTACGAGAGTTTCAAGAATTAAAAAAAATGTCCAAGTATTCTAGGATCTAGTCAAAATATTAATGGAATATTTCAAAAAATTTGAAATATTTCATCAAAATCCTAAAAATTGGTTTTTTTTTTAATAATTTATGAAACTCTTATAGAGTGTAAGTGTATCACTATATTATTTGGCTAAGAGGATTACTAATTATAATTTAGCAAACTTCTGTGGAATCTAAATATAATTAACCTATTTTTTTGGGTTAATTAGTTCTCCCTATTATTGACAACTAGCTATAAATCTTCAAGAATCCGAACACTAAACACGAAACTTCTAATTAAGCTAGCATATCATCGCAAAGACAAACCATTTTTGACTTTGAGTAATCATATCAGCCATCTTTATTGCACCTGCAATAAGAAGGAATCATTTTTCCAGCCCACGAGGCCATTAGATCCTTCTCTCGCCTTTTAAGAGTCCCACTACAACAAACTTAATAGCAATAAAGCACTAAGTTACTTTTCTTTATTTTTATGTCACCTTTTTTCATATTATACAGATTAAAGAGCTAGAAGAGAGGAAAAAAAAATCCTCTCTAAGTTTTTAAATCATGTTGCAAAGAATTATTATTTTTTTCTTTTTCAGATTTGGGACGAAAAAAGGAGAGGAATCTTAGGTGCAATCAGGAATAATATTTATTCATTTTTTTAAATAAAGGGTCTAATTTTCTACCACTATAGTATAGATGCCAATAGAGGTTGATTGCTGTGCTTAATGTATTTTTTTGCAAAGTAGGTTCGATTTAAGGTTTGGTTTCCATTAACAATATAAAAGTTGTTATTAATCTATAAATTTAGTTATAAAAAAATGTTTTATTATATATAAACCTAATTTTTATAGGCCTAATAGTGACAATAATAATATTTGAATCCTTTTTCTTATTTGGGATATATAATTGCATACGTGAAATAATTCCTTGATTTAGATCTTCTAGTCTTCCAAAATTTTCTCCCCTGGCCCTGGGGATTGTGTATTTCTTGTTGCTACTGAAAATGTGAGAGATGTGTTGGGATAATACAGAGTAAAACGTGGGTAATGTATAACTATAAGAAATTATAAAAGGAAAAATTATCGAAAATTAAAAAAAAAAGTTGATGCAAAAATTATCCTCCTTTCATTTTTTCTTGATGAAGAAGCTCTTATGCCTACCACAAAGTAATGTGATTTGACAAGCTAGGAGAGATCTCTACCCGGGATTGGTATGTGAAAGAACTCATAACTAACTATAATCATTGCAGAAATTTATTTCTTTCTCCAATACTACAATAATGAGACAAAGCCCCATATGACAGTAATTCTATGAGCTAATTACATATGACTTCCTGATATTTGCCATATTTATATTTAGATACACTTAGATACGTTTATTTATATTTGCAATTAAGCCTACATTTCTATTTCAATCTTGAAACTTGCATTTACCAAACACCTGAAGGCAAAAAAGTTCGATATATTTATAATAACAACGATTAAAAACAAAACACTGGAAAAAAAAAAAGACGAGTCCGTAAGTATCTATATATAGATCATGCTTCAGGAATTGCTTCTGATTCTGGATAAGTAAACCAAAACTCCCACACTATATCGCGAGTTTAACATATATGAAACTATTCCAGAATCAGCTTTCATTTTCAGCTTTAGCTTGTTGATGTTTGTCAAGTTGGCTGAAGTTGCCTTTCTGTTTGAAAAGCTGATTATGGTGATGCCTACAATAGAGCTGATGTTCGTGAGCCACGTAATTGGATGGACTAATCGTGCACCCACCATGGCTGCACCTGAAACAAGCTCGATGATATGAACTTCCATCAACAGCTACCTGTTAAATTGGATGTTATCAAAATGGGGTATTGAATTTGAATACAACTGTCATAATATTTTAAGTTTGGGTAATTACAATGACCTCCCCTGAAAGTATGAATAATTACGTTTAATTTCTAGCCTCTGTTGTGAAATCACAAATTTCTCTCTCTGATCATCAAATTTTAATCGAAGTTGGAAAAAGTTATAGAAACTTGGATAACATTATCCTCCATACATGTAATGTTAATAGCATGAGGGGATATATTTGTGTATTGTAGGGTGAAAACAACTTACAAGGGAGGTATGTGTAAATTTGATACCAAAATGGGATATTTGTGTAATTGTACGTAGTAACAGAGGAGGATCTGTAATTACTGCTCTCATTGTTTCTATTCGAAATACTCTAATTTTGGGTGATTACACTAACTTCTAATTATGAAATTACAAATTCTTTAAACAAATCTAAATAACATATAGACAAAATTAAAAAGATCAGTAAAATTTGAACTACGGAATCATTTTTCGTAATGCGTAATTTTGATACCAAGAAGGGAGATATGTGTAATTATAGGATGTAATTGCTGCCCATCGTTGTTTCTATTCGCAAGTACCTTTTCAAGAGGATAAACTTTTTTGTTGCAAGCAACACATTTATCTTGAGTTCCAGCAAACAAACTAGAAATCTTGCTATTTGTGTCACCCGTCTCAGCAGATCTGTCAACTCTAGCTGTTCTTGGTGCCCCTACAAAGGAATTGAGAAACTAATGAGCTAAAGAAACAAAATTCTGCAAGAAAAAGTGATTGTGTATAACCTTCAAAACTTTTATCCAAGCTGCCAGTCATCTTGAATAGTTGGTCAAAATGAGGTTTGCAGTATAGAACCCCTTCATAAGAACAGTAATTACTAAGCTGCACAAAAGACACCAAATTATGGATAAAAACAATTTAATTATGGTTGTGGGATGGATGATGAAAATCAAGACGTCAGAATTTCCTCGTAAGAACTCAAGTTTAGAGATCAATATTTAGTTTCCTTTGAAAAGATGAAACCTCTTTGCTTCTCAATAGGAAAGACAAAAGTTTCTCATGAATTATGGTTGTTTTTTGGGATAAAAGATTCCCGACATCCGAATTCCAAAGTCCAAACTATGCATGTTTCACACTTTACCATTTAAACTTTAAATCCGTACAACTTTCAATTCTAATCAAATTAACTTCTCCCAAAAGGTAGTTATTGCATATATCAAAGAGTTACTTAACGATACCATCCTGAGGTTTGAACTTTTTACCCAAAAACTATCCAAACCTCCCATCCTTACAAATAGCCCCCTGAGGTTTGCAAAACATTCGTGGACATCATCCAAACCTTGAAACATTATAAATACCCTCAAAAGTAATGAGACAAACTATTTCTCTTAGTTTAGGGGCATATTTCTAATGTTTTGCAAACCTCAGGCTATTGTTTCTTAATGTTTCAAGGTATGTGTTGGATTTTTACGTTAACCTCAACCGGTTTTTCGTAATTATTCCTATATCAAATATCAATACAGCAAGATTCTAAGCACTAAATTCCACAATCCTATGATCAGATTTCAACAGATACAAGAAGCAAAACCCTAATTGGAGAAAATTTGATGAGTCAAAGAACCAACATAGTTCTGGGATTTATAAACAAATCAATCACTACAAATATAAATACAGTAAGATATACGAAAAGGGGTGTGATAACACGAGACCTTGAGTGTGCCTTTGCAATGGTGGCATCTGAAACAAGCTTTGTGATAAACCTTGTTGTCAGCAGCGAGCTGATCCACCAAATACACTGTCTTTTCACAGGCTTTACATTTCTGTGTTGTCCCTGCAAAACTTGCCATATTTAATTGTTGATTCTCAACTCTCTTTTCCTTCAAAAAAAAAAAAAAAATTGGTTTCGGATTGAAATTTGAAAAAGGGAAAGTTTAAAGAAATCAATGCTGCAAGATTGAATTTTTTTCGCCTATCTTTGTTTGTTTTTGAATTTTGAGTGAGTTACAGGTCAGCTAAGTCAGAGAAGTAGTGCAAGGCGTTACTGGGCTTTTGACTTAATATGGAAATTTATGTTTAGCTGTCTAAACGGAACATATTTCATATTTGTGGGATAAATTTAAGGAATAATTACCAAAAAAAAAAAAAACTCTTAAAATCGTTTACAGTCGCGACTTAAAATCTTAAAATATTACATAATTTTTTGAAACTAACAAAAAATCATCAATTTTTAATTTATTTGTAATGTTTAAACTTTAAAAACTATTCATAGAGTTGCAAGATTCCAATAATTTTTAGATCAAAAGTAAAAACCTTAATGCAATATTCGTAAATGACTCAAAGTTTAAATTTAAACTAATTTATATTTAGTTATTATGACATTAATCTTAATTGTTTGGAGCTAAGATTAATTTTTGTGTGTGTGTTGTGAGAATTAATGGAGCTTCCATAAAGTTGAACTAATTTCTTCTTAATAAAAGATTCAAGTCTGGATAGAATATGATCATTCCATATAATTATTCTTATCCAGAAGTGAACATTCATGTTTATCCGTTAGATAATATTCCTCAACGTTTGGTGCTTTTCATAAGATGACAACTTTCTTTCTAAAAATATACAGATCTATCATCTATGACTACTCTAATTAATTTATGGAAAGTGATGACATTAATTCGCATACAATATGACACGTTTTTGTATATTGTCTCATAACGTTTCAAATCGTGTATTTAGTTAGTTCCTCAACCGTGGTTATCTTTTGTAAAGCGTGTAAGCGTAGAAATATCCACTATATTATATTTAGATTAATAGAATTTAGATACTGAAAATCTTGAACATGCTGGTGTAAAAAAAATAAAAATTAAATGCAGCAATCAGAAGTTCATGCCAAGGAAAACCCACAAAAAGTAATATAAAAACTCTCAATTCCATCCAAACTTATAGCAAATCAAGTAAAACTGAACATTCCACAACCATTAGACATTTCACATATCTAAAGCAAATTGGACTAGTTTATTTCAAAATCATCAACACAGGTCTGCCTGCTTCACCAAAAATATGAAAATGCCTGAGAACGAAATAAGTTTCACAATTACGCACTCTATTTCGCCTGTTTACGGGCTTCTTCTCGCTTGACGGCTTTAACATATATCTCATAGCAGCATCCTGGGTACAAATATCAACAACAACAGAGTATAAGAGCTAGTTCTTAAGGGGTGATTAGTAAATTCTAAAACCTCGGGGGAGTGTTCTGTATTTGAGACAAATCCCACAGGCAGTTGGTAATTATCCCTACTGTACAATCATTTTAGAAGGAACAAATCCACATTATAACGGTTCTCCATATTAAGGTATGGTTTGGTACTTGGGATCAAATAGTAAAGTAGAAGTTCCCAGACGTATATAAAGTGTGAAGGATTGCGATAAACCCAAATCAATAATGTTTGCAGTTTGCACCAATGAATCAACATCAGCATTATTGCACTACATTCCTAAAGGAACACAATGATGATTCAGCAAATGAAAAATAATAGTAAGATAAGAGACAGTAAAAACAAATACTTTCCGGAGCTAAATAATTAGTTTGAACTAAGTTAGCTATAATAATGGACAGTAGTTTTCAGCTTTTCTCAAGTCATAAAGTCAAACTAAGCCACATTTTAAGGAGAAAGTAAGAACATACCAGCTACAACTACGAGGGTAAGAACATCTCCTACAGTTTTGAGACGCTTCACACTTTTCTTATACGATTTGAAGCGTCTTAGTGATGAGTCCTCTGCCAAGAGCTGAAAAACAATCAAACTGGCTTAACAAAAGATACAATGGATAATTACCAACTACCCTCTGGGGTTTGGCTCAAATGCAGAAAAAATCCATGAGGTTTCAGAAATTACCAAGTCCTCCCTGAGATTCACTAACTCTCTCACAAACTACACCTTGAGGTTCACCATCTTCCATTATTTTTTCCATTTGCCTCAAAACCTCAGGGGCTATTTGGTAATTTCTCAAACCTCAGGGGGTTTCTGTATTTAAGCCAAACACGAGCAGGCAGTTGGTAATATCCCAAGATAAAAACATAAGATTAAACTGAAGTACTGTTGTATTGGTTGATTTGAGGGTATGTATGAAATTAAGAAAAAAAGACAAATTGAAATAAAAAAAAGTGTGACGCTTCCACATGAAATATGATATAATGATCCAGCCCTAGTGAGAAATTGAAATACAAATTCCACTCAAGAAACTCAATGTTGAAACTATATTTTGTTTCTTTTGTCTATATGCAATAATAATTCATCGAGGGCATTACCACCTTCAACTTCAACTGAACAATACAAGATGTCACTAAAGTATCGAGTTATCTCATATTTATCCATTGAAAGAATAATTCATCTTCTATAGATAGTTTTCTTTTCTTCTTTTTATTTGATGAGGATGTAATTTCCAGGGAAAACCAAATTAAACAGGCTTTTCAAATTAGGAAAAATATAGCTGCTTTGCACCAGTTTTTCTTGGAACTAGAATGCATAAAATTTCTATCAAATTAATTACCTTAATCCAAAACGGTAGTTCTTCCATATTATAGAAAAGATATTTATTATTGCAAAAGCTAGTGCAACTTCAGAGTTTCTTTCCCACCTGAAAATCACAATCCACTGATCAAGGTCCAACACTCCAACATAATCTTACCATATGCCAACTTAACTTGTCCTTCCGTTTTCAGGCGTGATTCATATAACATATAAATCTAGGATCATTTACCGATACACTCTGAGGTTTGCACTTTTTACCAAAAACCATCCAAACATCCCAATCCTACAGCT
Source organism: Verbena officinalis (assembly GCA_958496215.1). Lineage (NCBI taxonomy): Eukaryota > Viridiplantae > Streptophyta > Magnoliopsida > Lamiales > Verbenaceae > Verbena > Verbena officinalis. The sequence goes on from OY292385.1 coordinate 5,715,505, forward strand.
AGCCCCTGAGGTTTGCAAAACATTAGCAGACACCATCCAAACATTGAAACATGACAAATACCCCCAAAGGCAATGAAAGTCAACAATTTTCTGTTAGTTTTAGGGGAGTATTCGTAACGTTTCACAAACCTCAGGGTAAGTTTCGTAACGTTTCAAGGTTTCAAGGTGTGAATGTAAACGGCCTAAAAACTCAGGGAGGTACCCGTAAGGTTTCAAGATTTAGATTGTGTGTTGGATTTTTAAGTAAACCTCAGTGGCTTTTCTGTATATATCTCATAAAACATCTATTCTGTACAATAAAACAGAAAGATTCCCCAAAAATCTTCAACTATCCCATTAATCTTTCTGAAGATTTATTGATTCTGGTTCAAGATTTCATCTTTGAACAGAAAAATACATATTTTCGTCATAACCCCACATATGCATTCAGATCGCAAATATCAAAAGCATAAAGTAAATTCAATACCAGAATAATTCGTCAAAATACATACAACAAAGAATATAAAAAATCACTCACAGCCTTCTCACGGGTCCCTGGTTCCACATGAAAACCACGCGATGAGAGCGCCAACGAATCATCAGCTTTCTGAATTTTAAAACCATACAAACAGAATAAAAAAAAATTAAGCAAAATTAAGTCGAAATACATAACAATATACATACAATTCACGTAAATATATACCTGGGAATGGAGTCGGAGAGCAGAAGCAGTTTTATTGAGTAGAAATGCCATTTTCTCTTTCTTCAGAATATCTAGAGAGATAGAGAGAAGAGGAGTTCGAAGAAATCTGGCAATCGCTGAATTGCTTAGCACTTAGGTGGGCGAAATAGAAAAATGAAAAAAAGGTTTAAGGTTGTGTTAATTTTCAAATTATCCACTTGGTTTCTAGCATTTTCATTTTCAACCCATATTTGGGCAAGTAAAACTACACTTAAATGCACTTTTGTCCCGTAACTATTGGGAAATAGTAATTTTTATCCTAATATTTTTTAGTTTCTCAATTAAATTCTGTAATTAAATAAATTATACAATTTTAGTCATTTTTGCCTTGGAAAAGATTAGGACCTTCTTTATACTTGTTTTTCTCATCGTAATTTAGTCAGGTCCAAAAATTTCATCTTCTCGCCAAACTCTGTAGTAAATATTTTTCACTAATTAATCACTACTTTTCCAAATTTCAATAGTTAAAAGGGGTATTGCTATATTTACTCCTAAATTAAGGGGGTGTTAGTGTAATTATTTGTAAAATAAATAGAAATTCTTGACAAAATAAAATAGAAACATAAAATAATAGGGGATAGTTTAGTAGGTAGAAACCCGACTTTAACCGGTTTTATTATGCAGACCGGACATGGTCCGAGCCGCGAATGCTTCTGATGAAGGTGGTGTTGCCACGTAAAGCAAAACCATCTCGCAACCAGCAAGCAACATAAACTTATACCCACAAACAACAGAAAAGCATTGCAGCATTACATTTACATACATCATATTGCAGAAGTTTAATGGCTCTCAGAGGTGCAATCTACGTCGGTACTAGACAAGCAAACTTTTCAGTTCCTCGTTATCTCCGAACAACAAACCCTTTTCTCAGATCAACCCCTTTTCCTCATCATCAATCGGGTATGCAAATTAATTATCATATCGTTCAGTTCTGGATTTTATTTATTAATTTTCAGTCTTGGATTGAGGTTTCTGGCCTGGAACTGAAAATTAGACTATTTCCGGTAATTGGGCTGTTGAAAGATTGTGTTTTTTGTTTAGGAAACTCATCTATTGATTTTCAGGAGTTAAGTTTTCGATTCGGGCGATAAATGGAACAACGACTGTAAACCCTGTGGCTCCCAAGAAGGAAAATGAGGACCCATCATCTGATAATTGGAAGATTAAAATGCTGTATGATGGTGATTGTCCACTATGTATGCGTGAGGTAAATGCTAATTTAGTCGGAGAAATAACTAATTACTATGATGATTTCTGGTTTTCATTCATGAGTTTTTTGCATCTGATGTTTGTTGTTAGGTTGATATGCTTAGAGAGAGAAACAAAAATTATGGGACAATCAAATTTGTGGACATAAGTTCTGATGAATATACTCCGGAGGATAATCAAGGCCTTGATTACAAAACTGTATGTTTCCCGTTCCATTCTTGATATTGGATTTGAATTACTACATGCATAAACTTCTTTGATGCTAATATTTTTTGAAATTTTGCATGGATCACCGCTGTTTAAGTCTAAGTGACACGAGACAACTTTTGAAAAAATATAGGGTGAATTACATACAGTATCCCTGTGGTAATGTGGTTTGACATAATTACAAAAATACCCCCTCCATTTTCAAATATTACAGAAACCCCCCTGAGGTTTCAAATAATTACAAGAATCTAACGTCCGTTAGGGTTTCAGTCACTTTTCCGCTAATATTTTATTCCCAGAATACCCTTTGGTTTTCCATAAGTACAAAATACCCCCTCCAATTTAAAATATTACAGAAAACCCCCCTGAGGTTTCAAACAATTACAAAAATCTAACAGCTATTAGGGTTTCATTCGCTTTTCCGTTAATTTTTTTAATTCCCAGAATACCCCTTTTCCTTAATTTCGTATGTTTGATGACATTTTTGCATTCACGGGATATTTTGTTATTATCTAAAACTCTTCAGGGCGTATTGTTATTTTCTCTTAAGTACAGCGGTTTTTTGTAAGTTTTTAATTGGAAAATATAGTGATTTACGGATGTTATGGGCATAATTGTCTTTACACACTTTCCATTATATTTTTGTACTTGCTTGAAACCTCAGAGGGTTTTATGTAATTTTTTAAAATATAGAGGGTATTCTGTACTATCGACAAACCTTAGGGGTTCTGTATGTAATTCGCCCAAAAATATATCATTCGAAAAATCGTGTGTTTTCTTAACTTTGAGCATGAATGAACATAACCCTTCCATTGATTGTACACGCTCTTGAATTGCGACTATTACTGTATGTTTAGTTCCTTTTTTCGCGATAAAATGACCAATATGCCCCCATGAAATATATACTAGTAACCTTCAAGATAGAATAAGTTGCAGAGACACTTTATGTTAAAAGTTGAACTAAAACCCCTGTTATTGAAAAATGAGAACATAGACCTTATTCTGTCAGTATTCACAAACAAAACATGTATTAACGTAATTTGAAAAGGGTAATAAATCGGAACTCCAACTTTTAATTTCAGTATGTTGACCCAGGGGCAGTGATCTATTTATTGACAATACATTGTTTTATAGCTAATTTAATACATGGTTTGTGTGCTTCATTTGCATAACACAGGCTTTCTGTGCAGTTAACTCCTACTCTTTTTTGTTTTAATCCAGGTAATGGGTCGAATTCATGCAATTATGTCGGATGGAACCGTTGTAAAAGATGTTGAGGTATTATATATATATATATATATATATATATATATGTAACAAACCAAAATCTAGCTATTTTAAATTCATTGTAAATCATATCATGTTGGCTCGTTGTTTTTGCATTCCTCTGCAAATGCAATCTGCATATCCTAGTTAGCTTCAATTCTGCATTTCTTGTTTGTTTTTATCTATCTATGCAGGCATTCAGAAAACTTTATGAAGTGGTTGGTTTGGGATGGGTGTATGCAGTTACCAAATACGAACCAGTAAGTCCAACTTTACTATGGTTAAGAGTTGAGGATTAATGTCGATTTCCCGATAAATATTTCGTCATTTGAAAGCTCCATTGGTTCTCATGATTTACAGATTGCAAGTATTGCTGACACCATTTATGGCGTGTGGGCTAAATATCGTCTGCAAATTACGGGTTGATTAACCAGAAGGGCTTATTTCTTTTTGGGATAATTACCGACCAAACCCCCTGAGGTATGGCCTAATTTAAAAAAAAACCATGAGGTTTCAGAAATTACCAAATCCCCCCTGAAGTTTCACTCTCTCGCAAACCTCACCATCCGTTAATAACAAACATTCATTTAACATGAATGGTAATGTTGGATTTTCAAAAGTGAACCCTTTTATTTCTTCTTTCAGCTCTTTCCATCAAGGGCAACATGGCATCGCCGTTAGTTTTTCCATTAGGAAGCTTAAAACCTCAGGGAGAAGTTTGTAATTTCTGTAACCTCATGGGATTTTTTGTATTTAGGGCATACCTTAAGAGGTAGTTGGTAATTATACCTTTCTTTTTTTCTTGTTTAAAAATAAGCAAATTGGTAAACATTCTACTGATATTTCTGCAAAATTACAGGTAGACCTCCTCTGGAACAAGTTTTGGAGGCAAGGAGGCAGAAGGTCTGTACCCCCAATTCCAAACAAAAAACAAAATTAAATAATATTTTCTGGTTTAAACAGAAGGTCATGCGATTTACTTGTTATGTTTGGCTGTTTTTGCAGAAAGAAATATGTGAAGATAGCAAGGCTTGTAAAATGTAGATATCTTCTACACTTATGATCATAATCAACACAGCCCATATACTATAATATTCTATTTGTAAAAGTTACTCCCTTGAGTTGCTTGCTTATGGGATGTATATACACAGAGAGAGAGACAGGACTAATGAGGTATTTAATTACACATATATTGGATTCAAAGGCTTTTTTGACACATCTTTCTTTGTTTTAGTGTTATCATAGCAAAAAATTCCAACTATTATGTAAAATAGATCAGCTTTTTGCCTTGGTACTCCTTGTGTTATGCCCTATGAAACACGGACACGACACGGATATGGGGACGCGGATTTTTTTTTTGATATTTTATACTAGAGAAGTGTCTGACACAGTGTCGGGAACAACATAAAACGACATGATAAGATTTTTAGAAGTGTCCGTGCATCATAAGTTATACCTAATAAATACACTAGATCCTCTTTGATTTTAATTAATTAGCATGAGAATCCTATGATTGTTGTTGGGAGTTCATGCGGGGAAAATGCAACTCGAATCTCGTTTTATTGGTCTAATTGTTTGTAATATGATATTTTTATTCTTTAATAAAATTGCAGACAAAACCCTGTATGATTAAAAAATGGCACTAACAAACTTGCAACAGACAGACACGAAATGAGAGACAGCAACGTATACTTCAGCAATAGCGCTGCAACTAGACTTCGTACTTATTAAATAACTTCAAATGTGAAATCTGATATGCGCCTGTAAGAAAGGGCGATATGCACTAAAATAAATTAGAAAATTGCACATGTACTTTTTTTTAACAGGCATTTAGATCTTAAATTTTTTGCAATAACTAAAACCGAATCCCAGGGCTTTCCAGGATGTAAAAGGGTGAATTACATTTACTAGAGGTTTGCAATAATTATAATTTAGTTCCTCTGCTTTCAGAAATTACAAAGAACTCTCTGATATTTCATTTTATTTGAAAACACTTCCTGAAACTATACATATGATGTCAAAAAATGCAAATAATTAGACCATTTCAGTAAATTTTTGCATAAATAATTGAAATGTCAAGAGAAATTTTTGTAATTTCTGAAAATAGAGGGACTAAATTGTAATTAGGGTAAATCTTAGGGGTAACAGATATAAATTTGCCCAAAAAGAGAAGGACTAATAGAATAACTTTGGCTGTTACATTCAGAGCTGACAGTAGAATAACTTTCACCTTTAACGAACTTCCAACAACATAACTGCACACGACTTCTAGTCGGGCAGGCAAGTGCTTTAACTATCATGGTATTGCTCTAACACGATTGTTTCTACTCTTTCTAGCCAAAATTCGTTTTATCGAAAACCTCCACCTCAACACGCAAACTAAAGTAGTCCACCCTTTTTGAGGTTTCTCAGTAGGAACATCCATACAAGCATTCACGACACTTTGTAAATCAGCTGAGAAATCCAAATTTGAACTCTCTACCGAACAATCTGTCTCAAAATACCTCAAATGTTCGTTTCCCATATCAGAGATTAATGTGTCCGATGCTTCACCAGGGAAAGTCAAAGGCTGATCATACCTCATCTCCATTGGATCAACACAGTGCATGTAATAACCATAGCTACTCGAGCCTCCACCGGAATATATGGACTGCATGAAATCAGGGGATATCACGTTTGACAAATCCTGACAGCTGGACACGCATGATATTGATGTAGGCATGTTTAGGAAGGACTCATCTAAAGTGATGATTTTTTCACGGTGTCCAAATGCAGAGACAACCAATTCGCATGCAGCTGCCTGAATTGAAGGTGGGAATGCAGTTATTAAGGAATTAGTAAAATAATAATTAAAATCACAAAAATCCTAAAGTTTGCCCCAATCACAAAAAAAACCCTATTAGAATTAAAATTACAATTACACCCTTGATGTTTGCTTCCATCTTATAAACAGCTCCACTTATAAAAAGAACCCGACTATCCATTGGTGTCAGTGGGTAATTTGTAATTGAGGCAAACCTTTGGGGGATTTTGGTAATTATCCCTTAAAACTCGGAAGCATACCTTTTGAGCTTCGGAGAGCTTATCAGTGGTAACATACTGGTCGTTTGAGAATATCCCCATAACTTGTCCCACAACATTAAAAACAATGCCATTCTTTTGTAGAGAAATTGAGGGATTGTAAAAGTATAATGTTTTCTCAAGAACACATGTCAGAGCATGCTCAACTGTGATTTCCCACTTCTTGGAAGACATTCCAGGCCCCAGGATCTGCAGGGTTTTCAATATACTGCTATTAGAATATGGATAGAAATCCCAAATAGAACTAATTTTTACTATTTAACTACTGATATAGCATTCATCAGCATATACAAATCCCTGTAGTTTAAATTTAGGGATAATTACCAACTACCCCTGGAGTTTGGCTCAAATACAGAAAAACGCCTAAGGTTCACTATCTTCCGTTAATTCTTTTGTTTGCCTGAAAACCTCAGGAGGGGGTTGGTAATTTCTGAAACTTCAGGGGTTTTTCTGTATTTGAGCCAAAACACATGGGCAGTTGGTAATTATACTTAGATTTATTAAATAAACTCATTGGAGATCATTTTGGTCATCGTAAATCAAAGAACGCCAAGAGTTCTATAATGGAATGGAATCCTCGGGGTTTTTTTGGCAATTTCTGAAACCAGAGGGACTAATTTGTAATTGCAACAAACCTTAGGGACAAAGTTCTTACATTTCGAAGTCTTGTGGGGTCTAAGGAGAGTAAAATCAGAAAGTCTTGCACGGTGAAGACTCTTTCCTTGCTCAACCGTTTGTGGAAAGCTCCATCTTTGCCTATTTTTTCCAGCCTCCAAACTTCATCAGAAAGAGAAGGGGGGTGGTGCTTCTTGTACACTTAAAAGGAAAAAAAGATGAAAAAGATGAATCAAAATTATGATCAAAGATGAATCAAAATTATGATCATTTTCCTTTACGACAAATATTATCCATCAATCTGATATACACGCATATCTTATTTACAGTTGGGAACCAGCAATGACTAGTATCTTTTATAAGCACTTTAAAATAAGATTAGCCAAACAACTTCTTTGAATAGACTTGCGAAGACATAATAAAAATATCATATAAAAAATAGAAGCAAGAAAAGAACTCACATTCTCCACGATGATCTCTGACAACGAATGGTTCTGATCTCGCCTCTCTTATTCTGAATCCACCAATATCATCAATAACTCTAGCACCCAATCTGAATTTACGACTTCTTGTCCAGCTTGAGTTATCTGTAAATCCAACATCACCAACAAATCCAGTTCCATCTTTAAGATTCAACATCACATCCCCAGATAGAAGAGGCTTCTTGCCTTGTCGTTTTCTCACTACATTATTATTAAACTCTTCAATTGTCCAATTTTCTCCCTCGTTAGAAACAAAATCTCCTTCAAGAACGACAATTTCGACCTTTGTGGAGGATCCAAGGCCACTTGAAACAACTTTCCCAGTATGCACATTGATTAAAGAAACTTCTAAATTATTCCCACCTTCACCTTCGATTCGAGTTCCAGTGAAAACTGGAAGAGATATAGCATTTGAAAATTTTAGCTGTAAACCCCTCGACTCGAAATGGTGTACATCTTTATTTCTATACAAATGAAATTGAAAAGGGAACATATAAAAAATATATTAGAGAATGAAGCCAAAAGTGTTGCATGTTAATAGTTTTCTTCCTTTTAATAAAAGTGTAATTACCGTTTCATGCTGATTATGTATTTTCTTAATGCTGAGTCCACTTCCTCTTTGACCTGTTAGCCCAAATCGAAAACAAAAAACCACTAAACGAAAATTAACTTCTTATTTTCTTTTTTTTTTCTTTCCCTATGATAAAGAAACACTATAGAGTCTGCATATTAGTCTGAGACTCTGACTATATATTGATATAAGCATCTAGGCATCTAATCAATAAATTCCTAACTAGGTATTTACTATTCTTACATAAATTAAGAAAATAGTAAATCAATGTAGAAAAAAATGCATAGAATAATTTCTAGAACTGTTCTCACAACATTAAAAAATAAACCATGCATCGAACGAGAAGCGCAACAGCTTCCTTACTTCCCACAAATAGTAAGGATATCCCACAGTGATAATTAAAATGGAGAAAAGGAGCTATTATGAAAATATTGTCAACATAATCTAAGTAGAAAAAAGTAGGGATAATTACCAACTAACTGAGGTATGGACTAAATACAAAAAAAAAAAAAAGAAAAAAAAAAAAACCATGAGATTTCAGAAATTACCAACTCCCCCCTGAAGTTTAAGCCTAACAGAAAAACTAACTGCAATGGTGAAATTACCATGTTGTCCATGACGAAAAAAGCAGAAAGAAAAAGAAAGAAGGTTGACTTTGAAAAATCAACATTACTATTCCTTTTTATCCAATATATGTTACTAACGGTTGGTGAAGTTTGTGAGAGAGAGTGAAAAACATCAGGGGGGATTAAGTAATTTCTGAAACTCACGGGGTTTTTTGTATTTAGGCCATACCTCAGAAGGGTTGTTGGTAATTATCCCCAAAAAGTACTCCTGAAGCAAGTATATGAGGTGAACTTACAACTCGACGAACCAGAGGCTCCAGAACTGGATTCATGAGATTTTCCAATCTCTGCAGGTTCATCACATGCAGCACTACACTATTAAAATACCAGAAAAAAATGATTTAGTATAGATAATATTCTAAAAAGCCATATAAATCAACACTCAAAACTCCTATAAACTGATATAATTAACTTGGTCAGGTCATGAAGATCCCAAAAAGAAAAGATAATTACCAACTACCCCCTGGAGTTTGGCTCAAATACAAAAAACCCCCTGAGGTTTTAGAATTACCAATTGCCCCCTGAGGTTCACTATCTCTCTCACAAACTACACCTGAGGTTCACTATATTCCATTATTTTTTCCATTAGCCTCAAAACCTCAGGGGGTTTTCTGTATTTGAGCCAAACCCTAGGAGGTAGTTGGTAATTATACCAAACAAAATTGAACCCCCTTTCAAATGATATAACATATTTGCCATCCAGCTTAATTTTTCGCCTTAAAACGATGAGGGACAAAGACAGAAATTTAAGGATCCATTTAGCTAACTTCTACTTAATGTTATTCACAACACCAGCAATGTGATTTGAAAAGCACCATATATTCTCATTTCTGTGTTTGCAACTTATCGTTATCCCTTCACGGACAATAAGCCATTCCAACACACATATCATCCCCTACAAAGCATTAATTTTTCAAGAAAACATTATGTTCTCTCCCAGATTTAACTTTCTTAATTTCATTGAAACTACAAATACCCTGAAAAGAAGATTATCTCGAATCCCAGAAATCCCACTTCAACCTCTCCATAATCTTAATCCACAATCATGAGACCCGCTACAAAACACACCTTATAGAGCTAATTATTTTTCAAAAAATCGGCAAAAATAAAATAAAAACCCTTCTAATTACCTTCTGAAAGAAGGAGATTTCCTAGAGCGTTTGTCATCAAAAGCTGTGCCTTGCCCTTGTTGCTGCCGCTTCTGCGACATTTCCGAAGCTTCCACGAACAAATCAAACAACACCAAGACTCTAGTTTTTCACGCTTTTTACAACACCATTAGCAAAGTAAAAGCGCACAGAGACACAAAAACAATTACATACATGCATAGAATATTATGTACAGAATAATAATATCACGGGGGACTAAATTCTTTCCTGAGGAAACAAAAGAACAACATCCGCGGTGGTCCTACGAAAAAAAAAAGAAGGTTCTTGAATAATAATTGAACAAAAACCAGCTTAAAAAGAATGCATCTGGCCTACGTACATGAAACATAGAGTGTGCTGTCTGGGATTTAATGGTCGGATAACACAGATAATGGGGTCCAAGCACGAATTTAGGAAAGAGAAAATAAAGAACTCAAATTTTTACCACTCGGTAGAATCCAAAATATATTCATACGTTTTTTCGAAGAAAAATTGATTAAACTTTCAAAAAAAAAAAGAAGAAAGAAGAAAAATTGATTAATTTGCAGATTGATGAAGGACTTTTGTTCTTGTTCTTTGTTTGGGGTGAAAACAAGGATTTGCACGGCATGGAGCGAGGTGGTGAGGAGTGAGAGTGGGGTCGGCAAAAGCGTGTGGAGCCTACAAATGAGTGTGTGAGTTAGCACGCCACTTTCTTCCTTTCGATTTTTTTTTATTCTTAAATAAGAAATCGGAAAATTGATTTTAAATATCGTTTTGCTCTCAAATTATTATTTTGCTTCCCTAATTTTTTGGATAATCATTTTAGGTCCCAGTTTAAATTTTATATTTTAGTTTGCTCCCTCTTTTATCGTAAAAAGTCTAAATCATTTTTATTTTTCTAAGAATTATAAGTGTCATGTCATTATCTTTCAAATTTCAAATACTTTCATCAAAAAAAATTCCTCCTCCGACGGCGACTACCATCCCGATATTAATTTCCTACGATTTTACCTCGCCAACTTCTCCCAAAATGTTCTTTGTAGTTTTGTTGTGAAGTTAATTATCATCTAGAAACTGTGCTTAGAAACTCTCGTGCACTGAGAACCCTAGTCATTGTTTTTCGTCTTCATCAACCTCGCGCAGTCTTTTTAGAATTTAAGTCATAACTCCAGGTTCGTACCTCACATTTACTGTTAATTTTTGGACTTCACTAAATTTCTTCATTAATTCGGCATTATAGGGTTATAGTTCAACAAAAGCGCATGATAGTTCCCAGTACTAGCCTGCAAGTTCTATATCCTATCTATGGTATAGTTTGAATTTGAAATTTATTATTTGGCAGAGATAAGTTGACCTAGTAAAAGCAGCAAAAACAAGGAAGGAAGCAACAAAGGTCCCAAAAAAATCAGTAATGTTCCTAGTAAACAGAGAAAAAGTCGCAGTAAGAGCGACAGTAAAAACAGTAAGCCGAGGGATGATAAGATACAATGTTGTTGTTCAATGACTTGTGTCGTTGATCAAATGGAAAGCTTGGTAAGTTGACGAGGAAAAAGAAGGAATTGATCGGAAAAATCTTTATGTTGGCATTTTCAATTGGACAAAGTATCCTTCAAAGGTATCTCCTTCGTGAAATTACATAGATTTCTTAATCAAATCTATATTTGAGAGTTTAGTTGCTCAATTTCTAAATTTTAATTTTTAATACAATATCAGTCAAATGACTAAGTACAAATACATAGATTTCGAAATTAATTAGTTCCCAATAAAAAAAGTTTTAGTTCAAGTTTTTTAACATCATTGCAACATTTATAAATTATTATTATTTCAAAAAACAATTTCAGTGCAAGTATGCATATTTAGAAATTAGCTGTTCATTATAAGTTATAGTTCGACAATTTTATACATCATGACAACATACTAGTTCTCACTCACATATCTTGCTCTAAACCCTCAGAAATCCCTGGAATATCAATGCAATATACTAGGGAGTAAAGCAAAAATTGAACCATTGAAAAAATGGGAAAGTAAATAAAAATTACATGTCTTCATGCGAAAGAAATCCGATGTTATCCCCCATTACTACTATATCACAGTCCAACTCTCTAGACTAGGAAGCTATGAAGCACAGATACGGACACGGCGATACGACACAACACAACACGGATACGGCGACACGAATTTTTTTCGACATTTTATACTAAAGGAGTGTCCGACACAATGTCGGACACGACATGACACGACAGAATGAGATTTTTAGAAGTGTCCGTGCATCATAACTAGGAAGACATCGTATCTTGACTTTTCTAATATCCTCTGGAAAATCGTTAACATTGTTGATGAGATAATCCATCACAACTATTGGATTCTCCGCATTGTCTCTTTCTAGATCTCCAAATCAATTGAAGAAATAATAACTTCTCAAAATCATCCAATTTTCATTATTTCATCTATTTATTCTAATCCCATTGTAAAAATTCAATGATTTTGGGAAGATATCTTTGTCAATTAATGTGGGAATTTTGACGTAGATAAAGAAAATAATCTTATATTTTTGATTGATGGTCACATTGGTGATAATAAAAATTCACCAATGTAATGAAAATTATCCAGGGAACTTCCGGCAAGAATTGAGGATTACGGTCAAAATATGATAAAAATTGCAAGAACTTGGAAGTTAATGAAACTCCAAAAAATCAAAGTTATGGGACGGTTCTCGCAATTTTTGCCCTCTGTATACAACTAATTCTTGCACTTGATCCTTGAGAGGAAAGAACATTGCTAAGTGCAAACATGCAATCGGCTGAACCAAATTATTATTGAACAAAAAGCAAGAATGATTAGAAGACCCAAGTAAAAACAAAATTTAATCGTCAGAGACAAGCATATATTACAAGAATGCTAATCCTACTCTACAATTCTTGATAAACTAATTCTAATCTACAACAGTACTAAACAAGTACAATCATCATGTGATTTACCAAGAAATTACTGTACAAATGGGATCGATAACCAAGTAATTAATTAATAGTATGAGTATCCTTTCGAGCCCCTAGTTTGATAGAGTTCCAATCTCTTCTTTCCTTCATAAGCTAAGTTCTCCAAATTCTTATCCTGCATTAAGATCGCTTGTTTCGTAGCCCATTCCAAGACAATTAAAACATCTTCCTGAGCTAAACTCTCACTATCTGGAACATGCATGGCGAGATAACATAACAACATAAATGAAGGAATTTGTACCATTTGCTCACCAAAGTAAACCAATGGAATCAGATGTTTAGTACCACCCTTAGCAATTATAGCTTTGCAATGATTCACATTCAGATAATTATCGGGGCCCGCGAACTTCATTAGTGCCAATACAGCCTCGTTAATGACAATCGACTCCCTATCATCCAGAAGCTTGACCAAAGGAGCTATGAACCGCGTTTCACTGGCACGAAAAGTTCTCGATAAGTTCCCGATAGACCGTATGCTGGGAATAAGAAGCTCTGGGTCTTCTTTTACTATAATTCCTAGAAACTTGTCCACTACTGCTTTTGCAGCTGGGGCGGTGGGTTTAAAAGCGGAACGTCTCAACGTTTCGTCCTGCTCTGCTACTGCAGTGATTTCCATCAATGCCATGGCTGAATTGTATTTAACTTCTTCTGGGCCCTTTTCGAGTAATACCGAGAAACATAATAAAGCTCGGGATTCGGTAATGCTCCTGCAAATCGTGACGTTTCCTGCACATAGGTAACGGATTGCTCTGGCTGACATGGCTTTCATTTCTGCTTTAGTGGCGGGGTCTTCCAGTTCTCTGCCTTTAATGCTGTTCCCGGCCAGGCCGATGTGGTGTTTATGGTTATGATGGTGGTGGTGTTTTTTTTTGGGGTTTTTTGTGTTTTTATTTTCTGGGGTCGTCATTGTCATCATGGCTTTGTTGGTGTTGTTGTTGTTGTTGTTGTTGTTGGATTGAGGCTGTGAGACGGCGCCCTGCCCGTTATTGGCCAACATGCTCGTGACGAGATTCTGCATTTGGCTGGTGCTTGCTTCTCCCATGGGGTGTATGATTTTAGATTGAAGCTGCTTATCATCAATATTCTCTTGGTTCAAATGGTCAGTAAACTGGTTATTATTAGTGTTGTTTGTCTGGGAATTAGCCATGACGATTGAGTGAATCGACATGCCTTGTTGGGTGGGGTTAAGGTTAGGGTTTGTGGTTGGTATGGTATACTTGCTATGTTCTTGAATGGTTTCGAAAGCAAGATGACTAACAAGCAAACGGATAGTGTTGTTTTGTGCGAAATGGTCTTGACATTTGCGGTGTTGAGCGGCTAATTCCGACACGGCCCAAGCCACCACAACCTGAACCTTCATGTGTCCTTCTTTGAGAATTTTCGCAAACACCTGGCAGACGCCCCCATTCACAATCTGTTCTACACTTTCTGGGTCCCTCCCAAGAAGCCCAACTGCCCTAGCCGCACTCTCCTGGCCTTCCATTCTCCCTTCCTTCGCCAACTTCAACAATGGCACCACCCCACCTTCCTCGATTATTAACTTCCCGTACCGATCGTTGTCACGCGCCAGCGATACAAGCGAGGTGGCGGCGTCCGTGCGCTCCTCAAGCGAGCCCGAGCACAATTGGGCAATCTGTTCCCATATCAGGCATAGAATTGGCTCATTGGCCGCGATTGGGGGGAGACCCAGATACTCGTCATCGCGGTCGTCGGCGGGGGTCGAGACGCGGAGGAGCCACGAGACGTCTCCGACGGAATTCTCGAGCTGTTGGGAGATTTTCCTGAAGGCCGCAGCGGGAATGATGGTGAAAATGCGCTTTATGCCACTGGCGCAGCACTTCAACACAAGGGTAAGGGCCTTGTCAAGGACTTGCTCCGTGTCGTCGATGATCCGCCGCGTGGGGCGCTCGTAGAGGTCGTTGCTGGCACGCGCCGCCTGTCGGAGGAGGCCCACGAGCCTCTCGGTTTTGCCCTTGATTTCCAGGCAGTCTTGGCGGAATGAAACGGCACCGTCCGCCAACTTAACGACCTCGTCCCCATATTGTATCGGCTTTACGAGGATTTGTTTAACAATATCTCCCATGATCACAGGAGATGCTCTTTAATTTCTTTTGTTTGTGTTTTTCGAAATCAACAAAGAAAGTATGTAATTTTTTGTTTGTGTTTTTCATGTTTTTTTAATTAATATAATTTGATGGGTTTTAGGGACTTGCCATGATAACAAAAGAGGACGACGAGAAGGGGCGGCGGACGGCGGCGATGGTGGTGGTGCTGGTGGTGGTGGAGAGATGGCACTTATGGGAGTGGAGTGGTAAAACGAAATTGTCTCACGATTTTTTTTTTTTTTTTCTTTTTCTCTTTTTTCATTAAACTAAATTAGTGACTGGTACTACCTTATTTATAGGAAACTGAGTTGGGTGGTCATAAAATTCCAAACAGGCAGCAAAAAAAGAGTAATAAGAATATGGCCTTTCGAATTTGCTTTTCAAATATTAAAATTAATATGAATATTATAATATATGAATTATGATAATTGATTATAATGCTAAATTATATTTCAAGATAAATACAAGTATTACAAAACTTATATAACTATTATTAATTAGTATTAATTGTTAGGTGGGTCTGTCGCTTAATTATATAATAATATAGATTATTAAATATTAAGGGGTGCACTAGGGTGTAAAAAAAAAAAAGACATGTACATCATATAAATATTCTAGAATAATCTTACAAAATACACTCTATGTATATAGCATTAACTAAATTAATTTAAGGAAAAAGTTGTAACATTAGAACGTTGGAAATTGCATTACGGATTTTTCGAACACTTGTAATTACAAATGATAATTTATCCTGTAATTGGAATTTTTGTGGCAATATCAGAATAAATTTGTCTACCGGAGCGCCTGTTTGAGTAGGGATTTATCCATATTTAATCAATCATCAGTATTATATTAATTAGATGTTCCATTTTTTTTGTAAAGTTAGGGTTGGATTCCGGACTTCACTTTGAGTATGTAGCATATTAAGGGCCGTTTGGATCGTTTTGAATATAGTTAAACTGCAAAACAGTTTTGAAAAATAGTTCTGTAAAATAGATTTTGTAGTTTTCGAGAACACAAAAAATTGTTTGGTTGGTCATTCTAAAAAATAATTTTGAAATACAAAATTCACAGAACGTGTTTGGATGGAACTGTTTTGAACTACAAAAAAACATAATTTATGTGATTCATTTGATTTTTACCTGCAATATATTTATCCAAACTAAAAAACTGTCATACATAAATATGAATATATAACATAACATAGTATTAGAATATTTACAAATATTTATACCAAAAAAATTAAAAATAATACATACATATATAACATATCAAGAACAATACATAACATAGCTAAAGTCATAAAATCATTCTCTTTTTTTTTTTTGAAAACCGGCAAGCCTAGGGGTTTTAGCAAGGTCCCCACCTTATATTATTAACCAACCAATCAAATAATATAAAAATCCTGACAAGCCACCAAAACATGGCCAAATCCCAGCACAAACAAAGCAAAAAGCAAACGTAGAAGTTCACTGTACAAAATCATAAACATTAGCACTAATCAGAGTCTTCCCAATGCTATATTCCATCTTCCAGTGCTTATTCAGGTACACACTGCCATCCCAAAAAAGCCAATTCCAATGCGTAAAAGAGTCATCAATCCAGCAGAATCTAATACGGCCAATGAGGTAAAGCAAACCAAGGCAAATATGTGTACCAATGATATAATAAAATCATTGTGAAGAACACCATTCTTCATTCAATATTGCAAATTGTTCTTTTAAAGCTCCAAAGCAACGCTCGATGACATTTCTCAAGGAAGCATGCCTATAATTGAACAGCTCTATAAGTGATCTAGTTCTCTTCTATGACCTCGGAAATTAGCTAAATGATAACTTGTGCCTCTAAATGGAGCTAAAAAACTCGGCATGTTTGAATATCCAAAATCTCCTGCATAGTATTTACCTATAACATGAAACAAATAAGAGGAATAAATGTATTGTCACCAAATTCACTCAATGACACATACAAAAAAAATTATAACATTTAACATGGTGGTGATGTAGGAAAACCCAATTCAGGTCTAATCATGACATCTCTAATGTCATAGCTTCTTGCTAAATTCAATCTGCATCATATTCTACAAATTCGATGTGGTTGGGGAAGTTTAGCACTTGAAGCTGTCAAACTAACTGGATGCAAATATATTGACATCACCTTATCAGAAAAAAAATTGCAATATGCAGAATTGAAAGTGAAGCAAGCTGGTCTACATGTATATCATTTGGTTATGTAACTTTCATTAGTGACAACTATATGCCGATTGAATATTTCAAATGGTAGTTTTATCATTTATCAAGTTTGTCGAATTTCCAGGATCAAATTAAATTTCTTTCATGTAACTATTGTTAATTGTCTAAAAAGGATCCAAATATGATAGGATAACATCTTGGTGAGTTTTCTTCTTCCAACTGAAATAAAATCAACTTCAAATTTTATCATGCATTGCATCAATATATATCTGATACAAACAAAAAGAACTATAAAAACATGAACTATAAAATTATCACCAGCAAGTTATAAACACTATAGGATGCAATCAGCTTCACCTAAATTATATACTTAATAGTAAGTTTAAAAACAAGAACTATAAAATCAGAAAAATCAAGAACTATACCTATGAGGGATACATTACACTATTAAGTATCAATGGGCAATAATCATGATACAAACAATAAATTCCGAGTACTAATAAGAGAGGAAAAAGTGTTTCGAAATTATCTACAATGAATAGGCATCTTCACAACAAATGCAAATTTAGAAAATATAAACACAATAAGAACTCTAAATTTAAGTCACGCAATTAGAAAACAAGAATTGGGTATCTAAGACATATTCTCAAAAAATCAAAAGAAATCTCAATTTTCAGGTATAAAATAGAATAAGAATTACCCAATACATACCTTAGAAGTGCCGTTCTTGTCAATTTCAGGAAGCCCCAGATCTTAAAATTGTCGTTCTTGTCAAATTTCAGGAAGCCCCAAATCTGAGAAAATATTTATGAAAAGCCGTCTCTAGGTCTTGGCTGAGAAAAGATCTTCTGTGAAACAAAGCTTTTTTTTTTTATTCTCATATTCTTGCCTCACTTCCGACTGGAACCCGCGTCTTCATCCATCTAAGAATACAGTAAATTGCACTCCCTGTTTTTATTTCAGTACGAGATTTTCTAAAAACACCTTTTTATTGTTCTGTAAAATGGGTCATTCTGAAGAATAATTTTGAAAAAAAACAAAAACAAATTTCATGGCCCAAACGTGTTTTTGCTTTTTTTGTTTTCCAAAAACAGATAATTACCCCAAATTTTTGAGCTACTTATAATTCAGCAAGGAGAGAATTTAGTCATTGTCTTACTCTTTTTAAGTACTTATAATTCAATGAGAAAATTAATCACTATGTATGATGATACTTGCTCTTAAAAAAGGAACAGATTTGTTATATGTTTTGTAGGATTATATATGTGTTACAACCAATAAATCTGTATATTAATTTGTATATATTAGTGCATTGAATTTGAAATCCAAAAATATATGTGATGGTGCGACTTTGCGTACCGGATTTAATTTATAGCTAATTTGATATATGAATGATTCTAAAATACAACATCAATATCTATGAAATACGATTGATACTCAAGTAAATAGTTTCTGAGGCAATATTTATTAGAAAATTTGAAATGTCAAACTTCAAGAAGATCCATTGATCACAACATAATTAATTTATATCTATCCCTAAAAAATTAGATATTCAAATATAAATGATATATAGTTTCTTCAATAAAATCAGCCATGCACGATTAATTATTTTAATCAGAAACTAAGCACTGTCTCCCGATCGATCTCATCTGGATATATAATTTAGAAGATCCATTTGCATAAGCAATGATAATTGATAGTATTGATAAAGTTACTTATATATTATTTTGTTGAACAAGCTAAGGGATATATATGATCTGTTAACCGAATATTTAAAAAGATAATAAAATGAGTGATGGGATCATGCACTAAATTGAACACCACGCTTCAAATTAAACGTAGATTAGTTTGTACATATAAGGATTTAAGAAAATAATTTAAACTAGTAAAACAAATAATATCTATTGTACGTGCAAACTATTTAAGTCTTCTAGGATATCAAGTCAATAGTAACGAGCATAATTACAGAGACATGCACCCAAGTTTGCTTAAAATTTTGAAAAATCTTATATATAAATATCTCATGATCAACTGAATTCTTAGTAGTAATCCTCCTTTAAACATAAAAATATATACGTAATATCCCTTAAAAAACCTTACAATTATTCCCTCAAGAGATAAGTATAAGGTTACAAATTTTCGATTGTAAAATTATTGTAATATTAGCGACAAAAAGGGTTCTGTGTAATTAACCCATAATAATGTGAACAACCTGTAATTAATGCATATTGCGCCAGCCCAATCCTTGATTTGAGTACCTTTTCGGATTTTAATCATGTCGTTTATTGTTTTTTTTAAAATTATTTTGTTCTATAATTTTAATTTTTTTTTTGTAATTTTCGTTATATTTGGCCGGAATTCTAAAATTTTGCGAGAATTCGTTGAAAAAATCGTCAACATCACCATTTAGACACTCCATCACAACCATTAGATTCTTTTTATAGTGTCCATATATCTATTTATACTAATCTTATAGTGAAAAGTGGATGATTTTTAAAAATTATCTTCTTCATGAATCGATGGGGTGGCATCTTGACCCAGTGAATAAGGATAATTCAATAGTAGTGATTGAATGTTTTTCACCGGAATGTTGGTGATTTTTCGGAGAATTTCCAACAGGATTTAGAGATTTTGGCCAAAATATAATAAAAATTACAAATTTTATAAAAACGATAAGCGATTGGATTGAAACCTGAAAAGGTCAAACTTATGGAATTATTTTTGCGATTTTCATTTTTAATTATATACTTCTTCCTAGTTCCTTGTTGTATAATACTATTTTATATTTGGTAATAGACGATGATAATAATGATAGTGTATTTAATTTATAATCAAAAATATTTTACAGATTTTTTTTTCCTTTTTCAGAATCTCTCTTGTTTAAAGCTAGCCGGCCATGTTTTTTTTCTCTTGGATTTTAATTGGACATGTATTTCCAACAAACATTATGCCAATTATATATACACGCTAATTAGGCAAGGCAATTATGCGATACGAATATGTTGATCTGTCAAAACGTGCATATACTTTATATATATTCAGATTCAGCGCAATTTCTCCAATAACAATTGCGTTAGAATCAATATAAGTAGACTTATCTCTCGCAGCCAATAGCATGTATTTGAATAAATTTAAATATATATAGCAGACAGATCAATTTAATCAGTTGCTGTTAATTAGGTGGAACAGTTCCCAGGCACAAGCTCGCGATCGAACGGAGCACACACCCCGGCCATGGCGGCGAAAGTCGAGGTTGGTCGTCTCCCTGGCGGTTTCCGGAGCGCGGCTGGTATTCCAACGAGATCATATGATCAGAGAATTATGAAACTTGTAAATTCATGGGAAATTACTCGTAGCAGGCGGTCAGTTGCTTTGCATGTCAATGGAAGCTCAAGGACTACAAGTGTGAGCTCGAAATATTCCACAGAGCAGTTGAAAACGTTGACGGAATTGGACGGCGGTGAACGGCCGCGGTGGCTTTCGCAGTCAGAATGTGAGCATCGATCGAAAGGGTCTCCTCTCTTGCTCTATTTACCAGGTCTCACTCTCTCCTTTTTCTCTCTCAGCTCGTACGGTGCATGTCACACATGTAATCTTGTTTTTAATTAAGTGTTACTTTGAGAGTTGAAGTTGTTAGTATGATTTTCATTTATCCTGGATTTGAACTGAAATGAATTTTAATTATTCAAATGGTGATGAATATCATATATAAAACTGGCTCCGTTTTGTGACGGGTTCGATGAGACAAAACGTTTTAAGACAAGTCTTACGATGGTGGTGGCGGAAACAGTTCGATAGATCTACTTAATAGGGGGTATGGTGTAGCTTGCTAATTTCGTAGAACACACATGCAGGGTTTTTGGTGCATGCAGTTCAATACTAGACTTATAATGTGTGACTGAGGGTATTTGTAGCACCTCGAATCTACGAACTCGTTGGACACGAGAATTGTCTCCAAATCCGCTCAATAAATCACTATTAAAAAAATTCTTTATTTAGACACTTTTTGTGGCACTTTTATAAAAATGTCTTCATAAGCCACTTATTGAGACACCCATAAAAATTGGAAGATCATCACTGATTTTTCTGATATTTATAGAATTTAAAAACTAATATAAAGTGTATTAAAAATACATAAAAATAGTACAAAAAATAATTAATCAATTATATTTGAGTTTTGAATGTTTTAAGTAGTTTAAATACCATATATTTATCACAATCGATCTATTATATTTAAAATTAATTTATTAAAGTCGATTTGAAAAAGAAAAAAAACGAATATTACACTGACAATTTTTCATTTATCACAAAAAATGTTTAATTAATACGATTTTTTGTCACAAATCAGTACTTCTCCGTACATACAATTGCTTGCCAGTTATCCTCTTAGAAAGTCTTGTTTGATTATGTTTTTATTCTGGCAGGAATTGATGGTGACGGGATTGGTCTAACATTGCACCATGAGCGACTCGGACGGTACGTAATCAACTTGTCAAATATCATATAAATTAATTTAATTTTAGAATATTAAACTAATTTTCTGATATTTACCCCGAGAAAATAATGATCACTATACTGTTTTCCTCTATGTGTTTCATTCTTTTCTCTCCAAATGAAAAAATTTGTACAATAATACTTAATTTACATATGTCTATATATATTTATAAACTCATGTGTTTATAAAATTGGATAACCAATTTTTTGAGTAAATATTATTTAAAATTTGAATTATTCGTCTAAAATATAGAATAATTGGAACACGCGCATAGCATTTTAGAAAAAAGTTATACGGTAATTACTTTTTCGAGATTTCTCTAACAAAAAACAGTCACTATTTTTCTTTGTAATATTATGGTTTTTAATGTTAGATTTCTTTTATCATTTTATGATATATTAATTTGATACTACTTTCTAATGTTTACTATTTTATTTGTCAATATTGTATTAATTATATTTATATATTTTTAACTTATTCAAAAGTAGATTAAGCATTTGCAAACATTATCTCCCTTGAACACATGCATATATAAATATAATTTACCATAGAAATCATGAAATTAACATCATGTCTTTGTTTTAAACATTGAAGGATATTCGACATAAAGTGCTTGGATATTCCTCTTGCTGATCGAACACCGTTGACAGGTCTCTCTCTCTCTCTCTTTTTTTTTTTTTTTTTTTCTCTCTCTCTTTAATACTTGGAATATCGATTTTTAGATTAACGAGCTTATATTTTCACTTTTTTAATTTCATATATAGAGCTAGTGAAGCTTGTTGAGAGTTGTATTAGATCAGAGCATAAGCGAGCACGACGGAAACCCATATACCTTGTTGGAGAGTCATTTGGGGCATCACTTGCATTAGCTGTTGCAGCCCAAAACCCTGATATTGATCTTGTTCTAATCCTTGCTAATCCAGGTGAGGACTTAGGGACATTAATTATATATAAGTAATTAATAATATCCATGAAATTCTAACTAAGACACATTGTCAGTGGCGGAGTCTGGACTTTGACTTTGAGGTCAGGAATGTACTATATAAATAGACTAATTTTAAAGTCAATAGTGCAACTTGTTTATAGTTCCGCCATCGTACAATAATTCATATTGTTTTGTTGTATTTCTTATGGCAGCTATAAGTTTCAGCAAACCCGTCCTCCGAAGTATTAAAAAACATCTGCAATCTGGACTGAAACATGCAATGAGTTCGATACCTGCAGGTTTTCTTGGTTATTCTTCACGAATTTCATTTATGTAGCTAACTATATATATGTGCGTACATGTCACAAGACGCAACAATCTCATACTATTTACCCATCTTATGCTAACTTATAATAAGAAAAAATTATAAAATTTGAACACAAACTTGTACCGTGTTGCAATTTCACATCAAAAAATGAATCAGGTTCAAATTAATTTACCCTGTAATTCGTCACATGCAATTGTCAATCCAAGGACTAATTTCAATTTTCCAGCCAGAAAAGCACACTCGACTCTCACAACACGCTTGAATTTCAATTTTCTTTCTAATTTTACTATTGGAATAACAATAGAAACAATTGCGTGGAAGTTGAAGATGGTGCATGAGATGCAAAATTATCTGAATTCGAATCTTCATGTTGTCAAAGCTCAGACACTCGTACTTGAAAGGTACTTATCTTTTTCAGCCCTGGAGTTCTATCTCAACCTCATTTGAATGATTCTGGATTGTTCATATAGTGGAAAGAATATGATACTATCAAACACGACCGAAGGTCAAAGACTTCGTAGCATGCTGCAACGTTGTGATATTCGTTCGTTTTCTGGTATTAAAGAGCCCCTATTCTTGGTAAGGATATCATTTGATCACTTTATAAATTAGTATGTTATTTTCAAGAAAACTCAACAAATTCGATCTAATCAGAGTTAACCATCTAACAAGTATTTTACGTTTGCCATGAGATTAGGGTATGTTTTTTGCCGTAATGATTAATCATAAAACTAATTGATACACTTACCATGTTGGTTAGTTGGGGATGGATCCTATTTCTGTTTGTTGTCTTGTACTTTTGGTGGGAATACAATATCATAATAAATTTTATTTTTCTTTATTAAGGACTAGATAGACTGATAGAACGTGCAATGGGAAAAGATTTTTGCTTATCATTTATGAATTGTTTTGACAGATTTAGGCATTTAGCTTAAAATGTTATGTGATTTTAAATTTTCTTTATTTATAGGATAAGAATTTTGATTTGGTGACTACCATAAAGCGTGCCAGTTATTATCGTCGTGGAGCATGTTTAGATTATGTCTCAGATTTCTTGCCACCAACTCCTTCTGAACTGAAGATGATGTTTGAACCATTGAGGTAAGAACTTTCCGATTAAAAATAAGGAACCACACAAGCAACGAGGATGTTTGCAAGGATTGGAAATATAATGACCCCCACCCCACCTCTCAAAGTTATGCATATAATTTGTATGAAGTCAATCTCGTCCATCTACATATATATATATCGAATTTTGCTACTCAGATGGATGGATGTGGCTGTAGATCCTGTAATGTTGTCGACTAGAGATAATGGTGAAATAGTTCGAGGACTATCAGGCATTCCTTCGGAGGGACCAGTAATATTAGTGAGCAACCACATGTTGATGGCAATGGATATTGTACCACTATTATCCAAGTTCTGGATGGACAATAATCTTAAGCTTCGTGGAATGGGACATCCATTTTGGTTCGTGAGATCCAAGGATGGAATATTTCCGGAGGTATCACAATTCGACCTGGTTAGAGTTTGCGGTGCAGTTCCAGTATCACCAACTAATTTATACAAGCTTCTCGCATCCAACTCTCATGTTTTGCTCTATCCAGGGGGTAAGCGTGAGGGGTTCCATAGAAAGGTATGCATATATACATTTTAAGACCACTTGGTCTGCATACATGTATTGAATTGAGTACCATCTTATCTTTTCATTATATGCATTGCTCAGGGTGAGGAATACAAATTATTTTGGCCAAAGGAACCAGAATTTGTACGGATGGCTACTAGATTTGGAGCCAAAATCGTACCATTTGCTGCTGTTGGAGAAGACGATGTTATTAAAGTAATTCGACAACAATATTTCTTTGTTTCTCAATTGTATTTATTTTGCTCTAATTATATATGGATTCATTTTGCTGAACCAGTTGTTGTTAGACGGTGATGATCAAATGAAGATACCACTCCTCAGAGCAACTATAGAAAAACTAAATAGCGCGACAGTGAGATTAAGGTATGTTGATATACACGTACGTTTATAAATTACAGGATGATAATTTAATAATGCTAAATAGTACTGAAACTCCAATGTGATTATATATATAGTGATCTAATAATAACGAAGTACCTAATTTAGGTTTTGCATATAAAAGTAGAAAACCTATATTATTCAAAGAGTGACAATTTACATAAGAATATAACTGCGAGTGCGTTTGTTAAATCATTTCCTAAACCCTTTCTACTCGTTGATAAATATGCAGGAGCGATGTTGAAGGCGAAGTTCAGAGGCAATTTATGTATTATCCCATAGGCTTACCCAAGTTACCCGGACGCTTTTATTTCCTTTTTGGTAAACCAATCTCGACACAAGGTCTCTCGATGTCTCTCTCACCTAATTATTTTACATTTAACATGGGGATAATTTCATCCAAGTCTAATATATATTTGTTTTATGTTATGTATAGGAAATAAGGATATGCTGACAAACAAAGACAAAGCTTGCGAAATTTATTCTGATGTACAAAGTGAGATAGAGAAATGCATTTCTTATTTGAAGGAGAAAAGAGAGAAGGACCCGTATAGGAACCTTTTAGCTCGTTTGGTTTATCAGGCTCGCCATGGCTTTGATTCTCAAGTCCCTACTTTTGAAATTTGATCATTATTTTTATCTATTTTGTAATGAGATCCGTATTTTTAACGAAAAATCATCCAAATCTCTCAACCTTAAGGATAGTTCCTTGAGACTTGCATAATTTTGGCAGATACCATTCAAACTTTTAAATATTACAAATACTGCTAAAGTCAACGAACGCCAATAATTTTTTCGTTAGATTTCAGGAGTATTCATAATATTTTACGATTCTCAGAATAAGTTTCGTAATGTTTCAAGATTTCAGGATGTGAATATAAGCGGTATAAAACTCAGAAGTACTCTTTAATGTTTCAAATTGAGTTTGGATGGCATATTCAATTTTTTTGTCAGTAAACCTCGTGGGGTTTTTCTGTAATGATCCCTATTTCTAACATAAAAAATTTAAAATTTTTGGTAATATCGCACCCCACGAGTGTATAATGATATAAGCATGTCCATTTTCCACTAGTTAGCATCTCCCAATCAGTTCTTGACATGTATTGCTTTATTGACAGCCGCAAAGCAAAGTCTGATGGCTAATTTCTAAAGTATTTACTACTTTATCAGCTGTACATCTTTCTTCATGCACGCAACAAAAAGGTACACAAATTCGGTATCTTGCTTACGAATTCATGTTGTCAAGGAAGATTTTGTTTTTTTTACCACCCAATTTATAACATATAAATAATACTTAAAACCGAATGCCTTTAAAAGCAGAAAGCAGAATGTAGGAACCTAGCTTCCCTTCCTCCACCACATATTTTTCAGAGGTTTATTGTGATCAAGAAAATAACTATTAGAATCCGCCTTATTCTTTTCTATATGAAAATCAAAATTTTCTTAGACAAGAAAAGGCTGCCACAAACTACTTGCCCTAAGTCTAACTGCCTTTCTGTCCTGCTGCCTCGAGATGACTGCACCTTACCCTTACATCATAGCAGCGCGACCAAATAGAGGTTCAAAGACACTTGTATAGGTTGGGCGCTAGCGCTTTATATTAGACTAATAATATAGTTTATTAATGTTGGGCTTTTCCCTTATTAGTCAAGTTGCTCGAGGCCAGAAAATTGGAATACAATCTAGAGGATCTGGTTGTATGGTAGAAGAATCTATGGGTTCATTAGGAATTGATAGTCATTGTCTAGACATACGAGTCACAGCCAGCCGGGAAGAGGAGAGATCAACGGCTAAGCTACTAGTTGGAAAGAAAAGGACAATACCACCTTTCGTACATTTCTATTGGTCCAGAATTCGAATAGGTTGTTTATAGGGATTTCTAAGCCGATGTGATCCATAGATATGGCCACGACATGATACGGATACCTTGACACGGATTTTTTTCAAACGGACACGACCCAACAATGCACAGTGACTTTTTTAGAAATGTAGTGCATCATATTTTACAACAGAAACCTAAAAGTTGAATCTATGTTTTAATCAATTTGGATTTTCAATTTAAACAATCACTTTTGTAGAATAAGCTAATAAAGGGCAAGCTGCATCTTCCATTTCCTTAATTTTCTTACCTACTTTCTTATCAGAACATCTTCGACAAACCTTACCGTGGGTATATAGAAGACAATTAAGGTCAAATTTCAGCTCATCTGGAATCCGTTGATTGAGATGGACATAAGTCTTTTTGATATCTGCATCCGTTGGTACCCAACCCATAGTTTTAGCTATCTGGAAAACCTGTAAAAGTAACCAAGATATTTAAAAAGGGAAAAAAATTATTTGCAACTTAAACAATTTTTGACGATTTTAGAAATTGGAGAATATGCTTGAAAAATAAATACTCACATGAGTGTCCACAGGGAAATCATCGTGTTGCAAATTAAACATCAGTACACATGACACCTGCCAAAAGTACTTCATCTCAAATTCCATTACAAAGTGAAATTTTCAAGATTTGGTATAAATACAAAAGACCCCCTGAGGTTTAAGAATTACCAACTCTCCTAAGGTTCACTATCTCTCTCACGAACTACCCCTGATGTTAATTATCTTCCGTAAATTTTTCCATTAACCTCAAAATCTCAGGAAGTAGTTGGTAATTTCTGAAACCTTACGGTAGTTTGTAGCCCTTTGTATAAAGCAACATAACCATCAATTTGTATAGGAAGGAACATTTCATTATGTCAAACCATTTCAAAAGACTATTTGCAATTTTGCATTTCTCATGCTTATTGGAAAGTGATGTGTTTTCCACATAGTGGTAACTTAACAAGTATCACTTGGAGAAACGTGTTCATTTATAACTCCACTGAATAAAGTACTAATTATGAAAGAAACTTTAAAATTGATGTTAACAAACATACATTGAGTTAATCACTGAAATCATCAGAACTTAATTTGATCACTTCTTGAAAGGTAAAATCTACAGATAATTACTAATTGACCCCTGGGATTTGACTCAAATACAGAAAAGCCCCGAGGTTTCAGATATTACCAAGTCCCCCTGAGGTTTGCTATCTTTCGTTAATTTTTCCATTAGCCTCAAACCCTCGGAGGGTTTTTTGCATTTGAGTCAAATCCTAGGTTGTAGTCGGTAATTATCCCTAAAATATCTTGGCGAAATTTACCGTCTTGGGACCAATTCCTTTGAAAAGAGAGAGCTCGGCCTTAACCTCCTCAATTGAAAATTCTCTCAAGTACTCCATACACAACTTCCCTTTTTTCTGAAGCAAGCAACTCAACAAATTCTTAATACAAGAAGACTTTGTTGGTGCTAGACCTCCACATCTTATAGCATCCTCAATGCACTTAGACTCTGCTGCAAGAACCTGAAATATACATAAATAACACATGAGTTATTTACGGATACCACCCTGAGGTTTGCACTACCGAAAAATCATTCAAACCTTCCAACCTTACTGTCAGCCGCTGAGGTTTGCAAAACGTTCGCAGACACCATCCAAATCTTGAAACATTACAAATACCCCCAAAGTTAATGAAAGTCAACGATTTTCCATTAGTTTTAGGGAGTATTCATAATGTTTTTCAAACATCAGGTAAGTTTTGTAATGTTTCAAGGTGTGAATATAAACCGCGTAAAAAACTCATGGCAGTTCTCTTAAGGTTTCAAGATTTGAATTAGTGTTGCATTTTTAAGTAAACGTGTTCTTTTTTTTTTTTTTTTTTAATTATCCCATAACAAATAAGAACATCGGGGAAACTAGCACATAATAACAAATAAGAAACAAAGATTCAATTTTTCCATATAGTAATCGGTATCAACAAGTTGGAAGGTGCTGGAATTATACAAATGCTTTTAAACTTTTTCATATAAATTTTTTCACAAATAAATCATTCACAGAAATTTAATTGAAAACACATGAAATACATCTCCATTCACATTTTCATCACTGGAGAAACCCATAGATGATGTATTTCAAGAAGTTAATTAAAGCTTCAATCGACACACATTGTGCAAACACATAAAGAAAGTTCTAAGTAAAAGAAAATAAAGCAAAAGCAGCAGCAAAACCTACATACATCTTCCCAAATTGGGAAAGCACTTTTAAGCGAAGCGAAAGCCCTTTGAGAATTAAGCTCACTGGTATTCTGAGACAATATAGTTTTCACTAGACCATCCAAAACACTCTCTTTCTCAACAATTTCTCCGTCATTTATCAAAGGTTCAAACTCGGCAGAGTTTTTGAGTTGGGACTTTGTTTTCAATCTTTGGTTGCGGTATGTGACGAATTCTTGAGGGAAACCGTGGAGGGACAAAAGATCGTCTCGAACGGAGCGGCATTCTTCAGGGGTGGGCCGAGGGTAGTCCGTAAATGGGCTCTCACCGGTGGCGCAGCCGCTTTTTACGGCGGTTTTGCGTGGTCCGGTGGAGGATGGCAGGTGGGGTTGCTTTCTTTTGCCGCTGCGCTGCATATTTTATGAGTGTTATAGTGATTTAACCTTTCTGAACTGTGAAGATTTGTGATTGGAATCTTGTGAAGTTTTCTTTTTCAATTCTTTATGGAGCCCTACCGAGAATAAAAAAAAATGATAAGTTAGTTCCAAATATATATTTATTTATTTATTGATATAGTTAGTTCCAAATATTTTACTAATTATAATTAAAATGACTTATTTTTTCGAAAAGAATAAAGTAGAATAAAATCTTCAAAAGTCAATTTTAATGAAAATAATTTTATAAGTACAAATTAGCATGGATACATAAAATCAATTTGTGGTGCAATTATACCAGCACAAATGCACCGCCGAATCCCATGAGAACTTAGAAGTTAAGCGTGCTTGGGAGGGAGTAGTACTAGGATGGGTGACCCCTGAGAAGTCCTCGTGTTGCATCCCTATCCCCAATGTTTTAATTAACCGAAAAAAATAAAATCAATTTGTAATTAGAAATAAAAGGCTAATGTAAGAAATTGAAAGGTAATTTTGGCAAAATAAATAATAATGAATCAAAATTGACGATTGGACTTTTTAAACTGAAAAATAGGTGGAATAGATTTTCTTGATTGATAAATAATAAATTAATTCACGGATTTATGGATATAAAAAGTTATTTTGAAGAGTTTTTATTATTTTTTACAAAGTGAAAACATAGAAGAGAAGATTACATATTGATAACGTTATATATAATTTCTTAATATAAATTTGAAAAAACAAATCCAATTGATAATTAACTTAATTGTAAAAGCAAATAATAATGTATTTAATATTCTAACATTATTCAATGATTAATTAAGAATCATTAAATATCAAGTTGAGTTATTTCGAGGAAATACTCCATAATTCACAATCTCCTACTATATGGAACTACAAAATTAAAATTAAATTCGCAGAGTCTTGAAATTACTAAAAGAAATATAATTATAAAACATTTACGCGAATTTCAATTCTTGTATTCCAAAAAGTTAACTCGGTAATAATAAATGTCCCAATTTTGTAATTTTCCTAAAATTGTTTTGGTATTTTGACCGAGTGACTTCTAAAAAGAAAAAGGAAAAAGGTTGAATCAAAAGAAGGGTTATTATCGTAATTTCGCTATCCAAGGTGAGAGTAAATTATTGTTACACCACAACTGGAAGAGTGTTCTTTCCCGGAACGGCATCCTCTCTCTGTTATCAGTCCCACTCTGATTTTTCGCCTGAATTTCCACTACTTTTTCGAGGCCCCAACAATCTTATCATGAATTTCTCTAACTTTGTCATCATATATAGTCAGTTTATCAGTAAAGATACGGCGAAGTGAACAGGAGGAGGAAGCATATGGGTCGAATTGGTGGCAAGCTCCGCCGCTGGAGAATCTCTTTCTCCAGATCCTCCGCCGCCGCGAAAAGCAAGAATCAGCCGCCGAAGGAGTTCCTCTGCCCCATTTCCAAATCCTTGATGTACGATCCTGCCGTCGTTTCCTCCGGCCAGACTTACGAGCAAGTGTGCGTCCATGTCTGCAGAGATTTGGGTTTCACGCCCACGCTTCCCGACGGATCGACGCCGGATTTTTCGTCGGCGATACCCAATATTGCGCTTAAGGGTGCCATAGACAGCTGGTGCTCGAAATCCGGGTTGGTAAGCCCAAACCCGCCTTCTTATTCGGATATCGAAACGATTGTCCGGTCTCTCAGTGGCCCCGTCGTGTCGGAAATGGATGAAGGTTCGAGGATTAGGGTTTCGGTGAGGGAATTGCTGAACGGAGTTTCTGAAAAACCTTCGGTTTTGTTCACACATTCTGTTAGTGATTTAAACGCGAGGAATTCGTTCTCTTCATCGAGCTCTGAAGCTTCCGTTATCGCCAATACGACGCCGCTTTTGCCCTTTGCAACTCGGCCCTCTTGCTTTTCGCCTTCTTCTTCCCCTTCAACCTCGTCGGAATTCATTCCCCACCACGAGTTATCGGATTATTTTTCTGCTCCATCTTCGATTTCTTCGGAGGAGGAGGACGAGGATTTCGTGACCAGAATGAGAAGTTCCGATGTTTACGAACAAGAGCAGGCTGTGATTCTATTGAGGAAAACCACAAGGAGCAACGAGGAAGAGAGGGCGGCCCTTTGCACGGAGAAGCTCTTATTTTCTCTAAAAGAGTTGCTAAATTCAAGATACGCGGCCGTGCAGATCAACGCCGCAGCGGCGCTGGTGAATTTATCTCTTGAAAAACCCAATAAAGTCAAGATTGTCAGGGCTGGGTTTGTTCCATTTCTGATCGACATTCTGAAGAACGGTTTCGAAGAATCACGCGAGCACGCCGCCGGCGCGATTTTCAGCTTAGCTCTCGAAGATGAGAATAAGACGGCCATCGGCGTCCTCGGCGCGATGCAGCCTTTACTGCACTTGCTCAGATCCGGTAGCCGGCGGAGCCGCCACGACGCAGCTTTGGCTCTTTACCACTTGACGCTGGTGCAGAGCAACAGAATAAAAATCATAAAGCTTGGAGCCGCCGGGATATTGCTGGGTTTGCTGAAGAATCCAGATGTGGCGGCGCGTGTCGTGCTGGTGGTGTGCAACCTGGCGGCGTGCGACGAGGGGAGGGCGGCGCTGTTGGATGCCAATGCAGTGGAGTGTTTGGTGGAGGTACTGAGAAACGCGAGTGAGTTAAACTCTGAGTCAACTCGAGAGAATTGTGTTGCCGCGCTGCAGTCGTTGAGTCATGTGAGCTCCAGGTTTAAGAGGCTGGCCATGGAAGCCCGAGCGGCGGAGGTGTTGCAGGAGGTGGCGGAGATGGGAAGTGAGAGGGCCAAAATGAAGGCGAGGAGGATTTTGGTGTGGCTGAGGGAGGCGGAGGAAGGAGATGAGGTCGACTGGGAAGCAGTGATGAAGGGTGGGGTGACTCGGGCGAGGCACCGATTCAGGAGGACTCGCTGGTCTAACTCGACCGAGTTTGGGTGAATTATTTGTCCAGAATCCAGATAGAATTTGGCTGAATATACCTCCTTTACAGTTGTCGACTCGAGTCAGAAAAGAAAATAATAAATAATTATATATTAATTGAATAAATTTGACTAAATGGAATTAGGATGAGAATTGATAACTTTAGTGGAAGCAGCATGTAAATATTCAACTTTAGCTTTTTTTTGTTTCTTTTTTATTGAAAGGCTCGCTCGAGTGCAAGAATCTTTTGCTTCTTTTTGTAATAGTTGTTAAAACTTTAAAATGTAAGTTAGCATTGTATATTTATGGATCCTTTTCGAACCGCGGTTCATTAGATTCATGAGCCATCTCAATTCAATTGCAGCCGTACCTTACACCAAGCCCATGGACTCACTCGGATTACGTTGCAGCAACCACAGTTTAGTAAAGGACTAAAGGTATCAAAAGAGCTTCTCAAACACAGTTTACACTTCTTGTTTTTCTTGTATTGCAGGTCAGATAATTATTAAGTGATTAAGCTTGGGAATTAAAGATAATTGGACTTTTATCTTAAGAGTTTCCTCGTTAATTACTAAAAATTATAACATAAATCTGACATTCTTATCACATAATAAACTTATGTCTGATCAATTATCAACGTCATCAACAATTTCATATCTGCATTAATTCATTAAAATCCATCATCCAACCAAAATACAACGACAAACAATATTAACACAATCATTTTACCCTGATCTTATACAAAGCTCTAATTCCATTAACATCATCTGCATTCAGTCCTTTCTTTTCACCTGGATAAATCAAAGGATACATTACAGCTTTAAAAACCGTGCTGTGATCAAGCCCAAGAACATGTCCCAGCTCGTGCAGCCCAACACTCTGAACATCGTAAGCATTTCTTTTTCCCGTCCAAGACCACACTCGATGAACATCAAAGTGAACTCTTCCGTCCGGCGGCGGAAAACTGTGCGCCAATCCTCCGTAAGGGAACGGATACTCGTCGCCGTGATCACCGCTCATGAAGCTAAACTTAATATCGGCTTGGCTAAAGTTTCTAACATAAGAAAATTTAAAAGATGTCACGGATTCCCATTCCTTTAGTGCGTTTTGTAAGGGCGATTTCACTTCTTCTCTCACGTTCCAATCAAAAGCGTATTTGAGGATCACTGGAAGAAAAATTAATAATAGTAGTGATAATATGATAAATAACAACTTTTACATTATGACAAATTATTTAGTTATAATATTACTCTTTTGCCATTTGGGCTTGCCACGAAGAAACTGATAACGCGATATCATGATCATATCGGGCATGCTGCATCTTGGTTGGCACATTGTCTTTATAGTATCTGCATCTAAAATTCCTGTGGCCTTGAGATGATAAAACTTTTGGTACTTTTTTAGAGCAGATTCCAAGCCATCGTCGAAAAGTTTTTGGTGGTTGGAGTAATTGTCGTGTTTCAGATATCCGAGATATGAGAGATAGCTCTTTAGGTGGTGGAGGTTTTGGACATTGTCGCCTTTCTGGACATGAATTAATTGGTTAAGAAACTTCAAGGGAGACGAAGTACTGTTGTTGCTGGAATGGGCTGTAATGTACTTGGAGTGACTGCATAAGAGGAGGAAAAATATGTATGGCAGAAGTACTGGAAATGCCATATGTTAATAGTGTTTGAAATCTTATGTGAAGAACAGAAATGTTCAATTTATAGTTTATCCCCTCTTCTGGGGAAAAGTTCATGAGAAACTAAATTGGGAAGATTTATTTAATGCTTTTCTCCTATTTAAATAAAATAAGGATAATTACACAAATATTCCTCGACGTAGGCCTAAATATTACACAAATCTCCCCTTGACTATAACTTCGTCTAACACTTAAATCTTGCCGTTAAGGTTAGGGCTTATGTCAGGAAAAATATTCCCATTTTGTCCAAGACAGTTAGACTTAGTCATGGTTTCTAACATAATATTTTGTGAGACCAAAATATATAATGTATAATTTATAAACTTATTCTTGGGGCTTATTGTAATTTCAGATAGTCGGAGGAGAGGTTTGTCTATTTAAGTCTAAACTACAAATTAATAATCGATAGACATTGGATGATCCAATTTTTAATTTTTAATTCACAAAGGAAGAAAAAATATATTTTAAGAGTTATTTATTATACAAGAATTGGTCTAATTTAATGTGAGAACTAAAATATTTAAGCTTATCTTAAAATTAGACCGTGACACTCAATTTACTAGTTCAAGCAACAAACATTAGAACGTGAAGCTGTTAGAAGAATTGTATGATACTTTACAACACTCTTATTCTTTTTTTCTACAAACCCCATTTATATGGATCGATTCGAATCGAACTACTATATAAAATTCCTCCTATCAATATCAGTTACATTCTTAGAAATTCAAATCCGAGACTTTAGGTGAAGTTATGTCATTTAGTGCGTAATTTACAACACTTTATCAATCATAATGCATAAACAATGTTAAGCCCGAGCTGCAATTTAAACATTTGGGCCATACAAATATGGGCCGAAGACTTGTGCTAATCATTCAAAAATATAAGATAGATACGCCTAACGCCCCCCTCCTACCCACCACACCCACCAAAAATTCCTCAATAAATAAATATATTCAACACTATAAAACGTTCAAACTTCAAACACAACGTGGGGAGCTCAATCTTGCACTGATTTTCATTTCTTTATTTCATTTTTCCATGAACGTGGAGGCTACCACCACC
This sequence comes from Verbena officinalis, assembly GCA_958496215.1. Lineage (NCBI taxonomy): Eukaryota > Viridiplantae > Streptophyta > Magnoliopsida > Lamiales > Verbenaceae > Verbena > Verbena officinalis. The sequence continues at coordinate 5,750,653 of OY292385.1, forward strand.
CCTTCCTCTTCTCCCAATTCTTGTATAAATAGCAATCACATTACAAAGAGGATCATATTCATAACCAAAAACAACTCTAAAACCAAGAAATGGCAATGTTATCATCATCATATGGCATTTTGGCCTTGTTAGTTGGCCTACTCTCATTAGAGGCAACACTAGTCTCCTCATTCGACTATGGCGATGCCCTCGACAAAACTCTATTGTTTTTCGAGGCTCAAAGGTCCGGCAAATTACCCGTAAATCAACGTGTCAAATGGCGGGCCGACTCAGGCCTCCGCGACGGCTATGATCAAGGGGTAAGGCCGAGGGTTCCAAAACTTTTTACATACATGTTTATAGGGTTAGTTTACTAATTTTGCATGTTGTTACAAAACTTTTCTAACTCATTTTTTTGTATTGATAGGTGAACTTGGTGGGAGGGTACTATGATGCAGGGGATCATGTGAAATTTGGTCTGCCAATGGCATTTAGTGTGACAATGCTGTCATGGGGTGCAATTGATTTTAGGAATGAATTGGTGGGACTTAACCAAATGGAACATACTTTAGAAGCAATCAAATGGGGAACTGATTATTTCATCAAGTCACATCCTCAGCCAGATGTGCTTTGGGGACAGGTACAAAGTTTTACCTAAGTTACAATAAGATTTTCTCTCCTACTCTTACTCAATAATATCAAAACATATTCTTAAGTAAAACTAAGGTCAAGTGTTTGCTCAACAAATTTATGCCATAACATGAGATGAAAATTGAAACTTTGATATTTCCAGTCAAATTAAACCTTACAAATACCCCCTTAGGGGTAAGTGTAAGGTTGCGAGGTTTCGAAGGGGAAATTTTAGAAGGCGCAAAACTCAGGGGGTTTTGTGCAATAGACCCTAATTTGTATGAATTGTCTGTTTTTGCGAGTTTCGATGTTTTACTTTTTAATTTTTTTTTCCAATTTTAGGTCGGAGATGGAGCGTCTGATCATTATTGTTGGGAAAGGGCGGAGGATATGACGACATCAAGGACAGCATATAAGCTGGATCCTGAACATCCGGGATCGGACCTAGCCGGAGAAACTGCAGCTGCTTTAGCTGCGGCTTCTCTTGCTTTCAAGCCTTATGATTCTACATACTCTAATCTTCTGCTAGTGCATGCAAAACAGGTGATTTTTTTTTACTTGTGTATATATAATCTCAAATTTTTGAAAATTTGAAATTGCCCTCCAAGTAAACCTAAATGTCTAGTTTGCCCTTCCTAGTACAAAATTGGACCTTTTTAAATTTATGTTATCCTAAATTTTAATATTGATTGCTATCTGTTCCAATTTTACTAATATTCAAGAATAAGAAATTTAACCTGTGCTTTTTGTTTTTTTCCAGATTTTCTCATTTGCAGATAGATTCAGGGGATTCTATGATGAGTCAATTGGAAATGCCAAGCAATTCTACGACTCATCCGGCTATTTCGTATGTTTCCTTTTTTGTTTTTCCTCATAAGTCATATCTCTTCCAAATATAACATTGTTTTCTTAAATTATTCCTAATTTCCTATGAACTTGAACCTTTTCTTTTTTCTAGGATGAACTGTTATGGGGTGCTGCATGGCTCTACAGAGCTACAAATGAAGAGTATTACTTGAAATATGTTGTGGATAACTGTGTAACTTTAGGAGGAACTGGTTGGTCTGTGAAAGAATTCTCTTGGGACAACAAATATGCTGGAATTCAAATCCTTCTCACAAAGGTAAAAACTTTAACCAAATCTAAGGCCTTCTTCTCCACATATTAACACATGCTCAACAAGTCTATAAAAACCTTTTTGGCTTATTTGTGTAAAATATGTGAATTAGATCTTGCTGGATGGAGCTGGAGGAAAATACACTTCCACATTACAACAATATCAAGCTAAAGCCGATTATTTCACCTGCGCTTGTCTGCAGAAGAACGATGGCTACAACGTGCGCATGACTCCTGGTTAGTATAAAAAAATTTAGGGCGAATTACATACAGTACCCCAAAACATCATGCAAAACAGAGGGGGTATTTTGTAATTATGACAAACCTTAGGGGTATTGTATGTTATTTGCCCAAAATTTTAACATTTGTCTAAATCCCATTTCCAGAAAAAATATAAGAAGCTAATTTACTTGGAATTTGGTATTTTGAATAGGCGGCCTCATCTACGTGCGTGAGTGGAACAATCTTCAGTACCCTGCATCTGCATCATTTCTCCTTGCTGTCTACTCTGACTATCTTGCTAAGGGCAAAAGCGTCGTCAAGTGTCCAGAAGGACTTATTCAACCTCAAGATCTCCTAAATTTTGCAAGATCACAAGTATGTATATATAACAAAACTAATTGTGTTCTGTTTTTCTCTAGATTACTTATCTGTATTGATCTGACTGAGCTGGATGAATTTATCCATTCCAGGCTGATTACATTCTTGGCAAGAATCCCAAGTCCTTAAGCTATTTGGTGGGATACGGACAAAACTATCCGGCTCATGTTCATCATAGAGGTGCTTCTATTACTTCCATTTATCATCTCCAATCTTCTGTTGGATGTGTGGAGGGTTTCGAGACTTGGTACAAACGTCCGGAGGCTAATCCGAATGTTCTATACGGGGGACTTGTTGGAGGGCCCAATGAAAGAGATGAATTCTACGACGATAGGACTAATTATGAAATGACTGAGCCCACTTTGTCAGGCACCGCCCCTCTTCTAGGACTCTTCTCCAAACTTCACGCTGTATCAGGTAAACAACATAGTACTACACAAATTCGGAAAATTACATATAGTACCCCTAAGGTTTGCTATAATTATAAAATACCCCCGTACTTTATACAAAATCTTAAAAAATCATCTTTTGAAACCTCAGGGGGTTTTAATGTAATATTTGTAAACAGAGGGGTTATTTCTACTTATGGAAAACTTTAGGGGTACTATGTGTAATTCTCCCATACTAATTAATACGTTTATGTGTGTTTTATGGATGTTTGATTATATGCTTCACAATTTTTCAGATTCATATGGTCATGGGTCAGCCACACCTGCTGCCTCATACCACAAGCCACAAGGTTTGTAAGCATGTTTTAATAAATTTGCATAAAAAATATTTTTGTTTAAGAAGTATTTAAGCATTTTGAATTACCTGATTTGGCAGGGCCAGTTCCCAAGTACACACCAGTTCCTAAACCACAATCAGGTGAGTAATAGAACAGAGGAATAATTACGGAAAAACTCCCTCGGGGTTAGGTTTAATTTCGCAAACACCACTAAAAAATTGAAACCTAACGAGTACCCCTGAGTTTTTACGTCTTTTACGTTCTTATCTTGAAACATTACGGAACTTTCAGAGGGCTATCTGTAGCAATACATGGTTTCAGTGACTTTTCAGGAAAAGGCGAATAGCTCAGGGGGTTATTCGTAATTGAGAAAAAAGTAACTATACACGCGTATATTAAAGAAGATAGGTATCTGCATATTGATAACATCTACACTATCTCTTGCAGATGTCCCCGTTCGATTCCTTCACTCGATAACTAACTCCTGGAGCTTCAAAAACCAAATGTATTACCGACACCAGGTGATAATCAAGAACGTTTCTCCGAAGCCCATCAGAGAATTGAAGTTGTATGTCGAAAACCTGACGGGGTCCGTATGGGGTCTCAATCCAACACAAGTGAGGAATACTTATGTACTTCCTGAGTGGCAAAAAGTACTGGAACCTGGCTCTGAATGCACTTTTGTATATATTCAAGGTGGTGCTCAAGCTAAGCTTTCAGTTCAAAGCTACCATTAAAAGTTGATTGACAGTATGTAGGATCAATTTGGTGAAGAAATATTTTTCCAGTCCCATGTATTTTCTTCGAGTTTTTTTCCAAGATTTTCCCCGGGTTTTGTTTTTTCTGCAGTAATTGTAACATTGTAGCTGAAATGCTATTTTCTGGAGAGATCTAAAGAATACAATTATGTAATTATATATCAAATTCAAGAATGCAAGAGTGGCAATACGATACGTTTCACCGCGCACGATTCCATCAATGTATGGGACAAAAAAATGTAACTTAAATTTTTTTCATGACCGTCTGATGCATAGAAGTTTAACATATTTGCTAAAATATCAATTTGACTTAAAAAAAAAAAAAAAACACTCAATGGGTTGTTAGGGACAAAATTTTCAATTTTCACAATATGTGTATTTTACTAATTTCTAATATTTTCCACCAACCCCAATAATTTCACCCTTTCCTTGCCAAAATTAAGGGTAGCGAAGGCAACTAAGTGGCAGATAAAAAATACACGGTGTTTCTCTATCTTTGGTGCTGACAGTGTTGTTTTAACAACAGATTGAATTTATTTCATCATTTAAAAACAAGAGATTCTTGGACAAACAATAAACTTCATCACAATATACAAAATACACATTATAAGTAATTGAAGACTTGAAGTCAACATAAATCATTGGGGTTTGTCACAACTCCACCAGATATTATTCCAGTGTGGAGGTTTGTATTCGATTTCTTACCATGACAAGAGTCGAATTGTGTTAGTGCTTTTTTTTTTTTTAAGTCAACATATTTTAGGTTTATATATATATTTCTAGGCAATAACGTTTTCAACATATACTTCTTATACAAGAACTTAGTTATTGCTCCATTAATTATTATTAGCTTTGATTCGTTCATAAGTACTATCAAGAGTTAAATTATATTTATACCTAAAGAAATTGGCTAAATTATACGGCTTGATCCTCTTAGTCAAAATATTATACTTGTACTCCACAGGAGTTTCATAATTATAAAAACACTCAATTTTTAGGGTTTTCTTAGGTTTCATTAAAATTTTAATAAAATAATATTCCTAACAGAACCCTAAAAATTGTATGTCTTTTGTAATTATAAAACTCTTATAGAATACGAGTAAAATATTTTGACTAAGAGGGCATAACTTATCTCTGAGATCCAAATGTAATTAACCATGTCCTTTTATTACTTTTGTCTATTTTGTATTCTTTTATACAGTTCACATTTAAAATGTAGCGCGCCGAAAACAATTTCTTTTGAATAACAGTTATTTTCTTCTTTTTGACAAAATAAATAGAGGAAAAAAAAATTGTCATCCAACTAAAATCGTTTTTTACACTTCCCTGTCTAAAATTATTTTTAGGTGGTTTAGGCCACCGGAAAACTGCTCACGTGAATAATTATTTAAAGGTAATTTTGGGCCATTCAATTGGTTCATTTTCTATACCAACAAGGACTTTTATATTTTTAATTACACAAAATTACCCAAGAATTACTCAAATGGCTTACACTGGAGTAATATTTCGATAGCCAAAACCACCAAAAATGATTCAGATTGTACAAAATTTATAATTGGGATGATGGTTTATCAAGGAAGAAAAAAGTTCATATGGAAATGTGAAAAAAATAGTATAGTTTGGAAGTGAAAAAACTATTTTCTCTGAAAATTAAAAAGTGTATATTTGAACAAAATTCAAACTTTATTGCCAAATATATTCAGTTTAATCACCGGACGCATAAAAAATACAGCACTTTCTCTCCCCCGCCTGCAAATTTGTCTTCAGCCTATCATTCTCCATACACATACTACACACACTAAACAATGCCTAAATTCTCCACTTCCACTACCACCACTGCTGTATTTATACTAACCCCTTTGACTCACCATCTACATCTACTGCTTCTGGTTGCTCTCTCTCTCCATCGATGGCCCCCTTTTCTTCGATTCAGATGATGATGGGCTTCTGGGTTTTGGTGTCTTTGTTTCGGATTAATGAGGTGCCAATTGCCGGTGCGTCGACACTTGGAGTGGAGTACATTTCGCGGCTGCTGGAGATTCAAGACCGCGAGAGAGCACCGCCGTCTCTCCAAGTCTCCGCCGCTTATTCCGCCCTCAATCGCCTCATTCCTTCCCATTCGTCCAGTTTCCAGTTCAGCATCATCTCCAAGGTACGTAAATTCTGCTCCCTCTGATCACAATACTTAATTTATTTTTACACACACACACAAAAAAAAAAGGAATTTCTTTTCAGAATGCTGTACACTCGTTGATGTTTCTTTTTCTGTTTTTAAGACTTTAAAACTATTAATAAAGTTACTGGATTAGTTTTTGACTTTTGGGTTAGTTAAATATATATTTTTGCTTTAGGAAATCAATTTGGATGCATTTCCTCCTAATGCGATTTTACTTGTGTAAGTTGTGGTGGACTTCAATCCTTTGAAATCTGAAAATATTCATTACGTTGATTGCTAAATTGTATGACAACACCCATCTACTCAAGTTTATAGTTCCTAGACCAAGAACTTTTTCTCACTTGATGGATTTCACCATGAATTTCAGTGATGATATACAATGTGTAAAGATCAAGAAAAAAGAGGACTTCAAATGTAAATATGTGGGGACATTGTCTTCTCCTGTGATATAATAAGAAAAATAATAAAATTGAGGGAGAAAGTGCACCGAATTGCATAATGATTAAATCACCCCCCCCCCCCCCCCCCCCCCCCCCCCCCCCAATTTATTCGTCTTTGTGGCATCAGTTTTAGAGCTAGTACAAAAATGAATGGAGTTAAAGATGTTGCTTGATGAATTTATTTTGTTTGAAAACGAGGTCATTCTCGTACCTTGACATGGTTATGGTTTCCTTTTATTACTATTTTATTCTTTGTGCAGGATTCTTGCGGTGGAGACTATTGCTTTCAGTTAAGCAATCATCCTGCAGTCAGTCTGGGCTCTCCTGAAATTTTGTATGTTAATCCTCTTTCACTAATACAAACTTTCCTGTCATAATCAAGAAACTCAAAGAGGTTCTCAGTGATCATTTTTCAATGTTTATTTCTTTGCTGCATGCCAACATTAAAACTCATTACCCTTTGTTGCTCGGTATCCTTTTTCATCTGATTTTCTGCTAATCTGCTTTGAATTCTCATTACAATGGTTTAATATCTATCAACAGATATTAATTCAGATTTTTCAAAAGCTGTCTGTTACAAAAACTTTCATATGCTATGTTTTCCACAGAATAAGTGGAACAACTGGAGTGGAGCTTTTGTCTGGTTTACATTGGTACCTGAAATATTGGTGTCGAGCACATATATCTTGGGCCAAAACTGGTGGAGCACAACTTTCTTCTGTACCAAAACCTGGATCATTGCCACCTGTTGAAGATTCTGGAATAACAATGAAGAGGCCTACTCCTTGGAGCTACTATCAGAATGCTGTTTCTTCTAGCTGTGAGAGATATAGTTTCTGTATTTTTCTCTTCTCTCTTGTGCTTTAGAACATTTCAGTATTCATATTTGATTATTCTCTGTAAAGATACGTTTGCATGGTGGGACTGGGAAAGATGGGAGAAGGAAATTGATTGGATGGCACTCCAAGGCGTCAATTTGCCTTTGGCATTTACAGGTCAAGAAGCCATCTGGCAGAAAGTCTTCCAGGTGCTTTTCCATTAGCCCCCATAATTTTTTTTACGTTAAATATCCCGAGTTTATTTTTCTAGAATGACGAAAGCTTAAAAGGAAATAAAAATAAACTAGAAATACAAATCTCTATGAGGACATTCCACCCTTGCAATTGGTACTAACCAAATAACATGTTTAACATAGTCTTATTGTTGTCCCATCTATTTGGCTACTTGAATTGTCATTAGCCTAAAGTAGAGGTAACCGTGAGTTTAGTAAACAGTTAATCATGAATGAAAAGTATGGTTGTACGGGAAACAGTTACACATAATGGTAAACAACATTAGACATAATATAGGTAAATTTGATGCATTGTAGTTATATGAAGGTGTGACAAACATATATTTACAACTTAGCCCATTGATGGATCCTATCTTTGAACTCCCACTACATTGCTGGTATGTTATATCTTGTAATACTTGGCGAGTGTGACATTTTTCTCATTTTTTGATGCATCACAAAAGCTGCGTTATACAAGAATTTCATCAGAAACATTTGACAGACAGGGAAAAGCAGCCATATTGGAGAACTAATTATCTTTCTGAGTGTTGATTAAATACCACGTAACTCCTAGAACCATTCAAATGACAGATTAGTACCTCGAGCCGAATCGAATTTACATTTGGAAAAACATTATTTCTTTTTGCATGCTTCATGCAGTAAGAGATAATTAATTTGTATATTATTTTCAGGTACTTTATTTTTTAATTCTTTCTTCAGTTTAGTTATTAAATTTTCCAACTTCCATTGACAGAACTTCAATATGAGTGCTCAAGATTTGAATGATTTTTTTGGAGGTCCAGCATTTCTTGCTTGGTCACGAATGGGAAATCTACATGGGTAAGCTTCCAGGTCTTAAACTAGTGTTGAAAACTTGTGGATAGTGTTGAAAACTTGTGGATAGTGTTTTAATGTTGCTTTTGGCTGTACTTTCCATTTAGTTTATATTATAGCTTCTATAAGTTCCAGAGCATAAGATATATCTCATTTTTGAAAGGCTAATGTTCTTGATTTTTTAGTATACATAATTACTTCCTTTAGTCTCATTTGACTTCTCAATTACAGATGGGGTGGCCCACTGCCACAAAGTTGGTTAGATCAACAACTGATACTGCAGAAGAAAATTCTTGCTAGAATGTACGAATTCGGAATGAATCCAGGTGTCTTAAATGCTTACCCTCAGTTGTTGAATGCAGACAATGCAATTGAGTGAATCTTTTAGAGTCCTTGTTTATTTTTTTTATTTATTTATTTTTTGGACTTGCATTACAGTCCTTCCAGCCTTCTCTGGTAATGTTCCCGCAGCTCTTAAGAATGTATATCCATCAGCAAAAATAACACGCCTTGGGAACTGGTAAGTCCTGAAGTCAGATGTTTTAGTTTTATTTTTCCGAATGCTTGATGCTTGAACAATAGTTTATATAAAGCATATTTTGTTTTCTATAGAAGCATTATCATTCATTGACTTCACATATTCTCGCATTGCTGGCTTCATGTTTCCTCCCTGGAATGAACAAAGTAAAAAGTCTTAAAGGAAGGAAAATTAATGTTCTAAAGATACCATGCAAAAACATTGACAATTCTAGGCAAAACTACTATTGCAAGGTTTCATGTGCATGTGCATGGCGTAAGTTGTAATAGTTGTTTTTACGATTTTGTGTTGTAAATCCGTTTGTATAAGTTGTAGCGACGTTGTTTTGGGCATGTGTGGAGGTGAGTCTAAAGCTGTGTTGCGGCGACGCATGTCTTCTTTTGATTGGTCCAGTTTGAATGTTAGTTTGGGCGGGTATAAAGCGTGGGATTGAGTTGTATTCACGCAGATTTGGAGTTTATGAAAATTTGTTTTTATTCTCTCTCTGTGTCTTCTCTCTCTCCCTAAATTCTGTTCCCAAACTTAACACAAGGATATGTTTTGCTGAAGAATCTAAGAACAACTTTATAACCTGCGGAGAAATAAATTCTGAAGTTCATTTAAGTCACTTGTTCTTTTTTCTGGAACATTTTTAGGTTTACCGTTAGGAGTGATCCTAGATGGTGCTGTACCTACCTTCTTGATGGAATGGATCCCTTGTTCATTGAAATAGGAAGGGCTTTTATAAACCAACAACTGAAAGGTATGTAGGTCAGCTATTTTCACTGCCTAACATTCAATGGCTTAAGTATTCAATTGTGAGAGCACCTTACACGAGCACAAAATATATAAGTTTGCTCATTTTGGGTCAATTACGAATGACCCCCTGAGGTTTGCGCTTTTTACCGAAAAATACTGAAACCTTATACTCCTATGGATAGCCCCCCGAGGTTTGCAAAACATTCGACACCCCTAAAACCTTGAAAAATTACATATACCCCCCAAAGTCTAACGATTTTCCGTTAGTTTTAGGGGGGTATTCGTAATGTTTTGCAAACATCAGGGTAAGTTTCGTAATGTTTCAGTTTCAATGTTAGACTGTAAACGGCATAAGAAATCAGGGGGGTACTCGTAAGATTTCAAGGTCTCAATGGTGTTTGCAAATTTAAACCTAATCTCAGGGGGTACTCGTAAGATTTCAAGGTTTCACCGGCGTTTGCGAATTTAAACCTAACCTCAGGTGTTTTTTCGTAATCAACCCCATTTTTTAAATAATTACACTTACACCCCCTCGACTTAGGGGTAAATACAGTTAGACCCCCTGTACTATTGGAAATTACAGATAGATCCTCTAACCCTAACGAAGACCTTAAAAACTTAACGAAAAGTTGTGAAATGACTAAATTATCCATAACATTTTTGTTATAGTGTTTGTTATACATGAAATGAGCGAAGTAATTAAGTTTTTGTCGAGTTAATAGGACGTTAGAATCTACATGGAAATAAGAAAATGACTAACGGAAGGACCTAAGTGTTAGATAGAGCCATAGTCGAGGGGGTGTCTCTGTAATTTCCAATAGTACAGGGGGTCTAGCTGTATTTACCCCTAAGTCGAGGGGGTGTAAGTGTAATTATCTCTTTTTAAAAAGGTTTTTTTGGTTTCCTGATATTTGGATATTTGGTTTTGTATTCAGAATATGGAAGAACTAGCCACGTTTATAACTGGTAAGTTGTGTGTCTCAAATTGTGCCTAATTCAATGCTTATGCTAGCAGTATATCCTCTTTTTTCATTGATATATATCAACATGAGTGCCATTATATACTACTTTGTCATTTGTTGTATTGGCAGATAGTCTTTAAGGATCATTTCGTGTTACTTAAATGTGTATGATAATCTGATGCAGCGATACTTTCGATGAGAACACTCCTCCAGTAGATGACCCCAAATATATCTCTTCATTAGCTGCTGCAATTTTTAGGGGCATGGAAAGTGGTGATGGTGATGCTGTTTGGCTGATGCAGGTAAGTACATAAAACCCTCATAAATTTAACTTTTCTTCCAATCAATTTCTCTCTCTCATCCACATTCTAATGGTGGTTTCCCTTATTTCATGTAGGGATGGCTTTTTACTGATGATCCATTCTGGAAGCCTCCACAGATGAAGGTGAAAATCCATTTTTATGCAATTGAATTTTATTCGTTTATGCATCAGAAAATTTGTCATGTGCACCGTCAACAAACAAATTCATAAAAATCATAGCATCACACAGTAAAATTGTCAATCAAATTCATCACCAATATCGATATCTGATGTATGACACGTAATTATACGTTGCTAGTTCATCTTGTTGAGATAGTCAGCTCAATGTAAGAACATACATAAGCATGTTGAGAAAAAGAAAATACGTCAGTCTTCACTCCGTCCCACTTTCCACTTTATAGCCTTCAACATGAGAACATCATTTGCAGAATTCACAATCAAGTTCATTTAGTTTACTGATCCTATGGTGTTCAACATGCATCAGTAATTACTATGGGGAGAGTTCAACTTCGACATACTGAGTTTGTGTTTTATATAGTGCGAAGGATTATAGTAACAGTAGTTCATGTAAATATGTAACATATGCTTATGTGAGAATCTCCAACAACATAGATAGCAGAAAACATTATATACTTCGGCTTCACGGCCTTTACTTTTTTTTGCTTTTTAATTAATAAATTTTTTTAATTCCATTTGCAGGCACTATTGCATTCTGTTCCTGTTGGAAAATTGGTTGTTCTTGATCTATATGCTGAAGTTAAACCAGTTTGGGCCACTTCAGAGCAGTTTTATGGCATTCCTTACATTTGGTATTTCTTAATTTGTTGGTTTTTGACTCTGTGATATGTGAAAGTCCCTTTGAATTACATATCCTTTTTCAGGTGTATGCTGCACAACTTTGCTGGGAACATTGAAATGTATGGCATCGTCGATTCGGTGGGATCAGGGCCCATAGATGCTCGTCTTAGTGCAAACTCAACCATGGCAACTTCTCTCTCTCTCTCTCTCTCTCTCTCTCTCTCTCTCTCTGTATACATACTATTATATACGGAGAATTAGATACAGTACCCCTAAGGTTTCTCATAATTACAAAATACCCCCTCTGTTATAAAAAATTACAGAAAACCCTCCGAGGTGTCAAACAATTACAGAATTCCCCCTGTGCTTTATACAAAATCATACAAAAATAACCCTGTAATTTGTAATTGTTTGAAACCTCAGGAGGTTTTCTGTAATTTTTTAAAGCAGAGGGAGGTATTTTGTAATTATGACAGATCTTAGGGGTACTGTATGTAATTCGCGCTATTATGTATATATTTTGTGCTCTATGGTCTTTACGTAATTATGTTGTTTCATTCTTTCTAGGTCGTAGTTTTTCCAGTAATTTAATTTCCTCACTTACAGAGAAAAGATTTGTTACTTGCTAGAACTGTTTCTTTGCACATGTGATTTATATCTTTTCTTCGCCTCCTTAGAATGTGTCCTTGTTGGCTCGTTTTCACTTCATGTATTCTTCCATATCTTAATGAAATCTCACATTTGGCAGGTTGGTGTCGGGATGTCAATGGAAGGCATTGAGCAGAATCCCATTGTTTATGATCTTATGTCCGAAATGGCATTTCGGAACGACAGAGTTGACATCAAGGTACTCTTTAACATCTTTTCAGGCACTAATAATCTTTTTTTTTCATTTTTAGCAACATTATTTTAATGTTTTTTCTTCCAGAAATGGATCGATATGTACGCCCACAGACGATACGGGAAATTGGATCCATCTGTACAAGATGCCTGGAACATATTATATCATACACTGTATAACTGCACAGATGGATTAATGGTAAGTGAAGAACTTTATGATCATTTAAATTTCTTTATTTTTGGTTCTTAGTCCCATTTATATGGTTGAGCTGGGTCAGACATTTGAATTTTCAGTCATTGAGAAGACTGACATTCCTGAATGATTTCTTTCAAACAGGACAAAAACAGAGATGTAATTGTGGCATTTCCAGATGTGCATCCCAATTCAATTTTTACCTCATCTATTGTATCATTTTCTGAAAAGCCTCAGAAGATTCTTAGAAGAGCTATTTATGAACTAGAAAGTGATTCCTACACTCATCCTCATTTATGGTATTCAACTTCAGAAGTATTACGTGCACTACAACTCTTCATCACAAGTGGGGATCAACTCTCAGCAAGTAACACTTACAGGTTTATATATTTAGTTTTGTAAATTTTAAACATTGTTATTAGCTTTCTGGGTCATTTACCGATACGACCCTGAGGTTTGCATTTTTTACTGAAAAACCATCCAAACCTCCCAACCTTACCAATAGCTCCCTGAGGTTTGCTAAACACTCGAAGACACCATACAACCCTTGAAACATTACAAACACCCCCGAAGTCAACAGTTTTTCGTTAGTTTTTGGAGGGTATTCGTAATGTTTTACAAACCTCAGGGTAAGTTTCATAAGGTTTCAAGGTTTTGAAGGTGTGAATGTAAAACCAACATAAAAACTCAAGGGGGTACTTGTAAGATTTCAAGGTTTAGATAGTGTGTTGGATTTTTAAGTAAACCTCAGGGTTTTTTTTCGTAATTAACCCTGCCTTTTTTTTCTTTCTCCTTTGTTCATATTCCGTCCCTTAAACTGGGCTATTTGGTAATTTCAGATATGACCTTGTGGATCTAACAAGACAAGCTTTAGCAAAGTATGCAAATCAGTTATTCTTAAAGGTTATAGACGGATATCAGCTAGGTGATCTGCATGCAGTCACGCACCTTAGCCAGAAATTTCTGGGTCTTGTGGAAGATCTCGACACGCTTTTGGCATCGCATGATGGATTTCTACTAGGACCTTGGCTAGAGAGTGCAAAGCAACTTGCCCGAAATGAGGAACAGAAGAAACAGGTTACAATCCTTCAAATTGATCACCATCTCTACTATTGTTATCTAATTACACCCATCTCCCTGTGTTATGACTAATGTGTACAAAATAACTTCTGGAAAAGATAAGTATAAAAAACTCTGTGAAATTTAGAATTTGCTCACAACCCCTTACTTTTTAGGACGCATTTACATACAGTACCCCTAAGGTTGTCGATATTACAAAATACCTCCTCTGTTTTCAAAAATTACATAAAACCCCCTGAAATTTCAAATAATTACAATAATCTAACGGAAATTGTGTGAAGACATTTATGCCCCTAACGTCTGTAAAAGGCTGTATTTGCCAATTCTTAAAAAATACCAAAAAACCCCTGTACTTTATACAAAATAACAGGATGACCTTAAAGTCTTAGATAATAACAAAAATACCCACTGAGGGCGAAGGGGTATTCTGGGAATAAAAAATAAATTAACAGAATAAGTGACTGAAACCCTAACAGCTGTTAGATTTTTCTAATTGTTTGAAACCTCTGGGGGTTTTCTGTAATTTTTTAAAACAAAGGGAGTATTTTGTAATTATGGCAAACTATTGGGGTACTGTACGTTATTCGCCCTACTTTTTACTTGTTCTAGAAAAACTGCTATCTTACCATTTCGAAAAAACACAAAATTATAATTTTGAGGTAATTCTACTCTGAAAAATGCATGTATTTCCCTGTCAACATATGTGAGATACACAGGTATTTTACACAAAAATTGAATTTACAGGGCTTTTTATGAGATTTTTTTTATCGCATCGATTTCTGTTGCTCATTAACCATAACACAGGGGTGTGGTGCAATTATATCCTATTATTAGTCTTTTAAGATTTAACCGAGTTACGTTGTATGAATTTGTGAAAAACATTTGCAGTTTGAATGGAATGCAAGAACCCAAATTACTATGTGGTTTGACAACACAGAGGTGGACGCTAGTCTGCTTCGCGACTATGGTATTTTTGAACATCTGTCTATCATTATATTTATGGGATAATTACCATTTTGACTCAAAGACAGGAAATCCCCTGTGGTTTAAGAAATTACCAACTCCCCCCTGATGTTCACTATCTTCTCTTAAGTTCCATTACCCTCAAAATCTCAGGGGATGGAAAACTTAAGAGAAGATATTGAACATCAGGGGGAAGTTGGTAATCTCTGAAACTTCAGGGGATTTTCTGTATTTGAGCCGAACCCCAGTGCTAGTTGATAATTATCTCTTTATTTAGATAGTAATGTTCACTTAATTTTTATCTGTTGTTTCAGGAAACAAGTATTGGAATGGGCTTTTAAAAGACTATTACGGCCCTCGTGCTGCTGTTTATTTCCATTTCCTGATAGAAAGCTTGGAGAAGGGTGATGGTTTCCAGTTAAGAGAATGGAGGAAGAAATGGATCAAACTAACAAATGACTGGCAAAATAGTACCAAAGTTTTTCCAGTCAAAAGCACAGGCAATCCTCTAAACATATCCACGATTCTATACGAGAAGTACTTCAAAGATTCCGAATTACACAATTTCTAATTGAGTCAATAGAATTGATGGACAATGTCCCGAGTTAAAATGTCTGATGTTTGTTTCGGGGTTAATTTCACTCTTGGTACCAAACTAATGGGTTTTCTCAATTTGCATATCATAACTAAATATTTGTTGTAATTTTCATACTAATGGGCTTGATCCGTCAATTACTAAAGGAAAGCATCACGTATGACGCATGCGGATGTTAACTTTTCGTTCATGAGGAAAAATACAATTGTTAATACTTGTTTTGGAAGGAACCAACATAATAAAATGGAGAAAATGTAAGATATTTAAGGTTTGTTATGATAAGAGTTTGGTCCTAATTTTGTACACTTTTCCTCTTTTATTCTATTAGTTCCCTCCAAAACGAGTAGAAATTAATAATCTCACAGCAAAAGTTTAACATCCACGTGACGTTTCTGTTAATATTTGATGGATCGGGTCCTTAATATGAAAATAGCAACAAATATTTTAGTTATGATACGTAAATTGAGAAAACAATTCAGTTTGATACCAAAATTGAATTAGATATAGTTATGATAACAAAAATTGAGATTAACCCTTTGTTTCTTATCTTGTAAATGAGATGAAATGAAGCGGAATTTTTAAGGGAGAAAAATAAAATTCCTTCCAAGAATTATTTATTGTCCCACATCGGAGCTGGAGCAAGTACCAGGTTAAGGTGAAGCAGTATAAATAATTGATGTAGGTCTAGTGAAAAACTTGCCTTAAACTAATGAGTAAGGAAAACAAAGCGGACGGTGAGAACCGGACGCCGCATCCCACATTGAAGGTGGTGCATGAATTTATGGAGGGGTTATAGGCTGGCCGAGCGTTGACGCTGCTTACTTTGCAGAACTCGCTTGAGCGGGCCTCCCTAAGCCCACCCCAAAATAGTGCCCAATTTAAGGAGATTTCCAAATACACCTCCAAATTTAGCATTAATTACATTCTAATCTCAGTAATGAGTTATGAATATGGCGATGGATTAATACATAATGCTAAATATAAATTTATTTTGTCGGATTAATATATTATTAATATTCATACATACATGCATAATTCTTATACAAATTTTTTGAAAATTATAAATATAAATTTAGGATCCGTATATTTGAGCTGTTAGCTGTAGTATTTACAGGAACTTTGAATAAATACCCATAATATACTCATACGTGTTAAATACCGAATAATTCCGTATCTTTTTACTTAACACGAGTCTAGGACCACATCTCAATATAGCTCCTTTGGTCAAAATCCAAATTCAATGTGAAATATTTCGAGCATCTACCAAGAAAACTTTATTGTTGTTTCGAGGCATTGACATTTGAATTATGTGCTAAAGCCTAAACTCAATTGTAGCTAAAGATATTTTATTAAGCTAATATAATACGGAATGCTAGTGCGAGAATCATATGACTACACATAAGATAAATTGATAAATTGATAATAATAAATATTTATTATTATGTGTGCCTACCTGCAAAAAAAAGATTATCCCCATTTTAGCTTGTCTTGTCCCGATTATTAATACGTCAGTCCACATAAGAGTAAACAACGACACAGAGTGACTCGACATCTCTCAAAAATGGCGTTCCCAATACCGAGTCGGCAACTCTTCATCGACGGCGAATGGCGAGAACCGATCAACAGAAAGCGTATTCCTATTATCAACCCCGCCACCGAACAAACTATCGGTTAGTCTCCTGAAATTCTGTCTCGGAACTTGCATAATTACAGTGCAAGTTTTCCATTTTTGGAGTGTTACAATTTATGATTCTTCAATTTCTCGTCCTTTCTGACTGCTTAAAATATTTATTGTCAGCTATGTTCCCTTTTCTAATCGATCTATTTTTTTTTTAATATAAGCGGAAAATTAATATTCCAGATTTGCAGAACGGAATCGTTAATACTTTGTTAAATTAAGATCCCATGTGAGTTGGTGGGCATGAAGTGTTTTGAGTGACCTGAGTTTTTCGAGCAAAGTGAAGGAAATAGTTCATCTGCTCATTTGTTTCTGAATTTTATTGGTATGTGTCTAGTGCGACTTAAATCTGATTCTTGTGCTTCTTTCGTGTCTCTGTATTTCAGGGGATATTCCAGCAGCTACCGCTGAAGATGTAAATATCGCTGTGGAAGCTGCTCGCAAAGCATTTTTCAGAAATGGGGGCAAAGATTGGTCCTCAGCTTCTGGAGCCCATCGTGCCAAGTATTTACGAGCCATTGCCGCAAAGGTTGATTAACTGATTAACTATAAGAGTAAACAACTTGGTGTTTGTCGATAACACCCTTTGTGGTTTTGCTTTGCAAGTATTGCTAAGATTGCCCCCTTTTTACCTTTTGGTGTGTGGTTTGGACAGATCTGTAGATGTTCTGTGTGCATCTATAAAATTTACATATTCTTTGGTGGGGAATTGAGGCTATAAATTGCAGTTTGGATGCTTATCCTATTTTTACATGCAGATTACAGAAAGGAAGTCAGAACTAGCAAAACTAGAAGCTATTGATTGTGGGAAACCATTGGATGAAGCTGCTTGGGACATTGTATGTTTCTACTACCTGGTGTGCTGGATCTTTTGATTCTCTGTCACAATGTATACTCAATATTGCTTCTTTTCCAGGATGATGTCGCTGGATGTTTTGAGTACTATGCCGACATTGCTGAAGGGTTGGATTCAAAGCAAAAGACTCCTGTTGCTTTACCAATGGACACATTTAAGTGTCACGTTGTGAAAGAACCCATTGGTGTGGTTGGTTTGATTACACCATGGTGGGTATTCCTCCTTCAGTTGGTTGACATTTTTTCGTTTTGTTTCCCAATTAAAATAATTAGAAAGAGAAGGAATTTTGTTCATTCGCTAATGCTCTCTTATAAATTGTTATGGAACTAATTGGATGTGATCATATACTTTTTTAAGCATCTGTTATCTTTATTTACTCTTGGATGATTAATGAGGTGTATCTGTATTTTTTGATATGAAAAATGGAAGAATTGGTGATTACACGAGACAAATACTGAAAATATATTGTTTAGTTAGGTCGAGATCAGTCTTAATCAAACTAAAGGACATGTCTCTTTGCGTCTAGTTCTAAGTTCTAAGAAAAATAACTATACTTTTAGGCTGACATGCTTTAGTTCTGCTCTAGGTACAAGAAATTCAAAATTATTCATTGTTTGCATGAATTACATTCAATAATCTGGTTAAGAACCAAGGATATTCTACCGAATTTGACTGAAAATTGACCATAGTATTAGGAACTGGATGTCTCTCTGACTTGGAATATATGTCATGTCAGACTTGGGAGTATATTGTTTGATGTGGTTTCAGGGTGAAAAATATAGAAAAATGAAGAACTTGGAAATGATGGGTAGGGTTTGGGCATCCTTACCTTAGATTCAGAGTATTTTTCACTAGTATCTTTTAAATGGTATGTATTTTACTTGGAAAAGATATTTTCGCATGCATAAGAACAGACGGTGAGTTTTTCACTGCAGCCCTCCCCTCACTATGCTGTATAGTTGCATACATAGTTCAGAATGATGGTTTTCCCTCAAATTTACAAAATGGAGAATCATTTCTGATATTGTAGAACTACTTCTTTCTACTTTTATAGGAATTACCCTATGTTAATGGCAACATGGAAAGTTGCCCCTGCCCTGGCAGCTGGATGTACTGCAATACTTAAACCATCTGAATTATCGTCGACGTAAGTCCTCATTATTTTGATATTTTTTACTCCTTGTCACATTTACTCCATTCTGTTTTCCCTTTTGGATATTAACCGTGAGCTTTATTTCATAAGAACAGATAATGACTAGAAAACAAGTCTTCATAACACACTAAAACAAGTTAGATAAAATTTCTTGGAATATCTTTGGTGGTACTCCAAAAACAATTAAAACAAACCTGAAGATAATAAATCAACTATTCAACTGCAGCACTTGTTTGGAGTTAGGAGAAGTGTGTAGAGAGGTTGGGCTTCCACCTGGAGTTCTCAACATTTTAACTGGTTTAGGACCAGAAGCTGGTGCTCCTTTGGCTTCTCATCCTCATGTTGACAAGGTCACATTTTCAAGGCATTCCGTGCCATCTTTTTCTATATAGGTTTGATATTAATGGCATGGTAAGAATAATTCTTATTTAATGAACAGATAGCATTCACAGGGAGTAGTGCTACAGGAACCAAAATTATGACTGCTGCCGCCCAACTTGTGAAGGTAAATTGAGTCATACTGATGATTGTATTAACTCTGAAACTAAGACTTTTCTCTTTAAAACAAAATTTGATTCTGAATGCAGCCAGTTACACTTGAGCTTGGTGGAAAAAGTCCAATTGTTGTGTTTGAGGATGTTGATCTCGACAAAGGTTTGAGCCTTTTGAATAGAATGGTTTTTATTTTATACTTTGAAGAAAATACTTTTTCTTCACCTTTTTAGCCTAAATTTGTCATCATAATCTCTAATGAAACCTTGTCTACCTTTCATGGTTACTCTTCATCAGCTGCTGAGTGGACTCTCTTTGGTTGCTTTTGGACAAATGGTCAGATATGCAGTGCTACTTCGCGGCTCTTAGTTCATGTAAGTATATGAAGAATGACTATTTATTTTATGACAGCTCTCTTCCCTCCACACCCACACACAGATGTGCAAGCAAAGACAATACGCTAATTATAATAATGCATCATGCAAAAGCTTATGAGAGAGTAGAAGGAACGTCCTTCTTGTTGTAACAAAAGCTTTGCACTAGAACTTTTCTCCAAAGCTAATTATAATGCCTCGTGCAGACCACCTTTTGACATTTGCATCAATTCTGTAGCATATTTGGCACTTAATTAGCACTCTTTAGAAGTAAGGCCTCAATTTTTAGGAACTATGCTGGTCAGAAGCAAATAGCTGTTCTAGGGAATTCCCTTTTCTGGAGCCTTGTACAAACAAATTTATGGATAAGAAAAATTGTCCTTACACAAGGTGTGGAAAGCCATATATAAAAAACGATGCGATATACATGACTTCCTCATTTATGTTCACTGTGTCTCTTCAATTTATATTAAAGTTAAAGAGCACCTTATAAAGTAATCTGACTCCGTTAATAAGCATATAGGATGCATACTTGGTGAATTGTCATTTATTAAACTTTGTTCCAGTCTTCCAGAATATTTGAGAAGTTCACTAACTTTTCAACATTCGGGGAAATTGTTTCAGGAAAGCATTGCACCAGCATTCTTGGACAGGCTTGCGAAATGGTGTGAGAACATTAAAATATCTGATCCCTTAGAGGAAGGTTGCAGGCTTGGCCCTGTTGTTAGTGGTGGACAGGTAAGAAGCTTGTGGATTTTTTGTTTGTATTTATTTATTAGAAGATTTTCACTGAACGTGATGGATCTTAACGTGATTATAAATGTGGAATTATCGTATCTCTCATTATTTGAATGTCGTAACGTTAACAGTATGAGAAAGTGATGAAGTTCATCTCAACAGCTAAGGAGGAAGGTGCTACAATCTTATGTGGGGGTGAAAGACCTCAGGTAGAAAATTCTCTACCTCCTTTAGCTGCTTCAAAATAGATTATAGTGGTATTTTGCCTAATCGTGTGATTAATTTGCAGCATTTAAAGAAAGGCTTCTTTGTTAAACCAACAATAGTGACAGATGTGAAGACCTCCATGCAAATCTGGAGAGAGGAAGTATTCGGACCTGTTCTTTGTGTTAAAACATTCTCAACTGAAGAAGAAGCCATCGAACTGGCAAATGACACCCAGTGAGTTTGCATTTCATCTTGCACCATTTGTTCATCATTTTGATTTTTTTTTTAATAATTTGGGTGTATTATCTTGTTCAGCTATGGTTTGGGTGCTGCTGTATTATCAGAAGATCTTGAAAGGTGTGAACGGATGACGAAGGTAAGAATCTATTGAATTTAATTAGTAATCAGTATTGGAATGCCAAAAAAGTATTATTTGCTGAATTTCTTTTTTTGCTTTAATTTTTAAACAGGCTTTTCAATGTGGGATTGTGTGGGTGAATTGCTCTCAGCCATGCTTCTCCCAAGCTCCTTGGGGAGGCAGAAAACGTAGTGGTTTCGGGCGTGAACTTGGAGAATGGTAATAATAATCTTTATGACGAATTACATCTACTATCCCTCAAGTTAGGTGAAATTACAAATCAATCTCTAGTTTGGTAAACTCCCTCTAATTGCTTTCTCTTTAACCAGGGGCCTCGAGAACTACTTAAACGTGAAGCAGGTGACATCGTATATTTCTAACGACCCATGGGATTGGTACAAATCTCCTTCAAAGCTATGAAACATTCCAATGGGGAAAGAAGCTTCTAGAATGAAAGAATGTCCTAATCTTGAGTGATTACTTGTGCTGCTGTGTTTCTAGTGCACTTGTGTTGCTGTAAAAAGACAGAAGCATTCAGAATAAAAATGGCCTTTCTCTCCTTCCTCGTGATGTATTGTTGTCAGTTTGTCTCATCAGATGTTTTTAGTCCAGTTCGCAGCCACTGAAATACTTGGATATTTATAAAATGAATGAAGTGCAATAAGCTGGGTACTTTGGAGTTAGTTACTGTAATTTGTTGTGTTAAAGAGTAATTGATGAGTAGTGATTTCAATTTTGAAGGACTCTATGCTAGTGTTCGGAAATTCTAAAAATAAAAGCACTTTCTAGAGAAGTGTATATTTTCAGTACTTTGGGATTTCAAACAAACTCAATTTCTGTTAGACTTGGAGGATGTTTGCAAACTCTAAAAAAAAATCACTTCTGTTAGAAGTGATTTTTTTGAGTACTTTTGATTCCAAACACTCCAACTTCTGATCCTCAGTTTTTTTTCCAAACATTCAACTACTTTTTCTCTCTGCTTTTAGATTTTTTTTTTCAAACACTCCTTGCTTTTACTATTGCACTTTTTTGTCAACTTTAATTTCTATTTTAACTTTTACAAAAGTAGTAGAGTTTGCAAACACTCCATTAAGTAAAAACAAGCTAGAAGTTTGAAGTATTTAAAGACATATTTTTAGCTTCAACTTCTAGCTTTTAGGTATTTTTGTTAATAAAAAAAAATTGATAGTAAAAGCGCTTTTTATTTTTCCAATTTTATTTTTTTAGCTTTTCCAAAACCACTATAGTTTGCAAAAACAGAAAAAAAATTATTTGCAATCTGAATTTTTCAATTTTTTTAAATTTACAACTTGAATTATTTCGGAATTTTAATTGCAAACTAAACCCTAAACTATTTTGGGCTTTTGATTGCAACTTATACTAACATAATTCATTAACGTTCGAAGATATTGGCATATATGCTTACGGTTTTGATATTGGCATTGTTTTCCGAAGGAAGTGAGAAAAACAACTTAATTTCTTCTGGAAAAAGAGACTTAACCTAACTACGAAAGTCACATTATGCATTATTAATATGATAATTACTATCTGTAAAGCACCGATCCCATTTAATGACCACTAATGACCTATCCATAGTTAGGACAGTCATTTCTTTCTTTAAAGAAAGAACTCTCAAAGAGGAAAAATTATATTAATTTAAATAAGCAACAAATCAACGCGATTTGAAGCTACATTACTAGTTAAAACGTAAGCTATCATATTAGCATTACGATAACCAAATAAAAACTGACAATTACCAAAACTATCTACTAAACTACGAAGATCAGTAATTAAATTACCCCAAAGGAGAAAAATCCTCCAACTCACTTTAAAAGCTTTCTAATCAAATTCAAACAATCACCTTCGAACACCATCTTAAACCAACTAAAATTCCGAGCTAATTTCACCGCTATCAAACAAGCAACAGTTGGACAGTCATTTCTAAAAATAACTATATTTCTCTTTATTTTATCCATATCTGTTCCTCTCTTTTTCTCCCTCTCCCCTCTTTTTTGATTTTTTCGACATTTATCTTGTCTTCAATCCTCTTCCTCTGTCTCTCTCGCTCCTCAATATTTGTCAAGTTTTTGTCTTATGTATTTTTAATAAAATACTTTTTTTATAATTTACTTATCATTGAATTTACAAATAATATGTTAAAAACATTAAATATTTTTTCTTGTTCGTTTTCATTTTTTACACTAAACAATAGCACGTACCTTATCTTCGACGCGATCATTCGCTCCATCCAAAATCATATTTCGATCATACCTCATAAGCTGGCAATGAAATTTATGATGTCCCACATGCAAGCAAGTAAAAAGTATCCTTTGCATCTCACCCTCTCGAAATCACCAAGGTGGAAATTTGCCACTCTATTCATTCATATCTACCCAACCCCACCCTACCCCACCCACCCCTATTGGATTTAGGATTCCTTCTATATCACTTCGCATATTCTCCAATCTTAAATAGCCACTGGATTTTAGTTTTGTATATTCACTCGATCTTGGAGCTTTCCAGCATTGTTTGCCTACAACTATTTTCTGCTCACATTTTTTGGTTCGAGATTCCTTGTTCTATTGAGTAATGGTGGAGAGTATCACTTTGATTTATTGATTTTAATATATTCTTAGTGTTGAGATAGTCTGGGGCTGTAGATTTTAATCTATTGCATTAGTTAGGAAGGCTGATTGGTGAAGAATTTGGAGATCTGGGTTGTGGGTTTTTTCTTATCGATCCTGTTCAATGGCGAATTCTGATGAGAGGGTTGTGGCTGTGATCATGGTGGGAGGACCCACTAAAGGTAAGCTTTTTATTTTTATTTTTATTTTTTTGTTGATGATTGTTCTTAATAATTATTAATTTTTGATTTTGGTGGTGATTTGATTACTTTGGAGGAAATAATTGGAGTGTTCAGTGCCATTTGATTGTAATTATGCAAACTAAAGTTGTTCTTGTTGGGAATTTGGATCTTTCAAGATTGAATTATTACTGTGAAAAAAGATTTAGAATTTTAAATTATAATAATATAACTTCGTCAAGATTTGATTACTTAGTGATGATACTGAAAATGCAGGAACCAGATTCAGACCATTATCTTTGAATATTCCAAAGCCCCTTTTTCCATTAGCAGGACAAGCAATGGTTAATCATCCCATATCTGCTTGTAAAAGGGTATGCTTGCTATTCATAATAATTTGAGCAAATTCTTTTATAAATGTTAATTTGTGCATTTCTGTGATGGTGAGTTATAGAGTACTTTAAATTTACCAATTTTCTCCTTTTAGATCCCAAATCTAGCACAGATCTACCTTATTGGTTTCTACGAGGAGCGAGAATTTGCATTGTTCGTATCTTCAATATCTAATGAGCTTAGAGTTCCTGTCAGGTAATTTCACTGCTTCAGATTTTTTTTAACATTTCTAAATGTTGGAGTTGTTAAATTGTTATTCCTTGTTGAATGTTTCAAACTAGGTACCTAAAAGAGGATAAGCCGCATGGTTCAGCTGGTGGACTTTATAACTTTAGGGATCTGATCATGGAAGATAATCCAGTTATTATTCTCTTCTATTCTCATGTTATTTATTTGGGAGAATTGCATACAGAACCCTTAAGGTTTGCTATAATTACAAAATACCCCCTTCTGTTTTAAAATTACAGAGAAACCCCCTTGAGGTTTCAAACTACAAATTACAGGGTTTTTTTTGCAAGATTCTGTATAAAATAAAGGGGGCATTTTGTTAGATTTTTGTACTTGTTTGAAACCTCAAGGGGGTTGTTTCTGTAATTTCTGAAAGTAGAGGGAGTATTTCGTAATTACAGCAAACCTTTGTGGTACTGTATGTAATTTGTCCTATTTATTTTCATTCAGATTTATTTTTTCTTTACTCAAAAAATAGATACATATTCTTTTGAGATTATTGTTGACACAATCATATTCTATGTGGCAGTCCCACATTGTTTTGTTGAATTGTGATGTTTGTTGCAGTTTTCCACTGCCTCAGATGCTTGGTAATTTTCGCCCTTTTTCCGATTTATTTATAATGTATGTAGTTAAAGGTAGAATACTAAAATTTCCAGTTTATGGTTTAATTTACAGAGGCCCACAAAAGCTATGGTGGAATTGGAACAATTTTGGTTATCAAGGTAGCATTTTTTAATCTATATTGGCAAATCTTTATCCTTATTAATTACAATTTTTCAAACAAAATTCCTACAGGTGTCTCCTGAAACAGCGAACCAGTTTGGGGAACTTGTAGCTGATCCCGAAACAAATGAATTGTTGCACTACACAGAAAAACCTGAAACATTTGTAAGTAAAGTTGTGAGATTGAACACTTGTTTTTTCAGGTTGCTTCATTTTCTTTTACTATACCGTAACTTTTTCTAACTGCAAAAAGAACAGGTGAGTGACCGCATAAACTGTGGGGTGTACATATTTACCCCTGACATTTTTACAGCTATTCAAGGTGTATCCACTGATCGAAAAGAAAGAGGTTAGTAATACTACTATCATTACTGCCTTAGTTTTTTACTTAAAAAGCCAACGAATAATTTCTAGGGATAATTACGAAAACCCCCCTGAGGTTTACATAAATATCCAACACACCATCCAAACCTTCAAACCTTACAAGTACCTTTTTACGCCGTTTACATCCACTCCTTGAAACCTTGAAACATTACGAAACTTACCCTAAGGTTTGTAAAAAATTGCGTATCTAAAACTAACGGAAAATTATTGGCTTTGGGGGTATTTATAATGTTTCAAGGTTTGGATGGTGTCTGCGAATGTTTTGCAAACCTCAGGGGGATATCTGTAAGGTTGGGAGGTTTGGATGGTTTTTTGGTAAAAAGTGCAAACCTCAGGGTGGTATCCGTAAATGAACCTAATTTCCATTAATTTAGGCAAATTTGTTCATTGATCTTGTAAGTGGTGTAAGGTGCAGATTTTCTGTGTAAGTTTCTGATTTATTTTTGCAAGCCCTTTTAAATTTGAAGAAAGCAAATTATTCTGTTTATAATTTTCTTCTTTTAGAAAAAATAATGATTTCTGTGTTCTTTGTTTAATTTATTTTGTTTTTCTAATGCAGCTACCTTAAGGCGTGTATCCAGCTTTGAAGCACTTCAGCCTGCAAACAAGTACAACCTGAATTCTTTTACTCTTTTCACTTTGTAATATGTATTTTCATTGTATGATAACTGTTACCTAAATTATTATGTGAAATCCTCCGGGAAACAAGAACAAGGACAAAATTGTCGTTCAAGCTATTGTTTTTCCTAACAAAATTTTCATGAACAGGAGTCTCCCTGCAGACTTTGTAAGATTGGATCAAGATATTTTATCTCCACTTGCTGGGAAAAAAAAGTTATATGTATATGAAACATTAGATTTCTGGGAACAAATCAAAACTCCGGGGTGAGCTAAAAATGTTGATTCTTTTATTCTCTGTATCCCGACCTTTGTCTGTGGATTTTATCTGACGGGTTGTTTTTTTATCCTTTCCTTTTTTCTTTTTGCAGAATGTCCCTAAAATGTTCTGGATTATATCTTTCCCAATTTAGATACACCTCGCCCCAACTCTTGGCAAGTGGTGATGGTACAAACAAGGCTACAATCTCTGGTGATGTGTATATTCATCCATCTGCAAAAGTTCATCCAACTGCAAAGGTAGTTTATGAAAAGTTGAAAAAACAAAAAGAATTGGTGTATAATTCTTTTATTTTATTCTTTGTTGTGTGATGTGAAACAGATTGGTCCGAATGTTTCAATCTCAGCCAATGCTCGCATCGGCGCTGGTGCGAGGGTTGTGAACTGCATTATTCTTGATGATGTTGAAATTAAGGTACTAATTACCTTACTTAATAATGTAAAGGGATAATTACGAGAAACACCAGTGAAAACTTGAAAACTTACAAGCGTCTCCTGAGTTTTTACGCTGTTTAAATTCTTACCTTGAAACCTTGAAACATTACGAATATTTCCCTGAGGTTTGTAAAATATTACAAATACCCCCCTAAAACTAACGGAAAATCATTGACTTTGGGGTCATTTGTAATCTTTCAAGGTTTCGGTGGTGTTTGTGAATGTTTTGCAAACCTCAGGGGCCGTAGCATTGAAAGGTTTCAATGGTTTTTCGGTAAAAAAAGTGCAAACGTCGGGGGTTATTCATGAATGACCCTAATATATATGGACTATAGTTTGTATTGATATGCAAATGATCATCATTATTCATTACTCATTTTGTACTTATATTTCAAGGAAAATGCGGTGGCGATTCATTCCATTGTTGGATGGAAGTCTTCAATTGGGAGATGGTCCAGAGTTCAGGTAAGTATAGATATTTGTCCGGGATAATTACCAAAAACACCTGAGGTTTGCCTCAATTACAAAAAAAAAAAAAAAAAAAAAAGAAAAACCTCTACTTTTGAAATTACAGTTACCCCCTGGCATTTACCGATAAGAGGGTGTTTATTTTAATGCCGGTGCCTTCGTAAGAGGGAAGCAAACCTAAGGGCGGTAACTGTAATTTCAACATATAGATGGGCTTTTTTGTAATTGAAAGCCACCTCAGGGGTGGTAATTGTAGTTTCAACAGATAGAGGGGCTTCTTTTGTAATTTCATTGGATTTGTTTCATACCCTAACTCCTCGCCTTTTCAGGCCACAGGAGACCACAATGCAAAGCTTGGGGTCACAATTCTTGGTATGCTTACTGCACTATTTTCTTCATCCATCCTACTGGAAAAAACAATGGGAAAAATACTAAAAAAGCCCTAGAAATTAATTTGTATATCCACAAAACCCACAAATATTTTGTCAATTCCCTCAAATTTTCATTCTAGAAAGCCCAAAAATCAATATATGTAAATAGAATTATTTTATAATTAAACGTAAAAAGATTAATTTCAGAAATACAACAGTAGTTTTGTCAAGAAATTTGGTCAAAGCTGTGATGCACGGACACGACAGGGACACAACAACACGGAGATTTTTCAACATTTAATACTAGAGAAGTGTCGTACACGACACTGCACGATAGATCTTTTAGTATTTTTGCCAAAAACCAAAAGCTGATATGAACTTATATATATATTGCAACCAGGTGAATCTGTGCAAGTTGAAGATGAAGTTGTGGTGATCAACAGCATTGTGCTTCCAAACAAGACACTGAATGTTAGTGTTCAAGACGAAATTATACTCTAATTCCACACTATAACTTCACCTCCTTTTATGTACAATAACTATGTTATATATATATATATTGTTACGTTTACAAATGTTCATTCAATTTTCGGAATCTCATTCTTATAGTTATTATCCAGCAAAATTTGTAAATCGGCATCTCTCTCATTCAAATAAATGCTCGATTATTTTCACTGAAATTTACGTATTATGAACCTACCAGTATCTTGTGATCTATGGTGCACAGTGCACACACTTTTAAAAAAATTATCGTACAGTGTCGTGTTGTGTCGGATACTGTGTTCAACACCGTTTTAGTAGTAAATGTTGGAAAAAATTTGTGTCGCCGTGTTCATGCCTTGTCTGTATCCATGCGGTAGTCATTGTAGTTATTATTATTATTCTTATTCTTATTATTATTATTATTATTATTATTATTATTATTATAACTTTTGCTTATATGCGGAAGGCAATAATCTCTCATTTACATACAATATATATATATTTTTTTTTGAATTTTCTATTATGTGATGCTTCATATTAGGCGAATAATGCACCTAGTGCTAACTGCAGAACAGAACTACCCAAGGTAGAAAATATAAAAAGAAAAAGGTAGCAAGATCCATTCCATGGTTTTAATTTATTATGATACAGAGTCTGATCAATCTCACACAAATACAACAGTACAGCAGAGAGAGTAGAACAAATATTATAAATTAGGATTAGGATTGAAGATCAATGAGTATTCATTTTTCATTCCTTTTGTGGGTCTGCAAAGAAGCTGTTGATGGACGGCATGATTTCAGGTTTCCTATCGCGAACGTATTTTCTGAGAGCATGGTCTTTGTATTTCTGTCCCTCTGCAAAATTCTCCAAAATCCCAGCAGCTCTATTTTCCTTGTTCACCCTATTTGTTTATATATCAGTTATCACACTGATTAGATTAATTACATTTGGACCTCACACGAGATTGTTAAACTACAAGTCCTGACCCTCTTAGTCAAAATATTATACTAACGCCCCACATGAATTTCATAATTACAAAAAAATACCCAATTATTGGGGTTCCGTTAGAAATATTCCGTTAAGTTTTGGAATGTTCCGCTAAAACTTTGATAGAATCCTAAAACTCTCGTGGGAAGTAAGTGTAATATTTTAACTAAGAGGGTCACATCTTGTAGTGTTGCAAACTCTTTTGAGGTCCAAATGTAATTAACCCTTACATACAAAACAAAGTTTAAACAGATGATCAATCTTTGCGTTTAGAAACGTTATAGAGATTAATCGAGTAAATTGCACCCACAACCATGTGTTTTTCAAAAACAAAAAACTCAGGGAAAATCCTCGTTATAAAAATTGATTTAAAAAAACCTATGGTTTTAAAACTTGCTCACTACCCACTGTGTGCATTAAAATTACCAAATTCACCCTTTCTTTATAGATTGCACCCACGACCCTGTATTTTTAAAAAGAGCCCCAAGGAAAGCCCAATATTATAAAAATTGATATAAGAAACTCCATAATTTTAAAATTTGTTCGCTACTCCTGGACTCATCAATAACTAATTTAAACCAAATGCCAAATTTGTCCTTCTTTATTTATTGCATTGACTGCATAAGAACATTTTATCAAGACCTTATGTCTTAAAATTTTTGCACAGAAAACCCTGAAAATATAATATTTGATGTGATGCGCTTTGGCAGCTATAGAGAATGGCAAATTTGGTATGATATTTAAATCAGCAACAAATATTGAACAAGTTTCTAAAAATATAAGTTTTTTTCATCAATTTTTATAATACAAGGTATTCTTCCTTGCTCTTTTTGAAAACACGTGGTTGTGGTTGTGGTTGTGGATGCGTGAAGGTTTACGGTTTGCTTGGGAGAGACGTTTTTAGAAGATCAAAATTGAGATTGATTTGGAGGTAACTTTTAAGCTGATTAATGGGGATGTGGAAGGGCATCCTTTGGAGAATTTGATGATTGTCGTGTATTGATTCACAAGCCTTTGCAAGTTGAATTTCGGACGTAATAGGAGGGAAGGAAAGAAACAAATTGGCCGAGGACTGGAAGTTCTGGGAGGAAATTCCAGTGGATTTAGATGATAGTTTTAGTGTGAGCTTAGATCGATAGCTGATTCTTTTGATTTCTGTTGCTTAGTTTTACAACAACAACAACAAAGAAAAAGAAAAAGAAAAAGCAATGAAACCCAAAACAACTAGGCCAAAAATTTGACTTCATAGTTATGAATCAAGTCCGCAGGGAAAATGAGATGCAGCCTAGCTAGATTAAGCACAATTTTCCATTTATGACAAATTCTCAAAAAATGTTAAATTATTTATGTTCCCCGTAGATCTATGTAACAATTTTCAATTACACAGGTCGTTTGGCCGGTTCTTGAAAAAAAAATTCAATTACATATA
The DNA here is from genome assembly GCA_958496215.1 of Verbena officinalis. Classification (NCBI taxonomy): domain Eukaryota; kingdom Viridiplantae; phylum Streptophyta; class Magnoliopsida; order Lamiales; family Verbenaceae; genus Verbena; species Verbena officinalis. The sequence continues at coordinate 5,781,456 of OY292385.1, forward strand.
ATTTAAAAATGGCTTCTTGGACATTCAGGCAAACAAAGAAATAAACAACAGATGAGAGAGAGAGAGAGAGAGAGAGAGAGAGAGAGAGAGAATACCGGACTTCAGGGTTGATGCAGATATTGCGAATCAACTGAAAACCACAGATTCCCACCGCAACACCCATAGCTGCAAACAGTGGATACACCTACGTACGTACACACAAGTGCATCAGGAAACCCTTCCAGTAAAATCAACTACAACAACGAAAAAAAAAAAGAGGGAAAACCTCAGGCCTGATCCAGCGGCTGGCCATCTTCAAATTTAGACTTTTTTTCTTCTTTCAATTCCAGTAGCAGAGAGAGAGAGAGAGAGATCAGAATGAAGGGCACTGGAGAACACTCTCTTATTTATTTATTTATCTTGTAATTATTGCTTCGATTTAATTTACTCTAAATATTTTTATATTATTACAGCGCAGATAAGGTTCTTGTTATTGGAGAAGGCGAAATTAGATGATTGGCTTTTCGGCGGGGTATGGTTGGTCGAATCTGGCCCACACGACAGCCAATCGGTGACCAACACGCGTCCACCTCTCGAAATTAAAGTTTATATTATCTTCTTGTCTTGCTATAAAATAATAATACAAGTATGTATATATACTTGGGATCCGGTTGAAGGTTACACTGATTATATATCCATTTCTTGAAGAAGCTGCTTAACAGCTTAACGCTTAAAAGTATATATATATATATATGGATGTCTTCCTGCAGATCTGGCCTGGCCAGCTATGATCATCATTCTGCATTTTATATTATGAAGTTCTAATTGTGTGTAGTTATTAGGAAAGGGAATTAATAAATGAATTTGCTTGTGTGTTTATGCGATTACTTTGAAATTGATAATGGAGAAATGCATCGTTGATTGGCCGTTTTCAGTAGTTTACCTTATGCTTAGAAATCCATATAACAACTTGGAAAGTAAAGCATGCACTTTAATTTTCTGGTCTGTTTGTTTGTCGAGGGGATATAAACAAATCAAATTTGAACATAAACCTCACAACCTCAAATCCTCAATAAAAGTTGGAATTTGAGTTCATCCAACCCGGAAAAACATTATCGTTAAAGCTAAAACCTTAAAACTTTAATTTTAAATCTTAAACCGTAAATCCTAAATCCAATCTTAAACCTTAAACTCAACCTTAAATCCTAAACCTACCTTAACGTTAAACCTAAAACTTTAAACTTTAAACTTAAATCTTACCCTTAACATTTCCTGGGCCTCTCTCGATGGCCCAGCATAGATTATCCTCTTTGGATGGATTGGGCCTTTGTTTTTTGTTGCAGCATATATGAACTTGGTCCATTTGTCTCAACTTGGAATGCAGTATTGATTTGAAGGCCTTGTTTTGTATACAATCTCAACGGTCCAAACATACAGTAGGTGGAAGTTGGCGTTTTTGGACCGGGTGGAGGCGTTTTTGTGGGCTGTTTGGGAACTTCGTCAGATGCTATGCTGCTACTTCGATGATGGAATCAGCCCCGGTAATCCCGAATGTGCCGAAATCGTTGCTTGTAGGTCGACAATTCGTTACCATTTTCCGATCAATTTATATCCGAAATTATACATTTTGTCCTTTAACAACAAGGTTTCAAAATAATTCTAGAAGATCAATAAGAAGTAGTTTAGTGTTGCTTAGCAAGTAAATTCTCAAGAGATCGAAGTTTATATTAATTATATGGATGGAGTTATTGATATTGAGTGTCAAATGATAAACTTGGATCATTGGATGTAGTAGGTAGCCAAGCAAGGTCTTCTAATGTTATAAACGAGATCAGGGGATATAATGTTACATAGATGCTGAAATAAATGTGAACCAGTTTGATGATGGACCGGTACTGAAAATCCTCAAAATTTAATTTAAAAGATGATGTTCAAATTGAACAAGTGCATGTTTGACGAACATTTGGATGTTGTTGATCATGTAAAGAAAACTATTTTTATAGAATTTGTTTGAAGTTGAGCGATATATTCATAATATTGATAATATAGACATTGATACCTAATTGGATGGGATACGTGAAAATCAATCAAATCCTTTGTACAAACGTGGTAGAAAATTATGAGAATTATCTAGCGAAGAGCTAGGTTAATTCGAGATGATTACGAAATAGCACACAATGATCAGATTAATTGTGATTCGATGATTTCTCGTTTGATCCCAACAATTTTAGGCCAAACAAACCAACAACCAAATTAAGCAAGATAGATCAAAAACCTGTTAGATATGATACGACAGGTAATAAAGATATTGTTTGGTGGATAACAAACATTGGACACATCATCTGATTTTCAATCAAAAGTCCTGATTTCGCAATATATTATTATTTCACTATTTCAGTGACGTGAATCTTTCATGGACTGCCTGTTTTATTCTCGCATTTTATTGTCGGCAATTTAATTTACTTACTTAGCATGGAAATGAGCAAAGTTTATTATTATTATTTTAATCGTATATTATGACCGAGTGGGTCTATTCATAGAAGAAATTTCACCACGAAAACAGTTAGAACTTAGAATCGATCATAACCTCGCACGTTAGACCACCGTAGAGAATGAAGATTGTCTGCTCCCACAAATCCACTCATTAAAGAAGAAACCAAAGAGAAAAAGAATATAAAAAGTTAAAATTAATCAGCATCAGACAAAGCGACAGGTGGGATATAATGCGGAGAAGATTTGCAAGATCTCTCATGTCTGTTTCTCTCTCTTTTCCCAGGATTTCTTCTATCTCTCTCTCTCTATGATCTTCTATTCTTTAATAAAGTACTCTTTCTCTCTCTATGATCTTACAAAATCAACAAACCCCACCTTTCTTCCTTTCCCATATAATATATATATGGTTGTGCAGAAATTAAGATAAGTCATCTCAAAATACATCTGGAGTTCAATACATATTTCAGGTGAATAAATCTAACTGGGTTTTACAAGAGGGAAAAATGGCTGTCGAAGGAATTGTGAGTGATTGTTCTTCGGCTGAACTTCATATTCTTGCTGTTGATGATAGTCTTGTTGATAGAAAGGTCATTGAGAGATTGCTCAAGATTTCTTGCTGTAAAGGTATGATTTTTTTGAAAACCCTTTTCAAGTTTGAATCTATTCATCTCTCCCTCTATCTCTCTCATACTGAAATTGATTTTATTGATGGATTTGCAGTGACTTGTGTGGAAAATGGGATGAGGGCTCTGCAGTATTTGGGCTTAGATGGAGAAAGAAGCTCTGTTGGATATGATGTAAGAAAAATAGATCTCTCTATCTCTCTCTCTTGTTTTTTTATGTACTTCTGTGATATATTTGAGGTCTTTTAATTTATTGATCATTCTTGATTTTTACAGGGTTTGAAGGTAAACCTGATAATCACAGACTATTCGATGCCCGGAATGACAGGTTATGAGCTTCTGAAAAAGATAAAAGGGTCCTCAAAATTAAGGGAAATACCAGTTGTGATAATGTCATCAGAGAACATTTTAGCTCGGATTGATCGGTGTATTGAAGAAGGTGCTGAAGAGTATCTTGTGAAACCAGTAAAGCTTTCAGATGTGAAGAGATTGACTGATTTCTTATTAGCAAGTCAAGACAAAACACACAAGAGAAAGAGGAAGATGATGAGTTCATCTTCACCTTTCTTTCTGAATTCTCATCTTCTCAAGCGTCCGAGGTTGCTCAAATCTTGAGTTTTGTACACCTTCCAACTTACAACTAACTAACAATTCTCAAAAAAAACGAAGGAAAGTTACAACTAACTAACTAATTGTATATGATGAGTAGTTATTGTTCAGTAGAGATTGAATCGCTATACGTTTTGGAGGGTCGATTTTTCGCGATTCAGATCCTCCTTTTGATCAATTGTTGTGGTATCTTCTGTTGTACTGTGTAACATGATCGAGTTGTGAAAAGTGAGGTGTAATTATATTTTTATTTTGATCATAAAGAGAGGCTTTAACTAGTATAGTAAAAGATTTCATCACTTTCCAACTATCTTTTCCCAATTGAAGAAAATAGTTAAGTTCATAAAAAAATGCTGCTGTCCAACGCGTCATTGAGGAGGTTGAGCATAAAGTAGGGTCCCTTGCGAATATCCTTGAAGTTTACGCCATTTACAAAAAAATACCTTAGAATCTTGAAATATTATGAAAATTATCACGAGACTTGAAAAATATGACAATCACACTTTTAAATCTTGAGACACTTACAAATACCCCTGAATCAAGGATTGTAAACAATTTTATGTTAGTTTTATGAGGTATTAGCATATTTGGCAAATCTCAAGTTAATTTTTATAAATTTTCAAGATTTCAAGGTGTTCTGCAAAAAGTTATTTCATAATTATCCCCAGAAAGTAATATAGAAAGCATCTGCAATAGGAATATACAACAAAAGACGTTGTTTCTCACTACACACAGAAAAGACATTACATACTCTTGAATGAGCATTATTACTGATTTTCTTAAATGATCTACACAAAATAATTTACAACAAACAAAAAAGCAATACATTATTTCATACTCTAGCCTCATATCCTATTGTCACTAATACAGGTCAAAGACACATTAGATAAATTATACTTATACGCACAAGTCATAAATCTGGAAACAGAGTAAGTTTGACTGTTTGAGCCTATTCATGTTCATGATCCAAGTATGTTCATGGCTATGAGCATACATCTATAGTAAAAATCTGTCGTCATAAATCTACAACCAACCCAATCACAAACAAAACATCTTTTCCTTTTCCACCTCAATCACAAGTAAACCTTTCGGGCAACAGAGCAAAAATTTACAAGCAACCAAGAAACCGACACTTCTTCCTACTCTTTCCCAATATCCCATTATCAATAAACAGGGACTGCTGACTCATAAGATTGGTGGAGAAGTAAAGGTGTAAAACCATCCAAGAACAATAATATTAAATAATACTTATGAGCAGAAGTATTCTGAAAATGGAGGAAATTTTATTACACTTGCAATGAGCCTTTGTTTTAAGAGTGAGAGAGAGAGAGAGAGGCCACCTAGGCAAGAACAAACTATCTGGAAATCCAATTTGTTAGCTATCTGGAAAGTGTATCACTGAAAAAATGAAAGTCTGTCCAACCAACAGACAGCAAAAATGAATCCAACAAAAAATGGCTATATTCTAACATTTGTGACATAAAACCGCAACTTGAATACTTCATTCTAAAAGTGGCTCCTTCATATAAACATTAAAATAATTTTTTGTCCACATTCTTGTTTCTGTTGTTCATAAACTACACAACTTGTTTAGGATCACTTCAGGATTGGAGTATCCTCTAGTTTCACTTCGATACAAAGATATGCCCCTATTTTACTTTTTTGTTTTTGGTTCTACATCCCATTTATATGGGTCGAGCTGAGCATTAAGGTGCAAAACTATCTCTACCAATGATAGTTGTGTTCCTAGTGACAAACTCGATTCTTTGGTTAAACTAGCATAGTGCTGAACCGCTAAACTACGCCACTTAGTTGGTCAAATAGATTGGATTATGATGTACCCCTATTACTAATTCCATAATCAGACTGGATTATGATGTCATCTGAAGATTCCAAAAATCAACTCAAGAATAACAAGAATCTAGTAACTCCATACAAAAGGGAGTAGTATAAATATTAAAAGCTGCAAAGTATTTTGTCATCATCACCAGCAAACAATATACCTTATACAATAAAGCAATGTCAGGTTATCCACCAAAGACCAACCACATAGTCAAAAGAAGTAATATGTATTCCATTTCTCTATCACCTTATGTATTCACATAATAATAAGTCTTCTACATCATCAGCACAAAAGCATATTACACAATATATCGACCAAAATCACAAAACGAACTAGATTAATTGCTCTGTGCTTCACAATTAACATATATCTATACCCATATCTAAGGCTGCTGCGAAAAAAAAAGTCTCTAACAGTAAGAACACATGCTGACAAAAAAGAGAGACAGACCCAACAAACAAGCAAGTTTTCAAGGAACAGAGAGAGAGAGAGACCAACTCTTCTAAGACCTTTCAATCATGCTAACTGAACGAGCCAATCGAAAAGTCAAGCTGCCTCCATCCAATGTTGCCTCTGCCTCAACAGCTTCACACTCATACTGCTTCCTGCATCCAGGACAACGACCATCTTCCTCAAGAATCCTCTTGTGACAGAAAAGACAGAGCCGAAAACCACATAAACACGGAATAAAGCTCGAATCTGTGCAGTCCAAATCCTCAAAACATATTGGACACGATGCAGGAATCGGGCCAAGATTCTTACATCCCCAAACCGATCGATGGCGTTCTGAATTTAGTGGGAAACTGTATTGTTTTGACAAATTAGGCAAGCTCTGAGGGCGATAAGCATCATCAGGCCTCCATGCACAGCAACTTACAGGAGCAAGATTCTGCTTAGCAGTTCCTTCACTTTCATTGGTGTGGTCAGATTCTGTAGCTTTTTCTTCCTTGGCTGTGTATTCTTGCTGCTTTTTATCATTGGCAGCCAAAGCATCCGCCACAGCCTCCCAATCGTCCAAGCAGTCATCTTCACCAGCTTCTACTGCTTCGTCTTCCTCGCTCATGTTTCCTGAGCAGAAACCGTTACTGCAACTGCTACTGCTTCTGCCACTGCTGCTGCTGCTTCGGCTACTGGCGGTGAAATTTACCCCAGAATCGTTACTTCCCAATACGCTACTGCTGTGGCTTGTTGGGCTGTTAGAGGCCAAGGACTCAGAATCGCTGTAATGATGTATAGATGATCCATCTCCATAAATCTCCTCCTCACTTCTTGGCTTGATCTCCAGCTTTTCTATAGATCGGCCCCTCTCATTCCCCAACTGCACTGATTGACCTCCACCATTTGGCTCCACTTTACAAAAACCCTTGTTTTTCCCTGGAAGCATAAACAAACCCCATCACCAAGAATTACGGAAAACTACTTTAAAAACCACTTATACCGATCAAGATACATGCACTAGACTGATGAAGAATATTTAAGGATTAAGAAGTAAGGAAACTATAAACCCTCGCTGCTGTAGAAAGAAAAATGAAAGAAAAGCGAGATCTTTCACAAACCTAGAGAGAGCCACTGCTCACGACGAACATCGCTTTTCCTCTGCTTCAGTTTCGCCGAACGGTTCACCTAAATATCGAACAGGACAAAAGAAAATCACTCTTAGAAACTAACAGAAAATCAAAAGAAATCGGTAAAAAAAAAAAAGAAAAATTGGAAACCTAGAGCAAGCGATTATACAAAAGCTAGTTAAATCATAAAACTTCACGAAATCAAATTCAAGATTTTTCGCCCAAATAAAGAGACAATAAAATATAAATAAAAAAATAAAAAATCAGGAAAATGAAAAGAAAACCCAAATGAATCCAGAAACATGCAGGCGTAATGCAATTGAACAAGTTTCTCAAGAAAATTCAAATATATTAAAACAAAATGATATAGACATACCCTCTTTTTCTTGGCGAAATCTTTGGGGTTAGATGAGGCCATGGCGATGGAGGCGTTGGGGATCGAATCAGAAATCATGGCTGAGTCAACTCGTTCACGAATCTGAAAAGCCCTAAATTGATCGGAGAGATAGAGAGAAGAAGCTTTTGTGTGAGAGAGATAGAGAGACAGTATGTGGATAACGGAAACTGCTCTGCTTCGCTCGAACCCTTTTTTTCGTTTTTCTTTTTTTCCTTTACGACTCTACAAACAATAAAAGTGTCAGCTGCATAACTGGTAAGCATATATATAGGGCATCAACTGACGATATTACCCTTCATTTTCCCTCTTAATTTCTCTGTGGCCCATCGTAGATAAGCCGAATAGTGGTAGTGACTTTGCGGGGCCTTCTTGTAAGTATGCAACTAAAAATCTGTTTCTATGACGTACACTTGTTTTTTATTTGTTTTATTTCGTGAAGAAAGTAGCGAAGGAGACTATGAGGGTAAAAAATACTTGTATATGCAAGACTATGTTTGGGTCTCTCATTCTCTATGTACGAACGCCGCACACCGATACTTACACGATATAGTAATATGATTTTTTTTATATATTTATTATTATAGAGGTATCGAACACGCGCTGCATATAGTCTTTTTAACTCATTTAGTATAATGGTAAATTAGTTTTTCTTTTTTAATTTATAGAAAAATTCTTAAAGTTCTTAGTTCATTATTCATTATGTTACAGCGATAATTAACTGTCAAAATTGGCAGAAGGGCTAGAGTTACAAATGGACTAATAAAGTTGGACTAAAAGTACTTATCTCTAAAATATCAGGACTAACTTTGGAAAATATTATATATTATAGGACCAAAATTGTAATTTCTCCGAAAAATTACAAGAAGATGATGCAAACTAGGATAGTTTATGAAAAAAAAAAACTAAAATCAATCAACCGTTTTTGGATTTTTCATTACGATGAACTTGCAAAGTTGTGCTACTTTAGGGTAGATGTATGCAAATTTCAATACGTCGAACAATAATATTATTAATATCAAAGAAGTAAAAAACGTGAAAGTGTAACTTTTTAATCAACCATGTTTAATTAACCCATAAGGATTGGAAGAATTCTTTTAATTGTTTTGGTCGATCGCGAAACTTGGAAAAATGTGACAAAAGTGGAAAATTGTAATATTTTCAAACATTAGCTAATCTGTTTGTCCTCAGGTATTTGACTAAACTGCTGCGATCTTACTTCAATCTGTCTCTATTTTTATAGAAAAACATGGCGTGGATAGATTAAATTGAGTCCGACATTTTAATTAAATCATTATTGTGGATTTTTCCTAAGCAAGTGTGCGTATGTTAACAAGAATATGATAATAAGTTGAGTATTTAAATTTCACAAAAACTTTCCATAATTAGTATGTGATGATGTAAGATTTTGGGTGGATGATCGGACAATCATCGGCCTTTGAGCTGGTAGTTGAATTTATAGAAGCGAACGACCTCGGCCTGAAAACAATAAACAAGGAGTCACTTGATCGGAAGGAGTGGTTTCCAGCGTTGCACCGATCCGACGTTTAAGTCAGTAAATTTAGACTGAAAATGGTGAGAGAAATATTGTGCTCGAGAGTATTAAGTGTATTACCAACCGTAATAAATGAGGGAGTACTGATAGTGGAGCCAAATAAACAAATAGATACACATTTTAAGGTGTGCATTTAATACTCGACCACGGGACCTGCAACTACAACTGTACTTTAAACGGTAATGTGGCTAATAACTCCCATCAAACATCTTAAACCATGGTTTGACATGGTGACTTGGGGTCTGGGGAGCTCGGCGCTTGACACCTCTGACCTTGGTCAAATATTGGGGAACCTTTCCGCATCTAAATACCCACATTTTTGGCATTAAGTAAGCATTTTGGATCCCTAAATGCTTTAAACCCTAGAACAAACTCGCACTTCGGGCAATTTTCTTCTTTAAGCTTCCTTTGAATATCCCCAAGTACTTAAAGTTTATCTTTTTCTAAGAATAAGTGTTGACTTAGGCATTGGATGAGCTTTTCGGACAAACCCCGAGCCAATTTACCCTTGTTGTTTTTCGTAAGTGCAGCCAAGATAGATTTATAAATACATTCAGTGACACTAAGAGACTAAGAGACTGTTTACTGTTTATAAAAATAATCTAAAATCAAGATACATCAAACTGAAACTAAGAGACTGTTTACTGTTCTGCTCATTACAGGTGGTCTAGCAGGTTCAAGTTCTGTGTTTCTGGGCGCATTATTCTTTGGTACTTATGGGCTTGATGCGGTGGCAATTGGGCTGCGCTGCTGGGTCGGCTTGGGATTGGTTCTGTAGGGTGTAACAGCTTAACTTGTTGTACTGGTGTTAGGCTATATTGGCTTGTTTCTTTGGTTTGTGATTTGGTTTGGTTGTGCTTGGTTTGCACTCTAGAATATCGGCCTTTGGGTGGTTGTAATAACTCTTTGTAATTTTGCCTTGTGAGTGGTGGTAGGAGTCCTCGTGAAAACCCTACGATTCGAGCTTCGGCCAGGTTATAGAAAAAAAAAAAAAACCTAAGAGACTGTTTACTTCTCTATATTAGCCTAGACAAGGTATTTATCCCCCTTAATAAATTGTTTACTTTGATATGGTCTAGACCTTGTGGGAAGTAGTGGGCCTTGATTTCTTATATGCTTTTTAGCTTATTTCTATTTTAAATAAGTAGGAGTTTTTTTTTTTTTTGAAACCCTAAATAAGTAGGAGTTGATTTCTCAAATACTTCTAATTTCTTTTAGAAAAACAAAAATTACAAAAGTACTTTTATTTTTATTCTTTTTATTTGTAACAGTTCATATATAAGTAAGTAACATACCCGGTATTATATTCACAAGACATGAGCTAATTACATAATTTTGGTTTTAAATTATTTTGAGAAGATATAAAGGAAAGGAAATGTGCAATTGGTTTAAGATTTCTCAAGTCATGGTGATGGAATTCGAGGGGCATTAGACATTTGGCTTTTCGGTCTGTTACTTTATTATCAGTACTCTACTTTTACTTTTCAAACATGTTTCTTTTTTTTTTTTACTTTTACCTTTACTTTATAAATTACACAACTTTACTCAACTTGAGAAAATACATAAATTGTTTCTTATATTATCAATGCCAAAGATAATTCTATGTATAAAATATGAGAAACTATAATTAAGAGAATAGCACATAAAATTGGTGATATCGCACGCTAATCACTTATGATTGTAGATTTCCGATCCCCATATTTAGAATTAGGGAGCAAAAGTTGTGCTTCATATTTAGAGCTCTGCACGATGCACAACCCTAGCCAACTAATTTCTTGGAGAAGTTTAGTGCGATCACCAGGAAAATATCGAGGTCTCTTCTTCCATACAATAAGCTCAATTTGTGACGGTCAGGTCGAGGACTCAAGCCTTTCTTAGACTATGACTATTTAAGTTGGATAAAGTTTAGAAAACACAAGTCATAATTCGGTATCAGTCACCTGATCTGTGATAACCGTGTCGATCACTTACGCTCTCCTCAAACGGCTAATCACCATACATCACATGTCCTAAGCCTAGCTTAGTCATGATGATTACGTTAGAGCTGGATCAAATGCCTCTTGACATTCCTTCACTACTTGTTTCTTTTGCCTATAAATAGGCTTATTTATTACAGTTCGTAAGCAATCTTAATATTCTGAATTACATTCAACTATTCAAGTAACAGTAGGGCTTAATTACTTTGCTTTATTTCTCTCTCTAAGAAATAAATGCTAATTTACACATCAGATCAGGGGTTTTCGGACAAAATCTCGAGTCAATCGCCAATTTTCCTTTCAGGCTAGGTCAATGCTCGATAAGATCAATATTGCAATAATTCACCATCTAAATAACTGTAAGATTTACGAATCAACATCTCTATTGGAATAATCTTGCAAGACATGGAGGTGGTCTGAAATTTCTAGATAAATAAAATAAATATTGAATTTAAGATTGAAAGATTACATTCATGGATACAAAAAAAAATATTAATAATTTAAATTTGCTGAAATAGTTTATAGTAATCCATGGGGTTGTCAAGTGGAGTATGACAGGGTTTGTCCCTGATAAGGTTACAGCTTCGAACTTCCCTTGTTTCCATGGGATGAGGTATAATGTAAGTCATGATTCTTTTCATTACTAGGAATCGAATTCAGACCTCCACACTAGAGTAATATCTTGTAGTTATTGAGCCAAATTCCAATGATTTATAAATAAATAATTCCGCAACTTTAATTTTAAACTATAGGGCCCTTTAATTTTATAAAATCCCTGGTTGTCCCATATTTTGGGATTTTAGAATAACTTTAATTTAAAATTAAGGCCCTCAAAATCTGTAAATCTTTGAAATTAATGAGGTTGGTAAAACAGGTTTAATTTAAAGTTATTGGGTATGATGGTTCAACTAAATGGCCTACCTAAAAGCCACGCCTATGTCACTTTACCACAAAGGAATATCATTTTTGCCAAGTTGAACTTCCAAGTATAAGAAAATCATTTCAAAAACCTAATTCTTTTTTTTAAATTTAAAAATTATATAATTCATCCGTCAACTATCTCAAACTAGAGTATTAGGGATATTATTTTAAAAAATTGGATAATTCATCCCTTTTTTGGGAAATTACAAACAATTTTCATCGTATGTTCAATTTTTTGCTTGAAATTGTCACTTGATCTACACGTGAGTGTATTTTCCGGCGAGAGTAAATGAATTGTCAAACATTTTTTGTGTATCTTACATGACAATTTCAAGTAAATAATTGAATTTTTAACAGAAATTGTCTGTAAATTCCCAAAAAGTAAAGATTAAGAGACGAATTATTCAATTTTGGAAAGTAAAATCTGTAAAAACTCAATTTAGGAAAGTTAGACGAATGAATTGTGAATTGTGAAATTTTCCTAATAAAAAACCATCATGTATAATAGATGCTTGGTGGGTAAACTATAGAGCTCAATGATGGAAGGGCAATAACGTAATAGGAATAAAAGCGGTCCATTTGATGCTAGGGTCTTCCCTGACATGATAATGATATTTAAGATTTTGACATGTGTCTTCTAATTATTCATAAGACACGTATCAGAATCTTAAATATCTTCCCATGACCCTAGCATCAACCAAACCAATAAAATCACCACAAATGATTGCCATCATAAGACCATGCTCATATAATAAATTCACTGTTACAGCGGTAATAACGGCTTTGGCTGAATCATTAATTAATTATCTATTATCAACTTCGCATTTAATTTCGGACCTTAGGACCACATTCTATAGTTTTCTGGTTTATCTTTTAACTTTGTCACATGTTTAGAATATATACGAAACTCCAAGTAATCCGCATTCGCACCGCATCCATTTTATGTGATTTAAGATATTCCATGAAAAATCCCTAATTAATAATTACAGTGCAGATTAACCTGGCGTATAAGTAATCGACATTACTTACAAATTAAATAGAGTTAGTAAAAATGATGTCTCATTTGCTTAATTGGGCTTTTTTATAATCAAGAATGTTACATTGTAGCTAAGACATCACTCTCATTATGTAATGAAAAAACCAAATGAGAAAAGACCAGGTTAAAAATCTTTATGAATGTGACTATACGATGTTTATGTGAAATATTTGTCCACATATGGTATTTATTTGTAAATTAATCAATACATAATTTATCAAAAGGAAAAGGAAATAATCAAGTATGAGTATAAATATTGGTGCTTATTTACTTTATATAGGTTTATAACTCATTATCTAACATTAACTTTTTGGCTTTTTGCTTACTTTATAATTGTAGATGAATGAAGAATGATTAGGCCTGGTTTTGATTTTCTTTAAACTTGATTTATTCATCCTATTAAACAAATTAAGAATGTCCATGAGCACTAGTACAAACCAACCACCCCTTTTATTTGATTTGCTCCCAACTAAACACTTGAGTCTTTAGTTACAAAAATTCATTTAAAGAAATGATAAAGGAAAAGAGAAATGGGCAATTAGTTACTTTATGGTCAAATCAAGTGAGGAAAAATACGTAAAACCAACCACGCTTATTGGAAACGGCGCCGTTTCTCTTGTATCGTTTATTTTACGATTTTACCCCCTACAGCTATATATAACCGCAGAGGAGAGAGATAAGAGAGTAATGAGCAAGTCCGTGACGTGAAGGTTCTTTCGCACCCACCTGTCACCTTCCCCGGCCACCGCAATGCCGCCGGAGATCCCACCGGCACCACCACACCTAAGCTAAATCCATTCGTCTGATACACATTCTCCCTCAGATATCATAGTTGATTCACAATGTCGGGTTATAACTCCAGTAAGCAGACGAAGGCACGCGACCTGAAGCACCGCGTCCTCACGTGCATCTACAAGCTCTCGGACAGGGACACCCACTCCGCGGCTGCATCGGAGCTCGAATCCATAGCCAAAACTCTCTCCGGCGAATCTCTGCCGCCTTTTCTCTCCTCCATCTCGGCCACCGACTCCTCGGACAAGTCACCTGTTCGCCGACAGTGTGTCCGGCTCATTTCAGTTCTCTCAGAACACCACGGAAATTCCCTCTCGCCGTATCTGTCCAAGGTCCTCACCGCAATCGTCCGCCGCCTCCGAGATCCTGATTCGTCAGTCCGCGCCGCCTGCGTCGCCGCCTCCCTATCACTCTCATCGCACCTCACTTCTGCTCCGTTTACCTCCATTACAAAACCATTCCTTGAAGCTCTCTTCGTCGAGCAGGATTTCAATGCCCAGACCGGCGTGGCACTATGCTTGGCGGCGGTAATTGAAGGGTCGAGAAATCCTGACGCTGGAAGTTTGAGAAGATTGTTGCCCAGGCTCGAGAAGTTGGCGAAATCCGAGAGTTTCAGAGCGAAAGCGGCGGTTCTATCGCTGATCGGGAGTCTCGTGGAAGTCAAGGGAGTGCTGAGTGATGGTGGGAAGAATGTGACTAAAAATTTGGTCATGCGTTTGATGGAGTTCTTGAGTAGTGAAGATTGGGCTGCGCGGAAGGCTGCAGCGGAGGCGTTGATGAAGATCGCCGCTGTGGAGAAACACGCCCTGTTGGAGTATAAGGAGACGTGCTTGAAGACTTTTGAGGCTAAGAAATTTGATAAGGTCTGATTATTTTTGGATTCTTGTGAAATTTTAGTTTTCATTTAATTTTTTGTAATGTCCACTGTAATCAGAGACGTGGGTTGATATGATCAGGTAAAGGCAGCAAGAGAAACTATGAACCAGATGATAGAGGTTTGGAAGGAGATTCCAGATCTACCGGATGAGGTTTCACAGCTGCCTGAATTAGAGGCATCATCTAAAGGTACGCCACATAATTCGGTTAATCATTGTTTACTGCTTTTTTATTTCTGTAAGTGATCTACGTCTTACTCAATTCTTTCAGAATTCAATGTTTAAACTCGTGACGTGAATGTTTGCAGCATATATTTGTGAATTACAAACAGCCGCATGCTTTATTGCCTTAGTTATTTTCGTTGCATTTTCATATTGGGTTTCTTCAGTGAGTCTAAAACACACATCTTGTTGATTTGTCCATAGTATAGGTGTTTAGAACAGTTCATGGTATAGTTTCTTTTTTGTTGATTCCTGTCCAGGTTATCCCTTCACTTTGTTTTTATACGATAAGATCTGTAGTTCCGTCATCTCCTACAACATCTTCTTTAGCTCATTTTTGCTTAAACTCTGCTGTTGCTTCGTTACAGAAAATGCTAGTGATGGTCGTTACCCTCCTGGCTCAAAAGCTCTTGGATCTTGTACCACTCAAATTAGGAGAAGAAGCCTTGCAGGAGGCAGTCCAGCAAGCAAGGCTCAATTGCCTGATGGTTCTCCTGTTTCTACATCCAGGAAAAGAAGTCCTCTTTGGGGTAATGATAACAAAATAGGCACAGCAATGTTCCGTAAGTTAGATCGGAAGAAGCCCTCTGATGTGAAAATTGAAATTGTTTCTGGGCTTTCTGAGGATACCCCTTCAAATCATGATGAGAGACTTTTCGCATCTGTTGAGAGAGAGAAGAAACAATCTGCAAAGCCAGATGTCAAACGTGCTCTTTTCAATGAGGACAGTGGCAAGCAGAAGCTAGGTTTCTTTAGAGGGGGTTCTCGAGTTGTTCCATGTGGTGATGTCAGTGTTGTTGTTAGTAATGAAACTGGAGATGCCTTCAGGAGCCAAAGAGAGAGTGACGACCTATCTCTTATTCGAAAGCAGCTTCTTCAGATTGAGAATCAGCAATCCAATTTGTTTGAGCTTCTTCAGGTATTTAACATTCTTCTATATGCATTCACTCTCATGAAAAAATCAGAGTCCCCACGAGCGAAAATTTACAATATGAGGCAAAATATGAATTAATGAATGTTGTATGCTAGTTGTAATTAAATTAATTTTACCTTGTGCACTTATTCATGTCTTTGGTGTGGTAAGATGATCAAAAGTAGTTAGGATATAGATACTAATAATTATATGTAATATTTTTTATATCTTGTTTGAAACTTGTCATTAGAGGTATTTGCATAATTTTCTGATTTCAAAAAGCTCAAATTGTAAAAAGTTAAAAAGTGTAGTAAAAGTTGGGGGTGCCGAGAAAAAAGTACAAATGCACTTTTAGATTATAGAAAAATAACTTAAGTCGCTGAACAAAGCACACCCGTAGAGGTGCTTCTAGCTTATTTTAAATAGATGTAGCAGAACAAAACACTCAATTTTTTAAACCTAAAAGCAAAAAATTCACTTCTTTTTTAGAATTTGCAAACGATATCTTTCTTCCTTCATGTTTGCATTTATGTTCCATGTTAGATTAATTTTCCTGGTAAGCAAGTGGCTGTACCTCATCACAGATTGAAGCATATTTCTTACATTTGTTATATTAAATATGAAATCAGAGATTTATGGGGAGCTCACAGAACGGTATGCATTCCCTCGAGGCTCGTGTACATGGCCTCGAGCTAGCTCTGGATGAAATATCATATGATTTAGCAGTCTCAACTGGAAGGATGTCAAAGAACAGTTCTGCAACCATGTGCTGGAAGCTACCCGGTTCAGATTTCTTGAGTTCAAAGCTCTGGAGAAAAGCAGAAGCTCGACGTTCTTCAACTTCTCTATTACCTCCTTCAGTTCGTGGTAACCCATTGGCCAGAATTTCTAGTGGATTTCCAGAAGTATCCTCTAGTGGAGTTTGTAAATAATATTGCTGGTTGATGTTTGTGGCTCTATTATCGGCCTATTTTGAATCCCATGTCGATATATATTACTCTTGGAACGAAATCCATTAGAAATTCTTAGTTTGAGAAAACGGACGACTTCTGCTTCCGGCCTGAAGTATGGATGCATATAATAGAGAAGCTTCTGCTTTCATTTCTACTTTCTTTGGCCCTTTTGTTGGTATTGAGTATTTCTTTGTATTCTTTTTCGACTTTTTCGACGTTATTGGGTTGTGAAAAGATAGCATAAGGTCATGAACGATGATGATGATGGTAGCTGCATGCCTGTGTCATGGATTTGAACTTTTAATGAAATATATATATTCACTGGAATGGATGTCTGAACAAGGACCACCAGCAGGTTGGTGTAGAAGGCTTATGTGTTACGTCCCCTTTTGCATGTTATTGGGGCCTTGGTTGGTGGCATGCATAATCATATATAGTGTTGATAATAATTTCTAAATTCTCTCGCCATTCACATATTGCATCTTTTGATCGATACACTAAAATCTATTATGCACGGATATTGCTATGATGGTTTATTTTAGAAGTACTAGCAGGGAGCGTTGCATATAGTTGTCCAATTCACATCAGACGAGGCTGGAAAGAAGAAATTTCATTTGAAATCCATATTTTATTTATTTATTTATTTTTGGTCGAAGAAAAGTTTAGGTAGGCGGATCCGTACTTTATAATACTATAAGAGTATAGATATAGAAGAGTGCATCATAATAAACCAGATTAATGATTGTTTTTTCTTTTTGTTTAAAAGAAAAAATACAACAAGAAGATCTTTAGGTAGTTGTTGGCATGCAATAAAGAATTTGTCTTCATCATGTAGGAGAGATTCGGCAAAATTACAATGTTTTAAATTCTATGTACAAAAATGAAGAATTCTGCAGTTATCTAAAAAAGATACAAAAGCCAAGAATACTCAGTGGGGCGATCGCCACCACCCGCTCCCTACTAGCTCAGTCATTAATTACAAACTATGATCTACGGATCACTTCTGAAAATCTTATCCTACTATTTCGTGTCCGACATCGTGTCCGACATTTTTCTATTGTCAAATATCGAAAAAAATTCGTATCGCCGAGTCCGTGTTTCATAGATTACAACTCACCATATACTTGCTTTGCATTAGGTGGTAATTGGAAAAAAAGATTGTATAGAGTTTTAGTGCCACGGCTATCATCGACACTACACCTACAAACTAAAAAACAAGTAACAAGGGGACAAAGATAGCCAACAATTTGGGCATCAATAGTTTGGGAGCCTGTGATGCACGGATACATACATGATAATACGAACACGACACAAACACGACGACATGGATTTTTTTCCAATATTTACCACTAGACAGAAGTCTGACACTACACGGGCTATAATTTGAAGAAAATAGATGAATAGCTCAAGAACACCATATTATTACTTAACGTAAAGCAAAACGACCTTGTATTGTCCCAGACACTTTTCCTTCCAAGTGTAATATGAACGTAAAAAACCATTTGCAGGAAACTGCAACGAGTCTCTTTTAAAGAAACAAAATCAAATCAAGAAATTGCACAACTTATATAATTAAGTCCCAACTTTGTTACATGCTATCTAATCTTAACTAGATTCGGTATAATCGTACAATCATATCAACCAGCTATGCATAGCGTAGAGAAAGCATTATTTGAGAAACCAACATCAGAATTACCGAGTATAAGGCAGCCAAAATTTATTCCGTGTTTTGATCAGTAAGCCCTTCCTTGAGAGCCTTCTGCAAAATACAAGAATAAATCAATTAGGCGATCATGCAATAACAATAGAATGCGCCAATGAGGAACATCGAACAATTCAAACAAGAGTTCAAAACCCAAGAAAAAACACTCTCTAACTGTATGGGTTGTGAGAATTTTAGCTCGCATATGTTGTGTTTCTTGATAGATTGATGGAAATACGTTTTATCCATGGCATGGCAAAATTTCGAAATACTTGAAGAAATTAAGAAAACTCTTGGTGATTGTCTATGAATCAATAATCAGAAATAACATTTAACTTCTAACGGCAACTTGAATGGTCCAATTTAATTCATAACAATTTGACTACATACAGCCACTCTTAGTATATGTATATATGCACACAATTGCAAAAATGATCATTCCCTCTTGTTCATCCAACTTATGCAGAAGTTGGCATTTCCAGGGGTTACTCGAGGTGGGTCTAATTATCATTATAATTTACACTTTTAATATTCTATTTGCTACTAAAACTTATTTGGAAGTCAGGGGTTAATTAATCTGCCATATACCCACATTTCATTTTGACTCGGTTGCCCACTATTCAGCAACATATAATTCATTAAACATGAAAGCGATTTAGTTGCAAGGAAAATAATTAAAGGTAAAATTATAAATCAAACTGACCTTAGGAAACAAAATTTGGGATGTTGAGGGTTTATGGTTGGTCAAGTAAACTTCATGCTTGAGAGGCAGATAAAATTGAGTGGGATATTCTTCAGGTACTATTTGTATGGTTTTATAATTTTTTCTTTTATGAAAAAAAAATAATAATTTAGGCATTTCGGTTTCCACCAAAAACCGAACCAAACCTACTTTGGCTCGCTTTTGGTTCCCAATTTTGGAGAAACGAAATTCGCTTCAGTTCGGTTTCGTCTGAACAAACACACGTCTCAGGGAACAAACAAACACGAAGTTAAAGCAAACCTAAACGCAATACTATTAGTAATAAGACAATCACCCAAGAGATCTATCAAGATGGAAGAGGAAAAACTTATGCATAATGGCGGCACTTTCTTAGATCCTACAAATATAAACTTCATTCACCTTGAAATCCATGACGCTTTTTGCAAGGTTTTCTGGTCTATCCCAGACAGGAGAAAGAAAACCCTCATATTGTATATGCTCGAATATAAATTTAAATTTTGTTAATTCTGGCCTCTTTCCAAAGAAAGCCATCAATTTTGATATGATACTGTTAAAAATCAGTCAGGTCACGGAATTGTCCTTGTTGCTTGGATATTTCTGATGTTATTTGCAAAAACATTTACTTAGCAGACGGTTGTTCTTCTCAGAAAATTTTTGATCTTTTATTGGTTTCCTAAATAGCACTCCAACCTGGATGCACTAAGGGCTAAGGATATTAAAGAGTTTCGGCCAGTGTGATGTCAGACATTTGATGAGGAAAATATATACAGGCATTGTGAGATTCTGTGAGTTATGTACAATGCAAGATGCGTTTTTTTATTAAGGTAAAGCTCATCAGAATTTTCGCACCTGTTGCATTTAAAACTCAAAACTTCGAAGTTGCAGCGAATCTGCATATGTCTATGAGCATCAATTTTACTCTTGTTTAGGCTGTGCTAGTAGTTACAAAGGGTAACCAAGTATTTAGCCATGTTGAAAGCCAAAGGAGATGTTTCAATCCAAAATGTACTGACATACCAGTTGGAATTTTACCCTTAGGCATCACCGTGAGCAGAAAAAGGTTTAAAGAACGGCTTCTTGAAAGGACTCCAACTTTCAAGCACAACACTCGAGTGAAATCCTATAGTTAACTATTGAAGCTTGTATCGACAGTCAGAACAGCATTTGCAAGGAGAACAAGGGATCACGAAAGCAACTCAACTTGTGTTTGTCCAACTGCCACTATTATTGTTCACTTTACACTTTGTTTGGAGTATCAATCTCATTACTCGAGAGCGACTATGTGCAATATAACAACACAAGGCACAAACAGCGCATTTACTTATGTTCCTCAACCCTCACTGTGCGATAGCCCATACTTAATGAGTTTAATCCCACAATTTCATGATCGGTATGCCTTTCGAAACAAAAAAAAAGGAAAAAAAAAATGTTTAGCATCGGAAGGGAGAAAGAAGTTACTAGAATTAGCTCATCGTCTATCTATGACTACCAGAAAGCAACCAAAACCAGCGTATGTACGCGATTCTACTTTTGATATAGACAAAAGCATATGATAATCCAAAAGCCAAAAGGTTCAAATGATAATAATAGGGACTGAGCAAAGATAGGGTTTCTTACGGTTTGAGCATTGTGCCAGGAGAGGCCACGATACACATTGACGGAGAAGGTAGCCGTTAGATATATAGTGGCCACGCCAAGCCCCGCCGTGAACGCCTTAAACGCCAAATCACCAATTTTGCCCCCCGCACCCATTTATACTCAACGCCTCCACTCTCGCCGGTTCGTTCGCGCGATTTCTTCCCTCTTCGTCTCTCAGCTAGCGCAACTGAAAATTCCTCTTGACTTTTATCCCAAGAAATTCAGATATTTGTGACCTAAATCTGTAAGAATTAAGAAAACCCAAGCCCTAGTCCTTACAATGGAAAAGGGGTTTATTTGGTAGCGGTTGAAACTTTAGGTATTACCATTCGGCCCTTACAGATACTGCAAATTTCAGTTTTGGTTACATATATATTTAAAATCATGCGCAAAATTACATTGTTCAAAATTTTAATATTTTCTTTGAAATATCTCTATTATTTTCTTTGAAGATAATGTATTTTTGTAACTACGAAGACATAAATAAAAAGTGAAATTCAATAAAATATATGAGTAGAATATGAATGAGAAAACTATATCAAATTTTCTAATCCCAACTTATAATAAGTATATAAAACAGATAACAACTCTTAATTTTAATAGGAATAATTACACAAACCCCCTAGTTTTTAAATATTAAAAAATATATGAATCAACATATATTTCTAGTAAAAACAATAAATCTTCTTTTCTTTCTTTTTTGAGCAATAACTTAATTATTTAGTATGTTGAATTTCTAGTACACCCCTAAATGCACAGCCTACAACTTATGTACAAAATTCAGAGCCAAAAGCACAGAAACTAACTTAATGAGACACATTACGCATCCAGCACAAATACAATCCATGGTTTCAATAACATGTTTTTTTGACATGGGATAACATAATTTCCCAGATCAAGAACCCTCTCTCTGTCTCTCTCTCTCTCTCAATTACATTTTCCCGTCATTCTTTCTTTCTTCATCGGAGATTATATTATATATCTCAATATTCTCTGTATTTCTTCTTCAATGCCACCACTTCTTCTCAGATAAAGATATCAACTGCAAATTTCAAAAAAAGCATAGATTTATCAGCTATCCAACAAGAAATAGGCAAACAAATTCTTGGTAATTACACACGTGCCATGAAAGAAAAAGCATATCCCACAACACCAAATGTCAGGTGGCTTAGTGGAATGAGACACTAGATCACTTAAGCAAGGTCTCGAGCTCAAACCCTAGTTTACATGGATCAACTAGGTTGGGACGCCCCCAATTGGACATCTGTAGTAACCGAACCCGGAAAAACCGGGTGGGAAACCATAAAAAACGAGAAAAGGCATATATTCCAACCATAATGCATCCAAGTCTCGGACATGGTAATTGGTACAAATGGGTGTTAATAAGTAAAGACAAAGAATTTTGTTATTTGGGATTCATTAGAAAACCTCAATTACAAGGTCCAAGGAAAAATGATCATCAAGACCAACGTAAATTTAAAGGAAACAGCACATCTCATGCGCTTGAGCAAACTATACATGCAGTCAATCTGATAATACTAAAACCAGATATATAGAAAATCAAAACAATAGAAGAACTTCTGCATAAATAAAGATTGGAAGATGGAGAGAAGCGTTATTGAAGTTTAGCATGGGGTTGGGATTATGGCTGAAAAAAGAATCAATTAGCATGGGATTCAGATTATGGCTGAAGAAAGAATCAATTACGGATTGGTAGTTAAAAATTCAGCTGGTTTTAGCTCAAATTTAAGTACAAGTCTGGATATCGCCGTTGTGCCCACGTCGACCAAAACTAATTATACCACTTGGTGTGCCACGGGGCACACAAAACCAGCCACACAAACTTTATCACGATTTGAGTATATTTCAACCTCCTATTCACGTGTTTTCAAATTTCAAAACTCTAGCTTAAAATCGGAAAAAAAAAAAAAAAAAAAAAAAAAACGAGTAGGAGGTTGATCAAGAGGTATGGTTAGATTAGGTTGACGGGGTTGCGACGATGATACCCAACAAAAACCATTAGAATATTCTCTTAAGATTCCATAGGGAAAAGAATAGGTACCAAAAAGGCTCACTCAAAAGTGGTTCGGTTGCTCGGGGTACCAAAGTGCAAAATATCTAAAATGTTGGGTACTTTAATATAATTAACCCATAAAACAAACTCTTCTTTCCTTTTTTTTTTATGAAATTCGAAACTCAGCTCAACTCAACCCGTTGTTAAAAAAGCAATGATACACGTGAAAAAATATTAAACTACTCGACCTCGACTAGTATACTAATAAGACCAAGTTCAAACTCAAAAAGAAACACAAAGCAACGGTTAGCAGTCACTTGGTTGAGTTGGGATCAATTCGATTTTACACCACTATTTCAGGTTGAAGTGAGAAACAGTTGTGACTTGTGGCGTGACCACAGGAGAAAAACTCGACTATCGAAGTAAGCTAACAATTAGGAATAAATCCTAAGTCATTGAAAAGTGCATAAAGACTCAAGCTTTGAGGTTAAGCATCATTAGTACGAGTAGCCATCATATGATCATAAAACACAGAAAGAAAAAGGGCAGCAACCACAGATTGTTTAATTTCTTTCTTGAACCAAATACGTGTAGAGTTTAAATTTGAAACAGGTAAACACAACAGATTTAATTTGCAATGAGAATGCTATAACACATGATAACGAGAGAAGAATTCGATGTGGACCAATGCAGCAATCACATGCTGTCAATTATTGAAACTAAACTAATTCAGGTCAGATTGCATAACATCTCTCATAGACTGCCTTGCATGCAATTAATTGCCTCGTATTTTAAGTAGCATTACACGCATGAAAAGATTTCCGAGCACAACATTCAAGTTACCGAAATTTTGTGTATAAGTGGCAATTAAGCACAGTTAGATAGAACGTGAAGTTGTACTCTAGTAACAAAACAAGCGTATGACGTGCATGAATTTTCAAGCTGACAAGAAATTAGGCAAAAGGCACAAAAAAAAAAAAGAAAAAATTCATCGAGTAACATATCAAGCTAATGCTGAAATAAATATGCATGCATTAAAAGCTTGTACCTGTCGAGCAACTTGTACCAACCGCCTATTGTCTCGTGATGACTCCAATAACAAGCTTGACTTTTGTTGCTCCAGCTTCTTATCCCCACGTTCAACTTCTCCAGTTTTCTTTTCTGTCTCAACAGAGCCATTCACTTGAGACTCACCAAATGGTTGTCTCTTTCTTTTCCTTTGAAATGTGTATTTGATAACTCTTTCCTTCGCATTGGACGAATTCAACCCTAAACCATGTGATGACATGTCATCAACTTTCTCAGCATCCATTTTACAGTCCTCATGCATCGTCCCTATATCACAAAGTTTCAAAAGATCATCTTTTTCACACCCTACTTGAATTTGTACTTCACCTTCATCTTTGGACAATTTTGGATCCGTCTTTGAAGCATTCTCACCATAACTAGCACCGTTTTTTACTGATATAGGTTTTCTTCGTCTAAGAGCTCTCTTCCTTTTCTGAACAAAAGATTGGGAGCTCTCAAGCTTGATATCTGCCAATAGTTTCTTCTCAAGTTCACTCAGATTTTTACACCCAGAGGCTGGTGCTGACGTGGCAGCGTATTTGCTTTCCTCCTCCATTTGACCATTCTTCTTATCAGCTTCCTCGGAAAGACACAAATCTCTATCCAAAAGATTCCTTTCACATGCACGGATTCTATGTGTACATCCATTTCTGTACAAACCAGGGTCTTTGCCTCTCAATATTATATTAGGCAAATCTCGAATCCCAATATAAGCACCACATGTGCACATTACGTTATTGTGGCACTTATTGCATTCATTACTATTGCTTGTATATGGTACATTTGCATCACAAGGCACTACAGGAGATCTTGTTGAAGGAACTAATTCAGTGGGCTCATTTGAATAAGTTTTCTTCTCCTCTGGTATTTCTCTTGAACGGGCATTGCCAAGTTCATTAATATAATGCAAATTCTCATTCTTTACCCTTTCGAGTTCAGACTGGACTTCTCCCAACTCGTCTCTGAGATCTCTTACAATGTCTTCAGCTTCTTGAAGTTGAGCTTCGAGTTCATCAATCTTCTTCTGCTGATTCAATGATGATGCTTCCGCTTGAGTAATCTGAAAAATTGACTCACATTTATATATGAAATGTTTTCCATTTTTTAACAAAAGAAAATCCTTGAACCTCGAGGAATTCAAATGACTCACTTCTTCCATCAGAACAAAGGAACATCATATACTTAAAAGTAAACCGATATAGCCGTACGAACAAGTTTATTTTCATTAAGAACCAAAATCACTAAGAAACGAAACCAGAAGCCAAACATAGACAGCCATCAGACCCATGAAAGAAATCAACAGAATTTTGCAGATGCAAAATCAAGACGTCTCAACAACACATTCAACCCAAAAAAGAAAATCAAATCATGCAAGAAAACCCAGCTGGAATTGTTCTTCCAAAAAACCTATCTGAAATTTAAACTTCAAATCAGATAATTTCACCTGAGAATCCATCATTTGCTTGAGGCGTAGCAGCATTCTCACACCCTCTTCTTTTGCCGCCTTCAGGTCATGCTGATACCTAACTGATTTCTTCTCTGATGCCATAACCCTCGCCGCTGCTTCCTTAGATATACTCAATATTATATCAGCATAAGCCTTCTTCAACGCCATCAGTTTCTGTAATAAATTCATAAAATTAAAGAAACGAAAGAAGATCGCCCCCACCACACATGCCCACCTCTGATTTCTCTCTATATCTACAGACATAGCTGAGAAATCAAAGTTAAATACTCTAATAAAGCTCTGGAAACTTAAAAAATCTACCCCATTTCTAAAAACTTCAACAAATGAAAAGAGAAAGATCGATTCTAAAAAAAGACACCTTTAGTCAAGAAATATAATTAGCAACTTCTAATAAACAAATATAGCTAAAAAAAGAAGACCAAAAACAGACCACCATCTCGCAAGTAATTAAAAACAAAAGAGATTTTGTTTCAAAAACAACAACTTCAAACCCTAAAGAAATCACATGAAAAGGGTCGAAATCCAAACCCCCAGAGAAGGAATGCAGTCAAACGAAAAAAGAAAAAGAAAAGCACAAGAACGGTTAAGGGTGGGAATCAGTTCAGGTAGTTGGTGGGGCTGTTCAATAACATAAAAATCATCTCAACCGCCGCGGAGACAGAGACCGCCGTTGGCTGGAATCTTCTCAAAGGGGTGTCGGAACTTACCTCGTCGGCGTCCATTGCAGTGATTCCTTAAGAGAATCGACTTTTTTTTTTTCTGAGGTTTTCCGGACCAAGAGTCTTTTGTTTGTTGGTTTTTAATTTGTTTTTGCTCAGCAGAAGCTGTCTGTTACGAACTGAAACTTCTATTGGTGGAATGTACGATTTTACCCCTGAAGGAGGAGCGCATTTACGGAGGACAATAGGACCACTGGAGTGGTCCCACTAACTGTGACATGGCTATTTAGTGTACTTACACGTCGGTGGATACGTGACCTGGTGCATGGAACTGGTTTTTGAAGGGAAAATAAATGTTTTAGTAAACAATTTCACTATGTGGAGAAGAATTTTGATTCTAACTCTATATGGAGACTGGAGAGTAGCTATGTGTATGGGTACTAACACGACAATATAGACACGGTACGATATGAATATAGATTTTTTTGAAAATATAGGACACTACATAAAAATCGACACGGCAATTAAAATATTAATACAAAATTATTACTCTATTCTATAAATGAATAAAGAATTAATACCATGTTATTTTCATCCAACAATAACGACCCTATATTAACGCCACAAACTGTCAAATAGTGATGTAAGTGTCGGCTCAGTCGCTTGATATAAATTGTCCCACTCAAAACAACGTTAATTTTTCAGTGAAGTGAGACTCACTACCTTTAAAGTTGCGCAGTGATGTAATATTTGCACGCGACGCCCTTTTCGAGCCTGACGATGTGGCCAATAGGGCTCGCCTTATTGGGGCTGTCTAGAAAGGCCGAAAATGACCATTTAGGGTATTTTCTGAATGATTTCTTAACATCAAGGAGCCGGACACGCATAGGATCGTGGTGCCGGTCCGATCTGACTATTTGTAAAAAGAAGAGAATAAATCATATTCCTTGACTTGACACAAATTTTTGCCGGCACAATGATGAAAATAGTATTCTCAAAGTGAAAACTTTTCTTAATGATCATTTTACAATCAAGGATTTGGGTTTTGCAAAATATTTTTTTGGGATTGAAATTGCTAGATTTGAAACTGGAATCTTTTTGAATAAAAGAAAATATATTCTTGACATTTTAACTGATGTTGGAATGATTGGTATCAAACTAGCTCTTACTCCTCTACCAAAGGGATTGAAACTTGTTTCTGATGATCCCAATAAACTTTTTGATCCAGAAAAGTAGAGAAGAATAGTTGGTAAATTACTTTATTTGAATATAACAAGGCCAGATATCACATATGTTGTCCAACAGCTTAGCCAGTTTGTTACTTCACCTTGCAAATCTCACTAGGAAACTAATCTTGCATGTCCTGATATATCTTAAACATTCTCCTTCTAATGGTTTGTTTTTCCCTGTTTGACCCTCTTTACAGTTGCAGGGTTATTGTGATGTAGATTGGGCAACTTGCCCTAACACAAGGAGATCATCAGATCAGTCACAGGATATTATATATTCTTAGGTGGATGTCTCATTTCATTGAAATCAAAGAAGAAAGTTACAGTCTCCCGCTCAAGTGCAGAGGTTGAGTAATGACAGCATGACAATGTTTAGCATTTCTTGTACACGCTTTTATTATTTTTGACCGTTGTAATGTATCTCTATATATAATAGAGATCTGCTGAGGTAAACATTAACTTTACTGAAACAAACTAAAATCTAGGGTTCTAAACCCTTTTTCTCTCTCTGCACAAGTCTAGCTGATTCTCTTCAATTATGACTAAAAATACGAATTCTTCCCCCAAATAATTGACCAAACCAAGCCAACTCGACCATTCTTACTGATTTATGCCAGTCCTGTTGTATCAATGAAGAAAATATATATATGTATACATGATATTTTTCATCACAATTTAAAAACACAACACCACAAACCCCTCTCACCCGTGCAACCCCTCTATATGAATTGGAGCAAATGACAGAAAACAATATACAAATAACAAAGTGAAAACTGAATCGAACCAAAAAAAAGACAAGGGCGAAGAAAAAATAGCCCTTTATCTATTTGACTCAAACTCACTCACACACTTTATGATACAGAGACAATGTTGAGCTCAAGTGGCCTCAAAGCTCCTTGAACAATCTCTTGAACTGATCTGTTTCGCCTACAAACTTCTGACAATTCTTCGATTGGAATCATAAGCCCGTTTATTGCTGCACCAGAAGCTGCATCTGACAAAGCTTGCAAAAATCTTGATCTTTCCACTTCTGTAACAGCATTTGATGGAATTAACGAGACGCTGTTCTTTGCCCATTCGATAGCTTTTGCACCGTAGGCTCGAGTCAGAGCTAATAGTGCATATGTTACCTAGAGCAAAATGGTAAAACACGAGTTTCAGAGTAACTACTAATAACCTCAGAGCTACAAGTTGAAACTAAGAGTTGGTCCTAGGGTGCTTTCAGCTTCTAGCTTTATTTCTGCTTAAAATAAGCAGAAGTTGGTTCTCCAAAAACTCCAAAGAGCTGGAAAAAAAAAACAGAAATAGAGATGGCAAACACTACTTAATACCATCAGCTTTTTGAACTATTTGAACTATTAAAACACTACTTCCTTACGCTTGAAAGAGGTAGTTTTTCTAGGGTCTCTAAGGTCTGACGGTTTATATAATAGTATAGATTAATAAAAAAAATGATAGAATCTTCTGTAAGAATGGGTTAAAATCCCGGGGGGGGGGGGGGGGGGGGGGGGGAGAGGAGATGGAAAAAAAGAAAAGGGGTTAAAAGTCGAGATAACCGTTTCAAGGCGCGAACTTGGAAGTGCTCCAGTGAGAGCTGCTAATAGAATTCTAGTGATTGAAGGGCCTCTTGGAATGATCACATTGTCTCGAATAGATACATAAGGTTTTCCTTGACTTGAGTTTGCCACATCAAACACATCTGATAGGAAATTCAATATGGAATTTGAGGCTTCCCTGCAGTGAAAACAGTGGCAGTTTCAGCTTCTTATTGTGTGCGCGCGCGCGCGAGAGAGAGAGAGAGAGAGAGAGAGAGAGAGAGAACCTGTGTTGTACGGTGACACCAATCATTGAACAGTCAACTAAACAAGGAAATACAGGAGACGGGAAAAATAATGGAGGACAATAACGTATACACCTCGATGCCAACAAGAAACAGTCGTCTACCAAGTCAGGTCGCGAAGAGAAATCCTATAAGAGGGAAATAGTATTATCATAACAACAATAGACATTTTCAAAAATCGAATTTGACAATTTTACTAATTGAGGCAAGCACCTGGAGTTTTGTCAGCATAAACGTTGTGTGGTTGAAGAGAGATTCAATCAGGATTTTCAAATAATTTGTACAAGATGGATCTGACCCAAATATCTATAAGAAGAAGGTTCATATTATTATCTCCATTTGTAAAAAAGTGAGAATTATTTATTCATGCCACAAGTACCAAGTCTAGAAATAAGAACCTTAATAACTTCACTAGAGAGATAAAGGAAACAAGGCTGCTGATGCTGTTTGAATAATCCTTGTATTTCCTCAAGCATTACACCAACTGTAACTCCCATAAGAGTTTTAGAGGTCCTCACCTAGAAAAGCGACATTGTTATTAGGAAAACTTCCAAACAAGTAAGAGACTAGCAAAGAGAAAAATAGGTCAGTGATGAAAACCCCCTGAGGCTTACGCTGCTTACGAAAAACACCCTGAAACCTTGAAACATTACGAAAATTACACTGAGGTTTGCGAAACACTACAAATACCACCCTAAAACTAACGGAAAATCGTCGACTGGGGGGTGGGGGGTGGGTGGTTTCGTAATTATCCCAAGAAGAACTGGATTGAATTTCAGTTTCATGGGCCTCAATAGCAGATAAAATTGCAAGGCTAAAAAGATCACATAGAAAAATAATAGAAGGTATCATGATAAAATAGGAAGTTTTCTACAATTCCCACATATTTGGAATCACTATGAAGACAAAATGATATTGGAGTTTAAAGAGACGTTCTGAATCCAAACTGACCAGAAAATGCAAAAGAGATAATTACACTCACATACCCTGAGGTTTGGCCTAATTACGCAAATATATCCTGAGGTTTGGAAAATTACAGAAACATACCCTCAACTCTAACTGCCGTCATAAAACCTTAACGAAAAAACACTTTCATGTTATTTTCCTAATTTTTTTTCTGTTAAAAAATAAAATAATGAAATAAAATCAGGCTTAAAAGAATGGATATCCCCGAAATGGATCCAACCACTTAACGATGTAATAAAAATTCTTTGACAGTATATGTTTCAGTAGTTTTCCAACCTCAGCATATGTTTGCGTAATTAGGTCAAACCACAGGGTATGTGAGTGTAATTATCCCAATGCAAAATTTTGAACATCACAGAATTGACAGCTTCAGTTACACTATAGATTGCAAAGGAACTTACTGCATTTTTGCATGCTCGACAAAGAGATTCCATTGTCCGCATGTCCCAAGAACGACTGCGGGACAAGTATTTTAGCTCAAAGTTTTCTAGGTTTCACATACCCAATAAACAAAAATAAATATCTCATACAAAAAGAAGCAAATATAGCACTTACATATCAAAGATTGCTTTGAAGATTGGCCAAAGTCTTTGAACAGCATCTGCAACAGCTTCTGGATGATGTACGTGTCTGAAATGTTTTCAATTGCATGATTACAATTAGGGATAATTACCAACTACCCCCGGGTTTTCGCTGACATACAGACAACCAACTGAGGTTTCAGAAATTACCAAATCCCCTCTGAGGTTTTGAGGCTAACGGAAAAATTAAAGGAAGATAGTGAACCTCAGGGGGTAGTTCGTGAGAGATATAGTGAACCCCTCAGGGGGAGAGTTGGTAATTTCTGAAACCTGAGGGGTTTTCTGTATTTGAGCCAAACCCCAGGGGGTAGTAGGTAATTATCCCTTACAGTTATTTGGCTTAATTTAAAATGCAAGACAAACAGAAAACATGTAGATAAATGATGTTACCTGAATATATTAGCTAGTCGATCTATATGAACAGTTAGTTCACGAGCAGGCTTCTGCCCAAGCACTAAAGGACCTTGATTGATGATGTCCTGTTGGTTGACCACATGAAATACTTAATTTTGACCCCCCAAATAATAAGTTAAAAGTTCATAAACAGAACACAAACCTGTAAAGGGGCAACTGCAGGCAAACATAATGCCTCTAGAGCTTTCTTAGCATGTTCTGACGGAAGTTCTGTTATAACCATACTGCGAAGAAAGATTTTCCAAGAAGTTCAATACAACATCAACTTTCAGCTGTTTTTTCAGAATCCCAAAACTTATAATACCTTAGAGCCTCGACTAGATGCAACGAGTCTTCTGCTGAAACCTTGAAAGGACCTTCCCCAATCACTGCCCTTTGGTATATTTGAAAAAGACCGTCTAATGAACCACACAACTTTTTCTTGCAGTCTACAATTAAAAATAAATTATATTACTTAAGTGCTCAAGGTAAAATGCAGCTATGAGTAAAGAACGAACTTTTGAAGTAAAAACCAAACAAATGAGTGAATTATGACTTTAAGCGCCTGAGGTAAAATGCAACTATTGCAGAAGTAGCCACAGCTATGAGTGATGAATGAAGTTTTGAATTAGAAAACCCAAACAAATGAGTGAACATGAGTTTTTAAACCTGTTGGGCCCAATGCAAAAACAATATATAAGCCTCACAAAAATAACTTCCTACTTCAATTTTACCGATTAAGAATGAGAAATTTCTTCCTACTTCAATTTTTACCGATTAAGAATGAGAAATTTCTTCCTAATTCACAATCTCTTGTATAGTCGTGTCTATTAGCACAAACCAGAAGCACCCTCTTTGAATCATGGAGACATTGGTGCACATGGTGGGAGCAAAACTTCTGCCCACTTAAATTCAGTGACGGGCATAATATGCAAGAACCAGCCTACTTGGATACAACATTGATGATATCTATATTATAATGCAAAAAATGACCAAAAACATGAAAAGATGAGTCCAATTACATGAATTGACAGAGATTAACCTGAGCTGGAAAGATATTACGCATCAGAAACAGCAAAGGGGGGGAACTAAGCTAAAAGATGTTTTACCATCACATATATGACGAAATGCCAAAGCAGCAGCAGCAGCAGTGTCCTCTGAAATACTCATGCCACTAACAAGAATATCTATGAGTGGTGGCAAGAATGAAAGTCCACTTGGTGCAGCATCGAGCCATTTTGAATAAGCTCCAATTACTAAGCACACTGAAGAAAGAGAATGAAAAGATCATTAACCAACTTAAGAGAATGAAGTCAATCGCAATACTGTCTTAAGAGAAATCACAGTTATCTCTTGAAAGAGTACAGCCTCCATGAATTTTGAGACATAGACAGTTCTTTACCTGTCTGCAGGAGCTGAGGTTGATGAGGAAGTTTTGGAAGCAATGACATGATCTGACAAAACGAAACATGTGTGAGGAAGTTTTGAATTGAGTAGTCCATTACACCAAAAAGAAAGAAAAAAAAAAATCAAAAGGACAAACCAGTTCAATAACTTCAAAAAAAATAACAAGTTATTTGGAAAGATAATAGAAGTCTAGGAGTATGCGAAGAAAAGCTGGCACTAAAAAGTTGTTGCCTCACAGATTGGATGATGTCCGAACCTGAGGCATCACTTCTCCATCAGCAATAGATACAAACTCCGATATTGCTCTGATGCTATACAGCGCAGCTTCCGCTGGACGCCAATCAGTGTGTTGTCCATTATTTACAGCCTATAATACATGCCAAAGAAGAAAATAAAAACATGGCTAACAACTTCATAAGCCAACAAGGTTTTGATGCAAAATGCTCACACTAACACGACCAGTTTATTGTAACTAAACCAAAACGAAGGGAAGACACCAAAAACAACTGAAGTTTAAGAAGTGTGAGAACGAAGCACCGAAAGGCACCATAAAATGGGGAAAAGAAAGTTACAAAAGGAAAACTGTATATATAGTATCTCCCAAGAATTTCTGCAATGAACTGGAAGAGAGCATCAACTGATTAAAGTGTGTCTATTTCAAAACCCAGACACTTGTCCTAGAACTAATGTGAAATTGGAGAGGTTATAATTTAAATATCATTTCAAAACCCAGACACTTGTCCCAGACACAATTTTCTCATACCTCTCCAATATGCCAGTTTCTTACCATCTGCCATATATGCCCAAAGCTCACATATTGATGAGCAAATACTAGAACCAAAAAGAGGTGAAAAGGCACTGAAAAATAAAAATGGGAAGCAAGCAAATTAATCCTAGTAAATGAAAAGGAAGAGAAGTAGCTAACATCAGTTCCACTCAGGAATCAGGATCAATTAGCCGATAATAGTTTTACTTGTATCACATAACATTCTTTGATAGATTGATTCGAAAAGCAATATACATAGTACTAGCAGTCAATCTTCTGACACACTAGAGGGTCTAAGACATCTTCATATCCATTTATGGAAGCAACACCCTATTTCCCTGCCTTACAAATGCATACCTGATACCTGACAAATCTATTATTATCTATACCCTGTTACTACTGTCTTCATGCTGGCAAAAATATATAAAATTCCCGTACCCAAACAGGTTGTAAATGTTTATTTCAAAAGATGACAAGATGAAGAAATTGTACATCATAAAAGAGGTAAACACAAACCTCAATGAGCTTCATGTAAAGAATTCTTAGTGTCGCATCACCACCTAAAACTAGAGCTGCATCAATAAGGACATCTGCAACAGCTGCCAGCATGACATATTTTGTCAGAAATCTACATCAATGCTGGATCATATGACAAGCCAAGTAAAGATAATTGCATAGAAAGTCAGCATATGACAGAAATGAACAAGATTATGCCATAAAGAACAAATACAAAGCATGAATGGCATAATACGGAAAATTCTGCTGATGCATATAGAAAAACTTCAAACAAATAAAAGTAATAGATTGTTTTGGTTCAAAAAATTACAACTGAAGAGCTGTTCCAATAAATCCTTAACATGTGTGTATATGAAATGTCTAACCAGGAACAAGTTAAGGCATGAATGACAAGTCTGTGAGGTAATGCAGTGCTTTATTAAACATTTCTGATTTCAGCTTAACTTAAGGAATGGGGAGTTACGCAAAGATAAATTGATACCATCCAAGACAGTAAAGAAACATGCAGTAGACCAACAATTATCAGATAAAATTGCAGAAGCATACCATATCTAGTCTGCTTAAAATCTTTCTGGTCCTCTCTTGAAAGTTCTGCGTAATCTTGGGGATATTCAACTTTTACACTAACCTGAGAAATATAACGACTCACTTATAAATCAGGTGATTATTAAAAATAAATGAACTTTAACTTTCATTTGCACTACGTATCACATTCACAACCATTTAGCAAAATTGTATGTAATAAGACAGAAAATCGTGTCCTGAATGATAATCAAACAGAAAATTCTAGAGAGCCACTTTAGCCCTTTTTGGGTAGCATACAAATATGCATGGCAAGTTATTACACGCATTTTAGAAAGCACCAAAATGGCTCGTCACTTCTTATTTCTTTTCCTATACTGAGGCTCAACACTTAGCCCACCCCTACCCTTGCAGAATTATCAAAACAAATCTTTCTTTTTTAAATCTTATATATGTGTCACAAGCCAATCATTTAAAATCCTCTAGCTTCTTCATACTCTGTAAAAAGAAAGAACTTCCTCACCCTAGTCTTTAACTTTTGGGACATACTTTTTCAAAAGCAGCACCTTTCGTTTACCATTGTACCATGATCCCTAACTTTATTACTAAACCAAGAATATTACCAGTCTAGACTCTAGATTACAAAATGTTATTTTTAGCAATAAAAAATGTGTTCTCCATATTGAACTCAAACATGCAATTAAGTTAACTCCAGAAAGAGAAAAGTCTCACCAACGAAACAAGTGATTCATATGATGGTCGGAAGACCTGCAGTTGACGAGCTCTCTCAGCTTCAACAGATGATTCATTGCCATATGATACATGAGAATTCCTGATACAATGAAATGTCAAAGTCAAAACATGATCAAGCAAACATACAGAAAACAGAAGTCGATATAGTTTCACCTCTCAATTAACATAATTTGAAGATTATGCCAGAAATTGAAGGTCATCGAAGCAATATCAAATTCTGGATGTGAAGCAACTTCGAGTAATGCTTGCACAATCATCATTGACTCATCAGAACCTGACAAATTCATTTTCACCGTAAGACGGCCCTGCCGGCGACGATATAGCAAGCAATTATCTCAAACATGTTGACTATAATCTCTATGAATCAATACATTAATGTTTTCTTATACAATGGAAATATATCATTCACGGAAACACTACAATGTAAAAGCAACAGAGTCAAGTGAAGGTGGCAAGCCACGAGAAGCTGTATACCAGTTGCAATCAATTCAACATATGCATCTCCCATGTCAGCAAATAAGCGAGCAATGGCCTTCACATCCTCCTCATCCTGAAATCAGCAGCAAATAAATGTCAAAGAAAAATCTATCACAACAGCTGAGGAAGAAAGAATCTCAAACATATGGGCCACTCCTTGGGTTCTTGTCACACAAATTGGAAAGTGACAAATATCTCTAGCAAATAGGAAAACAGTAGCTTAAATATGAAAGGTTTAGTTCAAATAACAAATGTAATCCCTTGTCCCTAATTACATAATTACATCCATCCGTCTGTAGCAAACCATACTCACATTCAAGTTTAATGTAAGATATTCATCATATATCATTTCGAGAAACTACATAAAGACCTTCAAAACCATTTTAGAGATTGACCTGCTTTTTACCACAATCATTGCAGCAACTCATCATTGCTAGATAGACATAATCACCATTTAATAAAGCAAATCAAGTCCTAGGAGAAAGGGTTGGAAAAGAAGCTTTCTGTTTGAAGAGAAATAACCAATCACAAGGGGATCAGAAATCTTGATCAATATTTATTCAACAACTTTTTCAGAAATTGTTTGCCAACTATGTCTCATTAGCAGAGCAACCAATCTCTCAGTGAAGTGCCCATCATATAGTACAATTCTACAAACGATGCTTCGTGAGGCTGTTAGCCATAAGGTTCATACCCAGTTTTTGGATACCATGACAAGGAGAAATTCAGTAGAGTTGACTATTTCAGATAGGGGTGGGCATTTGGATTCAGAAATCCAGTATCAGATCCGACCCGATCGGATTTCGGATAGTATTTGTCATTTTGTCTATCCGAAATTTTCAGACATCACCCACATGCTCTGACATGAGAACAGGAAATACTCCCAGAAACCATTTGAAGCCTCTAATGAATAAATGATGGCAAGCAGATTTTAGTTCCTTGCAACACTTATCTCCTACATGATCCCTTCCCCTAATTGGCAAACTAATCATAAGGGTGGAATCATGAGTTGCTCTGACTTTGCAGTTTCAAGGAGATGGCTAATAACTGATTTATAATCGGAGAAAATGGTCGCATGAATACAAAAGCACTGTGAAAGAAGTTAATAGTGAGATAATCCTTTCGAGCAGTAAAAGGTTCTTCAGTACTTCAAAAGAATGAAGGGAAGCAATTACTTTAAAGGTACGTGGCCTCCCAGTAACAAATCAAGAACTTAATTCTCCTGCACTTTAGAATAGCTGATAAATTCACCAGCTGCAGATATGTTTTCCATGTACAGGCCATGAGACGAGGAAACTGATCTAGTTTCGCAATCATGAGATATAGCATCTTCACTAGCAATAGTAATTCTCTGGGGTCTATATTCTAAATTTGCAGAAGGCAAAAGTCATATCCCTTATCAATTCTAATTAAAAAAGCGTAATCAATTTCTAAAGACAATTAAAAGTCCTCAGATCACTCCGTATTCCTAATATAAAAAATGATTGTCGATATTTATGTGTAGGAAATAGAAGCTCATGAACGGAGGAATCTAATTCTTCAGCCCATATTGTCAAAATTTTCCTTCTACACAAGGTAGCAATAACTCTAGTAGTTATAACCCAAACCTCTACGCAGTATTATGTTCAAAATCGTTCAGTAACATCAAAAGCAATGGACCAAAGGATTAGTGTGTGTTAAGTTAAATAAGCTAACTAAATTTTATGTCATGCAAATGGATGACAACTCTACCATGAAACATAGTATAAGCATCGAAGCATTTATTCATTTCATGGTTAGAGAATTGGAGACATTGATTTCCCAACACACAAGTATCAGCAATCATCTTTGACAAAAGGAAAATCAAAAAAGGAGACATCTTTCGAATAGGAAGATTTATATAAGCATTTATCACACCCAAACACATAATGCTTGAAATCTACTAAAAGATAATACCTTGGAAGGATCTCTAAGCTGTGCTTTCAGACCCATAATCCGAGGAACAATTACTTGAATTAATGGCATCTGAGCAGTAACTGCATCAGAGTGTCTCACGGCTGTGTAGTGTATTAGTTCAGAAATAACTGCCAAAAAAAAAGGGAAGGATAAAAGAAAGGATCGTGAAATTTACTGCATTTTATTCAACCCAAATGGACCAAACAGCAGCGATTCAAAAAACTAAAAGTAACAGTCTGTACAAGTTTAATGAGGAAACCATATACACAAAGTGAAGGAGCAAGGGAAAAAGTGTTGAACAGGCACAACAAAAAGTTCAGACTATACAAGAAGGCAAATATGGAAGACAAAATGTAATGCATTATGTTGCCATGTATTTCTAATGGCTTGTGTGCTAGTAAATTTTGAAGGCGGTCACCAGGTAGATATTCAAAATCAAGCAAGCAAATTATGCAATGCCTTCTATTTTCCACATAGTTGATGCAACCATACAATATATGCCGAGGCTATCCACATTAGTGCCATGTTTGTGGAACCTGTAATCCTAATTGAATCCATTTACCAAGTAAAATAATAGATATTGATCTTTGTTATATTTGTATTAACATTGTTACCTATCTTTATATAGAAGACTATGAAACATGACTAGAATCCACAATACCATAGCTTATATATGTTCCATTCAACTAGCAAACTACCTTCTCTAATATCTGTCTTTTTCTAAGTTTAGTAAGTATCCATCATTTCAATTCTCAAGTTCCGAAAAATAACAAATTATCAATCCCTTATTTGTATATTCAAATTATATCCCTAGACTATGCACAGGCATATATAATGGAAAAAGCAGTCAAGCCAAGAGGACTTAGGGGGAGGAGGGATTTGTTTACTTAGTGTCATCAAATCCCTTTGAGAAAGAACTACAAAAATGAAACTGCCACATATAACAATAGGGATAGTTACCCAAACCCCCTGAGATTTGCTTAAAAATCTGAAACACCACCATCCAACCCTGAAAACCTTACAAATACGCCCCTTGAAATGTAAAAATGTAAGTGAAACCTTACAAATACCCTATGAAAAACCTTATAAATACCCCCCTCTCAGGAGGATATTTGTAAGGTTTGAAGGTTTCGATGGTGTTTCGGATTTTTTAGCAAATCTCAG
Source organism: Verbena officinalis (assembly GCA_958496215.1). Classification (NCBI taxonomy): domain Eukaryota; kingdom Viridiplantae; phylum Streptophyta; class Magnoliopsida; order Lamiales; family Verbenaceae; genus Verbena; species Verbena officinalis. The sequence continues at coordinate 5,820,027 of OY292385.1, forward strand.
GGGGTTCTATGGAATTGACCCTATACAATATGAGACAAGGAAAGGATTAGTGTGTCTCTTCCACGAACCATTAACAGATGCCTCAGAGAGTATATCACTGTTCAAACTTGAGAGAGCTGTAAGCACTAATGGATGTGAAGCGAGGGCTGAAGCTGGAATCCTGGAACCAATAGTTAAATAAGTTCATATACCATCTTCATGAAAGTTGAGAAAGTTTTAAAAAGGTAAATAGGCACATAAAGCAGTACAAGGATACATTGAAATGCCCATTTAATGTAATTTGCACGTATTACACCCAACAAAACATGTTTCAGAAACAGAAGCTGAGCCAGAGATCCAAATTGGATCTTTTTCAAGAAAACAATGAAATTGTGCTTCACATGGTAGAGCTTTGGAGAAAATTGTCAACAGTTTGAGAATTGAGAGCATGTTTTTTTTTCGTTTGTTTTATAGAACCAACTTCATTCATTCTTTTTCAAATGAATGGGTAAGCTTCTGAGATTTCTTAATAGATCATAGCTTGCATTCCTTCTGTACATGCACCTCAAACAAGACTTCCATATTCTGTCATTCTGGTAAAAACAAGCCCCTTAACTTAGCTCATCTACGGTGAAGAGAGGATCTAGCCTCCAGATGGCAAAGCAATAAAATAAGTTAGTTTATTCATTTTTCAAATTATAAAGATAACATAAATTTAAGTAACATAAGTGCGTACACGCATGTCTGTATATACTAGAACATATTTATGTGTGCCCACAGTGAATAGGCAAACATGGTGCACATTCAGCAGAATGAAAGTTCAAAATGATAAAATTGTAAAGAAGATAATACCTATGTCTTAGCCGAAGCCAAGAAGCAAAAGCCTCAAGAACCTGCACAGTTGTAAGAACTTAGAATCGCAAACTACGCAATGCAATCAAAAAAAGTTCAGCAAGTCAATTTTTAAATAGGGTCAATTATGTAGAACCCCTTGAGGTTTGCTAAAAAATCCGAAACACCAATGAAACCTTCAAACCTTACAAATATCCCCCTGCGAGGGGGTATTTGTAAGGTTTTCAGGGGAGATTTGTAAGGTTCACTTACATTCTTAAATTTTCAGGGGGGTATTTTTAAGGTTTTCAAGTTTGGATGGTGTTTCTGATTTTTAAGCAAGCCTCAGGGGGGTTTGGGTAACTATCCCTTTAAAATACACAGATTAAATATTAAGATGAAGAGTATGACGGAACAATATCTATGAAGACAATAAAGCAAATATTATGCAAGTACAAATGCAGAAGCTGGAATTAGATCATCAACTTTAAATCAGAAGATAAGCAAAAGCAGCAGTTCCAAATCACATAAACAAGAAAACTATCGAGCATAAAAATGTTGAACAAATACCTAAAAAACTAGAACAAAGTCAATAATCTGTTTGGAAGAAGAACAGGAAGCAAATGCCAGTATAAATAAGTAACCAACCAAATCCAGCAAGTTAACTTCTGATAATAACCCAGGACACACTTGAACATCAAATGCACAAGCAAGGGAACATAAATAAAATGTCAACGGAATTAGAGGATAACTGGATATGTTTCTCTATGTCAAGAGGTATATTGGGGATTTCAGAGGATTCTAAGACAGTAAATTTATGTTGACAAATGAGAAAACATATCAAAAAATAGTTTCTTGTGCAATTTCTAAGGCCTCTACTAGCAGGTCTGCATACATTTTTTGTCACAAGATCCATAATCCAATGTACACAGAATTTACAAGTACTTTATTTATTGATGGACTTCCATAAACAGATCATCAAACAACAGCTTTTACCTGCTCTGTCAGCTCGTTGATATTCAAACAAGCAGTTAAGACATTAAGTGCGATCTCCATCCCTGAAGCAAGTTCATTTTCGAAACTACGGCGTCTTTCAGGACGAACTGCTATTTTATAGTTGAACACTTCCTGGTACAGAGGAAACATGTTAACCATTCTATTAAAATGCAAACCAAGAGAAGCTATAATATTTATCACACATAGATGCCCCCTAACCAAATTAGAAATAACTATACTTGGCATAAAATCTGAAATTGTTTATCCAGGCAACTATAGGAATGACGCCTATAACAAACAATAAAGTAAATGAAGGCTAAACTTCGAGGAAAAACTATATGTACTTGGCATGATATTTCATATATCTATAGATGCATTAGCATGAACCTGCAAACAAACACGTGACAAGAAACACAAAACAAATCCATCACAAAGACACCAGTAATTAGGCAAACTCATGTCGACTAACTTTGAGCTGAAATTCTCACCCAAACAATGCAATAACAATGGAATAGGCTCTAAAATAAGTGCAGAAGATATGTTAAACCAAAATCTGGATTTCCAGATATACCTCAGGCAAGACTCTTAGAAGTTCCAGAAAACTTGGTATAAATTCAGGATGTGAATTCATCTCATCTCTTATCCAATTCACGATACCGCCATCTCCCCAGTCTTCTGCTGGCACATGTACAGCCAATGCAGCCACTGCAAGGCTAATCTATATACAGCGACATTTAGCCTTCTTTGAATTAAGATATAAAGATATTAGTTCAAATACTCTAGGTTTACCTGAGTTCTAACTTTAGGAGGTCCCTTGTGAAATGATTTCAGTAAGGTCTGCATAAAGAAAAATACATGAAGTTTCATGCAAGGGAAGTAGAAAATTTATCACAGACACGACATGCAATAGATCAACTATTCCAGAAGACTATTAAAATGAATATATACAAATTTATATAAATTTATCATGTAACCTTGAATACTACCTTCAAAAATTTCCAATGGCAAAAACCAAAAAGGAACAAACCACTACAAAGAAGGCTCCATGTACGCAATTAAAGCCTAAATAGCATTATCTTTATCTAGAAATACAGATCCATATAATGTATGAACAAATTTCCGTGAGCTTTCACATACATCCAATGTCACGAACTCTCAATGGAAAACACAAACACTCTTTTTCTTAGAGATAAATAGCTCAACATATAAACACATTTTTTTCAGAGATAACCATCATACAACCACTTATAACCTATTAGATGAACCAAAGCTATTACAGTGTACAGGAACATAGTGCAAGTTTGCAGGTATGCATACTTCTTCCTCCAGATGGCAAACTTACTAAAGAGGTTTTCTAGGTGAACATTTACCAACATGTCAGAAAGCATTATAAAGAAATAAAACAACTAATTTTGGACTTTATAACTTTCTATCAAGCATATCTTAAAAAAGAAAAAAACAGATACAGAATTGTGCATATAGTAACAAAATTGAAGACTGAGCAACTTCACAAAGAATTGACTCATAATGAAACTACAGTCTTTGCAACAGCAAAGGCACTCTAAAGTAGAGAACACTTAACACATAAACTTTATATCCAGAGATCCACAAGTCGCCACTACTTCCTTACATTTAAAGAAACCCGCAATGGACGAAAAGCTTCGGAGGGCAGTTCCTCAAAATCACGTTGCACCTGTTGACACCATAATAAAATGCTAAGGTACTCATCTTGGCATAATACTAGCAATGTTATAAGGCATGAAAACTACATAGATAAAATGGAGTCTTTCCCACCAAAAAGGAAGGAGATTAAAATGATCACCTTGCTTCTAAGAGTTTGAGAGCAGAATATTGAAGTTTCTATATTGCTGGCAGTATCATGAAGCAAATTATCTGCCACCTAACCATAAAATACATACCATTAGCGCAATCATGAAATAAGATCAAGAATAATAAATGCTGAAACATATTTGCATTTAAGTAACAACAGGGGATGGAACAGAAAATGAAGAGTGCAGAAAAGTGTTCCTACAAGGTTTTAAGTCGCCTTATAGGAAAACACTAACATAGAGGAGACGAATTTCTTCATCTTTTTATTTTTTCTTGTAATACCCTCAGGTATTCTATTGATCATTGCTGCGAGCCATAGACAGATGGTATAAAAAACTAACTCGTCAACCCACTCATGAGAACACTACGAATAGACTGCTGAGTGCTGAATGACAGAAACAAGGAAAAGATTTTAGGAGCATGATCTTGGGACAGTGAAATGAAGCTATGGAGTACTACTTCATTTTTCTTGTAAAGGAAGACTGCATGACATAGACCAAGACTAACCAGGCAACCAACAGGAATTTCTTTATAAAGTAGCAAGCTGGAATCAGTTCGATGGTCTAAAAAACGGTAGCTCATTCTACATAGGAGTATCAGCTAAAGTGACAATGCTTGATACACTATTCAAAATACTTTTAAGTAGACATAATTTGCCTAACCATAGGAAGCAAGGAAACTTTCGTACAGCAAAAAATAATGCTTGTGTCTTTATGTCGTAAAGCAACAGTATCTGGCCTCAGCAAGTTTTCACCCTATATTTTGTTTCCGGCGGTTAATGACATTTCAATGCAAGTTGTTGAAACAGATGGCAAGTTCCTCGCAACCATAGAGTTTTATTTCAAATAGCTACCTCTGAAGGAAAAAGGGATACAAACGAATTATTTCTCAATATCCCACCTGAACTTTCTTGCAAGTCGGCTATTCATTAATGCTTAAGATATTCTCTCACAATATTTAACAATTTTCTTTTACCATCAGCAATCTATACAAGCTGAAGCAGTGCCACCCATCAATATTCAGTTTACATTGTGAGTGTTCTTGGAAGATGAGAAGAGCTACAGCAATAATTTGATAAAAATTATAGTAATTTGCTTTACATGACACTCACTCCCACAAAGTAAAGAGGTCACTGGAATGATATCTCAAAAGAACTTGTGGGAAGTTGGAATGTTCAACATGCTCCATTGTGTTTAACCAAGTGGCAAGTGCACAATAGTGATAAGATCAAAACTTTAGAAACCGAAGAGTATGCCGATGCACTTCGCTTAGTTACTGAAAAGGGAATTCCACAAATGTTGAAAACTTCAGAGATGCAGCTCCATTAAGATGAAAGAATTGCTAGTCGGGTAATTCTTACCCTAGCAAACAATTCTAGACCTCGAAACCTCTACGGGAAATGGTAGAAATGGAAAAACCAGGTTCTTTTTTCCATCCCACCTGTTTCTTCAAATTCGACATTCATTTGCCACAATAGAAATATGACTGAAGCCAAAATGCACTTGCCAGGACCACATTCTTGACAAGTAGTATAGCACATTCACTTATGAACTCTTAAAACAGTAGCCTTTGCATGTAATACACATTGAACACATGCCAAAATCACATCTCCCGCAAATTAAGTGTACAAATCACTAATGTCAAAAAGTACAATATCACACAGAGCCACATGAATATAGGAGCATCAGCGAATGCCTCTATTAGATGTATATTAGAACGCCATTCATGCTGAAAAAGTTTAACTCCATCTTGAAGTCACTAATATTACCGAGTCACAAACAAAAACAATTCATCAAATTCAAAAATCCCAAACGCCGCCATTCCCTTACACCTTAGGATTTTCCCAGTAAAAGAAGGCAGCGCCACTTAAGAATCTCAGCTTTCTAATAAAACCCAAAGAAAATGCAACTGAATCACACTCCAATTCATACAAACTATTTAAACAGGAAATCTCGAAACCCTCATTACAAGTAACAACAAATAAGAAGGGCACTATTAATCCCGGAAATTGATTCTAAAAAACGGTAATCTTGATTGGAAACAGCGAAACTCACCTGCCAAGCGTCAATCGTGCGCTGGAAATCCTGAAGCCAGCGATCAGCTTGCATCCGTACGGCGTCGTCCGGGTGATGATACAGCGCGTTTAGGGCTTCCTTTACAGTGTTCTGCAGCTCCATCTTTTCCTGGTTTTCTTCTCGCAATTCCCTCAAAGCGATTGATTGGCAGATGGATATATAGAGACAGCAAACAGTGTGTATGTGAATTCTGACTGGTTTGTGTTTAGTCAAGTTCTTTAAAATTGTATGTCTATCTGTAAGTCTATTTTTCCTACATGGTAATGTGTATCTATATTTCTGTATTGTTGTATAGCGCCGAGGATGTGTGTCTAAATGTATTTGGGGTAAAATATGTACTTTGGGACAATAATATTGGGACTATGATTGGGACCACTTTGTAATATTAGTAAACTTATTTGCTCATTTTTTATTTTACGTAATTAAGAAATTTTGCAATTTAGGGATAAATTTGTTCTTCAATACGATTTTTTGACGAAATTTGGTCACGTCCAGCGTATGTGCGGCTGCGCTCAAAAAAAATTATCTTTGCAATTAGAAGCTTATGTGGCTTATTCTCTAATGTCACCTCAATTTCTCTTGAAAATCGATGGTTAGAAAATTGATCCTAAATTGCAACTTCTTAAGAATTAGGGTAAAATTTAAAATAAACAAATGATTGTAGTAAGCCTATACTAATTATAGTCTCAATTTTACAATTTGTTCTGTAGTTAGGGTTTTTAGACGGAATCTTAACTAGATATTTAGAGTGTATTTGTAATTTCAAAATTCACCAATAGTGTATAAATATTTCATTTAAGAGAGAACTATTTGTTAGTGACTTAGTTCATTTTTCTATTTTATTATGTTCAATAGTTCGTTTCCAATAAGTGACTTGTTTTTTTTTTGTATAAGTAACATAAGAGTCCTAGTATAAATCATTTCCCAAGTTCAAATTTTCAATTAACTTATTTAGCAAATAAACCATATATTTTTATGTTATTATATGCACCAATGATTTTTTACTTTTCTCTCTCGCTCTCTCTATAAATCTGTTACTCTCTCTAAGACGCTGTAACACAAATTTAGTGTTTATTGAATAATAAAAACGCAAAAAATATCACAAATAATTTATTGAATTTCGGATGGAAAATAGTGTTACAATCTCTATATTTAATCTTCTGATTCTTCTTATCGAAATACTTGATGTTGAAGATTTAAACATTCTTTTGATAGATTTGTTGGTTTGATATTCACTTGATTTGATTTGGATTTTGGTAACGATAATCTGCAAGTCTTTTGACTTGATTGCGAATTAAACGTCGAGATCTTGATGAATGCTGAAAAACGTGCCGGAAACACTGCAGATCTTGATTTGGATTTGATTTGGAATAACGCTGGATTTGCGGGTTTAACACCTTGTTGCAAATCGAACGACTTGATTTGATAATCTCTGCAAAGAACGCCTTGAATCTTGCTTCGATATGTTTGAATTTGATGAAAAATAACGCCAAAACGGGGGCTTAACACCTTGATTGCGGATTTGACCCCTTGATTTGATGACTTATACGAAGAACGTCGGGAACTTCGTTTTGAGACTTTTTCAAGTTTAACCTAAGCTTGAATGAAGTACTCTATGACTTGTATTCAGTGTGTGCTAAGCTTTAAATGATGATCTCTATTTATAGATTTAGGAATTGAATCCTAACTTATTTGACATTGAGGATATGCTACTTGATTGGTTATCAATATTTTCTAGAAATATCTTTCTATAATCACACGATATAATTTAATTACAAGAATATCAAATTTATTTAATTTGATTTGGCTAGATATGATTTCTATTGCTAAATATAAATATTTTGACATCAATTAATATATATATTAAAATATTATTTATTTAATTATTTAACCTATGAATTATATTTGTTTAGTGTAATATACTCAAAATATTAGTTGTATTTCTAAAATTTATTTTTCTAATGAAAATCTTTAGTTTGGACTTCCATTCATTATTAAATGGTAGACCGTTAATTCAGGTAAATGGTGCAATGTTCTTTGTTTTCACCATATATCCTTAACAGACTCCACTATCCAAATTTAAACCAACCTCTCAAACAAACACTCCTCTTTGTTGTTCTGCCTCGTAGAAACAGCCATAGCAAGAGAGAAAGAAAGTTAACATACAGAGATTGAGAGAGAAAAACAAGAAAGAGAGACAGAAAGAGAGGAGGGGGTCATGATCTAATCGAAGCATATTGATTCCCTCCTTTTTCACACTTTCCATTTTCTTTTCACGTAATTTCTGGTGCGATTCTTGGTTTCGGGATCTTGCCCGCCGCTCGTTCGACAAAATGCCTGAGGGATCATTTATGAGCCTTGCCGAGCGAAAGCTCGGAAAATTTCCACATACAGTGATGTATATACTCCTTGAATGGGTGATGATAGTCATACTTTTTATTGACGGGTTACTTGCCTTTGTGTCTAATGAACTCGCCAAATTTTTTGAACTGAGAATCCCATGCTTGCTCTGTACAAGGATAGATCATCTCCTTGTCCAGAGACACTCGAGTTTTTACTACAATGATTCCATATGTGAGGTTCACAAGAAGGACATCTCGAACCTCGCCTATTGCCACATGCACAAAAAGTTGTCCGATATCCGTAGCATGTGCCAAGGATGTCTTCTTTCCTTCGCCACAGGTAAAGACTCTGATTGTGATAAATACAAATCCCTTGTCAGGATTTTGCACAAGGATATCGATTGCTTTATGGAGGACGAAAGGAAATTGCTTATGAAACCTCTAAAGAAGGAGGGTACCGAGTCACCTGACGAGAAGAGGTGTATTCCCAGGTGTTCTTGTTGTGAGGAGCCTCTGAAGTTGAGATCCTCCTCTAAGAAATATATGAGGAGTTTGTCCATGAATGCTCCAGCTCCATCCCCATCTCCCCGGGCATCGTGGCTGGCAAATAGAATCGAGGAAGGACGAAATACAGAGTTGCCACAAAGTAAGTACGCAGAGCTTAAGTTTGTGTCAGACAATGATTCTAAGGCTCGAGAAGGTGATGCTTCAAATGTAGATAACCGAGGTTAGTAGTATTGCTCCTGATACAAAAGAAAATTTAAAATTGGTGAAGAATCTGAGAATTTTTCCCTTTTTCATTATTTTGGTTTACATTATAGAACTGCATTTGTGCGTATAATGATTTTTCTTTTGGTTATTTGTTGGTCTGTCAACATGTTTTGTTCTTATTATATGTTTATTTCCTATCTTTATTGACAAGGGAAGAGGATATTCATTAAACGTAGATGATGCCATTAAGAAAACTTAATGGTTGGACCCAATTGTAAGACAATTTAAATGTCTTTTCCATACTTGAGGGGGTGTAGATGTAATTATCCATTTTCTTAACATGTTTCTATTTAAAAATGAGTTGTGATAGAAAACAGTGTTAGTTCTGTATAGATTGATTTGAGCAGTTCTTTTTGCATCTTATTTTAGGTAAAGAGGAATCAAAATGTTCAACCGCGCCATTGGTACAAGATTCTGAGGATGTGAATGAAGATTCTATTAGAACACCCAGTTTTGCAAATGAAGATTCAAATCGAACTCCTAGTTTTGCAAGAGGAAACAGGTTCTTTGGGATCCCATTAGATTCAGCTCAATCAAGTCCTAGATGGGCCAGCAGGCATCTCAGAAAAATATCTATTGACAACAGATTGGGCGGAGATACCAATTTGGAGCCTAATGATGCAAATGAGGCAGACGGTGATGTTTTGACTCGATTGAAGACACAAGTCAAAGTCGACCACAAATCACTAATGGCTTTGTACATGGAATTGGACGAAGAAAGGAGTGCTTCAGCTGTAGCAGCAAATAATGCGATGGCCATGATTACCCGTCTTCAAGCAGAGAAGGCAGCTGTTCAAATGGAGGCTTTACAGTATCAGAGAATGATGGAAGAACAAGCAGAATATGATGAAGAAGCTATGCAAGTCATGAGAGACATGCTTTTAAAGAGAGAGGAAGACGTAAAGGCTTTGGAGTCTGAACTCGAGACCTATAGGGAAAAATATGGGACAATCAAGAAAGTGGGTAGTGAGATTTGTGAAGTTGATTTTGATGAGGATTACCAAGACATGAAATCTCAGGCATTGTCTTTGTTCGATGAGAGATCGGATTGTGCTAGCATGAACGGTGGCGATCAAAACGAGAGCGAACGAACAGCTGAGAATGGAGGAGGAAACCAGGAAGAATCATCATTAGATTTTGAGGTTGAGAGATCTTATCTTCTTGGCCTACTGATCGATCTCGAGAAAAAAATGAAGGCAGATGAAGGATCCAATCCCTCCTCAGAGTTGAATAAAGTTGAGAAAGAAGATGAAAATAGAGGTGATTAAATTGCTGAAACTAACCTTGTCTTGATTTTACTAAGGAAAAGAAAAACAAAGAGAAGTCCAAAAATTCTCAACTTGTTTGGTTTTCAAAGAAAATAATGAGGAAAATCAATTTTCCAAATTGACGGAAAAATGATAAGGATTGATAAAATAGAAGTGAATTAAGTGATGAAGTGGAAGTAGAAACCATGAAAGTAACTTCTCCTCACCATTTCTTCATATTATATTATTTCTCTTAATTTTTCTTTCTTATATCATCTTTAGCAACCAAATACAAAGGCTAAATTACAACTTTCGTCTCGTAACATTTGCCTTTTCGAGATTCAATCCTGTCGTTTATCACTTTTTTATTTTTGTCCGTAACATTAGTCTCATGGTAAATTCTGGATAAAATAGTACGAAAATTGCAAAAAATTGAAAGTTACGGAATAAAATTTAAAAAAGACGATAAACGGCTAAGGCTGAAACCTGAAAATATCAAAGTTACGGGACGATTCTTGCAAGTTTGCCCAAATATACTTTTCCTCACTATTTTCTTTTACTTTCCTCCCTAAAGTCATAAAACCAAACATAGTGTGAGTTTTTCAAAATCTTTTCTTTTTATTTTCTTCACTTTCTTTAGATGCCATCCTTAAACTGTAATTGTTCTTCTATTCTGGACAGGAAATAAACCTAAAGTTACTCTTACTAGAGAAGTATCTTTGATTAAGGAGAGGCTGAGAGCTCTTGAAGCAGATAGTGGCTTCTTAAAACATGCTGCTATGACTTTGCAAAGTGGAGGTGAAGGGACTAAACTGTTGACTGACATAGCTCAACATCTTCGCAAGCTTAGAACACATGAGTAAAATCTCCCTCAGAACACACAGATGCATGATATTTTTTCATGCAGGTGATTTCCTGTCAAACTCTCTATTTTTAAATTTCCCCTTTTTGGGATAATTACGGAAAAAAAACCCTGAGCTTAGGGTTCCAAAAACACCTTGAAACATTATGAATACCTTCGGAGTCAATGATTTTCCATTAGTTTAAGAGGTATTTGCAATGTTAATATAATTGTCGTAATGTTTCAAGATTTCAAGGTATTTTCCGTAAACGGTGTAAACCTCAGAGATTTTGTAACTAACCCTTTTTTTATAAGACATGTAGTTCAGATACCTGTGAAAAGGTTTGAAGAGATAATAAATCAGGTAAAAATGTAATAAATGACCTTAAAAGTGCACCTGATTATTATTGGCTCTCATTGTTGTATATTGAAAGTGACAATGAAGCTTACTTCATACATAGCAGGGTCGATTACAAATACTCTCCTGGGATTTACACCTTTCACCGAAAATATTCTAAAACCTTGAACCCCTGCGAATAACCTCTGAGGTTTGCAAAACATACCTAGTACACCCTGAAATCTTGAAACATTACAAATACCCCCAAAGTCATAAAAGTTAACTATTTTCAGTTAGTTTTTGGGGTATTCATAATGTGTTGCAAATCTTGGGGTAAATTTCGTAATGTTTCGAGGTGTAAATGTAAATGTAAATGGCATAAAACTCAAGGGATAATCGTAATGTTTCATGGTTTCAGGGTGTCTTGCGAATTTATACCTAACCTCAAGGTGTTTTTGGTATTTATTCTACATAGAATGAAGCAGTATTTGGTAATATATATAATCAATCATTTCTTTTTCTTTTTTTGCAGTTTCTTTTCGTTCTCTTTTCTGTTCTTCTCTGCATAGTAGGATGTACATACCTATAGGTTTGCTGGGCAGAGCATCGCAGTACCAAACTTGAATATTTTACGAGTTTTTGGTTCTCGTATCCCAACAACTGCTGGTAATGTTTTGATTTAAATATATTTGAAACATTTGAATGGTTGCTAACATTACGTAGCAAGAATCAGAATTGTTTTTAAGGGGATATTTCCCAACTGCCCTGAGGCATGGCCTAAATACAAAAAACCCTATGAGGTTTAATTCAGAAATTATCAACGCGTGTTTGAGGTTACTCTCTCTCTCACAAATTTTAGCAGATGTTAGTAACAAGCATTCATTTAAAAAGAAGGGTAATGTAAATACAAATAACCCCATGAGGTTTCAGAAATTACCCACGGCTGCTTGAAGTTTCACTCTCTCTCACAAACTTCACCAGTCGTTAGTAACAAATATTCATTTAAAATGAAGGGTAAAGTTGGATTTTCAAAATCAATCGTTATCTTTTTTCTTTTAGCCCTTTCTGTCTAGGGCAACATGATAATTTTACCACTATCTTTCGTTTTTCCATTAGGCTTAAAACTTCAATAGGGAGTTGGTAATTTCTAAAACCTCATGCGATTTTTTGTATTTAAGCCATAGTCGGTTATTATCCCTTGTTTTAAGAAGAAAACTGAAAACCTTCAGTACTTTGATGCAAAAATTGTTGTCATATTTAGGTCTGGCACTTACAAGAGCACAACACACCAAATTCTCCTTGCAACCAATCCATACCACATAGATGATATTGCTGCAGTTGCAAGCTTTTAAGCTTGTGACTAGTCTTTCTTATGAATGGAGATATAGGGGAAATTCTTGTTTGTACCGGGTCTGGACCACATTTATGCACCCAATGGTCATGTATAAAAGCATTTAGAGAACTGAAAATGGCTTATGCTTCTGATGTAACTAGATGTACTTTTCTTTTTTTCCTTTTTTAGGTTAAAACTTTGGCTAGAAATCTCGTAGAGAATTTTCTCTTTATCTAGAGTTGCAGAACATGGTAGTTCGATGAAACAAGATGGTATTGATACTAAACTGCTGATTGTTCTTATTCTTTTTCTTAAACACTCTAACATGTGCAAAACTGCAAATATTTCATCACATGTCAAAAAATGGAAAATATTTCATAAATTGCACGATGAAAATTACTTGTAGACCTGAAATTATTTCAATAATTGAGGCAAAACTATGGCTGTAACTGTTGTATTAAGATGTAAACAGCAACTTAAACCATTTTTACTTGTATTTAGGATTCAGAAAGCCATAGAGACATTGTTAGGTAAGGTGCTTGGGCCATGTGGGATAGACGACACGTTTGGGAAACAACCTGGAGTGGGAAATTAAAATGCAGGATACAGCCTGCTTTGATACCATGTAAGTAAGGTGCAACGTTTGGGAAACAAATTGGATTGTGAAATTTAAATGCAGGATACATCCTGCTCTGATATCATTTTAGGCAAGGTGCTTGGGCCTGACTCACCACGAAGGCTAGCTAATGAGGTGAGAGTTGCCAAGCATATAAGGTAGGTAAGACTTTAGTATTTAGTCGGTGTGAGATAGGCAACAGACATTTCCCTTTCTCTTGCATGCAATGGGTTTTTTCTGTAATTTTTTCCTGTTTATTTTTTACCATATGCCCTGAAAGATTAGTGGGTTTTCTGATGCCTCGTACTATAAAATAATCCACTTGGTAGTTGGTACTGAATTTACCCAGTCCAAGAGAAGATTCATAGCCTTTTCTGCTCATCTTGCTCAGCTAATTAGATGGATGAAAAGCCAAACAGAAATGTCAAACATTAATATCAACATCATAGTTTTGCTCAAATATGATAAATTTTCCTATTTTCTCCAAGTTAGTTAACAGAAAACAATCGTTGATTCGCTGTTGACTAATTCTTTTAATCTGCTATATTTGTTTTTCCAACAATTTTCTTTCATCGTCAATACTTGCACGCTCCATGATATCCTTCATTCACTCTACCTTCATATATCTGTTTCTCTGTCTATTATCAAGACTCGGTAGCCAACTGCTCCAAACATCACTCTTACCCCAGATTTTTTATAGGAAGAATTACATGTAGTACCCCTAAGGTTTGTCGAAATTAAAAAATACCCATATGTTTGTAAAAATTACGTAAAATCCCCCAGGTTTCAAATAATTACAAAAATCTAACAATGGTTAGGGTATCAGTCACTTTTCCGTTTTTGTTTTCATGAATACTGCTTTGCCTTAATTTCATATTTTATGTAACACTTTTGCACTCGGGATATATTGTTATTATCTAAAACTTTAAGGGTCGTAATGTTATTTTGTATAAAGTACAAGTTTTTTTCTTTATAATTGTTTGAGAATTGGAAAGTATAGTCGTTTACAAACGTTGGGAGCATATATGTCTTTACACACTTTCCGTTAGATTTTTGTAATTGTTTTAAACCTCAGGGGTTTTTGTGTAATTTTTGAAAACAGAAGGGGTAGTTTTGTAATATTGACAAAGCTTAGGGGTGCTGTATGTAATTTGCCCTTTTTTATATTGACTTTTCTGAGCAAGACTCAAGAATCACAGCCTATAAAAGCAATAGTTTCATAGCACCACATATATCAGTTACTTCAATATGGCTTCTATAATTGGTAAATTACCATTTACCCTCCTTATACTCCTCCTCCTCTCACCATTTCCTTCTCACTCATCAGACCCCGACCCGTTACAGGACTTCTGCATAGCAGACTTAAACGAGAAATTCTCCGTAAACGGTTTTCCATGCAAACCATCCTCAAACATTACTTCAGAAGACTTTTTCTTTGATGGGCTCAGCCAAGAAGGCAACACAAACAATTCTTTTGGAAGCAGTGTGACTCGGGGAAATGTTCTTTCATTTCCAGGACTCAACACTCTTGGAATCTCTATGAACCGAGTCGATATCAAACCCGGTGGACTCAACCCGGCTCACTCACACCCTCGAGCCACTGAGTTGGGGGTAGTTATTCAGGGAAAACTGCTCGTGGGGATGATAACGACTGGTAATGCATTTTATTCTAAAGTTTTGACAGCTGGACAGATGTTCGTGATTCCTAGAGGGCTTGTGCATTTTCAGATGAATGTTGGAGAGGAGAAAGCTTTGATTATTGCTGCTTTTAACAGCCATTTTCCTGGCGCTGCTTTGGTTGCTTTGAATCTGTTTGGTTCTACGCCTTCTGTTCCTGATGATGTGCTGTCGAAAACTTTTCTGGTTGAGAAAAATATCATTGATGAGATTAAGTCTAAGTTTGGTGGTTGAATTTTTTCTGTAATTTCCATTTTTGAGTTTGTTTTTTCTTTTATTTTTTCACATTTTATTGTCTCTTGCCTGTAAAATTGATCTATGTCACAAGAATAAGGAGCAAATATATTTTTGTTGTCCGCAGCTAGTCAAAGTAAGTTGCAAGATGATTGGAAGAATGATTAGTTTAAAACTTTAAGGGTTAATTACGAAAAAACCCCTGAGGTTTACTTAAAAATCCAACACACCATTCAAACCTTGAAACCTTATGAGTACACCCCTTGAGTTTTTATGTCGTTTACATTCACATCTTCAAAACTTGAGACCATACTAAACTTCCTCTGAGGTTTGTAAAACATTACGAATACCCCCCTGAAACGGACGGAAAATCGTTGACTTTGGGGGTATTTGTAATGTTTTAAGATTTGGATGGTGTTTTCGAGTATTTTGCAAACCACATGGGGATATCCATAAGGCTGGATGGTTTTTTCTGTAAAAAGTGCAAACCTCGAGGTGGCATCCTTAAATGACTCAAACAATCGAATTAATGGAAAATCATCCCCTAAACTTTAAATATTTTACAATGGACTATTAGGCATAGTTTTATGTTTACCTCCACCAAAACTGTATCAATATATTCTGGTTCCTGCAGATGCTTCTGAGCAGGTATCTATGTTCATCTATATCTCAAAATCGTGGTTGAAAATCTGGAAATATGTAACTGGGGCTTTTAATGGAATTTTGTGAATCAACATTTTTTTTGTCAATTTGAAAGGAAATTAAGCACTTCACGAAAACTCTTGGTTAGTTGTTGACTCTTTCATGTTATCTAAATTAAGTTATTCTTTTATCAATTTATTACGTACTAAATGGCACTTGGACTCAATTTCGTATTTCTGAAACTCCAGTATGTTCCTAACCAAAAAACAGTAACTCCATAATGTGAAATAACAGAAAAATACAATGTTATGATATTGCATTGAACTTAATTACTTCATCTTTTTTTATTGCAACCACAGATTACTTGGTCTAATGGAATGAGATACTAGATCCCTTAATCAAGATTAATGGTTCAAATCCGTGCTTGTAAATAGAGCAAATGTATTAGGAGGGTCGCCTCCGAAAACTTTTCTGATTGGAGAAATTTTAGACATTGCTCAGTCAAATCCAACCAATCATAGAACAAATGTATTATATAGAGCAAGTGTATTAGACAGTTGCCATGTGATTACTCAATGGGGTTCCCTGTTCCCATATACATAATAAAAAAAGGGGATAATTACCAACTATCCCTGAGTTTTGGCTCATATACAAAAAACACTTGAGATTTCAGAAATTACCAACTCCCCCTGAGGTTCACTAAATGTACATTCACGAACTACCCCTGAGATTCACTATCTTTTGTTAGCCTCAAAACCTCGGGGGGAGTTGGTCATTTCTGAATCCTCTGGTTTTCCGAGGTTCACTATTTGTGCCACGAACTACTCCCATGATTCGCTATCTTCTGTTAGCCTCAAAACCTCAGGAGGAGTTGGTAATTATTGATACCTTAGGAGTTTTCCGTATTTGAGTCAAACACCCCTAATTATCCCAAAAATGCAAAAAGAAGAATTTGAAGAAAACAAGATTATGTAAGGGGAAAAAAAAAAGGTTGTTGCTTCTTTGCATGCAGGGGTCGAAAATTTACAAAAACTCCATTTCTTTTTTTCCCGTTTAATCGTACGTGTGTTCGAAATAGAAAAGAAAAAATGGACCATCAGAATCCAGCAACATGAAAAGAAGAAAACCAGATGACCATTTCATCAGTAAAACACTGATCTGATCTCCTCAAATCCTTGTCATAATCATCATCTCCATTACTAGTTGATTCATCTTTTTCTAGTTCTTTCATGGAAAATCTGCAAATGGGACATGTAAAATGTGGCACAGACAGCCACCTGTTTATGCAAACGTCATGAAACTCATGCAGACAAGGCAGGACCCGCGTGCTCGTTTCGCCCGTCAAGCTCGACAAGCAGACGACACACTCAGACTCAGTTGCTGGAGAGTTCTTAGAACCTGTGAGGGAGAAAGTTCTGAGTATGGAGGAGAATATGTTCTTGAAAGCCATCGGAGAATGGCTAAAGAATGATGATGAACATTGATGATGATTATGTGGTGTTGCTAAGAATGAGAGGTTGTGAAGTGGGATTTTGTATTTGGTGTTTGTAATAGCTAGCTAGTAATGGGTCGATTTTGGGGGGTTTTAGGTAATATTGCGTGGTTTGGAAGTGAGGCGGTGGTTGAGGTTAAGGTTTTTGTGAGTGTTCAACACCAAGTTGGTTGCACCAAGAAAAAGTGGAGAATTAAGGATTCTGTTTTTTTCTTCTTTTTATTTTTTTGCAAATACTCTCGTGCATATTTGTTTTATCATACTCAACTAATTAAATAGGAAAAGCTATTATCGTATTTTATTCTAATTAGAACAAGTGTAATCATCTCAGTTAATTATTGATTTAACATTGATATACACATTGATTTTAACATGTGATATACACAGATATAACGATCACATAGCATGTATTAAAAACAAACTAGTAATTTACCGTCAATTTTCTTTAATTTCTTGTTTGTTGTTACTATTAAATAGATGCAAACGACACAACAATCACTAGCTAATCCAATTCTCTCACTTGGGTTCATATTTATGTGATTCCGACATTGCATCTTTTACACAATTTTTTCTTGCACCAGAAAGACGTTGCTTGCCTAGAAATAGCACGCAACAACAATCGGATCAGATTTCTTTTTCCGACAAGGAAAACCAGACCCAATCAGATTTCTAAGGTGTGACGCATGGATACGAAACGACATAAACACGACACGGACAGGGATAAAAATCTTTTAGACAAGAATTTTTTTTTTACCATTTACCACTACAGGTGTAGGATATGTATTCAACACGGTATCCCACACGCCACGACACTGCACGGTGGTTTTTTTAAAAATGTTCGCACATCAACATCTGCAAGAATAGTTCATTGCTCCCGAAATAATCCATTGTTCAAAGACTCTAATTCTTATATGGCAACATCTTTTCGAAGGGATAATAACAAAAAAAAAAACTTGAAGTTCACTTAAAAATCTAACACACAATTCAAATCTTGAAACTTTACGAGTATCTCCTGAGTTTTTATACCGTTTACATTCGCACGTTTTTATGAATACTCCATAATACTAACGGAAAATCGTTGACTTTGGAGGTATTTGTGATGTTTCAATGTTTGGATGGTATCTGCTAATGTTTCGCAAACTTCAGGAAACTATCCACAAGGTTGGGAGGTCTGGATGGTTTTTTCTGTAAAAATTACAAACTTCAAGGTGGTATTAGTAAATAACCCTTTTTAGAAAGACACAAAATTCAACACTTAAAATGTATATAAACATTTTAGTCATTGGACATAAGACCACTCCATATCACATGTAGTAAAATGAAAAGTAGACTGCTTACAGGTTTTGAGACAATTTCCTGTACATAAAGTTTGCTAATTAAGAACTAAGAAAAACTTACAGTTAAATTAAATTAATCTACTCTGATTAAGAATCTAAATCTAATGTTTCAAATGCTGTCACAGTCGACCTGCACTTTCGAAAGCACTACCAACCTGCATATGAAGCCACTCTGATGCTTGCGTTTGCGACCCATATATCATTGCATTTGCCTCAAAAGCAGGAGCTGCAAAATGCAGGGCCGTATTTACAAGTCAGAAAAGAAATATAAAGTTTTTTCTGTTTTTGTTTTTTCATGTGATTGAGAATTACTCAATCTTAATAAGAAAGAGAGTATATTCTTTGCGGTGAATTACATCTACTACCTTATGGTTTCCAAAATTACAATTTAGTCAGATATTAAAAAAAAATGACTGAAGTTTCACTTTATTACAGAAAAGTCCCTGAATGATGGTAAAATCTACTTTGGGAGCAAAATATTGGGCCTGGAAAAGGAAATTCTGTATGTTTTGGGCTCAGTTATACAGACGAATCGGAGTCCTATCAGGACTCTCTATCTTGTAAACGAGCAGGAGTCCGACTGATGGAGGACTTCTAGCTTGTGTTCTGAGTTCTGACAGGACTCTTTGTCCAAATTCTTGTTAGATAGGATAAGTTAAAATGTGCAGAGCAGATGATGAGGATGAGGTAAAGAGCCTCAATCATATCAGGATTAGGACTCTAGCTGATTTACTTTGTCAAAGTCCTAGCCTGAGCAGGACCAGGCCTCATATTTGTCTTCTATAAATATTGATTCTCAGAAATATTTGAGACTGATTTATTGAAGAGTTATTTTCACACGCGTCACTGAAGCTTCAGGGAGTTTTTGTAATTTCTGAAATAGAAGGACTAAATTGTAATTAGCTCAAACCTCAGGGGTAGTAGATGTAATTCATCTGAAGCGCAAAATCTATAGTTGTGATAGAGATAAATGGCGCTTACAGCTTTGGGAGGAAACCCTTCTAGTTTGGGATTCACACCGGAATCAACTGCTTCCAGCTTCATGGACAAAAACTAGAGAAGCCATTGAAAAGAGCAGAGTTACATTTATAAGCTCCAAAAGTATAAGTTAAAACAAATGGCGAGATAAGATGAGTCACCTCAACTTGATGCTGTAGCGACTGGATGTAATTAATAATTTCATCAAGAACAAGAGCTTTTCCAATAACCTGAAGAAGCAAAACATTATATTTTATCCATTGTAGAAATAAAATAAAATCCTAGCAACCCTATAAAACAGAAAGTCATAAAATTTACTTTATTACATCCAGGAACCAAGTCTTGCAGGATTTTCATCCTCTCGCTAATCTTTTCTCTCCGAGCCTAAAATTGAATTAAATCAATGAGAAGCTAAAATTAAGGGTCAGATCAACTACGAATAACCCTCTGTGATTTGTGCCGAAAAACCACTCAAACCATGAAACCCTGCGGAAAGCCCCCTGAGGTTTGTAAAACATTCCCAAACACCACTGAAACTTTGAAAAATTACAAATACCCCCAAAGTCAATGATTGTCCGTTAGTTTTAGGGGAGTATCTGTAATGTTTTACAAACCTCAGGGTAACTTCCGTAACATGAACCTTAGGGTGTTTTTTGCAATTAACACAAAAAACAAGTGCACGTGTGCTTTATTTGAAATTATGCTGAGTAAGATTAAGAATTACTCGTTCAGCTAAACTGTGGCTGTCTGTAGCTTGACCCCTTCTTGCTCTAACATGAATGTAGTCTTTAGGTGGTTCGGTTTTACTCTTCTCCTCGACTGCTTTGCTACTCATCCCTGAATTTGTTTCTGCTTCGGCTTTCGAGCCACAATTATCATCTCTGGATTCTGATTCTTTGATTTGTTTACCATTCAACTCATTCTGTTCCAACAAATAGCAAGATGACAAACATCACTCTTGTATGAGTAAATCGAATAATTCCTCTGAATAAGTGAAATACTAAACATGCAATTTCCAATTACTGTGCAAAACGAAATTTAAATATAGGGTTAATTACGAATAACCCCTTGGGCTTGCACTTGTTACTGAAAAACCATTGAAACCAAACAGATAGCCCCCTGTGTTTTGAAAAACATCCGCAAACACCACTAAAATCTTGAAACATTACAAATACTCCCAATGTCAACGAGTTTCCATTAGTTTTTTTTTTTTTTTTTTTTTTTGGGGGGGGTGGGGGTGGGGGGTATTCATAATGTTTTGCAAACCTGAAGGTAAGAATGTAAACAGCGTAAAAACTGGGGGTGGGGGTACTTGTAGGGTTTGAGTGGTATTTGGGATTTAAAAGTGAACCTTAGAGTGTTTTTCGCAATTATCCCTTAAAATATATTGATCGATGGTGTTTCATTCAGGTCACTGTCCAATCAGGATACTATGTGAGCAGTGAGATATCAAACAAATGCACAAGAAACCTCTGAGAAAGCAGTGGAGTAAAACTATAGAAAAGTATAATTAACATGAAATACTAAAAACCTCTATTGCAACAAAAGATACAAAATAAAACAGAACAGTAGAAACAATGAAACATATGTGGAATATCATTAGTTGAATAGAGATTATTTCAAGTTTAAGTTTGTAATTTGCAGAATACTTCACCAATCATTGCGTCAACATATATTTATTGATAACTCAACTCTTTTTTTGTACCAAATAAACATGAGACTTCCACACAAATCAAGATAAATACAGAACTTCAACAATGGCTTCCAATCAAAACATCCAAGGTAAACATGTACTTTAACAAATGAGAAAACATGCTCAATTAAATTAAATTTCATATTAGAATCTGAGTTTTAACAAGAAAACACTGAAATGAACTATTATTGCCCTTTAAAACAACCCCTTAAGACAATGCTTGTGTGTGTGTGTGAGGGGGTGTGTGTGTGTGTGTGTGTGTGTGTGTGTGTGTGTGTGTGTGAGAGAGAGAGAGAGAGAGAGAGAGAGAGAGGTACCAAATCACGATTAGCACTACAGGTGGATACAAGCTTCGAGGAGTCATCATCAATGGAATTCCCAATGTCATCCCGTCTCCTCTTGCCGCCGCCATTTCCACCGCTCTGCTGCTCGGTCACCGTCGATTCTCCGAAGGAAGCATCTCCTACTCCTCCGCCGCTACCTAAGCTCCCGATTCTGAGTCCCAATGCGCCTCCGCCTCCGCCTCCACCCAACCGAAACGGCAGTAGTTCCGCCAAACTATACAAAGAGGGATTGGCTGCTGCGGTAAATGATGCCTCATTTACCAATGGCGGATCCATTTTCGGTTTATTTCCCCCAAATCAAAGATTACTGACTGCTAGATTTCTATTGCACTTATATATACACAGGATATTGAGAATGTGTGTGTTTGCTGGAGTGATGGGGTTAATAAAGGGATAGTAATAACAATGGCGGCGGAATTATATTACTACAAATATGGAGAGAGAGAGAGAGAGAGACTGTGATGTGAGGTAGAGATAGATCAAGAAGGTGAAGGAAGAGAGAGTTCACAAATGCGCTACCTGCTGCCTGCGTACGTTAGCAACCATTCCAGAAGTTTTAAGCTATCGCTTATCATTTCCTTTTACTATAATAGGAATGAAAGTTAAGAAAAATCACATGCCTTCTTTTATGTTCAATTTTTGGGTTTACACTTCGGAATTGGGGTAATGATTTTCTAATTCTATTCATCCCAATTATTGGGATTTTAACAGTTTACTATCTAAAATACTTCTACAAATTGCCTTATCTACCACACAAATTTTGAAATTTATCATTTTCAACTGAATTTTCGGTGGAATATTATTCCGGAAAATTGTATCGTGTATTGTGAGAAATATATGTTGAAATTATATTGCTCTTCTCAACGTCTCGATTTTATAATGTTGATCGATGAAATCCAAAACCAAACCCAAAAAAATTCTCAGCTTTGAGACACATTCAAGTTTGTAAGATACCATCTAAATACACATGTCTGTCATAAAACCATAGTTATGCTGATTGGGTTATCTCGATGGCCGATATATAAGTTAACTATTGGGCTTGTTAGATAGAAAACTTGATGTAATGGGTATTTTAAATTAACAAAACGATTTATAAATTTTTTAGATATAAAAATTTATTTTAGGGAATTTTTAGAAAAAATAAAAAAGAATTAATGATTTTTCTAATATATTTCAAAAACGTAGATAGTGCTTGCCAAATGGAAAGAAAATCTTTTCTTTAGACCAGAGCATCCAATCATTCACTACATGAACTAGTCTCCTTACTGAATTGTAAGGACCTAAAGAGTGAA
The DNA here is from genome assembly GCA_958496215.1 of Verbena officinalis. NCBI lineage: Eukaryota > Viridiplantae > Streptophyta > Magnoliopsida > Lamiales > Verbenaceae > Verbena > Verbena officinalis. The sequence continues at coordinate 5,842,914 of OY292385.1, forward strand.
ATAACTAGCCAAAAAATTTAAAACTACTCCATAATCAAAGTTAAGGATCAGAGATATCGACTACAGAAATTAGTCTCCTCACTGAATTGTAAACACCCAAAGAGTAGGATAACTTGCCAGAAAATTTAAGGTTACTCAAAGTTAAGGATCAAATCTCTGATCCTGACATTTCGTTAGGAGGAAAAAAATCATTTGACAATGCCTTTCTTGCCAAACTTTAACCATGTTAAAAGTACATAGGATTAAGCAATATGTTTTTTCCAAAATTTTGTCCACACTAAAAAACAAATCAGATACATCAAATTTTTGAATAAGTCTCAATTTGATTGTGGTCTTTGAACAGTAGTCTTGAACAAGAGAATATATAACTTGTTATTCATAGAGAAATACATGAACCCACCCACTGAATGTGTCACAAATGAACCAAAACTGCTCCCTACTATACAGTGCCAAACACCTCCATATGCCCCATCAAACTCCTGCAATATTAAATTAAAATATAATGCGTAACTATCCAATCAAGATAACATGTAGGAATAATTACCAACTAACCACGGAATTTTGCTCAAATACAGAAAATTAAAATTCAAATATTACCAACTATCTTGAGATTCAATTTCTAGGGATTAATTTTTCTATTTGTCATAAAACCTAAATTGGTAATTTTTTAAACTTCATAAGATTTCTATACTTGAGTCAAACCTCAAGATAGTTAGTAATTTTACATAATATTTGTACATAGCCTAAGTTTGGTCTAACTATTCTAAATTTCAAACATACATGACATTTGAGAAATTACTATCAACAACAAAATTCTTTAGCATAATTGCATCACAATCTTTTTTATGAATTTTCTATTTTTAATTATATTTGTAAGTGACGGGACTAAGTCGCATTAATCATTATGTATGTTTATGTAATTTTCAAATTTGTGTAATTAGACTAAGGTTATGCACTTACAATTACCCCTTTATTTCTTCTAAAAATTGATATGAAGGAAAAAATAACCATTAGTTTCGGAGGAAGATAAAACCTTTTTGAGTGCTAAAGCAAGAGCTCTGGAATTGAACTTCTCCATGCTATCATGCGCCTTTCTTGCACACTCCACAGCATGAATTTGCATCAATGGAGGCATATCCACAGCCACAACCTTCACACCTTCTGGGCTGTGAAATGACTTCTTTACCCTTCCATTATCACCCTTTGGAGGATTACTTGATTGCACAGATACTTTAAATTCTTGTTGAAATTTCTTCACTTTTTCAAATTCAAGATGCTTGGGCATCATCAGTTGGGGTGCCTTTATAACATCAAAAAATGATTTTTTGGATGATGGTTTGTTGATTTCGTCCTTATCCTTCACCTGGGTTCTTGTGCTAAAGTACGTCTCTTTCTCCACGAACTTTACTACTGCCAAATCCTCCGTAAAACTACCGTGTCTTTCAGAAATGGGTTTTGCTTGGAAATGTAGGTCGGGCTGAGGATGTGGGACTAAGTAATGTGGAGCTGCAGAGGTTTCTACTTGCGGGGAATTAGCAACAAGTTTCTTGTGATTGGTATAGAGTTTGGAGAAGCGGTCAGATATGTTTTCTATGGTGGAAGACGGTGGACAGGTGGGATGTTCGCGGTGGTGGTGGTGGCGGCGGCGAGTGACGGCGAAGGGTTTGGAAATGGGGTGGTTTTGGGGGTTCGGGTCCATGGTGAGACTGGAGCTGATGCTAAGATGCGCCGGTGGAGGGAAAAGAATTCTTGAGTAGGGTTTGTATGTATGAGAGAGAGAGAGATACGTTGGACGGTTGGAGCGAGAATGACTTGTAATGACTAATGAGAGGATCTGTGTGCTTGGCGGATTTGTGACTTTACATCGAAAAATAAAATGCGCCGGTTGCGGAGGATAATGAGGGTTTGACCAGTTGACCTGATTTCCCACTTCCTAGAACCATGTGGAATTCCACGTCATATATTACAAAAGGTTTTAATTTTAATTCAACTACTTCTCTTAGTGGTATTAATTTTTATTTTCCGAAGGAACAAATATTACTTTCTCAATTCGAATCAAAATAAGTATATGGAAATTGAAAAACAAATGAACTTGTATAGATCATTCTTGAAACAGAAGCTAATGTTGATAAAAAAAAATAGTAAAAAAAGAGTGTTTGAAAAATAAAACAAAAATAATAATTGAGTATTTGAAAAAAAAATTAAAAATTACTCTCAATTTAAAAGGGTTAAGAGGACCCCTCTCGTAGATTAAAACTCAAATTAAAAAATACATCCAAAGTAGCAACAAGATAATGAGCTTAAAAGCAACACTAGTACTCACACACAAAAAGACCACCCATAAGTCGGGCACGAATTTCGCACTCGACAAGCTGGATTTAGTACTCCTAAAAGTACGCAGGAGTCTATGGACATAATAAAATAACATGATTATGGTCGAATCCATAGAGGTATTGCATTTTACGATCGGCATAATATGCCCACAGGCTTCTAATATACTTGATCCAATATGTACAAGAATACCCATCAATTTCTTAAATAAAGTCGAACCGAAGCCATTTATGTAGAGGAATATCCATCAATTGCTTAAAGTGGCAAGTGGCCGAAGCCTGTAAGAAGCTATCCTTGTCGCCCACCAACGTACAAAAAATCAGTAATTGACGTGAGATTTGAGGAGAAACCAATTACTACAAGCATCACTCACCTTTTTCATCATTCTCCAATTGGAAAAATCGTGTGAATTATATGGCCCGTAATCCCCAAATTTTCCCCACCTTTTTGACCTGCACAATAAAATCAATATTAGCAAATGTATACTAGTGTCTCTATGATATAATCTAACCATTCTTATAATATATACATATTATATTAATATACATATACACATTAATATATAAATAATATTAATATACATATACAGTACATTAATATATATATTTATAAATAACAATATATATTATATGATACTATTTTAATATGTATCAAATTTGTTTAGAGAATCATATACTGCATTATATTAATAATATATACTTCTTTTTTTGTGACATTAATATATATTATTATACAATACCATATATTTATTATAGCACACTATAATATATCTTATTATTTTTGTCTTTATAATGCTTATAAATAAATAATAAATATTATAGTATATTAATATTTTAATAAAGAAAAATTATCCAATTAAAATCAATTAAATTATAGAAATATTATGATGCATGGACACAGGAATGTAGACACAACAACACGAATTTTTTCTACATTTACCACTAGATAAATATCCTACACGACATGATCACATATTTTGGAATATTTGTGCATTATAGCCAAAATATCTAGAAACTAGAAATAGTAGTGAAAGACATGTCCTTAGTAGCTTCAACCTTCTCGCACATTTATGCTTAGATTTAACAGAAATTGAAGAGTATTTTGAAACTCAAAGTGATATAAATTTTTAGAATTTGTATGTTCTCGAGTTATATCTTCTAAATCGTCCACAATAACAATCCATGATCCATCATTCCACCCTAAAAAGAGAGTATTTGGAAGCTAAAAAGTGATAGAAATTTTATTGTTTGCAAACTCACCGTAGTAATTCTTTGCAATGTTTCACTTATGATTATAAACCAAAAAGATGTTGAAATAAATATTACTTTTCATATGGTACAGACGTATACAAATTTGAGCATTATTTTCTGCAAAAGCAACACAACCAATGATGTTTAGCAATTACGCTAACTTTATCAAAAACAAATATATATATTACGTAAACTAGTGACGTAAGACGTGATGCAAACAGTCTAGGAGCATTATCAGAAACAGACATAAGACCTATGAACGGCCAGCAAACCAACCTTTGAAACTTCACACTCTTTTCAAGGCTTTTTCAATATAAACAATAGGAAAATGCACTTGAAAGCAGCCTTGACCCTACAAAAGCAGTCTTAAATGACTCAAACTTTGTCATTTTCCATGAATTTCTTATTCTCAAGGGCAGGTATGTACAGAAAGCTGACTCATACTACTAATCAGCTTTTCTTCACTCCATTTACTCTTTCATGCTCTATATATAAGCCGAAAGTGAGATGAATCAAGAAAACACAATCATCCAAAAAAAACTAAGGAAAAATCAAGAAAACAGAAATCATCGATAAAAAAACTAAAGAAAAATGATGCATCCAATGGGAAGCATGCCAGAAACAACATGGGGTACCTTAGGATCGTCTCTCGTCACCTTCATTTTCTTCTGGGAAATGTTCCGACGATATTGCCCTCCAGAGCTGCGACGGTACCTGGAGAAATACACCATCAAAATTTCTGGATTGTTAAATCCCAACATTCAAATTTCCATACACGAATACATTCATCTCAAGCCCCACGAAGCATATGCTATAGTCGAGGCATATTTGAGTGCCAATTCATCAAAAGATGCCAAACGCCTCAAAGCAGAGATGCCAAAAGATAGCAGCAGCAATAAGCTAATGTTAAGCATGGATGAATACGAAACAATAAAAGATGAGTTCAATGGAGTTAAAGTTCGGTGGATTTCTGCTAAAGCTTCGTCTCCTCCAAGGTCCATGTCGCCATCGTACTTTCCCGAGCCGGAAAGAAGGTATTATAAACTAAAGTTCCATAAAAAGTATAAGGAAATCATAACAGAGTTGTATTTGGAGCATGTTATTAAGAAAGGAAGAGAAATTCAAACAAAAAATAGGCAGAGGAAGCTCTACACGAATGGCTATGGGAAATCATATTGGAGCCATATTGTTTTCGAGCATCCGGCTAGTTTTGAAACTCTCGCGATGGAAAAGGGGAAAAAAGAAGAAATTATTGAGGATCTTTTGACTTTTACTAAAAGTAAGGATTTTTATGCAAGAATTGGTAAGGCATGGAAAAGGGGTTATTTACTTTATGGTCCTCCTGGAACTGGGAAGTCTACTATGATTGCAGCCATGGCTAATTTGCTGGATTATGATGTTTATGATCTCGAGCTTACATCCGTGAGGGACAATACTGAGCTGAGAAGGCTTCTGACCGAGACGACAGCTAAATCTATTCTTGTAATAGAGGATATAGACTGTTCCCTTGATTTGACTGGTCAGAGGGTCAAGAAAAAGGAGAAATCTGTCAAAAAAGATCAGTCCGACAAGAGCAAAAAGGGAAATTCACATAAAGAGAAGGAAGATAGTAGTGGCAGCAAGGTTACCTTATCAGGATTGCTGAATTTCATAGACGGGCTTTGGTCTGCCTGTGCAGGAGAGAGACTGATTGTGTTCACAACAAATTATGTTGATAAGCTGGATCCAGCTCTCACAAGAAGGGGTCGAATGGATAAACATATTGAGCTTTCTTATTGCAAATATGAGGGATTTAAGGTTCTTGCCAAGAATTACCTGGAGATTGAGCAGCATTCTCTGTTTCAGTCGGTTGAGGAGATGATTGAAGAGGTTGAGATCACACCAGCAGATGTTGCAGAGAATCTCATGCCTAAATCTGCAAAGGAAGGTCCAGAAACATGTATTTTAAATCTCATTAGGGCTCTGGAGGAAGCGAAGAAAAAGAAGATCGAGAATGCCACAAAAGAAGTTGATGGAAAAGAAGCTGCTCCACAAGAACAGTATGAAACTTCACCAATATTTAGCTTTTGACTCTGTGAATGTCATAATATTTAGCTTTTTAATAATGTTGATGTTGGATTGTTGGTGAGTTAAACAGTAAAGACCATTGCAAATAGAAATATTTTGTTACAAGTATCAGTTTAAGTAGGTATTATACAAGGGATAATTACCAACAACCCCCTAGGGTTTGGCTCAAATACAGAAAGCCCCCTGAGGTTTCAAAATTTACTCACTCTCCACTGAGGTTTTGAGGCTAATGGAAAAATTAGCAGAACATAGTGAACCTCAGGTTAATAGTAGAAATGTAGAATAATGTGCTCACATTGCATGAACTGGAACATAGTTCACTTAGCAATCAAACTCTTTATTCATCTCAAGTAGTGAAAACATGTATATCTTAGTAAGATATATCCATCCGTCTCAGATACAAAAGAGTAGTGTACAATATTGATAAATTACAAGAATAGAACAGATTCAACCAGCACATCAATCAAAACTGATAAAAAACAAGTACAAAAAAGTACATAACAAAAACGAGAAAATTATCATATGAACTTCTAAGCATGCTTGCTTTGGAAGGAAGGGTGGAAGCAGGATTTGTAGAAGTTGACACATTTTCCCGTGCACACGTGTAGCTGCAACGACTTGGACGAACGACTCTATAAACTCCGCTGTTTGTGAGAAGATAAAGATCGTTGGTGTTATCTTCACCGAAGCTAAAAATGTAACTCAAAGCGGGAATCGAGTTTCCAGGAGTTGAAGTGCAGTTTAAAGGAGAATCGTGTGCACAGTTAAAAGAAATCTTGCTACTATTGAACTTCCCACTGTTGATGGGATTTTCAGTGCCTGCCCATATAGAACCTGCATAAAGATCTGCATATAAATACCTGCAAATATGAGAGCACATTTTCTCAGCAGAAAGTTTTTTTAGGGATAATTACCAAGTATGTCGCAAATACAAAAAAAAAAAAAAAAAAAAAAAAAAAAAAAAAAAAAAGCACCATGAGATCTCAGAAATTATCAATGCCCCTGAAGTTTTAAGCCTAATGGGAAACATAAGAACGGTGGTAAAATCACCATGTTTCCCTTGAAGGAAAAAAGAAAAAAGTTGATTTTTGAAAAAACCAACATTATGTTTCATTTGAAACGGTTGGTGAAGTTGTGAGAGAGTAAAACCTCAGGGGGGCATTGGTAATTTCTGAAATCACATGGAGTTTTTTGTATTTAGGGCATACCTCATGGGTAGATGGTAACCATCCCTTGTTTTTATTAACACTTAAATTGTGTTTGTGGATTTCTAACATTTTATGTTTAACAGAAATTCCAATAACGTCCCTAAGGTTTGACTTGATGACAAAAAGAGCCCTCTTACTTCAAAAATTACCATTACCACACTAATGTTTGAGCCCGTGTAACATTTACCCTTTTTTGACTTCCTAAACTTTCGAGTAGATCTAACCAATCCTTTTTTACCCCCTTGTAGTTTGAGTCCGTCTAACATTTATAGAGCTTAGAAAATGCATGGATTTAGTGTAGTTTTCTGCTTCTGCAAAAATAAGCTCTACGATATAAGAACATTCCGGAGTGTTTTCTTCAACTTCATGTTGTGTTTTTGATTATTTCAAAGTGCATGCTTTTGTATTTTCTTCTCCAAAGACTCCCTACTTTATAGAGCTTTAGCTTCTATTTAACTTCTCCGAAAGCAGAAGTTTATGCAAACACCCCATCAACATATTTCCTTACTGTCCACTAGAGTTTATATTCTGAAAATACCATTTGACTAGCACTTTAGAGGACGAAACTGCCCTCGATCTGAAGTTCAATGTAAACAATGATCTACTACTTACCTTCCTTGCAGACAAGGATCGGTCATAGATCTGTAAAAGTATCCCCCGGTAATTGATGCTGAGCCTTCGTTTGAGTTTATCTCAGAGTGATTATATCCCATAACCGGAAATATCGGCCTTATTGAGCTTAATGAACCATTTACTCTATGAGGCTGTGGGGAAGTGTAGACAGAAGGGCCTTCATAATCACGCCATCCATAATTTCCATCCTTAGTTATCAAATTCACCTCTTCATAATGATTCTACAGCCAATAATTACAGCAATTATTAACACTCAACTCTTGAGAAAATAGATAATTATAGAATTTAGGGATAATAACCAATGGCCTCCTGGGGTTTGGCGAAAATACAGATTCCCCCAGGAGATTTATAAATTACCGATTCCCCCCTGAGGTTCATTCTCTCTCTCACAAACTGTCCCAGCCATCACTAACACCTTTAAACATGAATGACGTTATCAATTTTCTTATTGATATACCTATTTTACTCTTTTTTAACAGTTCTTTAATATTCTATGGAACAAAAATACCCTCAGGGGGTAGATTGTAATACTTTAAGTCTTTAATATTGAATGATACATTTGTAACATTTGACATTTGTGTTACCTTATCTAACAAAAACCTTAGTTTTATTTTATGTTATTGTTTTATTTCTAATTTAAACATGAATAAACTTTTTGTGTGGGTTTATGCAAGTGAAATTTGATTAAAATTACAAATACCCCCCTTATGTTTACGTCTCAGTTTCAAAAATAAGTTACAGAAATACATATCCATGCAACGTGCATCCCATACATCATGTTAAACAATATAACATACACCCCCCTGTGAATAGAAAACTATAACAAAAAGACACCAACAAGTTTAGCCTCCCAAAGCAAGTCATGAGAGAGAGGGGCATTTTCGGGTGTACAAAATATTAAACTTTTTTTTTTTCAGTTAGGGGTAAAATGGTCATTTCAATTTTCGTAAAATTTTCGTAATTTCAGTGGGGAGTTCGTAATTTCCCAAACCTAAGGAGTTAGGAGGAAATCCATAATTTCGTCAATCCCAGGGGGCTTTGGCAATCATCCCTCGAAATTGTAGAAGAGAAAGAATATAGTACCTCTCCAACATCTGCACATATAAAATACCAAGGCCTTGCAGAATCAAAGCTGCATCTCCATGGATTTCGCAATCCTATAGCCCATATTTCTTTACTCATTTCTTTATCTTCAAAATAAGGGTTGTCTTTTGGGATAGAATAGTTTCCCCACAGACCAAGCTCACCAATTTCAGTAGCACCTGAAAACAAACATATCCAAGTGATTCAATTTTGATAAGCAAGAAACATAAACTTATATCTACCAATCTAATGACAATGGTCGAATTGTATGCGGTGAATTTTAATAACTATAATTGTAATTATTCAATTTCGTGTGGGGTATAACTATAACTGTTTGACTAAGAGGGTCATGAGTTGTAATTTAGTAAACTTCTTTGGGTCTAAGTGTAATTTTCCCTAAAAAAACCTTATATATAACGATCTGTTTATGAATTAACTCACTTGGCATGTTATCAATGTCAAACCTCATGATCTTTCCAAGCAAAGATTTCTTATTTTGAGCAAAATTGTACGGATCTCCTACACCTCCACCTCCACCGTCTCCCATCATCAAGTACAAATATCCATCTTTCGGTCCAAAAAGTATTTGTCCCCCATGATGTGATGTAGATGGAAGCCCCATTGTAAATACTCTTCTAACCTCTTTAGGGTTACCACTTGTTGCCTGGTTTAAAAAAAGAAAAGATTAAACTTCACTCCAGATCAATTAATTACATAAAGAACTTTCGATTATGACTATACCCACTACGAGATTGCAACACTACAGTTGGTACCTGCAAGTTTACAAAAACGACAAAGTACTTGCTAAAATTATTTAAAATTACACAAACCACCCTTGGGGGTTTGGAAAATTTATGCAAATCACTCCCTGGTCTAGGTTGTAGGGTGAATTACATACAGAGTTTTCAAAAACTACAGAAACCTCCCTGAGATTTCAAACAGTTACAAAAATCTAACAAAACACCCCATGTACTTCATACAAAATCTTACAAGAAACCCCTGGTAATTTGTAAATATATGAAACCTCAGGGGGGTTTATGTCATTTTTGAAAATAGAGGGGGTATTTTGTAATTATGGAAAACCTTAAGGGTACTGTATGTAATTCTCCCTAGGTTTTAGTGTTGTGGGTACCTGCTGTAATATGGCAATTTCCAAGGGGATGTAGATGTAATTAAGTTAAAGAAGTATTCGGTTAAATACATACCGAGGCAGGCTGGGACCCACTACCATTAACAGTAAATTCAGCTATAACACTTTGATACTGACAAGGCTGATCATCACCACCATCACTCAGTTCTGAAGGATCACAATCCACATCAGAATTACACGAGCATCTTCCCCCACATTCTGGCCACTTTTCCTTATCACAATTGTACGAAACGAAAAAACGTCCATTTACTGCAAATCTCGGATGAAATGCAACTCCCAACATTCCAAATTCAGAATCGAAATGAACTTCATCACTTATGTCTAAAAAGGGATCGGATTCATCGAGCCCCAACAATTCACCCGAGCCTGGTTGAGGAACCGTTGCCAACCAAATTTTACCTTGTTGGTTTGCAAAGAAGGCTCGATTCGAGCCATCCGGGTGGGCCACCATGTTGATGTAAGTTCCATTGGCTATTTTCTCGAGGCACATACCAGCTGGAGGGGGTGGAGGGCTGTTATTCAGTGTGACGGGTGCACCGTCGTAGCATGTGGATCCGTCATCGGATGGTCCACCAACTGTGTTGCAGAAATCTTGCTGTGATCGCCATGTGTCAGTTAATTTTGTGGAGTTGTTGTTTTCGTTGAAGGGGGAATTTGTAATGGAGATGTTTTGACATGTGGTCCATACTTTAGAACAGAAGTTGTTTGTGGTTTGGTTTGATTGTGTTGAATTTGAGGGAATTGTGGAGTTACATAGTAGAGGAATTTCAGTTTCTCTGGGAACAGAATCAATTTTGAAAATCTGAGCTGAAAATGGATCACATCTCTGCAAAGTACAAGACAGGAAATAACTAAGGAGATCATTAGTATTAAAAAGGGCGAATTACATACAGTACCTCTGAAGTTTGCTATAATTACAAAATACACCCTCTATTTTGAAATCACAACAAAAACTGAGGATACAAACAATTTTTGTAAGATTTTTTATAAATTACAGGAGGTATTCTGTTAGACTTTTGTACTTGTTCGAAACCTGAGGGTTTGTTTTTTAATTATTGAAATAGAGGGGGTATTTTGTAATTATGGCAAATGTTAGAGATACTGTATGTAATTTCCCTATTAAAAACACTGCAAATGTGAGTAAGATATGATTACTGAGAGAATATTTTCAAATAAATAACACACTAAAGATTGTAGGTAGTGTTTTTAAACTCTAAAGAAAGTGTTTTTTCTGTTTTTAGCTAATAACACCAAAAACGGAGTGTTTTGGTTTACAATTTCTCCTTAAAATAAGCCGACATAAGCTAGAAGCACTTTTTGGGTGCTTTTTTTTCTGCTTATAGGCTCTTTTTTCTGTTATTTGGACTTTTTCTTTTCAAATACTCCCAACTCTTACTACTTACAACTTTAGTTTCTCCTCCTCCAGAAGCATAACCTTTCGAAAAAATCCCTTTGATCAAATCGACAATAGGGATTTATGGCAATAATATTCAAACATTCTTACCGCACATAGAATAGATTTGACACTTGACGCGCAAGAAGAATCGGAAATGCTCATCGACTCAAACTGCTTTTTCAATTGCAAATCATCAGCATCACTGCAGCATGTGGTGCCATTGTAGGAACAGAACTGCAGAGGAGATTGTGCAGTAAATGGTGCTCCTATAATGCAAGCAGTATTAAGAAAATAAAACATAAAATTAAACTTACGAAACTTACTCAGAAATAATTGGAAATAAAAGACTATATTAAACTTACTTGAATCAATACACAGAGGCAGTGCAGAATAAGGATTAAGAAACTGCAGCAACCCCAAGAAGAATAACATAATCTTGAAATAACTTTTCCCCATTATTCCTAATTTATTAAACTCCATTTTCACATACTACGTTGAAAACAAAGATTATGCCCACAACTCAAAAGTGTTCTCCAGTTTTCAAACACCCAGCCCTATAACTGCCAGACATTTCACAATTGGCTTCTTCCATAAAGAAATTAAAGAGAAATTAGTAAAATAAACAAAAAGGGCAATTTACATCCACTACTCCCTAAGGTTTGGTGTAATTACAATTTAGTCCCTCTTGTTTCATATATTACAGAAAAACCCCTTGAGGTTTAATTGTTCATGTAAAATTTGTGATAATGTGGCAAACAGAGGCTTTGACTGACTTTGGCTAAGTTTTAAACTGCATTGACTCTTAAACCAATGGAGTGCACGAGACAAGACGTTTCCGGTGGTGTGAACATAGTCGAAATCCGATGAACATCGTACATGAATAATGAAACCTCAGGGATGCTTTTGTAATTTTTAAACAAGAGGGACTAATTTGTAATGAAACTAAACCTGAAGGGTAGCAGATTTAAATCTCCCTAAACAATAGCCCCATACTTAGCCATAACATATTTGTTTAAAGTATCTGTCTCTGTCCTCGTTCTCAATCCCACATGTAGATTTGAATTTTTGCATTGCCAATCGAGATAGAATATCATAAGCATTCAACCGGTTGACTTTGAATGATTATTTTCAGTAAAATAATGAAAATGTGTAGGTTAGCTGATAGGGAAACTGATTCTCCGTTTAAAGAAAACAAGTTGATGCAATGCCATCTTTTCTGGTTGCATGTGTATATCTCTCTCTAAGTAAGTTTATTCAATCAAGAGTTAATTTAACTTAGTTATCCAAATTCCGAAATATGGAAGTTTTTACACTCTATCCCCTGATAAAGGGGGACGAGATTGAAAATGGGCTTTTTTTGTTTTTTAATCATTTAAGGGGGTTCAAATTATTAGTCAATAACTACAAATTTATCAGTAATCCTTATTTAGGAATGGAAAGATACCCAATGTTTGGGGCGTTCGGCACTTTAGTACCCAGCCCTTATGTCAGAGCGATTGCAGTAGCCAATCATTTTTAAATGAACGTTTTTAGTACCTTTTTTTTTTTTTTTTTCCGATGGAATCTTATAGAATATTTTGTTGATTTTTGTTGGGTTTAATCGTAGCAGTCGCAATGACTGAAGTTAATTATACCCTCAAATGCGTCTCATCTTCACAAACTCAGCCGCATAAGTTTCATCGCAATTGAAACTCATTTTCACCTTCTATGTGCAGTTTTTTAGATTTCAATCCTGGGATTTTTAAATTAGGAAAAAACGTCAATAGTGGGTCGAAATAAGCTCCAATCACGACAAAATTTGCATGATTGAGTTCATGAAGACGAGGCGCTCTTAAGAGTATGATGTATGATGCATGGACAACATTTCCAAAAATCTTACCTTACCGTGTCCTGTCCGACATCAACACCCATGCTCTTAAGAGTATGATTAACTTTGACCGCCACAGCCCTTATGACGAAACTTAGAAAATCTATCATGAACAAAAAAAGAATAAATACCAAATATATTCATTTAAAAATGGTTGGATATCCCAATTGCTCCAACACAATTGGGTACTAAAGTGCGAAACACGCCCAATGTTAAGTTACCTTAATATAATTAACTTTCATTGAAAAATATCACAACAGTTTAACGAAGCTGTTAGATTATACTGTGCACCTTATATCATATTAAAATGACATGAGCTCTGTTCGAGTGTTACAATTGAAATAAAATACAAATTAAAAATTGCACGATTTGAAAATTGGTCAAAATCACATTATCCTTACACGTCGGTCATGTATTGGAATTTGGATACGAGTTCTTACAAATTCTTGCTCCATAATAACGAGAGGCGTCATGCATGATGTCAGCAGAATTACTCCCTCCTAGATATAAAATAGAAATAATTACCAACTACCTAGAAGATACAGCCTATATTATTTTTAAAGAAAAAAGTTTTGGAAAACTACCAATTCTCCCCTGATGTTTTAAGTTTAACGAAAAGAGCTGAAAGAACAAAGAATAACAATATTGAATTTTGAAAAACCAACATTACCCCTCATTTTACACGAGTGTTTGATACTATCGGCTGGTAAAGTTTGTTAGAGAGAGTAAATCCTCAGAGACTGTTGGTAATTTCTGAAACCTCATTGCATTTCTTGTATTTAAGTCATACCTCAATGGAAATTGGTAATTATCCCTATAAAATATTTTTGAAGTCTTTCATTGCAAAAGTGCTGCAAACTTAATTAGAGAGAGAGAGAGAGAGAGAGAGAGTCATTCCTCCAGATTATCACAAACTTTACCTGCTGATATTCATACCAACAATGCTACTTGTGCAGATGAAGAAAATAATATAACAAGGCTGAAATATTGCCACTTCTCTAAATGACTCAGAAGCACACAAAATTGTTGGAGCTCAACTATCAAGAGCACCAAGAGCTTTCATGTCCTCTAAAAATGCCATATATGAGTCATCTACACTTTGTGGTTTTGGTGCAGATGATGAACTAGTAAATTCTTGCTTAGCAGCAACAGGTGGAGCTAAAACTGGTCGGTTGGTCACCGAAACGGCTGATGCCTTTGGCTTCGACTTCGGGAGGGCTGACTCTCTCCGAACGCGTACAGATGCAGGAATCTGCACAGAATCAAGAAATAACCGAAGATGTATCAAACTCATAAATGAATCGATGGCATTTTATGAATGTGAAATTTTGGTAAAATGGATGGTAATTGGGGTTAGTAGGAACTTACCGTCTTAGTTTTATAACATGATTAGTCTAAATAGATTCAGTAGTGTGGAGAAGATTGTAAATATAGCTTTAGTGGGATCCACCCAAATCGGATAACTTATATAATAAAATCGGGACTAGAGAACGGGCCTTTTAAATGAATCTCGGGTTTGAGTCCATACCAAATACTTAATGAACCCCTACTCGATAAGCCAAATGAGCAGGTGGAGAACTGAAACACGAATCCTCCAGTATTCTCAAATCTCAATGCAGGATTATATGCTACCATCAAGTCAACCACAATTCACATTTCTATTTATTTTTCTTATCAATATTATTTAGGGATAATTATCAACTACCCATTGTCATTAAGGTATGACCTAAATACAGAAAACCCATGAGGGTTCAGAAATTACCAACTCCCCCCTGAGGTTTCACTCTCTCTCACAAACTTCACCAGCCATTAGTAAAAAACATTCATTTAAATGAACGGTGATGTTAGTTTTTCAAAAATTTACCTTTTACTTTTTTCTTTCAGCTCTTTCCGGAAAGGGCAACATGGTAATTTCACCATCGCCATCAGTTTTTCCGTTAGGCTTAAAACTTTAGGGGGCAGTTGGTAATTTCTGAAACTTCATGGAATTTTTTGTATTTAGGCTATGCCTCAGGGGATAGTTGGTAATTATCCCTATCATTTATATGATTTAGAAGTTCAATCCTGAAATGTCAAACTTTGGTCAATATGAATGAAAGTATAACCAAAAAGCGTTGACTGACCATAGCTGTAAGCTCGGGAGTATGCTGTGCAAGAGGCCTTTTTACAACAGTTGATGCAGCTGATTTAACATATGACGGTTTCTGAGGAACAAAGGGTCGAGCAAAGGCGTCATCTTGTGGAAGAGGAGGAGGACCGGGTGGAAGTGGTGGTCTCATCATTGCTGGATGTCCAATAGGTGGTGGTGGTGGTGGTAATTGTGGGACCATCATTCCTGGAGGAGGAGGGGGTGGTGGAAAGCGAGAAATGCCAGGTGGCAGTACATCGGGCAGCAAATTTGGGCCCACAGAAGCTCCAGGCCTTATTGGAGGTAGTGGTGGCGGAGGAGGAGCCATTTTCAAAAGATCTCTCGCATCTAAACCAGACTTTGAATTGGATTCAGAAGCTGAACCATCTGGCTGATTATTGCCCAACTGCGCAGGGTTGCCTGTTGGTGGAGGTGGAGGAAGAGTTTTTGGAATCTAATAGAAAATGCACATAATATCCGTTAGAGAAAAGTTATTTTGCCAACTCCTGTGCTTTTGGACAAGCTAAAGCAGAAGTTAAAGTTGTAAAAAGATGTAGTAGTAAAAGTGACAAGTGTTTGGGAACAAAAAAAGTAGTTGAGTGGTTGGGGGAAAAATGTTGAGAAGCACTTTCATTAGATTAAACAGACTTTAATTTATTTACAAAAATAACCTAGATAGAAGCTGAAGCTAAAAGTTTGTCCTCCGGTGCTTCTTGCTAATTTCTGCTTAAAACAAGCAGAAGCTGCTTTTCTAGACACTCCAAAAGTGCTGGAATAAAGCAAAAAGCACAAAGGCGCTTGGCAAACACTCCTAATATTCACTAGAGAAAGTTATTTTGCTGCAACCATATTGGTTCGAAACTATTTAGTTCATTTCTGAGGATAGTATACCTGAATCGAATCTCTGAAGGTTGAATCATCTGATTGGTGGATGTGAGGGGGTGGAGGAAGTGGGGCACGAGCAGCAAGCAGTTCTTTTGGTGGTGGACCAGGAGGAGGTGGTGGCGGAGGCAAAGGCGGCGGGGCCAATGATGCAGTCACACTTGTCATTGTTGGATTTGGAGGCATAGGGGGTGGAGGAGGCAAAGGCAACGATGCAGGCACAACAGAGCCATCCCCAGAAGGCAAAGGGGGTGGTGGAGGTGGTAAAGGGGGGACAAATAAAGTTGCATCATCTGTTTCTGTGTTTGAAGATGATGCAACATTTCCTGCTGAGGCTTCTGGTAAAGGTACTCTGGGACCTGGATTTAAAGTAAACTAGTAATTTTGGCACACTCGATGTGTATGCAAAACAAAAATAAGTGTAACTAATAATATGTTAAATTTTAATATTCTAAAATTATAAATGCTTTTATTAAAAACAAAATCATGATTTTTAATTTATTTTTATTTTTTTTGGTGGATATGATTTTTAATTTATATTATTTTAGTATTTATATAAAAAATAAAATTTAATGGTTATAAGAATAAATTAATAGAATTAAGAGTGAAAATGTGAATAATAGGAGAGAGAAAAAGGTGAGAATGGAGTAGATAAATAAAAAAGAACATGGAGAGGAAATTGAGAGAGAAAAAAGAGTAAAATTTGATAATAAAAAAATTAAAAATTGACAGACCAAAATAAAAGTTTGACGAAAGGTAGTTACTCTTTCTTTCTCTAGGGGAAATGTGCATTATTAAATAGTATGGATAACAAATTCTAAGAATTGGAGTGGATGAGAGATAGAAGTCCAAATTTACCCCTGGCTGTTCTATTTACTTTGAATTTTGGACAAAAATACCCCTTAGGGGGGTAATTGAAATATTTTCAAAATTTTAAGGTTCTACTTGACATATTTAATTTTTTATTAGTATTTAATTTTCAAATGATTGTTTTATATATGTTTTGTTTTCTATTTAATTTATCAATATAAGGTCAATTAACTAAGGTGGTTTTTGTTATATTTGGCAAACTTTAAAGTTGTTATTTACATATTTGACAAACTTTAAGGTGGTTTTTAAATTTTTTTTCAAATGATTGTATTATATTTTCTTTTCCTATTTAATTTATCAACATAAGGCAAATTAACTGGGGTGTTTTTGTAATATTTACCAACTTGCTGGAATATAGAAAGAACAATAACATACCAATGGATGAATTGAACATTGGAGGTTTTCCAGGAGGAGGAGCTCCAGAAGGATTCAGGGTTGGGTGATAGTAGACTGAGTCCTGCAATGACAGATTGCTATATGTGGGTTGATAGGTTCAGCGGAAGAGATTAAATATCAGAAATCATGAAAATTAAGGAAGACTTACTTCAGGTCTGGGATGGTTGACTCTCTCTTCCTCTTCTGCAGAAGTCCGCCTTCGAACAGGTCCCAAATGACTGCAAAGAGTAGAAAAATGGATTTTCGAAGCAAGAATTCAATATAGATATGGATATATTGCAATAAAATGTAGGGTCATTTACGGATACCACCCCCAGGTTTGCACTTTTTACCAGAAAACCATCCGAACCTCCCAACCTTATGGATAGCCCCTTGAGGTTTGCGAAACATTCGGGGCCACCATCCAAACCTTGAAACAAATACCCCCAAAGTCAGAGAAAGTCAACGATTTGCTGAAGGTGTGAATGTGAACGGCATAAAAATTCAAGAGGGTACTAGTAAGGTTTCATGGTTTGGATGGTGTGTTGGATTTTCAAGTAAACCTCGGGAGGGGGAGGGTCGTAATTAACCCTAAAATAATTAACAATTCAAATGAGGAAGAGAGTAGGCTCTTTACCTGAACATAACTGGTGCTTCACCTTTTTCCTTCATTTTATCTTCATATTCCTGTGTAGCAAAGGGAAAGCAGACTGTTATTGATGAATAATAGTATTTTCATCAGGATTCAGGACAAAAGAAATACAGATGGACACAAGGAGACCACCAATCTCATGGACAGATGTTCCACAAGGAAAATTAAGACGACAATTATCAATTTAACAAATCGTTGCTAAAACATTCACAAAAAGAGAAAAGGATATATGCTAATCCAATATACTATCACTTTTTGGTGTTGGTAAAGGAGTAAAGGATTACCTTCCTTTTCTTGATCACAAGGTTAAGTGTATCCTCGAGTTGCCTCTTTTTGTGCTTCCTGGCTTTGTCTAAAGCACCATCAGCCTCTGTTTTGCACAAAAAAGATTACAAAATTAAGAAAATGGGCATTTCTTCCTTGATGAGGAAAATATTCCAATAAACTACTGCATATGTCCATCCATCCCCACCGTTCTTCAGCAGAGAGAGAGAGAGAGGAAAATAGAAGACACTATTTTACTGAATTGTGTACAGCAGGCATGTGGAGAACCATACAAAAAAACTATACATCAAGTCCAAGCAACCATGGTCAACTACTTAATACTAACAAAGCAAGCAAAGTACACCATATAAATCACAGTCATGAGTTCAACAATGTGTCTGAAATCTGAATAAGCTTAATTTATATGTCAGACATAATAAATAAAAAGGAATATAAAAGCTCAATGTAAGTGAGATGAGAATTGATATTTCTAAATTGCTAGCAACTTTATTGGTAGACGATGCAAATGAGAAATAAAGAGGAAAGACACATGATGGAAAATAATGAATAATCCATTATTCTTGCACTGGCATCACAATTTTCAGCAAGGAATTTCTTCTTTTCATTTGTTATTCATGCAAAATCCAAGATGCCATTCCAAATACCATCTGAAATTAACTACAAATAATCCATAAATGCAGTCAACATGACCAACATCGCTTCATGTGCTTGATAATTAGCTGCACTATTTGATCATGCTCACAAATCGAAAAGAACAAAAAGGACCCATAAGTAAAAGCATATGATTTCTATTATGAGCACCCAAATAAATAAAACGAATAAAACTCTTCTCTTCAGGAGAAGCAAAAAAGAAAAATCAAACAGCAGATAATCGACACAGCACGAAGAAAATTAATCTGACTCTTTAATACTTACTCATTGCTTCCAGCTTCTGAATCTGGTCTTTCAGTGACTCTGGATCCTTCTTCAAGATTCCAACTTCCCTCACCTTCTTCCGCTCCTTTTTATTCTGCACAATAAACATTCCCACAATTTAGAAGCTCTAGCACGCACAATTCTTCTTAAGTGAAAAAAAAAAGGCAACATATTCACCAAAGACGAGTAGACGACCACATGAATCTAATTTAGTTAAACACATATCAAATTCTCTGCTTTTCCCTCATCCAGAAATAACTTGAATGTGCAAAAGCAAACGAACATCATCAACTTAAGCAAATGCTAACAAAAATTCAAGTGCTAAAAGATAAAATTTTAACCAAACTGAAAATACATATCAATTAAAAAACCCTCAGAAATTTGCAAATAACAAAGAAATATCGGTAAATTAAATTAACTTTTTCTGTTTTTTTCTTTTCTCAGAGAAACAGAAAATTACCCGCTTCAATTCCTTTTTCCGGAGCTCCTTCCGGTAAGAGTCGGTAGGGTTCATGGTTTTGCCTCCCTTCGTCGTCTTCACCATTGTGTCGAATTCTTGGGTATTTACTCGATTTGATTTTTCCTCCTCTTTGTTTCCTCGAAAAATGAGTTTGAGCTGCCGTCGTTTCGAGCTTCTACCTTTCCTGTGATTGTATGAGTATTCTGCAGAGGCTTTATGCGATACCAAAAGAGACGACTGGGAGACTCTTTTTTTGGCAAATTGGGTTTCCGGGTCTGTGTTTCTTATTAAGACAATTTACAATTTCCAATTTACAATTTACAATTTTGGGAAAATTTGAGATTTCAGTCGTGTATTTTGAAAAATTGAGATTTTTGGGATATAAATTTATTGGGAAAATCTGATTTTTGGTATCATATCTTTGCTTTAGTACAATTCTGATATCCATTCATTTTTTTGGATTTTCTAATTTTGGTACCATATCTAATAATTTATTTTAATTTATATACTTTTGGGCACAATTGTTAATTGATAACAGAGAAAGGCGTGTGCGTGCACACACGTGGCCATGGCCGTTAAATCTCACATGTAAAATGCTCCTGAAAATAAAATTTATGTCAGCCCGTAATTTTTCATAAAAAACACATAGTGGATGAAAGCGAAGAACTTTCTTGTATTGTCTGCTAGTATCTACTGAAATAAAAAAAAAAAAGTTTGGAAAGAAGTTTCTCAATGCTTATGAAATTGTCAGATTTTGTGTTAATATGATCAGTTTTATTGTGTTGCCAATAATGTTAAAATTGGTAGTGAATTGGTCAGTTTTTTGTATTTAATAGCAAGTTAATATTTGTTATAAAATGGTTAATTTTTATTGTTGAAAAACAAGTTTTTTGTTATGTAATGATCCAATTTATAACAAGCAACTTTTATGTTTATTGGAGCTTTTGAAACCATGATGAAGTTTGATAAAAAAAAATGGATTGGAAAAAGTTAATTTTACTACTTTTCTGCTTTTGAAAAAAGTTGAAATCTGCATTAGGTTGAGTTTGTGAACAAAAAGAGGGACGTATTTCATGCCACATAGCTTGTATTCATCTGCATTCCAAACTACTGGATAAAGAATGCAATCGATAACAAAGTATCGAAGGAAAATGCTGCATCAAAAGGGTAGCAGCATCACACGACCCTGTCAAAAAAAAAAAAAAAAAAGAAACTCCTTAAAACTTTCGCTAATCAATAACAAACCTATCCAACAGCCAACTATTGACACCACGATATCATTCTCAGCAATCTCAGGAATACAAAACCCCTAAAGTACAAAATATCTTCTCTACTTTAAAAAATTACAGAAAACCACCTAGAGTTTCAAATAATTACAAAAATCTAAAAAATACCCCTGCACTTTATACAAAATCTTTCACTCATCCCCCCACACCCACCCACCCACCCTGTAATTGTAATTATCTGAAACCTCAGGAGGTATTTTTGTAACTTTAGAATACAGAAGGGGGTATTTTGTAATTATGATTAACCATAGGGTTACTGTATGTAATTTGGCCAAACAACCTCATTCCTTCCGAAGTCATTCAACATCACTTACAACCCTACTTCTTCCCACCGAATGCTTCAACCTCCACAGCACAACATGTCTATAAAAGCTTCTCGTCTTAAACAACAACCCCAAAGCAACAAGAAAACCCGCAAGAGCAACAAACGCCATAATCACGAAAGACAACATAAAACAATGTGTCCCAAAGCACGTCTCCCCACGTCCCTCCACTTCCCTGTCATAAATGTAACCCACAACCCAGACGGAAAGAGCATAAGACCCAACAGGCCCCGCGATCGTAATAGTATTGAATATCGTCCCTAAATGCAATTTCCCGAATATATCGGAAACAATTGTGGGCATCAACGACCACTGGGACCCATAACAAACGCCCACGAGAACGGACCCCACGTAGAGAGCCCCAGGAAAACCATAAGCAATCATGGCATGGCCAATGCTCATAGCTCCTAGAGTTATTACAATGAACAAAGGTCTCGGACAACCTTTTACATGCAAGAAATAGTCAGAAATATAACCGGCTCCAAATCGGCCAAGAAAATTCCATATGCTCCATAAAGAAACTAAAGTGTTGGTTTCTAAAGTTGTGTAGCCGAGAGATTCACCTATTTGACTTAAGTTGTTGACTGTGGCGAGACCCGACCCCATAGCACAAGCAGTTGTGAAGAATAAAAACCAGAAACTTATCGTTCTCATTGCTTGCAGAAGGTTTAGGTCATTATTCGTCTCGCTGAGCTCACCATTATGTTGTGTAATAACTGGGACATCCTCGTCTGACAGGTTTCCATTGTCTGAAATTTGGTTATGCTCGAGTAGGGATTTTAGCATTCGGTATGATTTATACCTCTGGGCTTTGATTGCAACAGAAATAGGGGTGACTAGCAAGAACATTAGTACAATGAATGTGAAGATGCGAACGGATAATTTTAACTTGAGGATGTTTTGGATGATTATATCAGCTGTGAGATAGGCAGCTAGAACAAGAGCAAGAAATGAGAAGCCATTTAAGTGCTTTTTCTCATCTTCTTCGTTTGTGTCAAAGATTCTTACAAATCCCATCAGGAGAATTGAATTAACTGGAGGGAGTATTGAAAGTAGCAATAGATATGAACTGGGCTTGTGCTTGAATATTGTCTGATACACTTGAACCAATATGGCTCCACTTAAACCAAGAAATCCCTATCAAAAGGCAAAGAGAAAAAGTAATCTTTTCAAATGCTCCCGTGAGTCGTGATCGCAAAATACTACTAAAAATTTCAATTTAAAGAGGTGTTTGCAGAAACTTCTGCTTTTGGAGAAAATAAAACTGTAGAAAGTTGAATACTAAAAGTTGAGAT
Source organism: Verbena officinalis (assembly GCA_958496215.1). NCBI lineage: Eukaryota > Viridiplantae > Streptophyta > Magnoliopsida > Lamiales > Verbenaceae > Verbena > Verbena officinalis. The sequence goes on from OY292385.1 coordinate 5,865,370, forward strand.
ATTATGGAGAGAAGTACTTTTCCATTACAGGAAAAGAACCTAACAACTGAAAACAGTACCCGCAAAGTGCTTCTGATAGCTTATTTCAACATTTTTTAAGTTGGAAGTAGAAAAACACTTTCTTTAAGTATAAGGCTGCAAAAAGGAGTATTTTCACCAAGAAAGAAAATAGAATCTTTTTTTGAAACTAACAAAATAGAATTTTGAAGCAGACAATTTATCATATATAACCAAGAAACCCAACTCCTCCAAAAGAATCAATCATAATCATTAAAACAGGGGAAAGGAAACGAAAAATAACTCAAATTAAATAGAATCAGTATGATCCCAATTCTAAGTGACATTTAAAGGGAAAGAAAGTGTTGTTTTTGAACTGACCTTCATAATCCCAACAATTGTGCCGCTATAATTAGGAAAATTATGCACCCCAGTAACCACATTCGCCGTATTAAAGAAAGTCATCGCGTGCGCCGCCATCAGCATGTACAAGCACACCACCTCCGGCGGCGGCCGCGGCAGAGTCCCCGTAACCGTCAGCCACATCATGAAGTAACCCACGAAGCACTGAAGAGCGCCGGCGAGGAGCACCACCCACGGCCCACCGCGGGGGGCGGTGGCGGTGGCTGAATAGAGGATTCCGGAGAGAAGTCCAGTGTTGGCGCCGAGGTCTTTGAAGACGGAAATGGTGTTGAGAGTTGATTGGTCGTAGCCCTGAGTGGATTTGAGGATTGGGGAGTAGATGCTGAAGGTGTAGAGAGAGCCGCTGGTGCATTGGATCCATATGCTGGCGGCGGTGGCAACCCATTTGTTCTTGATCAGGGATTTTCTGCTCGGATTGTAATCTAAGTCCATGTTCTTTTTAGTGGGGTTTTTAGAGTTCTGAGAAATTAAGGATGTAAAAACCAGATCAGAGCAAAAGGTTGTCTATGACTCTATTCTTGAACAGAACAGAGGAGCTCTTTCTTCGAAGTTAGTTTGCGCCGGCAAACTGGCAAGTTTCGAGGAGGTTACATTTAGCGGGTCTCCGGGTCATGGACTCGGGCAAGAACACCCGTTTAGATGCTCCAGTGGGCTTCTCATTACAAACGTTCTTAAGAGTTAAGTAGAAATTAAAGTTGTGAAATTAAAGGATTATTCCTAAATTTTACGTGGATGTTATTTGTAATATTATAAACTTTTTTGGGGTTTAAGTATAATTTTTTAAAATTAAAAAAAATATTCTCTTAATTAATAAAGAAATCCTAATATTCTCTAACAGAATCCTAATACTTAATATATTTTCGTATAGCATGTAACTATAATTATTTAACTAAAAGAATTATAAGTTATAATTTAAAAAATTCCTTAGAATCTCAATGTAATTTTCCCTAACAATCATATAATTATGCTGATATTTCAGGCCAGGACAATTATTGGTTATTTTTAGTTTGATTGGCTATCGTTGTTTAATATCTTTCTTTGTTTTAAATTAATTAGGCATTCTGCTAGCTGAGATTCTTTTAATGTAATGATTTTTCATTCATTCTTTTTTTATTATTTTTGTTGCTGATCATCACGCTTTGTCAGGAAACAATTACTTGTCCCACATGAATTCTTGAACGGTTATTCAAAGAGAAAAGGAAATAATTACTATAAATAGTACTCATAGTCATACTCAAGTAGATATATTATATATGTAATATGCTTCATTCTCTATATCAAATTACAAATACAATGCATGGGCAGTACCGTAGTTAGATAGAAAATATCGGGTGGACCGCACGCATTTAGAATATCGATATAACAGATCAGACATAAATACGAATATAATGATACATTTTTTTTAATATTAATTTATTATTAAAAGAATATCGAATATGGTATTTAACACGATATAATATTACATGATAAACAAAAAAAAAAAAAAATATAAAGTCTAATATTCATATGTTGCCAATCTAACTATGTAAAAGTATATTTCCTAAAATGGAACTATCAATGAGTTACGCTCTACACGAGAGACGGAAAATCATCCACAAATATATATGAGGACAGACGTTAGCATACGTACTAAAAGAAGAAAGATATAAACAAAAATTAGCAGCCAGGCAATAACCAATTATAATATCTTTCGTCATCATATGAGGTTATTCTTATCACTTCAACTTTGTGTTAATTACATTTCAATCTTATGAGTTTGTAAAATTACAATTAGTAACAATCATGTTTGAAAAATTACAGTTTCACCCATTAACGAAATTGATAATTATAAAAAATACTCATATTCTAGGTTTTCACGGCATCATCAAAATACTGACTTAAATCTTCATTTTTATCCTTAGTTTTGAGTATCATTTTTTTTTTAATTTCAACATCTTAATGGGTGTTGTATGTAATACATTACTTATAGACGAGTGTGATGTAATTTTTGTAAAATCAAATTAAATTTTTGACAGGAAATATAGACGTAAATAAATAAAATCCTAGAGTATGCGTGTGTTTTTATAATTATTAATTTTGTCAATGGATAAAAAAATACCCAATTTTTTAAAATTTTTTTCAAAATTTTGATGGTATATTCTTAACGAAATCCTAAAAATTTAATATTTTTTATAATTATGAAATTTTTATGAACTTTATTTACAATATTTCGATTAAAAAGATCATAATTTATAGTGCTGCATATTTTAGGCCAGGCAGCCTATATATGGAGTACATTTGTTCCCAGCTCCCACTCACATCACACACCCCACAAACTGAAAAAAACACACAAAGTATACTTACAATTTTTCAGAAAAAAGAAGAGGGACATTAAATGGAGGCCACAGCCACCACCAAATGGATAGCGACGGTGGCGAGCATTTGGATCCAGTGCAGCTGCGGCGCCTCGTACGCCTTCGGCATCTACTCGCCGATCCTCAAGTCCAGCCAAGGATACGACCAGTCAACGCTCGACACCATTTCCGTCTTTAAAGACATCGGCGCCAACGCCGGCATCCTCTCTGGCCTGCTTTACGCCGCTGTTTGCCGCCGCCACCGCCATGAGCCGCCGTCTAGGCTGCGGGGGCCGTGGATTGTCCACGCTGCGGGTGCGATTCAGTGCTTCGTCGGGTATTTCTTCCTGTGGCTCGCCGTCACCGGAGCTATTCCCCGGCCGAACGCGGCGGTCATGTGTCTGTTCATGTACCTCGCCGCCCATGCTCAGACGTTTTTCAATACGGCTAATGTTGTCACCGCCGTCCAGAATTTCCCCCAGTACAGCGGAACGATTGTCGGTATTATGAAGGTATGTAGTTAATCATTTCAGCATTTTTTGTTGAGGATTAGTCTGAATTAGATGAAGAATTTGGAGAATTGAAATTGACTATTGAGTCGCGCGCCGTTTCACTGAAGGAATTGTTCAAACCATAACTCTAATTTCTAACTTGGATTAGGATTCCAGTAGCCAAAGGCCCAAAACTGAGGTCAAATTCTTGTTCGGAACAATTTCACCCAAAATCGAACAAACTTTGGTATAATTAATTTAAAAACTAACAACTACTAAAAATATGATCAGATGTAGAATTAGATCGATACATACATCAAAATAAGCTATACGTAAACAAGTTCAGTTTAATTAAACGTTATTCCTGAGTTACGCATTAAGATATTAAGACGTGAGTAAGGATGATGCAATAATTTGCTATTAGCAAAGTTTAATAAAAAATGTTCAACGTGATGTGGAAAGATTACCCAAATCGTAGTTATCTATTAAATAATTCCTTGCTTCTGGCATAGAATCTGGCACTAATTGATTATCTTTCGGAAAGCTTAATATTAATAAGTTTGGAGTAATTGATTGAAGTATTTAATTTTTACAATACTGAATTTTTCTTTTAATTTTAAAAATAAATCATTGTAAAATAAATATTCGAGTAACATAAAGAAATGTCATTTTGTCCAATTTGAGGGTTAATATTTTGATTAGTCAATTTTAGGGGGTTAAAAATGGAGTATAATATAGGGGAACAGAGAGTATTTTACCCCCCTAAATATATGTTTGTAATTTATTGAATAATTTTTATTTTTTATCGTAAATCTCATTTATATAGGTCCAACTCTAAAGTTTTTTATTGAATACTAGTATACAAAATCTCAGCAGATGGACAGTCAAGCTTCTGTTTTGGTTAAAGCGTCTAATCAATTGATGGTGCGGAACTTTCGTAGGCTGTCTTAAAACCAAACAAAAAGTTAATTTCAAATAAAGTATTGAAGTATTGGTGATGATAATATAATAATTTGGCTAAAGATGATTGATGCACAATATGCGCCAAACTACTGGAAGCAATGCTCAATAAAATAATGGTGAACGTGAAAAATGCAATGTGGAAAGATTATCCATAGCCAGTTAAGCACTAATCAGATAGCTTCTTTATTCTTATAATAATTTTTTTATATTTCCTGGCCGATTTGCATGGTCCACAAACAAGTATTTTATAATTTCTCTTTTGATTTGAAATTTGAACCACCTCGTGGTGCTGAATGTGTCTTTGTTAAATAGGGATAAGTCCATGTAGACGGTAGACCAGGTAACGTAGCGAAAAATACAGCAAGATTCCTTCGATTAAGGTTTCATCTAACTTTGGTCCTACGTTTAATTAATTTCTTGGTTCCAATTAGACGCTAATGTTTTATTAATTGGATAATAGCTAAATCACTTCGCTCATTCCATTCATTCCATGTATGACAAATATTATAACAAAAATATAATAACCTTGTATTACGACATTTACTTAGGCTCTTAATCATTCTCAAATACAACATTTAATAACTATATATACGTTAAAAGAATATATATCGACAAGAGTAACCTTGTATTACGTACAGATAGATGGCAATGAAAACCCTGTATATTGTTGGCAAGAATATAAGGTTTTTATGTCAAATTTTAAGTCACATGATTTTTTGTGTTCATTTTGCAAAGTGCAGGGTTCTGAATGTTTTAACTCCTTAATGAACTTTATCTGAATTTCAACGTTGCTTTCCTTGACAGGGCTTCCTCGGTCTGAGCGGAGCAATAATCATACAAATATATCAAACATTATTTGCCGGGAAACCTAGTACTTTTCTTTTAATGCTTGCACTCCTACCAACTCTCCTTTCACTTCTCCTAATGTTTCTTGTAAGAATCCACCACCCAAAATCTACAGATCAAGACAAGACCTACCTAAACGGTTTTTCACTAATATCCATGATCGCTGCCTCATATCTCATGTTCCTCATAATTCTTGGCAACATCTTCACTCTCTCTCCATTGGCCCGCTCTCTCACTCTAGCTCTTCTCCTCGTCCTCCTCTCATTGCCCGTCCACATCGTCATCAAAGCCCATAAAGACAATCGTCAAAAACCATCACAAACACTGAAAACCCCCTTAGTTCCGGAGAACAAAGCCACGACATCCGAATCCGAACCCATTCTTGATGTTCGGGAAGAACTAAACCTCGTACAAGCAATGAAAACAATAAACTTCTGGCTGTTATTCATAGCAATGCTATGTGGGATGGGTTCTGGATTAGCCACGATCAACAACATCAGCCAAATAGGGGAATCGCTAGGATACACGCCTAGTGAGAGAAGCACGCTCGTTTCGTTATGGAGCATATGGAATTTTCTTGGCCGGTTGGGGGCCGGTTACATTTCCGATGTTTTGATGCATAAAAAAGGCTGGGCAAGGCCGTTGTTCATGACTGTCACTCTAGCAGCCATGACAGGCGGTCACGTGATTGTGGGGTCGGGTTTTCCCGGGAATTTGTACGTGGGGTCTGTTTTGGTCGGCGTCTGTTACGGTTCGCAATGGTCGTTGATGCCGACTATTACTAGTGAGATATTTGGGGTGCCTCATATGGGGACTATTTTCAATACCATTGCTATTGCTAGTCCTCTTGGATCGTATATATTTTCGGTGAGAGTGATTGGTTATATATATGATAAGGAAGGATTTGGAGATCAGGGGAATTCTTGCAGTGGAACTCACTGTTTTATGCTGTCGTTTTTCATTATGGCGGCTGTTAGTTTTCTCGGGTTTTTGGTGGCGTTGGCTTTGTTGGTAAAGACGAGGGGAGTTTATGCCGGAATTATACGGAGAAGGATGTGGACTTCAGATGTGTAGATTTTTGTTGTTTTTATCTTTAATTTTTATATTTTTCAATTTATTTTGTATATGGTTGATGTATTTTGTGTAAAGATGACGATGTAATTGAGTTCATCATGGTGGATATAGTGGGATAGGATTTTTTGGGTGAATTACCTACGGTACTCCGAATGTTTTATTTTATAAAATTACTGAGAACCCCTGATATTTCAAACAATGACAAAAATCTAATAAAACCCTCCATTACTTTATACAAAATTTTACAACCCCAAGTAATTTGTAATTGTTTGAAACCTCAAGGACGTTTATGTAATTTTTAAAATAGAAGGGGTATATTGTAATTATTGCAAACATTTGGGATACTATATGTAATTTGTCCATTTTCTCTTATACTTGTAGTTGTATCATATTGAAAATATTGGCACAGACACTGCGCTTCATTGAATTGTGAATATTCATTGCATAGTGAAAATAAGTTTATTTCAAGCTTTGTGTTGAAGGTCATGTTTAACAGTTGAGTTTAAACTTCAAACTATGCTTCTAATAGTTGATTTCACATGAGCTTTCAACAATTGATTTTAGGGCCAGTTACAAAAACCCCTTGAAGTTTACGTCGTTTACGAAAAACACCCTGAAATCTTGAAACATTACGAAAATTACACTGAGGTTTGCGAAACATTACGATCACCCCCCTAAAAGAACGGAAAATCATTCTCGGGTGGGGTATTCGTAATGTTTCAAGGTGTCATGTTTCTCTTTCGTAATTATCCTTGATTTTAAGTGAAGTCTCGATTTATTGAGGGAAAACAAGGGGGAAGCAAAGGTCTGAACTGAAGTGAAGTATTAGTTTCCATTAAGTAAGAAGAATGAAGCATACAAAAAACTGAAAAACATAAAACTATAACTCTATGAAAATCTACTTGTAACTTGTATAACCAAAATTGGACCTTTAATAGCCCCTCAATCACTATCCTAGACAATTAATTAACTAGTTGACACTAGTAAGGCTGAAACATGCTGCAGCACTCTTCAGTTCATTCTCATCCATTTGCTCAACCAGTTGTCTTGAATCCTTCAATGGTGACTCCAAGCTGCATAGTTAAAACAATTCAGCAACAACATACATATATATAACAATTACATATCAATTTAATAATAAGAAATTAATTAATTATACCTGGATTCATAAGCTTCCTTAGAGCCAATATAAGACTGTGTGTCATCAATTTGATCGAAAAACGGATGAATCTCATTATAATCCGGCGTCGTATCTTGCTCAACAGTCACAGGCTGTTTCACAATCAGCTGAGAATGCATCATAGTATTATTATTATTACTATCATTAACATTATTATTGTTATTATGATGATCATTGCTATTACTGTAACCCTGTTGTTGCTGACACAAAGAATTGACAACAACATTATTATTATTATTACTATTGTCCTTGAAATCCAAGTAGTTAATCCCATAATCAGCATTATCACTGTACTGCGGGCCCCCGGGATTCTCAATCCCCGGCGGCGCCATTCCCAACTGTAATTCTGACAAATAATCATTTCTAGCTGACATATCTTGCTGTTGTTGTTGTTGTTTGTAATAGTTCAGTTGTTGCAGAACGGCTTGCAGTTCCTCTTCTGCCACTTGGATTTGGTAACTCAGCTGTTGTATCTCAACCAAACATCCGTAAACGGGATATTTATCGCGCATGGTGGCATGGAACTTTATGGACTTCATCGCCATGAATTTTTGATCCGGGCTCAGCTCTTTTAGTAAATTTTGTATGTTTTTAACGCCGAACAAACGGTGAACGTTCTGGAAGATTTTAGGTTGATCTGCCGGGAAAAACGGGGCCAGAAGACATTCAGGTGTGCACCTTCTTCGTTGGTATTTGCAAGCAGCGCAGGCCTGGCCGGTGCCACTCTTTAGGGTCATCCTTCAAATCATAGGATGGGAGAGAATTTTTTTTTTTCTGTGTTTTCTTTCTTTCTAAAGATTTGATTGTTGTTGTTGTTGTTCTTGATTATGGTTTTGAAGGGATTTGTAAGAAAGATTGAATTGTGTGTCTGTTTTGTTGTTGTTGTTGTTGTTTTGGGAAGAAAAAAGCAAAAGCCAAATGTCAAGATTGATCTAATTAAGTGAGGCGGGAGAGAGTGGTGAGACTGAGTAAAATGAAGTTACGCGAAAGTTTTGGGGAAATTTTAGTTGTTTGTAATGTTAAGTTAAGACCGTTGGGGACAAGTGTTGTGATAGCTTGATTGATCAAACTCTCTCAGAAAAATAAGGGGTGGGAAGTTCCTATTTTTTAGGGTGTATCATTGGTCTTGGCTAAGTCTCACTTGGGCTTATTTGAGTTTTTATTACAACCTTTTTTTCTTTCAATAAATCACAGTAATTAAGAAATTACCTTTATATATACTATTGTGTGTATGCATATATGGGAAAAAAAATACTTTTCAACACTCCAAACTATGAGTTTTTTAGATTTTAGACTTAATTGCATTTAGACCCCATCTACAATATCGAAATTGTAGTTTGATCCCCTTTTTTTAAAAAAAATTACCAACAATTGCCTTACATAATTATATAATTACAAAATAAATCCAACCCGACCCAAATCCTGAAAAATATAGTATAATCTGACCAAAATGCCCTTGAATTATTTTTAACATATTTATTCCCATTATACCCTTGACAATGAAAATTTTTAAAAAACTAAAAATCTGAAAAGTATATCACTAGTTTTTTATCCATCTCTATGTGTCCAGGGTTCTTCGTCCCATCCGAAATCCCCCGCCGCCACCACCGCCGGAAACCTTGACTTCTCCCTTTTTTTATTAGCCTGTACCAGTCCATATAAAGTACCAAAATCGAATCTTCCATCTATTTTTCTGCTGAAAATTAGTAAAATCAAAGACAAAACAGGGGTTCATACGATACATTGGGAGAGTTCTTGCCTCAGGAACACCATTGCCACAAACCAAGTTTATTCCACCAGATACCAGCCCAGACATCGTACCTCTTCAACTAATTCCAAACTTGCGCATGTAATTTCAAGAAAAAATCGATCGTTGGAGAAGATGGGTGAAGAGTTTTCTCGAAGGGTTTCTTTCATTATTTTCAGAGAAGAAAGTTTAAATGGTAATAAGGTTGAAAATTGTTTTATTTGTTTCGTAATTACTAATTTAATTTACTTTTTCTTTTATTTTATTTTATTTCATTACTTATTTTTAAATTTTTCTTTATAAAAAACGTGGCATTACTCAAACACTGAACTGTGCTGATTTGGACGGTCGGCTAGCTGTCACTTATTAATGCCATGCATGTAGACAAAATTTGGTCGGAACACTTCGCACACCCACCACACGTGTGACTTTCCGGCGAGTACAAGATTAAAATTATAACTTTGTGGAAGTTACAGGACTAAAATATCAAAACAAAAAACCTGAGGATTAAAAATACTACTTTCGGATAGTTACAAAACCAAAAATGCAATTTGGCCGTGAATCTTTTTTTCAATTAGGGTTTCTGATTCTATTATATATATATATATATATATATATATATATATATATATCAAATACCCTTCGAGTTCTAGTGACCCGCAACCGGCCCGTCGGCGCAGTTCTGCGATTAAACTAAGATTTCTAGTAGTACTTCTTACAATATTGAAGCTCTAATTACGAAAGTTATAATTTTATTTTATCAACTACATAATTACAAAATCGTACAGCCTGCGAGGCTTGCGGCAGCGGTAGCAACGCGAACGCCGATGCCAATTGCTGGCTGAAGTATATTCAATGCAACGATCAACTTATTCTGAGAAATGTACGTAATAATCAGGCAATTAATTAAAATCAACGTCGGGTACATAAAACAATAAAAAACCATAGAAACTGGAAAACCTCATCATTCATGCGTTAGAAATAAGAATCCTGAATATTTACGTACCGTCTTATTAGATACAGGAACGATTGCATTTGAGGAACTAGCGACTGGTCCTGGAGGATTTACGACATTCGGCTGCCAGAAACATTAATGCAAACTCTTATATAAGATCTTTTTGCTAGCTATCAAATTCAAGCATAATCAAGCAAATTATTTGCAACAACAGGTAAAGCCACACTGAAATTGTCTTGTACACTGAAAAGTTACTACATGGTCATTTTCCACTTTCGACAATGAAACTATATATTGCCGTACATACTAAAATATTCCTGTATGTCCCAGGCTCAAACTGGAGAGGCAGATCTCAAAGATCACATGAGCTGACATCGAGACCGACTAGTCAAGACAAATTTATTGGGTACGTTCGACTTGAGTCGAATTCAAGTTTGGTTCTTTTGGCTCAAATTTCAATATTTTAATACATGATATTGAGCTCAAACACTACAAGACAAATATTTTTAAAGAGGTGTTTTCACAATATTTCTAAATTTGTGATCCATTTGAGACAAATACTAATAATGAATAGAATTCCCTTGACCGCTCAACCCTTAGTCAGTTCCGTTGATTTTTTGGTACTGTTGTGTTCGTTTCATCGAAATGATGAATTTGGACTATAAATTTGTCTGATTCGGTAAAAAAAAAATGACAACATTATAAGCTTAAGAAATTTTTCTTCAATTGTGTATAGTCCAGATTTCCTGTTTTTTATCGAATAAGACAAATTTATATTCCAAATTCAATGTATCGATAAGAAGAACACAACGGTATAAAGAAATTAACGGAACTGACTAACGGTTGACCTGTCACGGGACTAGGACGTAAAAACTAAAACAAGAAGGACCTATATGTAATATATCAATCTGTGGGGACCACTATGTAACTCTCCCATAACTTTATATCTATCACAAAATAGATCAGTTGCAAGGCATATAGAGAAAAATTTATAAGAGATGAAAATCCGTAAGAGAATGCATTTGTGACTTTAATTTGTCACAAATTTTTTCATTAGGCTAGGGAGGAATTTGGATCTTGTAGTAAAAATTGGGTTTCAATATTACATAAAGGCCAAATTGCATTTTTAGTCCTATAACTTTGCACTTATCGCATTCTAGGTCTTAAAGTATTTCGTTTTGCAATTTAAATCCTGTATATCATAAAATATAGCAATTTTAGTACTCATTTTGCAATTTAAGTACCTAAGTTGTCGCTGAAATTTATGATATACGGGACATAAATTGCAAAACGTGGACTAAAATTGCTATATTTTACGATATAGGACTTAAATTGCAAAATAAAATACCTTAGAACCTAAAAAGTGATAAGTGCATAATTACGGGACTAAAAATGCATTTTGGCCTTACATAAATGCTTTTCATTGATCTTTTAACAAGAATTGTTGCGAACCAGACTCAGCTATTCTACAAAACAACTTCCCATATTCACATAAATTTATTTTTGTGTGATGTGCTTGAAATAGTGCCCCCCCCAAAAAAAAAAGATTATATGGGACAGATCGAGTAGATTACTACCTGATTTTGTTGGACATCAGTAGCTTATGCAAGAGCTGAAACTTTCTGAGCTTCCAACAATGCGTAGTTATCCAAAAATTGGGCCTTACCGTCGTGATTGTGTTTATATGTTCCAGAGTTATAATAACAGATACACACGCTGAAAGGGCTTTCAGATTTCATATAACACTCGACACATGAGAAAAATATTCCTGTTATAAGGTTCCCACAGCAGACGCAAAATGGTCGTCCGCTTTTGATGATGTAGTATAGCGTCATTACCTCCCAGAAATCGAGAGTTCCATTTCCGTCACTGTCAAGCTCCTTGAAAAAGTAATTATTTTGCAATTTAGCATAGCCTTCCTGTCTCATATGTGCCAAGAACTCGGAAATATCTACCCGTCCATCTTTATCAGTATCCAGGGATTTGAAAAATTCATCTGCTAATGCCCGGACTTCTTTAGATCCTGCTTGATAATAGGCTTTCGCGATCTCCCCCAATTCTTCTATCTCTTTCCGTTTCTTCTCTGGTGAAACTATCTCTTTCTGTTACCATAAATACACAGTATTATAATCATATGTTATGACAAGGACTAAACAATCACACGAGCGAAAAAAATAACGCAGTTCTTTCAATTTCATCGACATTTTCAATCAAGACAGAGAGACAGTTTCCACAATGAAAAAAACAAAAGCTAGGTTCGGTACTGTACGATTAATGACTAAGAATTTGTTTACATGGGCCTGTAGCGCCAGTTGTCCATCAGATTTAAACCGCCTAGCATGCCAGACCCGCGAAATAAGTCACAATTCACGTTTATATTGCAGCAGTTTTCTGGTGTTGTTATTTAGCCTGGTGTACTGTAGCGCTTTTCTTGATGCACCATAAATATGATTTTTACTAGCTAGTAGGCAATAACGAGATCTCCTTAAATATGAGCTACTGGATCTGTTTTAATGTCATATATTGTGATCAACGGTTTCAGATTGTATTTTTTTTAATGTAATCTGAAACCTTTTTAAATTAAAAGCAGCAATTTTTGACTATGTTTAGGAGTATACCCAACCTGTTTCAAGATGAAAATCAGTGGAACACGTTATACAATGAAGATTATGACAAAAATAACAACAAAAAACAAGAGTTTTCCCCCAGCAGTACAATTATCCAGAATCAAAAGAATACGAGTTTCAGCAATTATATATAGTTGCTTCGAGTATATCAAGATTTTGTCAAACTCCCGACGCTCAGCAAATGCTGCAACAACTTTTGGCGTAGCCCTGGCTTTGATATATATTTTCAGAGCAATGTCATTGTCAACAGTCTGCAAATCATACAAAAGGCAGGTTCATATTGCGCAATAAAAGGCAAAAACTTGCACAAAAGGACTCATGAGTAGTAACAAAAATCTGAAAGTACCACATGTTTCAAACTTATATTGAAATCTAACCTTCACAAGGTCTCCAAGTTCCTTACTACATTCTAATTTATCTTCAGCCAACCAGTTCTCCAATAAATTCTTCCCGTACTTCTGGTTGACCACGATACGAGATAACTCCAAAGACTCAAAGGCATTGAGTTTTCCTTTGGTTAAGAGTGCGCCGAAGTACTGTAACAAAGGTTGTACTCTCTGCCCAGCTTGTGCAGGAACACTCTGAAGAAAGAGCAGTGTCTTAACAAATACTCAAACTATCATAGGAATATGCCAGATTGAAGATTCCAATCACATAGCACTCAGGAAAATTGGTAACAGCTTCGACCAGAGGTACCTGAAATTTGGCAACAGTATCAAGTGTCCGGAGGATGCCTTGTGGACAAAAAATTTCTATCTAAAGTGTGTAATTGTTGTGGCAAACATATCTTTACTTTCCTATCTCTGTGATTGCGTGTAATTTGTGGCAAGAGTTCTCTTTCCTATGCTTGGTTGAAATTTCTTTATGATTTGCGTTTCATTGACTTTCCTGTTGAGATTAAATTCTTCTCTGTGTAATTTGTGACAAGAGTTCTCTTTCCTATGCTTGGTTGAAATTTCTTTATGATTTACGTTTCATTGACTTTCCTATTGAGATTAAATTCTTCTCTCTCTTTGTCCGCAGTGAGATGAGAAAGCACCGAAGGGTCTTCTTCACAATTGAGCAGCAGAAATTTATTTGACACATAAATAGTAGCAGACTAATATGAGTGGTACAACTTCTCTAAATTCATTCCTTTTGTCAATCTCAAATTTTGTGTTCTTTTCTTGCCATCAATATTCATCAATTTCTTTGTTGACATTTTTTCCCATCTTGATTCATTTTTGTGTTTTTTTTTTTTTTTTTTCCAGATGGCTATATTTTTTCTTTTAGAATTGATGATAAATATTGTTGATCCTTATGATTTAAGATTACAATATAAGTACTTTTTCTCTAGTTTAATGTTGTTGGAAGTTTGGAAAAACAGTGAGGAAGAGAAGTTGCTAAAGATGCATAATTTGGTTATTCTTCTTAACTCTCCATTTTTCCCACATCATTAAATATATATGGGTTGTTTGTTGATATAATTTATTCTGCAGAAGTCAAGGGAAGATCAATTGAATCTGCTGATAGAACTTCCGTTCCTGACAAGAAAGCTATATCAACAGCTCCGACAAGGCAGGTCTCCATTTTATCCTTTTGTTCTCCACACGTTCATTATAGACTGCATTCATAATTTGATGAATTTCTTCATGTAGGTAACAAGATCCACAATTGCTTTCTCTTTAAAACCTGTTGGCAAAACTCCAACCAACAATGAGTACAAGGAGCAGATCCCTAAATCTAGCTGGCCCTTCGTGCAAAAACAAGATGAAGTAAAATGGAGTTGCATTGTTTACTCAAAGAAGACAAAATCCTCGAGCATGTATTAACTCTTGGTATAGTAGTGAGTAACTTTAAAGAAGATAAAAGATACCTAGAAATGTCGTACTCTGCCTATTCAGGATTTTATTTGATAACTTTAGTTGAATGCAAGGAAATGAAAACCTTAGTTGATAACTTTTTTCTTCTTATCTAGCTGGGTCTTTTGTTTTTCTTTTTTTTTTTTTGAAAATAAAATCCCACAAATGCATTAATCAATCAACCCAATACAAGAGCAAGTGCGAAGGTTAGGACATACCCCAAACATCTAACGCTAGCCGAAGCTGCAATCTTTGCGAGTGAGTAATAAAGTGGGCAATACATATTACCACACATTCAACAAGAAAAACACGACAAACAAATAAAATTTACCACAAGTTTAATATCTTCAATAAAACTCTCAAGGTTTGACCCAACATCTGCATCACCTTGGAACTGTAGTGTCTGTGGTAAATAGTTGCCTTCTATATTCGAAAAATGCTGCATCAGACTAGCAGCAGTGGCCTGGTGGCTGTAGATCTGGTGAAGACGGTTGCAGACTGGTGAAGACGGGTCCAAGGAGGCAGCATATCTGGTTGAAGACGGCAATAGATGGCCAGACTCGAAAAACTCTCATTCGAGAGATGACAAACTCTCATTCGAGAGGGGACAAGAACTCTCATACGAGAGATGACACAACAAATAAATCAAAAAACTCTCATACGAGAGGGATAAAAAGCAAAAATAAAAAAAAAAACAACAAGAGAGAGCGAGAGATGAGAGGGGCGGAGAGAAGCACCGCCCCTCTCTTACTGTTGAGAGGGACTAAGAAGATGACAAAAACGGTGGCGGCTGATGGAATTTAGGGTTTTTGCAGAGAGAGTTTAGAGAGAGAAAAAAGAGAACCTAGTTAGAGTTCTTTTTATTTTTTTTTAATGGCAGTTTCATTGTAATTGGAGTTCTTTTTGTGTTTAAGATGTTCAAATTATTTATTTTACAACTATTTTAGTCTATATTATTAATAATTAAAATATAAAATTATTGAAAACTAAATATGTTATTTTTAACTAATGCCATTGCCGTGCTAGCACCGAGTTGATACTAGTTTGAATTTTATTTGGAAGTATCTTTATATTCGACTTTTTTTGAAATAACATAAACTAATTAAATTTGGTTGTTCCCATAGTCATAAAGGCCATGAGTTCGAGTCATATGAATATGGGCATTAGTTGGTATAAAAGTGTTGTTTGTTTGATTGAACTATACACATATTAAAAAAAATTGAGGTTGTGTTTTGATTAATTTGTATAGTAATCACGTTTTAAAAATATTGTTAACTTGGTGTGTATCCCATCGAAATTAATATAAGTAGTGTTTTGGGAACAATGAAAGTTTTTGTCAAATTTTCAATAAAATATTTAAATATAATAGAGTGCGAATAACTCTTTTGCAGCATAAATAGAAATACCTTTTATTAACGTTGTATCAAATTAAATAACATATTTTGTCACCAAATTAGATTAAAACTGTGATATCTTAATTATTCCTTTTATGTTTTGGGCAAAATTGTCATTTTGATCCGCGTAACTATGACTATTTTTCAATCTTGGTTCTTGCTTATGTAATTTTAGTCACTAGATTTTAAAGACATTTAGCTTTCTCTCTTTTTTTTTTGTTTATTTATTGTTGTATGTTAACACATTTAATTAGTCTTTCAACAAATTCCAATCAAATTGAAAAGTTAAAATGATATGATAACGTTTTTGCTAAAAAAGTCTCCGACATAACATGACATAATATAAATTTTAGACTTATTTATGTATTATATATAGATAAAAAAAAAAAAAAACTCAAGATGAAATCTACTAATTCATGAGACTGATCAGGACTAAATGTGTTGAAAAATAAAATACATTACTGAAAAAAATATCATAGTTACATGACAAAAATGTAATTTTCAGGTCGTTTTTTGGATGTCGTCATATCATTAATTCCAAATCCTGAAGATTATTAGACAAAGTCTTTGAAGAAATCATGCAAGTCGTCGATCGGTGGGTACTGTCGTCGGTTTTAGGAAGCTAGACTTGGTAATCAAACTATGTCATGAAAATCAACAAGCTAGCAAACATGATTCACCATTGGCCATAGTTAATTTAATTATTTTCTCATTGCTTTCATTCATATGTGGAAAAGTGGTAACATGTTGACTTTTGACCACAGTCTAAAGCGTCCAAATACAAGAAAATACTTCACAATATTGTTATTAACTAATTAGAGAAATATTATTAGGTTTAATTATACAAAACTCATGACGTTTGGATCTTTTAGAATTTCACTTACATTAAGAAAGTTATTTGTAAGATTTCAGTTGATCGAGTAATATTTGTAAGATTTTAAAGTTTCGATAGATTTTCGAATTTTTAATTATTTCATATTATTATTCTATTCCTAAAGTGATTATATCTTTTTCAATATTCTTTTCAATTTCGATATACACTTATAAAAATAAGATTACCCCCGCTTCATATTGCACATTTTCTACTTTAAGAAATGGAAACTATATAAATAGGGTTAAACATTTTTTTCACCTAAACTTTAGTTACTTTAATTAAATTTTAGTACCCGAACTGCCCACCTTGAGAAGAACTTCACTTTGGTAGGTTTGGCCATCTATCTAATTAATTACCCACCAAGGGGGCTGGGGTTGGCAACTCCAAAATACCATTAAAGCCTCCAACTCATATTTTTTATCATAGAAAATATATATTTTTTCAAATTAACAATATTTAAAAGTTCATTTTGATTAGGGTTGAAAATTGAAATTGATGGGGAATTAATGGAACTCTTAATATTATTTGTAATATATGATTTGAAATTTATATTAATGATATTTTTTCTCTATCCGATTCTTTTATTTGTTTATATTTTTATACTTAGTTTTAAATTATATTTTTATTCAAAACAAACAATGATAAAGTTTCATTTTTTCAATAAAAGAGATTTTAGATATAACTAAATTCTCACCATCTTCTGTATAGATTTATAAATTAATCATATTTGATCATGGTAATTGATTGTTTATAATATTATGAAAGATATTAATATATTTTATATATATTTAAAGATAAAGAAGGCGCAAGAGATTAATTTATAGTGCCAAATTCATCGTCTCGATGAGACGAACACAACGGTAACAGCAAATTAACGGAACTGACTAATGGTTGGCCAATCAAGGGACTAAAATATAAAAAATAAAAAAAGAGAAACCTATATATATATATAACAATTCGTGGGGACATCTATATAATTCGCCCTAAAACAAATTACTTAAATCATTCTTATAAATTCAATTATAATGTTTAAAAAAATACTTTAAATTTAATAATCTCGTAAAATAATTTCCAAAAGCCATAATAAAAATAAATAAATAATAGGATTAATTACATTTAAATTCCAATAAATTTTATTAAATTATAAGTCATAATCCTCTTAATCAAAATATTATCCTTATAAAAGACACTCAATATTTATTTTCATCAACTTTTTAAAGAAATATTCTAAAATTTTAAGAAATATTTGTAACGAAACCCAAAAAATTAAATATATTTTATAGGTATAACTATAATATTTTGACTGAGAGAGCCGAACTTGTTGGTTAATAAATTTCTTGGGTCCAAATATAAATAATTCAATAATAATATTTTAACTATACAGTATACAGAAATTATATTAACGACAATGATTTTTCTTACCATCTTGCATCCTATATTTTAATATTAACGTAAAAAAGTCTTTTTTCAAATACCAAACATTCTTCCAACTGACCGACCCACCCCGCGTTTTCTTCTCTAACCCAACTAAATTCTCCCATCTGCCTGCTCTGCTCCTCCTCCTCCGCCGCCACCGCCACCGGCCACCTCTTCTGACGGCGGTTCAGCCAAAAATACCATCATCTAATTCTTTGAAATGGGAAATTGCAACGCCTGCATAAGACCTTCAGAACCAGAGCCTCCAGCAACTCCGAAACCTCAAACACCAAAACCCAGAAAAAAAACCCGCGAACGCTACCCGAATCCATACGCCCAATCCCCAGCTCCGATCCGAGTGCTCAAGGACTTCATTCCCCGGACCAGAATCTCCGACCAGTATATTCTCGGCGGGGAGCTCGGCCGCGGCGAGTTCGGAGTGACCTATCTCTGCACCGACCGCGAGACGCGCGAGGAGCTCGCGTGCAAGTCAATCTCCAAGAAGAAGCTCCGGACGGCGGTGGACATCGAGGACGTCCGCCGCGAGGTGGGCATCATGTCCACCCTGCCGGAGCATCCCAACATCGTGAAGCTACGCGCCACCTACGAGGACAACGAGGCGGTGCATTTGGTAATGGAATTGTGCGAGGGCGGGGAGCTCTTTGATCGGATAGTGGCGCGTGGGCATTACAGCGAGAGGGCGGCGTCGGCGGTGGCCAAAACGGTCGCTGAGGTGGTTAAGATGTGCCATCAGAACGGGGTTATACATAGAGATTTGAAGCCGGAGAACTTTCTCTTTGCTAATAAGAAGGAGAATTCGGCGCTCAAGGCCATTGATTTTGGTTTGTCTGTATTTTTCAAGCCTGGTAAGGGTTTCAGCTTTTCTCTGTCAATTTTCCAGTTGTAGATTTTGGGTTTACCCACAGCTTTTCAGAGGGCTTTTCAGCTTTTCTTTCCTCTTCTTTTAAGCTTCATTTTCTCCAGTTTTGTTTTGATCATTCTTTGAAATGATTTTAAACATTCTTTCTGAATCCAATATTTAGCTTTATATCAGCATTTTGTTTGTTTGATTACTAGAACTGGAGTTTACTCTAGTTTCATTTTGGATGACATACTTGTTGATTCTAGATCTATATTTGGGTAAATTACGAAAAACCACCGAAACCTTGGCTCCCTGAAATTTGCAAAACATTCGTAAGGACTACTGAAATCGCGAAACATTACAAATACCTCTAAAGTCAACAAGTGTCAACAGTTTTCTGTTAGTTTTAGAGGTATTCGAAATGTTTTGCAAACCTCGGGATAAGTTTTGTAATGGTTCAAGTCTTCACAGTAAGAATGTAAATGCAGTAAAAACTTGGAGGTACTCGTAAGATTTCAAGATTTAGATGGTGTTTGCGAGTTTAAACCTAACCTGATGGGATTTTTCATAATTATTCCTTTATATTTCCATATGTAATATTTTATGAATTATAATAAGAGATTTGTTTTTAATCAGGAGAAAGATTCTCTGAGATAGTGGGAAGTCCATACTATATGGCACCAGAGGTTTTGAAGCGAAATTATGGACCTGAAGTTGATATTTGGAGTGCTGGGGTTATTCTTTACATTTTACTCTGTGGCGTTCCTCCATTTTGGGCCGGTAATTAATTTTCCAGTTAACCCTCTTAATTGGGTCATTTACAAATAACTCCCTAATGTTTGCATTTTTACCGAAAAACCACGGAAAGTCGGAAACCTTCCACCCCTACAACTAACCTCCTGAGGTATGCCAAACATCCGCAAACACGAGTGAAACCTTGAAAGTTGAAACTTTACAAATACCCCAAATTAGTCAATGAAAGTCCACGATTTTTCGTTAGTTTTAGGTTGTTTTTCGTAATTATCTCCTCTTAATTTCTCTTACCATTCTCACATCAATTAATTGTATCTCATCTGCTGCAGAAACTGAACAAGGAGTTGCACTTGCAATATTAAGAGGAGTAATTGATTTCAAGAGGGAACCATGGCCACAGGTTTCTGAAACTGCAAAAAGCCTTGTTAGACAGATGTTGGAGCCCGATCCCAAAAAGCGTCTCACAGCTCAACAGGTTCTTGGTAAGTGTTTCTTTAATATTCATCGAGAAATTAATTTATAATTATAAATTTAATATATTAATATTAATTATAATTTGTATATTAACAACTTGAATATATATCACAAATTTAACAGATTTTTTTTATAAATTAATATATCCATTCTCTACGTTGCACGGGAAAATCTATTTATAAAATATATATTATTAAATAAATTGAATCATATTTTCTTATATAATTATTAACAATACATATAAATAATTAACTCATAATTTGTTACACACCAAAATAATTCTTTTTATAAAATTATTATACTCTATATATATGAAAAAACTCATTTTAAATATATTAAAATAGTAATATGATATGATTTTGTATTTATAATAGAGGGAAAATATTTATATATATATATATATATATATATATATATATATATATATATATATATAGTTTTTTTTTTTTAAAATCACGCACACAATCAATATAAAAATATTGAAATAATAATTAAAATATAGAAAATATTTAATAATAGACCATATAAATAATTATTGGAATCTCTTGTATACTTGGTATTATTTTTTTGTTGAATAATTTATTATTATTTCATTATTAATTAACAATAATATTCATTTCATTATTGAAATTCCTTTATATTATGGCAATATTAATATTTATATGTAATAACTTAATAAATTTATTCACATTGAAATTAAATATAATTTTTCCACCGCAAAATGGAAATGAAACACGTGTATTTAGAGATTTTTTCTAAAAAAAACCAACTATTTATTTATTTTATAATATTAAGGTAATAATAAAATTTAATTAAACTTATATTCTAAAAAATATACGTAATTATGTGATCCCACAAATAATTAAAAGAAAATTTGATAATACAATTACATGATAGATAAAAAGAATACAAAACAAAAAAAATATTAATTATAGAACTAAATAATCTTTTACCCAAATATTGTTCATATTTTGTGAATGGTAATTCTTCTATAATATGCTTTCATGTATAAATTAATATTATATCTAAACTATAAATAGTTTTAAGCTCCCCTTCAATCATATATATATTTTTTGGCATTTAAATGTAAAGTTCATAATAATTAGCAAAGCTTATTAAAATTTACTTAAAATTATTTCTTGAATGAAATTTTCAATATCAATATTATATAAAGTAGTTGTATAATTCTATAATTAAATAGGAGTTACAATTTTTTTAATATAAACCAATATATGGAATGTCAATTAAATATATATGTAGGTTACAAAAATCAAAATTAATGAACTTAATTATAGAAATAATCTACATGTCAAAATGAACTAATTTTAACTAATCCAACTCATTAACACATAAGCATGTTTCCTAAAACATGTTACTCATTCATTTTCATATATATATGTATGATTACCAACTATCATGAACTCCCTAAGATTTCAGAAATTACTAGCTCCTCCCCGAGGGTTTTGAAACTAACAAAAAAATTAACGGAACATAGTACTGAATCTCAGGAAGAGAGATAGAGAACCTCAGGGGCAATTGGTAATTTTTGAAACCTTGAGTCAAACCCCGGGGTTGGTGATAATCCCTAATATTTAATATGGCAGATTTCTTAAAAAGTGTGGATAAAGTGATAGTGTTATCCATTCTTGATGTGAATACATTTGATTCCAAATAATTGTGAAATAGCATGCTTATTTGTTTAGATCATCCATGGATTCAAAATACAAAAAAGGCTCCAAATGTTCCGTTGGGAGATATCGTGAGGGCAAGACTCAGACAGTTTTCCGTCATGAACAGATTCAAGAAGAGAGCATTGCGGGTAAGTATTCTAGCATCATTCGTGAAACATTATGATAAAGCCGTGTCATAAAACACCCCTTGAAAATTAACCCTTGCTTTTGACTTGTATCCACAAAAACACCCTTTAATCCTTGTTCAAAGGAGAAAGAAACAAAAAATTTATTGGAATAATTACGAAAAACCCCTCAGGTTAGGTTTAAATTCGCAAACAACACTAAAACCTTGAAACCTTACGAGTACACCCTGAGTTTTTTAAGCCGTTAACATTTTTTCCTTGAAATCGTGAAACATTATGAAACTAGCCCTCATGTTTGTAAAACATTACAAATATGCCCTAAAACTAAAGGAAAATCATTGACTTCGGGGGGTTATTTTAAATGTTTTGAGGTTTCACTGGTGTTTGCGAATGTTCTGCAAACTTCAGTGGGGCTATCCGTTAGGGTGCAAGGTTTCAGTGATTGTTCGGTAAAAAACCCAAACCTCAGAGAATTATTCTTAATTGACCCTAATTTTTGAGAGTTCGTTGGTTTTCGACCGTGTGTCCTTAGATTATTTATGTTTGAATAACTTACTGTGTAGGTAATTGCGGAACATTTATCTGTCGAAGAGGTAGAAGTAATTAGAGATATGTTTGCAATGATGGACACTGACAATGACGGGAAGGTAACATACGAGGAACTAAAAACTGGTCTAAGAAAAGTTGGTTCTCAGCTAGCAGAGGCTGAGATCAAGTTGCTGATGGATGTGGTAAATATCAACTTGAAATTTAATTGTTTATGTCTCCATTCCTCATTATATGCTAAAACCAATCTCTCTTTATAATATGATGATCAAGTCCTCCTTTGTTGAAATAGGCTGATGTAGACGGAAATGGTGTTTTGGACTATGGTGAGTTTGTTGCAGTTACTATCCACTTACAAAAAATGGAGAACGATGAGCATATCCGAAGAGCATTTACGTTCTTCGACAAAGATGGAAGTGGATTTATTGAACTCGATGAACTACGAGAAGCTTTAGTAGATGAATCAGGGGAAACTGATTACGATGTACTCACCGATATCATGCACGAAGTTGATACCGACAAGGTTTCGCAAAAAACCCTTGCAATCTTTTCTTTGAGTCTATTTTTTTCTGTCACTTATTATTGTGACTGGTTTTTTTCAGGATGGGCAAATTAGTTATGATGAATTTGTAGCTATGATGAAAACGGGAACGGATTGGAGAAAGGCATCACGACAGTATTCAAGAGAGAGGTTCAAGAGCTTGAGCGTTAATCTCATGAAAGATGGTTCCCTCCATCTTCAGGATGCCCTTACAGGGCAAACTGTCAAAGTTTAAGGTTTTTCAAGATTGTATATCTTGTCTAGGTTATACGGTGAATGCCCTGGGTTAGACAACAAAGAAAAAGAAAAAATCTTGCACAGGTTCACTTATTCTTTTTACTCTTTGCTGGAAAAAAGGACCTGGTAGAAGAGCTCCAAGAAAGATTTTGCGGTTTTCTTTGTTTAAACTTTGAGGAAATTGGTTGTGTTTTGTTCGAAAGGGATTTGTATGCTGGTTTTTTGTTCATATGTATATGTAGAAAACCATGTTTGATAGGGAGAGAGACTGTGATACATGAACATGCCTAAAACATTTATTGTGCAGTGTCGTGTCCTGTCCTGTCCGATACCACATCAGACATCTTTCTAGTAGTAAATGTCGGAAATTAATCCGTGTCCGTGCATAGGAGTCATCTTATTTGTGTTAGACTATTGAGTCATCTTATAAATTCTTTGTAATATCTTTTGTGATGGATTTGTATTTTATTTTCGTGTTCTGTACATGTGCCTTCTTGATTGGGAAGTGATGGGCACAACCGGAACTGTGATTGGAATTGTTCAAGTTCGGAAACATTTATTTATTCAATTTTTTATTTTTATTTTAAATTCAACTCCTTATCGTTGCAAGAAAGCGAACCAGAACAATGTATTTATTTAATTTTTGAAAAACTTGAAATCACTTTGTAGATAGCATCAAGTCTATGATTGTAATTTTAGAGCTTGATAAGTTACGAATAACTCATACACATAAGAATATATATTTCTGGGGTATAAGCAACAAATTGCATTATTATTTTAATCATTTCTTAGCTGCCATTTCCCTCTCCTTATTCCACTTTTTTTTTTTTAATATTCATTTCTCTTTCTTTTTTTATTGTGAGCATAATTTTTTGAAGGGCAAATTACAAAAAATTCTTAGCCGTTTAAAACAAAAATCCTAAAACCTTCAAATTTTACGGTTAGACCCCTCGAGAAGTGAACTTCGGCCCCGGTTGAGGTTTGCCCCTGGTGGAAATGCATTGTTTGCCCCTGGTGGAAATGCATTGTTTTCATCAGTTAATTTATGGAAAATGCTGATGCTAGCCCAATTTTTTTGAAATTCCAATTTTACCCCATGGATACTATTCAATTTTATTTTCGGACAGTAATACCCCTAGCCGTAATTATAGTAATTTAATATTCTAAAAAAAAAATTAGATAATTTAGAAAAGGAAATTTCCAGGACAATTTTACCCTTAACCACCTTGGTAGTGGTTAAGTGTAATATTGAACATTCTCAATTAAGTTCAAGTATAAAATATTAAAATCGGAAAATATTAGAAAAGGGACTCCACAAATATCAGACAAACACATTGCAAACAGAACAATTTAATGACATTGAACACATTGAAATGTAGAAAATCTTACAAATAACCTCCGTGTTCTAAGGGTAAAATTGGTATTCTGCAAATTTTCAATTTTTCATATTTTGTTAAGTTTTATGTAGGAACAAAAGAGTAATATCTTTCCATCACTAAAAGCCATTTTTTTTTCCTTTATAAAATTGAAAGATTTCGGTGGTATAAGATCGGTAGATTTCAGTGGTGTGTTTCTTCCTAATTACCCCTTTTTCAATGATAAAATTTAGAATTACATTTCTTCACTTAACCGAAGTTCAGGAATTAAAAGTCTAAGATATAAAAGTTTTAGTTGTTCAAGTGCAACAAAAACAGTATCAATCTTTGCATATGGTTTGCCGAGAAATGTGGATACTCCATTAAAGAATAATAGAACGAATCACACTTTTACCATTAAATGATACCCGCTACACTATGATTATTGTACAAAAATGGACCTTCTATCGAATAAGATAATTGAGAGCGATTAAGATAGGATCATCAAAATGAGAGTGGTACTAGCCCATAATCCCGAGCCGGTCTTACCTTGGTTCACAACTTCCAAATTTGTCTATCACGAGCAAATCTAATTGTATCAGGTTCTATAATTAATTTCTTTTAGGGTCTATTTGGATTGAAGGATTTAGGTTGAAGGGATTTTAAATCCATAACTTAAATCCATTCTAGCTGTTTGGATAAAAATTGAAATCAATGGATTTTAAATCCACTTTTTTAATAGGATGAATTTGAAGCTCATTTTCAATGGAATTGAAATCCAACCCAAAACCCTGTCATTTGAAACCCATCATTTTTAGATTTTGTTTTCTGTGTGCATATTGTTAATTGTGTGACTACTTTCTCTCTCTAATTGCATTTTTCTCTCTCTTTCTCTCTCCTCTCTCCTACGTCTCTTTCTCTCTCTTTCTCTCTCCTCTCTCATATTTATGATTAGCATATAAGTAAATATATTGTTATAAATTTTTTTATAAAATTTGGTCTTTATGAATTGTAAAATAATAAATATAAATTTTAGTTAACAATAAAATTGGAAGAAAAAATTTGAAATTCATTATAAAATTTTATGAATCCAAAGAAAGGATTTCAAAACCTATAGATTTGAAATCAAAAGTATTCTAAATCCATTCATTTCAAATCCTTCTTCCAATTGGTCTACCTACGATAAATACCTTGGTCTACCTACGGTTGTGGGTGCAAAGAAACGAGAGTTCTTTCAAAATATCCGAGAAAGAGTTGGGAATAAGATCAAAGGTTGGTCCGAGAAGACACTCTCACAAGCCGGCAAGGAGATTCTTATCAAAGCGGTCCTCCAAGCAATTCCATCGTATTCCATGAGCTGCTTTCAGTTGCCGGACACTTTAATTGAGGAAATCGAGAAGATGATTCAGGCTTTTTGGTGGAATAGCGGTCATAAAGAAAAAATCCATTGGGCTAAATGGGAACTATTATGCAAATCTAAGCAAGAAGGAGGAATGGGCTTTCTCAATCTTAAGGCTTTTAACCTCGCACTCCTTGCAAAACAAGGATGGCGGATTATCACCAATCCAAACGGGCTTCTGAGTAAGATCCTAAAAGCTAGATATTTTCGCAACGTTGAGTTTCTGGAAGCAAAGGCAGGTTACAACCCCTCTCTCACCTAGCGGAGCTTGATGGCGGCAAAAAAGGTTCTCGAAGCCGGCACGCGATGGAGACTAGGCAACGAGGAACGGATTCGAGTGTGGTCTAACCGATGGCTGCCTCGCCCTATTTCTTTTCGGCCCATTGTTCAAATGGCCCCACCTTCCAACATTGAGAGAGTTGCTAATTTGTTTCTCCCCGGGACCAGAACCTGGAATGAAAATCTGGTCCGACAGGAATTTCTTGACTCAGACGCAGACCTGATTCTCTCGCTGCCAATTGGCAGTCCTCACAACAACGATCGGCTCATATGGCACTATAATAAAAATGGCAGATTTTCAGTTAAAAGTGCATATAGAGTTGTTAGGTTTCATCCTCCTGAAGAAGCAGAAGCTTGTTGTTCCTCGGCAACAAACTGGAATTTCATTTGGCACGCGAGGGTGGCTCCGAAGATCAAAGTTTTTGTGTGGAAATTATGTAAAAATGCAATCCCGACTGCCGCTAATTTGAAAAGACGACACTACAATGTTGAAACTTCGTGCCAATTGTATGGATTCGGACCGGAGGATCAGAGGCATATTTTTTTCGAATGTGACTTCGCGAGACAAGCGTGGGCTCTCTCCTCCCTTCCGTGGCGTACGATGGATCTGACCTATGAAAATCTGGAAGAATGGATTCAACAAGCTTGCAATAAACTTGATACGGATGAAGGAGCACTTTTTCTTACCCCCCTTTGGGCGATTTGGTGGCACCGAAACAAGAGTCATGGAGGACGAAACTGCCCAGTCGGAAGACATCGTTCGCTTTGCAGAGAACTACTGCTCCTCTTTCCTTGCAGGAGTTCTTACCAAAGCTCAACCGAGTGTTCCCCTATCAGCCTTGAGATGGAGACCTCCTCAAGCCGACTTGGTCAAAATTAATTTCGATGGAGCCATTTTTCGCGAAAGCAATGAGTACGGGTGGGGCGTCTGTGCCCGTGATTCTGCTGGAACTTGCTTGGCTTGGATCTCATGCCGGAAAGCTAGTAACCCATCTCCTGAACTCGCGGAGAAATATGCCGCTGAGGCAACCATTAATCTTATTCAGCGGAGAGGTTGAGATGCCATTAATTTGGAAGGTGATTGCAAGGTGTTGATTGAGAAGCTGGAATCAGATGAAGACGATTTTTCTGATATTGGAGACTTTATTCAGAATTTTAAAGATGCTTTAGCTTATATTTCTCAAGTCAGATTATCTGTTATTAGTAGAAAAGCCAACAATGTGGCCCATCTCTTAGCTAGACGTGCTAGGAATTATCAAGAAGGGAAACTCAATATTCCCGATTTCATGATTTTTGCTTTTGTAATTGACGTTGATTTCGTTTGATATAAAAGCTTTGATTTTCAAAAAAAAAAAAATCTTCTTCCAATTCAATTCCATCAATCCAAATGGCCCCTTAGAGAAAATCTCACTTTTAGTCCCATAAAATACCCATATTTCGTTTTTAGTTTTATACATTACAGAAATCTCATTTTATGTCCCATAAAGTGTGAAAAATCTCACTTTACATCCTAAAGTACAAAAAATCTCACTTTACGTCCTATAAAATGCCAAAAATCCCACTTTACATCCCAAATTGAGATTTTCGTTAATTGATTAACGGTCAACACACGTGACTTGCACGTGGCCGTTAATTTGATAGAAGTAACGGAAATCTCACTTTGGGACATAAAGTGAAAATTTTCACACTTTATGAGACGTAAAGTGAGATTTTTTGCACTTTAGGATGTAAAGTGAAATTTTTTGCATTTTATGGGATGTAAAATGAGATTTTCATAATGTATGGGACTAAAAACGAAATATGGATACTTTATGGGACTAAAAGTGAGATTTTCCCTTTCTTTTAAGGGCATGGATAAGCTCACACTAACTCCGCAATTTGGGATATCCTTACTGTTGAGAAAGATGGAGCGGGAGCATCTTATTATCATTTGGAACATAAATTGTCACTGATTGAACTCTGAACGATATAATTTACAAGTTTCTCAAACAAATTACATTACACAAATGCAAGAATCCAGCCCAGATAAGGAATCAAGAAATGCACCTTTCAAACTCACTAAGAAGCTGAAGCTGATCTCCAAAACTCATCCGGCTTCCGATGTTGAGTAATCGGCATCTTCGACCTAACCGAATCGATCATAGAAATCTCAATATCGGCAACGGCAATGCCAGTTGAAATTCGGTCAGATAACCTGCCAATAACCGTGCCCCAAGGATCAATAATCATTGTATCACCATAACTCTCTCTGTTTTCACTATGCTTTCCACCTTGCGCTGCAGCTATCACGTAGCACTGAGTTTCAATCGCCCGTGCGCGGAGCAGAACCTCCCAGTGCGCCTGCCCCGTCACTTTAGTAAAAGCAGACGGCACCAACAACACCTGCGCGTCGTGTAGGAATCTGAGCCGTTGATAAAGTTCTGGAAATCTCAAATCGTAGCAAACCGTGAGACCTAGCCGTCCGATTGGGGAATCGGCTGCGACGATCTCTTCTCCTGCTTCGGTGAATCCGCTCTCCTTGTAAACCGCGCCTCCGGGCACATCGACGTCGAACAAGTGCATCTTCCGATACGTGGATGTGATGTTCCCATCATCGTCGATCAATACGTGGGTGTTGCGTAAGTGCGACTCATCGGATCCCTTCTCCTGAAACCCTCCGAGCGAGAGCCAGATCTTCGATTCCCTCGCGAGCGAGCAGTATTTATTCATGATCGGGCCGTCTAATGGCTCGGCGATTGAGAGGCTGTCGCCGGTTTTCGTACCTACGTAGGAGAAATTCTCCGGGAAACAGAGCAGTTTTGCGCCGGCGTTGACTGCTTCTTTGACGAGGCGAGAGCAGGTGGTGAAGTTGGCGGAGAGATCGTTGACGGAGGTCATTTGAGCGGCGGCGACGCGTACGGTGACCGCCATGGACATTGATGCCAGCTCAATCGAGGTGCAGATTTTAGCAAGGTGGATATCACTAGGAAGTTTTGAACTAGTTTTCATAGGATAAAAGGGCTTTAAAATTTATGGGCTTTATAGATTTTGTTACAATTTGTAATAACGAAGAACATATGTGGGTTTGGGCCGAAGGCCCAAATTTAGTAAAGCCCATCCAAGGTTAGCTGAAGTGTAACCCAAAAAGGCTAGTATGGCGAAAAATGCAGATTTTGTAGCATAAAGTAGCTTATTTTTATTCCAACAATTTCATAAAGTAACTTATTTTAATTGTATTGACATTATGATGATTATCGGTTCCGTACTATGCTATTTTAACCAAAAATTTTGGATTTGAACATTTGAGAACACAATTGTTATTGGTAGGAACAATTTTATATACTAGTTGTTCGACCAAACTCTGTATAAATATTAGCGAGGGTGTGCATGTGCAATATCCCATCACTTTAAAATTACTTTATATATAGTGTATTTCATAAAACTATTTTATAATATATAATATAAATCCCGCAAATATAAGGAGGCAATTTGAAAAAAAAATAAATTAGAAGACAAAGTTTAAAAAACGTGATAGTAGATGAAGTAAAAAACTTTTTCTCTATTTATTAAAAATGTAATGATATCGAAAACAAATTAAATTAGAAAACGTGGTTTGCAGTAAAAATTGGATAATCGCTGTTGTTAAATGGGTCCAGCTGCCTTAATTTGTCAATACAAAAAGGAGGAGACTATTTAAGTAGGCAATATTTATTGGAGACATTGAATTAGATGAGGGCAAATTAGGCAAACATATAATCAATTCAGTGAGGCTAATGTGTGGCCATGGGAGGAATAGTAGGCAATTAGGCATCTATCATGGATATGGACGTGGATACTGTAATATGAATTTTTTTCAGACATTTATTATTATAGAGGTGTCGGACACAGGTATTCGACACAGTATCCGACACAACATGATACTACAAGGTGACTTTTTAGAAGTATTCATGTGTCAGAGTTCAAGCATTAGTCCAATCTAATCTACCAAACTTCCCACTATTTGCTACTTTAGGTTAGGAATGGGATTATTTTGTCTTTCCCACTTAGGGGAAGTTTAAAATATATACATGAACAAACTCTTTTTCTTAAGTGAGACAAATACCTAATATAACTAGACTAATGTCTCATCTAATTTTGTGCAGGTTTGAAATCTTTGTTAAGGTTATTGATGATCGGTCCAATCAAATGAATGACAAAATGGTTTTTCTGAATTTAGTGAATTAATACAATGAAATAATTATTAAATGGAATCGTGACATAGAGATTTTTTCTTATAATTTTATTTATTGGATAATTTCACAAAGAAAGCGAATTTGTACCACTAGAAAGTTTTAATTTCACAAATTTATCTAATCAACATTTCAAGTATTTTAATTGAAATCAAATTTATTAGAGTTTTTTTTGTTTTGTTTTAGGGGTGGGGTGGATAGGGGTAAGGTAGGGTAGGAGACAAATAATAGAAAGTGTGAGGTGTTACGGTGTCGTACGGATGTACTTATTAATGAGATGGGAAAACAGCTCATGTGGATCAATTTATTTTGTATGGCCTCTATCATTTATTTTGCCCAATAGTCCGTCTCCGTCCACTAATTTCCTACATCTACCACATGACTTCTGTCCTATTCCCCTATTATATATATTAGCCGATATTTCATTGTCCTAACTTTTTATAATACATGTTAGGGTTACTTACGTTTATTATTTAGGATAGTTTGCTAAATTACGAATTGTGATATTTTATTACCTAAGACAGTGTGTTGGTATCAAAAGCAAAGAACTTTCGCAAGAGGGGAAAATACATTATTGGATATATTAACTTTATGACTGTTGGATTTGTAACCAATGGAATCCTAGAAAAGCTAAAAGCAATTGTCGAAAAGAGCAGTTTTAGAAAGTCGAAATCAATAGAGTTTTTAAGGTTTTTGAGGAAAAGCACAGTTATCACTGATTCTCATGACCTCTTAATGAGTCAAAAGATAATATTGAAAAAAAAAGTGCTATTTTAAAGATAGCTTTCTAGCTTACCATTTTTTCTTTTCATATTAAATATTTTTAGCTTTTAGAAAAAGGTATATGAGAAATGGTTGATGCCATATTCAACAAAGATCTGAAATGTTATGAGGGCACTAAATAATTGTAATTAAATAACATTTATTATATTATATATTGATGCGATATAACTTCCATAGGTTTATATTTTCACATTAATATATCATGAATAATAATATTTCATATATTAAGAATACCTCATACAGGTTGATTCAAACAAAGCTCTGGGAGGAAGATCGACCTCCAGGCCCGCTCCGCGCGATCCATAAAACATGGTTTATACTATCCTAAGTATATCGAACAAGGACTTAAACGTACATTTGCACTCCATGCATGGGATGGGATAACCCAAAATCATCGAGCGAGTTCACCCATCTTAGATGACGTACTAATTAGTCTGGCGAGTATCAGACAGGTTGCATTAAATGCAGCACGGTACGTAGATTGACCAAAAGCATGCATGATCCAAATGGCTAAATATCTTACCTCAACCATTCTCAGTCCATCTACCACCATATGGCATAGTAGTTTAGTAGTTCGGCGCTATGCTAGTTTCGTATATTATTGATCTTAAATATGACAACAAACGTGAATTAGTACTTATCAATCCTTGAAATATTTAATAATACTTATCGCCCATAATAATATTAGAGGTATATATTTATAGTAGGATATAATATGTACATATAAATACATATTTTGAACATAGAATTTATACGATATGTCAATTGTGTCCAATTGACCTCTTAAAGGATGTATGTGTCAAGTTTTATATCCTTTGGGGTGTTGGTACCACAGGCATTTAATGTTCCGACAACTCTGACATAAACAATATGATGATGTGGCATATTTGATCTAATTTGATCGACCTTGCCTAAATGGGAAGTATCTTTGGCGTCGTAGTTGGATAAGTCGACCTTGCCCATAAAAGGTTAATAATGATGGTTTTAGAGGTCAAGTCTGTCGATCTCCCTATCTAGAGTATCCCATGTAGTAAGCATGAAGGTCGAACTTATTCAACCTTATCTCACTGAGTATCCATTAAAGCTAAGTAAATGGGTTAACCTTAACCCTGAGATTCGGACAAGATCGATCTACGTACTTTAAATAGTTACGATAATTTCATATTTATCGTCGATATTTTCTCATTTCACATTCAAATATGATTATCTTAAAGTTTTATCATAGTATTTCTAGAAATATGTTGTAGTTATTTTGTCGACGTGTTTTATCT
The DNA here is from genome assembly GCA_958496215.1 of Verbena officinalis. Classification (NCBI taxonomy): domain Eukaryota; kingdom Viridiplantae; phylum Streptophyta; class Magnoliopsida; order Lamiales; family Verbenaceae; genus Verbena; species Verbena officinalis. The sequence goes on from OY292385.1 coordinate 5,898,055, forward strand.
TTCTTAATTTCCAAAATCATGATCAAGACCTTATTTTGTACTATTAAGTAATTTAATATTAAATATAATCAAATTTGCTAATTGATTCTCTTCTAGCTTTATTATTATTTATTTATATCTCATGACTAACCATAACGGTAGCACATGAAAAAAGAAGAAGATATATACTAAAAAATATTGAAATAAAAAACTCTGACTGATCAGGTCCTAAAGTTGGACTCTTGAATAAAAATAAAAAGTACTATTGACTGAGGTCTAACGGTTGAATTGTTGTAGAAAAATCCAATACAAGACTCCTTGTTATCTTCACCCACTTTCCCAACAACACTCTAGTAATGGGATTATTTAGAAACTTAAGTCAAAGATTGCGGTGTCAGTACATGAAACGAAAATATACATTATAGAGTATTTAAAAATCTCATTCTAGCGGTTTGTATTCGATATTGTATTCGAATATTCAAGTTACACATTTTTTAAATATAAAATATTAAAAAATATTTATATTATTATATCTGTATCGTATAGTCCATATATCTATATTTGTGTATCACACCACATAATCAAACTGATTATTTTAATTCAAACTCGCTCATAATACTTACTTAAAATTAGGAATTATTATGTCATATATTTTAATACAAGTATTTTCTTGGTGTCATATTATTATATGATATAAGTGCTATTCTATGAAATATTAATATTTCTAATACTCACTGAAAGTTGGACAAAAGGTGAAGAATATTATTTAGGAGTTATATGCTTCTTCACATGTTGAGAAACTAACTAGAAAAAAAAAACAAATATAATGGCACATTTATTTGTAGGATAAAACATTTTTCCTCCTGAACTGTAGCCATGGTAATAATTTTAAAGTCCTTTAAAATTTTAATGAATGATACCTAATTTTAGATTTTTTTTATAAATATGTGCCTAATTTTTGCAATAAGTTGGTGCTTAATATAAATCCGATCAAATAAAAGGCACATGTTTTCTGTTTCAAAGAAATTAAATTATTCTTAAAAAAACCAAATATTTTCTTTTCAAATTTTTGCAAAAATATTTGTCAGCTCCTAAAAGAATTTCAAAATTTCCAACAATGGAGAGGTACTTTTATCTTTTGTCTTTTTTTGTTTTAAGTATAGGATTCTGGTCTTCTGGATATCTTTTAACTCAACCATAAAAATAATAAGAATAAAATAAAATAACATAAAAGAATATTATTCCAAATGATATTTCCATATATATTCATTTATTGTTCTCATAAAAAATAAATAATGTATTATTATGTATATGTATATCTGCTGAAAAGAAGATATAGAAATGGGTAGGCTGATCTGATAAAGCAAGTAAAGAAGTAGGGCTGGGAGCCCATGTGCAGTTTATGTTTCTTGGCCTATCTGCTACTTTTATCGCTCCACTCTCCTCCAAATTACAATCAAAATCTTTTCAAAATTTGAATTTTTTTTTTCTTCTTCATCTCCCTGTGTCCAAATTATTAAAAGTAAATAAAAGAAGTGAAAATGACAGTTTAAATTATGGGAGATTCATAAGGATATACACTGCTGCAACTGGTACCACTCTTATCAGCTGTAGTAGATTTGGTGTTTGTTGGGTTTGTGTCTTCAACTCCATATTCTCTTATCATACTGAGCTTTTTTTCATCTCCTTTTTAACTGGGTTGTCTTTAATTTCTTTTCAGACTGCAGAAAACTTCAAAAAGCCGGCCTTTGTTCATGGCCGGTATTGAATAAGTTTCGATTTGAATAGCTTGTTCTTTGTAGTTTTTTCTAAATATGGCGGAGGAGAAGCCTGAAGTTCTTGATGCTGTGTTGAAGGAAACTGTGGATTTGGTAATGGATCTGATAAATGTTTTTCTTAATTGTTGTGTGTTATTAGTTTTGGATGAAAACATTTTTTTTTTTTTTTGCAGGAAAACATTCCCATTGATGAAGTGTTTGAGAATCTGAGATGCACCAAAGAGGGTCTTTCATCTACCGCTGCTCAGGAGAGATTAGACATTTTTGGATACAACAAACTTGAGGAGAAGAAGGTGAAAATATTGTTTATTGAGTGTTTGAGAGTTGGAATTCTCATGTTTTTCTTTTTATGGGTTTTTTCTATTTTCTTTGAAATGTAGTTCTGTTGCAGGCATTACATCTCTCTCTCTCTCAAGAAGTTTTTTCCCTATCTATTTTACCCTTCTCTTGGCTTGTATACACTCTGAGTTATGTTGTTTTTGAAAATTTTATGGTTATCAAGTGTGAATCATGTTTCCTGGTTATTTATTTTCTGACCTGGAATTTCAATGTCAAAGCTTGTAAATCTTTTATGTTCAATTTCTCAATTTCTGTGTCTCAGGAGAGCAAATTCTTGAAGTTTCTAGGTTTTATGTGGAACCCTCTATCATGGGTTATGGAAGCTGCAGCTATCATGGCAATCGCCCTTGCTAATGGAGGAGTAAGGAAAACATAATTTGTTAACTTGAATATATATATATATTTTTTGATGGAGAATTCACTAATTCTTGATTCAATCTTTGCAGGGAAAACCTCCAGATTGGCAGGACTTTGTAGGTATCATAACTTTGCTTATCATAAACTCAACAATTAGTTTCATCGAAGAGAACAATGCTGGCAATGCAGCAGCAGCTCTCATGGCCCGTCTTGCTCCAAAAGCAAAAGTGGGACATCATCTAATTCACAAAATTTCTAATACATAAACATCTTTTTATGCTAATGATCTCATCAATAATTATTTTCTGAAGGTTCTTAGAGATGGAAGGTGGAATGAGGAAGAGGCTTCGGTTTTGGTTCCTGGTGACATAATCAGTATTAAGCTTGGAGACATCGTCCCTGCTGATGCTCGTTTGCTGGATGGCGATCCACTCAAAATTGATCAGGTGTGTGCACCCCCATGGCTAGCTCGTAACTAAGTTTAACTTTTTTGACATACTCATTGTAAATTTGTTGTTATTTGCAGTCTGCTTTGACTGGTGAGTCTCTTCCTGTGACTAAAGGCCCTGGAGACGGTGTCTACTCTGGTTCGACCTGCAAACAGGGAGAAATCGAGGCCATTGTTATCGCCACTGGGGTCCACACTTTCTTTGGCAAGGCTGCTCATCTCGTTGATTCTACTAATCAAGTCGGCCACTTCCAAAAGGCGAGTTTTATAAGTAATTTGATACTTGCGGTAATTACCAACTACCCACTTGGGTTTGGCTCAAATACAAAAAATCCCCTGAGGTTTCAGAAATTACCAACTCCCCCACTGAGGCTCACTATCTTCCGTTAATTTTTTGGTTTGCCTCAAAACTTCAGGGTGAGTTGGTAATTTTTGAAACCTTGGGGGTTGGTGGTGGTGGTGGTGGTTTCTGTATTTGAGCCAAACCTCAGGGGTATTTGGTAATTATCCCTTGATACTTTAATAACTGTTTTCAAGATATCAATTTGTTGATTTTTTGGTCTTGGTTGTACAAATTTTAGGTTTTGACTGCAATTGGGAACTTCTGCATTTGCTCTATTGCTGTGGGGATGGTTATAGAGATAATCGTGATGTATCCGATTCAACACAGGGAATATCGCCCTGGAATTGATAACCTTCTTGTTCTTCTCATTGGAGGAATTCCAATTGCCATGCCGACTGTTCTTTCGGTTACAATGGCCATCGGTTCTCATCGTTTGGCTCAACAGGTTTTCTTGATTCTTAGTTTTTTTGGGTGAATTACATGCAGTACGCCTAAGGTTTGCCATAAATACAAAACACCCCCTATGTTTTAAAAAATTACAGAAAATCCCCTGAGATTTCAAACAATTACAAAATACCCCCTGTACTTTATACAAAATCATACTGAAACCCCCTATAATTTTAATTTTTTGAAACCTAAGGATGGTTTTATGTCATTTTTGAAAATAGAGGGGGGTATTTTGTAATTATGAAAAATCTTTGGGGTAGTATGTAATTGACCCTTTTCTTTGTTTTGGTGATTTAGAGACTGTTTTGGATTTGAGTATGTAATGAGATATTTTATCTATGTGTAGGGAGCTATTACGAAGAGAATGACGGCCATTGAAGAGATGGCTGGCATGGATGTTCTTTGCAGTGATAAGACGGGAACCTTGACTCTCAACAAACTTACTGTTGATAAGAATCTCATTGAGGTCTGAAATTGGCTAATTTCTGACAATTAATTGTGTGTTTTCTCATTCTAAACTGATTTTTTACTGTCAATTGATTCTCACTTGCAGGTGTTTGCCAAAGGAGTTGATGCAGATATGGTTGTTCTGATGGCAGCTCGTGCCTCTCGAACTGAAAACCAAGATGCAATTGATGGTGCAATTGTTGGAATGTTGGCTGATCCCAAGGAGGTAATTTCTTTCTTTTTATTTTTTATTTCTTTATTTTTATTTGGATAATTTCCGACTACCCCCTAAGGTATGACCTACATACAAAAACCCCCATGAGGTTTCAGAAATTACCGTCGCCATTACTTTATCCGTTAGGCTTAAAACTTCAGGGGAGAAGTTGGTAATTTCTAAAACCTCATGAGGTTTTTTTTATTTAGGCCATACCTTCGGGGTAGTTGGTAATTATCTCTATTTATTTTGATATTAATGATAACATCAACAGGCACGTGCTGACATTCGAGAAATACACTTCCTTCCTTTCAACCCAACTGACAAACGAACAGCATTGACTTATATTGATAGTCATGGTAAAATGCACAGGGTCAGCAAAGGTGCACCGGAGCAGGTATGTTTTCATTTTTTAATTTAATTTAATTTTTTTTATTCATTCAATCGTAATCCTAAAATATGCGTACTAATGTGGATTTTTTAGATTCTAAACCTTTCACACAATAAGTCGGAGATAGAGAGGAGAGTTCATGCTGTGATTGATAAGTTTGCAGAAAGAGGTTTGAGATCGCTCGGTGTGGCTTACCAGGTACTATTGCCTTTATTTTATGATGATTGTGTATTTGTAATATACTAAAATTGATTAACACATAAATGAAGTTTTTGAGAGTGCGAATTTTGTATTTTTCTTTCAGGAAGTTCCAGAAGGAACTAAAGATTGTCCTGGAGGCCCATGGCAGTTCATTGGCCTAATGCCTCTTTTCGATCCACCTAGACATGACAGTGCAGAAACTATAAGAAGAGCATTGAATCTCGGAGTAAATGTCAAAATGATAACCGGTAAATTTCAATCCCCGAAATTTAGAAATAGGGTGAATTACATACAGTACCCCTAAGGTTTTCCATAATTACAAAATACCCCCTCTGTTTTAACAAATTACAGAAAAGCCCATGAGGTTTCAAACAATTACAAACTACAGGTTTTCTTTTGTAAGATTTTGTATAAAGTACAGGGGGTATTTTGTTAGATTTTTGTAATTGTATGAAATCTCAGGGGGTTTCTGTAATTTTTAAAATAGAGGGGGTATTTTGTAATTATGGAAAATCTTAGGGGTACTGTATGTAATTCGTCCTAAGAAATAACGATATTCTAATTGGACGTATCAGAATTTAAGATTTTCTTTTTCATTTTTACAGGTGATCAGCTTGCGATTGGAAAGGAAACAGGACGAAGATTAGGAATGGGAACGAACATGTATCCTTCGTCAGCTTTGCTGGGACAGGATAAGGATGAATCAATTGCTGCTTTACCAATTGATGAGCTCATAGAGAAAGCTGATGGTTTTGCTGGTGTCTTCCCTGGTACGCAACCTTCTAAATCCAAAATTTGAAACTTATAAACCCATTTTTTTCCCTTTATTCTCCAAAATTTGTTTTTTTTTAAAAGTTGTTTATATGGTTATGTTTATATTTGTCAGAGCACAAGTACGAAATAGTGAAGCGTCTACAAGCTAGGAAACACATATGTGGAATGACTGGTGATGGTGTAAATGATGCTCCTGCTCTGAAGAAGGCTGATATCGGGATTGCTGTTGATGATGCAACTGACGCAGCTCGTTCTGCTTCTGACATTGTGCTTACCGAACCTGGACTTAGTGTTATTATTAGTGCTGTTTTAACCAGTCGAGCAATCTTCCAAAGGATGAAAAATTATACGGTACAATTGTTTTTTTGGCTTTGAAATTCTTATTTGAGGTCAAAGTATAATTGTAATAGTAGCAAACAGCTTATGGCCTGATCAATTTCTCCGATTTGCAGATTTATGCTGTTTCTATTACAATTCGTATTGTGGTAAGTTTTTATGCCTTCTTGAGTTTGCATTAATTCTCTTACGCCGTTATGTAGTGACTTCTGGTTTTTCCTTTTCTTTTCACAACCAGGTCGGGTTCATGATGTTGGCACTTATTTGGGAATTTGATTTTCCACCATTTATGGTGCTTATCATTGCAATACTTAACGATGGTTAGCTCATCAAGACTTCAACTCTCTCTCTCTCTCTCTCTCTCTCTCTCTCTCTCTCTCTCTCTCTCCTGACATTTATCTTGGAATTCTTGCGATTAAGGTACGATCATGACCATATCAAAAGATAGAGTGAAACCGTCTCCTCTTCCCGACAGCTGGAAGCTTGCTGAGATTTTTGCAACCGGAATCGTTCTCGGCGGTTACCTGGCAATGATGACAGTTATATTCTTTTGGGCAGCATACAAAACTGATTTCTTTCCGGTAATCTTCAATATATTCTTTTTGAATTTCTTTCATTCTTTACTGAAAATTTACGCAATTCATCAAACTAAACTGTTCTGCTCCTAATTTCCCAGAGAACATTTGGAGTGCCAACACTCGAGAAGACTGCCCATGATGATTTTAGAAAGCTTGCTTCAGCAATATATCTTCAAGTCAGCACTATCAGTCAGGCCTTAATATTTGTTACCAGATCCCGAAGCTGGTCATATGTCGAACGTCCCGGTTTTTTGCTTGTGATAGCATTTATAATCGCTCAACTCGTAAGTACCAATCTTACTCATATTCAGTAAACTTATCCATTTTTTTACATAAATTTTGATATTTGATAAATCATTTGAAAACAGGTTGCTACTTTGATTGCGGTATATGCAAATTGGAGCTTTGCAGCCATTGAAGGAATCGGTTGGGGTTGGGCCGGAGTGATTTGGCTTTACAATATCATTACTTATATCCCGCTTGATATTGTCAAGTTCTTGATCCGTTACGCACTTAGTGGAAGGGCTTGGGATCTGGTTCTTGAGCAAAGGGTAAATATTATGTTTGCGAAAACTTCTGCTTTTCGAGAAGTTAAAGTTTTAAAATTTCGTCGTAAACGTTGGGAGTGTTACTTTTAGATAAGGGCAAATTACATCTGGTTTCCCATAATTACAATTTAGTCGTTCTATTTTAAAATACTACAAAAAACTCCCTAACATTTCACTTGAAATGCAAACAAATCCCTGAAATATGCTGATTATTTGCATTTGTTGGCTTACTGTTGTATATTTTAGGAAATTATTGTAATAAAGTGAAATGGCACGGAGTTTTTTGTAATTACTGAAAACAAATGGACTAAATTGTAATCGGGACAAAAAGGAACTAGAAGTTAAAAAGGAACCTTTTTAGCTTATTTTAAGCATAGTAGTTAAGTAAAATAATCTATTCTGCTTTTTTTTTTTAAAGCCAAACGCGGAAAATCACTGTTCTCTTTTAGAAAATCTCTGGAAGTTTGCTCATTTGTGTTTTCTTGATGATCGATATGTTAATGGGTTTCTTTATTTGCAGATTGCTTTTACTAGGCAAAAAGATTTCGGTAAAGAGCAACGCGAGCTTAAGTGGGCACACGCACAAAGGACCCTTCATGGCCTGCAAGTACCTGATACCAAATTATTCAACGAAAACAACAATTTCTCAGAATTGAATCAGTTGGCTGAGGAAGCCAAAAGAAGAGCAGAAATTGCCAGGTACGGAAAATCATCAGTTTTATTTTTTTTGGGCGAATCACATCTACTACCGCTGACATTTGTATAAATTACAAAATAGTCCTCCAGGCATCATAAATAATAATGAAGTCCTGACATTTCATTCCACTTGTAACTTCTCCTTCCAATGGGGTTCCGTTACTGTTTCCATTAGAAAAAAGATGCTTTTCGAAAAATACCCTCATGTATTTCCCGCCTATATTTTCATTTTTAACAGATCAAAAATACCCTTGGGACTATTTTGTTAATTTAGTCAAACTGTAGGAATTGCTTTTAATTCTGTGAAAAGCCGAGAGACATTTTGTTGTAACTTGTAAGTTTCCAAATATTGTCAGGGGCTTCCAGAAATTTACAATTTCAGTTAAGCCTTCCCCCACAAGAAAGAAAGAAAGAAATGCCTGGGACCTATAGTTATTTATGATACCTGAAGGGTTATCTTGTAATTTTCCATAAACCTCAGGGGTAGTAGATGTAATTTACCATAAGTTTTTTTTCCCCTACTTTTCTAAATCTTATTTTCCCCAACAAATGTTCTTCTTGTTGCTGTACACAGATTAAGAGAGCTGCACACGCTGAAGGGCCACGTTGAATCAGTGGTGCGGCTCAAGGGTCTTGATATAGATACGATTCAGCAAGCGTATACCGTATAAGAAATAGCTCAAGAAGGAAGGTATTATTAACTTTCAGTTACGAGTTAATACCAGATACGATACGGACTAGTTCAAAATCTGCTATGAGCTTGCATATGGAGAAAACAGTATTTTCGAAATATTTAATTTTCTTCTTTTAAGTAATTTTGCTTAAGACTTCGAGTTCGAGTCCATATTTTCAGATATACCTTATTATCATGTTAGAAATTAATGTTTATAATAATACGTAAAGCCTTTCACTCGCCTGTTGTTTTTCTTTTCTGTTTTTCTGTTCTTGTTTTATGGATGTCATTCAACAATGATTGATTCCAAATATATAAGGGCCCTTGAGGTTCATGCTGTTTATGAAAACTAACTTGAAACTTTGAAATATTACGAAAATTATCTTGAGGCTTGCAAAACATTACGAATACCATTTAAAAGTAACCAAAAATATTCAAATGGTCATGAAATTACTTTTCAATTCTATAAAGTTAAAATACATCAATTTTTCATTCAGAATAATCCAACCTTAACTTTTTGATATCTACTATTAAATAATTTTGTTTACCTACACGAATTTACAAATTGAAAAATTATTTTATAAAAATTGATTTATGAAAATTTATACTTTTATGCATGTAATTTAGAAAAGCGAAATTATACTTCAAAGATCTTAATATCAAGGAATTATTTTTTCATTAGCTAATTTATGCATCTTAAATTTTAAAATAATATTTATTTTCTAGAAAATTTTGATTTATTGAGGTCATTGCTAATGTATCATTTGAAATACACAAGATTTATTTATTTATTTAATTAAATTAATACTTCCCAAAGTAATTCAATTTGAGAATGGTCAAGAATAATTTAGGTTCTTTTTAGTATTTTTTCTCAATATATAAATATGCTTTTACAACAAATCAAAAATGTAAATATAGATACATAATAACTTGAGGCAATAAATTAAAGAAGTGTATTGCAAGGTCCATATCAGGATTCAGGCAGAGTGTTGGAGAGGTTTCTTGGCCTCCATTTCCACTGTAATACTTGTCTCTCCAGTACCCTTGTATCTATACCAATTAGCACACACAAGAAAATAGCAAAAATTCACAGCACACAAAGCTGCAACCAAATAGTAGAAATAATCCAATCTCCCCTTATTGAGATCCTCCGGCAGCCAGTTTCCAGTCGGAGCATCGTCGGTCATCCGGTGCACAATCGATATCAAGAAACTATAAACGTAACTCGAGACCGCGCTACCGCAAAAGAAAAACGCCCCACCGATACTCCTCATGTTCTCGGGAAACTGCTTGTAGTAAAACTCGATCTGACCGATAGCGTTAAACGCCTCAGCCAGTCCACTCAATGCCAGCTGCGGGACCAACCACATTGCCGACATGGACGAGACCCCGTCCGTCTTCCCTGCCGCCAATGTTCTTCTTCGTTCTTCCACGAACGCCCCTACCAGGGAAGTCATGATGGTTATGAATAAACCTATACCCATTCTCTGGAGGATGGTGATCCCGCCTTGTTTTTTCGTGATCCTATGCATGAAGGGGACGATGAGCCGATCGTATAGTGGGACCCACAACGTGAGGCTCAGCATCGCGAATACGATGTAGGATGCGGCCGGTATTCGAAAACCGGTGTTTCCGAGGCGTCTGTCTGACTGAAGGGCTTGAAAGACTATGTACTGTTGTTGGGCGCCTATGTGGTAGAAAATGGCCGTGAGTGAAACGGGGATGACCCTCATCACACATTTCGCTTGTTCCACTTGTTGGATGCTGCAGAGACTCCATGGATCGCCTGCCGATCCGTCGGGGTTTATTTTGTCTTCTGGTCTTATGATTGCTGCTTTGTCCAAGAAACTGGAGAAAATCGAAAATTAGTTATCGAATTTAACATGTGTCGGTCATGTATAATACAACGCAAATTTTCATCAAGAATCAAATAATCCCCAAATTAGACCTCTCACATGACCGGAAGATATCAAATTCTGGCGAGTTTTGCTTTTTTCAGCAAAAATCGGATTAAGATCCAAAAGTTAAATTCAAACAAGATATAATTACAAAATGAAATTTGAAGATAACCGATTTGCCAATCGGAAAATTTAAAGGATCAATTATGCAAATTTTTTGAAATATTATTAGCTAATATTCCACATCTATTACATATAAAGATGAGGGCTATTTTATAATAGCTTGAATAGCTTTCACCTTATAAGTTGACTTTTGGATATTTTCTATATGGTATCTAGCTTTTGGGATTTATTTAGAACAATTTCCAATTTCTTATAAGAATATCTTCTAAGCAATGTTTTATAGTATCCTCGTACAAATAATCTAATATGAACATGTTTTGTCTGTCTATCTTGGCATCACATAGCATACGTGAGCGATTGATAGAGAATTAACTTGCTATTACTGAAAATGATGTAGTATTATAAAAGTTGTTATATCTTGTGTCTGCATGACAATGGTTTGATTGCAACATATAATTTAGGACACGAATACGTCAATATGGTTTTCTTTTTATAATATTTAACACTTGATAAGTCTTTGATATGAATGTCCAACACGATGTGATACTACACGATGAATTTTTAAGAGTATTCGTGCATTATAGACTACAATATTCACCAAATAATTTTAGTATTTTATAACAGCGATATAAACATGACATGACTATACAATTCTTTCTCTTTTTTTTAACAGTTAACACTTGACAAGTGTTTGATATGGGTGTTCGACACGACACTGTATAATAACTTTTTTAGGAGTATCCGTGCATCATAGATTGCAACATTCACCAACTAATTTTAGTATTTTATAATACGACGATTCAGACACAAAACGACAACACGGATTTTTTTAAACATTATTTACCACTAAACAAGTGTTCGATATGGGTGCTCGACATGATACAATATTGCACAATAGTTTTTTTAAGGAATGTCTATGTATCATATATCACAACATTCACCAAATAATTTAGTATTTTATAACACGACGATACGTACATGACAACACAAAATCTTTTTAGTATATATTTACCATTAGATAAGTGTTTACGAATATATATTTGACACGATACGATACTGTAAGATAATATTTTTAAAAGTTTTTGGGCATCGTTGCAGGCTATATTCACCAAATAATTTTAGGATTTACTATTTTATAAAGGGAATCTTTTCCTTCTAGAAAGGATTTTTGTCCTGAACTAACTCCTGATTTATGAGGAAAAATTCTAATCGACCTCCCACCTACCGGCCGCCGCCCTTACCTACCCCCAATTAGTGGAGTGTATACTTTGCATCTTTGATACTATAATAAAGGGAACTTATTTTTTCGCTTTAGGAAGTACTGTATGGTTCCTAATGTTTCAACAAGTATGTAATCTTCCAATAATATCCCTGTAAAAATCCCAAGTGGGATTATTTCTAGAAGATTTACATATTTTATTGAAAATATCAGAGTCCAACGATAATTTTTTAAATTAGAAAAATTCATTTGTAATTTCACCTAATTTTAGGAGTAATTGATATAATTCCTTCTATAACAAAATATAATGGGATAATTACCAACTATCCTTTGAAGTTTTACCTAAATATAAAAAAATCCACGAGATTTTAAAAATTACCAACTCTTCCTTGAAATTTTAAGCCTAACGGAAAACTAAAGCCGTTATTCTTAAAGGAAAAAGCTAAAAAAAAAGAAGAAAAAAAAAGTTAATTTTTTGAAAAACTAACATTACCCTGTATTTTAAATGAAGGGTTTATCATTAATAACTCATCATGAAGTTTGTGAGAGATCAAATTAGAACCTCAAAGGGATTGGTAATTTTTAAAATCTCGTGATTTTTTTGTATTTAGGCCAAATCTCATGTCACTTCTTAAGCGAACGAAATTCTTACCTAAACTGCTCAGTGTAAGGCATCCTTGAATTAATGGACTTAGTTGGTATATAATCGAACAAGCATAGCCATGGCTGCTTAGGCAACTTCAGCTTCCTCTTCTTGACAGCAACCACCACCACCTGTACCAGACTCGTCATCGGGCTGCCTTCCGGCCTCACTTTCACGTACATTCTCGTGCCGACGAAGTACAAAAAACACGAAAACAACATAAAGATTGTGGGAATGGCTAAGCCTATGGACCAGCTCACGTTGGACTGAACGTAAACGACCAAAGTTACTGAGACGATCTGTGCGAATGTGACTGTGAAGTAATACCAATTGAAGAAACTGTCAATGCCCCTTTTGCCGGAATCTGTGTTGGGATTGAACTGATCGACGCCGAAGGCTAAATTGCATGGCCTAATGCCACCGGCTCCGATTATCATTAGGGCGAAACCGAATATGAGAAATGCCATTTGTCCGGCATCGGGGCCGACGCATTCCTTGGAGGGATTGCAGTGGGGTGGATGTAGATTTTTGAATACTGCTGTTAGTGTTATTGCAAACAAGCCCTAATCAGAAAAATAATTAAATTTTTATTAGAATTTCAATGATTAATTCAACTATGTTTGAGGTTTGTCCTAATTATAATTTTGTCCTTCTGCTTTTGGAAATTACAAAAAATTCCCTGTTATTTAACTTTATTACAAAAGACTTCCTATAACTATGCAACATGAAGCCAAAAAGTGGTATTAATCATCCTATTTTAGGGGGTCTTTTGTAATAAAGTAAATTCAAGGAAGTTTTTGGTAATTTCTGAAAATAGAGGGATTAAATTGTAATTAAGAGTAGTTTGAACGTACTAGTAATGAGGCGATTGAGGCAAATCCCAATGTGTTGTAACGACCGAAGTGAGTGTCACAAAGATAAGCTCCGACCAAGGTTGCAATATTGGTGGTGCCATTGAATACGTTAAGAAGTGTAGTGGCAGAAATGCGCTTCATGTTGAAAACAGCGGTTAGATACACTTGCAGGTTGGATAAAGTGCCAATGGCTCCAAGCTTCTCAAAGGTCTCGTTCCCTTTTCATCATCAATTGAAAAAGGAAAGAATTTCAGTCGAGATTCCATGAATATACACAGAATATGGAAATAATAAGAGGGATTCACTATTACCGAAAAACCATCCACACGTCCCAACCGGACTGATAGCCCCGACATTTGCAAAACATTCACAGACACCATCCAAAGCTTAAAACATTACAAACACCCCCAAAATCAACGATTTTCAGTTAGTTTTAGGGGTATATATTTGTAAAATTTTACAAACTTTAGGGTAAGTTTCGTAATATTTCCAGGTTTCACGGTTTGGATGGTGATTTAAGTAAACCTCAGGGATTTTCCTGTAATTATCCCAAAGAAAAAAGAAGACATAGATTTTGGGCAATTTAATTTCTCACCTATGATAAATGGCATGGCCTTGATTCCCCTGTAGTTGATCTTCTCTGGTTCATCTTCACCATCTGCTGCTGCTGCAGTAATTGGAACTTCATTCTCCATCTTTATGTTTTCTTTCTCTTTCTTCTCCATCTTTTTGTTCCCTTTTTTTTTTTTTTTTTGCGTTTTTATCTGCAGTGTTCAATACTGTACTACTGTATTATAACTAACACAGAAAATCTCTCTTCTGGCTGCTACAAAGGGGTCCCAGCAGAAATGGGAACAACGCGTATATTGCCTTTAGCAAGACAAACAACGATGATGATGGAATTAAAGTTGATCGCATTTTTTAATTTTTTTCACCTACTAGTCAATCATTGTAGTCTTTAAAACGGTATATTTCAACTTAATTAGGTGGACTACTATATGACTTCAAATCCAATCACAGACATATATACATACCATAGCTGTAAGATTTGTCTATATTACAACATTACCTCTCTATTTTAACAAAAAATTACAGAAAATCCCCTGAGATTACTAACAATTACAAAAATCTAATAAAAAGTGTATAATAACATTTATGCCCCTAGCATGGTTGGAATGAGAGAATCTCGTAGGTAAGTGGCTAACTTAGAAACATCATATCTCTCTTCTCGTTCCTAGATCTATTGGAAATTTGACATCTCTTCCTGTCCTGATGGAAAACCCTCTTATAGCCTTTCTCAGGAAATTTCTCTCAGCAAATTGCATCCAAACTTGAAAGCCAAATTTGGGATTTTGAAGGTCAATTTCTCTGAATACAATAGCTCCAGTTTGTTCTCTTCTTGAACTTGTTATAACTTAAGCTTATGTGACCGTTTCATTAGCTTTTGGTCCTACTAGAACCTCCCCATTCAACCTCTGGGTTGGGTCAATGCTTTTCTCAAAGAGTAAGTCATCATCAGACACATCATTGTCTGAATCAAATAAGATCTCTGACAAATCAAAGTCTGACCCCACAGAAACCTCATGTTCAGTATCTGGACAATCAGCTCTATCAAGGATGTCATAATCCATCCTAACAGGTTCTTCATTATTTTCTGTCTCTAAATCTGCATTTGCATTGACTGTATCAGCATCAGCATTGAAATCATTTTCCACAATGTGTTCAACTTGTTCAGTTTGTTCAGCGCTTCATCAGTTTGATCAGCTTCATCAGTTCCAATATCAATATTCTCACCTAAAAATTCTAACCCATCATTGACAACAGGCAATGAGTTACTATCAAGTTCAATTTGTCCAGTCCCAATATTCACATCCCTCTGGTGATCAACAAACACTCCAACCATCATATTTTCATCAACAAAAGCAACCAAATTAACCGCATCCAAGTCAGTTTCCATCAACACTAAAGCATTGGTATCATTCACCCCATTAGTGCTGAAGAAGAAACCAACATCACCTGTCAAGCCTATGTCTTAGCCATATGTTTTATTTCTATCATAGACATCTCATCAGAGTTGCAAAAGTCTATGTGGCTTATTTCAGCTCCAAAATACGTAGTACCCCAACATTGAGCAGGAAAGTCCCTGAATGGTGCATTCTTATAGTGAAATTGCCACTTCCTTTTTCTGTAATTTAGACAAACAAGGAAAACAAATGAATAATTGATGAAAGTCTTAAAGATTACAGTCAAACCAACAAGAAAATAATTGAAAATTGTTGTGGGGTCATTATGTTGTAAAAAACTGATTTTAAAATATATTTCAGGCCATTTTACAAGTTTGAATATGCAAATTTGCTTTTTTATAGGGTTAAGATTGCCATTTTTAAAAGGAATAGTATCAACTTTTAGTCCTAAAGTTTATCTCTATTTCCACAATTCTTAAATGCTAAGATTTTTGGATCTGATACAATATATTGAATCCCAAATATTAAATGAGCTAATAGTATCTGCCATTCGTTTTAACTGACACCTAACTGAGTGTTTGTTGTCTTTTAACTTCAAATTTTTATTCTGAAATGAATCAATTGCAGGCTAACATTTTTCCAAGGTATTACGTTACCTGAGGCTCCAAAATTTCAGAAAGTGTTTGGGGGTCAGTTTCTTGGACAGGTATACTTGAGCTTCATTTTAGAGCTACACTTCTCCAATTGAATGTATGTGAGAAATTAATTCTTCGTTCAGTAACCTTAAATTAACATAATTACTGTACCTATGAGGAAATGAATGTTCTTATGCCCTATTTATCTCCTTCTGGTGGCTTTGCCTTTTGTTTATATTCTCATTTATATATTCTCACACAATTAGGGGACCATATACTAATGAAATCAATGACTTTTTAACATAAACAAACAAAAAAAACCACTACCCATTCACATTATTCAACATGACAAGCACTTTTGAACAACTTTAATGGCAGATGCCAAAATATATTAAAGAAACTGATACTCCTCAGTTACCAACCACATAGGGGACGACCATAAACTAATGAAATGAACAAACTTTTAACCTAAACAAACAATAATACCCATACCCATTATTCAACAAAAGAGCACTTTCAGACAACACAAGGTGCATATACCGAGTGATTTTCAAACAAAAAAGTTGCGCAGACGAGTAAACTCACCATAATCTGAGGAAATTCGTCCCTTCGTTACTCTAGACTTCGTCTTCGTGCGAAAAACCCACGACATTATGTGTTCAACTCCCAGAATCCACGATCAAAGCGAAAACATTGAGAGGAAATGAAAAAAAATTATCGCCAGAAGCAAGAACCCTAATCCCTAATTTGAAAATGAAGTCTGACTTTACACTTTTCTTAAACGTTAAAATGAGTAATTTATGGCACATGTCCAAAAAAGACGGAAAAGTTCTTGTGAAAATCCGTGTTATAATTTGTTTGGTGTAGTTGAGAGTTAAAGTGTACGAATAATTAATATAGATGACAAATTCAAAAGAGTTGAGAAGGGAAAAATTTAATATCCGAATCCTTAATCCCAAAATTATTGCCAATCTTTTACCAAATTGTAAAATGATAATATTTTTTTTTAATTTTGTTTTAATACCCTTGAGTCTTGACTAGCCCCTTTTTACAATCGTGAGCCCCTGCACCGTAATCCTCGTACATTTCTTATTAACTCGTAATTAACACAAAAACTGTTAAGACATGGATAATAACATATTATTTACTTTATGGGCAAATTGCAAATTTGAGACATTAACTAGTGCTATATTCATATTTTGATACACTAATTTGGTGATTTGCATATTTACCCACTAATTACAAAATAATGGAAATATCAATCAAAATTTTTCCTAAATTACAAAAAAGTCACCGGAATTCGCACATATTTTGCATGCTTGTGCTGACCAAAATTATTGACTTGGTGTCTGAGAATCATCGTGAGAATTATTTCTTCGTCACATTTATTAATAATGATTGAGTTACTTATGTGGTAAATAACATACTTCCATAGCAATTTTCAGGCGCCAATTCAGCAATTTTAACCGTCACGTGCACAACACACTCCAGCTCCGGTGATGTTTTGAAATTTGAGGGAAATTTTGTTTGAAATTTCCATTATTTTGTAGTTAGGGGATAAAAAATCAAATTGTCATATTAGTGTACTAAAATGTTAATATGACACTAGTTAGTGTCACAATTCTTTATCTTTTTTGTCACAATATTTTCTCCAGTGACCTGAGGTGTTGGTCAATACACGTTGGAAAATCGACATATATTGATGAATGTAACAGGAAAATGCAACATATGATGAAATTATTATTACCATATTAGTGCATCAATAATACATCAAAATTCTGAACTAAACTACAGCTTTTTTATCCTCATGAATTTTCTCCAAGCCCACTTCCATTGTTCCAATATTTTCATGACTTGCCTTGTACTTGTACCACTTAGCACAAATCAAGAAATATCCCAAATTCACCACTTCTAATCCAGCAACCAGATAATAAAAGTAATCCAATCTCCCCTTATTAAGATCCTCAGCCAACCAATTACTTCCTTCTCCAACTCTCGTAACCCTATGAACAACCGTTATCAAGAAACTACTCAAATAACTCGACATCGCAAACCCGCAAAACAAAAACGACCCACCAAAGCTCCTCATATTCTCAGGGAACTGCTTGTAGAAAAATTCGACTTGTCCGATAACCGTAAATGCCTCGGACAATCCCGCCATCGCCAACTGAGGAATCAGCCAATTACCGGACATGGACGAAATGGCCCCTTTATGAGAAACGAATCCCAACGTGGGACGAGTAATAGCCAAGGTTCTTCTGTAATTTTCCACGAGGGCTGAAACCAGCATCGTCATTACACCAAATACTAATCCGATCCCGATTCTTTGGAGGATCGTAATTCCTTGGTCTTTTCGAGTGATTCGTCTG
The DNA here is from genome assembly GCA_958496215.1 of Verbena officinalis. Lineage (NCBI taxonomy): Eukaryota > Viridiplantae > Streptophyta > Magnoliopsida > Lamiales > Verbenaceae > Verbena > Verbena officinalis. Next base: position 5,916,309 of record OY292385.1, read on the forward strand.
AGTTATGGGACGACGATTCTGTCGTAAATGGGAATCCACAGTGTGAGGCTTATCATGGAGAATACGTTGTATGTAGCTGCGGGAATCTTGAAACTACTGTTGCCTATGCCTATACGCCTGTCGGTTTGAATGGCTTGGAAAACTAAGTACGTTTGCATTTGTCCAAGTACGATGTAGTATATAATGCCGGATATCCATATGGGGATTACTCTCACAATGCATTTTATCTCTTCCACTTGCTGCAGGCTTCGGAGATTCCAGGGGTTTGTCGCCGATCCGTCGGGATTGATTTCGTCTTCTGGAGTTAGGATTGCTGCTTTGTTTAGACACCTGAATATATATATATATATATATGTTGTAAAGTTATGATGATTAGAATCAATTTCAAATTAAAGCTGTGAGGAGTATAACGGCTGTTCGCTATAAGCAAAAGTATTTATTTTCTGATTTTCGTCCAATTATAACTATTTGAATTTTTTTTTTGTAATTTAATTTCATCCTATTTTAACCAAAATCTCCTATTCTTACCGGAAAATTTAAAGTTACGGGACAAAATTAGAAAAACGATAAACTACAGGGCTGAAACTCGAAAAGATCAAAATTACGTGACGGTTATTGCAACTTTGCCCCAATAATAATCATGGGATTGTCATACTGTTTTTCTATATTGGTTTATTTTTTCTCTGTTTTGGTCCAAAAAGTTCTGTCAAATTACTATTGAAAAAAACATGTGTCCCGCTACTAAATATGACAATTCTTATCGACCAAACTAAAAACATCAAGAAAAAAATACTTTATGAGACGAAAAATATAATAATGAAGACTTGCAAATTTCTTTGAAACTTGCAAAAGCTTAAAAGCAATTTCCAAAAGTTGCCGCATACTCGCTTGTTTTCTTAGTCTCAACTCTCACATAACTAAGAGAGAAAGAATTAAAGTATGAGTTACCTTAGTTGATCCGTATAAGCAAGCTTCGAGTTAATCGAGTCAGAAGGAAAATGATTAAACAGAGAGCTCCAAGGTTGGTCAGGCAACTCCAGTTTCCTCTTTTTAAAAGCAACAACTAATGTTTGGACCACACTTGTCAACGGGCTGCCCTCAGGCAAAACCTTAACATAAATTCTCGACCCGATGAAGAAAAACGCGCACGACAGGAACATTAGGATCGCCGGGATGCCCAATCCGATGGCCCAATTCACGCTCGATTGCACGTACACGATGACTGTCAATGATAGCATCATGGCAAAAGTGAAGGTGAAGTAGTACCAATTGAAGAAACTATTGATACCCCTTTTCCCTGATTCTGTACTGGGATTAAATTGATCCGCTCCGAAGGCTAAATTACATGGTCTAATGCCACTTGCTCCGAATACAAGAAATGCGAAGCTCGTGTATAAAAAAGTTAGCTGCCATGCTGAAGGTCCTTCGCATATGCTGTTCTCTTCTGATCCACACTTTGATGGATGTAAGATCGGAAATGCTGCTGTCAGTGTTAGTACGAGCATTCCCTGAAAAAACCATGCATGACAAAAATGGAATTAAGAAATTTGTCATTTTCGGGATTTTTGACGTGGGAATACCACAAACTTTAATTAGATACATGATATTGTTCCAGCTAGCGATTTTGTAATTTCCATCATTTTTTTTTTCTTTTAAGAAAAAGAAGCAATTAGATATTGATTAGTACCAAGAAAGAGGAGATGGAGGCGATTCCAAGAGTTTTATATCGACCAAGATAAGTGTCTGAGAGAAACGCGCCAAGTAATGTTCCAAAATTGCATGTTCCATTGAAGACATTGATTACATTTGTGGCTGTAATTGATTTCATGTTGAAGACTGTCGTGAGATATACTAAGAGATTTGATGATGTACCAATTGTTCCCAGCTTCTCGAATGTCTCATTACCTGCAGCCAGTAAACCACGATAGTTTAATTTCGAGAAACACGCAACATGAGAAAAGTAAGCATAATTAATCTGAGCACGTCGTTTGTAAGAACGAGGGTAGAGTAGAATTACAATATTGGGACACTATTTAGGTTTCAGTGAGAATTTTGGACATTAATTTGGTGGTTTAATTTGAATTTGAGGACTTTAACATCTATTGTTTTTGCAAATTCAAACAATTATCTACCAGAAACTTAATTTGTTTCGCCGGAATTTGACAAGTGCGTCGCATGTGACAGATAAAAAACCAGGTACCTGCTAATGCTGTTAAACTAGATTTAGTGATTGAACAGTATCTGGTATTCACCGCATCAGCAGGTACTTTTGCATGGTTTCGCTAGCACGTGCAAAATTCAAATTTAGAACCCACAAATACAAGTTTGATTTCCCAAATTCAAAACGACCATATTAATGTGCAAAATTGTGACTGAAAACAAATTAGTACATCTTATTTAGAATATTTCCTAAGAACGAAGAATGCAAAGCTGGTAATGGAAATTACCTATGACAAAAGGCATGGCTTTGACTCCTCTATAATTTGGTTCTGGTTTGATGTCAGCAGTTCCGTTTTTCTTCATTGTTAGAAACCTTTCGTGCTTAAGTGCCTACTTTTATTTGGGTGTTAAGTCTACTTGTGTCTTGCATATGGTTTTAAGCTATATATAGAGGGAAACAGAGAAAAGATATATATGTGTCAACCTCGAGAGGATTTCAAATTTTCTATAACTTCCTCTATGATTGGAGAAGTATTTGTGACAATCTTTTCAATGCACTAAGGAGATGCATGATGTGAGGTTTTAGAGATAATGTATAGTCGGCCAAGAAATTTTGTTTGTATATTACAAATTGCACCCAAAAGACAAAATTTTGTGAGAACAAAATGTTTGAACGCATTTTATTTGTCTTTGCCTAATTTTTTGTTGTTTTATAGTGAGGAACATATTGTCAAATTAATCACAATTAGCTTGGAAAATTGAAATGTTTTGATTTTTTAAGTATTAACCAATCAAAATTATGGGCAAATTATGTATGCAGTCCCATTATAAGTTCAATGTAATAATTTTAGAGAAATTTTGATTGAAATTGTCATTATTTGATAGCTAACGAGGAAATTAGATACAAATTCTCAAATTAGTGTACCAAAATTTGAATGTAACAGTACAAGTTCATGTAGAGATCGAGATGTAATTTGCTCTATATGTTAACATGAACTTGGATCCGATCGAATAATTAATATAATTATGAAATGTGACGGGTAGCATCCAATATGTTGGCCCCTGTCCCTATAGAAATGTGGTGCTTACAGCCACACAAACAAGTCGTATTTATCTGTTAACTAAGCTAGTGCAGACATGAAACAGGTGCATGATTGGATATCCTGTTCTTCTTAATTAATTGAGTTCACATTTGGTGATATTTCACAATTTGCATCGAACTCTTTTAGCCAACCACGTTAAATCTGAACCTGTCTCCACTATGATCCATCATATGAAATATTGTGCGTGTATGTTACGTCTTCCTTCTTTTCTTTTTGCGACATTTTGTTTGGTTTAGTACTATTTCCACATGTAAATTAAAGCCTAATTTGTATTTTTATTACTCTAATTATCGACTTGTAGTATTTTGAATTCTAAGGTTTTTTCACTTGCAACTAATTAAAAGCCATAAATAGTTTAGGTATTAAATTCAAAAATATTAAAAAGTTCAGATTGCAATTATAAGCCCAAAATAGTTTATGGTGCAAACTCAAAAAAAAAAAAGAATAGGTCAAATTGCAAATAATTTTTTTCTCAAAAATAATTTAGTTTGTGACAAGCTTTTGATCAGTTGTACCTACATGATATACTTATTAAATAGTACCAGCTAATTCCTAACACAAAGCTTTAAAAGGGAAAAAGATATTCTTATGAAATAATTGAGATTCAGAAGAGTTTTGTCAGTAAAGAAATTTGACGCTTAATTTGGGCAATCAATCATTCAGCTGGCACGAGATTTGACGACGCGGGTAGACATTGACTAACACAGTGTACTAATTAAGTAATTAGTAATTCGGCATCGACTAGCTAGCGCGGTTAGACAGTAACTGGCCCACCACTAAACGTCGATTGATATATATAGTTAACAATTGGATTGGGACAACTCATATAATTGTAACTTTATAGTATCCGAATTAATAAAAAAGGATAATGATTTTTTTTATCTAAATTACAGATCCAAACTTATTTTTTTTACAGTTTGTTTTTTGAATTATATGAATTTAGCATTTTGCCATCTTATTTACCGGAAATTTTATCGAAAAATTGCATCTTGTCATATTAGAAATATAGGTCCGCGTTATATTGCTCTTCTCAACGTTTTAAAAATAAACTCTCAATCAATTTCATAAAAGTTGGAATTTTTATCACCCAATTGAATTTTAAAAATACTATATCAAAGTCATCGTTATTCCAATTGAGTGATAAAAACTCAAAATTTTCTGAAATTGATTAAGGATTTATTTTTCGAGACAATATTAAGAGAAGCAATATAATGTGAACAATGGACCTATGTTTCTCATATAACACGATGCAATTTTCTGGTGAAATTTCCGGCGGCTGAGATGTCAAAATGTTAAAACTCATGGAGTTGAGAAGGCAAACTCTAAAAAAATAAATTTAGATGGTAAAGTGCAAAAATAATTATAATTGGGATGAGAAAAGATCTTTATCCCTAATAAAAATATAAATGAATAGAAAAAAGAGATGGCGCACTGCCTCTCTTATTCAATACAATATTATATAATAATTTAGTGCAATATTTAATAAAATTTTATAATAATTTAAATTAAATTTTAAATATTTAAAAAAAATAAACAAAGAATATATAATAAAACATATGTCATTTTTTAATAACGATTAATATTTCAATATGTTTATTAATCTCTTATCTCTAAATATATTAGAGTTATTTGTCTTTTTAATAATTTTAAAACATTCTAATCTACTATTCTTAATTTTTATTTTATAATTAGTCCGTTAATTAATATTAAATATGCAAAATTTTTTTTCTTTTAATAATTATGTAACTTCTATTCATAATTTTACCCAAGCAAATTAAAACATGTATTATCCGGTCCCATATTGGATTTTCTGGCTCTGAAAATATTGAGTAAAACTTAAAATAGTACCTCAATCAATTCAATTGACTGGGTGGTCCAATTCAACTTCAGGATACTGCATATTAAGTAACGTGCAAATTACAAATACTCCTCTTTTTCCAAACTTGCTACAGACTACTACGGTCATGGTTAGTATAATAGCTTTTTATAAAATTATTAAATATTTGAACCATATTTTTATTTGATTATTAATAACATATTAAAATTAAATTATCAACTCAGAATTTGAAGGAAAAAAAATGGCAATCTCATTGCATCAACTCTGATAATGACACCAAGCTCCTTAGGACAATCAATCCTCAGCCTCGATAATACCCGATTGTTGAGTATCATAGGACATGTTTGCTAGAAAATCAGTGGCACTATTTGCTTTCCCTTAAATATGAGTGTTACTCACATTAACCTTGCTAATAAGAATACGAATCTTACTCAACAGATGTTGTTTGTCCTATGACGTATTACCATTCCTTTTAATCATATCTACAATGAGTTTGGAATCCGACTCAATATATTAACTGTATATTGTTTAAAAAATATTTATTACTTTTTACTTTCCATACATATCACGGGATTATGCTAGTTTTTAGTATAGCGATCATCACTTCACATAATCCATGCTAACTATGATGATCAGTAGTACACATTAATTCGATCCCTCCTAAAAGTAAAATTTAAATTAATTAATTAACCAACCTATCTTTCTATATTACAAATGCTATAAAAGACCAGAGGAGCTTCAAATTCTAAGAACTTAAAGCCAATCAAGCTGCCCCTAACAGAATAAATTACTGAAAAACACACTTCCTCTAATAACTAAACTCCGATAAAGTGGTGGAGTTAGGATCCTTAACATATATAAGGGAGATCATTTGACTTAGAATACGCATTACAACTCACGAGGAAAGATCAGCTGCAGATTTGCTTGTCGATGCCTCCGAATTATTATGCACCCTTGCATCTCCTCCATCTTTCACAGCCTCTAATTTCGCGATATTGAATACATACTTTCTCGCGAAGAAAGCAAAATACATCAAATTAACAGCTCCAAGAATCGCGATGATAAAATAATAATTCTCGAGCTTATTCCTATTCAGATCACGCCCTCCAATCCACCCTGTTTCCCCTTTCCCTCTGGTAATCAAATGAATCACATTCACCAACAATGAGCTTAAGTAGCTCGAAATTGAAAGACTAACGAAGAAAATCGCTCCCGCCACACTTCTCATGCTTTCAGGAAGCTGTAAAGTGTAGAACTCCATCAAAGCAATAGCAGCAAAAGCTTCGGTTAAGCCGGAAAGCATAAATTGTGGCAAAAGAGCTGCAACGTGGAGAGGCGATTCGTAAGTTCCTTTGTTCAACGCCATTACCTTACGTTTCATCTCAACTAATCCAGCGACAAGCATGCAGATAATCGACATTATAATCCCTATCACTGCAAGAAAAAGTAAAATTAGAGGTAATATAATCAATGGCAGTATTAAAGTTGTAACCAAGCCTGTCTTTAATGACAATTTTTTTTGTTTTGTCACTAATATTATTTTATCATGTAGAGTATATATATTTACTTATTCTCTGCTGCATTGTGAGCCTAGAATCCCGTTTCAAGTATTTTTTGGCAGTGGGCATGTATAGTATCTCGTATAGAACAATCCAGATGGATAAAGCTATCATGGATGAAATTCCCAGCCAACCAGGCGGGATTGTGAAATGTTTCCCGATTTGTTTGTTCATCTGCATGGCTTGCATGATCCCGAACGTAGACTGCTGATCCATTACAACGAAACAAGAAATCCCAGAAATCCAAACAGGAAAAATTCCGAGTAAACATTTGAAATTCTCGACTTGCTGCAAACTGCAAAGTCTCCATTTATTTATAGGCAATCCATGTGGGTCGAGCTCACCGGGTCCCGAAATCACAGCAGCTTTATCGAGGTATTTAAACTTGTTATTAACTTTGAAAAGCTTGTCCGCCTCGTCGGACGACTCCACATCATGATTCACTAAAAAAAAGGAAAATAAGTAACAGCATAATCAATGATAATATGAAATATCATTGGATATAATTATATCGTGACAAATAAATTCTTTTTCACACTTTGCAAGTTAATTAGTGACAAAATTGATATATAATTTGTCATTATTGCATTTAGTTACACAAATATAGTCACAACTTAGAGGCAATTGATACTCTTTCATAAATTATAGCAACAACTTTTCTTTTCATTAGGTTATCATTGTAGGACTGTCACTAATTATAACTAGTAATTTTGGCACACAATGCGTGTGCAAAATAAAAATAAATATAATTAATTAATAATATATTAAATTTTAATATTCTAAAATTATAAATGCTTTTCATTGTAGTGATTACCTCCAAGATCATAATAGCACACACTGTCATCTCCATTTAATTTCATTTTTCTTTTTCTAAACGCTGCCGTGGCCACTCTTGGCATGTCCAGGAAAACGCTCCCGCACGGCTTCTTGTAGATATAAGTGTGGCGGCCGAAGAGGAAGATCGTGACGGATATGAGTAGACATGCTGTGGGGATAGCAAAGCCTATTAGCCAACTAATGTCGGTTTGGATGTAGACGACAACGGTTAGGGCTATGATGAGGGCTATTGTGAAGGAAAAGTACCACCAATTGAAGAAGGTGCCGAGTTGGGATCTTCCCTTTTCGGTTTTGGTGTCGAACTGGTCGGCACCGAAGGCAATGTTGCAGGGCCGGATGCCACCGGCGCCTATGGAGAGGAGGCCGAGGCTTGTGAAGAGGAATGCGAGCTGCCATTTTTGGGGAGGAGTGCAGTGCTGGGGCTCGTGGCAAGCCGGAGGCCGAAGTTGGGGTATACCGGCTGTTAGAGTCATGGCTCCCATACCCTATACATAGAGGCAACTCCAGAATTAGTAATTAGTGGAGTCAATTTCCTAAAACTTGGCTACTGGCAGTCACGTCATTTGATGTTGCCAGAAAAGTTAGTTATGTGCAATTCTCAAGCAGGTTAATGAAAGTCCAGTGACTTTTGTCTGCAAACTCTTAACTTTTTTAAAGCTAGGCCAAGAAGATATTACACATTTTTTAAGAAAGTACGAATTGTTAAATATATTTTTCCTAAATTAAACAATGAGAAGTTAAAAGAGATCGAATTGAATTAATATAAGGATGATATATATATACCAATAGTGCTAAGATGGTGCCGAAGAGGAGAGTGCGAAAGCGGCCTATAAAAGCATCGGAGATAATAGCACCGGGAATTGTAGAGAAATTTGTGGTACCATTCCATATCTGAACCACATTAACCAGAAATATACCATCCAAATTGTACCTGGTACGTAAATAAACTGTTAGGTTTCCTCCAAGGCTCATCGACGCCAATTTCTCGAACGATTCATTTCCTAATTACAAAATTTATAAAATATTATTCAATAAATAAACTTAAAAAGAACAATATGCAAAAATTCATGCATGATTACGTAAATATGTATATATTTATAATTAAAAATTACGTGCGCGCGTACCGAGGATGTACTTGATGGCCCTCCATCCTCCTTTTGGTTTATTTTTCTTGTATTGATATAGAGAAGGAGACGACGACATATTATATTGATGGGATTCCTCAGCAGCAGCAGCCGATGATGGAGAATGGTAATTACCAGTTTCCATCTCTAGCTCTCTGTAATCATGTCCTGATCCCTAATTAATATATTTTCTCTCTCTTCTAAACAAAACTTCTCTCTCGGACATCATAATGTATATGTCGGAAAAAGTCCTGACCTTGTTAAAGTACCATTGAACTCGGAGACTTATTAAGGAATTAAGCACCTTCACAAATCATGGAAAACTATGGATTATCATTGTATAATATATAGGGAAAATTATATATGAAGAAATTGAATTATCCATCCAACAACTTTCAGTAGCTTGGATTTTAGGTACACAACTTCCAAAATTTAGAGATTACATCCCATAATCTAAAAAATCAGCAATTTTCATCCACTTTTCGCTGGAATTTCAATTTTCCAACTTAAATTCAGCGTGTGACCTGCCTGTCTTTAATATCAAAATTGAGAAGAGGTGTCCTTAAAATCCAAGCAGTACTTTGAATTAAATATCAAATTTGTGGAATCTTTTTGTAAGGGAAGTTTATTTTCTATATGCTTTAATTTATTCATAATTTTCCTAAATTTAATTATATGTTATCATTTTTTAGTTTGCAAAGTTCAAAAAAAAAAAGTTGCTTTATATTATTAAAAGGAAATAAAACAATAATGAATTTTAATACTTCAACTTTAATATTCTTAATGTACACTGAGTAGCGAGCAACGCTAAAAACAAATCATATTTTTACTGTCTAATTAAGAGGGGAAGTGGCCATTAGGAGCTGTAAGGAGATACCAATTGTGTTATTTAAATTTTAAGGATTGAAAATGACATTCACCTCAAATACATCAATCATCAGTCTCGTAAAAATAAAATGATAACTTTTATTATTGCATTCCGAACCCATATGCCGACTAATATAAACAATCAAATATATTAATTTATTATGTCAGAATACTTTTGAAAAATATTGTAAAATAGCGTGTTTTGTTGTGTCCGATATTTTAGCAGACACACAAAATCTATATAATAATAAATATTATATAAAATTTATGTAGATATACCCGTATCATTATATCCATATTCATATATCAAGACATATTATAAACAATAAATGTAAAAACAAAAGATACTGTAAAATAGATCTGTGTTTGTGTCCGTATGCGGTATGTGCTTCGAAAAAATAAGAAAGAAGAAGCAAGAAAACAAACAAAAATATAACAAGTTGATGTACAGATTAGCAATCAAAAAAGGAAAAAAAAAACAAAACCAAAAAGTAGATGGAGACAAAGTAAAAGTAAACAAATAATATAATTATCGTTTATCTCGTTACTTAAACTGAATCAATAAAAATTAATACTAATTATAATTATAAAATAAACCCCAAAAGGTCGACAGTCACCCCTTATTCAATGCCCTTTCGACGTCTCCAAGAGACCTCTAATGGGGCTTTCAGCTTCCACCAACGGTCTCTCTTTCTTCTTTATCTTTTTATTTTTTTTTATTTTCCCTCTTGTGCGGAAACCAGAGAATCCCAGATATTTATTTGGGATTTTTGTCCGGAAAGGAAAAAAAGAATCAATCTTGATAAAATTAATCAATTATGGGTATGCAACTCCACGCCCGTTTTGATCAGCTTTTGCTGTCGCAGGCTCAATCGCCGTCGCTGTACAGATTATCTTCCTGCAATTCAATTTCTGGAAATTTTGGATCAAACAAGGAAACAAAAGCAAAAGTGCCCAGAAGAAAACAACTGTATATAGCGTCATCGAGTAATGTGGGTTCACCATTGTGGGAAAATTGGGCACCAGAGAAAAGCTCCAAAGCTCCTTCTCTTAGCGACGTTCTTTGGCCTTCTGCTGGTTAGTGCACCAATAAATAAGCTTAATTTATATTTTATTTATTTTTGTTTTTCTTCAATTTTCTTTTTCCAAGAAAATTATATTTTACATATTTTTTGGTTTAATTGGATTGTGAAAATTTACATGTTATTGGTTATAATGGAATAGGGGGTTTTGCGGCAATGGCTTTATTGGGAAGGGTTGATCAAATATTGGCACCAAAAGGGCTTTCAATGACAATTGCACCTTTGGGAGCGGTTTGCGCTGTTCTCTTTGCCACACCTGTGGCTCCTGGTGCAAGGGTACATACACTCATCTTATTACCCCTTGTTTTTTGTTTGGTCAGTAAAATTAAATACGCTCGATTCCTTCATGTCTGATGAGATTTCAAATCATTATATCCGAGTCTGGGGTTAAATGTGAAACTGGTGAACGGACTTAGTTTCTCGGCCTTTGTTAGTTAATGTGCTTGAACCTAATTCAATCGGGGATCAACCTGGAGCATGAAACCTAGATGTAGGAGATAGTCTACTTTGAAATTTTTAGGCGCTGGATACAACCTGTTATTTAAACATGTTTAATATTTACTTTAATATGTTATGGGTGTGTCAAATAGAAACTCGATTTGAGAGTTATAAGATAATTAACATGATCATAATGTAATTTAGTATAAGACTCAAAAGTCAAACCTAACACTAAGCCCACCACTTATTAAAGTAAGTAATTTATTATGAATTATTATTTATACAATATAGGGTAATATATCAAAGTAAACTCCCACGTAGAGTCAATGCTATCATCACATCAATACAATATATTGTCCCGCATAGGTAGGAGTCTGTCAGCTAATTAATAAGCACCAGGTCATTGTTTCTACTTAAAATAAGTTAAATAAATTAGAAATACCCTTAGGGTTCATTTTTCATGTTTTAGATTCTTTTCTATTATTTAAAATAATTATTGTATTTGTTTCTTCAAACTCTCGAAATGTTTACTACTTTAATATTTTTATAACTACAACTGTTATTTTATTTGACTTATGTATGAATGTGACTTATATGACCTTATGTGAATGCATGCATCATGATCATGTCTAGGAGGTGATAGGTCTGATCTCCCAACTTGTGAGACGCATTTTTGAATTATAGTGAAAATTGCACGATTCATCATCAACTTTGATTTCCTTGGATTTTAGGGATATACGTTTCTAAAGTTGTATATTTCTTCCCGTAGGATTTAAAAAGTAGCAAAATACAGACAATGCTCAAAGCTACGGGATGAATTTTTCAATGCTACACGATGAAATTTACAACTTTAGAAACTTATGCCCCTAAAACCCAACTAAATCAAAGTTGACGGATGAATTATGTAATTTTCCCAATTATAAAACCCTAATGTACAAAAACTTTGTTTTATTTGCAGAAATACAACATGTTTATGGCACAGATTGGTTGTGCAGCAATAGGTGTTTTGGCATTCTCAATCCTTGGTCCAGGCTGGCTAGCTCGAAGCACAGCCCTAGCTGCTGCCATAGCCTTCATGATTCTCACCCGTTCCGTACATCCACCAGGCAATAATTAATTACACTAAAGGATTAATATCGGTTTTGATACCGTACATCTATCCTAGTTTAATTTTGGTACCATACTGATCATTTTTCATAATTTTGGTACCATATCTTATAATTTAAATTAATTATAGTGCACTTGGCCCTAGATAATTAATAACTAATGGTTGTTCTCACGTGTCTATCAACTTTTGGCTTCAGACATTGATGGCCCGCCTTTAGTAATTAAGGACCAAGACCCGAGTGTACCAAAATTTATATAAATTATAAGTTATGGGACCAAATTTTGAGAAAAATGACCAATATGGTATATCAACCCTTACTCTAAATTGATTTTATCTTTAAAGAACGCCACTTGTATAGTTGTATTTGTTTGATTGTGTATTAATAATTAATGCCGGCCAATTCCTTTTATTAATTTGCAGCTGCAAGCTTACCTTTATTATTCATAGACGGAGTTAAGCTCCACCATTTGAACTTTTGGTACGCCTTGTTCCCTGGCGCTGCTGCATGTCTTCTCCTCTGTTTGATTGTAAGTTTTGCAATTCTTTTTGGTACAAATTCTCTTTTCCTTTCGTTTGCTTTCTTGTGTACAAATATGTTTGTTTGGATTTTTACATGTTGACGGCTTTGTTTTGCTATGATATATGCAGCAAGAGATTGTATGTTACTTGAAGGACAATTTGAAATTTTGAGTTGATATATAGATCCCTTAGTGATCTACTATATATCAAGTACTTTTTGCCTAGGAAAAGGAGCTGAAAATGATAATGGTGGGGGAGTTAGTTTACATATTAATGTAAATGTAGAGGAGAATTGCTGTAAATTGTACTGGACTGCATTTATGTTGAATTAAACCATGTAATTCTTCTGTAAATACTATATATATATACCATTCTTCAGAATAAGCACACTGCAATACGGCTATAATTGACTTAAAAGAAATAAAGAAGCTTTTGCAATATGATCGGGAGGGCAACTTACTTTGTATTTATTTTTTATTTATAAAAGTAAACTCAAAATGTTTCTATTATTTGAAGGGCATGTCCTGCGCTGGCATCCACATTTATTTTTGTAAGAAATAGAACAGTCCCATATTACATAAGTATCCCGCGCCTGATCATTCGATCTCCACATTTTGCTCCTAACTTCTCAATTCATTTTCCCTTTCTTCTTCCCCTTACATTGCATCGTGCGGCATTTATTTCCTTTTTAATACACAACATAAACTTTTTACCAGAATCTTGTATTTATAATTTCGGAACTGTACATTGAGTGTTAATAGTTCCTTAAAGATTATGTACGTAAAGTAGGTATTAGAAAGTTTATAAACAAACATAATTATTTATTTCAATAATAATGGATAGGATTAGGTATAGCTTAGTTTTCTCAATTTTTTTTATTGTGGTTTTCACCACAGAGGCAAACTACAGTCATGTCGATCATCAGGTTTGGCAGGAGCGGAAAAGAGAAGCAAAGAAAGCAGCTCTCAATGCCTACCAACCGAATCCTGGGCTAGTAACAAATGATTTGAACCATAATGTTCATAAGTAAGTCCATTCTCACATTTTGAAGATATATTAATTAGGGAAAATCGAATTTTTGGTCCCATAAAGTATAGCATTTTCATTGACTAACAACTTCCTAATTCGAACCAATAATATGAAGGTCAATGGAAGGTCACAACAACACAAGGAGAGGCCTAGGTAAGAATAAAGGTCAATGCCAAGCAACAAACCCCATTGATCAATGTTGGAGGTGTCAACAGAATTGGGCACAAAATCGCAAGAGGTTGGCGGATTGTGCCCTAGGATTCGGCCGCCATACGACGGGGGGCAAAGCCGGAAAGATATACGTGGTGACCGATTCGTCCGACAGCGAGCTAGTTAACCCTAAAGTTGGAACCTTACGACATGCCGTGATCCAAAAGGAACCATTATGGATCATATTCAAGCATAATATGGTTATTAGACTATCTCAAGAGCTCATCATGACGGGCAACAAAACCATAGACGGGCGGGGAGCGCAAGTGCACATCTCTTCCGGAGCCGGCATAACCATACAATACGTTAACAATGTGATCATTCATAACATTCGAATCCATGACATTAAGGTTGGTGGTGGAGGTATGATTAGGGACTCGATTGGCCATTACGGTTTCCGTTCGAGAAGTGATGGTGATGGGATCGGTATGTTCGGAGCCACAAACATTTGGATCGATCATGTCTCAGTATCAAAATGCGATGATGGGCTCATCGATGCCATTGAAGCTTCGACAGCCATCACTATCTCCAATTGCCATTTCGCTCGTCACAACGATGTAATAATTAATCTCGATCACTTATCATGTGAAGAAACTATAGATCTTTCAAGGAGAAACTTACAAGATTGGTCTTGTAACATTAAATATTGGAAATTCTCGCATTTGGTCCCATAAACATGCATGTCATTATCATATTTGGTCTCATTTATATGGAGTTTCTTAATTGATGCCCCATAAAGTCTGAAAAATCTCACATTATGTCTCTAATCCCATTTTCTGGCAATTGACTGGCAGACAATCCTCCTAAACTCTCCTGACTAACAAAATATTCCCCCTAAATTCGTTAGTCAATGAATGATAAATGGGCTTTGGGCATAATGTGAGAAATTTTAGAATTTATGAGACATCATATGAGACTAGAATTTCAAACTATGAAACTTACGGAATGAAAAAGTGAAGTCGGTGAAATGAAAATCCAAAAGTATCTAAATCAAAGGACCATTCTTGCAATTTTCTCCAATATTCCCTAAAATATGCATTTATACTGGATATATAAGTAAATGCAACTGATATTGCATTGCAGGTGATGTTGTTTGGAGCAAGTGATAGCTATTCAGAAGATAAGATCATGCAAATAACTGTAGCTTTCAACCACTTCGGGAAGGGTTTAATTCAGAGGATGCCTCGAGCAAGATGGGGTTTTGTGCACATAGTTAACAATGACTACACTCGATGGGAAATGTACGCCATAGGTGGAAGCAAACAACCAACCATACTTAGCCAAGGCAACCGCTTCGTTGCACCTGATGATCGATTTGCCAAAGAGGTAATTTAACACTGCCGTTTGTATTTTAGTTAGGCTTAAAACATTAGGGTCAATTTGGTAATTTCAAAATATTCTCGTGGTGTTTTTTGTAGGATAAATTGCAAAACTGGGACTTTACCTTGTATACGTTTCATATTTCAGCACACTAGCTAACTTGCATATTTTTAATTTTGCACCTAATTTGTAAAAAAGTTACAATTTAAGAACAAATTTCCCTCAATTCAAATTTTAAGCAGAAATTAATTAAACACGTGATACACACGTGAGATTGAAGATGTTGGCAAAAAATGTTTTGCCACATAAGCACAGGTGCCAGCAATACTTTCTCCGATCTCTCATGCCTACCATGTTCTCAATCTTTACCTAAAAATCAAATTGGGGACAAATTTGTTCCTAAATTATATATCTTTTTGCAAGTTAGATTCCCAGTTTTACAATTTTTCCTTTTTTATATTGAGACTATAACCATATCTTCGGGCAGTTGGTAATTATCCCTTAATTTATTGTTTATGTAATTTTGTGATCCTTCAATTAATGTAGTAATAATTTTCTTGGTAATGTAGGTGACCAAGAGAGATTATTCACCTGAGAGCGTATGGAAAAATTGGAATTGGAGATCAGAAGGAGATCTTATGAAGAATGGAGCATTTTTCACACCATCAGGAGATGCTGCATATAAGTTTTTGAAAGGCGCTGATATGATCACTTCTAAACCGGGAGAATTTGTTAGTGAGCTCACACGATTTGCGGGCCCTATAAACTGCGTTGAGAACAAGCCCTGTTAGCTACCAACACTAAAACAAATATATATACAAATATGTTCCTATTCCTAGCTAGGTAGAGACTCAAAATTAGTAAATGGTTGCAATATTTTTTGCCGATATCAATGGGGAAAAGAAAAGAAAAAAAGAGTTTTCATGTGTAGTATATGAATGCTTTGATCTAGACAATTTATTAGTTTTTATGATTACGGCATTGTCCTCACATGTCATGTACAGAGAAATTTGATACTACTCCTGGTTAGGTTTATTGAATTACACCTCATAGTAGGTTAATATATATACTTATTATATGATTATTGTACGTTATAATGGGTTCGGTTAATGCTAGTCTCTTCCCCATTGGGAAGGAAAAAGTTTAGCTTTTTATAAAAGTGGAGTAGAAATTAAACCCGAAATGCATAAACGGGAATTGTAATCTACCTCGTAGTCTTACTAGTACCGTAACGGAAAATACTCCCAACTGAGGGTTAATGAACAAATACATCATTCTAGTTTTCTTTCTCTTCTTTAAAAAAAAAAGTTTTATTTTCTTTATCAATTTACCCTTTTTTTAATTGATAAAATTAGCACTACGTACATTGGAAAGTCCCCGCCGTAGGTTAACTAGATGCATTGTTCAGCTTTATGTTTTTAATATGGTACAGTAGACAAGAGTCCCAACTATTGGGATCGATCAAAATTTAATAAAGGAAAAAAGGTACAATCTTCAAGTCCCGAATCTTAGGTCTGCTAAATTGTATGTTTTGTAAATTTATATATTAATCAAATCTGCTTATTTTTCTAATAAAAAGTTTTATCTTCGTCATGTATGAAGGAAGAATGTTGATTAGTTAATGTTGTATTTAACTATTTAAGTATGTTTATTCGGATCTTATTAGTTTGTGTTTTGTTCATAAGTGAATTTTCTTTTAACTTGCAATTTTGGTCCTAACATAATTGAAATGGGACGAAAATTGTTAAAATAATGTCACCAAAGGGACCAAAATTGAAGGGTCTCTTATTAAGCAAGAATAACAGATGGATGAAGTAAAGAATCAAAGAATACTATCGATCATCTTTTGATTTCATCATAGATCTATTAAACAATAAAACAAAATCAGAAGGAAATCTTAATTACATGACTTCTTGAAACTATAAATAACATACATATATGTAGAGCTTACGTTATCACAACATAAATACCAAAAAGTACTTAAAAAACTAATAATTTTGTTGAGAGATGTTTACTCAGGTGTCGCCGCCTCATCGATGGCAGGAGGATTTAGAGTTTCATTACCTCCGCTTAACACTTCTTGGTAATATTGATCATTAAACTCATGATATAACTTTTGCCATCCTAATTATATTATAGACATTTTTATATTGTATTTGATTTCTTTTTTTCCTGACAAACCACCATTCCAACTATATGTTTTTGGTGAATTGAAAGGATTTGAAGACAAAGATATCGTAATAAACCTGGACAAATACGGTCACCTAGTTGTTCGTGGAGATCGGCAACTGAAAGAAAACGAGTACATAACTTTCGAAGAGACGTATGAAGTCCCAAAAGACGCAGACATTCAGGAGGCTAGTGGTCTGTTTGAGAGTAATCAAATTTACTGCATCACTATCCCTAAGAAACAGCAAGCTGGACAAGGAATCCAACACACAATCTCGATACCCAAACCCGGAAAAAAACCTATCCCGGATAATAATCCCAGGGCCCTGGATAATAATCCCAGTAAAAGACCTCCTTCATTTCATAGTTATGACAGCACCAAAGATCAGCCCTTACAGCAGCAGCAGCAGCAAGCTGGGAATTATAATGTGCATAATCCGTTGCAAGAGGTGACGGGAGATAAGTCGAAGAAGAAATTTGTGTTGTTTATAGCAATAGTGATCGCGTTACTTATCCTTGCTATTGTTTTAATTGTTAAATTGCGTCATCATTATTAGGGATCAGTTGTTTCCGATTAACTACTACTTGATGAATAAATTTCATGTATATCAATGTAATTAAAATGAATAAATTTCTTAGAAGGTGTTTGGTATCAAAATAAAGTTTTTATTGTTAATCTTAGTCAACACTAATTAAATGATATTAGGAGAAAATATGTATAACTATATATCAAGTTTGGTATCAAAAATTGAAGATTCATGATGACTGAAATTTAAATCTCATCTCCTATGTGGTGATTTATATCTTAGGGATAATTACAGTTAGACCCCAAAGGAGTTTGCTAAATTACAACTCGTGACCCTCTTAGTCAAATAATTACAGTTGTACCCCCACACGAGATTGGATAATTACAAAAAATATCCACGAATTAGGGTTCCGCTAGGGTTTCGATATCCATTGGGTGACGTCATAAAAAATGAACAGTGAATATCGAAAATATCCTTATTTTTTCTTATACAATGGATTGTCCCTAAATTTCACTTTGGTGTTATTTGTAATATTATATTTTACTTGGGTGTTATTTGTAATATCATAAATATCTTCGGTGTTTATATGTAATTTTTTCAAATTAAAATTAAAATCGAATCTTTTACTTCATATCAAAAAGGGACTATTTTGTTAATTATGGTCGAGATCCTAATGTTTCCTAACGAAACTCTAATGTTTCCTAACAGAAATATAATCAGGGGGTGTTTTTTGTAATTATCTAATTTTGTATGGGGTGTAACTGTAATTGTTACTCTAAGAGGGTCATGAGTTGTAATTTAGCAAACTTATTTGGGGTCTAAATGTAATTATCCCTATATCTTATTCAATCTGCTTAAATCTTAACGGACTGGAGATTAAGTACTATTAAAGCTCGCACGAGTTAATCTTATATACCAAACTAAAAAGTAAAGTTAATCAAAGTACTAAATCTATCCTAATCTTTATAAATTTATTGAATAGTGTGTTTTGGGAGGGGAGTGAAAGATAATGACATTATATTGTAATTGTTTGAAAAATAAGAGCATTTCAGACTTTTTATAGAAAAATAGAGAGTAAATTAAAATATGAAACTTAGAATGGGGAGCCAAAATTGTCATAAAAAACCGGGGAGTAAACAATTTCTTTTTTTTTTTGAGCAAATCGGTGTTTAAACCCAATTTTTCGTATAATTAATTTGGGAAAAAATACTAAAATATCCCTAAATTTATTTTTTATATCCAAAAAATACATAAATATATTTTTTAATCTAAAATACCTTTTCCATCAAATTTTTTTTGTAAAGACCCAAAATTTAATTTCTAGACTAAATTACCGTTAAGTATATTTTAGATTTAAAATCATAATATTTTAGAATGGAATTAATATGCCATTTCGTTTATTTTAAAGAATAATTTAAAAAAGTCAATAGTTGGTTAAAGAACAAAGTAAAAGGTTTTACACACGAAGAATCAAAAGGACACACGCCGCCGGCGTGCCCATCTTCCATCGTACCTCCTCAAAACACCACCAGCTCAAACTAATTCCGCCGCTATATATGTATTGATATTTCTGAGAATGGATTGAAGAAGGTCGAGAGAGAGAGACAAATCATTGTTGCTTCGGAACATGGCGGCAATTTCAGAAACTGAGAGCCCATCACCAAATATATTCATACCTGAGGAATGGTCTAATGCGGCGGAGGCCATAGCATATGGTTCTGTTGGGTCTCCGGTTGCGTTTGTCTGCGGTCCTAAGAACAGCGGCAAAACCACTTTCTCCCGCCACCTTGTCAATGTTCTTCGCCAGAGGTATCTCATGGGACTATACTTCTTTAATGTTGTTAATTTCTAGTACTTCTTCTTCTGTCAATTTACGACAAACTTTGAATTTGTTGACTTAGGTATTGCAAAATGTTGTAGTAATTTTTTAATTTTTAGGGGGACATTGCTCAGTTTGTGATGATTCTAGTTTCTTTCTCGTAATGCACAAAATCAAATCATTGAGTGAAGATGTTTCATACCAATTGTAAAAACAGTTAGGGAAAGTGCGCCTTAGATAGAACTAAAGAGATTTACTTACGTGAAAACACAGACATATGAATGAACAAATATGCACTTAAGACATGTTTGCCTATGTAGAGTAGTTAATATTTGTATGATAAAGGTGCTGGTTTCTCTGCTTTTGCAAGTGTTTTTGACCAAGAAAATTGGAGTTTCACTTATTGAAGGCGAGAGTATCAACATACAAATATATTTTGGCTCCCCTGTTTTTCGTTAGCCAGGATCAGATTTTGAAGCTATGAGCTCTTGTTTTCAGGCACAAGAGAGTGGCTTACCTTGATACTGATGTTGGGCAGACCGAGTTTACTCCTCCTGGTCTCCTGTCACTTACTGTTATTGACAAAATAACTCCAGGTATATTATCATAGGGAATACTACCAACTACCCGCTGGGTTTTGGTTCAAATACAGAAAACCCCCTGTGGTTTCAGTAATTTCTGAAACCTCAGGGGGTTTTCTGTATTTGAGCGGAACCCCAGGGGGTAGTTGGTAATTATCCCTATTGTTTTACTGCTCAAACATATATGAAGTTGGTTGTTTGCTATCTTAGGTCGAGTGGTTAGTTTATTATCTGGAATAATGTTCCTCTGATATCTGTTTCTATGTAATATGCAGATTTGACAATTCCATGCCTAAAAACTCCTGAGAGGTATGGATTTTCTGATTTATTTTGATTATTTCGTGTGGCATGTCATTTTCTTTTACCTTTTTTTTTAATTAAGCTAAGTATAAGATGCAACAGAATTTTCGGCGCATTAGTGGAACTTAGCTTGAAAAAATGAACCTTTGCACTGATTTGGATATTGATAGTCTATAGTGATTACTTCATGGTGCTTGATTGTTAGACTGAGCTCTTTGCTAATGGAAGTAGCATATTAGATTTTGGCAACAAAATGAGCAGATTGAATTATAATGCTTACGCTGGTTTTAATCTCTAGACATGCTATTTCTCACAATTTCCAAATTCAAAACACGGAAAAGTACTTGAGTTCAAAATATAGTGTGTTAATTTTATTCATCAACTGCCCATGAATCATTTGTTTGTGAACCATTCCTATGACGGTATGCTTGTAGATTCATTTTGGTCTTTTTCTTCAAAATGCATTGGAATTTCAAAGCACAATGCAAAAGGACAATTTATTTTGGCTTTTTTCTAACTTGGCCTGGAGCTCATATAATTTCATTCTTTAGGTTTTGAGTGTGATCTTGTTTTGGCTTGAACTCTTTTGTTACAGCATGGAAATTGCATATATTTAGCTGTTTAAGCCAAATATATAGGATGGAAACCACTCAACTGTTTACTTTTACAGATGCTTTTTCTTTGGTGACATCTCCTCAAAACGGGACCCAACTACCTATTTGGCTTACATATGTTCCCTGTATGACTACTATCTCAAAGAATACTGCGCAAGTAACAAGACAGAAATCCTGGGCAGTACTGAGTTGCCACTTGTCATAAATACCCCTGGCTGGGTAAAAGGTTGGACCCCTGTATGGCTCATTGCTGTTACTTCTCATTTTGCTACAACCTGCCATAAGCATAAAGTTCAGATATTATTCTTCATACGTTTTTCCTGTATGGCAATGACATGCTACATTATCTGTTTTTGGTGTACCAGGTATTGGGTATGAAATACTGGTGGACATGGTAAAACATATGTCTCCAACCCATGTGGTAAAGATTCGAATATCTGCTGAGAGCAAGAACCTACCTGCTGGAGCATTTTGGTTGAGTGAGGAAAATGCTAATGCTGTAACCATCATTGAGATAAATGCTGCTCTTCAGGACCATTTCAACAGATCGTATGTTTTCTTAATCTTCATATTAATGTGAAAGATTTGGGTTTTCCACGTTTATTGTCAATATATATAGTTTTTCTAATGTTCCCACTCTGTTGAAAGGCTTTGGAGTTTTATGTAAGTGTACATGTAGTTTCCTTCTAGTAAATTTTTGGGTTTTGGTTTATTATGAAAATTACTAAACTATGCGATACTTCTTTCTATTTAGAATATGATTTGTAATGGTAGACATTTAACTTCTGCCATCTGCGAATTTCACCTGGCTCCTTCCGTTCGTTTAATCTTGTTCATGATAAAACAAGCTATAACTTAAAAATTGTCAAGAATTCGTATTAGATGGTCTCAATATATTTAAACGGTTCCAGCTTTCTTCTTGTATTTTATAAAAGTATCTATTTTCTAGGGTGCTGGTACAAAAGGATGCACGCCTACTACGTGATTTGCGCATAATGGCATACTTTAGGCAATGCTTTCCGGGTGATGTGGCTCTTTCCACAATCAAAGAACTCTCTCGTGCATTAGCTGCTCACCCTCCTTATGAAATTCCTATATCAAGTATCAAAATTAAACACCTTCATTGCAAGGTAGATTTCGTTCCTCTAATCTTCATGTTATTTCAAGATTTACTGGTGCATGAGGGTAGGAGGGATATTTGTAGCAATTCTCTCTCTCTAGATAAGTATTTAGGATGTTACTGCTTAAGATTGATTATATCGATTAGTAACTTCATATCCAAAATTAATAGGGATAATAACCAAATACCCCACTGTGGTATGGCCTAAATACAAAAAGCCCCATTAGGTTTCAAAAATCAACCTTTTTTTCCTTTCAGCTCCTTTCGTAAAGGGCAACATGGTAAGTATACCCCTGCTGTTAGTTTTTCTGTTAGGTTTAAAACTTCAGGCGGGAGTTGGTAATTTCTGAAATCTCATGGGGTATTTTGTATTTAGGCCATACTTAATGGGGTTGCTGTTAATTTTCCCATTAATATATCTGATAGTGCAATGTCTTCTTGCTAGGTCCCGGAGTCTGAAACTTTCTACAGTTTGAATGCAACTATTGTTGGTCTCGCCATCAGCGTAGTGTCTGAGCAATGGCCTCAATGTGTTGGCTTGGGTTAGATACTTAACTTTTTCTTCTTACATGTGCTTCTTAACTTTTACGGGATGCTTTACTACATGTTATAGCTGAATTTATAGACCATAAAGTAATCAACAGTTAAAAGTTACCCTTTGAATTTGCTTTGAAATAAAACTAATAAACTTGTTAAAGTTTTGATCAGAAGTTGTTTCTTCACTAACTCTATTCTTCATCAACATCCGACCCTTTCTCTTCCCTTCTTTTAGAAAATCATACTGCTAAAGTTCATTGGTATGCTGTATGCTGCAGCTGATATGCTAATTATAATAATAAGAGCTTTTGCTTTTGGAGAAGTTAAAGTTGTAAAAAGTTGCAAAAAGTTGTAGTAAAAGTGAGGAGTTATGGAAATAAGTGATAACTTAAAAAAAGTTGACTATTTGCAAAAAGAAGGTTGAGAAGCACTTTTATTACTCTAAATGACCTTCCACTTATTTACGGAAATAACCCAGAAGCTAGAAGCTAAAAGTTGTTCCTTGGGTGCTCCAGCTTCTATCTTATTTCTACTTAAAACAAACAGAAGATGGTTCTCTCCAAACACTCCTGAAATGTTGAAAAGAAAGCAAAAGAAAGTGCGTTTTTAGAGTTTGCAAACACTACCGTTTTTTTATTTAGATTCTTGCAAAAGCTCAGCTTTTCTATTTTTTTTTTTTTTTTTTTTTTTTATGAACCAGGGCTTGTGAGAGGCATTGACACTTTGAGAGGGGTTATTTATATTATAACCCCAGTTCCACCTCAGACTCTGGATGATGTTGATATCTTACTTCAGGGCTTCATTCAAATTCCCACTTCTTTACTACAGGTATATACATGTTTTTTCAGAAAATCTTATTTTTCCTTTCTGGTCGGATTTTTGTTGCCACATTGATTCTTATTTTAATACTTTGTTTGAGATAATTACCACTACCCCTTGAGGTATGACCTAAATACAAAAAATCCCATCAGGTATCAGAAATTACCAACTCAGCCCCTGAGGTTTCATTCTCTGTCACAAACTTCACCAACTGTTAGTAACAAACATTCATTTAAAAATGAAGGGATAATGTTGGTTTTTCAAAGACCTTTTCCTTTTATTATTTCAGCTATTTCCGTCAAGGGCAACATGGTAATTTTACCATGTAGTCAGGTTTAAAATTTCAGGGGAGAGTTTGTAATTTCTGAAACCTCATGGTGTTTTTTTGTGTATTTAGGCTATACATCCCAGGGGATATTTGGTAATTATCTTATATTTTCACTTTTAATTTTTGATGGGGCCCTTTAATAATTTGAACGGTGGTCCACTATCTTTTAGGTATTTGCCAAAAGGCCCAAAATTCATTGCGTTTTTGTTATTTTGTTTTGCAGGTACAAGGTTGTATTTCGCCTTACATGTCTTCGAATGTGATCTCTACTAATTAGACGATCAAAGTGTGTGCTAGTTTCTTTATTATATTCATTCCACTGTGAGGGAGTGTTTATACTTTATAGTACTTGACATTAGTTTTTAATATTGAACATATAAGCTTATAATTAATACTTATAGAACGCCTGTAATGTTATGTTATGATGCACTGACACTTATAAAAATCCTATCCAGCCGTGTCGTGTCGGTGTCTGACGCCCGTGTCAATCACTTTTCTAGTATAAAATATTTAAAAAAAAACTTATTGCCGGCCCGTGTCTGTGCCCTATTGAGTTGTATCATATCCGTGTCACTGTGTTCATATCCGTGTTTCATAGCTGTAATGTATTGAAGAAGAGATGGAACCTGCTATATTATCTTGTTAATGTGAAAGTAGGATGTTAAAACTAATTTTACTTTTCCTGATGTTGTATGCTTTTTTTTTGAGTTGCTGAATAGTAGAAGCTATTTTGACAATTAGGATCAAAATCAGTGTTTGGCAGCCGAAAGAAGGCATTCAGGAGTATCAAATCTCCCTTTCTGAAAACTTTTCCAATTTCATGAAATTTCATAAAAAGGAAAGTATTTCAGTATTTCTATAATTAATTTAATTATGTTACTACTTCTTGAAATTCATTTTCTGCTACAATATGATTTCCGTTCTTTTCATTTTAGGATGACAAAATAAATAAAATACAACATAACTAGTTTAGGACAATTCTTGTGAATTAGTAAAGATAAAAACTAACTTTTTGTAAACGTGATTTTCAGACTCCTATTCTTTGGTTTCAATTTTGGGTTGTCAAGTAATTTTGCATATCTGAGCTATCAGAAATGAACTAAGTATATGCGTACCAAATTACAAATAAAAAAATTACTACTAAAAATAATGTAGCCCTAGACTATACAAAAGCAAGAAGGGAGATGATACAGAAACTAAGCCAAAAATCAGAGGTCGTGAGTGCATACTAATGCAAGTTCATATTAACTATTAATACCGTATTAAATAACAACAAATTATATAATAATGTGATTAATATATGATATAAATATTTATAATTTTTTATATTATATATATTAATATTTTTGTAGTTATTAAAGATAAGATAAATTAAAAATAATTATATAAATAACATAGATTTAAAATTATAGAAAAGATGAGAGAGGAAAAAAGAATTAATTATTACATCAAAATCAAAACTTGACCAATGTAGTTACTTTAAGTTCAATAAATTAAAAATAATTATATAAATAACACAGATTTAAAATTATAGAAAAGATGGGAGAGGAAAAAAGAATTAATTATTACATCAAAATTAAAACTTTACCAATGTAGTTACTTTAAGGTGTGGTACTCTATTATATAGTATAGGGACCTATTTGGAAAAAAGTTTAGAGTTTAAAAGACATTTTACTTTTAGTGAAAATGTGTGTAAGTCACATGTAAGAATACCCAACAAAATATTTTAATTGATTCACGGTATTTTGATTTGGGTACTATAAATAAATACTAATTCAAACTCGGGTACTTAAGTGCAAAAAATGAAAAATTGGGCACCAAAGTACCATGGTGACCAAAAGAGTAGGGTACATGACGTGATTAACTCTTATTTTTGTTAGGTACATCATCCCATTTATAGAAAGTGCACTAGAACCTCCCCTAAATCTTGGTGACTATGAAGGGTCCACTCCACTTAGTAGTGCATATCATATCCTAATTATTCACATATGGTCCAAATTCCAATCCAACTAGCCCTGGCCGGCTCGTAACATATGGGACAGCATTAACACGAAACCTTGTCCTCAGAGGTTCTTTTCTCATAAAAGTGATCCAACAAACTTCAATCCCCACCATTCACAGTGCAAAATCAACTTTTTCTTGTTCCCTAACTGTCTTCTTGGACTTGAGAGTTCATGCGAATAAAAAAAAAAAAAAAAAAAAAACAAATACTAAAAAAAATCCCTAAAATGAACTTTTATATTAAAAAAATTCATGATTATTTTTGTTTATCTAAAATATTTTTTAAAATTTTATTTACAAAGTATAATTAATTGAAATAATGTAAATTTAAAAAAAAAACAAATTAATATCTAGATAAATTAATTTTATTTTTTTATTTTATAAATTAATATGTAAATAAAATTAATTTATAATCAAACAAAAAAACTAATTAAGAAATTAAAGGATAAAATTGTCAAGAAAATGGGTCAAAGTCAACATTTGGGTTTTTCAGAATGATAAATTCATGAAATAGGTATTTTAGATTAACAAAAATATTCATGGATTTTTTGGTATGTAAAAATTCATTTATAGGGATATTTTAGTATTTTTCAAAAAAAAAATTAAAATTCTGGCCCATGATACGAATAAAATATATCAGATTTTAAATTTATCCCCAAATATTCACTTCTTCTCAATTGTTGTCACCTAAAATTTGAATTTTGTTGCAGCTTATTTGGGAAAATTGCAAATTTGGAACTATAATTTGTATCAATTTGTAATTTTTGCACACTTATTTGTTCATTTTTAATTTTACCTCCAAATTTGTAGAAAGTTTTAATTTAGGGACAATTTTTTTCAATTTGATTTTCATGCGAAATTGGGTAACACGAATGTGCTTGAAAAAATCCATCATGGCGGTTGGGAGCTTGCGTGGCTTATAACCTAATGTCACCTCAATTAAATAAGCCACATAAACTCTCAGCTGCAATGATGATTTTTCCGAGCACACGTGCGCTGCATGTGACCTAATTTTACTTGAAAATCAAATTGGAAAAAAATTTGTCCCTAAATTATATCTTTTTACGAATTAGAGGGTAAAATTAAAAATAGACAAATAACTATGCTAAAATTGCAAATTGATACCAATTATAGTCTGAATTTTGAAATTTGCCCGGCCCACCTTATTTCCTGACCACATTTTGCCAGCCAAAAAAAATAAAAATAAAAGGGCATGGTTCATACATAGACGTAACAATCATGGCCGTACTACCCTTAGGGTGGGGTGACCATTTCTTTTATATATAATAATTTAGTTTTTTTATATTTAATATAAAATTTCGTTCCTAAATAAAAATAAAAATGTATTTTTTTACACATAATAAAAATTCACCTACCCCCTAACAGAAAATTCGAATACCACCTCTGAAAACAATAGTGTAGTATTGTGATATTTTTTAATCGGGACAGCGCTAGAATTTTAACTAGGGCGAGATTGAAACTTGATATTCCATCATTTTAGGGGGTGGGGAATCACAAATCTTCTAAATTTTGTTGCCCGTGGAGAAACGACCAATAATAGTTGAGAAAATGACTGCAACAATGCCCCTTTTCTGAGGCAAGAGGGTGCCAATTTGCCATGGTCCTGGGGCCGGGTACATCCTAGCTAATTCATCTCCAACCTAAAAAGACTCGTTTCTATGGCCTATTTACCGCCTGCATGTGTAAGTTTGTGGCATCCCACATATTTTTGTCATAAATGAATAGTGATTTTCTAGTTTGATTAGATCGACTCAAAGTATTTCCTAATTATCCTTTGAATAATAGTTAGGTTAGGAGAGTGTAGAACCCCATATATTTTATAGTGAGTTCAAATAATATTTTCTCACTTGAATAAATGTTTTTTTTTAATCTGACTTGAATAAATTATAAATGTATTATACATCTACTTAATTTTTGCTAGTGAACGTTGTAATACAATTATACATTAGTTATTTTTTTGTTAGATTATTATCTGTATATCGAGGTGTATGTATTGAATATTGTTCAAATGGGCAAAAAATTAATATTTGTACCAGTAGGCCCCATTCTGAAAGGGGTTAATTTGCAAACTTATATCTACATCCCTTCGTGCTAAGGTCCCTTAGAAAAACCTAATGAAATTGCAGAGAACTGTCTATTATGTCCTCGATCATTTTCACCAAACCATGTATAACTGAATTGCAACATCCTCCTACCGGGAAAAAAATAATAATAAATAAATAAAAATTTAACATATCCCATTCAAAAAGTAACAAGAAAGAATAGGTTGACTATGACAACGTTGGACGCAGCATGTGCCAATTAAAGAGCTTCCACTAAGATAGGCCATTAGAATTTACCAGTAGGATCATCCAATCCACAACTGACAACCACATTCGATCCAAGATTGTGTAGCAAAAGTGGGGTGTAATGTAATAATATAACCACTAAATAAATGGATGAGTGTGCAGTTTTAACAGATACGTATTCTAGAGCTTTCATTATATTCATGGTCATGGTTTGCTGTTGCGGCTGTCGCGGAACGGGAACGACAACCTATGTTCTACCATTCTGTTACGTTGCAATGAAACTGGAACAGTGGCCTCTGTAAATGAAGAATAATGACTGATGCGGTGATGACAGAGAATGTATATAGCTAATTAAAAGTGATGCGAGTATAAACATCACAAGGCTGATTTAGATACTTCAAATATTTAACTGAAACATAATTATTTTTTTAAAGTAACGAATGCATTTATAATGGACGTACGTGGTTCAAGAATAAATGCAAACTGTCTTTTTTTTTGTACCGCAATATTTGTCAACCATCACATTTAATTTTTATGTTATGGAAAGTTTAATTAATTATTCTGAACTCAAACAAAAATTATTAGCCTCAGATGCAATTATCAGATAAAATGATTGAAAGAGTACTCGAAGAAAATGAAGGTGTGGTAAAGATGAATCTAGAGGAAGAATGGAACTTCTTCTATACCAGAATTAGTACTGAAAGATATATATGAGAGCGTCGTAACACAAAAGACCACGTGAATTAGAAAACGACTCGAGTCCTTCTGAATATCTCTCAATTTTAAGGAAATTGATGAACAAATTAAACTAATTAAAGTGCTAAAAAGTGCACCTAAACCATATTTTAGGATAATCTGTCATTATTATACCAAAGTAATCATATGTTCTCTTTGTAGGTCTAATTATAGTTTTAGTCCTGTAACTATGGATCGACTTGCAGCATTTTGGGTCCTAAAATTTTTTCATTTGTAATTTTAGTCTTATAATTTTGAAATTATAGCAATTTTAGTCCTTTAGTTACCTGAATCCTACTTTCTCGCCGGAAATTAACACGTAGCATGTCAGAGATACAAGTAAGTTTCAGATTTCTTATTGTCCATAATAGCATATGCAATGAGATAGATATTGTTATTTGCATCTATCCCAACTGATATTGTTACACTTGGATCTGAGGTGGAGCTTACGTGTATCTTCGACATGTCACGTACCAATTCCTGGCGAGAAAGTAGGTTTTTAGCGACTGAAGGACTAAAATTGCTATAATTTTGAAATTATCTATCTATCTATCTATATCTATACTATTATAAAAGTGTGCATCAAATTAGTTGTTTCTTCCCATTGTGAATTGATTATAAAAGTGTGGATCAAATTAGTTGTTTCTTCCCATTGTGAATTGACTAAATTAACCTTCTTATTATTAAAATTAATTTTAGATAACATATGTAATAACTATACTACCCTTAATTATTTAAGTTTTATGTTAATTGATGATTATTAAATTTTAAAGTCTTTTAAACTTCTAATATGTATAATTATGAATTTTAATCAAGATAAGCTTTTAAACTTTCAGTTTGAAAGGACCTACTAGGAGTAATGAAATAGGTTAGTTTTTCTATTAATAATAATTAATGATTGAAAGAATTCTATTAATACGAATTATAATTTCCGTTTGACCTTACAAATGTTAAACATGTTTACTATTCTTGATAATAAAATTAACTAACAATCAAACTATATTTTTTTTTTACTGAAAATTGCTATTTGGAGTTAGATTCTACTTTTACCTAATTAGAAATTTGAATTTTTTTAGCAAGTATATTGTGGATTATTTATTTATTTTTGGTAAATATTGCGGATTATTTACCCTAAAAAATTATGAATGAAATTAATGAAGTATAAAAATATAATTTAAGGAACTCCACTCAAATTAAATTTAAAAAGGAGCTAGGGATAATATATAATATTAACAATATATTTATATAAAATATTGAAGATAAGTTTATAATATAATTTATAATTAAAAAAATTTATTGGAATTTCATTGAAATATAAAGATATAGTTGAATATTCTGAAATATTTTTGATGACTTTAAAATTTTTCTTTCAACCATTAGATATTTTGAATATATAATATCAATTTGAGAAAGTTAAATTTATAAATAGATGTAGAATAATTGAATTAAATTTTTTTTATTTTACAATGTCTAGCTATTACTGTACTAGATTATAAATTATAATAGGTTACATAAAAACTCTCTTTGGAAGTTTTTAGAGTTTAGACAACATGGTAATATCCTAGTATAATCTTGGATCTTGCCCTCAAACACTAGATATACACACAATTGCCTTAATCTAGTGAAGTAAACTATTTCTGAGCCATTATTATATCGAAAATTACCATATTCCCCCCTAAAAATTACTTCAAAATTTTACCTCTATATTCAATTAACATATATATAGCTAGAGTGTGTTGTGTGTGTAATTGGGTAAGCTTATATATTTTAGGGTTATTTACGAAAAATCTCCTTATATCAACGAAAGACTGTTAACACATCATCCAAACATCACTATGTTATCTGAAATCCCTTAGACTACTAACGACGCTGACATTAACAAAAGAATTTAACATACCATTCAAAAGTCACTATCCTATGAGGCGTTGAACTAATTACTGAAAGCACAAGATGTTATAACCCGTTTTTTTGTTAGCTAATAAGCTCAATCAAACATCCTCTTAATTGAGGTTTCATGTACTTTCCCGAAATTCTATACTAAAGAACCTATGCTTATTTATAGTCCCTGGAAATTCCAGACAAAGAATATGTGAATATACAAATGGAACATTTTTTAATTTTTAATTTTTAATTTACCTCCAATAAACATCACAAGAAAAACATAAACAGGAAAATAACTCAATTAGTCTCCACGAATAAGAGTATAAAACCTACTGCTACTACATGGTAACACAGACTGAGTTTGTGGTAAGAGCCTCAGGTTCTATTCTCATTAAACACATTTGCTGGAAGGAATGAGGATCCTATACTAAGACTAACTTCCGAATCGAATTAAAGATCCTCAATATAGAATTATACGAAAAGGTGTTTAAAAAAAAGACGGTTCACACACAAAAGAAACAGCGTGTGAGAGAATGTCTAGTCATTATCAAAATGAAGTCCAGAATTTTCCATCCAGGTGGGACAAAACCAAGTTTTCCCAGTATATAAATGCCACTCCTCCCATCATAAATGCTGCTTAAACTCAACGTACTTCATATATAATTCTTTTCCATACAAACACATATTTTGCAACAATATTGAAACATATATACAAGAGATGGTTCGATCCTTTTCTCATCTTTTCATCATTTTATTAATTAAGACAATGCTAATTTTCATATTCTTTATATTTCTATATTATTTATTTTTGTAGGATAAGGGGCAAAACTTAAACAGGTTGGAAGGATATGCGGATTGGAGAGGCCAACCAGCCCTGAGAGGCCGTCATGGTGGAGTTATTGCCGCTTCTTTTGTTCTTGGTGAGTATCTTTCATTTGCATTTTAGTGATAATTGAAAAAAAAAAGGGCAAAATTGCAAAAATCGCCTCGGAACATTGATGTTTTTAGGAGTTTAGTCATGTCGTTTATTCTTAGAAAGATAAAAGTTATTACTCTATAAAATTCTGTTATGTAATTTCCAATTTTTTCAATCTTCGTCCTATTTTTGGCCGAAAATTACCAAACTCATCGGAAAGCCGTCAATATTACCTATTAGATACTCCATCACAATACATTGGATTTTCTTGATTATCTACGTATAGGACGAAAATTGTAAAAAAAAAATGAAAGTTACAAGATAGGATAAATATAAGAAAATGATTATAAATGACGATGCGATTAAAACCCGAAAAGCTCAAAGTTACGACTGGGATGATTCTTGTAATTAATTTACCTTGGAAAAAAATTAAGTTTATTGATTGAGTTGCTATTTTTGAATTTATAGTTGTGGAAGTGTTGGAGAATCTAGCATACCTCGCCAATGCTAGCAACTTGGTTATTTATCTGTCTAAGTACATGAATTTGTCTCCATCAACTTCAGCTAACACTGTTACAAGCTTCATGGGCACTGCTTTTCTTCTTGCTCTCCTTGGTGGCTTCTTATCCGACTCCTACTTCACTACTTATTGCATCTACCTAATAAGTGCAATAACGGAATTTTTGGTAAGGTTTCTCTAGAAAGAACATTGGTCTACCTATATATCATGCCTAAGATTTACAAAAATTAATGCCAAAATGATCTACAAAGCTTAATTCAAAAATGACAGACACAAAAACTTGTGGTCCTCTTAAAAATACTTGGTAGATGGAAGAGAATAAAATTTTAGGCGAATCACATCTTATATATATTTATAAATTGATTCCAATTTGATAAATTAACATATATTCTGTTGGCTATACCACATAATAATTTCACGCTCCAGGTTATTTTCCAATAATTGGGCCAGGGCGTGAGGGGGGCATGTTGGCTATCCCACATCAAATAAATACCTAACTCTAAACTACCTTATAAGCTTGAGCAACCTTCATCTCATAAGCTAGCTTTTGTGGGTGAGTTAGGCTTAAGCACCATAACTAACATATTCCCTGAGTAATTTTCTTAAAATACCCTTAATTGAAACCTAACTAAAGATATTTTTAGATTTTTTACACATTTATCAAAAAATTTATGAAACTAAACGAATTGATTTTGGCCATTGGGTCAAATTGTATTTCTGGTCTTGTAGCTATCGACTTGTATCAATTTTGGTACCGAGATTTTTTGATTGCAATTCCAGTCCCGTAATTAACAAATTTGTGCAATTTCGGTCTTTTAATTAAACAATTTGTATAATTTTGGTCCTTTAATTAAATAATTTGTACAATTTCAATCCGGCGAGCAAGGGGATTCGGGAGAACAAAGGACAAAAATTGCACAAATTCGTCAAATACAAGACTGAAATTGCAATTCAAAAAACCTTGGCACCAAGATTAGTACAAATCGATAGTTACAAGACCAAAAAATACATTTTGGCCATTGATTAAATTCACGGGCAAATTGCAAAATTGATCTTTTAATTTGGCATACATTAATATTTTAGGACATTAATTTGATAAATCCTAATTGTACCTAAATGTTGTAGCAATTTACACAATTTTTTTTCCCAAATTGAATTATAGCATTGAAATTTACACGTGTTTGGCATATACCAACGAAATAAGCTGACATGTTCATCTAAATTATCATTTGACACTTTTTTGTTACCCACAATTAATGCCAAAATGAGTTGTATTGACACATAACCCACACTTTTATTTCTCCGGATTATAACTCACGCTACAAGTCGGCTTATTTCTCTAGCACATGTCAGGCACGTGGAAATTCCGGGAGTCGTATTTTAATTTGCGGAAAATTTGTCTTGAATTGCCACAAAATCGTAGTTAGTAGGTATAAATACAATTTGTTAAATTAATTTATAGGGGTCATTTGGATTGAGGGAATTGAGCCCCATAGATTTTAAATCCACCGTTTAAATCCATCTGAATCGTTTGGATGAAAAATGAAATCAGTGGATTTAAAATCCATCATTTTTGAGGAGAGGATTTGTAGTTCATTTTCAATGCATTTAAAATTTATCTCAAAATGTTGTATTTTGAAATCCACCCAAATTTTTTTTCATCACTTTATCACACTCCTCCCACAATTTTCACTCTATCTCACACTCACACATAATTTCTCTCCCTACTCTCTCTCTCTCTCTCTCTCTCTCTCTCTCTCTCTCTCTCTCTCTCACACACACACACACACACACACACACACACACACACGCGCACATACACAGTACTAACAATCTCTCTATATATCTCTTCACTATCTCTCTCTCTCTCTATATATATATATCATTTCCTTTCTCTCTCTATATATCTTTATAACGCTTTTATTATCTTTTATCTTTATTAATTGTGAAATAATAAATATAAATATATAAAATTAATTTTTAATTGAAAAATAAATTTTGGACTAATTAATTTGAAATCCATTCACAAATCTTTCATCTAGCCACACAATAGAATTCTAAGTACATGGATTTGAAATCAAAGGTATTTCAAATCCATTCATTTCAAATTTCTCTTCAAATCTAAATCAATCATCCAAATGGGTACTTACTGAAATATCGTCAAGTTAAAAGGATTAGATTTGCAATTTACCCTTAAATATACCAAATTTCACGATAGTCAGATGAAGTTTGCCCATAAATTAAAGACAAATTGCAAAAGTGGGACATTAACAAGTGTTACATTGACATCTTGGTATATTTACAATTTTTGCAATTTGCATTTTTACTAATAACTACGAAATATTAATGCTGATTTGAACCTAATTTTCGCTGGAATTTGCACATGTTGTACATGTATTGGCCAATTCTTCGTCAATTTTTGTTTTTTTTTTTGTTTTTTATTAATGACTGAGTTGCTTCTATATACCACGACAACTGTCAGCCGCCAAAACCGCTGTCACATGTGAATTTCGGTGACTTTTTTGCATTTTGAGGAAAGTTAAATTTGGTCGAAATTTTCATTTTTTCGTAGTTAGTGGGTAAAAATCCAAATTATCAAATTTGTGTACAAAAATGTCAGTGTGACACTAGTTAATATCCGAGTTTTGCAGTGTGCCCCGTAAATTAATATCCTCGAACAAATTAGGTAATTTTTTTTTATTCTCTAAAGAACTTATTTCCCGCTTTCAGTTAGTACAAGCAGTCGTGAATTCGACACACAACAACATGAACTCTATACATTTCTAATTTCTCACCAAGTACATTACCAGAAATAATTATTAGTGTACAAGAACATTTTAGTTGATAACTCGTGTCAGCATCTTAATCTTTCTCGCTGACACATGCCATACACTTGGGAATTCTGGCACCGAATTTCAATTTGAGAGAAAATTTGGCTTAAATTAACACAAAATCGTAGTTAGTAATAAATTGTTAATTGTCAAATTAATGTACTGAAATGTCAATGTATGTCCCACAAAGCAATATAAACTCTATAGATTTCTGATTTCTCACTAAGTAAATTACCAGAAATAATTTCTTTAAGCCGACTGCAGGGTCTACTGATTCTGACACTGCAAGCTCACATTCCATCACTAAAACCACCTATCTGCACATCAGTCAACCGAAATGTTCCATGTGATGAAGTTGACAAGGGGAAGGCAGCAATGTTATTTGCAGGTCTATATTCAGTTGCTCTTGGTGTGGGAGGAATTAAAGGTTCGCTTCCTCCGCATGGAGCCGAGCAATTCGACGAGCATACCCCACATGGAAGGAAACAGAGATCCACATTCTTTAACTACTATATTTTCTGCCTTTCCTGTGGAGCATTAATTGCAGTAACATTCGTAGTGTGGATTGAAGATAACAGAGGCTGGCAATGGGGTTTCGGTATTGCTACTGCAGCTATATTGATGTCGATTCCGATTTTCGTCCTCGGCTCGGCTACTTATAGGATCAAGATTCCCAGAGGAAGCCCTATAACAACCATTGTTAAGGTATATGCACAAATATGACATAGGAATACTTACGAAAAAGCCCCCTAATATAAGGTTTGCACCATTTATAAAAATCAAATTGTAGAAAACATCCCGAGTCAATCATTTTCATTAGTTTGAGGATGTTTTTCGTAATTTTCAAGGTTTTAGGGTACTTCTTGTAAACGCAGCAAATCTTGGGTGTTGTAAACTTGGAGTGGAAATAAAACTACGTCCTAGCTAGCTTATCAGAATCCCTTGGAAAAATTAACCCTTTATTTTTTGGGTTCAATAGGTTTTGGTTGCTGCAACATATAAATCCTGGAGTTCAAGAAAAAGCAACAACGCTATTCGTAACATGAGCACAGCTTCAACAGTCACAACTGAGGACGATGAACAACACATTGAACAAAAGTCACAACTTCAGATCACTCTTACAGAAGACCTCAAGTTCTTGAACAGAGCAACGGAGCACACACGGGCCCCACAGTGGCTTGATTGCACCGTAAACCAAGTCCAAGAAGTTAAATCAGTCATAAAAATCCTCCCTATATTCATGTCCACAATCATGCTAAACTGCTGCCTTGCCCAGCTCTCCACTTTCTCCGTTCAACAAGCGGCAACAATGAACACCGAAATCGGATCCCTCAAAATCCCCCCAGCTTCTCTTCCGGTTTTCCCGGTCCTCTTCATGATGATTCTGGCGCCGCTCTATGACCATATAATGATCCCATTTTCAAGAAAGCTGACGAAAACCGAAATGGGAATCACTCACTTACAGAGAATCGGTATCGGCCTAGTCCTCTCGATAATCGCCATGGCAATAGCTGCTTTGGTGGAGAAAAAACGAAAAAACGTGGCTTTACAATCGGGACTTGTAAATTCAACGGAACCACTTCCAATCACGTTTCTTTGGGTGGCTTTGCAATATTTGTTTCTCGGCTCTGCTGATCTTTTCAGCTTAGCTGGGATGATGGATTTCTTCTTTACGGAGGCTCCCTTCAGCATGAGGTCGTTGGCGACGTCGCTTTCTTGGGCCTCATTGGCGATGGGTTATTATCTCAGCTCTGTGCTGGTGGAGTTGGTGAACGGTGTTACCAGAACCTTCCGGCATAAGCCTTGGCTCTATGGGAGAAATTTGAACCACTATCATTTGGAGAGGTTTTATTGGTTCATGTGTGCTTTGAGTGGATTGAACTTCTTGCATTATCTGTTTTGGGCGCGAAGGTATAGGTATAGAAACATGGGTCCTGCAGATGACGACTCTGGAGAAATTCAAAGGCAAAATGATCAGTCATCAGAGGTTTGAAGGCTGTATTAATTATAATATATATGTAGGAAGTGAACATATTATGATATCATCGAAGTCATGCATTATTATGACCACATTGTATTTACAGCATGACCAACTATCTTATTTTTAACTAATGAATTTATTATGTCATTTATGTAAGTCAATAGAATATTTATCCACATGACCTCTAGATGAAACTCAAACTTGTAGCAACTGGAAGTGGTTCTGTATGATCCTGATAAGTTATGATGATAGAAAACTGCTCCAAACAAGTAGCACAAATACTCAAATCTATAATAAAAGTATTGGACTAATTACATTCAGCGGCCATTTACCGATACTATCCTTATGTTTGCACTTTTTACGGGAAAACTATTCAAACATCTTGACCTTACGGATAGCCCCCTGAGGTTGGCGAACATTCTCAACACCATCCAAACCTTGAAACATTACAAATAGCCACAAAGTCAACAAATTTCCGTTAGTTTTGGGGAATATTCGTAATGTTTTACAAACCTTTGGGTGAGTTTCCTAATGTTTCAAAGTTTTGAGGTGTCGGTGTAAAACAACGTAAAACTCCAAGGGGTACTATTAAGGTTTTAATGTTTGGATGGTGTATTGGATATTTAAGTAAACTTCTGGAGTTTTTCGTAATTATCCCTATATTTCAATACCCCTAAGATTTTTCTTAATTAGCATTTAGAGGGTGTTTGGCTGAGCTTATAAGCTCTTTCAAACAATTTATAAGCTGCCTATAAGCTTATAAGCTCTTACAAAGTATTTGAAAATTTTTATTTTCAAAGAACTTATAAGATGTTGAAATAAGCTCTCTCTTCCAAAGGGACACACTCTGTAGAATAAACCCGTTAGCTACCAACTCCTTCCCACCACTGCTACATTTGCAATTGATTATTATATATAGTTGTAATCCATTTAGTTTTGGGCCCAACCTTTAATACCAGACGGTAAATAAATTCAAGTAAATATATTTTATGATTTATTATAAATCTTATCATAATCTAAATAAGTAAATTAGTTATACATTTATTTTTTTAATATATATATATATATATATATATATATATATATGAAACAAAGGGCAATATCGGGATTGCCAATTTCCAAATCATCGTCCACCTCCAATTGCTGATAGGATAAGCAATTAAGCAGCGCCCTGATTGGTCAACCTAAAGATTTCCTTTGCAAACAAATTTTACTGAATAGCAAAATTTCAAACCCTCCCTCCCCCGAAAGGAAAAATCATTTCGACGAATTGATTGATTTTGGTAGCTAGGAAGTAAATTTGAAATGGCAGTAGCAACAAGTGCCAGTAATTACCTGAAAACCCAAGAAAACGGTTTGTTTTCATCCAAACTCAGATTGCGCCGCTTGTTTCCTACCAATTATGGTCCTCCTCGAGTCGTAGCCATGGCGACCCAAAAGAAGGTACGTACTATACACAATTTGAAGTAATTTCCTATAAATTATTTGGGTTTTGTTTAAACAGCTTTATTGGAGTGAGACATATTGTAATTACTTGGGATGCAAAGTTTTCTTAGATTGTTCGAAATTCTTTGTTATTTGTAATTATCAAAATGTAATGTATGACTTTGGAATTTATGTTGCGTACACATAACACAGGGAAGATGAAATAGATCAGAGGTGTTATTATATGTTGCCATTTACAGGCTCATCTCATGTATATTTGTATATATGTTTCGTGAGGTGTTATTATATGTTGCCTTGTAACATTCTTCTCTGTGGGAACAGTTCTGAGAAACTAATTATTTTTGTTGGGGGCTTAGCATACAAAGATTTACGTAATGTTAGAAAAACTTTCAATGGGGGTCCAACTGTAAGATGAAGCAAAAGTTAAGGGGATGTCATTGTAATTACTGAAACCTTAGGGCACTACTTGTATTTAATTTACACAATTTTATTTGCATATCCCTCTCTAATTTCACCTTCCAGGTAAATAAGTACGACTCCGGCTGGAAAAAGGAATGGTTTGGAGCCGGAATATTCTACGAGGGCAGCGAAGAGCTAGAAGTCGACGTTTTCAAGAAGCTGGAAAAGCGGAAAGTGCTGAGCACTGTTGAAAAAGCTGGTCTACTCTCAAAAGCTGAGGAGTTGGGGGTGACATTGTCATCCATAGAGAAGCTGGGACTTTTGTCAAAAGCAGAGGAACTTGGGCTGCTAAGTCTGCTGGAAACGACGGCTGGTTATTCGCCTGCCGCCTTGGCATCGGCGGCTCTTCCTGTTCTGGTGGCGGCAGCGGTGGTGGTTGTGGTGATCCCAGACGACTCGGCAGCACTGGTGGCGGCTCAGGCTGTGATTGGTGGTTTGCTGGCGGTTGGCGGTGTTGGATTGTTTGTTGGCTCAATTGTTCTCGAGGGTTTGCAAGAGGCTGATTAAGAAACAATTGTTACTAGTATATTATGAATGTATACTTTGTTTATTTGAGTTAATAAGAAGAAACGTAAAAAAAGGAAAGATTTGAGACAATTCATTTATTTGTTAGTTTTGTGATTTTAGAAATTGGAAAGAAAAAACAATAAGATGTTCACATCAGATATATTGAGAAGTGGGGAAAAATTAAAGATATTCTAACACAATATGGGATTGTGGCATGTTGTTCTGAGACTACTGTAATTCTCCCAATTTACAAAAACATAAAACAATTTACAAACACTTCAAAACTCATTTTGAATATAATTTATCTGTTTTTGTGTGTGTGAGAAATATAAGCAGTTTGAGGTTAAAATATTGCACTTCACTATATACAATACGAAAGTTGTTCATGTAATCGTGTTCAATGTCCGGTGTATTATATACATTCAATTAGTATACTTATCATATAATATTTTTTTACTTTTTTTGCTTTGAAGTACTTACTATTATTATTTTATTGGTCGAAACTTTCAAGTAGTTATCTTTTGATGAATATAAGTGAAATGTGTGAGGTTGGCTTAAGCTAGTCCACATAGCAACTTATAAATTTTATTTATGAAAAAGACTAATTTCAATTAAAGTATGATTTATGATTTAAATTAATATATGATCTGTATAGTACAGACATGCATGGTTCTCATTAAGCCGACAAATGTTTGGAAACTTCAATGGCTAATTGATCCATCTTATACTATTTGACCCGTTGTTTCTCCACTCGTACTATAATACTACGGGACTACGTGGGTTATAATGTATAATTAGGCCAGCCAATGCCCACCCAAGACCCATACCCAATTATACCCAACCCAAAAATATCCATGCCCAGACCTGACCCAAAATAATTGGACATGGAGTTAGACCCAAACTTTAGATCCAATGGGTCTACATTCACTTTGGGTCAGGTCTGGGCCTTGCCCAAATATTTTGGGTTTTATTGGGTCTAGACCTTTACTTCTTAGTCTCTTTTACTTTAACATTATGCTAACAGTTAAAATATGTTTTTTTTTTTTTTTTTTTGAAGAACAGCTAAAAAATATGTTATGTAAATATGTAATTAATATGTTATTCTGTATTCAATAATATGGATAAATGAAATTTATTTATTTTTTAAATGTCTCGAGATAAGTCTATAATTTCTTGTGAGATTAAAAATAGAAATTTAAATGAAATATAATCTTGTTTGTTTATTTGTGGAAATAGAAATAAATAGTTTTTAAATGCAAGAATTTTTAAATGGAAACCTAAGAAATTATAAGCACTAAACTGAATTATTTAATTTCTTTTTCATTTGTTTTTCAATTAGATTGAGAAAAAACGAAAAAGGAAAAGGGAAAAAAATGCAAAATAACCAAAACAAATAATATCTAGAATTGCAAAATCAACCTAATTTCTACGCCACTGCAATTGGAAATTGGAATCATAATCA
The DNA here is from genome assembly GCA_958496215.1 of Verbena officinalis. Classification (NCBI taxonomy): domain Eukaryota; kingdom Viridiplantae; phylum Streptophyta; class Magnoliopsida; order Lamiales; family Verbenaceae; genus Verbena; species Verbena officinalis. The sequence goes on from OY292385.1 coordinate 5,957,364, forward strand.
GATACTGTTGATGTCATCATCTCCTCCACTCTGATTTACGATCTCCGATATCATCCAGGCTATGCTCCTTAACCCAAAATCTGTCCAGATGTCTTTTTAGGAATTGATTGTTAATTAATTTATATATTTAGGATAAGAAAGATGTCTCTGCCCTCTGTGAGGAGAAGCGGCGCCCCAACGACAACGGTGTGTCGGATCGGAGTTACAACGACGGTTTGACAGAATGACGGTGGTCAGGCGGTGGAGTGACGGAGAAGATTTGTGAGATTTGAGAGATGATGATTGAGGCGGAAAGAGAGAAATAAGAATTTGGGAGAAATTTTAGGGAATAAATTGGGTCTGCTTTTGGGTCCAAGTTTGGGTCTGACTTTGGGTTTGGGCATTGGGCAAAATTTGGGTCTATACCCAGACCCAAGCCCCATACAATATTTTCTTTGGGTCTGGGTCTGGGTATGGACCTAAATTAAAATATTGGGCATGAGTATAGGTTTGGGTCTAGTCATTTTGGGTCTTGGGTGGATATTTGCCTGCCCAATCACATGCCTAGATGTATTGTCGGCCACCCGTAAATTAAGTAATTAACTCTTATTAATTGAGAGCTAATTACTCCACTTATTTCTCCTCATGTTTCTTTATTAAACAACATTTATATGCATGAGTCGATTTGAACTATTTAAATGTAAAACTTTCTCTGCTAATAATAACTACGAATATATAAAAGAGCTCAGATATATCAACTAGCTAGAAAAGATAACAACCATGTTTATTGTTGCAACTTATAAACGATAGCTAGGGCAAATTACATTTTGCATTCCTAAATTATACTTTCCGTCACATTTACTCCCTTAATTATGAAATGTGATGAATATCCTCATCAACAAAATATTTTATTGAGGGGCTTATTTGTTACACTTCATAGTTTAAGGGGGTAAATAAGATGAGAAGTATAATTCAGGGGTGCAAAGTGTAATTTGCCCTAAAAGATATTGTAGCGGGCGCCGCCAAACGGGCAGACGCACACCCCGCACCGGATCCTGACCCGGAACCGAAAGTAATCCAACCCGAATCAAAACCCGGCGAACGGCAAACCGGACTCATTTACTACTAGGCGGGAGTTTCAAAACAAGGACAAACCAAAAGCGGAAGCAATATATAAACAAAACATAAAATCCATAATGGTTGCACAGTTAGGTAAAGCCCACCAAGGCTAGCAAATTTCCATAAATACTAATAAATGTTTACAACGGGTTCTACAATATTATTCCCGACTATTCGTAAGTATAATCCTACATAACAAGTCAACAAGAAACAAGAGTTTACATCAGACAAAAGCTTGTAACTCGATTGACAACGACTCAATACTAAGAAGCCCGCCTAGAATCCTGAAACCAAAGGGTGAAACGAATGGGGTTAGTCAAACGACTAAGTGAGGGGGACAGTACATAATAAAAACGAAAGTAGATCACCAGTTTAAACAGAAAGAAAACACAGAAGTAAAGTTTTTCGCAAACGATTGGTGAACTAGCTCAAAATGAAACAAAACAAAACGGATAACTCAGCGAGAAGAGTTCTGAACCACCAGTCAAATCATAAAAACAGAAACCCTCCTTATTCCTCCAGTTGTAATCAGGGAGCAACCTCTAACTACACAGATCATACATAAATAAGCTCAGGTACTCAAAGGGCTGCCACTCCGGCCTCACCCCGAGCTCCCAAAGGTGGAGGAAACCATAGAATTTCCGCCGTAGACCCGACGTCTACCGACTTCGTCCTATCGTCTTTACTCCGGGCCTATCAGAACAGGTCAAACATATACATATACATAGCTCGCTTTTCAAACATTTCCATGTGGTCAAAAGACCGTTCGAGGCAAGTCGTGTGCGAGGCTATAATGCCAAAGTTCGCTTTTGGAAAACAAAGATTTGCTTGCCTCTTTCGTAAACATTTCACAAACTTATACATAATACTTTTCATATTAAATCGTTTTCAGGATCATAAAAGTATAAGCTTAAATATCTACTATATATACAAACGGATGTAAAACAAATCATAAAACGAGGCTTATCGGGTAGTAGGGTTGGTATTATGTACGTATTATCGTCTACTATAAGAAACTGAAAACCCCACCTGTTGGCTTGACAAAAACGAGAGCAAATGCGAGACAGGCACACTACTCCACGGGAGTATCGTCTGCAAAAGACAAAGACACAACCAAATAAGACTAACGACGACGCACGGCTTATACGAAAGATTTAAAACACATAGAAGCACGTTAAACAATCATTCATATCACTTAGGTTCACATTGTAACAAAACATAGAAATTCATAGAATTCGATAAGCAAAACAAGTTGGAATGCAATAAAAGCTCATAAACACGCATAAAAGGCAATAATAAAACATGCATTCAAGTTTCGGAAGAAACGGACAACATTTGAAAAATAGCCAAAAAGGCTTAAACGAAAAACACGAGAAACGGGACCCAAATGAAGTCGGAAAAATTCAAACTACCTAAAATATGTATTTCATGATTTATAGGACCCATAGGTGAAATCCGATCTCAAATCGGAGGTCAAACGAAGAAAGTCAACTTTTTAATTACCCCTTTGACCCTCAATGTCGAGAGCAAGAAGTTGAAAATGGAGAAATTTTGGTTAAGGCATACACACGGGCTTGGGGACGGGCAAACGCACGGGCTTGAACACGTGCTCAAGCCGGTGCGCGAACACTTGCACTGGCCTGCGCACCGGCTTGCGCACGGCCGTGCGTTAGGCAGTGCAAGGCCAAAATAGGCACACGGTCTTGGCGCATGGTCTCAAGACCGTGCGTCAGGCCGTGCGGATTATCTAAACAACAGAAAATCGCGAGGATTCTCGGGAATGAGCCAAAAATTAACATTTAAATCACATAAATCATGCAAAACCTTAAACTAAACTTACATATAATGATCTACAACATCTAATCTACTTATAGGACCAAGAAACACGTAAATCCATCCACAAAATCATTCATATTCACATTTTTCATATATTATTAAACTATTCACAAAATTCTATAAATCATAGCCTAGGAAGCATTAAACGCGAAGGACGTGAGAAGCTTACTTGAAGAATAGATCGTGAGGAGTTCGTAAAGTTTCACGGATCAAAATTCGGTCGGAAATTGAAGTCGGAATGAGCAATCGAAGCTTTCTCTCTTTTCTCTCTTCTTTTTCTCTTTTTTCTTCTTTCTTTTCTTCTTTCTTACGTGAATGAGGATTGAGGGAGAGAGAGAGAGTGGTCAAGTCAAACTTTGACTTGACTTCGAAACGAGGGGCAAAACCGTAATTACTCCGAACTTACTAAAAATAGCAGGTTGTCGGAATTAAACAATATTATAGTCAAAACTCATATAATTGAACACACGTTGACATGAATTGGTTTAAAAACCAAAATTCACTCATTTATGAAATTGTTAAAAATTCACATACTAACTATCAAATAAAATAATCAAATCGCGCAAAATAATGATTCGGATTTTCGGGCGTTACAGATATCGAAAGAATAAATTTCTAGTCAAAATTAGAAGAATTGTTTTGGCCGGGACATATTGGTGAGAGGGTCCCATATTGATCTTTGTTTCTAATTATTAGGTGATAACTTGTGACATAAAATCCAAGATAAATATTTGGTCAGCTACATGTTAATTACGTCTTAAAGTTTTATTTTGGACCCAAGAGTCATTATTTTATCACAGAGATTGCAGCAACATGCCTATCGGCAGTAATTAATGTTGAAAAAAAAGCAAAAGAACCTAGTAGAAGAAACATACACCATATATTAATTAATAAATATCAACAACTAAATTTCAATACAGTTAAACATTAATTTCGCTGAGTCCACCGTAACTAGATAGCACCTTATACAAAGTGGTAAATTAAGTGACCCCGGGAAATACAACATTTTTTAGAAAGGAGAAAGTGAATAAAATACGAAAACTAAGATGCTAGCTCGTATTCATAGTGATACAATAATAACCTTTCGGGAGATTCAATCCATTCAATTAAAAAAGAATCCTGATTATATCATTTTTAGCGAGAATATTAGTGCAATCATTCTCCTCTCTCTTGATATGGCAACATTTCTTGAATGGAGGTCTGCATAAAAAGAACCTGCAACCTTTGATTAAAAACCTAAATTTTACTGTTGTAGAAGGGTCCTAATAAGATCTGCATCCGTACTAGTGATGTCTCCAGAATTAATAAATTGAGATAGTCTCTCACTTAGATCATCCACATCTTTGTGCAATTTCTTGAGGTAATTGCATGTCTCCTTCATAATCTTTGATGCTGATACCTGCTAAAAAATTAGTAATAATTAAAAATATTTTAAGTAACAATATATAGTTCTTTTTCTTCTATTTAATTTAATTATAGAAAAAAAAAGTAAATAAAGAAAGAAAAGCAGAAAATTTTCACATGTCTGTTGACAACTTCAATTCCTAAATCATAACCATGCATGCATAGTGTATGAAAATTCCTGTCAGGAAAAGTAAAAGTCATCTCATGCTACAACTTTTTTTGTGCTATATTAAACAACTTTGAAAAGGGGGCCAACGGTTGCTAAAATTTTTCTTATCTTGGTTTTATAGATGTTCTTTTTTTTTTTTTCTTCAGCGGCGCATATTCTTTGTATCAATCTAAGTGTGAATCACTTTCCATGTTTAAGCACAAAAAAATGTCGTAGCTGGTTTAGAATAAGTGAGAATTATATATGGCTTCCTGAGATTTTTCATATTTTTATATTTTTATATATTTAGATGTGTTTATTACATATAAGTCCTTAAACTGGTCAACATTTACTTCTACATCAGTAAGACCTAAATATATGCAATATAAATTAAACTAAATGATATATCTTGGTGTTTCTTAGATCTAAGGACCCACGTTTTACGTTAAATTTGATCAAATATAGACCAGTTTAGGAACCTAAATATAATAAACGCGTCTTAGTGAACTTAGAATAATTTAGATGTTATTAATCTTTCTTTTTATCCTTTTCCCTAAAAAATATTGTTATTGTTCACCAAATTTATATTAAATTTGTTACATTTAATTAGGTATGAAGTCAGAATCTTATATGAGCCGAACAAGATTGAATATTAAATTAAAACTAGACAAGTTTAAAAATTGTTTTACACTAATAACTCAAAATTCATAGGAAACAGAAGAAGAGTTTTCTTAATTTCAATTTTCAGTCGAGATTAAGTGCAAATTTTGCTACTAATTAAGTTGTAAGCAGAAGTTTGGTTTGTTGTTGATGATCGAGGTTTGGTTCGTTTTTTGATGATGGAATCCAGATTAGGATCACCACATGTCTCTGACATATATATATATATATATATATAACCATCACAAGATAAGATCCAGAATTAATTCAAGTATGTATGTATGAATTGTAAAAACTTACCGGCCTTGTATTACAAGTTGAAGTACTAGAATAATCGGGCAGCAATGATTGCAGCTTCAAGATGAGATCATTAATCTCATCTTCTGTAATTCTCGAAAGTACTCTTCCTGATCTCCTATTCGACATATATTGCTTCAAACTTATATTAGCTAGTTAGCTAGTTAGCTAGTATATTGAGGAATATTGAGAGGGGCGGGGAAGCTCAAAGGGAGACTAGCAATGAGCCTCTTAAAAAGGAAATCTGCAGAGTACTACTGCAGGGATAGCGAGCTAGGTTAGCAAAATGCCAAAATTACAATTAGTTGAAACAGAACTAATAAATATTATTTGGGCCCCAGATGTCTAATCTTACAGTACTTCAATTTGGCCCACAAACTTTTGTTTATCGGAGTTTCTATCCAATTTAGGGAAAATTTCACATATTTTTTTAATTTGATCCTGGAAAATTTCACATTAATTCCAATAAAATATGTCGTTTTTCCATTTGATCCTATTCCCTATGCATGGGTTTCTGAAAATCTCATCTTATATATGTTTCAGACCTCATTCTCCGTCCATTGACTAACATAAAATATTTTCTGATAAATTCAATCTTTTTGTTTAATGGAATACTCCTCATATAAATTTGTTAGTCAATTGATGGAAAATGAATTTTCAGACATAATGTGGTATATTTTAAATGGGACACCATATTAAAAAAACCCTCTAGAAAAATATATGAAATACCGTAATAAATGAAATCAAATATAAAGATGAGATCCGGGAAGATGCTGATGTGCTGGTGCTTTCCTAATTCTTTCATCACATTTGTGATCCATTGTAGTTTTGGTTTGATTTTTTAATGCTCATTTCTGCCTGTTAAACCATTCCACGTGGCAAAAAACAAAGATTGTGGGATTGAATCATATATAATGACTTGATAATTTTCTACGGATTTTGAGCTAGTTTTTGGGATTAAGTTATGTACCAAAATCGATTAAGATCACACTTTTTATACATAATTATATACTATGATGCACGGACACTTTTAAAAATCTTACTCTGTCGTGTCGTGTCGTGTCAGACACTCGTGTCGGACACTCCTCTAGTGTAAAATGTTGAAAAAAATCCGTGTCGCCGTGTCCGTGTCTGTGTTTCATAGGTTATATATATATATCCTTCGGTATACATATTTCGTTACTATTTATAATCACCCGGAAATTATCATAAATTGATCATAACCCAAATTAAAAGCATATAACCATTAATGTTTAATATATATGAAACAAAAGAAAAAAGAGTAAAAGACTATCTATCTATAAAATATTAAAATGGGAAAATATCGTAACATATGATCCATCTTAATACATGAAATCCTCGCTCGTCTACAGTACACTAATGAAGAATCTAGAAACAAATTAAAATACTGGAAAATCGCAATGGTTAAGAGAAGGGGAAAAATAAAATACAACTTAGAAGGTAGGAAAATTAAAATTAAAGAAAAACATGCATGAATCTACTGAGTAAGTAAACTTCTGATAAGAGCTGCTTGAGTGGTGTCTGTGTTTTCCAACAAATCAGACAGTCTCTCACTTAAATCATCCACCTCTCTGTGCAAGCTCTTAATGTAGTTGCATGTCTCTTGCAACACTTTTGCTGCTGATTTCTGCATGCAAATTTTTCATTCAATTTTTTTGAGTTTAATTTGCAACTATTAAAACGAGTATATATATATATAGTGCACCAATTAATCCAAGATGATTTACAATATATATTACTCATAATTTTCTATTTCTGCACATATCTAAGACTAAATTGCTAAACAGGGTGGTCAAATGAGTTTGTGGTATTATATTATAATAGAGATGTAAAAAGGAATCTTAAGTTTTTTTTAATAGGAATATCACACTATTCCAAGGTATTAATCTTCATAACCCTGACATTGCCGGTTCTGACAATTTTTAAAAAATTAACTAAAGTACCACCAAAAACTAACAAAATTAATTTCTTATGGTCTTATTTATATTACATTAATTAAGAATCTTTTTTGGTTTCCTATATATGCTAAAATTCCGTGCATTTGACTATGTATTGATCAGTGAAAATACTATTGATATATATCACGATAAAAAAAAAATGATACAATTCTATTGTTGATAACTTATATAATCTCGATATTCGGTATTTTTCAGACTCTGATGCACGTAATAATTTTTCTCAAGTGTTAAAAAAATTGGTTAAATAATATTTAGATATCAAGGGGGTTTACTAAGCTACAAGTCATGTTAATTAATGGATTTTGATTTAACTCATGGCTCTCAAAAACTAGTTTTTTTTTCTTTATTTTTTCAGAGTGGAGGTTTATCAAGCCATTATATATTGTAGACCATTTGATGTGGGATGGTTTAATATATATATCCCCGCCACGCCCTGGAGTACTACAGAATATGCAGGACAAACTGGGGTGTAACCTGCGAGGAGGGACAGGGGTGGAGAGACAGACTTAGAATAGCACCCGCTCTCATACCATGTTATATTAATGGATCTTGACCTAACTCAAACCCTAAAAACTAGTTTGAGAGAGAGGTTTGTCAAGCCATTATATATTGAACGCTACATTTTTTATTATTCGATGTGAGGTGGCTTAACAAGATCAAGAACACTTCGTGAAACAATTACACTTATCCGACCGCCTATTATGCATATTTTTGGGTTTTGACGGAGAGAGCTAGCTAATTTATGGGGAAAAAATAATGGAAAACTATATAATTAAAATGTAGTACCTTATCGGAGCGCCTATTATGCATCTCGGGAAGAAGCTGCTGTAACTTGGAAACGAGTTCGTTTATTTGATCTTCGCTGATTCTTGTAGATCCCGACTGCCTTGATCGTGATCTTCTGCTAGACATTTTTTATATATTTTATGTAGCTAGCTAGAGGATCGATGATGAACTGCTCTGCTCTACTATGATGCAAGATTCAAGTGATCTGATAGGGTACAAATAGTTCCAATGAATCAAGACTTGTAAGGAAAAAAACACAGTACTAGCTAGCTAGGTTTTCTAGTGCAGTAGAGCTGAGAAACAGTACTACTGTACTAGTGTCTTGGAGTAATTAAGGATAGACAACTGCATGAGAGTGTGTAAAGGACTGGCTTAATTGCCTTTAAATAAGATTTTGTATTGGGGGTGGAGATGCATGAGTGAGAGGAACCAAATGTTCAATTGATAAAGATCGATGTATATGTCAAACTGTTCCCTTGATTTAGTATTTCTCACAATTAGGAGAGGGTTTGTGTACTTCATTAATGAGTTTTAACTGAAATAAGTACACAATTTAAATTCGTAAATTCACTTATTAGAGATATTAAATATTTGGCGCACGATTTTTACAGTTATGTCTACCTATTTATGTTGGATGTAGGGATTTGGGCAAAAGACAATATAAAAAATCTGACGGTTCTCATTTAATTTATGATGCATAAATATTTTTTAAATAAAATCATACGCGGTATCCTATCCTGTTGGACACTATTACTTATGTAGTGGAAAATCTTGAAAAAAAATCCTATAATCGTGTACATGCATCAGATGATCTGTGATTGATCGTCTCACCTGCGATGTTGTTTTTCTCCCGGCAATAAATGAGAATGAATTCCGACCAAAATAGAACAAGAATTGCCAAAAAAATGGGAAGTTAAAAAAGGACCGAACTCAAACCAGAAAAAGTTAATATTGTAAATAAGTGAAATTTGAGATCTCTGATTAAATATTTAATATAGCGCCGAACTGATAAGTTATCGCAATAATTTTCTTAAAATTATTTGAATATGTTGACGATTAAACTGATTCTTTTTCTTTTCCTAGCTTCTTTTTTGTTTTCTCTCCTTTAAGATGACAGTCTTAGGTGAAAATAGAAATAATTGTAATGATTAGACCATAAATAGCATAAGTATTTCGTGATTCAGCTGTAATATATTTCAATATAAGTCCACCTGTAATTATTAACCTGCATGCAGGAATATATGATCTTATTTGAATCTTCACTTAAAAAAAATACTAAAGTCTGATTTCAAAGTTGGCATATTAACATGGTATGTGCTGCTAATGTAGTACTCGTTATGATCATAATATTATTGATCAGGCACTGAGTTTTCTTTCCCTAAAATTTCATAAATACTACTTTTTCAAATTTATTTTTTTCTAGGACAATTAATTATTACTTGGACATGCTCAAACACGTGCATGGAAGGCATCCAATGGTCGCTCGATCGAGGATAATCATGAGATTCCTATAATTTAAAGATAATGATTTGAGATCGACAGATTAAATATAATTAATTTAGGTATTTAGCTAGATTTAATTTGTTAAAATAATTACCTGCAGATTGGTAGGTGATATAAAAGTGTGTTCAAATCCAAATAAGTAATTACACTATTTGAATTATAAATTTATCTGATTCAATGAAATATATAGGAATACTACATGTAAATCTCCCTATAACTTATTTTGGTTAGTATACTACTTTAGAGTAAAGTGACAAAAAAAAAAGATTGGATGTAAAACAAGTACCTAATGATCATGATTAAATCGTATATATAATTCGTATTATGTATGCCTACGTGGTTCAACTCTAATAGCTAGGTTAAACCTTAATTGCTTGGTGCCTAACACTCGATACATGTTATAAAAATTGCCATCATTTAATGTATTATGTATGCGTATACCACGCACATGTAATTTACTCGACGCTCTTAAATATATTATCACGGCATGTCGTGTTATGTCAGTTACCAAATTAGGTACCGGTTTAATGATAATTGTTGAAAAAAAATTTATATCACTATATTCGTGTAATGTGGTGATCGTATCTCTATCTGTATCTATGCATCACACATTATTTTCTGTTTTATATATCTCAACGAAAAAAGGAAAAAAGAATCCTGTTTTATTTAATATAAAAAATTAGAGATTGTGCAGCGTGCATCCCGGGGCACATGATTTTGATCCAATGGACAACTAGAGGTCAGAAATTAATGATACAATTTTCTTTAATTTTTTTAAAACCCAATGGGCTCCTGTAATTAAATTAAGACAGTTTTGGAGAGTCCAAGAAAGATATTTGATAATCCTCCAAGCATATGCCATCACTGATTATTCTTATATTTTATTTCTATGTACTTTTAGGTTTGTTTTATGACACTTATTAAATAGGAATAATTATACTAATTCGAAAGCAATCAAAATCTTGAACTTTATAAATGTTTTACTCATCAATCAAAAACTTACAAATATCCTTTTAGGGGTAAATATAAGATTGTTAAATTGCGATAGTGAAATTATAAATGACGCATACTTCAAGAATTTTGTGTAATTTGCCCTATTAAATAATTAATCATATTTTTTATTGGACACTTTGTGTTTGAATTCGTTTTTTTGTGTTTAAACATTGGAGAAAAAGAAATAAAAATTCCTTGTAAACCGTCAATACCGACCACATGTGTGGTGTGTGATTGTGTGCGTGTTGTGATAACTAATGTCTAATGGCCTATAGTTTTGTAATCTATAGGTTGATAATTAACGAGTATTTTGTTAACAAGTTGCTGAGAAAACTGACAAATTAACTATATTATATTATATTGAAAGTACGTATAAATTACTTTGGAATCCGAGGCAACAACTACACTCACTCTCATGTCCATGCATGCCTTCTATTTTGTCATGGGCTTCGATTTGAGTCGGCCTTGGCCCAAAAGAAAAGGACTGGGGTTTAGAGGCGAGACTCCTTAGCTCCTAACTTACACGTTCAAAGTATAAAGTGTGTCAATATCCGACACACAGCTAAGCTACACAGCTGAAAGAATAATGGCCTGCAGCGAACATTGGTTTATATCAATCTTTTGTAATAGACAATCTTTTAATTAATAATAAACAAGATATTTGTTTTATATCTTATAGCAATATTATTTAGTTCATATGCATTTTATGCTTTAATGTTTTCTAAATATGAAATTAAAGAAATTCCTGAAGTACTAGTAAATCGTATCACTGTAGCTTAAGTAGGAAGTTACTGAAACAAGCTAGGTGAGTAAGGTGTAATTCTAACAAACCAACTCCAAGTCCAATGAGTTCATAAAAGACAAGTGGGAGCATCGATCTTGAACTCGAATATAGACTTGTAGTGTGACTAAGAAAGTACTGCGTTTCAAAGTAAGAGAATGTACATATAACATTTGTACTCACACTGGGTGGTTGTTCGACAGGTTGTACTGAGGATCCCAACTGAAACACTCAAATGGGATAACCTATAGGTCCTAAATTGGTTAACATCCGTTTCTAGGTCGGTGGTGGGACCTAAATGCATACACTAAATGATCTTAGGTGTCGCTTATATTTGAGGATCCACGTTTTACATTAAATTTGATCGAATGTAGACCAGTTCAAGAACTTATATGTAATAAAACCATCTAAGTGGACCTAAATATAAATATGAAAAATGTCAGGGAGCCACATGTAATTCTCCCAATTTTTAATTAAGAGGAAATTGTGCCAGCTGGAAGGCTTTTTGTGTTATTGCTAAGATTAAAGTGAATTAAAAGTCGAGTACTAGTATATTAGTTTCTTGGAAATAAATGAGAATGCCTAAATATTTGAGAATAGATACATTAATTAAGACATATATGTCAAAATTTATTTATTTATTTTTTCCTTAAAAACGATACGAGCGCATCGTGAGGTTATTACCGAGACCTCCCCTCATATATAAACAAAAAACAAGTCCCAGTCAACAAAACACGAAGCCAGAAACATGACTAAAGATAATATATATCAAAATTTATTTGATGCTGCCCTCGATCACATGTTCGAAGTCTTCTCCTAAAGCCTAATTAACCAAAGTCGTGCTCATCCATCTTCTCATAATGCATTGACAACTTAAGTTATTTTAAATAAAATTAAGTTGGTGCTTAATCTAATACTTTGCCAGCAGCAAACCAGCGATTACAAATCCCATTACGACTAATCAACTCTAATCACGTTCAATATCAAATTCGTTCTCTACGAGGTAGCTGTAGACAGAGATATTAGAGTAGCATCAATGCATGGTATCTAAGTCAAAGGTCAGCTATCCATTTCAAATTAAAGAAAAAGAAGAGAGAAAAGAAATGTCAACTCACTCTGGCCAAAAACCCATGAAAATATATATATTCATTTTTATGAAGAAATAATTAGCTGCAGCTTTCACAGAACAAGTCTCAGATCATCATATATCCATGGCGAGCCACATTAATGTGCATCTTTTCTTTGCTTTTATTCTTGTCTCCATGATCATATCTGCAGATGGTAAACCTTTTATACAAGATATTCAGCCTGTTCCTTTTTTCTTTATCTTTTTTTTAGAGCAATATTTACAAATTTCGACATGTTTGATGAATTGAATTCAGCTGGGAGGTCGCTGCTGCAGGAGAATTTTTCGCGAAACGCTTCGTTCTCTAACAATAGTACAGCGGGAGCGGTTTCCCTTGCCACCAGTAATTCTTACACCGGCAAAACGAATTACAATGATGGTATATACATATATATATATATATGTCCAACTTAAATTAATGTCGTACTTTGTTATTTATCCTCGAATTTTATTTTTCAAGAAAAATTACGATAATGGTATATGTATGTGATTTAAGATTTTAATTGGGGGTTTTGCATGCTATGGATCATATCACAAGGTCTAAGTAGAATGAAAAAACCATGTCGTCCAAAGAATTTTGTATTTTCTTAAAGCGAACACGCACAAAATACGTACTCTAATAATTATCTATTTGTTTGTTGTTATTTTATATTTTGTGTAGCCTGATGAATTAATTTATAAATTCAGTATTAGGATTGGTTATGTTATCCCTAACATATCCATGGTTGAGTGAGGAGAATGGAGATCCATGCCTTACACCCAAATGGAAATGGATACAATGTAACTCTGATCCCCAACCACGAGTTATTGCACTGTAAGCATTTCACTTTCTCCCATTTTTGTAATTTTCCATTTGAAATTTTTATCATATATACAAATTCCTTATCAGAAATTTGATGTTTTTCTCATTTGCATATTAATTTCCTTATAATAGTACTTTTGCGTTCTTTAAACTAACGTCCTCTAATTATTGATACAAAATAAAATAAACAGGAATCTTTATAGTCAAATCCTGTCTGGAATTCTTCCCGACTTCAGTTCTATGGATGCTCTTCAGAGAATGTAAGTAAATATATATTCTGCCAAATTAATTTCTTCCATTCGTGACATGATCATGAATGTCTTCAGATTTAAAATTTAATTTTCTTTTAACATACATTTAATTTGCAGAGATTTATCTTATAACATGCTTACTGGACCCATTCCTTCATTCCTCGGCACATTTCCTCATCTGGAAGAACTGTATGCATTTTAACAATCAATCTTCACTCCTCCACTTAATTAATTTCTACAGTGATAAGTACTCTTATCTAATATATTATTTTCTCCTTGATCTTCATCAAAAGGAACTTGGTATATAATCACTTCAATGGATTAGTACCAGACTCGCTGGCGTGCAACAAGAATTTGAATCTAAGGTAATTATCTAATTCTGGTAATCTTGTGGTTTGCCATAATTACAAGATACCCCTTTGTTTGAAAAAATATTATAGAAAATCTGTTGAGGTTTCAAACAATTACATAAATCTAACAATCGTTAGTGTTTCAGTCACTTTTCCGTTATTTATTCTTTATATTCTCAGAATACCCCTTGCACTCAGGGGGTATTTTCTTATTATCTAAAACTTAAAGGGTTGTTGTATTGTTATTTTGTATAAAATACTGTAGTTTTTTTGTAAGTTTTTGAGAATTGACAAATATAGCCGTTTAAGGACTTTACGGCATAAATTTCTTTAAAGACTTTCTAATAGATTTTTGAAATTGTTTGAAATTTCAGTGGGGTTTATGATAATTTTGAAAACAGAGGGGAGTATTTTGTAATATCGACAAACCGTAGAGGTATCATATGTAATTCACTCTAACGTTTTATATTTCCACTGCAGAATAACTGGTAACTCCAATTTACAAACATCGACAGCATGTTCTCGAGCAGATAGTAATAATTCACCTCCTCCACCAAGTTATAGAAACACTTACGGAAGTGGAAGCAGCTATGGAGAAACAAGCTCAACAAAGAAGAACCCGGTGGGAGTAGTACTTGGTGGCATACTTTTAGTGTCAATAGTTTTCAGGATTTTTGTTGGAATTTATGCTTATTTTCGCCACAAATCTAAAGTTGCTGCTGCTGTTGCTGAGGCATCCAAATGACATGAGCCATTGAGTTTATCTCTTTATTTATTTATTTATTTATTTTATTTTTTTTGGTTGGGGGGGGGGGGGGGGGGGGGTCACAAGTCTTGAATCCCTCTGTGTTTCTCCAACTTTTCTTTCTTTTTGTTCCAGAGGAAATGAGGAATGTATACTATTATGAAGTAATTGTGTAGTTCGGACCATGATAATTTTTATGTTGAAATTTTTTCTTATTCGTTTTCTGGGATCAGTTCTTAATTATTCTATTCAGCATTTGTAAGTACGTACCAGAAGCCTAGCTAGAAGTAATATTCCAAATTAGGAGGTATATTTTGATAAATTCAAAACTCTATAGGTTAGTAGATCATATAACTCACAAAATATAGGTGAAATGTCACTTTTGTCCATAAAGTTTTACTTTTGTCCCACATTAGTTTTTCAAATTTATAATTTGTCCCAGTTCAGTTTAGATCTCAACTCTTTTTCATTTGATCTAAAACATATTAGTCACTCTAGTTTATAATTTGTCTCAGTTTATAGGTCTTGTATCATCTTGTTTTCTAGTGATAGGGTCACCTGCCGAAAGAAGTTCCAAAATTACACCAAAACCCCTCCAACCAAACAAAACCAGTCAAGCTGCGCATACCAAACCCCTTGAATCTTCACATCTTTCGGCACCTTCGACCCCAAACCAGTATCCGATGGCTGAATGTGCTAACCGTCACAATTTTGTATCAGTAAACTTGTTGGTACTAAGCAAAATGATACCACTAATTCTTATAGTGGTTTTGATGAGTATTGACAAAATTAAATGAATATTTTCCTTAATTATATATTGGTCTCTGTGTATCTTTCTATTACTTGCTTATTGACAGGTCGTCCTAAAAATCAGCAATCATATAATTAACCAGTACAATTGATTTATAAGGCAAGTTACTGTAGGAATTTTACAAAGCTTGAAGACTACTATTAAAGGCTATAAAAAGGAACTCGACCAAAGTAAAGTATATTGAGCTTACAACCTTGATTATTACTTGTGCACACAGAGTACCCTTGTAATATCTCATAGTGTGTAATATTTGGAGTCTGCGTGCCTTTATTTCCAAGTTCTAACCTTTTTTGTTTTGTTAATTATTCTTTTACTCATTTAAAATTCGATGTCTCTAAACGTAAATAATTAAATATATGAGTACATTAATCCAGCATATATACTTTGCCAGCCACTATCTAGCAATTACTAATTATCCCATTTCAATTAATAATTCCAATTTCCAATCATCTTCAATATTATAAAATCCTACGAGGTAGCTAGCTGTGGATGGAAATAGCCAGATAAGGCGGCACTAATTCATTGTAAGGTCAACTATCCATGATAATGCCTCCCCATAATAATAAACATATAAGAAGCGTCAACTCCCAAACCCATGAAAATGCTTGCCCTTCTCATGTGTTTCTTCACAGTGTGGGTAAAAATCGTCCCGTAACTTAGAATTTTTTGGGGTTTCAATCCTGTCGTTTATCATCTACTTATGTGCCGTAACTTTAAACTTTTTGCAATTTTTGTCCTATTTAATTATTTCCAGACGAGTTTGGAATTTACCCAACTGATCACCTGGAAATTCTCCGGATGGAAAAATTGTCAACATCGTCGCTGGTACGGTGAGATATCTCATCACAACTGTTGGATTCTCCTTGTTTATCTATGTGTGGATCCTCATCACATCAATTCAGAAAGATAATTTCTCAAAAAAGCATCCAATTTTTTTCACCATCTACATCTATATATGCTAGTCCATTGATGAATATTGAGTAATTTTGAAAAGTTTTTTTTTTCAATTGATGTGAGGTCTTGACCTATATAATTAACGAGAAGAATCCAATATATGGTTGTGATTGAATGTACTACAGGCGATCAATGTTAGCGATTTTTCCAGTAATTTTTCTGACAAAAACTAGAGATTCCGGCAAAAATAGGACCACAATAACAAAAAAGTTACAGGACCGAAACCCAAGCAAGATCAAAGTTACAGGAAAAAATTTGCAATTTATCCCATATGTATGCATGTAGATATGTACATGTTAATTTTAAATATTTACAAATTTCGACATTTTTTATGGATTCTGCAGGGAGGTCGTTGCAGAAGAAGTATATGAGAGAAAAAGTTGATCATCTTACACGCAACTTTTTGTTCTCTAATAACAATATCAAAGTGGGAGCTGTTTCCCGCGCCACAAATATTTCTTACAATGGCAAAATAAATTCCAATGATGGTTTGTGTTACATTTCTGTTGTAATATATATATTCTTTTGTAAATATTCGATTTCATGTGGGGTATAATTGTAATTATTTGATTAAGACGGTCCTAAATTGTAAATTAACAAATTCCTTTAGGGTTTAAGTATAATTTTCCTTTTTGTAGTAGATATCTCATATAATTATAATTAATCAGTAATTTAAATTTGTTATAATATTCATATATATATATTTGTATGGTATATTGATCAGTATCAAGGTTGAATGCATTATGCACAAATTATCCATGGTTGAGCGAGGAGAAAGAAGATCCCTGCAAATGGACTTGGATAATATGTAACATGGATGACATACCACGGATAACAGCTTTGTAACCATTATTTAATATTTCAATTTTATAACTTGTCAATTAATTTCCTAGCTTCAAGGAATTAATTAAACACATTTATATTATTATATTGTTTGTCACCAAATATATTCATTAATAAACATGCATGCAGGTATCTTTCTGGCAAAACCCTGTCTGGATCTCTTCCCGATTTCAGTTCTATGAGTGCTCTTCAGAGCATGTAGGTGAATATATATATGCAAATACAAGTTAATTTAATTATTTAATTTTTAAGGTTAAATTTTGAGTACTTAATTATTTGCAGAGATTTATCTTATAACATTCTTACTGGACCCATTCCTTCATTCCTCGGCACATTTCATGATCTGGAAGAACTGTATGTCGTTAACAATCAATTAACAAAGTGTTATCTATCTATGAAGTATTTTCGATAAAAATGAATGTACGTATATTATCTGATGATGAACAATAAGATACATATTTGATGATGTCGGTTTTTGGTAAGTGATCAGGGTCAACCACGTGGCCTCGATCTGTCAGTTGAATTTGTAGAGGGGAGTCCGACTTTGACCTGAAAAGCACTAGCACTGGGTAACTTGGCCGGAGGGGATTGTCTCCGGCGTAGCCCCTCCACTGAATTAAGTCAGTCTTTGAATATAATATTCGCAAAGGGAGGTTGGAGCAATTAATTAGAACTTACCAACCATAATAAATGATGGGGGTATTTATAGGGTGACTTCACACACACTGAGTACATTGTTTGTATGTGCATTAATGGCCTCGACTGTGGGGCATTTAATGCCTGTGCCTCGAGTCAGATTCATTCCTTAATAGGAGGGATTGTCTGTCACTTCAGGCAGTACAGAGTACGGAAGGCAGTCAGAACTAATGCGGCGCAATTAATGCAGCTACAGTGTGGTCGACTGTGTGGAGATGGGACAGGTTCGAGCCCACTGACCTCGACCCTTAAGGCACGCTCTTGGGGAGAAATAGCGAGTCGAGGATCGATTCTCGAGCGTGGTACGGTCGAGCTAGGGACCTTAGAGACTTCCGAGCCATTATGACAGTCGAGCTATCAGGCCGAGCCATGTGGTCGATCGCCGAGCTTGTTCTTGGGCCACGTGGGGGTTGGCCTTTGACTAGATAGACGTGGGGATTGACTCTTTAAGAGTGCGCCACGTGTATTCTCCGAAATATTCCCCATCACGAGTCCCCCAAGTTCCGGTCGAATATATTCGACCGGGATTTGAAATCGATCGCCATTTTGAAGCTCGATACACGTGGCCATTTTAGGTTGGGCCACGCAACCCGGTATTACCGTTATACGCAACCGACAATAAAGTAGGTCGACCCTCGGCTTGTTCTCAAAAAACGCGCTTGTTTCGTCAGCGCTATGAAGAGCAATTATGGCGACTTTTCGCATTCCGAGGCAAGAATATTATAAATAAGGGCCTAACCCTATTCACATTTCTTACATTCTCTGAATATTTACTCCGAGCGGAAGCACTTTTTAGCGAGAAAATCATTCGAGCGAAGGAACTTGATTCGAGCGTAAACACAAATCATCCACTTTCTAGGTAACCCTCGACCCTCAACTCTACACTTTTTTTACAATTTATAAAATGTCTGGAGCGTCAGAGGGATCTAGTGAGAGGGTGAGGGACTACGCAGCAGGCTTCGACGTAGTCGACTTAGGGTTTGACACCGAGTCAGAGTCGGAGGCCGAGGTCTCGTCCCGAAGGGTCGCGGGTTTAAGTGGGGACAAAACCACATCCACTAGTGGTCGCGAAGAAACGACCCTCGACCAGTCACGCGGTCGAGCTGCATTTCTGCCCCAGCGCGTGTATCATAGCAAGGCTCCCTCCATTGCCAAGGGAAAATCCAAGGTGGGAGGATCGAGAGATGCTGGGGTCGAGCCCCATCAGTCGGAAAGGGGAGTACCTGCTCCTCATGATAGCATAGTCGGAGAAGTTTCAGAGGAGCAATTCGACAGGATTGCCGATCGACTGAATCTGCCCGAGCCCTACGCCATCCGAGCGGCGACTAAGGACGACATCCTGGGTCGACAAGCTCGTGGGGAGATTGCCGTCAACTACAATGCGGTGATGAACGGTTTCCGTCTGGTCGGGAACACCCAATACACCAGCTTGTTCCGGGCTTTGCGAGTTTGCCCCAGCCAGATGACCGCTAATTGCTTCTCCCTTATCTCCTGCTTCTTCATACTGATGACGATCTTGAGACTCGAGCCGACGTTGGCTCGATTCTTCCAGATGTTCACACTCTCCGCCTCTTCCTCCTCGGGCGAGGGATTTTACAGCTTGTCTCAGAAAAGGGGCAAGAAAATATTCACCATCCCGACCTCATCCCATGGCGATCACTGGAAGACGGAGTTCGTGATCGTCCAGCACCGTGACGGGTTTCTCATCCCGACCCAATGGGAAGAAAATCGACCCCCGACCCTTCAACCCTCAAAGGATGAGGACCTTGAGGAGTCACTCGAACTGATTATGGGGTTTTTGGGTCGGGAAGTGTGCTCCGACCAAGTCTTGCTCGACTATAGGACTTTCTGCAGCGAGGAAAACCTAGCGGCCGCGGGGATCGGTCGCGGACGAGTGTGGGAGGGATTTGTTTTGGGTATAGATCATTTTTGCTTTTATATATGCTGAGCACACTTTTCTTAACTGCTTCTAATCGACTTGCTTTTTGTGCAGATACCAGTATCCTAATGGCATCCAGGACCTCCTTCCTTCAGAGCCTGGGCAAAGCTCTTTTGCCCGAGCACGAGCTGGCGACCGCGGAGAAGTTGGCGGAACTCAACGAGGCCGTTCAAAGTCGGCCTGATCTTCCTGCAGCCGAGCCCCCGATCCTCGGCGCTGACACAGGAGCGGGGCTGCAGTCCCCCAGACAAGGCCCCGGGCTCGGCAAGGGGCTATTCAAGAGGCCCGCGGCAGAATCTAGCCGGGCGGTCGGCCTAGAAGAGGAGGAGGAGGAGGCCGAGCCTCTAACTCGCAAAAGAGCTGCTCCCAAGCCTGCCCGCAAACCTGCCCCTCCATCCAAAAAGTTGAAGGGCAAAGGGTTGACTAGCGAGGCCCTCCCAGTGGAAGACTCGGGCTCTGAGACGAGCGCCGAGTTCCTGGCTCGTCACATCAAGGATTATCTTCCAGTGGCCGAGCCACACTTCCCTAGAGGGGTCCCCGAGCTGGTCGGGGGACAGCCCCGATCCCTTCTCAGCGCAGGGTCGGACTATGAGGCCGTGAAGGCCATCTGGCGGTCGGTAGCAACTGAGCCCGACCACAAGCGCATGGCAGAATGGTCGTTAGAGACCTTCGAGCGTAACCTCGCCACCGCCTTTATGTCTGTAAGTGATTCTTATATTTTGTTTATTAATCCCAAGTGATTTCACTCGGCTTCGAATTAAATTTCCTTCTTTTGGTCGACTTTGCAGCGCACAGCCCCGATCGCTCATGGATTGGTGCAATATGCGAAGGACCTCCGCTCGAGGAAGCACTTTTACAAGAGCAAGTGCCTCGAGCTTAAGAAAGAAATCGAGGAGCAGAAGGAGGGCGGCGATTGGAAAAGACAAGCCCAATGATTTCAGCAGTCGGCTCAACTGCTCGAGGAGGAGAACAAGGAGCTCAAGGCGAAGGAGGTCGAGCTTTCGAGGGCTGTTGAGGAGCGAACCCTTGAAGTCTCAAGGCTCGAGGGTGAGGCCCGATCCCTCAGGCTCGAGGCCCAAGAGGGTTTTGTAAAGGGGCAGGCGGCTGGTCGAGCGGCGGCCGAGCGCGAAATGGAGGCCAGGTACTGCCGCAAGGCTCGGGGCTTCCTTCAAAAAGCCTAGATGGCGATGGGCCGTGAAGAAGTTTGTGGAAGGGCCCATGTTCGAGAAGGCCAGCGCCATTAAGACGTTTGATGATTTCAAGGATGGCCATGCGCTCTGCCTGGCCCAGTTACAGGCCCAAAACCTGATCATCCCAGGGGCTGATCTCTCCAAGGTCGGGATTGCCGCAGCCGACCCTCGCCCTCAGAAGCAAGCCGCCCCCAACGCCGAGGCTCAAGCGGTAGTGACAAAGACTACCGTCGAAACCTCCGAGCCTGATCAGCATCCGTATGGCTTCGTGGTCCAAAGGCTCCTGGCCGAGCTCATGAAGAAGCCGTACGACGGGAAGGACGAACCGCTGGAGCCCACTATGGATCGCCTATTCCCCTCTGTCGATCCGAACGAAGCCGATCCTGAATGGTCTGCGGCGGAGCTCGAGTGGTTGAGCTCTCTGGCGCTCGAGGCTGGCCCGAGCGAGTCGGCGGCCCCTGCCGATCCTTGACCCTTTTCCTATTTTGACTTGTAATAGGATTCTTCCGTCGAGCGATAGGCTCGAGTCTTGTTGTAAATTATTGATTTAATGAAATTTAGTTTTTTCATTGTCTATTCACTTGCTTTTTATCTTTCACTTGCAACCTCAGTTTCCTTGTTGAAGCTTAACTTCAAACAAGAGTTGTTCTAACTTTGTGGGCTCGAGCTTTACGCTCGAGTCCCCGACTCCTTGGTTGAAGCGTAACTTCAACCAAGAATTGCTTTAAACTTTGCGGGCTCGAGCTTTACGCTCGAGTCCCCGATTCCTTGGCTGAAGCGTAACTTCAACCAAGAATTGCTTAATGCATGATCTTTGACAGTTGCTGCTCAAACAATAATTCTTATGATGTATTCGACATGAGCATAGCTGTTACAAATAGGGCCCTTCGAGGGGAGTTACATATCCAAATCCTGTAAGGATCGGTTCTAGGGATAATACAATTTTAAATTGTAGGCATTCCACAGTCGAGGCAACTCCTCGGATTCCGAGCCTAAGGTTTCCAGCCTATATGCGTTATTTTTGGCGATTCGTGCAACACGATACGGCCCACCCCATTTTTTCTCGAGCTTCCTAACTTTTCTCGAAACCTCCACCTTTTTCAGGACAAGATCGCCCACTTGGAAGCTTGATGGTCGAACGTTTTTGTTGTAGCTTCGAGCGGCAGCCGCCTTGTGTTGCTGCATTCGTCCCAACGCACGATGGCGCTTCTCCTCAATGAGATCTAGCTCGAGCGCTCGCCCTTCGTTGTTTTGGGCAAACTGGAAGTGTGAGACTCGAGCGGTTTCGTGGACCAACTCCGTAGGAATCATGGCTTCCGACCCATAGACCAGCAAATGGAGTCTCGCCTGTGGCGGTTCGCGGGGTGGTCCTATAGGCCCATAAAACTTCATCGAGCTCGTCTGCCCATGCCTTTTTTTTGGCGTCAAGTCGAGCACTGAGACTTCGGAGGATGGTGCGGTTGGTCACTTCCGCTTGCCCATTTGCTTGTGGATATCCAACTGAAGCAAAGCGCTGGTCGATCCCGTGATCCCTGCACCATTCTTTCATCTCATCGGCTCGGAATTGAGGTCCATTGTCGCAAATTAGGATGCGGGGCACTCCGAACCGACATACTAAGTTCCTCCATATGAAGTTTTGGATGACCTTAGAGGTCGTCTTCCTAACGGCTATTGCCTCGACCCACTTGGAAAAGTATTCAAAGGCCACGATGCAATATTCGGCCTGTCGCACGGTGGATGTTGGAAGTGGTCCCACAATGTCGATCCCCCATTGATCAAACGGCCATGAAACATCGACCGCTATCATTTCAGCGGCATGCTTGTGGGAATAATTTCCCGTCTTTTGGCACTTGACGCAGCGTTTAGAATATTTTTCAGCGTCTCGCTCGAGGGTCGGCCAGAAATAGCCGGCTCGCGTTACTTTCCTGGCCAGAGATCGACCTCCCGCGTGGTTGCCGCAACTTCCCGCATGGATCTCGTAGAGAACTTCTTCAACTTGCGAGGGTCGGAGACACCTCATTGGGGGTCGACGGTTACCGCGCTTGTAAAGTCGACCTTCGAGATCGAGGGTGTATCTTGAGGCTCGATGCCGTAGTCGTCGAGCGGCGTTTCGATCTTGTGGTAGCACCCCGTCCCTTAGATATAGCACGACTTCGTCGAGCCAACAGGGCTCCTCAGGGTCGATTGTGATTATGGCTGCCTCGGGCCCGTCGATGGCTCGTCGATTGGAGATTTTGAAGGTGATTTCGTGCTCTTCTGTGCCCTTAAGGCCGCTTGCAAGTTTTGACAATATGTCGGCTCTAGTGTTTTCTTCACGAGGCACTTGACTGATCGCAAATGTAGCGCCCCTTTCCATAGAAGGAGAAAGGACACCACATCCGCACCAAGACGAACTCCTAAACAAGGTAAATGTACTCCATTCAAAAATTCATCTCGGCGAACGGCAAGCACTCAATCAAACTCCGGCAACAACAACACAACGCCCCAACAACAACAACAATAATTAGAGAAATGCGGAAGCGAATTCATAAACAATAGTTTAATCATAAAAGCCATCAATGGCTCAATTCACTATCCCACATCAGGGGCACATTGGTACATAAGGTAATCATAATGTTAAATACGGTAATTCGAATCAATTCAGAAAGTAAAGACTCGACTGTTGTTGGGACACTGACAAGACAAGAGACAAGAGCCGACCTAGACCTGCTGCTGCCGACTGACAAGATAGGTGACACCGCCACCTGTCTACCTGAAGCAAGAACCAAAATAGAAGGGGTGAGTATAAAGGATACTCAGTAAAGGGGGGGTAATACAATATAGGTATTGATCACAGTTCGTCATTTATTTATTAAAACCAAAGAGGGGTGAATGTTACTTGTTTTCATAAAGATACATACAATAATATAAGTTGTAAAACTATAACACAAAGCAACATTCGGGTTCGGCTTTATTTGAAAACACAAAAGGTTGACGAACCGGATCCTTTGAAAACATTTGCACATAAGGTCAAGCCGATTATTTTGAAATGATATTAGTTGAGTCACGAGGCCGTTACAAGTTCGAAAGACATGGCATAAATAAGTTGGAAATGATAAGAAAACGACTCGTAATTCAACTAAATAGTTTGAACAATAAGCAAGGCATAAGTTGGCGAGTTCGAGCCACGCTTCCGGGTTTTATATATATATATATATAGGGAAATACATATGCTAAATGAAGAAAACCGGAATGTGCTTCGACTTGTAACGAAAGCCGTAAATCATTTAGACAAACAAGTGATGCAATAAGTCATGCAATAATGTGTCCCGGCGAGAACGGACCCTCTCCTTATAACTCCCAATCATGAAAAACATGCAAACATATAGTCAAGTACTCCACCATCAAAAGTCGTGATCCAGTCACAATTTAAGGAAACGGGTGGTGCCCCACAACGCTACCATACATAATTTAAGGAAACGCTCAAGGCGCTACCGTCGCATTAACTTAGGTCAGTCAAACCTCCCGACTGGCCTAAGTCAATACCTAGAGTACACATCGGGATTTGCCCTAGATGCTCGTCTCCAGGCTCACCTCCTGTATAACTCCTGGGCCCCACAGTCATAATCCAGTCCATGGCTCGCTTGAAATTAATAATAATTTAGGTGGCCAAAAGGGCCATTTGAAAATAGGGAATCAGGGTGTGGGAGGCCAAATGGGCCATTCGAGACAAGGTTATATTTACGAGGTCGAGAGACCAAAATTCGCATTTAAAACAAATGGGTTTTCCTTGCCTCTAGTTGAAAATGTTTGTAAAATATTATACATATAGGTTTTGCTATGAAAAGGTTTGATTAAGCACATAAGGAATAGTAAAGGCAGTACAACAAGTGATAATAAAAACGGGGTAGTCATTTATTTCGCAAACCTATATAAGACTATGTCCTTGCCCCAGTTAAAATAAGTTTAAGCCCTTACCTGTAGCTCGACAAACGAGAAAAGCAAGCAAGCAACAATTACGATTCTCCCTCAGAGATCCCACCTGAAAACACGGGGTCTAGAGGATGAATGACTGACACGAACGAGAAAACAGACACTGACGCTCGGCTATGAAAATGCAACATGCTTAGAGGCGAAAATACAACATTTAAGCATAAAAGGACAAGTAGGGGCAAATTGGTCATTTAGCATGTAAAACGTGGAATAAACGAATAATAAGTAACATTTAATTAAATATAAACATTTAAGAATAAATTACTCAGATGGTATGATTGAAATTCTACAATAAACTTGTACAATCCATTCAAGTCAATCAATTGAATTACAACTTATCAACTTAACAACTTTTTCCAAAAGCGCAAAAGCTACAATCTAACATTCACTCATAATCCAAGTTAAATCGAACTCAAATCTCATCAATTCAACTATACAATCATACATCCACAATATTCATCAATTTACAATCATGCTACAAGTTAAAGTACAAGCAATTCAGCTTAATTGATTCGAAAAGCTAAAAGCTAGTGCGAAAGTTGACATATATACATAATCATACAAAAATGGTCATAAAAGACAAACGGTAAATTGGATTGAGGTAATACCAGCGCCGTTAGAACCGTTGCGTCGAGACGATGAATCTGTCCGAAGACACCGTCGCCGGATTCTCGCCGGAACAGTGCCAAAACCGCCGACCACCGTCTGTCGCCGCCGGACCGCCACCGATGCAGTCGGACCCTTATACTCAAACGTTTCTCTCGTCGAGCCCGTCACTTCCCCCAAGCCCGTTTCTCAATCCGGTCACTCACCGGAGTTTAATTTCGGTTTGAAGCTCCAATAGACCCTAAATCCAAGAATCAAAATTACTCAAAATCGGGCTATCGAATTCGCGAATGGAGTTCGTAGAAAGCTTACCCACGTCGAGAAGGTTGGAAAGCACCTAAAGATCGACGAAAATAGTGACCGGAGCACGCCGGACCACCACCTCGGCCGCGGCTCCTCCGCGCGCCGCCTGAAAATGGACGGAGCGCCGCCGTCCGGGGGAGTCACGCCACGAGACCACCACCAATCTTCTCGTCTTGTCACGCCGGTCCGAACCTTGGTGGTCCGCGACGGTGGCGCCGCCTGAAACGTCGCCGGAGCTCCGCCGACGCCGGGCCTGAAAATGGGCCGTATCTCCGCCGTCGGTAGTCGGATGGACTCAAGACCACCGGCAATGGATTCCTCTCGCCGAAACGGTTCAGACCTGACCGGTCCCAAGTCTCGCCGTCGCCGGAAAAAGGCAGATCGGAAAATATGCCGCCGATCTGTTCTCCCGCCGCTACGCAGTCGTCGCTGCTCCGATGGCCGGGAAAATAGTACGGTTGGATTCGTCTCGTCGATACGGTCGTCTGGACATATGATTCGTCGAATTCCGACAACGTTGCAAAAATCGTGTTTGGGAGAGGATGGCTCGTCGTTCGATGATTGTCGGTGTGTATGGTTTCTAAATATGGAAGGTTACTATATATATATTTTTTTGAAAAACGACACAAAAATGCAAAGTCTCGGAATTAGGCGTACTTAGTGTCAAAATGACCGTAATGGAGAGCTTAACAAGGTTTGAGGTTCGTTTCGTGAAAATTCGGGCATTTACAAAAAGTCAATATCGAGTGGGGTCAAAGTGTAAGTAATTTTGGGCCAAAAATGCAATATTTTGAAAATATAATTTTACGAATAATATTTGGAACCTCGATGAAATATATCTTTAGAACATTGGATTCCGGTCCAACGTGCACTGTTAAATTACTAAATTCGATTAAACGAGCTAAAAATATAAATTTACCAAATTGACTCTAGTTAGTGACAAAATGATGCAAATATAATTCTTATTAATGCTACGAGTTTTAAAAGCCAAATTAATGGTTTATGAAAAATTCTTTAAATGCAAGAGTTGGAAAACGTGTAATTATGAAGGACGTCGGGACCGTAAACGGTCCGAATATCGATAAACGTGCTAATTCTGAGTTTGGGAATTATGGGTCGTTATAGCAAAGCTGGTGAATCGGGGCGTTAATTTACGCACTTCTTCCAAGTATTTGACCATATTTTCCTCTCGGGCCTCACAGAGTCCCTGGACTTGGTGTGCAACGAGTTGTGAATCGGTAATAACGGCAATCGACTTGGCCCCGCTCTCGAGCGCGATTTTCAGTCCTGCGATGAGCGCCTCGTACTCCGCTTCATTATTGGTGATCCGAAAGTCTAGATCAATGGCAAAGTCCAGATCCAATCCATCGGGATTTGTTAAAGAGATCCCTGCGCCCCCACCCTGGGCGGTCGACGACCCGTCGACCTTCAGGAGCCAATGGGTGTTCTTGCTTTTAGGTGTCTTGGCTACAGTTGTTTTTTCAACCAGGAAGTCCGCGAGGACTTGGGCTTGCGCGGCGACCCTGGGTTGGAAAGTGATACCAAATTGCCCAAGCTCGATCGCCCACTTGATCAGTCGACCCGAGTTATCTGGTCTAACCATCACTTGCTTTAGTGGTTGGTCGGTAAGGACCACGATCTCGTGCGCTTGAAAATATGGGCGTAGCTTCCTTGAAGAGACCACTAGGGCCAGTGCAAACTTCTCGATCTCTAGGTATCGAGTTTCGGCTCCGTGTAGGATCTTGCTAACGTATTACATTGGGAGGTGTTTCCGATCCCTGATGGTTACTAGAACCGAGCTTATGGTTTCGTCTGAGACGGCGAGGTAGAGATAGAGTATCTCCCCTTGCTCGGGCTTGGTGATCAGCGGAGCTGATGCCAGGTATTTCTTTATTTCCCCGAAGGCTCGGTCACACTCCTCCGTCCACTCAAACTTGCTCACATCTCTCAATATCTTGAAGAAGGGCAAGTTACGCTCGGACGATCGAGAAATGAACCTATTGAGCGCCACGATTCGTCCAACCAACTGCTGGACCCCTCTGATGGTTTCTGGTCGAGATATGTTAATTATGGCCGAGATTTTCTCTGGGTTGGCCTCGATCCTTCGTTGGCTTACCATGTATCCTAGGAACTTTCCTCCTTTAACCCCGAACACACACTTCAAGGGGTTGAGCTTGAGACGATGCTTCCTTATCAAGGCAAACATCTCGCTTAGGTCACTCTGATGATTTTCCGCCTTCAAACTCTTGACGATCATGTCATCTACATAAACTTCGACCGTCTTTCCCAATAATGGATCAAATATGAGGTTAACCAGCCTTTGATAAGTGGCCCCTGCATTTTTGAGCCCGAATGGCATTACTTTAAAACAATATATCCCCTTGACGACGATGAACGCCGTGTGTTTTTGGTCTTGGGGAGCCATCCTGATCTGATAATACCCATGGAAGGCATCCATCATGCTCATTAGCTCACAGCCGGCGGTCGAGTCGACTAGTTGGTGGATCCGAGGCAAAGGGTAAGGGTCCTTAGGGCACGCTCGATTGAGGTCAGTGAAATCGTTGCACATCCGCCATTTGCCTCCTGTTTTGGCCACGAGGACCAAGTTGCAGAGCCAGTCGACGTATTTCTCTGGAGTGATGTATCCAGCATCGAGCAACTTGTTGACTTCCTCCTCGATGATCGAGTTGCGGACGATGCTCTGGGTCCTTAGCTTCTGCTTTATGGGTTTGAAGGCAGGGTCGATGTTCAGGTAGTGCGAGATTACTCTCGGGTCGACCCCTTCTAAATCTTTGGCCTTCCATGCAAAGACATCCACATTATCTTGAAGGAAGATGGTAAGGCACTCCAATTATCTTCCCTCGAGACTCGCCCCGACCCTGGTGGTTTTTTCCCGATCCTGAGGATCGAGTTGGACCAACTGAGTGTCCTCCGCTGCCGATAGTCGGGACTCGTCCATCTTCCTTTTCTTTCGAGCTTCGTGAGTACTTATTTTGGAGCGCGAGGCTCCATCCCCTTTCGGGTCGACAATTCTTTCGTCGTCATCTGCATCATCCATGATGAGATCACCTAGTTTGAGCACATTTTCTGTGGGGGGTCGAGCGTCGTTAGCAATTGCGTAGCAAGCCCAAGACTCGGCCAAATCGCAACACACCTCCCCGATCCCGTAGGGAGTCGGGAGTTTGATCTTTTGGTGGTAGGTCGAGATGACGGCCTTGAAATCAATGAGGCCGGGTCGACCTAAAATCATGTTGTAAGGGAAGTTGGGGATATCGACGACGACCCAATTAATTTCCATCGTCGTTCGAGCGGGGTGGATGCCCATGCAAGTTAACATTTTGAGCTGGCCTTTTAGGGCGATGATCGAGCCACCAAAGCCTTTCAGGGTTGTTTTTACTGGCTCGTATCTTAATTTACTCAAATACATTCGCCCAAGAGTCGAGTAAAGGACAATGTTTGCGCTAGCTCCAGTATCAACCAAACATTTACTTACAGCATAGTTTGCGATATCTAAAGTTACCACCATCGGACAACTCGGCGTTACGCCGTCCCGATGGGGATCTAGATGAAAGTCCCTATCGCTAAATGCTACTTCTTTTTGCTTCCATTCTTCCCCCGGCTCGACTTGCAGCATTTCGTGAGGGCCATGAAGACTGGTTTGGGCTCGACGAATCCCTCTCTTCCTGGCAGTCTTGGTATCCCCACCGTCGGGTCCTCCCACAATCATATCAATTCGACCGTGGGTTGGTGCGTTCTGGATCGTGCTAGGGGTAGCGGCCTGCTTTCCTTCACGTTGATTTCGCTTAGGTAGGGGCGATCGAGACTCAGATCTCGACCGTCGATCTTCCTTCTCACTGCAACGCCGCTCGCGCCCTCGATCCTTATTCCTCTTCATCCTTTTAACAAACTCGGCCAGGTGCCCCCCTTGGATGAGCCTCTCTATCTCATCCTTCAGCTGGTTACAATCGTTGGTATCGTGTCCGGGCTGATCGTGGAACTCACAGTATTTGGAGTCATCGACCTTCCGTAGGTTAAGTTTCAGCTTCTTGGGGTAGTTGAGGAGTTTCCCGGGGATTTTTGGAAGGATATCCCCTATCGCGCATATTAGGGGCTCATATTTCTCGCGGTCGAGCCGTCGAGTATTCGAGCTCCCTTCAAACCGAGCATTGCTTTCCTGTCGACCCTTATTCTTCCCTCGACTTGTAGGCGGACTCTGATTTCGAGCGCTGAGGGATCGGTTGTAGTAGTTACTGTGGGCTGGGGCTCGACCGATGCTCCTCAACATGGCTTGGCCGTGGTTTGCCCAGTAGCTTCCCTCAATCTCCTCGTAGTCCATCCATTTTGTAGCGCAATCTTGGATGTCCCTCAGGCTGTTTATGGGAACTCTACCAAGGATATCCTTGGTGAAGTCTCGGCAATGACAGTTTTTTCCCAAGCCGCTGAGGACGACTGCCAGGTCTGGCGGCGCGACTCGGACCAATTCTGCATTGAATCGAGTGAAGTAATCCCTTAGGGATTCATCCACTCCTTGGACGATGGAATCTAAACGGGACACCCCGAGCCTATCTTGGATCAGAGGGGAGAAGTGGCCTTCGAGCGCTGTGGAGAGCTCGTCGTACGATTTTATGGAGGCAGGAGGTTGCCTGAGAAACCAATCGAGCGCCGCCCCTTTGAAGGTTGTGACCAGGACCTTCGCCCATGTGTGTGGAGTATGGGGGAACAAGTTCATCGATAGCTCGAAGCTGGTTATATGGTCGCCAGGATCGGTTTTCCCATCGTAGATAGGAAGGTCCCGAGGTATGGCCGTCGACCCAGGGTCCTCGCTGAGGATCTCCTCTGTGAACGGCGATAGAGGCTGTCGCCGGCTTCGAGCGTTACGCTCGGGTACCCATTGCTCATTACGCACCACGTTGAGTCGAGGGGGGAGCCTGTCTCTCAAGTCCCCAAATGGTGGGATACCGGCATATTTGTTCGTTAACCTCTCCCTGACCGGAAGTCGAGGGGGAGGGGGACGTCTAGCGTCTCGCATGAGTCCGCCTGTAGGGCGGACAGGATGTGGTTGTGCGAGTCGTATGGGCTGTGAATATGCCCTTCTGCGATCGGGAGGTGGGGGGACGTAGTCCCTT
This sequence comes from Verbena officinalis, assembly GCA_958496215.1. NCBI lineage: Eukaryota > Viridiplantae > Streptophyta > Magnoliopsida > Lamiales > Verbenaceae > Verbena > Verbena officinalis. Next base: position 5,988,563 of record OY292385.1, read on the forward strand.
TCGTTGATCTGATCGTCGTATTCCTCTCGATCATATTCCTCATCGTAGTAGCCTTCCTCCTCTTCAGGCTCGTTCTCCTGCTCGATGACACGCGCCTTTCCCGACCTTTGGACCGTGTGGCCATTGTTCTCGTCTTCCCCCTTGGGGGAATGGTCGACGGGGTAGCGCGGAGGTCGGGCAGCCTCAGGCCTCCGACCCTCGTTCCCCCTTCCTATATGAGTTTGAGCTCAAGGGAGTGACGGGGGTCGAGATAGTCGATACTGTACTGGGGGAGGCTCAGTGACATTGACTGTGAGAGAAATCGTTCTAATGGGCCTCCCAGCCTCGAGGGCCTGCCTAGCCTCCTCATAAACCTGACTGGTATATGCGACTAAGTCTTGGGCTGATGGTTGAGCCGGAAGTACGACTGCGGGTAGATCCGCGCATGAAACAGCGTCTTCCTCCGCCCCGTTAGGAGGGTTTGCCCCCTCAGGGCGGTCGATGTTTTCAAGTTGGGTGGCGAAGGCCGCCTGCTCTTCAGCAGCCGCGGCGGCTCGATCGGCCTCGATCTGAGACCGAGTCTTGATGACGCTGTGGGTGCTTTTTGTTTTATTGTTCACCATGGCTAACGCTCGATTGCTCAAAGGTCGAAAGTGGTTATTCCCACAGACGGCGCCAAACTGATGATGTCGGTTTTTGGTAAGTGATCAGGGTCAACCACGTGGCCTCGATCTGTCAGTTGAATTTGTAGAGGGGAGTCCGACTTTGACCTGAAAAGCACTAGCACTGGGTAACTTGGCCGGAGGGGATTGTCTCCGGCGTAGCCCCTCCACTGAATTAAGTCAGTCTTTGAATATAATATTCGCAAAGGGAGGTTGGAGCAATTAATTAGAACTTACCAACCATAATAAATGATGGGGGTTTTATAGGGTGACTTCACACACACTGAGTACACTGTTTGTATGTGCATTAATGGCCTCGACTGTGGGGCATTTAATGCTTGTGCCTCGAGTCAGATTCATTCCTTAATAGGAGGGATTGTCTGTCACTTCAGGCAGTACAGAGTACGGAAGGCAGTCAGAACTAATGCGGCGCAATTAATGCAGCTACAGTGTGGTCGACTGTGTGGAGATGGGACAGGTTCGAGCCCACTGACCTCGACCCTTAAGGCACGCTCTTGGGGAGAAATAGCGAGTCGAGGATCGATTCTCGAGCGTGGTACGGTCGAGCTAGGGACCTTAGAGACTTCCGAGCCATTATGACAGTCGAGCTATCAGGCCGAGCCATGTGGTCGATCGCCGAGCTTGTTCTTGGGCCACGTGGGGGTTGGCCTTTGACTAGATAGACGTGGGGATTGACTCTTTAAGAGTGCGCCACGTGTATTCTCCGAAATATTTCCCATCAATATTATTTTTCTCTTTTCTCAAAATTAGGTACTTGGAATATAATTATTTCACTGGACAAATACCGGACTCTCTAGCATGCGACAAGATCTTGAAATTAAGGTAACCTCAAGTGATCGATGTACAAAATTTATTAGGAAAATTATAGATGTAAATTTGTCCCGCGTTAGGCAAATCAGTTGATCTGTCCGAATTTTGTTTTGCAATTATATATATATAACCTGTTTGAACTTTTGTAATTTTAGTTCGATTATTGCCAGAAAATGCAAAAATCGCCGGAATTTGACATATATATATCAGAGGTCTAATCTGAAGATCATTTTCGATTTTTTTTAGAAAAATTGCGTTGTTGGTTGGCACCCATTGGCACCTAAAAAGATAATTAATACCATAATCTAATGGATGCTAACATTACAATTTTTCCATAGAAATTTTAAAGCGCAATTTATGATGATATGATTTGATTTTATATCTTTATAATTATTGTCTTTAATTAACTGTTAAACAATAATCGAGATATATACACATCTAGTGCGTGTCATATCCTCCATCAAACACAACCAGCACTTATTATACCGATGGTAGCAGTAGTAATTATGCAGAAACTGCAACCTCAACAAAGAAGCTTGCTATCATACTCCGAGCCACACTTTTGGCGTTCCTCGTTTTCAGGATTTTTGTCGGAATTTATGCTTATTTTCACCACAATTCTAAAGTAGCTGCTGCCGTTGCTGAAGCATCAAGAACTGCAGGTTAATTTAGCACCAATTACTCGTGCATCTGACTTAATTTGGCCACATATGAAAATTAGAGTGTGTTTGGCGGCTAAGCTTATTTTAAAGAGCTTATAAAACTCTATTATTTTATAATAAAAAATGTTTTCTTAGAGTTACTTGGTAGCTTGTAGCGCCTAAATCCCAATGTAGTTTGGATTGCAAAGTGCAATTAATCCTAAATTCGAATTCTAAACAGTAAAAAATTAATGGTAAACCAAAGCTCGATCATAAGATTGACCCCAGCTCTTGAAAATCTTATAAACTCGTAACTTTAATTAAGGGATAATTACATTTACACCCCCTCGACTTAAGGGTAAATACAGCTAGATTTCTTATACTATTGGAAATTACAGAAACACTCCCTCGACTATGGCTCTATCTAACACTTAGGTCCTGCCGTTAGTCATTTTCTTATTTCCATGTAGATTCTAACGTCCTATTAACTCGACAAAAACTTACTTATTTCACTGATTTCATGTATAGCAAACACTATAACAAAAATGTTATGGATAATTTAGTCATTCACAACTTTTCGTAAAGTTTTTAAAGTTTTCGTTAGGGTTAGAGGATTTATTTGTAATTTCCAATAGTACAGGGAGTCTAACTGTATTTACCCCTAAGTCGATGGGGTGTAAGTGTAATTATCTTTTTAATTAAAAACGTAAAAGACAATAATTTCAAAAATTAATAGTCGGATTAATAATAATTAAATTCGTAAAAGCAAGCAAAACAAAAACACCAATACAAGATACCCCGACCCAAATAGACTCGCAGCCATCAGATCCTCAATAACGAACTTAATAGCAACAAAACAAAAGCATTAATTAACACAATGTCATTGTCACAGCGGTTGTAGGAAATTTCCTCTCACATACATATTTCTTTGACTTGTCTTGTTGCTTAGTCAGTCAATGTTTTATTAAAAATAGTACGACAAAGTATTTAAAACTTGTTACAAAATGGCATCTTTGCATATCATATAGTCTGAGTTTGAAAAAAGAAAACAATTTATACTAGCTCCAAAAAAAGGTTATCGTATGATGTCATGTTGTGTCAGACAGTATCTTTATAGTGGTAAATATTGAAAAAATTATGATTGCCATATCGTGCCCGTGCTCAGAATCCATAATAGAAAATGGATCGATCAACTTAATCCACAGCTTAATTAGGAATGAGATGCACATAAGTCATAACAAGATCCGAAATGAGTGCTACATTAATTAGTCACCTTGCACTTCATTTGTTAACCAAAAATAACCATTAATTAATTACTACTTCATTTACTATTCCAAAACAAAAAGTATAGCAACGCTATGAACAAATATAGTACATAATACATAAACACTAAAAGTGTACTATTACCAAAACCATGACAAATATAATCATAGTAAAAATCATCAGTCCCACCAAAAGGAGTATAGAAATCCCCAAGAATATAGTCTCTTCCACTCAACAATCCAATGCTATTGATCATATACTTTCTTGCTTTCACCAATCCCAATTTCACTTCCTCCACTCTCCCTCTCTCTTCATCACCAGTACTCTCCAAAACCACATCGACCTCCTCCAACGCCCTCAAACACTTGACAGCATTACTAGTTGCAACCATGACCCATTCCTTCATGTTCTCTATCTCGAAATAAGTCAACGATTCAACATCCGAGTCGTCTCCCATCATCCGCTTGAGTTGACTCAGCGAGCCGTCCACCCATTTTCCGCAGTCGGACATTCGGGACCGAACTAAGGAGGAGTTCTTGTTAGTACTTATTGTGGAGGGCATAGCTGCTTTAGCTATGGAAATTGTGATGTTACCGAGTTCATTGATGATGACCCGGATCGAGCCGGGGAAAATCAATCCGGGATTCGTCTCCACGAGTGTGGAATTGATGATGGAGGAGATTGATACGTAGCATAACTGAGGATACCTAGTTAGGTGGCAATAATATTTATTTGAGGCGGATTGGTGATGTTTTTTTAGGTTGAAAGAGGTGGAGAGGTAATTAGTAAGACGAGAAATGGTTGTGTTTTTTGTGCATATAGTGGATAAGATCATAGTACTAGAGACGAGGAAGATTAGAATTAGAAAGGAGGAGAAGAAGATTTTTGTCTTGCGACCCTTTGATTTGTTAATCTTGTGTTTTGGTTGTTGATTTTTGAGAAGAGTTTCGTTGCTGGAGATTGTGAAGCTAATTTCATGATCATTGGATGAGTCCATTTCCTTTTTTCTAGCTTCTCAATGGTACTGCACTGCTTGCCAAGTTTACTAGTTTATATGCTTAAAGAAGAAGTGATTAATTAATTGGAAATTTGGACTTTTCAATGATATTTCGTCGAATGTACTGTGGTGTGCCGTGTGCAAGCAAGAAAAGAGTCCTGAGATTTGGAAATTAAGGCTTGGGTTGAATTGAAGTCAACTAGTCAACTATTGCTAGTCGAGTCAAGCTTAGTGTAGATGGAAAAATACGGTCCGCATTTAATTTCACAAAATCTAATTAATTAATTATGTGACAAGTATATTAATTGGTCACTTATCCTAAAATATATATAGATCACATGACAAAACTCAGTTAATTATACTATTTCGGCCCGAGTTGGGTTTGAGTTAGATGGGTATCTTAAAAGGTGATATTCGTGCAATTTGCATGTTCATATTTTAAGATTTTCACACACTAGATCTCCTCTATTTTAATCATATTAATTATATAATTGTCACTACTAACATCTTATAAGTTTATGATTTTATTTTTATCGAAACACTTTTAAATCTTATTCTTAAAATAAAATTTAATATTTTATAAAATGTGAGAGAATATTATGAATTCTTTAAAATAAGCTTAGCCAAACACCCTCTAAATCAATCAGCTCTTCTTTTGATCTGTTTCTAATATATACATTTTGTCGATCGTCTTCCTCTATTATTATTGGGTATGGTTTCTTGGTCACAAAGTTTTACGCTTCAATGTATCTTTATTCTCGAAGAGGCCGGCTAGATGAAATAGATATGTTTATGAAGATGCGGACTACCTACACCTGATGATCTGAACAGGCAAACCCTATGAAGTTCCTACTATTCAATCCCTAGGATTGAGTTTAGGCCTTTTCCGCAGCTTAATTAGTGGAAGGCAAAGAAGCCTTTTCTTGCATGGGGCTAGCTCGAGCCACCTGTGAGATACCAGTACTCTAGAAGAGTTGGAATTCTAACATTGTGTCCGGACCAGGGGCGGTACTAGAGCCCTTGGGGCGGTAATTCTAAAAAAAAAAAATTATATATACTAAAAGATTATTTATATGATAAAATAGCTTAATCGTCCCCCTGAAAATTACATTTTGTAAGTTTTTAGCCTATTTTTAGGTGTTTTAATATCCAAATAGGGAAAAATAAGTTTAGATTTTTAACCCAATAACTAAAAAATTTCTGGTGGTCCGGACCTTCAAGGGATAGCTAGTTTGGGATAGACAGTTTCCATGGATCATATCGTACGTAGGCCTTAATTCCAAAAGGTGCCATATTACATATACAAAGCGCAGCGTTTTAAAAGACCGAAAGTTGCAAATAACCCTAAGTTACTCAACAAGACTTGTAATTAATATCTATTATATATCACAGAAGGAGAGAATACATTAATCAACTTAGTCATTTTCTAGTACTTGTTGACATAAATGCCCTCAGAAGGAAGCAGAACAAGAAAACCAAGACCAAGTATTGTAAACACAACAAAAGTATAGTAAGCACAAAGTATTCCCTAGACAACATAAACGAAGCCAAAATGCTTCCAACAGTACTTGGATCAAATATCTCATCAACATTAACATCCTTGTTCTCCAGAATCGCCAAGCTATTCATCATGTAAATCTTAGCCTTATCAACTCTCACTTTCACTAATCTCTTAATTCTCATCACATTTTTCCATCGGATCATCGTCCCATTCGACGACCGGCGCTCCAATCCATCTAAACACCTATCCACGTTATTCTTCGCCCGTTTTATAAAAGAAATAATCATATCCTTATCGATGGCCCCGATTTTCTTATCGGGGCCGACCTGAATATTACTTATCATGACAACGGACCGATTGAGTTGACTCAGTGAGTCGGTGAACAACGTTTGGCAGTCGGTTAACTCGGGCTTCGCGTACTCGTTTTCAACTTTCGAGGCGAGTTCTTGTGGGAGTGTGTTGATGATGTCGAATTCAAGAAAAGCTGCACTGGTGGAGAGTCTGATGATACCCGATGTATGAATCGGACGATGGCTGTGATTGAGTTGAGACTTTAGAGACTCGATGCAGGCCGGGTAGTAATGATGAGTGGCGCGACAGGCCGATTGGACGGCTGAGATTGAATTGGCGTCCAGGGATTGATTCTCTGCATGATTTTTGAGGACTATGAAAATTGAGATTATTGAGGTGATTATGAATATGAAGAGTGTGGTCGAGACAAGGATGAAGAATTGCTTTCTCTTTTGTACTGATCTTGAGGATTCATCTTCCAGCTGGAGGTTTACTTTGGCTTGGTCCATTGAAATTTAGAATATTGTAATGTTGAGGATGGGAGATATATTATTCTTGTTAACAAATGGTGAAATGGGAATTTATTTATTTTAAGGGATATTTACATTTACTTCACATCTGGTTTAATTATAAATTTGTCCCTCTAGTTTTGAAAATTATAAAAATATCTTTGAGGTTCATAATTCTTGTAACATTGTCGTTATGTGATTTAATTTGGTTATGTTCATACTATCGGCTTCGTCTTGTCTGTTGCAATCTATTGGTATAAGAGTCAATACAGTATAAAGTCTAGTACTCAAAGCTTCTATTATCCACATTTTCACAAATTTTACATGAATATTGAAACCTTAAGGGATATTTTGTAATTTATGAAATAAAAGAGACTAATTTATAATTATATTAAATCTCAAATTAGTGAATGTTAATTGATCTTAATTTAATTAACCTTTTATTATTTTATATATGGGTAAAAACATGTATTGTTTACCTGAAGACCACTATGTAATTCGCTATATCAATTATCAAGCAGGTGGTGGGATAACGAGTCATTGTGGAATATATCAGTTGTAAGTTATAACGAGTCAAAATGCTGATGATTACGCGTTGGAAAACTGAGGTGACTAAAGTTTGTTGACAAGGTTTCATTCGATGTAACTAAATGGGTAATGGGTAATGGGTACGATCTTTTTTTTATTTTTTATAGTGCGGTATTAGCCAAATGTATTGCGACAACATTACTATAATTTTAGATACGTACGAAAGTTGAAGCGCGTATTATATCGTATAGCAAAATATATATATAAATAATTAGAAAATATTTTTATTATCTGTAAACATTTTCAATTAATTAATCATTAGTTTGTCACTTTAAGATATTTGAGCACATATTAATTAAGTGACATTTTCACCAACTATAAATTGCATACTACTGGTAAATTGTATTTACCAGTAATTAAATTTAGAGAAAAAAATCACGTTGCCATTTAAACTAGGAGTGTTTTTACACTTTTCCATTCAAATTTCAAAAAAAATTCAATTTACCATCCGAACTTTAACAACCAATATTAATTTGCCATCTCCAGCCAAATTCTTGCATACAGGAAAAACCATTTAGACAAGATGAACCCGTGGCCGTGAGCAGTAAAGTTACCTTGACTATTCAAGATAATGGAGTAGCATCTATGTTATCAAATAATATGCTGATCTAGATATAAGAAGTTAAATTTTTATTTAAACCTCTACCAATATAATGATTTCCTTCTATATAAAAGCCATTGAATTTGTAGTATTCCTTAAATCATAATTAAAGGCCTGAAACCCTCAAAGCAATCCAAAACTATGCTAGACTTTATCCTCTGAAAATAGGGCAATTTCATATTCATTATCCCATAAAGGAAGCTCCGCATTCAAGTTATGAAAATGGAAGAGCAGATTGTGCATACATTGATATTTCAGTACATTAATTTGATAATTAATAATTTTGTCCATTAATTATGATTTTGTAGAAATTTAATCCAATTTTTTCCTAAACTGAAATCTGGGGCCGGAATTTATCCCACGTGCGTGGCATATTTTTGCTAGAAATATTGAGTTGTCGCCCGAGTAGTGAGTTATCAGCTAACACATTCTTATATGTCACTTATGATATGACTTATTAAAATAATAATAAAAATTCCACACAATAGAAATGGGATAGAATTAGGTCGCCGGGACATGCCACGTAAGGGGAGTTTCGGTGCTAGATTTCAATTTGAGAGAAATTTTAGCTTAAATTGCCACAAGATCGTAGTTAGAGGATAAAATTATTACTTGTTAAATTAATGTGCTGAAATGTAAAATGCATCAAATTAAAGGACGAGTTTTGCAATTTATCCGAAAATGAAATATGAATTAACAAATCATAGAAAGTGACGGAAAATAAGTTCAAAATTGACTCCGCCAGCTTTTCTTTTTGCAGTTTATACAAAGCTTTATAATAACTTACGTTCAATTGTTTACTATATATTGTTGGACCATTGATTGTATTGCTGCACAAATCCAAATATTCCACTCCATTCAATTTTAATTCATTCATCAGGTCTCCGATTAACTTCAACCAACAGAAATAACAAACCGATTTCCCTTTAAGTTTGAAACCGAGATTTTCGCCTTCTTTCCTTCTCCTATACAAAGCTAGAATTGTTTTGAATATATGCATTGGTGAAGAATTCTAGAGGGTTTCGTTTCTTCTTCTCCTGGTAATTTTTGTTGTTGTTAGTTTGAATAAATAATGGCGACAAACATTGGGATGATGGATAGTGCATACTTTGTTGGGAGGAATGAGATTCTTGCATGGATCAACGCCAGGCTTCAGCTTAATCTCTCTCGAGTTGAAGAGGTACAGATAAATAATAAATTGTTTAAGAAAAGAATAAAACCCATTTCCCCCTTTTGGGTAAATTGATTATTTTCTTTTAGATTTAATGTTGCAATTTTATGCCCCAGTGTGATTTTCTTGAGCTTCTCTATTTTCTGGAAGAATTTGGCTAATTGGGTTCTATGAAGATGTGTTTTTTTGGTTTTTGTTTCTAATTTGGTTCTTTTGCCTTAAGACAGAATGAATTCAATATTGTGTTACTTTTACTCAATCTCGTGTTCTTCAGGAAAATAGACGAATTTTCTAAACTTTCTTTACGTTTTTGTTACCATGAACCTGCTTGTTGGCCAATACATTGCTTTGGAAGCTAAGCTGTTGATAGATCAATATATTTTGACAGATAATTGTACCTTCCTCTGTAGTCTTTGGAGTTTTAATCTGAAAGAAAGTGTAATTATCTCTATTCAAGGTTAAGGCTTTTTGGGATAGTTACCAACCCCTGGGGTTTGGTTCAAATACAGAAATCCCCTTGAGGTTTCAAAAATTACCAACTCCCCTGAGGTTTTGTGGCTAATGGAAAATAGTGAACCACAGGGGGCAACTGGTAATTTTTGAAACGTCTGGGGGTTTTCTGTATTTGAGCCAAACCCCCGGTGGTTGTTGGTAATGATCCCAAGTTTTTATTGGGAGTCTTTTGCTGAAGGTATAGGCATGGAAATGGAGAATGGATATTCGTTCTTATAGATTCCGAGAGAGAGAACTGAAAAGGATAAATAGACTAAACCAGAACTGCTGAGGTCGAAGTTTCTATAATGTATAAAGTATTAACCAAACTTCTTTAAGTCTACTTAATATTTGCACCATATCTTTACCACTTTGATTTTCTAAACGGAGATAGCAAGGCAATAATCTCAAATTTGTTACGTTCTAACTAAAAGCATTTCATTTAGGCTGCATCTGGAGCTGTACAATGTCAGATGATGGATATGACTTATCCAGGCGTCGTTCCCATGCATAAGGTGGTTGATTCAATGTTTTAGTACTTTTTCTTGTTTTAAGTAAGCAATTATTTAAGCATTACTGACATCATTCTCATCTAGGTGAACTTTGATGGTAAGACTGAATATGATTTCATCCAGAATTACAAAGTACTGCAGGATGTTTTTAACAAACTCAAAATCGAAAAGGTACTCTTTTGTTCTCCATATTGATCTTTTAAGAAAAGAAACAAAAGATCGTTCAATTTTGATGATTTATTCAAATTGTGGCAGCATATTGAGGTTAACAAACTTGTGAAAGGGAGACCGTTGGACAACTTGGAGTTTCTACAATGGCTGAAACGCTATTGTGATTCTGTGAATGGTGGCCTAATGAATGAGTAATACATTATTTAAATACTTTGTTATAACTTTCTTGCAGCTTAAGATTAGTTACTGAATTATGTGTGTCTGGTTTGAGTTTCTCAGGAATTACAATCCTGTGGAGCGCAGAAGTAAAGGTGGAAAGGAGAAAAATATGAAGGGCTCTCAGAAGAGCTTCAAGTCATTACAAACAAACAACTCTATTGGTTCGTGTGATGGAGATTCTAAGGTTCTTGGAAGAGCAACAAGTAATACCTATATTCTTCTTCTTTCTTCTTTTAATTATTGCTATAACTTCTAATGCCCTCCTCTATGACTATATACAATTTCAAAAATATATCCTCTTAGTTTCAAAATTACACATACCTCCCTTGTGGCTTTTCTTCACCTTACAGTTACCTCATTCTGTTGGTTATTACACATAGTTAAACGATGTCACAATTTCAAGTTTAGGAAACTTCTCAAGTTGTTCTTGCATGCATGGATAATGTTATCCAAGTTTTTAAATAATATTTCCCGCTTGGATTAAATTTTGATGATATAAAACTGTGTAATTTTTAATTCTTTCAAGTAACTGGGAAAATTTGTTTATTATAATTCTTGATTTTCAGGCACCAAACAAGCAAAGGCAGAGATTCAAGCATTGACAAAGGAGGTAATGGAACTCGTATGCATATTGCATTGTTTTATACTTTATTCTAGTAAACTTCATTTTGATGAGATGAGATGATATCCAGGTTGGAGAGCTCAAGCTTTCGGTAGACCTAATGGAAAAAGAAAGAGACTTCTACTTTGCAAAGTTACGTGATATAGAAATTCTTTGCGAGATGCCCGAATTAGAAGATTTACCGGTGAGAAATTTCTCTGCACAATGATATATATGTCTCAATTATGTAGAATATCGAAATATTAAAATAAAATATATTGCCATTTTCTTGCAGATGTCTGTTGCGATTAAGAAGATATTATATGCCGCAGACGAGAACGAATCTGCCCTTGAAGAAGCTCAAGAAATTGTGTGTAGATCACTGAATTAGACTGAAAATGGTGATTAAGTTCCATTTGTTCAATTAATTTGAATTTAGTAAATCCATTGATACCTCCAGGGATTTGGAGATCATGTGGTGAAAAATTGTGTATCAGAATTATAATTATGAGAACTTTGTGGAACTTGATGAAATAGAAAACTGAGAAGAGTGCTGTGGTGTATTGTTGATGGTTTTTACTTCTTTATTTTGGTTAATTTTAAATTTCCATTTGTAAAGTTCATACTTCATAGCATATGTAAAGCAACAAGACAGTTGGTAGCTATGTTTGGGTTACCTATTTAGGGATTCATTTATTTTTAATTATTGTAATTACAATTTGAAGCCAAAATGAAATAATCAGCCTATTGCAGTGATTTTTCTTGTAATAAAGTAGGATTTTATGGAATTTTTAAAACTGGAGAAAGTAAGTTATAATTAATTAAAAACTCACAAATAGTCTTTAATTGGTAAAGATATATTGTTTCATGTTTCAATTATATATGAAACCACTAATGCACGGACACGACAGTTTTGGTGTCTGTACAGTGTCTAACATGGACACGGCTTCAACACGGCCCCAACACGTGTCGGACACGCCAAAAAGTGTCCGAAAATTTAAAAAAAAAAGGATATGGCGTCGGACACGGTTGAGGGAGTGTCCGACACGACTGAGGGAAGTGTCCGACAAATATTACTCACAATATGGATGTCTGGGTTCGACCCATTGCAATTACAAGAATCGAGCCAGATAGAATGTGTCGCAAGAAAAATATTTAGTAACATTAACCAAATACAAGTAAAACTTGAGGCAGCAATGTGCAATATTTAGTTTTTGACGGGGTAGAAATGACAATTAAAATAAATAAATAAAGCCAGATAACTCCATTTAATAGAAGTGTCAAAATCAATCCCATTCGAAAAGTTCACAAAACTAGTCAATCGCTGAGCAGAGCATTTCGGAAAAATTATACAAAAAAATGGAGAGAATGATGCTGGTGAGATCGTTGTGCCGGTCAGTTTTTCGTAGATCTCAAGCTTTATCCTCCCCCGCCGCAGCCGCCAGTGCCGCCGTCAACCACCACATCCGCCACCTTCATATCGATTCCTCTTCGTTCCTCAGATCCTCTCCTAATCAAAGTAATTGCTTTTAATATAATATAAATAATACATATTATCTTATCTTTCTTTTTGTTTGTAATCCGTGTTGGAACTTTTTGATGGAGTGGAATTTTTGTTCTCACTCGTGATGAGTGTCGTTATCTCTTTTCTGTAATTTGCATTGGGTTAGGTCAAAATTTACCCCTTTGTTGGTGGCAATTACCCAGATATGTTTACCTATGATTGTGGGTAAATGCTGATAACAGATTGAATACTTTTTGTGGACTTCAGAATGAGTTGTAATTACATTGTTGATAGTTGTAATCAGTTTTACACTGGACTAAGCACATAAGCAGTTGGGTTAAAATCTTAATAGAGTTGGGGACAGACCTTAGCACATAATCAGTTTATCATGTGATAAGAGGTGTGAAACTAATGAAAAAATTTGCCTAGATAGTTGGACAATTGTATCCATCGTAAATGACTGCTTTTGGAAGATATTTATAAACCCTCTGTTTTGATTTCTGTATGCAATTTATGAATTATCTGGTGCACGTAGCTAATGGGAAGAAGGCAATGTGGCTTTCATAAAGTTTTCATTTGCCTAGATGTTGAAAACTTTTCTTTTATTCATGCATCTTCTTGTACTCTTTATATTTCTCTCTTGTAGATGGCCCATGCATTCTTTCGACGCGCCTTTGGGGTATTCGCTCTTTCAGCGAAAATGTTTCGTATACACCTGTTATCAAAGATGTAGAAATAGAACGTGCTTTTAAGGACTTGATGGCCACAAACTGGGATGAACTCCCAGCAGCTGTTGTTGAAGATGTAAGCAAGGCATTGTCCAAGAATACTGAGGACAAATCTTCCCAGGATGTCCTGAAAAATGTGTTCAGAGCAGCAGAGGCAGTTGAAGAATTTACTGGGATTCTCATGTCACTAAAAATGGAAATGGATGACACCATCGGAGTTAGTGGTGAGGTATGAGTTGTGATGGAATGGATGGGTTTCTGTTTTGCATTACTAATTATTGTTATTAGTTTGGATAATTACCAACTACTTCTGGGGTTTGTCTCAAATATAGAAAACACCCTGAGGTTTCAGAAATTACCAATTCCCCCTTGAGATTCACTATTTTTGGTTAATTTTCCGTTACCCTCGAAACCTCATGGGGGAGTTGGTAATTTCTGAAACCTCAAGGGTTTTCTGTATTTGAGCAAAACCAAGGGGGTTGTTGGTAATTATCCCTAATTCGTTTCTTTCTTTTTGTCAAACTGATAGAAAATGTGTTTGACAGAATGTGAAACCACTGTCAGAAGAATATGTGAACGCAATGAAAACAATCTTCAGTAGATATGATGCGTACTTGGCTGCATTTGGGCCAGAGGAGGTCTTTTTGAAGAAGAAAGTGGAAATGGAGTTGGGAACAAAGATGATATACTTGAAAATGAGGTGTGCCGGTCTTGGTGCTGAGTGGGGGAAGGTATTATAATTCCACTTTCTTGATGCTTTCATGCCACCACTAGAGTTTCTTTTGATATTGAATACGTGAAATTGCTGAAGTAAATAAGATTTGAGTTTTCAGCAAATGCTATTCCTACTTTTAACACAAGTTCGTTCTCTAACTACTTTAAATGTCTACTTTTCTGTCTTCATCATGAAGTTACAATTCTCTTTTTCCATCCGATGCAGGTTACAGTCCTGGGGACTTCAGGACTCTCTGGTTCTTATGTTGAGAAAAGAGCATAAATTGCATGAGACGGCCTAAGGAATCAGTTTTCATGTTTGTATTGCTTCCAGAATTATTTCTTCTACCTACATTATGATTTTGTGTTCCGTTTTAGGCTATATGCTGAATATTTGTCATAACATGAAGTTGATATAATAAAGAAATGACAAACTTATGTGTTTCTGATGCTGTTTTTTACAACCCGGAGCTGGTTTCAGTTTTGATTGAAATAATCTACGAGAATTCCTCTAGGTTTTACCTCTGTGGTTAAAAGGATTTGAGGTTTATTTTTTCCATTTCATCGTATCCACCTCATTTATTTTCTTGATTTGTCGCAGTAAAGTGAACACCCATAGGCTGGCAAATAATGGAACAGAGGCCAATTGCTGGGTGCCTGCTGATTTATGCACTTATGATGGAAGATTTATGCATTGGAAAATTAAATTTGCTAATATATTCTTATTAAAGTTGTAGTCCTTGAGCCAATACATTGTTAGTTGAATGTGTGTATTATCAAACAGGATACTATGAATAAAAATAAGACATCTTTTATTAATTCTGCAGCTCATATAACATAAGAGCTGCACTATTATCATCCCCAAAACACTCTTTCAAAGTCGAAAATACAATACAATGGTGAATTAATCCTCCTTACAATAGCAGTCATCCACTGTTTAGTACCTATGGTCATCCTCATATCTGTAGCTGTCATCATAGAATGCAAAATCATTCGTGCTGGACCTCGTCTCTCTATTATTCTGCAACAAAAATGAAACAAAATGAGACGGCTGACACAGAATATATGCTCAAAAGCGCACAATCATATACACATACCCTGTGAATGATCTTCTCAAATTCATCGGTTCCGTTTTCTTGAATATATTTTTCTGCAGCAGTTATAATGTCGTCTGGCTTGCTGAAAGCGTCCTTCATATTCGGAACATACCATATGTTAACGCTCTTCTGACGTGTAACAAGATATGGCCTGACAACGTTGTTATACACATATGCTGCTCCACTGAAGTATGGTATCACCAACCAGCAGGTGAAGAACAGCTTTGCATATGCCCAGAATGGAAGCCTATCAACCATCATGAAGAACATAAATTTTAGGAGAAAGAATATGTTTTTGGACAATTACGGAAAACCCCCTGCAGTTAGGTCTTTTTTGAAAAACACCCCAAATCTTTGAAACATTACAAATACCCCGCTGAGTCATTGTCAGCGGTTTTCCATCAGTTTTAGGAGGTATTTGCAATATTTAGCAAACCTCAACATACTTTTCGTAATATTTCAATATTTCAGGATGTTTTTCATAAATAGCTTAAACCTGCGAGGGGGTGGGTGGGGTTGTAATTGTCCCAAGATTGTTTTACATCCTAAACATACCACTCGATGAGCTTTTGAAAGGTTAGCTCGAAAAGAGTAATCATGGAGTAAAGAACCCAATATGTAAGCCATTGCTGATCATCAACTACTGATTTTGTTTCTATTGCCCTAATTGATGCATATCTGCGGAATAATTCAAAAAACCTATTAACCAAAATCATCTCAAACCAGTTAATAATATCAGCAAATTATTACAGTTAAAAATTGGAATCAAAACAAAAGGAAGAAAATAGCCCAACTTACAGAGGATAAACCAGAGTTACCACAGGCCTGAAATTGCAATGTCCAGAAACACAAAAAAAGTCAAAAACTTTAGACAAGAAACCTATAAGTAAACCACAAAATATGTACATCATTTCACAGAAAATCAGAAAATATGTACCCTTGAAATCCATTTGGAATTATTTTCTACAAAGCTACACAAAACAGAAATTTTGCAACTAAAACCAAAACCCACCAGGATCAAATCAATAACCTATCAAACAAATACAAAGTATGTAGAATGAAATGAATGGAAACAAAATTTACCCAGCAAGAACATCGAAATTTTGGGCCACAAATTTGAGAAATCTTTCGGCTCCAGATCCCCCCATTTCCTTGTTTAGCACAGAATTAAGTTTTCGGTTCAGACAAATATGAGGAGAATTTTAAGAGAAAAATAGGAAGAATTTCGCCGGGAAAGCGACGAAAAGTAGATGGCGGTGTTGTCCTAATATGCCATTAAAGTAGCAAAAGAAAGAACTGCACAAAAGCTAAGATTCAAAGAAAGATGCCTGATATAGATGTAAACTGGATCAAGTTCAACTAGTGTTTGTACTTGATTATTATGCATAAATAGAATTGATTATAAGCAATCGGGAGTGTTGAATATAAAACTATCAAAGATCAAGTATTGATTAAAAAATAAAGGAAAATTGCATTTAGACCCCAAAAGAGTTTATTAAATTACAACTCATAATCCTTTTAGTCTAACAATTACTGTTATATCTCACATGAAATTGAACAATAACAAAATATACCCATAAATTAGGTTCTATTAGTAAATATTAGGGTTCTGTCCATAATTAGTAGAATATTTCCTTTTTCGATATGAACTGCCTGTTAAGTATACTCATGGCCCTAACAAAAAAAATTATACTTATAACCCGAAAAAGTTTATGATATTATAAATAACATCCGAGTAATAGTTAGAGGCAATGCATGGTATAAAAATAAGAGTATTTTCGATATTTACTATTTAATTTGATGACGTTATCAAATAAATAACGGAATCCTAACAAAACCCTAATATGTGGGTGTATTTTATAATTATTCTATTTCGTGTTGGAATAACTGTAATTTTGTTTGACTAAGAAAATTTTGAGTTATAATTTAGCAAACTATTTTGAAGCCTGATCGTAATTTTCTAAAAAAAATTCAAAATCAACATGATGTTGTAGGTTTACATTTACAGTGTATTTCCATCATTCCATGGCAATAGTTGAGAAGCTCCGACATTTAAATTGTCCCTTCTCTGAGGAAATGTTTCTATTGGGTCGATGAGAGTGGAACAAAGCAATCTGCAATGCTCTGGATGGTTCTCAAATGTTGCTAACCTAATATCAACCACCCCAATAAATAAATACAAATGAAAAATGAATCTTCCAAAAAAAGTGACAAAAAAAGAAAAAGAAGAAAAGAGTGGATAAACCTGATCCAAGTGAAACTCAACTGACTATTGACATTTGACAACGACATCTTTAAACTTTAAAAGGCCTAATTACAAATAACCAATGAAGTTTGTATTTTTTACCGAAAATTTATTTGATTCTTGAAACTCTATAGTTCTTGAAGTTTGCAAAATATTTGTAAATACCATTAAAACTTTGAGACATTACAAATGCATTCAAAGTCAACGAAAATCAACGATTTTTCATTAATTTTAGGAAGAGGCATTCATAATATTCACCATCCCTGAATGCGATTTCTTCTATTTTTCTTCGACGTGTATGAAAAATGTACTTTAGGGGGTTCTTTTAGTAGTAGTATATTTTCATCCGCACCTTTTAATGGCTAACTGCAAACTTTTTGCCTCAGTAATTGTAATTTGCTTTTTCCAAGTTTAGTTGTTGCATAAGATTGATCGCTCATTTTCGTAGTTCTTCAGTAAGGATAATTAACCCCGTTTCCAATTTAGTGATTCAGGATGTGATTTTAGGGTTCTGAAGACAACCATTTATTACATGGCGCGTGCGACTAACTTTCATTAGTGACTAATGGATGGGATGAGAGTAGGATAAACATTAACAAATTTTAGAATGGTCAATAGTTCTGGGACGAGGTGCTTTCGTAATTATCCCAAACTTTAAAGGCTGAGAAACTGGAATTATTCACTTAAATTAGACACTTATGAATTAATAGTAAATACTAATCCCACCAGGTGACGTAACTTAGTGATTTGGCGCTATGTTAGCTTAATTAGATGTCTCATGTTCGAGTTCCTAGAAATGCGATCATCATTGGTAGAGAGAGCATTACATCTTAGTAGTCTGATTTGGCTCGACCCATATAAATGGCTTCTCAACATAAAAAAAGAAAAAAGTAAATACTAATGTTTTTAACATTCTCAAAAAATGTCCTGCCACTAAAACAATCATTTCCCCTTAAATGCCTTGAAATGTTTACAAAATTTGCATATTTTTTTCCCTTTTGACAGCTTCAAACTATCTCTGAATTCACGTTCACCCCTTAACTTACCTCAATCATTAGCCGACTATTTAACCGAATGGTCTTTAATCGATTACGACGGTTTCGATTAAACCAATGATTTCTAATAATTTTTAAATCTGTCAAGTAGCAGTACCAGACCAACTGTCACTAAAACTAATCAGATACTAAACAACTAACATCCCATATATCTGGACATAGTCTCAACAGAGCAACTCCCATGTAATAATTTAGGCCAACACAAACAAAATTTTCATGCAACTGATGAAGCAAACAAGAAGTCATTTTTCAAATCATTCAAATAGTAACAGATCATTGAAAACGGATTGCACAATGCTCAACAATGCCTGTATATATCAAATCAGAAATCACCTATCAAATCCTACTTTCCAGGATTCCACGTTTTTTGGGGACACCCCATAATAAGATTCTAAACGTACAGAGAAAAAAACTCATACTAAACTCTCTCCAAAAAATCATTTTTCAAAAGATTTTCATATCTTGTCAAGATGAAAAACGGCGATATTCATCGTCCTGATACGGTGATCGACATGGGAACAAAGCCAGTAAACTTCACAGGTGGGATGGAATTTTCCAACCTTACTTATACGGTGATCAAGAAAAAGAAGGATAGAAATGGGAAATGGATGAAGCAAGAAACTGATTTATTACATGGCATAACTGGCTACGCCCCAAAAGGGTGCATTACTGCTGTAATGGGGCCTAGCGGCGCTGGAAAATCGACTTTCTTGGATGGCTTAGCTGGAAGAATTGCAAGTGGAAGCCTTATGGGGAGACCGTGCTTAGATGGGGTAGATGTGAATCCGAGCCTGATCAAGAGGACTTCAGCTTATATAATGCAGGACGACAGGCTGTTTCCGATGCTTACTGTTTACGAGACACGTATGTTTGCTGCTGATTTTAGGCTTGGATCAATTTCCAGGGATGATAAAAGGCAGCGCGTCGAGAAGCTCATCGAACAGCTCGGTTTATCGGTACGTAAATAGAAACTTTACACTTAAATCTTGTCAACGTCTTTTGTTCAGAGCAACAAATGGAGCCAGAAATTTTAATTTAGGACAGAAGATTTAGTTTTTACAAATTATAAGTGATTGCCCCTTCCAGCATCCTGTTCTCATTTGGTGTTATCTTCTGATGTGAAGTCATCTAGGAACACTTATATAGGCGACGTTGGGACAAGAGGGGTGTCTGGCGGTGAGCGACGCAGAGGACATCATACACGGACCGTCTCTCCTATTTTTGGACGAGCCAACTTCCGGTTTGGACTCCACAAGTGCTCACAGTGTGATCGAGAAGGTCCACGACATAGCCCGCTCAGGAAGCACTGTGATCCTGACAATTCACCAGCCATCGTCTCGAATTCAGCTACTTTTGGACCACCTCATCATCTTGGCTCGAGGCCAGCTCATGTACCAGGGCCCGCCTAAAGATGTGGGCCTCCATTTGGATCGGATGGGCCGTAAAATCCCAAAAGGCGAAAACGCCATTGAGTACTTCATTGATGTGGTGCAAGAATATGATCAGTCGGAGCTCGGTGTTGAGGTGATGGCCGAGTTTGCTCTTACCGGCGTGAAGCCACCAAAGTTGGAGGCCAATGAGGAGATGTCGGCTTCAATGGGACCCACCTCCCCTAGACGAGAGAATCGCCAGCTGCCGGTGGAGGGGCATGGAGGTAGGTCTAGCAAGCGCCTTCACTTGCTGACGGGTGATGAGGGAGGTTTTAATAATAGTGTAAGGAGCCCCTGGAACAATACGTCCAGGTCTTGGTCGAGTACGGGCCGAACGATGACTTTTACACCGGCAAGGAATGTATGACTCTAGACCCACAAATTTGGGAAAATTCTTTAATGAAGCACTGTCTAGTCTCACGTATGGATTATATCACATTTTACATATATTTAAAATGAATTGAATATGTGGCACAATCTGAACCATTTGATTCATATGTGGAGCCCAAACTGCCTTTATACAAATATTTTCCGTATTCACACAGAAGTTGAATAAATAAACATCAGAAAGGAAATGTACATATACCTAAATAGACTTACTAAGGCTTTTCAAGAATTTGAGACTGCCATGTGTCGGCCGGAGTCGGGTATCGAGCATGAGGTTTGCTCACATTCGGAATATGTCTCGATGAATGTCGTTCATTACCAAACTCTGGATAAGCTTGAATATTGGAGCATAAAGCAGCAAAATTTAAAGGGTTTACTTTTTGTCCTTGTTGCATATCAGGGAACACGAGAAGACCACTGTTATTACCCTGTGGTGGTGGCTCTTGGTTCAGGTCGAGTTGTGAGTCACAAACCTTCGAATTGAGCTCTGTCTGAAGTTCACCAATTTGAGCCCCTAAAGCAGAGTTTTCATCTTTCAGCTCGTTTTTCTCTACAGTTACCTTCAATACAGATACTACAGTAATAAGTGGGAGTTTGCAAGAGCTTTTGCTTTTGGAGAAGCTAAAGTAAAGCTTTAAAAAGTGAGGAGTGCTCGAAAAAAAAGTGAAAATTCAAGAAAAAATAGTTAAGAGTGTTAGAAAATAGAAGTTGAGAAGCACTTTTGTTACTCTAAACAAACTTCCGCTTATTTACTAGAAGGTGAAACTAAAAGTTGGTTCTTGAGTGGTTCCAGCTTCTACCTTTCAAAATAAGCAAAAGTTGATTTTTCAGACACTCACAAAGTGCTGAAAAGTAGCAGAAGCAAAAAAGTGCTTCTTTTTTAATAGAATTAGCAAATACTACCTAACTAAGACGTATAAATGGACTTACATAATGGGCCTCGGCTAACAATTCAGCGCTTTCTTTTTTGAGGGACTCGATCTGAGCAAACATATCCTTTAGCAATCGTGTGGCTTCGATTAATATGGAGGCTTTTCCACTGTTATGATCAGATAGTTCTGAAAGAATAAACTCATTAAGGAATAAATTTGAGTGAATTTGAAATCAAAGTGATTTTATAGTTACTAGGAAATTCTGACATAATTTACCGAGAGAATTAGCTAAAGAAAGAAAGAGCTCGTTCAGATGATCCCGCTTCATCTTCTCTTTCTCAGCCTTGTGAATTCTTTTAGGAAATTTCTTCTGATTCTTCTTGCTACAATTATCCCTAATGTTTAAGAGATCAGATAAGTCCATAAAAGACTAGAGAAATTTATTTAAGGGATGATTACCAACTACTCCTCGGGTTTGACTCAAATACAGAAAACCCTCTGACATTTAAAAAGTTACCAACTCCCTCCAGAGTTTTTGAGCCCTAAGGAAAAGTTAACGGAAGATAGCGAACCTCAGGAATAGTTCGTGAAAGAGATAGTGAACCTCTACCTCTGGAGGCTTTCTGTATATGAGTCGTTCCAGAGGGGTAGTTGGTAATTATCCCTTTATTTTATCATGATTAGCATTTTATTAAGGGAAATTGAATGAATTTCAATGAGGAGAGAGTTAAAGTTCTTACACACTTGCAGATGTCTCCATTGCCATCTTTTGACTTAATTATGGGAGAAAATAAATATCAGAATGCATTCACAGTTCCCTAAAGCACAGAGATGATAACAAATGGGAAGTCAGTTGCAAAAAATGCTACAGAAAACTAGTAAGATTGTAAGATTGATCCTACGAACAATCAACATTTATTTTAAAGGAAAGATTTGTTGCCATATCAACTATTCAAGTTTTTACAATTTGCCACCTGAACATTTTTTCTTGACAAAGCACCATTCCAACTATGCGTTTTTTTACACTTTACCACCAGAAACCGCTTACATGATGAACAACTTAAGGATCATTTTGTGTAATTAAAACAAAAAATGGTTCATTGTGTACACCCATAAGCACATGTATACTTTGAATTACACGAGAAATACCAATAATTTGTTCAAATGACTTGCACATGAGCCGTTTTCAAGTGGTCAAAAGTCAAACACCACCCGAAAATGTTTCCAGATTGCAAAGTGTAAAAAACGCATAGTTGGATGGCAAAAAATTATTCTCTTCATTTCATACAAAAAATCAGATCAACCAACAAATTGGTAATTAACTCGTAAAGTTGAGAGAGAGAGAGAGAGTTCACAAATCAACATAAAACAAGGTTTGGATCATAAGTGAAATTTTCTAATTCTTCATTCAAGTTCAGAAGAAGCCTAATTTATTTTCAAATGGAAAAGGATAAGAAAAACAAAAAAGAAAGTAAAAAGATTAACAAAATCAGTACCCAATACATAAAGAGACAACTCTCCCCATAATCCCTTTTCCCCAAACAGAAATTAGAATGTAAGTAGAGAAAATTAGTTGAAAAAGAAAAGTCACCCAATGGGTGGTCTGTCCTCAATCAAACAAGCACAGAAACAAAAATTCAATTTTTCAGCTGATAAGCAATACAACATCAATTTAATTCCTTGTTTTTCTGGACAATTTCGCCTATCAAGATACAATCATACAGAGTCGCAAGAATAAAAAGATAAATACCATAATCAAAGTGAAGGCCAACAGCTAGGGCAAAGGCATAATTATCACAGACAGCACAGGTCATAATTGACCAAACAATACAAGAAATTATTACGAGGATTCCAAGAACTTACATATATCCAACTTTCTTGGGTTTGAAGAAGATGAATGAATTCTTTAAAAGAGGTGTCTGTATTTGGTTGAGATTATTAGAGAGCAGACTCAAATCGAATGTGGGGCGGCGTGTGCCGGGCATTTACTAAGAGACATCGGATGAAGACGAGGTATGTATATTGAGTGCCACGCTGGCTGTGGGTTTGTCCTTTAGTCTCGCCACACACGTGGAATAGTCAGCCTTTCCACGTGTTTTCACCCTTCTATGGGAGTAATACTTATCTACACCGGGTCTCGATCCCACTTCTAATATACCAAACACTTTTAAGAAATCGTTTAGGTTTAAAAATAACGTCATTTAATCATCTAAAATAACCAAATTAACCGGTTTATATCGTTTGAGTCATTAAAGTGGGTTCTCAACCAAGTCCGTCACTAAATTTAATTTGGAAGCCATTAAAGTGGGTTCTCAACCAAGTCCGTCACTAAATTTAATTTGGACAGTTTATATAACAACTCCTATTTTGAGATATTGAGTCCAGATTAATTTAAAGGTTCATTAACCACTGTCTGACTCAAGTTAACAACCGTTAAACATCAAATAAATAACAAATGTAAATTGGTGGCCCAAAATAAGACTGTTTAGATTTATTTTTTTTCAGGAAATGTAAACGGCCTAAACCGTCGAGAGTTCACTACATAATCAACCCATAAGCTAAACAACTATGGATTAATTTTTTTTAATGTAAACAATTTCTAAAAAGTTCGTTGTGCAATGTACCTTCAGCAGTGGTAAATATAAAAAAAAAAGTTTTATCCATACATCATACGTAATCACAAGACTCTAGTAATCAATCCACTATTGATTACTTTGCACTTATATAAACTTATCTTAAAGTTTGTAAAATATTACGATTATTCTTAAAATTAACGGAAAATCGTTTATTTTAGAATAGAGACCTCATGAAGTACTATTCATTGAGATATAAGGTTCAGTGATTTTTTGGTAAAATAAATAAATCTCATTTGTAATTGACCCTTAAATAAATAAAATGGAGAAACCTTTAAATGTTTTTCTTAGGACTACCTAGTACAAATTTAAAATTACAAAAACATCCACAAATGAGTTGTGGGTAATGTTTGCAAAATTAGTTTTAAAGACCCCCATTGAGTGGCGTGGCGTGTGGCAGCCATCTTTGTGAACATAGAATATCGTGTTAACTTTACACCATGAAACTGCAGCCTTGTGAAGAACACAAGCTCATATATTGGCTATATTTTATTTTTTTTGGTAGACTTAATATACAAATTATAAATATATTTTGACGATTGCAACACAGTTTATAAATACGAATAAATCGGTCACCAACTAATGTTGTACAAATGGGACCGTCTTAAACAAACAATTTTCTCAGAAGACCAGATTCCTACCAGACATATACCTACTTATACATGTCAACTTTTAAAAACTTATCTTACCGATCATACTTCTTTAGTGTGAAATATTAATTAGAATATTTGTAACGTTAAGTCCGTCTATCCGTGTATCATAGATACCTAAATATAAAATATTATATTTATATATTTCTGCCGATGTTACCTCTCATATACATATACTGCTCATGAACAAAATGCCTCACTACACCACCAGAATAAAGAATAGGAATAATTACATCTATTATCATTTCTAAGGTTGGACCTAATTATAATTTAGTTTTTTCTATTTTAAAAAATTATAAATAACTCTACGATATTTCACTTTATTATAAATTGTTAGACCTCTTCTTTTGATGATAATATTATTATAATTTGAATATATTAGCAAGTGTATTTCATGTAGGAAAGAATTAAGTAAATCTGCTGTCTGTTGAGATGGCATATCATAAGGAGCTTTCCTTATCTTGAGAATTTAACACAGTTGGAACCAAAACGTATACTTTCCTTTTATTGAAGATATTCTGGCAGCTGGTACCAACGGCTCTTTCCTTATAAAAGGATCCTTCCAAATATTGAAGATATTCTGGCTACCAATGGCTCCATCCTTATAAAGAACAAGACCTTTTAGTTAACTCTTGAATTTCGCAAATGTAGCCGTTTGGGGCTGTTACGGGAAGATCAAATTTGCACAATATCTGTTAAGTTTTTGTAATAAAGTGAAATATGCGAGTTTTTTGTAATTTTTGAAAATAGAGAGAGTAAATTGTAATTAGCACAAGCCTTAGGGATAGTAGATGTGATACACTCGAACTATAATAATAACAATAGTAACAAACTCAGAGAAGTTAGAGGAATTGTAAATATACAGTAGTATAGAACTTAGCCATCCGAACTATTAGGTTTTTGAGCAACTAAAGTTGAACTTGCGAATCTTCATTTTCCCATTCACTGCAAGAGCAAGCAAATCATACTCTTCTACATACCAGAGTTCCGAGACCGTCGCCTGCCATAAAAAAAGCTATTTCAACTATTTACTTTTTGGGATAATTACGGAAAAACCCCTGTGGTTAGGTCTTTTTTCGGAAAGCACCCACCTAGAAACATTACGATGTACCCCCTAAGTCAACGATTTTCCGTTAGTTTTAGGGGGATATTCGTAATATTTTGCAGGTTTCAGGGTGTTTTTCATGAACGGCGTAAACCTCAGGAGGATTTGTAACTGGCCCTTATTTTTTTCAAATAAAATATAGTGTTAAATCAACATAGAGATGTCTATGTACCTTCAGTCCTCGGATTTGGTTGTTTAGTCTGTTTACGAGCTCGTGAAAAATTTGGAGTTCTGTCATTTTATTTTCATCCTGTTGAAAAGTAACAGGAAAAAGGCAATAAGAATTTTTTATTATTTAATTCAATAATCTAAAAAATTTAAAACTGCATTATATCATTTTCAATACCTCATGCAACTTCTTCGGAGGGCCGAGAAGCCTAGCAAATGAAGTATGAAGCATTGCCTCATTATACTGTAACAATGAGAAAAAGCTAGGTTTATTGCTTTATTACATGAGATACATAGAAAGAATATAAAAATTAATGGGCGCGATTACGCCACCTCTCCTGTAACTATATGTAATTACACAAACCTCCCCTCTTAGCCTTTTGGTAATCAAAATCTGGAAACGTTTACATAGAAACTTGCAAAGCATATCCATGCATGTAAGAATATTTGAAAATTTTACTAAAACTTGAATTATAACATCATTTAACTATATAATATACCAACAAAAGGGTGTACCTGTAAGGTGGATTAAAGTAACAAGGGAGGTATGTGTAATTTTCAAATCTCAAGGGTGTACTTGTATTAGTTATGTTAATCTGGTCCTTACAAGCTGCTTTTGTGGAGCACGTGGAAGAGCAGCCTTTAGTTTTGCACGAATAGTTACGGGATCTGTACCAGAGACAACCTGAGCAAGATAAAAGAAAATTTGGTGACCAAAATTACACACAGAAATGATTAGAAATATATTAAAAAGATTACCTGCCAACAACCTAGTAATACGCCAGTTGACGTTAAAACCACCTGATCTAGGACAATATGCAATGGGCAGAAAGACTCTGCAACAGCTTTTACAGCAGCAACTTCAGCTTCAATCTGAGAATCAAAAGGGTTATAAAAGAAAGGAAGAAAACTTAATAATTGAGGGTTAAAAATATTAATACCTCAGTTTCTGTGGCAGGAACAGGAGCTATGTGATGTGAAGCGTGGACCATGCTAAAATGGTACATACTAGGGTTCTGAAACCAAATTGCTATGCAAAAATCTAATCAATATTCTCAAAATAAATTGAATTCTATACTTTGATTTAAAAATATTATGAAATGAAAAGAATTGATGTCAAGTGGTAAAGAAAAAAACTCTTACCTTTATCAAAGTATGGAGAAAATACATTCTTCACAGCCTCCCTGCATCAACAGCAAGGAAACTAGGTCCACTCATTTTCAGTTGCGTAAATTTTTTTTTTATTTTTTCAGAGGAGAATAAGCTTTTCTATTTTATAATAAAAAACATAATAGTTGGACAAGAACAAGAAGTAAGCTTTAAGTGTAGTAACTCACGAGATCTGGACAGAGTATTGTGTACTTAAATGCAACACATTTGCTCGCACAGGAGGATTTGCAGCCTACATAAATGGAAAATGATTGTAGTCCAGTTTGAGGAATTTTAGGAAATTATTCACAAAACCTCTACAAATTAGTCAAAAAAGAAGGGATAATTACCAGCTATCTCCTGAGGTATGAACTAAATACAGAAAAGAACAGCACGAGGTTCCAAAAATTACCAACAACCCCTGAGGTTTCATTCTCTCACACAAACTTCACCAGCCGTTAGTAAATTCATTTAAAATGAATGGTAATGTTTGCTTTTCAAAAATCAATCTTTTTCTTTTCTTCTTTCAGCTCTTTCCATCAATGGCAACATGGTCATTTTACCATCAATGTTAGTTTTTTTCGTTTGGCTTAAAACTTCAGGGGGAGCTGGTAAGTTCTGAAACCTCATGGGATTTTTTGTATTGAGGCCATACCTCAGGGAGTAGTTGGTAGTTATCAAAAAAAAAAAAAAAAAGAATTATATTTACCTTAAGCACAGGCACCACAGTCTCATCCTTGAGAGTAAAAAGATCCGAGAGGGATATTGATTGAGAAGTTTCTCCTTGTTTAATAAAAGTAGGTCCTTTCTCATCCAAATCTTTTGCCATTTTTGAGTACAGAATAGATCTCTGATCAGCATTTGCAATTGAAGACCCTGATGCAAAACATAATCCCAGTTATGTCAGGTTTCCTCTTTCTCTTCTTTCTCTATCATTTTTTTGGGATAATTACAAAAAACACCTTGAGGTTCACTTTTAAATCCAAAATACCACTGCAACCTTGAAAGTTTACGAGTACGGGGAGTTTTACACTGTTTACATTCTTACCTCGAAAACTTGAAACATCAAGAAACTTACGCTGAGGTTAAAACAATACGAATACAGAATACCTCTAAAACTAAAACTAACTGAAGATCGTTAACGTTCACTGACTTTGGGGGTATTTGTAATGTTTCAAGGTTTCAATGGTGTTTGCGAATGTTTTGCAAATACCCCCCAAAGTCAACGATTGTCCATTAGTTTTAGGGGGCATTAATAATGTTTTGCAAACCTCATAGGGCTATCCGTAGAGTTTCAGGGTTTCAGTGTTTTTCTGGTAAAAAGTGCAAACCTCATAGGGCTATCCGTAGAGTTTCAGGGTTTCAGTGTTTTTCTGGTAAAAAGTGCAAACCTCAGGGGGTTATTCATAATTAGACCATATTTTACCTTATATTTTTTGGGTTAGGAATTCAAAGTGATGAACTTTTCGCCCAGGCCAATATTTTATTTTTGCTGTGCACCGATTAAACAGAGCTGCAGCTTATCAATCACAACCATAAATCTACTAAACAGTAAATATTCTGGAAATCCTCTAATTAAGCATACAACAAAACCAAATGGCAGAAATTCGATAAACCAAATAAATCAAATCTATCTTTGCAAAAATTATAAGCAACGGACCAAACCCACAAGACAGTAAAGGTTCATTGAAGCATAATCTACAGCAAATTTAAGCACAAACTAGCAAACAAACAAAATGGATATAAATATAATAAACCCTTGTCACCTGGATTTGAGGGTCGATGAGAATAATTTCCCTCGCGGGATTGCGAATTCCGTAGAGCCATCTGGAATATACAGTAAAAAGTGAGGGCGGAGATTGACCAGATTACAGTAATCTTCACAGAGCGGCTCCACGAGCTCTTGATCGGCCCTCTTGCCATCACGTCGCAAAGGGATTATGGAAATGTTGCATTTAATATTCTATAATTAGGGATTTGAAAATTCTTCTATGATTTATCACGTGAATCGAACGATCTCCACATGAGTCATGAGAAACTAGAAGCTTCAGCAAATTTTACGTGATTATTGATGAAATTAAATTACAAGGATGAAGCAAATATTGTGTGAGCCCAGTAGCAGTAATGGGCTTTTTCATTCTCTTTTCCCTTTTTCTCATCTGGAAAAGTATTTCGCAGAAACTTTAATTAATCAACAATTATATCGGAAAATTGACTTAAATACCATTCTCCTCAAAAAAATTAACTTTGCTATTTTATATTTTTTTGTCATTTTAAATATCAGTTTATGTTTCAATTTTAATTTTACTATCCCATTTTATGAAAATACTAATTTATTCTTAAGTTCATATCCTCCAAACCCCTAATTTATCTAACCTCACTCTCCATTTCAAGACCATGAAAAACAAACTGAATGGCCGTGGCTGTGCCAACAACAACTGAGACCTTAGATATGTCGGTTCTTTCCATTTTCAGGATGATAAAAATGGATACTGCTGCTGCTCCAAGGCCTCCTACTGGTACTCGACGTGCTGCCAGACTAATCGGTTGTGTCAAATTCAACGAAAATATATTAACGTTAAGGGAGGGAATGAAGATCTCTGAGTTATTCGAGTTTGTTAGTAAAAAATGGTCTCAATTCTCAATCGATATCCACGATGTACAGTTCAAGGCTCCCCGAAAGTCGGGGATTAGGGTTAGTTTGCTAACCGACAATGATTTTAACAACATGATGGAATTGTTTAGGCTTTCAGAGACGTATATTATCGACATGAGGCTAATGCTGATTAGCTCTAGTTCTGGAGAAATTTGAATTCCGTTTTGTGTAATTAAATCTGTGTTTTCGCAAAATAATATTTACTTGTTGTCATATGAATTTTTCAGAATGTATTTTACAACCTTTTGTTTGTGGAACCTTACATTTATTTTGTTTTTTTAACTTCAAGTTTTGTGGTATAAAATGGTAGTATAATATTGGTTAATGTTTTTTTGTACATAATATTCTGTTTGTAATCTCGATTTTACGTTTCGTGTAACAAATTTAACACTCATAAGGTTTCATTATTCATATAAAATTTATGTCGAATTCTGACTATATTTACATCATTCGAAACGTCTTGTCTCCTATAAGTTATCAGCCTAATATATAGTCATTGCAATTTAGTCAAGATATCATTTTTTACGATTTTCACAAATTTTACAAGAATAATAAAACCTATTCGGAGTTTTTTGTTATTTTTTAAACAAAAACAAGTAATTTATAATAAGACAAAATCTGATGAATAGTGGGTGTAAATTATCATATTTATTTTTCTTTTTTTTTTTTTTAGCATTTTAACCACATATTGTAGTCGTTATATCATCGCCCTTTTTGGAAATGATATGAAAAGAAAATCACCATAGAAAAATGGCCCAGCTCTTCTATGAAAATGAAAGTATAGAAATATCTAAATCATTTTATGACAGACATATATATATTTCTCAAAGTACTTAATTTGGAAGCAACAGACACTTGTGGTTGGGGGAAGATATTGGAAACAAAGACAATATATATCTTTTCATTTTATAAATCAATTTCAAAATGCCACCAATTTAAATTCGACATCCCAATTAATCTGATTAAGCTTTACCCAATAAATAATTAAGAATTTTCAAGATTTCATTAGGAATATTCCGTTAAAATTTTGACGGAACCCTTAAAAATGGACGTTTTTTATAATTATGAAACTCATACGGAATATAAATGTAATATTTTAACTACGAGAATTATAATGTATAGTTTAGCAAAGGATACCTACTACAAATGTAATTAACCCAAAAAGCAATTGACCTGTTTGTACGTACCAATCATCTTTTACATAGTACTGACTATTTAAGAAAAATAATAAAATAAAGCTAGATACATAAACACTACCTGAAAAACCTGAAAAGAGAAAAGGAGAATTAAGTTGAACTTTTTTAACTTTGAATCCCTATGCAAAGCATATTACTAAAGAATTGAAGGCAAGATGAACCGATGAATGTACTATATTTGACAGTTTGTAGCAAATTTCACCAACACACATTATATAATTTAAACTATCCAAATTGGACCACTTTACAGAGAGTACTATTACCACTCGTGGGTGCTGAGCTCTCCATATATAGCCCATGCACCTTCAAATCTCATACTTTTTTATTTTTTTAGGAATAATTACCTATTACAATTAATAATCATCTTAGTAAAATAATTATCGTCCCATCCACTAAGGAATTTCTAAATTACAATTAGGGTTGGTTCCATTAAATTTTTGTTGAAAGGAAATGGAAGACATAAAATGACCAAAATATCACTGATCTTAATGTAGCAAACTGTTATTTTCAGGCCTGCCTGTAACATAATTCTTAATTTGGGTGTATTTGTAATATAATAAACTTCCGTGGGGGCTGCATGTAATTGTTTAGGTAATGTTAAGAGGACATATTAGTATCTTCCTCTAAATCTGGAATATTTTGTTAAAAAATATAACGGAACCCTTTTTTGACTAAAAGGGTTATACGTTATAATATAGAAAAGTTCCGAGAGGTTTAGATGTAATTAATCCTTTTTATGCATATATATAAGTATAATTACGAAATCCCGATGTTTATGCTGTTTAAGAAAAATACCTTGAAATCTTGAAACATTACAAAAATTACACCGAGGTTTACATACAAAACGTTACGAATACTCTCCTAAAACTATAATCGAGAATCATTGAATCTGGAGAATATATTTTATGTTTCAAGGTTTCAGTATGTTTTTTTGAAGAAAAATCTAACGGGATTTTCTTCGTAATTGTCTTAATATATACAGCTAGCTAAGAGAGCATAGCATGTGGGTAAAATTTTACCAGTTGTGTGTTATTATATAGTACAAAAGACACAGCAATGTCCATCAATCATGCATGTTATTGCTAGCTGTTGCAATGGTCGGTTCGAGTTAAGTTAGATTGATTAGGTGAAAAAATTTTAGAGGTTAAGTTGTTGGAATGTTAAATACAAAAAGTTAAATTTTTGGTGGCATAAGTTAAATTCTAGAAATTGTTCATGATGTTGTGGTCTATTGGCAAAAGTAAGGCTCCTGGATTCTATAAATTTAATAGGAAAAAATAGATTAGAAGACAAACTATAAAAAACATAAAATCTCCAATT
This sequence comes from Verbena officinalis, assembly GCA_958496215.1. Lineage (NCBI taxonomy): Eukaryota > Viridiplantae > Streptophyta > Magnoliopsida > Lamiales > Verbenaceae > Verbena > Verbena officinalis. Next base: position 6,020,501 of record OY292385.1, read on the forward strand.
TTGTTGAGAGGTGGCACTAGTCATTAATTTGAATGTGGCCCCATTTTGATTTTGAATTTCTTGATAACTCATTTACAATTTTTTTTTTTTGTAGAATGCCATAAATTAACTATTTATGATATATGATGTTTGTAGTTGGCTTGCCATCAGTTACCCAAAAAGAATATCTACATTTATAATATAATAATATGTATGTATATACTTGTCGAAAAGATAGAATTGCACCCTTTTATTAATCAATAACTTTGACATTAATTTGTGTGGTCTCTTTTAATTTAGACATACAAAGGAAAGAAAAATGAGAAAGCGAGAGTCAGACATCGCAATCAGCTGCGGACCCGGCCCGTCGGATAAGCATTCATATATATAAAAGCCAATAATCAAAATCATTAACAATAAGGAACGAATTAGGTTAAATGGACAATTTGTAAAGCCAAATTTAGCCAAAAAAATAAAATAAAAATTGTACTTTGCTAAGCATTTTGCATTCATTAAGCATGCACGATGCCGACTATCTAGCTAGTTCTTTGTTTTGAAAGAGAAGACAAAAAATCCTGAATCCTAATTTTCAGACGTTACAAGATCTCATGGTATGGGACCAATTTCTTGTACCATTTTGGTTCCAACCCATGTGACATTTTCGTACGACCATATGACAACTTCTACATCAATATTATGATGATATAACATATATCTATGCTATGTAAACAAAAATGTGTATATGATATATCCTTAAATTAATGAAAAATTAAAAAGTAAAAAAGAAAAATTCCAAAATACCCTCATTTTAGTGGAAAACCTTATGACCTAATATTTCAGTGACAAATTGCCCTCAGGGACTACTTTGTAAAATATGTAAACATGGAGGATTGTTTTGTAAGAAAGTGTGTACGTGAATAATATATATTTATTTGTTTTTTTTGTTTTAAAAGCCCATTTAAAATGGTGGAATCAGGTTGAACCACTAAGGTGCAAAGCCCTCCCTAGCTACCAATGGCAGCTGCATTCTCAGAGCTAGACTCAATTAAGCCCGAAATCTCTGGATAAATTAACATAACACCGAACCACTAATCTGATGATTTATTTGTAAGAAAGTTATGCCTTTAGACTCTTTAATTACTTATTTCATTATTTTTTTTGAAATAAACATAGGGTTCCGTGGGGGTAAACATGACTTTTAATAACTTCCGTTAATTCGAAAAATCCATAAGAAATGTCACGGACTATGAAGCATGAACAAGAATTTTTTTTGATATTTTACCGTGCTAGAGAAGTGTGTTATTAATTATAGCTAACCTCATGACTGAGATGTAATTTACCCTAATTAATTAAAATGCAGAATAATATATAGGGTTGCAGTAAAGATGGATGGTACGTTCAATTTGATTCCAATTAAGCCACTTCAACTTGCATGAAAATTATGCCCAACTGCTTTTGTTGGATATGTTGCCCACTTGTACATGTATCTGTATTTATATAGACATAAATATTATTTGGAAGCTCTTCCGTCCATGCTGTATATTATGTACTGCATGCTAGAAAAAGAAAAACAGATATATCTATAATTTAAAGTTTTGGTTTAAGCTGGGTTACTGTACGTAAATGAGGAGTCCAACTTGATACGATCGACGGATCGAGCATATATAAATTTCTCGAGTCTAGTCCAAGCTTAAGCACATCTTTGAGAATTTGAGCTCAAACTTAATGATCACCACTTAAACATAATAAATATATGAATTGACTGATACCCTTCACACGACCGCGCGAGAAATTATGATGCATGGACATGAATACGGTGATACAGACATGGCAATAAAGATATTTTTAATATTTACCACTACATAAAGTGGCCGGCACGAGTATCTAACATGATATATATATATATATATATATATATATATATCCGACAGTACTGCACGATAAATTTTCTAAGAGTATCCGTTGATTATATCCGAGTATTATAGGCCCAAACGCCAGCCCCATAATTAATATTGACAATCTCTTCCATTTCAATGAGGTTCCTGCAGGTGCAGCTTGGATTTTAAGGTGAGATATAGTAAGTTTAATATCAATAGTCTTTAAATGGTGAGTTTCATTAACTTACTTGAAGTTCTTCCTAGCTAACTGCAGAGATATATCATTAAATCAAATTAATTACGAACTACTATTATGAACTGAAGTAATATATAGTTCTGAGTTCTGACCAATACGATTAAACCTAGCTATATATGTGGTCCATACATAGATAACTTTTTCTTTGCATGTTTGTTTGAGTCTTTTCTCATTCTAGCTAGCTTGTGCACTGCCCCCACACATGAAATGGACAGTGATAATTTTGCTGGAGATCGAAAGTAATTTTAATAATTCGGTATTAAAAAATTAAAAAAAAATTATTTAATTTTTATGGGAAGGGTCATTATGTAGCTTGAGCAACTATTCTTATATATATATATATATTAATAAAGATCTTATTAGCATGCATGCTTATGTTTTTATTTTTTAATTTAAAAGAGTGCAAACATATATAATTATCAAAATCCTTTACAATATTTAAATCTAGATGGCAAAAATTAAATAATAATTCCTAATATGAGTATTTAATAATATAATATATATACTATGTAAAGTTAGGGGCAACTGAAAATTATTCTTTTGATGGGTGACATACATGGTCACAAAAGAAAACCCTAAAGATTCTACACATTTGTGATGTACTGATGTATAATATAACTGAGAACTAATCATTCAGTGAGCCCATTGACAGATATTGGCCCACAAACTGACGGTCCAGATCAAATACTATGTGGGCCTAATAGAGTGGGCCCAACAAAACCCACCACCGATCTTCATCGCGCCAGCTATTCTTTTATGATATCATTATTATAATTGTTATTTTTTAGGGTTAAAATATTATTCTATGATATTATTATTTTTTATATGTAAAGAAAAGGTTAAGGCAATTCCCAGCATGTGGGCCTCACCACCTGAGCCAACACCTGGAAGCTGATAAGGTATGGGCCCCCACGCAGCCCAATTAACTAGCCCATCCCGAGCTATGAGACACATAGAGAAATCAGCTTAATCATAGAAAAGCAGTAAAAATTTCAAAAACAAAATCAGATTTATAACATTGAAACTGGTTTCCTATGCTGAGGAACATACAATGAATGATCACTTAGTCAAATCTTAAATGCCAATCTATAACTAATCTCCTATCCATATTCTAGGTTACTTCAATTAAATCATTAGTAGTTAGTTATTATGCTTAGGGTAATATATTTTAGATATTTTAATATTTAAATATCATTGAGTGAAATCTTTAATACACCAACAGGAAGACGCATATTTTTCGATATTCATGATCTTGATTCTTGAAACACTACAACATGTTGTAATGGGATACAATAGATAATCAAAGACAATTAATTAGTCAATAAATTAGGCAAGATCAATGAGAATATATTTTCTTCTTTCATGTAGCATATCATGCAAAATCAAATCATGGAATTACATGTATTTCTTGTACAAAGGGAAAAAAAATGGAACATGAAGAATCAAATGTGATTTTTTTCGCAAAATCAGCCAAATAATCCCAATTGCTAAGAATATTACCAGCTTCCCCAAACCCTAAAACTCCATATTAATCACACAAGAAAAATTAGGAGCACATCAAGGAAAAAAGAAAAAGAAAAAACAAAGCAAAGAGAAAATTAAAGAAAATCCTCAAATTTAGGACAAATTAATCAAACCTCACGTGTGGATTTCACACATCAAACTACACAACACAACTTGATCAGATCATTCAGGAATGGTGGCTGGTGGCGTCGTGGCGGTCATCGCCTCCTCCATGGGACCCACTCGCCTGAGAATCCGATACTCCGCCGCCACTCCGATATGGGTTCAATCCAGCAAGCATGCCCAGTTGCCCTTCTCCCATCCCATTACCGCCGCCGCCGCCTAATTGTTGACTAGGCAACAACGCCATCGGCGCCGGGAAGTTCATGAAATGCAGTCCACTGGACATGGTTCCTCTGTACAAAGCCGCGGCAGCGGCGGCGCTGCTGTTATTTATATTAACAGAAGGGAACGTCCATATCGGATCACCACCCATTACTTGATTGTTATTATTTGAATTCGCCAGCATCCAAAAATTCGCCGGTATCGAGGGGTGGCTCGCCGGCATAGCTCCGGTGCTCGACTGCAGCAAGTAGCTCCCAAGCTGGTGCTGCTGCTGCTGTTGCGGCGATTGCAGCTCCTGCTCCGCCCTACGCTTCCGCCCCATACTCTCCTCACCCGTCTCTGTTAAGTCCAGCGAATTATTTTCCCGCATTTCCTGCTTCGCCTGCATGAGACCAGGGTTTAAGTTCGCCGCCGCCTGGAAATTCAACAGCGTGGCGGAGGAACTCTCCGACGACAACCCGATTCCAGGAAAAAGTCCCCGGCGTTGGGGCATCGCGTAATTCGGACTGAAATACGAGGATCTTAGTTGAGACGGCACCGACATGCTGGAACCCGAGCTACGTAGAGAGATGTTGAGAGAGGTGAAGTTCGCGGGGATCGTGCCAGTCCCGGTGGCGGCGATGACAGCCGGCTCCGCCTGTTGGAGGAGCCACTCGATGGTCTCGCCGTCGGATTTGTGTCCCAGCTCCCGCGTGAGTTGAAAAACCCTAGCGGCGCAGAGTGCAGGCATGCGGATGCGCCGTCCGCGTCCGTCTACTTTGGTGTGGCGATCTTTGGTTGATGTGCGCTTCGGCGGTGGTTTCTTGGATGTCTCCGCACTGGCGGCGGCAGAGATTTGGAGGTTGGAGGAGGCGGAGGTGTTTGATCGAGGAGTGGTGCTGCTAGGGTTAGACGCGGCGTCGGCTGAGATGGCGAGGGAAGGATATGCGGCGGAGCTGGTGGATTCGTCTTCTTTCTTTTCTAGTAATTGGAATGGGAAGTTGGGGCGGCTGTGTTGGTGGTGCCCGCCGTGGTGGTGGTGGAGGTGGAGATGATCATCACCTCCTTCCATGATCACATTAGAGACGATATACTACAAAATAAATTGAAATATGATGACCGCACTTCTTAAAAATTCTTGCTCTCTATGGTATTTAATGTTTGTGTTTGAAAAAGAAAGCTAATTTTCTTTTTTTGCTTCACTTTTTTTTTGTTTTTGAATGGTGCTCTGTAATCCCTTTCACATTCGATGTGTTTTTAGCTTCAACAATGGAGGAGAGAGAGAAGATAACAAGCTTTAAGCAACAAAGATAATGAGTGGGAATTATATGGGGTGAGGTTTTAAAAAGGAAAATAAAAGAAAATTTGAGCAAATGGAAAAAAAGGAAAAATATGTGCTTTTATTGGGTTCTCTTTTTATACCATCCTTTTGACAAAACTCCCTTTTGTTGAAGAATGAATGAAATTTTGTCTTGATGATTCTTAGATTTTTAAAATTTACTTAGTTTTATATATAATTTAAGAAAAATTTACAATGTCATCCGCCAACTCTATAAAATTAAAAACTTTAGCCAGGATATATATAAGTTTATAGAAATGAATAATTTATCACCTAATGTCAAAAAAGTAGCATATAAGGGGATAATTTTTTTTTAAAGTTAGACTTTCTTACCTGAAAAAGTTGAGGCAATCCAAAAATTATTGGTTAGTGGTTATTTTAAACTACATATCACTGATTTGGAGTAGAAATTGCTTACCCATTGCCTCTAGTAACGTGGTTTTTTCAGGCGAAAAAATCTAATTTCGGTGAACTTTATCCCTAATATATAACTTTTTTAAAATTAAAAAATAAATTATCAATTTCCATAAATTTATATCTCAAAAATCATAATTTTCTTAAGTTAATGGATGAAATTACAAAATTTTCATATAATTAATATTTATGGGAGCTAGCTATATAGTTTTTTCTTTTTATTGTGGTTGGACAGAGGCTTTGGTTCAGACTCCACGTGAGGTGCTCTTTTTATCATTCAATCCATAAAGACAATGGTGGCCGATGTGGGACCTAATTTCAAGTCAAAAAAATTGAGAGAGACTTAGAAAAAGAAAAAGGATTTAATTAATTTCAATGTAATCATTTCCTTTTGCCTTTAGCCCTTTTCCTTTGTTCTGCACCACCTTTGAGCCTACTTCGGGATTCCTGCAAACATATTGCACTTTGCTTTTTTAACCCCACTTTTCTTAATTATCCTTTAAAAATCAATCAATGTTTTCTATAAACTATACATTTTTCTTTCCTTCTTTCTAATTAAGGGCTAGCTAGCTAGGCCATGTCTTAATTTTGATTATACCTTTTTCTGGCGCAGCAGCCTTAGCCTTTTAAGGATGCATATAAGTCTCTTACGCGATATTATTCTTACAATTCGTTTACTTATCCGAATAATTGTGTTCAACTATTCAAAATAATCAGAAAAAAAACTTATTTACATTTATTGAGTCAGTAATCATTAATAAATGTTATATTTATAATAATTTAATAATTTATTAGACAAATTACATAGGGGTCCCCACATATTATTATATTTATATATAGATCCCTCTTGTTTCATTTTTTACATCCTAGTCCCTTGACCGATCAATCATTAGTCATTTCCGTTAATTTTCTGGTACCGTTGTGTTCGTCTCATCGAGACGATGCATTTGGACTATAAATTTGTGTTATTCGGTGAAAAATGAGAAAGTTACAAACTTAAGAAATTTTTCTTCAATTGTGTGTATAGTCTAAATTTTCTTGTTTCTTCACTGAATCAGACGAATTTATATTCCAAATTCGATGTCTCGACGAAATGAACACAACGGTACCAGAAAATTAACTAACTAACGGTTGACCGATAAAGAGACTATGATGTAAAAAACGAAACAATAGGGACCTATATATAAATATGACAGACCCATACGTAATTCGCCCTAATTTATTTTGATTTGATCATTCTAAAATTATGTATTTGATTAATTTATAATAAATTAAAATATTAGTTTATCTTAATCTAAAATCGATTTGAAAAACTCAATTTACAAGATCTTTATCTAGATGATTAGAATAAAATATTACTTTATCCTTTTTTTTTTTTACTATAATGACAAATTATACTGAAATTTATGTTCATTAACTTGACATATATTCTTGAACTTTATTTTATATTCAGCAATAACAATGCTATCTAAATAAATTCAACAATAATTTACCTCATTTTATTTTGTAAAAATATTTCCAATACTGTTAATATTTTTATCAACAATGCTATTTAAGTAAATTAAAATAAATAAATTGCCTTCATTGATTTTGTAAAAGTATTTTCATCTCTTAAAAATGAAGGGACATGAATACAATGACAAAAATCTTTAATATATGTATATATTTTTTTAATTATATAAGTATTAATAAATACGAAATAGTATAATTGTAAAACACAATAGAAAGGGCATGGATGAGAAAAAGTATAGAGTAAAAATATTTTTGTAAATAAAATATTACGAGCTATGTTTACTTAATATATGATTAGGAGTTACAAAATTAAATGATTTAGGAGTTACAAAACTAAATATAGAATATGTTATGTGGCAATTTGATGAAATACTCACAAGAAATTAATTACAAGTTTAAGAAATTTTCCTTCAATTGTGTATATCGTCTAAATTTTTTGTTTCTTTAATTACCAAATCAGACAAATTTGTATTCTAAATTCAATGTCTCGATGAGACGAACACAACGGTAGCAGGAAATTAATGAAACTGACTAACAGTTGACTAGTTAAGAAACTAGGAAATAAAAAACGAAATAAAAGGGACCTATATAATGTAATGTTATCAGATTCAATGTATATAATGTATTTTATAACATGTTTACTTGTATGTAGCTTTTCCAATATATATATCTTTATATAAACTATATAATATAAGCTCAATAAAATATATAATGAATTTACATATAGCATCATAACCCATTGTGGGCAAATCTTAAATGACAACTTTGGTTTGGATCATCCAATATATTTTAATTGGACACAGCTTTTCGGGTTATTTAGGATAAGAAATATATGTGCACAGGTATGGCTGCTGCACTGTCACCATTGCCTGTTCAAAAATAAAGAATTGCAGGTTCATATATATTTATTTCTTTATTCTACATATACATATGTATTATACATATCAAGCTATAATGCGGGTATATTTTAAAAAATATTACCGTATAGTATTTGGCGTGTCGGATATATAACTCTCTATTGCAAAGTATAAAAAAAAAAAAAAAATTATACTTTCGATCTGTATTTCCGTATTCGTATCCGTACATCACCAAGTTAATGCCTTAGTCAGGTATTCAAAGATTTTAAAGTTTACTTGAATTATTTATTGTTTTAAGAATATCTTATTTTGTGTGTATGTGTGAGTATATCTATATCTTGATCACAAGGCCGAATTCATCCATTTTAAATATCAAATTCCATAATTCATAGACAATTTTATGGTACGCAATTTTTACAATTTTGATATATTTATTCCAAATGGACCTCTCTTAAATCTTAATTTCAGGACGAGCAATCATATATATTGTGCTGCTGGTATATATATTTAATTAACTAGTTTTAATATAAGACATCTCAATATGAATATATTAATTAAACTGGTTACCTGAGAAAAGTTTATCCTGGAGTAGAATTGAGAGAAAAAACAATACATCATCAGCATATTCAGTTTGCCAGCTGAAATAAAGTAGAATTGAGAGAAATTAAGAAGTTCTAACCCAAAATAGTATAATTGAAATTCTAACCAAAATTGTATAATTTCATATATTAATTTTATATTGTCACTTCAAATAGTATTTTAAAATCAAATTAAGTATTAAATAATATATATACTATATTATTCCAGATATTACAAAATGGATGATCGCACTCACATTTACTGGGATTTGGTCTGATTACGCAAACAGCATACTCTGAGATCTGGAAAATTACAAAATATACTCTGAACTCGCGCTATCTTCAGAGAACTTTAACAATGAAGAGCATTTTTCCGTTATGTCCGTAGTTTTGTATTAGAAAATAAAGCTAATTAAAATCAAGTTTTATCACATTCACATGCCTTGAGTTTGGTCTAGTATAATTATGCAAACATGTCCGAGGTTTAATTTGAAAAATTATAGAAGCATGAATATCATGTCAAAAAAATTTCACTACATACATTAATTAGTTGAAACAATTTCAGGTATTAGATCTTTGAGGGAGTGGAATTAAGGAAAGAAGATTGTTAGAAGATGCCAAGTACGACCACCTTCGGGTGGCGAAACGGCGGGCTCATTTGCGCACGCAGCCAGAAACGGTTAGGATTTCTGTGTGAAACCCTAGCTGGATGAAGAAGACGGATCTAACCCATTTTTATAAATGGTTCGGGCCACGGGTCAACCCTACCCATGGGTCAATTTTATTAAAAAAAATATTTATTGTTGGATTTTTTTTACACATCGCAAGTGATTTTCTTAGGTGGAAAGAGTTATTTCGCCACATCAGAAAAAATGCCAGGTGACCGGTTTTCAGGCGTCACGTGTATAACACACGCGGTTTGACAGGCAGTTTTCGGACCAAAATTCTAGTTTTGACGAAAAATCAAATATATTGAGTTATTTTGCTAGTGAAAAAAATATTGTTCTCAGAATGTTAAATCGAGTGATGAGTTGATATCATTTTTTCGAATTTTTCCCTAAATACACATTGGACAAATCATACGGTGTACTTGGCATTCTTCCTCATGTTTTGAACTTCCGGGCCGGCTTGACCAATCTTCAACAAATGTCCATTCTTGCATGTTATTCGTTGTAGCCTAAAATATAATTAATTTAATTCACTCAATTTTATTTAGAAAAATACATAAATTAAACTTAAAAAATTGAGTATAGCATAACTTATTGAAAGGTCCTTAAGAATGTTTATTTTGTTTATTTCTTAAAATTGACGAAATTCCTTAATTAATCTACCACCGAGATTCCAGCTACGAAGATATAATTAGACGAATTCTCTGGCTGCGTGATAACTGATATTTTTTACATGAAACATGCGCTTCGTTCATAAAAGCATTGTCAGTTTTAATTACTGCCAATCTAGTAAAACTGTAAAACTAATAAGCAATAATTCTCTGACAACACAGTATGTCATGTGCCTCATTGAGGGGATTGGAAAGAAATTAAGGTTGTGAAGTTGTGGTTAATGGGCACGGAAACAATGATACGAACATGACATGATACGATACAGATATGGTGATACGAATTTTTCTTAAAACTTAATTATCACTACACGAGTGTGTCTTTAATATGACACGACACTACACCGTAATTACTTTTTTAGGAGGATTTATACATTATAGTTTTGAATTATGGCAAAATTGTGTTTGTGTAAAAACGAATAGTTGATCACGTGAGGCCAAAGTTTTTTATTTTTTTTGCTCTGTAATGACAACGAGTTAATTGTACTTTTGTTTCCACAATTTTACTTAGTTTTTATTTTGGCCTTATTAAATTGATTTTTGCAATATATATCTCATAAGTGGTTGTTTTTCTTGCGTACCTTTTGATCAAATTTTCGTCTAATTATCTATATTATTGTATAAAGTAATTGACCCTTCCAAAAAACTGTCTTCCATCTTTTCTTATTTTGAACATTTTCCATTAGTTAGTTTAATCCTTTATTTTTCTATCTCTTTCCTTCGCCCCAAGTTTTTTTTGTACATGCTCTTGAAATGCAATCGTTACTGTATTTCTTTTTCCCTATAAAATGACTTAATTATGTGCCTCAAAGATATGCACCAATATTAATCTTGAATATAAAAGTTGCGTGCGCCAAATATCTTATGTTAAAGAAAAAGTTGTAACAGAAATTTTGTTATTGAAAAAATAATAGTATATAGTTTTGTCAGTTTGCACAAAATATATAGTTTAAAGTGTTTTGAAAATAATAAAATAAATCGGAACTTCGACTTATAATTTCAGCAGATTGAACCAAAAAACACTAAACTAATTAATTACGAACAACACAAGATCTTCCGACTCATTTTTTATAATACAGAATTTATCTTGCTACTTTAACATCACGAGATTTTCTATAAGTCGAAATATTACTATATATCGTATCATTGTAAATAACGGGATGGAGCTAGACATGGAGACTTGCAACATAAATGATGTGCCCAAAATTTTTGCAACACTAAAAAACATATGAAAAGTTGTTTGTCTATTCAATAAATTAACCAACTAAGCAATTTAGGAATTGCATGTGTATTATTTTTCCTGTTAGGATATATATTATATCTAAGTCGTTTGGAGTTATAATTTGGTAGATATATGTTCCCATGTGATGGCCTTTGTGGACCTGTTGGCGATGCTACTTCTTTTGAGACCACAGCCTTTGCTTCTCTGCCGGTGAAGTTGACAGCTCAAAACATCCCATTTTTGTTTGCAAGTTTTCATCTCCAATTACTACATATATATAAATTTAATTTACCTATCTTAGAATGCATGGATACTTCTAATTATATCATTATGTCGTACCATGTCTTTGTGTCCGTGTACGTGCATCACAGGTTTTCACATTTAATAAAAGTCGACATGCATGACTCGGGAGTTTAAATATAAGTTGAAATTAAATTTAATTTAATATTTTTATAATTTTACTATAGTATATATGCGTGCATATAGTTAGTAGTTTGAATGATATTACATATTACATCCTTCTTGCTGTTGCATCTTATGATCATCGTGTCCCTTCTTAAATGGGCACGAAAGTTTGAATGAGAATTTAAGTAAAAGAATTGGTAAAAATAGTAAGAAATGGAAATTTATGGTTTCTATATACACACACAAAAGTTTGACAGGGTAATAACAAAAGGGAGAATTACATACATAAGCCTTAAGAGTTTTCATAATTACAAAATACCCCATCTATTTTCAAGAATTACAAAAAAAATATTGAGATTTCAAATAGTTACAAAAATCTAACAAAATACCCCTTGTACTTTATGCAAAATCTTACAAAAACCCACTTTAGCTTGTACTGATTACTGAATGAAACATCAGGGGATATCGATTTTCTGTAATTTTCGAAAACAGAAAGTGGTATTTTATAATTCTGGTAAACCTTAGGGCCTGCTTCTGTATGTATTCTCCCCAACAATAATTATAATTTACCATTGAAATTATGGTGGTCAGTAAATAGTACTGTCTAGTACTATTGCTATTTTGAGTGAGGCATGTCACTTCAAAGGATTTTTTTTCATATAAGAAATGCGCGTACGCTGTAAGGTTGTCCGTCTTTTGAATATAATGGCATGAAATTGGAAAAGAAAAGGTTAAATGTTTTTATAATTAATTCGTGGTTGAAATTGTACATACTAAAACAATAGTAAATATTTCATATTATTACTTTGAGTTTAACCAAAAAAAATAAAATATTATAATTACTTTGAGAGTTAATTTGAGTTGACAACTTTTTCAGAAATTGGTTTCCTATATAATAACTGGTAAATGCACTTTAAGAATCTTAATTTTTGTCTGTTAAGCCAAGAGATTTTTGTTTGTATATATGTAGTGATGATTAGTAAGAATTTCTCTCATGAAATCCTTAGCGAACAGCCGCCGAACATGAATTATTAATTCGTCTTTGATTTAACTTGCAAAGTGGACTAACTGTGGCCACAGCACAATTGTTCGGAGAGGTCTATCTTGAACAAAATACATGCAAAAACATTAATTATTTTTTTATAGAGTTAAAAGCAGTTATGATGCACGGATACTTCTAAAAATACTATCCTATATAGTGTCGCGTCGTGTCTGACATAGTATCGAACACTTTTCTAATGTAAAATATTGAAAAAATCCGTATCGACGAACTGTATTTGTGACCGTATTTTATATGTTAAAGGCCTCCAGAATCATGCATCAGCTTGTAAAAAGAAAAACCATATGATTTAAAATGACATAGGGAACTCTATACTTTCTAAATTTAGCATATGCCATTCCTTAGTTCATGCATAGTCCTTTTTTCAGACGCATTATTCTAGATAATTCCTTGGTCAAAGGGAAAGAATTAGGCGATCCCTACTTTTCAATAATATTGAATTTGTATTGCCATAATGAAGTTTTCAATATATGAGTTTAAGATAAATGAAAATACATCTCATAATTTTCAAAATAGTGGAAACTCTGCAGATAAAATTTGTCGGGAAAAAAGTTTTTTTACCTGAAAATTAAGTCACGTGCTCCGATCTTCATGTAATTTTTTTATACAAAGAAATTAATATTTTTCCCACAAAAATTGTTTAAAATGATATGAAAAATATATATATATAATATTTTGCGTTTGGCGGACAAATTAACATGCATAGTGGGTGGGTCGTATAATATGGCGGATAGAAGATGTTGGTTGAGGAGTTGAAAAGAGAGACAGTTGGAATCTTTGGTTTAGTGGGAAGAGAAAGAAAGAGGACTGATCACTGACTGACGCCATCTCAACTACACAACTGTTGTAGTCTGTATAAATATGATCAATTATTTGGACCGGAGTCACATCACAAACATCAAACCTAACTTTTTTATTTCAATTAATTCCTCCAAAAACGTACAGTAACACCCTCAAATAATACTCATCCCACTCCATATCAACCAATCAATCCCTGCGTTTTGGAACTCTCCAGCTATATCATGATACATGCATGAATACGGGAACAGAGATACGAATACGACACAACACAATATATATCAAAAAGGGTTCGAAATTGTATCAAATATGTCATTATAACACTATATAATGAATTTTTTAAAAGTATTTGTGCATTATATATCGCTTCCACACCTTGCACCTGTCTAGCTCCTTTTTATTTTGCCTCTAATTAAATATCATTATTATTTTAAAGAATATATAGCCATCCTCAACTTTATGCGACGGCTGTATAAATTATTTTTGCTTGGTTAACAAGAATGCAATTTTCAAAAGGATACAATCAAGATTATAGTCTCTTATCCAAATGTGAAATAAGTGTATAAAAATATGGATATCCATAGTTGGGTTTGTATGATCTTCTTTCCACTTCATTCCAAAGGGCGATGGTAAAAACCCTAATTATTTTTTCACTTAGTAGGTTACATGTAATATTTTAATTTCACGCCTACTTAATTAAAAAAGAGGATTTACATACCATCAAGTCACTACAAGATACTAAAGATCAGTTAGTCTAGTGAGATGAGGCACAAGATCCTTTAATTAATGTATAGGGCTCAAATTCTTAACTTGTACATGGAGCAATTGAGTTAAAAGAATCGTTTCTAATTGGGCATATATAATTGTAGCAAAAATCCGGCCAGTTCAGAAAACTAATCAGAATTCGGATAGCTAGGAGAGATATTCCGCTTGTAAAATATTCAAGATCATAGGCTTCCACCTATACAATTTTTTGACCCTAATTTTCTTTCTAATTGACCCGTTAAAAGCTAACATGTTAATATTTCGTAGAAAGAGTTTGGGCCGGGCCGGTTTGCTGAATAGGGTCAGGTTAAGACTTAAAGACGATTTTATCCTTAAAAAAATCATGTGCATCTCATGTGAAGGTATCTTGACGGAATATTCCGCCGGATTTTGGTTTTAAGAGGCAACTTGTAATTTTTGTATAGGTAAGGAGACAATTTGTCAAAAAAAAAAAGGTTAGAAGGTAATCTGCAAAAATTGAAAAGGTCGGGAGATAAAAAAAGAATTCCCATTAAATATTAAAGTTTGTTTTGAAATTGATATAAGAGTTAGTTTTCTAAGTTAACATTGTCGTAAGCCATTCCACCCCCACATATAAAATTAATATTAAGTTTGAAAATATCATTTTTTTTTTTTAAAAAAGATTTTTTTACCATCTGAACGATAACTCTTTTTACATTTTGCTATCTAAACTTATTTTCTGACAAATCACTATTTCAACTATATGTTTCTTATACTTTACCATCTTAAGGTGGTTTTGGTCACCCGAAAACCGCTCAATGATAACTTAAAGGTAATTTTGTGAAGTTCAAAGCATAAATTATTCATTTTGTACCTTAACAATGACATTTATGCTTTGAATTGCATAAAATAACACTTTAAATATTCTAATAACTTGCACATGAGCGATTTTTCGATGGTCAAAACTACCCAAAAGTGATTTTCAGATGATAAAGTGTAATTATAGGTGTAAGCGTAGTTTGTGAAGAAAAAAGAAAATACATATGGAAAAATACAAAAATGGGCTATAGACTATAGTAGATCGTTCAACATTGGCCCATTTAAGGGTAGTTCTATATATTAAATATACAACTATATCTTTTTTTTTATCAAATATTTAAATCTTTTGCTCGTGTCCATCCTTGACTTGATTTGTTTAGAGTTTAGACAACTGATATCTGACAATGAGAACCTTATCTATCATTATATACATTCAAAATCCTTTAAAATAGAACACATCCAAAACTGTAGGGATCCCCAAATTGTATTGTAAACAAGTGGCACAAAGTCACTTTCATTGGCTTTTAACCCCCAATATTACATCTGCAAAATAATGACCAAACTACACCTTATCCAAACAAAATTAAGGTAGTCCAATCAAAATTCAGCACATATATCAAAGAAATTGTTACAAATATGATATTCCCAAATCTGGACAAGGCCTTCTCTCTAAATGGCCATACAAAGATGATTTTGAAACAAATTTCATTCTTTATTTAATAATCCAAGAAAATATTACAAATGCATTTTATTGAATTTCGTATAAAATGGTGATTTAGACTTTCTATTTTCTAATTCTCTGATTCTTCCAATTGAAATATGAAAAAACTTAAAGATTCAAATATTTTGCTGATGGATTTTCTGGTTTGTTATTTACTTGATTTAATTTGGGCTTCAATGACATTAATTTGTAGGTCTTTGAACTTAATTACAAATTAAACTATAATTTCATCGGAAACACTGTGCGCTTAACTTAATTTGTGCTCATTCATTTTTCTCTAGTAATATCTATATATTCATAAGATGTGATTTGATTACAATGATATTAAACATATTTATTTATTGATTTGATTTGGCTAGACATTATCTCCATTACCAAATATGAATATTTAGTTAATTATCGAAGGAAAACACATAAAAAAACTAAACTAAGAAAAACACATAAAAATTTGCTGAATAGGCTGCAAAGAAGCAGCTATTTCTAACACCTAAAAATAGGTCCAATCAAACCCAGTAATTTTGGGTTGGGTGATTTGGGTCTCAATGGAATGAATGGGTTATAAATGGGTCAGTCTGGATTACTAACGGGTACAAGCCCAACTAACAATTTTAATTTGTAAACTAAACATTATACCACAACTAGTTTTTTATCTCCTGCGTTGCACGGGAAAATTTATTTACAAAACATATATTATTAAATAAATTAAATAATATTCTTTTATGTAATTATTAACAATACCTCAAAAATTATTAATTTGGAATTTGAAGCATACGCACAAAAGTAATTTATTTTATAATATAATCAGAAATGTATATAAAAAAACTCATTTTAAATATATAAAAATAGTAATATGATATTTTTGTAAAAACATACTAATTTTATATTTGTAATAGAGAGAATATATGTTTATATATATATATATATATATATATAGAAAGAATATCATGATTCTTACAAAAATAATAAAGATAATTAAAATATAAAAATATATTTAATAATAGACCATATAAATAATGATTGGAATTTCTTTATTTTTTTGGCCGAACAAATAACTATTTATTATATTTGGTATTTTTTTATTTTTTTTTGTTAAGTAATTTGTTATTGCTTCATTATTAATTATTGAAATTTCCTTTATATTTTGAAAACATTAATATTCAGATATAATAATTTAATAGATATATTTACATTGAAATGAAATATAACTTTTCTACTGCAAAATGAACATGAGACATGTGTATTTGGAAAAAAATTTTTTTCTGAAAAAAATTAATTGTTTATTTATTTTATATTATTAAAATAATAATAAAATTTAATTAAACTTATATGTTAAAATTTTCTTCCTTACTTTAGTCAGATAAATTTTCATTTGAATCATTTGTGTCAAATATATTTTATAGGAATTAAAATATTAAATATAATATTTTTAATGGATTTATTGAATACATTACTTTGTCATTATTTAATTAACGAACATTCAATGCAATATGATATATAACTTTAAAGCTTATTAAAATTTAGGTAAAATTATTTTTTTTAAAAGAATCAATTTCAATATTATATAAAATAGTTATATAGTTCTATAATTATATAAGTAGGAGTTATAAATTTTTTAATATACACAAAAGTATGGAATGTCAATAAATATATATGTAAGTTACAAAATAATAATTAACAAAATTAATTATATAAACAATTTATATGGCAAAAAGGATCAATTTTAACTAATATATATGGCAAAATGGATCAATTTATATGGCAAAATTGGTCAATTTTAACTAATCTACTTCATTGTCACATAAACATCTTTCCTAAAACACTCCACTAATTTATTTTCATATATATATATATATATATGATTACAAATTAAAAGTTAAAACTAGTATCAGGAAAAAAGATTTTACCAGCCGTCCCTTCTAGGGTGCACAACAAATCGAGCCGACTTGCGAGCCTGGCGAGTCGAGCTCGAGTAAGCTTGAATGACTCAAACTCAAGTCTGATCGAGTTCAAGCTTTGATTCAAGCCAAGCCCGAGCCTCTTTCTCATTGGCTCGTGGCTCGCAGACCGACTCGCAAGCTTTGCATAATATATACTAGTAACTGTGCACACACGATGCGTGTGCAACGTAAAAATGAATATTTTTCGACATGTTTTTATATTTTGTGTATTTAATTTAAAAAATAACAAAAAGTATAAAGTGTCATTACATGTCAGATGAAAGAACAAAATAAATTTATTAAATATATATAAATGAGATAGAGTAAATAATTAATAAGTTGTTGGTACATAATTAAAATAAAATAAAATAATTAAACATTAAAAAAATCATAAAAAAATAAAAGGATAAGGAAGAAGAGAGAGAAAAAAATTAAAGGGTAAGAAAGAGGAGAGAGAAAAAGAAAATAATAAAAAAGAGAGAGAATAAAAGAACGTATATCATAATAATTTTTGAAAATAAAAGAAAATTGATAAACAAAAAAAGTGGGTCATCCAAAAGTAGTTAATCTGAGGCGAAGGAGAATTATATAACAGTATAGTATAAATAGTACATATATATATATATATATATTTTTATATATAATATATAATATTATTATTTTAATTTATAAAGTAAAATAAAAATAAAAACTCAGAAAACTAATGTAAACCTAAATCTTTGTCGGAAAAAAAAATAAAAAAAATGTAAACCTAATTCCTAATTCCCAAAATCCCAACCCATTCATTCTTCCCGTCCGTTTGAAAGACCCAAACGCTAGCCGCCCACCACCCACGGCCACCAGCCCCTCTCCGCCCACCCCCGTCCACCACCAGCCCCTCGTCGTCCATCACCTCCAGCCCCGCGCCTATCTTAGCTGCCCACAGCCCCTCTCCGCCCACCTGCCACTCACAGTCGCTGCTCACCGCCCACCACCACTACCACCAGTCCCTCGCCGTCCACGGTCCACCACCTTGGCGCCGCGCGTCTCTCAGCAGCCGACAAGCCCTCTCCTCGCACCAGTCGCCGCCCACCGACAACCACCTCTGAAGCTCCGCCTTCTCCAGCGCCGCCGTGTACCGTCGAAGCTCCAGCGAAGGTTTTTTTTTTTTTTTAAATTGTTAGTGAGTTTAAGTACTTTAGTTGCAGAAAGTAGCCTGTAATCTGTAATGAACTAATGATCGCAGTTGGTCTCTATGTAGATGCTTTTAGTTTTTCCCAATTTCATTGGTTTTTACTTTTACTGTATGCTTCTCTGCATTTGTTGGTGATACTATGTAAACTGTTTAATGTTTATAAGCAAGATTTCAATTTTATCTTCACGGATTAAATATCTAGATCCATTTTCCTTGATCTGTCAAGTTAGATATTTATGTACTTTTAACAGCAGAAACCACTCAACAATGTCTCAACAAAATCAGAACATGGACTTGCTATGTAGAGATGTCTCCATAATATAGTTACAGACTTATATCTGCATAAGTGGGAGCCAATTTGTTTGCTTTTATGCCACTTACACTGATGAATCGAGTACTGGATTTTTCCATTATGTTGATCAGCTGTTCCTATATGATTATTTTCAGGCAACTTTTGAGTTTGAGCAAAAACTGACGTAATCAAGCGGCTTGATCAAGCTCAAGCTAAAAAATCCGGGCTTGTCAATTTCAAGCTCAAGCTCAAGCCTTGATCAAATGTTTCAAGCTCAAGCTCAAGCCTGATATTTTAGACCAAGCTCGGCTCGGCTCGGCACGTGTGCACCCCTAGTCCCTTCACCATTACCGCTGCCGTCTCTTCATCGTCGTCGCCGCACGGCTTTCCCGTTCACCGGCGCTTACTACTCGCTCGTTTCTCTCTCTCTCTTTGGCTCATAGTTCTCTCTCCACTCTGCACCGTGCCGCCATCCCCCCGCCGCCGCACCGAGCCTCCCTCTTTCAAGCTCGAGGTATGCATATGAGTATGTTGGGTTTCCATTCTCAAAGGGTTTTTGGGATTCTTGAGGATGGAAAATTTGGGGTTTGTGAGGTTTATAATGAAATGGACTCGTAGCTAATTTTTTTCTTTTGAACTTTTGTGGGGTTTTGTAAATATGAAGTAGCTGCTATTTTTATTTTATTTGATATATATGTAATATTATGTAAGTCCTTATATGATTATTCAGAAACATAAACAGAGAGAAAAATAACAATTATAGTTGAGCTCTCAATCACTGTTATACTTTTTTTTTCAGTGCTTGTGGAGAATCGGGCTAGACTCCGCTATTTGGTTTCTCGTTGCTGCCCATTTTGAGTAAGCTATTTTGCACCTCTGATGTTGTTTATTGTGTTCTCCGTTTTAATTACTAAATAGTTGATCAAAACTCAAAGTGTACGCGTGAAACCGGAAACATGAAAATAGAGATGTTGTTGTTGTGGGCATTTTTCTGAAGCAGTTCTTAAACGAGCATTAGAACTTAATAGTTCATTATATGTTCAATACTTGCTTCTTTTTCTTAAAGATTCTCCAACCGCTTTTGTTGTTGCAATGCCGTTGGAAATTGAAAATATTTCCAATGGATTTGCGACAAAAATCAAGTTGTCGGAAAGTATTAAGGAGGTTCCAATGCCTTTTTGTACCGACGGCTTTGCGACGACAATATCCGGTCGGAAATAACAATGGGTTTCCAACACTACTTGGTGTCGCAAAGTCGTTGGAACGGCATTGCAAAGCCGCAAAAAAAATATTTACCGGTTCATTACTGTTTCCAACGCGTTTGCGACGACTTTGTGATGCCATGTGTATTTGCGAGGAGCCTTTTACCCATATACGCGTGCCATCGCAAAGGCGTTGGAAATATTTTTTCCAACGACTTTTTGATTTTTTCGGTTGTTTTTTGACAGTTTTTTTGTAGTGCAAGTAGCCAATTAAGTTTATCTTATTTGTGTCAATGTCAAATTTGTGTGTTCTTCATTTGTTTCATAGAACTTTGGAAAATAATTCATACTTTGCATTGAAACATAACTTTAGGTCAGAAAAGATAAGGTACAAGTTTGTGGAAGTTAAGTAAGAGATAATATAAAATTGTTTGATCAGTGGGCTATTGGTTATTGTTTCTCTTGCTTTTATTTATGGGAGAATTTGAAAATGTATATGTTTTGCTTTTCACAGGGAATTCACTCAAAGATAAACAATAAAATGGGTAAGATTTTCTACCCAACTGTCATTCCATATATTTTCGGTGAAAAAGGAGGTTTTTTTTTTGGCTTATTTGTCATTTGTTCAAGTACAGACAAGAAGTCCAGTGATAAATCCCGCAGAGAGTGCAGAAAAGAATCTCGTTTGGCCAAGAACAAGAAAAAGTTTGATTCGTGGGTCCAGCATCAAGTAATTGTCTTACACTATATCTTTACCTATTTTTATATGATCTATTCTAAATAAATTGGAACTTTTATTTTTATTGGTTTTAGCAATCCTCAAAATCGAAGAGACCAACTCAAATGGTGGAAAATTCCAAGACTAAAGTGAGGGATTCAATAAATAATGTGGCAAGTAATGAGGATTACTCTAAACATTCTCATACCTTCACAAACTCTGAACGTAAAAAGGATTTGAAACGAAAAAAAGGATTAAATAGAACTCCAAAAAGCAATTTCTTTAACTATCTAGAAAAGGAGATGAATGGAATCGGGATGTCTGCAGAGGAGGATCTAAGATTTGAGAGGAAACTTGCAAAGAAACTCAAGGTGAAGAATGGCAGGTTGAGTGCAGCTAATGATGATATTGATTCGTTGCTTGATGGAATACCTTCTCTTCTTGATAAATTTGGGGAAAAAGGAAAAGTTGAGACTGGTGATTTGCCTAGAAAACCTAAAAAGAGTAATCCCATGAATGAAGATTTAGATGATGAAATTTCGTTTGATGAAGGGGATGAAGAATCAGATTCACTAGTTAGTAGTGAGGAGAATGAAGAATTAGATGATGAAGTTTCATCTGGAGAAGGAGATGAAGAATTTGATTCACTAGTGAACAGTGACGAGAATGATGAAGTGATCTCACCTGAGGATTCAAATAAGGGGAAAAGAAGGAAAACAAAGTTTGAAGAGTACATTGAAGATGATGTTCAGGGTGGTAAAAGTTTTGCTCAAGCTGATTTGGCATTGGAAAGAAAACTTGCAAAAATACTCAAGGTAAAAGCGGGTAAGGTAGAGGGAGATGAGGACAATATCAACATGCTATTGGAGGGAATTCCGGTAGAGCCTGAGTATCCAAGGAAAAGCCTCAATAAACCTAAAAGTTGTAAATTAGCTGAACAAGAACAAACTTCTGCTTCTGAGGTGGCATTGCCGGGGAAATATCTGGCTCCTCATCTTAGATCTCGTGGTGGAAATGAATCTGAGGAATATGCTCAAGTACGTAAACGAGTGAGAGGTATGCATTGTCTTTTGTGTTCGTTAGTGTTTGATTTTAGAGATAATTATCAACTACCCCCTGGTATGACCTAAACACAAAAAATCCCATGAGGTTTCAGAAATTACAATGCCCGCACCCCCCCCCCCCCCCCCCCCCCCCCCCCCCGGAGGTTTCACTCTCCCTCAAAAACTTCACCAGCCGTTAGGTAACCATTTAAAATGAAGGGTAATGTTGGTTTTCATAAGTCAACCTTTTTCTTTTTTCTTTCAGCTCATTCCGTCAAGGGCAACATGGTAATTTTTCGTTAGGCTTAAACTTCAGTGGGTGAGTTGGTAATTTCTAAAGCCTCATGGGGTTTTGTGTGTTTAGGCCATCCCACAGTGGGTAGTTGGTAATTATCCCTTAATTTTGTTATATCTTAATTTTGATGCTCTATTGTTTTAATTTTATTTCCTCAGGACTTCTAAATAGGCTTTCTGAAACCAATGTGGAGTCGATCACAGGGGAAATTTCCACGCTATTTCATGTGAGCTACTAATTATCGTATCCATTTTGTGTTATCTTAAGCATGAGTTGTTTGATTTGAATTTTCGGAAATAGTAATGTGATTATGAATAGTAAATGATGAATCTTGAGTTGCTTATTTTCATGAATGTCTGCTTTATTTCTCCATACATTAGCATGACCTAGTTTGTTGATATTGCAATCTAGATTATACTATTTTCCACTGTGCAGGAAGTTGGTCGGGGTGTTGGTTCTCAAATTATAAGTGAAGAGGTTGTTGCATCATGTTGCGGAGGTCCTCGTGGAAACGAACAGTTAAGAATATCTTTTCCTTTATTGGACAAATTTACAAATTTTTTTACTAATATGTTAATAGTAGCTATATGATCTATTGAGAGATGTAGTTGATACCTTTTAATTAACTATTGCTTTCTTATGATGCTTTGCCATGATTTTACCTTCCATATGATCTTATGCTATCCTGGATCTAGATTTATCTATAACTTATAAGGATAAACCTTATTTTTTGCTCTACATTAATTTTCTTGGGCAGCTGAACAATATAAACATGACTTGATAAGCAAACTACTACAAGTAGTAAGGGGTAAACTTTATAGTGTACTGAAATGCCAATCAACTTTTTGTATTCTTTTGTTTAATGTTTTTGATTTGACTGATATTTGTTTGGTTTTACATCTTCCAAATATTAAAATGGACTTTCATGAGATTATTGCTATTCCGTCTTAGTTTATGCTCTCTCCAATGTTTATTGACATCCAATGTCAATCTATACAACTATTTGAAGGTATGCTGCTGTTTTTGGAGCATTTGTTGCTGGAATGGCTTGTTCAGTTGGGATGGACTTCGGTGCCAAACTTCTTGCACGCCTTGCAAATTGTTTTGAGGTGCTTCATTAGAACTCTACTTAGTGATAAAGCATATGTTAATTCACTTAAAGCTTATTTAACAAATGAATAATTACGGAAAAAACCCCTGAGATTAGGTCTAAATTCGGAGAAACACACTGAAACCTTGCAACCATACAAGTACCCCCCCCCCCCCCCCCCCCCCCCCCCCTCCCTCGAGTTTTTATGCCGTTTACTTTCACACCTTGAAACATTATGAAATATACCTTGAGGTTTGCAAAACATTACGAGTACGCCGGGTATTTGTAATGTTTCAAGGTTTCAGGGTGTACTATGTATGTTTTACAAACCCAAGGGGGGTACCCTTAGGGTTCAAGGGTGTTTTGTAATACTTGTTTATTCTCGTCTTGTGTTGACCAAAGGCTACTTTTATGTTCTATCTTCAGGAAGAATACTTGAAAGAAGACAATCTCTCTGTGAGGAATCTGACTCTTCTATTTTCCTACTTATATGTTTTTGGAGTTTGTTCAAGGTAACATAACAAGCTCTGAGAAAACTGCTGGATTTGCTTAATCAAATTATATCTAAAACAGGATGCGAAAATCTTGGTTCTTAATAAGCAGGAGTAATATTGTTTTCTTCTATATGTTTTTGTTGACTTGTGTCATTTACTTTCCTTATGGCGGGTAAATTGTGTTTTATTTTGCATTTTGTCCTTCTGACAAGTTCTCTTTTCAATTATTCCCAGTGAGTTGATATATGATTTCCTGGTAATGCTTGGCAAGCGATTGACAGAGGTTGATGTTTCCACAGTCTTAACAGTTTTGCAGTGTAAGTGGCATTTTGTCATTAAGACTTTTTTCTTGCTCTGGATTCTAATAAACATTTTACATTTAGAGTCGTTAAGTGTCATTTCGTCTTCTCTCAAATGAAATTTGCTCCACTCTTTTTAGTGGTTTGTTGAGAGAAATAAACTGAGTTTTATCATAATTGTATGTATATAGAGAAAACAACTAATCCGAATATGTATATATAGATTTAGAGAGATACCAAATAGGAGAATAATCCTAATCCTAGCACATAATATAAATCTAATCCTATCTAACATCAACTTAGATACTAAAGCCTAATATGGTTGATACCTAGAAGTAGATTCAGAATTAGTGGTGCTTTAATTTTGTATCTATCAATTTTTATTCCTTTTCCTTTTTCATGTGTTGATATTAGTAATATGTCCTTAGTGCCCCCCCCCCCCCCCCCCCGCCCCCCCAACACACACACACACACACACACACACACACAAAAAAAAATAATAATAATATGTCCTTGCTCTTTTTTGTTTGATGTGCTGCATCACCTGCACTTGACCTCTTAACACAAATATATATATGAGAGAAATATTTGGGAAGGAAAAAAAGAACTTCATTACCCACTTTGCATTTTACAGTTATTATTTTGATGTTTGTCTAGAATGGTAATGTTTTTCTCAGACAATAAATTTTATAAATTCTTCTTGTATTATTTATGTTGTATTCCTTTTCCATCACCTGGTTTTATTTAGCTATTCCGACTAGATTTTCAGAATTATTTCTTGAATTTGTTTCTGACAGGTTGTGGGATGAAATTGCGAAGCGATGATCCCCTTGGGATGAAAAACTTCGTTTCAAGTGTTCAGAGCAGGGTAAATGAGTTGAAGGCCTCTTCTGGGAATGAGCAATCACATATAAACAGCAAAAGGATGGAGTTTATGCTTGAAACTATATGTGATATTAAGAACAATAAAAAGCGATCCAAGGAAGATACAGTGCAGCATACACGGATTAAAAAGTGGCTACAGAAGGTTTATGTCCTTCTGTCCTGTCTTGACAAATTAATATTATATGCCCCAATATTAAATCATGTTCTTTTAATTTCAAGGGATAATTACCAACTACCCCTTGAGGTATGGCCTAAATACAAAAAACTCGAGGCTTCAGAAATTACCAACTCCCCCCTTAAGTGTTAAGCCTTACGGAAAAATGAACTGCAGTAGTATAATTACATGTTGCCTTTGATGGGAAATGCTGAAAGAAAAAAGGTTGATTTTTTGAAAAACTAACATTACCCTTCATTTAAATGAATGTTTGTTACTATTTACTTAGGGCTGGTGAAGTTTGTGAGAGATAGTGAAACCTCAGGGGGGTGTAGGTAATTTCGGAAACCTCATGGTGTTTTTTGTATTTAGGCCACACCTTAGGGGGTAGTTTGTAATTATCCTTAATTTCTACTATAGAACCTGAGGATGTTTTGTAGCCACAAGTTTTAAGATTGTTGCAATTTCTGTTGTGATCTATCCTTATATATTTTCCTCATTTTAAATTGAATAAAACCAATATAATCCCCCTATTTTGAGCTCCAGTCTCTTAGACAAAATATCATTTATATCCCAAGTATTTTTCCGTATTCTTTCGTTTATAAAATTCCCTTATCTTTTTTAGGAGCTATATATTTTGGAAAAAGACAGTTTTTTTTTTTTTTTGGTATGTATATTTTCTGATTTTTATTGTTGAAATTGATTATACTGCAGTTAAGAGTAGATGACATATTAATTCGAGGTTTGAAATGGAGCAAGCTTATTGATCCTAGCAAGAAAGGTCAGTGGTGGTTATCTGGAGATATTGCCTCAGCTACTGAGAATATTGACGAAGTTGCTGTTACAATTGATAAAGAGATTCCAGAAACCAAAAAAATGCTACAGCTTGCAGCATCACAGAGGATGAACACAGATGCAAGAAAAGCAATATTTTGTGTAATAATGACCGCAGAGGATTATATTGATGCTTTTGAGAGACTTCTCAGACTAGCTTTGCCAGGAAAACAGGTACACTATCTTTCGTTAATTTTTCCATTAGCCTCAAAATGTCAGGAGAAAGTTGTTAATTTCTGAAACGTCGGGGGTTTTTCTGTAATTGAACCCAAACCCTGGGGGTAGTTGGTAATTATCCCTTTATGTTATTATATCTCATCTGTATAGTCTACTTATCTCTTTTGCGAATAATTGTTAGGACAGAGAGATTATGCGAGTACTTGTGGATTGCTGTCTCCAGGAGAAAGTATTTAACAAATACTATTGTGTTCTCGCATCTAAATTATGCAGCCATGACAAAAACCACAAGTTCACTTTGCAGGTCAGTATTTGTATTTTGGGTCATTTACGAATAATTCCCTGAGATTTCCACCTTTTATGGAAAAACCACTGAAACCCTGCAATCTACAGATACCCCCTGAGGTTTGCAAACTGTTCGCTAACAACACTGAACCCGTGAAACATTACAAATACCCCCAAAGCCAACGAGTTTCCATTAGTTTTAGGGGGGTATTTGTAACTTTTTGCAAACCTCAGGGTAAGTTTCGTAATGTTTCAATAAGAATGTAAATGCCATAAAAACTCAGGAGGGTACCAGTGAGGTTTGAAGGTTTCAGTGGTGTTTTGGATTTGAAAGTGAACCTCAGGGTGTTTTTCGTAATTATCCCTTGTATTTTTTTTCATTTTCTGGTTCAGAACTTAATTTCTTTTGTGTCCTTATCTATTGCATTTGCAGTACTGTTTGTGGGACCATTTCAAGGAACTTGAGTCGATGCCGTTGATCCGATCAATGCACTTGTCGAAATTTACTGCAGAAATGATTGCTTCTTTTAGTCTTTCACTTGCAGTTTTAAAGGCGGTTGAGTTAAATGATGCAATACATCTAACTCCCAAAAGGATTATGCATTTTCGTGTGTTGTTTGAGACGATATTCGAGCTTTCTGACAAGCAGATTTGGAACATTTTCACACGTATTGCTGTCACTCCAGACTACGAATTGCTTAGAAATGGGATTGAGTTTTTCATCAAAAAGTATGTGGTGAGTGGTGAAAAGTCTCTGGCGAGTAAGTTCAAGATTGTGAGGAAAGCTCTTAACAATGTTGAAGGTGTTGTCATGTGAATTTTGGCCAAATTTCAGATTTGTTTCATTGCTCATTTATTACATAATCACAGTTTTGTAGACCAAAATACATAAATTATGTACTTGATCTAGATTACATGAGCCTCCCATCATTCTAAATGCTCTGAAGCTTAGTTTTCGAACTATCGAATTAGTACATATTTCTCGCTTTAAGACTAAGTTTTCTTAAATGTTGGTATCACACATTAACTCCTATAGTTATTTCTTATTTAGTCAGTAAATTAAGTTAATTCGATTGTTTGTTCCGTGAAATGAAGTGGAGTTTCAAGGATATTTTATAAATTTGAGTTTTTGCATATATCACTCTATATGTTGATAAAAAAACATTTGTGGGTCGTAACAAAAGTGTTCAGATAATAATTACAAGGGATAATTACCCTAATACCTCTCGATTTAGGTATAAATGCAACAAGATTTACTCAACTATTAAAAATTATAAACAAATCTTCTGATCCTAACGAAAATTTAAAAAATTTTACAAAAAATTGCAAAATTATGAAATTAACCATAACAATTTTGTTATAGTATTTACTATGCTTGGAATGAGCGAATTAATTAAGTTATTGTCTAGTTAATAAAACGTTAGTGTTTTGAAAATAAGAAAATGACTCATGACAGGATCTAAGTGTTAGAAGGAACCATAGTCAAGAGACTCTGTAATTTTCAATAATTAAGGGAATCTTACTATATTTTTTTCCTAAATCAATGGTGTAGTTATACCAATATTGTATTATATAATTATATCTGTAAAAGAGTGGAAGTATGAAAGTGCCAACACATTTAGATTAGATTAGACTAGATACATCAAACATTATCCCGTGCATAACATAATTTAGGTTAATACGAGAGTTAGAAATATAAAATTAAGTTTATTGTTGGACTCTAAATGTTAAAAAACCAGTGTTACGGTTTTAATAATATAAATATACGTTCCATAAAATAATACTAAAAAGATCCGTGCAGTAAGCCAGAATTATAATTATTAATAATTTATAATACACAAATACTTCTAAAAAAACCCATCATGTACTATTGCGCTTCATGTCAGACGCTCCTGTCATTTAGTAGTAAATCTTAAAAAAAATCCAAATCTCCGTAGGTGTCCTACCGTGTCGATAGTCCATATCAATGCATCAAAGCTAGTTACTATGAAAGGCAAGACATTCTTCGCATATAGGATTCAACACTAGCTATATTTTCACCGACTCACAACTAAAATCTTTCCTGTCTCAAGTCAACAAGCCCCAAAAAAGCGAGAATAGAATTGGACCTTAACAAGAGTCTGTCTTTCTTAAAGAGGAGAAACAAAAGGGATATAAATAAAGTCGTTTTCTCACTCTTGCTACTTCAAAACATCTCTAAACCTGTTTACAGACACTGTTGATAGCTGGAAAACGAAACTCCATAAATATTAAAACTTTCTTGGAATAGTTTCAGTAGCCTCTCGAGTGTTTAGTCTTGAACTTCATCATCTTCATCATCTTGGTCGTCGTCATCATCGTCAGAGCCATCACTGTCCTTGTCCTGAGTCAACATCAAAAAGTATCCATAAAATGTCAAAATACGAATCCTTAAAATGTACAAGATATAATATTTTTTCATAAATTTTGATTTTTATGAGAAATGATTTCTAATCAAGAAGCAACAATATCTACAGATAACTAAATGGTCCCACAAAAGGTTTGAAGCAACAAAGGCGCAAACAAGGAAATTGCTTTTAGAATCAGATAATAATGAATCACTAAATAAAGAATATCTCCTAATCATACCACTTCCAAGAGCATCAACAGTCAATTCTGAAAAGTAACTCAAAAAAGATTGTGATGACATTATCACTTTTTGTTCAACAGCTTAACGGATGTAGGAAAATTTCAAGGCCAGAGTATGTTTCTGTAATTAGCCAAAAAACCTCAAGGTATATAACTGGAATTATCCCTAAA
The DNA here is from genome assembly GCA_958496215.1 of Verbena officinalis. NCBI lineage: Eukaryota > Viridiplantae > Streptophyta > Magnoliopsida > Lamiales > Verbenaceae > Verbena > Verbena officinalis. The sequence continues at coordinate 6,049,884 of OY292385.1, forward strand.
AAGAAAAGCAACCTATCCTGTAACTTATAGAACAAGAACAAATGGAAGCCTAGAAGTGAGACATAAGTTCTGTGCTCACCTCATCATCATCAAGTTCTTCATCGGCCTCCTACAGAAAAAGGTAATTTTGAAACAGGAAAAAAAGTTAGAAAGGAATGAATCACAATAAGCCATTAAGACTTAGAATTGAGTTCACTTAGAAATTCCATAAACAAGTGTAAGCAAGAAAACAGAAAAAAACAAAGAAAACAAAAGAATAACAGAGTGAGGGACCATAATGTACATTGTTAAAGTATGTAAGAGGATTTGGCCACAAATCGTCTTTGATCATCTCCGCAACCTGCTAAAAGATGTAAGGTTTGTATACATAAAAATGTGTTGATTGTAGCTCAAGAATTAACTTGTTAATGAAAAGCTGAAGCTCATTAAATAATATCTTCCTTAATGGAGAATTTACCTCATCCTGAATCTCCTCCATGTCACCATTGTTCTGGGAATCATTAAACCAGGAAAAGAAGCTGCATTTTGCAGTGTGATTAAAGTGAGAAATCAACACAATTTTCACTGTAACTCAGCTAATTCCATGACAAGCATGGATGTATGATTGAGATAAGATGCATCACTGAACGAGATAAAGACAGCGAAGCACCTTTTGGTCCAAGGTAAGTTGGTTACTACAGATTCTTGCCTAGAATGTATCATCTGGATAATATACATATATATAATGGTAAAGAAAAAGCCCAAAATAGAATCATAAATGCACCTCTGTTCTGTACTGCAGCAAGCGTGGCCATTACACGCATTAGCATCTAGACACAATTTCTGTCTGGAAGATGAAGTTATATTGCAGGAAAGAAAAGTCAAACTAAATTATCACATTGCATCTGATAAATCGAACTATGCCACTATTATTTATAATTTGGACCAGGACATAATAAACTTCATGGAGACCATATCATGGAAAAATAAGATTCTACCATATTTAACCAACTGTTCATACAGAGACTTTAGGATAGCATATAGTTAGAGATCATTTGAGCCCAGTTTTCTTTTACCTTTCCTCAGGATGAGATCTTTTGTTCCCTTTCTTCTCTTCAGCATCGCCATTTGGAATGCCCTTCAAATGTCAGATATGCAGAATAGATTCAAAAACCAAGAACAGAGATATGAAAAAATTTCGTCAAACTATATGTGGAAAGCTTACCATGCCTTCTTTCCACTTTATTGGTGTTGCTGTGATTTTCGTCGATCCCTCCTCAAGGAAGGTAAAGGTCTTTGTGAGAATCGTATTTTCAAAATAAGGATTGGTCTTGAAGTGCTGAAGGGAAAGAAAACATACAACATTAATGTGTTAACACTTTAAAATTAGAATCTGCACAATATAAATGCTGCGGGAAAAGGTGAAAACTTACAAATGTAATGGAGTAACCAGATTTGACATCTTTACAATCTTCCACTTCAAGGTTACTGAGGTACTTGAAAATCTAAGAAAAGAGAAAATAAACCATTTCACATTGTAGACAATCAGATCAAACCATCAAATTGAGAAAAACAACAGACTAACAGAGAAAGCAGTAAATGTAGATTATAGGAAATAATTTTTTGTCATCCAAACTATACAAGTTTTTACATTAGCCATCTGAATTTTTTTGTATGACAAACCACCATCCCAACTATGCATTTTTTACACTTTGCCATCTGGAACCATTTTTAGGTGGTTTCGGCCACCGGAAAACCACTTAAAAATGGTTCCAGATGGTAAAGTGTAAAAACCGCAAAGTTGGGATGAAGGTTTGTCAAGTAAAAAAGTTCAGATGGCAAAATGGTAAAACCGTGTATAATAGTTTGGATGGCAAAACATATTTTCCTCTTATACTTAATGAGGTAACTATTCCAGTTTTTCTTCATTACGGAAAATGACGGGAGAATAATAAATACCTTTTGGTCTTCTTCAGTCAAAAGTTCACTGAGGGCAGGATGGCTCACAAACTGAAGGAAAAAGAAGAGTCAATCAGAGTAGAAGTGAGGGGACGTGCAAGGTAAAGTTAACATTTTTCTCATGAGAATTAATTACAAAAACAACTTACAGCAGTCAACCAGAAATCAGGAATGGCTTTGATGATATCATTTCGCTTATCATAGACGGGCTTGCGTATCTCATTGTACTTTTGTTCTACTTCCAAGACTTTTTCACTTGCTTCTTCATTGATCTGCCACACAAATGTAAAACAAAGACATAGTTACTCTAGCATAAACTTGGTGTTATATGTAATCTCATTAAAGCAAATCAGCAAACATCCAAATAAAGAAGATTTCCAGATGAAATTAAGTTAATTAAGTGAACATACATCTAATTTTGCATATACAAAAACCCAAATTCAAGGAAGGCATAAGTTTTAACTGCTCAAGCCTGTTAGAGTGCCAGGTCATTTGGCTTAATCTCAATAAAGGAACAAGTTTGGATCCACCATTGATTATTATCAGAAGTCATGAAGCACTAAATGTTGATCGGTGTGCAACTTCTTTAATAAAAGATTAGAAAAGGTCAGCTTCTTCACAATTCTTTTTAGTGGACAATTTGCCAAAGTGGCAGAATTTATGGAGTTTCAGCTACCCATCACCCATACAATCAAACCAGAAACCCAAATTACAGAAAAAAAAATCAAGCTGAACTTGATTACACAATGCATTAATTTGGAAAAGAAATACACTCCCATGTAAACACTAAACACATAAAGATTAACGCAAGAATTTTGAAGAGACACAACTAAGAAGTACATACTTCGTTAGAAACAACATATGGACACAACACAAAATATATCGTTCTTTCTGATTCAGTCCACAATTTTCAATATACACCCGAGGACTCATCTCCGTCGCAAGCTTGTTACAGCTTAATTTTGTTGACAATAATCACAACCACTAAATCAAATCTGTTGTCACTTCAATTATTCGACTTAGAAAAAGAAAAGCAAATGTATGTGAAACATGAAACTCCCGTCCCGGGTTTTTCTTCAGAAATTTGGACAGATTAAAACAAGAGAAAAGACGGGGACTTTCTCCCCCCCACCAAAAAAAAAAAATGTAGTAATTTTAAGGAATCAAGGGTAGAAAGTGATTTACTTTCTCAAGCTCGTCTTGAATTTCCTGAAGCTTTTCGATTGAGAGAACGAGCTCCCCATCAATGTGGTCGGTCCCGCCGTTCTCTTCCTCCGCCTCTCCCAGTTTCTGCTTCTTCCCTTTGTCCGCTCCCATTTCTCTTGGAAAACCTAGAACTTCACACGAAACAGAGAAAACTTTTTGGTGTTTCGACTGATTTTCGAGAGCGTTTGCTTAAACCCTAAATAAACCCTCAGAGAGAGAAAAAGCGAGGGGAGAGAGAGAGTTTATATGATAAACAGAAAAAAGGTATTAGGGTTCTGAAGACTGCAGAAATAATAGGGATCTAGCAACACTCCATGTGGGTGGAAATTAAAAATAAAATATTAATTTATTATATGCTTAAATTTGGAAATATATTTATCATATTAGTGCATAATTTTCTACTTATTTATAATAATAGATTAAAAATGAGATAGTGTTTTCTTTTTTGACATGACATTCTAGTTGTATGTGCTTTTGGCCTTGTCTTTCTCCTTCCTATTTCTTTTGATTTTGTGTTTTTTACATTATTGCTCTTGGATGTAATTGTGATGCAACTATGCAACTGCCACCAAATTGAAAATAGAATGAGACCCAAATGCAATGTTCACTCAAAAAGCTGGCCTAATAATTAAAAGCGGGTTAATGAGTAATGACCCAAGAAGGAACTCATTATCCCACCATCAGATCAGAATATCGAACACAAACAGCACAACAACCATTGCCAAGTAAAATTAACCTTCATTGGGCTCTCATCCAATCCCCAGCCCAAAAATAATGCCATAAAGATTTTATTTATGGGCTCTCCATTCTCATTTAATCTAGCTATTACTACTCTGTTTTTGTGTTTCATCATTGATGAGTGCTTCCAAGCTACTTTTTTTTCTTTTTTCCACAGCCTTTTCTCTTTTGGGTTGGGTATTAGGAGGGTCAATTGGGGAATTATTCTATGTATAAACTCGAATTTGAATCTTAAATTTTAATTGTGATTAAGTTTCAAATTCTATTAAGTGTACTCAATGTAAGATTACTCGAATTGGTGATTCACACCAAAAAATATATATATAAATTGGAAAAAATCATCCGTTTGGTACTAAAATTGTACTAGAATATTACTATAAAAAAAATTGCGATGAAACCCTATTACTCTATAGTTGTGAATTAGCAACCAAACCAATGCCAAAGTTGGATCGAGGAGATCAATTTTTTTAATAATTGAACGTACGCAACCCACAAAATTTTCTGACATGATTAAGACACACAGCAGCATCTTAATTAACAGAAGTGGTCCTTTAAACTATATTTATAATGATCTTACAGACCTACAGTCTTGACGACGATACTGATATCCAACCTAATTTTGGACCCCCTTCAGAAAACATTCCATTCCGGGACCTCTTAATTGCCTTAATTAATAGTACTGCACCTGTAAGCTTTATCGATCTACTTCGGATATGTACAACAAGATTAATGTTGATAGTAAGAGAAAATTTCACAATTCATCCATCAAATTTAATTTATTATTTGAGTTTTAAGGACATAAGTTTCTCAAGTTATAAAATTTAGTCACATCGTTAATGTTATGGGATGAAATTTATAACTTTAGAAACTTATAGTTTCTATAAATACAGATGAATCACGAAATTTTCCCCCACTATCAATATTCTTGTTGTACATTCCATCCATACTAATTAATTGTGATCCGTTTGCTAAATCTGACTAGCTCGTTTACAACAACCGATCGAGAAAAGGAATTTTAATTTGTTTAGAAACTTTATTTGTGTAACAAAGTACTTCACATCTCATGTATATTGAAAAGGACGCACATGATAATTAAATTGCTCCCACTTTTCGTCTAACGGATTTGATATAAGGAATTATATATGGCTCCCGCTAATTTCCTTGTCGAAACAGTTGAAGAAATTCAATGTTCCAAACCAACTTTACTTAATAGTAAAAATCTAATTTTTGAAAGCTGATCAGTACAAATATGCATGCAGGTAGAAGCTAGCAGTGACGGAGTAATTAAATATAAGTGAGGTGTGCACGTACATACATTTGTCCTGATGTTAAAATTATTATTTTATATATATATATATAAGGTACTTTCTGAAATAGTTAATTACATGATATATAGTTGTGTCTTATATAAGAGTATGTAATTGCTTCTACTCTATTAGATTATATAAATGTGTCATTCGTCACAATTGATGATTGTACAGTACTATACCCAAAAGCTGTCAGGAACCTAGCTCGATCTGATGTTTAGTTAAAGATATGCTTAATTTTTACAACTCTGTTCATCAAGAAATAATGTGTGCTTGTAGGACCTTCAACTTAATTTTCAGACATACATGCATGGCATGCAACATGGACAAAATAGAATTGTTGGTTCTAAATTCGATCATATATATATATTAAACAGACCGTTGTCTTAATTTGCCAACATTGTTCGCAAACAGATGCTAGCTAGGCTCTTGTGACCCAACTAGCTAAGGAATCTTATTCATATATAATGCCTTTACGAAGCCATAACAAGTGTGGTCACCTTCAAATTATTAGACTATCAAATTTTAATTCAGACAAGGTTGGTCACCTCATATGAGCTAGGATAACATAACATAATCTTATTAGGGTTTTGATTGCCATATCAGATACACAAATTAAACCTTTTATGCATTGAGCTTGTTGTCCCTTTACATGACATGCATAATTAAAAGATACACACATATTTATATGGAAATTAGCAAAAGCCTTATTACATGGAATAAAAACAACATCATTACCAACTCACAGAAAACATGGAATATTTAATTATTTATTTATCAAGAAATTAAAACAGACAAATTTAGGCCAAAAAAAGAAAACTCTGAGCTAGATTAGTATACAAGAAAGCATCCCATTCGATTTCCTACTTCACGTGACCATTTCAAGCAACCAACTTGAAATTGCGTAATAATTGACATTTAATTGGAACTTTTTACTAATTACAAGGCATAATTCAAACTGACCAACTTATAATGTTCCGATCGAATCAAAATAATACGGGTAACTATCCCAGTTTTACAATTTGCCCAATTGCCCTAATGTATACTAGGGTATTGTAGCATTTCAAGATCTTTCACCCTTCCTCTGCTAGCTTGTGACTTCCCAAACTGCTTATAAGTTTCAGCGACATCAACAGCTTTATGGCTCTTGCATCCCAGAAGCCCACCTGTTCGTCCCTTTTGTTGCCCCTTTTCACCTCTCTTAGCTCCGGCCTTAACATTATTATTACATTTATTCCTCATCATCACAATATCACCGGCAACGCTCACACTCGCCTCGTCGTTGTAATCCGAAACAACCGAGGAATAATCCGGTGCAGCACTTGCTGTCACCACGCTCCACTGAATACTTGCCTCACTCGGTGCGTAATTCGATGTGGGACTCATGCAAGTCGACATATCATCACCTGGTTCCGATGATAATAGTGGAAAAATAGAACCTGATATGTTTTCGATCTCGAATAAATCTGAACTCGCTTCGCTCGCCATGTCGTCACAAATATTCGTGCTGCTTGCAACTGTTGATGAAGATTGAGGAATAATATTACTCTTTTGCTCTTTTGGGATCGCATCCCATGTTAGAATCGAGAGTTTCCTCTCCATGTTTGCTGCTACAATGCTGTGATTATGATCGCCGGCCTTTGATGTTGTGTTTGATGAGCCGAAAACTTCAATGGACGGCCTGGATGAGTCTATGCTAGGATTAACGACGGCCGGGATTATGTCTTTGATAATTCTTTCTGATCCGGTTCTGCAGGGTACGATTTCATTTATGTGGACGGATTTTTTGTCGAAGCACGGCCGGCCGCGACAGCCGAATCCCGTAAAAATAGATTTTTTGGGAATTTTCTGATGATTTTGTGAAGATCCAACGTTGATTTTCTGGATATTATTTGTGAAAAGGGCTGCTTGGGTGTTGCTGCTTGCTTCAGAGCACAAACTCGGAGTGGTAGCTTTCGGTGTTACTACTTTCGGAAGAATATTTACATTCGGCCCCTCAGTTTCCAAATATTTCTGTTTGGGGATCTCTTCGTGACGAGTTTGATACTCCATTTTCATGTTGAAGTATTTGTCGGCGCCGAATACGCTGATTTCGCCGTCTTTTGGGATTTCATGCGTGAAAGTGAATGCAGATGTGGGATCTTGAATAGGGCCTGAGTTGAGGTAATTAGAAAACGAGTCGACTCGGAGGTTTGTGAGATTGTGCTGATCTTGAGTTTGATGATGATGATTATCTTTTGATTTTGAGAACTTAATGGTGAGTGGAGGTTTTATGGAGTTAGGAGATGAGTTTAATGGATCTTGAGCTGAAACTCTGTGGATTAGGTTTTCTTTTGCGGCGTCGAGGTAGCAGGCGAAGGAGGCGACGCGAATATTCATGTTGTCTTGATCGGACTCCATCGGAGGAGATTTTTTGAGATTAGAATGAGAAAAAAAGAAAAACTATTCAAGAAAATTTGGAGAAAGAGGATTTTGTTTTTGGGTTGGTTTCATGAGGAAAAAAAAAGGGGGGTGGCTTAAGTAGGCACGGAGAGGGGGCACATAACAACATGATTGTGGATCCTACATGCTCATGTCCCGGGAAAAATTAAGAATTCAATTTTTGGGATTGAATAACAATGCACTATATATTATAAAAAAATAATTATAGGAAATTAACTATATGTAAGAATTAATTTTAAAATTTAAAAATATATCTGAACACCCTCATTTTTATTTTTATGTAGCTCTACCAATTAGCTAGTGTGGCTACTAATCTAGATGTGGATAGGACCTTGCTTATAGCATATTAATATAGCACAACTTTCACTTTTACAACAGTGCAAAGAAAAGTAGATAATCAATCACTAGGGACGGAGCATAGGGGGCTAAAATTTCCATAGCCCTTTAATTTTAGTATTAATCTTGATGGATTTTGAATTGGGATTGATTGAATTTCATGAAATGAAAATCGTAAGTAGGTTACGATTATCATTATTGCTGTGACAAAAAGTGAAAAGAACGTACATTTATTACATGCTTTTTCAATTGAGGAATGTACATTTAATGGGAGGTCCTGAATTCTAACAAAGGCATTGAAGTACTGGTGGCTGAAAAACAAGGTTTAAGACCCTCCATTCGTTGGATCAAATGAGCCCACAAAGTAGGGACACCAATGTCCAAATCATAATAAATTTCGTGATTTTTAATATCCCCAAATTCTTTATTGTCCGAGTACTTCACTGAGTTTAGTAGTTGGTATATATATCAATGATTGAAATAGATATATATTATTGGAACTCCAACTTATATAAATTTTAATTCGGACAAATATTATCTATGGGAACCTAATTTCCGGGTGGAAAACTACAGGGGACGGTTAAAAATCAGGTACTTGTTGATAGTTGTGGATAAGTTTTGTTCGATCGCGTCAACAGGTATTTAGTTTTCGTTGTTATGTGCAATACATTTGTCGAATTATGGCTAAAAATTAGGTTTCAATAGGTATATAATTGTCCGAATTTAAAAAAATATACAAATTAGAGTACGCTTAAAATTCAAAACGACCAAATTATATTTAAAATTTTCACAACACCAAGTTAGTGCCCAATTTACAATTTTCCCATGTATCATTAATTTTACATTTAGCTGGAACTGGATAAATGAAACAGCTAGCTGCACAAATATATCACAACCTAATTTTCAGTTTAGTAAATAAATAATTATCGGATTTACCCTAAATCGATCAAACAGATAAAATATCTAATTTTGAGTACTTGATGAGATTCTTGCACCGAACATGGACTCTACTTATAGACTAAAGTTACAATTTACCGACATTCATAAAACCAGTATCGTATTGTGTCGTGTCGAACAATGATTGTGGGAAGGTGTTTGAGTAAATGCCTATGAGAGATGAGGTTTCTTGGAGTACAATGATGGTGGGTCTTGCACAACATGTGTTTCGATGAGGCTTTTGGATATTTCAGAGAGTTACAAAGGCCTAATGAGGTGAGCTTGTCTGGGATTCTATCAGCATGTGCACAAGCAGGGACTCTAGAGTTTGCAAAGATATTACATGGTTTAATTGAGAAATCTGGTCTTGTTTGGATTACTCCTGTAAATAATGCGCTTACGGATACTTATTCCAAGTGCGGGAGAGTAGATATGACTCGTTTGGTATTTCAGAGGATGCCGGGGAAAAAGAGTATCATTTCTTGGACTTCAATGATGGTGGGTTTAGCAATTCAAGGCTATGGGGAAGAGGCACTAGGCCTTTTTCATGACATGGAGGAATTGAGAATTAATACAGACGGGATTGCTTTTATTGCAATCCTATATGCATGTAGTCATGCCGATTTGGTTGAACAAGGATGTAAAGTGTTCAATAAAATGACTAAAATATATGGGATAAAACCTGAAATCGAACATTATGGATGTATGGTTGATTTATATGGTAGAGTTGGTCAGCTATTAAAGGCATATGAATTCGTGAATCATATGCCGATTCCACCAAATACTGTTATTTGGCACACACTTCTCGGTGCTTGTAGCTTTCATGGCAATGTAAGATTAGCAGAAAAGGTGAAGAAACAACTCTCGGTTTTGGATCCCAACAATTATGGTGATCACGTTCTATTATCAAACATCCCTGACTTAGTCTTTGTTTCGCAAACATCCCTGACTGAGAATTTTGCCAGACTTGCACAATTGTACTAAAAATATTACATTCACCAATAATCTCTACAGGAGCAAACACCGTCCTTAAAAGAATGGAACCGACTTCTATCTCTCAACATAATCTCTAATCTATACAGCTTAGAAATCAACTTCATCACAATATGACAATCTTTGCAAACTCTCAAGTTCTTCACAATTCTTATGCTACAACTACCCTCAGCTATTCTCGCCATCGCAAACGCAACAGCCAGCTTTTCACTATGTGTAACAATTGCGTCTTCCTTTTCTTCCTCTTCGATATCATGCAAAACATTCACAACTTCAGGAACATAACCTCCTTCAACTCTGAGCTTCAACATTATCTCCTTCAGCTTCTTGTAAGCCTCTTTCGTCACATCATCTTGTTTTGCACCTGCTATAAAAGTGTACATAATCTTATCCACTTCAATCATGCTCCAACCGGGAGTTTTAGTCAAATTCATCTCAGCCATTGATCTTCTCACTGTTGCAACATCCTCCCATTTCCCTGCAACGGCATAAATATTTGATAATAGAACGTGATCGCCAGAATTGTTCGGATCCAAATCCGAGAGTCGTTTCTTCACCTCTTCTGCTAATCTTACATTGCCATGAAAGCTACAAGCACCGAGAAGTGTGCGCCAAATAACAGCATTTGGTGAAATCGGCATCTGATTAACGAATTCATATGCCTTTAATAGTTGACCAGCTCTACCATATAAATCAACCATACATCCATAATGTTCGATTTCAGGCTTTATCTCATATATTTTAGTCATTTTATCGAACACTTCACATCCTTGTTCAACCAAACCGGCATGACTACATGCATATAGGATTGCAATAAAAGCAATCCCGTCTGGATTAGTTCCCAATTCCTCCATTTCATGAAAAAGGCCTAGTGCCTCTTCCCCAAAGCCTTGAATTGCTAAACCCACAATCATTGAAGTCCAAGAAACGATACTCTTTTTCCCCGGCATCCTCTGAAATACCAAACGAGCCATATCTACTCTCCCGCACTTGGAATAAGTATCCGTAAGCGCATTATTTACAGGAGTAATCCAAACAAGACCAGATTTCTCAATAAAACCATGTAATATCTTTGCAAACTCTAGAGCCCCTGCTTGTGCACATGCTGATAGAATCCCAGTCAAGCTCACCTCATTAGGCCTCATCCCCACTCTTTGTAACTCTTTGAAATATCCAAAAGCCTCATCGAAACACCCATGTTGTGCAAGACCTACAATCATTGTACTCCAAGAAACCTCATCCCTCATAGGCATTTCCTCAAACACCTTCTTACTTAATTCGAACTCCCCCATTTTCGCGTACCCAGCGAGCATCAAGTTATAGGAAGCCAAGTTCTTTGCGGGCATTGAATTGAACACTCGCTCCGCACCTTTTACATCACCACACCTAAAGAAAGCTGTCACCAACGCATTCCAAGTGACAATATTTGGGTCGGGAATTTCATCGAACATATTCTCCGCCAAATGAGCACAGCCACATTCTGCATACATACTGATCAATGTAGTTCCGACGAAGAGGTGGGTGTCTAGCCCACGAGTCAAAGCCTGGCAATGGAGCTGAATCCCCATTTTTAAGCACTGCATATTCGCCGCAGATTTAATTGTAAAGGCCAAGGAAAAACTATCAATAGGGGAATCCAAATTCTCGAGCATGAGAGAAAACGTGGATATTGAGTTCTGCGGAGAGTCTGAATCGGAGAAGCCGCGAATCAGGGTGTTGTACATGAAGGCGTCGGGATTCGGGGTGTGAAGGAGGAGGCGTCGAGCATACTCGATGGCTCCGGAGAGGTGAACTGCGCAGTGGAGGAGTAGCTTTCCGGCGACAAAAGGGTCGGTGTCGAGGCTTGTTTTGATGGCGTGGGCGTGGATTTGTTGGAGAGATTTGAGGGTTCTGCAGCTGTTCAAGACTGAGACGAAGATTTGCTCTGCCCGATTCATTACAATCAGTCCATAGGCCTTCAAGATTGCAACTTGCTGCGGAGAGAACGCATTTGGTTTGTCGGATATAGGGGTGCACACGAGCCGAGCTGAGCTTGGTCTAAAATATCAGGATTGAGCTTGAGCTTGAAACATTTGATCAAGGCTGGAGCTTGCGCTTGAACTTGACAAGCTTGGATTTTTTAGCTTGAGCTTGATCAAGCCGCTTGATTAGGTCAGTTTTTGCTCAAACTCAAAAGTTGCCTGAAAATAATCATATAGGAACAGCTGATCAACATAATGGAAAAAGCCAGTACTCGATTCATCAGTGTAAGTGGCATAAAAGCAAACAAATTGGCTCCCACTTATGCAGATATAGTCTGTAACTATATTATGGAGACATAATTTCATTTCAACAGATTCTCTACATAGCAAGTCCATGTTTTCATTTTGTTGAGACATTGTTGAGTGGTTTCTGCAGTTAAAACTATATAAATATCTAACTTGACAGATCAAGGAAAATGGATCTAGATATTTAATCCGTGAAGATAAAATTGAAATCTTGCTTATAAACATTAAAGAGTTTACATAGTATCACCAACAAATGCAGAGAAGCATACAGTAAAAGTAAAAACCAATGAAATTGGGAAAAACTAAAAGCATCTACATAGAGACCAATTGCGATCATTAGTTCATTACAGATTACAGGCTACTTTCTGCAACTAAAGTACTTAAACTCACTAAAAATTAAAAAAAAAAAAAAAAATACCTTCGCTGGAGCTACGACGGTACACGGCGGCGCTGGAGAAGGCGGAGCTTCGGAGGTGGTTGGCGGTGGGCGGCGACTGGTGCGAGGAGAGGGCTTGTCGGCTGCTGAGAGACGCGCGGCGCTAAGGTGGTGGACCGTGGACGGCGAGGGACTGGTGGTAGCGGTGGTGGGCGGTGAGCAGCGACTGTGAGTGGCGGGTGGGCGGAGAGGGGCTGTGGGCTGCTAAGATAGGCGCGGGGCTGGAGGTGATGGACGACGAGGGGCTGGTGGTGGACGGGGGTGGGCGGAAAGGGGCTGGTGGCCGTGGGTGGTGGGCGGTTTGGGTAGGGAAGATTGAAGAATGAATGGATTGGGATTTTGGGAATTAGGATTACATTAGTTTTCTCATTTTTTATTTGTATTTTTATTTTTGTTTTATTTTGTTAAGAAGTCAAAATGGCCGAGTGGTCTAAGGCGCTAATTTCAGGTACTAATCCGAAAGGGTGTGGGTTCAACTCCCACTCTTGACATTTATTTTGTTTTGAACTTTTAGATCTAAAATTTTCTATTATTTTGGAGTTTTGACTTTTAATCCTATATTTGGACTTATAATTCTCATGCATTTATTCAATTTCTGGATCTTGACATTTATTCTTGTTCTAAACTTTTAATTCTAAATTTCTCTATAACTTTTGTTTTTATTTTTGAGTTTGGATTTTTAATTCTCTATTATTTTGGACTTCTAATTCTCTTGTGTATTTATTCAATTTTCTGGATTTTTATATGCTTTTTTTTTTTTAGAAACTTTTATGTGTTTATGCTCTTACGGATTTATTCAATTTTCGCTCTTATCTCTCTGTTAGCTTAAATAGGAGTTTTTTGAATTTGTTCTTTTGGATTTAGGTTTATTCAATTTTCTGGATTTATGTTCTTATGTATATAAGGGCAAAATAGATATTTTATAGTAAAAAATTAATCTCACTTATAGCACAAGCGCGTGCACCACACTTGATCAATGTAAGACTCTCATAGATGTTAATTTCTCCATGCGGAATTATAGCCACCTCAAATAATGTGATAACTGATGAGGAGATTTAAGATTGCTTCATACCCAAAATCATGATTCAAATTCTAACATTTAATCAAGAATTGATGAATCTCTTATGTTCAACAACACTCTCCTACTTAAATCATATGTTTGTGATGGCATAAAAAGTCTTACTTATTGAACCATGCTCCTACCATGAATTTTGATGGTTGAATGTGGTCAATCATTAGGCTTGGATTAACTAATGGTGCTCACTAAAAGAAACTATTTGTATATATTTGAAGTTCGTGTATGAATATTAATTGGTATCATCATATCAACCATAAAATACCAAAATATTTTCAGTTGACAAGGTTTATGCTACGATATACTTAGCCATAATATTGTAGTCGTGAAGTAACTAAAAGTCTAAAACTAGATATATCTTTGGGATTTTTCTTTTTGATGGAATATCGTTGGGAATTTAAAAGGGACTTTTATTATTTTATGGAAATCAAAATTTTATTGAATCAACCTTTCTCCTTTTTCAGAAAAAGTTTTTAGAATTAGAGAAAACGATGTTTTTTGCTATTGGAACTATAGCCAATTTTCATTTTAAAAAAAACCATAGTGATATTTATATTTTGTCATCCAAATGTTTTTATACAAGCCACCAATCGATGGCGTTTTTCACAATTTTGGTATTTGGAATCAATTTTAGATGGTTTCGACCATCAGAAAATGAGTCACGTGAATAATTTAAAAGCACTTAAAAATGGTCCGAAGTTATTTAAATAACTTTCACTGTTTCACATTAGTGGTTTTCTGATGAGTAAAACTACCAAAAATGGTCCCAAATGATAAAAGTGTAAAAAAAATACGTAGTTTGAAATTGGGATAGTAATTTGTAAAAAATAAAAATTTAGATGATAAAAATATTAAAAATGCATAATTGAAATAGTGTATTTGTGAAAAAAAATAAATTTAAATGGCAATGACAAAAATATTTTCCCTTAGAATTAACTAACAACTACTACCCTTACCAAAAAAAAAACTTACTACTACTACAAATCAAAATCAGAAAAATCTAGACACCTAACCCCGCTAAACCCAAAATCTGCAAAATCTCAGCAAACCCATTTCGTCTACCCTCCATCAATGGCGTCCACTGCATTTCTTCGCGTGCCTTCATCATCACCATCTTTTGCCCTTCCCTTCAAATCAAAACGACCCATTTTCCCTCAAACCTTTTGCATATCGAAAAACCTAAGCTTTACGGTCAAAGCCTCAACATCCATCGACTATTCGGCCCCGTCGAAATCGCCGCCCACTTCCAAGACAAACCCCAGTAGCTGGAAGTGGAAATTTGATGGAAATTCCGTGAATATCCACTTCGAGAAGCTCGAAAAGGATGGCCCCTCCGATCAGCCGCGCAAGAACATTCTGATGGTGCCCACAATCTCCGACGTCAGCACCGTCGAAGAGTGGAGACTTGTCGCTGAAGAAATCGTTGGGAAAGATGGTGGGATTAATTGCAGTGCGACTATTGTGGATTGGCCCGGTTTGGGGTACTCGGATCGGCCAAAGCTCGATTATAATGCCGATGTAATGGAGAGATTTCTTGTCGATTTTGTCACTTCTCCTGATAGTCCTATCTCCAGTTCGGGTGCAGGTGCGTGATGTTTCATTTTATTATCCAATTATGAGTGTTGATGCTCGTTTCTTTGTGTTTGCATTTCTGGTTTGTGCACATAAAATTGATTATTTGTGCTTTATTTTGGAATATGTTCTGATTGCCTGTACTATGCCTTTATTATTGGTAAAGTTTTGATCTTTTTAGTTTTGGTTTGATTAGGGATACAGAGAGCATTTTAAATTGTGAAGATATAATCTGTTCAGTGAAGTTTTATGTCGGAGGAATTTTGGTTATTGGAATTTGTTTGTTTGAAATTATATTGCTCTAGTCTTTCTTCTATATTGAACATGAGATTGTGGCACATTATCTTTTAAAAATATCAAAGTGCCATTAGAATTAGGGATGTAAACGAACCGATCCGGTTCGTGAGCCTGACGAGCTGAATAAACAAAGGTTCGGCCTCAAGCCTAATCATTCTTGTTCATTGGTTCCCAAGCTGGCTCGCATGCTTCTATTTATAATAATTATTTAAATATTTATAATTATATATGTAATCATAAATTATATGTGAATTATCGTCCTCAAGCCTCTAATTCAATATATTGAAATTCGTGCTTAAACTCAAGCTCGAGCCCATAGATACTCATAAACTCGAGCCAAGCCGAGCTCAAACATGATCTTGAGCTGAACTCGAGTTTTCTTGGCTTGTCTAGCTCGAATCATTTTTTTTCGAGCTCGAGCTCGAGCCTTAAAAAAAGGCTAAAGCCCGGCTTGTTTACATCCCTAGTTAGAATGGCGGATTCTTTTCAAAAAACCTTTCAAGTTTCTATGAAGTAAATGACCTTTCAAATAGTAACCACTATATAAAAACTATTTAAAATTATATATGTGTCCCAAACTTCCACAGATTAGAATATGCAGTACTTAATATGACAAAACATAACATATACAAATAAAACTTAATTTACACAAACACAAACATATTTGAGCAAACAATAAACATAGTCAACAACTAATTAAGCATAATTAAGACAAAGAAACTTAATCAAACCATACTTAACTAAAGATTATTAACATTAATAGATAAAACGTACCTTAGGCGTTGTGGTTTTAAGCAACAACTTTAACTTCACCCTAGATTAGGCCTCTAGTCAGATTCTAATACTGGAGCTACAGAGTGCACGTACAATGAAAACAAATTGATAAATTACAACAACTAAAAAGGACTGATAGAACAATGGTTTTGTTCTTTGAGAAGGCTAAACATAAAATTATAGAGGAATTGGTAATTTGTAGAATGTTCCGTGATTTTTTGGTGATTTTTTCATGTTGAACTTGTGATCCTTTTATGGAGGAAATTCAGACTTCAAACCTCTCTTCCATTTTGCTTCATTAAGAGATAACGAGAATTCTTTAAAGAGATAAGGCGGAGCAATATTGTTTCTACTTTTAAGATTCTTTCCTCTTGACATGATGTAGCTTTGACAGCATTCTCTTTGAATGTGTCCACCATGCTTCTGCAAATTTACCTTTCATCATATTTTCAATGTTCTGTAGGGTCTCTGAATGTATGTTGTTCCAAAAATGACTGTCATCCTCTTATTCATAGGATGCTAGTTCGATTCCCTAATGAGTTCAATACTCATCAATTTTTCTTGTTACTATTTTGGAACACTATGGGTTCAGAGACACTAAATGACATTGAAAATATGATGGACGGGTAAAAGATACAAAAGCATGGTGGACCCATTCAAAAAGATGGTTGACAAATAATGTTGCCCCCCCACATTATCTGTTTAAGAGATTTCTGTTATCCCTTAATGAAACAACATGGAAGAAAAGGTTTCCAAGTCCGAATTTCCTATACAAAAGGATCACAAGTTCAACATGAATTATCACCGAAAAACACAGAGTTTTCCGCAATCACTTGAGAATCCCTCGAGTTTCTTAATTTCCAATTCCATTCTAAATTTATGTTTATCTCTATGAAAGAACATAACTGGTTTTCTATTCTTCCTTTACAGTTGAAAATTATCAATTTCTTTTCATTGTACTCGGACTCTGTACTCAGGTATCAGAGCCTTGTTGGAGGCCTGATCTAGGGTGAGGCTCAGTTGTTGCTTACAACCAGTGACAACTACAATGTCTAAGGTACATTTTTTCTATTAATATTAATCACTTTTTGTTCATAACGTTCGTTTGTCTTAATTAGTTGTTGAATCTCAAATGTTGGTGGTTTTTTAAATAAAGTTTTATTTATATATGTTATGTTTTGTTATATTCAACGGCTACATTTTATAATCATGAAAGTTAGGGGTCACGTATATAATAATTTTGAAAAGTTCTTGAATAGTGGTGACTATTTTAAGGGTCATTTACTTCAGTAGAAACTTGAAAGGGTTTTTAGAAGAATCCCCTATCACTAGATCGATTGATGGGACTGAGAACAAACATTTCTTCATCAGTCAACTAAGAGGACTCCTACAGTTTTAATAACTATGAATCTCAGAAGGCAACGCCACTGAGGAAGAAATTTAATTGCTCGATGACTTAATTGTTAGAAGTTTGACGACAACCAAAAGAATAATTATCATGTGAAAGCGACTTGGAAACAAATAACCGAAGGCGTGGAGCAAGAAGACATGTTATAAGGTTAACCGATTGAGTTGTTGATGAAATTGAGTTTTTTCTCATTGTTTATTTTATCAACCTTTTCCAAAAATTGAGTTGTTTATGTTTCAAGAACACAACTATTCAGCAATGATGCTTGTCTTCAGTATCATAACTCGATGATGTTGACCTTTTAGCAAGTAGTCTTTTAGAATCATGTATTTTGATGTGATAAATTTGTTCTCAACAATGGGGTTTTAGTTCCCTCTCTAACCAATCGATCTGCTAGAACAGATTAAATCACTTTATGCTCATAAGGGCACTTGCATTGCTTTAATATCGGTTTAATCTAGTTTCAAACCATCAAGTTTTGTAAGAAAAAGAAATCTGTCATCTTTACATGTCATGATTTTCATCAATTGCCCACACATCCATATAAACGGTAACTCCTGGTAATATGATACAGATAATGAGTATGTGGTCTTTGGAGGAGGGCATGCTGCAACAATAGCTGTTCGTGCAACAAAAAAGGGTTTCTTGAACCCAAAAGCCGTTGCTGCTGTTGCACCCACATGGGCTGGTCCCCTTCCCATCGTCTTTGGGAGAGATTCAAACATGGAAACCAGGTAGTCATTTAATTAAACACCGTCCCCACATTTCTAAACTCACAGGCACTAACAATTAAAAAACCCGGATAATTACCAACTACCACCTGAGCTATGGCCTAAATACAAAATACGCCACGAGATTTTAAAAATTACCAACTCCCTCCTGAAGTTTTAAACCTAACGGAAAAACTAATGACGGTGGTAAAATTACCGTGTTGTCCTTGGCGGAAAGAGCTGAAAGAAAAAAGATAAAGGTTGATTTTTTAAAAACCAACATTATTTCATTTTAAATGAATGTTCGTTACAAATGGCTGGTGAAGTTTGTGAGAAAGAGTAAAACCTCAGGGGACACTGGTAATTTCTGAAACCTCATGTTTTTTTTTTTTTTTTGGTATTTAAGCCATACCTCAGGGGTAATTTGTAATTATCCCCAAAAAAACACATCATCCCATTTATCTTGTGAATTTACAGATACGGCCTTCTGAGAGGCACCTTGAGAGCACCAGCTGTTGGCTGGATGATGTACAACGTCCTAGTCAGCAATGAGAAGTCAATCCAATCCCAGTACAAGTCCCACGTTTACGCGGATCCTGAAAATGTGACTCCTAATATTATTGAGACCCGATATGAGCTTACTAAAAGGAAAGGTGCGCGTTATGTGCCTGCTGCTTTCTTGACGGGCTTGCTTGATCCCGTAAATTCAAGGGAGGAATTTGTGGAACTATTTGCTGGTCTTGAAGGAAAAATACCAGTCTTGGTTATGTCGACAGCTGGTGCACCGAAGAGGTCGAAAGCTGAAATGGAAGCTCTCAGAGGAGCAAAAGGTGTGAGTAAGTTTGTGGAAGTGCAAGGTGCTCTACTGCCTCAAGAGGAGTATCCTAAAGTGGTTGCTCAAGAATTGTATAACTTTTTGCTGGAAATTTAAAATTGTTATTGTGAAATGGCGATTATACAACGTTGAACTTGATACATACAGTGTCTGGACATACTTCAATTAATGGGGAATAGCATTCCCACTTTGTATTATCTCCCAAAAAAGAAATTAGGTTACCTCTTCCTTTGGACATTTCTAGGACGTATTAGTTTAGGGGGTGAATTACATAGGCACCCCCTGAGGTGATGCAGCGTAATTCCAAAAAACCTCGTCTTGTTTGATAAATTACAGTGTTTAACAATTACATGCTTCGGTTAGTTCCCATTATGAGAGATTCATTAAAAATTTAAGGGTCAATTACAAATAATCTCTGAGGCTGTGTTTTTTACCGAAAAATCACTAAAACCGAACCTTAAGATAGTAGGATGCAAAGCATTCACAAACGCTACTAAAATCCTGTAACATTACAAATTAAATATCCCCAAAGATAATAATTTTCCGTTAGTTTTAGGGGTATTTATAATGTTTTTCAAATCTGAAAGTAATTTTCGTAATGTTTCAAGGTTTCAAGATAAGAATGTAAATGCCGTAAAAACTCGGGGAGATACTCGTAAAGTTTCTAGGTTTTAGTGGTGGATCTAAGAGTGAACTTTAGGGTATTTTTCATAATTATCCGAAATTTCAATGCGAACCTTCGATAATTGCCTACTTAAATCCAAGATAATTTTAATTCCAGGGAGTTAATAGTAAGTTTTTGTGAAACATTAGTGTTCCACGTAAGATACAGTGATGGTGATACGCTGAGAATGTTGTCCAAAGCAGAAACATCTAGATACTTGCTAACACACTTTAGCAAATTCAGTAATTTGAACACTAAATGCACCTTAACATTTTATCATAAAAATTAAGGTAGTTCCTTTGTTGTTTTCTTCGGTTTAACCAAATTTATGGGATAATTATACAAAAATCCGAATGTTTGCTTAAAACTCCCAAAAACCATCAAAACCTCGAAACCTTACGTATATATATTCTCCTGGTAAACTGAAATCTTACAAGTACCCCCTTCAAACATAAAAATATACACATAATACCCCTGAAAAATCTTAAAAATACTTCATCAAGGTAAATGTAAAGTTGCAAGATTATAATTGTGAAATTGCAAACGGCGAATATTTCATAGATTTTGATTTTTGGGTAATTGAGATCAGATTTGGTTACATTATTGATCTTGTTGACAGCAATATAGAACAAAATTGGCTAGCTTATTATTACACACATTAAATTGTTTTAATTAGACGTCCATAAAGCTTAGAAATTTATGATTTTAGGCAGTGCCGACATATATCGTCCACGTTATATCTACTAAACCTACTACTAATCATTATGTGGATGTTAATCTGTTAACCAAATGTAGCTGTTGATGACAGCTCTTGAGTCTGTACGTACCTAGCTAGATAGACTTAATTCAAGCTAGCTAGCTACTTTATGTTTTTAATTCAGATGTGACCATATATTGATATATATATATATATATATATATGTAGCATGACAATTTAACTACCATCTACCATAATTAATTAAGATTTTCAGAGATAAATTCAGTGTTGCTAGTATCCCACAATTTCAAAATTCTGAAAATGATGGTACGTGGAAAATAGATACTAAGACGTACATATAAACATAGGTTAATTGTTTTTTGTTGGGAAGCTTTTGGTTTGCATGTCCTACTAGCTTTTGCTCTTTTTCGATCTTAGTCCTGGCATTTTGTACGTGAAAATGGATTTTTCAGTCTTCTAGAACGTTAGATTTTTCAGCTTGTCTTGATATATTGAACGTTAGAATATTACATCTTTGATTTTTCAGTATGGGATAGTTTGACAAATCAAAAAAGGGAAAACTAGAGGACTAAATATGAAATTCGTTGCTGAAAAATATTATTAGCTGAGTTAATGATTTTCTTGCATGGTAATCAAATTGTTTGATAAAATGCCTGACAGAGCTTGGCGGGCGTCAATTTCATGTTGTCAAATGTAGTTGAAGGATTTCCGGTAGTTTTCATGTGTGAATGCAGAGTTTCAGGAGCTGGTTTTTCGGCAGCAATATATGACTTTTTGTGGCCTAATATGTACAATCATTTGATACCTATGCACTTACGAATTAAAATAAAATGTTCTATCACTTCATCCTTTTCTTTGAGAAATTATTGTATACGTACAAAATAGTATACGACAAGACAACAATTTTAAATGGGTCAAGTATATACAGCAACATACGATCGCTATACTTTTACCATATAAAATTATCATGATATAGTCCGTATTTCTTTTGGTTTATCTTCCGATTTTTTCCGAACTCAGTACTGTAAAAACTTAATTAGAAGTTCTAAAATTTTACTAAATTCAACTCGACTCGACTTGTTTACCTCCTAAATATAAATATATAGAATTATATGTTAACATGCGCTCAAGTATATCTGATTTTGTTTGATGCTACGTATTAACCATAATGAGAAGCGTGTCGAGCTTTGATTGTGTGGATATGGAGTGTATTAAAGTATGAACAGCTAATTTTAATTCACATATGGCTTGTTGGCAAATGGCAATGGCATCCATTGAAAGAAAGGAACAAACAAAGCTTTGACTTTTGATACCTCAATTTTTAAGTCAACACAGCAAAACCCACCCCATCAATTGAATCCCTGTCGCGTCGTCTTATCACTTATCAGGCGGGCCCCACTTAATCCACACGTGGCAGATAAATGTTCTATCTTCATATTATTATTATTTTTAGGGAAAACTTAGGCAAAATTATAAAAATCGTCCCGTAATTTTTAAAATTTTCGGATTTAGTCCTAGCTGTTGGTAATTATATCTCTTTCTTTCTTTCGTTTCCACTTATAGTGTGGTTTAGTGATATCCCTTTCAATAATTTATTTTCAGTTCACAATCTTGTAAGAGATAGTTGTTCAACACTAGTCTTACTTTGTCTTAATAGTATTTCCTTTTTCTTGTCAAATTTCATATATATTATTATTCTTTTTGTTTTCCTACTCAATTTTTTTCAGAGTTTGAATATTGTAGAAGTTCAATTGGAAGCGAGTCACACAACCCAACGACTCTTTTTGAATTTAGATCTAATGTTTCTATCTTATTTTATCATGCATTATGAATATGTATTAAAAGAAATCTAGAAGTTGAGTCTAGCTAGTGACCCATATGCGTGCTTCATGCACATGTAAACGCTTTACCACAATAGTCTTTTTTATGTCTTTGAGACACTGAGTTTACATGTGGTCCAACACGTAGCAAACTCACTGAGTTTCATTAGACACGTACAGAACAAGACAAACTTACCACAAGTCCACAATCAATCTTGACGTGACTGGGCTTCTAATTTCTCTATCAAATTCAATTTGAGCCCACCACCAAAAAGGTATTTTTTATTTTCTTTAACATGGGCCGGGCCCTCCATGGTATTACTATAAACATCAAAAGAAGAAAAAGAAAATTCAATGACAATAAATTCAAACTTATCCTTAATTATCTTGTCTACTATATATATATTGCATTAAGTTTTATTGTTTTAATAAGTATAGAGAAGTTCCAAATTTAATTAGTATTAATCGTATTATAATATCATTTTAAGTTTTAATCATTAATACTATGCCTTTTCTTTTTGTATGTTAAGACAAAATCTATAGGAAAAATCAAAGTCAGCAAGAGATTTGGTGTAATTACAATTCAATTTATTTCAGAAATTATAAATTTCATCTTGAGATTTATCACTCATGTAAAATTAGATAGTATTTGTGAAAATCGAGACAAAGAGAGATTTTTTATTAACTAAACGAGTTTCTAAACCACGCCGACTCTTACCTAGATAAATTACCGGAGACGACACACTTTGTTATATTGTGAACATAATGGAAGTATGATGAGAGTCTTATACAAATAACTAACCGAAAAAGTACTTTTGTAATATAAAAAATAAGATAAATTATTTTGTAATTAGTTATGATATGACACTAATTCGATCTCTTCATGTGACACTGTCCAAGCTTACTAAAGCTCATTAACTCACTGGTAACATTAGGCTTGTGCCGCGGCGAACGAATATTGAGGTCATACTCTCTATACCAACAACTCGATCTATCACAAAGTCTAGAAAATGCCAAGTCCTAGCTACCTCGGTGCTCACTCGTTCTTTGAAGATAGGTTGGTCAGTAACATCTTCCTCGAGCACTAACTCCTAGCTCAGATGAGGCTTCGGAGTCGTATGCTAGGTACCACCTAAAAGCTCTCATCCAGCCCGATCTAACATGGTCACGAGCAGACACATGACATCAACCATCACGTTCGAGCTCGATACAAACTAAGTCTCCGGTAGTTCACCAACCCTAGAATCGGACCTACAGCAGACAAATGAGAACTCAAGTCAGACAAACTTGACGCACGTCTCCTCCGTATTAAATGCGAGCAAGGTGATTAGACCTAGAGCGAGAGTGTGGTGACTAATCACCTCACATCACATGTCCTAAGCCATATTTAGTCATGATGACCCCGTGAGAGCTCGATCGATCTAACATATCTCGACCTTTACTCGATCGCTCTTAGGATCTTGTGAGTTTTGCCTATAAATAACCTTCATTTATTGCAACAAATAAGTCTTCTAAGTCGTTCCTAGGCACTATTAAGCTCGATCTCAAACATATCCTATGTCTCTTTAAGCTTAAGCTCTCTTTATGTTACATTTCCTTACTTTCTAAGAATAAACGTTGATTTAGGCATCAGAGGAACTTTTCGGATAAATTTTCGAGCCAATTCACACCTTTTGTACCTTTGTGCAAGTCAGATTACTACAAATTTATTGAGTGTTGAAGCTTGAGGAATAAATCAATATATTCCATTACATAATAATGGAGTAGTAATGACCTACGTATAGTGTAATAGCAATGGCTAAGGATTGAGTTGAGTACTTCCCAGCTTGAGGTCCCGCGCGCCGTGTAAAACCTCTGAATGCCTTTTCTATCTATAGTCGTCAAATTATGTGACGCAATGAGAACTAATGTAGGCGTTGTGGTTATTAGGCTTGATTACTTCGTCCTAGCTAGATTGTCGACATTTAGAAATTTGTCACGGTTTACTAGTATAAACTTAAAAATATCATGATAAATTAATTTGAGATAGACTGGAAAATTGGTTTCTTCTGATTAATTTGTCACGGTTTACTATTATATATATATTTCATAATTGACTATTATAAAATGACGTAATAGTTTGATAAGTTTTCTGCTATGCATGTGCATGTTATAAGCTGTATGTAATGTTGCACGGACATGAACACGTACGATACGATACAGACATGGCAATACAATTTTTTTTTAAATTATAGAATACGATACGGCTCCGACATGATTGATTAATATAAATTTTAAATAAATAATATAAGTACTCATATGTAATACTTGTACAAACATCCATAATTGAAAAAAAAAGAATCGAAATTCGATATAATTATTAGTAAAATTAAAATGTCCGAGTTGATCACTATGTTGTAGAAATGTTAGTATAATTTATGGATTATGATATTGTGAGAAAATTAATATTAAAAATGAGGAAGATTAATTCATTAATTTATAATTTTATCTTATTTTTTTCTCAAACAAATTATCAATTACATAAGTCCTAAGAGTTTTCTAGGGAAAATAAGTCTTTTCCCTCCAAAAAATTTACACATTGTTTTTACGTTTTTTTTTTATAACATCTTGATGTGATTTAGAGCTTATGTAGACCTCCGATAGGACAAGTGCCATATTCCGACAAAAAGAAGAGGATTTCGGCAATAAGAGGACTAAAATTGCAAGACTGGAATTGCAACTCGAAAAATCTTGATACCTAAATTACAGTAAGTCGATAGTTATAGATCAAAAATGCAATTTGGCCTATCTAAATATATAGAAAACTATGTTTATTTCCCACTCATCCAAAAATAGAATATTTTATGCTTGGAAAGGAAGAAAAGGAAAAGAATAGGCTGAATAGCCTACGCATTGAGTCCGCCCCCCTCTTGGAATGTATTATGTAATTAACTTCAAATGATCAGTAATTAGAAACTAATTTTTCATAAAGTTATCCTTTTATGTTATCCATGTCTACCAACAACTATATACGAACATGGACACAACACGACATAAACATGATAATATAATATTTTTTTAATATTTTGTACTAAAGTATCGAACACGAGTATCAGATATTGTGTTAGACACGATATAAAACGATAAAATAGAAATTTTAGAAGTATCCATATATTATAGTTTACCACTCATTTTCCTTCCGGGACACATTTCGCCTTCAGAAATCAAATGTGTTAAAAAGAAATTAAGTGCATAATAATTAAATGATGAATCACCCTAGAGAATTGAATGAGATATACAACGTAGGTGGTATATATTATTAGAGAAAATTGACCGTGGGCTGGTCCCTAATTTAGAACCTAATAGTCTTCTAGCATATTCAGGTACGTACCTTAACGTAAATTAACGATTCTATACTATGTTAGTTTAATTAAATTGCTCTCGAGTTCGGGAAAACAGTTACCAATCCAATAGGGATAGGTTTACATCTAATTTTGAGTTTTCATAAAATTTCTGCTTTTAAGTATACTTTGGAATATGATCTCTTCATGAGAAAATAGTTTTTTCCAGTGCCATAAATTAAGTATGTGATAAAATTGACAATGATTTTTTGTTGTTGTCTGAGTAATGATTAATTAGTTGAAGCGGTCATAGATTTTGTCTAACAAAAAACAAATAAATAAGAAATAATTACTAAATATCCAAATCTCAATCAATTAATATTCCCTGGCAAACGAGAGAAATTTATATTTATTCTTTCCCCAAAGTAGCAATCAATTTATATATATATAATAAAAGATATATTTATTTATTTATGTAAACATTAATGAAATTATTTTTCATATTTAAAAAAATATTAAAATGGACCCAGAGCATACACCCACACGTCAGGGCATACGCTTGCCAAAAGATACATATTTTCTTTTCTTTTTTTTCGACATAAATATAAAATTGGTCCCGTAACTTTATCCATTTAAAATTTTGTCAGGATTAATTAGACTTTCTCATTAAAAAAAAATCAGGTGATTAAGTCTTCTAAATTAAAAATCATTATTTATGAACTTTTTGGATATAAAAATTAATATTAGCTGTTATTTTTCCTTAAATTCGAATTATACGTACCCAAGAAACAGAAACCTATCAATGATCAATCATAGTAATCAAGAACAGATACAATACAACTCCAGAAAGGAGGTTTGTTTCGCTAAAAATAAAAAGGAAATAATTAAGTAGCTAATTAAGGAATACCATATAGGAGACGTTAAAATTCCCTACTTGATAATTCATTTCCTTCATATAGGCCTATAGCTTAAACTATACTTTAATTCATGAAATCATTCATTTAGCTACGGAGGGTACGGGGTACAAAAGAGTGAATTATTTAAGGCAAAATTCAATTTTCATCATGTACATCGAAATTTTAACATTGATTGCCACGCGGTTTTGTGTGTGTAATTATGTATGTAGGCTGAATTTCATTCAATACCCTTAAAGCTTTTTATAATTTAAATACTCTCTCTAATTTAAAAATTACAAAAATCTATCTGAGATTTCAAATAATTACAAAACTCTAACATAATATACCATGGGGTGTTTGTAAACTCTATTACTTGTGTAAAAGTTAAAGTAGAAAACAAGTACAATGATAAAAGCAGAGAGTGTTTGGAAAAAAAAAAGCTAAAAGCAGGGAGAAAAAATAGTTGAATGTTTGGAAAAAAATTGAGAATCACTTCTAATTTTAATAAAGCTACTAATTAAATTAAGCTTTATTTTAATTATGAAAATACCTAAAATCTAAAATCAGAATCCAAAAATATGTCTTTTAGGTGCTTATGGATTTTGGCTTATTTCTGCTTATATTTAGTAAAAGTTGAGAGTTTTTGGAACCCCAAAGTGCTAAAAAAACCTACTTCTAACTAACGGAAGTGACTTTTTTAGAGTTTGTAAATTCTCTCCATGTACTTTATACAAAATCTTATCAAAAAAGATCCTGTAATTTGTAATTATATTATTTGAAATCTCATGGATTTTCTATATATAAATTTTTAAAATAAAAAAGATATTTTGTAATTATGAGAAAAACTTAGGGTACCGAATGTAATTATCGTCATTTATGTATGTGTGTGTGAGAGAGAGTAATGCAAGCAAGCAGCTGACTTTTTGCAAGCAAATGAGTAAATGCTGTTTGCTGCCCGGTTTTGACTCTTTTTTCAAAATAATAATAGGCTTTTACTATTTGTTGTCTATAGTCAGCCTAAACAACAACCTTTGGTCTCTTCTCTATATATTCCCCTAAGACAAATCCCACCCCTTGAGTTAGACCTTTGTCTCTGCATTTCTCTGCCATAAAATCATCAAAAAGATTGATCGATCAAGAATTTGAAAAGTGATCGATCATCATATTCAAATAATTTATATTATCATCTTTTTAATTTCTTAGATATGGGAAGACCTCCTTGCTGTGAAAAAACTGGTGTGAAGAAAGGGCCATGGACTCCAGAAGAAGATATCATCTTGGTTTCTTACATTCAAGAACATGGCCCTGGAAATTGGAGGGCTGTTCCTTCTAACACAGGTATAAAAATCAAAAAAGAAACTTCTAATCATTTTCTTTTTTTTCTTTTTTTGTATTTTGTGTTTTGGTTAGTTGGAATCATTAAAAGCTGTGTAATAAATATACTGCAGCTGCATCACCGACTTCTTCAATGCACACACATCTACTCTCTTGCTGTAAAATTCTTGTTCGATCGATATATGTGTTTTACAATAATTAATTAGTAATTCATTATGTGCGTTTTGTGGTTTTTCAGGTTTGCTTAGATGCAGCAAGAGCTGCCGGCTCCGGTGGACGAATTATCTCCGGCCGGGCATCAAACGCGGTAACTTCACCGAACATGAGGAGAAAATGATCATCCACCTCCAAGCTCTTCTTGGCAATCGGTATATTTATAACAATTTAATTTTTTCTCAGCTTCAACCCAAGAAATTGAACACCGAATTTTTCTTAAAAAAATGGGTACCAATAATTTTAAGCAAAAAACGTAGCAATTTCAGAATTTTTTCCGCTGGAGAAAGTAGAGCTGCCCTGAAAGCCGCCAGTTTCAGGGATCAAGTGGACAAACACATGGGGTTTTCATGGCAGTTTTCCTCTCCACATTAAAAATCCAGAAATTACTATTTTTTTTACTAATGGATTATTTCGTCATTCCAAAATTGGAGTCCTGAAAACGTTACCACCGGTGAGTGAGTTGCTATCCTATATTTGAAATTTTCCCCTTGAAACACTCACTAAAATGAAACTCTGATCTAGCCATGGAAGAAAATTTTAACATGTTTTAAATTAGGGTTGTATATATAGCTGGATCTGGTAATATAAGGGATCAATTCAATTTTCTTTTGAAAATCCAATTATTTGATTTTTTGTCCAAAAAATAGAAGAACAAAAAACGAAAGCTGCCTTCTTTTAGGTGAAGAAACTTAAATTTATTTTATGTATTATCTATTTTGCAGATGGGCTGCCATAGCTTCGTATCTCCCTCAGAGAACGGACAATGATATCAAGAACTACTGGAACACTCACTTGAAGAAGAAACTGAGCAAGCTTCACCGGCACGACGATAAAAGCGAAAACGGGTTAAATTCCTCTGATTCTCAGCCAATTTCAAAGGGCCAATGGGAGAGAAGGCTTCAAACAGACATCAACATGGCGAAACAGGCCTTATGCGAGGCTCTCTCACTCGACAAATCCAACAACACAAATTATCCTCTACTACAAACAATTAATCCCGTTCAGACATCTTCTACAACATATGCATCAAGTGCTGAGAACATAGCTCGTTTGTTAGAGAACTGGACGAAGAAATCTCCAAAGAAATTATCCTCTGAAGCAGGCTCATCTTCATCAGTTGGGCTCAGTTCCAGTCCGAGTGAAGGGGCGATCAGCACAACGTTTGAGGATCAAGAAATCAAATTTGAGACAGCTGGGATTATTTTCCAGGATATTGAGAGAAAACCCAGTGTGGAAATGACGCAAATGCCCCTCAGTTTGTTGGAGAAATGGCTGTTTGATGATGTGGTTGCACAAGGGCTGGATGGGAATTTGAATTTCATGGAGATGGCCTTGGAGGGAACTGCTGATTTGTTCTGAAGAAAAAATGTGATGATCTTCAGAACAACTGAGCAGTTTTTTTTTAATTAGGTTAAATTTAATCTTTCTCTTGGTGGGGGTGGGTTTGGGTGGGGTTGTGATAGGGTTAGGGTTTGAGTCAGAAAGTGTAAATTTCTACTGGATAGTGGACGATATAGGAATAATAAAGCTCTCCTGATCTCTCTCATCTTAGTTGGAAAAAATTAGGTGTTTGTACCTTGTGCGTCATTTGGTGTACATTCCTGAGAAATGAGAATTAGGGCTTGACTTTTTATGCTTTGGAAATTGTGTGCAGTGTTTGGCGGCACAGATTGGCTTCGGAAATGAAAATTAATTGAACCTAGAAAAATTCATTGGAATTATTAATTGAGTTAGGGAGCAATTTTTCATACTGATTCTCATCAAGCTACCAGTAAAATATATATGTATTTTCGACATCCTAGAACATTTAATAAATATTATTTTTGGAAAGTGGAAACTTACAAGATTTTGTGAAAAATGCTGCATGCCCAAACAATTTATTTTGTAATTAATAAATATTTTCGACTCCGTCCCTCAAAAGAACAAATTCTGATCGAAGTTAAAAGTCAATTTTACAAATTTTGCCCACATTTTTCTCATACACGCAGGTTTAGTAGCTGTCGTTTCCTCTTCATAAATTAAAAACATGTCCAGTACCTCTTTCCAGTTCTAGTCTTTTCACGTTACATTTTTCTAGTATTTGATATTTCCTAGCACATTTCTGTATGAACATTTAATGCATGCTCAGAGTACTTTCAATCAGATCTTATCACTATGTGTGGCTATAACTTTTTTTTAAAAAAATATTTTAATTTTCCACATTATTACAAGTTTTTTTTAGTTTCTTTTGCTTTATATCAATCATGTTAATTAAAAGTTGAATAATAATTGGATGCTTCTCATTGTTTAGGTAAAGGCGCCGTATCAATTGAAATAACGTATGATCAATTATAATATCCAATATTCTTTATATATGACATTAGTATAAATAGGTAGAGATTGTGAAAATTGGAAGATAAGTTATCATTTTCAATTAATAGGTATATATTAATTGGTCTAGATAATGAGAATAATCAAATAATTGTGATTGAGTTTCTCAGGAATAGATCATGCTGACAATTTTTCCAGTGTCACAACTAGAAATACGCATTCTAGCCAAAATAAGAGTACCTCCTATGCCAAATTTCTTGATTTACAAGAAAAAATTGTCAAAGTAATACGCTTTACTATACGTTCTCTTTATGTATATAAGAAAGCAAATCGTTATACATCCATCCATATATATATATATATAAACCCTAAGCAATTCTTGTTTTCCTGGTTAATTTGTGTATGAACCTATGATGCATGAATACTCCTAAAAATTTTATCATGCCGTGTTGTGTCGTGTCAGACACTTTTCTAATGTAAAATATCAAAAAAATTCGTGTCTCCGTATCCCTATCATGTCGTATCCGTGTCACCGTTTCATATGTATGAACCCTACAAGTAGAACGGATCGAGACTGTGTGGGCTTACTATTTTCTCACCTTTTCAAATTAAAGACAATTAAAAGATTTTATTAATCTTTTGAAGTAGATGAAATCTACGCTCATTAATAATGTCTGACACACTAGATTATTATCGTCTTACCTAAATGTCGTTAATTAGATTCAAATTGAATGCTATATATTGATCTTAGAAGTGACATATTATTTTGTTTCTATATATATCAAAACCGTCCCTAAAGTCTTTTTTGGGACTCATTTGAGCGTCCCGAAAAACTTTTATATGTCTGATATATATATATATATATATATATATATATATATATATATATATATATATATATATATCCAATCGTTCTAATATTGTATCGTAAAACAACTTCATGAAAACCTATGTGGTTCGCTTTCGAACTTTAATCCTGTTTAAATTTACTTAATTTTCGCCAGAAACTCGATGCAAAAATCACAAATATTCTTAGTAAGACACTCCTTAACAACCATTTGACTCTACTCGTTGCCTTTGTGAAGACTCCTACATCAATTAAGAAAACATGACTTCCAAAAAATTTAATTTTCACCATTTTTCCACCTATTTAGGCAATCTTGAGAAGTAATTTCAAAAAAAAAAAAAAAAACGACAATCTTGAGAAGTTAATTGATGTGGAGATCCTAAAAAGAGAACAATAATTAAGGAGAATCCCACTGTAATAATAGAATGTGATTTGACGTAATGAAAAAGCAAATAGAAATGTCATCCATGGGATTTAGTTGCGGAACATCAACTCATCATAATTAGCAGGAAATTATACAAAGTCAATTATGAACCAAATCTGCAGTCAGGAATTGCATTGGAAAGACGCAATTAGCTAGGATTCTTAAATTCTTATGCGTACGAGCTTGACTTTTGCTCACATTTATAAGTAGGAGACTTTTTCAACGGCTAGGATTATTATATAAGCAATAGATATATATAGATTTTTATTAAGGGATAATTACATTTAGACTTCAAAAGAGTTTGTTATTAATTACAACTCGTGATCTTCTTAATCAAATACTTACAGTTATACCTTATCTAAAATTAGATAATTATAAAAATACCCACCAATTAGAGTTCTGCTGGGATTCCGATATCTATTAGATGATGTCATCACAAATGAAATGGAAATTCGATTAATCTTTCAAAAATTAAAAGTTGTATAGGAATATCTGTGATGGATTTAATTCTAGAAGACTAATTCAAAATCTCATCACAAACCTATCATATCAATGACAAAACATATATTTTTTTTTCAATTGATCGAACCGGCGCCCGTGCCGTAGGATCAATGACAAAATATTTAATGACATAATTAATTATTGAATAAAGTGACTTCTGATAGTAAACTATTTATAAATTATCTCAATTTGTGTATATGATGGCAATTCAAAATAAATTCCTCTCTTTGAGTCCTACGCATTTGGGGCTTCTTTTAAGTGACTTATATATTTTTTTTAGAGGCCGTCATTCTATAACTTAACAAAAATTAAATAATAGAGAAAATCTAAAATACTTTTTTGGGGTTCTAAAGCCCATTAACATTTTATATGAGTTAAGTCGGGTTAGACCACTAAGATGTAAAACTAATTTCCGTAGGGACCTACGTATCAATGACAGTTGTATTCCTAAAAACTCGAACACAAGACCTATAATTAAGCTAGCATAATGCTGAACCGTAAAACTAATTAAACCATTTGATGGTCTTAAAATGCTTTTATCCTTTACTTTCTAGTACAATATATTTAAAAAAACTAAATATGTAAATGGTTCAATGAATTTGAGGAATTATACGTACTATGATGACAATTAATAATTATGACGAATAGACGACCCATTTGTGTTTACACCGGCAAAGTTCCAACAGAATTGTTCTGTCAAGTCAAAATAATTCCTAAATTCCAGTAAACTAAAATTGAAAATCTTAAAAAGTAACAAAATTAAAATTGGAATTTGACGAGAAAGAGAGCAAGAGAATCATAAAAAGACCATGATATTATTTTTATTGTATAATATCATATGTGGTTAAAATTCTTGAGCCCACACCCACCACATAAAAAAAAACATTCACTGTAAAGGCATAAAGTATCTCATGAATATTACCATCATCATCAAATAATAAGGTAAGAAAAGGTTCCCCTTTTAGCCCCTACACGCATGAAATGCAATGAAGAATCCCCTTTTTAAGAAAGTAATAATATTTTTATTGGTCTCATGAAATATAGAGCTTGAGAGGGAACTTCTTTTTTTATTCAGATGAGAAACTAAATTCTTGAAATATGATTTATGTACAGAACTAATTTATACATTAAACAATTGAGTTGGAAGAATTGTCCTCAGTTGAACCTCTCCGGTGTTCGGGTCTGACAAAAACCAGGTGGGAGAAAGAAAATTTAAATGCATGGTGGAAATAGTGAATGCAATGAAGCTGGCATGCTGCAAATGGTCATGAAATTAATAAAGCCCATGTTTCCTAAGTCCAAATGAAAACATCTAGCTATATTTCACCCACATTTTTGCCTTTTACATATTCTCATTCCTTTTTCTCCTTTGATTTTGTACGTGTTATTCTACTTAAAAATTGAAAAGGATTTATACTTGACTACCCTCAAAGTTATGGGTATTTACAATTTACTTTTCAAAGTTTGAGAAATAATGATATAATTTTTAATGCTTTGTCCTAATTAACTCTCACCAAATTTTTAGTTACTTTTTATCTATTTTCCTCATAATTGTCCATTTACAAC
This sequence comes from Verbena officinalis, assembly GCA_958496215.1. Classification (NCBI taxonomy): domain Eukaryota; kingdom Viridiplantae; phylum Streptophyta; class Magnoliopsida; order Lamiales; family Verbenaceae; genus Verbena; species Verbena officinalis. The sequence continues at coordinate 6,083,771 of OY292385.1, forward strand.
ATACAAAAGAAAAAAAATTAAATAGAAAACAAGAAAAAAAAAACATATGAAAATTATATATTGGCGATGGAGTGAGCTAATTCCAGCTAGCTAGCTGGTGTTTTCAATTTTCATTATTAATCTCTCTCAATTGACGGAATCATGTGCATTCAGGGATTTTCTTGTTAATTTGCTGTCAAAAGTTTTGTATATTTATAATATTCATGGGACTCAAATTCTAGACATAGAAGTACTACTGTACAGGCCAGCAATTTGAGGTTGGATTTGGACCCAATGGGACCTAATTGCTTTATCCTAGCTTTTTTTTTTCTTCTTTATCATTATTATGGTAGGGTACCAATCTTGGAACTTATCATTGGTCTATTTTGCATCTAATTATGTTCTGTCTATTTACTTTCTATTTTATTCCCCATGGATCTCATCAAATTTCCTCTACCTTCTATTTTTCTTTCTAAAGAGGATTTATATGTAACGAGCTAGGTCGGACCATTTCGATATAAAAATTAACTTAATAATGACAGTTGTGTTTTCAGGAACTCGAACTCAAAACTTCTGGTTAAGCACAGTGTCGAACCGCTAGGTGGTATACATTAACGTCGTTTACAGTAATTAATCCCCTCGCTAAATTGTAGACACCTTAAATGATGGGATAATTGACCAAAAAAATTAAGGTTGCTCCATATATACCGAAAGTCATGAATCAAATATCTGACATTTGATTAAGAATTCATGAGTCACTTCCACTCACAGTGGCGGAGCCACTCACACTTGAGGGGGTGCAATTGACCTTCCTCAAGTTCCCAAAATTCTACTATAGTATATATATAAATACATAGATATGTATAAATTTTTGTTAAATTTCCTTAATTGACCCCCCTAACATAACTCTAAAATACATATGAATTGGGTCAATATTGTAAAAGACTTAATGTTGAGACTACTTCTTTCAATTAAGTTGGAACTTGATTGGGACTTGGACCACTTAGATCAAACAAAAATATACATATAGTAGTTATATTTTTACCCAAAAAAATCCAGTAGTTATATATATACAAGTACAAGAAATCAATTTTTTTTTAGAGAAAACAAGAAATTATTTTCAATTTACTCTATTTTTCTCTCCGTTTTCAGTTTTATTGCCACATAAAAATATGAATATTGGAGAGATTGGTAGTTTTGTGTGTTATACACATACCTCGACCCGATCCGACCCACCCGAATTAGTACTCTATACTAAATTAATATTGTTACTTGAACCTACATGTTAATTCATTATGCTTTAATTGACTCCTAATTAGAATTTCGGGCTCCGTTACTCTCCACTCAACTACAGCCTACCTAATTCTTGCATTGTCCTTTTGTAGTTCAGGTACGAACAAAGAACAAACTTAGATTTTTTCATAAAAAATAAGGCCCAATAATAACCCATGGCTGGCCTGCGTCTGGGCCAGCCTTCGGGTGCTTGAAATTGCTCTTCGTTCCTTTTTGCAATTATTATTCTATAGAAAATTAATCCAAGTTTAACTGCGAATTTTATTTGATTACAATAACAAGTTTTATTTTCATATGTTCGTTTCATACTTATGTCATTTTCCGTCCATTATTAAACTTGCTTTCTGATAAACAAAGAAGTTCTTGAGTGGATAAAATAAAGAGGTAATGATTTTTTGCTATTTCAATTATCACGATTTTAGCACTTTTTTCATCTAATTTTTTTTTTATAAATTGTCTTATGTACTACACGAATTTTGCAATTGTTTTATATCCGATGAAATTTTTGGTGAAATATTCCGGCAGAAAGTTGTATCTTGTCATATGTGAAATATAGATCCATGTTGTATTGCTCTTCTCAATGTCTGGTAATAAATCATCAATCAATATCAGAAAAATTGAAATTCTTATCACCCAATTGAATATTTAAAAAATAATTTATCAAAGTTGTTGCTATTTCAATTGGGTAATACAAATTTGTACTTGTTTGAAATTGATCAAGTATTTATTTACGAGACGTTTAGGAGAGCAATATAATATGAAACTATATTTCTTATATGATACGATGCAACTTTCCGGTGAAATATTCCATCAAAAATTTCGTCAAAGATAGCAAATTGCAAAATTCGTGTAATATAGAAGGCAAGTGTAAAAAAATATATTAAATGACAATGTGCTAAAATCGTAATTGTTGGTTTGGCAAAAAATCATTATCCGTAAAATAATTATATCAAATTCAATTGGTCTAGGGGATGAGACACTAAATCCCTTAACCCGAATTTTGGGTTTAAATTCTAATTTGTGCATGAAACAACTCGATTGGGTTGCTCCCAATTTGACTTCTAGTCCATCCGAGCCCGAAAGAGACTGAGTGGGAACAAAAAAAAAAAGAAATTGTTAATGGATGTAATGTATAAAAAAAATGACCACATACTCATATTGAAAGCCCAAGTCACAGCACTTTAAACTTGAGCGGCCCAAGTACAAAAGAATGTATAGGCTTATATTGGGCCTGTGATGCTCAGGCATCTAGGCATTAGCTTCCTCAAGTATATTCACAATTGGGCCGAATTTTTTTATGCTTTACCTTTTATTTTAGGAAAAAATATTAAGAAAATCCTAAAATTATTTTTATATCCAAAAACACCCATTTTCTTGACAAAGTTACCCTTGATTTTCCTACATTGAAATTTTTATATTTAATTATAAATTAATTTTATTTACCTATGGTAATCTATATGTACGAAATATTATTAAAATTGTCAGATTTTTTAAATTACCAGATGTAATCTCCAAATTTTGGAAGTGGTGTCCCTAAAACCCAAACTGTTGAAAGTTGCTGGAGGGATATTTTCCCTTATTCGTGCCATTGCTTTGTCTTGTATATCAAAGCTAAAAATTTACAAAATTTTGCAATTTGTTTTAGTTCTTCGTCAGTTTAGCGCCACAAAATTTACAAAAATATTATTCCCATTCCTTTTGCTCTCATTTTCTACTTCACGAAGCATTGCACAGGTGGAAATATCAATTTTTTTTTTCAACAACTAAAGTTAAAATTTGATATTGTTAGGAAAAATACGAATGATAGAATCTATGATGCATGGATATTTTTTAAAATTTTATCCTGCCGTGTCATGTCATATTCGATACCGTGTCGGACACTTCTCTAGTGTAAAATGTAAAAAAAAATCCGAGTCGCTGATCGAATCCGTATCCGTGTTTTATAGGATAGAATTAAGTCGGGTTCCCAAGGCGCAAAAATAAACATCCTGATTTTCTCAAATCTGAGAGTTAACTTGTGTTTATAAGCAGAGTAAACAACCCCTGAGACCCTTAGAATAACTACATTTCGATCTTCTCAATATTTTTAGTCACTTCTTTTAAACGTCTGCCATTTTTTATTTAAATACAATTTCCAGAACATTATGTAAATAGACTTTAGCTTTTCTATAGAATAAAAAAATAAAATCGATCAATATCGATAAAAAGAAAGAAAACGATCTTCTTGACTTTGTCCTTATCAAGGTGATAACATATATAACCTTCCAAAATAGAATATATATCCCACTCTAACTCAATTGTAATTATTAATCAGTTTGGTAATTAATTTGTCCACATATGATGATGATAATGATAATCGTGGCCGTTTTACCATGTGAAAAAAATAATGGAAATAGACATTCTAACCTCTTCTCTGTTTCAATTTTTTAATAATAACTAATAGGCACTCAAAACTTAATTTTTTAATCTATTGTTTGTTTCCTCGTCGACTTTTTGTCGCAAATAGAAAGGGAGGAAGAAGTTTTTTCTTCTGTGAAAGTAAAGGAAGAGTTGATTGGTGCAATTTGGACCGCTCTATGTAACCTCCCTACACCAAAAAAAGGTATGATCCACTTTTATGATACTTTTATTTCATGGACCCAAATCTTTCCAAGTCAAATTTTAAAGGACACCAACATTGAAAATTGGGCTAGTTACGAATCCCTAATTCACGTAAACAACGAAAAATACTCTGAAACCTTAAAATATGATGAAAATTAGACTGAGGTTGCAAAACATTACAAATAACTCCCATAAATCGTTGACAATCATTGACTCAGGGGGTATTCGTAATATTTCAAGGTTTTCCAGGACTATATTAGCTTAGCGATTCGGCACTATACTAGCTTACTCAGATATATCGAGTTCGAGTCAATGAGAATGCAGATGTTGTTGGTTGAGAGAATTTTATACTTTAATGATACGACCCAAATCGACCCACATAAATGGGATTAGGAAAAAAAAAAAGAATGTGGTAGAGAAGTTTGGGTGCGGTTGGTGAGAAACAAAATATTGAATCAATCATAGCTTAAGCTCCATTCGTTCATGTCTCTAGTCCAATCAACTTTTTATAACTTCATCAAATGTATACATTAGGGTGGTAAATCTTACTAACTAGATTTGAAATATATGTTGTGATGCATATGAAACTTGGGTTGAGTAGTGTAGATGCAAGAAATTTAATATGGGCAACTCTCTCAACTCAGTTGCTTAGATGCTCCATGCACAAGTTAGAATACTTTAAAATTTAAACTTTATTTAAAAGATTTAGTGTCTCATATCATTATATCAAATGTGTGAATTAACCAATCATAGGCAATACTACTAGTTGTCATTTTTTTACAAACTTAATTTGGGGTGAAATATATATTCTTGGCCGTTTTACTCAATCTAGCTAAATGCTAATAGTATTTATGGGTCAAACATGGCTGTACAATATAGAATGCCCTTAATTGGCATTCAAATGCAATCAATTGGCAGTGGCGCCACTGTTTTATCATACATGAATGATGAATCAACAACACATATGTTCTAATCTATAATGTACGGACACTTCTAAAAATCTCATTCTGCCGTGTCGTGTCCGACACTGTGTCGGACACTCCTCTAATATAAAATGTCGAAAAGAATCAGTGTCGTGTCGTATCCATGTCTGTGTTTTATAGGTTCTAATTAATCAAATTTCACGTTCCAGAAAGTACGTACTGTTATTCAGCACGAGTCACGACCAACATCGACCTGCTTTAATGAGATCAATTCAAATTAAAAAATATTGAAGTTTACTAATTAATCTTGCTCTTCCTTCCTTCTTGTACAGAGTAGTAACAGCTAGCTTAGCGGGCTCATGGGCAAACTAATTAAACGTGGCAAACGTTTATTGGAGCCATATATAATCCCGTAATAAATCAGACAAATTGGAAGTGGAGGGAAGTGGAGTTAGGTGCATGATGGACAAAGTCTGAAGACACGATTTGAATGGCCATGTTACTCATCACTTTTATACATAGTGATCAGATTTATGTAAAGCTAAATCAATTGAGTTTTAGCCACAGCAAAAAGCAATGCTTTCCCATCAAACAAATTTGGGAGGCGGCATAATTGCAATGCATAGGTGGTACTGGTACTGGTACCCAATCTTGTCATCTTTTAAGGCAGTTGGAACATCATTTTCCAATCATTCCTCCAGGTCAATACTACTGCATGCTGAAGTTAAAATTAAATTAATTAATTTTTTTGATTTTTTACCATAACTATTATTATAACTTGTATTAGTTTTGATAAATTCAGGACTGCGCCGTTAATTATTAATGATGGCCTATTAAGTCTAAAAATAAAACATTAACAGATACGTGAGATTCGTCATTAATATATAATTAACAGCCAATGTGCTAATTAATAATGTATGTAAGTCGATACTATTTATAAATTAATAGTACCTGTGACGCCCCGAAATTTGGAAACATAGGATAAAGGTAAATTGAGAAGGAAATCATATCATAACATGCATTCATGTTTGCGTGGCATATTATCTGTTTAGTTTAAATTACTTATTTTAGGGTGATACTATTTTTATAATTTCTTATTTATATAAATATTTCATAATAAAACATATCATTTTAATAAATTACTAACACTAATTTTTTCAAATGTAAAATATGTTATTCAATTAGAAATTAAAAAAAAAAATTGTTGAAAAATATATAATTCACGTACCTTGTTAGTGCAACTAACTAAATAAATTATATATTATTTTAAGACAAATTATTTAAATCTAAATTTATATCTCCAACACATAGACACATCCTACTTACCATTTCCTCTTAGTCAGACATATTGATAGGATTAGATTTTTTTATTTTTTTTTAATCTTGACGTGTCCTTCAAACATTTACTAAGGGCACCTCATGCTTAGATTTTAACTAGTACTTGCAAGAATCATTTTGTACCCTTCAACCCCTCATTATTATACAAAAACAACTCACAATAACAGAGAGAGAGAGTGTTGTGGTCGAACTAAGAAGAAGAGGTACGAATATGATAGCTCTTTAATTCCCACCAAGAAATTGAGGCTTAATTGATTTCCTGAATTTATATTCTACATGTACGCATGGCTTGGCGATAGTGGGTAGTAATTAATGTTTAACTTCTTAATTCATGTATAAGTTAAGCATGCATATTTGTATCTGCATATGTATCTATATATATATATATAATATATGTATACATGTGTATAGGTGTAATACATGTAAGCTTAATTGTTGTTTAATGGAATATGGATTTTACAAACTTAAATTCTATTTAAAGTGTTACTGTAGTGAATTAATTTGATTATTTTACATTATAAATAATGTAAACTCTCAATAGTTCAATTCAAATCAAAGTTTTGTATATCTTAACTCTTGATTTAAACGTGTAGTGCTAATCTGCCAAATCAGAAAGAAAGATTAAGAATAGTTTATTAGCTATATTAACTTATGGATCATCATATAATTATTGTCTATTTTTTCTTTAATTAATTTTTGTATTACTATAATCATTGTTAAACTAATCTATAGTATAGGTCTGTATTGTGTTTCTAATTTCTGAATCTAACATGAAGGACTAATGGTCCATACAAAAATTAATTCGATTAATTGATACTTCTTTTATTAACCAGATTATTATCTAGATAGTACGCAGAATTATTTATTCCCTTGTATTAAACTTGGTACTTGCTTTGGGACAGTTATGACGGTAAATCTAGAATTGGGTTCAGATTAGATTATTGAATGTTTCTCTAAACCTTCTTCACTTGTCTTTCATTGTTCAGGTGTAACTGATCCCAAGTCCACTGGTATAGGTGAGGAAAAATCTTATTATTATTTTTTCTAAAACTGGAATACGTATATATATATAAATACCTAACATATATGTAAGCACTTCGTAAGACCTTTACTTTATGACTTTTAATGTTTTCTCCCCAATCTGCTATTACCTATATATAGATATTTTAGCTACTAATTTCCTTGAATGTTTTAAGAAAAATGATTTGATATCAAATGGCTTTGTATCTATATGTACTGCATCAAATGAACTCCTTTATTTTAAACAAGAATCCCGCCTGTTCTGTTCTACTAGCTATTCCGTGTTGTTTTGTTGCACTCTTGGGGACGCCCAAGGGGAAGACCGGGGCCCAGGGGTTACTCTCAAACAGAAGAGCTGGGTGGCTCGGGCCATCGGTTATTCTGTGCGAGGTAGCGCCCACACCGAGGCTTGCCGTTTCGTTGGCTAGGAGATTAGTCACGATAGCCGAGCCAGAAGAGATGATCCCACGGGCACGTGGGACTCTCGCTACCGTTAGTCAGGGGGCACCCTGACCTGGAGTTTGGGGTTTTACTATTTTATACTGTTTGGGAGCCATAAGGTGAACCGTGTGTCGTAGCTCGTATCATGTGCCTGTATATAATCTGTATACTGTGTTATATCTCGCCTGTTCATGCATCTGATTCTGATTTTTTTTTTTATGATTGTCTATTATTTTAACTTTCCAGTATTACCTCACTAAGTCAGTTTGACTTACTCCTGTCATAATTGGCATGTGTTTCAGATATCCCGGAGCAGAAAGTACGTTTAGGTGAGGAGAGACTAGGTTAAAGGGAATGTGCTACCTTGCCTGCTTTTGTTTGCTGATATGTGGACCTGAGTTGAACTTGTAAACATATGTCATTTTGTCAACTTAAAGTCCTTCCCAGAGTCGGTGTTACTCTGTAGTTTACTTTTGAAGCTGTACTTTACAGGTTATGTGTTGATGTTATTTATGGTCACCGTGTCAGAGATTGTTATATTAGACAGGACCTTACCCTCTCCCTTAGATAATTATCACTATCCTGCTATGATTTGAACTCCGATATTTTGCTTTACTTGAATTATGTCTTACTGTACTTTTAGTTTATGCTTAGCTTACGGCTAAGTCGAGGCAAGCCTTGCGAACCTCGGCGAAGTCGAGCGGGCGGTGTCCCTGCCGGCCCTACTTGGTCCGAGATCCTCCGTCGCAGTACCAAAATTGAGAAAAATGGTCTGTTTGATACAAAAAGAACTTAGGCAAAATTATTGTACAAAAACTGATATTAATCCAAAAGGATTTTTGTATATTGCATATTTCATTTTTTTTTTCATTAGGATAAGTAATTCATGACCCATAATTAAAACCTAAAAACCCTTTGACCCTCTCGTGAAAAAAAAGAAGAGAATACCATGAAGAAAATTAAACTGATAAAGCTATCGATTTCAATCTTAGATCAATGTGTTAAACCATCACATATCAAAAACTTAAAAATGATGGCTTTGACAAATTAAACTTCTCTTCTTAAGCTAGCTTTTGAGGTTGAATTAATTAGACGAAAGTCTAATATTCCCTCACCACAACAGGATAAACTATTACTTTGAAGTCAGATTTTCATTTAGAGGTTTTATTTTCGGCTTAAAGCCACTAGCTTGTTGAAATCATAATCACTTTTGTTGGAATCAAATAAAATGATTCTACAGATCAATGGCAAAGCACGTTATTAGTTACTAATTGTTTTAACCTAGCTATTGATGAAAAAAACATGGAAATGCAAGTTAGTGGTTCCAATTGCAAAGCAAGTACTTAATCACTTACTATCGACCGACCTATTGATGAGATAAAACGCTCGGAAATACAAGTTAGGGTCATTGCAAAGCAAGTTATAAGTCACTTGCCATTGAATAATCTAGCTAGTTTAACCGTTCGACTATATATCTTATGAAAAATACAATATTGGGATATATATTGACAATTTAAACAGTAATTTGTTTATGACAAGTTTGTCTGACTAACTTATTCTTTTTGGCAATCTAATAACAACTTTGCCGAAAATATAATTTCTCGCCAGAAACACACGAGTGTTTTATCACGTGATATTGTTGAATAAGCGCACATATATACTTTCTCAATCCCTTAAAAGAATGAGATGGCTAATAATTTTGCCACATTATTTTTTAAGTGCCACATACGTGTGTTCATTCAATCATCATGTGACGAGCGGGTGACTTTTTGACGAGATATTGTTAATTGGGAAAAATCGTCATTACGTTGCTAAAAGCTAGAGTTAAGTACATATTGGGGTAAAATTGCTATTGAATGATTAGTTACTTTCTAAAATATTAATTGGACTCTACATAGTTGTTGTTCGGGATTTGCTCGTATGATAATCAGGCATTTTAAGTTCGAACTCCTAAAAATATAATTTTACTGATGAAACTTTACGTCTTGACAGAGAAAAACACTATGTAAATCAATTGAACATTTCATGGATAAAAAACGAAATATAATAGATCTAACTTCTAAGAGAAAAATCAATATAGAGTTCCGTAGAGGGAATATTGCCGCAAGCTAGATTAATTTCTTTCCCTGGGCTGGAGCTGGACAAGAAAAGTCGACGGAAATTTGTGAGCGTGTCGTTTGCCGACTGGGAAGTACTGGAGTCATGTCACTCCAATTTCCAATGTATATCCAAACAAAATAGTAAGCTAGTTGAATTAAAAATGTACTAAAAAAAAAAGAAAATTCATATTTGATATGTATTATTTAAATAAAAGAATAGGAAAGAGAAAAAAAGAAATTATGTAAAAAGAAAGTTCATAATTGTTCATTTTCATAATACCTGGGTTGGATGAGAGACGACTCACAGTCACATTCAATATATCCAAAAAGTCGGACCACATATATTTCAAATGAAAAGACCCACATGAATTAAATTATTCTATTAAAGGACAACTTCACTTAATTTAAACTAACATAAGTAGCCTTAAATATCTTATCAAAAAGTCTTTAGTTTCACCTTAAATAACATGAATTCTTTAAATTAAAAAACAATTTTTTTGTCAAGCATGTGCAAGTATTCAGATTGGTTTTTAAAATTAAATTTAGGTGATAGGTGGAGTTCCGCAATTACCAAAAATTAAAAGTTATTGGATATATGTGCAAATTTGAGAAAAAAAAAAGACTCAAAAAGTCAATAGATCTAGAGAGATGGTATCCAATTTCGCATTTTTCCCTAAAGTTTTCAAAGTGGGAAGACCAAGAAAGTAAGAAACCTTACAATATAAATATACCAGTTTCCTATGTTAGGTTAATGTCCTGTCATCCCATTACTAAGCTAGCTCTCCCATATTAGCTCTCTATCTTCAATTCATTTCATTCTTGGAAACAATTGTCCTTACATTGGAAACTGATTTACCAGATTATTACTCTAATTTTCTCTTAGTAAATTTTTGTTTATTTGAAATTAGACTAAGAAAAAATATTAGTTAGGGTTTGAAGAAAAAGATTGTGCAGGCATGATGAAGAGAAGAACAGCAATTGTGAAAAAATTAGAAGGATGTCAGCGGAGTTCAAGCACGCAGGTTGTCCTAACGGTGAGATATGCAGAATGCCAGAAAAATCATGCGGCTAATATGGGAGGATATGCGGTGGATGGTTGCCGGGAGTTCATAGCGGCTGCCGGAGGGGAAGAAGGGGGGGCGGCGGCGGCTCTCAGCTGCGCCGCCTGTGGCTGCCACCGGAATTTCCACCGGAGGGAAGTGGAGAATTAATAAGGTGGTGTACCTCCGAGTTTTAGAGCTTATTAATTCTCACATTCTTGAGAAATATATATGGTCCATTATTCGATCAAGATTAGAATTTTACATTTCAGAAGGCAAATGCCATTTGTAAAGTCATGTGATGCCATTTAAATACGATTTTTAATGTACTTAAAAACAAAAAAATTGACCCAGTTTGTCTGGAGATAAAATTGCTCATTTCAAAAGTTAATTATTAACTTTTTCTCTTTTTTATAAAAGTTATTTAAATTTAACTTATATCAAACTATATTAGTATTTAAATGTAAGAACGACCTATATATTAGAACATTCGATCATCACTAATTCTAGGAGCTCATTGACTTATAAGTTATAATACTATCTTTTTATTCGGAACTAGTGTGTACCCCGTGCTACGCACGGATTAATTTAATTTATATTTAATATAAAATACGTTAAATAACAAAAATAACAATGAAGTTATATTGAGTAACATAAGAACTAACTACATCTTAATTAAAAAAAATTAAATAATTTCAAGTTTGAAATGTCTAAAAACACCATATATTTTTTAATATTGAGTTGCTAAACCACGTGCTGTACATGATATATTTTGATATCTATAAATATTTTAGTTATGTCTTTCCCATCCGTAAAAGAACTAACTTTGTATGTGAATTGCTTCAAAAAATAATGACTATAATATATTTATTGAAATTTAACCTAAAATGATATATATATATATATATATATATATATATATATATATATATATATATTGATATAAAAGTTAAAAATATCTCATGTAAAAAGTGTCAAGTTTAAGGTTTTAAAGTTGGAAATGTATGTGCAATATCACATAACGTATTGTATGGTGAACTTTTACATGATAACTCATAACAAATAAAATATTATTTGTGAATTTTATAAAATATATAATAGTATACAAATGAATTACAATAATAAGTATTTATAATATGAACATATGAATACTAATATTAGAAAGTTATGAGAATTAAGTTAGATAAAAAAAAAATTTAAAAATTAAATAGATATTAGATATACTAATTATATAATAATTCTTATAAAATAAATATGAATATAAATAAATTATTATTAGTCCGCACTAAATGAAGCTATGAACTTAATAAAAAGTAAATCGTAAAATATATAAATTATGAAGACAAATCATTAGTGTTGCTCACAAAACTATGTATAGAATAGTGAGAATTTAAATAAATTTAGGAACAAAATAAATAGAAACAACCTGTTGACTTACTTAAAAGGGAATGAAACAGAGATAAAAGAGAAAATCAATTCAAATAATAGTGTAGAACAATTTGAAAAAGTACAACAATAGTAAATTGGAAAATTAATAAATGCATAAAATTTTGAAAACTTCAATAAATATTTATTTTCATCCTTTTCTTCTTTTATAATTTCTTTACGGTCTTGATATTCTTCTAAACGGGAGCCTTCTTTATTGCAAAGGCCTTCCTCCAAGTCTCCAACGGTATATACGGTACCGTATATTTTTTATATTTCTCAAGAAGTGAGATATAATTAGATGAAAATTTTGAACTATGACTATTAGATAAAGATATAATAGTATTATGTTAAGTAATTATTCAAATTATACATATAAAGATTATGATAATTGAGAATTAAGAAAAAATAATTGTAATTGTCACTGAACAGACAAACTATATAATTCTTTTCATTATGTAAAAAAATTCAATATATTAAGAAATATAGTAAATTAGATGATATAAATATATATGATTCCCAAAATTAGAAAGGAAGAAAATATAAAATTTGAAAACAAAATAATGATGATGTGTAAATTTAACGAAAAGATTAAAAGAGAAAAAGTGTGGCTGCTGATTCAAAAAATAAGACATAACACGAATTAAGAATCTATACATAATTAAATATAAAAGACAAACAAAAAAAAAATTACTATATTATGCTTTTCATATCTTTTTTTAATTATTATCTTAATTTATTCAAAAGGAAATGGAACAAAAAATATTAAAATAGAATGAATGTGCATGGAAAAAAAGAAAAAACAGAATGAATGTGCATGGTGCCCTGGTTATCTTCTATTAGGGAGAAAGAAAATACATATAAAAATATGAGACTGATTTCTTCCTATAAATCCTTACATCTATTAAATTTGTCTATTTATAAGCTTAAATATTGGTATTTCAAATTTTAAATTGAATAAAACTATTCTTTATACGGAAAATTCTTTTCATATGTGGGACATTAAATTTAATTGATTCTATTAACTAAATATTTTCAATCCATAACAAAATATTAGACAAATTATTAGGTAAATAGTAGGACTAATTATAGATAATTATTTTCTTAATTATTTAATCAATGTCATTTATGTTCATAATTAAGTAATTATAATTAGTTCCCTAATTAATGATGACATAATGTAATATTATAAAATGAAATAAATAACATTTATATTTAGTTTTAAATAATTGAGTACAATTATTTGTATTAGAAATATATTTATAATTACTATCAATCAATGAGGTTTTTTGTTTGGATTAAAAAACTCCAAAAAAAGAAGAAAAAAGTATTAGAGTCAAAATGCACATCTAAAAAGTCAAACACCGTTGTCCTATATTATATAGTATAGATAACTGAAACAGTAAGTTAGTTAATGCAACAATCCATCAATCATAAATTATTTTACAATAATCAACTAATACTTAACATTTATGACTACTAAAAATTGTGACATTTTTTAGCTAATTTTGACCACCTTTTGGCTCTTTTGTTTAGATTCCTACATAGAAAAAAAAAACAAATCTTTATCTCCTCTTTTTAATTAAAAAAAAAAAACACTAATATTACACTCATAGTTTTCTTGTTAAATGCTATAAAAGACTCTGATTTTTTGAAAATTTCCATTACACACGTATGCTACACATTATGGATGTACATTACGCGTCGTTTTGCTACAATGCGTGCTTTCTCTCCTCTAAAGCGTCAAATAACATAAGCCTCTTTCACATTGAAAATTACCACTTGCTTAACAGTAGCAGTGGAGATGAATGAGATGGTAAGGTGGAACTCACTCATGTTATCCTACCTACTTGGATATATACCCAACTACACTTTGAGCCGTTAGAATATACTTAATGATATCATCATTTTACTTTATTATATTTTATGATATCATCAAATCATGATCCAATGACTCACAATATCCAAGTAGGTAGGATGAATTGAACCGGTGGAACTCGGCTTTGTAGTGTGAAAACTCCAACAATATTTATAAAAATTGACATTGGGCCAATGAAAGTAAACGTGTGCTTTATTCTATTGGGTCTCAACTAAATCAGAACTTTGGTTAGTAGTTGATGGGCCAGGCCTAGTAAGGAGCTATGGCCCAAAGTTTAAATTAAGGCCCATTATTAATAAATTTTGGACTCATCACAATAATGTACTCCTTGTTTTCTTTTTTTTTTAATTCAGTCATCATCAAGTTCAGTTTTAGCAAAGATTTTTAAACTTAATTTTATTGACATCTTAACTCCCTTATCTGTCTGACATGATTGTAAAAAACTAAAAACAAAGGATTTCATTTTTTTGGGTTGCTTAAAGAATTTTTCATGTTTTATATAATTAAATCAATTAAACCTATTTTATCCAGAAAAAATAAAATCAGTAAACCCTAATATTCCAAAGAAAGGAGGCACCTGAGATAAGTACCACACTAGTTAACACAATCCCCATATGTTGCTTCTTCCGGAAAAAAAAAATACAAATCATACTTAATTCCTCAAATTCAATTCATTGAAAAATAAAATATAATTTTTTGGTGAGAAATGAATAAAATATAACATCCCTATCATAAAGATCAAAGCTTGACTTTTTAAAGCTTGCCCAGTGCAAATTGAAGTATTCATGGGAGAAAGTGATTCCTACCGTCAAAGAAGCATGGTATCATAGGAACATGGACTGTACACATGAGAGAAGTCTTCTAAACCTACTCAGCCAGTCAGCCACATATACATAATTTTAATAATTTTAATATCAAACAAATATTAAAATTTGAATTTCGTGGAGAAAAAATTCACCAACTTTTTGGCACCAGGCAGGCCTGATACTGGGGACCTTGGAAGCTGGAAGGAGGGCTAAAAAGCTGTGCCACCACGTGAGGATACTCCAATCCAGCTGAATTGAGGTATTTCTTTGTTTTTTGGTGTTTTTTTTCTTTCCCACCTTTCAGCTGTGTCTATGATTCCTTTTGGTGCTGAAAAAAATTGAATCTTGATCACCCAGATGAACAAAAATTGATTCTTGATGGATGTTTTATGCATGTCTGTATTCATACTCAGAGTTCTGGGATTTCTTTTATAATTTTTCTTTTCCTTAATGTGTTGATTTTTTTCTTTTTCCGCTGTGTGTGTTTTAGTTTTTATTTGGTAATTTGTGTGTTTCTAAATTGCAGGTAGCTTTCTGGGCATGCTTGTTTTGACTGGCCTGGGTTGATGGAGGTGGTTGGTTTCTCTTGATTCATGCTCTCTTTTATTAACTCACCATATTAAAAAAGAAAATTTTCACTGAAGATTGCTGGAATTTGCCTGGTATTTGTTTGGGTTTTTATGACATTTAATGAAGTTACCATAGAAAAAATGGGATTTTGCATTTAAGTCCATATCATCTGCCTCTGCTCCTAAAAGGGAAACAAAATTCAATACTCTTCCTCAAAAGAGTACATCAATTGGTCCTGATTGTAACCCTAGATAATTCAGTTCATGATGTTGAAGATTTCTTTAGTTTCAGAAAAGAAAATGTTACCCTCAAGGCTTCATTCGTGCCTAATAGCCTTCTCAATATTTCTTTTTATTTCCTCCTCACTTTCCCTTCTACACTTGAGTAACAATTCCTTGATACCCAAATCAGTTCTTCAGTTCATAAGTGTCGATGATTCATCAAAACCGGATATACCCAAAGCTTCTCGAGATGCCATCCAAAACAAAATTACGAATGAACCAGAAATACATAGAAGGAAATCATGTAACAAGAATCAGGCACTTCTCAAGGTATATATGTACGACTTGCCTCCCAAATTTCATTTCGGGTTATTGGGTTGGAATGGGAATGCAAACCAAACATGGCCTAATGTCAGTGACAGGAATGGAATCCCGTCTTATCCTGGTGGCTTAAATCTACAGCACAGTGCAGAATATTGGCTAACTCTTGATCTTCTTGCATCGAATACAGAAAATGTAGTGAGGCCTTGTAGTGCAATAAGAGTGCATAATTGTAGTGAAGCGGATGTGATTTTCGTACCCTTTTTCTCTTCTTTGAGTTATAATCGGCATTCGAAGCCTATGCGAAAGCTGAAGGTTGGTTTAGATAGAGTTTTGCAAGAAAATCTGGTGAAGTATTTGAAAGGAAGGAAAGAGTGGAGGCGATTGGGGGGTCGGGATCATTTGATTTTAGCCCACCATCCGAATAGCATGTTGTTTGCTAGGGAGAAGTTGGGTTCAGCTATGTTTGTGCTTGCAGATTTCGGGAGATATCCTATTGAAGTTGCTAATATTGAGAAAGATGTAATTGCTCCTTATAAGCATATGGTGAGGACGATCCCGGCTGCTAATTCTGCATTGTTTGGTGAACGACCGACTTTGCTTTATTTCCAAGGAAATATTTTTAGGAAAGATGTAAGTTCTATATTCACTTGATATTATATACTACTTTTGTTTTTTCAATTTTCAGATCTTGTTTCCATGTGGTAAGAGTTTATTTTAGCTTTTTAGATGCACATGATCCTCCTCCTATCACCCTCACCGCTCTAGCGCTCGGTGCTTGAACTGGTGAATGGAGTGTTGAGGTCTTGCTTCAAGAGGACTTAAGATTTCGTAATTTCCACATTTAACTTTACTAAATCTCATATGATAAATGAACTCTTAAAATTTGTTTTTCAGTTAGTCTTTGAAAATTAATACATAACTGAGTTGTTTGATCTGTCAAAGGTTTGTTGTGGAAGTATAGATAAATATATATTCGGGAACTGAGTTAGCTTTTGTTTATTATATTGCATACAGTTGAGATTATGCATTTAAGTTTGTGTGTTTTGATGGAAAACTTTTGTTGATAGTGACAGCAATGGACATAATTCAGTCCTTAATTGTAAAATTATTAATAATGTAATTCAAGTGTAGTATTTAACTTTTATTTTGTTTGGGGAAAAAGTGTAGTGTAGTGTTTAATAAAATGATGCTGCCTATGCTTTCCCTAAATTTTTGGGATAATTACCAACTACCCCTGGGGTTTGCCTCAGATGCAGAAAACCCCCTGAGGTTTCAGAAATTAGCAACTACTCCCTAGGGCCCCGCACATTTTTTTTTTAAATTTCTGCTCTCGTTCATCTGCACCCGCTAATGCACACCCCTTATAAATAACAACACTTTAGATGCTTTATTTACCTGAATTTGGTCATATATATGATTTAGTTATAGAATCTTTTTTCAATATTAATGTGGTCTATATTCAGGGTGGAGCGATTCGTCAAGAACTATACTACCTTCTCAAAGACGAGAAAGATGTACACTTCACATTTGGGAGTATTCAGTCGAACGGGATACGCCAGGCTGGCAGAGGAATGTCGACATCCAAATTTTGCCTCAATATTGCTGGTGACACCCCTTCGTCAAACCGTCTATTTGATGCCATTGCCAGCCATTGTGTTCCTGTAATTATTAGTGATGAAATTGAGCTACCTTTCGAAGATGTTCTTGATTATTCAGAACTCAGCATATTTGTTCGTTCATCGGATGCCGTGAAAAAAGGGTACCTTCTAAAACTTCTCAGAGGCATCAAAAAGGAGAAATGGACCAAAATGTGGGAAAAATTGAAGGAGATTAGTGGGCATTTTGAGTATCAATATCCATCTCAGCCTAATGATGCTGTTGATATGATTTGGAAAACTATTTCAACTAAGAAATTACCCACGAAATTGAACGTCCACCGGAAGAATAGGTACAGCAGATCAGAAATGTCCTAAGAACTAACCCAACTTAGAGTTAGTTACTAGGGATTTATAGTTATTGTAATTAGAACATTATGAACTCTGCTCTAGCAATTTTTCGCATGATTCTTGATTCAGAAGTTCTTGTTCCAACTAGTGCAGGTTATAATTTAGCGCTTATTACATTCAGCATCCCTGTAGTTGGCCATAATTTGTAATTACCCCCTCTATGTTCAAAATTACACAAAAACCCCTGAGGTTTCAAACAATTACAAATTACAGGAGCGGTTCTCTAAGATTTTGTATAAAGTACAGGAGTATTTTGCTAGATTTTTGTAAATTTTTGACACCTCAGCGGGTATTTTGTAATTATTTAAACCTTACGGGTATTTATGTAATTCGCCCTTAGGGGTATTGCTAGGTTTTGGTAATCTTTTGACACCTCAGGGGTATTTTGTAATTATGTAAACCTTATGGTACTGTATGTAATTTGCCCTTTTATTTTATTAGAGTTTTATTTTTTTGGGATGTTATGTCTAGGTCCTGTCACATTTGATGTATTCACAAGCAGACCCCCCCAGCATAGGAAATTTACCACATTACATCTAGATGCTAGCTTGATGTATTTATATATGGATCCCCTATAGTTGGAGAAACTACACATAAATGTAAAATGCATCAAATGTGTCCCTCAGAGTTTTTTTTTTTTTTTGATATATAAATTTAATATTAATCTGTAGATGTTAACAAAATCTGATTTTGATTATAAAAACGGTGGAAAAATCCTAACAAAATTCGAGGGGGTTTATGTGTAATATAATCAAATGTGAGGGGTCTGGGTGTAGTTTATCCCTGTTCTTTAAAACTAATCTGTTAAGGGAAAATTAACAGAATCAAAATAGAGAAGCAGTTAAAATGAACTATATTTCTATATGAAAGAAATAACATAGTACTCAAGTATTTGTAGCTATGCTTAGAATCCATAATACAGGACACTGGTGTTGATTGATATAACAGATGAAACAATCACAAAACAAACCTATAGTGAAAAAACTTTAGAGGCAGCAAAATTTCTTCATCACTCTGTATTGTAGCCTTTAATGAGGATTATTTGCTGCATTTTGCACAGCTTCTGTTGTGAATAGGGTCTGATCCTCCTTTAACCGTTCGTTTTTCTGATTGATCTGGATCATACGTCATTGCAGGCGAAGGCGCAATATTCAGTCCCTCCCTCACTTCTTCAATACGATCAGTTGTCAGAATCCGGAAGCTTCTGGAACCCGAAACATTCTCAGGTTGAATAGAAAAAAACCCAATGCAAAAGAGTACAAAAATGATTATCCTGTAAGTTGAGCAGCACATTTTGTGCAAGAGAAATGAAAAAACAAGAATATATGCTTTGTCTGGAGATGAGTTCTGTGATGCATTGTTAATGGCTCATTTTGTACTTGATGTTTTGTGGGATTAAAGTGACAAAGCACAAAAGAGAAGGGCCCAGAAGTTGTAGAGAAGCTAGAATCACCCCAATCATAAGCCTGGCATAGAAGCAATATTAAGGCTGTTTTAGAAGACTTTTGACAGGTTTGAATAAAAGTTAGTTGGGAAAGAGAAAAAACATCATTCTTGAGAAGCCAAGAATCTTTTGCATTGGTTCCCCAAAATCCTATTCCTTGCCTTGTTCTTTAGACCATCATTCAAAAATGGATAATTACTAACTACCCACTCAGGTATCGACTAAATAACAAAAAATTTCAGAAATTACCAATGTCCCCTCAAGTTTCACTCTTTCTCACAAATTTCACTAGTTATTGCTTGTTGGTAACAAATATTCATTTAAAATGAAGGATAATATTTGTTTTTCAAATATCAACCTTTTCTCTTTCCATTGGGGGCAATATCGTAATTCTACCATCATTGTTGTATCCATGTCGCTGTGTCCGTACTTGTTGTGTATCACAGCATGGAAACCAAAAAAGGCAGATAAAGTGGAATATTGGGAGATGATAGAACATAAAATTTACTCTCCCAAAAATACCAAGCATTTTGCTTTATGCAAAACTCCACCTTTTAAAGCAACAATAAAATGACGAGTCTTGGTTTTTTGTGCTTAATGGATTTCCTTTATGCTTTTCTTTAGAGTGTACTACATCACTATTTGCTCTTAATTTACACTTGTCTTTACAACAAAAATAAAATATTTCTCACTTACCTATGTGTGCTTTCTTTTTCTTTTTCTTTTTCTTTTTCGGCCTAAATGCATTTTTGTCCTATAACTATTAGGAACTATCAATTTTAGTCTTAAATCCTTTTCAATTTCTTAATTACTTCCTATAATTAAAAAAATTATGCGATTTAGTCCTTTTACCGCGAGAGTTTTTGAGGATTTTTTGAACTTTGGAAGTGAAATGTCTTAGTTGACGTCCACGTGACGGCTAATAATTGATTTTTTTTATTATTTTAAAAAATTATAATTACATGCGCAATAAATCCTATTAGGTGCCACATGGCACCAACTAAGCAATTTCACACCCATAAATTTTTTTGAAAAAAAAAAAAAAACTCAATTCAAATGCCAAGTGACAATGTCCTAATTTCAAAAATTCCACTAGAGGAAGGAGTAAAATTGCATAATTTCTGAATTTATAGGACTTAATTGAAAAATATTAGGACTGAAATTATTATTTCGCAATAGTTACCGTACCAAAAATACATTTAAACCTTCTTTATCTTGCTTATTTGCCTCGTTGTTTTCTGTTTTAGTTAACGAGGCATCGTGATTCTCACAATCTCTTTCATAAAAAGGATATCTTAATTATTATCCTATTAATATATATTTTTTTTAGTTTTAACAAATAATTACAAGGTCAGAGACTAGGGGTCTCTTGAAACAACTAGAAATATAAGTAGGGATGACAATGAGGTTGTGCTTCAATTAAATTTAAATGGTGAGGAGGGTACTATGAAATAAAAATTGTTCTAATTAAAAATCAATTTCCATTATATTCTATTCAGATTGAGATTAGTGGGTATTGCACCAATCATATATATATATATGAAAATAATGAAAATAATGAGTGAGATGTTTTAGGAAACATGTTTATATGTTAATGAGTTGGATTAATTAAAATTACATTTTCCCATGTAGATTATTTCTATAATTAAGTTCATTAATTATGATTTTTGTAACTTACATATATATTTAATTGACATTCCATATTTTGGTTTATATTAAAAAAAATTGTAATTCCTATTTAATTATAGAATTATATAACTACTTTATACAATATTGATATTGAAAATTTCATTCAAGAAATAATTTTAAGTAAATTTTAATAAGCTTTGCTAATTATTATGAACTTTACATTTAAATGCTAAAAAATATATATATGATTGAAGGAGAGCTTAAAACTATTTATAGTTTATATATAATATTCAATTTGTACATGAAAGCATAGTATAGAATAATTACCATTCACAAAATATTAACTATATTTGGGTAAAAGATTATTTAATTCTATAATTAATAAATTTTTTTGTATTCTTTTTATGTATCATGTAATTGTATTTTCAAAATTTCTTTTAATTATTTGTGGGGTCACATAATTACGTATATTTTTTAAAATATAAGTTTAATTAAAATTTATTATTACCTTAATATTATAAAATAAATAAATAGTTGATTTTTTTAGAAAAAATCTCTAAATACACATGTTTTATTTCCATTTTGTGGTGAAAAATTATATTTAATTTCAATGTGAATAAATTTATTAAGTTTGTTACATATAAATATTAATATTGCCATAATATAAAGGAAATTTCAATAATGAAATGAATATTATTGTTAATTAATAATGAAATAATAATAAATTATTCAATAAAAAAATAATATCAAGTATACAAGAGATTCCAATAATTATTTATATGGTCTATTATTAAATATTTTCTATATTTTAATTATTATTTCAATATTTTATATTGATTTTGATTTTAAAAAAAATTATATATATATAAATATATTCCCTCTATTACACATATAAAATCATATCATATTACTATTTTTATATATTTAAAATGAGTTTTTTCATATATATAGAGTATAATTATTTTATAAAAAGAATTATTTTAGTGTGTGTTTCAAATTATGAGTTAATTATTTATATGTATTGTTAATAATTATATAAGAAAATATGATTCAATTTATTTAATAGTATATATTTTATAAATAAATTTCCCGGTGCAACATAGAGAATATATATATTAATTTATAAAAAAAAAATCTGTTAAATTTGTGATATATATTCAAGTTGTTAATATAAAAACTATAATTAATATTAATATATTAAATTTATAATTATAAATTAATTTTCCGATGCAACGCAGGGTTAAAAACTAGTTGAGTTATGAATATGCTACACAATCTATTAAAAAAAAGTAATTATTTTATCCAAACACAAAATTGATTAAATTATAAATTAGTCATCAATTCAACCCTTCCCATTCAAATAAAATTCTATCAAAATAAATTGTTTCTAATTCTTTGACTAAGGTCTAGAGTTCGAATGGTCGAACTTCAACTTGTGTATGTACTAACTGAGTTGAAAGAATTGTATCCAATTGGAACTCTGCAATATAAGAATCCGGAAAAAATAGGTGAATAAAAAAGGTCCTAATTGCCAATATGGGCCTTCTATGCCTTGTAGCCCACAAAAAGCCCATTTAGAGGCTAGGCATAATCATTTTAACCGCGTATAAGACTAGTTCTTCAAAATTTCTTTAACTGCAAAAATAGAAGTTTTGAAACCTAGGGTTTAGCTAACTGCTCCCTTACTCATGGCGGAAGAGGCAGAGCTACCAATGGAAATTGAAACTACAGTGGAGACGAAGCCGGCGGAGGATTCTGAGAACGGCGGCTCGAAGCGAGTCAGGGAAGAAGATGATTTGCAGGAAGTGAACGGAGAGAAAAGAGCAAAAACCGACGATGAGAAATCCGCCGAGGAGAAACGCCTCCAGGGTTCCGGTGACGCAGAGGAGAAGAAAGAGGAGGAGGCGGAAGAATCGGCTGGGGCCACCCTCGGGCCCAAGGCGTTCGGGTCCGCTGTTGAGTTGTTTGATTACTTCTATAAGCTTCTTCATGCTTGGCCTACTAATCTCAATCTCAATAAGGTAATTTGGAATCTGCAATTTCGTGGTTAATTGGACTTATTAATTTTTCCTTTTTGTTCATAGTGATTGCTATAATTTTCTGCAAGTAGGTAGCTTTATACTGTGACAGTTTAAATTGGAACTGAGATCATGTCTAATTGAGTCCTTCGGCGATTGAAGATTTGAAGTACACAAATACTCCACATTTTGAGGTTACTCTTTATTGGTTCTGATTTGGCAATGAAAAATGTGCTTCAAATTACTTGAAAAATTGAGGACTCCGGTCTTTGTAAACTGTGTAAAATTGCATCACACGAAGTAAATTAGCGTTGAACATGAATCATGTCAAGGTGATGGATCTGTCAGAGTGTGATGAATTTATATTTGGATGTTCATGTACCTTATTAGTGTTCTTGTCATAACCGTTCTCCTTAATTGCTGGCTTTTGGGATAAATATGTGTTAGGTAATTACTTTATCTGATTGTGTTATTTAGAGTTGAATACGAGTTATACTCAGGGATAATTACCAACTACCCATCAGGTTTTGAGGCTAATCGAAAGATAAACTGAAGATAGCTACCCTCAGGGGGGGAGTGTGTTATTTCTGAAACCTTATAGAGTTTTCTATACTTAAGCCATACCTCAGGGGTAGTTGTTAATTATCCCTTAAATTTATTTCACAAGTATAACATGGATTCATGGCTTATTTATCTTACTTTATTGTTTCAGTACGAACAACTTGTATTGCTGGAACTGCTGAAGAAGGGGCATTTAGAGGCAGAGAGAAAGATTGGAAAAGGCGTCAAATCTTTTCAAGTTCGGTACCATCCTAAGTTTAAAAGTCGTTGCTTCTTCCTCATTAGGGAAGATGAAACTGTTGATGATTTCAGCTTCAGAAAGTGTGTGGACCACATTCTTCCCCTGCCCGAAAACATGCAAGTCAAACATGATGTCAATAAGGCATTGCGTGGAAAAGGGGCCGGTCGTGGACGTGGTCGAGGCCGCGGCAGAGGTTGGAAATGATCGAGAAAAATCAGATGATCAAATTTATAGTTTTTCTTGATCAAGTTATTTAATTTAGGATCTGGAAATCCATGTGTTTGAAAAAACATTAACATTATTTATATGCCCAGTTTAAGTTTAATCATGTGCTTTTATTTGAGGTTGTCCAATGCTCTCCGAATTGAACTTACGATAGCTTCATTTGGCAGCTATGAATATGATTGCATTTTATCTATTTGTTTTCTTTATTTTGGTAGAAAAAATGGGTGTGAATGTACCCTATGGATCATTGTGCCTGATATATCTTGAAATATATAGAAGGAATTTATGGCGCTATAATTGCTGACTTCACTTTGTGGTATATTTTTTAATTGCATCATACCTACTATTAATAAATTAAAAATATGTTGTAGTAATGGTTTACTTTCATGAGAAATTGGATGTTGGGGAAATTATACCTCATCAATTTAATACGGGAGGATAGTTTTTACACTCAAGCTAAGTCGGCAGCTGCTAGAGGATTGACAAGAGATTAACATGGGACATGACTGTTTGGTTTTGCTATGAATCCAGGTCCTGTTTCGATCACTACTGCGGAACCTCTTTACCGCCGAGAAGGTTTACGTCAAGCTTGAGAAAGAAGATATCAATATATTGAGATTGAGATTGATTCTGAAGTCGTGATTAAGTTGGTGAATGAAGTGGACATTGATAATCATCCGTTGGAATTTATCATCTATGGACTATAAAAGGCTTCTGCATATGCCTTGGGAAGCTCGACTGATGCTGTTTGGGATATTCCTCCTGATGAGTTTTAAACTTTTCACATATACTTGTTGAAGATATAGTTTGTAGGTGTTTTTTGCACACACAGAAAAAAGAAAAGGCTGTTGCTATATATATAACATGGTCACAACATAAAACGTTGAGCAATTACTCATCTAACCAGAAGTTCCGTTTTATTAACGAATTGCCACTCTTGAAGTCAAATATCGACTGTGGTTTGGTTGCATTTTCAAATTAAACTAGTTTTTAACTCATGCCTGGCCCAGATTGAAATTAACAAGTAGAATTAATGGGTATGCTTATAATTTCATAACCCTCCTAGTAAATAATGGGCATGGGTAAGTAGCCAATTTTAATCCATTTATAACACTATTCAATTGGTCAAAATCTGGTTAAATTAAGGAAAAATTAGGAATATTTGAAAAGTTAATACTAAAAAAGCTAAAAAGAGAAAAGCGACTTTTTAAGTGCGGGTAAACACTACTTTTTAATGTTCCTATTTCAACGTAGCAACTAGCAATTGTATTGATCAAGTTCCGAGAAACCGATATATGGAACTTGGAAGTGCTTTCGAACACTCAGTTTTTACTGCTCTAGGTTCCCTTTTTTTGTTTGGATAAATTTTACAGTTCTGTGTTAATAAATTTTAAGGATTTTGTCCCTCACAGTAATAGCCTTTCTTTATTTAAAAAAAAATACAAAGAAGTCATGTTCATCTTTACATAAATAAATTTGAATTTCACACAATTTGAAATATATACTCAAAAGCTATGAAACACGGACATGGACACGGCGACACAGACACGGATACGGCGACACAGATTTTTTTTGATATTTTATAATAGAGAAATGTCTGACACGGGTGTCTGACTCGGGTATCGGATATGGTGTCGGACACGACACAACACGGCTACAAATATATGATTTTTAAAAGTGTCCGTGTATTGTAGCTCAAGAGAAACAAAGGAGAAATAGTATATGTTACAGAAATTTATGTTACTAAAGTGAACTGTGAACTCCATAATTAGTATTAAGAGTAGTTATATAACATTATGAGCCCACTATCACTCATTTAATCATATATTATTTTAATTTATTAGTATTGAACTTAAATTTGTAATTAAGTTAATCGTAACATCCCTTTTTCCGTGAAATAAATGCTTAATAATCGTGGGTAAATTAAATAATTAGATCAGTTATACGCTCTACTTAATTAGTAAACTGCTAGAAATTCTAAATTAACCGTTTTTAATTTTTACTCTTAGTTTGGTAAGACGGACACGACAAAAGTTCTTTTGCCCAAAAATTCCAACAATAAACTCCACATCCAATAGATTAAAAATGTCCATTTATTATGGTTTCGTAAGGATATTCTATTGAAATTTTGACGAACCCTGAAAAGTAAAAATTAATTAGTGTTTTATTATAATTATAAAATTTTGAGTATAAGTGTAATATTTTAAATAAGAAACTCAAGACTTGCAGTTTAGTCTTATTCATGGTCAAAATATAATTAACCTTAAGAATATAAAGATACAAGACTGAATCTTTTTTTTGTCAACTAGTAAGCATGAATTTACAAAAATATAATTTGATTAAGGCGACCCAGGTACGAGATCAAAAGTGGAATTCTACCTTTTTTAAGTATAATGATTTTCTGCAAATATTATAATTGTGAATCTTAGGATACAAAATCTTACAAATATACTTATTTAAATACAAAACTTTCTAATTATGTACTAATGTCCTTGACTTGTTAAGGATTTATATACTTGGTGGACTGACTTAATTAACAAAAATCTTATGCAAAACTAGCTAGAAACTTAAAAATAAATAAATAGCGAATATATAGCAAGTAATTAAGTTGCATCTGACAAAAAAAACTAAATAAATAAAATTAAGTTACAACAACGAGTTAAATTATACATTCTTCCTACCAAAAAAAAAAAGAAGTTAAATTATACATTCTATGAACGAATTAAAGAAATTAAAAATAAAAGGATAACCAGAGGAATCTTAATTAGTTTTTAGTTTAACTTTTTTGTTTTTATAGTTTCAAGATTACTGCAAGTTCCAAGTCCCAACTGATTTATAATTAATTAAATTAATTATCCTGTGTATCATCATCACCCTAATATAGGGCAAGCATTATTGTGTCGAACAAATATATATAGATTATCGATCGATATATATCTAGATATGCATGCTACAGTGTCTCTGGCGTTTAATCCATGCGACGGCGCACGATCTACTAAGCACTAAAGTAATCATCACAATTACTACACATTTTACATATAAATAGCGCTTATTTTTCTCTTCCAAATATCCATTTTCAATCCCAGTAGAGTAGTACTCAACACACACATTAATCACACAGAGAGTTAGAGATCAGAGAAACTAGTTTTGTGTGTTTTAAGGATGGAAACTCAGTCTCCGGACATGGTTTGGCCGAAATACGAAGAAACGACGACAATCGCCAAAGAAGAATACGATGATGTTTTCTCATTTCCAGCCCAACTTCCCCCACTTGGTTATCATTTCAGGTAGTTAGTACGTACGTAGTAGCTAGCTCATTAATGAATTAGGGTTTTCATTCTTTTTTTTGTTTTTCTGCGGAAAAATTGTTCACTAGATTTCAATATTTCATTTCTCATGTGTTTGTTTCTAATTCTTCTTCTGCGGGTGGAAATTAAAACCAGTGCGTGGGATTATTTCTTACCTGAATTTGGGTTGTTCGAAGAATATTATTCTGTTGACGTCGATCCTCTTTCAGTTGTGGATATGGTTCTGAGTGATCCTTTCTACACTTCTCTGGATTATGCACCAAATCACTCTCTTAACCCAGGTAAAAACATAGTACAAGTATATGTCGTGTTCTGTATTTTTGGGGTTTACTTCAATTAATGTATTTACTTGTTATATCCCTTGCAGAGGGTTTTTTCTGCAATTCCTGGGTTGAATTTGGATTTTTGAATGGGAACATAAGTGAAGGACTTGAGAATCATCAGGCGAAGATGCAGTTAGGAGAAAATAATAGCAATGGAGAAATAATCACAGTTGAGGAAGAGAAGAAACCCTCGCAAATAGTTCATGAAAATAATCCAGAAACCCTGACGAGAGAAACCATTTCTCAGTACTTTTACATGCCGATCGCAAAAGCAGCAAAGGAACTAAACGTGGGATTAACCCAATTGAAGAAAAGGTGCAGAGAATTGGGGATTCAGAGATGGCCCCACAGGAAGTTGATGAGCCTCCAAACCCTAATCAGAAATGTCCAGGTACAAATTAATTAGTTTTGTCTGTGTGTGTGTGTGTGTGTGTGTGTGAGAGAGAGAGAGAGAGAGAGAGAGAGAGAGAGAGAGAGAGAGAGAAGAGAGAGAGAGTTCATAATTGTTTGGAACTTTAGGGGGTTTTCTGTCATTTTTTAACATAATGGGGGTAATTTTGAAATAACTGTAATTAGTTCACCATTTTGTTTTTTTGGTGTAATTGTTTAGGAAATGGGAAAAGACGAAGGAGAATTGAAGTCGATTTTAGAGAAAGAGAAGAAACTAATGGAAGAAATTCCAGACATGGAATTGAAGGACAAAACGAAGAGATTAAGACAAGCATGTTTCAAGGCTAATTACAAAAAGAGAAGACTCATAAACAGCAACAACTATTCTAACTAAGTCATATGTTCAATGTTCTTTTCTTACAACAAGAGTAGAGTTAGCAGACCGAGTTGTGGTATAGCTTAGTACAATGTAAATGTGATCTATGGTTGTATTGTAAGGCTCTCTCTTACATTTTGGTCTTTACAGTTCACAAAATTTAGGTAACATGTTAAAATTGTGTGGTCTAATACTCTAATTTCTATTGTAATGTTGAAACTTTTCCTAGTTAAAGATTTGATCTTCACCAAAAAGTAACACTTTTTTGTATTGTAAATAAGACAACAATTAGCTTTTTGTTTAATCAAATGTTAATTAGTCGCAATAAAATTATTTTAATTTTCTTGCAACTACCATAGTAATATTAAACTATTTAACGTTTTTAATGTTAGAATTCAAGTTATAATTTTTTTGTTATATTATTTAATTAATTATATTCATTTGGCTAATTAGTTTTTTAGTATACTGGAATAAAATATGAAATTAATCGGGACGTACACCAGCTGGAGTTCTTGATCGCTTAACATTTGCAGCCGCCGCCTAATGTCGGCTGCGCACGGCAACGAATAGACAAAGCTGTCCAGAACTCCGATGAGCGCAATCCATCAAGAAAAGACGATAATCTCCCTCATAAAGTCATGCACCCAGAAATCCCATTTGCTGCAACTGCACTCTCACCTCCTCCGCACCTCCAATTTTTATAATCCCACCATTTTCCTCTCTTTACTCTCACGTTTCGCGCTCCCTCCATTGCGAGATCTGTCCTACTCCACCAGAATATTTTCCGACTTTCCGGAGCCCAATGTCTCTCTATACAACACCATGATCAGAGCTCATTCGTTTAGCCTTGACTCAGCTAGTCATGGCTTTCTGTTTTACAAAGACATGCTTCGTTTAGGCATTTCCGCGAACGCTTTGTCAGCCACTGTCACGGTGAAGTGTTGTATGAAGATTAAGTCTTTGTTCAGTGGTATGCAGATTCACGCGAAGATTTGGAAAGATGGGCATCTAGCTGATGGCCTTTTGCTGACCACATTGATGGATTTTTATTCAGTTCTGGAGAAGGGCGATGATGCATGTAAAGTGTTTGACGATATGTCTCATAGAGATATTGTCGCCTGGAATGTGTTGATTTCTTGCTACACTCGTAATGGACGAACCCGCGATGCATTGGCCTTATTCGACATGATGAAGACTTCAAACGGGTGCAAACCTGATGACGTCACTTGTTTGGTTGCTCTTCAGGCTTGTGCAAGCTTGAATTCTCTGGAATCCGGCAAACAAGTTCATAACTATATTCTTGAACAGGGTCTTCACAATGCTAAAAATTTATGTAACTCCCTTATAGCCATGTATTCACGCTGTGGATGTGTGGAGAAGGCATACGAGGTGTTCGGGCAAATGTCCAATAGAGACGTCGTCTCTTGGACTGCCATGATTTCAGGTTTAGCTAGCAATGGCTATGCCCAAGATGCCATTGAAGCTTTCAAACAAATGCAAAGAGAAGGCATTTCACCTGGTGATCAAACTTTTACGGGTCTTTTATCAGCCTGTAGCCACTCGGGCTTAGTTAACCAGGGTCGGATGATTTTCAACTCTATGAGCAGAGATTACGGGATTATGCCCAACATTCACCACTACGGGTGCATGGTTGATCTCTTAGGCCGTGCTGGTTTACTAGAGGAGGCTTATGACCTCATAATTTCAATGAGAATCAAACCGGATGCAGCAATGTGGAGAACATTGCTTGCAGCATGCAAAATTCATCGCCATGTTGAGCTTGGAGAACGAGTAATTGATCATCTGGTTGAACTCAAGGCACAAGAAGCTGGAGATTATGTGCTCTTGTTAAATATTTATTCATCTGCAGGAAACTCGGAGAAAGTGATCGAAGTTAGGAAAATGATGAGGGAGAAAGGAATTCAGACAAAACCGGCTTCTAGCACTATCGAGTTGAAAGGACAAGTGCATGAGTTTTTCGCTGATGACATATCGCATCCAAGAAAGAAGGAGATTTATGAAATGCTTGCAGAAATTAATCAGCAACTGAGGATTGCGGGCTATGTTACTGAAATAACTTCTGAGATGCCGAATATGGGAGTGAAAAGTGATCAAACGTATACATTATCATATCATAGTGAGAAGTTGGCCATTGCTTTTGGAGTTCTTGCTACACCTCCTGGAACAACTTTAAGAGTTGCAAAAGACCTTCGCATTTGTGTGGATTGTCATAATTTCTGCAAAATTCTGTCAGCGGTTTATAATAGGAAAGTGATTGTAAGAGACCGGAATCGGTTTCATCATTTTCAAGAAGGACGCTGCTCTTGCAATGATTATTGGTGATATCATATATTCAAATGTGTTGGTTGGGAAATTCTTCCATGATTCCGGCGTTGGCCCCTATAAACCCAAAAGTTCAGAAAGTAGATTTTGTATTTAGTATCTTTTTTCCTAACTAAATTTTATATGTATCAAAATCTAAATCTTGGTTGCTTGAGCCGGGCACAAACCCGAAGCATGTAAGAATATCTCGTGTTGGTCTCCGATACAAGAAAGTCATCTCTTGAAGATTTTTTTTCTTTTCATTTTCTTTCTGTTTATCTTTTTTACGTTAAATAGAGTATTTATCTACCTCTTATGTTTTATCTTTCTTAAATTTAATTTATTAAATAAAGAACTTATAACGCACTTTTTTTTTAAATATTTAATCCCTTTACACAAAAATATATCAAATAGACCCATTAAGTATTGTAAATATTACAATTAGATCCAAGGGGTATGGAGTTCATTTTCAAATTTGGGTAGTTCACAAATTATGTTAGGATATCTTAACATCCTTTTAGTTTGAGGGGATGTTGATGTAATTACCAATACCTGGTTGTAGTTGAGCAATACCTCAAAGAGTCTATAGGTAATTTATCCCGTTGTTTTTTGCTGGTTAGGTAAATTGGTGAAGCTGAGTTAAAGGCAAACACACAGATGAGCGAGAGAACATAACTAAACCATTTTATAAGTAGACAGCACAAGTTTGAACCTTGTAACTACATCCTCCTGCAGTGTTTTCACCAAATCTAGAGAAACAAACAATTCGCAGAACTTCTACAACACTAAACGCTCATTTTCTACACAAACACAAAATAACAAACGAAACCCGAATCAGTAAGTTACCTACAAAACTGGAATCCGATTAATTCATAACCATGCAATGCCTGCACTACTTTATTTTTCCTCAAAATCATAAAATTTTACGCTGATTGCTTCTGAACAAAATCTACACCTTTCTCAATACTCGCCTTCAGCTCCGGCTTCAAAGCTTCCAAACCCTTCTCTTCATATTCAGTCAGTCCTTGAAGATCCGATGGAATCACAGCCTCAACCCCATTCTTCCCTATTTTAACCCTCGAAGCAAAAAAAGGAAGCTCGGTCAATTCAGACTGAATATAACAACATTCATAAACATCACTATCCCCATCAAGGGCCCGCAGAGACGACTCCACAAATCTCGCAGCAGCATAAGCCATAGAAAGAGTGGCGGACCCTGCCCCAGCTTTCGCCTCCACAACTTCAGTCCCAGCATTCTGAATCCTTACAGTCAATTCCTCCACTTCTTCATCACTAAAACCAACAGACGGCTTTGTCTTCGACAGCAGGGGCAAAATCGTAATTCCAGCATGCCCACCAATAACTGGTACATCAACATCAATTAACTTCAAATTCTTCCTCCCAGCAACAAAAGTATTTGCCCTAACGACATCGAGAGTCGTCACGCCAAAAAGCTTCTTGGGATTGTAAACTCCTTTCTGCTTCAGAACCTCAGCAGCAATCGGCACCGTCGAGTTGACCGGATTGCTGATGATGTGGATAAAAGCATCTGGGCAATTATCAGCTACAGCCTCGACTAGGGTTTTGACTATGTTGGCATTAATGTTGAAGAGGTCATCGCGGGTCATTCCCGGCTTTCTCGGAACACCAGCTGGAATTACAACAACATCGACGCCTTTCAGACAGTTGGCCAATTCTGATGCTCCTGTAAAATCAGATACCTGAGATGGTGTGTTGCAGTGGCTGAGGTCAGCAGCAACTCCTTTGACATTTGCTATATCGTAAAGATTTAATGTGGAAACTAATGGAGACATTTTGATCAGAAGGGCTAGTGGCTGGCCTATGCCGCCAGCAGCTCCAAGAATAGCCACTTTGTATGATGCTTGAACCTGAACATGACTGGAAGATCTCTGGATACATGCCTGCGCTTTGTCGTTGTAAGAGCGTCTTAAGATTAGGCTGCTTTTGCTATCTAAAAATGTGGATTCTGCTTTGAGGCCTTTGAAAGTCCTAAGGTTGTTTTTCGGTTTTGACTTGATGTTAAAGGCCTTTGATTGGGTAGGGCCCACTTTGGAGCTTGTAGATCCAATGGAAAAAGTGGTTGCTGATGTTGCTGCCATCTTGCAGTGTCAACCTGCTTGCATAATTCAGACTTAGACCGAGGGAAAACGAACAGAAATACTGAGTAAAGCATACAAAACAGGTGTATTACTGGTAACCAGGTAGTATATACTGGGTAAAACTGCACAGAGTCAAATTTCATGATATGTATAAGCAGAGAGACTACAAGCTTGCTGAACATAAGTGTAACAAGATCTTATCCAGACACAGATTTCTTCATTCAAGAAGTTCTCTATATGTATGCACTTCTAATCCCAGTTTTATCTTGCAATGTATCCAATATTCTTCAACACCGAAGAATAACTTGATTGAAGTATCTTAGTGTCTACTTCATGAATAGAACAGGGTGAACACTTGGATAGTGGATGCATAAAATACTCACTAATTGATTCCTGATGTATAGGTTTATTAATGAAAGGAGACTCAGATCTCATCTAATTTTCAGTTTTCAGAGCTTGAATTTCAGCATCAACAAGGAAAAGAAAATATTGGCTTAAAGTGAACTAATACTACAGAAAAGGTTATGAATTATGGCCAAACACAAATATTTTCTGCAACCACAAGACCCCTATTCTCAATTGAGAAGAAAACTCAGAGAACTAATTAAACATATAAAAATCAAATCAAATCAGATCAAATAAAATCATCCTATTTCATCCAAGTTACACCTACAAGGCTACAATCACTATTAAACAAGTGTTTTAGATCTATTACATATCAAATAAGCGGAAAAGAAGCAGTAAGCTAGTAGTATCTCAGCATTTTCTGAATTTCCAGCAATACTTCAAAAACATTACATATAATTACTCGAATAAAGAACGAACAAAAGAGAAAAAAAAGAAAAAGCAAAAGGGCCATCAAAATACAGGTTCAGACATTCATATCTAACCAGTACTTCACGAACCAATCGCAATGTAACAGATCTACGAGCTAAAACAGGTCAAATACACCAACTATTCAGTTCATTGAGGAAGAAAAGAAAATTTAAATTAGCAAATAGGAAAAGGGAAAAATTCAGGCGACCGGACCTTTTTGCCGTGAAACTCCGAGAGATTGGAAATGGAGTTGGTTGGGTTTTGGTTAAAAAATGAAGATTTTTACCCACAGAAACACGCTGGAGTACGTGTATTTGGAAGGTGTTTGGTTATCTTAATTTCCTCCGCCGAAGGACCTCGATGAAAATCTACATATGTTTTTCCAGCAGAACCGTATTTTATAGCATTACTCGTTTTGTCTTATTATTTTTTAAGGTTTTATTGCAAATTTGATCCCATAACTATAGGTCAATGGCAAAATAGGACTATCATTTTCTTTGTGGTAATTTAAGGACCATTGCTTTTTAAATATAATAATGTAAAGGACAAATTTAATCGAAAATTTCAAAATTCGTCGGAATTTGTCACGTGAGGTGCACGTATTATATAAAATTGGAATTTTCAGGTGAGTTTGTCCATGTTGGCTGAAATTATTGCCAACTCGAATTTAAAAAATAATTTATAATTATTTATTATTGGAATTTTAGACATGTTATTGCTACTTTATGATAGTTTGTTTAAATATGAAGGTATTGAACAGTTGAGATAACTTTTAGCTTTTTTAGAAGTTGTTATAAAGACAAATATAATTAACCCTAATAATAATAATAATAAATAATTACTCTTGGTGAGAGATTGGGTCTTTTGGCCTTCTAAGGAAGGAAGTAGCAATTCTTTGGTAAAGTCTATAGCCTTTGGAAGGCTCTCGACTGATCAAGCACGTTAAGAGACACAAATTGAAGAAGGACGTTGCATCATATTTCTTTAATCTAAAAACATAATAACAATACGATTTATTAATTAGCAATAGACCTCCAATAATTAGAGATGTCAAATTTTAAAAATTCTACGTTTTTCATTTGATTATGATGTATACAACTATAAATTATATTTTCTTCCATCATTTTTATCTTATACGAAAAAATATTTGTGAAACTCAAATTCATAATGTTTGTGGTCATAGAATCTTCTTCGCCAAGACATTTGATTAAAATTTAATTAACCCAAGTAGACATAAAATATTTTCTAAAATAGAAGACTTTTTTCCATTGAGTGACTCAGCATGCATGTCAATATCATAAACTACTTCTTTTTTTTTCTAATATCGGTATCACACTGGCCTAAAGAGCATACATCTATACTATATAAAGCACTTCACTCATTTAGTATCTTAGACTTATTTTATTTATTTTTTTAATTAAAAAAAATTTCATCATTCCACATCTGGATTCCTTTTCTACCACCAAAATAAAGTAGTTGGAATTTGGAAATTTTAATATTAAATTTATAGTTTACACTACTCATATAATTAAGTGGAATCACTGGCTTAAATTGATCCGTTACCACCAAGTGGCGTAGTTTAATGATTCAGCATCAGCACTATACTAATTTAGTTAGAGATTTCGAGTTCGAGTTTATCTAAGAATACATCAGTTATTGGTAGAGAAAACTTTACACCGAAGTATTCCATCCGATCCAATATTGTGAAAGCTCAATACAGAAGCCAACTTTTCTAGTGTCTAATAACTGGGCCTCTGACTGGTTAAAATTCTGAAAGCCCAATACAGAAGCCCACTTTTTTAGTCTCTAGTCAGTGGGCCTCTGAGTACTGGGTAAAATTGTTATTTCTCTCAAAGCCTAACAACGGCCTGCAGATCTATGATCTATCATTAACAAGTCAAGTCAAGCAAGCTATTGTTCATCAGATTAGGTAAGGTAGTTAATGAATTATCAATACTAAAAAAAAAAAGAAAAAAGAAAAAGAAGGGTAATGGAAATCAAATCTGATGTGAAATCTAATTGGTTTGAAATCGTCTCTCTCAAGTAAGTCCCAGAGAATAAATTAGTTAACCAATATATTCCAAATCGAGAAAAAACACATGTTTGGAGTTTGGACTTGAAGATTTTCCCTTCATGATAAACTCATTCATAATTGCTCTCATTTTTATTTTATACTTTTTGTATATTCCTTTAATCCTTTGCAATTTATTGCAACTTGGTCTAGTTAGGCTTCTGCAGTTGTATCCGATCGAAGACAAAGGTAGTTGTAGTTAGGTTAGAAATTAGAATTTTTATGATCTGTTGGTTCATCCAACTTCCTCAACCCTTGTACCTTTTTGCCTAAAAAACATTTCCATTTTTAAGTTTTAAAACCAAAAAATTGAAACTTCTACTTGTCAGGTGTTAAACTCAAACCAGTCCTCCTCCCCACATTTTCAGTATATATATATTTTCATCAAAATCGTTATTATAACTTCAAAAATTTCCAAAGAAAAAATGACCAAGTTGAAAACGGAAACATTACTAGCAACTTATGTGATCATCCTTTTATCATTTGTGGTTGGTGGATACAACTGCAAAATCGTGCAGTTCATCTTCGGCGATTCTCTATCAGATGTTGGCAACAATAATTATCTGATGAAGAGCCTTGCTCGTGCTAGTTTGCCTTGGTATGGCATAGATATGGGTAATGGATTGCCTAATGGAAGATTCTCTAATGGCAGAACTGTCGCAGATATTATAGGTAACTAATTATTTATATTTGAAATGGGAAAATTGAAAAAAAAAATTACTAACTCGATCCATTTAGTGTTTTTGAGACAATAGTTTTTTTCTTGACAAAATAGTTCGGTATTTAAAAAAAAAGTGACAATTTTGGGATTTTTTTGCCAGAAAAACAATAAACCACTCCGAATACCGCTTGTGATCAGCACGTGGGTGGTATTCAGGGTAGTTTATTGTTTTTTGTTCGAAAAATTCCAAAATTCCCACTTTTTTTTAAATACTGAACTATTTTGTCAAGGAAAAAACTATTGTCCCAAAAATACTAAATGGGTCAAGCTGGTATCATTTTTTTGTAATTTACGCACACCACCCTGAGTTTATTTGCATTTTTTTCCCAAAAATCATTCAAATCTCCTAATCTTACAGATATTCCCTGAGATTTGCAAAACATTCACAAACTCTATCCATATTTTGAAACATTACAAATACCTTTAAAGTCAATGAAATTCAATGACTTTTCATTAGTTTTAGAGGTATTCATAAAGTTTTACAAATCTCAGGATAAGTTTCGAAATGTTTCAAAGTGCAAATGTAAATGGCGTAAAAATTCACGGGCTACGCGTAATTAACCCTTTTATTTATCCCTTGTGAATTTTCAGGTGACAACATGGGACTACCAAGGCCTCCGGCATTTCTTGATCCGTCACTAAACGAAGACGCTATACTCGAAAATGGAATTAATTACGCCTCTGGAGGTGGTGGAATTTTGAATGAAACAGGATCATACTTTGTAAGTTGAGAAAACAATTAAATTCAAAACTTTAAAATGAAATTATTGCAACTTTCTTGATATTTACATATAGTTTAATATTTGCAGGTCCAAAGATTTGGATTGTACAAGCAAATAGAGCTATTTCAGGGGACACAATATTTGATAAGAGCCAAAATTGGAGATAGTGAAGCAAATAAGTTTTTCTCTGAAGCCCGATATGTGGTTGCACTTGGAAGCAATGATTTCATCAACAACTACTTAATGCCTGTCTATAGCGATTCCTGGACTTACTCAGATAATACTTTTATTCAGTATTTGATGGAAACTCTCAAAGCCCAACTCACAGTAAGTCATATTCATCACATATATATATGAAAAAGGTTTATTATATCTTGGAAAAAAACAAATGTGTTATACGGATACCATATTGAGGTTTGCACTTTTTACTGAAAAATTATTCAAACCTCACAACCTTGCGTATAGCTTCTTGAGGTTCAAAACACACATAAAAACACCATCCAAACCTTGAAACATTATAAATACCCCTAAGTGAACAATTTTGCAAAACATTCTCGAAACATTACAAATATCCCCAACAACAACAAAAGTCAATAGTTTTCCGTTAATTTTAGGGGGATATTTTTTAATGTATTGCTAAGCTTAGAGTATGTTTCATAATTTTTTAAGGTAAGAATGTAAATGACCTAAAAACTTAGGGGTACTAGTGAGGTTTCAAGGTTTTTAGTAGTTTATAAATTACTTCCTAATTTTTTTTTTTTCTAAAAAAAAGAATAGATATATTAAGATCGATTATGTTATCCTGCATACAGCTGTTGCATGGATTAGGAGCACGAAAGCTTATGGTTTTTGGGCTCGGCCCAATGGGCTGCATCCCACTACAAAGAGTATTGAGTTCGTCAGGTGAGTGTCAGGACAGGACAAACAAACTGGCTCTCGCTTTCAACAAAGGAACTGCCCAACTTGTGAATGAATTGGCAACCACCCTGCCGAATGCTACATTCAGATTTGGAGATGCTTATGATGTTGTAAATGATCTAATCACCAATCCAAACAATTATGGTAAGTAATGTTAACCCTTGACATATCGAAAACAAATAGTGAAATACCGAAAATACCCTTGATATATTTTTATTCTTAAATTTCACTTGGGTGTTATGTGTAATATATATCACAAGGGCTATATGTAATTCTTTTTTTTAAGTGCAAGGGCATAGTGGTCCATTCACAGAAAAAAGAGAATATTCCGATAAATTTCTAACGAAACCCAAATGACCCCTAGCGGAGCCCTAATTTTTGGGTAGTTGTTGTAATTAGTGTGAGGTGTAAGTGTAATATTTTGGGTAAGGGGGTCACCACTTGTAATTTCCTAAACTTATCTCATTTGATCTACATGTAATTAACTTTTTTGTTTTTGTATAACAGAAACTTTCTGACAGTTTGGTTTGAATAAAATGTAGGATTTAGTAACTCGGATTCGCCATGTTGCTCGTTTGGGAGGATTCGTCCAGCTTTAACTTGTGTGCCAGCATCACAATTGTGTAAAGACAGAAGCAAGTATGTGTTTTGGGATGAATATCATCCGTCCGATAGTGCTAATGAGTTGATAGCAAAAGAGATGATTAAGAAGCTTGGATTTAAACCTGTTAATCAAACGGAGGATTCTCCAGCTTCTCCTGCACCTGCAGCATTGCCTCCATCAGATGATCAAAACTAGACAATGTTCAAGTTTTATTGTATTAATTGTACGTGAAAATTCATTTTAGTTTATTTTTTTGGAATTTTTGTTAACATGATATGTTTATATATACTTTTGGGTTTATTTTTAAGATTATCTATATTAGCGATCTTGAGTTTCTTGGATGTGTTATGTTTTGCTTGCTAATCATGGGAATATTGGGCATTAAAGTTCAAAAAGTTTTCCCCCTAAAATACTTCATATATACATGTTTTATTTTGACTAATTATAATATCAAATACTTCTTTAGAGTTTTATGTAATTAATCCTTAAATATATAATATGGAACAATTATGATGTTGTGGAGGGTTTATAAGTAATTAATCATTAACATATAATGTGGGACAATTAATATTTAATTTCTTTTTTTTGGGTTCTCACCAAAAAAATTTCGGGTTTGAGCATTTTAGAGATCCAATTGAAAGCAATAATATTTAATTAATCCTTAACATAGAATATAATATGGAACAATTTTGATGGTGCGGAGCGCACTGATACCCATTTAAATATTTATACTCAGTATCAGATCGAAGGTTAAGATGTAAAAATTTTTCTATCGATGTGTTATCAAAGACTCCAATATCTGTTTGAGTTAACATAAATCGAACCACCCAACTACACTATTTGAACTAAGCCACTGATATGATTATTTATTTATTTATTTAGTCTATTTTGGTTTGGATATTTTACTCACGAGGACATGTAAGAAATGGGAAGGTCCACTTTCCCACCAATTACTGCCAATTTCATAAGCAATGCCACTTGTGTTTTAAACAATTAAATTGCAACTCTGCAATCTGCTTCCTCTTTTATGAGAAGCTTCCGTGCAATTGAATATATAATTTTTCTTTTTTTGAGATAAAACGAGAGGAATATATTAATTAGCGGGCAAAACCGCCAAAACAAAGTTTACAACATAGTCGGGAATATCATTTCCCCCAACCCAGGCCGAAATTGCATGATGAGCAAGCGTGTGAGCAACATAATTTGCATCACGAAGTGTAAAACAAAAAGTAATAGAATCAAAGCAATGAAATAGGCTCCTAATATCATAGTAATGTGACCCAAAGGGTATAGGTCCTCATCCGAGTTCTGTAGCTTCTGGATTAGTGGGACGCAAACACCCTCAATTGAATTGATCAAATAAAGCAAGAAGCAAGATCATCTTCAATCATGGAAATTGTTTTACTTATATATATCCTCTATGTCTCACTTTGAAACCTTACAAATACTCCCTGAGGGAGGTATGTAAGGTTTTAATTTCAGGGTGGTATTTGTAAGGCTTTACTTATATTTTTTGCAATATTTTCAGAAAATATTTATAAAATTTTTAAATTTGGATAGTATTCAGATTTTTAAGCAAACCTCATATGTTTTGGTTACTTATCCCAAATTTAAATTACACCCACAAATGAATGTGTGTACCACCTCACAAAATGCACTATTTGTTGGATCTCCACTCATCATTATAGTAATTGCCATGCTAGTAAAGATATTAACAGTACCCCTTAAAGCTGTTTATGGTTTACCCAACAATTCAGAGTTTAAGCAGCACCAACGAAGATTGTCAGCTATTAATATATGGTTATTTTTAAAACTTGAAATAATTAATTACTTGTTTGGCACAACCAGAAAGCTAAGCACATTCAAGTTTATAAAGGGTTAAACATAGTTTAACCACCTTCAACTTTTGACATGTTCTATTATTACTACTTTTCCAAAACGTAATATATTTGCACCCCACAATTTCTTTCTTTTTGGTTTTTGAAGCCTATTCATATGACTCGAGCCCGGTCGGACCACTAAGATACTTAAAACTCTTCCTACCAATGACAGTTGATTTTCCAGGGACTCGAACACGAGACCTCTGGTCAACCATTTCTCTAAGTCTCCTAGCTAGCTAGTAAATTAATTAAGTCCCAATTTAGGAAATTAAGCCACCAGAAGTACATTAATTATATAACCACCTAATAAATATAATTCCCTAAATAATAAATACAGGAAATTCTTATCTATTATATATTTTTCAGCAATCAATGCAGCGTAGCTTGAGCTCTTGGGGTGTGGCGATTATTAGCTCCCGATCCCGGATAGTCATTCAACTCTATTTCGATTCTTCTCTTTGTACTCTCCGATGTCCTAGTTTTGTGATCATCATAATTTTCCTGCATATTTTAGTTGACAATAATTAGGATATATAAGAAAGGACGAATTAGTACCCCTAAGATTTGCCATAATTACAAAATACCCCATCTATTTTCACAAATTACAGAAAACTGACTGAGGTTTCAAACAAATACGAAAATCTAACAAAATACCCCCTCCATATTATACAATCTTACAAAAAAAAAACTTTTAATTTATAATTGTTTGAAGCCTCAGGGGGTTTTCCGCAATTTATGGAAATAGGGAGGGTATTTTGTAATTATTGGAAACCTTAAGTGTTCTGTACGTAATTTTCATTGTAATACATGATTGTCATATTAATGAAGAGATTTGTATAATTTTTTGCAAATATGAAGATTTTATTGAAGTACCAAGAGAAGTACTGGTTGTGCAACTTCAGCACTGATAGGTTTCTGCACCAGATTTGAGCTTCCTGGAATTATTGGAAAACAAACACAACAATCAGTAACAATAAGAGGAGAAAAATTAATTATAAGTTATAACTAGGAAAATGTAGAAGATTTATATATCAAGGATTAATTACTTGTAACTGGGATGGCTCCGTTCATGCATATAAGACCAGAAAAACATAACATCACCACCATTACCCTAATTAAGCAAGTACCAGCCATTGATACAGTAAATACTAATTAACACACAAATCTCTCTCTCTCTCTCTCTCTGTGTTTGTATATATATGTATATGTAAAGAAAATTGCTATATATGATAAGGTTTACAAAGGCAATATTGAGGTGGTGGATTTATACATTCTTGAGTTTGTGGGCAGTGTAGCTTATTAGCACCTTAAATAGTGGTTTGTGGGGCCTAATATACAATACCCCCATTAATTAAATAATGCCCCTCTTTTTTAAAATATTATAGAAACCCCTGAAATTTCAAACCATTACAAAAAATTTAATAAAATACCCCCTATACTTTATACAAAATATTTAAGAAAAACCTTGTAATTTCTAACTGTCAGAAACCTCAGTAGGTTTTGGGTAATTTTTGAAAACAAAGCGAATATTATGAGAAAATTTAGGGGTATTTTATGTAATTCGCGCGCCATATATATATATATATATATGTTAATGGTTTTGCCGTTTGCGCCAACAAAATTAGCTAAAGTCAAAAAGGTTTCGGCCTAAAAGGCAAAATGATCATGCATGTGAAATAATTTTGCATTTATATAATTTGACTTAAATCTTAGCAAATCTTTCCACCACCTCCTTTTAAAATTGTATGTCAACAAGTGTGAAGTGTACACATGAACGCATGAGGGTACAGGGAGACATGTACTTGGACCCTTTTGATATTTGATCACCATATTTTATTAAGCCAAAATATTGGGGACAGAAGATGATTCCACAATAGGAATTAAGTGGAAGATAGACATTTAGTAAAGGAAAAATAATGTCTGGGTCTCCATTTTTTCGGGTATTTACATCTAGGTCCAAAAGAATCATTTTATTATAAAATAGTCCAAAATTTCGTTGACCGTTAGTCAACTTTGATGTTTCTATTAAAAAAAATTTAAAAAGAAAAAAATTATGAAATAACTAAATTACCCTTTTGACTGCATTGTAAAGTTGTCGAACTATAAGGACCTAAATGTAAAAGTGGTGGCGCGCCACCCTCCGGTGACGGACATGGTCGAGCCGTACGATATTTCCAATCTACGTGTCATGGGTAAGCTGGTGGTGAAGTTGGATCGAAAATCCAACGGTCGGATCTTCGTTAATTTAAGATCTAAGAATTTAGAATTTAGGTGAATTTTCGAACATTTGAACTGAAATTAAATCCGATGTGGTTGTCGAATGGGAAAACGGACTTGGGGGATATGACGGGCTCGGCGAGAGGATCGTCGTGGTATAAGGTGTCGACCACCTGGGTGGTGGCTCCGGCAACGGTGATGGCGGCGAGATATTTTACATTTAGATCCTTATAGTTTGAGAACTTTACAATGCAGTCCAAAGGGTAATTTAGTCCTTTCATAATTTTTTTTTTAATTTTTAACAAAAATGTTAAGTTTGACTAACAGTCAACGAAATTTTGGACTAATTTGTAATAAATCGATTATTCTGGACCTAAATGTAAATATCTCAAAAAACGGGAACCCAGGTGTAATTTTTCCTTTAGTAAATGATGATATATAAGTGTGAATATAATATATAGATACTCCTAAAATATCTATTTAGTAGTTAGTATCGGGTTGTGTTTGATAGCGTATTCGATACTCATTTTAGATATTTTTCTAGTGGTAAATATTAAAAATAAATAAAATTATATGACCGTATTCGTATAATATAGTATCGTATTCATATTTTCATATTGGTATATATCCATGCATCATCACATATTTGTGCTTCGAGGCATGCCTTTGGAATTAATTAGGTTAAAGTCATTCATTCCCATATCCGAAGGGTCTAGAGTCAATTGCATTGCGTGTATACTTAAATTCCAAGTAAATTGCAAATGACAATGTAATAACTTAAGTAAAAAAAGCACCTTGGGAAACCAACAATTTGAAAATGACCTATATTAGTGACTAATTTGAATGGAAATTAAATCACTTTTCTCCATTAATCTGCGGGTTTGATGTACACTATCCAAATTAATGTGATTATATTATTAGTCGTGCTATTTCTTTCTTCCCAAGCTCCCTCCGTATCTTGATTTTAAAAAAACCCACTAACTCAAATTGAAAGTTGAAACATATATGCATGTTTTATGGTGGAAATGAAAAGCTAGCACTGCAGCTACAAAAAAGTCAAAATTTAGAATATTAATTAAAGTTTAATTTCATGACTTCTACACAACCCTTTTCACTTTCTATTAAGCACATATGCATGCGTTTCAACTATGATGCATGACAACCAGATATTATCATTTAGGGGTACAGCCAGAATTTTGATTGAGGGTCGAGATGAATTTTTTTTTTTTCCGGAAAATATTTTTTATAATTAAATAAGAAATATTAATTAAAAAAAATTATCTGTATATATATGAATTGATTATGTTTGTCCAAACTCTACCTCTACATATTGCACCAGATATTATTTAGTATAGCATAAAATAAGATAAGATAAATTTTTTATCATGAAAATAATGTAGTCGTATCTATATAAAACAGGAAGGTTCCGCGCTTCGTCT
This sequence comes from Verbena officinalis, assembly GCA_958496215.1. Lineage (NCBI taxonomy): Eukaryota > Viridiplantae > Streptophyta > Magnoliopsida > Lamiales > Verbenaceae > Verbena > Verbena officinalis. The sequence continues at coordinate 6,128,081 of OY292385.1, forward strand.
TGCCCGTGATTTCAGGTGGCACAAGGTTATTTTTTAAGTCGACTGTCTTAATGTGACCCGCAAAGTGTTGGTGGATGGTGAAGACATTTCTGTGTTAGGTTGTCTTATTTCGGATATTCGTAGTTTCTTTGTGCATTTTTCTGCTTTTAGTTTCGTATTTGTTCACCGGGAGGCTAATTGTATAGCCGACTCCCTTGCTCGGAATGCAGATTATGTATTCTCAAAATATATATATATAAAACAGGAAAAATATTTTCTTTAGTGTTAATTTCATGGGTCTTTTATGATCACTGTGCACTGTCAGTGTATCATATCAGACACATCTGTCAGACACGTCTCAAGAGATAAATATTAAAAAAAAACTCAATCAGTGTGTCTGTCTAGTACCATATTCGTATCACTATATTCATGTCTATACGATTGGAAGCGGTGTCTAGTTTCAAGAAAAAGAATCCTTGCTCACTTGGGCTCCAGTAATGCGTCAGAAGAACAGCCCAAATTTCTTATTGGACTTTCAACTTTATCAATTCAATATAACATTAACCCGCTGAGATTTAGCAAACATTAAAGCTAAATCTCCTTCTCAATTTTAATTGTTGTAATATTGGAACTTACAAATAACTTTAGACGTTTTAATCACATAAATATATTCTTGCTAGATTAATTAGCTCAAAGTTAAATTTAAATTCTACTTCAAAACCAGTAATCTTATTGACTATTCTTTGTCCTTTCTTTAAATGTGGATAATTTACGTTATGCAAATTCTACAAATTAGCTTGGGCTGCCAAGACAACTTTTTAGTTTTGTGCACTTTCTGCACTAAATAAAGCCCAATAACACATCAAGCGATGACTATTAAGTTACAATCCACTTATTTTGTGCACAGAGTCTGCACTCGGTGGTTTTTCAGTTATATTTTGCCATGCTGCTTGTTAGGTATGGCTATGGCTTCTAGAAACTTATTTATCATACAAGATTTAGTAAAAGTTAGTGGGAGAATTAAGAAATTTTAATTCGTCTTAAAAGCAAGAACTAAGCACTTAATTCGACAGTTCGAAAACTGGGCATTAGATGATCGAGAGACTGGATTCCTGTATTAGTCCTTCAATAAGTTTTTGCTTAACGAATTTAGTCCTACAATTAGTAATTTTCTACATATATAATTGCTCTCAAATAATTGATTTAGTCTTCCTTTAATTCAATACAATCCGTCTTGATCTACTCTTAACACATTTGATTTTCAATCTATAAGAAAAATTGATTATTAAGGTTGTAAGGAGTAATTACAGATGTTTACTCATTCTTATTAATTTTTTTTTTATGTTGATTAATTATTAGTAAAGTTAAAACTTTAAAAGAAAATTGACCAACTATCACAACAAAGTCAAAACGATGACTATTTTAAAATTTGAAGACTAAATTTAAGTGTCGTACCTCAAATGGCAGTCAAACTATATATTTCTCGGCCCTATTTACTTTTGAGTTTTGACTTTTGACCATGGAAAATAATCAACCTAAGCAGTGGTCAGACAGCCATCGCAGGGGTGGTGAGAAAATACTGAAATTGACTATATATGGGAAGATTAATTAAGTTATATTTATATTTTTGAAAAATTACACTTACTCCAAAGGAGTTTGTTAAATAACAATTCTTGACCCTCTTAGTCAAACAATTACTGTTATATCTCACGCAAAATTAAATTATTACAAAATAGATACAAGTACTATTTGAGTTTCGTTATGTACTAGATAACGTACTTCATGTTTGTCTGAGTTGGATATACATTTAAAGTAAACAAGTATTTCCTATCTACCATAATAAGTCACTCAATTTATTAGGATGAAACACTAGTTCATTTAAACAAAATTTAAGATTTAAATATTAATTAGTTTGTAGATGAAGTAATTAAGTTGAGAAGGTCATTCCTAATTAAATCACTTCAGTACCTGTACTCGGAAAAAATCAGAGAAAAAGTAAAAAGAAAAAGTATTTATAATCATAATTCTACAAAACATCCGACATTCAAGTTTGTAGTGCACTAATACGATATGACAATGCAAATTTTTTCAAATTTGATCATTTGAAGATCTGACGCTGAAGCAAAATTATTTTAGAAATATCAGTAAATTCGTAAATCCAATTACACTATTAATACAAACTTCAAAAGAAATAAAAAATAACAACACTATTAATACCAGGTATAGATAAACACGGACGCATGAAACGTTCCACAAAACAATCTAATTTGAAGGTTGAAACTTGAAACAAATCTTATAATTAATTTTTCGAGGAGAAAGAGCATTAACCAAATCCGTCAAATTCTTGAGAGTCGAGGCAAAGTCCACTAATGATTGGCCAGATTCTCATCATCTGAAATTAAGTACAAACTCAAAATCCACCGTGACCAATCACCATCCTCCACGTCATTTGCAGCCGAGGATTCAAGACCATTGACAATTTTTTAAGTTAAATTCAATCATATTACAATCAAATTAAATATATAACTCAATTAAATACATACTTAATAATTCATCATGTATTAAGATTTATAAGTCAACAAATTAGCTAGCCACAAACTTCTATATAAAAGACTAATACTTATCGTGAAATTCAATTTTATAATTTCTAATTTTCTGTGGTTATGCCTTCTTACCACTAAACTAAAAATTAAACTAATCAAGAAACTTCTATAAAAATACTAATAATCACGGTCGTAAAACTCGAATCTATAATCTATTTGGTCATGAGGTCACGTACTTAATTGCTACTAAGGAAGGAATCCTTGGCAAGAAGTGACAGAAATTCGGTACACCCGAAAAGCATAAGGTAGCACCGAACTTTTCGTGCAACACCGAATCTAATTAAATTTTTCTCAAAAAGTGGTCCACAAAACATGAAAACTTGTGGCTCAGAAAATCAGCCACTTGCTGACGTGGCGCCCCACATCTTTATAGCCACTTCGTCGTTTTTCTTTAGATTTTAAGATATCAAAATCAACTCAGATGGCCATGCCAACGAAGCCTTTTTGATATCTTCTTTTTCTCTATATTTATTTTTAATTACTTGATTTTCGAGATTTTATTACTGGGCTGATCGAAGGAAATGAAGGAGCCGGAGATTACGTTGTTTGGGAGGAAGATTGTGTTGCCGGAGAACGCCGGAGAGTCCTCCGACGAGGGAAACAGTGGAAGAAGCTCCGCCGCCGATTATGATCATTGTTTGGAAATGAGTGGCGAGGAAGAAAATGGAGAAAACGCTGATGAAGAAAAGCAGCGGCAGACTGAGAAGGTAATTGATTGATTGGATATTTTTTGAAGTTTCACACAGTACACACACTGTGAAAAGTGAAACTCATACATATATGCCTGTATATGTATATATGTTATGTACCCATTGGAATTTATGGTTGAACTGAAAGTAAACAGAAGATTAATGGCTTCTTATGCTGAAAATTTCAAAAAAATTGGGTTTTATTGGGGTTTTACAATCCTGTATTCTTTAATTTGATTTAGAAATTGAAGTTTCGTAATTAAGTGTGTTCTTACAGTTACTAAGAACTCCAGACAGTTCTGTTGGTTGCAATTTTCTCAATCAATTCTCTTGATTCTCTCCCTCTTTGATAGTATTGATTCTGCCTTTACTTTTGTTTCTGGTTTATTTAAAGTTTAACCTTCAAACTGGGAAGCAGAAAAGGAGAAAATTTCTGTAAAATCCCATTTCTTTGATAAAACTATTACTTAATGTGCTTCATCAATTGAATGAATTACGTACGCAACTCCTAAGGTTTTCTATAATTATAAAATACCCCCTCTGTTTTAAGAAGTTACAGAAATGAGAAAACTTCTTGAGTTTTCAAACAATTATAAATTACAGGGGGTTTTTTGTAAGATTTTTTATAAAGTACAGGGGGATTTTGTTAGATTTTTGTACTTGTTTGAAACCTCAGGGTTTTTTTTTGTAATTTTTGAAAACGGATGGATTATTTTGTAATTATAGCAAACCTAAGGGGTACTGTGTGTAATTCGCCCTATTCAATTTAATTTGTGTTCTTGAATACAACTTGATCCAAGTCATTTTCATTGCTTTTGTCATTTATTACACATTCTAATTCGAGAAACCAAATGCAATAATGCTCATTTCAGTTAAATTTGAATGTCAATTTCTCTAAAATTCAAACTCATGACTAATTTGCTGCAACATTTCAGGAAAAATCAGCCGAAAACTCTCAAACTAAACCAGAACAAAAGGACCAAGAACCACAGAACCCTAAAACACCTTCAATCACCGAAGACCTCGAATCCGAAAACAATCCGAAAACTGAAAACGAACAAAGCGATGCCACAAACGGGCAGCAAAAAACCCTAAAGAAGCCAGACAAGATCCTCCCCTGTCCCCGCTGCAACAGCATGGACACCAAATTCTGTTACTACAACAACTACAACGTCAACCAACCCCGTCACTTCTGTAAGAGCTGTCAGAGGTACTGGACCGCCGGAGGCACAATGAGGAACGTTCCGGTGGGTGCCGGACGCCGTAAGAACAAGAATGCCGCAAACCATTGCCGCCACATCACCATCTCGGAAGGCCCCCATGCTAACAGTACGGTTTTATCATTCGGGGCCAATTCGCCATTATGTGATCCCGTCGCGGAGAAACGGGCCTCGTACGGGGTTAGAAACGGGTACCATAATTCATGCAAGAATGGGGAGAATGTTGATGATTCTAATTCTATTGGGTCGGAAAACGGGCCGCGAAAGCCCGTGATCCAAAACATAAACGGGTTTCCATCTCCTGTCCCATTTGTTCCTTCGCCATTTCCGTGGAATCCGGCTGTTCCCCTTTACCCGATGCCGTTCTACCCCGCACCGTATTGGAATGTTCCATGGATATCCGGCCCGAATACGGAAATAGGCCCCAGCCCGAAATCTTATCTAGGCAAACATTCAAGAAACGGGGAGTTAATTAAACCGAATAGTGAAGAAAATAGGGAAAATTCGGAACTAAATGATTCGGAAAGTTGTATAGTAGTTCCAAAAACTTTGAGGATCGATGATCCTGAGGAAGCTGCAAAGAGTTCTATATGGGAAACATTAGGGATCAAATACGGTTCGATTAGCAGAGAAGGTCTCTTCAAAGCTCTGCAACCGAAGGTTGATGAGAAAAAAGCTATGGTGTCGGATTCGTCGGTTTTGCAAGCTAATCCTGCAGCATTATCAAGATCGATTAGCTTTCGGGAGCGTGCTTAAGGAAATTAATGTTTATGAGCTGATGTTAGAGTTTTTAACTTCTTACTGGCTCTTCTCAGGTGAATCGATTGATTTTTGGACCCTCAGGATGCAGATTAATTTTGGAAGACTTGTGATTCTTTGGGAGCAGTGGCAGAATTTAGTTTCACCTTTTTGTTGTAAAATTAAGCCCGTGAATTTCTGTTTTCTTTAGTGTACATATTTTGGTAGAGAAATAGAGTTAAGAGTAAAATGTGGTAAATTATATGGATGAATAAAATACAAATTATTTATGATCACTGTTTTAAGTTGCTCGATCAAATGGAAAGAGCTCTCTGTTTTACATTTTTTTGTTAGGTTTTTACTTTTTACAGTAAAAGAAGAAAGGGGATTGTTATAGAAACTCTGCTCATGCAAGTCTGTAGATTCACTGGCGGACCTACATATAAGTGAGGGTGTGTACGTGCACTCTTAACTTTAAAATTATTCCATATATATAGTGTATTTTTTATTCAGTGATCATCTAAACTCACTTTTTAAGTCAGGTGCACCCCTCACTTTAGAATTCTAGCTCCGCACATGTGTATATTGAAATTACAATTCCCACCCTTCATCGTCTTACAAATAGCTAGGGTGCGTGCAACGAGTAAAGGCTAGCTTGCCACCTATGTCGGATACTTCTCTAGTGCAAAATTTTTATAAAGTTTATATCACCGTATCCGTATTGTATTGTATCTATATTTGTATTGCCGTATCCGTGTCCATGTATCCCTAACAATAGTTAGTGTCATGTGAATTCAATAGATATGTAATAGAGGATTTTCTATAAGGCAAATATGATATTTCTTTGGGATAATAATTTTTTCCAATCCGAACTATAGTAATTTTTGCACTTTACCATCTAAATTTTTTTTTCTTACAGTTTGCCTCCTGAACTATATAATTTTCTGCAATCTGCCATCTCCGATGGAAATATTCCACCGAAAAATTGCATCGTGTCATATAAGAAATATATGTTAACGTTATATTGCTCTCCTCAACATCTCGAAAATAAAACCCTCAATCAATTTTAGAAAACTTAGAGTTTTTATCACCCAATTGAATATTTAAAATTAATCTATCAAATTTGCCGTTATTCTAATTGGGTGATAAAAACTCCAAAATTTCTGAAATTGATTGAGGGTTTATTTTCGACACATTAAGAGGAGAATACAACATGGACCTATGTTTCTCATATGACACGATGCAATTTTTTGGTGGAATATTTCCATCAGAGATGGCAAATTGCAAAAAATTATGTAGTTCAGGAGGCAAACTGTAAGAAAAAAGTTTAGATAATAAAATCCAAAAATCGCCATAATTCGGATGGGAAATAATCTTTATCCCTATTTCTTTTTATATATATTTATTTTTAAATATTTGCAACTTGCAATGAGTGCCCATTTTTCCTGACATGCATAAACTATAAAAGGTAGTGAGTTGGAGTTAAGTGCAGTGGCATAAATATAATGGCCAATAGATGTCAGACACAGACAATAGATTTCTCCAAAAGGTTTGTTGATTAGCAAAAGGCCAAGTCGCTTTCCTTTTCAAAACCAGACAACAACTGAAAGCTGAGTAAATAACAGTAAGATATACCTTCAACATCCCTAAGGGCAACTCTATATTAAGTCTAAATAGAATATAGACATATACTCCTTAAAAATTATATTGTGCAGTATCATATTGCGTTATGTCTGACACTTGTGTCGGTTACTTGTTCAATGATAAAAGTTTAAAAAACTCTTTATCATAGTATTTATGTCATGTCGTGTCTGTATTCTTATATATTTTTTATAGTTGATGTTGCCGAAATTTGGTTAAGCAATACAACAACTGGGATGACTTTATTCTGACACAATCGGTCAGTTATTTAGATTCTTTCACCAGCTAAAAATGATCAAGATCAAGCTGGGGTTTTCAACCATTGGATTGCTTAACCAGATTTTGGCAATAACAGTAGCATTTTGATCTCATATAGGATATCAAAGGACCGAGTCAGTAATATAAGTAATAGGGACGAGATCGGAAATAAAATTCGAAATATGGAAATCATGAACAATTGTTAGAAAAGATATTTAATAAAATATTTTATCCCTTTTAATAATAGTTTTTAATTTATTAATAATTAATTTTTAACCCCAAAAATACAACCGGCATCCCCTGCCCCTCTTTCATAACTGGTGTTTTCTTGATACAGTAGCAACTAGCAAACACATGAGCTAGCTAGCATTGAAAAAGTAATTATAAGACCAAAAAGATTAATGATTGAAACACTTTATGATAAGGGAATAGCACTATTTGTGAATACATATGAGAAAAATATCTCTTAATTTTTCTTCGTGGAGTCATTATAAACAAAAGGTTTTATTCTATTTTTATATCATTTGTGTAAGAACAAATATTTTGATTTAACGATACAAACACGACAATACAAATTATTTCCAATATTTATCACTAAACAAGTATCTGACGAAACTAACAAATTTTCAGATTCAAGCCAACGAATTAATGCTACAGTTGGCACCTAACTAGAAAACAAATGGGATCTTTTTTCCTCAATGATAAGTCTTGTACATTTCCTAAAATAATAAAAAGAAAAATTCCTCTACTTGACTTTTTAATATATAGATCAAAAAATATGTGTACCTGGTGGATCAGAGACAGATATTTTTTCCATGTTACAAGTAAATAGAAACCACATCTATTGCATAAAGATTAGTTGTAATGGGGTCCCCAAATTCCCATATGCCCAAAGTGTCAATAAATGCTTTTGGCTTTTTTCATTTTGCTTTTTCCAAACTTTCTTTTCTCCTTTTTCCTTTTTCACCCTTTCCATTTTAGAGACATATCCCAATATTTTCTTCATCACACGTGTCAAGAAAACAATACCATAAGCAAATAATAATAATAATAATAATAATATTTCACCAAATTATAGCCCTCCCCTAAAAAATATCTGCACATGAAAACTAAAATGCCAAGATCACCAATTGTTTGGACAAAAACAGCAGCTTGTTATGTTAATCTATCGTTTTAAGGTTTTGTACATCATTAGATAAATAAACTTTTATCTTCTCTACCATGTAATACACGGATACGAACACAGCAGCATGAATTTTTTTCTTAAATATTTTGTACTAGAGAAGTGTCAAACACGGCACGATATGGTACAATTCTTAGAAATATCCGTGCATAATAGTCTATCCAAATCTATAATGTATGGATACTGACACGATGATACAAATACGACAAGACACGAACATGACAACATATTTTTTTTAATATTTTAATTCACTTGGTATGAAATATTTGTATGTAATGGATATATGTGAATACACTGAATAGAGAGATTGGAACTTGAACATGAACTTATTCAATTCCAAAAATTAGCTTTTAGAGGATGATTGCCTAAGTTATGATAAGGAATGCGACATCTTTAAATTTATTCAATGTCCATAACTCATGATAAAGCTAGCTTTTATATCTCTAATTATTATGTTAGAAATATGCGAAATAAATTGTTCGCCTCTAGTTAGTTAGACTACAAAAATCATATAAAAACTGTATTACAGTTTACAATTACCATGCAATTGATTACTGTCTTTAAAATATACACTAATTATATTTTTATTTTTTTGGTACAAACACTAAGTATAGTATAGATTATTAAATATTGATGTGACTAAATTAATTGGGAACTAAAAATTTCTCGAATATGAACCCACCTTCGTGATTCATTTGGACAAATTTACATCGTCTTAAATTCGTCGCAAGGTATTTTCAATTAATAGGGACGGGTTCAGTTACAGATATGGGCATAGGTCTCATCATGTGATACACGAACACAAACATAGAAATATAGAAAAAACACGACACAGACACAATGACACGACAAAGCACTATATTATAAATATTTTAAAAGTGTCCGAATATCATTGATCCTATCACATGAACCTGCCTAAACCCCTCCTCACATTGCATCATATTTTGGGGTCCTTATGTTATATATGGGAAAAAATATGATTTAGTAGAGTTGTATATTTTAGTGGTCTGATCCGATTCCAAGGCCGTTTAACAAATTTTATATGAGAAAAGAAAATGTTAATTGTCCCAAGTCCACAAAAATCCTCGGTGGGGCAAGTTCCAAATGACCCAAGCCCATCGTCAGCTCTATGTTATTTCTCTAATTTAGCAAACTTACCAAATATGAAATACCTTAGGTTCATATAACAAATTCATGTAACAAAATACTAAGATTAGTCAATTTGCAAAAATCCAACAAAATTTCCAACAATTCTTGAGTTGCATCCCATGAAATTTCTCTCACTTTTCTATTTTCCAAATAAAATAATGTAGAAGTAAATGATTTTATTGTGTCCTCATGTATCACTTGGCATAGACTCCATGATCAGAAAGCACATCTAACTTTGTCCATAAAGTAAACATTTGTGTCACACAAAAAGTTAGTAAGTCAATCTCCCACTCCAAAACTTTTCTTGCCACCTTTCATTATCCAATGTTTAGTGCTTTCTTGGTCATTCACTAACTAGTGGGAAATGAAGAAATTATATAGGTTATTTTGCAAAAAAGTCAAGTCCCACTATGCATTCTCTGTAACAATAACATTGACCATTCCAAAAAAGCAACTCAAAAACCGTGTTAAGATCACAAAAATATTGCAAGTATTCCAAAAGAGTGCTCTTAACATCATTTTTCTTACTACCAAAATAAGTGACTTACACAAAACTCGCCAGCTATTTGTAAGGTTTTTCAAGGGGTATTACGCATACATTTTTATGTTTCAAATAGGGTATTTGTAAGGTTTCAATGGTTTTTCGGATTTTTAAGCAAATCTCGAGGGGGTTTGTGTAATCATCCCTAACAAAAATCCCAGAAATTCTATATAAATACACAAAACTATATAAATAATAATGTAATATCAATCAGTTCAAATAAGTGCAGTATCACGAAACCTGGTGCATAAAATAACTTTCCTTTTACTTTTAGCAAGAGGGCCACAGATTTCCTGTACATATGGGGCAAATTAAACGAGATATTCAGCATTCTTAAGTATAAATAAGGTCAACATCAAAGTGTCTCAAAAAGGGGGCAAAAAGGAGAGATCTTTTTTGAATAAAGAAATTGTGGATGAGAATGCACAATTGGGAAGAAAGTGCAGTTGGGAAGCCATCACTTTCTTAACAAAAAGTTAGTTGTTGCTATTGAGAAAATAAATCATGAGGGTTTCTAACTTTATCTTTGACAGTGGTGATCAAGATAACAAAACCAAGTAACTTAATACATGATAAAGTAAAGATAAAGGTTACCCTTTTTATCAGTTACTACAAGAAGCACCTAAAGTCAAAAATCCACTTACAAAGCCCAAAACAAAAAGGTTGGCTAGAAACTTGTGGGTACTAGTTTAATAGGATATCTATGGCCCGAAATCTATTTAGGATAATTACACTCACATGCCCCGAGTTGTTGCCTAATTACGCAAACATACCCTAAAGTTTGAGAAATTACAAAAACATACCCTGGTCAATGAATTTTGATTATATCCGTTAAGTGGTCAGACGGATTTTGTGGACATCCATTTGATAAGCCTGGTTTTATATTTATTTTATAACAGAGAAATGAAGAACATTAGTCGAAATTGCTTTTTCCCGTTAGGGTTCTCTAATGGCAGTTAGAGTTCAGGGTGTGCTTCTGTAATTACCCAAACCTCAGGGTATGTTTGTGTAATTAAGCCAAACATGTGACAGTAATTATTCATTTATTTAAAGTTTAAAACATGATAGTTTACCCAAATCTATCTTATGTTAGAATCATTTTAAACTTCAAATTACCTCAAATCGAAATCATTCAATCCAAACCTAACTTTAGACAACACTAAAAAATATCTTATCATTCCTGGATGTCATGATGCCCAATGCACTTAAAAACCGTCGGTTATTGAAAACCCAAATCTGATTTGGCATTGTCAAACCAATTATTAGGACTTGTTCCAAAAGTAGGAGAGTGACCAATCATAATTAAGTGTAAATTCACATGGTTATGTCATTCATATATATGTGTGTGTGTGTGTTTTCTTTTGGTCGAAAAGGGAATGTCATTCAAATATAGATGTTGTATTTACTTATTTTTCTAATTTCCTCAAGAAATTAACTTCCTCTGTAACTCGAATAAATAACATTGCACAGTATGTTTTTCAGTTTTTCTCAACCATATACAGGCGAACTTTGGAATAAAAAGGCATGTTTTAGAGTGATGTAATCTTTGTCACGAGAATCCATACCTTATAACAATCAAAGCCATTTTCAGTTGATCCAAGATTCTTGGGAATTTCTTATCCAAATAAGGTAATTATTGAATTTTACATCCACCAGAATCTTGCCCACGACGAACATTACCATAAGCTGACAATTCAAGAAGGTCCATGTCGCGACCTGCACGAATCGACATCATCAGTGCCACATATCTTTCTTTTTGAACAGATATATAACCCTAGACTGTAAAACCTAAATCATAAACCATATATACCTGAAACTCGGCAGTAAGCACTTTTCTGAATAAGATCACTTCTGGAAATCTCAGTTCGGTTTCCCTTGGAACGATTAACCGTTGCCTATGAAACAAAAGGGTCACTCAATAAAACCACATTGACAAAGAAATTATGTCATGGGAAGCAAACAACAAAATTTCAGTTAACATCTTGAGGAAATTTCTTGTAATCATGGAATACAAAATTCACCAAATTGGGTATGAAGAAAAAAGTTAATCTCTTTGTCTCTGTCTTTTTAGCTTAATACAGTAGAATACTACAATCAATAGAAGACTGACTATCAACTTTCTAAAAATAAAAGAAATTAAAACAAACATATTAATAAATACGCACAACAACAAAGTTTATTGCCTCTGTATTGCACCACAGGTTTGGACATATTTCGTCCAAATATAAATGAAAGAATCAAAAGAAGTATGATGTACTCCACCAAAACACAAGAAATAGACAGATGAAAAGAATTTTACAGATGCATAGAGGAGGAAGAGCAGTTGCGAGTTGTGAAAATGAATATATTATAAGTATCTAAACCACCACAATGCTGAGATACCTAATCTACATGTTCAATGAGTTGAAGGAATATATTCTTGGTTATACAAAAAGTTCACATTCAACGTTAGGCTTCTGTTTGACAAACTTGATGAAGGAAATTAATTGATAGACATGACAAAGATAATGGTAATTCAGTTACCAGGGATCTGTCCTCAAGCCACAAAAAAAAAAAGAAAGAAAGAAAGAAAGAAGAAAAACAATTGGAGTCCACGGAAACCCAATGTAATGCATTGCTGATAAATCTACATCTTTGCAAAAATAATGGAACCAGATGAACGTATCTTCCAAACAAAAAGAGAAGTTTCCAATCAATTTATGAAGGAGGCAAAAGATTTACCTGCAACACTTGACAATTTTCTAATGTGCTTTTCCCTCCCTGCAAATATATAAAATTATAAGCAGTTCCAATACTTGTCTCAAACATCTGACTACATTTCTGTACCTCACACATCTATTTTGCTAAACAAGCATAGAAATGTCTTTCTAAGTTAACATACCTATGCAGTAATCATAATCACCAAAAAGCAAGAAAAGGAGAGAAAAATAGAACAGAAAAAAATATGACAACCTCCATGAAGATGTCTTTCTACATGCACTAATGAATATTCCATTCCACAGTCCATGCCTCCATGGTCCTCTACCACATCCTTTCTTCCACTTGTTACTAACTTTTTAATTTCATTGTTTACTTCGGGATAATATAAATTATAAGGAATGTTTTCTTTAAAACTATCAGGCTAGTTCAAGAAAATAAGCTACCGTATGCTTTGAGGTTTATTAATTCAATAGATAAGGGGGGTTAATGTAATTCAATTTAGCATCTGAATCTGGTGTTCTACACCTTCAAAAATCAATAGAACTTTTCTCAATCCAAATGACTTAATGTAGAAGTCTAGAAGATGGATATGGATATTCATTCATGTGTGCGCTTCTGCTCCCAATTTAACAAAAAGATCTGCACTTTCACAGTCTCACTCGATAATAATGCCTTTGCTAATCTGGTTGTAGTTCAGTTAAGAACACACTCAACCAGAGTCTATTAAGAGATTATTGAATTGATAATTGCATTTGTAAGGCAAAAGCTTCAGCAAGGTACAGGAGAACATTTTCTGCAATGCAACACTTGATCAAAGCCCAAAAACATTAGACTAGGCATCTGGGTACTTTGCAGTGCCAGGAAAAATCAATCGTTTCTATGCATTCCATAATGTGACTAGCAGAGATCAGATCATTTTTGAAAACTGTAATATACGTATTTGGTCTTGAAACCTGAAATGATAGGCCTAACTTTAGGAATTCATGTAATAAATCTTTAAACTCCTTATGGCATTTGTGCAATACTTTGAGTACCTTGTCTCTCTCTCTGAAAATATAATAGACATCATCATTATCCCCAGTTTTCACGATGATGATTTTCATAATTTTAGTGTTAATTTATTAATACGTATTTGCATTGTAACAAAGTAAAACTATGATTCTGGAATTAATTTTCGTCTTTTGGAGTCTATTTCGTATGCCATATTGTTTTGGGCTCATTTTATCTTTACCCCAAGATAAATTTACCTTACGCTTACCAAAAAAGCAGGTCCAGCGATAAGGAATGATTTTTGTGAACAAGTGAGGTGCAACTGCTGTAAACTGTATAGATATGACATAATCACCAAAACTATGATAAACAAAAGGATAGGCAAATAAAGAAGCATACAGTAGTATTTCAGAAAGAATGTCCAATCGTTAACATTTTTTATGCTTTAGACTCCTAAGGGTGCTACTATATATATATATATATATATATATATATATATATATATATATATAGATAGATAGATAGATAGATAGATAGATAGATAGATAGATAGATAGATAGATAGATAGAGAGAGAGAGAGAGAGAGAGAGAGAGCGAGAGAGAGAGAGAGAGAGAAACAATCATAGAGCATGCAAGAATCAGGTTGACACCGAAACCCCCAACCCCACCAACCAAAAAAATACATGGGTGAAACAGAATTATAAAAAAGAAAAGAAACAAAAATATGATAGGTGATCATGAGCCAGAATTTCTGGTCTATATATGACCTAAGAATTGTGTCAAAGTTTATAACACATGTCATGCAACCATCCGCACAAGAATGGGAGTCAAATAGTGTAGTTAATTGAAAATGTTGTAAAAGGCCACAAGAATAAGAGAAATAGGAAATGGAGAGAAGGGTCCTAATGTATCCAGTAAATAGTACATTATATTGTCTAATGTGCTAGTACAGCACTTCAGCAACAAAAACATTTATTTTTGGTAATTGGCATCATGTAAGATCGTATTTCGAAAGGAAGAAGATCAATATAAGAGAAATATTAGATAATGAGATAATTATACTTAAATATCACATTATATTTTGATTCAGCAAGATATCAATAATTGACTATATGGGTGATCATTAATGCTAATTGGAACTTAAGAACTAACCTTACCAGTCATTTGAGCAACTGCTCTAACTTCTACGGGATATGCTTGCTATCCATTGCGTACATCCCAAATTTACATAATAAATCTTTCGACTGTTGACATATCTCACTAAATTTACATTATATTCATAAATGGTCTATTTTAACAAAGTAGCATTTAGGGACTTCATGATTATAGGAGCTACTGTGTATAACCATGAACTTGCTCATACATAACAGCACTAAAGCATAATATCATCAGTTATACCTCATATATAAAATCCAACTATTCACTAATCTCCTGAGTCCTGATACTTATGGTTCCCACAATCACATTTTGCATGATATTACATTTTACCTTGAACATACCAATGAACTACAAACATTAGTTTTCCTATCATTTCCTACTAACCAAACATTTATAATAAGCTAGGGATTCTATAATATATAAGTTCTGTCATAAACCACTATCAGCTAACAGCTACCTTGATGCATGTATTCCCGAATAGATGGTTTCTAAAAAATGCAAACGAGTGAACTCAAATAAAACTTCTTTATAGCACTATCACTGTTTAACCAACATAAACCTAAACTCCATAATCACTTACAAATACTCATCCGCTAGAAGTTTAACCAACAAATTAACATTCTGAAACTCAGAAATTACCTTAGAGTAAGGAACAATGTGGTCGTAATCATGGCAGAGGCAACCGGGGCAACCCACGAGCTTTCTGAACAAAGTGTTACCCAACGTGTCACGGCGCCATCTTTCCGGGTCGCGCCCCTTGATTTTCTCCGCCTTTTCCCAGCATTGCTGCTTCACGCTGTGCGGGAAGCTCCTCGGATTCGAGTTCTCCGGCGAGATTTGGAGAGCTTCGAATCGTGAGAGCTCTTCTGTTAACAGCTCCCGATCAACCAGTGAGGTTGCAGAAGGTGGCGGAGATAATGACCGGGTTGGGCTTCCGGGTCGGGTCCTGGAGAAAATTTTCTTGCTCCTTCGCTTGTTTTCTCTGGTAGGGGAATTTGGACTCATTTTTTGGGGGTCCGATGAAAGAGGGAAAATACCCAATCGAATACGGATATCTCGTTAGATTTTATAAAGTAACCGGGTTATCTTATCCATGTATATTATAACTTTTGAGAAAATTCGTGATTTCATCTCTCCATTTTAAGAAATTGAGATTTTCAGGACATAAGTTTATAGAAAATCTATAATTCGTCCTTTTAAGTTTTAACTTTAAAAAAGATGCATATTAGAGACAAAGTTCGCCTGATAGTGGGTAATTCGACCGTGCCACGTGTCCCGATCTTAGTGGTCAGTCTAAGCCACGTGGCGCCATCCGATGCTCTTGACATGGACCCCAATCGGATATCCTCGACCGGACTTGCAGGTCCGGCAAGTGTAATGTTCATCCGGTCGGTGGTCGATCGTCGCCAAGGGTCGTCATCCAAGTCGCCTTCAAGGCCATCGAGGCCTCTCAACCACCTCGTGATCGGATGAGATTGCTGAGGTGGCTTATCCCAAACACCGCTGCCAAATTTGTACTAAGCTATGGAGGAGTATGGCCCACCAAATCCCCTCCTCTGAGGAAAGTACGAGATATTCTGCAGACACTCTGGGCCGCGCATTAAATGCAGGCAGGTTAACGCAGACAGGCATTAAATGCACACTCCCCAAGGTGTACTTGATGTGTGTTATCACCTACTATATATACCCCCAGCATTTATTGTTGTTGGTAAGCTCTCTTTATTACTCCGATCGCGCCTTAGTTGCTTCGATCGCATCTCCCTTACTTGAATATCATATTCCTAGTACTGACTTAATTCAGTGGGTGGGCTACGCCGGAGATAATCCTCTCCGGCCAAGTGACCCATTGTTCAGTGTTTTCAGGTCGAAGTCGGATCCCCCCTACAAATATAACTGACAAGCAAGATACGTGGTCGACACCTCGACCCCTGACCAAAAATTGACCTCATCATCGCCGAAATTAGATTTTATCGCTTAAAAAAATTGCGTGACTAGGGGCATCCAATATTTCCACTCAAATTCACTATCAAATAGTCAAAAACTAACCACCTAAATAAGAATTCTCTTGTTGTCTCAAGTTTTTCAAGCGAGAAAGTAATCTAGTTCTGACAAATTTTGTCCAAAATATACAAGTTCTTTGAATTTAGAAGATGAATTATCCATTTCTATAAATTATGTCCCAAAAATCCCATTTATAAATGAAATGAGAAATTTTCCCTTACATGTAATTGTGGGTCAAGAAAAAAGGGAATTGTTTTTAGAAACATAGGTAATTTCTTTATTAATTTTTCTAAGGTTTCTAAAGTAGCCATAACCATGCACACTTTCCAATTGCATTTTCTGAATAATAATCCCAATTGAAAGAATTCTTTTGAACAAATGTGAATTTGGCAGAAAAAAAAATGAAAACTGAAGTCTTAATTATATTTCTAATAATAGAATATATGGGAAATATTAAAATTCCTTCAAAATAATTTTTTATATTAAAAAACCTATATTATTCTTGACTTTTACTAAAATTATGTACAAAATTGCCCTTTAGTTTCTTGCATTAATGGTTTTCAAATCGAATTAATAACTTAGGTTTATTTAGCTATGTAGATTTACATAATAAATTATTAGTATTATTATTTTGCTAGATCCGGGAACCGGGAAATCCGAAGAGTTTTTGCAGAGACTCCTTACATAAGAAAATATTTGTTTATCAAAATGATTCATAACAATTTAATCCTTTTGTTTATTATAATAACTTTAAAATTTAAAATTACATTTTACAAATCTTATAATTCAATTATCATCTCAAACTAATAAATTCATCTAATTAGATCATGGAAACAGAAATGATTAACCTTTGAATTATATACAAAAAATGAGCCGTGGAGTGGAAGATAAGTCGAACTTGACCAAATTTATGTTGGCATCAAGTTTCAAACGTGGGTATGTGAGTGAGGAACGAGTTGCCAAAAATAATACGGATAAGTTTAATGCATGAGAATATGAATACGGCACAATATAAATAGGGCTACATTTTTGTTAATATTTAAGAATTTACACACGATACTGTGACTTTTTTAGGAATATTCAAAAATTATTTCGGGAAGGAAAGAGGTAAATCTATATATGATGTACAGATATTTCTAAAAATCATAATCTCTGTAGTGTCATACGTGTTGTGTTGTGTCGTACAATAGTTCTTTAATATAAAATATAAAAAAAAATCAGTATAGTCGTGTCCGTATCCGTATCGCCGTATCCGTATCTTTATTTCATAGAAGTAAACGTTCAACCAAAACTTAACAATATTTTCTATACATATATATATATATATATATATATATATATATATATATGAAAATGAATGAGTGAGATGTTTTAGGAAACATGTAAATGAGATGAATTAGTTAGAATTAATCCATTTTGCCATGTAGATTATTTCTATAATTAAGTTCATTAATTATTATTTTTGTAACTTACATATATATTTAATTGACATTCCATATATTGGTTTATATTAAGGGAATTGTAACTCCTATATATTAATTATATAATTATATAACTACTTTATATAATATTAATATTGAAAATTTCATTCAAGAAATAACTTTAAGTAAATTTTAATAAGCTTTGCAAATTATTATGAACTTTACATTTAAGTGCTTAAAAATATATATGATTGAAGAGGAGTTTAAAACTAATTATAATTTAGATATAATATTCAATTTGTACATGAAAGCGTAGTATAGAAGAATTACCATTCACAAAATATTAACAATATAGGTAAAAGATTATTTAGTTCTATAATTAATATTTTTTTATTTTGTATTCTTTTTATCTTTCATGTAATTGTATTTCCAAATTTTCTTTTAGTTATTTGTGGGGTCACTTAATGACGTACATTTTTTAAAATGTAAGTTTAACTCAATTTTATTTACCTTAATATTATAAAATAAATAAATAATTATTTTTTTAGAAAAATCTCTAAATACACGTGTTTCATTTTCATTTTGTGGTGGAAAAATTATTTTTCATTTCAATATGAATAAACTTATTATATTATTATATATAAATATTAATATTGCCATAATATAAAGGAAATTTAATGAAATGAATATTATTGTTAATTAATAATGAAATAATAACAAATTATTCAATAAAAAATAATATCAAGTATACAACAGACTCCAATAATTATTTATATGATCTATTATATATATATATATATATATATATATATATATATATATATATATATGTACGTCTATTACAAATATAAAATCATATCATATTACTATTTTTATATATTTAAAATGAGTTTTTCATATATATAGTTCGTGATTATTTTATAAAAAGAATTATTTTTGTGTGTGTTTCAAATTATGAGTTAATTATTTATATGTATTGTTAATAATTATATAAGAAAATATGATTCAATTTATTTAATAATTTATATTTCATAAATAGATTTTTCTGTTAAATTTGTGATATATATTCAAGTTGTTAATATATATCTATAATTAATATTAATAAATTAAATTTATAATCTTAAAGTAATTTTCTGATGCAATGCAGGGGTTAAAAGCTAATTTCATTATCAAAGTCAGCTGTGGAACAACGCACGCAACGACTAAGAACTGACGGGAAATTAATTTCTTTGAACTTTTAAGATTCTTAGAAGAAAATAAAGTACAATTTGTATCATTTATTTTAGATGATATTTCACCTCAATTACGATTTAAAGACACAACACGTTATTTCATAAATATCTATCATTGATTACATACTCTTCAGGTTTATACCTATAAAGTTTACTATAAAGCAACAAATAAAGGTTAAAATTTGTGGTCGCAGCTACTGGGAAACTGAGAATTAATTACTTTAAAAAAAAAAGTAATGGCTAGTGAGAATTAAGAGTCCTAGAGCATGCATGACAGTTTTTCATATAAAAAATCTCATATTGAGGAGTGTGCTACAAACACGTAGTTGCACAGCCTCAGTCACGGTTCAAGCAAAAAGAAAAACGAAAAAACGAGTCTCTTCGCTTAAGTTTTAAGTCAACAAACAAACAAGTTTTAAGTTAACAAACAATTTTCTTGGAAGTATCCTACGACTGACGACTCTTTCAAAATAAGCTTTTAATTTTTGGCTTTCCATAGAAAATACTTATGTACGTATGGATGAAAACATGTATATAAAATAAGCTATCGGGAACACAATAACTTATATATAAAATTTTATATTTTAGTGATCTGATTCGATTTCATTCATATCGATATTCTTTAGAATAAAAAATTATTTATTTTCCTTTAATAAAATGTAAACACACTTCTCTCTCTTTATTTTTAGTAAACACACATCTCGATAATATAAAAAACACAGTCTATGTCCCCTTTAACGAAGACTTCTTCTCATAGTAAACACATGTTATGGCCTATGGGCTTGTTAACTAATACCATAATAGAGGTTGTAAGCGAGTTCAGCTTGAGTCCAGCTTTTAAAATTTATAGACTCAGCCTCATCTCGAAGAATTTGAGTTTGAGCTCAAATTTATCGAGCTTATAAATTCTATGTTGAATAAGCTTATAATTTTGAACTTAAAATCGGCTCATTTACAGTCGAACTTATTCAAATTTGAGCTAGATCACGATTTTAGATAAGGTTTTTATTAATGTAAAACTTTCGTCCGATTTTAGATATGTTCACACAATAAAAACGTCTTATCTCCTGTGCTCTATTTGTCTAATAGTTGATGCAGTTTAAAGCCTAATCAATATTTCTCGAAGCCTCTTATCATAATTTTCACAAATTTTACATGAATAATATAAATCTCTAAAACTGTTTTCGTAATTTTTAATATAACATAGATTAATTCGTAGTTATGCCATATTTTGAGAGGAGTAGACATAAATCGTCCTAAAAGTAAACTCGACATTAGAAATTCTGTTCTGGCACTATCACTAGTCCTCTTAGGAAGTAAACGACTTAAGAAGTCGTCTTCTAAATCTCTTTCATAAGAATTTTAAAACGAAATAATTGGTAAGAATGGTCACAAGCTGCAACTTTTCTCTACATTAAACTATCAACCACTCTTGTCGTCAAATCATTGCTCAAGTTTCTCAAGACTAGATTAAAAAAAAAAAAAAAAAAGGTTTCATCAAAGACTAAGAAATTTCCAAGTGGGCTTTTTAAGTTTGTCTCGAAGTTAATGATTGAAAAAGACGCCCAAAATATGACTTTAATTTAGATATGTGTTTTCACATGGTTTCCTATTTCTTGGGAAACACCATATATTCAATATTTAGGTTTATTGACTTGCTAGCTCCTCATTTCTTACCATTCCTTATTTCCTTTTTGAGAGTTCATTTCTTACCATTGAAAGTTGAAACTCATCTGAGATTTGAAACTTGCAGCCTTATACTTACCTTTTGATGGAATATTTGTAAAATTTTTCATGGGATATTATATAGAATTTTTTATATTTTATGGGGAGTATTTGTAAAGTTTCAGTTTATCAGAAGCATGCATTTATAAACTTTCAATAGTTTTTTGAATTTTTAAACAAATCTTTTGTCTAATTATCTCTACATCGTTGTCGGCATTTACATGCCAAGAAATTATACGACAACTTCCTCCCCTACTCGGACCCCGCCCCAATTATTCCTTTAGAAAATTAAAGCAAACTTTCACTGTCCCCAAAGTGTTTGTTTAAATTCCTGAGAAACTTCGGACGGTTTTCCATTTTTCTGAAGTTTTGTCCCTATAAAAGTTACAACAAAATCGACTAGCAAAATCAGTGTACATAAACCCTGTAGCTTAATTATTTTCTAGTAAACTTCAAGAACTCTCTTTTCTCCTCAGTCCTTAAGTTAATTCACACTTAAAAAGTCTTCACAAACATATATATGATGGAACCAAAGATCATGTCAGCAGCTTCTGGGCTCATCACCTTAGGTACTAAAAAAGCAGCAAATTTTATTTCATATATTTCTTTCATCTTATGCTGCATATTTTACAGCTGCATTATAGTCACACTCCAAGAACTCTACTCTTCTTTCCACCGCATTGTCCATTTTTTTTCCTATGGTGATCGAAATGTTATTACAACCTTCAATCTATGTCTTCATAATAATAATAATAATAATAATAATAGTAATGTTACTAGAAAAGATGCCGAAATTGTGATGGAGAACTTAGGATTAAAAGTGGCATTTGTGCATGATTCATTTGATGTTGCGAATGTGTTTGATCATGGAAGAGAGCCAAGCCTTGATGAAGTGAGGGAGGCGTTCGGCATGTTTGATGAAAACGATGATGGTTTTATTGATGCTGATGAGTTGAGAAAAGTCATGAGTTCGATTGGTTTAACTGGATTTTGTGAACAAGAATGTCGGAGAATGATTATGGTTTATGATGATAATGGTGATGGAAAGATTGATTTTGGTGAGTTTGTGAAGCTCATGGAGGATTGTTCTTGCTAATTTTGCCCTCCAATTTTTAGCTATATTATTAAAGGATAATTACAGAAAAAATAATATTTTTCTCGGAAAACAATCTCAAATCTTGAAATATTATGAATACCCTCGAGTTAACAATTGTTCTTTAGTTTTAGAGGGTATTCGTAATGTTTTGCGAATCTCAATGTAATTTTCGTAATGTTGATTTCAAGGTTAATTTTCGAATGTTTTTGTAATCAACATAAATTTCAGGAGCTTTTGTAACTGGCCCGATTAATAATTTAATAAAAATGTAATTTTTCTCCTCTTTTTGTGGTTGAGTTATGGTTCTGCAGATTTTAACATTGTATGTATCTAGTCATGCAAAATTATATGGAGATTAATGTATATTCAAGATTCGCACCTCTATTTGCAGCGAATTTGGACTTCACTCATAAACTCAAATGCCCAAACTTTCCACATCTTAATTCTTTTTAAACAATTGAATATAAAATTAATTTGATAAAGTATTGGACAGGAAAAAAAATGAGACTAAAATTGCTAAAAAAGTCCACTTATGGAATCATAATTGTAAAATTTAATTAATATGAGACCGAAATAAAAAAAGTAGATCAAATTATGAGATAAGAAATACACTAGTAAGCAATAACTATATTAAATTCATACCTAGCAATAATTTCATATGATTTCACTAATATAGAACAAGGGGATTAAATTTGCAAAAAGTAGGGATTCCATCGTTCTAGAATTAGTTGATATTTTTGCTTAATTCTTGTTTATTCAATTAATTTAATTTTAATATTTATATTAATTAGTTATCTGAATAAAACTGCGTTATATTAATTTGGTACTTAGTGAGGTATTTATTTAGTTTTTTGTGGGATCGATACTCTTTTTACTTTTTAGCAATACGGACACTAGTGTGAACTCACCAATGACAAAATTCTAATCGGACTTTAAAAATTGGATATTTTTTATAACTGTAAAACCTGCATGGAGTGTAGGTGTAATATTTTGAATAAAATGATGAGAAATTACATTGGTCCAAATATTATTAACCCGATTTAATTTTACCATAAAGTTTTCTAGAATAAATATACAACACCATCTTCCACCTTCCACGTATAAAGAAGCAGAGCTCATGAACATACAGAAACACGACACACATCGTCTGCCAAAAAGCTGGAATTATTGGTGTCGATTCACCCGCGAGTTTTAACTGCCGAAATCATAGTACAACCTATTGTCTCTTCTCTCTCCTTCTCTATAGCCTCCTCAATCTCTCCGTCTCAGCTTCAATTGAATCGTTTTTTTGTTTTTTTTTTCCTTCAATTCTTAATTTATTTCCACCTGAATTCCCTTTTTTCATTATTTTCCCCAAATTCCATTCAACATCACGATCATCAACATGTCTACATTCCCTCGTTTATATATCGCATTTTTAGGGCATATTCAGTTATGCATTTTCCTCTTTAGATATTGGTATATATAGCTCATACGCCACCATGCAAATGGGGTTTAATTATTTCGACGGAAATCCTCAAGTGGGATCTTCTGATATTTCCCATTCTGTTAGCCCTCGGATATATTTTTAGTTTCCCTTTACATTTTCCCCCTTTTCTTTTGGATTGATAGAGAAATAGTTTGAGGTTACATTTTCGAATTTGAGCACGTTCAGAGGTTAATACTTCAAGGTATGAACAAAACGACGTAGTTATAAAGGGAAAAGTTTATGTGAATTTCGTACTTTTCATGTTTTTTTCTAACCCTAATAATGTTTCACTAATGTGATAGTATGGGAAGGGTGAAGTTGAAGATACAGAGATTGGAGAGCCCGAGCAGCAGGCAAGTTACATTTGGGAAGCGAAGAAATGGAATATTGAAAAAAGCCCAAGAAATTTCAGTTTTATGTGACATTGATATTCTTCTTCTTATGTTTTCTCCAACTGGGAGGCCATCTGTTTTTCGTGGGCAACGCAGGTATTCTATCAAGAATTTGAGTTTTTCTGTTGGGGCCATATAATTTTGCATAAACACGATATTGTATTTAATATTTCCTGATATTGTGTTTTGTGGGGGTTTTTAGTAACATTGATGAAATGATCGCAAGATATGCTCAGCTTTCTCCGAAAGAACGAGCAAAAAGGTATATATAGATGGTAATTCATGCTGTTGAGTTTTTTTTCCCAATGCCTACCATGATAATTAATTTTATTTTCTTTCTTACTGAATTTCAACAGGAGAATGGAGAGTCTTGAAGTAAGTTTGATTTTTAAAGTAAAGTATATTTCCATTAATTGAAAAGGGAGTTGATGACTTGTAATTCGTTGATATGATAGACTTTGAAGAGAAACTTCAAGAAGGTTGATCAGGATGTCGATATAGAAGAGTTCCTAGATGCAAGGTAGACAAGTAATTACATTAGTATATATTCTAGGGCAAATTACATGTACTACCCCTGGGCCCTGAGGTTTGAGCTAATTGCAGTTTAGTCTCTATACTCAGAAATTACAAAAACTTCCTGACATTTCACGTTATTACAATAAACTCCCTGAAATAGGCTGATTATTTGCTTTTTCTGGTTGCATGCTGTATAGTTTCATGGAGTTTTTGTAATAAAGTGAAACGTGAGGGAGACTTTTTGTAATTTCTGAAATAGAGGGACTACATTGTAATGAGGAAACCTCAGCGTTAGTAGATGTAATTCACCCAATATTTAAAAGAGTTTCCTTTTCATATTCTTGATCTTGTTTCTTCTTTTTTTTTTTTTTTTTTTTTTTTTTTTGCAGCAATCCATCAATTGAGGTATCTCTCACTTTCCCTCTGAATCGAATTTCACCGTACCATAGACTGGGTCGACTCATTATTTCTTTCCATGATAATCTGTAATTATAGGAACTCCACAACCGAGTAATGGTGCTGCAAGATCAAATTGCTCAAGTAAATAAAAGACAAAGGTGAAATATATTGTTTTATTGACTAAACACTTTTGCTGAATTCTGTTTTATTGATTTGCAAAATGTTCATTTTCTCCACAGCTGGTGGACTAACCCCGACAAAACTGATAACATGGAACATCTAAATCGGATGGAAAATTCACTTACGGATACCCTTAATAGGGTTCTTCTGCTTAAGGTACTTTTGTTCAGGCACTTTTTTATTCTTATTGTTTTCCTTTTTTTTGATAATTAGTATTTTTGTCATTATTATTGCATTACGTTTTTTTTTTTTTTTTACTAAAAACATAATGGGCTTTGTTTTTTCATCAATTCTTCAGCAGGAAAAGTTTGGACAGAAATCATTTGATTCCACAAATCAGGTATTCAAACAATTTCTTAGTGCAAATGGAGTGTTTTGTTTTACAACATCTGCTTAAAATAAGCTAGATGCTAGATACACATCTGTGGATGCTTTTTTCTATCAAGTAAAAGTGCTTTTCTACTATACTTTTCAAAAACTCCAATTTTTACTGCCCAACTTTTCACAACTTCAGGGTCTACTTTAACTTCTTCAAAAGCAAAAGTTTTTCCAAATACCCCTAAATGCACGTTTTAAATTTGCAGTCCCAAAACGGCATGCAATTTCCTATACCCAACACGACCAATCAGGAGTGCAATACCCAATCATGGCTTCCAGGTGGCGAGAATCAACAAATGATACTACCAAACGAACCCCAATTTCTGGCCACCAGGTTGAATAAATCCTCTGCATTCATCAACTATTTCCTAGTCATATATTGCAATAAATTCTAAGGCGGATAACATACAGTACCTCTAAGATTTTCTATAATTATAAAATACCCCTCTGCTTTCAAAAATTACAGAAAACCCCCTGAGTTTTCAAACAATTACAAATTACAGGGGGTAGTTTGTAAGATTTTTGAAATTGTTTGAAACCTCAGGGGGGTTTCTGTATGTTCTGAAAACAGATGGGGTATTTTGTAATTATGGAAAACCTTAGGGGTACTGTGGGTTATTCATCCTTAATACTATTAAAATATTATTTTCCTATTTTTCTTCCCAGAGAAATGGATTGCTCAAGAGATATATCCTTTCCGAGCTGTTCCGGTTTATTCGACGTTGTGAAAACTGAAGATATCGACAAATCCAGACCTGAAGAAAATGAAAGACAAGATGATGGCGGCATTTCTATTGATGATTATACAAACTCTGCTTACTTGAGACTTCCTCTTGCTGATCAATTTCCTTATCATTCATATGGAACTCTAAGTTTTCCAGATATGATGGAGCCTCCAAGAGAACTCAATTTCCAGCAAAATCCAATGGATTATCAGATAAATAGCAATTTTGAAATTCAAAGATCTGTTTACAACAATTTGCAACATAGTTTGGTTCCTTCTGCTGGTTCGTGTGCCATTTCTATTTTTAACCAGAATTCCTACCCACAGGTGAGTAATATTTTTCAATTTTTTGTTTTAGAGGAATGTTTTTGGATTAATGGATAATTGTCGGCAAATTACAGCATATATATATAATTATTGGGATAATTACCAACTATCCCCTTGAGATATGACCTACACAAAAAACCTCATGAGGTTTCAGAAACTACCAAGTCCCCATGAAGTTTTAAGCCTGACGGGAAAACTAACAGCGATGGTAATTTTACCATGCTGCCCTTGACGGAAAGAGCTAAAAGAAAAAGGAAAAAGGTTGATTTTTTTAAAATACAACATTAGCATTCATATTAAATGAATGTTTGTTGCTAACGGCTGGTGCAGTTTGTGAGAGAGAGTGCAACCTCAGGGGGGGCGTTGGTAATTTATGAAACCTCATGGGGTTTTTTGTATTTAGTCATACCTCATGGGGTAGTTGGTAAGTATCCCTATAATTATTTTATGATTATTTCTGTATTCTGATCCTGTGTTATTTTGCAACTTTTGCAGCCACCAAATCAGTTCAATGCTTGACTTGAAGATTGTTTTGTACCCGTCTCTTTGGCTGGCTCTCAAAATATTCTGGAGATAATATTAAAAAAATAAAGAATCTATTGTTTGCCATTTTTCCTTTGATTCAGGTTTTAGTTCAAAGTTATATGTGACTGTATGCCCCCAAAGAAAGGGGGAAATGAATAGTAAGAAAAAATATTGAAAAGAAAAAAATAAAAAGGGGAAGGAAAATATTGTAACAATAAATACTGAATTATCTGAATGAAAGATTAGTTTGTTTTCTACTATAATGTTTATTGACAGAGTAATTGATTGTCGTGAATGATTCAGTTGGGACTTATATGAATGATAAATTCCACTTCAATTCACTGTACATTAGAAAGTCCCCTTGATTTTTTACCATTACGCATCAAAATCTCAGCTCAAACTCATCCACTCAATATTACATTAAGAAAAAACACTATCTTTCATTCATCCAATGCAAATTATGAATTTATTTAAATGTCTGGATAATTGTGTTGTGCCATGGGTCAGAAAGGTGCTGCAACAGGTTGTCAAATGGCCCTTTTCCAGTCACATTGTGCTGAACAATGAATCCCAAGAATGCCAACATTGCTAATCTTCCTGTGAAACCAGAAAACATACCAAACAATTACTGCAACAATACTTGAAAATGATCTACCCATATACCCATGTTGTATGGTTTCTGGGTTGACTAAGTTGTAATTAGGGAAAAACCTCTTTAAGTATATACACAGAAGGTACTAAGGTAATGTGTAATATTTCTTACCGTTGGCAATCTCCTTCTCCTTGGCCTCCAAAGTGGGAGCAAAATTCAAGGGGTTAAAAATGCCACCAGGGTATCCAACCTCATTTGGAGGTAAGCTATAGCTCTTGAAAATGGGATCTTGGTTGACACTTCCAGGGTTCTTGATGTCTTGCCACCTTCTGATCTCAACATAGTGGAACAAAATGAACTCAATCACGAAAAGGGTCGATGACGAGGCGAAGTACTGTTCCTTTCCGGCGTCGTACCACTTGGGAACATTAAGAATGCCGATCGATGTGAAAACTTCCGGCAACAACATTCCAGCAACACCCAACATCGCCCACCTGCCGTTCACAAGCTCAGCCTGGACAAACCATTTCAAGTTCTCGGGGTCCTCAGCCAGTCCCAATGGATCGAATCCGTTGTCTCCTGGAAGACTGATAATAAAAACAAAAATAACATCACAAGTTAGTTGAAATAAAAACAGTACTGGATGAAGCTGGAAAGTTTATATAATATAAATGCCGAAATACATCTACCACCACTCAGGTTTGAGCTAATTACAATTTAGTCCCTCTGTTATCAGAAATTACCAAAAACTCCATGATGTTTCACTTTATTACAGAAAAATCTTTTTATTTTTCTTTTTCGGAGTAGGGGATGTTTAGGGGACGACTCTTTCTACCAGCCTTAATGACTAAACTAAAATTAAATTGTTTGCATAATGTGACAAACCTGCCATTAAGATAGGTTGGAGAGGCCAATCCAGGAAGCCATTCACCTTTCTTGGCTTCAACTTTCAAGGAACTGAATGAAGAAACAGCTTGTTTTACCGAAACTTCCCGGTTCAATTTTACCGGTGATCCGAAAAACCGACTCTTCGACGCTCCCGGCCGGAAAACGGCAGCTGAAGCCTGTGTAGTGACTGTGGCCATTTCTTTTTGCCTTTTTTCCAACCTGAAAAATGGGAATTGAAGAACTTTGTAAAATGGTGATGGTTTCAGAAATGAATCTTTTGTGTATGTTATTTGTATTTCCTTGAAGTACCGGACTTGTGGAGGTGGTGGAAGGTTGGATTGAGACGGTTGATTTGCAAGATTTTTGGGATCCAATGGCTGTTAATTTGATGGTGAATTATGGAAATCCATGGGTCTTATCCTTATCTGAGATGGCATATCCATAAATCTGTTTCTTTGCTGCTGTTGGCCTTTCCAGATCATGAGGGACCCTTCTTTATTTGTACATGTGGCTTAGGGAATTTGATATCTAATACTAAGATCTTGTCTATGTGTAGTATATATTTTGCCAATGGCTTCTTGACATTTGTTAACTGTGAAGCTTGTGTGGATTATTTCGATCAATCTTCTTGTTTTTTTTATTTTTTTATTTTTTATTTTTTCTTTTGCTTGCAACTTTTACTAATTTACAAAGGGGTTTAATTCATATTAGGAAAATTGTATTATCCATCCAGCAACTTTCAGCAACTTGAGTTTTAGGGACACTACATTCAAAATTTGGAGATTGTATCCGATAATTTTAAAAATCTGGCAATTTCCATCTACTTTTCGCTAGATTTTCAATTTTCTGACTTATAACTATCACATGATCTATACGTGGTAAGTTTTCTGGCCAAGCTTGAAGAGCTAGCTGCCACGTATAACCACATGCTACTCACATGTTATTTTCGTAATGGGCATCTGTCACTCACATGTTATTTTCGACTTTTCATAAGTCGAATTAATAATGGGACAACCTTACAAGTTCCAACATTTGTATAAGTAATGAGATTATGTTTGCAATTTCTAAAAACAATAGGATTATATTTGCAATTAAATATATCCACTGAAATACGAATGGCAATTTTCCCTGTTGATTTGGGGATTCTTAAAAGAGAAAAAAAAAAACTCATTTGAGGCCTCGCGGGCCGTCTCCAAGTCCAGGCCGCAGGCCCAAGGTCTGCAAAGTCCAAACATACCGCGAAACCCAACCCACCCAACCGCCACCAACATCACCACCATATTCCCCTGCCGGCCGGTGGTTCCTGACGCTTGGAGTGAATCTCACTTTGTCCGTTTCATTTCTCTTCTCTTCACCGTTGACACGCTCAACCATTCAAATTCCAAGTTTGGATATAATAGTATTCAAAGTCTCAGCTTTTCTACTCTAGTCCACCGGCGAAGAGTGCAGAAGAAAGGTTCTTCTAATTCCGGTGATTCTCTCTTTAGTATTTCCTCATCGCTTCCTTCGATTAGTTTCGTATGTCGTTTCTCTCTTTGTCGCTTTAATTTGAGTTGAATTAGCTTCTGGTTTGCAATATAATTCTTCATACACGTTGATTTTATTGAAATTTCAAGCATTGCGTCTCGAATCACTAATCTACTTTTAAATTGAGTTTTAGGTTGCCTTAAAGCGTTGAGATACATTTTCAATATTTTAACAAGTTAACACTTGATGCTTTCCTCTCTCTGTTGGTTTAATGGAACCTTGAGCCAGACTCCGTCGTCCTTTTTGCTTTTGAATCTCTACATCAATGATGGTCGATGGGCCCGAGTAACTTGTAATAGATTGCTCATTCTTCCGTGGTTATATATTTGGGTGTACATCAAATGTGTTGGGCAACTAATGAATGAACTTTTTACAGACTGATGATGCAATTCAGTCATTAAGCATGAAGCTGCTATCAAGATTCAAATGCTATAGAATCAGCTGGTCTGCTAGATCAGTCCCTCTATCACTATTAGACATCTATCTTCAGCATCAAAACTTCTATTCTCCGGCAGCAACGGAATGGAGGACAGAACCAAGTGCATCGTTGAGTAATCCTTTAGAAATAGTCAATGAATTCACCAAGCACTGTTATCAGAGGGATCTTCCCAGAGCAATGAAAGCATTGGACTCTATGCAAAAACATAAATTATGGGCAGATTCAATCACTTATGCAGAGCTCATTAAGTGCTGCATAGCTAACGGTGCTATCAAACAAGGAAAAAGAGTCCACCAGTATATTTTCTCCAATGGCTACGAACCCAAAACTTTCCTTATAAACACACTTCTGAACATGTATGTGAAATTTAATTTACTGGTTGATGCACAAGTCTTGTTTGATCAAATGCCTGAGAGGAATGTAGTCTCCTGGACAACCATGATTGCTGCATACTCTAATGCCGAGCTTAATTCTAAGTCCTTGGAAATGCTGATTATGATGCTCAGAGACGGCGTCAGACCAAACATGTTTACTTACTCTTCTGTTCTGAGAGCCTGTGAGGGTTTTTCCATCGTTAAACAAATTCATAGTTGCATAATCAAGGTTGGTTTGGAGTCGGATGTTTTTGTTAGAAGTGCTTTAATAGATGTCTATTCCAAATGGGGTGAACTAGAAGCAGCACTTTACGTATTCAACGAAATGGTAACTTCAGATTTAGTTGTCTGGAACTCCATTATCGGTGGGTTTGCCCAGAACAGTGATGGTGACGAAGCTGTAAATCTCTTTATAAGAATGAAGAGATCCGGTTTTTGGGCTGATCAGTCAACTCTAACTAGTGTTTTGAGAGCTTGCACTAGTTTAGCACTATTGGAACTCGGGAGACAAGTCCATGTTCATGTCATAAAGTTTGATCAAGACTTGGTCCTTAATAATGCACTTCTAGACATGTATTGTAAATGTGGTAGTTTATCAGATGCTAATTCTGTCTTCACTCGTATGATCATAAAGGATGTGATTTCTTGGAGCACCATGATAATAGGCTTTGCTCAGAATGGTTACAGTAAGAAATCTCTTGATTTATTTGAAAAGATGAAATCTTCAGGGACAAAACCTAATTACATCACAGTTTTGGGAGTTCTCTTTGCATGCAGCCATGCTGGTTTAGTAAAAGACGGTGAATATTACTTCAAATCAATGAAGAAACTTTTCGGCATCGATCCTGGAAGGGAGCATTATGGCTGCATGGTTGATCTTCTTGGGAGAGCGGGAAAACTTGAAGAAGCAGTGAAATTAATTAATGAAATGAAATGCGAACCAGATGCTGTGACATGGAGAACTTTACTTGGTGCATGTAGAGTTCATCGTGATATGGATCTTGCAGAATATGCTGCTAAAAAGGTTTTGAGCTTGGATCGTGATGATGCAGGAACATATATACTGTTATCTAACATTTATGCAAAAACTCAGAGATGGGAAGATGCTGAAAACTTGAGGAAATCCATGAAGGATATAGGAATCAAGAAAGAACCTGGATGTAGTTGGATTGAGATAAATAAACAGGTTCATGCTTTTATATTGGGAGATAGATCTCATCCAGAGGTTAATGCTATTTATGGAGAGTTGAATCGGGTTATTTTGAGATTGAAGGGAGAGGGTTATGTTCCGGATACGAATTTTGTGTTGCAAGATCTTGAAGGAGAACAGATGGAGAATTCACTTGCTTACCATAGTGAGAAACTTGCAATTGTTTTTGGTATGATGAATTTTCCAAAAGGGAAAACTGTAAGAATTAGAAAGAATCTGAGGATATGTGGTGATTGTCATGTTTTTGCCAAACTGTTGGCGAAAATGGAGAATCGAAGTATTGTTATTAGAGATCCTATTCGGTACCATCATTTTCAGGATGGAGTTTGCTCTTGTGGTGATTATTGGTAGCGTGAAATGAATGCAATTGCAAGCATTTTTATACAAAAAGCTGATTCTAATAAGATTGTATGATCAACTAGTCCTCGTATTCTGTGGATGAGTTAATGTAAGTTCAAGAAATTGAATATCCTCCATTATGCATTTGTGCTTGTGCAGTTTTCTGCAATGAACTTGTGAAATTTAACTTCATGTGCTGGTATCCAGGTATAGAAGGATGAGATAATGCAGAAGTTGCTTGAAGGCATTTTGTCTTGGAGCATTGATGAACTGCTGGTGAGAATATATTCACTGCTTAATTATTATGTATTAAATAGTGTTGAACTTTTTAGTTCCTCCCCAGTACAAATGGTTCATATATGTGCTGATTTGCCACCTATGTGCATTTGGCATTTTCTGATGGCTTGTACAGATCCTGTTGTATAATCATGATGAAGTTCAGTAAGATATAGGACTTGATGATCAAATGTCATTCGTTGGACGAGGTAGAAAAGAATAGATGTGATATTCGAAATCTCATTAGTTAAAATCATATAGAGAAAATATTAAATTACATCCCGGTCCTTCAGCTGACCATATAGATACAGGGTTATAGTTCTTACTGTTGCATTTTTTTTAGGGTTCTTGTATAAAATTTGAAATTCTTAGCTCTCATGCTTTTGTTAGAAAGAGCATTGAAAATTTAAGTACCGGCACTGATGTTATTTTGGGTTGTTTCAATTGATATTCGTCTTTAAAATGCACTTTTAACATGATTACTGCAGGCTAATGAGTAAGATTCTAGGTAGTTCTTTTACAATTTAGGCTGGCTAGTAAAATTTGTTCATCAGGTGTTCTATTATTGTTTTTTTCGATCTTTTGGGCACATCTGGAATGCAGCCATGTTTGTTTTGTTCATCTCGAGAATTGTTGAAAATTTAATGATTAGATTAACCTATTAAATTTAGCAGGGAACTGTTCAGGTCTCAGGAAAACTCTTACATACACCCTGTTTTGAACACCAAACCGTGTTAATTAATCCACATCAGCATCCCATAAATTTCATTGCTGAAGTGCTTAATTCATGTTTTTTCATTATCTTCCGTTAATTTTTCCGTTAGCCTCAACACCTTAGGGGGAGTTCGTAATTTCTAAAACTTCAGAGGGAGTAGTTGGTAATTATTCCTTATTTATATTTCATATATATTCTACCACTTACGTGTTTGCATACCGATTGAATGAATAAAATAAAAACTCAATCATTCAACTCTACAAAAGTTATCAGTTTGAACAAAGGGCAATGACCTTTTATTGACTGCATATGAATTTCAGAAGCAGACAACATAAACGGTTTACTGTCTCATATTTATCAGACCCAACACTCTAATCTACTGACACCTTTATCTGAACACATTGATACTGCTTTATTTAATTATTCTTAATTTTTATATGAAGAAAATACTAGCTACCTCTACTACATGAACAACTAGTGGCTGGCAGTAATAAAAACGTTTACCACTGCCAAATTTCTGTCATTTTACTTGAAAAAAGATCTAGACAGAACCCTCATCATATAGGTCCAAACTCAAAATGGTCTGAATAACTTATAACCACTTCAAAAATTACTACCCTCTCTCTAACTACCTTATTCCATGCTAATATCTAGGTTCAGACTGATAATATACGTCTGTTTTATAACATAATTAATCTTACAAATATCCCATTTAATGACAAAACTAATTAAGTGAATTGTCCACCGGTGAAGGTTTGGCCAAAGGACCAACCAGCAGGGACAACATTGTTACACACCACTGTACGGCCATCACTGGCAGTGACTTTGAAAGAGAGTGTTTGACCATTGAGATTAGAGTTGCTTTGCCAATTTTGCCCCCAGTTCCTCGACATCGATTCCCAACCTGTCCTCGAACCCCTGATCGAAACTGATTGTACATCACCAGCACCTCCAACGTTTGTAATTAGTACTAAGTTGAAATAAGAGTGACCATTTACGGTGAACCGAATCCCTCCCTTCTTTTGGCACCGTACCCTGAAAGTTAATCAATCTTACATTAAGGGGAGTTTTGCAAAAACTTCTGCTTTTGAAGAAGCTAAAGTTGTAAAAAGTGAGTAGTAATAAAATTTGGGGTGAATTACATACAGTACCCTTAAGGTTTGTCATAATTACAAAATTTCACCTCTGCTGTAAACAATTACAGAAAACCCCCTGAGGTTATAAACAATTACAAATTGCCGGTTTTTTTTAAAGATTTTGTATAAAGTAAAGGGGGGATTTTGTTAGATATTTGTAATTATTTGAAACCTCAGGGGGTTTTCTGTAATTTTTGAAAACATAGGGGTATTTTTAAATATGACAAATCTTAAGGGTACCGTATATAATTCACCCTAATCATTAAGAGTGTTTTGAGAAAATGGTAAAAGAGCCTAGAAGCTGAAAAAGCAGCTCATGTTAAGCAGAAACAACAAAACAAAACACTTTCTTTCAGCTTTTTTAAGCTAAAAGCAGAAAAACACTTCCTTTTATAGTTTGCAGATTGCTTCCAAGATTACTTTTATAAATTATGTATGCATAGATCATGCAAATACACACACAACACACACTGACCTTCTGTACGCAACGGGGACGATCCCGGATTGATATTTGGCTATCTGCTGGAAGACAGGTTGAGAGAGGTCAAAGTGGTGGTTGGGTGGGTTGCACCACCCCCCAGCATTGTTTGGTAAGGCGCTGTTTGGAGGGCAGAAATTGGTGGCTGTGACAACTATTGAGTTTCGAAGGCACCATTTTGGGTCATTCACGCATTTAATCTCAAAACAAGCCCCACATCTCGCTCCCTTGTTGAAAATTGCTGTACTTAATGCTGCTGTGTTTGTACCGTAGCCTTGAGTGTACAAATTGCCGTAACCACATGCTCCACCTATTTAATATGTATAAATTAAATGCAAGTTAGGTAGCAATGAGAAAATCATGTTAACACATAGTGAGACGGTATTTTAAATAAATAAAGATTTTGTGATTTATCGCGTGTTCATAGATTATAGTTTATGGACTTTTAGTGTAGTTGCAGTTTGAAATTTGAATTATGAGAAGTGAAAATTAAGGGACGTAATATATATTTGTGTATACATTATTTAGGGATAATTACTGACTGCTCTCTGGGGTTTTGCTCAAATATAGAAAACCTTCTGTTGTTTCAGAAATTACCAACTCCCCCCCAGAAATTTTGAGGCTAACGGAAGATGGTGAACATCAGGGCAGAGTTGGTATTTTATGTATTTGAGCAAAGGCCTAGGGGTAGTTGGTAATTATCCCTGTTACTTTTACGTACCCATTGTGCCAGAAGCGTGGCCACCTCCGTAGAAAGTAGCATGAGCCTCATTCCATCCTTGTTCATAGGAGCCAAGTGCAAGTGAAATTAGCAAAGAGAACAAACAGGTACGAATTTTGAACTCTCTACTTGACATGATTTTCGTGTAAAATATACAGTGATTTGCAATATGTGTGTTTGTGTTTGTGAGTGATGAGAGAAGGTTTTGTGATGGAAATGAGAGTATTGGGGGTCAGAATATATAGATGCTTAATTTTTGGGGAACTGTTGGGTGTGGGGTTTCTGAGATTGCCAAATGCAATTTATTTTCTTTGCTTCTGTGTCTGAAAGCAAAAGCACCTTGGCTTTGAAACCACGTGGTTTCAAACTCTGCATGGCTTCTTTTACTATGACTCTTTCTGCATGTGATTGATCGCTTTTTTTTAAAATATGTATTAGGGTTAATTACATTTGGACTCCAAAGTAGGATGCAAGCTAAACTACAAATTGTGATATTCTTAGTCAAAACATTACATTTACACCCCAAAATGAGCTACATAATTACAAAAAATACTTAATTTTCAGGGTTTTGTCAAAATTTTAATGGAATATTCCAAACTATTTTAACGGATTATTTCTAATCGGATTCTAAAAACTGGGTATTTTATATAATTATAAAAACTCTTGGAATATAAGTGTAATATTTTGATTAAGAAAGTAAAAAGATTCACTAACTTATCTGTTTAACGAACTCTCAATATATTGATTAGAGTTCTGTGTAAATTAAGGAAATGTGTGTTGAATTATTATTGTTATATTATTATTACCTAGAAATAAAATAAGAATTGAAAAAAAATTATTAGGAAACAAACAAAGAAGACCACAGTTTTCTGTATATGCAAATTGAAAAGGGTGGTTGCTTTTTGCAGGATTCACAACAGAAACAAGTTGACTACGGGACCGCGTGCAAATATTTGCCCAATTACCAATGTAACTTTGTTTTTTTATATGTTTGAAAATGCTATTTTATTCACATATATGATATATTATAATAAAATATAAAATACAAGAATATTGGAATAAAAGTTTAATGTATAAATTGATGGACCAAAATTTTCAACTGTTGAATTCCGACAATGGATACGTAGTGATTGGGCCGATAATTTTTTTTTTGGGTCAACATTGGGCCGATAATTAGGACTTGAGGAAGTATGAAAAAATTTCCCACGAATTTAATAGCAATTTTGACTCAATTTATTACTTGAGAGAAATTGCCTAACTGCCTCATTCAATATTATATAATTGTTGTATCCTTTAATATATATATATATATATTTTTATGTCCATTTATATGGGTCAAACTATAATTGTGGATTAAGTAATTCTATATACCTTTTTGATTTTTTGACATGATACTACACAATATGATTTCGAAATGTTCATACATCATGAATTAAATATGATACACGAGGACTCCACTTCTATCACAAATGTTACTTTACAAAATTTGTCACGAATTAAGAAGGGGAACTTGAATTCTTCTTCAAATGTTTTGTCTAACTTTTGACAAAGATAGGCAAACATTTCGGTCTTGACTCTATCTATTTGGATATCTTTCTCATGATAAAAGTAAGAAATTCATATAAAAAGTTTTGTATAAATCACTAAAAACATCAAATTTTATTGTAATTGTATAATATTGGAAATCGATAAACAATTTTAGTTCATAATTGATAACAGCCAAAATAACTCTTTTGGGGTATCTTGTGGCTGTAGTTTAGTGGTAAGAATTCCACGTTGTGGCCGTGGAGACCTGGGCTCGAATCCCAGCAGCCACACAGCAATCGTTTTTGGAATTTAGTAGTCCTACCTAATGCTTGTATTCTAGTGGCAATAGGCATCCTTAATTTTTGACCAACCTTTATTCATCAACAACTTCAATCTATTAACATTATTATTTCTAGCTTTAGCTTTTCAGGACTTTTATGTAATTGAAACAAAAAAACTTTACCAACGTCATTATATGGACCGACGTATTCGTCAACTGAATGGCCTTAATTTGATATACATAATATAAATAAATAAATATACATTAATCATATTTCTCATTTGCTTAATTGTCTGATAATTGTTATTGGAAATCGATCTCCTATTCATCTTCCGGGATTCTTGGATTAGGCTTAAGTTAACAGTTTGAACGCCGTCTAACTCTGTCTAACCCAAACTAAAAAGATCTTCTCATCAATATCAAAATATATAGACTCCATAGGAATATAAACTGCATGCATAATCTATGTATTCTATGCATCAATTAACAAAATTTATTATTATTATATGTATATAGACACTCACACAGTCATCAATATCCGTATCTCTGCCTCCAAATTAAACACTCGATCGACTCTGATAGCTAGCTAGAGGAAACACTCATCTGCACAGGGCTGTGAGTATAATTATCAGTTACTGGTTTTCTGAAGTTTGATTTTTTTTTCATATTGCAATCATGTTAATTTAGTAGTAAACTAAAGTAATTCTTGTTTTACAATTTAATATAGTACTCTGAATGCATATGATCACCATGAAAAACATGTTATTTGAGGCTTAGAGCCAATACATTTTCCGATTTTCTACGTTGATTGTTATTTGATCTGTTGTAATTGTTATTTGTTAAATAACACGATGGCCGTGTTTTTACCGACCGTTACACGATGTTGCAATGGATTACATATTTCTTAGATGTATGGATTGGATTCACGTTTTACTACTAAAAAACAGTTCAAGTAATTAGTTGAATAAATATACTCTTGTTTTTTTGCTAATGTCATGGTTAACTATTCCTCGTGTTTCATTAATTAATAAGCTTTTAACAATTGGCCAATGATGCAAAACATGGTTATGAGTTAAGCTCTGATTACGCTTATAAATTCATCACAGCAGCTGAGGCCCTAAAACACTTTCCTAGCTTGTAGTTCTAATGCATAATATATATATTTTTTTTTGGTGAATTTATTTACATGAAAACATAATCTCTTCAGGTCGATCGACATTTTTCTCATACTTGGTTTCTTTGCTGCTTCACCCTTCTTTTTTATTTTTTCAGTTTTATTGAGTCGTATTATATATTTCTAGTTAGGAAGCTAATAATTTTTATTTTTTTAATGTCATTTCTCCCGTCTTGATTCAAGAAACTACTTCCAATTAACTGAACACACAATTCACTTTATTAATATTCTTGAAAATAAACAGTACTTGAAAACAAATTACAAAATGAAATTAACTTGCATTCCGAGCGTGTTTTTCTGTCGGTCTACTCATGGATAAACTTCAATGAGAGACCTAAGTCCCAACAGAGGCGTAATCTTGTAGCTTGTAAATCCTGCAGCGAAAAATAGCTTTTCCCAGTCTTTTTCAGCTCTCTCTCTTCCAGATAGCACACCCATCATTAGCATATCAAAGAAGAGTTGAGTTTCCACGGCCTCGTAAGTATCCTTTTGGATATCCACAACCATGTCAACTATAATCACTTTTCCTCCCTTATCTTTGGTAGGAATTGCTTCTTTGCATTTCACCAATATTCTAATGCACTCTTCATCAAGCCAATCATGCATTATCCACTGTTAAATATTGAAAAATAAAATGTATAGGTTCAAATATATTGCCCAAGAGAAAAGAATTATATAATATTTTCTTGTAAGTCATTATTTTTCGTGTGTATACTCTAGAAAAAGTGACAAATGAATCAACTATATATCACCTAAAATATATATATATATATAATTGGAGTCAAGCCCGAGTTTTCGTTAGATTTAGATTACCTTCATGAACACTGCATCAGCTGGAGGAATGTACTCAAACATGTCTCCCGCGACAAAAGTCAAGTTATCTGTCCCGTCTAATCCGGCAATGACATGAGGAAGGTCAAGCACACTACATTTTATGCCCGAGAATTCATTAGCAATAACTTTGGCCACATTTCCTGTACCACCTGCAACATCCACTATGGATCCCAAACCCTCAAAAACCTTTCTACAATCTTTAATTATTACACTGGCCACCAACCTTGCATCACTAGCCATGCTCTCATTTAAGAACTGATTGAATCTTGGATCCTCCCTGGCTAGATCCCAAACTGGCTTCCCATGAGTGGTTACAAACGGCGTGGGATCATCACTTTGAAAAAATTTGCTTGCTTGATGCCACGGATCTATTAAACTCGGTTCGAGCATAGCTAGTGTGAATGGCGTCAAGGTAAAGGGCTCATCTGTCAAGAGGAGACGAGAAGCTGGCGTGAGACAATAATCGCCGTTCTCGTCTATGATGAAGAACTTTGAATGGATCAATATGCGCATTAGACGCTCGACACATTGGGATTTTGCTTTGTTGATTGGGAGTGCATCGGTTAATTCTGAAAGTGTAATTGGTTTTCCGTGTTTGTGGATAATATCGGGTATGCCGAGTTGAACTGCGCATTTTAGAGACATGGAGTTGATGAAACTAAAAATGTGATTCCAAACATGAGCTTGAGCATCAAGAAGCTCTTGAGTGGATTGTATTCCCTTAGGAAATGCCATTTTGGAAAATTAAAAGCTTACAATTCTAGTATATTAGTTTGTATAATCTTCAATTGGTTTAGCTTGCTGTACATATATAGGAGCAAGGTGACAAATAAAGAAAAATCTAAAATGAAAAATTAGAAGAAAAAAAAAACGTGGGTGTTGTCCAATTAATTAAATCGAGTTAACTTTTCAAAATTTCCTGGTATTCTAAATGCACAGGATCACTATGAAAAACGTTTTATTTTGTCTTTATTCCTACGCTGTTGTTTTTTTGCATTAATTGTCTTTTTTCGGCTGTAAATTATATTGTGATTGTTACTTGTCGATATCATCCATATATACTGTTGAATTAATAGACTTGACCTAACTCAACTCCCAAAAGTTAGCTTAAGAGGGGAGGTTTGCCAAGCCATTATATAGTGAACCCCACATCTTTGATTATTCGATGTGGGATGGTTTAACATATACATATTATCAATTTAGGGAAAAAAAAATAATTTCCCTCCTATTCCCTCGCTAGAAATGCAGATTTAGCTTACGTAGGTTCCACAGATATTCCTGAGTGTGCTCGGATTTTTGTTTCTCCTGATGATATGCCAAGTTTTCCTTAAAAAAAAAAAAAAAAGAAGTGCCGGCAATACGTCTTCCAAGCAATTTGAATTTAGGATACCGCATATGAAACTAAAAGC
This sequence comes from Verbena officinalis, assembly GCA_958496215.1. Lineage (NCBI taxonomy): Eukaryota > Viridiplantae > Streptophyta > Magnoliopsida > Lamiales > Verbenaceae > Verbena > Verbena officinalis. Next base: position 6,169,234 of record OY292385.1, read on the forward strand.
AAAGAGAGATTCCATGCCCGGTAGTTTTGGTCATTAAATATTTTCTGTCAATTTTAAGCCAACGTATTGTAAGATTAGCAATGAAATAAAGGAAATCACTAGCAATAATGATACAGAGTAGCTTCTTAAAAAGATTAATTTATTGAGCTAAATTAACGTAGCCCTATATTAGCCAAAAATATCATAAAAAACCTTGTGTTACATTTGTATAGATAGAAAATATTATGTTTTAAATAATAATATTACACGTAAAATCCTGTGTCCATATATTGTGCTACATGCGCCAGATACTCGACTGAAATATTTTTTTTTACCATTTTTCGACCTGAAATATCCAAAATGTCCTTATATCAGAATATTTATCACATAACCAGTGAAACATTTAAAAGTTAACACAAGACATTAAAAAAAAGTCAATGTTTTAACAGCAGCATTAACGGATAAGAATAAGATTTGATGTTCCAACCAAAAAATTAGATTAAGTAAGATTTGATGCTACAATGACAACTCAACTTGTGTTTCAGTACATGCAGGAATCAAATTTATATAATAGATTATCTCGATACATAATAGCTCATTTTATATATTACAAATCAAACTATAAACAAGCAAAAAGAAAAAAAACGTGGGTGTTCTCCAGTTAAGTTTTCAAAATTTCCTGGTATACTATATGCACAGGATCACTATGAAAAACGTTTTATTTTGTTCTTTAGTTTCTTATTCCTACACTGTTGTTGTTTTGCATTAATTGTCTTGTTGGGCTCTAAATTATAGACCAAATTGCATTTTTAGTCCTATAATTATGCACTTATCATATTTTAGATCCTAAGGTATTTCATTTTGCAATTTAAGTCCTGTATATCATAAAATGTAGCAATTTTAGTCCTTATTTTGCAATTTAAGTCCCTAAGTTGTCACCGAAATTTACGATATACGGGCCATAAATTGCAAACCGAGGACTAAAATTGCTATATTTTACAATGTACAAGACTTAAATTGCAAAACGAAATACCTGAGGACCTAGAATGCAATAAGTGCATAGTTACGGGGCCAAAATGCATTATATTGTAATTGTTACCTGTCGATATCGTCCATATATACATATTATCAATTTAGGGAAAAAAAAATTCCCTCCTATTCCCTCACTAGGAGTGCAAATCGGCTTGTGTAGATTCCACAGATATTTCTAAGTATGCTCGGGGTTTTGTTTATGCTAATTTAGTTTAATGATATGCCAAGTTTTCCTTAAAAAAAAAAAGTGCCACATAGTCCTTGTTTACATCTACCGGCCTCCGGATTTTGTTTAATAATAATAATATAGTCCTTGTTTTAAAAATTATAAAACACCGTGATTGATCATAATTCTTAGGGATAATCGCATTAAACTCCCTCACCTTTTCCAGATTTCACACATTCTTTCCTAACATTTCTTTTTTCACAAACGACCCTCCAACTTTTGTCATTTGTTACACTTTTTCCCTAAATCTAACTTCCGTCCATTGTTCCATCAATTTTTAGACACGCACACATGAGTTTTATAGAGTTATTTATGAATTTTCCATTATTTTCTATTCAAACCAAAAAAAAATTACCCCAAACGTAGAAAACCCTAACTGTTCTTCATCAATGTGAATCTGTGATACACTAATTCCATGGCATCACTATCTTTTCTTTTTTTTCCTCAATTATTCTGCTGAAGCAGAACAAGACATTGTAAAATCAAAATCTAGTCAAACTCTGTAATACCCAAAAGATAAATTACCGCTCCATAAATATCAACCACATTAACCGGAATAAACAAACGATAAAACCCAAGAATAACCCACACAAAGACAAAATTTGTTCTTGATCGTAAACTGATTCAATTCTTATGTCCCATTACATTCAAATTTGCTTTTTTCTGCGCACATTGCCATATAAACCAAACCCAGATGAGCAACATATATACAAATCCCATAAAAAGAAAACATAGAAGTAAATTCTCGATTTACCTTATCAGAGAATGCAAATGGCGCAACAATCTCTCATCACCCTTGAGAAATAACTCTTCACAAAATCTCGGAGAAAGTGAATGAACTTTGCAATGGAGAGCAGCTTTATTATTTTAAAATGAGATGAAGAACAGTTAGGATTTTTTAAGTTTGGGGTAAATCCTTTTTTAAATAGAAAATACTAGAAAATTCATAAATAACCCTTTAAAACACACGCGCAGGGCGCGTGTCTAAAACTTGATGGAACAATGGACAAAAGGTAGATTTAGGGGAAAAAGTATAACAAATGACAAAGGTTGGAGGGTCGTTTGTGAAAAAAGAAACATTAGGGAGGAAAGTATAAAATCTGGAAAAGATGAGAAGGTTTAATGGGATTATCCCTAATTCTTACAATACCTTATGTTTAGTGTCTTATTTCCTCCAATCCATTGGTGTAAGAGTCAATTACAGTCCATTGGTATAAGAGTTAATGCATTTTAAAGCGTATTTGACGCTCGCGAAGCCTCTATAGATTTGTGAAGCCACATTTTTACAAATTTTACTTTAATAGTAATTGGAACCAAGAACATTAAAGTGACTTGTGAAATTTTGAATATTTTTTGGCATCCCGAATTTTGTATGGTAATTCAGTCATCCTTTAAATAGACATTTATTATATTATTGAAATTATTTCTTATGAATGAGTTTTATATTTATTTTGTTATGAAAAGAATTTAAATTTCTATAAAATTTAGAGATGTGTTGAAGTAGAATAAAAAAAATAAATAGCTGTTAAGGATGTCTAGAGATGAGTTGGGAACCATCCAGAAATTATAACTTCTGGACTCCGTTGATGTTCAAGACTTCGAGGGTGTTTGCAAACTCTCCTATTTTTGTAAAAGTTAAAGTAGAAGTTAAAGTTGAAAAAAAGTACAATAGTAAAAGTAGGGAGTGTTTGGAAAAATAATCTAAAATCAGAGAGAAAAATTAGTTGAGTGTTTAGAAAAAAAAGCTGAAAATCACTTCTAATTTTAATAAAACTACTAATTAAAGTTTTATTTTAATTCTAGAGATAAAATTATTGAGATAACTTTGAAGGAATTCTTTCTTTTCAATGTTTTGGTCATTGAATTACAAAGGGATAATGCCCTATTTATAGGCAAAATATTACCATCTACATTTACTATGTATATTAATGTAAATAAGTAAAAATTAAGTAAGAAAATTGCATCCCACATTCACACTTATTCACAACACTCCCCCTTGGGATGCACATACGATTATCTTATCTTTTACGCATTTGATGCTGCCTCATTAAAACCTTATTCGGAAAAACCCTGTGGGATAAAAACCATAATAAGGAAAAAGAGTACAGTTGCGTAAGCTCTCCCTCATGAGGACTTCACTTGATGTCTTTATACCGACGCATTCCTATCTCGTAAATCAGTTTCTCAAAAGTTGCTGTGGGCAATGCCTTAGTGAACATATCTGCCAAATTATTACTAGAACGAATTTGTTGAACGTCAATTTCACCATTCTTCTGAAGATCATGCGTGAAAAAGAACTTTGGTGAGATATGTTTTGTCCTATCGCCTTTGATGTATCCTCCCTTTAGTTGGGCTATACATGCAGTATTATCTTCGTACATAATTGTTGCAACTTTCTTTTCTAAAGATCGGCAACACATCTCTTGAATTTTCTGAGTCATTGTTCTTAGCCAAACACATTCTCGACTTGCTTCGTGAATAGCTAAGATTTCTGCATGATTTGAAGATGTGGCAACAATTGTTTGTTTTATCGAACGCCATGATATAGCTGTACCTCCACTTGTGAAGACATACCTTGTTTGAGATCTAGCTTTGTGAGGATCAGATAGGTATCCTGCATCTGCATAACCAATTAGTTCAGGAATAAACTCTTTTGAATAAAACAAGCCCATATCAGTGGTTCCGCGAAGATATCGAAAGACATATTTAATCCCATTCCAATGTCTTCGAGTTGGTGAAGAACTAAATCTTGCTAATAAGCTTACTGAGAATGTGATATCTGGTCGTGTATTATTAGTAAGATACATTAGTGCTCCAATAGCACTAAGATATGGTACGTCAGGACCAAGAAGTTCTTCATTATCTCCTTTAGGCCGGAATGGATCTTTGTTTATATCGAGAGATCTTACGACCATGGTAGTACTTAATGGATGTGCTTTATCCATGTAAAATCGCTTTAAGATCTTTTCTGTATAAGTTGATTGATGAACGAATATCCCATCTTTCAAATATTCGATTTGCAAACCGATGCAAAACTTTGTTTTCCTGAGATCTTTCATTTCAAATTCTCTTTTTAGATATTCCACTGTCTTTGGAAGCTCTTCAGGAGTTCCAATAATGTTCAGATCATCAACATATACAGCAATTATAACAAATTTTGATCCGGTCCTCTTTATGAAAACACATGGGCAAACTGGATCATTTATATATCCCTCTTTCAATAAATATTCACTAAGACGATTATACCACATGCGTCCAGATTGCTTTAATCCATACAAGGATCTTTGGAGTCGTATTGAATATGTTTCTCGTGGTCCTTTACATGCTTCAGGCATCTTAAATCCTTCAGGGATTTTCATATAAATTTCACTATCTAATGATCCATATAAGTAGGCTGTTACAACATCCATAAGATACATATCAAGTTTTTCATGTACTGCCATACTTATAAGGAATCTGAAAGTGATCGCATCCATTACAGGGGAGTATGTTTCTTCATAATCTATACCAGGTCGTTGTGAAAAACCTTGTGCTACAAGTCGTGCTTTGTATCGTACGATTTCATTGTGTTCATTTCGTTTTCGTACAAATACCCACTTGTACCTCACTGGTTTTACACTTTCAGGTGTTTTGGTAATGGGACCAAAAACTTCACGTTTAGCAAGTGAATTTAATTCAACTTGAACTGCATCTTTCCATTTTGGCCAATCATCTCTGGTTTTGCATTCTTCAACAGATTTTGGCTCAAGATCCTCATTTTCATTTGTTACTTCAACAGCAACATTATATGCAAAAACGTTATCGACAATTATATTCTTTCGGTTCCATCTCTTTCCAGTAACGACATAACTCACAGAGATCTCTTCATTATCAACATTTTCAGGTACCTGAACCTCTTATGGGATTTTCTGATTTGTTATGTCTTGTGTCTCTTCTAGGACACCAGTCTTAATTACTTGACCATTTTGGTCTTTTGCTCCTTTCCTTTTTCGAGAATTTCTATCTTTGGAACCAATTGGTCTACCACGCTTCAGGCGTGGGTTGCTCTCTTTTGCACTAACAGGTTGTTCTGCTGGTATATCAATTCTTATAGGAGCATTTTCAGCTGGTATATGAGATTTTGTAACTCTCTTTGTGTTAGTAAATGCATCTAGAAGTTGGTTAGCAATGTTTTGTAAATGAATTATCTTTTGAACTTCTTGTTCACATTGCTTTGTACGAGGATCGAAATGAGATAATGATAATTCATTCCATGCAACTTCCTTTGGTAACTGTTTATTTTCTTCCCCTAATGTCGGGAACATTGTTTCATCAAAATGACAATCAGCAAATCGTGCGGTGAATAAATCTCCTGTTAAAGGTTCTAAATATTTAATAATTGAAGGAGATTCATAACCCACATATATTCCCAACCTTCTTTGAGCACCCATCTTTGTATGTTGTGGTGGGGCTATTGGGACATATACCGCACAACCAAATATTCTGAGATGGGAGATATTTGGCTCTTGACCAAAAGCTAATTGTATTGGGGAGTATTTATGATAACTCGTTGGTCTAATACGAACAAGTGCTGCTGCATGTAAAATAGCATAACCCCATGCTGAGATTGGGAGTTTTGTTCTCATAAGTAATGGTCTAGCTATTAATTGGAGGCGTTTGATGCATGATTCAGCCAAGCCATTTTGTGTGTGTACATGAGCAACAGAATTTTCAACTGTTATCCCAATTGACATACAATAGTCTTTAAATACTTGTGAGGTAAACTCAGCAGCGTTGTCAAGACGAATAGACTTAATTGCATAGTCTGGGAACTGCGCTCTCAATCTAATTATTTGACCAAGTAATCTCTCAAACGCGAAGTTGCGAGTTGATAATAAGCTCACATGTGACCATCTTGTAGATGCATCTATCAAGACCATAAAATATCTAAATGGTCCACAAGGTGGATGTATGGGTCCACATATATCACCCTGAATACGTTCCAGAAATACAGGGGATTCAATTTTGATTTTACTTGGTGATGGCCTAATAATCAATTTTCCTTGAGAACAAGCAGCACATGAGAATTCTTTAAATGGAAGAATCTTCTGGTTCTTTAATGGGTGCCCATTTGAATTCTCAATTATCCTTCGCATCATTATTGATCCCGGGTGGCCTAACCGGTCATGCCAAGTAGTAAACTTATGTGAATCTGTAAACTTCTGGTTTACAATAGCATGTGCCTCAATAGCAGTAATGCATGTACAGTACAATCCTGGTGAATAAAACGGTAGTTTTTCCATCACACGCCTTTTACCATATTCAACAGTAATGATATATAGATATTCAATATTTTTCTCACTTGCAGTCTCAACATGATATCCATTTAGACGAATATCTTTAAAACTCAATAAGTTTCTTTGAGACTTTGAAGAAAACAAGGCATCATTAATAATGAACTTTGTGCCTTGGGGTAATAATATTGTAGCTCTTCCGGTGCCTTCAATTATCTTTGTACTACCCGATATAGTTGTGACATTTGTCTTACTTATATTTAAATGAGAAAAATATTTTCTATCTTTCAGAATTGTATGTGTTGAGGCACTGTCAGCGAGACATATATCTTCTTTATTAGCCTTGATTCCAAATGATTGTTGGGAAATATCCATGTTCTTCATTGCAAATAAAAATACTTTATTAGGAACAAAATTATTAAAGCAAGATAAAAATTACAAAGTAAAAATAAAAGTAAAACAAACATAATTTGAACTTTAACATATTTTCCTATTAAAATATATTTAGGGTGCCAGAAAATCAGCTGCATCGAGATGAGTTATATCAACAAGTTTATCGAACTCATCATCTCTATATGCCATATTTGCTTCAATATTGTCACTTGTACTGGCAAAACAAGCAACTTCATTATTATTTGTATAGTTTGCTTCAACTTTCCCTTTTCCTTTGATTGAAGCTTGGTATAGTTTGGCAAAGTGCTCAGGTGTACGACAGGTACGTGACCAATGACCTTTCAAACCACATCGAAAACATGGATTTTCAGTTTTCTTAAAATGGTCATTCTGAGCAATTTTGCCGTTCCCCTGCTTATGATCACTATTCCACTTCTGGTGGTTATGATGGTTATTGGAACGACCACCTTGAAAACGATTTCCTTGAAATCCACGACCACGACCTCGACCACGGCCGAGACCGCGTCCATGTCCACGGCCACGACTACCTCTGTCAAAGTTATTGTGGATCATGGCATTCGCTTCTGGGAATGGGGCAGATCCAGTAGGACGAGTTTCGTGATTTTTCATCAGTAGCTCATTATTTTGTTCAGCCACAAGAAGGCAAGAGATTAAATCAGAGTACTTTTTAAAGCCTCTTTCACGATATTGCTGCTGCAGGAGCACATTTGAGGCATGAAAAGTTGAAAAAGTTTTTTCAAGTAAATCCTCATCAGTAATCTTCTCTCCACATAGTTTCAACTTAGAAGATATTTTGAAGAGCATAGAATTGTACTCATTTACATTTTTAAAATCTTGCAGCCTCAAATGGATCCACTCATAACGAGCTCTGGGAAGTATTACCATTTTCTGATGTTCATATCTTTCCTTTAAATTAGTCCACAACTCAAGTGGATCTTTCACAGTTAGATATTCCGTTTTCAAACCTTCATCAATGTTATGACGGAGAAAGATCATAGCCTTTGCTTTGTCTTGGCTATTTGCATCACTATCTTTCACTATAGTACTTCCAAGATTTTTGGCATTTAGATGTATTTCAGTATCAAGCACCCATGATAAATAATTCTGACCCGATATCTCGAGAGCTGAGAACTCAAGTTTTGTGATGTTCGACATATTTGCAGCTAATATTTGACAAGAAGAAATAATTAATATTTTATTGATAGAGAATAAACATGAAATTAATTACGAATATCTAAAGCTATGCTAAACATTAGAAGAGGACAAATAATCATTCTCATCAGCAGAAATACACCATATTCTGCTGGACTAAAATCTACTACACATATCATTACAATTAGCAAGACGAGTACAATAATAATAAAGCTCAAGAGGGGAGACAACATTTCGAGTGTTATGAAGTTTTTCTCAAAGATAATATTTTGAGGTAAGAAAATATGTAGGAGTGTGTAAATAATGTTTGGGAAATCACCTCTTTATAGAAAAATTTAACAATCATTTTTTTTTTTACTTTATAATATAGCCGTTAAAAACTAGCCGTTGAGATTAAATAAATAAATAAATATATATATATATATATATATATATATATTTATATATTAAATATATATATATATATATATTTATATATAAATATATATATATATATATTTATATATTAAATATATATATATATATATATATATATTTATATATTAAATCACACATAATTATATGGTTAATAATATGTCTAGTGAAAATAAATTTTAGAAATATATTGTGTTTTATAAAAAGGGTATGAAATATGGTTATAGTTAAATCTAATAATTGAACCATTAGTAATAAATGGTAAAAACCTTTTACTTTGACCAATTAAATGTATATTTTACTTGGCATGACATATAAGTCATATATTATGGCTAGATAATCTACATGTAGATTTGTTTAATCATGTACGTAAGTTTTCTTTTGCATGTTGCATGAAAGTTGTCAACATTTGTTTGCTAAGAAATGACTTTATGCTAGGCTATTAAATATGCTTCAAGTTTTTCTTCTTTTGCAGCATAAAATGAGGAATTGCCATGAAAGATTTTGATAACCAAATCTTATTATTTTACAGGCTATGAAACATAGAATTTGACAATAATATAGCAAGTATGATCAATTCATATAATAAATTGGATAATAGCATATATGAACAAGATATAATAAATCATGTATATTATATTACTAAGTAATATATTATTGTATATAATTACATATTAAGAGGAGGTATTATCCATCCATTATATATAAGTAGATATTAATAGGAGGTATTAACCATCCATCATATATAAGTAGATATTAATAGGAGGTATTAACCATCCATCATATATAAGTAGATATTAATAGGAGGTATTAACCATCCATCATATATAATATTACGAGGGGCTTGGGCCATCCTTTTAGATGAATAAATACTTATAGATGGCATTAGCCTTCCTTAATAATTAACAACATAGTAAGTAGATATAATATATATTATGAGGGGGTTTAGCCATCCTCTTTAGATAAATAAGTAATCGGAGGTGACATTAGTCATCCACTATGATTACCAACATCGTAAGTAGAGATTAATGTAAATAAACTTAAGAACCTCACGTTTGCTTACCCTTAAGGAATTAGGATTAGAGCTAAGGGATTAGAATTAGAGCTTCGTGCTGATAACGTGTTATAAAATTAGATAAAACTAGAGATAAAATTATTGAGATAACTTTGAAGGAATTCTTTCTTTTCAATGTTTTGGTCAGTGAATTACAAATGAGTAATGCCCTATTTATAGGTAAAATATTACCATCTACATTTACTATGTAGATTAATGTAAATAAGTAAAAATTAAGTAAGAAAATTGCATCCCACATTCACACTTATTCACAACACTTAGTTACTTACAAACAAGAAATTAATTTTGAATTGGTAGGGTTTCATTTCAATGGCATGAGGTGTAATATTGAACAAGTGTTTGATACAATGGTAACCATGACATAAAAACGCGCCAAAATGATGTTTTCAGATTAACGCCCAAAACATGTTATATTTATGGGCCGGCGAGTAAGCCCATTATTTTATCCAAAAAAAAAAAAAAAGTAAGCCCATTATTGCAAACATCCATAATAAACATCGAAAATTGGTCAAAATTCCAAGGGATAATTACAGTTACAAGTACACACCACATCGAAGGAGTAAATACAGCAACACTCCCTCAGTTATAAAAAATCATAGATAGATCTTCTAACCTTAATAAAAATCAAAAAAACTTAACGAAAAGTTATAAAATGACTAAATTACCTATAACATTTTTGTTATTGTGTTTGCTACACATGAAATGAGCGGAATGATTAATTAAGTTGTTGTCCAAGTAATAAAATATTAACTTCTACTTAGAAATAAGAAAATGACTAACAGCAGAACCTAAATGTTAGACAAAGCCATTATCGAGGGAATATCTCTATAATTTCTAATAATAGATGGAATTTTGCAGTATTTTCCCTAAGTTAGGGGAATATAAATGTGATTATCCAAATTCCAAAATGTGATCTGACTGGTGAGTAGTCATGACTCATGAGTGTCTGTCTCATTTTAATTTTGTCCACGTAAGTTTAGAGTCACTATAACATTTTTTTTATGTCGACAAAATCTGATAAATATTTTTTTAATTATTTTCTTATAGTATATAACATACAAATTAAATAACTCCACATATAGTTCTATGATCTACTATTAATAGATACACGTGACAGGCTTTGGCAATGGCCTGAATCGCCTGATGCAGGCCTTGGAAAAACCTTATGGTATGGATTCAAAGTAATGTTGTCTTTATTCTTTCTTGCATGCATGCCTTTAGTCCTAAGAGAACCAGGTGTCTCATGGACATGGTCATTTCGATTTTTGATTTGATTTATACTAATAATTTATTTTTAGTCGACTTCGAGTATTAATCAATGGATTTCAAAATATTTGGGATATATCCACATAAAATAAGGACAAGAATGACCAGGCTGCGATGATGACAAGGGGAAATTTGGTTTTTCTTTGAATAGTAATATCTAGGTAAAGAAAACTTAATTAATTCTACCTCTTAGCTAGGGGAAAATTCGATTTTTACGTACTCCCATAAATTTGGGATGAGATCAAACTTGTTGATATTTTTTAAAAGATCCGAAGTTATGGTTCGGGTTCTTTAAGGGTCGTTTTACCAAATCAAAAAAATCACATGCTCACATATATAGTTTGCACAAACATGAAACATTCTTTTCGGATTCTCGCTTGTTCATGACGTCTAAATATTGGCTAGTACCACACAATTACAATTTCTCCATGATCTTGATCTATCTTACTACTTTATTCTTCTTCAATTTTGTGGTATTTTTTGGGAAAAAAACTAATATAACTATATATTTAAGGTAAGAGGTTAATTAATTTCGTGCCAAAATCAAGCTATAAGGTCTAATTTTCCTTCTAATACCTAATCCTAACAGAAATTACGGAGAAAATTAAAGGAGGAAAAACTAACTAATGAACTAAAAATTATAAAATTATTAGGTCAAATGAGTAACATATACATCTTCATCATGATTAGAATTTCCATGTTTTGATACTATTTTTTATATTTTTACATTGCTATCAGTGAGGAGCCCACATGATTAGTTTAAAATTATTTTCTTAGATCTTTTCTTTTGAGGCGATTTCCAGCCATATTCTTTGACTCTCAAAACGCCATCTGTGTGTGTTACTTTTCTTTTTTTCTTTGGTATTTTAATTTGGCCATATTATTGCAATGTCTTATCTAATGCTTCTTCTTCGTCGACATAAAAAGGGTGAGCTAATATTTGGCCACGTTTCAAGCCATTGATCTCTTAATTTTCACTTTTCTTATCTGTTTTATTTGAAAAAGATAAAGCAGAAAATGACATAGGATCGAAGAAAATAAATTTGTGTTCAACCACCTGCTTAATTTCTAACCATAGACACTTTCTTTTGTCAAAAAGCTTCAAACAGAACATATGATAAAACAAAAAGGTATATGCTTATGTTACCCAACCAAAAGAAAATCACACAGCCAACAAAAGGAAAATTAATAATAATAATAATAATAATAAGGGAAAAAATTATTTGCAACTAACTTTTTACTTTTTTGAATTTATAATTTAAATTATTTTGGACTTATACTTGCAATCTGAACTTTTCAGTTTTTTTGAATTTACAATCTAAACTATTTCAGCTTTTAATTGTAACTTGAATTTTTAAAATTTTTTAAATTTCAAGTTTAGGTTGCAAATTCAAAAAAAATTGAACAGTTCAGGTTGCAGTTATAAGTCCGACATAGTTTAGATTGCAAATTCAAAAAAAGTAAAAAATTCAGGTTGCAAGTAATTTTTTTCTGTAATAATAATTACCGAGTTTCCAAGTTATGCATTAAATACAATAGATCCTCTTAAGGTTTCAGAAATTACCAATACTCCCTGATAATTCATTTCAGAAACTACCAATATCCCCTAAACATTCCAGTATCAATATTGGCTCTCTCGTTTTAAAAAAGTAAACTAGTTTTTAACACCTGCGTTGCATTGAAAAATTAATTTATAATTATAAATTTAATATATTAATATTATTATAGTTTATATATTAACAACTTGAATATATATCACAAATTTAACATACTTTTTTTTTATAAATTAATATATATATATTCTCTACGTTGCACCGGAAAATCTATTTATAAAATATATACTATTAAATAAATTGAATCATATTTTGTTATATAATTATTAACAATATATATAAATAATTAATTCATAATTTAAAACACACACCAAAATAATTCTTTTTATAAAATAATTATACTCTATATGTATGAAAAAACTCATTTTAAATATATAAAAATAGTAATATGATATGATTTTGTATTTGTAATAGAGGGAATATATTTATATATATATAATTTTTTTTTAAAATCACGCACACAATCAATATAAAAATATTGAAATAATAATTAAAACATATTAAATATTTAATAATAGACCATATAAATAATTATTGGAATCTCTTGTATAATTGATATTATTTTTTTTATTGAATAATTTATTATAATCAAATGGTTCTATTTCTCAATCTTTCTGACTTGCTCCTACGGAACCAAGGTCGAAAAGATTGAAAAAATCAGTCATTCACAACCACTGATGAAGGATTCCTCAAAAAGTTAAGGATTAGTAATCTTTTTTCGAAATCGAATGGATTCGGTATTATACATACGCGAGGAAGGTAATCAAAAAGAAAGAAGATGAGTTCTTCTTTCTTTTATCACTTAGTAGCCGGATTATTTTATACAATAATATTCATTTCATTATTGAAATTTCCTTTATATTATGGTAATATTAATATTTATATGTAATAACTTAATAAATTTATTCATATTGAAATTAAATATAATTTTTTCACCGCAAAATGGAAATGAAACACGTGTATTTAGAGATTTTTTCTAAAAAAAATCAACTATTTATTTATTTTATAATATTAAGGTAATAATAAAATTTAATTAAACTTATATTCTAAAAAATATACATAATTATGTGACCCCAAAAATAATTAAAAGAAATTTTGAAAATACAATTACATGATAGATAAAAAGAATACAAAAAAATTATTAAGTATAGAATTAAATAATCTTTTACCCAAATATTGTTAATATTTTGTGAATGGTAATTATTCTATACTATGCTTTCATGTACAAATTGAATATTATATCTAAACTATAAATAGTTTTAAGCTTCCCTTCAATCATATATATATTTTTTAGCATTTAAATTTAAAGTTCATAATAATTAGCAAAGCTTATTAAAATTTACTTAAAATTATTTCTTGAATGAAATTTTCAATATCAATATTGTATAAAGTAGTTATATAATTCTATAATTAAATAGGAGTTATAATTTTTTTTTAATATAAACCAATATATGGAATGTCAATTAAATATATATGTAAGTTACAAAAATCACAATTAATGAACTTAATTATAGAAATTATCTACATGACAAAATGAACTAATTTTAACTAATCCAACTCATTAACACATAAGCATATTTTCTAAAATATCTCACTCATTCATATTCATATTCATTTTCATATATATATATATATATATATATGACTATGACAAGGTGCATCCATTTAATGAGTTGGAAAAAACATCATTAAATTAATGCTCCACTTCATAATCCAATTTTTGATTAATCATTATGCTAATAGTAAATGCACCAGCATTACCAAATATATCAAATTTCAAAGTAAATCACCAGAGATTTCCTACAAAAACAAGAGAATATAGACAAATTATACCCAGATTTACCAAATATTGCACTAATCCATTACATTGTCAAAAGACAAAATAAGATTTATGCAACACATTACAACACCAAAGAGATTCAGACATATATATTCATCTCTTCAGTGAGATCTCAACAGTGAAATCAAATGGCAAAATATACACAGGGCTTATATTTAAAAACGCAGAGCCCTTTTACACACAAAACAAAAGAAAAAACTAAAAAAAAAAAAAGACAGCTGGAATATATTTACAAAACCAGAAAAAAAAAAAAAAGAGCAAGAGAAGTAGACCCCTTATTCACTGTTGAATATATCTCTACATCTAAGCAATTGCCATGGCATTGCCTTCTTTGAGAAGGATCTTATTATCATCTTTGGTCAATGCATTAGATTTAACAGCAAATTCTTCCACTCTCTCTTCTTTTGTTGAATTTGGTACCAAAGTTCTTGGTAGTTGAATTTGATCAATTTCAGCCAATGCCAAAAGCTCTGATTCTTCTAAACCTTTAGCCGGGCCCAGGCTGCATCGAGGCGTTCCATGTTTTGCCAAAGCATCCCTAAATTTCTTGATCTGAACACAACAATTGTATGATAAAAATCAGATCTTTATGTTCTTTTTGAAAAAAGATTTAATTTTTCATATTTTTTCCTTTATCAAGAGATCGAAACTGATGTTTTGCCAAAGTATCCCTAAATTTTTTGATCCCAATACAACAATTGTATATTAATCAGATCTTCATGCAATTTTTTGAAAAAGATTCAATTTTTCATTTTTCTTCGTATTCAAGAGATCGAAAAGGATGGATTTC
The DNA here is from genome assembly GCA_958496215.1 of Verbena officinalis. Lineage (NCBI taxonomy): Eukaryota > Viridiplantae > Streptophyta > Magnoliopsida > Lamiales > Verbenaceae > Verbena > Verbena officinalis. The sequence continues at coordinate 6,184,308 of OY292385.1, forward strand.
GATTACGTACTGTTGCATTGGTGCAACTGAAGCTACAAACTCTGCCATCTGCACCACTGTAGAATCTAAAGAAGGGCAAAACATGAACGCGAAGGGCATAGCACATGGCTTTATGTTCTTCATAATTAACCTTGAGAAAAGTGGCATTCGGATTCGATTCAGCCAGTTGGCAGATCTGTCAACATTTGGATAATTAAAAATCCGTAAGTCTAATTTTCTTGGCTAGACTGATAATTACGAGCACATTATACATTAGAAAATCAAAATATGTTTATTCAGCCATAAATGCATATAATTTAAAAAAGATTAAAATAGTGGTAATTATTGTACCTTAGGATGCAAAGCTTTGCAACCACCACAACCAGGAGAATAAAAGTCAACAATAACCAATCTATCACCAGCATTCAACAAATGATCCACAAGCTCTTGTGCTGAATTGATTTCTATCATGTTTGGATGAAGGGATTTTTCCCACCATTTCTGAGCTTTGCCAAAAGAAAGCGTTACTTGTGCCTGAAATAACCCACAAAATTAATTATTAAGAAAACCAGAGAAAAAAATAAAAATGAGTTACATCTGAAGGGGCAAAAATGGAAAAAAAGAATTGTCAGAAATGTAAAAAAGAAACAGAAAACTCACATGAACAGGGTCCATTTTTGGTGATTTACAATTGAAATTGCCAAAACTTTTCTGATCTAACGCATCAAGGGTTCTTCCCCAAAGCTCCTTCGGATTTGATTCCTTGAATTGCAGAGAAGAAGAAACCCTAAGAGATCCTTCTCTTCTGTTATTGATGATAATATTACTGGACCCAGAAAAAGAAAAACCCGCCTTCAAACAAGACATGTTTCTGAAGATTTCGGCGACCTTTTCAACCGTTATAGCATCAAAAAAACTCAGAAATGAAAAACAAAACCCACAAAATATATACTCTGTTTTACAATCAAGAACCCTTTTTTATGGTCCTTAATCAACAAAAGAAACTCAGAAACTTAAATCCAACAAAGACCCTTCAATGAAAGATTATTCTTTTCTGAGTTTTAGAGAGAGAAAGAGAGCTGGAAGGAAAAAGGGTTTGTGGTTTTGTCTTCTTGAAGTTTTGAAAATGGAGTAATCGGAGAAAATGAGAAATTTTTCTTGAGGCAATTATCTAAAAGGGAAAAAGGGCAAAGAGTAGAAGGTGGGGTCAAAAGATTTTGCCTTATCCAAAACGTCTCTTTATTAATAAATAATTTTTTTCCTCCGCTTTCTCATGAAAATTTTGGTCTAATTTAAGCTTTATCTTTATTATAAAAACGAAATGATAAAAAAGAATGCAAGAAATATATCATAATATACTTTTAGGAAAACTTGTGATTTTATCCATTAACTTTATAAAATTGGAATTTTTGGGACAAAGTGTCTAGAAATGGATTTTTTATCTCCTAACTTTAAAAAAATATGTATATCAAGAACAAAATCTGTCTGAATTGGACTTTCTTGTCTGAAAAAGTCACGTAACTAGAGGTATTTAGTAAATATTTTTTATCTCAAACCACTGCTAGGTAGTTAAAAACAACAATTTAAGTCAGAATTTCCTAGCTATCAGAACTTTTTCAGGCGAGAAAGTCTTAACTTCAACGAATTTTAATATGCAATTTTTTTTTAAGTTAGGGGATGAATTATTCATTTTTATAAACTTATGTCCCAAAAATTTCAATTTTACAAAGCTGAGAAATGAAACTACAAAATTTTCCCTACAAATTATTTCATGTATTAATTTTCAATTCATAATATATGAAATTAATCATTTTAAATGCAAATAATTGAGATAGAAAGAATTTTTTGAACAAGTAATGGGAGTTTGGCTGCCTTACTTTTAGGATTTAATTTGGTATAAAAATGATTTTTAAGAAGTTTGGATTTTTATTTTATGGATAAGAATGCTAAATTATCGTAATTAGGTACTTTGGGGTAGTTAAAAAGAAGTTCTCCTTATGAATAGTCGTTTCCTCGCGTAGCTGACTCCGTCTAAGTTATATGTAAAAAATAAAATGGGATAGTGAAAAAGGCTGGGTGGGGTTTAGTCAATTTTATACAAAGAAAAATGCTATTTATTAGGATAATGGATAACTTTTTTTGGAAATTTTGGAGGATAAACTTTTTCATGTTATCCAAAAAGTACGAGATTTGCTTAGATTAGTTATGATAAATCGTGATTATTAGGTGTTGATCAGTTAAATTACATACAAAATGATTTGTTTTTTTCAAAGGAAATGTTGTTACGAACGAACTTTTAAACCAAAATTTTGTATTTCTAGTTATGTAGTTTTGAGTATGATTACCACTAAACACATGTAAGTATTTTTTCTAATTAATCTAAGTTTAGTTTGATTTTATAATTTTTTTTAACCAAAAATCGGTCGAGAAAGACCGTAGGGTTGAAAGAATACCCCACCTTATATACAAGATCCTTAAATCGGAAAGTTCAGCAAATACATCGACAAAATGAAAAATAAAGCAACAAGCATCCTAATCAACACAAAAATACAAAAGAAGAAGCAAAGAATAGTAATTTGTTGGTTGTTATTGAGGTTTACAATTATGCATGGCTTAATAATGAATTGTGAGCTATAATAAAAGTCTACCAAAAAAAGTTATTATAGTATGTTGTAATAATATGATTATAAAAAAAAACAAAAAAATTACGAAATTTTAATTTCAATTATCCCGTCGATATATTATTTGTCGGACAAAATTGTAGTGGCAACATTAATAGGTGGCCTATTGTTTTGTGTGGAGCATCATAATTTTATTAAATTTATTATTCCACCGAATAAAAGTTGTCCATAAGTAGACCACAATTGTCCATCACATCCAATTTGAGGTTCGCCATTTAGGCACGTCGATCCTTATTCCTCCATTTCTATGTACATAATTCGATTTTGGATATGAAAGGCGAAAGCTTTGTATGTATTTAATTAGGGAAAATAATCTTTTTTTTCATGAAATATCACAATTTTTGCAATTTGTTTTTTAATTCTTATCCCCTAAAGTTGTAAGACCCCGTCGAATTCAAAACAGAGGGGCGAAACGCCCGTTTGATGTGGCGAAAGGCTATGCTACAGGAAGGAAAAAAAAGTATGAATATATTTTATAACTATTTAATTTTATATGGGTGTAAATATAATTATTTGACTACGAGCATTCTGAGTTATACTTTTTAGCAAACCCTTTGGATTCTAAGTATAATTTTTCAAAAGAAACAAGATATTTTGAGCAAAACCTTGGAGGAGAATGCACTGAGTAACGAGTGCAGCAGAAAGCACACCTGTGTGGATAAAATATAAAAGTTGGCCCATCTCTACATTAATTGATGCGGGGACAAACTTATTTAAATTTATTCGAATACTTTTCAATATTTTTCGATAAATTTTGTGAAAAATATACAATGCAAATGAAAATCTAAAATTATGTATTATCTCAATATATATATATATATTTCATCAATATTGTTAATTTGCATTAAGAAGCACATAAATTATCCGAATTGATTGGAATTATTCTTTTGGTTTTTTTTATGTAAAAGGAAAATAAATAATTCTAGAAGCTACTTTTCTTTTAATTTGTGGGGTCACGAAAAATCTTGTTATGTGGTTAAAATATATTTTGGATATGAAAAAGTTTGTTGGAAACGTGATATTGGATGAAGACGTAACTAACTAACTACTCAATTCTGGATGATGTTTGGCTTAATTTATATTTTATACAAACTTCCAATGTTATGTTAAGATCTCCTTACCAAATATCAGGGATTTGAATCCTAGTTTTGGATATAAAGTAATTTTAAGTTTCTGGTTATTTGTCTTATCTTTTGAGATGCCTACAATAAAGCAAGGGAAATAGTCACTGTAGTCGACAGTAAATGCTCTAATCTAGACAAAAAAAAAGGATAATTATACTTACACCCCCTCAACTTATAGGTAAATATAGCTAGACCTCCTATACTATTGGAAATTACAGATAAATCCTCTAACCCTAATGAAACCTTAGAAACTTAACGAAAAGTTGTGAAATGACTAAATTATCCATAATATTTTTGTTATAGTGTTTGTTATGCATGAAATGAACGAAGTAAGTAAGTTATTGTCGGGTTAATAAAACGTTAGAATCTACATGGAAATAAGAAAATGACTAACAGCAGGACCTAAGTGTTAGATAGAACCATAGTTGAGGGGGTGTCTCTGTAATTTCCAATAGTACAAGGGGTCTAGCTGTATTTATCCTTAAGTCGAGGGGGTATAAGTGTAATTATCCCAAAAAAAAATGTCCTGAGCATTTAGTAAGGGCACTTTTGATAGGGTATTTAAGCCCACTCATAGGAGTTTAATTAAGTTATTTTAAGTTGTTGTTTGATAGCATTCATTTAGTGATGCAGACCTTCTGATTTGAAGTGTGCCCGCTGATTTGGGGAGATTGAGTGTAACATTGGAAGATTCTTCCCGCTCCCGGATATTGTGGAATTGAACGATTATGAACTCTTTTTTTTTACATTATTTTTTTCTATTTCATATCTCTCTCCACTTTTCCATCCACGTTTATTGTTTGTCTTCATTTTCTTTTCTCTCTTCTATTTTTATTTTACGTGATGCATATCAAACATATATGAGAATTTCAAGAATTTCATATTATTGACTTAAAATTTTTTTTTTTTTTTGGACGGAACTTTAAATGATTGGTTGGTGCACGTAACTCAACTATCTTAAGTTAGTAAAATTATAGAATTTTTAAATACTGAATGAGAGTCTACATACCCTATCAAAATTGAAAATATACCGATACTTCATGGTGCAAAAATTATATGAAAGAAGGAGAAATATAAATTATTATTGAGACAAAAACATTATGGGATATATACGAAAAAAACTCTTGAAATTAGGTCTTTTTTCTAAAACACCTTGAAATCTTAAAATGTTACGAATACCCCCATAAGTTAGCGATTGACGATTTTTCATTAGTTTAGGGGTATATGTAATATTTTGTAAATTAAACCTCAGCGTAACTTTCAAATATTTCAAGGTTTTAGGGAATAAAGATTTTTGTAACTTGCCCTTTGAAGTGCATGCTCAACGGATCCCTGTCCTTGCACCAAAAATTTGACAGGCATCACATCTCGGCTTTCCCATTTTGCTCTCATTGGTGCAGTTCCTCTTCAATTTCATGAACTCCAGCTTGGCCTTGGTGGGACTACCGATCAAGTGTTGCTGAAGAGTCAGCTTACTCGAGCAGCTCACTTGACAGATTTCATCGACCACATTATCAGCTGGTTTTTTCGTCATTTTACGAGATGATGATTGTAGGAATTGGATTTGTTTGTTTGGTGCTGCAGTTCCTCTTTATATCAGAAAGGGTTTTCGCTCGGCTTTGGGAAAAGTTTAGGTTTTTGAACCTAACATGAGCAATGTGTTGGTAAAAACACGCGAGTTAGCAATGAGATTATCACTAAAAACTAGAAAATAATAACAATGGTGAATTACAGTATTCCAAAGGTTTACCATAATTACAAACCCCCCCCCCCCCCCCCCTATATTTTCCAAAATTACTGAAAATTCACACCTAAGCTTTCGTACAGTTATAAATTAAAGGGTTTTTTTTGTTATATTTTGTATAAATTGAAAGGGCAGGTATTTGTAGGATTTTCGTAATTTGTGAAATCTCAGGGGATTTTTGAAAATAGTGGGAGTTTGTAATTATGGGAAACCTTATGAGTATTGTATGTAATTCGCCCTTATTGTTATTATGGATAATTACAGCCAAACCCCTGAATAATGTGCAAAATACAGCAAGAACCCTCGGGTAACGCCGTCCACAATACCCTAATGGAAGCTGTAAACGGCCTGTTATGCCCTCGGGTAACCCCTGAGTTTTGCACTAAATACAACCAGCACCCTCAATGTATCTTCTTTAGCCGATGTTAGGTTTTTGGAGTCTTATTGTTCATCTGAAGACTGTGTCTGTCATGTTAAAAATCAAAATAATTAATCAGACAGAAAGAAAATTATATACATTTCATACAAGAACTCCGTATCGGATTGTACCTGCACGAAGAAATTATACTGCAGGGTGTTATATGCATGAAACCATGTATTAATTCTAAAGAGATCGAAAGTTAAAGGAGTAAAAGAAAGGTATTAGAGAAGATACATGGAGTGAACTTTGGTGAAATGCAAGAAATTAGTTCTGTAGACTTGAGGTGGGGGGCCATGTTCATCCAATCCCCGAAGCTTGCAGTTCGGCTTAGGGTCCTGCCGGCGGCTTCATTCTTGCAATTAACAGGGGATTTTGAAATTTAGGCATCACAGAGTAGAAAAAATTGAGGATATTATTATAGTCATAGTGAAATGAGATATAGGTAGTATTTGCTAACTCTAAGAAAAAGCGTTTTTATGTTTTTAGCTTAAAACAAGGGGTTAATAGAGGTTAATCCTATTTTAAAAATTTCTATAGCGTTTGTTCGGTAGAGGTTAATTGAGACGGAAAAATTTAATAAACTAGGATAATAGTAAAGGGCGATATAATTAATTGAGATGGAAAATTAAATGAACTAGGATAATATATTAATATATAGTGAGGAAGGATATAATTAGTTAATATTATTTTCATAGTTGACTACTATATTATACCCGTGCTAATAATCACCGAGTGGTATAACTTAGCAGTTCGGCTATATACTAACTTAACCAGAAAGGTCTCAAATTTGAGTTCGTAGGAAGAATGCAACTATTATTAATATGGAGAGCTTTACACCTTAGTGGTCTGATCCCAACTAACCTATATAAATAGGCTTGAAAAACAAAACAAAAAAAAAACTTATACCCGTGCCTTTTTTTTTTAATTTCTCAACAAATTCTTACACGTTCTTTTCTTTCTTATTTCTGCTCTCTTTCTTTTTTGTTTTCTTTCTCTTTTTCAACTCTTTCCTTCTAACTATCTATCTTATTATTCAAACACTTTTATTCTTTTATTTTTTTTAATTATATTTATATTTTTACTCAATATTAATTTAGTATTGAAAGAAATTTAATGCTTATATAACTTAACAAATATTTATAATTTTATAATATTAATTTAAAGTAATACTAAATTATAGTTTATTTATTTTGCACACGAATTCAGTGTTTGTTAGTTATTTTAAAAAATATTTTATACAAGTACCAACTTAAATTTGAACAAAGACTATAAACAAAGCCCAAATTTGAACATAGCGATGGACTTCCTGAATCCTGGCACATTAAATTGGCCAGGATAACTTCTAGGCCGAAATCTGGAAACAGAGTAGCCAGGCCCAACAGACTAATTCCATGTATTTACTTATTAGGAAAAATAATATTTTGTCATTCAAAACTATAGCATTTTTCCCATTTTATTATCTAAACTGTTTTTTTTTATAAATCATCATCCAAACAATATAAAATTTTACAAGTTGTCATCTTCAGTGGAATACTCCATCTATTTAATCATGTATAGGGATGCACAGCGAGCCGGCTCGGCTCGCGAGCTGGTCGAGCCGCACTCGAGTTGACTCGGCTCGAGCTCGAGTCCCACCAATCTCGAGCCGAGCTAAACCGAACCCGAGCTTTTCATCAAGTTCGAGCCTCTATGTTTCAGACTCGAGGCGAGCCGAGCCTCTCGAACTTATATATATAGATTATTATTATCATTTTAACTATAAAAGAAAAAAAACAAAGCCCTATTGAATTCCCAAAACTCATCCGACACTATTTCCCGTTTCACAAATAACAATTCTCTAATTAGGCATGTATGCTCAAAAGAAGAAATCATGTACTAATTACTACAACTTTTGACAGTTAAAACAATAAATCAGCTATTTCAGTTAGATTAATGACTTAATGTTGAATATCTTTTCGAGCAATCCTATATATATAAACACACATATGTGTATGTGTTTGTAACTTAATTAATAAACTTATTCACAACATTCCTCTACGCCTGAGCTCTTGTTTAGCAGCATGTTGTCTTCTCTTGAGATGCATCTCAAACAAATCTTCATTCATGCAGGGAACCAAGCACAACTCGCAGAATATCGGCTTTTTAGCAGTAATCTCATTCCCTGTGGCGCCATTTTTCTTGCACGCCTCCAGTTCGTGCAGTTTGTTCTTATGTTTCTGCCCTTTGAAGTGCATGTTCAACGCATCCCTGTCCGAGCACCAAATTTGACAGACGTCACATCTCGGCTTTCCCCTTTTGCCCCCGTTGCTGCAGTTCCTCTTCAGTTTCATGAACTCTAGCTTGGCCTTGTGGGGCCTACCGATCAAGTGTTGATGAAGAGTCAACTTACTCGAGCAGCTCACTTGACAGATTTCGCAGACTAAAATTATCAGCTGGTCTTTTGATCATTTTACGAGATGGATGATTGCAAGAATTGGATTTGATTCTCTGGTGCTGCTTTTCTCTTTAAATTGGAACAGGTTTTTGTGGGAACATTCAGCTTTGGGAAAAGTTTTGGCTTTTGAACCTAACATGAGCAATGTGTTAGTAAAAACATGCGAGTTAGCAATGAGATTATCACTAAAATTAACAATAAGGGTGAATTATGTACAGTGCCCCTAAGGTATGGCATAATTACAAAACCCCCCCTCTATTTTCAAAAATTACAGAAAACTCCCTAACATTTCAAACAATTACGAAAATCTTACAAAATACCCCCTTATACAAAATACAACAAAAAAAACCCTATAATTTGTAACTGTTTGAAGCCTTAGGGGGGTTTCAGTAATTTTTTTTAAATATAGGTGGTATTTTGTAATTATGGAAAATATTAAGGGTACTGCATGAAATTCGCCCCCATTATTATTACAGTTAGACCCCTGAATAATGGGCTAAGTAGCAAGACCCGTCAGTTATTGCCCCCATGAGGGTAACGGTCTCCACAATGCCCTAATGGAAGGTGTAAACTGCCCGTTATGCCCTAGCTTTAAACCCAAGAAGAAATGGATAATTACAGATAGACCACCCTCTGAGTTTTGGGCTAAAATTCAGCCAGTACCCTCGAGTTTTGGGAAATTTTAATAACAAGATAGGCACCTGAAATTTTTCATCTGAAAGCTTGCTTGGACCTATCCAATCTTTTTTAGCTGATGTTAGGCTTGTGAGATATGATTGTTCATGTGAAGAAGTTCTCTGTCATGTTCCAAAATTGCAATAATTAATCAGACAGAAAGAAAATATAATACATTTCATACAAGAACTTTGTATACTAAGCTCAAACCACTCACAATTTTTACCAAAGTTTGTCCCATGTGATTCTGAGGTGTTTGTGATGATGGACTTGTAGGGGTAGGATGTTCATTCGAAAAGTATACCTTGCACGGAGAAATTATACAGTGTGGTTAGATTAGATGCATTAAAGCACGTAATAATTCTAAATGATGTGAAGTTAAGTAGGAAAAGGTATTAGAGAAAGATACATTGAGTGAACTTTGGTGAAGTGCATGGTTCTGTAGACTTGTATCTGAGGTGGGGTCCATTTTCATCCAATCCCCAAAGCTTGCAGTTCGGCTTAGAGTCCCACCAGCTTCGTTCTTGCAACATGGGATTTTGAAACATTAGGTATCATAAAGTAGAAAAATTGAGGATATTATAATAATGTAAGGTGAATTTAGGCAGTGTTTGAAAATTAATGTCTTTCTGCTTTTAGCTTAAAAAAAGCTGTAATAGAGTGTTTTGTTTTGCTGTTTTTGCTAAAATAAGCTAGGAGCACCTTGAGGGGTGATTTTTGCAGCTTCCATATTCTTCCCTTTTCTATTATTGAAAAGTGTTTTTGTACTCTTTTTTCTTTTCCACACACTCCAACTTTTACAACTTATGCTTTTCCAAAAGCAGAAGTTTTTTCAAACACCTGCTTAGCAATTCATGTATAGGAAGTACAATCTCTATTTCCAACCTTGTTTCGATACGCTAGCTCTCTCTCGGTTGCTAGTTCCAAAGAAGATGAATCCCACCGTCTCAGGGTCCCCACCGGCTTCTTTGCAGCAACATCGGATTTTGAAATATTAGGAGTAACAAATCAGGAAAAATGAGGGTATAATAATGCTAATAAATATCAGATAACATAATTTTGTCTTCCAAGTCCCAAACCAAATAAACATATATAGGAAATATAATCTCTGCTTCTAACCTTGTTTCGATATGCTACCTCTCTCTCAATTGCTACTTCAAGTGGTGACAAATCCAACTTTTTCTCATCAGCCATTTCTCTTTAAATCCCTTCAAGAAACATTCAGACACAGTATTAATCATACATGTAGAGAGGGGTTGATATGTAATAATATCTTCAACCAAAAGGGGCATAATAACTCGTAAAAAAAAGATATCTTTTGAAACAGGGCTTAGAGCTTTGGAATAGTGATTGAACTTGTAATGCAGCCACTACACATCATGATCAATACAATTACAATCCCATGAAACAAATTAACTGAAAATCCTTCAAGAAATTCACAAAAACTGTAGCGTCGAATCAAACACACACATACATAAATATAATCATTTCAAAATAGTAAATTTCTTGCAAAAAGTTAATTAAAAATAAAGTAAAGAATTTGAAGATGGTTACTTATTAAGGGAGAAAAGACTGTAAAAATGAAAAGACTTGAGGTATACTGAAAAAGCAACCAACAATTAGAAAAAACTTTTGGGTTTAGAAATTAATGGGATTATTAAGTACAGCAAAAGGACTTGAAACACATAATGCATGCATGTGTTCAGATTTTAATGGAATGTTTTTAAGAGTTCTAGACTCTCATAAAGGCTAAATGTCAAATTAAACTATTTAATAAGTTATTAGTTTTATTCAAGAAAAATCATTGAAAATTTTAAATATGGTTTTCGAGGGCAATACATCTTTAATTTCCTAAGTTTTATTTATCTGATCAGATTTTTATCAAACAATTTGAAGCCCATAATTGTTATCAAATCAAATCCAAAGTTCGAGTTATTGCTTAAACAAGAAAGAAAAAAGTCACATAAATTAGGTCTAAATTCAGCATTATCTGGAGAAAGGTAATCAATTGTTTATCCTACACAGTAATTGAAAACAAAAAGATTGAAAGCTTCTTAAGAAATATTCAAGGAAAAATATAAATAGAAAAAAATAATTAAAAATTACTTGAGATTGAGACTTTATAATTTACGTCTTCCCGAGAAACTCTTGCTAAAAATTTAATCTCAAATTTTGCACAAGCACATTAACAATTATAAACAATTTGTACGTAGGCCACAAATAATAATCTCAGATGCAGTCCAAAGTTGGAGCAATATAAACAAGAAAGGAAAAAATGTCACATAACTTGTATTTTTTACAATTTCACCATCGGGACCTTGCAGCCTTACTTACTCTTAAAGGGGTATGCGTAAAAATTTTCAGGGCTATTATGTATATATTTTTATGTTTCAAAAGAATATTTGTAAGATTTTAAATTTTGAATGATTTTTTAGATTTTTAAACGAACTTCAAGAGAACTTATGTAACTATCCCGTAAACGAATTGTTAGGCTTTAAAAAGGGCTTTTGTGTGAGTGAAGAAGAATGAAGTACGCTCTTGTCCTCAATTTCAAGTTCCCTTTATAGTAATTGAATATCAGGTTCTCATACTTGAGGAGGACTGATACTACCCCACCTGACAAGTTTCGTAATCTTCGAAACTCCATAGCTTTTCTCGTAGTACGTAGACTTCATTTCTCCATTTTTTGCAGGCTCAGAAACATGTTGATGGGCAGCAGTAGAAGCTCTTCTAAAAAAGCAGAAGCCGATGTAAATTACAAAAAAGCGCACGTGAAATGGAGGACAAGGCGTACGGCGACATTCCCCACCACCCACTTGTTTATATTAGTATTATGATGCACCGACACTTCTAAAAAATTCACTGTACAGTAAAGTGTCATAGATTTGTTTCAAACAGCTGTCCTACTGATAAATATCGAAAATTCAATGTAGCTATGTCCGTGCATTATAGGAAGAAGAGATTTATGTTCTCATAATTTATGATCATAATAAAACCAGGAAATAAACACAGTAACACAAGGCTGTCTTTTGGATTATCTACAAGATCAACTAAAAAACAATATTAGGGATTATCACCAAATCAATAAAAAAATATTAAGTAATTAAAGAGCAGGAAAGAGATGGAAATTAAACCCTATAAACACAAGGGTATATATATAGGGAAGAAAACATTCAGAATCATATTGCTGCAAATAAATAAAATGCAACATGAAATTGTCAATCTAGCTATTCTGAGTAAAGAGACTTCAATTTTTCTTTTTCCTTTTTTTTTTTTTTGTTTTACCTAGCTATGGTATTTGCATTTTTTGACCCAAAGCTCCCAAAGAGACTTGTAAAATATACAAATAACGAGCAGAGCAGAGAGGAATGGACAAAATCGGGAGGCTAATATGGGTATTTCACTAGTTAGCAGTTCTATACAGCTTCGGTGAGAAGAAATTTCAGCTCGAATCCGGTTCACAAGATTTCACCAATCCATTACTGCAAAATAATATAGAGCACTTATTAAAACTCTTTTATGTATCAGATCATGTAACGGCATCAGACTTAGCATTTCGTATTCTTACCTTAATTTAAAGGAGTGTTTTGATCCTCCACAACTGCAGAAACAGTCTCTTTATGAATTTTGGCATCAGAAGATAATGAAATATTAGTATTATTCACATTATTTTCAGCATTATTGTCAGGTGCTACAATGGGTGGTTCTGAGGCTCCAGGAACCTGAAAATCATCAAATCAATATATTAGGAAATTTTGGTGTAGGAAATATTTAAAGGAGCAAATTTTCAAATTAAAAAAAACCACATAATTGGCTCGAGAAATTAGATCTTCCCTTCTTCAACATGTAAGTCACTATATTTTCATTGTGAAATAAAAATATATTTTTTTTACGAAAGGGTCAAAAGAACCTTAGGGATAATTACTAACTACCCTGAGGTATGACCTTACAAAAAACGTCATGAGGTTTCAAAAATTACTGACTCCCCCCTGAAGTTTTAAGTCCTAAAGGAATAACTAACAGTGATGGTAAAGTTACCATGTTGCCCTTGACGGAAAGAGCTGAAAGAACAAATAAAAAAGGTTGTTTTTTGAAAAAACATCATTATCCTTTATCTTAAATGAATGTTTGTTACTAACGACTAGTGAAGTTTGTAAGAAAGTGAAACCTCAGGGGGGGTTGGTAATTTCTGACACCTCAGGGTTTTTTTGTTTTTAGGCCATACATCAGGGATAGTTGGTAAATATCCCAAAACCTTACCTCTTGGGGAATTGAAGATTCAGCAGCTGCAGGAGTTTTTATTTCTGAAACAGCTTCAGCTTCTTCGTTTTCTTTCTGAACAGCTTCTGCTTGCTCAACATCATTTGTCTGATTCTTCATAGATTTATCACTTTCCATTCCAGAATTAGGATCACCATCATTCTTTGAGACTTCCATCTTCCTGTAATAAAGTCAATACAAAGCCCGTCAAAAATTCATCTGACTACAAATGACTCATCAGATTAACAAAGACATATTATTAACACACTTATACAATCTTAACCTGTTGGAATTATCAGTGCCAATGCTACCGGAGCTTGGCTTATTGGAAAATAACACTCCACGAAGAGGCTTCCCATCAATGATAGTTTCAATAGTATATCCATCTGCAAAGCTTTTAGAGACTTTTGCTTGAAATGTCCTCTTCCCGAATGGACTCTGATATTCATTTAAATAGAAATTCTGCCTGCCTGCTCATAAAATCGCAGGTTATTTTTAAATTTTAAGAAATTTTAAAACTTGACTTGCAACTTGCAATCTTAATTTAGCAAACTCCTCAACAGGAAAGAAGTGAGGCAAATAGCTGAAAAACCCAAAATCAATAAAAACGTATAAAAAGATAAAACATATAAATATGAATTTGTTTCTTGCCTGTTGGCATATAACTGGATATTGGCATAGGTTGGTATATTGTCGTATCATGTTCATGTTCATATGTAGGAGTAACAGTGCGCTGTTCTTGACATTTCAGCTTCAGCTGTTTCCTCAGAGAGAGCTTCTCAATCCGTTTTTCATCTCTCTCAGTTTCTGTAGAAAGCCCTGTAACGAACATTACACAGCTTAAGTTCATTTATGCTCAAAGCCTCATTCAAACAAGTAAAACACAAACTACAAAATTTTCCAATAAAAATGTGGTTAGATATAAAAAAACCTGTATGCAAGTAGTAAATGTCGTCCAGTGCTTCAAGATTTTTATTGCAGCCACCTATAAATACAAGAACACCTCCCATTTGTGGATCCAAACTTTCACCAGCCATGGAGAATCTTCCAGAAGGGCCCTCTCCAACAGCTATAATTTTCGTCCATGTGCCATTTTCTACATAACAAACATTATTGTTTACCCAAAATTTAAAAGAATAATTTCCCAAGTAAATCAAGAACTAACTGATTTACATTATGCCAAAAAAAACTTCTCAAATGAAGCAAAATTTCCTTCTAAAAAGAATTGAGTGGAGGTCGCCATTTTCTTATTTCATTTCAATTCTTCACTATGGAAGCTGATCTCGGACCAGCATATTGTATCAATTAAATTAAAATAAAAAATAGTAATAGTCAAGAAACTTACTTACCAATGTCTAGCATATAAACATCATCGTACAAGTTCTGCTCATCTGAGAAACCTCCAAAGACAAATAAATTCTTTCCAAACCCAATAGTAGTATGACCACCTCGAGGTGACAATAGCTGGCCAGTAGTATTCAACTTGCACCAAACAAGAGTATCTATTTGCTCAAAGATAAAAAATAAATCATGTCAACAAACAATTTCCTTAGTGAAAATAATTCTCATAGCCATTTGAATATCATATTTTTTAACATTAGCAAAAACATTTTATTCATACCAGCATCAAGAATGTGGACATCTGAGAGATAGTAATCACACGAATCTTCCCCACCTATGACTATGATTTTGTTCTTCCAAGATGAGCATGTATGACTGTCTCTCTTACTTGGAGGAGTTCCAGAAGGTACTACCCGTTTCCATGAGAAGGTCTCTGTAAATTAAATAATTATTATTTGGCCCAAGACAATGTTACCAAAAACTTTCAACTTCAAGAGAAAACAAACATAAACTTTTCTTGAATCAAGAATCCAAGTGCATACCAGTATTCAATATGTAAAGATCATCGTAATAGATCTCACTATTCTCAGATTTGCCACATCCACCAAATATGAAGAGTCTTTTGCCAATAAGTGCTGCACTGTGACCTTCTCTTGGTTCTGGCCCGTTACCTCTAACACTTGGTAAGATCCATGTGTTGGAGGCTAGCATGTGTAAAATATAGACCAAAAGTAGTAATCAAGATTTTGATTAAAACACAAAGATTTTATTTCTTTCCTTTCTTGGTAAAATCTTGATTGATTTTACTTAACAGCACAATTTCCATACAATTTTCAACACATGTGACATAATTGTTGTTCTGGCTAGATGAGGAATAATAAATCTTGATGAAAAATTAATCAAGATTGAAAAAGATAGGGAGAATAAACAAATAAGTGAAGAAACCAACTCACAGGTATCCAAAATATGCAAATCATTAAGTGGTCTTGTTCCATCTGTACCACCAAATACGAACAGATTATCTCCAACTGCTGTGCAGCTATGACTGTCCCTTGGGGTGGGTGGTGTACCCTTCATCACTGCCTCACTCCAAATCATATTCACTGATCATAAAATATATTTAAATTAGAGATCTTGAAATTCCCCATGCATGTTATGTTGTTGAGAAATTCAAAACCGAACAATGCTGAATGTGAAGTGACTGTGAGAAACAAAATTCAATAACCAAAATGGGGTATTTTATACTCATGCATGTATTTCTTGGAATTTATTGCAACACAATTCCAACTGTTCCATACAAATCGCACAAGAATTCTGGAAAAATGTATTAAAGCTCCAAGAACACTCAAGATTCATCCGTAAATTCACGGAACATGATAAATACCCAAAAGGGACCCAAAACAAATTCACAGTTAAAATTCAGAACTGCGAGAAAATTATAAGAAAACAAATTAAGCACGAACCAGTATCAAAGACATGAACTTGATTAGTCTGACACTGATCTTTCCCATAGCCGCCGAAAACATAGAGAAGTTTGCCTCCTCTAATGGCGTTGCATGTGTGACCCCATCTTACACCAGGCCCACCACTCCCACCTTTATACTGCACCTTCTCCCATTTCATCGCCATGCTCTGATTAATACTCATGATTTCATGGAAAATCAGGCGAAACCCAGTTCAAGAAATCAAAAGATTGAATTGGGAATAAAAATCCCTCCAGAGAATAAGAAAACGTTTGAGAGAGAAAGCGAGAGTGGATGAGAGAGAGTGGGAGAACTGAAGGAAATATGAAAAATATGAGAGAAGGCGGTATTTAATTTGGTTTCTCGATATATGGGTTTAAGGCCTTTCGAATTTAAGGTGCATTAACAGCCCAGCTAGAGATAATTAATTGTGTGTATATCTATTTTTAAATATTTAAATTTCAAATATAATTATCATGTAGTGGTAGAGTTCGCAAATATACTTTTTTTTAATTAGACATTTTGAGTTCGAGTTTAAGTTATTGAAAGTATAATTATTATATTAGTAGAGAAAACTTTACATATTTTAATAATTCGATACATATAAATGGACTTTTAAAAAATAAAATTCAACTGTGTCATTGATAGTGTTTACTACCATATTTATTTTTATCTAAGTCATATTTATCGTGTAATTAGTTTATACAATTGGCATAAGTTAGAGTTGGTAGAATTAGATTGAGTTCATTTTCTAAACTATACTCTAGACGCATTGTGTTGTTCTTAATCTAGACTACTTAAAATCTTATCCTAAAATTGTGGACGAATTTGGCTGATCCATGTAACTAATTTGCAATTTCTTGATTAGTATCTAATTTCCATATATGATTGGAAATGTACAACCATTCAACAATATAAGATATTTCTTTTTTTTAGGTAAGCCCCTCAAACGAGGGGAAGAAATTTATTAATCATTCAAATCAAAGATAATAAGAACAACAACAGTAATAGCTGGAATATAATTCCTTCAACCCTAGCCAATGCTACATAACGATTTAAAATGTGAGCTACACTATTAACATAATGATGAATAAGGATAAAATTACAAGACTTAAAAGTACTAAGCGGAAGCAAGAATATCATAAAAAGATTGACAAGGTGAGAAAAATCAGCACAGTCATGTTAGGAGTTTATCCATAAATTTTTTCTTTTTTTTTTTTTTTTGGTCAAATCCATAATTTTTTTCCAATCACCTTCGAAAAGTACATTTTGCCACCCAAAGTCCCAGGCCACAAGTTCCATAATGCTCCCCATACTTATACAACAGATCTGGTATAGGGCAATGACAGGATGGCGATAGATCTGGGTGTGCGGCGACTGATCCAATGAGAGAGGCAACATATCTATTGGTGGCGACGATGGACTTCTGAGGCGGATTTGATGACGTCAGATTTGGTAGCAATGGGAAAGGTGGCGATAGAAACATTCTTCATTCTTTCAGACTTTTAGAGTAAAGAAAACACAAAAGCTCTCATGCAAGAGAGATAAAATGTCTCCTACGAAAGGCTCTCGTACAGAGGGGTACTAAAAACAAAGAAGAGCTTTCATGCGAGAGAGAAAAAGTAGAGACGAACAATGAAAGAATAAAGAAGGGGGCGAAGACGGTGGAGGGAAGAAGGTCGTTGTGCCTTCGGCGGTGGCGCTAAGCTCTATCTACATTGCGAAAGCTTAATTATTGGAACTCTTTAATTTTGGACAGAGGCGGCAGATGAAGAAACAGTGGTAGTGAGAGAATATATTTTAGTGGCCACCTAATGAAACATAAACATGAATACTACGACACAGATTTTTTCGATATTTTACATTAGAGAAGTGTGTGATGCAGATGTTCGACAAAACACGGCAGAATAATAGAAATGTTCGTGCATCATAGATAGCTAGTGACTCTATCAGTTTAGTTCATATGTACTTCATTGTGAGTGTTTTTATTTTTTCTCTATTTTTTGCTTTTTCAATTGATTTTCTTTCCTTTTATTTTACTTCGATTAGCTCCCATAGTTTCGCCCCCAATACCTAAATTTTGTACTTTTAGGTTTTGCGAAAAAAAAAAAAGGGTATTCCAAAAGTACTTTAAGGATTGTGCATTTTACACGTTTGCAACGGCTAGGTACTAAAGTGAAAGTGGCCAAAAGACTGGGGAGCTTAGAGGTATTAACCCAAATAAAAATTAAAGTACACTCCCCCACGATTATCTTCCTAATTCGACCCAATACATTTTAGATAGCTTTCCTTTTTTATGGTAATTTCTTTTTTAGATAGAGAAGAAGACTCAAACTAAATATAAATCGTAGAGTAGAAGATTCAAAGAATGAATTTAAAGGGATTTTAGATCCTCTATTGACTATGTCTTATAACAAATAGATAACAATCCAACACAACCAAAATGCAGAAATCACAAATAAGAAAGTATGGACAAATTTACAAAAACAAATGAGGCAATAGAACCCGAATATGAAACTGATGATTTAACCTACAATTTCATGTTGAGGATCTCAGCAAGAGTCAGGTTATCATTGTTGTTTGCAGCTTTATCCACATAAGATGATTTTTCCTCATCCTTTGATCTTTTCAACGGATCCTCCAATGCTACTTTTGCCTTCTCAGCTGCTTCAGCGCGACTAATAGCCTGTTCGGCTCGTGTTCTAAGCTCTCCAATTTTCCCCATTGCAATTCCCAACTCTTTCTTCATGTTCTCCTTTTCATGCAAGTTAATATTCTCATTCTTGTTTTCAGCCGAATTTTTCAAAATTGCATTATGCAGTTCAAATTTCAACAATGCTATCTCAACCTCAGTGTCGTTCTCTTTTTCTCTACTCGTCTCCAGCTCAGATTTCGTTTCATCTAAAATTACACTCAGCCTCCTCAATTCTTTGAGTTCTTTCTCTTGCAATTCCGTACTTCCTTTTAGCTTTTTTACATCAGAGATGGCATCAGCAGCTGCTTTTTCAGAAAACATCTGAATTTCTTTTGATTTTTTGAGCTCCATCTGCAAAGACACAATTTGGGCTGACTTATTCAGAAGCTGATTCTCCAAAGTTTGCATGATCTCTAACTGCTTTCTTGCTTCAGCTTCTGCATTTGCTGCAGCTTCTTTCTGAGAAAGAGCTTCTGCCTTTTCCTTTTCAGTTTCAAGAGCCCTCTTCTTCAAATCTATGGTAGTTTCATTCATTTCTGAGATGCGGTTCATAAGCGTTTCTGTTTTCAGCTTCTCTTCATTCAAAGCGCTTTTCGACTTAACTTTTGCCTTTTCCATTTCTGATAGCTTGTGGGAGATCTCATTCATGGCTGATTCGAGTTCATTTATACGGGCATTTGATTCTTGGGACACATTTATGTAGAATTCTTTAACAAAATCAGAGCTTCTTAGCAAGGTTGAAAGATCATCTGATAATTTTTTATGGTGTTCTAGCCTGATAAGAGCTTGTTTGTATGCAGAGTCCTTTGCCTCAAGCTGAACCTTCACTTTTGCTAAGCCCTTTGTTAGTTTTTCAAACTGTGGTTAAAAAAACAAGAAAAATATTGCATACATATATAATGCCTAAATAAGTGATTTATATTTCATTAATATTTCAACAAAATCGTGAACTTACTTCTACATCGGGTGGGCTGTTATCTCTCTGGCCGAAGAAAGAGAGTGCTGTCTGAACTGATTCAATTGGCTCTGTAACATCAAAACCCCCCATAAAAGACATGTATTTACAATTAAATGCAAATATATGGCTCAGAAATATAAATACTGGGGTAAATTCGCAAATGGGTTCAAATCCTTCTGCCAAGAAGATGTATTAAACGGCACAAATTTAAGCAATTTTATATGATCTGAATACTTAATTTTTCTTATTTTTCTAATTAAACTTTGTCTAAGACTGATTGGAAGGATCAAGGCAACAAAATTTGTGGCCTTGGAATGTTCTAAGCATTGATGGACTACAAATTATGTCGTCAGAAATTTCTTGTAGAAATCGGCCTAGAACAGTTTCATTTAGTCAAGTAGGATAAGATATTCAAATGTATGTTAAACATCATATTGTCTGTTGTACATATGAGGCCACTTTTTTGCTTTTCTTGCCGCTTTCCCTTTTTGTCTGTGACCAAGATTCAATTATTTTTTGCAATATTTTCCTGTCTTGTTTGTCCATTTTCTTGTCTGACATCCAAAAAACAATTAAATTTGATCTGTTACCCGTCTGTATACGACTGGTCATCCATAATCTGATAATATATCAGTCTCAATCCCTAATACAGTAAATATTTGCTGACAACACTAATTAAAAAATGGTGTTCGAAAGAAAGAAGCAAGAAGTTGGATGAGACATTTGCAAACTCCAAAAACAAAGAAAGAAAATTGTGGTTTTAGATCAAGACTCGCATATATTGAGAATTTTGGTTTCTCGATTCTGCTTAAAAAGAAGCTAAAATAACCCACAGCTAATTAGCTAAATAGCTAATAACACCCATGGCGGTGCTTTTTCCATCTTCTATTTCCTTTTCCTAATATTTTAAAAGTGTTCTTTTACGTCTTTTTACTTTTTCCAAAGACTCCTTACTTTACTGAACACTTTTTTTTATAACTTCAGCTACAACTTTAGCTTCTCAAAAAGCAAATGTTTCTACAAACTCCACAGAAGCAAGCACGAACCAACTTCTGCCTACTGGTATTTATATAGATATGTGCAAGCTTATGACCCTCCGTCTCGTTCTCTCCAACACCAAAACTAATATTTTTTTATTCATATCAACCCCTGCTCTACTCCTTCCACTTTTTCTTAACTTTTTAACTTTTCTCTTAAAGCAAAAGCACTTGCAAAAAGGTGAAAATCCAGTTAATGCTATGAGTATTATCCAATTACATTCCTTGATACAGTAAACACTTTATTCGTAAATAGAACTTCCCAAAAATTAATGATTAAATAGACAAATCATGAGGCTTAGTATCATTGGCCATATAAAATCGCACCAACTTTACAAGGAAAAAAAAAAAGAATTTTCTGCTACAATACCTTCACGAGGAATTTACAAGTTTCGGACGTCGAGTCATTGGATCAACTTCAACTCTCAAACCCAAGTCAGCTATTTCAGGAGTATCCACAGATTTCTGAAGCTCCAAATCAGCAACTAATTTTTGGTTTTCCATATTCCCTTCCAAAATATTCCTCACTGACCAAATGCCCCACTCTCTCAAGAACGGATTATCTTCATCAGTTACACACTGTTGTAATAACAGAAGAATCCCATTTTCCTCTCTTATTTCATCCTGAACATGTTTCTTGTGATAGCTACAATTTCCAATAATGGCAACAATATCCCTTCTGAAACCTCTGTAAGGGCAGTACTTGTGTGTGGTTGTCCCCACTTTAGCCTCGCTGTGGACCACTGCTTTCTTGATAATATCAGGAGGATCTAGCTCGTGAAGTAAAGTTATAAGAAATTTAATAAGCCCAGCTGAAACAAGCATATTTAGAGCATCATTTTGCACATCTGCAGCACTAATATCTCTTAAGATGGATAAAACGTAGCCAATAACATCAATATTAGGTAAACCCGTTGGAAGAGGTGAGTTTCCTTTTGTGCTAAAGTCAACATTTTCAACAGCATTTCTCAATATCCGAAAGATGTGCAGAGAGAAATCACTGGGAAAGATAATATCTCCAACTCGCTCGTTTACTATTTCTGAAAGAATGCTAACGAAAAATGCTTGCTCAGATCCAAAATGAATAATTCCCGAGCCACTTTCATCAGAGTTTTCAGCTTGTACCATAGGAGATAGTTTTGAGAAAGTTGAGAAGAACTGAGATTCTTCGAGACAAACTTTTGAGAGGAGCAATTTCACCCAATCCTCTCTAAAACCAGCTGCAAAAAATAAATTGGACATTAATGAAACACATAAAATGTTTCTTTATATTAGAAACAAACTAATATCTGTTCACCAGTAAGAGACAAACTATAAGTTCTGTATTAAAAGTAAAAATTACAGCAGCCTCCCCTGCAACTATACACACAAACATCACATCTTGGTTTAAAAATTACACATACCTCCCTTGTATGTTATTTTCACCTACATTACCCAATTCTGTTCATTATTACACATTGTTAAATATTGTTATAATTCAAAACTAGTAAACCTTTTAAATTACTCTTGCATGTATGGATGATTATCCAAGTCTCTACATAATTTGTTTCAATTTTGATGAACAAAAAGGGGGTATTTGTAATTTGAAACTAAAGTGGAAGTTTATGTAATCACATGTACTTTAAAGGGGAGGTCAGTGCAATTAACCTAACCCATATAAATTAACAATGCTTTTACCTATTGCAACAGTCCGAATAATTTCTGACATGATATCCAGCCCTGAATCAGCAATCAGTTCTGCAAATCGTTCACTTGTACCTTCAGTACATGTATAAATAACCATGCACAAAGGATCACATATTTCCTTGCTTCGAACTCTAGCAATATTCAAGAACCCAAGTGGAAAGAATTGACCCCATACAACATGGCAATGTTGCTCCCCTGCTAATGAAACATTTGCTAAAACTTGCAATACCATACAAAGTATCTCATTATGAGAACCAGAAGTCAGTCCCATAGAACTAATGAGGTATGAAAGAATCGTGACACCATTTTGCCCAATTAATTTGTTTTGATTCTTAAGTTCTCCTGCACACAAGTTTCTGAGTAGCTTTATGGATAAAATAAGGTCTTGGTCAGAAAGTTGAAATGGAGATTGGCAAAGTTTAAGGATTGGTGTAAGAATATGTTTGGAAGAAAGGTCCGAACGGCCGTCAGGAGTCTTGGCGGTTTGAATAAGATATTCTAGAGCTTCTTTCAAAGTTGAAGAGTTAGAAGCGATCAAAAGGGGCTCAAGTAGATAATCCAGCACAGAGGACTTGTGTGAATTTGTATCATCCATACTCATTTAGATAGGATAAGCGCAATTAGAGGATTGATAATATAGTTACTGTGGAGACTTGAGATTGAGTATTCAAGAATTTAAATCCTGAAAACACGAACATACAAATGATCAATACACAGATAGAATATATTTTTTATTATAAATTTATAAAATTAAAACTTTGTAAAAAAATCTAGTGGCAAGTGAGATGCATTCAGAAATGACTAAAATCGCAAAACAAGTCCAGAAAAGGTGAAATTGATAAAAATAAGCACAAAAATAGACACTAGCAAAATAGCTAGATAAGTCAACAATTCAATTACAAAAACACATCAGAAGATTGGTCAATTCTCACGGGAATTCTACCTGCGTATTTCTCCCTAATTCTTGCAGGCTCAGCACGCCTTTTCTCTAGAAAAATATAATATGTCAAAGTCAGTACATAATTTACCTTAATGGTGATGGAGGGCGGGGCGGCTTTAATGGTGGTCCTGGCCTTCTGGGAGGCGGGGCTTGGTGGTGGAATGGTGGTGGAGGGCGGAGATACTCTTTGGCTTTGCGTTGGTGGAGCGGCGGCCTGCGACAGGAGGAGGCGTTAGGAACCAAGGTTCTTGGGCGGCGGTGATGGTGGATGGGGCGGCTCTTGGTGGTGGACGAGTGGTGGAAGGCTGGTGATGGAGGGAGGCAGTGTCGCGGTGAATGAAAAAAATTCTAAGGAAGAAGGCAAGAAATGTAGTGAAGAAAGAGAAGAAATTAGGGTTAGCAAAAAATTTAAAAAATATTATATTTATATTATATATTCAAAGAGGGGAAAATATTCCCGCTTCACTTTTTTTTTTCTTTTTTTTTTTTTTTTTTCAGATCCCACCCCAACTTAATAATTCATCAAAGCATTAAATATTATCCATACAATGTCGTGTTATGTCGAATATCGTATTAAAACGTGTGTTGGACACCTCTTTAGTGATAAATATTGAAAAAAAATTATATATATATTTCTGTGTCGTATCTATATCTTATCTTTGTATTTGTATATGTCGATCCCCAATTGTTGTTGCATTGATGTTCTTTAGGTGTTGGTCCCCTTTATCTATCTTTTTCTCCTTTTAAAAAATGTTTGTTATGTTGAAATGGGTTCCTGGTGGACACTTTTGTAATATCAAAGTAAAGTATTAATTGATATATGTTGTTGTTTTGTTTAATTTGCAGATGCTAGAGATCAATACTGCCCTGTGATAATATTTTATAACGGGTACTTTAAGATGGTGGGTCAAGAGTCAATTTGGATACGGTGTAAGGAGTCTAAATGTAATTTAATGAGGTGTTATGACTGGGTAGATATAAACACCTTAAATCTTGATTTTCTGGTAAAAGTTACAGATGATTTAGGGGTGGGTGTGGGTAAATTTAGGAAGTTTTATACCCAACCTTACAAAATGCCCTATATGATCTTGTGGAGTGATGAATTTATACAAGAAAGGGCCAGATATTCCATTAAAAGAAGGTGTATATTGATGTAGTTGAATTAGATGATGAAGATGCTCCTTCTTTTTTACAACATGTACAAAAATTACCTGCTGATGTTGTTGATGGTCTTGATAGGGTGAAGGAGGTAGTTAATGTAGTTGATAATAGGGTGGAAGAAGAAGTTCTTGATAAGGAAATAGGTGATGATAATGTAGAGAATGATATTGGGACTGAGGATTTAAACCTCATAGATGAAATTGTTAGTTCATATATTACACCTGAGACTCAAAATCAAAATGTAGGGACTCGGAAATGTTGTTTTCACTGCGTGGAATCCAGTGAGTAATAAAATCAGTTGAAATGAAAATCTTATGTTATAGCAGTCTTTTTCTCACATTTTCTTTGCTCATTTTTTTTTCTCGCTTACCAAAAAATTACCATTTTTTTATCATGACCATAACCCATGGTCATCACTTACTACTTCACTTGCCTCTGATCAGAAACTTACTGTAGCTCACCAATTTTTTTTTTTGGTGATGACTTACCCAATAATTTCCTCTCACGTGAAGGTGAGTGAGGTTGACTGTTAGATTTATAGAATTTTTTAATAGTTTAATTCTAGGTTTATCAAGGTTAAATGGGGTGGTCAATTGGGAGGGAAACTTTCCCTCCATTTTTTTTTTAATATACTTTCACGAAATCGACCAAAAACGGGCCATTGGGTTTTACCGAGCACCCAACCTCCTTTATATAACGAAACGAGTCAAAAAACGAACCAAAATTTACAACATGACACAACCGAATCAAAAGTCCAAACAAACCAAAAATCATCCAACCAATCCAACCGAGCTACAAAGAAAACTCACAATCTTTTTTTGATGTGTCATTTTTTATTACGTAGTAGTCCAGTCACATTTTTTTTCCACATAAGCAAGGTGGTATTAAGAACCACCACAAATTAAGTTTCAGGCGGCCAATTTCAATTAATTTGCTCGAGTCCTCAAATTGCGAAAAAATTAAAATAGGAGGCATTTTTGAGAATTTTAAATCTAGTGTTCCAAAATGTCAAATGATTGTAATTAGGGTCTCAAATTTACAATTTTCCCCACTAAATGCAATCTATCTATCTATACTTCTATATCTATATTTTCCCCACCAAAAAGCTAGAAAAGGATGCCGTCGGGAAGGGGTGTTCGTATTCTCCACCGATATCTGATGTAAGTGGCGGCCACCGTCGTCGATACAAAAAGCAGCAGCTATCTCTTGTACATTTTGTCCGGCGGTGTAGGGCTTTCTTTGGGAGGAATGGTGGTGGTGGTGGTTACTATGGTGGCGAGCGCCGGAGCTGGAGATGAGGGAAGGAAATGGGAAAAAATTATGTGAGAAAAATCTATTTCGAGAGAGCGGTTTATACAGGTAAGATAGTGCCAATTTTTTTTTCACCAGGATCAATTAAAGTATAATATACAACACACATAATTTTTTTTCTTATTTGTATTGTGACAAGTGAATCAAACTCTTCGCTTGCTTGACATGACATGTATATACATTTTTTTGTCTCCTTTCCATCTATTTATAACGTTAATTTCTTTAAATTGACAATGTCGATTTATTTAATCCAACCATAGAGATTAATCCTCAAAATTATTCAACTTTACAAGATTATAAAATGTTCAAATAACTTCTAATTCCTTTAAATTGACAATATCGATTGATTTGATCCAACAACAGAGATTAATTCAATGAAATTAAGGCATAGGTGGAGAAAACTTGGATTTAGTCAACTTCTACTTTCCT
Organism: Verbena officinalis; assembly: GCA_958496215.1. Taxonomy (NCBI): domain Eukaryota; kingdom Viridiplantae; phylum Streptophyta; class Magnoliopsida; order Lamiales; family Verbenaceae; genus Verbena; species Verbena officinalis. The sequence goes on from OY292385.1 coordinate 6,210,647, forward strand.
TACATATTTCTTAGGTATTTTTTTTCTGAAAAAAACTCTGAAACCTTGAAATATTACAAATACCCCTGGTCACCATAAACCTTACAAATGCCCACTTAAAACATAAAACTATATAGATAATATCCCTAAAAATCTTATAAATACCTCCTCAAAGGGATCCATATAAAATTACAAGGTTTCAGGGTGTTTTCTATGAACTGCATAAAGCTTAAGGCAATTTTCATAACTGACCATATTTTTTAATAACTCAGTTACTTATATTCAATTTAATATTAAATGAAATTGTTTGATTTGTTATATATTTTTTAATACACATAACCCCATTTTATATAAATTTATGACTTTGTAAGAGGTCAATTGAATAATTATCACGTTAAAACTAAAGACAATACCTTATTAATACATTTTATATACATATATTTGTGAAATTTTCAAAAGTTCAGGGGTTTAATTGCACACCTCAACTATATATATGTGGCTCCGCCCGTGCGCTTTAGATATCAAAACATTTAAACTGACAACAATTGACTCTCTGCTGTGGTATGTCGAAGATTCTTGATTCTTTCTGGTGATTTTCTCATGGTATTTTCAACACTCTGTTATGTTGAAGATTGTTGATATCTACAAACCTACGTGAAAGATTCTTGATATCTACAAACCTACGTGAATTCAAAATTTATACTACGTAATTACTGACTTATGGTGTTTTTATTGAACTTCTCTTGTTTAGTTAAAGGGGATATAAATCGACGTAATTGCTGACTCTGTTGCTGTTTAATCAATAAAGTTCCTATATCAATTTAAAAACAAAAACTAGAATCAAGAAATTGTCCATGGATCTTGAATATTCTTGATGACTAAACCTGTAGAAATGTACAATATCTTGAATTATTGTAAGTTAGGTTAAATAACTGGAAATTTATACTAAGTAATGAAATTTAAGTTCAGGGTTTATTCTTTTTGGCAGTTGCAAATGGTGTTCGAAATCGCCCGACGATTTTGTTCCAACCATTGGAGGTGTATGAAACGCAACGAGGCTGCTCGTTTATGAGAAATGGATAAATGGTGGTGTGTTTTCTTTTTGATATATATATGTGAGTGTGAGAGATCTGCGTATATAAATGGTTCTTATTTGATTTCTTATATCATCTGATAAATCATAAATTGTTGATTTTTTGTAAATTTTCTTTGTGCTCTGGAAACTAATTTGTTCAGACATGAATGATAGCTATGTTATGAGTGGAACCAGCTTGCTTCTGAGTGTCTTTGTGAGTGAGTCTACTCTGTTTGCTATTTTACACTTTTTCAGCCTAACAAATTATAGATTCAATGCCCAAACTTCCTGCTTACACAAAAATCAAGTCAAACCAATGGAATAGATTTACTGGATTCTTTGTAAATTATCCTCTATTATACTCTGTTTGCAAACTCTACTGCTTTTAGAGAAGTTAAAGTTGTAAAAAGTTGGATTAGTAGAAGTTGGAATTGTTTGGAAAAAAAGTGGAGAAGCACTTTTACTACTATCAAGAAATTTCCATTTATTTACGAAAATAACATAGAAGATAGAAGCTCAACCCAAAAGCACGTTCTTAGGTGCTTCTAGCTTTTAGCTAATTTCTTCTTAAAATAAGCAGAAGCTAGTTTTCCACACACTACCATTCTATTATCATTTTTGTGAACTAATTTTAGCACATGAAGCATAGCCAGTTGGCAAAAAGTTTATCATACTTGGAGCAAACTATGTAAATTATTTGGAAGAAGTTATATTTTTCATATTTGCTTTTCCTTTATGGGATATTTTTTGGCATCATATAAGTTGTTATTATTCTGTCCATTAGAATGAAACAATAGAGTTAAAGCTTTTAATCTATGACTTAGAGACAAAATTGGAATTTGGAAGTCTTTTCAGAGCCATAAGCCGTATGAACTTTGGTCAGACTTTAGATTTCATTTAGATTTATAGAGCTACACAAATGCTAGCTTTAACTTATTTTGAATAGCAGATATATACCAAATTATATGGATGGTGCAGGTACTAGATATATGTGCGTGTGAAGCAAGGCAAAGAGAGTTTGTTTTGGACGGTCATAAACATTTTTACTTCATGACATTGAATGGCAGTTAGGTTTGTTATCTAACCCTTTTTAGATGGGTTCGTTAGGTTATGCTCGAGTTCGGGTTCATTCCAATTGATTCGAACTCAAACCCGAACCTTAAAAAATTGCTAGGGTTCGGTCCGGTTGGGATCGTTTGCAACCTTAGGTAAGCTATTATGGATTATATTTCCAACATGTATTTTGTATGCAATTCAGTATTAATTTGGTCAATATATAGTCAATATCTCGTATGATTAAAGTCATTTTGTTGCTGAAGAAGAAGAAATGTTTCAACAACCTCTTGGAACTCTCAAGGGCTTCTCCATTAATGACACTGTAAATCTCTCTCTCTCTCTTAAATACATTTACTTGTTTTACTTTCTAAAATTACACGTACCTCCCCTATGGCTTGTATTCACCTTACACTTTTCCCCTCATGTCCTTCAGTATACAAATAATGACGTTATTCAAATTTTCACTAAACCTCCAAACTTGCTCTTCGGAATTTGGAAGATTAAAATATATATCTTGATGAAGTTGTCAATTTTGAGCGGGGTATTTGTAATTTTGAAACTAATAGGGGATCTTTGTGTAATGAAGTTCAAATTCTGGACTTGTATGTTTATAGGTTGGGCAATACGTGGTCTTTTTAGAGGAACATCAGCTTACATTTTTCACTTGTTTTCATTTGTAGATTAAACGAAGGTATATTTTCCTCCCTGCTAATGTTCCAAGGCCAGAATGATGCCCTCTTTTCCTTTCAGGGAAAAAAAATAAAGAAAATTTATTTGCTTTAGTTTTTTTTTTTTTATCAAATTTGCTTTCGTTCTTTGACATAGATAAAGAAAAATTAATTGCATAATTCATCCATCAATTTTCTAAAACTGGGTTTGTAGGGAAATTACTTTTAAAAATAGAATAATTCATCGTTTGATTTTAAATTTTTAGGAAATTACAGACAATTTTTGTTGGAGATTCATTTTTTTTCATGAAATTGTTAAGTGATCTGCAAATGAATACATTTTTCATTGAGAGTGAATGAGATGTCAGACATTTTTCGTGCTTTTCACATGACAATTTCAAGCAAAAAATTCAATTGCAGGAGAAATTTATCTGTAATTTTCCAGAAATAAAAAATTAAGAGATGTATTATCGAATTCTTGAAAATAATGTCCCTGAAACCTCAAAGATCATTAATTTATTGTTTATTTGAAATATATACTTGAATTGAGTATTAGTAGTTGGTTGGATAATCCAAAGATCATTAACGTCACTTGCTAGAAAATGTCACTTGACCTTTACGTGATAATATTTCAAGCAAGATTTAAGGAGTTGTTTGATTATTTGACATATTAACTCACAATTGAGCTACCAATCTTGTCTAAAACCTTCAATATTTCTCTCAATGTCGAACACAATTCAATAAGTATGGCTGAAAATGTTGTCAAGTGCAGTTCACGTGACATTTTCAGGCAATTCTCCGGCTCATTTTGTCTGTGAATTCACAAAATTTAAAATCAAGAGAGCAATTTTCCATATTTTGAAACTAATGTACCTAAAACCCAAATTTAAAAAAACTGATGGATGAATTATACAATTTTCTCAAAAAAATAAATAAATTAATTTATCTTTTAATGGTCCTCCTTATCGTCTACCAAATCAACATGGCCCGAAAATAAAAAATAAAAAATGTTTGAAAATCAAGAAAACAAAAAACAACTATTTAGTTTGCAAATAAATGAATAATTAATTTATATAGGCACGTGTGAGTACCCCAAAAGCAGACAAAAAGAAAGGATAATCTAAAAAGGAAAGAAGAAATAGATAGAAATTAGCAACAGAACAAACAGACGGGTCTTATTCATTCCAAATTGGGATTGGGGTCGGGTTTGTCATCCTGACAACCCTGCAACCTTTTACAGTCAACTGCGTTTTTCTCCCCCTTTCTCTCTCTCTGTCTCTCTCTTTCTCTCTCTCTCTCCTCCGCCAATGTGGGATCAATTTTATTTTTTTTGTTTCTGATTTTGTAAGAAAATGAAATGATCTTCATAATGTGATCAGCGGAAACGTAGATCATTATCGAATCCAATTCACAAACAGAAAAAATTAATTGTCGGGTCGTCTGTCGTTTGATCACCCAACCTCAAACCCTAAAACTCTGGATTGATCAATTCAGTACTGGTCACTAGCTACCTACATTCTTGAATTCGACCTGTTTCTCTGTTCCGTAGGGCTCGGAATTTGGGTCCGGAATAAAATAATTTACTGTTTGATTCAAAACCTCTCAGCTGGAATTGTGGTATTTGATCCGGGTTTGTTTAATATTATTGCTCGTAGCGGTGAATTTGTCATCGCATTATGCCGGCGATTGGCGAATTGTGAAGATCTGATTGGTTGGTTGGGTCTAATTGAGGGAAAGATTGGGAGGCTGGATTGTGAAAAGGGGTTTTGGACCCCAACAGGGATAAAACAGCGCCATTAAATGGCGCTGTTCAGACGATTCTTCTACCGGAAGCCGCCTGATCGGCTTCTCGAGATCTCTGAGAGAGTCTATGGTACGTTTGAAGCTAGCTTTTCTTGTTTGATTGTTCAGCATTTGGATATTTCAATTATAATGGTATTATAGTGGATGAGTTTGTTGGAGTTTTGTGTGATGAAGGGCTTAGTATGGGGTTAATTAGCTTTTGGGTTGCAATTTACTGGTCTAAAGTTGGCTACGTCCATCTGAACTATTTCTTGGATGCTGAAGCAAAAATTTGAAGTTTTTAATTAGTTATCTTGGCCAATGTAAAAATTGTATTGGCTTACTTTCTGGAAGTGAAAATATCTTTAAGATTGCATATTTTAGTTAATTCTGGACTATTAATTTTACTAAGGATGTAGACAGAAATTGAAATTGCAATACGATGTCATGTGCTGCAAGAATTTATTTTTGGTCATTGAGCTGCTTGACAGTATTTTACAAAATGCTAGCAAGATTCATTTTCGAATTCTAAGACCCCATGAATTATGATATGCAGTTATGCAAAAGGAAATTTCGATTGCAGTATAGATGCTCATTTTCCTATTCCTCCCTATCAATGTCTTTGTTGAACTGCAATAATGTTAATAAGCTTAACAAGTTCTTCAACAAATGTGATGCTGGAAAAGTGGGAATTACATGATCCCGGTGTGGGCCCCGGTTCATCCACCATCCGATTTTTTTTTATGTGCTATCCCATCCCAAACACTCCAATTTTTTATTCAATATTAATGTCCATCTTCAACAAAACAAAACTCAAAACTCATTTTAACCAACACAAGTCAATTTTTTTACTTCCATCCAGTTGATTTTCATTTTATGTTAGTCAAGTGATTTATTGTGAAACTTTTCTCTATCTAATAATTTTATAAATTATGTGGATTTTCATCAACCCCATTTTATTCGAGATTGTCTACAATTTAGATATAAATTTTTTGAAGTTTGGGGATCCTAATGAAACCCATTGTTCAATGATCCTAATGAAAATGAACTCCACCATACTTTGTTAGAATACTAAAAGAGGTGTATTATTATATAGTGTTCTCTATTTATTTTTTAATTCTTTATATATTGTTTTTCTTTATATATAGTTATAGACATGAAAATTGCTTTATATTTGACATTTGTTTTTACTTTTCCCAGCAAATGAATGCAATGGAGTTATTTATTAGAATTCTAATGTTGATGCACATGAAAAAATAATAGAGAAAGAATGATATATATTAAGGTTGTTGTATTCACATTTTTCTGAAACACTTGTTATTTTTGTTAGTATATATGATACAACTTGTAGAAAGTTTTAGAAGCCAGTGATTATTAACGGAAACGAATGCTTTTCAAATAGGAATATATTATCATATTTGATCAACTCCATGAGCTTCTGTCTCATTTGTGATTATTATTATCCGAAAGCCATTAAATTTCAAGGTTTTATTTTTATGAAGGTGAATGATGGAAGCTAAAATCTGCTTATGTTGAATTGGTTAAAAGGAGTTTTTTCGGTTAAAAGAAATGTTTTTCATTATTATTCATAGGCAATGGAAAAAATTGGGCACTAATGTTGAATAGAAAGTGGGTTTTCACGTAGACCCACTTGACTCATTGGTTGAGACTTGAGACTAGAGAATGGACATAAAAATGAATAAAAAAGTGGGGGTGTATAGCTGGGACCCATACCAGGCACATGTAAGAATTTCCCTGGAAAAGTTTGTATGATTGTGTTGTGGCAAAATTTTGATGTGAATTTTATATTCTGATGCCACTTATTTGCATGCAGTGTTTGATTGCTGCTTCTCCACCGATGTGCTTGACGAAGACGAGTACAGTACATACATGAACGGGATTGTAGCTCAGCTACAGGACCACTACCCAGATGCTGCTTTCATGGTTTTCAATTTCAAAGAGATTAACAGAAAGAGTCGAGTATCTGATATATTGTCCCAATATGCTATGACCGTAATGGATTACCCGCAAAATTATGAAGGGTGTCCTCTTTTACCTTTGGAAATGGTCCACCACTTCTTGAAATCAAGTGAGAGCTGGTTATCAGTTGAAGGCCAACAAAATGTTCTCTTAATGCATTGTGAAAGGGGAGGATGGCCGCTGCTTGCTTTCATGCTAGCTAGCCTTCTTCTTTACAGGAATCAGTACACTGGTGAGCTGAAGACTCTTGAAATGATATATAAACAAGCACCCAAGGAGCTGCTTCATCTTTTGACTCCTTTAAATCCGATGCCGTCTCATCTCAGATATCTTCATTACATCACTTTAAGAAATTTTGAGCTGGATTGGTCTCAATCAGATGCTCCTCTGGCTTTGGATTGTGTGATACTCAGAGTTCTTCCACTATATGATCGAGGAAGAGGATGTCGGCCTGTAGTTCGTGTGTACGGTCAGGATCCTTATTCTAGAACATCCAATAGAAGTTCAAAGCTATTGTATTCAACTTCTCAAGTGAAAAAAAATCTCCGTCTCTATAGAGAGGTACTGGCATGATTTGTAAATATAGAGGAGAATTAATTGCATTTTTGTCTCATAACTTAACTTGTTTTTATGTGATTTTTTTCCCTATTTAAGGACCGTGTCAGCTTTCCATTTACTTATAGAACATAATTACAAAAGTTGAAAGGTCCTTAAAATGGAAAAATATCCACTTATATGGATGTAAATTGCAAAAGTCATTTAGTATGAGATAAACATAAAGAACAAGTGAAGTTATGGGACAAAAAATGAAATTAAATCGTATAGAGGTTAAATTGGCTAAAGTATTTTTGAGTTGTTTGAATAATCTGTGGCTGCAGGAAGAGTGTGCACTGGTAAAAGTGGATATCCACTGCCGTGTACAAGGAGATGTTGTTCTTGAGTGTGTTCATTTGGAGGATGATTTAGCGAGCGAGGAAATGATTTTTCGGGTTATGTTCCATACAGGATATATCTGGGCAAATGTTTTGATGCTAAGCCAGGATGAAGTTGATGTTCTTTGGGATGCCAAGGACCAAATTCCAAAGGAGTTCAGAGCAGAGGTAAGGTTTTTTTAATTACTTGTGACAAGTTTCTCAATATCAGGAACTTTTTATGAGTGGATAATGCTGCATTTATTGTATCAGGTACTCTTTTCAGATCCAGATGCTCTTCCACCTATTATCACCACAGAAGCCGTAACTAAAGATGATAGTGAAACAGAAGCTGCTTCGCCTGAGGAATTTTTTGAGGCGGAAGAGATCTTCAGCAGCTTCGACGCACATGATGGCAAGGGAAATGAGTCTGATAAAGAAATCTTTAGCAGCTCTGTTGATGGGCCTGATAACCATACAACCCAAGTTATTGCAGATGAGGACTGTGGACAAATTCATGAAATAATCGATGCATCTCAACTTTTGGCATCAGATGAGACTAGTAACAGACATGACCACAATAGTGATTCATTGCGCAATGGAGATGTTCAATTAGAATCGAAGCCTGTGATTGCTGATGTGGCCAGTAATTCAGAAACCAAATATGAAAATGCTGGTCCACTCAACAAGTCTGAGGAAGAGGGAAATAATAAGCAAAGCCAAGAAGAATGGCCGACTCTATCGAAGAAGACTGAAAAGCAACGTTCCCAGCCAAAGATTGCTTCTGATAATAATAAACAGAAGTTAGATAAGAAGAAGCAGCCGTTGTCCAGTTCAAAATCTGGTTCAGATTTAGATGGTACCAAAAAGAAAAGTAAGCAGGAGTCTGCAAGCCCTCTAGCAAGAGTTGCAAAGGCAAGTGCTGTGTCGAGGTGGATACCTTCTAATAAAGGGTCTTACACAAATTCGATGCATGTGTATTATCCTCCATCAAGGCATAAAAGTGCTCCATCATTGCTTGCTTTAGGGAAGGATTCTCCAAGTGTGGGAAAGTCTAAGCTCCAGTCTGTTGTTGGCAGAAGTTCTGCAGCAAGCCGTGGGAAGCATGCATCTTGTCCATCATCACTAAATTCCTCACCAGTCAAAGCCACCTCCCCAACTTTGCTTTCTAGATCACAATACAAAGCTGAAGCCCACGAACATAGTCAAGAGCAGCCACCTCCACCATCGCTCGCAGCGGCGGCAGCAGCGCCGCCACCACCACCCCCACCTCCACCGTTTTCATCTGTATGTACTAGTACTTCTCTTCCTTCTGGATCACCACCACCATCGCCACCTCTTCTAGCTTCTCAAAATGCAAATTCTAGTGAGTTATTGGCTTCAACCCACATTCCACCTTCATCCCCACACATGGTGTCTATGGATGCAAGCTTAAGGAAAACTGTGGAGGAAACCCCACCTTCTACCTCTCCCAGTGTGCAAAATGTTAGCAAAGTTCCACCACCACCACCTCCACCTCCTCCGCCTCCTTGGCATGCAAAGAGTTTTGTGCCTGACGTGTCAAGTCCTCCAGCTTCTCCTCCTCCTCTTTTTCAATCCCTTACTCTTGAATCCTCAATTCAAATTTCTCCTAATGTGGGAGTGCCCGCACCTCCACCGCCACCACCACCTCCACCTCCAGTATATATAAATGATGACCCACCTCCTCCACCTCTCGTAGTATCTGATAACCCCCCTCCTCCACCTCCACCACCTCCTCCCACTCATGGGGCTGCTTTTTTCCCTTTGCACAGAGAGCCACCTTCTCAAAGTGTGCTGCCGCCACCATCACCACCACCCTCTCCTCCTTTATTAGGAATACCAGCTTCACCGCCCCTTCTGGTTTGCGAATTTGAACCTCCACCACCACAACCTTCTCATGGTGTACCACCACCCCCTCCTTCCTTATCTAGCTCAAATCCTCTACCATCACCCTCTCCTACTTCATTTGGGGTACCACCACCAGCACCACCACCTCCACCTCCTCCAATTTATGATGCACCATCACCAGCACCTGTTTCTTCATATGCAGCACCACCTCCACAGCCTCCTCCTTTTTATGGAGCTCAACTACATCCTACACATTCGATGCATGGGGTCCCTCCACCTCCTACGCCTCCCCTACCTCCAGTTCATGATACACCACCATCGGCACCCCTTTCTTCATATGGAGCACCACCACCTCCACCACCTCCCCTACCTCCAGTTCACGATACACCACCACCGGCACCCCTTTCTTTATATGGAGCACCGCCTCCACCACCTCCACCACCTCCAGTTCACGATACACCGCCACCGGCACCCCTTTCGTCATATGCAGTACTGCCTCCACCACCTCCCCCACTTCCAGTTCACGATACGCCACCACTGGCACCCCTTTCTTCATATGGAGCACCTCCTCCACCACCTCCGCCTCCACTACCCATGGGAGATGCACCACCTCTACCGCCACCACCTATGGGAGGAGCACCCCCTCCGCCGCTGCCACCGATGATGGGAGGAGTACCACCTCCGCCGCCGCCACCGATGATGGGAGGAGCACCACCTCCACCACCCCCTCCTGGAGGTCATGCACCTGGCCCACCACCACCTCCAGGAGCTCCTAGACCACCAGGGGGTCCACCACCCCCACCTGGTAGAGGGTTACCTGCTGGTAGAGGGCGTGGGCGTGGCGCTGCACCAGCTAGAAAGTCTAACTTAAAGCCACTTCATTGGAGCAAGGTGACCAGGGCATTACAAGGAAGCTTGTGGGAAGAATTGCAGAGGCATGGGGAGCCGCAAGCGTACTACTCTTTCTCTTCTAGTTTAATTTTCTAGTCGAAAGTCACTAATGCTTGTGCTTCCTTATTATTTTCAGCGTTTCGTTTAAAAAATTTCAGCCTGCATCTCCCTCGTACTGTTATTAACTACTTATTGGTTATTTTGTATCAATGTTCACCTCAGTTGGTTTAATGTCTATTTGTATGACTTGTGCATGAATTAATGATTTTCTATTTCTTCTTTCTTTTCTTCTTGATTCTTATAAATTACTGATATGCTGCCCTCTAAATTGTAGCGCCCCAGAATTTGATGTGTCAGAAATTGAGACTCTTTTCTCTGCCATAGTCCCAAAGTCAAATAAAGCAGGAGGTAAAGCTGGAGGGGCTCAGAAGCCTGCTGGATCGAAGCCTGCCAAAGTCCAGCTGGTAATGTTGTACGAATCCAATAACCCATTTCTCCTGATGACATCTATTTGAGGTGGAATTATTTCCAAATTACAGGGGTGTGCTTAGAATCAAAATGAATATTGAAATTCGGGCATGTACTTGTGAAGTTAATGATGATTTCTTTTATCTTACTAGTTTGTGATAAGCAAGAAATAAGATTTATTCAACAATATGAATCTGTGTTCTGAATAATTTTTTCCTACTACTGGTCTCTCAATCCTACCCAATCTTTTATGTAGATTGACCTGAAGAGGGCCTATAACGTTGAAATCATGCTTACGAAAGTGAAAATGCCACTTCCTGACATGATGGTAAGCAAAGATAGTGCATATTTTCTCTCAGTTTCTTTACAGCCCTGTTATCAAATATAGAATTTGTTTCTGGCAGTAAAACCAACAGCGTGCCTGCCGACTCCGAAATTATTCTTTAGTTTGTATTTTCTTCTAGAATTTAGCCTGGTGCCTTGTTCTCTGATTGTTTTATTTATTTTCTTTCCATAGCTGTATTCTTTAATTACTTTTGCAGTTTAAGATTGACTTGTATGCTGCATATGCCATATGGTTATGAAAGAGGAATATTCAATATCAGTTTCTCCAAATTTGAAATTCTTGCAGAAAGAAATGAGAAATATCAATTAAAAGCGAAAAATTAAGAATTCAACTAGGAATGTAACTTTGGGGGACTTGCAGAGAGAGTGTGAAGTGACTTTCTGTTGTAACATATTCATGTATTTAGGTAGCTTCTTGTCCTCTTAATCTCTCTTACCCCCCTATGAATCTTAATACGAACATAAAAAGAATTCATTCAGTGTTCATGAAGACTGGTTAGGTGGAGGTGGCATGTCTCCCAAGTGTCTTTCGTTGTTATCTTGTTATTAGTTTCTTTTCCATATTCAACAATGATGCTTTAATTTGACAGGCTGCAGTACTTGCTATGGATGATTCAACTTTAGATGCTGATCAAGTAGAAAATCTGATAAAGTTTTGTCCAAAAAAGGAAGAGATGGAACTTCTCAGGGTGAGGTCCATTTGCTAATCAATTCAGCAATTTGAATATGATTCAGGATTCTATTTGATTTCTTTTAATTGATTTGGCATTATGTCCTTTTAGAACTACACTGGTGACCCGGAGAATTTGGGAAAGTGTGAACAGGTTTGTGAACGAGATCCTAACTTTCAGTATTGTAGCTCTCCTCCTTCTCTTAAAAGTAACATTTTGTTGAGTGCGTGCTTTGTTGGATGCTTTACTTCATTTTCAGTTTTTCATGGAGCTGATGAAGGCTCCACGAGTAGAATCTAAATTGCGGGTTTTCCTATTCAAGATTCAATTTAACACTCAGGTATGCCTGATGTTTTGTGAATTTCCTCAAGTTACTTTGACGTGCTAGGTTTCAAGACAAGCATTCTATCTCAGGTTTCCGATTTCAGAAAAAGCTTGAACATTGTAAACACTGCTTGTGAAGAGGTACATAAAGGAGTATATTGAATGTTGATTTTGTTGTCTTCTTAATCAGTTGAATAACTTAGCTTTCTCCGCATGCATCAGGTCCGGAACTCTGCCAAACTGAAAGAAATTATGAAGAAAATTTTGTATCTTGGAAATACATTAAATCAGGGAACTGCCAGAGGTACGAACCTTTATAACATTTTATGAGGTTATAGTTCCAGAAATTACAAATGCAGGGTTTGTTTTGGGATACTTGTGTTCTGAATCTTTAAGGATGGGTTTTATTCAGAAAATCAACACCCTTCACTGTAGAAATCATGGATATAAACCTAATCTGAAAGGTTGCAATTTAATTTTCCTTATTCAGGTGCTGCTATCGGATTCAAGTTGGATAGTCTTTTGAAACTAACAGATACACGTGCAGCAAACAGCAGGATGACGCTCATGCATTATCTTTGTAAGGTATCTGCCCATTTCCTGTTGACCTTTTCTTGCCCTTGTTTTTCTGTTTCTCCCCCAAATATTAGTAGCCTAGCAAAACTCTTGAAGCATTTTTTAAATTCATTTGTGTGTTTGAATCTTTGTTATTTTCAGGTGCTTGCTTCTAAGTCACCAACTCTCTTAGACTTTCACCAAGATCTTCTAGACGTGGAAGCTGCCTCAAAGGTTCGAATGTCAATTCTATGTAAAAGATTGTTTATGAAGTACTGTAGAAAGACTTGAAGCTGATGACTTTTTGCAGATACAATTAAAAACTTTGGCAGAAGAAATGCAGGCAATCATCAAGGGTTTAGAAAAGGTGAAGCAAGAATTGACTGCTTCACAAAATGATGGTCCAGTATCTGAAAACTTCCACAAGGTATTATAGCTTCCACTGTAATTTTCTGTTCCCACGTAAATTTTTGAATTTGAAGTGATCATCTTGGGAAAGATTGTCATCAATGCATTAACAAGAAATGTTTCTCAGGCATTGAAGGAATTCGTTGGTAGTGCTGAGGCTGAAGTTTCCTCTGTAACTAATCTATATTCTATTGCGGTAACTATTCACCTGAATTATATGTAATGATCATATGGAAGTTGCAGATTAATTACCTTCATTGAATTTTTCTACAGGGAAGAAATGCTGATGCACTGGCTCTATATTTTGGTGAAGATCCTTCACGATGCCCGTTTGAGCAAGGTAACATGAAAAGAAAAAAAAACTATGTTTTTATTCCAATGTGACATTCTACATAGCAGATTTGCTAAGTCAATATCTTATCATGTATCCAGTTACTGCAACCCTCTTAAACTTTGTGAGGTTGTTCCAGAAAGCTCACGACGAAAACTGTAAACAGGCTGAGCTAGACAAGAAGAAAGCTCAGAAGGAGGCTGATATGGAGAATGCAAAGGCAAAAAAAGAAGCCAAAGACTAAGTTTTTTTAATATTTCGGAGGATCTGTGGTTTCTTTCAGAATGGTCATTATCGACCCTCAAATGATTCTGGATTTACCAGCCATGACCCTTCAGTTCAGAACTGAATATAATTGGCTTTATGAGATTGTGCTGTCGAGGCTTCACAAAAACCTCAAGCTCTGCAGAGAAAGCAATCGAGAAGTAGTTAATGGCTCTTTTCAGCTGCTTTGGATGACGCAGGCAGATGATTGGTCGGGGTTGTACTTGTTGGAGAAGGGTTTGTTTGTCAAATCACATGTAGAGGTATGCGTTTGGGTCCCTCTTATTCGGGTTGGATTGAACCGGTGAATTTTTGGTTTGAAGCAAGGATAATTGGATGCCAACATCAGTTTTTGTGAGGAAATTTGTTTTGCAGATGCTGATCGTCAGATGTACTGTGACATGTACAGAGCACTAACCCTGTAACATTAGAATTAACCCAAAATTCTCTGTTGTAACATATAGAAAAAAAAAACTGAGGTTGGTTCCTTGTACTAAGTCAGGTGGAATGTGGAACCTTCCCTGAAATTTGTTGTACAGAAGTAAATGAATTGAGAGGATAGGGAAAAATAGGCTGTGTTAGTTTAATAGAGATATAGTCAAGCTATAGAAATTATTATTTGTTTCATTAGATTCGATTTTTTGGGGAAGGACTCCATATTCTTTATTAGTGAGAAAGCATTTTTTCCAGCTCTCATGTTCGATTTAAACTCCTGTATTTTTGGGGGGAAGTTTCTGTTAGAAATTAGAATCTAAAATCTCTTGATTGAATTTTCAACTTTTCGATTCATGAACATTGAAAAAAAAGATATATGATTTACAAAAGGGTTGTAAAAAATCGTTTTGTATCGAAGAATTTATGGAATCAATTCAAACGCCTTTGCTTTTGCAACAGGCTCACCATCTATCTCTATGATTTCTAACTGGTGATCCTTTTTGCAGCTTCTCCAAAACACACAACCTACAACTGTATCAAGAACAAGAAGTAAAGCATACAGGTAGGCGATCAGCATTCCTTCTAGAAGCATAGCTGAATTCGAAGACATAGTTCGGTAATAAGCTCTTACTATACGATATTGAAACAGAGCTTCGGTTGCAGCCAAAGCCATGTTGATTGGGACAGCTAATGATAATGCAGTTAAAGTTCTACCCTGAACAAAAACACAAGCCTTGAGAATCGAGAAACACCCACCTTGTTTTTCCATTCCAGACGAAACCAATGCTAAATTGCATATAATATAAGCATTAGCAATAATGATGGAGTATATTAGGGCTCCTGTGGCTGACAGAACCAGAACGGTTCTGGGAGAGGAAAGCCCTAAAAAGTCGGAAAAATTGAAAAAGATAACTAGGAGAAAGAAACAAGTGGAGTTTGCCGCGAGCATGACTAATGTGTTGCAGAGTTGCGTGATGAAGAGGGGGTAGAGATGTAATTTCCAAGAAATTGAATTTTGTTGTGTTAGTTTATTTTTATGACCGAAGGCTCCGATTATGGATGCCTTTGCAAGGAGGAGAAAGGAGAGCGTAAAGGGAGAGACGAGAAGAAAGGTGAGAATTGTCTGAGATAGCTTGAGATTGAAAACGGTGAATAATTGTGATGTGGGAGGAAATCCAGCTGCAAGAAAAAGAGAACTTACACGACCTTGGACCAATGGGAAGAGAGACGACGATGAGTAGATTAAGGATTGTGATAAAAGAGTCGAGACGGCGAAGGGGAAGAAGAGGAGTGATGGAGTTGAGGTGTAATATTGGTAGTTCTGTAAGAAAGAAAAGATTGATGTTCTGATGATTCTGCATGCTTTTCCCATATTTGGAAGAGATGGGACTAGCTAGTGTTGCTGGAATTTGGTTTGTGTTCTTGAGGAGGAAGTGTTTGTGTGTATATAGAGATGGTTGAGTTTTTGAATGAATTTAATGATGGGGATTATGATTATGTGTAGTTTGTTTGGTGTTAATGGATGAAATAAAATGATGGTCCAACAACTAAAAAAACCAACAGCAATAGCAGAGGTGGAGGAGTTGTTTTCAGCTTTGTTTTGATCACCAAATGCCTTATTTTTGACTCTTTGTGGTTTATTTCTTTGTGATCTCCAAACACACACAAATATATTAGTTGGAAGAAATAAAAAAAGACAAAAAAAAAAAAAAACAGTGCCTTTTCCATGATCAGATAAAGAACTTTTAGTGTATGAGAAAAATATGTAATTTTCATAAGTTTGTCCTTCATAATTTAAGGTAATGGGTTGGTTCCATCGATTCTGATCTTTCCGAATGTGGACGTATCCGGCTATTATGAATAATGATGTAATATATGCATAAATAGAAAAGAATTATATCGATTAATACTTAGAGGCTCAATTGGGAATGACTTTCCCAACTCTATTATTTGGTGCACAAGTTAGGGTATGAACCCTAAACTTTAATTAAGAGATCTAGTATCTCATCCCACTAGACCAATTGATATTTGATATCGATTACTCAATTATGTATGTTTGTTGTTTTTAAGTCTGAAAGAATCTTTTTTGAGGTGAAAATTAAATAGATGTAATTTGATTGGTTGAGATCAAAGAATTTATTATTGAGTAGAATTCTGGCACAAGTCATGTAACATCATAGAGGTGAGAACTTAGAGAGAAAGATATGCCCGTTTTGGTGCATTGCTTGCAATTTTAAAAGAGGACCTTTTTTTCGTCGCTTAGAATAGACTCTTGAGGATGCAATAAACACTAGTCATTTTACTTTGGGAAAATATTTAATCGTAAAGGGCTTAAGTTTATTACTTTAAGTGTAGGCAAAGTTATTAGCATAAAAGGCGCACTTGTACTTTTTTGTTATTTATGTGATATACGGGTACGAACACGCCAAAATATGAATACGGTGATATAATTTTTTTCAATATTTATTATTAAAGAAGTGTTAGATACAAATACCCAACACAATGTCCACACAACATGACATTGCACGATAGTTATTTTAGAAATGTCTCTGCATAAGTTTGCTTACTAATATTGTGATTTCATTTTTGCCATTTGGAGGCAAAAATATTCAAATGTCAACTATTGTGGGGTTTCAAATCTTGCCTTAGTTAATTAAACTTGTATTTGTTGTAATGAAATGTTATTTTCTAAAGATATGACACTAAAAATATCATACATGAAAAGCAACGAAGTAATATTTATTTATAATCCATAGTTAAGAATAAGAAACTTATGATAGTTGAGCTTCAAACGATATACTTTTTAAGGAAAATTGCAAAATAATTATACTCTCCAGTTTAAAGTGAGTTACATGACTCACAAATCACTTCCCATCTGAAAGCATAATGTGGCTGAATTCTGAAATGGGAGAACAACACTGGTTTGAGGACAACTTACAATATTTAGATTTAATAATGTTGTTCTTCTTCATATGCATTGGAAAATTATTTTTTTGCATATTATTTAAACTCCTTGGAATTCTCAAAATAAGTTCATATTTCAAAATAAAGAGGATTCTTTTGGAGAAATTATTATCATAGCTTTTGAGGTGAGTTAGGTCAAACATGTATAACTAAATATAGTATTAAAGTAGATTGTATCATATATTTGATTTTCACACTTCAAGTTATTTCCTGATTGTACGGATCTGGACGTGAGTGGCCGATTTTATAACCATCTCACATCAAATAATTATTGATCTAATGCCAACCAAAAAAAAAAATTATTGATCTAATAACTACCTTATAATGTTTGGTAATGGAAGCTCGTAATGACTATGAAGTTTTTGGGGATTAATTGATGGAGGTTATGAAGATTGATTGTTTGAAAAACTCTAACAAGCCTTGAGATGGGCTCATTTGATGCTAGGGTCTTTCCTAATGAAAAAGATATTTTAAGATTAAATATAAGGTAAATAATAGAATTTATTTGAGTTAAGTTTATGATCAAAGAAAGAAAATGTGAACCAATAGATTAAATCTCTGATTATGTGGCATCCATTCAAAGGAGTGGGATAATAGGAAAGAGTATGTATTGGAGAGGAGTCAAATCCGCAATTTATTTACAAATACTTTGCGAGGTAACAGGACGCCTAAAGTCTTTCAACTAGTTTACGGTCCTAATCTGAGATGGGTCCATTGGTCTGCCCTCATCACCTGGAAATGCTTGGGCCAAAACTTTCACGAGTGAGGTCTCTGGTTCAAGTCCATTTAACATATTTCCCAGTTTCATTCATTAGGTTTTTGAATTTTTCTCTTGAAATTCAATATATAGTTTGAAAATCAAATAAAGTCCAAACAGGGTTTGATATGAACATATGTGGTGGATTGAACTTGTATATAACCCCATAACTTTTGTTGGCCTAATTCAATATTGAAGCAAAATATATGGGCTATTGTTTATAAGAATTATTGGAAAAATTTTGATGACTTTTTGGGATTATTTTTGGGCTTTGTCGAAAAGTCAATCTTGTTGGCCAATACATGGACTTAGAATGGAGATTTGCTGCAGGACATTGTTTTTTTTTTTTTTTTTCTGGTTGGGCCAGTTTATATGGAACAAGAATAAATCATAGTTTATGGACTTTCTAATTGTTTGGAATTTTCCAGATCTTAGTGGAGTAAGATTGAAGTGGGCCGATTTCGTAGATTTGGTAAATTTTAAACTTTAATATGGCTTACATTTGCTAAACTACTATTGAGAATCATTCTAGTCAAATAATTATAATTAGGGAAAATTGCAAAATCATCTTAGTCCCAAAATTGCAACTAAAAGCAAAGTTACGGGACATTTATACGAATTTCGAATCTTATGTCCCAAAATGTCAATTCGGGTGTAAAGAGTGTCCCGATTTTGTAATTTTCCCATTATAATTATACCTCACATTTAATTGAATAATTATAAAAAAATCCACTAATTAGAGTTTCGATATATATTAGATGATATATTTATGATTTATGTAACCCCAGAATTAATTAATTAAAACCCCAACTCAAGCACTGTAATCTGTGAAAAGAGGAGTGAGGAGTGATATTACTAGTCAGAGAGATATAAGTTTATGAAACAAGAGAAACCAAACACTTATCCCTACTTATATATTAATAAAATTCCAAAATTTAAGAGATGCGAGCTTATACAGTGCAGGATTACCAACTTTTATTTTCTACAAGAGTACAAGTAGTTGGAGTTCCCTACCGGTAAATAAAAAAAACGAAAAATCAGTGAAAAGAGGAACCAGAGAACAGGGAAAGGTTAAAAATAAAACACACGCACCCCGAAAAAAAAAAGAAGGTAATTTTCACAAGCCGACACTGCTCACTAGCCTGGGTTACTTTCTTCCCCACAATCTAAATTCTCCACCAATTTGCTTTTGCCCTCTCCCAAACACTCTCCAACCTTCTCCTCTCTCTCTCTTTAGCAATCATCTGCTGCTAAGCTGCGCTGCAGGCCTTATCACATTTCTTCCCCATTTCATTCCTCTTCTGGCCACTTGATCCCATTACAGTGTTATCCTTTTTCTCATGGCTGCTTTGGTGTTCATGGTGCTCCTTCTAGCTATGGCTGGTCACTCCAGTAAGCTGTTTTTTCACTACCCATTTCTCCCTTTTTTTCTTTTTCTTTCTTATTTCACCTTAAAGCTGCTAAAGAAAGAAAAAAAAAATCCTATCTTTACAAGATCCAGAGCTCACTTTTCATGCTGGCGTCAGCTCATGGCGTTTAGAAGTTTCTAGCTCATCTTCTTCAGTCACTACACAGCTTTATAAAGAACAGATCTTTTTCAAGTTTTCTTTTCTAAAAACTTCATATTTTAGAAAATGTCAGAGACTTAATTAAAAAATGAAATCTTGGAAATATATTTGTTTTGCAGGTGGCTCATGGTGCGTCTGCAAGGAGGGAAGTGATGCAGCTCTGCAAAAGATTCTGGACTATGCATGTGGAGCCGGAGCGGACTGCGCCCCGACCCATAAAAACATGCCTTGTTTCAACCCGGATACTGTGAGGGCTCATTGCAGCTACGCTGTCAATAGCTATTTCCAGAAATTTCGCCAACAACCTGACGCCTGTAATTTTTCCGGCACTGCTACCATTGTTACTTCGGACCCCAGTAAGTTTTCTTTTTTTTTTTTTCGAATTTTTGTCATTTATTTGCTTGCATCTTTGGAAATACTCACTACTAGATCTGGGTTGTGTTTCTTGGATAACTTATGATTTTTTTTCTCTGTTTTTTCATTTTTCAGGCGTATCTGGTTGCACATATCCTTCTTCTGCAAGGTGAATACTAAACTTTCTTGCATGTTAACTTTTTTTTTAAAGAAAAAATACATATATAAACAGCGATGTGCTATTAATTATTTATCTCCATGAATATGACAGTTCACTGCTGTTTCTCTGAGTACCTTTTTTATGTCATTGGTATGACAAATACCAATGGCCCACCCCATTTCAAATCTTGAGCCACTTTGCTTTTAAGTCTTTAAAATCATGCCGTTATATTCACCTTTTGGGATCCTAAATTTGAATGGGAACAGAAGTTTGAAATAAAATTGAGGTTTTTGAAAGTTTACAGTGGGTTCTGCACTTATGTTCTTGTACTTTTTTAACCATTGAAAGTTACTATGAGTGTTTTTACAATTTTGTCCTTGGGCATGTGCATTTGTAGTAGATGTCTTGTCTTAACCAACATTATTATAGTCAAGGAATATCATTGACATGTCATTTACTGGCATTGCTGCTGATTTTGTTTCTAGTTTTTATACCAGTTTTACTAAGTTGGGTTAGGCTGGCAGGCCGTACTTATATATTAGAGAGAGAGAGAGAGAGAGAGCAACATTCATAAGAACCTAGTTTATCTTTGGCAAGGGCAGAAATCTATAGCTCCTTTTCAACCTTCTCTTGGTACCTACTTTCGCAAATAACTATGTGCCTCTTCCACCTTTATTTAAAAGAATATATCAACCTTAGTTTTCTCTCTATAGCTTCTTTATTCACACTCCTTTATTCTTTAGGGTACTTTAATGGTACCTAAGGTCAAAAAGATGCATTGGAATGGCCTTTATGGATGAAAAGCAGAGCCGCTAGCTCTAAGGACATTCTAGGGCTTGGATTTCCCAGGCAATTGAAACCATTAACGTTAAATGATTCTTGAATGTTCTTAGCGATTCATCTCCTTAAGAAAAAAGTAATCTTCTTGGTTGGTTGTTTAACCCTTGAGAAGTCATGGACAAATGGTGAGAAGGGATAATAAGAAGCGTTAATTATCAAGGATTATTATTTAATCCCTCTGTTTTCATAAATTACAAAAAAAACCCTGACCTTTTCACTTTATTACAAAAACATTCCTGAAATAGGCTTATTATTTGCATTTCTTGTTTAATGTTGCATAGTTCCGAGGAGTTTTTTGTAATTTCTGAAAATAGAGGGACTATATTGTAATTACGACATATCTCAGGGAAAGTGGTAGCAATTTGTCTCATTACTATTATTATTATTTGAATTCTTTTTAGTTTTGCTTTGTATTTGGCTAAATCATCATCTTTGTGGAATCCCTCTTAATCTCGACTTTTTTCCAGTGGCGGCACCACCACCACAACTCCCGGCAGTACAACATCCGGCACCACCACCACCGTGAATGGTGGATCCCCTGTCATCACAACCCCTTCCGGTGTACTAGGAGGTACTAACAATGGTCTGGGCCCTTCGGGTATGAACAACAACGACTTCAGCCACGGAGGGGTTCTATTCCCTACAACCATCCTCATCTTATCCTCCATCGTCCTCGCCTTTTCGGCACTAGTCCTCTGCTGAGATTGGAAATTAGGATGGCATGGCTGTTTCAAAATTCATATCAAAAGGATGATGATGGTGGTAAAATGAATGATGGATTTTGAGACAGCTTATGGTTTTTTGTCCTTTTTTTTTTCTGTTTCTTTTTTTCCTGCTCCATAATGGAACATGATGGGAATCTTGATTCTTTTTTGAATTTGTAGTTTAGTGGCTGTTTGCCAGTTGGGGTCTGTCTCTAGGATCATTATATGCCTCTGCAAGTTGGATTCTGTTATGACAACTTTCATGTAACATTATGTGCCTAGTTCTATTCTATGTTGATGCTTCTAATTTATGTAAGGTTCTTAAATTAGTTCCTAAAGTTGTGAGTTTATAGTTGTAATGGTCCCATGGAGGAACTTATTCCTCTTAACTTGGATTAAATTGGTCTTCTGATTTTCACTTTTTTGAAGAATTTAAGTATAATATTGCTTGAGATTATGCAACTTTAATTATCAAAGTTGGGTCATCACTACTATTTTGAATTCTTAGAATTTTTCATTTTTTAATTAAAAAATACTTTATTGATTCGTTGATAAGCATTAAATGCAGTGTTATGACTACTTTTTAACCCCTACTTTATTAAGTCCTTACTTTATTTTCACATTTCATGATATTGATATTCAAATTTTTAAGTTGCTTTGCAGTTTGCACACAATTATTAAATTTGAAAGTTGTAATTACATTAAGAAAAATGCCATTAAATTTATTGTTTCTAGCAAAATTCTTTTTTGTAAAAAATAATATAATTTTTACATTTAAACTTTAGTTTATCAAAATATATAAGACCGTGTATATCACTTATATATAATTTAATTTTTAAAATTTACCGCGCAAATATTGTAATTTATAACTATTTTTACTTAAAAATTTTAAATCTTATGCCGTACACAATAAAAAATTGCGAAAGAAATATAGGCACCAAGTACTTGAATAATGATAAATTTATTATTACAATTGTATTATACTCTCTAGGGCAATTACATTTTGCCGTAGACAATAAATGAGCATATCTTATGTCAGTCTGTGGTATATGCTTTCAATCGGTCTCAAGTTCAAATTTTTTGGAATACAATTTTTATTAGTATAGAGAATTTTAAACTTCAGTGATCCGATCGATCCCGATCTATATAAATTGACTTTATTATAAAAAAATAAAAAAATAATAGATAAAAAAAGCATGGTTGATGAGTGGTCGCGACTTATCTATTCTTAACAAGAGTCGAGTTCGAACCCTAAATGTAACCCTAATCTAGAAAAAACAATCTTTGGCCCCAAACATACATTCTTGGGACATTCACATAACATTTATAATAAACATTGGGTTCTTCACTCCACACATCTTATGTTTTAGATTTTTAAGATAGGACTAATATTTTATTTTATTTTTGGCACAGGACTCTAATATTTTATGGTGCCTGACAATAGTTATTTTTTGTCTCAGGTTCAGTATGTTTAATTATATTCTTTTTAAATAATGCAGATAATCTCTTACTTTTAAAATTAAAAGTACTTATTTAATTGGAATCAACTTCACAAAACCCTTTGATATTTGCACATTTTACAATTCTCCATCAGAACATTTTGTAATCTTGCACTTACTTCCGAGGAATTTTTGTAAGGTTTTTTAGGGTTATTATGTATATATTTTTATATTTTAAGGGGTATTTTATAAAAATTTTGTTTAACAGAGAGTATTTGTAAGGTTTTAAAATTTCGATGATTTTTTAGATTTTTAAGTAAACGTAACGAATATTTAATTTGAAATAACTTTTTAATTAACATATCTATCCAATATATTTAATTTTTTTGGATAAGAATAAAGAATAATAAGTATATTCATATATTTATTGCCATGAATAAATAAATATTTATTAAAACTATATGGAGATAATAATTATATAATATAGATTTATGATAATTATAATAGTTTGACCTTATTTAGGACATAGGCTGATTTTCAGTTTGTTTTATCAAGGAATATTTGATTCTAGTTTTAGAAAAGAAATAAAAAAGAAAGTCACAATTTTTGTTTTCTAGTGGATTGCTACTCAATTACTAGATAGAATAGGACGGCTCACAATCTCCCATGAAAGCAACTCAACTTCTTTTCAAGCATATATGAGGAGGCCCACTCGAACACACAATCATCGTCGTGAGGAAACCCTAAAAACCCCTAGCTCCTTTACCGTTTTACGTATTAATAGGAATAATTATATTTATATCACTTCATTTAGGAGAAGATATAATAAAACTTGTTCTAGTATTAAAAATTATAGAGACATCTCTAACCTCTTTCGACTATAGTTCTGTCTAATACTTAGATTTAATCGTTAGTCATTTTCTTGTTTCCACGTTATAATATTCTCTTGTTTCTACTTTTCTCCATTTCTTGTTTAAATGTACCACCTTCTTTAATTTTTACTGCCATGAAAAGAAAAAGGAAGAAGCTAAAGCCAAAATTGATAGGACTCGGAAATAAAGAAAGCTTTTATAACATTTACAAGAATTAGATAAACAATCACTTATACAAAAAATTAAGAAACTTTTTTTTTTTTTCACAGTGAAAGTTATATACAAGCATGTAATGACATCTACAACTTTTTGACACATTCCAATAAAAACACAATGAACTTAACAGTATAACTTTTTTGGATTTCACCCGATTTTTTCTAGGTTTGGGTATTACAGATGTCCAATTGGGGGTGATCCTTCCAACGCAGTTACTCCATACATAAGCTAGAATTCGAACTTTAAATCTTACTTAAGAGATGCAGTGCCCCACCCCACTATAAAACTTAAGAATATACACAAATGACAACCAATAAATTGGCTTACAATTCAATGAAGAACATAAAATGAATATGAGGACTATGTATTATTCTGCATTCTCATATAATCACCATAAAATTTTGGACCAGTTTCTTCTTCATGAGCATTGTAGGCATATCCTCCATGACTAGATATATCCAGCCCAGCCACTTCCTCATCAGCAGATATTCTCAAAATTCTGAGCCAATGAAGTAGGTAAAATAAAGGCCCCATAGTAACACTGACCCAGCTCAATATAACCAAAAATTCAACTATTTGGGCTCCAATAAGGCCCCATCCACCTCCCAAGAAGAGTCCATATGACCGATGTAATCCAATTCGGCCCGCATCGTATGCTTGGATCACAAATTCCTCTTTCGCGAATAGCCCGGTAAAGATCAAGCCCCAAGCTCCACACCCACCGTGCAATTGGGCTGCTTCCAGTGGATCGTCGAGTTGAAATTTTAGGGCCAAAATGTTGAGCCCAATAAGAACCCAAGCCGCGAAAAACCCACATACTATTGCGGCCCACGGTTCCACCACCGCGCATCCTGATGTTATAGCGACGAATCCACCCAACACCCCATTGCAAACATCGAGCGCGTCCCAGTGGCCCACTAGTAACCGTCTACCAAATAGGGTTACCAGTCCGGCGGTGGAACCAGCTAATGTGGTGGTGACTGCTGTCCGACCCACTGCAGTCCAGTTTCCTTGATCAACCGTATTAGGATAAGGAACGAGAATTTTACCAAAAGAACCCGGGTTAAACCCGAACCATCCGAACCACAATAAAAACGTGCCGAGAACCACTAGAGTCGCGTTATGCCCACGCATAGCCACGGGCTTACCGAAGGCATCGAACCGGCCTACTCTCGGGCCTTCAATAATCGCGCCCCAAAGCCCAGCTACGCCGCCCACCAAGTGAACCGCCCCACTACCCGCAAAATCAATAGCGCCCGACCCGAACAACAACGAGCCCGAACTCGGGCTCAGCCACCCACTAGAAGACCAAACCCAATGGGCCACAATTGGGTAGACGAACCCGGACAGAAAAAATGAGAAAATTAAGTATGCACTAAATTGGGTCCTTTCCGCAATGGACCCACTAGTGATGCCGGCCACAGCAATAGCAAAAGCCCATTGATAAAGAAAGAAACTATAGTCGTAAGAGGATGTTGGAATATCTTTAAGGGCAAAATAACTCGTACCGATAAACGGGTTCTCATTCGGGCCCTCGCCGAATGCGAAGGCAAACCCGAATAGGTAGTAAGATAAGCTGCCGACAACTGCGTCGACGACGTTGGTGAGCATGATGTTCATGGCGTTCTTGGCCCGAACCGAGCCCGCACAGAGCATTGCGAAGCCGAGTTGCATGACGAAAACTAAGTAAGCTGAGAAAAGAAGATAGATGGCATTGATGGATTCTGTGACACTTGACTCCCATGAGAGTTCCATAGTTTTTGGAGAATTTTGAGAAGGAATGTTGGATGATTGGTGTGGAATAACACAGTTGGATAAGTGCATATATAATAAGAAAGATGTTAGATGAGTTATTTAATGTGACATTTGAAATGTAGCTCAAATTGCTGCATTGCTTTGGTCCACTTGGTGTTGACAGTGTAAGCATTATGAATCAGTGATATTTTGGATATATGGTATACTATTTATTCTATGCTACTATAATTTGTTTAGACAAGTTGATATAGTTGTCATCTATGATATATGAACCATTCTAAAAAATTTAGTCTACCATATCGTGTCGTGTTTCAGAACTATGGTTGTCCGTTTCAGTTCAGCCTTAGAATCCTTGGATCACAAATATCCCATAGTTAAAACTCTTCAGGTAATTAAACACTTCATTTTAATTTTAGTCGGAATTGACTTTAATCGGCAAAGGGTTCAACTTTTAAATAAATAAAAACAAATCCAATTCAGATTTAATTGAGAGGAAAAATTATCATATCATTAAATTTATATCTAGTTGTGTGTCGTTTTGTTAAAAATGTTTAAAATTTTATTTATTAAATAAAATTTCAATATTCGAAAATACTTAATAGATGTAATTAAAATGAAGGTTTTGTCCGACGACTCTTTTTCGCATGCGGTTGTGTGATCAACTCGAGCGAGTTTTGAAATGGGTCGGCTCCTGCAGCAATATTTTTCAAATATAGGGAGTATTTTGCAAATTCTAAAACAAACGTATTAGGAGATATATAGATTATTTTTTGAGATAAAGAATCAGATATTGATGGGTTAGTTACGGAATATTTATCTCCCATCTACTAAGGAGTTCTAATTTGACAAGGATTTGATTTAATATATGCCTAATTCGTTATTTCCAAAAAAAATAAATATGCATGGATCCCTATTGGGCTATGTGCCATAACCCGGCCCAGTTCTCTAAACCTGAAAACTCAAAAGTCATTACGAATCCGTCCTATACATATCAAAAAATATATACTTGAGTTGATGGTCTTTTGCATCACAGTTATTTACTTACACCTGAGTTCCATTAAATTCACACCGATTGAGTTCTTGTTCTTCTAATGGAACTTGATCAGTATCATGATCCTATTGAAAAGCAGAGCTTCACAGAAACAGGAGATATTGGTAATGAGAGCGTCACAGAAGCACATGATATTGGTGATAGAGATGTGTCGAAACTCGAAATAGTCGTTGTTCCTATTGATCAAGAGGAGACTTTGATTCATACAAATGTTCAATCTGCAGGAGAAAATAAGCAAGTGAGTTTGATTTTAGAAGATTATTCATGAGTTAAAAAATCGTATCTTTATTTTTAGTTTCCAGGATGAGAAGAAAGTGCAATTGCATTCATGCACTTTCACGCTTATGCTTTCTCTGGCTGTATTTGGAATTGTTGGGGTACGTAATCTGCTAAAGTGTTGAATTTCTTAGTGCTTTAATTTTTTATTGCAGAATCTTTATTATTTTTTGTTTTTTTATGATATTTCAATCAGGTTCTTCCTAGACATGTCTTTGGAGAACTCACGGGACTGATGCAACATACCTTGAGCTTCCATCAAATATGGTTTCCTCTCTTTCTCTCACTCACACACACTGATATATCACGTTTAGATTTATTTATTTCTTGTAAACTAATATCTCTCCTAGTCTTTCAGGTCGGCTCGTTTCTGATGGGCATTTTAGGTGTTGTATTTAAGGATGATATTATGATAATTTCAGAAGAATTAGCTATCGGATTGTCAACGGGGTTTCTTGGAAGCCTTACCACTTTCAGTGGTTGGATTCAAAAGATTCTAGAGCTCTGTGTTGAAGGTCGATGGGTTTTTGCTATTCTCGGTGTTATTTTAGGTAATAATTGTATACATTAACAATTTTTAATCTGATTTATTGGATCTTTTCAAAAAATAATATGTTTTTTGGAATCTTGTCAGGCTTTTTTCTAAATGCATATTCAATCATATTCGGGATCGACACGGGCAAAGGACTCTAATGGCTTCTTAGAAGATCAAATATAAACTCTTCTACTAGGGTTTCAAATAAGTTCCAATTCCACATAATATTTACGGTGTCGCTTCTTTTGACGCTGGTCGTATTATGGGGTTTGTTTGGAAGTTTGGAGATGAAAGAATTTAATTATGGTAACAGTGAAGCTGTTCTATTTTTAGCTTGCATGCTTGCACCTTTGGGTGTTTGGATGAGGTGGTTTTTGGCGGCTCGTTTTAATGGGCGTGGATTGGGACAAAGTGCTAAGCTAAAATGGATTCCGTTTGGGACTCTTGCTGCTAATGTTCTCGCGGTTTGTGTTATGGCTTCTCTGGCTATACTCAAAAAAGAGGTCAGTTTCCACACTTCTTTACAACTTCAGGAATCCAATTCGGGCTACTTGGTTGTCTTACCACGGTTTCAACTGTGATGGCTGAATTTCATGCAATGAGAGAAAGCCCACATCCATGGAGGGCTTATGTTTATGCAGCAACTACATTTGTGCTCTCACTTGGGTTGGGAACTCTTATATACTCTGTACCTATGTGGGCTAAGAGTTGATCAATCAGGCTTTGGGTTTATTTCTAAGAAGTGCAATATTATTGTTACTAAAATGACTTTTGTAATGCGATCAAAAATAATGTTCAGAATAAAAATGTACGTACTGCATAGACTTACAAGTTAATTAATAAAAATGTTATGTTCAGAATTTTACTAATTAATTAGCAGATTCTGATTCAAAATAATTGGACATTGGTGATCATTAAGTTTTTTATATCATGGATCAAGAAAATGATTTATTACATGCATTTCTACTCAGAGTGTGAAACTCGTTGAGCAAAGTAAACCAAGCTAGCTAAAAACAAAACAACGAGCTAGAATTCCTCCAGACGTTCAATTTTGAATACTTTATAAGGAAAACAGAACTAAAAATTTCTATATAGACTAATTAGGACATTTTTCATTTTTTGTTATACATGTTGGTAAGCTCGATCAGGAGTATAAGTGAGTTGAGCTAGAGTCAAACTTTAAAGTTATTAAGATAAAATTTTAGTTTATCTTTAACTGATTTCTTTCAAACTTTTTCAGACTCAAACTCAAGTTCATTTAAACAAGTTGAACTCTAACTCGTATCATTTTCAACCGATCTAATTTGAATTTGAACTTGATGCTAGGTTACATAAAATAACTGCAATTTTTATTATTAATTAATATTATGTGTAATATAAATTAATTATCTATAAAGTACAACCATTATCATTATTAACACTATAGTCTATAAATATAGAAAAAATTTACGTGTTCATAAACAAGTCTTTATGAGGTTTAAGCTCAAGCTTCTATAATTTGAGTTTTAATCGAATTCATTCCGCCCAATTGACTCATACAAAGTAATATTAGTACTCGGCACATTGGATCCGAGAACCTATAAAATATTGCTTCTATTTATTTGATTTTGGGGATTGTTTAATTTATTGTGGAATTACTTTCAACTCCTTTAATTTAGCCAAAAAAAAAAAAAAAAAAAAGAAGAAGAAAAAACAGCTCCTTTTGAATTTTACTCTCTATTTTACTTGTTTCTTTTTTGTTCTTTTTCAGGCACATACTACCGCTCAAAATTAGCTCTTGGAAACAAGCCAGTGCCAGTCTCTTCAACTTCTTCGAACTCAGAAATCATCAGGCAGAAACATGGGGACAATCAGTGAAAACCCACCAAAACGGCGTTGTGTAGGGTTGATATTTGATGATAGAATGTGCAAACATAGCAACCCACGTGAAGAAGACCATCCGGAAAACCCGAATCGTATTCGCGCCATTTGGGACAGGCTCAACGCTTCTGGGCTTGTCCAAAGGTCTTGTCTTTAACCCATTTTTTTCATGTACTTCTGTGATCGAGTTGAGTTTCGAAATGGGTTTCGTGTATATGATGCATATATGTGTGCAATTTTACTTGCCATTAAGCTTAATGGCGTATGGTTATGGCATGATCTTTTGTTTTGTTTTCCTTTTTATTTTCTTTATTTTTTTAATAGTTGAAGATTATATAGCTGTTCTCATTGTTTGAAAGAGGGTTTATTAGGGCAAAACTCAGTGAGGGTTTTTGAGTTGAAATGTACTCTTCATTTTATTTTACTTTTTTAAGTTTTAAAATCCTTTTTTCAGTTTATCATCTGGAGAGATGGGAACTTTTTTGGTGGAACTCCTAATTTATGTATCCGTTGATATAGTGGATTATTACATTTGATTTTATTTTGACTAAAGGAAGAATTGATGCTGAATCCTGAATGATTTCAATTTCAGATGTGTTGTTTTAAATGCAAAGAAAGTAGAGGATAAGCATGTAGCTTTGGTTCACTCCAAAGAACACATTGATTTGATTAAGACTCAGTTTCAGAAGCTCTACAATGAGCAAGGTTGCAGCAAAGTTTGACTCTATATATTTCAATGAAGGCTCCTCCACAGCTGCTTATCTTGCTGCAGGATCTGTCGTAGAGGTCAGATGCGATATATATTTATGCTAGATATTTACTAATAAATAAGAAGAAGGTAAGTTTCCAACATCATGCCCTTCTTTTAATGCTTGATTTTAAATTAAATCATGTTTTAAGATGCTGTAATTTCTTTAATCTAGGCTGCAGAAAGAGTTGCTAAAGGAGATTTGGATTCCGCATTTGCCATTGTCAGGCCTCCTGGACATCATGCAGAACAAGATAAACCAATGGGGTTTTGCCTTTACAACAACGTTGCTATTGCAACATCTTTTCTCTTGAATGAAAGAGTGAGAGCTTATTGAAGTCTTGGAAATATGTTTTCTACCTTAAAATATTGATGTTGTTTTATAATTTTTATGTGCATTATAAGTTATTATTAACTCCAATGTACATTTGTAGCCTGATTTGGGTATCAGAAAAATCTCGATTGTTGATTGGGATGTACATCATGGAAATGGTACTCAGAAGATGTTCTACGATGATCCTCGAGTGATCGTCTTTTCTGTACATAGGTATTCAAAAAAGTTTTGGATTATAATCTAGTCTATTGAAATTGAAGTATAACAATAGTAATCATGGTGGAAAATGGCATGATGGTTTAAATTTAAAGCGAAATAAATAATAGAAAGCCTAGTTGACTTTTGTAACCGAGGACCAATCCACTCCTAACAAATCGGTTACTAAGGGCGAAGACAGCCCTCCATTATAAGGAGGAACATCACAACTTTAATTTGATTTTTTTATGAGTGAAAGTTAGATGTTTGACAAATTACAAGAGTATTATGATCTCTCTATCAACTTTTACTAGTAACCTAAAACCATTTTCTCATTGTTTTGGTTCTAAAATAATATTATGTTGTAACATGAAATCCAAAATTGTTTGTTTTTATGTAATTTCATCGCCCGTG
This sequence comes from Verbena officinalis, assembly GCA_958496215.1. Taxonomy (NCBI): domain Eukaryota; kingdom Viridiplantae; phylum Streptophyta; class Magnoliopsida; order Lamiales; family Verbenaceae; genus Verbena; species Verbena officinalis. The sequence continues at coordinate 6,241,701 of OY292385.1, forward strand.
CATCTTCTGTATTTTCTTATTTATGTATTTCCACTATTGTGTTTGCTTCTGTTATTAGGCATGAATCTGGAAGACTCTATCCTCGCGGTAACGATGGGTCATATAACATGACTGGAGAAGGACCAGGAGGTGGATACAATATTAATGTCCCTTGGGAGAGCAGTGGCTGTGGAGATGCTGATTATATTGCTGTTTGGGACCACATATTGATTCCTGTTACTAAGGAATTTGATCCTGACATGATAATTATCTCAGCAGGATTTGATGCAGGTTATCAGAGAGTTTCCAATTTGCCTTGCTCGTGTTTTATGTATCTATTATGTCATCTCATGCACTTTAGTAAGTTTTAATGTTGTTTTGGACAGCAATAGGTGACCCCGTTGGAGGCTGTTTTCTTAGTCCACATGGGTATTCACTCATGCTTGACAAGGTTAGAGCTGGAATATTATCTTACAGAGGAAACACTTCCATTTTCTTGTTTTTAAAGGGGTGTTTGCAAGAAATTCTTCTTTTGGAGAAGCTAAAGTTGATAAAAAGTTGTAGTAGCAAATGTTGGAGCATTTTGAGAAATAAAATACAAAAGCACTAATAAATAATAGAAATGGAAAAAAACCCCTTGGGGTTTCATATATTCATGTAAAATTTGTGAAAATGTGGCAAATAGTCTTTGACCCACGTCGACTAGGCTTTAAACTGCATTGACTCTTTGGCCAATGGACTGCAGGAGAGCAGACGCTTCCGGTTGTGTAAACATAACCAAAATCCGAAGAAGGTTTTCATAATTTTTAAAACAAGAGGGACTAATTTGTAATTAAATGAAACCTGAAGGGTAGTAGATTAAATCTCCCTTCTACAGAAAAAAAAAATAATAAATAAATAAAAATTTAGAAGCTGAAACAATTACCCCCAGAGGTGCTTCTAGCTTCAATCTGATTTTAGCTTATTTTAAGCGGAAGCAACATAACAAAGAACTTCATTTTCGACATTCTTTTTGAAGTAAAAGCAAAAGAACACTTTTATGAGAGTTTGCAAACACTCCTCAAGTCTACGCTGCTCTTAAATTTATCGGGTGCAAAGGTTAATTATCTACTTTTTAAAGCACATTTGACATAACATTAATTTGATTAAGTTTCAAATAACATAGTAATTTTTTACTTTTGCTGATGTTTTACGTAGTTGATGAGCTTTGCAAGAGTAGGATTGTTATGGCACTTGAAGGAGGATATAATCCTGTTTCTTTAGCAAATTCAGCTCAAGCTTGCATTGAAGTATTACTAAAAGGCAAGCCCCTTATCAGTTCCTTCGAGGATCTTCCACTTAAATCCACATGGCTTGTGATACGAACAGTAAGTGCTTCGAAAAAGCGGTTTCAATTTCATTTGGTAGTTCAGTATTGTGTTCCTATATTTTGGATTTTTTAGAAAATCATTATGTAATATAATCCATGAATTTTGACATGGTTCATCAAAATTTTAAGATATGCTTGATGCATTCTATATCTAATCAGGTACGGCAAGCATTATCCCGATACTGGCCAGCTCTTGCTGCTACATTACCAGACAAATTAATCAACAGCAATTTTGAGGTCTGCTTCCTATTAATATAAACCAGCATTATTTTGTGTTTTCTTGGCCAATTATGTCCAGCAATTTTATTTCAGGTTGATGCTTCTCTCCAGGTTGAAGTAGATGTGCCCTTCTTTAGTCACCAAACCAACAAGAAACTTTCCACTGAAGGCAGTACGGGTAAAAATAATTTTATGTATAATACAAATTTAGAGGGTGTTTCCGTGTTTGCCTAAGCTCATTTAAAGAACTTTTTAAGCTCTTACAAGATGTTTTTGGAGCTTATGAAATTTTAGATCCTAATTTATAAATAGGGCGAATTAATCTACTACCCCTGAGCTTTCAGTTAATTACAATTTAGTTCCTCTGTTTCATAAATTACAAAAAAGCTCCCTAAAATAAGCTGATTATTTGCATTTTTTGGGTATACTTTCAGGAGGTTTTTGTAATACAGTGAAACGGCGCAAGACAAGAACTATGGGTGGGACAAAAGAACTTGGCTCATCAACAGAGTCATTGAACAAAGCTGTTGAAGTAATTGCAAATGATAGAGTTCTGATGAAGGTAGAAGATGTTGAAGAAGAAGAAGTTGCTCCCTCTTTTAAAAATCCTAAACCCATCAAAGCTCTCCGACCTCCAACACCTTATTATACAATGAGCCCTCCTCCAGTTGGCGGTTCCTCCTATTTCCTTGGTGCCAGCCAAACACCCTCTAAAAATAAGGTCTGCTTCTTTTAACATAAACCAGCATTATTTTATGTTTTCTTGGTCGATAATGTTCAGCAATTTTGTTAGTTTCAGGTTGATGCTTCTCTTCAGGATGAAGTAGATAGTCACCAAGCCGACAACAAACTTTCCACTGAAGGTGATACAGGTAAAGTGGCGTGAAATTTGTTAAGGTAGATCTATGGGCTTAGCGCTGAAGAAGAAAGTTTACCCACTAATTGAGGTAAACACTCAATTTTTACAATAGTCTTTGTTTGTTTTTCCAGAGGACCATCGCCACCAAAGGTTAAAAGCCATGATGGTGGATCAATCTGCAACTGCTAGTCCAGCACCTCTCATTTTTAAAAAGAAAATATCCAAGGTTCAAAAACAAGCTCGAGCAGAAGATCAATCTACTTTTGAAGAGACAGCTCGTGGGGGTAGCTCGTCAACTTTCAACTGCACCAAACCAGAGGTGTATCATCACTTTCTTCGGGGCTGTCTCTCAAACGCTGATAAATCCCTGGATTCTCTTTCTTGCCGGACAGTTGCTAATACTTTTGCCGAGCACCTTTCCAAGGTTTACTTTCTCCTATATATACTTGTCACTAACTTGTAAACATATTGTCTTCGTAACAAGTTTTCTTTATTTTCAGCTTATATGCTTAAGCCCCGGTATTCTGGACTGCTTGGATCAGAAAGTTATTTTAGAAAAGAATGCTGCTCATGCTGAAGCTCGCTCCAAAACCATTTTAGAACAAAAAGAGATGATTCTAAGTTTAGAAAATCGAATTCAAGTTCTGGAAGATAATAACAAGAGATTAGGTGAGGATCTGAAGCAAGTTGTGAACGACAAGGAAAAAGCAATAAAAGAGGCTGTAGAGGCCGCTCGTGCCAGCATGAAAAGCTCGGCTGAATATGAGACAGACCTGGCCAAAGATGGCTTTTGCTACTTCCATCAAGGCTTTTTAGCTTGTCGTAACCAACTGGAAAGAGCTTTTGATTCTGGAGCTGAAATAAATGCTTCTAACTTCAAGAGTTCCTTAGACCGCTGGAATGCGATCGAAGAAATTTCCGGAGGTCCCATTATGCCTCCCCCATCTCCTCCCTTAGAAATAGAAGAAGATGAGAATGAGGAGGATATGGAAGAAGAAGTTGAAGAGGATACCTAGATTGAACAGACAAAATATATTTACCTTGATTTTTGAGAATTTTGTTCACCTTGAATTTTAACTCCAGTGTTCCTCTCGGTCCGCTCGCAAACAGCCGAGATGGAACAAATGATGAGCATGGCATGCATTGGCAAGACAAGGTGGGAGCATAGCATTATTTTCAATGTTTTGAACCTAGCTACATTTTAAAATGAGAATTATCGTAAGCCGCATTTGCCATAGAGCATTCATCTAATCATCTCCATACCAATCAATGGCCTAAAACATCTCACTTGGGATTGCCCCGGTCCCAAATAAATTTCTAAAAAGGCCATTCGTTAATCACATAATAATTAATCACATACTTATTGAACTTTGTTTAATTTGATTAGACCTTTAATTAATTAATCAAGACTATTAATACAAGCACTGCACAGTCGAATAAATATCCGATCCAGCCAATAATTAAATAGACATTTGATTACTAACTAGATATATATTAATTAAGTCCTAATTAAACATAATGAATTAACCTATATATATTATTTTTTTTCTGCTAATCCATGTATTAAATTAAATTAATACTAGATTGATTAAAAAGAAGAATATTATTAAACTAAAGTGGGCAAATAAAATGCCTCAACTCACTCCGCTGAAACCAGAAAAATAAAACCGTAATATTGAAGCAGCTTGGCTCTGACTCGGGAGATTCTTACATACAACGGGTTTGAATATCAGTTATGCACCTAATGATTTGGATCTTTCACATCTATAATTTACTTGGTAAAATATTTTAAAATTTAAAGTGGTAGTGTTTCATGACTATTAAACTGACATAGATATTTGTTTTATTGCTAGGTTCTTCGTTTACCGTGATGTTAATAGACTTACGTTTTTATTCAAAATGCAATTTTGAACGTTATTAGGATGAATATTTCACCACTTTTTTCGACCTTGTAATCAAGGATTTGAGGAATTGATATATTTTTTCCCTTTTTTTAGGGGATCATCTTAAAAAGACATTAAAAGTTAAGTTGTGAATTGTGATCTATAATGCACAAATATTTCTTTAATGTAAAATATATATAAAAAAAGTAACCTCATCATATTCGTACTATCTCTATATTACCGTGTCGCTATCCGTTTTGTTAGGTTGTGATTCCTTGTATAGTTTTGGAGAAAATATCACTTTTAGTACCATAAAGTATCCATATTTCGTTTTAAGTCCCATACATTACGGAAATCTCTTTTATGTCTCATAAAATGTGAAAAATCTACTTTATGTGTTTCATAAAGTGTAAAAAATCTATTTTTATGTCCCAAATTGAGATTTCAATTAACGTAAATCTCACTTTCGGACGTAAAGTGAGATTTTTGGCACTTTATGGGAGGTAAAGTGAGATTTTTGTTACTTTGAAACGTAAAGTGAGATTTTTTGCACTTTATGGGACATAAAGTGAGATTTTCGTAATATATGGAACTAAAAACAAAATGTGGATACTTTATGGGACTAAAATGAGATTTTTCCTATAGTTTTGTATACGATTGGGTGCATGGTTAAATTCAAAACTATCAAGGAAATTGCCGAATTAGTGTGAAAAAAAGCTATAATTTCTAATATGGTGTGAAAATACGAAATATTTCTAATATGGTGTAAATCGTATAATTATTATCCGATTTATTCATGTATTGTTTTTCCCAGAAACCGGTAAATTATTAAACGGTGAAATATAAATTTAATTTAATACTATGTCAGTTAATTATTCAACGGATATTATGTGATATTATTTATTTCGGGTAATATTTCAATATTTAGAAAATATTTTTGTAAAATCAATAATATTTACAGAGACCGAAAAATAATTCATCGGTATTCATTTAATATAATTTTTTTCCAGTAATATTTCAATATTTTGAAAATATTTTCGTAAAATGCATAATAATTACAGAGACCGAACAATAATTATACGGTGTCAAATTAACCTTTTATTTTGGGTTTAGGGTTTAGTAATCCCGCACAATAGTTTTTTTTTTTTCACATGAATGACAGATTACTATTAAAAAACCCAAGAGGCCCAAATACACAAAAGTCACAAAGCCCACCCACACAACCAGGCGGCCCACAAAAGTCACAAAGTCCCGCATAATAGTTATACGGTTTCTAAATAATTATAGACACATTTTCCGGTTTCGTTAATTTCTTCCGTCTCTCTTCACTAACTCCATCTTCTCTCTCCAGTGTTTAATTCCTCTTTTCTCCGGTACTTCAAATCCTTATTTTCTTTAAATCGAAAATTTTCTTTTCTCTTCAAAGTAAAATCCAAAAACAAGTTTCATGAACCGAACGTGTTTTTGCTTTTTTTGTTTTCCAAAAACTGAGAATTACCCCAAAAATAGTGGGCCAAATGTGCTGTAATTGTTTCACATTGAATCAATTTCATAAAATTTTGTCTTCTTAGGATGCCACAATTTCAATTTCACCACCATTATTAATTGTTTTACCAAATTAAAGTTGCTCATAATTTATCTTCTCGCTGAGATGGTAATTTGCAAACTTCACATTGTTCGGATGGTAAATTGAAAAGGAAAATAGATGTAAAAAGTGGGAAAAAGCCCATAGATAGTTCGGATGTCAATTTCTTTATTTTTCCGCATAATATCACAAGCATTTGGGGCATAGAGAGCATTCATCTCCATTACAATGGCCTGAAATCACATCACTTCCTCAACTAAAAACACATGTGATTGTGTGTATCAGAAAGTGGAAACAGCTGTTATGCTTTTAGATTCTGGATTCTTGATTAATTTTTCAAAAGCTGCTACCAAATCCATTACTTTATTCTTCCTTATCTCGATCAATATTCTCTTGGCCTCTTCAATCACTGAACGGGATTTTGTTTCCTCGGCCTGATGTTGAAGAACAATCTCACAAGGATCATCATTTTTGTCATGAATCTTGATTTCATCATCAGAGACCGAGTCTTTCGCCATTGGATCAACATTATTATCTCCATTTTCGATTTCAACAACTTCTTCATCGTTTTTGTTATGGACCATGATTTCTTCATCGGATTTCACCATGGGATCACCATTATTATCTCCATTTTCGATTTCAACTTCTTCTCCCTCATTTTTGTTATGGACCGTGATTTCTTCATCGGAGACTGAGTCTTTCACCATGGGATCACCATTAATATTATCTCCATTTTCGATTTCAACTTCTTCTCCATCGTTGTTCGTGATATCTTCACCAGAAACTGACTCTTTCACGATGTGATGATCACCATTATTATCTCCATTTTCGATTTCAACAGAATTCTCTTCTTCAGTACATTCTTTTGGGTTTTCATCATCTTTTGTTGGTTCGATGACATGAATTATCTTCTCGGATGGAACTTTTTCATTTTCAACATTAATGCTGGTTTTATCGATCTCAGGTTTCTTAACACAGTTCTTGATTTTCGAATCAGAGACCTTTCTGGGGCTACTCTTTGCAGTTGGAACCTTGATCAAATTTGGCAGAAAATTTCTGGCTTGCCTTCCTACCTTGTCTTTTCTTTCATCATTTTGATTTATTCGTATGATATTCGAACTTTTCAGGAATGGTTTTTTGGGCTGTTTCGCTGATGTCAATTGATGGCTGGATTCATGATTTGCTGTGAAAGGTTTGGATTTCGGCTTCAGTTTTGGTTTTGATTCAGTAAATGCTGAATCTGAATCGGCCCTTTTTCCTCTGTAATTTTTGTCTGGTAATGATAATTTTTCCTCCTTCACTGCATTTTGATAATTTCTTTTGGTAGTAATCCGAGGAGGTTTTAAATTTGTCTTCGAATCATGTTTCTTGCCATATTTGCAGAAATCGTGGCAAGAACTTATTGATGAGGATCTGAGATAAATTGGAATAGCATTTGGACTTGACTCACTGGTTTGAATCAGTGAGTTGCCGGTTGAGTATCTACGTACGGGGCCGGGTTTTGGCTTGGTTTTCTCCAGCTTCAGCGGGGTATTCATGGCCGGTTCACCGAGTTGAATCGTTGAGTTGCTTGTCGAGTATCTTCTTAGTTGGCCCGGTTTTGATCTGATTTTTTCAAGCTTTATTGGGATATCATTTGATCGTTTTGCCATTGTGGAAGGAAAATCAGAACTTGCAAAGCTGTAGATAAAGAAAAGAGATTAAAATTTTGATTTTTTTGGAAAATAACCAAACAACTAAATCTAATTATCTCAAAATTGAAAAAATAAAATAAAAAATCAAGCCATGAATAGGAAACATGAAGAGAAGGATTCGAACCCGGTCCGATCAATAGGGAGAGAATCTAATAGATTTTTCTCCGTGGTGATTCATCCTTCCTAAACATAGCATACAACTCGTCGTTGTAATACGCTATAAATATTATATTAAGAAAATGAGATAATATATTTTGTGTATAGTAATAAAGGGCAAATTTGTCATACTATTTTGACTAATGAAGGGTAATAAACAAATGCCTAGTTTTATCTACTATTTCTTGAGATTTACCCTAATTACAATTTATTTTTTTGTTTTTAGAATTTAAAAAAAAAACGAACTAATATTTTCACTTTATTATTAAAAAAAATATATTTTTGTATCGGAGTATTATTAAAACTATACAACCTGAAGTTCAAAACATGCAAATAATGAAATAATCAGTTATTTATCGGAGTATTTTGTATTAAAATGAAATGTCTATGGTTTTCTTGTAGTTTTTAATAATAGAGGGACTAAATTGAAATTAGTAAAAACTTAATGAATAGTAAAAGTAATTAGTCCAAAACATAAAAATATATATTTTAAAACAGAAGATCCTACCTAACTATTTTAAAACATACCTCATTGGTGGTATCGCGTCTATTCCTTCCCTTTTTCTTTTCAGCCCAAATTTTCCCATAAACCTGCAAATATTAGAAATAAAACCAAAATCATAATCCTCGAATTAATGAAGTAATTTTTCCAATTATTTAAATAATTAATTGCATTGCACAGACACACACACACAAAAAAAAAAAAAAAAAAAAAACTCTAAATACCTTTTCCCATTCTTGATTTCTGAACTTTACATTGGCAAGAAGAACACAAATTCCAATATCATGTAGAAAAAATGGGAATATGAAAGACTAGAAATGGAGACTTAAAATAGTTCCATATCTAGTAGATATTGGTATTTTTTGTTTAAAGGGTTTATGGAAAACTTAATCATTATATAGCCCAATGTTTTCCTGAAAAAAGAAAAATAAAATTACTTGTAAAAGGAGGTAAATTTGTGGAGAAAATCAAGGAGGGCCAATGAACAAGAGAGAGGACTTATTGACTTTTAAGAATTTAGTCCAAAGTCTTGGCAATGTCTATTTAAGTTGTATATAACAGTTGGGGATTGTGTTGGGCTTGTTTGCTAGAATTGCTACTTTTGGCATATGCTATTAGCCTATTACAAGTCATACATATTATAGGAAAGATGAAAAATGTTCAAAAATAAAAAAATAATTAAATATATTAAATAATGGAGAAATTAATATTTATAATTTACAAGAAAAAATTGTATGTGTATAACTGTATATATAAATGTCATAATTGTTGCCTTTTTCTAATGTTCCTCGTCCATGTCACAAAAATGTAAGAGGGAATATTTTAGGTTAATTACACTTAACACCCCTCAACTTAGGGAAAAATACAGCAAGACCCCCTCAACTATTGAAAATTACAAACATACCTCCTAACCCTAACGAAAACCTAAAACTTAAAAGAAAATTGCAAAATTACCATGTTTATCTTAACGATCGTTAACTTAAAAAAATAAAAATATGTAAAACTGCAAATATAAATCTTTCTATCTTTGAAAAATATGTAACTGCAGCACTAATAAGTTTTCATTTTGTTATATTTTTTCGAACAATTATATTAGTTATTTCCAATGGAAGATAATTTTAATTAAGCTTAATATAGACAAGACGAAATAGAATTTTCACCAAAAATAAGGATCGATTTCAGAAAAAGAGTTGAGAAAAATCAAAATCTCAAGGGTGTCATTGTAATGATCCATACCTCTGGGATTTGACTGTACACCTAACCTTAGAGGGACTTAGCTGTAATTATCTTTTCTCAATAACTTGCAGCAAAGAGTACCCTAAAAATGTTACAATATCAAAATATCAGAAAAGGCAAAACTGCATGCATAAGAAAATACTGATAAAAATTTCATCATGGGACTTTAACATATACTGTGAGTTCAATGAGATAATCAACAAGCATCTGATAAAAGTGCTTGTCATTCAAATAAGTTCTCAACAAATTTAGAAACAACACTAATTTAATATATACAAGAATGTTCACAATCAAGAACACACACCTCCAGAATCACATAACAAGCTATATTATGTAGAATATCCCCTACAATGAAACAAAATATAACCAACTCAGCTAATAACAACAAATTTACTAGCTCTACGCCTACGTCCTGCTCTTTTCTTTATCTTTCCCCAACTCTGCAGAACACCATAACTGCTGCGTGTACTCGGCTGCTTCAAAATCGAGCTTATTGATTTTCTTCCTTTTGTAAAACCTTTCTTTCCTGCATTTCTCTTCATTGAGATCGAACCCCTTTTGGCAAATCCTTTAAATTGATCCCGCCTTGCTCTTCTTTTCTTTGACTTCTCCTTTTTGTCAACATGAGAAGGATTTTGATTGTTCTTGGTTTTGTAAGCACTGGTTTCTAGATCAGAAACGATTTCGGCAAACCAAAATAAACAGTTTTTAAGTTTTTGGGTTCCATCAGAAGAAGAAATTTTAAGTAAAGTCTCTGCAGCATTTGTATCAATCTCCAGAAATAATGTTTCTCCCTCATGTTGAATAATATCCTCAGATTCGCCTCTAGGAGGAGAGCACTCCTCATTCTCCGGGCTCACGGGTCCCACCAAGATTGTGTCTTTTGTAGATTTAACCGTTGAATTTAACAGCAAAGGAGAAGGCTCATCTGGAGTTACTTTCAAGAACTTGACATCACTCTTGGTGTCCTCGACAGAATTGTTTTCAAGATTAATTTCTGTCTCTGAAAAACAATCGACAGGCATAGAATTCAAATCAATAACTAGCAATGTATCTACACCGTCTGATCTTCCATCGCAGGGATCATCATGCATGATCTCCATCTGTATGGGCTCTTCGTTCAGATCAATGAAACAAATTCTTTTCTCAGGATTTTCCAGTTTGGCCGGCTTTTGTTCATATTCATGGCACACATCAGCAGGAAATTTGAGATCCAAAATTCTTTTTTCATTTTCTTTAAAGTTGGATGACAGAGATTTGACTTCATTATAACTGGTTTCTCTTTCTTGAATGTTCCCTACTGCCAGGTCAGCAAACTTACTATGTGAACGATGTCCGAAGAGCCAGCTTGGTGCATGTGATGTTTGAGAAATGTCAGAAAAACAATGTATTGATTCTGAAGGTTGTGATAGTAAATGTTGTGAAAAGATTTGTCTCGTTCTCGTTTCATCCATCAACTCCTTTTGCCTTTTGTATAGTCGATGTAGTTCCTGGACCTGGATGACCAACATAAAACATTTTAAGTATTTCGAATTGTCTGTAATAAGATTGACATAAAACTCAAAACCCCTGGTTAAGCAATGAGTTGCATTTTGATTTTTAAAAAAAGTGATTTAATTCGTATTCCATTCAGGATTAAGTAAAAGAGTGAATTACATCTAGAACCCCTGATGTTTGCCCTAATTAAACTTTAAGTCCCTCTGTTTTCAGGAATTACAAAAAGCTCCCTAACATTTCACTTTAATGCAAAAAACTCCCTCAAATAGGCTGATTATTTGCATTTTTTGCATCATGCAGTATAGTCTCAGGGAGCTTTTCATAATAAAGTGAAATTTCAGGTTTTCTTTTTGTAATTTCTAAAGACAGGGGACTAAATTGTGATTAGGGCAAACCTAGGAATAGAAGATGTAATTCACTCTAAATAAACAGAGTATGGAAAGCGTCATTTATCAACTATGCTAAACTAAAATAAAGATATACTTCATGATCAGATACCTGATATCTAAATGTGGCTTCTTGATTCTGTATTACCCGACTCAGCACCTCCTTGTCATAATTTAAATACTGATCCTTCGTAGATGGGGGCAAAGAAATGTTGTAGCTTCTTTCTTCTCCGAAGTTAGTGTTATTATTGAATAGGTGCCAAGAATAGCCATTAGCACCTGAATTAAGATCCCTCGCATGGTAATACACAGGGATGTAGCTAGTACACTGCATATTTGCTCCAATTCACCTAAAAATAAAGATAAAAGATTTTTCAGTATTATGCTTTTCAGAAACAAGACTACGAACAATATGAAGATCGAGTTCAAATATGTAATAATCATTCCAATGTTACAAAATGTTAAAAGGGCACAAACAGTATGTTTAATAAGTCCTTAACAGAATGCAACACTAATGAGAAATCTTAAGGAAATTGATCATAGACTGCACAGATTTTGACTAAAAGAACAACATTTTCCTGTCTTTTCCAGTCTTTCTTCAAGTTTTCTTACTGTTTCTCAACTTTACCAGTCAATAATGTACCCTTAAGTAAAGAAAAATCAAATAAAACAGGAAAAAGCATAATATTAATGAACCGCAAAAATCCCATAAGTACATATATTACAAAGAAATTATTACACATAGATTAAAAGAAACGACTATACTTCCTAAATATAGCCGAAAATACAATTGGAGCACAGTTGTTATAAACAAAGAAAAAAAAAGTACAACTATCTTTACTTATTGCCCATTCAGACTACAGTTTAAAGAAGCTCAAAGCCTCAAACTACAATCATATGAACCAAAAACCTCAGAAAAAGCTAGAAAGGTCAATGATTTGTTGGAGATCAAATAATATGAAACTGCCCAAAAAATCGTTTTCAGTAATACCGAAAATTTACACAGCATCTTACCCGAGCCCAGAAAAAACCAGGTGGGAAACCCAAAAAAAATGAAATTTTACATAGTTTCTTTAAGAAAATGCATATCCATTGAACCTACCAAACACTAGTCTAAGAATATCTTTTTCCCCAGATAAGATTAAAATTACATTTTTCCAGCTTGGCAGAATAAAGAAACTTTGAAATGAAGAAGAAAACATTATTTAGATTCCTTATGTTGATTCGACGCCAAAAATCTCATCAGATCAGATTGTAACAAGATAAGGAGATGGTTTACTGTAAAACAAATATCTGCAACATCTTCGAAGTATGATAAGGGAAAACCCAAAGACAAATATATGAAATTCGGAAGATTATTCGACCCACATACATATGAGAAAGAAGCCTTATCACATTCACCAAAAAAAAAGAAGAAAAGCAAATAATATAATAATATAATTTCAAGAGATATAAATATGAAAAAGGCCTTATAGCCCAGAAAAAAACAATATCTTTTCACATACTGCGAGGATCACATCAGCAAAACCATCAGCACACCGTCCAAATCTCAACATCTTCCACCAAAAAGATGGAAAAAGGAGGAAAAAAAACACACAAACACACAGTCAAAAGGCAGAGTCACACACTGACGCGCATTATGAAAGAGAGAAGAACCCAGATGAGAAAAAGAACAAAAGATCAAAACCCATTACCAAATCTCTCCAAAGAGAGAGAGAGAGAGAGAGAATCGGAAATTTTACCTGAGACAAGACTGCAAGATAACTAAAAACTCACTCAAATCCACTGTTTCAACAACCCAGGAGATAATACATTAATCATCAACCAGCTCAACTAAAAAGAAACTTATTTTCGTTCCAGAATTCTATGAACCCACTATATTAAAAGCGAGAAAAGATGCAGCTAGAGAAGAAAGGAGGAGGCCTGCCATTATGAAGAGAAGTGAAATGAGGTGAGAAAGTCTGAGAAAGCCGACATTTAGAGAAAGGAAGAAGGTGTGGGTTCTTTAGTGGGTGCGGAGAAAGGGAAAGGGAGCCATGAAAGGAGGCTTAAATTTGTCAACAAGCAAAGCCTTAAAGAAAAAAACAAGTGTCTGTGGAGAGAGAGAGAGAGAGAGAATTGGAGTTTCTGGATCTGCTGGGGCCACAACAGGCAAAGGCAACAACAACACTTTAAAAAGAATGTAGAGAGAGAAGAATAACTTACATGAGAAGAGACATGGGATTTGTCAATACAATGGGGCCCACACACACTGGTCGGAGTTATTTACACACTCATGGAATGGAATGGATATGTAATAGAGATTTGGATTTTTTGGAAATATTCTTGATTGGTTTGGTTTGGTTTGAACTTTGAAAGCTTGCTTGGATCATATCATCACTTTGGGATATTATTTAGGCAACTAAATTTAAGATTTTTTTCTTTCTAATGGGCTTCATTAGCCATTGGGAGTAGTGCTAAAATATCCCTAAAATGAATGTTTATTATCAATGGGTGAAGATGTGATGTAGTTCGACCCTTCATCGAATTTGTTATCAAGGGTAGGGCATCATTAGCTAACCATTTTCAGCTGAAAATGCAGCATTTCCCAATGCTCTCTTCACCCAAAACAAGTTCACCGTTTTATAATATTATTATGGAAATGCTTAATTAAAATGAATCATTTTTCCGAAACTTCTATGATATCGTACCTAAAAAATAACAATTCACTTTTTTATATGATCTTGTTTGGAATTGGTTTAACTCCAAAATCCAATCATCTAATATTTATACAGCATCTGGGATGTATGTAAGGTTTGTGATAAAAAGGTAAAATTGGCTTGAGAATTTGTCTGAGAAGTGCTTCTCATATCTAAGTCGGCACTTATTTTTATAAAGAGACAAAACTTAGAGCACTTAGGAATATTTAGAGGATGCTTGAATCTAGATATGAATGAATTACTTGATGCAATAAATACAGGGCTATTTATAGGCAGGAATGAGGAAACTTTGCCCTGAGCAGGGCGAGGTTGGGGCTTGTAGAGGATATTTCCGATTAAGTCATCATAACTAAGTACGACTTTGGACATTTGATGGAAAATAATAACCATTTGACTCACGCCTTAGGTCTAATCACCTTACTTTGCATTTAATGCAGTGGTTGTGTGTTGTCAGAAAGACCTGATTGAAGTTGACATGCACCGCAAGTAGGCCAGTCACTTTATTTAGTGTGCCGTTGTGAGACATAGCGGTTAAGCTATCTCTGAGTCCGTCCTGTTAGGTGAGGACCCTGAGGAGATCCGGCCCTTTGGTTGGTCTCCCAGGCTTCCCGAGCCTGGGGGCTAGTGCTCGGGGATGGCGTTTGGCGGATCAGCCCTCCAAGGATTGTGCTCTAGGTTTTCTCCCTAGGACCCTGTGATAGGTGAAGGTCAACGGTAGAGTATTCCTCATTTTTACTGGGTCCTATTGTGCCTTGGAGATTGTTTGGACGTTTGGAAGATCTTTGTTTGTCCTAACGAAATTCTAAAGACGCAACGTATAGAGAGCGAATCCCTATCATATCATTATATATACATATTTTTGGTAAATAGTGGAAAACAAGTTGCTAGGAAGAACACAAGAGGAAAAATGATGATATCAAAATTTGAAAAAACAGAACAAGACCTGTACCAATTTGAATAGCTAAAGTTTGGTAGTTTTCTAATGTACAATTGTATTAGACATCCTCATAAAGAACACACTACATTAGACCCCACACAATACTTTTGTGCTTTAGCCCATGACTTCCTAATTACTTCTGCAGATTTAGGTTCTTCCACTGAACAAGTTCAAGTATGTTAATTATGATATTGATTAAATGTTAATGGATAAATATATGTTTCCATCCTAATTATGGCTTTTTTCGTAATTTATCATCTAAATTTTTATTTTTTACCAATCAGCATCCGAACCATATAAATTTTACAGTTCATCATCTCTGGTGGTATATTCCGATGAAATGACGGAAGTTAATGAATCCGAAGAAATAATAGTATTTCTAATAAGATTTTTATTGAAAGTTATATGGAATACAACTATTAGTAACTTCAATTGGGTAAAATAGTTGATTTGGTAGTATTCAAGGCGGTGGTAAAATATTATTTTTAAAATCTTCAATTGGACAATAATGATGTTGATTTTCATAAATTAGTTGAGGTTTTTTTTTTCAAAAGATTGAGGTGAGTAAGATAACATTGAATTTTTCTTACGCCCCTATTATAAAATTTTCCACCAAAATATTTATTCAGAATCTTGTCGGAGATAGTGAATTGTAAAATTTTGTATTGTTTGGAGGGTGAATTGTAAAAAAAAAAAATTAGATGGCAAAGTGCCAATTTTTTTTCCAATTTTAACTGAATTAATTGTAATATCATGCGAATATGAGTTTATATCTCTTACTTTTTTGCGAGTTAATGATAACGAAATTTTGGATTTTGTGGCACAAAACTGCTAAGAAGATTACGATGTCTTTATCTCGTGGGATTTTTGCTAAGAAAAAGTATCCAATATCTTCATCAATTCCTTTTTCTGCCTTTTCTTTTAACTTTCGTCGAAATCACGCGTACGTTTAATATTCAAATGTTAGTACCAAATTTAATACAAAACCATTTATTAAATCATGTAATTTCCAAAAAAAAATGAATTTAAGTAAGTGGGATCTTTCAAATAATTTCATAGAATTTCTTTAGTTCAAGATTGTAACAATGATTAATTAACTCAAGAAAATAAAATACAATGATATATAAATCACTATGTAATTGAGTCGTTATATCAGTGAGGTTCTATGAAACACGGATACAGACACGGTAATATGGACACGACACGACACGGCGGGATAAAATTTTTAGAAGTGTTCGTGCATCATAGGTGAGGTTTATGACTAAACATGACATCAAGAATACTCTTTCTCACACCAAACCATAAAGTAAAACCTTAAAAGCTACATAAATTAAAGCACCCAAGAAAAAGCTGGCTGCTGCTTCTGATTTCATCTGAATTCTGCAATCTCAAACACTCGAGCAGTTCCATCAATTGAAGCAGATACTAGGAATTCACCATTTGAAGATGCAGAAATGGACTGAATGGCTGAAGAATGTCCACTGAATACTTTAACACAATCTCCAGAAAGACTATCCCATATTCTTATTTTCCCATCAACACATCCAGTGGCTATATATCTAGATCTACCAAGCCATAGCAAACAAGTGACTCCTTCCTGTTACAGAATAAAATATAAGTAAATCGAGACTACCCATAATTGAAATCAAAATAAAGAGGTTGTTTGGGTAAGATTACTTTTAGGGTGAATCACATCTAGGTACCTTGAAGTTAGGTAAATTTTCATATTAATTACCTTTTTGAGATGATGGGAATGCAATATTGAAAGAAATAAGGATATCCATGGCCTTCTATTATTTGGAATTAGAACAGCTTATAAGCAGTTTTATAGAAAGTTGCGTGGAGCTTCCTTTCTTTCTTTTAAGAGCTTATAAGCTCTGAGCAGTTTATACTGCTTATATGTTGAGCTTATAAGCTCCTTCACTAAAAGAATAACCACACTTTGGAGGAGTGTATAAGCTGAGAGCCAAAACCCCTCTAAATCAACAGAAATCCCACAATAAGTACATTGATACTTTTACTATCATAAAAAAAAGAAAGTAGAGAAAAAGCAGTAATTCAGCAAACCTCCCCATGGTCACATATGCAACGAGGTGTTGAGTCTTGATCCCAAATGATAAGCTTTTTATCCATGCTTCCTGTCGCAACCCTCCAACTCTCCCGTCGAGAGCTGCACAGAAATTACGCAAATAGAGTTTCAGAAATCATGAAAGGAGATTTTGTGATTCTTATATACATTTAAGGTAAATATAAGATGAACCGGGTTGAACCTTGCTTCAAAAGCAGCACACTCAACAGAATCTGAATGTCCACTTAAAGAACTAACAACCTGGGGATAGGGACATCATATAAGATCGTTACGCAGCCAAATAAACTGTCTTTATGTTCAACAGTTCAAGCAGTAGAAACAATTCACCACAACACAATAGAAATTGGAAAAAAATAAAAGAAGGAAAAAACACCTTCCCAGTTGATATATTGACAACATGAACAGAACCATCACTTGATCCACTTAGCGCAAGAGTAGAGTCAGAGTTGATTGTCAAGCATGTAAGTCCTTCACTGTGATAATAATGACCTTGCAATAATAAAGGACAAGTTTTAAGAGCATTTAATAGCGCCGATAACATCATGCAGCTGACACAAATCATATTTAAGTGTACAAACAAATAAGGATGAAACAAAACAATCATAAAATTAAGGAAAAATAATGGAAAACCCCTGAGGTTTATGTCGTTCTTGGAGAAACACCCTGAGTTCAACGATTTTCCGTTAGTCTGAGGGGGGTACTCATTATGATTTGCAAACCTCAGGGTGTTTTTCGTAATTTTCAAGGTTTTGGGGTGTTTTTCGTGAACAGCGTAAACCTTGGGGTGTATTCGTAATTGACCCTAAAATTAATCAGCAACCAGCAACCATAAAGGCTGCTCGAACTTTGAGGAAACTATGAACGCAGTAAAATATAGTAAAAGTAAAACTGAAAAGACTTACCTTTAACAAGATGGATAACTTCTGCAGTTTTAGGATTCCAAATTCTCATAGTTGCATCATCAGAACCAGTACAAACTATTCTTCCTACAGAAATTCAAAGTTGGTAAACAATGATAATTCAACAAAAACTATAAAATTACAGCCAAAAGGGAAAGTTGTCATATACCATCAGGGGTAAAATCTCCACAGGTCACACTGCTCCCATGGCCGTTGAAAACTTGCAGATACGCATCATCCCTGTCAGCATTCCACATCCACACAGACGAATCCTCTGAACCAGCCAAGATCACATGTCCTTTTGGATGCCACCTAACCCACTGAACAATTTAATGTTTAGATAGCATAAATGATGAAGCACAAAATAATAAACCACTGTTATTTCTCAAATACCTCAATGCCTCCACTGGGACCTTCAAGAGTGCATTTTAATTCTCCTTTGGTTATATCCCATACTTTAACAACTCCATCTAAGCTTCCAGATGCAAGCAATTGTCCATCTGCACTGAATGATAAACTAGATACAGTTTCCTGGTGACCTGCACATTTGTGTTTGAGTGGTTTCTATAAGTGAACATATATACACAAAGAAAAGGTCTAAGCATGACTATTGAACTGATGTCTTTTAGTAAGAAATACAGGCAGTGAAATATTTTTCTGTTATACCAGATATTATCATTATTTCTTGAACCCTTAAAAAGTATAGATTACTACTATATTCTGTATAATGCTGATGCTTCAAAGTGTCAAAGTCAAAATGTGTAAGGTTGGTCATATAATACGATTTATTGGCAAGCATTTGATGTAACAGGAGTAGCTCTTGAGAAAAAGTAAGTTCCTCAAAAAATCAAAAAATATTTCCCTGTTACAAGCTACAGCCGTTAATAAGCCTATGCATTGTCATTTAACTTTTCAGCATAGGTCTCATGAGTGTTTATCTTTTGATGAAACTTATATATAAGAAACAAAAGATTTCTTTTGTTGTCGAGTTCAGATATTGCATTCGTAATTATGCAACCATTCAAAACATGACAAGATGTAGAGCAGTTCAGATTATTGCGTATATACACTTGAATGATCCTGGAATATACATTAGATCAAGAATTCGGCATTCTAGAAACTATGAGAAAAGGCACCAAACCATACCTTGCAACTCAAAAGCCCAGTCTCCTTGGCCAATCCTCCACAAGAACCCTTTATCATCTCCTCCCCCTGTTGCCACTAGTGCAGCATCTGTTGGACTACAGGCAACGGTATATAGTTCACCTAGATGCAAATAAACATTTTCTCAGAAAAGTTAAATAAAAAACATTACAAGGAAATGACATATAAGGATGTGTTAGTCATCAATTTTCAGAGTGTTTATCTAGCCCCAGGTTCTACAATGAACCATGAGGATCAATTTTCACAGTTTAATGTATAAATTAGGTATAATTACCAACTACCCCCTGAGATTTGGCTAAAATGCGGAAGCACCCCCAGTTTCAGAAATTACCAACTCACCCCTGAGGATTTGAGGCTAATGGAAAAATAACGGAAGATAATGAACCTCAGGGGTAGTTCATGACAGATATAGTGAACCTCAGGGGGGAGTTGGTAATTTCTCAAAACCTCAGGGCGTTTTCTGTATTTGAGCCAAATCCCAGAGGGTATTTTCCATTTGGTAATTATCCCTATATTGCCTATAAATTAGGACACTCATATAAAGTTGAAAAGTTTGTCTACATGGATAACGACAATAACTAGTTAAGTAAAATAGCAAGCCTAATCAAAACCTTTGCTTGGGAATGAAAAAAAAACACGTGTCACCTGTATGACCAGTGAATATATGCATCGAATCGTCAACTTCATCTGCAACAATTAAGTAATAACAATGTAAGGAATATGGTAGGTGATATATATCATTTTTGTACATATCTTATTTATATAATAAACATATATGAAAATTAGAACAAATTTTGCCTAATATCATCTGTGAAAGTAAATTGCAGTAAACTGAACTCACCAAATTCTTCTTCTCCATCAGAGCCTCCTTCTTCATCTGCATCAGGGAGGTCTGAAACCATAACCAAGTCGATGAACCACAAATGAACAAATACACACAAAAAATACTTGATAACTCTAAAGCTGTGAAAGTGCAGACTTTAAATAAAAAGATGCACATGAAAAAGAAAAAAGAAACAATAAACATTTTATAAAAAAAAAATTTAAAAATAAAACCAGCCCCCTCGTCTCACTATTGTAAATAAAAACCAATTGCTAATTTTGAATGACACAAACTTAACTCTACTTAATTTAACAAGAAAATCAATTAGAACCAGCATGTTTCTAACTACATAAAATTGACACACAACCAGCTCTGACACCCGACTGTCTAATGAATCATTAGAGCTAGAACCATCATAACCTTTAAAAAATTGGCACAAACAAACAAAATAATATCTTTATAGCACAGTTTGAAAAAAAAAA
This sequence comes from Verbena officinalis, assembly GCA_958496215.1. NCBI lineage: Eukaryota > Viridiplantae > Streptophyta > Magnoliopsida > Lamiales > Verbenaceae > Verbena > Verbena officinalis. The sequence goes on from OY292385.1 coordinate 6,262,159, forward strand.
AAAAAATCTTTATAGCACAGTGAACTCAATGAAAATAATAAGCTACAATCTTTGTAGCATCAACTACACTCCAGACATACCTTCTTCATCAACTTCATACTCGTTAATTATATCACTTTCGTCCAAAAAGTCTCCTCCTCCGTTATCCTCATAATCGTTTGGAGACGGCACATTCATTTCTGAGACAGAAAATGAAATAATTTTGTCAAAATGCTAAAATGATCAACCTTTACAATATTTTCCGGGAACTTTTAGAATAAGATATTATCTATGAGAAATTACTTCATTACTGATAACCAAGCATAAATCTAAAAGCTAGAGTCGGTGAAATAATATACATATACAAACATATCTTTTGGTTGCCTACCCGCCCCAATTTTTTTTTTTTTTTTCTCGATGTTCTTTTCATGTATCCCTGATTGAGTTTGCTTAATTCTGAAACAAAACTGACCTTAATTAGGCGATAGAGATAGAGAGAGAGGGACTAGGGTTTTACTTTGTGGTTTTCTTTTGTTTATTTGACAGAAATCACAAGAGTCTGCAAAAATCTTCGACAACAGAATATCTTAAAACACACTTTTAGTTTGTTATAAATATCACTACTTTAACTTTCTTCTCTCCAACAAATTCGAGTATTCTTCACCAGTTCAAAATCTCAACTACATAGCTAATCAAACAATTTCCCAAACCAACAATTTGATGCTTCGAATTTCCATTTCACATAATTCTATTACAGCAGTGGCTTAAAAGTTACAACAGGATTTACCTTAATGGTTCTGGAGGGCGGCGTTACTGGTGCTAGTTTCTGGGTAGCGGGGCTTGGTGGTGGGCTGGTAGTATCGGGCGGCGCGACTGGTGGAGGGCGGCGGAGATATGTGGTGATGCCGGGCGAGCGTGACTCTGTAAGAAGAAACTAAAGAATGTACTATGAAGAAATAGAAGGAATTCAGGGTTAAGTTACATGTATGAAATTTAAAATTAGAATGAAAAATAAAATTATATTTATATTTTATATATAATTAAATAATTATGTAAAATAAATATTTTTGATAAATAATTTTGAAAAAATGGGGAATGACCTCGAATTCGATATCAGCTCAAAAAGTATACGAATCAAGAGCTCAAACTTTTGTCGAGCCGGTTGATTCTTTTGTAAAAATTTATCAGCAATGCTGCAATGACTAATGGGAAAGAAACTAAGAAAAAATAATTAAGCAAAAAAAGTTATCCTATAGTAAGTAGGAATGTTTTCGAACGAATTATCAAATAAAAAAGTGAGAGCTCATTTATGCAAACAAGCCAGGCCGAGCTTGGCCGAAAATTGCAGGCTTGAGCTCGAAATATATCCACTCGACTCGAACTCAAGCTCGATGAGCCTTTTTTTTTTTTTTTAATCTCTAGCTCATTCAGGCTCGATTTTATCGGCTGAGTCACAAAACTCGAGCTCGAAAGTACAAATTCAGCAAAAAATGAAAAATTATAATATCCTAAGTTCATAGATAATAAAATTTATAAATCCATCACAACCTATCTAAGACAAACATGGTCAAATATATAAAATTAACGTCACCTAAAGTGAAATAAACATATATCATAAAGCATTAAGTAATATATTTTCACAACATTCCTCTACGCCTGAGCTCTTGTTTAGCAGCATGTTGTCTTCCCTTGAGATGCATCTCAAACAAATCTTCATTCATGCAGGGAACCAAGCACAACTCGCAGAGTATCGGCTTTTTAGCAGTAATCTCATTCCCTCTGGCACCATTTTTCTTGCATGCCTCCAGTTCGTGCAGTTTGTTCTTATGTTTCTGCCCTTTGAAGTGCATGTTCAACGCATCCCTGTCCGAGCACCAAATTTGACAGACTTCACATCTCGGCTTTCCCCTTTTGCCCCCATTGCTGCAGTTCCTCTTCAGTTTCATGAACTCTAGCTTGGCCTTGTGGGGCCTACCGATCAAGTGTTGATGAAGAGTCAGCTTGCTAGAGCAGCTCACTTGACAGATTTCACAGACTAAATTATCAGCTGATTTTTTGATCATTTTATGAGATGATGATTGCAGGGATTGGATTTGATTGTCTGGTGCTGCTTTTCTCTTTAAATCTGAACGGGCTTTTGTGGGAACATTCAGCTTTGGGAAAAGTTTTGGCTTTTGAACCTAATATGAGCAATTTGTTGGTAAAAACATGCATCTTGGCAATGAGATTATCATTAAAATTAGAAAATAATAATAACAAGGGTGAACTACAGACACTCCCTAAGGTTTCCCTTAATTACGAATTCCCCCTCTATTTTTAAAAATTACTGAAAACCTCCTAAGCTTTCAAAAGAATTACAAATTACAGGGGTTTTTTGGTTATGTTTTGTATAAAGCGAAGGGGGTATTTGTATGCTTTTCGTAATTGTTTGAAAAGGGTTTTCTGTAATTTTTTAGAACAGAGGGGGGTTTGCAATTATGGGAGACCTTAGGGGTATTGTATGGAAATGGAATTCACCCTTATTGTTATTATAGATAATTACAGCTAGAATCATGAATAATAGGTTAAGCACACAAAGACCCCCTCAGTTATTGCTCCCCTGAGGGTAACCGCAGTCCACAATACTCTAATGAAAGGTGTAAACTGCCCTTTATGCCCTAACTTTAAACCCAAGAAGACATGGATAATTACAGATAGACCCCCTGAGTTTGGACTAAATACAGCCAGTACCCTCGTGTTTTGGGAAATTATAATAACAAGATAGGTACCTGAAATTTATCATCTGAAAGCTTGCTTGGACCTATCCAATCTTTTTTAGCTGATAGTAGGCTTTTGGAGTCTGGTTGTTCATCTGAAGACGGTGTCTGTCATGTTAAAATCAAAATAATTAATCACACATAAGAAAACTAAATACATTTCATATAAGAACTCAGTATAGGATGTTTGTTCATAAGAAAATTGCACCTTGCACGAAGAAATTATAGTGTGGTTAGATTAGATGCATTAAACCATGTAATAATTCTAAATGATGTAAAGTTAAGGAGAAGAAGTAAGAGAAAGATACATTGAGTGAACTTTGGTGAAGTGCAAGGTTCTGTAGACTCGTATTTGAGGGGGGGCCCATTTTCATCCAATCCCCGAAGCTTGCAGTTCGTTTTAGGGTCCCACCAGCTTCGGTCTTGCAACATGGGATTTTGAAGCATTAGGTATCATAAAGTAGAAAAATTGAGGATATTATAACAGTGTAATGTGATTTAGGAAGTGTTTGCAACTTCTTAAAAAAAAAAGAGTGTCTTTCTGCTTTTTAGCTTTAAAAAAAAGCTGAAATTGAAGTGTTTTGTTCTTCTGCTTTTGCCAAAATAAGCTAGAAGCACCCCTGCTTTTTTCAGCTTCTAGCCTTTTTCTTTCAATTATTGAGAAGTGTTTTTGAATTTTTTTTTTCTCCACACTCCCAACTTTTACAACTTCAGCTTTTTTCAGAAGCAGAAGTTTTTGCTAACATTCACTTAGCAATTCATGTATAGGAACTATAATCTCTATTTCCAACCTTGTTTCCATGTGCTAGCTCTCTCTCGGTTGCTAGTTCCAAAGAAGATGAATCCCACCGTCTCAGGGCTTCGTTCTTGCAGCAACATCGGATTTTGAAATATTAGAACTAACAAATCAGGAAAAATGAGGGTATAATAAAAATATATAGGAAATATAATCTCTGCTTCTAACCTTGTTTCGATATGCTACCTCTCTCTCAATTGCTACTTCAAGTGGTGACAAATCCAACTTTTTCTCATCAGCCATTTCTCTTTAAATCCCTTCAAGAAACATTCAGACACAGTATTAATAATACATGTAGAGAGGGGTTGATATGTAATATTATCTTCAACCAAAAGGGGCATAATAACTCGTAAAAAAAAGATATCTTTTGAAACAGGGCTTAGAGCTTTGGAATAGTGATTGAACTTGTAATGCAGCCATTACACATCATGATCAATACAATTACAATCCCATGAAACAAATTAACTGAAAATCCTTCAAGAAATTCACAAAAACTGTAGCATCGAATCAAACACACACATACATAAACATAATCATTTCAGAATAGTAAATTTCTTGCAAAAAGTTTAAGAAATAAAGAAAGAGTTTGAAGATGATTACTTATTAAGGAAGAAAAGATTGTGAAAATGAAAGAAATGAAAGGACTTAGAAAAACTTTTGGGTTTGAAGAAGTTTAGGAATGGGATAATTAAGTACCGCAAAAGGACTTGAAATGAAACACATACGGCATGCATTTGTTCAGATTTTAATGGAATATTTTTTAGAGTTCTAGACTGTCATTTTTATTTTTATTTTAAATTCCCAATATACCGAGGTCATTGATATTGCGAAAATCCATCACAATTAATTTATTCTCTTCTTTCCTACTGAACTCCAACTAATTGAGTTACAAAACACAGTGACAGCAGCATTCATGAAAGTACATGACAGTTTTTGATTAAAAGGTCAAAACAATATTGGCAAAAACATTCTCTGAGTTGAAAAGCAATTGCAAGGGAAATGGAAGTCCCAAGTCCAGAAAAACCTGCCTAGAAATGATGGTTTCATTCCTCACAGCCTTAGAAACAGGGGTTTCAGATATTTTTGGAGGTCGATTTTGGTGGAGATCCATCAAATTTATGAGAGCAATCTGAGTATGCAGAACCAATTCCCACCCCTGCACCAAAAGTTACTATGCACAGCGTGTTACCGGACTCCTGAAGAGGAGAAGTCCGGCGAAAGCGCCGCCGACCGACCGAAAGCCTAAAATCGAGGCAGGCATCCCATTTCTCATTTAAATCGTACTTGGCCGGAATCTTAGCTTTGTTTTCTTCCGCCATTTCGGATTGATTATCGATTAAAACAGTTTCCAAATGCTCTGATTTTCTGGTTTTATCCTTCTCTCTAAAGTCGAATTCCCTTTTCTTTCACCCGAGGGTTTCGTTTTCTGTCTATTTTCGGATACTTCTCTTTTCTTCCATATTGCGGAAATCCATCACAATTATAATTCTTTTGACAGGGTATGTTAATGTAATTTTCCAAACTTTGAACTTAGTTTGTGTAATTAGGCTAAGACTCCGGATATGCAAGTATTATAAATTATCCCTTCAAAGTAATTATACATAGTGGAAATTTTACAATTTTCAACTTCTAACAATATTAATTATTTTACATCTTATATTATGTATCAACATATAGGAGGAAGAGAAAAAATAAATCACTTAAGAATCTCTTGTTTTTTGCCAGCTTCTTCCAACTCTCTTAGGCCTCCAACTTTCTGCTCAATCTCCTCAATCAGCTCCTCGCGCCACAGCTCTCTTCTTGATGTTTCTTCAGTGTCATCTTGCTGCAAAACCATACATTTTTCTTTTATTTTTTATTTGTTTTACTATATAATATCTTTAATAATTCAAACTACTCATATTATTTTGGTACTATTACGAGCATTTTTTTCAATTTTGATACCATATTTTTTTACTTTTATAAATTTGAGATGACTAGACTTACACCCCCTCGACTTAGGAAAAAATACAGCAAGACCTTCTCAATTATTAAAAATTACAGAGAAATCCCGTAATCCTAACAAAAACCTTAAAACTTAATAGAAAGTTGCAAAATTATCATTTTATCCTTAACGACCTTTAATTTAAAATAGGGATAATCACGCTTACACACACCTCGAGTCAGGAATTTTTTGCTGATATAAGTCCTAACCTAACGGCAAGACCTAAGTGTTTGACGAAGCCATAGTTGAGGGGGTGTCCGTGTAATTTCTAATAGTCGAGGTGGCGTTACTGTATTTACCCTCGACTTGCATTGTATTTACCACTAAGTCGATGGGGTGTAAGTGTAATTATCCTTATGAATTTTAGGTATATCTGGGCTAGAACTGTTAGCGACTTACGGCGGATTTTATGTGTCAGCAGTCAGCCAACTTTTAGCCTTGGATATTAACGATTTGCCGTTGGTTATTAATCGCTCAGGTCCAAAAGACCAAAATTTATACGAATTATAGGTTATAGTACTAAAATTGAGGAAAGTGATTCTTATGGTACCAAAATTAAACTAAGCAAAGTTACAGTACAGTCTAAGTAGTTTCTAAACACAAAAGCTGAAAGACTAATTTTCTGAAAAACTGTAAATCCTACGAGAATATTATTAGTACCTTTTCATAAACCCAATGTCCAGTACCATCTCCTCCATCTTTTCTGTATCCTTCTGAATCATAGTATGGATCCTAAATTACCATAAACAACAGACATTTACATTAGCCACTTAGAACATTTCTTTAAACTAAATTTATATTAAAAAATATCCCAAAAGAAAATTTAACAAACAAATAAGTAGATATACTACCTTTGTGGAGCCAAAGAAACAGCATCCCCAACAAGTGAACATTATGTAGAATGTGTCTATTAAGGAAACAAACATTAGAAACCATGCATTTTCAAGAGTTAAACTGAGTCTGGAAAGGGTGAGGGTGTAGCAATTACAAATAGGGCAAATTCCATCCGTCTGCCTCAAACTTTGGTGTATTTACAAACCAAACCCTTTAAATTGATAAATTACAACATAGTCCCTGAAGTTCCAATGAATGAGTAAATTTTCAAAAGTACCCGGAAAATATCCCTAGCTAAAACCTAAGTGGGAAGTGCCTTCAAAAGGTCTACACACATATTGAAACCATCAGGGACTCTACAGTATTTTTTAGACTGGAGGTATCGATTTGTAATTTCACCTAACTTTCAGGGGTGGTAGATGTAATAATTTTGCCCTCACGAATATGAAGACTCACAAACATTTTTCATGGCTTCATCACTGAGGTGCCAAATAGACTTATGTGTGATGAGGTCTCTTTGTCCTTCCAAGTGTTCTACCATAACAGCCATCAATGGCAAATCTGGCAACGCCTTCACTCTAACTCCGCCTCTCCTCTGCGCACGGGGCGCGAAATAGACATTTTAGCTCACTTGGGACGACGATTATTTGAATTTTTATGTGATTTACATATACATAGTTTAATTTTCTTGACAAATCTTCAGCAGTTGAAATGAAAAATGGGATATTAATTTAGTATAATTAAACTTCATGAGCGAGATTATGAAGGGTGCATGGTTAGTAACCTACCTGATGACCGATGTTGCCAAATCTTGAAATTGAGCATTTCCTTAGCTGAATAACAAAAGTGAAGCAAGATTAACAGGTCAAAATCATCAAGTTATTTATGGTGAAATTCAGAAATATATGGGGAAAATCAGTATGTCGATCCTTACTGCGGGTTTTGATGATGAACTGAAAGTGGGTTTCGTTGTTGGTATAGAATTATAATCTCTGTATGGTTTGAGAAGTGTGAAGGTAGTGATAGCTTCAGCCATGTCTGTGAGATTGAAACGCTGTTATGAAATTATTACATATATATTTTAGATGTTTGTAAGAGGGAAATTGTGGATAAGAGGACAATTTGTATCCACCCTTAGTTTTGCGCATAAAAGGTTGAAATGTTTATTGGATATGGAGTTTCTTGTCTTCTGTGTAATTGACTTTATTGCCCTTGAAGTTTGTAGCGAGAGGACATGAGAAAGTTTGGAAAAAAAAATATGAGAAAAAAATTATTTGCAAATTCCAACCTGGATTTATTAATTTGCAAACTAAACTATTTCAAGACATATAATTGTAACATGAATTTTTTATTTTATTTTTGAATTTATAATCTAAAATATTCCGTCTTTTAATTGCAATCTATACTAACCGAATTTATTGATATTTACAAAATTTAGGTTGCAAATAAAAAACTATGATGCACGAACACTTCTAAAAATCCTAACTTGTCGTATTGTATCATGTCCGACACCGTGTCAGATACCCATGTCGGACACTTCTGTAGTGTAAAATGTCCAAAAAAATCCATGTCATCGCATTCGTATGTGTCGTGTCCGTGTCGCCGTGTCCGTATCCGTATTTCACAGATAAAAAATAATTGAAAAGATTAGGTTGCAAATTTAAAAAAGATTAAAAAGTCCAAATTACAATTATAAGCACGAAATAGTTTAGATTGTAAATTCTTTTAAAAAAATAAAAGTTTTAGTTGCAATTTTTTTTAAAAAATAAAAAAGTTTAGTTGCAAATAATTTTTTCCCCAAAAGAAATTCTTAATCATGTATCACTAAAATGTGGGATACCATTTAGTGCAGGACCTTTCATTTATGGCAGCAAATTAAACTTTTATGTTTTTGGTGAGTACCACGAACTAAAATCTTGAACACTGTACATGGATTGTTTTACAGAATTAAAACTGTCAAGGGATTTAGTTCTTAACCAGTCATGGAGGCAAGCCCTAAAAAACGCTGAAAATATGGCAACAAAATGGGCGAATCCAGACTTTGGTGTTAAACCTAATCCCTGCTTGATTTAATTCAAACCATCGCAGAAATCAAAATTCTTTTTTCCTGGTACTCTTTTTTTTTTTTTTTTTGTTTTCTGAGTTCTGATTAACAGAATTAGGACTAAAGTCTCCAAAAATAATGTTACATGAATCCTAACTAAATAACAGACAACATAATTACCCAAACAACGAAGAAAGAGAAAAAATAAAACAAAATAATTAAAAACGCGTCTAATATAATGTTTCCAAAAATATTACGAACCCCCCAAAGATCATAATCCCATTAAAAATACGTGTTAGCAAATTATTAGTGATGATATTTTAAAAAATGAGGGAATTTAATTTTTTATTTAAAGTGAGTGGACTTATGGACATTTAAACGCAATTCTCTAAAAGAAAAAAGATTTTATAGCAAGTAAATTAATTGCAAAGTCTTGTGCAAATGGTCGTAGACGGAAATCTATTCTACTCCGTCGTTTTGCAGTTATGTCACATTCATGACTTATAAATTCTCTACATCCACCAACAATCAAAAAGATATTAATCAATGTAACTAAAGATTAATGCTCGAATAAACAAAAAGTAGAAATGACATAATAAATATATAAAATGGATCGAATTAAAAAAAAAAAAAAAATTGGTTGTTTTATTTCTTCTTTTGAAGAAGAACCCTTCAATTGGTGTGGTTGTTAGTGATGTCCAATTAGACTTTGCAAGTCAAGAGTCAAGACTAAGAAATTTCTTCGAATATTAATTAATTATACAACTTGCAGCAAGCAAATTTTAATTAATCAGTATTTCTATTTTCATCTCTAAAATTTCAAAACACGTACAATATGGCCGCCGGTACTTGTCAGAAAGTGCTGTTGGCCTTTATTTTCCTGATTCAGGCAAACTTCTTAGCCTTGGCCCAATTCAGCTGCCCCGACAATGGAAACTACACGGGCAATAACAGCACATATAGGGCTAATCTCAACACCGTTTTCTCCACTCTGTCCACAAGCCTCGACTACAACGGTTTCTCGGACGGCTACGCTGGACAGGGCGGTGACAGAGTCAACGCCATGATCCTCTGCAGAGGCGACCTTCAGCTCGATGAGTGTCGCTCCTGTGCCCATAACGCTAGCGGTGAGGTTCTGGAAAGATGCCCCAATCAAAAGGCGGCTATCATCTGGAAAGAACTGTGCATGCTGCGATACTCAGACGAGAGCATATGGGGAACCCTGTGGAACAATTTGGGATGGTTTGTTTGGAATACAGAGAACGCCACAAGTCCCGAGAAGTTTATGGCAGATCTGAGAACGCTGATGGACCATCTTCGTGGCCAGGCGGCGAATGGAGGTCATTTGAGGAAGGTGGCGGCTGAGAATGTAACTGGGCCTGATTTTCAGGACATTTTTGGGTTTGTCCAGTGCACGCCGGATTTGTCTGATGTGGACTGCTATCGTTGCTTAAACTCTGCTGTTGCAGATATACCCAGATTTTGTGATGGTAAGCGTGGATGTAGAGTTCTGAACCCCAGCTGCAATCTTCGATTTGAGATTCGTTCTTTCTATAATGAAGCTAGGCTTCAAGAACTAGAGTCTCAGACCCCTTCTGCTCGTGGGCCTCGGACTGTGCCTACGCCGCCGCCACCACCACCACGGCCACAGCCACCATTATTACCACCACCACCTCCAGGTAATCGATCATAAACTCTACTTTTTTTCTTATAAACTCGGTTTCAAGTTTCAACCACTCTGCGGTAAGATGCAAATGATCTGCAAAGAGATATCCAATATTGAGCAAATTGCAAAGTTAGTTCTTTAACTAGGCACACATCCATTTCAATACATTAATTTGATAATTAGTAATTTTACCCACTAACTACGATTTTGTGTTAATTTTTTAAGCCAGATATTGTCAGATTAATGTAGTGGAATGTCAATGTGTGGCAAGTTAAAGCACCAATTTTGCAATTTGCCAGATATTGATCATTTATTAGCTAGGTAAAAGAAAAAAGAAAATTAGAGTTATAGAATTAATATCAAAGCAAGTTTCTTGGATTTTTTTGCAGGAAAGGGCGATGCAAATACAAGTCGAATTGTTATCATAACTGTTGCTTCGATTGCTGCATGCCTGATATTAGCAATTCTCATTGGCTGCTTGTGGAGAAGGAAGATAAAGCAGAGACCAGAACCACAGCTTGACAATAGAAGTATTTGATGTTTATAAATTAATGCATATTAATTAATTTTTATGTTGATCTAATTTTATATAATTAAGCTCTCCGATCCAGTAGCAGATAATCAATTAATATTTTCATTTACATGTTGATCGAAGCAGTTGACGGTGTCGATGTTAGCATTAGCACAACTGATGAATCTCTTCAGCATACTTTTAGCACAATCAGAGCAGCAACAAATGACTTCTCAGAAGATAACAAATTGGGACAAGGTGGATTTGGAGCTGTGTACAAGGTAATTTAATGGGAAAAGTCTAAGGTAATTGGTCACATAAGAAAAGTTTCAGTTTTGAATACTAGTCCCATAGTTTGTCACTTTTTTAACAAAAAATTGTCTTGGAAAAAAGAATTAATGGAGTTGACTGTTGATAATTAAGTCTTCTAGTTAATCTGAAGTTTAGCTTACTACATGTATGTTATGTTATTATTTTAGTTTTTTGAAATGGTATGTTAATTTTTAATACCAGGGTATACTTTCGAATGGTCAAGAAATAGCGGTCAAACGGTTATCCAAGAACTCGGGACAGGGTGATTTGGAGTTTAAGAATGAGGTACTTTTATTGGCAAGGCTTCAGCACAGGAATTTGGTTAGATTTTTGGGTTTTTGCATAGAAGGAATGGAAAAACTTCTCGTGTATGAATTCGTTCAACATGCAAGCCTAGATCGCTTTATATTTGGTAATATTTCGTCGTTACGTGTTTAATGTGTATTTTACATAGTATTTCTTACAGAGGGCTTTCACGTTTTATAAGTAATATTGGCTATATAGATTATGTTAATTATTTTTTGATACGATTTCCACCTTAATGCATTTACTTGGATCTGTGTAGACAGAATTAAACGTACATATAAAAATTATTATTCACTTTCTAAAACTTTTGATTAAACAGGTTTTGACGAGTGCAGTTGCCCAAGAAGCACCAAGGCTGGGGAGTTAGGAGATTAAGCATTTTTACTAGTCCTTGTAATCTTCTCTGTAAATCAGATGTATATAGTAGAGACAAACAGACTATCTGTGCATAGTGCATTAGCAGTATGTGTAGTTAAGGTTTGTATATATGTAAGCAGTGTTGTTAAATAAAATAAAACCCTTTGTAAAACAAGTGCTCAAAACAAAGATGCAGATATGTAGTATGGAATCCAACAAAAGCCAAAACACAACATAATCTGGATTGGGATAGACGATACAAGATTATTATGGGTATTGCTAGAGGAATTCTTTACTTGCATGAAGATTCTCGGCTCAGGATTATTCACCGTGATTTGAAAGCAAGCAATGTACTTTTGGATGGAGATATGAGTCCCAAAATTGCAGATTTTGGCATGGCAAGATTATTTGGACAAGATGAAACTCAAGCAAACACCAATAGAATTGTGGGAACCTAGTAAGTGTTATAGTACTAGTTATATAATATATTACTATATTTGTCTTTAATTGCATATTAGGTATCCAATTAGACATGGAGATCGATGACAACGGTGTGGGGTTGGGACCGGGACAGTTAGATAGATATATTGGGCCTAAGTCGTTAATTACTAGTGACAAATCGTTAATTAGTAAGTGATGAGACAAGCTCCAAAATACCAAAATTGATATAATTAAAAGTTATGTTACCTAAAATAGAAAAAAAGTGATCAGGCGGTAACAAAATTGTATTAGGAAAAAGCTACTGTAACAAAACTGATATTAGCTAGCCATAAGTTTAAATATAAACGTTTACAAATTTATCTCGATTTTCTCCAAATACATTCTCAACACATAATATATCAAATTATCAATAATATTTCACCGCTTTCATTGTATACTTCTGAAATTAGCTAATTAGAAACGAAATTCCATTGTTAAAATGTATTAGCAATAGAGTCGGGCCGTTGCAAATAACGTTGTTGCTAATTTTCGCAATGAAATTAGCTAGCAACAGACTTGCAGCGACATTAGCAACAGGATATCTTTCCTAAGTATGGAAGATGTAGACCCGACTCCACATCATTTTGCAACGGAATTAAGTTCCACGGCAAAATTAATTAACCCATTATTTATGTGGGTTCCAATACGGGTAGGCATACGTAAAACCCAGGACTAGCCCCGAACCCAATCAGGTCTGTAAAATATATAAAGAACCCGTTATCAGGTTTAATTATTTGGTCCAAAACCCATCCATGTCTGGCAGAGCCGGGATGGGGCCTAACCCATCTTACCCGTACCCATTGTCATATGGTCGTTTATGTTGGAAAAATTGAGTTGATCAAGTAAAATGAAAGAATAAACCGATCGATGAAGGGAATTATCGTGCCGTGCGAATCACGGTCTTGAAGTCGAAATACGCCCCCGCACAGGTACACTAGGACGAGAGGACCAGAAGTGGAATACCTGAAGTTCTGATATTTTTTAAGAAAAGAGACCGTAGGTATTTTTCTGTTTTTGTTACGTATGTCACATCCCAATCTCCTATCTTTTATTTATAAGAAAAGAAAAATAATGTTAAAAGAGAATATAGGAGTTGGAAAGTTGAGAAAATCATGGGATCATGGGAAAAGATTTTATTATGGAGATAGTGGCTAAAAAAATAGGACTCTAATAATCACACCACTTACCCATCATTTGAATTAGTAAATATGGCACACTCAGATGCATGTGCCTAATAAATATAAATTATAAATTTATAAAAATGAAATTCAAATAATATAAAATTATGATACATGTCTAAATTATTTTTAATATATACTTTAGTATGATAGGTTAAATTTTTTTTTATAACTTGAATTTAAAAAACAAAAACTAAAAAAAGGAAGAGATAAAGGGAGAGAAAAAGAGCAGAAAGTAACGTAAAATATATGAGAGTGGGAGGGAAAATATAGGAGAATGGGAAGATGGAGAGAAAAAAAGAAATTAAGATTTTTTTTTTTAAAAGAGACCAAGACACCAAAGGGATTAAGGTGTATTATATAATAATATAGATAACTAAAATCAATAAAAGAAACTTAATCCCAACAATTTCGTCCTAACCAATTAATTACTATAATTTGTATACTGTAGTGGATATATGGCGCCAGAATATGCAATGCAGGGCCAATTTTCTAGGAAGTCAGATGTCTTTAGCTTTGGAGTGCTGGTCCTGGAAATCCTTAGTGGTCGGAGAAATAACTGCATTCAAAATGCGGAGATTGTAGAGGATCTCTTGAGTTTTGTAAGTACAATTAATTATTTAACAAGAAATTAAGCGTACTCCATACTTTATATATATTCAATGTGATGAATTATTAATCTTAGTGGTCAACGTAACCAGCTTATGATTGATTTCTTAATAACTCAACTGCGAATTAATTGTAATTATAGGCATGGAAAAATTGGTGTGAAGGAACAGCTGCAAATATGGTGGATCCGTTCTTGAGGTCTGGTTCCAATTCCATGAGCGACATTCTGAGATGCGTTCAAATTGGTTTGCTATGTGTTCAAGAAAATGCGACTGATAGACCAACAATGGCTTCTGTTGTTCATATGTTAAATAGCTTTTCTATAACTCTACCATTACCTTCTCAGCCTGCCTTTTATATGGCCAGCCGCTATAATGAAGAAGTTGCACTCATACAAGACTACAATTCAAGATCAGACCTTGAGAGCAACAATTCATCCAACAAAAATAATGCCTCAATAACTGAGTTATACCCGCGATGATATATCTTAACAACACAAATATAGGTGTACACATTGTCTATAGAACACAAATATAGGATTTTGAATAATGGGTTCTTGTTAACTGTATTAATGTACGGATTGTACTATGTGATTTTGGACAATAAAGCTGGTTCTTTGGCTGCTTTATTGTGCTCTTTTTGTTGGGTTGAAAGCGGTGCTCTTGCTCAACGCCTGGGTTTCTCTTTAGCTTGGAAGGTAATTTTTCACGCACAAACATGTATAAGTTAAGTGCAATAGAAAATTACACCTCGACCCCCTTGTTTTTTAGCTCCTCCTTGTACAGATTGCGCCTTCCGTCTGCTTTTGTTACAGTTTCTAATATTTTCCATCAGGTTTATGGAGGAAACTCCCCAAATTACCCCTACGTGGGACCCTAAAAGTTTTTATACTCAAATTTAATTAGTAGATTTTGCATTGTTGAAAGTCTACACATAGCGGCACGAAACTTTTCCTTAGAGCATTTCAACCACACAAAATCTACCAAATTGTGGCACAAATTTTTTTCCTGCTATGGAGGGATTATTTTAGATTGTATATCCCGTAAATTTGACCAAAAATGGGCAAGAAAGGAGACGGGGGAGACAATGTGTAAGAACAAGTCAAAATACAGGGGGTTTAGGCGTAATTTTCTTTAGTACAGGGGGTCTAAATGTAGTTAGACCCAATATAAGGGTTCTAGATGTAATTCAACTTTTCTTAAGTATTAAAATATCATAATGGTTCGATTGGTGGATATTTTTATGCTAGTAAGCTAGTAAACAATACATGATTTTACTTTTACCAGGTGGTTGTGGTGTCTCAGTTACTCTGCTTCATTGGACAGTTAACTGGCCATACTGTGTTTGAGGTGATTTTCAACTTAATAATCTTTTCTTGTTGAGTATTGTTCATTTTTCTGATTTATTAGATTAAATTACTTTCTCTTTAGAAACGAATGATGGCATCGCCGCTCTACAACCTTACTCAAGCATTCCTTACGGCACCCTTCTTCGTTCTGCTGCAGGTAGACATAGTTTTCATGGGATAATTACACAAAACACCCCTGGGGTTTGCTTAAAAATTCAAAAAACCACAGAAACTGTACAAATACCCCTAGTAAACTGAAAAACCTTACAAATACTCCCTCAAGAGTAAGTGTAAGGTTGCAAGGTTCCGATAATGAAATTGTAAAAGACGCAAATTAATTTCAGGGGTTTTGTGTAAGTGACCCATTTTTCATTGATCTTTGAATTTGACTATTTAGTTAGATACTGAGATTAAATTTATGACTAAAGCGTATATATGAATGATCGCTTACAGGCTTTGCAATTTGCATTTGGTTATGAACCATACCCGGGCTTTCGGGCCCTTGTTAATGCTAAAACTGATGCAGAAATCAAAGAGTGGAAGGCCCCGGAAGAAAAGCTCTTAACTTAATAAGATATCGTTTCAAAATCCGTTGAACAAGTGTGCTTTCTATTAGCATTTCTTGGTATCATAAATAGTTAAATGCAAGTAACGAATGCATTTTAAACTAAGTGGAAACCGGTCCAAGTCTTTCTTCATTTTTATAAATTTTACGTGAATAATGAAATTATATATATATATATATATATATATATTTTTTTTTTTTTTTTTTTTTTTTCTTTTTGATAATTTTTAGTCATCGAATTAATAGATTCCTTACTTACCGTATAATTTACGACTTAAAGATCAAATATTCAAAATCATAATATAATATTTCTTGGACTTGGCCCGTTCCATATGGGTTATTTTCTATTTAGGCCCAGTAATTGTCCTGGGCAACTTGATGCGCCCGGCTCCGGAAGGAAATGTCATCTCTTTATTCAAAATTGTACTTGTGGACAAGATTTACAATAATTTTTTTCTTCATAAACTATATTATCAATTATTATTTAATGAAACATCAAACTCCTAAATTAACTAATAATTGGTATGTGGCGCACAAAGGCGGAGTGTATCCCTTTTTTTTCAATTCTAAAAATCTTTTACTACTAAGGTTTAAAATTCTCGTATGGCTAGAGTTTATCACTAAGGTTTAAAATTTGTTAAAATTAGAAAGAAAAGATTATGCTGTGATACACGGCAACACAAATACAATAAGATACGGATTATATATATATATATATATATATATATATATATATATATATATATATATATATATATATATATATATATATATATATATATATATATATATATATATATATACACACGATGGTTTGGGACAAGGAGAAGTCTTGGGGACCAAAGCAGTGAGTGTATACGCAAGAAAATTGGAGGGTGTTAGGCGGTTGGAAATTAGAATGATTAATTTGATTCACATGATAGTTGCACTTTGCAAACAAACATCATAAGATTCATAACTACCTCAATTGGATTTTCCAAAGGTTGTTATACATAACTAATCCTAGTCATAATCCATTCAGGTAGTGTTGGGATAAATTGTAGTGGATTTGCTACTTGATAGAAAAAGGAAAACAGAAAAATATCAAGTGGAAAGGAGTCAATATATTAAGTATGGTTGATATATAATGCCAAAATTACACATTAATCCATATTCTCTTAGGCCCCATTTACTTTTAATGTAATGATAATGCATCTCATATTTCAGCATTTATCTCTCGTTTACTTGTTTTTTTCTTCCATAGGTTAAGCGCGGATCTATGATGCACGGATATTTATAAAATTTCTATCATGTCGTATTGTGTCGTGTTCGACATTGAGTCGAACACACCTTCTCTAATATAAAATATTGAAAAAAATTCATTTCTCCATGTCCCATTCCGTGTTTTATAGGCGCTGAGTAGTATGTGAAATTTTCTGCAATAGCAATTCTCCTTAATTTTGAACAACTTTTTAGACGCTGATTTATTTAAGATAATCATGACATGGGGTATTAAATCTAACATGCCGAATTGGCGTGTGCTACATCACAACTTACAACATGCACATCACACGGCTTTGGGCTTATCCAACGGGTTTTGAAACATGTTAAAAGAAATAACAGATTTTGCATGTGATACCCTATGAAACACGAATATAGATATGGCGATACGGATACGGACATTGATGAGGTGGGTTTTTGGTTGGGGGTCGGATGTCGACCACGTGTCTTGCTCGTCAGTTAAATTTGTAGAGGGGATCCGACTTTGACCTGAAAACACAGAACAACGGGTCACTTGGCCGAAGGGGATTATCTCCGGCGTAGCCCCTCCACTGAGTTAAGTCAGTACTAGGAATAGAATATTTGAGGTTAAGAGATGCGATCGGGATGCTAGATGCGATCGGAGTAATTAAGAGAGCTTACCAACAATAATAAATGCTGGAAATATATATAGTGGGTGATAACACACACCAAGTACACCTTGGGGAATGCGCATTTAATGCTTGTCAGCGTTGACCTGCAGGCATTTAATACAGGGTTCAGAATGCCTGCAGAAGATCTCGTACTATCCTCAAAAGAGGGGATCTGGTGGGCCAGTCTCCTTCATGGTTGGGTTTGGACCTAGCTGCCGTGTATGGGACACGCCACTTTGGCAATCTTGTGTGACCTTGAGGCTAGCGGCCCTTGGCAGCGGTCGAGAGTCGATCGGGCTAAGGAGCGAACCGTGACGCTAGCTGGACCCGTAGGTCCGGTCGAAGATATCCGATCGGGGTCCATGTCAAGGGCTTCGGACGGCGCCACGTGGCTTGAGCCAACCGCTAGGATCGGAACACGTGGCACGGTCGGATTGCCCCCTATCAGACATGATACGGATATATGGCGAGAGAAATTATCGGGAATCGAAAAATAAGTTTGTGCATGAAATAATTGGATAAAATTCTCCTTAAATTCTATCAAAAATACATTAAGGAGGATAATTCAACAAATTATAATGTTAGGGCCGGGCTACCTGCAACAATCTCAAAGATTTGACAAAATATTCTCGAATATTCTAACAACAGTTGATTGGTACAAATTTAAAGGTTGGAAAATGAAGTACAAATCACGCCATAAGTCGGGGGTTTCTATAAATTATCCCTTTTTAAAAAATAAACTTTTACGGTGACAACTGACAAGGAAAGAAAATCGATAATAGATTAATTAAGATAGAATTAAGTATTAATATGTGAAGCCAGAAGTTAGGCAATGAAAATGGGCCAATGATTTAATTTCAATAATTTTGAAAACCCCATTTGAAGATTCGTAAGTCCTAAACCAAATAAAAAAGAAATATTATATCAAGATGACATTGCTACTTCAAAAACTCGTATACTAAAATTTTAAACATAGTTCAATGGTTGTTAACCAATTGTCTGGCGCCACGTGTCTGTATCGCTTTACATGTTACATGTTGGGACGAGAGAAACAGACCCACCTTGTCCAGCTCTTCTTAAACCAGAATTAGTGGTCAACCCTTAGGTTAGTTATTAAGTTAATCATGGTTAATTAGATTATTAAACAATTCAGCTGGCTTTGACGGCAGTGTCAATTTCCTTTTGTCCTAAGCTTTTAATTTGTTTTGTGTTGGAGAAACCAACATTGACTATTTACTAATTTACATTAATAATCATTATCCAAAGATTTAATTAGTTTTAATTACAGTATTAACATAATTAAGTTTGACACACGCGTCTCGTGCTTAGAGATGAAGGTTCCTTTTGTGAAACATAATCCAAGTATGATGAAACATTAATAATCATTATCCAAAGATTTAATTAGTTTTAATTACAGTATTAACATAATTAAGTTTGCCCCGTACTGGTACTTTTTTGGATAAAAAAGAAACTTATTTTAGTGGCCTGATTCAACTCAAGTTATATAAATCAGCTTTTTTTTTCTTTTTTTTCGCTAGTTGTTGTTCAAATATGATAACTATACATTTGGACAAGTTTTTAGCGTATTAAAGTCATGATATGTCGTCTATGGTATTAATACACCAAAGTTGTGTACCGTTAAAAAAAAAATTTACATCGAACATCTTATTAACACATGTGTAATTCGTAATATAAGATATTTTAAGTTACGTATCTCGATTAGTAATTACAAATTTCATTTCCAGAATTTTAATTTTTGTCACATATGAGAGTTCTCCATATCTATTCATAATTCATGGCAAAATTTCACCATCGCTGTCGAGTTAGATGATAGAATGTGACCGACAACATTATCATAGAGCTTTAAGGTAATAAAATCCTAACAAATATCAAATGTTAAATCACTGTCATCTTAAAACTCTAAATGCCTTTAATTCAATGAAATAGACATTTTGTCTACGTCAAATGTAATTAGAGACACGCACGTGTAAACTTTTAGGCTCGGCGGCCTGGTGATTTGTGCATTGGCTATCTAACTATGATGCACGGACAGTTTTAATACAAACATATTGTGTAGTCTCGTGTCATATCGGATACTTCTATAGTACAAAATATATTAAAAAAGTAAATTGTATTGCGGTGTCCGTATCATATCATATCTATATCATCGTGTCTGTATCCATGCATCAAAGTCATCTACTCCCTATAGTATTTTTAACTTCATATGCCATTTTTCTTCAAATGGATATACAAGGTCTAAACTTTAGCTAATTTGTTCAATTTCAGTACCTTATTAAATATTTTTTCCCAATTTTGTACTAGAACTTATCATTTCTATTAATATGGTTACATTTGGGTCTGAGCCGTTATTACTAATGGTAGATCAGACGTGCCTGTTAAATTTTGATTTTGTACATTAACAGCCAGTATTTTATACTTAAACTGGTGCAATTATAAATTAAGATACCCAAAATTGAGAAAAATGATCGGAATGATAGCAAAATTAAACTGAAACAAAGTTATGATACCCAAAACTGATATTAACCCTAAATAAATTGACATTTACAATTGAATTCAAGCAATCAAATTTTGTAAATCTCTCCCTAAAGTAGTTTAATGAAAATTGACATTAATGATCTTCTTGAAGATGATAAGCATTTAGTCAAACTTATAGAAAAAAAAAGGAGGATTTATTCAATCACAATTATAAAGTAAGTCCCCAAAAACAACCTCTCCACACTTGCTTATAAATCACGTACCTTTCATTCCCTAAAGCCACCAACTATTTATTTGCCCTTCTATTCCTCTTGCAACATTTTTTTTTCCCATTTCTATCTCACTTTCCCTTACCTTTTTCTCCAATTTCAGCATCTACGAACTTATTTACTCAATTTTCTGCATGATTTGTTATCCCTTTTAGTGGTGTCTAGACTTCTTAAAGTGGGGAACTGTTTGGCAAGATTCCATTTTTTGACAAAGTTGTTAAAAGGGTTTCTTTTTCTTTTTCTCATCCATAGTTTGCTAAGTCAAAATTCACCAGTTTCTTGGAAAAAAAAGATCAGATTTTTCTGTGAAGAACTTGAAAATTGATGGATAGCAATTGTGGGATTGTTAAAATGGAAGATCAATTGGATTTGCCTCCTGGATTTCGATTCCACCCTACGGATGAAGAGCTGATCACTTATTATCTGTGTAAGAAGGTCCTTGATTGTAATTTCACAGCTTTAGCCATTGGAGAGGTTGACATGAACAAAGTTGAGCCATGGGAATTGCCTTGTAAGTTCTTTTTTTTTTTTAAGATTTTTTTATCAAGATCGTTTTTTTAATTGTGGGTTGTGTTTGGATTGAATGATTTCGAAGAATATTTCAAAGTTCATAACAAGGACTTGTTTGACAGTTTCAAATTATTCTTGCAAATATCCAAATTCAATTCTTTTCATTTTAAACTTTTTTTTATCTTCTTGATGAAGGGAGAGCAAAACTAGGTGAAAAAGAATGGTATTTTTTCTGTATGAGAGACAAGAAATACCCCACTGGGCTGAGAACAAACAGGGCTACAGCCTCTGGATACTGGAAAGCCACTGGTAAAGACAAAGAAATTTTCAGAGGAAAAAGCCTCGTCGGCATGAAAAAAACACTTGTTTTCTACAAGGGAAGAGCTCCAAAAGGTGAAAAATCCAATTGGGTCTCCCATGAATACAGATTGGAGGGCAAATTCTCTCTAAATAACCTCCCAAAACAAGCAAAGGTAAATGAACAGTCACAATATTCATTATTCCCCTGTTTCAATCAAGAATTTAAAAACAAGTTGGATAGTGTAGCAAAAACCCGGTGTTTAAAACGAGTAGGAATTTAAACTCATGTGATGATGTGATATAAAATTATCTTAGAAACCCATGTGTTTCTTGACTATTGCTCACCGTCCCCCTACCTTTATTCGTCATATTTTAATTATGTATTGACTATTGATTCATTTATCTTTATTTCAAAACCAAAGTGATTAAGCTCTAAAATCAAATATCGTCAAACACCATAAAATGAGATGTGAAAACTGAACTTTTTAGGATTTTCGATGCAACATTTAATATTCACAAAGTTTTCGATGCAACTAAAATCTAGCAACTTTGATTAATTAGGATACAATAAGATGAAAAAAGAAAAAAACAACAAAACCAAATGCAAAAATCACTTGTGACTTACAAAACACAGACTTAAGATCTTTCTAGCTTATATTTTAGTTCCACAGAGTTTTTTGTATAAAAATGGAGTTTTTTTCAGATTCTTTGACATAACACAAGAGAGCTTCATGAAATTAACCCGTTTAAAAACCAACATTCGTTTTTAATTTTATTTTTTTCTCATGCAGAATGACTGGGTGATTAGCAGGGTATTCCACAAAACAAACGGGGGTAAAAAGGTCCATATATCAGCACTAATGAGGACAAACGAAATGCCACCATTAACGGATCCTTCAAAGCCCGACCCGACCCACGTGCACTGCTTCTCCAACTCAATTGTAGCTCCTGATCAGAAAATTCAGGATGATTTCATCGCTTGTCTGAACAATCCCATGTTCAGTTCGTCTTCAAATCCTGCGGATTCATTTTCAAGGGGACAATTTAATCCCGTGTTTGGTGGATTGAATCCGGGATTCGTTGGGATTAATTATGGGCAGAATATGAATCAGGGATTTAGAAAAGTTAAAGAAATGGTGAGTTTGTCACAGGAAACTGACAACTCGTCTGGTTTGTCAAATATCGAAATGGGAAAGAAATCGTTTGAAGAAAATGAAGGTCCTTCAACTTCTGTTGGGCCTCAAGATCTTGATTGCATTTGGAGATATTGAAAATATATGTATACATTTTGATTTTTGTCTATAGATTGATAGGAGAAAAAATATGTGGAGAAAATAGGAATTATGTATCTGACAAAAGGTTGATTTAAAAGTCTTATTATTATTTTTTTTTTTTTGGTTTTTCACTTGTCAGTTTATCATATTTCAGATATTATGCTGTACATAAGTAATATAATGGTAATTCTTTCGACCTAATTGTTTCATCATTCCGACCAGATATAAATTTGTACCTCACGTGACAACATTGCGATAAAGATTCAATTTTTGGCTTGGAAATCTCACGTGACAATGCAGGTCATGTGAGATTTTCAGGCTTAAAATTGAATTTTTTGCGCATTTTATCTGTAATTTCACAAAAATTAAAAATGATGGGAGTAATTATCTATTTTTTGAAACTAATGTCTCTAAACCCCTAATTTTGAATAGTTGGCTGATAAATTATGCAATTTTCCTTACAAATATTATTAAAAGTTATTTATTAATAATTTTGGGAAAAATTATTTTGTGGTCTAAATGTAATTATCCCTATTTATTTATATATTTGAAATGAAAGTTTAATTATGCTGGCAAGAACAAGTGGTAAATAAATTAAATAGTACGTACTTGTCACTGTTTTCCGTAGATGATGACATCAAATAATTAATCCTTGTATTTCGTTAAAACATCAATTTCTATAAATTCTTGTCATCTCAATTCTCTTATTAAAAACAGGGTATTTTAGGTAGAACTAATCTTTCATCCCTACTGTATGGAGAAAAAAAACCAAAAGGGTCATGATTTGAAATTGTAGATTTATTTTCAATTAATTAGTCTAATAATAATTTCGTTGTCTTTTTAATTATTTATTAGTTTCAATATAAAAATATCACATGTTTATCAAAAACCAACATTATCCCACTTCATATATTAACTAATTCGAATAAAATCTTCATATTCTTTTTTTTTTTTTACCGGAACCGGTCGGAGAAACCATAGGGTTAAGGAGGACCCCACCTCATATATAAAAATCTTCATATTCTTGTCAAGTGACGTGTCCCATTTCAACTACATAATAATTTTCTTATTCTTAAAAAAAGAGTTATGTCAAATTATATATATATTTTTTTTGTGAATTACCTACATTGAGGGCTCTCAAATTATATATGCAATGATGGGATTTCTAGTGTGTTAATCAGTTATTTCTAGTATATTAATCAGAAATAACTATGTCCTCTCTACGTAGATCATGTTCGTGGATGCCTCCTCGAATCTACCCGCTCGAAGTAAGCTCATTTCGGAATAATATTTGGGCTCAGGTATCTAGCTCGGGCGACTCCTTGACGTGCAGCTTCTTCACAACTATCGCCCTATTTACACAAGATCTCCATATCTTCTCCACACCCCCATTTTAGAAAGTCCTAAATTAGGGAAAATTCTACCGAAAGTAGGTAACTCTCCCAAGATAGGCTCCCACTCTAACTGGGTAGCGAGATTCTAGGGATTAACTCCCCCTATAATCTATAAATACTTCAAACCCTCATGCAGAAATGTATGTATACTTTTATATACTGAAACTCTGTCAAATTCTCTCATCGAGTAGTTGCATTCAATCCTCATAATCTCATGTAATTTTACTCAGTGGACGATTAACATTGGGATCAACTCCAGCTAATTGTCTTTAACTTAGAGTTTTTTATTGTTCTTCGCAGGTAAAAGAACTCAGAACACTTAATCGATTGTTGCCATTTGGAAGAATCTTCTTCTTCGGATTCATCCCCAGTTTTAGACATCATCAAACATAACAAGTGTAAATTACATTTACCATCAGTTAATATTTCTAAAAAGACGAACCAGTCATGTAATATACATAAATAAATAAATAAAAGAGTAAAAGAATTGAGCATTAGTGATATTATTCATGTGTTGATTTGCTATGGTAGCTGATAGATACGTCTTGGTCGTGAATCGTGATCGAGGACGACATGGCAAGAGGGTACTTACGTCAATTTGCTCTAGTTTTGGGTGTAAGTTATAATTTAGCATGTAGGGAAGTTCCAAAAAAAGATTATTGTGGGATAAATATTGAAAAAACTCTAAATTATTGTGTGATATATGTACTAATATGTTCGTGTTCGTATTCTTGTATCAGAGGGGGTAAATTGTAATGGTGTACTATCAAGCTTGACAATTCGATAATATGTTAGATTAATCAGATGTTTCAAATTTGAGTCTCTAAAACGCATCTATCATGGTAGAAAAAAATTTATACTTAAAAGTAATTGTTTCAATTCGATCCACATAAACAAATTATAAAAAAAAAAAAAAAAAAGTTGCAACGGTGTGAATGAATAGGAAAAATAGTTACGTGTTTGCAAACGGTCTCCACGTCATCATTGGGCGGTACGATGACGGGTGGAATTCTGGCGCGAAAATTGGAGACGCAACTGCCGTCAATCCAGCTGCTGTTCAACGGATAATTAATTGTGTGCTGGCCTATCATTGCTTGCCATGTGTCTTTTGGAAATAATCTATTGAAATTCAAAGAATCTTAAATGGATATACACATATTAATTCACTCTACAATTTAATAGTTAAATACTATACAAATTTATCAAATGTAGATAGACCTATACTTTAGTGATTTATTTTTTAAAATTAAACCGGCACTTACCATAGAATTTTTATCGAGAACTCTACTGCATATATAGCCCAAAGCAAAACAAGAGTTCCACCAAAAAAAAATGAGAAGCCATAAACATGGCTAAATCTAAACCAAAAGAGGAACAAAAACACCTAATACAAGAGAGCAGGGTAGGGCCGAAGCACATAAAGCAATAAAAGAACTTTAGTGATTTGATTCTTCTTAAATAACATTTGGTTGCTCCAAAAAAAAAAAAATAATAACATTTGGTTAAAACTTCTTAAAAATTTAAGTATATACTCAACTAGCTAGACTGTGAATTATTACACTATACCTTATAATAATTTTAGCACATTACTTAATTATACATCATCAACATGCATGGGTATAAATATAATCAATGTGAAACATTGGACACTAATAATTGATTCCCCACTCATTAAGGAATTTCACTAATATATACTGTTTTTTTTTTAAAAAAAATTCTGGAAATTTTTCTTGGCTATATCTTATATATTAATGTCAAAAAATGTATTTATATTTTAGAATATCAAAAGCTAACATAATATTAAATTATATTTATTTTTATTTTCCACATGCATTGAGTGTATGGGATTACTAATAAGTAAATTATGACTCAGGTCTGCATGTAATAAAATTGATATAAATTATAAGTTATATACCAAATTTGAACAGAATGATTAGTTTGGTACCAAAATTATACTAGGATATAGTTATGATACCAAAAATGATATAAATCCTTTTTATACCTTGTTTGTCATCATAATATTTTTTTTTCTTGACAAACTACTATTCTAACTACGTGTTTTATGCTTAGCCATGTGGACATTTTATTTTGGTTTCGAGCACCGAAAAATCGCTCAGATTAACAAATTAGATATAATTTTGCGCAATAGAAATGGATAAATTGAACATTTTCCACATGTTTTATACTGTGAATCGTACAAATTTGTTCTTATGTTGTTTAAATAACTTGTATATGATCGATTTTTGTAGCCGAAACCAACTAAAAATGAATCCTGATTGGCAAGGTATAAAAACATAGTTGAGATGGTGATCGGTAAAAAAAAAAAGAAAGAGATAGCAAAGTGTAAACACATATATACTTGGAATGCGATTTTTTTTTTTTTCTCATCTCTAATAATTTTAAATCTTTGTTTTCCTTAATTACAATTTTCCGTAATATATATTACGTTTTGCTCTAATATTGAGTTTATTTAAGGAGTTTAAATTTATATTGAAAAAGGAGCATTTATGATTGCCAAAAAGGTTTTGAGTTTTGAAAACCTACAAGTCTCGCAATGTTATTTGTTAATTTGAATTGTTATTTACGGATTATAACGATTGATTTGGCCCTCAAAAATCAAAGTCTATGATTATAAGAAGCTGTTCATATAACCCAACGATTCTGCATGTTCGTTGAAGAAAACGTTCGCGCCTTGTGCACAAACTCCAGGTCCCTGCAACAGCACGTCTTCTTCCTATTGCAAAATCGCTGCAAAACGATAAAACAGCTCTCGCAAGTCCATTCACAGATTATCACCAATGGGTTTTCGCAGAAAAGCTTCATTCTTGTCAAGCTACTGTCTCTCTACACAGCCTTCAGCAATTTCACGCGTGCCCACCAAGTGTTCGACCAAGTGCCTAACCCGAGTTCCGCACTCTGGAACCAAATCATCAGAGGCTATTCGATGGGCGGCAACCCGCATAAGTCAATGGAGTTGTTTAATTCTATGGGACGTTATTTGACGCAGCCGGATGGCCATACGTTTAATTTTGTTGTCAACGGTTGTGCCAAAGGTGGGTTGTTGGTTGAGGGAGAGCAGGTTCATGGGATGGTTTTGAAAAGTGGGTTTTGTTCGAATGTCTATGTGCAAACTGGTTTGGTTGATTTCTATGTGAAGAGTGGAGGGGAGGAAGGAATTTCTAACGCGAAGCTCGTGTTCGATGAAATGCCCGAGAAAAATGTTGTCACGTGGAATTCATTGCTTTTGGGGTGCTTCAAATGTGGAGATGTCGATGAGGCAAAAAGAGTCTTTGACGAGATACCGGGAAGGAACATGGTCTCGTGGACCACCATGATTGCTGGATGCACACAAAATGGGAGGTGTAAGGAAGCCTTGGCCTTATTTCGTGAAATGCAGCAACAAAATATAGAGTTTGATCAAGTAACATTGGTGGGTGTGCTGTCAGCATGTGCTGAATTGGGTGATCTGAACCTGGGAAAATGGATCCATTCTTACATTGTTGAGTCTATCTCCCAGAAAAAGCAGCCAGTCCTTATTTCATTGAAAAACGCATTAATACATATGTATGCCAGTTGTGGTGAAATTGATGCAGCATTTGGAGTCTTTAGAAAGATGGAGCAGAGGACTGTTGTTTCTTGGACTAGTATGATTACGAGTTTTGCCAAACACGGTAATGGAGACGAGGCTCTTTCTGTTTTCCAATGGATGGAAAGCATAAAAGATAATAGTATTAAACCCGACGAAATCACATTCTTGGGTGTTCTCTGTGCCTGCAGCCATTCCGGTTATGTTGAAAAGGGCCGTCATTATTTTCATAGTATGATCCATACTTGGGGAATCAAGCCCAGAATCGAGCATTTTGGGTGCATGGTTGATTTATTAAGTCGTGCTGGACTATTAGATGAAGCACATGAGCTTGTCAAATCTATGCCTATGAAACCTAATGATGTTGTTTGGGGTGCCCTTCTTGGTGGATGTAGGATATACAAAAGTGTCGAGCTTGCTTCGGATGTAGCTGATTTGTTGATAAAGGAAATTGATCACCCTTCTAAAGCTGCTGGGTATTTAGTGCTGTTGTCTAATGTATATGCTGCTGCTAAGAAATGGCAGGATGTGGTGTCTGTCAGACAAAAGATGCTTGATGTGAAGATGAAGAAGCCTCCGGGTCGAAGCTGGATTCAGATAGAAGGAAATGTATATGAGTTTCTTGCTGGTGATAGGTCTCATGAGAATGCGTGTTTGATAAATGATGTTCTTGATGAGATCACAAGGGAAGCTAGGTTTCAGGGATGTGTTCCAGATTTTGCAGATGGTTTTGTGGGTGTTGAGGATTAGGATGAGTATGGCCTGGAAGATTTTTTAAATGTAAACAAGGAGACATTGAGGTTGAAGTTAATTGTAATTTGTTACAGATGATGTTCAAAGCCTTTGACCAGTGAGTGTTTTTGGGGTAAGAGAAGAAAATGACTGGATCTGCTTAGGCACTATATCTTTGTTGATCTCAAGGTGAGTGGTCTGACCTTGTTGCAATCTTATACTTGTACTAAATCCTATGGGCTCGTTTACCTAAAAGGTTTTCGGCAGTTTTGGAATTTTATCATGAGATTTTCATCGTTTACTAAATATGTTGGCATAACACGCGAGAACACGGCGGCCCGTGTAATTCACATGATATCGGCAGTAGAAAAAACACGCCAAATTGGCGTGTTTTTAAATCATGAGTTTTGACACGACTCGGAGAAGTACAATTGTGTCCAGTACTTGGCCTAATTTACAGCTTTTGCCATTGAAAACCAAATCTGAAATCTCTCTCTCGACATTATGAAATGGCGACTTGAATAAAGTAGCCGTTCTGTCATCTGCTCTTCGTCCTCACAAAGAATTGGAAAAAGATTGCTCGTGATTCTTCTTGGTAAATGGTATTTGTTATTTTCTTTAATATTTTTTAATTTGCTGATAAATCTTTCCCAAATAGAATAGGTTGCCTGCGTCATCTCACAGAATCACCAAAACACCCAATTTCCAAAAGTTAGTCAAATTTTTGATATTCCGATCATGTGATTTGGATGAAAGGATGTAAAAAAGTTCTTCTGAAAAATTAAAAACGAGTGTATTGTATTTTGCCAATAGGGTTAAGTTTAGAAAATTTGTTTATGCCTAAATTACTTCCTTTAGCATGTC
Source organism: Verbena officinalis (assembly GCA_958496215.1). Classification (NCBI taxonomy): domain Eukaryota; kingdom Viridiplantae; phylum Streptophyta; class Magnoliopsida; order Lamiales; family Verbenaceae; genus Verbena; species Verbena officinalis. Next base: position 6,291,201 of record OY292385.1, read on the forward strand.
TCTGAATGCAAGTCCACGAATCTCCCTGTATTGCTCATGATCTGGTGATTTTTCTAAACATATATAAATCTATAAAATTCGGTTAAACAAGTTTTTGGTATGATCTATTTGTTAAAATTTCAGTTTAAAGATTGACATAACTTTTTTGCTTTACTCAATCTTGATTGGATCTTATTTCAATGTTGTTTATTTGTTTGTTGAACATATTGCTATGACTCTTTTAATGATGTATAATCAGTTAACTGCAAGGTTGCCGATCCAAACGCGTCGAATTGGGCGGAAGTCGGTCTAGATTGTAACAAAAATTGAATTTGTTAGAGGGTTAGCGAAATGATCTGATTAAAAAACAAAAAGTGGCAAAATAAAGACATGATGCCAAACAAATCTAGGTCGAGAGGATGGATTGAACAACTACCTCTCCTTCGCCATCAGTGTTGATCGATTGTTGATGTGGATGGATGTGTGAATAAATATTCTGGATGTTGGTATTTGATGACTATGTTCTATGTATGTTCTTTCCTTCTTGCAATGTCTATATAACAATGTTGTTAGGTTTTTAAGTTCTTATCAAATTGCCCTTTGTTTCTGTAATTTGGTATTTAAGCAATAAGCAGTTAACTGTATGCAATGTACCATAATATGGACATAAGTTGTGTCTTTAGCTTGGATTCCAAACGGTAGCGTGTCAGTTAAATATATATTGAAATCAAGTTGTGAATTGTGATCTATATAAAATTCAGATAGTATGAACTGTTGATGGCTCTGTAATTTGTATATACAGAGGGGATGTTTATGTAATTTTGTAGTTAAGAAGGGATCAATCTTGAAGGTTTTGAAGTAACATCAGAAGCTCAACTCTGTAAGCTTAATATGTTGATTGATTCATTACATATTGCTATGGCTCTTGTACGTATTGTGGAAAATATTAGGTAACATTCCTTTTGAATTTGAATGTTTGTTCTGAAAGTGGGATTTACTGTAATTTTGCATTTAAAATGGTATGTCGAAGATATACTCAATTATTACCAGGGGGACAGTTGTAATATTGAAAATTATTAGGGAGCTTTTTGGCTTGAAGAGTGGATGTTTTTGTAATTTTATTTGTAATAAGGAATGTCACAAAATTGAACTGGAGCTGAATATACACTCCACAAAATATTTAAGGGCATTTAGGTAATTCAACACCCAAACATGCAATATCCGGAGATGAAAGTAAATAAATGAGGCCATTTAGGAAATGTCAAAATTGTGAAAACATGAAAAGGAAACATATGATTACAAGAGATTTGTTTTCCCAAAACATGACTTTTAACATGAAATATCATGACATGCAATAACCCATACTAGAAAAGTAAACGAATCCTATGTGTTCTTCAGTAGGACTATTTAAGAGATATTTTAAGTCTGAAGACTCATTTTGATATTAGTTGCCTATAAATTGCATTTATTTTGGGGATAACTTCTTATCCTGCGGCGTGACAATATCAAATTTAAGCTGCCACTATTCATTTTTTTCTATAATTTTTAGGGAAATTTACATCAACTACCAGCGATATTTGGTTTAATTACCAATTAGTCTCCTTGTTTCAGAAATTACAAAAAAAAGACTAAAATTTGGTTATTCGTGTAAAATTTGTGAAAATCGTGGCAAAGAGACATTGACCGCTATCAACTAGGGTTTAAACCACATTAACTCTACTTGTGTATTTCAGGAGACAAAAAACATCATTTAGTATTATTAACATAGCTAGAGTAGACTTAAATATCAAGGGTGTTTTTGTAATTTATAGAATAAGTTAATTTATAATTATAACAACCTCATGAATACTGAATGTAAATCTCCCTAGAAAGAATTGTAAATAAACATATAGAATTAGTTATAATTTTAATAGTTGGATGTATTTTGTAATTATTTACTTTCATATGGAATATTATTGTATTTGTTTGATTAAGAAGATTATGAGTTGTAATTTGATAAACTTCTTTGAGGTATAAGCCTAATTTTCCGTAATTATAATAACAAACCTGAAATTCTGCCAAAATAATGAAGTCAAGTGGATGGAATTAGAAGAGCAACTTGATTTGAATAGGGCCCACAAAGAGAAAGCTTTGAAAGTTGAATCTATCTTCATTCGCAGCATGGCCTCAATCATATTATCCTTTCCAGAGATCTTTTAGCTGACGTGGAGTCTCTTCTATCTCTAAAACCCCAACTATCCTTCACCCCACCCCCAACAGCCCCGACCCCACAAAACCCTTTTCCACTTTATGGCCCTTCCACGTCACCCGTTTCGCTAAAATGCGCAACTCCATCCTCACCGTTTATTCCCAATCTTGACGGCATACACTGCCCAAGTTGTCAGCTCATTTTAGGTCCCACCACTACCAAGTTGAACAAAAGCGCCATTAAAATATCCCCCAGTCCTTTTACCTCTGTTCTTCCAACTGTTATTTAAATCAGAGCTTTTGAGGATAGGCAAACAACTTCAATGTCATTCTGAGCAACCAAAGCAGCTTCCTGTCTTCATTAATTTTCATTTTTTTCTTTTTAGTTTTATGGATTTAGAACTAATCATATGGAAATTGGAAATATGTGGAACTTTCCTGAATTTAGAAGTCGAACTTTCTGTAAATTGAAGTAGAATGTTTTTCATTTGTTGTCTGCTTGTTGTTTGTTGGGAAATTTTCTGAGTGTTGAAAACAGTGTTTCTCTAGTACAGATTGCTTTAGGGTTTATTTCGAACCCTGAAGTTGTAATTGTGATTGGTTTTCGGAGCAGCCGAGGGTAATGGAGAAGAGTGCGACAGGGATGATGAGTGGAGATGGGTTTATTGATCGGAGTAAAGTGAGGATATTACTGTGCGATAATGATGAGAAAAGCTCAGACGAGGTTTCTAAACTGTTGTGTAAATGCTCTTATCAAGGTACTATTTCCGTTTTCTTCTTCTTTATTTGGATTATCTATATATATATATATATATATATATATATATATATATATTTTTTTTTTTTGATTATATATATATATATATATTTTGATCGACTATTTTCATTCTTGGCCGAAGTTTAAATGTTTAGTGTGAAGTGCAGTAGTGTTTCTTTTTTTTTTTTATGAAGTTATAGAGTTTGTGATGATCTCAACACCTTAAAGTAGCAGAACTGATTTCAGAACAATTTACAAGCAATGCTCTGGAAGACTGGAACTGATCTCAGAACAATTATTACACATTTTCACTAAGGAATTTAGAAACTTCCTATGCTAATCATATATCAATTATTGCATTTAACTGTCATACATGTGATTCTTGGATGCTGAATGTAAACGGCCCTTGCTTTCCAGTGACTTCTGTAAAGTCGCCAAGACAAGTGATCGATGCACTGAATGCCGAGGGGCCTGACATTGATCTTATTCTTTCTGAAGTTGACCTTCCAATGTCCAAAGGATTGAAACTGTTAAAATATATCATGAAGGACAAAGAGTTGCGCCGTATTCCTATAATCAGTAAGTATTAGCTTTTCTCTGCCTCTCTCTTTTTCTTTTTTTTTTCTGTAATGCATGTTAAATGTTTATATTTATGGAAGGGACTAATTTGTTTATCGTTCTCGTTGCTAGTGATTTCGGCTCAAGAAGAGGTCCCTATCATTGTCAAGTGCCTGAAATTTGGAGCAGCTGACTATCTCGTCAAACCATTACGTACTAATGAGCTGTTGAACTTGTGGACTCACATGTGGAGAAGGCGGCGATCGGTATGTATTGTTTTTATGGCTTTCTTTTCTACATCTACACCCCCTGTAAGATTGCATAATTACATCTCGCACCTGCTTATAACAGAAATCCAGCGGGAAAGATTTCTTTTGTAATTTTGAAACTCATGGGGTGGTCTCTGTAATATTCTGACTATGTGGGGTTAAGTTGTAATTTATGAAACTCCCGACAGGTCTGAGTGTAATTAACCCTTTTACATGCTAGTTTACTGTCTGTAAATAATTGTGTAACTACTTATTTTTCCATGGACAGCTTGGGTTAGTGGAGAAGAACATTGTAAGTTATGATTTTGATCTGGTTGTGTCAGACCATAGTGATGTCAATACCAACAGTGCTACTTTATTTTCCGATGACACGGACGACAGATATCTAAATACTACTAACCCAGAGGTCTGTGTTTCAATCCATCACGAAGATGAGGTAAGTTTTATTTTTTCTTAATTGTTTTAAGTAGCAACAAAATGCTCAATTAATTAGTTTTTCTGTCTATTGTTATTTTCAGTGCAATACAACCACTGCTGCTCCATTAGCATCTGCAGCTGGGAATCCTTCAGAATGTCTGCCTGATGTTCCAGGAATAAGCGACAGACACACCGGTAAATGAATCTTTATTTAGTTCTTGACAATCTATAAAACTTCATATTGAACATTATTAAGTGTTAAACTGTTTTCAGGACAAATTTCACCTTTCCTCAAAAAGAGTGAATTGAAGATTGGTGAATCTTCAGCCTTTTACACGTATGTCAACACAACAACCATGTCCAAAAGCAACAACCAGGGATTTTCTCCTTACCATGAAAGGCAAGAGAGGATTAATCAAGTGGGTCCCAACATACAAGAACAAGATAGCATAGACACCAACCTGCAAAACCATTCACTAGGAAATGACCATCCTACCCCTAACACCATTCCCAGACCTTTATCACTAGAAATCTCCCAACAGAGGAACTCAGAAGAATTATCTCAAGAGCATATGCATTTGAGAAACGGCTCTCCCAATTTTGCAGCATATCCTTACTCTATGTTCGGACTAACGACGACATCAGCACCCATGTATCACGATAACTTTCCGGATATCCACAACCATGCTAATTCTGCTTTATTACCTCAGTACAATCATATTCCACATATCCCAGGAATGGCATCTTATCCTTATTATACCTTTGGTATATGCCTAAAGCCAGGTCAAATGGCTCCGCAACAGTCATGCCCATCACTTGTAAATTCTGCCTCCAATGAAGGGCAGTTAAGTAAAGTTGACCGTAGGGAAGTGGCCTTGTTGAAGTTCAGGCAGAAACGGAAGGAAAGATGCTTTGACAAGAAGATTAGGTACGTGAATAGAAAAAAACTTGCAGAACGTAGACCTCGTGTGAGGGGCCAGTTTGTGAGGAAGGTAAATGGTGTCAATGTGGATCTTAACGCTGAAGTAGAAGATGAGGAGGAAGAAGAGTATGATGAGGAAGATAAAAATTTCTAATTTGGATATTTCGCCGGAGAATGGTGCTTGAATATGACAATAATGATTGTTTCACTCTATTAAGGTACAAACTTTTTTCTTTTTATTAAAATAAAAAATAAAATTCTTTATGATGCAGTTTTCAGAAACGTGTTAATCTTGTTGATTGATGTTGATCAGTACAGCAAACCTTGGTGCCAAGTGCTTCACAATGTTGATGAGATTGGCTGGATGAAGAAGAAATTTTGTTCTAGGACTTTAAAAGAAGGTAGGGAATTAAACATGAATTTAGTATTGTTATATTAAGAGAAAGGTGTAAAATTAAGTGCATGGTTTCATTTTTCGGAGAAAGGAAACCTCTGCAACATCTATTAAAAGCTTTATAATCTATGATGCACTGACACTTCTAAAAATCATATCCTGCTATATCGTGTCCGTGTTTCGTAGTTTATAATGTAATTACCCATATTATTTTTCATTATGTAATTTCATAAAAAACTATAATTAAATTTTGAATTTGGAATATTATAAATCAGATCTAGTTAATTTCATAGTCCATCCTCCTTTTTCAGATTACAGATATTTACACGCGATATGTTATCAACTGAATACTTAAACACGACTAATTAAGAATCCTAGACTAACGAGTTTGATTTAGTCAGATCAGATCACCAGACTTCCTCAATGTGTACTGTACATGAATGATACTTGTATTAAGTAATAATCAGAACAAATCAAAGCGCTTTACCGTAAAGAAGACCAAAGTTTGACAAACTGTTATGAAATATTAAAATTTCCACACCAGGCTGACAAGTTAATGGGTGAGCTTGAAGTAGAGGATGAGAAGTATCGCCATAACCAAGAACGTAATGACAGAGCCAATTATCCACTTATTCCTGCTCATTCTTCTCGATATATTTGTAAGAATCTTTTTGCTCCGACTGATATTGTCGTCCACGCCATGCAGCTGCAAAATATGATTTCTTGGATATTATCTTAGTTTCAATAACTTTTGGCTCAACCTCCACTCCTCATACTAATTATTATTGTGGGTGAATTACCCAAATCCTCCTGAAGTTTACAGCATTTATGAAAAACATAGAAACCTTACATTTACACCCCCACAGGGGGGTATTTGTAAGGTTTCAAGATTGTTTTGCATTTTCAGGGGGGTATTTTAAGGTTTCAATGTTACAATAGTGTTTTGGATTTTTTAGGTAACCTCATGGGGTTTTTTGTAATTTTTTCTATTATATAGGGCATAATATACTAATGAAAACATGTAAAATAACAAAAGTTTTCGCAGCAAACATAACTGAAAAGATGTAAGAGACATACTGTGTTATGTGCATGCAGGAGTGATTGACGTTGCTGGTGTAAATCTTGAAGAATTGAGACTCCAAGCTCTTCGGTTTCTAGGATTGTTTTTCGACTGTCCCTTATCCTTTCACCGGATTGATTTAATCTCTCTGTTGACATTATTAACCTTTCTCTTTGATCTGCTGATGCCTGTTCATTGAATATCAATTAACATACAACAAATGGAATAGTTTGGGAATTTGGTCATTTCACGATAATCGTTTAGATTTTACATCTCCATTTGAATGAAATAATGATCTTGCCCTTCTACTTGAGAATCTAGGCATTTGAAACATAGAAATTATAAAGTAATGAAAATTACTTTATAGTAAATACAACAACACCCCCTCGACTATTGAAAATTATAGACAGAGGGGCTGTTGCCAATAGTCGAGGGGGTCTTGCTGTATTTTTCTCTAACTCGAGGGATTGTAAATATAATTATCCCTATAATTATTAAGACAACACAACAATACTATAAAAAAATTTCTGGACAAAATAAAACTGGGGAGGAAGTGAAGATGCGCGATAAGTCATTATGCTATAACACAAGATAAGTGAAGCAAATATAGCATCATAGAACAAGAAAGAGATTCACATTAAGCGGGAATCCAAAAATTGTTCTTCTCATTAACCCTATTCTCAATCACTAACAAGAAGATCATTCATTCCAACAAGTATAATGATGGTAGAAGAAAATGGGAAGGGTGAGTACCATCTTTTTAACAGCAATTCCTGATTCCAACAGCTCATCCCTTTCTGCTTTGTTGGCATTAGCTGATGTGATTCTCTTCACTTCGGTTTTCAAGTTGTTCAAATCCGTTTTATATTCCCTCAATTTCGCAAGAAGTGCAACTTTCGTACTTGGGGACAGGCTTCGAGCCTCAAGGTCCATTTTACGAATCTGTGATTTCAAGAAATGTTCTATTTTAGTCTACAGTCTCTGATGTAGATAGATATTACTAATTACATGTTTCTTAGTAGCCACCTACCTGTGCCTCAGCATCTTCCAGCCCTCCTTCTATTTCAGATACTTTCTGTTTCTTCTGTTCTGAAATTATGAAACATGGGCATTATCACCAATATCAGCAACAAATGGAAAGTGAATTTTATACGACATACAGAGAGCTTTAGTAAAGGCTGAAAAGTTTGATCTAGCACTTGCTTGTTTTTAAAACATCCACATACACCCCTACTAATAAATGATACAACCCTAAGGTTTGCACTTTTTCCTGAAAAACCATCCAAAGTTCAAACCTCTCCATCTTACAAATGTCCCCCTCACAGACCATCCAAAACTTGAAACATTACAAATACCCTCAAACTCAACGAAAGTCAAGGATTTTCTGTTAGTTTTAAGGGGGTATTTGTAATGTTTTACAGATCTCAAGGTAAGTTTCATAATGTTTCAAGGTTGTGAATGTACAAGAGCATAAAAAACTCAGGGCTACTCGTAAGGTTTTAAGATTTGGATGGTTTAGTACCAATTTCCCTGAACTTCCAAACTGAAAAGCTGACAACATTTCAGTTGTTCTTTCTCATTGGCAATATGATGGTTATTACGCATTGCCAGGAAAAACAGTGTCCCCTTCTAACAACTCTCGTGCAATTCAAGTTTCCATTGCCCCTCCACAAAAATAGATTCATAAACAATAATAAAAGAAATTATAATACCAATGCGTATGCCGCAAGTTATTCTATGAGACAGAGCAAATAAAATATATATGGATCATTTGTACGAGAAAACCAACAAGGTTGAATGAAATTCTGTCTCACCTCCATCTAGGAGACTAGCCGAAGTAATCTTTTGGGAAAGATTAGCAGACAGCTCACAGTATTGGCGTTCGTAGCCTTCGAATACTTGACTCATCTCTCGCCCCCGAAAATATCAAAAAAAGCTCCTTCAATCTACAACAATAACGATATATTAATTCAAAAAAATCCTCTACAACTAAATCCAGTTTCTCATATTTGACATATTTAAACAATTATTCAATCAATAACTGAAACGAATTTCCACGAAATCCAAAAATTTGAAATGAGGAATGCGAATCATTTGTGATAATCAAAGATCCGATGTTGTACCTAATCGGATCGGCGCCGGAAAACGAGACGGAGGTTGACCGGAAAAGTGCCACTTTATATGCAGAGAATAATCTGGAATGATCAAAGACAATGGTCTTTGGGGGAAAATGTTTGAAAAATGAGTCAAAAATAGAATTTCAATTGCCATAATAATGCTCTACTCTGTGGATCCACGTCAGATGTAGAAAGACAATATATGCTTTAGCTTGTGGCTCCACGTCAGAAATTAAAAATACAATAATACCCTTTACATTGTTTTTTGTATTTTATATCGCAAAATAGTTTCTTCGTATAAACATATGAAACACAGATTCAATATAACATAGATACGGTGATAAGAATTTTTTTTGACATTTACACTAGAGTAATATCGAACACGATACGACATGGAAAAATAAAATTTTCAAAACACGGATACATAGATACGGACACGACATAACACGGATACGAAAATACTAATTTTGTTTATATTTTAATAATACTAGCAAAATGTCCGACCCGAATAACATGATAAAATTTTTAGAAATATTCCGTACATCAAACATTGCTATTTGGTAGATTGGTGATTTGGTAGATGAGAAAACACATGCATGGACAAGACAAGGTCCCAACAACTGTGGCACAAAACAAGCTAATCTTATCACATGCCAAACCGCATCTTATTCTTCTCTTTGTATGAAATAGAAATAAGTCACTGTTATGTTCAGCACGTAGCATTATACATTGTGAATGGGGGATTTATTATCTTACATCTCGCCGGCAGTAGGAGTCGTTGTATTTTGTATCATGTATCTCATATTTTGAAATGACGTAATGGCTTTGATTTTTTAAATAAGAATAAAGAAGATAATTTATATGCAAATATATTAATAATTCATCTACTAAAAATACATTGTATCAAGGGCAGCAATTACAACACCAAAATACATATGAAATGTATCAAGTTAGACTTTTTTTCCTCACCCTCTTTTTTTGATTGGTGTTCTGCATAGGTTCATTTGGGGACGATCTTTTCGTTCCAATTATTTCATATACAATGTAGAATTAACCCTAGCCTTAAATTTTAAGCCTGCGATTGAATCCTTGGGAATGGAATAGTTGTGATGATGCCAAAAATTGTGGATGAGATCAACGGTAGAGATCGATCTTAGTGGCAAACTCGTCAAGAGGAATAGGTTCTTCAACCTGTTAAAGACAGACAAAACTGTTAGAGTCCAAGTAGGTTTAGCCATACGTGATGAGCAAGAGGTGAGTTTGTATGTAATCGAGGTGAAAGTCGAGCAGAGTTTCGACCAATTAAATATTATTTACCTTATTTCATGGAAGAGAGGGTATTTAATATTATAGAGGAATGTCGAATGTAATCGCCCGAGAACCTTCGAGATATATTAGGAAAAGAGCCCTTAAAGGAATAGATTCCTTCAGGTTGGAATCCAAGTGATTGAGGGTCTCTTTTCATAGTTATCGTATACAAGTACATATAAGTATCCCGGTTATCCCACATCATACTTTTGAGTCACGTAGAGTCCCTCGAAAGGGAGGTAGGCCCCCTTGACCAAGATTGTTTGAAGGGGCCTTATCGAGCAAAGTATCTGACATTTTTACTTTGTGGATGAGATGATGACACGTGGTAATCTTTTTAAATTGAAAAAGAGAAAAAGACTACATAACATGAACCAATATAGTGAAACGTGATATTAAAATTTTCTACGTCTTGTGTAAATTAATATATATATATATATATATATATATATATATATATATATATATATATATTGGAAAAAGCATATTAATTAGATAATTAATATTTTCCAAAATATCACTAGTTGAACTTCTAAATAAGATGATTAATGGATACATTATTAAAGATATTACATAATTAGTATTGTTGAGATTTTAAAACTTAACTTTTATATAAAGAGGATGATTCAATAGATAGCTTATTATCTATGCATCTATGAAATTTATTATTTCCATTCCAATTTCTTTTACCTCCAAAATATATCGTAATTGCCTTACTATGAAATACACATAGAGAGACGGTGATACAATTTTTTTTGATATTTTATACTAGAAAAGTGTCTAACACAATACGATAAAAATTTTAAAAATGTTTTGGAATGGAATTTTCTCAATCTCAGACTTTTCTAAGTCAAATACTGATGGAGAATTTATCATAATACAGCGAGAAACGTGCTCTCAATCCTCATCAAGAATCATTTTGTGACAGTTTTCAAAGTAGGTCAAGGGTTGATGACTTGATCAATTAATGTCATTCTTAATCACTATAAGTGTTTGTTAAGCAAGTAATTCATTAAATAAAAGTTTCATCTCTATGAGAAAAACTATTCATAAAATTCAACTCCATTATTTCAATATCGAGCAACAGTTTGTAATTTGATTGAATAATAATAATTTATTCATATTTCATATTTGAAAAACACTGATTTAGTTAATTGAAATGTTACGATTGTCCTCAATAAAAAATGTATATTTTAAAATAAATTATTTTTCATTAATTAGAATCTATGAAATACGGATACAGCGACACGGATACGATATGACGTGGATATAGAGATACGGATTTTTTCGATATTTTACACTAGAGAAGTGTCCGACACCCGTGTCGGACACGACACGACATGGCATGATAGGATTTTTAGGAGTGTCTATGTATCCTTGATTAGAACGAAGAAAATGCATAAACATATTTTTATAACATGACAAAATTAAAAGGAAAAATAACTTACTTGTGTACTATTACGTATTTTATAGATTGTGTCATTATCTATTTTTTGTTACAATTTGTCTCCTAACATTCATGTGTTTTACAAAATGTCTTTTCCGACACAAGACATGGCGATAATATAGGAAAAAAAATGATGAAAAGCTATGAAATATGGATAAAGATATGGTGATACGAACACGACACGACACGATACAAACACAGCGACGCAGATTTTTTTAATATTTTATACTAGAGAAATATCCAATATAAGTATCCCACATAGTGTTAGGGGTGTCAATCACGGGTCTGACCCGCCGACCCGACCCGAAAAAACCGGGTTAGGGTTGAGGGGTTTCGGGTTCGGGTTGGACCCGATTTCAACCCGAAGTATATTGGGTTGGGTCAGGTGAACCCGCGGGTTAACCGACCCGACCCGAAAAATGCATAGTATAAATTAAAAAAATAATTCTACCCTAATCCTAATTCAATTCTCTGTGCCGTCATTCTCATCTGATTAATTTGAATGGTGCTGGCATCCAGGTTCTCTGATAGCACTGCACGAATCGACAAAGAAAGCGATTCTTCGACAGCTGATTTAGATAACTGCGTGAGCTCCTCAACAGAATTGTACAATTCTGCCAGGCCCAAAAGCCCAGATTTAATGGGAACTGGGAAGTAATCTTGAAGGCAAACTGATAAACCTAACATGGATTTGTGTGGTTGCCATTAATTTTCTTTTTTTTTTTTATCGTTCTTTGATCTAATAATTAGTACTTTTAATTGAATTGAGGTACTGGTGGTGGTGATGAATATGAGGAGTGTGTCTTGAAAGGAATGTGTAATTCAAAGCTCATCTTCCTTTCTAAAGCTTCTTTTTGCTTAAAAAAATAAATAAAAAAAATCGGATCAACCCGAATCCAACCCAAACCCACACAGTTCAGGTTCGAGTTGAGGTGTGTTGGGTTGAGAATCGGGTCGGGTCGGGTTTGGGTTGAGGGCAAAAAAGTCTCAACCCGGCCAACCCAAACCCGAATCCACCCAACCCACCCGAATTGACACCCCTATATAGTGACACAGCATGATAGGATTTGTAAAAGTATCGTACATTATAAATTAAAAATATATTTAAGAAGGAAAAAGGGTGAAAAATATATGAAAGCACGAAGAAATGTGAAAAGAAGAAGGTTTAACGCAGACACGCTGAATCCAGCCCGTAAACAGCGGGATTGTCCCCTTCATCAACCATTATTCAATTTCTAAACCAAGCCCACCAGACTATTATACTATTCCTACCAAAAATGCACAAACAATACTCAAATCACAGCAGTCGGTGCTGCTTTCTTCTTTAGCTTTGCTTCTCTGCAGACACGGAGAGAGAGTTTCATATATGTATTGATGCGTGTATGTATTGCTGTTTTTTTTTTTTTGAGAGAGAGAGAGAGGAACAAACATTAAACTCTCTCCCTCACATATAAGACAAATTCTTGTTTCTTAGTACAAGGTAATTGTCGTTTTCAGCTGGATGGGCTCGGAAACCACCTTTTCAGCTCAGAAGCGAAGCCCCGGCTCACTTCCGACGACCGGAGCCACCGCGAACGGCGGCGCACGCGGCCGAGCAGCTTCTCTGCTTCCGCGCGGGCGGCAGATCCAGAAAACCTTCAACAACATCAAGATCACGATCCTCTGTGGCTTCGTCACCATCCTCGTACTTCGCGGCACTATTGGACTCGGCGGCCTCGTTTCTTCAGAAGCAGAAGCTGAGAATCAGCACCTGGCCGAAGAAACGAACCGGATCCTAGCTGAGATCCGGTCTGATAAAGACCCAAATGACCCCGATGACCAACCGGAGGAGTTTTTCAACCCCAATATGACTTTCTCTTTAGGTCCGAAGATCACAACCTGGGATGAAGATAGAAAGGTATGGCTTGAGAAAAACCCTCAGTTTCCTCGATATGTTAATGGAAGACCTAGAATTTTGCTTGTTACTGGTTCACAACCAACCCCTTGTGATAATGCAATTGGGGATCATTACTTGCTGAAGTCAATCAAGAATAAGATTGACTATTGTAGGATTCATGGGATTGAGATTGTGTATAACATGGCTCATTTGGATAAGGAGATGGCTGGGTATTGGGCAAAACTGCCCTTGCTTCGTCGTTTGATGTTGTCGCATCCGGAAGTGGAGTGGATTTGGTGGATGGATAGTGATGCTCTGTTTACAGATGTATCATTTGAGATTCCTGTTCTGAAATACAAAGATTACAACATGGTTATTCATGGTTACCCAGATTTGCTATTCGATCAGAAATCTTGGATTGCTTTGAACACTGGTAGTTTCTTGTTTAGAAACTGCCAGTGGTCGTTAGATTTGCTGGACACTTGGGCTCCAATGGGGCCCAAGGGTCCGGTTCGTGAGGAGGCTGGGAAGATCTTGACTGCTAATTTAAAGGGTCGGCCCGCGTTCGAGGCTGACGATCAATCTGCATTGATATACTTGTTAATTTCTCAGAAAGATCAGTGGATGAACAAGGTTTTTGTTGAGAACTCGTATTATTTGCATGGGTTTTGGGATGGTTTGGTGGATCGTTATGAGGAGATGATTGAGAAATACCATCCGGGGTTGGGTGACGAGAGGTGGCCTTTTGTGACACATTTTGTGGGTTGTAAGCCTTGTGGGAGTTATGGAGATTATCCGGTTGAGAGATGTTTGAAGAGTATGGAGAGGGCTTTTAACTTTGCTGATAATCAGGTTTTGAACTTGTATGGTTTTAGGCATAGGGGATTGGTGAGCCCGAATATAAAGAGGATCAGAAACGAGACTGCTACTCCTTTGGTGAATGTGGACCGGTTTGATATTCGACATGCAAGCAGTGGAGCAAGGAGTTAGCTTATACCATACCTGTGAGCAACAAACACTATATAGGTATGTGTTGGATTTAAGTTTGATAGTGTTGACTTTGCTTCAAGTATAATGTTTACTTGAACTTTATTTCTTTTCGTTTGTTTAACTTTATGGGATTCTTGGGTAAAATGTTATTTTTGGTAATTGCTAGCAGTTCTGCATTGCTTTGTGCTTATTTTTAGCATTAATACTCTTGAAAAGATTGTTAACTATGAATTCCTCTGTTACAACACTTAGCTAGGAGCCTAAGATAGCGGTCATTAGTTTCTTATATGAAGATTATTTTGGCCCATATACTCAATTTATTTTCTTTCCTATCTTCATTACTATTTATTATCAAAGATATAGATTGACTTAATCCAGAAATCCTACATTCATTTTCTTTCCTTTCCTTATTCCTTAAATACACCTAATCATAGGAGTCCTACATAATCACACTCATTTCCTATCTTCATTCCATTTCAAAATTCATTTTCTTTTTCTGAACCTAACTTTGCTCCTGCATACATGTCATAAGTTCTTTATCCCTTTAAGCCATCACCAGCAGAAGTTGGTTCCTACAGGGTTTTGGGTGTAAAGTTCGAACTTCATTTAGTCTAATGTATGAGAGTAAGATCTACTTGAAGTCATACACTCATATAATTGGCAACTATGGCTTGACTATATATGTGTGTTGTTTCTGCAGTTTATGTAATTCCCTTCAGAAAGGGAGAATCAAAGAAACTGAGTCAACCATATCAAGGAAGTCGATGTTTGAGACGTTCCTTGGACTTCTTTTTGTAATGTTGTTGTGAAGCCAGTAACACGGGAAAGCAACTTGTAATTTTTATTTCTTCTTGGTTGTTCAACATAGTAGTCGTTTTAGCTTTTCGTTCGTTCCCATACCTCAAAGCAAAATGGATGACAGTAAAAAGTTATGCACTGATGAACACAAAATCATGAGAATCGCCTATAGAGGCTTCTGTAACAATTCGTCTATTTGTCTTACATACTTGGACCTGCAAATGTAATTTTTTTTATTTCTTAAATGTTTGATAAATTATGAATATTCAATACAGTAAACTGCAGGCACTCTTACAATTTGCTAGTATAATCTTGGAAAGAACATGCAACTTCTGGGAATTATTACTATACATTTTTAACAATCACACCGACCAATGCTTAGTCATAACCTTCTAAGAAGAGGGGATGGTGGGAACTCGATGAAGTTTTAGCAACACCTGATTCATTCTTGATATTTGGTCCAACAATTGCTTGATTTTCTGCAGAAACACAAAATGCAAGCAAAAATTATCTTCAAAATGCTTTCCATTCTCACAGGCATTTTCTCAAACACTTAAATAGCACAAACGCACCTCATCTCTCTCTTTGATGATGTTAAAGTTAATAAGCCCAGTCCTGCACTGTTTTCCCACTCTCAATCTCCTTGCCTTCCGGAAATACAGAAACAGTATCAGCGCCGCTGTCAACCCGGCAGAGCGAGAACTCAGCAACAGTCTCCGAGAGGAAGCGAAACTAGCCCAGAGGAATCGGATGATGCCATTGACTTTGAAATAGAACATCTCCGTCCAAGAGTCCGACAACCTCGCCTTTTCAGCTGCCGGCCACGTTTTAGGGCTTGAAGACCGAGGGGAATGCGACACTAGGCTCGATTCTGACGGAGAAAATGAAGACGATGAATTTGAGTTGGCCACTGAATTCGTATCCGAATCTGAATCTGAATTATACCGTGGTGAGGTAATTGACGTAATGTTCTTGTGGATGTGAGGTGGGTTTTGTGAAATTTGAAGATTTTCGTGGTTGATGGGAGGGAAAATGATTGGAGCACTTTTATCGCTATTGTCCTCGTTAATATTTGCGATGGAGACCATTGACAGAGGAATTGTCGGAGGAGGAGATATCGCGCCGTCGGCTGGAGGGCGGTGGATTTTGTACCACTTTGTTAGGACTGAGGGTAATGCTAGCGGCGTCGCCGCCACTTTTCCGTCTTCTTCACCCGCGACTGTATGCAAATCCACCACCATTTCGCCGAACATGGGATGGGTGTCAGTTTTTGCGGGTGAAGACGGGAGGACACTGTTGTCATAGTACAAATAATCACAAGTAAAAAAAAGATCTCCCCAAAAAAAAAAAAGTAAGAAAAAGAATATAGATTTGTTTTCACAAATTAAATTGGAATTAACTATGATGGGCCTTAGCGTTAGGCCCAGTCCATTAAATTGAACTTCAAGCTGCGATCCACTTAATCAAAACCTTATCGAAGACCTCCCTAATGCTAATTATTTTAAAAAATTATCGTGCCATATCAAAGACTTCTCTAATACTAATTATTTAAAAAATTATCGTGCCGTATCGAAAACCTCTTCAATGCTAATTATTTTAAAAATTTTGTATTGGCATGTCCATATATCTGTTACCGTGCAAGAGAGCTTTTCATGGTGTCATTTGAACGTCATATGAGTATACACTTATAATTAGTCTTTAATTAGAGACAGAGATTCCAATCCGGCACATGTTGTTATCATATCAGATTCATTAACCATAATTATATGTCAAGTAAACCACCGGCTAATTGATCTGATTAGTGATGCCATCTGATCTGACTATAACTTTTACTTAAAAGAAGAAATTGTGCCGAAAAGAGCATCAATATTTAAACTTGTTAATGCCTTACAAGACTTTAATTTGTCGTTACAAATGACTCTATATATACAAATTTCTAAGCTTTGAATTGCGTAATACGGCTGTGATATATATTCCCAGACATGGACAAAATTTTGTCAAAGCTCGAAAGGTTTTGTTTGAGTATCAGAGATACTGCAGCCACCCCATGAGATATTTTGTAAAAGAATTAATATAACACAGTATTTATATCATTTAGTAGCATAATTTAGCGGTTTAGCGGTTTACTTTAGACTTTTAGTCCTTGGAAACATAATTGTTATTGGTAAGAGAACTTTATATCTTAGTAATCTAATCCAATTCCATCCATATAAGGACAAATTCACTTCATTAATGGCTCCACTAAAAAGTCAAGTTATTTATTGCCTACTTATTGACAACAACCTTATTTCCTTAATAAATACTCCTTATCTCAAATTGAATATTTTGTTTTTCTCTTTTTATTTAAATTATGAGGTAAATAATAATTTATTTTGCACGGATACCGACACGATATACATATGACCAAACAATTTTTTTCTTCAAGATTTTTTTTCAATATCAAGTCCTAATAATATGGTTCTAATTAATTAAATTTGTGGACGTAATTTATGGAACGTGGCTCAACAGTTCATGACTTTATACCAAGTCACCATATATACGATTTGGTGGGAAGAATTTTCCTTTAGAAACTTCCAAGCTATGACGCTCTCTTGAAGTTTTGCTAAAGTAACATTTATTGAATAATAATTAATCATATTAATAATAAATGAATCAACACGTACGAAAATGGAAAAATTATAATCCTAATCTAGTTTGATCTAATATAACAATCATATAATTAGTAACATAACAAGTATAACACATTAGGCAGTGCTTGGTTTAGGCAATCCACCGGAGCCATAGCAAAAGCGAGTCTTCATAGGGCAATTGTCACTGCTTATGGACCCGAACCTGGGTGATCTA
Source organism: Verbena officinalis (assembly GCA_958496215.1). Lineage (NCBI taxonomy): Eukaryota > Viridiplantae > Streptophyta > Magnoliopsida > Lamiales > Verbenaceae > Verbena > Verbena officinalis. The sequence goes on from OY292385.1 coordinate 6,309,124, forward strand.
TCCATGACCAGGATAAAGCTTAGGTGAAACTAAGTGAAAGTCCGAACCAACTAATGTTGAAGAATCAGCGGATGAGTTGTGGTTAGAGGTGAAATGACACTCGAACCCAGAGCTAGCTGGTTCTCCCCGAAATGCGTTGAGACGCAGCAGTTGACTGGACTGTTAAACAATTCCATATCGAATATCACAATTTAATTACAAAACCAAGAAAACATAAGGGCAACAAAAATTGCACGCCCACATGGACAAACTAGGAATGTCTTGTTATCTACCAGAAGATTATATATCCAGTAATCGTTCACTAATACATCCTAATATATGAGGCACAAATTACACTTTTACAATCGTTCTTGTATTGTACGCAATACAATGTAGGGATAATTACACTTACACCCCTGATCTCGATTTAACGGTAAATATAGCAACACTCGCTCGATTATTGAAAATTATAGACATATCTCATAACCCTAAGAGAAACCTAGAAAGCTTAACAAGTAGTTGCAAAATAACTAAATTATCTAGTAGATTTTTATTATAGTATTTGCTATATATGAAATGAACGAATTGATTGAGCTGTTGTTTAGTTAATAAAATGTTAGTGTCCAATTGGAATCAAGAAAATAACTAACGGCAAGATCTAAGTGTTAGACGAAGTCATAGTGGTAGGTGTGTTTATGTAATTTCCAATAGTTGAAAGAGTCTTGGTGTATTTTTTTCTAACTCGAAGAGTGTAAATGTAATTATCCCTACTTTTGTTTTGAGTTATTTGTTTGGTACATGATTTTATGAAATCCTATGTATTGACGAACCCCGATTTCACCGAATAAAAGGTCGGCTCATCGGTATAGTAACTGGATCCAACTCAATATGGTCAAATATTTAAGTGCATTTGTCGTCGAGAGCCCTAACACAAAGGTAAAATACAATATGTTAGGGACAACAATATTGTCGCATAGTTACCATTTAAACAAGTTAAAGAAATCCAAAGTCCAAACACTTTCTTTTAACATGTTCAATTGTTGTCATTTTTTTTAAGGTTAATTTATATGGGTCGGTCTAACAACTAATGTGTAAAGTTCTCTTTATCAATGACAATTATATTCGCAGAAATTTAAACTCGAAATCTTTAGTTAAACTAGTAATATTGTGCCGAACCTTTATCAAATTTCATTTTAGTTATGTTGTGATTATTAATTTTTACTAGATCTAAAGCAATGAACCCCACACGCTTTGTGTCTTGTTTAATCCCTCTTTAAATTATTATAATACATTCTGCTTTGTATTTCTAACTGTTTGCATAATCTTTCCAGCTTCCCTAACAGCATATGACCAATTTGATAATAGGAAATTGGGATAATTACAGAAAACTCCCGAGGTTTGATTTTTTTTTTTTAAAATATTTTGAAATCTTGAAATTGTACAAATATCTCCTAGTTAGTTGAAATTCTACAAATACCCCCTTTAAAATATAAAAATATAGGCAAAATACCCCCTAAAAAATCTTACAAATATCCCTCTCATGAGAGTAAGCATAATATTACAAGGTTTTAAGGTGTTTTTTGCAACGTTTTACAGTTGTTGCCTGTTGGTTGTAAAGTAGTAAATAGGTCAAATTTGAGTTGAATTTTAGAAAAATCTCACTTTACTATTTATAAAATATCTCTATTTCGTTTTTAATTCCATACATTATGAAAATCTCACTTTGTGTCTCATAAAGTATAAAACATCTCACTTTACATTCCAAAGTTATTTTTTCGTCAATTAACTAACCGTCAATCCACCTCCTAATACAGTCACACTAATTTGAATCTCACTTTACATTCCTTAAAAAAAAACTAACAAAAAAACTAACCTTTAAGCGTAAATTAAGACTTTTTGTCTCTTATAAAGTGGGATTCCCGGTAAATTTAGCTGATTGATGCATCTAGGTGGCACTAGATCGGGAAGGTTTGTATTTAATTCAACTTGTCTCAAATTTCCAAAGTGTTTCCTTCATCCATCTTAGAATTGAATGTGAGGTATATTATTTTAAAATATGAGTTTATTCATATTTTAATGCAGATGCAATCTAGTCCCACATATTTATGTGTACAGTTGTGATTGTTTTATACACTCCTTCAAACATTTATAACATAATATTATAATTTAATATAATAATTCTCTCTTTGATGAACTTTTGTAGAATCATGTTTTTAAAATGATTTCTTAAAGACTATACCTAAAATTATTACAATATTACATAAATTACGACGAAAGTCGGTAAACAAGCAAACTCAATTCAGGCGACATCAAATGAAAACCAGGACTCAAAGGGTGTTACTAATTATTTATGATATGATTTATGACTTTGAATATAAGCTGGTTTTTTCACAACACGTTTCAAACTTTTTTTATGTGTTTATTTATAACTTAATGACTGAGTTTATTATTGTTTTATTGCCCATTATAAACATAACAATAAATCACCGTTAGTATCATGGCTCCTCCATACCCCATATATAGTTTGAAGCATTAGAATGAGAGTGGTACTTGATGCACACGAATTCTGAGTGGATTCACACTTTGTAAAATACACAATTCATGAAAATACACAAATTCACATGTTCAAAAATAAATATGAGAGAACTTAGAAAAATAGAAGAGATACTATTTTGACTAGTCATATTTGTCAAGTCAAAACAACGTCAAATTTAATCATCTCTCTTCAATTTAAATTGTACATGTGGATATAAATTCTATTAATAAATTTTAAATACAAGCAAATAATTCTTTTATTTTCAAATTTGTAATATAAAGATTTAGAAAGATGCATTAAGAAGTGATGAGGTCGAAATCTAATTAGAGGTTCTACCTGTCGAGATTTGTTGAGATTTCTGTTGAATTTGTAGAAGGGAACATTTCCAATTTAAAATCACTGAATAGGGGCTATTTAGTTAGAGAAGATTTATCTGAAGTTGAATCTCCACACTCAATTTAATAAATTTAGATTGAAATGGTGGAAAGTTAGTATCTCGGAAAAATTAATTATGCTTACCCATCATAATATGTGGTAATTATAAGAAAACCCAAAGCATGCACAAGCATACGTTTGAGGTATGCATTTCATGCATCGACTTCGACCTTTACAAGTCGGCCGTATTTAGGAAAGATGGTGGTTCCTTAGATAGGTTTCCGTACTAATTTGCATTTAATGTTCTGACGGCTTTGGTGAAAACGCCTCATGATGTGACATGATTTTGCCTAGATATTATCGGTCGTACGTGTTTTGGGCGTAGCTCGGAGAACGAAAGTCGGATAAGCTAGTTTTTCTTGCCAATCGGGTCGATTGTTCATGGGATGTAGTTTACTCGACCTACATGTGTTGGGGTTACCCATTGAGGCTTCTAAGGTCGGAGTCAGACCAACCGATCGGACCATCTCAATTCTCAAGGTTCCACCCATGTGGGTAGGGGTTGACTCTGCGATCAATGAGCTCGATGCACGTGAAATTTGACTCTTAAGATCGTGCCACGTGTATGGTAGAGATTATGTCATGTTGAGAAATTTGAAAATTTTATGGAAATGTAAATTTTGATAATTCTCTTAAAAATATATTCTTGTATGTAAATTTTATTTAACTAGTAGTGATTTGATAAAATAATATTAAAAAAGAAGTTGTATCTATGTCAGCAATCAAATGATTATAGAAGTGTTTGACAACATTTCTCGATAAGTTAAAAGCTGAAAAAAAAGTGCAACCCTAAAAATAGGGACTCTTTGGAGAAAAAAAACAAAAAAAAAATTGTTGAATGTTCAAAATTCTGGCTTATTTCTGCTTAAATTTAACAAAAGTTTAGAATATTTAGAAATTTAAAATACTGAAAAAAAATCACTTATATTATAAGTGTTTTTCGTTAAGAATTATGTCTTTTGGCATGACATTTCTTTAAAATACAATTTTAGACAATATTTATGTTTTTGTTTTTTTTTCAGAAAAGAGAAACATTCCCAAATTAAAAACCAAAACATTGCCAAAAACCCTTTTCCCCTTTTGTTGCTAAAAAAACAATACCAAAATTAAAAACCAAACACTTTTCATGTAAAAAATTGTACAAAGATAATAGGGACATGAGCAGAGCAATTAGTGTTGGATTGGTACTTGTGAGTTGTGACTGACTATCAACTATAGGCTATAGTCTATAGATATATATAGATATATATATAGAGAGAGAAAGTAATAGCAGTGATGAGTGAGAGACTGTGGAGAGAGAGAAACACGTAAACGAATACGGTCCAAGTGTGCAACGAAGGATACAGGGACGAACACGATGCTGCGGCCTCACCACTTCAGTCGACGACGCCGTTACCTTTCCCATTCATCAATTTAATTCAATTTTCATCACTTCTCTTTGATATCAATCAACAATTAGTTAATCCGACTCCTGTAATTGCATCATTTTTCTTTGGATTTTTCCCTTTTTTGCGTATTCGTTTCCCCCCCTCCTCCTCCTTCTGGAATGTCGATTTTTGCTGCTGCTGAGTTTACCTTGGAAGGGGTTGACGATGTCCAGGAGTTCCCATGGGTATGATTATGCTAATCTCAGTCCGTGTTTTATGTGAGTTTAATGTGTATGTGTGTGTGTGTTGTAATTGGAGTTGTGGTGCATGATGCAGGCAAATGAAGGAGAAGGATCATCAATGTCGTGGGAGAGGTATAGTCATCTCTATGATCTCATGCATATGGGGAACAAGGCATTCCGTGATAGCAAAATGGATCAGGTTAATTTCTCCGCCCTCCTTCCTCCTCTTTATTTATTTATTTATTTTTGTGGTTCCTATTCCATAGATTTTTATGTTGTTGTTTTGGGGCTCGAAACGGTCTCTTTACTCTGTTTTGATTTAAGTATTTGGCCTACTTGCTTCTTCCTTTTAAACGGAGTTCTTTACAGAATTTGATTTCTGTTTCGAGGTGTATAGTTGGGATAGGCTATACCTCCGGAAGTTTCGGTTATATGGTTTAGTTTCGGATTCAGTTCTTCCTTTGAGGAGATTACATAGATTATGCTATCAAAGCTAGCCTTAAAGTCTAGGCAATTCACCAGTAATTGAAGGCCAATGTGGGGAAATTAATCCATTTACTGCTTTTTATCTGTTTTACAATTCAAGTTCCCAGTCCTTACTCACTGAGGTTTAACAGGAAGGTGCTATAAAATCCTCAATGATTGAGAGAACAACCTTTACACAATGCTAAAACTAATCATCATCAGGTTCAGCTGGAGAGCGGTGTGGAATTATATAATAGGCAGAAGCCTAGTTGATCTGATTAGTGTTTGAAAAAGTGTTATTGTTCATTTTTAACATCAAATTTACTAAGTTTAAGCTCGTCTCAGTCTGTGAATGTCAATAGATATGAGTCGATCTGACGAGCAATGTGTTTACAGTTTATAAAATTAAAGAAACCGCAATGCTTTAGAAAGACTAGTGTTACAATGTTCTTGGTCATAGGGCACATCTTTTGGAAATGACCTCCTTTGCCCATTACATAACTATGTTATGCCTCATCATGAGTTATCTTTCTATATCTTTGTTACTTTCGGGGTTTGAGTCAACTGAAGGAATAAGTCCATTTTAAAACATTGCTCACTTTCATCTGCGTCTGACTTGAAAAGTGCTATTACTTATAAATAGGATTATTAATTTTCTTTTTGACTGAGATAAGTGGATTACTTAACCTTCTTTTGGGATGCCTGTTGTGTTAATTTCTGAAGTGATTATGTTTTCTATTCAGGCTATCGAGTTCTACTCAAGAGCTAACAACATCAAACCTGGTGATCCTATTATTCTTAGTAACCGATGTGCAGCATATCTTCGGTAAGTATTGCCAATATGGCTCTAGGTTCCTAGAGATTGCACTTTTATTACTCCTGTTTCTGCAGACTTGACTAATGTCCATGATGGTTGATTTCGTTTTACATAAATTCCACCAGGATTAGCCAATTCCTAAAACACAGGCCTCCAGCTGCTTCTGAGTACAGGCCATTGAGTGGGTTGGATCCAACAACTCATGCTGGGGTATTACCCTGTTTCTGATTATGTTCCTTTTCTAAAGATTCTTTAATGTGACACAATAAAATAATGTTTTTTGCTTGATTTCAGCTTGCCCTTAAGGATGCTGAGAAGGTGATGGATATACGAAGTAATTCAGTAATATCCTACATTCTTAAGGCAAATGCACTAATCCTGGTGAGAATGGCATTTCCTGTACATCTGCTTCAGTCATTCATTAATCTTGGATTTTAAATCGCATAGTCTTGAAAATAGTCACCCATTTGCGAAGAATTGTTTGTAATATTTGTACTAATATTATCCTTAAAGCTAGTTCTGTGATTATTTACATTACGATCCTCATCTATTCTTTAGTATGTCTGCAGAGTCCATGCAATGTGCTATCTTTTTTTTGTTGAAGGTCTCTTTTGCTTAGTTTTTCTATAAACTTTCTGGTTTGAATAATGTCTTCAATGTCGATTCTAAAATGATATCATTGTGCAGTTGGAAAAGTATGACCAGGCCAGGGATGTTATCTCTTCGGGCCTTCAGATTGATACTCAAAGGTAATACAGAACATTATTTGTTTTCAACTCCACTGATTTATTTGTCTAAATTCCTACAATTATTTTTCTCCCTGTTTACAAACTTTTTAGTAATCAATAAAATTATGCCATCTGCAGCAATGCTCTTTTGAATTTAGAGAGATTAACAGCCAATTCATTCACAAGGAGAAGCCATGTAAGACCACAGCGTACTGATGATTATGATTGCACTCTTTGCCTGAAGCTACTGTATGAACCTGTTACAACCCCCTGCGGGCATTCTTTCTGCCGCTCATGCCTGTTTCAGTCTATGGACAGAGGTGTTATTTCATTTCTTTGTTGCTTAATCTTTCTCAATGTCTCTTCTTATACGGTTTACTTCATATCTTAAATAACATTTCAGGTAACAGATGCCCATTGTGCCGTACAGTTCTGTTTATTAGTCCCAGAACTTGCTCTATCAGGTTAGTTTGCTCTTGGAGTCATTTATTCCATTTGAGTCATTGACTAATTATGAAATGTGCTATCTCTGTGGAAGAATGTAAATTTGTAAATTTTATTTTACGTGGCGCCAGGAATGAGAGATATTTTACAGTAACACACAATTGAGGTTTACACCTGTCCGTCCTTAAGTAGGCTGCCTTGTGTGCGGTCCACATATTTTTTGTGAAATGACTGAAATTTTGATGTAATTCAATCTGTAAATAAGTGAACAGAAATGCTTTCATTTCACATGGCATATGTAACAATCAGTTGATTTGCTTTTTCAGTGTCACATTGAACAACATCATACAGAAAAACTTTCCGGAGGAATATGAGGAAAGGAAGTCCGAGAATAACAGTCTGACAAACCTTGGTGTTGATTTGTTGCCTCTTTTTGTAATGGATGTTATTTTACCATGCCAGAAGTTTCAGTTAAACATATTTGAACCTCGTTATAGACTTATGGTAAGTTTATCAAATGGTTCTACTTGCCCTTTTTTAAATTTATTGATTAAATGTATTCCTTTTGAAAATATGTGAAGTTGATTAATGTTTCTATTCTCTGATAACTTAACCTTCTAGAGGAAGTGGTCATGTGATGTGAGATAAAAAATTGGCATATTACCAAGAAACCTGGGTATAAGCTTTGCCGGCAAACATAATATGGGAATTTATAATGGTTGCCCTTAGCAAAAGTATTTGGCTACACTCTTGAGCAACATACCATCAGTATTTCACTGGTCATTCATAATATACAATGCATGTTCCTTGAAAATGGTACCATGAAATGCACATGGGGAGTCGAGCACTGTACATTTTTTCTTGAGAATTTGGCGGATGAGTAATATTCAATTGGAAATGGGATCCACTTTTATAATAAGCGTTTACGTTTTTACATTTTGTTTCTGTTTATACATTTCTTGTTAGTGAGCTTTTTCTTGATTTCCATCTTTACATCCTATATCCACATGTTCTTATGCACCGATGTTGCATATACTTATTATGTTCTTCATGTACAATATTATCAAGTTTAACCTGCAACCACTTTGGAATTCCCATCGAATTGTGCGTCTCCAGGTTCAACCCTATTGGTGGCTTCACCTGGTTTTGTTTGTTTTGCTGACTCATGGACTGAATAACATGTTAATGAATACTGATATACTATCAATTTCTCAAAAGTTGGTGCTTCATATTATGGCACTTGTTTACTTTTTCTTCTTTGATGTGGCCCTGGATACTTCAGATTAAAATGCTTCTTTCCACTCGTCAGCTTGTTACCTAGCCTTTTATTTTGTCTGTACTAAGCCCCTCTTGATATTGAATACCTGTATCAAGACATTCTTCATGAATAGAAAAATGCCATAAGAAAGGATAATACTGCATGCTTTGAATAAGCTAGGTTCCTGATGTGATTGTCTTGTTATCATAATTATTCTTGACAGTTGCATCTTGGTCATAATGGAAATGTTTGCTAAAAATTGACATCTGCTCTAAGGTTGAACATTCTAGAAACGAGTGTCTGTTGTCAACCAAGTTGGGTTTCAATTTGAATTCATTTTGGGGATCTATTTACCTCTTTTTGGAGATGACATGTCAGTAATATCCAGCTAAATGGATTTAACTTAAGAGTATAGAAATATGAGACTTGTTGTTTTACTTCTGGTTACAGTTGAGCAATGTAGAATTCATTTCTGGAAATCCCATGATTAATCAGTAGATATTGTTGTGAAGCTTTTGGATTGTCATCTTGTTGATTGTATGCCAATTCAATCATTTACACCATGTTGTTGCCTTGTTGCTGGCTGATTTGCTGTCCCGTCCTTGCTTTGTTGAACAGGTAAGGAGGATAATGGAAGGAAATCGACGCATGGGAATGGTAAATTCATGTTGCTTGAAATGTTCCTTTGTATTATTTATGTAATTATTCTGGTTCTATATTCACTCAATTTTCGTGCCTGCCGTTTCCTTTTTATAATGGTGTAGGTTGTAATTGACTCGTCTACAGGTTCAATAGCTGATTACGGATGTGAGGTGGAGATCACAGAGTACGTGGTTGGTTAAGACTTCTGTTACAGTTCTATGGGTTCTTACTGCAACAGATTTCAATGTTCCGTGTTTTGCTTTTATTCTACTCGAGGGACATAGATAATGATTATATTTCGTTCTTAATGCAGTTGTGAACCACTTCCAGATGGACGCTTCTTTTTAGAGGTAAAGTATTACTAAGCCTGCAGATCAATATTTACCAAATTTCTTTTGTTGCTCCTAGTGATTGCCCATTTGCAACAGTATATAAAAAAAGGGATAATTACACTTACACCCCCTCGACTTAGGGGTAAATACAGCAAGACCCCCTCAACTATTGGAAACTACAAACAGACCCTCTAACCCTAACGAGAACCAAAAAAACTTAATGGAAAGTTGCAAAATGAGTAAATTACAGATAACACTAACATTTTTGTTATAGTGTTTGCTATACATGGAATGAGCGAAGTGATTGAGTTGTTGCCTAGTTAATAAAACGTTAGCATCTACTTGAAAACAAGAAAATGACTCATGGAAGGACCTAAGTTTTAGAAGGAACCATAGTCGAAGGGATGTCTTATATAATTTGCAATAGTCGAGGGGTCTTGCTGTATTTTCCCCTAAATCGAGGGGGTGTAAATGTAATTATTCCAAAAAAATATTTGTATGCATCTCTATCTGTGTCCCTAAACCAATTTTTGGTTCCAATTAGTCTTTACACCCATGTTAAGCTAGATCTTGCAACTAACTGGCAAAGGCATGCAACATTGTAGACAACTAGATACACATAATTATTCCTGTATAGTGTGAGGCCATCTACCAGATATGCATTTGCCTTTTCATTTGTTCCTAGTAGAAAATCAATTTGAAGGAATAGTTATTTGAGGATCCAAAAAGGAAATATTACTAGATCGTTATTGAGTTCTAGTACTACAAAGTAACTACAGGAAAGAAAATTCTTAGCTGCTGCTTCCTATTTCCTTTTTTTTTTTTTTCCTATGTCCTCCTTTGAAGGCATGGTTGTTTTCTCGGTCTGAGCAACTATTTTGTGCAGGTTGAAAGTCGTCGGAGATGTCGCATAATTCGAAGTGGGGATCAAGATGGGTAAGTTTCCTATGATATCTATGTACATATTTATGTTCTGTTCATTGATGAGCTTCCTTAGTCTGATTCTTTGTTCAATAATGTATCTGTAGGTACCGTGTTGCTGAGGTCGAATGGGTTCAGGATAGTCTTCCACCAGAGGGATCAACTGAGAAAAATGACGTAAGTGCTAAATATTTTCATGCTCACTTATTTGACCTCCGGAATGACTTTAAAATTCCTGAAAGTTACAAACTGATGAATGTCTAAATGTACAAAATCAATCCCACTGGGATTAAGGTTTCCATGCATACCTTTTCTTATTATCTATCTAATAAAGTGATAGAAACTCGGGCAAGTAAATTAGCATCAGTCTTTGTAACTTACTTAAGAATAATACAAATGCTAAATCATACCTCTGATTGGAACATATCTTAATTCTTTTCAAAATTCATTCACTTTGTTGCATTTTGCAATACTTACAGCTACTGGAGATGACGTCTAAGGCAGCAGCTTTTGCTCGTCAATGGATAAAGGAGGCACAGGATGCTGCACAAGGAGGTACATCGACGACTCGCCTTTCCTTTCATGTCATTTTCAATAACTTACCATTTGATATTTTCTCTCTTTTTTCATGATTATTCTTGCAATTGACACCAACAGAAATTCTTGCAGATAGAATAAGGCTCGCTGAGCTTTTTAAAGCAGAAGGTTTATTGCCCTCAACACAGGATCCTGAACGCTTTAGTTTTTGGGTAGATTTTTCAGTTCTCACGCACATTATAATCCATCATGATATAATAAATATAAATATATGGTATTTTAATGATGTATTCCATTAATGCAGCTGACTACTTTAACAAATCGGAGGCCATCAGAAAGATTAGATCTCCTTCGCATCAGAGATACAAAGGAGGTATTACTATTATAGAGTTTCTCCGCTAATGCTTAAGATAAAATTTCCTTAACTCTTTCGTAACTCTTTGAGCATTAAGGTCTCATAATGTTCTAATATCAAAGATTAACCTGTTTTCTTTGGTCTTTCTGCAATCATATTTATCTGACCATTAGGTTTCACAATGTTCTAATATCAAGATTTTCGTCGAAAGTTCAAGTTGTTAGCCATGCTTTATGAGCACATTACTTATTTGTCTAGTATTCTAATTCATTGTTTCGTTCTGTTTTCAGAGAATTCGACGAGGACTTCTTTTTATGAAAGCAGAAGAGCAAGGATGCAGATTGCAATAAGAATTTACGTTTTCCAATTTGATTGTTAATATGCCTAAGTTTCTTATACAGGCTAATCATATTCTTTGATCCCATATTGAGTAGTGGATCTCCCCTCATTCAACTTTTGGTGAAAAAAGAAAAAGAGTGAAACCACATATATTCATTTTTGCCGTTCTGGGAGGACCCAAAATTGTTGTTGTAAACAGAGGTTCACCAAAATACAGTAGTACATATCAAGAAAGAAACAACACGTTTGTATTTTTCTTCTGTGTAACTTATAAGTTTTTAACAACTGTTATTTCGTTGAATGATAGGAGTATTTCTTCGAGTTTGATTCACTTTTGCAAGGTGAAGTTTCATTGAGGAGAGAATCAGCTAATCTATGTACAGGTAATTTGTTATTAAATATGATACTAATTGGGATCGTATTATTTTATTATCATTCTAAGAGTCGTTCTTGCCAAATATTTTTGGGATAATTACACAAATTCCCCAGGTCTGCTTAAAAATCCAAAAACCATCAAAAGCTTACATATAACTCCTTGAAACATAAAAATGTATACATAATACCCCTCTCGAGATTAGTGTAAGGTTGCAGGGTTTCGATAGTGAAATTGTAAAAGGCGATCGCGAGGTTGTGTAATTGTTCCAATATTTCTAGCAGGAAATCTTTACCCAATTCCCGGCAGGCCGGCACTAAACGTGGTCTCTTTTTAATATTAGGCAAATACGCACAAATATTTATGTTATCCGGAAAACAAAGGTCTTCTCTGATAAATTGCTCTTTTAATCACATCAAATCCTCTTGTTTAGGTCAAATCACAAACTAAACTCCCCATCTGGATACGCGGTTTGAAATTCTCTTCTCAGTTTACATTTAAAAACATGTAAACAAATCTGTCGTTGGCGCCATGTTTATTTTCCCAACAGAAAAGTCTTCTTGCATTACAATATTGCACGTTCTCCACAACATGCTTCCCACAATCACTTTTTCTAATACCCTCCCTAAAACACCACTCCTCTAACCCTCAAAAACACTAAACTACTGTTTGTCGTAGGCTCTCAAAACACCCTTTTCATGTCCACACCTTCTAAACCCACCACCATCACCACCCCCGCCACACTACTGCCACCACGAACCACCGCCTAAATGGGAGGAGGGGCGGCTGGGCCCGCTTCCACTTTCGTCGTTTTTTCTCTCATTCTTGCTTTGACAAACGTAGTTTCATCTTCTTCATTTTCTCCTCCGGACAATTATCTCATAAACTGTGGATCATCAGACAACACAGTTGTCGAAGATGGAAGAACATTCAAATCCGACCCTCAATCGGCTTCTTACTTATCCACAGATGAAAACATTCTAACTTCCATCAGTTCATTTTCCAACAACATTTCTTCTTCTTCTTCTTCACTTTCCCCGTTATATCTTTCTGCAAGAATCTTCCACGACGAGTCAATGTACCGTTTTCTCATCACAAAATCCGGCCGTCACTTTGTCCGTCTCTATTTCTACCCGTTACCCCATGCCACCTACAATCTCACGTCTGCCACATTTACCGTCACCACAGACGACGTCGTCCTCTTGCATGGCTTCTCGATCAAAGACGCTGCAAAAATGGTCACCAAGGAGTACTTAATCAACATCACCTCTGATAGTCTCACCCTCAAATTCTCACCAATGAAGAACTCCGTCGCTTTCATTAATGCAATCGAGCTTGTCTCCGCTCCAGAAAACCTAATTCCCGACTCAGCCCTATCTCTGTCACCGCCGGGTGACTTCAACGATTTGGGAAAATACACATTCGAAGTTTCCTACCGGCTCAACGTCGGGGGACCTATTGTGACGCCCAAGAACGATACATTGCAGAGAACGTGGCAACCTGACGTCGCATTTATGAAATTCCCACAAGGAGCTAAAAACGTGTCCGTCCCCACCGACATGATCGAATACCCCAGAGGCGGCGCCACCCCTTTAATCGCTCCGCATTTCATCTACGCTACTGCGGACCAGATGGCGGATTCCGGCACGATGGATCCCAATTTCAACTTGACGTGGCAGATGAGCGTTGACCCGAGCTTTTCGTATCTGGTTCGTCTCCATTTCTGCGATATTGTCAGTAAAGGCCTCAATGAGCTTTACTTCAATGTGTATCTAAACGGGATTACAGGCGTTTCGGGCCTCGACCTGTCGACGATCACGTCGGGCCTTGCTATACCTTATTACAAAGACTTTGTGGTCAATGCGTCGGCCATTGTTAACGGTTCTGTCGTAATTCAAGTCGGGCCGGGTTCGAATGTTCAGGCGAGTCTGCCGAATGCGATATTGAACGGCTTGGAGGTTATGAAGCTCAGCAACTCCGCTAATAGTTTGGACGGATTGTTCTCGTCCGACGGCACGGAAAATGGGAGTAGCCTTGCTGCAAAAGTCGGCGCCGGCGTCGGAGTAGGCTTAGCGGCAACGGCGTTGCTGTTTTTATTGATAGCGATAATAAAGTGGAAGAAAGCACCGAAAGGAAACGGATACCAGAAACAAAAGACGTTTTCGTCATGGCTTCTGCCATTGAACTCCAGCCAATGCAGCTTCATGTCCAGCAAAAGCAAAAGCACGACTTTTTCCAGTATAGTCAACCCCACCGGCCTCAACCTCGGAAAATACTTCACCCTAAACGAAATCCGTGCAGCAACAAAGAATTTCGACGAAAACGCCGTCGTCGGCGTCGGAGGATTCGGCAAAGTCTACCTAGGCGAGCTCGAAGACGGGTCGAAGCTCGCCATAAAACGGGGCAACCCGTCTTCTTCCCAAGGGATCAACGAATTCCAAACCGAAATCCAATTACTCTCAAAATTAAGGCACAGACATTTAGTTTCCCTCATCGGTTACTGCGACGAACAATCAGAAATGATCCTCGTATACGAATACATGTCCATGGGCCCGCTCCGAGACCACCTATACGGGTCGACCCGTTTACCTCCATTACAATGGAGGCAGCGTCTCGAGATCTGCATTGGATCCGCAAGAGGGCTCCATTATCTCCACACGGGATCAACACAGGGGATAATCCACCGCGACGTGAAGACGACAAACATTTTACTGGACGAGAATTTCGTCGCAAAAGTTTCGGATTTCGGGCTGTCCAAAATGGGCCCGGCTTCTCTGGATCAAACCCATGTCAGCACTGCGGTGAAAGGTAGTTTCGGGTATTTGGATCCCGAGTATTTCAGGAGACAGCAATTGACTGAAAAATCCGATGTTTATTCCTTCGGAGTTGTTTTATTTGAGGTTCTTTGTGCTCGGCCGGCTCTGGATCCTGGTTTGCCGAGAGAACAGGTGAATTTGGCTGAATGGGCTAAGCAGCAGAATGCGAAAGAGATGATTGAGAAGATAATTGATCCCGTCATTGTGGGAAGTATAAACAAAGATTCTTTGATTAAGTATGTCGAAGCTGCTGAGAAGTGTTTGGCTGATTATGGGGTTGATCGGCCTTCCATGGGAGATGTTCTGTGGAATTTGGAGTATGCTTTGCAGTTGCAGGGATCAGGTTCGGGTTCGAGTTCGGATTGTGCCGATGGAAATAATAAAATTACTGATGATGATGATCATAAGATTACGAATGTGAGTGAGATTGAGAAAGATGGGATGAATAATATTATTAATGTTGAAGGGAGTGATGATTCTGGAGTTGTGACTTCTCCTATGTTTCTTGAGAGTTTTCAAGGAAGATGAAGAGAGAGAAGAGATATTTAGTTTGATTCTGCATAAGTTTGGGGCTAATTTCTGCAATTTTTTTAAAAAATTTGTGGATGAAGAGTATAGGATTGGCAACTTTTTCATTTTAATGCATCTTTGTTTATCTCAAATAGTTCTGGTATTGTTTCTTGAGGATTGATTGGAGGAGACGAACCGATTGAGTTCTTTTTACATTTATATCTTTTGTATTTTCTTTTAGGATACTTACCAATTGCACCCGAAATTTGGTTCAAACAACAAAAACCTTATAGGTTTTTCTAACTATAAACTCTCCTTGATGTTTACGGGGGAGTTGGTAATTTTAAAATCTCAAGGATTGTTATATATTTAAGCCAAATTTAAAGGATAGTTGATAATTATCACATTCTTTTTTTATACATTTTTTATGTGGGCATTTCTATGATTAGTCATTATGGACTATGAGCCTCTTACATGGCGTCTCATTTTGGCGAGTTTAGCATAAGGCATGAGCAGTGGTTCGCTTAAATCCCAGTTATTTTATGAAGGATAACCAAAATTTTGAATTTTATGATTTAATAAGCATTTATAGGCCCAAAATAAAGGTGGCCTCGAGCGGGATGGATGGTGGGTCGCTGGAGGAGAGCAAGTTAGCCCATCCGGTGAAGTCACTGGAACCAATCAACGCGTCGATAATGCTGTTTAGGGAATTTTCTTGGAGCTCTGCCGGTGCGCTAGGGGATGGTGGCGGCGGTGGAGGCTGGTGCAGGTTTTGGGTGTGGAAGCCGCTGCTTTGACAGTTTTGGTGGGGGTGGAGGGCTTGGGGTTGGTGACGGTAGGCTTAAGGGTTGTGGCGATGGTGGAGGGTTTCTAGCGGAGGAGATAACGTCGTGGTGGTGGTGGTGGTGGTGGTGGGGTCTTGCAGCATCGGAGATGAGGGGAGGAGGCGGTGGTTATTAGTACTGCGACCATTGGGAGAAAAAGTGGAGAGAAGGAATTTCCCATTCAATTAGTTTCCACTTTCCAAAGAAATCAGAGAAATGGTTTACTTCTTCCGCGGATGGGCTAAATTGTGTCAGATTCCATTTGTTTACTTTGCATGCATTGGGCCCTGTGTAAATGGTCAGGCCCAATGCTATGATTTTATTCAGCTATGCTAAAACACAACTCCAAACTTGAGTTGCTAAATAACATAGGTTTTTTCGGGGTTTCAGCAATTACCTATTTATCCACAAGTTGCATTTGTTTACATGAATGCCATTGATGAGTCAAAAATTCATCAGCCAAATTTCAAACAAATTTACTGCCCACAAAAATTTCTTTTCTCGTATCAGATTGTTTGGTTATTGGCATGTACTGCTGTGGAGAATTTTGAGCCAAGTATTTCAATTGACTCACCTAGATTAAAAAAAACTATTGTTTATACATTAAATATGTAGAAGAAATATGTAGAGAAATGTTTATCGTTATTCACTTTGAAAGAATAATTTTATTTTTTGACATCAATAAAAAATTATAATGTTGCATAAGGATTCATAAGATAAAAATGATAGAGGTAGGTTTTTTAACTTAAACTAAAACGATCATTGGTGGATTCACTTGTCCCCGAACAAATAAGAAAAAAAAAGTTATATGAATTTATATGGAATCAATATAGTCAAATTTATAAATACATATAAATTTTACATTCAAAAAATTAAAAGGTTTCTCTTAGTGATAACCTCTCAATGATAATAGAGTTGATTTATGTAACTAAATTCAAGTTTTTTCCACTTATAGCTTAATTTTATTGAATAACCAAACTCTACCTAGTTCTAGAAGTTATATGAACATTTTACAATCTTGTAGAGGTGAATGATCTTGAGGAGAGATCTATATTGGATCAAATCAATCGACATTGTCGATTTAAAGAACCTAATATTATAAATAGATGGTAAGTGTTTTATTTGTAACTATAAAAAAGTAACTCTCAAATTAAGTCTAATCTAAATACTAGTTTTCTTCTAAAGAAAAAGAAAAAAAATTATATGTTGTATGTTATATTTTAATTGATCAAGTGAAAAAAAAATTCTGAATAGGCAAAGACTCTGTCAATATATATATGTCAAATAAAATAAACAAGCTGGAAAAATAGATATATTAACAAGCCCATAACAATACAAGTAAATAATGGGTCGTGTAAATACCCAAAAATCAATCTATTAAATAACTTTCTCTTATAAATTCTCTCCGCTGGCAGTGGGCTTTCTTTTGGCGGGTGCAGCAGCGGTGGAGTGGTTTCTTTTGCTTTACATATTTTATGGGTTGTTTATAAATATCTCGTATGATTAAAAGTCAATTTGTTGCTAAAGAAGAAGAAATGTTTAATAAATTCTAGAACTCTCAACGGCTTCTCCATGTAAATCTCTCTTAAACACATTTATTTATTTTGTTTTCTGAAATTACACATACCTCCCCTATAAGTCTATTAACTTATGTCCCCCAGTATACAAATAATGACGTTATTCAAATTTTACTAAACTTCCAAACTTGCTCTTCGGAATTTGGAAGATTCGAGTATAGCCCGAGGTAGTTGATGAATTATTGAAGTTTTGAATTTCCAAAAGGATAAATAAAAAATTATTAAACTTGTTCAATCTTATTTAAATCCGTGGTTGAACTGATGATACTTGATAAGATAACTAAATATATTATAAAAAATATGGTTAATAACACTTTTGGTACCATAACTTAATTAATCTAACATACATACCTTGGTGCTCCACTATATGTTGGTCGTAAAAGAGAAATTCTCCATTCTGATTTAATTGATAAAATTAGAAAAAGGATGCTGGAATGGGATAAAAAAGCTTTGGCTCATGGGGTAGGCTTCTTCTCATTAAAAGCATTGTCTTCTCTATGCCTCTGTATTTGTTACAAGTTTTGCAGCCTACATTTTTTGTGATTAATACTATTGAGAAGTTGATGAATAAGTATTTTTGGGATCACTTTGGTAATCATAAAAATATAGAATAATTACATTTACACCCCCTCGACTTAGGGGTAAATACAGCAAGACCTCCTGTACTATTGCAAATTACAGAGACATCCCCTCGACTATGGCTCTATCTAGTACTTAGGTCATGCCGTTAGTCATTTTCTTATTTCCAAGTAGATTCTAATGTTTTATTAACTATACCAAAACTTAATCGCTTTGCTCATTTCATGTATAGCAAACATTATAACAAAAATATTATGGATAATTTTGTCATTTTACAACTTTTCGTTAAGTTTTTAAGGTTTCCGTTAGGGTTAGAGGATATATCTGTAATTTTCAATAGTACTGGGGGTCTTACTGTACTTACCCCTAAGTCGAGGGGGTGTAAGTGTAATTATCCCTAAAAATATTCATTCGGCTTATTGGTTAAACTCTGTTTCCCTACTAATGAAGGTGGGCTGGGTGTGAGGAGTATTGATGCGATGATTAGTGCTTTTTCATGTAAATTCTGGTGGGATTTTAGAAATAAGAAATCTTTATGGGCAAAGCCAAAATATATGCATGAAAAACATGTAAAACGTTTTCTTCCATCTCATACTCCTTTTAAATGTTCTGAGTCTCAAGTTTGGAGGAGACTTACCAATATCAGACCTACTGTTGAGCATCAGATTTTTGGATTCTAGGACAGGGTTTAGTCTCTTTAATTTTTGGTTTGATAACTGGATAGGGGGTGTGCCTTTGTCTGTTTCTTTGAATAAGCATTAAGCCATATAGCACATCCGAACCAGTTAAATGTTTTTTGGGCTAATAAATCATGGAATCTGGAAAAATTGAGAGGTGCTGACTTGCAAATTCAATCTAAGAACAGTGAACTTTATCTAATGGGCTTCGAGCATGGGTGTGCCTATAGGAGTCACACAACTCAGTGGTGTGTTTGAGAACTCTATTGGTTTTGAAGAAATTAAAAGTTATAAAATAAGTGTGGTAGTAAAACAAGTTGTAATTGGAGAACAAATTGAAAAAAAGAACATTAGTTAAATGTTTATGAAAAATAATTGAGAATCACTTTAAATTATAATATGCGTAAACGCGATCCGATTCCGGCGGTATTATACAATAAATTTAACCCGACAATGCGGGTTAGTATGATTACAAACCGACAAATCTAAAGAACTTGATTTGCCCAATTTCATGATTCTTTCTGGAAAATTGTGGCCATTCATTAACAATGAATCTCATGCTACAAAATATCGCAGAGCTATTTTTCATTTGGATTGAGTTTTTACAATGCAGTCTAACGAACTAACAGTACATGAAGTGGGAATGATTGATCCAAAAACTTCATTTTTTTACCCAAATGTATATTCATGAGCCCTAATTTTAGCCCTAAACTATGAATTAACTATGTACTTGGTCCATATTGTCGGTAATAGGGATTGGGATCCTGATGAACAGCATAATTTTGAACAATTACTGGATTTCCAATTCCAATTCCACCATATCCAGCACCACCTTCGAGATTCATCTGCTGGTGGTGTATAGCATTAGAAGCATATACAGGACCCGCCGGATTTGCAGCAGCCGCCATACCGAATCTCTTCTCTGCATCTGTAAGTTGAACGCGTAATTCTTCTGCTTCACGAGCCAACGAAATCATGTGTTTCTCCATCGCCTCACTCAACCCAAAATTGCTTGCGTGCATTTGCTGTTCATATTCAATTGCTGCTTTTCCTCGTTGGATTTCTCTTCTCGTCGCCTCGATCTCAGCCGTGAGGTCAGGCATTTGTTGCTGCAACCGCAAACGACTCCTCGCGATTTCGCCGTCGATATCCGTCAGTTTCTCGGTTAGCTCCTTACGCTCGGCCCGGAGATCCTTGATGTCGGTCCGAACCCGGTCCAGCTCGGCCGATAGCACGACGACGGACCGGGCCTCCGCCTCTAATTTCAGGGAGCGGTCGTAGACCTCGCGCACACGAGCGTCTCTCTCGGCCTTGACGGAGGCGACTTTGTCGGCGAGACGGCGGACTTCCTGCTGTGCAGCCTTGAAATCCTCCTTGAGCGCCACGTGGGTGGTGGCGATTCGCTGGTTGTCGTGGAGGAGGGTTTGGATCTCTCGGCTCTGGGCGGCGATGCGGTCTTCGATTAGATGGATATCCGTCGATGGGAGGCGGCGGTGGGGTTGGATAAGGCGGGAATCGTCGAGGTCGCGGCGGTGGTTTAAGCTAGTCCGCGGGATGTGATTTTGTCCCGCCATGGATGTTGCTCCTCTCCGGTCTCAGCTTTCAGCAGAACCTAAACGGCTCAACCCTATTCTTTTCTCTTCTATTCTACAGGGGCTTCCACCGTGGGGATGATAATGCCATGTAAAATGTCCCTCTTGTCCTTCATAATTAATGAGCCAAATCAGAAATTGTTTCAATTAGTGGGGATTTGCAAGTAAATATACTTTTGAAATAAAATTAATATAGTTACAATTATCTAAAGATTCTTACCTATATTTAACTTTATATCATCACAAACATACAAAAAATCAATTCTATACAATAAATAAACCAGCACAATTTTGATGTATATTTATTTTAATTTAACACATATGTGAACAAACAATTAAAGCATGGATATTTTTTTTTAAAGATTAAACAAAAAAATATTTGTAAGAGTTCGTTTGTCATATACAAACTAGTAAAACTTGAAATAAAATATTTTAGTTTCTCTCGAAGCGTGACCCGGACACTCAATTCACCCGTTCGAGCACTAAATATTAAAACATCTGGAGGGTTAGAAGGATTAATATATGGTATGGGTTTGACAAAAAGATTTATTTGATATGCAGTAAACAATGTGTGAAATGTTACGTATGGAAAGGATGAAAGCAAGATCGGAAGATAAATGAATTGGTTTGAGCTTACACAAGCGATATTTATTATTTATATTTGAAATATACAATGTTCAAAATCATATTTAAATATTTGAAAAATAAACAAGAAACATGTTGTCAACGGGATGAAATGGATTTTTATTTAATGATACAAGTGTTACGTGGTTGTATCCGCATGTATCATAAGATAGTTGATCAAGTCCTATAACTAACGAAACTCTTTAACTAACCGGCATAAATAGTAGTGATGAGCTGCACGACATACGCGAGTACACGATAATAAATATAACTAAATTATTATTAATATATAGCACACATATGAGATTAAATGATACTAGTTATAAAAATATTTATAGTAGACATGTAATCTCTTGGTAAAAAAAAAAGACATGTAATCTCTATATTATTTAAGGAAACGAGAGATTTTTCTTAAACCTAACCACTACAAAAATTTAATGTGATAAAAGAGAAACTTGTTTATCAAGTTGTAAAAAATAGCCGTGACTAAGAAGGGTAAAATAGAAAATTAATGATGATTTATTCTGGAATTAGGGATTATGCTCTGGTATTATCAACAACTTTTCAGTTTTCACTATTACACTAAATTACTAAAATTAATTTAGGGAAATTTTGTAATTCATCCATCAATTTAGAAAATTAGAATTTTTTGAACATAAATTTATAAAAAAAGAAAATTTCTAACTTCAAAAAAATTACATATTAAGAATAAAACTCAGTTAAATAAAACTTTTTTGATTGAAGAAATCACGCGGGACCGATACCACCCCATAAAGTTGGGTGGCTATTGTTCCCTGAATTTAAAATAACATAGAATTTATCGGTAAAAGTTAAGATTTTTTTTATGCATAATATAAGATTTCACCTCAAAATAAAAATAAAATTTTATTATTTTTACACAAAATATAAGTTCGTCCTTCCAACCCAAAAATTTTGATACCACACCTGAATCGTGTGATTAGGGACATTTAGTACTTCAATTTATACTCCAAATTACTATTAAGTAGTTAAAAACAACTACCTACATACTACAAATCACTGTCAAAGTAATTAAAAAATTATTAACGTCAGGATTTTTTAGCTATCGTAACTTTTTCAGGCAAGATAATTTAACTCTCAGAAATGTTGTCTATAATATAAAACACTTCTGAAGTTAGAAAACGGATTATTAATTTCTACAAATTTATGTCTCAAAAATCATAATTATCCAAAATCAACATATAAAATCGCAAAATTTACCCAGATGAAAAGACCCGTACAAGCACACCCGGTTTACAAATCTATAATTATAAATAAATACAAAACCCCTACATATTTTAGAGTAGTTCGCTTCATTTCTTCTTCCGCACGGACAAACCCAAATTGTCACAAAAATGTTACTGGAGCTCCCGCGGTTAACCAATTCTCTTCGGCTACCCTTCGATGCCGATCAAGCCTATCTCCGCCGGAAATCCTTCCTCCAAAGCCTCAACCGCCGCAGGTATGTATACGTATGTGTAAATACTGATGGAGTTGGAAAATTCATCGAGTATTGAGCTTTAGATTTTTAATATTTTGGATCACTATCAGTATATTTCGAAATGGGAAGTGTTTTACTTCCTGATTGAGGTTTGAATTCTGTTTTGTGCATTAGTGCTGCTGCTTCGCTTGGAGAATTTGAGCTCGCTCGTAAAATTATTTGTCGATGGGACGAAGGTACTGCTGTCTGACATAGCTGTCTATACTTAATTGTATCTACATTGATGGTTTTCAGACGTTATATGTATTACATTGGTGCTGTTGTCTGACTGCTTATGTGGTGTATCTGTGAAGAGATTGGGAAGTATGTGAATTTTAGAATGTCCTCTTCCTGTTTATCTGTATCAGTTATGTGTATTGTTTGTACCGTTGTGCAGCTCCTGTTGAGGTGCGGCAATTGTACAAGGAATTTGTTGCAGCAGTGGTTGAGTTGATGGGTGATGAGGTTGTCTCGGAGGAGTTTCAGGAAATGGCGTTGAATGTTTATAAGCTATTTGCTGGGGCTTCTGGATTTGAAGAGGACGAGGGTGAAAAGAGAATTTTGGTGAAAAGGTAAAGATAGTTTTTTCTTATTTGTTGATGAAAAATTGAATGTTTCACTTATGGTGATGGAAAAATTAGTAGAAGATAGATACTTCTTTACCTGATCACATAATACTGAAGAGCTTTGAATTGGCATATTTCCAATTTGACATATTCAAGCTCAACTGGCTCTGAAGTTAGATGAGTCAATACTGATCATATCGAATTCAGGTCTGAGTTGCAAAAACTTGTTGGTCATACTGTTCCAGAAGCAAAAACTCTGAAAGTTGCATCGCTGGTGGAGAGGCTTTCTGTTTCACAGAATAATGAGCAAGGGACTGGCTGTTTACCAGAATTGGTGAGTGAAGATGCTGAGGACTTGGAATTTGGAGCAGACCTAACATTCCAACCTCCTGCTCGCTTTCTAGTTGATATTTCTTTGGAGGAAGCAGATATTTTGGTGGAGGAAACTAGCACATCCTCTTCTAATCATGAGGGATGGTTTGATTATGGTCTCTCTGCAAGTTCCCATCCTACTGTTAGTGAAGCTACTTTTGACCTAGAGTGGTTGCGGGATGCATGTGAAAAAATTGTCAGGGCAAGTACTTCACAACTTCCTCAAGATGAACTAGCAATGACTATATGCCGGGTTCTTGATTCAGAGAAACCTGGTGATGAGGTACACAGATAATACTGATAATGCTCTTGTCTGGTCTCAGTTATGTAGTTTGCATTTCATACTTTGCATTCTGAGTTCTTACTGAATATGATTTTAATGTGTAAGATTGCTGGTGATTTGCTGGATCTTGTTGGTGATAGCTCATTCGAAACCGTTCAAGACCTTGTCATGGTTTGTATATTGATTGATTGTCAGTTTCAGTAATATTGGTTTTTGTTCTTTGATCATATTCCACTTATGGGCCAATTATTTTCCGGAAGTTAAAGAAATATATGAATTTATATTGCCAATTCTCACTGATGCTGTCACACTTCACTCTCTCAGCATAGGAAAGACCTCGTTGAAAGTATACATCGTGGGTTGGCTGTACTGAAATCTGATAAATCAACTTCAAACACTCAACCACGTTTGCCCAGTTATGCTACTCAGGTAACAAAGTGAATTCCCTTTTCCGTTTTTCTAATCTTTTTTCTTCCACAGTGGTTGGGATGTTGCAGTTTAGATTTACAAATTAATTTTTCAATTTATACAGGTAACAGTTCAAACAGAGTCTGAGAAACAGATTGATAAACTTCGGCGCAAGGAGGAAAAGAAGCATAGACGTGGAACCGATCATGGCCTTGAGAGTGACTTGTCGTCTTTTTCTTTTAGTTCCTTACTTCAAGCAAGTGAGAAGAAAAATTTACTTGATGATCTCGTGGGGCATGGTGATGGGACTCAGTTTGCTGCTACAGCCCTTCCCAAGGGCACTGTGAGGAAGCATCACAAGGGATATGAAGAAGTCACTATTCCTCCTACACCAACTGCACCAATGAAACCTGGGGAGAAGCTGGTATGTTTTACCAGTAAAATATTTTCACTAGTAGGGCAACAGGTTCTTATTTTGTGATACTTGAAGCGAACATATTTCATGCTTGTTGGTGCTTCTTTCTTCGCTTCCTTCTTTATTCCAGAGGATTATGTTTGTTTCACTAGTGGACATGCATATTCATTGTCTGTGTACATGTGTTCAGATGCGTTCGTCTTGTTGTAATATATCAGTAATAACTTCTGCGGGTGCAGCATGCACTCGTAGTTCTCAGCATTATCACTGGCTATGCACACCTTTTTCCTTCTCTTCTTTTCTATGTACAATTGCTTATCGTCAGTAGTAGCCTTACTTAGTTTTCTCGGGGAAAGGGTCAACTATGTTCAAGTTTCTTGTCAACAATTTATATCTTTTTTATCCAGAAAAAAATGGTTTACTATGTAACTTTGTCTTTTGCTTGTGGAGGTGTCATTTCTATCTTGCAATTATTGAGTTGCCGTGTTTTGATGGCAGATTGATATAAAGGAGTTAGATGAGATTGCACAAGCTGCTTTTCAAGGTTACAAGTCTTTGAACCGGATACAGAGCAGAATATTCCAAACAACATATTACACCAACGAAAACATACTGGTCAAATTATTTCCATATTCCATGTTTTTGCATTAGTTACAGCCTTTCATGCTTGTAAATGATATTGATTTACTTGCAGGTCTGTGCACCAACAGGGGCTGGAAAAACAAACATAGCTATGGTTTCTATTCTACACGAGGTATGCTTGATGCCCTGGCTTTCTTCTCGCCTGTGTGATAAATGACATTTCATTCTCTAAAAAGGAAATTGGGTGATTAAAATGTATGGGGTACTACATGTGCCAATGGAATTTGATATGAGATGAGGAAACAACCTTACAAAATTTATGACCGAATTTCTTTTTGTCATTGATGAAATACCTATAGTCCGTGACAGAGAATGAAGAAAGAATTTGTACGGCGTAGCTTAACAAGGATTATGTAATTTAGGAAGAACTGAAATATAATTGATGGCCCCGAGGCAGGAAGAAAACATACTATGGTTGCCTGGAAATTAACAGATTTCATTTGCTTTTGTAACTCATAATGACATCTGTTTAAGCAATTTTTGCCTCTGTTGACTTCATTTTGGTGCCTTGGAGTACTTGTCACCTCTCATTTGCTCATTTTGGATTAGTGTAGTGCTAAGTCAGTTAAAGGGCTGTGGGGAGAAAAAGCTGCTGTCTAAACATAATGCCATTCAACGGGATACTATTCTCTTCTTGTTCCTTTTGATATGCATGGAGATTCTTGTATTTTGTGTTACTCGTATAACTGACTTGGATAATATATTTTATTGAACTTGGATTTTGCTTTGTGAAGCAAGCACCAGCATGCTGCTCTTTTATTTTCATCCTTGCATGATAGGATTGCTACCTTAAAGCTTGCCTTTGATTGATTGCATTTAAATGTTTAACAGATTGGGCAACACTTCAGAGATGGTTATCTGCATAAAGATGAATTCAAGATAGTTTATGTTGCTCCAATGAAGGTAATGTTTTTCACGTAACTTATGATAAATATCTTAGAATTGCTAATGCTTTTTTCTTAAATCATTTCTAGGCGTTAGCTGCGGAAGTCACATCAACTTTCAGCCGTAGATTATCTCCTTTAAATGTAACCGTGAGAGAACTCACTGGTGACATGCAGCTTTCCAAGAATGAGCTCGAAGAAACTCAGGTTTTCTATTACTCATGTCAATATATATTTGATTCAATTAAGTTTGGCATTGTTATAGTAAAGAATGTCTGGTAGATTCGCTAGAATACTTTGTATATTGAACTCTTAAATAATCTTGTTTTCTTTCCTTTTCCCTGTGTGTGTTATTCAGATGATTGTAACAACACCAGAAAAGTGGGATGTTATTACTCGTAAAAGCAGCGATATGTCGCTCTCAATGCTAGTGAAGCTCCTAATCATTGATGAAGTACATTTGTTGAATGATGATAGAGGTCCTGTCATAGAAGCACTAGTAGCTCGCACTCTTCGTCAGGTATGGCGTGGTATATCAGTTGGATATTTTTTGGAATTGTGTGCAAGCTTTACTGATGATGCTTATAAGGCATCCTGTACTGGAGGATTTTGACAATTTCAGATGTGACCTTTTTTATAATGTCGTCCAACTTTGAGCTCCCACAAAGTGATATTTTTAAATCAATCTCAAAAGAGATTTGACTTTGTTTTCCGGAACTTTTGATTGAGGCTTTATTGATATTATCAAATTGGTTCTGAGTCGGTATGCTGATTTTTAAGCATAATTTTACCACCTCAAAGATAAGACTTCCTAGTAAAGAGTAAAAGTACCCTCCTGTTGCCGATGAATTTGCCTAGAAGAAGACTTGATTTAAATCCTATAGGCAGAGGCCGGGTATGAATTGATGGTTTCTGTCATTTCCTTGATAGTTGAAATCATATTGGCAGCGAGGATAGTTCTATCCATGGAAATATGAAATATCTTTTCTATATGTAATTCGTCTGAACTATTAATTTCTATAAACATATCCCTTATTGTATTCTTAGTAACCCAAATTTTTTTCTATCAATGTCTCCCACTTTTGCTTATGCCAACTAGATGATTGTTAGTTGATTACATAGACAGCCGAATTAAACTGTTACCAGCGACCAAACAATGATGAAAGCCAGAATATAAGAAACAAATCCACTTGGCAGACATATTAAACAAACTAAAAAAGATGATGAGGCACAATTGCTGGTTTTGAAAAGCTTAAAAAATTAAACAAAAAGGACCACAGACCATCAGGGGGTGATTGGTGGGTTGGGAATGCCCATCATCATTCCCAAGCTCATCTTAAAGATTGGGAATCTCAATTCACGAGAGTGAGGATTAGCCCTTTGATGCCCCTCTCTTTGGTGCAAGGCCACACTTTTCTCATGGCTTTGTTTTGGGGTTTGCAGAGACATTGGCTAGCAACTTTGTAGCTTATGTATATTTCTTTTGCGGATTTCTTATCCCCTTCCTTGTAATCTCTATGCTCTTTGCTGAAATCAATTTTTTTGGGCAGAAAAATAATGATAGAATATTTGTTAGGTTAAGCCTATTTGTTGACATGTACTAAATAGCTGCAACTTCATGAACTAATTCAGTTACTTTCCTTTATTGTTCTTGTTTTCCTCTATACTAGGCATACGATGTTTGAATATTGTTCTTAGAATAAGATACTACACTACATTTATCAGATACGAGACAACCTTTTGCTTTAACTTTTAATGTTTTTCTATTTCCTCAATGAATATTTGTTGACATTTACTAAATAGCTGCAACTTCATGAACTAATTCAGTTACTTTCCTTTATTGTTCTTGTTTTCCTCTATACTAGGCATACGATGTTTGAATATTGGTCTTAGAATAAGATACTAAACTTACATTTATTAGATACGAGACAACCTTTTGCTTCAACTTTTAATGTTTTTCTATTTCCTCAATGAACTCTGCTATCCAAATAGCCTTGAATTTTGCAAGGAAAACGGTTGTGAAAAGATAATATGAATATAAGAATAGTTTCGATACTCGCTTATTGCGGTGACAGAATGGTGGTCGAAATTTCATTTCACTTCCTATATTCCTCTGAACTCCAATAATATTATATAACACATTACCTTTTGAATTCCACATCTGGTGAAGTTATTATAAATATGCCTACATTTCATAACTGAAGACTGGAAATTTTGTTTCTGAAAACTCGTATAGACATTTTATATTGGAGTACCCATGTCGAAGTTAGTTTTTGTATCACACATACATTTGGGTCTATTACTTATGGAATAATCTTTGTCCAACTTATGGTAGTGGTTTCATTAGTTGACTTAATAGCAACTTCATTTTGCTGTTTATTCAGACACTCAATACTTGCGTGCCAATACAATTGATACATGCTAGTCATGTTTAACAGTGATCTTGTGTGTTTCATACAGGTCGAATCAACACAGAGTATGATACGCATTGTTGGCCTTTCTGCCACTTTACCAAATTATTTGGAGGTACAATTCTTCTTTGCTCAAATCATTGCTTGAAAGAGCACCATTTTGTAGAATAAACTTGCAAGTTGATTTTCACTTGTATGAATCAACTCATTGGTGTTCACTGTAAATGTTCATACTTCGGCAAACAAATTAGGTTGCACAATTTCTGAGGGTAAATCCAGAGGCAGGCTTATTCTTCTTCGATTCAAGCTATCGCCCTGTACCTCTTGAACAGCATTATATTGGGATTTCTGAACATAACTTTTCAGCTCGTAATGAATTGATGCATGAAATATGCTACAAAAAGGTTAGATTTATTTCGTGATTGCTGATTTACATCCTAATTACAGGTAGCATTAGCAAGTTTAATATCGATGTTGCATCTTTTCTGCAGGTGGTTGATTCGCTGAGGCGAGGACATCAGGTTATGGTTTTTGTTCATTCACGGAAAGACACTGGGAAAACAGCTGACAAACTGGTACATGTTATAACGTTGTTGCCACCTTCTTAGTTAAGATTAGTATATTTAATTTCACTTTTGCAATACTTTTGCTTTTTCAAGTTTTCTGAAATAACCTGTCTAGAGTGATGACATCCCTTGTCCAATGGTTTTCCTTTTCCTGGAAACATCCTAAATCCACAAGGAGCTTTATGCTAGGATAGTCTATTGCATAAATACAATGTCTAGTAACAGGAATAATTAGTTGTAATGGTAAATGACAGGGAAAGAAATAAAGGAGAGAAATTGGCTTCAGTTGGACGGATGATCTGCATAACCAGAGTTAGCAATTACACTTTACATGACAAAATTTGGTAGTTCAATATGAGAGGATCTCTCCTTTAAGCGGACATTTTAAAGGAAGAAAAAGAAACCTAAGTATAAACATTTAGCTGAAATTCCCGCCCTCTCTATTAAGGGGCTCCGCTCTTCTGCATATGTATATTTGAATCTGCAAAATTATATGAAATGAGACGATGGGACAGTGGTATTCCTAAACCACCTGTCTCAGCAAGTGAGGATCCTACGTCTGGTTGTTGAAGCTATGCAGATAAGATATAGCTTATATTCCAACTTGCAGCTAATTATGTAGTGTTGTGGTTCACATAGTGAGATTACTGATGAATATTAGTTCCTTCAGTCCATACTTCATCATAAGATGCTCTTATTTCCTTTCTAAATTTTCTGAGTTGCACAAACTATGTCTAAAACTCACAAAAGATAGCCATTTAGTTTCCAATTGTACCCTCACTTGAAGGAATAATGTGAATTTCTATTTAGTCTCAACTTTCAATCACTGCCTTCAAGGAAACACTTTAAAGATACAAGAATCTCATGTTTCAACTCTCACTAAAACTAGTTCCTGCGATGTCTTCCATTTCTCGACTGAGGAAGTATATTAGTCAATTGCTTATTAACATTGAATGCATATGAGACTCATCATCTACTCTTAAGAGTTCTTATTTCGAAGAAAAGTTTCTTGTAGGTTTAAGTGAATATCCAAAACACTCTAACGAGTTAACGACTCTGCATATAATCTTACAGAAAAGCAGGACCTATTTCTTACAAAAAGAAGGATAAAAGAATTTTGATGAAAGACGATATTGGTCTTATGCCGACCCACATGAACAAATGTACGTAGGTGTATAGAGTATTTGTTTCTGTGTATTGTTGAAAAAAAAACCATAGATGTAGAGATTGTGTCACTGTATAGCCGCATTTCATGGCATAATGTAATGTAGTTCCAACATACTTTTGCTTTATAACCTTATTGCACGGCACAATTTACAGGTTGAGATGGCAAAACTGCACGAGGATTTCGATCTTTTCACAAATGCTGCACATCCTCAGCAGGGACTTATGAAGGCAAGGGACTTGTGTTGATAAGTTTTATCGCATCAGTTCAATGTTACGTTCTCTGTTCAAATACTCATTTTTCTCAATGAATTTATGCTACTCAGAAGGAAGTTCTAAAGTCCAGAAACAGGGAGCTTGTGCAACTTTTTGAAAATGCTGTTGGCATCCATCATGCCGGAATGCTACGCGCTGACAGAGGCCTGACCGAGCGACTTTTCTCTGAAGGACTTTTAAGGGTATGCTTCTCATTTTTCGGCACATTTTTCTTAGATTTTATAGTGATGTTCATCTAAATTCCAACTTTTGTTATTGTTAGGTCCTTGTTTGCACAGCAACTTTGGCCTGGGGAGTTAATCTGCCTGCTCACACTGTGGTCATCAAGGTTGTTCCTCTATGAAATATGAGTGTCACATTCTGATAAGTATGTGTGTATCTGACTAGGTTGTTTAGAGAAGAGGAATCAGGGACTTCATCTAATCTGGGTAGACTACACTTTATTTCTTAACTTCTTATCATCTCCCTATCCCTCTCTCTTGCTGGTTCTCTGGAGGAACGACTGTTTTCAATCTTTTCAGCACGGTACTCATCAGTGAGTGTGATTATATTAGTTGTTGTGAGGCCCTTGAGGCAACCCAGTTGAGTAGGTTTTAATTTTTCTTTTCGGTTTATTTTCAAACTCCTATGCTGTAGACTAACCTTTTACCATCGAGCTTCACTGAAGCAATCAATTACTTTCTTAGATTTGAAGGTATCATTATCTTATCCAATATGTTAGATTATTTATCAGCCTTGTAATGGTTTTATGCATGTTGCTACACCAGGGAACTCAAATATATGACCCCAAGGCTGGTGGGTGGCGAGATCTGGGGATGCTTGACGTTATGCAGGTGAGAGACAGCCCTATTTCTGCTATCGAGTCGTCAAATGTTATTTTCTATCAAAGACCTTTCTCAGTTTAAAATCCTTCCGTAGATATTTGGGCGTGCAGGAAGGCCACAGTTTGATAAAAGTGGGGAAGGCATTATAATCACTAGCCATGACAAATTGGCATACTATTTGCGACTTTTGACGAGTCAACTTCCCATTGAGAGTCAGGTGAATCGTTGCTTGTATCTTCTTTGATCTAATATTTTGATTGTTAGTAATATTGAATCCTGATCGTGAAACTGTAGATGACTGACATATGAATAAAAGCACTCCACTAAATTCAACATGATGAAGTGACTGAGTTCGTCAAATAATTGGAATTATATCCTGCTATTCCTTTTATATCAAGTAAATCCAACCTGGGATATTTAATGGCATTACTTTCCATTCAGCCTTTTATCGCGGAGAAAGAGAATGGAAACATTAAATAGTATTCAGATTAAGAAAAGAGAGTGAATTAGGTAGAATCCTGAGAAGCTCGCTTGAGGTTCAAAGTTTTTCTGTTTTAGTAAGTTTTTCCAGTCTAGCAAGTAGTCACAGGATTTTGTTTTACTAATTATGATGAAACATAGGTTACATATTTATCCTTTTAGAACACCATATCCTCTTGGCTTTGGGTTCTCTAATTAACCTTAATTCCTGAAATTGAACAAGTGGAAACCAGGATTTGATTGAGGCACAAACGTTTATTTGATTTTTGATATATAGTTTGAAATATCTGCTTCATGATGTTTTCTTTAACTCTCTTTGTTTGGCGTTTCAGTTTATCAACTCCTTGAAAGATAACCTAAATGCTGAGGTGGCATTGGGCACTGTGACGAATGTTAAGGAGGCTTGTGCTTGGCTAGGGTATACATATCTTTTCATAAGGATGAAAATGAATCCTCTGGCATATGGTATTGGATGGGATGAGGTATAATCAAGATTTCTGTTCTATTTATTATTTATATTTCTGTATATAATAATCAGAAAACCAGGTCATGCTGCTTTAATTTATTGGAAGACTAGGAAGCTTTTGAGATTCCTTGTCTTCTACTCTTCTCTCTGTGTGTGCGTGCATTGTTAAGCTAACTGTTGGATTATGACAGGTCATTGCAGATCCTTCACTGAGCCTGAAACAGAGAGCTCTGGTATCAGATGCTGCACGTGCTCTCGACAAGGCAAAGATGATGCGTTTTGATGAGAAAAGTGGGAACTTTTACTGCACCGAGCTCGGTCGTATTGCTAGCCACTTTTACATTCAATATTCAAGTGTTGAAACTTATAACGAAATGTTGAGACGTCATATGAATGATAGTGAGGTAATTGACCTTGGTATCTGTTTTTCTGTGCATCATGTTCTATGGAAAGTTAACTATTTGTCAACGTGCTTCTTTATTTATTCTCGTTATAATTATTTCTTTTGTAGTTCTGTATTTATGACTTATCTTCTTTCGCATAAATAGGAATGTAGGAGGGAACTGCTGCTAAAAACTAAGTCAGATCCTGTGACTATATGCTCTTAAGTTACTAACTACCTAAATGGGACTCAGTGTATAATGTTGTCTTGGTACATTTTTGCGAACTTAATTTGTTATTGGTTTATCTATTTCTTAGAGATGATTTATCATTAGTTCTTACACATAAGTTTTTAATATCCCATGTAACCATTTTCTTTTAATCTGAACCACCTATGCTATTTACTTCAATGTAAAGTTAGATTATTGTCATTAATGTTCGTCAATTTTTGGAAAGCAGGAAATATCCCTACAATTTCCTGTGTTTGAGAAGGTGAAATTGTTCTGGCTGTTGAGTATTTAACAAGTGGTGAAAATCTTTTTAGGATTTAAACGAGATTGTATGGGGTTGATTTGGTGTCTCCTTATTTCAAGGAGTAAACTTGATATGCACTGAATGCTGATTTTGTTGTCCATGTTCCAAGTTAGTAGCTGGTTTTATCATGACCTATTCAATTAGTAGTGTTTATATTTTGTCAGCCAGATATTTCGGTACATGTTAAGCACATGAAAATGCCTTAACAAATTGAGGACAAGATAGCTGCTTTGTGATGGGAGGCATTTAAATTATCCATGTCCAATCATTGTTATGATTGAGCTCTCTGTCTGCATAGCGAATTTGTTGCTACACATTGCAATCTTAATAAGTGGGAATGTTTACCAATAATTGTCTGTACTGTCAAAGTATTATCATTTGAGGACAAGCCAAGGTTTATTTCTTTTAGGTGATTGACATGGTTGCCCATTCATCTGAATTTGAAAATATTGTCGTTCGAGAGGAGGAGCAAACTGAGCTGGAAAATTTAGCTCGTGGCTGTCCTTTAGAAGTCAAGGGTGGTCCATCAAATAAACATGGAAAAGCGTCAATCCTTATTCAGGTTTATTTTGTTTATACCTGAATAAAAATACATACTTTATTTTTTAAAAAAAATATACATCGTTGTCTTACGACTATGAATTAATTTTGTCCTGCAGTTGTACATATCCAGGGGCTCAATTGATAGTTTTTCTCTAATTTCTGATGCATCATATATTAGTTCAAGCTTGGCTCGTATTATGAGGGCCTTATTTGAGATTTGTTTGCGGAGAGGGTGGAGTGAGATGACTTCCTTCATGCTGGATTACTGCAAGGCTGTGGATCGCCAAGTCTGGCCCCACCAACATCCACTCAGACAATTTGATAGAGAGATTTCAGCAGAAGTTCGAACCGAAAATTGTGTCTCTTACTATTTTTGTGCAACTTAAGTTGAGATTATCTAACAAAGCCCTTATTCTAAATTCTGGTTCAGATATTGAGAAAGCTTGAAGAAAGAGGAGTGGACTTGGATCGCCTGTATGATATGCAGGAGAAAGACATTGGAGCTTTGATTCGCTATGCACCTGGAGGAAAGGTATTACCTTTGTTAATTGTTAATTTTTGGACTGGGTTCCTTCTCTGGCTTCTTCTCTAAAGCAGGATATGTGGTCTGACTTCCTTTTACCTTGAAGTTGGTAAAGCAATACTTGGGATATTTCCCAATGGTCCAGTTATTTGCTACAGTAAGTCCAATCACAAGAACTGTTCTAAAGGTAATGACTAGTTGGTCATCTTTTCATTTTTCTTCCAGCTATAATATTTCGTAAACCCTTAAATTTTCACTCTATGAAACATTCTCTCTTCAAATAGGTTGATTTGACAATTACACCAGAGTTCATCTGGAAGGATCGGTTTCACGGAACTGCACAGCGCTGGTGGATTTTAGTTGAGGTGCTTCCTTGTTATTGGTTTCATGGTTCTTTGGAAGATTAAAAAACCTGATGAGTTCTCATTCTCTCATTTTTTTAGATGGAAATATTATTACGAGTTCTGCATTAATGTGTTTTGGAACCTATAGTATATCACAAGTGCCAAGTAAATCAATTCTGGCTGATTTGGGTCCACCAATCATGTTTGTTGTCAGCCACCTGAGAAGCTTAGAGATTTATATTTGAAATATTTGGCAAAATGTGGATCCTTGTAAAAGGCCTAAGTAGGGATAAATAAATTCAAGCTTTTTGACTAAGGTAGGCGTAGGGGCTGCAAGATTGGGGCAGCTTGCCTTTCTGACACATATAGTTGATTCGGAATGGAGTCATCAAGAAGATGAGTACCTAGGGGAAGGGAGTTAGTCTTCCTATACCGTGTCTTTAAATTTTGGTGCATTGCCTCATATGTCTAACAGCGTTAATCTCTTCTGGCAGTGATTTTCTTTTATCCTTGTACCTTTAGTCTATGATGATCTCTAAGTCTGCATTTATACCTCTCAATTCATAAAACAATGTTAATTTGTTAGAATTGCCTTATTATATTTTTGGAGAAGCTGATATCCTTGCATGTCAACTTTTGTAACTTGCCTTTTTTAAGTCAGGAAAGTTGCATATATAATTATTTTGACAAAAGGAAGGTAATAGACCTACTTGTGGAAGTATAAGTTGTTAATATCAGCATGCTCTGTGCTCGCTGAGGTGTTGAACTGTGTCTAATCATCTTACTTTTAGGATTCTGAGAATGACCATATATACCACTCAGAGCTCTTCACACTCACAAAGAAGATGGCCAGGGGCGAGCCTCAGAAGCTATCATTCACTGTTCCGATATTTGAGCCACATCCTCCTCAGTATTTCATTCGTGCAATTTCAGATTCATGGCTGCATTCAGAGTCTTTCTACACTATATCATTCCAGAACCTTGCTCTTCCAGAGGTGGTCTTAGAAGCTGATTGATGTTTTTTTCAAAGTGTGTAAGAGGATTTTAGTCGTCTTTCTTTCTTAATTACTTAACTTGATCTTTCTTCCAGGCACATACAACTCATACTGAACTCCTTGATCTGAAACCGCTACCTGTGACTGCACTTGGCAATGGAACTTATGAAGCATTGTATAAATTTACGCACTTTAACCCCATACAGACGCAGGTTTTCAGCAGATGATTTCGATTTCTTTGTTTTCTATGTTTAACTTTCTTGTCTTCCAGAATTTCTCCTTTTGAAATGAATTGTCAAGTTTGTTGCTTGACATGATTTTTCTGTTATTCATGACAGGCTTTTCATGTGCTGTATCATACAGACCAAAATGTGCTTCTAGGGGCTCCAACAGGAAGTGGTAAAACCATATCAGCTGAGCTTGCCATGCTCCATCTGTTTAATACTCAACCTGATATGAAGGTATTTCTTTCTCTTTCTCTAACTCCTCATGCTGCATTGCTCTCTATATCTTTCCTTGCCATGCTTCTTTCTTCAGTTTCTCAAAATTCTCTTTGGTAACATACTATGTCGTTGTTAATCATAATTTATCAAATTGGGCTTGTCTGTTCCCAGTCTGAAGTTACTGTTAGACTATAGCCCAGAACAGGTTATCAACAGACATCATATGAAACCTTGTATTGCTGTTATGAATGTTGACGAGCCGATCTTTGGCCTCTTCTTCAGACTGGAGCTCGAGCTCGATGAGCCAAGAAAAATAGGGCTTGAGTTTGGCTTGAGACCAGGTTTGAGCTCGGCTTGGCTTGGCAAATTTGGCTCGAGCATGAGCTCAAATCTCAAAAATATCAATATTTTTGAGTTAAAAGCTCGAGTTTGAGAATTAATACATACAGTATACTTTATAGTTACATAAATAGTTGTATATATATTTAAATAATTATTAAAAAGTAGAAACTTGCGAGCCGGCTCGCAAACCGCAGAATAAGAATGGTTAGGCTCGAGATTGGTCATGAACCTTTGTTGTTGTCTAGCTCATGAACCAGCTCAGCGTTTACATCCCTAGTATTGCTGGTTTGTCTATTCTACTCACTAAGTTTGACGTATTGAATGCTTGTTGTTTATATACTTTTTAGTAGATGTTTTCTTTGGTTGGGATGTAGAGTTTAGTGGCCTCTTGCCACCAATACTCTATTTGCTAAAACGTGTAATACTTCCTTTAACTGATACCTCTCAGGGGTTACACATGCAAACAAATATAATTATTTTGTCATGACGTGCGACTAGATGCTAAGATGGGAAAATGCTTTTGGATAAAGGCATTCGATTTGCAGTAAGTTGGGTCAATGAATGTGGCACATTGCACAGCAAAGTGCTACGGGGACAAGAAGATAAAATATTTGAGCATATCTCATTGGTAAATTTGATATTTCCGTTATGGAGAAATATCTATATTTGGATTAGAAAAGGGCCAATTCTTGATTCATTAACCATTATGGATGGCATGTAATTTCTGATTCTGTAAAATACTAGTTAGGTAGTCTAATGTTGATACTCGAGTACATCTAGCTGCAGCACCAGCAAAAAATTCATAGGTAAAAACACTTCTTTGTTTGTGGTGTTCCGAACAGCCACTTTAAATTGCAGGATTAGCCAACTGCTCATAGTTCCATATTGTTTCTTGTCGATGGACTTAAATCTTTCAAAACAGGCTAAATTTCATTTCGGATTCTTTGGGATTTGTGAGATATGTTGGTTTATCAGTTAGCTTCTTGGTCTAGTAAGCACTCTTCTCTATAACCTACTTCGAATTGTACTCCTCTCCGTGTAAGCACTCTTCTCTGTAACCTACTTCGAATTGTACTCCTCTCCGTGTATCAACTAGACCAGACCTCTGTTTGTTATGGATCCTCATTACTCCATGTAGTAGCCAGTGTTACAATTGAAAAGACTTGTACATGTTTTCATTATATGCATGTTTCAGGAGAATCTTTTGATATTGTTGATTGTTGAATTTGTGCATCAATGCAGGTTATTTATATAGCACCTTTAAAGGCTCTTGTTCGAGAAAGAATGAATGATTGGAGGAAGCGTCTCGTTTCCCAGCTTGGAAAAAAAATGGTGCTCTCATTTTTCCCTCTGCATATACGCTCTATTATACATAGCATATCCGTATAATATACTAGCGTATCTGTATTAATATACTTCATTATTAGGTGGAAATGACTGGGGATTACACCCCAGATTTGACAGCTCTGTTAGCAGCCGATATTATAATTTCTACTCCAGAAAAATGGGATGGTATCAGTCGTAATTGGCATACTCGAGGCTATGTTAAGAAGGTGAAATATATTTTCTGAAGCAGTTCAGTTTACTAGAAGTGTTTTTCTTTATGCTTGTCTTAATTCTTCTATGAATCTGGAGATTACATTATGCTATGAATCTGGACATGCCGTTTCATTATGTCTTCTGTACTTATTGTTTTTCCGATTGATGAATTTAAAATTGCAGTTTTCACATTATTTTATGAATCCAACTTGCTCATTTGATTTTGAAAAATATTACTAGGTTGGACTGATGATATTGGACGAGATTCATTTACTTGGAGCTGATCGTGGACCAATATTGGAGGTACACACTGACTGGGTTTATTTTATATATATTTCTTACTGGTTGAAATCAAATGTAGACTTGATGAAATAACGAGCCTCAGTTTTGCTTGAGTGATATTTGTAGTAAGTTGATGCCTTGCAGCATGAGTAATTAGACTTTATTCAAGTTTCAATTTCTCTCCATGAAATTAGGAGTAAGCTTTTGTTGACTATTGCTTCAGAATTCTTTTTATCACTTGTTTTGTTTGTGGAACCAATAACCATCTCCTTGACCAACTATTTGTGAAGTAGGGTATAAGTGGGAAAAGTTGAAAACAAAATTAGGCGTATTCTTATGTGAAAAATGGGTAAACTCAATTACTTGTGTTTGAAACAGTTGGGAAAAAAATATAGTTGGAAATTGGAAAAGGAGGCTTGAAAATAAAAACACATATATCATTGTTTTTTGTAATGAGATGTGGCTGAGTCAAACTGAGTGAATACTGGCTGAAATGTATAGATCCTGTAGCATTTGATAACATTTTTAAATTCATAGGTTATTGTATCTCGGATGAGATATATATCATCACAGACAGAGCGTTCGGTTCGATTTGTTGGTCTTTCAACAGCTCTGGCAAATGCACAGTAAGTTGCTAAATCCTAATTGTCCAAGTTTTCATGATTAAGCTTTTATTCTAAACTCTAATAGCAACTATGTGATTTTACTTTTGCATGGTACCTTTGCTTTCATCCTTGACCACGTCCCTCTTTTGCCTAAACTGCTGTATGGCATGCTGCTATAAATGCCATTTTTTTAATTAGATTTGAGATTCTGAGGAATTAATAGTTTTCTTCTAATTTTAGGTGCACGTTCCTCTAGTCATGGCCTAGGTCTGCAAAATTCCAGCATAGAAATCATGTGTTTGTAATTAGACTGAGTAAAACAAGTTAATCAAGCCATGCTAGTCTTGAAACCACTACTGCAAATAAATAGGTGAGTCGATTAATAAATGTTTGCCACTGAAATCCAGTAACCCACTTTAGGTTCAATCATTTATGTGAAACCTTTCAATGAATCAACAATAATTGTGTTGTTCTTGCCTTTAACTAAGAAGTATAGAACAATTCACAAGAGTCCTAACCTCATATCCATTCCATGCTCTACGGAGATGCCCAAAAAGGAAGACTATGAAAGAAAAAGTTTAGGAGTCTTATTTTGAAAAGATAATAATTGTGCAACTATACATATGTTTATGGCTAATTTTATTAATATACAGGTATTTGTATGTAAGTTTACGCATAGCTTTACTGATATCCGGGTCCTAAGAGTTTCCACAATGTCTATGTTCTGTATCCGTGATTCCCACAACACTGCCCCATGTACAACTATCTAAGGTTGTTCCCCCTCACCTCCCCGCCCCATTTTGGTAATGCTTCTTTTCTTTTCTTGTTGATCCAGTGATTTGGCTGATTGGCTGGGTGTTGAAGAAAATGGTCTCTTCAATTTCAAGCCTAGTGTTCGGCCAGTTCCTCTTGAAGTTCATATCCAGGCAAGTGATCCATTCGCTTCACAGTTTTGTCCACTTAAAACTTCAGGCCACATGCATATGAGATGCTCCTTTTGAAAAACAGCCCATTCCAACTTTTTGATATTGTAGTAAACATGTATAAAGGTTTACATGTCTTCTGCTTATGCAATGCAGCTTTTATTTCAAATCCAGTCTGCTATACTCTGTTCTTAGAAAAAGTTCATTCAATTTTACTTTTTTGTGGACCTTTAGCACATGGTTTAGACTTTAGACTATTCCTTTTTTCTTTTTTTTTTTTTTTTTTTTTTTTTTTTTTTTTTTTTTTGGGTGTCAATCTAGACTATTTCTTTTCATACCTATGTTAAATTAATTTCCTGCATGTATTGATACCGAGTTTTATGTTATGAGTTGAAAATACATGAATTTTGATGAAGTTTAACTTTTACTACCAAATAAGTCTCTCAGGAATGTTAACCTAAAACATTGTCTACCTGAAGGATTGTGAAAAAATTAAAGGGAAAACATGATCATTGAAAAGGTCACATAGTTTTGTTGATCTTCACCAGGTCTGAGTATATTTTTAACCTTGGCACTTGAAGAATGAGTTCCTCTTCTGTCATATGAATGTATTCAAAAAATTCCTTACATGTACTTCATTTGAATTTGAACACCTTTATATTTGTAACACCTTCTGATTATTAAAT
Organism: Verbena officinalis; assembly: GCA_958496215.1. Taxonomy (NCBI): domain Eukaryota; kingdom Viridiplantae; phylum Streptophyta; class Magnoliopsida; order Lamiales; family Verbenaceae; genus Verbena; species Verbena officinalis. Next base: position 6,349,488 of record OY292385.1, read on the forward strand.
TTTGGATATTCTCTATACTTTAGTTGATACGACCGTAATGCCTTATGCATATGTTATATTCAATACCGAGAATAAACAAGTTGGCTGACAATTCATTTGTCTTGATTGGCAAAAATCGGCAATTGCATGCCCACATATTAAAAGAAGATAAAGTGGTTTATTATTTACAGATAGTAGGTGGCTTGCTAGCTTTAGTTCTGTCCCACTTAAAGTTTTCAGTAGGATCATTTTGACAAATACTTTGGATATCCCTTTACCATTTTCTGTTTGCTTGCACAATGCTCTGTTAGTACTAGTGGTTATTTCTGTACTGATGCTCATGTTGTTTTCTTATCAGGGATATCCTGGAAAGTATTATTGCCCAAGAATGAATAGCATGAATAAACCCACTTATGCTGCTATATGCACCCATTCACCCACAAAACCAGTTCTGATATTTGTTTCATCGCGTCGCCAGACGAGACTTACTGCACTTGACCTCATTCAGGTCAGGAACAATATCATGCTCCATGTGTGCCAAGTCTTCTTTTTTAGCACTTAGCTAAATTTTTCGTTTCTGTAACTAAAGTATGCAGCAGCCGATGAGCACCCAATACAGTTCCTGGCTATCCCTGAAGAATCACTTCAGATGATTCTTTCCCAAGTAACTGATCAGAACCTTAGACACACTTTGCAGTTTGGTATTGGGTTGCATCATGCAGGGCTGAACGATAAGGATAGATCTCTTGTTGAGGAACTTTTCGCGAACAACAAGATTCAGGCAATTATTATTACCAACTCGGGTTGCATGATTGGAAAAAAATGTTTCAAATTAGCTCTATCTAAAAAAAAGAAAAATAATGATATTTTGTTGCTCTATATGTCCTTTCAGGTATTGGTGTGCACCAGTACATTGGCATGGGGTGTAAACCTTCCTGCTCATCTAGTCATTATAAAGGTCAGTGAATGGTGCAGACTACTGTGGCTGACTGGTTTTCTATCACATTTATGTTGTTCTGACTACAGTTTGCCCTATCTTCTTCTTTTTGGTTTTTCTCCCTGATCACATTTATGCTCTCCTTGTCGTCTCCATTTGGGAGAAGTAGAAAAAGTGGGAGAAAATGAGGATATTTGTTCAAACTACCTAAGATTAGGTCAAACATAATTGCTCCTCATGCTTGTAACAAATGGTTTAGGCTTCCGTTTGCATACATTGACTTTTTGTGGAAACTACTATTGGATAAATTGCTAATTGAATACTGAGTCAGAGAAATCTTATTTATCTAATATCTATATTTTGGTGGATCTTTGGATCTTGCATGCTCTGTCCTTGCTTACTTTATCTCCAACTTCCTTAGTTACATTCATCTCTCACTACTTGGAAAAAGTAATCCCTTTTTTGCAATCTTGTGATCAGGGAACAGAATATTTTGATGGAAAAGCAAAGCGATATGTTGATTTTCCAATTACAGATATTCTACAAATGATGGGTCGAGCAGGACGACCTCAGTTTGATCAGCATGGGAAAGCAATTATTCTTGTTCATGAACCCAAAAAAAGCTTCTACAAAAAGGTATGAATTTTTGAATTATTTCGTGTATATCATTACATTGATTCTTTTCGCATCAAATGAAATAAGTGCTTGCTTGCTCTTTTCCCAGTTTCTCTATGAACCATTTCCAGTTGAAAGCAGCCTGAAAGATCAGTTGCATGATCATATCAATGCCGAGATAATCTCTGGAACAATTTGTCATAAAGAGGATGCCATACATTATCTGACCTGGACATATTTATTCCGCAGATTGGTATGCTTTTAGATTTCTATCGATTTGAATGAGTCAGTGTTCTATCAGGGACTACTTTGTCTAACTGGTTCGTGGGCACTTGTCTGTTATTAGCATCAAGGAGAAGTCTCTGCACTTAAGCTGTCTATTTGCTTCCTTTTTTTGCTTTTAATTTTTCATCAATAACTCCCAAGTATAGTAATTAGTCATCATCAAAGATTAAGATAAGATCTGTCACTTTTATCTGTTCCTGCAGAGGATTCCGTCTATTAACTCAAAACAAGTAGTTGGTAGAAAAGAAGGCATATTTGTATAATTAGTACATCATCTCAAAAGGCTAAAGGAATTTAAACAAGTGGAACTAAGTGCTAATTTTGAAAATACCCACATAAAATATCGTTTATCAGACAGAGCATACATGCTAAGTTGTAATGATAAGTAAAGACACTAGAATTGTGTTGGTTGTCTATTCATACTTAGTTTTATTTTGTCAACCGTTTTTTCCAGTCCTCTTGAGGTTTTATTACGAAATGGTGTTGTATTTCTTTGTTCCACAGGTGGTCAATCCTGCTTATTATGGCTTAGAGGATACAGATTCTGAAGTTCTAAGTTCTTACTTGTCAAGGTGGTGTGATTGATTTTGAAGTACTTATATTCGAGTGTGGTTTTCCCCCTGTTGTGAAATCCATGTCTCATTAATATTCTTTGTCAACAGCTTAGCACTGAGCACATTTGAGGATCTTGAAGACAGTGGTTGTATCAAAATTGATGAAGACAGGGTGGAGCCGACTATGTTGGGTTCAATAGCATCCCAGTATTATCTAAAATATACAACTGTATCAATGTTTGCTTCAAATATTGAAGCAGAGACATCACTTGAAGTTAGTTAACACCCATGATTGAACCAATATTTACACTTGCCTTCTTATATTTAATTTTTTTCTGTACTTATTTGATTCTTTGGTTAGGTTTTCCTCCATGTATTATCTGGTGCTTCTGAATATGATGAGCTTCCCGTGCGACACAATGAGGTAAGTTACTGATTTTCATAATCCAACTGAGGATTCCATGGGGAAGTTATCGTAATGTACAAGCTGTTCTTTTAACAACTATCTTAAGTTGAGCTACATAATAATTGATGCATAAAGCTCTTTTGCTTATGTTTTGATGCTTCATTCAGACATTGGTTTGATTGATAACGCATGATAATCTCGAATGCAAGTCCTTGTTAGTCATTGGTTTCTTGTTGCTTGATTTAACTCTGCATCTTTACAACATTGTAATGCTATATCAAGCAAATGACAATGGCCACAAGTAACATTATTGACCATTTTATTGGTATATAGATTAGTTGTTCCATAAGAAAGACATGAAATGGTTAGCAAGTATTGTACCATGTCACTAATGCAGGTTTCCTTGTCTTCGTTGGTTTATTGAAACCATATCATCGTTAGACTTTTTTTTCTCTTGATTTGTTTACGAAATTGCCAGCATAAAAAAGTTTCCATGAACCTTTCCCTGAGTGCATATGTTAGCCCAGATAGTTTGCAGTGTTACTTAACTTTTTAAACTTAGGTGATTAGCATGGCCATCTAAGTTATTTCATGAATATTTCTTTCTTTACTACAACATAATTCCTTCTATAGTTATTGGGTATTATATTTTTCACACTAATTTTGGCTTTTATTTCCCCTATAGGAAAATCACAATGCTGAACTGTCCAACAAGGTTCGATACATGGTTGACAAAAATCTTCTAGATGATCCTCATGTGAAGGCAAATCTTCTTTTCCAGGTTAGTCCCATCCTTGTTTTTGCCACATCAAACCCAATATCTTATTGGATAAAAGAACCGTAAATTAGACTGTAGTTAAATTAGATTGCGGGAGTTTTTTAATGCACTATTGATTAGTTCCTAAGATGGTTCTATTTTTGACATGTATATATTTTAACTGGATACAGGCGCACTTTTCCCGAGTTGAACTACCGATTACCGACTATGTCACTGATTTGAAGTCAGTGTTGGATCAAAGTATTCGAATCATCCAGGCAATGATAGATTTGTGTGCTAACAGTGGATGGCTCTCTAGTGCCATTACTTGTATGCATCTTTTGCAAATGGTCATGCAGGTACTTATAGTCCTATTATAATGCATTGCTTCTTTTTAATGATAAATGTCACTAGTTTATACTTTTAAAACTTGAGGACAGTGTAGGTGTCTTTATCTTCTTCTTTCTTGTTTGTTTGCTTTTGTGAGTATGTGGGTTAGGGTAGCTGAACTTGATAGATTGCTTTAAAAGATTGTTGGCTGGTCTAGTTTCTTATTCTTCTTTTGTTTAAGTGTGTCTTTTCTTTCTACAATATTGAAGTGTACCGTAAGTGCTGAAGCAGTAATCTTCCATTCAATTACTGTTATTTTCCGTATTGCAGGGTTTGTGGTTTGACAATGACTCGTCGTTATGGATGCTGCCATCCATGACAGATGACCTGCTTATGACTCTGGGTCAGAAAGGCATCTCAAATGTCCTGCAGTTATTGGATCTTCCACCTGCAACTTTGCAGGCTCTCACTAAAGGTGCTGCCCCGAGGTTAAATGAGGTACAGCCATCCGTTTCACTAGAGCAATTTTAGAACAATGTTCTATATCTCATGTGATCGGACATTGTAAATGCATTCCTGATTAAATAAAACCAGCAGCTTGTTTTCTCTTAAACAAATTGTTTCTCTAGGTGTAGCTTGAAAATTAAGTGATTACATTAACAAACAAATCTTTTGGATATTGCATCCTATGTGTTGCGTTTACTAACAAATGGATATCTTTTTGGTTAGTAGTTTAGGCCCAATTTTAGATACACTCAGTGGGTTCAAAGCTTATGATCGCGTCGAACGGGCCCCGGGTCCGGGGCCGGGACGTGACACTCTCCTTCTCTAATATATCAATAATCGTTCTCCTTTCACTTTGTTGTCCTATCTTTTCTTCAAAAACAACCAAACAAGCATGAGATTTTATATTTCCTTACAAGTAAATAACTCTTAGATAATAATTTCATTTATTTAAGTGTCATCCATTTGCTGAAGGCTAATATTTCATTTCATTTTAAAACCAAACATCCGGTTGTGATATATGCTTTACAATTGCAAACTTATTATCAAATGTCACCTAATACAAGATTGTATCGTTATCCCAACTATTGCTCTAATTCCGCTCTTTTATATATCTGCTTTTCTTCATATCCACAGGAACTGCATCATTTCCCTCGCATTCAAGCGCGGTTAAAGCTTCAGAAACGAAATAGTGCAGATAAATCTAGTGTTACTCTGAACATTAGATTGGAAAAGATAAATAGGCATAATAAGAGAATATCTAGGGCTTTTACTCCTCGATTTCCTAAGGTAAGTTTCATCTTTTTCTGCTGTTATTGATCATTTAGTAGAAAGAAGGCCGACCAACTGTCCTTGTGCAGGTAAAAGATGAAGCATGGTGGTTGGTCCTGGGAAATACCACAACCTCTCAACTACATGCATTGAAGAGAGTTACTTTCAGCTACGTTTTGCAGACACACATGGATATACCCTCAAGTGTGAACGACTTCAAGGTAAGAGCACTTTCTCCTCTTGGTATATTTTTCCTTGAAGCATAAATCATAGGATCAGAAGAAAGTCACATCTCTTAAACTTGCATCATTTATAGATCAAACTCAGATTTTTGCATGATGTGACTTGTTGGAATAATGTTGGATAACGTTTTGGATCAATTAAGAATACTCCCTGAGGTCTACGAAAAACAACCTGAAACCTTGAAACATTATGAAAGCTTCCCTGAGGTTTTGCAAACCATAACGAATACCACATAAAACTAATGGAAAATCGTTGATTTAGGCTGGTCTTTGTAATTTTCAAGATTTGCTTGTTCTTTTACAAACGTCCAGGGGGGTTTTGTAATTATCTGTAACTTCTAACTATGTTTTGATTTCTTCAAGTAGACCTTGGCGAACTTTCTTTCTCCTTTTCTTTTCCTTTCATTCCCTATTTTTTAACTAGGGAGTTTGTTCTTCCTCAGGGTATGAAGTTGATCATCGTTTCTGACTGTTATGTTGGTTACGAACGAGAGTACTCTATTGAACAAACTGTCTGATCTCAACGAGGATAATTACTATGGCTCCTTTATTGAGAATGCTGAGTCGAAATATAAAGTTATCTGTTGTATGTTTTTTGTCACAAAAGTTATTTTATTAGAACATATACATCAGGCATTGGTTGTATTATATTTTGGTCGCCAAGTTTCGTTGCAGAATCGAAATGTTCAGTTGTGGCATTGTTATGTTCTCTCCAATTATGAATGCTCTTTTCATGCTTAATTCCTATAAATTATCTTAGTCTACACGGTAATATTAGGATATGAATAGGACCCAAAAAAATAGGTAGACATCGATAAACAATTTTTCCCCAAACGGGGTCAATTTCGTGGATTTTCATTTGAATTGGATCTGAAGTACAGCTAAAAATTGGATCTGTTTCAATAGCTTTAATTGATTCAAATATTGAACAAATTGGGATATCTAAAGTTTAAATTTTTATTATATTTTAACAAACACAATACATGTAGTATTATATTTAGTGATGCAATGATCTCTGAAAAAAATTTACGGTTTTTCAATAGAGTTAATCAAAAGCTAGACTGAGACTGGATCTACTAAATGCAGCCTACGCCCTTGAAAAAATTCCCGAACCCCTTCGAAGTAACTGATGTTCTGAAATCCTAAAGGAAATTGAAAATCGTCAGTTGAACTTGTACCCTTACTTTCTATTTATGATGTACACACTCCTAAAAATCATATGTTATGTCGTATTCGACACCGTGTTCAAATATTTTTCTAGTGTAAAATGATGAATGTCGAAAAAAAATTGTGTCGTGTCCGCGTTTCATACCTTTCCATAAATATAAAAAAGATTAATTATAGCAAGACCCTCTGAAGTAAGGGTAGTTTTACATGTACACCCATTCAGTTTGTCTTACAGTTCAGTCCAACTATCAAACCTTTTTTAACAGAAAATGTTTCGCTATTTCAATTTTTATTAAAAAAATCTCTTTTGGTCCTAAAAGTATTACGTTTTTTTGGTTTTAAATCATATATGAAGACAAAACTTAATGCACTTTGCAAAGAAAACTCAGTTCTCAAGTTTCACTTACGAAAGTCCATTTTGATGAAGATTCGAACTTTTCCAAGCAAGAATTTTGAGGTTTAGAGATTCTTTTGCTTAAGAAAGTGGTCTTGTGTTTTTCTGATACAAAAAAAAAAAAAAAATGATTTTTTGTTTATAGTCACACGATAATCACGTGACTGATTTCAGTTAATTACTAACAGAAAGACCAAGGGACTAAGTTGGTATTTATTCCTGTTTTGTTATGGGGGGACCAAAAACGAAATTTTCCTCGTCACCTGTTTAAACTTGGATTACACTGCAGATCTAAATAAGCAAGAATGAAGAAATGCAGAATCATTTATACTCCAGAGATTTCATCGAACTACTTGATTAAGAAATACAGAACCAAAGACCCAAGTACCTGTCAGTTTTAGCCTTTTCCCACATTCGTACTTTTGTCTTCTTGTCCTACATTACCATCCTGATCACTAGAAATCAGTCACATTGTCATAGATCTAATTTGGAGCAGCTAATACCGTGTTATCCAAATTTATATAGTACAGACATTTACAATTTCTACTGCAGTGAGTGCTCATAAATTACATATCCTGCTTAAAACTGCACCATAAAGGTGCTGTTTTAGCAGGCATTTATTTACAAACCTAGCCCACCGCCCTCAACACCCCATTTCAATCATGTAAATTGGCTAATCCCAGTCAGTATCAAAAAAACCAGCATCTTTCATCTCTGAGTAGTATGCGTTATCCAAAAGCCAATCTTCTTCCTGCATATGAATTTAAATCAAATTTAAGTCAAATACCTAATGTGTAAGAAGCAAACACATGCAGAGCTCCTCTTAGTAGAGTGTACTTAAGACGTACCTGGAAAAAGTCGGCCAGGAAAGTAACATATAGGAAAGGCAGATAAAGCGAGTGACGGCAGATAATTATAAAATTGAACAACCTGAAAAACAATTTCATGAGATTAATGCATACTCATATAGAGTTTTAGACTATATATTCTTTGAATGATCAGGGGAAATATACACACCAAAGTCCAAACCTTAAACCTATTCCAGCCAGCCCACTAGCAAACAGTCCCACGAGATTTACTATGAACATGACGACGACGTAGTTGTAGAATGATGGCCTTGCTGCATTTTGTTTAATTTATTTGTGGATCATGAACAGTGTCAGCAAGTTAGTGCAAGGAAATAATCAAAATAAAAGTAGGACAAAACACCAAAGAAGGTTTAACTCACGTGGCAACTTGTCTCTCCACTTTGAATAGTGACCAAATAGTATGTAGCAATAGATTGCTGTAAGTACCAAAGTATGAAGAAACAATACACTCCACTTTCCCCAATTTGAAGCACTGGTATTGATGAAGAGAGGAACTCCAAATCCAAATATGAAGATTGCCTGCACAAGTGCAAAAGTTATACTCATGCTTCTCTGGGAAAAAAACAATCAGCAGAAAGTGAAATTAACATTTTTTGTAGGTTTCTCTGAAATTAATACAATAGAAAGCGGGGTACTTTGCTCCTAAAGATTCAAAATTGACCAATTCGATTCGGATCCAGGGGAAGGGAACAAAATTTTTCAGAAAGTCTGTTAAAAGGCAGCAGACAGTATGTGATTTACTTGTAATTGGATAATACCTCTCACAGTATTCCTCCAGCTTTTCCTCAATAACAAATGTATATTGAACAAAGAAATCAAAAATAAAAGGTCAAAGTATCACGAATAAAAGGCATCCAGTACCTGAATAAGTAGATCAACAGCAACGAAGGAACCTGAAACTAGGAAAGTGTGTGCTAGTGCTTCCAATCCATTAGCATAGTTCTCCTGGAGTAGGAACGCCACAATGCTAACTTCTAAAGATAGCATACCACATTCTGTAAATAATGACAATAGGTTCCAAGCAACCATCTTCTCAGAAGAGCACTGCCATCCCTGTTTTTCGATTGCAAAATCAATAAAGACAAAAAGTGGATACCTCATAATCTCCTATTTATGATATTATATTACTAGTACATCAACCCAAACAACTTTTCTAGGGAAAGGGACGTTCAACATCGAAGAAGACCAATCTCTTCAGATTAGAGTGCAAGGAAAATTCACAGAAAGTAAATCTTCAAAAGCATTTTCAGAAGACAAGTTTCTAGTCCAGTTGCTTTATGAAATAACTAGATTGAGTGGAAGGTAAGACTAACTATCAATTATCATTCAGTAAGATAGTGATAACATGTAATAAGAACTCATGTCAAGAGATCTGAATAACAAGGTAAAAGATCTTTAAGAGCAAAGAATGGAAAGAAAAATGTAGCAATTCTGGGAGAATGCAGATTTCAGAGATCAAAATTCCCCAATTTGAGACAATTATCAAACCCCATGAAAACTACTGAAGTGCCGAAAACCATAACATAACTTTGTACAGAAAATACCATGTACACTGAATCACAGAGACTACAGCTCAAATTCCAAGCAAAAACAAATATAAGCAGAAAAATTAAAAAAACTGGAGACCGAATTCCACCTGAAGAAGAGACCACGCCAAATTGACAAGGGCCGAGAACCATAGGAGCGCGTAGTACGCAATCATAACATAAGACTTCCGGTGCCTGAGCTTCTTGAGATTGCTCTTAGCCTGATACCCTAGGTACAACACCAACAAAGCCGACGGTAAAACTAGGGCTGCTTCCCGCCAAAAGCTGTTGCAACCCGCGCTTCCTGTACTGTACCATTCGGAGATTCCGCCGATTTCGCTCCGAACAGGGGGATCCGTGGTGTTTTCCGCCGAAGCGAGCGGGAGGGTTATATTAGGGTTTGACATTAATCGAATTCTATGAGAAAGTGATCGTCATTCAACCCAATTTATCAGAGAATACTCTTCATCAATCATCAACAGGAATTTTATTTGCAGCTGTGAATATCACTATATCAGTGATTGGTATGATGTGAGAGATGATGGGAAGTGGTGTTTGGTGTAATTTTGGAAATTTCTGGGTTTTTAGTTTCTGCTTTGTGGTGAAGAGAATGGATCTTGTCGGGTGTGTTTTGTATATTTGTATTAATATATTAAACTTTTTTTTTCGGGTTAAATATTTTTTTGTACCCTAAACTCTGGGCACTTTTATATTTTATTGTCTGAATTTTAAAATTTAAATAATTGGTGCTTAAATTTTATTTTTTTATAAGTTAATGTCTAAGATAATTTTTAGTGGAATCAAATAAAATATCTCGTTGTACTACAAAATACGTAAGTTGTACCAATTTTGTAGTACCGTTTCTACTTCTATGTACATGACAACTTGGTATCAGAGCAGGTTACTGCCCTCTCAGTTGCAATCGTGCAGCGTGGGTGGTGATGCCAGCATTACAGTGTTCGCCCGGGGCTAAGTTAAGCTAGCGCAAAACCAACCCACATGAATGCCGAGACTGCAGAGTGTGGTGGGATGTTATAGTCCTAGTTGGTTCTCACTAAGAGTATGGGATCTTAGTAATAGTTTGCCCTACATTGAATGTATAGGAATTAAATGTGGGGTTTATATGGCTAATGTATTCTCCACCCTTACAAACCAGCTTTTGAGGTGTGGCTTTTCCATGAATCATGAGTCATGACAATTCAACAGTATGTGCAAGATATTGAAAAATTCATGAAAAACATAAAGAGCAAAATCACACAGACAAGTTCATGAAAAATCTCTCTTTTCCATTTTTCTACCAAAAGAAAATACCAAAATCACACTGAAAAGTTTGTGAAAATTTTCTGTTTTCCATATTTCCACCAAAATCACATTGAAAAATTCATGAAAACACAAAGAGCAAAATCACACTAAAAGTTCGTGAAAAACATAAAATCAGTAAAAACTTAAATTACAAAATAAAGCCGAAAATCTAATATCACCCAGTTAAACCTAAATCTACAAAAAAAAACAGGCTTATAACTTCAACTTCTAAGTTAATTTGGTAAATAACTTTAATTTTTGAGAACAATAAAAGTCTTTTTGTTTTTTCCAACCACTCAACTCAACTATTTGTTTTCTTCGAAACACTTCACAATATTTTTCTTCACTTTTCATTTTCTTTTCCATAAGACAGTGAGTTTGCGCGTACATTTCACTAATTTCCCAAATTAATGTAAGGACTAAGGACTAAGACTCTTACTCAGTTTTCTTATTCAAGAAATAAGATATATATTCTTGAAACATAAACCCAAATTTGAACTTGCACAGCAAAAGAAAAGATTTTATATTAAACAATTGGTACAAGCACAAGTATTACAATACGTAGCACATAATTAAAAACAAAAGGCAACATTTACATTACGGACAGCCACAACAGAACTTAGACAAAACACAACAAAAAACTTATTCGAACAGTTGGAGCAGAATCAAACTGTTTCATTCATCCATGTCATCATCATCAATCTCCTCAATCTTCATCCTCTTCACAGCTTGGGCAGCATCAGATCGAACCCCATTCGGTAACTGAATCAATATATCGGACTTCTCTCCAGTTGCAGCATTCACAAGCCCTCCATTCTTCTCCACACGGTAAGTTAAATCTTTGCCGCCAATTGATGCATCTATATACACGGTCGAGTTCTCGTCAATCTCCTCTCGTACAAGCATTTTGGATAACTCAGTTACAACCCGTTTCTCCAACCATCTCCTTATGGGACGTGCACCGTAAACCTGAAAACATAAACAAGCAAGATCAGCTTTGTCCTATATTACAAACAAGTTCAATACATACAATTATGTACAATTATACTTACTGGATCATAACTTTCAGCCAATATGACATCAAGTGCTGCCTCAGTGACACCCAAAGCAATTCCCCTCTCAGCCAAACGGCTTGCAACATCTTTCAACTGGAGACGACACACTTTCCTCAATTGGTCGTGAGAAAGAGGGTCGAAAACCACTATCTCATCTAGACGGTTGAGTAATTCGGGCTTGAACTGCTTCCTCACCTAATATGCATAAAACATTAAAATTAAGTAAAAAATTCTACCGAGAAAAGAAGTAAGCATGTGAAAAAGTATGAAAACAAAAAACTACCTCTTGCATGACCATGTCACGAGCGCTCTCCATCGTGCACTTTCCCATCAATCCTCTCAAAAGATATTCAGCTCCAAGATTAGAGGTCATTATAATAACAGTATTTGTGAAATCAACCGTCCGACCTTGGCCATCAGTAAGTCTTCCATCATCTAAAACTTGCAGCAAAGTATTGAACACAGTTGGATGAGCTTTCTCCACTTCATCAAACAGAATAACACTATAAGGCCGTCTCCTCACAGCTTCTGTTAGTTGCCCACCTTCATCATGTCCAATGTAGCTGAACAAATGCATGCATGCCATCAGTGAGTTTTCCATTACAAATTTCGGATAAGCTAAAATAGAAGCAAAAGTTACAAAAATTGGTAGTAGTAAAAAAACTGCGGATGCTTGGAAAAAATGTGAAAATTACAAAAAGAAGTCAGTTGAGTGTTTCGGGAAAAAAAGAGAAGCTAAGAAGCACTTTTCATACTTGAAACCTGTCAGTTGTAATAAAATAATATGTCCTCAGGTGCTTCTAGCTCATTTCTGCTTAAAATAACAACAAAAATAGTTTTCCAAACACTCCCAAAATGCTGAAGGACAGCAAAAAGCGTTATAGTTTGCAAACACAACATAAAATTACTAAAATCTTGATTTGGAACTAGAGAGAACTCAAACTTACCCAGGAGGAGCTCCAATCAGCCGTGCAACGGAGTGCTGCTCCATGTACTCGGACATATCAATCCTGATCATCAAATTGTCATCATCAAAGAGCTGCTCAGCTAGAGCTTTAGCAAGCTCAGTCTTGCCGACACCTGTGGGGCCCAAAAACAGGAACGACCCCGTTGGCTGCTGGGGCCTTCCAAGTCCAGCTCTTGATCTCAAAACAGCTTCTGCAACAGCTGTTACAGCTTGATTCTGCCCCACAACCCGCTGATGCAGCCTATCACCGAGACCAATTAATCTCTCCTTGTCGTTCTGGCCTAGACGAGTGACAGGGATACCAGTCCATCGGCTCACAACTTCAGCAATTTGGTCGGGACCCACAGTTTCTGTAAGCATTCCATTTTCAGTTGCTCCAGCTTCTAGCTTGGTGATAGCAGCTTCTACTTCTTGGATTGCTCCGTATCTCAAATCTGCAGCTCTCGCTAGATCGTATCTCCTTTCAGCTTCTTGTAAGGCGAATGAGAGTTCGTCTCGTCTTTGCTTAAGTCTCCTCAGCTCATCGATTCTTTCCTTCTCTTTTCTGTATCTCATCATTAGTGGTTGCAGTTTGTCTCTCAAATCATCAAGTTCTTTCCTCACCTGTAATATTATTGAGTTAGATAATGCAACAAAACAGAAAACCTATTCAAAAAAGATTTGGCAAAAAGAAGAAATACTAACCTCAATGAGACGAGCTTTACTAGCTTTATCTTTCTCCTTCTCAAGAGCATGAAGCTCAACTTCCAACTGAATTCTCTTTCTTTCAAGATTATCAATTTCTTCAGGCTGACTATCAAGCTGAACTCTCACATTCGCACACGCCTCATCAACTAGATCTATTGCCTTATCCGGGAGATGTCTCCCTGTTTAAAAAATGTCAGATAATTCAGAAATTATTCCAGGTTCGAACCCAAAATAAATAAATAAATTTTTAAAAAGAATATAAGAAAATGCATACCAGTAATATACCGAGACGACAGCTGAGCAGCAACTACAAGAGCTCTGTCCTGAATTTTAACACCATGATGCCCTTCATACTTCTCCTTCAAACCTCTCAAGATACTAATAGTATCGGGCACACTTGGCTCAGCCACATAAACCTGCTGGAAACGTCTCTCGAAAGCAGCATCTTTCTCCACATATTTCCTATACTCTTCAAGAGTTGTAGCACCAATACACCTCAATTGACCCCTCGCAAGCATCGGTTTAAACAGATTGGCAGCATCCATTGATCCTTCAGTCCTTCCAGCACCAAGAACCAAATGAATCTCATCAATGAACAAAATTACTTTTCCTTCAGCTTCTTCAACTTCTTTCAGAACAGCTTTCAATCTCTCTTCAAATTCCCCTCTGTATTTCGCTCCTGCAATCAGAGCTCCCATATCTAGAGCTATAAGCCTCACATCAGCAAGATTGCTTGGAACATCACCACTAACAATTCTTTGGGCTAAACCCTCAACAACAGCAGTTTTACCCACACCAGGTTCACCAATGAGAACTGGATTATTCTTAGTCCTCCTTGATAATATCCTAACAACCCTTCGTATCTCTTCGTCTCTACCGATGACAGGATCGAGCTTTCCAGCCTGCTCGACAAGATCACGGCCATACGTTTTGAGAGCCTGAAAAGTGGAATCACCGGATGCACTTTCAACTTTTCTTCCCTCTTTGCCCCTCAGCTTCTCAACTTCTGATTTCACCTTGGCTGTCGTCACCCCTGCCTCTTTCAACAGGTCTTGGATCTGGGAATCTTCTAGAAGGCCGAGAATCAATTGATCGACAGCCAAATGAGTGTCTTTACGGGATTTTTGCAACGATTGAGCTCTTCTGATGGCTTTGATCAATGAACTGCTTGCAGGTATTTCGTCAGGTGGAGGGCTTTGCGAAGGAATTTTTTTCATAGCTTGGTTGATAACTCTTTCTACTGAATTTGCAGCTTCATCGCCCCCACCAGCTCCGGCAATGGCTTGCCTGAAAATGCCATTAGGGTCCGAAATTAAAGCTGCAGCGAAGTGAAGTGGGGTGAACTGAGCATGACCAGCGCTCATAGCCAGTTCATGAGCAGCTGCAAGAGCTTCATTGGTTTTGTGGGTGAATTTGTCAGGATTCATTGTTGTAATTTCTCCTTATGATATGATCTGTATAGAGAGAAGAAACAAGATCAGTCGAAATTTGTGGATACTGAAGAAATCAGAATTAGCCTTAGAACTAATTTCGCAGCCCATAAAACTTGATATTTTCGAGAAACTTCACAGATTCGACATCAAGATCATAGAATCATGCATGGCTGATGAACAATGTTAATGCAAATTCATAAGATGGCGATCTAAACAAAATCGACAACCATAAGGCCGAACCGACATTCAGAATGCATGCATTATTCCGCATCCGGGAATTCACCAAAAAATCAAAAACTGCAATTTCGACTCACAATTCATAAAGCAACTCATCCTAAGTCCTACCCTCCTTGGGATTAAATTTTCAGCCAGAATATACAACAAATTCAATCATGAACCACTTTACTACTAAACAGTCTAACACTACCGAAGAAAACCGAAACCCACAATCGCGACTCTGTTTCACTCCAAAAAACAGAGCATCAAGTAAAGCACCATCGGCACCCAACCTCCCGAAATTACGAAGAACAAAGAGCATAATCTTGTATGCATGTATAAATTATAGATTCCCTCAACCCAAAAAAGCAAAGAAGAGAACAAACAATAATAAAATGAAGAATCATACCTCAATGAGCAGAAATAGCGTTATGGGCTTTGAAGAATCAAAATTTCCTTAAGAAATGCTTGAATTCCAAAGAATGCGAGAGTGTTAAGAGCAAATGTCTGATCTTTTGTTAGATTTGCAGTGAAAATGTTTAAGGGCTGTGTGCGGTTTTTGTTGAGATAAACGATACGTCTGGAAATTTGAAGGCTGGGCTAGAAACTACTAGCTTCTGTTCTTTGTAGACGTTTCTCGAGAGTTCTCTTAGAACGGAAATTCCTATTTTGCCCTCCTTGATAAAAAAATCTTGAAGTTAGTCTCTCTCATTTTTGGAAAGATTCAGTATCACTCTTTAAACAATATTCTTTCTCCTTTTATTTTATTTATCTTAATAATTTCTTTTTTCATATTTTGATGGTAAAAATAAAAAAAAATTAAATCTCTAGCTTCATCTTCTTCTGTAGTTTTTATTTATATTTCGTGGTGGTATATTATTATTATTTTTTTTAAGTTTGATTCTTGTCACTGCAAATAGTCAAACACCAAATCTCCACATTATGAATAATATTTGATGGTCATTAGGTCAAAGCCAATGATTTTCATGGTGGTATATTAAAATAGTCATTTAGTAATATGTTATTTATTTTATTTAAATTAGTACTTTTTTATTCTAATATATTTTTTTGGATTCGAACAATTTCTAATTTGATTTGTGATAGTTTCATCAAACTTTTTGTATGTCATATTGTTGTCCCATTTATATTGAGTTTTTCTCTTATAATAACCTCAAGAGAAGGACTGCGGTGAATTTTAATTCAAAATTTCTATTGATTTCATTTTTTCCCTTCTTTTTAGTATAGAATTATGTTTAGCCTCTAATGTACGGATACTTCAAAAAAAATTATTATGCAGTATCGTGTATCGAACAAGATACGACGTTTCTGTAGTAGTAAATATCTAAAAAAAATTGTGTAGATGTGTTCGTACCGTATCGTGTTCGTGTCAATGCATCACAGTTTTTTAGCATAATTTATGTTTATGTGTAGGGTTGTGGAATTCTGATTAATCAGTCTTGGTGACAATAATTAATATCTTCAAAATTATATAAACAATTATTTTCTTTGTAGTGTTAGGCTTTGTTTAGTACACTTCTTTTGTTGTTATTTATGTCCCTTTTAAATAATCCTAAAGCATTGATAAAATCTCCCTCAATAATATTAAAAGCCAACATCTCATCTCCATGTTTGATTTTTGATATGTAAATCTCGAGTCTGGAGATGCAAAAAAGAGAATTCATTTTTTATTCTTTGGGTTATATATTTGAATTATAAATATATATAAATTTAATTTAAAATTATGTAATTATATTTAAAATATATATAAAAAACTTTGATAATTCTAATGGAACTCCTAATACTAACAATTTTAAGAATTAATATATAATAAATAAAATTAGAAGAACCTAGATATGAATATGACAATTTCGAGTACTTATGTGTAAGATTTTCTTTTTATAAATATACACAACTAAAAATAAATCACTTTTATTTTCCAAAATTGTCAAACTATGGACCCACCTCTGTTTCACGACACATGGCGGAAAACAATTGGAGCCCCATTTATTCCCCTGTGAAGTCCTTTCCAATCAAGCACGCCCCCAGCTTCGGTGCTTCCGAGCCTTAGCCTGGGCCCGAGCCTAACCTTCTCTCTCGCAGTTCGTTGAAAATTTCACTCACTTTATCTTTCTCACAGCGCGACACTTCGTCTTTCTCTCTAGGCACCCCCGCATTCCTTCTCGCCGATTCAAAACCCTAGAACAAAAATTCTCAGTATTTGAGGATCGATTTTCGCCTCCAATTTTATGTGTTCACATACATCATAATTTAAACGTAAGTCACCTTTTCAGATTATTTAATCTCATAGCAAACCCTATTTGTGCATTTATTTGATTTGATATTTTTTTGGCATACAAGTGTGTGGAATGGGGTGTGGGTCAGTAGAACGTCGTAAATTTTCATGTTTTGGTAGATAGCATGAGTTTGGTGTAGGGGATAGGGATTCGAGGAGTGTGAAAGGTTAATTTCCAGCTTGTTTATGATTCTGTTTGATTACAGGGTCAGTGCTTTCTTTTTTCTTTGGTATTTATAAACCATTAGCTGTTGTTGTGTTTTCGTGATCTTGCCTGTGTGACTGTGGGAAAGTTTCATTAAAGCCCATATCCCCTAAGAGTTGCTGCTCTAATTCCTCATTGCCCATGTACAGCAGCCTCACGCACTTCTCCATCTTCCCAAATTGGTGACTCTTCCTCAACGGCCACCACCTGCAGATTCGAAGGATTAGCTGTGTCATTCAAGGCGGTAATTTAGGGGCGCAAAAGTAGGATTAATTACCCCAGCTGATCGAGAATCTTCGGACGAAGTTTGGAAATTAAATCCACTCGTACGTTTCAGATTTTTTTCAAGCTGTTTCTTTTCGAAATTTTGCAAAGAATCCGGAAGTTGCCCCTGATTTCCAGTCGGTTTTGATCGATTTTGTGGCTGGTTTTGAAGGCTATACCATCTATGCCTGGCAACGAACATGGAGATAGGGTTCACAATTTCTTTGCTCAGGACAATTCGTCGCAGGGGCAGCATCAATCCCATGTAGCAGAAGAGAATTGGCCTGGGCTAAACAACAATTTTTGGGTTGGCAGCCAGAGGCAAATCGATGCTCTAAATTCTAATAGTAAAAATTACTCTCAACAAAACTCAGGTATTACCTTGCTGCTTCAGTATCGAGTTTTAAATTGATTCTATTTCTTTCTGGGTACTTCCCCTTAATTAGTTTCTATATATTTTTTGTCATTTGTCTTTCAAAGCCCTCCTTTTGACACACACACATATATATGTATTTATAGTTCCCTTTTTGATATTTGTTGTGGTTGCATGAGCAGATGTAGACAGAGGACCGGCCAGCTATCCAGTTCATGCGACACCTGGCTTCAACTTTTCTCAACCAAATCCGAGGCCTGACTTTTCCAGAAGCCAGTCCCTAAGTGAACAACAACATTCAAATGGCTTTATTTATGGAAATCAATTTTACCAAGCTAGGCAGAATGAAGCGAACTTTTTGGCAGTGGATACAGATTCTGATCATCGTCACTTGGTAGCCTCAAGAGGCCATGAACAACAAGCAAAAGCTTCGGATAGATTGGAAACACCCGTCCCTCCTGTAAGTTTTGATCTATTTGGCGGGCAGCAGCAGATGAGCCATCAGCAAGCAAGCATGCTGCAGGCTTTCCAGCGTCAGCAATCTGGGCTCAATGATATGCAGCAACTTCAACAGCAGCTCATGATTAGGAAAATGCAAGAGCTTCAGCGACAGCAGCAAGTTCGACAGCTTGGTATGAGGCCTCAAAATCTGATTAACAGTGCTCCTAATTCTGATGTTTTACAGTATCCTTTGACTGCTGAGCCTGGTCCAAACTGGCTGAGCTGTGGTTCTTCAGCCATGTCCAGTGGCCTTGTATTTCCTCCAAATGTGGGCCAGACACAACATTTAATGGATTCGATGCCTCAACAGGTTGATCATCAATCACTTTATGGGGTTCCTGTTTCGAGTTCAAGGGGTTTGCCTGTTAACCAATATTCTCAGATGATGACAGATAGATCTTCAATGCCACAAATGACAACTTCTAGTAACTCCCGTCACAGTAATCAACATAATTTTTTGTCTGATGGACAGGAAGGCACTTCCATTTCCAGACAGACATTTCAGAATGAAAATGTTGGACATTCTTCTTCTAGTCAACCGTTAAATACTGGGATGATGGATATGGGGAGCCTCCAGCAAGTGAATGCCATGCAAAAAAATGCACCTCAGCTGGAGTTTCTAGGGAGACAGGAGCCGGCTACCACTCGACTGGGGACTCCACATGAAAGATCTACAAGGGAAGTCTCTTCATCTCAGAATGAAGCTGCTCTAGACCCAACTGAAGAAAAAATTTTGTTTGGATCAGATGATAATATATGGTCTGCGTTTGGCAAAAGCCCTGATATTAGTGGAGAAACTGGTAATTTATTTGATAATGGTGGGTTATCGAATGGGTTTGCGTCCCTTCAAAGTGGTAGCTGGAGTGCTCTTATGCAGTCTGCAGTTGCAGAAACATCTAGCAGTGATATGGGGCCAGCAGAGGAGTGGAGTGGTTTGGTTTTTCACAATACTGATGATTCTTCAGCAAACCAGCCCCCATCAATGCACAATGACAATGTTAAACCAGCTTCTTTGCATGATGACAATATGAGAAATCCTTCAGCATTGGGTTCTAGGTCCATTCCTTCTCCTGATAATGTAAATACTCATAATGTTATGGGATTGCCTCAATTCGGAGACCGTTTTCAGAACGAATCTGGTGAAAGAGTGCTGAATGGTGCGTCCCAAAGATTTGGACAGTCTCTGAATGGAGCTAGCCAGTGGCCAAGTCGGAGTCCGCTACATAAATCAGTTGCTGAAGGGAGTCTAATATATGGAAACGCTTCACATGATTCACTGCATGCAGAAAGGAATGCCAAGACAATTTCCTCAACTTGGGCTCCTGGACAGAGTGGAACTAGACAACAACCTAATGGTTGGAACACTCTGGAAGCTGTATCACCTGCTGGAGATAGAGTGTTGAATATTCATGAGGTTGAGAAGTTGCCACAAAGTTCTCAAAACAACCAAGTGAAGGTAATGCAAGGAGAAGCGGTACCTGGAAGTTCTTTATGGAATTCCAGTTCTGTATCAGGTTCTGCTATTGAATTTGCTTCTATGCGATCCACAGTTGGAAATCACCTAGCTAATAAGGGTGTTTCGAGTTTGAGTAATACCTCTGCTTCAGCAGCAAACTCATGCAATGCCAGTCCCTTTGTCCAAAATAATTATTTAGTCAATCAGTGGAAGAATGCTGATCCTGCAGCTAAACTCAAAGGGGGTGAAAGCTTGGGGAGAATGCTGGACCAGGTGGATGTACACAATCAGGGCTTGGATCCATTAAATAGCATTGTGAAAGATGATGCTATGAAACACGACATGGAGAATTCTGCTATGAATGAGAACTCTAGTGACAGCCACCATTCAAACTTATCTCAGCATACTTCTGGTGGGTTCAGAGTAAGTGGATTGGTGGATGCCAGTGATTCAAAATCTCAGCTTTTTGGAAAACAAAAGCCAACTAATCAGCTTGCTAGGAAAGCTCCCCCCAAGTTTCAGTATCATCCCATGGGAAATTTGGATGAGGATGCTCAACGTTCCCATGGCCTGAAGCAGCCTACACAGGTACAGGCTATGTCCTTGCAGAATAGCCATTTTGGACAGTCAAATTTTTTTGGTCAGGTTCAGAGAGATTCTATGGTAATAGAAAAGGTGATTTGTGAATTACGCTTAGTATGTATATAGGTAGTTGACAACTACTTTGATGAGCCAGAAATCATGCATATTGTTTTATCTACAGGGTGAACTTCAAAAAGACAATAATGACCCTGCCGATGAGCGTTCCCGTGACAGCTCTCCTGGTTATGGGCCTAATATGTCTGCTCCCTTTAGTCGAGCGCCAACAAAGGCTTCCACACCTGGGTACTTACAGTTTTAATTTATATTCCTTTTAGTATTCACATATTATTGTGATACCCTTCTAACTGTATCTTTTCCATCCAGTCAAAACATGCTGGAGCTTCTTCACAAAGTGGATCAATCAAGGGACCATGGTGGCGTGATGCATTCGAGTTCATCTGAACGCAATGTATCATCTCATCCGTCTGATGCAGAAAATGTAGCTGGGTCTGTTAGTCGCCACCAACATAGTCAATCGTCTCTCTCTCAAGGTTTTGGATTACAGCTTGGTCCTCCATCATCATCTTCTCAAAATGCTCAAAGCATTGTGAATTCACTAAATACAAGTCGTCCAAAAATGGGAGAGAAAAGCAATCTCATGGTCCCACCATCTTCAGTACATTCTTTACGATTACCTAATGAAGAATCCCAGAACGAATCTGAAAATGAAAGTACTATAGGTCCAGAACCTAATAGGAACGGAAACCCTGTGTTTAAGGCGCGTGGCAACTATCATCCAGCATTTGGTTCTGACAATCCTTATGGGAGAAGTCAGCTTCAGAATAAACAATTAACAAGATTAAGTGGAAAAATGGCTATGAATCAGCACATTGATTCATCTTTCAGCAGTAATGCTTCACAACCTATGCAAAAAGGATCTCCACAGAATTTCGTACCTGATGCTTCTCGCAATATTCAAAAAGATAACCTTGCATCACCTGTTCAACAATCTGGTCCTTATGATGTACATGAAAGAGGTTCAGCTGCAACTGCATCAGCCAGGGATCAAATGCGGAGCTCTCAACACTTTGGCATTTCTCGACCGGGAGGTTCAAGCCAGACACCGCATAACATATGGACCAATGTTCCTCAATCTCATCATACTCTGACTCCTCAGTATGCAAATGGTCAGCGACGTTTTTCAGAGCCAACCCAGCCAAATATTGTGGAATCAAGTTCTCAACATGATCTGGGTGTTAGTAAAGGGGGCAACATTTCATCTAAATCACATGCTTTTCATGCAAGCTCTCCGGATATTATTGATGGGGAAGAGCGTAGTTTGAAGGAAAGATCTGGACAGTTATTACCATCTGCAAACATGGACTCAGGTCCAAAAATGGAAGAATCACAGGGAAAAGCATCCTCCATTCATGATCTGGATGATTCTCCTGTTAATTCTGCTTCTGCACAAAAGGATATTGAAGCATTTGGTCGATCGCTGAAACCTAATATGTTCTCTAATAAAAATATTGCCTTGCTAAACCAGATGAGGGTCGTGCAGGATGTGGAGACTAATTCAGGCATTAGGGTCTCAAAGAGAATGGAAGGTCCAGAAAATGATCATCAAGTAAATTTGACAGCAGCACAGAAAAATGAAGATAATGTTGGAGATCCATTTGGTTCAAGTACTGGAGTTACTTCTGAAGATTCTACGATGACTAACTTGCCTACGCCATCTGCTATCTTGCAGAAAAGCACTCCTCATGAAAATGTTTCTACGCAGGATATTTTGGCAGATGCATCTCAGAGGAAACTGTCTACAGATACTACTACTTATGTCAGAGACGAGAATCATCAGGTTAGCCCCCAGATGGCGCCTTCCTGGTTCAACCAGTATGGGTCCTTCAAAAATGGGCAAATATTGAACAATGCACACAAAATGACATCCTTTAGATCGGGAGACCCACCATTTGCTCTTGGGAAATCTTCTACCGATCTTGATGTTCCTAATTCAGAGCAGAAAAGTGCTACTTCTTCCATTGATTCTTGTCGAGTTGGTACCACCCTTCTAAATTCTGCCTCCACATCAGTAACAAATAGCCATCTGTTTTCCCCTCAGTCGTTGCAGCTGAATGTCACTGATCAGCATGAGGTCATTTTGAGATCCAAGAAGCGTAAGATTGATACCTCTGAACATCATCCTTGGTGTAAACAAATATCAGATGGTTCACAAAATATTTCGGCTCTCAGGTAACTGCGATTTAGCTTGGTTTCTGCTTTCTTTTGTGCCTTGCATTCTGTTTACAGACTTTCATTCATAATTCTAAGTGAAGTCGCTTACATGATTCAGGGAATTTAGTTGCATTTATGTCCTTGTGTTTTTCTAGTACCTGTCTGTTGGTCTTGCTCCAAAATTTAATTTGTTAATCAGAATGAATTTTACTGCATGCAGTGTGGCAGAGGCAGACTGGAATAAGGCGGCAAATCGTCTTACTGAAAAGGTGTGATGAGATTGCTATCTGTTTTCACCTCATTGATGGCTGGCGTCAGTTCTTATGGGATTAACTACATTCATTATCTCTTTACTGATGACAGGTTGATGATGACGTGGAATTTATGGAAGATGGATCTCCAGTGCTTAGATCAAAGAGAAGGCTTATCTTGACGACACAGCTTATGCAGCAATTATTTCGCCCTCCACCAGCAAACATTCTCTCTATTGATGCTAGTTCTGAAGCTGAAAGCACAACTTATTCTTTATGCAGGGTAGTACTAGGAGATACATGTAGCTCTGTTTCTCGCTCAAGTGGTCTCAGTGTGCCTTGTGACATTGTGGACAAGTAAGAACTCACATGGATATTCTTTAAATTGGCTGTTTCATGCCAAATGGTTGGATCTTATACATTATTTCTGTAGTCATTTATTTGTTGATTTTCTCCAGTCTAAAGAATTATTTGTTTTCTATCTTGTAGACATCCACTTAAGGGCAAACTAATTGGTGACCCACGTTTTACGGAAATTATTGAAGAGTTGTTGGGAAAAGCAAAGAAGCTAGAGAGTGGTTTCTTGAGGTAAAACTGTGCACCTTCGTCTGATTATTCTGGCTTTCATTGTGCTTGGACTTAACTCTATCTACCCTGTGTCATTCTATCTAGTTAGTCTCAAGTTATTTTAGTTTGCCTTAATAATCACCTTTGTCATCACAGAGAGTAGTAATCAAATCCATCTTTCAGA
Organism: Verbena officinalis; assembly: GCA_958496215.1. Taxonomy (NCBI): domain Eukaryota; kingdom Viridiplantae; phylum Streptophyta; class Magnoliopsida; order Lamiales; family Verbenaceae; genus Verbena; species Verbena officinalis. Next base: position 6,373,392 of record OY292385.1, read on the forward strand.
TATTGATTGTTTTGTAGGATGCGTATGGAGCATGAAATCAAATCCATCTTTCCATACATTGATTCTCAAGCCTTCACTTTGTTACTTACTTCCCCCCCTCCTTTTTGAGTGGGAAAGGGGGTATAGTGATTAGGCTTTTGTGTGTGGTTCATTTTTGTTTGGATACACTTGCACCTTCCATTTCTTTTTAGGCTATTCCACCTGATCATAACATGCATTCTGTGTCTGCAGTCTGGAGAAGAGTGCATCAATATTGGACTTAAGAGTGGAATGTCAAGATTTAGAGAAGTTTTCTATTATCAACCGATTTGCCAAGTTCCATGGTCGTGGGCAAAATGATAATGTTGAGACAGCATTAAATGATGCATCATCAGCTACTCAGAGACCTTGTGCCCAAAGATATGTAACTGCTGTGCCCATGCCTAGATGTCTTCCTGACAGGGTACAATGTCTATCACTATAATAATTGATTGATTTATTTTTCACATTCTTGTGGTCAACCCAACCGTCTCGTCAGTTTATTACTGGCTTTTGGGCCGAGAAGTAGAACCACACGTTTGGATTGCAGAAGGATGGACATGATGGAGGCTGTTTAATCTTTTCAATTTGGCGATTGATTTTGGATAAAAAAAGAGAAAAATTAGGGCATTGATGTCTATTGAGAAGTATAGGGTTCAGGTCATGTACATCTCTGTGGAAGTGAAAGGAATTTGGGGTTCCCCAATCATTTTTTGCCAAAAGAGGGGACAATATAAGCGCGGGCGATATTGCAGTTATATCCACATGTAGGTAGAGAAATATCATTATATGTAGATTCAATATTTGTTCTTTTTGGTTTGAATATATGAATTTATTTCCCAACCTGCAAATTCATCGTAATGGCAAATGGCGAAGGTTAAATTGCTGGTCACCATAAAGTAGGTATAGAGTTCAGTCTGCTTGTTGGTCTGTTAAGAGTTTTTGCTTAATTTAGGTATAAAATGTTCTGATACCGTTCTACAATTGTCTTGTATGCTTTCAGTTTCGAGTAATTTAAAAAGGAAACTGTGTTGTAATGTACTTGACCTGTTGCAGGTCTTGTTTCAGGGAAGAAGCTCGTTTCTTGTTTTGTTAAATTACTTTTTTTTCCGGTTAATTTTGTTAAATTACTGGTTTGATAGTTTCCTTTTCCCTGATATTGTTATCCTGTTTTTCTTTTAACATCTGATATTTTTGGCTATGGACTTGTTGCTAAGATAATGAAGGTAAGGTCAGTTTTCATCCTAGAAAATTGTAAATCTCCATATGTATTTAGCCATCAGTGTACTTGAAATCTTGGGAAAGACTAAGCTGCTGCAAAGTTTGAAAAACTGAAGAATCTATGTAGGGGCATGAGGATTCAGTTATTCCCTATGATGCATGAACTTTAAAAAATCTTATTCTGCCGTGTCATGTCGTGTACGGCACCGTGTTGGATACATGTGGGATGTGTTAGACACTTTTCTAGTGTAAAATATCGAAAAAAATCTGTGTCGTATTCATGTTGCTGTGTCTGTATTTCATAGGTTATTGCAATACATCAATAATTTATATGCATTGTCATTTATCTTGTGGTATAAAGCATAACTGAGAACCTTGTATTTATCTCATGTTCTAATTAGAAAAGGAGAAAAATATTGATTTCCTATGTTATGTGGAGACGACGACACAAATTTATTTTCTTCCATAATTTTATTCTCTCTTTTCTCCTCTTACATATTTTTCTCTCTCCTCTTCGTAACTTATATTTTTTAATCAATTTTTCTACCTGTTCTTATTTAACCCTCACTAAGTAATTTAATCAATTTTTTAATATATGAGGGGCTCTTTCAGTCCTCAACCGGTTCTTAGCAAAAAAATAAAAAATTTATTATTCTATTTATATATTTTTTTAATTATATAATTTTTACTTTATTTAATTTATTTTTCTTTTATTACTCATTAATTTAGTTATAAAGAAATTATATTTATATATTATTTGATAAGTCTTATAATTGTACACTATTAATTTAGGTATGTAAGTAAAATTTGAGTTTTTATTTTACACACATTAAGTTTGGATAATGTTTAGTAATAACCAAAAAACGTAATTCGTCAGTTGAAGGGCCAAGCTATCAAGTAATGTCACGAAGGAATTTCCCGAATTGGTGTGCAAAAATCCGTATATTTTCAATATGGTGCAAAAATACGAGTTATTTTTAATATATGGCAAATTGGGTTCTTATCACCGAATTCTTCACGTATTTTTATTTTTGAGGAACCGGTTAACTATAAACCGATTTCATTATGAATCTAATTTAATATGAAACCGGTAAGCTAGTTCCCGATTTCAATATGAATTTAATATAAAACCGGTAAGCTATTCCTCGGTTCCAATATGAAATTCATATTGAAACCGGGGAATAGTTTACCGGTTTCATATTGGTTCCTCAAAAATAAAAATACATGAAGAATTCGGTAAATAAGAACCCGGTTTGCCTTATATTAGAAATAACTCATATTTTTGCACCATATTGGAAATATACGGATTTTTTCACACCAATTCGGGAAATTCCTCAATGTCACGTATAGATGAGGGGCCAATTATTAATTAGTCTGTAGTATAAGGATCAAATTATAGTTCAGCTATAGTTGAAGGACCAGAATGCAATTTATCTTCTATTAAGGAGGAACCGAGGAAGACAGTATTGAAATCAGTTCAGAGAAGCAGAAAATAGAGATGGCGTCTCAATCTAACGATCCACGGCAACCATCGGCGGCGCGGCCGTACAAGCCGCAGAACATCGCCCCAGAAGACCTCCCCGTCGATTACTCCGGCTTCATCGCCGTCGTTTTTGGAGTCTTTGGCGCCATGTTCCGGGTTCGATCTCTCTCTCTCTCTCTCTAATCTCCGATCTAATCTGCTCTCAATTTCATCTTCTCATCACGGAGGTCGATTCATATTCTTCAATATTGAGTTCTAACTTATAATCTCTTTTTTTGCAGTACAAGCTTTGCTCATGGCTAGCAATTATATTCTGTGCACAATCGCTTGCAAATATGAGGAATATTGAGAATGATCTCAAGCAGATCACCATGGCCATGATGTATGTTATTCTTCCTTAGCTAATATATTTGAAGAATTCAAGTGATTTAGTATTTTATTTGTTTAATTTTTACTTCCTGAATTTAGTTTTACACTTTAGTCTTTGAGTGATGGTGAAAAATGGCGCAATATTTTCTCGTGGAGCAAATCCCTTAATAAGATTCGTAGGTTAAAGGACTTCCGTATTTCTTATGTATTGGGCCTTTCCATAGCTAGTTGAATTAGTGTGAAAAAAACTATGTCGCAGGGAGAAATTTCTTGAGCAGTAGAGTTGCAATCGTAATGTCCAAGGTTAACTCATGTAGGATAATGCGAACATATGATTTTATGATAGAAGAAACCAGTTACAGTCTTACAGATGAAGTCCTTTCATCAAATCTTAACTCTTTTAGCTTCAGTACTTAGGTCAGACTTTGTTGTCTTTGCCGATTGCTTTCCTAGTCCAAATGTGCTGCCATTATTAGCTGTTTCCTATGCAAATTGCATTGGTCAATACGGTGCATACTTTATTACTTCATTACAGATGCTGATAGTATCTGAGTTCTTCAGCCAATCTCTGTGCAGCCTGATTTTTTCTAGCTAAATATTTGCTGCCTGCACCTTTTGTTTTATTGACAATCACGTTGAAACTATTGGGATATCATAACTGAATCTAATTGCCCCTGTGAAAAACATAAAATGTAGGGTTAATTACATTTAGACTCCATGGGATTTTGCTATACTACAAGTCGTAACCCTCTTAGTCAAACAATGGCACTAATACCCTACAAGAGTTTCATAATTACAAGAAACATCCAAGCGTTCTAGACCTCCATCAAAATGTTAACGGAATATTCCGTCAAAAAATCCTAAAAAATTGGGTGTTTTTTGTAATTGTGAAACTCCTGTAGGGTGTAAGTGTAATTGTTTCACTAAGATGGTCTTAGCAAACTCTGATGGGTGTAATTGACCATAAACCTAAGCTGGGTGTTTTTGTAGTTTAGTGAAAGATATTTGTAGTTATGTCTTCGGAATTCAGACCAAATTAAGACTACTGAATATGTTTGTATGGTGAAAATATATGCTTTCAATGATGCTTGGGAGGTTGTAAAGTTACTTGTATTTACCTTCTCTACCCTTACAATTCTTGCCCTATGTCTTTTCTCCAGTAATTTTTCTGTTATCTTTGGGCACCAGGTTTGGTATTATGGGATTGGTGACGAACTATATGGGATTGGGGCCTCGTCCAAACCCCAAGAGTTAGTATCTTTGATATCAGATTTCAGGTGTTCGAAGCTTTCACCTCGGCAAGCCTGCAAAAAAGCAGCAGCAATTCATTTAGCATGTCGTATTAGCTTTCCTTTCTTTAGTTTCTTGTTTCCCTTGTTGGAGGGTGATTTTTGTAATAACTTGAGTTGGGTTTAGATATGGAGATTTTTGTAGAAAATGCTTGCCTATGACAGTATCTCATAATTACAGTAAAAGTTTCTGATTTGATGGTGGTGTTATGAGATGTGGACCCTCAAATAGAGATTTGGAGGTATACTTGATTTAACGAAACATTTGATTTTTGTACACATTTATAGTCCTTTAGATCCCATTTTACTTATCATGATTCTGTCCACGCATCATTGTCTTTTTTTTTTTTTGGTTCTACTTTTTATGAGTCGAAACGGATTGGATCACTAAGGTACAAAAACTCTTCCTACTAATGAAATCAGCATTATTGTTTATATGTGTCGCAATTGGATTTCTTTCTGGCCAAAAACTTCAAGATGCATTCTATTAATAGTTACTAAACTCCAACAATTTAAGCATTTGATATGTGTCCATGCGTCATAGCTTTTAAGTTTTAACTCTCCAAACAAAACTGTCATTTTGTGTAAACTCTTTAATTCTTGGTTAAATACCTACGTACCTTAGCTTAGATAGGAACTGCCACACAGAAACAAGAGAGAACGCTGAGAAAACTCCATACACAAGCATGGCGTCCTTACACTAGCTGATGAAGATATTGAAGGAGAGAGAAACCAATGTTGGTCTGGCTGAAAAAGGTCAGAAATCTAACATACAAATATTTATAAACATTATTGGATAATTTCTAAAAATGAAGACATTTATAAGTTTAAAAGAGGTTGTGCTGTTTTACAATTTTACCATTGAAACCTTGCAACCTTACACTTATTCCTGAATGGGATATTTATAAGGTTTTTCAGGGTATTATATTTATATTTTTATATCTAATGGGGTATTTATACGCATAATTTATTCCTTTCTTGCCTTTAACCCACGGATAACAAAATATATTTGAAGAATTGGAACTTTGCCTTAAATGTGACGTATCATCATCAACACTGAAACGACCTGATCTTACATATTGTTTGCTCCTCAAAACAAACTACAAATATCTAAACAATTAAAATATCTAAAAAGAGCTACGATTACATTTCCCTCTCGTAATTTTAACTAACACCCACTCTTCTCTGACAGTCTGCCAAAAGTTAATAAGAAAAAGCTTATTAGTTCCAACTTTACATACGAAAAAGCTTTGGATCGCGTGGATAAAAGAATGAATAATAAATAAATGTAATATACACAAATTACTTGTTTCTTGAACTATATATATCGTATAGACACAAAACCAAAATAAAGAAAATAAATAGGTAAAAAGAGTCTAAGCAAAACACAAACTTTTTTTAAAAAAAAAACACTACCTTAAATTGGTCTTCACCACTAGTCATTGCATGAAATTCTTGCATCTTCCAATGGGTTTTCTTTTTCTTAGAAAGATAATCAAAAAGTTTCTTGAAACCCAAAAACTTTCCATTGGTATCATAAATTGATTCATCTTTACCACTAGATCTCCAAAACCCTAATCCATTTCCTACTATTCGAATCTTTTCATCCATTTGGTTATAATCTTGTTCGTCAAGACATGCCAATTTCATTTGGTTTTGTAACCTTGGATCATGCTCTTTGTCTTGCTCGACGATTCTGAAGTAATTTTTGCCGTCTCGACGAATGAAGAGATACCATTCTCTGTTGTCAAGCACGTCCTCCACTATACATGAAGAGAGACAAACATTAACATCTATTAAACCAAAAGTTAGAAAATAAATCTAAAAATACACATAATTTTCCATATGGGATAGTTACACAAACCACCAAAAACCATTGAAACCTTACAAATATCCCCAATAAACTAAAATCTTACAAATATCCCCTCAAGGATAAGTGTAAGGTTGCAAGGAGGTTGCAAGGTGGGTTTTGTGTAATTGACCCTTTCGAATAAAGCCAAACACTGGGAAAATAAACACAGAAAAAGTAGTAGTATTTATTGGTTATGAATGTTATATACACAACCTTCTTGATACAAACAAAAGTACTTAAATGTATTCTCGTACCAATTGTGTTGGGAGGTTTACTATAAAAGTGATTTTCATCAATATCTTTTACAGCATAACCAGGTACATGTTTGAGAAAGATTTTGTTCATCAAAAAACATGTGATCAGCTCTTGATCGGTGGGAACAAACCTGTATCCCACCGGTAATTCTGTAAAGATCTCATTAATATCATTCGCCATTGATTTCGATCTCCACTGGCTATATATCTAGCAAGCTACACTGTACTAACAAAATGGAAAAAATTAATTGAGATAACTCAATGGTTAAATCTGAATGCACACTGCATGTGTAATATATATATATATATATATATATATATATATATATATATATATATTATATAGAAGGAGTTTTTGAGTTAAGAAATTCTTCTCAGTAGAATCCTAATAGCATTATGAGAGTGGAAGATTTAATTTCCCGATTCGGTGGAGTAGTTTTTTTTCAATTGAAGATAATGTTGAGTCTTGGGAAAGAATTTAAAAGAATTTGACTTTTAATTTATAAGTTCATTTTTTTGGAGTGGAACTCTTGGCCAACTGGATTGTCCAAAGGGATAATTTATATACACCCCTTGACTTAGGGAAAAATATACCAAAAGCCCCTCGACTATTGAAAATTATAGAGATACCTCATCGACTATGGTTCTGTCTAATACTAATTAGGTCATGTCGTAAGTTATTTTCTTGTTTTCAAATAGACGCTAAATTTTTATTAACTAAATAACAACTCGATCTCATTCCACGTATCGGTATAGCAAACACTATATATGACAAAAATGTTATGGGTAATTTATTCATTTTGTAACTTTATGTTAAGATTTTTAGGTTGTTGATAGGGTTAGGGGATCTGTTTGTAATTTCTAATAGTCGAATGAGTGTTGCTATATTTACCTCTAAGTCAATCAAGGGTTTAAGTGTAATTATCCTTCGTCCAAATTGTCGATTTGCTGCAGAGGTTAAGTCGTATAGGAGTCCATTTGTGTTTTTAAGCAGCATTGAAGTGTAAGTGGTGGGGATTCGGAGAAGCTTCGGGTGAAATTTAAGGGAAAATCTCGCTTTTTTACCATAAATTACGCAGGTTTTATATTTGGGTATATTTATTATGTGTTTTTTATATAATGTTCCATAAAATTTAAAATATTTCACGTTATAGTCCAGATCGTTCTGCCCACTAAATAATTTAGCGGAAATTTTCCGTTAGTTAAACAAATTTAAAGGAAATTTTTTCGTTAGTCAATTGATAGAAAATAAGGTGTAGGACATAATGTGATATTTTTTGGATTAATGAGATATCATATAAGAAACCCATAATGAATGGTACTGAATGTGAAAACGATATTTTATTTGACCAAATGTAAAAATGACATATTTTACGGGGCCTAATTCCGAAACCGGCAAAAACGCAAATAGGAGGTTTGAATAAGCTCTGATCCTGATAAAACTTATGTGGATGAGTTCGTGATTAGGACTAGTGCACCAGGGGTATAGTTAACTCCGATCCCTGCAGTTGCAATGATGATATTCAACTAAATCTACTAAAATATTTTTTAAGTTTTCATTGGAAAAAAAAAGGACACCAAAAATGCTTATTCAGAAATGATTGGGTACCACGATCGTTCAGTGGCAACGGTTGGATATTAAATTGCAAAACACAATATTGAGTACTTTAGTATAACTAGCTTTAAAATCAATGTGATTTAAAAAATATGATGGGGGAGAGAAGAGGAAAGATGGCTAAGTCATAGAAAATTCACCATAAGAAAAAATTAATTTTTATGATACACAAATCACAATAGTGAGAAGATAATGTTATCTTGTCACTATTGATGATTAGCGAAATACCTATGATAACAACTCAACGACCAGTTTCTTTTTATTACAAAACTGCATTAATAACTTTTTTATCACCAAGTTGTCACTTTATGTATTACGAATTGTATATTGTGAGAATAAAAAAAAAAAAACTTTTGTCACTATAAAAATATATTGCGACACCATAAAAATTATTGTAACAAAATGAATTTAACTTAGTAACAAAATTAAAGGTGTTATCACTTAAATATGTATCATTGGTGACAACTTCCAATTTACCAATGTATGAATGCCTGTGCAAATTAAAAATACATTTTTTACATACTTAAATTTTGAAACAAATTCATCATATGAACGTATTATCTCGTTATTGTAATGAAGTTATATTAATTTATAATAAGCAAAGACTATATGAATTATAATTGAATTATGTGAATAAAATGATAAATAAAACAAATGAAAGTTCAATTTCATTTAGAAACAAAAAAAACTATGGGACTCCTAAACTAATTTTTATAATTATCACAAGGGCTACATTAAATTACCAAGACAAATTCACCTTTATTAGCAAACAAGTGAGATCACACATGGGAAATTAAGTCCACAAAAGTAAAACACACATCCAAATTTATCTCACTTGAGGAGAGTCTTGACAATGGACTTGACATTGAGCTTCTTCAAGTCGGTATATGACTGCCCACATCCAACAAACATCACTGGTGCTCCAGATATGTAAACCATGGATAATGCAGCTCCCACCTAAAACAATTGTAAAAAATATAAACTTAATTATAAATAAATTAGTTATAAAGTGGGGATTAATTACACAAACCCCCCTCATGTTTCCTTAAAAATCCGAAAACCATCGAAACCCTACGAATACCCCTCTCGGTGGGATAAGTATAATGTTGCAAGGTACCGATGGTGAAATTGTGAAAGGCGCAAACCTCAGGGGGTTTTGTGTAACTGACCCTAAAGTGTGCTTGACAAAACAATACCTTATCATCAATGGTGTCGAACTTAGTCAGCAGGATCCCGTCAATCAACCTGGGATCGGGTGAGGGTGAGAGGTCACCTAATTTCTGCAATGCGTTAAAGAAAAATGAATCAATTAAATTCCGACAATGTGAAATTAGAAAAGTAGTGTAGTATCAGTTTAACGGACCTGATTAAACTTTGACAACTGATCTACAGCATCATTCCCAACAAGTGCCTCACCAACGAACAAAACCAGATCAGGATTGTTCACATAAATTAGCTTCGACAGAGCTCGCATCAGTGGCTCGTTGTCCTGCAACATCATCAATAAAACTATTTTAGAAAAGAAGACTCTGCTTTTGGACAAGTTAAAGTAGAAGCTAAAGTAGTAAAAGTTGGGAGTGTTTGGGGAATAAAGTACAAAACCATTTTTGTATAATAGCAAAAAGAACCTAAGGTGAGAGAAGCAGCAAACGTGCCACTCTACACACTCTATTTCTGCTATTTTAAAGCTAAAACCTAAAACTCACTCTTTTCAGAGTTTGCCCATACTAATTATATATAGGGTATTTGTTAGGGCTTGAAAAGAAGTGGAAACTTCTGAGTGTTTGAGAATAGAAGCTACTTAAAAATAGTGTTTCACTGTTTCTCAGGAAATAGGAAAGCTAAGAGTATCTTAATCTTCAGCTAAGGAATAAAAAATAAAACCTCAATAGCACTTATTTATTATAAGATTTTGCAAACGCGCGTCATAATAAAGGATTCTAATGTTACACATGAATGAATTAGTTCACCATTAACATTTTAAAGCAATAAAAACAAAGATAATATCAAACACACACTTGAAACAGGAAATATACCTGCATTCGTCCAGCTGTATCCACCAACTGGCTTCTTGAATTGCTTCTTTTGCCACAGTTGCTGGATCCTTCTCATAACCCTTTTCAAATATCTGGATCTAGTGGTTTTGCAGACCATTTATTCAAGTTAGTGCTATTTCAGGAGTAATATTTCACGTAAATTACCAGAGATGCATTATAATTAATCTGAAACAAAGCGAAACGCCAGGGACTTTTTGGTAATTTCTGGACTAAATTGGAATTTCGTTAAACCTCAGGGTTGGTAGATGTAACTCTCCCTTATAACTAATCTACCTGGAGTCTACGTGCATGGGTACGCAGCTGCTCAACAGCACCTGATCTAAATGTGTCACAAGCAGCCATCATCACATTGACATTATGCTGCTGAAGCCAGTAAGCAACCTGTAAAATGTTAAAATGTAAGTAATTAGACTAACTTCCTTTTCCGATTTCAAATTATAAATACCGATTACCAACCATAAAAATTTTGATCAAAATTGAAAACTTTATCAAGAAACGCGGCCCCCATCATCCACATATTCAAGAGTAAATTTGAAAGTTTATTAAGAATTGAAAGATGAAGATAGTTACAGGGAGGTATGTGTTATTATTTTGAAATTAAAAGGGATATTAGTGTAATTACATATAGTAACAGGGGAAGGAGCTGCAATTATTTTGTACCCTAACAAGGATCAATAATGGATGGTACTATATATGGTAATGAAGACCAACCTTAGCAAGATTGGTTGATTTCCCAACTCCATTAACTCCAACAAAAACCACGACATATGGTTTTCCTTGCTCCTTGGCAGCATGAACATCTCTCAGAATGTCAATGGAGCGTCGAGGAGTTAAAATGCGAACAAGGGCATCTTCCATAGCAGCCTGGTAGAATCAACGTGAAAAATTAGATTAATACTTAAATAGCACATACACATTAGAAAAACAGGAAGTTGCAATTATGGACAATTGCTCTCACTTCATTTTCTTTTAACTTTTTCTCCCTTTAAAAAAACTCAGGCCTGCGCTTAAGTACCTGAACTGTTGACGAAACTCTCGTGAAAGAGGCTAGCTTTTTCCCCTCAAGACTTGCAGCTACTGATTCACAGAGGTTTTCAGCTATTTCCTCTGCCTGTTCAATAAATCATTTTGAAGTAAAGGGAGCAAAGTATTAACAACAGACAGAGATAAAGCTCAAGCACAAATTTCTATAGTACTACATATGGGGCAACCGAAATACTGGCAATCCAATTGTCAAGCTACTGTTCCTATCTTCTAAATCTAAGGGGTTGTCTACTTCATAGGTTTGGATGAGATAGGATAGATGAGTATCGGATTGTACATCCCATCTCATATATAGGATGGGCAGAACATGTTTAAACAGAAATTATAGTAGTAAACAAAGAATGAATGATAATCCACCTAAACCTATGAAGTAAACAAGCCCTGAAGGGGTTGTTTTCCCTCATAGGTTAGCATGAGATAAGATAGATGAATATGGGATTATTCATCCCACCTTCCACATAGGATGACGAGCCAACAATCATGAGCTTGCAGTTATACAGGTAAACGAAGGTTAAACTTAGACTATAAATCCTATACAATCAAATTCTACGAGGCAACAAGCTTAGGGGGAAAACAACTAGATAAGACATCAAGAGTAACATACCACATTCTTAGTCATAAGCCTGTCCTTGAGAGCTTTAAGTGCTGGTTCTAGGTCAGACTTCTCCAAGTTTGCTTTCCCAGCAATGCTGAACCCGGAAACATTATGTCAAAAGAGAGTTAACAATAACCACCAACCTAATAAATAATTGAAGTAATCATTCCAACAACGAAGAGAAACATCTCAACATGCAGCAAATAGAACAGCAATGAACTGACAAACTTATATAAGTTATACGTTGAACTTAATACCCAATCCAGAAAACACATAGCCAGATGATAGATTTCTACACGACCTTAGATTCAACGGTTCAGAAGAAGTAGCTCTAATAACATTTACCAAATGAGTAATAAATTACTTTAGGAAATGAAAAAAAATTAATTTTGAACTTTGGGTGCAAGACGGAAAATGTATATTATACCTTTGGAACATGGATGATAACCAGCCTTTCTTCTTGGCATCAACCTTCTTATCCTTCTCTATCTTCTCCTCCTCCTCCTCCTTGCCTTCACTGTCACTGCTAATGATCTCTTCCTTGTCCATCATACTCTCTCCATGATGTTGTGCTACAAATTGTATATTTTCTTCCCCATTCTCACTCACTGGATCAGTGAAATCCAACTTCGCCTCTTTCGGTGAATCATCCCAAACTCTATTCTTTTTAGTTTTCTTCTTTGTTGGTTCCTCTTTGGAAACCTTGTTAACAGCAGTTTCAGTTTTCTTTACACCTTTGGACCTAAGCTACTGTAGCTTATTTACATCAAAAGCTCCCGTATTGGGACTCCCATTTACTTTACCATTAGCATTAACCATTGCAGTCACTTCCTCTTTTTTATTATTGTTATGATTGCCATTTTCTAATGGACGACCTTTGAGTTTCTTATCCACCATCGTTTCCAGATTCACCCCCACTCTTTTTTTTATTGCCTCCATCAGAAGTACCATTTTGCCCCTGACCTTGCTTCCTACCAAGGTTATTAGTATTCACGGGCTTGCCCACCTGCTTTGAATTCTTCATATCCTCTGTACGAGCCTCAGCTTCCTTCTTAAGCTGAAGAAATATGTTATCAAAATCGTTGTATGAAGTTCGCTTTGGATCGTAAATCTGCGAGAACTCTTGCTTAACCATACAAAGCAAATCATCTACATACAAGAGATGGAGAAATCGCTGATAAACAGCAACAAATACAAGCCCAAGTTCATTGTGAAATGTCCACTTAAGTCTGTATTGAGCACCAGGTACATCATAATTGTAAGATGCAGCACCGGATCTTTCCTCCAAAAGGCAGGACCTAATCATAGTATCAATGGGAGAGCCTCTAAGCGCATTTCCAAGCTCTTTGCAAGTCCAGAGGATTAAACCTCCTCTTGTAAATGTAAATATCAGCAATTGCTCTAACATCTCTACAAGTCAAAAAGTTCTATCCTGCAAGAAGAATTGTCACAATGGATATCCCATCAGAAAATTCTCAAGGAACTGAAACGGCTTTTAGCACAATTAGATAATACGAATGATGCATTAAAATGATCTAGTTCTCTCCCAATTATCACAACGAATTTGCAAAACTGATCTCCTTATAAGATACTCACTCATGTTAACAATTAAACAAACATAAAATTCAGAACTTTCCCAAGCATATGTTGCAGGCTTTCCGAACAAAATTGACAAACGTAAATCATGATTTAGGTATAGATTCCAGTATCAAAAAAATCTTAATATTTTGATAAAATACTGCAAAAATTACACGGCGAGATTCATTTGATTGTGGGTCGAACCAATTTTCTGGAAGTTTCGCAACAGACGTTCAGAGAACTCCGATTCTCCATTCAGTGCGCCGTGAGAAAAAGCCGAACAAAGACGTTTAATTTTGAATGCGTTATGTTCCACTCGCTATAAATTCGACACATTTCGTCCCAAGCTAGGAAACATTAGTTTAACGTTTCTATAATTCTATGTTGATTCGGTATAAGTTCAGTGGATTCTTTATAAACTATATATTATTATATTATTATTTATAATATTAAATTTAAATTTAAATAAATAAATTTAAAAATAAATATAAAATTATTAAATAAATTAAAAAACAAGTAAAACCGAGAAGTTATAACTATTTTCCTCAATATTTTATTTTTTATTCTTTCAGTGCGGATTTTTATGTAATATGGCGATAGAGATAAGAATAAAGAGTCTGATTAATTTTTTTTAATTATTTCTCTCAAACTTTTACTCTCATTTTGTTAAATATCATTGCCTCTTTAAATTTAGCATAAGATCGACATCTTTAAGTAATTAGATTACCAAATATGATCCATTTTTGTATATTATGGCTTATTTCAACATGTATTTACCCCTTTACGGGTTTTCTATAAAAAAAAAAGGGTGCAAGATGTTTTTTCTCTCCAATTCACAAACCCTAACAGAGTGAAATACGGTTTGGAACTAGACATGTAGATATGTTGAAAATTGCCTCTTGTGGGATTAGATGTGTTAAGGGCGAGTCCGATAAGACTAAATGTGGAACACGACGAATCCTATGGTACAAAAAGTGTAATTTTCGATAATAAAGTGAAGGTTGCTCTAACTTATAAGGTAGATATGATTTTAGTATTTAATCGAGGTGGGATAGGCAACAATTATGATAATCCATTCACAAACTAATATGCATAGAAAGTTCTAGATACGTGTGTGCGCGCGAGAACGAGAGTTATACATTTGCACAAAATAGTCTTGCAGAAAATTGTCTTATTTCTAAATTTGTAAGAACCACAACTAAGAAGAGGAGTAAACTCTCGTTGTGAAAATTCCATTGTCCTAACTTCATACTACATATCCCAGAAAGCCAAGAAATCTCATACGCTCAAACTTCAGTGATTGTATTAATCCACAGTGACTAATTGGTTCTTCATGGCTCAATGATAAACAAAGGCTGCAAAGGAGGATCAGCATGTCATACACAAAACATACAGATATGAAGAAGATATAGGGGTTTTTGCTAGCTCTACTGCTTTTGGAGAACCTAAGGTAGAAGCTAAAGTTGGAAAAACATAAGAGTAGTAAAAAGTAAAAAGTGTTTCGGAAAAAAAAATGAAAAGCACAAAAAAATATTTGTATTTGGAAAAAAAGCTAAGAAGCACTTTTACTATTTTCAAGAAACTTCAATTTATTTACAGAAATAACCCAGAAGCTGAAGACAAAAACATGTCCTTAGGCTTCTAGCTTATGTCTGCTTCTATTTAGCAGAAGTTGGGAGTTTGGAAACCCTAAGTGTTGAAACAAAGCACTTTTTTGAAAAGTGCTTCTTTTTTAGTTTGCAAACACTCCCATAATATGCCTTATAAAAGTAATGCATCTAAGTTTTAAACAAGGAAGCAGAAGTAAAAGGCTTCACCGACACTGACATTTTACAGCTGTTCAACCTCAAATTTTAAACACCTTAAAGTCCAATTCAAAATTGAAAAAGGTATGAGACAAGAGAACAAGAGCAGAAGTACCAGGTCCACGCTGACGGGTTTTCCATCATCTACAAGTATCTCAACTACAGTGCCAGCCTTATCAGCCTGAAAAATGTTAAAGACGTATGCACCATTAAAAACATATGTAAGACTAGATAACATAGCAAGCAAGAAAAAGCCTAAGAGAAAGTTTGACATTCAAGAATTATGATATGTGAATTCTTCTCCTCTATAACTAAAATGAGAAAAAGAAACAGAGCATAAAGAAGCTCTGATCTGATTTATTTCCCCAAAATCATTGTCATGATTTATTGCTCTTTCGAGCAATACACGGAGAAACAATTTATTTGAACAAAAGGATAAGTATTCTGAAATTGTTCGCCCTGAATCAACTAATTCATTTATCTTAGACTAATCCAATATGTTATATAGTGTGCAGAAAGTACAAGAAATTTAGTCAGAGATCTAACTGCTCACCTCAATCTCATTCATCAATTTCATAGCTTCAACAATGCATATTACTTGTCCCTTCTGGACCTTATCTCCCACCTGAGAAATCCGATTCCAAGTTAGAATTTACAGATATATTTGATGAATTGAGTAACAGTAATAAGAAGAAAAACTGAAACATTGAAAACAACAAGCATATGTCGTAAATGACCACCATTAGGTGGTGCAGGAAGCAGATTTTGAGATACTGATGTATGAACATTAACTCTACATCTGGTTCAAGTCTTAATCACTTATGATGTTTAGTATGATACAATCAGGAGGATGCTATGTTGTGCATCAAACAAGAACACAAGAGAAAGCTCAAACCTATGCACACTGCAAAACATCTTCCATAAACTTTAATATGGGAGCAAGAAACTGAAAAGTATAATTGTCCAAGCAATGAAATTAGCCTTTAGCGAGTATTTCGGATATGAGAAGTTAATAGAGTAAAATTTACTGGTGGAAGATTTGATAAATTGTCAGAAATCAGTGATCAAACAGATAAACAATGAAAACTGCTGTAAATTTAAAGAAGATAGATTAAGTTCTTAATATTTGCTGTCCACTGGGGTTTAGAGATGAAAGAAGACAAAGTTAAAAGTAATGGTAGCATTGACAACACAAAAAAAGGAAAATACAAACATAATACAACGAACCTTCACAAAAGGTGGTGCACCAGGAGCCGGAGAACGATAGAAGTTTCCAGCCATTGGACATTTGAAAGGGGGATGTGATGACTTTGGTGTTGTTGATGCAGACGGAGCAGAACCTACAGAAGTAGGAGGAGGAACATTTGTAGAAGGCTGCTGAGGTGGAAGCATAGCATGCTGAGTAGGAGGCGGCGTAAAAAAGACAGGAGCTGCAGTTGATTGTTTAAATGCTTCTTTTGTCTTTATAAGGAGTTCGCAATCCGTTTGCTTCAGCTGTAACTCCACAATATCTTTTGAATCTACAAGTCTGATCATATCAAGTAGAAGCAAAATTTCAGATATCAAGAGTAAGTCAGAAGCTGAACTGGTGGGATATTTTTAAAGTTTTTTACGCACTCAACGAGATCAACAACTTGCTCCATAAAAGCTGAAATGGATGATGCATCTGGAATTTCGTATTGGTCTTTGACCGGCATTGCCTTGAGAGCTGGAGCAGAATTTGAAGTTTTCTCCGTAGCAATCTTGTTTATGTAGAATATAATATTAGCTTAAGTTAATGACTGATAGCAGGCTAAAACAAACGAAGAAGAAGAAGTAGAGTTAAAACCTTGTCATATTAATATTAATAGCATCCGCATTACCTCGATAAGGTGGGCAAACACCTTAAAGGCATCTGTTCGCCTTCTGCTACATCCTAGCTGGAGAACAAAGAATCTTTAAGCATGTTGCACCAATAGTAACCGGAATCTACAATTGGAACATCTATATTTATATCCTTTGCAAACTTCAACCATCTAGAAAGACGTTTTTCACGCATTTCAATTACATATTACAACAAAACCAAACTCACTACAGCAACTCCTCAAACATTCCAGTACCTTCTTATTTGCAGAATTTAATATTCATCAGCCACTACGCGGCTTCATCAATTAGGAAAGCAAATACAAGAAAGTGAAATGAAACACCAATACGGTACAATTTTGGTACAAGGAACGCATAACGTAACTAATTCGAGCAAAAGTTTTTGAATATCTAGTTAATCGCTGCAATCAAATAAATAAATTAAGCAATAATGATAATTTTCATCACAAACATGTTTGATTTCCTAAGTCGTATCTCAGATTCTCAAGTTCAAGCTAAAACCAAACACATTACACATCTGCTATCAACTCTGTCGGGCATGATCACACAAAATTCTTTGCAAAATCTCTAGCTCTTCGGAAAACACGCATAAAATTAAGTTTAGTTAACTTACGATAAAAATGATTTAGCACATGCAAGCAAACTCAGGTGTTCCTAGCAACAAACTAGCAACTACTCATTTTCGAATTTCCAGAGCAACATCAATAGAATGCAATTCCTAACAATGACCTGACATTTCAAAATTTTATAAAACGAACCTGGAACAAATCAATAACTGGTGGTGGATTCATTCTGAAACCGAATCGAGGAAACGTTACAATACAACGCTGTTTCCCACTCGACGGTGATGAAGCAGCCAACGGAGGCGAAACCTTCGGACAGGGAACGGTGAAAGAAGCCATTGACAATGAAATCCACGACAAATATCTTGAAAATATAGATCAAAGAATGAGGAGTGGATTTTGGTAAGATCTAGAAGGTTTTTGTAGGAAGGCATGGGCGATAACAATGAGAAATTAGAAGAAGAAACAAAGAATATACGAGAGAAAGGAGGGTCGATAAGAACAAGAACGAGGGGCAAGAACGACACCGTTTTGAGCGTTGTGTGCATCGGCATTTCCCTCCATATCAGTCTCATTCATAGTGGTGGTTTAACCGAACTGCGTGACATTGACTGGGCACATTGTTTTATTTGCCTGGAGGCTGGAGGATTTGGAGCATATATTGCTAAAGGTTAAATTACATTTACACCCCATGAAAATTTGTTAAAACTGTAAATTATGACTCGTTTAGTTAAATAAGTATACTTATACCATATAAAAGTTTCATAATTACAAAACACGGTAAAGTTTTAGGGTATTCACGGAATCTTAGAACACTTGTATGTTTTTTGGTAATTATTAAACTCCTGTAATGTATAAGTGTAATTATTTGGCTACAATGATCACGACTTGTAATTTAGCGAACTCTCAACTTGTAATTTAGTAAACTCTCATGATTGATGGTACATGTCAAAAATAACACTTTAATATTTCGGTATAATTTTTCGGGTATTCTTGGTGGTCCTTTTGATGGGGGTTTCGCCCCTTTTATATAGACTTGTGTTTGAAGGGGATTGTCAGGGTTTGATGCGGTAGCTTCAGTCGGTTGATGAGATTTTCTCGCCGGTTGAGATTATTATTGATGAGATTTGTAGTATTGTCGGTTGTTTTCGATCTTTTTGTTTAATTTTGTTTGTCAGGAGGCAAGTTTTATTGCTTATTCCCTTGCTAAAATACAATTTCGACTTGCATAGATTTCACGAATATTTCTAAGTTTGCTCGGGATTTTGTTTCTGTTGATGCTGAGTAGTAATAATATCTTTATTTTTCCTTAAAAAAACTATGCATCTTATTCTAGATTTTGTTAGTAGAAATTTACTAACATAGAATTTTTTAAACCACATTTTATATGACAAAATTTTTTCTACTAATTATGGAAAATATAGGATTTTTTGGTGCAAACTGCAAATAGCTCTTATTTAAAAACTAGTTAATGAAGTCAAAGTTATAAGAATTAAGTTCCCGAACGAGAAGTTGATGAATAAAATAATGACTAGGAAACATCAAGTTGCCCTGGGCAATGCCATAATAGAGAAGTTGATGTGAGCGTACTGTTCCGAGTCTAATCGAGATATCAGATATTTATATTGGACCCGCGTGTCTTAACTTTTAAGTGCATTGATTACGGAACTGCCACTGCACATTGCAACCCCTTCTCTTACAATGATGCCTGCAGTAAAGATAAAATAATACTATTTAATTACACAAATAAGAGGTTAAAATATTTCTCAACTTTAAAACGTAAGTGTTTTTATATCAAAATTCTAGCTACCACTTGCATGGACTGGGTAATTTTACCATTTTCTTATATTTTGTTATTTTCTTGTGTAAATTCTCAGAAATTGTTGAAAATAGGCATGTAGCAGAAGATTCACGTACAATGCAACTACTTCATTTTATGGTAGTGGGGCATGAAACGAAGACTTTATAAATTGGTCTCGTTAGTCGTAATATCATAACTATTGGAAAAAAGCTGGTCGCAACTGCATGCCCTGGAGAATTGCTTTTCTGTGGGTGCTCTCCTCTTGGACAATAGGCCACCCATTGTAAGTTTATAAGAAACTTCCCAGTTCGTTCCAGTAAAGCACAAGTATAAGTCAACATGTTTTTTATTTGTAAAAAGATAATAACTCTCTTAAATCAAGCGTACTTGACTTTCCCTAATGACAAAATTGTTGTAGCGAGCCCGTGTTATATAAAAAGTAGCTAATTAAATTCTGGGATATGAAATGTTACTTTATTAACCTCATGTTTACAATAATCATTGGGGTTTGACTTAATGGCTAATAACCACCAGTTATTACTCTAGATGTGAAGGTTTGGGATCGATTCCTTGTAATGATAAGAATCGATTTTTTTTTTTTTTTTTAAAAACCCTTATGTTTTCAATTTTGCTGCAAAAAAAACCCTCCGCGCGTTGACTGCGAATTTTATGGCCTATTTGCTGTGAAATGACCATAATATCCTTAATTCTTCTTTCTTGTGTTTACAGATCTGTGTTTTATTTCACAAAAAAGAACCCTAGTTCTTATTCTTCTTTCTTGTTCGAGATTCATAGAGATGGCGTCCAACTCAACCTACAGCGACCTCAGGCAGAAGAAACCCATGGCTGAGCTTGCAGTTTCGAAAACCAATGAGAAGCAAAGTGTGAATTGATCCGCCAGACCTGATTACAAGAAGGCTTATGTGACGCTGAGATTGAGAATCCCGCCGTCGATGAACCCTGACCTTTTCCCGATTAGGGTAATTGAGGAAGAGAAAAGGAACACAAACAAGCAGTCAAAGTCAGCACTGTGGAAGACCCGAAAGCTGTAAAGACGTCGCATGGGCTCGAGGAGAAGCGCAAGAGGAATGGCGGCAGGTTCAATTCACCAGAACGGCGTAGTTTTATAAGTATTCTCTGCTAGGGTTTGCAAGTTTCTGAAAAGGGGGACAAAGAAGAGCGTAAAAATGAATTAGAGGAGGGAGAGTGAAAATCATAAGGGCCCGTGACTAAAGGGTAAGGGCAAAACAGATTTTTCAAGTTCATTCGTTGACCATATTTACTAAAGGGGCGGTGGGTAAAAAGAATTTCAACTCAAGGTTTTTCTTGCTAATTTTTATATGTCAGGATTTTTTTAGCAATTTTGAATAACATAGGGTTATTAAGGCAATAAATTCCTTCCCTAATTCAATAATTCTCTTTATAAAGATAAAAGGATGTCTTTTTTAAATAAAGGTTTAAGTTCAAACTTATTCTAAGAACCTGTATTTCAGGTGAAATCCACTTGAATCTCTTAAGAAAAAAAAAAAAACGTAGATGGAAAAGTAAAGTGCCGATTCAATTGTCAACACAGGTTGAGTTTGTGGGAAAAGCCTCAAGTTCGATCCTCACTAAACACATTTGTTGGGAGGGGTGAAGAGTCGTAACTGTGACTAAACCCCAAACTGGATTAAAGGTCCTCAATGTAGGATTACCCGAACCGGTAAATCACAACAAAAAAAAAAGTGCCGATTCAGGTGAATTTTTCCCCTATCCCACTTGCCAAACCCCCACCCAAGTTAGATTTAACGAACATATGGCACTTCACATGTCATTTTTGATAATTGGATTAATATTGAGACGACATTTGCAACGTTTGTGTAAATAATGAAATTAGACTTGCAATTTCTAAAATGATAAGACTGCAGTTGCAACTTGCAATTAGACATATCGAGTAGAACATGAATTGTAATTTTTTCAATATTATTTTATTACACAGATAAGAGGTTAAAAATACTTCTCAAACTTTAAATGTCAAATTTTCATGTAAAAATTCTACCACATGTTAATTTTCATTTCTTATATATATTTTGTTACTTTTAACACGGCCGGCCATAGGGTGTTTGTACACCCAACTCTAATTCATCATTATTTTATTATTATTTAAAATAATAATAAAATTTCCCTTTTTAAGGTGAAATTTCTTACCATTTCCTTTACTCGTTCCAATAATGCACAGTACTACTCCATTTTAAACTTCATACTTTCGTTCTCTACCATCTGTTTCTGAATCAATACAACTTCTGTGCGCTCCTCACACTTTCATGTCTGCTTCTTGCAATGGTCAGACATTTATCAAGCTTACTTGTAGTGTCGGGTGGTGAAGAAACAGGGGAAACAGGGCAAGAAACAGAGAATGCACCATCAGTTAATCGATATCCCATTGATGATTTGATCACCACAAAATGATGATTCCATTCGCATTTTCTTATCAATAAGGTACATTTCAGCCATGACTCCATCATCATCCATTAGCTGTTCTATTTCATCCGTAACTGATAGGTGTCGAATCCACCAAAAATAATATTTATAATTCCAGTCTACCAATCGACACAAATTGCATATAATGGTAAATAGGATCGAACACAGGAATTGGAAGGATTTCAGATTTTTCTTAATAAACCAACTAATAATGAAAGCAATTAAATTAGGGGGGGTTTTGAGAGATTTATAAACTACCAAACTAATTATTAAATATCTAGAAAGCACAAAATTAAAGGAAGCAATTTAAATAGGGATCATTTTAGATTTTTTGGATTTAATGAATTAAACTAATAAAACTACCTATTCAAGTGAAATAAAATTAGTGATCAAATAAACTAAGTAACTACACTAAACAAGACTACTGCACTAACTTTGCTAATAGGTGTTTGGATGTAATTTTTGGTTCTCAGCTAGAAAACTAAGCTAAGAAACTAAGAAAATATTGGAAAAAAAATATATGAGAGAAAAGATCTAGTTAGGGAATAATTCACCTAAGTTCTCTACTCGATCATAGACGCAAGAATAAACATTCGACTATCAATAAGCCTACTATAGTCATCAATTATCTTAGACAATCTCGTTTCTTCTTAAGATTAGACTAATCAGGGCTACACCTTACAATTAATCCCTAATCAATAGATAACCCTTTGATAACACCTCTAGGAGTTTAATCTACCAACAACATTCAATCTAAGAAACATAATCTCGAGTCAAATAAACACTAACACCATGCTAATTCAAACCCGATTATAGAATTCCACTAATACCCCAAATAATAATTTCGCAACCACCCTAGTAGTAGTTCGTCTCTAAGTTCACATACATCAAATAACCCCTTGAACATATGCGAAGACACTATGCAATTAATTCAAATATTCAATTGGCCAGATCAAATAATTAAATCAATCACAATAATCAATAAAAATAAAAATTCTCATAAATACTGAAAATCGAATTATAAGATCAATTAGGTCTCACAAGTATTCAAAAATTTAGACAAAATTTCCAAATAGAACAAATATTTAGCTACACATAACTAAATCTAATAAATAAAACACTAAGGAATTCATAAACAAAATAAGAAGAAAAATAAAAGTAATGTTTTGCTTCACTTTAGTAATTCCCACGAAAAGGACAAAGAATGATGATGTGCTTAATAGACAAATCTTCAATCTCCAAAAGTGTGATGGAAGTCACGTGATTGGTCCTCAATTGCTCCAAGTTTCTCCAATTTCCTCTACTTTTCTCCAAAGCCAACGTGACCTGCTGCCCTCGAACTCTCTTCCCAAAAACTCACGTAATAGCTGCTGTCAATTGTCTGTGTGTTTATCTATTTTCTGCCTCTCCAAATCTGATCTAGAAATCTCCCTTCAAGCGTACATAATCTTCCAAACAAAAGCCCAGCAAAAAGCTCATAGGTGGATAAGGAATTAGGAGTTGCTAATCTGCTGAAAGTCAACCAAAAACGAGCCCAAAATCCGCTGCAAAACGTGTGAGAAATATCTGGAATCCGAAAAGGAAAGTGAATCCCGCGCAAGATAGGACTCTTCAGCGAACTGGAGTTGAAAATGTGATCACGTAAATGTGACTTGTACAAAACAGTTCCAAAATAGTGACTTCTAGCTTCTTTTAAGAAAAAACTTCAATCCTACATCCAATATCAACAAAGCAAACCAAATCATAGCGAAAATGACAAATAAAGTCATAGAAATGGGGAAAATGTAATAAAGAATCATGCAATAAAATCACTTATCATTAACCTAGACCATAACACTAAGAAATTTTGAGGAGCAGATGTCAGAGAGAAAGTCGTAGCAAAATCTAGCGAAAAGTACTTTTGTGCTTTCTGCTTCTTTTTCCGGCACTTTTGACGGTGTTTGGAAAACCATTATTTTAAGCAGAAATAAGCTACAAGGTGGAAGCACCACATAATCAACTTTTAGCTTCAATTTTTAGCTTTTATATTATTTTCGTAAGTAAGTGAAAGTTTATTTAGGGAATGTTTGCAAACTTAAAAGAAAACACTTTTTTTTTTCTTTTTTTGCATTTTTTTCGCACTTTAGGAGTGTTTGAAAACCAGCTTCTGCTTATTTTAAGTAGAAATATGTTAGAAGCAAATAGGTAGAAAAATTTTAGAAGCTAGAAGAACCAAAAGACCAATTTTTAACTTCAGCTTCTGAATTCTAGGTTATTTTAGTAAATAAATGGAAGTTTGTTTAGATGAGTTATGTATAACAACTATTTCAATTATTCAATTAATTAATGTTATTGGGGCCTTGAATTTGTTGTTAAGAATTTTCATGATTCATCATCATATTAGTACCAAAATTTAATTAATATGGCAATATTGCAAATGTAAAGGCTTTCGAAAAAAATTAGGAAACAGTGATTTTAATTGTTGTAGCAAAAGTATTGTGACCTATCTCAAATGGAAACTATCAGAAGGAATACAAGAAGAAACATGAACAAAGAATCTTAAAAAATAAAAATAAAATGAGAAATGTGATTTTGGAACTTGCAGATGTTGAAATGACCAATAAAGTCAGCAAACTTTTGGACTTATATGTATGTTTTTTAATGCATGATTAGACTACGTACTGATTAGATAATTGGAAATTTCGAGCTAGAACAAATATAATTAAGATTATTCACTAAGCAGCTGTGTTGATTGAACATAACATTGATAAATTAAAAATTTAAAAAATAGAGTGTAATTAAGAGATTGTATACGAGGAAGGCACGTACTACTTTCTAGTAATATTTAAAATGCAGAAAAGAGAGTAGAATTTGATAAATTTCTTGAAATTGCAACTACTCCTTTTACTTTTTAGAAGTGGGGCATAAAAGGAAGACTTTGGTACAACAATATTAATTTATTGAACGTGAAATTTTCTTATTAAGTTTCTTTTTTTCTTTCCGAAGGGAAATTTCTTACATATATATTTCCAATAATGAACACTTCACTTTAAACTTCATACTTTCATTCTCAGCTGCCATCTGTTTCTGAATCTGTACAACTTATGTGCTTCTTTTGAGCTAGCTAAGCTTCCATTTAATTCAGGTAATTGAATTCCTACTTTTTTTGGGTTATGATAAAGACTTTATTTCTCTTCCACCACAACTATCATTCTTCTCTTTTTTTTTTTTTTTCATTGTAGACTAATTAAATTAAAAGTTTGGTTTGAAAAATTAATTTTCCATGAGATATGTCCCTCAAAGATTTATTAATTTAACAAAAGGAATATAAATAAGTTTTTCCATTAAGAGTTCCTAAATTGGGAATTGCAATTCTTAATTCTTTCTCAGAATTGCATCATTACCTGAATTTATATTTTATTTCTGATTTCTGTATAGGGAATATTTAAAGTGGTTGAAATGATGGACAAAATTGTTGAGTCCTTTTTGTCTAAGATAGGGGAGAAGTTGTTCGATCATGCAGAGCACACTGTGAGGGGCATTACGGACTACAATTCCACTTCACAAGGTCTGGCAAGAAACTTAAGATTATTGAGTGCCAAAGCCATTGATGTAGAGGAGGAAATCAAGAATGCGGAGCTATCGGGTAAAAAGAAAAGGAAGAGAGAAGTTGAGAATTGGTTGGAAGAAGTAAAAGAACTTGGAGATGAACTTCATACATTGGAAAGTGAAGTACATTTAGAAGGATCTGTTACTAGGTTTTTGGGTGGAGATCGAGCAACAGAATTCAAAGTAAGAGTAGATCAACTTGTTGAGCAAAGTAAAGATTTCGGTGAACTTATAATTGATGCTCGTGAAACTAAGGGGACGAAATTTTTGAAAACTAAGTTGGTTGGTAAAGGATTTGAAGAAAATTTGGAAAGAATTTGGAAGATTTTGAGAGAAGATAATGTGAAAAGCATTGGGATCTATGGCATGGGTGGTGTGGGCAAGACAACTTTGGCAGAGCACATCAATAACCAACTTCTGGAAGAAACTGAAGAAAGTGTTTTTTGGGTTACAGTCTCTGAGGTGTCTAGTATAAGCATGTTACAAAGTAAAATAGCCAAGGTCATCGGCCTACATCTTTCAGATGAGGATGCCGAGAACAAAAGAGCTGCGATATTGTACCAAGCATTGTCCTCAAGGAAGCATTTTGTATTGATATTGGATGATGTGTGGGAAAATATTGATATGAAAAAGGTGGGGTTTCCGCTTAATGTGCAGGGCTGTAGATTGATTATTACAACTCGATCGTCTAAATTGTGTCTTCAAATTGGTTGCCAACAAGAGATTGCGGTCAACACACTTGATGAAGATGAAGCATGGAACTTATTCAAACAGAAATTTGGAGAAGAGATCACGACACTTTCCACTGAAGTAAAAACAATTGCAACATCCATGGCAAAGTTGTGTGATGGTTTGCCATTGGGAATCATCACTTTGGCTGGAAGCATGAGGGGTGAGACTGACATT
This sequence comes from Verbena officinalis, assembly GCA_958496215.1. Lineage (NCBI taxonomy): Eukaryota > Viridiplantae > Streptophyta > Magnoliopsida > Lamiales > Verbenaceae > Verbena > Verbena officinalis. The sequence continues at coordinate 6,399,753 of OY292385.1, forward strand.
TATGTCTGGAGAAATGCACTGGTGGAACTAGGGAAATCAGTTATGGAGTACGATGACATGGAGAATAAGGTATTTAAAGTACTCAAATATAGTTTTAATCGACTAGATCCAAAACATCAAACACGAGGAGAAAGTAATGAAGAGTACACAAAGTTACAACGTTGTTTCCTCTATTGTTGTTTGTATCCTGAAGATTATAAAATAAATAGAAATGAATTGGTGAGGAATTTCATTTCAGAAGAGTTGGTGGATAAAACAAAGGGTTTGGGAGCACAAGTCGATGAAGGTCGTACCAATCTGAATAAACTTCTCAATGTTTGTTTACTTGAAAGTGCTAAAAACTATAATGGATTTGATCGTGTGAAGATGCATGATCTAGTAAGAGCAATGGCACTAAAGATTACTCAAGGAAAGTATAAGGTATTAGCTGGGTGTCGACTGAAACAAATTCCAACTGAAGAAGAATATTGGAAAAAGAATATAGAGAAAATGTCGTTGATGAGGAACGAGATAAAGGAAATTCCAGATGGAATGTCTCCAAATTGTCCGAAGCTCACCACATTGCTTTTGCAGAGGAATTTTAAACTGATGTTTAAATCAGATTCATTTTTCTCACAAATGCATGGCTTATGTGTTCTTAATTTGTCTGATAATAGTGAAATCACTAAGTTGCCAAATTATTTATCTGAGTTGAGAAGCCTGCTGGCTTTGCTTCTTGGGGGTTGTAGAAAGCTCGAATTTATGCCGTACTTGGGAAGACTGAAAGCACTCAAGGAGCTGGACTTATCATATACAGCAATCAAGGAAGTGCCTCAAGGGATTGATGAATTAGTCAATCTCAAATTTCTCTCAATGTCTAATACGAAATTGAAGTTTCTACCAAGAGGTCTTTTGTTGAATTTCCCACACCTTCAATGTCTCCGTCTTCCATTTGAAGTACTTGTACGAGTGGATGAAATTGAGAGGCTGGAACAGCTGGAGGATTTTCAAGGACGAGTGGAAAATGTTTCTGATTTTAGTAGGTGGATGAGATCTAGACAACAAAATCAGATTACGTTCATTAAAATTAGCATCAAAGTGGGACCTTTCTGTGATACGGTGAGCCCTTTAAATTATTTGGTTAATTATTTGAGTCGATAGTGGAAGAGATTTATATTGTTTAAGACTAAAATTCAGAGCTTTGCAAATCTTCTTTTCCAATTCTCAAAAGTACAGAGTGCACAGCACATATATATATATATATATATCGAGTCCACTGACTTCATCATGTCGGTTAATACATATATAATATTTTAACACTAGATTTTTACTAATCTATCACATGCTAATTCTAGATAATTCCTATCATCTAGAATTTCCTCCATTAAACATCTCTCTAGATTTTTCTCAAAATATCTTAACTTATGTATATGTTTTTCTAGATAAATTCTTTTATATTCTAAACACTAAATTAAGTTTAATTCCCAACACTTTCGGCCTACAGTCAATTTTGGAATTTCTTGAAGATAATAATAATGGAGTTACTGTGCTTTGGTGCAACTTTAGCGAAGATGATATGCCTATTATGTTGGCCAACAACGTCCAATGCCTTCGATTTAAGAACTGTGAGGGTCTAAGCAAATGCTTATTGGATGTTTTTTCAAACTTTAACAATCTCAAATCCCTCAACATTTTGGAAATTGAGAATTGTAATGGAATAGAGTGCATCATGGAGAAGCAGGAAACAGGAGCTGGAGCTGGGGTGGCATTACCTACAGTACCTGCACAAGCTGTATTTTCATCTCTTACAAAATTGCATATTCGGGGTTGTCCTAAGATGAAGAAGTTGGGATTAACAAGATCGGAACTCCCAAACATTGAAGAACTTCGTGTTTCAATGTGTCAAGAAATAGAAGAGATAATAGAGCAAGGAGAAGTAGATGTCGTCCCTTTTCCTAAACTAAAAAGGTTGTTTCTACAGGATCTGCCAAGACTGAAGAGTATCTGCAAAGAAAGAATGAAATGTGATTCCATTGAGTACATTTCCATTAAAGGATGTCGAGAATTGAGAAGAATACCTTTAGATTTTCGAAAGGAAAGAGAAGCAATGGGAATATCATCATTTATTACTTCGTATTCCCCTCCACCTTCTCTTAGAACAATCTTGATTGGTAGAGACTCAGAAGAATGGTGGGACTCATTGGAGTGGGAGCATCCTCATCACAAACAGCTCCTTCAACCCTTTGTTACATTTAGAGTCTGGGAAGAACTGTACGAGTCATCATTGAATGTATCCACTCCTTCTTTTTTAGATTTAATAATAATTAGAGAAAAATTGTGGGACTAATTGTTTGGTGGAAAATGTATTATTTATTTTGTGTTTCTTCCCGAATCATGGTTAATTATATAATTGACATTCTATTATTCTTTGTTCTTTCATGTACAAGTTGCTTTGTGGATTTCGTTACCTCTGTCTCTGAATTAAAAAAACCAAAGAAAATAATATGGAAAAGTTTGGTGAAGAATTTTGACATTATTGAGAGCTGATTATATTAATGTGTCCAGAATTGGTTGGTGTAAATAGGCAATACGACTTAATTAGGCAAATGAAATAAAATATTATATTTGTTCCTATTTTCTTGTCTTGTGATTATTTATTGCAAACATATAATAAAAATTTGCGTAAACAATAAAATATAAACCAATCGAAAAAACTAAAGAAAATAATATATAAAAATCAACTCACTTAGATTTTTAATTTAAGAAATCAGGGACGATGGAAGTCAATAGAATTTGTTGTGTGGTTTTCTAGGACTGGAACGAAAATTTGGTCTAATGAGTCATTAAAATTAAAAAATAATTTCACGAGTACGTCTGTTTTAGATATACTTTTTATTTCAAAAGATTTAAAACAAAAAAAAACAAATTTTAGCTGACGCTTGATGATTTTCTGATTTTCTCTAGTGGAGCAACGAATTGCTGGCAACTACATTAATGTTTTAGTACTATCTGTTTATCGAGATGCATATATTGAATATTGTCCAAAATATAAATATTTAATATGTGTATCGGTGGAACTCTCTTCGTTATCCGAAAGGGGCGCCACATCCCACATGATGGACTAAGTTGAGTTATATATAACAACTAATTTTCAATTATTCATTAATGTTATTGGGGCCTTGAATTTGTTGTTAAGAATTTTTATGATTCATCATCATATTAGTACCAACAATATTTAATATGGCAATATTGCAAATGTAAAGACCTTCGAAAAAAAAGAGGAAACAGTGATTTTAATTGTTGTAGCAAAGTATTGTGACATGTCTCAAATGGAAACTATCAGAAGGAATACAAGAAGAAATGAGAAATGTGATTTTGGAACTTGCAGATGTTGAAATGACCAATAAAGTCAGCAAAGTTTTGGAGTTATATGTATGTTTTTGAATGCAGGATTAGACTACTGATAATTAGATAATTGGAAATTTCGAGTTAGAACAAATATAAGATTATTCACTAAGCAGTCGTTTTGATTGAACATAACATGGTAATCAGATAAATTAAAATTTTAAAAAATAGAATGTAATTAAGAGATTGTATACGTGCAAGGCAGGTGCTATTTTCTAGTACTATTTAAAATGCAGAAAAGAGAGTAGAATTTGATAAATTTCTTGAAATTGCAACTACTCCTTTTACTTTTTAGAAGTGGGGCATAAAAGGAAGACTTTGGTACAACAATATTAATTTATTGAACGTGAAATTTTCTTACAAGTTTTCCTTTTTTTTCTTTCCGAAGGGAAATTTCTTACATATTTCCAAGAATGAACACTTCACTTTAAACTTCATACTTTCTGATCTGTCTTATGTGCTACTTCTTTTGAGCTAAGCTTCCATTTAATTCAGGTAATTGAATTCCTACTCTTTTTTGGGTTATGATAAAGACTTTATTTTATTTACTTTCTGTAAATAGCTACTTGGAATTAAAATTTTTTTGATGACTTTCTCTTCCACCACAACTATCATTCTTCTGTTTTTTTCTTTTTGAATTAACTATCATTCTTCTATTGTGATGTAGTTATTCACTTTCGTTATTAACTAGAGGATTCTTGCTGAGCTAACGAAAGAGCTCAAAAATGTTTAAGGAAAGAATTTAGATCTTAAAACTCAATTTCTCTTAAAAAGGGAAAAAAATCGAGAAAATTTGGCGTAAGATGATTTCGAGCGTGTATGCAAACTCTAAAAGAATAAATTCTAATTTCAGCAATTTTGGAATTCCAAACACTCCAAACTTCTGCTAAATTTAAGGAGAAATAAGCCATAATCCAATAGCACGTAAATAGATGCTTTTGGATTCTGATTTTAGATTTTAGGTATTTTCATAATTTAAATAAAACTTTAATTAGTAGTTTTATTAAAATTAGAAGTGATTCTCAGTTCTTTTTTCCAAATACTTAACTACTTTTTTTTCTGCTTTTAGTTTTTTTTTTCCAAACACTCTCTATTTTTACTACTATACTTTTTTCTAACTTTAACTTTCCCAAAAATAGTAGAATTTACAAACATCCCTTATCTCTTCTTTGAGTCTTGAATCTCTTGACTTAAGATGAGTTTCCATTAAGTTTACTAAAAATTAATTACTTGAATTATAAAAATGCGAGTAAATAGAAACCTACACTTTGCACGCCCTCATTTTATTAATCTTTGGCAACTATATGTGACGACAATTTGAAAAATAGAATAATCAGATCTTTTAATTTTAACTGTACACTACACTCTGTTATATTTATGTTATTTAATAGGATCCAGATTTGAACTTTTCTTTACAAAAAAAAAATTGACTTAGTTATATAAAGACTGGATAACACAAAATTGAAAAATATAAAAGAAAGTGTGAAAAACTAGAAAGAAAAGAAAAGGAAAAAATATATTTACAGAACCCTTTTTGTCTATGCTATAACAAATAGCTTTTTGTCAAAATATTATTTGATAAAGCTTAAAGTTTCTAAAAATATTTTCCATTTTAAGAAAAACGCATAAAATTATTAAACATAAATAAATCGTATAATAGAAGATTACAAGTAAATAGCTTTGATTAGATGTTGGTAACTTATATTAGTTTTGAGTCAGAGTTCCATCAGCTTGCTGGCATCCGAGATGGTACCTAATTCGAATCGTTAATTAATTGGCAATTAAAATTGTTATTTGTACTACTCACTCCATAATGAGCGTGTTCAAAATCTTGAAAGTCTCATAACTTCTTTCTAAGTGTTCCATTATAACCTGATTTTGTATTTATATATTCTTGATTGCAGTTAATATTTGAAATGGCTGGAATGCTGGGTATAATTGCTGAATCCTTTTTGACTAAGATAGGGGATAAGTTGTTCGATTATGCAGAGCACAATTTGAGGGGAATTACGGACTACGTTTCCACTTTTCAATCTCTGAAAAGAAACTTAAGATCATTGAGTGCCAAAGCCACGGATGTAGAGGAGGAAATCAAGAATGCGGAGCTATCGGGTAAAAAGAAAAGGAAGAGAGAAGTTGAGAATTGGTTGGAAGAAGTAAAAGAACTTGGAGATGAACTTCATACATTGGAAAGTGAAGTACATTTAGAAGGATCTGTTACTAGGTTTTTGGGTGGAGATCGAGCAACAGAATTCAAAGTAAGAGTAGATCAACTTGTTGAGCAAAGTAAACATTTCGGTGAACTTGTACTTGATGCTCCTGAAACTAAGGGGACGGAATTTTTGAAAACTAAGTTGGTTGGTAAAGGATTTGAAGAAAATTTGGAAAGAATTTGGAAGGTTTTGAGAGAAGATAATGTGAAAAGCATTGGGATCTATGGCATGGGTGGTGTGGGCAAGACAACTTTGGCAGAGCACATCAATAACCAACTTCTGGGAGAAACTGAAGAAAGTGTTTTTTGGGTTACAGTCTCTGAGGTGTTTAGTATAAGCATGTTGCAACATAAAATAGCCAAGGTCATCGGCCTACATCTTTCAGATGAGGATGCCGAGAACAAAAGAGCTGCAATATTGTACCAAGCATTGTCTTCAAGGAAGCATTTTGTACTGATCTTGGATGATGTATGGGATAATATTGATATGGAAAAGGTGGGTTTTCCGCTTCATGTGGAGGGCTGTAGATTGATTATTACAACTCGCTCACTGCAAGTGTGTCGTCAAATTGGTTGTCAACAAGTGATTCCAGTGAAAACACTTGATACAGATGAAGCATGGAACTTATTTAGTGAAAAGCTTGGACAAGAGATCACGACACTTCCTGATGATGTAAGAAAAATTGCAAAGTCTATAGCAAAACTGTGTGATGGTTTACCCCTTGGGATCATCACTTTGGCTGGAGGCATGAGGGGAGAGACTTCCATTCCTGTCTGGCGAAATGCACTAAAGGAACTACAGAAATTTGGGCATGATGACATAAAGGATAAGGTATTTAAAGTACTTAAATACAGTTTTAATCGATTGGATCCGAAACATCAAACAAGAGGAAGTAATGAAGAGTACACAAAGTTACAACGTTGTTTTCTCTATTGCTCTTTGTATCCTGAAGATTGCAAAATAAAAAGAAATGAATTAGTGAGGAAATTCATTTCCGAGGAGTTGGTGGATAAAACAGAGGGTTGGGGAGCACAAGTCGATGAAGGTGTTGCCATTCTGAATAAACTAGTCAATGTTTCTTTACTTGAAAGTGATACAAATTATGAAGGAGTTGATTGTGTGAAGATACACGATCTAGTAAGAGTTATGGCACTAAAGATTACCCAAGAAAAATATGAAGTATTAGTTGGGCGTCAACTGAAAAAAATTTCAAACGAAAAAAAATATCGGATGAAGGAGAAGATGTCCTTGATGTGGACTGACATAAAAGAAATTCCAGATGGAATTTCTCCAAATTGGCCTAATCTCTCAACATTGCTTTTGCATTCGAATGCGTCTTTGAAGTTTATAGCAGATTCATTTTTCTCACAAATGCATGGCTTATGTGTTCTTGATTTGTCCTATAATCAAGCAATTACTATGTTGCCAAATTCTCTATCTGATCTGATAAGCCTGAAGGCTTTGCTTCTTGGAGGTTTAATAAAGATCGAATCCGTTCCTTACTTGGGAAGGCTGAAAGCACTCAAGGAGTTGGATCTCTCACATACATCAATCAAGGAAGTGCCTCAAGGGATGGAGGATCTACACAATCTCAACATCCTCTCAATGGCTTACACGAAGTACTTGGAGGATTTACCAAAAGGTTTGTTACTGAAACTCACATATCTTCATTGTCTCCATCTTCCATATCATATACTTTCACCAGTAGAAGAGATCGAGAGGCTGGAACAACTGGAGGAGTTTCAAGGACGAGTGAATGATGTTTCTGATTTTAATAGATTGATGAGATCTAGACAACACAATCAGATCAGGTTCATTCAAAGTGCCATCCATGTGGGAAATTTTATTCCGAGTTTCATCCACGTGGTAAATTTTATTCTTAAGCCTAAAAACAATAAGAATTACTTTAATGTGAGTATGTGCAACCTTAGCCAGGAGGATATGCATATTATGTTGCCAGACACTGTCCAATACCTTGCACTTGTGGGGTGTGAGGGTCTAAGCAGATGCTTGTTGGATGATTTCCCAAAATTGAACAATCCCAAATCCATCCAACAATTGGTTATTTTAAAGGGTAAAGGAATAGAGTGCATCATGGAGAAGCAGGAAATAGGAGTTGAAGCTGGAGTCGCATTGCCTGCACCTGCACAAGCTGTATTTTCATCTCTCACAAAATTGAAACTTTGCTATTGTTTAAAGATAAAGAAGTTGGGATTAACAGGGTCAGAATTCCCAAACATTGAAGAAATTCATGTTGAATATTGTAAAGAAATAGAAGAGATAATAGAGCAAGGAGAAGGAGAAGCAGATGTCGTCCATTTTCCCAAGTTAAAAGAGTTGTATCTACGTGAGCTGCCAAGACTGAAGAGTATCTGCAAGGCAAGAATGAAATGTGATTCCATTGAGAAAATTAGCATTGGAGGATGTAGAGAATTGAAAAGAATACCTTTAGATTTTCCAAAAAAGAGAGAACCTAGAGGAATATCATTTATTACTTCATATTCCCCTCCACCAGCTCTTAAACAAATCTGGATAGATACACGTTGGGAGTGGAACTCATTGGAGTGGGACCATCCATCGCAAAAACAGGTCCTTCAACCCTTTGTCAAACAACCCTGTTTCTTTATAGGCTAATTGTTTGTTGGAACAGCTCTGTTTCTTCCTCGTTCCACATTCCTTTTTAGTTTTTTCTTCTTGTACAAGTTGCTTTGTGGATTTTTTTATTTCTGTCTCTGATTTATAAAGAATTTCTTGTGTTATTTTGTGGCTGCGTGCATTTTGGCTAAATTTATTCTTAACAATTTTGGCTAAGTGCATAGGAATTATTAACCACACTTTTTTCAACAGATCACTCGATCAAGAGAGTATAATGCAGCACATAAAATGGGAAATGAATTTAACTAAATGACATTAGAGAAGAGTATAGGAATGATTTGCTTACTGGGAGTCGATCAATTTCACGAGGACCAGAAGAAAGAAAGTTCTGGATTTTCCTTAACAACATCAACTAAGGTTTCTTCTACTAATTACCAAATTGTCCTCTCTACGAGCAAATCTCTGAATCATATCCAGTAGAGCAGGGTTATTTTCCCTAGTGCGTTGCAAATCAAGCAACAAATCACGTGTAGAATAATCTGGGCCCAATCCTATCTTATCCATTTCCTGGAGAAACCCTGCTGCCTCAACAAATTCAACCTTCATTAGAGATTCTCGAACAATTACATTGTAAATAAGACTATTTGGCAAACAGTTTTCCTGTTTCATTTTCTGAAGAAACTTCTTAGCTTCCTCTAGTAATCCAAATTGACAACACCCTTTTATCATCGTACCATATGTTACAACATCAGGTTTCAACCCTTTAGAAGGGAGATCATTGAAAAGAGCTTGTGCAATATCGAGTTTCCCAGCTCCACACAGTCCATTCATCGCGATATTATAGAAGGTTATGTGAAGATCCAATCCACTGTCTTCCAATGCATCTAAACACGATATTGCTTGTTGGACCTCCCCGTTTCCACAAAGACCATCCAACATATTACAGTAAGTAAAGAAATTAGGTTTTTGGCCCACAACTTCCATTTCATTATATAGCTTGAGTGCAGCAGAGCATCTACCCGCACAAAACAAACCCTGCAATATGGTGTTATAAGTAGTCACATCGGGCTTCAAGCTTTTGCGTGGCATGTCATGAAAGAGGTGCAAGGCCTCATTAATTTCCTTATTCTTGCAATACCCGTTTAATAAGATGTTATAGCTGAAAATATCAGGAGCAATGTTCTTACCAGCCATACCCTCAAAAACCTTTCTTGCTTCATCCATTCGGCTCTGTAAACAATATCCATCCATCAATGCATTGTACGTGATAATATCAGGAACCTCGTTATCCCGCATCATGATGCGAATTACATCCTCTGCCTCATCCACCAATCCTTGCTTACATAAAGCATCTATCAAAATATTGAATGTGATTACATCGGGATAGATTTTGCAACTCAACATCTCCTGCATTAGGATTTTAGCTTCTTGAAGTCGACCAAGATTACAAAATCCGTGAAGCAACGAGGTGTAAGTGACGACATCAGGAATGATGCCCTTTCCAAGCATTTCACAGAAAATCTTCCTAGCAAAATCGATTACTCCATCTTTGCACAAGCCGTTAACAAGTGCACTATATATGTAGTTGTCGGGAATACAATTGCCTCTCTCCATAACTCTGAACAGCTCTGTAGCCGCGGTAGTATTCCCATACTTGCAAAGTCCATCAATCACAACTCCATATAGATTAACATTTAGCTCGCATATCCCTTCTCTTGTTATCTTTTTAAACAATTCTTGTGCCTCATCAATCCTATGTGCTCGAAATAAACCCTTTAATAAGGGGGTGAAGGTGAATGCATTGGGTACACGGCCGAGCTTAAAGAACCAGCCCAATATAGAAAAGCCATAATTGACCCGATTGGAAATGCAACAACTGTGAATTGCAATGCTCAATGTACACTCGTTAATAGGAATTCCCAATATAAAGATATCTTTGAAAATGAAAAGTGCAACGGAGTACTCTTTTAGCTTGACAATTCGAGAAAGCAGCTTATTGAATTCTCGTACACAAGGCAGAGGGTTCATTCTCACCATTTTATTATACACATTCAAAGCATCATCCGACCTATTAACAGTGCTCGGCTTTAGCTTGAATTCTACGGGGAAAGTGCATCTTGAAACTGCTTTGGCACCGAAATAACGATATACTGAGCCAAAAGGAAGTGGGCTTTTATAGAAAAATTGTAGTGTACCTGACTTGAAGCAATTCCTGGGAGAAAATAGCAGGTCTCCCAGAACTATTTTCTTATCCTCCAATCTAGACAACCTCCATATAGCTCCAAGCAACATATGTGTGTGGAACTGTGGAAAATTTGCAAATTAAGTCACACAACGGCTTGCTGCAGCAGGCTCTGCCCTTGATTTCAGACCCAGTGCAAGTTGGTGAAGGGCGGCGCGACTGGTGGACTGGTGGTGGAGGGCGTTACTCCTTGGCTGGCGTCCGCCGTGCGAGAGTTGGGGCGGCAGGCGGCGCGACAGGTGGAGGGCGGCGGAGATTTGTTGCGATGCGTGGCGGTGAAGGAGGGAGGTGAGGAAGAGAGAAGGCAGCGGTAAATGAATTGGAAAAAATATAGTTTTTTTTTTTTTGGTAACAAAAGTTCAGGAATTAAAAATAGGGAAAATTATACCTTTTCTTTTAGAAACAGGCCAAAATTGTCCCAAGCGAAAGTGTCTAACTATAAATCGCCAATCTCCATTTGATGACCTCAGTAACCTCAATAAAAAGTATGCTTAAAGAACAATGGTTTAAAATTATTAAAAACAACAAATTTTAGATTTTTCAGAAAGTTTTAGAAATATAAAGAGTTTTTATATATTTAGTGATAAGAAATTAGATATTATAAAAGATTAAAAAGAAAAAAAAATTAATTATTAAAATAAACAACAAGTTTTATATATTTAGAGAAACGGATTAATAAACTTTAAAATTACTGAATAGTTATTCATGTAGCTTTTTATTTTATAAATTGTTTTAAACTCTGGTATAACTTATACTTTAAATAATTTAATATTTGCTCGATATAATTTTATGTTAGCAGGCGGAAGTTCGAGTCACGCATATCTTTAGGGAAGCCAACAAAGCAGCGGATTATCTGGCTAATGTTGCTTGTGACACTAAAAGCTGTCGGATTTTGGAACCCCTGAGGTGGAAGGAGAGCTTGAAGGTATTGTTACTTTGGATAGTTGGGGGCTTCTATATGTGCGGTATAAGTCAAGGAAATCATATGCAGAAGTTTATAGTTCTCAATAAGTTGCATACCTCTATGAAATTGACGGCTTTGTGGGATATTTTGGGCAATGCCCGAATATTTCATACTGGTGAGAGAGTGGAAATGGTGAGGTTTTTTGGAGTGGAGAGAAAAAAAGAGAGAATCTATACACTTTTAACCCCTCACTGTATATTTCTAGAGCCTCAGACCTTAGTGGATTATTGCTCATTTGATGCGGCTACTAACTTTTCTTTTTGCAGGTTTCACATTGAGAGTTTGGTGAGCATAAGTGTGATTTTACATACCTTGAGAGGCTTGAGTGGCAACAAACGAGAGAATCTAAACACTTACCTTCAGTATATTTTAGAGCGTCAGAGTTTAGGGGATGATAGCTCATATGATGCGGGTCTACTAACATTTGTTTTATGCAGGTATATTCCCTACAATGGGCAACTTAATTGCAATTCGTTACATCAGAGGCAGGGCGTGGATAAAACGAACTTATGGCATCTACATAGTTCCTGGAAGTTAATGACTATTATTAAATGGAGTGCGTTTGTTCTTGCTTGGATCACACACGGCAGAATTGTAGGAGTCCATAACATTGCTTTATTTCGTTGCTGGTACAGCAATAAGGTGGGCTATCTCAAGTGGTTAAATGCTTTTGACTGGAGATTAGGAAGGATTTGGATTGTTGCTGTCTCTTTTCTTCTTTGGTGGTTTTTGAATTTGTTGTTGCTGCTTTCTGCTTTTTATGGCAGCTTCTTGGCTTTTCTAAGAAGGCAGAAGCTATTGGATGTTATCTATGTGGAGAGAAGCTGTTATTGCTGCTTCTGCTTTTTGCTTTTCCTTGTTGCTGGGTTTGGGACCTTTAGCTGTGGTCTATTGCTTCAGATGCTTTTGTGCTTTTGGTGGATTCATAAGTGGAGATACTGGATTGCCTTTACGATATCCTACAAGAGAGCTTGCTGGAGCTTCCTTGCTTTTAATCTTCGTGTCTGCTGGACCAGTTGCGTTGTCTTTTTTAGGAACTTTTGGCCTTGTAATGGTTTTGTTGATTTTGTTTGGTGCTTTTATCTTCTTAGTGCTCAGTACTTTTGGGCTTGTTATGGTTTAGAGTTAGCTTTGTTTATGGCTTCTCACTTCTTTGGGAGAAACACTAGATTTTCTTGGTTTTATAATATGAGGTGGAGTTCTCGCTGAAAATTTTACGGCACACGCAGGTTCCTTTAAAAAAAAAAAAATAATAATAATTTTATGTTCTTTATACGTTATAATTTTATGTTATTTATAATTATTGGTTTTTTCCTCTATTTCATCCATGTAGTTGTTTTTTATATTATTCTTGAAATAGAGAAGATTAAATTAGTGACAGCTGAGAGATTTGTCGTAATTGTAGTTGTAGTAAGATAAGATGATCGAAGAAAAACTAGTGCAATTTTTAATACATTTTTTTATAATAATTTCTTTAAATATCACTATAAAGTTATCAAAAAATCAAAATACTATATAATAAATTATGACAACAATATAATATGCGTCATTTTGTATCATATTAATATTACAATAATTTTACTAATCTCTTGTCTCTCTATCAAGGTTATTGTCTCTTTAATAATTTAAAAAATTCATAATCTCTTAGTTTTAATTTTTATTATACTAGTCTCGTAGCACTAAATATCTAAAAGTTATTGTTCCTTTAATTAATAAAAATGAAAGTTTAATTCCCTACTAATAATTTTTCCCTTAAAAATAAGATAATATTTATAATATATAAAATAAATATTTTTAAAAAATTAGTAGGCTTAAGAGCCCAAAAATAATTAATTTCATCTATACAAAAATAATTTAAATCATGAAATTTTAAAATCATTTATATACTTTAGGAGTATGAAAATTTAATAATTTATCAATTAATAGTTAATACTTATTTTTGTTTTGCACAAATGTATCGTGCAGGTTTGTTAGTGTATTTAAACAAGCCAAAAGAGGCTAAATAGCCGGACCCATTTCAATTGTTAAAAGGGAAGTAAACGGGTCTTGGGAAGCGTGAACGCAAAAAAGCAACTTGAGCGGCAGAAACGCACATTAAACGCACAGGCTTTAACCCAGTCACTCTTGAAAGTTCGTAAATTCTTCCGGTGAATTTTTCTAAACTTCTCCATTTTATCATTTTCATTTACTTTATTGTGGTGTATTTATGTGCATAAATGTTGTGTATCGATTTGAACTTAAATTATCTGGTCTGTGTATTTTCCCATTTCGTTTAGAGATCAATTGGTCTGTGTATTTTCCGATTTTGTTTAGAGATCAAATGGTTGTGGGGGATGAAGGTAGCTATTGTGTTAGAATTAAGGTTAACAAGATCGTCTATGGAAGAGGGATGAGTTTGTTGAAGAGGAAAGGAAATTGAGAAGGGACTTTTGAAAAACTAATGTTCTGTGGGTTACATAAGAAAAAAAAAAAAAAAACTGATTTAGTTAACGTGGACAGGAAGATAAGTACGGAAATAGGAATGATTTAACATTCAAAGAGATAGGATATGCAACCTGTTCAGGAGATTTATTAAGAATAAGTTTTTATTTGCTAAGTGATGGGGTTTGGGCATTCGATTCCTATAAATAATGTACGAATTGAAATTTTCATGTGTTTCATTAACTGCATGTGTAAAGCTTATAATAGGATTTGAAATATTTGGGCTTACTGTGAAATATTTAAGAAAAACTGTTGGCATATGTTTGATGAATTGCCTGACTGAAGATTTTACTGCAGTTTACCTAGATAGACACTGTAGATTGGTGGAGTATAGAACCACCAGATTATTGGGTATTGTTGATTGGGACTCTTTCCGGTGGGACTCTTATGGGAAGTCCAATGATTTCTGATTTGAACATTGTTTACTGGCCTGAGCCACTGGGGCTATCCTAGCTTGTTGTGCCCATTTACAGGGATTATATGTGACCATGCCTACACGTTTAAATTTTTTTTTGCATGCTATGGTAAGTTCCGGTATGATACTGAGTACTGACGTTTTATTTCACATTGTAGTTGATTGTAGGAAACATTTTTTATCCCTGTGCGTCATTGAAGAGAAACGTATACGTGATTGGTTTGATACTGCTCACCCTAATATAATTTTCAGATATCGAAAAGTAAACAATATTAACTAGTGTAGGGTTAGATGCTAAGACAAACTGAATCAATATCTTTATGTCATATCCCTTGCTACTAAACTATTTCCCAACGTATTGATTGTCATCTATGTCTCCTGAAGTTTTATGTTTTGGCATTGATATAGGATTTGTGTTTATTTTGGTTTTTCGTACATTTGAGTTAACTATTTTATTAACTTTTTTCTGGATAGTTGGTCACATATCTTAATATAAATATCTATTGGGGAATCAAATGGAGCAGTGTGAATTCATGTTTTTAAGTTATGTGTTTGTGTTCTTATGTTTACACTATATTATATCCAGCTATTAATGTTCCAATTGGGGTGTGATTGCTAAATTCGTCTTACTTGGATGCTCTCTTGTCCCGTGTTTATGTTTCTCTTGCATAATTATTCCAGACATTGTTTTTCCAGGATCCAATATGGACACAGCTTAGAATTTGACTTGGGAGTGCATTTCATGTAGCCACTTATCCATTGGTCCTTGAAGCTTTGAAATAGTCTTTTATGGATTGCCAGCTTTCCTCTACATCAATGCTTCCAGGGATCTGGGTCATCGAGGCGCTAGCACACTCTAACCAAGTAGATATATCTCTCTTACTAGGTAAACATGGTGTTGTTATTTTCTGTTGGGAAATTTTGTTATGACTTTGTTCATTTATTGTTATTGGACTTGAAAATTTTCTATTCTTGGTCATAGCTTTGCTTCAGAGGACTCCACAACTATCTGATGATCTTGGTAAAAATGCAAGAGAAGTGGTGTCCTTGAGAATTTTACAGAGTTTTATCTTTCAAGGAACTCGTCCAAATTCTGTATCTTCTGCCTCAGGCCAAAAGATTACATTAGATCCATCTGACCGTTGCGAAGATGTTCTTCGACGAATATTGTCCGAGGTACTTGATGTGTTAGTTTAATTTATGTCATTCAAGCAAGCCAATGAAATTGTGTAGTCACAGAAGTGTAAATAGTGATACTTGACATGTACATATACAGACACCTCCATCACATCTGAAACCTTTTGAACCCGAGATCTGGAAATGGGATCTTGAGCCCTTTATTGAGAATAAGAGATCTAGCTTGGGTAAATATGCACTACAACAGGTGAATTTAGCTGTTCTACCTTTATATGCTATACCTAAGTAACAAGTGTACAAAAACAAAATGTTAACTTCACTTATATTTTTTACATTTTCATTGGCATTCCTTTCATACAGCTGAAGGATGCAATTCTGACAGGAAGCCATCCTTCTCTTTCATCTTTAAAAGAAAAATGTGGTTTGCTGGTTGAGAATCGAGCTGAACATGGAGCCTCAGAGGATGATGTAAACTGCAATGGCATTGCAAGTAGACATGGAGGTGTTAAAAGAAAGAGGAGAGCAATCCACGAAAATGCAGGAGGGAATTCATGTGAAAACCAAACCCATATAGAATCTGTCAAAAAGTATAGGCAAGATATCATAGGTGGTAAATTGGTGTCATCAGGCATAGATACAGAATTGGAAAGTACATCTAAAGCATCCAACCAACACGGTGAAGGAGAAAAATGCAGCTTGGAAAAAGAATCTCCGGAAAATGATAATAGTATACGTACTTCGTTGAAGGAGCTTGTTGGTAATTTCGTTCCTGGTAAAAATCAGGTTTGTTCCGATGAGGAAAAGGTGCAAGATCATGCCATAGAGGAAGCAAAAGGTGACCAGGAAATAACTAATGAAGAATCGGATAAAATTGAGCAAAATATTCAAAGAAATGTCTCAAATGGTAGTGAAGAGTGTAAATTGAAGGGGCTTTCGATCCCTGATTTGGGTCCTGAAAAGCAGTCTCCTCAATATGGTACTGAAGCGCCAAATGAGAAATTGGATGGAGAACAGAGGCGAGATCAAGATCATGATGGTGTGAGTAATGCTAAAGGTTACAAGAACGGTTTACGTGGGATGGAAGCAATTACAGAAGACTCATTGGAGCAGAATATTCCAAAAACTGTCTCAAATGTTGATGAAGCAGAAAAAGTTGTCGATATTTCTAGTGATAGTGAGGGTTGTAATGATGAGAGAACAAGTATTGATACAAAGAAGAAAATGTTTCTGAGCTCTCAGTGCACATATAGCGAAGACTCATTGGCAACAACTGATTTCAGAGACCTAAATCTTTGTGTGAAATGCAACAAGGGTGGGAAATTACTGGTTTGCAGTTCCGACTCCTGTCCCGTAGTGATTCACGAGAGCTGTTTGTGTTCAGATACAAAATTCGTCACGAGGGGAAAATTCTACTGCCCATTTTGTGCTTATTCTCAAGCAATCTCGAGGTACACAGAAATTAAGAGAAAGACCTCCATGGCAAGAAAGGACTTGGCAACCTTTATTTGCTTGGCTAATCGTGACAAATCAAAGAAAAGGGATGATAGATTGCCTAAAAGTAATGAACTGAACAACAGAGATGTTGTGAAAAAGGTCAGTAATCATAAGCGTAGGAAGAAATTGGAATACGAACAAGCAGGGGGGCCTTTAGAAGTAACCTCTCATTACACTCCCCCTTTTAAAGCTCCTCACATTCTGGATAATGACAAACAGGTGGGGAAAAGGAAGAAAAGACAAGTGTCGGAATCTCCTAGAGTTCATGGACAAGACCAGATGGCTGCATTGGCAATTCATAAATCTCAGGATGATAATAAATCCTGCAAGATCATTGAGAGAAATAATGAGGGTGAAAATCGTTGTGATATGAGATCAAAGAAGGGAGTTTTGTGTCAACCAGAGAAAGATGTAAATGAATGCTCACCAAGTACTCAATCAGATGCAGAAGAAATATCCGAAGAGGAAACTGATAATTCTGGTGCTTCCAAGTATTTCAGAAGAGGTCGAAAGCTAGAAAAGGAACTGTAAGTTGTTTCTTCCTGAACACAGATACTTAATGTGATATGTTACTTGTGTTTGAGCAATGAAATAATCATCACTGATTTAAACAGTGTTTCGCTAGTTAACATGTATTTGATCATTGAAGCTAGTGTGGGTTATATTTGGATTGCACATCAGAAGAACAAGTGTATTTTAGTAATTTTCCTTTGGATTTATTAGGTGTCCAGATGAGTAATCTTGCATTTGAGTAGAGTTTCTTCTTTTGAAGAAAAAAGAAAGAAAAATGATAAGTGATAAAACTATTGAAACCATGGTGTTCTTCGAGGCATTGCACTTAGGAAACTAAAAGTCAAAGGAATAATCCTGTTGATGCGAGCCTGAACTACTCAAATATCTTATGGAATGTTCACATAAATGATAGTTTTCCACTTTCGATCTGAAATAGAAATGATGACCTTTATCTTCTGCAGCTCTTATCCAGCAATTCCTCAATTGAGGCGGAAAAGAATCCCGTGGACAACTGCTGAAGAAGAGACATTGAAGGTAAAAAGTTCCTTTAATGCTTTTGATCAGTATTCTATTCCCCTATGTGTTCTATGCTGTTCAACTGGACAAATGGAATCTCTTCGTCACACAATTCGACAAAATATCTTGAAGTTTTTTGTTTCGAGTTGGTGACTATACATGTAAGTTATGCATCAACCAATTGAACAACAATAATAATTTGCATTTTTCTCTGGAACAGGAAGGCATGCGATTATTATGTAGCCCTCACGATAAAATTATTCCGTGGAAGAAAATCATGGAATTTGGGAGCGGTATTTTTCAGCAAAGTCGCACTACAATGGACCTGAAAGATAAATGGAGGAATATGACCAAAGCAACAACAAGGTCCTAAAGGAAGTTCTGGAGTTTGTGCAAGTTTCGTAGCTTCTGCTTCGACTTCAGTATGCTGCTTGTTTGTTGTAAGTAATGACATGGGCTGTATTCGAAAGCTCGGTTATCAGTTAGGCTTCGTTTTTTGGCTTTTCCTGATGCTCTAGAATTACTTATATTTTCTGAGTTGGGTTATATACTTATAACTGGATGTAGCTTGGATATGAATGGGATGAGTTGATAAAACCTCTATAAAATACTTGTAAATTTTACTGGTCTTTTAATGATTTTTTCCATTGATTACATGAAAATTACATTATCAAGATAAAGTGGATTTAAGAAATTGAATGGGATATGTCTAAATTATTTAGGGCATAAATATTTGATGGATTGACATAATTTATAGTTGAGTTGGAGTAAACGAGTGGGTGGTTTGTCTTTTTTCCCTCGATGAATAAGGCCTATCGTGAATATCAAAGGTATAACGGGTCGTTTTTAATTGAGCCTCTATAGTTTCCGAACACGTAAGAAATCGAATGGAAAACAAAAAATAAGATAAAATAATGAAAGTACTATTTTTTATTTTGTTGCTTCGACGAACAAAATTTATGTTTATTGTTTGATTTATAGCATTTTTTCTTGTGTTGATTCAGGAGGTGGGTTTGTCATCTTAGTGATATACTTTACGAACTTTCCTATTTGATTATATATGAGGTGGGAGCCTCTTTAATCCCACCGTCTGCTTGACCGGTTTCAGTTAAAAAAAATAATAATAATAAATAATCTTTTTACCTTTCTCTTTACATGATTGCATATGATTTGCTTAATATATACTGGCCAGAGTCATAATCAAACCAATATTAAATGACATAAACTCTTGCTTATATTTATTTATGGGTTAATTACATTTGGAACTCATATGAGTGTGCTAAACTACAAGTCATGACCTTTTTAGTTAAAACATTATACTTATACTCTACACGAGTTCATAATTTAAAAAAAGTCCAATTTTTAGAGCATAGCTAGGGTTCCGTTAAATTTTTAGTGGAACATTCCAAAATTTAACAAAATATTTCTAATGGAATACTAAATATTGGGTGTTTTTTTTATAATTATATAACTTTGTGGGGTGTAAGTATAATCTTTCAACTTGTAGTTAAGCAAACTCTCTAGGAATCCAAATGTAATTAACCTTTTTTTCATTTATAAAGCCCCAAAACATAGTTATAAAAAAAAAGGCCCTAAAAATCATGAAACAATAAATTTTTTTGGTTAAACACACGCATATGACACAATTCGATCCCTGTCATTGTAAAAAATCAAGCCCAAGTATTTGGTGATTATTAGGGCAAACTCAGTGGTTTTATCATGACTTCAAATATCATCAGTAATAGAAAATTAAATACTCTGGATCATTATTTGAAACTCCATAATCATATTATAATAAGTATTTATAATAGCAAACAACTTGGCCGTAACCATTATGTTTTCACTTGTTCTCTAAGCTAAATTACAAGAAGCTAGATTTCAAAATAATAATAATAAAGTCCCCTAAATATAATTTTGCATTCATTTCATTTTTCGAATTTTTCTAAATCCCTAGCAATATATTATATATTAGGAATTTTAATATATTATGCCCTAGATCACATTATCCTTCTATCAGCCTTAACGCTCTCGCACTCAATTCTCCGCACTGGCGATTTAGTGCGCATTCCTCACTTTAAGACGACTTAAAATTTCTTAATTCTTCGCACTGACAAATTAACTCCTATAACTATTTTTGTATTTGGTCTTTAAAATATTTTAATGCATAATTTAATTGTTTATTATGATATATATTATTGCGAAACAATAAAATGACAAAACTAAGTTAGTTTTTCAAAGAATTGAATTTTCGTATATGATTTAAACAATAATTTAAAATTATTAATAAAATAATTCAAGTGTAGTGCTTAATAAAATTAGTTTATCTATATTGTTTGTTAAAAATATTTTATATTGAATATAAAATAAATTTACATTAAAAATAATTATTTTAAATTATTTTTTTATTAGACGCTTTAAAGCGCACTCGCACTCAATTTATTTCTACTTTTTGCGCACTCGCCCATTCGCACCGGCACTTGCCTTATGTGGCTTAGATCATGCCATTTTCTTCCGCAATTAGTAGGATTATATATTAGGAACCCATGTGTTATTAGAAAGTAAGCAAAAAAATCCATGTGTTAGAAAAGCTAGTAAATAAGACCCTGTATTTTCCATGCATTTAACTCGAAATTAAACTAAAATATATTTTAAATTGAGGGACTAATGAGTCATTTTTATAACATAAGAACGAGTTAAGAAACTAAATCGTGATAAATTAAAGATTTTAACAATTAATTGTCACTTTAGAATATTAAAAACTAATCTGATGCAAAATAAAAATTTTAGTGAGTAAATATGGGATTTGGCCCTCTACGTACACTTGGAATATAAATCCTTACATTTGGTATAAGTTTATTTACTTCTAGTGCAAGAATAAATTTTGAAACAATTGTCTGTAATCAAGCCAAAATATTTACTCTTGCTACAAGAATCACGTGTGTTGTAATAATAATAATTAATAAGGTAAGTAAACTGAAATCACATTAATTCACTTACTTTTCTCTGAAAATTCCAACTGACAGGCTGGTGACATAATCAATGCTTAGAAACCAATCATCATTCCCCACGTGTCCTTTTCGAAACACGTCTCGATATATAACCTTCTTGATTTCACTCTATTCATAGAACTATAGAAGGCATGACAACAAATACCGACCTGCCTCAAAGGAATTTATATGTGTCCTATTTTTCTTCACTGCTGTAAAATAAATCAACTCCCTTTCACACGCAGTGGCCAAGTGGATTGTAACTCACATTTTCTTGACTTGCTGATTTGAGGCAATTTCATCAGGTTTCTGCACGTTATTCTCTCAATATAGTTGCGTTAATGTTAAGGTTAAAAACACATGTATGGTTCTTGAGTGTGTGTGTGTTTGGTGCTGTGATTATGATTAGTATTAGTGATTCATTGCCTTTAAGCTCACTCAAAATCACTTTTTCAACCAACCTAAACATGTTTTTTCCTCTCAAATTCTCAAGCTTTCTTAGCTTTACTAATTATACTCTAAATGGGATTTTCTCCTTTTTTTTTCTTGGTGGCACCTAATTTTCACATGAGATGCAATGCACCCACCATTCTTGTCTTTTATTAAATGAGAAAAGATTGGATTTTTAGCAAAAAATATTGAAACTATTATTCCGAATATTGGTATAATCTCCTGTATTAATGCGATTTCATGTGCATATATATCTGACTGAGTCTTTTGTAACGTGGGTTTTGGTTAATTTACAAGAAATCAAAACATTTAAGAAGAGTTAATAATAACGTTTACCAAGAGGGAAAAAAAAAAAAGAGACTAGGCTTTAACGAACAAATAGCTGTTTAATTTGAGTATTAAATTCCTATTTTAGTCAACCATTAATTAGGCAATTAAGCTGAAACATTGAATGTGCTTTTATTCTGATTTAATGAAAGTAACTGCACTAATTTAAGAGGTTAGTTACTTACTGTACTGGAAAAGCTACGAGTGATTTGATTCCCTTGTTCGTTACTGAAAGGTGTAGTTTTGAAACGTGTAAGATGTTTCAATATTCTCTTTATTCGCATGGAAATTTAATATTTTAAATAAATCTGACTTTCGGCACTTTGCTTAGATTGTGAATATGTCCAGCGTTATAGATCTCAGTCTAAATTCCCAGTATATAAACAAGTCTTTTTGCTTTCTCTGCTCTATTACAAAGTTGTGGCCTTTGTTTAAATTCTGTGGGCACCTTCAACTTTCTCTCTCTTGTTTCTCATTCTTCACTCTTAGACAACAGTTCTTGAGGTGAGTAACTTGAATTGGAACTCTGTATATTGTAAGAATTTCAGGAGGATTTGTGTAATAAAATGAACCCTTTAAACATGCTTTGCAGTAAATCTATTTTGTATGGTATGAATGGTTTGCTATTTTCTGTCTGTGTAACATTTATTTCTGCAATAAAATAGAATGTTTTGATGCATTTCATGTTATGCTGCATCTCTTAATTGGATATCCACTTCTAGATTTTCTGCTGAGACATTTA
This sequence comes from Verbena officinalis, assembly GCA_958496215.1. NCBI lineage: Eukaryota > Viridiplantae > Streptophyta > Magnoliopsida > Lamiales > Verbenaceae > Verbena > Verbena officinalis. The sequence continues at coordinate 6,422,213 of OY292385.1, forward strand.
TGCTACATATCATTCTTGGTCATCCATGATTCGTCATTTCACCAAAAAACGTCCCTCGTTGCTCACCATCTTTCGTTTGCGATATTTTATCTCTGATTCAACAATTCAAAGATTGAAGTTGTGATTTTTTTTATCCGTTTTAACAGATGTTTGTGACATCAGTTTTTGGTTGTATGTGTGTATGTATTAAAATGCACTCCATGAACTGCATCTGGGCGTAGCACTGTTCATATTTTTACAAAGATATCTCATTTGTATTCAATTACAAATGACCCCCTGAGGTCACTGTTTACATAAACACCCTCAAACCTTGAAAATTACGAAAAATATCCCGAGGTTTTGAAAATGGTACCAAAAAAGCCCTCAAACTAACGGAAAATCATGGACTCAGGGTTGTTTTCGTAATTTTTAAGATTTCAGGGTGTTTTTCGTAAGTATTCGTTGTATTATAGTTTACCATTTTAAATGTGTAAAGCTTTCTCACCAAAAATGAACCCAAAAAACAAAACTAACATGATTTGCAGTAAAAGTAAGGTCATACTAATTTTTTTTTGGTTACAAGTAAGGTCATACTAATTAGCTGACTGGACTAATGAAAATTTGCAACGTATCTGACTTCTTGACAAGCAAACATGTAGTACAATGACGTCTCATATGCCTTACGGAATCAAATCTACTTTTCATGTTCTCTGATTTCCTTCCATTTAATTTCTTCCAGGTTCTGTCCAACAAGAAACAATGGTGAAGATCTGTTGTCTTGGAGCCGGCTATGTTGGGGGTCCCACAATGGCTGTCATCGCCCTAAAATGCCCCTCAATCGAAGTAGCCGTTGTAGACATCTCCGTTTCCCGCATCACAGCCTGGAACAGCGACCATCTCCCCATATACGAGCCTGGCCTCGACGAAGTGGTCAAGCAATGCCGTGGAAAGAATCTCTTCTTCAGCTCTGATGTTGAGAAACACATCGCGGAAGCCGACATAATATTCGTATCGGTCAACACTCCGACAAAAACCCAAGGCTTGGGAGCCGGAAAGGCTGCCGACCTCACTTATTGGGAGAGCGCAGCCCGTATGATTGCTGACGTGGCAAAATCTGACAAGATTGTCGTCGAGAAGTCAACTGTTCCGGTCAAAACCGCGGAGGCCATCGAGAGAATCTTGACCCATAATAGCAAAGGGATCAAATACCAAATCCTCTCGAACCCCGAGTTTCTTGCTGAGGGGACGGCCATAAATGACCTTTTTACCCCCGACCGTGTCCTAATCGGAGGGAGAGAAACTGTAGAGGGGAAGAAGGCGATCGAGACGTTGAAATCCGTTTACGCACATTGGGTGCCTGAGGAGAGGATCATTTGCACAAATCTTTGGTCGGCCGAGCTGTCGAAGCTTGCAGCTAACGCGTTCTTGGCTCAGAGGATCTCATCCGTCAATGCCATGTCAGCACTTTGCGAGGCGACGGGAGCCGATGTTTATGAAGTTTCCCACGCTGTCGGGAAGGACACGAGAATCGGGCCAAAATTCCTGAACTCGAGCGTCGGGTTCGGAGGTTCTTGTTTCCAAAAGGATATTCTCAACTTGGTCTATATTTGCGAGTGCAACGGCTTGACCGAAGTGGCAAACTATTGGAAACAAGTGATTAAAGTGAACGACTACCAAAAGAACCGTTTCGTGAACCGGATCGTTTCCTCTATGTTCAACACCGTTTCGGGGAAAAAGATTGCAGTTTTGGGATTCGCATTCAAGAAAGATACCGGCGACACGAGAGAAACTCCGGCTATCGACGTGTGCAATGGGCTGATTGGGGATAAGGCGAGATTGAGCATTTATGATCCACAGGTGACTGAGGATCAGATTCAGAGGGATTTGTCTATGAAAAAGTTTGATTGGGATCATCCGGTTCATCTTCAGCCGATGAGTCCGACTTCGGTCAAGCAGGTGAGTGTGGTTTGGGATGCTTACGAGGCTGCGAAAGATGCACACGGTTTGTGTATTTTGACCGAATGGGACGAGTTTAAGAATCTTGATTATCAGAAGATTTTCGATAACATGCAAAAACCCGCATTTGTTTTTGATGGGAGGAATGTTGTGGATGCGGCAAAGCTGAGGGAAATTGGATTTATCGTGTACTCGATCGGGAAGCCGTTGGATCCATGGCTCAAGGATATGTCAGCTGTGGCATAAATCAGATTGTGATGCATGGAAGATTGAATTCTTTGAATCTATTTTTTCCACCTTGATGTTGAGATTCCTTACATCTCCCTGCCTGCCTACCTACCTACCTACTAGTACTGGCAATTACTAGTTTGGTTTAAAATTATCTGTTTTGGTTTTACTTGTTTTTGGATCAGGACTTTACATTTGATGTGTTTTTGACATAAACTTGTTCTGGTCAAATTTTTGAAGGTCTTGTTTTTTATACAAACTGTTAAACGCAGAAATATTGAAATAAATCTGGTTTATTTAAGGAAGGTTGTTGCTGAAAGTTTAAAGACATCTGACAGGAGATTTGCAGGGTTTTACTCCTTATTTTTCAAGTGTTAATCTTAAGGGCGAATTACATATTATATACAGTAGCCCTAAGGCTTTTGATAATTACAAAATACCCCCTCTGTTTTAAAAAAATACAGAAAACCACCTGAGGTTTCAAACAATTACAAAACTTAAACAAAATACTCCAGTAATTTGTAATTCTAGCAATGGAGGACAAATTAGTAAAAATTATGATCGAGGGAAGTGGTAACATAGGTGGTTCTAAAGGAGAAAATTTGAGGAGCAATAAATAAGTTTAAGATTGGTGAAACAATGAAAGCAAAAAAGAAAACAGAAGACTCAGCTAGCTCTCTTCTTCCATCAGCATGCTAACTTCCAAAGGCACTTGATGTTATGTAAAGGAACACTTCTAGGGCAATATTAATTTGTTAAGTACTAAGATATGATAGATGTCGATTACAGGGTGTTAACAAAAACTTATATTTTTGTAGAAGCAAAAGTCATAAAAATGTATAATAATAGAAGTGAGAAGTGTTTCGAAATGAAAATGAAAAGCACAGAAAAAAATAGTGAAGTGTTTGGAGAAAAAAAAATTAAATTTTTACTAGTTCCAAGAAACTGATCCATTTTATGAAAATAAGCTAGAATTTTGAATTCGAAACTAAATGCAGGTTTTTAGGTCCTTATTTGCACTATCCCATCTAGTGGAAATGCAGTTAGTATGATACTTTTGGATTAACACTATTTATATTATTTTTGCTGAACAAGCTCACCTATATTAGTTAAGTCCAAAGATTGAAAAAGAAAGTGTCTGCAAGGAGAGAACTGGAAAAATATTTGTAACACCAATATTTTGTTTCTACGAATTTCTAGGGTTTACTGTGATTTTTTGGCATTAGCAAAAAACATTTTTTCTTGTAGTAATATACAAACCAAAAAAAACGAAAATACACTGAACACATCGCTATACTTACAACCAATAAATAAGCAAAACAACCATTCATTTCCATTCGATTCATCAATTCCAGCATGGTCATTCATTCATTAAACAAATGCCAACCAGCTCAATTCCAATTCCAATGTAACATGTCCGTATCGCTATGTCATGTCCGTGTTTCATAGGCTGGAGCTAATAATTTGGATAAAATTATTACAAATGATCAACTTTTAAAACGAATAAACAGGGAATAATTTTAAGAATTTTTTTTTATATATAAACAGAACAATGCTGGGTTTACAATGCCCCCACATTGAAAAAATTGAACCAACATTATAAAAGGAAGTTAAAAGAATATGGGACCTCATGCCAATTTCAAGAAAGCCAGGAATCCAAATTAACATTGGCATGTAACTCATAGACCATGGTACTATTTAAATAATTAAAAAACTTGTCCTAGTAAAATAAATAACCCCAATACCACATATATCATACCAACCAAATCTGTTGGGGTGTTGGGATATATATATAAACACTGAAACTACGCATTTTCACAATTCCATACCAATCAAACACTCTCCCTCAAAAAAAAAAAGAAGAAAAAGAAACTGAAGACATCTCGAAGTTATTTTTTTCTATGTTAGCCGAAAAAGTGAAAGATGTACACAAGTCAAGATTGAGGGCTTCCGGATCAAGCACATCTTTTACTTTACCGGGTAACAGAGAAAAAAACTCAGATTTCAATTTAGTGATTAAATTTATGTGCATGACTCATAGTGCAAGATCAGCGCCCATAGTACTATTTAAAAAAAAAAAAAAAACTTGTACTAGTGAAATAAACAATTACCCCAACAAACACTTATATCATTAGTCGTTGCATTCATTTTGGTTAAAATCTGAGCCTCAGTTGGCTTCTACACTGCTACACATATTTTCTTTTTGCTTCAGCAGGTTCTGAAGCAGCAAGATTGGATCTCGGTGGTCCGGTGGACATAGCAGTTAGAGATCTTTGGCGGGAGATCGACATCCTTGGAGCCCGTTAGCTTGTTTTCTGGTGGCGTTGATATTCCGCGGGAACTGTATGTCCGAAAAGGTGTATCGAGATCATCGAAAGCAGCCCCAACTCTCGCTTTGACACCACCCCATGCAGTGCACGGAGCCTGGATCGGCTCCCGGTTTATCTCGGGGTAGTACTCTTGGAAAGATAGAATATCACCGCGTGATCATAACATGTACTTGTGACAGTATTAACAACAACAGAAAAATATGATAAACCTGCTGGCCCAAGATCGAACAACCAAAAAATTTTGAAGAATAACCTCAAAAATAAAGAAGAGATTCAAGAGAAAGATTTTCTAAGAAAACAGCTGTTTACAAGAGGACTTTTGTACTCAACTTGACTTGTTACAAATGAAAGGAAAATCACATATTTATACTCCTCTAGTGAAGAATCTAGACCCCTAATAAATTACCTAGGAAAGTGTAAATAAAGGACAACTCTAGAACTTGGTTACTTATTCTAGTCATTCTAGAGAATTCATGAGAGCTTCTCCATTCTAATATTTCTAGAGAATTCATGAGCTTATCCAAAAAATCTACTTTATTTATTATTTTTAACACTCCCCCTTAAAGTGATTTTTTGGAGATCAACCCGAGCTTTGTACGGAAGAACTCAAAAGAAGTCTTTGGAAGTGGCTTCGTAAAGATGTTAGCAATGTTTTCTTGGCTCCTCACTTCCAAGGCATCGATGGTGCCATCAAGAACTTTTTCTCGAATAAAGTGATGCTCAATCCCGATATGTTTTGTTCTTGCGTGAAACACTGGATTATTTGTAAGTTTGATTGCACTTTGATTATATCCGAATAGTGTTGTTGGCTTTACTATAGAAAGGTGCAAGTCGTCAGCAAGTCTTTGTAGCCAAATACATTCTTGAGCAGCGAGGGCAGCAGCTTTGTACTCTGCTTCTGTAGTTGATCAAGACACTGAACTTTGTTTCTTGCTGCACCAAGAAATACTTGTATCTCCACAGAAAAAGACATATCCCGAAGTAGATCTCCGGTCATCCAAATCACCACCAAAGTCTGCATCTGTGAAGCCAACTAAAGAACTAGTAGCTCTCTTCTTGAAATATAAGCCCATATCCAATGTTGAGTTAACATACTTCAAAATTCTTTTTGCTGCTTCTAAGTGAGGCTTTCTTAGTGATTGCATAAATCAACTAACCAAGCCGATTGAAAATGCAATATCCGGTCTTGTTATAGTCAAGTATAAAAGACTACCAACAAGAGCACAGTGAGGCTGTGGATTCGCAAGAAGTGATCCTTCGTCACGTTTTAGCTTTATGCTTGCATCCAGAGGGGTAGAGCACTTTTTACTTTGATTTACACTGAAGCGTTCAACTAACTTCTTGGCATAACTCTCTTGAGTGAGAAAGATACCTCCTGCCAAGTTAGTTACTTCTAAACCAAGAAAGTGATGCAGCTCGCCTAATTTCTTGATGTCAAATCTGATGGCAAGCTCATCTTGAAGTTTTTCAACTTCCACTGCATCATTTCCTGTAATTATCATATCATCGACGTATAATAGAACCACTACATGCAAGCTTCCGTGCTTTTTAACGAATAAACTAGAATCTAAGTTTGAAGCGGCAAAATCACAAAATTGCAGATATTTAGAGATTTTACCATACCATGCTCGTAGAGCTTGCTTGAGTCGTAGAGAGCCTTTTTAAGTTTGCAAACATAATCAGTATGAGTGTTAGAAATATAACCTGGAGGTTGCTCCATGTAGATATCTTCATCTAGCTCTCCGTATAGAAAAGCATTCTTGACATCAAGCTGCCATAACTTCCAGTCATGAAATGCTGCTAAGGCTAACACCATCCGAATTGAGATCATCTTGGCTTTTCTAGATAAAGAATAACCTCAAAAATAAAGAAGAGATTCAACAGAAAGATTTTCTAAGAAAAGAGCTTTTTACAAGAGGACTTTTGTACTCAACTTGACTTGTTACAAATGAAAGGAGAATCACCTATTTATACTACTCTAGTGAAGAATCTAGACCCCTAATAAATTACATAGGAAAGTGTAAATAAATGACAACTCTAGAACTTTGTTACTTATTCTAGTCATTATAGAGAATTCATGAGAGCTTCTCCATTCTAGTATTTCTATAGAATTCATGAGCTTATCCAAAAAATCTACTTTATAAATTAGTGATTAAACTTATGTGATGAGTTGGTAATTTTTTCACTAATTTATCTGAGATAATTAACTAAAGGTAAACGTATATATTTGTTTAGTATAACTTTTCTTTCTTGGCCTTGTATCATATTTATTTGTTTATATTAATTTTGATTTACTATTTGCATGGGCGTGTATTTTTAGGTGAACAGGAGTACTATTAAATACAACTTGACGTTCTCCAGTGATCCTTTGAAGAGGTGGACTCATTCGATTACCCTAATGTGGTCGATGAAGAATTAGAATTTCAACAAAAAAACAGAACATTAAAAAGCCAAAGAGTATATATATCTAATTGGGCCAATATTTTCCATCTTGCATTTGCAGTACGTGAAATCGAAAACAAATGGTGGAAAGTGGACTAGCTCACTCAATTATCCTAATGTGTTCGATGAAGAATTAGAATTTCAAAAAAAAAAAAAAAAAAAACACAACATGAAAGAGCAACGAATGTATCTAATTTACCAATATTTTGGTCCTTGTATTTAAAGTACGTGAAATTGAAGACAAATAGTGGAATTAAACATTTATATATGTTATATTATATGTTCTTATTCTTCAAACTGTTTTATTTGTTTTAAATTTATACAACGGTACAAAGTATGTTATTGGCAATTACAGCATCGACCCTTGATTCGCCACTAAATGTCGTCGCCCCTTCTGCTTCCCTCTCTCGCGGCCTTTCCTTTGTCACTCAACCACCATTTCCATCTCGCCGTCGCTCTTTCCCTCTCTACTCTCGATCTCGCACCGTCCCCTCTCTCACGGCCTCTCTGATTGTCGCCCTCTCTCTTCCATATTTTAGTATATAGAACTGACCATAATTGTCGCTTAAATCATGTAGGGGTACTATCGTTAATTTCTAATTTTTTCAGCCATATTTCTTTTTTGAAAACTTTCCGAAAGGGGCCGAGAAATAGTAATTTTACAATTCCCGTCAAAAATTAACATTGAACGAAAACTTTCTCAACTCAAGTATGTAATTTTAATTTGTTTGTTTCTTAAATTGTTTATGGAATATAGTTCAGATCTGGAACATTTGCTTAATCCTAAGCTGATGATACACAGACACTGTTACTGACACTGCGATACTGACACAAAACGACACATGCACGACGATGCAGACTTTTTTCAATATAATTTACTACTATAAAAATATCCGATACGACTGCACGTAAATATTACTAGGAGTATTCGTACATTATGGATCAAGGAAGCGATGATATGGTGAAAACTCCTAGAAGCTAGCCGCCAATTAATATCAATCCTAATTACTTTCCCACAACTTAAAAAATATATATGTTATCGTGTCCGTATCCGTGTATCACAGTATTAGAGTAAAATATTTGTATCCCTAATCTACTAATTTACACCACATGACATGCATGGAGGGAGTTTTATGGTCATGAAGATGTATATGTTGCTAGTATATAGCTCCTTTGTGAAATTGATTCGTAATTTATGAGTGGGTTTTAAAACTTTGGATTTTTCAGAAATTACACATTGAAAACATAGAGGGAAAGTTTTTGTAATTACACATTGTTATTGGCAGTGGCGTAGCCAACTTTAGCTAGAGGTTTCAATTGACCCCTCTGACATAAAAAAAGTAACTCTTGTTTATATATTAACTATGTTGAAAAAAATTTACTATTTTGATTTTGAAAGAATAATTTTATTTTTTAAAACCACTAAAAATTTCGTAAAATTATAAATGGAGGGGGTCATAAGATAAAAATATATAAATAGAAGTAGATTTTTAACTTAAACTAAAACTATCATAAATATCAATTATTTTGATAATAAATAATCAAATTTATAAATGTAGTTGATTCATTTGACTAAATCCAATTTTTTTTCCACCTGTAACTTAATTTTATTGAGTAACTCAAACTTAACATAATTCTAGAGGTTCTTTGAACGTTTTACGTTCTTGTAGAATGATTTTGAGAATCAACCTTTATTGTTGGATTAAATCAATAGATATTGTTGATTTAAAGAAATTAAAGTTATAAATAGATGTTAAGTTCATTTGTTACTATTAATTCTTAATAAAATGGATCCAGGAGATTTTGGAACGGCTGCTGGGCGTTGTGCTCTAACGATAATCTGTACCCGAATACTCTAACTTGTGGGCTATAGAATAGTCAGGGATGTTCTTATCTGGTTACCCCACTACAGAAATAGACGTGTTACTACAGACAAGCAGTGAAGGCTTCGCGGCCCATCAACTTGGCGAGTTGTGGTAGAACCTGTTTTACGTAGCTATTTCTTTTCTAGTCCAGTCTAGTCCGAGAGTTATAAGGTTGGAGATTAGAGCCTTCGACTTGGGACTAACATACAGATACACAATCAACTTACTTAACCAAAGATCATGTGTTTCGTCACTTGACTTCACCTTATTAGTTATTACCAGTCGGTTCAGATAATCTCATACCTGCACCGACTGTTTTGCGAAAATCGGTTCACACTCTTTTCAAAGTATAACCGTATTCCCCCTACTCTGTTTTGTTACTTTACAAATCACGTGAACTGAGCTTTACTTAGAGTCGCCAAATATTTTGATACTTTACTGTTACACTTTACACACCTCACATAGTCGTCAGAACTAACACCTACTTCTTTCTGTTTATGATTTTAGGTGAACAACAATTGTAGACATGGTACCCGAGCTGTTAGGAAGTCTGTTTTGTCCATTTATCATTACCATGATACTATCTTTTAATTTATTTGTTGTCGGGCCTGAGTGCCCTTATTTGATTGTCTGTTAAACAACTACTTTGCTTTTGCTACACTACTAATTTGATACATTTGCTACTTATGCTTCCGCGCATACTTCGACATTTTAATCAAATATTTTTTAGCTCAAATTATTATGATTTATTTTAGATATCCAGTTGAATTATATTTGTTTCGAAAAAAAAATTTGGAAGTCCGTATTTTCCACTGTAAGTTAAAACTCCAAAACCCGACCGACTGTTTATCGTTCGCTACTACGAGTCGAGAGTAATCCATTATGGGTCAGCTCGGTGAGTTAGAGGTGCGGGGCTGTGGCGTACTTCCGAAACCAACGACTCCACCGAGACTCGGTGATCGGAAGGTTTTGGGGCAAAATAGGATCGGTGCGTGAATTCGCGAAAGCAGTGCATGTGCATTTAGGCTCATCAATGCATTATGTGATCTAGGTTCAGGGACTGAAAATGAAACTATCCCATTCTTTTCTACAATGGAACACGGACACAGACACGAACAAAGCACAAACATGACACGATACGGATACGACACATTTTTTTCAACATTTTATACTAGAGAAGTGTCTTAACACGGGCCATGAAATGACACGTCCGTACATCATAGCTTTTCTACTTTTGCATCTATATCGAGCATGAAAAATACGTGCAAGTTCATTTGTACGTCAGCATCTCCCTAACGCACACACACACAAGAAGACAAACAAAAGGAATGACAGAACATGAATCACAATCTTGTTCAAGCTAAATCTACTTTCTTAAACTATTGAATATTTTTTTGGAAGAAAAATAGATTATTGTTAACTGTTAATTGACAATATGTACAGCTGCACATAAAATCTAACAGTGCACACGAATACACTTGACCAAAAGTGCGCCTTTTGACATATAGGGAAGAGGTAACCTTACAAAATTGTATTTACATTTGTTCTCACAAACCTGTATTCTGCACGCACTAAATCTTCTCGAAAAAGACCCTTCAATCCTTAGCAGCACGACCCTCACCACGGGGCATTTTCTTTGATGCCACTACAGAGAAATGGTTGTCAAAAGTAAACTTCATCACTACAGAGATAAAAATATGAAATACAAGGCACAAGCATAGCAGTTTTACACCTGATTATACTTGCATTTTACATAAATAGCACTAAAGCTTGAAAGATATATGCCAGGTAAACAACAAAGATAATAGTCGAGGAGCTCAAGGTTCCAAAAGTTAATCTTCAACCATTATGAACCCATAAAGCAGGAAAGCTTCACTAAGATAAGAATACCATTCCCAGAGTACTCATGTTTTCGATTTTTACCTTTTCCTGGTTAGAAAATAACCAGACACTACAAAGCTAAGAAGGATCTTCTTGGCAGAAAGAGTTTGTTTCTGTTATGTAGTAGAAGATCATCACATGTTAACTTTTATATGCATAAAAGACTAAAGCCAAAATGGCTGCCAATACTTATACTCAAGAAAAACAAGAACCTGAAATCCAGAATCAAATCCTTGCCTAAGCAAAATATTAACACTTTAATTTCCAAGTATCTAGAAGATGAACATTGCTCAACATTTTCACACAGTTAAATCATATTTTTGGTAATGAAACTAAATGATGGTATCACAGAGAAAATGAACTGAATTTCTTGATCTGATGGTTGAACTATATCATAGCATTTTTCTCTATTACTCTTTCAGAATCACAAGGATAGCAGCATAGGAGCAGGAACATAATTTTCTGATAACAGCAAATAGCATACGGGCGTGTTTCTACAAATTTCAAATACGAAAAAATAACTCCCATAATAAGCACATTGGAGGACATGCAGGCAGAGTCACAGACTAATTCATACACAAAGGCATACATTAAGGGGGTTTGGACGGGAGTGAGAGTGAGACACAGAGTACTTACGATCTTCTACATCCTTCAACTGATAATAATGAGGAGCAATTTCCACCAGCCATTCTGGTTTTAGTTCGGTTACCTGCACATCAAACTCCTCAGATAAGCTTCATAATTGCAAGGACACAAATGTAGACTGCATAGTCGATGAAGTAGAATCGGAAGTATCGAAAACTCGTACCTGACGCATGTACTCCTTAGTTGTTAAAACCAATTCATGGTAGACTACCCATCTTGGGAGCACCTGACAGGGACAAGGAAACACAAATATAAGAAACTGCAAATTTGGTGCTCAAATCTTCTTCACAAATATTGGCTTAGTGAACATTGATAATGATTAATGACAATTATTTAATTGTGAAAGGCCAATCATTTCCATGGAGGGTCATGAAATAAGTTATGTGTCAGAATATGAGAAAGTTAATAAGTTTTCTGACCTACTGGTATGAATTAGCAAAAGGCAAATCCTTCATACTTTGCTTTAACAAAACAATAAGATGTTCAATTTAATTCGTCACTAATGAGGTTGCCTACATTATATCGAGAATCCACATGCTTGTTAAAATTTCAGGATTTAAGCAGAATAAATTTTATCCAACACTATTTATAGAAAAAATTATTCTACCTGTGCTAAACCAGAGCTTGGGTGAATATTAACAGTTTGTGGATGCTTAACAGTTCTGTAGGATCCATTCTTTTGTAGCTTTGCCGAGTGGGGGAAAAACCCTGATGTTATGGCTTTCTTTATGGCATCGAAATCATTGGCATTTGAAGTCAACTCAATTTCAACCCTCTCTAACAGCCCCTCTAGCTGATCCCGTATATCTCTGGCTCTCTTCATGCTCCTGACCTGGAATTTAGAAATCAAGAGTATCAAGGATTTAGATTTTTGAGAAAGGTAGAAGATAATGTCAAACTGCACATGTGAGAGAAAACAATTCTCATCTCAAGAGAATTTTGTTCACAGGTTCCACATCACTTCCAAGAAGGCAAAAAGTCGTTTTTTCAAACAGAACATTGGACATATTATGTGCATTTATCTAAATTATCAAACAGTAATACTGGACCACATCAGAATAATGGGCAACATTATCAAAAATCCACCAGATCATCCCCTAATAGCAAGTAAATGGCCACAAAGGTACATCACATTTCTTAAAGGAAACACAATTTTATCAACACCTACCTGGATGTAGTTCTCATAGCACCATTGAGTTGAAAAATTAGTTTCTTTCCATGAACTATACACCTGAAAAAGTAACGAGATCGAGATCACAAAATAGAAACTCGAGGTTAAAAAAGTTACTCTAATCAAATTGAAACATTACAGCTATTCAATTTTCTGTCTAATTAGACAAAAAAAACTTCTGAAGAAACATGGTATTTTTATTTCTTAGAGAACACATGCGTTCAGTAAATTCTAGTGCTCCCTTTTTAATGTGAGGAAAAACAATTGATTTAAGTCAATCGCCACAAGTCTGAAAAACATTAGAATAAAACAAATATACATGATTCACACAATAACATCCCAAAGTATCCTAAATAAAAGCAACATACTAACCTTGAGCAATGCAATGTGATCTCCAACATTTCCCATGTGAAAATTCAAGCGGGCGTTGTCTGCATGAACTTGCTTGTCCTTAGGACGATAAAAGATTGAATTTCCAATAGACAACATTGCAGCAATAGAAATGATTTCATCAGAGCATTTGTATTTGTCGGAAGCGACAATCATCTTGGATTGCATTGGATCAAGCGGGAACTCAGCCATCCTTCTACCCACTTTTGTCAACTCACCAAGCTTGTTAAGCGCACTCAGAGCATAAAGTAGTTCCAGGGCCTTCAGCAGAGCTTCAGATGGTGGAGGGTCCATGAAATCAAAGTTCAGCAAGTCATTGATGCCAAGGCTCTTGAGAGAAAGAACTACACTGGCCAAGTTGGTCCTTTGTATTTCAGGGACAGTATTGTCATCTAGATCATTATAGAAATTATATGCAGTATATAACCGATAGCATTGTCCCGGACCTGTTCTTCCAGATCGACCTGCTCGCTGATTTGCTGAAGCTTTTGAGATTGGAGTTACCAATAATGATTCCATTCCAGTCCGAGGATTATACGACTTCATCTTGCAAAAACCTGGATCAATGACATACTTGATCCCATCTATCGTCAATGATGTCTCAGCAATATTTGTTGCAAGGACAACTTTGCGTGCTCCTTCAGGAGTGGGCTCAAATATTTTGGCTTGTAACTCTGTAGGCAAATTTGCATAAATTGGACATATGATGAGTTCTGCTATTTTTGTGCCCAAACCTCTCGTCCTATGCTTAAGAATTTCCTCAGCAGTTTCAATCTCCTCCTGCCCGGTTAAGAAAACTAGAATGTCACCATCTCCTGGTGGCTGTTTCACATGGATTTGTAGAGCAGTAACAATAGCAGCGTCCAAGTAATCAGCTTCTGGGGCCGTAGTATAATGTATGTCAACTGGAAATCTCCTTCCAGGTATCTTAAAAATTGGAGCAGAATCAAAATAGTTGCTGAACTTCTCGGCATCAAGTGTAGCACTTGAAATAAGCAATTTCAGATCAGGGCGAAAGCGAGAAATATCCTGTCACACAAAAATAGTTGAGTGGGACAAGAATACAACTTCCCAAGAAAAGTTAGAAGAATTGAAAGCACATTGATGCAGTCAAAAAAGATTCAGGAAACAAAATAAAAGATAAATGTAAATGTAATTATCCCAATAAAGGAAATAAAAAAGATATAAGAACTTTTGGAATCATTTTAGTCGATAAGAAGACTATTTGAAGATAAATACAGTAAAAAATTTCCTAAAATAGCCCTTAAACCTTTCTGTTCTCTAGTTAAAAATCTGTTTATTAACACTTAAGTTGGCGGTACTTCAATAAGCTCTCGCACTTGCAACAGATCTGCTACATGATTCCTAGTTTACTTTGCTATCTTTCCCTTTCAGTTGTTCTTATAAGTCACTCATTGTCTCATCTATCTATCTATATCTATATCTATCTATATCTATCTATCTATCTATCTATCTATCTCTATCTATCTATCTATCTATCTATCTATCAATCTATACTAATTATAAAAGTGTGGATCAAATTAGTTGTTTCTTCCCATTGTGAATTGACTAAATTAACCTTCTTATTATTAAAATTAATTTTAGGTAACATATGTAATAACTATACTACCCTTAATTATTTAAGTTTTATGTTAATTGATGATTATTAAATTTTAAAAGTCTTTTAAACTTCTAATATGTATAATTATGAATTTTAATCAAGATAAGCTTTTAAACTTCCAGTTTGAAAGGACCTACTAGGAGTAATGAAATAGGTTAGTTTTTCTATTAATAATAATTAATGATTGAAAGAATTCTATTAATACAAATTATAATTTCCGTTTGACCTTACAAATGTTAAACATGTTTACTATTCTTGATAATAAAATTAACTAACAATCAAACTATATTTTTTTTACTGAAAATTGCTATTTGGAGTTAGATTCTACTTCTACCTAATTAGAAATTTGAATTTTTTTAGCAAGTATATTGTGGATTATTTATTTATTTTTGGTAAATATTGTGGATTATTTACCCTAAAAAATTATGAATGAAATTAATGAAGTATAAAAATATAATTTAAGGAACTCCACTCAAATTAAATTTTTAAAGGAGCTAGAAGGATAATATATAATATTAACCATATATTTATATAAAATATTGAAGATAAGTTTATAATATAATTTATAATTAAAAAAATTTATTGGAATTTCATTGAAATATAAAGATATAGTTGAATATTCTGAAATATTTTTGATGACTTTAAAATTTTTCTTTCAACCATTAGATATTTTGAATATATAATATCAATTTGAGAAAGTTAAATTTATAAATAGATGTAAAATAATTGTGACCATTGAACATAACTGAGTCATCTTCTCCAAATCTTTAGTTGAACTCGTTCATTTTCTTTTTAATATTTTAATTACATCTTAAAATTATGTCTATAATTTTACTATAAAACATGATGATACGCGTGCAGCGCACGTATAACTTTCTAGTTCAACCAAATTAGTCTTGTACATGTAATTTCTAATTTGATGCCCTTACATTATAGAAGTCTTTCAAGTCTATTTATCATCAGTAGTCTTCTTCCATCAATACATATAATTTGTATGAAGAATTAATATCTGGTTTATGAAATCTGATTTTACCATGCATTCTACATCTAACTTACAAATCAAGAAATCCAAGATCTTACCTTAACCAAGCCAAATAGAATGTCTGTTGACAGTGTTCTCTCATGGGCCTCATCCACCATTACCACACTAAAAATTATACAACAATATCTGTCAGAACTTGTACAAGAAAATTATCTCAGTACTTCTGAATATGGCATGTACCTGTAACCACCAAGATCAGGTTCTCCAAGGAATTCACGCAATAACATTCCATCTGTCATATATTTTATAATTGTCTTTTCTGACGTGCAGTCTTCAAAACGAATAGAGTATCCAACCTAAAAAGCACAAACTTCAGGAGTTAACATGACACATACTGACAGAAGAAATATGAATTGGAAATTGGAACTCACAAATAGAACAGAAATAAGATTTGGACCATAAAAGACAAGGTTCTGATATGTTGTTTTGGAAAAATAACATGCAATCTGGAGATCCTAAAATATACAAAAGTTGAACATTAGGAATTGTGCATGTGGTTTTCAGAACTAAGTTCAGCTCATGGAATCAATATCTAATAGCTGCTTTAATTTCAGTAACTGAAAGCTTAAAATTTGTAGCTAATAGAAGTTATATTTAAGTTTCCAACAGTTTGATCTATAATAACAAATGAATTGTGATGTTCATCCAGTCAAACAGCTATATGGTAAAAGCAAAAGGCATACCTCATGGCCAAGTTTTACTCCCATTTCTTGAGAAACTCGAGCAGCAACACTCATAGCTGCAACACGCCGTGGCTGGGTACATGCGATCTGGTCATCAAATATGTCAACATTATTAGCAAAACTAAACTCTATTCGAATTCAAATACACAAGTGCTGCTATTCTTATAATCCTCAATTGTTCCAAGAACATAAATGAGATGTTCAGATTTCAGATAATCTTATATTAACAGCATCCTCTTAAGAATAGGTTCGAATTTCCACAAGGAAAGGGAAAAGAAAGAGAGAAAGAAATAAAAGTAATGTAAGACTACAGTGAATATACTGTATACATCATAAAGGTCTAATTGAAACTGCAAGTGCATGTGTTAACACAAATACTGTATCGAAACAAATCCCCTTGTTGCCATTTTGGAATACCAAGAAAATATTCATCTCCTAACATACACTTCTTGAATGGAATATTTGATGGTAAACTCTTTCAAATGAAGAATCAAGTATGACAATGAACGCCAACTCATGCAGTTGTAGGCTCGCATGGTTTCACACAAATGTGAGAGAACATCTTCTATGAGATGATGTAAAATGTAAAGATGTATGTATTAAACATGTTCTCAACCAATACCAGATAATAGGTAAGAGTGATCGATAAACAAATCTGCCCGTAACTGTGTATCAGTAAAATTAAATGTAAAGGCATAAACCTTTTTTCAGTACAAATCAGTACCGAGGGCAAATTTTTTAGCTCAGATGAATGCAATTCCAGGGAGACAATAATACATTTGAATATTAGAGGCGATAATAGTAGAAAACAAATGCAAAATTCTTAACAAATTACAATTAGCCATCCGGTGTAGGATGACCTCCCTTAACCAGAAATGACCTTGAATAAAACATTAATTGTAGTTTAACCAACCAGATTCAGTACCAAATACGAAACTGCCATTTATGATTTACATATTAATGATATCTACAGAAAAGATAAAAGTATCCGGTCTGCAAATTCCATGACTTACTTACGACACAGAATGAAATTAATAAAAAGGTAGCGTTGGAGCCCAGCAAAAATCTCTTGAATCAAAAAAGAGTGCATTATAGAGTTTGCAGAAGGAAATTTTAGACATGGTCTATAGAAGAAGAAAGCAAGATTGGACAAACCCCTTATACCTTTCCACGTGCAGTGTATCCCGCCTCATGAAGGTACTGAGGTATTTGTGTTGTTTTACCAGAACCTGTCTCTCCGACGATAACAAGAACCTGTAATACAATGAAGAGAGCAATATCTATCACTGTGTGAAATGGATGAGTGGACAGATTAAGCAACGAGAATGAAGAAGAAATTGCCAAACCTGATGATCATTAACAGCTTGGAGCAACTCATCCCTATAAGGGTATATTGGCAGTGTCTTTCTGTCACTCTGAAAGTGAAGGGCCAACAGAAAGTTCAGACGAATATGTCATATGCTTTAGCATTAATCAGAAATAAGCAAAAACAAATTAAAAAATGCCTTTGAGAGGGTTCCATCCTGGATTTAACTCTAAAGTCTGAAATAACTAAAGAGGTTTTTTACACCCAAACAATCATATGTTGGTCTATTACCCCACTTTTTCTGCAAAAAGTTGTTTAATGACATCCTAACTTATCTTGGAAGATTACATGGGGAACAAAGAGCATCTCTGCTTGCAGATTTGTTATGCGAAAGGCAGAAAACTTGTGGATGCTCGACTATAGTACACACCAAAACCAGGAAAATGCTGCAGTCCTAATTCACCAAGTAAATTTTAGTTCACCCTCTGACACTTATCATAAGATAGATTCCTTTATTGTGTTGTCCGAATTATTTAAAGCTAATATTCCTGTTTGAAAGACATGTCCAGGGGCAAACTCAATGTCAAAAATTAGAGCACACCCAAGGTTTTCAAGATCAATACTAACAAACATGTTTCCTATTGCAGAACTGTAAATTGAACTCAATTTCATGAAGCAGGAGAATCGAACACACAAACCTGAAGTTTTTCTAGTGCTGTCTTTGCAGCAGAACCCTCTGGAGAATGTGCAGATAAGTCTTGGTCAACCTGCAGACCAGGTGAAGTTATATTCAAGAGAATTTGAGTTACTTCTGAAGAAATCTGATTATGTTACGCAAAGAGTTGGGAGTACATACATTAACACCATCCATAACTGCAGCCTTTATAAAGTCTATTTGGTCTTCAAACACAAACCTACAGAAGATAGATTATTAGAAAATGAGCATGCAGACATCACACAAAATTTTGACAAGAAACAACCTTGATAGATCGTCAAAAATATCTAGAAAAAATTCATGGTGCCATTATAAGCTCAGATGGTTACGTGGTTGGGAGGTGGGAGGTGGTCTGATGCAACAGTGAAACCAGTAAAAGATAAAAGTTCAAAGTCTACTAATTAAAACTCACTCGTAATCATCATGCTTTTGCTTTTTATCCTTAGATCCAAACTTGAGAGTTGCTTTGCCTGAAAAATAATGAATGTATGATTAGTAATTGAAGACTATATGCTGATAAGATAAAAAGTAAGTGCCACATGACTTCAACTACCAATCTGATGCTCCTCCCATGCTTCTTGTTCGGCAAAAGGGTTCATCTTCTCTTCTGCAGCAGGATCCCTGAAATAGGCAAAGGCTTTTAAAGAACTTTCTTGCAACTCTTAATTATATGACATGGAAGTTTAATAAAGTGGCATCTGAATGGAATTCCTCTAACAATTAAACGAACCTGTAACGCTGCATTGCAACGGCAAATCTCTTTTCTTGACTTACACCACCTTCTTCATCATACGCATCAGGCATCCTGTACTGAAGTGACCAAAAAAATAAATCAAGAACTGTTTCTAATACTCAGTAGAAAGCAATAGAAACAATAAACATGAAAAACTTGTAATAACTATGATTTGACTACAGTTAATCAGCTGCCACAAATGTGCATGAAGTGATTCATGGTAACTTAATTGTCACTCAATGCCCTCAACCTTTAGACAAGAATCAAAAAATCCAAAGGTCAAAGCATGATGCACTCACATGCATGCTGCATGCATATATGTACATATTACCTTGAGTACATATGTTCATGTGTTGCAATGTATACCTTCCATGCAATTCAAGATACGAGCAGTATCGACAAAGAGATAACCGAAGCGTTGTAAAAAGAATATTTACGGAAAGTTAATCACCTCATTTGTATCATCAGATTCTTCAGTCCTCTTCTTGACAAGCTCATATATCTCTTTCTTGTATCTGCAAAAATTAAATATTTTCAAGGTCTCTACACACTCCTCTATGTAAATAATGGACACACAACTTAAAATTTTAAACATAAAATAGTTTGCACATGTGAACCATAATGTTCTTCGCTTAAGAAATCAGATAAGTGCATATTAATTGTTCAGGAAAAGATTGTTATATCAACATATCAAAAAAATCAATTCCACTGAGTAGCATTCTTGCATTTAGATGAGAAACGAAACAAATCCACATCAGAAGCCAAGTAAATGACGAATTTAGTGGCTTCAAAATTGATGAACAAGAACCAGGCCGAATTATCAGAATTAATTTGTATAAGTTGTTTGGAGTAGGTACTAGGTATGCTGATTGAAGTGGGATGAGGTCCACTGGCATATGACTATTTTAAATAGTATTACAAACATGGTAGCTGAAAGAGTTCCATTGCAGGTAGAGAAATGTGAGCAAATATTAGATCTGATTATAGACAGCAAAACTGACATTATCTTCCTGAAATATGCCAGTCTTAAATCCTTTAGAAGTTCAAGGCCAGAAAAACAAAAGGTGATAATGTATTTTGTTCTCTCTAATTCAAAATTCACCAAGAAATTCAACCTCGACCAATTTGAGGAAGGAAAGCCATAAGAAATATAAGTGGAATAGTTAGCTAGATAATACGAACTAAGAAGAACAGAGAACTACATATTAAGAAGCATGGTTACTAATTTCATTCCCAAGTTCAGTTGTAATCAATCTATATGCATGCAAGTGTACAGTCTAGTTTCATGTTCATCTTCACATTTAGACTTTCTTAGCAGTAAAAAAAGACTATTTCACCCAATATGATAGTTCTGTTATCCACATAAAAAGTAGAGAATACTATTTGGTGACAAGTACTTATTGCTAATCTCATTAAATTGGGAGATTTTGAAGTTTCTTTGTCTTATGTTCACTTTGGTTGACTAAATTGATTATATTGAAGCAATATTTAGAGAAATAAGATGCTAAATCTATCTGCTAGCATTAGAGATCTAAAACAGTGAAAACAAATATTGGTTGTGGAACACCATAGCAACAGTGAAGAAGACAAAGAAACTTAAGAATTCTTGATCTAAGAAACAATTAATGATATATACGAGGCATAATTCACTATATATATAAAAAACGTAATTAAAGATCCACCTACCTTAGCTCACGGTACTCAGCTTCGGACAGCTTGACACCTTCAAATAAGTATTGCTCGTCTTCAATATCATCTCTGGATTACCCATAAAAATTGGCAAACATAAGTTCAGTACAATAAGAATACTCTTATTTCAACTTCGAACAGAAAGCAAATAGTAACTTCATTACCTCAGCTCCTCTAATTTCTTTTGCTCCCTTTTCTTCAGATACTCCTGCCGTGACATCTTCCTGATACAGAAGAGAAGATAAAATACACCATTATCACCCAATAAAAAGCAGATTGGTGTTCAAAGAATGAAAGATCTTGAGGGCATATTAGATCCAAAAAAGTCTTGCTCATCTCCTAATTGCCTAAGGGAGTAACCTGAAAAAAAAATAGTCAAACTCGATCACCTTTAAGCACCAAGGATTATTAGAAATCTTGTTCCAGGATCATAACAATACTGAAACTACAGTAAGGGTAATTATATTAGAACTCATAACGATCTAGCCACTAGAGAGACTACCAAAAGCAAATGAAGTTCTAAATCATCTAATCCATAGACCCAAAAGGTTTTACACGAAAGCCAGTATGCCTTTAAATAACACAAAATATGAACTATATAGGTAAGACAATTCTATCCATAATTGAAATAGGCCTCATGTTTCAGGAGAATAACCCTGTTAAATACTCTGTTCCAGCCATTTACAGCCTCAATAATGCATACCCTCAGTTCGAGGTACACAGCAATCTGATCCTAAAAGAGTGAGGTACCCTCACAGGAAATGTTAAAAGCTCACCAAGCGCTATACACATCTCTGCTTACTAAATTCAATAACTTATAAAACAAGCTCTGATACATCCCCAACCAAGAACTTACTTCCAAGAAACACATCTAAAGCATCTATTATGTCCTTAACATTGTAAATCACTAACTACGGCAAACACTACAAAGAAAACATTAGTTATGGTTATATCTACTAAACTGTAGTTGAAAACTAGATGAAAGAACAATACCATTACCAAAGAGAAAGATATTTAAAACAGACAATAAAACTATTACAGCAATGATATGACAAACCTTAATGACTCCATGCCATCCTTCTCTAAAGCATCAGATCTCCGAATTGCCTCTTCTGCAAAGAGAAGCACCAATATAAACAGATTAACCCATTAATTGTTGTATATTTGCCATTAAGAAAAAGCATTATGTACATCAGAGCTTCTACCTTCTTCTTTCTTTGATAACTTCTGATCAGTCATCTGCACAATAACAAAACCAAAGAAGAATGAATTTAACAGTTTAACAGACCAATTATCAAAATCACTTGGGTACTGACACAAGTATGACCACAAGTGCAATAAACCCAAAGGTTACAAGAAGTATGACGTTTTAAAGACAGATGAGCTGAACAGAACAGAATACTTGCATGCAAGGACTTGTTAAAATATTTGAAGATACAGAAATGAGTAGATACTTCAGGGGGGTCATTAGAAATTACTGGTAAATGGAGCTGGGGAAAAACTTCTAGTTTGATGAAGATATATAAACAAGCACTCCTATGTAACGGGATTAGCGAAGTCTGTAAATATTTGGGTTGCCACAGACCCCATACAGTTAAGTATATATCTTCAACCATCAACACGCCAAGCTTTCCAAATTTTTGAATATGTTTTTTTCCAGTCACTGAGATCTCAAAGAGCCACAACAATAGAAACATCCAATATCCTGTTCCAATGATTTTCTTTGTTGTAGAAAAGGAAATAACATTTAGATAAAGTGGTATTGAAAATGTGATGCTGATAGAATGTTGACGAGATGCTGATAGGACTGGGAATTATCAGAAGTTAGAATAAGTAAACTGTTTGAGAAACCAATCTATATGCAGAAAGAATTTAAACTGGTCTGAAACAAATCTTACCACATGCATGTGTAGTTACATAACAACTACATTACTTATACAAATATTTTTTGATAAGTAAGAAACATCTAGTTGTATCGAATTCAATCTACTTAATAGTACAGAACTGAATGCTTGATAATGCAGCAGTGTAACAGTTATCTAATAGGTTACCCCAGTGTAAGATCTAAAAAGAAAGAACTGAAGTGAGGTAATTCGTTCATATATACCTTCCTCGTTGACGCTGCATCACGTTCTCTCAAATGACGCTCCAACTCCTCCCTTTCTCTCTGGTCACGCAGTCTTTCTTCTTCTGACTGAATCAGAAAAACATAGCATTTGGTATTACAGAACAGTGAAAGATTTGGAAAATCAAAGATAAAGGGAAACAAAAAAATGTACAGTGCAAAGAAACAGTGAAAGAAAAAAAAAAGATGGAAGCTTCCACCAAGAGAATAGAAATATAATGAAGCATGTGCAATTGTGCATGAACATTAAAGAACTAATTCAGGACCTACATCGCCTAATTCTATGACCTATGTAACAGAAAAGCTACATCAGTTGAAAGGAATTCTTTGACCAGTTAATAAAGCAGTGGGTAGCTCCTATTTTTTTTAAATGAATTTGAGCATTCTGTTACAATTAAGTTTGACAAGGCCATGATTCCAACCTGAAACCTTCAATCTATATAATCTTATTAACTGCGTCATCAAGTACTTGAAAAGAACTTTCAACATGATTCTTTGACGAAATGATTGTATGGGTACCTTTGTGTGTCCGTGTACTTAATTTTCCAGATAAAAAAGTTAAAAACTAAAAACAACATCAAACTCAATTTCTAAACCCGCCTACATGATTAAATATAGGAACCCAACTGAAACAAATAGTGTGAGAATAAACCAGATTTTGGTATAAACAGCTCATAAAGATATTAAACCTCAGAATCATCATCTTGATCATTGGAAGTTTTGCTCTTTACTCTTCTTTCTTGGTCTCCAGTTTTCACCTCCTACAATATAGTGAAACCAGAGCATCATGTTAATACAAAAACTGACGCAGAATGTCATCATAAAAGAAAAATACGAAATCTTTTATGAATAAGAGTGTAAGCATCGATGCCTCATCATCTACGTCATCTTGAATTTCACTTCTTTTTCTGAACTTTTTGCTTCGAGATTCCTTCTTTTTGGGCATTGGAGCAACAGGAGCCACATCATCATCCTCATCATCTGCCTCCAAAATCTTGTAAGTCTTCTGTTTCCGTGCAAGTATCGCTGCCTCCCTTTCTTGTTGTTGATATAGCTTTTAAACAAAAACAAGTATAATTACTAGTCGATAGTGTTCTATATTAGATTTTGAAAAAGATATTTACCTTCTTATTTGAGGTAATTATATGTGAGAAAACTATCAACACTCACATTTGGCCCTGATGTTTTATGCTCCACTCTGGCAAAAATTTCTTTGGCAAAGGCTGATGTTTCAGCAGAGGATGAGATTCCCAAATCTGCTAGTTGATTTACAATCTCAGATGGAGATGAAGCTTTCTTAGCTGCATTAATAAGGTAACCATAAATCAGAAAGTCACACACAAAAACAAAAAGATGTAGTGCTATCATTGAAGTGTGATTTGAGTAATCTCTACAGTAAAAGAATATGCAAATATGTATCTTACGTACATATAAACCAAAAACCAGAAACGGGTATGGTTTTATATTGTAGATGTACATTAAGAAGAGCTAAGCATTAAGCAAAAACTTACATAATTTTATCACAAATTGAACAACAGTGTTCTGTGAATACCCCAAAAGGGACATCAATTTATCGGAAACCCATGTCTTCAAATCACCCATTTTACTGCATTGACAGAAAACGAGAAAGTCACATAAGTTCCCAACATGCTATAAGTCCGTCGAAAAGAGTATTTACATTGCACGTGTCGTACTAATGCTCCCAGATGCTACTCTAGTCAAATGGAAGAGGACTTTTAAACATTACTAAACTTTCAATACAAGTAAAAGAAAGGATGCCATTCAAATTATTGGTTTTGATCTTTCTTCTCAAGTTCAAGCTTTACTAGAAACTTACTCATCACTGGTTTATGTAATTTCCAGTTTCCTACGGAAAAGGAAAACACAAAATAAACCCAAACCAAACCTCAGAACCAACTAAATTGACACAATAGAAAATTACACCGAATAATAAATCCTCCAGAGAGTTTCGTCACCGGGTTTGTCATTGCAATAGCTCAGGTCGTCACAAAAGCGAGAGCAGAAACCAACAACTTTCCATCCATGAGAAAGAAAAGTACTTTTCAAATATCTATGAGCAACGTCATATCTTCCATACTAGACAAATACGAAGTGGAATATCATAATGCGTAAACTTGCGGACACTCGCAGCAAAGTAAAACGAAAGAAAAATGCCATAATTTCAATTACCTGTTCAGGGATAAAGAAGCAAAGCTCAAAGTTGAAAGCAACAGGCACCGCGAAGATCAGGATGTGAGAAATAGAGAAGCAGGGTGATAGAGGCAAATAGAGGCGGTTTCCGGAGAACCAAGGTAGTGCTGCGGCGGCGATGGCGGTGCTTCGGGTGGAGTTTGTGGTAGGAACGGTTTCCGGTCTGAGATTTAGTACGTTGTGCACAAGGAATTAGTTTTGCCCTTGTTAAGGAAATTATTTTGTGTTTTTTGGTTAAGAAATTCACAAGGAGTCAAAGTCTCAAAGAAATAAGCTTGAGAGGAAAAAAAATAAAAAATCAAAACTTGCAATATTCTTCAATTAAAGGACAATTAATAGTTTAATACTGGCACTTATAAAAAAAAAATATATTTTTTGGAAAAATAATAAGGGTTGTCGACGTAAAGATAAATATTATTTTTGAGTCCGATATTTCATATTAGACCTACTCACGACTTGTATTTTTAAAATTTTTTCATTGTCATCTGTAACGACCCGAAAATCCGAGTTTCAATTCGGTATATTTTAATCGAGTAATTTCGTTATTTATTAATCTATTTAATATTTATTCTGAGATTTTAGAATAATTTCGTAAATGAGTGAATTTTATATTTAAATCACTAATTGTCAATGTGCGTTTAATTATATGAATTTTAACTGTAACTACGTATTATTTGGACGACGTGAGTTTTAAACTTATTTTGCGAAATGACGATTTTACCCTTTCGACTTTTAGACCTAGTCAACTAATTGACTAAGTCACACTCCCTCACCTCACTCTCGCACATCAACAACAAGGAAGAAAGGGAAGAAGAGAAAAGAGAAGGAAAAAGAGAAAGAGAAGGAAGAGATTTCAATTGATCGTCCCGACTCCGTTTCCCGACGGATTTTCGAATCGTTTACGCCTACGAATTCCTTGCGATCTTTTCTATGAGTAAGCTTCTAACGATTCTCTCGTATAATGTCCTCTATACTTCGTTTTTCTCGTTTTTGTGAATAGTTGTATAATTTAGGTTTTATGTGATTTTTATAGAATTTGTGCATGGAATTTTGTGATTATCGTTTCTATATGTAGATTACACGTTGTAGATGATCATATGTGTTAATTAGGGATTGATTTGCATGATTAATCGATTTAAGGTTGAATTATATTTGATTTTCGCGTATTGGGTTTGATGTTCTGCATGTTCTGCTCAATTTTTACGCACACGGGCCATGCACACGGGGTGTGGCAAGCCCGTGTGGGTGTACACGGCCTCTTGCACGGCCGTGCAAGAGACCGTGCGTGTTTGGGGTTGGTGCACGGGCTGTGCACACGGCCTTGAGGCCGTGTGCATGAGGCCGTGCGTGTTCGTCCGATTGTGCACGGCCTCGGCACACGGCCGTGCACAAGGCCGTGTGGCCTGGTCGAACAGTGCCCTGACCTTCTGTTAGTCAGGGCACAATTTGGCCTACGGGTCCCGCTTCGGCCCGTCTTTTCCGAATTCTTTCTTCGCTCGTGTATTCGATATGTATGATATAGATAGGAATTTCATGATTTATGAATTTATGACATGTTCGGGTATATGAATAGTGTGTTTTAAGTTTTCGTTAAATTTTCTAACTTTTGCATGTGAAGTCCGATTTTCCCGGAATTCGAATGCATGCTCCTTTATGATATCTTAAGCATGTTCGTAAAGTTTCGTTTCTTTTGGAATTGATTTGCATTTTTAAATGTATGAATTACTATATTTTCGTTTGATAATTTGAACTTAAGTGTTTGATTTAATTGTGTAACGTGCTCCTATGTGTTTTAATATTCTCGTATAAGCCGTGCGTCGTCTTTAGTCTTATTTGGTTGTGTCCTGGTATTTTTGCAGACGATACTCCTGTGGAGTAGCGCCGGTTCTAGCTTTTTGCTCTTATTTTGCATAGCAGCCAGGTGAGGTTTTCCGTTTCTGTTTCCAGTATTATTATGTATATATATAAATAAGCCCTCCTGATATAAGCCACGTTTATGTTTTGTTTTCACACCGTTCGTATGTATATACTTAATAGATATTTATGATTATTATGTTCATTTGATTTATCGAAAATGATTTGATATGAAAAGTACTACGTATAGACTTCGAAATGTTTACGAAAGAGACATGTAAAACCTTTTGTTTTCTAAGGCGAACTTTGGCCTTCGGCCTCGCATATGACATGTCTCGAACGGTCTTTTGGCCAACCCGAAATGTTTGAAAAGCGAGTTATGAACTGTATGCATGATCGTTTGGGCCCGGAGTAAGAGCGATAGGACGAAGTCGGTAGACGTCGGGTCTACGGCGTAAATCCTATGGTTTCCTCCATTTGGGAGCTCGGGGTGAGGCCGGAGTGGCAGCCCTTTGAGTACCTGAGTTATTCTAGTAAGTTACGAGTAGTTCGGGTTTGCAGTCCGACTACATTGGAGGAATAAGGGTGGTTTTCGGTTTTATGTTTTTGGATATTGGAGTTTCAGGGCTCGACTCGCCGAGTCATATGATAAGTTATGTTTTATGTTAAATCACCACCCGTTTACGAAAACCTTTCTTTTATGTTGATTTCTTTTAATTATAAAATTGGTGATTTACTTCCGTTTTATTATATACATTATTATTCCCCCCCTCACTTAGTCGTTTGGCTAACCCTCTCTGTCTCACCCTATATTGGTTTCAGGATACTAGGCGGGATTCGTCGTCGTCATAGGCGTCGTAGGTTTATATTTATTTTCTCATGTATATTCTTTCCCGGTGGTCCTTTATTTACGTATTATGTTATTATGTTGTATTTACGGGATTTATATATCGAACCCGTGGTTAGATTTGGTCGGGATATTGTATCGAACCCGTTTGATATTGTGTAATTGAATTTCATTAGCCTTGGTGGGCTTTAATAATTGTGTTATTAATTATGTTTTAAATATTTGGTTTATTATTGCTTCCGCACTTCTGTCTTTTCGTTGTTTATAAAAACTCCGCCTAGTAATTGAGTAAATGCTTGCCGTTCGCCGGGTTTCGGTTCGGGTCGGATCCCATTTCGGCTCCGGGTCGGGGCTCGGTGCGGGGCGTGCGTTACCCGTTTGGGGCGCCCGCTACATCATCTAAGAAAGGTTGTTTATGGAATGCTATAAATAATAAAATTATCATAATTTTGATGTGCAATACTTAGGATTTCATATTAAAATTCTCAGTTAACTAGTTAATGAGCACTTATTAACTCGAATCAAAATTCTTTGTTAATTTATTTTCTAATGAAAACGTATGTGATATGATATTAATTCGATTTTACACGTGACGGTTACCAAATCCACTAAGACACACGGAGGCCCACCAAATGGTTCGTAAAAATGCAATCAGAAGGAAAGAGTGCAAGTCTACCCCTTGACCCTATCACTCGCGGTAAGGTCTAGGCCCAGAAGCCATCATGGGTCCAGCCGTCCAGGCCTCTCGAGTTGAGTATATTGGGAGAAACGATCGCACCTCGGCACAAGGCCCCTCAACCCTGAGTCACCAGATCCACCACCAAAGATTTTTTGGAGCCTCAACTCTACACTCAGATAAGACTCTGGAAGTACAAAGTGTCACCTTGAATCCTCCATCTAGGTTAGTCTTGTACAAAGTCATATGAGCTTCCATCCCCGACCATCAATACGGAGTCTAACGATGCAACATGTACACTCAAAGTCTATTGATTGTTCATTAACCCTAGAAACAGGCCTACGCGCGACTCTTGTCAACTCAAAGCAGACAATACTGATACAAGTCACCCCGACATTATATGCGAAATATGGACCCAAATTATGTGTTAGTTGGCTATCAACTCCCATCAAACTTCTTAAATTATGCATAGTCATGATGACTTTTGTTAGGTCGATACACCACGTCCCCAACCTCGATCGCCGTTTCTTCCCTAAAAAACAACCTCTTTCCTTAAGTTTTCTCTAATTATGTGCTCTAAAGTTTTTTCTTGTGTGCATAACAAATGATTTATAAATACATTAAGTAATTAAAGTATTAAACTTTAGAGTTAACAAATTTCATACGATATTTCATGAAATAAAATATTATCCGACTCGAATTTATAAGTTCTAATATTATCCGACTCGAAATTATAAGTTCTATAGTAGGTCAGGTCGATACCATGAAAATCATATGTTGAGATGTAAATGTTTTCCCAACCCATAATCTTAAAGGAGTTAAAAACGAATTTAGTATTATATCAAGAAAGAAGCTAGGAAAAATGTTCAAAAATTCAATTTACTAATAATTGAATAGATTGTTTCAAACATAGAATAATTTATAAGCTAAATTACTATCATAAATTTAATTAGTCATATGATGAAAAGATTATAATGGCATTACTATTCGTAATTATGTAAATTGACGAGTAAATTTTGAAATATTATGTCTTCTACATACAATTTAAATTACCATCATACTAAATTGGGCCGCCAAAGAAAATTGGACTGTAATTGGGTAGGGGCCGCGCGAACGCAGGCCCCCACTACCACAAATTATGACGTAGGCTCGACCACTTGGGCCGACCTTAGGCGGGCGCCCCTCCTAAGTGCAATGGAGGTCGCCAACCTAGGCCATGGGCCTTATTGATCACCCATCGACCCCGTCCAGGTAAGTATGGAGTTTAACAAAATTTTTGTATTCTATACCTGCCTCACCACTTCTTCTCTTGGTATGTCTACCGATGTGGGACAAATATTACAAAATGATTGCTTTTGTTTTGTTTTCTTTAGTCTTTGCTTGGCAGAAAATGGACTATAAATATCACTTTTGGTCATGAAATGAGAAGATTGTGCATTAGGTTGGGTGAAGAAGATTGAAATCTACAAAATACTCAAATTTTGTGCCATGTCAACAAATCAAATAAAAAATAAGATAATTGTATACTATGGTTCGTTGCCATATATGTGGATTATATATGAGTGTTTTCTCATTTATGTAGCAACTGAATTGAAAAGATTACCTCCAATTGAGCCTTTATATACCTGAATCCAAAAAAATTTGGATGTGAAACCAAAATTAATTGTAAAAAACTATATAATATAATAAATAATCAATCTAATAACTATGTTATGGGCTTCATTTATGTTTTATATTAGAAGCCCATCTCTTTCTAAACAATTAAAAGTCTTATCAAGACCCTGCTAAAACATTATTTAGGTTACCCTAAAGAGAGAGACAACGGATCATTATTTATTCCAGGCGCTATTCTTTCTCCTGATATTCTCTCTGCTCCCAAATATTATCTCTCAACTCACCAACTTGACGATTTTTCTGGCTTCTTGATAAAGATTTTCTGAAGTTATCCGTCCAAATCTTGTTTGTCATTTGACCGGAAACAAGACCCCTTTCCAAACTGAAAATGAGGTTTAATTAATCCAACAACTCTTTAAATCTTAATGCTCAGCTTTGGTTATTGTACTGGTAATTTGATAAAATACTAATTAGTTTTCAATAATGAAACTAGGGGCTGCTAACTAAAGATGATTAGGAATTAGGAAAAGCCATTATTATTCCTAAATTTACATGAAAGCAACCGTCATTGGTTGCAACTCCCACATGGACAAACCATGCAACTAGCTTAGTAAAATTGACCACCTCCAAAAAAAAAAAAAAATAGTAAGTTAACAAAAAATTTAAAATGATAATATAGACTATGTGAAAAGTGGGCCCCACAGTTGAAAATAATTTTTTTATTTAAGAAAATTCCCTTACAAATAAATTGTTGATTTCTTTTTGTTTTTTATTTATATATTCTTTTGAGTGTTCCCTAAGCATATATATGGTGGTGAGAAGTGAGGTCTTGCCATATTTATGTAAAAATAAGGTGGTGGATTTTTAATTTGTTTCATACATAAACATCAATGTCAACACATATATGACTTTATAGTGCATACATATTTTGTTGGAAAATAATATTTTTCTTCCAAATAGTTATTTTGTATTTGAACTTTGTTTTTTTTAACATTACAAAAAGTTCCCAATTCACCACCTCCGATGAATTTTATGGTGGAAAATTATGTCAGAAAATTATATTGTGCTGTAAAAGAAACAAAGCTGCATGTTGTTTTGATTACACAATTAATCAGAAAAATTGATAAAGTTGTTCATAATAATGAATCTTCCTTGTGTTGAAATCAATGTTGAATTAGCATATGGACCAGTTATTTAAGCAATACAGAGTGTTCCCACAGTTTCATGGAGTAGCTGTAGCTTTTTCCGTTTGCTGAAAATGAGAGCATTCTTAGCACATCTTGCTTTGACTTGGGAGTTTTATGAGAGACAAGTAAAAATATATCCACTTTTTCTACTTTTCAATTTTCACTTACCTTTTTAAATCATTATATAGTTACTATTTAAATAAAATGGCAAAATTAAAAGGCCATTCCCGAATAGCGCTGAGCTTTACGCCGTTTATGAAAAATACTTTGAAATCTTAAAATATTAAGAAAATTGCATTGAGGTTTGCAAAATATTACGAACCCCCTAAAACGAACGAAAAATTATTGACAATCGTTGACTAGGGTATTTGTAATGTTTCAAAATTTCAGGGTATTTTTCGGAAAATGACCTAACATTAGAGGTTTTTTCGTAATTATCTAAAATAAAATTCATGCATGCATGTATTTTGTACTTAATGTTGCATTTGTGTTCTTTTCTCTAGAATCAAGTTTCGTGATGATGAAATGTTGTTACTTTAGTACTGAGACTGATGGTTAAGAGAAACTCTAACACCGAATATGAGAAATAGAAAAATAAATAGAAAATTTCGTGATTTCATCCGTCGTTTTTGAAAAATTGAGATTTTTGGACAAAAGTTTATAGAAATGGATGTCCTTAGTCACTCGACTTTTTTCAAGCGAAAAAGTTTAGCTCCGTCGAATTTTGTCTCTGATAAGTAACTTTTTCAAAGTTAGGGGATGAATATCCACGTTATAAACTTATGTCTCAAAAATCTCAATTTTTCAAAGTTGACGGATGAAATCACAAAATTTTTCCAAACTAAATTAATAAAAAAATGTTATAAGAATAATGGAAATGAAAGTATGTATAACTTATACTTAATCTAGCTAGACCATTACTAATAGTAATACAATTAGCAATCTACCTTTGGTGATGTTAGGGTTAGGTCTTGGATGGTGTTGAATAGTAGGAAGAAATTGACCAATAAAGCCAAAGGAAAGCATCTTTATCTTTTCTACTTAATAATAGATATCACAAGGCATGGGATGGGAGAAGACAAGTGAGTGCCCAACCTTTCATGGGAAGGTGGTCTGCTTGTCAGTTATAGCATCAATTTAGGTAAAACTATATATATACTTTGCTAACAAGTGAAGTCACTTTGCCCACAGAAATTTATAAGATGCAAAACTTTATTTTTAAATCAAAAGCCAGTACTAAAAAAACGAGCAATAGAGGCACCGATAAATGTCACCAAAAGTAGAATATAGTGATATTTTAATTTTGAGACACTAGCTAAAAGTTATTTATGTGTCTTTATACTTTTTCAATGTTTTTATGAAGCTTCAAAATATATTTCGAATAGAAAAAAATAGAATTATAGTGACATTTTTTTTAATGTCTAAATAAGTGAGTTATAGAGACATTTTCAAAGAAGTGTCACAAAAAAATATTTAATCAACCGATTTTTTAGTAGTGAGCTTAATTATCTCAAGTTATGTATGGATACAGACACGATACGACACGAAACAAACACTATGATGCGGATTTGCTTTCAATTACCAATAAAGAAGTGTCCGATACGTGTGTCGGACAAGACACGATACTAAACGATAAATTTTTTGGATAAAGTTGTCTAATGGGATATAAATTGTGAAGTGAAGGAATCATAATCTCTATTGATTATTCATAATTATCTTTGACTAAATGAGATATTATTGGATTAGACTAGTTGTGTTTTGATAATAGATCACTTAATGATGGATGATTGAATACATAATCTATATCTTATTAAGAAAAATTATAAATAATCTATACATATATGATATGAGTTGTGGGGGCTTATTTCAGTTTAATTCTTCCCATGCCTTTAATGATAGTTTAAGACCCAAATTAGAGGAATAACATGTGCCCAATAGTCTATTATTTTCCTCTTTTATTGATCTTAATTATCCTTAAGGAAATGACAAATTTACCCTAGTAATGTAGATACTAGATACCCTAAATTGTGGTCCTCCAAGATGAGTGAAAGATGCAATGGATTTTAACATTATGTAAGAAACTTTATGATTTATGCAGTATCTGCTTCTGATTCCTTACCCATTGGCTCGCTAGAAGGATTATGAATATGCAATAATAGGAATTAAATTCACTTACAACCACTTTCTTTTTTTCCCTTGTCTAAATTATACAATACCCTAATCCTTTTGTAATTTCATCATTGGAATGTTACAACTTTACACTTACCGTCCTGACTTTTGAGGAAGTATTTATAAGGTACTTTAGGGATATTATATATACATTTTTATATTTCATGAGGGATATTTGTAAGATTTAAATGGTTTCGGATTTTTTAAACAAACCTCAAGAGATTTGTGTAATTAACCCTTTTTTTTGTGTGGCATCCACATAATAATTATGAGAAAAAAAACACCCTTTTTATTAATTTTTTTATATTTTCTTGGGTTTGGTGTAACAATCTTAACAACCATATTATATTGTATTGTATTATTGTAAATAGAAAACCAACATGACTGAAGAAGAAGAAAGGCAACTCAATGTTTGAACTTAATTTGGAGAGGTAGGGAAGCTGTATTTTTACAGTAAAATGTAATGATATCCTTGTATTTAACCAATTCATTATTTATTATATTAAATCAAATCATTCGGCCACCAAACATTATTAATGTCTAATGAAAGGAAAATCTCATGATTTCTTCTTATGTTCTAAGATTCTCTAGTCAATCAAAAATTAAATTGATTCATATGGACAGGGGTAATTTTTTTTGTTTTCCGTCTTATTTTTTCCTGGGTTCGAGTACTGCTGAACTCAATTGGGGACGACCGGACACTCCTCCTAACCCAATTATAGCATACACAAGTTAGAGTTTAAACGGTAGGAATCTAGTGTCTTATCCGACTAAATCAGTTTACCTTTGGTTAATGTTCTCATTACCATTGATCCCACAATTTAGTCTTTATTCATTTCTTATCTCACTAATTCCGAATTCTAAACATCCACGTGTGCTGATTGCCTGATCATGATTCCATCAAAATACTTACATACCCATTGTCAAAGACCGAATTTCGATGAAAAAATACAAAATTATAATTGAGAATTCGTAATTAATGGATCAAAAACACATTATACTTAGAAAAAAAACAAACTTTTATACTTAGAACCAACCCAGTGACCTCTACTAGGGACTGAACTAGCTAGTTGGGGCCAGCCGACACCTCGGTTGAGATGTTTAAGTATTTAATGATTTAATTTTTTAATAGTTTGAATTTTTAGATGAAATAGAAATTCTACATGATATTCGAGTTTAGGCCAAAAAGTTCTTATATTCAATTCCTCAATGCCATTCATTTATGAACAAGAAATCCCCTTGCACGATCAAACATGCAAGGTCAGGCATAAAGAAATTTCTTGTACGGCTGCACATGAAGAGCGTGTTGAGATGTTTAAGTATTTGAAAATTCATCTCAGCTTGACCGCCTTCACGTAAAGGGACGTGTTGAAATATTTAAATATTTAATAATTTACAACTAAAACAGTTTTAATTTTTAGATTCGGTCATTCTCTAGTATTTGCTCCCCTAAATTTCAGTGGCCATTAGAGTAATCTTTCCTTTCATCCCCTTACACAAAATCCTTACTGCGTCCCTAATTTTAAATTCTTAACCAGAAAATTATAAAATAAAAAGATACACTCATTTAAATAATCTCATGTTTGTGGGAAGAGTCTCAAATTCGATCCCCACTAAACACACTTGTTGGGAGGAGTGAGGAGTTTTAACTGTAACTAAGTCCTGAACCGGATTAACGGCGAGAGCTGGTCCGCCGATCGACTCGGGGCGCGGACCAGCATGGATTGAGGCGGCGGCCAAAGCCCGGGCAGTTGATATGCCCCTCAATGTAGGATTTCCCAAACACGTAATTTACAATACAAAAAAAAAAAAAAATCTCAAGTAAAAAAGAACAAAGTATGGGAACATTAGATGGAAAATTACAGCTAAAATGTTGCCGGCTCATTTAAGGATAGTTTGCAGGGCGGCTTGTGCAATGAGATCAGCCGGCTTTTAAAACTTGCTTGTCAGCAAAGGCCTGCACTTCATGTTCTGCAAATTACTACAAAATATCAATATGATTAATTTTTTTTTTTTTTAATAAGAACATCAACTAGCTTCCAATTAAATGGGTTTTACAACTAATAATTATTTTTGGGATCATTTTTTCATCACTTTTCGAGTTGGCTTGGAAGTTATAATCGATGTCGGTACTTACAGAATTTTTAAGAAAATTGGAATAATATTTGGATTTAAATGACTTTATTCCATGAGGCTCACAAATTGGCACATCTTTTTTAAGTCAATAAGAATTAATTATCAGTGTTTTGTTTTAAATGTTTGTTAAGTTAAACATGAGAATAATTGTGTGGAATTTGCCAAAAAGATGGAGATGCTTCTTTTATATGGAGGAATTTTGTGGTAAGTATTCATTTTCTTGTTACACTTTTTTTTTTTTGGTATAAATTACCGGTTCGGGTAATCCTATATTGAGGGCCCTTAATCCAGATCGGGGCTTAGTCACAGTTAAGGCTCTTCACCTCTCCCAACAAATGTGTTTAGTGGGGATCGAACCTGAGACTCTTTCCACAAACTCAGTCTGTGTTGCCAACTGAGCCATACCATGTTGGTTCTTGTTACACTTATCAATATGACAATATCTATCATCTCAATATAATTCAATTGCTCAGCAACTCAGGATGGCAGGAGACTAATCTTGATTAGTAGATCTAATAAAAATTAGGGTTAATTAGAGTTTGCTAAGTTACAAATTGTGACTCTCTTAGTCGAAATATTACAGTTACACTCGTGGAGTTTTATAATTTGGAAAAACACCTAATTTTTAGGATTTCATTGGGAATATTCTCTTAAATTTTTTGACAAAACCCTAATTATTAAGTTTTTTTTTAAACTATAAAACTTCTATAGGTTGTAAGTATAATATTTTAACTAAGAGGGTCACAACTTGTAATCAAGCAAACTCTTTTGGGATCCAAATATAATTAACCAAAACAATAATATAATAAGCTAATAGGAGATTTTAAATGTCAACTATACAATATTTGTTGAAATGATACCTAATCCTAAGGTATAGAATTACTACAACTGTGTATTTAATCTGCAAAAGAATTTTTCAAATCCAAATCTTGAGCTGGCCCAAAAAATAACCTGGATTTTAAAGTTATTATGATTGATTAAAAATATTAAAAAAATAATCAAATAAATGACTTATTTCCCTCAACAACTTGCAAAACCAAGACTATAATTATGAACCAAATTTAATTTTATTCTAATATTTGAACCATGTTATGAAAATTAGACAACTAGAATAGCTGAAGCAAAGAGCAGTTGACAACATAAAGAGGGGGCCCTACCCCATATACTGTGGATCTTTGCTTTTATTATATTAAAAAATTAAATAAATAAAAGTGATTCTAGAAAGTCCAAAAGAAAAACTGCCAAAGACAAAGAGTGGAACTCCCATCTTTCACTTGACATTGTGGGCTTCTTTAATAACAAGACAAAGGAAAGAATACTATTTCTTTTTTTAAAAAAAAATTGATTTTAGAACATAATTATTTTTTATAATTTCTTTTCTTTTATCTCAGCCATTGGATTTCTCATTTGAAAAAACAGCAGCCCTTGGATTAAGCTGGCTGGTGGAGGAGGATTCTCAGTTGGAGTACATGTGCTGCTATCTTTGTTTGCTTTATTTTACCTCTTTTTTATCATTGCTTTCATGCATGGTTTTCTCCTCCCAAATATAGTGTGTTGGTAGAGAGAGAAATTGAATTTTTATTTTTTAAATTGTTTTTTTATTTAATTCTTGATATTTTCTTCCTTGATATTTGCTTTGTTCATGACCATCATTTGCATCAAAGGTAAATGGCCTTTTTCTTAAAATATTTTTGATATTTTTCTTCAACTTCCAACTACCCTATAGCTACTACTACTTCTACTAAGAGCAACAAGAAAAAAGAAAAAAAAAATTAGAGAGAGAGATAAAGAGAGAGACTTGCCTTAGTTGCTAGCTAACTTAGCTTTCTTTTCTGCATACATTTCTTGCTTACCAGATCTTGTTCTACATCACAAATTTAATGAACTTTTGATCTTAAACTCTTCAAATATAAGCTCAAGATTCAAGAAACTGAAATCCCACTTCTGCTTTTAGCTTAAATTTCTCAATTTTCTCATTTTCTTATTATCCTCAGCTTTTGCTTTTTGTGCTGTTCCATTAGCTTATTGTGTTGGTTCATCTCATGGGATCACAGCTTTCAACATACTTCTCAGTTTAAGATCAACCTCTCATTGAAATTGCTTTTTTCCTTCATAATTTCTCTGATATTCAACTATTTAGTTATGGATGAATATCAGGAGCTGAAGCACATCTGCAAATTCTGCAGCAAAAGTTTCCCCTGTGGCAGATCCTTGGGTGGTCACATGAGGTCTCACTTGATCACCGTTCCTTCGTCATCGTCCGATCAAAGTCCCAAGAAAAAACTCCCTCCTCTTGGTCAATTAAGCTATACCCTTAGAGAAAATCCCAAGAAAACAAACAGGTCCTTAAAGTCGATAGAGGAAGATACTTTGCTTCAGGAAAAACTCTGCAAAGAATGTGGCAAAAGTTTCCATTCTTGGAAGGCCTTGTTTGGCCACATGAAATGCCACTCTGTAAACGGAAGAATTGCAGCAAACGCCACTGCAGACGAAGAAGATTCCTGGAACAGTTCCAATAAACTGATCACAGAATCCAGCCAATCGGATATCGAACCATTACGCCGGAAAAAAAGATCGAAAAGGTACACGAAATCTCTGACAAATTCATCTTCTTTGACAAATATTGAAAATTGTGATCAGATTGAACAAGAGGAAGTTGCTTTGAGTTTGATCATTCTGTCGAGGGATAAAGCGAATTGGGATCGTACCGATTCCGTTTTCGAGACGTCTGATAATGATTCGGAGTTTCTAGAAGCTAAGGAAAAGCAGAAAAAACAATCAGAGCTCAAAAGTCCACTTGTTTCAAGGAATTTACAAGTTTCAGTTGATGAATTTAATGACCAGTCCGAAGTTAACTCGCCGAGGAAGAACAACAAGTCAAGAAAGCGAAAGATGATTGATAGACATGCTGATTCTGAAGAAGTGATTGTGCCTAAAAAATCTCCATTTTCAGAAGATTTTGACAAAAAGAGCAAATTCACATGCTCGATTTGCAAAAAGGCTTTTCCTTCTTACCAAGCATTAGGTGGTCACAGAGCAAGTCACAAAAAGTTCAAAGGCAGCTGTGCTCCAACTAACGATAACTGCAGCATTGAAACTGGAGAGAACTCTCCTAATCAAATCAGTGATAATAATAATAAAGATGAGCATGAGTGTCCAATTTGCTTCAGAGTTTTCCCATCAGGACAAGCTTTAGGTGGGCACAAGAGATCACACTTGATTGCTGATCAGCCCAAAAATAGCAATCTATCTGTCGAAATTACGAGAAAACCGAAAGGGCAACTTCGCAATTTCCTCGATCTCAACTTGCCTGCTCCAGTTGAAGAAGAGTGCAGTGACTTCAAGTCATGGTGGCTTGGAGCCAGCAGCCACAAGCACGAGCCGCTACTCGGCTTGCTTTCGAGCTCATGATGATAATGGTATACTCATTGTCAAAACACAGAACTGTACAGATTCATTGATTCTTTACAGGAAATTTGAAGTGTTCACCAACCATAATTAGGCTCATGATCAGCTCAGGCTCAGCCACTTATTAAAGTTTCAATTTTTACACAGATTTTTTTTTCCCATTAAGAGATTTTTTTAGGCCATTTATTTGACATAGGTTGGACTATGTAACATTTGATGATTACTATGTTAATTTTATAATCTTTTTCGATCAATCTATGATTTTTTTATTCTGTAATAAGTTTGGCTTGGGATTGAGGTAAAATTGATTGTTAAGTCATAAGCTATGATGAACATTCACTCCTAAATGAATAATTACGTTTATATTGTTCAGATTTAGGGAAAAATACAATAAGACTTCCTCTACTATTGAAAATTACGGAGACACCCCCTCGACTATGGCTCTGTCTGACACTTAATTAGGTCCTGCAGTTAGCCATTTTCTTGTTTCCATGTAGATGCTAACGTTTTATTATCTGGACAACAATTTAATCACTTCACTCATTTCATGCATAGCAAACAAACACTATAACAAAAATGTTATGGGTAATTTGGTCATTTTATAACTTTCCGTTAAGTTTTTTAGGTTTCCATTAGAGTTAGAGGATCTATTTGTAATTTGGAATAGTTGAGGGGGTGTTGTTGTATTTACCCCTAAGTCAAGGGAATGTAAGTGTAATTATCCCAATAAATTATTGTACCATATCATGTTGTATCGAACACTCGTGCCCGACACCTCTATAGTGGTAAATATAAAAAAAAAATCGTGATGCGTGTTTGTATCATCTCGTGACAGTGTCCACATCACAGGTCATAAATAGTTGGGAGGATTTATTTATTTTGCTAATTTGATATTTATAATGTAAACTAAGTTTGTAAGTGAGTTGAAGGTGGTTGTTTAGCCACCAACCATGTATCATGACTACACATCGCATTTCCCTTTTACATTTTTAATTAATCTCAATTACACATCGATGGAAAATGGTGGGTATTTATGTGTAGTTCATTGACCATGATTATATATTTGTGTGTTATTACATATAAAACACTTTTTTTAACCAAATATTTGATCTTGGCACATCTTCCCTAAATTATCATTGAGGTGTCCAAGTAAGTGGTAAATTAATTGAAAAATATAATTGTCCAATATTTTTGAATTTCTACTTTCTCCATCTATTTATATTAGAACTATTGGGGTTTGACTTAGTGGCCACCATATATTACTCCAAATGTAGAGATCTGGGAATCGACTCCTTGCAATGATAAGGATCGAATTTTTTTTTTAAGAAAAGTCTATTTATATTAGTTCTATGGTTAAATTTGGATGATTTTAAAAGGTTATATTCTTCAATTAATGTGAGGATCCGATTCTAGTGATTGAATGTCTCACCGGGGATGTTTGTGATTTTTCCATCGAATTTTCGGCAAGAAGAAACCCAAAAGGGTTAAAGGTAGAGGCGGAACTTGAAATTAGGCTAAAATATAGCCGATGTAAATGTACATAAATCGGGATAATTACACAAACCTCGTTGAAATTTGCTTAAAAATCCGAAAAACCACCTAAACCTTGAAATATTATAGATACCTACCTGGTCAACTGAAACATCAAAATGCCCACTTAAAATATGAAAATGTATATATAATACTCAATAAAAAACCTTACAAATATCCCCTCAAGAGATAAGTATAAGATCGTAAAGACACGATAGTGAAATTGCAGCATATTTAAGGGTTTTGTGTACTTTTTTTTGGCCTTAGAGTTTTGTGTACTTGAGCCTACATTTATCTATAATTGTATGTGTACGGATTTACAGTTGTTGCTTTCTCATTAAATGAAAAAGGAAATTAATGATTTAATAAGAAATGGAAATTTTAAATATATTGTGAATACAGGTTTAAGTCAAAGAGCCTAAGTATGATTTGAATAAGTTAGGCTTCAATTAATACACAGTTTTGACCTAAATTGATCATGTTAATGGTTGCAACTTTGCACATGGGACTTGTTTGACCTTCTAATAACCCACTAAACTAGCCTCATTGTGGACATTTTCAGTATTTAGTGAAGCATAAAATTTGGTAATATTGCTTATCTCTGATATTTTAGAAAAAAATTGTAACAAAAAAAAAAAAAAAAGAAAATAGTTTAGAAAAACAAAATTCTCCTCTAAAAATCATAATTTAAAGAGACATGATCCATGATGCACGAACATTATTAAAAATCTTATTCTGTCATATCGTACCGTTTACAAAATATTAAAAAAAAATTATGCTGTATTTGTGTTACTCTGTCTATATGACCAGATTCAATTAAGCTCGAAATGGGTTGCCTACTTGCATTAATGCGAAATCAAATTCATGTGATTTGAAGTTTGTGTTAGGGTTGCCGGTTGGGTCCAAATAGGTTATAGGCCCACCGAAAAGAAATTATGTGGTAATTTTAAAAATAAATAAATTGTGTAGTAACAATAAAATCAATATAAATAGTTTCTAAACCATAATTACAGTTTTATATTGCATTTTTCAGCTCAAATAAAATTGAAATTAAATTTACCGGAGTTCCAAAATTGCTACAAAAAACAAAGTTACAGCCTATAGAGTATTTATGTGAATTTCAGTTCTTGTATCCCAAAAGTCAACTCGGTGGCAACAACCGTTCC
Source organism: Verbena officinalis (assembly GCA_958496215.1). Classification (NCBI taxonomy): domain Eukaryota; kingdom Viridiplantae; phylum Streptophyta; class Magnoliopsida; order Lamiales; family Verbenaceae; genus Verbena; species Verbena officinalis. The sequence goes on from OY292385.1 coordinate 6,463,812, forward strand.
AATTTTGCAATTTTCTCGAATATCTTGCAAATAATTCTAGAAACCTCAATCTAGCACCGTTTCATCAAAATCTATTAATTTTTTTTAAAGATGGCAATCTTTCATCAAACCTCTTCGTAAATTTATTGAGTAATTGCAACCTTTCCACATACTATATATTTTGGTTATTCATACCAAGAAAAAATAAATTAAAATAAATAAACAGTCTTAATATTGATCCTCTCACACATGCATGTGTTTATTGATCATAAACATCCAACCCTAGTGCTAGTATACCATGTTAATCAACATCTAGGGCACATACTTATTTGATTTCTTAGCAGCATTGGCAGCAACAAGAGCTTTATTACAACAATCTGGGTTATATCTGCAGCACAAAGGTGTAGAAGCTTGAGCCCCATGCAAGAATCCCATGCCAACCATAACCATCGCCACCGCCACAAACACCAACGTTTTCATAAAATTAATAAAATTTAATGTAGCCCTTTTGCCTCCTTCCATTTCAATTTCTTTTTTCTTGTAAAAGGTTGTAGCTTGCTTGTAATAACGATGGAGTACTTAAAGAATCCAGCTATTTATACAAGTAAGTTTTGTGAATTTACTACACGATCGAAAATTGTGTAAATATACTGAATAGGTAAGTAAATCTAGATTTATTTGTATATATAATTAATTTTGTTCCTATATTTAGGTTTTTTTGGGCGAATTACATCCTAAGGTTTGCTATAATTATAATACACCTCTTCTATTTTAAAAATTTACAGAAATTCCTTTGAGAATTCAAACAATTACAAAAATTTAACAAAAAACTCCATGTACTTTATACAAAAACTTACAAACCCCCGGTATAATTTGTAATTGAATTAAACCTCAGGGGATTTTTTGTCATTTCTGAAATCGATGGGATATTTTGTAATTATAGCAAACCTAAGGACACTATATGTAATTCGCCCTAGTTTTTTTCATTCCATAGTTAGAAATTCTTACTCGACAAAAATGGCTACTGAAAATTAAGAAATTTTGATTTAATAATGTAATATCACAAATTTAAGATTTGAAAGATTTAAAAAGTATATATGTTCACAATTGTTAAGTATATATTGAAGGTAATGATTGTAAAATCGAAAGCCAAGATACTGGATTTGGTCAACAATATATGAGCAGTCGATTACCATTGCAATCTGTGTACAAGAAACTATGACTATTAATTGTATATATTTTTTGGTACTTATACTATTAATTTCATAATTATAACAAGAATATCCTCATGATTTACTTTTGGCAATATTATTAGTGATGCATGGATTACATATTAGCCCTAAATTAATACCACACATGCACATTTACATCATAGTTCTACGCTTCTACTGAAATTGGGATGCTGCCAGATGATTAAATTATAATATGTATTTGATAAATTAAGAATCTTGCAAGTGCTTTATTACATCTCCAACTTGAAAAAGTATATGATTAAGTTTTCAAATTGAGCTTTTATTATATCTAGATCCCCTATGTTCTGTAAAATGACCTAAATACCCTTATTGTCTAAACAATAAACATTTGAGTCCAAAAATTCTGATTCATCATTTGAGGATTCCATCTCGAAATCTAGGCCTGTTTGATTTGGATTTCTGATTTTTCTATTAATTTTTGTTTCCCCGGCCCGGATTAATAATACCAGGAGATCATTACCTATATTTTAAGTTCGAAATCCTCGGGGTCGATCGAGTACGATTTTCTGAATGTTCTCTTTTATATGAATAGATGGCTCGATTGAAGTCCAACAATTAATTCCACGCATAAGTGAAAATCGGCAGAAAACAGTGACCAAAGCAGCCAACTAATTTGTTCGACGACTGCAAAATAAATAAATAATATACAATGTCGTTGTTCGATGCCGTATTTTTGAAAAATCATTTCTAATATTCGATCATAAATTACTCCAGCACGCATATAAAAAAAGCCATAGAAAGAACTTTGCAAAAGCGTGCGTGTTCTCTTGCTATATTAAAAGCGTGCATGATGAATATATATTAAGCTTTTTTTCTTGTACGAACACACGAACTCGTCAGGTAATGATTGAATTAGCACAGGTGACACCTGAAAAATAGTGAGAAATATGACGAACCTATTAATTAGCCACCAAGATGAGTATGGATTTTCTTGACCTTTATATAATTACTTGAAGAGAACTTCTATTTGGTGGCTAACAGTCTTACCACATCGTTTTTTAGGTGCCACATGCGCTCATTCAGTCGACAAGCGACAAATACGTATTACTTTCCAAAGAAATATTCGCACTTAGGAAGAAAATTGTAGTTAAATTGCCACAAAAAATTAAGTTAATGAAGCAAATTAAATTACGACCAGCTGACAAATTGCCATAAAATAATGTCAATATAGTTATGGTTACGATCATATTGTTCTTGTTTTGCATTTTTCCAACCAAAGTTGTTCTCAATATAGCTTTTAATGAAACATACATATAAAAGTAAATAAAACAGTTGTAATATTAATCCACACACAGATTAAATATCCTAAAAAAACATTAATTTTATTGATCATAAAAATGCAACCCTAGTGATCATGCCACTGCCATGTTAACTAATCAACATCTACGGCACATACTTATTTAATTTTGTAGCAGCATTAGCAGCGGCAACAGCTTTACTACAACAATCAGGAATATTATATTTACAACAAAGAGGTGTAGACACCACGCCAATCATCACCATCGCCGCCACAAATATCATAATTTTCGTAAGAGTGAAATTTAATGTTACCAGGTTTTTTCCTCCTTCCATTTCAAAAATTAATCTTTTTTTTTTTTTTTTTTCTCGTACGACTCTACGAGGTTGTAAGAAAGATGACCTAAAGAACTTGGAGCCCTAGATACTTATATGCATGTAATTTATGTAGGTACAGTAAGTGAAAAATGTGTGAAAATGTATCGAATTGGTAAGTAAATCTACGTTTATTTATTTGTTTATGATTAAGTTGTTTCTATATTTAGTTTTTTCTTTCCATAGTTACGTTGGAAATTAATATCCTCTCGGTAATAATTGTAGTGTCACAAAAATTAAGATGTGATCGTCCTATGCAATTTGATAATGGGAAAAAATTTAAATTTGTACCCAACAGTGCACAATGTGATTGTCTCGTATGTATAGAAGGTAATGATTGTAAAATCCAAAGCAAGATACTAGGATTAATTTGCTCTAATTAATTAAATAATAGATTACTAGTAAATACGAGAAAATTTATGTCAGGAGTTAGGTTGATGGAACCCAACCAATTATATGATGAGTTTATTTTTGTAAATATAGAAATAATATTCTCATTTAATTTTGGCAATTTTAATCATGCATGAATTGGACATTAGTACTTTTAAGTAATATATGCATCACATATACACATTAGAAACTTCACAAGATTCTTCAGAGACTTATTAAGTTCTTGTAAGAATCCAAATCACAATTAATGTTTGGGGCTTTTGTGTATTAGTGGATAAATTTAATATTACATGCTTAGTAGTCAAAATTGGAGGTTCACTTGAGACTCGAGAGTTGAGTGGGATGACTTCTACTATCACGCGTTTAAATTGTGGAAAATTTTCGGCCTCCTTGATAACTATCCTTTTTTCTAATTCTAATTATGTATGATTCTAACTTTTGTAGGAGATTTTTATAAAATATATTCTTCTACATACGTAGATGATGAGGGCAAAAATGGACTTAGAATCTAACGGATGTGATTCTGCCAAGATGACCTCGATCCAGTTGAAAGAGTGAGTTTGTAACCTACTAAGAACAACCAAACGCTCTATGTTAAGATCAAGCTGGAGTTGGGTCCAGCGTTGATCATCCTCTGAGTTAAATTAGGTATCAGAGGATAACGAAGTGTATGAACGTTCGAGAGGAGATTTTGACAGAGTTTCAGTATGTAATTAGTGCGTACCTCTCAGAATGAATGTCCTGAGTATTTATAGAGTTCTGATGATCGTGTTCCTTTGATTTAGGGAACCGGTTTGTGGATTGGATGGATCGTGGGTGGTCGTTTGACTAAGACCAGTTGATACGCACGATCTGAACACTTAGAGAGGTTGAAAAGAAGGTGGTGACTGGCGGTTTCAAGTAGCGCAGAGCGTCTCAGGTCTTTGGGATGGAGAACTTTGAGACTATGCTCAAACTGGTGAACTCGAGCTCGAAGAGGTGCAAGGTGAGGAGAATGTCTTCGATGAGAATAGCTTATGGTGAGTTCTCGAGTAATATTCTTCGAGGAGAATACTTAGTTGCTTTTGGACGTTGTGAATGTTTAAAACAGAGGAGAGACGAGTGGAGAGGATTGTAACACATGACATTGTAGAATTATGGCATATTAGTAGATATGATAGATCAAGCAACTTGAATTCAGAGTTGATCGAGTAGATTCAAATTAAGTGTTCATTCATAATTGAGAAGACTTTTGGAGTTAGATCAAGTAGATTTGAATTAGGTAATTGGTACCAATGTTTAGTACAAGTTGGAAAGTGAAATTAAATTATCCCTATTATATATTTAATTTGTACTTGTATTGAGCAATATTTAAAGAAATCTAAAAAAAAAAGGTGATTTCAATATTAATTAAATCATTAAATACAAAGATCGTACGAGATTGAAAAAAATCTCCATGAATGACATTTTCTCGCAATTATATAGACGTGTTCTTTCGTTGAAGGTATTTAGACGTGTTCTTGAGGTTCTTAAACTATTAAAAGTCGTTTCTCCCTCTCGAGCGTTTGTAAAATATTAATTAAATAGTTTCTAGAAATAAAAAAAAGAAAGAGCCACAACCGAGTTTTGAATTGTTCCACAGCCTGCAATTTCTTACCAGTTTCAACCATCCCCATCGCATCAATTTTTTTAGACAAAGATTTCATATGCTCCTGAATATTTATACGTGTTAACCACTTCGGGAAAACTGAATCAACTTCAAAATTCTCTCCCTCTCTAGATTTTCTCACTCTAGATTGGTGTAATTCTTTGGAAAGAAGCGTTAAATCTCGGGGCTCTTCATATCTAATCCAAGAAAAGATTATCCCTTTTATCATTTTCGAAATTTCAGGTATCCCGCTAAAATTTCTTTCTTAATCTGCAAGTTTTTTGTTCTAAATTTGTCATTATGCTTCTGGCCCAGTACAAAGTTTTGTCTTTTATCATGAAGAAAGACATAAATTTGGTAAATTTGTTTTTCAATCTTTCATTTATTTAATTTGCTTGGTATGTTATATGACTCCTGTTTAAGGAAATGCGTAATTCTTAGTTTCTTCAGTTGTACAGTTATGTTTATCGAAGACTTAGTCTTCTTCAAGACATTTCTATTTTTCTGGGTTAGTATGCCCCAAATTTATTATTTTGATCAAAACCCATGTCTTTTTTGTGAGAATTTTAATGTTGTTGTCATTCGGATTGAACTTTTGTGCACCTTGCTGCTGTAGCTTTTGGCTTTTGTTTCGTTTGTAATAAGTGGCATTAGAATATCTTGCGGCTCAGATTGAAATGTGGATGACTTGGGACATTTTTTTTGAATCTTTTGCTTGTGGGTATGGAATATGAACCTTTGTGTTGGTGCATCAAATTATAAAACGAATAAAGTAAAAAGGGTTTGATTATGAAATACTTAAAACTGCAAAGCTTCGGATATGGTGTTGATCCATGATCAGAAATAAGATCTGGATGTTGAACTTCTGCCAATTAAAGAAATTATCTGGAAATATGCTGTTAATTTTGGCATTAGGGATGACTGTCTTTTAATTTTTGATTAATCTTTTTATTGTTATCTTAATTTCTTTGAATATCAAACGAAAAAGACACATTATAAAGAGGCTTTTTTTATCTTGGTCGGCCTCCTCCCCCATCTCCTTGTAATTAGACCATGTTGCATTTTATTTCTTGTATTTCTTTGTTTATTTTAGGATTGACCATTAACTGTCAAGGGAAAAATAGGAAATCCATAACAATATTGTGATGATGTCATCAAAATCCGTCCAACAACTTAACGAATGTAATAAAATTCTTTGACAGGGTATGTTTGTGTAATTAGGCCAAACCTCAGGGTATGTGACTGTAATTATCCCTTACTTTCTCAAAATTCTGTTTCCTGTATTTTGTTTATTTTTTTTGAACAAATTCTGTTGCCTATTTGCTGCACATGGTGTAACTATTGTTTACTTAGCTTGATCCTATTTATTTTGTATTTTTCAGGGTTATATTGTTGAAAGTCAAGACAGACTTTCTCGTTGATAATAACCTGCACTTCTCCAGAAACTCTTCGCCTAATTTGACACAAAATTCTCATTACTACAAAATGTTCAGTCATAAGAAATCACCCTTTCACAGGTTGTCTAAGCACAAGTCCTCCGACCCCGGATGTCCCATTAATTCGCATTCAAATCCTTTTGATTCAGATGACGAGTTGGACAATAAGCAAACTATTAAAACTTCTGGAAGAACATCATCAGATCCCTCTCTTGTTAGTACAAATCTTTTTGATGATGATTTGGTTAAAACGACCCCTTCATCTCAAGGCTTTCTTGCATCATCGGCTAGAAACAAATACAAGAATGATTTTCGTGATGCTGGAGGATTAGAGAGCCAGACCGTAGAGGATTTGGAAAATTATGCTGTATATAAGGCTGAAGAGACTACAAAGGGTGTAAACAATTGCCTCAAGATTGCTGAGGACATGAGAGAAGAGGCTACTAGAACTTTGGTTACTTTGCATCAACAAGGAGAGCAAATTACGAGAACTCATATGGTTGCTGCTGACATTGACCATGATCTTAGTAGGGTATGTTTTACCGAGTTTGCAATAATTGGTATTTTGATAATGCATTGATATTTGGCATATTAAAAGTTAAATAAGCCTCAATTTATGCATAGATGTTCATGTGTGTGTCTTCACACACACACACACACACAGACATATATATAAGCTCTTTGTGAGTGTATATATAATCTTTCTGTGTGTATATATGTGTATATAATATATATAACCTCCGCATGTGTGTGTAAATAATAGAGGGCGAATTTCATCTACTACCCTGAGATTTTCCCTAATTACAATTTAGTCCCTCTGTTTTCAGAAATAACAAAAACCTTCTTGACATTTCACTTTATTATGAAAAACTCCCTGAAATTATACAATATGAAGCCAAAAAATGCAAATAATAAGCCTATTTCAGGGAGTTTTTTGTAATAAAGTGAAATGTTAGGGAGTTTTTTTGTAATTTTTAAAATACAGAGACTATATTGTAATTATCTCAAACCTCAGGGGTAGTGGATGTGATTTTCCATATAATACTTATAATCTCTGTGTGTGCGCGTTTGTCCATACCAATATACCATCTCTGTGTGAGTGATAATTAGCAACGCAGCCTTCATATTTTGTCCACTTTGTATCGACTCTTTTGTTAATGTTGATGGAAAAATTGATCAATGCATGGCGGAATGAATATATATATATAGAATATTGGTACACCAACTTATCTTATGGACGAGTCAATTCATGAGAAGAAGCAAAAAAAATCATATCACTATGCTATTTCTTATTTAAGATGGTTGTATTTTCTTTTCTCGTAAATGTCCTGAAGTTACATGCTATTGATTAATTTTTCGGGATTTATATTTTCTTCGTAATTGAATTTAGGGTGAGAAGCTCTTGGGAAGTCTTGGAGGCATGTTCTCCAAAACGTGGAAGCCTAAGAAGAATCGTGCAATAACCGGCCCCATAATCACTAGAGGTACTTCCCCCACCCACAAAGAAAAAAGAAAAAATAGTATATGATCTTTCGTTGATTATGTTATACAGTTGTAGGCACACTTGATTAATATTTTTGATTGTCTTGTAGATGATCCAGTACAAAGAAAGGGTAACCATTTGGAGCAGAGGGAAAAATTGGGGTTGACTTCTGTCTCGAAGGAAAGATCAGACACACGTAAACCGCTTACTGAACCCACAAACGCATTGCAAAAAGTTGAGGTATGATTTTGATACATATGTTGTATTAAGAACTAGGGTAATTTACAAATAACCCCCTGATGTTTGCCTCTTACCGGAAAACCACTGAAACCTTGCAACCTTACGGATAGCCCCTGAGGTTTGCAAAACATTCGCAAACACCACTGAAACCTTGAAACATTACAAATACCCCCAAAGTCAACGGAAGTCAATGATTTTTCGTTAAGTTCAGTGGGGTATTTGTGATGTTTCGCTAACATCAGGGTAAGTTTTGTAATGTTTCAAGGTAAGAATGTAAACAGCATAAAAACTCAGGAGTAATCGTAAGGTTTCAAGGTTTCCACGGTGTTTTGGATTAAAAGTGAATCGCAGGGTGTTTTTCGTAATTATCCCTTAGAACTAACGAGCACAGCTGATTACAATATCATGGTATTATTTCAGGTAGAAAGGGTGAAACAGGATGATGCACTTTCAGATTTAAGTAATATTTTGGGGGATCTAAAGGAAATGGCTATCGACATGGGATCTGAAATCGAAAGGTTAGTAATTGTTCTTTCTTTTCTCATAAAACCAGTTACTTATCTTTTAAAAAAAGTCAGATTATACCATATAGATACTAATTATTCTTTTTCTTTATGTATGTTTTCTTACAAATGCAGGCAAAACAAAGCTTTGGATCCTGTTGAAAATGATGTGGATGAACTGATTTTTCGTGTCGAAGGTGCTAATCGCCGTGCTCGTCATTTGCTTGGAAAGTAGAAGACTGGATCTGAATTGACTTTGCCTTGGAAAATATGATCCGATATTCTCTAACTTCTCGTTCTGCTATTTTTCTTGCACAGTGTAATCTACCTGCATAGTTTCTATATGCAATTCAGATTTCAATAAATATATAGTGTTCATCGGTTCAGATATTCTATTTCAAATTTCATCTTCTATCTCATGCTTATAGTCGCAATAAATACGACTTTTTTCCATATTTTGAAATGACCCAATGAAATATTATTGATTATTCTACCAAAAATTGTAAAAATGTCACCTTAACAACCATGTTCTATAATACGGACTCACAAGATTAAAACCAGAAAGATTTTAGAGATTACCAACTTTCTGTTAAAGTTTTAAGCCTAATGGAAAAAGCAACAACAATGGCAAAATTATCATGTTACCCTTGACTGAAAGAATTAAAAGAAAAGGATTCATTTTTGAAAAACCAACGATATGCTTCATTTAAAATGAATGTTACTACGGCTGGTGAAGTTTGAGAGAGAGAGAAATCTCAGGGGCTGTTGGTAATTTTTGAAATATCATGAATTTTCTTGTATTTATGTCATACCTTAGAGGTGGTTGATAATTCTCCTATTTTCTTTAGATAGCCTGCGTGATCCTATTATTGCTTCCCCCATCAAAGTAATTAATATTTAACACATAGTTAGAACTATTTCACTTTTACTACAGTGATCAACTTAGTTGCATCTCAAAGGCAAAGCCTCTCCAAGGCTGCCATTGCCTACTTTCATGGTCTAACATACACCTTAAACACAACACCACTTTTCCCCCCCTTCTTTTTGGTACCAAAACACAAACCTCATTCATTACAGCATTTATTGTGTTAAGTACATGGTTCATGGGTGACTTGTTTCAGTTTTAAATACACCATTTACAAAAACCTTTCACTTGCATCATGCTCTTCTTCATATTTCCAAAGTTCACCATCACTGCTTTTCTTGTCCCTCCCCTTTCTAATCACAGTCTGCATGAAGAACTCACCCTCCACCACCGCCGCCTCGACTTGCCGGATTGTAGCCATCGTTTTAATTTTCATGATGGCTGCGGCAGATACCGCATTTTCAAGAGAAATCCCACGAGCAACCATCATCATTAATCAACACAAGTTTTTCAACCACCACCACCACCACCACCCACCGCCGTTGCCGCCACCATGTAGGGCTGAGGAGGATGAAATCGACCCGAGATACGGAATCGAGAAGCGACTAGTTCCAAGTGGGCCCAATCCTTTGCACAATTGAAGGCATAGGCAACATTGTTATATATGTCTAGTAAATTTTTGCTTCTCTTTTCTTGGTTTTTTTCTTCTTCATTTTTCATGCATTTGTGGTGGGTATTTGAGTCTACCCAGAAAAAGAGTCCACAGTGAACATTAATTGAGAACAGGTTTTATTGGAGAAGGAGCTTTAGAGTAGGGGAGGGACAAAAAGCCTGTCATTTTTGTGTGTATTACTTAGATTGTAACGTATGCATGTAAGTATACTGTAACTTTATTCATCTCCCTTCTGCCTCAACAATTAAATGCTTCTCAGAATTTACTCTACCTGTATTTCCTCAGAATGACAATATCATTATGAACTAATTACAACCGGCTGTGTGTGTGTGAGAGAGAGAGAGAGAGAGAGAGAGAGAGTCACTGTTCACTGCATATTCGATTTTGCAACTACAAAACGAGAAGAAATAGGAATCTTGCATGGTTATATAGCTTTTAAAACAAGAGTTCATTACAAATATCCCCGAGGTTTGCCCCGTTTACGAAAAACACCTCAAACCTTGACATTTACAAAAAACACCTTGAGGTTTGACCAACAGTAACCAAAAACACCATCAAACTAGCGCTCAAGGTGTATTTCTGTAATTTTTGAAGTTTCAAGGTGTTTTTCGTGAAGGGTACAAACATTAGAGGTTTTTTCGCCTTCAAAAAATTTAATGGCTTGACAGATAATAATTCCATAATAAAAGGGACTTGGTAGTTAAATTGGGTGTCTCAATACCATGTATTTGGAAAAATATTTCTTAGAAACGGGTGATGTTGTAATTACAGAAACCTGAGCAGATTCAGCAATATTTTCAGGTATGTTTCAATGAGAGGTACTTCATTTTATATAGAAACAGAGGAATACTTGGACCACTTTGCTGCAGCACACCCAAGAAACAAACCAAAATAAATGGGTCAAATTGAGGATTTAGCTACTTGTAAGAAACATTTATAGAAATCACAAGTACAGAGAGAAGCATCACATGTTTCACACATAATCCATAATACCAGAAATGTGGACCATAAATATTTTCCCCAAGGATCATGTCTTTGTGAAAGGAGGCAATTATTATTTGCTAAATGAGTACAAGCATCTAAAAAAACATGGATGATATCATAATACACACAAAATTATCATGAATCCCATAGCTGATCCTCTCTTGGGAAAGAAGCAAGTATTCTTCCTCTGTGTTCGACTTCTCTTCGTTTCTCCTCTCTTTTATCATGAAACCCTAAAAACAATGCAAATGTAAAATTAGAAAATAAGAGCTTAGATATGACAAGATTTCAGTAACAGTTAAGTGTTGATCTTGTAGACAAAAATTATATGATATATTTTCCAGAGCAAATACGACATTCATGGTAGAATGTAGATCATTCTCACAACCAGAATATGTTTTACCAAAATGGAAAAATATTATTGAAAACTTAAGAGGCAACTTCGTCTTGATACTAGAGTACACGGCTTGTCCTGTTCAGCTATCTGCTAGGGTTGTTCTACTGGTTGTTCAAATTCATCATGATGTTAAACACCCTCAAATGGATAAAGTTAAGGGCCAATTAGAAATAATCCCTTGAGGTTTGCGCTGTTTATGACAAAAAAACCCCGAAACCCTGAAAATTTTTACCAAAACACCCTGAGATTTGACAAATCATTTCGGAAAACACCCTCAAATTAAAAGAAATTCAATGACTCGGGGTGTTTTTTGTTTTTGTTTGTAATTTTCAAGGTTACAAGGTGATTTTTGTAAACGGCACAAACCTCAGGATTTTTTTTTTTTGTAAAAATACCAAAAGTAATTCCCTAAAGTCCAGTCCAGTCTCAACTGGATAAAGTTAAAAATTCAGTCAATCATATTTTTCAAGTTGTCAATATTGTGTCTCAGATTCTTTACACGCAAAAAAAATAAAAAAATAAAAAAATCAGGTCCTTTCAAAATCTACACACATCTCAAAATGTGAAGGTTATCCTAAATAAGTGATTCTAGACATCTACCACCATAGCCCAATCAGATGAATTCAGAGTTTGAATGAGACATTGTGTTTGTTGGTTTCCAATAATATATACTGCCACTACTCCTTACTAATTAACTAAATCATAGTTACTTGAACAACTACATTTACTATATAGCTATTTAGTGGTCCAGATTCATAGTACACGACTGCAGATCAGGTTGAAGTAAACATATACTTTGCTCTAGTCCAATATATACCCCTTAGGAAATCGTACTGCGTTTCCACCATCAAAAGATGGAATCTTTGATAAAAAAAATGGTCAATTCTTATTGAAGATTAACTATTTGTGGCACAAAGTGACCAGAAATAAATACCTACTTTGCTTGGAGATATATCAAACATTTAATCAAGTTAAACATACATGCCAATAAGCGAGATAGAATGCTATCACTACAAAAAAGGTCACTTTGTGACAACAAACTTACTATGAGTCAGCAAAATCGGATTTTCATCCGGCAAAGAAACTATATTGGATCACATTGTGTAAAACAAAGGTTCTAACCAATATCGATAACGAGTTAAAAGGAAATGAAGTTAACCACAGACACAGATAACTAGAACCAATAAAGAAACAAAAGATCAATTCCCCAATATCTTCCAAATTTTGCTCCATATTATTGTATCTCATATTGGCACAATTAAAGAATCACATACAAACGGAAGCCTTAAAAAAGCAAAGAAGTTTTGGACAAAACTAGCATAAATATCAAGCAACAGGTATCATCAATACAAATTCGTCAGTATCCAAAGCTCATTTTTTAAAAACCAAAAAGCTTTTCCAGATCAACTATTATCGAAGCACTACAAGCAGAAACGACAATTAACAAAGGTTGAAGAAAACAATTACTAAATTGAAACCAATATCTATACCTTACGGTTACGAATTTATCCTCGAAAACTAAAACTAGCATAATCCTTATTCGCCGCCAGACATAAACTAAAGTTAACCTAAAAATTAGGGAATTCTCTTAAAACCTGCCAAGAAAAGAACTGACCTGTATTGTAGTTGTATCATGGGTTGTCGATTTCCATAACGCTCTTAATTCTAGGGGCGTAGAGTGAATAAACTATGGCTTGCCGCTTGGCGACGCCAAGCTGGGACTTCCCTTCGGCGAATGAGGCGGCGGCCTCCGCCGGGTCGGTAAGATGGCGGTTCTGACGGAAGGCGTCGACGGTGCGGCGCTTGGCGTATTCTCTTATGTTGTAGTCTGTGAACTCGCGCGCTGTCCGAAGTAGCGACCGGAAAAGCGTGAGTACTTCGCTGCGCGTGGGTGCCGACCCCATTTTTCCCCACTGGTTGTTTGCTTTTTTGTGATTTATTTAGTCTTTAAAAGTCTAACTAATAGTCTAATATATATTATTAATTCTCGTCTGAATTTATTTATTAAATATATAGAAGAATCCTGCTAATATGACAATATGACAGATAACTGTTATAATTGTACTTACAGCAACTACACAAACAAGTAGTTATCTATTCGGATTAGGACTTTAAAATTTAATATTTAAAAAAAAAAGAATAATTATACTTACATCCTCTCGACTTATGGATAAATATAGCAAAACCCCATCAACTATTGAAAATTACTAACAGACCCTCTAACACTAACGGAAATCTAAAAAACTTAACGGAAAGTTTCAAAATGACTAAATTACTCATAATATTTTTATGATAGTGTTTGTTATACGTGGAATGAATGAAGTGATTGAGTTGTTTTCTAGGTAATAAAACGTTAGCGTCTACTTGAAAATAAGAAAATGTCTCACGGTAGGACCTAAGCTTTAGAAGAAATCATAGTCAAGAGGGTATTTCTGTAATTTTTAATAATATAGGAGATCTTGTTGTATTTTTCCATAAGTCGAGGGGTGTAAATATAATTATACCTAAAAAAACACTCAATATTGTTTTGCGATGTTATACAGCATAATACAAGTGCATATATGTAACGACCCAGATTTTCGAACCAAAAGATTCGGTAAGAATTAACTAAAATATCGGGACAAAGTTTAGAAAATTCGATCGAAAAATATTTGTCTATGTATTAATTGTGATTAAATTATTTAATGTGTGTCTAATTGATGCTTTAGATTTTTCTTACATCTCAAATTACGCGAATCTTGAATTATTATGTGGCGAAATTTATGTATACATGTATAAGTATATATGTGTTTTTATATTATTGTGGCACGTATACCTTTATTCCTAAATATAGATAAATATAAAATTTTCTTGATTAAAGTATTTGAACAGCAAGAACACTTAGAAAGTTATTAATTTAAAAAAAGAAAATAAAGTGAAAAATAAATTAGATTGTGACCCGCCATAAAGTGCTTTAAGTCCAATTTTTCTCGTTAACTGTGCTGGGAATAAAGTCGGATTTTATATTACACACTTTGGCATAGACATAAAGTGAATTTCTCTAATTTCTTTCCGTCTTCTTCACCATTGCGTAACAGAGAACTTAAAGGTATCATTTTTCTTCCTTCCATCTATTTGTATGTGTGTTTTATTTATTTAAATATTTTTAGTATTGCTTTCCTTCTAATCATGTGCTTCTTGTTTAACTTAACCAAAAATTAAATATTTTAGTCTTCAAACCAATTCGTTGCTAGTCTTTTGTTTATAAACTGAAAGGGTAAGTTAATTAGTTTTTGTGTTACCACCACCCCGTAAGTTTTCTTGATAATTAATGGTTTGAGAGAAATTTTAGTTCATGGTTTCACATGCTTTAATTGAATTATATTACTTAATCTCACGTATTACGAGAATTTTATTATTTAACTAAACAGTAAGAATATTAGTTGATTTGATAAAAGATAAACACTAATTCAAACTACCTAATTAATTAGTACTTTATGTGTTTTCTGTTTTGTGTATTTAAGTTGAGCATTAATTTGTAATCATGACCCTACAATCTGTAGTTTAATTATCCGTCCTAATTGAACATGAGAAGGTACTGAATACCTTGTTACTGGATAGAATTACGGCCCCGAACTCACGGTAATTGTTGAAAACGTGAGATTAAGACTTGATAATGATTATAATTTTAAACTAAATTGTTTAATTGTTTATGATATAATTATTTGATTTACGTTACAGTCGTACAAGTCACTTGTGTCTTATTTGGTTTGTCGAGTCAAGTCTTACCCTTCAGTCATTTGTATAGCAGGTGATCCTGTGGAAGAACCCTGATCGTATCGGGTGGTCCTATTTACAGTCTTTCGGATATCCAGGTGAGGGTTTAAAATATTTTCAAGTGGGGTTAAAACCTATATATGTAAATATAAATTAAATTTTTACCCCTAAACTATCTTTATAAGTTTAATTGTTTTCTTCCCGTTAATGTTATACTTAGTAGATAGTTGAACTATTATCTTGTCCAATTTAAAGAAAAATGATTTAATATACGAAAAATCCTTTCGTACTTATAATTATGAAAATTTTGTTTTGTTTTCGAAAGATAAACCACTTTGGCTTATAAAGAAAAATCTGTACTTTGAAAATGTGAGTTATGATATGATCTGATTGATACGACCCTTTAGGGACGCCCTTAGGGGATCTTGGGCCCAGAATGTGTTGAAGGTGAAGCGGGGTGCTCAAGGTCCTACGGTGTAAACCCGATTCACACTCTACTTTGGGTTGTCGAAGGTAGTTGTCGGAGTGACTTCACCTTAGACGACTCCTGTCGGGAGAGGATTCGCACCTCTACCGAAGGGGGGTAGGATTCGTACCTATGCTCCAGGGGAATAGGCCGTTATGGTTCTCCTCATATGTCTGATTGGTTAGTACTTCGGGGTCGCTCATCGGCTATCGTTTGGAGGAATAAGGTTGGTTGGTTGAAGAATTGCCCGTACTCGCCGGGATATGATTGATTGTCTGTTTGACTGTTTTATATGTTGAATTGATTCACTAACCCTTGTTTTGCAGATTAAAAAGTAAATTTATGTTTATTCGTTTCTTTTCTTTTTTTTCTTTAAAAATGTAAATTAAGTGAACCAAGTATGATTTAAATATATATATGTAAACCCTTCACCGAGTTTCTATGACGCCCCGTATATTTTTATTAATTACAGATCCTATCTCATCTAATTTCTCAATTTATCCAACCGGAATAATTAATCTCGCGGAAGGATTAATTTAACACTAAAGACTTTTTTACCCTTAATTACCCTAAATACCCTTAACTATCCCTCAAATAGCCTAAATGGTCCCTAATGCCTAAATGACTATTCTACCCTCACCTAAATATCTAACCTCTCTCACACTCATCTCTCAGTCAACTCCCACAACACACTTACGCACGACGGACGCAGAAGAAAGAAAGAGAAGAAGGAAGGAGGAGAAGGAAGGCAGGAACAACTTCCTAAGCTCGTACCGAATTCATTTCTTGACCGAATTCACTTCCGTCTTCGCCCAGATGACCCTTACTCAATCCTCTATCGGTAATCTTTTCGTCCCGTCGAGAGTGAGAACTCTTTCTTGATTCTATAGGTGGTGGTGCATGACAGATCTTAGTTGGTGGTAATCTTTTCGTCCCGTCTCGATTCGTTAACTCGTTTTCCCTTTACAATGTGTTTTCTATAGAAATGTTTTATGATATGTTTTTGTTGACTTTTCATGCTATGATTGCTCGTTTCAGTTGATTCTTGTTCCTAAATGATTGTTAAGTGTAGTAGCATCATGTATGTAATTTATAGCTTGATTAGCCGAGCTAAATTCATATTATTGCGACTTTTGTGGTT
This sequence comes from Verbena officinalis, assembly GCA_958496215.1. Taxonomy (NCBI): domain Eukaryota; kingdom Viridiplantae; phylum Streptophyta; class Magnoliopsida; order Lamiales; family Verbenaceae; genus Verbena; species Verbena officinalis. Next base: position 6,480,616 of record OY292385.1, read on the forward strand.
AATTCCGTCGTTCTGCATTTGAGAATACATTTTTGGCTCAACTCAGGTGCCCCACACGGCCCCCTGCACGTGGTGCAGTACCCCGTGTGGAGTCACACGACCTGCAACACCACGTGCGCTCACCGTTTTCTTTCCCTCACGCCCCTTTCACACGGGCCTAGGTCTGTGCCGTGCCCCGTGTCTCCTCATTAAACGAATTTGTAAGTTCGAACATTCTGTATGTTTTTCTCCAAAATACCTAAATTCTTCGTTTGATCTCGGATTTGAAATCCGACTTCACCAATAGGTCCGTTAGGCCTTGAAACTTAGTTTTCCCCGAAGTTAGAATTTTTTCGGCTTCTTTCGTACCTTGAATAGTGCTTTCCTTGTTTAGGGTTTTTAAGCCAATTTTTCATCTATCGTCTGATTGCCTTGAATTTTGTAGGAATGCTTCCCTGTAACGTGATAACATGAGTGTGAACATTAAACAATGTTTGAGCACATTTTATATCGCTTAATCTCTGTATTTCGTTATTTATTCTTTAAACACATTCTTGTGAGTATTTCAATAGAAGTCGTGTTTATATGTGTTTATTCTCTTCAATTGCTTAATGTACGCCGTGCGTCGTGTTTGTGTCTTACCTGATATTGTCGATTGCTAGTTTCAGGTGATTATCTTCAAGGAATCTTAAGCAGTTGTGTCCAATTCTTCAGTCTTTCCAGGTGAGGGATTACAATGGTTTTCAAATGGGGTAAGAATTATATTTATTTTGCGAAATAACTTATCTCTGTGTTTTAATTGTATGACATTATTTTCCCAGCTTATCTCATATATATTACTGGATATTTCAACTTATATATTGATGATTTTGATCAAACGTTTTAATATCAAAGTATATATAAGTACATCATTTGAAATAAAAATGAGACAAACCCTTTGGGATTTTACGTAACTTTGGACTGAGTCATTGGTTCGTTACACCTAGTCTCACTCATTACCGTATCCCTATATACTGCATCCCTGCATCACTGTTTTGAAAGCGAGAACATTGTTCACTATATACTGTTATGGACTCGGGAGTTATATAGGAGGTGAGACCTGGAGACGAGCGTCTAGGGTCGATCCAGGTATATGGCTTCCAACTTGGCAGCCTTGTTTGGAGCCCGTTGGTGGTTGGCAGGCTTCCAATAGGGTGGTGGTGGCGTTGCATTCGTTGCACGTTGTCCTTAAAACCTCAGAGTTTCCTGAGCCAGTTTTGGGATAGCCCTCGGACTAGGCGACCAGTGATGGAGTATTTCTACTTGTGGAGTAATAAAGAGGAATAAGGGCCCGTATCTCGCAGGGACATAACTTGCTTGCATTATTGTAATTGTTTACAACTTTAATTGATTTATAAAACGTAATTCGTTCATAGTATATTCCTACACTATTAATGTTTTACTGTGAACTGATAACGGATTATAATTACTTAATGTCTTCGTTACTTGCCAGCTTAATAATTATGTGCCAAGTTGTCTTTCAAAGGATCCATTCGTCAACTTTCAACTGTTTTAAAAATAAGCCGAACTTGTGTGCTACATTGTCATTTCAACTTATATTATTCTTTCTTCAAAACGTGCGACACTCGCCCTTTTGGTTTTAAAATAAAACGACGAACAATGATCAATACTTATATGATATCTCTCTCACTGAGTATCCTTTATACTCACCCTCCCGTTCTGTTTCTTACTTCAGGTCCCCTCAGGTAGACGGTGTCACCTATTTGGTCAATTGGCAACAACAGTCTAGTAGTCATTCGGGTATTTATTTAGTCGTGCTTAGTGTCCAGCAGCAGTCGGGTCTTGTTGACGGTTCCGTCTCTTACGCTTATGTTATAGTTGAAAGAATGTGTATTAGGTGTCTTTACTTTCTGCAATAGTCGAGCCTATGAAGGGCGTAGGTGTGTATGCTATTTTAAACACTGAATTTGTTGCCCTGATGGCTTATATGTTGAGTATCGTTACATCATGCTTTCATTTTTTCGCACCCTGCTTATTATTTTATAGCATTGTTGTTGTTGCTAGGTGGGTTCGTTGTTGCCATTGTCTTGCCGGATTGTCGTTCGCCAGGATGGGTTTTCAGGTAGGGTCATCCACCTTGCTCGGGGAGCTATTTTGGTGCGGATTGTGGCATTCTGCCACAGTTTCCTTTAAACTCACCTCTCGTTTCTTTCTGGTTTTGGCTTCAGGTAGGTGGGGCCAGGTGGCACGTCGGTCTAGGTTGTTTGTGGCTGTCTAGACAGGCTATTCTGGGGTTGTAGTTTGAATTTACTTTTATTTTGGAAATTGGGAATTAATTCTGTCATTGGCCTTGTCGGCCTTACCTGTATGTCTCCTATGTTGATATTGCTGTAGCTAGTGGTTAATTTTTATTGTCATCGCTTCCGCCTTATTTAATGTGTTTGTTTGTCTGCCGTTTGCTGTTGGATCTTCAAGTGTAAGCCGACGGCGAACACTCAGGATGTTTAACAGTGCGGGATGTGGTGTTTCCTTTTTGAGGCGATACAATATGAATATAAGAATGATTAGGATTTCATGCATTATAATGTAAATCAATACAATTAACACTATTAAAGATATCATAATCACACAGAAAATACTTTCTATTCACAATCATATTTTCGCATGGTTGCTTCAACATCTCTTCACCTTTTTTTTTGCTTGACAAGCAAAAGATGGGTAAATCCACTTTTTGGGGTGGATATTTGTGTGAAGATTCAATATGGGGTAAACCGATTTCTTAATTCCTGATTTCTTCATGTAATTTTTCTTGGAAAAAAAATTTGCTTTCTGTACTTTACTTGTTTTTACAATTTGTCTCCTAAAGTTTTTTTTTGTTACAAACTCCCACCTAAATTTGGCAGGATTTACATTTTACTTCTTTAGGCCTAATTTAAGCAGAATATTCTGATAAGATGCCTTTACATACGTGACACGTGTAAAAGTAAGGGTTTTTCGTCTTTTTACATCCCATACGCCCCACTAATGATACCCGCCCATGACCCACCCTTACCCCACTAGAATTAAAATGTTTTTGCATTCAATTTGAATTACCCAGCATCAATTTGCCAAAGTTTCTCTCTCTCTCTCTCTCTCTTTTTCAGCATGAATGGATCTTGCTTAAATTTGGATAAACCAATAGGAGATGCCATTTCCAGGATCCGATTTGCTCCCAGTTCGAACAATCTCCTAATTTCCTCATGGGATTCGGTAAGTGGTGAAATTAGCAAACCTAATCTTACCAATCCGTTTTGCTCCGTCTGTAAATCATGTGATTGAATTTGTAATCACGAGTGTGTATATTATATGTTTGAGGAGATTCTTCGACTTTACGATGTTGATAAATTAGATATATATTTGATATAAATACAAAATAATTCTTATTTTCAACTTTCTAGTTCAACATTTGTAGAAATCCTTATTAATCTACTCTCTTTTTGCAAAAACTAGATTTTATCAAACCCTAAACAAATGGGTTTATGTTGGGAGAAATTTTTTGGGTTTGATTTGTAGTTTTTATAAGTTTTGGGATTAAAATATAATTTTTCAAAGTGAGTAAACTATTTTTCTTTATTAGATAAGTTATTAATAATAATATTCATATTAATTATTAAAAAAAATTATCTATTAAGTAGTTTAAAAACGTGAGGGTCATTTAATTGAAAAAAAAACTTCAATGGATCTTTTAATAACTTCTCCCAATTCCCAATCATCACAAAGACAGTTCGACTAAAGGTTTCGTGACATCAATTTCAACGCAAACCTTAGGATCTTGCGTATTGTTTTCTCTTGCAGTAGCCTCAAATGACCTTATAGGATTGCCCACAGCGGCAGCAGCCATGTATAGACTTTGTTTCTTAACATATTGTGATGGAAATCCGGGGAAAGAGACCCAAACGGGAGCAATTGAGGACTCAACGTTTGGATAAAAATCCGATGTCCATTTCAATATTCTCATGGGATAATCTTTGAAATATCACGTATCTCGTAGAAAAAGGCACACATAATCATCCTTATCATGGCACTTGATGAGCACATGTGTTTTATTAAGCAAACTCAATTTAACGTCCTTGTTGAACACCATCTGTTTGAAACAGAACTCCAATTGACCCTTTGACGGCTATGTGGTGCGGATACGGAGATACGGACACGGTACGATACGGACATGGCGACACGGATTTTTAAAAATTTTTAGGACACGACACGGCTCCGACACGGCTGACTAATATAAATGTTCATATATAATATATGTACAAATATTAATTAAAAAATAAATTTATCACAATATAATATAATTATTAGTAAAATTTAAATATACGAATTGATTATTATGTTAAAAGAATATTATAATTTGTATATTATAATATTGTGAGAATCAATTAAAAATGATGAAAAAATAAATTTAAACTAATTTAATACACCCTTTCATTCATTTATAATTTTTTATTTTTTCTCAAATAAATTTTGACCCTTTTAAATAAAAAAATAAAAAAAAATTGAATTTGCCGTTGATGGTGTCGATTTTTCCACTTCAATAATCCGACGTCGTTTTATGAATTTTAGTAATAAAACGGGATCTTAGGATTATCACGTAATTGTGCGGTGATTACGTAATATCCTAACGGTTTTAGGGTTAGGGTTTATAGGGGAGTACTCGGCCGTACTTCTCTATAAACTTAGGATTTTTCGAGTTTCGAGAGAATTCTTCGAATATTCTCTAGGTTTTCTGATGATTAATTATGTGGGTTCCGACCTCTTTATATAGACTTAATCGTAACCCAATCCTTATTAGGGTTTATTCGAGTGTCCTTAGTTGATTAGAAGTCAATTACCTTATTTCAGTGTAAATCCCTTTAATTAGTCGTATTTTGGGCTTAATTACTGGTTGGGCCTTTTTGATTAATTATGTCCTTTATTAGTTGCTTAAGTCCAACAGTCCATCTAATCCTTGTCAAGGCTTTTTATTGGGCTTACTCTTATTTTGGGCTAGACTCAAAATACCATATACAATCAGCCGTGTCGGACACTTCCCTTAGCCGTGTCCTAGCCGTGTCGGACACTCCCCCAGCCGCGTCCGCACCGTATCCAATTTTTTTTTTTCGGATACTTTTTGCCGTGTCCGACACGTGTCGGACGCGTGTCCGTGTCCGACACGTGTCGGACACTGCACGGCAAATTTTTTGCCGTGTCTGTGCTTTGCTGATTGACGGGTATCCTCGTGTGAACTTCCCTATCATAGCGTATTTAAAATCAACGCAAAGTTCTTCTTGTTCCTCCGGCGAGAATACGATCGCAGGACCCCCCTTATACTCAGCTAAGTGTTCTACTGGTGTAAAAGTATCAAGGTCGAAGCTCTTAAGTCTGGCGATGTCGCCCGGGATCATGAAATCTAGTGGTTTTGTAGCCGCTTCCGCCGCATATGATAGATGCCCTATTATGTTATATTGCTTTTGAATATTTTTTGAAAACTTGTATTTCCGCTGCACCGTAACTTTTTATTTACCGACTGACTCCGTTTTCCACCAATGAATCGAGAGTAATCTATTACGGGTTAACTCGGTGAGTCGGCGGTGCGGGACTAGTAACGCTACTTTGAATCCAAATAGCATTTACCTATTACTCTGGTTTGGGGACACTACATGTCTAATGCAGTTAAATATAAAAAAAATTTATATCACCGAATCTATATCATATTATGTGTATATTCCTATACATGTATCCGTACATCACCCCTTATAATCTAAAGTGTGGGATGCTCCGTTGTTGATGAATTGACGAACATAATCACATTGACTTTGAAGCCGTTTCCTCTATAGGTGCGTAGATATATAATCGACAGGAATAAGTCATTTTAATTTGTATCTTAAACTTTCTCCAATTTTAATTTGTTACTTTTATTTGTGTGATTTCACTTTTGGGACCAGTCCCGTCCTGCTTGGGTAGTATATACAATTTTAACATAGTGTCAATTTATACCAACAACCTTACCGATATGGAAAAATGATTAAATCATGAAATATATATATATATATATATATATATATATATATATATATATATATATATATATATTGATGTCTTGGTCTTTTTTTTTTTTTTTTTAATAGCTTGGTCTTTGTGTCCCACTAAATAGTGACTAAAATAATGATCATACCTTGATAGCGCATCTATTAGGTTTCCTGCATTTTGGTCCTCACCGTTTTGGGATTGATTTATTTTAGATTATAGACTGAAGTTGGATTTTTTTTGTCTTTATGCTATTATTTCTACGGACACACAGTAGAAAATAATTAGTCATATTATTCTATTGCTTTAATTGAGAAATAGCTTTGGAATATGAAGTTGTTTTAAAAAAATGAATTTTCATTTTATGGTCCACGTCTTGGAAAAATTGAATGATAAAATTGGAGTATGTTAAGTCATCCCACATTAAATAATAAAAAAAGTAGTATTCAATATATTATGGCTTGATAAACCTCTCCTCTTAAACTAGTTTTTGGGGGATGAGTTAGGCCAAGTTCATTAATTCAATAAAGTATCTTTTTTGAGAAGGTATGTTAAGCCGTCCCACATCAAATATATATTTAATAGAGAATTTATGATTTTTTGGCTTCTTACGTTTAGTAACTTTTTTAAATATAATAAAGAAAAATATTGCTGGAATCATATTCTTACACGTTTAAATTAGTATGTATTTGCATACTAGTCTTTTAACCTAAAGTAAAATTAATATGCCTCTGGCTAATTACAGTATTATTATACTTTAGTGATCTGGGCATATATTAGCAAAACACCCAAATTAAGGAGAAAAGACATGGGCTTATTGTAAAAGTTGGACGAATTGCATAAATAAGTAATGTCAATCAATTTTCCTTTGGTCAACAAATAGTGTGAATATCTTACAACTTACAAGGACTTCGTCAATAAAATCTGAGCAATTTTTTAAAGGGATAATTACACTTATATCCCCTCAACTTAAGAAAAAATACAGCAAAGACCCCCTCAATTATTGAAAATTACAAACAGATTACCTAACCCTAATAAAAACCTAAAAACTTATCAGAAAGTTGCGAAATTACCATTTTATCCTTAACATACATTAACTTAAAAAAATGAATAATTACACTTACATCCCCGACTTTAGGGATAACTACATCAACACGCTCTCGACTTAGGATTATTTTTGCTGATATAAGCCCTAAGTTTAATTAAAGAACCTAAGTGTTAGACGGAATTATAGTTAAGGGGGTGTCATTATAATTTTTAATAATCAAGGGAATGTTGCTGTATTTACCTCTAAGTCGATGGGGTGTAAAGTGTAATTATCTCTTTGCCAAAACGTAACTTTTAAGAAAACTTTCTTGTTATACATCTATCACAAAAGCACCATCAAGAGTAACTGACGAAAACATACATTGGAGTCTTTGTTTGTATAAATTGCATATAATTTTCCAAGGTGACTTATTCTGAGGGTTGGATTTTCTTGCCCGTAGACCACGTAATAGACTTCTTAAGTCTTTGGGCTAACTATCTTCTTTTCGTGTTTCATCTATATATATTTAGGTCCACTTTATATATAATTTTTGTAAATTGGTTAACATTCGATTCTAAATCGATAGTAGAACCTAAATATATTCAATATAATTTAAACTAAATGATATTGAGTGTTGCTTACATTTAGGAACGTACGTTTTCCATTAAATTTGAGCAAATGTAGATAAGTCCAGGAACTTAAATGTAATAAATATATTTAAGTGGATCTAAATATAAATATGACAAATATCGATTCGGGGATCCATATGTTATTCACCCTATATATATTGATATGCCTATATTTCTAGCAGTACCTATATAGCATGCATCTAATGGAGAATCCTAGCTTTTTCTTTGCTCTTGCCCTGTTGTTATTAAACAACATCACACTCTGCTCTGGCGGAATATTTTTCAATTCTACCACAGATAAACATGTATTGCTTGCCTTTAGAAATGCCATCACTTCAGACCCTTATGATATCTTGGCGAAGAATTGGTCCACTAACACATCATTTTGTTACTGGATTGGTGTTTCTTGTACTGCCAAACATCTAAGGGTTATATCTTTAAATCTTTCTAATTTCAAGCTTGGAGGAACTATTGCTCCTGATCTTGGAAATTTAACATTTCTTCGATTACTAGACATTAGTTCCAACTATTTTACAGGCCTCATTCCTCATGAGCTCTCTAATTTACGTCATCTGAATGAGATTAATTTGCAGTATAACAACTTGACAGGGGCCCTACCAAATGGCATCTTCGATATGTCTTCACTGAGAATAATTAATCTCAGATTTAATGATCTTTCAGGTACGCTCCCAACTGATTTATGCAACTATATCATACTCCAATATCGAAGAATCAACTTCTGGGGCAAATTCCACAAAATATATACAAATTTCGTAGTTGATTGTACTTCAAAACACGTGTACTTAAACGAGAACAATTAATATCATATACAATTGTCTATCTTTCAGGTGAGCTGCCAAGTGATATGTGCAACAACATGCCAAAACTCAAAACACTCGATCTCTCCTCAAATCAGTTCTGCGGGCAAATTCCTGCAAATATATACAAGTGCAGTGACCTTGAAATCTTGTCATTACCATACAACCATTTCAATGGCATCATCCCAACTGCAATTGGAAATTTGAACATGCTTAGGGAGTTGCATCTAGGAATAAACGACTTCAAGGGAGGTATGATCTCTTCATATGTTGACAGAGTCTAAAGTACCAAGAGGGGTTGAATTGGCCTTTTAAAAATCCGTTTTGACATTTTAAAAAATATAAAGTTTGCAGCGAAAGACTTTTTGTGTCAAAGGTTTTAGATCTGTGTGGAACATTTTACATATGTTTGAAGATTTACCAAGTAGTACGTACTTAAGTTCTTGTTAAATTGTACCAGTTGCAAATATAAGCAGTAAGTAAATATAAATCAGTAAAAACACATAGCGATTTATACAAATTCAAATCCATAAACGGGCCTATTCATGTCCCTAGGTTTTCACCCAGAATTTTAGCCTGCTTCAAATATACGGTATTAGCTAGTACAAATACAAATATAATTTAAAGTAGTAAAGCACCAAAGTAAAAGAGAAAAGAAACACTCTCTAAACTGAGAGCAACACTCTCCACACGAGAGCAACCAGCCACAAAACTAGTGACCAAATGTCTGAACCAGCTAGTGAGTCGGGCCTACTCTATGAATTGACCCTGAGTCGATTATTCCTCTAGCCCGCGGACAACAATGACAATCCTAGTCACTCTTCCCGGATTTACCGAGCGAACCCTTAGCAACTCGAACTCCGGGTAGCATTGCTACACTAAACTAGTTCCAGACCTTCTCCTCGTTCCACCTATCCTTCTTTATGCATCCCTCAGATAGGCGATCACTCGTTAGGAGGAAATCCGAGATTCCAGAAGTCTGCAATTGAGGCTTATAAGTTTATATGCTCACAATGAACACAAGTATTAAGCACAATGCATAGGCTTATTACTTTAAACTTCTAATCGCTTGAATTGCTTTTCTCTTCAGTCTTGAGTCCTTTTATAACTGTAGTTCCAACGTATTTATGAGCTTAGAAAGGATTCTGCAAATCATTTATCTCTTGTATGGAAACAATCCGTTGGACTCAATCTTCGTCTTTGATAGGGGAACTAGGGTAGCTAAAACTTTTCTCGTAGAACCTGCAGCACACGTTTAGAAGTACAAGAAAAGATTTTGACAATTAAGGATTTTGCTCGTATACCTGCATCACACCGTTAGAAGCACAAGGAAAGATCTTGGATATCTTGTGAATATGGAAGGTTTTGACTTTACAAAGAATGAAAATAATTTTAACCTTCCATCTACAAGATACTTATTTTAATACAATATTTGTCATCACTAAAACTTAATTGAAATCTGGTTAGGAGTTCAACATATATACTTTTGTGAATAATTTGATAAACATTCACAAAAATTATTAAGAATTGAGAGAATACAATAATAAAGAATATTTTCAATTCTGAATTATTAAGTACATAATGTATTTATACAAATGGAAATCGTATAAATAACAAAAAGAATACAATCAATAAGGCATAAAGCCGTTGGAAGAAAAAGATCAAGAAGGAAGGCCGAGATCATGGGAATCTGTTATTGAGGTTGTTACTTGATCATTATGGCCTTATGGGAAGAATCCGTTGAATTTGTAGATGGTAAGAAAAATGATAACTAATATATAAATATACTCTTCATTCAACAAAAATCTCAATAAAGAAAGAAAATCAATCGGCACCGAAATTTTGTTTATTATAACACAACTTGTTCTCATGGTAGTCTTGCGAGTTAACTAGAAAATGAGAATCGGCATAACATAATATTCATACAATTATACCCAAAACGAAATGAAAAACTTGCAACCTCATTAGTATGATAAGTCCTTTTTTTCTTTTTTTTTCTATCTTTCAAACAAACTCTTCGGTTGAAACTAGAAATTAAAGAAAAACTAGAAGTAGAAATATTTAATCAACACAGACCTTGCAAATACAAACAAATTTATTAATATAGTGAATATTGAATTTTTTCTCTTGAATTTCTTATCATTTCAGGAGGAGTTCCCGGGGAGATTGGAAAACTTTCAATGTTAGAGATATTAAGCATCCCAGGATCATATCTGATGGGGAAGATTCCATCTTCTCTCTTCAACATTTCTTCATTGGTAGAAATGAACCTCAAAAACAATAGCTTGACAGGTACGTGTATAGTCGACATATAATATAGAGGTTAGAGTGGAGCTGTCCTATCCTTAGCACGAACTGCTTACTATATATAATATTCTCTTCGCAGGTAAGCTGCCAAGTGATCTGTGCAACAACATGCCTAAACTCAAGTCACTGCTCCTCCTCGAAATCAACTTTACGGCCAAATTCCTTCAAATATAGACAAGTGCAGAGAGCTCGACACTCTAGCATTATCCGTCAACCATTTCAATGGCACCATCCCAACTGAAATTGGAAATTTGAGCATGCTTAGGGTATTATATCTAGGGGATAACAACTTCGTGGGAGGTACGATCTCGTCCTACTTCTTGAGGGGTGATGAAATAATTACATTTACACACCCTCGATTTAGGAAAAAATACTACAAGGCTCTCTCTATTATTAGAAATTACAGAGACACCCCATCGACTATGGTTTTGTTTAACACTAAGGTCCTATAGTTAGTTACTTTTTTTTTCCAAGTAGATGCTAACATTTTATTAATTGGACAACAACTTAATCACTTTGTCCATTTCATGTATAACAACAACTTAACCACTTCGTCTAATAGTTGAAGGGGTGTTGCTGTATTTAATTTAGCCCTAAGTTGAGGAACGTAAGTGTAATTATCCTTATTATTATAACACATCTTTGACTAATTGTACTATGTGAATTAGGGAATTAAAATTATTTTTTACCTCCTGTACTATCGCCTTTTTTGTAGATTGTCATCTCACCTTTTTTTCCCCCTCAAGTTGCCTAGCTTCCTGCCAATACGATTTTTACAAGTTACCTCCTCCGATAACTTTTCGATGGAATATCCCGCCGAGATTCCTTTTGAATGTCATCGGAGGAGAGGAGACAATAAGAACGGGAAAACATGCAACTAATCATTCATGCACCGGCCAGACGTCTTTTTCGTTTTCATTTAAACTAAAACTTCTGTTATAAGGTAGAAATGTATGTATGCGTCGGGAACAAAGCTAGAAACAAAAACAAAAATAAAAATATTTACCGAAAATTAAGAGATCTTGCATTAGAAACCAATTTATATAGTGCATATTGAATTGTTCCCCTGAATTTCTTTCACCATTTTCAGGAGAAGTTCCTGTGGAATTTGGAAAACTTTCGAAGTTAGAGATATTAAACATCCCAAGTACCTCTCTCACGGGGAATATTCCAGCTTCAATCTTCAACATTTCTTCATTGAGACGGATGACCCTCTACAATAACAGCTTCACCGGTACGTTTAACAACTTCCACATTACCTCATCAAATAATAGGCCATCATATGGCCTTTCACTAAGCATGAATAAAGTTGATTGTGGATGTCCTCGTCTAGACAAAAGAGAAAAATAAGTTTTAAAAACCGAGAGAAATATTATAGTTAAATGGGAAGAAGCTGTTGTCGTACTAATAAAGCTTATAAAGGTCATCTCTCTTTCGGTCTTTCCTGTTGCTCTTTCCTTTTCTTTTCTTCCTGTTTTTATGTTATTTTTGTAATTAACTTTTAATCTTTTTATACAAGTCTATGTAACTTGAGAAGTATACCGTCCAACATATAGAATCGGAAAAATTCCTTAATTTTCATTATTCTCTAATATGATGGTTCCAAAACTTATGAACTTTATTACAATTTTATACCATTCATTAGTACCCAAAAATATTAAACATATATACCCCAAAATTATTTTTGAAAGTGTTTGCATAATTGTGGTATTGATAAGAGTGAGTGTATATAATAACATAAATTTTGGTAGGATTGTCCGTTCCCTACCCGAAAACCCGACCCACCTGATAAAATATCATGTAGGGTTGGAGTTTTCCGTTTTCGGGTTCGGTCGGACCCGAAGCCAACTTGGGTGACCCAATCCCACCCAACCCGAAACTTGGATCCTATAAAATAAAAAATTCCTAGCCCATACTCAATTTTCTCATCCGCGTCTCACCCTGAACTTTGAAATTTCTTCTCGCCACCACCACCTCCCTCTGGCCTCCTCTCACACCAGTCACTCATATATTGCTTCTCAACTCTCGCCGGTCGCCTCATCTCGCCCTCGCCTTCCCCGCCGATTCACCACCACCACATTCTTTCGTTGTCGTTGCCTCCACCACCACCTCTCTTAAGCTCTCGCAACAGATCCACCACCACCACTCGTCTGTGTTGCTATGAAACCCCTTTAATTTCTATTTTTCAATTTCTTCTATTTTAATACCATGTAGACAATTTATGTGCCGAAAGAGAAAATTAGGAAAAAGGGACAGGAAATAAACGGATTGGGCCAGGTTATTGGGTGAACCCGATAAAAAATCAGGTCAACTTGTGTTCGGGTTTGGGGTGAAAAAATCTCAACCCGAATTGACTTCCTAAATTTTTGGTGATCTAAGCAGCAGTCTTCCTTTGGCAGGAGAATTACGACAAGAGATCGGTAATCTTGCTTTCCTTGAAAGGTTTTATGTCGGTTCAAACAGAATCACTGGACAAATTCCAATTTCTATCACTAACGCCTCTAAGCTTACTAACTTGGAACTGTCCGACAACTTATTCAGTGGCTCTATACCCAATTTTGGTAATTTGAGACTCTTACAGCGGCTTCGAATTTGGGGAAATAATTTGACTGGAGATTTGGGTTTTCTCTCTTCATTAGCTAATTGTCAAAATTTGCAACGCTTGGACATAAGGCTTAATCCACTCAATGGTATGCTCCCAACTTCAATTGGAAATTTATCCAAATCTCTCCAGCAGTTTCATGCAAATGAATGCAAAATAAAGGGTACAATTCCTCATGAGATTGGGAACTTGACCGGTTTGTTATCCTTAAATCTATCAAGAAATGAGTTGAAAGGATTGATCCCAATAACACTAGGGAAATTAAAGCATCTTCAAGGACTATTTCTTTATGGCAATCAACTGCAGGGACATATTCCTCCTAATATTTGTCAGATTAGTGATTTGGTGGACTTGAACCTGAGTGACAATATGCTCACGGGTCCAATACCTAAATGCTTTGCTGAACTTAAATCTCTAAGAAATGTCAACTTAAACAAAAACAAGCTCAATTCATCCATCCATCCCAGCTTTTGGAACCTTGGAGACTTAGTTACTCTAAACTTGTCTTCAAACAATTTGAGCGGCCATTTATCATCTGAAATTAGAAGTTTCAAAGTAATCAATCAACTAGATGTGTCTTTTAATTCCAAGTTCAATTGATGGTTGTCAATCATTAGAAGTTCTATCTTTAGCGAATAACAAGTTGGAAGCATCTATCCCTCCATCTTTTGGAAATGTCAGAGGTTTGACATGGTTAGATTTATCTAACAATAATCTTTCTGGATGGATCCCCAAGTCCTTAGAAAATCTTCGCTATCTTCAGTATTTTAATGTGTCATACAATAGATTGGAAGGAGAGATTCCAACTAAAGGGTCTTTTGTTAAATTCACTGCTCAATCTTTCATTCAAAACTTTGGTCTTTGCGGTGAGGCAAAATTTCAAGTCCCTCCTTGTGTTAAAAACCAAAAAAGTTCAAGGCGAAAAGTTCTGATAATGAAGCATATTGTGCCGCCAATGATTTCAACTCTTATTCTAGTGATTATCATCCTTATGCTCATAAGGAAAAGAAAGCGAAGCAAAATACTAGCCCACACTGCTATTCCATCACTAGATCGTATTTTTTGGAGAAGGATTTCATATATGGAACTTGAACGGGGAACAAGTTCCTTCAGTGAAACCAATCTACTTGGAAAAGGAAGTTTTGGTTCGGTATTCAAAGGAACACTTTCTGATGGATTAAGTGTTGCAATAAAAATCTTCAACTTGCAAATGGAAGGAGCTGCTAAGAGCTTTGACATCGAAAGTCAGATACTGAGCAACATCCGACATAGAAATTTAGTTCGAATAATTGGTTGTTGCAGTACCATGGGATTCAAAGCACTGATTCTCGCATACATGCCAAATGAGAGTCTCGAAAAATGGCTATATTCTAAGATTTATTGTATGGATTTGCTACAAAGGCTTAAAATAGCTATTGATGTTGCATTAGCCTTGGAATATCTTCATTATGGTAATAGATTTCCTGTTGTCCATTGTGATATCAAGCCGAGCAATGTGTTGCTTGATGATGATATGACTGCTCATGTTACTGATTTTGGCATTTCCAAGCTATTTGATGAAGGGGAGAATGTGATTCAAACCAAAACATTTGCCACAATTGGATACGCAGCACCAGGTGACATTCAATGACTTTAATTACAACTTTTTTCTGTGTTAGATTTGTTTTATCTAGTTTGCAAAGTTGAATTCAGTGAACTAACCCTATGATAATGAAAATCAAATATAATTAGAGTATGGATCAGAAGGGATAGTGTCCACCAATGGGGATGTTTACAGCTACGGCATATTATTGTTGGAAATGTTTACAAGTAAGAAGCCAACAGATGATATGTTTGGTGAAGAAATGTGTAGCGGGCGCCGCCAAACGGGCAGACGCACGCCCCGCACCGGATCCTGACCCGGAATCGAAAGGAGTCCGACCCGAACCAAAACCCGGCGAACGGCAAACCGGACATTTACTACTAGGCGGGAGTTTCAAAACAGAGACAAACCAAAAGCGGAAGCAATATAAAAAAAAACATAAAACCCATAATGATTGCGCAGATAGGTAAAGCCCACCAAGGCTAGCAAATTCCAATAAATATTAACAAATGTTTACAACGGGTTCTACAATATTATTCCCGGATTTTCATAAGTATAAATCAAATCCTACATACATCATAAGTCAACAAGAAACGAGAGTTTACATAAGATAAAAGCTTGTAACTCGATTGACAACGACTCAATACTACTGAAGCCCGCCTAGAATCCTGAAACCAAAGGGTGAAACGAATGGGGTTAGTCAAACGACTAAGTGAGGGGGAAAAACAGTACATAAGAATAAACGAAAGTAGATCACCAGTTTAAACAGAAAGAAAATAACAGAAGTAAAGTTTTTCGCAAACGATTGGTGAACTAGCTCAAAATGAAACATAACAAAGCGTATAACTCAGCGAGAAGAGTTCTGAACCACCAGTCAAATCATAAAAACAGAAACCCACCTTATTCCTCCAGTTGTAATCAGGGAGCAACCCCTAACTACACATATCATACATAAACAAGCTCAGGTACTCAAAGGGCTGCCACTCCGGCCTCACCCCGAGCTCCCAAAGGTGGAGGAAACCATAGAATTTCCGCCGTAGACCCGACGTCTACCGACTTCGTCCTATCGTCCTTACTCCGGGCCCATCAGAACAGGTCAAACATATTCATATACATAGCTCGCTTTTCAAACATTTCCATGTGGTCAAAAGACCGTTCGAGGCAAGTCGTGTGCGAGGCTATAATGCCAAAGTTCGCTTTCGGAAAACAAAGATTTGCTTGCCTCTTTCGTAAACATTTCACAAACTTATACATAATACTTTTCATATTAAATCGGTTTCAAGATCATAAAAGTATAAGCTTAAATATCTACTATATATACAGACGGATGTAAAACAAATCATAAAACAAGGCTTATCGGGTAGTAGGGTTGGTATTATGTACGTATTATCGTCTACTATAAGAAACTGAAAACCCCACCTGTTGGCTTGACAAAAACGAGAGCAAAATGCGAGACAGGCACACTACTCCACGGGAGTATCGTCTGCAAAAGACAAAGACACAACCAAATAAGACTAACGACGACGCACGGCTTATACGAAAGATTTAAAACACATAGAAGCACGTTTAACAATCATTCATATCACTTAGGTTCACATTGTAACAAAACATAGAAATTCATAGAATTCGATAAGCAAAACAAGTTGGAATGCAATAAAAGCTCATAAACATGCATAAAATGCAATAAGGAAGCATGCATTCAAGTTTCGGAAGAAACGAACAACATTTGAAAAATAGCCAAAAAGGCTTAAACGAAAAACACGAGAAACGGGACCCAAACGAAGTCGGAAAAATTCTAACTACTTAAAATATGTATTTCATGATTTATAGGACCTATAGGTGAAATCGGATCTCGAATCGGAGGTCAAACGAAGAAAGTCAACTTTTTAATTACCCCTTTGACCCTCAATGCCGAGAGCAAGAAGTTGAAAATGGAGAAATTTTGGTTAAGGCATACACACGGTCTTGGGGACGGGCAAACGCACGGGCTTGAACACGTGCTCAAGCCGGTGCGGACAAACTTGCACTGGCCTGCGCACCGGCTTGCGCACGGCCGTGCGTTAGGCAGTGCAAGGCCAAAATATGCACACGGTCTTGGCGCATGGTCACAAGACCGTGCGTCAGGCCGTGTGGATCATCAGAACAGCAGAAAATCGCGAGGGTTCTCGGGAATGAGCCAAAAATTAACATTTAAATCATATAAATCATGCAAAACCTCAAACTAAACTTACATATAATGATCTACAATATCTAATCTACTTATAGGACCAAGAAACACGTAAATCCATCCACAAAATCATTCATATTCACATTTTTCATATATTATTAAACTATTCACAAAATTCTATAAATCATAGCCTAGGAAGCATTAAACGCGAAGGACGTGAGAAGCTTACTTGAAGAATAGATCGTGAGGAGTTCGAAAAGTTTCACGGATCGAAATTCGGTCGGAAATCGAAGTCGGAATGAGCAATCGAAGCTTTCTTTCTTTTCTCTCTTCTTTTTCTCTTTTTTCTTCTTTCTTTTCTTCTTTCTTACGTGAATGAGGTTTGAGGGAGAGAGAGAGTGGTCAAGTCAAACTTTGACTTGACTTAGAAACGAGGGGCAAAACCGTAATTACTCCGAACTTACTAAAAATAGCAGGTTGTCGGAATTGAACAATTTTACAGTCAAAGCTCATATAATTGAACGCACGTTGACATGCAATGGTTTAAAAACCAAAATTCACTCATTTATGAAATTGTTAAAAATTCACATACTAACTATCAAATAAAATAATTAAATCGCGCAAAATAACAAATCGGACGTACCGGATAATAATGCGGATTTTTGGGGCGTTACAATCACCCCTCCTTATGAGAATCTGTCCCCAGATTCTACTCGTCTGTTACAAATAACGCGGGGTGAAACTTGCGCATCTTCTCTTCGGTTTCCCATGTAGCTTCTTCAACCGACTGCCTCCTCCAAAGCACTTTAACCATAGGAATCTCTCTGTTACGCAGTGCTTGAGTCTTCTTGTCTAAAATTTTCACCGGCTGTGAAACGAACGTCAAGTCCGGCTCTATCTCAACATCTTCGAATCTTACGACCCAATTCTGACTGAATCGATATACTGTGAACGTGAGCCTGCGAGGTGATATTAACTCGCTCAAACTTAGCCTCTAGCAGAGCTACACTCGCCTTACGACTCAATGCAATATGCTACCACATTCGCCTTTCCAGGATGGTATTGAATCTTGCAATCATAATCCTCAAACAATTCCATCCATCGACGCTGTCTCTTGTTCAAATCCTTCTGAGTGAACAAATACTGAAGACTCTTGTGATCAGTGAAGATATCGAACGTAGTGCCATACAGATAATGACGCCATTTTAAGAATTTGACTGTATCTTGTCCTAAATGGATCCTCGATGCAACTCAAGTTTCATGACTCGTTTTGTATTGATAATTTCAACTATATGTGCGTCACTGTTTACGTTTCCCTATAATACATGGACACACTATATATGATGTCCAAAATGTTTTGGAGTTGGAATTTACTAAACTTTATTTACATCAAACGTGGAATCCTCCCTTTATTTTGGCGAGCCTATATTTCAAGCATATAATGTCAAAACAGAGCAAGAACAGGGGATGAATAGGGGAGATTGAGTTTCAGAATTGAGATCGTGATTCAAGAAAAAATTGGGAAAACAGAGCAAAAACAGGGGATAGTGGCTTTTGGAATTCGGATCATAATTCAAGAAGTGTGAAAACAGGGGAGATTGGCTTGATTTGTATTTTGTACCAACAATGCATGTCAATTTAAGGTTCGAAAGAATTGATCTGATGGAAATTAGGATAAAAGATAAGGGTTTTTGAACGAAACCGAGTTTTTGATAGTGAAAATGTTGGTTTATGGAGATAGAGACAGATTGAGAAACAGAGTAGGGAAAAAAGAAACAAGATAGTTGTGAAGTTCAACAGATTTTCTTAATCAAGCTAAAGATTCTGATACAACAAAAGGATCCACAACGTCATGGACGTCAGATTACGGGCTAACTATAAGTCGAATTTAAAAAAGGGAAAATTGCATAATTCATCCGCCAACTTTGAATTACTTTGGTTTTAGGGACATAAGTTTCTAAAGTTGTAAATTTCATCTTGTAGTATTGGAAATATGGTAAAATACAGACAATGTTCGGCACATTTCATCTCGTAGCATTGTAAATTTCATCCTGTAGCATTAAAAAATTCATCCCGTAGCTTTGAACATTGTCTGTATTTTGCCATATTTTTAATGCTACAGGATGAAATTTATAACTTTAAAAACTTGTGTCCTTAAAACCCAAGTAAATCAAAGTTGACGGATGAATCTGGCAATTTTTTCTTTAAAAAATTGTGTCTTATCTTTTTAGAATAATGTGATTCGTGTGATTACTATACTATTTTTTACTAAAAATAAAATTGTAAATCAGATTCACAAAACAAAATTTTTGGCTTATTATATTAATTATTTTTCTAATTTTTGAATATTAATTACAATCGGAAAGTCCATAACTACTACACATAATAAAACTGCGGAAGAATTCCACTTTTACTGCCCCAATTATGGGGTCATTACACAAATAGTTACTCAAATATTAGCATTATTGAAATTGATCCCTCGTGTTTAATTAGTTTATATTAATTAGGAGTTCCGTTAACTCGTTCGTCTTGAATCCATCTTGAGTTGACCGAATATGGATGTGACACTCACGAGAACTAACAAAAACCAATAACTCATTAAATTACACTCTCACCCGCTAAATCCTAACTCTCAATTTAGTCCCAAGTTGACTTTTTTCTTCATCAATTCCTTCAATTACTTGAATTTTCTCAAATTTCTTCTATATGGGCTGGTACCAACATTGCTCTGAAGTTTACCCCTCTCGAATGAAGGAGTGTTACAAATACTAAGCTACGGTACTTTTTAAAAAAGTTCTGATTTTTCGATTTTTTGATCAAATTGATGTAATAGATTTTCCTGAATCTCATGTGTATGTGTGAATGCATTGAATTTAAGAAAATTAATCTCTAATCAATCGATCCCGCATGTGTATTTTTGTTGGAATTGGTGTAATGAGATTTTAGAAATTTTTGTGAACTTTGAATCTCGTAGCTTCAGTACTATCTGCTTCAAGTTTGTGTATTCCTTGTTTAAACCATATTGAAAAATGTCAGGCCTTGCAATCATGGGGTGGAATTAATTATGGGCTAAATTCATGGGATGAAATTTTTGCATAGAATTGAAATTTTTATTAATAAAGTTCTGATATTTCTTTCTTGATTTTGATTGCACTTGTAGATCTCGTGTGTCAAGCTACCTTGTATATCATTAAATTATATCATGGGAGTGTAATTCGTACTAGTCCAATTAGGTATTATCATGGGTTAAGAATTTTTTTTTGATTATGCTGATGCAATATATTTTGTGTCGATTATGCTGATAAAGTTCGTAGAGGATTTAGGCTACTAGAAAGAAAATGTTGCATTTTGGCATCAATATGGACACATGCAGTTTATTTATGGGTGCAAGATTTCTTAATGAATAACAACGTGTATATGATCTTGATTCTTGAAGAATCCTTTGTAAAAGGGGATGTAATTTAGGTGGAGCATGATGTTTGAAAGTTGTATTAAAAGTTTTCAAAATGTTAATGTCAAGATGGTTCTGAATATGAGAAATAATAGTTTTCATTTTGTGATTACTTTTTTTTTTTTTTTCAGTTTAAAGCAAATTGACAATTAATTAATTAATGAGAGTTGTTAAATGCACTTCTAAATTGTTATTTACACTCCATATAATGTGGCAAATTTTTATAACTGACTTAAATACCCTTTTAATTTTTTACTCATAAATTAGTTTAGTTTATTTGAACAAAAGTGCGCTCACTCTAATTAATCCTTGCACTCATTTGAACTACTCCATTTAATCTTCAAAACAAAAATCAAAGAGACGACATAAAAACGGTTGTATTAGCATACCGGAACTATCTTTTCTTAAACAAACTTTACATATTTTTACATTAATATATCTTTTTTTCTCTTTTTACAATAATACAATGGAACTAACAATCTACAAGATTCAAGCATGAGTAGTGAATTGGAAAAAGTTGTAGAAATGATTAATAACATGAGTGTTCAACAAATTTCAAGAGTTCTATTACATTTTCAATCATCAGATGTTTGGAGATAGTAATTTCTTTTTTTATTGTTATTTATGTTATTTTTCTAATATTTTAATTCTAATTTACATTTAAAAATTTGCTAAATAAATAATAGAAAATTATGCAATTACTTGACAATTTATGCCATTTAATTTGGTCCTAGTATGCTTTTATTGTACATTTTAGAAAGAAAAAATAAAGTAGTATTTATTTCTTAAATTGCAAGTAAAAATTATGATACAATATCTGTAATTTTTTTAATGTATTTTAGTTGGTACATAAGTAATTTACAGAGAATTAAGTAGAATAATATTTTGAATTAAAGTTAATGTACTTATAATCAAACTACAATATAATTTTATTTTCTTTGTTAATTTTAATATATTAAACTAATTTATAAGTATATAGGATAAAGGGGTATTTAGGTCAGTTACACAAATTTTCCATATCATGTGAAATGCAAATAACAAATTGGGATTGTATTTAACAACTTCCTTTAGAAATTGGTAGAATAAATGGCGTGATTATCATCTGATCACTCATCAGTCGTCATCATTATACAAAATTACACTTTTGACCTTAAAATATTGAGACTTAAATTAAGTTTACATTTTTTTTTTTTTTTTTTTTACATTTCACACTTTAATAGATAATTTCTTTTAATACGAATAAAGATGTGCACATTAAATAAAATATTATTCTTATCAGTATTTAGGGATAAAGATATACGTGTCACAACATAACAAAAACGCCTAGTATATTTATACACGTAATCATGGGTTTCGGCACGTATCAAATAACTTAAAATTCACGTAATTCAAAGTTTTTGAAAAATCTAAAAATGTCAATTAGGTACACATTAGGTACTTTAATCACAATTAACACATAGACAAATATTTTTCGATCGAATTTTCTAAATTTTATCCCAATATCTTAGTTAATTCTTACCGTTCTTTTTTACGAAAACTAGGGACGTTACAAAGATACTCTTGATATTGTTTTTCACACAATTCATCCCTATTAGGGAGTTTGTGGTAAAATTGATCTAGGCAATGTGTCATATCACTAGGCTTAAGTTTCCAAAAGTAGTTTTGATAAAGTTTTACAAATTCTGCATAACTTCCTTTTAGTTAAAGCATATTTTACATCTCTGTAAAAAGTATTGGGAATTTGTTATTCCTATAAAATGTGTTTTTATTATTGTAGCAAAATGTTGTTAAGACAGTTCTCAGATCTGATTTATTTAATAATTCAGTTTTTCTAATTGGCCTTGTTCAGATTCTTCCCAAGCTTTTAGCCAATTTAACACATCAGCTAGCAGAATTCTTGCAATATAATCTAAAAACTTCTCTTTTGTCCAACTTTTTTCGTAGTTGTTTAGTACAAATGTCAAAGATTGTGCGCATTCGTCTATGATTTTTTCATAATCTTTAGGTAGGTTCCATGTGTCACTGTGGCATTTTTATGTGAATCTTCTCTGTTAGAAGAATTAATTGGGTTTTCTTTCTTAACTTTTATTTCTTCTTTATTTGAACATTCTCTTTCGTTTATTGATTTTTTTTAGAATCAAACACTTTGTATATTTCTTCATCAGTATCATTTTCTTCGGTTCCGAATTCACCATGCTAGTTGCGTAAAATTCTTCAGTATCTAAATCCTCATCGTCTGTGTCTATGTTTAAGACATATTTGAATTCTTATATTATTCATATAATGTTTATATCTTGGTTAGATTACTCGTTAAATTTATTAAATAATTTAAGAAATTGCCTATGTTCTCAGTGGTATTTTCCCTCAATTATATGTGATGTACGTCCATAATTTTCCAAAAGCGAAGATCCTAAACAGGCAAAGTTTTAGTTTCAAATTATTTATCCTTCATAAAAGGAACTTACCTTTTGGCTCGAATTTGGTGTCACTAAATTCACAACACCTAATGAGGCTTAAAGGAATAAAATGCAAGACTTGACTATCAACACTAAAAGTTTCTTGGTTTAGAAACAAATCTCTTAAGAGATATGAACAAATCGCCGGAAGAGATATAACAAATCGCTTGAAGAAATATGACTTGATATTCTTATGGGGTTAAAAATGCAAATCTAATTAAAAGGTTGAGTTGCCAATTAATAACCGCAGAAATAAAGGTCTTGGTCAAAGACCCTTTTACTAAAGAGATAAAACCTTGTGGGTTATTCTCTTAAAAAGTAATTTGGATGGGTCTATTCAACAAATTCCCTTTAATGACTTGTCATTCTTTAACTTTCTAAACAAATATGAATATGTTAATTAACTTGAGTTATAATTTTTTTGAAGTTAGTTCAAACATATATTTGTTTACTTTTATCCAAAAATTTAGTTAAACATCTCAAATTTGAAATTTAAATGAAAAACACATATTAAATAAAATAACAAAAGAATATTTCTTTTTTAAAATCCATAATCGTTAAACTTCTTTACCAAAACATAAATTCCTCGAACTACTAATTATTTTTTCTACATCAAAACTAAACAAAGATTCTTTAAATTTATTTAATTAATATTTAATATATAATATAATCACATGCTATTTTAATATTAAGTATTAGGTTATGCTTTTCTATATATTTATTTAAAACTATTTTGGTAAGAACATATTTGCAGTTAAATTTAAAGTAGAATACTTAAATATATAAATGATATATATAAATATATAAATGATATATATAAATGATATATATAAATATATATATATATATATATATATAGAAATCTAATGTAATACAGTCTAATTATTTTATTGAGAAAGTATTTATTACATTCATAGTTTAAGGGTGTAAATATGACGAGAAATATAGTTCAGGCGTGCAAAGTGTAATTTGCTCTAAAAATAACTTACGATTTTTACTCAAATAAAAATGCAATGGTTTTTAATTTTTATAGGAATTTTCTAGTATTTTCAGAAACTAAAGTAGTTATTTTGCATTTTGGTCATGACAAATTGGATATTTATAGAATTTACCCCTAACTTTTTGAAACATAAAGTAGGCAGCGACACGTATAGTTATTATGGGACAGAAACGTAATAATAGGGCACAGAAATCATTCCGCTCACCTTCTCCCTCATTTTTCATATACTTTCTAAATTACTGTCACAATTCTTTAATCATTCTTTTTCACCCGAATATTTTTTCAAAGGGAAAAAGGAAAGAAAAGCAGAAGAAAAACCCAATAAAATCATTTATCAATGCTTTCCTAACAGTTTTCAGCTCCCAATCTGCCCACGTTTATCTTGAATTTTTTGTTTTGTCGAGCTTAGTTCTGAACTTTCAGCGCGGATGGTTTTGATTAAAAAATTAAGCGGCTATTTGTGTCAATTTGAGGAATTTTTTTCTGGGACACTCAATTTGATCATGATTTAACAGTATTTAGATTCTTTTTATCTTTTGCCCTGTTAAATTTATGAGTTTCCCTGTGGAATTTGATGTTAAAAGGGTACAAGTTTTTCGTATGAAGTTGTGATTCTTGAAGGAAAAAGTCCTTTGGGCTTTTGGATATTTGATGGCAAACAATGAAGGAGATGATGATCAGGCTTCCGGGTGGATGCAAGTCAAAAAGGTTCTCTTTTGATTGATTATGAGGTCCAATAATGAAATATTCTCTGTATGTTTTAGATTAGTACTTAAATTTTCTTGTTCCATTTTTGTTTTAGGTACATATGTCAAGCAGATTTTTCTTGGTGAATTGATGTTTTTTCTTATCTATGTTTCTGTGTTAAGATTGGAAATTTAATCTTGAGTTTGTCTAAATGCTTCATCACATGGAAGTCAGTGATGACTGAGGATTGTCACAGAATCGATCTTGGACTGAAGTTGTTTGAAATTACATATTCATATTGTTTGGTGGGAAGAGTTATTTAATTCTTTATATTTTATAAATTTCACATTTTGCAATTCAATACAGTATGTGGTTAGAGCTGAATAATAAACTCTTAACATGATCTACCTGTCTCTCAAAATGTCTTCTCTTTTACTCGCAATTGAGATTACAAATATTAAGACACCAATTTTCAATGTTTTATTGGCGTTGATTGCATAATCAGTTCATCCCGGAGTACTCTAACTTCCACTTGCTGCGCAAGTAATCAATTATTTCTAGGACTGCTTTCCCTTGGTTCTTGATTAGCATATCCGGATTGGTCACTTGATATTTATGGCTAATGCCACAAACTAGGAACCTGTCCTTTGTAATCTGCAAGTTCTTTTATGAGTTTGTTTTAGTCTCACTTTCTTCTTTTGAGTAATATTATGAAATTCTTCCCACAGAAACACAGAAACAATTTAAAGTTTTCACTACATGGTTGGGTTGAAGGGCTCACTGGGAAACAGAGTCCTAGCAAGCTAAAGAATCAGCACTCATTGGGTCAAAAACCGGAGAGTAGCAAAAATGAATCCCAACATTTCAATGAAAATAAAGATTGTGCTATGGACAATGTCCCTAATGCTACGAACTCTACGTCTATCTCTACTAAGGATGATGCAGGTGATCATTATCTTGATAAATGTGTTGTTAGTCAAAGTAATGAAGACTCAGATTCATCTAATTTGGCAACAAAAAGTACAGTGGATCCTAATAGTCACAAAGGTAATGTCCTTCCGAAGATCAAGTGGGGTGACTTAGATGAGGGAACACTCATACATTACGGGAAAGCTTCTGGAGATGGATTTAAGCACAAGGAAAATCAAAATCATGATCTGGTTTCCATTAAGGCTGAAGAAAACAAATGTGTTGGAGCAGAAATTTGTGAAGATCAAGTTCTTCCAAAGTCTAAGGAAAACACCAAAGAGGTGAATGAAGTGTCTTTAGAAGATGTTAAAGAGCAAATTACTATTGAGAAAATAGTTAGTGAGAGTACTACTATTTCAGGTTGTAATGAGTTTGAAAATGGAAACACACAAATTCCATCTGGGGAAGATATTGCATGCACAGACAATGAAGAGGCAGCACTAATGAGTTCTGATGTTCCCTTATTACCTAATTTTGATGAAGCTTCAAGTTCAAGCAGACAACTAGCAGAGAGTAGTAAACCTGAAACTAGTGGACAGTCTATGTTGGCAGATTCAGTTGAAGAATCTAGTGATCGAAACAGTAAAGAAGAGAATTCTGATGATTTACTGGATGCCCAGAATACAGATGCAATAGGTGAAAGCAAAGAAAGATTCAGAGAACGTCTTTGGTGCTTTCTCTTTGAAAACCTTAATAGGGCTGTAGATGAACTGTATCTTTTGTGTGAGCTTGAATGTGATCTTGAGCAAATGAAAGAGGCTAGCCTTGTACTTGAAGAAGCTGCATCAGACTTTAGAGAACTGAAATCTAGAGTTGAAAAGTTTGAGATATCAAAAAAGTCGTCATCTCATGGAGCGGATGGAGCTCCACTGATATTGCAGTCTGATCATCGCAGACCACATGCCCTCTCATGGGAGGTCAGCATTCTTGCTCCTGCTTGATGTGATTAATTACTTCAAGCTTTTACTATACTAACTAAATAACCAAAAAAAATTAATAAATAAGTAAGAAAGTTATTATGTTCTTTTTTCTCTTTTTATGTTTAGTCTATAACTGTGATATATGATCGTTGTCCTGTCTCTTTCATAACTCCTTTATTTTTGTTTTGTCGATGCTCGTCAACGAATAGTATCACTCAACAAAATTAATACAGATTTGTGAAACTCTTTTCACTTATTTATGGTGAACTGTACATATCATTTAGCAGTTTGAACATTGCGGTTCTTATTAGTCAAAAGCCAAAAGTGTTAAAAAAGATGAAGAGATAGATAACTGTGTCTTGCTTTTATATGAAATTATTAATTTCATTTTGTTACCTGATAATAGTGACAAATTGATATCCATTTTTTCTAACATTTTTACTGTGAGTGCAGGTCCGTCGAATGACAACTTCACCACGCAGGGCAGAGATCTTGTCTTCATCCCTCGAGGCTTTTAGGAAAATACAACAAGAAAGAACTAGTGAGCGTGCGAACAATGCCAAGAATCTCAAGAAATATGTTAAGAAGGATGTATTACTGAGTGATTCTAAAGAATCAACATTGAAGGCAACAAAGCAGACTGGAGTTTCAGATGTATCTCAGTGCTCAACTAAGGAAAGGAGAAACCTTGACTCAGGTAAGTCAGTTTCTGTGGCATCTAGATTACCTCAGAAAGAAAGTTTTTCGACTTTTGTAAATGGAAAGAGTAATAGCGAACTTCATGGATCTTCTTCTGAGGCTGAAAAGCTTCTTCATAAGAAAAACAAAACATTAGCTGATCACACAACTGAGAAAACAATCAAAGCATCTGATTCCCTGAGAAGAAATATTCCTTTTTCTGATAGAGAAAGAGAAAGAGAAAAGAGAAATTTAATGGATGCTTGGAAAGAGAAGAGGAATTGGGAAGACATACTTGCATCTCCACATCGTGTGTCGTCCCGATTCTCTTATTCACCAAGCATGAGCAGGAAAAGTGCTGAGAGAGGACGTGTTTTACATGATAAACTTATGTCTCCGGAGAAGAAAAAGAAATCTGCTGTCGATCTCAAGAAAGAAGCAGAAGAGAAACATGCCAGGGCCACAAGGATCAGAACTCAGCTTGAGAATGAGAGAGTTCAAAAGCTGCAACGAACTTCTGAGAAGCTGAACCGTGTCAATGAATGGCAAACTGTTCGCAGCAATAAGTTGAGAGAGTCGATGTTTGCTCGCCATCAGCGTAGTGAAACTAGGCATGAAGCCTTTTTAGCTCAGGTTGTGAGAAGAGCTGGTGATGAGAGCAGTAAAGTTAATGAGGTACGCTTTATCACCTCATTGAATGAAGAAAACAAAAAGCATATATTGCGCAAAAAGCTTCAGGATTCTGAATTGAGGCGAGCGGAGAAACTTCAAGTGATAAAAATTAAACAGAAAGAGGACATGGCTAGAGAAGAAGCTGTTTTGGAACGTAGAAAGCTCATTGAAGCTGAGAAGTTGCAGAGGCTTGCAGAGACTCAGAAAAGAAAGGAAGAAGCTCAAGTTAGAAGGGAAGAAGAAAGGAAAGCGTCAAGTGCTGCTCGTGAAGCTAAGGCTTTGGAACATATGAGAAGAAAAGCTATCAGAGCCAAAGCTCGGCAGGAGGAAGCTGAACTCTTGGCTCAGAAATTAGCTGAAAAACTCAGTGAAAGCGAACAGCGGCGAAAATTTTATCTGGAACAAATTCGGGAAAAAGCATCAATGGATTTTAGGGATCAATCTTCACCTTTATTGAGGCGCTTTGCAGGTAAAGAAAACCAAGCTCAAGGTAGATCAACTCCAAACGGTAATGGAGATGATAATCTTGGAAATGATAGTAGCTGCACAACAGAATCAGGTGTTATAACCAATGAGGCATTGCAACAGTCATTAAAGAAAAAGATTAAAAAAATTCGACAAAGACTTATGTCACTGAAACATGAATTTCCTGAGCCTTCAGCTGGACTTGAAAGTTCTAGTCTTGGATATAGAACTGCTGTTGGAACTGCGAGGGGAAAAATTGGTAGGTGGCTTCAGGATTTGCAGAAGCTTCGCCAAGCAAGGAAAGATGGTGCTGCTAATTTTGGACTTATAACTGCTGAAATTATCAAGGTGTGCTCCACTTTCCTTTCAAGTCTTTGGTTGAGTATTTATTCAATGTTATTTAATTAAATTTACTTCTTTCATTTTAGTTCTTGGAGGGAAGAGATGCTGAGTTGCAGGCTTCTCGCCAAGCTGGTCTGCTTGATTTTATTGCTTCTGCTCTGCCAGCTTCTCACACTTCCAAACCTGAAGCCTGTCAGGTTACCATACACCTTTTAAGGCTTCTAAGGGTAGTTCTGGCAACACCAGCAAACAAATGCTATTTTCTTGTACAGAATCTCTTGCCTCCACTCATTCCCATGTTGGCAGCAGCACTTGAGAACTATATTAGGTTGGCAGCATCATTAAATCTCCCTGGTCCAACTAATTCTGTCTCAAGTAAATCCTCGACTGGAAATTTGGAGTCAATTTCTGAAATT
Source organism: Verbena officinalis (assembly GCA_958496215.1). NCBI lineage: Eukaryota > Viridiplantae > Streptophyta > Magnoliopsida > Lamiales > Verbenaceae > Verbena > Verbena officinalis. Next base: position 6,509,828 of record OY292385.1, read on the forward strand.
GTGGATGGCTTCCTATGGACTATTGCTGCAATTATTGGTCACGTAAGCTGTAATGAATACCAACGCCAGATGCAGGATGGTTTGATAGAACTTGTTATTGCATACCAAATTATTCACCGCCTACGAGATCTTTTTGCACTTTATGATAGACCACAGGTGGAAGGTTCTCCTTTTCCTTCATCTATTCTCCTAGGTATTAATTTATTGACAGTTTTGACCTCCAAATTCAGAGGATCATCTTCAATAGACTGGGATTCTTTTCCAAGTGATTTGAGTCCAGAAGATGTACCAGAGAGTAGGCCACTTGATGAAACAACAAGTATTCAAGGAACAAGTAGTTCAGTTCTCCTTTGTGATAACTCTCAGGAACAAGTCATGAATGATTCACTTAGAGCTCCAACAGAAGATAAATCTGTTACTCAGAAGGATAAAAGTAACCCTATAAGTGCAGAACAGAGTAATGGAAACGGCTCCGACTCAAAGCAGCCTGCAAAGTTTCTTCTTTCAGCAATGTCTGAGACTGGCTTGGTCTCTCTTCCTTCCATGTTAACTGCTGTGTTATTGCAGGCAAATAACCGGTTGTCTGCTGAACAGGTTAATTTAATCCTTCTTCTACACATCTTATAGTTTTTGGTTAATTCTTGTTGCTTTATTTGATTATTCATTTATCTGAGTAATGATACTATGTGATTTCACTGTTTGGAATCCATAAGCAATTTTCTGATTTGAGTGTCTTAAAATAAATGTTGGCAACTCGTTCTAGCAACTCATATCTGTAGATTTTGTGTTTATCTATTTTAGTCGCTTACCAGTGTTAGATTAAGCAGAGTTTTCCTGGTGTCGTTTCTGCATCCTGAACTGTCGTGCCTTCAATGTGTTTATGAGGATCTTTATAGTGATGTAAAGTTTATGTTCAGAGTTCGTTTGTCCTTCCATCTAATTTTGAAATAATGACGGAGAGCTTGATGGGAGAAAACTAACAATATCAAATATATTAAATTTAAAGCCTTGCGTTCTTTGGTGTAGACACCAAAAAAATTGACAAGTTGGCTATACTTGTGTGTGTCTTGAGAATAAAATCTTATATATGGAAACAGAAGAGCAAAAACTTTACATCATTATGAATATCCTCATAAACTCATTAGAGGACAAACTTTACATCGTTATGAAGATCCTCATAAACTCATTAGAGGACAAACTTTACATCATTAAGTTTCGTTGATAATCTCATGTGAGCTATTGTGATTTTCATCATATATTTGAAGTGAAGCTATATATGTATGATAAGAGTTCAAAAAGTTTTCTTTACAGAATTTATCAGCACATTTTCCACTATTTGGCACTAAATAATTTTTGCCTGGCCATATATATTTCAGAGTTCGTTTGTCCTTCCATCTAATTTTGAGGAAGTAGCAACTGGAGTCCTGAAGGTGTTGAACAATCTGGCTCTAATAGATGTACTTTTCATCCAGAAAATGCTGGTAAGTCCAAATCGGCCCAGGGGTCTTTTAGTTAAACATGACACATTTCGTCTCGGTTTTCCCTTTTTTTTTTTTTTAATTCAAAGTAAACATTTTGGGTCTCATAAATTGATTTCAGGCTCGGCCAGACCTTAAAATGGAGCTCTTTCACTTGATGAGTTTTATCCTCTCTCATTGCACAAGCAACTGGGGAGTACCCACTGACAAGGTACACTGAAATATGTCTTAGCAAGATACAATCTAGGTTTAGTTACACATGAAGCAAAATTATCAACTCATTTCCGCTTCTTGCATAATTACGAAAAACCTGCCGCTAAAATTTGTTCCTTTGAGAAATCTAGACATAAATCCCAAAACTGGTCATTTTCTACCCTTCTAAATTTATTTTATAAAGAAAATCAAATTACTGCTTTATGAAAGGACTGCTCTACTCATTGTGTTGGTGATGCTTGTATATATGAAGAGAGGTTACCTATGTGTATTGGAGCACTTGGTTGAAATGTGTGGTATGTATGAAGTCCCTTCAACATAGTGTGGTGAACCACATGATTATCAACAATTTTTTCATGTGATTTTTATCTCGTGCTTGATTTTCTTAACTAAAATATTGTGTTTTTGCTTAATATCTCAGATTGGTATGCTCTTGCTGGAATCTCTGTCCCTTCTTGGTTATTTTGCATTGTTCCATCCAGAGAATCAAGCCGTCCTTCGCTGGGGAAAGAGCCCAACCATCCTTCACAAGGTCAGTAGTTTTTCCAAGGCATCTCATATTATATCTCTGGATTAAAGACTCTAACTAGGCCCCACAAAACAGGTGTGCGATTTGCCTTTTGTCTTCTTCAGTGATCCAGAATTGATGCCTGTTTTGGCCGGCACATTAGTGGCTGCCTCGTATGGATGTGAACAGAACAAAGCTGTTATTCAGCAAGAACTCAGCATGGAAATGCTTCTCCCATCACTAAAATCATGCAAAAACAGTACACCTGCTAATAATCCTGCCTCAATCCAAGACGATTCAGGCGAGTCGAATCAGGTGGGGCCCGAAAGAAAAGCTCAAGCAGAAGCACCTCAAAAATCAAACAGAAGCTACTCAAGAAGTAGTCGAGTCATTCCTCAGAGAGGCGGAGTTTTTCCAGCAGGTAACATGAGAAGTATTAAGACAAGAAACCTGAGGGATAGCAAAGTTGTGAAGCTTAACGATGAAATGCATGTGGGCCCCGCTCAATCTGCTTCTGAAACTTCCACTTTGATGTTGCATTGTAGATTTCCTGTAAGCTTCATCGGCAGAGCAGAACAGTTTTTCACTGCTGAGATTGAGACAAATAATGGTTGAATTTTGGTCTGATTTGGACTATTTTTGCCAGGACTTAAAAAAGAGAGTTGCTTATAGAAATACACACAATTTCATTTCCTTTCCCGAGAAGGTTTTATTTCCTAAAATAGAAGAGTGGGAGTCCACCAGATTTTATTTTACCTTCACCTAGTGGGTAATAAGATTTTCTCTCGGTACAATAAAATGGAGGTTAGTTAGTTAACAAATGGGGCAAGCTACGATTTGACAGAGTTCTTTGGTGCTGTTTCTTTCGGAGGGAACAGTTGGATATCCGAAATAATACAAGAAGACCAAAATAAAAACAAAACCAAAGATCAGTTCGAGTCCTTGGATGACATTTGAGAGAGAAGCCTACATTGTTTGACTCAGAGTGCTTTTTTTTTTTTTTTTTTTTTTTTTGTAATTTTGAAGGTTTCAGGAATTTTCATATACGACACGAACCTCAGGGGTTATTTGTAATTATTCCAAGAACACTAAGGAGAACTTCCCTGCTCATGAGGGTCAATAGAATAATATTGCACATTTCTTTTGTGGTCTCTAGCACAAAATTCAGGGCAAAAATACATAATGAATTGTGTTTCTTTTCTAAACCTATATACATTACAAAAAAAGGTAACACCCATTAGAATACATATGCTGTGCAAAAGATAGAGATTTGCTAGGACTTGTTCTCCCCTCCTCTCTTACTGTTTTCAGTAACTTCAGTTGCTTCATCTATCTTGGGATCACATGGATTTTCTGCTTCTTCACACTTTTTCTCCCGATGAACTGAGTCTTGGAGCTTCATGAATGACAGAGCAAACACATTCTGCGGACTTGGCAGGTAGTTCTTGCTTTTGCACTTTGATTCCATTAGAATTTGCAGCAGCAGAATATGCACTCCCTGGAATCTCAATTAGTAGATCATCATCCCCTTCATTCTTTTGGAACTCGTATTTCTGAACAAGAAATTACTCAAGTAAGTGAACAGCGGAATATTTACCACGGCGACGTATGATGCACGGGTTACATAAGATAGTGAAATATAGTTCAACGTATGCATGTGTAATTTTAAAACAGAGTAAAGGTTTGTGTATTGCACATGGTTATAAGAGAGGTCTCTGTAACTGCTCCCATATTATATATCAATTGCAACACGTTAGTGTTCAAACATTATGAATAGTCAGAGGAAAGTTTGCACATTATCTTAGCAGTTGATGATCAACCAATGAATGAAAAAGAAAAGAAAATAAAAGATTTTGAATAGGAATACAAAGCACCTTTAGCATGTTATCAATATTCGCGCACTTCTCGACATTTATGAGGTTATTCATTGTCTCTTTGAGTCGTTTCTTAGCATGCTTCCTAGCAATTCGCCGTTCTGAACATTGTGCAGTTGTAACATCAGCATGACAAGCAATACAGAGGGTCCTCATATTCTCTAGCTTGCATTCACCTGAAAAACATGAAAGAGAATTCATATTAAAAAGGTGTTATGTCTACACCAGAAACTTGAGTTGATTCTTTTACTTGCACCAGCTTCTCGATCTAGCAAATAAAACTATCCAAAATCTTGCATTTTAAAGTTCAGATTTCTTAAAAGACAATGAATTGTGATCCACATACCTCCCCCTTTATACACAGGTATGATGTGGTCTGCATGCCAAGCATTGCCTTCTGTAGGTTCATGAACAAGCTTATGTACTCTGCAAAATGACAAACAAACAGTATATCAATCCTCGGAGATGAGGGAGAGACAACTGGTGAACTCTTCTCAAGCTGGTAAAGCAATAAAAGGGTTATGAACCTTAAGAACGCACACAGTTATGTTAAGAGTCTTGAAATGAACTTTTAACTGTTAATTAGTGTACTAGCTATCCATTTTTGACGAATTAAATAGAATTGAGACAAACAAAGGAGCCAATGGTCGTGAAGAACTGTGACTCTATTGCTCATTGTGAGTCTATAAACATAGAGGTAGTGTCCATATTGAACACGTGACAACAAAAGTGTTAATTCTGAAAAGTACTTTCAGATGGAATTAAGCAATTGAAATGTTCTTGAAAGCAAGACAGACGTACGGTTTATTGCGTTTTGCTATCTTTGGAGCCACTCTCTCAATATATGCTTGCCGCTTCTCAAGTGGTAGAACTCTTAAGTGCTCCACAAGCCGATGACAATTTAATTGGCAATTGGTGCAAATGCCATGTTCATTACGGAAAAGCTCCTGCAAGCTTCCCAAAGTTAGTTTCAGCGAAATAAATTTAGGTTGTATCAATTGAAAAACATTCCACTTGTTATAGGAGACATCAAAGCAGTGATAAAAGAGTTTCAAGTGCAAACCTCACGAAGATATCTATTGCTAGTCCGTGAGCGGTATTCCTCAAAGCAATTCAAACTACAGAAAAGATCCTCAAAAAATTGAGGTACCTTAGCATTGTTTCCCCTGCCATCAAAGAAGTAATAGTAAATTATTCATGTTTTTAACCAGAAAAGGAGAAGTTTGTCAGACTAGGTCGTGTTTGCAATTTTGTGCCTTTTTCCGTTTTTCAGCACTTTGGAAGTTTCATGGAAAATCAACTTCTGCTTATTTTTAAACGTGAAATAAGCTAGAAGCTGGAAGCACCCAAGAATCAACTTTTAGCTTCAGGTTGTAGCGTCTAGGCTATTTCCGTAAATAAATGTAAATTTGTTAGATTAGTAAATGTGCTTGTAAACTTCTATCTTCAAAAACTCAACTACTTTTCTTTTTTAAACTTTTCATTGTTTTTTCAAACACTCTGACTTTAACTACTTCTACTTTGGCTTGTACTAACATTTTTATTGCAAACATCCACTTACTTGGAAGGAATCTGGCAAAGCTTGCATAGTGGCTCATCCATGTCAGACCAACCTTGTGTGTAGATTTTCTCTTTTTGACCACTATAGAGACTAACTTTTTTCCAAGCAGCATTTGATGGTAATGGATGGCTTATCTCATCATTTGGTGTCTTACGCCTTCGACTTCCACCTTTGAGCAATCCCTTAGAAAATAAGCAAAAGACTGCTATCAACAAACTTCTAGCCATAGATATGACAAAATTCAGAGGTTGTAAAATACTCTCTAATATACATACCCCATTATCATGGTTAAGACTTTCATTCAAATAGCATAATTCACAAGAAAGTGGAAGTTGTAAAGGTTTGTTCATCAATTTCCTCTTGTCAATAGGTCTCAGTTCCTTCCACTCATTGATGAACGCCAGAAGCGCTTCCATATATACTGAATTGTCTTCGATTGATTTATTACCTGTTTTCTCGTTTTCCTCTTCAGATGAATGGCACTCAACTTCCTCTTGCCTAAAATTCTTAAAAAGTGGCATTGGCCTTGAATTTGTTTCTGGGGTGCAAGAGTACAGGTGGATCCTTCCAGTGTGTTGGCTCACCTGAGTTGAAAAAGAATTTCAGGAGGAAAATAATATTTATCGCTATATAAAAGTGAATGTAGTGAATTCACATATGTTTAAACTTTTTTTTTTTTTTCCATTTGTGGAGGACGATAACTTAACAGGCAGGGAAACGCATAGGGTTCACAAAAAAGTAACTAATATGATGCGCTAATAAGTATTGGTTGAAAAGATGTTCGCTCAGTATAGACCTGTGCTGGCCCAAAAAAATATCAAAAACGTTTCTTAGTTAAACCATAGGCTGATTCATATCAAGTACCACTTGATTGTTAGTTAAGACCTAAAATCATGTGATTGATGATTTCAAACATTTAAAAGTAGATCTAACCGAATTCAGTTTTCAAAATCTTAAGATTCAAGCTGATCACTGGCACACCATAACGATTTTAGGAGGGTGGTGAAGCAGATATGTCCACTTGATTGGCTAACAATATTGTTAGTAAAATTTGTATTACCATGAGCAAACTTGAAATTTACAGATATATGTTTAATGTTAGATATCCAGAACTAGTTGTTCTGAGACTCGGTCCCAGTGACAAACTTCTCCGAGAGTGACTTCCTAAGTGGGACCTCAACAGTTTAAATTTTAGACTTTTCACATGTGAAGGAGTAACTTAGATTGTCGTCCTGAAAAGAAAGAAAATGGATCTTCTCAATTTTCTCCTATGTGTGGAGACGCTTCTAATAACCTTTCTAATTTTATTTTATTTTATTTTATTTTGGATCTTAAGCCCATTTATATGGGTCGAGCCGGGTCGGACTTACTAGCTAAATTGCACTAGTATTTATTTTTTTAACTATTTCATTTGACCAAAATGTGTCTTACTCATAGTTTCTTTCACAAGGAATCAATTTACACGCACAAAAAGAAAAATAATGATGCAATAAATGGTGATGATGTGGTTATTGGTTAATCAAAACGAAGTAGTTACCTCAAACCGGAGAGTGGTTTGCAGGATCGAGCTCTTCACTCCAGATTCAACTTTGCTTTCACATCCATCTCCATTTAATGTTGCTGCTTTACTTTCATTTTTTTCTTCAGCATCGTTACTCACCTTTACATGAGTGTCACAAGAAGATTTTGGAAGCTGTGGATCATGATCTATGGAATAACTTTGGACTTCCATTAATTGCTTGCTTTTCTCACTTGTACTCCTGGTGTTCTCAAGATAAGAAACACCGTCAACCTAGCAGAGTATTGAGCACCCAATACACAAACAGAGCAAAAAGATTCAGAAAGCCAATAACGATAATTCTTTTTCAATCTTGATGAATGATTTCAGAAACAGCAGCACAGATCTACTGCTTAACCAACTTAATTTTAACCCATTTATTTAAACTCATTTTCAAACCAACCTTTTAAACTCAATCCAAAACTGAACTTACTCACCCATTTGCTACACATACTGATCGTCTAGAGCTCTCATTTCCTACACATTTTAGAAGAATAAAAATTATACCTGAATTTCCTGTATGGCGTCACGCTTCCCGTTCACTGTAGACGAAACACGTAGTAAACTGCTATTCAGCCTCTGCCATTGGAACTCATCTGAAGTATCCTGGCAGTTTACAAGAAAGCAGGAGAAGGGCAAACAATGTAAATGCAGCAAAGGAAATCCTGGAGAAAATGAAGATAACCAACTCATACTCTATGTTAAAAGAGGTACCTTAGCACAGAAAATATAGGTATTCACTAATCTCTTTTGACCATGCCTGTGAGCTCGACTTTCAGCCTTCAAATATTTAAAGAAAATGTAAGCATCACTACAATATATACAAACCAGCAAGAATTATTAAAATCTTTTTCACATCCTAAAATGGGCATGACATGACATGCTAATGCTGTCTGAGACAATACCCATGAAACGGAAATATAAAAGGGGCTCTCAGCATTTAATATTCCTATAAATATTGACATGCTAATTTGTTCATAAACTCCACCATCAAAAACTTAAAATACATGCATGACTTCAAAAAGTTTGGTTGATACTTTACAACAGCACAAACAAAACTTCAAAAACAAAAAGGGAATCCATAAGAATCCATAGAGAAAATGATTCTTAATCAGGTTTAGTAATAAGCTCTTGCTATGTAAAATGATGCAGGAGCTTCAAAATCAGATAGGATACCAAAATCTTAAATCAAACTCACCTGTTGAATATCAGCAGGACTCAAAGGTAACTCCAAGAACACAACAATGTCTGCTGCTGTTAGGTTAAGTCCAGAGCTTCCAGCACGAATACCAATCAATGCAATTTTAACCTGATAAATTCGAATGATTTTCTTAGACATAAGTGAGAAAGTATTCGGAGTTTGAAATAGATGAAGGTCTGCTCTTATCTTCTGCTGGTTCTAAATTAGAAAATAATGATTAAGTATCAAGAATCGAATTTTATAATTAGCAGCACAAAACATAAGGCAAATGCTGATCAGAAGCAAGCAGAAGAATAGACAGATATTTACTATAGGAATAATGAAGAGAAAACATAAACGAACCTCTTTTGACAATTGGAAAGACTCGATAGCTGACTGCCTGTCATTACCAGTTACGGTGCAGTCAATGCGAACAAACTCTGTTCCTTTCTCACATAAAAATGCCTGTATCATAGTATAAAAGTGATACTGAGAACATACAAATGAATGCAAAAAATAAAGTATTCAGCCTCTAGATTCTTGAATATGTAATGTAACGCGAGAAGAAAATAAATGAGAGTAAAAATCGGTATATAATTGACCATGTGATTTGGCCACACAGGGTGCAGAAGTGCATCAGTTTTGGTGCATATAACATCTCATTAGAGTAATAGCTTGAAAAGAAATGCAGTGTTAAGAGATGAAATATTTACATCCAAAAAGTCAACAGTTAAGAGTTCATATTGTAGAAGCACCGAATAGGACAACCAGAGGATTATTTTCCTTGACAGGCGCCATAAAGGATGATATTTTGATACATACATACATATATATATATATATATAGAAGAGAGAGAGAGAGAGAGAGAGAGAGAGCACAACATTTTTAACCTTAGAAAATAGACTTGATTGCACCAGAGAGTTGCAAGTCGAATTACAAGCAAGATATTGTGATGTGTCTTTTATCATATCCTAAAAACGATTCTTCCATCATAAATGCATATATTGGCTATATGTGTTATCCCCAACCTTTGACCCAATACCTCGTCCTAAAATTCTGCGACTCACGTGGCTGGACACCTAATCTGAACCTATGTCTAGACTCCAAAGACCCTTTAGCCCAAGCAACATAAACTGCTTGTGAAATACGTAATAATATGCTAATAGATTTGCTTAAGAAATAAGGGTAGGGGTGCAGTGGATGACACTTTTTTGTAGAATAATACCATTGAGATATGGGCAGTGGAAAATCTAATACATTCAGGAGCCGGTAAAGGGAAAAAGCTAAGCTGGAAAAGATGAAAACAGTAATTATTTTTCATCCTACACTTGAATGACAACTGCATGCCGAGCAGGTAAGAAGACAAGTTACAAGCAGCACAAACAACAAGAGGAAAAATGGGAATACCACATTTTAGTAAATTGTTTCTCTTTGAGACCAAAATGTTACAAATCCAGATATTAGACTACAATTTTTCCAGCCATACAAGCAACAGACAACTTATTAAAGGGAAAAGTCAGGGGGAAAAGCACAAATAAAAGAGAAGATAATTTCTCACCTGCACTCCATCAAGCACCTTATGATGATAAGCAAATATTATCATTTTGTGGGAACTCGAGCTCTCCACTGAGGTTTCCTCTCCATCCACCTCCACCATTATAGGATGCATAGAGAGCCACTCAAAGAATCCATGCAGTTTTGCTATACCAAGTGCCGAGAGCTTTTTCGACAATTTCTTATTCATTTCACTATCTACATGGACAAAGAAACAACAATATCATTGTAAGGTATAAACCACTGCAACCCAGATAAAATGAAAGCTATCTCAACATGCCTCAATCTCACAACAAGTTCTTTAAAGCTTCATAAACAGGTCATGGTTCCATCAATCTGTTCCCATGCTTCAAAAATCAACTCTATCCGCATTTATGTCACATAAGAAATCAAGATCAATTATGAAACATCTACAGTTGTATGTCAGAATCTATATTCCCTGAGAAAATACACTGCAGGCATAGAGACTCGCCTCAGATAGTTGAAAAATCAAATGTCACTAGCACAATGTCAGGTTTCCTAACCTAATGCATACATTTAAAAGGTTATTAAAGAACACCTTGGTCTTCATCGGATACGGGAAGAGGTGCATTTTCAGTATCACCATCTTCAAAAGCATCCGTATTTTCCAGGCCAAGAGTTGCCATAGCAAAATTAATATCTGATTTCGTCAAAACTAAGTTTATGATTTGCCGGCGTATGGGTGGTAGCTGAAGCAAGACGTGCTCTTTTAGGCGTCTTATCTGCAGTATAGTCACAATCAATTCAATATCAGCAAAACAAATTCAACTACAAACAGAAAGCTGAAGAAAATTTAAAAAATCATAGTTTCGCCAGATTGACAATGAAAATGAAAATTCTAGTTGAGCAACGTTTATTATCAGATTTCGGAAGATTTTGAACACTTCTGTTAGGTTGTCAGTAAATTAGGCACAATAAGGTTATAGAGAGCAGTCCAATGTTAAGTAATTGCCACGGTGGTATAGCTATATCAAAAGAGTACTGTCAATATCTTAAATACAACTCTTCCACAGAAATTCACAGTACTAATCCAGGGAATCGAGATCCCACAACATAGTAAATTGCAGTTTTTGAGCACTTATAAAGCAGAAAACAGCCATAATTAAATGAGAAAGTATTTGAGCCCAACCATGATACTTTGCCTCAGTAAAACGTTTAATTCCTCCAAGCGTATCCCCTTTGAGAAATCCTACAAAGAAGGTAAGGAAACACATTTGGATTAGTATCAATTCATGTCAAATATGAATCGCGAAAAAAAAAATTACGAAAATTCTCATTAACGAAAATCACGCAACTGACAAAAGCTAGACGTGATCAGTGGAATATGAAAATAACATCAGTAAATACTTAATCCAGATTTAAACACAAATTATAGTGTCAGAGACAAGCCAGATGAAGAAGTTAAAATTTCCAAGAGTAAACACTGAGTCACCTGGAAAACCTTTCCTTGACAACCTCGGATAAATGTAACAGAACAGTAAGTTTTTGCAAACTCATATTTTGTCTGCCCAAGCAAACCCGGCCTGCATCAATTAATAAGAATTACCAATACAACTGGAGAGGTATTTCAAGATCACTGCTACGAAAATGCTAAATTACTTACCATAACATATTTACCTGATGAAAAATGTCAAAAGGCCTATTATCACCTAGGAAAACATGCACCTGATTATTAGCATTCAATTAAATTTGAAGAATGGGCGGACAAAGACATAGAATTCTTAGGACAAAATACATATAAAATTTCATCAATGCAGAAAAATTAATATATATTAGTATAAAGTTCATATAAGTGATTAAAAGGTAAGATGATTTCAGCAACCTTGACAAGGAGGGAGTTCCTGATAGTAGAATAAGATGTTTAACCTTCGCAGCCACATCAAATACAGCTTTGAGCTGTAAAAGAAATTAAAAAATCCTTAAAAGTCGTGACGAACTATGGCAATAAGCTTTAGGAGATAAAATATAAGGAAAAAGCCTTCAAAGAAAGAGTATCTCTCATTATGAAAAAACCACCAGCAAGTTTTGTACCTCTTCTTTTTCTGATGATTTTTTGTTGCAGTGTAGATGATGTGATTCATCAACTATCAAGGTGATCCATTCTTGTTCCAGCATGCTACTTTGCAAACGACGAAGCATATTGTAGGATATCACCACTACTCTTGGACGTTTAGCTAACCGTGCAGGATTGTCTCGCTGACCAAAAACTAAAAGGAAAATGGAAGAAGCATAACTTTTAAAAAGTTGATCCAATTACGGAAAGCCCTACACATGTGCATTTACATAAGAAAATCATCTGAAGTTGCATCCCAAATGACATATGAGAAAGTTAACATAATCATACAAATGGGTACTTCTTTCACAAAACAATTGTGTGTTCATGAAGTACCAATGCACCAGCTCTGTTGTGTAATATTCATACCCTTGATTCCAAAACAGGGAGAAGAAAGAAAAGCAATCGAAGTCGTTCTTGAAAAAAAAAATCATAAAGATTTCGACTAAAGAGAAATTAGACATTTTGACAAGCAGTAGATGCAGTGAAGACGAAAAGGTCTTCTCCAAGAATGCATTTCAGGGAGAAAAAAAGGAAATAAAAAGAAAAAGAAAAAGGAAAAGCAGTTGCACTGACCTCCACACTTCCCTCAATATAAAAAGGGAAAAGGCAATATAATACTAACAAGCAAATTCGAACAGTACCTAGATGAATATCAGAAGGCAAACAAAAGGGAAACCAACGCTCCAACTCTTCTGCCCATGAATGTCGCAAAATAGCTGGGCAAACAACAAGTATAGAACCTTCCTTCATGAAACAGCTTGCAATTGCAATAGCCTACACACAAAAACAAGAGTCTGATTATATATATATATATATATATATATATATATATATATATATATATGCCAACTAGCTTGCCACAAGTTCATAATGCAAACAGGACGACGCATGTTCATCTAATAACCAACATAATGAAAAGGAGAAAATTAAGACACTTGTTCTTCGTGATAGCAGTGACATAAAATCAACCAGGTGAGAATCAATTTCAACGTATTCAGCCCATCGAAGGGAACTCTTTTACTACCCTTCACGTTGTATGGGAGATAGACATAATAATAAGTCAATAGTCGCGATGGATCGGTAAGAAATCATTGAATATTTATGTCTCAAACAAACAGAAGGCCCACTTAATTAATAGCAATATAGTTATGAGAGGCATACTTCATTTTTTCCATGATTCTCGACTATGCTTAAAAAAATTCTTGATTTTACTTTTAGATTTTCTTGAGAACTTGAGTTTATCATTTTCACACCAACAGAAGACCCACAGCTGCAACAATAACAGCAGCCTTTATTTAAGTGAATTGCTAGGCACACTTTTTAAAAGCTAAAATTTTCTGTATTTGTTCGAGCACAACACTTTCTCCTTCTGACCTCTATTTAAGATTTCAGTTCTGAAAATAATCATATGCAGGAGCTACTAAATTAGAGACCCCAAGATACCTTTAATTTTGATTATTACTAGTCAGTGCAGAAACATAACAGATCGAAAATTGAACAGATAAAAAAGAACAGAGCCCAAAAGTGGAACCTCACAAATGATATTGAGAACTATTAGATGCATATCCGTTCATACCTGAAGGGTCTTCCCAAGACCCATTTCATCTGCAATGAGACATTGACCACCCCTCCTCAGTCCAAAACGAAGACCGTCAAGTTGAAAAGGTAGCAAAGAATGCAACAGTGTTTTTGGGAGCTCGGCAAGCAACTCATCTACTTTTTCATCAGGTAAATGTTCAGGTCTGCATGGTATCCATTTTCCAGCAATGAATGAATGTGAAAGCCTATCAATGACATTAAAGGTTCCCCAAGGTATCTCTTCGCATTCAATGCCTTTGCAGTTCTTTAAGGATCTCAGGACTGCGTGATAATCATAAATCCTGTAAACACAGGCCTTTCCACCACCAGTGTTCTGGGTGTAATGTGATAGCAAAACCTGATCAAGATGCAACTAGAATAAAAATTGATCCAAAAACATAAAATACAAATATCCTGGGGAAAAAATCTACAAACAACTCCCACATATTCAATCACATGGTTTATCCAGAAATTCCAGTCTTATTCAATCTACATTCCAAAACCCCATTTTCTAAACGTCCCACAAAGTAATAACTAACAGTATACATTCGAAATTACTCACATTTGAGAGACAATCTCTTAGCCTTTCAAAGCAAACATCTTCACCAGGAAACACAAAACCCTCAACAGCTACAGGAGTGACGGCAAACGAATCAGGCGAGCATATTTCCAGCCGGGCTCGGAATTTCTCGGTGTTTTGGCCCGTCCCTTTTGCACCAGCGACAAATGGCTGTTTTTTTACTGGAAAATTAGCAGTAGCGTCGCTAGAAATCTTGCGGCATTTGAAGAGCTCCCAGGGGTGGTTATTCTTATGAGTAGTATGTTCCGGCAGAGAGAGGATCGCCTTGCGCTTGGCTAGAGCGGCGGCCCGATTCGCTTCGGCCCGCCTTCTTTGTTCCTCTGTGATTTCTTCGGCCTCTTTTTCCATTTACAGTTGAGAATATCAAGTGTGTTTTCGAATTCAGAGAAGGTGGAGCGGGGAAGAGAAAATTTGTTTGTATGATCCCTTCAAGTTTTTATTTAACCAAATAATCCTCAAATTATTTTTCATTTTTTTTTTTAGATTAATCTTTAAATAATAATAATTATATTATTATTAAATAAAAAAATAGTTAAAAATGCGTAAACTGCAATTAAGAAAACAAAACCGTGAAGAAAAAGCCCTACCCAAGCGATCGCTTAGTCGCTTGAGAAACATTTCAAAAAAGGAGAGAACTTCTTCTTCTTCATCTCACTTCCTGCAAGAACAAGTTCTTCTTTTTCTTCGCTTGCCGTCGCTTCCCGTCGCGCGAAATCAACATTTCCTTCTTCTTCCAGTTCTTCGCAACAACTTGGTTTCTTCTCTTAAGTTTCTTTAGAAAAATGACAACTATTACCGAATCTCCAAAGAAGACTACGGAAGAAGCCCAACCATCTCAATATTTTGAAGAAATTATTGGAGAAAAAGCTGTTGTAGAACACCTCCAGGTATTAAATGTTTGATATTTACGATTTTTTTGGAATGCCAAAATTTTTTTTGTTGTTCTACTTCTTTTTCCAAGCGATTTCGCAACATAAGCGATCTCGGAGATCGCTTAAGCGACGCGAGATCGCTTATTAAAAGTGAGCTTTGAAAAGCGATCTCTCTTCTTTTTCAAAGCTCACTGTTAATAAGCGATCTCGGAGATCGCTTAAGCGACGCGAGATCGCTTATTAAAAGTGAGCTTTGAAAAGCGATCTTTTTTCTATTTCAAAGCTCACTGTTAATAAGCGATCTCGGAGATCGCTTAAGCGACGCGAGATCGCTTTTTCAAAGCTCACTTTTAATAAGCGATCTCGAGATCGCTTATTAAAAGTGAGCTTTGAAAAGCGATCTTTTTTCTATTTCAAAGCTCACTGTTAATAAGCGATCTCGGAGATCGCTTAAGCGACGCGAGATCGCTTATTAACAGTGAGCTTTGAAAAAGCGATCTCTCTTCTCTTTCAAAGCTCACTGTTAATAAGCGATCTTTGAGATCGCTTAAGCGACGGGAGATCGCTTATTAACAGTGAGCTCTGAAAAAGCGATCTCTCTTCTTTTTCAATGCTCACTGTTAATAAGCGATCTCGGGGATCGCTTAAGCGACGCGAGATCGCTTATTAACAGTGAGCTTTGAAAAAGCGATCTCTTCTTTGAATACATACATATAAACTTAATACATACATACATACATACATATATATACATTGCATCTTGTAAACGTATATTTAACGGTCTATTAGATCATATATATTTCCATGAATTGAATCTTAGGTATTTGCTTATTTAAACTTCTTTGAAGCAGAAAATTAATATCAATACAATCACTTTATTAATTATTACTTGGATCTTTTGAAACAGAAGATATATAGAATTAATTTGGTTAAATTAGTTATCAGAATTGGAGCAGGTTGAGGGCGACTTGCATCTCGACCAAATTCTATATATTAATCTATTCTTTTTATATATATATATTTATGAACTACGAAAAGTACTGTTTATTTGTCATAAATATATATAAATTTAATTTGTTTTCTTCAATATTATAGCAAAATTTTTATAAATATAAAACATACTATACATACATATATATTATTAATTTGGAGGGAAAATTACATACAACCCTTTAATATTTGTTGAATTTGCATAAGCACGCATTTGTTAGAAGTTTTAGCATATGTCTAAATTAATTCAATTATTTTCATTGAACGTTAGTATAAACTTCAAATTCACTGAATATAATTTGAAATTGAACCTAAATTATTTATTTTCATTTTTTTTTCTTTATATGTAGGAGAATGAGGAGGACAGGGACATGCTTTCCATTCCGGAACATTCGAAGTCAATCGACCCACGTGACTTTAACCTTCGCACGGTGATAGATGAGTCCGGGTATTTTCCCGGAAATTATACGGTGAGATCGTCTTGGTCTAAATTTGTTCAAATAAAAACGTACCTCCACCAAAATGCGAAGGTTATGGGTTTATTTCGTAAGACTTGTTTGGGTCATTTTCTTGACTTGCCAAATGATTGGATCTTTCCGGGGATGCTTTGTCATTACATGTTGCTCCATTCGGTCCGAAGTAGGAAGGACTTGGAGATGTGGTTTATTGTCGACAATAAGCCTTTATGCTTTGGGATGAAAGAATTTGCCCTTCTCACCAGCCTTCATTGCGGACCTACGCCTAGCAAGGATGCCGAAAATAAGGTCGTAAAGAACGCAAATGATTTTTTAGAGAAGATTTTAGGAGGCCGAAATGGTGTTAAGGGTAAAGATTTAGAGGACATGTTAAATAATGACAAAGCTTTTGGTACAAGAGATAAGTTGAAGATTTGTCTTGTACTATTCCTACACTATGTTTTGATGGCCAAGGATGGAAGCAAAAATGTTGAACCTCTTTGGATCTCGAGTGTGAATGATGTTGATTACTTCAACTCCTTTCCGTGGGGTAGGACGTCATTCGAGATTACGCTCAAGTCACTCCAAACTAGAAATTTGAAGAAAGCATATAAGGAGTGCCAAGGAAATAAAACTTTGCAAAAGTTCAACCTCCAAGGCTTTCCATGGGCATTTATGGTAATAATAACTTCATGTTATTTTTTCATTCCTGGTTCGTTTATATGTTATAAATTATAATATAATTTGTTTACATGCATTTAGGTGTGGGCGTATGAAGCTATTCCCCTTTTGCAAGACTCGGAGATGGGCTTATTCCATTAAATAAAGATTCATTACGGCCAATTCCGAGAATGTTACAATATCATTTGAGGAGAGTTGCAAAATGGGATTACGACACGCTTGAATCACTCCTAAAATCCAACGAGGTTAGATTTCAACACAATGGTTTTGATACTTGTAATTTTCAATAATATTTTTATGTTATTGCCTAGCTAATATGTCTAAATCTAATTTTAGGTGGTTGTGCATCCGTTTTTAATTCCTTCTAAACGTGAAATGCGAGAACAATATATATTATCATTCGAAGAGCTTAAGGATGCTTCGGATGAGAATATTGATTGATTGAAGAAGACATTGGAGGGTGTCACAAAGCTGACTAATCTAATTGTCTCGCCTGATGAGGACGCATTTCGAATTAAAAACGACATAACTCTACTAGCATTGCCTTCTTCTGCGCCAGAATGTGGAGTAGAGTTGAAAAGCACACCACCACCATCACCACCACCATCACCACCACCACCACCACCCTCTTCTGCTCCTGATTCTCAAATGGTGGAATTACTGAACACCATAATCAAAGAACAAAAGATGCTCAACCATAAAGTTGATTTCATGGTGGAATGGTTGGGAGAGTTGAGCAAGAGGGTGGATTTTGCGGTCGTTGAGTTGGGAGAGTTGAGGAAAGATTTTGAGAGTCTTCGACCAAAAGAAGAGTTGGAGATGAAAGATGACTTCGTTCAACAAAATGTTGAAGAACGACCAGAGCGACAAAGAAAAAGAAGTCATTACTTAACATCTCCATACACTGCAGATGGAGCCAAGAAAAAAGCAAAGATTGATGTCAAAAAAGTGGAACAACCCCTGAATATTTCAATGCCTATTTCCGAAGAAAAAAAGAGATCATTTTACCAATGGTACGATGGAAAAGACAAGGCGAAGTGGGCGAAATGTTTTCATGGGGAGTATTTGCAGCCCTTTTTTGATCAGATATTGAATGTAGGAGCTTGGTTCGAGGATTCTGTAAGTATATGTATATATGTCAATATATTTATACATTATATAATACTTTTACATATACTTATCAGTAATACTTTTTAATGCAGCACCTGCAGGAAGGACTAGCTCTCTTAAGATCTAAACAACGTCGTTTTCCTCAACTCTATGATCAACATTGTGCAGTCCTCGATGCTTATTTTGGGCAAGTTCTTGATGGAGAAGTTCAACGCCTTTGGGCACTGAAGCAAAGTAATCCAGAAATAAAAGCGAAAAAAAACGTCAAACAACCGCAAACGACGAGTATGGTAGAAGTTGAGAAGCTTCTCCTTGGGTCTCCATATAATGACACATTAGATGAATATTTTGAAGGAAGGAGACCATATCACGGACGAAATTGGCGTGAAGTTCGCAACGTTTATGGTATACTAAATATTGCAGATATGCACTGGATTACTATAGTGTGGTTTCTTGTTGAGGGGAGAATTGAACTTCTCGATTGCAATAGAACTTGCTATAGAAAAGAGGCATTAGACCGCGTGATGTGGGCACCGTCCATGCTATTTCCGAAGCTACTAAAGGCTTCCGGCCGGTTTTCTCATTTGAAATCGGAAATATTTGACCGGCGGTGGAAATACGAATTCGTTGACAACTTACCCTCAAATTCAAATGGGTTAGTGCCTTAAACTATCCTTTTGTTTTTTCTAAATTATAGTGCTTTATATTTTTGTTGTTTTTAAATTGCAGTGGAGATTGTGGAATGTATGCACTTAAATTCGTGGAATTCCATATGACTAAGACTCCAATGGATTTACTTAACGACTCCACGATTCCATACTTGCGAGAGGCTCTAGCTATAGAGGTCTTTCAAGAAGAAGTGCATGTCAAAAATTAAGTGTGAATTTGTATATTTTGTGTATTTTGTATATGTACACGTTGTATATTTTGTATATTTTGTGTATTTTGTATATGTACACGTTGTATATTTTTTCAAATTTGAGTTTGAGATCCAAAAAAATAAATAATTTCTTCTAGTTTTTAAAACAATCTCAAACCTCATATATAATTTGATTAACAAAAGTCTTGTTCCACAAAATACAATTAATATAATGTCCCATTAAACCATTAGACCATTAGTTGCAATCTCATAATAAAATATTTTCCAAGTGTGTTTGACAAAATAAAGAAATTGTTCTAACTATTTACACACTACTTTAGTAAATTCATATACTATAATATAGATTAATATGATAACGAGATTCATGCACTATACATTCATGCACTATACTCGTGCACTAATTTCATCTTTAATTCATCTAATTCGTGCATTTAAATTTTAGGAATTTTGAGATTGCGATCCAAATAATCAATAATTTCTTCTATTTTAATTTTTTAATTTGATTTTTGTATAAAAGCGATTTGGCTTGCCTCAAGCGATCTCAGAGATCGCTTGAGGGAAGTTTGGGGGGTGAAACTGTAAATAAGCGATCTCGCTTGCCTTAAGCGATCTGCGAGATCGCTTGAGGCAAGCGAGATCGCTTATGAAAAGTGAGCATAAGCGATCTCGCTTGCCTCAAGCGATCTCGCAGATCGCTTAAGGCAAGCGAGATTGCTTATTTACAGTGTCGCCCCCTAAACTTCCCTCAAGCGATCTCTGAGATCGCTTGAGGCAAGCCAAATCGCTTTTATACAAAAATCAAATTAAAAAATTAAAATAGAAGAAATTATTGATTATTTGGATCGCAATCTCAAAATTCCTAAAATTTAAATGCACGAATTAGATGAATTAAAGATGAAATTAATGCACGAGTATAGTGCATGAATCTCGTTTATCGTATTAATCTATATTATAGTATGTGAATTTACTAAAGTAGTGTGTAAATAGTTAGAACAATTTCTTTATTTTGTCAAACACACTTGGAAAATATTTTATTATGAGATTGCAACTAATGGTCTAATGGTTTAATGGGACATTATATTAATTGTATTTTGTGGAACAAGACTTTTGTTAATCAAATTATATATGAGGTTTGAGATTGTTTTTAAGGATGCAACTCGTATTGTTTTTCTCCAATGCATGGGAAGGGAATAAATTATTTTATTATATTATTGATTACTTTATTATTTTAAAAAATGACCAAAAACTTGAAATTTTATGCCTATGAAAGTGATGGTTGTTATGAAACGTTTAATTTGTGTCTAATTTTTTCTCATTTCATTCTAATTGTTAAGAAAATGGTTTTCACTCAAATAAGCATAAAAAATGAAGCGATTTTAATTTTTTCTCATCCAAACTATCAGCGTTTTTAACAGATTCTAAATTATGCGCTTTGAAAAATCAAATTAATAAATTAAAATAGAAAAAATTCGTGAAAAATAATTAAAGTAGACTAGTACAATCGAAAAATATAAATTGTACACCGTAAAAAAATTATAAATTGTACACAGATTGAAAATATAAATTTGGTCATTTGGAAAGAGGTGGTTGGTTGCAAGTACTCTTCTTGTGACCCGGTTGCTTACACTTCGAGCACATGTTTTTCTTTTTGTTGCCCTCACCAGCGGAAGGAATCCTCTTAACTCTGTTTCTGCCCCTTGATACCTTTATTTTTGGCGGATAAATGATGATATTTGCCACTGATTCGGGTACCTCCCATTGTTCCTCTGCTGGATTAGGATATATATTTTCTACATAAGCATGCAAGAAACTTTCAGTTTTATAGGTAGGAGAGCAAAATGTGTAGATTCTCCTACCGAAATCCGGTAGTTTTTGATCTCTAATAGCAGCTAATGCATGAGAACATGGAATATTGTCAACATTAAAAACTCTACAGCTGCATTCTTTTTTATTTAGATCCACAACAACATCCCGACTTCCACCGCGCACAATGAATTCATGCACATTAATTGGACTTGCCACAAGTACATTGGAAAGCTCCAAATTTTTGCGCAATAGGCTTTCTTTGGATGGAACTAATATCGTTGTGCAATCAACCATTTCCATACGACGCTCATAAAACCACGTAGAAAGTATTCTTTGTATTGCATCAAAAAGAGCGATAATTGGAAATTCTCTTTCTATTAAAATCCTTGCATTAATAGACTCAGCTATGTTGGTTGTCATAATGTTAAACCTATTTGCAGGAGAATGAGCTCTACTCCATCGGTGGAATCCAACATCATGTTCTAGATAGTCGGCCGCTTTGCTTTCGATCCGTCGAATTTCTCGAAAATGCTCATGAAAGTCATCAAGTGTGTAAGCTTGCGCTGCCGAATAATAGGGACGAATAATTTCACCACACTTGAATTTTATCCTTAAGTTCTCTCCGAGGTGCCTCATGCAATACCCATGATGCGCCATGGGGTAAACTTTTGCAATTGAATTCTTTATAGACTGGTTCTTATCAGATATTATGCATAACTCATCACTGTCAGGAACTATATCTTGCAAACGTTTCAAAAACTACCCCCATGATTTGTCATTCTCAGAGTCAACTACTGCCCATGCAATAGGATATATATGGTTCTCACCGTCTTGTGCAGTGGCAACAAACAATGTACCACCAAACTTTCCAGTTAAAAAACAACCATCAAGGGCTACAATTTTCCTCATTAACGCAAACCCCCTTATGCACGGTCCAAAAGCTACGAAAAAATAAAGAAATCTATTTTCTTTATCAACCGCTAAATCTGTCTTGGTTCCTTGATTTGTCAACTCTAAAATATGACGATATGCTTCAAGAACTGCGAACCCATGTTCTGGTGTTCCTCTCACAAAATCTTTTGCATATTGTCTCCCTTTCCAACATTTCCAATAACTTACTGTACATCCCAAGTGTGTTTTCACATAATGCTTCAAATCACTGGATGTAGGACCTTTTCCATTTACAAATAGAGGCTTCATGAACTCTCCAATAACATCAGCCGATGCTTGCCGATGTTCACCTCCAATATGTTCCAAACCACATATGTGCTCACGAATGTATTTTCTAATAACAAATTTACCTGAATCGGGGATCTGAACACATCGAATCCACCACTTGCAAGTTGGGAAGCACATCCAACAACAATTAGTGATTTCGTAGATTTTTTTGTTACAAACTCAAATTTTCCTTTGACAGCAACAAACTTTATCTTCCTTATCGCGTGCATCTTGTCATTGAACAAATATCCTTCATACAAATCCGATCCGTCATCAAATGTGTGATATGTAATTTTTCCAACTTCACCTCCTGTTTTTCCCTCTAACATTTCTCGACTCAACATAGTTTCTTCATCGGCATGACCATCCTCTAGAAGTAGATGATCGGTTAGACTATTATCTTTATCCGTAATCTTATTTTCTTCTTCATTAAGTTCTTCCAATTTATTGTTCTCATTTACATCCATAGTCTCATCTTCACCATTGAAATCAAAATCAAATATTGTATTCTCGTTTGGTGAACAAATTTTCGGTAATTCAAATTGATTGTCCTCTCCAACATGAGATATAGAGACTTTTAAAATGGGCCTCCAACCACCACAACCAACATCACTTTTGTAAATCATTAGATCTTCATCCGACTTTATTTCAGTAGGATGTACTTTTTCGTTCGGAGGTGCACTTGTTATAATATACTTCACATGTACATCAGTAGGTAAGCAACTCAGCTCGCTCTTTTTGATAATTTCATCAATAAACATCTCATAAGTAGTACCTGTACTCAAAAGAAATGGTGTAGTTACATTACCTTTTGCATACCACTCCCAACCACTTTCTTTCTCCACCAAATCGCCATATACAACACCTACAATTTTGCGATCTCGCTAAAGTAAAATGCGATCTCGCGCCGCGCCCTTAAGCGATCTCTGAGATCGCTTAAGGTCGCGACATCGCTTTTTAATTTAGCGAGATCGTTGAATTAAAAAGCGATCTCGCGCCGCGCCCTTAAGCGATCTCTAAGATCGCTTAAGGTCGCGAGATCGCCTTTTAATTTAGCGAGATCGCTGAATTAAAAAGCGATCTCGCGCCGCGCCCTTAAGCAATCTCTGAGATCGCTTAAGGTCGCGAGATCACTTTTTAATTTTGCGCTAAATTAAAAAGCGATCTCAGAGATCGCTTAAGGTCGCGAGATCGCTTATTAATTTTGCGCTAAATTAAAAAGCGATCTCGCGACTCTTAAGCGATCTCAGAGATCGCTTATGGGTCGCGAAATCGAGATCGAGCAGAGCAGAAAAAAATTTTCGCCAAAAATCATCAAAATCTCATTACCCATCTTCCCAACTAGATATATATTTGATATGGGTACAAAATAGTTCTTACCTTCAACTTTCTAGTTCAACTTTTGTGGAAATCCTCCTTAAATATATTTTATCTTGGACCACAATACTTCTTTTGATAATGTAGGATTTCAATATAAAAGTATTTGGAAGAATGTTTGCAAAAGAGAAGAAGAAGTGCTCAAATACCTTGAGATGATGTCTTCTACGTGGAGAAAATGCAAGAAAAATGAAGAAAGATGAAGAAGAGAGGATAAAAATTTGTCAAATTGGGATGAGAAATTAGGGTTTGTAAATATTTTTTGGGTTTGATTTGTAGTATTTATAAGTTTTGGGGTTAAAATTATATTTTTAAAAGTGGGTAAACTATTTTTCTTAATTAGATAAGTTATTAATATTATTATTCATATTAATTAGTAAAAAGGGTTATTTATTAAAGAGTTCCAAACTTGAGGGTTATTTAACTAAATAGAAACTTAAAAGGGTTATTTAATTAACTGTTCCGGCGGGGAAAGGGAAGAAACAGTTTAGAGGCAATGTGCACGTGAACATCACGTGAGTATGATTTGTTAAATTCAAAAGGTTGTAACATTTTGCACCCTGAACTTTGAGCACTTCTATTGTTTGGTACCTAAACTTCAAAATTTGAAGAATTAGTATCTAAACTTTGTTTTTCTTTATAAGTTAGTACCTAACATAATTTTTGGCAGAATCAAATGGAATACAACACCGTATTACACAATATACGAGTTGCATATGTATATTACAAAGGACAAATTAGTCTTTCTTAATCTAATTATGAAATTTTCCACCTAATAATTCAGTAATAATAACGTAAACTATTATTTCTTGAGGTAAAATATGCAAATACATTAGATTATATATTTATATAGGCGGGAGATCTTTAATCGGACTAAGAAATATTGATTTTCCCTTTTTAATATAATGTGCAACTCACGTGTTTTGTAATACGACTGAATATTCCCTTTAATTCCACTAGAAATTATATTAGATACTAATTTATAAAGAAAATAAAATGTAAATATTAATTACTCTAATTTTGAAGTTTAGACACTAAAATATAAAGGTTCCAAAGTTGATGGTAAAAAAAATGTTTAACCCAATTTAAAATTTACATTTGCAATTGGTTTATTAACACTTTTGAGAGTGTTTATTTTGTTTTACACTGATTCAATTAGATAGTGTTATAAATATATTAATTTTTTATTATTTAAACATATTTAGTATTTGCTTTAATACTTTATGAGTGGATTAAATAGAAATTATATTTGGGAGTTGTAATATAACATAGTTATAGTCTAGTCATATATATATATATATATATATATATATATATATATATGAAAACGATTAAGTGGGATGTTTTAGGAAATATGCTTACGTGTTAATGAGATGGATTAGTTAGAATTAGTCTATTTTGCCATGTAGATTATTTCTATAATTAAGTTCATTAATTATTATTTTTGTAACTTACATATATATATATTTAATTGACATTCCATATATCTATTTATATTAAATAATTTGTAACTCCTATTTAATTATAGAATTATATAAGTACTTTATATAATATTGATATTGAAAATTTCAATCAAGAAATAATTTTAGGTAAATTTTAATAAGCTTTACTAACTAATCATTATGAACTTTATATTTATGTGATAAAAATATGTATATGATTGAAGAGGAGCTTAATATTATTTATAATTTAAATATCATATTCAATTTTGTAAATGAAAGTGTAGCATAGAAGAATTACCATTCAACAAATATTAACAATATTAGGGTAAAAGATTATTTAGTTTTATAATTAATATTATTTTATTTTGTATTCTTTTTATCTATCATGTACTTATTTTTCCAAAAAATTTTTTAGTTATTTGTGGGGTCACATAATTACATAGATTTTTTAAAATGTATGTTTAATTAAAATTTATTATTATCTTAATATTATAAAATAATAAAATAATTAATTTTTTTTAGAAAAACCTCTAAATACACGTGTTTCATTTTTATTTTGCGGTGAAAAAATTATATTTCATTTCAACGTGAATAAATTGATTAATTTATTATATTTAAATATAAGTATTTTCATAATATAAAGGAAATTTTAATAATAAAATGAATATTATTATTAATTAATAATAAAATAATAACAAATTATTCAACAAAAAATAATATCAAGTATAAAAGAGATTCCAATCATTATTTATATGGTCTATTATTAAGTATTTTTTTATATTTTTATTATTATTTTAGTATTTAATTTTAGTATTTTTGTATCGATTTTGTGCGTGAATTTAAAAAAATATTATATATATATATATATATATATCTATTACAAATATAAAATCGCTACTTTGTTATAAAATATCATTACTGTTTTTATACATTTAAAATGAGTTTTTCATATATATAGTTCATGATTATTTTATAAAAAGAATTATTTTGCTGTGTTTTAAATTATGAATTAATTATTTATATATTTTATTAATAATTATAAATAGATTTTTCCGTGCACTGCATGGGATAACAACTAGTTTAGTATAAAGCCTATACCTTAACAAAAGATCCAAATAACTATTGAAATAAATAATTTATTATGACTTATTATTTAAATAATATAACCTAATAGGTCAATGTAAACCCTCTCTTTGACTTAAAATCAGAATTGAAGAAAAACAGTTCAAAACACACGCACGTCCCTCAGGCGATCAGCCGTGGAGCTTCGTTGGAGACTTCAACCGTTTTCTCTCTGTTTTTCTCTTCCCTCTTCATAAGTAAGTCTCGCATCCTCCTTGCCCCTAAAAGTTAGTATCATGATTCTTTCGTTGAATTAAGACTATAGAGCTAATCAACATTCGATTTGGAGCTGGGTTTCCAGTTGCATGTTCGCTTTCAATGATGGGTTGTTAAATTTTGCGGAAGACGATGTTCTCTCTTGTGGGAATTGGAAGGAGTTTGGTGTATGGTTTGAATCTTGACACTATTTTACTAAAAAAGGGCTATTCTTTGCATATAAAGTGGATGAAACTGAATTTTATTTGAAGAAGATAAACTTGGATTCCAAAGTGTTGTTTACAGTCTTATTGCTAGCAAAGTTTGTGGAAAAAGTTATTGTTTGTTGTCATTGTGGATGGATGGAAGTAGGCTAAGTCTTGCACATTGCATGGCTATATTGGCTTCACTAATTTCGGACTCAATTTCTGTTTCACTGTTTGGGGGCTGTATTTTTAGTCATTATATAAGTGAAACTTGGCTTCATTCTGAAGCAAATGTCATAAGGGGCAAACTGAATCTAATTAACAAAAAAGACTGCTTTTTTCCAAGGTTTGAGAATCATTATGCTAGCAGTTAGACTTGGAAGTAGGACCTTGTGTAATACCCGGTATATTTAATTTACTATTAATATCTTCTTGAGGGTTAGTTTTTTTGAATTTTAAAACTTTAGAACTCTATTAAGATAAAAAAAAAAGAAAAGAAAACAAAAGAAAATCGAGGTATTATAAGTGAAGTATTAACACGAACAAGTAGAGTTAAAATTCAAGTAGGATTCTCTTAATATCTTAGCGTTAGGAATTTGGTTATATATATATACAATCCTAGGTTATCAGTTTAACGTAAAAATATTAAAGAGTTGCCAGCCGACAACTTTGAAACAGTTTTGTATAAAACAGCGAAATTGGGTACTAGAGAAGAAGATCAGTGTTCGAGGTAGGTACAGTTAAACATTTATATGTGGGTTTTCAATTTCGCTTGATTGAATTGGATGAAACATCAGAGAATTTAAAAGTAGGCAGGAGATGAATTAATAGAAGTTTTATACCTTGTATTGTCTTTTATTTTGCCAAGTGTCGTCGGTTTGAGTTAGGCCTGGCAATTGGGCGGGTTGGGTTCAAATGGGATGGGTTTAACGTGAGCTCAATTATATGGGCTTTAGTTGGGTTGGGTTCTAGACGGGTTGTAAACGGGTTTTTAATGGGTTGGGTTAGATTTTTAATGGATTTGACAAAAAAATAAAATTAATTTTTTACTCAATACATTATAAAATACCTAAACTACCCTTAAAACACATTTTAAACTTTTATAAAAATATTAAGTAAGGGTACAATAGTAATTTGATGATTAAAATATGAGTCAATTGAAAACCCATTTAAAATCCATCTTAAACCCATTATTTTTCCGACCTACTTAAACCCGGCCCACTTAAAACCCATTAAAAGAATATCAACCTAACCCAGCCCAAAACCAGCATTGGGCTCGGCCCATTTTGCCATCCCTAGTTTGAGTAATTGAATGGCCAAGTCATGCATACTAACCCATTTTCAAGATAATCAAATAGTTTCTCAACTAAATTATGTAATATACAGAATACAGGACATTTAATTCTTCTCGATTAACTATCTAATGTAGGTTAGTTAGTATATCATGGTCTAGGCAAATTTAATTGGTACGTGGAGAGAATATTATGGATTAATAAGACTATTCAGTTATTGATAATAAACCCTCGAAAATACTTAGAAAAGTATACGAAAATATTGAAACGTTATTTTGACATGACATGCATCACCGAGCTTGCTTGTTTCAGTTTTATATGATGTAAACATGATTGACTTCTCCTCGGGTTTTTTGAAATTTTCTTTTCTTTTTTTCCGTTTCTCACAAGTTAATCTTTTTACTGAAACAGTTTACAACGTGTGTAGTTGGCAGCTCAGAAAGAGTTAGAGAAATGGAAAACGGAAGCCATGAGATACCTGAAGATGCAAACGAACGAGTGTAAAATCTTTAATTTCAAATTCTGTATTTTTCAGCTGTGCCTGTGAGATGCTATTTCTTATTTATTATTTTCTTGTATTATTTATTCAGATTGCCCATGGCCTGAGTCTGAATCAGCTGGGAAATCTGATGCTTGTGAAGGATGTCCTAATCAGGAGGCTTGTGCTACTGCTCGCAAAGGACCTGATCCAGGTTAATAATTAGAACAGTTTTGTAAATGTCTATAATTGTGCGTCATATGTTCCATATAAGAGACCAATCTCTGACAATGGAAATAATTGATGTCTTCATAACCAAACATATATAGAGTGTAAGGAAAATCAAATTAGTTGATTCGCTGTTGCATTAATTCGACTATTTATTTTGTATTGATGCATTGTTGTTCCTTTTGTAGACTTGGTCTCGATAGCTGAAAGAATGGCGACAGTGAAACACAAAATACTAGTCTTCTCATGCAAAGGCGGTGTCGGAAAGAGTACATTTTCAGCTCAACTTTCGCTTGCACTAGCAGCTATGGATTTCCAAGTCGGCCTCCTGGATATCGACATTTGTGGACCAAGCATCCCAAAAATGCTTGGTCTCGAAGGACAAGGGGTTCACCGAAGCAACCTAGGATGGTCTCCCGTTTATGTTGACTCCAACCTCGGAGTCATGTTGATTGGTTTCATGATTCCCAACCCAGATTATGCTGTCATATGGAGAGGGAATCGAAAGAGTAACATCATCAAGGAGTTTCTGAAGGATGTATATTGGGATGAGCTCGATTTTCTTGTAGTCGATGCGCCACCTGGCACTTCAGACGAAAATATTACAATTGTGCAGTCTCTGCTAGCAACTGGCATAGATGGTGCTATTATTGTTACCACCCCACAACAGGTAAAGTATATTTATGCTTCGTGTTAATTAATAGTTTACGATTATGGTTCTTTTTTAAGGTCAATTACAAATAACTCCCCAAGGCTTATGCTGTTTACGAGAAACACCCTCAACCCTTGGAAATTACAAAAAACACCCTGAGGTTTGGTTGACTGAATAGGGTCAATTACAAATAACCCCTGACAACTAACGGAAATTCACGGAGTCAGTGTGTTTTTTGTAATTCTCAAGATTTCAGGGTGTTTTTCGGAAGAAGGCCAAACCTCTCAAATTGTATTTCGTAATTATTTCTTTCTTTTTTTTTAACTCCATTTAAAATTCTGAAAAGTTATAATTGATGCGTTTTCTGGATTCAAACTAATAGGTTATAGAAAATACCATAATCAAAAAGTGAGAAGATAAAAGCCTAATTTATGGTTGTGTTAGTGTTGAGATTAAGATTTAACTATTTAAGAATACCTCTATGTGATAAATTGATAATTAATATCGCATACAAGTGTTTTTCTTTTCCCCCAAGTAATTTAGCTGAAACGGTAAGATAATTTTAAAGGAAAATCAAAAGGTCCTAAAGATCTATCTATCGCTACAGGTGATTTTAAATTCTGTTTTTAGATCATAGGATGTATAAGAAAATATTAGATTTAAGTACACAGATGATATATACAAAAAATGGCTTCGGAAAATGAAAAAACTTAAAAGAGAACTACGGAAAAATATTAAAAGAAAAATTTTCACTTTTTAATGGCATCTTGTTATCCATTGATAGTAACTTTTGACCCGACTGATTAATACTTCGATCTGATAGGTTGCCCTTATCGATGTGCGCAAAGGAGTGGATTTCTGTAAGAAGATCAATTTGCCTGATCTTGGAGTAGTCGAGAACATGAGCGGTTTAAGCCAACTTTTGTCAGAATTCAGATTCATGAGCATGACAGAGACGGGCACGGTTATTGCAACGATGAGAGAGAAAGTTCCAGAACTGCTGAATTTGGTTGCTTTTAGTGAAGTGTTTGATAGTAGTGGTGGAGGTGGTGCTAAAATGTGTGTGGATATGAATGTTCCTGTTCTAGGAAAAGTTCCTTTGGATCCTCAGCTGTGTAAAGCTGCTGAAGAAGGGAGATCTTGCTTTGATGATAGTAAATGTCGGGCAAGCGCTCCTGCCTTAAAAGCGATTGTCGAGAAGCTGTTGTTGCAGCTGAACGTAGAGAGGATGGAGGAAGGTGGTTAGGTGTATGATGAGGTGATAATTTTGGTTGAACCCAATAAAACTTGGGCAATTTTGATGTTTTTTCAGTTTAATTTTATTTTCTTTTATAACACAAAAAACGACTAGGAGTTTACTGTATAGTTCTGATACACAGATAATAAACAAGATACAATTTTTTTTCAATATTTATCATCGCATAAGTTTTCAGTGGGACACGATAAATATGGTTATGGGACCTCCTCTTTATCACTCGTACAAAGAATCTTTATCTGAGTTATTTGATTATCTTACAGTCATAAAATTTCATTTTCACTATTTTGCTGTCTTTTCTGCCATAGATTCATGATGACCACAGATGAGTGAGCATTTAATATAAGAAGACACGAATACATTTTCATGGCTGCTATTGCACATAAATAATGAAGCAAAGGTGTGGTACCTGCTCTGGCTCTGCTTGGCTGTTGCAGTGAGAACACAATTAAATTCAATAGGGCCATAAATGGAATAATTAATGATATATATATAGATGTGGATGTGACTTTCAATTAATCATTGGAATTTTATTTTTAATGTAATAAGGACAGCACAATGGACAATAGGTAATATGTATTCAATTATTGGATTGGACATTAGATTTTTAGGAGGAATTAAATTAAAGTAAGTAATATGTACTAGCTAGACAAATTAATTTAATTTAGGAATTTTAAAAGTAGTGGAGTTTATTGTTTGCATCGTGTTCGTGATACAAGCACACAAATTGGAATAACTTATATTGGATTTTGTGGAGTAGTAATTAGGAATCTACAATTAGGGCTGTATTTGATTTAGTAATTAATACAAAATATTTGGGTGCACTAAAAAGAAATACTATATATTATAGAATAATTTTAAAAATAAATTATAAATATCAAGTAATTTTATAATTTGGTATATCCCATGTGTTATGCGAAAGAATCTAAAAAAATCTTGTATTATAAAAAATCACTCAAGAAACCCTCTAAAAGAATAAAGCAAGCAAGAAAAACCCGAGATTTAAAAAAATACAAAGATATTTTGTGAATTTAACTGTAATATGAAAAAAGAATGGATAGTTTTTTTACATGAAAAACAAATATCTAATTATGGGTGAAAGACCAACTAACCCCTGTGAAATCTCGTATTCTATTAAAAAACCCTTATGATATTTTAAGTTCTAATTACCCCTAAATTTTTTGTCAATGTTCAATTAAATACACTGGAGGAAGGAGTGAATCACACACGCGTGATTTGAGAATATAAAAGTCTAAGAAATCGAATTTTTCACTTGAGAAATACAAAATTTTCGTCCTAAAAACGCATGCGTAGCCAAAGGCAATGTGAAATTTATTACAAATAACAAAGAATTTAATAAAGATAAAATATAATAAGGGATTCGGTAAAATTAATAAAAATTAAAATACAAGGAGGTGAAATGAATTTGACTCATGCTGATGGGGGCGCCGGCCCCCCTCAATTTTTGTGGCCCTTTAGTCGTTTTATATGCATGCATGGTTTTAGACTTTTAGATCCCAATTATTCATACGACCACCGTGATTTTATTTCATGTATTAATTATTATTATCAATAAGAAAAAATTATCAAATAAATTAAGTACTTATAACAAATCATAACTATTAAATGAAAGAGTTGATTTATCCAATCCCTAATATATTCATGAAAACATTTCCCAAAAAATTGCTCTATATTTATAATTTGATGCGACAGGCTCTAGTCTCAAGCTATGGAATTCAAAAGCAATATATGGCGATTAGACTTCAACGTGCAAATAACCAATAAACCTTCCTGCCGACTAAATTTAATTAATACCCACCAAGAGTGAAGTTGAATATTAGAATACGACAGTCATTTCTGATCAAAACGACCAAAATCTCCCCAATTCCCAAATTTCATCAATTAAATTAAAAGGATTTAATTCCATACTACCGTCAAGCTGTTTGATATATTTATAATTTATTTTCTGTAGTTTGAGAATTACTTATATGATTCTTAACAATTTCTTGAAATTTTTTTTGAAAACTATGTCTAATATATATGAAAGTTGTGTGGAACTTTAATTAATTCATATATTAACTTTAATAATAACATTTTCAAATTAAAGAGATTTTAGTAAGTTATAATGGTCTTTTTAAAGATTCCATCAATAATTTTTACAATTTCTTTTAAAATTTTTAGAAATTATATCATTATTTTTCTCAAACTAAATTAAATGAATTGGGATTAATTACATTTGGACCTCAAATATTAAAGTAGTTTTCTAAACTATAAGTCATGACTCTCGTAATTAGTCAAAATATTATACTTACAACCCAATTGAGTTTTATAATTATGAAAATACCCAATATTTAGGATAGTTTCGCCAAAATTGTAACGGATATTCTTAACGAAACCCTAAAAATTGAGTGTTTTGTAATTATGAAATTCCTATAACATATAAGTGTAATATTTTGATTAAAAGACTATAACTTATAATTTTGCAAATTCTCTTGGAATTCAAATATATATAATTAACCCAATAAATTATAAATACTGCAAATTCGAGGGTATAGGCATACTTGAATTAATCCCTTTAAATCAAAGAGTTTTAAGGTACATTGGAATGAGAAGAGAGAAGCTACAGAGAGAGTATATACAGTTCTGAAACTTATCCTCAGGCTAGCTAGCTTTGAGCTTTCGTTGCTACCACATGTCTTGTTTCCAATATCTTTATCATTTTGAAGGCGACATACATATCCAAATGGGACCATTCAACAAAGAAATATATGCACACACATATACATGGAAAATTTTACTTTCGGTCCCATAAAGTATCTTTATTTCGTTTTTAGTTCCATACATTACGGGAATTTTATTTTACGTGTCATAAAATATAAAAAATTTCACTTTACGTTTCAAAGTTAATTTTCCGTCAATTGATGACGAACGGTTAATTCACCTCTTGTTGCAGTCACACTAGCGATCGAGATCCTGTAACTGAAAACTAACTTCGATACGTAAATTGAAAGGTTTTGCACTTTAAGGGACGTAAAGTGAGATTCTGATAATGTATATATAAAAGGGAAAATGAAAAGTTGGTACTGTATTTTTGTGGAACCAAATTAAAAGTGAGTTTTTTACCATATATATATATATATATATATATACTCTTTATAACAAGCTCCAATTGCTTAGGAGAGAGAGAGAGATTATTATATGTATGTATGAATGTACAATATTAGTGATGTCCAAGTGGAGTCTACGACAAGAGCAAGTAGAAGGAGAGGAGAGGAACAGATCCTCTCACGTGCAAAAACAACAAAACCTCAGTTATGTTGTCCCCATGTATGAATATATATAAAAATACATATATATCTATATATCTTGATGCTTTCTTATCCTAATTCCAAAGATTCTTCTACTTCTCTTCTTTTTCAATTCTTTATCGATCTAATTTAATTTCTTTCTCATATATATATACTATGTTTGTCTGTCAACCATTAAGTAGTACTATTCCTCGACAAGATTCCATTTTCATATGATGAGTTCCATTTCCAGGTTCAGCTTTCTTTCTTTTTTCCATTATCTGATCTTACTCATTTCATCCATGCCCAAAAGTCAAGTTTTTTACATAATTGGCGAGTCTATAACTCTATGTACATGACTGATTCATGGCTATTTTTAGCAAGCTAGGTCGTGTACTAAAGTGAATTATATATATATTTTTTTATAAATATCTTCTTGACTTATTATATATCCTTGTTGCTCTATATACACACACAAAATATTCTTAATTTGGAACTCGAATCTTGAATGGATTGAGTGAGAACGAAGATGAAGTATCCTCGATAATTAGTCACTCTCAACTAAAATTCAAGGAGCTTAGTACTACTACTTTTACATGAAATACTGTTAATTAATTGTGATGTTTTATATTTATGTGAGTACCAAATCTAGCTAGGACTGTCTTTCTATCTAATTTTTCTTGATTTGGTGTCGGTAATTTAAAATTCTCTCTCTGTCACTGTAATTTATCAGGTCTAATAATTACGAAGTGACGACGGAGCTTACATGGGAAAATGGACAATTATCCTTGCATGGGCTAAGTGGGATTAGTGCTAATAATTCTCCTCAACCAAAGCCAGCAACATGGAGTACAAAACCAGGAGACAGTACTCTTGAATCTCTAGTACATCAAGCTACTACTTTCAACAACAACAACTTCCCACAAATTAATAATCTCACCAAATATTCAACCCCATTAATGCCCACAAATAATAATAATATACCTTCTGCTCAAAAATGGCTCCACATGCACATGGAGCAGATTAATCCAGAGTGCAGTTTAGCAGAATCCTCAGAGAAATGGAGGGATAATTCTTCTACTTCTTCACACATGCAAGTAGAACAAAACCATGAAGGGCAGGTGAAAGTACAAGCTTCATCAATGGCGATGGTACCACCAGGTGGGAAATGGAGGGATCAAAATCTGCAGGTAGTGGATGAGAAAAAAGGGGTGAAAAAAATGAGTTCTTGTTCATCGAGAAGTTTGTTGAGCAAAAGGGTGAGATCGGAAACGGAACAATATTGTAATAATATTAATTGTGATCAAGAGGGTTCGGAGGATCAGCCGAGTGCTTGTGCGAGTGCGAGCGCGACATTCTGCAGAGATAGAGATACAACGATGATGACATGGGCTTCGTTTGAATCGCCTCCTCAAAGCTTCAAGACTGCCAGAAATACTGATGATGATTCCGCCTGTCAGGAACGCTCAGTAAGTATCTTATTTCTGCTGGGTTAGTTACACCTTTGCATCCATTTTTGTACTTTACAGTAACCTCGAGTGTTTTTCAAAAGTAGAGGTTCTCTTTTGTCCTGAATTAACTAGCTAGATCAATTATATATCTATATTTTAAAAATTTAGAAATAAATTAATTTAGAGGATTGTACGTTAACGTCGTAAAATAATCATGTTTTTGACAGGAAAATCAGGATGGAGAGCGCATGACGAAAGGAGAAAGCTTCCGGTCCCAATCATCAGCTCGACGAAGTCGTGCTGCAGCTATACATAATCAATCAGAACGGGTATTTAAGACCTAAAGAATCTGCATTATTATTATAATTATTATTAAGCTTTTAATTAATATTGAAAGATTTTAGTAAAAAGGTATATATGAATGTATATATTGCATTTGCATCGATCTAGAGACGCAGGGACAGGATCAACGAGAAGATGAAGGCTCTCCAAAGATTGGTGCCTAATGCGAGTAAGGTACGTACTGAGTATATGATCAAAAACGTCTTAAAATTCACATTAATAAATACTAAAACTGAAATAGACCAACTAAAATTACAATATCAAAGCTAGCTAATATTAACCCTAAATCAAAGTTACTTATCAAAGTTTTTAGTCATAATTACAAAAAACCTCCGGAGGTTAGGTCTTTTTTACGGAAAACACCATGAAACCTTGAAATATTACCTCCTGAGTCAACAATTGCCAACGATATTCTATTAGTTAGTTTTAGGGGGTATTCGTAATGTTTTGCAAACCTCGCCCCTGGTGTTCGTAATGTTTCAAGATTTCAAACTATTTTCCGTAAACTGCATAAATCTTAGAGAGGTTTCGTACCAGCCCAAGTCTTAATTAACATATTTACATTTGATATATGCAGACTGATAAAGCATCAATGCTGGATGAGGTGATTGAGTATTTAAAACAACTCCAAGCACAAGTTCAGATGATGAGCAACGCAAGAAACATGCCGCCCCAGATGGTGATGCCAATGGGAATGCAGCAACAGCTTCAAATGTCTCTCTTAGCACGCATGGGAATGGGAATGGGAATGACACCCATGGGAATGGGGATGGGAATGGGAATGGCCGGCATGAACATGAACATGATTGATGCCAACAATTTGGCCCGCAACCTACAGCCCCATTCACTCATGCACGCGGTCGCTGCCGCCGCTTCTTTGAGCGGCTCCGCCCCTTCATTTGTACCACCGCAGTTCACAATGCAAGTTCCGGCGCCGACCATTCCCACTCCCACCCAATTGAAACCCAATGTCGACGCCGCCAACATGAATAACTCTGCCCTACCCAATTTCAACAACGCTTACCACACATTTCTCGCTCAAGTACGTGTTAACCATCCCACGCTGATTAACTATTAAACTACTTACTACCTTTATATATAATGCTTGGAAAAACACTCATCTCATTAACTAGGTTTTATAGTAAATTAGACTCAAGTATTATATGGTACATAGTTAGTAGTTTAGCAATTAATCGATGTGGTACAATTTCTAGCTATTAATTATTGGCTCATTCTTTTAACTAACAAACTACATACTGGATTGCCTTTGCAACAAAATATAAATATAATTTAATAATGTGATATAAAAGTTTAATCACGAAAAACTATATATACTAAATAATTTTTTTATCAATTTATATTTATTTATGTTTTAATATACTTAAACTTATAATAT
Source organism: Verbena officinalis (assembly GCA_958496215.1). Classification (NCBI taxonomy): domain Eukaryota; kingdom Viridiplantae; phylum Streptophyta; class Magnoliopsida; order Lamiales; family Verbenaceae; genus Verbena; species Verbena officinalis. The sequence goes on from OY292385.1 coordinate 6,546,724, forward strand.
GTTTAGTAATACTTTTTATTATTTAAAGAAAAACTTTAATATATAATTATTAGGAGATTGAAAATATAACTATTAGGAGATCACCCGAGGCTAGTAGTTAGTCTAGTCTATAATCCGCTCCCTCCGTTTAAGCCAGAAAGATTAAATTAAAAAAAGGTGAGATTGTATGAGAAATCAAGATAACGAAATTCTTGTACATACGAGTTTACCAGAATTCGTTGTTATGATGGAAAACTACCACGTTAATTAGGTTTGGAGAGAGATGGGACCGATTATATAATAGAGGGAGCAGATGCAAGCTATTTTTAGTCTAGTGCGTTACCCAGAGGGAAAGTTGTGGCATTGACCCGCCGATGGAAGCAAAAGAACCTAATTTTAGTTACTAATTTTAATTCTTTTTCATTTTCTTTTATTAATATTATATATTTTTTATTTTCAGCAATCGATGAACATGGACTTCTTCAACAAAGTGGCAGCCCTTTACAGACAACAGGGCAACCAGGCATCAAATAAACAAGGCAATTTGTCACACCTGCCAAGCGATGGTACTCAAAGAGAATGACAATAAATGTAATTTTAGCAAGTGCAAGGACATAAGTAGGAGTACTATTTTATACTATATATGAGTAAAATATGAGTGATAGGGCTAGAATATGGTTTGCATGAATATCCTTATTTGTGTTCAGAATGATTCCATGGGGAATGTTTCAGTTTATTCTTCATTTAATTTGTTAGTTGTTACTATTTACTTTGGAGAGTTTTAGCAGATTCTATAATCCACCAAAAATTCTAAAAAACCTATCATATAACTAGTTAGCGTCGTATCATATCGTGTCGTGGATATTTGTCTAGTACTATATATATATATATATATATATATATATATATATATATATATATATATATATATATATAAAGAAAACTACGGTATCCATTTCCATATATACATCACATATTATATTTCGGAATATATATCTTCATGAATTGAGAAAAGATTATGCCATTTCACCCTGAAAGGATTGTGACTTTTGATGTGCAGACACGACACGACGATATAATTTTTTTCAATAATTATCACATTAAAAAAGTGTCTGACACTATACAATACTCCACAATTATTTTTTATTGTATCCATGTATTATAGATTGTGACCAGTTTTACATACATATGGTTGTTAATTGGTCGACTCAAGTTTGATTGGAATTTCTCCTACTACAAAGTGTGAAGAATCAAATCATGTGAAAACTGCCATACATCATATCAGTAAAATACATTAATTTAATAATTTTGTTGTACCAATGGAGAACAAGCTGTTGGCAATTTGATCACCAAGTGATATAATTTAGCGGTTCGATATTATGCTAACTTAATTAGAGGTTTCGAGTTCGAGTCTCAAGTGGCGAAGTCAGAAATTTTTTTCAGGAGGGTCATTCCAGTATAAATTTTTAGCATCTTATTTTATAAGAATAATTACAAAAAAACCCCTAAAATTAGATCCTTTTCTGAAAACACCTCGAAATCTTAAAAAATTACAAATATCCCCCGGATTTGTGTAAAATTACAAAGTTTTAGGGTATTCTTCGTAAACGGCATAAATTTTAGGAAAATCTTCATAACTGGCCCTATTTTATGACTCAATTACGTGATATTCAATTTAATATTAAATCAAAGTCTTTGATTTTATAATATAAATGACCCCATTGTATATAAATTTATGACTTTGTGAGGGGATCAATTGAACAACTATCACATTAAAATCAAGCACAATACCTAATTAATACATTTTATATACATATATGTGTGAAATTTTAAGAGTTGAGGGGGTCAATTGTACCCCCTCAACTCAATGTGGCTCCGCCACTACGAGTCTCTGAGAAAGCAACTATCATTAATAGAAAGAACTTTACACTTTAGTAGTACGACCCACTCGACCATATAAATAAGTTTTAGAAAAAAAAAAACACATTGGCAGTTTGAATATATATCAGCAACTACTCATCAAGGATATATAAAAGTATATTGTAAACAAAGTAAAAGATATTCAAATTTAGTTTTCATCCAATGTCAAATTAATTTCTGTATGTTGTGAAAGAAAATATAATTAAAGTTTTGATATTGAATTCTTGTGATGACAGTACTCAAGGAACATGTAGAAGAAAAAGGTTGTTGATAAGAACACAAGAGTTGGTCACAATCAAGTTAAAAGGAAGATAAGGTTTCTTGGACATTAATTTTGAATGTGAACCCAACCAAACCAAAGTCTTTAATTGGTGGTCCTAAATTCCAACCAGGCAGTTTTATTAGAATGGTCACATATTTCATTTTCATACTTTGAGTGATTCAGGTCAGGGCCACTGCAACGAATATATAGCTTCGATCAATTGGAAATTAAGAAAAGACTATAACTATATATATATTCTTTGTGTCTAGACCCTTCTATTTCTTGAATAAATTCATTTTACACCTTTAACATTTCCTTTTCCACACTATATATGTTTCCAACAATATAAGTAAATATTATTTCCAAAAATAAGATTCTTCTGTTTTTCTTTGTTTTTTATTTTTTTTCAATTTTCACTTCTTGGGAGAGGAAAATAGTTATGAAATTGTGATTCCCGATAAATCTATATATATAACCTCTCATAATGGACAAATTAACTATACACTCTAATTCTTCTTTTTTTTAAAAGAAAAAATAATTCTTTAAATAAAAAAAAATCCATATCTAATTTGAGAGAGTAAAAAACACATAATCAACTGAGTTACAACACACGGACATTGTATCTTGGTATACGACATTAAACCATGAACGCCAGTTCCGAACAATCTTCATTGTATAAGTTTTCGAGTCATTTGTAAAGTCACGCCCTATTTAGTGGTCCAACATTGTTATCCTCACATTTCCATATGTTCTTTTCAACCCCTCATTTTACACCGTATTTACGTACACATGCACCCCCTTTCAACCATTTATTTAGTTTTTTATGTCTAGTTTTTTTTTCAGGGAATAATTTTTTTTTCAAAGTATTTTTTAATTGAGAAAAAAGGCTTTTATCGATTGTTATTTGATCTTGATCTGATGTTTTGATTCTTCTCTGATCTGAGACACTGAAGAACAGATCATACTCTTTGGCTAAGTATTATTTTCTAGAAGCGTCATGAACCAATCGAGTTCTTGTTTCGAGTTTATTCAAAGAACTCGATTTTTTGTCGACAGCTTGAATTCGGTTTCACAACTCGTTCTTGCAATTTGTCCCTTTTTGCTTGTTGCTAGAAACCCAAGTAGAGAGTTCATTAGATGAAGGGAATTTATTAGGGGTCTATTTCACCGAGCCTCCCTCCGAGACAGTGCCCAAATCGTTACACCTTTCGTGCGGGTCGGAACTTAACCGACAAGGAATTTCAAGAACATGTAATTAATTATCTCTTTAATTTTATTTCTTTTTTGGTCGAAAAAGAGAAACTCAATGGGAAGCGCCACTTAATTTGAGACATTCTTGTGACCTATCTCATCTATTTAATACCTCAATTACTAAGTACAACTGTACAATATGCAAACTCACCAATAGTTTTGACATTATTATCTATATATAGAATTATAAGTTGAGTTTAGGGTTTAGGATATCATCTATTTAAAACCTCAATTATACTACTTGGCTCAAAAAAAAAAAAAAAAAAAAAAATTCAATTATTACTAAGTACAACATGCAAACTTACCATTTAAAGAAGTAAAATAATTGTTTTCAGTGGCAGAGCCAGAAATTTTGTTCAGGGAGTCATTCCAGTATACTTACAAACAAATATCCTCTTGAAACATAAAAATTTGTACATAATACCTCTTGAAAAAACTTACAAATACTCTCCTCAGGGGGTATGTGTAAAGTTACAATATTTTAGGGTATTTTTCGTAAACAGCGTAAACTTCAGGGAAATTTTCAGAACGGATCCTATTTTTTAATATACATGACCCAATTCTATATAAATTTATTACTTTGTGAGGGGGGTCAATTGATAAATTATCACATTAAAACCAAATACAATACCTAATTAATATATTTTATATACATATGTATGTAAAATTTTCAAAAGTTGAGGGGGGTCAATTACACTCCCTCAACACTATGTGGCTACGCCACTGCCTCTGATGCATGGATACTTCTAAAAAAATTTATTATGTCGTATTGTATTGTGTCAAACACCCGTATCCGATACCTTTGTATTGATAAATATCGAAAATAACTTATGTTTGTATATATTACCGTATCCGTATCTATGCATTACATATTGCGAGTCTATTATCCACAAAGATAATAGAATGATAAGTTGATTTTGTTAATAAGCTTCACTATTTTGATTATCACGTACATCATTCTCATTTGATAACTTTTACCAAGTATTGATAAAAAAGTAAAAATGACTTTTGACCCTACAATATCATTTTCATCGCATGCAAGAATTGTTCAATGTTATTCTCTCAAATTGTTTATGGTGTGAAAGAGTCTCATCCAGTCATAAAATTATGACCCCACCACGGCTTAAAATATCTAGATGTGCACCAATAGTATGAAATGGATGTCACATACATGGACCAATAAATCTTTTTTCAAAGATTTTATCGGGTTTATTTAAGATCAAACATTACTACGTACACTCATGACTTGTAGTTCACAGGTCATTTGATGAGAATAATGATACCGTAATATGCACAGAAACTCTTAAAAAATCACCATGTTGTAGCATCGTGTCATGCCGTATTGGATATTTTATAAGTATTAAATATTGAAAAAAAAACATATTGCCGTATCATATCATATTCGTATCAGCGTCCGTGTCTGTGCATTACAGATGATAGCTAGCCATAAAGAGATTGGTGCATGGATCAATATATGTTGTTGTCTGATATTAGAATATATATTTTTTTGTGTGAACAATCGGTTCGGATAATCCTACATTGAGGGATTTAGAATAGGTATCACGTGTCATGAATATTTACATAATTTTTTTTGTTAATAAGAGTAGCTTAGTGATATTTTGATTTGTGGTTGTGATCTTAGATTATATAGTACACCTGAGACTCTGTGACAAAGGATACATAATCAAGGACAAAATATGATAGAGATAGTTATACTAACATTTCTATAAAATTTAATTTAATTACACAAACAATTCGTGAAATTTAAGAATTAATTACATGATCTATATACACTTCATTAAAAAATGTCATTACATCCTTTAAGTGATTGGACGGATCTTAATGACACCGTCACAATTTTTTTAATGAAAAATCGTAGTTTGGTAGTGGCAATTCGTAATATTTGACCCTAATTGAATTGTAGTCAACACCTGGAAAGGTGAGACAACTGGTCAGGAGATCTAAACCTACTCAATACCCAAAGTTAGGATTCGAACTCCTGACATTTGATTGAGTCTCTTCCATTCAACCACACCTCTTGATTTCCATTTCAAGTTACTGAATGCTGACTGATTGCTTCAATTATTTTAATTTTTAACTGTGAAGGAGGATTTTACAAGATGTCACTTTTGATTTTTAATCATTGTAAATACATACTTATATAGTATAGTTAAGTAAATCTGTTAAGTGTTAAGATTACATAATTAATTAGTTTATTTGAAACAAAAAATTTGGATAAATAATTAAAATTGAAAATCTCATAATTAAAGATGGAATTTTGAGTAATTATATGTTGCTTGGTTTCTATCAAATTCCATCGAAATAAAATCTCCATGAAAATTGAACTAGATTGTTCTTGCTCTGTAAGTCAAGATGGGACCTGTTTGCATAAATGATGAGTGTTCCAGCAAAAGAAGCATGGACACAAACTGGCATATCACAGAACTGATTGACGCGTGTTTTACTCTTGAAAGCGATGGCAGAACTGTATAATCTTAAAATTCTTTTGGTGAAAAGGAAAAATGATGCCCCTCAGACTTTGCAACACACTCACAAACACTACTAAAATCTTAAAACATTATAAGTACTCTGAAAGTCAACGCAATTTTCCATTAACTTTTGGAGGTATATGTAATATTTTGCTACTCTCAAGGTAAGTTTAGCAATATTTCAAAGTTTCAAGATGTGAATATAAACGACATAAAACTCAGGAGAATACTCTTTTAAGTTTCAAGGATTCAGTGGTGTTGGCAAATTTAAACCTAATCTGAGGGGTTTTCTCGTAATTATTCCATAGAAAAATGAGGAACCATAACTCTTGCTTCTTTTTTGGGCGACCAGCAAGGATTGTATAACATTGATCCCTCATGTACTTAGAATAAGCTGGGATCAAATAAGCATGAACGAAATGAGCTTATAGCTAATTCTACATGGTTTTGTATTTCTCAAAAAAAGAAAACACTGCAAGCAATCTACAACCAAGTCCGAAGTCCCATCGCCTAAACAGATGCAACAAATTACTAATGCCCCTTAGTATACATTATACAACAAGAAATGCCACATGAATGTGATGTTTTATTGAAAAATATCCTGCCTGACAATGAATCAACATATACAATTCAATTTCCGAGTAATTTTGCAAGATCCAAATGCCAAAACTCTTCACCTAGAAGGTCCATTTTGCATCAATAGATTTCCACGATGAGAAATGACGAATACCTTCTAATTGGCTCGTATACATGTGCTAAGTTCAAAATGCTGTTAGCCACGGTATCATGGAGAGACCAATTTTTGCAGTTTCAGCCTAGCATTGGACAGTGATGATGCATAAATAGATACTTTAATCTTGTACTGTAACTACTCAGCGACCAAGCATCATCGAGATTTTAGTGAAGCATGACCAGTATCTCCCAAATGTTTATGCAGTTTATTCCTAGTAAAAGGATGGGAATGATTTCAGAGATGATCCAAAAGATGATGATGGAGAAGAGGGAACAGCTAAAGTATCTCATAGATTTACCAAAACAAAAACCAAAAGAAAAATACCTCGATTCAAACTGTTCTCCACACTTCTCACATGCATAGTCAGAATCATTAGCCGCTGCCTGAAAAAAATTGTGAGGGATCAAACTTTTTAAGACCGGGGATGAGTATTGTATAAACATCACTATAGTGTTCAACTATGGCGTAAACTTTGATTTATTAAGAAAAGAAAGTTTGGATTTATCTTACTATCTTAGTGTGCTTTCTTGGTATTTTATTCCGCTGGTTGTTGATATGTCTGGCTAGATTTTTCTTTCTAGGATTTTAACTGACTCATTATGTGATTTTAGTAAATTTCTTCAAGTTCATAGAAATGTGTGTCTTTGAATCTTAATATTGATGCATGTATGTCTTGTTCAATTGCCTGATCACCAATTGCCCATTAGTATTTCTTTTTATGCATTGATAAAGGAAAATTAGAATCCGGATCAAATCATGAATGACACTTGTTCTTTTATTGCTTGAATGCATTAACTGCTTAGTTTATAAGATAGACATATACCTATAGGCCAAGTGTAAACTAAGGTGCGCCTTTTATGCGTTGTCAGTTGATTATTAGCCATAGACATATAGACAATAATCGTAGATAATAGGTTTGGGGAAAATTGGACAGAAAGCCACAAACAACTTTGTTGTCTAAGTTCTTAGAATCAATTAGATAATTAAGTGAGCTTGGTTTAGATTGATTAAAGGAAAACTTGATGACATAGTCATGGAATTATAAACAGTATCTGATAACCAGCCCATTTCCAAATGAGTCAATGTATACTAAATTTCCATAAATCTATATATTGTGCAACAGAAAATTCTAATGCAGGATATAAGGACAAAAAAACTCTCTAGTTTAGGTTATGCTGATCACATCAGTTTATAAGCATAGTAACATAACAACAAATTTAAAAGCATTTTCACAAAATTCAGAATAAACCAATTAGGAGGATAAAGTACCTTTTGTTTCCTTCCTTTGGATGCAACCTTAGTCTTGGAAGCATTTTCCTTCTTTGCCGTATGCTTCTTTTTTACAGCTTTTTGCTTATGATCCTTTTCTTTTGCTTCATCTGCTCTTCCCTCAGTCTCAACTTCTGGTAAAGGATTGGAGCTTGACTCTCCAACATCATCATCTCGCTCATCATGTTCCTCTGGCACACCATTTCTCTCTGCCTCAGCATCTCTCTCTGGCACACCATTTCTCTCTGCGACATCAGGTTTCATAGTTTCACTACTTTCTTCTTCTTGTTTTTTACCCCTCCGTCTCCTGCCTCCCCTGGTCGTGCGTGAACCCTTTGTATCATTATAATCCATGAACTCCAAGTCATCACTATCAATCTCCACTTGAAGTTTCTGAGCTGGAGCCTTACGTCGATTCCCCAATTTGTTCTTACTCCTATGGCCGGACAACATAGCTTCAAGAACACTTGCCTCATCCTCATCTGATCCCACCTCTGGATCTAATCCTTCCCCTCCACTATCCTTATTGATACCAGCAATCCCGTTTACCTCACTGGATTCAGTCTTATCATCATCAGTATCATCGCCTTGAATACTCAGACCGCCCTCAAATTGGTGCCTTAGCTCATTTATGCTATTATCCGCAGACAAATAACCAACGCCATTTCCATCAACCTCCTTTTCTTCCTCTGCCTCTTTTTCATTCTCTTCTGATGCTTCATATTCTTTATCTTCCTCACTAAATGCTTCCCTCAGTTCAGCCACCTTCTCTTTGTGCTTCTTAGACTGCTCATGGTTCTTCCATTGCTTCTCACTCTTGAACTTCTTGCTACAGACTACACAATATAACTCCTTTTTCTTTTCCTCCACCGCATCATCCTCAATCTCGTCTTCCACCACCTCTTCCACCTTCGCCCACTCTGGTTCCTCATAACTCTTTGCCTGCTCTGCTTTCTGTCTCTGCAACTCTTTCTTTCGTTGTTTCTCTTCTTCTCTCCTCTTCTCCATCTCCTCATTCCTCTTCATCTGCATATCAATTACTCTCTTATCCCTCTTCTTCACAAAATCTGCCAGTCCCCTAACTGTCTCATTATACTCTCTCTTTGCCTTCTTCCTCAATTTCTTATTCTCATCCTCCATTAGCCTTCTTGACTTCCTGTTTGGACCTGCCATAACATCATATTGGTCCTCCCAGAAAAAGTCCAGTACTGTCACAAACCCCAACCAGTAGTTATAAAAGGCCGTAACCTGCATAGGATAAAGCAAATCGTTGAAGTCTAAAAGGATATTTTATAAGTTTAAGTTATTCAAACGAGGTATCAGATCACCTATACATATGATCAACAAAAGGATCATGTCACTGACAAGAGCTCCAAATAATCATCCTAAACTTGTCGATATCATTTGTTCCTAAATTGAACCAGGAATACTAGACATGCTACTCCGAACAAAGGAATGCAACTTTCACCTTTTATTTTGGTTTTCCATCATTGAACCAAATAAGGTCTAATGATTACTGCATTGGCCCCCTGTACATTGTCCATGATGCTCTTGCTAGGTAGCTAATATAAACGGTCTATCTATTACCTTATCCAACCTCAGAAAATTCTAGATTATCAATTTATCATTATCAAAATACGCAACCACAAAAAGTAAGTAATAATGTAAGCGAAACTTGAAAGAGAAATGCCTACCTAGTATAAGCAGAAAAACAAACAAAGTTGACTGTCAGAAGTTTCAAAATTTCAATAAGCTAGAAGTAAAGAATAAATTTTGGTAGTTCCATTTGAAATTGAATAGGTGACGAACACGCATACGTGCATATTCCAGCAGTTTAAGCTTAAACCGTTCACGTTCAGTGAAAATGTCAACAAGTCAGCAAAACCAAAAGAAAAATGCAAAAGTATAGCAGAACTTCTTGCCTGAACATAAGGACTCTCCAAATTGCCCATCACCGGAGCTTCCTTCGGCAATGGCAACCCTAATTTCTTCGCGAAACTCAATTCATTCGCGTAAATTTTCTCGAACAAATCGCCATAAACCTTATAAAACCCGCGCCCCGAGTTCGAGTAACCAGAATAAACAGAATTCGAGAAGAACGAGAACAAATCGGGCACTAAACTCGACGAACCGCTTGTAGAGGTACTCGATGAGAATAGGATTTGGTTGCGGTGCGAGTCGTACCAGGCGCGCTCTTTCGTGTCGGAGAGAACCTCGTAGGCGTTGACGAGCTCTTGGAAAGCGGCGGTGGCTTCGGCTTCGGGAACGCCGCTTTTGACGAGCTTGTCCGGGTGGCGCTGGAGTGCGAGGCGCCTGTACGCAGATCGAATTTCGTCGGGGGTGCAGTCGCGGCTCAGGCCGAGGACTTCGTACAGGCATCGCTTCTCCGAGGACGCCATTGTTTGTTGTTAATGTTACCTGTTGTAAGAATAGGTTTGATTTTTCTGAATTTATATGTCAGGGTTTGAGAGTGCTTTTGGACTCTGTTCACCATGTTAGGACTTAGGAACCAATTCCAAGTGCGATTTGGATTTTGGAAACGTTACTACATTGTTAAGAAATCAAACAAAATTAATTAAGAAAATTAATTTCATTTTCAATATCACTTATTTTTAATAATTATTACGTAAAAGTAAAATTGTCTCGAACTATTTGGAGAGATAGACAAATTGGGTAATTTTCCATGTTCAATTCTTGCATTAAAATAAAATAATTACACCATCTTTTTGTTTTTTAAAACAAATTCACATGTATAAATGGATTGGACTAGGTTACTAATAGAATTTTAATGGGTCGAAGCCCAACTAACATTATTAATTCGCAAGTACAAACCAACACTTAACAAAATAGAAAAATACGTTTCTATCCAATTAAAATTAAAGATATTATCAGGTAATTTACGAAAAAATATTTTCTCAGCCGTCCCTTCACCGCGGCCGCCGTCGCCGCTTTCCTTTTACCGGCGCTCTCGTCTCGCTCTTCTCTCTCTCCTCTCCCGCCGTGCTGCCGCCGTCTCAGCTTTCCTTTTACCGGCACTCTCATCTCGCTCTTTTCTCTCTGGCTCGTCTCTCTCTCTCTCTCGCTGTTCTCCCCGCACTCCCGCCGTGCTGCAGCCCACTCCGCGCACATAACACTCAGGTAGGCCTCTCTTCCGGGATTGTTTATCATTTATTTTTCTTATGAACAGAATGAAAATATCTGGCTTGTTTTCTACTCTTTGGTGTAAAATGTTTCTTCGTGAAACATATGTATATTTGAATAATCTTGGAAGTAATTCAATTGGTCATTTAAACCCAAACCCAAGCCAACCCGCCCATTTGCCACCCCCTCACGAGATATATATTTAGGCCTCTTCTTCTTTCATCAGGAGTTTTTATAATTGATTAGGTTGATGACTCTCAAAGCATTCCGTAAAAGTTGCTGAATTTTTAGTTTATGTCCAGTTTTGGTGATTGAAAGCTGGAGAATTACTGGGTTCTTTGAATTATAGAGCTGAAATTTTCTGTAAATTCGCTGGACTAATTAACTTGTTTTGTTGATTGCTTTACTTAAAAGTTTTATATTACTTTGAAGTGCTGAAATTTTCTGAATGTTTTGTGCTTTTGCTGAATTTCGTGAATTTGTTTAAACTGAATGCTGATATTATGTTCCACCATGTACTTGTAGTTGCATTGTATATATTTTAATATCTTCAAATTTTCTGTTGAGTTAATTTGATTTAATGCTGACATTGATCGATTGAATGCCGAATTTCGTGTTGTTTGCTCAAGTTTTGTTTTTCACTTAATGTTAGGATTTGCTGCACACACTAAGGAAACAGTATATCATTTATTAGTTAAACGAGTCCCTAATGTTTGTTTCTTCACCTCTCCAGGAAACAAAAGAAACCACTGAAAAGTTGAAAACCGCTATTCCTTATGCTCCAGTGGACGAAAGCTCTAACGAGTGTATGATATAAAGCTTCTTCTATAATGGGATGCGAGTTTACCTCTATAAATATGCGAAACCCACCCCAGACTCTACTCCAAGGCATCGTATCAACTCTCCATGGAGCATCCGGAAGGTACTCGACATTTTTCCCGAGTGGAAACCAGTGCTTCTCTTTGCTTGGCTTCCGCTCCTCCATTTCTACTGCTGCTCTAAGAACTATAGAAAATAGCAATTTGGAGTTTATTTATAGAAGAAACCCAGAAAAAGTACTGCCTTCACATGAGTTAAAAGAACAACATAATTGCAATTTACAAACTCCAGTTGATAGGGGAATGAGAAGTAGTAAAAGGTCCAAAGGAAGTCCGGAAAGTAGATTGAATGGGAAAAGGAAGCTTATATGGTATTCAGAGATGTTGAGAAATTGTGCTGCTGAAATGTGTTTGTGTGAAGGTAAAGTGATTCATGGCCGAATCATTAGAACTGAGGTGGAACCTGATGCACACTTGTGGGTTTCTTTGATTAATTTCTATGCAAAGTGTGGTTCTCTGGAACTTTCACGCCATGTGTTCAACCAAATGCCGTTGAAAGACGTGGTATCATGGACTGCTTTGATATCAGGTTCTGTAGCTCAAGGGAAAGGGGTTGAAAGTGTTGAGTTGTTCTCTGAGATGAGGTTGGAGGATGTGAGACCTAACGAGTTCACGTTGGCCACAGTTTTGAAGGGTTGTTCAATGTCATTGGATGTGGAGTTTGGTAAACAATTGCATGCAGAGGTGGTTAAAAGTGGCTTTATATCGGATGTTTTTATTGGTTCAGCTTTAATTGATCTTTACTCCAAATGTGGGGAGATGGATTATGCAAATGATGTTTTCTGTATGATGCCAGAAAAAAATGTTGTATTGTGGAATTCTTTGCTTAATGGTTATGCACAAGTGGGACATGGAGAGGCAATCTTGCGGTTGTTTTGTGAAATGGTAGAGCCGGAGATGAGGTTTAGTAATTACACGATGTCTATTGTTTTAAAAGGACTTGCTAACATTGGTGATTTCAAAACTGGACAAGCAGTCCATTCGATAGTGATCAAGATTGGAGGTGAACTGGATGATTTTGTCAGGTGTAGCTTGGTTAACATGTACTCTAAATGTGGAGTGGCTAATGATGCCCTTAAAGTGTTCAAGTCTATTAAAAATCCTGACGTAGTTGCATGGAGTTCGATTATCAGTGTATATGATCAGCAAGGTTTGAAGGAAGAAGCAGCCAAATTGTTCTCCTTAATGAGGCATTCTGATATGAAGCCTAATCAGTATACTCTCTCAAGTCTTGTTAGTGCTGCCACTGATTTGGGTGATCTGGGTTATGGTCAAAGCATCCATGCATGTGCCTACAAATTCGGTTTTGAATCTGATGATTTGGTCAGTAATGCATTGATTGGAATGTATATGAAATTTCGATTAATTTATGATGGGTACAGTATATTCGATAAAATGACTGATCGGGATGTAGTTTCTTGGAATGCTCTTCTGTCTGGATTCCATGATGAAGATTCTGATACGGGAATCCGGATTTTCGAGCAGATGCTTACAGGAGGTTTTAAGCCCAACATGTATACGTTTATCAGCACTCTGCGGTGTTGTTCAAGTTTCTTGCATGTTGAATTTGGAAAGCAAGTGCATGCCCACATAATTAAAGATGACTTTGTAAATTGTGGATACGTTGCAACTGCTTTACTTGACATGTATTCCAAGTGTGGGTGCATGGAAGATGTGGAAGCAATTTTTAGCAGATTAACCGAGAAGGATGTCTTTAGCTGGACTGTACTCATTTCAGGTTATTCACAGACTGATCAGGGAGAAAAGTCTGCACATTTTTTCAATCAGATGCGTCGAGAAGGTTTTACTCCTAATGAGTTCACTCTTGCTAGCTGTTTGAGAGGTTGCTCTGGGATTGCAAGCCTTGAAAATGGCAGACAATTGCATTCCCTGGCAATTAAAGCTGGGCAGTCAACTGATATGTTTGTAGTTAGTTCATTGGTTGATATGTATGGCAAATGTGGATGTCTTGATGATGCAGAAACATTGTTTAACGGTGTTCCATTAGGTGATACAGTTCTATGGAATACAATAATATGTGTGTATTCTAAACATGGAGAAGGTGAAAAGGCCCTTCAAGAATTTAGGAAAATGATGGATCAAGCAGTGTTGCCTGATGGGGTTACTTTCATAGGGATTCTTTCTGCATGCAGCCACATGGGATTGGTTGAAGAAGGGAGAAAGCATTTTTACTCAATGCATGAATCTTATGGAATTACTCCGGGTATTGAGCACTATGCTTGCTTGGTCGATGTACTTGGTAGAGCAGGCAAATTTGATGAGGTTGAAAGCCTGATTGAGCATATGGAGCTAACTCCAAACGCCTTGATCTGGGAGAATGTTCTCGGCGCGTGTCGAATCCATGGAAATGTTGAATTAGGTGAAAAAGCTGCTGAGAACCTTTTTGAAATGGATCCTGAAACAGATTCAAACTACATTTTGTTATCTAATATATATGCTAGTAAAGGGAGGTGGAAAGATGTTTCTAAAGTGAGGGCATCCATGTCGAGTAAGGGCATAAAAAAGGAACCTGGTTGCAGCTGGGTTGAGGTTGATTCTCAAGTTCATGTCTTCTTATCTCAGCATGTGTCACATCCAAGGCTGTCGCATATCCATAAGAAATTGGAGGAGTTGAGAGAAAGAATTACTGAAGCAGGATATGTGCCCGACACAAAGCACTTACTCCATAATGTGACTGACAATGAAAAAAGAGAGAACCTTCTTCATCACAGCGAAAGGCTGGCTTTAGGTTTTGCTCTTGTAAGCAAGGTCAGTGGTGGAAAAATCAGGATCTTCAAGAACCTTCGGATCTGTGGAGATTGTCATGAATTTATGAAGTTTGTATCCGGTACCATAACTCAAGAGATTGTAGTTCGTGACAGAAACCGCTTCCACCACTTCCGCCATGGCTCGTGTTCTTGTAAGGATTATTGGTGATTTTGTTGATGACCCTATTTGAGACTGTTAGCATCAGCTTCTGAAGTTGCACAAGTTTTTGGTTGAAGAAACAGAATTCGCTTTTAAAAGTATCAGACCCTCTTGGAAGCAGGTAGCCTTCCAGCCCGATTGTTTTCTGCCTTGTTTTGCAAACTTAGCATCTGTCAAATAAACTTTTTTGTAGCTTATTGCCATTTACATGAAAATCTTATAGATTGCAAGAATTTCTAATGTGCAGGTGAATGTGCATTCTTTGAAGGAATGGGAGTTGTATATAATGTTGTTGTGTTTTTTTAAAGCCAATTTCCTTCCATTTGATTTAACAGGTCAGTATTTTTGAATGGCTAGTAATGGTTTTGAACAAAAGTAGTTTCATTGTTTGTTTGTTGCTTGATTTGGAAAAAACATATGTTGTGGTTTTCTTGATTTTCTTTATTACTACTTTGGAAGTGCTTAAATCTTTGTTCTGGTAATAGCTGAAACAAAACAAGTATGGGAGCTCAACAATGACATGATTTATGGTGTGTGTGAGAGGGAGGGAGGGAGGGACTTGAAAGGTGAATGCTGTTGATTACGAAATCTGTGACCGATATAGTTGAAATATTGTTTCCATATTGACTGATATTTTCCTTTAATATGTGATGGCAGAAGTGAGGTGATGGATTAGGTAGATTTGTAACTTAATTGGATCAAGGTTATTTTCCTTTAATACTGTAAGTTCAGCTTATCTTTTGGCTCATCTGGCCTCTTGTGCATGATTTATTTTCCTTTGCTGTATTGTTACTCATTACGAATATATATTGTGGTTTGAAGATAAATGTTCATCTGTTGAAAGTAGGGTTTTGTGGGAAAAAGTCGAATTTGATGAACAATGCTTCCAATTTGGTTGGATGGGCTCTGGTCTTGAAGGTATTGCTTTTGCATATTAAGTGTTGCAAGTATAGAAACATAATCTTGTCCTTGCTACTTAAATAGTTCCTTTATTTCTCTCCTTCTTTCTCATCAGAAATTAAACTGTAACAGCGAGGTTTCAGTAAGCATGAAATCAGAGGCTGCCAAGGGGAAACTTCTGGAGTGCTACCAAGAAGCTAAATGTGGTATTTTGTTAGTTAATTTGATGTTTCTAAAAAATCTTTTAAAGTAAATTTGAATTCCACAATTACACAACAGGTTTTGACAAGTGCTAGAGTAAATTATGATGGAATATAAAAATAGTGTCTTGTACATCACAGACTCACAGTTCTTGTTCTCATCTGAGTAGACTTTCTTAACAGCAAAGAAACAATGATCATTATCTCCCAAAGCAGAGCCTTTCCCAGGCATACCTACCATATATTCCCCTAAGGTACACATCATACATCTGTATAATACATCCATGGATAGAATACGAAATGAAACATAAGATTTGATCTGAGTTTATTATAAAGGCTCCGACTGAACCACATTGCAAATGGTGCTTGAAAGTTTAATGGGATATGGTCTCATGTTCATTTGAGAGAAATAGAGAAATTCTGCAATTGAGCTTGATTTATTTTTTTCTGAATCCCACTTAGATGTGCTTGTGTGTATATGTGCATAATATGACTAATATAAAAAAGTTTGAACCCATGTTGTGATCTACGGTGGAAATATACTGAATGTGATCATAAATAAGAGGATAACAAACATTTAATGTATAAGTAGTCTATTTTGTTCGATATTGGCCTTATTTGCCTCCATCTCATTATTTTAGGTTAAATGCGAACTGGACGACCAAGTGCAGGAAAAGTAGGGAAGTTTAATGAAGAATAGCCCTAAAGCAAAAAGACCTATGAATCATGTAGAAAAAAGGAACAGGAAAGGGGAAACAATAATTTAATTACTAATGCTACTCAAAATTTCAGTGTTCTTCGGCTCGTTGCGGTCATCGTGGACAAGTAAGACGCAGATCTGTTCATTATCAACTCAGGTTGGTGATGTCAAATATCTTGACCAAATTTATTGACCTGGATTGCAATTTAATTTATGGATTTTGTGAAATATTTGGGTTTCTGATGTTGGGTCTTTTCGTCGGGGGCAAAAAGATTGGGTCTTTTTGAGCTGACTGGTGGAAGTTTGTGTATTTCAAGTAAGTACTTGTTTGCTGGATTGACAATTGGTGTGCAAATAGTTCTACCATGATAGATGTTAGCATTTATTTGCTACAATTTGTGTGTTTTTGCTTATGTTAGATACGCATACAAAGAAAATTTGTGTTTTTGTATACACTGCACTTGGACAGTATATGGATTTCATTTTGACCAAAAAATATAAGTATATGGATTTCATTGAGTTGTTGTCAATGGCTCCAAGTATATGCTTGTATGGCCCAAAAATATATGTATTTAATGCATAATTTGGGTATATAGGAGAATTTGCTGATGTGTTGCTGTCCAAGAGAATCTGTTGCTGTCAAATGTTTGCTCAAAATTGATAATTGAGATTGAGCAGGAGTGGTTGTAAGATGCCGAATCAGAGAGTATTTTGGGATATAATTTGGTGGCTGTCTATGTGCTGCTACCTGGTGGACATTAATGTTGCTGATATATGGTGAATTCGATTGGAGAAATAACTAAGCTGCATCATATTGTGTATTGGTATTTAAATCATACAACAAAGGCACTATCAGAAAGGGTTAAAGTTCTGAATTAAACTGGGCTTTAAGTCTTACGGATATTTGCATTTAGATGTTTGGAAGTAGCTGTTTTGCATCTTGGTACTTAGAAACCATGATGTGTGTATAATGGAGTATTAACTATGTTCTGTTCATCTCTGGGTGTTTTTCCTCTATATACTGTACAATCAAGTTATCTATGGATGATTTGGACGCAATTCAACCAACTTCCTCGTATTAATGCTGATAATAATTGTAACTATTGCAGTAAGGGTGATTGTTGATCGTGACATCCAGGCTTTGGATGAACAGGTTTCATCATTATGCTCCTGCTCTTTCCTATTAGTTTCTCCTGCCTTTGAGAAACTTCACAGATTTTATGTAAAGGATAATTACGAACCCCTTCCCACCTGGTTAACTTAAAAATCTAACACACCATCCAAACCTTGAAACCTTACGAGTACTTCTCTTAGTTTTTACGGCATTTATGTTCGCACCTTGAAAATTTATAAAACTTACCCTGAGGTTTATAAACATTACGAATATCCCCTAAAACTAACGGAAAATGGTTGGCTTTCATTGACTTTGGGGTTATTTGTAACGTTTCAAGGTTTGGATGGTGTTTGCGAATGTTTTGCAAACCTCAGGGGGCTATCCGTAAAGTTGGGAGATTTGGATGGTTTTTTGGTAAAAAGTGCAAACCTCGGGGTGGTATCCGTAAATGCCCCTTTATAAAATAAGAGTGCTATTTTAGCTTCTGACTTGCTTTTTTTAATTAGATATCAATTAACATTCCATCAGGAACTTCATGGACGTACAGTAAGGGTGAATTATACAAATGAAAGGACGTGTCTCGCAGGCAGAGGTGGTGGTGGTGGTTTTGTTGGGAACTACGGTGGTGGAGGTTATGGCAGTAGTTCAATTTTTCACTCTGGGGTCAATTGTTATAGCGGTGATGGTCAAAATTTGGGTGGTGGTGGTGGTGGTGAAGAAAGCGGCCGTGGTGGTGGTGGTGGTGGTGGTGGTGAAGAAAGCGGCCGTATGGGAGGTGCTAAACTGCTAATGAAGGTTTAGGTAAAGATGATGGCTTGGGATGAAACAATGCTGCTGATAGAAGGGCATAACAAAATGTCCTCTTTTATTTGGTTTGGTAGAGAAACTTATCGAAGCTGCATTGGAACTCATCACGTTACTTGGGTATTTTGTCCGTTCGCAATAGGAAGAAACATCATGATAGTATAGATATAGATTAATGATAAATAACCAGCCCAATTCTCATATAAGTAACTTGGATTGGTCAATTGTTATGTCAGAAAAAAAAAAAAAAAGAACTAATGTTAGGTAGACTACTTTATTAGAGTACTGCTACTTGTAAAACAGGTGAAAATTACCTGCAAATACTGGGTAGGTTGTGATTACTTGCTACCTGTTATATAGGTATAATTATAAAATTTAATTTAATAATCTCTTAAAATTTAATTATTATTTCCTCCACTATTGTTTTTCTACTAACAAAATGGATCCTCAACCTTCTACGTTCATTTCATCGGCATCTTTAGTCGCCGCTTGAGTCGGCAGTTCTGATAATGAGCGCCGCTGCTAACACGTCTGAGATGAGGAGACAGAGAAGGGAAGTATTTTGCCATTGTTTTTTTGTGAGGGTTCGTCCCTCTTCTTGTCTAGGGTTTCATAGAGGGAGAAATTAGAGAATTCAAAATCAAAGGTACATTTCTCTTCCTTTTTCCTTTTGTCGTTTTTTTCAAAGATCCTTATGTTCTCCTCTGCAATTACACATAAGAACTCTTTATTTGTTTTCCTTTTGCCAGAATTTCAAATTGTATGTCATTTGGGAGTTCAATCAGTCCAGGTAAATATTTCATCCAAAAGATTAAATTTTGCTGAAATTTTCTATATCTGAGATGTATTCTGGAAAAATTGTCATATTTGTTGCCTGCTTTTGTTCATGTTAGTGCTCAGCCAAGGCTGTGTACGTTCTCGCAAAATCAATTTTGATGAGACCCTTTTTCTTTTTTAAGACATGTAAATAATTTCTTGACGAATTATTGATAAATTCATCACAAATAGACTATAGTTTGACGAGGTTTGTACCCTGCATAAATAATTTTGTACATTAATTATCTTTTTCAAAATGTCCAATCATTTTACATACTCAGAATGAGTGAATAAATTAAGTCGTTTTAATTTATTAGAATATGTGTGAAAGTCATGAAACCCATAACTTTATCAAGGTAGATTATTCTAAGAGATGGTGGAGGGGAATACGAAGTAATAAATGATATTCCCATTGCTTTTCTTTCCTTTCGAAAATATAAAGGTATTCTTTTGCAATTCCCCACATCCTCTCATCGCAATGGAATCACATTTCATTCTTGCCTTGCAGATACTCTTCAGTCTTGGCAGGTTACACATATACAACTCTTTTAACTTGGGAAAAATGACGACATCTGCTTCTCCTTCTCCTTGCTCTATTATCTCTTCTATTTCTTCACAAAATCCAACATAAATTTCTTCAATGTTTGGGAGTTCCGACCCTGTTAATCCCAATTTCTTCATCTTAGGACAGTGAGAAATATCCAATTTTGTGAGAGATGAAAATACAGCTTGTGCAGGTACTGTAGGTAATGCCACCCCAGCTCCAGCTCCTATTTCCTGCTTCTCCATGATGCACTCTATTCCATTACAATTAGCAATTTCCAAATTGTTGAGGGATTTGGGATTGTTAAATTTTGGGAAATCATCCAATAAGCATTTGCTTAGACCCTTACACTGCCGAAATCGAAGGCAATTAATGTTGTCCGGCAACATAATAGGCATATCCTCCTGGCTAAGGTTGCACGCGCTCAAAATAACTTCATTGATATCATTTTTAATGAAGTCGTCAGAATAAATGTGAAAAGAATATTTTCCCACTTTGATGGCAACCTTAATCAACCTGCTTTGACTTTGACTTTGACTTTGTTGTCAGTTTCACAAGCTGCACATACTCAACTCAAATAACAGTGGCCAATTCCTTCATCAACTACACTACAAAAGGGTAGAATAACTGTGCAAAATGCTTTTTACTCGTAAACTTTTTTTTTTTTCGGAGAAGAAGCAATGGCGATATCGAGGAAAATTAAGTAGGATATTAAGTGGACGCCGAAAGCTTAATTAAGAAATTTGAGGTTCAATAAATTAATTAGTCTTGTACCAAAGTCTAGAAATTGTCTAGTTGTAACCACGGTTCCATTATATTAGAAATTGTAAGTGTAATCCCATTATTTATACAAGAGCCGCAAAGGTTGTCCCCGCCAACATTAACCAAACTATAAAAAATGGCATGTAAAGCGTGCCATGTGTTTGTTAATTCTAACTTGTTGTGTGGGGGGTTTGACATGAAGTTGGATAGAGGAAAAATTCACCTGAGTCGGCACTTCACTTCCATCTACGTTTTATTTTTTTTCTTAAGAAATTCAGGTGGGTTTCACCTGAAATACATGTTCTTAGAATAAGTTTGAACTTGAACCCTTATTTAAAAAAATTAAAAAACAAACATAGTATCAAGCTCCAGTCAATTAAAAAACAAATAAAATTGATGTGTAATTATGGAAAGAAGAAACAATTATGTGCACACTGATGTTATTCGACTTTTGCTGGGAATTAGAAGAAGAAGTGGGAAATTTCTGGGAATTTGATGGCCTTAATCTTAGCATCTAATAAAGCAGACCACGTGAAAAGTTCAATAGTTAATAAAAGGAGAAGAGATCAAGACTAATTGCAAAGTAACTACAGAGATCAATTTGTAATTTGACATAACTTAAAGGAAACAGGTACATAATGTATTAGATCATCTGAGTATCATTTCTCCATAAGTATTAAGTACATATTTTTGCTAAAGAAACTACAAATAAGACAATTACAAACAGATAGGAATTCATTAAAATGAAGCCGATGCGTTTAGTTATTCAGAAATTCTCCGACTTCTTCTAAAGCATTCCTCCATTCCGAAAGCTCAGAAACCCCTCTCATTCCCCGAGCCAGTTCGATAATCCCTTTAGGCAATCCGCCACACTTTTCCACCATCGACTTTGCAGTCTCTTCTACTCCAGAAGCAAAAGCTATCTCATCATCTTCTTTGAATTTCTCTTTGAACAACTCCCACGCCTCATCTCCGCTTATCCTCTCCACTTTAATACTTCTATTGCAACCAATACGGCGACACACATCCGAAGCCTGACTTGTTATGATCAACTGACAACCCTCCACACCAACTGGATATCCCATTCTCTCCAAATCCACACTTTTGCATACATTATCTACTATCAGTACAAAACCCGCCCTTAGTTTTAGAGCTCGATTCACTTCAGCTGCTCGTTTCTCTGGCTCGTGAGCTTCGTGGATGAATGTTAGGCCTATGGCTTTGGCTATGTCATCTTGCAGCTTGTTTATGCTAACAGCTTCTTCAGAAACTGTCATCCAATAAACACGATTTTCAGTTTCTTCTAAAACTAAGTCGTGGATATGCATTGCTAAAGCTGTTTTGCCCGCTCCAGCTATCCCGTGAATCCCGATAATCGGGACTTTCTCGACCAGCAAACAGTCCCTTATTTTCCCCAAATTTGCCATAAATGTTTGACCGGACAATTTACTCGTCACAATCAATGGAAATCCCCTTGTAAGTTGAGGAGCATCGAGTACGAGTCCATTGAAATGCTGACTTTGCTCGACGAGAATCTCCACTCTTGAATTCAGTTTCGCCACTCGATCTCCGCTCAGAAGCCGATTTATGAATCCTTTTTCGTGTATCTCGCTTTCTAGTCTGAGAAAGTCTGCTTCGATTTCACGCACCATCTCTAACCATTTCTCCACTTCTCTTTTTCTCTTCTTTCTCCCAGATACCTCTCTGTTCTTTATTTCAGTCTCCAAATCAGATGCTCTGATGCTCAATTTTCTCGAGTTTGCTTTCAGTTGTTGTAATTTGCTATTCAATTCAATCACGCTAAGCCCAGTATCTGCGACATAATCTACCAACTTATCCCCAGCCTTGGAGAAAAATGAATCTGCTATATTCTTTAGCCTCTGAAACATGTTTTTTACTGGTTCAGCCATTTGCCCTGCGTATGAACAAGAGATGGATTGTATACACTTAAGTAGAAAGATGAAGAATGAATGGAAGCAACAATGAGGGATTTTGAGATATAATTGCAGCAAATTACAGAAACTGGGAGACAATTGTGAGTTGAATAAATGAAAAGACTCCCTTAATTTCCTGGAAGGAGACTAGGAAATGACTCAGAAATGCTAAGGATCTCCTGTTTCGCTTTCCTGTTGCATCTTCTGTTACACGGTCTAGATTGCTCCACGTCTGTATTTGACAGAAAATTTACTTAACGGCTGATTGGAAATATTTACAAAACAGAGCGACTGTCAAAACATTCCATCCTGGTCTTCCCCGAACATGAATTTAAGCCATGATTTTTTTTTTTTTTTGTAGAAACAAGAAATAGTACATGAACAACATGGGCACGGGGAGACAACTTATAATTCTTGTAGCAAAACTCCTTTTTTGAGCATTTTTCTCCATCAATGGAGAACTATTATCCCTTAATGGATAATAGTTGTTTAGTGGGATTCTCTGCAAAACTCTGTGGCGCTGGCCGGTTTGTTAAAAAAAACATGCTTCACTAAAGAAAATGGTGAAATATATCTGAATTAATATTTAAAAAAGTATATATTATTAAATGAATTGTTTTGTGACCTTTCGGATACTAGAATTTTAAAATAATCATAATGTGAATTTTGATAAAATTAATTTCAAAATATATATCAATTTAGATACTCTTATCAAATATATAAAATATTATGCATCACTACATTTCAAAGTTAAATAAAAAGTACATATTCTCAATCATTGTAAAATAATAAAAATATTCAATTAATGAATAAGAAATTTTACTTAGAAAAATAAAATGTATAAAAAATTATGTATTTAACTATAACTTCAATCAAAATATAAAATGAGCTAACAATTAAAGATATATTAATTATATTTAAATATGATAAATAATAATTCCTATACAATATTACTTATTTTTTCTTTCATGTCAAAAATTCTATAAATATATTTTCATAAATAATATTTTTGAAATTTTAAATAAATAATTATACCACACGCGCTTTGCGCGTGCTTTTTATTAGTCTAATAGTAAATGGGACAAAGCGATATTTTATGTATCATAGAGTGCATATTTATAATTTTTTTCATTATGGTTTAGAAGGCAGAGTTCAGGGTATGACTGGCTCAAATGAAAAAAATGTAGTTTAGGAACCAATTTTGATGAGTCGATCAAAAGTAGAAAAGACCTATAATTGAGGGACAAAAATAAAAATTTTCCATAAATTAAATCATTTTTATTAGAACATGTGTCACGATCCCCGGGCGCGGAGAGGAGAACCCACCCTCACGACGGCGACCGTTGGACGCGCGGGTATAAGCTTCGAATCCACTGTGCACAACCCTAAAGTTTGGCTTAGGAAGCACTTGCCAAAAGGGATTAATCCATATTGGTTGTACATGAGTTCTAACTTATAAACCCTTCAAATTACATGTTCATTTCCGATGTAGGATAAGAAATGCACTCTCACGGCCTTGCAACACCCCGTGAGGGGAGGCCGTGCGTATCCTTTCCACACGGGCTTGCGACACGCCGTGCAGCAGCCCGTGTGACTCTCCTGAACCATTCTCTTTTTTACGCTGAATATTTCGGGGCATTACAACATGTGTGGAAGTTATGACACCCATAAACTTAATAATAAAATTATTGGAGTTAAGTTTTGGTATAGACATCAATTTGACATGATAAATTATATAGCAAATATTAGTGATTGAACTCGAGAAAGTATATTAACTAACCATTGGGGTTTGGCTCAATTACCACTATATATTACTTCTAACAAGAAAGTCTGGATTCAATTCATTGCAATAACAAAGGTCGGTGGACGATTACTTGCAATAAAAGGAGTTTATGTGCATGAATTTTTTTTTAAAAAAAAGAACTCCATAAAGTATATTGGAAAAAGAAAAAAAAGGCAGAAGGAAGAAATTGAGAAGGTGGTTCCAGGTTAATGATAAATAGAATGTCCATATAATCATTTAAGGGTAAAGAAATATCAGGTGCTCATGAAAATAGAATAGAAAAATACATTGAATCTCATACATATCATGTTTCATAAATCATAAATAAACAAATTTACAGAAGGGCAGAAGGAGTTGTTCGTGTGATGGATGATCCCACTCCAATGAGTCCCACCATTCTTCTGAGTATCTATCCATCCAGATTCTTTTAAGAGTTGGTGGAGGGGAATACGAAGAAATAAACGATATTCCCTTAGCTTCTCTTTCCTTTCGAAAATATAAAGGTATTCTCTTCAATTCTGGACATCCTTTTATGAAAATTTCCTTAATGGAATCACATTTCATTCTTGCCTTGCAGATACTCTTCAGTCTTGGCAGATCATAGAGACGCAAAGATTTTAACTTGGAAAAAAGGACGACATCTGCTTCTCCTTCTCCTTGCTCTATTATCTCTTCTATTTCTTCACAGCCTCTAACCATAATCTCTTCAAGGTTTGGGAATTCCGTCTTTATCTCACCACAGCCCCAAATATCCAAATTTGTGAGAGATGAAAATATAGCTTGTACAGGTGCAGGCAATGCGACTCCGATGTCAACTCCTATTTCCTGTTTCTCCATGATGCACTCTATTCCATCACAAAACTCAATTATCAAAGTCTCGAGGGAATTGGGATTGTTAAATTTTGGAAAATCATCCAATAAGCATTTGATTAGACCCTCACACTCCACAAGTCTAAGGTATTGGACATTGTCTGACAACATAATAGGCATGTCTTCTTGGCTAAAGTTGCACCCCTGCACAGTAACTTTATTATTATTATTTTCAACAAATCTATCCTCAACCCTGGGATTGAAATTTCCCACTTGGATGCCAATCTTAAAGAACTCGATCTGATTGTGTTGTCTAGATCTCATCAATCTATTAAAATCAGAAACATCATTCACTCGTCCTTGAAACTCCTCTAGTTGTTCCAACCTCTCGAGCTCTTTTACTGGTGCAAGTATATGATATGGAAGATGAAGACATTGAAGATATGGGAATTTCAGTAACAAACCTTTTGGTAGCATCATCAATCGCATACTCCCCAATGAGAGGAAGTTGAGATTGAGTAGATTTTCCATCCCTTGGGGCACTTCCTTGATTGCTGTATTTGAGAGGTCCAATGCCTTTAGTGCTTTAAGCCTTCCCAAGTTAGGCACGTATACGAGCATCCAACAATTTCGAAGAAGCAATGCCTTAAGGCTTACCAACTCAGATAAAGCATTTGGCAACTTCGTAATTCCATTATTGGACAAATCAAGAACACATAAGCTATGCATTTGTGAGAAAAATGAATCTCCAATAAACTTCAAAGACCCACCCTTTTGCTGCAAACATAATGTGGAGAGATTAGGACAATTTGGTGACATTCCATCTGGACTTTCCTTTATGGCGTTCCACATCAAGGACATCTTCTCTATATCCTTATTCCAATATTCCTCTTCATTTGGAATATGCTTCAGTCTACACCCAGCTAATACCTTATATTTTCCTTCAGTAATCTTTAGTGCCATAGCTCTTACTAGATCATGCATCTTCACACAATCATAGATGCCGAGAAAATCTCTAACACTTTCAAGTAAACAAACATTGACCAGTTTATTCAGAATAGTATGACCTTCATCCACTTGTATTCCCCAACCCTTTCTTTTATCCACCAACCCCTCTGAAATGAATTTCCTCACTAATTCATTTCTATTTATTGCACAATCTTCAGGATACAAACAACAATAGAGGAAACAATGCTGTAAGTTTGTGAACTCTTCGTTACTTTTTTGTCGTATTTGATGTTTTGGATCCAGACGATCAAAACTATATTTAAGTACTTTAAATACCTTATCCTCCATGTCATCATGAGCAAATTTCTGTAGTTCCTCCAGCGCATATCTCCAGGCATGAATGGAAGTCTCGCCCCTCATGCTGCCAGCCAACGTGATTATCCCAAGGGGCAAACCATCACACAATTCTGCCATAGACTTTGCAATTGTTTTTACATCAGGAGAATGTGTTGTGATCTCTTGTCCAAGCTTTTCACTAAATAAGTTCCACGACTCATCTTTGTCAAGTGTTTTGATTGAAATCTCTTGTTGGCAACCAATTTGATGACACACGGTCAAGGAGCGAGTTGTTATAATCAATCTACAACCTTTCAAACGAAGTGGATCTCCCACCTTTTCCAAACTGATATTTTCCCATACATCATCCAATATCAGAACAACATTCTTTCTCAGAGAGGATAGTGCTCTGTTCAATCGAGCAGCTCTTTTGTCCTCATCGTTCTCATCTGAAAGGTCGAGTCTTAACACATGGGCTATTTTATCTTGCAACACCCTTATGCTAGACTCCTGAGAGACTGTTACCCAAAACACACAATTTTGATTTTCTTTTACAAGCTTGTTGTTTATGTGCCTTGTCAAAGTCGTCTTGCCCACACCACCCATCCCGTAAATCCCAATGCTCTTTACATTATCATCTCTCAAGAACACCCCTATTTTCCCCAAATTCTCTTCAAACGCTTTACCAACCAATCTAGTTGTCAGCAATTCTTCCCCTCTAGTTTCACGGGCAGCAAGTAGGAGCTCACCAAAATGTTTACTTTGCTCAATAAGTTGGTCTACTCTTTCTTTCAATTCTTCTGCTCGATCTCCGCCCAGAAACCTTCTAACAAATCCTTCTGATTGTACTTCACTTTCCAATTTACCGATTTCATCTCCAAGCTCTTTTACCTCTTCCAACCAATTCTCAACTTCTCTTTTTCTTTTCTTTTTTCCTGATAGCTCCGCATTCTTGATTTCCTCATCTACGTCAGTGGCTTTAGCACTCAATGATCTTAAGTTTCTTGCCAGAGCTTGTAAAGTAGAATTGTAGTCTGTAATGCCCCTCACAGTGTGCTCTGCATAATCGAACAACTTCTCCCATAGCTTAGACAAAAAGGAATCAACAATTTTCTCCAGCATGTCGACCATTGTATTTCCTATACACAATTCAAAATAGAATACAACAACATTTATGTTATACAACTAACAATTGCAAGTGAATTCTAGCTCGTACAAACAGCATTCTTCAAACATGCTATCCTTAGCATTACCACTATTATGTTCACTCCTTTTACGTCAAAACTTGGTTTCTATCAAAACTATTGCATGAGAATTAAAAAGTAGGAAACAATAATGGCAACTTATTTTAATTTGTAGTAATCACAATTGGTTCTCAAGTCTAACTTGTTAAATAAAAAATTTATTCATATAATAAACTAAGGATAAATTATAAGCTAGCATATCACTTTATAATTAGCATCTTTGTAAATTTAAATTATTATTTACGTACAAATGTAAATTTGAGAATTGAAGTTCTAATTTAGTACTTCTTAAATTATATTGAAAATAGAGGAAAAATGAGAAGAAAAAAAAGTAATATTTCCATAGAAGAGGGGAAAAGTTGAGGTGCAAAAATTGTTTAGGAACTTCATTCATCTAAACATAAATTTTTTTGGTTAAATTCATCTAAACATAATAAACATTTGAACTATTTCATTTTACTCATAATTCACTAAATAAAAACTTTTATTCTACATTTACCCTAATTGCAAGTTATTAATTAAAATACTAATTTAAGTCATTATTGAATTAATACATGTTATTACCATAATTTTCAGATTATCACATGATTCTTTAATTACGAATATCATAACCTTTTCTTTTTTAGCAATCAGCCAATCACCCACTAGTAAGATCAAGCATATTAAATTAAAGTAGTGTAAGATTAATTTTCATCAGAAACCTGAAGCTACAATTGACAAAATTGTTAAAAGAATAGAAAATATCGAATTGAGTCACCCGAAATGAAAAGCTTCTCCAAGAAGTTGCAGAGATTTGTAAACTGAGAGCGAATCGGAAGAAATCCGAAGAAAATGTACGTATTGACTGACCGACTGACTGACTTGTGTTTTCAACGAATGATCAAATGGGAAACTTATGAGAATTTTTTATATATGGCCTTTTATCAGCCACAAAATTAAGAAGTTGTCATTGGATAACATATGCATTATTTTTTTTATTTTTTTAACCAGAACCGGCCAACCGACCGTAGGGTTAAGAGGACCCCACCTCGTATATTAAAGCTCTAAATCAGAAAATTTGAAAAGTATATCCGTAAGGCAGATAAAATACAAAGAGCTTAAATGCAACAAAAGAATAAAAATACACAAAAACCGTCCAAGCAATAGACACGAGTTTCGCATCCACCAAGCTGAGTCTATGGCCACAAACAATCTTCTTATATATGCATTATTTTTATGTATTAAAATAAAGGAAATTTTTCACTTTTATTCACCAATTGTTTGACTAGCTAAAATTGGTCCCTAAACTAAACTTTTTTTGTCTGATTTAGTCTTATCTTGAAATCGGTCCTCTAAACCCTAATAAAAAAATTGCAAATATGCCCTCTATTATACATAAAATTTTGCTGTGTCCCCTTGTACTATTGAATTAGTATCAAAACAACCTCTAATAGTACAAAAATAACAAAAAATAAACATTTTTTTTTAAATTCATACACTCATAAGAATAAATATAAGTATGAACTAATATTATAATTCTTGAAATTTTTTGTTTAATCAAATATTGCACACTTTTTTAAATTTATACCCTATAGTATATATTAAGAATGAATAAAATATAAGATTAATTATTTATTATGAAAAATGTTAGGTTTGGGAGGATAATTTATTATTTTCGTGCTATTAAAGATTTTTTTGATACTAATCCAATAGTATAAGGGGACTAAGCGTAATTTTAGATATCATAGAAGGCATATTTGCAACTTTTTGATTAGGGTTTAGATGGTCTAGTTCAGGGTAGGACCGACTCAGATGAAAAAAATATAGTTCAGGGACCAGTTTTGACGAGTTAATCAATTAAGGAATCAAAAGTAAAAAAAACCTATAATTGAGGGACCAAAAATAAAAAATTTCCTAAAGGAAAATTTTCACTTTTTCAATGCAAGATATCAAGTTCAATAATTTTTTTTTTTTTTTCAACATTTATTACTAGTTAAGTGGCCGGGGCCATCTTCGTTGAAATTATCCTCACTTCGGTATGTATCACTATTTATCCAATTCTCCTCAAGTGGAGTGGGTACTAAATACTAATTTCCGGTCAATCTGGGCTTGTTTAGTTTGGATTAATGCAAGCTTTTACATCTAAAGAATACGAATTTGAAAAAAAAGTTTTGAGCATCTTTAAATGACTTCAATATGTGTTACATTCACTATTCCTAAAGTTTAGTGCAACTATAAATTAGTTTCTCTTACTTTAGAAATTATAAAATTTCTCCAAATTCTAACACACTATCTACCATTATATAATCACTTTGGTGTCAAAATCCAGATGTATAAGAATACTTCCTTAATCCCAAAGTAACAGATAGGGATAAAAAAAGAAGTATAATCAAATTATACGTTCAAAAGATCAGTACAAAGCATACACAACAAGAAGAGTTAAAGCAAATTCAAAATGAAAAGATAAAAAAAGAAAATAGTCCCAAGATGAAATGAGTTCATGAGTGCAGCTTCGGTAAGTTTCTCTACCAAACCAAATAAAAGAGGACATTTTGTTATGCCCTTTTATCAGCAGCATAGTTTCCTTCCAACCCATCATCTTTACTTAAGCCTTCATCAGCACCTCCCATAGGGCCGCTTTCACCAGCACCACCAAAACTTTGACCATCACCGCCATAGCTCAAGTTCCCACCACCATCACTTCCAGCTCCGCTTCCATAACTATTACCCCCAGAATTATAACTCGAACCACCACCATAACCACCACCACCACCACCACCACCATAACCACCGCCACCGTAACCGCCGCCGCCATAACCGCCACCACCGTAGCCACCACCACCGCCAGCTCCATAACCTCCACCCCCAAAGCCTCCACCTCCGCCTCCAAAACCACGCGTTCTTTCATTTGCATAATTCACTTTTACCGTGCGTCCATGAAGTTCCTGATGGAATGTCGATCAATATTTAATTAAACAATGCTTGACAGTAAATTACACTAAATAGCACCTATTATAAGAAAGTGTTGGATGAGGAAACCTGTTGATCCAAAGCCTGGATGGCAGCAGATGCCTCCTCAGCAGAAGAATATGTAACAAACCCAAATCCTCTGGACCGACCAGTGTCACGGTCAACAATCACCCTAGCTGCAATAGTTACAATTAATGTCGGCATTAATACAAGTTGACTTGCATGATTGCATCCAAATCATGCATAGATAACTTATTATACAAAATATGAAAGGAGAAACAACAGAGATGAACAAAACATAGTTAACACTACATTATACTCAATGATTCCTCTAAGTACCAAGATGCAAAAACAGCTGCCCAAGTACCTATTACAACACCCATAACTTGCTTTTTCTTTTTTCTTTCAAATAACTTCATTAAAAGGATAGCTATAAAGAACGTAGCTTTCAGATTCACGGCCATGATTTTCAGCCTGCAACACTGCAATAAAAGCTACTCTCATTTCAATTTAATAGCAGAGCAGATCAAAACATCATAATATCAAAGAAACTCCATCTTGGACAAGTTCCACAACATATTTACTAGGCATAAAAAGATATCAGCTAACATCTATTTCTTCAACATGACACTTTCAAATCGTGTTATTTCATCCAATCACCTCTAATATAAGGGACAACCAAGCAGCATACAATAACTACAAAAGAAGCTGGTTGTTGACTTGTTTACTTCATGAAACTCATAATGCAACTTCTACATAATGTATCAGAAATTGTAGTTAGTACTTAGATTGACAAGACACCATTAATGTTTTTATTACCTTCTGCAACTTCGCCGTACTTATCAAAAGCCTCTCTCAAGCTTGTGTCGTCCATGTTGAATGAGAGTCCTGCAACACCAAATGATGAGATGTTATACAAAATTATGGGCAAGAAAAGATGATTTCGTCATACTCATTCATGGGTCTGAAAAGAAGTGTTTATCAGTTGTCACCTCCAACAAAAACCTTCGAAGTTGACATGCATCTTATTGCTTGAATGATGGATGGTTTAATCAATGAGGCTTCCTGATGAATCTGAGTGCTCACAGTTCTCCCTAGTATACTCCCAGCTTTTCTAAAGAAAGCCATTTCTCTGACCTGACACAAAGATAAACAAATTATAGAAACATACTTTATATCCCCAACTCTGGGAAAATCTATAATTTCCAAAAAAAATCATGAATATGCAATAAAGCAGAATAAACAGATATGTTGCCCTCTAACCACAGCTCCTCAAAAGGGCATCCTTTCCAAAAACTTTTACTTCTTAATTAATCATAACAGTTCTATAAAGTGCCGAACAAATGCCCTTCACGGGACAAGGCTTAAATCCATAGCAGAACTAGCTCTACTCCCATAAGCAAACAGCAAAAAAATCATAAAGATTCTATCTTTCAAGACCTTATACCAAGTAATTCAAACGGAGAAACCAATAATGATCAGTTCGTTGGATCTCAAACTATCAGCACATTCTAAATCAAAACAAACAGACATTAAGAAAATCGGAAGAAAAGAAGAGAATCAACACATAATGAACTGTATTCAACGAATAAACATAAATTCCATGCATAAACGAAGGCCGATGCTGGTGTTCTTGAACTAGGGTTCAGGGAAAAGAATGCGAACCTTTTGCTGATCGTTGTTATGTTGGCTCCTTGAGAGAAGTGTAAAACCCTAGACAAAGACAATATGTGTGAGGGTTTTAGCAGAAGAGCACAAATGGGCCAATTATTTTCTGTATTTTTGTAGAGGATTGGTACGAATCGCAGCCGTTGATTCTCGGCATGGAGAGATTTCAACTGTTGGATTGGGGACTTCTGGTGGTTGATATCGTTTTAAGTACACTACTCGCTTTTTTTCAACTACATTTTAGAAAGCGTGCTCACATTGCCATAAATGAATAAAAAATCATCATTTTACCTTTCACAAATGAATACCCTTTAAGTTCATAAAAGGAAAAATTACTCTTAGCCCCAAAAGAGTTTGTTAATTTACAATTCATTACCATCTTATTCAAATAATTACAGTCATATTTCACACATAATTGAATAATTATGAAATACAACACGGATTAGGTTTCCGGTATTTACTTGATGACATCATAAAAAATAAATATTAAATAACGAAAATACTCTTATTTTTCTTATATCATGGGTCACCCCTAAATTTCACTTTAGTGTTATTTGTAATATCATAAATTTCTTTGAAATAATTTTTTCTTTTTAGGGGTATAACGGGTAGTTTATGTAAAAAAGAGAAAATTCTGTTAATTATGAACGGAATTCAAATGTTTTCTAAAGGAACCTAATCTATTGGTGTATTTTATAATTAATCAATTTTGTATGAAGTATAGTTGTAATTATTTGACTATGAGTGTCATAAGTTGTAATTTAGCAAACTGATTTAAATGTAAGTGTAGTTTTTCCTAGAATAGAAGTATCATTTCAGATTTTCATTGGGCATTACATCACTTGACAAAATCTCCAACCACTAAGATATATGAAAGATTCAGGTGATATAGCAGTTATCATGGATATAATGGCACGATTGGTATGTTGGAATGAGTTTAGGTAGTAATTGAATGACTTTAAGAATGAAATGAACATAGGAAATGAATGATATTATTATAGCATTCATATGTTTGGTAATGTTTAAGGAATAAAGTTAGGAATGGCTTAAAAATTCTTAATTTTTTATTCTTATTTTCTGTATATATAATATTAAAAATAGAAATTAGAAGACCTTGAGTACATAAAAAAATTATATATAAAAAATATAATTTAAAATTTTAATTTAATTAATAATATTTTTTAACTATGTTATGTATATAATATTTTAGTCTAACAAAAAAAATGTATATAATATTTTATACTAATATTAAATACGTATAGGAAAAATAGATGGAATTGATTATACATATTACATATTTTAGCTTATATTTCTAAATATATATTTTTATATTTACATAAAATATATAATAATATTATTTTTTTCGTACTTAACTACTTATACATGAATAATTTTTCATAATGAGTTTTAAGTATATGAACTAATTCTCTTTTAGAAGATGTATTCTTTTTTTTTTTTTTTAGATTAATAGATGTATTCAAGTAAGTTGTTGTTAGGATTAGTAAATTTTTTGGAATCGGTTTCGGTAAAAAAACAATCGGTACTTATCGATTTTTACCGAAATCGGATATATATATGTAAGGATGGGCGTCGGACCGGATAATCGGACTTTGGATATCCGAAATTTCGAATAGCATTTTTTGCTATCCGAATCCGATCCAAAAAAGTCGGATATCCAACTTTATGTATCGGATATCCGTTCGGATCAGTATATACGAATGTATTATTCATATCTAACACAAAATTCTATAATTTATGAATAAATAGAAGATATGTTTTATATTTATGTATAACTATATTTTTATATAATTTAATTAATATTTAATGTGTTTATGTAACACCCCAAACTTGAGAAATATGTACCATGTGAGCATTTGTCCCACATAGGAAAAACATAAGTAATGTGAAGGGTTTATAACTGATCTTCCAAGCACAACTACCATGTGGTGCATCACCTTTTGGCAAGTGGTTTCAAGCCAAACTTTAGGGTTGTGTTCAGTGGTGGTGAAGCTTATACCCGCGCGTCCAACGGGTGCCGTCGTGAGGGTTCTCCTCTCCGCGCCCGGGGCTACGACAATTTATTAACATGTGATTTATATTTATAAAAATATTATGATATTAGATGAATTTAATAAATATTGTAATGAAATATTATATAAATAGTTCATTCCTGCAGCATTGGTAATGGCTAATACCATGGGGTGGGAGAAATGGTTATTCCCATGCATACAGTAATGAGCATTCCTTCAAAATGGTCATTCCCGATCCAAAAATTATACCAATCATGGATTTAGGAATAGACGTAGTAATGACCATTCCATTACTACTTCATTCCTGCATACCAATCGTGCCGTAAGTATATACATATTTACCTATTAAGACGAATTTATATAGTATTCCTAACGTTTGTCATAATTATAAAATACTTTTTCTATTTTTGAAAATCACATAAACCTCTTTGATGTTTCAAACGAATAGAAAAATCTTATAAAATACACCCTGCATTTTACAAACAATCTTACACAAAAACCCTTTTGTAATTTGTAACGGTTTGAAACCACTGGTAGGTTTTCGCTATTTTTGAAAATAGAAGGAGATAATTTGTAATTATGGTAAATTTTAAGAGCACTATATGTAATTCGCCCTACAAATTACACAGAGCAGCCGGATAAAGCTTATGCATCTGCCACAGACAGAATCTCTGCAAACCAAGACTTTCTCAATTTGCGCATCACTGCAACCACATCAAGATCCCATTTCCCTATTACTGTTAATTTCTTCTCTTTCATGTCCATGGAAATCATGTCTAAACCTGCACAAGAAGAATTCAAACTAGAGAGATCAGAAAACATTATACATACACAATTGACTTGAGAGAGCCCGAGTACCTGTAATGGTACTAACTGCCTTCATCGCCTTCTGCTTGTCTTTGTCGTCATGAAGATCCAATTTTACAACCAATTTCTGCAGGAAAAGAGAAGAGAAGCAACACTCTTTAAGATGTCAAAAAAATTTACACATTTAATAAAAGGATCAATTATACAAAATTCTTTGTAATTTCACCATCGAAACCTTGCAATCTTCATTTACCCTTTGAAGGTATTTGTAAAAATTTTCAGAGAGTATTATATATACATTTTTATATTTCAAAGAGTATTTGTAAGGTTTCAATTTACATGAAGGTATTTATAAGGTTTTTATGGTTTTTTAGATTTTTAAGAAAACCTGGAGGATTTAACTTAGGTTTTGTCGTAATCTTTTGGGTTAATTTCCTCAAGCACCCCAAGCTTTGACTATCTTTACACTTTGGTACCCAACCTTTAAATTTTTGCAGATAAGTATCCAACCTTTAATTACTGTACACCTTTGGTACCCAAGTACATATCCCGCACAATCTAAATGAATTTTGTTAGATTCTGGCAAATAATATTTTTTATTTTTAAACTAAACGAAATCGAATGAAATAAATTGAGACTCTTGTAGATTGTTAAATGTGTAAGCTATGATAGAGAGAAATTGAAAAATATTATAAATAGTCGGAAATCGAAAACTTATCGACGGAACTTAGGACTTTCAGATAACAAAAAAAATATGAATGGGAAACCGGAATGAGTTCCATTCGCAATAAAAATTCTGTAACAAGTTCGTGAGGATATGACATATAAGATGGTAGAGTCAGACCTAGTCGCTACAATCGCCATTGTGACATCTAATTTTATACTTTATTTTATCCTAAAAATTCAATTTTGCTCTAAAATCCAACGAAATATTTCATTAGATTTTGCCAAATTCGCATTTAGGTATCAAAAGCGAACAATAATTTAAGGTTGGGCATTTATCCGTAAAAATTTAAAGATTAGGTACCAATATGCAAAAATGATTAAAAGTTGGAGTGCTCGGCGCAATTAGCCATAATCGTTTAAAACATGGATGACTTCAGCAGGACAAGAATTGAAAGAATACAAATATAGAAACTGAGTGAAAGGGAACTTTTACCTTCTTCTTCTTCTCAAACGAGTGAATAAGTTCCTGATTAGGACTTGGAAAAGGCTGAACAGATGTAAATCAAAGTTCATTAAACTTATGGATTTCAAATCCCTTGTAATAATATTTATAGAAGAGTTCAAACCAGTTCAAAAAATTTATTATATATTATTATGGATTTAAAATTAATCTTAATTCAAGTCTATCAATCCAAATGCAACCTAAAGATAAATGAAAAGAAAATGTTAACCAAAAGGCAACTAATAATTATTTAATGTTAATTGAATATTTGAAATAAATAATTCAACAATTCCTCTATTCAGAAGCTCGTTAAATGGTCGAATTTGTTAGTTATTAAACTTGTTGATCTTATATTATTTTTTTGGGTCAAATGTTGATCTTATTTTATTTTGCTATTTTACTTAAACTATGTACTCATATGTTTGTATCAATAAAATAAAAGGATAAAAATTTAGAATTAGAATTCAAAAGCATGTCTTTACGTTTTATTTTAGTTATGAAAATATCTAAAACCTAGAATCAGAATCCAAAAGCATGTCTTTACATGCTTCTAGATTTTGGATTATTTCTGCTTAAATTTAGTAGAAGTTGGGAGTGTTTGTAACCCAAAGTATTGAAAAAAATCACTTCTAACCTAGTAATTTTTTTAGAATTTATATACACCCTCATCATGTTATACTTTTTTTTTTTTTATCTTTTTTAGTTCTAAAGCTCATTTAAACCAATCGAGCTAGGTTGGACTGTACAACTCTCCCTACCAATTACAGGTGCATCAAGAAGACCCCAAAACCCCAAAAATGGTTTTCTGACGCGATTATAATCAAAATAAGAAACCTCAAAACGTGGATTCAAATTAATAACTATTACCCTTTTTTACTTTCTTATGAATTGATGAGTCAAGAAAGAACGTAAATGCTATGCTAAGATCATAAAGCGAAACCTGGTGGTGCAAAGCTGAAATCGGGCCACGGTCATCGTCGACGTCGAGTAGGTAAGAAGAATCCGATGAGCAGACGCTGGGAGTGCGGGAGTGTTGGTGAAATAATTGCCATAGCTCCTCCCTGCGCAGGACAGCAGCCACCAGCCTTTCCCAGTCGTCGTATACCTTTCCCATCTTTGTTGATTTCTCAGGCGATTATGGAGAGTAGAGGAAGAAAAACAGAGGAAACTGAGAGGAAAGAGTAAAGGGCCATCATTAATTATTTACTCCCTTATAACAGAGAGTAATTATCACACTACTTACTTTTCACTATACACAAAAATATTTTTGTTATAATTAGGGATAAAATACCAAATTTTGTATTATGAATTTGTTACGGTAAATCCTAAATTCCTAAATCCTTTTCCTTTTGTTATTTG
Organism: Verbena officinalis; assembly: GCA_958496215.1. Lineage (NCBI taxonomy): Eukaryota > Viridiplantae > Streptophyta > Magnoliopsida > Lamiales > Verbenaceae > Verbena > Verbena officinalis. The sequence goes on from OY292385.1 coordinate 6,584,450, forward strand.
AACTTCACATCAAATTCTTAAATCGACACTAAAATCAGTGGAAGACCTAGGTGAATAATGAAGATCTAGGAGTATTATGAATTTTGTGAGGTGAATATGTCGATTTTTATCCTATTTCAATCTCAATACACGCTGTGCCAAGGAGGTTAAATGGATTTCGTTTAATTTCTTAGGGAGGTATTTCAGTCTACGTTTTCCCATTCTCTTTGTTTTATTATCAATATTGATTTCATAATAAGAACTAATATTTAATTTTATTATAAATTAGTGGATTTCATATCTTAGCATGAGGTTAGAATTAATTAAAATTTCAGAAGATTAATTAATAATGACTCTTTAGTCATCAAGTCAATTCTGGCTCTAGGAGTGCGCCACTCGTACATTTCTTAGTTTCTTAACTAATAAATTACAGAAGTAGTTTTCATTGAGTCAGTCAATCATATATAATGAAGTAATTATTAAGAATTAAAATAGGATATAAATCACAAAGACTCATCGTTCTTATTCATTGTTCATATATATGTCAATATCATCGGTACCCGCTCATGTCATAGTTCATATTTATGTATAATTTATAGGTAAATTTCAATAGGTAACGTAGGCCATGAAAGTCACTAATTTGAAATTCTTATACATATTTGATATGTATTACTTAAATAAAAATATATATAGGAGAGAGAAAAGAAAATAAAGAGAAATAATTGGCTGCTAAATTCTATGATAACTGGGGTGGAGGAGAGACTCTCAATCACACTGAATATGTCGAATATGTTCAAATAATTAACTGGCCGCATTTCAAATCTGAAGGCCCACATGGATTAAGTTATTCTATCAAACAACAACTTGACCTAATTTAAGTTAGGGAGAATTACATAGACATTTGTTATATTTATATTTAGGTCCACTTAGATATGTTTATTACATTTAGGTTACTGGACTAGTCTACATTTGGTCAAATTTAACGTAAAATGTGGGTCCCTATATATGAACGACAACCAAGATCATTTAGTTTAACTTATATTGTATATAATTAGGTTCCACCACAAATTCAGAAGCGAATATTGACCAATTTAGGGACTTATGTGTAAAAATATTGATCAATTTAGGGACCTATATGTAATAAATATATCTAAGTGGGCCTAAATATAAATATGGCAAACGTCACGAATTAAAATATAATTTTTCCTTTAAACTACCGTAAGTTAACTTAAATGCCCTATCCAGTTTCGTGTTCACTATTCAGATGAAGTACTTTATGAATTCGAGTCATTTTAGGAGTTAAAACCATCTAAAACCCTATAAATAAAAAGAACATTAAAAAATTAAATGGTATAAAATATGATATAACAAATGTTATGTTTTCTAAATTTTACCACATATACCCCCTACTACATTCATTTATAGTCTTTTCTTATTTATTTTCCGAAATCCCTACTTTACTTTTTTTTTTTTTGGGTCAAAAAATCCCTACTTTACTGTTAGTTATCTTGATCAATAATATACAATTTTCCAGATAAACATGATTTCAATATTTTCACCCAAAATGAGAAATGAACACACATTCATTGTCATTTTAGCTACATTTTGATGAGATATAGAAATCGAATTAATTACCATTTGTTTCTTCAAGAAAGAATTGCGAATGCTATAATCTCTAATGCAAGTCCACGGCAGAAAATGTGTCCGTGCAGTGTGTCGGACACGGACACGGACACGGCTCTGACACGTATTGGACACGGCAAAAAGTGTTCGAAAATAAAAAAAATTAGGACACAGTGTCGGACACGGTTGGGGGAGTGTTCGACACGGATGAGGGAAGTGTCCGACACGGCAAACTCAAATTTTTTTTTTTATTTAAAAGGGTCAAATTTATTTGAGAAAAAATAAAAAAAATTATAAATGAATGAAATGGTGTATTAAATTAATTTAAATTTATTTTTTCATCATTTTTAATTGATTCTCACAATATTATAATCTACAAATTATAATATTCTTTTAACATAATAATCAATTCGTATATTTAAATTTTACTAATAATTATATTATATTGTGATAAATTTATTTTTTAATTAATATTTGTATATATATTATATATAAACATTTATATTAGTCAGCCGTGTTGTGTCCTAAAATTTCTAAAAAATCCGTGTCTTGTCAGTGTCCGTGTAACATAGGCTATAATACTAATAAGACTTCATTTCTTGATGTCAAAAATCAAAATACAAAATTACAAGATATAGGTTACAACTTAAAGGTTTTTAAGTGATGTAGATTGCAACTTCAGACTATGTTCCGACAAAAAATCAATACCGTAGATGCCCACGTGAGAATTGAAAGGGCGATTTCACATGGAAGTATACAAGAAGCCAACATTCTCTTCAAACTTTAATTTTTTTCTCACGTGGCCAGTAAGTGTCTAATTAAGCTCCGGCATTGAGTTTTTGCCCCGAGATGGATTTACATTTACTACACTTAAAAACTTTAGGCTAGGAGTTGGAGAGTTTTGATGACATAATGGCCTAATGGGCTTTCTATTTACCAGCTTCTGTTATTGGGCCGGCCCATCATAGTCGCCGCACTGAAAAATCAAAACCCTAATTTTGTTATAAACGTATCAGAGCTTCTTACTCTAGGGTTTCACTGACCATTCAAGCAGAAGCCTGCCTTTCTGAGCCACAACCATGGTAATATTTCCATCACCATAAAATTCTTCTGCAGTATTTTCATTTGATGATGCGGTTCAGTTTGCTCTTTAATTGTGAATTTAATCCTTCAAAGCCATGTAATTAGAGATTTTAACATCTTTTCTGGTTCTGCAATTGATTCTTGAATTTCCGTCTTCCATTTTAAGTGTATTTCATGATTTTTTATAAGATTTGTTCAGTCCCGGAGACTTGAAATGGAAATATGTGGGGAAAGAAGTTCGCGAATCAGTTTGGTCGTTTTCAATTGGGAAAACTTGTTCTGGGGTTTTTGTTTATTTCCAGTAAAACTAAATAAAATCATTGCAATATGGGGTAGATGTTAAAGGGATGCCTTTTGTGATTGCTGCACTATGATATACTTAGGATTCAGTTTGATGTGAGTTTTCTGAACTAATTTGATCAATGTGGTTTGCTTCCCTGTATTTCTCAAGATTGAGATATCATGATTTCATTGTCTTTAGCTAGATCATGTATATATTATGCTCTTGTTTCTGTTGGATCTGTTCTTGACCCTTTTTTCTGGGTGCTCGATTCGATTTCTGATTTGGTATTTTCAGGTGAACGTTCCAAAAACAAAGAAGACTTACTGCAAGTCCAAGGAGTGCAAAAAGCACACCTTGCACAAGGTTACCCAGTACAAGAAGGGTAAAGATTCCTTGGCTGCTCAAGGAAAGAGACGTTATGATCGCAAGCAGTCTGGGTATGGTGGACAAACCAAGCCCGTCTTCCACAAGAAGGTGAATGTCATTTAATTATTAATTTTCTTGTTAAAAATGAGAGATCATATGATATTACCAATACTTTTAACATGTATCAATTGTAAGTATTGTCCTAAATTCTGAAAGGATTGGTAGAAGGATATTCTGATGAAATTGATTTCTGGAGTTCTTTCTTGTAAATACTAAAATCTTGATTAGGTTCTTGTGAGAGTAACTTTGGTTATTGTATTTCTTGACCAGGCGAAAACCACTAAGAAGATTGTGCTGAGGCTGCAATGCCAGGGCTGCAAACATGTTTCACAGCACGCAATCAAGGTTAGTATTTTGATCTGCATTTTTGTGCTTTTGCTTCTTATATTTATGCTTACACTTGCTTTATCTTCTTCGTCGAATGTGCAGAGGTGCAAGCATTTCGAGATCGGTGGGGATAAGAAAGGGAAAGGAACTTCTCTTTTCTAAGTGTTTGATATGGAAATTGATACTCTTTGTTCTTGCCTCATTATGTTGGAATTTATTCTGGAAATGTTATTTCCTGTTTCAGTCATTTGTTGGATGAAATATCAGACATCGTGTAACTCAGTTTTGTTACTTTATAATGGATTTAGTTTCCTAAAAGCATTCTTTCTTTGTTCCTAATGTTGGCTGCTCTTAGTCATCTGGAAATTGATTTTGTTTGTTATAGAAATTGAAACCAAACTTGAAGGATAATTGAAAGCTGGAGGCGTTTTATTTTTTGATATTTCTTAATTTTAGCTTGAGCCTGTCGAGTTTTCGCTTTTCGTGAGTGAGCACGAACTTGATTACAATTTTAAGATAAAATTCAATTTTCTTTTTTAAAAATTTGATTAATTTGCCCGCCTATTGTAAAACATCCTGATCACTAATAACTGAGAAAAAGAAACCTTGGTAAAATAGAAAATCGACATTGAGAAATTTCTAATCCCTGAAGTAAAATTATGAAATCTATAGAAAATGGTAAAGAATGTATAGTGCTGAAGCAAGATCGTATTTTCATGAATTCATTTTTATTTTACGGAAATGAATACACAAAAATGCAAACATAGGTAATAACACGGATTTAACAATTAATTTTATTTAGGGAAAATAGTAGCAACTATCTTGAGAAACAAAAAAGTGGGGTAATAATTACTGATTTGGCTGCTTTTATAATCAGTCTGTAACGTTTGGCTTTCCAAATATCCGACTTTCTTTTCCAGGTAAACATGGAAGCAAAACTAGCAAGAACAAGGCATTTTTTCAAGGTGATGATGCCTGGTTTCCGCGATAAATTGGTAAGTTTTTATATTTGTATGTCTTCCTAAACTGCTTTTACTCGTACATCCTTTTCTTGGCATCATAGTCCTGAAAATGTATAATAACTAACAAATTTCATGGTGGCTGTTCTGCTTTTGTACAGAACCTACCACCAGCTTTTTGTGAGAAGCTAAAGCAAGAGAAATCTAAATGGGCTTTTGTAAAAAGCTGTAAAGGAACATGGAAGATCAATTTCTGCAGAAACAGTGAAGGTTTAATCTGTTTCAAAGATGGATGGTCTAAATTTGTCCATAGTCATGGTCTCAGTATTGGAGATTTTGTTCTGTTTGAACACATCGGGGATTTGAATTTCAATGCCTCTGTCTTTGACCCGACTGCTTGCGAAAAAGAGTTTCTTTTTAAGATCAAGGAAGAGCAAAATTATGAATCTGAAGAAGTATTTGCGAATTGCCAACCCAAAACTACCAAGAGTAAGTTTGCTCTTATGATTATATATAATCAGATAATTACGAAAAACACCCTTAGATTTGGCTTTTTCATAGAATCTGAAACCTTAAAATTTCAAAAACCACCTTGAGTCAACGATTTTCCTTTAGTTTGGGGGTGTTTTTCGTTACTAAATGTCAAAACACAAGGCACTTTTTGTAATTTCTATGTTTTGAGGGCTTTTTTTTGTCATTTTCAAGGTTGAGGGTGTTTTCCATAAAAGACACAAATCTCAAGGGTTGTTTGTAATCCTTTACATAAATATGAGTTTTCCCTAGAAAGTTTCAAATCTAATCACCATGAAGCCTATGTCAGTTTTAGCAAATTCAGAAGAAAAAGAAAAGTGGTTTTATTCTTTGAGCTTCAATTAAGCTGAAAGGAAGTGTTTGTTTTGCTGCTTGTGCTTACAGTAAGGTGATATAAGCTTGAAGTTAGAAGCACTTTGAGGGGTGTTTCTTTTATTATCAAAAACTGCTTTTCACCAAACACTCCCAACTTTTACCATTCCAAATTATTTCAACTGTTGCTTCTATTTAAGTTGAAGTTCTTGCAAACACCAGTCAGAAATTTAATGCTTCTAACGTTTCCACGGTTTTCATTGCCTGTACATTCAAGCTACATAATTATTGCTTTGTAGGAAAATCAACAAAGGAAGAGCATGATGATGAATCTCAAGAAGTAAATATAAATTCCCAGCCAAAAACCACCAAGAGTAAGTCCTTTTTTTTATGGTTCGCCATAATACGAGTTTTCACAACAAGTTTCAAATGCTAATCACCATATAAGACTATAGTATTTGTTCGAAAACTACTAAAAAAAAGGATAGAAGTGTTTTTCTGCTTTTAGCTTAAAGAAAAGCTGAAAGAGAGTTTCACTTTGCTGCTTTTGCTTAAGATATGCATAAATAAACTATAAGCTAGAAGCACCTTGAGGGGTGCTTTTTTTCAGCTTCTAAGTTTTTATTTTACTATCAAAAAGTGCTTTTACGCTTTTCTCTCCTATAACTCCCAACTTTTTATGACTTCAGCTCCTACTTAACTTTTCCAAAGAAGAAAGACTTTGCAAACACCCTCTATGGAGAAGAAATTCAGAAATTTTGTTTTCTTTTCATTTCCACAGCTTTCATTGCTTGTATATTCAAGCTACATAATTATTATTTTGTAGGAAAATCGAGCAAAGAATCAGGTATACAATACAACAGCAAAAACCCACATTTTATCGTGACAATGACACCTTATCTTGCTCAGAAATGCGGACGCGTGGTAAGTTCATTCAACCAAATTCACCAGATAAAAAGACCTTACTGATCTGAATGGTGTTGGCACACGTATTGCTTACTTAAGCTATTTCTCTCGTAAATTTCAGACTATCCCAGTAAATCTTTCGAGGTCAAATAATATCGGGAATAAGTCGAGCGTAATTCTGAGAGATCCTCGTGGAAGAGCATGGTCAGTGAAACTCACAGTTCATTATGATCCTGTATTCCGGAGCAGAATGGATACAGGATGGCATGATTTTTACGTAGCCAATAAGCTAAAAGATGGTGATATTTGTGTTTTCGATATCAATCCCGATTCGTTGCAATCGACGTCAAAAACTCTTGTTATGGATGTGCAGATTTTTCCTGCTCCAATCTAGGTAGGATCTATCTTCTTAGTTAGTGCCCTTTTGTTGCTAATAGATGCAGGAAGAACATTAGTAATTAGCTAGCTATTTGGTGATTTCTCATGTTGGTTTAAATCCTAGATAATCATTTTACTGCTGTCCTGTTTTGTTCACAGCATAGAATGTGCAGTTTAAATTTTTACTATCGATAGTAAAAACGGAGATGGGTTTGAAATTGATTTTCTTCCAAAAATTAATCTATCCCCAAAATACTACTATTTTATGACATAATTCCAGCATATTCATTACATGATAATCGTATTCATAAAAAAGTAATTACATAATTATTATTACTAAAGTTTTAGAGTACATGATCTTACTCTTATTCAAAATTCTTTAAAATCTTAAATACTCAATGAAGTCAAATACCAGCAGCAGCAACAAAGACATCCTCCTAAGCAACAAAACTCAGTGCAATGCAATAACCAGCAGCAGTTGCAACAAAGCCATCCTAAGCAACAAACACCATTGCAACACAGACGAAAGTTATGTTCCGAAATCGCCGCATCCCTGTGCATCTGCAACAAATCAATAGAGAAAGAAGTAAATACAAGGGATAATTACACTTACACCCCTTGCCTTAGAGGAAAATACAACAAGATTCCCTCGACTATGGGAAATTATAGACAGACCCCCTAACCCTAACGGAAACCTAAATACTTAACAGAAAGTTGCGAAATTAACATTTTACCTGAAACAGTTAACTTAAAAAAAGAGATACTTACACTTACACCCCTAACTTAGGGGTAAATACAGCAACACGCCCTATACTTAGAATTTTTTTGTTGACCTAAGCCCAACCCTAACAGCAGGACCTAACTATTAGGTGGAGCCATAGTCGAGGGGGTGTAAGTGTAATTATCCCTAAAAACATTAGTGAACTTGAGTTGGGCAGTGCAGTTATAACGTATACACAGTTACATCCAATGAAGTGTAATTACCTTTCCTAGGGAGGAGTATTTGTCCAAATGGTCATGAAAATACTTTGAGGTAATGACTTTAAGGAGGTTGTTCTCCAAGCTCTGTTGCTCTGCCTGTATTATCATTGCTGATTCCATGGCAGAAGGGCTAGATTCATACAATTCAAGAAACTCAAGTGTTGGAATGTCTCCAATTTCAGAAGGGATCTCGACTAACTTGGAACAGTAACTGAGACGCAAGCGTTGAAGTAGAGGGAAATGAGTATTGTTGGCCCTCCAATGCTCCAAAGAGGATTCACTAATGAGCAAGAACTTCAGTTTCTTGAATTCCCCTTCATCTGGTTCCCACACCGAGCCCCGGAAGGCGTGATCTTTTAATTTTAGCACTTCAAGATTGGGCAATGAACCAATAATTGTCATATTCTCCCAAGGATTCTGGCAACGACTTAGAGTCAGCTTCTTAAGAGTTGGAGGGAAAGCAAAGTTTACAGAAGGTGGATCCTTAATGAAGCGAATTTTCAACGTTTCAAGTTGGTGTAGGTACACAAAATTGTTGAATTGAAATCTATGGCGTGTAACTTTAGAATATGAAAGTCCCAATTTCTTCAAGTTTGGCATTATTTCAAAGAGCTCTCTGGTACAACTGAAATTTTTTACTTCTGATAGTGTTTGCAAGTTCTCCAAAATAATTAAACCTCTTTGAAACTTGTACTCAGTGAAAGGGTACGGCAAGAAACACATATCAAGTACCAAATGCCTTATTTGTGACATTTTCCAGATGGATGATCCAAGATCTAGATTTAAAGTGTCATTATCGCGCCTCCCCCCAAACACAATTAAAATTTGGAGTTTCTCAAGTTCGAATATCCATGAAGGAAATGTTCTACTACGACCTCCATAATTGAAAGCAAGGTACCTCAGATGATCCAAACCAACTAATTTCTTTGGAAACTCACGGGACCTTATTGTGAGTGTGTCCAATACTCTAAGCATTCTACAATTCATAGTAAGAGATACTGATTGACTTACCGCGGAGAAATGAAAACATAGAATAGAGCGCACACACAAGTTGGCATGAACCTTTGCATCGCGATATAAAGCATCGGACTGAATACTTACTCGACGCTGATTGTCTTTGCCTTCTGGAAAATTTCGAACTTCTGAATCCATTACATGAAGAAATTTCTCATCCTTGCCTTGTTTTATGGACAACCCCCTCAACATGTCATGGATCATGCACGTCTTAATACCACCGTTATATTTTCTCTTATGAATCATAAGGAGACTTCTGTCGACCAGATCGTTCAAATAATCCTCTGCCACGTCTTCCAAGCTTTTGGATGTGTGTGGCTTTATAAATCCCTCAGCTATCCATAGCTTGATGAGATGGGAGACAAATATCACATGATTTTCAGGGAATACTCCCATATAAAGGAAACATGCTTTTAGATGACAGGGCAAGTAATTGTAACTCAAAGAGAGAATCTCCATGAATTCATCATCACTTTCAGTTATTGCTGACTTTACATTCTGTGCTATGTGCTCCCAATACCTAGGCTTTCTGGTTGCTTTTGAGAGGAGGCCACCAATCACGACGATTGCAAGAGGAAGACCTTTGCAATTGTCTGCAATTTTCTTCCCAATTTTCTTCAGTGAAATAGGACATTGTTCCTCGCCAAACACCTTCTTAGATAGTACATTCCAACTTGCTTCAGAACTCAGAAGTCTCATGTGATGAATACTGGGGCTATTACCATTTACATAGATAGCCACTTCTGATAGACGAGTAGTTAAAATAATCCGACTGCCGTTGTTGTCGTTCGGAAAATACCTTGCGACATCATCCCAGGCTTTCGTGTCCCAAACATCATCCATCACAATCAGGTATCTTCTGCCTTTCAAACTTTTGTACAGAAGTTCCGCCAATTGTCCGGTGCTCTTCTTATGAAACTCATAATCACCACCTCGACTCGTGGTCGAATATTCTAACAGGCTCTTGAGAATTTGTTGAATGTTGTACTCTTGAGATGCAACTACCCACGCACGAATGTCGAAACGACCCTTAATAAGCGAATCATTGTACAGATTTCTCGCCAGAGTTGTCTTACCGATACCACCCGTCCCGAGGATTGAGATTATGTCCAGATTAGATGGTGATCCAGTCAGACGATCTTTTAGTTGCAGCAAGTCTTCATCAAGTCCCACCAGATCAGTGATTTCGCCAGGAGATGTTGACGAACCAGCAGCAGTACTGGAAGAATCCCTCATTCGCAGATCATCTTCTGCTTTCCCTTCCATAGTCTTAGACGACAGAGCTTCCAAAATGGAATCAAATTCATGGAAAATCTTCTGTAAGTCGGCCAGGTATTCAAAGTTGAATGTCTGGAAATGGGATTCTATGAAATCTTCTGCGTCATATGCTGCATCCCTGATTTGCCCTTCCAAATTAGTGATTGTTAAGCTTCTTTTTGGTGAAGAATCTTCAATAATCCCAAGCAAGCAAGCAACCTGCTCCTTGAAAGATGCAATGATCTGTTCCGCAGGTTGAGGGATCTTTTCTAGAGTTTGCAATAGTGAAGTTAGAGCTGCATAAGCCATCTCTAATCTCCTCGAGATTATTAATGATTACTGAAGCCAATTGGAAGATGTTAGACTCTGGAATTATTCATCTAGCAGTCCTATAGGCATTCATATAATTAGTCAGGTATGGTGCAGACCGTGCAGTTGACTTCTCTGCATAATTATTCAAGTTATATTTTAGTATCCAAGTCGTAGTAGCTGGATAAATAGAGATTTTTTTTTATTTTTTTTTGGGTCAATGGATAGATAGAGATTGAATCATTCATATATTCGATGATAAGATAATTGAAAATTACTAGTGGACTCCGCCCTTAAATTTCGATGATTAAATATATATGTTAGTTGAAATTGTCTCGATGTCAATACATACTAATTTATTATTTTATAATTTTGCAATTTAATTATTGTATGGTTTTTATGATTACATTTTTATTTGGGCAAATTACACTTTGCATCCCGAACTATATTTCTCGTCACGTTTACACCTTGAACTATGAAATGTAACAAATATCCCTCAATTTACTTTAGGAAACAATGGATGCAAAACTTGCAAGAATAAGGCATTTTTTCAAGGTGATGATGCCTGGTTTCCACGAAAAATTAATTTTTATGTCTTCCTATCTATACTATTATAAAAGTGTGGATCAAATTAGTTGTTTCTTCCCATTGTGAATTGACTAAATTAACCTTCTTATTATTAAAATTAATTTTAGGTAACATATGTAAACCAAGAGTAAGTTGTGTTCTTGTCATTATATAATATGAGTTTTAACAAGAAAATTTCAAATGCTAATCAGTAATCACCATAGAAGACTATAATAGTGTTTGCAAACTAAAAAGAAAGAAGTGTTTTTCTGCTTTCTGCTTTTAGCTTTAAAAAAAGCTGAAAGAGAGCGTTTCACTTTGCTGCTTCTGCTTTTGATAAGCTGATTCAAGCTACGAGCTCTTGAGGAGTGCTTTTTCGCTTTTTGCTCCAAACATTACCAAGTTTTTACAATTTTAGCTTCTACAAACTTTGCCAAAAGCAGAAAGTGTTTGCGGGTAAATACAAGCTACATAATAATTATTCTGTAGGAAAATCTACCAAAGAATCAGGTATACCATACAACAGCAAAAATCCACATTTTATAGTGACAATGACACCTTATCTTGCTCAGAAAGAAGGGAAAGTGGTAAGTTTTGTGACCTTTGTCAGCAAAACTTCATGAGATAAAATCTTAATCTTACTGATCTGAATGTATTGGTGCACAAGAATTGATTAAGCTATTTCTGTTGTAAATTTCAGACTATCCCATCAAATCTTTCGAGATCAAATAATATTGAGAATAAGTCGAGTGTAATTCTGAGAGATCCTCATGGAAGAGCATGGCCAGTGCGACTCACAATTCGTTATCATCCTAATTTCCAAAACAGAATGGAGACAGGCTGGTACGACTTTTACATGTCGAATGAGCTAAAAGATGGCGATATTTGTGTTTTTTGACATCAATCGCGATTCGTTGCAATCGACATCAAAAACTCTTGTAATGGATGTCCAGATTTTTCCTGCTCCAATCTAGGTAGGACTAGGATCAATCTTCTTAGGTACATTTTGATGCTAGTAGATGCAGGAAGAACAGTTTTAAGCTTTTTGTCTGTTAAACTTCTTGATTTTGTGATATGTAGTGCTGATTGATGATTTTTCATGTTGGTTTATGTTATGTATTCCACCAAACAGAGAACAGATCAAGTTCCTTGAAAATAAGCAAATAAAAACTTTAAATGAATTTAAATAACCTAAATTAAAAAAAAAAATCTCATAAGAACCCTATAAAAATAGGAAACTTGTATAGAAAATTACTATACAAGTTACAAAGGTAGAAGGTAAATTTTAGATTTTTAGTTACAAAGTCAAAAGAAAAGGGCAATGAGAAAATTTTAAATTATACCAGAATTTAGTCAAATAATGTCACAACTTAAGAGTTACAAGCGAATGGTAAATTATGATGCACAAACATTTTTGAAAAAATCACCATGTAGTATTATGATGCGTCGGACACTTCTCTAATAGTAAATGTTAAATTTTCAAAATTCATATCACCGTATATCCGTATAGCATAAACTGTAGGATAATTATATAGCTAGATCCCTTGAAGTTTGCTAAATTATAACTGGTAACCCTCTTAGTAAAAAAATTAATGTTCCACCTATTGAGGAGTTTCTAAATTACAACTTGCCCCATTCGGTTAGAATTCCGTCATATTTTTGCTGACTTAAGCAAACGACATACATGAAATGACCAGAATACCCTGATGTTACTGTAGCAAAATATTATTTCTAAGTCTGCCTTTGAAATATAAATTTTTAATTTGGGTATTATTTGTCATATAATAAATTTATGAGGGGGCTGCATATAATTTTTAAAAAAAAAAATTTGGAGGGCATAACAATATCTTCTCTAAACTTGAAATATTCCGTTAAAAATTATAGCAAAATCCTAATTGAAAGGACCAAATTATAATTTAAAAACTACTCAATAGATGAGAAGTTCATTTTTTCACTATTAAATTTAGCAGACTCTACTCAATAGTAAATGATTTTTCTATAATTATGAGAAAATGTAAAGTTTTACCAATCACACTTCTGCCACGTCAGCAAGAAAATACAAAGACAAGAACTTTCTATCACAAGTATTTTGGTCCACTCAAATTGATAGCCATCTTTTTCTCTACCATGGAGATTCATAACCTCCGCCATTCCTCACCATCCAAACAGAGCACTAAACAAAAATGGCTATGGCAGCAAAAGCATGCTCGCCTCTCGTAATCCGATCCATGGCCGCCCAGAAGTCAGCTCCTTCCGCCACAAAAACCCTCGCCTCTAAAAAGGTAAAATCACCTATAATCCGAATTACTCGTTTAATCAATTCCAGAGCTTAATTCCCTGTTTTGGCTCCAACATTACAGAGCACCACGTCCGCGTCGTCGGTGAAGCTGTTAACGCGGGTGGAGCAGCTGCGGCTCCTGAGCAAGGCGGAGAAAGCCGGCTTATTATCGGCTGCGGAGAATTTCGGGTTGTCTTTGTCGACGATAGAGAGGCTTGGGCTTCTCTCGAAAGCGGAGGAATTGGGGGTGCTTTCGGCTGCTACGGATCCAGGAACGGCGTCGGGACTACTGAGCTTGAGCTTGGCGTTGCTGGCTTTAGGGCCTGTTTGTGTGTATTTTGTGCCGGAAGATTATCCTTGGGAAATAGGTTTGCAGGTAGTGGTTGCTCTGCTTTCTGTAGTTGGTGGCTCTGCTGCTTTTGCTGCTTCCAATCTTGTTTCCACTTTGCAGAAATCTAATTAGATTGTTCAAAATTTGAGTTGAGATTGCACAATAATTTGTGAGGCTTTGTGATCACTGCAAATTCTTTGGTTGCTTCTTTTAGATTCTGAGAAATGTAGGTGTGAAACATGAATTAAGCTACTCGACATCCAATTCAAGATTGATTGCCAAAAGCTCTTCAGATTAAAGAGTTCGACTAAAATGAATTAAGCTACTCGATATTCAATTCAAGTTGTTCTAAAAGAAATTGAGATTCGCCGAAGTTGTTCGACTTGTTTCTCTAAATCGCTTTTTTCCAATTTAGGTTTTCTCAAAGCAAATCCTAAACCAATGTAGTGGATGAGATCGCAGGGCATTCTCCTTTCCAATCTTCAACATCCCATATCTGTCAATATTCTCAGAAAATGAATAGTACAATAGTCAGAAGAGGAGCAATATTCATCTTATTCTTCAGTTTTCAAGAAACAAAAATAACTACTTGGAACTTCAAAACGCTGTTAAATAATGGGAATACTGTTCCATCATATCATATAAGTAACATTAATCTCATTTTTAACACAATTAAGTATTCTAGAACTGAAAAGCCAACTTAGGTTGAAGGCAACTTAATCTGGCGTTGGAGCACCTTGGTTGAGTTCGGCAAATCTCATCCCAACACGCATTGAATGCTTCAAGAACTTCTCAGCACATCTTCGCACACAAGTCTCCTCTTGTTTGTCCAGAGTTTTACGCCGGAAACTATCCACGCAATCAGTGAAACATCTCTCCACCAATGTGTTATACATCCTTAGACTGCACAACAAAATTAAACATTTCAACACAAGATACCCATGACGTAGACCTCTCGTACAAAGGAAAGGATGCGTTTGGAAAATCTACTGCTTCTGGAGAAGCTAAGGTAGAATTTAAAGTTAAAAAAGTCGTAGTTAAAGTGGACAGTGTTTGGAAAAAAAAAGTGAAAAGATAAAAAGAAAAGCAGTTGAGTAATTAGACTAAAAGAAAAGCTAAGAAACATTTTTACTATTCTCAAGAAACTTCCATTTATTTATGAAAATAACCAAGAAACTAGAAGCTGAAGTCAAAAGCATATCCAATGGTGCTTCAAGCTTCTTACTTCTGCTTAATATTTAGCAGAAGTTAGAGTGTTAGGAAAACAAAAGTGATGAAAAAAAGCAAAAAGTAGAAAACAGCTTATTTTTAAAGTTTGCAAACGCTACCAAAGTCCCATACAGAATTACTTAAATATTTGACATCTCTAAAATCACATGTCATGAGAAGTAAACTACATACATAGGAATAAATGCAGTAGAAGCAAATAAGAATCAAGTGAATCAACAGCCAACAAAAATAGCAAACTGAAAGATTACCAAATTTCTTAGTCCTTAACCTCTTACGTTAAATTATGTTCGACTTAATAAACTAGAGTTCAATGCACAATACAAAAAATAACGAAACCCGACAAGAAATTATTGGGGAATTGAACCGAACTATCTCAATCAAACCAAGAAAATGCAGGAAACAATAGTTTTCCCTGCTCCATCACTTGGATGGAGGAATTTCCAGACTGTTCTAAGAATCAAACGAATCACCAAACATTTTTCTTTAGATTTTCATACATTATCACTTCTGAAGTAACCAAATCACTTGTTCCAATTTGAACTACAATATTCAGCCATGTCTGCAAAAGATGGGGGAAAAAAAAAAAGGAAGAACAAAATCAGATTGTGTCTGCAACTTTCTCAAGCCATATAACCAATCGATATGTTAAGCCATGATATCCGAATATGTGGCGGGAAAACCCCACGCATTGATCATGGAATTCATACCATGCCTTTTTTAGGGGGTTGCAAAATTTCCAATAAGAACGATTATACCAGCAAAGATCCTAATCAGATTACCCAAATCCCTTAGTTTTCTAAAGCACGAGCACTTTGATTTCATAAAAAGAGTTCGAAACTATTAATTAGAGTATACGTATCTATGCATACCTGTCGCGGACCTGGAGCTGTTCGATCATGGAGGACATTCGTTGCTTATCTTCCTCAGGAAGAGCGTCCAAATCTCCCAGCATGCTCTTATCCATCTTGAAGGATTTTGTTGAACGTACAACACGCTGAGGCACGAGGTACAACTCTTTCTACGACTCTGACTCTGAAACCCTAGCTATTTGGAGAAGACGGTCGCGACAGAGATAAACTTGTGACGTATAGGTTCAGTATCATAGGATGTAATGGACGGCGAAGATTGATGCGATCGGATGGTTAAGGATAACTGAGAAGTATAAAGAATTATATTAATATTTTTTATTTTTTCTTACAACAAATTATTGGTTAATTACGAGAACATCCAGAGATTTACCTAAAGAATAATCCTTCAATTTTACACGGTTTACCTTTGCACATTTAAGAATATATATAATTTATAGTGCACCTATATATCATTTATTGAATACTTTAGTCATTTTCTATAAACATGGTTTTTTAGAATTTAATTTTAATATGATGCATATTCATTGAAAAGTAAGCTATTTAAAAAAAAAATGGTTTACTATCCTTTTTTTTTCAATATCAAGTTAGAGCTCCCCAAGCATAGTTTCAATTTTTGCTTTACTCCCAATTTCAATTTCGCTGTAAAAAGTTGGAAATGTCATTATTTTTCCAACAATTACATTTCAATGGCATTATTTTTTATTTTGCCACCAGAATAATTTTGGAGGCCAAGTTTTTGGAAGAGAATGTCTTAGCTTAGAAAAAAATACAATATGTATTTTTGTAAAACGATAAGTAGGTTGTCCCATAACAATTATGTTTTAGTGAGCTGGTGTTTGGGGCTTGGTTTTTACACACATTTTTTAACAAGTAAACACGAGTATACAAAGTTGATTTCCTAATTACTTGATCCCCACAGGCCACAATGACAAAAGGATTTGACCGGCCGTCTAAAGGAAAGGAATACTAAACTTAAACAACATTAATTCATTGAAAAGCTTAAAAAGGCCTGCATCGTCCAACGGCTGTGAATTCAGAATTGTAATTATTAATAGGGACAATGGAACTCGAAGTTAATTACTTTAATTTTTCTTCTGCCATCATTTTGCATTATTGCTGCCTGCTGGTATAACTATACAGCATCCATCTCAGACATTTATTATATACCACCTCTGCCTGCATGCTTTCTATGATCATGAGTATATATAACTGCCTAGCTCACATAGACCAAACAACGCCACAATTTTCGATTTTTCTTCTCTATATTTTTTCCCAATTAATTTCATATTATATTTCCATTTTATATATGTATCTCAAATATATAAGAAGTTAATTATATTTAGACTTACAAAAGTTTGTTAAAATTACACGGTTTAAGTCTGATATGGACGGAAAAATGGATTTATGTTAGGTTTCTCACCTACATAACACCCAAAAAGATTCTCTTTCTCCACAATACCAAAATTTCTGACAATTTTTCCTCAATTTGGAGAACTAACGTGCATGCATGCTGCAGTACGTACGTGCTTATTTCATTAAAATAACTAACGGAAATTGATATCTAATACGATATTTAACAAAAAAATATACTTTATGAGATGAATGTTATTATTATGAAATTGTTGCAAAATAATTGAAAAATATATATTCATCATCAGATTGATGGGATATATACATAAATAAAGATGATGACATGATGATTTGTTGAGGGCCATTGACAACAATATATGGTGATGGCGATGTGGGACAGAAACAATATTTTCAATATTCTTGACATTATTTGAGCAACTTGGTGTGAATATTTTTATTTTGTTTCTATTGGTTGCATAGTCGTCGTCTAAGTGTGTGAGAGGAAATTAAATGAAAAAGTTAATTAATTTGAAAGTTGTTGTTGAGATGGGGCCAAAGATCCATAAATTATAAGTTCCATAGCAGTGCATGGAGTTGTTCAACTAGCAGTTAAAAGGAGAGACGATTATAACTGCAGAAAAGAGCAGAATATGGTTCATTATCCATTAATTGTTCTTATTTATTATCTGTCCCATTTTCTGCAGCATTCTATGCCTTATTCGTCCTGCACACACACACTGCTACGCACTGTACGTACAAATATGTATGCAATAAACTACATACAAGTGAGAGAGTATATGTCCACTAGTGACTTTAAAATTATAATACACATTTTGATTGAATTGCACCATTGACTTTAGAGTCCTGACTCTTGTATATATATGTGTGAGTGACGGTGCTACATACATGCATTACAAGATAACAATCCTTATTCACCAACGGAAAAGTTCGTCACGAATTTAATAAATCTGTCACAAAACGAATTTTGTGATGGATTTTGACCCTTACAAATATATCAGTATATGACTTGTCTCTGTTTTGTATTGTGATGGATATACATCACAAATTACTTTATTTTTTTAAAAAAATTATGCTTACTTTTAGAGTTTTACTCTATTTTCTAATCTGTTATTATTATTCTGTTACAAATCCATCACAAATAGTTTAAAAATCTGTGATATAACTTTTTTCATTACTAATATTCCGTCACTAAAAGGTGTGTTGTTTGTACTAATACAAGTGAAGGTGTCCATGTCCATCGTTCACTCTAAAATATATATATATATATATATATATATATATATATATATATATATATATATATATATATATAGATATATTGTGTATTTTATTGTATTATTTCAAAATATATAGTGTAATTCTATTTCAGTGCACCCCTTAATATTTTAATAGCGCAGATTGTGAGTTAGGTGTACGATCTCAAATATTAGGATCCTGACTCTGCCATTGTTGAGGGGTAGAAACTGTGAAGGTTGAGAATTGACTTCTTCGCGGGTATATGGTTTTCAAACTGTTATTAGGTTTTGGATTCTTGATGACACTGATCAGTAACTAATAGCTTTTTGACCGTTGGGTTTCCCAGCTATTACAGTTAATCGGATCCCAATAAAGTCTCTAGAGCAATATTCTCTACATTTTTAATATATATTTTTGTGAAATAAGATTATTTTGTATTTCTTTTCCGAACTGTAATTATCCCGTATTCGAGTAATTTAGGGATGTCAACAAGCTGAGCTTTATTTTGTTTTTACACCCTCAAAGTTAAGTATCCCTATAATGATCAATATTTTATAGGACATAACGGAATTTGTGAAATAACCTTATGACCCGGCCCTAGACTTTTTTTTCTAGAAAAATAAATAATAAAATTATAAATAACTGTATTGCCCCTTCTTATTTACTTATAAGAATTTCATAAAAATTTGGTACGTTTTTTTGTCTGAAAATACGTTTCCCGCCCACATGATGGTATTTTTCGGGATTTTTTTTTTGACAAAACCCTAAACGAGGACGACTATTTGTTTTAACGGTTGTAAATGTGTGGGATATATGTAATAAACGAAAATACGAGTAACTATGAAGTAAATACTACTCAAATATAACTTACCCTTACAATTAAAATTATAATTTTTTTTCTCCCCACCCCAAAAAAAGGAAAGAACAAAAACCCTTATAGAGTACAAGTTGTCATTACAAATCTCACTGCAAAATTTTGAGTGGTCCTCTGAATACTAAGCCAGAAAGCTTTAAAGAAGAACCTCCTAAATTGGTCCCTCATCTACAAGGTAGATACTACATCAATTATCTCATCCAGCTAACCTGCATGCTCCAAGGCGTGCTCCACAACTTTCAACTGCAAAAACTTATCTACTCCAATTTCCTTTCTCACTTTTGCAATTCTAATTATTTCACATCTAAAGTTCTTCACTATTGTACATGCGCTAAAACATAGAACGGAAAATTTACAAAATGATCGGGAGTACTCAGCTAGAATTTTGGATATGAATTTGGTCGTTTTGAATTTTGGGATTCTAATGTGTACGTTTTTGGCAAATTGGGATATTAATTACTCACCAAAAATCTAATTTTCTGCCGAAATTTGACACGTGCATATCACACATGTTGGCGAAAAATCAAATACCTGCTCACGCAGCCAAGCCAGATCAGTACTTGTCCACAACTATCACCAAGTACCTATTTTTTGCTGTCACGTGCGACGTACGTGTGAACTTCCGTCAAAAAATTAGATTTTTTGTGGGTACTTAATTGTCTGAATTTGCAAAATAATATAAGTTAAAGTCCCAGAATTCAAAACAGCTGAATTAATGTCCACAATTCTTACTGACACCTTGTTAGTATCTCGATTTTTACAAAATTTTCCAAACATAAAATTATACCATGATATCCAAATTATATTAATTAATCTTTTAACTTCCTTACTATAATTTACGGGCACTTTTAAAAATCTCTCCTTGCCGTCGTGTCGTGTCGAACACCCATATCGGACACTTCTCTAGTGTAAAATATTGAAAAAAATTCGTGTCACCGTATCCGTGTTACCGTATCAGATCCGTTTTTAATAGCTTCCTTACATTAACAAAATAATTGCGTTTACTCGAGGGTTGCTATCTCTCTCTCTCTGGGTATGGATAATTCATATCTCTTCGTGCTGTGAAAAAATTCTGATAAAGCTGTTTGTAGTTGGCAATAAAGCATTTACCCTCATTTTCTAATGTATGCGTAGTTAGGTTGGTCCCATTAATTGAACTATAAGTTCAAAAAGTATATCTTAAAAACAAAAATTTATTAATTAACGTACATCAAAACGTAAACTGAAAAGACATAACCTTAATCGGGTAGACATTCAATTTTTCCAACTATAGCTCATCATGTAACATTATTATTCGACGAAATTTAATTACTTACTATAGCTAAATTAAATTTTTATGTGTCATTATGCATAGTCGCCACATGGTCGAAAATGCGCCATTCCTTTATTTCTCCTTTTTTTCTTTCCTTTTCAACATTGAGTGGTAATATTCTGTCGTCATCTCCGTCATCCCAAAACTGAATAGTATATAAATATATGTAATCAGTTCTTGTTTTTATGATCATATCATATTAGGTTTTTTTTTTTCAACTTCTGACAATTGTCCCATGTACAGCTAGCTCATTTCATAGAACTGAAGAGGTAGCTGCAGTAATATTTCAGAATTCAGACCGTCCATATAGCTTGTGAAGCTGCAAAGAAAACAGATTCAGGCTGATCAAACAGTGATTTCAAACCGTAAGTTCCAGTTATACTTTTGATATTTTACTCTTATGAATTCTTACAGACAATCCTGGAACCATAATTCTTGATATGTGTAGGTTTATATTTTTGATGAAAATGCGTAGTTTGAGGATTTAACCTAGAAAAATTCCTGTAATTGGATTAACCTGGTTGTGGATCGAATTACATAAGTTATCTATCTATGTATGTTCTTCTGTAGTATGAGAATTAAAAAGTCTGTCAATTAATTTGCTAAAATGAAATAACATGAAGTGAAAGAAGAACAAAAATCTACCAAAAACCTAAAAAGAAAATGAAAAAAATATATGGTTTTAATTTTATGCTTAATTAATAGGTTTTTCTTGAATTATTTACTTGATAAATTCGTGCAGCTGGTCAATTGATGAATATCATGAAGCAAAACAATATTATCCTATGACCATGAATCCAAGATCAGGCAAGGATAATTTCCGAGGAAAAAAGGAAATTAGTGATCCCACTTACAATATTATTACACCTTCTTCATCAAGAAAGTGGTCATCAACCTACAAAAACCCAAGAATCGTTCGTGTTTCTCGAGCTTTTGGAGGCAAAGACAGACACAGTAAAGTGTGTACTGTGAGAGGTTTAAGAGACAGGCGAATTCGGTTATCTGTTCCAACTGCACTTCAGCTCTATGATCTTCAAGAGAGGCTTGGATTAAGCCAGCCAAGCAAAGTTGTGGATTGGTTAATCGATGCAACCAAACATGAGATTGACAAGCTTCCTCCTCTACCTACGTTGCCAATCCAATCCCATGATTTTCTCAATTCCAATCATCCAAACAAGGCATTAGAGACCAAGACAGGTTCTGAGAGAGAGAATGAGAAGTGGGTTTTTGACCAGCAAGAAAATCAAGATCAGGGTTTTGGGGGATTCAATCAAAATTATCAGCTTTTCCCATTTTTAAGCAATAATAATATCCAATCTTCTTGTAATTTTCCAAACTTCCATTGGGATCCTCCTAATCTGTCATTATCCCAATTTGGAGGAGGATTTCCAGCTTTTCCAATTAATCAAACAGAATATAATCCCACAAGCTCTCAGATGCAGTTTTTTTCTTCAGCAACAAATTTGCCTTCAATTATCCCTGCATTTCCTTCATTTATCACCCCATCGATGGATAATCATGAATTAAGACAGATTAATCATGTTCAGCAAAATCCAGCTCTTTTGCCCACAACCCTTCATTTGATTAGTTCTCCCATGAAATCCTTTATGTCGAATGTGAACTCTAAAGCTGTAAATTCACAGGAAAATAATAGTGGAAAACCTGACAAAGATAGAAGAAATTCTTGAAGGATTTGTTGCTGCATCAGAAATCATTGCAGTTCCATTTACAGTAAGAAATTTTCTTCTGTTTCGTTTTAATTATATATACTTTAATTTGGTGATATATTTTTTTCCATTTTCCAAGATATTTTTGCACTAGATCAACATCGTGTGGTTAATACTTACCTGTATGTACTTGCATAAAGTTGCATTTGTCAAGTTCAACTTTTGATTATTGAAATTAATATTCGTGACGATCGAATCAAATAAATTTGAGTACTTGTAAAATATGAGATAGAGTTCATAATTTGGCAGCTATATATTTTGGAGTAAGTTAATTGTCAAATATTTACGATCTGGTCAGCATTTGTTTGAGCTTCTCTAATCATGTCCTTTCATATTCAATTAAATTTTGTTCATTGCGGGCTAATCGGAAATAAATTGGGTAATAATGGATATTAGTAAAATATTAATCACCATTCGCATAATCGATCGATTAGAAGGGTAAATTGCAAAACTGGGAATTTTAACTTGATACACATTAACATTTCAGGATATTAATTTGATCAATCACATTTATCCTATACTCAGTAACTACGATTTTGAGGCAATTTAAGACAAATTTAATTTCCCCGAAATTGAGGAGGATTGCATCAAGGTAATTCGGAAATTGCAGTCCGAGGAAGAGGATTTGTCTTTGATTGGAAACATTATTTCTAATATTCGTAGTTCGCTTTGCTTTCGGGCTTTCTCTTTTAATTTTATTTGCTGGGAGGCTAACGACAACGTTGTAGTCATCTATTCCCTAATTTGCTCGGAATGCAACCTCAGCTTGCATTGGTTCCACAAACATTCCGGAGTTCATTTGAGACTTTCTTGTTTCTAATTTTTTTTTTTTTTTTGTGTAAATTACCGGTTCGGGTAATCCTATATTTAGGGCCCTTAATCCTTCTTGTTTCTGATGCTATTTGATTAATATAGCTCGTTTTTTCTTTTAAAACAAAATTGAAATACGGAGCCGTATTTCCCCCTATTCCAATATGCCGTATATATGAAGTAATTTCATGATATTAAAATATGAGACATTGTCTGAACAAAGATTTATGAGGCCTGCATGCATCCGTAAGTATTTTCCCTATTTTAGTGAAATATTTATATGAAAAATATGCATGTGGTACCTAGCTAATTCATTAATTTTTCATGCAATTATATATATATGGTTAATTAATGTTCAAATTAACAATTATCATTTTCCACTCATTGTATATATAGTTTTATAATTAATTTACGAAAGAGAAAAACCA
The DNA here is from genome assembly GCA_958496215.1 of Verbena officinalis. Lineage (NCBI taxonomy): Eukaryota > Viridiplantae > Streptophyta > Magnoliopsida > Lamiales > Verbenaceae > Verbena > Verbena officinalis. Next base: position 6,607,851 of record OY292385.1, read on the forward strand.
CCCAGTACGTTATGTTTAGCTAGGTTAGTATAATAAGGTTTGAAACTATTCATTTTGATTAATTCATGATTGAAATGTTGTTTTATAGAAAAAGAAACACATGCAACTTCGTAAAATAATAATAAATAAAAATCATATTTTACCATCCGTAATTGAAACTATTCAAATTGCAAAAAAATTGAAACTATTCAGGATTTTGAACTCTACCCGGCAATGAACACCAAACGATACGAATTGAACTACATACATCGTACAGTTTAAATTTCACGACTGACATGAGTCACTTATCATCTATGATGCACGGACACTCAAAAAATATTCATCGCGCAGTGTTGTGTCGTTTCATGTCGTGTTGTGCCATGTTTGACACTGTGTCGGATACCTTTCTAGTTATTGTAAATATAATATCGAAAAAAACTAGTGTCAGTCATGTCCGTATTGGTGCATCATACCTTGTATTATCAACATCTGGTATTTGCAAATCCAGTATCTAGTTCAATAATATCATCAACTAGTTTGAAACTTAAAATGCCAATTAGAAGATTGTAATGTACATACTTTTTCAGATCCCCTCTTAGCGTAATAATTAAGAACTTTCAAACATACGCAGCTTAACAGAATTCTTTTGAGTTCCATTTCTTGTTGAATTTCCAAACTGAACCTATAGTCAAATATGTAGTCGATCTCAAATTTGTATGTCGGGAAAATTGCAAATTTGGAGTATTAACGAGTGTTACATTGACATTTTGGTATACTAATTTGGCAATTTATATTTTTATTCACTAAGTGCGAAGTAATGGAAATTTCAACCCAAAATTTCTCTCAAATTGCAAAAGTTTGTTGGAATTCGCATTGCATGCGTTGTGCATGTGCCAACCAAAATAGTTGAGTTGACGACAATTCATTCTTGTCTTAATTTGTTTTTATTAATAACTAATATGCTTATGTGGTGAATTAAGAACAAACTGTCGTGCTAGAACTCAAGCGCCAGCTCAATAATTTTGGTCAGACGCATGTAGAATAGGTGCGAATTTCGGCGAATTTGTTGCAAATTGGGAAAAGAATTGGTTGAAATGCAAATTAACAAATTAGTGTAATAAAATGTCACTATGAAACTATTTAGTGCATGTCCCAATTTTGTAATTTGCAATTTATATTTCCATAATTAAGTAGCATTTAACGTATAATGTCTTGGAGATGCATGATTAGCCAATATGAGCAATATTCTTTGATGTGGAAAAGAGGTAAGTTGCAATTTTCTTTTTTTTTTTTTTCTTCTTGAAGATAAGGAAGTTGCAATTTTCAGTTGATTTAGAGGGTGTTTAGCTGAGCTTATAAGCTCCTTAAAACATCTTATAAGATATTTAAGAGCTTATAAGATATTGCAAAGTGTTTGGGAAATATTTTTAAAAATGAGCTTATAAGTTCTTAAAATAAGATGTTAGGAGCTTATAAGCTCCTTAAAAATAAGTTAGGAATCCCAACTTATTTTAAGATCTTAACATATTCTCCTATATTTTGATCATGTTAATTATATAATTGCCATTACTAATATCTTATAAGCACATGGTTCGATTTTTTATCCAAAAACTTTTAAATCTTATTTTTAAAATAAGATTTAACATCTTATAAGCTCTAAAAATATTTTATAAGATGTGAGAGCTTATAAACTCTTTAAAATAAGTTGAGCCAAAACACCCTATTAGAGAAAAGTCTTTTTCAGGGCATTCAATCAAAGAGGAAGCAATTTCAACATGATATGATATATAGTTTTCAATTTTGCATGATCATTTCATTTTCAAGTACTCCCCGCGCTGTCCATCGAAATTTTTGAAGTTTGACTGAAATTTATCACGTGCATTGCATGCACTTGACTAAAAAGCAGAGATTTTCCCCCTTTTTTAGGCAAAACTCGGTAGCTTTGTATTTTTACATGATTCTATTCTTAGTTTTTGTTACCGATTATAAATATATTTACATTACTCTATGATATATATAACAAGAATTTATGTATATAGTACTCTTGTGTGTGTATACAAATCTAGAGAAATAAATAAGGTGTGCTCATAATTAATTTAAAGATGTACCACCGTAAGCTAGCTAGAAACAATAATTTTTTAATTAATTAAAAAAATCATTTAATAATATCGTGGATAATTAACCTACGTACATGAATAATTGAGTCAATTATATACAAACACTATGATCAATAATATTAAATACGTATTAATTAACTGCTAATTATGGTTTAATGATCACCTTAATAATTACTTGGCGCTAATAAGCTTTAAGAACAATAGTACTTATAATTTATAAAGGCTACATCGTCAAAACCCTATAGATCAGAAGCATATATATAGTTATAAGGAATGATCGATCAGATCATGAAAAGGGGTTTAGAATCTGTATTGTTCCATATGAATGCGTTGATCATGAAAACGAAAGTATATATATATGTATCAACATGCATATATATTGTCACAAGATCCGAGAAAATAATTAAAGAATTGCACAGACAGTGTCAAGTTGTGACTGATTATGATCAGTGATCAGTCCACTCGATCCACGTAAAGTTGCAAAAGTTTGACAGTACTGGTCCTATATATATATCCAAAGTTTGAAAATTTGCATACAAGTAGATATGGATATGACATTCGACTATTTAAAATTACAGTCAGACTTCCTAACTGAAAAATTGCATATAAGTTGCAAAATGACTAAATTATCTATAACATAGTCAGGGGTGTCTAAATTACCTATAACATTTTTGTTATAGTTTTTGCATACGTGGAGTGACTAACAACAGGACACCTAAGTGTTAAACGGAGCCATAGTCGAGGGGGTGTCTCTGTAATTTCCAATAGTCGAGGGAGTATAAACGTAATTATCCCTATAAACAATTATGTATATATTATGATGTACGGACAGTCCTAAAATAATTATCGTGTAGTGTCGTGTTATATCGTCAAATATCGTATCGAACACTTGTCTAGTGATAGAAGTTGAAAAAAAATTTATCACCGTATCCATTTCATGTCAAATCTGTATCCCTATTTCCTTGTATGTAGATCACAGTGTTACATATAACAAGACATTCATATTTAATTTTTTTTTTTTTTTCTATTCTTCTGTGGAAGTTATATTTGATTATTTGATCACTTTCATTGGTGTGAACTGGGAGTAATGTAAAATATACCATATGTTGCTATCTTGGAGGCTTAAGTCATTTTCTAGGGTTGCCGACCCACGCTTACTTATTTGACCTATATTTGGATCCTGACTTTCCTTTCTTTTTCTTTAACACTATTTATATGGATTCAGTCGGATCGAGTTATTTAGATGTGAAACTCTATTTAGCTACCAATAATAGTTGCATTTTCAGGAAAACTCGAACTCAAAACCTTTATTTAAGCTAGCATAAAGTCGAGCCGCTAAGCTACGGTACTTGGTAGTGGATCGGACTTTCCAACTCTATAAAATGTGACCAAATTGCATTTGAGCTTTCAAGTTACCATAAATATTTAATAAATTCGTGACTTTATACAAGTGGCTAGCTTGAATATTTGACCAAAAAAATAAAAGAATGGGCTTGAATAAATCCGAACTTAGTCAAACTGAAATCAAAAGAAAGATCTTTAGAATGTGAGAGGCTTAATTTACTCAAACTCATGAAGTCGTCAATATAATTATAACTGAATATCATGTTTTAAACGACTCCAAAATTGATATATTTCCAGAAATTGACATCGAAAGATACTTTTTTTGAGTGGATAAAACGATACATACATGTAAAAAGAACACAATAAATAATTTCACCACGCAAATCATAAAAATTGAGGAAGAAATAAGCAGAGAAATTCAATTATGTATTGATTGCGAAAGTATAATTAGTCCTATTTTGAAGTTGTTTCGTATCGTGCCGAACAACCGTATCTGATACCCATATCCGATATCTTTATAGTTGTAAAAATATCAGGAAAATAAATCCGTAATACTATATCTACGTCATCATATTTGTATCCAAGCTTCATAGAAGGAAATTCGTACTTGTGACTGGTGACTAATAAAATGGAGGTCCAAGTGATATGTCTAAAACCAAAAGTAGGTTGATCCATAATAATTGGTCAGATATATATTTATTGGATCTTACTATATCACTGTAGCCCAATAGGCCCAACTGTTTAAAAAACAATTGGATTTCCTACTTATAAATGTTTAAATTAATTTTATCTTTTTAGTTGTTTTGAATATTTTGAGTTTCGTTTAAAATATGAATTATTTATTTATATAATGGTATCATTTCACAGCTCAGTTCAAGAAAAATTAAATATTTAAGAGAATTTTTTAAATGATCAGTTGGAAAAAATACATAGTTTTTGTCAATTTTGTGATTTATATAATTTTGTGACATAAATACAAATCGTTTTTATACCAAGAGACAAATCATAGATTAAAAAAAAAAGAAAAAAGAAACAATCAATAGCTAATCCTACATGGTTACAAAATCTTTAAATAAGTAAAGGTAAATTAAGAATAACTCTAAGGATAGTGCTTTTAACGGAAAAATTGCTGAAACCTGGCAACTCTATGGATAAATGATAAATCTTAAGATTTATAAAACATTTGCAAACACTGTTAAAACCTTGAAATATTATGTTTATTTAATGCTAGGGTCTTCCCTAGTGGGGAAGATATTTAAAATTCTGAGATGTGTCTTATGATAATCAAGATAAGAATATAAACGACGTAAATATTCAAAGAAATACCCATAAAATTGCAAGGTTTGAGTAGTATTTTGAATTTTAAAGTGAATCTAAAGGTGTTTTTGGTAATTATCCAATAAGTAAATAACTGAAGTCTTAACAAAATGTGGCAATGTTAAACATTCATTTATTTTTTATACTGTAGAGTCTAGACAAAATATCATCAAGGGATAAAACAATACCCTGGTAAATCTCCCACACTCTAATCCTATCCTTATCTCTGGCCGCATAATCCAGCCTCGTCACGCCGTTGAACAAATCGGAGTAAAGCTTCCTCAGCCGCGGCCTCTCGTCGGAGGGCTTCGCCTGGATAATGGTGTAAATATCCTGTTTCAGTAATGCAGAGCTTTTCCGGAGCAACTTCTGGGCCTCTCTCCAGGATTCTTCCATTAACAAATCCTTCACTTTCAGCATGCTTTGTGCGTGGAATTGAATCCCGGATTCCGCTTCTTCTACTGTTTGATCTGGGACCGTCATTCTGAAATCGAAGGCGGTTGCAGGTTTTATGAAGATGGTTTGTGAGCTGAGGGAAATTAGGGCCGATGAGGCTGCCAGGATTATGGATGATCTTCTACTGGCGGCGGCGATGGTGGTGGTGGAGGAGGAGGTGGCGGCGGTGGGGTGGGTTTTGGTGGGAAGATGGAGTTGTGCGGTTACCATTTGTTTTTGGGGGAGTACGCAAAAATTTATCATTGCAGAGATTAAACAAAACTGAAGTTGGCAATACCAAAAAGAAAATACTGCAACAGATATATTCAGATATACGATACGATCTAGATATTTTTTTTTATTTACTATTAAACAAGTATCCGACCCAACACAGTTTCATGACAAGCTTTTATAAGAAACTCAAATGCCAGATGTTTTTAATTGAGGTTCGATATTATGCTAGTTTAACCAGAATTCTCGAGTTTGACTAAATGCAAAATTTAGTATTCTAATTATTAATAAATGAAGCATTTTTATAAGATACTAAAATTTTAAAATGGAGATTACACACACAAACACACCTTGTGTAAAAAGCAAAAAGATATTTCTTAACAAAAGCTAAGAATTTGATTTCTTGAATAAATACTTACTGATGAATTCACAAAAGTCCCCTTTACAATCCAACCTGTCAGTTGTTTTAGAAACTCATAATCATACCTGAACAAATTTAATGTTCAACCAAGATGATCAAACTCAAAAAAAAAAAAAAAAGAAAAGAAAAGAATTAAACAAAACTATTTCACAAACAGCTTTCGCCTACTCGGTTTGGTAATCAAACCAGCAGATTCTCCGAGCACAACTTCGTCAACTAAATCTTTAAATATCAACCTTTCGATATCAAGAACAGCACCCGAAATATCACCGTCAAACCCTATCCATCTTTCGTCTCTATTCATCACATCCTCACACAAAATGCTTTTCCATCCATCATCTTCTTCATCGTCCGAGCTGCATTTTGGATTCTTGGCTTGAATCCCTTCAATCTCACAACACAGTTCTCTCAGAAGCTTCTGTGCATTCAAAGCCTTCTTTGCTAGCTTAACCGGCCTCAACCAAGCCTCATTATTTTGGTCTGCAAAAGCTAATTTTCTTGCAAGAATCTCATTAACGACGTCAAAAACGAGTTTCCTGTGATATTTCTCGTTTTTGGTCAATTGGGTTTTCTTGCTTGCCTTTGTTTGTTCCAAGACTAAGAATAATTCAGGGTTTATGGGATTTCCAGATGGATGAAACCGGAAATCTGAAAGGTCTCTAAGGAGGAGACCTGAAGCCAATAGAATTTCAGAAACATATCTGTTGTCTGGATCTGTGTTTTCACATAATGAGGCGATGTAATCTGTTTTTGCTTCATCGTGGCCGGAATTGAGCCTTCTAAGTTTCTCGACTAAGTTATCAATTCTCTGAAGTTTCTTTCTGTTAATTTCAAATTTATCGCCAGGCTCTGTGGAGTCATCAGCAAAATCATCCACTGAACTGTGTTGAATTGCAGTTGGATTCGTATCCTTGTCCAAGGAAATATCCACTGAGATAAAAGAGGAGTAATCAGAAAACTGAATGTATTCTATGTATAAAAGAATGGAGTACATCTGTTATGCCCGAGGTATGGTGCAAGCACAAATTAGTCCCTCTTATTTCAGAACTTACGAAAACACCCCTTAGGTTTCATTATTCATGTAAGAACCTTCATTAGATTCTGGCTACGTTCCATCCATCTAACAGTCAATGCGGTTTAAAGTCTAGTCGTGCCACGATCTTCATAAATCTTACATGAATAACAAAACCTCAAGGGGGCTTTTGTAATTCTGAAACAAGACGGACTAATTTGTAATTACAACAACATTAGGGGTAGTGGGTGTAAATTGCCCTGAAAGAACTAAATGTATTTAACATAAAAGTGTGAATGTCAATTAAGGAATAAATTACCTTTAAGGGTCTTTGCTACATACTTTACAGGAGAAGGAGAATCAAGTTTGTCTACAACATTATCAAGAACGGATACAGGGCTCGAGTACTCAGGAGGAACACAACCAAATTCTGCCGACTCTTCTGAACTCAACGACTTCTGAATAAATCATAAAACAAGTTAGCAAATGAAATATGCCAAATCAATTGAATATATCATATGGAGGGCATACCAACCTTTATTATAGTTTCATTTGATTGAGCTGAATCCTCATTTTCATGGGAACTTAAATTCCTTGATTCAACACTAACGTCACTCAATTGGTCATCACTTCGTTGAGATTTGTTGACTTTTGGTCTTCTTCTTCCACCTGAAGAATTCGACTCAGCCTGTTGCTTGTTTGACAATCTTTTTGACTTGCTTGGGTCAGGATTTGTGGGTTTTTTCTGTTGCATTTTTGAGCTGATGGATATGGATCCTGAAAGCTTACCCGATCCGTTTTTCGGCAGCTGTCTTCCTGAAGTCTGTATGGTTTTTACAGATCCGTTTTCTTTTATTTTGACAGAATTTACAGCATTTTCTCTCTGACTAGATTTAAAAATTGGATCTTTAGACGTTTTGCGATAACCCTTTTTGTTACTATCAACATTTTCACCACCCCTAAGTTTGGGTGGGCCAGAAAAGCCATCAAGTGGAACTACAGAAGCAGAAGCTATACCAGATTTCTTAACAAGCTTAGCTGACTTCATGACCACAATTGGAGACTCGTGCATTTTTGCAGAAACATTTCTCCTCTTGGTGGAACTTAAACTTTTCTGCTCGAAATCTTTAAGGCTTTGGAAATTTGAGTCTTGTCCTTCTTCTGAGGTTTCCAAGAATCTCCTATTCTGCATTGCTTCAAGAATCTGTTTAAGTGCTCTAAGATCCTTTCCAGATTGCCCAAATTCAATATCTTTCAATCTATTCTCAATCTCACTGTAAACAGATGGAAACGTGGCGGGACCCTTTGCTGGAGCTTTTGAACTACTTCTAGAAGCTTCTTTTCTCCATGGAGCTGGTTCGATGGGGAATCGGGACATGGGTTTCATCAAACGGTCAGGATTTCTCCATCGTGGCGAGGTGGGCGGTTGAACTGGTTTGCTCGAATCTTGTTTCTCAAATGAGCTTGAAATAATACTAGCGGAATCTTCATTGGGCAGCATTTCCAAGCCCATTAGCTTTGCAACAACACTTGGAGGCCGGGTACTGTCTAAAGATAGTCTTGGAAGATCTTTAAGCTTTTGCGAATTAGATTTTGAACCATCATAAGAAAATCGAGGGGCATCTTTGGAAACTGAAAATGTCGACCCTTCTTTTGACTGGTAGGATGATGATCTAGAAAGTTCTCTTGGTTCTTGAAGCTTTGCAAGAAGTCTTAGAGATTCTTTGAGCTCAGAAGGAGTTATTTGCTTTTCGTCTATGGTTTTAGGTTTGATTGATAAACCTTGAACTTCTCTGTACATGGAGTCCTTCACAAAATCACGAATATCACTTGGTTCTAACTGAGTGGCTTTGTTGCAATCAAGAGACGAGAATGAAGATGAACGGGATGAAGATGAGAATGAAGCTCTGGATGATTCGGTGGATAATCTTTGTCTATCTTGCATGATATTGCGTAAATACTGGATTGGAAAGGGGCAAAATGTCAAGTTCATGTGTAATGAGGTGCTCATACGAGTTGTATTTTTTGTAAAAATAACCCCCTGAGGTTTGCTTCGTTTACGAAAAGCACCCTGAAACCTTAAAAATTACGGAAAACACCCTCAGGCTTGGCAAGTCATAACCAAAAACACCCTCAAACTAACGGAAAATCATTGACTCGGGGTGTTTTCTGTTAAATTTCAAGGTTTCACCTCAGGGGGGTTTCTGTAAATATTCCAAAAGAAAAAGAGAAGTAGATTCGGAGGTCTTACCTCTGATGAAGATCTCAGTTGTGCATTATCAGACTCTGTGGCCAAAGTAGCACTATCGAAATGAGACTTTCCTGCAAAAAAAAGATAAACTTTTGATGCTGAAAACTTTTGCTCTTCATATTAATACAAGACTCCATTGACAATATATATGCAAACATGTAGTAAATAATAAAGAAATGTTTTTACCAGGAGGAAGCCTTTTGGGGATGTGAGCAACAATGCGCCTACTGCTGCCAGTAAGCATATTTTGACGATCAAACAGTTGGAACATTCCAGACATGCATCCTATTTGCTTTTGCAAATCTGGATTATCATCTGTCAAAGATTGTAATATCTTTGCTGCCATCTTCAAAGTTGCAAAATTGCCACACTTTCTGAAGGTCTGATTTTTGTACCCACTCTTTCCCTAAAGTGCAATCTATGTTCAATCACAATCGCAAAGTCTCCACATTTTTCCGATATGTTCTGCCTAGCCCTCAAAAGACAAAAAGAGAATATAAAACCTAACTTTATAGATAAATAATTTACGAGGATTTCAACTTTCAAGAAGCAAGAATTAACTTAATCCACCTCTTTATCTATACACATTGACCAATAATATCCTTCTAGTCTCTAGACTTCACTTTCTGGTCAAAATTCACTTGATTAAGATTTCCTTCCTTCTTTAAACATAAACCCAAAATTCAGATATGAACAATCTGCCAAAACCCTTGAAGATTTCACCTATTTATCTCCAGAAATCAAAGTGAGAATAGAAAACCCACAACGAAAAATCAAATCTTTTGGTCCAAACAAGCAGTTCCACACACATTTACAGAAGGAACTGAACTAATTACCCACAATGAGAACCAAAAAGCAAAGCAATCGGTCAATAACTACACATTATGTTGTTCTACTGCAAGATTTCTTCTTTTTCAGATCCAAGAACAAAATGTGGAACTGAAATTTCTCAATAGAATGCCAAAGAATCAACAGGAACCGAAGACAAAAACAAAAACCCAAAAGGATTAGAAATGAAGACAGCCCACAAGAGCTAGCTAGGATTTGTTAGTTGTTCAATGAAGGTATGGGACCATCATCCATGTGTAGACCAATAAGCACGATAAGAGAGGAAAAAGTAGGCAAAGAAATATTAAAGATGAAGAAATAATATTAAATTATTACCAAATGAGGAGGGAAATGAAAGGGCGCAAGTCTTTTTCTTACAGTTCCATGTGGAATGGGTTTATCGGTGGGTCTAAAATTGTCTGCATGGTCATGTGATTTTGTCAGGATTATATGAGAGGGAGAGATCAGTTCTTTTAATCACCAAACAAATTACTTTTTACCTTTTTTTTGGAGCATTCTATTTCTATCAATAAGACCCCAAAAAAGTATAGAAATAAAAAGAAACGTTCTGTTTATGCCTTGTATAGTTTTTAATTGGATTTCATTCTTACATACTATGACCAAACAAAATTGTTAGAACTACTTATCTCATTTTTTCTTTTTCTTTTTTTGTTTTCTTTAGAACTACTTACCTCATTAACTTCATTATCAAGAAAATATTAAATAAAGCCGAGATCATAGGTTTAATTATAAAAATCTTTGAAACTTTTTAGATGATTACGGAAGTTATATTGTACTTAACAGGAAATATCTATCTCATTTCCTTCCATCAACAAAAGCTATCTAAAAAATGCAGTACTCTTGGAACCCACAATAAGCCATTGTGCTTCCAACTGTGAATGAGCAAATATATGATATATAATTAACATAAGGGTTAATGAAATTTAAATTTCATGGGAGTTCGTTAAATTATAACTTGCAATTCTCTTAGTGAAATAATTATATTTTACATCCTACAAGAATTCTATAATTATGAAAAACACATATGCGTTCTATAGCTCCATCAAAATTTTAACGGAATATTCCGTTTAAATTCTAAAATTGGGTATTTTTTGTAGTTATAAAACTCTTAGAGGATGTAAGTCTACGTAATTCTTTGATTAGATTGTAGTTTAACAAAACTCACATGAATTCTAAATATAATTAACCCATAACGTAATAGCGAAGACCGAGTTGTTTCTTCCTTAATTTGGGGTCAATTTTTAAATATGTATTTTTTCAGGCCATAAAAAGGTGTCGCCTATAATCCGGTTTAGCAACTTTAGCAATTTGTCTTTCTTTTGGGGTCAACGTTTGAATATCTATATATTTTTTAAGGCAATAAAAAGGTATCCCCTAATCCAAGTTTAGCAGCTAGCAAGCAATCTGTCTATATAAAAAATATAACATGCAGAAAAGTGAAAAGTAGTCTCTCAATTTGGGGCACTAATGTACATTAATTATATTGTTTCTTCACACCAAATGTACATATGAAACTTATCTTGCATATCAAATGAAACGAAATATATATCATGGATCTCATTATTATTTACAATATTTGAAGGATTATTTTGTAATTTGCCAAACACAAGTGGTAGTGGATCTTAAGTAAATTTTGACGACGTACATAATTGTGAATTGTCCTCACAGTAAATTATTCTTACAGCCTGTACGGAATCAATAATTTGCGAGGTTCTAATTACACTGCTATGTAAAATACACATAAAAATTAAACCAACTAACAAACGTTATATGTGAAATTAACCAAACTATATCTTTTAGGATTATTAGTACTTGTGACGTACAGATATTAAAAAATTTATTGTAGGTACAATTTCGTATCGTGTCGGATATTATATCCGATACTTTTAATGAATATTAAAAAAGATTACTCATATTATTTAGCACGTGGATGACATATTATTACCTAGACGGCTAAACTAATGTTTTTCTATAGAAAGAATGTGCACCGTAAGTGTACTAGATTAGGTATAATGTGATGGATCGAATTGAAATTGATTTAGTCGACGTGGGGTATATTTTAACCTGCCGCTTTAATTGAATAGATTTAGATGGGATGGGATCAATTAACAATTTATATAAAATCAAAAAGTATATATAATTGCAAATATAGTCATGTTTTTGTTGCTCAAGGCTGGCAACTCTTTTTAATATCAAATAATTAATATGCGGCCACATAAAATTAATTATTTGAATAATCACATTTTTTAACGGTACATAAAAACTATAATGTTTGAAGTTTTGTAAAATTATCAAACATATTTTTGTTTTGTGGTTATGAGTTCTGTTTGTCTTGTTTTTGGTTTCCCACTCAGTTTTTTTTGAGTTTAAGTACTGCAGAGGTCTAATTTGGGACAATTCGTTAGAGTTTGAATCTTAAACCTCGCTTAATTGATCTAATATCTCATTCCACTAGATCAACTTCACTTTGGTTTGATGATTGTGTTTATATGTGTACATATATATATGTAACGAAAAAATAAAAAGGGACTCAACATTGATAAATATAGAACGGGAAACGCAATAGTTATAATATCAAAATTAGATAATTAGGGGTTAAGAGTTCCGAAAATTAATTAAAATCTAAATAAATTCCAACTTATTATAGTGAGTTTCATATTTATTTCAGAAAAAGGAATATGTTGTAATCAATGCATGCATCAAGGAACTTTATTAGTAATTATAAAATGGTTTCCGTGAATAATTCAACCACTTTCCTCGATCAAAAGTGATTATATCTGCTTCCCACTAAAATCAACGACAATAAAGTTAAAAAAAAAAAAAAAACACATTTTTAAAATACATTTTTTTTACCTAATTAATCAATAATTATGTTAAAGGTGAAAATGGAATAGAGGTCTGTCCACATAAAAGAACCAGAAGAAGGGTCCAAGCAAATGAAAGCAAATCAACTTTATGTAGTTGGTGGAAAATATCTTGAAATCCAAAACATCACAATATTACGAAAATTACATTGAGGTTGCAAAATACTACGAATACTCTCAAAACTAAGGGAAAAAACATTGATTCAGAAAATATTCGTTATATCTCAAGATTTTAGAGTGTTTTCCGAAGAAAGACCTAACCTAATGGGTTTTTTCGTATTATTCCTAAAATATTTTGACCTGACAGATAAACGAGTAGCACTAATTGAGCATACCTATCTGAAATTACTCGTGCCAGTTTGATCTTCAGAAATGCAACTTAAAAATAAAAGGAAATAATCTATTTTAGGTGAGACATTGTTGAAAGGCACATGCAACCATATGGTTGGTAATAATTAGTATCTAGAAATATATAAAGTAAGTTGATAAGATCCTTCAACAATATATATAATAATAATTACTTTAAGGTTTGATGTTTGCATGAGTTTGGTCTAAAATATTGTTGGGAAGTCAATTTAGCCACCCATGATAAATCATTGAAGTCACGGGCCACTTTAGCTATGAGTCAAATTAAAAGTGGAAAAAGTTCTTGCATAATTCCATGAAATACATCTGATTTATATAAGAATTTAGGGATAATTAAATTTACACTCCTTCGACTTAGGGGTCAATCCCTGGGACATTAGCGAGTCCGTATATTAAAAATTATAGATTGATCCTTTAACTCTAATAGAAACCTAAAAAACTTAATGAAAAGTTGTAAAATAACTAAATTATACATAACATTTTTGTTATCGTATTTGCTATACATGAAATGAGCAAAATGATTATGTTATTGTTTAGTTAATAAGATGTTAGCATTAAATATCATTATTTGGATAGTAAACGAGTTCTAAAAGATGTGTCTTAGACAACTAGAATATAAAAACATACAACTCAATATTCAAAGGTAAAACTGCACCAAACCGAACCCAATCAACCAAGCCCCAAATATAAAAGCACAATCCATAGACTGAGCCAATTCAATCCGCATATCAAAAATTAAATAATATTTGCTACAAAATTTACCAAAAGCTACAAAAAGCTGATCATTCATCATTCATGTATTAAACATACAGTTAGGATGCTTACACTTATGCTGTTACAAAATCTAGTATTGTGGCAGTTAGATTGCCTCTGACTTCTCGAAGCTACAAAAAAGAGGCAAAACACTTTGTTTGAGACAAAAATGAGTCTGTTAAAGACAGTGAAATTAGCTATGACAAAACTTAAAACTTTTAATGTTTTATCATCAAGAATCTTCCTCCTCAATTTGCCTTGGTGGCGTTGAACTGGCTTCGATAACCTTAAGATAGTACTTCCAAGACAAATTTCTTTCCGTTATGGCTCTTTGCCCGAAAGGGTTTTGCTTCACGTATTCTTGAACATTATCAGTTGTCGATAAACCCTCCAGATAAACACGCAGATCACCTCCAATCCCTGTAAATGCCAAAATAATAATGAGGGGTAATTACCAACTACCTCCTGAGATATAACCTAAATACAAAAAACCCCATGAGGTTTCAGAAATTACCATCGCCCCCCTGAGGTTTCACTCCCGCTCACAAACTTCATCAGCCGTTAGTAACAAACATTCATTAAAAATGAAGGGTAATGTTGGTTTTTCAAAAAATCAACATTTTTTGTTTTTCCTTTCAGGTTTTTCTGTGAAGGGCAACATGGTACTTTTGCCACCGCCGTTAGTTTTTCTGTTAGGCTTAAAACTTCAGGGGGGAGTTGGTAATTTCTCAAACCTCATGGGTTTTTTTTTTGTATTTAAGCCATACCTAAGGGGGGTAGTTGGTAACTATCCCTAATAATAATAACAATAATATATCATTTGCAACATTTAAGAGTAGCAGAAAATAGAAACTGACGTAATGAATTGTCTCCTACATCTCTGAACCGGTAAGTTTTGGGAAAGATTGCAGTGTACGGCTGAAAAAATGTATATAAAGAAACTTTAAGTACTTCACGAAGTTAAGTTGAATCTAAATCATTTAGAAAAAATGGATAAATATGTAAACATAACATAAACTTACAGGGTTGGACAAGGCCTTATGAGGAGTATCGTCTAACAAAAGTGTATTTGATTCATTATATGTTCCTTTTTCCCAAGGGAGATCAGATTCACACTTGTCCCACAACTTCTTAAGTTTCTTCAAGAGAAGAGGCTTGTGCTTTTTCTCAACACTATTAAACCCTGTATTAGTACATTGTGATTGGTCCTGCAAAGGAATAAGTTTTAGGAATAATTATGAAAAAAACCCTGAGGTTTGTGCAGCTTACGAAAATCACCTGAAAATTTCAAAAAACACCCGAGTCAGAAATTCTTCCGTTAACTTGAGTGTGTTTTCGTTATGATGTGCCAAAACTCTGAATGTTTTTTCGTAATTTTCAAGGTTTTAGGGTGTTTTCCGTGAATGGCTCAAACCTCAGGGGGTATGTGTAATTGACCCTACGTTTTAAGCTAGAGCATATTGAGAAGGATTATCAACATAGATATGTATAAATGCTTAACTACATTATCACTCAATAAATGATTAAAACTTCTCGTATACAAGAAAAGCAGTTTATGCATTTCAAATAGGCAAAACAAGCATTTTATACAACACAACATGTTTCATTATCCTTCTGAAATCTATGCTAAACAGGAAAATACCAATTGAAGCATTTTCCTTCATTTGGTTCTATGAAAAAAATACATGAAGAAAATGCCTGGGTAATCATGCACAATTTATTAAATTCTATGCATCTAATTCATTCTTCTCTCACTATACACGGAATTAAAAAGTTTTCAACAATTTAAACTCATTTTACTGAAGTTGCATAGTTTTCAACAATTTAAACTCATTTTATTGAAGTTGCATAGTTTTCAACAATAGCCTGCCACTTCAGAAGAACTTCAAGAAGCCGACTTACCCAACAAAAAAGCAACTTGTGCTTATCATTCCCAAAAAGAAAATCTAGAATTGGCTCCATATTTCTCCTGCAAAAAGTCCACACAAAAATCACATTAGATGGACCAATTACTTTTCTAGGATAAAAAATATAAATATAAAAGTATAACAATTTGCATAAGAGGAGATTTGGGGGAGAGAGAGAGAGAGACTTAATCATGACAAGCCAAAGGTTGAAGAGTACTTGGTTTTTGACGACCAGACACCTACATTAAAGCTCTCAAAGCAGAACTTCAGAAAATCATCACAATAAGGCCTCTTAAAAACTGATCAGAGAATTCAAAAAACCCAAGTGAGAAAACTGTTGGACAGAAAGTAGTAACATAAACTTCCATATTAGTTCTTTTTTCACCTGCTTTCTTCATTATGATATCATCTGGGTCGTAATCATAAGGTACGTATGAAGAGATATCAACAAGCAAGCCATTCACATCAAGAACAAGAAGTTTCTTCCCGTTATGCTCAGCAAAAGCTCTATCTTCTGCCACATTGTTTATGCTCTCATTCACAACTTGAGAATTATCAACTTTTGGACCATCCAATTCTTTCAAAGAGAGATCATTATTTTCTCTTTCACTTATATTCCCATTTGATTTGTCAATTGACACTCCATCAGCATTATTTGAAGAAGTTCTTTGTGTATCAATGCAATTTAAAGATTCATCCAAATTCTCAACACCTTCCACTAAAATCCCATCTTCAAGAATCACCATTTTCTCACTCATATTACCAGAACAACTTAAGGTAGAATCAAATTCAGACAGTTGGAGTGTTTTGAGTCTTTTCCTTCTTCGGTATGTAATTATACTCTTGTCGTCATTTTTCTTAGCCAAACTAATATCGACATTATGATTTATTGTTTCAGAGTTATTGCTTATTTCAGTTGAGATGGGCTTGTCACTACTTTCAACTGAACCAGAAGTGTTCTTTAGCTCTTCACTCTTGTTTGTATCCTCACAAAAATATGCACCTGGATGATTCGTTAGCGTATTATTGGAGGATATCGAAGAAACAAATTTATAATTGTAAAAACATGATGAACACGAAAATCAGCTTACCTTTATTGGACCCTTGATTCATTCTGTTTTTCACTGTGATTAGAACCCAACAAGCAAATGCACAAAATTGAGTAGTAATTGTTTATTGTCCTTTTTCCTTCTTTTTCATCTATAACCTGCACTAAAATGAACAAAATGAAACAAATTGTAAATAGAAAAACAGAGAGAGAACATTTTATAGCAGATTTCCCCTATTCCAAGAATTATTTTCAGGGCACCAGAAGTACAACTTCCTACGGCTTAAAATCATATTCCAGGTAAATTGACAAAAAGTTTCCGTGACAAACCAGACAGATACCCATCACCAAATAGTGAAGCATATTCCAACTAAAGAAAATAAAGATAAATATCGAGTTAGCCAATAAGGAAATAATTGCCCTAATAAACATGAAAAAGAACCCTGAAAACATTATCTTGACTTCGTTTGAGGATAACTTTCTTCGAAACTATCCCAGAAAGTTTTCTTTTTTCTCCATTTCCCAATACTTTAATTAAAACATTACTGAATTACTTAGCAGGAAACCTCAATGCTTATTTTGAAATTACTGCGCCACGAACCAAATGTAAGCAGAGTAGAACAGGTAAAAGAAGATAACAGGCCGGCGCAGCCAAGAATCTAGGAACACCATAAATTAGGCATTACAATACACATTTTGACAAACACGCGGCAAATGAGGGACAAAAGAACACCAAGAATCTAATAAACAGTGCAATGAGATAAAAATAGAAAATACCCAGAAAGCACAGGCTGCTTAATGGAGTAGTGAGCTCAAAATCCAGCAGATCTTCAACTTCAAACAGTTCGAGTCAAGTGCAAACCACTGCCGCGCATTTGTGTAGAGAGAGATAGAGAAGTGAGAGAGACTGTTATCAGTTGAGAAGGGATGAAGGTCAAACGCCAAGAGAGGAGACAAAATGGAGTTTTTGCAAAAAGAAAAAATGCTTTGTACAGTACGCTTAAGTGTCTGTGTGTGTTTTCTCATTTTAATTTTTAATAAGAAAAAGACCGATGTTGGGCCTTGGTCTTCATCGAAGTCCAATACCTACTGGACTCGAGCCTTAAATGAATTTTTTTTATTTTTTCCGCGGGTACTATAGAGCTCCAACTGACGGCGATCTTTCCAAGTCCCGACTCAATTGCTCAATTCACAAACTAGGATTCGAATTTTATAGGGAAAATTATATTGAGATCCTTGACATTTGTTATAATTACATTTAGGTTCCTATAATTTTATTTTTTACATCTTAGTTAATTGACCGGTCAACCGTTAGTCAGTTCCGTTAATTTTCTGGTACCGTTGTGTTCGTCTCCTCGAGACAATGAATTTGGACTATAAATTTGTCTGATTCGGTGAAGGAACGAGAAAGTTACAAGCTTAAGAAATTTTTCTTCAATTGTATGTCTAGTCCAATTGTCCCGTTTATTTACCGAATTAGACAAATTTATATTCCAAATTCATCGTCTCGGTGAGACAAACACAACGGTACCAGAAAATTAACCGAAATGACTAACGGTTGACTGGTCAAGGGACTAAGATGTAAAAACAAAACTAGAGAGATCTAGATATAAATATGACAAACGCCAGTGACTCTAATGTAATTTGCCCAATACATAGAATGGAAAGATTGTTAATATCATCGTGATATAATGATCGAAACTTTTAGTTGTGATAATAGTGAATGTATAGAATAATATATTAGACGTAGAAATTAATTAGAAGAAGGTGTTCATTTAAAAATGGAAGCTTTTAGAATTTTTTGGTAGTTTTGTGTGTTATACTAGAAGCTATTAGAGCATTGTACAGTCTTCTAGATTGAATGATCTTGAGGATTAACCTCTATTGTTGGATCAACTAAATTAACATTGTCGATTTAAAGAAATTAACATTATAAATAGATTTTAAGTTTTATTTGTAATTATAAAAAATTAACTCTTAAATTAAATATTCAGAGTCTAAATATAAGTTTTTATAAAATGAGACAAAAAAATGGAATATATACATGTCATGTCGAACAATGCGAGTTATATGTTATATTTTTAATTGACCCCGGTGAAAAAAAATTCTGGCTACGCCACTCGCAAACAAGTCGAAGCACTTTCTTGTGAATACGATCAACATAGAGGCGATACTTGTCCAGATAGGAAACCGTCATGTGGATTATCGGTGATTCAATATCTGTGCCAAATAGCCAATCCATCAACTCTCCTCTATGTTCTCCACGCGTCATTGGCAGTAAGATAGTTTCCTCCATTTCACGACTATAATTATATATTTCCCCTTCTAGCCAGCCTTCATCCATGGAAAATGGATCCACACTCACACTCTCATAGCATGTCAAGTCTATACCTAAGCCACCAATCTCTCTACCTTCATTAGTGGCTTCCCCAGTCAAACTCTCATAGCATGTCAAGTCGATGATATCCTCTGCAGCCATGGTTCTCTATCAGAATGACTAGAAAAAAACTAAATCATAGAAAGAGATTGAGATATTCATGAAATGGATATGAATTGGTTTATAAAATAACTTCCAGCTCTGTGAATTGGTTTATATAGTAACTTCCGCAAACCAATTACTTGCATGAGGGAAGTTTTTTTTTTTTGAATCTATTGTAACTGAAATAGTACCTGTAATTTTTTGTTCCTTTTTATGTAAATATATGTAATTTTATTTTTAATTTTTGGGAGAGAGACAATCTCTTATATTTTAATACTTATTTAGTTAATAATAAATCAATTGTTCATGATTGATAAAAACAGAATCTACAAATATTTATATGATAAACTTAATTTAGAAAGCCTTTGAAATATATCTTTATACCTAAAACTCGGCCCATATATTCAACCCAAAAATTTCCAAAAAGTCTTAAGAATTAAGTTTTACTCAATTGTAGTTAAAATATATTAGTTTTTCTATTGATGCTTATAACAAAATTAATCTCTTTTATTTCATGTAGGATTTATTCTATCAAAATTACAATTTAATTTTGTAATATTTTAATAGTTATTAAACTTTCAATTAGATTTCATCTATTAATAAATTAAAGAGACATACAATTACAATACTGTAATTTATTTTTTTTTTAAAAAAAAACTTAGAATGATTATTTAAAATTATAACTTGGTAATTTTATTATTGAATTAGGGTATTTCGGTCAAATTCCTCTTAATGACAATAAATTACCCTAAAATAATAGTAGAAGGATCATATTAAAGAAAATTAAAAAGACAAGGATGTCTTTGCAATTGAATTAAAAAGTGAGGCATGAAAATGAATTTTACCCCAAATTTTACGGAAATAACAACTAATATCATTTTAGAAATCTATATATAATATTTTAATATTACCAAAAATTGGGTTTAAATACCAATCTCTTCTAAATATTTTTGTATGCTCCCCTATTTTTTAAATGATAATTTTGGCTCTTCATACTAAGTTTCAAATTTTGTTTTACAACTCCTTTTGTTGTAAAAAATCCGAAATATCCTTATTTTTAATAATTACAATATAATGATATATTTTTTTTTCAAACTAACACATTCTCTTTCAAAAATTTGATCGCCGGAAGATTATTTCGATAGTGAAATGAAAGATACATTGAAAATATAATTGTTGGAAAAATAAGGGCATTTTAGACCTTTTACAATGAAATAGGAAGTAGAGCTAGCAAAATTCAAAACTTAGAATGGAAAGTCAAAATTGCCATTTAAAAAACATTCCACTTTTGTAGACACTTTGGTTCCATCAGTTTAAAACACACCTCCCTCATTGAAGAACTTTTCCTCGAGTTAATTGAGTTGCTTTGATTTGGAAGAGTCGATCACGCTAAATACAAATGATCAATTGATGAATCGTTTCAGTCAGCTTTCATCACTTACGTACGAGACTCACATTGAATGGCAAAGCAGTGCAGGTAGAACACTAAATTAGCTTCCTTTTGATTTTGTTAATCTCCAAAACTTATGATCTGAATTCTTTGTTGCATGCATATACTTTGCTTTTAGTTCTTGATTGCAGATGGTGTGCCTAAGAAACTTCCTCATAACCTTAACCATCTCAATTCACTTAATTTGCCAGAAGACAGTACTCTTCAAGTGAAATTTGTGGTTTGCTTGCTTAGAAGCTCCCCCAATTTAGAGCGTCTTAGTATCACGGTAAGTGATTATTAATTCTTGGGCGAAATTACATACACTATTCCTAAGATTTTCCATAATTATAAAATATCCCCTCTATTTTCAAAAATTTCAGAAACTCCCCTGAGTTTTCAAACAATTATAGAAATCTTACAGAATATCCCTATACTTCATATAAAATCTTACCAAAAAAAAAACGAAAATCAGTTTTGTAGTTCCCTTCTTATAGGTGGCCTTTTTTGCAGCTTCTTTTGCTTTTAGGCAAAAACGTCATTAAGATTTATTTAAGATGTGCTTATATGTTTGTTCAATATTATCATCATTGTTATTAATTCCTGCAGAGATATTATATATACACTCTGCATTCCTAAGATTTGTCCACCGTATTTACGTCACTTCATACTTCATTGATAACTTTTTGTTTCGATTTTTTCTACTAATGTGTAATCTATAAGAAATTGTTTATGTTCACAAATATCGGCAACCAAAAAAGTTGTTTACATCGACTGGGCCACTCCTATGGTTATATGCCAAGCTCTTTCTTGATATGAACTATGGGCTTAGATAACTTAGATAAAAAAGTATAACAAATGCATATAATTTATAATTTCACATTCCATAAATTTATTTTGACACTTTAAAAATAAATATAATTTTTTAGAAAATCTATCATGGTATAAAGAAAAAGATCTTTAAATTCAGATGATAATTTTATTTAAATATTATAAATAGTATCTACCAAAATATTTTCTTTTAATATGCTCATAATTTGTATAACTAAAATTAATATTTGAAAAAATAAACTAATTATCTCGTATTCACACACAAGGTGCGTACATATAATGTTTTAAGATTTTGATTTATTTCTACTTAAATTCAACATAAATTTAAAGTGATTGGAAACTTTAAAGTAGTGAAAAAAAAATCACTTATAAGAAGTGCTTTTTACAGTTTAAAAAAATAAAAACACACTCTTAATTTAATGGATTAAATAAGCTTTATCTGCTCTCATTCGTCATTCATAAATCTTTTTTGTCGTTTAGAGTCGAATCCTACTCACTAAAGTCACTCACACACTCTCTCACGGAAATACATTCAAAATATCTCTTTCAAATGCATTTGCAGTGAATACTGAATAGTTTGCTCAGCTTTCTCTCTCAATCTCTCTCTCCGCAGATCTGATTTTCTACACAGGTCAGCCTCTCAATTCTCTATGGAATATGGATATGATGCTGTAGAACTGTTTCACTAGAGTTTGTGTTTGTTTCCACTGTTTTTTTTTTTTGTTCCAGATCTACCTGTTGAGTTTTAATTTATGTGAAATCAAATTTACGCCGACATTACCCGATTGTTTCGTTTTCATTTTTATCTTTAAATGCCAATCACTTTGATCTGTTGTTACTGTTATCTTTTTTGTTTGCTGCTTTTTTATTTTTGTAATCCGTTGCAATTGGTAGTTCGATTTCTATTTATTCAGTTGATTTCTACTGTGGAAGGTTAGAGGAATATGATCATCTTAATTTTGTTTTAAATTCAAATTCGTGTGAGGAATGCTTCAATTCAAAACATGATAGGTCATTTCTTGTGTCAGTTCCAATTCCATGAGCTTAATTCATTTTTTGGCTATACGCCATCCTTTGACACTATAAGAACATTTATTTTTTGGAACAACCGAATCCGAACTAGTGTTTTTTCCGTATATTTTGCGAATTCAGATTAAACCTTATGTTCTGATTGCAATTTTTTGTTTTGTTTTTGTATCTGTCGTCTTTGCAGAAGTTCAATTTAAGAACTTTGAGAGATAATGGGTCGCGGAGTTAGCAGCGGTGGGGGTCAGAGTTCTCTAGGTTACCTTTTCGGCAGTGGTGAAGCTCCTGCTCCAAGACCTGCTGCAACTAATATTCAGGCTGCTCCCAAGAATCCAGCTCCTGTGGTAAGTCCTGTTGTCCCGGAGAAGCCTTCTGCTGCTGAGCCTACTAGTCAGATTCCTGCTGGCATTCAAGGCAGCCAGACAAATAATAATTACTTCAGAGCCGATGGCCAGAATACTGGCAACTTCCTCACTGTAAGTTTGTTATCTTTTGTTATGTTATTGCATTGCATGCGCGTTGTATTAGGCTGTTGAATATGGTTATTGCCTTGTTTGCACATGCTTCGGTTAATCGGTTTTGATGGGTTTTTATGAGATTATTATGGATTTTGATGTTATGGTGTATTGGTGTTGAAATATTTGATGTCTAGCAATATTGTTGATCTACCTTTGGAGTTCTTTTCATTCTCTACAACTATAACATGGCTATCTAAGAAACCATGTCCAAGATTACTGGTCATAAGAAATATTATAAGAAACTGCAATTTCTTTGTATTTATTGTGGTGCCAATTTATAAGTTGGTAATCACATTCCTTGGACCAGTGGAGAGTGTTTTATTATCTGCTGATTGCATTCTTTTTCTTATTTGAGCTCTTTTGCTTGTAACTTTCCATCTTCATTCTGCTTCTCATATTTCATTTGATTAAATCACTCACCCCATTCGACTTGCATATTGCAGGATCGACCATCTACTAAAGTCCATTCTGCTCCAGGAGGTGGATCGTCTCTGGATTATCTGTTTGGAGGTGGAGGCAAATAATCCCATGTGTAAGATGACATTATTGTTTACTGTATGTCTGGTCCCATGGAAATTGGGTCCAACAATATCTTCATCGTCTTAGTTGCTTCAGACATTGCGAATTGTAATATATTTGATTTGTTCTCCTAAATCAAGTTTTCGAACTAAGCATTCCTTGCTTCCCTGCTTGGTAAGTGGTAACATCGAATGAAGAATTAATACTAGCTGTTGTGCTAATGGCAAGTTATTAATTGTTGTACTATTTTGCTCTTACCAATTGCCTGTTGTGACTTCGTGCTGATAAGAGTCGTGGAGTGTTCTACACAGTTTTTCTTGTTAGGATAAGATAATCTGATCTTTATGCGCCGAGGACTAGGAGATTAGATACAAGTCATATGCATGAAGGGATGTAAAAAATCTGTGCAGACCTCTAATATACGGATACGTGGATACATTTTTTTTTTTTTAACATTTAGCAGTAGATAGGTATCCGATCACTTCTCTTAGGCCCATGGGCTATTCTGGTACGGGCTCAAGTCTCAACTAGGGGTGATCATGGTTCGTTTTCGGTTTTTTTCCAACCAATTTCAAACCGAATAATTATATACGATTTTTTAATATATAAATTTCAAATTGCGGCTTTGTAAAGTAAAACCAACAGTGTGGTTTGATGCGGTTCGGTGCGGATCGGTGCGATTTGTGGTTTTAAATGATTCAAATCATTAACTATCTAAAACTAAAAATATAATAACTTCAAACATCAATTTGACACTTTATGTGTTGTGGGTTAAGTTTTTCGCCAAGTGTAGTCGTTCGCCCCTAAATATTAGTGGTTTACTTTAATTAGAATTAAAATTTATACTGAAATTTTACTTGAAAGTATTAAATTTGGTATATAATAGGATTACTATTTTCCTTTTTACAAATAGTTATTAATATTCTTTTAAAAATTAAACAAACTGGGCTAATAAATATAATTATATATAGTATATAAATATATATGGCTCGGTTCGGTTTGATCGGTGCGGTTTATGGTCTAAACCCATAGCCTAACCTATTTTTCGGTGCGGTTTTGATTGAAACAATTAAACCACGGTTAAATAAATTGATAAATACGGTTCAGTTTGGTGCGGTTCGATTCGGTTTTACGGTTTTTAAAAAAATCTGATCTGCCCTACTCTCAACAATGTTTTGTTCTAATCAAGAAAGTAAACAAAGTATGCATATAAGGTTACATATAATATATGATAAAGGAAGAATTAAACACAAAATGAAGACAATTAAAAGATACTCAAACCTTTTTTCTCAAACTCACTATATTCTGACATGTAAAAGCTTTCATTAATCCAAAGTAAACGAGCCCAAATTGATCAGAAGTAAGGATAATTTTTTAATTGGCGAAACTTTTCATTTCAGGTGACTCAATTCCCTTTTTATTTTTTTACAATGGTTTCTTCTTTACGTTATTGCATTATTACTTCTCATTTTGTTTCACATCAGTTGTGATAATTTACATATTATCTTCAGATTCTATCTTATAAGTTTGTAGATATATATCAGCAAGTTCTTCGTGAAGCTTTCATTTCAGGTGACTTAATTCGATCTCTTAGCTTCTATTCTTTTAACAATGTTGTCTTATTTGTTTTACGGGAAAAATTCCCTTTTGGTCCCTCAATTATAGTTTTTTTTTGTCTCTCAATTATTTAACTTTTCAAGACTGGTCCATAAACTATTTTTTTTTATCTGAGTTAGTCCTACCTTAAACTCGACCCTCTACCCTAATGATAAAATTACAAATATATCCTCTATGATACATAAAATTTTGTTTTGTCCCTTTGCACTATTAGATTAGTATCAAAACGACCTTTAATAGCACAAAAATAAAAAATTATCCTCATAAACCTAAAGTATATATTAATTTTAAATACTATTCATTCTCAATATATAATATAGGGTACAAATTTAAGAAAGTACTGTTCAATATTTGGTTAAATAAAATAATTATATTTCAAGAATTATAATATTAGTACACATTTATATTTACATGCAGGAGTGTATAGATTTTTGAAAAAAAAACTTGTTTAACATCATAAATATATCATTATAATATACTGAAAAAGAAGATGGACATATATACATATATATATATATATATATATATATATATATATAAGTTTATACTTTTTAGTTGTTTAATGTTATTATCTGATATAACAATGATATGAATTTATATTCATATGAATTGTAATCTCTTATGAAATATTAGATTAAGATATTAAATATTAAATAATAAAAATTAAAAATAAATTAAAAATAAGTAAACTTTCTGTTCACTTATGGCCCATTTGGATTGATGGATTTGGATTTGGAGAGGTATTTGAAATGAATGGATTTGAAATACCTTTGATTTCAAATTTATGAACTTTGAATTCCTTTGTTTGGATACAAAATATCTGACAATGAATTTCAAATCCTTTCATCTAATTTTATTTTTAATTATTATTTTCTAATTCATAAAGACTAATACTTAGAAAAAAATTTATTACAATATCATTTATATATATAGAGAGAAAAAACCGAGAGTGAAGAGAGAGAAATGGGGGAAAAAGTGAGGAGAGAGAAAGTGTAGGGCAGAGAGAGACAAGAGAGAGATATAAATAAGGAAAGAGAATGCTGGGGAGAGATAGTGAGAGAAAAAAAATTTGGGAGAGAAATTGGAGAGAGATAATGTAGAGAGAGAAAAAAATTGGAGAGAGATAGAGAAGAGAGAGAGAACGTTGGGAGAGAAAAAAATTGGGGAGAGAGAGTGAGGAGAGATAAAGAATTGCCCAGTGAGAATATTTTTTTAGAGAGAGAGAAAAAAATAATATTGAAAAAATTAAAAATAAAAATTATATAGACAACATGCAAATAAAGAAAAAAAATAGAATGAAATAGGAAGAATGAATTTGAAATGACTAGGGGTTAGGAGTAATTTCAAACCTATTGAAAATTGGACTTGAAATCCATTGAATTCAATAATGGATTTTAATTCTATTAATTTACAATTTTTGCCAAATTGATGAAATGGATTTGGATAATAGAATTGAAATTCACCGGACCAAAATCCATCCATCTAAATAGCCCCTTACAGTTTTTAAATAAAAAAAATTGTATTATTTAGATATTTATATTAAACTAATATGGGTGCATAATAATATAGTGCAAAGTAATTAAGAATGAATTATTATTTTATGTATATATAAAAGAATTATTGTATACATTTATATTTAATTAATAAAGATTCATTGAATAAGAAGAACTAGAAAAAGATATCTTTATGACTTTGAGGAGAGAATCGTTGGTTTGACCGACGAACTATGTAAGAAAATGGACTTTCTTTCTTTGATTTTCAGCAAGATTTTTGGAAAGTTAGAATTCCATTCAGTTCGCTTTTGGAAAACTTGCTAGTCACGAATTAATTCTTTCTGTGCCGCAGCGGCCTAAGATCAAAGGTGCAAGTTGATCTTTCTGGTTGAGGCAGCATTCATTTATTCAATATGACATGTTAATTTAATAAAATTTAAAATTAATTATTTATTAATATAACTTTATGAGGATATTTTGTTATTTTTGTGTTGTTAAAGATTTTTTTGATACTAATTCAACAGTAAAGGGGATAAAAAAAATTGTATGTATCATAAAGTGCATATTTGTAATTTTTTCATTATATTTAATAGGGTCAAGTTTAGGGTAGGACTGACTCAGATGAAAAAAGTATAGTTTAAGGACCAGTCTTGACGAGTCAAACAATTGAAGGAAGAAAAGTAGAAAAAGCCTATAATTGAGGTACGAAAAGTGAAAATTTCTCAAATAGTATCCTACTTAATCTAGTATTTCATCCTAAAAAATATAGAAATATTTTACAATAAGGACTTTTTAAATATGTATTTTATATAATATTATATTATATATACTACCTATTACATTTATTTGTATTCTTTATATTCTATATATAATATTTTATTACATCTAAACAAAATTAAATAATATTAATTATTATTATATAAATTAAAAATACTCTATTTAATATTTAATAAAAGGCTTAAAACACATAAGAAACTCTTTTACAATAAAAACTCTATTAATATGTATATTTTTATTTTACATATTATTATATTTATTTATATTATTTATATACTAATAATATGATTGATAAATCCAAAGTATATTAAATTATTATAATTATTATTAGAATTAATTGTCTTTAGATCTCCTCTAGGATATTGAATTTGATTTGGATATATTATTAAATTAAATAATTATTCTTTAAGTAAAGATTATTTAAAAAATTATGAAAGGTTATTTTGGCAAATCAATAAGTTTTAAGAAACTATGAATTCGTACTTTTATAATATATATATATATATATATATATATATATATATATAGAATATGTTATGCAATAAATTGATTAACCTTTTAAATAATTTAAAAGTTCAACATTCTTTTTTCTAAATATTTGCAATTTTTTAAAGTCCCTTAGATCCAAATAAAAATGATTATCAATTTATACTTGTAGGTATTGGGCATCCTTTTGGTTTGGAGATACGCAGTTTTGAGCAAGAGCTACGAGGTTTTTGAGTTTTGAGGTGACTCATTTTCATATTATTATATAGCCATTATCTGGTCAGGTCTCTATTTGTACAACTTATATTTGCAAGTCCTTGAGAGAAGATAGTGTGAAGAGCATTGGGATCTATGGCATGAGCGGTGTGGGAAAGACGACTTTGTAACGCACCTCAATAACAAACTTGTAAAAGAAAATCAAAAATGCGTTTATTTGGTCACGGTCTCTCAGGATTGTAACATAAGGATGTTGCAAGATAAAATAGCCCATGACATAGGAATTGATCTTTCAAATGAGTTTGTGTAAATAACCAAAGATTCAGATATGATGTATGGGGAGGGAGAATAGATCTAGGGTTTTAGAATATTAATTTTATTGATAAAATCTAATTACAGTGTTCGAGTACAAGAGAGTCTTATACTCTTTTTAAGTATATATAACACGCGTTATAAAGGCGTTAGATATAAAACAGACTAAGGACCATAAAACAATGAAAATTACATAATGACCCCTAATCTATCAATAATTTCCTACAGTTTGATGAGAACAAACGATCAGCTCGATTGAAAATAAAACTATCCTCTCTAGGAAAGAATGTCGTGTTGATATTGGATGATGTGTGGGAAAATATCAGTTTGAAAAAGGTGGGAGATCCGCTTAATGTGCATGGCTGTAGATTGATTACAAAAACTCGCTCGTTGAAAGTGTGTCGTGAAATTGGTTGCCAACAAGAGATTTCAGTCAATACACTTGACACAGATGAATCGTGGAACTTGTTTAGTGAAAATCTTGGACAAGAGATCACAACACATTCTCCTGATGTAAAAACAATTGCAAAGTCTATGGCAGAATTGTGTGATGGTTTGCCCCTTGGGACCATCATTTTGGCTGGAAGCATGAGGTGTGAGACTGACATTCGTGTCTGGAGAAATGCAATGAATGAACTATCTATGCGGAAGCATGATGATATGGAGGATAAGGTCTTTAAAGTACTTAAATATAGTTTTGATCGTCTGGGTCTAAAACATCAAAGACAAGAAGAAAGTAATGAAAAATTCACAAACTTACAGCATTGTTTCCTCTATTGTTGTTTGTATGCTGAAGATTTTCCAATAAGTAGAAATGAATTAGAGAGAAAATTCATTTCAGAGGGGCTGGTGGATAAAACAAAGGGTTGGGGAGCACAACTCGATGAAGGTCATACTATTCTGAATAAACTTCTCAGTGTTTGTTTACTTGAAAGTGCTAAAGGTTTCAGAGGAGTTGATTGTGTAAAGATGCATGATCTGGTAAGAGCAATGGCACTAAAAATTACTCAAGAAAAATATAAGGTTTTAGCTGATTGTCGACTGAAACAAATTCCAAAGGAAGAAGAATATTGGATGAAGGAGAAGATGTCGTTGATGTGGAATCAGATAGTGGAAATTCCAGATGGATTTTCTCCAAATTGTCCTAATCTCTCTACATTGCTTTTGCGTTGGAATACGTCTTTGAAGTTTATATCAGATTCATTTTTCTCACAAATGCATGGCATATGCGTTATTGATTTGTCTTATAATTACGAAATTATAACATTGCCAAATTCTCTATCTAATTTGGAAAGCTTGAAAGCTTTGCTTCTCGGGGATTGTAGAAAGCTAGTCTATGTGCCGTACTTGGGAAGACTGAAAGCACTCAAGGAGTTGGACCTCTCAAATACAGCAATCGATGAAGTGCCCCTGGGAATGAAAAATCTACTCAATCTCTCAACACTTTGGAAATTGGTTCTTGTAATGGAATAGAGTGCATCATGGAGGAGGAAATGCGAGTTGGAGGTGGGGTCGCATTACCTACACGGCTACCTGCACAAGTTGTATTTTCATCTCTTACAAAATTGATTATTAGGCGTTGTCCTAAGATGAAGAAGTTGGGATTAACAAGTTCGGAATTTCCAAACATTCAAGAAATTCTGATTGCATGGTGTGGAGAAATAGAAGAGATAATAGAGGAAGGAGAAGCAGATGTCATCCCTTTTCCCAAGTTAAAAAGGTTGGAACTGTATAGTCTGCCAAGACTGAAGAGTATCTGCAAGGCAAGAATGAAATGTGATTCCATTGAGAAAATTAGCATTGGAGGATGTAGAGAATTGAAAAGAATACCTTTAGATTTTCCAAAAAAGAGAGAACCTAGAGGAATATCATTTATTACTTCATATTCCCCTCCACCAGCTCTTAAACAAATCTGGATAGATACACGTTGGGAGTGGAACTCATTGGAGTGGGACCATCCATCGCAAAAACAGGTCCTTCAACCCTTTGTCAAACAACCCTGTTTCTTTATAGGCTAATTGTTTGTTGGAACAGCTCTGTTTCTTCCTCGTTCCACATTCCTTTTTAGTTTTTTCTTCTTGTACAAGTTGCTTTGTGGATTTCTTTATTTCTGTCTCTGATTTATAAAGATCAATTTCTTGTGTTATTCATTGGCGGCTTGTATTTTGGCTAAATTTATTCTTAATGATTTTTTTAGATATTGTAATTACACACAAAACCCGACCTGATCGGATTTTGGGTAGAAAACCGGGAACGCCCACCCCTAGACATGTCTGCGAGTACATTTGACGTCTAACGAAATTTGAATTAAATTAATCTGACTAGTATTTCTGCATACTTAGATGCGTGCAAGAAACAAAAATAAAGATAAATTAATAATATATTAATTTTTTATATTTTAAAATTAAATTAAACTTAATGAGAAATAACCAAAAAGATAAATTTAATGGTTGGAAAAAAAATTGAAGTTAGGAGTACTGAGAAAAAATAATTAGAGATAAGAGAATAAAAAAGACTCGAAGAAAGAAAAGAAAAAATATGGAAAAATATAAAAGAGTGAGAGAGAAAAAATAAGTTGAATTCTGCAAAGTGATCGAACAAGTTTGAAAATTGAAACTATAAACGTGCTCAGAATTAGATCACTGAAATGATTGCAGTAAATAGAATAACTTAGTGTTTTAGTTTCGGCTCGCGTTAGTTTGGGCAATATTTCCATTTATATTCGTGACTTTGTTATTGTTGATTTGAGTTAATATAATTGCCCCTCCTTAAGTCTTCTTTCCCTCAAAAAAAAATGATTGCAATAAATAGAATAACTTAGTGTATTTTATAATTTATATATTGACATTATTTGATTAAACTCAATTCGAAAATAGAATAATTTCGGTGGACAATTTCTTTCCAGGATATAATCATGATAAATCATCATGTTTCCTGGTAATATTTGTATTTGGAAACCTCGACGAATCTTAAGGCCACATACAATCTTGTATCATGATAAAGCAACACGTTATGTATGAAGATGTTTCAGCACCAAAAAACTTCCAAACTTTAAGATCAAATTAAATGGTGGGCTCAGTTGAGATGAATGTATATGGACACGATGATACGATACGTATATGAAGATACAATTTTCTTTTTAATATTTTGCATTAGAAAAGTATCAGATATCATTATTGAACACAACATAACACGATAGAGTAGAATTTTTAGAAGTGTATCCTATTTTAATTAATTTAATATTAGGTCCCCATGACATTGATTGGCACTAAGTATTAAATTAACTTTGTATTTTTGTAATCAGTTTTGCCCATCATATTTTGATTGGCGACCTGTAGGTGAATTTCTTAAATATTTCGAATATTTTATTTGATATAAGATCTTTTCAAATCTTTCCATGAATACAACTTCCTTCAAGTTCTCGTCCACCAATCTTGATATCCATTTTCTTTCTCTTTAAAGCAATAATTGATCAGTTTTCTGAAAATTAAGTTATAACCTATGGTCAGGTAGTGTATCAGACTC
Organism: Verbena officinalis; assembly: GCA_958496215.1. NCBI lineage: Eukaryota > Viridiplantae > Streptophyta > Magnoliopsida > Lamiales > Verbenaceae > Verbena > Verbena officinalis. The sequence goes on from OY292385.1 coordinate 6,639,973, forward strand.
TGAATTTATACTATAAAATATTTAGGAGAGTACTAAATAAAAGATACACTATATGGTACGAATAATGGAGAATTCCACTTTTGGTCCTCCAACTATAGTGTCGTTCTACAAATGGTCCCTCAACTGTTAGCATTATACGACTCGGTCCCTTAAGTATGCAATTAGTTTATCAGACTCAGGACTGCCGTTAATTTTTCTATCCAAAGTTAAAGGAAGTCTATTGACAGGAAAAATTACCGTCTTTTTGCTATTTTTTTCATTTTTGTTTGTTTTGAACCCGAAAAATAACAATTTCTACCTCCAAATCATATCTTGAAACTTTCTTTTAATTTTTTCCAGCTTTTAACACATCATTTTTTCATATATCAGTATTCCAATCAATTGCCATTTGTTATTTTAGCCAAAACTTCAGAGAATCTCTCTGGTTTGAAAAGATGAGCATCTTTTTCCCATATATCAGTATTCCGGTGCAGGGGTAAAGTTGGAATAGCCAGAGGCCCAGAGTGACATTTTTCGGAAACTCATTATTTCCCAAATTTCACCTTGCTGTTTGTTCTCCTTGTGATCATATTTGTTACGGGACAATATAGCCTCAGAGGTTCGTACATTATCATGTTTACCTACACATGAGAGGGTAAAAAGTCATTATGTGAAGTTATGAAAATTACGGATACACCGGTTCTGATGTTGGAATTTGATCAGAAGGGGTATGTGTAAGATGGAGATAAGCTAGATGGGAGGTATGTGTAATTTTCAAAATATTAGGGGAGCTTTCTGTAATTGGACATAGTTATAGGAGAAGACATTCCAAGTATTTCTGGGACAATTAAAATAAGGAATTGGAGCTTTTCGTAGTTTTTTTACCGTATTCGATGTGGAAATGCCTTCTGAATTTGGATTTTCATGAACAAATGTTCGAGAATCTCGTTTCTAGCTTTTTCTTGCCATTCTGTGTGGATTGCAAGGAGAAGCATGCTCCATGAAAGTAAAGTTTTACATTCGTTCATTAAATCAGGTAATATTCTTATTCACTGGATTGGTACTCAGCCTCAAGTTGCTACTGAACTTGAACTGATTAAAGAAGTCCTAAGTAACAAAGAAGGCATGTATCCAAAAATTGAAATCAAAGGGTACCTAAAGAAATTGTTGTGACAAAAGGTGAAAAAAGGTTGAAGCTTAGGAAATTGGCTAATCATGCTTTCCATGGAGACAGCCTAAAGGTAGATATTAATTAGCTTAGGAAATGGGGTTGTTTTTGTGTAATTTTAAAAAGTTATAGGGAGCGTTTTGTATTTTTTTTTAAAACGAATTAACATAATTCTTGATTGATATATCCCCTTTTGTGTAATTTCGGGAATGATTACTTAGGATCACTTTTGAAAGCTCATAATGACATGGATTTGAAAAACCAAATATTAGCAGCTGAATTTAAGGGAGATATCCTACCGTAGGTTGGTTTTGTAGCACTCCTTCCTTCTTTCTAATCAAAACCACTCCTTCCTTCTTTCTAAATATGGTAAACGTCACAACAATATTGCCCGGTAGCTCAAATTGAATAAATTTTATCAAAAAATAACAGGAATTTAAGAAATTGATGAAGAAAAACTAATTTGGGGCTAAATTGAGGATTAAGATTTGATGAGATAGTGTAATCTGACGGATTTTTTGTGGGTTTGTGAGACCACGAGCATTTTTCCGTTAATAAAAGATTATAGTATCTAAATATAGTATAATAAAAGATTTTTAATTTTTAATTAACAATTTTTTAATAATATCAATTAGATAAAAATCAATAAAATTCATTAGATAAACGTCATACACCAACACACACTAATAAATATTTAATTAATTTTTTCTAATTAATTTATATTTATTATTAATTACTCATGAACTAATATATTATTATTAATTTATAGTTATTTAGAGTGCCTTATGAAAATTTTATTTAATATTAATTAAATTTATGTCATTAATTAGATATTAAATTAATTTTTAACTAATCTTCAATTATTATTAATTAAAATAAACATAAAATCAGTCAAATGACTAATTAGGGCAAATACATGCATGGGAACATAAAAATATATATACATAATACCTCTTGAAAAAACTTACAAATATCCCCTCAGGGGCTATGTGTAAAATTACAAGATTTCAGGATATTCTCCGTAAATAGCGTAAATCTTAGGGGAATTTTCACAACTAGACATATCTTATAATGATTCAATTACTTATATTTAATTTAATATTGAATGAAAATCTTTGATTTTGTAATATATTTTTTAATATATATTATCCCATTCTATAAAAATTTATGACTTTGTGAGAGGAGTTAATTGAGCAATTATCACATTAAACCCAAACACAATATGTAATAAATGCATACATATATTTGTGAAATTTTCAAAAGTTGAGAGGAGTCAATTGGACTCTTAACTCAACTCAAGGTGGCTCCACCAATGGTAAGTGTTTTTATGAATATTTTGTTATATTCATGTGTAAATTCTCAGAAATTTTTGAAAATAGGCAAGTAGCATAACATTCACAAAAATGCAACTACTTCATTTTATGGCAGTGGGGCATGAAAGGAAGACTTTAATTGGTCTCTCGTCATAACTATTGGAAAAAAGCTGGTTAAACTGCCTGGAGAATTGCTTTTCTGTCGATGCTCCCCTCTTGAACAATGGTATATCCCATGGTAAACTTAAGAAACTTCCCAGTTCGTTCCAGTAAAAAAGCACAAGTCTAAGTCAACTTTTTTTTATTTGTAAAAAGAACCATTCTAATATTTCTTGTTTTATTTTTTGGTGACTTTACAAGTGGGGAATGCACATTACTGCGTACTTCAGCTTAAACTTCATACTTTCATTCTCAACCATACAACTTCTGTGCTTCTTTTGATCGATCGCTAAGCTTAATTCCATTTCAGAGATTTTCAGGTAATTTAGTTCCTACTCTTTCTCGACTTATAATGGATAAAGGCTTTATTTTGGTTATGACCATCATTAAGTTTTCTAATGTTATGTCGTTATTATTCACTTTAATTTCGTTATTAACTAGAGGATTCATGTTGAGCTCACGAAACAGCTCAAAAATGTTTTTAAGGAAAAAATTTAGATTTAATCGCCGTCGTTTCTCAGCCCAGCAACACCTCAAATCGTATACGCCGCCTTCCACTAGACACGCCGCGGCCACCACCAGCAGTACGCAGCCCCTCTTTCAGCTGTAAGTACTGATTAATTACTCCTGCTATGCTTCCTCAGATGATCCAGGACTAGATGTTAGGGTTGTCAATTCGGGCGGGTTGGGTGGGTTCGGGTTCGGGTTGGTCGGGTTGAGACTTTTTTGTCCTCAACCCGAACCCGACCCGACCCGACACTCAACCCGACACCCCTCAACCCGAACCCGAACTGTGTGGGTTCGGATTGGGTCGGGTTGACCCGAATTATTTTTTTTTTCTAAAGTTAAAAACTAAAGAATTTCATTACCTTGCGCCGGTATCATTTAGCTTGAGCCGGAACTCCTGTTTACCTTGAGACAGGTATTCCTTCTTATAGATATCACCGAAAAAGCGGATAAAAATTAATAAGTAAAAAATTAATTACCATGGTTGTCTATCCATAAAGATTATCGTCTTACAATTTCGTTTAAAAATAAAAATGAAAAAATGAATTGACACTAACTAATTAAATATTTTAAAACGTTGATTATTACTATTTTATATGAGACAAAATTTTAAGATATTTTCCATTAAACTAACAAAAACTTAGACGTTTGTCTTATCATATATATATATATACATATATGAAAATGAATGAGTGAAATGTTTTGGAAACATGCTTATGTGTTAATGAGTTGGATTAGTTAAAATTAGTTCATTTTGCCATGTAGATTATTTCTATAATTAAGTTCATTAATTGTGTTTTTGTAACTTACATATATATTTAATTGATATTCCATATATTGGTTTATATTAAAAAAATTGTAACTCCTATTTAATTATAGAATTATTTAACTACTTTATATAATATTGATATTGAAAATTTCATTCAAGAAATAATTTTAAGTAAACTTTAATAAGTTTTGCTAATTATTATGAACTTTACATTTAAATGCTAAAAATATATATATATGATTGAAGGGGAGCTCAAAATTATTTGTAGTTTAGATATAATATTCAATTTGTACATGAAAGCATAGTATAGAAGAATTACCATTCACAAAATATTAACAATATTTGGGTAAAAGATTATTATTTAGTTCTCTAATTAAATTTTTTTTATTTTGTATTCTTTTTATCTATCATGTAATTGTATTTTTAAAATTTCTTTTAATTATTTGTGGGGTCACATAATTACATATATTTTTTAGAATATAAGTTTAGTTAAATTTTATTATTACCTTAATATTATAAAATAATAAATAGTTGGTTTTTTTAGAAAAAATCTCTAAATACACATGTTTCATTTCCATTTTGCAGTGGAAAAATTATATTTAATTTCAATGTAAATAAATTTATTAAGTTATTACATATAAATATTAATATTGCCATAATATAAAGAAAATTTCAACAATAAAATGAATATTATTGTTAATTAATAATAAAATAATAATAAATTATTCAACAAAAAAATAATACCAAATATACAAGAGATTCCAATAATTATTTAGATGGTCTATTATGAAATATTTTCTATAATTTAATTATTATTTCAATATTTTTATATTGATTGTGTGCGTGATTTAAAAAAAAAACTATATATATATATATATATATAAATATATTCTCTCTATTACAAATATAAAATCATATCATATTACTATTTTTATATATTTAAAATGAGTTTTTTCATACATATAGAGTATAATTATTTTATAAAAAGAATTATTTTAGTTTTTAATTTATAGTATTCATAAAAAAAAAAAAATTCGGGTTGGGTCGGGTCAACCCGCGGGTTAACCCGACCTGACGCAACATACTTCGGGTTGAAATCGGGTCCGACCCGGTCTGACCCGAACCCGAAAACCCCCAACCCGAACCCGGTATTTTTCGGGTCAGGTCGGGTCGGGTTGTCGGGTCATAACCCGAATTGACACCCTTACTAGATGTAATGTTTTACAGAAAAATTTGTGTACTGGATTTCTTTATTCTATACGTTCCTATGTTATCACTTATCAGAAAACAAAAAATATTGTTTCCTTGACTTTTGTATGAACATTGCACCCTCATTTTATTACACTCATTGGCAACTACAGTCTATATGTGACGATAGATTTGAAAAATATATATATAATAATCAGCAGATCAATCTTTTTAAGTGTTATGTTTATGTTATTCAATAAGATCCAGATTTGACTTTTTCTTTACAAAAAAATTGACCTAATTATACAATATTGGGATAACGTACAAAAATTAAAACTATAAAAGAAAGGGTGAAAAATGAGAAATTAAAAAGGAAATAAACCGTTCGAGTACTTGTCAAATCGGACTCGAGTTTTTTCCTTAAAAAGCGGCTCATGAATTATACTTAATTTTTTATTGCAATTTTATATTATTATTATATATATATGATATTTTTTTAATTTCTAAATTAACTTGGAACTATTTATTCCTAATTAATAACCTAATTGGCTATCTCCTTACTCTCATGTCTCCCTTTCTCTTTCACGCTTTCAGCCCATCACCCACCGGCCACCGCTTCCCGACACCACCACCTATCGCCGTCGTTTATCAGCCCAACAATACCTCAAATGAGTCCGCCCACCTGCTGTAGCGATGCCCTCCACTAGACACGCCGCGGCCACCACCAGTAGCGCCGCCGCACCTGTGGCTCTTGCCTCCCCCCTCCAGCAGTCACGCAGCCCCTCTTTTAGCTGTAAGTACTGATTAATCCTTCTTTTTTTATTGTACGTGTTTCTTTATTCTTTTTTATTATTTTTAGTTGGTTACACTAATTTATATGATGGGGTGAGCTACAATTATGGCTTTTGATTCCTTGATGATCCAGACAGCAAAATTTGTGTACTAGATTTCTTTCTTTTATACGTTCCTATGTTGTCAATAAAAAAAAAAGTTGTTTCCTTGACGTTTCTATATATATATGAACATTGCACGCTCGTTTTATTACACTCGGAAACCTTTAAGCCGGGAAAGATAAATTGTCAAACTGTAATATATACAGTAATTTTTAGTTTCTCAATAGTTTTATATCAGTTTATCTTCTGAAATTATACAAAAGTTATTCTTCTTTCTTTATTTTTTTTTAAGGAAATTGTTCTATATTGCTTCTAATTTCTGATCGATCAGTTGATAAAGTTATCAGCAAATCATCTAATTGGCCCTGAAGCTACGGGAGGCTTTCAGGTGAATCACTTCATTACCTCTTCTTTCTGGTTTTATTTAATTTAATTAATTTATTAGTTTATTCATTATACTTAGTGAAGGAGCTAGTCAAGTACCCACCTGTCTTCCTCACACTCTTGGGATCCTTTATTTTTGGATAAATTACATGTAAACCCCGTGTTTATGGTGTATTTACTCTTGGATCCCCTCTGATTTAATAAATTACATTGACACCCCTTAAACATTTTAACGTGTTACAATCCCAACAGAACTTGTAAAAGTGCCATCTTACCCTTACTAAAAATCTGTCCGAAAAGAAATATAAAACTCAAATTATCCTCAAAATTAGAAAATATTGAAAATTATGAAAGCTAAATGCTTAATCATAAGCCCTGCAGAAATCAAATATCTTAAATATACTTCCCTCTAAATATGAAAAATGTTACTTATTATACTCAAGTACCACCAGGGTATTTTCGTCACTTTAAAAACTTGGTTTAGTACTGTGGTTGATTCGTTGAGATCGGGATTAACATTCATGAAGCCTAAATTAAAGAAAATGAGAAAAGGAAATAATATTTTTTTCATGAACCCAAAATGATTTTTCTCTATCATTTTTTGTCTGAGAACTAAACTTTTTTATATTCTTTTTGTGATTTGTTTATGTATTTAAAGTTTATATTAAAATTTACAGTATCCATCTTTTTTTTTTTTGTCAAATAATGCAATAAACTAATTAACCCTTTCAACTTATTTAAAAATTGAACATTATTCTTTCTAAATATTCGCAAAATTTTAAACTCCCTTAGATACAAATACAAATTACAATCAATTTATATTTGTAGGTATTGGGTATTATCCTTTTGGTTTGGAGATTACAGTTTTGAGCTAAAGCTACAAGGTTTTTGAGGCTTGAGGTGATCATTCATTTTCATATTATTTATATAGGCATTTGTCATGTTATGTCTCTATTTATACAATTTATATTTTTAGCTTGGTTGTATTAATAAATAATAATTGAATGGTTTTTTAAGTTGACTATAAATAATACATGCCTTAAATTTTCTCATGAAATATCAGGACTTATTTGGTTAGTTAGTTTTTTTTTCCTTTAATATCGAAACCAGTAAGCACCATATATTTTTTTTTAAGTTAGCTGCTTTAACAATGTGGAGGTTTGGGTTCAATTCCCTAAAATGATAAAAATCGAATTTTGAAAAAAAAATATTTAATAAAATTATTTAGAATTTTAAAAAACTTTAAAATTCATTATTTGGGCAAAGAATAAATAAAAATAAAATTTGAATTTTCAAAATTATAGATTTTTAGCATTCCTGTGAAATTCATGTATTGGATTGAATATTCAATAGATTTTTATTTTTTCAATGAATTTTTTCTTGAAAATCCTTTTTTTTGTGATAAATTGCTATTTGAGGGACTTTTGAGGAGTTTATTAAAAAAAAATTGGTCAAACTTTCGAGGAGTTATTAAATATTTTTTTTTTGGTCAAACTTTCGAGGAGTTTCTGATATTATAGTAGACGAATTTAACAAAAAGTTAAAATTAAGTAAATTAATTTTCAAGATATATATATATATATATATATATATATATATATATATATATATATATATTAATTCGAACTGGTTAATGCGATCGTTAATTAAAGAAGGTCCACCTCAAATATTTGTTTTATTGATTTAACAATTAGAATATAAATTAGTTTTTCCAAAGGCATATTGCCTCAGAGTTCCATCAGTTTGGTGCCATCGGAGATGGTACCTATAATTCGGGTCCTTCATTGGCAATCTCTGATTGCATTTCTTATTTGTACTAAACTCACTGCAGAAAGAGTCTTGTTACAGCACTTGAAAGTCTCGTGTAACTTCTTTCTCAATATTCCAGTAAACCTGATTTTTTGTTTTGTTCCTGATTTCTTTATAGGGAATTCAAATGGCTGGAATGCTGGGTATTATTGTTGAATCCTTTTTGACTAAGATAGGGGATAAGGTGTCCGATTATACAGAGCTCAATTTGGGGAGGATTACGGACTACGATTCCACTTTTCAAGCTCTGGCAAGAAACTTAAGATCGCTGAGTGCTAAATCCACTGATGTAGAGGAGGAAATCAAGAATGCAGAGCTATCGGGAAAAAAGAAAAGAAAAAGAGAAGTTGAGAATTGGCTGGAAGATGTGAAAAAACTTGAAGATGAAATTGGTACTTTGGAAAGTGAAGTGGAATCCAAAGGATTCGTTGGTAGGTTTTTTGGTGGAGGTCGAGCAACAGAATTCAAAGAAAGAGTAAATCAACTTATTGAGCAAAGTCAACATTTGCGTGAGCTTGTACTTGATGTTCGTCACCCTAGGGGTGAAGAATTGTTGACTACTAAGTTGATTGGTAAATCTTTTGAAGAAAATCTGGAGAAAATTTGGAAATTTTTGAGAGAAGATAGTGTGAAGAGTATTGGGATTTATGGGATGGGCGGTGTGGGCAAGACGTCTTTGATTACGCACATCAACAACAAACTTATAGCAACAAACCATGAATGCGCTTTTTGGGTCACAGTCTCTCAGGAGTGTAGCATAAGTATGTTGCAAGATAAAATAGCTCATGTCATAGGCCTTGATATTTCAGATGAGAACGATGAAAAAAAAAGAGCAGCGAGATTGAAAAAAGCACTATCTTCTCTAGGAAAGAAAGTTGTGCTGATATTAGATGACGTTTGGGAAAATATCAGTTTGCAAATGGTGGGGGATCCGCTTAATGTGCAGAGCTGTAGACTGATTATAACAACTCGCTCGGTGAAAGTGTGTGATCATATTGATTGCCAAGAAAAGATTGCGGTCAACACACTCGATGAAGATGAATCATGGAACTTATTCAAACAGACATTTGGACAAAAGATCAGGACACTTTCCCCTGAAGTAAAAACAATTGCAACATCCATGGTAAAATTGTGTGATGGTTTACCATTGGGAATCATCACTTTGGCGGGAAGCATGAGAGGTGAGATTGACATTTATGTCTGGAGAAATGCACTGGTGGAACTAGGGAAATCAGTTATGGAGTACGATGACATGGAGAATAAGGTATTTAAAGTACTCAAATATAGTTTTAATCGACTAGATCCAAAACATCAAACACGAGGAGAAAGTAATGAAGAGTACACAAAGTTACAACGTTGTTTCCTCTATTGTTGTTTGTATCCTGAAGATTATAAAATATATAGAAATGAATTGGTGAGGAATTTCATTTCAGAGGAGTTGGTGAATAAAAGAAAGGGTTGGGGAGCTCAACTCGATGAAGGTCATACCATTCTGAATAAACTAGTCAATGTTTGTTTACTTGAAAGTTTTAAAGATGGTTCTGGACTTGATTATGTGAAGATGCATGATCTGGTAAGAGCTATGGCACTAAAGATTACTCAAGGAAAATATAAGGTATTAGCTGGGTGTCGACTGAAACAAATTCCAACTGAAGAAGAATATTGGATGAAGGAGAAGATGTCGTTGATGTGGAATCATATAGTGGAAATTCCAGATGGATTTTCTCCAAATTGTCCTAATCTCTCTACATTGCTTTTGCATTGGAATACGTCTTTGAAGTTTATATCAGATTCATTTTTCTCACAAATGCATGGCATATGCGTTCTTGAATTGTCTGATAACCACAAAATTACAAAATTGCCAAATTCTCTATCTAATTTGGAAAGCTTGAAAGCTTTGCTTCTCGGGGATTGTAAAAAGCTAGTCTATGTGCCGTATTTGGGAAGACTGAAAGCACTCAAGGAGCTGGACCTCTCAAATACAGCAATCAAGGAATTGCCCGTAGGAATGGGAAATCTACTCAATCTCAACTTCCTCTCATTGGGTGTAACATATCACTTGGAGGATTTACCAAAAGGTTTGTTATTGAAATTCCCAAATCTTCAATGTCTCCATCTTCCATATCATATCCTTGCACCAGTAGATGAAATTGAGAGGCTGGAACAACTGGAGGAGTTTGAAGGGCGAGTGGTTGATGTTTATGATTTCAATAGATTGATCAGATCCAGACAACAAAGTCAAAATCAAAGTCAAAGCAAGTTCATTAAGACTGACATCCAAGTGGGAAAATTTTGTTCTTTTGACCCTTACAACTTTGTTGAAAATAATATCAATAAATTTAGTTTGATGGTGTGCAACCTTAGCCAGGAGGATAGGCCTATTATGTTGCCAGACAACATTCATTACCTTCGACTTAACGCGTGTGAGGGTCTAAGCAAATGCTTATTGGATGATTTTCCAAACTCGAACAATCTCAAATCCCTCAACACTTTGGAAATTCGTCGCTGTGAAGGAATAGAGTGCATCATGGAGAAGCAGGAAATAGGAGCTGGAGCTGGGGTGGCATTACCTACAGTACCTGCACAAGCTGTATTTTCATCTCTTACAAAATTGAAGATTTTTGGTTGTCCTAAGATAAAGAAATTGGGATTAACAGGGTCGGAATTTCCAAACATTCAAGAAATTCTTATTGCAAGGTGTGGAGAAATAGAAGAGATAATAGAGGAAGGAGAAGCAGATGTCGTCCCTTTTCCCAAGTTAAAAGTGTTGTATATGTGTAACCTGCCAAGATTGAAGAGTATCTGCAAGGCAAGGATGAAATGTGATTTCATTGAGCAAATTGGGATAGAAGAATGTGGAGAATTGAAAAGAATACCTTTATATTTTCGGAAGGAAAGAGAAGCAATGGGAGTATCATGTATTACTTGGTATTCCCCTCCACCTGCTCTTCAAGAAATCTACCTGATAAGGAATATCCTGATCACAAAGGTCTCCTTCAGCCCTTCCTTAAGTATAGTATATCTGATTCAATGTATTTTTCTATTTTATTTTAATGAGCAGCCGATATTTCTTTACCGTTAAATGATTATATAGACATTCTATTTATCATTAACAATCATTAACCTGGAACCACCACCTTCTCAATTTCTTCCTTGTGCCTTTTTTTTTTTGTCAATATACAGCTCTCTGGTGTTCATCACTAATATTTGCCATAATTTAATTATCATGCCAAATTGATGTCAATACCAAAACTCCCAATAATTGTATAATTAAGTTATGGGTTTTCCATGACTTTCACACATGTTCTCATAAATCAAAACGATTTAATTTATTCACTCATTCGAGTATGTAAAATGATGGGACATTTTGAAAAAGATAATTACTATACAAAATTATTTATAATACATGCTTAGTAAAACTATAGTCTCTAGTTGATAGTTCTAATTTTACTTTACTAAGGTGTTTAAAATTGTTTTAGGACTCATTTGGATCGATGAATTTGAATTTGAAAAGTAAGTTAAAATTAATTGATTTAAAATATCTTTGATTTTAAAATCTATAGACTTTGAACTCTTTTATTTGGATACTCCTTTGGGAATGAATTTTAAAAAAAATCATCCAACTTTATTTTTAGTTAACTAAAATTAATATTTATTATTTTACCATTCATATAAACCAAATCTTAGAAAAAAACTATAACAGTTATATTTATTTATATGCAATTATATGAATAGAGATTAGAAGCTGATAGGGTTATAGAGAGAAAGAGAAATGAGGAGAGAGAAAGAGAAGTGGGGAGAGAGAACGCTTACTTATGTGGACAAGAGAAACAACGGAATGCATACACAAAGAGAAAACTTAATATAATGGATTCGAATGACCGGTCTTGGGCTGGGTTTAAATTTTATTGAAAATAAGCTTTAAATTTATCATCCTATTAAAAGTATGGATTTAATGTTCACTGATTAGGGTTTTTTTCCAAATGACTCGGATAGATTTGGATTGTGGATTTAGATTTTGTAGAACCCAAATCTATCAATCTAAATGGGACCTCAGAGAATTTAATATATGTTATACGAATATATGAGAATTAGGCTGGTTATTTGTTATTAATCTTTATCTTTATCATTATAAAGTATGAATTTCTATACAATGTTTCTTTCCATTGTGAATTGACAAAATAACCAAATGACGAAATAAGTGCTGGGGGAGCTTCGATAAGTTTCTCTGCCAAACCAAATAAAAGAGGACATTTTGTTATGCCCTTCTATCAGCAGCATTGTTTCATCCCAAGCCATCATCTTTACCTAAACCTTCATTAGCAGTTTAGCACCACCACCAAAATTTTCACCATCACCGCCATAACAATTGACCCCAGGGCCCAGAGTTACAATTTGTTTTTAACATTTAATATTAGATAGGTGTCTGACATAGTACCCAATACAATGTGGCATTACACAATGGTTTTTTTGGATTGTTCTTGCAGAAATTCAATGCTGAGCTGATTGAATTTTAGCTAATTGCACAACTAATCAATTAATAAAGAATTTAATCATTTATCTTCATGACTCTGATGATAATAGCTAAACAGAGGAGTAGAAAAGACTTAACAGGCCTGCGATGGATGCTTCTTGCAAAAAAATTCATCATGAAATTTCTAATTGTCAAATAACATCATATCATATTTAAATTAGTAATTAATAAACTCTATAAAAATATAAAATAAGTATGGTAAATCCTGCACTCCTAATGTCAATGTCACACGCACAATTTGTGGATGAATTACCTTTTGACAAATTGTATGAATTAGCTTCTGACCCCTGACTAAGTTGAATACATTGAGGATCGTCGATCCTACCAATTAGATAGATGCCTAACTATATTTATGTCATGCAGAGGTGATTTCATAATTTCACTTTATGATATCACCAAATTATAATTTAACGGTCACAATATAGTTGGTCATTTATGCAACTAAGTAGGAACGACTTCTCCCATAGGTTTAGGGTTAGAAGATCTTATAATTTGACCCGGAAAAAAAAGAACCTCTATGATTTATAATATTTGCACGAAAGACATTGTATATGAATAAGTACATATAATATACACTATATAAATATAAATGTGTATAAATTACATTTACACCCCTCGACTTAGAGGAAAATACACCATGATTCTCTTGAATGTTGGAAATTACACACAGACTCTAACAAAAACCTAAAAACTTAATAGAAAATTACAAAATTATCATTTTACTCTTAATGATTATTAACTAAAAAAATTATAATTACACTTACACCTTATCGACTTAGGGTTACGTACAGCAACAAGTCCTCGACTTAAATTTTTTTTTTTTGTTAACATAAGTCACCCTAACGGCAAAACCTAAGTCTTCCCAATCCCGGTCCTGAGCAGGAGGATCGTAGTAGGTCGAATGATCGAGTTCGACATTCTTTATCGGGTCATGGGTCTGAGTCCGCTTCTGAATCGTGGGCATAGTTCGGGATCGGAAAAGTAAATCGAATTGTGGGCCGAATCGGATAGAACAGATTGTGGGGCTTTGGTTTACCCTAAGGTCTTCAAGGAGGTGACACGTGTAGATGGTAAATCCGTGCCACATCAGGTACTTAAATCTTTATTAATCACTTTATTGTAATTATTAATCATTTTCATAAATCTTTTCAAATCAAAATCTCTAAAATTAAGTACTTCAAAATAGATGATATACGGAGAAGACAGACTGAATCATAGTCCAAGAATCAAATTTCAGAATCATAGGAGATACTAGTGGATAGTGGCGAGTGTTCATAAACTAAAGTGTCAACCCAAAAAAGAGAGTTAGAAATGTTTTGTATTAAAATCGTCGAAATCGTCCCTTCCGACTCTGTGCCCATGCTAAAGCAGCCACAGTAGCTCCACCCAAATGAGCTGATCCAGAAACTTGACTATCTCCCTGAATGATCATAAGACACATAATCTATCTTAATATAGAACACCAAACAGACTAGGCACCGCAGAACGTGACAAAAAATATATAGGGCGAATTACATCTACTAACCCTGAGGTTTGAGCTAATTACAATACAGTCCTCTATATTCAAAATTTACAAAGAAACTCCCCCTGTAGGCTGATTATCTGCATCTTTTCACTTCATACTCTATAGTTTCAGGGGAATTTGTAATACAGTAAAATTTCAGGGAGTTTTTTGTAAATTTTGAAGATAGAGGGACTAAATTGTAATTAGGAACAACCTCAGGGTAATAGATGTTATCCGCCCGAATATGTATATATATCTTCCTTTCATAAGAGTTGGTGAAAATCATTGATCAAGTTATAAGGAAACGAGAAGGGAAGAGAAAAAATTAAGCAAGAGCTTACCTCTAATATCCTCAAGACATCTTTACCAACAATGAAGATCCCCTGGAACAATATTTGGCCGAAGTGAGTAAGTAATTCAAGCAACTTAGTTTCTCTGAGTCATATTTTATCCACAAAGATGTTACTGTAATTTGTAAGCTTACCAGTAAAATAGCTGGAACTGGTATGATAAAGTCGAAATAAAGGGTCTTTGTAGGAAAGAGGAATATATCAAGCAGCAGTATTGCATTTACGGCTCCACTTGCACCCTAAAAGAAACAGAAGAAATCAGAATCATCAATCAGACAGAATTCTACAAATTAAATCTAGGAAAATTATATAAATATAGAAGAAGAGGCAACTAGACACATCTTTGCAATTTTTATTTGATGATGCAAGCAAAATTACTTTTGACAAAAATGTATATCTGCTTACTCATGATCATAATAGAAAATTTGAAAACAGAAGTAAAGATCCTGAGACACTTCATTGGGAAATTTGCAGAGGAGAAAACATCATACCTTACTCCATATGGTTTTTCAATCAATATTTTCTATATAAACACACACACAAACAATTACATATATACAAATTATCTCATGGAAAAAGATGATGGTTAAAAAAAAAAAAAGAAAAGACTTAGATTAGCAGTGCTTACCAGTCCAGGAATTTTCGAAGGGTCTATACCAAATGGTTGCTTTTTCTGCACATAACAAGGTAAAGAGATCAATAGAAATAAACCAAAATATATAATGGTCTCATCCAGAAAGACCACAATTTGATTGCTGATGCTGCTTTAGCTATACAGTATTTCACAAAAATCATCAAACATGCTGCTATACTAACAAATGTATGTACAACATTTTTCCAGTTATAATGGTTCATAATGTCTTATGTATTATAAAGAGAATTCGACTAGTCGACAAGCTCATGAAAAGAAAAAAGAAAAGGGTAGTTAGGTAATTGTTATACTGATACTTTACCTGAATTGCAGGAGCTATGAAGGCATGATATGCAAGATAAAAGATTGAGCCAACAAGTGCTCCAGATAGATACAATTTCAGCAAATATTCAGGTCCGAAAGATCTTCCTATCTGCCCAAAGAATAAAACTTCACATATTATTTACCACAAGATAATAAGTTTTGATTTTGGAAACAAAATAGCTTAATCAGTTAATTCTCTAAGAGAAGATAACAAAAATAAAGCTGTACGAAAGAATTTGGAAAACAAAATATAGAGGAATAAGCAGAGCTTTCATCTTACACTCATCCCAAAAAAGTAGAGTCCAACCATATTTGAAATAAGATGCCACATATCTCTATGACTGAAGGCCGATGTTATCAATGTGTGCAAACGGCCACTTGTAAAATTGTCTACAGAAATCTGAGAAGCAAAAAAGCAATATTTATCTCTTGTATCGTATAGCTTCTAATAAGTTATATTTCGCAATTTATTTTGAACAACTTACCATGAAATTGTTCACCATAAATCGTGGGCTTGCAACTCTCCATAATAGAAAAACAGCGACATTTGTTACTATCAAGCCTATCACAACTCCATCAGCTGTAAGCCTTCTAAAATACGATCTCCTGGAAATCGAGAAGAAATCTTTTTCATACAGATATAAACTTTGAAATTTTCGAGCTAGAATCTCCAAGACTTGGAAAATGTGGACATTAAAATTTAAAACAGAATATAATTCTAGTTTACAAATGAGTATACATCAAATACAAGTAGCACTGGTTTTTAGGTTCAACTAGTAAACACACACACACACACACACACAACCAAATTCTGCTCAAAATCACAAACCCAGAATCACAAATTCTATAAATCTTCACTAAACCCAGAATAAGAACTGATACAAGAAAATAACTAAGCGAGATCAAGATTAGCATACAGATAAAAGAGTACAGAAAAATTACCAGCCACGGTACTGCGAATCAAACGAGTGGAAATTTCTTCTAGTAAAAACTCCAACTGTTCCATTAACAGGAAATTTACTTTGCCCCTTCAGCAGGGTTTTTGAGAAAAACCTTCTTCCCAAAATTGGGCTCGAGAAAAACCCATTTCGAATCGCCTCTGAAACTCCATTACGACCGCACGATTTCCACAAATGGGAATGCGAAAAAGTGGAGTGCCCGCAAGAAGACTGTTGATAAATTGGGTTTGCATTGGCTTTCAAAAATGACGAAGAAGAAAAATAGGGTTCTGTGATGATCGAGCTCGAATTAGGATTCGAGGCATTTCGTGGGATCTTAGCAAGCAGCTTGGCGAAGAATTGTCTCTGCATTTTCAGATGATTTTAGTCGAATGAGATTTTCCTTAAGCAACTCTATTTTTTCTAGTTTCTCTGTACATAGCATGTCTAATAATGGAAATCAATACAGGGCTCTTTCCATATATTGTAACCGTTGTGTTTCGTTTCTTGTTGAAAAGGGAAACTGAAGTTCTAAATTGAATTATTTATTGAGTTTTGGTACCTGGACAGCTGGACTGGGCTTATGGTGGACTCAAATTTCAAAGCCCTAATTCACTATTCAATATTCTATTGGGCCTTCATTTCAATCATACATTTTCTAATTTTTTTTTCCATTTAGTTTTACTCTTCCTATATATTTAATTTATTAAAATACCATTAACACAAATAATTTAGAGAATTTTATGGAAAGTTTAAAAAAGGTATAGTTAATTGTAGTATTTTTTTAATCAAAGTATGGTGAAGGAAACTGCCATATAGTAGAGATGAGTCAATTTTGCCATTAATATAAGCAATTGCTCTATCACAGGTTGCAGGACTTAGGGAGGGGGCTTTGATTGACGTTGGAGTGGGACTCAGTGGAGCGTGGGACAGGAAACTTGAATGTATTGATCAGATTGAGATTGATTCTAAAATCGTGTTTAATCTTATTCAGACCGCGGATGTGGCTTCATATCTTTGTGTAACATCATTTTTCATTGGAGACATATGCTCCGCCTTCCTTGAGAGACAAAGTTCAAGCATATCAAATGGGAGAAGAATGAGTGTTGACATTCTTGCTAAAATGAGTCATGGCATTGACTCTCATCTCGTCAGCTGGAAGGATCCTTCTCTTCATCTCTTGAAGTTAAAGATTGTATTCGGACGGAGATAAAGCCGACTAATTTTATTTTGCTTTTGTTTTTTGTTTTCATTTGCAAAGAAAAAAGAAAGAAAGAGATGAGCCAGTACATAACTTGAAAATACCATTCTCAAAAGTTGGTATATATCTAATACTTTTAAAAAGTGTTTGAAATCATAATTCATAATCACGCCTTATTCTTCATAATCCACGTTTAATATACTTTAATTATACCAAAGTATGACTCAAATCATAATCAAGGCAAGTTTCTTCATTCTTTAATACAATCACCACAAAAGTTTATTAAGCTATTAAGCTAATATAATCAATCAGCTTTTGGGTGGCTTACAATGATGAGAGCCGCCTCCTCCATGATCACTGCAGTGATTGTCACCTTCACACTACAATTATCATACACTTCTTTCTTGCATTGTCATATATTCTTGATTTTATTTTTTTTGGCTGTACTTTTTATTTTAAAAGCACTTTATTTAATTCTGATTCTCAAAAGGGAAGTTCGAAGATAACCAACTTTATTCTATTTGAGGTTACTTGGCAGCTGACGTATTTCTTGATAAGTTTTGGCTTATTTAGTCAGATTTTCCCCAACCCATTGATTGCCGTAGTTTAGTAATTTGGTTTGTGTTAGTTTAACTAAAAGTTTTAGTTTTGAGTTCTGGAAACATAACTGTCATCGATAGTTTGAATTTTATATCTTAGTAATTCGATCCAATTCAACTCATATAAATAGGTTTTAGAACACAAAAAATATATAAATTATCCAGAATCACAAGGCAATATCTGTGAAAGAATATATTATTATTTTAGAATTGCAATAAGTGATGAGGTGGGAATTATGAAAAAGGAGAGAAGCTTTTTACAAGATGAAGGTACAACTTAAAATATTATATTATATTCTTTGTGGGATGGATCAAGATCCCCACCAAAAAGAAAGAAACCATATCATTATTGGACTTATGTTCTTATTCTTCAATCATATGGGATACTATGTAATGATCAAGACAATTAAGTAGCCATGTACCAAAAAATAAATAAAATAGTAAAAGTAAAAAGAATTTTTCTTAATTTTCCAATCTATAATTCAAACTAATGTGCTCAATGAGAGAGCATAAATTAGAATGAAAAAAGAAATATGGCGTAAGGTTATCACCTAGTGTTTGGTGAGAAAAGTGTTCCTTTAGTTTTAATTTTAGATAAAAGATTTACAGGTGTACATAGTTATTATGAGATAGTGATATATATTCTTATTTTATGCATATCTTATGAGAACAAATGCTCAACTATATTGTCAAAAAAATTATTATCCCATTGAGGAGTTTCTAACTACAATTTGCTTTTTTAAATTAGAGTTCTGTAATATTTTTGCTGACGAAAAATGATCAAAATACCCCTGATGTTACTGTAACAAAATATTATTTGTAGGTCTGCCCGTTGTACATAATAATTCTTAGTTTGGTGTTAAGTGTAATATAATAAAATTTTGAGGGGACTGCATGTAATTTTTTAAGAAAAAGTTTAGAGGGCATAACGTTATCTTCCTCTAAACTTCGAATATTTCATTAAAATATAACGGAACCCTAATTGAAGGGAATAAGTTGTAATTTAGAAATTTTTTTGACTAAGAGAGTTACCAATTGTAATTTAGCAAACCCAGTGTAGATGTAGTTTACCATTATCTAAATGATAAGGTTGTTTTTAATTTTGAGGTAAATACTTATCGTTTTTCCTATTAAGTGTTCAAAAATACAGACTGCTGATATACATGTACTAATTTACAACACAGATAAATCCAACATAACAAAGTATAAAAATTCCAAAATATATTTACAATTTACGAATTAGAGTCTAGAATCACTTTGCCCATATATGACAAAACTACAAAAAGAACATAATTTGACAACATTCATAGCAAATGCAAACAAATTTCCAACTAAAAGTTTGTGACAAATCAAACCAAGCAACATATTTCTCAGTTTGGTAGAACAAATTCTACTGAAATGAAAAAAAGACCCTTCCAAATATATAGTAAATATTCCATTACAACCTCAAAAAAAGGACACACAACATTTGCACTTCATATGACCATATAAACTATATAATATAAAACATGCAAGCAATTTCTTTGGACCCCAGCAAAAGCTGTGTACAATATTGCACCACATGCTTTCTTCCTAAATAGCCAAACATATATCTTAATCCCAAGACAGAAAACTACTAAAAAAACCCATCATCTCCATCTATTCTTTCATTAGTAAAAGCTAAAAGCTCCACTTAATTACTTGATATCTCTCTTAATATCTCTTCCATTAAACCCTAGGAAAAGCCTTGCACACCAAAGGATGCTTCATCTCCAAAGACAATTTCAAGCATTCTGCTAAATCCACTCCAAAATCATTAGCACCACTCCACTCAAACTTCTGAAGCAACTGAGCAAGCCAGAGATGAACCGTGGCAAGGCCCATTGTCTTGCCCGGGCAGACACGTCGGCCCGAACCGAATGGAGCAAGCCTAAGATCTGTACCCATTATGGCAATGTCTTCATCAAGAAACCTTTCGGGCCTGAATTTATCGGGCTCGGCCCATATCTTTTCGTCATGCGTTATGGCCCACATGTTCACCATGGCAGTTGTTCCAGCTGGGATGTAATACGGGCCCACGTGGATGTCGTGGATTGCTAACCGGGCCCATGAGAGAAGTGGGCCCGGAGGATGCATCCGGAGAGTCTCCTTCACAATGGCCTGGATGTAAGTGAGATTCGGGATATCTGAGTCGGAAACCATTCTGTTTGTTCCGATTACGATGTCGATTTCGTGTTGGGCCTTTTTTTGGATGTCTGGGTGAAGAATCATTCTTGCGAGAATCCATTCTAAAAGGATTGCTACAGTATCTGTGCCTCTGAAGATCATTTCCTGAGGAAGAAGGGAATATATTGTAAATTTTAGATGAGAATTTAAATTTGTTCCATGCAAAGCGAGGGGATAGGAAAACAACGTTGGAGTTACAAGACATGATAAAATATAATATAATATCAGTGTTGCCATCAGCAGGCACAAAGATGAAAGAGCTTTATAAAATTATATGCAGATTCTCCATATCTATTATATGCATATCCATAATAAAGATGAAATATAATATAAAAGCATATATGTTTTTGTTGTGTGGATTACATATGACAGTACAACTGTACAAGACAAAAGATATCTGGAGAAAAGGGTGAAAATGATACTTGTAAAGTGTAGTGATCATGTAATCTCATAATTGTCCATTATTTCACCAACGCAAAGATTTAAGAATAGAAAATGAGATTCTTTGATCAAAGGAGGTGGTTTGGTTTACGAATAACCCCTTGGGTTTAACTCGTTTATAAAAAATACCCTGTAATACCCTAAAATATTGAAACACTATGAAAATTACTCTGAGATTTGCAAACAATAACAAATATCCCTTAAACTAATGACAATTGTTGACAATCGTTGACTCAGGGGGATATTCGTAATTTTCAAAGTATCAAGGTGTTTTCCGGAAAAAGACTTAACTTCCGGAACTTTTTCCTAATTAAACCAACATGGAATCAAGAACCGTTTAAATTAGGTAAAGCATGCATTCATTCATGTCCTTATTTAAAATAAACACAAATAAAGATATTTTTACCCTAAAGAAAATGGAAAAAGATAAAGAAATTACCCATAGAACAGCAATCATGTCTGGATCAGAGAGCCTATTCTCCTTCTCCAAATCAAGCAAAACATCAACAAAATCATGAGAATGTTGATCATCATCATCAACAGAAACTTCCAGAACTTTAGCCCTTTTCATCGTGTGTTCCTCTATGATCTTTCCAACAAAAACATTAACCCTTTCCACCAATCTCTTACTCCTTTTTCTAACTCCCTGCAAATCAAGCCAACCCAGAAATGGAAAATGATCACTCCAGTTGAATATTCCCAGCAATTGGTACCCTTCTCTAACCAGCTCACCAAGCTCAACCCCGTCTCCATTTTCACCACTAAAATCATAACACTTACCAAACACACTCATCATCACATTGTTCAACGACCCACAATGGAGCACGTTTTTCACCTCAACGTTACAGTTTTTCTCCATTCTCGACATGATCTCCTCCACCATTTTCGCCCCTATCTCTCTCCTCATCTCCCCAAAACAGGCTAACCTCTTGGGACTGAACAAGTGGACGGCGGAGATTCTCCGCAAGTTCCTCCAGTACTCTCCGTACGGTGCGAAGCCCATAGCCCTGTGAAAAAGAAGTCCGTACGCAGATTCCTTCACAGGCCGGTCTGCAAAAGCGGAACTGTTCAAAATTTCTCTGGCAGTGTCAGGATCGCTTGAAATGACGAAACGCGTGAACCCAACTGAGAACGCCATTAGAGATTCAGCTTTGAAAATTTTGGATAGCTCGAACAGAGTTCTGTGTGTGAGGGAGTTTGTGAAGGAAAGAACCAGGCCCAGAAGAGGGAGACCCGAGGGCCCGGAAATAGCGGTGCCGGGTCGGGTTTGGACCTTCGAAAGAGCCCATGCAAGGCCGCCGGGTGTAAGCCAGAAGGCGAAAATGGCAATCAAGAGAAGAAAGCATAGCAAAAGCTCGAAATATAACACGGTGGAGGAGTAACCAGATGATGGAGTGAAGAGAAAACTGTATTCGGACGACATTTTCAGAGACTTTTCACACTCTTTTGATCGAAATGGCGAATTGGAGAGGTTTTGGGCAGATAAATGGCAGTTATAGTATGAATTGTTTCAGTGTGCGTGTGGAGAGAGAGTGATAGAGAGAAGAAGTTGGGAAAGTAGGAGACGAAGAGTGTGACAGAACCATATAAATAGAGCTGGCTTCGAAGTTATAGGAATTTCTTTTTTAATTATTTTTTTTGAAGGATTTTTTTTTCATATGAATTAAAATTTACGGTGGGTTCATCCGTCACCACCCGAGTCAAGATATGTCTCAAATCTCGAAAATTCTTATAAATTTTTTTACACATCGCCCAATAATGAGATTCTCACATCAACAGAAGAAGTCGAACTCGCGACTTTTAATTGATATAAGTCCGCTAGTTACCATCTGGCTTTATGATTTTCATCAAAATTTCCATTCTAAAGCTTTTTCTTAAATTACATGTATATTCTTCTCAAGGAATTTATTGTTGTAAATTGTAATTGTTAGTTAAGGTGCTTGAACCTAACTCAACCACAAAAGTTAGCTAATGAGGTGAGGATTGCTCAAACTTATAAGGTAATTTAGAGTTAGGTGTTTATTCGATGTGAAATAGCCAACAATAATACATATTACTTAATTATGTGGTTCAATTCATAGGTTCGAGTTCAAAATGGACTACAGACAAAGTAAACAAATAACAAGTGAAATATCAATAATCACAACTTCTATCTAGAGAATGAAATTAACAAAAATTAAAATTAATCTCGAAATGATAGTAGATTTTAACTTTGAAAAGTTGAAATGTTACAAAAGTTTACAGAGAAGCAGAGAAGGGGCTATGCTTTGTGAAGAGCAAATTGTAATACTCGACTACAATTGACATTAATTTGCAATTTAGTATACTTAGTTGTCCATTTTTAATTCTGATCCTTAATTCTTAAAAAAGTTACAATTTTAAAATAATTTTTTTCTCAATTCGATATTTCAGGCAAAATTGGGTCAGGTCAGTGTACGTGTGCTCGAAAAATCCATTCAAACAACTGGGAGCTTAGGTGACTTATAACCTAATATCACCTCAATTAAATAATCTTTGTTGCTGTAATAATAATAATAATAATAATGAAAAATTACATGTAAGCTCCCAATTATAAATGTAAATTCTCATTTTATTTTTATTTTTATATTTTTTATAGCAAAACTCATTCAATTAAGGTGGTACTAGGTTATAAACTTATAACTCATATAAGCTTTCACCTATCAGCATGGACTTTTCCGAGTACACATGCGATGTATGTGGCCTAATATCGCCTGAAAATCGAATTGGGAACAAATTTATCCCTACAATTTTTTACGAATTAGGGAACAAAATTGAAAATGGACAGAAAACATATCTAAAATTCTAAACTGATACCAATTATGGTCCCGGTTTACAATTTGCCCCTTCTGTTAATTTTTCCGGAATAAGATAGAAAAGTTTTTTGAAGAGGTGAAAGTCATTCTAAATAAAGGCCACTGAAAAGTATTGGTTAACAATAAACTGTTGGAGCTGTAGATGGGCTATTTCCAAATTTAAGTATTAATCCTTTTTCCTTTTAAATATTAGAGAGCAAAAAGTAAAAATGATGTATAAAAACTCTCCAACTTAAGTTAAATTTACCAAAAATTTGAGAATCACTTTATAATTTTTTCAACAAGAATTGGGTTCGGTTAAAAAAGAAGAAGTTAATCTTAAAAAAAAAAGCAATTAATTACCTAATTTAATTAATAACATTACAACTATGAGCGCACCTTCTTATTAAAGGATACCTTGTTGTATGGTTTTCTATGTATTCTTTTTTGCTATTATCGTCCTTTTGGTTTAATGAAAGTTTTAAATTTATTGGATTGCAAAATAAAGAAGATATTTACCACATTAACCATATAATATGTGTAACAATAATTGGCACCCTATTAGTTTAGTTTTATGATGCACGAATACTTTTAAAAAATTTATCGTACAGTGTCATATCGTATCGTGTCATATTTCTCTAATCTGTATTATCGTACCGGTATTATTGTGTTCGTGTAGATGGCTCGCAGAATTAGTGTGACGAAACGTTGTTTCCAAGTTTTCCATTAATTGTTCATATATTAAACACGAAAATACCATATATAGACATATCTAACTACTAATTTCTATAAAGGATGAAAAAGGTTATTGGTTTTGAAATCTATGTGCAACGAATTTGCGCATAGTTTACCATACAATGAATGCGTTGAGAGTTTCTAAATACGTTTCATGTTCTAGACATTAAGGCCGTGTGTTATTTCTTAAATAAGTATTAATTATTAGAAAATTAAATATTGTTAGAAAAAAACATTATTAATTTTGAACTGAACTTACCAAAATTTTGGGAACCACTTTATAATAAATTTTGCAAGAATCGGATTGGGATAAAGAAAAGAAAAATTAATTTGAAAATTATAAAATTGGTACTTAAACTCGGGACATATTAAAAATTCAATATATTAATTTGATAATTAGCAATTTAACCCACTACCTATGATTTTTTGGTAATTTAAGTCAATTTTTCCCTCAAATTAAAATCCGACGCCATAATTCTCAAGTACGTGGCATGTGCTGACGAGAAACACTGAGTTATAAACTAGCACGTTCTTGTATGCCACTTATAAGTAGCATATGACCTATTAAAATAATAAAAATTAATTATTAATAAAAATAATCCACATTATAATATAGAATTTGGATGGAATTAGCTCAGCATTTCTCACACGCTACATGTCATGCACAGAGAATTTCGGCACCAAATTTTAATATAGAGAAAAATTAGCTTAAATTGACACAAAATCATAGTTAGCTAGTAGATAAAATTACTAATTGTCAAATCAATATACTGAAATGTCAACATATGTGAAGTTAAAGGACTAATTTTATAATTTACCAAAAAATTAATGTGGTATGTGAATAAAGTTTAATGATGCATCTTAATGTATTCTTGATTTACACTTTTTTGTTATTATTGTCTTTTCTGTTTAATGAAGTTTAGAACTTATTCTTCAAAAAAGAGTAAAATTTACCATTTCGAATAATAAGTGCAATAATAATTGTGACCCTATTAGTTTAATTATTTATTTTTTATGCACTCTTAGCTAGACTTTTTTGTTATTATTGTCGTTTCTGTTTAATGAAGTTTAGAATTTATTCATTAAAAAAGAAAATACTTACCTTTTTTATTATGTAATTAGTGTAGTATTAATTAGTGGTTGTGCTATTAATTTAGTATGATGAAATCTGATTCGTACTGTAAAAATTCATATATAAAATAAGAAATTACCAATAACCCTAGCTAACTACTGATTTCTGTAAATTAAGGATCAAAATGTTGGTGGTTTTGTAAATCGATGTGCACCTAATTTGTGCATAGTTTACTATATAATGCATTCAGGTTTTTACCCATTGCTTTTACGATGTTAATAATGCATTTTACGATGTATGATCACAGTTACCTACCTCTAAAAATTATATCCTGTCGTGTCCAATATCGTATTGAACATCCGTATCTGATACTTCTCTAATATAAAATATCGAAAAAAGTTATTGGTCATTCACGTCGAAATTAATGAATTTCTGAACTGAACTTGAGCGAGGGAGAAAGAAGATTAGAAGAACTAAGAAATATGGATTTCTTTTATTTTTTTTTTTTAATTCGATCTTTATCATTGTAAAAAGTCAAACTCCATACCTCCATATTATGAGTAATATATGGTAATTTGGTCAAATCCCAATGATTAAGAAATATGAATTTCTGAATCTATTATTTGCAAAAACTTGTAATTTTTCGGGCAATTAAAATTAGTATTTCTTATTTTCAGAAAAATATAAAAAATTCGTAAGGTTTCTTATATTTATGTACAGTTTGTGAAAAATTGTGATAACAAGAGACTTTGGTTATGATTTAAATTGTATTTACTTTGGAACTGAAAAACTGCATGAAGAATTCTAGCCGATCTGACCAATTATATGTTAATTGTATTATACTTGTTATTCCATTGGTTACTCTTCTTAATATTTACACCAATCACATGATAAGTATTATTCAATCACTACCTAATTTATATAATTTGATCGAACTAGATTTAGACTAAAAATTTTCGTTATAGTTGAGATGACAAAAAAATAAACTTTTGTCAAAAAATATTTTATTTGAAGTGATTAAATTATGGGGAAACTAGTCTAAATTTCCCAACCTTCAAAAACTATAGGGGCATAATGTGAAATTTTGGGCTTGAGTGACGAATACATTGTTTGCTATGGGCCATGTAGTGGGCTAGATATTAATGTGTTATTATTTTTTAAAAAATTGCTACTTTAACAAAATTTTGTGCTTTCCTCTTATAACCTAAGATTTTAAATTTTGTAATTTTAAAACTGTTGCAAAGTGAGTAATATTTTTTGGTTTTGATAAAATAATTTTATATTTTTATATCAAACAGATCTTAATCTAATACAAGAATTCCAAATCTATCAATATTGGAGTCAGGAAATTAAAATATTAATTTTGTGACTTGAAATTATTTAGACAAGTTTAATAGATTTGATGTGTGAATTAAATATTCCGTGGACTATGAAACACCGTGGAATCAATAATTAGTGGTAATTAATTAATCCGAAATATAATCAGACTGGTAACGCAAAACCAAGTGCACTAATACAGTATTAATTACAGTTAAAAAAAGATTTAAAAAAAACAGTCTTAATTTCCATTTCCTTGTGTAATCTACAATTCTTTGACTATCTTGATTTTTATTTATTTTTTGAATAGACATGGCCAAAATGTTATTTAGTACTTAGATTTTGTCCTATTATTATATAAGTCAATTAATGCTAATAAAGTCTTTAAAGTGCTCCATGGTTCATGCCCTTCTTTTTCTTCTCTTATTTTCTTCATTTACTTTTATCATTTTTTGTTTTTTTGGGCTATGGAAAAGGAAAGGGAAAATGACAATATGTGGAAATGCTCAACTCTACATGGTTTAAGTATTGTACATGTTAGGTAAAGTATTTTGCTTTTAATTTTCGTTCCATATATTTTATATATTTTAGGATTCTCAATTTTAGTCGCATAAAGTATAAATATTTTTTTAATTTCATCCTCAAATATTTTTTTCGATCAAATCTTAATAGAAAATGCATGTGAAATACTATTTTAGCAAAATTTTCACTAAAAATCATAGTTTGCAAAGTTTCTAAACTTAAAATAATGGTCTAAAAACGAGAGAGATTTTGCTAAATTATAAATCGTGATTTTTATAGTTAAAATATTACACTTATATCATATGAAGCTTCGTAATTATAAAAAGCACTCAATTTTTAGGATTTTATTAGGAATATTCTGTTAAAATTTTGATAGAATCCTAACCGAATCCAAAAAATTCGGTGTTTCATGTAATTATGAAACTCGCATGAAGTATAAGTGTAATATTTTAACTAAGAAATTTACTACTTATAATTTAGCAAATCCCTAATGAGTCCGAGTGTAATTAATCCTAAAATAATTGTGGAAAAGGCGCTAACGCGTACAGACACCTTTTCTCTAAATCCGCGTACTGTGCAAGCTGCTTGGCTCATGCCACTGAAATCCCTCAAGGGCATAATCGTCGATTCAAGTGAAACAACTGTCAACTGGCTGTACAGTTGGCTCCTTAAATTCTATGGATTTTGAGCTCCCAAACATTTCCTTCCATGTACAAAAAGACAACAAAAAAGAAAAAAAAAAATTAAAAGAAAAAGAAATATAAAAGGCCCTGACTGTCTCCACCACTTCCACATTCGCTTCAATCCCATATTTCTTTACTCGGTTTTCGCCACCCCAAGTATTTCACATAATCACATTTGCCTACAAGCTACACTTTCTCGACCCTTCTAAACCCCACTCCATTTTCGTATATATTTGAAGGAGAAACGATCTTCAAGAAAACAAAAAAATGGAGTCTTTTCCGATGGCCAAAACGCCAACCCATCTCAATGGGGTTGCCATTTTTGTGGTTATAATGGTTTTCTTCCTTAGCTTCACCTCGACTGGTGTGTTTTCTGAATTGTGCTTGAAAATCCCTTTTCTTTTTGTCTACTGATTTTGCTGTTGTTATTTACGTTTCGTGTTTGGGTTGTGCTTGGATGTTTCTTAATCGTCTAAAAATGTGATCTTTTTTCTGGATTTTCTTGTTTCTGTGTAGATGTTTGATTGTGGGATTATTATGTATTGATTTTGTTGTACTGAGATAAAATGTGATTCTTGGGTTGTTTCTTTGTGGTTTGATCAGTCCTGGTTCTTGTTCATGAAAGCATGTGGTTTATGTCTCTGTTTTATTAGATGTTTTGAGAATTCCAATTGCATGAAATCAATATTACTTGGAGAAAAAATTGATGAGTATTTGGCATATGGGTTTTCGTGAGGGGTTTCACTTTGATCCGATTGAGATATTAGTGAACAAATCTAATGTTGTTGTACTGAGTCTTGGAAATTTCTGGAAAAAAATGTCTTGGAGAAGTTGCTTTTGTTTTTCTTATTCACTTTTAACCACACGTATTTATTTACTTTTAGAGCTTTCTTGTTTTTTCTGTCTTAGTTGTGTGATTACTAGAAATTGAGTTCAAAAGCTACTATCAGATTATCAAAGTCAAGTTACATATTATTTCATTTTACTTTCAACCTATATTAATATTAGATTCTCATAATCTGGACCCTTCTTTTCTTTTGATGCTTTTCCAGATGCTTATGATGCCCTCGATCCTAATGGAAACATAACTGTAAAATGGGATATTGTCAGCTGGACCGCAGATGGATATGTCGTAAGTATATATGTATTCAAATATAAAAATACAATCTTTTTTGCTGTTTTGAATATGAAATTGAATTCTTGAAACTGAAATCTTTTCTTCTTTGTAAATGTGCAGGCCACTGTTACAATCTACAACTTTCAGAAATACCGACATATAGGAACTCCCGGTTGGAAATTGGGTTGGACGTGGGCTAAAAAAGAAGTGATTTGGCAAATGACGGGAGGTCAAACGACAGAACAAGGAGATTGTTCAAGATTCAAAGGGAATATCCCGCATTGCTGTAAGAAAAAACCTACAGTTGTTGATTTGTTGCCAGGTACTCCTTACAATCAACAAACTGCAAATTGTTGTAAAGGTGGTGTTATAAGTTCTTGGGTCCAAGATCCAGCAAATGCAGCAAGTTCGTTTCAAATAAGTGTTGGTCAAGCTGGTACAAGTAATAAAACTGTTAGGGTTCCCAAAAACTTCACCCTTCTAACACCAGGTCCTGGTTATACCTGTGGGCCAGCTAAAATTGTCAAGCCAACTAAATTCCCATCTGCAGATAAAAGAAGAGTTACACAAGCTCTAAGTAAGTTCTCTACAAAGTTGCATTTAAAAGCTAAAATTTCTTCCCTCCAACTTGATAAGAATGACTTTTTTTGTATTTTTATTTTTGTTATAAAAAATTGAATCTTGGCCTGCAGATTAAATAAAAAGGGTCTATTACAAATAACCCTGCTGAGGTTTTGCCCCGTTTAAGAAAATCACCCTAAAATCTTGAATATTACAAAAAAACCCCTGAATTTTGGAAAAGTCATGACCAAAAACACCCTCAAACTAATGGAAAATTGTTGACTCATGGTGTTCTTTTATTTTTGTAATTATCAAGGTGATTTCGTAGACGGCTCAAACCTCGAGGTTTTTCGTAATTATTTCAAATAAATATTCAAACTTTAGCTTTCCTAATGTAACTCACTCCTGTACAGTGACATGGAATGTTACTTGCACATATTCCCAATTCTTGGCTCAAAGGACGCCGACATGTTGTGTTTCACTCTCCTCCTTTTACAATGACTCAATTGTGGAATGTCCGACTTGTTCTTGTGGCTGTCAGAATACGGCTCTTCTAGGATCTTGTGTGAAGTAAGAACTCACCCCATTATTTTTCATAAGTTATCCTTCAGATTAACATATATTTTAATATTGACTTTTATTGTGTCAATATTTGATATTCTTACAGCCCTAATACTCCTCACATAGCTTCGGTAGTTTCAAACTCAGACAAGAACAATTTAACACCTCTTGTCCAGTGTACTAAACATATGTGCCCAATCCGAGTCCATTGGCACGTCAAACTCAACTACAAAGAGTATTGGCGTGTGAAGGTAACAATCACGAATTTCAACTACAGAATGAACTATACACAATGGAATCTCGTTGTTCAGCATCCCAACTTCGATAATCTCACACAAATATTCAGCTTCAACTACGAGCCCTTAACCCCATACAGTTCCATAAGTAAGTCAATCTCTCCTTATCATGAATTTATCAAAATCCACCATTTAATATTGCATATTCTTTCTAAAAAACAAATTCTTGATTAATTTTTTTGCACAGACGACACCGCAATGTTATGGGGAGTTCAATTTTACAACGACTTGCTCATGCAAGCCGGACCTTCTGGAAACGTGCAATCGGAGCTGTTATTCAGGAAGGATAAAACAAGTTTCACATTTGAGAAAGGATGGGCTTTTCCAAGAAGGATATATTTCAATGGGGATAATTGTGTAATGCCGCCTCCCAATTCTTACCCTTATCTTCCAAACGATGGCTCCCGTTTATCATTTTCTATGGTTCTTGTAATAGCAACTATTTGTATTCTTTTTCTCTTTTAACTTGATTATGTGTACTAGACACATTTTTGTAGGATTTTATCGTTTCCATGTAAATGCATTTGAACAAGCTCAAACTTCCTCAAGAAAGAACAAATGTATTGATCTGATAAAAAAAAGGTGACTTACAATCACACAAGAACAATTAGCAAAGCAAATGAAGCTGCAACAATTCTTGAAAATGAGACAAGGTTATTTTTGTGGGCATAGTTTGGTAATTTTGGATATTGATCAGGAGGTGGAAGTTGACATTCATCTCCATTGAAATAAATCTTCCTGGGAAATGCCCATCCTTGCTTCAGTGTAAATATATCCTTGTCTTTCTTCAGAAGTATCTCTGTCTGAACATTCCCAAATTCCCCAGCTTCCATAAGCAGATCATTGTAGAACTTCATACCGTAAAACATCGCCGTATCATCTGCAAATTAAAAAATTACATTAACACCCCTCAAAAAAGCACCACACCCCTCTAAATTACATTAACACCCCTCAAGACACAAAACACCTACGCACAAGTTACAACAATATCATCTGCCAATTACAAAATTACATTAACACCCCCCATGACACACAAACACACACAAAGAATTGTAACAATTCAGGCTTACTTATGGACTGATAAGGGACAAGAGGCTTGTAATCGAAGCTGAAGACTTGTGTGACATTATTGAGATTAGGATGCTGAGCCACCAATGTCCACTGCGTGTAATTCATTCTGTAATTGAAATTAGTGACGGCGATTTTTACGCGCCAATAGTCTTTGTAGTTGATCTTGACGTGCCAATGAACGCGTATTGGACACATGTGGTGCGTGCATTGCAGGAGGGGTGTGTTGTCTTTTTTTGGGGTGTTTATTCCCAGCATTTTCAGCTTGTTTGAATCGCTCCTGCAATTTTTCTGTTATAAATTATTGTGAATAAAGAATACATAAATAAGTAATGTGATATGGTGAATTTGCTCACGGTATGCAATCTTTCTTGTTGTGGCAGCCACAAGCACATTTAGAGCAAGGAGTGATGGTCTCATTGTAGAAAGATGAGAAGGAAACACAACAGCTTGGATGCTTCGATACAAGCATTTGTGAATATGTGCATGTCACATTCCATGTCACTGCATAAAACAAGATTGGGTTTAATCACGGAAAACCCCTTCAGGTTAGGTTTAAATTCGTAAACACCACTGAAACTTTGAAACTTTACGAGCACCTCCTGAGTTTTTTCACCGTTACCTTCTTACCTTGAAACATTACAAAACTTACCATGAAGTTTTGCAAACTTCAGGGGGCTATCTGTAGGGGTGCAATTACACTCACATACCTTAAGGTTTGACTTAATTACGTGAACATACCCTATCAAAAAAATTTCATTACATTTGTTAATTGATCGAACAGATTTTGGGGACATCGTTCGAAAGACCTGATTTTATTTATATTTTTAACACAAAAAGAAGGAACACTAAGTGAAATTGCTCTTCTTCGTTAAGGTTCTCTAACGGCAATTAAAACTTCAGGTTATGTTTCTGTAATTTTTCAAATATTAGGGTATATTTGCGTAATTAGTTCAGACCTCAAGGTATGTGATTGTAATTATCCCAAATAAAACTAGCATATATCAACACGTCAAAGTTCAAAAAATAACTACAATAAAGAATCAAAACAACACGTACTCAATGCTTGAGTTTTCCTTCTACGATCACTAGTCAAGAACACAGTCGAAGGCACGATCTTTGCCGGACCGCAAGTGTATCCCGGTCCAGGGCCGAGCAGGGTGAAATTCGTGGGCAGTTTGACAGTCTTGTTCGAAGTTCCGGAGAGGCCAACGCTAACTTGGAATGACGAAACTGCCCCTGCCGGATCCTGGCCCCACGACGCCACGACCCCACCTTTGCAGCAGTTGGCAATCTGCTGATTGTAAGGTACACCTGGTAATAAGTCAACTACAGTGGGATTTCTCTTACAGCAATGTGGGACGTTTCCTTTGAACTTAGAACAGTCTCCTTGTTCTGTTGTTTGTGCTCCCACCATTGACCAAATCACCTCCTTCTTAGCCCAACCCCATGTTAGGGTCCATCCAGGGCTCATTATGTGACGATACATTTGGAAGTTGTTCATTGTCACTACAGCCTAGTGAAAGATAAATATATAACTTTGTTAGGTTGTAACTAGTGCAGACGTGCAATAGCAGAAACTTCTACTTTTGGAGAAGTTAAAATTGTATAAAAAAACAAAAGTGGAGCAGTAAAAGTTTCGTGTATTAGGAGATCTAGGGATAATTTTAAAAAAAATAATTCTGAGGCTTGCTTTAAAATCCAAAACACCATCCAAACCTTAAACCTTACAAACCCCACCCCACCCCCAACCCAAAAAAAAAATGTAAAAAATATAAGTGAAACCTTACAAATACTCCCTCTCAGGAGTAAATATAAGGTTAAGAGGTTTCAGGGTGTTTTTCGTATAAAGGGTAAACCTCAGGGGATTTTCGTAACTGACCCGGAGATAAATATCCAGTAGAAACACTTTAACATAATAATTAAAAAAAAAAAGAAAGAAAGAAACCTAAAAGATGGAGGAAAGGAAAAAACACTCGACATGCTTTCAGCTAATTTCAACTTATTTTAAGCCGAAACAATAAAACAGAACACATTTTACAGCTTTTTGAAAGGGTCATTTACGTATACTTCTGAGATTTATGTCATTTACGTAAAACACTCTAAAAACTCAAAATATTATGAAAATTACCCTAAGGTCTGCAAAACATAATAATCATGCCTTGATAAAAACGTTATGAATACTCCCCTGAGTTAACGATTCTCCGTTAGTCTCATAGGATATTCGTAATGTCGCGCAAATCTCATGAATAATTTTCGTAATGTTTCAAGGTAAACGGCATAAAAACTCGGGAGTTTTCGAAATGTTTCAAGATTTCAGGTGGAACAGCTTACCACATATCCATCGGCCGTCCACGATATCACATCCCATTTAATAGTAATGTTTCCGAAAGGATCCAACGGGTCGTATGACTCTTAAAAGTTTCAGAAGTTCAAGCAATTATGATTATTTCAAGAAGAGAAAAATATTATCCAAAAAGAGCAGAAAAAATGTTCTTGAAACAACAAGGGAAACATGAAATTACCTGCTTGAGAGACGATCATCACCAGCAACACAACCCATAAGGTGAAGTCAAATGACTTCATTTCGACAATGGATGCCTTTTTTTATATATATATATATATACCAGTTAGCTCATATTAAGTTGTTACAACTTATATATGGGATATAAATATATGAGGAGCATAGCTAATGATATTTTTCACACCTAATGGTTGTTGGAATTTCATTTTGATTTGGGTTTGATTCCACTGTCTAATCATCTGTTTTCTTTTGGGGTCACAAGGTAAAACTTCACCAGGTAGATAGAACAGGCGCCAGATATGATCAGACACTTTAACTCAAAATAGATAATTAGTCACAGTCCCCGGAGATATAATAATTTGATTGCTCCAGTCATAGATTAAATTATATCAATCTGGGACTTTAGCATCTGTGAGTATAGGTGATTTAGCTGTCAAACTATTAGGTAATTTTAGGAATAATTACACTTACTTGCTCTGGACTTGGGCTTAAATACGGCAAGAACCATCTTTCAACAATTACAGAGACACCCTCTTGAAGTTAACGGAAACCTAAAAACTTCAAGGAATGCAGTGAACTGATCGTTTTTAGATTCTCATGTTTTTAGGTGTTTTAAGATTCTTCTAACTTATTTCGGCTTAAATTTAGCAAAAGTTTGGAATGTTCACTTATATTAGAAGTGTTTCTTTTTAGAGTTTGCAAAAACTCACTACATACTTTTGTCAATTTGTGTTAAAAGTCTAGCTTATTCTGATGCACATTTTAATTGTTTTTTCAGCTCAAATGTCCAGGGGGCATGTTCGTAATATATCAAACATAAAACAATGCATGAACAAAATAGTATGTAATGCAAGTTTCATAAGTTCTCATTTAAATTTCACTAAAATGAACACAAAATTACAATATATTCTTACAATGAGACCCCAGCTAGAGTCCTTAAAGTACTGATCTTTAACAAATCAAACAAAAAAAAAAAAAAAAAATCTAGCTAGATACATTATGAAACATTAATCATTTTGTTAATTACAACGCAATCATGATTTGCAATTTGTTTGGGTCCTTAATTGCTCACTTTACATTGACTGTATGGTAGCAAGGCAAGTCATGATATGCAATTTGATTATGGGTTTTTTTTGTAATATGCCAATTCATAATTATTTCCATTATCACCAACGAAATAGTTGGTTTGATTTCTTGTTTGGAAGAACATATGTAAACATTTACTGCTTATGGCTTATTTTTAAGCTATAATCTTGGTACATCGTCACTTCAAAGTTTACATCAGATTTTGACAACAGCAGCGTACCTACCACTTCAGCTCATTTCAGATCCAAAAAAAGATCACGTTTGAGTCCAAGAATCTGAAGTTCAAACTTGAATTTGATTTCGAAAAGCACAAATTTAGATTTTGATTCGGTTAAGCTAAACAACACTGAATAGATTCTACAAAAATATACAGCAAAAAACTCAAAATGTTACTTATTATCAAACTGGGCTCCAACAAGAGCTATCAGAAGAAAAAAACAATCAAAAGTTATACCATCATAATTTTACTACATCATTGTTTTACCAAAGTTGTAAGAAATTTATAAAGATTAAGCAAACAGAGTAATTCACCTGTTAATAAAATAGAAGAGGTGAAAAGGGGGAGAATTCCCGAAAGCCACCGGTATGGGTGGAATTGGAAATCAAACTGTGATATAGATTCATTTCAGAAAGATTGAAATCTCTTGAAAATGAATGATTTCCAACCCACCAATCCCAGCAGATCTCGGGCATAACCAGCCCCCATTTCAGCTTTACTTCAACAACACAGAAAATATGACAAATAAAGTCTTGTTTGAGAGTTGGAAAAATCTGGCTCTGTAATAATCCTTATATATAGATAGATGAGGGCGGCCACTAGGGTTTTTTGCTAGCGTTTTAAGATTGGGTTTCAATGTGTTTTTTAATTACAATTACAATCCCTTCACTTAGAGGTAAATATAACAAGATTCAATCTACTATAAAAAATTACATAGATATCCTCTAACCCTAATGAAAATCTAAAAAATTTAACGAAAAGTTATAAAATAACCAAATTACCCATAATATTTTTGTTATAATGTTTGCTATACATGAAATGAGCAAAGTAAATAAGTTATTTTCCAATTACTAAAACGTTGGCATCTACTTGGAAATAAGAAAATGACTAAGGGCAGGACCTACGTGTTAGACAGAGCCATAGTCGATGGGGTGTCTCTATAATTTTCAATAGTAGAAGGGTCTTTCTATATTTTCTCCTTAGTTGAGGGGGTGTAAATATAATTATCCCATTTTTTTTACCAGGTTTTTTTCCGAACTCACAGGTGCTGCTGTAGAGGTCTAATTAGAGATACTCTTCCAATTCAATCACTCTATACACAAGCTAGGATTTGAATTCTCAACTTAGGTTGGTATTCTAATACTTCTGGAGAAAAAATCTAGGAAAATACTTTTAGATAATAACAAAAAGGTATTTAGGAGTCGAACCGTACTTGATTCAAGAATATGCAAGTAGATAATAATTGTTGCAATCATATATATATATATATATGAAAATGAATTAGTGGGGTGTTTTAGGAAATATGTTTATGTGGTCATGAAGTGGATTAGTTAAAATTAATCCATTTTGCCATGTAGATTGTTTCTATAATTAATTTTATTAATTACTCTTTTGTAACTTACATATGTACTTAATGATATTCCATACTTTTGTGTATATTAAAATTTATGACTCCTTATATAATTATAAAATTATATAACTACTTTATATAATATTGAAATTGATTTTTTTTTCAAAAAGTAATTTTAACTAAATTTTAATAAGTTTAGAGTTATCCATATTGCATTGAATGTTTGTTAATTAAAATAAAGACAAAATAATGTATTCAATAAATTCATTAAAATATTATATTTAATATTTAATTTCTATGGGATATATTTGACACAATAAATTCAAATGAAAATTTATCTGACTAAAGTAAGGAAGAAAATTTTAAAATACAAGTTTAATTAAATTTTATTATTATTTTAATAATATGAAATAAATAAACAATTGATTTTCTCTGAAAAAAGACTTTTCCAAATATATGGTAGAAAAGTTATATTTTATTTCAATTTAAATAAATTTATTAAATTATTATATTTGAATATTAATATTTTCAAAAACATAAAGGAAATTTTAATAATAAAATAAATATTATTATTAATTAATAATGAAATAATCACAAATTATTTAACCAAAAAAATACCAAATATAATAAATAGCTTTTTTTTCGGTCAAAAAGATAAAAAAATTCCAATCATTATTTATATGGTCTATTATTAAATACTTTTTTATATCTAAATTATCATTTTAATATTTTTGTAACAGTCATGATATTCTTTCTCTCTCTATATATGTATATATATTCTCTCTATTACAAATATAAAATTAGTAATTTGTCATAAAAATATCATATTACTATTTTTATATATTTAAAATGAGTTTTTTATATACATAATTCCTGATTATTTTATAAAATGAATTACTTTTGTGTGTGTACTTCAAATTCTAAATTAAAAATTTTTGATGTATTGTTAATAATCATATAAAAAATATTGTTCAATTTTGTTAATAATATATATTTTGTAAAATAAATTTTTCCGTGCAACGCAGGGGATAAAAAGCTAGTTTTAATACTAAAACAGTTGAGAAACAGTTTAATTCTTGATATAACTAAATAAAACTTTGTGTAAATAATAGAATTTTCCCAAAGATTTTAGTGTTTAGTCAACTAAATTATGTAATCTTAGTTAGTTTGTAGTATCTACTTTTTGTGAAACATTGGATAAAATTTTCAAAATTTAGCATTTTTTTAGTTGGAGTAATATTCAATTAGAGTACAAATTTGTATACGTTATTTATTACTTTATTGGAATTTGATACTCAAACCGAATCCCAAATATCCCTAATGACCCTTTATTTACTCGTACATTTTGCAAGTTCGAAGTCCAATTATTTTTTTCAGCCTAAGGGAAAGAAAGAAAAAATTAATCAGGTTGTATCTCAAGCTGGATACAATCTATCATTTCGCTACGGAAATCGACCCACATCCTACGGTTAAAGTATGACTCATTTTGACCAATAAATCGGCCTCAAGAATTACTATCTCTTTTAACATGCTTCAAACAGGTCTCTTAAGGCAAATGTAACAAATTCTGACAATCCCGAACGATCTTAAAACGAAATATTTTTAATCAAATTAATCACATTTCAAAGTCGGATTCAATTTGAACTCAGTGAACTCTTTATAATATTAATGCATAAGATATACTTTAGTTTCATATACATTATGCCTTGCAAGTTTCACAAATTTAATTTATTTAAATATATTAAATAATTCTTGTTTCTTAGATTTGTCGATCTTACTCCAACTTTACGTTAATGTTGGGCCTACATAGATATGAGGAGTTGTCTTGGTGGACTCTAAAGAGGCCCAAATTTTTATTTATTTACATAAATAACTTATAAGCTAGAAGTTCAAAAACTAAAAGCTGGTTCTTAAGTACTTACACATTCTAACTTATTTTTATTTAAAATAATTTTCCAAAGTCCAAACACTCTCAAAATACTGCTAAAAAGTAAATTCGAAAATATAATTTTTTTGACTGAAAAGGCAACAGAAGTCTCACATCTTGCGTTAAAGAGCTATGAATTGTATTTAGTATCTCAATTTTCACCATTTGTATCAATGTCAGTCATATTAAATTGCAAACTGTAATATGATCTCTTGCATCTTCAAATTACACTCTTTTAGCACTTTCAATTTAAAGTTATATAGAGTAACTCGGTTGAAAGAATCGCTTCAGGTAACTTATACAGTACCTAAGTCCAGAATAAATCGAATAAAATGGAAAAAACAGTCTGCATTATAGTATATTATACCTTCCAAATATAATATTCTTGCAACTTTGCACCTCAAGCAACAATGCAAGTCTGTAGTAAAATGTAATATCTCAAAGAATACGGCTTTAATTCTCGAGTTCAAATCCTTAGAAACGTAAGTTGTATTAGTAAGGAGAGCTTTACACGCATCCTACTTAACCCACTACTCAAAGAAGACTTTAGCATTTCATTTCACTGATCAAATTATATTTCGACCTGATTAATCTTACAAAAGAGAAAACATAATCAGACAGATACCTGTAAGAAAAACCGGAGATGAAAAGGGGGGAAATCCCGAAACCCATAGGAATGGGTGGAGTTGGAAATCCTGATTAAATCAACGGCGGGGGATGATCGGATCCTGATTTCCAATCCACCAATCCCAACAGATTTCGGCCAAAATTCAACCCCCATTTCAGCTCAGCTCAGCTCAGCTCGCAGAGAGAATCAAGATAATCAGATATTGTTTGTGCTCATGCGCAGACTGCGGAGAATGGGGAATACCTTTTGAAGGCGAATGATGGTTACTGTTTAGGAATATCCAATGGGAATGAAGAAGAGTGGATAAGGATCAATCGTGGATTTGTTGGTGTCTTGTCAACTAAGAAAAAGATTTCTTTGTTCAACAAGAGAATACCTATTATCTATTTGGCTATTTTTATAATCTCTAGGTTGTTGGTTTTCACCTTTGTTTTTGTTATCAACTATGTACGATCTTTTTGTTTATTTAAATTAAATAAATAATTACATTTACATCCTTCAAATCAGAGAAAATATAAAAATTCTCTCTCAATTATTGGAAATTATAAAGACATTATCTCAATTGTGGCTCTATTTATTACTTAAATCTTGTTTTTAGGGTTAGGGTTTATGTCAGAAGAAAAATATTCCTAAGTCAGGAGAGTATTACTGTATTAATTACCCCTAAGTTTGGCGGAATGTAAGTGCAATTATCTATTTCTTTAAGTTAACGGTCGTTAAGGATAAAATGATGATTTCGCAACTTTCTGTTAAGTTTTTATGTTTTCGTTAGGTTAGGAGCTCTTTTATTAAATTTCAAGAGTCGAGAGAGTCTTACTATATTTTTCCATAAGTTGATGGAATGTGGGTGTGTTTATGCCATTAAAAAATAAGTATGATATTCTCAGATTAGGTTAGACAGAGTTTATTTTCTAAGTATTATTCTCATAAAATTATAATTTTTAAAACAATTGTTCTAATAAAACTAGGGCTAATAATCAAATACCCTCGACTTCAAAAAAAATATAGCAAGACTCCATCGATTATTGCAAATTACAAACAGACTCTCTAACCCTAACAGAAACCTAAAAACTTAATAAAAAATGGCAAATTACTATCTTGCCCTTAAAGACAGTTAACTTAAAAAAAAAAAAATAATTACACTTACACTCCTATCGACTTGATGTTAAATAAAGCAACATGTCCTTGATTTAAGAATTTTTTTTATTAATATAAACTCTAATCTTAATGGCAAAACTTAAATATTAGACGAAACTATAATTGAATGAGTGTTGGTATATGCTATTAAATGAAGGGGGTGTAAGGACCATTTTCTCTTTAAAAAAAAAGAATGATTTGGCCTTTGAGGGGACATAAGAATTATGGAAGTAGAAAAATTGTTGGTGGTATTGGTATTGAGCCCCTAGTTTCCTCGAGGGTTTGAAATATAATAAATAAATAATAGATGTACGTCTCTCCCAGGAAAAAACAAAATAGGAATATGAAAATCTCTTCTATTATTTTAATATGCATAAGAAATCCGTTTAAATTGGAAAGAGTTCTGTTGGTAGGATGTCAATTTATACAATGAACTTTATAATTGTAAATTTTAGAAAGATAGGGTTCTTATTGCATGGTACCAATAAATAATATTTTTATGCAAATTTACCAAATCACATAGCATAATATTTTATGCAATTTGCCTGCTAATTGCATTGTCCATCACAAAACTATTCCGGAAAAGGTAATGCGATTTGACTTGTAAAGTGTAAACCCCATTTTCCTTAAAGGCTCAAAAAATACAATGAAAATGGTCGGAGCCTGTGTATTCGACATATAATAATGACTAGTTTTCTCGTTAAATTATGAGCATCTCAAATAATGAGGTAGCTAGCCAGAAGTTTTAAAGTTATTTCATATCCAATGTCAGGTTTCAAATTTTGATATTTGGTTAAAGATGGATGAGTCACACTCGCTTAGCCATCTTAGTTTTTACTTTTTACGTACTTGAGTCGAGGTCTAAATGAAATTAATTTTTTTCTTTTTTTTCCAAGATTCACGATATTTACGTTAGTAAGGACGAAGGGAGCCCAAATATTAGCCCAGTATATATTAATTAGTGCAACAAGCCATTCTAGAATACATTTTCTGGACAATGAAAAGTATGTCTCCATATTAGGGCCTCATACTGACCTTGTTTTGGGGTTTGGATTTGTAAATTATTACAAGTTTAGATGAGTCCGAGTTGGTCAAATAAATTTTTTAGTTATAATTAAATAATATAAAGTTATTTATAAAATAAAACCACGATAAGAAATATCCTTGAAATCTGAGCGGCCCGAAATCACTGATTGTTTGTTTTATTAAATAATAACCACGGCTAGATAATAATGAAACTCACCACGATCGGATCGGGTGACAAGTTCAGAAGTAGATTGCTAAATTCATTTACTTTGTGATTTTAGTGAACATATTTGTATTGGGCTTAATTTAATTTTTCTTTGTTAATGTTTTATATGTGACATTTTTGCCGTTTATATTTAATTTAAGAAAACACTTGTAATCCTTGATATTGAAAACTATGTCATTTTACTTTGTTAGTGAGGCTGAGGCATAGAGACAAAGACAAGAAATAGTGAGGCAAGTTTTCAATATTATAGTTTAGCCAAAATTGTACAAGAAAAAGGAATAAAATAAAAGGGCATTAGGACGGCAGACTTTGAAATAGTCGCCACCCAATGAAACACGTCTTTATTCTTTACCATCTCTTCTGCCGTCATTGCCGCTCTCGCGCCAATTATCTTTTAACTGTATAAAGTGGTTCGATTTCAAGTTATTATCTTTTTGCATAAATATGTATTATCAATCACATTATTTAATGACGTATATTTGGTGTAGCATTTGAAATACAAATACTTCTAATTATGTTTTAATAGGGGTGAGCATCGAGTCGGATTTTCACAAGTTTGAGATTTTATAATAGTATATTTGAAGAAGTCATATTAATTAATTATTTATATTATCTGACTGTAACCCGATTTTAGATGGATACTTGGCTAGTTGGATTTTCAGAGAATTAGGGTTTATATCGAACTTTTTTTTATACTACATGATCAATTTTATCTTATTCCAAATACATAAAACTTTATGAATTATTTGGATGAGATATCGTATTCCTACCTTTCTCCTTGGCCACCCAAATAAGTATTTAATTAAGATGTGTGAGAGTATGAATTCTATATAGTTTTTTAATTTATAAACTTAAAAAAGATTTACTTATTATTAGACCGAGTATGCCATTGGATTTTCGGATATGAGAACAATATCCGAACTCCAATCCTATACAAAATTATCAAATTAGAACACTTTTCTTTAACCCAAAATTAAATATTCACCCTACAGTATCCTGACTAGATCGAGTCGAATTAGGTCCTAAAAATTACCCGACCCAACTTCCACCCCTACTTCAGAGTTTCTAATTTATTATAAACTTATTAAAGAATTCCTCTTGTATGTTTTCTTTTATGGATGTAATCAAGTAAATCTGTAAATTTTCAACGTGAAAAACACGTTGAACTTAAGTTAATTTAACCTAAGTATAATAAAAGTCTAAAAATATAGTAATACTAATTAAAAATCCCGCCGGGTGCTAATTCATTTTATAAAATAAAATAGTTTATTAAAGTTATTATTATATGGATTTTTTTATAATTAATTTTTTTTTGACATATACAAAAACAGTCCAGTTTACTGTAATTTTTAAAAATACTTATTTTAATAGTCTAATATAGACTATCATGTTCCTTTTATATTTTTCTATTGATGGTTTATTTTTTTTTATAATTATCTCTTTTACTTAGTTTTAAAAATATAGTAATATTCCAATGTAACGGACTTTTAGCTTGTAAATTTCAAAATAAAAGAAAATATACGTTCCCCAAAGGTTACTTATTAATGTGGAGAGGTTGAATATAATAAATTTTGTAGGCGTTTTATATAGATCTGATCTAATTACAGAAATTTTAAAAATTACATAAATATAACTCAATAATTTTTTTTGATTATATCTGTTAAGTTGGACGGAAAATAAAATTGATGACATAATCACATTTTCTTGGACTTCCTATTTTGCCCTTGGCAGCTGTTGGTCAGTATTTGACCCAATAACGGACAATTCACTCTTCATGTGCGAAGATACGAATTTATAATTTTCAGGTATGTTTGTATAATTAGGTAAAAAATTAGGGTATATTAGTGTAATTATTCCTAAATATAATGGTCATTAAATAATAAATAAATTATTCATCCAACAGCTCACTGAGGAGTTTCACATTCAACCCAACACTACCACCCTCCTAAGAATTCACATTCTCTTCTCTACATAAAGATCTTCAATCCTTCCGAGATAAAACCTCAAAATATTCGAAGCCCATATTGTGAAAACGACGAAAACCCCCTCTCATCACAACAATGGCATCCTCAATTCCGGCGACACCGGCGTTGAAAGATGAGTTGGACATTGTTATTCCGACTATTAGAAACCTCGATTTTCTGGAGATGTGGCGGCCGTTTTTCCAGCCGTATCATCTCATCATAGTGCAGGACGGCGATCCGACGAAGACTATTAAGGTTCCCGAAGGTTTTGATTATGAGCTCCACAATAGGAACGACATTAACAAGATTTTGGGTCCCAAGGCGAACTGCATTTCGTTCAAGGATTCCGCTTGCCGTTGCTTTGGGTACTTGGTTTCCAAGAAGAAGTACATCTTCACCATCGACGATGATTGCTTTGTAAGATTCAGGAGAAACCCAACTCTTTTTTTCTGCGCTGAGTGTTCGATCGTGTGTTTTTATAATCTCTGTTTTCTAATTTTCGGTCGTGGAGATTGGCGGTTGCATGTTAAGTTTTTAATTTTG
This sequence comes from Verbena officinalis, assembly GCA_958496215.1. Lineage (NCBI taxonomy): Eukaryota > Viridiplantae > Streptophyta > Magnoliopsida > Lamiales > Verbenaceae > Verbena > Verbena officinalis. Next base: position 6,684,243 of record OY292385.1, read on the forward strand.
TTTGTGGGTTTTATGTACTTTTGTTGCTTGATCTATAGAATTCTGTTATTTTGGTTTAAAGTTTATTTCGTGATCAAAGATTGGATTTTTATCCGAAGGCCACTGAGATTTTTTATTTTTTCTATGTGTAGAGATAATTTCGGTTGTGAATTTAACATGTTAATTATTATGTCTTTGTTCTGGAGGATATTTGTGTTGCAGTTAGATGAGATTGTTTACTGATACTATCTGAAATCTTGATATGGACTTTGCGAGTGCTTTGGTGGACTTTAATCCATTAAATTTGGATTTCTGTAGAAACACTTTTTATTTTGAAAAGTTTGCAGTCATATTCACTGTTAATATTGTAATCCTCATAGAAGCACATTTGGTTGGTTGGGTGGTTTGTCAATTGTCGATTGAATTTATGCATATCGATTCTCTTCTCCTTATGTTAGTTATGATCTTTGATACTCTTAAATCTGATCTTTTGATAGAAGCATCTGTAATTACCATTTATTTCATCTAACAGCCACAGTTCAAGATCTTTGCAAACGTTATTGAAGGATTTTAAGTTTTATCGGTGTAAACACTTTTAATTTCAAGTCCGTTATATATAATTGTTCAAGTGTTTTATGTTGTCATAATTACAGATCTCATGTCTCTATCCATTGCTTTGCTTTGCTTTGTTACCCAGGTTGCCAAAGATCCAACAGGAAAGGACATCAATGCTCTGGAGCAGCACATCAAGAACCTGTTGTCCCCATCTACTCCATTTTTCTTCAACACCCTTTATGATCCGTACCGTGATGGCACAGACTTCGTACGAGGATATCCATTCAGTCTCCGTGAAGGTGTACCTACTGCCGTCTCACATGGACTTTGGCTCAACATTCCCGATTATGATGCTCCTACTCAACTAGTTAAGCCTCTCGAGAGGAACAATAGGTAACAAATTTTTGATATGCTATGCTTGGTGCAATGGACCATGTGGCTTAATGGATGATAGATATTTGTTTAAGCTCAATTACATCTCTACCCCTGAGATTCCCAGATTGCAATATTTAAAGAGTTTGAAAAAACTACAAATCACACCCTGAAATTATTAGAATTACACGAACCACTATTTTGAGTTCGAAGCATTATACAGACCACCATTTGGATGTTGAAATAATTACAAAAACCACCCTCCGGAGTTTGGGATAATTAAACAAACCACCTTCAGAGTTTGGAATAATTACACAAACTACCCCTTTGAAGTTCAAAAAAATAACACAGACCACTCCCTAATACAGTGGTGGTGTTTGTAATTTTAAATGCTTTTAGGGAGTGGTGTGTTTTCTGACTTGCAGGTACCAACTGTAATATAGCAATCCCTTTAGGGGTGTTGATTTAATTATTTTAATTTTCAGTTTTCCTTTAATTTGCCAAACTAGAGTTATTTTGTCAACTTTGTACACATTCACCCATTATTTCTTTTACTTTTGTCATCTTCAGGTTTGTTGATGCTGTTTTGACGATTCCAAAGGGAACCCTTTTCCCAATGTGTGGAATGAATCTTGCTTTCAACCGTGAATTGATTGGCCCGGCAATGTACTTCGGTTTGATGGGTGATGGCCAGCCAATCGGACGATACGACGACATGTGGGCTGGCTGGTGCACTAAGGTGAGACACTGAATATTTCCTCTGCATGTTCTTGATTTTTAACTTTCACTAGCTTTTTGTAATGTTTGTTAACATTAACGGGCCTTTTGCAAACTTTGTTAAAGGTAATCTGTGACCACTTGGGATTGGGGATTAAGACCGGCTTGCCATACATTTGGCACAGCAAGGCTAGCAACCCATTTATGAATCTTAAGAAGGAATATAAGGGTATCTACTGGCAGGAGGAGCTAATCCCGTTTTTCCAATCCATTACCCTTCCGAAAGACTGCACGACCGTTCAGAAATGCTACGTCGAAATCTCAAAGCAAGTTAAGGCTAAGCTGGGTAAGGTGGATGATTACTTCATTAAGCTGGCAGATGCAATGGTGACTTGGATTGAAGCATGGGATGAGCTTAACCCCTCTACTGGAGCTCCCAATGGCTCTGCTGCTGCTGCTAAGTAGAAATATTTTATCGGTTAGGTGAAAATTTATTTATTTCCATAAACATCGGCGCAGAGTTAGCTTTATTTATTCGAGTTGAGGACCATCCTATTTAATATTTTTATATTTTCTTTTGTATTTAAATATTGAGCCGGTTTTCGGATTTATCAAATTTATCAGCAGTTTTTTGGATTATTTTGTGTGTTATGTTGTGGTTAACGGCTTTTAGTGTCTTGTCTAAGAACCTTACTGAGGAAAAATTGATTTGCAGGCTGGGATTTATACAAAGACACCAGATATATATCTAATATAGGGAAAATTGAAAAACTAATACAGTAAGAAGTCGTAGTTTTGGTTATGGACCGATTATTGGTAAGAAGTTGTAGTTTTGGTTACGGACCGATTATTGGTGGGCCAGTCGCCGGATTGGGCTGTTTATATTAACTTATTGTTTGACAGTTTGAATATGTCCATTTAGTCATGAAATTCAAATTTTGGTCACTGTTCATGAGATAGATGGGTGTTAAATGGACCACTATTCATGGGTTGCATTAAACTCAGCCAAAAATTAGTACTTATATAAGAGGCTCATAGTCCATATTACGAACGGACTTGACACTTAACCTTGGTAGTGGCCGAATAAGAGTAAATGATATTTGTAGGCTATTTCGGGCCCATAAATAGGGAAGTAACTAAATCACTGTTCTTAATAGCTTAGATCACTATTTGACATATTGACATCAAGTATCAAAGTTCAGTTGGCCTAGTGGGATGAGATATTAGATCTCAAAAGGTCTAGGTGGTCTAGCGGAATGAGATATTAGATCTCAAAAGGTCTAGGGTTCGAACCCTAACTTGTGTATGAAACAACTTAATTGGGAGAGTCGCCCCAATTGGGCCTCTCTAGTACCAGAACTCGAAAAAAAGGGGGTCGGAATCCAAATTTTAATAACATCAAGTGCATTGATGGCATAATTCCTAAACCCATAAACATTATTCTAAAACCAAATTTGAGGGATTAATTAATTAAACATTGTCTTAATTTTGTCAAAAAATATCTAATTATTAGGAAAAATTGTTATCTGTAATATAAAATGCACCAAAAAATGTAATAATATGCAAAATGAAGAATATATATAATAAATGGCTTTTAATAATTCAACAATGCCTAAGTGATGATATTTGCTTATACAAACTTCATTGTATTGTTTGTTAGGAAGAATAACAATGGAGTTAGAAGATCACAATTATGATAATCTGTGTTGAGAGTGAATGAAGATGACGATTCAATGGAAAAATCTGATCGATTAGGTAATTTTTTATTGTGGGTCTCTTACCTATAATATTTAGATTTCCATAGGAAAGAGATTGCATAATTTAACCATGGTTCATTCTTGATTGAGTTAGAAATTGGTCATTTTTTCTAATTCAAAATTAATTTCCACATGGGGGAATTTAATTTATTGGCTCTGCCAAGCTCGATGCCTAGAATTTTCCAGAAAGCACCTACCAAACGAAGCATTAAAACAAAGTTAATTTTGCCGGCGGCAATAGCACCAAATCCATCATTATTTAAAAATAATTATGTATTAGAACTGGTGTACAAATAGAAGAAATTTTCGTTTTTATTTGTTTTTGTAACAAAATAATAAATTTTAGCGTATTGAAGAGTTAGTCGTTGTTATTTTTTAAAGCTTATTTATATGGATTGAGTCGGATTGAAGCACTAATTAAGTATATAGCTTTTTCTACTAATGATATATAGTTGCGTTCCCAGGAACTCGAACTCGAGAGCTCTAATTAAGCTAGCATATCGCCGAATTAATTTAATTTGTTTCCGTGATAATTTGATAATTGTTTGTGGCTACATTATGTTGTGCATGACTTATCCTAAATTAATTGTGTTTCAAAATGTCGGACTAAGGCCGAATATACCGAATCTATGCGACCAAAAGAGTGAACAACAATATCTATACACAAACTCTTCTTTGTCATTGTTATGAACAATGTTCGTAAATTACTTTTTAATTTGTGACAAAACGTCCAATTATTCTTTTATTAAATAAATATGACAAAATCTATCTTTAAAGTGGTCCCAAAAAAAAATCCTTAAACAAGTCGGCAATGAGCATCAGTTTTAAAAATATGATAGAATTTTGTCGGAATTTTATTTTATTATAAGATTCCTTTTTTCCTATTTTGATATTACAAACGGGCCAAAGAGACAAATATATATCGGACACTCTTGTTGACTACCTTAAAGGTGCAAGTAAGTTAAAGAAATCCCAATTAGGAAAAAACAAGTTTAGACAGCTCAACAAACGAGAATTTGCAATAAATATGTACCAAAATGCAAATTAAGAAAATTAAGTAAAGAGGCAAACTATATGTGTGTGCCTCCTATGTGGAAAGAAGGACAAGTGATCAAATCCTTGTGGACTTAAAAAGGCTAAATTGTAAATTTCCTCCCATAACTTTAATATTTAATTTTAGGTTTTAGTCCCGTCGGTACAATATTTTAAATATTGTTATGTAACTTTCAATTTTTGTAATTTTCGTCCTATTTTGGCTGAAATTTTCAATTCTGTCGGAAACTTACCGGAAAGATGATCAGCATCTCCGATGAGTCATTCAATCCAATTATTAGATTTTTCTCTCTGTCTAGGTCAAAATTCCCCGTTACTTGAAGAAAATAACTTTTCTAAATCATTTAATTTTCACCGTGAGACTAGAATAAATAAATGGAGATAGTTAGAATGGAGTGATTTTGAAAAATTATTTTCTTAAATTTATATGGGAATCCTGAAATGGGCAATGAGAAAAATCCAATAGTTGTGACCAAGTGTCTCACATGCGACATTGACAATTTTTCCAGCAAATATCCGTGGAGTTTGGTAAAATTTGGCCAAAATAAAATGAAAATTGTAAAAAGTTAAAAGTTACGGAATAAAATTTAAAAAGTAAAAGGTAATAATTGACCGGACTAAAACCTGAGAAATATCAAAGTTACCAAACGAGTTTTGCATTTTTGCCAGTAAAATTAAATGAATGCTGCCAAATGTGTAAAATTAGAAACTATTTCCTTCTTTGGAGGTTGAATCTATATACTCTACTGTCCTAATTTATTATGCATTAATTGCATATTACTTTTTCCGTATTACTAAATGCATTAATTGCACTTTACTCTAACAACTACGTCCCATGTAACACTTTCAAGTTTCATCCCATTCTATTTTGAAAAAACCCTAAAACAAAAATAATGTTAGTGAAAGAAAAAAGACAATATATTATTTGACAAATTGCAAATTTGGAGTTTTAACTTGACACTTGTTAACATTTTAGTACATCAAATTTAACCGCTAACTAGGATTTTGTGGCAATTAAAGCTAAATTTTTTCAAATTGAAATTTGGTGCGAAATTCTCACGTATGCGGCATGTGTTTGCGAGAAATACTGAGATATTGGCACATGCCATGTACTTGGAAATTCTTGTGTTGGATTTCAATTTGGTCGAAAATTTGACTTAAATTGCAACAAAATCGTAATTAATGGATAAAATTGTTGATAATTATCAAATTAATGTACTGAAATATCAATGTGGATAAAGTTAAAGGACCAATTTTGTAACTTCCCCTATAATTGTCCCCAATGGTACATACTTAATGACAATGCATTTAATCTTTAAATTTAAAGATTCTCGTACCACATAAATTTGAAAAATAATTTTATGGGTTAATTACACTTGCTATTCAAACAATTAACTTTATTGCACTCGGCTACCTCAATTATGTATTGTTACCAGTTACTACTTAAAATGTTCACATAATTGTTATATATTTTCATTTACAAGCCACTTTTACCAACCGATTGCCCGAGACGTGGAAGCTTCCGATGGGTGGAAGTGGTCTGAAAATAAAAATATATAACAACCTGCAATTATGTAAGAAGTTTAGGTAGCAATCAATAACAATATATAATTGAGATTATAAAAAAGTTAATAATTTGAATAGCAAAATGTAATTAACCCGAATTTTATTATGCCTCTCTTTTCAATAATTTTGAAGATCAAGCCCATCTATTTATCATTTCCCTCGACATAAACTTTATAATATGAAAATTATATAATACTTTAAATTAATTAATTAGTTGATAGAAATGAATAAAAACTCATGAAAAATGGTTCAAATGTCTCACTAAAAGGTATATTCAAAAATGGGTTGATTGGTTTGCTGATTTCGGAGCTCTTTAATTTGCAGGTAAGCTGCTTATGTGCAAGATGAAGTGTTCTCTTAAGTAATGAATTATGAACTTATTTACTTCAAAAGATAGCAAACCGAGCCCTTATTTCGAGTTGCTGTTTACTACCTATAAAATCCCTTATTTGCATTGTTTACTTCTCTCTTTTAAAATCAGTTAATACAACAAGACCAAAAAACTGATGTTAGATAATATGGAAATGGACAGATAAGTAAACACCCCAAACCCTTTAAATCGCAGACATAAATGACATTTATGATAAAAGTAAACAAGTTCTATAAGTGAAATTAATATTAGTATAAAAAAATACAAAATATAAATGAGAAGTAGTCATAAATAGTATATATTAAGTAATATATCGTGTAATTTATAACTAATTAAATTTATTTACTAATAATATATCTTCTATTTCACGATCTTAATATTACTCACAATGACAAGAATCAATGTTTTTGTTGTCACTATATACTAACAATTACGAGTTGACTTAATTGAAAATTCTTGTGTTATGCAAAAGTAGTTTGTATTGCAAAAAAATAAGTTTATAAAACCTTGTATTTTCAATAATTAATTAGTTCACTGTCCTCCCGTAAGTCGATATGCTGAAACTAAAAGATGAAATTAAGAATTATTCTATCATTTTCAGAATACTTTAATTTTTAAGTTTTGCTTTGGATGAATACTGACACAATAACTTTGTATTAATATAAGGTTTTTCAGGTACAATATATTGCATACTCAAGGTTACTAGTGCATATTTCATGAGAACGCATTAGTTATTTTATAGTGAAAAAAAGCAAAAAACAAAATAACAATTGCAATCAAGCGCGTGCAAATAAAACGGATGGTGTAGTGTATTTTGTGCTCAATTTAAAGAAACACGAGACTTTATGAATGATATTTCTTTTTTTACATGGGTTTAAGGTTTAGGGTTTATTTTAAAAAACTTATAATTTGTCACATTTTATAAGATAGTTTTTAGAGCTTATAAGATGTTACATCTAATTTTAAGAATAAAATCTAAAAAAGTTCGGATAAAACTAAGATCACGAGTCCACGAGCTTATAAGAGAGGCTACTAATAACAATTATGTCATTAATATGGTTAAAAGGTAGAGGAGTATGGTAAGATCTTAAGAATAAGTTGGGAAACTTCTAACAACTTATTATAAGAACTTATAAGCTCCTAGCTAACACTTTATTTTAAAAGTTTATAAGCTTTATTTTGAAAATATTTGTCAAATATCTTGCAAAATCTTATAAGCTTTTAAACAGCTTATAAAATATATTAAATAGCAGCTTATAGGCTCAGCCAAAAAATAATCTTAGCTATGAGAATTATATACTCTTAATTAACATAATTCATAAATGACCTAATTGAAACCAACATGGTTCCCATTAGGGCTGTTCATAAACCCGCCCAACCCGCATAACCCGTCCGAACCGAGCTGACCTACCCGCTACCCGCTACTCGCTGGTTTACAATTTTTAATTTTTTTTTGCAGTTTAAAATTTTGGAACCCGCGGGAGTTGGGTCGGGTGGCGGGTTACAAAACTACACCCGCCATATACCCGACCTGCCCTATATATATATAACATTACTTTTATATTTATTTTCAAAGTTAGTAATTTATAATTCCATATAGTATATCCCCTCCTGCTTACAATTGTTCATATTATGTGGCATTACTAGTGCACATTTTCTGTTTGTTTTTTTTCCAATTCACAATAACACTTTCTTCTTTGTATTGCCCCAGCAACATGTGTGTTATTATTATTATTTTTAACAATCAGATATGTGCTATTCATAAAACTCATATCTTATATTCCTTATTTTGTTGGGTTACTCATTGATTTTTGGAGGAAAATTATTTGATTTAGTACTGGGTTAATAGGTTGAAATCTTAATCTTAAGAGTATAAAACTTAACAACCCGCTAATCCGCCAATCCGACTGCTAAATATTTGAAACCGACCGTCCGAAACCGCTCGGTTTGCAAAAATATTTCATTCGCCACAGTTTACATTTATGTGAACCCGCCTATATTGAGTCGGATATATTTTTTACCTCTAAACCGACCAAATCCGACCACGAACACCCCAACACTCCCCATTTGTCATTAATAGTCCATTTCTGAAACCTTCATGAACCAAAGAAAAAGGGAAGAATCCAAGGTTGTAACTTTTTTATGTGTTCATTAATGATTTTCATGACCTATTTAAGAAGAGGACAATATTGAATAACTATAATTAGAAAAATATATAAAAATAATATTGTTTCTGTTGAACAAGCAAATAATTAATTGACACGTAGATATTAAGTGGAAACATCAAATTGGATTTCGACACGAGAGAGAATAACCCCAAAAGAGAGCACAACGAAAACTGACATTGGCCAGTGAGTAGATTCTCATGGCTAGCTAGGTAGTACTAAGTAGACCTAAAACCAAATACCCAATTAAATATATAAAAAAGAAAAAATAAATTTTTGCTTCTCCATAATATTATATTTTTTATAATTTACCTCATAACCTATTTTTTGTTTTAAATTGTCTCCTAACACTTACGTGTTTTACAAAATATCTCATCCGATTATATCTAGACAGAATATTCCGGCAAAATATGAGGATATCAAACCAGAATATTCTTAAATATTCCGCTTAGAGTGAATAACCCCAAAAGAGAGTACGAAAAGTAAAATTGCTAGTGAGTAGATTCTTTTTCTTTAAGTTTTGGATGCAAAACTATTGCTTAATTTTTTATTTTTTATTTTTGTACAAAATCGTATTTAAAGTGCTAAATCAAATTAGATCACGAGGTGTAAATTTGCCCTAATTAGCAGAATCTTGTAAGTTATAGAATTGTTACCAATATCTCTCTCGAGTAAGAATATTTGTTAATTCTGATTTAAAAAAAAAGAATATTCGTTAATATATATACTCTTAATTAGTTTAGTCAGATTTGTAAATAATATTTTTTTAAACTCATTTATGTGGGTCGAATCCGATCAAACCATAAATTTTAATGTTTTAATCGTAAGATAATTGACGATGAATAACCAAATATAAGTATGACATGCACAGATTGAAATTTGCAAAATATATAAATATTAATTTGGCTTTATTTCAGGCTGATCCTAGTAAGTATTAAGGTCCGAATGTCAGCTATTTTTGTTAGGCTAATTGGGTCATAGGAATAACCGAATAAGTAGACCATATCCTTATGGTCGGAGTCTTGGAGATACATGGGAAATTTGTAAAAACAAGGATACTAACTCGAGCCATTTAACGTATTTAATGTTTTTGGGATAGTAGTTTTTTTCTTGACAAAATAGTTTGGTATTTCAAAAAAAGTGATAATTTTGGGATTTTTCGTTACAAAAAAATAAACCATCGTAAATATCAGGTGGTATTCAGGGATCACGTACTGATCACAAGCGGTATTCAGAGTGGTTTATTGTTTTCCGGCAAAAAAATCTCAAAATTGCCACTTTTTTTGAAATACTGAACTATTTTGTCAAGAAAAAAAAAACTATTGTACCAAAAACGCTAAATGAGTCAAGTTGGTATTTTTTTTTTTTTACAATATTCCCGAGATATATTGTACTCGAATGAAATTTTAATTTATGTTTACATTTTCATATTTTATTTTATATTTTAGTATTGAATATATCATAAGAGTATAATGCGGAATTTAAAATGAATATGTATTATGCATCTAATTTAATTGAATATATGAACGAAATAGAAAAAATAATGCAAAATGAGATTTAAAGTTAATATTTAATAATAAACCCTCATATTTTGTTTTAATGACATTAATAATTTTTCCCAATAATAATTTTCACAAACTTAATGATGACATTAAATTCCACATAACTCATTTTTGTTCGTAATTAATATATACATACAAATAATGAATATTTGGCACTATCAACTTCTGAAACATGGAAACGACACGAAATTAAACGGGCAACACAAGTTTTTTCGATTCTTAATATACTAGATAAATATCTAATACAATACAATATAATATAATAGAATTTTGAGAGAATTTTAAAAAATATCCGTGTATCATAGCTATCAACTATAAAGTCAGAAATGTCTTTGTCCTTAAAAAAAATGTCTCTGTCTTTGTCATTACATCCAAGTCGCTATATGATTCTGTTAGCTCTTGCATGCATAATATTAGCAGGAAAGAGAATGTACTATCATCCATATTTCATATTATCACATAATTTGAATTATATACCAAATTTCAATTGGTCTAACGGAATAACATATTAAAAATAAATTTTATGGTTAGAATTGTTTCCAGTTAAACCTTTACAGTACCTGAAATTGGAATAAACCAGATCGGACAAAAAAAAGAATTATACATACAATAGTTTCCAAGTAATTAGTCCAACACTTTCCATTTATTAGTGAATTTTTCATTACACACAACCCCAGTTAAACACATAGGCCGCCGTCATACCCACTAATTAAAAAAGGGCGTCCAAAATAAAAGAAAAAAGATAAAAATTGCCATAATATATTAATAAAAAAGAAAATAGAAATTGAAAAACAAAATACATGAAAATAGAAATATTCGGACTGTATAAGCCACGAGGCACCTGGTACGACCGGTTCCCAGACTCGTGGACTATATATATATATAAATACTAGACTACCAACGGCTCTACAGACAAAACCGCCATCTCCACCAGTCAGAGCTCGACAACGCTTTTGATGAAACCACTCTGGTTTTACAAAAACCGCTTTAAACCCGCATCTGAAACTACTTATCCCTACCTTGACCATTAATTCCAACGCAAATATTCACAGCTCTCTCTCTGTAGTCTGTAGACATTATTTTTTGTGGGCTACCTTTAATTTATTACTGAATCGAAGTGGGAAAGAAAATATCTGAGTGGTGGGAGGAAAGACAACACATGTATATCGAAACGGTAAAAACTAGAGAGACTCATCATATCATAGAATTGAATTCGTGAGTAGTGAAAGTATACATATATATACATAGCTAGATACATCATATAAATTTACAGAGAGAGAGAGAGAGAGATTTATCTGGAAAAAGAAAAAGAAAAAAGAAAAGAAGAATGGGTCGGGGAAGGGTGCAGCTGAAGAGAATAGAAAACAAGATAAATCGGCAGGTGACATTTTCGAAGAGACGATCAGGGCTTTTGAAGAAAGCTCAAGAGATCTCAGTTTTGTGCGATGCCGATGTGGGATTGATTGTGTTTTCTACTAAAGGAAAGCTCTTCGAATATGCAACTGATTCATGGTACGTATTTTTTCAAACTCTTAATCTTGCCCTTTTCAACCAGCTTCCTTATTTGCACTTGTGTTTTTTCTTTCTTCTTCTGGTTAGGTTAAGTTAAGAAGCCAAGAATTTTTCTGGGTTTTTTTGTTTTTCCTTTGAAATTATTCCTGGGTTCTTCTGTAAATACTTTGGGTCGTATAGGTTTCTAGATTTTAATACAGTTTTTGCTGCAATTTTGTTGCCTTTTTGTTTCACTTTCTTGCTAGATTAAGGAGAAAATATTTCATTTTTTTTGTCCTTTTTTTCTCCCCTCTTAGGCCTTAGCTACATCTTCCTCTGGCTTAATTTGGGTGTGCTTTGATTCATGGCATGCATCCTTTCCTTTTTCCTGATATATTCTCTCTCATTCTTAATTTTTTCCCTCTCCATTTTATCTAAAGTTGATCAAGAAAAGATTATTTTTCACTTCATCTGTAAATATTCAGTGAATCTAGTAGTTTTTTGTGCCTGTGCTTGTGCTTCCTTGTGTGTGTATATATATGTTTTGTTTTCAAATCTTTCTTCTGTGATTTTATTAATTAAATTGTGAAAAAAAACTAAGTCTTGAAAGACACAAATCCAGTGTACATAACATATGTATAAAACATCATTCTCAAGCTTTTCTGGTTTTTCTTCTCTTTCAGTTTCTGATTATACCAACAAGTTATCAGAAATAGTTTTCAGTCTCCATTTTCATGCAATACTACTCTCACGATCACTTTCTCAACTTAACAGCTTTTGTCTTTTTTTTTTGGTTATCCCTTCATTTTTATAAATAATGTTACATAAAATATTAATCAATTAAAAAGATTAATTAGTACATGAAATTTCATCAAGAGAAATACATGCCATTGAGTCACGACATCGCATGCCTTAATACATAGTACTATTTTCTGCATAAAATTGTCAGTTTCAAAAGCAAATTAATACATATATATGCATATAAGTACTTTAATACAATCCCAATTAAATTTATATATATATATATATATGTATATAAGTTCTTTTTGTGTTTCCTAATCCCTAAACATGTTATAATATGTAGTTATCAAATGGCAAATACCAATGTTTCTCTTCTCCTTCTCATTACAAAACTCGTCAGCTTTACATTTACTTCTTAACATAGTACTATTCTTTCCCCAAAATAATAGTAAAAAATAGTACAATGCGATACTGTTTAATTAAACACACCTGTATATTTCACAGACACATACTTTCTGTTTTTGCTATTTTCATGTTAAATTAGTGCTATTTTCATGTTAGTATACTTATTTTCAACAACAACAAAAAAAAGATAGCTTAGTGCTATACTTCGAACAATGGTCTAATTAATAGAACCAATCTTTATTTGGAAGATTTTCACATGCATACTACAAGAAAAATGCTAGTAACAAACAATAATTGAACTTAAGAGTTGTAACTAATGATATAAACTAAGTGACAATTCATTTCACATTATCAGTACCTAAATTCAATTGATGACAATAATTTTTATGTATACATATCATTTCTTTTAGTGATTGGAGTTTGAGTTTTACTTGTCACAATTGACAATCAATAGCTCGCCTATAGTGACAATTTAGTGGCAAAATAAAGTTGTCAATATAACTATAGTTTTAGTTAAAAACTTTCATAATAGGATTTGGATTCAGCATTGAGAGAATCGCGTGCAAGGTGGAAAATTGTGGTTGGTCACCACACAATTAGAAGCATGAGCATCCATGGTGATATGCAATTATCACAATATATGTGTCACTAATTACTACTTGTGACAACTTAAGCACTATCTTGTTACTATAATGTATCGATTTTGTGACTAAATCAGGTTTTTTGTTATTACTAAATGAATTTAATTTATGATAATTTTTATATTATCGCAAATATATTTTGTCATTTATTTCCCTTTTTTCTTATAGTGACGAGTAAAGACATTTGCACAATGGATTACACGGCAGAATATTAGGTTAACGAACTATAATTAGAAAAAGTAATATTTAGTTTATCACTAACAATCATATAGGATGGAGCAAAATCAATACGCTCTTTGTGGTTGGATTTAAAACATACTTTGTTATTATTTAGGTGGGAGAATCATACTTTTGGTACCTCAAGAATAAGGCCGATCCACAAGTGGTCCCTCAAGTTCTAACATTATACATATTGATCCCTCAAGTGCAAAAATATATTTCTCAGAGTCGGTTCTTCTGTTAACTCGTCCATCTGAGTCAGACCGAGTTAACAGAAAAACACAGCTGAGTCACACAAAACCCCCAAATCCTTTTTGATTAAACTATTACATCAAATCCTAACCCTCAATTTAGCCCCACATTGCTATTTCTTCATCAATTTCTTACATTTGTTGTTTTTGGCAAAATTTCTTCAATTTAGGATTACCATGTCTATAGTTCTTCTCATTATCTGTATTGAGCTTATAAGCAAACTTTTCGGTAAAAAGAATAAAATTGTTAATTTCTCCCTTAATGTATATATGAGGGAATTAGTTGTTGAATATAATTGGTAGAAGAATCTTATTTGAACCTTGAGGAAAAAAAAAGAATTTTTTTATAACCCGCTTGTTTCAATGCTATTGTATATTATATATTGTAATTGGTTTTGAATATTAATGAAATGCTCCATTAATTATGCTTCCATGAATGCTCTTTTGAACGGATTAAAATTGTTGAATACAAATTTGGTTATGGAATTTTATGATATTGTTGCAATTTAAATTAAAAATATCATATTGTTTTTTCTCACATTTTTCTCCAGTATTTTGAATTGCATATATGATATTAATAGTACTTTTTTTTTGGATTTATGAAAATTTGATGTGTTAATTTGAAAAAACAAAAGAAGGCTCTAAGATATGATTTGGAGGGAGATATGGTCTAATTTTGGGGGTTTGGAATAAGCAAAAATTAAAAAAACTACCAAACAGACGTAAAAACAGAGTATCAACACTTTTCCGTTAACTTTAGATGGAAAAGTTAACGATAGGACTGAGTCTGACGAATTTATTGTACTTGAGGGACCGAGTCATATAGTACTAGTACTTGAGGGACCACTTATGGATCGGCCCTATTCTTAAGGTACCAAAAGTGTAATTCCCCCTTATTTTGGTAAACCATTAGTTCGAATCCCATAGTTAAGTTCCTAAGTATAATAAAGGCACAATTTATAACAAGTAAACTTGTATAACCATACATAGGGTCTAGACCCTAAAATCCATTTTTTTTACCAATTTCGTTCCAACAATTACGGGATTCGCAATATAGTCTCATAAAGTAACATTTTTCTTAAATGTCGTTTCAAGAGGCCTACTTTCGTAAAAAATATAACAGAGAAAGCACGTGCATAGTGCTGTGTTCGTTTCTTTTTGATTTGCAGGAAAATCGCATCGTTCCACACACAAATGGAAGAAAATTCAGCATTTTTGGGAATTTTCACCTATATAAGACCCAAATTAGGGTTTTTATTACCACAAAGCCAAAATTTCCCAAATATATATTCTTGAAATGTTTGCTACCTTAAGTTCCAATTCATCATTCTGTTGGCTATGGACACTTGAAGATTGGAGGCATTTCAAGAATTTTTGAAATTTAGGCTTTGTGGTGCTAAGAACCCTAATTTGGGTCTTGTATAGGTGGAAACACCAATTTTACCTCCATCTTTATGTGAGATGGAGTAATTACCCTTAAATCAAAAAACTAACCAGCACACACACTATGTACGTGCATTCCCTATTATATTTTTTGACGGAAGTAGGCCTCTTGCACGATATTTAAGAAAAATGCCACTTTATGAGACTAATGTGTGAATCCCATAATTGTATTGTGATGAAATTTGCAATTATTTCGTATCATTCTTTTTAGAGTTAAGATATGTAGTTAATTAATAATATTTAGAAAATTATGTAAGTTCTTCAATACTGTATTGAAAAAAAAAATTAAGTTTATTGCTCAATAGCAACAGTATAGTAATCAGCAAAGAATGTGTCACATAGTTAAAAAAAATTGTGATGTTTAACTTCAAGGCATATTATATTTTTCTTCAGTTAGAGAAAATTATCAATTACTTCATGAAAATAGTTTTATTATTTCTCGAATTGGAATTTTGTTTTAGGGTGAACTTTAATATTTGGGAGATTTACATCTATTATCCCATTCAAGTTTGGTTTAATTATAAATTAGTCCCTCTTTTTTACAAAACTACAAAAATATCCCTGAGGTTCACTATTCTTGTAAATTTTGACTATATTTACACTAGTGGAAGCGTCTTAACTTTTGGAGTCCATTGGTATAAGAGTCAATGCAGTTTAAAGCCTAGTCGATATTTGTCAAAAACCTCAAGGATGTTTTCCTAATTTGTGAAAACAAGGAAGAGACTAATTTGTAATTATACCAAACTTGAGGTGTAGTGGATGTAAATTATGCTTCATATTTTGCATGGTTCTTTGCATTATTACAAAGAGAATATTGGACAAAATATTTTCATTTTGCAGCATGGAAAGGATCCTTGAACGATATGAAAGATATTCATATGCTGAGAGACAGCTGAAAGAGCCAGAACTTGAAACACCTGTATGCATAAATAGAAATCTTATATAATTATATCTTTTTAAGGAAAATAGAAATACATAATAAATATAATTCTTTGTACAGGGAAGTTGGACTTTGGAACATGCAAAGCTTAAGGCTAGGATGGAGGTTTTGCAGAGAAATAAAAGGTGCATGAAAGATAATTAATGTTTTTTTATTTTTGGTTTCTCATACGGATTCGGTACTACAGAGGCTCAATTGGTGAACCATTAATTAATTAATTAATTAACTGAACAAATATATTTTGATTTTCTTGAATATTTTGTTTATCTTTGCAGGCATTATATGGGAGATGATCTGGATAACCTAAGCATGAAGGAGCTGCAAAACTTGGAACATCAACTTGAGGTTTCTCTCAAACACGTTCGAACACGAAAGGTATTAATTATTTTAAATTTTAAGGCATATTTTATCGTAAGGGAGAATTTCACTTTTCGTCCCTGAACTATTGACCATTTTCAGATTGTGTCCTTACAAGTCAAAAACGATCGCATTGCGTCCCTATATTTTAAAAATTTATCACTTTTTGTTCTCCTGTCAGTCAAACTGTTAGTTGACTGACGGAAGCTAGTCACGTGACTATCACGTGGTTTAAAAAACTGTAGAAATATATCCTATACTGACTCTAACAACATATAAAGTCCCTAATGAAAAGAAATATTTTCACGTTATATTCATGGTATTTTGTTAAAAAAGTTCAAGTTCAAGTAATTAAATTTATTGATAGGATATGCTTTTATAATTTTTTAAATCTTACGGTATTTTTACGTAATTACACTAAACTTTAGGATATATAAATGTAGTTATCTCTTGAAATTATATATCTAACTGAAAACGATGATCAATTAATGGATGAAAGCAATTTGAGGTAGATATTATTGCATCATGGATCTCATACAAATGTTAGAAATTAAATTCAAACAAGGGAAAATTACACTTAGCATCTCCGAACTATAAAAGGTAACAAATACCCCTCAATAAAAATATTCAGACTAAATTGTCATTAGGTTTATGAGAATAGATATCATATTTATTGTTCAAAATGTACTTTTTAGTTTATATTTTAAATTCAATATATAAAATTAATTAATAGTTCAATATTCAAAATTAAAAGACATGGATATGAAAAGATATTAAATTATCTTCAGATTAAGTTAGTGACTTTTTATTCTTATTTTTCTAAACAAAGATGGATATGTTATTAATTTTTTTTTTTGGTGTTTAGATATGTTATTAATTAATTAGAGTTATATATTCTTTTTTCAAGCTAAGAGAAAGATATATTTATTTACTCCTGTCCAAAAATTTTGTTAAACATTTTAGATTTGAATTTTAAATTAAATGAACATTTCACATTAAAAATGTATATTCTCTTTTTAAATCTACAATCATTAAACTTTGGCTAGAGTAATAGATTAATTATTATGTTTAGTTTTAATCACTATAATTTTTTCCTATGTTCAAACTTTTAAGTGTATTGTTACACTAATTTATTTTTAGGACTAAAATATAAATTCCTTAATCTACTAATTATTTTCTCTACATCAAAACTAAACAAAGATTCTTTAAATTAATTCAATTAATATTCAATATATAATATAATCACATGGTATTTTAATATCAAGTATTAGGTTCTGCTTTTCTGTAAAAATATTTTGATAGGAACCTATTTATATTTAAATTTAAAGTAGAATATTTACATATATAAATGTATATATCTTGATCGTCATCAACCAAGGACAGGATTAATTGAGGCTGTTCAAACAAGCGTAGGTCAAATAAGTGGTTTTGTATTACCGTTAAAATATTTTGTTGAGATGGTATTTGTTACATTTCATATATAATTCAAGGGCGTAAATACGACTGAAAATATAGTTCAGGAGTGCAAAGTCTAATTTGCCCTTCAAATAACTCAACCAACAAATTCTAGAAATTAATTTTGATTTCGAGTAGTTAAATCTTTTGATTTTTCTTTCAAGGGCAAATGGCAAAGTTGGTACTTTGACTTGACATACATTGATATTATAGTAATTATGATTTTGTGGCAATTTAAGACAATCTTTCCTCCAAATTGAAATCCAGCACCAGAATTAGCACGTGGTTAGTATGTACCGGCAAAATAAGTTGATCTCTCGCCTGTGTTATATCCAGCGAAATAAAAGTTTACATTATATATGTTAATATAAATTATTTGTGCATTATAAAAATATGTCAAGTGATTCAGGTGACAAGTCAATTTAATTCATCTGTATATGCCAGATTATGAGGGAATTGCAGCAAACCGGATTTCAATTGGGAAATTTTTTTATCTTAAATTTCCATAAAATCGTAGTTAGTGAGTATAAATGCAATTTTTCTAATAATTTACGAAAATTTCAATGTGCACCAAAGGTAAAAGACCAGTTTTGAAATTTGTTCTTTCTTTAAATATGTGATTAGTGTAGGGTTGAATCTTTCTTTTGAGATTCTTGTAGTATTTGAATTAGTTAATAGAAAAAGGAAGTTTTAGTACGACATTTTGTTTAATCAAGTTATGTAATTGCTGCACATGTAAGAAAATAATTACAACTTACACCTGCTTGAATTCAATGTTTTTGATTTGGTTGAACTTTAGGATTTGTAAGCCTGTACATTAAATGACTAAAAATTTTTTAACTTCTTGCTTGCAGAACCAACTCATGAATGAGTCCATTTCTGAGCTCCAGAAAAAGGTCAGAAATTTTAGCCCTCTTACTAAATATATATTCTGGTTAAATGACTAAGCCTTGTTTTGGGGACTGATTTAGAGAATTTAACAGAATAAGTGGAAATTTGAGTTGTTTCATTTACTATGATGAAAAATGAACATGTGTTTGACTTGCAAGTGCAGAATCTGGGCAGTTAAGCTGACAAGCTGATAAGGAAAAGTTGATAGGTTGCCTTCTTTCAAAAGTCGTCAGAAATTTTTCGGAAAAATCCAAAACACGTCGTTGAGCCACTTAATCAAAACCATTGATTTTTCCTTATATTATCTTGGTGAAGATCCCAACATCAATTAAGAAGATTACTTACTTCTCAAAATTGTCCTTTTTTTTTTACACACAGTTCAGCTTTGGATATTTAAGAGTTATCTTTTTCAATTGATGGAGGGATCTTGATTCTTGACCAAAGATAATAAGGGAAGTCTAATGGTTATGGTTAAATGTCTCACGCATGAGTTTTTTATTTTTCTGACCAAAATCGGACTAAAATTACCTGAAATGTAAAGTTACTTGATAAATTTTGAAAAACAAACTTAAACAGGACTAAAATCCGAAAGTTGCGAACTTACAAGACAGAAATTTGCAATTTTACCAATTCGTTATGACCAGATGTTAATGGTTAATTAGATTAAAAGACATATTATCAGTATAATATAGATTACTCTGTCCTGATCTTTTGATATTAAACATGCAGTCTATTCAAGAACTTGATGCCTATTGGCAAAATAAAGTTCAAATTTTAAAATTAGCTTGTAGACTTTGACAGTATAATTAACAATTAGCTGCAAATTAATAAATAAGATTGTTTTATGAAAATATTGATTTGGCCACACAAACATCTCCTTATTTCAGGATAAGGCATTGCAGGAGCAAAACAACTTGCTTTCAAAGAAGGTTAATTATATATATATATCTCAGATTTAGGTATTTACTGTTAACTTTTAACATACTGTTTATTCTGAAGTTAATTTCTGCATTTAATAATACAGATCAAAGAGAGGGAAAAAGAAATGGCTCAAACTCAAACAGTTGCATGGGAACAACAAAATCATGATCTGAACTCTTCTTGCTTTGGGTTACCACAACAAAATCAGGATCTGAACTCTTCTAGCTTCGATCTAGCTCACTTGAATGTCAGGTAAAATTAAAACAAACCAAATAATTTACAGGGATAATTATGAGAAACCCCACCGAGATTAGGTCTTTTTTTCGGCAAATTAACACCCTGAAATCTTGAAACGTTAGGAATACTTCTCTAGGTCAATGATTTTCCGTTAGTTTTAGGGGATATTCGTAATATTTCAAGATTTCAGGGTATTTTTTATAAACGAAAATCTCATGGGGGTTTTCGTAACCGACCATAATTTATATTCTGAAACAAAATCAAAATATTGTATCATCTTATATATATACATATATATATATATATGCAAAAATGATGCATGCATGCAGTGAAGTATATCTAGCTCAAGGAGAGAATAATGGAGAAGTTGAAGCGAATGCACGCCAAAATCAGTCGTCGGCTAATTCAGCTATACCTCCATGGATGTTACACCATGTAGATGGATAGAAAATAATATATAGACGGATTTATATATAAATGAATATGACCAGAATTTTATTTTGCTATATGTTGTAAGCTTATTTAATATTGCTGCTGCAGCTTTGAAAAGCTGTAAGCTATCTCTAGCTATAAGCTTTATATTATACAAAACGGGAGGAAATGGGATTTAATTATTTAAATACGTACGTACTAAGAGAGTTTTGGATCTGCTTGTAATCTTTATCATGATAAATGAATATTGAAGTAATTATTCCCTCGCCTCATTTACAATACTATATTTTAACTAAAGAGGAGATTCAAATTTGTGTAGTACGGATATATACTATTATTTTGTGTAAACCATTGCTTTATATATTGATATAAGTTGCAGGGTTAGTTACATTTGCACTCTAATTAAATAGTTTGCTAATTTATAAGTTGTGATCCGCTTACACCCAATAAGAGTTTTATAATTACAAACAAAACCCAATTTTATTTAGGATTTCGATAGGAATATTCTGTTAAAATTTTGATGGAACTCTAATGAAATATTATTATTATTATTATTTTTTTTTTTTTTGGTAAGTAAAGATACAGTAGCAAACTAACTACTGTTAATACAATCAGAAGAGACTAAAGAAAGCAGCTCCTATGACGATTCATTCCAGATCTTCAGGCCATCAATGCCGTGCCCCAATTTAGCCAGTGTATCCGCGCAGCAGTTCCCTTCTCTTTTGGTGTGCATCATTTTGACCTCCCATGGAAGGTGAATGAGTTTCAGGCAGTCCCGAACGATGTTCCCCAGCGGGTGAGCTTCAAGCCCTCTAGTGTTGAGTAATTGAGTGACCACTTTCGAATCCGTTTCAATTTCGATCTTACGAAAACGTCTCTCTCAAGCAAGAGCAAGTCCCTGTCTAACTCCAAGGAGCTCCGCTGCTGTGATGGAAATGTTATGAAGGTGGCAAGAGAATCCCAAAATCCATAGACCATAATATATCCTAAAAATTGGATGTTATTTTTGTAATTATATATGAAATTCTTTTGGGGGTGTAAGTGTAATTTTGAACCATGAAGTTAGTATTCCCAACTATATTGAATTTACCAAAATTTTCAATTTTAATTTGATTCGACCAATTTATTGAATGAACGGAACTTAATTTGATGCTTGATAAATAGATTGGTTAGAGATTGTAGGTTGCAGTGGTCTGAGTAAAAGAAGTGAAACTGAAATCTTTCTTTTAGGTATGAATCAGAATGCTAGAATTGAGTAACGTAGTGAGAGGGGATTTCGTCCTATTTATGATTTAGTCCTCTAATTTTAAAAATTACGTTAAATTTTTTAATATTTCACTTTATTAAAAAAACCAAATAACCAGCCTATTTCTGGAGTTTCTTGAATTAAAATGAAATATTATTTTATAGCTAGCCCAAAATAATTACTATGGATAAGGTCTTATGTACATTGTTTGGCATACCAAATTGAGTTGGGATTAAAAATTCACTATGAACCGAAATTCAATGAGAAAAACTCCATGCGATATTCCGATTCTTAATTTTACAAATAATTGATATTAGATTGCGATTTCAATTTTTTAATTAATTTATTCGTCAACCAAGATAATACTCTTACAATTAATTACAATAATGCAAACAAAAAAGAAAAAAATATTTATCTTATAATTGTCTCTGATTAGGGAAACATTAAAATTTTATCACACGACAGTAAATACGATGTGCATGCATGTCACTTGTGAGTTGTCACTAGTCATTTGTCAATGGTGGGTAACATTTAATATTTGAATATTTTTTGCCTAACCAACATTTGGAATTGGACAAATAATTTCTTAAATAAAAGCACGACTGACTATATGCACGTCATTCTCTCAAATTTGACATCAATCAATTTATTAGTGCTTTTCAGAACTATGGTGGGTTGGCAATTGGCATTAGCATACAGATATATGATACTATTTTCACATACAACATGATGTAAGAATCAACCAATTATTGATTGGAAGGGAAATTAAGTATTTAAATCTAATGCTTTTCCAAATCTCTCTTAACACGTTAGATTATAACACGTTACAACTTAACTAATTAGTTACGTGTTAGATACCGTATCTAATTATAACGTAACGTGTTATAACGTGTTAGATACCGTATCTAATATTTTCATCAATATTAGATACGGTATCTAACACGTTTACGTTATAATTAGTTACCAAAATCTCTCTTAACTATATAAGTCATAGGTGTTGGTGGAAATATTAGATACGGTATCTAACACGTTACATTAGAGTAGAATTTCTAAAAGTATTCATAAGCTATAAGTGAAATCTTAGTTTGTTCATGTAAGACAATAAGTATAACTAGAAATGGTAATTATTTTCTATATCAGCATTTTCATATTGAGTAATAATTATGTCATATTAGTGGGTGTTTGTACAAGCTTCTACTTTCAAAGAAGTTAAACTAAAAGCTAAATTTGTAAAAATATTATAATGGTAAAAGTTAGGAGTGTTTGGAGAAGTCCAATACATATACTTCAAGCTGCTTCTAGCTTTTAATTTATTTCAGCTTATTTAGTAGAAGCATAAAAACAAAACATTTTCTTTCACTATTTTAGAGTTAATAGCAAAAATCCGGTTTTTTTAAGAGTTTGCAAACATGTAATTGTCACCAAAGATCAGTTGGTCTAATAGGACGAGACACTAAATCTTTTAAATAAGGTTTAGAATTCAAACTCTAGCATAGAGCAACTAGGTTGAAAATGTGACTCTCAATTGGACATTTATAATATCCCACCCGCGAAAAACTTGACATGTAATAGTCATCATTCCACAATTCTTACTTACAGCACTTAAAGACACCAAAAATAGGAAAAGAATAATTATTACTCCATAACTGTGTTTTAAGGTCATTTTCATGATAATTGCCAAAGAGAAAAAGAAAAAGGTCATTTTCATGATGACCTAGCAACATATATATTCAAATCAATTTTCAACTACCACTCTAATATTGGCTCATTCTGCTTCATGGTAGGCACGTTTGGGAAAACCCCACATTAGAAAATATGAGGAGAAAACAAGAAAATGGTCCCCATGAACTCTTGAAAATCACTTTTAAAGATTGCAAGACACATTAATAAATGTGTTAAAACACATAACATCATATATATATATATAGAACTCAAGCGCAGACACTCATACACAACTTCAGCAGAAAAACACACACAAGACACAGCTTAAAGAAGCTTTTCTCACACTCGCCTAAATTACCAAAATGCCGGGCTGGTGCCTGACTCGTGCAGCAACACGAATCCGCGTGAAAGTCCATTCTCGTGTTAAATCCCGTTCGCCTTCCAAGCAGTATAGGAAAAGTGCGAGTTTCATTCAAGGACAAGAAAAATCAAATGAAATCAATGATTTCAGCTTCAATAGTTTCTTGCCTGATTCGGAAACTGGAAACAGAGTCATGGTTGTGGTCGATTCCAGCCCGGAAGCTAAAGGGGCTCTCGACTGGGCACTTTCTCACACTGTCCAAAGCCAGGATGTTATTATCCTTTTACATGTTGCCAGACAAGGTATTAGCTAAATATTTCTCTTTTCTTGGCTCCAGCAATGAACGTAATTGTAATAGTCCAAATTACACATATACCCCTCCGAGATTGCAATCTTACTATTGGTACCACAAATTTTGGAAAATTACAAAAACCACCCCTACAAAGGGTGGTTTTGTAATTTTAAACATTTTTAGAGAGTGTTTTGTAGTTTTTTCAAACTTGTGGATATCAGAAGTGGGTGTAGATATAATTTAGTCGAAATCATTAATCTGAGACAATATATTAATATGTTCCAGATGAAAGAACTAATGAGGAAATTGATGAAAAGTCGTATGATCATCTTCGTTCCATAAAAAGTACGTGTCAATTAAAAAGACCTGAGGTAAGCAGAATGTACATATAACATCATTTTTTTTCCTCTTTTTCTCAATGCTTTATTTCATGCAAAACAGCAATAGTGACATTTACAATGGCATAGGTGAACATTGAGATGGCAGTGAGACAAGGAAACGAAAAGGGAGCAGTAATTGTTGAAGAAGCAAAACGGTTAAAAGTCTCATTGCTGGTTCTTGGACACAGAAAGCAGTCCTTTTTAAGGCGTCTTCAAATGATATGGGCAAGCAAGAGAACAAGGAGAAATAGGGTTGTGGATTACTGCATACAAAATTCTAATTGCATGACAATTGCGGTGAGAAGGAAGAACAGGAAATATGGAGGATATTTGATCACCACGAAACGTCACAAGAACTTTTGGCTTCTAGCTTAAGCATAAGCATGCATGCATGCAGTTTCATGTGCATTCACCAACCAAAAAGAACAATTGTAAAAAACACGAGAGTGAGACAGTTCATTTCGTTTCTAACTACTGTAATTTTTGTTAATTTAATTTTCTGTGGAAATTTTTCGTGAAGGAATGTTTCATTGAATACAAAGTTAAAGCAATTCAATTTTACCATTTTTGTACATTATATCGAGCTACCTGACGAGCCAAGCCACTGCAAAAGCAAGTGATTCAATGTTAAGACAGAATAGTGAAAGTTTCTGAAATATGAAAAGAGAGACTTGGTAAAGTAAAAAGACAGAACGCATCTTACCATGCTCAAATAGCAAAATAGTGCCATTTTTCATATTGAAAAAGCTTTCCAGGCAATTTCTGCATCTCAAGAATCTCAAATTATCAAAAGCTTAATATACAAGCTAGAATGGATGACTACGTCACGTTAGCAAATCTCACAAATTCACAGTTACGAGAACTTCCTATCAGCACAATAAGCACAAAACAGAAGCATCGACATTAACTTCTTGTTTAAAAAATTTGAACTTTAATCCAAGTCGCAAAATCAATCAGTATACATTTCCATAGCATGAACTGTACACATAATACAACGCTTATCCCCTTATTACATCATGTTCATCTACGCTTGAGCATGAATGAACCAAATAATTTAATGTAACAATCTAGGATACACGTCAGTTTCCAATAAGAAATCGCGTAGGATCCACTAGATTTTTCTGATATTGATTATAACCTCTGTATCCCCCGACCGTCTTCCAGTTTTCTCTGAGCAAAGAGCTATTCTGATATTTCTGTAGAGATTCTGTCTTCAACTTCTCTTCTCGTTCTCAACTTTTATGGGTTTTCAACAAGAATTGACCAAGAAACAAATATTACCATGTCCTCAAATTAGACTCATTTCAAGGCATTCTGAGAGCTAAGGCTATAAGGAGGTCTGTATACAATTCTGTACAGTTGATCATATCCAGCAAGTACTCCAGCTCCAGCCACACCAAGGAGCATGTTAGCAGTGACTCCTCTAAACAGAGCAGCAAAACCTTCAATACGAATAATTTCAAGAAATGCATGCCTGGGATTACGATACTTCACTGGTTGACCAGATGTCAGCATCATTCTCCTTCGTACGGTGTCGAAGGGATAAGCACAGACACCAGAAACAGTCGTCACACTCCAACCCAAGAAAAAGCTAGCCAAAAAACTGTCCTGAAAATTAGAATTATTATAAATAAATAATCAATACAGATAAGTGAACACACCAGCACATAGTTTGCAGTCATGCCGAAAGAACCTTCTTGTTTCCATTTTCTGATATTTCTTGGTTTAGTACACCAGATAAAGAATTCAGCCATTATTAAATTTCACTTAAATTACCAAAATTTGGAAAAGGAGACAGTTTCATGAAAATTGTTAATGAGCTTAAATATGAATAAGAGCGTGTTTGGCTGCGGTTATAAGCTCTTTAAAACATCTTATGAGCTTATGCTTTTAATTATATCCAAACACTTTGAGATCTTATTTCCAAAATAAGCTCCAAAAACATCGAATAAGATGTGAGATCTTATAAACTCTTTAAATAAGCTTAGTCAAACACCCTGTAAATCACACCAAGGAAAAATTTAAGAACAAAATGATATTAGTCCATGAGATCCACTCACCTGAAATGGTCCAACCAAAACAATGGGTTTCATAGTATCATAAATCCCGAAGTACATTCCTCGGTAAAGAGTGATTCCCAAGATTGAAACACTAAATCCCCTATAAAGACCTGCAACTCCATCACTGGACATGGTTTTACCGTAAACATCAATTAGCCCGTTAAATTGGTGTTTCCCATTAATAGGACATTCTCTAGCATCTGTGCCCAAACGAGTTCTTGCATAATCTAAGTGATAAAGAAATAAAGAAGTAGTAGCTCCTGCGGCACTTCCGGAAGCTACATTTCCAGCAAACCATTTAAAGTATCCATCTTTCTCTTTTGAACATCCGAAGAGACTCTTGTAGTAACCTTTGAATGCAAAGTTGAATGCCTGTATAATATTAAATGAATTATGAAAAAAGAAATATACACAACACCACCAGAATATACCGTAAAGATGCAATAAAAACTCCATCTATAATTCTTCTCTAATTTTCTTATGAGACGATATCTTTTCCAAAAAAGAGAAGCCTGATCCCTTTTTCCCCGTCTTTCAGGGGGTAGACGGTTGGGAGGTGAAAGTCAGTTATATAATGCTTTATATTCAAAAATAGGGTTAATTACAAATACCCGCTGAGGTTAGGCCGAAATACGTAAAGTTCCCTGTGGTTTCAGAAATTACCACAACCCCCTGAGGTTTCATAATTTACAATTTTCAACAGTCGTTAGTTAATTTCACTGAACTTGATGGCATCAGCCAAAAAAAAGTTAATGAAAATCCAATATACCTTTTTACTATCAAAATTACGTTGACCAAATTACCCTTTGGTGGTATTTGAAATACCTGTAAAGGTTTGGGGTTTTGAATGACAATATATAATTTTCCTTAAATTTTTTATATTAGAATTGCAAGTTTATAAATTTATAAGCTTTATAAAAGTCTGGTTATATTACAGAACCATCTGCCAAATCATATATAGAATTTCATTTTTGGGAAATATTTGTTGAATAACTCCAATAAGAAGAGACAGCAAGACTTTAAGAGACAGTCCTAGGCCAACAATTTAGTTTTCTGTATATCCAGTAAGGTGAGACACACATCTCAAGAGGGGCAAGAAATAAGTCTGCTATTTCCATAATACATCAACTTAGCTTGCAAAACACCTCGACCTGAAGTATCTAGAAAAACAAGTGAAATGGGACAAATTTATAAAGTCTGAGCACAAATATCAATATCATAAATAAAGTGGCAATTATGAATATGCCCCTGAGGTTTATGCCATTTACGAAAAATACCCTGAAACCTTGAAACACTATAAAAATTACCCTGAGATATGAAAACCAAAACTAATACCCCCCCTAAAAATAACGGAAAATCATTGACAATCATCGGCTCAGGGGGGGGGGGGGGGGGGGGGGGGGGGGGGGGGGGTTATTCGTAATTTTCAGGGTTTGAGTATGTTTTTTCATAAAACGAACAAACCTCGGGGTTTTTTCCGTAATTATCTGGAAAAAAAATTGATTCATACATAGATAATCTAAATTAGCATAAAAGGCATCATCCCCCCAATAATCCAAAAGAACTATAACAATTCAAGAACAGCAAGACAAACATCTACGAGAGTTTGAACATTGATAAGTAAAAGTATACCTGAGTTGGAAAATATCTTATGACATTGGCCTGATTACCCCTCCAAAAGGAGAGAGTACCTTCCTCTCTGAAAACCCTTTTGAAGCAATCACGAACGCCGACATAAGGTCTTTGAAGCTGTCCTCTCTTCATTAACTCTCCTTGATTCTGCAATAAAAGCTTCACTCTTTCAATTGGTGCTGCACCACTTTTTGCTACAACAGCTGCAGCTCCTCCCATCATCAAATCAACCAAAAATTTATCATGATGTTTTTCCATTGCAGACCTTTCTCCCCCTTTCCCTCTTTAATCCTGAAAAATGTCATCACAAGGATAAAAGCATTACTAAATTGGTCCCATCGAATTCAAACCTAACACCCATTTTTTTAGACATTGCTAATAATGGTTAAAAATGTCATCTTTAACTACATTGCTGCCATGATTACGAATTTTTCCTCTCCCTAGTTATTTCCAGACTTCTCCCAAAACCCGGTTCTTCAAAATCCTACTTCAGTCAAGAAATTATCACCATTGAAACGAAAGTGAGAATATAAGATTTCGATTAATTCGGACAACAATATCACCCACTCTATTGAAAGCAACAATATAAACAATCAAAATTCATTGTTTGTATATATATATTAATTTCCTGCATCTGGGTCCTTCTTATTCCGCACAAATATCAAATTTCACCACAACGAAAAACCGCGCAGACAAAGATATATACCCAGTATATCGACATACATATGTTCATTGATTAATATTTAAAGGAAAAACTTACTTGGGGAGAGTGGGCAAAAAGGTTTTGAGAAAATTGAGAAGAAAAGGGAGAATCTTTCTGCTTCTTCTTCATCATTTATTTTTAAAATTAATTTTGATATATGTCGACTTGTTCAAGATTTTCTTTTTCTTTTTATTTTTGTCCTTAGTGTTCAAATAAATGGACCATAAAATTCTATAATTCAGTTATGAGTGCGCCTCTATTTATTTCAATCTCTGGCTCTCTAATTTCCCAGCATCAAAAGTTATTAATAATGAGGGATAATTACATTTATATCCTTGACTTAGAAAAAAATAAAACAAGATCCTCTCTATTATTGGAAATTACAAAACTACCCCATTGATTATGACTCTGTCTAACACTTAGATCCTGCTGTTAGTCATTTTCATTTTTCTTTTTTCCAAGTAGATGCTAATAACTGCCCAACTTAATTACTTTTCTCATTTCATGTTAGCAAACACCATAACAAAAATATTATTGGTAATTTAGTCATTTTATAACTTTTTGTTAAGTTTTTTATGTTTCTGTTAGGGTTAGATGATCTATTTGTAATTTCCAATAGTTGAGGAAATATATATTACTCACTAATGCACGAACACAACAGAAAATGTGTCCGTGCAGTGTCCGACATGGACACGGCTCCGACACGTGTCGGACACGACAAAAAGTGTCTGAAAATTAAATAAAAAAATAATTAGGACACGGTGTCGGACACGGCTGGGGGAGTGTCTGACACGGCTGAGGGAAGTATCCGACACGGCAAACTCAACTTTTTTTAATTTTTTTATTTAAAAGGGTCAAAATTTATTTGAGAAAAAATAAAAAATTATAAATGAATGAAACGGTGTATTAAATTAATTTAAATTTAGTTTTTCATTATTTTTAATTGATTCTCACAATATTATAATTTACAAATTATAATGTTCTTTTAACATAATAATCAATTCGTATATTTAAATTTTACTAATAATTTATTATATTGTGATAAATTTATTTTTTAATTAATATTTGTACATATATTATATATAAATATTTTTATTTTTATTAAAATTTATATTAGTCAGCCGTGTCGTGTCCTAAAATTTTTAAAAAATCCGTGTCTCCGTATCCGTATCGTGTCGTGTCCGTGTCCCTGTATTCGTATCCGTGCAATATAGATATTACTGTATTTATCCCTAAGTCGAGAGGTGTAAATATCCCTAATAATAAATATATCTTCTTTACTCTTTGGAAAAAAAATATATGCTAAAAATACCTTCTCCTTGTAATTACAAAAAAAGTTTAATATATGCACATATTTATAGAGTATCCTGCGAAAATCTCCGGGGGCTTCTCGATTTGCATTTAAAAAATAAAAATCCTCTAAAAAAATAGTGTATCCGGTATGTATATTAGTGTGAATACCTTAGAATATTTCTTTTGGACAAAAATATTTAATAGCTAATTTCAAATTACATTGAGTGAATTTAAGGTAGATTACAAATTCTTCATTCTCGATTGGTTCTTCAAAGTTTGATCTTGTTCCTAATACATTTACCTCGAACACCTTATTCAAGGGTTCGTTACGAGAAAAGAAGATCACCTATGAATTGTTTAGGATAATAGTAAGAAAAGTGTCTTGCACATAGATGTGTTTTTCCCCCAAAAAAATTTCCAACCCTCTAAAGAAAAATTTCTTGGTACTATTCAAATGGGCAAGTTAAATAAAATGGACAAGTTAAATAGAAGAGTTTTTATTCTAAATTTGCACCCTAAAACAAGGTTTGCAACAAATTATAATTATGTTTACAAAAATAGGAATCAGCATTGTAATGGAATGAAATATATATATCATTTATCATTGTAATAAATGAATGAAAATATGCACTCATATATATACCCCATTTTTTTCTAATCATCTTTTTACCATGTTTTTCAACATCTAACTCCAACAAAAACATATCAAATTATCCAACACACACAAATCTAAATAGGAAAAAGATATGTATAAATTATCTTTGGTTCTATACTTAAAAAATTCCATGTAAAAGAAGATTTTGACATGGCCTAGTAGGAAATTGGCACATGCCCTCCATTGGAAGGTCCTCTCAATCTTTATTGCATTTGCCCAAATTGCTTCCTTCTAAATCAACAAAAAGAGAAAACACGCAATACACACACTTCACTCTGTTAACTTGAAAAAAAAAAGCTGACATTAATGTGTGAGTGAGAGCTTTATCACATTGAGAGGCGATATATACAGTTTAAATCTCACCCCAAATACACAAAAAAATAGTTGTTCTTACTGACAATCGCCTTAGTACTTAGATTCATACAACTTTTCTGATATAACCGATGCTTACGTTACAGACGGCGAGAATTAGAGGGATCTTGATCATCACATCTCATGCATGATTGGTTTTGAGCCAAGTTCTTGAATTTGACATAAAATTGTTAAGTGGGCCTTCGAGAATTTTTGGCTTGGAGGGGAAAGATTCCATTTCTTGCCTTCCAGGATCCAATCTATTTGATGGGCTTTCGTGGATTTTTGATTTTTCACTAAATTGTGGAAGATTCCGGCGAAAGATGCGGCGGCGGGCGTCCGAGTTTCGGCGCCCGGTTCGGAGGAAGTTGTCGTTTTGGATCTGGGTTCTTGTCGTCTTGTTCTTGATTGCCGCTTCGATTTTGTTTGTTGTTCAGCATAATCACCATGGCGAAGATCATGTCGAACAGCCTGTTCTGGTAAGACTAGAGCCAAAAAAGAAAATCGTTATTTTTCTATGAAAATGAAATACTTACGATTTGGTTTCTGTGAACCTGTTTGCATATAATTAGTAGGTGTTTGTTTGTTTGTTTGTCCTTAATGATCTGATTAAGTTAATTGCTTTGGAACTGAGAATTTTGGCTGTGTACATGATTTGAAAAGTGATTCTGATTTTGACAAGTTCTTTTTCCTCCTGATTGGTAGAACTGTTCGATGAATGGTTTCAAATGCTGAAGCTAATTTCCAATCAAAGCGCGTATAGAAGTGTAAATACCCTGATAAGATTAAGCATGTACATTATGAATAATCTCCCTGTATTATAATTTCTCCATTTGTGACAATTTTGATGAGTATGTTTTCGAGATATGCCTATAAAAACCTCTATACCACCTTAATTAAGCGGTTGCAGATCGTAATGATATTTAGTTGGCTGCATTTTCATTCTCAGTCATTTTCTTGAGTAATCATCTGGGAAAGTGGTACTGATAAGGGTTTGTTTTTTTTTCTATTTCACAAGGATCAACTGTAACGACTTTCAACAAAATGAGGAAATTTTGTATGGATGTATAGAATTTGAGAATATGTAAGGAGCTTGACATTTGATATCTTTCAAAGGAAATCACCAAAACATAAAAGATCTCTGTATAAAGAACCTAGTGAAATTACTATAAGCACATCGAATTGTGTCCTAGAAGAGGCTAAGAAATAGTTTTATGGGGATAATTTGACTCTATACAGAATTTTACATGAGAATTGAAAATGTGTATGTTTTCTGTACTCTTACATCTTGCTCTTAGAAAGAAAAAAAAAAGTAATAATTATAGAAAAAAAAACCCGGAGGTTTGTGCCATTTATGTAAATCACCTTGAAAATTACAAAAACACCCCGAGTCAACGATTTTCTGTTAGTTGGAGGGTGTTTTTCGTTATGCCTTGCCAAACCCCAGGGTGTTTCTCATAAACGGCGCAAACCCCAGGGGTTTATTTGTAATTGACCCCAAAAGAAAGTGGTTTAGAGTGGATGTTATCACATCACTTCTTAGACGTAGAGATTTTAGGTATAAGTTTTTTCATTTTAGAAATGGAGTAGTAATCATGTACTGCTAATGAAACTGTTTTCTCAAGTTATCTTTATTTCCTAAAGTATTCCCATCACTTTTCCAGGAGAGAAAGTCCAGAAACAACCACATTGCTCACGAGAATCAAAATCTAACCGAAGAACTATTCAGTGCTCGATCATATGCCAGACAATTATCAGAACAAATGACTCTTGCCAAAGCTTACGTCATCATTGCCAAAGAACACAAAAATCTTCATCTTGCTTGGGAGCTCAGTTCGAAAATCAGAAGCTGCCAATTATTACTCTCCAAGGCAGCAATGAGACACGAGCCTATATCTCTCGATGAAGCTGAACCAATCATCAAAAGCTTATCATCCCTCATTTTCAAAGCCCAAAATGCCCATTATGATATTGCCACCACAATGATGACGATGAAAAACTTCATCCAATCTCTTGAAGAGCGTGGAAATGCAGCAACTGTTCAGAGCGCAGTATTTGGGCAATTGGTTGCTGAATCACTACCAAAAAATCTCCACTGCATTGAAATTAAACTCACATCCTATTGGCTGCAGAACGAGGCAACACAGAGGAAAAATTCTCCTCGTCTAGTGGATAACAATCTTTACCACTTCTGTATATTCTCAGACAACATTATTGCTACTTCAGTTGTCATAAACTCTACAGTTTCTAATGCAGAGCAGCCAAAGCAGCTTGTTTTCCATATAGTGACGAATGGGGTTAAGTATGGAGCAATGCAAGCTTGGTTCTTGAATAATGATTTTGAAGGGGCTGTGATAGAAATCCAGAATATAGAAAATTTCACTTGGTTGAATTCATCTTATTCTCCTATAGTGAAACAAATACACGACCTTGATTCAAGAAACTACTACTTTGGAGGTGTGGACGATTCTACTAACAGTGATCCAAAATTTCATAATCCAAAATACATCTCTTTGTTAAACCACCTTCGTTTCTACATACCCGAAATCTATCCCCATTTGGAGAAAATTGTGTTTCTTGATGATGACGTCGTTGTCCGAAAGGATCTAACTCCTCTCTTTTCAATAGATTTGCATGGGAATGTAAATGGAGCTGTTGAAACCTGTCTAGAAGCTTTTCATAGATTCTACAAATATCTCAACTTCTCGAGCCCTTTGATAAGTGGCAAATTCGATCCTCAAGCTTGCGCATGGGCGTTCGGGATGAACGTGTTTGATTTGGTTGCTTGGAGAAAAGCTAATGTGACAGCGAAATACCATTACTGGCAGGAACAGAACATCGATAAGTTGCTTTGGAAGCTGGGCACGCTTCCTCCCGGACTTTTAGCTTTTTATGGATTGACTGAGCCGCTCGATAGGAGATGGCATGTTCTGGGATTGGGTTATGATTTGAATGTCGATAATCGGTTGATAGAAACTGCTGCTGTGATTCATTTTAGTGGGAATATGAAGCCATGGCTGAAGCTGAGTATAGGGAGGTATAGGCCTCTTTGGGAAAACTATGTGAATTACGCACATGAGTATCTCGAGGAATGTGTTACGAGTTGATATATGATGATCCTTTTTGTTTTGTTTTGTTAAGTGTAGCATTAGAATAGAAAAAGTTTTGGAATTATGATGATATTTTTTATCTTATACATTAGAATGAAAGAAACATTGTATGAGGAGAAAGCTGTGGGGAATTTCATTTTTTGGCAGATGGAATTCTGTTTAGCTTCTGCAAATTGTACTCTCAGTATTTTAGAAAGTCCAATTACTGCTTTTTCACTAGTTTAATTGAAGTTCTACACTTTCCTGTACGTTAGGTTATTATATGCTTGGTCTGTGCCTTTCTCAAGTTTCTATAGGATTGTATGCAAAAACCTCTTTTTTAAAATAAAGGATGAATTGCCCAAACCTCCTGAGGTTTACTGTATTTATAAAAAACATTCTGAAATCTTTAAACCTTATATTTTCTTGCAAATCTTGAAATTGAACGTGTTCGATTTGGTTCCATTTGTAAGGTTTCAAGACTTTCTTGCATTTTCAGGGGATATATCTAAAGTTTTAAGATTACAGTGGTGTTTTGCATTTTTTAGGTAATTTCATAGGATTTTTGCAATTTTTCCTAAAATAAAACCTAAAGCTGTGAAAAGTTGAGGTGGGTAAAGCAGCCCAAAAAGTAATTCTAGCTTATTTAAACTTATTTCAAGGAGAAGTAGAATTACATAACACTTCATTTAAACTTTTATTATTACCTTCGGGTTTAGGTCATTAATTGTCAATAGTTAATGTTCAAAGTCCCAATATATTAAATTGATACAAATGATAAGTTATGGTATCTTTAGGTCATTAATTGTTAATGACAAACAGTTAATGCTCAAAGTTCGAGTGTACCAAAATTGACATGAATTATAAATTATAAGTTATGATATTAAAATTAAAAAAGGCACGCAAACCATAAAATGTTGGTAAGTACCTAATCAAATACCTATTTAATACGAAATTTTTGCATCTATTTTGTGTTAAATTAATTTTTAATTACCTTCCTAAGAAATTAAACCAAGTTCATTTAATCCTATTGGGGCAGCAAAATGCAAATATTTTACACTCACGGATATTAAGACTAAAATAGGGTAAAAATCAACTTATTCACCTTTTAAAATCCATAATATCCCTGGATTCTATTATATAAAGGCACGAAGCCTTCATTTGACACTTTTTTAATTCATTATTTACCTAGGTCTTCTACTCATTTGATTATCGATTTAAAATTTTTACTCAGTTGGGGTTTGAAATAGCGAGAGGGAAAGGAAATTAGGAATTTAGGTTTTACCATTGCAAATTTACTGTGCAGAATTTGGTATTTTGCCCGTAATTGTAACAAGGGTATTTCCGTGTTAACGAGAAATAGGCAGTGTGATAATTACTCTATATCATAAGGAACTATTAGGAATAAAAATAAAATATGGAGCCAGAATAAAACTTATAAATAACACAGGTAGATAATATGAATTAAACCCTAATCTAATACCGCCTCATTATATTCACGTAGTTATTTAAGTAAATCACCCCGTTTCATTATTCTAATTCTTCTTCCACACCTTCATCTTTCTCTTCTATTGTCAACAGAAATACGTATTAGTTATTAGTTGGTTGATTGACCATTACATCCCATAGTCCGTTACTAGGCATGAATCCATGATCTTTCTCGTAAGCATTGCCTAGTGACGGTCTATGGGATGTAGTGAACAATCAAGAGACTCTTTGTGTTCTACGATCAAGAAAAAAAATGTTTCAATCAATCGGGTACGCAAGTTTATATTATGTTATATTTTAGTATAATATTTGATTTTATTTATACGCCTTCGTCAACAATTTTATAATTTGTCTTTCTGTCTGAATCATATTTTTCAATTAGTTAACTTTGTTTTCTTTTCCTGGTTTGGGTTTTTATGTTTTCTTGTATCTTGTTTTAATCCCTTTCTTGGGTTCTAATCGGTACCGTTACTCCTGACGATTGATATAAAGATTGTCATGAATGATCGAGGCCAAGAATTTACCAAGAAATCTTGTCAATGTTTTCAAACCCGGATAGGACCTGGTTACTGAAAACCCCCTTTGAGGTTTCAGAAATTGCTAACTTTCCCTAATGTTTTGAGGCTAAGAGAAAAATTAACGGACGATACTGAGCCTCTCAGGGGTAGTTCGTGAGACGTGAGAGAGATTGTGAACGTCAGGGAGGGAGTTGTTAATTTCTAAAACTTTAGGGGGTTTTCTGTATTTTGAGCTAAACCCCTGGGGTAGTTGGTAATTATCCATAAGGCTGAAACTGAAGAATATCGATAATTTCAACAATTCAAGAATCAGAATCTCAAACAGCAGATACATGTGAGAATTATTCGTTCAACACTAACAATTCAAATTCTCAGCAAATCTTCCAACAATATTCTCACGACTCGTCTGTCCATATTCCAACTTCGGTATAACCATCCTCAGTAGCACAAGCTCTGAACATTCCCGTTGTATTAAACGGCATTGTAACTTCTCCTTTAGCAGAAACAGCAATCAGACCAGTAGTGCTTTTCGGCGTACATTCCTCAACGACATATTTTGCTGCTTCTTTCAAAGAAAGCCCTTTGTACTCCATTAAAGCAGCCACATCTCTGGCAACTGTAGCACGAATTATAGCTTCTCCTTTCCCAGTAGCAGAAACAGCACACAAACTATTTGCATAAGTTCCCGCTCCAATGACGGGAGTATCACCAATTCTTCCTGCCATTTTGTTCACTAATCCGCCTGTTGATGTAGCAGAAGCTAAGTTTCCATTGCCATCAACAGCGACACATCCAACGGTCCCAATTTGATCACCTTTTGGAAGTGATGATGAATCATCCTCGCCTTTTTGAATTGGTTGCGTAAAATCAATCTAGAAATAACATAAACCAGAGGTATATTAGATAGAAATAAGGATTAGTTCAGACAGACCCCCTGATATACCACTTAAGAAACTTAC
Organism: Verbena officinalis; assembly: GCA_958496215.1. Lineage (NCBI taxonomy): Eukaryota > Viridiplantae > Streptophyta > Magnoliopsida > Lamiales > Verbenaceae > Verbena > Verbena officinalis. The sequence goes on from OY292385.1 coordinate 6,721,452, forward strand.
TAACATTAGAAAACCTCACGGCTCGCGGGAAATTGCGAATTGCCCATTATACCCTTACATTTTCTTTTTAAGGGGTTCTTTTTGTATTTAGGCCATATCTCAGGGTGTCTAGCTGTAATTAAATCTGGAAATAAAACAAAATATAGGAGCATACATACCTGAACTCTGTTAGCTTCTTTTGCTTGTTTTAGTCTCTCGAGGTTTTCAGGAGTGATAAAATGGCTTGAATCCACAGTTTCAATGCCCTTCACAAGAAAAATAACTAGTAAGAAAGCAAATTGAAATAATAATTAAAATTAGAAAGACGAAATAGATTATTCGAAAGAGGATGTGAGCTGAATCATATCTAACTTGTTCCCTTGCAAATGCCTCTGCCCCTTCAAATGCAAGATAGATATGGGGAGTTTTCTCCATAACTAGCCGTGCTAATGATATTGCATTTTTGACCGTACTAAGACCAGAAACAGCTCCACATTTCTTTGTGTTTCCATCCATGATACAAGCTTCCATCTCCACTGTGCCATTGCCAGTCAAAACAGAGCCTTTACCAGCATTGAAATTAGGGTTGTCTTCCAGTTCGCGGACCTGTTTAATTCAAATACAAGTGGATTCATAAAAAGGAAAACAATAATCATACTTTGTATCTATCCCAAAATTAACAAATAATTGATTTTCCCTCATTTTTACACAACACAATAGTCAGATCAAAGCTTTCAAATTGAGCAGAATACTTTGAAAGACTAACCAAACTGCTCGATTGAGTTGTGTCTATGATTATTATCTCCGTTCACAGAGATTATGCACAGACCACAGATAATTGCAATTTCCAAATATAAGCACGACTATAATACATAAACACAGTATTGGGTAAACTTGCACAGTTCAATCCATGACAAATTTCAGAATCTTAGGTATAATAAGGTTATGCGCAGTTACTTGCAGTAAAATCAGAGAAACAACCAAGTTACAAATTACTATTATCCATCAAATTAATACACGCACGTATACGTGTAAGAGTGCAAAAATGAAGTTGAATCCATAAGTACGTACAACGAGTTCGACGACGTCCAATGGTGATCGACCGGCTTTCATAGCATCGACGCCGATCTGGAGACAGTAGTGGAGGGCCGTTTCTCGGGGCTGACGGCGCTCCGGCGGCATCGAACGTGGGATATCACCAGCGCCTCCGTGCAGAGCTATTGCCCATCCCATCACAACCTACCTACCAACTCCTCTTTGTGTGTGTGTTTTTCTGTGTGGGATCAGTTGGTGAGCGTGAACTGGGTTCGTATTTAATGCTTCATGTTCGTCTATACTCTATTGGAGGGATATATTGAAAATTGAGACAATTTCTTTTTTTATTATTTTTGTCATTATCACTTGATCATGATCATAACATATTGTTCCAAATTCCTATGATGCCGGCTTTGTCTTCTCTGCAATATTATTTGCAAGTTTTAGGAGAAAAATCACAAAAGACTTGGGGATTAAAATGTCTTTGCGGAATTGGATACATTTATTAATTTTATATAAAAAATTTGTAAATTATTTAAAACTTTTTCAAAATATCTAAGTTAATAGGTAAAACGTTATAGCACAACTAGATTGCCCCTTTTTGCAGATATCAATTTCAAGTGGATATCTTAGAAAAGAAAAGATAAATAAAAGAAAGAAGCAAAGAAAAAAATAGAAAATTTCAAGCTTAGTAGCAAATTGAAATCTTCGTGTCTGAATTGGAACCAACAATAGCAATTCATGTAAATTATCACCACTCTTTTCCAAGATGGTAAATTAGCCAATTGAGCCCATGAAAATAAACCAAGATAAGTTTATGCTAAATCTAATGTTTTAACTATAGTCATTGCCAAGTAAAAAAAGTTACTGGTGTCAGAGAAATGGTGACATTAGTTGTCGCCACCACCGTCGACCCGGCGTCCATCGGTCCAGCCTCTGCGCTTTTGTCAATGCCCGGTTGGCACCCCGGCCCTTCTCTCCAGGTTTCCGGCTCTCTCTCTACAATATTGAAAACGGCTTTTTTTATAGTTTTATTTTTCTCCAAGAAATGAATTTAATTTGGTTTATTAAAGGTATGCGACTTCTTTAGTTGTAAAGATTGATTCTTTTTGGTTGATCAAGCTGAAATATTAATAATTGATGGGAGCCCAGAATCCTTTTAGATGAATTCTGTCGAATTGCATTTCGAATTGGAATACTGGGCATAAAAAGTTTAGTTGTTGTTAAACTGAATAAATGAATGTAATTCAGTATTTCAAGAATCCAGAGATTGATAGAGTGATTAGGTATTGATGAAGGTTCTTAATGATTGTTTTGCTAATTTCTTTATTTTTGGTTAAAAATAATGTTTCTTGATTTAAGGGTATGTCAAGTTATGTAAACAAGGAAGTTAGGCTATTGAAGCATGAAAAAAGTATTGTAAGAGAAGATCACTTGGATAGGAGATGGGAGGAGGCTACTGATGAGGTGGTGGATGAGGTTATTTTTCTTAGCAAGCACACGGCCGCCTCCAACCGTCCTGCACTTACAATCCATCCCATTGGTATGCAAGTGTTTTATTTAGTGGGTGAATTACATCTACCATCCTGAAATTTAACAAAATTACAATTTAGTCCCTCTATTGTTCAGAAATTACAACAAATCTTTCTATCATTTCATTTTATTACCAAAAACTCACTGAAATAGGCTGATTATTTGCATTTTTCAGCTTCAGGTTGTACAGTTTCGCTGAGTTTTTTTTTAAGAAAGTGAAAATTGAAATTTTAAAAACAGAGGGACTACATTGTAATTAATTCAAACCTCAGGGATAGTAGATGTTATTCGTCGTTTATTTATTTATTTATTTTTGGCATCCAATTTCTTGGTAATTTGTCAAATAAGCTTTCAATCCTGCCCTTTGTGCATTTAGGTGTGCCCCATTTACGAGAAGGAGATGTATCGCCAGCTGGGGGGAGGCCCGGATGGGCTGCACCGCCTAATCCGCGCATAGGAGCGTGGCTGAGGCTGCTGAAGACTATTGCTCAGTCACATAATCTCACTCCTGAATTTGAGGTAGTAATCTAGTATTATGCATGATTGTTCATGGGAATTTAGTTTCTCTATGTTTGTTATCTATGTAGAACTCCTCATATGTTTCACATTTATCCTTTTATTTAGTCAAAAGCTATACGGTCATCCATGAATCCATTATGAATCCTCATAAGCTTGAATTTTCTTATATGATGTAGTTTGATTTGGTCTTGCTTATCTTGGTTTAGATCACATTGGAAGCAACTCATCATGGCCCGGAAACTCAAAAACCTACGATGTTTGTAGAAATTGGTATAATTCTTATTTCCAAGTCTTAAAAAAGCTACTGACTTTTTTAATGTACTACGGCTTAGAGTTGTTCATTTTCCTATACGTTTTATCTCGTTTTAGGTTGTCAATTAATGTAAATTATGTATTTTGTTTGTTATTTTGGATACTATTCTCTGGCTCTTTCATAGCTTAATCAGTTTCTATTGCCACGACTGTCGTAGGCAGTACGGAAGAATACTGGAAGAGACAGGATGCTGCACAAGCCATTGCCTTAGTTGAGTACCTTTTAAGTTTAAGATAACAGTCTTAAGGAAGATTATAAAAATCTGGTTTTATATGTAATCTTTTATATTAAAATGAAATGAAATGAAATTGTGACGAGTAGTTTCTTGACACTTTCTGTGTATTTATTGTCATCAAGCTTGTATGGGAAGGACTAGGGCTTGCAGGAGGAGCTGCAGTAGGAGATTGGAGCAGGTAATATTGCATAAACATTGCCACTTCAAATCTCCAATTAAACAAGAGAGGGCTTATTTGTAATTAGTCCAAACCTCATGGATATAGCTGTAATTTGCCTTTCTTATTTTTTAAGTTGCAAACTTATCTGACCAAAATATGGCTCCTTAATTACAAAAACATATATCAGATATCCCAATAAACATATTCAAGATTCATGGTAATAATTATCCTAACCTCGGAGTATTATATCAAGAGACTCTACATAAGTTCAAATGAGATGAAACCCTGTTTGGATGCCATATTGCATTTATCATCATCATTTATGCTTTTATAAATCCTCCAATGCACTTGTAATTGTGCAGGAACAATGGACGAAACAAGGTTCTTCTAGGAATTGGTGGTGGACATTATGCGCCACGACATATGGATGTTGTTCTGTAAGTTGCTTTTGTTACCATGTCTTAAGTTTGGGACAAAAGGATATATTAGAATTAGGGTGAAGTATATCTTGGTACCTTGAAGTTTGGTGTATTTACAAATCAATTCCTTATGTTTGAGAAATTAACCATAAAATCCCTAACATTTCAAATAAATGTGTAAATATTTTGAAACTACACCCACTAGGGTTTCAACTCGGGGTTTTCAGGGATATATTCTGAAAATCTACACATTATTAAAGAATCAGGGACTATATGGTGATTTCTCAAACATGAGAGATCGATTTGTAAATACACCAAAACTTCAGGGTTATTCACCCTTAGAATTAAGCTGGTATATGTAAAAATCTCTAAATGTTCTTTTACTTATGTCACTACAAGAAAAATTAGAATGAGTGACAAAATGCAGTGTGACAATGTAAAGTTGTCACTAATTGTATTCGTTTAGTAACAAAAGTTTTATTTTTATCACAAAAATTAATTTTCATGATACATAATAATGACAAAATAGTGTTTAAGTTGTCACTATTGACAATCAGTGACATAGCTATGGTAACAATTTTGTGACAAGTAATTTTTTATCACAAAATCATAGTGACAACTTTTTTTGTCACTAAGTTGTCGCCATAACTATGTCACTAATTGTTAATTGTAACAATATAATCACAAACTCTTGTCACTATAGAAACATATTGTGACAATATAAAAATTATTGTCACCAAATGAATTTAGTTAGTGACAAAATAAAAGGTATTGTCACTAAATGTTATCATTGGTGACAACTTTAAAGTTGACACTTAATTTTTTTGTCACTCTTATTAAATTTTCTTGTAGTGTGTATTATAGGTCATTTACACAAAATCCACCGAGGTTTGCGCCTTATACAATTTCACCATCAGAACTTTACACTTACCCCTAGGCGGGGTATTTGTAAGGTTTTTTAAGGAGGTAATATGTATACATTTTTATGTTTCAATTGGGGGTATTTGTAAGCTTTCAGTCGATCAGGGGGTATTGGTAAGGTTTCAATGGTTTTTCGGATCTTAAAGCAAACCTTAGGGGTTGTGTAATTATCCCTTATTTTAAAATTTATTTTATTTTTCAGAAAAGATGGTGTTTGGGTAGGGCACCTTCTTTCTGGATACTCATTGCCAATGGAAGATCCAGATCAAAACAAAAACCACAAAGACATTGATGGAACATGGAAAGAAGCAATCAAAGTTTCATTCGAGACTACAGAACAAGCTTTTCCAGGTGGACAAGTCTTGGCTCATCTTGATCACAAGTTAGTCATATTTTATTTTTTTCTAAAATCACACTACATTAAATTTCTCATAACTAATTTGGCTAAAGAATATGATCATCATGGTAAATGCAGGAGTTTCAAAAGTTGGCAGAAAAAAGCGATTACGGAATTTTTAGCAGACGAATGCATACGAATTGGCAAGCCTGCTGATTTTTAATTCTTGATTATGTCCCCAGAAATTGTAATAATGTAATGAGAATAAAATTTTGAATTATTGTGGGCAACGTCCATATTTGATAGTTTCCTTATAAATCTCCACGTTTTATTCCCATTCCATTTATGCTCTTCAGAAATCTGTAACTGCTCTTTTATATTACCATCATCATTATCGAGACAGACGTTGTAATTAACTCTCCCTGTCAATGCTTAAATATTTATTTCCTCTGTTTTAAATTTAAAAATTCTAACATTTCTTCTCCACTACCAAGAACTGAGCGTCACGATCGACCAGTTGTCCGAGGAATCATGAGCTCTCCATGCGCAAAGCTTGTACGATGTAGAGTGAGAAACTTAGCATCTTGTTTCTACGCTTGCAGATTTCCTTTAGGTAATAACACATTAATCTTTCATTTTCTATCTGTTTTTTTTTTTTTTTTAATTTCACCTGCTGTTATTTTCATGAAATACAGAAAAAAAAACCCAGAAAGAGAATTTAAGAAAAAAGAGTTTCTTGATGTGGTTGGATTATGTATTTTAGTATTGACTCAAGCTACTTGAATTTGGGTTTGAATTTAGAAGAAGAAGCATCTGATAGATGTCGTGGTGCACCACAAGATCGAACTCGAAGTGGGAAGACGTGCAGCGAGGATATTAGAGGAGAATCAGTTGAGAGTTCATCACAGAATAATATTGGTGAGCCTCGTTTTGCAGAAGAAGATTATATAGTATTCTGCTTTAGAGAAGATGGAGCAATACACATGATTACCGAACCCAACTCATCTTCATCATCCTCATCGCAACCGTATCATGATCATAGTCCTCCGTCATTGAGGCCCACCAATAGAAAGGTTAGTCATCATCTATATATAGGGATAATTATGAAAAAATACCTGAGGTTTACTTCAAATCCAACACACCATCCAAAATCTTGAACCATTTACATTCACCCCTGGAAATCGTGAAACATTATGACTTATCCCAAGGTTTGTAAAACATTAGAAATACCCCCTAAAACTAATGAAAAATCGTTGACTTTGGGGGTATTTGTAATGTTTCAAGATTTGGATGGTCTCAATGAATATTTTGCAAACCCCAGGGGGTTATCTGTAAGGTTGGGAGGTTTGGATATTTTCTTCGATAGAAAGTGCAAACTTCAGGGTAGTGAAATGTTTTACCAAATTCTCTTAAATTGAAAATAATTTATTTATTTCGATCTTTTCTGGGACCAGCTTCATTATGGTGAATGTGTTGGGTTTACATGGGATTCAAATAGAGGAGGAATGATAAATCTTGACTATCAGAAAGTTTCACGAACAACTGAGGAAGAAATTCCCATTTCGCATGCAAAGGTTACTCCCAACTCAATAAAAAGAAAACAAGAAAAGGGCGAATTACATTTAGTACCCCTGACGTTTGAGCTAATTACAATTTTGTCCCTCAATTTTCAGGAATTACAAAAACTCCCTGACGTTTCACTTTAATGCAAAAAAATCCCCGAAATAGGATCAATATTTACATTTTGTGGCTTTATAATGTATAGTTTCAGGGAGTTTTTTATTAAGTTTTGAAATCAGAGGGACTAAATTGTAATTAAGGGTAGAAAATGTAATTCGCGCAAAAGAAAAAGAAAAAATTTTTTTGGTTAAGGACGTACATTAACTGTTGGATTAGTGGGTGCAGGATGATGAAAAAGTGAGCAAGGAAATGGAGAATGACGATGATGAAATAAAAGAGATTAGCACAGTGAATGAACAGCACAGAAATAGTTCAAGCAAAATGGACTCTTTTGAGTCTTGTGATTCTAATCTATCTGATACAAGCTCAAGCTCCTTTGCATTCCCAGTGTGAGTCCTAATTTAGAATACACTAAAAGCTAGTTTACTTAGTTAGATTATGCTAGATAGGTTATATAATATATCATAAAACATGTTTACTTGGATTTGTTTGGGGGGGCCTTGTATTAGAGCTTGAGCCCAAGACTAAATGAGTTATGACTATGCATAATAATCTATTGCAAATGTAGTAGTTATTTAGTCTACTCACAACCATATTAAATAAACACTAGATTAGTTATGTTATAAATTGTTAGTATATTCATAACTAATCTATTGGTTATTCAATGTAAGCAAGTAAACTAGCTCTAAGGTGTTAGCTAATTACAATTTAGTCACTTTATTTTCAGAAATTACAAAAAGCTCCCTGAGATTTCACTTTATTACAAAAGACTTCCTGAAATAGGCTTATTTTTTGCATTTATGGCTTCATTTTGTATAGTTTCAGGGAGTTTTGGTAATAAAGTGAAATGTTAGGGACGAAAGTTTTGAACACTGAGGGGGTAAATTGTAATTAGGGAAAACCTTAGGGTAGTAGATGTAGCTCACCAAGGTTTGAATATTTAGCTAATTATAACAAATTTTTGATGCAGATTAGGTATTGAATGGGTAGGAAGCCCAGTTCACATGCCCAAATCAGAAAATCACGATCCTCCAAGCACCGTGCGCCTACACTGCTGTAGATTCTGAATAGTTGTAGGGACGATTGCTGCACAAAATTTACCACAAGATATAATTTTTATTCACAAAATAATTTGTTCACATTTTGTGATATTTTCTTACTTTGTTTTTCTGAATCATGTGACGATTATGAAGGTACATTGTATGAGCTGCTCATTGATAATGAGAACGTTGATTAATTTGGACTTGTAACTTTTTAGTATGTGATTGTTTGGTAGGTATCTATGATGCACATACACTTCTAAAAATCCTATTCTGACATGTCGTGTCAGTGTCCGACACCGTATTGAGACCTGTGTCGAATACTTCTCTAGTGTAAAATGTTAAAAAAAATTCGCGTTGGACACTTCTTAAAACCCGAGGTGGAACAGTTCTGTAACGACCCGAAAATTCGATTTTTCAATTCGGTATATTTTATTCGAGTAATTGTGCAAATTATTATTTTATTTAATATTTATTCGGAGATTTTAGAATAATTTCGTAAATTAGTGAATTTAGATGTTTAAATCACGAATTGTCAATGTGCGTTTAATTATATGAATTTTAACTGTAATTACGTATTATTTGGACAACGTGAGTTTTCGAACTTATTTTGCGAAATTACGATTTTACCCCCTTCGATTTTTAGACCTAGTCAACTTAATTGACTAAGTCAAATCTCTCTCACCTCACACTCTCGTTCAACATCCGCAAGAAAGAAAGAGAGAAAAGAAATGAGAAGGAAAAAGAGAAAGAGAAGGAAGAGATTTCAATCGATCGTCCCGACTTCGTTTCCCGACGGATTTTCGAATCGTTTACGCCTACGAATTCCTCGCGATCTTTTCTACGAGTAAGCTTCTAACGATTCTCTCGTTTAATGTCTTCTATACTTCGTTTTTCTCGTTTTTGTGAATAGTAGGTATTATTAGGTTTTATGTGATTTTTATAGAATTTGTGGATGGAATTTTGTGTTTATCGTTTCTATATGTAGATTATATGTTGTAGATGATTATATGTGAAAATTAGAGTATGATTTGCATGTTTTAGTGATTAAATGTTGAATTAGGATTGATTTTCGCGTATTGGGTTTGATGTTCTGCATGTTCTGCTCAATTTTTACGCACACGGGCCATGCACACGGGGTGTGGCAAGCCCGTGTGGGTGTACACGGCCTCTTGCACGGCCGTGCAAGAGACCATGCGTGTTTGGGATGGTGCACGGGCTGTGCACACGGCCTTGAGGCCGTGTGCATGAGGCCGTGCGTGTTCGTCCGATTGTGCACGGCCTCGGCACACGGCCGTGCACAAGGCCGTGTGGCCTGGTCGAACAGTGCCCTGATCTTCTGTAAGTCAGGGCCCGTTTTGCACTACGGGTCCCTCCGAGACTCGTCTTTTCCGAATTCTTTCTTCGCTCGTGTATTCGATATATATGATATAGATATGAATTGCATGATTTATGAATTTACGACATGTTCGGGTATATGAATAGTGCGTTTTAAGTTTTCGTTAAATTTTCTAACTTTTGCATGTGAAGTCCGATTTTCCCGAAATTCGAATGCATACTCCTTTATGATAATTAAAGCATGTCCGTAAAGTTTCGTTGCATTTGGACTTGATTTGCATTTTTAAATTTGAGAATTACTCTGTTTTCGTTTGATAATTTGAACTTAAGTGCTTGATTTGATTGTGTAACGTGCTCCTATGTGTTTCAATATTCTCGTATAAGCCGTGCGTTGTCGTTAGTCTTATTTGGTTGTGTCCTGGTATTTTGCAGACGATACTCTCGTGGAGTAGCGCCGGTTCTTGCTTTTTGCTCTTATTTTGCATAGCCAGGTGAGGCTTTCCTTTTCTGTTTCCAGTATTATTACGTATATATATAAATAAGCCTCTCCCGATATAAGCCACGTTTATGTTTTGTTTTCACACCGTTTATATATATACTTAATAGATATTTATGATTATTATGTTTATGTGATTTATCGAAAATAATTTGATATGAAAAAGTACTACGTATAGTCTTTGAAATGTTTACGAAAGAGACATGTAAAACCTTTTGTTTTCTAAGGCGAACTTTGGCCTTCGGCCTCGCATAAGACATGTCTCGAACGGTCTTTTGGCCAACCCGAAATGATTTGAAAAGCGAGTTATGATATGTATGCATGTTTGTTTGGGCCCGGAGTAAGAGCGATAGGACGAAGTCGGTAGACATCGGGTCTACGGCGTAAATCCTATGGTTTCCTCCATTTGGGAGCTCGGGGTGAGGCCGGAGTGGCAGCCCTTTGAGTACCTGAGTTATTCCCGTATGATATGAGTAGTTCGGGTTTGCAGTCCGGCTACATTGGAGGAATAAGGGTGGTTTCCGGTTTTATGTTTTGGAAATTGGAGTTCAGGGCTCGACTCGCCGAGTCATATGATAAGTTATGTTTTATGTTAAATCACCACCGATTACGAAAACCTTTCTTTTATGTTGATTTCTTTTAATTATAAAATTGGTGATTTATTTTCCGTTTTATTATATACATTATTATTCCCTCCTCACTTAGTCGTTTGACTAACCCCCTCTGTTTTACCCCTATATTGGTTTCAGGATACTAGGCGGGATTCGTTGTCGTCGTCGTAGAGTTGTATTTATTTTCTCATGTATATTCCTTCTCCCCGTTTAGATATTATTTAAGTTTTACGATTTTAGAAAATTGTGATATTATGTTGTATTCGGGATTATATATACTTCGAACCCGTCATTATATTTATCGGGATATTGTATAGAACCCGTTAATTAACTATGTAATTGATTTTCGTTAGCCTTGGTGGGCTTTAATACTTGTGCATTTATTTATGTTTTAATGTTTGGTTTATTATTGCTTCCGCGTCTCTGTCGTTTTATTTTGTTGTTTTTGAAACCCCGCCTAGTAATTGAGTAAATGCTTGCCGTTCGCCAGGTTTCGGTTCGGGTTGGATCCCATTTCGGCTCCGAGTCGGGGCTCGGTGCGGGGAGTGCGTTACCCGTTTGGGGCGCCCGCTACAAGTTCAGCTACCTTCTTAAGCACCAAAGGCGGTCGTCACTCTATGCAATCTTAAACTCATCCAATTTCCCTAAACTTTTCCATCTATTTCCCTAAACTTTTCCATCATTTTGGCACGTCCTTAACGGAATAAGGGGGTATTTGTAATTATGGCATTTTCATGGGTGCAATTTGAAAAGGGGCCATATTTCAGGGTATTTGTAATTAACCCTAAATTATTATATTTATAAGTAGTAATTTTGGATTTTATTAGATTGAGAGAAGACTTCAATTTGATCTCAAATACAAATAGTATCCAAGAATCAAGAACTACCTTCTATGAGAAGATTGTTTCCTACAGTATCTCAACTACTGTGCTTTATAAATATCACATAAAACCTAAGACTTATCTAAAGAGAATATTAATTTCTGTCATGACTAGTTACCGACGTCCTCGTCCCTATCTGCACCACCACCGCCACTCCAGACCGCTGCCGCCGCCGCTTCCGGCCGTGGAAGATATACTTCCATACTATTATTATGATATACATTCATCTCTGTGGCCAGTAGTGACTGCTGTAAACGTCGTAAGATCCGAATACATGTTTTATTTTCCACATGGTCGGCCGCCAAGATTCAGAAATAGTACTAGTGACAATTATTCGTACAATCAAACGTTTTTTTCGTCGTACAGGCGTTCTCGGAGATTCTATCAGCAAGCAGATGATGTGATGGGGTTGACTGAAAACTTTGATGGATTTTTGGATCATCGAAAATTTTCTAACCGTGGTTTGTCGGAGGAAATTATTGATAAACATATGAAGAAAAGAATCATAGATGATAAAGATGATGATGCAGTATGTGTGATTTGTCAAGATGGTTTTCAGGAAGATGTGAAGATTGGAATTCTGGATAATTGTGTTCATCTGTATCATGCACGATGTATGAAGAATTGGCTCGTGAAAAGAAACACTTGTCCAATTTGTAAAGCCATTGGACTTAATGTCGTAGATTGAAACAATCTTAATTAGTTAACGAATTCTATCATGTATGTCTTGTCGTATCCAACGTGCATTATGATTATAGAAAAAGGTACTTTTTTTTTTATAGAAGTTCAAAGTAATATTTAAAGGTTAAAGGTTATCGCCAATCGTATTTATTTAGTTTACGAGAATTTGAAGTCACAAAACTGACTTTTATTATGCAAAATAATTACAGGACAGTGTTTATGTTACCACAAGTTTTTTTAATTTTTTATTTTTTGGTTACAAAACGGGACAAAAGCAAATTACCTCTCTTCCTCTGCTATCAAGCAATCGATTACCTCAGGCGGAGGTTCATGCCAAACCAGCACAGGCGTTTCTTTCCCTGAAAATGTGGCTAAGTCGGTTTCGTAATTCCTAATTTCCAGATTCTGGTTGAATCAGGCTTCGGGCACGTGTTCTAGAAGCTGCTCCGTGCCCAGATATTTCGAATGAATGTTCGACTCCACAGCGTTTGATCATCTTTTAGAACTCTCAGATATTTTCCCAGATTATTATAGACATGTCTATTGTGAGAACTTAGTGACAAATCCCAAATTCAATTCTGTAGCAAAATCATATAGATAACTTAGTGATAATTAAAATTTTGTAGCAAAATTCTATCAAGATAACATTTCTCACAAAACAAGTAAAATTAAATGTCAATAATTTGCAATTATCCAATTGGTTTTAACATAAACTCTGTCTTAAGCTCCTATTTGTTTTGCATGTTTGTTCATAGCATTGATTGAGAAATTTTAGCCTGAACCTGATTCGGCCAAACCTACATCAGCATCTGGATGTCGACACCAATAACCAGTTCGTCATCAGTCGTCAAAATGTGTAACAGTTCTTATAAGTTAAGATGTAATTAAAAACTCCCATCATATCAAACTGACTAACTAATACCCATATTAAATCATGATCCCATCTTTAACATACTTCAATACAGTGTATAATTAACACCAGTATGAGAATAACAAGGCCATTCCATTTTCCATCATGTGATATCCCTAAGCTATCGACAAACCTTTCATAATATAGCAGGTTAGGTTTGTTTTATAGTAATTGATTGCAAATAAAACCTTGCAGCAGCAGCAGCAGCAAGAGATTCTTCGTCCTGCTTTTCTTTTGCAATTGCCACGGCAGCAGTATAAGCTTCTCGTGCTGCTTCTACTTCTTCCACATCCATTGCATAATCCTACCCAGAAACGAGTTTCAAAATTAAACATGTAAATATACCACCAAAGTTTCCATGTATACAATTTAGGGAAAATTACATTTACTACCCTCAAATTTACAAAGAACTCCCTCAGTTTTCATTTATTACAAGAAAAAACTGATATTTCATTCTGTTTGTCCAGAAAGAATTTCGTTAGGTTTCTGTCGTGATTCAGCTAAAAAATATCGATTTTACGAATATGCCAACTAGAAGAGGGAACCCTAATTTCAACTGTTCTGAGACCGACATACGCTCAGGTTGTATTCTGTAATTTAGTAACATTGTAGGTCTCATTTTGTTATCCAATAAAAATAACAGGACTTATTTGTGAAAAAAGTTGATAGTCGTTAGGGACTTCTGCCACTTTCTGTTAAGTCTTACACCCAAAATGAAATGTCAGGTTTCTTTTTGTAATAAAACTTGAGGGAGTGTTTTGTAATATGGCAAAGCCATAGGGGTAGTAAGTGTAATTTGTCCTACAATGTATGCATAAATCCTCGTCCCTTTATAGCAATGCATGTGCCTGACAATTTAAAAAAATAAAAGAAGAAGAAATAATAATGACTTACCAAATCATTGTTTTGACTAAGATAAGGGACATCATCATAATCTTCATCAGAAACGTCGAAGTCATCATTCCTTGTCAAGCCTTGTATTAATAACATGAAAGATGCAATCTCTCCTTGCACCTTATCAAGATCTTCCTGGAGCTTATCCACTTTCTTGTTTGACGTCATTGCCTCCCATTGTAATTTCTCCACAGCTGCTTGTTTGTCCGCCAGCTTAATCTGAGAAATAACAAAAATAATCAATAACCATACAAAATATATCATGGCAAAAATTTATGAACATCTCATACCTTTGCATCAGAAAGCTGTAATTGAGTGGACTTAATAAGTGAGTCCTTTTGTGCAGCCTCGTTCTTAAGTTGATCATATTTCATGTGAATTGAAGCCACCTCATTTTCTTTTGAAAGTTCTACTGATTTCATAAGTTCGTCTTTCTCAGATAATTGCTTTTTTAAATCCTCCACCTGGTCCCTCAATGCATTCAATTCTTCTCTATCCTTTTCGGAGAGCAATGACTTTGAGGAGAAAATTGAGAATTCATCTTGGTTGTTGGCTCCATTCTTGTCTCCTTGGTCTTTGTTCTTTTTAGCTGGAAGAGTTGCACTTTTCCCAGCTGCCTGCATCAGCAAATATCAACATTAATTTTGATTCCTTAGAAAACATGAGCCCTTGTGCAAACTCACGATTTCTCTTGCTATGTAAATTCTATTTATAGAGTATGCTATGGCAAATCTAAGGGAGTGTAATCAATCAGTAAATAAGGCCATCAATGATCTTGAAGCATACTCGGGTTGTGAAACCCTTAGGGAGCGTTTGCAAACTCAGAGAAGTACTTTTGTGCTTTTTGGCTTTTTTCAGCACTTTGGGAGTGTTTGGAAAACCAGCTTCTGCTAATTTAAGTAAAAATAAGCTAGAAGCTAATAGCACTCAGTGACCAATTTTTAGCTTCAGCTTCTAGCTTCTAGATTATTTTCGTAAATAAATGAAAGCTTGTTTAGTCTAATAAAAGTGCTTCTGAACTTTTTTTCCACACTTTTACTACTACAATTTTTTACAACGTTCTACTTTAGCTTCCCCCAAAGCAGATGAGTTCATAAACGCCCGCTTACTGCTTGAGATCTACTTAAATATACACACTCGATAATAAACAGTAGTTGCGACTTTTGGAGTCAAGTTTCCCTGATGCCTTTTCAAAGTACTCTTGTGACAAGCTACGACTAATAGTCAACTTAGCTCATTGAAAGATGGCATCAACTTCACCACCCTTATATAATTCAAATCACGCATGGAAGAAAGAATATTAGTTTACATTTGTTTCAGTACCAAGATATCATTATTTAAAGATTTTCTCGTATAATTCGTCATCAAATCTGGTATAAACTTGACAATCAATTGCTCATAGAACAACTCGGGAGTGTCTTTTAAGTCTTATGGCCAAATGCAAAGATTAACACTGATATTTCAGATCCATATTCACCTCAACAACTCAATGTTTAGATGATAAATATTTTTATCTCGAAGTGCCAAAATTAATCAGGAACCTTTTTTTCACATAAACCTTAGCCAGTAGTAAACATTATAAGTTTATGAATTTATCAATAAAGCCCATGCTAAAGCTTTATTTTAAGCCTCCAAGAATCTACCAACCAATCTAAGTAGCTAAGTAGCATTGATGGCTAATATAATAGATTCGTGTTTACTCAGCTGATTAAACAGCTTACCAAATTAGCTAATCAAGATACAATGTCTTTATTCATCGAGGTAAATAACGAGATTCGAAGAAACATAAGGAAAATCGATTAAGGAACTGTCACTTCTGGGATTGAAATTTGCCTCACATAAAATGTATTCAACGTAGAATTATACCTTAAACAAAACTGAGACAATAAGTGAAAAAAAAAAAAAAACAAATCTCACAACTAGATAACACATATACTAAAAGGAAATGACATAATCCCAATTATTGAAATTTTATCAAACACTTAGTGACTCAATAAGTTCAGAGAATTTAAAGAACAAAAAATGAAAATGAAAATTTCTAAAAAAGGAAAGTTACCTTCTTGTAAAGGGATTCTCTAGAAGGCGTCTTGGTATAGATCATAGAACCCCGTCTCGTAAATGAAGAATTCGCTTTCCGATCCTGACATTGGATTCAACGAGTAAAATATTCCCATTAGATAACATTCAAAAAGGAAAAAAAAAAAAAAAAGATGGCAAAGAACTGAAATGAGTGTGGTTTACAATGAGGGATTGAACAAGAGGGACCATCTCCACAAGGTCGTTAAATAGGACGCGGTCGACGTTTCCGGAGGCGGAAGCAGTCGCGGCGGCGGCGGAGAGGGAAGAAAGAGTGCGCCTAATGTCGTCGTCGCCGGAGAGCCATGACTTCGGGTCCGACCCGAAACCCGTGTTGTCCTGCAAATCCAACAAATGCTGATGGTGAGGTTCATACAATCTGCTCGCCATCGATCTTGTGAAGATGGAGATCGATGGATTTTCTTTTGAAATTATAGAGACTGGAACGGGTTGATTTTATCTGTGCTTTTTGAAGACTGGGTAGACTTGATTTTGAATTCTTTATGGGGAAGATTTTTGTCCAAAAATAAATGAAGGTTTTAAAGAAATTTACACTTTGCACCTTAAAAATATGCTGTTTTCGTATTTACCCCATGTAGAGCTTAAATGTGACACTTTGCACCCTCAAAGTGTACTATTGATATTTTGTAGCTTCTAGCTAACGACCTCTTCGAGAAAATAGGCTATTGAACTCGTCATGATTATAACGGTAAAATTGTACTCTTTTTTTTTTTTTTTAACATATATATATTTTGGATACATGGTGATTTTGATTTGCTCACATACACAAATATGGATACGACAATACGAATATGATATGATATGAATTTTTTATAATATTTTATACGATATTCGGTACAATTATTTTTTATGACGAATTTAAAGTAAAATTAATTGATAATTCTATCAGAAATTAATTAATGACGGAATATTTAATAATAAAAAAATCTCAACTAAAAGAGTGATCCTTAAGAGTGGTAAAAGTTAAAATGAATAGTAATTTATTATACATAAACTGATAAATATTCCTAAAAAAATCACCAATATAATATCGTGTCGACGCCTATTTAATATTAAATATTAGAAAAGAAATAATGTCGCTATATCCATATCTTATTTTACCTGTCAATGCATCACCGATAATCACATATGAAATTGAAATCATGAAAAAACTTATTCTTGGTTGCAAAAAGAATATGTATCACTTCAAAATCCTAGTAGAAGAAAATAGAGTAATTATTCAAACCAAACTACTATTTATGTGTCAATCAATCAGGAAGATGTGATTGAGTGAAAAAAACTGGTTCATCTTTAACCAACTGTCATAACTCAGGAGTTGAAGAGAATGAATTATTATCACACCTTTTGAGCTGTCTACCGTTCAGTGAAAGGATTAATTACTATAGGAAAATAAGATTCACTATTTCTTTTAACGAAACCGGTCAAAAACGACCGTATAATTAAAAAGAGCCCCCAATCTCATATATTAATTCAATCATAATGGGAAGTTCATGAATTACATCAACAATAAAGATTCACTATTTAAACTATGAAAGTGAGTTTATCTATACTTTACTCAAAATAATTTGTAATTTGATTGTAAAGTCATCTCGAGAGTTGA
Source organism: Verbena officinalis (assembly GCA_958496215.1). Classification (NCBI taxonomy): domain Eukaryota; kingdom Viridiplantae; phylum Streptophyta; class Magnoliopsida; order Lamiales; family Verbenaceae; genus Verbena; species Verbena officinalis. The sequence goes on from OY292385.1 coordinate 6,739,131, forward strand.
TATTCATAAAACAATTGACAATTGATCTCATAAAGTAGTTGAAAATTGCTGAATAAGTTCAACAAAAATAAATTAACATATCTATATGACTATTTTAACTTAATCTATGTGTAATACGCATAACTTATTTGAATGAGTAATGGATAATCTTAGTTGAATGGTAGGCACTTTAAAGGGAAAAGTCGGCTAAAAAATTTAAGAGAGTTTCATACCCAAAATCAAGATTCGATTCCTATTAGCATAATTTGATTGATGTCGTCTTGTCTTAACTGCCAGAAGATTTAATTATTTAAATTACTCAAATATCAAATATTTGTTCTCTATATTTGCGATTAAAAAATTTTACATTTTGGGCCTACTCTTCATTCGGCCCAAATACCATAGTGCAAATTGAAAACAAAGTACATGTGTGTTGGGCCTAAATAATAATTAAAAAAAGGCCCATCGGGTGGTAATCCAAAGCCATTACAAATCTAACTATTGAAAATAAAATGTAGTTAGATTTCAATTACATATAATATTAAAATATTATTAATTAAACCGCTTGTGATGTATTAACTATATTAATGTATTTGTTAAATTTAGGATAAGTTAAAAATAGTTCGAAAGCTATCGAGAAAAATATAGAAAGGGAAGATCTATCTATGAAGAGGATAGAGAACAGAGTAGTACATAGCTAACAATCAAGATGCTTTAATCATAAGTTTGGAGCCCGAGTCTCTTCAATTGTCATTGATAGGAAGAATATTACATTTAAGTGATTCGATCTGACTCGAACTATATAAATAGATTTAAGAGAAAGAAAAAATTCTGATCATTTACCCCTAACAAAGAAAGTAACCATTTTGACCAAGAAAAAAAAAACTAACTATTACGATATTCATTTAAAAAAAAAAAAAAAACAATTGCAATTAAATTGCATGATCAGCACAACCCCACTGTGTATTGTTAGGATTTACCTAACAAACAAGAATGGAAGGGTACCTACCTTCCACTACACCTACACACCGCCAAAATGCCATATATGAAATCTACATTTAATTAAATTGGAGTAAAATAGAAGCGAAATCTATGATACATACAGATATGACACGATACGATATATTAGAATATATTTTTTTTAATATTTATTTTTAAATAGGTATTCAATATGGAAGTTCGACATGAACGACACAAACACTACATGCTACAAAATACGAACACACATATAGTGACATGGATGTTTTCCGAGATTTTATATTAGAGAAGTGTCCGATATGAGTGTCGGTCACGACACAACATGACACGAAAAAATTCATATTATCATGTTCATGTTGTGTCATATCTATATCCGTATCCATACATCACAACTGATCTGATAAGACAAGGTTGGCATTATGTTTATAGCAATGATCTGACAACATGGTAATCGGCCCCATCTAATGGCACATCATGACTGGCCTACTGGGATTGAGACTTGCAAGATGACCGGTGGCGAAATCAAAACCCCAAGGTCAAGGATGTATCTGACTCATAACCCGCAATATCAAATATTTAGGTGTATACCGAATTGAAAATACACGATGTATTTGAAATAATTTGAAAGTAAGGGAGTGCATGTAACCATTCTCGTTTGTTTGTAGCTCCGTGGACTGAGATGTGTTTTAGGTTAGACAAGAAAATGAAAGTAATAATAAATTCGTTATGAATTCTTTGTCTACGCTAAATATGCACTATTTATTATTTTTCTGATCAAAGATAGTTTGTGCTATGAGCCACTCAGAGTTGCTCTATTGCTTGAATTCGGATTTTATGTATGTCCTAACTAATTTTAAATTTCACCAAAGGTGGGTATATATTAATTAGATGCGACATTTTAATCAAAAATGGTTTTATTACATGAAGGTTCAGTTTTAGTTCTGATGATAAAATTAGGAATTCAGGGCTCTATAAGTTAAAAGAGGAAGTTTAACAAAGGGATAATTACACTTATCTCCCTCAACTTAGGGATAAATATAATAATACCTCATTGATTATTGAAAATTATAAATAGACCCTCTAATCCTTAAAAAAATCTAAAAAACTTAACGAAAAATTGCAAAATGACTAAATTACTCATAACATTTTTGTTATAGTATTTGTTATACGTGGAATGAGTGAAATGATTGAACTATTATCCAGTTAATAAAATGCTAACGCCTACTTGAAAATAAAAAAATAACTAACGACAAGACCTGAGTGTTAGATAAAGTCATAATCGAAGGAATATCTCTGTAATTTTCAATAATCGATGAAGTTTTGTTATATTTTCTCCTAAGTCGGATATAAATGTAAATATCCCTTTAAGAAATAAAAGAACTAGTTAATAAGAAATAAGAAAGGATATTTTGTCAACTAAAGATAAATTTAGGGTTAGATTAACAGTTTAATAATGCAAATAACCATTCACATATAAACTACTAATAATTAAATCACGGGCAAATTACATAATTTAACTATTTTTAATTTTATCTCATAACTCGTAAAAAGATTCTATTTCAGTACAAATTTTCTCAGGTAAACACGAACACTGGAGAACAGAAATTAAGGACCACACACAGAATGATATTTTTGCAAATAACTCATCCAATACTTGATAAATCCTAACTAATTCTTTTATTCATTATCAATCCATCAAATATCACAAATCTCATTCAAACACAGACCAAATCCCAAATTAAAATTAGAAATTACACCACCAGCAAAAAAGAAAAAGAAAAAAAAGGAAAAAGAACTCTCAATCCAAAAACAATATAATGATAGAAATTATAGGAGTAAATTCCAAATTAAAACCAGAAATTACACCACCGGTATTAAGAAAAGGAAAAAAATAACTCTGAAAGTTAGTTCTATCCTTCAAATTACCCAATTGAAAAAGAAATCAAGAAAATTTAGAAATATATCTGAATTTTTACATTAAGAAAAAGCATATTTTTGGAAATACTTTTATCTGGGGAGTTAAAAATGTGAGATTTATAGCACTAAGAAAGGTACTTGAGGGATTGGTCATTGTCGGTCCACTGAGTTTGACTCCAGTATGCAGGATCAACGGCTGCCGTTAGATCAAACAGCCCGTGATCACCTCCACCACCATCTCCGCCGCTCCCCCAATCGAGGGCCGCCATCCCTCCTGTCATTTCCGGCATCTTGAAATCATCCATCCCTGAGCTTCTATTGTCCGATAGTACCGGAGCTTGGTTCCCCTGTTGCCCACGCACGTACGACGCTGTCGAAATGTCGGCCATGCCAAACCCCATCATGACCGTCGATGTTGTCATGAAACTCGTGAAGTTCCCGATCTCCGTCGTGAAGAGCTGGCCGTCCGGCGCCGGCGTCGACTGGTTGTCCATCGGCTGATGATCAAAGTTGGGGTTTCCGTTGAAGTTCCTTGCGTCGGGGAAATTGTACGCCACGGCGGAGTTTGAAGGCGGATTGCACGGAGCAGAACCTTCTTCTCCCACCGCGGTGGTGGCGGAGGTAGGAGTCGCGGCCGTGGTGGCGGCGGTGAGGCTCGAGCTCTCACTGCTCGACGTCTGATGAGCGTTCGCAGTACTCTGTTCTCTCGGTCCGTCTCCGGAGGCGGCAGCGCTTGCTTGCTGCTTGGTGCGCTTTGTTTTCCGGCAACCTCCCCCGACGGGGACGTTCCGGAGGACGCCGCCTTTGGTCCAGTATCGGCGGCAGCTCTTGCAAAAGTGGCGCGGCTGGGAGAGGTTGTAGTTATTGTAGTAACAAAATTTAGTATTGAGCGAGTCACAGCGCGGACACTTTAACGCCTGGTGGTTGGGATGGTTGTGGGGCCGCAGTCTCCTGTCTCCACCACCGAAAAACCTCCCCCCGCCACCGCCGCCCGCTCCACTTCCAATTGGGTGTACGTCTTGCATATTTCTTAAATTATTCTGCTGGCATTTGCCAAAATCACTGAAAAAATGATGAGCAGCTAGCAGAGCTCTCGCGCGCTGATCTCTCTTTCTCACTCTGAAACAAATATCCGCAGCAAATCTTCCAATCGAAGTATTTCTACATCTTCATCATTACAAATTGGATACGGAAATGACCGAATTACCCTCCTCAACATTGCGAATGACTGTAGAGCCCATGTGAGGGGGAAATTACGAAAACAGCCCTTTATGTTTCAAGCGCGGACAGGGATGCGGATGTAATTTCGTGTTGGGTGAATGTTTGAGTGCGTGTAGTGTACGTCGTAGGACCATGACGTGACCGTACGATCCGTGGGAATGAGAGGAGAGACACGTGGACGGTCTCGAAGGCAGGATATATCGCAGCGACAAATCAGGGCATGTCTAATTGTCGGCCAATTCTATTCTATCATCCCTCCCTCCTCCTGCGCTCTTGGGTGTCAGTTATAACTGGTTCCTCGATTGCCACGCTGCCAATACGATTGTCCCAATTTAATCATTTTCCTTTTTGTTTTCTATACATTTTAATCGTATTTTTCATTTATTACATTTGTCATTTCTATCTCTATATCTATAAATGGATACCTTGGTCTAGTATAGCGATTCAATCTTATGTTAATTTTGAGCTTGAGTCTCTGAAAATGAAATTGTTATTAGTACGGAAAGTTTTACACTTAAATGGAAGGATCCGACTTGATCTATGTTGAGGAAATAGATTTGGTCTAATTCAATCCATAAAAGTTAACTCAAGGGCGGAGATTTGCAAGTCATTATACATTGAACACCACATTTTTGTTTATTTAATTTTGAATGGTTTAGCACACCTCCCGTCACGCCCAAGGTTGAGGAATATGCGGGACAAACTGGAGCGTGAAGTTTGCAGTAGAATGAATATCTGCGAGTTGAGAGACACAGGTGGAGAGACATGCCCAAAATTGAACCTGCTTTGATACCATGTTGAGGAAATAGACTTGGTCTAGCTCAACCCCCTAAAAGCTAGCTTAAGATGGGAGGTTTGTCAAGCCATTATATATTGAACACCAAATTTTTAATTATTCGATGTGGAATGATTTAACATCCTATATAGATGAGACTTAGAACCAAAAAAAAAAAGAAAATAATTCTGAGATATTTAATCATATATATATATATATATATATATATATATATATATATATATATATATATTTATGTATGGATACTTTTAAAAGAGTTACCATATAGTGTTGTTTCATGTTGGATACCATATTCGAGTCCAACACCCATATTTGACATTCCTCTTAGGCTATTATGGTAAATATTGAAATAAATATGTCCATATTAGCGTACATATTAACACCCAAATCATATATATATATATATATATATATATATATATATATATATATGAAAATGATTAAGTGAGATGTTTTAGGAAACATGTTTATGTATTAATGAGATTGATTAGTTAGAATTAGTTCATTTTGGCATGTAGAATGTTTATATAATTAAGTTCATTAATTATTATTTTTGTAGCTTATATATATATATTTAATTGATATTCCATATATCTATTTAAATTAAATAATTTGTAACCCCTATTTAAAATTATAGAATTATATGACTACTTGATATAATATTGATATTGAAAATTTCAATGAAAAAATAATTTTAAGTAAATTTTAATATGCTTTACTAATCATTATGAACTTTATATTTATGTGCTAATAAATATATATATGATTGAAAAGGAGCTTAAAACTATTTATAATTTAAATATAATATTCAATTTGTACATGAAAGTGTAGTATAGAAGAATTACCATTCAACAAATATTAACAATATTTGGGTAAAAGATTATTTAGTTTTATAATTAATATTTTTTATTTTGTATTCTTTTTATCTATCATGTAATTATTTTTCCAAAGTTTCTTTTAATTATTCGTGGGGGTCACATAATTACATATATTTTTTAAAATATATGTTTAATTAAATTTTATTATTATCTTGATATTATAAAATTATAAAATAATTAATTTTTTTAGAAAAATCTCTAAACACAAGTGTTTTATTTTCATTTTGCGGTGAAAAAATTATATTTCATTTCAATGTGAATAAATTTATTAAATTATTATATTTGAATATTAATATTTTCAAATTATAAATGAAATTTCAATAATAAAATGAATATTATTATTAATTAATAATGAAATAATAACAAATTATTTAAGAAAAAAATACCCAGTATAATAAATAACTCTTTTTTCGGCCAAAAAGATAAAGAGATTCCAATCATTATTTATATGGTCTATTATTAATTTTTTTTTATATTTAAATTATTATTTTTAATATTTCTGTAATAGTTATGATATTCTTTCTCTCTCTATGTATGTATAAATATATATTCTCTCTATTACAAATATAAATTTAGTAATTTGTCATAAAAATATCATATTATTATTTTTATACATTTAAAATGAGTTTTTTATATACATAATTGATTACTTTTGTGTGTGTGCTTCATATTCTAAATTAATAATTTTTGATGTATTGTTAATAATCATATAAAAAATATTGTTCAATTTATTTAATAATATGTATTTTGTAAATAAATTTTCTCGTACAACGCAGGGATAAAAAGTTAGTATTAGATGATTTTGATTATGCATACGATATTTCTTGTCGTCGAGTATTATAAACGTACAGCCAAATGGGTTGTCATCTACATCACCCATAATTGCTCTCACAAAAATGGTAATTCATAATATTAAAGAAATTGTTATGGAGTACGTATGAGTATGACAAATGAATGAAATGATATTATTGTTTCGCCGACCATCAGTTAATGGACATATTATTATATAACAAAATATATTTTCTAGCTAGTTGTCGTACCACATCTTTTGGTATATATATATGCAAGAATTCGAACATAAAACTTTAGTAATAAAAATTGGAGAAAAAAACTAAAAGTAATTGAATGTTTGGAAAAAATAAAAAAACTAAAAATCACTTTCATATTTAGTAAAATTACTAATTAAAGTTATACTTAATACAAAAGTACCTAAAAACTAGAAATAGAATTCAAAAATATGTCTTGATATGCTTCAAGATTCCTGACTTGCACATTTAAATTTCAGTTAACATCAAAGGGATTAGATATCAAACCACCACCCCGCTAGGAGCAGAAACCCCTAAAATTTTTAAAACTTTCATTTTTATATATAAAATTTAGAAAATTTGTGATTTTGCCTTCTCTAATTTACAAATTGCAACATTTTTATCCAAAAAAAAATTAACATCCTAATTAAATTTATACGTTAGATATTTTGATCTCCCATCCTCATGAGAGGGATTATGTATTATGGTATTATCTTATATTTGAAATGATGAATTTGATGATATGGTTTCTAACTCTTAAATTTATACAAGTAAATATATTCATGTTAGTGTAGATATTAGGGCTAATTACATTTGGCTCCAAATGAATTTACTAAACTATAAGTTGTGACTATTTTAGTCAAAATATTACACTTATACTCCACAAGAGTTTTATAATTACAAAAACTATCTAATTTTTAAGGTTTCATCCAAACGGAACCCCCATAAATGAATATTTTTTATAATTATAGTATTACTACAAAATATAAATGTAATATTTCGACTAAGAAAGTTACAACGGATAATTTAGCAAACCAATTAGAATCCAAATGTAATTATAAATTGGTAACCTATATATATATCTAGGCATATCCGTAGGCACTAGAGTAGTGTAGTGGTGAAATCATAGGTGATGCAAGATAGTCAAAATTGGTAGTTGATTGATTGGAGCATGTTACATATCACATGGGCCGGTGGGGGCTCCATATTTAGAGACACTGCTTGCTTCTGGTACTTGTCCACATCTATTGCTCCTTATGTCTAACCAAATCTTTTAACTACATACATACACATATATTAATATTGCATTTATATTATATAGTGTCCCCATCAATTTTAAATAAAATACATATTTCCTAACTCCATATAGAATTTTTCAGATAAGAAATTGAAAAAGTGAAAAAATGAAAATGTCATTCAAATAGTGATATTGGGACATGCATAAAAGTATAGTATGAGCCCAATCTTGAGTTTTACTTTTACACAATAATTTGCAATTCAATCATATTACAACTCATTGGAGAAATACTTGTCAACAGACTTTTTACAGAAGACTAATAGTTATATTTGTGGGACTCAGACGCATGACCATTATGATCACGGGGACTCCTACTTGCTGCTAGGCCGAGAAATCCTTAACAAGTGTTTGTAAATAGAGAGAAATACTTGCCAATAGACTTCTTATGGAAAACTACTAGTCACATTTGTGGGACTCGGACGCTTGACCATTATGATCACGGGCACTCCTACTTGCTGCTAGGCTAAGAAATGCTTAGCAAGTGTTCGTAAATAGGGAGAAATACTTGCCAACAGACTTCTTACAGAAGACTAATAGTCACATTTGTGAAACTCGAACCCATGATCACTATAATCACGGAACCTCCTACTCATCGCTAGACCGAGAAATCCTTGGGAAATATTTATAACATCAATTATATGATATTAGAGTTCTGGTTTCTTCCGAGTGTCAATGTAGTGAAGTCAATTGAAATAGGTGTCTAAAATAGTAGTAATTCCATTATATGTCTTTCAAATATCCCAATCCCTAAGATTGGAAAAGATATGGCACTAGTGAGGTCCTATTCTTGGTCTTTTGGTGGTACCTTAGCAATGTAATGTAGTGGAGGTCACTATCCTAAGGAGCCAGCTTTTAAGAAGGCCCCAGATCGGTTGGCTTGTGGACATGCCCTTCACATATGGGCCCAACTAGCTTCAACACTTTGCTTCCATGGGTGATTCCAAACTGACCATGTCATTTGTTTGCATGAATTTTATAAGTCTTTTTAAAAAAAATATTTTATCAGATATTTAAGACGCATTGGCAGATATTCTGTATTGTATCGTTAAATTCTTGGAAAAAGGTTAAAATGTTGAGATCTTATGATAGAAAAGGATTTTGATTGAATTATCAGGTATTAAGAAAGTCTAAAATGATGCTATGTGTCTATTAAAAAATTATAGCCCAAATCCGACTCGGTCAGACCCCAACCAATTATGTGACAAATATATTACATTTATTATGTAATTCGTCACTCTGCCTAATAGTTACATTAATCACCCGACAAATGTAAAACACTCACTCCTCATGTGATTAATTTGACTAAGTTAGGTTTGAGCTAGAATTACCCGTTCTATGGAGTTTTTGAACCATGCCTTCTGACTGTCTTATAAGATATTTAAAAAATTATAGAAGTTACTAATTTTTTTGCATTTTTTTAAAGGAGTTTTAGAAACTCTTAGAATAAAAATTTACAATTTCATGATCTTAATTTTCGAAGTTAAAATTTTTTTTGGGTAATGATTTTCTAAGTTTTAAATATATTTTATAAAATGAAAGAGTTTACAAAAGATATAAACTTTTAAATGGGAAGCTTTAAAGTTTAAACTCCTAACCTCATATTTTATTTATTAATTTATAATCTTCTAATCTTCTAAATATCTTCCATTAAATAATTACCAAAAGACCTTAATAGGTATACTTTTCTTTTTCTATGAAAAAGAAATCCATATATTTTAATCGACTGCGACCTTTATTTTATTTTATTTTTATAATTGACTGCGACCTTAGACATCAACAAATTTCCGGCATGTTATGGATTGAAATATTAATTAATGAGACCTTATACGCTAATAAAAATCAAAATAACCCAAGATCATATTAGTTAGTTACTTATTTTTGTAATTACAAAAAAAAAAATCTAATAGCATTTGATAAGGTCGGAATTTGGGAGAAATTCGAGTTTCGATCTTCGATCGTCGATCTAGCAGTTGAATTTGTAAAGGTGGATCCGTTTCGACCTGAAAACACGAACATGGGTCACTTGGCCGGAGGAGAGTGTCTCCGGCGCAGCACCTCCGACGCTCAAGTCAGTAAACTAAAAGTGTGGGGTATAGAGAGAGAAATATAGCGGTCGGAGAGTAATAAATGAACTTACCTACCAATGATTAATGAGGGGGTATTTATAGTGGGGTAAAATACCCACCACTGACACCCCTAAAGGTTCGCATTTAATGCGCTGACCGTGGATCTTGCAGAGAAACCTTAACTAGGTAAGGCGGTGTCAGAAGAATGTTCAGTCGTAAGTTCAGAAGCATTTAATGCTTGACGGTCGATGATTGGACATCTAGGTCTAAGACCGAGGTTCTGGTCGTCAATTATGGGGATCGGGGGTCGATATGATCCCCACAATCAATACCCAATCCGATCGTACCACGTAATTTTCGATCGGGGGTGGACCAGATTATTGTGTCCGGTCTACTTGGGTCTCGATCGATCTTGTCGATCGACTCCCAAGTGCCACGTGTCTTCCTAAGGTTACGCCTCGGGTCTGACCAATTTTACCCCTTATCAACATTCATTTCTGATTATTTTATTTGGTTAAATTTCATTTCTGACTTTGGCAAATTGCACTTTTCGTCCGATAACTTTATTATTTTTGGGGTTTGGTACGGTTTAATTTTGCTTTTCAAAAAAGGCTTGTTAAGTTTCATTTTTTCGTTATTTTAGTCCGATTTAGCCTGAAAATTCAAAACTAGCCGGAAAGATTCAAAACTCACAAGAGAGACACTTCATCAAAACCATCAGATTGCACTTGTTGTTTAGGTCAAAATTCCCAAATCAATTGAAAAAAAATATTTATCAAAATCATACAATTTTGAACCATGATTGAAGAAGTATAAATATGTTAGAAAATGAAATTAGACAATTTTGAGAAATAATCTTCTCCAATTAATGTGGGATCTTGACCGAGACAACAAAGATAAACTAATAATTTGATGAAGTGTCTCACATATGAATTTCGATTGTTTTCGGGGAGTTTTCCGGCAAACTTTGGAATTTTCAAACTAAAATCAAACTAAGATTGTAAAAAAAAATGAAATTTAGCGGACTTTTTCTAAAAATTAAAATTAGGCCGGACGAAAACCCAAAAATGCTAAAATTATCGGACCAAAAATGCAATTTGTCCCTCTGATTTCTGTACTGGACATCTTTGTGGAAACTCATTGATATTTGATCAGAAATAGTGAAATACTAATATAGTATTAAATGATTTTTATTTTAAAAAACATCTTTATTAAAAACAAATTTTCACACTATCAAAATTTACCAAAAATTACGTAATAATGTGCAATTTGGCAATTGCAATGTGATCTTCACCAACAAAATTCTCCTTGAATTCCACCGTAGAATCTCGCAAATTGTAAGCATTGAAGCTTATCTGCGAACTGCAATGGATGTCTGGGAAAGAGCGCGGACCTTAGCGGAGGAAGCGGCCAAGAAGTCGCAGACGCTGGCGCAGGGACTCGGCTCGGCCAACCTATCCGGCGTCGTATCGGAGGCGTCCAAGCGGTCCTTGGAGCTGGCAGCCGAGGCGTCCAAGAAGACCAAGGAATTCGCCGCCGAGGCTTTGAAGAGCGCCGATGAGTTGAAGGCGCAAATTCCGCCGCCAGCGGTGGTGCTGACCAATCTCGTCGACTCAGCTCAGAAGGACGGTGATGAGGCTGTTGATCTGGAGAAGTTTGGCGTCACGGATGAGTTGAGGGAGTTTGTCAAAGAGATAACTACGAGTACTTTCAAGGATTTTCCTCTTGCAGGTACGTTGTTCTCTAATTTATAAATTGTTGAGTTGATGCATCTGCTATTATGACTGAAATATTTTTTATGTTAATGAATGTGTTGCAATGGAAAAAGTATTTTGCTGTGTGATTTTACTCGGTTATGCACCACTAACAATCACTTTCTGATTCTCCACTAAACTAGTCTCTGAAATATGTAGCTGATATCATCCTCGAATGTAGTAGTCAATGTTGTTACCAAGTAAAAGAAGAGAAGAACCAGCATTTCCTTAAAGCTTAGTTTGATAGGTTATCCAGAAAGGCTGAACTTATTAACAACCTCATGGACATGACCATTCTGATGCATGAAATCTTTCGGGATAAACCTGAGGTTCAATGGTCAAAAAATAGTGTAATATCTAGAATAGAAGAAGCAATGTAAATATGACCAAGAGAGAACTAAGATAATAGAAAAAAGGAGAAGAGATGGCACTTTACTCTTAAAAGGGTGCGGCTACCGACAAGTTGTGTATTTTCTTTTTTTGAACTCCCTTGTATGTGCCCTTTAGTTGTTGAGTGGAATTCCTTTAAGATCCTTCCAAACAAGTGCATAAAAATGGGACAAACTTTAGGACTCTTCATAGTTACTTGGATATTGACCCCCTTCTAATGTTAATGTATTACAAATGAGTCCTTATTTCAGACTGCAGAAATAGGTCAAATAGTCTGAGGGTCAATATGGTGTTTTCAAAAAGATATTGTGGAAGTCGTCAATATCTGTTCAAAAAGTTAACGGCAACATCCAGGTGTAAGATTTTTTTGCCACAGGGGGTTGTTTCTGTAGTTTCAAAATAAGAGAGGGTCATGTTGTATCTATCCCTGTTGTCAAGGGTCTAGCTGTAATTATCTCTAAAAATTATTGTATGCTCTGTTAGAAGAGTATAATGATTATTCAGCACCTTCGTCACTTTGAGGTTCAAATTGAATGTGGCTAAAGATTTTCATGTTAACATGCCCATAGAGACGGCACCAGAGTGATGCAGAGCAGACTTATGTTGCTAAAATGGAGGATCAATAGATCCAAGGATAAGACAAGCATATAATAGAGAGAAGAAAAGAAGAAATGGAAGTGGAAAGCAAGGGCACTTTACTCGAGAAAGGGTTAGGCATAACCCCACGAATCACATGTACAATCTTCTATTGCATTTGCGATGTTCTGTTTCTTATTTGAGTGAAATGACCTCAAAGATTCTTCTAAAATTATTATGTAAAATTAAAGAAAACTTCATGACATTTTACTGTCACCTAGGAATGTCGAGACTGTAGGATTATTAGGACTGTTTTCTGTCATTGTAGAATTCTTGGTCACTTTGAAGCTCAAATGTCTCCACAAAATTTGGCTTCAGTATCCATGCCTTTCAACATTTGATGCAAGTAATTATTTCTTATGCGCAGACGACTCAGCGGTGTCTGATATTCCTACGGTTTCAAATGTTCAACAGGATCTCACAGAGTGGCAAGAAATGCATGCCAAGCTTGTTCTCACAACAGTGCAGGTTAGATTTTGTGGCAGGTGAATAGAATTTCTGATATCTATATGCTCCCCCCCCCCCCCCCCTGTCTGTCTGGAAGTGAAAGATCCTATTTCCTTTTTTTCAACTCATTGATGCTTTCTGACTTGCAATTACTGTTTTGAAGTGATCCCATTTTGAGTAGTGATGTTATTGTCTCTAGTTTTCGACCAATTCTAAATCAGTATTTGATGGAGTTGTGCTGTGGCCAGTTGAGGAAAAACACATTGAGGAACCAAACTGGGTCGCCAACCACTCTTTATGTAATAATTGTTTTTTTCCAGGAAATCTCGAAGCTAAGGTATCAGTTATGCCCACGAGTGATGAAAGAAAGGAAGTTTTGGAGGATCTATTTCATTCTTGTTAACAGTCATGTGGAACCGTAAGTAACTTGTCCCTGCATGAGTGGATGTAGTTTACACTTACACCCCCTCGACTTAGAGGTAAATACAGCTAGACCCCCTGTACTATTGGAAATTACATATAGATCCTCTAATCCTAACGAAAACCTTAAAAACTTAACAAAGAGTTGTGATGACTAAATTATCCATAATATTTTTGTTATAGTGTTTGCTATACATGAAATGAGCGAAGTGAGTAAGTTATTGTCAAGTTAATAGGATGTTAGAATCTACATGGAAATAAGAAAATGACTAACGGTAGGACCTAAGTGTTAGATAGAGTCATAGTCGAGGGGGTGTCTCTGTAATTTCCAATAGTACAGGGGGTCTAGCTGTATTTACCCTTAAGTCAAGGGGGTGTAAGTGTAATTATCCCTTTTAAGTTTCTATAATTAAGTAAAGCTAGTGGAAATAATATTCAATCTGAGGTTTAGATAATTACATCTTGTACACGATATGTTTATTGCAATTTGGACGAATAAATCCTGCCATTAAGACATTTGGTGAACAATAACGACATTGGCAAAAAAATATCGATACAACTCCAATTTCCCAACTTTTAAGACAATTCTTTACAGCAATTTATATAGCCTCTTTCATTTGGAATAAATACAGATCGACAGGGCACTGAAGTTTCTGAAATTACGTCCACTCTCATCTCATATTGGTTGTCATTGTACATATGATCACAGATTTTCCTTAAGACTGTCAGCATCATCATATTTTGTGAAAAAATGACAAGTTTTAAACCCATTCATTTTGCCCATGTTTACAAAAACATTCCCAGCGTCCAAATTTACAAACTCCTTTTGAATTTTTTATTTAATTTTACCAACTACACTCGAGATCTGATATTTGTACCTAAAGTTGTGTGAAATCATGTTTAACAACATTAGTTTTTGTATCCTGAATTACTTTAAACAAAATCAACTAGTGTTTAGAAATTCAGTAGTGCCAGCTTGGAATTTGATACTTGTGATACAATTTTAAAATTACAATATATATATATAGAGCGAGAGTGTTTAGTATATTTTAAAGTACTTCAACTCGAATAATTAATATCTTGAGAAGTGATTACATATAGCTCTTAACATTTTACATTTTTGTATCAACTTATATTCTATTTCATGTTAATGTAGATGTATGAGGACACGTAAACTTAGGCTCCTCTGTTTGTGTTTTTGCTGTTTATGTGGCTTGGATAAATAGTCTAATTTATTTTGCCTGCTATAGATATGAAAAACGCTACATGGAAGAAAAGGTCAAGGCAGAGGAGAAGGAAAGAGCAGATGCGATATCAAAATCTCTAAACAAAAATGCAAAGTCAGCAGTTTCTGAGCAGGATTTGGATGTTTTTCTTCTTGGAGATGACGAAGACAGTGAAGATGGTCCAGGTATATTATTTTTCTGACCAAATTGATATTAGCTGCTTTTATTTGATTTAATTCTTCTTCATAACTACAATATCTAAATTCTGAGAACAATTAAGTAACTGGGAACTGAGAACTGACAAGCTAGCTTCTTTTTCTTTCTTTAGTTCTGATAGAATATAAGAAAAATTACACAAACGAACATTGAAAGTCTCCAGATCCTAGAGTAATCACAACAGGTACTGGTTTCAAAATTTGAAAACATTCGGTTTTCTGAGTTTCAAATTAGAGAAACATAGTCTAAATATGTCAGATGCATGCTTTTGGTTAAGGGTTATTGCAGTGTCCACCTTTAAAAATATATCCTCCACCAATTATCACTTGCAAGAAAAAAGAAGGTCGTTCTTCAAATTCAGAACTTGGATAAAAACTTCTATTCTTTAAGCTATTCTGACTACCAATTTGTATTTGTGGTTTCTCAGATGATCGTATTGATTGGCTTTGATGATGATCTCGACATGATATAGCTATAGCTTCGTAAGTGTTGTAGTTGTATCTCATGTATAGTTTTACTTAATTCTCTCCTTCACTACTAATCTTTATGACTATTTTCCAGGAAAATTAGTCTCAGTCCATATTATGATCAGAAAGAACGATCGCCCAACAAACGGTAACATTGAGCTGCTGCAAAATTTATTGAAAATAGTAAATCCTATGATCTTCTCTTGTTTCGATTAAAATTCATTCATTTAGTTTTGTTGCTAAGGGGGTGTTTGGCTGAGCTTATAAACAACTTAATAAGTTTTCTCTAGGAGCTTATAAGAACTCAAAAAGTTTTTGGCAAACTTTTTAGTAAAAGAGCTTATAAGATGCTCAAATATGATAGTAGGAGCTTATAAGTTCCTTTCAAAGAACTTATTTTCAAGACGTTAACACGTTCCCTACTTTTTGACCATGTTAAAATACACAATTCCATTACTAACATCTTATAGGCTCATAATCTTATTTTTATCCAAATACTTCGAGATCTTATCTCTAAAATAAGATCTACCATCTTATAAGTTCCAAAAACATCTTTTATTTTTCTCTTCATCATCTAACCAAGTGTTGGAGTAGTACTTTAGCTAGGTTTAGATGTAAAGTATACTGCATCGAGTTATTTCCTTTTCCTGTTATACCAAAACTATTATTGAATGGTAAAATGTTATATAGCATATGTATATGTTTCTTTTTTTTTTTTTTTCCTATATATATGTTTCATTTTTTCTCAAGCTAAATTCACTATAATACCAAAGTTTAGTTGATCTAGTGGGATGAGATACTAGATTTCATAACTAAAGATTTAACTTGTGTATGGAGCAACTTAGTTGGGAGGATTGCCCCCTCAATTGGGCTTTTGCAGCATCGGAGCTCGTAAAAAATCGGGTGGGTAACTAAAAAAAAAAAAAAATACACTGTAATTTTAACGTAAATTAAATATCTTTCAAATTTAAATACAAATAAGCATTTGGATTTTGAAGACATTGTAATGGGCATACATTGAGCCCAATAAGTGGTGATTTTAAAACACTGAGGGATTAATGATCTTTGTTTAATTTATCGGGAGTAATTAGGAATTAATGTAACATGAAAAATGGATGCAAATATTTCGTATTAGATAGAATGGTTGCGGGTATTTCTCCTCATTAATTCAAATTTCATGTCAAAAGAAGCAAATATATATAGATCTAGTTCAACAAATCCACAAAAATAAACTGGTGTGTCTGTCCTCCATGCCTCAATCAGGTCACTCTCTATGTCTGGAGGAGGGACGAAAGAAATTACTTATAATTACTTAGCGAAAATGAAAGAAATTTCAAATACTAGATTTTGATGGTCAAGCTTATATCTCCAACCATGAGTATCTCTTGTCACTCCGCTTCAACTTGATCACCAGAAAGCTCGCTTGAACCACCTGCTTTTGCAATATATAATAATAACTACTAATCATTAAATCGGGATATTATTGAAATATCTAGACTAAATATAACTAAATCTACCAACAAAAAATGGATCCTTACTAATTAACTTGCAGTATTTCTCAGAAAATTCCTTAAACACCATCTTGTCACTATTAATACGCATCATGAGAATAAATTTTGCAACAAAATCAAATTTTTTGTCACTAAATGAAATAATGCAATTAATAATGACTTTTACATTGTCACCAAAAGGAATGTTGATTTGTATTTAATTTGTGGTTTCTCAGATGATCTCGACATGCATGATATAGCTATAGCTATAGCTTCTTCAATTCGTAACTACTGTTGTAGTTACGTTGTATCTCATGCATGTAAAGTTACTTCAATTCACTACTAATCTTTGTGATTATTTTCCAGGAAAATTAGTCTCAGTCCATATTATCATGATCAGAAAGAACGATCGCCAAACAAACGGTAAAATTGAGTTCATGAAAATAGTAAATCCTATCTTCTAGCTCTTGTTTCTACTATTAAATCCATTCATTTAGTTTTTAATTTCCCTTAAGAGGCTCCTTGGCTGAGCTTATATATAAGCTATTATAAACAACTTCTAAGTTTTGTCTAGGAGCTTATAAGAATTAACTCAAAGTGTTTGGCAAACTTTTCAAAGAAAAAGCTTATAAGATATTAGGAGCTTATAAGTTCCTTTCAAACAACTTAATTATTTTTGAGATGTTAACATAATAATATTCCTCTACTTTTTGACCATGCATATTAAATTACATAATTCGTCATCTTACAAGTTCCGAAAACATCTTATTTCCCTCTTCATCATCTAACCAAGTGTTGGAGTAGTATTTAAGGTTTAGATGTAAAGTATATATACTTCATCGTGTTATTTCCTTTTGCAGATCATAATGAAATTATAAATAATATTTAAATTTTGAATTAGATTTGTAACCAACAGATCTATATAAAATCTTTAATTTGTTTTTGGATAAAAATGAAAATAATTTATAATTTTGCTTACATGACAAAAATAAAATTTATTGAGGCTATCCACATGCACACTTAGGTAGATAATATCTAGGTTTCTGAAAATTATATAATATACATTAAATGCCTTTCAAATTTAAATTTAAATAAGCATTTGGGTTTTGAAGACATTGAGCCCAATAACTGCTGATTTTAAAGATGCTAGGGTTTTATTTTTTTTGTGAACATATATTTATGGTTGTCAGGCTTGGGGCAGGTCATGTGGCCTTCATACTTTTGCCCCATGTGACTCATTTATGTTCTTTTTTTCTTCTATATATACATTATTATAGACAATGCTAAATAAAATTACTTGCCACTTTTCCCTCATAGAAAAGGAAAAGGAAAAGAGTATTATTATTCTTATTATTCTATTTTAGAGGTTATTTAAGAGCAATTTTATTTTTAAATTGAATTTCATCCAAAAAAAAAAAAGTCATTAGATCCCTTGACTCCTGAAGTAAGATTGTGCATGAAACAATTAAGTTGGAGGGATCGCTCTCAATTGAATTTCTACAATACCTGAGTCAGGAAAAAATCACGTAGAAAAACAAAATAATGTAAGAGTAATATTTAATGGATCCCATCATAAATTAGATTATAAGAACTAGTTAGGAGCTCGTGTTTTAAAGAGAAACTATCATATAATTAATTAATGAATAAATTTTAAGGACATGGTCCTAATTTGAACTATATCGCTTACTAACTTGAAATTGATGGGTTTTTAAGTATGAAATTAAAACAAGTGGTACTTTGTTGAGATAAATAGACAAAAATACCACACTTTTCTACATGGGAAATTTATTATAAGCAAATGCATAAATTCTTCAATTCATTTTTTATTTATTTCATCGTGCAGGAGACCAATCAGGTGACATTTACTACACGAAATTTATATATACTTTTTCTCTTTTCAGTTTTTTATTTTAATGGTCATAAATTGGTGGATACTTTGTTTGGATTGTATAACTTGTAAGGTCTGATTGCTCAACAGAAGAAAAGAATGGTAAAATGTGGATAATATTAATATATTTGCAGCAAATATGTGCATTTATCACCTAGTATTTCTAAAAATCTTATGTCACAGTGTTTTGTCGTGTTCGATACTTTTTTAGTACAAGATGTTAAAAGATATTCACATCATCTTGTCCGTATTCATGTATTACAAATAGAAAACTTTAAGTAAGATTTATGATTCAAATCATAACTTCTACATCAAGTAGTTGAGTTAGGAAAATCGTCTCTAATTGGATTTTTGTAGTATCTAATCTTGTACTTAAAAGCAGGTGGATTAGGCAGACGGTCCTAAATGGGTTTTTTTTAGTATCTATGCCCGAAAAAATTGGGATAAAAAAAAGTGAAGAAATTAGGGTACATTTGGTTGACTAATACAAATATTCGTTTTGCGTGATTAGTGCGTGAAATCCATCTTTTCTTGCCCAACTACTTCGTCACGTACATCTACGTTTAAGTTTTACCAGGATTCATGCTATATTTGACGGAGTATTTATTTACTATTTATATCCTGGAAATTTTTTAATTCTTTAATAAAAATTGAATCAAGTTTGGAAAAAAGAAAAAACAATATTTTGAAATATAAAAAGCATTTGAATTTGGTTTATATGCTCAAAGGTTCAAGAACAACCACCCTTAAGTTCACTTAGATGCATTTATTACATATAGGTCTGTAAATTGATCAATATTTTTATATATAGGTCTTAAATTGATTAATATTCGCATGCATATCGGTAGTGACCTAAATATATACCATATAAGTTAAATTAAATAATATTGGGTGTCGCTTACAATTAGGGACCCATATTTTATGTTAAATTTAACCAAATATAGACAAGTCTAGAGACATAAATCTAATAAACACATTTAAGTAAACCTAAATATAAGATCCATATGTAATTCTCCCTTAATTGAAATTATTTTTCTCACACGTAAGACAGGTCCAAATTTTTTAATTTGTGATGTAGGCCTGTTTATCTTAGTAAAACTTGACACGCTGGAAAGTGGAAACACACATTTATTTTTATTTTTTAAGAAAAAACACACATTTATGAACTTTTATATCATAATTCAATACTCTATTTACTAACTTGTTTGAGAAAAAGTAGGGTTTCCGTACAAATGAATTTTTTCACTATAGACAAGCAAAATCTTGAATTTTAGGATATATTTTTTCCTATTATATCACATTTTTTACAGTTTGTCTTCTAATTTTTTTTTGTTTATTTATTTCAAATTGCCTTCTAACGTTCACAGATCTTACAAAATATCTCATTAGATTCCGTTGGAATATTCCAAAATATTTACCTGAATATGGTCGAAAGAAATATTTTGTAAAATCCGAAAATATTAGGATGCAATACTGAACCAAAAAAAAGATTAGAATTTAGAAAACAAACGGTATAAAATGTGAAAGTCACGAACAAAAAAAGAAATCCCTCAAATTTATTTAGTAGTTTAGTGGTTTTTCTTTAGAAAATAATTTTTACATATGCTCTATTTCTTCCGGACCTCTTTTCAAAATACTTTAAAAGATAAAATGTAAAAAATATTTATAAAAGTTAATTTGGTTTCAATATTTCCTACTATACCAATTGCCAAGCAGAGAAGGAGGGCAGCAAAACGACGATAATGGACGCCGTTCTAACTTATGACCACCCAACCGACACTTTCCACGGTACGTACGGTGTCAAGATCAATTATTCATCTCTTCTTCAATTTATCGTCTACCCTAAAATTCAATTTCAATTTTAATTTCCATCTCATGCTTGAAGAAGTGAAAATTTTGTACATATTATGTTGTTATAATTATTTTAAAGTGTAGGATTTCGAATTTTGACTGAGTATGGAGCATTTTTAAATTTTCTGATCAATCATTTTATTTTTTGAAGTTTCTATAATTTAATTATGAGACAAGTTACTGTAGTCAGTCGAGTATAGCAGATATTTTAATCTAGGGGAAAAATTATTGTGAAGCTAGAAAAATCAAGATATTACCTAATAGTATCACATCATTAATTTACTTTAGGAAAAAGAATATCATTTAGATATTTTTTTCATACTTTAAACACTTTGCTACATCAAATCAAAAGAAAAGATAACAGACTTTTGCTACCTCAAAATAGGTTTTTCTTTTAAAATTAAGTTTAGTTCCTTACATGAAGATATGGTAAGATTTTTTTAATTGTGTAAAATTTAATTATATTACAATCAAATGAAATTCATGTACAATTCAAACAAATATATGTTTAATAATTGAAATATGAAGCTTTGAACTTTTATACAGATGACTCAAACTTCCAATTTCGATTTTACTTTTTATTAACACTGACAAATATATGGTGAACTAGCATTTACCCGTGCGATGCACGGAAAAATCATAATACCTCAACTAAAATATAAAATATATATTATTATTAAGGAAGCAGGTTTTTAAACTTTTCAAATTTATATAATCACTATTTTTATATAATGCCTTTCTTATAAAACAGATAATGACTTATAAAAAATCAATGTAAACTTTCCGTAAAAAATGAATATAAAATATAACTCTATTATTAATATTATTAATTATATTTACGATAAGGAGAAGTAATATTTAGTCGACACCTTTTTCTAATATCAATTAAGTTAGAGAAATTATTTAATAATAAAACTGAAATATAATGGTTAATTTTTGAAATAATTGTAAACGTAGTCAATGTCATATAGGAACCAATCAAAAGAACACACCAAATTAAGATAAAAATATTATTTGCAATCTGAAATTTTTAATTATTTTAAATTTGCAAAAAAAATTATTTCGGGCTTATAATTGCAATCTGAACTTTTCATTCTTTTTTTAATTTGCGACCTAAATAATTTCTTTCCCCTAAATCAAAAAATAACATAAGTATGAAATAAAATAAAAAATTCATTTATTATGTAAGTCGTAATATAATTTTTAGAAAGTTAAGTCTCGACTTATTGAAAATAAATATTTTTAGCATTGCATACAATATAAATCTGACCGTTCAACACAAAAATAAATAATTGAACTTCTAAATTCATGAATATATGATCTGAGTTTAAAATAAACTTTTGTCCGACTGCAACCAAAATTGAAACATATCATAAATATGTGGAAAAAAAAATGTACGGAAACTATAAATAGATGAACAAAAGGGAATTCAAAAAGAAAATGAAAAAGCTTGGAGATTGGAAGAATCAAATAATGAGTAAAAAACTATAAAATTATTTAAAATTTTAAACATAATTAAGTAAAACTGAAATCAAGTAATGAGTAAAAAAATTAAAAATATGTAAAATTGTAAATATAAGTAAAAACTAAATGACAACTTTTATCGAAAATAAAAAGAAAAATGTAGCTATAATTAGATCTAGCTTTTGAATATTTTAGATAATAAAATAAAACAATGCAACCTAAAACTTGAAAATAAACTTTTGTCCGACTGCAACCAAAATTGAAACATATCATAAATATGTGGAAAAAAAAATGTACGGAAACTATAAATAGATGAACAAAAGGGAATTCAAAAAGAAAATGAAAAAGCTTGGAGATTGGAAGAATCAAATAATGAGTAAAAAACTATAAAATTATTTAAAATTTTAAACATAATTAAGTAAAACTGAAATCAAGTAATGAGTAAAAAAATTAAAAATATGTAAAATTGTAAATATAAGTAAAAACTAAATGACAACTTTTATCGAAAATAAAAAGAAAAATGTAGCTATAATTAGATCTAGCTTTTGAATATTTTAGATAATAAAATAAAACAATGCAACCTAAAACTTGAAAAACAAAATTAATCATACAAATATAAAATTAAGAAATGAAAAGTCTCACCTATATTCTGTTAAGATGTGAGCACAGAACACTGAAAAACAACACAACCATTCAAGAAGTAAATTAGTTTAATAAACTTCCAAAAATTCAGAAAATTATACATATCAGTGACCCCAAGTCCCCAAGTTGTAGCTTTTTTATCAATCGGCATGATATATTCCAATTCCAATATTTCACGAACTATCAATTGTAAGATTTTAAGCTGAAAAATCTGCACAAAACAACTAAACATGTTAACTAATAAATTTAAACTGAAAAACAAAAAAGTGATAAATAATGAGTAAATATAAAAATAAATCTAAATTATATATAGTTTCTATCCGTGACGTATTATTAAAAATCAAAATGTAACAAAAATTACATAAAAACAACAACAAAATTAAAGAATTGAGAAAAATAAAACCAAACAAACAATCATACAACTAAGCAATAAAGTAAATGGATGTAAATATCCCATGAAAATATCATAATATATAAATCTCTCGTCAACCAATTTTATTTTTTGGTACTAAAGATGAAAAGCCAGAAGCTTAAGCAACATCAGCATCATCATCCAGCAGTGCCCAAAGCTTATGGCTTAAATGGCCAGAGTAAACCAATTTCAATTGCCATGAATTATGATTGGTTTAATTAGGCAACAAAAATCAATTCCCCACTTTTTAGGGTAATTAAGATCAATTTCAAATTTCAAATTTAATATTTAATATTTAGTCATGATTTTGTGTATTTTGAAAGATTTATGCAGAATGATAAGGAAATATTTAAAAATTCAAAGATATTAATGTTAAGATAGCAGAAAGTTAGGAATTTAACATCTACTGACTATTATGTTCTATAATTATGGTTAATTGTACAATTTATCCAATTATCATTAACGAAAAAAGCCAAGAGTTAGCAGGAAATTTAATGGGGACGGTTACATTCCTAATTAGCCAACCAAAGATATTTATTGTGATAATTAAATAATAAAATTTATGAAATAAAATCAACCAATGAGATTTTTTTAATTTCATTAAATATCTCAAAAAAACCACAAAATAGTATTCATTCTAAATCGTACAATTTAAAATTAAATCATATATATATATGAAAATGAGTGAGTGGAATGTTTTAGGAAATATATTTATGTGGCATTGAAGTGGATTAGTTAGAATTGATCTATTTTGCCATGTAGATTATTTCTATAATTAATTTCATAAATTATTATTTTTATAACTTACAATGTATTTATTAATATTTCATATTTTTGTTTATATTAAAATTTTGTAACTCCCACTTAAATATAGAACTATATAACTAATTTATAAAATATTGAAATTTATTTTTTAAAAAATAATTTTAAATAAATTTTAATAAGTTTTAGAATTATCTATATCATATTGAATATTCGTTAATAAAAATAAAGATAAAATAATATATTTTATAAATTCATTAAAAAAATTATATTTAATATTTTAATTCATATCGAATATTTTTGACAAAGTGGATTCAATTATATTTTTTTTGGTGCATACATAGTGGATTCAAATGAAATTTATCTAACTAAAATAAGGAAGAAAATTTTATTATATAAGTTTTATTAAGTTTCTCATGTTCATTTTGTGGTGGCAAAGTTATATTTTATTTCAATTTAAATAGATTTATTAAATTATTATATTTAAAATATTAATATTTTTATATTATAAAAGAAATTTCAATAATAAAAAGAATATTACCATTAATTAATAATGAAATGAGAACAAATTATTTAACAAAAAATATAATACCAAGTATAATAATTAACTCTTTTTTCGACCAAAAAGATAAAGAGATTCCAATCAATATTTATATGGTCTATTATTAAATATTTTTTGTATTATAATTGTTATTTTAATATTTATATAACATTCATGATATTCCTTCTATATATATATATATAAATATATATTCTCTCTATTACAAATATAAAATCAGTACTTCGTTATAAAAAAATCATATTACTATTTTTATACATCTAAAATGAGTTTTTTATATACATTATTCCTGATTATTTTATAAAATGAATTACTCTGGTGTATGTGCTTCAGTTTTTTATATACAGTATTCATTTAAATGAAGGATAATGGAGGGGTAAGACCACTCTCAAATATAATATAGTATAGATTACATTATGTTTTAGAATTAAATTTAAAGTACTTATTTCGATCTAATTATTAGTGTTGCATGCATGTAGCATTTATATTAAATGTCATCATTCATTGTATCACATAAATATCTAAAACTTTTGAGATAAAACTTCATAGTATAGTTTTTCATTAAAAAAAAAAACTTGAAGAATAGCTCAATATAAATAAGTACATCACATGTATATATATAATTAGCATATATACATATTATATAAATGAAAACTATTAATATATTTGACAAACATATAAACGTAGCAATCGGATTGCGGGTTAAACGAATTTAATTTATTGGACCCACAATCCGACCCGAATGTGACGGTTTTCAAAATTACCAAACCGCAATTATAATTTTAAAAAATCCAACCGGCGGTTTTCGAGCCGCTCAGCTCGGTTTGGACAGATTGTGCAGGAGGTTAGGTGGTGTTATGAACACCTTTATTTATGGAATATTTTACTGCAGTAAATAATTGGGGAAACTTTGGCTCCACTTACGCAGGACGAGATATCGCGAGAAATTGTCGGCGTAGTATTTGGTGCGGGGGACAGAAATATAAATTCGGCGATACGGAGGTTGGTATACTGTCATCTCGTATCGCCACGTATCGGGACCAAATTACTGGATCTTTGACACGTCTGACGAAAAACTTATTTCTTGTGGGACCCATTTTCATACCCCATTTAGCTGGCCCTCATTAATTGGCTTATTTCCTTCTTTCCCGTTGCCCCCTCAAAGGGCAATAATCAGGTGTGGACGACCACTCACATCCCATGTTCACCAGATGAGTCACCAGCCGCACATCGTTTATTATAATTTGGTTGTTAATTTGTTTATTCAATTTGTGATAAATTACACTTTGACCCCCATAAATGAGTGAATTTAACTTTTCTGCCCCATAAAATATAAGTTTTTCATTCTTTTTCCATATTTTGAGGGTGCAAAGTGCTTCACTAATTTATTTTTAGGAAGTAAAATGCAAGTTAAGCCATACTTGAATTTTAAACGATTTATCCTAATTTGATTCAGATAAAGCTCTCAATTTAGATATGTATACAAAAATATAAATATATCTTACATATATATATTTTTTTAAATCAGGGCATCCACCATTAACTATAATAATTAATCCTCTGGCAGAATTGTGGGTATTTTAAAGGGTGAGACAACTGATTATGAGATTTAAGGATACTCCATGCCCAAAGTCAAGATTCGAATCCCGTGACATTGATTAAGGATGAATAAGTCTCTCCCACTCAACCATGCTCACATGAGTATATCTTATATACGTACTTATGCAAAGTATATAGAATGTTAAATCATCTCACATCGAATAATCAAAGATGTGGAGTTCAATATAAATGGCTTGGCTAATCTTTTCTCTTGAACTAGCTTTTGGAGGTTGAGTTAGGCCAAGTTCATTAATTCAACATGGTATCAGAGCGGATTCTATTCTAGGGGTCTGTCTCTCCATCCCTATCTTCATTTAACGCTCCAGTTTATTCTGCATATTCTGCGTCCCTGCGAGCGACGGGGATGTGTTAAACTATCCCATATCAAATAATCAAAGATGTGGAGTTCAATATAAATGATTTGACAAACCTTTCTTCTTAAACTAGCTTTTGGAGTTGAGTTAAGTCAAATCCATTAACATAAAACTTTCTTAAATAAAATTATAATTCATTCCTTTTATTTTTTTCTCATTTAACACCAACTCAAGAAAACTGATATAGAATCTCATTTGAAAAAATATCTTTAACCTTCCAAAAAATCTGTATAGTTAATATTTAGAAAACATTCTGGGTAATTATCTGTTCTTCTTATTTACCCACAAGCATTATAACTTCTCAGTTCTCACAATATATCCCAGGGGGCTTTTCTTTTTTTTTTTTGAGAAATTCCCAGGGTGCATTTAAATATTTTTATTTATTTAAAGGTGCAAAGTGGTTAGTTTATATAGTTATGGGGTGCAAAGTGCAAATTGCCCATCAAATTATGATCAGATTTGATGTCGGACAAAGTTTTGGGTCGTGATAGTTGTCTCGATATTATTTATGAAAGATTGGCCAATGGCCATGATTGACTGTGGGTGCGTGCTGCTAATTTCATGTAATTTTCCTAATTTAAGTGTTAATTGCCATTTAAGACCAATCACTTATTTTTCTGTGTTTTCAAAACATGTCTTTTTCTTCGAAATACTTTGTTCATTTATTAATTTCTTACTGACTAATTTAGGCCGAAAATAATCTATTTAGGGTTGATACCTTACATAAAGTTAATTACCATTATCATTTCTAATCTTGTCATAATAAGATATGAAATTTATATAAGTGAGATTTTTGTCGGCTGAAATCATAGTAATTAAACATGCATTGAAAGTTTCATTTGTTTGCTTCAAATTCAATATGGATAATTGGTTTAGGAATATCTCTCTTTGATTCTGATCTACGGATATGGATACAATGCGATATAGATACGGTGATATGTATTTTTTTCAATATTTTATACTAGAAAGATATCCGACACGACATAACACTTCAGAATAGTTTTTTTAAAAACTTTCCATTCATAAAAGATTAAGCAAATGAATGAATGCTATTGATAAGCCAACTCAATTTACATTCAATATGGTGGTTGTAACTTGTAACCATTATACCAAAAATCATTTATGATTTCTCTCACTGTCAAGAGTTCTTAATATTTTGAATTCTTTATTAGTTTTTGAAATTGAATTGAATTGTAGTGCTTCAATTATCTCAAAAAAGTTCAATTTTCTTAATACTTTAAATTCTTTAGTTCTTGATATTGATTTGCAGTGTTGCTATGGTCATGTTATCTTGATAGGATTGAATATATGAAAGACTTTTAGATTCTATAGCTTTTAAAACTAAAAAGGCTGAATAAAATTAAGAATCGCGATCCTTTTACAAAGTTTTGTTCAAACGAAAAAAGAAAAACATCTTTCATTCTAACTATTAGCATCACTGCGTATAAAAGAAAATAAACGGAAAAATTACTAGTCATTCTACAAATGTCCTCATCATCTTACAGCTTCTGTATCAAGCTAAGAAAATCATGAAAATATTTCATACATTAACTGGCATATTAATATAGCATGAATTTACACTTTATGGAAAATATAACTCATCATCTTGACCTAGTGACGAGGAGGAGATCCCATAACCATAAAGATTATGAGTTAGTCTTCATCAGTTGAATTGTACATGGTGCTCTATAAAACACGGATACGACATATATTTTATTTGATATATATTTTACACTAGAGAATTGTCTGACACGGTTGTTGGACACAGTATCGGACACGACACGACATAATAGGATATAATTTTTCGAAATGTCTGTAATATTGCTTTATTTACTATAAGTGTATGATATAATTGAAATTTTACACACTTAGAAAAATAGAAAAGTACATAATAAAATTTAATAGTTCAAACCCGAAAAACTGGGAATAATTTGGAGGACAAAAATGTATTTTACCCAAAGCCAGAAAAGAAAAATAATTATTGGTGGAGCATGTAGAGCTCGGTTGAGCTCACCGCAGTGGATAAGAACTCGTAGTTAACTAGTGACGAGGGTAAATCGGGTGGGCATGGGTGGTGTGGTGGGGTGGGGTGGGGGGGTTAGGGTGGGCTCATCAATCACACTCATCATACAATTGATTTAGTGAAGGGACAACATTTCTCTTTCTTTCTCTTTCTCTCTCTCTCTCTCTCTCTCTCTCTCTCTCTCTCTCTCTTGATTTCTGCTCTCTTATTATTCTGCACCACACACACACACACACATCTCCATTCCCACGAACCGACGCACTGCCTTTCTCCTTATCTCTCTCATCCCTCATTCTCCCACCGGTGGCACGCCGTCGCCGTCGCCATCGGCTAGGTGTCTGATCTTGCGAGGATACCGGCCGGATCTCTGGGCTGATTGTTCCAGCGACCCTTCATATTATTTCGCCGCAAACCCTCATTACTTCAATTTTTCTCAACCTGGGATCGGTAAAGATCGGGCCTTTATTCTTGTCGTTCTCGACTAATGTACCTGTGATACAAGCATTTTGCTTTGAGTTTCTGTCCCGGAGAACAATCTCGGCTTAAATCTCCGCACAATTTTGACTCTAATTACGTCTAGATTTGCGATTCACTTCTGTTTTCGTCTCTTTCCGAGCAGCTGCGCAATTTCGATTGCTTAATACGTCCATTGCGAGAGATTCAATTTTTTGAGATCACGACTTCCGTCGTCCCAGGAAACTACAGGCAGTTGATTTAGTGTGCGGCGGTTTATGGGTTTGTTGGCATGTGCAAAATAAAGGCTTGTGAGGAGAGCAATAGGAGAAGGTGGGGTATAATGGGGCTCAAAACGGGGGCGCTTGGGGGAGATAGATTGGAGAAGCTGAGGAATAGTGGGATGGTTTCGCGCTCCAGGATGAAGCTTTGGATTATAAGGGCTACAACTTCGATTTTGTTGTGGACTTGCTTAGTTCAGTTAATGGCATTGAGTGAAACTTGGGGGCCTCGGGTGTTAAAAGGTTGGCCCTCTTGCTTTTCACAAGAATCCGCTGCTGCTCTGGATGTTCATTCGACTCCTCAACTTCCTGTTAGAATTCTTCCTCCCAAAAGTGAGTATTCTCTCTCTCTGCTGTATATTTGTGGGTTGGTGGTGGTGAAAATTTCAGGTGATTTGGTGTGGGGATGTGTTTTTGGTTGAAGTGACAGTTTGCTCTTTTGAATCTAATGGTTATATTTGAGAACTCTGATATGTAGCTCATATATAGCATATGTAATTTTCATAAAGAGATTGCTATTTCGGTCAATTCTGTGAAGTATTTTCTTTCCAAAACAAGTTCAATAATTCATTCTCAAAATGACCATGTCGCAGGCGTGTATTTTGTGATTTCTTGAATGCTTTTCTATTGCTGTTTTGTTGCCACTTAGAAATAAATCTGGTTTTAATCTATGATTTGGATCACATTTTTGTCTAATAGGGGTTTACAAAAACAATGGTTACCTGATGGTTTCGTGCAATGGAGGGCTTAATCAGATGCGTGCTGCGGTGGGTTCTATTTTCACGATCAGATGACACATTTACACATTATTTTCATCATATTTTAGCTCTTTCTAACTATTTTCCCTATCTTTTTGCCTACAGATATGTGACATGGTTGCAATTGCAAGATACCTAAATGTTACATTGATAGTTCCTGAACTAGACAAGACTTCTTTCTGGAATGATCCTAGGTCTGTCCCTCTGCTGATGCCCATAAATCTTGAAATATGTGAGGATTTATTTGTCCAGCCTAAAACAGAATGCTTTAATTTTTTGCAGCGAGTTCCAAGACATATTTGACGTCGATCATTTTATTACATCCTTAAGAGATGAAGTTCGAGTACTGAAAGAGCTACCTCCAAGGGTGAAGAGGAGAGTTGAGCTAGGAATGATCTATACTATGCCCCCAATTAGTTGGTCCGACATTTCTTACTATCATAATCAGGTCAGCAAATTTCTATGCCTGTTTGCTTTGATTTTTTTTGGTATTTAAATATTACAGCTTAGTCATTTTTTATATGTTGTTGCTGCAGATTCTTCCTCTGATTCAGAAATATAAAGTTGTTCATTTGAACAGAACAGATGCTCGTCTTGCTAACAATGATCAGCCCATGGATATTCAGAGGCTCCGATGCCGAGTAAATTTTAGTGCACTAAAATTTACTCCACAGATAGAAGAATTGGGAAGAAAAGTCATCAAAATACTTAGGCAAAATGGTCCTTTCATAGTCCTCCATCTCAGATATGAAATGGACATGTTAGCCTTTTCTGGTTGTACTCAAGGCTGCAATTCAGATGAGGTGGACGAATTAACAAGAATGAGGTATTAATCTTTTCCTGTATTTTAGCAGTCTGTGTATTAGTATTTTGGAAATATTGTTTATTCATATGCTAAATTATACCTCCATTTCAAGATATGCCTACCCATGGTGGAAAGAGAAGATCATAGATTCTGATGTGAAAAGGAAAGAAGGTTTATGTCCTTTGACACCTGAAGAAACTGCACTCACTTTACGGGCATTGGATATTGACCACAATATCCAGATTTACATAGCTGCTGGAGAAATATACGGTGGGCAAAGAAGACTATCTACTCTTACTGCATCTTATCCAAATCTGGTGAGTGGATCAACCATTAGAGCTATCCCTCTACGTTTTATGGAAAAGATCATCTTTTCAACATTATAATATTAATTATTCTGATTATGCCAAGAACAGGTCAGAAAGGAGACACTATTGGAGCCTTCGGACCTTAGGTTTTTCCAGAACCATTCATCTCAAATGGCAGCTCTTGATTATCTCGTTTCACTTGAGAGTGACATATTCGTTCCCACATATGATGGTAACATGGCTAAAGTTGTTGCAGGGCATCGAAGGTATGATCATCGTAAATAAGTGGGCCCCCGTCAAGTTAATATTTTTCATTAACCCTTTTTTCTGTAACTTTTTTCTCTCTTTTCTTGATTTGCAGATATCTTGGGTACAAGAAAACAATTTTGCTGGAGAGAAGGCTGTTAGTTGACTTAATAGACAAGTATAATTCCGGTTCGTTGAGTTGGGACGAATTCTCTGCTGCAGTTAAAGATGTCCATTCTGAACGAATGGGAAATCCAATCAAAAGGTCTGTTATTCCCGATAGACCTAAAGAAGAGGATTATTTTTATGCCAACCCATGGGAGTGTTTGCAACCGTTAAATGAAGACGAACATTTACCACTAAGTAATATTTGAGCTATTTGAGGCTTTTTCTATCGTTGGCGGTAGTGTTGGGTTAAAATCCATGCATGCGCCTGTGTTTTTGAAGGAGTTAATAGTGATGATCAAAGGGAAAAAGATGGGATTTTGATTTAAATGAGGCTTCTTGAAGTTTGAAGAGAGTGGGAAATGAAAATTAAGAGGTTTTGGAGCAGCAGCTGGATTGATTGGATTACTTTGTTCATTTTATTCAAGTTAATAATACAATTCATGTATAGAATTTACCCTGCCATTTAAGGAGGGGTTTATATTAACTCGTCTTCGCTGTACACAAAGAGATGCAAATATAGATTAAGTTTAATGCAACTGTTCCTTGAGCCGATTTTAGCTTAATTTTTTGTCATTTTTTTGGGGATTTTGTTTCTAAGGTTCGATGATGAATATATTAATTTTCTCTTTTTTTTTTTGGTTCTACATTTCATTTATATGGGTCGAGCTGGTCGGACCACTAAGGTGCAAAGTTCTCTCTACCAATCGCAGTTGTGTTTCTTGGAACTCGAACTCGAAACCTATGGTTAAACATATGACCGATCTACTACGTTACGCGGCTCAGTGATTGATGAATATATTGCTGATTTGTTTGTTTATAGTGTATATTTTACTCATTGTAAATTCTTGGAAGTTTGTCTGTTCATCATCTCCAGGGAATTATGATTTATGAAGTTGACTGAGAATTTTTTATATTCTTAATGTGGAATTTTCCAGCTAAATTTGAGTGTGAAAAGGATGTAACTAGTATTATTTCATTCCTGGAATATAGCATGAAATATTCCATGAAGCATGTTCTGGTAGTGATTAGAATTCGTCTGATGTTGTGGTCAATTCTTTATTTTATGGGTTTTTTTTTTAATTATTGTTATAATTGTAGATAAATTCTCACTAATTATTGATTATTATGATTTTATTATTTTATATTTCATGATTCATGATGCCATGAAGAATGTCGATGGTCAAAAATTGGAATTTGAAGATTTTATGGAATTTTTCATGCAGCATATGGCAAACCCTCAATTTGCAATTAAATATGAGATAATCCTGTGATTAAGAAACTATTACAAGATTTTGACAGCAATAAAATAAAATAAAGATAGTATAATTCTTTATTTAGTAATAATGGAGTTTCATAATGCTCTCTTTATTGATAACTATTTAATTCTCCAATTATTGATAGCTACTAATTATATAATTGAGCTCTATTATCTATTCCATAATTAGTCTTAACTTCTAACAACAGATTGGATGGATGCTACATCTTCTAAGGAATAATCACCCACTTTCTAGGCATAGACAACTCTAAAAGTCTATGCAAATTATAGGTTATTCAATTTCTTGAATTTAATTTGATTCCTATAATCTGTATTTCAACTTCATTTAGGGAGTGTTTAACAAAAAAGCACTTTTTTTTAGGGATTTTGGGTTTCCAAATATTCTCAAACTTCTACTAAATTTAAACAGAAATAAGCTAGAAGCTAGCATGCTAAATTCTCAACTGATTTTTTTAATTAAATAAAACTTTATTGATGAGAGTAGTAAAAGTGATTTTTTTTTTGTACTTTCTCAATTGTTTCCAACTTTAGCTTCTCCAAAAGCAATTAAGTTTGCAATACCATGATCTCAAAAGTAGTAGTCTTAGAGTTCATTTTATTAAAATGAGAATTTACGAACTATGAAAATTTGAATTAAGTCCAAGTATTAATTAAGATTATGAATTAATAAATTAGTTTTAAATTCTAGAATAATAGATAAGCTTAGAGATTAGTGTATCATGAAGAATTCAAGAAAGGAGATCCCAAGAAAATAAATGTTTTTTGCATGAAATTTAGTGTGGAAATTAAAGTAATTTGTATGATCCAAGAAGCCTAGCCTCGAGGTCTACAAATCATGGCTTTTTCCCCCTGTTTTCTTGGGTCTATTTACATTTATATTTGTGAAAAAAGGATATGATTTTGAGAAATATATTATTGAAAATGAAAGGTTGCTTCATAAATACTCCAAAACTAAGATTAAGAAAAAGCATTAATTATAGGGTTGTTCTTCACTTCTAAGTAATATGTATGCTCCATTTTTCAATGACACTGATAGCTAAGTTTGTATATTATTCTGCAGGAAGTATACTGTAAATTTTTATACTTATTAGTTACTAAGGGATAATTACAAATAAAACCCTGAGGTTAGGTTTTTCCATTTTTGAAAATATCTTGGAACTTTGAAATATTACACAAAAAACCCTAGTCAGCTAAAACTTTACAAATACCCCCTTGAAACATAAAAATGTATACATAATATCCCTTGAAGAACCTTACAAATCATCTCTGTAGGGGTTAAGTATAAGATTACAAAATTTTAGAATATTTTTCATAAACGGCATAAATTTCAGGTGTTTTCGTAACTGTCCGTAATCCGTATTACTAATTCAAAGTGATTGTTATATTCGACTTTCTTGATAGAATATTGGAAACGTACTATCTACATAGCGTAAAATAAATTCTACTTTTAACAAGTACAGAAATAAATAAATAAGTTTTTCTCGGATTAAGAAAATTAATAGACATTTTTTCCCCCTTTTTCATTTTTCTGAAATGGTAGGGTCAGTCTGAATTTCAATCCAAAACCTCTCATGGTTCGTCTGAGTTTGGTCTTCTCCATAGGTCCATGTTCGACACAAAAATTAAATATTCTCGAGTTATGAAAGTCTTTTTTATATTTATTAATTATTTAAGATGTATTTTAACGATGTTATATTGGGTGTAGGAGATGAGATGCTAGATCTCATAAACGTGTTAATGATGGATTTTGAAATCAAATAGATAAAATGATAGTAAAAGTTAAAGTTTCCCAGATAACTTAAGTGGTAGCCTAAGTAAATTAGAATCAACTTTAACCTAAACGTAGTTTTTTTTTTTTTAAATCAACTCAAATTCTGACTTGTTTACATGAAAGTATATGTCACTAGTTCGTTGTAATGAACGAAATAAAGAGAATTAATAAATTAGGTTTCATTTGATCTAATGCACGGATACGGATACAGGATCACAGACATGATAAAACACAATTTCTTTTCAATATTTAGCACTAAAGATGTGTCTGACATGATATTGATATTCGACACGACACTGTATAGTAATTATTTTAGAAGTGTTCATGCATCATAGGATTTCACTATGCAGTTTTCTTTATGATAGGAAAGTTAACTTCAGAAACTGTAATCAATCAACAAAATCAAAGGATATATAACAAGGTTAGAGATACTCAACCTTTTGAGCTTGTATTCATATAAATTTTAATTTTACCCCGATAAGATGCAATTTATAATGCTATACATAGGTTCTGATAATTAGATAAGGGCCAGTTACAAACCCCCAAAGTTTCACGTCGTTTATGAAAAATACCCTAAAACCTTGAAATATTACGAAAAACACCTTGAGGTTTGCGAACCATAACAAGTACCTCAAAAACTAATGGAAGATCATTGACTTGGGGAGTATTTGTAAAGTTTTAAAGTTTCAGGGTGTTTTCAGGAGATTTTTCGTAATTATCCCATTAGATAATTGTGCCCCCCCCCTAAATGCCAAACGGAGCAATTGGGTTGGGAGAATCACCTCCAAATTAGCCTCTGCAACACCCAAATCCCGAAAAAGAAAACGAAAAACAAAAAAGAAAAGTAAATGCCAAAAGGACATTACTTCACAATAAGTCTAACATCTGTTGCACTTCAATTATGTATGCTAAGTCAGAGAGTTGAGAAGGCAATATTTATTGAAAACTCATTAATAACAATCCAAGAAGATCATCAATGTAAATTCACTTAACAAGAAAATCCAACATTTTGAAAATTTGAAAAAATGGTATAAAAAATTACATTAATGAACTTAAATTTCACAGACCTTGAAAACAAAACAAAGGCTTCTCAATGTCAGAGTGGAAGCTCTCTATTGTACAATAAATAATAAAAATAATACAAATAGTATATAAATAAGGATAAATTTTTTTCCTGATTGAGAAATCTGTGCATCCCAAGACTTCAGGAGGAAAACATATAGAAGAAACAAATATACATGTACATTGGTTCCTGATTTTCAGCTAAGGCAAGGTGACAGTGATCAACCTTTTTTAGAAAGGAAAAGGGAACCCAAAAAATGAAGAAATAAAACTACAAAAGAATATAAGTCTACTACTTTTACACTAGAAGTTTTAGGCATGATGATCAGCTAGTTCTCAGTCTCTTTAAAGCGTGCCCGAAATCGTCCCCGGTACTTGCAGCTCTAGAACGTGGTAAGCCAGCTGGAACATCATCTTCCTGCAAACAGTTTGCAATATTTATGGTATACAACATTATGAAAGCTCAAAATTCTAGAGTAGGATAATTGAGACAGTTAGACCGTGAGTATAAGACGGGGTTAATTACACCGTCCTTCTCTGTAATTATATTTAGATTACACAACTTTTCCTCTTGGAGTTATATAATTCTTATACGCAATGGTAACATACTTGGAGAGTTGAACACTTTTCTCTACATTTAGCTTTGAAAAGAGGGGGGCTGGGGTTCAGTTTTGCTTCATCTGCTTAAAATAAGAAGCTAGAAGCACATTGGGGGGTTCTATTTTGAGCTTCTAGGTTCTCTTTTCTATGATTTCAAAGTGCTTTATTTTCTTCTCGAACACTTCCCAACTTTTGCTTCGCCCAGCATAAGTTTTTGAAAACACCCCCTTAATTATATGCAATGATAAACAGGGCCGGAGTAATTGTGGAGGTAAGTGATAAGGGATGTACATGTAATTTTGAAATTAAGAGGATAAAATTGTGTAACTGCGCATAATTAAAAAGTTACGATACAATTATGAGAATAGTGAAAGAAATAAGTTTGGGAAGCACCTTGGCGGTGGATGCTGAAGATTGTGGGATAGCATTAGCTCTCTTTCCCAGATCAATTTGCACCGAGATGCTGGCCTGTGATAGGTCCACCCCAGAACTCTGTAGTGCTTGTGTAAGGGTATTCAACAACCTGTTCAATACAAAGATATCAAGTATTATTCTAGATGTGCAAATTTATGAATCTTGTTTTCCTTAAACAGGGAAACAGAACTCACCCTTGCGAATACACGGTTGAGATGTTAATAGTACCACTTTCAACAGTCGGTTCTTGGTCTTTCGTTTTATTACCAGCATCACTACAATCAGGTGTACATGATCTGTTGAGCTGAAACTGAGAAGGAGGCCATGTCATGGTTTTATCTGTATCAGATGCTTGCTTAGGTGAAACTGGAGACGTTCGACCAAAATTGAAAATGTTTGGATGCACTGGAGCTGCCTTAGTTGTGGCAGAGCTTATATCTGAATCTACTAATTTCTGGCCATTGACTGGGGAGAAAACAGCTTTGTTCTCATCAAACTTTGTAGGAAATATCGATGAGGGACCCGAATCAGTGTTTGCTCCACGTGGGTGATCGATGAAACCTTCAGCTATGTGACAGTTCCTCTGCTGACAGGAAGTATTAAACTAATTTCAGTATATATTTGAATTATATTAGTTTTTAGGTGGAATAAAATGTCTTGTGAATGTGAAATTACCCATTGCATCATCTTTGATGGTTCATGATTCCAGACATTGTAGGAATTTTCAAATCTGTTTACTTTCTCTTGTAAAAACTGAATGTAGTCAATAACCTGAAATTATGTACTACTTTAGTTTCAGATTCAGAAACTATTTAGTTAGGCTAGATAAGATATTTATATTATGATCTCGATTTACCTCTAACAAGAATGATGCCTTGTCTCTCTTCTGGTCACTGTTTGGAATGATCTCTCTCAGCTTCTGAAATCTGCACAGAACACCGAATGCTATCTGATCAAGTAGTTTAGAAAGTATGTACTTTGTGCCCTCATATTTTTTTTCGTTTCGATATAGAGAAACGCTTTTTAGAAAGTAAACATGCCTGTCATTAATCTTGCTTCTCCTACGTTGTTCTGTGGCTGAGTGTTTTGACCGAGGTGTGTTAGGTCTCTGCTCTATGGTCTTTGCTTCAATTTTTACAGACACATTACCTGTCAAACATTAATTTGATCATATGAAAATCGAAAAACACAGTTGAGTCGAAGCAAAAGTATATCTACATAAATAAAGCAAAAAGGAATGACAAAGAACCTTTGAGTTGAGATGAGGGCTCTCTTTTGATGCTAAACTCATCATCGTCATCGTCATCATCCTCTTCTTGGTCATTCTTGGCTGATGTTATCATATCCAAGAAACTTTGGTTCTTCTGAGATGATGCTGGCCTGCTAAAAGAGAACAGTTGAAAGTGAAAAATGTTTGGTGTTGATGATTTCATTTGACAGGAGTAAGTAGATTAAAAATACTGATGACCAAAGAATCTAAGGAAATAAACAAATTGGAGAGAAGAAGTCACTGACTGAGAGGATGAGAATGAGCTGAAGGTCGCGGTCATGTTCTGCTTATGGCTAGAAGATGATTGTGACGGATTTTCCAACATCGACGTCCATTGCCCTCCAACAACATTTACACCTGCTTCTGCTAATAAATCAAACACTCAAGACATTGGTGAAAAGTTCAGAATTTCATATTTAAGAAAAACACAAGTTAATGTATGCAAAATACCTCGCAGAATATGTCTTTCTGCGGTATTAATATTCTCCTTCCC
This sequence comes from Verbena officinalis, assembly GCA_958496215.1. Lineage (NCBI taxonomy): Eukaryota > Viridiplantae > Streptophyta > Magnoliopsida > Lamiales > Verbenaceae > Verbena > Verbena officinalis. The sequence goes on from OY292385.1 coordinate 6,777,594, forward strand.
TGTCTTTCCCTTTTTAACAGAAGATTCTTCCCACAACGTGAAACCACTCCCTGCATAAGAACTGCCATTTGAGTTCTCATCATTTCTGCTCGTACTACTTGCCTGTGCAGCAAATAAGCTGCTGCTCTGATCTGGCTTTAAATTAGCTCTTTGATTGAAATAAGAAATGCTGTAAGTCCCGATTCCACCAGGGAGTATATGTTCCACTGAGGCAGGATTAGCTGCACCTGTCACTGGCGGCAACCTTTCAACAACACCACTCATTCCAGCTTTGTTTTCTTCTTTGCTCGTGCTCGGATTCTTACCAACTCGTTCCAATGGTTGTAAGAAGTCGTGAGTTTTAAGGTAGCCACCTGAAGTTGAAGCAAAAATAAGTCGAGAAATTTAAAGAATAAATAATGACAAGAGTCTGTAAAACTCATAAGAGAATCATTCATTTATTCCACTTCCATATCCAGTTTTTATATGTTTCAACAATAAGGCTCTTGGATAATTCCATCAAATTTACACGGCCTAAAAAGTTATTCTGGGATGTTATCGTAGTCCATTAATACTATCAGTTAGAACTCATCATTAGATTTCCTGCTAGAAATTTTACAACAGTTTAGAAAATCCAGAACTCAGATACCATACTTTATATATGAAAAAATGTTAAAAGTTTTTCTAATCATGACTCTTCGGTGCCTTGTCATACTTGACAACTCTTTCTATTTTAAAGATTAACCTTCTTTCTGAATTAATTTACTAGCCCTTTTATAATATTTCAATTCTGCCAAGTCTCCACGTGAAAACATAACTTAAATTATTGACTTTTACTACCTTCAAATACGGCCAGCTCTTTAATCTACATAATTAACTAAATAATTTATCTGAAAATAAGTGACTATATTATGAAGGAAAATGTCGAAATTGCCCATGATCAGATGACCAGGCTGCTAAGTTCTAATCTCTCCCTTTTTGGATTTGGCAATGTCAGCCTATTTGCAGCGATGGCCCACTCTGAAAGACAAAGCCCAGATCTAACATACGCCGATGGGGTCACGGGCACAATAACTGCGCCACTCGTGGGTTGCCCTCGGATATTTCCTCTTCCCCACCCAACAATCATGCAAAAATTACCAAACCCCACAACTTCCCAAATCCCGCAAAATTCTATCGACCAATCCATAAAGGTTTTTTTTTTCGTTTTTCATTATTTAAGTAAGGTATTATAATATTTTTATTTATTTAAATTAGATTCAACCAATTAAGGGTCTAAATAAGAACAAACTTTGACATAAAAGTTTGAATAATATGGAGTAAAACTCATAATCCCCATAAAATTGTGTTGTTGATCTGGGACGGATAAGGCATCAAAATTCTGAATTAATTCGGAAAGGATAAACAAAGAACCTCTCTGAATTATATACAGCTTCCTATCAGCTGTGAAAAATGAAAAATAGAATAAAACCATGCAAAAATGGAATAACTGACATGAAGAGAGCTTAACTCAGTGCATGAATGGAAATCGAGGAATAATTACCTTGCGGAGGCGTTGGATCTTGTTGGGCATGGGGAGTTGATGATGAGTATAGTGAGAGAAAATCATGAGTCGCTTTTCTACCTGTTGTAAAAAAAACAAAGTCAGAATCAAACAAACAAATTCATAATTTGAAACTTCTGAAAAAATATATATATTATGGAGTGTAGTTTACAAGATTTACCTTCTGTTCCAAGCGGCCTTGATTGAGGCAATTCCATGTGTTCAATTGAGATTTATCTTCTCAATCTTCAGATTTTTCTGAGGTACTGAAAATGAGAATTTAGTTTCCAGTCCGAATCAGATCCGCCTCCAACCGTGAGATCGGAGGCGCACTACCGTCGATTTCTTCCTCTTCTCCGCGAAGATTGATTGTGAATACTTCCAAACAAAATTCAGCTCAATGTTGAAATTCAACTGAATTATGCATAATTCAACTCCAAACCGTAGGTAAAGAACGATGAGAATCGAAAAATTAATACAATTCTCTTAAATTTACGAAGGAAATCAAGCGAGAGAAAGAAGATCCAGAGATGGAAATTACGGGGCTATATATGCACGCACGCACGCATACACTGAATCAGAATTCAAGGTGAATAATGCATAATTCAGCTTGCAGATTCTTCAGAAACACACAGACACACACACAAAGCGTGAGATTGAAGTGATCGAAACAGTGACTTTCGCAGGATTGATGGTAGGCCCAGCTTGAATCAACACAATTCCCAAACGCCAGGTCCACTGAGAAAACCAAAACAAAAATTAAAAATTAAGGAGAGAAATACAGAGTTTTGAGAGGTGAAATGGAGGAGGTCTTCCGTTTTCTCTCACTAAATTCTCTCTCTAGAACTCCATTTTTTTTTTCTTCTTCTGGAAATGGAGAAATCTTCTTCCTTAATTTTTTATATAGAGAGATAGATACACACACATACAACGGGAGCGTAGGGTGGGGGTGAGGGGTGGAAGGAAAGGAGAGTGTTTTTTTTTTTTTGGTTCTTCGTTTTCGTTTCTCTACGAATAAGCCATTGTTGCTTCATATTTGATTTGTGCCGTTAGGGGGGGAAACGGCGTTTGTTAACGGCGTTGCGGCGGTGTAAACGGCGTTTGGCCGCTCACTGTCATGTACGGGCAATGCATCAGATGGAAAAATGATTACTATTTATTTATGAGAAATTTTATATTGGGTTTTTGGCGATCCCGATTAATACCTTTATTTAGTACACCTAAATCTCTTGGGAATCCAAGCCACTTAATGCACCACTAATTTAAAATTTATATTTATTATAATTTTAAACAAAGTTTCAGATTATAACATAGGGAATTATTAATAAATTAAAATAATAAAATTAGTCCTTTATTTTTGGTAAAAAAACGTCATGTATCATATGCTTCCAGCTGCAATGTATTTTGGATGAATGTGATCTTAAATTCTATATATATAGTAAATAATATAATTTAAATTCAATACAAACAAAAAAAAAAGAAATACAAAAAACTTTAAGTTAATGTTAGGGCATATTGTCCCGCATCGGCTTTGGCAACAATCGAATTTGTTTCAATGGCTACCAGATATTATTTTTAATATGGAGGCTAGGTTCGATTTCTTATAATGATAAAAGGTCGAATTGCGTGCATGAATTTAACCAAAAAAAAATCGGCTTTGGAAAAAAAAATTATTGATTTATAAATTAGAATCTAAGTGTAACTAGTATATATATCTCTTTTGGTCATTGATTTAGATCCAATTTCATATTAGCTCACTGCTCTGTGTCCCTTTATTCAGAATAAATATTACTCTGTTAGTACATTTACTATCACTTTCTGTATAAGGTTAGTTTCAAAAAGTATACATTACATACAATAGTAGTTGTGTTTCCAGAGAGACTCGAAGTCGAGACCTACTAACAGTATATATAAATCATAATAGTAGCTGCATTTCCAGAGAGAATTGAAAGTCGAACTCAAAACCTACCAATAATACATACTGGTATATGGTACTCTCGATGCATGTGCAATATAAAATTATTATTTTTTTTATAATATCTAAATTTAGATAGAATAAATTTATAAATACTAATTAAAAATTTATTTATGATAATATTAATTATTTTTAATATATTTATAAAACTTATGATATATTAAAAAGTAATTTTATAGTTAAAATAAGTTTTTAAAAAAATTAAACTATTGAAGAGTTTAGATAGGAAGAGTCAAAGAGAGGAAAGGGAAATAGAAAAGAAAAAAGAGAAAAAAATAAGTTAATCAAAGGGGAAGATAAATTATTAAATAGTATAGATAAATCATAATAACTATGTTTTTAGATAGATTCGAATTCAAAATATCTGATTAAACTAATATAGCACCGTTTTATTTTGATATGGATGGAGTGAAGCATAATATGTGTGTGCACGTGGAAGTGGACAACATCATAGTCATTTGGGAAAGACGAGGCACACACTGTAAAAATTGTATGCTTTGAATGGGCCAACTGAACTCACGTGTCTACTCACATACACACACTACTCACTAAGCTGACTTATCAACACTTAAAATCGTTCGTTGACCTTTAATATTATTACAACATTATTATTAATTATTAATAATTAATAATCCCTATAACCATGATTACTGCACAGATCCCAATTCATAAATTATCCTTTTTTTCCACTTACAGTTTTCTTTAATTCCCTCTTTTTGTCGGTCATTTAGAGGGAACATGAAAAGATAATATACCAATCCTTAACCTATGTTTTTAAAAATTAAGTACATTTTAGAAACATTTTTTATGGTGTAAATATTACAACTTATACTACATCAGGATAATAATAGAAATTTTGAATTTTGGGCAACGAAACTGTTAATAATAAGGAGAATTTTGTATTTTAGTGGTCCGACTTCGATCCAATTCTATCTATATAAATAGATTTCGTCGTTTCGAAATAAAAATAATAATAGTAGAAATTTCATTATTAATATTGCGTTGTGTAACTTAATTTTTTATCTTTTAAGTTCTTATATTTTGTTATCTAATTTTTTTCTTAATAAACCGTCGTTACAGCTATGAATAACTTAAGGATAATTTCGTGCAATTTAAAGTAATTACACAGAACCCTCTGAAATATGCGTCGTCGTTTGCAATTTTTTTCATCGGAACCAACTTGTAACTTTACACTTACCCCTAAGGGGTGTATTATGTATATATGTTTTAAGGAGATTATTATCTAAAAGAATCATTATATCGTATTGTGTCGTGTTCGTATTCATACATCATCACAAATCTTACTCCTATCCAAGTGATATTGCTTAATGGTTCAAAGATCTTGAGTTTGAGTTTCTGATATGCAGTTACCAAGTTCAAGTCTTTTGGAACCCAATTTCTATTAATAGAATAAATTTTATATTTTAGTAGTCTGACTGACTTGATCCATATAAAAAGACTTGAGAGCTAAAAAAGATAAATTGAAAGAAATATTATGACTAAATTTGAAGCATAGAAATTAGTTATTGGGAGGGTATGTTGGCTGAGTAAAGGCAGAAGTGTCACGTGCTGCAGCCCCTTTTCTCTGTAACTTGCGTTGCCTTTTCTACTGCACCGGGAAACGCGGGGCCTCCCTCACCCACGTGCTAGACCTTTCTCTCTCTACAATTACATTTTATTTTTTTTATTTTTTTTTGTTCTGTACAAATACATCTCATGTAGAGATAAAGATCCAAGACATTATCCGTGTCAGCCATAAGAAATTTTGTTTATAGAAATTTCATATGAATAAAATGTACATCTTACTAACAAAAAATAAGTAGGGTAAATTACATTTATAGCTTTTAGTAGTTTTGCTAAATTATAATGAGTAATTTTCTTAGTTAAAAAATTACCATCCCATCCACTGAAAAGTTTCTAAATTATAACTTGACCCCTTTGGTTAGAGTTCTGTCATATTTTTGCTCATGTAGGCAAATGACAGATATGAAATGACCGAAATAACTTGATGTTACTGCAGCAAACTATTATTTTCAGGTTTGTTATTTGTGATATAATTTTTAATTTTTGTGTTATTTATAAATATAATAAATTTTTGAGGGGCTGATGTAATTTTTTAGGAAAAAGTTTGGAGGGCATAATGTTACTGTAATATTGATAAGAATATTTCTGATATTTGTTGATATGTTATACCTAATTGATCGTTTTCTTACCTCTCTCTCTGCAGTTTAGGGACTAATTTGGGGCAGAATACTTTATTTTTGTAACTATAACAGGCAGAAAGTCAGGGGCGTTCCAACAAATTTTAACTCATCGTTATCTTTATGAAATCCAGTACATGTATATGAGAGACTATTTTGTAATATATCAAAAGTCTTATACTAAAGTATAATTTCACTAAACCACGAGATACATAGATATAGTTTGACAACCCATCTAACAATAAATTGAAAAGGAAAAAGAGAAAGAGAAAGGCCTAAAAAATATTTCTTTTAAAAGAAAAAAAGTGAGGTAGGAAGGAAGTAAGAAGGTATTATGAAGTACTGTCTTTCCATTGATAAAATTAAGTAGCAATTTATGGCTGTCGAATCTTGTGATTAGCCAATAAATGAATCGTATATAATAAAAGTTCCTTTTTTTTTATTTGTTGTTTCAATTTTTATTTTAAAAAAGCATGCTTGAGAAATGGGTTGTTTGTCTCCGACAATCAAGCTAAGCTTTCAAATTAATTAATTAATTAATTAATTATATGTAGAAGGTTTGCCCTAAACAACAGGCTGGCAATAAAAATTAAAAATCAGTCTCTTAGAATCAAAGGTTGCAGGAACATGGGTGATGCCACTCTACACAACACACAAACACACACACACATATATATATATATATATATATATATATATATATATATATATATATACTCTTTTTCCACTTCGTAGTTGGACAGTATATTCTCCATAACTTTGGAAGATGTTCGATCACAATTACCCTGTCTGTATCTTAGACTTTAAGTGCGAGATTGGGGGGATAATGCACAAAGTTCTCATAAGAATTGGAAGAAACGAATGTGAACTTGTTATTTCTACAAGGACTTTTGGCAAGGTCACTCTCGTGCCTCGGATCTAGAACTCTTTAAACGTAAAAATAAGCTTCGAACTTATTAAGTGTAATTTGAAATTCAGTTAATTCATAATTTAATAATCTTGTCGCGGCGTGACGTAGCCCATGACTGTCCCACACGTGTAGCACTTTGCCCTATAAGCTCAAGAGATAGCTCCCACATGTGTAGCACTTTGACCATCGTAGCATGCACTTAGCTCCCGCGACTGATGATCAGCTCTGATATCATCTATCACGCCCCAGACTTGAGTCTCGTTTGATGCAAGAATAATTTTCAAACCCACTAAAAATAATCTGAAATTGGATCTAAACTACTGTATAAAATGAATATCCAATATATATATACTTGAGTTCAACTTGCCTTATCCCAATGATATGGAACAAATGTGGGGTGCTACATGGTCATCCTAATTAGCTATGTTATGTCTAATAAATGCGGAAAACTGTCAAGAATCCCTTGATTTGGTAACCAGAAGGAGGTCCGATAACCACAAAAGTTACAAGTTCGAAGTTCGAAGTTCGAATTCCATGAAGGTAAATATTAGTATCTGAATATAAGTTTGAAGAATTGTAATTATATTACCACTTTACGACAATTAGAACTCATTTGAGGTGAGCAAAATTTGAAAAATCCAAGACTTTAAATTACACTTTATAGAGCAAATATAATACTCTAATAATTCCAAAAGTATTTTGACATTAAAAAGTACTCATAAGATATTTTAAATAATTTTAGAAATTATAGTTTCCCATTTCTAAACCGTATATATGAATCTCATCTAATTTGAACTTTAAAAAAAATGACAATCTATAGATACGTGCATGATTTAGTTTTATTTTGGATCATAGATAAGATATTTACGTTGCCTCCAAGCATATAGTACGTATGAAACTTGCTTATATGATCTTACAAGTTACAACTGGCTCATCTTATTTTGCTTGTGATCAGCCTCAAACTTTATAAAATGGAAGAAATAAAAATTCTAGCTTCAGTATGAAAAAATTAAGTTGGGAGGGGTTGCCCCTAATTGGACGTTTACAGTATCTGAGTCCGAATAAAAAGTTGTTACTATAATTTTGTAATAAAAATTAAAATTTAAGGATCTCTAAGTTATCGTCTTGCAACTATTATGTATTAAGGAAATCAATTTTACTACAGGATTCAAGTTTTTTGTCATAAAATGAACACAAAAAACCAATTATGAGTGTATACAATTACAAAATTACCCTTATATACTATAAAATCAAGGACCAATAATGATAATTCCCTTATTCAAATCTCTCCTTTCATGGAAGAAGCATAAAAAAAAAATAACCCAAGCTAGCTTCAAATAATTTGTCACACCACCACTTTTAATTAAACTATAAACTATAAAGGTCATGACTCATGATAATTAAATATATATATATATATATATATATATATATATGACCAAAAACAAAAAACCGAAAAAGATTAATAAAATAATGTGGTATTAATATTTAAATTAAAAAAATTGAGTTACTTCCCCTCTGGATTGGACATTCTCTTACTAAGGGTATCAACTTAGGGATCAGTTAACAATGATTATTTTGTTGGACCATGTTCTTAGGATTAGGATAACATTATTAACAGTTAACATTACCTTCCCACTTAATTTTTTTTACTTTTTTATTTTTAATTTTTGAAATTATATTTTAATAGAGAAAAATAGTTGGACACGTGGCGGATAGGCCGTGGAAGGCGGGGAAAGTCACGTGATTAAAAATATGTCTGCCTACCACGTCCCGCCTCCCGAATCACGTGGCCAACTAATGCTGTGATGTGGTGGGTCCCACCCCGTTTTAAGACTAAAGTTTTTCCCCTATTGGTGCTCTGGAGAAGGACTGCAGGGGTATTATGGTCATTTGAAAATTTTAATATGTCATAATTTTTATAAATGTATTAAAAATAATTAATATCATCGTAAATAAAATTTTAATTTCTATTTATTTTTTTTGAAGAAAAAGTAGCAGTATTATATCATAAATCATAAATTATAAAATTCGTTACATAGTCGAGAATATCACCTGAACCAACGCAGGAAAAAGCCGCATTCCTAACTAAAATGTGAACTATTTATAAATTTATGCTATTTAAATTTATATATTATTAAATATATATTTTGATTTTATATTGCACGCACGTTGAGTGTGCTATATTTATTAATTTTAATTCGTGAGGAAGATATTTACTATCGGATTACACACTAATAAAATAAGTATTTATTTATAATATATTTTACTTTAAAATATTGAGAAAATTTATTATCATTCCCATTACCAATTAGAAATTTGTGTTAGACTTTTTTTAAAAAACAAAAGTCTACACTTTAATCATATTACAATCCAGTAAAATTCATGTATTATTCAATCAGTTATAAGCATATTAAATAACTTATCATATACAAAGAAATACATGTCAATAATACACAAAATCATTGGGATTTGACCCAATGGCCACCAAATATTACTGCAGTGTGGGGGTCTGAGTTCGATTCCTTACAATGACAAGGGTCAAATTGTGTGCGTGTGTTTAAAAAAAAAAATACACAAAACTTTTACACAGAAGACTAATGCCCATAATAGTGGAACTCTCTCTTCACCGTTCTGCCAATAAATCCTTGGCAAAATTTGTGTTGGTCTTGATATTTATCCGACTAGTAAAATTCAATAGGACTTGAAGAACATAGGACATAACCACGTAGGTCATGAGTTCGAATCCCACTATTATGAGTATTAGTTTTTTCTATAGAAAATTGAGTAATATTAGTTTAGTTTATTGTATAAAATATAAGTCTTTTGTATTAATTTTTTTTTAGTTTCGTGACATAAATCTTCGTATAGAATGAGTAATTAAGCACGTAATTGACAGATTAAGTTTTCTATATGCTCTAAATGAAGTTAATTATGTTACTCACATATTTGTTATGAATGCGGTTTATGTCTTTGTTGTTTCGGGAGATATCCCAAGTTTTACTTGGAATTATGTAATTTTTTATTCTGTTTAATTAATGAAATCGTTTGTTCCTTAATTAAAATAATATAGAAAGTTTAACAAAAAAAATTGAACGGAAAAAGTTTGAAACTCTCTGCATACTAATATTATGAATTTGAAAGTTCAAATATAAATAAAAAATGTAAAACTGTCAAAAATATAAAAATTATTTTACAAAACTATGTTAAAATTAGCAGCTAAGAATTCATGAATTTATATTATTTAATAGGTGTATCTAATAACATACTATCCCATGAAAGAAAGAAGTCTAAACTCCAATTCATGTATGTACATGTACTCTATATTTTTTCCTAAATAAACAGACACAGATTTTGAGGGAAAAAAAAAACACTAAGAATAGAGAACAAACATTGCGAGTGAAGTCCATACCCATAAATTATTTAAAACTCTAACAATTGAATATTATAGCCACACAAACATAATATATTTAGATTAGAGAATTAGGTGAAATGTCATATCCTTTTCACAAAAAAATTGAACTGTAACTTAAAAACTGTAATGTATATTGTCACGGCCCGGATGGGAGACCGGTTGAATGCAATCATAAGTTTTAAATTCCCAAACGTAACCTGGTAATATGAAATTGGGTGTCCAAAACAGATATCTATTAGACCAGAAACGCGGCGTACTACGTTGCGGTGTGAAACTGACGACTCTAAAGGTGGCTCCTGCACATGTAGTACTTTGTCCCGCATATTTAAGAGTTGGCTCCCACGTCCCTAGCATTTGACTTTCGCGGCTGACAGTCGGTTCTGATACCACCTGTCATGCCTGGATTCCGGGCCCGTTGGACGACACGATCATGAGCTTCAAATTCATTGAACGCAACTTGAAATTGAGTCTAAACCACTAACAAAAATGATATATATTGATTACACGTGAATTCTAACTTATAAACTAATTTATTTTCTGTTATATCACCGATTTTGGATAATTGCTCATATTATTAGGGCTCTATAAATAGACACAATCACGGTGATACCGATACAAAAACTATATAGACATAACGTCATAATTTTTTTTTAATATTTACTACTATAAAAGTGTCGATATCAGATAATATTATATGAGAATATGTTTTTAGGAATATATATACATCGTAAATTAGAAGTAATTAAGTAATTGTGTGGGGGAAAAGGTCAAAAATAAAGGAATAAGGCACGTGAAGGTGGTGGGGTCGTATTAGTGTTTGGCCCTTTTGCTCATATCTACACACGTCCTTCCACTTTTATAATTGACATGACAACACTTCTAAATGAATTTCAATTCTTAAGATGTTGAGATGTTTAATACTATTCCAAGATTACAAACATAAATATTAATTAATATGTTTTAGGTGGGGAATTTATAACATAATTTGACTAATCTAATTATGTATATACTTGTTAATAAACAATTACTAAAAAGAGGAAAAGAAATGTAATATTTTTTAATAGATGTTTTGTTATATTATAATCTTCTTGAAATAATCATTAAGAATTAAATTTTAATACAAAGTTAATTTACTTTCGAGAGCAGTTTAAAAATACTTTGTAAATAAATTCTTCGTTTTTCTTTTTTAGTTTTTAAGCCCATTTATATTAGTCGAGTCGTGTCGGACCACTTAAGTGTAAAATTCTTTCTACCAATGACAGTTGTATTTCTAAAAATATTGGAACTCAAGACTTCTAATTAAGCTAGCATAGCGCCGAACCGCCAAATTACGTCACTTTATGGTAAATAAATTATTTGTTTTTATAGATTAAAGAATTATTCTTAAAAAATCATAAGTTTAAAGTATGAAAATGTTAAATTAATATATCTATGGGTATGAAAAATGATAAGAGAAGGCAAATACCCATTTATTTAAATAGAAGTATTAAGCTATACTTTGACATTAAAAAAAGAGTTAATTACATTTTATCATCTAAAGTACGACCATTCTTACTATTTATCATCTGATATTTTACAATTTAATGTTACCACAAAAAACTATTTTTTTAGTTACCATCTTAAATAATAATATTAATAAAAATATTATAATACTATCATTTGAGATAAATAATTTTTAATATTTTATCGCTTAATGTCCTTATTAATTTCACGTGATCGTCGGAAAAATAGGTTAGGGTGATAATTTTACATGATCAATACATATTATCGGCTCATGGCTCATTCGATTCGATTGTAATATAATTGAACAATATAAAATTTTAAAAAAAATTTACCAAAAAAAAAAAAAAAAGTTTTGTCCATTACGAATTTGAAGTAGAGGTGTAGACTGTAGAGTAATACGCAACACACGTGAGGTGAGAGGAAGAGACGAGAGAGAGAGGCAACAGGTCACGTGCGCCCATCCCCTGCCACACTGCTTGCCGGCTCGCGTGCGGTGGGGGCCATCACCCCCCTTCGCTATGTTTCGTCTATCCCGTTTAACGCCGTCAACCCGCCGTTATAGCTGGCCCTGTTGCCTTTATTTTTTCTCCCGAAAATGACTCTTTTATTTGCTACCGGAGATTATTTTATGATAACTAAGCCTATGTAGTTTCCGATGTAACAAAATATTTAACCTATAATTTAATAATTTCTAACTCAACTCCCAAAACTTAATTTAGCTTAAGAGAGGAGATTTGACACACGGGGCCACGGAATATGCTGGCAGGAATAGAACCCGCTTTGATACCATGTTGAGTTAATGGATATCGACCTAACTCCACCTCCAAAAGCTAACCCAAGAGAAAAGATTTGTCAAACTATTATATAATGAACATCACATCTTTAATTATTCGATATGAAATAATTTAACAATAATTTCATTTGTAAGGAATGAACTCATAACTGTTAGAGAATGCGAGTAGAATTCTCTCCCCGGACTTTGTTGTCGGATGAGCTTGAAGAACCTAAAACACCTAGCAATGTATGAGTAACTTTATTATCATTTTTACGAACAAATTAAAAAGATAAGTAAGAGAGTAATTGACTAAAAATATCCTTTAACATCCAAAATTTTATTACCAATAAATGATATATCATTTCATTCTTGATTGATTTTATACACCAGATTCAGACAATCAGTCTCAAAGTCCATATGTTTGCTCTATTTTACTTGCCATTATCATATTTATGAATTATTAATTATGTCACGGGGTGTATATAAAGATTTTATTTCTTAATCATTTATTCGATATCTTTGATTTCATTAAGGAAAAATTGCAAAATTGAGATACTAACTTTATTTATATATATCAGACTTTTTGGGATATATTTTTCTAAATTCGTATTCATGCCTCGTGATTTTTTTTCTTTTTTGATAATTCGATGGTTCGCTAAGAAGAAAAATTTTGTCTGAATGTGTCATATGTCGTGCATGGGATTCATCCATCCTAAACTAAATGTTATGAATTCGAATTTAATTTTGAGTATGAAGCAGTTTTAAAATTTCTGGTCAACTCTGCAATCTTTGTCATCATTTTACTAACAATTTACAGGTTTTATTGATAGACATAAATTGTTTGGGGCATTGGCTAGGCATCTTAGACAAGCCCTTAACTACGCAACTTTAAATAATGGTTGGATTTTAAAATATGGGCATTTGTAGCGAGAAATCTCTAAATTAAAGTTCTTGAATTTTTAATTGAACAAATATAGTGTAAATGAGTATGTGAATATTTATATTCTTATTTTATTTTCCCTAAGGAAGTTTAGAAAAATAAAGTAGGACGTCAACATTTGTGGGCACATTGCCAATTTTTCACGAGATTAATAACAAGAATAAATGAGAAAATAAAGCTGAATTTGTTGGTAATAACTATTAAATAAGTAACAACACAAATATTTCCTTTTGTTTTCTAGAGTCTATTTATACCTGTCGAGCCAAATCAAATAATTGAGAATTCAGTGGTGAAACTAGAATCTTAAAATCAGGAGATACACCAGACTTAAAGTGTGCATTATAAAATGATTAGGGAATTACCTAGTAAATAAAACGCTATATATTATGGAACAATTTCAAAAAAATAAAAATAAAAATACACTATATAAATAAAAAAAAAACTTTTCTATTGTACTTTTTTTTGTTTTATGTGTTAATTTAATAAGATACATTGAGTGTAGACGTCTCCATTCAACTAGTTTACCATATATTACTATCCAAGTGGAGGATTGAAATTAATTGAAGTTCAACTCTTTATAATGATAAGAGTCGAATTGTGTGTCACTGTATTAAAAAAAAAACCGAGTTCAGCCCTTTCAAATAGTTAATTTATAATTTGATATTCATTGAAAAAACCAACTATATAAATTAAAGATTGGATATAAATATTTTATTAAGAAAAATAAAATTTGGTGATCAATATTTGTAGCCCTAAATAAATAAATAAATAAAATAGAGGAGAGATTAGAAGATTATGGGCAAGATATGGTAGGCGCAAGGGAGAGCACGTGAGCTACAGGCGGTGCGTCGCTCTCATTCTCGTGACCGTGCCACGTGCTCCTCAACATTGAAACTTATGGGTCCCTCAGCTCACCTCAGCTCACCTTTTTTTTTTTTATTTTTTTAACCAAAAACCGATCAACCAAACGTAGGATTAAGAGAATCCCATCTCATAACATAAAAATTCAAATTTAAAAATTCGAAAAATACATCAGTGATGGGGAATATCTTGGAGAATACACGTGGCACATTCGTAAAAGAGGCAAAACGCCACGTGTATCTAAACCCGGGTCAACCCACGCTTGACTCAAGAACATGCTCGAGGGTCGACCATGGCTCATCCTGATATCCCGACCGTCACTACAATGTAGAACCTCCTGGGTGCCATATATCAACCCTTCAGGCTCGAGGATCGATATTCGACTCGCCAATCCTCCTAGAGCGTAGATCGAGGGTCGACCGCCTAGGGCTCGAATCTATCCCATCCGTGTACGGTCGACCCCGCAGCAGCCGCATTAATTGCGCCGTATCTACTCTGATTGCCTTCCGTACTCTGGATCTCCAGAAGTGACAGGCAATCAGTCCTGTCAGGGAATGAATCAGATCCGAGGCACAGGCATTAAATGCCCCACGGTCGAGGCCATACCCAGTAGGTATGAAGTCTCCCTATAAATACCCCCATCATTTATTATGGTAGGTAAGCTCTTCTAGTTAATTGCTCTGACTTCCATCCTCTTTTGTCGAATATCCTATTCGAAACTGACTTAATTCAGTGGAGAGGCTACGCCGGAGACAACCCCCTCCGGCCAAGTAATCCCGTGCTAGTGCTTTTCAGGTCATAGCCGAACCCCTATTTACAAATTCAACTGTCTGTCGAGGCCACGTGGACGACTCAGATCCCGTACCAAAATACGACATCATCAATCAGCAAGACATCAAAAAAGCCAACAAAAAGCTTAGAAGCTTCTAAATCTATTCTCCACAAATTTATCTTAATTATTACTGAAAATGTTTTCTTTTTTTTTTTTTAATTTTGGTTTGGATATTTGAATTTTGATATTTCCTTTTAGGTGTTACAATTAAAATACCTCTAGTTCCCAATAATACGTCTAAAATAGATTTTTCCTAACAAAGACTAAACCCGGGCCCCGTGATTCTTCTTTTTGATTTGCAATTCGGAATAAGTAAGCGAGATTTTCTTTAAAATCAAAGTTAAACCGTGAAGTCAAGAATAACCTTCAAAGGTTGCAGGTCGTCGTCCAGCTCCAGCACACCAGGACTTCAACTTTGACAAATTATATATATAGTACTGGTTGGTAGGGTATAAACGGATGTGGATAATATTAGATGTCTGATTACCATATCCTTATCCTTTTATGATTCGGATGTTTATAATCGGACACGGATAATATCCTCTTTAAAACGGATGTGGATAATATCCTCTTTAATCGGATAGAATGCAGATACGGACGGATATTGTATTTTCAATTATCCATTTACAGTTTTGTTAAATACTAATTATCGTATATTTATTTCCCAAGTAGTTATCATAAAAATATAAAAAAAAAATTCCCTAAGAACCCAATTTAAATTTTTTTAAATTATTGATATGAAATACTTCGTTAGAATTTTAAATATATTTATACATTTATAAAT
The DNA here is from genome assembly GCA_958496215.1 of Verbena officinalis. Classification (NCBI taxonomy): domain Eukaryota; kingdom Viridiplantae; phylum Streptophyta; class Magnoliopsida; order Lamiales; family Verbenaceae; genus Verbena; species Verbena officinalis. Next base: position 6,793,312 of record OY292385.1, read on the forward strand.
CAAAAATATTAGAAAAAACTATATAACTCATAAAAATAGATGATTTATAAAATCTTTCAATAAACTTAACATATATTTATGTATATAAATCAAATATGTTAGAAAACTTATATAACTCATATATAAATCAAAATATATGCTTATTGATATAAATAATAAATCATAACTCTATTATTTATTAAAAAAATATTAAATTAAATTTAAAGTACTAAACGTATATCAATTTGATAATTTATATAAAATTTCATAACCTTAGAATATATTTATGCATATATAAATTAAATATATTAGAAAGATTATATAATTCATAATAAAAAATATAGCATATGTAAACGGACGGATAATTAAACGGATCGAATGTATTACCATATCCTTATCCTTTTACTATTCGGATGTCTATAATCGGATACGGATAATATCCTCTTCAAAACGAATACGAATAATATCTTCTTTAAACGAATATGGATACGGACGGATAACGGATTTTCGTTTATCCACTTACAGGCCTACTGGTTGGATAGGAGAGTACTTGCAATTCTATCAAACATCTTTGATTGATAATTATCTAGTTATATATATATATTTCTGATAGAGATAGCATTAATTTATTGATGTTTGGTCCAATAGCCACCAGATATTACTCCAATATTGAAGTATGAGTTCGATTACTTGCAACGACAAGGGTGCGCCACTTAATTGACCTAGACTTATTAGACCTCAAAACATGATTTAATTAACCGAAACACGTCATTTTGATAATTATCCGTATTTGATTTGATACTAAAATAAATATCAATATTAATTAATTTGACTACGTAATTTTGTAATTAAAAATTTTAAATTCCAAAATATTAATAGAAAATTAAACAATAAATAATATATTAATTTAAACATATCACTTTGTAATTTGACGAAAATAATCCGTCTACAATAATATTTTTAGAGATCCCATATAAGAGGTAAGCTAATTTTACTTTTTTTTTCTCATGATAAATAAATTATATCATTTTCTATATAGAAAGTACATATTCATGGATGTGAGGTGATAATAATAATGTATTAATTAATTTAATTTAATTTATTTATATAGAAAAAGGAAGAGAAAAAGAAAAAGGTTTAGGGTTAGTAGTGGGGGCATGTGCACTCCTCTCCGAAATGACCTGTCGTCGTTAATTGGTCCTTTCCTTTTCATTTCATATCCAATTCATCTTTTTCATTTTTATTTTTTTTATTTATTTCTATTAATAGGCTTTTCTCTCTTCTTAGGATGACGTGGCACCAATGGTCACGTGCTCTTTTGACTGGTGCTTAGGGCCGTCACGTGGCCCCACACCCCTTCGACATGTGTGTGTAAATGGGCTTCAGACTCTGACTACTTTTACTTGGGCTGACCCACTTGCTAAAAAATTCTCATACTTTTAGTAAGCCCTATTCTCTTTAATCTTTTAATAATAATAAATTAATTAATGATTGAGGGGGTTTGCCAAGAACTAGATTAATACAACTTAAAAACACCAAAATTTTACCCCTACAATCTTTCAGGTTTAGTTTAATAACAAATTAGTTTCTCTTGTAATTTGCAAATTACCGAAACACTATGAGGTTTCATAATTCTTGTAATATCCTCGCTGAATTTTGGTTTTGTTCACACTACCAGAAGTATCTTGTCTCCTTCAGTCAATTGGTGTAAGAATCAATACAACTTAAAGCCTAATCAACATCGGCCGAAGCTTCTATTTTTTATATTTCACATATTTTACATGAATAATGAACTTTAAAGGGGCTTTTTATAATTAATGAAATAAAAAGGACTAATTTGTAATTACAACACCATACCTAAAGAATAGTGAATGTAAATTTCCCTAAAATTTAATATTTATATATCAATAAGATCAGTACATTATGATATGTTAATTGAAGAAATCCACTTAAATCTTTTAATCAGTTCGACTTAATATATTTAAGTCTTCTGGAATCCTCCCACAACCAAATTCAGTGTCCCAACCTTTTTTTTTTTTTTTTTTTTTTTTGGCATAATTTTAAACCAAAAAATAGTTAACAAATAGTGTTATTGGTGGAAGAACTCTCACCACATAGATTCTCTTATAAAGAAAGCCAGCGAAGAACTATTCATTGAATAAGGTAAAATAAATAAAATCTTATCAAGATCTCAATTCTCAAGTATACTAGCTCAATTATTATGTTTGATTGTGTAAAACAGTAAAATGCAGGACTAAAATGTTTTCAGATCAACACATAAAAATTAAAAATTTATATTTTTTGCCGCGACAATTTTACTATGGATTGATCTACCATTTTGTTGAATTCATCTTTATGTTCTAATATAATAAACGGTATATTTTCATTTCTAAATCAACCAGAACGATAAAATTAACCCTTTTAAGTACCTAAAACTCAAGAACACAGATACGTGTAACTTACAACTTTATTTTAAATATACATACATCTAAGGTTCGAACCCTAGCTTGTGCATGGAGCAACTGAGTTAGGAGGGTCGCTCTCAATTGGGCCTGTACAGTACCCGAACCCGGAAAAAACCGGGTGGAATACCAAAAAAAGAAAAAGAAAAAGAACTCACCTTCCGGCTTCCACCACTTCTCTATATTATAAAGTTCAACATAAAGTTATTTCTTTTTGTGTCCCTTTCTTCTGTAACAGAACAGTGTTGACTATTTCCTTCACAAATACATAAAAACATTCTCTGCACGAATCAGGCATGAGACTCGATTTCTGGAGTTGCTGAACATCACTTTTATGTGAGCATGTGAAATCTGGGATGGAACAGTAACCTGGCTTTGGAAGCTCCATACCACAAGCAGCCAATATAGAATGTGTAGCGAGCCTCGCAACTTCCTTAAATGCATCAACATCTGGAGAGAGAATAAAAATAATTAACTACAATTTCAATTAATATTGAAAAGAGAAAAAATTGTCGACTATATTGAGGTCCACAGACAAATACTGTATCTCTGTATGTATACTTGTGACTCTTGAGCAAGTTGACAGATACCACAAGAAGTTAATTTGATATTCAACTAGACAAATTATATGCCTTCAACCATATTGTAAATAATGAACAGCAGCAGCATAGTTCTGAACGGTTAAGCAATTAAAGAAACATTAGCAGAATAGAAGCCTTAATCAAGAGAGTATTTTGTAGTAGCTACTAAGTAAGAGAATTAACATAAAGCACATGAAGAGAAGGGAAGGCTTTGTACTTTGGGGTTTAATTAATATACCTATATATATATATATATATATATATATATATATATATATATATATATATATATATATATTAGAAATTCAAGAATTAGAAAGTTTTTGAACCATAATTGGAACCCATAGAAAGTTAGGGCGCAGTTTACTCGAAAACTACTTAGACTGTTACCGATAATTTCAACCTCCTGAAAATAAGTATCTCAGAAATATGAAGCATCTAAAGTGGACTTAAGTGCATATATACAAATAACCATACCTAATTTCTCCTCTTTAGTTTGAAGTTTCAAGTTGAGCTTTACAAGGGCTTGAATCTCACTTTTGGCATCACTGAATTGCTGGCTGTCAACACAAATTTTCTCCAACTTCCTTTTATCCTTGGAATGTTTTCCCTTGCTATGCGAGGAAGAGGTGTGATTAACCCCTTCAACAATATCTTTATTCAAAAGCACTGATTCTGACACGTCAGACATACTTGAACAAGCAGGATTTTTAAATGATTTTGCAGCTGGTAACGTCTCGCCACTTCTTACACTAGCATTACTAACATCTTCAGTCATATGCCTTCTGGAAATCTGTTTTCCAGAACTCGAACATGGTTGATTACAGAACTCCTTGCCAAGAGAATAGTAGTAATGATTTTGTACTCTAGTGTTTCCAGCACTGTTTAATCCATTTTGACGGCTATCTGTTGATATATTTAGTTTTCTTTTAGGAATTGACACCTGTCGTACAATGCTGGATCCTATACGACCCTTTTTGACTGAAATTGCTTTATCCAACATCTTCCAAGCTTTGTCTATCTCAGGTGTCCTATGGTCATTTGTCATGTCAGAAGAACTACACTGAGCTGGTGACTGCTGATTCAAGCAAGATGCCGAATCCCGTTTGGTTTTACCAGTCACGGATCTCTGACTGGATATGTTACCATTACCTGCACTGGACAAAAAGCACATGCTACCACTTCGAAAGTCATTCCAGTTGTCACGCAATACACGTATGCGATCATGTAGATTACGACAACGCCTCAAAGTTCTTGCATTTGGCTTGGTTCCATTTTGGGTAACAATATTTAGGCTTGTTGAACTTGGTCTATCAGTAGAACATGGATCTGAAGGGGCACTTCTAGATCTCTGAATAGGATGACACCAAGAAGGTTCTCGAACAATATCAAAAATAGAAACATTTTCATTAGTGGGTGGTATTTGGTGAACCGTGTTGAAACTATTTTGGACATCAGAGTCGATATTTGTTTCTCTTTGTAAGTGTTCATCCTTCAAAAGTGTGCAGTCTTGGCAAAACCAATCACCTTCAGGAACATTTGCCCCTAGGCCAACACAGTAAGTATGAGAAGCAGAGTCACAAAGATCACACAAGAGTAGGAGGCTTTCATCCGCTGTATCATGACATACACTACATTTTGATTCTAAATACAGATTCAGAGGACCACTCGTTGCATTTCCAGAAAGATGATAAACCTGTATGGATTGAAAAAATTAATGCCAACAAATGGAGAATGACCAAGTTGGTTTTAAATCTGTCTCTAAAATAATAATGTTTCACTGTCATAAATAATACCATCACACTTCTGAAATAGTAGATTACCAGAACATCTTACAATTTCCTGAAGGGGAAGAGAGAGCCAAGAAAACCTAAAAAATTTATTAATACAGGCCAACTATCTATTATATTATCAATATAGATTCTAAAAGCCCAGGAAGTTCGCAAACCCTCATGTTAACTTGATTGGATATGTGGCCCGGAGGATAATTTAAGTTTCTGGTTGAGTGACAACAGCTATGGTCTACAATTGCATGTTCCTGAGTTTTGCTAGGCCAAACTTCTGATTAACTTAAACTGGCTAAACATTGTTTGTAAGGGCCATAAATTTTGGATGAAAGAATCATAAGTTCACAACTACTACAGTGATGATCATGATCTCGCATAGGAGGAAGAACTTAATTAGTGAAGACTTGAAGTAAGTGCAATTCATGAATATTCCGTGCACTTTACGTGTCCCCATCACATGGAATTTTGAAAACTCATTCAACTACTACGGTAGAAAATTTTATCTTAATTTTCCTAATTAGAAATCATATCCAAGTGACTGTATTTTCTAAAACTTGTGAATTAAATAGTTATTTTCTGCTAAAAAAGCACCTATGAGTCCACAAGAAGTAGTCAATGAGATGACAACTAATGATTTTCAAAAAAATTAAAAAAAAAAAGATGACAACTAATGAACTAACTCAATACATAGGTAATATTGTAGAGATGATTAATCCATTATTAACATACCAATCCTAAACTAACTCATTCTGGCTGGCAAAACCCATCACTAACACGACGAGCCCCACAACCACAATTCAATTTCCAAAAAGGCTTATAGTAATATCAGGAAGCACAATTGCGCAGAACGACTGGAAGGAGGATAGTACAGATTTTACGGTAAAAACGATACAAATTAAAAGACAAACCTGGTCGCGAACGGGAACATGAACGATGCGCTCGGAAGCGAATATGGGCGGCTTTGGAGGGCGTCGGATGAATGAGAATCGGCGCTTGCAAAGCGGGCATTTGGACTCCACCTTCGCCCACTCCATGATGCAAACGAAGCAAAAATAATGGTCGCAACTGTCAATGAATCCTCTACTGACTCCGCCGCCAGCTTCAGACAGGCAAATCCCGCAACAATCAGTCGATTCATTTTGAACTACGTCTTGAATCAGCGGCGATGGTCCCTCTTCGATTTTCGATTTGCCTTTGGCAATGTAAGAGGGTGGGGATTGAGGGGCAGGGTCAGGAATTGGGATTAGGGTTTTGATGCGTTTGTTTGGAGAATTATGGGAAGAAGGTTCTGGGTCCATCGCCATGGCGATTAGGACGTTGGATTACACGTTCCGGCAATGCAGCGGCAACACCTGAAATTCGTTGGATAATTATTTCCAATTGGGAAATCTAAGGATTGATGTAGGAGTTTTGAGTAATTCGAGTTTCGCACCTACGAATTAGTCTTTTTAGTATTTTAAACCCATCAAATGAAATATATTAGAATTGACACCCTCAAATCAACAAGTCATTGCAAAATGCACCTGACATATAAATATACTCATAAGAAAACCCCATATGAGCCGTTGAACGCGATCATATGTTTCAAACTCACTGATTGTACCTCATATTAGGCGTAAACCACTGTCCAAAAAAAATATATATTAGTTACACTTAAATTCTAACTTATAAACTAAATTTCTTTTTCTATAGTTGTCTGATATAACTTCTTTTTTTTGTCAGAGGAGGAAGGATAGTCTCTAAGCCTCCTCCGTGAGCAATATAATTACATTAACAGGTGCATCATCCCACAACTGAAAATTACTATCAAATCTATGACCCATCTAGGCGAGAATATCGGCACACACGTTACCTTCATGCTTCGTATACAACAGCTTGTAATTCCAAGAATTAGCTAAGATTCATCTGCTATCTTCCACAATATTTCGTAATGAATGATCGAGAGAAACTCTCTGTAGTTGTCTAAAATGGGACAATGACAAAACCAAGGGTATTACAATGCTTCAAACATTATTAATAATTTTAAATTATCGTTTCAACATGATCAGGTTTGTCTCCATCAACAAAAAAATTCAATCAACATATAATTTATATGCAAAAACTCAAATTTATCTAATAATAATACCATTGAAAACTAACTCAATTTCTTCATTTCACATTTTCACAATAAATATATATCAAAACAAATAATTAAATTATACATTCATTTATTTTAGAGACTAAATTAAAAATTTACTAGTTAATTTTTCATACAAGATTAAGGAAGAATTAAGAAATATTAAGTTGTCTTGAATTAAAAAATCTTAAATAATTTTAAAGCAAGAAACACTGAGTTGGAGAGCGAGAATTATGTGATCTAGCATCCAAACTAATGAGTAATTTGAGATTCGGAGGGCAAAGCTGTCAATTGGATAAGTTTTGGTGTGGCAATTTATCTAAAATCACCCGCGAAAAACAAAAAGCTTCAAAACCTAATCCCCGCCAAATCCACCAAATCGGTCTGCTTCTTTTACCTCCATTTTTCAGAAGAAGAGAGAGAGAGAGAGAGATAGAGAGGCTGAAACCCTAACATCGAAGAAAAATGAAGATCCGAACGATGAAGCTCAGAGAAGTCCACAAGGCTGGCGACAATGGAGAGAGCTCCATTTGCTCCATTTTGTGGGATTCCAGTGGCGAACACGTTGTCACCGCCTCGGCTTCCGACAATTCGATCTGCATTCACGACGCCATTTCACCGTCCAATGCGCCTAAGTGTCTTCGAAACCACCGTGAGGGCGTTACGGCTTTGGCCCTTAGCACTAATTCGACATGCCTCGCTTCTGGATCTATTGACCATTCTGTCAAGCTCTATAAATTCCCGGGTAATTTGTTTTTGGTCTCTTCGTTTCTGATATGAGATATGCAATTGTGTTTGTAGAGATGCTCTTAAGTTCTTTTACTAATTTTTTAGGCATGAAAAATGTTGTGGTGTGGATTTAGGTTTCTTCAAATTTCGAAATACTTCCTTACCCCCAAATATTATAGCGAAAAGAAAAAATGGACTCTGGGAATAGTGAGGCTCAAGGCAATGAACTTTAGGTGGTTTATATGAAAACCTGCTATCTTCATTTCTAAACCTGGATTCTACTATGTTCCCAAAAGGGGAGGTTATATAGTTCTGACAGTTTTGGAGTGCTTGAGCTGGGTTTTAAGAAATACTGACTTGGAGGCCAACTGTTAAATCATTGACATGAAAGTGTATAAGATTCTGGGAAATGACTAGTGCTGAACTGCATTATACAGACTCAAAGATAATAATTTAAAAACTTGACAAATGGCACATTTCAACTAATTATGACTGTTCATCTTGATGCACACAATTAACTTATCTTTACTGGCACAGGTAATATGAAATGAATTTGCAGTGAATCTGGTTGCTTATGTGAAGCACTAAAATAACTTCTTGTTGAATGTTACTTATGTGTGTGAAATTGCTAAATTGTTGGGAGTCATCACCTCCACACAACCCCACATGCACTCAATCTGTAAGAGTCGAGGAAGAGGGTTTTATTATATGCTCATTAAATTGTTGCAGCTCCTTCGACTAAGGAACCAAGTACAAACATGTGAATTTTATTGAAATCCCAAATTCGATAATCAATTCTAATTTGCCTAATTGCCTATTCCTGGGGTTAACTTGAATTTGTATTTACCTTTCACTGAATAACTAAATGAAAGTAGTGTATGTCAATCATTTAGTTGTGTATTTAGTTCAAAGCCTTGTAGGCACCAACACACTTACAATGTAACATTTAATTTACACTGTAATTATCTCTCTGCAGGTGGGGATTTTGAGACTAATATCACTAGATTCACATTGCCAATCCGTGCTGTTGCTTTCAACAAGTCAGGAACCATTTTGGCAGCCGCTGGCGATGATGAGGGTATCAAACTTGTCAATACAATTGACGGAACCATTGCCAGAGTTTTAAAAGGGCATAAAGGATCTGTCACTAGCTTAGCTTTTGATCCTAAGAGCGAATACTTAGCTTCACTTGATTCGGTTGGGACTGTCATTTTCTGGGAACTTCAGTCTGGAAATACACTTCATGTCCTCAAAGCTATAGCTCCTAACAATGGTTCTGATGTTTCAGTGTTGAACATACTTGCATGGAGTCCAGATGGAGAAATGCTAGCAGTACCAGGCCTGAAGAATGATGTGGTAATGTATGACAGAGACACTGCTGAAAAGCTGTTTTCTCTTAGAGGGGATCATTCACAACCTGTTTGCTTCTTATCTTGGTCACCTAATGGGAAATACATGGCCACTTCGGGTTTAGATCGACAGATACTTATTTGGGATGTTATTAAGAAGCTGGACATTGACAGGCAGAAATTTAGCGAGTGCATATCTTGTATGGCGTGGAAGCCTCATGGCAATGCACTGGCAGTTATTGATGTTATGGGTAAGTATGGTGTGTGGGAATCAGCTGTACCGTTGACAATGAAATCTCCTACAGAAGATATTCCAAGTTTATCTTCAAAGAACAACAATGGCTTCCTCTTGTATGATATGGAAGATGAACCTAGTGCATCAGGTAATCTGAGTGACCTTAATGAAGATAGCCATGGTGAATCTGAGCTACCAAGCAGAAAAAGATTACGCAAGCAGTCTAAATATGATGATGACTGGGGAGACGATTGTGATGACGAGTTGGAATCTATTCCGAAAGTTGAATCTCGTAAGAAGCCTCACAAAGATAACCTTAAAGAGAAGACTGGATCGAGAAATGTTCTGGTAACTGCAGGGCCAAAATTGCAAGAAGCTTTCCAGCCTGGAGCCACTCCTGCACAGCCTGGAAAGAGGCACTTTCTGTGCTACAATATGTTTGGAAGTATAACTACAATGGAACATGATGGATATTCACATATAGAGGTATCCTGTTATCCTCATATACATTCTTTGATAGATGGTACTTAGCAGTTTTCCTGAAAACCATATGATCCATTTGCTACTGGTGGGGAAGAAACTAGATGAACAAAGTGGAACAAAATTCACTGCATCTAGATGCATGTTTAGTTCTGATAACTCCATTTCTTTTGCCTAATTCAACAACTTAATTCTATCAAAATAAACAAAGTTTGCATTTTAACTCTGGCAGTTATCGGAATGAGGATGTCGGTGCATCTAACTAGCTTTACCACTAGAATAATATTTGAATAGGACTTTCTGGCAAATTAATTCCACATGATTTAACTGCAGATAGATTTCCATGATACTAGCAGTGGTCCACGTGTTCCCGCGATGACTGATTATTTTGGTTTCACAATGGCTTGTCTAAATGAGAATGGTAGCGTATTTGCTAATCCATGCAAAGGCGAGAAGAATATGAGCACACTTATGTATCGCCCATTCAGTAGCTGGGCAAATAACAGTGAGGTCAGCCCTGTTCATCTTTTGTTATAGTTAATATCTCCTTGCAAGCAGCATGACAAATGGACTGCATTTAAGTTATAATTGGCCCTTATACTGAAAACATTATCTTCAGTATACTATAGCTAATACTGATTTTCATATGCAAATTCAGTGGTCTATGCGGTTTGAAGGGGAAGAAGTTAGAGCCATAGCCCTTGGAAGTACTTGGGTTGCTGCTGTTACCAGCCTTAATTTTCTTCGTATCTTCACTCAGGCTGGTTTGCAGGTTTGTAAAATTCTGTTTATTCAGTTATGAGCTCCATTATGAATTGCTTGTCTTCCTCCAGAAACAGTTGTTTATCAAAAGAACATGCATTTATTATTTTATTAATAAGCCCTTGAGTGTATAATCTTTTCTGTTCCGAGTTTTACTAAAAGAATCTAAATTGTTGATTTCACGTCAGAGGCACATTCTCTCTCTTGATGGGCCAGTGGTTACTGCAGTTGGCTACAAGGATGAACTGGCAGTTGTCACCCACATTTCTCCTCCTCTGCCCACGGATGAGCAGGTACTGTTGAAATGTTCCTTCGGTTATCCTCTCAGATAGAAGTTAAAAAATGTCTTGTATCAGTCAATGATTCTTATGAATCACCTCAATCTATCATAAACTGCTTCATCATTGAGAACGTGAAGCTTACCTCCTTAAGATTTTGGGATTTGTTTTCCAGTTGATATTGTACATCATTTAAACGTGAGCTTAAAGTTTGATATAGCTCAAGAAATAGTTTTTCCATTTCTATTGCTTTGAAGAGTGCGATTATGTTTAAAAGTGGTAAATGGGAGTTTGGGTTGTAATTGATAAACGGTTTCTCCCCTTGCAGATGCTTGAATTTAGAGTCTTCAACATTCGTCATGGAACACAACCTCTCAGAGGACAACTTCCATTGACTCCTGGTTCACGTTTAACATGGTTTGGTTTCAGTGAGGAAGGCCAACTAAGTTCCTTTGATTCTAAGGTACACATCTTTTATATCATATCTATATATTTGGAAATACAGTTTCTAAGTATGTGAATTGTTATCTAAGTATCGGAATAATATACATGTAGGGCATATTAAGGGTCTTCACGAGTCAATATGGGGGTAGTTGGCTCCCACTCTTCAGGTACTACATTTATTACAAATTATAGTTTTCGTGTGTTGTGCTATTCTATAAGATGTCTTGACACACATTTATCTGAAACTTCAAATTTTCAGCGCCAGCAAACAAAAGAAACCTGAGGAGAATTATTGGGTTTCTGGGTTGAATGCAAACAAGTTATTTTGTGTCGTTTGCAAATCTCCTGAAACCTTCCCACAGGTATAGCCTAGTCATGGATGTCATTCTTAACTATATCACTTCACCCACTACAAAATATTTTACAAAAGAAACACAAAATAATAACCTCAATTTCTTCTTTTTTGCAGTCCACTCCTAAGCCAATTCTGACGTTGCTAGACCTGTCATTCCCTCTTGCTGCTTCTGACCTCGGTGCGGATAACCTCGAGAATGAATTAATGATGAACAACATGCATCTCTCCCAGGCAAGTTTTATAATTCAGTAAATTTAGCTATTTCACTAATTTTCATAGTATATATATGTATGTGATTGAGGAAACTTATTGATTCATGCTGAATTACCAATCTATATATATTCAGATTCAGAGAACTATAGAAGAAAGAGCAGCTTCTGGACTCGATACAACATCACTCGATGATGAGGCTTTCAACCTTGAAACCTCATTAGATAGATGCATCTTAAGGCTCATTGCATCTTGCTGCAACGGTAAGTATTTTTGCCTAGATCAGACACCAATCTTGAATAATATTAGCCAAACTTATTTACCAGTTCATTCTATCTTGTGTGTTTTTTCCAGGCGACAAACTAGTGAGAGCAACAGAACTTGTAAAACTCCTCTCACTAGAAAAATCAGTTAGAGGAGCCATAAAACTCGTAACTGCACTAAAGCTACCAAATTTAGCCGAGCGCTTCAATAACATACTGGAAGTGAGATTTTAATCCCTAGCTAAGATCCCTCAACTTATCAATTTGAAGTTTCTCCTAATCTTTTCACTTTCATAATTATAGGAAAAATTGCTCAGCGAACAGGCAGAGAAAACAGTTCTCCCTGAGAGCAAGTTGACTTGTAATGGTTCTATCAAACATGATTTTGTATCTAGTAAGTCCTTTACTGCACCAGAAATCAGTAAAACAGCAGAAACAGTAGTTGCAACTCCAGTGCACACATTTCCATCAGCTTCCTTGATAAGAAAACGAAATGCCGAGGCGCCAATAGAAGACAGAAACGGAAAAAGTGAACAAAATAAAACTCTTTCATCAGAAAAAACAGTTGGCATGAAAAGTGCAGCGACATTGAACGGTGATGTAGAAACTAAGAAGGTTACTAGTCGCCCGTCTAATCCGTTTGCAAAGTCATCGAATAACAATGAGAAGTCGTCGCTTTTTGATTCTCTGAAGAAGATGGAGGCTGGCAGCAAGGGTAAGCGATGAGGTTGTGGTATTAATTCTTGGTATGAGCCTTGTATTGTATTTATAATTGTAATAGTAATCATTATATCAATGCTTCTATTTACAGACACATTCTTGAAATGTTGAGCAGTCTAGACATAAAATACTTGCCATATTTATGTAACATTCTGTCAATACTTAGTAAATTTGACATTGTGAAGATGCAGTCCTCTTTGGGACGATAGACTGGGAAAGCTGGCTAGATCTCTGGTGGGATTAACTCCTTTTTTCACAAATTCAAACTTAACAGAATAAGTATAACTATATATTATATATTATCTATGCATAGACTGTAATTAAGAATAATTAAAAATAAATTTCTGGGTTCCATCCATATATATGAGTTTTAGAAAAAAAAAGAAAAAAAGAAAAAAAGAATTTCTCATTTTTTTACGCTTATGCTGGTTTTCTTGTTTCATTTTTCAACTCGCTAGATGGAGATCAAATATTTCAAAAAGTAAATTTCAATTTCTTATCCCGAAAATTCCAGTCCACTTTAGGAAAAAATATGACCATCATTTCTTTATAAATTTTGAATATACTAATATAGAGATTAAAAAAAAAATCAAATTTCATTCAGGATTTTCCCTTCAAAATGTGTTAGCCAGTAGATTTTTCCTCCTAAATTCGCCAAACTAATGGACTCGTGACTCTCAAGTCTCATGATGGTTGACTGTTAGTCCATGTACACAAAAGTGAATTACACTCCATTGACTTAAAAAAGATAAATACAACACCATTCCCTCGACTATTGAAAATTACAAATAGACCTCGTAACTCTGACGAAAATTTAAAAAACTTAACGAAAAATTACAAAATGACTAAATTACCTATAATATTTTTGTTGTAGTGTTTGCTATACATTAATAAAATGTTAGCGCCTACTTGGAGATAAGAAAATGACTAACTGTAGAACCTAAGTGTTAGACGGAGCCACAGTCGAGACTCGAGAGAATGTCTGTAATTTCTAATAGTTGAGAGAGTCTTGTTGTATTTTATCCGGAGTCGAGAGGTGTAAATGTAATTATTTTAAATGTGAATTAGAGACTTAGAAGAGAAATTTTTAGTATTTTAGGAAACATAATACGAAAAACCATAGAAAATGAGAACAAAAGTGAAAACAATCTATTTTATGGGATTAAAAGTGGAATTTTTTAATTAATTAAAAAAAGAAATATAAGTAAATTAACTTGAACCGTTGAACGTTGCTGTAGCCTGTAGCCCAAATATCAATTGTCAAGTTCCATTTTTTTGTTTCTTTTCTGTGTTTTGATGGGGTAATAAATGTGAAGTTCATAAAGCAAGAAAATGAGAAGCAAAGAATTAAAAATGGCCCACATCTCTTTCTATCTTAATTTTCCACGTGTCATCATCTGGTTGATTCACAGAACATAAACGGCCACATCGGATTACACCACCAAACCAAACATAATGCAATAATTCCCTCTTCTCATCTCAAATTCCTGCAACAACTGCTAACCAATTGAGACCAACCAAACTTCCAGAGAGCGGTGGCACGAAGCAGAAGCTGATGGCCCTCAGAGCTTCATCCTCCACGCGTCCGCCGTCTCTCCCGTCGCAGCCGCCGCTCTCTCAGCCACCCAAGACTGTTATTCTTCCTTCTAAAGTCAACACATCATCAAGGACTCATCAGTTGACAGCAGCGAACTCCTTATCACTGCCCGCCACTGCGATTTTGCCTCTCTTTGCTCTCTTCGCTGCTCCTCATGAAGCCAGGGCTCAGATCATCCCCAAAGAAGAGATTGTCTCTTCTCTTACTCAGGTTAGACAAAGTTCGCACTAGCATTTATTCAGCTCCAATTTCTTCAGTTTCCGCTGTTTTTGCCAAGTTTTGTCTCTAAATTGAACAACTTAAATGTGTGATGCGATGAATTAGGGTTACGTTTCTTCCACTCCCCTGACAATTTTTGTTTGGAAACAACATTACGACCGTTTACTTGAAACTGCTTAATCTTGGTGGATAATTTTCAGGCGGAGTCGGCAATTAGTCAAATTCAGGAATTAGGATCGAATTTTTTCAGTACTGCAGGCCAAGTAATCGGAGCTGTGACGGAAACTGTGAAGCCGGGAGTTGAAGCAGCAATGCCTATCCTAAAGCAAGCTGGAGATCAGGCTGTGAAGATTGCCTCTCCTGTGGTCTCAGAAGCTTCCAAAAAAGCGCAAGAAGCTATGCAGAGTTCAGGATTTGACACTCAGCCAGTGATGACTGCAGCTAAGGTATACTTATAATTTTGAGTAATTCGGTCTCCTAACAACAAATAATGTCTTCCAATTTTTGGGAGCATTTTGTTGCTTTTCTCATGATATATTCATTTCAGTAAGAATGATATGAAAATTACATTATTTTGTTAGGTTCTTCTGCAGTAATGCGTTTATAAGTATACATGAATTTGGAATTTTCAATCACCACATTGACAATCCATTTTAGATGCTTGAATATGGTAAGAAACAGGGGACGTAGTGAAGTGAAATTCAAAATCTACATTTGGGAATGCCTTTCTGGTAGTTTCTGTTATTTGTGTTGGAGTGGGATTTTGGTGAGCTCATTTTGATTATCCATTTTCTGTTTTGATCTGGACACTGTAAAAATTTTCGAAGGTAGATGATCCACACTTCTATCTATGTGGCGAAATCATCATGCAGCTCATGTATAAAAAGTTTTTGGTCTTGTTAAATTATTATCATATATATACACCATAGTCCGTACACACATCAATTATGGACTGAATCATATTCAAAGGGATTTTCCATAGGATTTCCTGGATTTGGAGAAATTGCTTAAATGCGGTCAGCTATTACAACTGTTACCAATGCATCCTAAGATATTTACATATCAGCTGATAATTTTCATTTTAAATTTCAGACAGTTGCTGATGCAGCTCAGCAAACAACAAAGGTGATTGATGATGCTAAACCTATAGCTACTTCCACATTTGAAGCCATATCATCAGCAGAACCTGCTGTCGTATTGGCAACTGGTGGTGCACTAATCGTTGCATACCTCTTACTTCCTCCCGTGTTTTCTGCCATCTCCTTCAACCTTCGTGGTTATCAGGGTAATTTATCTTCTCGTTTTAATTAGTAATTAGACTTGGTTCTGTGAGAAAAAAACTTACTTTTTCTTTCAACAATATTCTCTTTGCTTAACGAATGTTCTCTTTTTGGTTCCGGGTATTGCTATTCTCTAGGTGACCTGACTCCTGCTCAAACCCTGGATCTGATGTCCACAAAGAATTATGTTATGATTGATATAAGGTCAGAGAAGGATAAAGACAAGGCCGGTATTCCTCGTCTTCCCTCAAGTGCTAAAAACAAATTGATTTCTATCCCGTGAGTACACTCATCCTGGTTGTATTAAGGCCATATTTCATATATGGTTTTATTAGGAATGATCAAATAGCCTTTTATATTTCAAGAAAACAGTCCATTACATGCCTACCCCTTCTCAGATTGCAATAATACAATTGGCACCCGTTATTTAAAAAACTGCAGATTACTCCCTACTTTTTCTTTTTACAAAAATTACAGAAACCACCCTATTATGGCAATCTTTGAAGGAGTCTATATGTAATAAATCTTTATAAACATTGTATCTTTTTCCCATAGTTAGAACTTCAAACTCCTGCGACGTGGTACCTTACCTGGTGTTAACTGTTTCAGTTTGGAAGAATTGCCCAGCAAGTTCAGAAATCTTGTGAGAAATGTCAAAAGAGTAGAAGCTGAATTGGTGGCACTGAAGATCTCTTATCTGAAGAAGATCAATAAAGGTTCCAACATCGTTATATTGGACTCGTAAGTTATCGTACTTTTCTCCACCTTCGTTTTTTTGTACATTTAGTGTAGCTTACTTACATTTCTATTTTATTACATATTTCAGCTACTCAGATTCAGCTAAAATAGTGGCTAGAACCTTGACAAAACTGGGTTTCAAGAACAGCTGGATCGTCACGGATGGCTTCTCTGGGGGCAAAGGCTGGTTGCAGAGCCGCTTAGGAACCGATTCTTACAATTTATCTTTTGCAGAAGTTGTATCACCATCACGGGTTATTTCTGCAGCAGGAAGACGATTTGGTACATCTAGCTCGACCAAGTTGCTTCCTGGAGGCTCAGATTAATATATTATACTTATAAAATTAGACATTTTCAGTAATGATAATTATTTTATTGTAGTTAAATCCAATTTTTCCTTTAGTAATTCATTGGTTGGTGTTAATGAATTATGAATGTGGTCATCCTTGCCTCGATTTTATGTTGTTTTGAAAAATAGAATTTGTTAAAGCATAAAAAGGAAATAAGTTTGGAGACAAGGAGCTGCAAACATATAGAGATCCATAATCATGCATCTTAACTTCATTGGAATTCTTATAATAAATTATAAGATTCAAACTCTAACTTGTAATATGTAATTAAGCTAAGATTAATCGGATTAGAAAAAGATTGGGATGCTTGACACAATTATCAACCGGGTTAGAAAGGTGACCTCCAATTGATTTTCTGCACCACCCAAATCCTGACAGTATTGGGAAAGTAATTAATTAATTAATTAATTTAATGCGTATAAGGCACAAAGTCTGCGTGATCCACCAATCAACTTCATCGCCCAAGTCCACGTGGGAGGAACAGATGGCCAAATCTTCTCTTTCCTCTTCTATAATTCGTGCTTACAGTTGCAAACAATGGAAAATTCTCTTCTTTAGTAGTGTTTTGGGAAATGGAGAATGAGAATTGCAAGTCCCTCGACTGTATCACCGCCGCCGATATAGCGGCGTTGGGCATACCCCATGAAAACGCCGTTGACCTCCACCGCCAGCTCGCCGCAATGATCAACGACTGCGGCGCCGGAACTCCAGAAACATGGCGTAGAATCTCCAAACAGCTTCTTACTCCTGAGCTCCCCTTTTCTTTCCATCAAATGATGTACTATGGATGCTACAAAGATTTCGGACCTGACCCGCCCGCTTGGATACCTGACCCGTATGTATTTTTTTTCGTATATTTCGAACTTTTCCGGTACTACTAATTATGAACACGTAAAGTCTTGTTAGAATGATTAGCTATTTCTGTCAGCAAGAATGTTATGGAAGTAATTCGAAACGCAGGAAAACAGTTGGAACAAAAGTAGGCAAATGTTGGGGTCATCTAAATCAAATATTGAAACAGGGAAAAGATTATGTCCTGTGCTTTTCATCATAGCAGGTGAAGATTTGTACTAAAATATAACATCCTCGGAGAAAATTGAGTCTTTTACCATGAAAAGTATAGATGTTTTAAGGAATAAGAGATCGATTTTCTTGGAAGTCGTGGTAATTGCAGTTATGAGTACTCAGGTTAATGCATAGAGTAATGGTCCTGGTAATTTACCATCTAAAGAAATGTTAGAAACTGAATCTGTTTTGTATCCACTGACTAATACGCTCAGACATGATTAAGTCCACTACAGAAACAGAAGAAGGAAGAGTAGTAGTGCTGTCTAAATTTTACAAAGTCAAGCATTATCCAGTGTTAATAACTACAAAAATTCAATAATCAACTTTCTTATATGTTCAAAATAACCGTGCTTTGACACAGAAGGGTTGCAAATTTGACCAATGTTGGCAAGCTACTGGAGGAACACGGAAAAGAATTTTTAGGGTCAAAGTATGTGGATCCTATTTCAAGCTTCCTCAGTTTTCAGGAATTTTCTGTCTCGAATCCTGAGGTTGGAATTAACTGCTCACCTTCATGGTTTTGAGTCCTTAATTGTTAAGAGAATGTGTGAACGATAACTGGTTTCCATTTTCTGTCACTTCTTTCCTTTCTTAGGTTTATTGGAGAACTTTATTCAACAAAATGAATCTCTCTTTTTCGGTTCCTCCTGAGTGCATTTTATGTGAGGATCCTACTCGCCCTGGGGGTCACTGGCTCCCATCCGCAACTTCAAATCCAGCTAATAATTGCCTGAGATTGAGTGCTAAGAGAACTCTCGAGGATATTGCTGTGATATGGCGTAATGAAGGAGATGACGACTTGCCAATAAATAAGATGACCTTCAAGGAGCTGCGTGCATCAGTTTGGTATGCAATTTTTTTGGTTAAAGTATTTGGTATTCTTAGTTATTTCATGCTAATGGAGAAATGTTTAACCAGTCATTTCATTGGGAGGAATATCAATACGGATTTCCTGTCATTGATCATTATTAGGATTTATAAACCCTGTCGAGTGTCTTTTTTAGCTTTACCTGATGACAAATCTCTCATATATAACCTAGTTTTGATTGCATGTTCGCCACACAACACTTTTTTACTCATTGGAAAATCATGCCTTATCCTTCCATAGTTTTTCTGTTGGTTTCTATACCTTCCTACTTGACTTTCAAATCCATTGATTTTTTTTTTTCAACAAAAAATCACCTTTGGGCTCATGATCTCATAGCATATGCTGTCTGATTTGGTTCTACCATTCTCCTGTGTTGTAGGAAATTTAATTCGTTCTACATGTGATGCTATGCTGCAATCATTGATGAAGAGTTTGAGAACTTAACTGTTAGATGATGAAACTGTGTGTAGGAATTTTTTGTAGGCTTGTTGCGCATGCAATAGAAACCCTGAAGCTGGAGAAAGGTTCTGCAATTGCCATAGATATGCCCATGGATGTTAATTCTGTAGTGATCTATCTGGCCATAGTACTTGCTGGCTACGTAGTTGTGTCCATTGCTGATAGTTTTGCACCTGCCGAAATATCTACTAGGCTCAAAATATCTAAAGCAAAAGCAATTTTCACTCAGGTGAGAATCTCATTTATTTCTCCATGCATTAAGAGTTATTATATTAGGAATGTTTGCATAAATTTCTCTTCAGTAATGTAGTCAAATAATCTGTCAATGTGCGTGTTGGTGCAGTATTATGCAATATTGATACTAAATGGAGTATGTATTTTAAATCGGGGTGCTTAGTTAAAACTACCTTTCTTTTTTTTTTTTTTTTTTTTTTTGGGTCATGTAAACTATCTTTCTTTTGTTGAAGGAATACTACAACAAAAAGATGTTAGTAATAGCTTTTTCAGTTTTTGAGATTTACAGTGCTTAAGGTGGCAGTTGTAGTGGTTCTCCATTCACTTTAGATGCAGCCTTCTAGTTGCAAATTATTCATTTGACATGTTTGCTTTAGTTGATCGTAATACTGCACCTTTGATAATTACTCTTGGTCTAATCTCTTCAATAACTCAATCTTCATTTCCAGGATCTCATCGTTCGTGGTGATAAAAAACTTCCCTTGTACAGGTGAACTTTCCTCCATCCCTCTTTTTGTGAATGCACGTTTATTCTCTGTCTGTCATACGAATTTTCTAGTAGAGCAAGCAAGTGACTCAATAGACTTTCTCAAATATATATATTTTCATCTGTAAATGTAGTTAATAATGCCTAATCAGGGTTAATCTGACTCCAGGATGAAAGGATTTTACATTTTCAGTTTCCTAGCAGATCTTACGTTGGAAGACTATTTTGCTGAGCTTTTCCCATATCTTCATTTTGAAAGAGTATCTTAATTGGATAAATAGAATGAAAAGATTGAATAAGTATGCTGCACTACCCATCTGACACATTTAAATTAAACAAAGAGTAGTTTTCTGCTTATAAGATGAGATTCACAGAAATTAGTCACAAAGAAGGCCCTGACTGCAGCTTCAGAAGAAACAGCCTCTACCTTCTAGGTCAAATCAGAAAAAAAAAAAAGATTTCGGGCCTCTTTTCAGTTCATTCTGTTGTTCTATCAGATTTGTGCTGGCCACATTTTCTAGTTAATTTCTCACGATCTTTATATCAAATTTGAACAGATATTGTTAAATCTTGAAAAGGTTCCCCTTATCTCATTGTACTCTATCAAGGTTTTCGTTTCATCAGTGCTATTCCTAACACCGGCTGTTCCAAATACCACAGTAGAGTTGTTGAGGCACAATCGCCAATGGCAATTGTAATCCCCACGAGAGGCTCCACTTTCAGCATCAAGTTACGTGATAATGACATTTCTTGGCAGAGTTTTCTTGAGAAAGCAAATGGTTCCAAGTAAGCATGCCAAAGTGCAATTTTTTTTTTGGTTGGAATGCAATTATTTAAACTTCTTTCTTCTCTGCATTTCTTAAATATTAAATTTAGAGGGGCATGGCATGAATCTATTCGTTGTTTGTTAACTAATGTTCGCAAAGTAATGTTTACAATGCATGAAATCCAATTAAGCATGACTGAAATTGCTTACTGGTTGGCGAAGCCATATCTTACTTCAGAATTTAAGTCAACTGCTACTTGTGAAGTATTGTTTTAACTTCTGATATGGTGTTCACTGTCCAGAAGTTTTTTATCTTAATTCTTATTCAATTTTGGTCTCTAGAGGGTGCTCTATCACAAATTCCGTGTTTTCACATAATACTTACATTTAGACAGGAATATGACATATAGAACATGCATTCATCAAAGTCATTCTTCTGTGAGAAGACGAATAAAGAATTTTGTCTGAAGTTCCCCTTAAAATGCTTTTCCTCTACCTCTATGCGTAGAGTGCATCCACTTACCCAATTTTCTATTTCACTAATAAAGGTATATGTCTTAGAATTTGATGCAATCCCATAGTTTTCTGCTCTTTTACTATTATAAATGTCCACTTGCAGAGAAATTGAGTTTATAGCTGTTGAACAAGCAACTGAAGCATTCACAAATATTCTTTTCTCATCAGGAACTACAGGTATATCGAGTTTCATGTGATCTTAATTATTTTTGGTTGCAGTTTTGTGGGACTCTGATGTTGTAAAAACAACATAAGAAATATCTTGCATCCTGTCGGCATATGTGCAACAGAACAAACTCTTTGACATTTTTCCATGGAAACATTGTTGCTGATTTTTTTTAACCATCAAGTTGTCTTCGTTTTGCTTCTCATTCAGTGGCTTTTTGCAATTTCATGGAAGGTTAATCCTCTAGAGAGTTTGTTCCTCCAATTTGCATTTGATAATAATGGCCATCCTACTGTTAAGAAAATTGGTTCCACAAATAGATTCTGGACTTTTCTGTAGCAATGCATGGTTAAACTTCAAGCTCTATAGAATGCTCTTCTTTCCTATAGTAAGATGAAATTTCATCATCAAACCTTCTTCTAGTATCATCTTTCAAAATCCAACTGGCATTCTGAAGTTAGTACTGATTCATAGGATATGTTATAACAATGTTGGAATTGATTAAGTGAGATCGCTAAGTGATGGTTTATGCCTCAGGGGAGCCAAAGGCAATCCCATGGACTGTTGCTACGCCTTTCAAAGCTGGTGCAGATGGTTGGTGCCACATGGACATTCAGAAAGGTGATATAATTTCTTGGCCTACTAATCTTGGGTGGATGATGGGTCCTTGGCTTGTTTATGCTTCCTTGCTAAATGGGGCTTCAATAGCTCTATATAATGGATCTCCACTTGGTTCTGGCTTCGCCAAGTTTGTGCAGGTGAATGTACCTATCTTTGTTTTGGTGTAATTTGCTATGTATGGGAAGAACTTAGTGGTATTTGTCTGCTTATTTTCATACGAGGGTCTACGTGCGCCAGGAAATGCCCTAAGAGTTGACATTCATCTTAAATTGCTTTGGCTTCACCTTTTTTATTGTACTAATTCAAAATCCTAATGGTATCTTTCAGGATGCTAAAGTAACAATGCTGGGTGTGATTCCTAGTATTGTGAGGGCATGGAAAAGTGCAAATGCAACAGCTACTTATGATTGGTCAAGTATCCGGTATGTTGGGAGCATCATTTACCTTCCTCCTTGACCTGCATTATTATTTCATCTGTTGTTTTGATTACTGGAATATCTGAATATTGAAAGTTATCATAAGTTATAGCCAGAATCATAATGAATTTATTGTTGCGCCTTTGATTGTTAAATGAGATGAGTTTTACTTCTGCATCCTTTAATGTATTTATTTGATAAAGCAGATGCAAACGGGAATCTGGATGCTTTATGTGAAGTCTTGAAGACTTTAAGCTCCTGTATCACTATTGAAAAATGACTTTTCATCACCTGAATTCGAAATAGTAGTTAGAGTTCTTCTTGGGCCGTTGGCATATATTTTCAGAATATACACATGCTTGCCAACACATTCATAATCACACACAAACGTATTTATGCACACATATACATATGTACATTCATATGTGTATATATAAGTCGCACGGTGGACAGTCTGCTATAGCAGCAAACCTAAGTTTAAATAAACAAAGTGGAAAAGGAAACGAAAGAAGTTTTAGAAATGAAGAAAATTAATGAAATGAGATTGTTTAAAAACTAATGATTTTTATGCCAATATATTAGTTTATAGGACATGAGATAAATATACATGTTATCATATAAATCAAGCAATGCTAGAAATTGTGCCAATATCTTAGTGCTATCAAACACCCCAAATCTTACATAACATTTATCGATCTCGTGTAGCTGCTTTGCATCCACGGGCGAGGCATCTAGTGTGGATGAATACCTGTGGTTGATGGGAAGAGCTGGATACAATCCCGTGATTGAGTATTGTGGTGGCACTGAAATTGGTGGTGGATTTGTTACTGGTTCAATGTTGCAGCCTCAATCTCTAGCAGCTTTTAGTACTCCAGCAATGGGCTCCAGTCTGTTTATTCTTGGTGATGATGGATTTCCATTGGTAAGCACATTTTAAACCTTGACACTGAAGCAAAAACAGTAAAGTTTTCATATAATTTGTGAATGCCATAATTTCATCTTCATGTAAAAATAAGTAGCACTAACATCATATTCGAATGTCAAGTAGTTGAGGAAATTACTAGCGTATGTTGATTTGATGGTGGATTAGATTCTACACAGATGGAAAATGATAAATGAAAGGCAGGGTACTAAAAGCTAACAGTTAATTAAATAAACAAATGAAATTAAAACTAGGTACTATTTCTTTAGGGTGGTGAAACTGTAGAAAGTCAAATGTAGAGAGATTGTTGCAGGTGGTATTATGTTTGCAGTTAGGAAAACCATTGCACAGTTGATGAAAATTGTATATTTAGTCATTCTTGAGTAAATGAAAGAATAATAAAAGAAAATTCCGGAATTCTGAAAATTGACTCTCAGTCTGGGGAGCTGGATTCGTGGCTTTAGTAATAAAGATTATGGCTTTAATAGCCATGGCAAGTTTGGAATATATGATCCTTATTTTTACATGTGAAGCCCCAAGACAGTCCTGGAATTGGTGAGCTGGCGCTTGGTCCACTCATGTTCGGAGCTTCAAGCACTCTACTTAATGCTGACCACTATGATGTCTACTTCAAACAAATGCCGCTTCATAATGGCAAGGTGAGTATAACTCAATTCTCTTGCATCCTTAATGATGAATGAACTCTTCTATTTCTTCATCTTAAAAGTATTTTCCTTATTTAATTTCCTAAAAGGTTCTCAGAAGACACGGAGATTTCTTCGAGCGCACTTCAAGAGGATACTACCGCGCACATGGTCGTGCTGATGATACTATGAATCTTGGTGGTATTAAGGTTTGTAAAACTTCATACACTTTTTCAATTAATTAGATATTTGGGAATTGCTTTACCAGGGTATATAAATGTTCCATCTTTCGGAGCCCTAAAAGAAAACAAAGCATGCATGCTCATTATAAACTTACAATTCTGACATTTAGAGGAAAATTAGACATATCATTTAAAACCCCAAACTTTAACTAATATTACAAACAACACCCAAGGAAAAATACACATTATCATTTCATTATGGCACTTTTTCATTATCCGTATCAGGTGAGCTCGATTGAGATAGAGCGCATCTGTAACTCGGTCGACTCGGGTATCCTAGAGACGGCGGCACTTGGGGTACCGCCTGCTGGAGGCGGGCCGGAGCGATTAGTAATTGTTGTTGTGTTCAAGGATGCTGAAAAACCATTGTCAGAGTTCCCTAATTTGGCTGCATCTTTCAACTCAGCCCTTCAAAAAAAGTTAAATCCTCTGTTCAAGGTATCATCATATATTTACTTTCTATAAACTGGATTTATTGTTGATCAATGTTTATCTCAAAAGGCTAAAACTTGCAGGTGTCTGAAATTGTTCCCCTCCCCTCTCTTCCAAGAACAGCCACAAATAAAGTTATGAGAAGGGTTTTGAGGCAGCAGCTTTCTCAAAATGAGAAAAACTCGAAATTATGATATCAACGATTTTTTCGTGGTGAATTTTTGAGTGTGCAATGTGTGCATCCATGTGTAGGATGTGAATTTCGGGAAGGAATTAATTATGAGTTAAAATTAATTTATTAAAATAGAAGTTTAAGATATGTAATTACGAAATTTGTGGTGGTTAAATGTAATATTTTAAATTCCGATGCAATGTAATATTGATAATTAAGATTATCCGATCCTTTTATATTTACGTCCCCATCAATCTATGAGCTTATGTACAAAAAGAAAAAAAAAAAAAAAAGAAAAAAACAATCTATGAGCTTTGATTACTTACAAAGGAAAAGCCGGCATGCGATTGTAGTTGTTGACCATTTTGGGATGAGATATTGGATTCCATAAGTAAGGTTTAGGGTTCAAGACTGACTTTTTTCGCATTCCAGCAGATCAACTGAACTTTGGTAATTAACTGTATGCACTTAAAAGAAGACCCAAGATAACCTATACAATAACTAATTTAGCAACTAATTATCTACATTGCATACAAAGAAGACCCAAGATAACCTATACAATAACTAATTTAGCAACTAATTATCTACATTCGTTCTCATCATCATCATTAACTGGACGAGGAACCAACGTGGTGTGGCTCAGTTGGCAAGGTAGACTGAGTTTGTGGGAAAAAAGCCTCAGGTTCGATCCCCACTAAACACATTCACTGGGAGGGGTGAGGACCCGAACTGGATTAAGGGCCCTCAATATAGGATTACCCGAACCGGTAATTTACACAAAAAAAATAAAAATTAACTGGACGAGAATGATGGATCTCTAGAAATTACAATGCAAATGGGTCTGATCAGTAATATTGCTGTTTGTATGCGGAGTATCCATGGTTTTGGTTGTTCCTGAGAGCACAGCAACCGATGGAGTATATGAGGGAAATCAGAAATATAATGCACGAGTTTATTATGGACAAAATCCACCATTCTTTCTTTATGTTATCGAGCGCCGCCGCCTTGCACGACTCGCAGTTCAGACACAGCTCCGACTGGTCGTTGCTCCATATCTTGCAATCCGGGTCCGGTGACGCCGGACCTGTTTTCGGCATTAGCCACGTTGTCGAATCCTTGAACTCGAATCCACACACATTTGGTGGCTTGCAGCAACCCGCCTGCATGCATGCATGTATACATTAATCAAACAATTATATATTTATTGGGTCTTTACAGTATCGAACCCAAAAAAAATCAGGTGGAAAAAAAGAGAGAAATTATGTTCATGCAAATAATATATCCATGCATCGTATGAAACAAAAAGCAAAAAAAAAAAAGAAAACACGGCGATCCCGCTCTAATACCATGTGGAAAGCTCGAGATGGAAGGTTTGTCAAATCATTATATATTGAACACCATATCTTTAATTTTTGTACATAAAATAGAATGGTTTAACAGAATTAGAATAAAATCTTAAATTACGTACCTCAGAAAGGGGCAACTTCTTCAAGTAAAAATCCTTATCCTTGCCTTCCGTCAACTTCTGGCACATCTGGGCATGAACCAAACAGCTTTTAATCTTTTCCCAATTACTCGGATTAATCACATATTTCTGCATCCACTTCGTGTAATCGTCCAATTTCGCGCTGCCCACTTTCTTCCCTGACAGCGCCTGGCCGACCGATTTGTTGGTCACCACCACCGCGAAAATGGTGAAAACCATCAGCCCCAAAATCAGGAAAAACAGAGTGATGAGATAAAGCCACATGAAGAACGACACGCGGCAGCACGATCCCAGAAGCCCCATCATCGAGATCGCCATTAGACAGCCGCCGATGATCAGGAGCGGAGTTCGGATGAAGCTCTCGCACGGAGATCCAGCTTTCACGTAGAACCATAAGGCTAGAAGCATCGCGAAGATTGATATGAGTAGCGTGACGAAATTTAGCGTCGTGATTATTCCGTTGCTTACCTTAACCATTTTCTAATATTTTTCTTCCTTTTGCTTGGATTAACGCGCGAGCTGGTGATATGAGAATCGAGATTCAGATCACTAGAGGGGGAAGAAACACTCTAGGATCTGCGATTAAGGGATGTGTTTGATTTGTATCTCTCTGTGTTTGTGTGTTTCTTTCTGTAATTTTGTTTTATTTGTTGAAGAATTGTATAGAGGAAGAGAGCAGGAAAAGTATTGTATTGTTTGTTGCAGAACGGTGCAAAAATGTGTGTTTGAAGGAGTAATGGATCATTTTGTATTAAAAATTTGGACACAGTTAGGATCATTAATTTAGGCGATTTTTATGGGATTTAGTGATTGAGATTGTCCAAATGACTGGAGTTCCTACAATATCTGAGAATCTAAATGTGTTGACTGGGCAGAGACTGAAAATTCTTGCATGCAAATTGTTATGTCTTTAAGAAAACGATCCCTAAGTTTTTAAATATTACATTAAAGTCCTTGAGGATATTTTCTCATTAACAAAAATTCCAACAGGTTCCTTAACAGTTTGACTTACGGAACCCTAACTGTTGACTAATTTCGGGACTAGAATATAAAAAATGAAAATAGAAGAGCCTAGATGTAAATATGACAAAACTCAGGAACCCCATATAATTCGCCCTTTACATTATGTATCTCAATATTTCGGGTGAATTACATCTTGACCTCCAGACTTTTGGCCTAATTACATTTAGACACCCTGAATTATGAAAAAATTACATGCAGGCCCCTTATATTTCAACTCGGTCTTACAAATTGCTACATCCGTGTGTTACTTGCCTTTTTCCCTTCAAATTTATGGAGTTTGCAACCCAAATTAACCCTCCATAGTCAGAAAATGTTATGCTCTGATATGGAAGATTTTGTGTGACCGGAATGCCTTCAATGAGAAAGTTATTTGCCTTCACATAAACTTTCAGTCACACAAAATCTACTAAATTTGTGTATAAAAAACTTTTTTTCGGCCATGCAGGGGTAGTTTGGATAGTTTACTCCATAGATCTGACAGGAAATGTTAGAAACCCTACCCAAAGCAAATGGAATGAGCAACTTGTAAGCCCGAGTAACATGGGGTCCAAGAAACAATTTCCTATAATACAGGGGGTCTAAGTGTAATTAGACCAAACATGGGGTACCCCTAAATGTAATTCACTCAAACAATTATATTTATCATAAGTTGTACTTTACCTATTGTGATGCGTGCTAGAAAAATCACGAGTAATAATTATTTCTCTCTCAAATGTATTGTGCGTCTATTTTAGGTTTGCAATATATAATTATAATAGAGAATATCATCCTCCTAGTCCTGCGAATTGGAAACGATATGAAACTTATAAATGCTTAAACTCCTCGCACACACAGTGGTTCAATCATGCCGTACTATAACAAAAGAATTACAGGATGATTACATCACTCCTGAATATCATCGTATCACAAGACATATACTAGCACCAATCTTGTCAAATTATTCGATATCAGTAGAAATGACAAATATTATCATTGTACAAAACTCTACAGATATAGATGCATACAGATACTACAACACCATGAAACGTGGCTTAATATATCCTAACCACTAAAAGACTGCTATACAACAAGGGGCTGCAAATTACCTGCTGAAAGGAGATTTTTCCTGAACCGGCCCAATGTCAAAGTTGGTGCTTCCTTGTGAATTTTCTACAAAAGTCATCAGTATCAACGAAGATGTTCAAACCACAATCATTTGTCAATAGGTGGTCCAGTATATGTTCCTGGGCGCATGTACAAATCATCTGGCGTGTCGATCTCAGCAAGCCATGCATACTCCTCTTCTTTTTCAATTTCTTCTACTGCTGCAATAATTGAACGAGATATTCATTGGTCATATAAATTTTATGCTAAAATGTGTATCCAACACAAAGGGTTAAATGCTATTTACACCTGCCCCCCTCCTCCCCCTCGAAATACAGAATTTACAAAATACCCCCATTGACAAAAACAAATACATTACCTACTTGTGTTTTAAAATAAGTATAGGCATTCAGCCCTCTCGTGCTGTAAAGATATGAGGTAATTGCAAAACCTCTGTGTGGTATGGCGAATGAGCATAAAAGGCCGTGGATATGAAAAAAAATCTCAAAATCAAACCCCTGTGTATATCATGCGTGTTGACCGCATGAATACATGCATATTTTTAGAGTAAAAAGTTCCTTTTAGACCCTCAAACTTTGTTCCCTTCTTTCTTCTTTGAAACAACTCGAAAGCAAGGGACTCAAATTTCACAAGTGTTTTTAAGAGAATTTTTGTAT
The DNA here is from genome assembly GCA_958496215.1 of Verbena officinalis. NCBI lineage: Eukaryota > Viridiplantae > Streptophyta > Magnoliopsida > Lamiales > Verbenaceae > Verbena > Verbena officinalis. Next base: position 6,822,528 of record OY292385.1, read on the forward strand.
CAAATGGTTTTTTATGCTTATTAGCATAACAGGAGGGGTTGGGTGGAATTAACTCTTTAGAAAATAGTGCAGAAAAACTCCTTGAACAGGGGTAAATTGAGGGGTAAATTGCATGCTTCCAAATTATATCATATTGGGGGTAAATTGCAGTTAAGCCACAAAACGAGAAATTTGAGAAATTATAAAAAGATATGAATTAAGAAGCTACTTACAGAGGGTTGAACAAGGATAATCACGGTAGTAAGAACATCTCCTACCAGCAAATTCATCATAAGGTGGAGCAAGGATGTCAAGAACAGCACAAGGAGTTATTGCAGTAAAACAATGAAGATTCCCTCCATTCTTTGGATACAGAATTGATGTACTACATGGTGCAGTCAAAACTTTGTCAACAGCCAATTTAGCCAGCCTCACTGATCCGGAGAGACAAATTAAATTCATGAGATAATTAATCAAATCACAATAAAAATGTTCAACATTCATTTTTCAGGTCTTTTTTTTTCAGATTGTCAAGCACTAGATTATTTATATCTAGAATCAGACCTTCGGAATCTGTTCCTTCAATTTTCCTGATGTATGGTGGCTCTACCCAATCATAAGCTTTGACATGTAAAGAACCGTATAACACTTTGCTCAAAACAGTCATGCCAGGATGATCATGCAGTGGAATTACAGAGGAAGTAGGGAAGCAAAATATGCACATCTGCATAAACCCATACAATTAATTATCAGCCTAAAATAATATTGATTTATAGTTCTGAGGTGACGAGTTGGGACAACCACAAAACAAATTAAACAAATAAAACCTTTTGAGTAGCATTAGAATACAGATTTCCATAGAAAACAATACTAAAAAGGAGCAAAACTGTATACCGTGAAATTTTCTGCCTCGTGTATATCCACATAGCTTATTGGTTGAGCCCAGCGATCTACTCTATTGAATGAAAAGATCCCTAAAGGACCATGACCTCTGTCATCCTCTTTGCTAGCATCAGTAAGACCAACATCAGCAGGTTCAACCGTATCTGCAAAACATGCATGTTTTATACTATGATCGATTTTTTTTCCACATCCCAACAAAATGGCAACAAAGTTGATAGTAGTTTAGAATTGATTTAATAAAGAACTAAGACCGTGTGTAGATAAAAGATCCTCCAAATTGCACGAGCTCATACCAATGAGCTAATGTCGTGCAGAACTCTCAACTTTGTAGAACACGTCAACATGATTATGAAAATGATGAGAGAATTACAATTGTTCTGCAAATGAGAAGCATGAACAAAAAACAAGCAAACTAATATAAGTCACTCAATGAAGAACATGAAGATGTGTTTCCATAAATGTGTCAGCACAACTGCACAATCAGGTCTAATCATCTAAAGATTTATTCAATTACTAGTTGAAAAGACAGAGCTGCTGTAACAAGCATCATATCCCTTCAGCTGCAATATTTGAAAGTAATGCCTAATGATTCAATTTTGTTTTCTTAAAAACAAAAATATTATCCCAATTTCCAATGAAAAGTTAACTCCTTCCTCGTTTATTTTCCGTACTGCATATCAGATAAATACATGAAAAATACACATTTGAGACCGTCGCAATCAGATTAAGCATATGAAACAACGCCAGTCGGGATGAAATCAGAAGCAGGAAGAATCTCCAATTCTCGAAATTAATCAACTGATCCCAAAGCCCACAATTCAAATCATCTTACAAGAAAAAATCCACGTAAAAGAATCGCATAGAAAACTGTCAAATAAGCTCAAAATCGAATCGCATACCCAACAAAGAGGCTAGCTTATTAATGGCGGGAGGAGGTAGTGGGGAAGCTGACGAAGTCGTAAAAGTATCTCTGCAAAGGTCGTAAAGAGCTTGAATGGTGGAAGAGTTCTTCCTTGTTTTGGCCATACTGAAAAGCCTTCGAACCACACACATTCCGATCAGAAGGAGAATTTATTTACTCAGTTATCGACTTATCTCAGTAAAACTCGCGAGCTGCAGCCCAGAATTTGGGTTGGGGGTGGGTGGCGTGGGACGTGGGACGTGGGTAGAATATTTATTTATTTATTTATTTATATATTTATTCGATTCTTGTAGTAGTCCTCAAATGAGGTTTCCAAATTTGACATACAAATATTACATTTTAATATGTATCATTTTTCTTTATTTTATTTTTATCAAGAGAAATTAGTAGTATATGATGCACATCAATATTAATATTTTTGGATTAATATGGGAATAACCATATTGATAGGCTAATTTACATTCTCAAAAGCAATTTCCCAAGACATAATAAAACTTTGGGAAAATTACATTTAGACCCTAGAGAATTTGCTAGATTACAATGCATGACCTCTTAGTCAAACAATAACAGTTATACCCCACATAAAATTGAATAAAAGCTTAGTCCATAATTAACAGAATATTTTTCTTTTTTGACATTAACTACCCGTTGTACCTTTTGCCCTAAAAAAAATACACTTAGAGCCCAAAAGTGTATATGATATTAAAATACTATCCAAGTGGAATTTAGAGACAATCAATAGTATAAAAAAAAGGTATTTTTGATATTTACTATTCATTTTTCATGACATCATCAAGTAAATAACGAAACCCTAATCCGTTAGTGTATTTTGTAATTATTCAATTTCGTATAGATATAATTGTACTTCTTTGACTACGAAAATCGTGAGCTATAATTTAACAACTCCATTGGGTCTAAGTGTAAATTTTCCTAAAACTTTTATATGGTAGACATTGGATTTTATCAAATGAATTGCATGTTTAGTAATTATAACCACTTCATACATACAACAGACAACAGAAAAAAAAAATAAAAAATAAATACATATATAGAAGAATTTGTCCATTTCTTGTTAAGATTTTGGATACTCTATATAAGCATTTTGTTACATTCAAAGCAAAATTATCAAAGATGCATGAATCCTGGTCCCTATAATCACACATAATATTAACAAAGGGTTACATGTTGTCCCACAAATGCTTCTGCTTCCTTAAACAGTTGATTATGATACGGCTATCTCATCCAGAATCTCCTGAAGTTGTTCCAATGTTGTACCAAACAGACCTACAAAATCAAAAAAGATATATATAAATGAATCTAATATCACTCAGAACATCCCAAGATAGACATAATTTCTGCAGTCTGCTATTGTTGGTACCATTCCCAGGGCCATGAGGTACTCTGAGCATATCGTCATGTCTTACACTTACAGACCGCAAGTATGTTCTATCACTTCCACTTTCCTCGACTCTCCTCCTTTTTAGATTCTTTATTTTTGCACGAAATTCGGATGCCATAGTGGTCAGTTCTGAGAGAACCAATAATCAAATTAGAATTAATACATAATAATGATAAGGGCAATATACATCCATGAACCCTGAGGTTTGGTGTAACTACAAATTAGTCCCTCTTATTTCAAGAACTACAAAATCCCCATGAGTTTTCATTATTCATCTAAAATTGAGAAAATCACGACAAATGGAGACTTTAACTGGCATTGACTATGGTTTAAACCAAATTGATCTTAGACCGATGCACTACATGAGACAAGACGCTTCCTGCAAAGATCCAATGAAGGTTTTACATGATTAATGAAACCTCATGGGTGTTTTTGTAATTTCTAAAACAAGAGAGACTAATTTATAGTTACAATAAGCCTTAGGGGTGGTAGATGTAAATGTCCATGATAATAATATACCTGGAATCTTACATCAACTAGTTAGATGTGAACTTTTCGTTTCTATATGTTTCTATAAACACATTTTTCGACATGCGATGGTAGTGTGTTTTACTAGTATGCCTGAAAAGGATTTTCGTCATTCTTAGTCAACGAAAACTACCTTGAAACATTTGAGTTTCATCAAGTTTCTTGTACAGCTGTAGTGCTTCATCAATTGATCCTGCAGATTTATTGCTTGACAAAGATTGCCTCTCCAGTGCACGAATTTCTCTGTCAAGTTTAGCTGATTCTTTTCCAACCTGTGTGAGATGTTAATAAGGAAAATATATAATGAAAACAAGAACAGTAACATAAATATAAGTTCTAATAATCTGAAGCGTAACAATTACCAAAGAGAGTTTGTCACGTAAAGAATTCAACTGTGAATCCAGCTCTGGATCGGTCAGAGCATCAAGGTCTGGCAAATCATCTCCAGACGACTCATTCTACAATGAAATACTCAGAGGGTAAATAATATATTGTTTTGGAAAAAGAAGGAAATAACTAAAGGTATTTCAAATTCAAATTTTGGGTTGAGAAAAGTGCACCTCGTCTATGGCATATATCAATAATACCAATACACTGATTACTAAGATACAAACAGGTTAGCTCCATGAATTTCAGCACTCAATTGAAACAGTTTACAGCAAATACAAACTAGGTTTAGCACCCAATTAAAAGGATACCTCACATTGAGCAAATTTAAAGCATATTTTTCAAATCTTCAGCAAGTTATAATTCTACTAATTTTAGAACCTACACGAATGAACTAGTGAATTTTAATGCTTAGAAACAGAGGATATTCATGAATTTAGATGAATTTCCCAGAGGATTATCAGTGAACATACAGCTTTTGGTAGTGAAAATCCTTCAGGTACATGAAAACAATATCGGAGACAGTATTCTTCCCACTTCTGCATTCTAATGTCAATAGTCGAATTAATCAAATTCCGAATTGACGCCACACCCTGTTGATTCAAAGCAAAATATCCATCAAATCAATGTTGCTTGTCATTAACCTAAAACCCTAATCTGAAACGGAAAACAGGCAACTACAATCACTCAAAACTACAAAATAATCATGAAAAAACCTTGTTCAGTTCGGCGGCTCGATCTGTACCCTCGATTTCCAGCTTCTTGGAAGCCTCCCTACAAGAAATTAACAGAATTTTTCAAAATAAATAAAATTCAGGTAGAAAAAAGCTTCTGTTGTACTCTGTTGGAGAAGGAGATAAAATAAAAATGGGCATAGGGTTTTACTCGAGGAAGAAATTGAAAGCATTGTCTTGCAGATCGTCGACGATGTTGAGAACTTCATTGACGAAGTGCTGTGGGTTCAGATTCAAGGACTCGAATATCGCCTGGTTGTTGCCTCCTTCCATTTCTTCTCAAATTGAACCGTCAGATTTCGCCATTTCTTCCCTTTATCCGTCGGTGCTAAGAAATTCGAAAAAACTGCAATTTATTAATCGACGGCTGAGAATTGGCAAAATTCACAAACTTTGGCTCCCTTTTTTCAAAATTCAAAACATTCGATACTTGGTGAATTGGGCCACTGGGAGAAAATATAATACGGACCTTCTTTATTGGGCCTTAATATTATAATATTGAATATGGGTCGGGAAAATTATAAAATCGGAATACTTTTTATCATCGAGTTGTGATTTTGGGATACAAGATTTGAAATTCATGTAAATGTTCTGTAACTTTGTATTTTATAGCAATTTTGGGACTCCAACAAATTTAATTTTAATTTTTATTTGAAATACCGCTTGTGTCAATCATGTGATAATCAAAAAGTAATTTTCTAATTTTATTTTACACATAATAATTTTTTATTAAAGCAGAAAACTTAAAAAAAAAATTATTACTTAAATCAGAAAACTTTAACAAATATTTGTCCCTATAATCAATAATTTTAAGCATCAAGCTCAATCCTGCACCTTGTAATTTCTATCCTCTGAACTTATGAGCTCTGAAAAAACATAAGACTAATTGCATTCCACGTTATCACTATTCACCTGCTCTCGCCGTTAAAGCTGAACTTTGATTCTGAGCCTTTCTCAATTCCGGGGAATGGCTCAGCTTCCACCACCAACATCCCGCTTCACCTCAATCCAACCGCACACCACCTGTTCGACTAAATGTCCACCCCCTTTCTCATTTCACTTCTCCCGTACTCCACTTCACTTGAAGAAGGCGCCTTGTTTCGTCCACAGAAATCGCAGTTTTAGGAGTATTTTGATCAGGGCTTCTGATACGGAGAGCAATCAGAAGTTATCGGATGAATGTGAGAAGATTGGAGGGGAACGGGAAGAGGAAGCTGAGCTGGTGGGTGATAATGGAAGCTTCAGTTCTACCGGCGCTGATGACGTGTACCCAAGTGGTGAGTTCGTTTACAGAGAGTACGATCCTTTGGAGAGTTTAGGTGTCAAGTTTAAAATGTTGATTGCATGGCCTTGGCAGCGTGTCAAGAAGGGCAGTGTGCTCACGATGAATATACGCGGAGAGGTAGAAAATTGTTTCTATATTTTCCGTTTGTCCTTCATTGTAAGGGATTACTAATGGGTTATTGAGTTAGTTGTTAAGACTGTGGATTTCGTAATACCATGACTCCATGATATTGCTGGTCGGTGAGGATTTTTCCTTCGACATTTCTTGAAGAAGTTTTCATGAGTAATTTTGTTTAATGGTTTTGTGACATAATTCAAAGTGTCCTCTGTTTTCTTGTCAGATATCCGATCAACTGAAAAGCCGTTTCTCCTCGGGATTATCTTTACCTCAAATTTGTGAAAATTTTATAAAAGCAGCTTATGATCCTCGTATTTCGGGTATTTATCTCCACATTGAACCGCTGAGTTGCGGATGGGGAAAAGTTGAAGAAATTCGCAGGCACATACTGGATTTCAAGAAATCAGGTAACATTAGAAATTATTTGAGGTGTTAGTGTATGTATGCTCGAATTTTGTTTTTCTGTTGTACTTCTCAGAAAATTAAGAAAGGAGATTCAGATTTCTGTTCTTTACTGGGGTTTGAATCAGGGGATCTTTTGCGACTTTTAACGAAAATCTTTATACTGTTTACCGAAGTAAATCAGGCACATGATGAAGCTGTTACGAGGCAAGACTTTTTGGATAAATATTCCTAAACGAGGCCCCTATGATGAGTAATGTATTTTCTTATGTAGGGAAGTTTGTTGTGGGCTATGTACCGGCATGCGGAGAGAAAGAATATTATATTGGCAGTGCTTGTGAAGAACTTTATGCGCCACCAAGTGCCTACTTTCAGTTGTATGGGTTGACTGTTCAGGCATCTTTCCTTGGAGGTGAGTTGTTCTGGTGGCTACATAAAATGCGTAGTCTTTTGTTTAACAAGGAACCAGATATAGTCTAGCCTCTTAATTTCTGATCTTAACATTGTGAAAGTGGTGTGGATGGCTCAAATTTGTCAGCTCCAACCATAATTTCAGTTTTGGAGTTCACAATTATTTCTCTCTTTTGGGTTCAATTGCTGTATACTAAAGGTACTTTGGTCTTCAACTTGAGATCCATACTGGAGTAGTTCATATCTAAAAGAATTTTTAAATAGCCCGGTAATAACAAGTCCCAAACAAGGTGATCCATTTGTCGAAATAAGTTCAATTGAATTAGAAAAACTTTCAACTCATTATATGTGCCTTTCTATATCCTCATGACCTACTTTTAACTGCAGTGGACTTGCATCAACTATTGTTTTGTAGGTGTCCTGGAGAAAATCGGGGTTGAGCCACAGGTTCAACGAATTGGTAAATATAAGAGTGCTGGGGATCAACTTACACGTAAAAGCATATCTGATGAAAATCGTGAGATGCTTACTGCATTGCTTGACAATATTTATGGGAATTGGGTGGAAAAAATTTCGCTTGCTAAAGGTAATTTCACAATGGTTGCGTGGTTTATGCTCAAGCAAAATATTCCCTCATCTGTTATCTTGTTATTTATGCAGGAAAGACAAAAGAAGATATAGAGAAGTTTATTAACGAAGGAGTATTTGAAGTTGAGAGGCTGAAGGAAGATGGCTGGATAACAGATATAAAATATGATGATGAGGTACAATGAGTTTCATTTCTTAATTAAGTATGGGGATCTTGATGACATGCCAGATAGTTCCTAGGTGTGGTCGATCCATGAACACTAATACTTGACTCAAATAAACACTCATCAAGCAGTGGTTCTCCATATGCATTTTCTTTTAATTTAAGTAACTAACATATAAAAGCATCTTGGTTTTGTAATCTCGCTGATGCAACATCTGTAAAGAGAGTGAGAGTGAAGATTCATTAGGTTAATTAACAGTATCAGCAAAAAGAAGTCTGAAAGTTTTTCGGTTTCCTATTGGTCTTGTATCCTGATATTCAATTGCTTTATGAAAAAAATAATAACTTTAAAGTTTAACCAAAAGGATAATAAGGATGAATGAGATATGGAAAAGAGTATTAGTCTACAATACTAGTCAGTGTAAGCAATACCTATGGAAGTACGTAAGGAGTGCTGCATTTTGTTTTAGAGAAGTCAGTAAAATTTTCTACCGTGTCCCAAGAAACTCAATTTCCATGTTGATACACATCAATGTTAATGTTTGTGAAATGAAGAGCCATCAGATAATCTATCAACCTTTCTGACCTGATCCTCTTCTTGCAAGAATATGGAAACAGCCAATCTTTGCAGAGTTCCTGATCTTGTTCCAGAAAGCAAATAAAATTCAATAAAATTTGAATTGTTTGCTGCTTTATAGAAGCACTAGGTTTAAGACTAAGATAAATTAGATTTCTTCGTTGTGTGCATGCGATAATTTCAGAAGTTTTTAGTACCCAATTTCTCTTCACTGTATTGGTCACTCACATCTTTTTAGTAAGTTTCCATATTTCAGGTTGAGTCACTGCTAAAAGAGCGTTTGGGAATTCCTAGTAAAAAGGATCTCCCGACAGTTGATTATAGGTACTTCTTTGAAGAGTTCTTCTTTGCATCAGTTAAACATTCTGATGGTTAAATTATTTGCATTCAATTTTGGTCAGCAGTGGTTTGTTATTGATTGGTTTCTCAAGTTCTTAGTAAGTTAAAATATGGTTACTGAAGTTGAACTGAACGGTTAATCTGTAATCTCTTATTTCTGCAAGCATCCTGTTCAAAAACCTTCTTATTTGTCCTCATAAATTTAAAAGGTAATATTTTTTGCCACTCACCTAAGTTCATATAGTTTAGCTAAATGAGTTTATGTGAAACAGCCCCTGCCCCTGGCAGGAAAGTTCAAACATTATTTAGAATTGTTTCCATTTATGTGCAATGCAACTTCTCTAGTGTTCCAAAGGGATGCCATTTGGTAACAGTATCTTATCTCTGGACACATGTAGGAAATATAGCCGTGTTAAGAAATGGACTTTAGGATTCACTGGATATAAAGATCAAATAGCCATAATCAGAGCCTCTGGAAGCATTAGTCGTGTAAAAGGAGGACTGAGTACTTCCAGCTCAGGGATTGTTGCTGAGCAATTCATTGAAAAGATCCGCACTGTAAGAGGTACTGTATTTCCTCTATGTGTGTGTCTTTCTTTTTCTTTCTCTTTTTATTTCTTTGGATAAGTGTACTGTATTTTCCTGAGTATGGGTATTCCTTAGCAAAAAGGTAGAATGTCAACTTATACAGCATGTCTGGACAAAATTGTTTGGTAGACAACATTAATGACATTACATCCTCTACGTAGTTTATCTTTTCAATCACCTTATCACTTGATTAAGTACTTGTTTATTCATCTGATTTGTACATTAAGGTTTTTCTCAGAGTCAAAAAGGTACAAGGCTGTTGTCCTTCGCATTGATAGTCCTGGGGGAGATGCCCTTGCTTCTGATTTGTAAGTTTTGTTGTATAGTTGTGTTTACTTTTCTTGATTAGATGTGATAGAATTTTAAAATGTTGGAAGTGTATTGAGGAAAAAACACCAATCTTGGTTCCATAAAAATAGTATTGTATCAAAAGGATGTAACAATTCATTAATTAATTTTCTTGTGTTTTACAGAATGTGGAGGGAAATCAAACTTTTGTCTGCCTCAAAACCTGTAGTTGCATCAATGGCTGATGTTGCTGCTAGTGGAGGATATTACATGGCAATGGCTGCAGAAGCTATAGTTGCTGAAAAACTTACCCTAACTGGCTCAATTGGAGTTGTGACAGGTCAGCCGTATAACTATTCTGTTCTTTTAGCTTTAAATTTTAAGTGGGGCTTTAATTGATATTATGACTAGGTAAATTCATGACAATGAATATGGCATAGATAAATTGGTGAAATCATAAATTTTTTAAGGAATACATAAATAATCATATATCACTATGTCAAAAATCATGAACAAGCATAATATAGATATGGATGAAGGATTCTTAAGAAAAGTGCAAATAGCACAACTGTTTATGCAACAATAGAGTATATGTTAGAGCAGATGTCTTCTTTACAAGTCTATTTCAATATTTTTCAAATGTTTAAACGTTCTCCCATCTTTCATTTAAAGAAGACTCTATGAACCTTTAACAAGAGTTGGTCGATGGTCAACATTGCAATAGACAATAGTGGTGTTTCATTTCTTGCATTCTGGACGCCTTTTTTTTTTTTTTTTTTTTGGTATAAAGCCAACAGGACGCCGTTAATTTCACACTAACTTCTTAATCACGTCGATACTTGACCAGAGGACTATTTTCTTCTGCTGTGAAATTACGTTTGAGAATTAAGAACCGTTTCTGATGTTATTACTACATTTGATTATTCAACTCATTTCTAGGTTTAAGTGTTGATTTTTTTTTTTTTTTTTTTTTGCTACTTCTTCCTAGGAAAGTTTAATTTGGAGAAATTATATGAAAAGATTGGCTTCAATAAGGAGATCATATCGAGGGGAAAATATGCTGAACTTACTGCTGCTGAACAGCGACCATTCAGGTATGTAGAATATCGTGTTTAATTTTATTGATGCTTAATTTATCGAATTATTTAGTCTTTGTTTAATCTAGTTCACACGTGCTTGTGGTGAGTTTCTCTTTAGGCAGATCACTGAGGAGTATTTTCTTGGTTTGTTTTCCAGGACCGATGAAGCAGAACTCTTTGCAAAGTCAGCACAGAATGCATATAGAAGCTTCCGTGACAAGGCAGCCTCTTCTAGATCAATGACTGTACGAAACTCCGTAACATATAAAACAAAAATGATATTACAGGAAATCAGAAATTATATTAGCAATTTTCCTGATATTTTAGCAATCACATTTTAGGTAGAAAAGATGGAGGAAGTTGCTCAAGGAAGGGTTTGGACCGGCAATGACGCAGCTTCTCGAGGTTTAGTTGATGCTATTGGTGGACTATCTCGAGCCGTCGCAATAGCAAAACAGAAGGCTAATTTACCGTTAGACGAACAGGTAATTACTTCAAATTTCTGTTGGTTCTAGGCAGGTAAGTCGTTGAAAGGGATAATTACAGCTAGACCCCCTATGTTTAGTTGTAAATACAGTTAATACCCCTGAGGAATGGAAAATTACATATCCACTCCCTAAGGTCTGAACAATTTCTTGCACTTAGGTCTAAACGTTACTTAACAGAATTTACCGATGCCATCATAAAATTTTAATGAAAACCCTGTTTCGCCCTTGTCATTAAAGTCAAAACTGTTGACCCGTTGTAGTTTCCCCAAACTCAGGGGACCTAGCTGTAATTATCTCTTGTTGAAATTGTTTATGCAACATCAAATGTTGTGATTTAAGCATTTGTAAAACATCTACAACAAGAAGATTATATTTTTTGGCTTTCCTAATTTGGTTTTGAAAAATTAAGGTGACCCTTGTTGAGCTTTCGAGGCCTTCTACATCCCTACCGGAACTCTTGACTGGATTCGGTAGCTCGATTGTTGAAGCAGACAGAGCAATCAAAGAGTTGGTACAGGTTATGGCATCGTCCGAGGGTATTCAAGCCCGTATGGATGGAATTATGTTGGAGCAGCTTGATGGAGGAGCTTCTTACGCAAATATTATCTTCACCTTGATAAGAGATTGCTTTTTCTAGATAGCTTTAAGCGTATACAAAAAAGTCTTGCAGACTGATGATTGATGAAGGTCTATTGTCAAAGGCTTATTTGCAGAGGAAATAATCTGCTGATATGATAGGATACGGACACTATTCTGTTGTAAAATGTTTTAATGGATCTAAATATCATTCATGTCAAAAGTGGCTACTTTAAATTTACAAGATCTGATAGGTGACAGCGGACCATCTCACTTACCCTTAATGTTGAAATTAATATGAGCATTGAAGAATTTTCAGTTTCTCCATCACAATCTAAGAAATTCTTATGGCAATGAAAATAATGAGGATGATTTTGGTTGATCAGTCACTTGATATCTTCAACTTTAATGACGAAGAAAGGATTAATTAAATCTAGAGCTCTCAGAAGTTTGCTAAATTACAATTGATAACCTTCTTAGTCAAATACTTACCATCCCACCCACTGAGGAGTTTCTAAATTATAACTTGCCTCCATCAGTTAGGTTTTCGTCATATTTTTGTTAACGTAAGCAAATGACAGACATGAAATGACCAAAATACCCCTGATGTTACTGTAGAAAATATTATTTTCAGGTCTGCCATTTGTGATATAATTCTTAATTTGGGTGTTATTCGTAATAAAATAAAATTTTGAGGGGCTGTATGTAATTTTTAGAAAAAAATTTAGATGGTATAACGGTATCTTCCCCTAAACTTCGAGCATTCCGTTAAAAAATATAACGTAACCCAAATTGAAGGGGGCAAGTTGTAATTTAGAACTTCCTCAATGAGTGGGGTGGTAATTTTGTTACTAAGAGAGTTAGCCATTGTAATTTAGTAAACTCCGGAGGGGTCTAGATGTAATTATCCCAAGAAGAAAAAGTACATGATGGTATGAAGAGTGGAGTAGTTATTAAGAAGATAAAAATTCAGTTAGTCTAGGATATAAATTTCTACTATCTACTGTACGATTTCTATTCGGACTTTCAATAATATATTCAGGAGCCGTTTAATAGGCCAGATAGAAATTCGCGCGTGAATCTGGGTGGGAGCCGATTGAACGCGATGAGCTGTACAGGAAGGTTTTCTATTCAATGTCTGCTTGGTCAGATTATCTTCAAAATTACTGTTGAAAATAAATGAATTCTCTGTTTGATTCAAATTCTAATCTTACGATAACCATGGGAAATTATGATCTTGTTAAATTATAGTTCAGCCAAAAATTAGGGTTATTTGTTTTCGCACACATTATTTCCCGACTGCGACCATGAAGCTTTCTCTTCATCAATGTTGTGGCGTCCATCTGGATAAATCGAATTCAACACGCCTTCGCGTAGCCCTAATGCTAAACAAGATTGCATCAGGTTTGTGAACATTTAATTATCATCAGAAATTAATAGTTGTTTTTTAAGATCCCCAAATTCATTAGGTTAATTCTGCTGGGCATGATCTATTAGGTCGTGTAAATTTTTTTAAAATGGGTCTTTCCTCAACAAACATCGATAATCATAGTTGCAGGAAATTGAGGTTGTGAAAAAGAGTGTTGATGTGAAAGAGATTACTACGCAGAAGAAAATTGTGATTCAGAGAAGTCAAAGAGCTGCGCCAATTTCACCGATTGTGAAGAAATTACAGTCTCTCTCTCTTTCTCATTCATAATTCTGGGAATTTCATACAGGTTCAGATAATTATCATCCAAGAACTAATGGCAACTACAGAGCTTTGGTGATTTTCATTTAATGGATTGAATTCTTTTTTACAAAAAAAAAAAACTAATCTTACGGCTAATTGTTTCTGTTATGATTGTTGATACCAGTTGACTTAGTAATGTGGAGAATGTAGATATAAATCAAAATCAGCATTCATTTTTGGGATTGGAACATTTGCTATTATTTCATCTTCATGCACAAAGGATCTTAACATCAGGTTATAATAAGTTCTCTTTGCTGCTAAATATGCTGAGGCTAAAGACTGTAATTCCAGCATAATACCGACTCCAAGTGAGACTGTAGATTGGGCATTCTCTTTGGTGCTAAATATTCTAGATACTTCATATGAATATAAGTTACAGCAAAAATATATTTTTTTAGGTTTGTTTAATTGAATGTTATGAAGTTATGCAAATGATGAAAGAGATGTAGCTCAAAGGGTAGAGCCCTCGCTTTGCAAGCGAGACGAACGGGGTTCAATTCCCCGCATCTCTAATGAATTTTATTTTCTTTATAACTCTGTATATCTTGCAACTCTTTTCTATGGCATTTCTTGCTGTTTTAAGTTTCTTAATTTGACATAAAGCTTGACAACTTATATACCAGCCAAGAGTCAATTCTACTCAATGAACTGACAATGAAAATTCTGAACATACCAATGCCTGACCTTCCCGACCTTCCCGAGAAGAACGCAATATCATAAGAAAAGGGGATTGTAAAACTCACTTAACGTGAAGCAATTCGATGGTCAGGACCTGGAATTTTTTTTTTTTTTTTTCAAATTGAATTGTACAAAATGAAAAAACTGCAGCGTTTTTATTTTTTGCTTGAGTTTTGAGAGCTGGAATTTTGCAGCATTTTTCTTTTTTTCTTGGATTAATGAGAGTTGGATTCTTCCTATTATTAAAACCAATTTAATGACTTGTTTTTTTTTTTTTTTTTAAATCTGTATCTTTCAATTGATGTATTAAATGATAATCCCATGCCGGACCTTTCCATTATTTTCACACGCTATGAATTGTCCAACACTACTTTAACTGGAACGGGTATCCAACGCTCACTTTGTAGCCCGCCCATGTGTTCCAATAAATAACACAACCTTCTAAATGTATCTTTATTCATACGGAGATTATCGATGCAATTGGTATTGCTTATTTCAGTAAGTCTAGCCAACGTTGCAAACATTGCTGGTTGTCTGTCAATGTATTGCCAACGACGATTGCTTCTAATGCGTTTATTGTGTCTCTTTCTCACACAAGACACATACCACAAGTACAATAACCATACACCCGACACTGAGTGCATCAATATCAGTATGTACAACATTAGATACTTCAGTTTCTTCCTATTATCCATGTCAATGTTTAAAATTTTGGAGAACTGCCCTAGAACAAGTAGACATCAGTCCATTTTAGTTCTTAATCACAAATTACATAAATCAGAGCATGGAGAATACATTAACAAGTATAGTATATTCATCCAGTGTGAAGAACAAGAACTCTTCGAAAACAGAAATACCAGGTAGTAAGTAGCACACAACATAGAAAATAATTTCTTGAAAATATTCAATAACCGTGCTTTTCTGGAAGCAAATACGAAATCTAAATTGAAGCCATACAAATATTTCAAATAAAAGGATGCTGATAGCGTTAAATCAGTGTGTCTGAAAAGATTACCGCTTTCTGAGAAATGGCGTACAATCAATGTGTCTTATAGATCGACCTTCCTGCGATTAAACATAAAAACCCGAGTCAAAAGTCTCACATATTATAATGAGACAAAAAAATTGGAATATGGTCTACGAATCTCCACATTAGGGAACTGAATGAGTTCAAGAGGAACGAATAACAGCCTTCAAACTTGTCCACTATGGAAAATCAAAGGGTGGAACATCAGATTACGCAAAAGTGGAAATACCAATGTGAACCTAGACTAACAGCAAAACCCTAGACGAAGAGCGGCGCTGGAATGCAGAAACCCTAATGAGCGGAATGAGAAATGAACATCTTGACCCCTGCTTGAAATTGGAGGACATAATTGTAATTCAACTCTTTAAATGATTTGGGCGAAAAATACCCCGATTCACAATCGCAGGGCGTAGGGTGCGATCCCAATCTGGCAAAATCGCCGGATCTTCGCGATATATTCGCGCGACCCGGTACAGCGCATCTCACGCAGCAAACAGCAAATTGGGCCCGATCACGAGCCCTAATCTGCGCGGATCGGGCCTATTAAACGGCTCTTCAGAATTATAAGTACTTTTATTTTCCTCATAGCTTGGGTAAGAATTTTCCTATTTGTTTCGATCGAGAGAGTGAGATTTTCGATGAGCTCTCTCCAAATTTAATCAATTTGCTGACTAAAGCTCTAGCCAAAGTGACCATAGGCCATAAAGTGTGTGGTGATTAACTGATGAGTTTCTTTATGATAAGTTCTTGCTGATGTGAATTCGTTCGATCGAACCATTTACTTTAAGTTATGTAGGCCGCATGTGAATTATTTGCGTATGAGCTGTAAAAGGTTGGTCTTCTGTATTTGGAGTTTGGACAATAGATAGCATGATGTTATGATTCTGGCAGTTAATTCTGTTGAAATTGGCAAAGAAGCAGATTTGGATTTGGGCCGTGCGATGGAGCTTAATCTGGAGCGTTCATGGAAGGGTAAAACGGCTGGGAACGACGTCGTGTTCATTAATGAGGAAGAAATCTCAAGCATTAATCTTAAGGCTGATCTAACGGATGCGACTTATCTGCATAAGTACGCTGATCCAACCATTGATAACTCTTATGATCCTATGGCTGCTATTAATTCTGCATGCAATGCACAGGCTCTGCTGTAGGAAGGCGATCATGAAGAAGGAGCTGCTGCATAGTATTTTGTTGTGTTGTGTAACAAACGTCAGCACGTGTTTAGGGTTTACGTATGTTCTTATTTTAAATATTGTAAGGGACAGCCATTTTTATCTTAGGAATGAAAAGTTATCAAGTTCTTTCCCATCTCAGATTCTCTCTGTTATTCCCATCTATTTTCTTTTACATTTTTTATCTTGATCCCTAACATTTGGTATCAGAGCCGTCGATCCTGACGGCTCGATATCAACATGGCTGTATCGGAACATACGCGTGCCAAGGAGATTTCTGATGCCCCAAAGAAGAATGAGGTGTTGCTTATTGAGGAGAAAGGGCTAAGAGAGGCTGGAGAGAGAACTATACATCAACAGCTGGAAAATCTTTCAGGGGAACAAAAGGAGTTAAAAGCTTCCATCCAGGAGATTGTGGGAATGCAGAAAACCATGCAGATTCAAATGAGCAGTATAGCCGATCAGATGCAGGCCTACAACAGAAACAAATCCTTAAGGGGTGAGGGTTTACAAACTCCAGAACATGTTGCTTCTGCATCTAATGTGAATGTGAGACCACCTCCAGGGTTTCATGACAATCAATCACAGCCAAGTCAAAGTGTGCTCTCTTCTTTGCCAAAGTTTGAATTTCCAGTCTTTGATGGAGATGATCCTAGAGCATGGATAAGGAAATGTGATCTGTACTTCCAAGGGGTGCATATTCCTGAGGAAAATAAGGTATTCTTGGCATCAGTGCATTTCACAGGTCAGACAGAAAGATGGTACCAAAGCTTTAGTGAAAAGAAGAGTGATCTCACCTGGGATTCATTGATTACAGCTGTTCTTGTGAGGTTTGATGATGTAGATCCACATCTCATTTTTGGGGAGTTTAGCAGTCTCAAGCAAACTGGAACTATTAAACAGTATGTAGAGAAGTTTGAAGATCTTAAGTCTAACTTAATGTTGATCAACAAAGACTTGAATGAAGAGTTCTTCATCTCTAGTTTCTTGAATGGTCTCAAGGAATCAATAAGGGGAGCTGTTATGGCTTTGGAGCCTTCATCTCTTGCTCAAGCTATAACTCTAGCTAAGAGACAAGAGACCACTGTTGAAGCTATATTACAACAAGCATCAGCATATAACAAACCACCACCCAAACCACCTTTTAAATCTGGTTTCCAGCAAAATACGGGTTCAAAGAGATGGGGTAAGCCACCTTTCAACAAAAATCCACAAAGAAGGTTGCTAACTGCTGCAGAAATGAGGGCCAGAAGGGAGAAGAACCTTTGTTACAACTGTGATGATACCTACACTCCTGGACATAGATGTACTCAAAGGCCAGTTTTCATGATCATGTCTGAAGAAGAAGAGGAAGCATATCTACAGGACATGGGAGAAGAGGAAGAAGTTGGTGGAGAAGCTGAAATAGAGGATATAACTATTTCTCTTAATGCAATGGCTGGCACTGTAAGCTCTAATACTATCAGGCTTAAAGGAAAGATTGAAGGCAGGGAAGTTCATATGTTATTGGATAGTGGAAGTACCCATTGTTTCATTGATGAGGAGCTTGCTAAGTCACTCAATTGTACCAAAACTCACACAACCCCTATGATGGTAAGTGTTGCAGATGGTGGAAAGGTTATCAGTAGAGTTATTTGTACTGATCTTGATTGGGAAATTCAAGGGAATAAGTTTATGTATGATGTGAGAGTTCTGAAATTGGGAGGTTGTGACATGGTATTAGGGGGTGATTGGCTTAGGGATTGCAGCCCAGTTGAGTTTGATTACAAAAATATGAAAGTGACTTTGTGCAAGAATGGAAGGAAAATTTGTCTCAAAGCTTTAACTGATAAAGCAGAATTACATCTGATTTCTGGAAAGACAATGGGAAAGTTGTTCAAGAAATGAGCATATGGGATATTTGGTCAGCTGAGTCAGTATCTAAAACTTCAGATTCTGAGGAACTTAAACATATCTTGAAGGAGTTTGGTGATGTATTTGAAGAACCTAAGGCGTTACCACCAGTGAGAGGAATTGAGCACCATATCAATCTGATTCCTGAAGCAAACCCCAAGAAACAAAATCCTTATAGGTACTCTTACACTCAGAAAGCTGAAATTGAACAGATTGTGAAAGGATTGTTGGAAGAAGGGTTCATTAGACCTAGTCAAAGTCCTTTTGCTTCACCAGTTCTCTTGGTCAAGAAAAAGGATAGCTCTTGGAGGATGTGTGTGGATTATAGGTATTTGAATAAGTTAACAGTGAAGCATAATTTTCCAATACCTGTAATTGATGAACTGTTGGATGAATTGCAAGGAGCTAAATATTTTACCAAGATTGATCTCAGGTCAGGATATTTTCAGATTAGAATGAATGATGCAGATGTGTACAAAACTAGCTTTGTTACTCATAATGGGCATTATGAGTTTTTGGTTATGCCTTTTGGTTTGTGCAATGCTCCTTCAACTTTCCAATCTTTAATGAATAGGGTGTTTCAATCTTATCTAAGGAAGTGTATTTTGGTGTTCTTTGATGATATTCTGATCTACAGTAAATCTTGGAAGGATCACATGTTACATCTTTACACTGTTCTGTCAATCTTGAGAGAAAATAAGTTATATTCAAAGATGAGCAAATGTACTTTTGGAACTGAATCAGTGGAGTACCTTGGTCATATTATATCACACAATGGGGTATCTACTGATCCAGAGAAAATTGAGTGCATGATCAAATGGCCTCTCCCTAAAACAGTGAAGGAATTGAGGGGGTTTCTGGGACTCACAGGATATTACAGGAAGTTTATACAAGGTTATGGAGTGATTAGCAGACCTTTAACAGATTTACTGAAGAAGGATGGGTTCCACTGGACTGACAAAGCTTCTGAAGCATTTGAAGAACTTAAGAAAGCCATGACAAGTGCACCTGTTTTAGCTCTTCCTGACTTTAGGAAACCATTCATTGTGGAGACCGATGCTAGCAATAAAGGGATTGGGGCAGTATTGATGCAGGAAACGAGACCAATAGCATTTTTGAGCAAAGCTTTGGGAGTGAAAATCAAGGGTTATCTGTCTATGAAAAGGAGTTCTTAGCAATATTGCTAGCTGTGAGTAAGTGGAAACATTACTTACAAGGTAACCACTTCATCATCAAATCAGATCAACAAAGTCTTAAGCATATGTTGGATCAAAGAGTGGGGACAATGCTGCAGCAAAGATGGATATCCAAATTGTTGGGATTGGATTATGAGGTGCAGTACAAAAAGGGAGAAGAAAATAAGGCTGCTGATGCTCTATCAAGAATTGAGCATTCTGAAAGTTCAGTTTCAGCTATCTCTGGTGTGGTTCCAGTTTGGGTTACAGAAATATCCTCTTCTTATGATAAAGATCCTGTGTTAAGTGAGATTCTGAAAGCTAAAATCATTGATCATTCTGCTCATCCTGAGTACAGCCTGAATGCTGGGATATTAAGAAAAGATAACAGGATTTGCATTGGGGATTTTGCAGAACTTAAGGAAAAGATCATTCAGGCATTACATGATACATCTGTTGGTGGTCATTCTGGCATTCATGGAACTTATCAGAAAATTAAATCATGGTTTTGTTGGCCTAAACTCAAGACAGATGTGGAGAAGTGGGTGAAGGAGTGTGATACTTGTCAAAGAATGAAGCATGAAAATATTCCTTATCCAGGATTGCTACAGCCTTTGCAGATTCCAGATCAAGCTTGGAAGCACATATCCATGGATTTCATAGATGGACTGCCAAAATCTGAAGGTAAATACTCTATTCTGGTGGTTATTGATAGATTTACCAAGTTTGCTCATTTCTTGGCACTAGCTCATCCATATTCAGCTGAATCCATTGCCACTCTTTTTCTGGAGAACATTTATAAACTGCATGGTTTGCCACAAACCATAGTTTCTGACAGGGATAAAATTTTTACTAGTGTGTTTTGGAGAGAACTTTTCAAATTATTGGGAACCACTCTAGCTTTGTCATCTGCTTATCATCCTCAATCAGATGGACAAACTGAAAGAGTGAATCAATGCTTAGAAAATTATTTGAGGAGTATGTGTCATCAAAAGCCAAAGAAATGGAAGTGTTGGTTGTCACATGCTGAGTTTTGGTATAACACAACTTTTCACTCCAGTTTGAAAATGACTCCTTTTCAAGCTTTGTATGGGTATGTGCCTCAACATTTACCATTGGGACCTTGCAACTTGAGTGATAACAGTGGGGTTAAGGATATGGTAGCAGAAAGGATCAAGATAAATCAACTCTTGAAGGAGAATCTGGAAGTAGCACAGCAACGGATGAAACATTTTGCGGATAAAAATAGAACTGAAAGGGTATTTGCAGTTGGGGATCAAGTTTTTCTGAAATTACAACCATATAAGCAAAATTATGTTGCCTTGAGGAAGCATCTGAAATTGGCACCCAAGTACTTTGGGCCGTACACAGTCTTGGAGAAAGTGGGATCTGTTGCTTACAAGCTTCAATTGCCTCCATCTAGTGCCATTCATCATGTTTTCCATGCATCATTGCTCAAGAAGAAGATTGGTAGGAAACACTCCCCTATGATGCAGTTACCTGAACTCACTGAAAATGGGATATTCAAGATCTACCCTATTGCTGTATTGGATAAGCGAATTATCCCAAGGAACAAAGTAGCAGTCAGTCAAATTTTGGTGCAATGGATCCATGGAACTCCTGAGGAAGCTACGTGGGAAGATTATTACACGATTGTGAAGAAGTTTCCGAAATTTAATCCTTGGGGACAAGGATTTCAAAAAGAGGGAAGCAATGTTATGATTCTGGCAGTTAATTCTATTGAAATTGGCAAAGAAGCAGATTTGGATTTGGGCCGTGCGATGGAGCTTAATCTGGAGCGTTCATGGAAGGGTAAAAAGGCTGGGAACGACGTCGTGTTCATTAATGAGGAAGAAATCTCAAGCGTTAATCTGAAGGCTGATCTAACGGATGCGACTTATCTGCATAAGTACGCTGATCCAACCATTGATAACTCTTATGATCCTATGGCTGCTATTAATTCTGCATGCAATGCACAGGCTCTGCTGTAGGAAGGCGATCATGAAGAAGGAGCTGCTGCATAGTATTTTGTTGTGTTGTGTAACAAACTTCAGCACGTGTTTAGGGTTTACGTATGTTCTTATTTTAAATATTGTAAGGGACAGCCATTTTTATCTTAGGAATGAAAAGTTATCAAGTTCTTTCCCATCTCAGATTCTCTCTGTTATTCCCATCTATTTTCTTTTACATTTTTTATCTTGATCCCTAACACATTATTGATATTTTGAATCCTCATGTTGGAATCTTGAAAGTTATTCACCTTCATGCTGTTTTGAAGTGATGATATTATTAAATAAGAGGGATTACTTCCATCCTATAACTGACAGTTTAAAAATGGCAAATGGTTTCAGCATAATGAATAAGGTCTATGAGGATTGGATACTGAAATTAAGATAACAAGATTCTTAACGAATATTTTAACAGCAATGTCCTTGAATTGCAGCAGAGTAGCATAAAAAGTTTCATTTCGTAGGTGTGCTTGAGAAAGCTGGAATTGAAGCACAGGTCCAACGGATTGGTAAATACAAGAGTGCTGGAGATCAAATTACACGTCAAAGTATGTCTGAGGAGAACCGTGAGATGCTGACAGCTGTGCTCGAGAACATCTACGGTCATTGGCTTGACAAAATTTCACATGCAAAAGGTGCAATTACCATTCGTGTTCTCAGCTGTTACTCAGCGACGTACTTGATTTGATCCTTTGTCGTCTACAGGAAAGAAAAAGGAAGATATTGAGAAGTTTATCAATGAAGGAGTGTATCAAGTTGATATAATGAAAGAGGAAGGCTTAATAACGGATGTTATGTATGATGACGAGGTAATCCTTACAATTCTTATTGGGAAGGTCTTATTTACACACTGTCAGTTAAAACTATTTATGGAATTTGGATAGTGAACTTTAATGAAAAATTGACTAACAATTTATATAGGAGTGAAATTTTCAGATTGGTAGCTCATCAAGTGGGAAAGTATTTATTTTGCGCCTTTAGACTCTGGTTAAATTTAATATATGAACCATCAAGTGATGTAGTTTAGCAGTTCAACATTATACCATCGGTTTATTCTAATGATCTAGACTTGATTGTATGCAAAGATTATTGTTTATCAAAAGCTCACTGATGATAATATCCCTAATTAGGAGTTTTGTTAATAAAAATATGTTTATATTCGTGAACATATATTGCCAAATTTACACATGAATATATACTATAGTCCCCCTATTGGGGCCAACATAGAGATTTAGATGGGTGTTGGAGAAGTGTAAACTGTGTATGTTTGTACACTATTATCTTTAAATGTAGTGGTGGGAGTTATTGGTGACATAATTGCTTTAATTGGGAGCTACACGGAAAGGGTAGAAGATTTAGACCTGGCATGCAGAAGGATACCTGAAGTTCCTGAATATTGTAACAGGGAAGAAAATATTCTCTACTTAGTGAAGTACTAAACCCAAGTCCGAACAGAATATAATGTCATCTAATCCTATTACTCATCTTTTATCGAAAGGTAAAATGTCATTGTAACCTCTTAATCTTTTCTTCTGTGCCAGTGTCATACTATAATTACATCAATCAGCAGTCCACTCACTTTCTAAAAAAAGGAATCCACACTCGTGCAAAGCCAAAAAGATCCTTGCTAGACATCTGTTAGAAAGAATTCATTTTTATTTATGTCTGCTTCATGGCTCTGAAAACAAGCTAAATAAATTTGTAGACAATAGTGAATCTTGGAAAGTTTGTATGCCAAATGGTTATTCGTTTCTCTTTAATTATTGGTAGTCTTACACAAAGTTCCTTGCACTCCATTTTTTTCGGTTTTGTCAAATACTAGACTTTCACTTTTGCCCTTTTACCATGGGTGGGGATGGGAACATTTCTTGTAAACCTGAATATCTGGTTCACTTTATCTTGATGGTGATCCAGGTACTCAGTATATCCTCGAATTTCAGGTAATGTCATTGTTGAGAACACGTCTGGGAATTCCAAGCACGAAAAGACTTCCTATTGTTGACTACAGGTATATGCTCAGCCTCCCCGATAGAAGCCTTTTAAACTTTTTAGTGGGTTTTGAGGCTGTCTATATGACAATTTCCAGGAGTCCCTATGTAAGTTGCTATGGTTAGCTGGTAATCATGAATTTGCTTGTGGTAAAAAGTCATATATCTAGATTACAATTTGCAGAAAGTGTCTATTTGTGGCTTTTGAATTCTATTCTTGCATCCTACTGTGTCATCATTTTAGATGCACTTTTTAGAAAACTTTTGGAAATACCACTAAGAACTTCCTGGAAGCCCATTGAAATATATAAACTTGTTGAAGCAAACTTACTCATTTTTTCGTTGAACTGCAATTTTTATTCATTTTCATTTATTTTTTGGTTTACTGTATACATACAGGTTTCATTTGTATATCCTTTATTTGGTGTTGTAATATCCACTGAAAGAGCGCTTGCTAAGATTTGTATGCATGCAGGAAGTACTGTAATGTCAGGAGATCGGCTCTAGGCTTGACTGGCTCTAAAGACCAGATAGCTATAATTAGAGCTTCTGGAAGCATTGTCCGGACACAAGGCGGGTTTAGGACACCAAACAGGATTATTGCTGAGAAATTCATTAAGAAGATTCGTGGTTTAAGAGGTACACGTGTTTGTCGATGACCTTCTATATTAGGTGGTACTAACTATAGAGTTTGCTGTATCCTTATGGGAAGATCATAATTTACTACTTGATTCTAAATTGGCTTATGAATCCATGGAAACATGAATAGATTTTCCTCAAGGGTTTTTTGTTGGCTGTCATTGAATATTTGGAAATTGTTCAGTCAAATAATGTCGTTCTTCCTTGTAGTTTTCAGTATTCTGGTTTCCAGTTTATTGTTGGTTTTCATGGGACAATCCCAATTCCTATGGTATATAGTTTACACTCCTCCCTGATTGTTACTGAAATTATTGTGCAGCGTCAAATAAATATAAAGCGTATTCTGGTTTCCAGTTTATTGTTGGTTTTAATGGGACAACCCCAATTCCTATGGTATATATTTTACACTCCTCCCTGATTATTACTGAAATTATTGTGCAGCGTCAAAAAAATATAAAGATGTTATAATTCGAATTGATAGCCCTGGAGGAGATGCCCTTGCGTCTGATTTGTAAGATAATTGTCTCTTCTCTTTCCCTTTTGGATGTTGATGTGCAAATGCTCTAGTATTTCTTCCAATAGCAAATAGCATGTAATAAGATTTTGGTATGGAATCTCTAATGTTATATCTTGTTCATCTGTCCCCCAAGAAGAAAGTTCTAGCGTCTTGACAGGTTGGATTTGAAGGACATATAAGGAATTGGTCCTTTTGAATGTGTTAATGAAAGAGTTTCAATTACAATCCAAGATGCTTTATGCTTTTGCATTTCAAAACTCGTAGACACATTTGTGGGAACTTCTCTATAATAATGTCCTTTCAGTTTAGTTGCTCCGGACCTGGCATGGCGACCTGAGTCTCTTTTTAAATGTTATTGAACATACAACTGGGATAAAGTGAATATGTCGGTTGCATGTTTTCACATTAATTTGTTATGCTATATTTGTTCTTTCCACATAAAGTGATACTGGATTAGTTTGCTGATAGGTTGTGTTCTGTTTGTTAATTTTGTTGGGGGTGGGGTGGGTCATGGGCTTGTTGTTGGTCAATTATTGAGTTAATGTAAATCAGTTATGATAATGGTGGAGAAAAATTCATCAATCTATTGATTAGTGTTCTATAAACAGAATGTGAAGGGAAATCAAACTGTTGGCTGCTACTAAACCTGTGATTGCATCAATGTCTGATGTAGCTGCTAGTGGAGGATACTATATGGCAATGGCTGCGCATACTATAGTGGCAGAGAACCTTACATTAACCGGTTCTATTGGAGTTGTGACAGGTGAAACCTCTCACCAAAGTCTTTGTATTTCTTAGAAAACTTGTCTTGAATTGTAGTTGGTCGTCCACATGATTCTAATATTTAGTTCCCTTCTGCTTGTAGGAAAGTTCAGTCTGGGGAAATTATATGAATATATTGGCTTCAATAAGGAGGCCATATCAAGAGGAAAATATGCCGAGCTTGCTGCAGCAGAACATCGACCATTCAGGTACCTCAGAATATTAAATCTGCCAAATTAGACAATTTAAGTCTGCAATGCAATTATGTAGAATATAATCTGCAGAGAGGACGAAGCAGAACATTTTGCCAAGAGGGCCCAGTATATGTACAAACAATTTCGAGATAAAGCAGCCTCTTCAAGATCAATGACTGTTAAGTTATTCAACACGGTATACATCACTTGAGATTGATAGGCTGATATCATATCCTCCGTAGTGTTGTTTGAAATCAAGTAAGCATATGTTAGGTGGACAAGATGGAAGCGGCTGCGCAAGGCAGAGTTTGGGGTGGTCGCGATGCAGCTTCTCTCGGTCTAGTTGATGCTATTGGTGGACTATCTAGGGCTGTAGCAATAGCAAAACAAAAGGCTAATATACCACTAGGAAAACAGGTACATTACATATTGGGTTAATTTTTAAGAAACATGTAAGTAATTGGATTATCTGTTAAAGTAGTTTTTACAAACTCTAGAAAAAGCACTTTGGTGCTTCTATGTTTTTTTTCAGCACTTTTTGACTGTTGAACCAACTTCTGCTTATTTCATAGCTGAAATAAGATAGAATCTGGAAGCAACCAGGGACCAACTTTTAATTCCAGCTTCTAGGTTATTTTCGTAAATAAGTGGGAGTTTGTTCTGAGTAACAAAGTGCTTCTCAACTTTTCTTTCCAAGCACAATTGCTTTAGTTTTGACTTTTCACCATTTTTTCCCCAAACGCTCCTCACTTTTTCCAACTTCTTACAACGTTAGCTTCTGAAAAAGCAAAAGCTCTTGCAACACCCAAATAGCATGCTCCACAAGATATTTTCATAATGATCTACCTAGTGCCATTGGATATAATTAGTTCATGCATGATGATGTCAGTATTTTGATTTATTACATCATCATATTCTCGTACATAATTTACAATGCAGTTGGGTATATACACATTTGGGCACTGTTACATTTCCCATTATTTCCCTATGCAAATACAAGAGTTGGTCTTTTGGCATTTATAATGTGTTGCCAAATATCAGGTGACTCTTGTTGAGCTATCGTGGTCATCCCCATCCCCTTTTGAAATTTTGAGTGAAATGGGCAATGCTTTTGTGGAAGCAGATGAAACAGTTAAAGATTTGATGCTTGAGATGGAATCATCCGATGAAATCCAAGCTAGAATGGATGGAATTTTGTTTGAGAGATTGGAGGGAGGAGCTTCTCATGCTAAATCTGTCTTGATGCTGATAAAAGATTATTTGAGGTCCCTTTGATTCATTCTATATACTTGGAATTGTTTGTTTAGTTTGTCTGATCGTTTACAATAATGTACCTTTTAAGTCGGGAGGAGCTTGTATAATCTCGCGCTTCCCTGTAAATGTTTACAATAATCCTGTTTACAAATGAAACAATTTTTCATGGAAATGCTTTTTACGACCAACAATTCATCTTTTCTTGTTATTTTCTCGTTAATGCTCCAAAGTAAAATTCAAGGCATGCATGGAAGAAACTTCCACAGGACGATGCTAATTTTATGATGGCTGCAAATGGAGGCTGAATGGTGTTATAAAGATACACTCGGGAAAATTACCCGATAATTACACAAACCTCCCCTCTTAGTTTCAAAATTACAAATACCCCTTTTTGATTGCAAAATTCGACCGAAACTCAAAAATATATCACTAAGAAACTTGGACAACATCAATTATGCATGCACTATATGAGGACGATTTCAAGAGTTAACTCCTCCATGAAAGGAGACTCCCTTTCCATTCGGGAATGATGCAGCTGATCTAGGTTTAATTGATGCTATTGGTGGACTCTCTCGAGATGTGGGAAATAGCAAAGGGAAGGCTAAGATACCACAGGAGAAACAGGTACATATAGCTGTTAATTGTTTATATATGTGTAGTAATTGGATTATCTGATAAATATGTTGTTAGCTAAGTTCCACAAAATATTTTCATAGTGATCTGCTTAGTGGGTGTGTGTTTGCAATAGCTTTTACTTTTGAAGAATTTAAAGTAGGAGCTAAAGTTGTAAAAAGTTTGTAGTAGTAAAATTGAGGAGTATTTGGAAAAAGAAGTTGAGAATCACTTTTATTACTCTAAACTAACTTCCACTTATTTACGATAATAACTTAGAAGCAATAAGTTGGTCCTTGGGTGCTTCTAGGCTCTAGCTTATATCTAATTTTTGCTTCAAATAAGCACAAGTGGTTTTCCACTCTGAAAGTTCTGAAGAAACAGAGCAAAGCTAAAAAGTATTTTTTCTATAGTTTGCAGACACTAAATTAGTGTCATTGACGTTAGATCATGCATGATGATGTTAGTGTTTCAATTTTATTACATCATTATATTACCGTCCAATAATTTACAATAAAGTTGGGTATCAATATTCTTAATTTGTGGGTTCAAATACAGTTACCTTATTAAATTCTCAGTTCTCAAATGTCAGGTGAAGTTTCTTGAGCTATCTACGTCGTCCTCTCTTTGATTTCATCATATATTCTTTGGAAAAATTGGAACTATTTTGTTCGTTTGCAATTAATAACGTTTGTTATGAGGAAGAGGTCGTATAATCTCCCACTTCATCGCGTGGTTCTGTTATAAACTATCAAGTACGAATATTTTTAAAAATCTTACCTTGTATTGGATATATCTCTAATATCGAAAAAAATCCGTATCGTTATGTCCGTATCATGTAAAATATCGAAAAAAATCCGTATCGTCTTGTCTGTGTCATAGGTTACAATATTGATTTTTCAATGTAAATGTGTATCATTTGGACTGTTTCTTTCATGAGTAAATTAAGCTGTCAACGTTTGACCAGTGATTTAATCTATCTATCTATCTATATCTATCTATATACTATTATAAAAGTATGGATCAAATTAGTTGTTTCTTCCCATTGTGAATTGACTAAATTAACCTTCTTATTATTAAAATTAATTTTAGGTAACATATGTAATAACTATACTACCCTTGATTATTTAAGTTTTATGTTAATTGATGATTATTAAATTTTAAAAGTCTTTTAAACTTCTAATATGTATAATTATGAATTTTAATCAAGATAAACTTTTAAACTTCCAGTTTGAAAGGACCTACTAGGAGTAGTAATGAAATAGGTTAGTTTTTCTATTAATAATAATTAATGATTGAAAGAATTCTATTAATACGAATTATAATTTCCGTTTGACCTTACAAATGTTAAACATGTTTACTATTCTTGATAATAAAATTAACTAACAATCAAACTATATATATATATTTTTTACTGAAAATTGGTATTTGGAGTTAGATTCTACTTCTATCTAATTAGAAATTTGAATTATTTAGCAAGTATATTGTGGATTATTTATTTATTTTTGGTAAATATTGTGGATTATTTACCCTAAAAAATTATGAATGAAATTAATGAAGTACAAAAATATAATTTAAGGAACTCCACTCAAATTAAATTTAAAAAGGAGCTAGAGGGATAATATATAATATTAACAATATATTTATACAAAATATTGAAGATAAGTTTATAATATAATTTATAATTAAAAAAAATTATTGGAATTTCATTGAAATATAAAGATATAGTTGAATATTCTGAAATATTTTTGATGGCTCTAAAATTTTTCTTTCAACCATTAGATATTTTGAATATATAATATCAATTTGAGAAAGTTAAATTTATAAATAGATGTAGAATAATTGTGACCATTGAACATAACTGAGTCATCTTCTCCAAATCTTTAGTTGAACTCATTCATTTTCTTTTTAACAGCGCACGTATAACTTTCTAGTATGTCAAATGGAGGATAAATTAAACCAAAACGAAATGCCTTCATTTCTTTTCAAATTTTTTTTATTAAGAAAACAATAACAATGAAGCAAAGAACTTGTGGGGTTTAGCCCAATGACTACCACATATTACTTCAAACATGGAGTTCTGGAGTTCGACTCCTTGAAATGACAAGGGTCAATTGTGTGCGTGAGTTTTTTTTTTATTTTAAAAAAAAAATTGTGCCTAATTACAAACCCTATCTGAGTTTTGAGAATTACAAATTACATCATTTCGTTAGGGTTTAGATGAATTTATGAATGAACCGACTATTTTATTCTCAACTTAAAATTTGAAAAACGAAAAAACCAAAATCGTCAAAAGTTAATTCTGACTGTAAATTAAATTTCAATTAACTATAGGTCCTAATAAAAGAAAAACTTTTGTCTTTTTCTCTTCTAATTGTTAAGTTGAAGGTAAAACAGTTGGTTCACCTATGAATTTTACCAAAACCCTAAGGAAATGGGGTAATTTGTAATTTTCAAAACTCAAAGAGGTTTTTTTCATCTAAGCATGTGCAAGTTGTAACTACGGAGTATGGAATAAAGCTCAAAAAATGTGAAACAGCATACCAATCTTGTGTCACTCTCTTATCCACCGAACTTTATTCTCACTTGTATATACTGTTGGTACTCTCTGGAGGGGTTCGTCTCCTTACCGAAAGCCCAATAAACGTGTACAAGAAAGCTCAAGAGTGCTTACATCTCTGAAGATTCAGTTTATCTACATCTTACTTTACATACAAAAGCATAAAGCCCATATTACCTGAAGACGTCTAATTATGAGATGACACAGTTTTGAACAGCAGGATTCCAATACCACCAACAGCCAAAGAAAGAAGTAAAGGAACTGCAATGGCTCCTATCTCTGGCACTGCATTTGTCTGATTTTTTCGTTCTTGATGAGACTTTTCCCCGTAATACTCATGAAGGAGACGGCTTAGATTGTCAATCTGATGCATGATTTGACGTTGTCCGCGAGAAATTAGTAATACCTGTTTACAAATGAAACTGTTGATTCATGGAAATATTTTGTAAAATATTTTCCTTTCATTTTTGAGTTTTCTTTTCTCAACTATTGCTCCAATGTAAAATTCAAGGAATTGTGGAGAGTGTGATTACTAATTTACCCTGACCTCCCCTGTAAATGTGTGGTTACACAAACTTCCCTTCTTAGTTTTCAAATTACAAGTACCTCCTTTTGATTACAAAATTTGATTACGAGTACCCCCCTTAGTTTTCAAACTATATTACCAAGAAACTTGGATAATATCAATTATACATGCAATATACGTAAAAATTTCAAGGGTTACCTCTTCCATGAAAGGAGATTCCCTTGCCAGTTGAGATGATGAAGAGGAATTTGGAAGAAGTGGACCATTTCCTATGCCAAATAGAGTAGAGGGTGCAGTTGCATTGCAGGCTTCAGCTTGCAATGCCAAATTTTGTTGGCTTGCAGAAACTTTCCTCACTGAGATTTTTGAGTTCAGTTCTTCGATTCGAGAAGTAAATTCATCCATTCTCTCATTCAGAGTGGAAATTTGTTCAGATAGCTGAGTAACGATGCCCTGAAACAATTGGCGAAAAGATGCATCACATATGAATACTAGACAAGTACGAACACTAACTTGAAGCACAACTAAAATAAAATAAAAATGATAGTCACCTGATTAGCAAGTGAAGCTGGTGAATCTGGTCCTCTTGCATCATATCTCCTAGTGTTGACAGCAAGTTTTGTCAGCTTCGGTAGATTTTTATCACGCTGAGTTGAGTACGACTGAGAGATCCCACTGCAGATGGCGAAATGTAATCAATTACGGTAGTGTTTGCAAACTCAAACAAGAAAAGCAGAAAGTAAGTGTTTAGTTTTCTTGCTTCTGCTCACAATAAGGTAGAAGCTAGAAGCACCTCTGAGGCTGCTTATTTCAACTTCGAGTTTCCTTTTTGTATTATTTAAAGGAATTTTGTCCAAGCACTCCCCATTTGTACGACTCGAACTGCTTACAACTTTTAACTTTTCCAAAAGCAAAAGATTTTGCGAACCCCAAACATGATAAAATTTAAAGATCTTGAAAAAATTGTGCATAAAATTGCTAAGAGAATGGATACCGATTGAGGAACTTGACCCTCCTGTCTGCAGAGGCTCGGGATAGAGCTTCTTTAGGACTTGAAACCATTTCATCATCTATGCTCAGCTTTGTCTTCAAATCAGCAGGCAGTGCCTGTGTGGACTTTGGGATGAGACTAAAAATAGTAAAGAATACGAAGAATGGATTAAAATAAATGATTATTTCGAGGGTGTCGAACCATGACATCATTTATGAGTTTCTCCAATTGAATTTGTTCTATGTATGTGCGTGGAACATAGGAACCATCCAAGCCCAACTCCTCACCAATGTACTTGACATATAAACGATCTTTTCCTTGTACCTGTGTAAAAAGTTAGCTTAAATAAAATAGCAATCAGATAAAAATTTGCTCTAAAGGAAATCAAGATCCAGAGCTGAGAAAAGAAATATAAATGCGACATAAAAAAAAGTCCAACTAGAACAAACTGAATATTTGCATTGTAGAGGATATATTCAAATTTCATAGCCAAAAGGTCAGAAATGGAGCTTTGAGTCAAACTTTTCGGGAAAAATATTAATGTACAAAAGATAAATTTGTCAATTTTGGGGGTTTGGGGGTGGAAGAAGATTTAATTTTTAACAAACATATATAGATAGATGTATTGGTGTAGACACTAATTTTATCATACCTGGACATACTTGCGATTAAGTTGCTCTAGCCAATCAGTTTTGACAGTAATTCTATCATTGGAGAAGATATGGCTGCTTCTTTTAAGGATGGATGCAATTGTATACCCCAATGCCATCAGTCCACCAAGAAGACGAACACTTACTTCAAAGGTAATTCTTGGCGATATAATGAAGGGGCTATCAGTCACCCATTCCTGCCCAATATTCATAACCTCTTGTTACTACTTTATCCATAACGAAATATATGATTTACAGACACCCTTTTCAAACGAAACACATAGAAAACCCATAAAGCGCATGCATGCATACACTCATAAATATAAAGTTATAATAAGAAATCTGGAAATACTACTTAAGAAAAGTGCTTTTTTGCTTTTAGCTTAGAAAAAGTAAAAGTTGAGTTTTGTGTTTTACTCCTGCATAAAATAAGCTATAAACACTTTGCAGGTGCTTTTTTCAGCTTCTAGGTTTGTTTTTGTATCAATTAAAAATGTTTATTTATTTTATTCTCCAAACACTACCAACTTTTTACAACTTGAGCTATCCATAAGCAGAAATTTTGCAAACACCCCCTAAATTGTCCACCTTGCACCAAATAAAAACCAATAAATCATAAAAAAATGAAAAATCATGATAACGAACCTCAAACATGAGGTTATACTTGCCATCCCTGTTTCTCATTCTCAAATACGATTGACATGCTTCGGGATCTTCACCAGGTGGGAGAAGGTAAATATCATAAGTTTCCTCTGTAGTTTCATTATAATCATCAGAAAAGACAGCCTTAATTTGATCAACAGTCACTGGCCTTGTTGACTAAAGCAAGAAAGGAGAAAAAACAGTTGTCAAAATGTGAGACACGAGCAACACTAATGAGTCTTAATTGAACTCGGAAGCAAACAAGAAAAACTCACCTTTAATATATAAGTGGGGTTTTGAAATCCGGAGAATGGATTAAACCTGTTAGTGATTTTTATATGTGCTGTTTGTAAATCTGGCTCTATGAAAGCTTTGTACATAGGATACACCTGCATGAAAGCATACTATAAGCCTATTGTGATTCATCTTAGAATGGCAACATGTATTTATGTATGGGAAAAATATACTGTTTCTGATATCTGATGAATGATCTCTTCAGGCTCTTGTCCAGCTCGTTGAATGTCTCTGAGAACGCGTTTTACAAGGTCAAAGTGGACCCCACCAGTAACAGAAACACGGAGATCTAATAAAGGCCGTAATTTCTCGCTCAATGCATATATTCCTTCAATAACAACAATGCGGGAGCTCGGAACTTCCAGAGTCCTATCCAAAAAAGAAATTTAACTACATGAATTTTAATATACATGCAACAGATACAGTTAGAGAAGAGTCCTATGATTAGTCTTAACAAAAGAAATGATGACAAAAAATAAAGTAGTAAAACCTGTAGCCTATACGGGAGCTAGACTTAAAATCATATATGGGAATTTGGACAGCATTTCCTTCTTTCAGACCACGAATATTCTCAAGCAAAGTATCATAGTCTGTCAAGCGCGGATCTGTTCACAAGAACATTTAAACCAAAACTGAGCTATCATGTAAATAAAAACATAGAAAAATTTGTGAAATCTTTCCAAGAACGACAAGGAAAAGGAAAACGACAAAATAAGTGAAATGAATACAAGTCCAGTTGTCTCCAATTTATCTCCAAAAGATACTACCATAGATTCCAAGTGAAAAATCTTACTTTATCCGTGCATGGCAAAATAATAATGAGAAAGAAAAATAAATACTGATGGCAAACACAATCGTTTAAGCGCTGGCCATATGAAGTACACAAAATTCTTGTAAATTAGATGAAAGCACATAAATAAGCCAATGGATTGAAAATCTTGAATTTTAAACGAAACAATCTTAAGCATAAAAGAAGTACCGCAATGTATATTAAGCTCATTTGAATAAAAGTGAGAAAACAAATAAGACACAATTTACCATCAAAGTTGCCATCGATAATGCGGGATGCATCATTATAGTTATCCATATTTATGATAGCAATGCTAGGCATAAAGGTGAGGATCTTCTCTGTGAAAACCGTTTTTCCAGCTCCAGAGGGGCCCGCAACCCCAACTAATATCATTCCTTCATTCTTCTGAGCCAACAATTGGCATGCACGAACGACAACAAAGAAACCCTTCTCAAATGACAAAGGGTCTTGGATTTGAGCAATTTCGTAACGATCAGAATCTTTTCTCTTGACTAATTGAACTTGATCTCTTAATAGGCCCGATCGTCGCCTTGGTGAGTCAGCACTAGGAACTGTATCCTGAGCCATATTGAAGCTCGCGAAAGTTCTAACAAGACTGCAAAGACTTAAATAAGTTTTAATAAAGTAGACTTTTGGAGGCAATATTTAGACACATTTTCCACAAAATAAACAGAGGAACTCGAAAAGAGATTGCAAACTACATAAGAAATGCCGGGTAATCTTTGAATATAGTTGAGTATCTGGAGAATTAATGAAAAAGATGTATATATCAATTAACTCCAACAGGATTATATGAATAAACACAGTTTCCGTTTCTTTAATCCTCATTAAAGTACGAAGTTCAATCATAGCAAGAAGAAATGATAAAGATTTAAGGGTTCAAAGATTGAACAAGAAAAGTAATAACCCCACCCCCAAAAGAAAAAAAAAAAAAGAAAAAACCCTGAACTCCAAAATTCATCACCTTCCAAATAGTGAAAGATTAATATACAAAACAACCAAAGAAACATAACCGCCGCCGAAAAAAGAAAAATATTCCACCCATATGAAATTGCCTTTTTTAACACTTCACTGGATTCAAAATGTATTCAATTGCAATTCAGCTTTAGTACAAGAGAGAATAACCATGATTGCTCAGAAAAACATCAATAGCAAGTTGGGTTTGCCAGAGTAAAGAAAACAGAGTCGAATTTCAACAATTAATCAACAGAACTTACAAGGTAGCCCCCCAGTTAAGTTCCCGATTCCTGCTAACGCAGATGATAGTTGAATTTCTGGAGAAATTAAAGTGTGGGTACGCAGCACAAAGGCTCAGAATGATTCTTCAGAAATCCGTAATCTTCCAAAATGTTTGTTGAAATTTTTAGTGGGAATCTTTTCTTATATACTTTTTCTTTTCCGTCTGAAGTCTGAACTGGAAAATTTATTGTGCCAGTTGATGGTTCTTGGTTAGTTCAACAATGGTACAGTAAATTCTGTTTTTAAAATTTACCTGTAAAACGGATATACGAATAAAATATTAAATATACTTTCCAATATTTTTTAAATATAGTCAAACGAGTAATATTTTAGGGTTAATTACCCATTAACCCCAAAGATTTGATCTAAATACTCAAAATTCCATGAAAAAAGTTTAATTACCATTATTCCCATGACTTTTAGACTTTTAGTCAGACATTAGTTTGTATGGAAAATAATAAATTACAATTTTACTATTTACCGAACATTGATCGAAAAAGAATGGAAAATTATACTATATACTGACCAATTATATATTGACGCTTTTACTCCCTTCTATAATAGGGGCTATTTGTAATATTTTAAAAATTTTGAGAGAAAAAGATATATTTTAGTGCTTTTTAATTTTTTTTCATGATTTTTGATTAATGATATCATGACAATTATTCATTCTTTAAAGTTCCTATGTATTTTACATGATTACCTTTAATCCCTAAATTTCTCCTTAATCTTTCAATAATTTCTTTTTTTACTTGTTAATTATATTTTTCTTTTACATTTGTACTTGTATATTTAATTAGTTTTAATGTGTGAGTACACATTTATTCCTTATATATAGGATCAACTTTTCGCAACTTTCTTTTTATTTTTTTAAGGGAAAACAAATTTCATTATTAAGCTAAATCAACATAAACAAAATCCCGAGCCGAACTCAGAAATATCTATAAAACCTACAGAAGTCGCATTCCGAGCAAAGGAATAAATTTATTTTCCCAAATTTCAATATATTTTACTTTTAATATGCACATACACAAATTGTTATATTATGCACTAGTTTACTCACCTAAAATAAATTTTTGTATATATGTCTGAATATCATATAAACTGACGAACTACCTAATTTATGTGTAATGTATGAACATAGATACCGTGATATTAATTTTTTTCGATATTTATATTATCACTATAGAAGTGTTGGACACGGTATATATATCCGACACAACACGAAATTGTACAGTACGTAATTTTTTTAGAAGGTCCGTACATTGGAACATATATTTATGATACAATTTTGGTTTGCATGCATTAAATATGCTAATTGATTTTGAAGATTAAATTAGCCCTAAATATGGAAGACGAAAGAAACATACAATTAATCTACGAATGATTCATTTTTTCCTTCTCTTTTTTTGCTGCTATCATTATTATCCCAGGATTACTTTGATTATTGATCTGGAAATGGACTTCGCCCATCACCTACATATACACCTAATTTACACAGTAATTTTTTCTTTTCGGTTCTACATCCCATTTATATGGGTTGAGTTGATCGGATCGATAATGTATTATCATTAATAATCTTGATCACCAAATAATATTACTGGAGTCCAAATCAAAGGGTTGCTCCGATGTTGGCTGGTTAGACGTAGAACCATCAGCTGCACCCATGTTGTTGATGCTGAATACTTCATTTCCAATCTGAGAAATAATATTACTATTATTAATGTTCCCTGCAGCTTGTGGCATATTATTAAAAGAGTTATAACTGTTATCAATGGCGGCGGGTCCTCCTGCAGTTCTTGATTGGTGGTGGCCTCTGAGTTGCAGTGCGGTGAGAAGCAGAGAATTCATTGACAGATTAGTGGTGAGCAACGGCCAATTATTAGTATTGATCAGTGATGGTGGCAAAGAATTAGGGTTTGCTGCTTCAGCTGCTGCTGCTAAGTTATTGTTCCAGTTATTCATCATCATGATGTTAGTGTGATGATCATTAGGGTTGTAGTTGTGTAGAGAAGATATTGACGACGACGAAATCATGGGCATGTTGTTGGTGAAATTTGGTATGTCTATGTCTCCGAGCTCGCTAACCATTGTTGCAGTGTCGCAAGGAGAGTCTTGTGATGGTACTGGTGAAGATGGTGTTTGTTGAGTCTTCTTCATTGTGGAGCTCTTTTGAAATATTCGACATACGACCCATTCTTCCTGCAGATATGATCATGATCAGAAGATTATTAATCTATAAATGACTGAATATGATTGTAAATAAATAGGGAAACTTACATTTACTACCCTTTAAGTTTGTTTAATTTAATTACAAATTAGTTTCTATTATTTTAAAAATTATAAAAACACCCCTGAGATAAACCTTCATTGGATTTTGTTACGTTCACACCACCTGAAGCCTCTTGTCTATCACAGTTCATTGGTGTAAGAGTCAATGCAATTTAAAACCTAATTGACATCGATCGGTCAAAACCTCTAGTTGTCACATTTTCACAAATTTTACAAGGATTATGACAAACCTCAAGAATTATTTTTGAATTTATGGAATAAGAAGGATTGATTTGTAATTACACAAAACCTCAAAGATAGTGGAGGTTAATTCACCTAAATAAATATCTAATTGCATATATATTCTTTTTAAAATGTACATATCTTATATAGTTTAAGATACTATAAGCTATAAAATTGGGTAATATATATATATATATATATATATATATATATATATATATATATATATATATATTTCGTTTGTGAAATTAATAAAATTACTCAACTTATAACATTTTTTTAATTATTTCATAAACATTTAAAACTTTTATCCTCTTAATTAATTAAGCACAATTAACTAATTTTCACTATTATTTTAAAAACAAAAACTCCTAATTATCATCGATCGAAAAACGAGCATCGTATGAAAGATTAAAACTACCCTATTATATAAAATGAAAATAATACATGGTTAATTATATATATATATATAATAATGGTGAAATAATGAATGAATTAATTACCTTAGTTGGTTTGAAAGCAAGCTTGTTTTCAAGTCGATATTCATGCATGACCCAATTGGTTTTTTCACCCTTAGGAGCTCTACCTCTGTAGAAAACCAGGGTTTTCTTCATCCCAACCAACACGTTACCACGGAAAATCTCCTTGTCTTTCCCTGTCGTCTTCCAATATCCAGCCTCTGTTGCTCGATTTGTTCTAAGTCCTGTCGGGTATTTCCGGTCTCGCAGGCTGAAAAAATACCACTCCTTTTCTCCCATAGAGGCTTTCGCTGCAAAAAATCACCATCATTTAATTTTTTCAGAAAATGTTGAAACAAACACAACTAATTAACCACTGCAAGAGAAAGACTGTGAATTGAAACAGAAAATTGTTTATATATATACCTGGAAGATCCCAGGGTTCACATTTATTGAGATCAACATCAGCAACAGCTCTGGTGGTGAAATCGAAATCAGAAACTTTGCTTTTCAGATAATAAGTGATGAGTTCTTCGTCTGTGGGATGGAACCTGAAACCTGGAGGAAGATTATTATTATTATTATTATTTTCCTCCATTAATTTCTTCGATGATTACTCAATATAGCTAGGTATAGTACTTTGTTGTCGATAACTGTGAGATTAAAACAAACAAAGTACAGTATGCAATTACGTGAAGGTAGCTGGGCTTGATCGGGGTATTAATGGCGGTGTATGTATGTGTATTCACTAATCTCTATATCTTCAACAAGAAGCTGTCATCGCCTTACCATAAGTCTTTCTTTATTCTGATTATTACAGCTAACACTTTGACAAAGATAGTGCAGCAATGTTTAGATTTTTTTATTCCGATCCCTATTTTTGAATTATAATATTGCCATTTCATACAATCACATTACAATATTCTTGCTGAATTTACTCTTTTACCCCTATTGAATAAATTATTTAATTTGGATATGTGTTTCTCTTGTTATTTTCTACTTGATCGATTTTTTCCGCACTACAGAATTAAATAACAATAAATTAGTATAATAAAATATCTCGAGTGTATGATTTTGTGCTACATATTAATATCTAAGCCCGGCTGGGCCCGTATCATGCATAGTCCAATCAATGTTACGGTATATATTTTAATTAATCACGGCCCTACTAAAAATAAAATAATTGCTACCTTGGATAATATTAGCTAATTAAAAATATGAATTGGTCAAGAGGAGTAATATTGGTGAAAATTAAGCAGTGGCAGATGTAGAATTAAGTAGGATTAAGTGTGAATTAGAAGAGATCATATATAGTAATTTTGTCCGTATATTTGTACTGTCCAACCACCTTCACCCATTTCACCAAAACTCTGGCTAACCTCACTATCCTCCAATGGTAACATGCCTTCTCATCTTTTAATATTCTAACAACGCTTTGTCTCTCCTCTATGTTTTCTTCAATCCACCACCCCACACGTGTGTTTGCTTTTTTCTTGTTTTTTGTTTTTCCAAAAAAGAAAAAAAAGGGAAGGGTGGGAATTATATATGTACAGATATAGTGATTCGGGTTTTTTCTAACAATTTATACTAAAAATGTATCAGACGTGGATATCGGACACAACACAACGATAGAGTACGTAGAATTTTTAAAAATGTTCGTACATCATAGAATTTTTTTTGTTATAATTCATTGTCCAAATATTACAAAAATTTGCAACTCACAACTACAGTGAAATCTTCTGCCCAAAAATTCTATCGTGCAATAACAGAAATATAACTCCATGCTTGTCAGCTCTGTGTCTCTCTCATAAAGAAGTTTTCAATCAATATTATAAAATTGGTCTTCCTTGATGCCTAGCTGAAGATTTAAGAAATAATTCATTATATTATCCTCGTCGATATTTCAATTCTACCATCATTACAAATTATTTTGCCTTATAGAAGTTATAACTCATAACTTATCGGTTTAAGAATGTCATTTTACAACCAAAACTCTTTTCAACCTAAAAAAGAAACTCATATTCCGTTTGCAATGGTTAGTATAATCATCGTCATTAATTTCTTGTATTTACTGTAGATGGTAAAATACAAAAAATATATATCCTGAGAAAATAACAACGGCTAAATTTTTCTGGGTTTTCCATCCAGTTTTTTTTGACTTGGATATTGTGGAGGTCCTATTACGAGCGCGACCTAATCGAATTATTCTATAAACAAGCTACAACTTAAACTTTAAATTTTATTTAAAGAATTTAGTGCCGCATACCACTCGATCAATTAAAATTTGTTCTGTCGTAACCTTTTCATAATAGTGTCAATTTGGTTCAACAAACCGGATTCGATTAATGCATAATTACCTTTATAATGTACTTTGATCAGTGACTCATGTGGACATCAGAATAGTTTTTGTATGTTTCTGCTTAACCAAAAAGAAACGTGTCCGAACACATAAAAAAAAAAGAAAAAAGAAACGTGTCTTAATATACGAAGTTAAAAGAATATAAACAAAAAATATATATCTTAACATTTTTTGTAAAAGTACTGTCTCAAGACTCTCAACTTCTACATTGCTTTCAGACATTTTTCTAAAAAGTGATTATCCCATTAGAACTCATTTTTAGTAATAATGACTCTTATATATTGTTTTTACTTTTTCCCCTTTAGCATAATGTACCTGTAACCAAAGTTCAGTTAGTCTACTATGATGACTGATAAGACATAAGATTTCTTAAGTAAAGTGTTGGGTTCAAAGCCTAGTTCAAACTCTAACTTATGTATAACTAAGTTAGGAGGGTTCTTCAATTTGATCTCTGCAGTACCCGAAACCCGAAAAAGAATAGGGTAGGAAAAAAATAAGTAATTTACATGGTATTAATTACTGAAAACTGTAATGTTGTGAAAGCTGGAGATAAAAATTCATAAATGATCCATTAAAATATAGAGAGAGAGAGAGAGGTTAAGAAGAGTGGTTAAAATGTTCACCAAACCATAAGACTATATATATCTCTATATGAATATCTTGTTAAGTCGTGTTTGGAAAGCTGCGATAATCGATATCATCTTCTTCACTGCTCCCTATTTGTCAATCCTAACCACAACCAGCTTTTTATGTATTTGCTGGCTGCGTGTTAATTTCTACACTCACCTTTCTAGAATCTTCACATACTTATATTGTTTGACTTATATTGATTTGTCAAACTCTCAAAGAAGTACTTTTCAGAAAAGTGCTTCCTGATTTCCAAATTAATAATTCCAACTTCTACTAAGTTTCAGTAGAAATAAGCTAGAAGCTTGAAGCATTAAACGACATGCATGCTTCTTAAATGATGAGAGGTTTTTTAC
This sequence comes from Verbena officinalis, assembly GCA_958496215.1. Taxonomy (NCBI): domain Eukaryota; kingdom Viridiplantae; phylum Streptophyta; class Magnoliopsida; order Lamiales; family Verbenaceae; genus Verbena; species Verbena officinalis. Next base: position 6,863,960 of record OY292385.1, read on the forward strand.
AGTTATAAATTAAAAGTGTTTTTGAGGTTTTTTAATTCTCCAAACACTCAACAACATTTTGTTTTTGCATTTTTTCACTTTTTTTTCAGTGTCTTCATTTTTTCTTTTTTTGTAATTAACTTCAGTTTCTATATATTTTAATTTCTCCAAAAAAAAAATAGAGTTTGCAGTACACCTCTTTGTTTAAGCAGAAGTTTTTCCCTCAACTTTTAATTAGTTTTCTTCAAGCTTTTGTCGTCAAATATTCCAAGGTCCAAACACAATATTAAGGCACTCCTATGTATCAAGCATAATTTTAAAGAAATTAAGTACAATAATTATAATTTTTTTTTTTTTTGAAGAAAATTTATAATTTAAGTCAATACATGTGAAATTTCTGAAGAAATTATTTTGGTAAATAATAATTGATATAGGTGTTATAAACTACCAATAATTGAATATTTTCAAAATAATAGAACAAAACTTTATAATAAAATGTAAATATGCATTGAATAACTTACCAAGTTTTCCACTCTCCTGTATTCCTCTAGGGCATGGACTAGTGCAATATTACCCATCTACTCAGTAAATATAAACTTTATATTTATTTATTTTTAGATAAAAGTTTAGATGGGTTTGGCGCTGGTCACCACCAGGTCAGGGTATGCTTTAAGGCTCAAAAGCGTTTACAGAGGTTTTTACAGACCACCCACCAACAAGACCCTCATGTCAATAAAGGGAGTCGAACTCACGCTCTCTGATAGGTATAAGTCATCTCCTTACCAACTGCATCTACTCATACTGGCTAAACTTTATATTATTGTAATATAATTAAATTTGTTGTTTTTATTTTGTACATACACTAAGGGTGTGGTATTTAAAGTTAAATATAAAGAGAGTTTGCCCCAACAAACGTTAGTCAATGTCATGAATTATTACCATATGACTTGGTAAAGGATTAATCTCAAATTGCAATATTTAATTTTTTTTTATTTACTAACTTGGTTGAGAAAAATATAGCTATTATATATTTTAATTTTTACCTCTTATAGACGAAGAGGAGTCCTTCATCCCTTGCTTAGTTCACGAGAAGCTATGACACATAAACATTTCTAAAAATTTTACTCCACTACATCGTGTCGTATTCGATACTGTGTTGGACACTTCTCTAGTGTAAAATATAAAAAAAATTCATGACTCCGTGTCTGTGTCGCCGTGAAGAGTGATATCTTACTTTTAATTTTGTAGTTATGAAATACTTGACATTAATTCTGACTAAATGTATTAAAATCTTTCAAAATACCAAAAATTCATTTGAATTTTGTGCCAAATCATCAATAATAACTGCATAATACACATTAGTGACATTACACATTTGTTTTGGATGACCAATAAATTTATGTAATAATTAACTTCTAGTGACAGATAGGGAATGCATGTGGTTTGGTGGCTCAATTAGGCCCAGCCTATGGCCATATATTAAGTGCGCGTTCTGTTTTGTGATAGCCCAATATCGGCCCACTTGACCCACTCATTTATGTAATTATGGAAAGACAATTATGTCCCTAACTAGTTCGATTATTTCAAGACTAACTCCTCCGTCATCGTTAGGGGAGTGTTTGCAAATTCAATTAAAGCTGTAAAATATGGAGGATAGAGTATTTGAAAATAAAATTGCTGAATGTTTGGGAAAAAAAAAAATTTAAGAAATATTTTTTCAATTCTAGAAAAACTTAATTTATTATAATGAAAATAGCATTCGAGCTAGAAGTTGAAGCTGTAAACATCAGATACACGAACACTTCTAAAAAAACTATTGTGTCGAATACTATATTCGTGTCCTATATCTTTGTAGTGGTAAATATCGCAAAAAAATCACGTCACTATATCCGTATCGTGTCGTATCCGTATCCACATATCACAACCATAAGCATATTGTTAGGTGTTTCAGAAAAATGCTATGTTTACCATTTGCAAATACTACTTAAATTACATTCAAATATAGAACCTATTATGCTATTATTTATTTTATATATAAAAAATATTCAAATTAAAAATATAAATATTTGCACATGTATCATATGATTCATATCCAAATTAAATTTTAATTATTAGAAATCCATAAATAGGATGCCTAACTAGTCAAATTCATTTTAGACTTTTTAGTAAACGATTTAAAGATCTATATAATTTCAAAATCAGGAGCAATTCAAATTTAAATTTAAAATGTAGAACATCAGGTTTAAACCTTAAATTATTGTTCCTATATTTATTATCAAACATAAAATAAGTGAAATCCATTCCAGAAAAGCCTTTTTTAATATTTGAATAATACCTAAAACATAAACTTAAGGAAAAATTATATACAAGTATCTCGAAATTTGTCATATTTACATATAGATCCATCTAGTTTCATTAGTTCCTAGAATAGTTAATATTATATAGGATTCCGTTAGACTTCCGTTACGATCCCGTTTGAGTTTTCAAAATTTTTATAAAAAAGTCTCTCAATTACATATTTCTTAACAAACAATCATCAAGCTAGTACATAATAACATTGCAGTTTTTAATAGCAAAATGTCACCCTGCCAACAAGAGTGTATTTTCGTAAAAAAAATAAAACTCTAACGGAACCCTAATGTTGATTATTCTAGGTGATACGACACTAATATAGCCGTCCAAATGCCATGATCGTAGCGGTCGAGAGTCACGTGGATCAAGTCAAAGTTTCCTCAGTTGACCTTTCAAGTCTTCAGGTGATCGAGTATCCGATCGGGTGACTCGACCTGGAGGTCCCGAAACCAGGCCCGATATTACCTCCGGTCGATGGTCAAGTCGTCAAGATATAAGACCTTGATCGAGAAGTGTATGGTCGCCCACGATAGTGCAGGATGTGATCAGCAACTAAGTTAGTGGCAAGGGTGCTCGATCGAAGCTACCCACGTATCATCCAGTCACATCAGGGATAGGTCTGCTCTAGCCGCATGGGCATTAAATGCGACTTGTACCATTGACAGGACAAATCTGACAACAACATATCGTTTTAGGAATGTTTGCAGGCTTCCTGATCGAGAGCATTAAATGTCCTACAATCGAGCATTAAATGCACACCTCAGAACGTGTACTTAGTGCATGTTAAGCACCACTATAAATACCTGCACATTTATTATGGTTGGTAAGCAGTCTTAAATACTCTCGAGTGCAATATTTCTTTCTCTAAATCATTTTCAGTCTAAGTTTACTGACTTGAGCGTCAAAGGTGCAATGCCGTAGCTAACCTTCTCTGGTCAAGTAACCTTTGTTCGTTATTTCAGGTCGAAGTCAATGCCGATTACAAATTCAACTGCAAGCTCAGAGATCAACAATCGATCTAGACCATCCGCCAAAAAATGACACATCATTAAGGACTAATGTATAATAAATTTTGACAAAAAAAAATGTATAATAAATAAAATTAGATGGGGAAGATGTAAATATGAAAAATGACGGGATTCTTATATGTATTTTGCCCTAAACTTGAGAACTAAGTGAGAAAATTAAGTAGCAAAAAAGAAAAAAGAAAAAGAAAAAAGATCCAAAGGCTAGATTGGGCTGTAGATAGATAGCCGCACGTGCAACATGGCCTTCTCTCTCTCCTCATCCTATGTATAGTCCTCCAATCCCCACTGTTAATCTGTCTCTTCCTCTCTCTCCCCCAAATTCTCTTTCTCAGTATCTCTCTCGCTCTTCCTTCCAAGCCTGGAAGATATCACCCTGATACCCCCATAACACTCCAGGTAACTTCACTTCTCTCTCTCTCTCTGTAATTTCTTCTTTCCTTGCCTGCTTATTCATGGCGTTTTTATCATATATAAAATATATATAACCATATGGTACGCGGAAGATTTTCGTGTTTATGCAGAGATCTGACGGTGGATTTTTCGTGTTTTTCGTTATTTAGGCTTTGGATCTGTGTGTCGAGAAATAAGAGAGGCGAAAGATGAACAGGTGGGCGTATCAACAACAGGCCATGGTGGGGGGCTTTGTTACGGACGGCGTCGTTTGCCCCAAGCCTCGTAGAATCGGCGTACCCCTTCACTTCCACGAACCCATCAGACCTACCTCGCGATTCCTACACATCAGGTAGCTTTATCTTCTTCTTAAAAAAAAAAAATTCGATTTTTTTATCTTACCATTAAACTGTTCCGTTGATTTCGCCTTTTCTTATCCTAATTGTGTGGATTTTGAAACAGCAATCATCAAGCTGAGGCGTGTGATGCAAAAGCCGGGATGGAACTTCTGGATATTATGCGAATGGAGGTAAAAAACAAAATTACCTGCTATATGAAGAAACTAATGATTAATCTAAGAGGAGACGTAATTTAGGGCTTTTTCCCCTAAATTTGTTGCCTTATTAGTCTATTTTATTATGAACAATTCAAAATTTTGGGTTGTAATTAAACCTGATTTATGGCCATCAGATTTTCATCTTTTGCCATGAAATCCACAAGAAAACCGACTCTAGTTGAAGAAGTTAGGTTGTTTATGTTGCCTGTTCTATCATCTTTTCCTTATTTCCAGAAATTCCACCAATTCAACTTCTGGCGAAATTAATCTCTGATAAAAGTTACATCTGAAATTTACTCAAATCTAAGAAATCTTCTTAAAAAACTGCATCGACATAGGGAATATGATTCAATCACCTATTGTTGCATTTAAATTACTTAATTGAGTTATTGAAAAATCTTTCCTTTTTTCTGTGTTATTCAGGGAAGTTATGGTCCTGAGAGGTCCAATTTTCATGTTGCCTCATCTCCACCATTTTTCACCGGTTCACCACCAACCCGGGCTTCAAACCCCGTAATCCAAGATTCTCAATTCGGCAATAGTAACGGAAACCTGTTTTCTCCAATTCTCGAGACACCGCCACCATCCACGACCCGTAAGGGTGGAAGTTGTGTGCGGGTCGGGTTTGGATCCAAACCCGTTCCAGTTAGGATCGAAGGGTTCAACTGCCATGGAAATTGCAGCATTTCTGCAGTAGCTTAGAGGTACCAATAACAACGAACACCATAAGAGATTTTTGGGAGAGGAACTATTTGTTTAGTTAATGTATATAACCAGGAACTAAACAGAAGAGTTGCTGAGTCTTTTTTTTTAACCTTTTCTTTTGTGTCGGTCAATTAAATGTTTTGTTTTTCAGTGTATATGTAGAATAAGAAAAACCGGGAGAGACAGGGAAAATAATCCCTCTCTTGGGTTGTTAGGTTATGCATTTGATATAGAGAGATGAAATCTTTTTCCTTTTGTAACTAAAGTTTTGTCAACCATAACCTTCATTGTAGAATTGGTATGAAGGTTGATGGGTAAATGAAATGTCCTTTTCACCTTATTATCAGTTATTTGGGCAAATTACATTTACTACCCTTGAGGTTTGAGCAAATTACAATTTAGTCCCTCTATTCTCAGGGGGTTTCGTGTAATTTCTGAAAGATACAGGGGATTAGATTGTAATTATCAGTTGTTGTATGCATCACACCGTTTCTAATGGAGGATCTGAATCATTGAAGGAATTTTTCTTTTAAAAAAGTTGATTGAATGGCGTTATTATCGGCACTATGAAGATTTTGTGACCAAATTATCTTTGTGGGCATCTGATTTTTTTTTTGGATTATTAATAAAGTATGTAAAGATGGCCAAGATGTTCTTGGCAAGTTGCAGGCATCATGTGATTGGCAAACATTGGAAACTACGTGGATGAATTTGTTCTCTCTTTTTTATGTTTTGTACGTAATGCTTGTTTTATGGTTGAATTGTCAGCTCAAGTGGGGTGTGGGGGTAGGGGGGGTGGGGTAACATGTCTGAATATTTTAGTTAGAAAATTGAACATTGCTGACTGTTTTGTCGAAAGGTCAGGCTGGCTTATGAGAAATCTAATATAGGAGAGCTGAAAAGTTAGGAGCTTGCACTTTCCCAGAAGGGGCATACCCTTTTTCTATTTTCTTTTTCTTTTTTTATTCGATTTTTTTTTAAATATATATATATTTTTGAGATGTTTGTAAGTATCATTTTATGGTCATCTGCCCAAGATAACGACTTAAAGAACATGCTTAGTCAGCATTGTTGATAGGAATGCATTTTGCACCACTCATGATGAACTTGCTCAACAGTGGCATTTAATTAAAGAAACACAAAAATAGGAGATGGGCATTCAACAACTTCCAATTTTTCATTTTTAATAATCTATTGATCTCATTCATTTCAAATAATTATACTGATATTTCTCCTATCAAAAAGTAATTTAATTACTACATAAATGAAAACTTATTCCCAAAACCAAGTATAATATATGCTAGTAATTTTGGCACATTCCATCTCTCTGGAAAATAAAAAATAAGTGTAACTAATAATATGTTAAATTTTAAATTTAACTGGAAAGCTTACATTGGAACACACACACAATGATGGACAAGAACTGTCCATTTGTTTGAATCAAACTAACTGAAACTTGAAATAATAAAAGTGTGTAATTACTGTAGTTCTAGACGAAGTATTATGTGTACCAGATGTGCTTCGTGTAATAATTTTAACAGAATCTTAGGTTTTATGTGAATGAGGTGTGGTATGTGTAATATTAGCAGAGGTTTGAAGTTTTATTTCTGAATAGGGATGGTTCTCGTAATTTTTGCAGACAGCTTGACGGTTATTGTGCAGGAGGGGAGGTATGTGTAAGATTTGCAGAAACTTGAATAATCTATACTAGGGATGGTTTGTGTAATGTTGCCAATGGGTCAATGTGTAATGTTGCCAACAGGTTGCAGAATCGATAGGTGTAATCTCAAGATCCTTTTTATAATTATTCCATTTTATATGATTTGACCATATTAAACTTTTACATGCATGCCAAACCAGATGCTTGATTCCCAATGAGTTACTATCCAAAAATAGACTAATTGCAACTAAGAGGGGGCTTGACGAATCTTATTTTAAAGAGTTTATATAAGCTCTCATATTTTATAAGATGTTTTTAGAGTTTATAAGATGTTAAATATTATTTTAAAAATAAGATCTAAAAGTATTTGGATAAAAATAAAACCATGAGCTTATAAGATGTTAGTAATGACAATTATGTAATTAATATGGTCAAAATGAAGGAGAGTGTGTTAAAATCTTAAAATAAGTTGGGATTTCTAACTTATTTTTAAAACACTTATAAGCTCCTAACATCTTATTTTAAGAGCTTATAAACTCCTTGTAAAAAATATTTATCAAACACTTTATAACATCTTATGAGTTCTTAAACAACTTATAACATGTTTTAAAGAGCTTATAAGGTCAACCAAACACCCTCTAAATTGTAATTTTATATTTATTATACAAAAACTTTGTTTCTATTAATACTCAAAAAAGACAGTTACTTGATGAAATGGGAAGAAGTAAAAACACAGATTCTTCTACAAGCTGCTTCAAATTTTCTTTTTTTCTTCAACAGCCGTACAAATACATCACAGTACAAGTGTTTAGGACAGGAGAGGCAATACCAACACTGCTCTTCCATGTTTCCCACCACTAATTACGCTCAAAAGCTATAAGTTCTAAAACAAATAGAATTCAAAAGCTCACGAGCTCAATAATCAACACTTTCACACAACAACAAAATTGATATATATACACACACACATACATCCTCCAACAATGCTATAATCTCTTACTCTTCTTTCCCCACCACTTCCTTCTATGCTCTCACCTTCCAGCTTGTGCGCTTTTGGCTTTGCTTCCTTTAACCTAATCTTATAATTCCTTTTCCATGCCTCAAAACAGCGTTTAAGTCTCTTGAATTCCTCTACAGGATTTACAGAATGTAAATGTCCAGATTTGGCCTCTGCAATTGCTTGGCAAACTCTGAATAAAGTGTTTCTACTTTTAGCTTCAGAAAGGCAGAAATGAAGTGTTAAGTTTTACTAGAAATAAATTGAGGTCACTCAAGTTTCCATTTAAACAAATAGCCCTCAATTTATTTTTCATTTTTTTTAGATTAATCTTTAAATAATAATAATTATACTATTATTAAATAAAAAAATAGTTAAAAAAACGTTAAACTGAAATTAAGAAAACAAAAACGCAGAAGAAAAAGCCCTACCCCCATAAGCGATTGCTTAGTCGCTTGAGAAAAAAAAAAAAAGAGAACTTCTTCTTCTTCATCACTTCCTGCATGCTTCAAGAGAGAGAGAACTTCTTCTTCCCGTCGCTTCCCATCGCTGAGATCTTCTTCCCATCGCTTCCCGTCGCTTGAGAAAAGAACAAGTTCTTCTTCTTCTTCGCTGTGATCTTCTTGCCGTCGCTTGAGAACTTGCGCGAAAGCTTCATCAACTTTTCCTTCTTCTTCCCGTTCTTCATCAACGACTTGGTTTCTTCTCTTATTTGCTTTAGAAAAATGACAATTATTAGAGAATCTCCAAAGAAGACTACGGAAAAAGCCCAACCATCTCAACATTTTGAAAAAATTCTTGGAGAAAAAGCTGTTGTAGAACACCTCCAATATAAGGTATTAAATGTTTGATATTTACGATTTTTTTGAATGCCAAATTATTTTTTGTTGTTCTGCTTCTTTCCAACCGATTTCGCAACATAAGCGATCTCGGAGATCGCTTAAGCGACGCGAGATCGCTTATTAACAGTGAGCTTTGAAAAAAGCGATCTCGCTTCCCTTAAGCGATCTAGGGGAGCGAGATCGCTTATTAACATTTTCTAAACTATGCGCTTTGAAAAAGCGATCTCGCTTCCCTTAAGCGATCTCTAAGATCGCTTTTTAACAGTTTCTAAATTATGCGCTTTGAAAAAGCGATCTCGCTTCACTTAAGCGATCTCTGAGATTGTTTAAGGAGAGCGAGATCGTTTTTTAACAGATTTCGCATCCTTAGCGCTTTGAAAAGCGATCTCGCGTCCCATAAGCGATCTCAAAGATCGCTTAAGCGACGCGAGATCGCTTATTAACAGATTGCGCTTAAAATTATTTATTTTTATTTTTTTTTTCTTTATATGTAGGAGAATGAGGAGGACGGGGACATGCTTTCCATTCCAGAACATTCGAAGTCAATCGACCTACGCGACTTTAACCTACGCACGGTGATAGACGAGTCCGCGTATTTTCCGGAAAATTATACGGTGAGATCCTCTTGGTCTAAATTTGTTCAAATAAAAGCGTACCTCCACCAGAATGCGAAGGTTATGGGTTTATTTCGTAAGACTTGTTTTGGTCATTTTTTTGACTTGTCAAACGATTGGATCTTTCCGGGGTTGCTTTGTCACTACCTGTTGCTCCATTCGGTTCAAAGTAGGAAGGACTTGGAGATGTGGTTTATTGTCGACAATAAGCCTTTATGCTTTGAGATGAAAGAATTTCCCCTTCTCACCGGCCTAAATTGCGGACCTACGCCTAGCAAGAATGTCAAAAATAAGGTCGTAAAGAACGCAAATGATTTTTTAGAGAAGATTTTAGGAGGACGAAATGGTGTTAAGGGTAAAGATTTAGAGGACATGCTTAATAATGACAAAGCTTTTGGTACAAGAGATAAGTTGAAGATTTGTCTTGTACTATTCCTACACTATGTTCTTATGGCCAATGATGGAGCAAAAATGTTGAACCTCTTTGGATCTCGATTGTGAATGATATTGATTACTTCAACTCCTTTCCGTGGGGTAAGACGTCATTCGAGCTTACGCTCAAGTCACTCCAAACTAAAAATTTGAAGAAAGCATATAAGGAAATAAAACTTTGCAAAAGTTCAACCTCCAAGGCTTTCCATGGGCATTTATGGTAATAATAATTTCATGTTATTTTTTTCATTCCTGGTTCGTTTATATGTTGTTATAAATTATAATATAATTTGTTTACATGCATTTAGGTGTGGACGTATGAAGCTATTCCCCTTTTTGCAAGACTTGGAGATCGGCTTATTCGATCAAATAAAGATTTATTACGGCCAATTCCGAGAATGTTACAATATCATTTGAAGAGAGCTGCAAAATGGGATTACGACACGCTTGAATCACTCTTAAAATCAAACGAGGTTAGATTGCAACACAATGGTTTTAATACTTATAATTTTCAATAATATTTTTATGTTATTGCCTAGCTAATATGTCTAAATCTAATTTTAGGTAGTTGTGCATCCGTTTTTAATTCCTTCTAAACGTGAAATGAGAGAACAATATATATTATCATTCGAAGAGCTTAAGGATGCTTCGGATAAGAATATTGATCGATTGAAGAAGACATTGGAAGGTGTCACAAAGCTGACTAATCTAATTGTCTCGCCTGATGAGGACGCATTTGGAATTAAAAACACCATAACTCTACTAGCATTGCCTTCTTTTGCGCCAGAATGTGGAGGAGAGTTGAAAAGCACACCACCACCACTACCACCCTCTTCTGCTCCTGATTCTCAAATAGTGGAATTACTGAACACCATAATCAAAGAACAAAAGATGTTCAACCAGAAAGTTGATTTTGTGGTGGAAGGGTTGGGAGAGTTGAGCAAAAGAGTGGATTTTGCAGTTGTTGAGTTGGGAGAGTTGAGGAAAGATTTTGAGAGTCTTCGAACAAAAGAAGAGTTGGAGATGAAAGATGACTTCGTTCAACAAAATGTTGAAGAACGACCAGAAAGAGAAAGAAAAAAAAGTCATTACTTAACATCTCCATACACTGCAGATGGAGCCAAGAAAAAAATAAAGATTGATGACAAAAAAGTGGAACAACCGCTAAATATTTCAATGTCTATTTCCGAAGAAAAAAAGAGATCATTTTACCATTGGTACGATGTAAAAGACAAGTCGAAGTGGGCGAAATGTTTTCATATGGAGTATTTGCATCACTTTTTTGATCAGATATTGAATGTAGGAGCTTGGTTTAAGGATTCTGTAAGTATATTATATATTTCAATATATTTATACATTATATAATACTTTTATATATACTTATCAGTAATACTTTTTAATGCAGCACCTGCAGGAAGGACTAGCTCTCATAAGGTATAAACAAAGTCGTCTTCCTCAACTTTATGATCAACATTGTGCAGTCCTCGATGCTTACTTTGGGCAAGTTCTTCATGGAGAAGTTCAACGCCTTTGGAAACTGAAGCAAAGTAATCCGGAAATAAAAGCGAAGAAAAACGTCAAACAATGGCATACGATGAGTATGGTAGAAGTTGAGAAGCTTCTCCTTGGGTCTCCATATAATGATACATTTGATGAATATTTTGAAGGAAAGAGACCATATAACGGACGAAATTGGCGTGAAGTTCAAAACGTTTACGATATGTTAAATATTGCAGATATGCATTGAATTACTATTGTGTGGTTTCTTGATGAGGGGAGAATTGAACTTCTCGATTGCAATAGAACTTGCAATAGAAAAGAGGCTTTAGATCGGGTAATGTGGGCACCGTCCGTGCTACTATAGCTAGAGCCTCTCGGAAATATGGAATCGTGGAGTCGTTAAGTAAATCAATGGGAGTCTTAGTCATATGGAATTCCACGAATTTAAGTGCATACATCCCACAATCTCCACTGCAATTTAAAAACAACAAAAATATAAAACACTACAATTTAGAAAATTAATAAAACAAAAGGATAGTTTAAGGCACTAACACATGTGAATTTCAGGGTAAGTTGTCAACGAACTCGTATTTCCACCGCCGGTCAAATATTTCCGATTTCAAATGAGAAAACTGGCCGGAAGCCTTTAGTAGCTTCGGAAATAGCACGGACGGTGCCCACATTACCCGATCTAAAGCCTCTTTTCTATTGCAAGTTCTATTGCAATCGAGAAGTTCAATTCTCCCCTCATCAAGAAACCACACAATAGTAATTCAATGCATATCTGCAATATTTAACATATCGTAAACGTTTTGAACTTCACGCCAATTTCGTCCGTTATATGGTCTCTTTCCTTCAAAATATTCATCAAATGTATCATTATATGGAGACCCAAGGAGAAGCTTCTCAACTTCTACCATACTCATCGTATGCCATTGTTTGACGTTTTTCTTCGCTTTTATTTCCGGATTACTTTGCTTCAGTTTCCAAAGGCGTTGAACTTCTCCATGAAGAACTTGCCCAAAGTAAGCATCGAGGACTGCACAATGTTGATCATAAAGTTGAGGAAGACGACTTTGTTTATACCTTATGAGAGCTAGTCCTTCCTGCAGGTGCTGCATTAAAAAGTATTACTGATAAGTATATATAAAAGTATTATATAATGTATAAATATATTGAAATATATAATATACTTACAGAATCCTTAAACCAAGCTCCTACATTCAATATCTGATCAAAAAAGTGATGCAAATACTCCATATGAAAACATTTCGCCCACTTCGACTTGTCTTTTACATCGTACCAATGGTAAAATGATCTCTTTTTTTCTTCGGAAATAGACATTGAAATATTTAGCGGTTGTTCCACTTTTTTGTCATCAATCTTTATTTTTTTCTTGGCTCCATCTGCAGTGTATGGAGATGTTAAGTAATGACTTTTTTTTCTTTCTCTTTCTGGTCGTTCTTCAACATTTTGTTGAACGAAGTCATCTTTCATCTCCAACTCTTCTTTTGTTCGAAGACTCTCAAAATCTTTCCTCAACTCTCCCAACTCAACAACTGCAAAATCCACTCTTTTGCTCAACTCTCCCAACCCTTCCACCACAAAATCAACTTTCTGGTTGAACATCTTTTGTTCTTTGATTATGGTGTTCAGTAATTCCACTATTTGAGAATCAGGAGCAGAAGAGGGTGGTGGTGGTGGTGTGCTTTTCAACTCTCCTCCACATTCTGGCGCAGAAGAAGGCAATGCTAGTAGAGTTATGGCGTTTTTAATTCCAAATGCGTCCTCATCAGGCGAGACAATTAGATTAGTCAGCTTTGTGACACCTTCCAATGTCTTCTTCAATCGATCAATATTCTTATCCGAAGCATCCTTAAGCTCTTCGAATGATAATATATATTGTTCTCTCATTTCACGTTTAGAAGAAATTAAAAACGGATGCACAACCACCTAAAATTAGATTTAGAAATATTAGCTAGGCAATAACATAAAAATATTATTGAAAATTACAAGTATTAAGACCATTGTATTGCAATCTAACCTCGTTTGATTTTAGGAGTGATTCAAGCATGTCGTAATCCCATTTTGCAGCTCTCTTCAAATGATATTGTAACATTCTCGGAATTGGCCGTAATGAATCTTTATTTGATCGAATAAGCCCATCTCCGAGTCTTGCAAAAAGGGGAATAGCTTCATACACCCACACCTAAATGCATGTAAACAAATTATATTATAATTTATAACAACATATAAACGAATCGGGAATGAAAAAATAACATGAAATTATTATTACCATAAATGCCCATGGAAAGCCTTGGAGGTTGAACTTTTGCAAAGTTTTATTTCCTTGCCACTCCTTATATGCTTTATTCAAATTTCTAGTTTGGAGTGACTTGAGCGTAAGCTCGAATGACGTCTTACCCCACGGAAAGGAGTTGAAGTAATCAACATCATTCACAATCGAGATCCAAAGAGGTTCAACATTTTTGCTTCCATCCTTAGCCATAAGAACATAGTGTAGGAATAGTACAAGACAAATCTTCAACTTATCTCTTGTACCAACAGCTTTGTCATTATTAAGCATGTCCTCTAAATCTTTACCCTTAACACCATTTTGTCCTCCTAAAATCTTCTCTAAAAAATCATTTGCGTTCTTTACGACTTTATTTTCGACATCCTTGCTAGGTGTAGGTCCGCAATTAAGGCCGGTGAGAAGGGCTAATTCTTTCATCCCAAAGCATAAAGGCTTATTGTCGACAATAAACCACATCTCCAAGTCCTTCCTACTTTGAACCGAATGGAGCAACAGGTAGTGACAAAGCAACCCCGGAAAGATCCAATCGTTTGACAAGTCAAGAAAATGACCGAAACAAGTCTTACGGAATAAACCCATAACCTTCGCATTCTGGTGGAGGTACGCTTTTATTTGAACAAATTTAGACCAAGACGATCTCACCGTATAATTTTTCGAAAAATACGCGGACGCGTCTATCACCGTGCGTAGGTTAAAGTCGCGTAGGTCGATTGACTTCGAATGTTCTGGAATGGAAAGCATGTCCCCGTCCTCCTCATTCTCCTACATATAAAGAAAAAAAAATGAAAATAAATAATTTTAAGCGCAATCTGTTCATAAGCGATCTCGCGTCGCTTAAGCGATCTCAGAGATCGCTTTTCAAAGCGCTAAGGATGCGAAATCTGTTAAAAAACGATCTCGCTCTCCTTAAGCGATCTCAGAGATCGCTTAAGTGAAGCGAGATCGCTTTTTCAAAGCGCATAATTTAGAAACTGTTAAAAAGCGATCTCGCTCCCCTTAAGCGATCTTAGAGATCGCTTAAGGGAAGCGAGATCGCTTTTTCAAAGAGCATAGTTTAGAAAATGTTAATAAGCGATCTCGCTCCCCTTAAGCGATCTCCGAGATCGCTTAAGGGGAGCGAGATCGCTTTTTCAAAGCTCACTGTTAATAAGCGATCTTGCGTCGCTTAAGCGATCTTGGAGATCGCTTATGTTGCGAAATCGCTTGGAAAGAAGCAGAACAACAAAAAAAATTTTGGCATTCAAAAAAATCATAAATATCAAACATTTAATACCTTATATTGGAGGTGTTCTACAACAGATTTTTCTCCAAGAATTTCTTCAAAATGTTGAGATGGTTGGGCTTTTTCCGTAGACTTCTTTGGAGATTCTCTAATAATTGTCATTTTTCTAAAGAAAATAAGAGAAGAAACCAAGTCGTTGATGAAGAACGGGAAGAAGAAAGAAAAGTTGATGATGCTTTCGTGCAAGTTCTCAAGCGACAGGAAGAAGATCACAGCGAAGAAGAAGAAGAACTTGTTCTTTTCTCAAGCGATGGGAAGAAGATCTCAGCGACGAGAAGAAGATCTCAGCGACGGGAGGAAGATCTCAGCGACGAGAAGAAGATCTCAGCGACGGGAAGAAGAAGTTCTCTCTCTCTTGAAGCATGCAGGAAGCGATGAAGAAGTTCTCTTTTTTTTTTTTTCTCAAGCGACTAAGCGATCGCTTATGGGGGTAGGGCTTTTTCTTCTGCGTTTTTATTTTCTTAATTTCAGTTTAACGTTTTTTTAACTATTTTTTTATTTAATAATAGTATAACTATTATTATTTAAAGATTAATCTAAAAAAAAAAAAATAATAAATTGAGAGTTATTTGTTTAAATGGAAACTTGAGGGGTCACTCAAACAAATTTTCTCCTTTTTTTCAGCTTCTAGATTCTTTTTCGTGTTATTTATAAATGTATTTCCGTACTTTTTTTTTTCAAACACTTTCTAATTTTACTACCCACAACTTTTTAAAATGTTAGCTTTCTTTCCCCCAAACACTCTCCCCAGTGCACGATGAGAGGAGTTGAATGGTTTCGAAATGCAATGGATCTCTGTTCTTTTCCAAGAATTGTTCATATACGTTCTATGTGAGAGTTATAGCCACAAGCCCACAAGTAAAACTAACCTCTCCAGCATAATGGCGTGCGGTGAAGGTTCCACATGTTTCTCCTTTAAAACGAGGGTTAGCACTCATGTTGCTGCTCCAGTTTAGTAGCAAAAGGTAAATCTGTAGCCTTGGGGAAGTTTGATAATTCATCCAACACAATCATTGGATACATATTCACTCCTGGTTACCAAAAGCAAAAGGAAAATTGAAAGAAAACAATGCAAGCTTAATCGAGCTGGAAAATAAGGAAGTCCACTTAATCCATAATTCCAACCATGGACATAAATTCAGCACTAATATGTTAACACACAAAAGCACAATTAACCCAATAACAAATTTAGGTCTATGTTGCTATGTAGCCACAACATAATCAATTTGAAGTTAACAAACAAACTGGGAATTACCTGGGAATTAGACGAACTTGAACATCATCGTTTCCTTGGTCTCTTTGCTCTTCTTGAATTTTCAATGCTGATGATTCTAAAGATGAATTGCATTCTATAACCTCAATAAATTGAAGAGTTGGAATATCACCGATTTCAGAAGGGATCTCCTCTAATTTATCACAACAGCTGATACGAAGTTGTTCGAGACAAGGGAAGTGGATATTTTCTGTTTGCCAGTTTTTGAGATCAGACAAACCGTACAATTTCAATAATTTCAGCTTGAGGAATTCTCCTTCAATGGGTTCCCACTCTTCTCCAACAAATGAATCACGGTACAGTTTGAGTACTTGTAGATTGGGCAACGGACCTACAATCCTCATTTCTTTCCAAGGAAGTCTACAACCAATTAGAGTCAACTTTGTCAAAGATGACGGAAATGCAAAGTTCTCAGATAAGGGTATTCCAGGTTTAGACAATTCAAAACAGATTTCTAGTTTCTCAAGTTGGTGTAGATGGACCAGATTGTTGAGGGCTACCTCCTCCCAACTTACATAGGCCTGATCATCATGATCAGTGGTATAGTAAACTGCCAATTTCTTAAGGCTTGAAATCATTTCAATGGTATGGCGGTTGAATATCAAATCTTTTATGCGCTGGAGTGTTTGTAGCTTCCCTAGGAGAGGAACTCCATCAATAATAATAATTTCACCGTAAGGAATTGGGGGAAATATTACAGCATCTACGCTACCCCCGCAAATCACGCCGCCCTCCACAATCAAATGCCTTAGTTGTGGCATCTTCCAAATCTCACATGGTAATGATACCGAAACTCCATTAACAATTAATGTCTGAAGATTCCAAAGCTTGCATATAGATGGAGAAATGTGTATGTCGGACCATACATTAAGTGTGAGGTACCTTAGATGTAATAGTTCGAAAACATTAGCTAAAATTTCATCAATGGAAGAAATAGGTGAATCATGGTAGGCTGCTGACAAATCTGATGCATCCAATATTCTCAAGAGTTTACACTTAGCTGTAGCTGATAAAAAATACTGATCCCCAGACACGGAAAAAGAAATAACTGAACGATTAGTTGTGTAACGTTTTGTTGTATATTTGAAAAATAAGGAATTTTTACTTGAAAAAACACGATGCACATTCCCTATGGATTCGTGGTAGACATCATCATCTTCTTGTAGGCAATGGAGAAAATTTTCATAATGAGCTTTTTGTGAACACAAATCTCTCACAAGATCATGAATGCTGCAATAATGGAATTTTCTATTAAACTTCTTTTTAGTGAAGAAAACAAGATTTCTATTGGCAAGATCTTTGAGATACTCTTCACCCACTTCTTCTAAACTTTTAGATTCAATTGGTCTCAAAAAACCTTCTGCAACCCATAACCTTGTGAGATGGGAGATACTAATATCATGATCTTCCGGAAATCCTCCCAAATATAAAAGACATGGTTTGAGATGATGAGGCAAGTGGTTATAACTCAAAGATAGTATATTTGACAAGTGTTCGTCATTTTGATCAATAGCAACGGAACTTACATGTCTTGCTATCTCTTCCCAATCATGCTGTACCTTGTTGATATTTGAGAGAACTCCAGCAATCACCACAATTCCAAGTGGAAGTCCTCGACAATTTTTAGCAATCAACTTTCCGATAGTCTCCAATTCTTCAGGGCAGTGTTCTTGTCCAAATACTTTCTGCTGAAGTAGGGTCCAACTTTGTTTCTCATTCAAGAATTGCATTTGGTGAAGAAATTTTAGATTTCCAACATAAAGAGCCACATCAAACAATCTAGTAGTTAACATTATACGACTTTTATTCAAGGTATTTGGAAATATCCTTTTAATATCATTCCAAACTTTTATATCCCATATATCATCTATTACAATGAGATATCTCCTTCCAAATAAATGTTTGCGTATGTCTTCTGCTAATCCCTCTTTCTCCCTTATATTCATGGAATTTGCAATACCTTGAAGAACTTTTCGCAAATGATAATCTTGAGATATAGTGACCCAAGCACGACAATCAAAATGGTCATCTATAAGTTTATCATCGAAAATGTTTCTAGCCAAAGTGGTCTTACCGAGACCTCCCATGCCGACAATTGAAATGACCTCAAGTTTGACGGATTGTCCACAAAGCGGCTCTTTTATTGCCATAAGCTGCTGCTCAAATCCTAACAAGGTACTTCGACCACTCTTTGCTTCTACTTTTGGTGTTCCTCCAAAACGATCTGCAGAAATGTTAGAGCTTCGTTGCAAAACTCCTTCTTGAGTTGTGAGGCTTTCCATCTCTTGCAAAATGGAATCAACTTCTGCTTTCACCTTCTCCAACTCTTCATAGTATTTCTTCTGCAAATATTCTTCACGAGTTGTGTCGTTGTCTTTTATCGTCACGAGCTCTTCCACAATGGAACCAACATGTGTCTTTACCTTGTCCATGTCTTCAATTTGTTCAGAAAACAGATCCGAAACGTGAGATTCAATGATATCCTGCGCATCGCAAGCTGCAACTCTGATTCGACTTTCTAGAAGATCAGCTGATTCGTCTTTTTGGTCTTTTCGTGAATAATCATCCAATAATTCTTGCAAGAGGTTGAACTTTTCAGAGAGAGAGAGATGCAGTTGCTGGTTGTCAAGAACAATATAGTCTGAATATGGATGATCATGATTGGTTATGTCCTTGAGCAATTGAACAAGTGAAACAAGAGCAGCATAATAAGCCATAGCTGATCTTCTTCAAAGTTGGAAGTTTCACAGAAAAGTGATAAAAAAATGATAAGCTAAGTTCAGATCTTAGACAAGTTGTGTTGTCTCTGGACCACAGCTTTTGTGTATATGACTTTATTGCCAACTTGCTCACCGACGGACTTAACATCATATATAGAAAAAAGTTCAAGTGGCAAAAAACTATTTTCCTCTATTTTTAATCAAAATTAAACTAACAAAGTGGTTAGTTTAACTTATCTAATAACTAAAGTGATATATTAATTTAAAATTACTCAGTAATTTATTTTTTTTTAAATTTACAAATTGTGTTTTTTTTTAATAATTTATTTCATTGCTTATTAATAGTTTATCTTTAATTTGAATATTATTAATATCTATTTAATTCTTAATAACAATTTATGATATTTTATATAATACTCATTTATGATTTTTATTAAATATTTAATCAATAAGCATATTTATTTGAGCTTTATAATATTAATAGGTTACCATTGAATAATTTTATAACTGTATTTATGAATTTATTTTGAAATTTTCTTTAAATTACTTGAATTAATTTAACTAAAAAATTATATTAATTTATTTCTTAGCATAATCATTAGTTTTTAATAATTTATACTTATTTTGATTATCTTCACTAACAGAAAAATAAGCATATTATTTCATGCATTTGGGAATAATGTGTACCCTTTCCCAATTCCCAAACCCAAACCCTACTCTTTCTACTCCCGCCGTTCCCCACCACCCCACCACCGCCTCGCCGCCCCTCGCCCCTCGCCCACCACCCACCACCCACCACCCACCAGCCTCTCGCCGTCCACCACTCACACCGATGCACCGCCCTTAACAGCCGAAGCTCCGCCCCGCCCCGCCCCCGCCAGCGCCACCGTGCACAGCCGAAGCTCCACCAAACAAGAAGCAGTTGCTGTAAGTTGTAATACTTCTACTCTGTAATTTTTGTGTGTCCTTGAGTTTTTCAATTGAGTTCTTTGAAGAACTATATTAAATATCACACACTTAACAGTTTAAAATATATTGAGATTTTAATATAATTGTGTTTATGTGTTTGTGACAGGCAACCATATAAAATAAGTTAGGTACTCATTATATTCGTAATCGTATGTGTTATTCCAACGTGTCACAGGAAATATGAGAAATTGAGAATTTTGATAAAATCATTCTCCTCAGCAACTTTTGTTTTAGAGTTGTCATGTAAAATCTGTACTAAATATGACTGTCGAATTAAATGACATATCTTAATTATAGGATTCTGAGATTTTCTTCTGTAAGAAGATTGTGTGAGTTAAATGGATTTGATATGAATATGTAAAGGACTGCAAAGATTTGACAGTTCTTCTTTTAATTGCCTTGTATTGTCATAATTTGGAACGAATGTGTTGCTTTATTTTGAAATTCTGCATTTTCAAGCTCGAGCAAAAACTGACGTCTACAAGCTGCTCAATCAAGCTCAAGTCTGTTATTTTAGGCCAAGCTCGGCTCGTGTGCACCCCCTAGTATCAATCCAAAGACTCTCAAATGTTACCAAAATGTTTGATGGACTTATGCTCTTAGTTATTTGAGATTGATAAAATCAACCGAGAAATTTCGACCCTTTTCTACATTTTCCTAGTTTTTCTTCTTTTTCAGCCATTAATATTCTGGCAGTTTTGACCTGAATTTGATTTCGTGAACTTGTCATTGTCTTTTATATCAGCCTGATTTTACCAAAACATATGAAACTTTTCTTGTTTTTTCTTTACTTCAGCAGCTAGGTAAGAATTTGGATTCAACAGCAAGGTTTTAGAGCTCAAGCCAAGATCAAGCTTTTGTCAAGTTCAAGCTCAAGCTCAAGCCTTGTTCATATATTTTAGGCCAAGCTCGGCTCGGCTCGTGTGCACCCCTAGAAAGCACTAAGACCTCCATAGCTGATAGCTGAAAAACAAGAGTGGAAAACAATGATAGTGAGGAATCTCTCTCCATCCAGGCTCAAAAAGCTTCTCATTCCACTTTCTCTCACAGCCTATACATACACGAGACCTATATCTAACTCTCTGCATTCACCAGTCATCGACCCTTCATCAACCTTCTTCTCGCAAAACCCTTCTAAAACCCTACCATTTATCTTCTCCACAAAACCCTATTCTTCTCAACCTAGAAAGGATCAATCTTTCTCCAAACTACCACTGACCCGAGATGGAAATTACGAGGAAGCCACTGGGCGAGCCCTGCTCATCTGCCCTGGTTGTGGTATCCAGATGCAGGATACTGACCCTAAGCAACCTGGGTTTTACGTTGAGCCCTCAACAAAGGGACCTAACTACAAGAAATTCAAGAAGATGATTCCTATTATAGACGAGTCCGAAATTTCAGAATCCATCAAAAAGGGAGTAACGAATGAGATCGTGGATGTTGAGAACCTTGAGAATCTGGAGACGGCAGACCAAGTGTTTGATATAGTGCCTCATAGAGTTGCAAGCCGTGGAGGCCCAAATGAGAAAAGGGCAAGTCACAAGCCTCCTGTAGTCTGCGCCAGGTGTCACAGCTTGAGAAACTATGCAAAGGTGAAGGACCCTGGTGTTGAGAACTTATTGCCTGATTTTGACTTTGATCACACTGTCGGGAGGAGGCTGATTTCAATAGAAAGGGCCAGAACTATAGTTTTACTTGTGGTGGATGCTGTTGATTTCGACGGTTCGTTTCCCAAAAGGGTTGCAAATATGATCTCCAAGACAATTGATGAAAATTCACGGTCATGGAAAGAAGGAAAATCAGGAAATATACCAAGGGTAGTTTTGGTAGTCACAAAAATTGATCTTTTGCCAAGCAGCATTTCACCAACTGGACTCGAGTATTGGGTTCGTACACGGGCGAGGGAAAGTGGGACAGGGAGGGTAACAAGCGTGCATTTGGTCAGCGCTCTGAAAGATTGGGGAGTGAATACATTGGTAGATGATTTGGTTAAGTTTGCAGGGCAAAGAGGGCATGTGTGGGCTGTTGGGGCTCAGAATGCAGGAAAAAGCACATTGATTAATGCAATAGGAAAATGTGTTGGTGTAAAGATGACCCATTTGACAGAAGCACCGATTCCTGGTACTACCTTGGGAATTTTAAGGATTGAGGGCGTGCTTCCTGGGAAAGCTAAGTTGTTTGATACTCCTGGGCTTTTGCATCCTCATCAGATTTCAACTAGGTTGACAAGGGACGAGCATAAGCTTGTTCGTGTGGATAAAGAGTTGAAGCCAAGGACTTATAGAATCAAGGTCAGTCTTCATGCTTCAATGCATTCAATGATGCTCGGTGTATATACTCCGTGTGTGTGTGTGTGTGTGTGCGCCGGTTGTGCATGGATGATTTTGACAATATCATTCACATATGTGTGTGTGTGTGTGTGAATAATTTAAAGCTGTCGACCTAGTATTGATTAATTGTTTTTGCTTTATAACTTGACTCAACTTTGTCAAACTAGATGGCATCCCCTTTCAATATGCTGGTGCAACATTGCAATTTCGGGCTATTATATGTCTAAAGTGGTGGCCTGATTATTTAAGTCTTAGGTTTATGTTTTAGAGTTTGATATGGATAATGTTTGATGTATGCATAGAAAAATGAACCATTAGCTTTAAAAAGCAGCAATACAGTGTTTTATTTAGTGCTTCTGCTTAAAATAAGCTATAAGCTCCTTTTAGGTTCTTTTTTCAGCTTCTAGGTTCTTTTTTCCACTATTTAAAAGTGCTTTTATACATTTTGTCCGAACACTCCCAACTTTTGCTACTCCAACTTCGTACAACTTTAGCTTGTACTTTTAAGTTTTAACATCTCCAAAAACAGAATTTTTGGCAAACAATTACGTACTAATGTTCTTTTCTATTATGTGGTGTTGACAGGCTGGACATTCTGTTCATATTGGCGGTCTTTTAAGATTGGACATCGAAGAATCTTCAATGGATTCTATTTATGTTACAGTATGGGCTTCTCATCTGCTTCCTTTGCATATGGGAAAGACAGAGAATGCTTCCGCCATGTTGAAACAACATTTTGGCCGTCAATTGCAAGTAATTACCTCATTTTTTCACCTTTAAAACTTTTTTTTTCTTTCAGTAAAGTTATCATCTGTCTTATTTTATTTATTTTTTTAAATATGTTCTTGTTTCAGCCTCCAATTGGAGAGGGGAGAGTGGATGAGCTCGGAAAATGGGTAAAAAAGGAATTTCGCGTTAGTGGCAGCAGTTGGGATTCAAGTTCAGTCGATATTGCTGCTGCTGGTGTTGGCTGGTTCGCTATTGGGCTCAAAGGAGAAGCTATTTTAGGCGTTTGGACATATGATGGAGTTGATCTTATTGCTAGAAATGCTTTGCTTCCTCAAAGATCAAACAATTTTGAGGTTGCTGGTTTTACCGTCTCAGAGATTGTGTCCAAAGCTGATCGAGCTAGAAATGTGAAGAACCAGAACTCAAAGAAGACAAAAAGCAGCAGTTCAAGTAAACTGTCTACAGTGGCATCGTCTCAACCGCCCGTTGTTGTTGCTTTTGATCTAGAACATTCATAATTGAGTCCGAACCATGCACTTAGTTAAGCTATACCATCTAAATTATTGATTTAATCAACAAAAAACATCTAAAGTATTGATTTGCGGTTTGCGTCTTCATTATTGGAGATCGATCTCGAAACCGAATAATGAAGCTCGAGCCCGACTCATTAGCTCGTTCAGAACCTGAACTTGAGAGCAGTCACGATTGAACTTGTGACCTTTTTAATCAGTCACGTGTGAGCTCAAGGTCAAGCTCAAAAATGTTGAGCTTGAATTGAGTCAGCTTGTCATGTTCAGAGCCGACTCGATTCATCTTATACCTCTTATCCAAGAGATGGGGATTTTTTTCTTTTATGTCTTTCGTTTCGGGAAATGATTGATAAATTTTCATTATCTTCTTGAAAAGACTGAAATAGTTACACAGTTACACTGCGTGAATCAAGGAATTTCCTTTTTTTTTTTTTTTTCAGTTTGCTACTTCCATAATTCGCCCTGCTTTCAAAGCAGAATGTCCACCTTTTCTGGAGGATGGCCATGATTTTTTTTTTATTAATTATAGGGTGAATTGCGAATACTCTTATGTTTGAATCGTTTACAGGTTAGCCATCCAAACCTCATCGCCTTTTAATTAGAAGTTAGAACCGTGAGATTTCATAATGGACACTCAAACAGGCTAACAGCGTTTAAATTAGGATTCGGAATATTACAACTGGACCCCCTTTGGGAATGTATATTACACTTTCACCCCTTATGGCGCTTCTTGGTATATATGGCTCTTCTTTCGGAAGCTTTGTGAAACATGGGACGGCACAATTTGGAGTTCATTTGTTGATTCGGGATCAGGCAAAAGCTGGCAGAAATGGATTCAATTGGAATCACAAAATAGTATCCTGCTGTGACAATTGCAACCCCTGCAAGAATAATAATTACACTTGGACCCAACAGTTCGCATCTTAGAGGGAAACATTTTTACATGACTGATTTTCTTGCTAGTTCTTTGTACTATACTTGTAAATGGACTTCTTTTCCACACACACACACACACACACACATATATATATATATATATATATATATATATATATATATTCTATTTTAAAAATTCGATCCTTGTCATTGCAAGGAGTCTTAAAAACAAAGAGTCTCTTTGGTGTCTTGATTTTCTTGTTTTTGAGCTATAAAATACAAAGATTCAAGTAAACAGTCACTTCAGATATATAGTCCAGTTCGATTGATGATTCTTTTTTTCTTAACACTTTCTAGGGTTTCAGAAATCACCAACTCCCCCTCCACATTTGACCAAGTACATAGATAACTACTGATTAATTACTCAATTAAGAAACCAAAAACGGGATTATAATATTTATTAAAAAATGGTGTTTTACAACACATACAATAATACAATACAATACTTATCCTCATACATCCGACATCATATTCGATCGGAGATAATATCCGATATCTAGATAATACACACCAGAATTAGATTGTACGGAGGAAAGCCGTTGAGAAAAAACAAATACAAAAAAAATAATGAAATATAAGTGCAAGCGTGCATGCAGTGATATTTATAAAAATCATGATCAACCAGTGAAGGATGGTGGCTTGTAGGCAATGAAACTGCAGCATTGCACTTGACGCAGGTTGTCGAATCCAATGATTCTGACAAAGGCATCTGGGTGAGTCTTCACGGCCTCATCAAGCTCGTTCAAAACCTGGACGGCGTCGGTGCAACCGAACATGGGCAGCTTCCACATTGTCCAGTAACGACCGTCGTAGTATCCAGGAGAGTTGTTGTGCTCACGGTACACGAATCCGTGCTGCAAAATACCGTAAATTATCAGTGGCAGAACTATGTATAAGTGAAAGTACTGACATACATCGCCTGATTTTGATATGTAATTAAGGTATTATTATATATATGAACCTCCAACTCGAACTCGAGGCAGGGAATGAGGTTGAGGCGGAGAAGGTATTCAACTTCCTTGAGGAGTTGCTCCCTGGTCAAATCGGGAAGGTATGACAATGTCTCGAACTTCTTCATGTTAACTGTGGGCCAAACCTGCAACCATTTATATATATATATATATATATATATATATATATATAAGTTACATTATCCTTAATTTGAAATTTCAGGGGGTTTTCTGTAATATTTGAAAACAGAGGGGTATTTTGTAATATTTTGATGATTTTTCAGATTTTTAAGTAAACCTAAGGGGGGTTTGTGTAATTATCCCTAATTTAAAACAATGACCAATAATGTACATATGTATACCTTCATGCAAGAGATTCTGCTACCACCGTTAGCCAACTTGGTGAAGTTAACTTGCTTGCGTGTAAAGGGGAAAGCGGCGGCGGACTTAAGGCCGACAAAAGGGGCCAAACTGGCTTGGGTCACCGTCGAGCGGGCGGCGGTGGAGACCATTGAGGAAGCCATTCTCCCTTTTTTGTAATTTCTTCCGCTTTTTCTTGTTGAAGCTGATTAATTTGCTCACTCACTCAATGCAGAGGAGTTCTAACAACAACTTCATCCTATTTATAATGCATGCATGATGCAACCCCTTTTCTTCCCAATGATTTGTGGGGATTAGCATCCGACGGTCCGGGTTTAATCTTGTTTGAATCTGGTCGGTATTGGCCGTTGGATGTGTTTTGCCATTGCATTTTCCACTTTTTGACCACACATACAATTAGGATTGGTGCTCTTATCGATATGCACACCTGTCCGAGTGCCACGTGGCGGTAATCTTATCTTAGGGGCAATGAGTACTTTGAGGTTCATACTGCAAATGGCATCACAGCCCTTCATGGGAGGATGACCGTTTTAAGAGATTTTTGTCTTAAGTTACAATAAAAAAAAGTATTTTGTGAACAATAATTCATTGTCTGTGATAGATGTATGGATACGGACACGACATAATACGGCACAGTGACATGCATTTTTTTTTTTTTCGGTATTTATCACCACAAAGGTGCCAGACACTATGTCTGACACGATACGACACACCATATTAAATTTCACTATAGTGTTTGCAAGAACTTTTTTTTTTGGGCATAAACTTGAAAATTTGTGTTCTTCATGACTGCTTCATTCGTTTTGCTATGCAGTTTGAATGTATTTTGAGTTTCTTTTACAAATGCAAATTTATTAGAAATTGCAAAATGTGCTATAACAGGATGAAAAAGTCCGATATTTGATATATGGTGTTAGAACACCAAGAAGCATAGCTTAGCGGTTAGACTCTATTTTAGTTTAATCAGAACTTGTCATCGGTAGGGAGAATATGACCCAAAAAAACAAGACATAGTTTGACTCCTTAGAACTACTAGTAAAAACTGATTTTTAATATGATTTTTTTTGCAAATTCTATTAACGATTTCACTATTTAATTAAAATATAGTATCAGTTTCAAATTCTGATACTTTTATATTTTTATTATTATTAGGGCAGATTAAATATAGTATCCTAAAGTTTGTTAAAATTATAAAGTACCTTATCTGATTTCAAAAATTATAGTAAATCGCCTAAAATATCAAATAACTACAAAATTTTAACAAAATACTCTTGTACTTTATACAATATCTTACAGAAAAAAAAGCCACGTACATTGTAATCGTTTGAAACCTCATAGAGTTTTCTGAAAATTTGAAAAACGGATGGGGTGTTTTGTAATTTTGACAACTCTTAGGGGTATTCTATTAAATACTTTAAAATTTTGTCTAATTAAATAATTATTTATCATATATAAAAACAAATGTACCTACAAAAGTTCCACATAACAAAGTATAACTAAAATCATTGAAGCAACTCTATACTAAATTTATAAAAATAGTCTAAAGGGAATAGACAATAATCAGAATTGGATATTCAATTTTGGACATAAGTATACTACATTATTTTTTATTCCAATAGAAATTAACTTAGGTCTTCTTTAGCTAAAAGTTATGATGCACGGATGTTTCTAAAAATTCCACCATACTGTGTTTCCGACATCATATCAGACACTTCTCTAATATAAAATATCAAAAAAAATATGTCACCATGTCCGTGTTTCATAGGATAAAAGCCATACCAACCATGATTTGGATGAAACTTAATTAACTGAATTAATAAGATTGCAAAAGCCTCCAAAAGTTATCAAGATATATTAGACTTTAGTGAGATCCAAATTTCTTTGTACTTTTGTAGCATATATACCCCCACAAGGGTCTATTTAAATCCAGAAACCACAAATTGAATAAACCAAGAAATCTAGCTATTTTGTTTTATGAGCCACAAATTTCAGTGAAAAAGAATTCAAGAATAGACCTTCATTTGTTGGTAATTATATATTTGGTTCTATTCAATCCTACCTAAATAAGAAATTGGGCCTATTATATGCATGCCCTCTATTACAAATTTCAGCAACCTGTACAAATCATTTTACAAACTCAAAACTCAATGGAACCCTATAGGAATATACAATGAATTGAAGAGGAAAACCAAGTGGAAATGGATCGAAGATTGAAAAGAATGAAAAAACAATAAATTTTTAACTATTCTCAATTATTGCGACCTTCTTGGAGAACTTGGTTGATGAATTTGTTCCAGTGACAGATTTTCTTACACCTGAGACAAGAGTAGAGCAGAAGAAATACATTATTTAGGGATGAAATCCGGCTAGATTTTAACGAGCTCAAGCTCGACATATTTTGTCATCTATAGTCGAGCCAAGCTAGAGCGCGAATTTGGTTTTAAACGAGCCCTAGTTCAAGCTCATTCCATATATCGAAGAAAGAATTTCAATATTACATCTTACACCCCTAGTTACAATTGTGTCATACCAGTTAAGCCCTTTTGGAACTCTCTAGCTGATCCTATAGGCATCGTGGAACTCTAGAGCTTATTTAGGCCTAAATAAACCACAAAAAAGTAAAAAGACAAAAAAACTTGGTAGGTAAATTTAATGGTAAAAGTTGAATATACCGTATAAATGTACCGTGTGATGACGACTTACTTATCATCATTGTTGGCTTGTGTTGCTTCAATATGATCAGCTTCTATTCCAGAAGAGAGACAGACAGCAATATATCATCAACATACATATACGATCTCTAACTAGTTTTTTCTAGTCTATCTTTTCCATCATTAAATCCATTAAAGGAGGGACATAAAAATAATGATACCTCAGCGTGCTGGTTATCCTTTTTTCACCGCCCTTTCTGCAGTGATTCTATCTCCTCGTCTTTCTTAGCTATAGTGTCTTTCAGAGTTGCAACCTGCAATCATCATCACATGCCACATTAGAATATATGCCCAAAAAGAAAAAATGAAATACTTTTTGGAATAATTACGAAACCCCCGTGGTTTGCACCGTTTACGAAAAACGCCCTGAAACATTGAAAATTACAAAAAAAAACACCCTGAGTGAATGATTATCCATTAGTTTGAGGGTGTTTTTGGTTATGATTTGCCAAACCTCAGGGTGTTTTTCATAATTTTAATGTTTCAGGGGTGTCTTTCGTAAACGGCACAAACATCAGGGGGTGTTCGTAATTGACCCATATTTTGATGGAGAAATATTTTGCTAAGGTTCTTGTTAGCACAAATTGTTGAATAATGACCACTCTTTTATAAGCTCCAGGAAAAATTGTGAAGTAACACAAATCCGTCGCTCCTATTTTATTTTTGAGACGTCCCAAAAGAAACTCTACTTTCTAAAGTGACACCTTTTTTTCCCACTTCAGGCAGTGATGTGAAAACCATAACTCATCTAAATCTTGATTATCAAATCAAGCTAAATAATCAATCTAGCAAAGAGGGAGTATTTTCCATAACTAAAGATGTCGAAACGGAGTTTTGACAAACGTTTACTGTTTTTCGGAGATTGTGTTGGGTAATTGGGTTTAATCTTTTATATGTTTTTCTTTTTAAAGAGAAAACATATACTTTACATGTTCTTTTAACTTCTTGGATATTTCCATGTCTGGGTTTTGCCTGCTATTTCAAAACCACAGGTATCAAATTGCAATTTTGCAAAATTTGAAACTTTGGCCCATGCTTTTTTCTGCATATATGATACATACGACACCCTCAGAGCAGGAAAGATACAGCACATTAGACAATTTAACATTATGGAAGGAAGATCTTATAGATGCTAAATAACATTGCACATATTTCTAGCAAAATGATGAATTAATTATCTATGCAAACAAGATTATACCTGTTCCATCAATTCCCTTACATCCCGCCCATCTTTGCTACTTTTTGCTGCTCCCAGCTCGACTCCGGATACCCTTTCTGCAAATTTTAATGTACTGAAGGATTCACTATATGAAGTAGTATCAGGATTAAGCTGCACAAACATAAGTGTCTTCGCCTGTCCACCTGTGCCACATCCGCAAAACATAAATCTTCAATCATCAGACATATCCAATCAAATATAATATACTACACACACACACACACACACACATATTACAAATACCCCCCTGAGGTATATGCGGTTTACGAAAAACACCCTGAAACCTTGAAAATTACGAAAAACACCCTGAGTTTTGGAGAGATCATAACGAAAAACACCCTCAAACTAACGGAAAATTGTTGACACTCATTGACTTGAGGTGGTTTTTTGTAATTTTCATGATTTCAGGGTGTTTTTTGTAATTATTCCTATATAATATAAGTTTGTCGTACCTAATGAGCTTTGGAGGACTTGAGTGAGCTTGCTGTTTCTGTAGGGAACATGAGAACTTTTTTGTGCCAAAGCAAAGATGACATCTCCAAGAGCAGATAGTGATTTATTAATATGTTGTGCTTCTTTAAGTCTGTCTCCCGCTACCTCGGAACGGTCAACTCTTTCACTTCCAGCAAGGTCAACTAAATGGAGACTGCCTCGAAGAGTAGAACCACTCTTCAGATCATTCCCCCGAGTGTGAATGGAAACAACACTGTATAGATATGCATCACATCAACTATATATATACATATACATATACATATATACGCATAAAAGCAGAAGTAGAGTGTTTTGTTTTACTGCTTCTGCTTAAAATAAGCTACCAGCTAGAAGCAACTATGATGGTGCTTTTTTTTACTTCTAGGTTATGTTTTATATTATTTAAAAGGGCCTCTGTACTACTTTAACTTTTAACAACTTTAACTTCTCCAAAAGAAGACATCTTTCTCAGTCACCCCCTTAGTGGAGTTGAGAAGATTAAGTGCAAAAACTTAGTTAAGGTGGTTAGCATAAAAATTGGTCATAATTCGGATGGTTTATCCCCAAATATACATACCTGTGTGATCTACTGCTTCTTTCATTTAATGCAGTGGAACTTCTAGCTCTATTCTTCAGTCCAATATCCATTAGTTTCAAGACATCTGGGGTCGAGCTGACTGCATGAACGCTAGCATCCGGGACAGCCAACCCATTTGGTTGACTGGTTGACAAAACCCCGAGTGTGTGCAAGTCAAGGAAAACAAATACGTGATGCTAAAAACAGAATTAACTCAACTGGAAAATAGGGTTGATTAGATTTTAAAATTGCCAAGTCCTCCCCTATAGCTTTCGTAATGACAATAGCCTCCCCTCTAAGTTTGTACAATTGAGAAACCCTTCCGGGAAATGTAAATGTCCAAATTGACCTCAGCTAAAAACTTTTTTTCCAAAAAGAGCTCAAACAATCAATGTTACAAGGGGGTCGGAGTGTAATTAACCATAAAAAACATGAGTATATAGAGGATATCTTTTTTGTGCACCATCATTTGACAGCAAATCACGGACTTGTTCGTTATATATTTCCACCATCTGTACAGAGACATCATATTTAAAGGTGCTCTCCCGACTTTGGGAAATTCGAAAAAGATCATTTAAAGCTCTGTAGTTGACCCCCCATTCCGCTTCAGTTGCTCCATCAGGACCAGTCTGGAGAGTGACATCATTGTTCATCAAGAATATAAATAAAAATAAGCTAAAAAGTATATGTGCATAACTTCAGAAAAATAGTGTTATACCATAGTATAGGTTTTCCCTGAACCAGTCTGACCGTAGGCAAATATACACACATTATATCCATCCAAAACAGATTGTATTAACGGCTGTGTATCCGAAAACACTTCAGCTGCAGATATTTGAAAGTATAATGTCAACAACACAATAATGAGTAATAACATAGATATTAGTTATAAAATTATCATAACTCACATTTATAAGCTCCAGGAACTTAATTTATTTCTCTTATAAGATCATAGGTAATCTTATAAGACATACAAACTTATAATATGTTCTAAAAGCTTAGCCAAACAGCCCCTAAGTGAATAGCATCTTTATGGCACCAAAACGACGATAAATACCTTGTGTTGCTTTGGGCCCATACACTTTGTCAAACTTAAACGAACGGCGTGCTTCTTTCCCTTGTTTGGAGGGATTCAAAATTACTAACTCTCCATTTTCACCAACATATTCAACAATTGTTTGTTTCCCTTTTTGCCCTGGAAGAAACGGCCTTACCCGGCAATAGACCCTAATATTTCCTATTGACATGAAGAAATTAGGGCGAAAAGATTTAGCAAATTTGTCATTTTCATGTACTAAAATGGAAATCATATGAACAGTAATGTGGCACCTTTTAGATCTTGTAGTTCATTATGCAGCTTCCGGTTTTCAGAAAGGACTGAATAATAGTTTTTCGCTGCATGATCTAGAGCCTTGATTCTCGACTCTGTTATGACAAGTTAAGTGTGCAACTTTTAGCTTGAAAATATCAAAAAAGAATCAGAAAATGAAGAGTTGAATGTGTTCAAAAACTAAAATGACCTAAAGTGCCAAAGTCTTCTATGTAGCTTTTCTGTGTCTTCACAACTTCTAGCTGGATTGACTGAGACGCAAACTTTAGCTCCTGAAAAAAACAGTAATTAATTCAGAAATTAATAATACATGTGAAAATTAATTACTTGATTAAAATAATACGAGACAAAGATCATGATAACATACACGTAATATGCCAAGCTGACATTCAGTTTCTCCATGGTAAATTTGCTCTTTCTTGTTCCACTGTTCAGATTTTGACTGATAGGATGCCTCGAGCTGTTTCACTGTATTTCTTGAATCTGTTAGCAACTTTTCAGCTTCTTTCAGCTTATCCTCAATCTCTTTTTGAGCTTCTCCAGCTGCTTTCAGCTTATCCACAAGCTCTTTTTGATCTTCTCCAGCTGCTTTCAGCTTTTCAACAAGCTCTTTTTTATCTTCTCCAGCTGCTTTCAGCTTTTCAACAAGCTCTTTTTGATCTTCTCCAACTGCTTTTAGCTTATCCTCAAGCTCTTTTTGAGCTTCTCCAACTACAGCTACAGCTCCAGCTTTAGGTATCGATCCAGCTTCCACCTTTACGGATAGCTGCGCACTTGATTTCCTAGCTTTTTCTAGTTCTTGCTTCAAATTTGCTATCTCTTGCTCACTTGATTTCGTGACTTTTTCTAGCTCTTGCCTCAAATTTGCTATCTTTTGATTGAGGTCGTCTTTCTCTTTCATTAGTCTCACCATATCCTGATCCTCCACCTTCTTTTTCTCTTCTGTTTTATTCTTCTCATTCTGCAGGTTTTTAGATTATAGAACAAAGAAATGAAAACTAAAGTTAAAACAGATTATATGTTTATAGTCTACTCTTATTATAAAAGCTATGTTCATTCTCAAGCATTATATTATACAAATAATTTCGAAAAAAAAAAAAACTGAGGTTTGTTTGTTCTACTAAATAACTCCTTCAGACTTTGAAAATTACAAAAACCACCCTGAGTCAACGATTGCCCACTTTTTTTCCGTTAGTTTGGGGCTCGCTATGGTTCACAAACCTCAGGGTAATTTTCGTAATTTTTCAATGTTTAAGGGTGTTTTTAGTAAACAGCGTAAACCTCGGGGAGTATTCGTAGTTGACCCTATATTATACCTTAACATGCTGGAGCTGGTTCGTAACAATCTGCCAGAAAAAAGAAAAGGAAGAGAGATTGTCTTATTCCGAAAAAAGGTCGAATATGGAATTTAAATAAAAAAATAGGAATGTGTTTTATACCTGTGTCTCTTCACTAGTCCCCATTGCAAGTGCTTCTAGAACTCTAATTCTTGATTGGTACTTCTCCTCACGTGCCTTAAAAAGATTATTTTGCTGCAAGTAAATGAATAAACACAGATGAGAGAAATGGTTTGGCTAATAAATAACTAAAATCACCAATGTGGACCCCACATTATATATTACCGTTCGTAAATGTTCAGCTTGAGTAGATATACGTCTCTCAATCTCCTGCACGACTTTTCTCAATAGACAAGCAACACGCTGATTAAAAAAAAAATGTTTGTTAATAATTAGTTAACTTTTTGGATTATTTAATAAAAGTACTTGAAAATGAGTAGAATTATCTTTTGTGGCTTATGATCATACATGAGGTATTTCCCCTTTCTTCCGCTCGATGCTTTCATCTAAAATACCATTGACAACACTTAATAGTGATTGTGTAGGAGCATTCTGCATGAGATTAAATATTTTTAAATCAAATAAAGAAGCATAAACACTCAACTTAGCAAACAGAATTCAAGAATCTTACATCCAGGCTGTTAGATTTCATCATTTCTGTAATCTTTGAAGTGGGAAGATCCGTATAAGATCCTTGTTTTAGCTGAAAAACTTCATGGAACTTATGACCGACATTATTTGGAAAAACAGCTGCTGGTGGCTCTATGTACATATAGAAAGAAAAAGAAAAAGAAAATTACTTTTTATATCGATATTGGATAATTACTAATTACCCCCTGAGGTATGGCCTATATATAAATAACCTCATGAGATTTCAGAAATTACCAACTCCCCCCTGAAGTTTTTGAAGCCTAACTGTAAAATTACATGTGGACCTTGAGGGAAAGGGCTGAAAGGAAAAAGAAAAAGGCTGGTTTTTGAAAAAACTCCATTGCCCTTCAATTTAAATGGATGTTTGTTACTAATGGCTGGTGAAGCTTGTAAGAGAGTGAAACCTCAGGGGAGAGTCGGTAATTTCTGGAAACCTCACGAGTTTTTTTGTATTTAGGCCATACCTCAGGGAGTAGTTGGTAATTATCCCTATGTATATTTATCTAAACTAAATATTTTGAAGCAAAAAATAGAAACCTGTAACTGTGGGAGTACGCAATCCACGTTGACCTTTTGAGTTTTTTCGACTGTCTTCTCCAAAAGGTGGGGACGAATTGACCTTAAATGATTGTTCCCTTGAAGTAGATTTTGAAGTGGCATTGCTTCCATTATTAAGTGTAAAATGTGTTTTTAGAGTTAAAAGACAGTCCATGACAATTTTCATAGATCCCTGCAAAATTAAGACGGCATCAACAAAAATGTGTAAACAGTTAACTAAAAAGGCAAACATAAAACTACTCCAAATTTGATGTCATATTAAATCACCTTTTCCAGCTCTGCTGGCAGAAACCTTGGAAATCCCATCTCATTCATTGCTGATACAAATCTATGAACATTTTCTAAGTGCGATTGATGAGAACCCACACTCTAATATTAAAAATGAAAAATGTCAATCCATAATTCGTTTGTCCATCCTAAAACAGGCAACTAGTTAAAGAGTTTGGGAAATAACACAAAACTCCCTCCGTTTTCATTTATTACGTAAACCCCTGAGGTTTCCAAATGATGAGGGAGTTTTTTGTAATTGAACCAAAACTGAGGGGTGGTAAATGTAATTCCCTTAAATAAAATAATATAAATTCGAATAAGCCAAGCTACCTCAGGTACTGAACCAGGTTTTAATTTGTTTAATAACAGACATAAGATGGTTCCATCAACCAAGAATCCTCTCAATTCTTCATCCGAAGCATTTATTGGCAATCTTAGCTCAGGAAGAATACTATTTATCCATTCTAACAAAGTTGCTCTTAGCTTAGCTGAAGAAAAAGTTAATAATATCTCAGATTAATCAAAATTACACTATCGGCATCATAAGAGAAAAGCGAAATAAAATGTTATGCATTATTTGTCTTACCATTATTACTTGAAACTGGTTCGAAAATCTCACTATCACTGGAAATACTTGGAGTCCTCGATCTAACATAAGGTTTTGCTGGTCGATCCATTATGGAAATTGTGATAGTACAGACTGATGATATACTGTCAAAATTTAGGTGAATAAAATGTCATTAACAAGAACAAATAGCTTCTTCTTTCTTTTTTTTTTTTTTTTTTGAAACAAACAACAAATAGCTTATTAAAAGGGCCAAAAATCTCTGAAGTTCTCAAGGTCTCTGTCATCGTTCTGTTAATATAACATAAATTATTAGTAACTAATAAAGATTTCGTGTTTTTGTAGAAGGAATTGTTGCTAGCTCCCGACATTAAGTTATCCATTATATTACTAACACATGTTTTCAAAACCAGATCAATACAAAAGTTCGAGGAAAAGAAAGGTAAAAATTAATGTTATCAACCTGTATGGTATGGATCAACAAACCTGAGACTCGATCATTAAGCCAAGTGTAGATCTGATCAAATAAAGATTAGTTTCTTTAAATTTTTCACTCTTTAATTTAGTGGGGAAAATAACCTGCAGAACAGAATTATCAAGCCATTAATCAGAAAAAAAAACTTAGTTGGGATTCATGCAATTTCTACAGAAAACCAATTAGAAACTCTAACAAACATTTGTGTAGGAAATGAAGATGTTTTTAGCCTGGGAATACTAATCTGCAAAAATTAGTCTAACTTTTACCAGTCAAGTTTAAATTCATCAATTAACATCTACAAAATCATCAAAAAGCACCAATTTTTCACTCATGAAAATCAATAATGTCACCCAATTAATGTGACTGACAAAAAAATAAAAGAAAACCCAAATTAAGAAAGCTGAAATGAGACGAGCTGACATCCATGCATAATCATACTCAAGAACACGTCCTGCTCCATGCAATTAATGATTTCAAAAAGATCAAGAACAGCCCAGAAATAAAAAGTTAAACAGAACAATTAGAAATACAAATTAAACGACTAAAACATCAGAGAAATAATAAGACTTCATCGAGAAATTTGTGGACTTTAAGCAAACCTGAAAGTTGCGAGGAAATGGAGAAGCCTAAACCTATGCGGGACTACGTTGTACTATTCGACATGGGAATTTACACTTTTTTTCTTCTAACATTTTCATTTTTCTGGAAAAAAGAATTGAGATTTGTGTGTGTTTTCTACATAAAAATTGGATGGTTGGTCTTCCGTGTTCCGTTGGGGTTCTATGAAAGGTCGAAAACCTGTCTGTTTTCCGTCAACTTAGGGAGAGTGAGTATCTATTTTTACTAAAAAGAAAATAGTCTATATATTATTTATTTATTCCACAAAAATATATTATTAATTTATTATAGGCTGAATTTTTATATATAATTTGAGAAATTAACCTCATAATCGAGAGGAGATATATGATAATAAGAAGAATTGGATCTAGAAAGATGTGATCCAGGTTTTAGAGAATATCTAGGTTTATCAAAATTGATAACTAATATTTCTCAAATCAGAGAAACAGAAAAATCTTCTGATGATGTTCCTCCTGATACGGTTGAAGAATTAAGAATTCAACCTGATAATATTGTTAGAGGTGTTTATAGAGTTGAAGCAGACATGACTGCATCTGAAATGAATTTTTCTGTTTAATGAATTTTAAACCAAAAATTGATTTTAGCCCGGGATCACCGGCAAGAAAACTTATTCAGAAAGAATTAAATGGTTTTTTGAGAATTTTACGAAAGAAGATAGAAAAATATTTCAAGAAGAATTTTATCATGATCTTTCTGAAAAAAATTTCAAAATATCTTTTGTTCCATGGTTAACCAATTATGTAGAAAATTATATTTCTGTTATTGAAAGAGAATATAAATATTCTCAAAATGGAAAGGTTTTAAAAACAATTTTCCCTCCTTCTCAATCTTTTCAAATTGAAAAAGATACTGAAACCACGTATTACTGCTTTCCAAAAACTCATTAATAGTGAAGTTTTACCTATTACTACTGCTCATATTAATGGTTTAATAAAACAACAAAATTATAGTAATATCTATTTAATTGTCCTTGGAGAACAAATTGTGTCTTTACATGACAGAGTAGACAAAATTATTTCTAGCATAAATGAACTTAAAAGTTCATTCCATATTAACAAAACTTTTAATCAAGAGAGTATTGCCACTCCTAGTATCCAACCTCCTCCAGACGTCAAGGATTTTAAATTAAAATCGGTGTCTGAGCTTGAAAAAATGCTTGATGAAAAATTTAAGAATCTTTCAATCAAGACTCTTAATGATGAGTTTGAAAGTGATATGAGTGATAATGATAATTATCATAACACTATCCGAGAAGAGATTAATAAACTCTCTAAATATGCTGATAAGCCTACTCAAATGATGTATTATTATCCTAGACCTACTCCTCAGGATGTTCTTTTTGAAGAACAGGAGTATATTGTTAATAATTCCTATAGTGGTAAAAATATTTACGAGTGGAATATTGATGGCTTTACTGGGAGACAGATTTATAATGTTGTCCATATGATGCTTATGTATAGCACTATATGTAAGAATAATGGTAATTCAAATAAAGCTATAGCTAATATGATTATAGCAGGTTTTATTGGCCAGCTTAAAGGATGGTGGGATAACTATCTCACCCAGAGTAATAGAAATGATATTTTAAATATGATTAAAGATGAGAATGGTAGACAGGTTGAAAATTCTGTCTATACTTTAATTATTAATATTATTGAACATTTCACTGGAAGATGGTCCGACAATAGTGATAATCTTAGAACTTTACTCCAAAATTTAAGATGTCGTACTCTTACATCTTTTAGGTGGTATAAAGATACTTTTCTTAGTAGAGTTATGAAACTCCCTGAGTCTAATAGTCCTCACTGGAAATCTAAATTTATTGATGGATTATCTCCCTTATTTGCTGAAAGGGTTAGGAAAAACCTTAGAAAATGTGATGTTAATATTAATTATGATAGTTATACTTATGGCAAGTTAATAGGAACTTGCATTGAAGAAGGCTTAGCCTTGTATAATGAGATAAAATTGAGCCAACAAATTAAGAAGCATAATCTTAATGAGA
The DNA here is from genome assembly GCA_958496215.1 of Verbena officinalis. Lineage (NCBI taxonomy): Eukaryota > Viridiplantae > Streptophyta > Magnoliopsida > Lamiales > Verbenaceae > Verbena > Verbena officinalis. The sequence continues at coordinate 6,902,246 of OY292385.1, forward strand.
AAAGGCAGCTAGGTCAATTTTGTGGTCAATTTGGAGTAGAAAATCCATCTACTAGCCAGGATAATAGTAAGGCTAAGAAACATAAGAAAGATAATAAATCTCATGATTTTCCTAAAAGAAAACACAGAAAGAGAAAAGAGAAGAGAGAATTTAGGAAAGAAAAAATGAGAGCGAATGCGCCCCCTGTTGTTGCAGAAAATGTGGTAAAATTGGTCATTATGCTAATAAATGTTGGGTGAAGAAAAAACTCAGCACTTTAGAGATTGATAATGATCTCAAAGATACTCTTAGTAAACTACTTCTTCATTCTGATTATGAAGAAGAAGAAGTGCCTATTGAAGGGCTTGAAGCCTTGGAAAATGATTACAGTTCTTCAGATAGTGAAGACTGTGAACCCTGTAAAAATGGTTTACCCTGTGAAAGAGAGGATAGCTCCGACCAAGGAGAAGGTAATAACCTTTATCAAATTATTTCCCAATTTCAAGAGATAAATGTCCTTAATAATGATAATATTATAGAGATTTTGAAATCTGTTAAAAATCCTGAAATTCGATCAAAACTTCTTGATTAAATAGGAGAAAAAAATTCTCCTAATAATCATGATGATTTTATTCCAAAATCTTCTGAGCCATATACTATGGCTGAAGTAAAAAGAATGCTAAAACAAAAGCAAGTTGGTGAAACCCCAACAAATGCTAATGATTTAGCAATAGAGATTTATAATCTCAAAAATGAGATTAAAAGTTTGAAAAGCTTTAATAAAAATCCTGAAGAAAGAGTTTTCAAATTAGAAATTTTTGATAAAGGAAAACAACCCCTTATTAATTTTGATTCTGATAACCAAAATACCTTTTTTGAGGATGATAATTTCCTTGGTAATTTAGAAATGGTTACTTCTCAAAAATGGTTTATAAAAATTTATCTTCTTATTGATCATAATTATAAGAGAGAGTTTACAGCACTAGTTGATAGTGGTGCAGATTTAAATTGCATTCAGGAAGGAATTATTCCTACCAAATATTTTCATAAAACGACCCATTCTTTAAGTTCTGCGAATGGTCAGAAAATGGAAATAAATTTTAAGATTCCAAAAGCCTATATTTGCAAAAATAAAGTTTGCATCCCTACTAGTTTTTTACTAGTCAAAAATATTACCAACCAAGTCATACTTGGAACCCCTTTCTTAAAGAAAATATTTCCAATAAAAAAGATTGATGAACAAGGTTTTATAGGAACCTTTGAAGGAAAAGAAATCACTTTTCATTTTATTACTGAACCTTTTACTAGAATTTTAAATCAAATAAAAGATTCTCTTATAAAGAATAAAGAAAATCAAATTAACTTTCTTAAACAGGAAATAAATACTTTGAATATTAAGAATACTCTTCAAAATCCTAAATTACAGGAAAAGATAAAACTTCTTAGTAATCAGTTTTCTTTACAAATCTGTAATGATCATCCAAATGCTTTTTGGGATAGAAAGAAACATATTGTTTCACTTCCTTATGAGGATAATTTTAATGAGAAAAAAATCCCGACAAAGGCCAGACCTTGTCAAATGAATAAAGATTATCTTGAGCTTTGCAAAAAAGAGATTGAAACTTTGCAAAACAAAGGGTTAATAAGACCCTCTAAGTCTCCATGGTCTTGCACAGCTTTTTATGTTAATAAACATGCTGAGCAAGAAAGAGGTGTTCCCAGGTTAGTCTTTAACTATAAACCTCTTAATACTGCTTTAAAATGGAATAGATATCCGATCCCTAATAAGAAGAATTTACTTGATAGGCTTCATAATGCCCTAATATTTTCAAAATTTGATTTAAAGTCTGGATATTGGCAAATCCAAATTCATGAAAAAGATTTTTATAAAACAGCATTTAATGTTCCATTTGGACAATATGAATGGAAGGTTATGCCTTTTGGTCTGAAGAATGCCCCTTCAGAATTTCAAAATATTATGAATGATATTTTTAATCCTTATAGTGATTTTATCATCGTATATATTGATGATATCTTAGTGTTCTCTAAAAATATAGAAACCCATTTTAAACATCTGGATGTATTCAAGAAAATTGTTATTCAAAATGGTTTAGTTATATCTAAACCTAAAATGCAACTTTTCCAAACTAAAATCAGATTTCTTGGTCTTAATATTGAAAAAGGGAAAATTATCCCTATTAATAGGAGTATTGAATTTGCTTCTAAATTTCCTGATCAACTGACTGATAAAACTCAGCTTCAAAGATTCTTAGGCAGTTTAAATTATATCTCTCCTTATATTAAGAATCTGGCCCAAGATACTGCTATCTTATATGATAGACTTAAGAAAAGTCCAAAACCCTGGACTGAGAGTCATACTCAGGCTTTCCAAAAAATTAAGAATAGGATTACTAATTTACCCTGTCTGAGTCTTGCTAACCCTAATTGGGAAAAAATTATTGAAACAGATGCTTCAAATATTGGATATGGAGGCATCCTTAAACAAGTTTCTCCGAATGATAAACAAGAATATCTTGTTAGATTCCATTCAGGAAAATGGAATAATAGTCAAAAGAATTATGCTACTATAGCTAAGGAAATTTTAGCTATTCTTAAATGTGTTTTAAAATTTCAGGATGATTTATATAACCATAAATTTATTATCAAAACTGACTGTCAAGCAGCTAAATATATGTTTAAAAAAGATTTTAAACATGATGTTTCTAAACAAATGTTTGCAAGGTGGCAAGCTCAGTTAGCCCCTTTTGATTTTGAAATAATTTATAAAAAAGGAACTGATAATAATCTTCCTGATTTTTTGACCGGAGAATATTTACACGAATGAATGATTTTGATCAAAGATGGTTAACCAGAATGGTTCCTTACGGGATGTCTGTTTATAGGGACAGGGATAATATTCTGGAAAAGCTTGGTTGGCAAATGGATAATAGTCCAGATATCACTCGTTATAATTGTCGGATGTATAAAGATCTCTTTGATCCTCCACTAAGAGGATCAAATGACTTCAGGATTTTAAAAATCCAGAACAAAATTACTCCGACTAGCTATCTTAACCTTATACGAATTCCTAGATTAATACAGCAGGAGAAATATCTCCGGCAGAATAATGAGTTAGATGAATCAATGCTTTATGCCTTTGATAATGGATTTCAAATATATCCTAATCTGGCTCGAATAGTGAGAGAGAATAAAGCAGAATTAAGAAGGGTTAAAACCCGGATTAATGAGCTAATAGCCTAATTATTTTATTTTCAGAATATGGAAGAAGCTATCAGAAATAACAGATTTTTGGAGTATATTAAAGGAGAAATGCGTAATATTAAGAATCAGAGGCCCAGGCGCCCTAGGCCTATAAGGCCTCATCCCAATAAAATACATTTTACGGTGGACATATCCACATATCACAACAAAGATTTTAATTATTGGAAAGCCACTAAAGAAATTTTCCAACAAATGGTGGAAATGGATGGTAGTAATCAGTATAGCCAATTAATAGAAATGACTGATGAAAGGATGAAAGAAGCCAAAATATTTAGAGATTTGGCTAACAAAATTATTAATACTCAGCTAATAGCGTGATTATTCTATATTTTCAGGATGAGCCACCGTGGCCGAGGAAATTCCTCTCATAGAGGAAGAGGTGGAAGAACAATTGCCCAATTCGCGAATCAAAGGCTAATAGCTGAAAATATTGCCAATATTGCATCGTTCTCTTCGAGTAATACTTTAAAAGAGGGAGATGGTCTTTTATTTAAAGAATTCATGGAATTCAAAGCAAGGCATGGTAATACCAGCTAAAGCAGCCCTTCTTATGCTAATATTGTCATTGAAGATGAGCCAGAGTCTGATGACTTGCCCTACGAGCAAAATACCTGCAAGGAGGTAATACTACTCCTAGAGGATAAAGATCTTCGTTGGAAAGGTGAAATATGTCATCTTATGAATAGATATCTTAATACTGCATCATTCACCGCTGGTTCATACAAACAGCGTAATCACCATGAAAGCATTCTTAAAACCACTAGTTCCTGTGAGTTTTCACATTTTTATCCAGGAAAAAACACACAAGCTTATAGCTTCAGTAAAGTCATCATTAAGCAGATCATATCTGCAGAAGAATGGGGACTAAGTACCCTAGGAGAAAAAGAATATTTCCGGCCTGACCAAAAGATTCAGGTTAAATTTAATTATTGGGATTATATTGAAGCATTTAATAAAGCTTTTCTATATGAGAATCCACTGAAGAAACACACTTGGTTCTTCAAAATTTGTCCAAATGTTTATAAGAAGGACATCCCTAATTGGTTATACCAATGGTGGCTATCTTTTGGCCCTATTGTAAAAATTTTACCTGAACCTTATAAAGGTCTCTATGCAGAATGGGTGAAAATTTCACCAACTCTTATTGAAGCTGAACACACTAATAAGTGGATTGAGGGAATGCCCTTTTTACACTTTTTTATTGAATTTGGTATCCCATGGATCTGGAAATGGGAACCAGAGCTAGGTCATACCCAACAAAATATACCCTGTATTAAAAGGGTAACCTACACCAAATTTTGGAAAATGATGCTTAGAAAAAATGAGCAAGGCATCCTTGAAGGATAGGAAACTATTGATAAGATCCAGGATAATATCCGACCGTATAAAGAACAAATTCAGTTGAAACAACAAAGGGAAGCCCCCAGTCCGTTTCAACATCTCTCAAGGAAATTAAATTTCCAAAAAGGACAAATGACTAATAAGGAATTAATTGTTTCTTACATGGAAGAGGTCAAGAAGGATTTGATAAGAAATTTTGGAATGGAATATCAATCCGACATTTCTATGGCCACTTCTTCACATGATGACGAAGAATACTGTCACCCTGGTGAATCACAGGATCCCTATGGAGAAGAAGCAGATATTTCAATTGATGATATCATCAAAAATGTGGAACAATCCATCACGGAACAAATTCAAAGTTCCACTACAGCAAAAGGAAAGGAGAAAATGGAGAAATAATTGTGTTTTGGTCCCTACCAACCTTCATAATGGTTTAGGGAATCTTTTACTTTTTCTAAAGCTACTTTAATAAAGCAAATGCTTTTATAAAGCAATGTACTATTTTTGTTTTCTTTTGTTTGATTTTTCTTGTTTAATAGATGCTTTCTTCCTCTATTTAAGGAAGCTCTTTCTTTGTTTAGGGTAGGTTCGAGTTCAGAGTTTTTCAGTTTTTTAAAATTCTCCTTGTAAATTTCCAACAAGTTTAAAGCTTTCAGTTTCTTAATTCTGGTGTGCTCCTAAGTAAGTTCATATTTCTTTTCTTATTTTGCATTTCAATTTTATTTTCTATATCGCCGCCTATATGGCCGGCTCATTTCTTGTGTTGAATAATATCATAATGCTAAGATCTGGTAGCATGGCATAATAAAAATAAAAATAAAGTACTAGAAACAAAAATTTTGATGTCTGAGATGGTTCGAATTAAAACAGGCAGGGATTAGGTTTAATACCGAAGTCTGGATTCGCCCACTTTGTTGCCATGTTTTAGGCATTTTTAGGGCTTGTCTCCATGACTGGTTAAGAACTAAATCCCTTGACAATTTTTAATTCTATAAAAACATTCCATATACAGTTTTCAAGATTTTAGTTTGTGGTTCTCAATTAAAATAAATGGTCCTGTTAATCATGACCGATATATTTTATTTTATTAATATCTTTTTAATATTTGTAAATAATTTATTTATTTCCATTATATATTTTGCAGTTTGGTTAAAGTTAAAAAATATATATATATTAACATACCTATCAAATTGTATATTATTTATTTTCATAACATAAAAATGTATATTTATAGTACATTACTTAATTCCGCATAAAACTAGTATATAAAAATTATGAACCCAAATATAGTTAAAAATCGTATGTTTCTAATATGATACTTTTTCAATTAAAAGTTAAGTGCTAAATTTTAATTATATATAGTTTTAGGGGAAAAAAAAAAACTTATAATAACATTGGAATTACCAAAGGAGCCACAGATTTCATAATTAGGGCTTGACAAATATTGGGATCGGATAGCTTGATTTGAACCCAGTTTCTGGCTTTATTACAACGCATTCATCAATTTCGAACCAACTGATTCATCCCTGTTAAGCTACTCAACTCTCTCTCCAAGAAGTAAGAATGTTCAAAAAGTAAGTTCTACATACATTCGCACTAAATTTGATCCTTTTTTTACATTATAATCTTACAGCTTTACATTTTCCGTTCAGCATAACTTGCAACTGGTATTGTGGGTGTTGATGAACTTTTGTTTTATAGCAATTTCTTAAATAATTGTGTTTTTCCTTTTCTGCGATGTGAAAATTCATGCGGGGCTCTGTTATGTGTTCGTTTTCCTTGCTTTGATCTGATATGAGAATGTAGAAAGTTTCAGGAATTTATTCACTTCCTTCTATCGTGGGTTCTGCTGCTGTTAAGTTTTACGAATGTTCTCCGTTTCTCCCACTATTTGTTTGGCGAGTTTGCTTGTTTAGCGCGACTACGCGACTAACTTTGCTGCAGACAAGGTGTTTGTAGAAGAGTCTCAGTTAGCTAACTCCGATAGATTTATGAGAAAATCACAATTACAGAGTCTGTGATTTTTGCTGTAGTATGTATAATCTATTGTTTTGAACAAAGTCTTCTCCATGATTTGTTAGAATATGACTGACCAAGAGTTGAGAATCAGAAAAAAATATTGCTCAGTCATGAATTGTCAAAATGATGTATGCGTTGTTATTTTGTTTTCTATGTGATGCCTATACAATCAACTAGGGCGCTTCAACAGTGTAATGAATCATATTCTATATCACTCGTGTAAATGTTGGGATCATTGTATTAGTATAAAAGATCAGAAATGAATCTCAACCTTGAAAATCATTTCTGGTATGATACTTGTCTTACTAGACATTGTAGTAGAATGTTCTATTAATTAGTTCTTTAGAGGTTTAACACCCATAAGTTGGCTTCACACGCAATTTAGCACTACTTCTGGCCATGATTGAATGTACTGTTGGTGTTATTGATCAATAAACTTTGCTAGTTTTTAATTTCGCATTGAGCAAGTGTAATTTTCCGACTTTTATTTGTTTCAATGACTAAGATGATTGTGTTTAAAGAGCTTCTGTTTGATGCTTCGCATGTTTAGGTTGTTGAAATGCATATTACTGGTCTAGGATCATGCACAATGCAACTCAGGAAAACTGTAGTTGATTTTTAAGATATTATGGTTGCCTTTTATCGTAAGGACCGACTCTTATGTTATTTATTCTTGAGTTTCCCAAGTAGAAAATTATAGAAGGGTTAAACCATTAGGGAATTAGATGATAAACATATGCTGCAGTTCAGTTTATACTTAGAGTTGATAACTGAACCTAATCTTTACTGATCCTGGGTAAATCATGTTCAATTTCTTTTTAATCTCCTATATATTTGTTGTAAATCATAAAGATACATGTTATACTTCATTTGTCGTGATGCTCGTTTATTTTCTGACCAATTGACAGGTCACACTGCATGCTATATTTATTTTGAGGGTGTAGTTTCTGTGGATCAATTTATGTTTCTTTTTTCCATTTCCTAATAAATTATTAGTTTCGAAAATTGTTCATATGCAAGTATCATGAACCCAATTCCTCTGTAACTTTCAGGTTTTCATCGGAAGAAGTTTCCGCCCAAAATCAAGTAAAGGCATCTGTTCAACGGAAAATTCGCCAAAGTATAGCTGAGGAGGTTTTAATAGCTGCATCTTTTCTTTAATTTTATCTTTGATAAGTTAACTTCTGTTTTTTCATGTTTTCCTGATTTGGTGGATGTACTTTTAATATCAAGCACTATTGTTTTTCTTGCAGTATCCTGGACTTGAACCTGTGTTGGAAGATTTGCTGCCAAAAAAGTCACCGCTTATTGTTGCAAAATGGTGATTCCTTTATCTGAATGACAAAACATATATCATTGCTAGCTCTCCCGTTATAATCTTTTATTCTGTTTATGACATGATAATATCTTTGACTTTTGAAGTCCAAATCATCTGAATTTGGTTTTGGTGAACAATGTGCCACTTTTCTTCAACATACGTGATGGACCTTACATGCCAACACTACGGCTCCTTCATCAGTGTAAGCATTTCACTCAGAAATCGAACCACATTATGTTCCAATTTTGCTAGTTGCATATATGATGGTATAAATAATTGCAATTGTGTAATAATATGGTAAAATCTTGGGAATTGGTTTTAAAAATTTAACATTTGTTTTGAACAAGGTAATGCTAAGAAACCCCTACTTGTCTTTGCCAGATCCTAACATCATGAAAAAGCTGCAAGTTGATAGAGGGGCAATAAAATATGTACTTGCTGGTGCCAATATAATGTGCCCAGGGCTTACTTCTCCTGGTGGTGCATTGGATGATGCAGTAGAGGCTGAAACTCCAGTTGTATGGATCTTGATTTGAACTTATTCTCTGCTTTTACATTCTAGTATGTTTATCTGTCATAAATTGCTGATTGTTTTTAATGTTCTAATCTAATTTTTCAGGCTATAATGGCTGAAGGAAAGCAACATGCTCTGGCTATTGGATACACAAAAATTTCAGCAAAGGATATGTGAGTTAATTATACATTCTTGAAATACATGTCTTTGTATATTTCCATCCTTCCGTAGAAATTGAGTTGTTTATCAACTATGACAGATGCTGGATTTTATTTCCAGAACTAAAAAAAAGAAAAATATCTGAAATTTTTAGTTGCTAACTATCTGCACACGTTTCTTTTTTTTCCCTTTTCGATAAATTCAGACGAAAAATCAACAAAGGAATTGGTGTTGATAACATGCACTATCTTAATGATGGCCTATGGAAGGTATGCTTCTCTTCTTTATTTTAGCTGTTACTGTATCTATTCCTTAATCAAGCATGTTAATTTTACAAATTCTGCAGATGGAGCGCCTGGATTGAGAGTGAAAAATCGACGGCTATGCATCAGTGAGGGACTAATCTTGTGTTCAAAATGGTTGATCACTAAGTGCTTTTGTAGCTAGCATTTTATATCTGTTTTTCACTTAGTGATCAAACAGATAGTTTGACTCGGGATACTCTTGCTCCCCATTGTTTGCATCTCAACTTTGCTTTCTTAGTGTATCTCAGTATAAGTGATTGCGGGAAATATGATTGTGACTGATTATTATCTTTCCAAGAATGGGTTTTAATAGATTTCATTTTGAGGCATAGATCATGCATTGGGTTTGAGTCTTTGAGATTAATACATGCATCCAATTGTTAAGATTATGGCATATTTTTTTCTCAATACATAAATATGTGGTAAGATTTTGAGTATTTGATGTACGTTTCTGAGAAACACTCAGTTCATACCAGAATTTTCCTCGGACTACATGTGAATCTAATGCTAAAGGGAAGTTACTTTTCTCACTAGGGGTAATTTTGACATAAATTTAATATGTTGTCTTGTCATCCATTTTTTCTTGTAGTGAGCATATTTTTGCCCTTAAATTATTAGGGATAATCTATGAAGCACACATATAGCATCCACGGATACGGTGACGTAGATGTTTTTTTGATATTTTACACTAAAAAAGTGTTCGATACGATATCGGACACGGTACAATACGGTATGATAGAATTTTTAGAAATATTCATAAATTTTTAGAAACACACATATATTAACATGGATACGATAATATAGATTTTTTTTTATATTTTATATGATGATGTAGCCGATATGGATGTTCGATATGATTTTGGACACTATTACTTTATAGATAATAAGATAGTCGATGAAGGTGCGTGGTAATTGCAGTATTAAATTATTAAATAATAAACATCTGTCTGTCTGTCTGTCTTTATATGATGGGTTAGCGATGGGCGTCATTGAGGCTGCGTCAGCTGCGCATTTGGGTGATTGAAAATGACTTCCAATTCATTTTCAAAACCATATTTGAAAAAGTCTAATCTTTGTGATTGAATAATACAAATATATATATATATATATATATATATATATATATATATATATATATATATATATATATATATATATATATATATATATATATATATATATATATATATATTACCGCATTTCCTGAGCAGCCATCATATAAAATCAAATTTTTTTTTTTTTTTTTGGATATCATATAAATTCAATTACCCGAATTAAAAGTTATAGATTTAGATATTTTTTAAAAAAAGTAAATTAAAGATACAACGAGGACATCGACTATCACAAAAATTAGCCAATAAGATAAAAACTGCCAAAACATTTTAACATAGCATATCGTAATTAATATGGGACCGGGTAACAAGTATATTAAAGAATGTCAGACTCTGTGCATAGAATAATAAATTTCAAATTTTATACATATTAATATAATTATTATATTTAAAAAAAAAAGAATCTCTTAATATAATTATTGTGACATTCATTATCTTCAGACTTTCAATACTCAACTTTTAGCTAAATGTCAAAATCATCCCCTCATTTTGATTTCTCTCAATTTCATCCTCAAATTAAGCCAAATATTATTATTTGTCAAAATCATCCCCTCATTTTGATTTCTCTCAATTTCATCCTCAAATTAAGCCAAATATTATTATTTGTCAAAATCATCCCCTCATTTTGATTTCTCTCAATTTCATCCTCAAACTAAGCCAAATATTATTATTTTTTTCTTTCACCAAACAACAATTATCAATTTTAAAGCATCAGATACACAACAAAAGGCCAATATTGGATACCATCAAAGGTCAAATAATAATAACTTCATCAATCGGGTAAATAGATCATATTCTAATATTTTTTTTTAAAAAAGATCATATTCTAACAAAGTAGAGTAATTTTATTTTATTTTATTGTTGTAAAATAAATATTATTTCTAGTCGTCGAACTTTCATTTCAATTCCTCGTTTTTATTTCAAAGTCACGAGCTGCCATGTGTGGACTTCTATTTTCTACACTTTGATATTTTAATAATGTAAAAACAATAATTAAAAAAAAAATCTCTGACGAGTTGATATAGGGAACAAACTAGTGATTAAGGTAGTACAAAATGGCTTAGAGTTTTCCAAGAAAATTAAGGTATCTAGTTAATGTTGAGTTCAATTATTTAGTAATTCTGCTTTCAAAGTTAAGATTCCATTATTTGATATAATTATTTTTTTACAACTAAAGTACGAGTTATTAAAATTGACGATGCCAAGTCTTTAACAATATTATATTCCAAAGTAATAATTAATTACGCCAACCTTTTTATGCTTAGTTTTTAAGATGAATTACCTAGAAATCCTCAAATTTGGTTTAGTTACATTTTCTTGGTCAATAAAAATTTAGGCGGGTTTTCGACGCGAGTCACAGCCAGGGTTAGGGTATGCTCCAAAGCTCAAGAGTGCTTACAAAAGTTTTTATAGATTGCCCACCAACAAGGTCCTCCATCAGCAGAGGGAGTCAAATTTACACCTCACATAGGTACGAGTCCGCTCCTTACCAATTGCGCCAACTCTTATTGACAGTTTAATTACATAATCCCTTTATACTTTAATTTAGTCTTAAAAATCATTTTTCGTCTGCTTTTTTTATTTTTTCCGTCAGATTTATGGAATATACAATTCAGATTACTTCTCTGTAGTCCGAAAAAAAGTGTTAAAGCCCCTACATAGACTTTCAATCACATATAATCTACAAAATTATGGTACAAATTTTTTTTTCTGCCCTTGTAGGGGTGAATTTGACAGTTTATTTCAAAAATCTGACGGGAAACACTAGAAACCTCAACCAAAGCAAATGGAATGAGCAACTTATAATAAGATTGAGTCAAAACACACACTCTTGGTGTAATTTTTTATAGTATAAGGGGTTTAAGTGTAATTAGATGAAACGTGAGGGGATCTAAATGTAATTCATTGGCTTTTATACAATAGTTAGCATGAGTCATTATTAATACCTAAATATCAGTCTTTCAAAGTCATAATTAATACGAATTAATCATGGACCGGCAATATATCCCAAAAGTCAAGTTCGCCTATATACCCATGCATCTCAATAGATTAAAAAGGAGAGAGAAAAGGAGAGATGGAGAGAGGTCGGAAGAAAATGGAGATGGAGAACAAGAGGAAAAGGACGAAGGCGGCAGAGTCTGTGAGAGCTGATGCTCCGATGAGGAGCACAGAGAAAACGGAGGTATCTCAGCCGCCGCCTACAGAGGAAGAGGTGGATGAGTTCTTCGCCATTCTAAGAAGGATGCGTGTGGCCGTCAAGTATTTTGAGAAGGGAGGTTCGAACAGTGTCGGCGACGGCGAGGATGGGCTGCAGGCCGTTGCTGACGGCGGCGGGAAGCGGGCGGAGAATGGTGGCCCAGTACTGGATCTCAACGCCGTGCCGGAACCGGAATCTGATTGTGTGTGAGTGTGCTTTTGCAATTATGAGCAGTAAATATACAGCGCAGCAATCTGTTACTGTAATTTTTCTTTTATGGGACTTTTATTAAGTTTATTTTATTTTAAGAAAATTATATTTGGGTCACTGACATTTACTATATTTATATTTAAGTTCACTTAAATATTTTTATTATATATAGGTCAATATTTTTACATATAGATCAATATTCGTTTCTAAATCGATGATGAAACTTAAATATATATAATATAAATTAAAATAAATAATTTAGGATATGGCTTATATTTAAGAATCCACATTTTATTTTTTAAACTAAACAAATATGATGTAACTAATAAAATATTTAATATTTCTTGTCTTTGAGTGGCCCCTTTGGAATTTTCCCTAAGTATTCAGCATCAAATTTCTTATACATTTTGTTGATCCAACGGTTTACGTTGTAAGCAAGAATGTCAACTTCATCCTCGTATCGCTCGTATAGGAATGGTAGAGTTTCCAAGCAAACAAGGCCTAACATAAGATATAGGAAAATAATCTTAAGTTAGCATTACCATCATGTACATTGTTTTTTTTGTTTAATATTATTTTTGCTAACGTAATTATATTCTAGTATAATGTTAGTATTAAACTAATTATTATTCTTAATTTTGGTATCATAATTAATAATTTATATCAATTTTGGTATATTCGGATTTGAGCTATTAATTACTGATGATAGACCATTAATGTCTAAAGCCTGAACGTACCAAAATTGTCACAAATTAGAAGTTAGACACCAAAATTGAGAAATGATTAACGTCTTAGGTCCGAATGTATCAAAATTTGATACAAATTATAAGTTATGGTATCAAAATTGAAAATAATATTTAGTTTGGTACCAAATTGTACTAGGGTATAGTTACAGTACCAAAAATGAGATTATCCTTTTCTTCTTTTTTTTACTATCAATTCACTTCTTAGAAGACTAAACAAATATAAGGGAGAATTACATCTGACTACCCTATCATTAGGGGTATTAATAAATCGATTCCTCTTGTTTGAGATATAATGATATAGTCCCTAAGTTTAACAATAAATTACCAAAAACTCGAAAAATAATCAGAAAATACTCCCACTTGTGGTTTCTGATTGAGTATTTTAAGTGGTATTTTTTGAAATTTTACACATTTATTGAAAGTTCAGAGATTATATTATTATTTCTCAAACGAGAGGGATTGATTTGTAAATACTCTTAAATATAAGGTAGTCATATGTTATTCGCCCAAAGTATGATTTAAAATGTATACTCTTCTTTTAAATATTTCCCTTTAAATATTGTTAAAAAAATAATGAAGTTATTACCATATGGACATGCATTTACTTACCAAAGAACAGAAGATTCAAGGTACTAATAGAGCTTCCAATAACTGAGATTATCCAAAGGGAAACAATTGTCTGAAAAGAAATCACAGCCAAGAAAAGTTGTGGGTGAATTTATGCATTTTCGAAAGATTTTGGTCACAAAATAATAATAAAAAAGGGTCTATTTTTGTTTACCAGCAAAAAGAGTTTTGGATCATATCCACTTGCCACATACAAAAAGGTGGACAAGAAGTCATTGAATTTCATGTGAAAAGTCGAAGCCACACTTCTACAAGTTGAATCTTTCAAGATAATGTTGGGAATATTCGGAGGATTCCTGAAATTAACAAATAAATTTCAAGATACGCAATTTATCTAGTAGCAATTTTGTCTTACTAACTTAATTTACGCTATGACTGAATGAGCACATGTGTTAACACTTGAAAAACGATGTGGAAAATCATTAACATCTAATTGAGTATGTAATTTCTCCTTGAAAAATGAGTTGGCTATTGGTCTTGTATATCATTTTTCAGGTGTCACGTGCTTATTCAATCACCAGATAACGAGCTAAGTGGTTTCTTGGCGAGAAATTGACATAAAATTGCCACAAAAGTTAAATTAGTGGGGGCAAAATTGCTAATGTTTGATAATATTTCAAATATTGTTTAAACTTACCAATTGAGAAAATCGGCACAAGAAGACCAGATGAAAATGACGAGCATGGTAGTAATGGAGAGGTGGGAAAGTAGAGTGACCAAATTGTATTCAACAACTTCAAAAAGATACCAAATTGCTGCAATTCCAATTAATATTGCACCAGAAACTCTTGTGTCTCTCCATAACACCACGTTCGCCACTGTGTAACACACTTCTAAATTAATAGGAAACTTTTGGCAAAAACCAAATAAAAATTGCGTATGACTACAAACTATTAAATCAATCTTAATTAAGCTTTTATAGTACCTATTTTAAAAAAATTTCAAATCTTTTGACTAGATTCAATATTCTTCAACAAAATTTGTAAAATTAAAAAAACAAAAAAACAACTATAATTAGCAATACCTCTTCCTCCTCCTAAAACAGCATGTATTGGCCTTTGTCTGCCAAACAGCCTCGCCGGCGGCGCATAATCCGATGAGGCATCCATGCTGAATACTTGCAATTAACTTCTGTTACGTTGCCAGAAATAACAAAATAATATTGGACATTTATTAGAATGTAAAGCATAAGTTCATATCTTGGTTGTAAAGAAAGCTTGCAACTTGGGTTTAAGGAAAGGTATTCCTTCACCATGTCAATGTCTTAAATATATTTAGTACGACAACCTCACTTTATTCTATTAGACCTTTTTTTTTGTCCTTATTATGTTTTTTATGTGATGTCAAAGTTGTGCTCAAAGGTGAAGCTACATACGGGTAAGGAGTTTACGTGTGCTTCCTGACTTATTTATATAGTGTATTTTTTAAAAATTATTTTATAATATATAATGTATTTTTTATTTGATAATCCACTTAAATATTTTGTAATACACACTTTAATTCAGATACACTCCTAACCTTAGGACCTGGCTCCGCAACTAATTTTGCTGCACTTTTCAAATCTTTAGATACGTAATTGGTTTTTTTATACCTTGGTCAATGAATCTTTATGACAAAGTGTAAACACAAATTTTCGTATTATTAAATTTTCAAACACGAAAAATGGTAATTACAAAGAATTTGAAGGTTAAAAAATAAAAAAGTGGTCTTCAATCTCTATCTTGATCCTCTGATTCTTCGTTCTTGAAAAAGTCAAACACTCCGTAGTGGATTTGATGGTTTGCTCTTCTTCTTTGTTGACTTGAATTTTAATAACATTAATTTGTAGGTTTCTAGGTTGATGAACACCGCGAAGAACGCCTTTGAATTCGCCAGGAACACCGTGGATTTGTCTTGAAAATAACGTCGATCGTGGAGTTTAACACCTTGATCACGGATCAAACGCCTTGACTTGACGACTTTGGGGAAGAACGCCTTGAACTTCTTGAAGGATTCTCCCTAATCGCCTTGAATATTGTAGAGGATTTTTGCCTTTGCTTGGAGCTTCTCTTCTCTTGCTTTCTTGATGTCTTGAATGAACTGCCCATAACCCCTTTATATAGGAGTTTGGTTGGAGAGTTCCACTTCAATTAAGTGTCTTTTGATAATTATCTCTTGAATTTATGAAAAGAAAACATATCAAATAATATCACTTAGATAATTATCTCTTAATTTTTTAAAGAGATATTATCAAATAAAAGTACATAGATAATTATCTCTTCAATATATGAATTTATTGTAGAGATATTATCAAAGTATATCATTTATGATAATTATCCATGATAATTAAAATTTTCATGTCAACACGAAGTTATGTAAATTTATTCAATTAGTCACTTGTGCGAAATGCGAATAATCTGTCAAAGTTACTCAAAGGTACATTGCTCGAAAATGGGCATCAGGCATGCATGAAATGATTAATTAGATACATTACCTCGATTACAAAAAATATTTTGAAAATTATACCAAGATTTGTAAAACGTAACCACCACACTTTATTACCTTAAAACCTTAAAAACATTACAAATACCCCCAATGTTAGTGATTGTCAACAATTTTTCATAATGCAAAGTTAAGGGTAATTTTCGTAACGTTTCAAAGTTTCAGTGTCTTTTTTGTAAACAAAAACTAGAGAATGAAATCAACACACTAACAACTAACCATATCAGAAACCGTATTTCTTTAAATAAATCAAAAAATGTGCACAATCAGCCTGAGACTATAAACACAAATTAATTTAACTAGAGGCTCCAAGAAATTCGGAGCCTCCACAACTCATAAGAACAGGAACTTTCTTGTCACTTACATAAATAAAAGAATACAATATATGCTCTCACTTCTCACAGATGAAGAAGGTCAGAAATCTGGTTCCAGCCAACAAACCAGTGGCGCCTGTCAGAAGGAAGCACAAAGTTAAGCTCAAACATCTCTTTGGACATATTTCCTCCTTCAGAGAAACCAACCAGCTTTGCCACAATCTCAGCACTCTCGTGCACATGCCTCTCGTCATGGGGATTGGTCCATAGCTTGTTTATGAACTGTATTCTTCTTTGTTTCCCTTCCAATGGTACTTCCCATTTCATGTACAATGCGTCTCTTTCTTCGGGTGTCAAACGTGTCGACAATCTCTTTGCAAGAAACTCTCTCTCCCGCTTCAGCGCTCTGATACTGAATAACCGCAATTATGTATAGAAAGTCAGTTAGCTACTTAGCTCAAGAAGTTAAATTGGTTAGGATAAAGATCACTTAAGTTTTTAAATGTCAGTAATGACAATTTTATAGCAATGGCAAGTTTGTTGAGATCTTAAGTTGCAAAAACTT
The DNA here is from genome assembly GCA_958496215.1 of Verbena officinalis. Taxonomy (NCBI): domain Eukaryota; kingdom Viridiplantae; phylum Streptophyta; class Magnoliopsida; order Lamiales; family Verbenaceae; genus Verbena; species Verbena officinalis. The sequence continues at coordinate 6,919,418 of OY292385.1, forward strand.
CTGTTGTTGAAGAAGTTGAAGTTGTAAAAAGCTGTAGTAAGCGTTGGGAGTGTTTGGAGAAAAAAAGTAAAGCACTTTTACATAATAGAAAAAGTTCAAAATCGTTGGGAGAGAGAACAAACCTTGAAGATAAAGAGACAGTGGGCTCATTTCCCACACGAGCCGGGCTTGCATTTCCAATCTCTGTAAGGTGTTGTTGCAGCCATGCCAGGCGTCTAAGCTCGACTTCCACGTATATCTGGTCAGCAGGGTCTCCCTTAAATAGGAGATAAAATTGTGTCCTGTGAATAATGGAAACAAAGCAAACATCCCATAGCTCAATAATCTGTTGCCTCTGCTCCTTAAAAGCCAACTGCCATGAAGCTGGTGACTCTTGAATCTCGGGCATATTCTCCTCATCATCCAAATTGTGCCCAGCAGCTTCATTTGCTTCGAGCTCAAGAACCTGAAAAAATGGTAATTCCAAGAAATTGTCAATTGGATGTAATTTGAGACATATGTTTTCAAGGTTGAATAAATTTTTTTTTTTGGGTAAACTAAATTTAAACCCCTTCAACTTGTTTGAGACATTACATGTAATGTGAGGAGGGTTTATGTGTAATTTCTCAAACTAACGGGGAGTTATGTGTAAATACATCAAATGCGAGGGGGTTTACATGTAATTTGCCCTATTTTCATTATTAAAAAGATTATTTTACCTGGCATACAAGAAGCTGCTTCTGGTATTGCAGCTTGGCAACACGTTCTTTGAGTTCAGTAACATAAGCTTTAATGCTTCTGACATTCTCTTCTGCTGCATTTTGAAACATTTTCTGCATTTTCCTCATATTGACAGAACTAGAACGCCGATAAGGCGTATTTTCCTTTGACGACACATCTCCACCTTCACTTTTTGTGGGAGTATCTTTGTCAGAAACCGCCTGAGTTTCACTTGACACAGCATCATCATACACTGGAGCTCTATTTTCAATCTCATCATTCATTACTTGCTTAGAAGCAGATAAAGGCGAACATGGAGATTTTATGAAGTTGTGCCTATTGAGACTATTACTCGAAGCTAATGGAAGTAATTTCTTCTTTTTTGAATTCTTGGCCTTTGTATTATTTTCATCTTTATTTTGTTCGTTGTTCGTTGGAAGGCACATTACTAGTTTGTCTATTGACCTCTGAACATTTTCCAGTTTCTCTTCAAGATCAGCAATGGTGCTTCCTTGTGAGTGAAGTCTAGTTATCTCTTCCTTCAGATTTGCACTCACACTCTTGTTAACAGAGACAACATTTCCAACTTCAACTTCTTTGGTAGAAGGCTTGATAGTACTCATTTCTCTTATCTCTGCTTGTAATTTCGCAATAGTCTCTGCTGCATCTTGATTACCTTGTCTGTGACACCGAACCTCCTTCTGAAGTACCTCAAGGGCTCGAGTGGCTTCTTCACCTAACTGTTCTTGGAGATGTTCGAGTTTCCTAATTTCATGCATCAATGTGAAAGGAGCTGTTGATGACTGCCTCATCGATTGCCTTCCCAGTGCATTTCTTGTGTTGTTGCAGCGACTTAGCTCCATTCCATCAAGTTTTGGTAGTAAGGTTGTTGAAAATGAGAGACACTTCTTTGCACCAAGAGTAGGTGTCTCAGATATTTTTATTTTCTGCATAAAACATAGATGATTGAAATCTGATCAAAGTTGACAAAATTGACCACGGAACTTGGGTGATTTGAAAAGCTTAAACAGTGGCATCATTTAATTTTGCACCAAGATTTGTATAACTCCACATAGTTATAAGGGAGTCTGCTGATATTGTTTCCAATAATATTAATACACTGGTTTCTGACCCATACAACACAAGTGGCAAAGTTTTACTACCATCAAGGTAATATTGCTCAAATCTCATTTCCAGAGATTGAAAGAAAGGAGAGGTTTTACCAAAACACAAAAGAAAGAAGATGAAAAAGAATACCTGCTCCTCTTCAAGTTTTCTACGCAACTCATCCACCTGTGACTGTGCTAGATCTCTTTGACGCCTGAGTTCTTCCATTTCCCTCTCCATCTAAGCACATTGCATTTTACATATGATATATGTATCTTCGAGAAATTCAAATCATGACAAGAAAGTGGTTTTTTGTCAAATTCGTGACTAGTAACTAACCTGCAGAATCTTTTCATCTTTCTCATGTTTTGGGTCTGGTGTGCGTAGCACTGCTTCCAGCCTCGCTACTTCCTTCTGCAAATGCTTCACAAGCTGTTTTTCTGATACTACCTGATGGAAACAAAATTTTCTGAATTAATGAACAAAATATTCTCTCAAACTACATACATCTACCATATGATATAATGATAGTTAGAAGGGTACCATGTTCACTTGAGCATTGTTTGTCACTTCCTTTGCTCGAGTAGCAAAGAACAGAGTATTACGAGATTGTTCAACATGACTTGAAGCTGGACTCAAAGTACATATGATGGCAGTGCGCGCATTCCCTCCCAATGAATGCTGCAATATGCGTGTGAGCTTTGAATCTCTATAGGGTATATGACCACTTCGTTTTCCCACACTGGAAAAACCAACAATAAAGAAAGTCAGATATGATTCAGAACAATGACTTGTGAAGTCACATTCAATAGTTAAGAAGCTATAGTACTCACAAACAGAAAAGAATAACCGCAAAGAAAGGGTGAAAGCACAATACTAAATCGCTCATCTTCCCAAGTTTATATCAACTAGGTAAACAGGAAAAGCAGTGGCTGGAAGAGTGTCAGAAATACGAGGACTAGGTCCATATATTTCAATCAAACTGAACGCTAATGCTAACCTTAGCTTTCGAATTACTGTTGTGAGAGTCATCAAACTAAGGTTAATGTGACAGCCTTCCCTCAGCCTGGCACCTTCTGCATTCGTTTGTGCTGCCCTCTCACTTCCAGCTAAATCAACGAAGTTCTGCATAGCACAATATTGAAAAGATTATGGCGAGAACAATTCTGCTTCCTCATATATCTATAACTTAAGGAGACCAGGTTCTTGATTTTTACCAAGCTTGCAACATATGATCTCACGCAACCTGAGTTTTCTCGAAGGGTACTTTCAATCGTCTGCATTTGACACCCAAAATATATTAGTTAGTGAAGGAATAGTGCCTTCTAACAACATTTTCTTGTCTACCCATGAATATGTGCAAAAGATAACAGACCAGTCTTATTATTTGGTGTGATCTTGAGCTCGTATCGTTAAGCGCAGTTTCACCTACTTGTCTTTGAGCTGCAAGAAATAGAGTATTCAATAATTCAACTCTATCTAATCCATAAAGTAATGCATGGCCACTGCATGCCAAAAGTTTAAATGTTTACCGTCACAAATCTGTATTAAATGTCTCAAGTGTTGGTCATCCTTTGCTGTCTCTTCCACCAGTTTCTCAACCACAGTTCCTTTCTGCAAGGAGGAGTTGAAATCAAACTCAATAGTTGGAGGCAAAATCTATGTCTAACAAGTATAGGTAGGTTAAGTACAAGAGTTTCTTACCTCTGGATCGTCAAGGAGTTTGAGACTTCGGCCAGATTCAGAATTCAGTAGATCCCTCACATTCTCATTATAGATTTCAAGGCCAGATATTCTTATTCTGAAGTCTCTTTCTGGGGTCTGTGAAGCATTTGAATTATTAACAAGAGGTTAGATCCTGAATAGAAGAATAATTCTTTACTGGCATAGATACATATTACTGTTTAGAGTTTTGCTTCTTGCTCAACTATGAGATGAATGTAAAATATGAGGATATATAAGAATAAAAAGGGAACAAATCAACAATTTAGTTTAAAGGGGGAAGACTAAAACTTCCAAGCAGTCTTGCATCAATTCATTCTTAGGTGAAAGGTAAGAAGTAGACCAGTTCTTTCACAATCCCACTAATTATAACTCAAATTTTTCTACAGATATGTGAGCAATACCATAATAGTAGTGAAAGCAAATGATGATGAAATCTTACATTAATTATATGCATGTATATATCGTTAACAGCTTTCTCTGTAATTCCTCTCATTGTGTAAGTTTTCCCACTGCTAGTTTGTCCGTAGGCAAATATGGTAGCTGCAATAAATATGCCAACACAAAACTATCTTGAGAATCTCAGCTAAAAGAGACATACAATAATTTGTTAATACTAGCAACTGAGGACAATTACCATTGATTCCCATGAGAGCAGATAAGGCCACAGTCTTTACTCCATCTTCATATACAGCTTCAGTTGAAGAATCAGGACCAAACACTTTATCTGAAAAGGCATAACCCTTTCCCGCTTAGTTTCACATTAATAAGCACATTTATCTTTTATGGCAGCAAAGATCATTGTTGTTAACATATAATTACCAAACATGAAAGCCGTCGATTGAGGTGAACGGTCATGCTGGCTAGGTCTGTAGATAATGGTATGATCATCAGGACATTCCCAGGCTACCTGGTCTTTCGAGGATTGCTCCCTTTTGTTCAAAGGCCGCAACCGAATTGTTACAACAATTTTCTCTTCACTTTCTTTTTGCCTCCCTGGAGTGGCTGATGGCGTCCTGTCAATTTTTGAGGCTGGTGTGCTTGGCGTTTTAAAAGTCATCTTAGCCAGATACGAGCTGAACTCTTCAATTCAAAACAAGATTACTTTGGAAGAACACAACTCGAAGCACAAACCTCGCACAGGGAGGTTTTGGTATGGATATTGTCAGATCTTCAATTGGTTGCCTCCAAGATTGAGCTGTTCATCGGATTGTGATACACCTTATATCAATTCACCAACAAATTTTCTGCAGAGAAAAACAATATAAAACTTAATACGGCACAAAAGGGAAGACGAAAAAACTAGTTTCTTAGACTCGTGAACATAACTTCAGAATGAATCGAGAAAAGATTTTTAGAATTGACAGTGAAAACTCCAGATTCAAAACAGAAGTTACTCGTTATGTGACTGAGAACATGCAGAACACAAAGAGGAAACACAGCCTTCCAAAATCTTAGCTAGTGTTTTTCACGCTAATATAGACTCCAATTTGGAACAAATCGACCGGATTAACTAAAATTGTCCAAAGCCCTAACTAATCATCTAAACAAAACGTACGACGACCATTTCCAGGTTGTAAGGAAAATTTGCTGAAAGCTAGACCACCCTCAGACCTCAGTACGTAACAGTCGGAGCATATGTTGAACAACAAGAACGAACATACATTGCGCATCAGCTATTGTACATTACCCATGGAAACGAAGATTTATCTGGCAGTTCTTCTCAGTAGCAAGTGAAATTCAACACAGATTGAGGAACTTAACAAAAAAAGAAACAAAATCAGATAATTCAAGCAACTCACCTGAGAATTTGATGATTTGAGATCTTTTATCAGATCTATGCAAATCAACACCAAAAAGAGCGAGAGAGAGATAGAGGGAGAGGGAGAGGGAGAGAGAGACGGAAATGGAAAGAGGAAAGCAATAATAAGGATGGTTAATTTGTGTCTGAGCGGACGGTTTGGGTTTTTGAATTTGGACCTTCAACGGCTAGTTCCATTATCTCGTGAATCTTTTAAAATGGACATCTCGTGGGTTGTTTATTTCGTCTCGTCAATGTAACGGGCGGAAAAGACGACGTGGCACATACTAGTTGCAAAAAGTCAAAACTTAATGTGGAAAATTAATTTAGATTTTTTTATTAATAGGGTTTGTAGACTTTTTTTTTCAATGTTTTTTTTTTCATAGGGTTTGTAGACTCGTTGTTTATTGATAATGTTTCAAAGTTTCGAAATATATTTCAAAAATTTTGAAAAGGGATGCCCGCCAGACACCGCCAGCAGCCTCTGGCTCCGGTCTCTAATTTTGTTTATAAAATATACATGGTGTGCTCTATAAGATCTTCTTTTTTAAGTTAAAACTCTATACAATTTAGATAAGATAATATAAGAGAACTACTCTTTAGTTGTTTAATTTTAGTGTTTTAGGAAAAATATATTTAGATACTTGTTTAAGTAAAATAAGTGATCTTATGCAGCATTCAATTATATTTAAAAAAATAGTTTGACCCATAATTGACATTAATGAACTTTTTGAGTGAGTCCAAGTAAAGTATAAAGAAATAATATGATGGTATTTCTTTTCATTATTTAATTGGTGAAATATATGGAGAGGAATTTATATTTTAACAAAATATATAGAAAATGTGAAGCATATTTCATATTTGATTTATTTTGAAATTTGTTGGTGTGATGTAATTTTAAAGAAAGTATATTACATTTCTTTATAATTTTAATAGGAAACAATATTATTTTATTATTATTACGAAACAGCTTCTGCGTTAATACAATCACTAGAAGCTTCAAGCCAAATTCAAATTTGAACGCAAGACTATGATCAAGTTTAGCAAACTCCGAAGAAAACAGTATTATGTAATCTCATTTCTTCAAATATTTCAAATCCTTAAATAACAACAATGAAATTCGATGTAATTAACCAGTCAATTGCTCTAAGTAGGCTTTCCCAATCAAGTTATGTCTAATTAATTGATCATTTTGTAAAAAAATATATATATAATTTAGTTACATGTTTACAGTCAAATAAATATCACTACTAATGCTAATAATCAATTTACAAAAGATAGCATGTTACAACCTAAAGTTTTTTAAGTGTTAGTGAATTCCAACCTCAAACTATTTTTCGAAAAAGAATCATCGCTCGAGCTTAGATACGTGCGGACAACGTGAGAATTAAAAGGACAATCTCGTATAAAAGTGTAGAAGAACCAACATTCTCTTCAAAATAGTCCTTTTAATTCTCATGTGGCCGATAGGTATCTGAGCTTCGACATTAGATTTTTGCTAGAAAATAATTTGACATTGTAATCGACAACACTTAAAAAAAATTAGGCTGTAAAATATAAAAATTGTGGTACTTCAATAACAAAGTGTAATTAACCCTAAATTATTTGAGTAACTCAACCCAACATTTCGACCAATATTTCTTACTAATTATGAATTTGTCCAAGTCATTGTGAAGCAAATATGTTAGTTGTAGGGCCAGAAATTCTATGATTATAATGATAGATTAATTCAATTATTATTCTATTAGAAGATGGATTAAGCCATATGTTTTAATTTGCATTTGACAACATGCCATAAAGATCTTATAAAACTAATAAACTCGTGACGATTTTTTCTCAATTATAAGTAAAATGAGACCACCTTTTAGGATTCAAGAGGCTTGAGTTATTTTATAATTTATCAAAAATAAACATTTGTTATCTTTTGTGGCATTTTTTATAAGATAGGAAATATAATGCATCGTATATTTTTAAAAATTATATGATGTCGTGTCAGTCCAACATCCGTATCTGACACTTTTCTAGTATAAAATATCGAAAAATATTATATTATTACGTTCATATCGTATCGTGTACATATCCATATTTCATAGATTCAAAACAAAGAATCAAAGATCAAAACTCAAGATTTTATAAGAAAGAAAATTTTGTATTGCAAACGCCACTATTAGACAAAAATACTAAAATAAGGATGAGTGGAAGGGGTGCTATTAAATTATTTTTGGGTCAAATATGATAGAATTACGAAACTTTAGGGGCTGAAGTGAAATTTACCTAAAACACTAAAGACGAAAATCAAACCAAACGATCTTAAAATCAGCGTGGTTCGAAAGGGGTAATCTTTATTGCAATTTCCGATGTGGGGCTTGATTAGTTGAACCCTACTTGGCGTTTCCAACGTTGAAGGTTCATAATTCCCCTGTTCTCCTCACTCTTCCGAACCAAAAAGTCAGAGAAGATACAGAGGAGAATAAGCCCTCTCACAGAAGATGATGATTCGATCTTCTTCTGCAGGGAGAATAAACATCTCCGCAACTACCAAGAAGATTGATGTAGATAACCGAATTTCCCTTCTATTTTATTACCGGATCGCCGATAATATACTCAAGCAGGTGCAACCCAATTTGGGCTAATTTTATCCGTGATAGTTATTCGTATGCGCGTCATTTTTTTTGGGATTTATTGGCTTGATATATGCTTATTATTTCTCTTTATCTTTTTTCTATTCTTGTTTTTGTGATTACGAGACTTGTGGCAGAAAGAGAAGTCAAATTATATCCGTGAATTGTTGGGTATTGTAGTGAAGTATTGTGGAAATGTTGTTTCTTTAATTTACAGGCGTTTGTGTAGGTAGAGTTCTTTTTACGTCTTATTGTCGTTCATGTAGTCTGTCATGTTAGGAGCCCTGAGTCGAGCTTAAGTAGTTGTAGTTTTGTGTTTCGTTTATGGCTAACATTGACGGTCAATCAATCCATGCTGGGAGCTTTGTTGCGGAGAACTATAATCCATACTTTTTTTCTGATGCTTAAATCCCTGCTTATAAATGAGATGATCATTTCATTGAAAACCCATTCCCCAGGGTGGATAATTCATGTAGTGTATCCAAGTTACGAAAGGGAACTGATGAGTGATGTCAAAATGAATCCAGGGATGATGCGTACTCCATCCCAATTGAATGTCAGGGTGAATTGATATGAAGTGTTAGATGAGAGTTGAAAGATGTAAGTGTTGGATTTTTTGACGTTTTAACCTTGAAAGTAGCGGTTGAGGAGTTAGTGTGGCACGTCATTACGTTCATTAATTTTAATTAGAGACTACATTTGAGAAATACAATTTTTTCTAGACAAGTCACATTAGTTGTGGATGTATTAGAAATGTAATTTAGAAGAGATGAGTATTATGTTGGGTGAGTAGGCAAGACGAGTTCCTATGTAAAAAGAGGGCAACGTGATGCAACACCTATTTCTGAGTAGGGCCACAACTGATCCGGTGCCCCTTTTATATGTGCATTCAATATATTCAAATGCTAAATTCGGCTGATCATATTGGTAGAGGGAGACTGCAGCCAATGCAGTTTGACTTAATTATATTTTTGACTATGTAGGCTGACATCTTTCGTGAAGAAAACAATATTGTTGACTTGTATGTGATGCTCCTGAGATTTTCAAGGTGAGCAAGAATGTCATTTCAAGATTCCTTCTTTAGTTCAGTTATGCTTCCTCTTTTATAAAAAAACATTATCAGATAGCATGGGATATGGAAATTGGCTTTATGTAAGCTGAATATTATCTTTTGTTTTAGTTTGGTTACTGAGACAATACCTTGCCATCGAGACTATAGAAAATCTGCACAAGGCAATAAACTTTATCTCAAAAAGGTAACCACTCACAGCTATAGATCATCTTCGAATTACTGTTATTGTAAATCAGCTGTTGGTGCTATTGTTATAATTGTGGTTGTATTGTTACTTTAATAAGGTCCATTCTTTTCTTTACTCAGAAATTAATAACTGCACTTACTGAGCTTGAGGAACTGAAACCAGCTGTTCAAGCAAAACTTCAGGAGTTACATGATAAACAAACATATCAAAAGCAGCAAAATTCTTGGCAAAATGGTACTCTGGAGTCTCCATCTGAACGGCCTGCCATCAAACAAAACTGGAACAGTTATAGTACTAACAAGGTAGCTTTAACGCACACATAGTCAATTAGTACTGTCTGATGAAGTAATTTTTTTAGATGCCAATACTGTCTTCCTATGGTTAAGACAGCACTTAAATGTTCCTTAGAAAGTGTCTGTATTGTCCATAAACTGCACATTGCTTTGGCCTCTGCTGAAAATTATAAAGAAAATGAGTTTCACTGCATTATTCTGCATCTGTCAGAGTTATCAGCCAGTTACTGGCAAATTTGGATATCAAGGTCCGAAGGCTCTTACGCTTACCAAACCAGTAGAACATTTGCGTAGAATGTAAGTTGTTTCCTCTTTCCTCTCAGCTACTTTGTGAACTATCAAACATATATTTTTAAAGATATTACTCCATCCTTCTTCTGATGTTTCCATTTGAATTTCCAACTTTTGTGGAAATTGTATAAGTTGGTGTCCTGGTTTAGTGGGTCAAAAAGTCATTGTTGTTCACATCATCTATTTTAAGTAAAGGTATCTGAGAGAAGTATATTACTGGTCCTGAACGAGATCGATTAGAGACTACAAATCACAAGATACAAAATCTGAAATCTTGGAAAATTTGGCGCTATGAATCTTTATTAGTTGTATTGGTTTCATGGCTAGTAAGTAATGGGCTTTTCACTAGCAAGAAGAATGACAATCTGAGAGAACAAGAGTCATCTAGCTCTCATTTAAAGAAAGATTGATATAAATTGATTTTAGATTGGGCATATTTTCTAGTGCATTTCCATTTGAGTTGCAACCCTCTGCACTCTGTAAACCAGATACAGGAGATATTCAAATTTTATCTTTTAACTTCTTTAATCAGCTGAAATTTTGCGATCTGGTCAACAGTGTATCAATACCATACAACTTCCGTTCTGATTTTAATATAATATGAGTCACTCTTTTATGTTTCTAGTTCACTTTCTCATGTACAAAGCTAAATCAGACATTTATAGAGAACTGGATGTATCTTGTCAATGTTTCTCAGTCCTCTTTCCATCTTTGTTTGTTGTGTTTTCCATAGATCTTTAAGTATTCCCCGTCCAAAGGAAGAAACTCTTTCTAAACATTCTATTTTGGGCCCAAATGGGCTTCGTGGACAATGGCTACCTCCTAGTAATCATAAGGTGGTATTTCAATCTCCTGCTGTATATCGCATTTCATTAAAGCCTCGAGTTTTTCTGATTTTATTTTGGAACTGCAGGTTCAATACCCAAGTAATTTAGACTTCCCTCCTCTTCAGATCCAAAGGTATAACTCTAATATCAGAATTATAGTTTTCATGTTGGATTTCTAGAAAGCCAATACTTTAGTTTGGAATCTATAGTTATGCTTAATGTAAAGGTATTGAAACATATATAATTTTGTTGCCTTCCATTCTCTTCTTGTTGTGCGTGGTGGTTTCTGATTTATGGTTTATGATCATTATTTGGATAGTCACATTCAGCAATCTAACGACGATGGAACTGTGACAAAAGAGGATGATTCTAGATCAGAACAGGAAAGATCAAGTTTGGAATCTGAAGTTCAGCCAATTACCAGCCTCCCTCAAGAACCTGATTCTCTCATTTCTTTTGAAACTATTGAAAGTCCTCCACAACCCGAAATTATTAGACAGCCTTCTCCTCCTCCTATTCTGGCAGATGTACAGGATTTGATCCCAACCCCAAATCCAACCACTCAGACAGAAAATGGGTTGGAAAATGCGTTGAATAATGCTTCAGTTTCTGAAGATCCCCTTCAGTTGCACATAGTAAGGATTTGGTTTCCACTATGAATTTTGTGTTTTCTACTTGAGCTAGATTTATGTTGAAAAACATCTGGATTTTTGGTGAAGCTTCCAGAGGTAGCTGATGCGCACTCATTTTCCTTTTCTTGTATCAGTCAACCCAACTGATGGACAGTTTTATGAAGCTGGCTAAGTCTAACACTAATAATAACTTGGAGACATGTGGTGTCCTTGCTGGTTCTCTTGTAAGTATTACATACAGTTTGATCTTCCCAGTGCTTGAGAATGTAACATTTGTCATTGTCCTGATGTTGTGGAATTATTTTCTATTCTTTCTCTCAAGAAAATTTCTGTTGTTTATCACAGAAAAATCGAAAATTCTACATTACAGCTCTCATTATTCCTAAGCAAGAATCAACATCAGATTCGGTAAGACAGAATCCATGACATGTGAACACATAAAACCATAAGTTAAATTTTGTGTAAATGTGGCACTAAATCATTCTTATTGAGCAGTGTCAAACCACAAATGAGGAAGAAATATTTGAAGTGCAGGATAAGCAGTCTCTTTTTCCACTGGGATGGATTCATGTAAGCATAACTTTTCCCTTTGGGTGGCAGGTTCTGCCATATATCTGTAATCTGATTATTTTGATTAAGAGGATGCTTTTGGGGAAAAACAAATTCCATTCTGCGAAATGGAACTTTATTTACGGCATCCTACACAATTAATAAATTTGGGACATAAGGAGCATATATGCTCTAATTCACACATATCAAGTTCAAACCTAGGGAAAGAAACCGTGTGGATGGCACACTTGAATAATTGTGTTGTCTTGTGCATCAGCTAATATGCTGGAGAACATATTATGGATATTATGATTCACACTTATACAATTGGATTAGTATTTTGAAATTTCCTTTAGGATTCTGTTATTTTCACTTACATGACTTAATCCCCTGTAAATATGTAGCTGCCTCCCTGCCCCCTAAGATGTATACAATGGAAAAAATGCTATGGCAAGAGAAAAATCTATGTATCAGTTCTTAAGCGCTGATTTTCCCAGGAATATTATCTGTCATCATAATGGATGGATATTATGCTATTGCTGTGGCTCCGATTATTTGTAGAGGGAAAATTGCCATTCCTCGTCCTGGGATCCATCATCCTCTCTATGGTCTTAATTTAAGCATATATCTTTTTCAAATCTTGTTGAGGATTAATTTATCTGCTTGATGCTTTGCAGACGCATCCTACACAATCTTGTTTCATGTCATCAATTGATGTCCACACGCACTACTCTTATCAGGTACCGTATCTCATATATTTGCTTCTTTTATTTGTCATTACCCACACACAAGACACACCAAAAAAAAAAAAAAAAAAAAAAAAAGAATAGAAAGCGAAAACCTATCTGTCTGTATCAAGTAATTTATGGACTTGAACGTGATTAATGTGATGGTTGTTTAATCGTCCAAATTTATTTTCCTCTTTTCTGAATAAATGCTCATTTCATCTTCAGATCATGTTGCCAGAATCCATTGCCATTGTCATGGCACCAAGAGACAGTTCAAAGTAAGTTCTTGCCTTTTCTTCCGTAGACACATTTCATATTTATTACAACTTCATCCATTTATAGCTGGAAACTTGGAGTAATTACATTTATATCATGTGCAGAAAACATGGTATTTTTCGGTTGACGTCTGGTGGAATGACAGTCATCAGACAATGCCCAAAGCGTGGTTTTCATTCACACGAACCACCATCTGATGGTAGTCCTATATACAGACATTGTACAGATGTTTATATGAACCCTAATTTGAATTTTGATGTCATTGATCTACGTTGATTTTAGTTACATTTGTCTGATTATTTGAAATTCACTCACTCATGATCATACATATATGATTGATGAACTTTCAGGTCGATATTTTGTGTGCATTTTACTAGCTGGAAGATGTAAATCTTGATTATCCAGTGTCTTACTGTATTTTTTTTGGTATTAAATTTGTTATTGTATAAATAACAGATATTTGCAACTGTATAAACAGGAAACTTGAAGTGATTCCCGTTTACTTTTCCTAGTTAATAATTACTTAAGACTGTTGTGTGTATCTTCTATTGTGTTCGGGTATCCATATCAGACAAATCTGATACTAATTATTGAAAAAAAGTTATGTTTCCGTATCTATCGTGTCAGATAGCTGTGTCAAACACACGTATTTAGTATTGATCATTTAAAAAAATTATGGCATTATATCCGTGTCGTATCCATATTGCATATGTCCGTGCATTGTGTAGTTGTAAATCAAAATTACTGAAGCTTCTATCACTCCAAACACTTGTTTTCATGCAGCTTTTGGTTGGTCATGTTCTGACTTTTGATCCTCTAAACCTCGTGGACAGTGAATACTGTTTGGGGCTATGATGTATAGATACTCCTAAAAATTATACCTTGCTGTGTCATGTTGTGTTCGATATCATGCCGGATACTTCTCTAGTGTAAAATATCAAAAAGAATTTATGTCGCCATATCCACATTATATCATGTCCACATCACTGTGTTCATGTCCGTATTTCATAGGTTTATGGTGAGGTATATCTACTCATTGAAATGTCCTTATTTGTAATTATCAATTAGGGTTACATGGCAAGCCCATAAGGATTGAAAATCATTATAGGTGAAAGTTGATGTAACACTTTATGTAATACATGTATATGGACTATTAATCACATTTTACATGAAAATTTTAAGTATTATAGAATGTATTCTTTAAAAAAAGAAAATTATATAAATTAAACTTTATCTTCTCACACATTTCTCATTACTTTTCTGAAAACACATGTCCTCTAAATTTTCCAAAATATTAAAATTGAAAATCTTTTTATATTTCAAACTTCTGCCTAACATCTCATGTTGCGATTTTATTTTTAATTCACATTTTATGGGTGATATAACTTTTTGTACATATGAGTGTGAGTTTCATAGTTTTTCAAGCTATAGGGATCACATTGAACTTTAAGGACATTTAGAGGGGTGAAATTGAATATAAAATCAAATAAATATTCAATTCAATCCCTCGATGGATTGTATCAAATCAATAATAGCGCAAGTAAGCTGGCACCTTAATTCGGCCGGGTTCTCCGATTCTCCTCCCATTTCTCGCATGGCACTCAATAGCACACTGTAGAGTATCAGAAGCTTGAAGAATCCGACGAAATTGAAGTTGCTGATGTTCTAATGGCGGGCCCTTCACTGATGGATTCCCTATTTCAGCGTTCTCTGGACGACGTAATCAAAGGCCTCCGCCTATGCCCACCGGGCACCGAGCCCACCGTCATCGCCAAATCCGTCGACGAGATCCGCCGCGAGATCAAATCGACAGAACCGCAAACCAAAGCCACCGCCCTTCAGAAGCTGACCTACCTCCACTCACTCCACGGCGTTGACATGTCGTGGGCCGCCTTTCACTCGGTGGAGCTTTCGTCCTCCGCTGCCCACGCCCACAAGCGCATCGCCTACCGCGCCGCCGCTCTATCCTTCAACCCGTCGACTACTGACGTCATACTCCTACTGACCCACCAGCTGCGCAAGGATCTCTCATCGCCCAATGTTCACGACGTGAGTATCGCTCTTTCTACTCTATCTGCGATATCTAACCCCGATTTGTCCCGTGATTTGACGCCGGAGCTATTTCCTTTGCTTAGTAGTAGTAAGTTGTTTGTGAGAAAGAAAGCGATCGCCGCGATATTGAGAGTGTTTGAGCAGTACCCAGATGCAGTTCGGGTTTGTTTCAAACGGGTGGTGGAAAATCTTGAGAACACGGATATGGGGGTTTTATCTGCGGTTGTGGGATTGTTCTGTGAACTCTGTGTTAAAGAACCCAAATCTTATTTGCCCTTGGCTCCTGAGTTTTACAAGATTTTGGTCGATTGTAGGAATAATTGGGTTTTAATTAAGGTTTTGAAAATATTTGCTAAATTGGCCCCGTTAGAGCCCAGATTGGGGAAGAGAGTGGTGGAACCAATTTGTGAGCATTTGGAGAGAACGGGAGCTAAATCTTTGGAGTTTGAGTGTGTGAAGACGATTGTGACTAGTTTAAGTGAATATGATTCTGCAGTGAAGCTTGCAGTTAAGAAGGTGAGGGAGTTTTTGTTAGAGGATGACCCAAATCTGAAGTATCTTGGATTGCAGGCACTTGCCATTGTAGCAGAGAAGCATATGTGGGCTGTTTTGGAGAATAAGGATTTGGTGGTTAAGGCCTTGAGTGATCTTGGTGTAAATATTAAACTCGAGGCTTTGCGGCTTGTGATGTCGATGGTCTCTGAGGATAATGTGATGGAACTTTGTAGAATTTTGATCAGTCATGCACTGAAATCTGACCCTGAGTTTTGTAACGAGATTCTTGGTTTTGTCTTGTCTACTTGTTCAAGAAATTTATATGAGGTCGTCTATGATTTTGATTGGTATGTATCATTTCTTGGTGAAATGACGAGGATCCCACATTGTCAGAAGGGGATTGAGATTGAGAGCCAGCTTGTTGATATTGGTATGAGGGTTAAGGATGCTAGACTTGAGCTCGTTCGCATTTCTCGTGATTTGGTGATTGATCCAGCATTACTTGGAAATCCATTTGTATATGGGGTTTTATCTGCTGCTGCATGGATTGTGGGAGAGTATGTTGAACTTTCAAGAAACCCCTTTGAGCTTATGGAAGCTCTTTTACAGCCACGGACTAGTCTTCTTACTCCGTGTGTAAGATCTGTATATATTCAATCTGCATTTAAAGTACTTACATTCTGTATATACTCGTTTGTCAAGTTAAATGGAGATGAAACTACAATACCCGAAAAGGATTTAGCGGCAAGTGATTCGTTATCTGAAACTGAACTAGATAATGAAAATCAATCAAATTTTTCAAGAAAACATCATTTAACAAAAGAATCCATTATGGGCCTATTACATCTTGTTGAGACTAATTTGGGACCTTTAGCTGGGAGTGATGAAGTGGAAATACAGGAAAGGGCTAGTAATGTTCTTGGTTTGATTAAATTGGTAAAACCAAAGTTACATGGTGATTTGGACCAGAGTCAAGAAAATGAAATTAAGTGTGAACTAGAAGCTTCCGAAATGATAAAGCTGATTTCTGATGTATTTGCTGAGGAGATTGGTCCAATTTCACTTAGTGCTCAAGAAAGGGTACCCATACCTGACGGTTTAGTGCTTAAAGAAAATCTTAGTGATCTGGAAGCTATTTGTGGTGATGTTAAGTTCCCATTATCAACTTCATTTTCCCTTGTAAGACCACAAATAGTGGAAATGGAGACTGCTGGTGTTCCTGAACTGGATGAATCTGAACCATCGACTGAGTCCACATCTCTGCTTCAAGAGCATCGTAAGCGTCATGGGCTATATTATCTGCCTTCCGAAAATAAAGGGAGTGCAGCCAATGACTACCCTATTGCTAAAGAGAAGGAAATTAATGAGGATGAAGATGATCTTGTCAAGCTAACTGAAAAATCACTTTTTATCAAGAAAAAGCAAGCTAGGCCTAGGCCTGTGGTGGTGAAATTGGACGAGGGAGATGGGTCAAGAAATGTTACAGTTGAGAAGCATGATTCTCAGGGCGATTTATTATCTGGTGCTGTTCAAGAAGTGCTTTTAGGAAATGAAGAAGCTACAGTTTCATCATCAAGAAATAAATCATCAAGAAAATCAAGTAAAAAAGAGGAAAGAGATCGAAAACATCATACTGATAATGGTAAAGAAAGAAAAAAGGAAGAAGGTGAACAAAAAGATAAGCAGAAGAGAGAGAGCCGACATCGGAAGCAAAAATCCAGACAAAGATCAGATGGGGCGACGAATGTTGCTGTTCAATCACCAGTAATTCCTGATTTTCTTCTGTAGCATATGGTTATATTGAAAAGAAAGGAAAAACAAATATGAAGACCTCAGGGGATGTTACAGTGTTTTGCTTCTCGATAGTAAGGTCAGATTTTTGTTTTGGTTTAGAATTTATACTTGATGCTTGGTTTGATTTGTTTGTAGTACTGATTCTTTTGGTTATATCAGAAATGGGAAAGAGACAATACTAGAGTTGAAGTCTTGCAGATGGTTTTTGCTTTGTTATTGCATGTAAGTGTTTGTTGTTGTTTAGAAATGAATCTTCCTTTGATATGAAAAGATTGGTTGATTTGAGTTAGCTAGGTTAGCATATCATACTTGAAGCAGTCTTAATGGGGCTTGAAAAGAATTAATGTTGCTGTGGTAGAGGCTAAAATGTAATTATTTATATAAACTCAAACTCAAACTGGAATTTTTAGCTATTTTAAGAAATTCAAACTGAGCTTTAAAAACAGTATTTTGGACATGGACCAAACCCACTAATTTCGTGGACCTTAGAATTACAAATAAGAAAGAGATTAGGAAAACACAGGGTCAAAATGTAATTACAATAAGCCCCTCAAACATTGGGTCATTTACTCATTTTGCACTTTATTACCTAACTGTTGGGTATCGCTGTCGTAGCAGCAGTAAGTAGAGCTAATCATAGCTACTGAGGTGCTCGACATCACGAACCCAGCAACACTAGACGACAGCAGTAAGTAGAGCTAATCATAGCTACTGAGGTGCTCGACATCACGAACCCAGCAACACTAGGTTCATCGCGATTGGAGTTCACTTCAACCTCCCTATGGTATACATGGTTTAACCTATTTTTTTCCGTCTCACGGACTGGCAATTACTTCTTATTGGTAGTAAATTACATGTAACCGCATCGTCGCGTGATGGTGATAGGTTGGTGTTTGATTGGACGGTTTAGGTTTCACCCCACCCTACATTATCGGGCCTACCATAAGTGTTGTCGATCGACATGGTCGAGGTCTGCGATCAGGAGCTTCAGTCGAACAACGACTCAGATACCTTCATTGTGTCTACTTGAAAGGTCGACTCAGATCTCTTGTTAAAGAACCAGTAAGTCAGTAACCCATCTATTCCTTCAGGTTTTTGCGACTTGAACGCTTGAGATTATCCCACGTTATTACCCAACCCGTTAAGATTTTTTCTAAAATTTATCGATATATATTTTGTATATATTTATAGGATCTATAAATTAATTATGTTATGTGTATACATTTATAGGAGGTGTTATATATATTATGTATCTGATACTGTACACGGACACGATTGACACGAATTTGTTCCAATATTTGCACTAGATAAATGTAGGACAAGTATGCTATAATTAGCGCAGATGCTAATTCCTAGAAAAAATTGTTATAGCATTTACAAAGGAAATTGGTTGACGAATATAAACCTAATTATAACATAATACAAGAAAAGCTTCCTGAAAATAAGAGGCCTAGCTAAGTTTTGGCAATTTCCATAGCAATTTCTTGTAGCTGTCCTTTCTCCCCAACTCTTTCCTGCTCGATCGTCTGCAAATCATACTTCATTTCAACACATCAAGAATCCATCAAGAAAATAGACACTAACAAATACGCTAATTCCAACGGTGAGTTTTCTATTTATCTTTTTTACCCAATATCATCCAGTGGATGAAAAAGAGAGATTCAAGAATCAAGACCCCCCTTTCTTTTTATGATTTCATTTTGTTGCAGGAAATTATTGGAATTGCATGTAATTAAGTTATACCATGAACGTACAATCATGTAACACTTTCCTTAGATTTCACCCAAAATATATCATATCAAACGGTGAAAATCGAGCCACGTTAGTGATACAAAGTTGATAACATATATATATATATATATATATATATATATATATATATATTCATGTGATGAAGATTAAACTATGATTATAAAGAGGTTCATGCAACTGCAGGAAATTAATTAGCTAGGGCAGCTCATAAAATGTTAAATGACCCTTTTACCCCCATGTTACTCTTCAATTCTCATCTGCTCAATATCAGAATCTTGGTTGATGGCAGAGCCAAGCTTCTTCTAACTCACTACAGTCTTTTTTAAATTGCTCAAATTTCTCTCGAAACATACACACCATAGTTTCCCTGAGGAAATTATTAACTAAACACTTAGTTTTTTTTTTTTTTTGTATCTCTCTCTCTCTGAAAAATGAAGAGAGATCAACGTCATGAAGCCCAACAACAGTTAATCCTCCACACTAAATCCTATTTCCAAAACCTCATTTTATACTTCTTCTGCTTCGGCTCCGGTTTAGTCATCGGAATCACATTTAGTTTCTATCTCACAGACAATATTTCTCCAACCCTAACACTCAAACAGTTAACCTCAGCCTTCCTACCACCACCCCTAGAGCCGCCTCCACCAGCCGAATCCTCCTCCACATCGACGCCAAAACCACCACCTCCTCCTCCATCCCAAGAGCCGCCCCCACCACCACCACCGCCATCGCCACCTCGGGAGGCGGCATTGGGAGGAAGAATGGGGTTGAGGGAATATCTGAAACCACCAAAGGTAACGAATGACATGACGGAGAAAGAATTGATGTGGAGAGCTTCGATGATGCCGAAGATCGATGAGTATCCGTTTAAATTAACGCCGAAAGTTGCTTTCATGTTTCTTGCTAAGAAGGGTTTGCCTTTGGCACCATTGTGGGAGATGTTCTTCAAAGGGTATGAAGGGTTGTTTACCATTTACGTGCATTCTCAGCCTTCGTATAATGGGACTGTGCCTCAAGATTCGGTTTTTCATGGCAGATGGATTCCAAGCCAGGTAACAAAATTTATGTTCATGGAGTTTTTTAAAATTTCATTACATTTTGACTATGTGAATCTTGTTTACATGTTTTGGACTTAGGTTTATTTCCTCCTCCTCCCCCCCTCTCAAGTTAAAAGAAAAAAAAGTTGCATTTCTTTTAGGCCAAAATAATTCTACACATTACATTTTATAGAAATTTAATCTTATGTTACTCCAAATTCTTGCTTGCCGGCCATTATATTTTCTTGCTTATATGATACTATTTCTGTGTCTGAATTACTTATGTGATCCTATATTTCAGAATTAAATTAAGAGGATTTTAAAAATGAATAAAAAAATATTAGTTTTTATTCCAATTACAGACAGACGTATATATATATATAGAAGTTTAGTACATAAACCTCTGTCATAGTGTAATGTATTAACTGGCTGAATTTAAATACTTTCTTTATTGGGAAAATAGAAAAGGTCAATGAGTCAGAATGTGAGATTACAAAAAAATGAAATAAGGATCCTTGGGCTCTGCCGTGGCCCGTGGACTACATACATATGCTTAATAGTTATAATAATAGGATCCACCGTCAAAATTTGGCTTTGGATTCAAATGCTACATATTTATCACTCTACAAATAAATGTAGAAATAAAATTGGGATAATTGCAATCCATATCCCATTATGTCTAGGTACAATCGTGGTCTTACTATTCCAGAAACGGTAAGTATAGTCCCATTATTTACTCAAATATTGCAAGAGTTGTCCCACCGTTAAACCCGACTAATGAAAATGACGACATGTGAGTGACTAATCATGTCTGTTAAATTTGACTTTGGTGGAATTTGGCACGTGTGATAGAGGAAAAATCCACCTGAATTGGCTCATTTTAGTGGCTTTGCATCAATTTGTGAGAGGAAAAAGGAGGCTTAGGGTTTCATTTTTTCCCCAAATTGATAAATTAGCCGATTTAGGTGGATTTTTTTATCTATCACACGTGTCAAACTCCACTCAAGTTAAATTTAACGAACATGTAACTCACATGTTGGGTTAATGGTGGGACAACTCTTGCAATATTTGTGTAAATAATGAGACTATGTTTGGATTTTCTGAAATAATAAAACCACAGTTATAACTAGACATATCTAGTGGCCATAAATGACAATTTTTCCAATAAAATTTATAGAAACAAAATTGATTCAAAGTTAAAAAAAGCCAGACTAAAAGTGCAATTTTATTTTTATTATATGTAAATTATAAGCAAAAGCTAAGAATAGTAAATAAAACCTTTTAAGCTTTTTGGCACCACCCATTTCTTTGATTGTACTCTAATTGCATACCCATTCTAACTTTTTGCAATTCTTTTCTTCCTCTCTTTTTTCTTTACGTCTATACAGGGACAACTTAAAAGAGTACTGGTGAAAACAAGTATCTTAAACATTCTTGAAGCATTGATCATTATTAAAAACAATTAATTCATTGTATTATCTTATCGTATTAATACAAAGTCAAACTAATAACCAATGAATTATTTTTACATGCAGGAAGTACAATGGGGGAAAATCAGTATGGTGGAAGCAGAACGCCGGCTATTAGCAAACGCGCTTTTAGACTTATCAAACCAAAGATTCGTCCTATTATCAGAGTCCTGTATTCCGATACACAACTTTACCACAGTCTACAATTACCTCATCAAATCCAAGACCTCATTCGTCGAGTCGTACGACCAGCCCGGTCCAGTCGGCCGCGGCCGGTTCGACCGGCGCATGAGGCCCACCGTCACCATCCGCGACTGGCGCAAGGGTTCGCAGTGGATCGAGGTGGACCGGGAGTTTGCAATCGAGATCGTGTCGGACCGGAGATACTTCCCGGTGTTCAAGAGATATTGCAGGCCGGGTTGCTACTCCGACGAACACTATATCCCCACACTCATCACCAAGAGATTCGGCCCGAGAAATGCGAACCGGACCCTGACGTGGGTGGATTGGTCCAAGGGTGGACCGCACCCGTCGAAGTTTATCCGGCCGGATATCACGCCGGAGATGTTGAACCGAATGAAGAATGGTTATCGGTGTTTGTATAATGGGGAGCCCACGACTGTTTGTTTTATGTTTGCGAGGAAATTTACGGTGAATGCTTTGGATAGACTGCTGAGGTTTGCGCCCAAGGTCATGCAGTTTCAAGAATGATATGGCAGTTGCAGTTGCTTCGTAGAGAAACTAGAAATCAATATCTCTAATTAAGCCAGCACAGTGCCGAATTGCTAACTTACGTTACCTACTGCATATACATACATTCACATTTAGATAGCTACATTTTTTCGGTTATCTTCATGCCCCAATTAATTTCTAAATTCATCAAAAAATATTCATTTGTGAGTTATATATGGGTAGGGTACCTTGATTCTTTTGTGTCATTTTGATCTGAATTGTTATTTACCGAGCATTGTTGATTTACTGGAAAAAAGATTCTGGATCAATTATATTACATAAAATTCTTGAGATTTAATTTACTCCTTTAACAATTTCATAATCGGAGTCTTGGAACCTTATACTTACTCTCCTGAAGAGTATTTATAAGATTTCAAAATTTCGATAGTTTTTCGAATTTTTAAGCAAGCTCTAGGAGTGTGTAATTATCCCAACTCCGAAGATTCTAAATACAAAGTATTATGAATTGAAAGTATTTGACTATTATTCATCAACATTTTGAAACTTAGTTGCTTTTTTTCACTATTTAACACTGGATAGGTGTTTAACATAAATATCGGACATAGTGTCTGACACGACATCACGATTTCTTACGGACTATACGTGTATTATACTTGCCAAAGAATTCGATGCTCTCTCCAAAAGCATGCCCTTGTGCTGCCCGTATCTCAACGTTTATAATGCACTTTAGGAAAACACTAGCTAGTTAAGAAACAATCAGTATAAAATAATCAAAGAACAATCGAATCAGTATATAGTGATATAGTTACACTTACACCTACATATACACATCAAATCCCATCAAGATCACCACAAATATTAACCTCTGGGATAAAGAAAATGAAAAAACCCACAATGCTGGCAACCTTAAATGTTCTATTACATACTGCATTTCAGACCAAGTGATGTAATAATCCATAATCTTTTTTTTTTTTTTTCTTTTTCCCAAAACAGAGGATCTAATGACTAATAAACCCAATTCAGGCATATTAATATACCTACTACTTTAGCTATCACTTGCAACCGAATTCGGCATCGAATTATTCTTCAACAGTATAATATCATCAGCAGGAATATCCACAACATCTGTTCCATAATCCCTACTCTGAATCTCCATCAAAACACTCAAAACATCTTCCATATTGGGTCTCATTTCCCTCCTATTCTGCAAACACTGAAAAGCCAACTCTGCCACAGCAACAATCATCGTTCTCACCTGATAATCTGAATCAAACCCAAGATTCACATCCACAAGCTCACCCAATGCATGCTTCTGAATCTTACTCATAGCCATAGTCGACAAATTTATCTCATTCCTATGCCGAGTGATATCCACCGCCGGCATCGACGATATAAGCTCTATCAAAACAACTCCGAAGCTATAAACATCGCTCTTCTCAGTTAGCTGATAGTACTCGTTATACTCAGGGTCGACGTACCCCGGCGTACCTTGTGGTCCCGTCGAGACATGCGTCACATCATTTGGGAGAAGACGAGAAAGCCCGAAATCCGCAACTTTCACTATAAAATTGTTGTCTAGAAGAATGTTCGAGCTTTTGATGTCTCTATGAACGACTTCCGAGGCGTGGAGATAGGCTAAAGCATTGGCGGTTTCTATAGCGATGTTCAGACGGGTAATCCACGAGAGGTTACCGGGTTTGGAGCGGGGGCCGTGGAGATGATCCGCTAGAGTTCCGTTCGGGATGTATTCGTAGACGAGGAGAAGCTCTTTGGAGTAGCGAGAAGTGCAGCCGTATAGCGAGACTAAGTTTTGGTGCTTTAATCTCGTGAGTATTTCGATTTCGTTCATGAACTGCTCGACTCTTTTGTAGTGGTGCTCGTAGAGCTTTTTGACGGCGACGACGCGGCCGTCTTGGAGTTTGCCTTTGTACACGGTGCCGTAGCCGCCGTCTCCGAGCTCACGCTTGGGGTCGAAGTGGTTTGTGGCTTGTTCTAGGTCGTGGTACTCAAAAATGTGGACACCGGCTTTTTCTAGGTCTTTTGTTAGGGAAGGGTAACGGGAAGACGAAGAAGAATTGTAGGAGATGGAGGAATTTGGATAACGTCTTTTGTAGCGGCGATGGTAGATGTAGAAGATTATGCACATTATGATGGCGCTGAGTGCAGCTGCTCCTATACCTGAAAAAAAAATTGTGTTATTTTTGGGATTTGGTATCAGTTAAAAGGCTCCAAGGTTTATGTCATTTACGAAAGACACCCAGAAACCTTGAAATATTACGGAAATTACACTGAAGTTTGCAAAACATTACGAATACCCCCCTTAAACTAACGGAAAATCATTGACTCAGGGGGTTATTCGTAATGTTTCAAGGTTTCAGGGTGTTTTCTGAAAAAAGACCTGGCCACAAGGGGTTTTTCATAATTATCCATAGTTAGAATGAGTTGGAAGTGGAAAGGGATGAGTGAATATTTTACCTATGCCGATCTTCCTTCCCAGATTTAATCCGCTGCCTGTGACAAAAATAAGAATGTTTAGAATGAAAGAATGGAAAATGGTGGTTCTGTAACTTATATCTGGTTAGTGATGGGAATCGATACAGTATAATAGTAAGTATTTTAAGTATATCTGTTAAATCACACATACATATATCAGAGTCACAAATAATCAATCACTTGTATTTACCTGTGAATCTGGAACAGAGGATATGACACCGTAAAAAAGATAAAGAAAGATGTAAAAAAGCACATGAAAAGTCTTAACGTTATCAAATTTACATCTAACAATGAAATTGATTACTGCAAAAAAAGACAGAAATTGTTGAAACTTATTTAAGCAGAAATCCCACCATTATTTCTCCCTTCCCATTGCAGAACAAATCCCTTCTTGAGAATATCAGTATAAGTCATTTTCAACAATTTATCAAGGCTATCAGCCTCTACAGCTGCATTAACCGGACCCCAGCACGTCTGAACCGAATAGTTCGAATGCTCAAGAAGTTCGAGATGGAAAACAGCGAAAGAATAATTACTAGCACAATCAACAGGATAGGTCTCACGATCATACGGTTTGGTGCAGTTGTAGAGGAAGAAAAGATCTGTAGTTGCAGGGCCATAACTAAAGGGAGTGCCATCAAGGCTAAAATTACGTTTCGGGGTTGGACACGATGACTTGGTATCATTATCATCAAGCAATATTGTCTCAGCTAACAAAAATGATTCATTTTTGTAGAATATATCCTTGATGGTGAAATCGCCACCGTTGATCTTGATCACGGGCTTGTTGTCAAGACAGGTGATGTTGAATCCTGGAGATCCACAATATGAATCTTGTAAGCCAGGAATCCAAAAGGGTTTTTTAATAATCAATCCATTACAATCCTGACGGAGGCAGGATTGAGAAGTTGTGGAGGAGGATAAGGAATGGGATCCATCAAGCAAACAACTGATGAAAAAGAGGGAGATTATAGGAAGAGACATGGTTTTGTTCTTCAACATGAACTAGATATGATGATGATGATGATGAGAAATGTTTAGTATCAAAAACTGAGAGGTGATAAAAAGAGGTTGATTTGGAGGCAATCATAGGAATGGGAAACCAAATAGATTTGAAGTCAGCATTGGTCCTTTATTTTATGTTTTATTGGAGAATAATGATTGGAAGTTTGACAAAATGTTTCCATAGTATTTTCAAACTTTAAGCAACATAAAGAGGGATTTGCTTGGCCAACTAGGAGATATTGTTGGTCTTTCTTGACTCATAATTGGGAATTCTTGGAGATGGATCTTGGGATACAACAAAAGATATTACATTCTAAATTTCTAATCTTTGTCTCGATGGATGATGTCCTAGAAGTCCAAATAGGACAAAGGTGTGAAAGCCTTTAAGAAAATTGAAACGAAAAGACCAAAGTTAGTTGACTTGGGGGAGTATTGTGGAATAGACTAGTGATTGATGTTTATTAGATTGGAGTGCAAGTTTGGAGTTGGGGTTGGTAGCTCAAACTTTTACAAGTGGAGGAACCGACTATTATTTCTACGACAAACCAAGCATAAAATAAAATGACCTCATATGTCCTAAATGTGACTTCATTTTTGAAGCCATAACCCTTGGGTTTAGTCCAATACCCACCAGATATTACTCCTACAGTAGAAATCTGAGATTCGATTCCTAAAAATCATAATTTATTCAACACCTAATTTAAAGAATATTAAATAATTTTTTTTTAATAAACACGAATTTTGGATTTACATATAAGCCCAACACTCGAACTACAGATAAATTTTCTGAATAACACACTATATTAATAACAAAAGAAAAAAGGAATTAACACACTTAAAATAAGTATATTTTGAAGATTTTTTTTCACCAGTTGAAGATTAATGCTTATTTTTTTCTTGTTTAAATGGAAAAACTTAAAAAACTCGAAATTTCTTAAAAGTTCAAGATGGAAGTTTTTCCGATACCACGTGAGGGTTGGGCCAATTGGCTTATTGATGGGTCAATAGTGTTTGTGTTGAGCCCAAACAAATTGGACTTGATATATGACCTTTTGTAATGTTAACTGGGAGGCCCTTTGGTAGGTTGCCTCAGCATTCTTGAGTCCAAAGGGCATGACTCGATAGCAGAAGGTATAATTCAACAAAATTAACAAGTTGAATTTTATCTAACATTTTAACAAAATTTCAACAAGATAATAAAAATCTCAACAATTAGTGCAATAATATTATACTAATTTTATTATGCAAAATAGTCAAAGATGTGATTGTTTAGGTATAATTCAAAATAATAAATTAAAAATCTCGTTTGTAGCTGATATCAGGCGTAAATATTTTCAAATCAACATGGACCCATGATTGAAATTTTCAGTCGTTTCCAAAATTATGATTGAAAAACAAAAACAAATGTATTCCCAAATCATGTTGAAGAATCTATCTCGAATTATGATTATTAATGCAGTTACGTCCGACAACTCAATTGATTTTTTTCTTTAGTCAAACTTCTTTTTATTATCAATATGATGACAAAGGAATTTTCTAATTTCCGTGCCTCAAAAATTTCTAGTTCAAATCAGAAGTAATTACACGAACAGTTAATGAATTATATTAACAATTTTTTGCATTTAACACTTTTACAGAAGTTAGGTTTAACTAGCATATAAGCTCCTGTCAAAAAAATGTATTATTCAAATAAGTTTATATTTAGAAAAATCAGTTTATCTAATGAGATGATGCACTAAATCTTTAAACAAAGTTAGGGTATAAATTTTAGCTTGTACAAGAAGCAATTGTATTGAAATGATTTTTCTAATTGAGCATCTGCAGTATTGTATTTTTATTTCGCTATGAAATTGTCGATGTGTCCCCTTAAAGTATCCACTACTAATACGATGTTTAATTAATTTAATGAAATGAGACACAAAATTCCTTAATTAAAGTTTATGTTTCAAACTCTAGCTTTACCAAAACTCAAGGAAAAAACAAGGAAACAGGAAACTTACCTCATAATTAGCAAAAAAAATTTAAAACAACTAATTACATGACAAATTATGTACAATATTATAATTAATTAAATATGTCACATGTAAGAATTTTCAAAATTAAGTTGGTATTAATTTTTGCAAGAAATAAATAAATTGAAAGGTACCTGAATCAGGGCATACAGAACGACGAAGTCCATCACGGCACAGGCATGTAGCATTAGCATTCGTCGACCAACACAGTCCGCCGGATCTTCCACACGTGGCACAATCCACTCCGTTCATTTGGTACTCCACCTCAAACCCCCGCCTCAATACTTCCTCCATCGTCGTCTCGTTTGTGCTGTATTCCTCCAACGCGCTGCTCAGTACCGGAACAGTAATATTCGATTCGCAGTCCCTCGTCATGTCTCGGATCATTTGAACCCGCAAAAACGACCCGTCCATGAAATAACCCGTTCGATTCTCGCCATTAATGGCGCACCCGAAGCTAAAACTCTCCCACTCCAATCCGTTGGGAGGGGGACAACCATATAACAACATCAGATCTTCGACTTGAGGAGTGTAGCGTAGCAGAGGATCCAAGTCCAACCTCGTGGTTTCGAATCTATCCGGGCAAAAATCGTCCAACAAATCC
The DNA here is from genome assembly GCA_958496215.1 of Verbena officinalis. Classification (NCBI taxonomy): domain Eukaryota; kingdom Viridiplantae; phylum Streptophyta; class Magnoliopsida; order Lamiales; family Verbenaceae; genus Verbena; species Verbena officinalis. The sequence continues at coordinate 6,947,629 of OY292385.1, forward strand.
AATCGCGCTAGTCTCATCGAATTGTTGGTGGTGTTGATGCTGTAAACGAGAAAAGCTCCGCCATCAATGTCGATGGTGGCGGTGCGATTCTCAGGCGCGCAGCGGAGCTCGAAGAGATGGTCGCCGCATTCGCGAGGCCGGTCGCCGCCCCAGAAAGGATACCCTACGTCGCGGATGGATGGGCCGCAGGAGAAGAAGCGGTTGCTGCAGTTGAGAAATTGCTGCTGATGATGATCATCTTGTTGAGCGCTGATTAATCTGCTCGAAATTGCGACTGATATTATTATGATGATGGAGTGGAGGATTTTCTGGAATTGCATTTGGGAAAAAAGGATTGAAGATTGAGAAACCTTGAATTTGAGCATGGATTGGCATTAAAATATTTGGTGTGATGAGTATTGCAGTAAAATTCAAAGGTGGCTTGTTGTTGCCCCAGCCAAGGCAGGCGGGCCTGTCATTATAGAATGCCAAATTGCCAATATGTTTGACTTGGACTAATTACGATTGACAAGTAAAAGAGCTGTCAATATAGTTTTTTTACCATTTTTCGAATTAAAAAAACTGATGTGGGCTTCCTTATAGTGGAATAATTACAAAAAAATCTCTTAAAATTAGTTTTTTTAATAAAAAAAATAATTTGAAATCTTGAAATATGACGGACATCACCTGAGTTTTACAACATTTATGAAGGACAATAAATTAAATCTTAAAACATTATGAAAATTACTTTGAGATTTGCAAAACATTAAGAATATCGCTCTAAATCTAACAAAAAATTATTGATTTGGAGATATTCGTAATATTTTAAGGATTTAAAATGAATTGTTATATTTTGCAAATTTTAAGAAATTATCTGTATGGATTCAAAATTTTAGAGTATTTTTCATAAACGATACCAGTAGTAGTCGTAATTGACCCAATAATCAATTATTACGAGTTGTTACTTACATAGATATTTAATTGACATTCCATATATTAGTTTATATTAAAAAAATTATAACTCCTATTTACTTATAGAATTATATAACTACTTTATATAATATTGACATTGAAAATTTCATTCAAAAAATAATTTAAGTAAATTTTAATAAGCTTTTCTATGAACTTTATATTTAAGTGCTAAAAAATATATCTATGATTGAAGATGAGCTTAAAACTATTTATAATTTAGATATAATATTCAATTTGTACATGAAAGCATAGTATAGAAGAATTACCATTCAAAAAATATTAACAATATTTAGTAAAAGATTATTTAGTTATATAATTAATATTTTTTATTTTATATTCTTTTTATCTATCAGGTAATTGTATCTTCAAAATTTCTTTTAATTATTTATGGGGTCACATAATTACGTATATTTTTTAAAATATAAGTTTAATTAAATTTTATTATTACCTTAATATTATAAAATAAATAAATAGTTGATTTTTTTAGAAAAACTTCTAAATACATGTGTTTCATTTTCATTTTGCGGTAGAAAAATTATATTTCATTTCAATGTGAATAAATTTATTAAGTTATTATATTTAAATATTAATATTGCCATAATACAAAAGAAATTTCAATAATGAAATGAATATTACTGTTAATTAATAATGAAATAATAACAAATTATTCAACAAAAAATAATGTCAAGTATACAAGAGATTCCAATAATTATTTATATAGTCTATTAATAAATATTTTTTATATTTTATTATTATTTTTACATTTTTATATCGATTGTGTGCATGATTATATATATATATATATATATATATATATATATATTCCCTCTATTATAAATACAAAATCATATCATATTACTATTTTTATATATTTAAAATGAGTTTTTTATATATATAATTCATGATTATTTTATAAAAAGAATTATTTTGGTGTGTGTTTCAAATTATAAGTTAATTATTTATATGCATTGTTAATAATTATATAAGAAAATATGATTCAGTTTATTTAATATATATATATATATATATATATATATATTATAAATAGATTTTCATGCAACGTAGGGAATATATATTAATTTATAAAAAAAATTGTTAAATTTGTGACATAAATTAAAATTGTTAATATATAAACTATAATTAATATTAATATATTAAATTTATAATTAAAAATTAATATCTCGATACAACGGAGGTTTAAAGGTAGTAATCAATTATTACGAGTTGTTGCAACATGATAACTTTAACTTATATTATTCAACCAACACCTGAATCAATTAGGTTATATTATTCAACCAGTAATTATAATAATGGGTTATAAATCTATATTGCCAACTCGTAATACTCTAGATGACTAATTAGTTCTATGTCTTTAACCAAAGAAAAAAAAAATATATTAGTTCTACGTCGACCAAAAAAAAAAAAAGAAAAAAAAAATATATATATATATATATATTAGTCTGTTCTAAATAATATCAAAACGGTCAAGTAATATTCAAAGTGAAAAGTGGTAAATTCTAACCGTTTAACAAGATAAAAGAATGGGGCAGCAATTATTAAATTACTATCTATCTTATAATATTTGGACAATATTTACTTTATTATTTATCTTTTGTAATGAGATAGACCTAAGTATCTTATTTAATATGCTATGTATCATGTATTTATGTTTCACACTCCATACTGATTTTTGATTGTTCGGGTTTGGGCATGAGAAGTAGGTGGTAACCGTCTCATATCGAATAATTACTAAAGTATCATATACCTTATAATATATGGGCAACCCTCGACTTATTAGTTAGAAATGTAAAATAGGAATGACTATAAGAAAATTGGCGAAAATAATCAAAATGAATGAATTCTAAGACCAGTAATTATAGCTTCGAGTCTGCATCTGTTCTTTCAAATTGTTTCTCAGTGAGAAAAGACCTTTACGTACCTAACACATTTTGTTTCTCAAATTAATGTTAGAATTCAGATGTCAGCTTATAGTTGACAATAATCTACTGAATTAATTTTGTGTTTGTTTCAAATCGTCGAACTATTTTTATACCACACGGTCAAGGTCAATATTTGTGCATTCGCTCAGATTTTTCAAAATTCTTGATGAATATAATTTTTTTTTTTTTTGATTGTCTTTATTCGAGAACTTAGACAGGGTCGCACAAAAGTGTAACTCGTGGTTTTGAATTGATTTTACAATAAATCTGCTTGCGCCTCCAATCATCGACTCTTCACATTATAATCTTTGGCGAGTGAGGATTCTAGGACATGCAGCAAATCCTTAAACATGGTATACTTTTAATCTTTTATAGTCACTTACATAATACGACCGTATAATTATATTTACACTCCTTCAACTTAAAGATAAATACATCACCCTCTTTATTATTGAAAATCACAGACACCCTCTTTATGATTTATATCAGCAAAAAAAATTCGAAAGCCGGGGGCATCTTGTTGTATTTACTCCTAAGTCAAGGGGATATAAGTGTTATTATCTCTTTTTTAAGTTAATGGTTGTTAAGGATAAAATATTATTTCACAATTTTATATTAAATTTTTATGTTTCCGTTATAATTATTAGAGGATCTCTCTATAATTTCTAATAGTCGATAGGGTCTTGCTGTAAAATCAGGGGATGTAAGTGTAATTATCCTTTTTTTTTTAACATTTTACATTAGAAAAATATTCGACACTGATATGCTATGATAGAGAAAAGGAAGAGAGATAAATAACATGCTTAACCTATATCAGCTATTCCAACCTGTACATGGTATTCACCTTAATCCATGATCAACCTACATACAATAAAATAATTTTACATCTGGGACAAACCACCACCACCGCCGGCGGTGATTCTACTAATAATGGTATATATAAACTGATTATACCAGCACAACAAAATACAGCTAATTTAAGAAAAATACATCATTTCTGCTTCTTATCAAAATTCCTACCACTACTCTCAGCAGCCAATTCCATCATCCTTTCATAATCAATCTCAGTAGACTTATACTTCAACTTAATCCCGTTCTGCATCCACGACTTCACACAAAGCAAAGCCTGAGCATCACACTGAGGCGTACTAAACCTCTGCCGATCAACTTCATCACCTTTACTACAGAAAATATCCTCAGCCATCACAGCGGTCGATTGCACGGCCAAGTAATCTCTAGCCATCAACGACAGCCGTGGATATCTCGAGCTGTTCACTTTCCACCAATCGAGAACGTCTGTCGGCATCGGGACGGGAGGCTCAGATAAATACTGCGTGAGCTCGTCCGTAACAGAATTGATACTCCCTCGTCGCTTCTTACGTGCTATTTCCTCTGCAAAAGAAGTGGGGCCCGCATCTTGAACTTCTTGAGTAGTGTATGAGAAATAGCTTGTTGAATAGTTTCTCATGAAGTGATTTCTGGCTTCCTCTAAGTAGCTTTCTAAGTTGAGGTATTCAGGAATGAGTTCGACTTTTATGCGTGGGTCAAGAATGGCAGTCATGTATGTGAATGAATTGCAAACCTGGTTATACCCAATTTTTAATATTTTTTATTTATCAAAAAAAAAAAAAAAAGGAAAGAAAAAATAAAAGAGAAAAAAGATTGGGAACCTGGTTGGAGTAAGTTTGAGCTTTACTGTACATTTCTTCAATAGCGGTTTTGAGCCACTCTGGGGTTTGTCTGGAGTCTTTGCAGGCTGAAATGGTTTCTGAAATATGGTCCATGAAGAAGAGAACCATACCTATTGTGAGAACTTTATTTGTACAAATGTTGTTGATAGTTTTGTAGAAGGGTTCGAGATATTTATGCATAATATTAACGACGTTTTTCTCAGCTGAGTTGAGCAGCAATCGGCTGCCTAATTGTTCCTCGTACTTCCTGATTACAGTTTCCATTGATTTGCTAGCCTGCAAAAGAAATATAATCCGTTATGAGAAACAAAATTCTTTAATGAAATCATATTATATATAAATAGTAAAATAGATATCCCAAGAGGCTAAAAACCTTGAAGATTTTTCAGGGCTAAAGCATAAAATATTGCATGTATCATGTGATAAGTAAATGAAGGTATAAGCTCTGAGATTTAAACCACCAGTTAACAAAGCACCAAAAATTAACTTCTTTCCGTCACCAATAATCATCAGCCAAGATTAACTTTTGAGCTCTAGAACATGCAGAATCCTAACAGGTTTCGAATTATCAAAGGCATAACAGTGATCCACTAAAGTAAGACACTGAAGGCCATTTCTGCAAATTCTACAACCCAAGTTAATCAGATCAACTTAAGATATATTCAGTAGCATTATCTCACAAAAGAATTCCTGTAGGCTTGCTCTAAAGCTAGGAACAATTCTATAAAAGGAAACAGAAATTTGAACATATAAATAAAGTCAAAGATTTCGAACTGCAACAAAAAAAAAAATGAGAGTGGACTATAGTCAACTCCAAAATACGCATACACACACGTGTTTATTCTCGGATTATCAAACCGAAGAGGTACATTTAAGTTTAATCGACTTAACAGGATGAGACATACCTTTCGTGCAATATCAAGCATCTGGTAGCTTCCACTCCACCGAGCTGATGCATCAAGTGGGAACTTCCAATTTCCTTCTTGATATGCTGTACTAAATTGCACAAAATCCTCAGAGATTTCAGGTGATGAATTCATTTCCAGCACAAACTCCCTGATCTTCACAATCACTGATTTTGTAGTTCTTAACCCGTCATTTATGATTGAGTTCAGAGTATGAGCAGCACATGGAATATAACAAAAGGCAGTCATTTTCTGACTATCCATATCACCTTTCAGTGTATGACATGCATGCGACGCATTCGGACTATTATCATGAGTACAAGATAGAATTTTAGTCTCGAGATTGTACATCCTGAGCACTTTCAAGAGAACATAATAGATTTCTGAGTCCCCACAAGGGCTCGGAATGTGACAAATATCGAGAAGAACTTTCTGGAATGACCAGTTCTCATCAATCCACTGACATGTAACACTCATGTACAGGATTTGTTCATAGGAAGTCCAAAAATCAAGTGTAACAGAAACCTTTGAAGAAACCTGCTCCACAATCAGCCTCACCACTTCTTGCATGCTTCTAAAGACTTCATGCAGAACAGCTTGGAATTTTTCCCCACTCCAAAGATCCACTGATGGATTGAGGAACTTAAATGTGTTTTTCAGCCACTCTTCTGCTAGAGTAGAAGTTGGAAGAGAAGCTACAAGGATCCACTTAATGAGCAACCAGTTTAAGTGATCAAGTTCCACTGAAGGCAACTTAACTTGAGTTTGAGGTTTCTTAACAATTGTAACAGTCTGTGGAACAGGACTGTTGGAAGAATCCCCTAATTTATCATATCCTGGATGTCGGTTGCTGAGATGCCTCCCCAAATTGCCTTCAAAAATTCATGGAAAATTATCAGTACTTGGACGAATTCTCCAGGAAAAGATAATCGATTGGCTTTACATATGTACAACAGAGATAAAATCCAGATGGATTAAGCCCAAATCATAATTAAGTTTGGATTACCCAATGAAATAGTGGAATGCTTCAAGGCAAAGGGAAAAAAAATTGGTGGAGAGGAACAGTTGAGAAAATAACCAGTTGCAGTGGCAATAGAATAGCTTTGCCCACAAAATTTGCACCTTCGACTCTTCCCATCTACTGCTGTTTCAAAATATTTGAGATATACAGAAGTCATGGTCTTTTTCCTGGGTTTAGCTGTAAGAACATTATTTCCCTTCTCCATAGAGCCCAACCCAATATCTATTGGATCAATATGGGGGGCAATTGCATTCATTACGGACTTGGGATCCATATCCACTACAGACAAAGAGAAAAGAAATTCATCATTGAGGAGGGGAAAAAAAGAATAACTATGGGTCCAGATCACATTCATAATGCCAGCAGAAATATTAATGCCTTTTAGAAATTGTAACAAACAGATAATTGGCTTATTGCCTTTAATGCATTTTCAGGACACCAATTTATTTTATGACTGAAGCTACTTGAACTTGCTGATTTTAGCTCTGTTCATTAGATTTTTCATCTCAAAGTACAGCATAGACAATATACAACTGTGAATACACAGTTTGTTATCTTGAAAATCTATATGGAACATCTTTGGTCCTAGATGTAGGTTGTCAAGGCCTGAACCATTTTGACTATGTTATCCATTCTTCTCCTCACTTTCTAAAACAAATGGAATAACTAATTTGCACACATCCGCTGAATTTTCCAGAAAACATGTATAAGCTTTGCTGCAAAGTACTTGATACTAGAGTTAAGAGAAAATAACTACACCAAACTATACCTGTGGTATCATTTTCATTAGCAATATTCCAGAAATAATATCCCGGTATAGATTGTTAAAGTCGCATGCATTTCTAAGACAGATAGAAAGAATAGACTAGCAAAGACAGCAAATATATGGAAAAGCTGCCAATTTTTGTCACAGTGGTCGTCACATGGAATATCCGAATCTGAAACTTCCATTCAAAGACTCAAACTTTGAGAAGAAAACTCAAGGCAAGGTAGGGTCATGATCAAACTCACAGCTGAGCGGTAAAATCAAGACACTAACACTTCACACACACACACACACACTCACACACACACACACACACACACACACACACACACACACTACACAAGGTTATTACTTAATTGACAGCATCAAGGGAGAGATCACGTGCCCCAGTCAGCAGCATTGACAAATAAATATCTACAAGACTTTGCTTATCACTCTAAAGTAGCAAAATAAAACCAGGCTAACTTAAAAATAATAGGCAGACTAAGAACGGAGCAAAAACTTGAAGACTAGAAGGGGGAATCAAATAAGAAGCAATCCATCTCATTGTAGAACTGAGAACACAACCCAGAAAAAGAAGAAAAAGAAAAGCAAGATGCAAACCTTTTAGGGATGGACTATTGTATGAACTGCTAACACCCCAATCCATCACATTTCCAGCTGCAGCTATTCCACTCGCTGTTGCCGTCTGTTTTAAAATCAAAACCAAGTATCGATTCATAAAAAAAAGTAAGACAATCAGATTCAGACGTTTAATTTCAAATTGTGAAAAAAAGACAGAGAGACAGATTGCTACCGGAAAACTCATGCGCGGAAGGTGAATCCAGGGTCAGAAGCCTCGTGGGTTTTTAGGTGCAGTCGTGATCGAATAATTCTGATATAGAGCAAGGATTCAAACTCCAACATTCAATGATTCAAATGGATCGTTACAAATTACTGGAAAAAATCAACCTTTGTGTGTGAGAGAGGAGAGGAGAGGAGAGGGGAGAGAGAGGGGAAAAATGGAGGGAAGGATGAAGAGGGTGGGTGGGGTTTGAAGTTTTGATAAGAAGAGTTGGAGCTGAGATTGCGAGTTGAGCCAGATCTGAGCCGCCTTGAGAGAAAAAGCGAACACCCAAAGGTAAAAGAGAAGAGAAAGAGGAAGAGAGTCGAAGCTGTTTTTCCCTATTTTAGTAGAGCCGTCAATCACGCCAACACCTTGTTTTTTTTTTCTCTCTCTCTCTCCTACTTTAATTTCATTTTTATAATATTGTATCATAATATAATATATAATAATTTTTTTGGGATTAATTGTGCCAAGCCCCTCATTAATTGAGGAAATTTACACTTTGGTACACAATATTTTTGTTAACAATTCAGTGTCCAACTTTCAATAAGTTTTCGCATATTATGGTACTCAAGTGAAAATCTAACAGAATCTGATGGAATATTTCGTTGGATTCTAACAAGCATTAATTTGTCTTTAAAAATTAATTCAACTCCAGCAAAATAAGTAGAGAATCTGCAGAGTTCTAGATGAATAAGCTATGATTAATAGAAGAAAATGCAAAGTTTACCAAAAAAAAATACATCAGATTCCGTAGAATTTACAGAGCTACAATACATGCAAACTCTATATAATTCACTATATTTTTAAAAATGAAGTTGTGTACTAAAGAACAAAAATCCCCAAAAGATAGTGAGGGGATACAATTAAACTTTTTTTTTAAACATGCGACACTTCTCGTGCAAAAATGGATGAAATACCTTTTTTTTTTTGGTATGGTATGTGCAGATTTTTTTTTTTATTTTTTATTTTTACCTCTATAGCCTATTAGTAACAAACATCAAATACTTTGTATACCTATTTTAAACCTCTAACTTAAAAGACAACTCTTACCCAAATTCAACTTAATGTTTGTTAGGTACAATAATTGCCTAGTTCTATTTAATGTCGGCAAAAAAAAAAAAAACTATTTACCCCATAGTCACCTTAACGTTCAATCTTTCATTTTGTGCATTTTTTACCCCATATATTGTAATTTTGTGTTTCTTATTCCTAAAGTCAATTCAAGTAGAATTTTTATTTCTCCAAATTATACTTGTTTCATTTTACTTTTAAATTTCTGATAATTTCTTCCTCTATTTTTTAATTTATTGCAGTTTTAGATTACCCACATCATGCTCTACAGATTTCTTTATACAATTTCGTAATTTAATTTTCAAATATTAGTTTATACAAGTATTGATTAATTTTTAAAAAAAACTTAAGTAAGAAATCAAATCCAGACTGTAATATTTTTATAAATTTCCAAACCTTTTATTTTCATAGTTTTTTATATAATTTATATCGAGAAAAGGGCAAATCCGTTCAATATGCTATATTCGTTGTTTTTCTTTTATATTTTGAGGGGGCAAATGGAATAAAGAATATAATTCAGGGGAGAAAAGTATAAATTCCACAAAATAAAGGAAAAGCTTAAAGCTCCTTGACACGTTAATGCTAATCCGTGATACACCTATTTCCTCTCACCGCGTCACTATATCCTCGCTCATTTCCTCTCCATCAAAACCAAAACCCTCTCTACTATGCTTGATTTGCTCCAACTCTTCGGAGAGAAGTAATCTGCAGGAGTATTCAATTGAAGACGGCCCATCCAATTTCCGCCATTATCATTGATGATCTCATCATTCGACATCTAATCTTGAGTTTCCCTCAATAGGATTGTGAAACTACGGTTGATAAATTCAGTGTCGGGCTGAATTCATGAGAAGTTGTCATGTTAAGTAGATACTTCTCTTTCTGTTACCAGGTAAGTTCATGTGCTTCCAAGTTCCACCATTCCGTATTCGTTTCCAGTAGGGTTTTTTTTCTTGGCTAATTTAATAAGTCCAATGGTAATATAGAGCTGTGGGAGTTATTGGTTTAGTAGCTAATTTGCTGTTGATGTCTTGTTTAGGTAACTCTATAGTTGTCCTCTGAAGGTGGTTAGGTCAAAATGACTATGGCAATCAAAACCCGTAACATGTTGGAAGGTCTAGTTAAAGATGGGTCATTCAAGTGGTTGGGGACGAAGAAGCGAAGCGTATTTGATGAGGAGATTGAGGAAATGGGGAAGTCTCCAAATGCTGGGACGAACTGGCTGCCAGAGCTATCTCCTCCAGCGAATGTTGTAATCCGCAGATGCTCAAAGTTTGTTTTCTGCCCTAATTCTGTTGTCTACTTTCATTTTCCTTTTGCTCTTACATTTTTTTTCCCTGAAGTGGGGTATGATCATTTCTTAGTATTGATGCCAGAAAATATGAGCAAAATTATCTTATCTTATATTTTAGAGAGATGATTTAATTAATTATCTTGAATCTTGAGTTAGGTGCTTGAATTGGGATTGGAATGATAATTGGTTCCTTGCATGGGTTGAAACTTGGTAGTTTGAAAGCGGAACTAAATGAACTTGTTAGTTGAAACACAGAATACCAAAGTCAGTGTTATACGGGAAATTATTCAAAGTAACAGAAATCATGAAAAAATTCAGCATGTGTCCCTCAATAATCCATATGGTACCCTAGTTGCTCAGTATGCTTGCAATGGAAGCACCTGATGACCCATAATAATTGATGAGAACCCAGAATCAAGATTAACTGATATCTCAAACCCATATTAGGATACAATCTCTGGTTCAAACAAAGATTTCTTATCAAGTTAATGCAAATTCACTTATCGAAGTTAAGTAGATTATAGAAACACGTATAAGCATTTGTTTGAAACAGAGTTTGGTTTACCACGGCTGAGCCATGGCTATGTAGTAACACATATAGATACCTTGGAAACCACATATTACAATAAAAAACTGCCTTTCTACAACTACAAAAGCATAAATTGTGAAACAGGCTGCATAAGTGAATTCGTCGTTTTATTTTTTTGCATACATGCTCTGATACTCACTTTTACTTTTAAAATCATGCAGAATTCTTGGTTTTTCTATGGGCCAACTTCAAGAAAACTTTGGTGCGGAGGCTTCTGATCCTTTAAAGAATCAATCAAACTTTGCACGAAACTTTTTGGAATACTGTTGCTTCATGGCTCTCTCACGCTCTATACAAGTAACTGGTTATCTGGATGACAACAAATTTCGACGCCTTACATTCGATATGATGATTGCTTGGGAGTTTCCGGCAGCTGCTAGCGAACCACTTCCCAATGTATGTTTCAAATATCAATAAGGAGGATCTGTATCTAAGTATATGAGTCTTGAGGAAAATACCTTTGCCTACTTATTTAACTCATTGTTTTTTATGAGGAAAATCCTTTTGCATCATTTAAGGAATGGGAAATTGGTTCACAACTCGTTAACCTTTTTTTTACCGTGGAACTTGTAAAACATGCATACCTCCTTTATTATTACAGATGGATGTCGATGCTACAGTTGGAATTGAGGCCTTTTCTCGGATTGCTCCAGCAGTTCCAGTTGTAGCTAATGTAGTTGTGAGCGATAAAATATTTGAGGTGCTTTCAGCTTCAACTAATAATCGGCTTCATTTCTCCATCTATGATAAGTACCTTAATCGTTTGGAAAGGTAATTTCCCCACTGTGTCATTATTATGTCAAAGTCTCTAGTTCTGGTGGTTAAATCATAAAAAAGTCTCTAGTTCTGGTGGTTAAATCATAAAAAAGTCTCTAGTTCTGGTGGTTAAATCATAAAATTTCTGCAAAACCCACTTTTTGTTTGCTAGGAGTATTATATTACATGGTGGGCTCATGTATGTAAATCTAATGGCTTTTTGGTTAAGGATTCCATTTCAGGGTTATTTGACCAGTGAAATATGTACTAATTTTAGTTATTTGTTTCCTGACTAATTTAGTTCTGTTTTTCAGGGCAATAAAAAAGCTGCAGTCTCAATCTGAGTCTTCTCTCCTTTCGTCCATACGATCTGAGAGAGGGGAGAAAATCCTGGAAATGGATGGTACTGTCACAACTCAGCCAGTTCTTGAACATGTGGGCATTTCTGCATGGCCTGGTAAGTCTTGATATAAATGTAACTATGGAAGTAAGTTGGTAATTTGGAATCAAGAATTGGTAATCTCAGGTTTTAATTTCTGACAAGAGGTGGCTACATGTTTGTCATTGCAGGCCGTTTAACTTTAACTGATCATGCCCTATACTTTGAAGCTCTTCGAGTTGTCTCTTATGATAAAGCTAAGGTATATGATCTTGCTGATGACTTACAGCAAGTTGTTAAACCAGAGCTCACAGGGCCATGGGGAACCAGACTTTTTGACAAGGCTGTCTTCTATAAATCAATTACACTGTAAGGCATATATATCATTTTTGGTAACTCTAGAATAAGCAATTCTATTGTGTAAAGCTAATCAATTCCTTAGGATTTTTAATGTAGATCGGAGCCTATTATAATGGAGTTTCCAGAGCTTAAAGGCCATACACGTCGTGACTATTGGTTAGCAATTATTCGCGAAATTCTATATGCCCATAGATTTGTGCTCAAGTTCCAGATTAGTGGTGTTGAGCGCGATGAAGTACTTCTAAAAGCTATATTTGGGATTCTGCGTGTTCAAGCCCTTAAGGAAATGAATTCTACTGACTCGCTTTGCTTTGAGTCTTTTCTAATGTTCAATGTTTGTGATCAGCTCCCACGAGGGGATCTTATTCTTGAAAAGCTTGCAAACATGTTAACCATAGATCGAAGGAATGCAGTGAAATCTGGAAATGGGATGTACTCAGTGTCTGCTTTGTCTCTTGCTTCAAATTTAGGGTTTGTCTTTGGTACTTCTTCTGGCTTGGCTAATGACGGTGGACTGGTGGTTGGTGAAATTGCTGTTGGAGAAATGACAACATTGGAGAAAGCTGTTAAAGAAGCTAAGAGCAGCTATGAGAACGTAGTGCTTGCGCAAGCTACTGTTGATGGAGTTAAAGTCGAGGGAATTGACACCAATTTGGCTGTGATGAAGGTAATTTTTCCTGATAATGCATTTCCTGTATTCCACGGAAATTTGGAAGTTAAAGTGATTTTATTCATTTGCTGCTCTTTGATATGACTTCCAAAATTTGATATCAATCCCTAAATAGTCTTGGTATATAATATGGTTTAGCACAAAGATATTGTTGTTTTAGATAATTACTTGGTAAGAAGTCTTTTGGTTGTTTCACCCTGCTTGATAAGCTTATAAGCTCTCTCATAAAGTTTTTCAGTAATTTTTTTGGCTAAAGAGTTTACAAGCTCCAAAAATATGACATTTGGAACTTATTGCATCGAGCATCTTATTTCTGAAAAGACTCATAATCTGTCTCATAATAAACAATAGAAGGACATGGATACCCAAATAGCACATTTCTATTTTCTGCTATCTCGAGAAACAGCTATTTGATATTATCTTTTCATATCATTGTCATTATTACCCTAAGAAGAGCATATAAGCACTTATTATTACCAAATACAACTACAGCTTGTAAGTTGTGAGAACATGTTATAAAATGTTGATGTATAAGCTGTTTATTCTTATTCTATCCAAATACTTTGATGGTTTATTTTTAAAATGAGATCTTGGATATTAATTATTATAAGTTTTTGAAACACCTTATAAGCTCTTAAAACAAAGCTTAGCCTGTAAATTTTGCTGCTTTTACTTTCCATAGAATTCTGTAGTTTTTAAAGTGCAGCTGTCCTTGAATGTAAATGGAATTGCAGGAACTGCTTTCTCCTGTGACAGAATTCTCGAAGTGGCTTATTTTTATTCTCTATTGGGAAGACCCTTTCAGATCCCTGTCCTTTTGTTTGGTCTTCACATATATTATCTACAGGTGAGTGCATTCTTTTTGAGCGATCATGACATTTTCGAAAAGATTTCTGGATAAATTGCCCCCCTCTCTCTTCTCTTCAATCTCTCACTGATGGTAAACAAAATAATTTTGTGACATCATTCAAAGTCCATCCCCTATTAGTAAAAGGTGTTACTCTCTGTCATCAATTGATCAAAACTTTATTTCAACTCCTAATATTATGATGTAAAATGTATCTCTTTTCCCCTCATTTATTTGGAAAATTATGCAAAATGAATGGTTCTGAAGAATACTTCTTTTGCAGAGGATGGATGGGGTATGCTTTTGCAACATTGCTCATCTTTTTTGCGGTGTTCATGTTGCTTAACCGTTTCTCTGGGCAAGGAAAACCTGTCGATCAGTTAAAGGTAACAGCACCACCTCCAATGAACACGATGGAGCAGCTTTTGGCTGTTCAAAATGCAATTTCGCAAGCTGAAGAGCTAATACAGGATGGAAATGTTGTTCTTCTCAAGCATCGTGCATTATTACTGTCCATATTCCCAAAGGTACCTTTTGCTCTTCTCTTAAAATATTGGTTTATGGCTCTTCTAGATTCAAGGGGTCAATATTTTTTTGGTAATATTGGTTTCTTGGTCGGGGTTGATATTCTGTTGCTTTCAGACCTTTGGACAAACCGGAAATTGATTTCCAAACTATTGACGTCGGGGCTTGCGGCAGTTACGCATCAGCTTATTGTAAAGATCTTATAGCTTTGACATCTTATAAGATGTTTCTAGAGCTTATAAGATGTTAGCTCTTATTAAAAAATAAGATCTCGAAGTGTGTGGATAAAAATAAGATCATGAGATGTTAGTAATGACAATTTTATAATTAATATAGTAAAAAGTAGGTGAGTGTTAGGATCTTAAAATTCATATATTGAAAAAAAAAAAGGGTTAGGATCTTATATTAAGAGCTTGCCAGACACCCTCTTAGCTTAAAAGAAGCAGCTTAGACAATACTAACTTACTCCTTGTCTCCTAGAGTCCTTCAGAAGGAAAAAAAAGTTACTCCTACGGGGAGTTGGTAATTTCTGAAACCTCATGGTTTTTTTTTTTTTGTATTTAGGATCAACTCGGGGTTGGCTGGTAATTGTCCCTAAAATAAATAAAACGTTCACCACGATATATCCTTGCTACCATAATGTGCTTACCCAGAGTGTTGGATTTTACATGCAATATTATTTGGAAGCTAACTTATCTGAACGTATCTGGATGTTCAGGCTACGGAGAGATTTGCAGTTGCACTTGTGGTGGTGGCTTTGGTTCTGGCTTTTCTACCTGTTAGGTATATTGTTCTACTGGCTTTCTTGGAAACATTTACCAGATATTCACCATTTAGAAGAAGCAGCACTGATAGATGGACTAGAAGGGTAAGAGATTGGTGGTTTAGTATACCTGCTGCTCCCGTCATTCTCGAAAGACTCAATGAAGATAAAAAGAAAAGGTAATGCTAATTTGTGGTGTATAAAAAGCGTGTTTCATTATGTTTTTTCCTGAGAATATCATGCGACTGTAAATATGTGTAATCATGGATGTAGAGAAATTAATAATAGCATCTCTTTTTCGTGTGGCTTATTGGGTACAAGTTTGTGATTTCTAGTTTCTATTGTATAGAAATTTAAGTATGCAATGAAATTATATTTTATGTATATTTTGGCACCCTCACTTAATCGTAGCGTACAAACGCGATTAGTACCGTAATTGTTAATAGTATCTCAATTCTCACGTAAAGTGTTACTCTGAGAATTAATTCTAGTCAGTTCTGAAAATACCAAGGGCCAACGATGAGCGTTGACAATTTTAGCCAACTTCTTCAACTACACGTTATTTTGGAATTATAAACGACTCACGTTCGAATCTAGTTAAAATAATTTGAACTCGGATCTAGTTCAGGTATAGGTTTTAAATTCTAACTTGTGTATTGAGCAATTAAGTTAGGAGTTATGAAATACGAATATGGATACGATGAACACGATACAATACAAATTTATTTTGATATTTTATACTAGAAAAATGTCCGATACGATACTAGAGAAGCAACTGTACATCATAGGTTGGGGACATAGGTTGGGGACTTGGGAGGATCGTTTTCAATTGAGTTTTTGCAATATCGGAGTCTGGAAAACAAATAATAATAATAATAATAATAATAATAATAATAATAATAATTAAATTTGACTGAAATTTGATATTCAAATTTGATATTTTCGTAGAAATTGATCTGAGTAGTCATAAATAATAATAATTAGAGATCTAAAATTAAAAATAATTTACAAAAATTTAACGTTTTCTCTTGATTAGGGGTAAATACAGCGATATTCTCTCGACAAAATTAAAATCATATCCCCTAATTGTAACGGAAACGAGAAACCTTACAACCTAAAAGAAAAGTTGTAAAATGACTAAATTATCTATAATATTTTTTTATAATGTTTGTTATATGTGAAATAAGTGATCTATTGTCCCCTTAATAAAATGTTAGCGTCTACTTGAAAATAAAAAAAAAGACTAACAAGTGAAATGAATGACCTGTTGTCCAATTAATAAAACGTTAGCGTCTTCATGAAAATAAACAAAATAACTAACGGCAGGATTTAAGTGTTAGACGGAGCCATAATCAAGGGATGTCTCTGTAATTTGTAATAGTTAGATTAGCTTTCTTTCTAAGTCGATGATATAGATATAATTATCCCTTAATTAAAACCTCAAGAGTAAGACGAACCCCTCCTTTTGCTGAATGAATGAAATTATGACGTTCATATTAGGAATTATTTTAATAAAAAAATGTAACACACGTTACAGACTGAGAACTCTCCTCTCTCATATCAATTATGCGTAGAAATTGTTGTACTGTTATTTGGCAGCTGCAGACTTAGAGAGTAGGAACAGAGTCTCTCTCTGTTTCTCAATTCCAAGATTAAGAGAGAGAAAAAGGAGAATTGATTCGAGAGATGGGTTGCTCGTTCTCGGGATTGAATGCTTTATACGACGCCGTTAATGGTGGAGGCGATGTTTGGATCAACGAGAATCGTTTCAGGATCGTGCGGCAGCTTGGAGAAGGTGGATTCGCCTATGTTTACCTGGTCAAGGAGATTTCCTCTGATCCTTCAAACGCTGGCATTTCCAAGAAAATTAAGGATTCTTCCCACATCTCCGGTAATTCCTTTGCACTATATTGTGATTTTTTTTTTAGTTAGTTTTGATCTGCGATTTGGAGATGGGTATATATATCGTTTATTTGATTTCAATTGCATCTCGAATTTTCGGATTAAAAGTCTGAATGACACTTGTTATGAGATGTGGAGTTTCGCGGTGAATTTCGAAGATATTGAATTTCGCGGTTTTAAAGTAAAATGTCAGAATCTTGCTTATGGGTTTAACATAAGTTGGAAACCGCAGTCCTTGTCCTCTTTGGTTAATATTTTAGTAAGGATCTGGATAAACGACGTCCCTTTTCTGAATCTATTTGTATTTTGTCATTTCCACAAGATGGTGAGTAATTGGTGTAAGTCACTGGTATGAACTTCTAGGCGAACTCTTGCATGATTTGCTAGAGCATCTGCTTCAATAAAAGACAAGACTAATTTTTCAGCAGTTGTAATTACTTAGATATTCCTTCCATTAAGTAAAATTAGAGAAGAAACTTAGATTGTAAGAAACCTCCTATTCAAATTATTGACATCCTAAACCCCATCAGGGTTTGAAAGTCATAATTTCTATATCTTGTGCGTGTTCATGGTTTTCTGTAGGAGTACAATACTATATGTGAAGGAAGCCTTTCATATATTGATTGCTTGCAAGAGAGCACTCGAGGGTAGTTGTCTTAAGCTTATTCTTTTGAAGTTTGGGAGAAATTAGAGCTTCTGGCTTTGTTTATGCCAAAACATGTTCTACTAGCCCGTCAGCACACATAATGAATTAGTTTCTACTGGACGTGAAATGGATTTATTTATGTGATGGATTGATATGCAGATGATGGAACATATGCTGTGAAGAAGGTTCTCATCCAAAATAATGAACAGCTGGAGTTGGTGAAAGAGGAAATTCGTGTATCGTCTCAGTTTAACCACCCCAACCTGCTTCCTCTTCTTGATCATGCAATCATTGCAGTCAAGGTAATTTTATTTTGTTAACTTTCTTTAGTTTTACATTTAATTGATATCAGTAACAATGTTATGAATGAGGGAGTAAAGGTTACAGGGTAAACTATTGAGTGTTTTCTGGGGAGAGGCTTAGACATGACTAGGGCCCATGCCTGCAAATGCTAAAGGGGAAATTGCCCTGAATAATTATGATGCTGCATGCCAAGCTTTTCCTATGTTGTTATCTACCTTAACTAATATGCTGTTTACTTACCAATAAGGATTATGTTACTTAACTATGTTAGTGTGTTATAGCACTATTTTAAAAGAACAAAACTGATTTATACAACCAGTTATGCGCTTTACACTATGTTGCTGTTGTTCTTGAGTCATTTTGCTCTTATCTTCTTAGTCCTATCGTAGGTGACAAATAAATATTTCTATATATAGACCTGAGATACAAAAGAACTGATTCAACTTCTGGTCAAAATTTTCATTCCTTGGCATCATGTGGTTTCATATGCAAATTCTTATAGAAGACTAGATGGCAACACAATTCAATATTACATGTAGTTCTTTCTGATTGGGGCATGAAACACAGTAATAAATGGATACCGTTATTATATTCACTTGATCAAATACCTTATATAACTTGCTTTTTCGTACTTCATTCTTTATCCTCAGTGGTCTGGTTTATCAAGAAACACTTGTTCATTGACCAGGGTACACAAGATCAGTCCTGGAAGCATGAAGCATACTTGTTGTTTCCTGTTCATTTGGATGGTACATTGTTGGACAATTCCCAGGCTATGAAAGCTAAGAAAGATTTCTTTTCTACATCTGATGTGCTTCAAATATTTCGTCAGGTAGATAAGAAATGTATTTGCTTGAATTCTACTTGGTGGAAGGTTTATGTATATACAACTGAAGAGATCCATAATATTAATATACTACTATACTAGTTCGGAATATATTAGCATCAATTTCTCTGTAACTGAAATTTAGTGTAGTGTAAACGTGTTGTTCATTATTTCTTTTTAATCACAGGGAACAGAATTGCTAATTAAGTCAAGTGTTGCATCTTTTGAGATGTTTGGAAATAAAAAAGTTAAAGGCTTTTCAGATGCAGTAATATATCACATTGGGATCTTTTTTCTTTAGAGGATGAGGCAAGAAGTTGCTCACAGAAACTATTCATCTACAGCTTTGTGCAGGACTTGAACATATTCATAGTTTTGATCCTCCATATGCACATAATGATGTCAAACCTGGCAATGTCCTCCTAACACACAGGAAGGGACGATCACCTTTGGCAATATTGATGGACTTTGGAAGTGCTCGTCCTGCAAGAAAGCAAATTCGAACCCGTTCAGAAGCATTACAGCTCCAGGTTCTTTATTAATCGAAAGTTGGGTTTCTACTGATATGTTTCAATTTCAAATCTTAAAGATTTATTGAATCGTGAACCTAGAGTTTTAACTGCTCCGTTTATTGCAATCATCCTGAATCTGATATCCAAATGAAAGTCATTTGGTATTTTGGTCATCATAATTTTTGTTTTAGGTGTTAACATATATTGAATAAGCATATTTTGAGTTCTCTTTGAATGTATCATCTGAACAAGAAAACTTGTATATTGATGATAATCATATTTATTAGATTTGAGTAATAAAAGTCTATTTTATTTTATCTGCTTAAAAAGATGTTCTTTCTGCAGGAGTGGGCATCTGAGCATTGTTCAGCTCCTTATCGAGCACCTGAATTGTGGGATTGCCCAAGCCACACAGACATAGATGAGAGATCTGATATTTGGTCATTAGGCTGCACTTTGTATGCGATCATGTAAGAACTGTTTCCTTCTCTTCTTATGGTCCTCTACTTGCTTATTTTCACAGAATCTTAAGGTTATCTCCTTTAAATTGATTTTTTTTAAAATTAATTCTGTGTTTTGCTGAACCATGTGTTATATTATTTCCCAGACCATAGCAGATTAAGAGGGTGTTTGGCCCAGCTTATAAGCTCCTTTAAACAGCTTATAAGCTACTCTTAAGTGTGTGGGATGTTTTTAAATAGGGATAATTACACTTACACCCCCTAGACTTAGGGGTAAATACAGCAAGACCCCCTGTACTATTGGAAATTACAGATAGATCCTCATACCCTAACGAAAACCTAAAAATACTTAACGAAAAGTTGTAAAATGACTAAATTACGGATAATGTATATGTTATAGTGTTTGCTATACATGAAATGAGCGAAGTTATTTAAGTTATTGTCCATTTAATTAAACATTAGCATCTACTTGGAAATAATAAAATATCTAACGGTAGGACCTACGTGTTAGCAGAGCCATAGTCGAGGGAGTGTCTTTGTAATTTCCTATAGTACAGGGGATCTTGCTGTATTTACCCCTAAGTCGAGAGGGTGTAAGTGTAATTATCCCTTTTAAATAAAGGAGCTAATAAGCTCCTATGGAAAAGTAAGCTCCCCCGACTCTTTTTAAGAACAGCTTATAAGCTGTCTAATTGAAAATACAGTAAATTGATTTTCTTAATATTATTTCAATATTACCTTTCTATCATCGCAAATAATAATTAGTTATGTGAAATTAATATTCCTATTTTACTTTTCATCATTACTGTACTTAAAAAGGAGCTTGAAGAACTTATAAGCTCTCAGTTTTACCAAACACAACCACAACTTATAAGCTTCCAAAACATCTTATGAGCTGTTGGATCTTATTTATCCCACAATTTATTTTCAAAATAAGATCTAGGAGCTTATAAGCTCTGAAAACATCTTATAAGCTATTAAAAATAAGCTTAGCCAAACACCTCCTAAGATCTCAATAGTCTTCTTGCAAATCACTTATAAATGCATTTGATAGGTATGGTGTGTCTCCTTTTGAATATGCACTTGGAGAATCTGGTGGAAGCTTGCAATTGGCCATTGTAAATGCTCAAATAAAATGGCCAAACGGACCGAATCCTCCATATCCAGAAGCACTTCACCAGTTTGTGACATGGATGCTGCAGCCTCAAGCCACCGTCAGGCCTTGCATTGGTGATATTATAATCCATGTCGATAAGCTTGTGTCTAAATTTTCCAATTGAAGAAGGATTTAGAGTTCCATAAATTGTTGGACTTATGTGTAATTTCAGCATTCAGATGATAAAGAAGAGTTATTGTTTATTGCTTGCTGAATTCATGTCAGATAGGAGAAGTCGAAGGTACGGTGTGCTTTTTTTGCAACTTTTTTCTTTAAATCATTGATGTATATGTTTTAGCCTTTGAATAATTATACTTGGTTACAGTCATATAAACAAAGCTAGTAGGTTTATCTGTGGGTTTGGTGTGTGTGTCAAATAGCTAGTCAACAATATCTATGTCATTTGATGCACCAGGAAGAAAGCGTGTTTCCATCAAGGAAAAGATTTAATTGATGGTCACTCAAGTGCGTTTATTACTGGGAACCCAAATAACAAAATTATCAATTCTTGGCTCTTATGAATTTCTGTGGAAGTATAGATATAATTGGGGTAGTTACCCGCCAAAACCCTCTAGGTTTATTTAAAAATTCAAAACATCATCCAGACTTGAAAACTTTACAATTACGTTCTGAAAATATAAAAATGTGAGTGAAATCTTATAAATAATTCCCTAAAAAAATTTACAAATACCCAATTTGAAGGTTTTGATGGTAAGTTGTATGTAAATATGTAATTGAGCCTAAATAATTCTGATTAAATAAGGGAACCTTCCTCTTATACCTGTAAATTGAGGGAGTAAATATTTATAGTTGAGTTGAATCATTATTGTGCACGAACAAAAAAGAAGAAAAACAGATCATGTTTACTATTTTAGTACATGAACAAAGTGATAACTCTGATACTCTGATGGAGTTTTCTGGGAAATATATGTACTTTTAAGACAAATGACTAAAGTTAGCCTTATTACAAAAGTTAAATTTCTTACGGTAGGGCTTATCCTCTGATTTGTCTTCATTTATTCTCCATTCATTTTGCATTTGTTCTCTACAAATTTTCTATAACTCACTTATTTTTCCAATCTTTCATTTCTCGCCTCTATGATTACAATGATATATATATATATATATATATATATATTACTAGATAAATATTTTATATGACGCAAAATTGACATATTGCATGATAATTTTTTAAATAGTGTCCGGGTATCATAGCTTGTTCTCTTTTAGTTTTTTAAATCTTTTTCTTAAATATATTATGGTTTTGAAAAAAATTCAAACAACTACATATTTAAATAACTGATCAACTACACTATCATACAGACAGTGTTTGCAAACCCTAAAAGAAACATTTCTAAAATAAGTGATTTTTTATAGTATTTTGGATTTCTAAATACTTCAAACTTTTGCTAAATTTAAGCAGAAAATAAGCTAGAATCTTGAAGCACCTGTAGACATACTTTTGGATTTTGCTTTTAGATCTAGCCATCTAGGTATTTTCGATATTTACTATTCATTTTTTATGAAGTCAATCCACTATATAATAGAACCCTAACGGAATCCTAATGCTTGGATGTATTTTGTAATTATTTAATTTCATGTGAGGTATAATTGTAATTGTTTGACTAAGAGGATCACAAAATATAATTTAGCAAACTTGTTTGAGCTTTGGGGTCTAAGTGTAATTTGCGTTTACAGTTCATACTAGAATTTCCCTCTTTTTATTTTTATTTTCTTTTAGAGGGGACCCAAGTCAAAGTTTAAACTCAACCGTCTTGACTCCCATTTCACAACTCCACAACCCAATCCGCTCCAAACATTGAAAAAAAAAGAACAGTCACGACGCAAGCACTCTCACACAAGAAAACACACACAGCACAGCACACACCAAGCTGGAGATTTTCAGAGGTTGAGCTCCATTATTATGGCTCCATCGACAAATTTAAATTAGCTACAATTTCGAATTGAATGATCAAGTAGGCAGAAATTCAGAAAAAAATGGAGAAAATCGTGGTGGTGGTGGAAGACGTGGAGATTGCGAGAACCGCCCTCGAATGGGCGCTTCACAACATTCTCCGGTGCGGCGATGTGCTCACGCTTCTCCACGTCTACTCAGCCGCTGCATCAAGATCCAGAAACAAGAAGAAACTGCGACGGTTGCGCCTCAGAGGATTTCAATTAGCTCTCTCCTTCAGGGATATCTGCAACGCCTTCCCTAATGTACGATTCCTCTTCTTTCTGTCTATCTTGGAGTATTTGTGGTAATTTTGATGTTTTGGCGCAGGCGAAGACTGAGATTGTTGTCACGGAAGGCGACCTGGAAGGGCGGAAGATCGCCGCCGTCGTAGGGGAGATCGGCGCATCCACGCTTGTGTTGGGACTTCATGATCGGAGCTTTCTGTACAGGTAATTCGAAAGTTGCGTGTGTTTTTTCAAATTTTAATTTACTCTAGTGGTAAAAGTCATTTACCTGCTTCGTTTAATAATTGAGGCTTGAAACTATTGGTTGATGATTATTATTACATCATATATGGTCGGTCAGCACCCCACCTTTTCCCGGAGAAGAACACGCGAAATTAAAGAAAAGGGCCCTTTGCCTGCCAGAACTTTCCTTCCCTGTCGTTTAATGTCTGTGTGTTTATTCCTTGTTTCTATTAGTTTTAAACTATTATCTTATGATTCGTATTATTTTAATGATGACTGCTGAGGTAAAGATGATTATTTTTTCTTACGTAATTACAATTTTTTATTTTTAACTTTATAAGGGATAAGATACAAGTGTTCTTAGTTTATATGCGTTCGTGACGTTCGTCTTGACATGGGAATTGATTCTTTTTCCCCGATTATCTTGAATATATTTGTAAGGATTTTAATTTTTTAATAAGAAAACATTTGTCCAAAGATGCTATCTGGTATCTAATTGGATTGTGAGCCCTTAGACGTCTTTATGATTTTACTATCATATTTCATATTCTAACGGCTCACGACCCAACTAAGTAGCATCAAACAAACCAAGCAATCAGATTAGTCGTCCATAGATTGAACAAATCCATAATCTTGTGGTGTTGTAGTAAGCTTGGCAAACCAATGCCTATGGACCTGGTTCAAACCACATAAAGACCTGGTTAATACGATCATAGTGTATTACATTTGCTATGTAATTGCCCACTCTTCCTAAGACATATACAATCACAGAGTAAGTGTTAATAAAAGGAGTGTTAATGCCCATTTGGTAAATTTTATGATATTTAGGAACAACCATTTCAAGAATTGGTCTCAGGGGCAGAGGTTCTTATGAAATGAATCCATTGAACTTGTGTCAAGTCCTCTTCCACTAGTTTAGCTGTGAGAAAACTGTTCTGTTTGTGGCCACATACAAATTTATCGCAAATTCAAGGGCAAAAGAGGATTTTTATTGAATCTTGGGGCTGGTTAGCACAAACCGTTTAAAAATACAGCTGGATGCAAGTGTAAGAAAGATCAACTCTCAGGGGGTGTCACTGTCATTTCCCAAACCACAGTTTGTCTCTACGAGTGAGTATCCCAATTTTTTCCTTCAGAATGTGAGAAACTGTTGATGTTACATGACGTTTGTAATCGTGAGAAGCTTACCAGTAACAACTTTCTCTCTGCCTAAATTGAATAACAGTTTTGGTGAAGCAACTATGGACTTGGTTCTATTATAATGAACAGTTTCTCTATAAACGAACGTGTGAACACTGAAATTTGGAATTTGAAATGACCATAATGATTATGACAGTTGATATTTCGTAGTTGCTAGCTTGATATTTGTAATTGTTTTATACTGTCCTTCATAAAATCAGTTTTGTTTGCGTTTTACCAACTGATGTAAGTTTATTTTGATAGTTGCACCATCTTCTATATGTTTTTGCAGGTTGATAACGGCCCAGAACAATACGAGGAATTTGAACTGCAAGATACTTGCCATCAAGGAACCAACAAGTATGACATCAAGAACTATTTCAATACAAAGTTGTTCAAGCAATATGGACTTCTCACAAATCGAAATATCTACACTTAGGTGAGACTACTTTTACTTTCTTGGGTAACTTTTACATAAGCTAATTACCCTTTCGTGCATACACTTGTGTTGAGAACTTGTAAAGTTGCTTCTGTCAATTTACAGCATGTTCAGTTCAAACTTCAACATGAAGAGCTTACTCAGATTCTTGAAGTGTTTGCTTTACTTGCTAAATATATTCGTCTTACATTCATTTGGTCATTATCATTTGATTCTTTACTTGAAATCTTGAGTGGGCCTCTGCTAATCATCTATGGTGTAGGAAACATATAACCATAAAAAACTATACGTAGTTACGACAGGCAATGAGTTATTGATACAAATGTTACCATGACATTAACTCACATACCGTCACACGTTTAGGAACTAAATTACATCAATAACAATGCTCTAAATTGTTCATGTGCTGCCAATGAGGCCTCACCTAGTGAATGCAGTAGTTATTCTAGTTATATATTAGATTCTTTATAGTTGATTGATTGACAATGTTTCAGTTTTTACTAAGCTTGTTCTGTTCATTTGAAATATCAATGTAATGAATCACGTTCCATCAAAATATAAATAAAATTGTTCACTTGTTGAATGGTGTTGCAGTTTTCCTGAAGTTCCTCCTCAAAAAATTCCTTACCAAATATGCCCAGATCCGAGTGCAATTATTTGGAGATCAAGGCCATCAAGTACAGAGAGAAGTTCATGAAAGCCAGAGATATATAAAATTAGATACGTAATCTTCTCATTTTACTATTGTGCTACTCCTTTTGAATGATTTCGTAATTAACTCAAGAATCAAGTGAAAAGTTAAATTGAAAACGTCATTATTGCACAAATTGGGGTTTTTTTTTGTTCCATTTTCTTTTGTTTTTGTTTTGTCTTCTTCTATGATCGAGGACTTTTATTGGGAGCACTTGCAGAATCCATGTTACTACGTTTTCACCATTTTCAGAGTAGCTATGCTTGTCGCCCAAAAAAAAAAAAAAGTGTAGCTATGCTTGGCGCACATAATATACTTCAACATGCTATACTGAATTGCAATTTTTGATATTTTCAGTTTTTTATCCTTTCAATTGTTAGTATATATATCTTTTCCTCCTATTGCAAATTGCAAAACTGGAACTATAATTGGTACCCGTTTGCAATCTTAGCACACTTATTTGTCCATTTTCAATTTTACCCCTAGCATAAAAAGTTGTAATTTAGAGACAAATTTTTCCCAATTTGATTTTAAGGCGAAATTGGGTCACATCGTACATGTGCTTGGAAAAATCCATCTTTGGAATTGAGAGCTTATATAACTTAAACCTAATACCGCCTCAATTGAATAAGTTTTGCTTTAAGAAAATAATAATAATATATATTCTTAATTTACATGTGCATTGAGTGTGCCTACCAATTAGTCCAGAATTAACACATTTAGCTTTTTGTTTTTTTTAACCCATTTAGTTTTGTATCTTTACACTACCATTCTTAACCATATTCCAACTATTTTGTTTCCTGAATTTAGAAAAAATTACAAAATTGGCAGACTAATAATTTAATATGTACCTGTCTGTATTTTTGGAATAATAAGATTGATATTTTTAATTTTGTTCTGTAACTAGTAAAAAGTTTCAATTTAGGGAGAAAATTAATTTAATTTCAGTTAGCTTAATTGCAACTATACCTATGATGATGTAGCAATTTTAGTCCTAACTTTTTCAATTTTCTCAATCAAGTTCTAACATTTAGGGAAAATTGCAATTTTAGTCTGGTAGTATTTCGTATTTTGCAAGTTTGGTCCTTATATTTTAAAAATAAGCAACTATAGTCCTGTAATAATTGCATGTATTATTTGAAGTTTGATCCTGTCATTAAGTTTTGGACGAAAAAATCACATGTCCTGTATATGCGCACCGTTAAAGGTTGGGAATTTTGACGAAATAAATCACGTTCTCTACACGTGAATCGAGCAAGTTGAGATAGGTGCGACATATAATTAAGTTAATAAAAATTACACATAAAATGCATTACAATGGCTTGCAAAATATGCCAATATATGGCTCCAAATTCGCATATTCAATCTGGGATTATCTAAATATTCACCAATTCATCCACGAAGTAGGCCGAGAAAAATACATTTCGCTCTTTATCAATTACTGATTTAAAAAAAGAAATGCTTATCATCTTATGATTTTTCTTTCTCAGTATTAATTTATCTAAATAATACTTTTATTCTAATTATAAATCTACGGATTAGAAAGTTGTTCACAGAAAGAGTACGATTATACATCCGTACATATGATACACACTCGCATACTCTATATTTACGATTTAAAAGGTCTATTTCCACAATATAGTAATCTAAGTTACTTTCAATAAGATGTTTAAGTTGCAAAATTTATTATAAATATATTTTATTTTTGAATTACAAAATTAAACTCTAAAGTTGTTCAAAACTAATTACATTAATACTTTTTGAACTTAATTGTTTATGCACTAAGCTACTGGTATGGTTCATGAGACATACACTTTTCTAAATTTTGGACTCGTCAACATAAAATTACTTATAAATATTTTTGCACATAACAGAAATTACATCTTGCAGACAAATTAACGTTATATACAATTTAAAACAAATATACCCTAAGAAATTGAGCTACGTAGGTGCCCCAAATGATCTAATAAGGATATAAAATTAGGTTAATTAACATAATACACAATCCGTTGCAATTAGTGCAACGAAAGTTTGGAGACATGACCAAAAGTGCTCAAGAACCCTAAGAGGAAATTAGTGCAACGAAAATAGAGATCTACGGGCCTTGTAAAATCGGTATTTTAGTTTGTCAATATTTCAATACATTAATTTGATAATTAACAATCTAATCCACTAAGTATATATGAATTTGTGACAGTAAGAAAGTTTTTTTTTTTTTTTCAAATTGAAATTTGGCATCGAAATTCCCACGTGAGTAGCATGCGCCAGCAAGAAACGCTTAGCTATTGGCTGGGTCTTCGGCATGGCACATTATAATTCTGTGGTGGTTTAATTATCTTAAAAGTCATTATCATTAGCAAGATCGGCTGTAATAACTGATGACTCAAATGACAACTTAGTTTTTCTCACCGATAAGTACATATCACGCGCGCCAAGAATTTAGATGCGGAATTTGGAATAAAAATTGGCTTAAATTGTCACAGAATCATAATTATTAACTATATATAGTGAGTAAAATTGCTAATTAATATCAAATATATGTTAGAGATACAAAACAAACTTATACTAATGCATGTATTCATACATAAAAAAAGATGTATACACACACATGCGCTTATATATATTCACAAATAATTAAACCTTAATAGATGAAATCAATTTTTTGATAGTATCGATCTGGTATCGTAGAGTGTATTAGGGACGAAGTTTCTTCGTAATTTTTAGCTTGACTTTTTCGACCAAAAAAAATCTACAAGACTACGACCTAATCACGAAGAAATTATTAAATATAATTAATAAAACCTAACCTGATAAGTAACGAAATCCGACATAATTTCCTGCAATTTCCCTTATTTCTTCTGATTCCGAATAAAATATTTCTCATACAATCGAAATTAATACAACAGGAAAATATCAAATTTAAGAAAAAGAAACGAAAAGGAAATGAAAAGTCCATTGCAGAATATGTACAGTTAAGTAAAAATTCAAAGCACATGACACTTACGTAGTTAATCAATCGCGAGCTAGATGTACCAGATTATTGCACTATCTAATCCATTAATCACACCATATCAAGAATTTTATTAGAAAATATCAGCCAGACAGATTATTGAAAGAAGAGCTGTAGGCTTCCCATGGCTTGCCGCAGTATTGATCAAACTCATCTGCAATCTGTTAAAGAATCATGATGAATATAATTCATTAATGCAAGAAAATAATGATTTTTGACAAAAAAAAAATCAATGAAGTGATAGAAAAAAATGTTTCTTGTCGTGATTTCTGCAGAACTTACTTGATGGGAAAACAATCCAGCATTGTCTTGATAGTTGTCTAACATCATGGCAGATGAGTTCCATGTTGCTGAGTAGACCAAAGGATTAGGCCGAGTTTGATCCGAGTTCAAATCATGTGACTCAGTATTGGGCTGCATCGGAGCGCGGGAGCAGCTACCGTGAGATTCCGTCAAGCTTTTGCTATATATCTTTGGCTGAATTTCATTGATTACCAGCCGTCTTTTTTGACTTGTTCTCTCTCTAGCCCTCTCTCTCGCTCTTCTCCTCGAATCCTTGGCTACAGTTGCTCTAGCCGCTCTAATTTTCTTACTCCTCTTCGGTTTCGTAGGCGGCGGCGGTGGGTGTGGCTCGACAACGGCCGCGCCACCCGCCGTAGTGGTGGTTGAGTGATTAGATGAGACAACTTCACATCCATCCGAAGAAACGGAAACTGATCCACTATGTGCGGGTGCACCATCCATGTTAAAGCTACAGCTCCCTCCTCCAGTACCGTCCGATCTCTTCAGCTCTCTAATCGCCCGCTTCGCGTTCTTCAGCAACCAATCGACGGTTCTGCTTGCTTTGTCGTACCCTAGCAAATCCTGTAGGTCGAAGAATTTACGGGCAACTTCGAGAGACAATCTCATCCTTCTATCTCTCGGCCCCCGGGCAGTGTTGATTTTGCTGTGTCTGTCTTTCTTACCAAACCTCTTTCTCCCCACCGCCATCGCCGCCGTCGTCAACGGCGGCGGCTGGTATTCATCCACGGTGGTAATTTCCGTTGTTGGGACGGGGGGGTTTTGATTTTCGATTGGTTTGTGTTGGTCGAGGAATTCTAGGAATTCGTTATAAGCATCCTCGTATTCGAGGTGGATATGCGGAGAATTGGGGAAATTGAACATGAAATTATTTGAATTAGGGTCTTGGAATTTGGAAGAAATAGAACAAGAACGGTTAATGTCATTTTCGGGAAAAGGAGAATTGTAGTTAGAAATGGTGATGTTGGTGTTGGAGAATTGCATATCTTATACTTGCAACAATTGCTATAGCTAAGCTCTATGAGTGAAGCCACTCTATCCAAAGGTGTGATTGATATATATGTCTCAATATAATGACTTGAGCTGTTCGAGTTATCAGTATTGTATTGGACAAGTTAATGGTGGAGCCTCTCTAAAGTTAATATTAGGTATGTTGAACTTTTTTCATGTGAATTCAGGATTGAATTCCATATAAGCCCCTAGTTAGGGTTATATAATGACTTGTGTTGTTCGAGTTTTCAGTATTGAATATATATAATATATATATCAGTGGTAGGTATCCACCTTAAAGTTAAGAGGGGCACCCAAACTTTTTCTATATGGACTATGTGTTCCATTCCACATATGCCCCTATGGATGTATTATATCTTGTGTTATTCGAGTTTTATGTATCGAGAAAGTGAGTGGTACCAGAGAATCCTTGTTAAGATTAGATACGATTCTTAATTTTCATATATACTCAGATCTTGAATCTCACATTTATATATATGCTGGCCTCTATGATAAGATAACGACTTGTGTGGTTCGAGTTTTCAGTATTAAAGGAGTGGGCGGTGGAATCCCATATATATAATTTTGAATGAACAACTAATTAATTGTCTTCTAATGCACACTCTTATAACTCACCATATGTAGTGTTCCTACTTCCTAATTAATCTTGAAATAATTTGGCTCCCACCATTTAAAGAAAGTGATAAGATGACTACTTTTGGTTGAAAATGACAGTTAGTCTAAAGTTTAACCAGAGTCGTGTTTTTTGTATTGGCGTGATCTGTTTGATATATATTTTGTTGGTGGTGGGTGGATATATATATGTGTGGGAGCTAGAGAAAATGGGATTTTGAGAAAGACAGGACTTAGGAGGGAGGATATGTCATTACTTTTATGAGTGACATATTTTCTTGAAACTTTATATATTATTGCTCAAACATGTACCACTCATAAATCATAATCACTTTGGTTTTTCTTATAGTGATGCTCCAATTTTATTGCAGTTTAGTTTTTAGGGGTTGCATCAAACTTTCTATCCAAGTTGAAGGGTATTCTTGGTAATTAATTATGTTAGAAATAAAAATGAATATGAAAAAGGATTGTATCGTTTAAAACATAAACATTAGTATGCTCTAGCTCTTAGAAAATTATTTTGTAGGAAATAATTACCTAGCTAGGAGCATTAATAAAATTTTCCATTTAAGAAAAGAAGAACGAGTCATGACTATAAGAATAAATATCTCTAGTTATGATATATGCGCACACTTTTAAAAAATAATTGTTCAGTGTCGTGTTGGTGTCGTGTCGGACATTTTTCTAGTGATATATATTTAAAAAAAAATGTCAATATGTCCGTATCATGTATCATGCTGTGTCTGTTTCACTATGTCCATATCCGTGCATTACATATCTCTAATCTCTCAAAAAAATTATGAATGTGTTGTGTTGGAAGCAGGGCTGTAAATGAATTAAACCAGCCCTTGATTGTTCTTTGAAAAAGTTTAGATCTAGCTAAAATTAAAGTTTCTTTACCTGAAAAAATATAAAGAAGATTAAACAAGGGTAAAAGGTGATTTTAATATTTTTCTTTATTTTTAGAATTAATTAATTATTCTTTCATATAGTTATCATTAAAATAAAATAAAAAAAGAAAAAAATCCGAAATTATTATATTTCAAATTAAGGAAATTAATGGAAAAATTTATAATATTTTATAACCTTTGATAAAATAAAGTTAATGTGTAATTCTTATGATAGAATTCTTTAAAAAAAATCATATTTACTTATGTTACAAGGCATGCTTAAAGTTGTATATTATTTCTATAATTTTTACTTTTAAAATTTAGTAAGTTTAAATTTATTAAATAATCTATATTTAAAATATTTCAACTAGCTTCTAATAAACATACAAGATATATTATTTAAATAATAAAATTAAAAAGGAAAGGAGACACTTTTTTTTTTTGAAAACCGGGGTACCATGGAGTACTAGACAGCAATTTTTTTCTTCTTTTTTCTTGTATTAGTTGTTTGAATAATATATTTTTTACAGGCATAAAAAGTTTAAAGTATATATTTATAAATTATTATTTTTCAATTCATCAAAGATTTATAATTATTATAAATTTCTTGCTTAATTTGAAATCTATATATTTTGTTAATCTATTTGGCAGCCCCCGTGGCTGCCAATTAAGCAATTACCAATATTCTGAGGGGATTAAATTGTAAAAGCGGAAAGCTTACAGGACCAAAGTTATATTATTTTTCATTAATTAAAATAAAATTATAGCTAGTTACGAACTTTAATTAAGTTAGATATGTTATAATATAATATCTATCTCTCACATAGACTATGGAATGAAAAAAAAAGTACATTTTTTGATATCTCTCAAGTTCTACTTCATATTTTTTATCATCATAACTTATCATATAATAATTAAATACTTAATGTTATTTATTAGTTAGATAATATATAACTTCATTTATTTAGGTAAATATTTTATTTTAATATTAAGTACATATATGGTAACAATCAATCAATTATTTCATCTTTAGTTACTATAAAGAGATATAATGTCACCATTCATTATTTATTAAATTATTAAATCAGAAATATTAAAAATTAATCTGAAGTTCAATTTGAACTAATTTGAACAATCCTTTTTTTTTTTTTAAAAAAAAAGAGAAAAATTAAATAAGAATATTTCTAAATAACCAGATTCATATTAATTATTTTATATAAAAAATAAAAAATATATTAATTATTTTATGACTTTGATAGATTATTTTAAGAACTCCAAATTTTCTAAAATTGATTGAGGGTTTATTTTCGAGACATTGAGAAGAGCAATACGACGTGAACCTATATTTTTCATATGATGCGATGCAATTTTCTGGTGGAATATTTCCATCGGATGTGACAATTTGTAAAAATTCGTATAGTTCACAAAATAAATTATAAATTAAAAAAAATTAAATATTAAAGTGCAAAAATCATAATTCTTTCTAAAGTAAATACCGGCCCATTGCATCTATATCATTAGGATTTCTCAAGATGGAAACATAATTAGATTGCATTAATTAGGTAGTGCATAATCCATATATAGACTATAGTGCACAATGAATATGATCTTGATCCCTCCCCCCCCCCCCCCCCCCCCCCCCCCATGATCTAGTCTAGTTATAAGAACTAAAGATGAATCAAAAGAAAAAAGGAAAAGAAAGAAAATGGTGTGTCCATTGTGAGTGGTGTAAAGCTAAGTCTCAACTGGGGAAATTCTAGAGCAGAGCGTGTTTGGAGGACGAAAGCGAAAGGAAGAAATTAATAATATTGCAGCTGGAATTGGAATTGGAAATGGAATTGGGATTAATTGATGAGTGGACAGGAAGCACTTGTTCACGTGATGAAAGCAGCAGCAGGGTCAAGCTGAAGCTATAAGCCAACCCTATAATTGTCATATATAATTTCAACATTTTAATTTATATATATGGATTAATCTTGAAAATAATTAATTAAATTTATATATATGTATCGTCCTCGTCGTCGTCATCATGCCTCATTTACAGTGACTCCCTCTTTAATTTGTTTCTCTCTCTACAGATCTCTCATATTAATTCTAGGGTTTGAAATTCCACGTACGTGCAACAGTCTCAGCATAAAGGGACAATTATATGGTATTATCTTATGTGTGTTAAACTAGCCAAGGGCCCTCGCCTCCTCTGCCCAATTCGCTTTTGACTGTCCTGCTGCCTTCACTACATGTCGCTTTCACCAAAAAGAGAACCCTCATTTCTCCCAATCTCTCTCTATCTCTCTCTCTAAAACCTAATTAATATCTAAAATGAATGTATATGTCTGTGTCTGTATGTACATATCTGGGTTTCTCTAAAACCTAATATCTAATTCATTAAAAGGGTTTTTTCGTTTTTCTTCATAAATTTAAATTAGGGTTCTTTAAAGAAAAATGAAATAAAAATGAATTAATAGGAAAATGAGAGAGATATTTTGCTTCGATCACTTTCTGTCAGTACTCTAATGATGTATCCAGGACAGTCAAGAAATGCAAATTCATTAAAAGGGCTTCTTCTGTAATTTGATATATTAAAAGGGTTCTCTAAAAAAACGAAAATTAAAAAGAACCCTTGTAATAAATTAGTAGAAAAATGAAAAGGGTTGTTTTGATAAGTCAAGAAAAGTTGGCAAATTTTGTGCTTGTACTTGCTACTGATGAGTTCTTGAACATGACCACCTCTGTAACCCTAGCCAATAGGCGCCAATCACCTCTCAAAGTGTATATAATGCTGTTTTGTGGGTGATGAGTACTGAAGAAATTAGGAATTGGCAATAGTCCTTCAGACAATTGAAAGCTCTGCTCTCTCTCTCTCTCTCTCTCTTATCTAGAATTCTAGCTTTTTGGAACTGAACTGATGTAGTACAAGTCCACTATATATGTATTATTTGAGTTTCTTTCCATATATACATGCCGCAATTGCAGCAAAATTTCACTCACTCCTGTCTTCCAATATATATTTTGCCATTTTTTCTTTCGAAGCCCTAGCTAGCTGATCGAGCCTGAGCTGATTAAGATGGATGGCCACCACAATTTGTCCTGCATACTTAGACCGCCATTATTACAAGGACCACAAGAAATGGTGGTCATGGGTCCGACGTCCTTCTTAGGTTGCTTTCTGATATTTTACTAGATAACTACGAACAAAAAGATGATGATAATGAATATTGTACCATACAAGGTTGCTGATAGTGAAAGCAGATAATAATTAACCCTAGCTAACAAAAACAAAATTAATAATATAAATGTTTTTAAGAAAATAAATTATATTAATTAGTGCTTTCATATCCGCCTCTTACTTCGACCAAGATATTATTCACAAAATTCTATTCACATAAGTACATCACTTATTGTCTATATAGTTCTATACGATATATGTTGTTTTTTATACGTGCAACGCATCTCATCTCACTCTATATAAGCGAAAAGACAACACATTAAAAAGTGGTTATACTTTAGGGTAATTACATATAACCATTTAGGTTTGCTAAAAAAATCCGAAACACTATCAAAATCTTCAAATCATACAAATATATACTCCCTGAGAGAGGGTATTTGTAAGATTTCACTTATATTTTTATATTTTCAGGGGTTATTTGTAAATTTTTCAAATTCAAATGATATTTCGGATTTTTTAAGCAAAACTAAGGAGATTTGGGTAATTGTCCCTTAAAATTTTTATTAGTATATATTTTTCAGAAAGTTCTATATATATATGTTTGTACAACACTTAAGATTCAAATATTCTTTTCTTTTTTTCATAAAGCAGTAGTTTTTCTTTCTGCATATAAGTGCGAAAAGACTATAATAATGTTCTTTTTTTTTTTATATACCCCTTTTTGTTTTTATATCCTCCTATTCTTAAACAACAAACTTAAATATTCACTCTAAAGCGTATAGACAAAAAGTGTGTTTGGAGTGTTTCGTGTCAGATATATATATACCGTGTCTGATACTTCTCTAATATAAAATATTATAAAAATTTATATTATCGTACATATATATCTGTATCGTATCACATTCATATGTATGGCGGGGTTAATTTGGAGGTAGTTCATTCAGGACTTTTGGGGTAATACCAAAAGCCAATAAAGATAAGAATCACCAGCTAGCTTTTAACCACAATGATGATGCCTTGTACCATATTTCTCCCACACTTTCTGAAATACATTTGAACTTGGTCTTTTAGGGGATGAATCATCTTTCACGCTGGGAAAACACATCAATTATATATGCCTTTAATTTGTGCTTGGGATAATTTTATGCTGTGTGAAGCACACATGCATCATACTAGGGATTCTTTATTGCACCTATGTAAGCATATTCGACCAAAAAAAATATAAATAGTTTAAGGTTTTTCACCTAAAGTAAATTATTAAATTACCGAAAAAAATAGAAATTTACTTTTTAAAGTATAGTATAATATAATTTCAGGGGGAAAATTGCAAAAATCTGATACCATATAACCCCAGTTAGTGTTTTTGAGACATGGTTTTTGCCATGACAAATTAGTGATCTTGTAACTAATCCCAAAAAAAATTGCATTTTAAGGAATTAATTTTCTTGCCAAAATCACCCTGAAAATCACGTGGGAGCTGCACGTAACCTCTGAAAAATGGCCAGCTGAATTTTAAACTGATGTGGCCAAACCACCCTAGACAACGATCAGCTGGTTTTTGCCAGCTTAATTGCATTTTCTTCATTAAAATTAAAAATTGTAAAATATTTACACAGTTAATTCGTTGCATTTCGAGTACCATTTAGAGCTAGTTTCCTCCATTGGATTTTTATCCCAATAAATTAGTTATGTATTTATTAGCAATTTATAATTTAATTAATGTAGTGTTTCTTTACCTTGCTTATCAATAGACAAAATAACAACTACTCTTCTACTAGATTATTATCCATAATGATAACCCAGTTAGTCTAAGGCTCACCTCATTGCACAAGACCCTAAGTAATTTCAAGTAAACATGTTTTATAATTTATTATATAACCTATCTAGCATAATCTAAGCAAATAAACGACCCCTTAGTAGCTCCCAACTTCCCTAAGTTCTAATTAAACGGAAACAGCGTAAAATTAACTAAAGCAATCGTCCGTTACAATTAATTAATTTCATTTACTTTATTTAGGTGGATCATCCAAAAAACCAAAACTAAAATCAATACTGTGGCCTATCTTATCAAGAACATCATCAACTCACGAGTTACAACTCCGTCTAATATGTTGAAGTTTGATATCTCACAGAATTAAAGTCACATATACACTTTGCAATCATTGATCAGATTATTCAATGGATCGATAATCTTGTATAAACACGGACGCGACAAGATTCAAAACTACTTGAGAATCGATTTTAATTCACCTCAAGTATTCGTACTCTACGCTCCCAAGGGATTCTAAGACCCTCTCGCAGCTGACCGATAAGCTCGGCCACTGTGACAGAGGGATCCCTAAGCTTCATGGAAAATCCCAAGATCCATTTGCCGCGATCATCTCTAAGAACCCCGTCAGCTTCCGCTGATTTAATATGCGAGAAAAAAACTAATTTCTACGATTGTTGGTAAATGGAAAATATAAATGTTAATGAATAAAAATCAGTCTCTTAACATTTTTGTCCACATTTGTTCTATTTTTCCTCCATTTTTATATGATAAATTATTTAATTTTAATTTATTAATATAAAGTCTTGTATTATATGTGTCAAGAATAACCACTAATACACTTGCAATCGCACATTGAGGGGTGCGATTGGAGCTAGGGATGTCCAATGGCTTGGATTCGGACCGATATTAAAAATTCGGATCAGATTCTATAATTCGATCGCAGATCATATAAAATCCAGATACCATCAGGTCCAGGTTCGACGCTAAAACAGCTTATCTAGATGTCTCAAGTTTGAATTCCCCTAAGAACGTAACTGTAAACAGTTATTGATGGGAAGAGTTTTTTACTTAAGTGGTATGACCCGATCATTACAAAACAACACATTCTTCAATGATGGATTTTTAGTGATGGAGAAAATTTTGTCACAGGTTCTTAAATTTGTGATGGAATAGTAATGGAATAGAAAATAGAGGAAAAATAAGCTTGTTTTTTGTAAAATTTTCATGTAATTTGTGATGGACTTTATATCCATCATAAAATAAATCAGTGACAAAGTATATAGTGACAGATTTGTGTGAGATAAAATCCATTACAGAATGTATTTTTTGATGGATTTTATTGACTTTGTGATGAAATACTTTTTTGTTAGTGAAGGGTTTTTATCTTGTAATGTACGCAACCATAATATATGTTTATATTTATATATACTATGTCTAAATATACCCGAAAAAATAAAAAGTCTCTGTATATTTGGTAGGGCCGATTTATAGGTTTATTGAAACCTGGCCCAACAATATTTTCCTTGCCAATGGGCCGAAATGAGTATCTTAAATTCTGGATCCACAATAATTTAGATGTCCAAAAATAAAATAGCCATATTTGCTATTATAATAGTAATATTAATATTATTTTCAAATTCTTAACCAAAAAAAA
Source organism: Verbena officinalis (assembly GCA_958496215.1). Classification (NCBI taxonomy): domain Eukaryota; kingdom Viridiplantae; phylum Streptophyta; class Magnoliopsida; order Lamiales; family Verbenaceae; genus Verbena; species Verbena officinalis. Next base: position 6,985,939 of record OY292385.1, read on the forward strand.
TAATATTATTTTCAAATTGGTGCGAGATAAGGATATTCACAACCATTCACTTGAGTTGATTATTGAGAGATTGCAGACTCCTCCTGCGTATACTTTGGCATGTAAGTTTTGCTCATGTTAAAAAAGAAAAGAACAGAACAGTGAACAAGCTTGCTAAGATGGGTCACGATATGTCAAAAAATATGGAGTTGTTGTAGCACCCCAAAGTGATCTGATGTTGGGGCTCCCGTTCCCATCGAAATTTAAATGAAAAAATATTTGGTTTATAAGTTGTAGCCCAAAATTTGAGGAAAAAAAAACATTTAAATTAAATCTAAAAATGATGGTTCAAAATTTTGTTTAAAACTCTCTTTAACTTGTTAGTTAAGTTGACAAGCAACTTTGTTGACGTCTTGATTTTTGACCATCTTTGTTTCTCTCTCAATCTGAGGTCAATTGCCAATTGCCAAACTCCAGGCAAATTCGTAATCTATATTAAATGATAAAATTCGCGGAAATGGAAAATTTCAACGAATAAATCAAAACCTTCTGATCTTCGCGTAAGCATATCTTGAATTTTTTAACGCTTATTGTTGAAAATTATTCAACCTGGACTACAGTGTTCGATTTCGGGAAAGCCACCGCTTTCTCGTTGATGCATGATGGGATTATTTTCCAATATATGCGGCTGCTTGAAGCGGCTGAGAGCTACTAACGACGCCGCCGCCACCGCAGACGACGGCGAGGATGATTCTTCCACTTTGTTCTTCAAGCTTGAGGCGCTGCAGATTGCTACTAATTTCTTCTCCGAATTGAATCAGCTGGGTCACGGCGGCTTTGGGCCGGTCTACAGGGTAAGCTTCTATGGATGTTATCGTTACTGTGTTGAACATCCATCAGAACTACACCAATTCGTTGTATGCGAGTCTGATTTTTTAATTTATTTATTTTTAGCTCCGCTTTTAAATTTTCAATTTGATCTTCTCATTCTAATTCGTAAGTACAAAACCTATTTTGAATCTGTTTGAAATTGAACATTATTTCCCCCTAAGCCGACTCGATTTGTTTATAGGCTACAGCACCGGAGGTTGTGAGTTTGCTTGAATAGTTTGACAGTTCAGTGAAGACCAAGTCGTAGTGATTAAATGAAGATTAACTACCTAGCTGGCTGGGTAGCTGGGCAGAGAAACAAAAGAAAAGGCATAAATGCCTCATAATATAATCTTAACTGCAGTGTGTTTCCATATCAACTTGGCATATGTTTTTGGAATAATTACAAACACACACACCCACCCCCACCCCCCAAAAACAGAGGTTTGACTGTTTAACGAAAGACACCCTCAAACCTTGATAATTACAAAAGCCACCCTGATTCAACGATTGTCAAAGATTTCCGATTAGTTTGAGGGCGGTATTCATTATGGTTTGCAAACCTCAGGGACTATTTCGTAATAGACCCATGATTTTTTAAACATCAGTGAAATCAGTACTATGTGATTTCTAATTTTCTTCTCAACTCTCAAAAGCATAATGGCATTATTGAGATTTCTTCATTGAAGAATGAGGTTAGGGTTCAAGATAATGTTACTGTATATTAGGAGTGCATATAACCTTGGTAGTTCTGTTCATGGAGCAAGAGCAATAAGTTTTGGGTTTTTCAGTGAAGACGGTTACATTGCCAGTTGAATTATGAATTCTGAATTGAATTTTGGCTATGCTTGTTTCATGTGCGTTGTACAATTTTTTGGCGGTCAATCTTATGATATATCAATTATGGATGTTGATAAGATTCATCCATTCACTTTAGGACAGCATAGCCTTATCAATATTGTAATTATGAACAATCTATAGCTTTTCATCTTTTTTCATGGAATATGGGTCCTCCACAAGTACTCGAGTATTAGTCGTTTACGTTTTATCTATTTTTAATTCAGGGATTGATGTCAAATGGTCAAGAAATAGCTGTGAAGAAGTTGTCCTTGAATTCAAGACAAGGCCTTAAGGAATTTATAAATGAGGTAAAATTGTTGCTGAGGGTTCAGCATAGAAACTTAGTCATGCTGCTAGGATGCTGTGCTGATGGGCCTGAAAAGATGCTTATCTATGAGTATTTACCAAATGGGAGCCTCGACTACTTTCTTTTTGGTACTTCTTTTTACTAGAAAATTACTTTTATCCCTACATAGAAAACTTGGGAAACTTGACATTAATTACCAAATTCCCCCTTTTCAGACAAAAAGAAGTCTCCACTATTGGATTGGAGAAGAAGATACCGAATAGTGAAAGGCATTGCAAGAGGTCTTCTTTATATGCATGAAGAAGCCCCTGAAAGAATAATCCATAGAGACATTAAAGCAAGCAATATTTTACTTGATGATGAGTTAAATCCAAAAATCTCGGATTTTGGTTTGGCTAGGTTGTTTCCAGAGGACGCGACTCATGTAAATACATTTCGGATATCTGGAACTCAGTAAGCAGTTAGCTGTCATCTCTTAATTCCTTAAAAGTTATTTTCGTTGGACATTTTTGTTCAAATATTTATGAAAAAACTGGTGTTTATTGAATGCAGTGGTTATATGGCTCCTGAGTATGCAATGCATGGTTATCTATCTGTGAAGACCGATGTGTTTAGTTTTGGGATCTTGGTTTTGGAGATTGTTAGTGGAAGGAAAAATCATGATAGGTCTTTCGGTGCTGAAAAGGCTGACCTGTTAAATGATGTAAGTATCAAAGAAGTTCTCTCTCTGGCTCTGTGATTTCTTCCTATAAAAAGGCCGCAGACGAGCCAAACTGAGCTGAGCTTGGGCAGAACATTCAGGCTCGAGCTTGATGAACTTGCGTTATTGGGCCTCAGCTTGAGCTTGAGCTCGGTCACTAAGCTCGAATTTTCAAGTAATGTGAGTTATTTTGAGGTTGACCCAAATTGAAATTGAGCTCAAAAATTTTAGGGCGAATTACCCAAACCCCCCTGAGGTGTTGAAAAAAATAAAAAGTTGAATTTATTTTATCTTAGCTTTTTTTACAATTTTACAATTATATATAATATGATATGAAATATATTAGTAATATACACATATAAATCACTTATATTATTGTGTAATACTCATAGTCATATGTTTATATTAATAATGTAACATACATATTTACTTTTTTCCAAGACATATATACATTAATAATATAAAAAATACTATCTAGGTGGCTTGCATACCTCAAGCTTAGAGACAGTTGGTCCGAGATCGACTCAGAGACATGCTCAAGATCTCGTGAATCCACTCAAATCGTTTGCACCTCTATCCAAAAAGAACATAAGCAGGGACGTGAGGCACACCCTCGAATTTTTAGAAGACCAAGTCATATATACACTTATCAAACCTAAGCATTTCCCCCAGTCTAAAGTGACAAATTTCTTTCGATATATTAATTATTTTTCCTTCAGCCCACCAAATTTAAATTTCTGGTTCCGTTCCTAAGCTTAAGCTTATAATCATAGTACCATCAACTTAAATTTAACGTCCTCTTCTTTGATTCTGATTGGTTGCACCTTATTCAATGATATTCATTTTTACAGGCATGGACATCATTTCAAGACGGTAATGCAGTGAACATAGTTGATGCAAGCCTCGATAACTATCTTCCCGATGAAGCGATAATATGCATTCAATTGGGATTGTTATGCTGTCAAGCTAGCGTTGCAGATAGACCAGATATGAATTCTATTCATCTCATGCTATCAAGTGATTCATTTACTTTACCTAAACCTGGAAAACCCGGAGTTCATGGCCGTGTAGGCCAATGGACAACTACTAGTTCAACCCCTTTTACTAACAATACTTATGCTAGTAGCACACAAACCGGTTTAACCAAGGCTTCATCAAGTAGTATTTTAGCTGAGGAGTATTCGAGGAATTCGATGTCGTATTCGTCCATGAATGAAGGTCGATAAACGGGATGATGTTAATGTTTATTAAGTTTGATGGTATGGTTATTTTTTGTGTAAATTTATTATTCATGGTATGCTGTAGAGAGTTTCTTTTACATTGTAGTGAGTTTAAAGTATGGTTATTTTTTATTTTTTTTATTTAAGGTTCTATTCTTTATCTTGCTCATTCAATTCTTCTGTTGTGTGACATGTAAGAGAGAACTGTGGATTTATTCTGTGGGGTTTGTGTGGTAGGACTTCCATTAATTTCCTGGAAATGGTATCACTTTTGTTCGAAAATTTGGTCCCATAACTATAGGCAAATGACAAATTAAGACCATTCCTTTTAATTTTGGCAATTTATGACTATAACTTCTGAAAATTAGTAATTCGAGGACATGAAATTTTGCCGAATTTTGCAAAATCGTCCAGAATCAGTCACATGACCGTGATTAACAAATTGTAATGCATCATTTATTTTATTTAAATATTTCCCATAAGTTGCAAACCACGCGGCATGTATGAATTTCTTGATTTGTTTCTGCTATGTCAAAGATGCGACTTTGACAAACTCGTCTCTTTCCTTCTACGTACTTATCATCCTAATCACAAATAAATCTTAAATTAACAAATCACAAAGTTACATCACAAACGATCATTCCATATAGAGGATCACATTGGATACTAGTTAATAACTTGTAGGTTATGATGCATTGATGCTTGTAAAAAAATCACCGTGCATTGTAACATCGTGTTAGATACATGTGTCCGACACCTATCTTGCAGTAAATGTCACAAAAATTCCACCGTATCTATGCCGTGTCCGTCCATCGCAACTCGTGAGATGACTTTCATTTGTCACCTTCTGAAACAATGGTGCTGGATAAACCTTGTGCTAATATTACATCAAATAAGTCAAAAACAAACGAATGAAACAAAGATTCATAAACCATTAACCTTTCATTTTGGATAAGTTCCTTGTTATTAGACACCGACTTTCAATACCCAGCCCCTATAAATAACCACTTCACAATGCCTTCTCTAATTCACACACAGGCAGAGCCTATTTTTCTTCTGTTACCACTACTAATACCATATTACTATTATTTGCAAGAATGGCAACTGGAGCTATTAATCAGAGTGAAGGATCGCAGAACAGCCTTGAGATCGAGGATGTCGCTCGTTTTGCAGTCGATGAATACAACAAGAGCTCCCCATCAACTTGCTATGACGAAGAAGCCATAAGGAACAAACAGAGATTCCCAAAACCCCACAGCTATAGTGCATCCAGTACAAAGTTACTTTCCTTGGCTTGCGAGATGTTTGGAAACCTAATGAGGTCAAGTGACATACACATGTAAATGTAACTCAGTCTGTGCAAACAAAATGCCTGAAAAATGTATTATCGTGCATGAGAATTCATGCTAAAGTAGTTACATTTCTATATTGACCTGACGCACACTGACTTCAATGATATTAGAAATTAGAATTGCGGGAAGAATGATAGTAAATGAACAACATTTACATGATTGGCGAGATTTTATGCAAATACTGTTAATGCAACCACATGCGGAAACCTACCATTTCTAATACATTTCGATAATTTTGAAAAGTGTTGCTTGTCAAAAGTAAAGCCACAATCAACCAGAAGGGGCACCACTAGATAACATTTAACATCAGAAGCTATTAGAAAAAGGAAATTCAAGCATATAATATATAGCTACGACCACAGATGCAAACTAAATTTAGTCAAGTACATAAAGGGAAAAACCGCTCCAGTTTCACTTTATGCACCCATTATAGTTGTATAGGTAACTAAGTCCAGTTTTATCAGATAATTCCACAATTTTCAGAACCCTATGGATTCATCATTCTCTCTATTCAACATAAAACCAGTTTCAATCGATAGGTGCTACCACAGAAACTGGAGATTTATGGAAAAGTTTGACGTTTAACACATTAATTCAATCCAGGTCATTTGCATGCAGCGTAAAATTGGAAATTAAAGGCAACAAACCACAAGAAAAATAGACAACCAGCGGAACAAGAACAATCATGTTTGAGAAATACTCTTACAAGCACAGAAACATAAGAGTCCAATCTGCTTAAGTTTTCGCATATCAAGTTGATGGTATCCCACATCTCACATTCCGTCCACTGAGAACCATCTTGTTTTATTTCTGGAAGTTTTACAAACATCAGCGGAACTGAATAGCTTCCATCCACCGATGACCCACTCTGCACACCAATTGAACAATGAACGTTTTGTTGGGGAAAAGCATGAAATCAAGAATTATGGCTGCAGCATCTAACAAGGCTGTTTGACCCTCACACAACAAAGATTGCACAGTAAATATATGGGAAATAATATTTCAGCAGGTAGGAAGTAATTTATAGGAGCTAACAAACATTAGTTATATATCAATGACTTACAGGATGGTTTGCATGAAAATGGCCGATGGATGCCTCCAATTTCAAAAATAGATCATTGACAGCAGCTAATATTGCGGGCAATGACTTCTCTGGATCCTTAACCAGATCCCCTCCATTTTTGTCAACCTCCATATAAACGTATATCCATTGTCAACTACATAAGAAATTTTTTTGATTCCAATATCTTAAAAGATTCACAGAAAAATGGCCAATCTTATGGTACGGATAAATTCACAGAAAAATGTATGAACCATCATCATTTAGTACAAACAACATATGCCATGAATCAAAGTATCTAACCTTGGCCAAATATGTAGCTAGAAAGTGTCTTAAACTAGTCAGAACAATAATCCTCTCAGATATATGAGATGATGCTGAAGAATAGAGATTCGGCAAGCTTGAACCATCAGTAAAATAATCGCGCATCAGTTGAAGAGAACCATTTATAAATGCACCAGGCCCTCTTTCGCATATGATGAAGTATGCTTTCCGAGCATTTGATCCCTGCAATGTGAAATTGCATTGGCCTCAAAATTATGTTGTTACACAATGAATTCTAATTTTCACCGCATTACAAATTCTTGATCATGCTGACCTCAGATCTGGACTGCCAAAACGCTAAATTCTTCTGGATATTGTGCAAATTTTGAAGTGTGTACTCTATAATATCCTCCAACATAATGAACCTGCATGTGGAGCAAGGACAAAGTCTGGATTCACAAACCTTGACTGTATCCGATTTCAGCCCAATGAACAAATGAGCACAAAACTACCCAAAATGCTGCTGTAAGTCCTTAAAACACTTAAATAACACGGTTCTTAAGTCAAATTAAGATTCGTGTCCCTAGTTTTTCAACAGAAATATCTGGCGCCCAACATAAGTCAAACTAACATCGGTAACATAATCACGAAAACAATAACAACTGAGTGATAGAGAATTCATACGCAGACGACGGGTCGAGTGAAGCAGTAGTTGCGCAGACGGCAAGGGCAGGGGGAGGCAAGTCTTCCTGCGGCGCCGTTTTGAGGATCCATTTAATCCATTGAAGTTCACGATCCTCAAGAGGAAACTGTCCGAACTAATTGAAACAGGGAAGAAACCTTTGAGGCGCTTGTGGAGATAGTTGGAGTAGAATGAGACTAAAGCTTTCAAGTTATTTGGTGGCAATGGTGACTCGTTCCCCGGAGAAACCTCCATTTTCGCAGCACCAAGCTCGATAAACCCCCAACCTCTTCGCGTGTGGGAAACATAAATTTCTGAAAAGAGGAAGCCGTTAAATTGTTTTCCTGTTTCTGATTAATAAATAATTAATTAATTTCTGAAAAGCCGACGCGGTAAATTGTTTACCTGTTTCTGTTTAATAAATAATTAATTAATTTCTGAAAAGTGGAAGCCCGTAAATTATTTTCCGGTTTCCCAGTAATAAATAATTAATTAATTTCTGAAAAGCAGAAGCTGGTAAAATATTTTCCGATTTCTGATTAATAAATAATTAATTAATGTCTGAAAAGCGAAAGCCGGTAAATTGTTTTTCGGTTTCTTATTAATAAATAATTAATTAATTTCTGAAAAGCGTAAGCCGATAAATTGTTTACGGGTTTCTAATTAATAAATAATTAATTAATTTCTGAAAAGAGAAATCCGGTACATTGTTTTCCGGCTTCAGAAATGTATTTTTCTATTGGGCCGAAGAAGCCCATTACAATCTATTAGCCCTTTTAGTGGTCCAGCAGGGCCCTTGAAGGCTTTGTTTAGAAACTAATCCTTGTCCCTTGATTAGTAAAATTTAGAAGGAATTGCGGGTATGTTTGAAAATTCTATAGCTTTTGAAAAAGTTAAATAAAAAATTAAAGTTAAAAAAAAATGCAGTAGTATAAGTAAAAAGTGTTTGAAAAAAAAGAAGTTAAAAGTTAGGAGAAAAAGTAATTGAATGTTTGGAGAAAAATTTGAGAATCACTTATAATTTTAATAAAGCTACTAATTAAGTGTTTTTGAATTCTAGCTTATTTATGCTTTAATTTAGGAGGAGTTGGGAATATTTGGAAAACCCAGAATCACGTACTTCTAGATTCTAGCTTATTTTTGCTTAAATTTAACAGAAATTGGAAGTGTATAGAAAATTAAGAATAATGTAAAGAAGCAATCTATTACCAATAGCTATGTTATGGTTTAATAAGGAGGAAAATTGTGTTGGTGGAAAAATGAAAATGGAAGACAACTTGGAAATAGCAAAACTGTGCATGAAAAGTTATAGAGCATGTGACACATTAATTTGAAGTATTTAGGTAACAACGGCAATTTAAGACCGCAACTTCTGAAAATTGGCAATTTGAGATCAAAATTTTCGCTGGATTTTATCATGGGATAATTACACTTACACCCCTTGACTTAGAGGAAAATACAGCAAGATTCTCTTAACTATTAGAGATTATAGAGACAAATAGTCTTCGTTTTCAAATTTCTCTGACAAATAGTCTTCGTTCTGTCGCCGTGGCTGCCTATTGTATCTGGTCTGTATGCGCGCCTTAGCTATCCCTTTTTTTAAAACGAATTTATAGGATATATGTAAATGTGATTTGTGATTGGTTTCCAAGTCCATGCCCTTCAGGTGTAAACGACAGAAGGAGAAATGAGCGAAGTGATTAAGTTGTTGTTCGGTTAATAAAATATTAGCATCTACTTGGAAACAAGAAAATTACTAACGGCAATACCTAAGTGTTAGACAAAGTCATAGTCGATAAGGGTGTCTCTATAATTTCAAATAGTAGGAGGGTGGAGGGTCTTGCTGTATTTTTTCCTAAGTCTAGGGGGTGTAAATATAATTATTCCAATTCTTAAAGTTGAAATTTCAGTTAGCAGTGCTGCCATTAGTGGGATTTGACCCTCTAATTATGAGATAAGAATCCCTTTAAATGAGACTGTTTATTTATAGGTATTCCAATATGGGATATTTTACGTCTCTCAATTCTCAAATTATTTTTCATATCAGGAAAATATTAAATAGGTTATGCAACTTCATGCCTTTTTAACTGTTGGATGGTTTGCTTCTTAAAGCAGTAGACAAACTCTTTAAAATTCATCCTTAACAAATTCACTATATACTATCTTTTAGTAATTACACAAAAACACCACATTCCATGTTCCATTAGCCAAAGAAACCCTCAATTTACTTTTTACAAACAATAAAAGCTTCTATCAACTAAAAAGTGTTTCTTCTGTATTTCTACATTGCAATCTATAAAAACGGAGGATAGTAACATAAAGCTAAACACACATTACAGAAAAATGGATCCCAAAATTGTGCAGAAAATAAAACCATATTTTCTTGCGGTTTTATTACAATTCGGTTTAGTGGGGTTCAGTACGATCGCAAAGTCGGCTCTTAACAAGGGAATGAGCCATTACACGCTTTCAGTCTACAGAAACGCTATTGCTACAGTTATAGTAGCACCTTTTGCCTTAGTTCTAGAGAGGTATATGTGTGTTTTTTCAGTGTGAATTATGAAGAGAGAGATCGAGAGATAATATTTGGGATAATTACAAAAAATCCTCTAACGTTAGGTTAGGTCTTTTTTTTTTTCTGAAAACCTGAAACCTTAAAATATTATAAATATTTCCCTGAGGGAGATAAGTGTAATATTACAAGGTTTTAGAGTGTTTTCCGTAAACGGCCAAGCCTGGGGTTCGTAAGTGGCCCTATAATATTTTTCATTTTTGTTGCTGAAAACAGGAATATAAGGCCAAAATTGACGTTCTCTTACGTACAAGATAATACTATTGGCATTACTGGAGTAATATATACTCTCAAGTCTCATCCCTATAGTTTTTTTAATGTGTTTTTATTATTTTTTTGATTATTTTTTTATTATTTTAAGTCGTTGTTACAGGCCCGTTATGGATCAGAATCTATACTACGCAGCACTGAAGTACACAACTCCAACTTTTACAGTAGCCATGTGTAACATTATTCCTGCGCTAACCTTTCTATTGGCTTGGTTACTAAGGTGCTATGTTTACAAATTACAAGATTCTGCTAAACTACAAGCCGTGACCCTATTAATCAAAATATTATACTTAGACCCTATAAGAGTTTCAGAATCACAATTTTAAGGATTCCGTCAAAAGTCTTAACGGATATTCCTAACTAAAAAACCTAAAAATTGGATACTTTTGTAATTATGAAAATTCTGCAGGATGTAAGTGTAATATTTTGACTAAGAGAGTCACGGCTTCTAGTTTGTATGTATTTTATTTCTCAAAACTTCAAAATTTTGATTGTATATGTGAATGTTGTAGGCTTGAAAGAGTGAATATTAGAAAATTACGAAGCCAGGCGAAGATTGTAGGAACTATAGTAATTGTTGGTGGAGCTACGATTGTGACTCTTATAAGAGGGTCTGTTGTTGGGCTTGCCTGGACCCACAATTCTCAAATTGCTGAAAAAGCCCAACAAGATGATCCAGTCAGGGGAGCTCTCATGGTCACAGCAGGCTGTCTCTGTGCCTCCATCTTCCAAATTCTACAGGTAATAATGAATTGGGCGAATTAAAGACAGTACCCTAACGTTTTCCCATATTACAAATATCCCCCTCTGATTTCAAAAATTACATAAAACGCCCTGAGGTTTCAACCAATTACAAAAATCTATCGGAAAGTGTGTAAAGATATTTATGCCCCTAACCTCCGTATAAACGGCTATATCTTCCAATTCTCAAAACTTACGAAAAAACCCTGTACCTATACAAAATAATGATACGACCCTTTAAGTTTTTAGATACTAACAAAATACCCCCTGAGGGAAAAAAGGTATTCTGGGAAAAAAAAAACAATTAACGGAAACGTGACCGAAACCATAATTGCTGTGAGACAAACATCACGGGGTTTCTGTAATTTCTGAAAATAGAGGGAGTATTTTGTAGTTATGGAAAACCACAGGGGTACTGTATGTAATTTGCCCGTAATGAAATCCATTAGTCAAGATTCTCCATTTCTGCACACATTAATTGGTACATTTATATTTATATGGCGAAAACTGCATGCAGGCAAAGACATTGAATTCATACCCAGCCGGACTTTCATTGAGCGCTCTGATTTGCATGGCGGGTGCGTTGCAAGCCGCGGCGTTGCTGAGAGGAAAGTACGCTGACCTTTGGTCTATAGGATGGGATACTAGACTTCTAGCTAGTGTTTACAGTGTAAGATGATGTTATTTATATATATGTTCATTTTTTTTTTCATAAATGTGTATGATTTTTGGAAGAGAATTAGTTAATGACGTTTTTTTGGTGCAGGGAGTGATATGTTCTGGAGTGAATTACTATCTTCAAGGATGTGTAATGAAGGAAAAAGGACCGGTTTTCGTTTCTTCATTTATTCCCCTGAATATGGTCCTTGTTGCGATTATGAGTTCATTCTGCATTGTAATGATCTGTTTTCAAAGGGGATATTTGTAAGGTTTGGATGGTTTTTCAGATTTTTAAGCAAACCTCAGGGGGGTTTGTGTAATTATCCTTATATTATATTATGCAGGTTTGGATTTAATTACACTTGCTTAAACAGGTTGCTGAAATTGCAGGGTAACAGGAGCTATCGTGATTATTGTTGGGTTGTATTTGGTGTTATGGGGCAAGAGTAAAGACACCCGAACCAGAAATTATTTGGTATTTGTAAGGTTTGGATGGTTTTTCAGATTTTTAAGCAAACCTCAGGGGGGTTTGTGTAATTATCCTTATATTATATTATGCAGGTTTGGATTTAATTACACTTGCTTAAACAGGTTGCTGAAATTGCAGGGTAACAGGAGCTATCGTGATTATTGTTGGGTTGTATTTGGTGTTATGGGGCAAGAGTAAAGACACCCGAACCAGAAATTATTGATCAAGGAAAAGTTGTCCCTGAAAATGGCGATTTAGATGTCTCCAAGGCAGCAATATCAGGCGATCACGTTGTTTAAGTAAACAAAATTTCCTCATATATTTTCAGTGTACAAGCAGATTAAGATAATACCAAAATAAATGAAAATCTGGATTCTTTGTTTCTAGTGTAATATCCTAGTAGTGAAAGTTCATTTCATGTTCGATATAATACCACAGAAACAACAAGATTAAACAAAGCAAAATCAGAAGTATTTTGACAAGTTCCACTTCTATTACCAAAAGAAGCATTATTCTCTTAATTCTTTTAAGGGAGTGTTTGCAAACTCTAAAGTCGTACTTATATGCGCTTTTAGCTTAACAAAACAGAATGGAGTGTTTCACTTTCTTGCTTTTGCCTAAAATAAGCTAGAAGCTCGGAGTACCTTTGGGGATGCTCTTTTCAGCTTCTAGATTCATGAGGGTGAATTATATACAATACCCCTGTGGTTATCTATAACTACAAATTACTCCCTCCATTTTCAAAAGATACATAAAACTCTTTGAGGTTTCAAACAATTACAAAAATCTAACAGCCGTTAGGGTTTCAGTACTTGGTTTTTTTTGTAAGGTTTTGACAATGGGCAAATATAGCTGTTTACAAACGTTAGGGGCATACACTTCTTTACACACTCTCGGTTAGATTTTTGTAATTGTTTGAAACCTAAGAGAGATTTATGTAATTTTGTGAAAACAGATGGGTATTTTGTAATATTAACAAACCTTAGGGGTAGTGTATGTTATTATAAAATTCATTTTTATATTATTTCCTGATGTGTTCTACTAATGCAATATAGAGCATTTGAGCCACGCCACCATATTTTATTTTGCACACATGAACCCTCCCACACGAATCTCGTGAGCGTGCCTCTCACCGGCCCATTCCTTTGCGTTAATTGGCAGTAACCTGTCATACCTAGCATCAAATCGTAGCACGTGAGGATTAGCGCGTGACGAATCTCGACCCAGTCGCTTTGGTGAAATCTTTGCCCTAGTCGCCTGCCTGCCAGGAACCTCTTTCTCTTTCTCTCTCTACCCCTACCCTCTCTCCCTCAAATCGACCATGAACCACCGCCTGCGACTCCGACCACCTACGCCTCATCTCTCAATTGGTTAATTACTCTTGCTGCTATTTGTTTTCTCTGATCTCAGTGATTCGACGAGTTTGATTGTGTAAGGTAACTCGAATTTTTATACTGTTTTTTACCTTTTATTATTCTTCACCGAAGCGTATCATTTTTATCTATATTTATTTTTGAATTTTTTCGGTTTTGAAGGTGAAAATGGAACCTATGGATATTGTTGGCCGGACGAAAGAGGATGCTTCCCTTCCTAAAGGTTTGTTTCTTCCTTCCTTATTCCCTGTCGATTTTAATTTTTTCAATTTTAGGATTTTAGGGTTCTATCTTCAAAGACGTCGAAATTCAAAGTCGTACCTACACCTGAAACTAATAAAAACATGTAATTATTACCTAAAAGAATTTACTGTGGAGTAAGGCAGTGAGTGACATGTAGCTTTTGCAGTGATTGGGAATAGCTTGAATTGAGGTTAACATTCAGAAGGAGTTGTTCATCAGTGACAGTTTGTGAAATTGTTTGTTAATTAATATCTGGGGATTCACTTATTTTGAGCAGGTTTCAAAAGAGTTTTGCTGATTATCTTGTGGGTTCTTCTAGTTTCTGGGTTTGGATTGATTTTTATTTTAACTAATTATGGATTGTGTAATTGTGTAGCTAGTTAATTGAAATCCTTAACCACCAATTGATCTTAAGCCTGATTAAAACTCAAAATCTGGAAATAGTCGTGCTTGTAATTTTCTGGCTAAACCCGTCATCTACTCTATCAAGAATCTATCTGCTTTCTTTCATGTTCTCTTGCATCCTTAATTTATTCTTTTCCATTAAGGATGTTAATGAAACGATCTGGGATTGGTAATTTAGCACAATTTCTTGGTTAAAGCATAACCGAATACTTCTCATGGAATTCCACTTGCGACCTTTAATTGAGTGTATGGATTTATAATATGGGACATTATAATTTGTAAGTGACAATGTTTTTTCTCTTTCAGCGACCATGACAAAAATCATCAAGGAGATGCTTCCTCCAGATGTTCGTGTTGCAAGAGATGCTCAAGATCTTTTGATTGAGTGTTGTGTAGGTGGGTTTTCTGGTTTGCTGTTGCTTTTCTTATACTTTGTACTTTTAGCGTCTATTGTTATTGCCAATCTTCTTGCCTGATCTTACCGTGAAGTTTCATTTCAATATTTGATGGCTAAATGATTTGTATGTTCCTTTCTCTTGCAGAATTTATTAATCTCATTTCATCAGAATCCAATGAAGTCTGTAACAGGGAAGAGAAAAGAACAATTGCCCCAGAACATGTACTCAAGGCCTTAGAGGTTTCTGATCCTGATACCATAATTTGTTTCGTCTCTTCTTTGTTGGGTTACATTATTATTGTTTTACTCTGTTTTCTGCATGACCTGGATTCAGTTTTGTAGGCGATCCATATCATATTCTTTGAACTATAGTACTTATTGAAATTCAAGGACCTGGAAAAACTATTCAGGTCATCTTTTTTGATAGGGTGGAACAGCGTAAACATTCACTTTATTAGGGTATTCTTATGCAGCAAGATTTGGCAATCTGCAAAAATCTTAGTATCTTCACTTTTTGACTTTTAGGAAAACCATGAAGGAGTGAGATTAGTTGAAGTTGACTTGATCTTTTCGTGGTGTTCACCTTTGTTTATTTCTGTCCTGATAATATGTGCTTTGCTGCTATACAATTATCAAATATCCTAGTGACAGTAAGCCAAGTTGTGTATTCTATAGGTTTACCGTGCAACTTTGAGCATACAGCGATTGCTAGTCTATGCTTTATTTATTCATTTCCTCCCTTTCGTAGTGTCACTATTATGAAACTCATGATTTACTCCACCATGATTTATCAGGTCCTTGGATTTGGGGAGTATATAGAAGATGTTTATGCTGCATACGAGCAGCACAGGCTTGAGACTATGGTAATCATCTCTCTCTCTCTCTCTCTCAAATAACCTTTTGCACCTTTTTATATTGTCTCTCAAAATTATGATATCATATAAAACATGGTATTAAATGGTAATAGGACACGATGAGGAGTGGGAAATGGAGCAACGGAGCTGAAATGACTGAAGAAGAAGCATTGGCAGAACAACAGAGGATGTTTGCAGAGGCACGTGCTAGGATGAATGGAGGGGCCTCAGCCCCCAAGCAGTCGGAAACTGAGCCTCAGTCTCAGCCTCAGCCGAGTTCGAATAGCTAACTTATCTTTTTTTAGTTTCTTCCCTAAATGCTTTTCCTTAGGCTAGCTCTATTGACTCCCGCCTGGTTCGTTCTTGTATTATGTACAAAAATGCTATTGGGTAATGTTGTGGCTCCTATTTAACTTCAGCACTCTTTGTTCCCCATGTACTATATTTATATACAGTTATTATATCTGTAATTAAAAAGTTTCCTCAATGTCTCCTCTCCTGTGTATATAGCTGGTCCTTTATGATTCTAGACAAGAAAATGATAAAAGTAATGATGATGAGCTTATTTCTAAATTAAATTTAAAAAAAGTTGTGCAATTCGAACACTAGTTTTGCTGTTCTTTGATTATTCGTTTTCTTTGTTAAATTTTGAAGAAGTGCAATTCTAAATGGCAGCTTCTCTATGAATAGTTTGAAAAGGCCGCAAATTAACTTTATTTAACTTACTTTATAATAAAACGGGACCTCAAAGCTTCCCAGTTTCAAACAAATTTGAAGAGTTTATAAGTTGCTTTTTTAACATATATAAATGGATGCTGACGGTAAGCTCGTGCTTTTGTAAATATTACGGCGACTTTTCTTTATGTTAAAGCCACTAATGACTAATAGTTTTGATTTAGGAAAAAGGGCTAATTACATTGAAACTCCCTCTAGAATATCAAATTTATCAACTCCCTCTAAATCCTTGAAAATTACAATAACCTACCCTATTTGCCTATTTGTATAATCGCAATAGGTAAATGAAAAAAGTTAAAAAGGAAGACCTGAATGCTGGAGGATCCCGGATTAAATATCGTATCCGAAGTCATAGATTAGAAATATTGAGACATGAAAATTTTTGGTCTGTTCATTTATAAATCTGAACGGGGTATACTTTTTTCTTTTTTTGTTTTTCATTCGGTTTTCCGGGTTCAGATACACTGCAGTGACCTAATTCGCGGTGACCCGCCCAACCCAGTTGCTCCATACATAAGTTAGGGTTCAACTTATCTTTAGTAACGAGGTATACTTAATGAGCTACATTTAGTTGAATTTTTGGCCCGAGTCTCATACCAAAATGGGAAATTTATAAAAAAATAAATTAACGAAGTCACCGATCTCTAACTAAAAAAACTCTAATTGAAATGTATGATTGAGGGATCAATATAAGTTCAACTTATTAAGGGGAAAGTTGGTAAATTAGGCACGTCACAGGGGGTGTGGATGTAAGTAACCCAAACCCAAAAAAAGACTAGAATTGGGATTTGTGAGACAAGAATAAATTTTAAAAATACAATATAGTATCTTAAAAGCACAATGAATCTGCAAATAAGTGTATTAAAGCCAAATCTCAACATAAAATTTTGCAACAATTCCTTAATTTAATCACACTCGGCATCCCTTTTCGTCCGTTATAGAACCAAAAAAATGTTATTCAAGTCAAAAAAGTGTCAGTCAAGAAATACCTTTGATTTTCTCCTGCTCCAAAGAACCTTGCTTTGGCGACTCTACCCCACACGAAAGCGAACCAACACTTCCTTTGTCTCCTCTGCTTTTCTCTCTTTTATTTTCAAAAGAAACACACACAGTGGGGCTCTTGTCTTCTCTCTTTTTCTCAAATCCTTCAAAATTCTGAGTAGTAGATAACATAGAAAACAAGAATCCAGAATCAATGTTTTGTATTGTATGCCTTCTTTTTGTAAAGGCGTCTTCGTCATATATGAGGTAAATCCCAATTCGATCTCACCTGTTTTCTGAAAGACGCTCCAAACAAGGCATTGCTGGTTTGCTCCAATGGCGAAGAGTATGAACAACAACAGCAGCGAGCAGCTGCAGCAATCGTCATCCTCCAAGAGGCATAATTTTCAATGGACGACCAAAGTCGGCGATAGCCATGAAGATGAAGGTAATGATAATGATAAAGAGATTAAAGAGAGAAATGACGGAGATGAGTCCTCACTGAAGCCGCTGCCGCCGCCATCGATTGAGAAAAAAATTGATGGAAGAGGAGAAGCGCCGATGGCGGCTGTGACTGCAACTGCTGCGGCGGCGGCCAATTCGAAGAGGAAGAAAATGCAGGCGGCGGCGCTTTCGCGGCTGCGATCGGTTCTGATTACGGCATTTGGGAGAAACCGGCAGCAGTCGCAACAGCGGGTGGTGTTGGGCACGCTTTTTGGCAGTAAACGTGGTTATGTGCATTTTGCGTTCCAGAAGGATGCCAAGTTACAGCCAACATTGCTCATTCAACTTGCGACGCCGATTACAGGTAAATCTTCCATTGAAATACATAGCTTGAGGCTTGAGTTCTCCCTGTGAGTTAATACGACAAAAAAACGAACAATACGAAGTAATGATGGAAAAATTTACCAAAAAAAAAAAAACTATGACAAAAAGGAATATTTTGTAGAAAAAAAGGATCTTTGCAGTTTAATCATGAAAGATAAAATTGATTGGTATTTTTTTTCAATACCCGAAGATCCATCATCGTCGCACCCAGTGATTAGTTATTAGTACATTCCTAATTTTGTCACAATAGATGTTGTAGCAACACAATTTTGTGACGAAATGCTGATAATTGTTATTGTCATTAATCATTATACATGAATTATTTATTGTTGATTATAATAACTACCATATATAACACTAATTATTATCATCATTAAATTATATATATTGTGACAAAAAATAAGAATTAGTGACACTTAACATGCATCAATAGTTTATATTTTACCATACTTCTATATTAATATATTTTTTCAAAAAATGCAACATAATCTTATGATTTACAAACTCAAATAAAAACTAAATTTATTTCAAAATAAATTATTAACAATTTTTATGTCACTAATTATCTTTAACAATAATTTAAAGTACCATTTCTAATTATTATTAAAGTACAATGCAATAAAAATCCTGTAGAGATTAGGTCTTTTTTCGGAAAATATCTTATAATCTTAAAAATTACGAATATCCCTTGAGTCAATAATTGTTCGATGATTTTCTATTAGTTTTAGAGGTATTAATTTGTTATGTTTTGTAAATTTTATGGTAATTTTCATAATATTTGAAGCTTTTAAGATATTTTTCGCAAATAATATAAATCTCAAGGATATTCGTGTCCAAAAAAAAGATTATATATCAAGTCGGACATCTCATTAATAACAACATTTGCGTTGCAGGATTAGTTCGCGAGATGTCATCAGGACTAGTCCGCATCGCGCTAGAGACCGACAAGAAAGAGAATAAACCAAACACCCCTCTCTTGGAAGAGCCGGTGTGGCGAACCTACTGCAACGGGACAAAATGCGGGCAAGCAACGCGGCTGCGATGCGGGGAAAAAGAGTGGAAAATACTGAAAGCCGTAGAGCCAATCTCAATGGGAGCCGGCGTCCTGCCGGTGGAATCCGATGGTGACGACGAGGTGATATACATGAGGGCTAAATTTGAGAGAGTTGTGGGATCTACTGATTCTGAGGCGTTGTACATGGTCAATCCTGACAACAATGCTGCACCTGAACTCAGCATTTATTTACTCAGACTTTGATGAGAAAATAGAGATATTAATGGTGGCTAGCTACCCGGGAAGGATGATCGTTTTTTAATTATTGGCTAAGGCTTAATGATGCGCCGTTTGGGCATTAATGCAAACATGTAGACTGCGGTTGAGTAGTATTGTCTAATAATTGGATGGATGATGGAGATGTAGCTAGGACTGTGTAACTGGATTTGGGTATACCATATATATAAATATGTAAGTTTTTTTTTTTTTTTTGTTAGTGTTGTGTACTCTGGCCTCGGTATACACTTTTATTAATTTACAGTTCTATTTATTTCTTTGTTTTTCTGCAAGAAAAAAGAAAAAAAATGGATGATGATATTTAAAAGCCAACAAAGGGTGGTTCACCAAATCTGTAACTTGATCAGCCTAACACTGGTTCGATATTAAAAAGGAATGGAAAAACAAAATAAACTATGAGGAGTGCTTGCTGATTGCTAAACAATATGGGGAGAGAAAAAGGAGGAAAGTTGAGGGCATAAAACAGGACATAGCCATTTTTTGTCTTTCGAACTATGCCGTTTTTCGTATTTTGTCATCTACTTTTTCTTAATAAATTACCATCCAAACAATTCGAATTTTAAATATTCACCTCCACTGTTGGAATATTCCGGCAATGCATGAAGTTATTTGACAATTTCCGGCAAAATAAGAGCTATTTTATTAAGATTTTGATTGGAAAATGACATTTAAAGAAGCTACTAATAACCTCAATTTGGTGAAATAGTTTTTGATTGTGGTGGAATTGAAATAGTGACGACTTAAATATATCATTTTTGGAATATTCAATTGAGCAGCAAGAATGTCAACTTTTTATGAAATTGATTGAGTTTTTTTTCCCATAAGATTGAGGAGAACAAGACAACGTGAACCTATATTTCTCTTATGACATGACACAATTTTCCGGGAAGAAAATCCACTGGAGACGACAACTTGCAAAAAATTTCATTGTTTAGATGACAATCTATTAAAAAAAAATGTTTAGATGACAAAATGCAAAAAACTCTATAATTAAGATGAAAAAAAAATATATTTTCCCCTAATATATACTAAGGTGAATAAGAACCACCTCAACAAATTTTTTTTTCCCTTTTGAAATGTTCACATTTTGGTCTTCAATCATTAGTGTTACCTAAACTTCTTAAATTGTGTTAGTACTATGATCCAATTTGCTATACTCGTGACATAAGCGTGCTTAGTGACCAAAAAAAGAAAGATATGAGCGTGCATTTTTTTATAGTAAATCTAGAAGACTATAACTACACCTAGCAATACAAGGACAAATCTGTTAAAAGAAAAGAAAAAAAAAAACAAGGACAAATCGAAAAATTACAATCTCTCCCCCAGGAATGACATTAATGAAAGGAACGACGACTTAAGAAAATAGTTGATTAGAGGAGTGCGACTATCCTTTAAAGTTTTGGGCATGCTGAAGGTTCGCATGCAAGAGAATAAACATCCAAATAGACCCGCATATTAGTGGAAATAATGCGAGAAGCCGCAGATGTGGGAAAATATTCAACAGCTTCTCATTTGTAAAACAGTGTTTGAGAAATATCAAAAGTACAGACACTTTTAAAAATTATATCATGTTATGTTGTGTCGTATTCGATATT
Source organism: Verbena officinalis (assembly GCA_958496215.1). Classification (NCBI taxonomy): domain Eukaryota; kingdom Viridiplantae; phylum Streptophyta; class Magnoliopsida; order Lamiales; family Verbenaceae; genus Verbena; species Verbena officinalis. The sequence goes on from OY292385.1 coordinate 7,006,627, forward strand.
GTATCGGACACTCGTAACAAACACTTCTTTATTATAAAATATAAAAAAAAATTCATATCACCATGTTCGTATCGTATAGGCGTGTCCGTGTTTAGATCAGAAGCCGAATACAACAACTAGCTTCAAATTTTTGTTTGTATTTGGAACCTCAAATTCTCCATTTAGGGTGGATTCTTGTTGCATTTAAGAAGTGGCTTCAACTTGATTTGGCCAAAATTTAATCTTGATTTGAAGATATGATAAAGGGGATGTAAAAGATGTAATGAATTTATAAGAAATCCTAATACACGAATATAAATTTGGTGACATGAATATGAATACTAAATAGTGTCAAACATGAGTGTCCAATATAACACGATACATATATATGGTAGATTTTTCAAAAGTATCTTTGCATTATAAACCTTATCCTGATTAAAAGAGTTTCTTTCTCCAATATTCATAGTTCATACTATCATTTCAAACATTTTGATTTTTGAATATACCTATATGGAGTAAAAAGTCGATAAGAGAAGAAAAAAGGGAGAAAAACTAGAATTTCACTAAAATGGAGGGTGCCACAGCAAATATAATATAATATACACGTATGCACACCTGTGCTTTTGTCCTCCTAGGTATTCTCCCTCTTTCTCGTCTCCAATTCCTGCTCTGCTACTCTCTGTCTCTCAACATTCAATCAGTACTTCGAAGCTTTGACGATTTTTGTTGCCCATAGACATGAGTCAGTCAGAGGACGGAGAGACTGAAACTCGTCTTCAAAATGGAGAGTCAGCGCCCAGTTCCAATGCAGATGTGCAGTCGGAAGCTGCTAATGTTTCCGCAAGCAAATCCTTCTTTAAGCAGCAGCATTTAGCCGAAGAAGTATGTTTCTATGCTTTCTAGTCTTCTTTTCTTCTGTTTCTTCAGTTTTTCGAACTATTTTTCAGTTTTTTGCTTCATTTCCATGCTGGGTTTGAGGGAAGGGGTGGGGTTTTTGCGTGTGGTGCAGTCTGCTTTTACTTCGTTGTGATGATGGGGGATTTAATGAAACAGAAAAACGGCAAAAGGAAGAATGATATGACTTTAGAAGAAATGTACAACGGCGAGTATGATTTTGAAGATGACGAGGATGATGACAGTGATTGGGACCCTTCAACCCTCCCGAGCCATGATGTTGTGGAAATTCCGAAGTGGTTTTGCCTCAATTGCACCATGGTTAACATTGGAGATGACTCTCATTGCGAGGTAGGCATATCATTGCTTCTAAGTTGTCATTTCTAGCATATGATTGTAATTTAAGCTTTGTTCTTACTTATAAGCAGCTGTATATTTTGCAATTCTTCTGTTACAGGTATGTGGTGAACATAGAGAATCTGGAATCCTGAAGCGTGGCTTTCTGGCTTCGGCTTTTTGTCGAGCAGAAGATCTCACTGAAAATGATTCACATGCAGCTGATGGACGGCAAGGTTTGAGTTTATTCAAACTGTTTTGTCTGATGACTTTTTTGTAACCCTAAAACATTTTACGTATCCTAGAACCTTTAGATGTTGTTGTACTTATAAAAACCGTAACTATTTATAGATTCATTTTCTTAATTGACCCTAGTTACTTTGCATGCCCTCCTCAGAGCCTTTTGATATGCAAGGGATTAGAAAATCTTTTTCTGGTCGTAATCACGTGGTAAATTTTATGTTTGATTTGTTTGACGGATATGGAAATTAATAGCTTTCCCTAAACTTAAATGTATTTGTCCTATTATATGCTTAATTGGTAAAGGAACATGAAGAAATTGGAGAGAGTACAAATGTAAGAAGATTTTTTGTTTTTGACGTTATTTTTTCGTGGTTGTTATTTTTCTGTTCTTATTCTCAATCTACATATAGTAGTTGAGGTTCTTTTAGTCACTTTAGTTCTTTACATCTCTCTTTACCCAATTCTGATGGAGATAAATATTGGCTTAAAGAATGGAACCCTGTTTTCACTTCACTGACTCTTTCCTTCCTGAGCAAACGAAGAAATGGCTTGTATCTCATAAGTCATACCTACTTATTCTGTTTTCTTTCTCAACTAAACATTGGTCAAATTAAGACTTGCTACATGTCCGAGATAGTACGCATTAATTTCAGTGAGCTGTCTGTAAAGAAGCTGATATCTGCATTTATTGAGAGAGAATTAAATTTATTTATAAATGCACGTGTTAAGCTTCTTGATCGGCTTAGTTAAAATAATTTATTTGCTACCTTTCGTTAAAATTGTTATAACTGCCATAAATGTATGTCTATTATTCTGCCTCTTAGATACCTTGGCTGATAACTTGAAATGGTAATCTGTATCTCTATTTTCCTGTGTATTCAAAATTGGCCTATGTAACTTTCCTTTACTTTTGAACATGTTTAGATCTCGCTGTGCCCAGTATTGCAACAGACAATGCTACTGCCATAGGATTCGATGAGAGAATGCTGCTTCATGAAGAAGTACGGTAGTTCCGAGCAACGTTTACTTCCCCAGTTGTTTTTCACCTTATCTTAGTATCTTTTTTAATTTTTCTGTCAGCTGTTGAGATGATAAATTAAATCATTTCCTTTGCCTTCCATTACCCTTTCCTATCTGAATACATTTAAATGTTATATTACGTAAGCATTCAACTTAATGACTTTTCTCTCAAGCATTATCTTTCCCCTTGGGCACACAGTTAAATTAGATGCTTCAGAGTTCCCGTCTTTTTGTTTTTTGTCACAGTTACACTTATCCGAATTGTTTCTTTGGCTGAAATAGGTTGTAAAGAAATCTCATCCCCATCCAGAAAGACCTGATCGTCTACGAGCCATCGCTGCTAGCCTTGCAGCTGCAGGTTGGGACATTACTCCTATCTATAGATACATCACCATCCACCTCTAGTCCAAAGGGGCAGTGCATTTGGACATTCAATCTTGATGTCAATGTTTAAAGAACATACATATCTTAATAACATTTTTTTTGAGATTAATTGACAAGAAACTCGTACTACTTCGTCTAACATGTTAGGTCTATTTCCGGGAAGGTGCCATCCAATCTCAGCAAGAGAAATTACGCATGAAGAACTTCTGAGGGTAAAAGAAAGGGACCTAATATTATCATAATGAACTTTTAATTGTGTCAGAAACACCTTATTATGTTGATTGCTATGATTAAACTTTCTCATCCTAACTTCATGAATTTGCTGTAATAAATTCATCTACTGTTGTCTTGGGATTGTGAAGTTTGGGTGTAAATCAACATGATCATTTATGTGTGTGTTTGGAACAGATATTATGGTTCTTTTGATTATAAGAAATTTCGTTTTTGAGATGTTAGGTCCACTCCCCCGAGAATGTTGAAGCAGTTGAACTTACTAGCCATATTCTCTCTAGGTATGCAATACTTGAATGATTGCCCTGCCGACATCTTTGAAGGCCTCTTTTACTCTTAAAAACTTTTTTTATCTTACTCAGGATTTGTTCTGTACTGGTTTTTATGTGATAGTTGTGAATGGGCTCTGTTTTTCTCATGACACAATAGTATTATGTAATGTTTTGCTGTAAAAGCCGAAGTAAAGTTTGTTTTATCCATGATTACAGCTATTTCACGCCTGATACATATGCGAATCAGCACTCAGCACATGCCGCCAGGCTTGCTGCAGGTTTATGTTATGATCTTGCTGCATCTATATGTTCTGGAAGGGCCAAAAATGGTTTTGCTCTGGTAAGAAAATTAAGTAGCTTTTAGGATCCTCTTCAAGCACAATTCTCAAATAGACAATATCTATCATAATAGGTTGACAGAAGAATATTTCAGAATTAATTTTTCCCCTCCATGTCCAATGAGCCAGGTTCGTCCTCCTGGTCATCATGCTGGTGTAAAACAGGCCATGGGTTTTTGCCTTCACAACAATGCAGCTGTTGCTGCATCAGCAGCTCAGGATTCAGGAGCTAAGAAGGTTTTAATAGTTGACTGGGTAATTATGCTAAATTTTGCCTGCCTAGACGTTTCCTTATTAATTGAGGTATTTCTTACCATTATTTTCTTACTATTTATCATTTCGTATTACTCACAGGACGTACATCATGGCAATGGCACACAGGAAATATTCGAGAAAAATAAATCGGTGGGGCCTTCACACTGTCTTGAATTCTTAATTTTGAGTTATTCCTCCGCCATAATACAAAATTATATTTATCATATAGTAGCTGAAGCCTGGAGGCGCTAAACTCAGAAACTCATGAATGACAAATTTTGACCATATTAGTTTCTTGTCTGATACCACAGTTTGGGATCTATCTAATAATATTTATCGATCGGTAATTCAGACTGTTCTCGGCTTGCAGGAGTATGGCATAGGGTTATGTGACATTATATTGTTCGCCTTCTGGTTGCTACATTAATTATGATAAATTTCTGAAATCAAGATGTACTTAACATCGGAACAGAGATGTGTCAATATGAACTGATGCACAATGAAGCCAATGTTAGTGTATAGATTGTCGTTATTATCTGCTATATAAAACAGCTATCACTTATACACACTCCTTGCCCATTGGATTTATTGCACCGCAAGAACTATTAAATCATGTTAATCCCAAACAGAATCTACAGATGTCTGGATTGGCAGTTCACAACATCGAAAACGCTCTGTTTACAGTTTGCCTATCACCCATGCTGATGTTGTATTCTCAAATATTACTTGAAGAAAATCCAGAAGAACTATGCCTCACGTGATGAGCATTTGCGTTGTTGATCTCTGTTTTTCTTTTCTTTTTTATTTTTTTATTTTGATACTTCTAGTCTGATAGTCTGTCTATATTTTGTAGGTTTTGTATGTATCTTTGCATAGGCATGAGGGTGGAAGGTTCTATCCCGGTACTGGATCTGCTTATGAGGTAGTTTACCCACTCCATAATGAAGAGAAAGCACAATCCCTGTGAACATATTACTGCTACTCTATGTAACTGAAAATGTGAACTTGCTATAAAACCAATTTGAATTAACTTCTCAACCTTATCTAAGTAAATCTTCAGGCTCTTGGATAAATAATGCACTATAATATTTATCAAATTATAAAAGCAACAACCAAATTCAATTTCATGTTGGTAAAAAGGAGTGCAATGACGCTGCCTGCTGTACATGCATGTGGCACTTACTTAGCTATCTCAACTTTTCACTTTTATGTATGATTCCTCCCCTACCCCCCAAAAAAAACTTCTTGTGCCATTTGGCAGATCCATGAGCAATCTGGCACATTTATATGCAACTTTTGCAGATTGGTACAATGGGTGCAGAAGGATACTGTGTAAATATTCCATGGAGTTGCGGGGGAGTTGGTGACAATGACTATGTTTTTGCATTTCAGCAAGTTGTGCTTCCTATAGGTGATGACATGCTACCACTCTTGTGTAGTTATCAAATAGCCTACTCCACAGATATAGTTATTATTAGACCTTTATTGTATTCATTTGATTGTAGCGTGGTGCAAAACAAATCTTCTTGAAGTCCTCTCCTGTTTATTCAAATAACCTACTTCTCTGTTTAACATTTTATGGAGATAGTTATGCAACTCAAACCACTCATTCCCTGTATATTATTATAATGGCGCTGGATAAAGAGTATTAAATAAACTATTTTATATCATGTCTAAGATGACTGTACCTGATGCAGTTTGAAATGGATACTTTTTACTAGTGCGATGGCATGGCATGTTGCAAGCTGTGCAACTGATATGGTAAATAATTTCTGATGCAATACTTTGATGTGCTGTTGTTTGGTAATTCTTGCCAAGACTGATGATTCTGGTTCTTATGTCACCCCCTGCATCCTGCACACTTGCGTTTCTCTGAATGTTTGTCAGCCTAACTTAGATGAGAAAACTGACGGCCTTATTTTTCCTATTGCTTTTGATGGTTTACTTGTATGTGCTGATCTTGGATTTTTTGTTCTTATGCAGCTGCTGAGTTTAACCCAGATTTTACCATAATTTCTGCTGGATTTGATGCTGCAAGGGGTGACCCACTCGGCTGCTGTGATGTATGAAATTAATTTTCCCATAAAATTATTTCATTGTTGTTATTTGATGAATAATCATATGTACAATCTCAACAAGACTCGAGGAGGAGTTATTTAGTTGTCAAACTAAAGGCATTTAAGCTGTCATCTAATCTTAACCATTTAAAAAGAAAGAAACCCACACCCCAACTACAGCAAAAGCTGTTATGTTATCTGGAATGAATCTAGGATGCATGAAAGTATACTATAGCCTATCTGTAGGTCTGTTATTTCTCTTATATCCCTTTCTTTTATATATTATTATTGTAGGTCACTCCTGCTGGCTATGCACAGATGACACAAATGTGCGCTTCTCTATCTGGTGGAAAGCTACTGGTTATACTTGAGGGCGGGTTTGTTCTTATTCCTGCTACTTCATCTCAATTTAATATCATTTTGTTTTTTCACTATGTTTTTTCTTATTTGACATTTCTACTTTGTTCTTTCTGGGGAAAACCCTTTTTTCCTATGCTTGGTTATGAACTTGTGTCTTTTGCAGGTATAATCTTCGATCAATATCATCCTCTGCTACTGCAGTTATTCAGGTAACATTTATTTCTCAATAGTCTCTTATCTGATTGCTGATTCTTTCTGAAAAACTGAAGAATTATTATGTTTGGGTATTTGTTTCTCTGCTCATTCAGGTCTTACTTGGTGATGGTCCACCAGATCATGTGGAGCAAGTAATTCCCACTAAGGCTGGACTGCGAACTGTTCTTGAAGTACAGAAAATTCAGTTAAATTATTGGCCTTCTTTGGAAACTAAATTTTCAAAATTGCTAGCGGAATGGGGATGGTATGCCCTGCAGGGAAAAAGTTAGTATATATCTTTCCTCGACTCTTTCATTTGCCTCGGAATATAAATCCTCCTGTTAATGATATATTATTGACTTAATTACATCTACAACCCTTTGGAGATTTCTATGTTATAGTTTATATTACCTGCAGGTTTGAGAAGCCTGCAAATCACTCCTAAATATGCTTAAAATTACAAAAACTTGATTTAACTCTCAGGGGTGGTTTATGTAATTTTGAAAAAATTTAGGGAGTGGTTTGTACATTACTCAAACTTGCAGGTACCAACTGTAATATTGCAATCTCGGATGGGGTATAGATGTAAGTGATTAAATCTTATGTTAACAATTTACTTTTCGAAATTATACGCCTTTCTTGCTTATCGATGGTAGTTTACTTATTGTTCTTTGTAATATGCAAGTTTGTTCGTTACTTTGCTGTTTCAATAACATTAAGTGAGTTTTCATTGTGTATGAGATTCTAATGGATATCTATTTTTTGAAACTGAAATGCAGAAGTGAAGAAACAGAAGAAATTGGCAAAGGTGCCAATTTGGTGGAAGTTGGGGCGAAAAAGGTTGCTGTATAGGCTCTGGTGCAAGAAACTTTCTTAACTATTCAAAGAATGCAGCTAAGTCTAACCCTAGCATTTTTGGTGAACTTTCTTTTGTATCTGATTGTAACTTCTACTAATGCAGTTAGATAGGCTTTTGGAAATCAGTTTTTGCATCAATCAGATTCTGAACTAGTGTTGATGTTTCTAATTTGTGACTAATTTGTAGTCCTTTTTTGTTATTAATCCTGTAGTGTTTCATTTTCACTAGTTTGAGTTCGAGCTTGAAAATTTAGAATTATTTTAACAATTCCATGTAATCTGAGCACTGTTGGAAAATTTCTGAACCGGCATAGATGGTAAACTTCTAGTTGTCACAAATTTAATATCTTAAATCTTTGGGATAATTAGCAAAATCCCCTTGAGGTTTTCTTGAAATTCAGAAAATCAATTGAATTTTTGTAATATTACAAATACTCCCGTGACACATAAAAATGTCTTCACTCCAGTGGGTAAGTGTAAGGCTGCAACGTTTCGATGGTGAAATTGTAAAACGCGTAATCTTAAGGGGTGTTTTGTGTAATTGACCCTAATCTTTTAAGTTTTAATACTCCATTGAAAACCTTGTATTGACAATCATGAAGTACTTCTGATATTAATTTTCCAGTAAAAATTAATATAATCAGTTCAAAATTGGCTTTGCTGGCCCTAAGTTGTCTTGTTAATCTTCTAACAGACATACATCCCTTAATTGAAGCCGCACAGTTCGTCTCTAATATTATTCTTCATATATTCTTTTGGCTCAAAAGTCACAGCGTCCCTATCTGCCATCTTCTCATTGGTGAAAACGGACACTTCTAAAAGTCCTATAATGTCATGTCGTGTCATATCCGGCACTATGTCAACACCTGTGTTGGACACTTCTCTAATGTAAAATCTCGAAAAAAATATGTGTTATCGCGTCCGTGTTATGTCCGTATCTGTGTTTCATAGGTGAAATCTGTTATCTGTAGCATAACCATATGAAAGGATTAAGCCAGAAATTTAACTTTCCAGGGAAATTTAACATATGAAAAATAAAATAAATTTATTATTGTAACAGTCTAACAAATAGGGCAAAAATATAAAATTGTAATTAAGTTATCTATTGAAAGAAAAACTGCTAAACAATTGTAAGGTAAGTCATTAGATTTTTATTTCCACCCACAATTGAATGCTACTAAGAGTCCTAGAAGTGTTTCTACTGCCAAAAAGAGTTAGTAGTTGGTAAGGAGATGCTCGTATCTATTAGAAGGCGCGAGTTCGATTTTCTCTACTGACGTGACGTGAGGGTTTTGTTGGTAGGCGATATGTAAAAACCTCTATAAGCGCTCTTAAGCCTTGAGACAATGCCCCGACCCTGGTGGTGACCGTCGTCGAACCCACTTAAACTTTCTAACGGCAGAAAAATAAAGATGTGTTTCTAGACTTATATTAAGTTTCATAATTTCAAAATTCTAGTTCCTCAAAATTTGTTTGTAACTTGTAAGCTAACAAAAAAGTGTGAATTTATGTATATATATATTTTTATGAATATGTATAATTATATTATCATCCTAGGACATAAGTTGGCCTATAGCTTTTTTCTTTTAACACTTTAATTAGGTCGTTGATTTAAATTGATAACGTTGAAGGAAATCAAATCCTAAAGGCTGAAACAGTATTTTGGGCAACGTGAAGCAGACATGGGAGCAACTTCTATACTAGTTGCTATAAGCCAGCTCATTCATCAGACCAAGCAAAGTCAACTTTGACGGAGTAAAAGTCAACTTCTCAGCACTCATTTTCCATTATTTCAAAATGCTACAATTATTTCTTCGATATTCCAAAGTCTTTTGTCATATTGATATTTTATTGTGAACTTAAAACTTGGGGTTGAATATATAAACCAATGTCTTTTGTCCCACATGTTTTTGGTCAACTCATTCTTAAATTGGTGAGAGTTTCATCTTTTTAATTTCATTGAGAAAGAAACAGTTGTCATTTATGATACACGAACACTTTTAAAAAAAATTCCCATACAACTTCGTGTGAATTATCTTTAATTCACGGTTCTACCAACTGAAGTCCTAAATTGAAAGAAAATGAGAGCTACCATATAATTGATTATCCTAACTGCCCAAATTAAAGTCCACATTAATCCTGAAACAGGCGGAGTTAAAGTCCCGAATTTGTAATTCTCCCACATCCTTAAACTATCTTATTAAAAAACCATGGTTGGTGAGTAAATTATTAATTATATTAACCCAACACAATTATTTTTATTCTTTGGAATAGTTATTCAGATCTTCACTCTTGAAAATAATAATTAAGGGTAATTACACTTACACTTACACCCCTCAACTTAGGGGTTAATATAGTAATATCCTCTCGACTATTGAAAATTACAGACAAATCCCCTAATCCTAACGGAAACCGAAAAAAATTTAACGGAAAGTTATAAAATGACTAAATTACCCATAACATTTTTGTTCTAGTGTTTGTTATACATGCAATGAGCAAATTGAGCTGTTGTTCAGTTAATAACACGTTAGCGTCTACATGGAAACAATAAAATGACTAACGGAATGACCTAAGTGTTAGACAGAGTTATAGTCGAGGGGGTATCTCTGTAATTTTCAATAGTTAAGGAGTTTTGCTGTATTTTCTCCTAAGTCAAGGGGCGTAAATGTAATTATCCCTAATAATTATGAATGGCCTACATAATCTTGAGTTCATCATTAATTTATTTATGGAATATAAACCCTAGCGCTAAGTTGCTAGCTGGTTTTCTTTCCCACTTGTTCACAAGAAACACATATCCCCATTTCCTTTCTCACTACCCACAATTCACATACTAAAACCACATATCAAGAAAAGATCAACAAATCTGCAGAGAAGAACAGCAAATCAAAGGGTAAAGAAAAGAAAAAAAAAGAATGGGACGCGTAGATACAAATGGAAGCCAATATCACCAAGGCCTTCAGCCTGAAGTAGTTGATCATCAACCTAACGAAGATCTTTACGAGCCACCAGCTGACTATAATATTAAACCTTCTGCAGCAGAATCAGAAGAGCCAAAAACACAACAATTCCCACCTAAACTCGATGAAGACGAAGGAAGTACTCAAGTTTTTCCTCCTCCTTATGATCATAATGATCAGGTTAATTATAACTACAATGCTCACCAACAGCAACAACCGAATATCAATGTGGGATTCAATAATAGTAACATTCAACCTCAGCAAAATCACTTTGCTCATCAACCTGCAGCTGCAGGAGGAATACCATTTTCTGGAATTTCATCTTCACCTGCTCCTTTGATGATTAATCAGCAGCTCCCGACTCAGGCTTGGAAGAGTGATCTTTTTGACTGCTGTAGTGATCCATCAAACGGTACGTAAATATTTGAATTTTTTGTTTAAATTTTCTGTTGGGATGTTTGGTGAATATTTTTGTTAATTACTAATTATGGGTATTTATATATATATATTGATTTCAGCCTTCATCACGTTGTGCTTCCCATGCATTACTTTCGGGCAGATTGCGGAAATACTCGACCAGGGCAGTACATGTAAGAATAAATATGTAGATGGGATTTGATTAAATTAAGTGTTAATTACATCTGGGTACTCAGAAGTTTGTTATATTTACAAATCGGTCCTTTCTAACTGGTGGTTCTTTTTGGGTATTTTCAGAAAATTTATACATTTATTAAAACTTCAATTCTCAAACGAGAGGGGTCACTTTGTAAATATACCAAACTTCAAGATACTCTGATTTTAACACACCCTTAAATTAAATCAGTGAAGATATGAGATGATTTAATAATATTGTTGAATATTAATTACTTTCTTGATTTATTTAGCTTGCGGGACGAGCGGGTTGTTTTACGCGCTGCTCCAATGTTGTTTCGGGATCCCATGCATACTTTCGTGCTCGTACAGGAGCAAGATAAGGAGTCGTTTTGGGCTGATTGAATCTCCATGCGCAGACTGTTTAGTTCACTGCTGTTGTGAATACTGTGCTCTCTGTCAAGAATATAGGGAGCTCAAGGAAAGGGGCTTTGACCCTTCAATTGGTGAGTACTACTGAGTACTTCAAAGAAAAAAAGAAAATTAAAGACAAAAAGCATCAATGCATTTTGTTAATTCTCAGAAACCCTGTTATCTATTGAAATTATGATTAGGGCCCTTGATATATGCTTCCATTTTACAAATATCATCGATCGATCAGTTACTGATTGTCCAATTCCAAAAAGGGGGATACTTGAAATTTCAATAGATAGAGGGGGGGTTTTCTGTAATAAAAGATATCCAAAGATTGGGAAAATATTGGGAATTTCTCATTAAAGAGTAATAGAGAATTAATTAAATTGATTAATGAGGTTGGTTAATCTTGAAGATATTGTTATTGGTCAGGATATTTGGGTAACTTGGCGATGCAGCAGAAGCAGCAGCAGCAATTTGGTATGACACCTCCAATGCAGCAAAGGATGATGTGATTGCCATTAATGACACAATCCCAAGTCAATTTCCCTTGTATTTTGTGGTCTTCATTCATTATTCTTATGATTCCTAAAGTTATTTGTATGTTGTGTTTTGTTTAATAAACTGGCTAGTAAGTGTTTCTGTGACAATTTTTACAAGTGTATCATCAAGAAAAGAGCTTTTAAGAAAGTTTCTATTTTGGCATCACCACCTTCCCCTTACTCGAGTCGATCAGATCACTAAGCTGTAAATCTCTTCCTATTACCGATGGGTACTGTGTTTCCAAGGACTCAAACCTAAGACCTCTGGTTACTAGTACAAGTACTGAATTGCAAGATACGCCACTTGATAAGTACATACTCGCAATTGAATAAAGCAAAATGTGGGTAAAAACTGAAAACCAATTGAACCGACCAAAATCGAAGTAATCAAGTGAAGCTGCGTTTGAATCAAACTGAATTCAGTATACTTAATTCGAGTTTGAATTTTTAGTTTTAAAAGTCTCGGTTTTCGTCTCTGTTAAACTTTTTAGCCATGTTTAACCAAGAAACACTGAAAACAAAATGACCAATTCAATTTATATTTTTACTTTTCCTTCCTCATCTTTCTTACTTTTTTAATGTACATTAAGATGATTAGAGTATTGAACATCCCTTCGGCTTAAAAATGAAGCAATTTTCAAGTTTGATTCAATTGAACTGGTGACCTTTAAAAGAATGTATTAATTCTTATCAGCAGGTTGTGACAGATTCATGAAGATTGAAGACAATATTGCACTCTTATATATTTAAGCGAAATGAAATTTTGCCATCTGAAATATAGTCATTTTAACACCTTTTCATTTAATTTTTTTTTTCTTGACAAACCATCATTCCAACTATACGTTTTTTATACTTTATCATCCAGAATCATTTTTAGGTGGGTTAGGCCACCGGAAAACCGCCCACATGAACAATTCAAAGTCAATTTCAGAAAATTCAAGGCATGAATGATTCATTTTGTAAACCAACCAGAACTTTTATGCTTTGAGTTACACAAAATTTCCCTTAAATTACTCAAATGGCTTGCACATGAACAGTTTTCCGATGACCAAAACTACCCAAAAATGATTCTAAGATGACAAAGTGTTAAAAATGCATAGTTCGGGATGGTGGTTTGTCAAGAAAAAATATTCAAATGACAAAATGTAAAAATGAGTATAGTTCGGATGATAAAAAATAATTGGGATAATTACATTTATACCCTCTCAACTTAGGAGAAAATATAGCAAAACCTCCTTTATTATTGGAAATTACAGAGACACCTCCTCAATAGCTTTGTTTAACACTTAGGTCTTGTTGTTAGTTATTTTCTTGTTTCCAAATAGATGCAAACATTTTATTAACTAGACAAAAACTTAATCACTTCACTCATTTCATGTATAGCAAACACTATAACAAAAATATTATGGATAATTCAATTATTTTACAACTTTTTGTTAAATTTTTTAGGTTTCCATTAGGATTAGAGGATCTATCTGTAATTTCCAATAGTTGAGAGAGTGTTTATGTATTTATCTCTAAGTCGAGAGGGTGGCAGTGTAATTATCCCAAACTAATTTTAATGTCCTCAAACTAACTTTTAATATACGCGTACATGCTCAAGATTTAATGAATGATCACTCCATCTAAAACTAAAGCTAAAAGGTAAAACTTCATAGCCTACATAAACTACTAATATAAACCTAGTATAAATAACAAAAGAAAATTGTCCGTGGAGTTCTTTGCTTTTACAAATAACAAACCCAATTAGCCAGCAGTGTACAGTGCAAAGCTGCGTTTCAAATTACATAATAATACACATAAAAATTAAACCAAGAGAAACTACAAAAGTTCAGAAGAATTTTGTCCTGGATGAAATTTTTTCACACACTGGCTCCTATACAGTCTCTATTCAATTTAATTGCAGACAAATATATTAGTGCTCTATAAACAAGATGTATACATAAATACAAGCATTTTTTTGGAGTTTACAGCAAAACTTACAGGAAATAATTTAGATGTTAATAGTTGCATCCCACAACCTAAGCATGCCATTACGTCCTCCGGTACAGATCCTCTTCCTTTCCAGGTCAGAAGCCACACATCTCACCTGAAATGCCATTTTTACTGTAATGTTAGTTTCCAAAACATGGACTTTTATGGTAATTACGCCACACCTCAGGGGGGGTATAGCTCAATTCACCATATAGTAAACAGGTTTACTAGCATTTTAACCTCTGGCATGCCATTTTAGTTTTGGGGAACTTAATCACAGTAAAAAACAAAAAATAAACACACACACAAACATACAAAAGAATCTTATTCCAAGAAGTCTCGTATTTTAATTAATAGAAAATGCAGTATCTAGGATGTATATACTGCAACTTAACAGCCTCAAAGTATTGAAATATCGGAAGGATTAATCATTCTCAAGTTGAAAAATGCATTGAATCAATGAGCAAAGCTACATGTACTCGTAAGTACATTTGTCACCAATCTATATGATACTATTGTACATTTTGTATAACTTTCAAGTAAATCAAAAGGGAATTTCAGAATGTATTAGAATTAGTTTCTCTTAGCACATTTTTTATCAGACCTGGATATTTAATATATCAGTAACAAGTTGTCAGCTTAGATAAAGGTGATCGCAACTCTCAAGGCAAGAAGAAAATATTTGGAGATGCAAAACGAAAAGTACATGTCTTGACTCAGCAGACAATATAGATTATCAGAATATGGAGATCATATATTAAGAGGAAACTGCAAATAAAATAAAACAATCCTCACCATAGCAACTGCTTTTTGTGGAGTTCTGTAGAGTTGCCAGCCAGCCATCTTTGAACCTGTACTGGAGACGAGTCTCTCTTGAGGTCGATGGAAGAGGGACATTGAATTATCTGCTGCTCCTATTCCTAACCAGTTTTCTCCAGCATTTATAGACAATATGGAAGAATTGTGAATGGTAACATTCTTGACACATCTTATACCACCTAAAACAAATATAAAATATTAATCACATGCATTAACACTTGAAGCATCAACGTCATATATTCAAGAAAAATATTCAGAAATATTAGAAGCAGTAGAGTGAATTAGAATGCTATTCAGAAGTCTGCAAAGTGCACTTCATTATTTATGAATTACACACGGGGGACGATCCTATATTGGCAATAAACCTAAATTTATCACTCTTACCATCATCAGTTTCCCAAAACCGAAGAAGTCCATCATTTGACCCTGAGTTTAAGAAATTATAAGAAAAGGTTTAGTTAATAGATTTATTGTGTATCTAAACTTATGCAGCTACAAACTTATGAAGAAGTAAAAATTTAAACCTGTAATAATTCCTTTGTCTGCTAAAGAATATTCCACGCATAGAACTGGGCCATCATGACAAGCAAGAACAGCATCACAGGTTCCTTGAGATACAGACCACATTCGGGCAGTCCAATCATCACTACCAGTTATTACAGTGTCTCCAACCATTCTGATAGACCTGTATATCCACCATAATGTGTTAATTTCAATGCAGCATTATTTGTTCAAATTACTACCACTCACCTAATCCATTGGGAATGGCCTAAAAGCTTGTGCATCTGCCGTCCAGAACGAATGTCCCAAATATTTGCAACCCTGAAATGAAAATGTGAACAAGTCAGGATTTAGGGAGATTAGGCTAGATACGACAAGAACTATCAGTAATT
Source organism: Verbena officinalis (assembly GCA_958496215.1). Taxonomy (NCBI): domain Eukaryota; kingdom Viridiplantae; phylum Streptophyta; class Magnoliopsida; order Lamiales; family Verbenaceae; genus Verbena; species Verbena officinalis. The sequence continues at coordinate 7,022,242 of OY292385.1, forward strand.
TTAGATTACTTTTCAAGTAGGATATTAATTAGATATCTATTGTGATTACTTTTCCTTAGTTAGGCAGGACTCTTAATATTCTCTTCACCCTATTTTATTAAGAACACAATACAATTACAATACTTATCTCTTCCAACAAGATGAGTATACAAAAAGCCTAGACACGATGTTTAAGTAGCTTACGCATCTCTGCCTCCAGCAGCCAATATCCCGCTGGAATCATCATACTCCATACAGAGAACTGCACTTGAACAACGGCCTACGGTTGCAACACAGGCATCTGTCCTTACATCCCACATCTTCACTGTTCCATCATGTGAAGCAGAGAGGACACGCTCACCTGAGAGCATCCGTACAATGCTGACCTAAATGGAAGCATAACAAGAGTCAAAGTTATGACACTTATAAAAAGAGTATTAATTAGATAGGACACAGAAGTATGTAAGAGCAGCACGAAACAAACTGGGATGTAAATTAATGATAGTATTCAGTGCCAAACAACAGTGACTTCATCAGCTAAAAGTAGCAGATACATGGTGGTTACAGAGTACTATCTCACATCAGATGACTTTTCTGCAACCATATATCTTTCAATTGTCAGAGAGAAGTACAGTTTCTAGACATTCATTATTAACAGGATGCAAGAATAAAAGGTACAGAAACAGAATAATCGTATTGAATTGCTCAATTACTGATCAGTAGCTTCTTCGAGCAGAGAATTAAAGGGTTAGTAGTAGGCAATTACAGGGTCATCGATACTAAAATGTAATGTCACATTTAGATGTATACATGTAACTTGAAATTGATTAGCCAAACCATCCAAATACATCCCAAAATGATATAGTTAACACACACTAGTACGGTAATAGTTATGCCCCATCCATACCTGTGAATCGTGGCCCTTCAGCTCTTCTAGAAGTTCAGTGGTCTGTTTATCCCACACTAGTACAGACTGGTCATCTGAACCGGATACTACCTTCCCTCTATCAGAGCTTATGGCACGAACAGTTCTGCAGAGAGAGAGAGAGAGAGAATACTTTCATAAGTGGATGCTAGCCAAGCATTTGCAGACGAAATTAGTTCACCACCCAAGCTTGCTTGTGCATCCACAAGCATGTAGGGGGATCAAGCATTTTCATCCCACCCCATATTTACACACACACAAAGAGAGGCGTGCACACACACACGTGTGCAAATACCTAGTATGCCCCTTTAATGTTGCCCGAAGTTCCGACCCACGAAGACTTGGGTCCCATATCTTTACCTGAAATTTGTTAATAAACATGTTATCCAACGTAATCTGTAGCAAAGAACATCATAAACTTAGTTGTGTTTCCAAAAGCGCTGGCTAGATGTTTCATATGTCCTCAGGCGCCTCAAGGTGATGGGCCTGAGGTTTTTTATAGTATATTTGAAATACATATTAATATTCACTGGAAAGAAAGGCCTACAGTTACAGAGCTAGTAGGATAAAGACTGATTGAAAAAGAGTTGAGATCTAGATGTTCGTAGTACAACAAATCAGAAGGATGGAAGTTTTAGCTCAAAATAATGTATACTTCTTTTTTTGGTCAAGAAACAACAAAATAATGTATAATGAGAATATCTAAATCATACATATAAATATGATTATTGGAGAACTGATTTGTAAAGGAACTTGAACATTAAGAAAGTTTGATAAGTTTCGATATCTAGGCATTCAGGAGGAAAAGGATTTTCTTTCCCAACACATCTGGAGCATATTGACCAGTGAATTTAGACAGATTAGGATCCAAAAGGCATATGCCTCACAGAAGAAACTCGCCCATTATCTGAGACAAAACACTGCTCTTCAGTATCATACTACCATGAACAATGTTTAAAAACACTGCTCTTCAGTATTCTATAATTCTTCAGAAAGATCTCCAGTCTAAGAAAGAACTAACAGTGCTCAACAGAAGCTTTAGGCTCTAAAAGAAGGCAAAATGATTGTGCATGCAAGGGAAACAACAATAAGAAAGTAGCATTATGCTGTCTCTAAATGGTCTACTATTATTTAATCTTACTGTGCAATCTGTGCTTCCACTGATAAAGAATCCAGCATCTTCACGATCACCAACAAGATCCCACACTTCTCTTTTGGTCACACAATGTAAAGCAGTGACTGCTCCACTATGACCTCTAAGCATGCGAATATTTGACTGCACTTTCTTCTGCCCATCTTGCTTTCGAGGAGACCCATTCTCATTTGTAGCTGAATCAACAATAATACATCATTATGTGGGTGTTTGCAAACACTACTACTTTTGGAGAAGCTAATGTAGAGGTAAAAATTGTAAAACAATGTAGTAAAAGATGGGAATATTTTAAAAAATGAGAAGTACAAATGGAAAAGTAGTTGGGTATTGGAAAAAAAAAAAAACGAAGAAGAACTTTGACTAACTCAAGAAACTTCCATTATTTACGCAAATAACCTAAAAGCTAGATGTTGAAGTCAAAAGCACGTCCTTAGATGCTTCTAGCTTATGTTTGCTTAAAATAAGCAGAATTCTGGTTTTCCAACCACTCCCTAAGTGCTGAAAAAAACTCAAAAATCACAAAAGTGCTTTTTTAAAGAGTTTCCAACATGTCCTACATCAGAACAGCACGATTAAATAAAGTTGTTTCATTCTAAAGAAAGAGCTTTTTACCTAAATTGCCACTGTCGGACTTCAACTTACTGACGTGGCTAAAGGAGGTGGCTCTATCCCGACTAAACATGCTCTGAACCCAGCTCCTTCCGACAACAGATGCCTCAGAAGATTGCTCAGTGGTAGCAGCAGAATCTTGAGGGCGTGGAGAAGGCAATCCAAATGATACAGACTGAGGTTTTCCAGAGTAGATTCCCCAATAACCAATGCAAAGTTGTCGGATGTGTGATAAAAATCCCCTAATCTTTATCTGATACAGTATACACAAAATGCAAAGATGCAACAAATTATTCACAAAGAGGGCTTAAGATTCATAAATATTGGAAGCATAAAAAGGAATAATTACAGAATTGCGTCAATAAAGACAAATCTTGGAGCATATAAGGATCACACCCAAGGGTTTGGATATTATTCCCTAGCATGTCAAGTTGCGCATTAAAGAAGACGACTCAAAGACTGTTCATTTTTCATCTAAATTATTGAAAGGACTCGGGCAAGCATTTCAGACACAGGTATGGAAAAATAGAGTCATGTAACAGATAGATTGAAACTTACAATGTGCTTATACCCAATGTTGTTCTTTCCCGCAATTGTTTCAATCATGTACCATGCATCAATGTCAGGAAGTCCCAAACCGGCCTTCATTACAATAGGAAAAGAGAATTTGGCAATCAAGAGCATGAAAACAAATTTAAAGCGAGAAAATGATTGAGAACAGAGAGAAGAAATACCATATGTGTCGACACAATGATTAGTTGTGTCATCACCAATGTCGCATAATTGGTTGACCTAACATAATAATATCACAAAAGAAAAGATAATTACAGGCCTTCTATGAAAGAAAAAGAAGAAAAATAGCACATGCTATAAGAATGATTTCCAAATTAAAATTTACTTCATTGTGCTCTTAAGTTTAATTACAAACATATTTCATGAATAATGCATGGAGATAATGGATTAGCTATATGCTGTGAATGACAGACTATTACAACTTGAAAACGAGTAGGCTTTTTCAATTGATTATAGCAGAATACAGCAGCAAAATGATAATATTCTTACTTGTTAGAGTAGCGGTCAAGCAGATAGTCAAAGTATCCTTCCCAGAAGCTGTAATAGATCATGCAGAGGATAATGAAAAGCTTAGAATACACATATCTACCATTCTTGACTAGCAACATTTTAGATGAAACATTACATTCAAATGTTAATATTTAATTGACAGTCTAACAACAGTTCTCTCATTGCATCAGAAACTAGCCAACTCAGACATTTAGTATTCTCCAACTAATCCTACTTCACAATGTCTTCAGGATTCAGATATTCGGGCAAAGAAAACTTAGGCTAATTACCTCCTCTTCACTAATGTGCTTGGAAGTTTCGCAAGAATAAAAGTTGCAGAAAATTCTGTATCCTAGTTTGAAGCTCAATAGGCCATGCTAAGAACTCACGGAGTGATTGTTATTATCATACTCTCAACCTTTTCCCCTCATCAAATTGATTGCATAGATTAATCTACGAAATGACTTGTTTCCATGAATAACTATTTATTCTATCTTCTCAATAAAAATTGTCCTGAGTGTTTTTTGAGAAATTGGAAACTTGCCGTGCCAATTCAAAGACCTAGTATCTCTAATTACAAGTTTCGATGTAACCAGCTTTTCTCAACCCTTTTTGAACAATCTATAAGAACTCTATGTCTCTTGGTATAGAGCTGGATTTCAAAATTTTGTTTTTTGTTAATAAAGATCATTTTTCTATAAATGGGAATTTATAACTTGGATCAACCAAGGTATCTCTCATTACTAGTTTTGGTGTAACCAGCCTTTCTCAATCATTTTTGAACAATCTATAAGAACTCTCTCTTGGTATAGAGCTGAATTTCAAAAAGTTGTTTTTTGTTGATCATTTTTCAATAAATTGGATTTAATAACTTGGATTAACCATGCATGTATGAAGTGTAAAGAAATGCTTGAATAGTCAGTCAGTAAATTGGTTATAGGGGCTGCTGTAGGATAGGATTGTCAAATAACAAGCATGAGAGGGTAACCCTTGCAAATTAACGGTGAATCATTTTAGTCAGACTAATAATATTTTTGAGTTCAATTATTAGATCTATTATTCTCAAGTTTCTGCTTCTTCTTGTCAATGGTCATTCAACCAACCTGTCCTCCCTAGCTATGCCTCAATAACTAAAATATTCTGATCCGACAGTTTATTTACCACCAATAAATCACTGTTAGAGATCCTACCTTCTATCCCTCAATATGCTATTCTTTTTGGACATTGACAAAGCAGATTTTATTATAAATGATCATTTGTGGATGATGGGGTTCATAATGAGAAAAGTCAATTTTAAGGATAACAACTCTTCATTGATAAATCTGAATAAATTTCATTCTTGTGCTAGCCAGGGAGCTTAACTGCCACGTAACGTCGAATTTGATTTTTCTGTAATAAATGCGCTTGTTGTCATTCCTTTGATTTGAATATAACAGACCGAGATTTAAATTGAAGAATGTGTACTAGGAGTTGATTCATTTAGTTGCTTTGGGAATTATGATTGATGATTATGTTTCATGTCATAGTTTTATTGCAAGGGTATAGTGTAGATAGTTGCTATATATAATTTTAGATGTGTCAATACAGAGGGAAGTTACTATCTCGAGCATCTAAGAGTGTGTCACAGTTGTAAGTACAAAACATTTTTGTAAATGCAAACTAAAGTTGACCATAGACCAAATAAAGTTTATTGAGCAGACAATCCAAAAGATACTATAAAAAATAAAGAAAGAAAATCCAAGTCAATACAAACAAGATGTGCATACCGCAATTCATCCCAGATGGAAAGAGAACGAAGGTGTCGCTGAACGTAATCTGGAACATTGTTAACATCCTTTTTGTGCATTTCAGCAGAGACTTCAAGCGCATCTCTAATAGTCGCCATGTCATTCCGAGCTGTAGCACGGCTGATGGCTGTTTTGAGCTGTGTTACATCCCAACAAATTACTACATCATAAATCAAATTTACTGCTCCTCCTTCAGGTCAGGCTATGTAGCTTTTAAATAATATGTTGCTGGAATTTCTGGTGCAGGATGGTTTGCAAATTATTATAAAACTACTTCTATGGGTAGAATCTAGAGACTATTTCAGGATTCTGCCCTATTTTGATAATAGCTTATTATTTGGTAAATTCCCGACCAAGATAACCATAATGCATCCAAAGCCAGAGAATAACCATTTGTCCATGAGCTCATAAATATGAACAGAATGCTGGTAGAATATTAAGGAATTAAATATTCTTTTTCCGCACACGCTGTGTAGTTAATGGAGTCATTTTTTGTCCAGGACAGAACTGTGCCAGATTGAGGTGTTTGTTCAACTTTTAATTGTCACTAATTCAACATCTGGAAAAATATCTAACTGGACTCCACAGGATACAATACCTAATTTTGAGATTCAGAACAAGAAAGAAATTACTTGTGAATATTGCTTCAAATTATCATTTTCGCTAGTGTCCCTCTGTCCTCTTTTTTCTTTCTCACCTTTTTTTTCTGTTTTTCCCATTTCTTTGGAACCCCCTTAAAGTGCCATTATCAGCAATGCCACATCGCCTCGATCCGCACATTCAGAGAGAAGCGAAAGGAAACATTTCCATGTAGTTTCTAAGTGAAATAAATGTGCAGAGATTTTCTAAATCCTGGAACCAAAACCTATGGCCTATGCATTTTCTTTTCTGCACTTATCCATATGATTTGTAACCTCTCGTCTCATTTCTCGGAAGATATTATCCCGTAGTTCATGACTGACGAGGCCAGGAAGTTTATTAATAACTTATTGGGATTACTCAAATTCACTTACGCACATAAAACCTGCTAATGCATTAATGTTTTCTTTCTAAATTCGCGTCTTAGCTGGAAACAGAAAGAATCTGAACATTACTTTTCCTTTATTCATGTTGAATGAAAAGTCAGGTATAAAAAAGGTATAGAAAAGTAAAGAACGTTGAAATAAGAACTTCAAATAGTACAATAAAAATAAATAATTCAATCATGATGATGGTTAAAGAAGTAAAAGCTAACCAGTTCTTTCACTGCAATAAATTGCTCTTCCGTCAATTGGCATGTCCATCCCTATCGAGGGAACGGGTTGAAGACCAGAGTTATAAGACAACATGAGGAGATGTTTAAGAACTAATAGTGTTGATGGAGATAGAACATACCGAATGAATGTGCTCCCTTATACATTCAACAAATCCACTACCACCAATTCCCTCAGCATCAGATTCAATTAAAGCTGATAAAACAATACAAATGCCAGAAAATTCACTAATCCATTCATGTCCACAGAAACAAAGAAATAGCTATTGCAAAAAGGAGATTAAGTTAGGGTCTGTCACAAAATCATACCAAGGATGGTTCCATACTCAAAAGATGAAAGAGGGTCATCAGTTGGTCCCAATTTCAAAAGCCGTAGCCATAATCCCTGTCAAAAGGACAATATTAATGTTTCAATCTTACCAGACAAAACCAGAACAATAAGGAAAGCACTGTGCTTAAAAGCATAATATATTTTTAGAACTATTAAACCAACAAAAAAACCCCGCATAAAACTCATTATTTCACAGTTAAGAAATAAAATCCTCCAAGTACTTATTTCCAGCAAAAAGCATGCAGCAAATGTACACTTGAAAATCAGTGGACACAGCATGAGTTCTTTGATTTTTTTCACTAAAATTGTTGCACATAAGCTCAATGGATTGAATAAACCAGGACGTTAGCACAGTGAGTAGTTGACCTGAGACCTTTGCGCAGAACTGGAGGGAACTGCTCATGAGCAACATCACTCAATAGATAGCATCAACTAAAAGACATTCAAGTTATCATATACAGCATGCTCTTTGCTAAGAAACCAAAAATCAGAGATGTGAAAAGCTGCAACTGCAACACTCAAGAACAGAACAGTAATCGAACACCTGAATATTATTCCAGTGAATAATGTAACAAGGATGGTATTGAAACTTCACAATTTTCTGGCAAGAAAGACTGATGAACACCCAAATTCCTCAAACAAATATATTGAAGGACTTATTAAAAGCGCTATAATTGGGCAAAAGAACAAGTTTTAGCGAGAAATAAACAATTCTGACGAAAATCACCAAATGCAAAATTCCAACAATACCAAAGGTTGAGATCTAAAGTCAACATAGTTGACCAAATATATAGCTACAAGAACATGACTATGCAGAAAAACATTGCACCTGCAACTTCACTTGAATGTCTAGAACCATGCGATCTCTTTCAGCCTGTAAGAAATAGATACCCATCAATTAAGTAACTAAAGAAGTTGGTTCCTTAATAATCCACATTAAGTATAATGTCATGATACTCACAGCCCTCTCCCTTGGACTCAGGCTTTCATACTTGGAATCTTTGCCAGCACGCATTGAGGGTGAACTACATGAGAAAAGAGAACATAAATGTTTAGTTTCAAGAAGGCAAACAAATGAGTATAGCAATAAAACTTAGGATTATGTTCATTTCCTCTGCAGTATACCTCAAGTTGAGCTTTCCAGAATACTCGAGAGCTCCGCTTGCTGCTGCTAGAACCTGCTTCCTCTTTTCTTCCTGCTCTTCTGTTCTGACATTTGCAGGAAACCTGTCATAGCAATATTTGGCACCTGATCCTGTAAGTAAAATGTATGAAAAACATTAGTACCAATCCAGATTGAAGTGTCTCGGAACTTCTTAACATGTATAACATATTTGGCAGCATTGAGTTCAAATATTATTTGCAACTACCTGACATCCCAAATCCAGGATCAGAAATTGTTAAAATCTCAGGATCTGAAGAAGGTGATGGAAGAATTGAATAAGGATTTTGTCCCCTGCCAATTGCATCTTGTAACTTATCTAGAAGATTGTGTCCGTTTTCTTCAGAACCGAGACCTCTCTCCAAGTAATCCATGAAACCTTGGGACTCTATGAACTGGCTTATCTGTTAAGGTTTCACATCAAATGTAAGATTAATGGTTCTTATATACTTTAAAATGGAAAGAGAATAGAAATTTATGTAATCAACTTGTAGAATGTCCAAAAAACTGAGAACAAATCAGTGAATCACAAATTATTTCACACTAGATAAAAACATGACCAAATTACTTACCATAGGATCTGGAGGCTGATTTGTTGATCGAGACCGCTTCTTCAGAAAAGCCTGGTTGTTGAAGATATGAGTCGCTGTGTTTTCCTGAAAATTACAGCTCAGTTGGTACACTTCACTTAGACAAAAATTACTTAATTGACAAGAGAATAAGGCAAAGGCTTCATACTATAAAATTGCGATAGCCACCCAGGATCGATGCAAAGAATTTTAAGAATATAAACCTGCAATAACCAAAACACATTCCATGGATGAGACAGGCATATTATACAGCAAAATTTCTCTCTAGACAGGCAAAATAGTAGACAGAAATTTCTTCATCAGCTACTTGCTCAAACAGTCAACAAGTATGAGAAATAAAGCATAAGAGCAAGTATCAACATACTAATACCTAAAGCCACCAGAACTGATTAGATGAAAGGGAAGGAGTAGAGCATATACTCATGAAACATAGAATGGTTTGAAGTTCTAGTACACATTACAAAGTATAAAAGAGTATATTATGAATCCACTACGCATCACTCATTATCAACGAGGAATTCAGACAAACAAAAGGACAAAGGAGACACTGCCTAATAGTCTGGGAAGGGCAACGCGACTCCAAAACACAGGATTAACACATGAATCACAAGTAAAAATAAACCCCTTAGCAGGACGAATAAAATAATAGATTATCTCAGATTTCAGAAAAGTGCAACAAAATTCATATATTTGACCATGAAAATAAGCCTTATAGGTCACGTAATAACTTAACTATTGAAGTTAAAGCTGTCTTCCAAAATTTTGTGTGATACTCAATCAAGAATTCACAAACTCTAGTATGTCAAAGAGCCGATAACCACAGCATGAGAGGTCATAAATGTATAATTGCTAGAACGAGACAAGCAATTATAGTCATCTACATTCTGTTAGGATGAAACATCAGCCAGTGAGTGATTACATCATAAAAGTTCAAAGTGGTTAACAAAATTCACCTAAGTTGGAAATCATGATCCTCCCCCCAGGGCCTATTTCCACCTCTAGGGCATTGATCAGAGAAGGAACCGCCCTTCATCTGGTCTATGCCAACAACATTTGGATATAACAGCTTCATTATCTCACCGCGCAGAGAACTATACTCTGGCTCAGGTATGGGAGGAATTTCCTCAGATGTGGTGATGAGATTATGCTCAAGGTCAACCACTACTACCTGCAATGTAATGGAGGAATTTCCTCAGATTCAAATGCATTGAAAAAAAAAAAAAATTTTACAGCACAAAAAAATTGCCAACTTTTTTTCAGCAAAAAGTGTTATTTTAGTATTATGTACAGCGTAAATAAGTTAAAACTAATTCAATGACTATCTTACGGCATGACTTGCAATGCTACAGTAATACTTTGTTTCATAAGCTTGGCTTAATTTGGACGATCAAACACAGCAGTAAGAAATGAAAAACTCTTAAAATTAATCACAGAACTTATAGGAGGAAAATCCAAGAAAACTTTAGAATTGCCTCTCTATCCCCATCCTTCTATTGCATTTTTCTCATGTTTCACTTTGACTGTCCAGTAAATCAGATCAAAAAGTTGCAGGTGAATAGGTGATTAGTTCCCGTCCACCACTTTTTCACCTGGCAGATGCATTTCATTTGCTTCATTTAAATCTCATACAGATGGATTAAGCTTTTGACAAACAATCTTAGTTGGGAAATGATTGGACGGCACCAATAGTTACATTTTCCTTATACCATTCTCACGGTTGAGTCAACCTATTCATAGAATTTGCTTTAACATTATAGGTTTTAAGAGATACATAATATGCCACTCAACCAGAAAGCATCGGATGCAGCAGTCCTGGCTGTCCAACAACTTAGTTCAGTTTAGGATTTTAAATCATGAGGCTAACCCTAAATACATGAATTATAGACACTAATGTATCTTCCAGGCAAGAAATGAAGAAAACAGACTAACTAATGCCTAACAAAGCTACCAAACCATAATGACCAGATAAATATTAAAAGATTGGAGGATGAGAAAGAAAGAGAAAACTGGGCACGTAGTACATTTAAATCCGAGAAAGAACTTACCCCATCCATGACCAGCCCAAAAGTATCAACACCAGAATGAAGGCCCATCATATATGGTGTGGGAGCATCAATATAGTCAACTCCACTGAAAAATAGTAATGGAATGTAGACATGCTTCAGCACAAGAAACATAACAAGATCAGAAAACATCCCGGTGAAATATTCAAAGAAACATAAGCTTATTGTAAAAGGGGACAACATGTTTCACACTAGTGAATGTAACCTTTCTCAAAAGCTATAGTCAAAAAGGCAATTGTACCTGCCACCGAAATGGATATATTAAATGGCATATGGCCTCCGATACAAGGGTTAGAAGAGAATATCTGCAAATAAAACGTGAGTAGGACAGTAAGTAAAACATAATGTAGTTAAACAAGAAATAAGGACAGTGAGTTTAACCACATCCATGTTCACTGAGGCTAGTCCACTTATAGGAAGAGTCCATCAAGTCAGAGTTATGGAAACCATGCATTTTTCTAGTCCTTCATATAGCAAAATCAACACATATAAGATTAAGCAGCCAACTAGTTCAAAACATGGAGCCAGATAAATAACATAAAATGTGAAACAAAGCAAAGCCTGGTGATACCCAAGAAAATATCAAATTTGGGAAATATAAGGAGAGTACAATATACTAAAAGAGTGGTGCTGGTATGAAAAAGGTTTAAAATGTAAGCATATTTTCAATTAATAATCTCTACAAAGAACAAGTACGAAAAACTAAGTTATCTGTCTTCTCTTACTTGCCTTTAGTTATGATGATGGTGCTGGTGTGGGTTTACAGTGTGGTGTTAGGGTATATTTATCCTCATACTTAACATTTTCAAAACAGTCAATCAAAAGGACCCTGAGCAGCGTTGCCAAGGGACATCTCATTTAGAAATGGAACTGGAAGACAGATACTAAGAATTATAGTAAACTACTTAAAATGACATAAAGTTGCAGGAGTTAGATGGAAGGACAAAGAAAATACTTGTCTGAGCGGAGCAAAATCCTCCTCTCGAGCAACACTGCTGTAAATAGTTTGATAAAATTATCAACATCCAAACATTGAACCAGAGGCTGGAACGATATCTGCAGTAACATGATATATACTATCACTATCAACAAAACCGGTGCAGGCCATCAAAAAGAAAACATTCTCTTAAAAAAAACGGAATAAGAGAAGATAGTTGGTTACATACATCAGCATGTGGAAGCCCATCCTTCGGTGGAACCTCTACAGCAAGAAGGCTATTCTCAATAGAAAACAACACCCGGTCCTTTCCCGGAGTAGGCAAAGGTACATTGGAGACTAAATATGCTATAACATCCCACAGTGGCTTGCTGAAAAAGTTTCGAACCTGAGCACGTTATATGACCTCTTCAAATAATAATAATAATATGCTTCAAACATCATAAGAAAAAGGTAAATAAAGAAATGTATCCACGTTTAGGTATACATAAATGTTGCAGCAACACGCTATTCTAGGATTAGTTTTTGTCGACTTTTTTCTCTTTTCCTCAGATGGTAAGGGCTAAAGATATGTTGCCAATGCCAACCTTTTATTAAGCGTTAACCAAAATAAGGAGCACAGAAATGCAAGGAAAGACACATGACGGACTTAAGAAAATGCTATAATCTAAAGCCATAAGCACATGGAATAATCCATTTGAGTGCTCCTTACATAGGAGAATCTTAGTGACCATCACTGCAGCCAGTATGCACGGGGAATTAGACAATTATATGATATACAAATACGACACAATCCAGTGAGGAATATCAGACACATTCTACTATTGTTTCATGTCATAACGCTTCACCAAGTGCGAGGTTTTCAAAATTGCCACCAGAAAAAAGGTATACAAAATCCTGGTCAACTTTAAATCCTAGAGTACTGAGTTACAGTCCAAAATTTACACACACTTGCTACAGTCGTACCTGCTGCCAGAAGATGAATAACAAAGTAGGAATATTTCCTCCAAAGCATCACGCAGAATGCTGAAACCAGGCGCCCGCGAAACAAAGCATATGCATTTATCAGCAAAGGAATTGGCAGGCATCCGATATGCCTCCGCTATGTCCTCGCACACAGGATCTCGAAACGCAATGCAACTCACATAAATCTTCGACCCATCTCCCTCAGTCAACACAATGGGATAAGTTCGCGGAAAAGATGAAGGATCATTTGAATCAACGCCCGTGGCATAGAATTGAACTCCGGCTGGCAAAACGCAAGTGGGAAGTTGAGGCGGCGGAGGAGGATAAAGCGTGTGATTGGGAGGAGGGTATTGATCTAGCAACGATGATAAATACATGGTGCCAGTGCCATGGTATCCCCTGTTCCCATCTAGAGTTCGGATTTCAGGCCCGATTCCGCACACCACGAAGTACTCAAAAATCCGGGCCATTGATTTCAATGGGAAGATGAAAGATGAGGTTTAAGCTTGTCGCAGATCTGCCAATAGACTGATTCTAAGATCATCACGCGTTCGAATTTCGCATTGGGAGGAGATTGATGGAGAAGAGCTACGAGAAGTTTGGGAAATGAGAGATTTGGAGAGAGCTCTTAGTTAAGCAGTTTTACTTTAACCTGACCGGAGCCGTAAAAAAGGCAGACTGTCACTCTGCTAGTGGGTTTTTACCCTTTCTCTGTAAAAATTATTATTACTAATAATTTTGGCAAACACATAAATAATAATAATTATAAGTGTAGTTAAAAATAGATTAATAGGGTATGTTAAATTTTAATATTTGAAAATTATTTATTTTTTATTTATATTATTTTAGTATTTATATAAAGAATAAAATTTAATAATTATAAAAATAAATTAATAAAATTAAGAGTGAAATACAAATAATAAATAATAAGAATGGGAAAAATATGAGAATGGAAGAAAAAAATTAAAAATTGACAAACCTGTTGTGAATTATTACCGCACACAGATTTTGAAAATGAGATGCCTATACAATAATTAGTTACTATGACAGATCGAGTCTATTGAAAATTCAATAACAGGTCGTAATTGGTCAGCACTAAACATTCTTGTGATATTGTTTGGTTATTTGGAAAAGCAAAAAGAGCTTGATAGAACATGGGATGTGATCTAACTTATGTTAGAGGCAAGAGTTTCGTGCTTGTGATTGAATCCATTGGTAGGATTGGAAATCTTGGTCAAGCAGAGGAAGTGTGGCATGAGATATTGAGATGGCATCGATTAAGGGGTTAAAATCGACCGAACAATTTAATTCAATGATAGGAGATTATTGCAAAAACGGGCTTATTACTAAAGCCACTAGTCTGTATAATTAAAGAGATGAAGAAAGCTGGATGCAAACTAAATGCCATTAACACTTCGTCATTTCGCTCTCACAGTCGGTTATTTGAAAGCAGGATTAGTGGGTGAGACTGTCAAAACTCTTGAACTAGGGACGGGGTTTTCAATAAGTGCAAAGGCTAGAAGATCAACCCCGTGGTTAGAAACTACGTTTTCAGATATTAGAGGAATTTGCCAACAATTGTGATGTGGAAAGTGTTGAGAAGTTGTTTGAAGAGTTGAAGAGTGTGAATTACACTAGGTATACTTTTGTGTACAATACGTTGATTAAAGGGTATGTTAAGGCTAAGATTTATAAGCCTAATCTTCTGAGAGGATGATTTTGGGAGGGTGTATGCCGGATACTGAGACGTATAGCTTGATCAAGTTCATCAAACAATTCTGGTGATGAATTTTGGATTATTTTTCACTCATGATTAACATGTGAGTTCTAATTATGCTAATAAATTGATTCAATTCTTTACTTTGAGACTCAATACGGAGAAAGAGTTAAATCTTAGGGTCAAAATTGTTATATTCCATTAGAAAAAACTATAATGAAAACTGAGGTAGATTCCTTAATGTCTGTATTTTGTAAGTGCGCTCTCTGTTAATTACCTCACATTTGATCAAGCCCAACTTACTTTGGGATTCAACGTGTCAAACCGGAAAATCTTGAACTCAATGTGGAAAATAAGTTTAACTATGGAAAAAAAATGATATGTTTTCAAGTTAAATAACAATGTATAATTTATAATTTTTTTTTGAATTGTTATTTACGATTTAAAGTTTAAAATTATTGTATTATTAATCACATATCGTATTATTTATTTTAAACTTTATAATCATAAAGTTAAATTTGTTCGTGTTATTTCTTAATTGATAAATTAACCAAATATAAACATAATAAAAAAAGGAAAAATTACACTTAGATATCAAATGAGTTTATCAAATTACAACTCATGACTCTCTTAATCAAACAATTACAGTTACACTCCATACGAAATTGAATGATTATAAAATACACTCAAGCATTATGGTTCCGTTAAAGAACATTAGAGTTCTGTTATTAATTAATGAAATATTCCATTTTTAACTTCAATAAATTATACTTAGATCCCAAACGAGAAATAATACCCAAGTTATATTTAGAAGCAACCCATGGTATAAAAAAATAAAGTATTTTCGGTGTTTACTATTCATTTTTTATGACATTATCCAATACATAACAGAATCCTAATGCTTGGGCATATCTTGTAATTATTTGATTAAGAGAGTTATGAGTTGTAATTCTGTAGACTTTTTTGGGATCTAAGTGTAAATTTTCTATTAAAAAAATTAAAAGAAACATCAATGCACTAAAAGTTGAGGGGATTAAAAGTAATCCCCGATTTAAGATTGGTGTTTTGTAATTAAGACAAACTTTTGGGTAGTAGATGTAATTTGTCTATATTTTTTCAAACAAAGTATAGTAGATAGAATAGTTCCACTTCACGACGGATGCATCTCCATTGACTTTGAATAAGGAAACAATCAGTCCTCTCCTGACTCCTTCCTCGCTCCTTCCTCTTCTCTTCTGCGACCCACTCACAGCAGGTGAGAGAGAAGTGTTATTATACATTTTGGAAGCGATCGGTAGGTGAGAGAGAAGGACATGGAGGAGGAGAATACTGATGAGCCATCGCCGCAGCTCACAGGCATAGTCATAATCACTCTACCACCACCGGACAACACTTCTTTAGGCAAAACCATTACTGCTTATACTATCTCCGATCATCAACGATCAACTCATCAACCCCCTCAACTCGGCCGTCAGCCGCCCCCGACTCGATCCGACGAAGCGCCGCCGCAGTTAGTAGCGCACAATCATGCCCCTCGATCGTTGTCTTCATTTAGAAGCTTCATCCGCAACAGCCCGAAAACCGTTTTGCCGATTCTGGGTATCTCTCTCATCGCCTTGTATCTTTGGGTCTCCGTCTCTCGTGAGACAATTTTCCAATTGCGCGATGATTATGGGAATAATGATGAAAATCAAAGGAAGAACAAATCACAGCATGCATTTCTTTTCCCCTTGTATCAGAAGCCACGTAGGATTAATGGTGAATTGGGAGATTTTGAACTTAAACTGGGAAGATTTATGAGTTCCGGTTCTCGTCGAGTTTCGAAGAAACTTGATGACACGATGGAAGGTGGGAAAATTAATACGAAATCGGTGTTTACTGCTTCTAAAATTGATGCTACTAGTGTTATACCTATTGGTGGCAACATTCATCCCGATGGGTATGATTTCTTCTTTCCTCGCCTTTATTGCTTACTTGCTTAATCTGCTTTTATCAGAAATTATTAAGTAGCTGAGTATTGTTTCAGTTTCCTTTTCTGTTTGATGGATGTGAAATGCATATTGTTTTGACACTCTATTACAAGGTTCAATTAAAGAGTATATATGCGATATAATAAAGTAGGTTGTCAATAATAAGTACAAATAGTGAGATCCATTGCAATTTCAAGCTGCATTTTTGTGCAGGCTATATTATACATACATGTATTTGGGGAATCCTCCAAGACCTTACTTTCTTGATATGGATACTGGGAGTGACTTAACATGGATTCAATGTGATGCTCCATGTGCTAGCTGTGCCAAGGTAATTCCTACTGTTCCATCAATTATATGGTATAGTATCATAACTAAAAATCGATAGTTTCATTGAACAAAGTGTATTATTCTTGAACTAAAAGTCATGAAAAGTCTTTTCACTCTATTTGGCATATCTTTTTAATTTCCCTTGATTTAAGCTTGTTAAGTTGTAATAATGTGATGTATAAATGTTGTGCAGGGAGCTCATCCTTTTTACAAGCCACTGAAAGCTAACATTCTACCACCTAAGGATTCTTACTGCACTGAAATTCGAAGAAATCAATTACTCAAAGACCATGATTCTCACTACCAATGTGATTACGAGATAGAATATGCAGATCAGAGTTCCTCCATGGGAGTGCTTGCAAGGGACGAGCTTTATCTAAACATTGCAAATGGGTCTTTGGCCAAATCGAAAGTTGTTTTTGGGTAATATTAATATTATTTACTCCTTTCTTGAAGATAGCTTTATGTACTTCTGGAGTTTTGATATTTTACAATCTTTGATTATGTCAGTTGCGCATACGATCAGCAGGGTATACTTTTAAACTCACTTGGAAAGACAGATGGAATTCTTGGACTTAGCAGTGCGAAAATCAGTTTGCCTTCTCAGTTGGCTAGCAAAGGAATCATAAAAAATGTTGTGGGACATTGCCTTGCCACAGAAGCCATTGGTGGAGGTTATTTGTTCTTGGGTGATGATCTCGTGCCTCACAAGCAGATGACATGGGTTCCTATGCTTCAAAGCTATGATTCGTGAGTGCAGATTGCCACATTGTTTTAACTTTTCTTGTTTGTAGGAAATGATATGTTAAATTCAAGGGATCCACTCTTGATTTTAATTTTTGCATTAGTCAAGGAGATCAGCTTTTCATAACAATAAGTAATGCATTTTATTTCCAGGAATTCTTATCAGACAAAAATGGTGAAGGTGAGTTATGGAAGCAAAGAAATTGGACTAGGCAGCGGGAGTGGACAAGGACGTTTGGTTTTCGACACTGGCAGCTCCTACTCTTACTTTACAGAGCAAGCATATGATAATCTGGTCACTATGGTAAGTAAATAAAGCCTTTAAAGGGTTGTTTTGAAATTGGATTAAGATATTTTTTTATTCTCGTCTTAATTTGTCTTTCGATTAACTCATGATTTTCAGCTTAGTGACATTTCCAGTGAAAGCCTTGTCCGCGACTTGTCAGATACTTCATTACCCATTTGCTGGCGAGCCAAATCACCTATAAGGTACACTATGTCAGCTACTAGCATGTTTTGATGTATTATACTTCTTCTGTTATCTGCTTTATAAATTAAGTTCTGCAATAATTACAACACCCTGCCCTGTATCTATATCCACTTATACATATATCCCTCTAATGCTTCGTAATTACAAACACCTCCCTGATAAGTGATAACTTACTAAACCCTTACAATTACCTCTCTGTTGATTGTACACAGTTTAAAACCAAACTTTTCAAAACTTTCTCGCATGTTTGGAAATTTATCCATGTCCATTGACAATTTTTTCCAATTTCGGTTGGATTTTGTGATGATCGCAACAGATTATTTGTAAAGTTGATAACTTGACAAGGAAAGTTTGTGTAATTACACAACATTACATGTACAGGGAATGTCAATGTAATTAACCTTTAAGTCCTAAAAACATGAAATACGTTGCACGTTTTTTCCTATCTTATTGATTTTAAAAAAGGTTATTACATGGTTTATATTTTTTAGATCCGTGAAAGATGTCAGACAAATATTCAAACCTCTGAACCTTCACTTCGGGAGCAAGTGGTGGATCGTGCCCACAAAGCTCCAAATTCCTCCTGAAGGATACTTAGTGACGAATGTGAGTATATTCTTCCATATTTGTTTTTTTTTTTTTTTAAGATCCATCATTCCTGTAAAATTCATGAAAAAGTTATTCTGCTGCAGAGCAAGGGGAATGTGTGTTTGGGCATCCTTAATGGAAGAAAAGTTCACGACGGATCCACTTTTATACTTGGAGGTAATTGAATATTACATAAAAATATACTTCGTTATCTTTTTAAAAAATTATAGTTATTTCATCATTTTGTGGTTTTCGTTTTTCTGGCCTTTGCAGATATTTCATTACGCGGTCTACTATTTGTATATGATAATGTGAATTCAAAAATTGGGTGGGTTCGATCAGATTGTGCCACGCCACGATCGTTTGGAACTCATTCTATGTTCTGATTCCTTAGATTATGATGAAAAACATGCAACAAGTGAAAGCTCCATAAGATATATGGTCCATGTCTCTATATAGATAACCTTTATCCTGGTCTTTTCTTGCAATGTCTACCATTTTGTTCTTGTCATTTTTGTTTGTGGAGCAAGAAGAGGGTCGGAATTTTGTCCTATAAGTTTTATATAGTTGTTTCTTTTTTGTTCATTCTAATGTAATTAGTCTTGTCCAAGTTTATTTACTGTACAGAAAAGTTTCCAAGCTTCCACTTTTGAGAAGAATGAGTGAACCTGTATGGCAGTATGTGTTATATAGTTGTTTAGAAGGATAAATTGTGTGTACCTGAACCATATGTAAAAAAAGTACTCCTTTCAGTCCTTAGTATAAGGAAAAAAAAAAGAATAAACTCTATTATATTGTTATTTTCTTTGTTAAATAGTTTTTGGGTGTAATTATTGTTTTAATTTTCCTTTTTGGGTAGTCTGTAGCGCAGGAAGTTGATGTTGGCATTGTCCCACCTGGAAAGAAAGAGAGAGAAAATAAAAGTGGTTTATAAGTTAGAATTGAAGTGAATTGGATTTATTTTTTTTAGTGGTTTATGCCAAGTGTAAAACAAAAAAAGTCTCATCTTAACAAGTTTTTGCCCTTTTAGTCACTTTTAAATTACTAAAAAAAGAATTAGAATTTTAAGGCCATTTCATGACATTGGAAGCACCCGTTTTCATAATTACGTTAATATTTTATTACAACATTAGGTGGAAATTCTGCTCATTCTATCTTTGAATTATACAAATGGGCGTTTTTAATCTAGTTATTCACAATATTCAAGATTTACTAGATACCCTAATGAACTTAAAATTCCAACACGATATTTTTAATCAAACTATTATTACAGCGAACCGTTAAACTACGTCACTCGATAATACATCATTTTAATAGTATATAAATAAAATAACATAATCATTGGATTTGTCCCAATAACCACTAAATACTATGAAGGTTTTAGTTCGACTTCTTATATTCTCATTTATTTCCGGTTTATCTGAAAAATGCTTTTGGAAAAATGGTCTTTTAGCAGAAGCGCGTTATAACAATTACCTTCTTTTGTGAATATTTAAAATTAACTGACGCTTTTCTTCTTATATATAAGAAGAAAAATATCGCGTGGAGATTTATTATGTACGATTTTATAAGGTAAATCAGAAAAGAAGGTATTAAATTAATACCCACTATTTATTTATGGTTGTGATTATTCACGAGGAATAGTCAGTTTTTATTTTTATATTATTATTATTTTCTCATTTTTTGAAGCACAATACACATAGTCAGAGTGCGAGTGTGTGTGGTGTGGGTGGGGAGGACGAGGACTGGTGCCAGAGCGATGAGGCTAATGGAGACTGTCATTAGCGGACGAGTAGCTCTTCCCCCTAATCAAATCTTCAATTCATCATCTGGTAATTGGTTTCCTGCTATGTATTAGCTCAGTTCTTACAGTTTTTCTCGAAATTATGTATTTTTTGTCGAGTTAATCGCTTGGTGATATTGTTGCTGCTTGATTTTTTCGGGTAGTTTTGCTGTTGTTTGGTTTGATTTTACTTTCTCTCGTCCGGTTCCTTGTGTATTTCTGCTGTATATTTGTTAATCGAAGCTCGACTTGAGCTGGAACTTTTGATTGGGATTTATGAAGCTGTATTCCTGGCCTTGGTGTTATGTGGACCAACCAAATGAGGCAAAGTACAAGTAGTTGCTACAGAGAGCCACGTCCAAGCTCAAGATGAACTCTCTTAGGAAAAATTTACAAAGATTAGCCTGATTCATTCTGCTGATTTAATATATGCTGGGGTATAAGAACGGAAAAAGTAATTATCATCATTATTCAGTACAGTATGTGAAAGAACAGAGCTGAAGAAAAATTTTACTCTTAAAGTTGATTAAACTTCTTTAAGTGTTGTAAGTCGAGCTTAGTTACCATATAAACTTATTTTCTTTTTATTTAACTTAAGCTACTACATAGACTCAAATAACTCTTCTTAATTATTTTCAACGTGGAAAAATATCCCTTATAATCTTTCTTTGCTGACACATGTGCATTTTTTTTCATTTTACTCCCGATTTGAAACACAGCCAAGCTTTGAGGAAGAGGGGAAAATGCTATATTGTCATGATGCTCTTATTGATTAGCATAACATAAATGTGTTGCAACATGCTTCAAATTACGTGAGTTCTGTGTCCGTGCTTGCCAAATCATGCCCCTGAGAGAAACTGTGATGACTCTTTTCTTCGCTTGCTGATTTACCTTTTACCTTTTGTTTCCTGCATAAACAATGATTTGTACAAAAGAATTGAACATATGCACAATCGGTTGCTTTAGTTACAAAAATACTTGTGTGCATTAGTAAGATAAACATAACTAGATTTTCATTAAGATTTTTGGAAACTGTCACTTTAGAGTAATACAATGTGTGTTTATCTTTAGTTTTACACCGGGAAATGCACTTGCAAAGTTTCACGACTGGCTATGGATTTCGACTGCAATAGAATTTCTGAACAAGTTTGAGATGTTCTCAAACCAGTTCAAATTTATGATGTTAAGAAAAGTATTGGCATGCTTTAATTATGACTTGATCTCTGGAGACGATAGGTTATGATTAGCTGATGGCTAACGATATTTAGGACTTCCCATGATTACAGTCTATTTTCTGTTTTCATTTCGATACTCCAACTTTCAGTTTATGCAGTTCACTGCAGTTATTAGTCTCACTTGAGATGAGATATGTGTCTGATCTGTGCAGGGGATAGACACCCACTTCATAAACAATGGACAAATCGAAGCTCGTTTACAACAATGCCAATTGGTGCTCTAGGGAAAGGTGGTGGAGTTTTGGATAAACCAATAATAGAAAAAACAACTCCAGGCCGTGAATCTGAGTTTGATTTGAGGTATGTAAATATGATTTTAACAGGTATTTTATCCTCTCTTTGCCTGCAATTGCCAAGGAGGGTTTATCTTAATTGTAGAGTTGGTTCATGGTAATAATAAACGCTATAAGTATTCTCCTGTTAAATATCCTGAGATTTGATGCCTATGCCCCAGATCTTAAATATTTTATGCTACCGTTTTTGGAATTTCACTGAGAGAGCCTTAAGGCGAGTGATCCTATGAAGAGTGATATTAGCAAAGCAAGCTCTTTTTTGGTTCTCACATAAGTGACTTAGATCTTTCCCAGTTCCCAGTATTAATATATTTTGGAGTTTTACGGGATACCATGTCCAATTTTCTAGAATCCAGTTTATCCTTATTGTTTCAGTTAAGCATTTGTTTTCTAAATCAATGTGTTGTCTTTGCTCATTTGTAAAACGTTCATGTCAAATTTTTGCTAGTTTTTTCTTTCATTGATGGTTTGTGATATTATTACTACGAGGAGTTGAATTCAAAAGTTATTGGCAGAAGTTTTTCTTTTTGTTTTGTTCCTTCAGGAAGTCGAAGAAAACTTCCCCACCTTTTCGCGTAATGCTGCATAACGACGACTACAATAAACGGGAGTACGTTGTGCAAGTACTGATGAAGGTTATACCTGGGATGACTCTTGATGATGCTGTGAATATTATGCAAGAAGCCCATCACAATGGCAGGTCTGTTGTGATTGTATGCGGTCAAGCTGATGCAGAAGAACACTGCACACAGCTTAGAGGCAACGGCCTTTTGAGCTCGATCGAACCTGCCAGTGGTGGTTGTTGAGAAATATGCTTTTAGGTAATCGAATTATAATTGGGAAATTTGAATGTACTGTGACACTGCATATGTGTAAATATAAAAAGTTGGAAACTGAATGAATGGTTTCTATCTTGATCACCATATTACTGTGATGAGGATTTGAGTGCTAGATAATAAGTTTGTTAAGTAGTTAATTACTTGTGGGTTGTGTTCTCTGTTGTTTGCGCAGTTTTGCCATGTGATGACTGAGTTCTATGTTTCTTTAACTTCTTTAAATGCTGGTGCGCAGATTTTGAAGATGAATGAGAGCATTGGAGGTTGGATTTCACAAATTCAGCCAACAATCATAATTTATATTATTTATGTTTTTTCATATTTGTGTTGGAAAAAATCTGCGCCGTTATGTCTATCGTGTTCACATCGTCGTATTCGTCAACGTGTCCATCCATCAGAGCTTATAATCCGTTCATGTACCATCCTGTGGATGTATCCACCGTGTATTTGATTCTTGTGGTCATGGGCTGTATGAAATGTTTTATGTCTACGTGGGCATTTTATGCACCTCGTATGGATACTTTTGGCAAAACAATCGAATTTGATTGAGTCGTGTTGTAGTAGGACCATGCATTTGTCTGTTTAAGTCTTTTTTTTTTCCCTAATATCTTATGGTTTTTGTAATTAACTTCTGATGCATAATTATGGGAAAATTCTATTTTTGGTCCCACAACTAAAGTCCAGGTTAAAATTAGCCCCACAACTAAGCTAATTCCAAACTTAGTCACATAACTAAAATTTTGAGGACAAAACTAGTCATTCGGTTGCATTTTAGCGGAAAACTCCGTCATCTCTGTTAGGATTTTTTATTTGGAGGGAAAAATGCAATTCTCCTTCCATTTTTGGTGGGAATTATATCATATTCTTTCTTTAATGTAATGCATAAAAGTCTTGATTAGGAGGGTAATTCTAGAGTGAAAGGATGAAATTCAAATACTCAATTAATTAACACAATTTTTCGAAATAAAAAAATATCTATACATTCGACTCACTCAAATTTTTCAAAGAGTCAGTGTATGGCAAGTTAAGATACTAAAAAGAATAGGGGTAAAGAGTTTTTGTCATTCGAACTATGATGTTTTTAATACTTTACGATCTAAACAATGTAAAATTTTGTAATTCACCTTCTTTGGTAGAATATTCCGGCAAGACATGAAGGTCTTTGACGAATTTCGGAGAAATAAGGGTTTTACTATGAATTAAATGCTACAAAAATCCTGTGTTAATCAAAAGTAGCCAAAAAAATCATGTCATATAAAAAGTAACTAAAAAAATCCTATGTTTGGCGAATATTTGCTCACTGCCTCCTATGATAATTTGGTCAACAAAAGCATCTGAAATAACCATTTTACCCTTACTAATTCTCTACAAAAACTTATCAAGCATATAAAATTCCAAAATTCAAGTAGAAAAACGACGAAACAGGGTGAAATGTGGTGATCAAGATTTGAATATTTAATAATTGAGGAAGAAGTATTAAAAAATGTGAAACATCCAGTTGGGTGTTAATTAATTACTTAAGTTTAATGATTTTTAGAATTTAATTGTTTAGTATTGTGTTTGTAAAGATTCTGTCTCCATTTTTTTTTTTTGAACTTTATAAAAAAATTAGGTAATTTACATAATATACTGTAAACATCTATTTTATTGATTTAATGCATAAAAAAAATTACAGGCCTAGTATAATAGTTTCTAGCCATAATTTTGGGTCAAATTTTGGGTTGGAATGAAAAATAATGCATGGCAACATTTTTTAAGTTAATTAAGGGCTTTTTATACATTTAACAACTACATTCACTATCTTACTCACAGTCAACGCGCGTGCAGTTACAACAAAGTTAGTAGGATTATTTCAGCAAATTATTTTAAAACACAAGGTTTTTATAACTACTTTGTATATGATAGGGTTTTTTTTGGCTCATTTCTTATAACACATGGATTTTTATAGCAAATTTCCTATTTTTCTATTAAATATTTATTCGAAATGACATTCTCCAAGGAGAAGAAGCTTTTAGTAAAATCAATTTGGTGAATTAATTGGTGATAGTGGTGGAAAGAATGCCGACTTTTATGAAATTGATTGAGAGTTTCTAAATGGAAAGTTGAGGAAAGCAAGATAATGTGAATTTATATTTCTCTTATGACACCACAATATTTTTCGGTGGAAAATTTCACTGAAATTATGTCGGAGATAGCAACTTGTAAAATTTTACATTGTTTAGATGTTCATAATTTAAAGTATATACCTACCATCACTCAAAATTCTGATACGTACAAGAAGGAAAAAACAGAGAATAAACATTGATTATATTTAAATACATTTCAAGAGTATATACGAAACGTCACCCAACAAAATTACAAGAAATTCACGACTACAGTTGAAAAATTCACTGAAACCTCCAAATAGACAAACATTTTCTTAACAATATTTACATCTCTGCAACAACAAAACATATGATCATCAGGAACTTAAATTCAACTTATTTAATACTCCTTGAACCACTCATGATTGAGAGCAGCTTCAGCACTTATTCGCTCATCAGGATCATAAGCCAAAAGCTTCTTAAGCAGATCGAATCCAGCTTCCGTAAGCACATCGGCCGGAATCTTGTCCCTCAGCCGATCATATCCACTCCAAACATTCCCTATCGGCATGTCGAGAATACCATATATCTTCATAATCTGTCCGATTTCCGATTCCCCTGGAAAAAGCGCTTCTTTCAACAAAAGTTCAGCCATTATACAACCCACTGACCACATATCGATCGCAGACGAATAAGTATTTGCCCCGAGAAGCAGCTCCGGTGCCCTGTACCATAAAGTCACCACGAGCGGAGTATACGATCCGGATTCGGATCCCGAACCGAACCCACCCCCGAAACGGCGGGACAGGCCAAAATCGCATATTTTCAACTTGCGGGACCCGTTGATCAAAATATTTGAAGGCTTCAAATCCCTATGCATCACCCCGTTATGGTGCAGAAATTCGACTCCCTCTAGAAGCTGTTTCATTAAGCACTTGACTTCGCTCGGACTGAAGGACTTATTTTTCGCAGAATTATCAATGTATCTCCCAAGATCGTTTTCGAAATATTCCATCACCACGTACACGCTGTCGTGATCGTCGCGCGCCACTTTCTCGAATCGGACGATGCGTGGGTGGCCACCTAAAAACTTGAGAATGTCGATTTCCCGTAATGTTGTCGTCGAAAGTCCGTTTAACTCCTCTTTTATCGCCACAATTTCTCCCGTTTCTCGGTCGCAGGCTCGAAACACGACCCCGTAAGCGCCTCGGCTTATTTCGTTGAGAGTCTCGTATTGATCTTTGACATTTGTGGGGCAAGAAATCACATCGCTGCTCATATCAAGTCTGACTTTCTTGATTTTCCGGTGATCATGATCATGATCATCCTCTTTCGTCTTCTTGATAGTAATTCCTTGGGGGGGTTTAGATTTGCGGGCACGCTTTCTTCCATTAAACCAAGTTGGTAAGTTCAGTTTGGATTTCTGATGATGAATGTTGGCAAATTTCAGTGTCTCTGTCGCCATGAAAACTCTTCTTTAACTTCAAAGATGAAATACTCTGAAACTTTGTATGATCAGAGAATTCTGTATGAAAATAATATACGGAAACTATCTCTGTTGATCTATTAATTAAAGGAAAGAAAGGTATTGGAGTTGGATTCGGGTTGCACTACTTACCATAAATCAAGTTACATAGTTGATAGGTTTCCTAAGATATTACAAATTTACATTATACAAAAATCCAATAGAATTTATGTACAATATTTATAATTAAAAGGCGGCCTAGACTGTTTTTTAAATAATGGTTAATTTCACAAAAGGCTTCTAAACTTCGAACTTCCAACTATATATAATTATGAGTTCAATAAAAATATTAACTAAAAACTCTCATAATATGGATTGAACTTAGTGATAATTACTGAATAAAATTATTTTATATTGGTAAGAGTTTAATTGTTGTGTGGAACTCCAATAATAAGAAAATATATAAAATTTGTATTATCACCGTTTTCTCAAATTCAAAGTTCTCAAAATTCAATAATGATCCATTTATTAAAGGAAAGAAAGTTATTTGGAGTTGGATTTGGTTGGCTGGCAGACTAGCACTGTTGCACTTGCCATATATCCGGTCACATAGATTTCCGAGGATTTTACAACTTTACAATAATCCAATAGAATTTATCTACACTATCATAAACAGGCGGCCTAGAGTGTACGTTTTTTATAATGAATATTAATTAAGTGGTTTGTTATTTAATTCTTATATTAATAATAAATTGATTATTCATTTACTAAAGCCTTTGAAAAACTTTCATATATTATGGATATGAACTTAGTGATATATATTTATTGAATAAATAATTTTATATTAATAAGAGTTTAATAATGGAAAATACCGCGTGATGATTGTGACAAAATATAAAAAGCGATTCTATCAATTTTAAAAGACGAAAGTCGGAAAACATTAGATTCTATCTATCAATTTCTTCACGCATCACAAGTCACTGGATTAGTAAAAGCCGAATTTTGCACAACATTTAAAAAGCAAAGAATCCTAATTGAAGCTACCATGAATTAATCTCGCCTTACTTAAGAAGTCATAATGCTAGATTGATTATACAGACAGATTACAGAACCAGGGGGAAATTATAATGTTAAGGGCATTTTCGTTGAACGTAAGAAGCTCCATGCTCTTCGTACCTGTCCATACCACACAAGGTGAGCGTAATTTTCATGAGCAATGAGATAAACTGAGTTTATATATTTTGGGAGTATTTGGAAAACGAACTTCTACTTTAAAGAAGCACGAATAAGCTAGAAGCTGGAAGCAACCAAGACCAACACTTATCTTCAGATTGGAAATTTGTTTATAGTAAAAGTGTTTCTCAACTTCTTTTTTTCCAAACACTCCTCATTTTTACTACTTCAATTTTTTACAACTTGGACTTCCACTTTAGCTTCTCAGCTTCTCTGAAAGCAAAAGTTTTTGCAAACATCCACTAAATTTCTTGGAACAACAAAGACAGTATGTGAAGTCAACAAAAAAGTGTTGGGTATTGGTGAAGAATGAGAACTTACTCAGACTTTGAAAACCACATTTGCTGAAATGAACCGAGTGATGCCAGTATACTTCCCCCAATCCAGACACTGTATTCAAACTCATTAGAAATCATTTTGATTGTGAATATAAAACGCATAGTGAAGCTGCATGTATATTTTCAAAGTAATGAGAAAGGAGAATTAAACAAATTAAGTCTTAACCTGAATCTTCTCTCAGTAGCATTTCCACTTGCCAACACCTTAACTCTTGCAGCTTGAGGAGATTCCTGAAGCAATATAACTCAGCATTATAACTCAATGCATGAGTTTGCAATAAGCAAAGTAATATTATCCCATATTATCATGTTATCACTACATCACTATGAAAAGGAAAATGGAAATGATCACAAGTATTCACAAGTAAATTACTGAGAATCCTCAATCAGAATTCGTTTTCATCAAACAAGAAAAAAAGACGAACCTCCAGCAAATCTTTCTCAAGGCGTTCTTTTAGTTGTTGCATTGATGCCGTGCCACCAGCTAGCTGCAGAACAGACAATCAAGATGGCATTAAAAACTGTACTATCATCTCACTATTGGAATGACACAAAATATTAAACTCGTATAATAACTATGATAATTTCCATACTCGTTCAGCATCGTGAAAAATAAAGAGAAAACAACAGCAGAACCATTCAAGATATGCAATTGAAAAGGATATCAAATTTCAGAAAAATGAATACAGTGGAAGACATATATAATACATCTAGGATAAAAGAGTCGTGCTCAAAATGATTAAAGCAATGGATCATCTACTTAACCTGCTATGAAATTACTTAAACAGGAGAGAACTATGAAAATTTAGTTCAGACATTTGCCCAAAAAAGGGCCAAGTCTATCTACATGCTTAGATGTACTTATCATGCTTATCCCTTGTAAGCTCTTGATTATATTGATACTATCTCACAACTAAATTAATTTAGTCAAGTGCCGATATGAAATCTTTGAGAACCAGCCTGCAACATAAGCATGTACACTGGAATACATCCGTACAGAATAAGGATTGGGTTGTTAGGGGTGATGGGGGGTGGGTGTTCTGCTTTGCTGGCATTGGGAACCAAGCTAGCCGTGGAAGAAATGAAAGGGTAGACAAGCATGAGCAATAGCATCAGCTAAAAGGATTCAGCCCTCAGCTTCTACCTAAATTTGGAAGAGCCCTCAGCTAATAAGGAAATGTAGGAACAGAACAATAAACTGCCAACTATTTTATGACCTAATAAAATAGATTGAAAAGGGGACAATCTACAACTTTCATGAGCATGTTTTTCTGGTAAAGAGATGATACAACGATTTCTTACCAATATGCTGCTGAAAAGTTCTCTTCGAATGTCAACATCACACCTGTTTATACTATCAATGACCTGGAAAATTGTGAACTAATTAACTTATAGTTCGAAAAAAGGAAAACCGCAGAATTTGTTTTGAGCACAAAGGTAAGCATATCTAAGAATTTATTCACCATTTGAGGCAGACCGCGAGCGGATGATGTCATTTCAGCAAAATTTGCCATACCTGATATAGTCTGACATAGATATCAAATTGTAGATACAGGTTACCACCATATCCCCATTGACAAGGAAGACACAATATTCACAAGCACAAAAGAGACGAAGCAATTGCAAAGCAAACCCAACTGAAAATTTATATATGGGGTTCCACAAAAACATGACCACCAATATGAAATATACCTCAAGATGAATCTCAACAATAACAGTTACTGGGATAAACAAGCAAAGATATCCAGACACCCACCTGAGCTAAAGGTGGATTAAATAGTATATCAGGAATCTTGAATCTGTCAGCACCAATTTCAATTGTCCTACATCATTACGTTAAAATAGACAAAGCAAATTAGAAAACAAATGCTTGTCCCGACGTAAGCTCAAAAACATTCGGCAATACCCAACATATAGTTAATCACGCACAACGAAAAATCGTATCAATAGTTAATAACTTCGTCTGAACTAGGTACATACATCTTCACAGACCAAATATACTGGTTTCAGGAAAGGCAACCAACCAGACTTGATGAACCATTTTCTGAATGGTGTGGATATAATCTTTTGAATATATAAAAAAAGCTGATTCTTAGAAATAATGACCAAAAAGATTGAAAAAACTTACTGTCCATCAGGGAGCTCATACGGTGTCATTGGGATGTTTGAATATGAAGTTTCTGACCAAAAGAAACAGTGTCAGAATATTTTCCAATCATGCAACCGACTGGAGTAACCCAAATTATGTTATCTAATTCACGAATAACTCTAGTTAAAACTTTAAAAACATTATTTGATGGGATTAATTATAACTCTTTCAAAAGTACAACAGTTACAATGTACTTGAACCAACACGTCTGCTAACACTATAGAGGAACCAAGCCCAGTCCCTTTTCCTCTTTCTCTGGGTTGGCACATAGTTCAAAACTCAAGAGAAAGCAGACTCATTAAAATAATTAAACTCAGAGAGGAAAATACTACCAAGTCCTCAGAAGTTCCTTAGCTAATAAGTAACAGATTTTTGAATACCAGAGTATTCCCTGCAAATCCCCAACTAGCTAGATTCATGTAAACATGGTAAATAGCTTGTCATCCATACTCCTCAGACATTAATAATATGCATTCAGAAAGTAAAAGATATTGTAGACTTCAATTCTAGCTTATAGCACATCTTGAATTCATTTGGTCTTGCCACTCCTTTAAATATTTGATGTCCAGAGAGTTGGAACATCATAATAATGTAACTTCTATGCTTCCCATCTTCAATACTCAGTCATCTAAAAGCTTAGGTATTTAGAGGGGACCAACATGAAATATTTAAAATCTCAAACATGTGCAGGTAGACTTTTTTGTGATAAAATACAACCAAACATATTCTTTATTTACTTAATTCTTTTAAGGTGCTATAAATCTTTATAACTACAGAAAAGAAGAAGATACTCACATTCAGGTCAAGTCATACAACAAATGTTAATACATCATTAATTAATCTAAAAGGAGAAGGAACCATCATTAATTAATCTAAAAGGAGAACGAACCATCATATGGAGTGTCCGGAGCTCGACAAACACATTCTTTAATATCGTCAACAATCACCCGCTGTTACAAAATAAAATTTAGTAACAGAGCAAGGGTCATGGAGTAATGAGTTGATCAATCAGTAACCTGGCAATAGAGTTTGTAACTTTCCGTTGTATTGGGTAAGTCAATGTCCACAGTCTGTGAGATTCAAAAATAAAGGTACAAAGGTTACGAAAAGAAGAGACCAACCATTGAAATTAAGGAGAGGTAAATATTACATTTGCTACAAAAAGACAAGGAATCAAATTAGGTATAAGGAACATTGCATTTAAACATGTAACATTGAGTTAATTTGATTCCATATATGCTGTCATGAAGAGGCTTTTTGTTATACAGTTGGAGAGAGTGCTTCTATATGCTGATGGCTATAGGATCCCTGGAACTTTCTAGACAAATTGCACCAGTGTGATAATACAAACTAGAGGATTGCACGAATTCCGTAGACTTACTCCAACTTGTAAACAAGTTTGTCAAATCAGGCATAGACTATCAGCTGTAAAAATTGAAAGGCAACAAAGAGGCAGAGAACATTCTTTATTTGTAATGAACTAATGTTATTTTACATCAGATAAGAGGATGGATCACCTGAAATTCTCCGGGACGAATTTCCTTCCGTTTAAATGCGTAACGAGGTTTTATCTGCAATTTTAGATGTAAATGTGAGAGAAAATCAAAGAAAAACTTATTCAAATAAATTCAGATTACAAGATTAAAATTGCAGATTTATATTGGTGAAGAAATAAAAGAACTCACTGGAATTCCTTTCTTTTCCAAGCTTTTTAACAAACAATCAGTGAGAAATTCTCCTCCAATAGAAGAATTTGCAACAGCCTACAAGAAGCATACAAAACAAAATACTAGTAAATAAGAAACTTGGAATTAACGGTTATCTCTCCTACTGCCCAGATCATAAATTTTAGATGTTAGAATACACTGAGCAGGACATGAAGTTGGAGAGAGTCTCTATTATTGCGCGATAGAGCACAAATAATCCATTGTAAAACATGACACTAATTTCCATAGAAAGCGCAAGTACCTTCTGAAGAACATATCCATCATGTACTGGTGCCACTGTAGTTGATCCTCCACCACTGAATCAAGCAAAAAACATAAATCAGGTCTTTTAAGAATACAAGAATAAAGGACATGCGAATCTCAATCAAAAGTTTTGGCAATCTCAATCTTAAAAGTTTGGGCAATCGTTGACAATGTTGGGGTGCCTATTACTAATTTTTTACCAACTACCAGTGCTTTGTTCATCGATTGAGGGCATGAGACTCTCATGGTTTCATAACAAAGTTTTCTTCAGATTTTAAACACCTGAAATGATGTTTTTGTTGAATAAATTAAAGAAAGGGTAAAGATAGTTTCTGTTCTAGCTTCAACCCGTAAGCATATTCGGCTGTGACCAAATATATAAATGGGGAAGTTCAAGCTGATTAGACGAGTATAAAAGGCAGTTAGTCGCAGAAGCCAAGTAAGGAACTGTTTCATTCTTATTGCTAGTAAATGCCAGAAAAAAAGTTAATGGTCTAGATAAACTGCAATCAAAATAGAACAACAATGCCAATAACAAATGAAGCATTTAAGCTCCTACCAATCAACGACTAGAGACGTCGCACGTCCTGAAGCAAAGGATGTGAGGACCTGGCATAAGCAAAAAGCCAATGATTACCAAATAGCAAACATATATATCCACATATAAAAAGGAGAACAGATCATGCAGCTCCAATATTTGGTCAGATCAATGGTTCATTAACTAGGAAAGGCAATGCTGGAATAGGAGCTCACGGCATTTTTGGCCAAGAATAGTGCAGGAACTTGGTATTTTTCAAACATAATCTCTGCTGTCCTGTTAGACATGTAAAATCAGCCAGTAATCAGCTTAAAACCAAGAAAAAAGATGCACAATAGACACGTTAAAGTAAAACCAAATGAAGAATTGCAAAAGTTTTGCATTACTAATACAAGCATCTGGTATTTCCAATTTAAGATTTTGCTAGTGCTTGAGCTATGATCTGTGTAGAATTATATATTTACAAGAACGATGCCCAGGAGCAGTTATAAGGCATACCAACATTTCCATCAACCAAGCCCCACCAAACCCGCAAACAACCACCACCACCCCCCACTCAGCCCGACCACACCTAAAAAGGCAACCCACAAAGTAAGAACGGAATATGAAAAAGGATTAAGTTTACTTAAATTAGCATTGGATTAAGCACCTGTCCACAAAGGCAGAGCTTGGTGACCATAGTAAAATAATTGCATTGAAATCTAAAACGAACCGACATTAAACAACTGCTTATGGGATATGCAAACATGCTCTGAATGATCTATAATGAACTACTTATTAGATAGTAGCTTTGAGTCTCTGACATGAACTCTGCACCACATGCACACATAAGGCAGAGCACATTACATTAATCATAGCATCAGTAAAGTAGCTCAGAAATACAGCTCACTTTTCTCTCTGTTGTTGAGAATTAGAACATGACTCAGCAAGAAGCATTGGGTGTTCCTTTGGATCAATCAGAAGGCATTTCCTGCCAATTAGATGTATGTAAATTGTGAAATTTTATAGACAATCCTGAAAATAAGGAACATGTTAAATAAAGAGAAAACGAAAAAAAAATGTGAGCTTCTTAAGAAACTGGACATCGTTCTACTCGGTTACCTCAAGGAATGGTCCCATATGTGTTCAACCATATCCCAGTCAGCAACTACTCCATCCTTGATAGGTGACAAGACCTGATATTTTCATATGCAGACTACTAAATTATGGAGCAATTACAAAATCTCAGGAAAATGCATAGACAACACTGACCTCCATATGATCCCTGCGAAATCCCAAGTCTTGTGATCCTACATACAATTTGCGCTTGACCTTGGATTTGGAGTCTGGTCCAGCTCCCGAGTTCTTGTCTGAATTATCACCATCATCAATATCCATTTCGTCGATCGACCCAACAACCTAATTGAAAACATTTTTACATTCAGAGAGACAAATTTTAATAATAGCAAAATAATTGTATCGATAGTCATTTACGCATAAATATATAGACATGCACACACACACACACACACATATATATATATATATACACACACACACACACACACACACATAAATGTCAAATTTCTGAACCGCAAAATTCAAGCATATTTAACAACTGTAATTTCTTTTCTTTCATGCCCACTCCGACACACTCATGTTGCTTCAACTTCAACACTTCAACTAACTGGTGCCAGAAGCCTAGACTAATCTACAACAAACCCTACTTATAAGCAACCAGTAGTTTCTAAAACAGGAAGTTCGCGCTCAAATACACAACAATTACCAACATTGGAACCAAAAAACCAAAAACAAAAACTCCAGAATTACTCCCTGAGAAGTGAGAACTAACTAAATTCGAAACCAAAACACAGCATATCAGAGAGAGAAAATTCAGATGATGCTTCCAGAAAGAGATAGAAACACCGAGAGGTAAAGCTGGCTCACAGATGGAAAAACAGCTTTTGGTGCATCTTCACCGGCGTAACCAGCTTTGCAGGTGTGCGAACCTAAGTCTACCACTATCGCCGATACCTCATCTGAAACGAATAGCAGAAACAGTAAATTATGCTCAATTATATGTATAAATTGAAAACATATACTAAAATACAGAGAGAATTGAACGAGTTATCAGCTATACTCACCTCCGCCGTACATTTTGCCGAGCTTTTCCCCTTCGTCTACCTCGTTATTTTGCGTTCTGCTACTGTAAGCGGGGGAATTCGAAATTTTAATGGTGGGGTTTATGAAGGGGGTGGCATAAAGACGACCATGGGGCGCGTGGGGATACCCGCCTTTCCTTCTCTTTTTTCTTTCTTTTTTTGTTTAAGGGCATGTAGATTGAGGAGTTGCTAATTAAGTACTAAGTTGATTTTACACTAAAACTAAAGAGATTATTAATATAATTTTCCCCCAAAACTATATTTTTATTTTTTAGCATCCTAATTCCTATTTTGAAAAACAAAAACCTATTTGTTTCACATCCTAAATAACTAATAAAATTTGACAATTCTTTCCCACCTTATCTCACTTCAATTTCTCTCAATTTTCTTCAGTGTATGTATTTAAATATTACATACTTAAAAAATAATATACCATGCCTTTAAAGACAATACAACCATGCTCTTAGGTACTTCCATTAAAAACTTTAGAATGAAAGAAAATGTCATCACCTATTTTAGGGTTTGAGGTTTATCTTATAAGTTCTAGCCTGTAGGCCCCCGGTAGTTATTCCACATAGGAAAAATGAAAGAAAAAAAATTTGATTTATAATTTAAAATTCAAGTGTAACTAACATATATATCTCTTGGACGATGGTTTAATCTCAATTTGAGTTGGGCTTAACTAGGGGTGTTAATGAGCTGAGCTTAAGCCAAGGTCATCTAATTTTGAGAGCTCAAGCTCAAGCTCATGTAATATTTTTTTGTTCAAACTCAAGCTCGAGCTCATTGAACTTAATATTATAGAGCTCAAGTTCAATCTCACGCTCGATTCTAAATGAGTCGTTGCTCAAGCTCATGTGAACATTTTTGTAATATTATTGTATAAATTTCGACATATAAACTCACATATCCATGAAAATAAAATAGAATAATATCAAAAATATAAAATTATTCAAAATCTCCGTTAAATATAACAAGACCTAAACTATAAAAAATATCCATAGTCATTCAATTATTCATAAATCCTATGAAAGAAAACAAAGCATGCATGGTCTAAGCTCTAAAATATAAAAATAATGGAAATTTGTATATCTTTTTTATAATATAATTAATCTTCGAGTTTTATAAGTTTGTTAATCTCTTATCTATAATATACAAAAGTTATTGTATTTTAACAATTTTAAAACTTCATTATCCCTTGATCATTTAATCATAACATTTTATAATATGAATCCTTTAGTTCTAACTTCTAATTATCTTAAATTATCATCTCTTTAATAATTTGAAAACTTTCTAATCCCCTAATCATAAATTTTCCTATATATAATAATATTATTAAAATACTTAATATATATAAAATATGTTTATATATTCATATAATTTATATATACTATATAAAAATATAAAAATATAAAAATATATATATAAAAGTAAAAGTTCATGAGCCGGCTCATGAGCTATTGAACGACAAAGAGTGGGCTCAAGCTCAGCTCAACAAAATGCTCAAGCTCAGAAGCTCAAGCTCAAGCTCACAAAGCTCAAGCTCAAATTGAACTCATCTTGAGCCAGCTCACGAAGCTCGTGAGCCGGCTCGACTCAGTTATCACCCCTAGGCTTAACACGAAGGAGGAGATTCCAGCATATTCTAACATCTGATAAGCTAATGAAACTATTTTCATCAAAGTCTTTTGAGTTAAAATAAGATCTAACGTATTTAAAAGTTCTTAAAAATAACTTATAAAGTCATTAAAACAAGATTAGCCAAACACCCTCTCAATCATTAGGTAAGCTATGGAAAACTAAAACAATTGTCATGATCTTAATAAAGCTGCACACCTTTTTCTAATGCAAAGCTTCATTCATTAAAATAAAATAAAATAGTAAAGACAATAATCTTGGAATATTGAAATTGTAAAGAAAATGAACTGGTAAATCATCTTAAACAGTATGAGATTCTTCAAACAAACTGTGAGAACAACCAGCAAAAGAAGAACATCAGAGCTTATATTATGATCTTTGAGTTCACATTTTCAATCAACAGCAGAGTTGCCATGCCAACAACAAAAAATGGCAGATATTTTACGTCATAGAAACCAAAATGCCACAACAAAGAATGAACATGGAAATCTGTACAGAAGATATAATCACAGTAGCAATATTTATGAGCCAAGCAACCTATTTTAGCTAGGTTTGAGGCACGGCTTCCGTTTTACAGATGGGGCAGGCATTTTTGTGCGAAAGCCATTGCTTTATGCAGTCAATGTGATAGAAGTGTCCGCAGTTCAGCTTCCCCGTCTCATCATCTGATTCGTATTCCTCCTGCAATCAGAATTTAAATGCAAAAGAAAAGTAAGGTTTAGCTGTCAAAACACAAAACTTGTACGCATTTCGTCTTTTCTCATTGCTCGTTTTAATTGAAACGTGTATGAGTTTCACACTTTCAAGAAAAAACACAGACTCCAGCTTTAGGGCCTCGTCCACTTTTGGTTCCAATGGAGTGCCAATTTTAGTAAAGTTGGCCCCATACACATATTTCTGCTAAATAACAGACTGTTTCGTTTAGTTGAAAGATAAAACGTCACTTTTAACCCCAAAATATAAGTCTTAATTCACTTTTGGATTTGAATATAATAAGATAATTGAAAATTAAAGGTGATTGATTTATATATGTTAATATTACTTGTGGAAAAATTGTGTTGTGCTAAACGAATAATGGCATTTACCCTACATACTATTATATTGAAATATTATTCTTAATCTAATAATGACCCACAACATTGTGATTATATCTAAATTGAGACAACCTGTGGATTTCTTAACTTAGACGAAAAACCCAACATTGTGATTTTAATATTAGCATTGAAAGTCCTGTTCTTTTCGAAAATTAGCTCATTCGACCCCTTATGGAGGGTTCTTGTTGTCTGTTTCTTGAAAACACAGGGTTTCCGTACCAATTGAAAACCATGAGATTTTTCGCCAAATTTACGAATACCAACTGGGTGTTGGTTGCAAAATCCCCTATCAAAACTATTTTTCAATCCAACAACTGACCCAAAAATTGCAAACACACAAAACAAAAGCCATTGAACTTTGCAATGACTAACCTGGCATATACTGCATTTCCTCTCCATCTCCGTCGCAAAATATAACGACAAATCACCCATCCCAGCAAGTTTAGTCCTCCTCAAACACCGGCCTATCTCATCCTCTCTCAAACCAGTGCTCACATACCCAATACTATCACCAAGTTCCAGCAATTCCTGTTCATGGCACATCAAGTGGAAATTGAAAAGACGCTTATAATGATATTCTTGCTAAAGAATATTCCACTAGTCACAAAAGATTACCTCATACGACATGTTATCAATATCAAGCCTTAGATCTCTGTATCGGTCTAGCCCGTCGGATCTTCCTCCCATCATCAGCCTTCTTTGGAGCATTACAATCTGTGAACGCCGCACCAGTAAGAAACCAAAAGATTACGGGATTTTTCAAACTAAATGTCTAATATAGCGTTTAGTAAGAAGCTCTTGAGTTGCAAGCAACCAAAGATAATTCATAGTTCACTCACTGAGTCACGAGTCAATACGCAATGTGTTTGAATATGCGATAAAAGAGATTTATATCTAACAGGATTCTTAGGTTATATCTAATCTTATTATTTTACCTTATCCCTAATTACTAATTACGTCTCTTGATCTTCTAGTCTCTTTAATCTGTAGATTCGAAGCCTTTTACTTATTTCTTTTTGTTAAATGTGAACTCTTATACAGTTATACTGATATGCACTCAAATTGTCGTTTCATTTTCTAAAGATATATAATATATATATTTTTTAAATTCTAGTAATTTAATATTTCTAAATGAAAATTTTAGAAAATGGTAAAAACTAGGATACCTGTCAAATGTCAAGTAAAAAACAGGGGCTCTGCCACTAGGGTGTCACCTAGCATCAACTAGGCCCTTTTTTTTTTTTTTTTTTTGGTCAAAGCAGCTAAGCCTTGTTCAGTCATATAGACTACAACATTTTCTTCTCGTCAGAGGCACTCGAAAAATAAAGAATCAAGAAAAGGAAAAAGAATAGAAACCAACACCTTCGTTCCTTTGTCCATTGTTCTTCGCAAGAATCACAACACACAAAAGCATGGACATTTTTCAGGAAAGCAGTGTGGAAGAAAATGTTTAATCGGGTGATACTAGAGAAACCCATTTACTTCACAAAATCAAGTGTGGATTTTCACTCACGATAGTCTAATAAAAGATAGAAGCACTTAGCAAATTGTTCTAATATCCTGCAAGAAATTAGCATTTCCATGTCTTCAGGCAAAAGCACCTCTTAAACAGTTACATATGATTTTTCAACAGCCAAAAGACTCGCATGAATATTACATTCTTCATCCCGCAACCAAATAACTTCTTTCATGTAGTAATTAGTTTCTTTTAAGTTAGTCATCCCATATCTTTTTCACTGATTAATAAAAGAATTAACCTCTAACAGCAGCTCCATTGCACGAAATTATGCAATCTTCAGACTCTACCATATAAAAACTATTTGAGCTAAAACATCATTAGGGTATCAAATTTTTAGGCCTACAGAACAGAAGCAATGTTTAAGCTAACCTCAGCAAGTCCTTCACGATAACCATGTCTGACATGACGACTATGTCTAGATCCAGAAGCCTCGGAACGAATACGAGAAAATCCGAAGGAAGTGTCGGATTCAAGGAAAGGATTATCTTCAGGAGTAACCATTCTCCTCACAGTGTAAGGGCGCTGACAATCAACAAAAGAAAATTTTATTCAGGGTTATTAAATACATTGACAATAAAGTAACAATGTGGGAATTCAACATTTAACAACAGAACAAGAAACCATGGGAAATAATACGAACATTTATTCGGAGAAGTACATAACTAATTTTTTTAAGAGGAATATAGAGAAGAAAGATGTAATAGAAAACAGGCTGTTAAGCATGGTAAAGCAAATGAGAATATCATTCAGATATTTCATTTTCTGATAAAATAAGGGGTCAATTACGAATATCCCTGAGATTTACGCCGTTTATGAAAAACACCCTGAAGCCTTGGAAGTTGAAACATTAAGAAAATTACCTTGAGGTTTGCAAAACATAACGAATACCCCCCTAAAACTAACGGAAAATCATTGACAATCATTGTCTTAGAGGGGGTATTCGCAATTTTCAAGGTTTCATGGTATTTTCTGAAGAAAGGCATATCCTCAGGGTTTTTTTTCTTAATTATCCCTAAAGTAAGGCCAGGAAATACATTAAAACTGGTTGACATAGGACTTCTGCAAATCCTACCCAAGAATACACTCCCAAATATAAATAACTAGCACAGTTACAAAATCAGAATTAAGGAAATAAAACCCAAAAATAAATTCAAATGCAGACAGCATATCCAGAATATACGCCAGATTATTAAAAGTACAAAAACTAGTTGAAAAATAAGATTAATTACCTCTCTCTGACCAAGAACAATTCTGTCAGCCCCATCAAGTTTACCTCTACCGGTTCTTCTAGAAACAACACAATCCACAGAAGCGGCATCAGTGATTAACCCAATTCCCGGGCCGCACCAAACATCAGGCACACTAACACAACTAGACGACAATGCCAAAGAAAGCGATGAAGGGTTTGCGTTAATTGACGAAGAAGCAGAAGCCGAAGCTGAAGAGTTGTTGTTAATGGGCAGGTTGTCGTGGGTAATTTTTTTGGTCTTAAGCCGTTTCTTCTTCAATTTCTTCCCTTCCCAATTGGCTGATGTTCTAATAACCGCAGGAACTGAAACTTGAGAGGAAGCAGTACATCCCAGTCCTCTGAACGTTGCTGAGGAGAAGTTGTTCTTCTTCTTTGAGGTCGTGGCCGTGTCATTGGCAATTGGACTGGAGGAGAGCAGGATGGAGGAAATGGTTGGTTTTGAGCGGGCTGTATTCGGATCTGGATCCGGGTTGTGGGTACTGGTATTGGGCTGTGGAGGATTTCTGGCCCTTCTGTAGCGAAGATGTTCCGCCATAGTCGAGTCGTCGGCAACCACCACTGGCATGGAGAGAGATAGAGAGAGGGATGAGCTAAAAAAGAGGAGGTAATGGAGAATGCGGGGAAGTGGGATGTTGATGGAATTTCAAGAAAGAATGGATTGCGTGTGAAAAAAACAGGTGTTGGAGAAGGAAGAGAAGTGAAATGGAGGGTGTTGATGGAATTTCAAGAATGGAATTTTGTGTATTAGAACACAAGTTGAATGTTAGAGAGAGAGAAGAAGATATACAAGGTCCATCTTTTTTTAATATAAATATGGTGAAAATAAGTTTGGGATAATTACACGTATACCCCTCATCTTAGGAGTAAATATAGGAATACCCCATCAATTATTAAAAATTATAAAAATATTCCTCAATTATGGTTCTGTTTAATACTTAAATCCTACTGTTAGGGTTAAGGTTTATGTCAGCCAAAAAAGTTCTAAGCTGATGGAGTGTAAGTGTAATTACTCAACTTTCTGTTAAATTTTTAGTTTTCTATTAGGATTAAGGAACATATCTGTAATTTTTAATAGTCGAATGAGTCTTACTGTATTTTTTTCATTTTCATCGAGGAATATAAATGTAAGTATTTCAAAGAATTAATGCTATTTGTGACTTGGTAGAGTGGAATAATAAATGGGGAAAAATAATTGTGGAAAGTGAAAGGGCAGTGACAGAAGTATTGCCAAAAAATAATAAAAGCAACGCAGGCTGACAAAAAAGTGTGCTTAATTGGTGGGAATGGGATTTTCATAAAGTAAATATTGGAGTAGGTTTTGGACTTTGGTAAAGGGGAGGAATAGGATAGAGAAGCATATTTACTTTGGTTTCTTTTAGATGGTTAGGTGGGCTCTTGTTTGTCTTGTTGCTTCTTTTATGGGTGACTGCCTGAGTAAAGGATCATCAAATATAAAGATGGATCGGAAAAAGCATTAATGTGGACATGTTAGTGGATAATTCAGAAATGTAGAGAAACACTATCATACATTGTACAAAGAGATCTTGGCCGTCAAAAATGGGATCAAAAAGTTTGAGTTCCTTTTGATTGGACACCACTTCATTGTGCAAATGAACAACTCATCTTTTCTCAGAATTCTCGAATTCAAAAATAAGGGAATTCCAGAGCCACAACTACTAAGATTAAAAGACTGGTTTTCTAAATACCAGTTCGAAGTGAAACATATAAAAGGAGACTACAACCTCATCCCAAATCTACTCTCCAAGCCCAAAAAGATCTATCTCCTCTCCTCCAGCAAAATCATGCCACTGATATACATGGCATCATCATCTTCAGCAAGATCCTACAAAATACCAACAATCACAGAAGAATCAGTTCTCCATTTGTACTTTTTTTAGTAAAGGTAAAAAGTAAAG
Organism: Verbena officinalis; assembly: GCA_958496215.1. Taxonomy (NCBI): domain Eukaryota; kingdom Viridiplantae; phylum Streptophyta; class Magnoliopsida; order Lamiales; family Verbenaceae; genus Verbena; species Verbena officinalis. The sequence goes on from OY292385.1 coordinate 7,064,378, forward strand.
AATGGAGATATCATTCTTGCCGTAAAATATTTGATTTCAGTCGTAGACTCATAGTTATTGTTCAAAAGTAAATTTGTTGTGGAACGAAAGTAAAATGTTGACTTTTGAATTATCACGGGTATCAATGTTTAACCTTGTATTATTACATGGGAATATCTATTTATAAAATATATATTATTAAATAAATTGAATCATATATATATATATATATAATCATACACACAATCAATGTTAAAATAATAATTAAAATATAAAAAATATTTAATAATAGATCATATAAATAATTATTGGAATCTCTTGTATACTTGATATTATTTTTTTGTTGAATAATTTGTTATTATTTTATTATTAATTACCAATAATATTCATTTCATTATTGAAATTTCCTTTATATTATATCAATATTAATATTTATATATAATAACTTAATGAAATTTATTCACATTATTAAATAAAAATATTAAAACTTTTAGGTGTTGTTAAATAAATATTATAAAAAAAGTAACTATTAAAATTGGTGATAAAATGCAACAATTTAATACATAACTTTTAAATGTTGTTAAATGAATATTATAAAAAAAGTTATTATTAAAATTGGTGATAAAATGCAATAATTAATTGAATTTATTTAATATTTTTAGCAACAAATTAAATGAGTACAAAACAAATAGGAAAAGGAGTTACAATACATTTATTAGTTAATTTTTCATTTAATTCTATTAACATTAATTGTGTTAAGATCATATAAAGAAATAAGTTGACATGGACAAAACGAATAAAAACAACTTGTCCATGTCATAGACACATATACATCTTTCCTAAAGCAGTAGACTTATTCATTTTCATATATATATATATATATATATATATATATATATATGATTATTTTAATTGAAAATAGGAGGACAAGAATAATGAATTTCTCATTGTTTATTATTTGATAAGTATATAACATCATACGATACAACACCATATGATATTTTTAGCTCAAGTATATGTGCCTACATAATATTCGAAAGTGGTCAAGTTACGTCAATATGATAGCATATTAACCAATACATAGTCGTTTTGTTGAAAGTTGAAAAACAAACAAGCAAACGACATCATATTCAATACAAAACACTGAAAGTCTATTTATATGGGTCGAGTTAGGTCAGATTATTGATGTGTAAAACTCTCACTACAAATAGCAGTTTATATATCCAGGAATTTGAATTTGAAACTTCTAATTAAGCTAACATATATAGCACGTAACTACTGAGCTACTTGGTGGTAAAATCGTTTTAATAGTTATAAGGTGAATCATTGTTCATATTAGTTTCAAGTTACATTTGTTTTTTGGGTAATGATTTTTTCCCATACAAATTATAGCGATTTTTGTACTTTACCATCTAAACTTTTTTTCTCACAGTTTACCTCATAAACTACATAAATTTTTGGAATTTGCCATATCCGACGGAAATATACCACCAAAAAATTGCATCGTGTCATATACGAAACATAGGTTCACGTTGTATTGCTCTCCTCAACATATCGAAAATAAACCCTCAATTAATTTTAGAAAACTTGGAGTTTTTATCACCCAATTGAATATTTAAAAATAATCTATCAAATTCGCCGTTATTCCAATTGGGTGATAAAAACTCCAAGTTTTCTGAAATTGATTGAGGATTTATTTTTGAGACGTTAAGGGGAGTAATACAACATCGACCTATGTTTCTCAAATTTTTAGAAGTGTTTATGCATCATAGACTAGAAGAATTATCTTATTTTTTTCGGTTTTCTATCCAATTTTTTTTTAGACTTGAATATTGTAGAGATACAATTAGTACACCCTATATTAAGAAAACATTATCTAATCCAATACCTACAAGTGATTTATTAACTTTAGAAATTTGATTCTCCCAGTGATGTATGATAGTGAATTAATAATAATTGAATGCTTTGTTAGGCCTTTTTAATTGACAAAATAAATAACAAAGTGTCCAAGCATGCTTTCATCACTACTATAGTCTATAAAAAGCCCAACTCTACCCTTTCTCTATGTCGGTTTATGCTCATCTTTTCTTCTGAAAGTCAACAACCCTAAGGTTACATAATTTTAATGTGGTCGGAGTCTATAAATATCTGTCCCATTAGATAACGATACAGCGCGGCGCTTATAGCTTCTGGGTCCCAAAATGGAAATCACTTTTGGTCAACACATTAATTACAATTACAAACAAACAACTCACATTAATGTTTATGGTATTATTGGCCTAAAAAGCAGTTTTAATCATGTGAAATAGACTCTGGAAACAACTGGGGGGATTGGGAATGACCCTTTTAAGATTAGTATGCATGTTCCACCCTTTTATACCTAAACTTGTACTGTCATGAGTTAATGAGTCATAATTCATTAGAGTCAAAATTCAGGTTGGTTTGAATTCGAGATTCATTCAATGTGTATAATTTATCTACTTATCAGCTCTGAGTAGCTATATTTTAATAAGAGTTAATGTGATCTAAACGTTATAAATATTTACACTTACACCCTATATGAATTTAATAAATTACAATAAACACCCAAGTCTTCAAGAATACTATCAGAATTTCAATTGAATATTCCAAATTTTAATGGGATATTCCATAAAAATCCTAAAAATTGGGTATTTTTTTTATAATTTATGAAACTTTTGTAGGTATAAATATAATTATTTGACTAAAAAGGGTCACTGATAGGGGAAAATCCTACCGTGCCACGTGTCCCGACCCTAGCAGTCATCTCAAGCCACGTGGCGCCGTCCGGAGCTCTTGACGTGGACTTACAGATCTAGCGAGCATGAAGTACGTCCGGTCGGGCCTCGACCGCAGCTAAGGGTCGTCATCCAAGTCTCCCCAAGGCCGTCGAGGCCGCCCGACCGCCTCGTGATCGGGCATGATCGCTAAAGTGGCATGTCCCAAATGCAACAGCCAGATCCGTACTAAGCCCTGAGGGAGACTGGCCCACCAGATCCCCTTTTCTGAGGATAGTACGAGATCCTCTGCAGACATCCTGAGCATTACATTAAATGTCTGCAGGTCAACGCTGACAGGCATTAAATGCACACTCCCCAAGGTGTACTTGGTGTGTGTTATCACCCACTATATATACCCCAGCATTTATTGTTGTTGGTAAGCTCTCTTTATTACTCCGATTGCATCTCTATAACTCGAATATCCTATTCCTAGTACTGACTTAACTCAGTGGAGGGGCTACGCCGGAGACAACCCCCTCCTGTCAAGTGACCCATTATTCTGTGTTTTCAGGTCGAGGTCGGATCCCCTCTACAAATTCAATTGACGAGCAAAACGCGTGGTCAATCCACAATCCCCGACCAAAAATCAACCTCATTAGTCACGACTTGTAGTTTAGCAAACTTCTATCAGGTCCAAGTGTAATTAACCCAATTTAATAATTTGTATATTTGAACAATGGGAGAGTAATTTTCAAAAAGTTTGTTTGCTATAATAGAAAAACAAAAATGTTTAAATTCATTTTTCCATCTAAAAAGAGAAGAGTGATGAAGTCAAAGTACTTTTTAGGGTTTGGGCTGGGTCTAAAATATACTTAGTGGGCTTGGCCCACGATACTTTATTATTTAATGGGCCTGTTTAGGTTGAATGAAGCCCTTCCATTTACAAACCTGCTATAAATTTTGAATATAGATTGAAATTGAAGAGTAATGCTGATTGCTGAATCCATTTGAACTTTTCAAGCCATAAAAAGCAATTCTCACAAGTTTGACCAACATTTCTTTCCATAGAATTCCACAGCATAAAAATTAAGTTAAATATGAAAATACATTTGATTTTATTTCATCGTACTAACACAATTACATAGACAAATAACCCAATACAATTATAACGACATTAAAGACCCTAAATTGCAGCATTTAATATTCAAGAAAATGAACTGGAAATTATTTATAGAAATAGTTTTGACCCCACGTATAAACCAAATTCCAGACTCCATAATATTTCATATTTTGTATTTAATTTTTCTAAACTCGTCAAAATCTGAGCTTTTGAGCTTTTTATCATCATCATCATTGTTGCCCATTAGCATCAGCCGGAAGCTGAGCCGAAGCCTGAGACAACATCACAGCAGTAGCAGCAGTCATAGTTTGATACTGAGGAGGAGGAGGCGGCTGCTGAGTATAATAAACCTGATCTTGCATATGATGAGAATACTCATATCCATAACCACCACCACCGCCACCTCCACCACCAGTAGGCTGAGGCGTGGCTGGCATCTGAGACATCCCCATACTATACTGCTGATGCTGAAACTGATGTGCCGGCACCTGAACCATCATCTGCCCCGGTCCGGGGCCAGGTGGTGGGTACATATTGGGTTGCATTTCGGGTTTTGGTGGGTAGGCAGGCGGGCGGGTCGAAGCAGCGTCGTAGCCAGGGTGCTGAGTTTGGGGCAATATGTAGATTGGGTAGTGTTGTTGAGGGTCGTGGGGGTTTTGTTGTTGGTGGGTGTAAATGGGGTAGTAGGATGTGGACATGGACATGGGAGGAGGGTGCTGGATGTAATGTGTGGTGGGATGTATGAATTGTTGTTGGTTTTGATTTTGATTTTGATTTTGCTGTTGTTGTGGTGGTGGGGTTTGAGAGGTTTGGTCTTGATTAATGTTGTTGGTGGTGAGTTTTGGTTCGGTTAGTGGTGGAGGGGTTCGGTTTTCACGGTATATTACGGGTTGAGGTGCTTCTTGGTAGACTGTGTGTTTGGAGAGGGAGCCAGCTGAAGCCATGCTGCAATCACTGCCAGGGAAGGGGGTAATTGTAATTTGTAAGTGGTTAAGGGACATCTCAAGAAATTAACCAATATATAATTTGAGAAAATGCTCTTAAATTGGCAAGATTATCACAAATCTAATTCAACTTTAGAAAGCAAACATGTAATATTCACAATATTTATATTGAGTAATTACTAAACTATTTCTAAAGTTTGGCCTAAATGCAAGCTTGGGTAATTACAAAAACCTCCCCTATGGTTTTACAAAAAAAAAAAAAAACTTGAAATCATTACTATGAAGAAGACAAAAATTTTCCCTCTATAAGTGATTAAATAAGTATATTTGTCTTAATAAAAACTTTCATAAACATAAGTACCTTGTGACGGAATCCGGCGACGGCAAATTGTAACCTCCGGAATGCTTGGAATCTGGCGATGGCAAATTTTGAACATCGACGAACTTCCTCTGCACAGGCTGCAATGGCAGTGGCGGCTTCCGCAGCGCACTTGGCGCCACCGTCCCGTGATCGGATTTCTCCGATTTCTCATCATCGCAAATGACACGACCCGGATTTTCTCCATTAACGGCGGCGGCATAGTTCATTCCTCCGCCTGGTTTCGCTGCGGCTACAGTACTAAAACACGGCATAGGTGGTGAAGCAATATTCATCTGGGATGAGAACTGTTCATCCAACCCAACCATCTGATAATCTTCGACTCTGACCTTAATGGCCGGCAGATGCGCCATTGACGGCGAAGAAGTACTCGACCCAAACGAAGAAGTGGTTTCCACCGCAGGCGGCAAATCGAGTACAACAGCTTCTTGCGGGTTAGCCTTGCCCACAACCTGTTTGTTATTATTACCCAAAGAAGACTCATTATGCGCCTCCAGGTCCGTACAGGATTCAATACGATCAAGTTCCAACAAGGTATCAATGCCAGCAGGGTCGGAGAGTCCTCTGGGCAGCAAGCCAGAGCCGTTCAACGCGTCGACGAACCACGTCTCCGACTTGGCATCGTCCAGCAAACAACCCATTGAAGCGGCGGTTTCAGGCATTGTCGGGAAGAGAAACAACCTGAGGCGCGACGGCTTCAACGGCGAGGCGGAGGTGCTCCGATCGTACTCGTCGATCATGTTATCCAGGTCTTCATCGGCAGCGAGTGAGATTAGCGAGTCGAGATCTTCAGTGGGAAGCTGGTACTTGAGGGTGAAATGGCGGCCGTTGAGGAGGGTGTGTGAGAGGCGGGAGTAGAGCTCCGCCAGAGAAGATTGGCGGTCGACCACCACGATGCGGGTTTCGCCGCCGACGTAGCAGAGCGACTTGTCGTGGGGTCGGGGGATGATGTGTCCGCCATAGCTGCACATGAGGCGGAGCTTGGCGCCGGGGATTTGTGCGAGAGAGGTGTCATCCCAGGCGTCGGGGCGGGAGCGCGGGGAGGAATTGGCGGAGTCGGGGTGGTTGGAGGTGGGGTGAGGATACAGTGAGGGCGGTGGATCCATTTTGCCGATCAAGATCAAGAAGATTACTATTGAGGTGTGATTAGTGTTGATGCATTTGCATTTAATTCTCTGATTATGGCAGGGAAAAATGTTGAAGGAGCAAGCTGATTTGTGTGTGATTTGGAGAAGGAAAATGGGAGTTGGCGTTGTTTACTAATTGTTGACTCATGGATTTCTGTGCTCTGTCACCGATAACCAAAGCCAGATCACACGCAAAGGCCATGAAGGAGGTGGGTTTTTTTTTTTTTTTGCAAATTCGGTTACACTCAAGACTTTGTATTGAAGAAACTTTTTCTATTTATATCACAATATTAAAGTTAGGGTTAATTACATGTAACACAAAAGTTGTTAAATTACAAGTTATTTCCCAAAATGTTAGCTAAATTACAAGTTATGATCCTCTTATTTAAAATATTATTTACATTCCACAGGAGTTTCAAATAATTACAAAAATGACCTAATTTTTAGGATTTCATTAGGAATATTCCGTTGGAACACTAAAATTAGTTGTTTTTATATAATTATGGAACTTCAGTGAAATGTAAGTGTAATATTTTAACTAAAATTACAACTTGTAATTTAGTAAACTTTCTTTCCTTCATCTAGCAATATGAGATCCGATATGAGGCGGGGCTCTTTCAATTGATTAATTGGCCTTTGAATTCAAGCAGGAATGAGAGGCGATTCAATATTTACCTGAAGTTAGTCTTCTCGAAAGCTAAAGGTAATTTACTTAAGACTATGTTTAGGTCCAAATGTAATTAATCTTTAAAGTTATATGACTATATCTAAGTTGTTGATCAATAAAATAAAGATATTATTATTTTAAATTCTGTATTTTTTTTTTTTTTTGGTAAGGTTTTAAATTCTGTATTACTGTATACTAGTTGTTTCAAGTTTTTAACATTATTATTTATGAGATGTAAATAATAGATGTAATGTGCTAAATAGTGAGTGCAAACGATAATAAAAAATTTGAATCCATTTATATTCTGAATCGCATTTTATAATTTAAAACTAAACCAAAAAAAACTTATATATGGAGGACAAATATAACGGTGAACTTTCTAATGTCCGTAGTCCGTACCTATGCAGGGCAAAGATTATTTTCGTCTAGTGTGGCATAAGGACACAAATGTTGTAATAAATATAACACAATTTAGCGATATGACGTTATGTTAGCTTAATTAGAAATATTGAGTTTAATTTCTATAAATACAATCGTTATTGATATTTTTTTTTTAAACTATTGGTCCGACCGACTGAGCCATATAAAGAGTTTAAAAAATAATATTTTGTGGGAGGCTACATCTACGGAAGAGTAACCTGACAATAGTACCTTTTTCTTAAAATAAAATTAAGGAAGATGTGGGATTGCACAATTGCACGTGGATTTATCGAAAAATTAGGGAATTTGATTACATATTTCGTTCAAATTCATATTGGTACTTAGGAATTATTTACGAAGTGCATGAACTTTAGCGATTTATGGGAGACGCAAAACCAAAGCATCTTCGTTTTCAAAAAAGCTTTCCTTAATATTGACAAAATCGTAAGGGCCAAGAGAGGGATTTTTGGTCCGATTGCATGTATGGATGAGAAATTTTAGGCCGATCATGATTAAGATAAACTAGCTTTTTATCATCCCTCCATATTGTAGGGGAAAATTTAATTATAAAATATACATTATTAAATAAATTGAATTATATATTTTTTTATATGATTATTAACAATACATTAAAAATTATTAATTCATAATTAATTTGAAGCACATACATCAAAGTAAGTCATTTTATAAAATAATCGGGAATTATGTATATAAAATATTCATTTTAAATGTATAAACATAATTAGGCCTAATTATGTTTATTACTTGACGGGTCAAATAACTTTTGTAAATTTTTTAAAAGAATGACAAAGTAAATAAAATAGAGGAATAATTATACTTGCATTTAGATTTGACCTATTGTGTTTTGAAAATGGGGAAATTGTAAAATCATGATACTTGTTACCATAAAGTTAACTTTTTGGGACATAAGAATTGAAATTTGCGTAAACGTTCTGTACCTTTGTTTTTTCTAGTAATTTTGGGACTTCGGTGGATTTAATTTCAATTTCACCGACCACCACGTGATTGACACACACGGTATTCAGGGCGAAAATTGAAATTAAATCCGCAGTCTGCCAATACGGAAGATTAGGTTACCAAGCAAGTTCAGAGATTAAGGCGTCGACACAGATAATGGCAGAGCCAAGGGCCCAAGGCTGAACAGATACTGCCACCGTCAGTGGCGTAGCCACCTTATAGCCAGAAATTTCAATTGAACATTCTAACTTAAAAAATAACTCTTATTTATATATTAACTATGTAGAAATATGTTTATTGTTTTAATTTTGAAAGGATAATTATAAAATTTTGACACTATATACTAAAAATTTCATAAAATTACATATGTAGCTAGGGGTCGTAATATAAAATAGTAAGTCCCCACTTAATTAGTTGTTTCCTAGCTAGGTCAACATTATGTTTGTCCATATGTACTTATAATTAATCACTAATGCACAGACATGGCAGAAAATGTGTTCGTGTAATATCCAAGACATATTAGCACGGATACGGCCCCGATATGTGTTGGACACGGCAAAACGTGTCCGAAAATTAAAAAAAAAAATCCGACACGGCTAGGACACGTGAGGGACACGGCCGCAAACTCAAATTTTTTTTTTTTTTTTTATTTAAAAGGGTCAAAATTTATTTAAGAAAAAATAAAAAATTATAAATGAATGAAACGGTGTATTAAATTAATTTAAATTTATTTTTTCATCATTTTCAATTGATTCTCACAATATTATAATCTACAAACTATAATATTTTTTTAACATAATAATCAATTCGTATATTTAAATTTTACTAATAATTATATTATATTGTGATAAATTTATTTTTTAATTAATATTTGTACATATATTATATATGAACATTTATATATTTATTAAAATTTATATTAGTCAGCTGTGTCGTCGGAGCCGTGTCCTATCCTAAAATTTTTTAAAAATTCGTGTCACCGTATCTGTATCGTGTCGTGTCCGTGCAACATAGCTTATAACATCCGATAGACTATTTTACTTTTAATTCGTTTAACACTATTTTACTTTTTGCAATTATTTTCTTATAAATATTATGCATTTCTATAATCTATTTTCGGCATTCATCTGACATTTGTGAAATTATTTGGTTGCATGTGATCCATCAATATTCTTTTACTATGTGTCGTCTAAAAATAAAAAAATTCCATTTATATTATTGAAATATTAATTATCCACCTAGTTGTAAGCCCGTTTAAGAATGTGTATTGACGGTGAATACGATCAGTTCATGTTTAGGACATATTTTGTACGGTCTGTGCATGGTCTTACGTTGTGGATTTCCGATGTTTTACAATTACCCAAAAATTGTTCCAATATAATGATTAGTTTGTGGAGTAATTGTATATTTTCCTTAATTTGTTTTGGTCGTGCATATGTTGCCTCAAGCTGTTGCTTCGATTCTTATAGGGCATGTGCTGCTGCTCTCACTTCTATTCTCCTCGTGATCGATTCTTTTCAACACGGTAGGTACTGCGATTTCGTCCTTTCTCTTTTCTTTTTGGAAATTTCTCAAGTTTTATTTAATGCATATATTTATTTTCAATGATAAAATGATGAATTTGATGAACCGTTTCATACAAGTTTGATGATAATAGTTCAAAAAGTTTCAGATGTGATCAATATCAGGAGTTTTTCGTTGTTAAAACAAATTATAACATAGTCCCTATAATTGTAATTAATTGGTAAATAATCACGGTATGGACGTATTACGCTCACAGTAGAATTATAGCATAGTTCCTTACTGTTAAAATTTACCAATTAATTGAAACTACGTGTACTATACAATAATTTTGGAAAATACGGGGATGAGTTTGTGAATTCACCTAACTATAGTTTCCAATCCTTGCCCTGTTTAATAAAAGTTATCAATCTATGAGACCAGTTATTAGATTGACGATAAAGAAACGCAAATTTTTTTTTACAGTGTTTTGGCTTAATAAGCATATACAAAAGATTGATCAAATTCAACGAAATCTAACTCAAAGTGATCACTTATCAATGAATGATCTTGTTTATCCAGAGTACCCGAAATCAATTTACTTATGACAGTTACTTAGGCACCATTATATCATTAATTTTGTGATATTTTTATATATATACAGCTTTTGTTACCATATATTTTACATAACTGATTGTTTAATTTTGGTGACTAATAGTAATAGCAACTTGTGTACGTAGATAGATTGAGTTGAGTTTATCATCATGCAACTGCAAGAGAATCATTTTATAAGGCACACTGTGCGTTCCCATGGAGCAAAGCTTGTGAGAGAACATATGCACGATTGGCTGATTCTGCTACTCCTTGGAACAATCGATCTTGGTCTCAATTTAATCGAACCCTTCCATCGCTATATTAGTGCCGATTTGATGAATGGTCACAAATACCCCTTGAAGATACCAGATACCGTCCCCATGTGGGCTGTCCCGGTACTCATAACTTTAGTCTTTTTTAGGGTCTTATTAAATAGTATTAGTGACGAAAATTAAAGTGACAATCTGAATATTGTCACGGAATATATATTAAATGAGTTCACTAGTTATTTATTTAGTGACAAATTTTTTTGTACTATTACAAAATGATTCAAAATTGTCAATCTTTCAAGCTACAATGACAATCTAGTGATTAAAAAAGTTGTCAGTTTGTCATTGTGATTCATGACAAAATATCAACTGTCACTAAGTTATTATAGGCATGTCACTAAATGCAATACAGACAAATTAGATATTAATTTCAGAAAAAAGAAATTTTGCCTCTTATATTATCACGTTTTTTATAGTTTGCCTTCTATTTTTTTTTCTTTCTAAATTGCCTTATAACGTTCATGGGTTTCACAAAATGATTTCTCCGACCATATTCAGGTGGAATATTCACATTTAATACCCACATATTCTGCTTAAATTTTTCCACATTTCACCTGAATATGGTCGGAGGAAGCATTTTATAAAACTCATGAACTAATCCTATTAATTTTATCACTAATTAAATTCCAAACCTTATTTTAGTGACTTTTGTTTCTAAATGCATATGTTTAGTCCCAATTAATTAAGAATATATTAGTAATGCAATTGGCGATTGATTTGTTGTTGTGGTAGATGTATGCAGTACTCTTGCCCATCATCATATTTTCCCTATATTACTTCTTCAAAAGGGATGTTTATGACTTACACCACGCTATACTAGGTAATTAAATAAATATTTTAAATTATTAATTATTATAATTCTCATCTTTTTTTTTTTTTGGTAGAAATTTATATTTGTGGTTGCTTATATATATATTGTTTAGGGCTTGCATATTCGGTTCTTGTAACAGCAGTGATAACTGATTCAATAAAAGATGCTGTTGGTCGACCACGTCCAAATTTTTTCTACAGGTGCTTCCCTAATGGTATAGCTGTACGTATCCCCAACTAAAATATCTTATTTTTCTTAATATATATATATATATATTTAATTATGTTTCTAATAATTTTTTATTTTTTATTTTTAAAAATGTACAGACTTATGATCCTGTGGATGGGAATGTCCTGTGTCATGGAGATCTAAAAATTATAAAAGAAGGATATAAAAGCTTTCCAAGTGGACACTCTTCATGTATGTACCAATTACTAAATGAGATACAATTACTGAATATTAATACAACTTTAGAATTACTACCATATCTTTTGCATATTTAATTTTATTTTGTTAAATTTTCTCGAGTTAACATAAGTTTTGGTATCTTAACTTTGACGTACTTCAATATTAGTATTATACGATCATTTTTCTAAATTTTGGTATCATGTATATTTCACTGTTCTGTTGGGAAAACTTCTTCCACAACAAGAAAAAACTAAATTAGTGATAAAATACTTTGTAACAGTTCAAAATTTATCACTAATTGTATTTGTTTAGTGATAAAAAACTTGATTTTCTTATAAAATTGATTTTCATGATGCATAATAGTGACAAAATGATGTTTAAATTGTCACTATAAATAATAATTGACATGTCTATGGTGGCAACTTAGTGACAAGTAATTTTTTCTATCACAAAACTAGATCGGCAATCTTTTTATCACTAAATTGTTACTATAGGTGAGTCACTAAACACTACAAAAAAAAGGAAATAAGTGGAAATTTTTTTGTGTCAAAGTAAAAATGGTCACTTATTGTATATATTTAGTGACAAAAAAGTTGCTCTTATCACAAGATATTTTTCATGATGCATAATAGTGACAAAAATGGTATTTAAGTTGTCACTTTTGATAATTAGTGACAACTTTTTGATAAATAAGCTTTTATCTCAAAACTATAGTGATAAGTTTTTTGTCACCAAGTTATCACTATAGATGAGTCAGTAAATGTCAATTATGACAAGAAAATCACAAAATTTTGTCATTAAAGATGTATATTGTGATAATATAAAAATTATTGTCACCAAATGAATTTAGTTAGTAACAAAATGAAAAGTATTATCACTAAATATATATATATTATTGGTGATAACTTTTAAATTGCCACTCTAAGTAATTTTTTTTTGTAGTGAATTGTCAATCGTGACAAGAAAAATACGAATTCTTGTCACTATAGAGACATATTATAAAAACATAAAAATTATTGTAACCAAATTTAAATGATATACATGAAATTATTATTGTATGATGTTGAATATATAAAAATGTTTTCAGGGTCTTTTGCTGGTCTTGGTTTTCTAGCATGGTACATGAGTGGGAAAATCAAAGTGTTTGATAGAAGAGGGCATGCAGGGAAACTTTGCATAGTCATTCTACCATATTTATGTGCAGCTCTTGTGGGCATTTCTCGTATCGATGATTATTGGCATCATTGGACTGATGTTTTGGCAGGATCAATCATAGGTAAATTAGTTAGTTGTTATGCAAATTACATACAATACCCTTAAGGTTTGTTATAATTACAAAATATCCCATATATCTTTAAAAATTACAGAAAACCCCCTGAGATTTCAACAAATTACAAAACCTAGCAAAATATCCCTATACTTCATACAGAATTTTACCAAAAAAAACCTGTAATATAGAATTGTTTGAAACCTCATGGGATCTTAATTATGTAACTTTTGAAGATGGAGGAAATATTTTGTAATTATAACAAACCTTAAAGGTACTAATTCTTGTAAATATTTATGATCAATCAATTGTAGGAACGGTAGTTTCTGCAGTTTGCTACCTGCAATTCTTTCCGATGCCAAATTATGCCAACGGTGAGTACCAATTCAAATTTCAATCATGAAAGAAAATTATGAAATGTTGGGTCGCATTCATAAACCAAAGGATTGAAAATCAAGCATCTTTATGTGTTTGATAAAAGAAAGACTTATATGTAATATATCTGAAGTGTTTTAGATTGTTATTTGGCACAATTACACAAAACCCCTTAAGTTTTGCATATTTTACAATTTTATCATCAGAACCTTGTTGCAACCTTACACTTACTTCTGAGGGGTATTTGTAAGATTTCACTTTACCAATAAATATTTATAAAGTTTCTAACTGTCGATAATTTTTCGAATTTTCGGTCTAAACTCATGTTTGATTTTGTATTGAGTACTCTCTCAGGTTGGAGAACTCATGCTTACCTTAGATGCATGAAAGAACTGGATTCGCGTTCGCCGCCCCATTCAAGAGAAATGGGTGATACGCCAAGTTTTGACGCTTTAGAGAATGGTGAGATCAGAAGTTAATTGACACAAAAAAGTTTCATGAATTTTATTGAATTTTGAAGCATAAGTTTTGCATATTTCTTTTTAATTTTGTTATACTTTTTTTTTTGGTGGGTACGTATATTGTAGGAAATTTTGAAAGAAAAATTGAGAGTGTGATTAGAGAATTAAGATTGATTGGTCGGTGAGAGTAAGAGCTATAGTTGTAATATGTTTTTTTTTTTTTCTTTCTAAAATTGTTTAACCATAGGTATATTTGTAAATTTTCCATTTACTTGAAAACTAGTTGTAATTTTTCTCCATATACATATGAACATATTCAGTGTGGATACTTATTTTGGACAGAGGTATTATTTATAGTCATTTTCGAAATGCATTAGGTGGATTCAAGAGCGATTATCGTTTTCAACGCGCGGACTTGGGATATGTCAAAATTGTATGAGAAGAAATATTATCTCTAGTTGCAGTCTCGGAAACTACTAAGTGCTAAGAGATAATACATACAAAGTAGTGTTAAAAAAGATTTGTGCATCTGATATATATCCTTTTTCATGAAGTATTTACAATTTAAAAAAGTTGTACAGATTCGCACATTCTGAGTTATACACTCAAATCAATTTTTATTTATTTTAAGAGGAGTATCATGTATTCAAAACTAATTATTACATTAAAAGTATGTATTTACATCAGTCAATTATTATTATGGACCTCTAACATTTAATTACCGTTAATAATTAATATCGCACTTGTCCCACATCGATCCCTGTTCACTTTAACTATAGTGGACCTCTACTATTTAAGTGCCATTAATAATTAAAATCGTACTTGCTCCCACATCGCTACCGGTTGACTTAAAAAGCGTGGTTATTAGTAGAAACATGGAGATGTTATAGAGTGCCGGGCCTAGTGGCGTTGGCCTGTGACCAGAGCCGGAGGTGATACAACATATGATCAATGGGGTATTACCGTAGTACTATTAAGATCTCGGGCGGGTATGTGATGAACTTCCTCTCGAATTAAATAAGTAAGCTTCGAATTGGACAAAGATTAATGCCCAAACTTGTCAAGCTCTCGATTGACTTGGAGAAGGCTTACGACAAAGTTGATTGGTTGTTCCTCAAGCAAACCCTCGAGTTTTTTGAATTTCCCGCCGCCACAGTCAAGTTAATTATGGAAGTGGTTACGACAAAGTTGATTGGTTGTTTCTCAAGCAAACCCTCGAGTTTTTTGAATTTCCCGCCGCCACAGTCAAGTTAATTATGGAAGTGGTCACTGGCATCAAGCCTCAAATTCTTTGGAAAGGGGAACCCCTCGAGCTAATCCGCACCACTTGTGGCTTGAGACAAGGTGACCCTTTATCTCCATATTTATTTGTTCTTGTTATGGAGCTCCTTGCTTACTTCATTGACGAAGCGGTCGAAATGGGTACCTGGCAGTCGGTGCAACTATGTAGGGGCGGCCCCAGGATCTCTCACCTCTTTTTTGCCGACGATATTATCATTGTTTCCAAGCCATCTGAGATGAGTGCCAACACCATTCAATAGATTCTTAATGATTTTTGCGGTGCCTCGGGTCTGAAGATTAACATGGCAAAATCTAAGATATATTTTCCCCGTCACACTAGCTCGGATGTGAGAAATGGCATGGAAACAATCATGGGTTTCGGTGTTACGGACAAGATTGGAAAATATCTTGGGATACAACACGGGAGGTGTGATAGAGAATTATATGCTGACATGATTGACAAGATTCAAGGGAAACTCACCGCTTGGAAGAAGAACACTCTAAACCTTGCGGGAAGAGCTACGCTTATCCAGTCAGTTTCAACAGCTATTCCTATTTATACTATGCAAACTTCTTGGCTCCCGTCTTATGTTTGCAATAAACTGGATAAGATGAATAGAGGATATATTTGGGGCTCCGACGACACAACAAGAAAAGTCCACCTTGTTGGTTGGAGTAAAGTCATTAAAAAGAAATGTGATGGCGGGCTGGGAATTCGAGGGTCGAGAAGGGCTAACATCGCGATGTTGGCAAAGGCAGGTTGGCGAACTCTCAATGGAGAGAATAGTCTATGGAGTGAGACATTTCACAAAAAATACTTGAAAGAACACAACATCCTCACCCATAAACCGCAACCGAATGCTTCACGACAATGGAAAGGTATTGTTCGGAGTATGTAGGAAGTTAAAGAGAATATCGGATGGAAAATTGGGGATGGCAAGAGCATTTCACTTTGGTTTGACAAGTGGTTGGGATCAAACAAAGTGTATGAAACCTTGGAGTCTAGCGTTGAGAGTGATGAACTGTACCTTACGGGGCGGATATTATCGGTCCAGATAGGACTTGGGACCTCAGTCAGGTGAGATTAATCATACCACCAGACACTATAGCCAAGATACGTGCAACCCCAATCCCTTTTCACGAATCCATGGCGAACAAACGGATATGGTGCAACTTGAGCAAGGGCACCTTCTCATGCAGTACAGCATATCAGTTTCTGGAGAAAGAGGGGAACGAGGAGACCAACGAGACCAATTGGAACTTTATTTGGAAAAACAAAATGCCGCAGAAATTGAAGACTTTTTTGTGGCTTTGCCGACATGACCGACTCCTCACGAACTCCCTCAAATTTGATAGGAACTTCGCTACTTCCGACAGCTGCACTAGGTGTAACGGCGACAGAGAATTTGTTACACATGTGCTCCGTTCATGCAATTTCTCCAAGGATATTTGGGAATCCATCATAGCTCAGACGGAATTTCTCAATTTCTGGAGCATACAGAGAAAGAATTGGCTGGAAAACAATCTCAAAGCTACTTTTCACAATATTATTCTCCCGCAATGCCCTTGGCCCCTTCTCTTCGTGGCTATCACCTTCGCCCTTTGGAAAACGAGGAACTTGTAGGTTTTCCAAACCCGGAAGGAGCCCCCCATCAGACGGTTAGTAAAATTAGATCTCTAGCCTTGGATTTGCTCTCTTGTTTCTCGGCTGAGACTCCTAAAAAGCCCTATGTTCGGGCTAACGTGTTTTGGAAATTATAGGAAAAATATTGGTATAAGCTAAATACGGATGGTAGTGTTTTTGAGGGTAGTTTAGCAGCTGCCGGAGGCCTGATAAGGGATTGGAATGGGTATTGGATTCATGGATTCTCTATGAACTTGGGTGTTAATACGATCACTATGGTCGGGCTTCTCAGGCTACGCGAGGGCCTCAAAATTGCTTGGGAGCATCGTTTGGAGAAGATTGTGGTGGAAGTTGACTCAGAAGTTATTGTGAAGCTAATCGAGGATGCGGGCTCCTCCTCTCACCCATTGGGTGCCATCATTGAAGATTGTAGAATTTTTTGCAGGAAGCCTTGGTACTACAAGTTGCAGCACACGCTTAGAGAGGGAAACATGTGTGCGGATGTTATGCCCAAGTTAGGCCACACGAGTAATGATTGTCAAATTTGGGTTGATCCACCGCTTGAAGTGTTTTCTGCTCTTATAGGGGATGGGGGTACTGATACCTTTATGTAATTGGTTTCTCTTTGCTAGTTTAATGCACTCTTCTTTAACCAAAAAAAAAAAAGATGGACAATGAACTGACTTGATGCAAGGAATCCCAACAAACCAATATATCCACATCCTGGATATTTAAAATAGAATAATATATAGGGTTAATTACAATTAGATATACAAAATTTTGCTAAATTAGAAATCGTGATTTTCTTAGTCGAATAATTATACCGATGCCCAATTTTAAGGATTTTGATAGAATCCTAAAATACTTTGGTATTTTTTTAACTATAAAACTCCGGTAAGATATAATTAGTCTAATTATTTGATTAAAAAGATTAAAATTATAGTTTAGTAAACATTCATCGGGTCAAAACTTTTCTGATCTGACTTTATTTTTTCAGTATTAAAAAGTGATGAGTAAGAGAATTTTATTTTTACTAACAATGAGAGAAAATACAACTATATAATTTTTAAAAATAAGACTTGAACAATAAAACAGGAGAGGAAAACAACCACATAGAAAAGAAAACTTGAGAAGTATAGCTTTACCAAAAAAAATGTTTAAATTATACCATAATTTGAAACATATATTTCTAATTAAAAGTGTTAAATATTCATGGCTTCATTTTATTTTACTTGAACTACTATTAAATTACTACATATATGAAGTGAGGGTCTCGATAAAAATTAAATTAGACAATAGATTGATACGGGTTCCAATTAAAAAAATAATAAATCTTAATTTGAATTATTTTGATCACACGTGGGATTAATTGATTAAACACCGAGTTTAGTAAAAAAAGTATAGATGAGTGAAGCATGCAATGGGGGATCGACACGTTAAGTTGGAGATAACATGGGGTTGGGAGAGAGTATCATATCGACGGTCCACCGTCCCACTTAGAGCCATTTCGCCTCATGTACTTTATTCTTCTTGTTTCTAACTTAGGACTTTTAAATTAATAATAAATATACAATTATTCTTCTAAGTTATGAAATTAATTTTAAATTATACTAATTTCTATTAATAATAAATAAATAGTTTACATAATTACAAAAAATAACAAATACAATAATTACAATTATTTAATATATGAGTGGGTTGTGGGTACTCCTAAATTGGGTTTGTAGATATAGGTAGTGTTTTGTGAATTGTGAGCTTTAAATAAATGTTATTTTCTTCATTTTTTAGCTTTAAAAAATATTGTATATTATTGAAATAAGTTGAAATAACTAGAAGTTTGATGCATGTTGAGGTAATTTTGTGGTGAAACGTATCTCTTTGGGGTGTTCGTTTTTGTTGATTTTCATAATGTGATGTTTAGATAGTTATTTTTTAGTATCTTTCTTGGTTAGTTTGAATTCATGTACACTTCTTTCATCTTAATAATATGAGGGAGGATACTCACTAAAATTTACGGGTGCTAATCTGTTGACATCAAGTATAATTTTTCAGTGTTCAAAATTTTTTTATTATTTAAAAGTATTTTCATAAAAAAATTTCGTCGAACACTCAATTTTTACTATTCTATTTTTTTTTTTTTTAATTTTACTAATTTATCTTAAAAACAGAAATTTTACAACCGCCCTTTACATCACTATCTCTATTTATTCTATGAAGTAGATCGGATAGAAACTATCCATGCACTATAATCATGATATCCCTTATCATTAATGTACAAAGTCTCCCAACCACTCTTTTAGTATATATGACCTTACCCAATGCAAATTAATTCTCAGGAATGGAATATTTAAAAGTATGATTTGGACACATATATGGCCAATTTGGGAAATGAATAAGAAGATTTTTGAGATTTGGAATTACGAATTCATGTTTGTCCCATACCCAATCTTGAATTGGTTGATATATGTTTCAATTTTTAAAGCTCTTTGTTAGAATAAGTTGACAAAGTTCCTTCATTTCCGCCTACATTTTTAGACCACACATGCTTCAGCTTCTTTTGGAAATTCCCACATCGACAGCTGATATTTTTGTGTTTAAGAACTAGAAACGTATAAGAATAAAAATGTTGGTCGAGTTGGGTCTTAAAATGACTTGATTGGTCATCAGATCAACTTGAATCCAACCCAGTGTAATTGCCCATATGTGATGGGCTTTGTCCCACATCGGAAGTGCAAGAAACTGAAATTCAAGTGTAATCATTGGATAATTATTTTGGACAATGGTTTATACTCAATTTCAGATAGCAATTAGTGGATTCGAAGACTTATTTTTGACTTATAGTGTCGAACAAATCCCAAATCCGAGGCTTGACACCCTGAAGTGACTCTACCATTCAATATATATATATATATATATATATATATATATATATATATATATATATATATATATTTAAGTTGTCACTATTTACACTTAGTGAAACCTATGGTATTTTGTGACAAAATATCTATTGTTATAGATGTATCATTAATTTAATTATTTTTTTTCTTTTTGGTCAAGTAATTTAATATTAATAGTAACAACTTAAATACTATAGTTATCCCAATAGCTTATGCAAAGTACTTTAAGTGATAAGACAAAAACTTTTGTCTCGAGTTGAGTCGGACCACTCGAAGCTAATGGCAACTGTGTCACCAAGACACTCAAACTCAAGACCTCTAATTAATTTTAAGATAGTATAGCGCCGAATCGCTAAGTTAATCTACCAAGTGGTAACTAATTAGTATATATATTGGGTGGCAAATTTAATTAATATAACTTTGATATAATTATATCTGATACATATGGCACATTTTAGGCAAGGAATCTGTGGGCAGTAAATTATATAGTGATTGCAGGTTCAGGCCATACTATTATATCTTCTGCAACTTCAGTTACAATCAAATAAAATCTGAATTCAAAACTAACTCAACCACCCAATCAAGAATGAGGATCACACATTCATTGCCATCACGTACACCGTCAACCGCGAAATACATACACAATTACATGATTATCTCTTATTAAATGAGAGATATAACCTATGAAATACGGATACGAATACGGCGATATGGACACAGCAATACTGATTTATTTTGTTTATATTTTATATTAGAGAAGTGTCCAACAAGAGTGTCGGCAATTCTTTCAATCATATTTTTGAAAATAGAGGGACGAATAAATTATAATTATTTCAATCTTAAAACCCTGAGATTAGAAAAACAGTAGTACTCTAGCTAGCTCAAAGGAGCTAGAGGAGACATGCATATTGAATGTAAAGACCCTAGGGTTGTTGGGAAGTACTTTCAACCTATTTATTTAATTATTTATTTATATATACATATTATTATTATTGTTAGAGTTGATCAATTCAACAACTCACATATGGTTGGTACTAGGCCTGCAAACGAATCGAATCGAATCGAACCCTAGCATTTTTTTGAGGCTCGAGCTCGAGCTCGAGTTTATTTTTTCGAGCCCGAGCCTATCAAATCCTTCAAAAATGTATTCGAGCTCGAGCTCGAGTTCATTTTTTCGAGCCCGAGCCTATCGAATCCTTCAAAAACTCACCAGAAAAATTGGGCGGCGACTGAAATGAGAAATGAAAATGAAACCTAATTCAATTTCATTTATGAATTAGGTTTAGAAATAAAAAAAAAAGAAAAAAAAAGAAATTACATTATATTAATATATATTAATTATTTTTAATAATATGGGTAAGGCTCGCGAGCCTCGAATCACCTAATAAAAGGCTCGAATTCGATTCGATAAACTATCGAATCGAGCCTTGGCTCGATTCGGGCTCGACTTTCTCAAATACGAGCCCGAACCTTTGCCGAGCCGGCTCGTTAGGCTCGCGAGCCGGCTCGATTCGTTTGCAGGCCTAGTTGGTACCCTAGCTTTATATATATATACCAAAGTATATATCCAGTGATTAATTATCCTCCTATATACCCCACCCCACCTGGCCTACCCTAGCTATCCCCATCCCACCCCACTAGCTCTCTTCCTTTAAATACACCACAAACATTTGGCCAATTGTACCCAACCCAACCTGGCCTGTATCATATACACATCAATGTCCCTTTGCAGAAATTAACTATATACAATACAATCATGATCATCTGATCTGATGTTTCCAGAAGTAGAAAAATATTATTATGCTGCACGCATGCATAATATTAATTAATTATTAGATGGTGGCATGCAGTGGTTTGATTTTGTTGACAGAAGATAGAGAGCACAGATGATTGAAAATGCATAGTGATCTGCATCTCACTCCTTTGTGCTCTCTAGGCTTCTGTCATCACACCGCCCAAACCCTGCCTACCTACCTACCTTTTAATTATATTATTCCTCTATAACCCCCACCAGCTTAATTCTCTTTTCTAGCTTGCAGATCATATATGTTATAATTGTTTCTGCATTTTCTTATCTTGAAGATCATAGCTTAGCTATGCTTGCATCAACATATATATGGAAAATTCCTTACATTTTTGTTTAGTCTAGCCAATCAAATATATATATGGTTAGCTTTTTTTTATTTTATTTTGCAGTTTCCTTTTGCCAAGGTCATGGGATTGGATAAGCAGCCACCTTTGACCTTTATGTGACCTTAACATCAACTTGTGAGTGTTGTGATATATAGATAAAAGTTTCCCTTTGAGAAATTCATTAATCAAATATCTCTCGTACGGTTCTCACCCAATTTTTTAATTTGTGGGCTCAGGTATATATTGCGAAGGTCCGTTGGAGGGCGACCTTTCAATCCGGGTAATTAATTCTCTATTTACAAGTTAAGATTTCAATCATAGATCCTGTTTAACGAGTCTAGTTAGTGCCTCGTCCCATTAAACTAATCAACTTTTGTTGTTTTGGTTTAGCTTCTTTAGTTTACCAAAAAAAAAAAAAAATATATATATATATATATATATATATATACTTCGAATAAATGTTTTCTCAATTTTTTTGAACAGAATCTGGAGATGTGGGCCCGCTTTGATTGGGGATTATGATTTGCGGAAGAAGTCGATCGCTACCACTTGCCATGTTGGGAAACAATAAGAGGACCACAATTAAAGATTTTTTCTTTTCTTTGCATGCACTAAAATGGAATTTCCATTCTGTCAAAAAAAAAAAAAAGAAAAAGAAAATGGAATTTCCATGATTTCAACCTAGATATTTCTTCAAATGTTTTTTTTTTTTTTCCTCATTGGATGTGGTGAATTATATTTCAATCATTTACTTTATACATCAAACCATCACCAAAGAAAGACTTTTTTTTTTTTTCAAAGATTAGATAATATAAAATTGTACGTTGACTATTTGGAATCATTAATCATCAAAGATTAAGACAAATTATAAATACCAATATTTTCAAAGAAAAAAAAAATTGGTTAGACAATATTTTCAAAATGTTTAAACAAATGTTACTTTAATTTGTTGATAAAAATTCTTCTTTTATGTATAAAGGGTAAAAAAAATTAAACTTAATTTGTGGCTGCTCAGGTCTCCACAGCCACAACGTGGAATTACCACTAAACTATAGCCACTAGTTGATTTAAAAAATCAAAACGATAGTTATCCACAAAAAGAACCCAAAAGAATGCACAAGCTTTAAATCATTAGCATGTCTTGATTTGAACTGCATGTTTACAGTGACTCTTACAAAATTCTAATGCTTCTGAAATGAGATTCCTTCCAATGGAGTATATACATTTACCAGTTATCTGTAATTTGATCTTCTATATATTTACACACTACGCATTCAGATCTTGCAAGATATAGTATGATAATGTATGTACTCATTCAAACTACTGCAACAAATACTTTAGAACATCAACTGAGATACTTCTCCCAATAATTCAAAGCAAAGACTTTGAACCATATGAAGAACACGAATACGTTGTCTGAATACCACCTGAGGTTGAGGCCGTTTATGAAAAAAATCCCTGATACCTTGAAACATTATGAAAGTTACCCTGAGGTTTGCAAAACATAATAATTATCCCCCTAAAACTGATGGGAAAATCGTTGAGTCAAGAGGATATTCGTAATTTTCAAGGTTTCAGGGTCTTTCCAGAAAAAAAGACCTAATCTCAGGAGGGTTTTCGTAATTATCTCTAGAGACAAAGAATGATCTTTATTTCATAAAACTAATGCCTAGCAACCAAGCTGATGGAAACTAAGGGGTAAAACAAGTCTAAATCAAGAGAGAGAGAGAGAGAACGATTTATTCCACATAATCATAACAAATGAGAATGCCGTGAGACATGATGTACAAAGAAAAATGTTCAGCATCACCTACAAAATTTATAATTTGGAGCAATTTAAACTGGCTAAACATCTTCTCTCTCTCTCTCTCTCTCTCTTAAATATCATGTTTGTTCAACAACAGTCTCCATATCTTCAGCATCATATATCTCCCTTGTAAACTCCGAGGTCGTATCAAGAAAATAAAGAACAAAAGTCATCACACAGCAACACCCAAACATTGCCACAGGTCCAAAAACCCAAAAGAAGAGAGGAAAAGACAAGTAAAATGCTCTGAGCCCGAGAGACCAAAAGAAACCTCCTCTGTTCAAATTCATTGCCACATACTCAATAGCATTTTTCCTGTCTCTAAATGCAGGCACAGTGACGAGAAAGCTACAATGGGCAAAATATCTGATGCAGAGAAGATTGCATAGAAAGGCAACGAGAAAACAGACCAATATAGCAAAGAATTTCACAGAAGGCAGGACGGAAGGCTTTTTACCATACTGCAAATTTGAGGAAGAAGTCGAGTTGTTGCTTATGTATACGCTTATTAATGAGCTTAGAGTGATGGCTGTGGTCGCCAAAAGTGTAGATGCCATTATGTTGTTGCGTATCGTTTGAATTGCCAACACGCCATTTTTTAATGGATCCTGTGAAAAGTTTACAGAGTAAATATATTTTCTATTATGGTAGATTACATACAGACCTCCTGACATTCGGTCGAATGACACTTAGACCCCCTGTACTATAGGAAATTACAAGTAAACCCCCTGTACTTTGACTCAGTCTTACAAATTGGTCATTTCGTTTGTTTTTGTTAGAGTTCCTACCGTTTTCCATCAATTTTTTAGGAGTAAACTGACCAAATTATCCCTACACGGGCGGGAAAAGTTTGGTGACCCTAATTTAGTATATTTTTGGTGACTAAATGTCTATGAAGGGACACAAAACTTTTCCCCAGGAGGGCGCATTTCAGTCATACAAAATCTACTAAATCAGTGTGCAAATTATTTTCAGACTATGGACTGATACTTTGGGTTGTATATTTCATACATATGAGAGCAAAACTGTCAGAACCCTAACCAAATCGAATGAAAAGGACAATTTATCAGATCAAGTTAAATTACAGGGGGTTTATGTGTAATTTTTCCATATCATAGGGGTCTAAATGTAATTAGATAAAAGATCAGGGAGTCTATATGTAATTCGCCATTTCTTCTAATTTAAGATAATTTCTTTTCTCTAAAAATTACTATTTAACAATAGTAAAAGCCCAAAGAGAACTAAATAAACCGATAGCCAAATTATATCTCCTTTTTGGAAGACCCAAAGCATAATATCCAAGCTAAGATCAATTTTTGAAGAAAAAAAATTTGATGGCAATCACCGAACTAGGAAATATAAGAAATATCACCAAACAACTAAAGAAATATGTAGTTTGCTTAATCATCCTTATAAGTAAGAAAGGAGATGCTTCTAAGAGTCTAAAGATGGCAACAGAGTTGTTTAATCACTTTTAAGAGAAGACATTTTTATTAAAGACAAAAAGCCTCCACCATTGTATCTGTTGCAGAACTCTGTTTGATTTCTATAATGATTAGCTGGTCTTGATAATCAATCGTGTAAATACCTTCAAAAGTCAATACTGGGAATCATCACTTATTATAATCCTTCTATTTAAAAAGTTTAAGGTTGCTAAAGTGGTTTTGTATAATCACTTTTAGGAAAAGGAATTCCAGATTAGAAAGGCTAAATAGTTAGTAAAAGTCCCATATACAAACGTCATCCAATCTCATACAGAATTTAATTACATTTTCTCAAGCATCCTCAAGTATTATACTTTGAGATTGTATTTAGGGGATGGTCAAATCCTTTCTGAGTGACCATGGATTCATCATTTCATCCTTTTGACAGATCTCAAAACAAGCCATAAACAGTATATAAAAAGCCCATTGTTCATAAAGTTAACAAAAAGCAATACACATCAAGTACCCAATATATCTTCACCATCATGAACAAATAAGAGAACTTTAATTATCAAATAAATACTCACGAAGACACAGAAAAAGTGGAGATCATCAAGAGAAGTGAAGAATACTTGCAGACATCAAGCAGAAAACCCATCTATGGCGGCTCTCAGCATTGAGACCAATCACAGTTCTTCTCGGATTCCGTTTTATGGTGAAGAGAAGCCAAACGTGATACACCAGCAAAACTCCCACCCCCAAAGGCACCAACATTAAATCCAACTGCTTTTCCTCCATAATCACCTTCACAACTTTCTCTTTCTCCAGAAAATCGTACAAATCCCTCAAATTTACCACCTGGTCTTCTTCTCCCATCATCTTTCCTCTTTCTTTTGGCGCTCAAATATGCATAGCCAATTTGGAAACTAATAAAGGTGCAACAGAATATGAATAATTTCCAGAAATGCGTCCCGATGAAAGTGGAGATCGTGACGAGCAATAAAGTGCAGACAGGTGCAAGCATCGAGTGAGACGAGTTGTCGAGTTCATCTGTCAATTAGAGGGATCGGATTGTTGTCCTTTCTGGATAATGAATCATCATTATTATATATTAATGGGTAAGATCAAGTTTGCTACGTTTTATAAACCTTTTCTTTTATAGTGTCATGTGTCGAGGCAAATATTTTAAGTAAGTAAGAACAAGTTGATAGAAAAAAATACTTTTATGAAGCTCACTCATGTATAGGTCAAATTGGATTAGACCAATACTTGAATTTTGGTAGCTGCGTCATAAGGAATTCCAACTCAAAATTTCTAATTAATCTAGTATAGTATCGAATCGTTAAGTTATGTTACTAAATGGTAAAAATAATTTTTTTTATGAAGATTGAGTGTATTATGTATAAACTGATAGATATAAGAAAGTATTTATATGTTTTTCGAATTTCATATGTTTTTTTATTGAGAGGGATTCATTATTGATAGGGAGTAATTCCGATCGTTCATGTTTCACGATCTTGGGGATCACAAGTACACGTGCAGCAAATCAAAATCCACCCACAGCTCGGTCGAGCATGCTCGGGATCGTTGGCACGACCGTAAGGTCAAAATCCTGCGTCCGCTTCGTCGCAGGGTCGGGCACGGGTGTAAAACCCTAACCCCCCATCCAAACGACCTCGAGTCGGGTCTAAGGCCACTAAATAGTGAGACTAGGTGGTCTAAGATCACCAAGCTCGATTCCTGTAGTCCGTAAGGCTCCGGTCGAGTAGACCAATGACCTGTTGGGGTCGGGGTCGAGCACTCCCCTGACCCGTCAGGGTCGGGGTTGAGTAGACTCATGACCTGTCAGGGTCGGGGTCAAGTAGACCCATGACCCGTCAGGGTCGGGGTCAAGCATTCCCATGACCCTCATGGTCGATTAGATCTATGATTGGGGGTCCTTAAATCCTGTCAAATCATGGGTGGTCCCACCAAAGCCGCTAGAGCATTAAATGCACATATCATGTGTGTGCTTTGTATGTGTCTTGGTGGCTCTATAAATACCTCTTGCATTTGCAATAAGAGGTAAGCACTCTTAAGTCTCTTGAACCCATATTTTCTCTCTCTAAACCCCTTCTGTTCACTCGTCTTGACTTGAGCGTCGGAGGTGCTACGCCGGAGACAACCCTCTCTGGCCAAGTAACCGCTATGTTCGTGTGTTTTAGGGTTGAGGTCGTTCCCAACTCTACAAATTCAACTGACGAGCTCGAAGACGGGGTCGACCCGACCCTATACCAAAAATCAGCATCATCAACTATAATCCAATTATAATGTTAGTATTTGAATTTATGAAAAATAAAAAGAATAACCGAGTTGAGTTCCAATTGAGACAAAACTCGTGTTATTAGTTTCGTGAGGTCGGAGATATGATTAACTCCGATCGTTGCGGTTACAATAGGGCTACTAACAACCAACTAAATATTCTTTAAATTTTTTATTGAAAATAGAGTAGATGCCATTAAGACACATTTAAAGATTGGATACTAAATGCAAAATGACCAAAAAGGTTGGGGAGCTTAAGGATTATTTACCCAATTCAAAATGTCAACATATTAAAGCTAGTTAATATAAAGAAATTCAATATAATTTTATGATAAATAAATAAATAAATATTTTTACCTAATATTTCCCGTCAAATGAACTAATAAGTCCAAACTCCAAAGTCGTACCATTTTGATATCTACCTCATTAATCCATGCGGTCACAAACTCCCAATGTGTACTTTTTAAGAGCGAAAATTATCCCAACCTAATATGTGGTGAAAGAAACTAATCACATACAACAAAATTTGAGATGTGGCTCAATAACTACCAGATATTTTTCTCAATAGGGAGGTTTGGGGTTCCCGACTTTTTAAAGTACCAACACATTGTGCATTCAAAGAGGGTCAAATTAAAATTTCCTCTTTTAATTTTTAAATATAATTGATTTGCATTTACACAAAATAAACTAATGAAGTACTTCCACTTTCAAAACAAGAAAAATAGGTTGTTTCTTTCCTTTTAAATATGTAAGGTGCAATTCACTAAGTTTATGCCAAATTTTAGGGTGTGTTGTGCTATTTTCCTTATTTGAGAGGGCATTAGTGCAAAGTGGTCCATCTGCAATTACCAGCACCTTGAGGGCACAAAACTGAAGAACAGAAATAGCCGTAGAAGTTTTCATCCTTCCGCATTTCAATTTCGTAGCCTTCGATTTTCCTTCCGACAATTATTTTCTTTCCTCCCTCTGCAAAAATGGCAGCACCAGATTCAAATTCCAATGTCGACTCTTCAGAAATCAAACGCCCAAATGAGTTGAGCGACTCCAATTCCTCACCCAAGAAAAGACTGAAAACCGAAGACGAATTGAAGACCCAGAGTACAACCACCGAAGCTTCGAGTACAAACGGCTCTTCAGATAAGGGTTTCTTTGCGTTAGAAGCCGATGCAGCTGAAGATAAAGGATCGAGGCACACTATGGAGGATGCTTGGGTCGTGCTGCATGATGCCGCCTTGGAATCCCCCGGAAATTTGAGGTTCCTTGCATTTTCTTTTCTGACCCATTTATTAATGGGTTTACAGTTTTCGTTGGTTGTTTTGATGAATGTTTCAGATATAAAAGCTAATCTCTGTTTTCTTTATGCATAATTCTTGTCCGATTAATTAATGTTTTGTACACAATTTGTATGTCTGGGCTTTCTTTCTTTCTTTCGAGTCTTTGCATTTTGTTTGCCTTGGAAGTTCACCCTCTTTATACCACTGTTCTGATTTCTTTTGCCCTATAGATGTGCGCATTTTGCAATTTATGATGGGCATGGAGGGAGGTCAGCTGCACAATATGCACAGAAGCATTTGCACGACAATGTGCTTTCTGCTGGCTTACCACGTGAGTCGGTCTGTTTGTCCAAGCATTTAGTTCATTGTTCACATTTCAGTGTTTTAGGAAAAAAATTCTGTTTCATTTTTCGTTTAAGATTCTCCGATTGAACTTTCTTTTTCTGATGAAATTTACAGTTGGATGTTAAGTCTGCGAAGAAGGCTATACTTAGTGGTTTGTATTCTAACTTTTATCTTGCTTCTCGAATTTATTTGGAGAAATGTTTACAATCTGAGAATAATTGGCTTTGATTTTTTCAATCTTAAGACATGATTTATTAATTAATTTACATTTTTTTCTAATAGGGTTCCGGAAAACAGATGAGGTTCTCCTCGAGGAAAGTGCTGCAGGTTGTTGAAAATTCTCTTCTTGTGTTATCTTTTTCGCCTTTTGCTCTTGAAGTAAACTGCGAACTTGGGATTAATTTCATAGAAAAACCTAAAGAACAAATGTTATTGGCCCAAATCCAAAGTGTTATCATAACCTTTCTAAACCTCATATTGGAGACTGGAGAGTGGAAATTGACACATGCATTCCACCAATTGCTTAGTTACCTTGAGAGCAGTAAATCGGCGTCGTTCTTGAAGCATTTGCTTCAACTTGATTTTTTTATGATGTGTTGGAACAAAGAGTTACTCTAATTTTTTTGTGCTATGGGTAGGTCTACTTGTTGCACCATTCTTGCAATCAATATACAATAATATGCTATGTCGGCATAAAAAGTTACTCTAGTTAAAACTTTTTGTGCTTTGGCTAGGTCTCTTTGTTGCACCTGTTTCCAATCAATATACATTGAAAACCTCTTTGTGGCATCTCCATAGGCAACTCGTTTGGTTCTCTACTTTCAGGATATTGACCATCAACCATAATGATATTCATAATTAATTTGAATACTGGAATATTGGACATATGATTACATTTATCTAAATTGTTGTGGTTAACATAGTAGTTCTCTCAACTTTGGTTTCTTGGTAGGGGGATGGCACGATGGTGCTACAGCTGTATGCGTGTGGGTATTGGGACAAACAGTAAGTGTGCTTTCATTCAATATGCCATGTGATATATATAGCAGCTTGGATACTAGTTTTGGTGTTTGTTCTTTTGATATTTTGCTATTAAGTCTGGTTAAATAGAAAGAATGAAAGAAGTATTGATTACGTTAGCAAAGCATTGGCCCGCACTGGTAATTTTTGTCGGTGTTGTAGAGTGCAAATTGACTCAATAAATCATGGAAATAACGGATCAATAAATTTTGCTTCAATTGTAAGTTACAAGAAACAGCATTTTGTCTAACTGCACCCCCTCACCCAAGAGCAAAAACCAACTGGGAAGAAAGGCCTAAATATTGATATCCAAGGAACTCAGTATTTTGGTTAATCAACGTATGCCAAAGAATTATTTACAGCTCCCATATGCTGCTGCAAATTAATAGTTGTTGTGAACCCCTCTATTGGACAAGATTTTGTGATGGTTCTTCAGGCATGAACTAAGATATTTCCACCATAACCATTCATATCATTAATAGATTCCATGGTGGATGGTTTTCACATAAAGTTAACTCCAGTACGATGACATCAATTATTTTATGTTTCGATTTTGACTCTTTTGGGTACAACCCTCTGTTGTTTTCCTTCCATCCAATAAAGGACGACAAGTTTGACCTTTTGGATCAACTTTACAGAGTAAAGTGACTGTAGTCATTTGTTTTAAGTAATTCGTTTGTATACTCTCTTCTAATAGTTCCATTCTGGTGTGCTATTCAGGTGTTTGTTGCTAATATTGGTGATGCAAAGGCTGTGGTAGCAAGATCATCTGCAGCAGATGGTTCCCAGAATTGTTCAGATGGATCAAATCCATTAAAGGCCATTGTTTTGACGAGGGAACACAAAGCCATATATCCACAAGAACGTGCACGCATTCAGAAGGTCTGCATTGTATGTTGTGAAAAATTTTGCAAGATTATTGAGTATCATTTGAAATGATTGAGTTGTGATATCAGCCTGATTCTTTATGGGTATGATTAATAGCCTCTCTAATTTGGATAACAACCCCCTTTTATTGTTCCTCTTATATGTAATTATTCCTTGGAACAAAAGCTACTATGTCAAAGTTTGACATTTTGCATTCTTGGTCTAATATATATTGACAAAGGCTGATATTTTCTGAAAAAATTATCTTGCGTAAACCTTGATGAGTGATGGTTGACTTTAAGGGTCCCTCAGTGGGATTTTACTAAAGCAAAGAGGTTACATTTACCTTATAACTACGGGGTATGCTTGGTGAATACCCAGATATGTCAAAATAAAGTTACTTCTTTACCAACGCCCTTAATTCTAGCAGTAGAATGACAGCTTCTGTTTGTAGATTTAGTTTAAAAAAGTACTTGATAAATAGTGATTTTTTTTAAATTAGAAAATAGGGGAAGTTCCTTTCAAGCTAATTCTGTTCATAAATACTGTGAAAGTTGTAGTTCATCTATTTGAAGGCTTGTGCCATTGATTTTCTATTACATGCTGCCTATTATTTTTTGATTATATCTCCCAAGATGAACAAAATATTAATTTCAACATTTTGTAATTCACTAGGCTGGTGGATCTATCAGTTCAAATGGGCGGTTGCAAGGTCGGCTTGAAGTTTCTAGAGCCTTTGGAGATAGACAATTCAAGAAGGTTCTATCCTCTAGCTTCCAACAGCAATACCTTTCTATAGCATGTTTTATATATGTCTTCACTAATATGTTCTGTTCTCATTTTTATCTCTGTTCTTGTTGAACTTCAACATACCTGGGCAGTTAAAGATATTTTAAACTATTAAATATCACACACAACATGCTTTTCTTATCTGAATGGGCAAAATGAATTTCAGGTGGGCGTTGTTGCAGTTCCAGATGTTCATTCATTTGACCTTACTGAGAGAGATCACTTTATGATTCTTGGTTGTGATGGCTTATGGGGGGTATTTCTCCATCTCTAGTTGCAATCTTTTGTTATATCGAAAAGCTCTTTATTTCGTTTTTTCTTTTGGTTTTGCTGAAATCTGACCAATAAGAAGGATTCACTTTCCAACTATTAGGTGTTTGGACCAAGTGATGCTGTTGACTTTGTTCGCAGCCTGTTGAAGGTTCGTCTATATTTATTCACTCATTAATTTTTATGGCGTGTTACATTTACTACCCTCCAGTTTGGTGAAATTACAAAAACTCCCTCAATTTTCATTTGTTACAAAAAACACATCATTATTCATGTAAACGAGAGGCTTTGACTGGTTTAAAGTGCCTTGACTGTTAACCGATGGAGTGCTGAACACAGGCGATTCTAGTGGTGTGAACATGACCAATACAAGATGAAGGTTTTACATAAATAATGAATAATGAAACCTCAGGAGGGATATTTTAGAAAATGAAAGCTGATCAGCCAGTAATTTGTAATTTCGCCAAACCTCAGGGGTAGTAAATGTAATTCTTCCCAATTTTTATGTTTGTGTTCAGTACTTGAAAAAGTCAATTCTATACCTCCAGCTGAAGTGAAAAACTCAAACAGAAAAAGAATTCTAAACTGGTGTAGGAGCATCATATAGCGTATGTTACAACAAGTTATTAGGAAAGTACCTTATATGAAGATACTATTCTTGAAACTGCAAGCACTGTTTTGCTCCAAAATTTTCTTTGATTTTCATGTTGAAGGTTTTGAAAACATTCATTTATATAAATGTCTATGACAGGAGGGTTTATCAGTTACAGCAGTGAGCCGACGCCTTGTGCGAGAAGCTGTCAGGGAACGCCGATGCAAAGATAACTGCACTGCAATTGTTATTGTGTTCAAGAAGCAGTGACTACAAACTCTTAGTGGACTTTCAGATGCCAAAAAATCAGTGTGGTGTTCTTTGTTCTAGCCATTTCTGTTCAATGGTTGTTAACTGTGGCTCGGCTTAACATGCTAAGGCCTACGGATATGTGCCTAGATTTTTTGATGTTATTTTTGGCAGAAATAGTTCATTTGACTTGCTGGACCTGAGAAAAACATCTCTCTCTCTCTCTCTCTCTCTTACACACACACACACACACATACACACATTAAAGACTAAAATGATTATTGATTCTAACCGAATTAATGCATATTCTTGATTCATATTGCGAAAGAAATTTGAGTCAAGATTCCTTAAATATTAAAATCTCAATCATACATGCATAGAATGGACGTATCTAATCGAAGAAAATATGTGGGAAAAGCAAAATACTATTGACTTCAACTTGCTTGAAAGAAACAAAAATTTGTATAATTTATAAATCAGTTAGTATTTTGGAGTGGCATATGAGGTAAACATAGTTTTGTTCCTAATTCATGAATCTTTTGACAACAACTTGGTGTATTAATTTGATTAACAAAAGAAAGCGCAAATGTAGGGGTGGTGACAATATTCCTTTTAAGCTGTGCAATGTTCTAGTTTTCAAAGTTTAAACTTACGGCGAATCTTGGTTTATTTGATGTAGGGGTCTTCCCTAGTGGGAAAGATATTTAAGATTCTGACATGTGTCTTATAATTATCAATCATGATTTTAAATCTTTTCCTGATTTTAATTATAAGTCAGAATCTTACAATATTATCCCCACTAGAAAAGACCCTAGCATCAACCTAACCGTGAATCTTAATTCATATGGCTAAGTTATCGGGCCTAAATTTGATTATTTCCAGTATGATTGAAATCATATTTTTTGTTTCTTAATCTCATTTGATATGAGTCAAGTCGGGTCGGATCAACATGTAAAGCTCTTTCTACGAATGACAATTATATTCCTAGAAACTCGAATTCAAGACGTTTGATTAAACTAGCATACTATCGAACTGGTAAACTACATCATTCTACGGTTAATTCATTTATGAAATAGCATTCTTCACAATTAATAGTGAATGGGCTATTCATTTCCCTATTTTGAGTTGAAAATAACGACACATTAATGTACAACATGAAAAAACATCCATATACTCAAGTTAATAGCATAAAATAATATCTCAATTGTCATGATTATTGGACATGTACAACCTTGGTACTCATTGCTCTCTATCTCATTGTTCATTTTGATTTTCTAAATAGAGATTTTCCAAATATAAGATTCTCAAATCATAAGGAGCACATGATCTATGCATCCTACCACTTTGTGGTCTCTATATCTAACTAAAATAAGAATTCAAATATCAAAATTAAGCATATGCCTTGATGTATGTATGCTTGTCTCTTTATATGAATATAAATATATTTGTTTTGTGTACGTTGAATTACAGAAACATATCATTTCAATAAATTTTATTTACTTCCGTTAAGTGGTTGGATGGATTTTGGGGACATTCATTTGATAAAATCTGATTTATTTTTATTTTTTAATAGAAAACTTGGAAGATAATATGAACATACTCTCTTTCATTAAGGTTCTCTAACGACAGTTAGATTTCAAAGTATGTTTCTATAATTTTCCAAACTTCAACATTGATTAGGTCAAGCCTTAGAGTATGCGAGTGTAATTATCCACTTTAGCTAATAATTATGTTTTAAAAATCATTGGAAAGTTTAGATTATGGTAAAATGTTATGAAAGAATAAAATAAAAACTCCCTGACTCCATTTGCTGGCCAGAACTTGTGATTGCAAAATGATTGATTTAACCAAATTATATATGATTGATTAATGTGTAGACAAAATAGCCAATAATATGAAAATATGGAAGATTGGTCCATGTCCTAACTACCTGCCCAACATGGACAACTGCTGCTTTGTCTCCCTAACAAAGTTCAATTTTCAAGTCAACAGATCAAATTGGATTTAGATTAAACTTTAAATGTGACAACAAAAATATCCACTCAATACATGAATCTCTTATAATGAGTAGATGAATGAATGATTACCATGCAATTTGCATATGCTTAACCACCATCTTCTTGATCAAATAATACACATTATAAAATAAATTTATGAGAAAAACTATATATTTATTCACATTAATATGTTTATAAATACAGACAATGCTACTCACAATCTAATACAACTAAATTAGTAGCAATGGCTCAAGAAAAACAAGTAATGTCTGAGAGAGTGAAGCTTCTGATTTCAATGTTTATTTTGCAGTTTTGCTTTGCAGGGTTTCACATTGTGTCAAGAGTTGCGCTAAATATTGGTGTCAGCAAAGTTGTGTATCCTGTTTATAGAAATATCATTGCATTGCTTTTGTTGGGACCCTTTGCCTACTTCATGGAAAAGTGAGTTTTTGGCTTAATTTGGATGAAATATTGAATGCTAAAAATTCCGAAATACCATCGAAACCTTTAAACCTTACAAATACTCTCTGAAATAAGGTTTCACTTATACTTTTACAATTTCAAGGGGTAGGGGGTATTTGTAAGGTTTTCATGTTTTTACAATTTCAAGGGGTAGGGGGTATTTGTAAGATTTTCATGTTTGGATGGTGTTTCTGATTTTTAAGTAAACCTCGTGGGTTTTGGGTTATTATCCCAATATTGAAACAGTGACTTAGATTGATTGCTACTAATATATTTATTCATCTAACTGGAATTGTCTTTTATGTACAGAAAAGAAAGACCACCTCTCACATTCTCCTTATTGGCTCAGTTCTTCCTTCTAGCACTAGTGGGGTGAGCTTAGAAATCAAAATCCTGATCAACATCATCTTTTTTGTCCATCTCTTCTTGTGTTTTAACATTTTCTTTTCATATGCTTTGACAGAATCACTGCAAACCAAGGATTTTACATCCTAGGTTTATACTATGCATCTCCAACCTTTGCATCTGCAATGCAAAACTCGGTACCTGCGATTACTTTCGTCATGGCATCTGTTCTGAGGTACATGTCACGCCCCTGACCAGCAAGCGGAAGTTGATTAATCCAAATTGTTTGAAGAGTCCACTTACCGATATTTATTTCTTCTTTTTTTTTTTCAGGCTGGAGCAAGTTAGTTTCAGGAGGATCGATGGGCTGGCTAAAGTTCTAGGGACCTTAGCAAGTGTAGGAGGTGCAACAATTATCACTTTGTACAAAGGTCCTCCTATTTTGCACCAATCACAAGGAACTAACACACTGGAGGAGAATATGGTTATCTCTTCAAGTAACAAAGTGCAGAGCTGGACATGGGGTTGTGTTTTTCTTCTTGGTCACTGCTTATCTTGGGCTGGCTGGATGGTCCTTCAGGTAAACTAACCTTCCAAGTCGGGAGATTTAGCCTAATTACAGAAATATACCCTGATTAGAAAATTACAAATGCATACTCTGAGCTCTAATTGTTGTTAGAAAACCTAACAAAGATGTGACTTCTCTGTTAAGCTTCTGTTTTTCTTTTGTGGGATATGTTTTTGTAATTCTTCAATCCTCAAGGTATGTTTGCGTAATTAGGTCAAAAAACAGGGTATATCAATGTAATTATCCCTAGATTAAAAAGTAAAAGTATAAACTAGGATACTGATTAAGCTTTGATATGCAGGCTCCTATAGTGAAGAAGTACCCAGCGAAACTCTCGCTCACGTCGTTCACATTCTTCTTCGGATTAATCCAGTTCCTATTTATAGCAGCTTTTGTGGAACAGGATCCAAACCGCTGGCAAATCAAGTCCGGGGAAGAGATAGCTACAATCTTATATGCTGTAAACACTACAAACCAACTTGACATCACTTTTCAAAAGCTAATTTTCTCATATAGAGGCATAATTAGGCTAATCATATATACTGGGTGTAGGGTATAATATCTTCAGGTCTGGTAATATCTCTACAAACCTGGTGCATTCAGAAAGGAGGTCCGGTGTTTGTTGCCAGCTTCCAGCCAGTTCAAACAGTGTTAGTGGCTGGAATGGCATTTGTTGTTCTTGGAGATCAGTTATACTCAGGAGGGTAAGTGAGTAAATAGATTAAATTAACAGAAATGAAACAACTTCAAAGAACTTTTGCTTTTGGAGAAGCTAAAGTTGGTTGCAAAGTTGTAATAGTAAAATGTGGTGTTTAGCAAAAAATGTAGTTGAGTGTTTGGGAAAAAGTTGAAAAGCACTTTTGTTACAAAAAACGTCCAGTTGTTTACGAAAATAACCAAGAAGCTGAAGCTAAAAGTTGGTGCTTCCAGCTTCTAGCTTGTTCTGCTTATTTAAGTTAAGCAGTAGTTGGTTATCCAAATGCTCCCCAAGTGCTGAAAAAAGCAGAAAGCAAAGAAGTGGTTTTTCTTTTACAGTTTTCCATTCTGACTTGTTTCAACTCTTGCAGATTGATTGGAGCTGTCCTAATTATGATTGGCCTCTATCTAGTCTTATGGGGTAAAACAACAGAGACGAGATATCAAAGCAAAGATGATGAAGAGACATTGACAAAACCTCTATTACAGGACAACAATGATTCAGAGCGCCGTGATGGAGTTGATATTCCATAATGTTCTGATCAAGAAACTCAAGTCTCCACATGCTGACAGGCTCTAGACTATATCTCAAATTGTCAATTTCCTATAAAATGTCCCACTGGCATAAAATGGGCATAGTACCAGCATTTTAACACTTAGATGTTCATTCAGTTTTTACAAAAATTTCTTAATTCTTCAAATTAGAATAGTCAGCACCTTACTTTTGGCCTGGAAGAGCAGGAAGACCAGATCAAAGAAGAGAAGCAGCTTGCAGAAGCTGCCTCTTAAATTGTACATTGTTATGAACAACTTTCAATCAAACAGCACACTGTTGTGTAAAGTTTACAGGGAACTTAATTCATCTCATAATTTGTTTATTACACTCTGCATAACTTTCTGATTAGGTCATGGATAAAGTTCCTGGTACATCAGTTGCCCTACTCTGGGTGATGCAGGACAATGACGTGTAAGTGGGGGATAAACACTGCCATAAATTTCTCACCAGACAATAATAGCACCATGAGGACATTTGAATACCATAGCATACAATTACATAACAGAAGAATAAAAAGCATCAAATGAGAACAGTACAAAAAATGGCTTTCAGGTCATGGATGTCTGCCTTTACAATCCCCATTTAAAAAACTTCTAGACTTTGTAACCCTAATTAAGCAAATTAACATGAAGTAAAACAAATTAAGACATCCATCATTCATAACAAAATAAACAAGTCTAGCTCAAAACAGCCTAAAAGCACACAACAAATGCAAAGACAATAAGATAACAAAACAGTTTCCTCAACAGCCAACATGTCAATAATTCAATCAAATCTACCTCACAGTAACAATGTCATCAATCTTCAAGATCATGCGGACACACTCTGTAGCCAAGCTAACAGCACTTGTGCTCACCAAAAGGGGCTGCACCACATTCTCCTCCAAAATGTTAGTGATTTGTCCCTTCCTCACATTGATCCCAGCATTGATCTCACCTTGTGCATGCCTATTCCTCAATTCAGTGACAACTGAAATTGGGTTCAACCCAGCATTCTCAGCTAATGTGTAAGGAATAACTTCAAGGGCTTCGGCAAATGCTTTCACACAGTATCCTTCCATCCCCTGCAGCACCTTCGCCCAAGCACCTAACTGTCTAGAAAGCTCAATCTCAGGAGCTCCACCACCAGCAATCAGAAACTTCTTGTTCACCAGACACCTCACAACACAAAGGGCATCGTGCAAACTCCTCTCGGCCTCATCAAGCACCAAATGGTTTGAACCACGAACCAGCACACTAGTTGTCCTACCCATGTCCTTGATCCCTGTAATCTTCACAATCTTCCCACCATCACCCAATGGCACCTCTTCAACCAAATCTGCAAACCCTAACTTCTCAGCACGGAAATGTTCGATGTTTGAGATGGGCAAACAGTTCAATGTC
The DNA here is from genome assembly GCA_958496215.1 of Verbena officinalis. Lineage (NCBI taxonomy): Eukaryota > Viridiplantae > Streptophyta > Magnoliopsida > Lamiales > Verbenaceae > Verbena > Verbena officinalis. Next base: position 7,103,357 of record OY292385.1, read on the forward strand.
TTGGTGATAAACTCGATCTCATCCCTCTCAACATCTCTAATGACTAAAATCTTAGCCTTGGCAAGATAATGCAAGGACAGGTCGGTGACAGCATCCCTCAAGATACTCTTCTGAATCAACAGGACGTTGCACCCTGTGGCTTTGATCTTCTTAATCATACTTAAGATGTAATTTCTCTCTTCCTTGAGAATTCTATCCATCTGTGAATAGTCAGACACAACAATGCTCTGTTCTATATCAGTTTTAGGGGGAGAAATCTGGAACTGTATCACACCGATTTTAGCATTTTCTACCCTAGTTGGCCCTCCAGCAGCATGACTCACCTTCTTATCAAAAACCAGGCCTTTTATCAATTCAGTGTCGTCAACAGTCCCACCTAACTTCTTCACAATTTTAATATCTTTCAAATCCACCAGATCAGGTTTCTCAGGATCCACCACAGAGAGCACAGCGTCAACAGCTAAAGGAGCTAAAAGAGTGGAGTACTGCGAGACTACCTTGGAATTGAGCGATGTGGATGCAGATTTGACGAGTGAGTCGCGATCTGACAACTCAACAGGTACCGCCATAGCAGACAAAATCTCAACAGCTTTAATCGAAGTCTTGTGGAGTGAGTCTGAAACGATAGTGGGGTGAATGCCGGAGGTCAAGAGATTAAGTGAAGCCTTGAGAAGTGAGCCAGCAATGACGACAACAGTTGTAGTCCCGTCTCCGGCAACTACGTCCTGAGATTTGGAGAGCTCGACGAGGAACTTGGCGGCGGGCTGGAGTACTTCCATCTTGTTAAGGATTGTGGCGCCGTCATTCGTAATAATAACCTCTCCGGATGCGGTGGAGATCATCTTGTCCATACCCTTTGGGCCGAGACTGGTCCGCACGGCGTTCGCGACTGACTGCGCCGCCGCTATGTTCGCCATGCGGATGTCATCTTTCCGCTTGTTATCGACGAACGTCTCTGTCGACTTCGCCTTCGCCACCGCCGGAGCCGCCATTGATCGGAGTTTAAGAGCGAGGAGAGATTTGAAATGTAAAACCCTAGAGAGTGACAGAGAGTGAGAAGAATGTAGGGTTTTCTCGAGACTTTTGAAATGTGTAGTGCAAATATTTGAGTTTTGTATTCCCCTTATTTTGATTTGTCGTTTATAGTTTAGTGTCCGATTTTTTCGAGCTCGATTACTATATAAAATCAAATAATAACTCTGATATAATTATTTTATGCACAAATTATAATTTCATAATATCAACATATATTAATTTTTTTAATTTAATAATATAAACTATTTCCAACTATTTAAGTTGTAATCCTTTAAAGCCGAACTTCCATAAATTTTACAAAAAGATTTTACTTTGTATTTTCTTTATTTTGATTTATTTTTTATAGTTTCAAATTTAATTTTTTGGACTCAATTACTGCATAGATTTAATAAGAAGTAATTCTCTAGATTCAGTTACTTCGTCCATAAATTATTTAGTTACTTTATGCATAAGTTACAATTTTATAATATCAATATGTATTAATGTATTTTAATTTAATATCGTAAACTATTTCGAAATTTTTAGGTTTTAATCTCTTAAAGCCGAAAAAGAAAAGATTTTTATTTTTAATCTTACAACCTCCAGAAAATTTACTAAATACCCACACTTGATAAATAATTATGAAACTCCACCAAATACCTTTTTTTTACATTTTTTTCTCCACCAACTACTTGTCTTTCTCTTTCATAAATATCATTTTCTAGTTAAGTTTGCCAATAGTGACTGTTATCCTTAGGTTTAGGTTTGTTAATTGAGGATTGTAGATTTTTCTTACATAAATCGTGGACCACATAATTTTGTCACACGAGGTAGGAGAACAACGGTTGCGCCGATATCATCACAAGAAAAAGCCATGAACAAGATTCATTTCTGATTGAATGGACTGAATCTCCTAGTAAAATTATTGATTGTATTGCGACAGATGCTTGCAAGCTTGTTTAGTTTTGTTTAGGTGTTTCTTTATTCGATTTTCTCTTTTCTACTAAAAAATAAATATCCTTTTCTTTAGAGTTTAATTATACATAAGTTATGGATATTTTTATAATTTGCAACCTACTTTTATATGTTTACTGGTTGCAATTATTGTCCTTATAGAAATTTACCATCTCAATCCTTTTATCGATTATCTAGGGAGTGTCTCATAATCGAGCCATGAAATTAACAATAGGTGGCAGAGTTTGTTGACATAGGATCTCCTAAATCCCTTCGGCGTCTAAGTTGAAATCCTAGTTTATATATGAAACAATTGAATTAGGAGGACTTTTCCCATTTAAGTCTCTACAATATTCTAACCCGAAAAAAATACTTAGTGGGAAACAAAAAAAAATAGTGAAATTTGGCCTCATTAGTCATTTGGGTTAAATTCTACAAAATGAATAGTTTTCAGGGGCCAATATAATTTTATTCCTTTTTAGGGGGGTTACTATGCAAAATGAAACTCTTAAGGAGGTCAAAGTGACATTCTCCAGAAATATTGCAAAACTAAGTAACTAACGATGAAGTAAATCAAAATGAGACCAGTGAGCAGCAAGCAACCACCTGTTTCCCTCCTCACTTCTTCTCCTCTTCCTTAAACCCTAACCACAATTCTGTATATCTTTTTTCACACACTTCTTATCAGTTAAATATTGCCTTCATCTTCAATGTTTGCACACAATTATTTGAAACTAAGGCCCAGAGCAATGCCTCTTGCTCATCTCACATACCCACCAAAATCTCTGTTCTCCGTCGCCACGAGGTACAGGTTGCGGCGCCATTTGTACGTTCAATCTTATGGAAATGTTTTTCTGAGGGGCTTTTCTTTTACTTGCTCCGCTTCTTCTTCGTCTTCGTCTGCTTCCTTGCGACGCCATAGAAATGGTTCTTCTTCGTTGTCTTTGCCGCGTTTCTATCAGCAGAATTTGGGGTACGGAAGGTTTGCGTACGATGAGTACATGTCGGAGGAGGAGTCTGATATTGAATACCAGTCTTCTTCAAAGCAATTGGTAAGCTTGCTTATTTCACTTTTTTTTTTCTTTTATCTGTTGATAATCCGTATGTCGGTTTCGGAAAAGATTGAATTTTTTTTACGTGAATTCTGCACAAATAGTGAAATTTCTGCGTTTCTTATCTGCTGTATTCTTCTTTTTACTGTTTTATCATCCTGTAATTTCTCATTTGGCCGTTTTGTTCGTGCCGCTAATGTTGAGCATTTATTGATAAGAAATGGTTCAGAAGTTTGCCACCTATTACTTTGAATTAGCTTTCTTGTATTGAGGTTGTACCTTCTTACATAATTGAGTTTCTCTCTTAAATCTTTGTATATCTTTTGTAACTTGACAATTAGCTTCCGTTTATTTTGATACGTTTTTTTTCTTGATTCACAGGGAGCTCCGACCCTTGAAAATGTTGAAGAATGGAGGTGGAAGTTCACCATGCTAATGCGCTGCAAAGATGAGAAAGAGATTGTTTCGATGGAGAAAAAAGATCGACGTGATTTTGAGCAGCTTTCAGCTCTTGCAAACAGCATGGGATTGCATTGGTACTTGAAGTATTTTCAGTCTTTCTTTGTCTTTACTTTTATTTAAGATTTCTTACAATTCAACTCTCTCTTTCACTGTAGTCGTCAGTATTCAAAAGTTGTTGTGTTCAGTAAAGTCCCCCTACCAAATTATAGATCGGACTTGGATAGCAAGCGGCCCCAGAGGGAGGTATTACCTAATTATATGAACCTTTTCTTTTTTAATCTTTCGATAAATCACCTTTATTCTCTATCGTGGTAATTAAAAGCAAAATGAAGTTCTCCTTCAACACTTTTCTGATCATTACCAAACTAACTTTTATGCATGGAAAGAATCACGTGGATGTAATTCAGTTTGTCTCATCCACTTCCTGGTTTTGAGCTGTTAGTTGCACATTTTATGTGGTTTAAATGGACATCTTTTGTTTGCAGGTGATGTTGCCATTTGGGTTGCAGAGGATGGTAGATTCTCATCTCAGGGCACACCTTTCCAGAAAAGCTATGAGCAAGGAACCCTTTGCACAAGATGCCTTTTCAAAATCAAAGGCGGGTCAGAATATGTTGATTGATAAAGGATTTGACGAACAAGAGGAGTCCTCCACCCAAAGTGTTATGGCTGAGAGAATATTCACAAAGAGGAGCTTGCAAATGCGAAATAAGCAGCAAGATTGGCAAGTAAGTATTATCCATATTTGAGTGACTACTAACTCCACATTTACTATTTTTCTGGTAGTTATGGATTGACATTCTGATTGGGACTCTGGTTGAGCTCCCTTATGTCTTATGTGTATGACATTGAAAATTTCTTTTGGGTTCTGAATTGCCCGTCTGTTGTTATAATAAATACATTAAATGTACTTTAGCCCCATTAGTTTGCTGTGCTCAGGAGGAATCACCAGTCTCTGGGATGAACTTAGGCTGATTCCCTGATAATTCCAAACTACTTACATTTTTGGAGAAATGTTTGTAACTATGAACAATAAAGTTGTTGAATGTCAGCAAATAGACTTCAGAATATGGATATAAGTAACACACTCTGTTAATCAACTAGAATATGTTTCTTTGAAGCATTTAAAACAGTCATGGTATTAATTTTTATTTTTTGTTTTCAATAGGAATCTCCAGAAGGCCAGAAGATGCTAGAATTCCGTAAAAGTCTCCCGTCATATAAAGCAAGAGAAACATTATTGGATACAATTTCTCGAAGTCAGGTGCTTATTGGATTGCTTGATATTTATTGCACATTTCATTTCTGCTTTGTTTCCTCTGGTTGTACATTTTGGGCTTTACCCAAGAGGGATTTAGTAATGATACTCAAGATATTTAATACCATATTTTCTGATATGATTCTGGTCACATATAGGCACCTATTTTATTTATTAATGGATAAAGAGTTCATTTAACTCTGTTTTAAAGCGTAATGTCTGCAGTTATCCGCCACAACATAATGTGACCTTGGTTGTAAATGAATTTTTCTAGGTTGTTGTTGTCTCTGGTGAAACTGGCTGTGGAAAGACTACACAACTGCCTCAATACATATTAGAGTCAGAAATTGAGGCTGCTCGAGGAGCTGCATGCAGTATTATTTGCACCCAACCGAGAAGAATATCTGCTATGGCTGTTTCTGAGAGAGTTGCTGCCGAGCGTGGTGAGAAAATAGGCGAATCTGTACGTCTCTTACCTGTTTTGGCTTGAAATCATTTTTTAAATCAAATTTCTCATGGGTTTATGTGTAAATAAATTTTCTTATTTGTTGCTGTTTACTTTTTGAAGGTCGGTTACAAAGTTCGCCTTGAGGGAATGAAAGGGAGAGATACCCGTCTCCTCTTTTGTACTACTGGAATCCTTCTGAGGAGATTGTTGGTTGACAGAAAGTTGAAAGGCGTTACTCATGTTATTGTTGATGAGATTCATGAGCGTGGAATGAATGAAGGTTCTCTTAATTGAAACTCTCTCTGTTCATGTTATTTTCTTGGTTCTTATTGCATGTTGTACTTCTTTGCAGACTTTCTTCTAATTGTATTGAAGGATCTTCTTCCTCGTCGACCGGAGTTGAGATTGATTTTGATGAGTGCAACCCTAAATGCTGAGCTTTTCTCTTCGTACTTTGGTGGTGCTCCAACAATCCACATTCCTGTAAGTTAGAATTGTTTTGTAAGCATTGCATGATCTATAACATATTGCAGCCAAAGGAGAACTGTAAAATGCAAAACTTAGTTTTTAAAGGGTATTCTGATTTATTGTAGGGAGGAAAAGGTGCTCTCGTTCTTTTTGTTTTTGATGTTATCCATTTTCTACCTTTTTGTGGTTGCTTCCTTCCCAACTTCATCTTGTTTTATATTTCCCTCTTTTCTGATGAAATTGCTAATTATAGATTCTGTTGTATTGGGTCTTATTTTCAGGGTTTTACATACCCTGTTCGGAGTCATTTTCTGGAAAATATCCTTGAAACAACTGGGTATAGGTTGACACCATATAATCAAATTGACAATTATGGCCAAGACAAGATGTGGAAAATGCAAAAGCAGCAGACGCTTAGGAAAAGGAAGACTCAGATAGCTTCATCTGTTGAGGTATGTTTTTTGTAAGATCAATTTGTGTTTCTTGGCCTCCTATCTTTGTGCTTTTCTTATTTGGTTATTCTTTATCTTTGAGATTTGAAACAGGAAGCTCTTATATCTGCTGATTTTAGGGATTATGGCCCTCGAACTCGAGAGTCACTTTCTTGTTGGAATCCCGATTCAATTGGCTTTAACCTCATCGAACATGTGCTCTGTCATATTTGTCGCAAAGAAAGACCTGGTGCTGTATTAGTGTTTATGACTGGTTGGGATGACATTAATTCTCTTAAAGATCTGCTTCAAGCTCATCCACTATTGGGAGATCCAAGCAAAGTTCTACTGCTTGCATGCCATGGTTCCATGGCCAGTGCAGAGCAGGTGACTTGATATACCTTTTAACTTGGCCTCTCTCTCATCCATTTAATTCTGATCAATCTTTAATTTTTCTTTCTTTTGAAAACAGAAATTGATTTTTGATAAACCTGAAGAGGGAGTGAGGAAGATTGTACTGGCAACAAATATGGCTGAAACTAGTATCACCATAAATGATGTTGTTTTTGTGGTTGATTGTGGGAAAGCCAAAGAAACTTCTTATGACGCTCTGAACAACACTCCTTGTTTGCTACCTTCCTGGATCTCCAAGGCTTCTACTCGCCAAGTAATTGTTTTCCAAATTCCCATTTTCAAGTTTATTTATAGAAATGTCTTTTAAAAAGATTTAGTAGCTAAATGACAACTTGGCAATTTCAGAGGAGAGGTAGAGCTGGTCGTGTTCAACCTGGAGAGTGTTACCATCTCTATCCTAGGTGTGTGCATGATGCCTTTGCAGAATATCAATTGCCAGAACTCCTCAGAACACCTTTACAGTCTTTATGTTTACAAATCAAAAGTCTACAACTTGGAAGCATTTCAGATTTCCTATCTAAGGCCCTACAATCACCTGAACCTCTATCAGTAAGCTACTCTGGCATTTCACTCCGACTAGCTTTGCCCTTATTGGAAGCATTATCCTCATTTATTGATTGATGTTTTATATGGTTTTTAGGTTCAAAACGCTATCGAATTTTTAACGAGCATTGGGGCTTTAGATGAAAATGAAGATCTTACGGTGCTAGGTAGATCTGGAATTCTTAGCTTTTTTAATTTACAGTTCAGCAAGATGTTTTCGCCTGAGAAGTTCCATTTTTAAATTACTGACATACTGCAAAAGAAAGTAAGTAATGTTGCTGACTTTCTTTCCCCTTGCTTCTAGGCCGCAACTTATCAATGCTTCCGGTTGAGCCAAAGCTTGGGAAAATGCTCATATATGGTGCTATTTTCAACTGCTTAGATCCAATAATGACTATTGTTGCTGGGCTAAGTGTCCGAGATCCATTTTTGATGCCATTTGACAAGAAGGATGTAAGTTGCTTAGGAATTTTTGGCCTTTAATTTACTGTATTGCTTTCTTTTTTATTTATTTAGTGTGGCATGAAAAGTTGATCCAAGTTAACTAGCAATTACTTTTGCTTTAAACCTCAGCTGTATTTATTTAATAATAAAAACCCATTTAGTAATTTAAAATTAAGCAATAACAAGAGATGTGGATGCATGTTTTGGTTCCATATCGTCCATCCATTTTTATTTTTTTTTGGTGAATTCATTCTTTACTTCTATTAAAATGGTTGAAGAAGTAGTGGCGTAAGTAATCTGTTTTCGCATCTTGTAGCTTGCTGAGTCTGCAAAAGCCCAGTTTTCTGCTCGTGACTTCAGTGATCATCTTGCTTTGGTTCGAGCTTTCGATGGTTGGAAAGATGCTGAAAAGAATCAATCTGGCTATGAGTACTGCTGGAGAAATTTTCTTTCTACACAAACTCTAAAAGCCATTGATTCCCTAAAGAAACAGTTCCTTTATCTGCTCAAAGACATTGGGTTGGTTGAAAATGTTGAGAGTTGCAACACATGGAGTCATGATGAACATCTCATTCGTGCTGTTATATGTGCTGGTCTCTTCCCAGGAATCTCCTCAGTTGTGGTAAGTAATCATTACGCTTTAATCTTAAGCTCTTCCTGTATTTAGTCTGCTTCATCTTAGATTGGCTTATAATCTCCTTCATTTGATAACTTAAGATTTTTCTTTTCTATATCTTTCATTAGTTTTTGTCTGGTACTAGTTATAATAATTCTAATACAAAGTATTTATTTATATACAGAACAAGGAGAAGTCAATATTATTGAAAACAATGGAGGATGGTGCAGTGCTTTTGCACTCGGTGAGATACTTCAGTGACTACACTTCCTCAAAAGCTCTTCATTTATGTTTTTGATACTTTACTTTCTGTTCAGCTTGGTTACTAATAATGTCCCAACTATTTTTTGGCCAGAATTCTGTAAATGCCCAGGAAGGTAGAATTCCATTCCCATGGATTGTTTTTAATGAAAAAGTAAAAGTCAATGCTGTATTTCTTCGTGATTCGACTGGAGTATCTGACTCGGTGGTTCTTTTATTTGGAGGACATCTTTCTAGAGGCGGAATCGTAAGTCATATTGTTGAACCCATGGTTGCATTTCTTTAGTTTTATTTCCATTTGCTTTTAGTAATTTTTCTTCTTTCACTGTTTCATAGGATGGCCACATGAAAATGTTGGATGGATATTTAGAATTTTTCATGAAACCTGAATTAGGTGCTACATATTTGACCATAAAGAGAGAGCTCGATGAACTCATTCAGCAGAAGGTAAATATTTGGGCTCCAGCATCATATGCTATACACATCTTTAAGTCCTCGTCAAATGTTTATGATCACTATTTATTTGTTATCATACCTGCTATCGGTGCTTAATTTATGGCAAAAGTGCATGTTTGGTTGTGTAAGTATTCACTCAAGAAATTTAGTCCCGTAATTTATAATTTTTAACACATTTTGTCCAAGAATGGAAACAAGCCACTGGAAAATATTGAAAATTTTAAGAAATCATTTTTCCTCCTAAGTGATTTTAAATGTGTGGAACTAAATCTGTTAAAAGTGCATACTTACAAGAATAAAATTGAAAAATGGCTGTACCTATAGGACAAAAACTACAATTTTTCCTGAAAATTTATTTGGTTTATCTGCGATGATATTGTTTCCTGTCTTCTTATAGAATGACCACCTCATCTAAAAGCTCAAACTGTTAGAGAGGAGTATCACCACATATTTTAGTATCTCAATACTTCTCTAATCCCATCTTGCTTGACTGCAGCTTTTAAATCCAAAGTTCGACATACAAAGTCAAGACGAACTTCTTAAGGCAGTGAGATTATTGGTCTCGGAGGACCGCTGTGAAGGCAGATTTGTGTTTGGACGTCAGATTCCAACATCCTCCAAAAAAGCCAAAAAAGATACTACTCAAGCAGTTTCAGTAAAAGCTGGTGCAGATAATGCAAAATCTCACCTCCAAACATTGCTTTGTAGGGCAGGCCATCAGCCGCCTTCCTACAAGACAAAACAGCTCAAAAACAACAAGTTCAGATCCACCGTCATTTTCAACGGACTAGATTTTGTTGGCCAACCTTGTGGTAGTAAAAAAGAGGCAGAAAAAGATGCTGCAGCAGAGGCTCTGACGTGGTTGACCGGTGGCAGTCAATCATCTGAGAAAACTGTTGACTACATGTCTGCAATTCTCAAGAAAAGCAAGAAACAGCAAAGTTCTCCTGCAAGGTGGAGGTAATTGTTTCGAAAAGTCATAGTTTGGTACGATTAGATTATCTATCTACTGTTGACTTGCCACTGGAGATCAATGCTGCAACTGGGGGTAGGGGTGGGTGAGGGAGCATATTGAAAGTTATCGGCCCATGGATTCAATCTGTTACTGCAGCTGCTAGCATTGTCTGTATATATTATTTGGTCGTGGGAAGATACTGTTCAGTGGAGTTGATATTTCGAAGACCATAACCCGATTATTTCATTCAATTGAATTGAGGCATGTGATTCAGAGTCGCTTTCGATCTCAACCATCTCAAGTGGGAATGTTATAGTGGTTGTTGACCACGAGTGGCGGCGGTTATTGGATTTAAACACCTTGAGGTTAGTGGTGAACTATGTAAAAGCTGGAGTGAGGGTCATATAGGTGGGTTTTGTATACTGCTATTTAAAGGCTTTCCTATGTAAAAGGTAGAAAGTGCAGATATGAGGTTATTTATCACTTATCAGTGTGCACTTATTTAATGACTGAGTTTATAATGTTGTATCCGATATTTGGAAATTTCATATCGAAAGGAATGTATTCTTTCATCCAAGATTAGTCTTTTCTGGTCTAAAAGAGAAGTTTGATTTTGCATCTGTTCTTTTAGTACACTAGTTCTTCTTCTCTTCTTCTTTTTTAGTAAGAAATAATTATGTCGTTTGCAAAAATCACTCTGAAATATTAAAAATTACGAAAAATACCCTGAGTCAATAATTTTTTGCTAGTTTCAGGGTGTTTTTCATTATAATTTGCCAAACCACAAGTTATTCTTCGTAATTTTCAAGGACTTACGAGGCACGAACTTCCGGGGTTACTTGTAAGACCCCTTTAGAAAATTTTGCGAAAATTCACTAGGAATTGCCCATCTTCGTCACTGTAAAAGAAAAATGACAACGTTTATTTAATATGAATCATGTATAAGCAAATTTACACGTATCCCCTGGATCAGAAAAGTCAATTAAGCTAGGAATTAAGAAGCTCCAATGCTTTCAACAATGTCTTCTTAAACCTGCCCAAATCAAGATTTACATCTTGATTATTTAAATAAGTGGAATAAAAACCAATCCATTCCTTGACATGGATACCTCCAGGATATTTTCCCAACAGTGAACTTTCATCAAGACTTACTTTATAATGTAGAAACCTCAACTTCATATCTTTAGCCGGTATTCCGAAGCAAATTTTACTAAAGAAATCTAATCCAAAAGGATCTACTAAAATGGCAACTGCATTCTCAGGGAGAAAAACCATATTAGTAAAACCAGCTCCGTGTACTCCGATCATTACATCGAAACTATTCACAAATTTTGCAACTCTATACTCATTGTACCCCGTGTCTCCCACATCAACATCAAATCCCATGTTTCTAGCCAGGTGAACCACTGCTGCTTCGTTTATTATATGTCGGTTTCTTTTTCTGGACAACATGAGTAACCGTGGCCGTCGATTATGTGCAACCGATTTTGAAATATTTAAGAATTTCCTATCCAATGAATATGTGCTTCGGAGAAACTCTGTGAAATCCGTGGGTGAGTAATGCGGATATTGAGATGGATCGATGCTCAGCTCCTTGTGGGTTATGAGGCCGACGATCATTCTCGGGAAACATAGGGTTCCATTCTCGTTGTCTATGTCGATAACCTCGTAGTTGGAGAGATTATCGAGGATTGACTCGTACTTCAGAATCCACCAATAAAGCTTGCCTGTTACGAGAAAGAGAACTGTGCCGTTGAACTGTCGGGAAGTTAGGTAGAGTGGGATGAGCACGTCGGTGAAGTCGTGGAAGTGGTTTCCGGCGAATCCTCTGGTGGAGAAAACGATCGCTGGCGCGGTGAAATTCCGGGTGCAATGTGGGATTATCTTGTCTTCAAGGGGTTGATCGGTAATTTTGAAACTTCTGACATTTTCTAGTGCTCTCTCATCTTGTCGTGCGTAGGGTTTTGTTGTAATATTACAAGCCGTGTTTTGCTGCTGTGCTGAAGCTATGAAAATGGTGGATGATTTTCCGTGGATTCTGATATCGCCGTTCATTTCGTAGACTTCTGATCTATAGTTCGAGAGATTGCGAAAATTTGGGTTTGCAGTATTTTCTGAATGATTATCTATGTGAGCAAACATAAAAATTTTATAAGAAATTTTTGTAAATTTAATATCGAAACATATATGTTACAAACTTAATAAGAAAACATCATTTCAACAATTATTTCTTCTGTGCATACCAAATTCACTGCAGACGCACTTACAAGTAAGAAAAATGTTATATTTCCCACATATTTTTCTTAGACATGCATATCAACAGTTTTTTCATATTTTCCCGAAAAACCATTAGAATCTTACAAATACCCATGCATCAGTTGAAACCTTACAAATACTCCCCGTGAAACTTAAAACAGTACGGTTGCAAACCCCCTAGAGGGGGGTATTTGTAAGGTTGCAAGGTTACTATGGTGAATTTGTAGAAGCCGCAAATCTCAGGGTTCTCGTGTAACTGACCCTTTTCATATATATTCATGCCTGACATGATTAGTTAGTTCAAAATTATGTAAGATAAAGGAGAAAAAATAAGTAGTACTCACCCAGAGATAGTTGTCCCAGATAGGGATTGAAAACAGTGCAAATTGTGATTGCCATAGCCAAGAAACTGATGAATGCTACACATCGCAGTTTTTTCTGTTCATGGCGATTAAAACTTCTTGCAAATATACTATCAGATGCCATCATTAATCTCACTATTTCGAATTTGTAGCTTAATTCCTTCAAGAATTTAATCATAACCAAACGGATCACTGAACCTGATCATTTTCGATTTTCGTATGTTCTTTAGCTATTGAAATCTTGTCAACCAAAGGGAATCTTACTTATATAAAAGAAAGGTTTAAGAATGGATAACAAACATGCAAACCGTAAATAGAAAAAATCTTCACATAAATAAGATAATTTCATAAATTTCCCTTTTAGAGAAACAAAGAATCAATATGTTACTCAAGCGTTTTTGGATTTTCAAATAACCGAATGAGGACGATACGACATGATACCATAGACTCAAGATATTGAAATTAAATTCTTTACATTTTTAAGTTTGTTCCATTTTAGAAATCTCAATTGTTTTTCTTCATATGTAAAGAGTTTAAATCTTAACCAATCATCAAACCTCAACGTAATTAAAATAATAAAAAATAGGATAAATTACAAACAGTACCCCTAAGGTTTTCTATAATTACAAAATACCCCCTCTATTTTAAAAAATTATAGAAAGACTCCCTGCAAATTACAGAGTGTTTTTTCTGTAAAATTTGTATAAATCATGTGTATGCACATGTACAATACATAACCCAAGTAACAAAAATCCTAACTAAACTAGGAATCAAGAAGCTCCAATGCTTTCAATAAAGTTTTCCTAAACCTACCCAAATCAAGATTTACATCTTGATTATCCAAATAAATCGAACGAAACTCATTCCATCCCTTGTTATGAATACGACCAGGATCTCTGTACACTTCGCTATCAACTGGATATTTCTCCAATAATGAACTTTCATTAGCACTCACTTTATACTCTAAGTACCTCAAATTCATATCTTCTGCAGGTACTTGGAAGTAAGACTTTCCCAGAAAATCCAATCCAATGGGTATTATCTGAATGACAACTGCGTTCTTAGGGAGAAAAACCATGTTCGTAAAACCAGCCCCGTGCACTCCAATCATTACATCAAAAGTATTCACAAATTTCGCGACTTCGGACACTCTCCACCCCATTTCTCTCACTTGGACATCAAATCCGAGGTTTCTAGCCAGGTTCGATAATTCTGCTTCGTTCCTCAAATGACGGGTTTTTTTCCTGGAAATTATGAGTAATCGTGGTCGTTGTCGATTATGGGTGATGAATTTCAAATTGTTAATGGATTTTCTCTTCAATGAATACGTGCTTCGGAGAAACTTTGTGAAATCCGTGATTGAATAATGGGGGGATTGAGATGGGTCGGTGTTAAGCTCCTTGTGCGCTTTCAGGCCGACAATCATTCTCGTAAAACATAGGATTTCATTCTCGTTGTCTATGTCGATAATCTCGTATTTGGAGAGATTGTCGAGGATTGCTTTGTACTTTGAAATCCACCACGAGTGCTTATCCGTTACGAGAAAGAGAACTGAGCTGTTAAACTGTCGGGAAGTTAGGTAGAGTGGGACGAGCACGTCGGTGAAGTCGTGGAAGTGATTTCCGGCGTATCCTCCGGTGGAGAAAACGATCGCCGGCACGGTGAGGTTTCGGGTGCAACGTGGGATTATTTGATTATTTGGGGCTTGATTGATAATTTTGAAATTTCTGACTTTTCCAATTGCTGCCCTGTCTCCTTGCCGAGCATACGGTTTGGTTGTAAAATTATAAGTCGTGTTTTGTTGCTGGCCGGTTGAAGCTATGAAAATGGTGGATGATTTTCCGTGGATTCGGATATCGCCGTTGAGTTCGTAGAGTTGCGATTTCGAGTTTGTGAGATTGTGAAGAAATGGATTCTTCGCAGTTGTGTCCGAATGAGTATCTGGTGAAAAATAGGATGTTGTGTTTGTCAATATATTCAGCTTTCGACCAAATGGTTATATTGGACATAGATTTTTATGGAAAGTTTTCTAGCTACTACTTTTTTCACTCCACTATTCACGTTCTTACAATTTTGTTATCTGAATTTTTTTGGATGTAACTTGAAGATGAAAGGTTTTTACTTTTTAGCAGATCAAATAGTTTCTAATAACAAAAAGTAAAACTGAACGACGTAGTTGGGCTGGCACGTGATTTATACAGAAAACAGCTAAAAGCCAACCAAAACAAACGATCGATAATTAGTCGGTAATCGGTATTTTGCTTTCGACAGTATATTATCTAACCAAGTCCAGTTGGTAATTGATATTTGGTCTGAAAGTTGAAAAACCGTCCAATTAGCGGAAAATTTGGTCGGTTTTTGTGGCCAGTTTTAGGCTGTACATTTAATTTTCTTGGAGTGAGAAATTATATATATATATATATATATATATGTTGCTAATTATTACTTACATGATAGCTGTGGTTTGGTAATAATTTCTTCTGTGGTCATCAACATTTTGAGACTTGAACTCATTGACAGCCCCAAATCCACTGCAGAAGAATTAAGTACCATCATATATGCAAGAAAAGTGTCATTACCACCATAATTATACAGACATGCACGCATATAATTATAAACATAAAATAATTAATTAATTTGATCGTCAAAATTATGTAAAAATAGTACTTACAAATGATACTTGATCTGTGGCCAACATAGAGCTTGAAAACAGTGCACAGTGTGAACACCATTACAAAGCAACCGATGAATGCTCCAAATCCCAGTTTTTTCTGCTCATTCCGACTGAAACTTCTCGACAATATACTATCATATGTCATCGTTAATCTTCTCTATGAACTTATAATTAACAGCAAACTGAAACTGCAGTACTATATATATATATATATATATATATATATATATATATATATATATATATCTGCAGTCAGCAGTCTGCAGAGAGAGATTAATTAGTAGTTAGGCGATGGAAGGGCCGGCGGGGGTTAGTGGGCGGGACTGAGATTTTGTTTTCTAATTTTCTTGCAAGAAATGGAAGAGACGAAGAGACGTTGTGTTCCATATTAATGCATGTTTATGCTGCCCACGACTAATTACTTTACTTGTGATGAATCGGTTTTTGCAAATTCTTTTTGTTGGTTGAAAATTGAAATGAAAACGACGTCGGCGTTGACCGTAGCGATGAGTATATTTATGTCATGAATAGAGTGTTTTTCAAGTTTGCCCCCTTAATTATTACTCAAGTCACATTTTAGACCCCAGATTTATGGAAGAATGCAAATATACTTCTTCTTCTTGAGGTTTGTGATGTTTACCGAAATCACTCTGAAATCTTAAAAATTATCAAGTCAATGATTTTTTGCTAGTTTGAGGGTGTTTTTCATTATAATTTGCCAAACCACAATATATTCTTCATAATTTCCAAAATTCTAGGGTGATTTTCGTAAGTAGCACGGATTTCCAGGATTCTTGTAAGACCCCTTTAGTAAATTTTGCCAAAATTCACTAGATCTTCGTCACTGTAAAAGAAAAATGACAATTTTTATTGAATATGAATCATGTATAAGCAAATTTACACGTATCCCATGGATCAGAAAAAGTCAATTAAGCTAGGTATAAAGAAGCTCCAATGCTTTCAACAAGGTTTTCTTAAACCTGCCCAAATCAAGATTTACATCTTGATTACTTAAATAAATGGAATGAAAACCAATCCATCCCTTGTCATGGATACCCACAGGATCTCTATACACTTCACTGTCAACTGGATATTTTCCCAACAGTGAACTTTCATCAAGACTCACTTTATAATGTAGAAACCTCAACTTCATATCTTTCGCCGGTATTTTGAAGTAAAATTTACTCAAAAATTTCAATCCAAAAGGATCTACTAAAATGGCAACTGCATTCTCAGGGAGAAAAACCATATTAGTAAAACCAGCTCCGTGTACTCCGATCATTACATCGAAACTATTCACAAATTTTGCAACTTCATACATTTTGTACCCTGTTTCTCCCACATCAACATCAAATCCCATGTTTCTAGCCAGGTGAACCACTGCTGCTTCGTTTGTTATATGTCGGTTTCTTTTTCTGGACAACATGAATAATCGTGGCCGTCGATTATGTGCAACCGATTTCCTATCCAATGAATACGTGCTTCGCAGAAACTCCGTGAAATCCGTGGGTGAGTAATGTGGGTATTGAGATGGATCGATGCTCAGCTCCTTGTGGGCTATGAGGCCAACAATCATTCTCGGAAAACATAGGGTTCCATTCTGGTTGTCTATGTCGATAACCTCGTAGTTGGAGAGATTGTCGAGGATTGACTCGTACTTGGAAATCCACCAATAAAGCTTGTCTGTTACGAGAAAGAGAACCGTGCCGTTAAACTGTCGGGAAGTTAAGTAGAGTGGGATGAGCACATCAGTGAAGTCTTGGAAATGATTTCCGGCGAATCCTCCAGTGGAGAAAACGATCGTGAAATTCCGGGTGCAGTGTGGGATTATCTTGTCTTCAAGGGGTTGATCGGTAATTTTGGAACTTCTGACCGTTTCTAGTGCTGTCTCATCTTCTTGTCTTGCGTAGGGTTTTGTTGTAATATTATAAATCCTGTTTTGCTGCTGTATTGAACCTATGAAAATGGTGGATGATTTTCCGTGGATTCTGATATCGCCGTTCATTTCGTAGACTTGTGATCTATAGTTTGAGAGATTGTGAAAATTTGGGTTTGCAGTATTTTCTGAATTATTATCAATGTGAGCAAACATAAACTTTTATAAGAAATTTTTGTAAATTCAATATTGAAATTATATATATGTTACAAACTTAATAAGAAAACATCATTTCACCAATTATTTCGTCTGTGCTCATCAACATTTTGAAACTTGAACTCATTGACAGCCTTAATTCACTGCAGATGCACTTACAGGTAAGAAAAGTGTTATATTTCCCACATAATTTTGTAAACATGCATATCAACAGCTTTTTCATATTTTTTCGAAAAACCATCAGAATCTTACAAATACCCCTGAATCAATTGAAACCTTACAAATACTCCATTTGAAACATAAAACTGTCCTATTGCAAACCCTCCCTGAGGGGGGTATTTGTAAGGTTGCTAGGTTCCTATGGTGAAATCGTAAAAGTCGCAAATCTCAAGGTTCTCGTGTAACTGACCTTTTCATAGATATTCATGCCTGAAATGATTAGTTAGTTCAAAATTATGTAAGATAAAAAGAGAGAAAATAAGTAGCACGTACTTACCCAGAGATAATTATCCCAGATAGGGTTTGAAAACAGTGCAAATTGTGATTGCCATAGCCAAGAAACTGATGAATGCTACACATCGCAGTTTTTTCTGTTCATGGCGATTAAAACTTCTTGCCAATATACTATCAGATGCCATCATTAATCTCACTATTTCGAACTTGTAGCTTAATTCCTTCAAGAATTTAATCATAACCAAACGGATTATTGAACCTGATCATTTTCGATTTTCATATGTTCTTTAGACTTTAGCTATTGAAATCTTGTCAACCAAAGGGAATCCATTACTTATATAAAAGAAAGTTTTAAGAATGCAAACCGTAAATAGAAAAAATCTTCACATAAATAAGATTATTTTCATGAATTTCCCTTTTGAAGAAACGAAGAATCAATATGTTACTCGAGCGTTTTTGGATTTTCAAATAACCGAATGAGAACGATACGACATGATACCATAAACTCAAGATATTAAAATTAAATTCTTTACATTTTTAAGTTAGTTCCATTTTAAAAATCTCAATTGTTTTTCTTGATATGTAAAGAGTTTAAATCTTAACCAATCATAAAACCTCAAAGTGATTAAAATAATAAAAAATTGGGCAAATTACATGCAGTACCCCTAAGGTTTTCCATTTTTATAAAATACCCCTTATGTTTTCAAATATTACAGAGAAACTCCCTGCAAATTACAGGGTTTGTTTCTGTAAGATTTTGTATAAATCATGTATATGCACTATGTACATATAACCCACGTCACAAAAACCCTAACTAAACTAGGAACCAAGAAGTTCCAATGCTTTCCTTAAAAGTTTTTCTAAACCAAGTCCAGTTGGTTGATATTTGGTCGGAAAGTTGAAAAACCGACCAAATACCAAACAATTTGTGGAAAATTTGGTCGGTTTTTATGGTCAGTTTAAGACTGTTAGCGAGAATTATACGTTACTAATTATTACTAATTATTAGCGAGAATTATATGTTAGCGATATTTTGAGACTTTTTTAGTCTTTAACTAATTACATGATAGTTGTGGTTTGGTAATAATCTCTTCTGTGGTCATCAACAGTTTGAGACTTGAACTCATTGAAATCCCCAAATCCACTGCAGAAAAAGCTAGTACCATATATATATATATATACAAGAAAAATGTCATGTCCTCCATAAATATTATTTAGACATGCATGTCCATGTTAGAAGTATAATATATACATAAATACCTATCAATGCTTCTTTATATATACATGAAAAAATAATGAAAAGCGAAATAGCATCCTCAAGATTGTCCGATTTGCAATGACTATCAATTAAAGTTGTGTAGTAAATGGAATCGGGCTCTTTTTTTTTCTTTTGGTAGGAATGGAATCGGCCTTTAATCCCATCTCCTTAATTTCACACAAAATAGTTGAACGCATCACCTCTACTTTCTTGTTTGCAATTTCAGAACGAGGCTTTTTCAAGCTTGTTTCAGAAAACCCATCAAGCAAGACCGCATAAGTTATAAATATCAGGAGTAATGCCACGTTCCTTCATATAACTGAAAAGATCAAAAGCTTCTTCCAGGCAATTTACCTTAAGACAACCATTCAACATTATGGTGTACGTAATGAGATCAGGAGATAATCCTTGTTCAACCATTTCATTGAAAAGCGAAAAAGCATCCTCAAGATTGCCCGATTTGCAATGACTATCAATTAAAGTTGTATAGTAAATGGAATCGGGCTTTAATCCCATCTTCTTAATTTCACACAAAATAGTTGAACGCATCTCCTTTTACTTTCTTGTTTGCATTTTCAGAACGAGGCTTTTTCAAGCTTGTTTTAGAACACCCATCAAACAAGACTGTATAGGTTACAATATCAGGAGTAATGCCACCACGTTCCTTCATATAACTGAAAAGATCTAAGGCTTTTTCCAGGCAATTTACCTTACGATAACCATTCAACATTATGGTGTATGTAATGAGATCAGGAGATAATCCTCTCACAAACATTTGTTGAAATGCCCATTTTGCTCTTTCCATATCTCCAGCACAGAAAAGGGCAGAAATGATCTTTCTATACATTGGCTTCCTAGGGCCGTCACCTGAAGAAAGCAAAATCTCGCACAGATTTACAGATTTGTCGGTTTTACCTTCCAAACAGAGGCTGCTAAGAAGCTTCGAACAAGATTTTTCACTAATTAATATTCGTTGATTGAACAGGCTAAGAAAAAATTTAAATCCAGCACTTGCATTGTTTGACAAACAGTATCCATTAACCATTGAAGCATAATTTTCTAAACTCTTGTCTACCAAATTAAAGAAATATTTCTTGGCTTCCCTCAATTTCCCTCCCGAACATAGGCCTTCTATGATCATGTTGTGTGTCACTATTGTGGGTGTCACGCCTCGAGATTTCATAGTGTCGAGAAGGGAATAAACCCGGTCCAAAAGACCCTTTCTAGACAATCCACCAGCAAGAACATTATAACTAACAGCATCAGCTTCAAGACCTTTTCGAATCATTTCTTGAAATAAGTAATCAGCATCACGAATGTGTCCATGGAGACAGCAACCCCTTATCAAAGTGGTGTAGTGAACACCATCAGGTACTAAATTCCTACACTTCATCTCATCGAACAACCTGAGAGCCTCATCCAACTTACCCATTTTGCAAAATGCATCAATAGCAACATTATATGCAACTTTATCTAGAAAAAAGCCCGTCTCATTGATCTTCTCGAATAGCCCTACTGCTTCATTATACATGCCTTTTAGACACAAGCCCTGAAGAATTGGAGTGAGTATCAAACAAGTAGACTTGATACCCTTTCTCACCATCTCATCATGGATATACAAAGCATTATTTATGGGAGTCACAATACCCCTGAATCAAGGCACGGTAGTCATTTTGGTTCGGAAATAGTCCTTGATCTTCCATTTCAAGTATAACCTTTGCATTTTCAAGCTTCTTTTCATTAACAAAGCTCTGAATCACTGCAGTATATGCATATGCATCAATTGGGACATTTTGTTTCTCCAAATGTTTTAAAACCACATGGCCGTTATCCAACCCATATCGCTTGCAAACCACTTCAAGATAAGCTGCATATATAAAAGCATCAGGCACCACACCAGCTTTTTCCATCTCCTCAAACAGTTGTTCAGCTTCTTCCAAATGACAGTTTCGAAGATATCCCTTAATCACAATTCCATAAGTATATTCATTTGGGCTCAACCCAAGAGGCTTCATCTGCTTATAAGCAGCCTCAAGAAGCTCAACTTTCCCACGTCCAACCAACTGATTCATCAAATAATTAAATGAAAACAAACACGGCCCAACACGAAGGCATCTTGTCTCGAAAAGAGTGTCGATAACCTCACAAAACAAGCCTAAAGTAGTATAACTCTTAATGAGAGTATCAAAAGCCCTATTAAGAGAATTTGAGCCCTCAACTTTGATTTCTTCTGCCATTGCCTCCAACAACTCCGAAACATTGAAATACATATCCTCATTTTTCAAATTTATAACGTCTACAAACAAAGAATCCAATTTCCTATCCAGGCCTCAAAAACAGTATCTTTATAATAGCCAAGTAAGTTTGGACATCATGTTGAAAACCCTCTCTCTTGATTTCGTTAAAAAACGATAATGCGGAGAACGGTTCCTTTTGCAGGTAGTTTAAGATCTTAACGACTACAAATGAATTCAATTCCAAAGAATCGTTGTAATTTGTTGCAGTAACATTGTTTCTCGAATTGGGATTCAGGTCATTGGAACCCGAATCTGAAAAGTAAGGAGTGAAGTGGGCAAGTGATGGAACTGACTGTAATCGAATAAATTGGAGGTGTTTGAGTAGCTTCTTGTGAGAAAGTGACCTGATTGTAGGAAAAAGCAGCATGGGATAATATTTCATTCGCGCACCAAACAGGTGGCTCAAATCATCCCCTATTCTTCACAGTTTGGTGCGCTCAAATCATCCCCTATTCTTCACAAGAAAAGTAAGATTGGTCCGAAACAGCATTAATTTTAATCTGTAAACAAAAAGATCACCAAAATTAGTTAAGGACTAACTCATAGGTTGATTGCAAATAATAGAAAATAACAATTTGCCTCCTCTTGATTCTGAAAATCATGCTTTTCACAAATTGTAAAAAAAAAAAAAAAAAAATTATTTATGGAGATATAAGTCTGTAACTATATTGTGGGCGGCTAGGGACTGGTGGTAGTGGTGGTGGGCGGTTAGCAGCGACTGTGAGTGGCGGGTGGGCGGAGAGGGGCTGTGGGCTGCTAAGATAGGCGCGGGGCTGGAGGTGATGGACGGCGAGGGGCTGGTGGTGGTCGGCGGAGAGGGGCTGGTGGCCGTGGGTGGTGAGCGGCTAGGGTTTGGGTCTTTGAAACGGACGGGAAGAATTAGTTATTAAATGTAAATAAAATTAAAGTCGCTAAGCATATTATCACCTCGAAAGTTAAATTACTTGCAAAATCTCAATGCTTTTTACAATTTTAAATTCTAAATAGAAATAAAATCCACAAAACTAATTAAACCCAACCCTCCCTCAAGGAAACTATAGAAAGATAAGTGATACATGAATTGATGTGCTATCTTGATTCTTGACTGTCTTACTGATCTTTTTTTTTTAATTATTATCAGCCAAGACGGCACTGATCTTTGTTTCAGTTAAATAAGTAAACATCATAATACAATCAAAGAATTTAGAAGCCATAAATATGACTAAAAATAAGTCATGGTCATGTCTAAATCTTAAACAACCAAGAGTTACAAATGATATAATCGAAAACCCCGTCCAAATCACTAAATCCACAATACTTAACGAAAAAACATCCGAAAAGAAAGTTCTTTTCAGTTCAGATAATTAAGTTGCACAATATCCTGTAACAATAAGATTAGTTTTGCATGTGCATTTAATTATCTGATGGAAAAAGTCAAAAAAACCCGAGAGAATGAGTCGAGAGCGCAGAAAATTCTGATTTAATAATTAGTTGGGGCCTGGGATTGGTCCAGACTGGAGTTTTGAATGTACTGTTGTGGGCTTTGTAAGTACAATGTTGGACGGCAGGCTGAGGAATAATTTAGGTTTGAAGAAAACTAAGGTTTAGGCCGGGGTTGATCGATCGAGTTTGTAGTATTTCTTCGATTAAATCCTAATACTTGAAAAACAAACATCTTTATTTAAAAGAAAAATCACGTTCACAGTACATGACAAATTCACATAAACGTACACCATGTAACAAAAGCCCTAGCTAAAGCTATGAGGTGAGAAGCTCCAACGCTTTCAACAGGGTTTTCCTAAACTCACCCAAATCAAGATTTAGATCTTGATTATCCAAGAAAATAGAATGAAAACGCCTAAAATCCTTGCCAAAAATACCTTGAGGATCTCTAAACACTTCACTATCAAGTGCATATTTCCCCAACAAAGAGCTCTCATTAGGACTCACTTTATACTCTAGGTACCTCAAATTCATATCTTTTGCAGGTACTCCGAAGAACAATTTACCAAACAAATCAATTCCAACAGGTACTATCTGAATGACAACTGCATGCTCAGGGAGAAAAACCATGTTGGTAAAACCAGCCCCGTGTACTCCAATCATTGCATCAAAACTGTTCACAAATTTTGCAACTTTGGACATATTACACCCAATCTCCCTCACATCAACGTCGAATCCGACGCTTTTCGCCAGTTCCGCAACTGCTGCTTCGTTCGTCAAGGGACGGCTTCTTTTCCTAGAGATAATGAGTAATCGTGGCCGTCGATTATCAGTGGCGAATTCCACGCTGTTTATGAATTTCCTATCCAACGAATACGTGCTTCGGAGAAATTTCATGAAATCTGTGATGAAATAATATGGGGATTGGGATGGATCAATGCTCAGCTCCTTCTGGGCTTTGAGGCCGACAATCACTCTCGAAAAACATAGTATTTCATTCTCGTTGTCTATGTCGATAGCCTCGTATCTGGAGAGCTTTTCGAGGATTGCTTTGTACTTGGAATTAATAAACCAGGATCGCATGTCTGTTACGAGAAAGATAACTTCTCCATTAAACTGTCGGGAATTTAAGTAGAGTGGAATGAGCACCTCGCTGAAGTCGTGGAAGTGGTTTCCGGTGTGTCCTGCGCTGGAGAAAACGATGGCAGGCGTACTAACATTTCGGGTGCAGTGTGGGATTATTTTATCTTGAGGGGGTGGATTAGTAATTTTGAAACTTGTGACTTCACCCACCCCATCGTCTTGCCGTGGGTAGGGTTTTGTAGTAATATTATATGTTGTGTTTTGCTGCTGCGTGGAAGCTATGAAAATGGTGGATGATTTGCCGTGGATTCTGATATCGCCGTTCATTTCGTAGACTTCTGATCTTGAGTTGGTGAGATTGAGAATGTTTTCTGTGATATTATCTGGAGAAACATAATGTAATAATTAAGGTATTGGAATTAGTGATGTAATTGTCTTTATAGTTTAGCTGTGACCAAATGTTTATGGAACCAACAATAAATTAATTCTTATGAGAAATTCTGTCTTAATACAAGTCGATTCGTTGAGTCCCTCTGTTTGCAGAAATCACAAAAAACTCCCTGATATTTCAATGTAATGCAAACAACTTCCTGACATAGGCTAATTATTTGTATTTTTTGGCTTCATTGTGTAGTTTCAAGGACTTCCCTGTAATAAAGAGATATACCAGAGTTTTTTCGTAATTTCTGAAAGCAGAGGGGAGTAAATTGTAATAAGACCTTAAGGGTAGTAGGTGTAATTCACCCTAAAGAAAACATGAGATGAAGCCTTACGTACATGGTTGTGGTTCATTAATTATCTCTTCCGTAGTCATCATCGTTCTCTGACTTGAAATACTCATTGACATCCCCAAACTCTCTGCCAACAGAAAAAAAAAAAACCACAAGTGATTAATTTGGAAAATTACGTATACGTATCCTGAGGTTTGCCACATTTATATTTAGTTCCCTTTAATTTCTTTTATTACATACTAGTTCCTTGAATAGTCCACATTAGGGTTCTATTAGACTTCTGTTGTTAGAGTTTTCAATCCTTTTAAGGCCCCTCATTTACATATTTCTTAACAAAACGATCCCCAAGCTAATACATGTTAACACTGCAGTCCCTAAGGGCAAAATCATCAGCAAAATGTCATCCCACCAACAGGATGGTGTTTTCATAAAAAAACAAAAAAAAATCTAAAGGAAGTCTAATGGAACCCTAATGTTGGCTATTCTAAGGAGTACTATGTAATAAATAAACCTAGAGGAACCTAGATGTAAATATGGCAAACCTCATGCTAATTATATGTAATTTTCCCTTAATTAATTAGTTCAAAAATTATGTAAAATAAGCAAAACAAAATGTAGAATTAAGTAATACATACCCAGAGATAGATTGCTAAGATAGGGCACGAAAACAGTGCAGAGTATGAAGGCCGTAACGAAGCAACCAATGAAGGTTCCATATCCCATTTTTTTCTGCTCATGCCGACTGAAACTTCTCTCCAATATATTATCATATGCCATCTTTAATCTCTCTGTTAACAACTTTTAGCTTAATTCATCATATACAAAATAAATAAAGTTAAAGAAATGGAGAGAAAACATGCAAAATGTAAACAAAAAGTTTCAGATTTTATTTTTGCGAGTATTACACAAACCCCCTTAGGGTTGGCTTAAAAATCAGAAAACCATTGAAACCTTACTGATACCCGGTTTGAAACATAAAAATGTAAGGTTGTAAGATTCCAATGGTGAAATTGCAAGTGGCGCATATGTCGGGGGGTTTTGTGTAATAAAAGAATTGCATGCATGTATAGAAAAATAGAAAACCAAGACGAAGTATAAAGAACTGGACCTTAAGTTCATCAATCCATGATTGTTGACGTATAAGAATTCGAAATGAATCACATATCTAAACCGATGGAGAGAAGAGAGCACCATATAAATAAGATAGTTTTCATGAATTTCTCAATTTTCAGATTGCAAATGACTAAAAGTGGAATGTATCATATCTTTCCATGAACTCAAAATTTTTAAAATTCTTTCTTCTATTATGAAGATTTAAATCGATTTTCTCCATAAAGTTCTGACCCTTATTAGAAACATATATAGAGATCGATGAGGAGAAGAGCAACATATAAACAAGATGTTGTCTCATAAATATAGAATTTTGAGTAATTAAACGTGGAAAAGTATCACATCTTTCCATAAACTCAAGATTTTTAAAATTCCTTACATTTTTTAGTTTTTTCTGTTTTGATCATCTCAGGTGATTTTACTAATAAATATAGAATCAAGGTTTAAATTAAATACAACTATAATATTATTGTGGGCGAATTACATACAATACTCCCAAGGTTTTTCATAATTACAAAATACCCCCTCTATTTTAAAAAATTACAGAAACCCCCCCTGAGGTCTCAAACAATTACAAGAATCTAACCATTTACCCCCTGTAATTTATACAAAATCTTATAAACCAACTACCCTAATGACTTGTCATTGTGTGAAACCTCGGGGGAGGGGGGGGGGGGGGGGGGGGGGGGATAGAGGGGGTAATTTGTAATTATGGAAAATTTTAGGGGTACAGTATGTAATTATTCCTATTATTTATACTCAATTATAAATAACAAAAGGATTTATACGAAACACAAATAAAAAAAATCTACTATTCAATTATTTCTTTGACACTAGTCCAACAGATCGTAGACGAAAGTGTACATTTTACAATGGATATTCTTAAAAATAGTCCCATATATATTACTCATCAAATTCTATATACAACTAGAAATAGGACCAATAACAATAATTTTATGGCCGATTCACCAATATATAATCAGAAAATGCCCAATCAATGGTGTAAAAGCTTGAGAGCCTTAATCAAGGTGCCTTTCAACCTCTGCAAATCAACAGTGACATTCTGTTTTTCCAGGTAAATGGACCAAATTGCTCCCCATCCCTTTCTCCTGTAAGACTTGGGATCTTTCAAAATTGGATGATCAACTGGATACTCTTTACTCAAAGAGCTTTCTTTCACAGACATTTTATACTCCAGGTACCTTAAATTCATACCACGAGATGGGTTTCCGAAATCAAGCCTTGCAAATTCATCAATTTCTCCAAACGGAACCATTTGTATTACAACAGCAGTATCTGGTAAGAAAACCATGTTCGTTAAGCCCGCGCCATGGACTCCTATCAGCACGTCGCATGAATTCACAGTTTGCGCAAATCTTGACACGTTGCTCGACACTCCCGCCTCAGCTAAGACAACCTCGTAACCCAAATTCTCAGCCAGAATAATGACGTCATCTTCGTTTGTTAGTATTCGTGTTCTTTTCCTGGATATGATCATCAGACGGGGTTTTATGAACGTCCCGGTTTTTGATTTTCTTAATCTGATTGGTTTTTTCCTCTCCAGGGAAAATGTCTCTCCGAGGAGGTGTCTGAAGGTGTTCATTGACGGCCCTGACGGAGTTTTGATGAGTTCTTTGTGAAATTTGAGGCCGATAAAGATTTTGCTGAAGCAATGAACTTGTTTTTCTCTGTCAATATCTAGAATTTGATGTTCGGTTAGTTTTTCGAGGATCTGTCTGAATTTATTTATCCACCAAGACTTGTAATCACTTACGAGAAAATGGATCTCTCTTTGGAAGTGGAGGGTTGATGAATATAATGGGAATAATATATCAGCGAAATCGTGGAAATAGTTTCCTGAAAATCCTCCTACCGAGAAGAGGATTGCTGGATTGGTGTGATTTTGAGTGCATTTTGGGATGTTGATGATGTGTTGGTTTTGTAAATGTACTAGATTTATTGTCCAGTTTTTGACACGGGCAATGCCCTTTCTGGGATAAGGTCTTATGGTCCAAGCATTGGTTTGATTTGAGGTTGTTTGAACAAATATTGTGGAGGAATTGGGCTGAATTGTAATATCACCTTCAATTTCGCAGTAATCTCCACTTGCCTTTGAAACTCTGCATATTGGCTCTGCCTCCTTTGGTTCGGTTGCTGGAATTAATGACAAGATTTTAAGATTAGATCTTCTATTTCACTTGGGCCAGTTAGGGAAACCCTTTGAGGTCTATACCATATATGAAAAACACTCTGAAACCTAGAAAATTTATGAAAATTACACTGAGGTTTGCAAAACATTTATAATTATCCCCTCTTGAAACTTACCCCTGAGGGGTTATTTGTAAGGTTTTTCAGGGTTATTATATATACATTTTTATATTGTAAGAGGGTATTTATAAGATTTCAAATTTGACGGTGGTATTTCTGTGTGTGTTTGCATAACTATTGGTTGAGAGATCTTCAAACTTGTATGATTAACTTGGAGCATATTTTCAGCACCATATGTAGGCAATTGAAAATCTTCAGCAGCATTAATGTCAACTGCAACAAAGATGATGATTGGATGACTAACTAAGAAATTCTTGAAAATACATGTGTGGACCTTATCCATACACCATGGATTATTAAAATAAATGGGAGATTACATTACTATCCCTAAAGTTTGAGTTAATTCAACATAATTTTGATGTTTTCAGAAACTACAAATAAATCCCTGACATTTTACTTTATTACAAAAGAACTCCTAAAATAGGTTGATTATTTACATTTTTTGGCTTCATGCATGTGGTATAGTTTCGGGAAGTTTATGTTAATAAAATGAAATGTTAGGAGACATTCATAATTTAAAAAAAAATTACACATAATTTCGTGACTCTTTCAAATTATAATCAAAATATTAATCCGCTGATTACCCGTTGGGTCGTAGTTTTCAACCTTATCGTCAACCATAAGCATGTCTTGTACAGCGACATTCATGGAGTGCAGCTCCAAATTGGCAGCATAATGGCCAACTGCAACAAAGAAAACGAATTCTGAAAACAAAAATTTCTTCTAATTATCATCTAGTACATCAATTGCAAAAGAAAAATGGGATAATTACACTCCTAATGTTTGTTTAAAAATCCAAAAACCATTAAAATCTTATAAATATCTTCCTGGCAAATTGGAACCTTACAAATACCCTCTCAGGGAGAGAGAGAGAGTAAGTGTAAGGTTGCAATACTCCGATGGTGAAATCGTAAAAGGCACAAACTCGGAGGTTTTGTGTATTTTACCCAAAAAGAATTAAGAGACTTACACAGGGATAAGCGATTCAAACAAGGCTTGAAAGTAGAGGAAATGCTAAATGCAACAATCAAGCACAAAAGTATTGCACAAAATCCAAATCTCCTGCGCTCATATCGATTAAAGCTCTTAGCAAAAATGGGATTGTACATTCTTAACTGTAAAATAAAAACTAAGCTGCTATAGTTATCAATCTGATTTTAAAAATGATCACTTTGCTTGATCAATGTGCTACTTATAATAGTGATTAAAGAATTGATAAGTCGTTAGGATTAATTATATAAAAACCTTGAATGAAGCTATCATCATTAGTTAGTTAACAAATTTTACAGTCCACAAGATATATAATTGCTAATGCTATTTCTTTTTGTTTTTTCACTCGATTTTTTCCGAGTTAGGTACTGTAGAGGCCCAAGCCAACCGTACCAATTCAGTCGTTAGAATTAATTTGAACCTTAGACCTTTAGTTAAGAGATTTAGTATCTCGATCATTCCACTGAACCATCTGAAATTTGTTGCTATTGCTATTTATGTGTGACAATGATCTTAACGAGTTTAAGAGGGCTTTCCATGATTAGCATTTGAAATAATCATCAAATTACTTTACTAACTACCTTTAGGTGAGTGGTGGTTTTCGTCATATAATGATTTGAAAAGATGATTTTAGTAACTACTTAATTAAAGCCCAGAACAAGTTCGATTCATTTACATTCATGTCAGGTGGAGAGCTTGAACTTACACTTATATATAATCTATGAAATACATATACGGACACAACTGACTTATTTTTCAACGTTTTAAATGACTAGAGAAGTGTCCGACATGAGTATCTGACATGGTATCAGACACAACACAACAGTATAAAGTAGGATTTTTAAAAATATAATATAAGTTTTAGAGAAATTTTCTATTAATCAAATGGACGGAAAATGAAATTTGGGACATAACTTGCATGAGATTTTTCAGATCTTATATACAAGACATTATATGAGAACCCGTGATTAATGGAACCAAATGTGAAAACAATATACTTTTATTTTGTGTCCAAATATGAGATTTTCCATAAATTATTTACCAATTTACCGTCAACCCAATTTAGTTTCATAATATGAACATAACGTTGTGATAATTAGACCCATGAAGTTGAAAAAGGGGACCAACAAATTGGAAGAATTATTACTTTGTTAGCAAGCAATGGCCTTTTCTTAATTAGCGTGGCGAAATTTCGAAAATCGAACTACTTTTTCCCGATTCAGCAAGTGAGAGAAGTAAGTGGTAGTCGATTAGTTGCAATCGAATTCAACTAGGTTTCGGAGTACATGGCTAATCTCTCGGGGCGTAATCATTTGAGGGACTAACTTTTGTTTAATTTAAAGATTGATTATTAAAACTAGTAATTATGTGGATGGGTGTGCAAAATAAAAATAAATATAAATTAATAATATATTAATTATTTATATTTTAAAATTATAAATACAAGTAATAATGTTTTCATAAAAAATTAAATATTTTTGTACTTATTAAATTAAACTTAAGTGAAAAATAATTAAATAGAATAAATTTAATGGTTGAAAAAAAATTGTAGGAGTGAGAAAAAATAATTAGAGATAGGAGAATAAAAAAGACTCAAAGAGAGAAAAGAAAAAACGTGGAAAAAGATTAGAAAGTGAGAGAGAAAAAATAGATGGAAATAAAGAATTAAAAAATAAATAAAAGGTGATACCAAAATAAAGTTAGACCAAAGGTAGTTACTATAGTGTAAGGAGAAGATGAATTATTAAATAGTATAGATATACGGATATCAGGGACGAATATTTGGATGTAATAAGTCACCGAGCCAGGACTCTAAGATTAGGAGTGCACCTGACTTAAAGTGTGCCAACAAAATATTAAGGAGGTCATCAAATAAAAAATACACGACATACATATTATTGAATAATTTTAAAAAATATACTATATAAATAAAATAATTTTAAAATTAGGGGTGTGGGCTAAATTTGTGGATAGCTCCGTGGCAAGTTGTAATAAGGTAATTATGATTCTATTTAATCAAGCTTGGTTTATAACATGCATGCATTTAACAAGTTAGTTAAAAAGAAAAGGCGACATCTAAACTAATATTGTAGATTAAGGAAATTTCTCTAGGGCAAAAATGTAAATTCATATAACTTTCTTAACTTTAATTTTATCTAAATTTGACTTTAAAATATAAATATAATATATTTAACCTAAATGTTTAATTATTTTGATAATTCTATGACGCGACACATTTATGTACTAAAGATCACAAGATAGGTCGTTCAATTCCCCAACATATTTTTGTAAAAGTTACTCAAAACTTAGATAAATTGATTGAAGAAGACATAATCAAACACATTTTCTCGCACTATCATTTAGGTTGAAAAATGCACGAGTAGTGTCCCCTCTGACTACGTGGAGAGTTCGAATCCAATTTGCCTTCTATCAAGTTGGTCGCCATCCATTTATTTATTAGTGTAGATTTTCTTGTCCAAGACTCCAAGTGACCATTTCTTTTGTTTCCATCCGGTTTATTTCGTCTTCTGAGTATTGTAGATGTCTCATTGGGACGATCCCTTGAATGGCAAATTTAGCTAGGGTTTAAATTTCAAAATTTGTTTAAGGAATTTAATATTTCATTCTCTATACGAAAGTTGATTTTTTGTCCAAATGACCATTATTAATCCCATTATTAATCGTACTGAACTAAAGTATGGGTTTAATCAGAGATATTATCAATGGTAAGACAGAAATCTAGACTACTTTATTTGACCTTATTCAAAAAAAAATACTATATTTTATTAATTTAAAAACTAATTAAAAGAAGAAAACCAAGACATACCCATATCATATGCTACTAACTTGTGACAGGTCAATGAATTTAAGCGCCGTCATTCCACAATTTTTTCCCACCCAAAAAAAGACAAAAATTATCTCCTAAAAGAAAATTAAAGAAAAAAATGAATTATTTGTTGCATTCAGGAAATATGCCTTACAGGATTCTCTGTTACAAATCTCAATCATATTAAACAATCCACATGAGATTGACTCCGTAAGAAACTCACGAGTAGTTTCTCACTTTCTTGGATTCGAAATGTACAAACATATATGTATGTATAAATAGGAAGATAAGAGAGTTATATTTATATATCTGTAATCTTGAACGTAGGGCTGGTGTGAGGAGAGAAAAGAAATGGAGAGAGTTGAAGAGAATGAATCATTAATGTCTCTCAACACACCACTAATTGGAAACCCAGAAAAAGAGAAAAGCACAGATGATGAGAATGATTCATTTTCTTATGAAAAAGAAGCAGTTTTTGAGGAACTGAGAAAGCAGTTATGGTTAGCGGGGCCTTTGATTTTGGTGTCTCTGTTGCAGTTCTGTTTGCAGCTTATTTCAGTAATGTTTGTGGGCCATTTGGGAGAATTGGCTCTTTCTGGTGCTTCAATGGCGACATCATTTGCCTCTGTCACCGGCTTTAGCTTGTTGGTAAGCACTTTTGCTTCAAACCCTCAATTTTTTTTCTATATTTACAGTCAAGAAGTTAATTAGTTCCACATAGGTACTGTGTGTATTTGTATTTGTGTAATTTTGTTAAATCTTGTTCGTAGGAAAACAATACAAATCCATTCCCAAGCTTCAGTCTCTTGTGATTTTGACATATTAACAATACAGATAATTACAAAAAACCCCTGAGGTTTGTTCGGAAAGAACAGTCAAACCTTGAAGATTAACAAACCACCATGATCAACGATTGTTTAATGATCTTCTGTTAGTTTTTGGGGGGTATTTGTTATGGTTTGCAAACCTCAGGGTGTTTTCCATAGTGTTGTAAGGTTTTAGAGTGTTTTCCTTAAACGGCCTAAACCTATCGTAATTAACCCTTAAAGACATATGGGAGTTTGAGAAATTGATTTTATCAGTGCAATGAATTCTGAAGATGCATATATATACACAGGTTTTCTCCTGAGCTTAAATTTCTGATTTTATGATACTATCTATGTGAAATGATTTTGGAGAGAAAAATATTTTACCATTTGAAGAATGACGTTTTTTGGACTTCACCATCTAAACATTGTTTTGTTGCAGATGACCATGTAACGTATGCAAG
The DNA here is from genome assembly GCA_958496215.1 of Verbena officinalis. Lineage (NCBI taxonomy): Eukaryota > Viridiplantae > Streptophyta > Magnoliopsida > Lamiales > Verbenaceae > Verbena > Verbena officinalis. The sequence goes on from OY292385.1 coordinate 7,136,286, forward strand.
TATGCATATTTTGTAACATTCCATCTAAAACGCATATTCCGATGAAAAAAATGACATATTTTGCTCCTTGCTTAACCCATGTCGTGGGAAAATTCGGTGAGGGTGAATATATATATTTTTTTTGGTAGAAGGTGCTTAGGTGCAGTTAGATGATGTTCTACTCTACCTACATACTTTAAGCTCTGATATCCAATAACAAATATTAGGTGGTCAATTCTGGAAAATGTCATACTTCAGATAGGAAAGTTTTCCCGATGATTTTGTTATTTGGGTGGCTTTTCTTTTCATAGTTGGATTTGCCTACGTTTTTTTATCATCTTATTATATGATTATGAATGAATTAGCCTTTTCATGAACTTATCTGCACGTAATTAATTTCACATAGTCGAAATTATTATGCCAAGAAAACTTTACATACTCCATCTCTTTAATTATACGTTTACCATTTTTACCCCTGTGGTGCTAAACCAGATGGGCATGGCGAGCGCATTAGACACATTATGTGGCCAATCCTATGGAGCAAAGCAATATCACATGCTGGGCATACACATGCAGAGGGCTGTGTTGGTCCTTTTACTCGTCTGCATACCCCTCGCCGTCATATGGGCAAACACGGCCCCCATTCTAACATTATTAGGCCAAGATCCCAATATCTCCAGAGAAGCTGGACATTATGCACGCTTCATGATTCCTAGTGTTTTTGCTTACGGTATATTACAATGCCAAGTCAAATTCTTGCAGACTCAAAATAATGTCTTCCCAATGATGATAAGTTCTGGCATCACCACATTGTTACACTTCTTTCTGTGTTGGGCTCTCGTGTTCAAATCGGGGCTCGGTAGCAGAGGAGCTGCTGTGGCGAACTCGATTTCTTATTGGATTAATGCGTTTTTGTTGTTTCTTTATATTAAGTTTTCTTCTTCTTGTAAGAAAACTTGGACTGGGCTTTCGAGAGAAGCTTTGCATAATGTGTTTAGTTTTATTAGACTTGCTATCCCTTCAGCTGTCATGGTCTGGTGAGTCTCTTTTCAGCCTTTATTTTATCTTACATATAATTACGAAAACCCCCCTGAGGTTTTGTTCTTTTGCCAAAAAACACACTAAAGCCTTGAAAATTACAAATACCACCCTGAGTCAATGATTGTCAACGATTTCCTGTTATTTTTTGGGGGACTTTGTTATGGTTTTCAAACCTCATGGTAATTATGTAGTGTTTCAAGGTTTCAGCTTGTTTTTCGTAAATAGCTCAAACCTTAGAGGGTATTCGTAATCGACTCTTTATTTTATTGTGATTATCATATAAATGAAGATTTTAAGGTTTTTTTTTTGGTTAAATTAAACAGCTTGGAGAATTGGTCTTTTGAAATGATGGTTCTACTTTCCGGTCTTCTTCCAAATCCGACGTTGGAAACCTCTGTTCTTTCTATATGGTTAGACTTTGTTGCTTTTGTTTGTGAATTTCTCATTAGTTTTTTCAATATCTGTGCTTCTTAGTTTTAATAATAATTATAACTTGAATGATATTTTATCTCCAGCCTTAGTACAGCTGCAACAGTATGGATGATCCCTTTTGGACTCAGTTGTGCTGTGAGGTCAGTTGTGACGTAACAATATTGAAGCATTTCATACAATCAAGAATCTCCCAGAAAAGGAAAATAATTTTTTTTTTTTTTTCCTTTCTCTTATTTAGCACACGTGTCTCGAACGAACTGGGAGCTGGGCATCCACAAGCAGCGCGGTTAGCTGTTGTTGTGGTCTTAGTGATGGCTATCACAGAAGGAGTCTTAGTAGGGGTTGTTTTGTTATTAATAAAGAACATATGGGGATATGCTTACAGCAATGAGATGGAAGTTGTCCAATATGTCACGAAAATGATGCCAATTCTAGGTGCATCTAACTTCATAGATGGGCTTCAATGTGTTCTTTCAGGTAACCATGCTTAGAACTAATCATTGACGTTAAATCTTGAATAATATAGTATAATTGAGGATTTTTTATGTGTAGGAACTGTTAGAGGATGTGGGTGGCAGAAAATCGGAGCATTTATCAATCTTGGATCATATTATCTTGTGGGCATTCCTGTGGCTATCTTGCTAGCTTTTGTTTTACACATAGGAGGACAGGTAAAAACCTTCAAGGATGTATATATCTTCTACTTTTCCCCATATGGAATAATTACGAGAAAACCCGTTCACGAAAATACGAAACCTTAAAAATTACAAAAAACACCTTTGAACCAATGAGTTTTCGTTTGTTTGAGCAAACTATAGGGGGTTATTTATAGTTTACTCTTTCCATATTGATTCCCCTAAATGATAATACAATGTGATTGTGTGTATCCTGTAGGGTCTTTGGTCCGGTATCGTGTGCGCTCTATTGGTGCAAGTGGTGTTGCTTTTTACCATCATGTTACGCACTAATTGGCAGACCGAAGTAAGTTTGGTAGCTTAAACCTAATCCTGAGTTTCTGTTATATTACATAAAATTTGAGGAAATATACATAAAATATGGCTTTGAATGGATTAAAGGGGGTGGAGATGGGGGTAACTGCCCCTACCAGCCTCAGTCACTTGATTCCCATCTTTCTGTTGTTCATGTTTTATGATCGTTCATCTTTTTCTTGTTTGCCATGTATCTGAAAATTCTGTTGTTTTCTCTTTTTAGGCAAAGAAGGCTAAAGAGAGAGTTTATGACACCACGATTCCCGTGGAGATATTGTCGTGAAGATATAGATGAGGTTATGGACCAAACCTATGAAACAGGTTTTACCGTACTGGAAATAGGGGCGTTGCCGGAACTTTTTCCGACAGATTTTTGTCGAATGCCCTGGGTCTAACATGTCAGCTTTTAAGTGTAACACAAAGCTCAAAGTCGAGTTTAGTCAGTACCCCGTACTACGCCCGAATCAGAGGGGGACTGTTTATGACTGATTTTGGAACAAATAAATAAAAGAAATCGATTTGTACCTCATAACTCATAAGGAATGTTCTTTTCTTTTTTGGTTTTGTGGAGTTAACAATGTACTTTCTCATTGAAATAAATTTATGAAATCCCTACACAATTTACGAAAAATACCTTGAAACATTACAAAAATTACACTCAACTCTGCAAAACATTAACAATACCCCTAAAACTAAACAGAAAATCATTTTCAATCATTGACTCAAGGGGTATTCATATTGTTTCAAAATTTCAAGATGTTTTCCGAAAAGAGACCCGACCTCAGGGGGGTTTTCGTAATTTATTGCGTGGTTACAGAAATCTATCCATTACATTTAGGCTTTTCAGAGCATTGCGACATATTGCAAGTAAATATTACACCTGTTAATTTCAATGGTTTCATCTTCCCTTTTCACTTTCCTCTACTAAACCCTCGATCCATGTTTGAAGCCTATAAGTAATGAATACAAAATTGCATAATTTAAAAGTTGGAAATTTTGGAAAACTAAGCATAAGAATTGCAAAGAGAAATATGATACTACCACTCAGAGTTGAGGGTCAAAAAATTCATTTGAAATGACAAAGTTGTTCATATACCAATTCTATGTTGTGCTTTCATTGCTTGTGAGATGGATATCCATCTGTCAACTGAAATAAAAGAATACATGATAATTCAAATACAAGAATATAGAACTCTAGTTTTGGATATCCAAATCCAAAATCCAGGCCGTCGATAAACAATCAAAGACAATAGACTACAATAAATTTTGGCACTCATTGGTCTATTTTACACATTTCCTCAGTTTATTTAAAAGGAATATATTTTCTGTTGAGTTAACATCAGTTTCAGCTACTGACTTCAGTTTCCGAACAAAATCAGTCTCAGCAATCCTGGGAATAGACAAACATAACCACTAAGATTTGCCATGAAATCACAAAATCGATCATGAACTTGAGTTAAAATGAGAATCACTGAAAGGGTGCTTCACAAACCTCTAGTAGCTATGGTGCTTGGAAAAAAAAATTGAAAAGCCGGAACATATTTGTCAACAAGTTATTCTTCTTCGGGAAGTTGAAATTCGAGATCTAGTTTCCTCTTCAGATGTGATCTGTCAGCACTGTAATAAAGGGCAAGAGATTCAGAGTTTACAATATAGTTATGATATTCATTGTGTGGTCTCTCATAGAAAAGCTAGTGGCAAAAATTAAAACAATATAGCAAATCATGTCGGTAATAAGCTTGCAAAAAGAGAATAGCAATAACTATCATGTCCTTTTGATCATAAATTAAGAAATAACATAACCACGACATTATCGTTTTAAACATTACAAATCATTAGACATCACAAATAAGGAAATAAAATTAAGAAATCACGTAATCAATATATCGACAATGCATATGTTCATGTTTACTTTTAAATTTCAAACCCAAGATGACTGGCTAATTTCTGTGCATGTTTGGAGTAATCATAGATAAGCGAACAGTGTATTCAATGTTTGTAGAAAGAAGTCAAGTTAATGGGATAAATGAGACACCGAAATCAAAATGGAGATCAAGTGAACTCTCATAGACAACATGATCAGAAGAATTTTCATCACTTGAACTAATTTGGAATATAGGCAGGCAAAAGACCTCAGACCTAAAGGACTAGAAGAAATTTATAAAGTTAAGCAGAGGCAAAAACAAAAATCTCTCCAAGGCCATACACCAACTATTTGTCATCAAAGCTTCATACATGTAGATGCAACAGTGCAAATTCAACACACCTTTGAAAAACAGAAAATTAATTGTAGATCCACTACATTTTCCCTGGTTTAGTTGTTTGATATCAGATTATAACAAAATAATCAGCACAAAGTACTAATGGGGACAAAAGCTCAGATCAACATCTTGACACCCAAGAATAGCTAGGTTTTGACCAAGTAAGCATGTAAACTCACCTGTTAATTGTTGGTCTAATTGGTGGCTTCATTCCAAAAACTGAAAAATCCAGAGACATTGGAGCTTGTCCACTCTTCTCCCCAGCTGTCTGCCTAATCTCATTACCATGTTCGTCTATTTTATCCATTTGTTGAGCATTCGCATCAAACCCCTCACGATTAGGCATCACTCTTCTCATCTTTCTTGGAGGAGACAATACTGTGGGACCATCCTGAGGATTGAACTCTTGTACCTTAGGATTGGTGGGCTCCCTTTTTGGTGGAGGCCTTGGGAGCGAAACGGGTTCTGTAGGAAGAGGTATTGAGGAAAAATACCTAATGAAAGATCAGGTTAATCTCCATGATGTAAACTAAGAGGGCGTTTTGCTGAAATTATAAGCTCTTCTAAACAGCATATAAGCTGAATACGAGCTTATAAGCACCCAAAAAATAGTAGCAAACTTTTTAATGAAAGATCTTAAAGGGGGTGTTTGCAAACTCTACTGCTATTGGAAAAGCTAATGTTATAAAAAAAAAAGGTGTAGTAGTAAAAGCAATGAGTGTTTGGAAATAAATGTGAAAAGCACAAAATAAAAGGTAATAGAGTGTTTTGGGAAAAAAGCTAAGGCGTACTTTTACTACTCTAAAAAATCTTTTACTTATTTACGAATAACCTAGAATCTAGAAGTTGGGAGCATTTCGAAAGCCCAAGTGCAGACAAAAAACCAAAAATCAGAAAAGTGCTTTTTTGAGAGTTTGAAAACACTGCCTAAATAGGATGTTAGGGGCTTATAAACTCCTTTCAAATAAGTTTTGGAGTACCATATTTTCAAGATCTAACTCATTCTCCTACTTTTTGACCATAGTAATTACACGATAGTCATTATTAACACGTTATAAGCTCCAAGAAACATCTTTTACGATGAGGAGAGCTTACAAGCTCTTTAAAATAAGTGAGCCAAACACCCAGACTAAAAAAGTGCTTTTGGACATACCGATGCTCCAGTGCTTGCTGTGCTGAAATTCTTGCTTTTGGATCATATGCAAACATTTTTGATAGAAGGTCCAAGCAATCATCACCAACCCCGGGAAACAATGTACGGAGTGGTTGACCAGGAACGTGTTGGTATTCCACATAATCAGGAAGGTAGACCATATCTGGCCATTGTGAAGGTTTAGGTGTCCCAAAAGCAGCAAAAATCTTCCCCAGTTGATCAATGTCGCTATTTCCCTACAGACACTTAATTCCATCTAAATTAACTAGCAGAACTTTATCAACAGAAAGAAAAAAGAAAAATGAAAAGAGTAATAATACTGGCCTCCTGCTTTTGCTGGTTGCATAGAGTGCAAATTGCAAATTGCATTAACTTTTTTGTTTACAATTAGATCATTCAAGATTACTTTTTATGCATCAAATAACATCCACATAGTTCGTGGAGAAACACTAGCAGCAGTTATTGTCAAGTAACTGAAGAGAAAATCCTCATGAAGAGATTGAGATTAACCTGAAGGAAAGGTTTTCGTAGAAGTAGTTCAGCAAATATACAAGCTGCAGCCCACACATCTACACCTGAACCATATTGCTTGGCACCAAATAGCAGCTCAGGAGCTCTGTACCATCTAGCAAATACCTAATAATAAAAAATTGAAAAAGAAAAGCAATTGAAAAGGACAGGTCCAGAAAGTATAAAATTATAAGCAACATAGAGGAAACAAATACATATAAAGAGTTGCTGATCCCCATTTAGTGTTCTCAGTAAGAAGAAGAAAAAGAAATGAACTTTCTTACAAGGTACAGCATTTACTCTTATCTTAAGTCTCCAAGAAAAAAGCCTATATCAGTTCATTTTCATGCTTCTTTTCTACAAGAAGAATATCCTCAGAAATAAAAGATTTTCCTAACTGCAATAAAGCAACATTATGTCAATCAAGGAATCATAAACGTGGTAGGTCGGAAATTTAATTATTTTAAATCATAGATCATCAGTGGCATTACATGCAGCGAGTCTAATATGTAATGGATTTCAAGTTTCTATCTAATGTTGGAGTAGCTGCTTGGACATGGGAATCTGAATCTTGAATAATTTCGAACTTCTTTAAGATTGCCTTCGGATGGAAGGAATCGGATTTGAGTTTAAGAGAAAGATCGAGAATTTGAAATCCACCATGATTTGAAAAAAAAAACTCAAGATTCTAACTTTTTCGTAACATGAGATTATCCAAACTAACTCAATGGATTCATTATTATAGATTTGAAATCGTCAGTTATGAATACATGAACCCAAACACAACCTAAGGGTTTGGCTTAACCAGAGACAAACCTGGTGTGTGAACCTCCGATCTGGGCTACCAAATAGACGAGCTAAACCAAAATCAGCAAGTTTAAGCTGCCCAGTGGGTCCAATCAGCAAGTTGTTTGGTTTCATATCCCTGTTCACATAAAGTGGATCAAAAAATAAGAAACTTAAAAAAAGCTGAAGCAAGTCGAAGGCTTAAAATAAGGAATTGAACAAAAACACACCTATGTAGTACCCATTTCCTGTGGCAAAATGCAAGTCCCTTCAGTGTCATTTGAATGTACGACTTTATATCAGCTGGAGAAAGAAAAATATTTCTATCACGAATAACAGCTTCTAGATCTGTCTCCATGAACTCAAACACTAGGTGTAAGTTCCCTTTATGAGGGAATGCATCAATCAACTCAATTATATTAGGGTCCTTAAGCTCCTTAAGCAACTTAATTTCTCTTAAAGCAGTAAAATTCACCCCTTCCTTCTGCTTCCCAAGTCGAATTTTCTTGATGGCAACTGTCTGCCCTGTCTGCACAAACCAATCATGGAACAATATTTATCAAACTAATAATAAAAAGCTACCGAATTCCCCTTTCTACATTTGAGCTGAAATCCCACCACTAAGCCCCTTCAAAGCTCATGAATTTACCTATACAACTAAAGCCGCCGGCACTAATACAAGCATCAAGAACTTCGAATTTCACTCATTTTACAGTAAATGAATTGCTCCCTAAATACAAAGCAAAACAAGAGTAACCGCCCTTATAACCTATTATTGCACCCCAAAACAACCCTATAATTCCTAATTCTTCAAGTTAATATCGTATCAACAATCTAAACTGGTAAATCTGCAATTAAGTACAAATAGCAAAAACCCTTGAACACCCACAAATAAATATGCTTCATAAACACGGAAATAGAGGTTACCTTAGTATCGATGGCTTTGTAAACGACACCGTATGTTCCTTCACCGAGGACCTCGCGTTTCAGGTAACGATCGGCTACTTTCTTACTAAGTAGCTGATCCATTTCTGTCATTCTTCTTTAATTTATTCTTTTCTTTATCCTTTTTCAGGATTTAATTTTTCGTCAAACAGCTTTGCATTCAAAAACTGAGAATTATCTGAAAACTTCCATTCTTTGACAAAAATTAACAGAGAATCCTCAAGATTTTGGTGGGGTTTTTCGCCTTTCGTGTATTCTGTGTAGCTTTTGTGAATCAATAACTAAGATATGTAAAAATTATCAAATTGGTTTGCGAGGGCCAAAGCGTTGGCTGGATGAGGGAGAGGGAGCGTACTGGTATGTTGGATGTCAGTGGCGTCCACCTGCTTTTGATATTAATTTGAACTTAATTAAAGGGTTTAGGCCTTAGGGGGTGCTTATAATAATTTATTAATTTAATTTGAACTTTATACTAATTTGACCATACACCGATTATTCTTCTACTTAATTATTTCTACTAGCAACAAGAAAGTGTTTTGAGCGTGAAAACTAATATTCATTTTAGAGTTTTTTTTTTAAATATTGATACATAATTAAATATATAATATATTTTTTATTATTTAAGGAAAATATATTATAAATGGTGTATGACTTTAATATATTATATTTCATATAATTAACAATTTAATTCTCACACTAAATTTTTACTAAATCTTGTATAACTAAAAATTTTAATATTATTTAATTTTTTATTTATTCTCTTAAAGATTTAATGTTTTTGGAACTACAAAATAAAGAAAATTAAATTAGTTTTTGTCTAAGATATTGGATTGCGGAATTTAGAAGCGGAATACAAAGATATATCAATATACAGATTCGGGAAATAGAAGGGACGGGTGCATCACAACTGCTCAAAGAAAAAATTTAGGCCAAGTAAAACGAGATAACAACAGATGCCAACATTAAAACATATTAATAAAATTAATTTCTTCTCTTACAGGGATCATATTAAGGGTATGGATAATGATTTTTTTTCTCATTCGAATTATGGTGATTTTTATACTTTATTATCTTTTTTTTTTTATTTTTTTGTAGTTTGTCTTTTGAACTATACAAATTTTTGCAATTTATCATCTCCGACGGAAATATTCCACCGGAAAATTGCATCTTGTCATATGATTGACACGATGCAGTTTTTCAGTGGAATTTCTGGCGGCTGAGATGGCAAAGTGCTAAATTCGTGTAATTTAGGAGGAAAACTGCAAAGAAAAAAAAGTTTAGATAATAAAGTGCAAAAATCATCATAGTTTGGATGGGAAAAAGTCTTTTATTGGTTAAGGGTATTATCATAATATTCTTTTGGATTAATTACATTTGGACTACAAAGAAGTTTACTTAAACTACTTGTTGTAACACTCTTAGTTAAAATATTACACTTACCTACAAGAGTTTCATGCTTATAAAAAACATTCAACTTTTAGAGTTCTTTTACGAATAGTAAAATTTTGACCAGAACCCTAAAAATTGATCAGTATTTTTTGTAATCATGAAACTCATAAGGGGTATAAATGTAATATTTTGATGAAGAGAATCACAACTAGTTATGTAGCTAGGATCCAACTAGTTTTGAACTTTTGATTCGTTTTCAAACTTTGGCGCATAATATTCAGTGTCTTGCAACATTTCATCAGGAGACTAATTAAAGCGAAAGCTGAATTTATTTTTTTTAATTTTTTGTTTATAAGAAAGCCCATCACATAAAAACCATTAATTGTTGATTTATTAATGAAATAGAAAGGCCCTCTAAATTTAGAATGTCCAGAACCTACGGCAGCAATTTTTTCCTTTTTAATTTCTGTTTTTTGGTCAGATTTCCTTTTTAATTTCTGAATTTAAGTAGTTTTGAACTTTTGATCTTTTCCTTCCAAAGAGGAAATTTGTATTAACTTTTAAAAAATGATAACTATATATATAGCAATTGTGAAATATTTGTGCTTTTACTGAAAATACGTTATTTAAAACCTAAAATGTATTAATGATAAGTGTTTTCCCCGATTTAGTCTTTTTTTTTTTTTCTTTTCTGGTTTAGCTATTATTGTTTCTTTATAAAAATGTTTGGATCCCGACCAAAAAAAGTGTTTGTACACGAAAATTCCACAATGCATAATCCAAACAAATATCCCTTTACCTAACTTCATCAACTCTAAGCAAACGTTTAAGGCTGTTGAAAACCTGAACTTTTCCCAATTATAAATACCCCACTAGCTAGCTAATTAGCTATTCATCATCAATTACTCGCAATATTACGAGAGAAGAGCTAGAGGAAAAACAAAGAAAAAAGAAAAGGCAGCTTTTGAGTAGCTATAGAAATTATGGCCAACATAAGCATGAAGCGGTTTTACGTTTTGATTCTTACTGTGATGGCCGTTGTGACGAGCATTGAAAAATGCAAAGGTTTGCGTCACTTGTTGCTATCAGATGACTCGTTGGCTGGGAGTGTGGCTGTGGTGGCTAAGCCAGGGCCAGTGGAGGCAACAATTGGTACGACTTCCGGCGTCTCTAACATGGTCACGGACCTGAACCGCAAGTATCATGATGATATCAGCCACCACGATGATGATATAAACCACCACGATGACATGAACCACCACGATGATGATATGAACCACCACGATGACATGAACCACCACGATGATGATATGAACCACCAGGATGACGACCACCACGATGACATGAACCACCACGATGATGATATGAACCACCAGGATGACGACCACCACGATGACATGAACCACCACGATGATGATATGAACCACCAGGATGACGACCACCACGATGACATGAACCACCACGATGATGATATGAACCACCAGGATGACAACCACCACGATGACATGAACCACCACGATGATGATATGAACCACCAGGATGACGACCACCACGATGACATGAACCACCACGATGATGATATGAACCACCAGGATGACGACCACCACGATGACATGAACCACCACGATGATGATATGAACCACCACGATGACGACCACCACGATGACATGAACCACCACGATGATGATATGAACCACCACGATGATGATATGAACCACCAGGATGACGACCATCACGATGACATGAACCACAACGACGATATCAGCCATCACGATGACGATCATGTTGGCGATGACGTCATCGCTCCTACTGGAAATTGATAAGCTCCTTTATATTCTTTGGCCGTAAATTAAACTTCTGAATATTTAATGTTTCAATAAATGACCCAAATTTGATGTGGGCTGATTCAGTTCCCTGAGTTTGTTTGTGTTGACTGTTGATGTACTGCTCTTCTTTCTCCAGGTATTATGAATATGACAATAAACTTCTTTAATTTTCAATTTATATTTTTAATTCGACCTTATATATATTAGCTAGTTTATTTATAAAAGTGTTGTTTTGTGATCTAAAGAGTGACTTAATTACGGCTTGGTTTCAAGTAGATTAGAATCACAGCACATGTATGTATGTGGAAGTATAATTATTTATTTATTTCATTTTTAGAATATTAATTTACAATTATACTTATAAAAATCATGAACATATTAAAGAAAAAAAATTTGTCTAAGACTATATATCAATTTTAACTCGTTTTATATCTTGATTAATTAGATTCTAACTAACTAGATAAGATTTTTATACTTTGTATTATACGACTAATTGTCTCGATGTTAATTTTCTTATTCTTTGGTGTTGTATTTGTGTTTGAGATAATTTCATACTTAGCTTCTTTAATTTTTTACGTAAAACTTAAAAAGTTTGTAAATTCATTAATCATTAATCCCAAAATAAAGGAATTATCTTTTTAATCTCATCCCTTATCCAAAATCCTGATTATATCTTTATTATTTTAGTTATTTAAAAAGTGGTGGTTAATTTCAAGATTTCAAAGAAGAGATTCAAGGATTACATCACATGACGACGTACATTAATGAAATAGGGGTGAATGATTGAACTTATTAGAACCTACTTGACTTGACTCCAACCTATGAAACATGGACACGACCACATAGACAGAACACGACACAGATAAAGCCACACTCAATTTATTTAATTTGAGTTTGAACCTGAATTAAAGACCAAAATTTGACTCGTTCACATCCCTAATTAATGTGACACCTGGTTTATATATAGTTTCGCTACTAATTAATGTGGCACCTGATTTATATGCGAGATGGTTTTTTCTTAGCTAATTTTGATCAATACTAAATAAATGAAATTAAGTAAAAAGTATGTATAATTGTATAACAAGTTTTTCATTGGATATCACAATTTCAAACATATGGATTAATTTCTTGATTGTTACACTTTGTCGAGTTTTGTGTGTGATTCATATCTACCATAATGACACTAATAGCATCCGAGCCGGAAATTAAGTTGCTAAACCCGCACGAGTTAATTTCACATATCAAACACTATATTAAAGTAAGTCAACAGTCATAATCTGCCTTAGTTTTGTATACCAAACACTTCCATAGCAAATTGTGTAGCAATTTCACCAACTACAAATCACGTTTATTCACACTCATTCTTGAGACAAAGACATGCTTCAAAAAAAACCAAGTCAAAATCAATTTCACAACATTTTCCTTTTTCAATACTGAAGTCCTCAAACCAAAGATAGTGATCAAATTTTTTAGTGATAATTTAAAAAAAAAAGAAAAAAAAAACCTCAAATTTGCTTTAAAATCTAAAACACCATTAAAACCTAAAAATCTTACTCAATACTCCCTAAAATATAGAAATGTAAATGAAATCTTACAAATACTCCCGAAAGACCTTACAAATACCCCATCTCAGGAGTAAATATAAGATTACAAGATTTCAGAGTGTTTTCCGTAAATAGCATAGACCTGAGGAGAATTTTTGAAACTCGCCCAATTTTTATTTCATCTTTGATTCCTCATTGGTTTTACCAAATCAAAACATCACTTTCCAAGAAACACAGACTATATTAAATATTTACTTCTCGTCACTATCAATCAATACTTGCCATTTCTCAACAAACTTTCCTAAAAATCCATAAATAACTCCAAAAACATATTGAGCAAATCAATCCTCGAACAATAGCAGAAGTGAAGTTGCTGGGCACTCATTCAAGCTTCGCAGTTGCGAGGATTCTATGGCTCTGATATGAATTCATTGAAGAAAACTTGCTGAACAAGAGCTTATACGCCCGGCCTATATGAGACTGTAGCTAGCACGATCTCGATACCTCGATATCATCTTTGCAGATAAGTAACATTAACTTAAGAAACATAAAAGGCATGTCCAAGGGGAAGGCAAAAAGAGTTGCTTGAGCCTTAGAGATCAGAGTGCTTAATTACATCAAACAAACTCTTTAAACAGAAAAAGAAAATATTACTAATGCAAAAACAAAAATATATAATCCATCACCACACGCCCACTAATATAGATCAGTACCATTAACCCTCCAGCTCCATGGGAATGGATACGGGCCAATGTGGAATCACAAACACATGGGATATTATCCACATCGAGGCAAACATTCTCTTCCAAACATTTCCAGCATGCCTAAAAAACTCATCTTCAATTCGGAGTTCTCTTGTCTTAATATTAATATTGTATAATTCCCCAACATCGCTGCACCCCAAATACACAATTTCTGAATCAAATGGATGGAAATATATTGGTTCCATTACCAATCCTCGGCTGGGGAAATTTGCATCATATTGAATATCTTCATGGCTTACGTTATGTTGTAGACACCAATCTCCAGAGCAATAGTCATTCAGTACCCAAACTCAAACTCAGGAACACATTTCCAGATATTACCCTATTAGATGATTCAAAGTATCTCAGCTTCCCTTTATATGCAACACACAAACTCTGGAATGCAGTTTGTCTCTCAGAAACCTCTAAAGTATCACCAGGCAAGGCAATAATGCGCATTTGCTCCGGCTTTTTGTAAGGATCATATGCAATTATACAATGTCCCTCAGCTATCCAATGCAGAACTTCATTAAGATCAGTAGCTGCTGCCTTTTTTATGACAAGTGGGAATAGGTTACAAGGAACTGTAAAACCCTTCCATTCACCAATATTAGAAACACAAACTCGAAATCTTATGCTACTACTTCCTTCAATCGGCGGCTCAACTAGCACCACTCTATAACTTTTGAGAGCATCATTTTCAACACAAGTAAGAAAACCCCAACCACAGAAAATGAACTTACAAGAGAGTTGTGGAAGGGAAACACAATGGCCAGTGAGAGGATTGCATATGTAATAATTGCGCTTGATAATATAGTCACTCAATCCATACAAAACTAGCCCATTGCTAACTCCAAAAGCCATATATATTATCTCTTCTGGCTGATGAATACGTGGGACACAAACTACACCAAGACTTGGTTTCGGATATAAATCCTCCGGCATCCCATACTCCAATACTTGTGATCCTTGGTAAACTTTGCTCAAGAAAAGGGAAACAACAGCCCAAGGCTGGGAAAACAATGAGGCTCGAGAAACAAAGGCACGAACAAAATAAGGCTTTGAAATTACGGAGAACCATTGCTTGGAAACAAGTTTAAACTGAAAAACAGACTTCACCGGTAGTCTAATGAGCAACTCAACTAATAGCCACTCAAGGAAATCGCCATCTTCAATCCAACTCATAGATGAGCACATTACAAATTTGGGTTTCATAAGTTTCACTTCATGCACTTTGCCTATCTTTGAACTAGCCTCAGATCCTTCGGTTAGCATTTCAATTTTCAAAGGATAACTCATTTGGCTTGATTCTACAGAGCAAATAAAAGAAAAATATTCACATAACCTCTCGGGAAAATCAGCAAACACCAACAAGATTATACCTGATTAAGCACCACGCACTCTGATATGCTTCCAGCAACAACTGCTTCCGTTCTTCCAATAGAGAGGGATCCAGACTCGCAAATTTGATAGGACTTCAGTTCCCTTACTCTACAGTCTACAAGAAATAGAAGAGCTTTAATTCATTTCTGAGTCAAAAGTCTTCTGAAATGGGATCACGTGTTACAATTTCAAATTTCTTTTACATGATTTGACCAGGCAAAGAGTTTGCATGTAAGAGGCTTCTGACACATTGATGATGAAAATGATTAAGTGAGATGTTTTAGTTAGAATTAGTCAATTTTGGCATGTAGATTGTTTTTATAATTAAGTTCATTAATTATTATTTTTGTAACTTACATATATATTTAATTGACATTCTATATATTTGTTTATATTTAAAACCATTTATAATTTAAATATAATATTCAATTTGTACATGAAAGCATAGTATAAAAGAATTACAATTCAACAAATATTAATAGTATTTGGATAAAAGATTATTTAGTTCTATAATTAATATTTCTTTTCTTGTATTTTTTTTATCCATCATGTAATTATTTTTCCAAAATTTCTTGTAATCATTTATGGGGATCACATATATTACTACATATGTTATAAAAATATCATTACTGTTTTTATACATTTAAAATGAGTTTTTCATATATATATATTTCATGATTATTTTATAAAAAGAATTATTTTGGTGTGTGTTTCAAAATATGAATTAATTATTTATATATTTATTAATAATTATAAATAAATTTTCCTGTACAAAGAAATAATAACTAGTTTTATGTTAGTTCTGAAAAAAAGTAATTAATTAATGGCATAAAAACAGAGTATCCTACAAGAAAATTCTTTATAATATAAAAGGCATGTCAGGAAAATTAAAATAAAGCAATTAAAAATAGGGTTTTGATGATTTTATTTTTAGCTAAAATAAACTAAATCAAAAGTGAGTTATCTCCCTAAAATATTCTAGTACAAGTAAAATATATTTATTTATTTTTTTTGGTCAAAATACAAGTTAATTGAGAACATATCATGAATCCCTCGACACAATCATATATATTTCCTCAAAAAAAAAAAAAGACACAGTCATCTATATTAACATAATTTTAGTGTCGATTGTCACAATTATTACTATTCTAAGATTGCAAATCTAGTATATCAATTAGTGTTATTTGAATAATTCAATAAACTATACTATTAACTCAATAAATCAATACAAATTTACAGTTAAATCAGGCACAATAACAAGAAAATGGAGAAAAATGAATATAAACAAGATCAAAGCAATTTAAGATCTCAAAATAATTTGGAACTCTTGACATAAAGTATGGGACCAAACTAAGAGAGTAAGAGTGATAAGCTTAGTGGTTGGTGAATTGATTGATTCACCATCGGCTTCTCCCTCCAATTTTTCTTGACTCGTCAGTCGTCATGTTCGAACTCGAGCTCAAACTAAAAAAAAAGATCGAAACTTGACTCGTTTACATTCCTAATATAACACTTCACTAATATATAATTCTGCCAATTTTACCAACTATAAATCACATTTATTCAAACTCCATCTTGTTGAGACAAAGACGTGTTTCAGACAAAAACCCAAGTCAAAATCAATTTTCACAACATTTTCCTTTCTTTAATACGAAAGTCGTTATACTAAAGATAATGATCCATTTTTTATTTCATCTCGTTTCCTCATTGGCTTTACCAAATCAAAACATCACTTTCCAAGAAACACAGACTATATTGACTTTTCATCAACATCGATCCATGCTTCCCTAGAACTCCATAAATATAACAGCTCCAAGAACAGATTGAGCAAAAATCAATCCTCCAACAATGGCAGAAGTGAAGTTGCTGGGCACTCATTCAAGCTTCCCCGTTGCGAGAATCGTATGGGCTCTGAAACTCAAAGGCGTTGCATATGAATTCATTGAAGAAAACTTGATGAACAAGAGCTCTCTCCTCCTGGAGATGAATCCTGTCTACAAGAAAGTTCCTGTGCTCATACATAACAGCAAGCCTGTATGTGAGTCTTTAGTGATTCTCGAATACATCGATGAGACGTGGAAGACGAATCCGCTGATGCCCGAAGATCCCTATGATAGAGCTATGGCTCGTTTCTGGGCCAAATTTGTTGATGAAAAGGTACATCATTGATCCTCTTCTTCAGTTTTTGTCTTTGCAACACTTATTGAAATATGATTTAGTTAATTAGTTGTATGATCTAGATGGAATTAGTTGTCTGATAACCAGAGCTACTAAATGGAGTATTTGCTAGTGTTTTGCTCTTTGTAAGTGCTTAAGGGGGGTGCTTGTAAGGGTTTCTGTGCTTTTTAAGGGGCTTAATTTAAAAAATTCAGGAAGAAATGATTTGTAGTGAAAATCGATAGGAATTAAAAGGAAAAAGGGTGCTCAAGATTGTTATAAGCTTATAAAAAGCCAAAACGTTGTTAAAAATTTGTAAGATTTGTGCTTAGCTGACAGCTTCTTTTTCTGCTTGTAAAAAGAAGAGGCAAGTATTAAATTAGGGTTGAAAAAGAATCAAATTACTCGTCGTTCTATTCGATACTGATAAGCAAAAACTCATTTGAGCTTCAACTTGTTAAGCATTATAACTAACTAAGTTTGAACACTTTTTCTTCATTTGATAAAATTTAAAACTCATCTAGAGCTCGACTCTGATTAGTTAATAAGTGTACATCTATCAAATAACTTGACTTTAGCTCAACTAAAGCTCGTTCTATCTCTTGACTCGTTTAATAGTGAAACAAGTCCAAACACAATTTCAAACTTCAACAGTAACTTATTCAACTCAATTTGAATCATTTGCACATCTACATTGAACCAAAACCTCAAAATAGCTTTTAAACTTAAAATTTTAAAATATCTTCTCAGGGACACTATGTATGTTTATCTCCTAATTATTTTTTATTACAGTGTGTTCTAAGTGCATGGGAAGCCATGAGATCAGAAGGGAAAGAACAGGAAGCAGCTATTGTCTCTACACAAGAAAAGCTTGAACTTATCGAGAAGCAGATTCAAGGAAAGAAGTTTTTTGGGGGAGATCAGATAGGATACCTGGATCTAGTGGTGGGTTGGATGAGTCTCTGGCTTGCTTCCATGGAAGAGATAGGAGGAATAAAACTACTCGGCTCGGACAAATTCCCCAAACTCAGTGAGTGGACTCACAACTTTGTTCAGGTTCCAGCCATCCACGAAAGCCTCCCACCAAAAGAAAACATTGTTAACTACTTCCAAGCCGGCCTCAACTATCTCCGTTCCTTATCTGCAGCAAAATAATAAGTCCAATATATGTGCATATGTGTGTTTGTTTTTATGCAACTTCTACATATGTAATATAATTTACTGTGTGTGAGAGAGAGAATGAGTATTTTCTGAACCTTTCTTCCCAGACTGAATTTGTCCAATACATATTTTGTGTATTCTCGAATATATATACACTTCTCATTTTACATGTATACATGTATCTATACTATACGTATAGAAGTATAGATACAAAGGAGAAAACAAATATTATTGGGCAATACGTTTAGCACGAACCCAGAATGCAGTTCCTCCACTTCTTCCACGAGCAACAGCAATTTCTTCATCGATGTAGAACCAAATGAAAAATGGGTCTTCATTGCTTGGCTCCCTGTCGTCTTCTCCTTTGAAACTAAACTCAAATGGGTCAAGAGGTCCGACTTTTATCCGAACTCGTTCGAATATGAATGCAAGTATTCTTTTCTTCCATGAAAACCTGCCTTCAAATGTCAAGCTTCCCAAAGGCCCAAGATATACACCGTTCTCAATTCTCTTTCCCTAAAATAACATGTAAAATGTCAAAAATTACATAATTTTGATATATATATATATATATATACACTTATTTGTTTACTAACACAAGTAAGGTACAGAGTGAGGAAGCTTACAGCTGCATCGAACCTCTGAACAGCGGTAATTGGGAAATATTTACCTCGTTCCATTTTTTTCTGTAAATTAGCGTATTTATCAGCAAGAGAAAAGAATGAATTTAAACAAAGAGCGAATTATATTCACCATCCCTCAGTTTCGGCGAAATTACAATAAACTCCCTGCATTTTCATTTATTACATTAAAACCCCCTGAGGTTTCATTATTCATGTAAATTTTGAAAATTGTGGCAAAGAGAAGCTTCGACCAGCATTGACTAGGCATTAAACCGCGTTGAATCTTACACCTATGGACTACAGGGGAAAGGCGGTTCAGTGAACATAATCAAAATTCGACGAAGGTTATATAGGGGTTATGAAATAAATGGAAACTAAGGGAGCTTTTGGTAACTTCACCAAACTCAGGGGCTGGTACATGTAATTCACCCTTTATACAATTAAAGCAAACATAGACTTACCAATAAGAGCACAAGTATACAAGTATATGGGAATTAAGACACTAACCTGTGCAGTAAAAACAAGCATCCAAGTTCTTCCAGGTGATTCAGTTCCTCCAAGAGTTTCAAGAAATCGAGAGGGGTCAAGCTTGGCCTTCTCAATCACAGTAAAAGCTCGCAGAATTTCCTCTTGTGGAACTTTTCTTGTCTTGGCAGCAGTCTTAAGCACTCTAACACACTCTTCAACTTCCTAAAAGCCATTTTACATCCGTACATAAAACTAGTGTTAGCTCCAATTGACCATTCTTGCATGTCTTAGGGTCTTAAAAATAGACTAAAATTGAGTGTCGCAAACTGAATTAAGCATTTTTAGTCCTTTTTCATCAATTATAGCCATTTATTGCTTGGAAAGTCTGCAATATAAACTAGAATCATTTCATTTCAGTCATAAACTTGCATTGATGCACATTGAAAGTAATATATAAGATTGCAAACTGAAATAATCAAGTTCCATTCCAATGCAAAATCTTTCACACTTATTCATTTCTCTCTAATTCTTTTTCTTTACTTCATTTTCACATCAGAAAATTTGCTGGAATCACACAATTTTCTCAAGAAAGGGAAACAGAATAATTGGAAAAACAAAAGTAATCACCAAGAACGCTAATTAACTGGGAAAATAAAGCAAAAACATAATCTTTCGCACATAAAGAGGAATTTAAAGCATTAATACCTTGTCGGGTTGCTGTTGTTCTTCAACAAGAACTGATTGTGTGGTGGGAATTTCGATATTGTCATCAAAAGCAACTCTGGTCTTCACATAGGAGAATTTGGGAGTTCTAGTTTTGGTGAGAGAGATTAGAGGAGCTTCAAAGGGTTTATTATTAAAGAATTTGGTAATATGGCAGATTGAAGGTGTGAGAGAGGAGTGAGAAGGAGGAGCTGCAACGAAGCAATAGGATAGAGAAGCAGCCATTTCTAATTTTCTATAGTTCTTTCACCGTTGGCGGAATTGGGTTGGTTGGGACTTCATTTTTGCTGCATAATAACACATTACCAGAAATGAAAATATCATTTTATCTTCTTCCCTTTTTCCTTTTTTATTTTTTTCTCTTTTTTTGAAGTTTAATGAATTATGTCACATTGTTCTCTTCTTTTTTTTGTTAATAATATAAATAAACTAGTATATACTTTCGATGGGAGAAACTATGCACCAACTAAAATAAAAATTATAAATAAAATTAATTTTTTTTTTTATAATTCATATTAATCACACAATAAATATAAAATAAGTTCCGTTAATTCCTTTGAACAAGATCTAGAGTTAGAATTACCAATTTAAACACGCTTCTCTAGCCTGTAGGTTTTAAGTTTAACTATAAAACAAGAGACATTAATGAGAAATAATTGTTAGGATAAATTACAGTTAGACTCTCTAAATTAAGGGGTAAATACAAATATACAACAAGATTCTTTCTTATTTCAGAAATTACAGTAACAATTCTCGTGGTAGAAACACCTTATATCTAGATATTGCCGTTGATTTGTTTCATCAGATTTTGACGACATCAATAAACAAAAGCCTTGTAATTCACAAGTACTAGAAGTTGATTATTTGTTTCTTCTTTGAAATTGGATTTCGACCGTGTTTTATTGTGTTCGATTCATATGATACAATACTTGGAAATATTATGCAGATTTTTCTCCACGTCAGAACTAAATCGTTTTTTAGCTTTATAATTTTCCCGCCTTTTCTTACCATGTTTTTCTTTTAGTTTTAAGGAATTTTCAAAATCAAAATCAGTAGTTAAGCTATGACCAAAGCGCTTAGCAAGAATATCAGCAATTGTATTGCAACAACGTCGAGCATGATTGATGCAAATTTCCCAAGTCCATACAGTCTTCAATAAGATTGTCAATAAAATGACATGAAATATCTGTCGAATTCACCAAATTAAACACAACTTTTGAATAGATTTCGACTATGAATTTTTTAACTCTGATATTCCAAGCTAGGGTAAGGCCTTCACGCAAGTCATAGATTTTTACTTATATATATCAGGAAGGAAATGGTGTGGGGCATTATTAGCAGAACTACTGCGAGGACAACAAAATGATTCAGAATTCAGACGTGAATTGAATACTGATGGATATGAGAAAGTTAGGTGAACAAATCTACTCAAAGATCTTCTTCATTAACGGCCCAACACAAATTTGGAAATAGTAAGTTTTGAATTTTAATTTAAACAAATTCTTAAAATTACATTATTTATTCAACACGATTTATTTATTATCTCTTTTAAAAAAAAAATATATATGATTAACAGTTATTTATTATCTCAAAGTACTGAAAAAGAATGATATCAAAATAACCGGTCACCTAATTTGTTGTACTTAATCTCAATTATGTTTGAATCATGTATCTTGCAAAACGAGAAATATTATTTATTTGGCGAATGTAACTGTAATTATTTAACTAAAAGGTGATGAATTATAATATTACAAACTCTCTTGTATTCCACTTGTAATTTTCCCTATTTCAAAATATCAATCTGGTAAATTGGATATCGGATTTAGTAATTTTCCAGGTCTGAAATATATTGAAGACTGCGCCTTAAGAGGTGTCTGTAAAATTAGTAAATAAGCCTTCTTTCTCTTCTTTAAACACAAAAAGCATTCAGACAACGAAATACAGTTGGAAAGAGGCATCGGCACCAAATGCACTTTCCCCATTCCATAATGTTTAACAGACTATTTAATGGTAATTTTTGGAAAAATACTTACAGCCTTTCCTATGAATTAAATATTGACGAAAACGATATATATTATCCGAGCATTAAATAAGTATATCCATTTTCAATGAAGTTCTCACTTTATTTTTTGTCCCATATATTACAAAAATTTTAATTTACGTCCCATAAAATACATAAAGTCAATTAACGGAAAGATAAAGACGTAGATTGAGACTTTTTATACTTTAAGGGATGTAGAATGAGATTTTGGTTAGTGTGACTGTAACAAGAAGGGATTGATTGTTAGTCAATCAATGAAAAACAAATTTTGAAATGTAAAATGAGACTTTTTACACAAATTCTCATATAATATATGAAACTAAAAACAAAATTATAATAATTTATGGGATATAAAGTGAAATTTTTGTTAAATTTTTTAAAATTATACGATATCTCATTTAAATTTTACCATCCAACAGTCATATACTTCTGTTAGAGTTTTCTACAAAAATTGATGACACATTATCAAATTTTGTTTTTATAAACTTTCTATTTTGATGTATAACTCGAATACCACCAACAATTTAAGTAAGATGAAAGAGAAAAAAGGATCGAGCTAATAATAAAGATTTAAGATGTAAAATATATGAGTTTTCTTTCACTTTTCATTTTAATTTATAATTATACAAAAAAATTCAAACTTCCTAGACCTTATAGGAGAAGGTACAATTACTAATTTTGAAAAAAAATATATTATATATCAGTGTACAATCAATTCTCTCTGATCTATATGCATTGTCCAAACCCTAATAGCAAGACATTTTTAAAAATTTTATTTCGTCATCTCATATTCTAATATTTCTTTAAATTTGTATTATTATATCTGTATTGTGTTGTTTGCGTGAGGATAAATATATCATGTCCATCTATAACAGTCCAAAACCCTCAAATCCAGTCAAAGCTAAAGTTAAAAAGGAGAGCGTAAAAAAAAAATTGGGTGTGCAGTGCAGGTGGGGAAACTCTAACTTTTTTCTTGTGGGCATCGTTTTGATGACAAGCGCATGTGATTTTGAAGGGAATCTAATCAATGAAACCAGAAGACGCTTCCCAATAAGACTTTTTTCAGTATGGTAAATAGTAAAATAGTTAGATGCAATAAAACAACCCAGGGGGGCCTCGACCCCCTAACCCCACTTGCCATTTTTCTCCCCAACTTACCATTTCTTATCAGCAATCTCTCCCCTCTATATATACTACTCTCACCCTTCACCCTCAATTCATCTCCGGGTCTCTCTTCTTTTTGCTAGGGTTTCCAGTTCTTCTTTCGTTTTAGGTATTATTATTATAGGTCATATAACTATAGCCGCAGCTGCAGAAGGTTTTAGTATACAGAAAAGATTATATATCGGGCTTTTTGTTTTGTGTTTTGTCAGCTCAAATACTATCCGTTTTCACCTGCTGCATGCTCATGGATCTCTCAGGGCTTTTACACTCTTAGATCTGGAGTATCCATGAAAAGTTCTTGCAAGATCAGTGCTTTTTTTATCCTTGTTTTACAAAATCTTGATCAAGATTTTTGTGGGTTTGACTTTTTAGCTCTTTTTGTTGTTTCTTCAGCTGTATTTAGGGTTTTCTATCTACCTTTTAGGGTTTGGGAGTGGAGCTCCTTGAAGTCCAATAGAGGACCTCGCTGGGAAGAATAAGCTGCTGATTTATGGATCCCTCAGCCCTATCCATATTTAGACAAATAATTGGATAGTTTTGAGGCTTGCATATGTCAGGAGCTTGCATTACCCATGTTAGAGCCTTCTTTGGATTGAAGGGAGCTCTACACTTTTGCCCTTTCAATTTACTCTTCAATTATATATGATTCTTGAAAAATAAAAATCAACCCTTTTTTCTGCCTCATCTTTGTAGTTTTTGGATATTATTGTTGTTATCTTGTCTGTTTCTCCTTGGATTCTCCTGTTGTCCTTTTGGATTTTTATGTGATTATGCCCTAACTTTTTAATCTGTTATACATGCTTTGCATGGAAAACTGATTATTATGTTTGTAAGTTAAAATCTTTGCCTAGATATTGTTTGCTATATTTAGTTTGAGTGAAGTCAGATGTGTATGTGATTGCTTTTCAACCTTAACTATTTTGGAGGTTTCTTGTTTTCTGTCTTCTGAAATTATTGCAGGGCCGGCTCACAGGATTACTGGGACAAGTCTCTTGCTGCAGATAGACTTGGAAAAGATGCTAGATTTGCTCCTTTTAACTGTGGAGAAAACTACCATAGATCTGATTATGTATTTTATCTGTTTCTGTAATAGATTTTCAGGGATTTTGACCAGAAAAGATGTACATTTTCAGGGATTCCATTCTAATTATTATTAATTAATTAATTAATTAGTGAAAAACTTGAATGAGTAATATCAATATAGTCAACAAGAAAAAAGTTTAATTGAAAAGGAAATCTTTAGTTGATAGTTTGGATTTTAATTTCGAATTTAATAATTTACTTATAATAATGTTATGATTTTATTTGTACATTGCCATTTCTGATGTAATATGAGCTTCTAACTTAAAAATAAAATAAAATAAAATTGAGAAGCTCGATTTTTGAAATTTTGGATACAACTTGCATATTATATTCTAGGGAAACGGGTTGGGAAAATTTAAACTGGAATTTAAGACTCATAATTGATCAAACACAATGTAGTATTAATTCAATTAATTAGTTTACCATTATTCAAAACTTTATTTTGAATTTAAGACCTAGCTATATTCCCAATAATTCAAAGAAAATGTAGTTAAGTTTTTATTTAATAAATAATTGAATCGATGACATTACATTCAATCCATTCTTACAGTCTCTTCTAAGATTAGTTACAATTTGCGAAGAAATTCAAGTTTGGTCCCCCTAACCTGGTAGCGAGTAGCTGTGATACACGGATATGATACAATTTTTTTTTATATTTTATACAAGAATCTTCATTTATGTGATACACGGATACGATACAATTTTTTTTTATATTTTATACAAGAAAAGTGTTCATTCCGAAAGGGCAACGTAGGATTTTAGAAAGTGTCCATCAGGAGTATGATCCATATTGTTCCATTTAAAGTTTATTTCTTTTTCTGTCAATTTATCAAGCTAAAAAATTAAAATTCAGAATTAAACACAACGTCATCGAAATAAATCAGTTAATTGAAATTCGCAAATTCCAAGAAACTTAGTCAATTGTAATTAATTAAAGTGACAGTGATGGTATTTATAATAAGCCTGCTATAGCATTAATTGATTTTCTTTTTATAATTTGGTCATTAAAATTGAAAAATCAGACAACATTTTCAAGAGTAGGTTTGTAGGTAGGTTACTAAACAAATGTTGATTTATTTATCAGTTCAGGTTCCACCACTTTTTCTTAAAGCCATTCACTAATATTAGGGCAACCTATTATGTCAATGTGTAGGTAGGGTTATTACATGTTAGGTTTTTCCACATCGATGGAATGCTTCTTCTCTACTTTGTGTATGCGAAATTACCACGTATAGTAGATCTGCAACCAACAAAATATCATATAATTATATAGGCGGGCTAGTAATATTATAGTTTTATTGTGGTTGTTGAATAATATCAATTATTATAAAGTCAGAATTGTTTCTTCTATTTTTTATATAATTACGAAGATTATGAAATACGGACACAATACGATATGGACACGGTGAAACATATATTTTTCAATATTTTAAACTAGAAAGATACCCGATACGACGAGATATGATTTTTAAAAATATCCGTGCATCATAATACACAGCATAAATATATAGCTTATTCCAATTATGAGTTGAATAAAAAGATTGACTTACGATTACAATAGAAAGTGGATATCTTTAAAAGAATATTCTTGTTCTTGATTCTTGTATGACCTCGGTATATGCATTATCGGTTATATCTATGCACTCATGGTTTCACATTTTATGTTTTAATTTTTTTTTAGGTTAATTATAGATGTGGCAGAATCTAAACCATTGAGTGTATAGGTGAGATCCAGACCCGTTGCACACAAGAAGTTTCCATGCTATTTTTATATACAAAATTTAGAAAAATTGTAATTTCACCCCCCTTAACTAATCAAAAAATTTCATCCTAAGTACATATTTTAATCTCGGCCCTCAAAAATTCATGGCTCCCTCCCTACTATTGGGGAAGGAAATATTAATAGAAGACAAACACTCCATATAATTGATGATAGTAACGTAAATACTAAGATATGACTATAGTCTATAGATGTCAAATAATTATTTACCAACGACCAAAAAAGAAAAAAGAAAAAAAAGGGAAACAATCATGACATGCATGTAAAATTTCAGAGTGATAAAAGCGAGTTTTTCCCATTAATAAAATATAAAGGGTAATTCTCATGTGAACAAAATTTATAACACGTTGACCATTTTTTGAGTAGGAAACTAAATTAATCAGAAAAAGCAATGCAGTTAAACCCAGAATTTGAAAAGCAAAAAGATAAAAGTAGAATATTTGAATTCAACAAAGCCCTTCAAGAAACTGAACTTAGTAACCAAAATAAGTAGCACAATGAATAATAATTTGGACAATAAAATTACAATAACTCAAAGCTTTTAATATCTCCCTTATTCTCCCTTTAGCCTTGGAGATGAAATCATAACACACGTTTACATTTTTGTTTATAAGTTGCTGAAAACTACAACAATGAAATTCTAGACTATGAGGATGGCGTGCTCGAGTATAAAAGTGTGAAGAATAGTTCAACTTCTGGAATGCTTCTGATCATTTCAATATACTTACTTCTATTGGATTCTGTAAGAAGAAGCTGATCCATATGAGCTATTCTTGGAAGAAGTCGAGCGAGTGGCATACCGGAAATTAAATTGTTTTCTCCACAATGGATGCTCAGATCTTCCAACACGACGTTCACCAGTGCTCTCAATGATATGTCGACAATGTTGGCAAATTCAGTACTGTCCACAGACAGAGAACAAAATAAGCAAGCACATTAATGCACCGCGAATTTAATATTATCGAAAGATTATATATATATATATATAAGAAAAGCTTTAGTTACGGATGATTCCCCAGGAAAATTCTATATTATCAGTCGAACCCCTCTTAACTTTGAAAACTAGCGATCGGCACATTTTTCACGTGTGCAAAGGGAAAAAAGTATATAAAGTTGGACTATGTATTTAATTCACATCTTAAAGTTATAAGTATTTATTAAAATAGTCAATATGAGTCTAATCTTTTTGGTATTTATTAAAATAATGCTAAGTGAAAAGTAATAATTTTAAATAGGGATAATTACCAACAATCCCCTGGGGTTTTCCTTAATACAGAAAGTCCCCTGAGGTTTCAGAAATTACTTGAGAGATAGTGAGCCTCAGGGGGAGGAGTTGGTAATTTATGAAGCCTCAGGGGTTCTCTTTTTGCCAAACCCGGAGGTAGTTGGTAATTATCCCTTTTAAATAAGATGAAAGTTAAATGATTAAAAAATAAACAAATCAGATTTAAAAATATATTGAATATATGAAGATGAGAAAGAAGAGAGGAGAAATTGATGAGAAAGCAAAAGTGGCGAATCATCGAAAATGGTGGGTTATGAGAGAAAGAATTAGAAAAAACGTAAAAGCTAGCTTGAGGGCCAATTCCTTTCCAAAAAGACAATTTGAGGGCCAATTTTTTCAATTTACTTAAAAAGATCAAAAGTAGTTACAAAGGACTCAGATGACACTTTACCCACACCCCTGAATCTGGGATCATAGAGAAGCTGTACAACTGGTAATATAGCATTTACGAGGGGTTTGGATGTAATTAACCATAAAAAGGAAGTAGCTATATTCATACCCAGCATAAAATAGATCTTGTGGTATTCTGATCTTAATTTGATTTCTAAGAAAGCATTTTCATTGTAAAAACAGAGTAAACTAATTATACCTTAATAATACTGCACGTGTTTCGCCCATAAGTAATTCAAATTTAGTTGATTGTGAGAGATCTGAGCTGGTTGAGGGGGCAACAAGTTTGTAGTCTCCAGCATCTCCAGGCATTAAATAACTCACCCAATGATGAGGGCATCCAGTCGTCATTAAAGCGTCCAATATGTGAATAATTGTATCATGTAGTACCGAAATATTGAAGAAATCTTTAAGTTGCTTTCTGCAAATGAGAAGCTAATTGTGATACAGAGTTTGATAATAAAATATAGACATGGCCGTTTAACATAAACAGAATTAGTCTTGCTTGACACCGAGAATAAATAATTTGAACGGAGAGAATTTGGGAATTTCTTAAATTCAAGACAGCAAATCCCAATAAAATTTCTTACCCCAAGGACATATGAAAAATCATCACAAGGACTCGTGCACTTGAATCTGGACTGAAATCATGTAAACATAACCAACTACAATCTGCTACCAGTTATACAAGTTCTTCTAACTCTGATCAATTACCAACATAATTTTGTCCAAAGTGGAAATAATTTAGAGTCTCATAATAAGTTCTCATGAGATGTACAGACTCGACCCAGTTGTATCTAATTCATAAACTAGAGCCATGAAAATTGACTAAGGTATTGATAATACCCTTTCTGGGCATCAAAAGAAATGAAATTTCAAAGCACCTGAAAATAAATCATATTTAGGATAAAAAATAATGCGCTCAAAGAGAAAAAGAAATTTGGATTCTCAATCGGTCTTGAGTATGTCACCTCCAAGGATCCAATTCCTTCATAATCATTTTCAAACATAGTTTTCATATACAAAATTTGATTTTACATCATGCAGAAGGCTGATTTGCGAGGGGTAACGGAAACTTAAGGCTGAAAAGAAAGGAGGCTTTTGTCACCAAGATATAGGCAAGAAACAGCAAGAGAAGGTGCAAAATGCCTTTAGCCATGGCAACATTTTAATTATGAAGCAGGAAGGAGGAAAATTGTACAGAAAATCAATTAACTATGCAACGAAGAAGAGAAAATGATTTAATTTATAGGATTAACTTAAGGAAAACGTACCAAGATATTATGTGCATTGACAAAATCATTTCTTTTTTAGAAGAGACCATGGACATGGGAAGGCATGAGTTTGGAACAGAAATTTACAAGCATTGAAGTTTGTGCGAGATAAATACGAATGAACTAGGTACTTCAAGACTAGTGAATGCTCAATCTGAACAGGAAGGTACAAACTCTGTAGATGGATTACCTCATAAAGTTTCAAAAACCAGAACGTGTTTTCATAAAGTTACAGAATGCATAAAAAGGCTATAGTTTGAAGACCTGATTTATGATTACAAGAATTTGATTATCTGTTCAGCTAATGTCTCCAAACCTTTTCTTTTTTGTTTTTGTGAGGGTGGAGGGTGGGGCATTTTCAGATACAGAAGATTAACATAGATACAGCCACATAATGAAGAAAATAGACAAAAAACATCCAACAGTACTTTTATAAATAAGTATAAACTCTGTTAAGCATACCCCTTGAGGACTTCTGATGCTGCTGCCTCTGTATCAGATATTAAGGCAAGAAGGCCATAATTAGAAAGGTAATCAGCATAGTCCAGAAACTGCTGTTCATCATTTTTGTCAATTAGTTCAGCTTCATCCTGTATGACATAGATGAAACATTCTTCAGAAATATATTGGAAGACCTGACCAAGGCACAACCACATTAAATGACAAATAAATACTATCACTGAATCAGAAAATCAATTAATAATGTATGGATATATTCATAACTATTGCTGTCAAAGAATTTTTCTACAGATAGCATCATTCTTACTAGCAATTGAGAACTTCCAAGACCTCGTGCTGTATCAATATACAGATGTCTCCCTAATATGTTGACTTGAACCCTAACATAGAGGCTCAGCATTGTCATTGCCCAAAGTGATGATACCATTTTCGTAAAACCTGAAAATGACAAAGCCCATAAGGACAGAAATGGTAAAAGAAGTCAAGAAAGTTCTGAAAAAATATTATGCATCATAGATGAATAAAAATAATTGATCCATACTCAGAACTTTGAGTCGATCCCATAATTCAAGTTTCTCTGTTGTAGTTAGAGTGTTTGGTTGACCCTTTCCTTGAATTAATCTCTCTGTCAAGTGTGTAAGGTCCAAACTCTCGGCTAATCGACTATCCAAGAAATGCATTACATGAGGAAGTGTGGTTGAAGCCGCTATCCTCTGAACGCTCTCGAAATGAGCTTGAATTCTATCAATCAGCCAAGAAATTAAACAACAAAGCATGTGAGCATTGAATTATCCAAAAATGCACAAGTAAAAGCAGGTTTTGAGGGTCTTCTGAGCTTAACTGGGCTTTAATGAGTTGCTCACTTTCCCTCTCATCTGCGAGTTGTTTCTCCAGATCACTGAGGCTTCGTTTTCTAACATCATAGAGCTTGTACAGTAGATATCCACTGCCAAAAGCTCCAAGTGCAACATACACTTTTCTCTTATGCCTTCTCCAAAACTCCCTATCATTACAAGAAAAATATGGCATCGAAGATCAAAGAACTTACAAAGTAAATATCAACCAAATAAACCCTTGAACGGAACACTCTTGAAGATAGAGCTGCCGCCCTTGCCGGAAAACAAAACCCAGTAGGGAAATTTGACAAACACTAAGGACCCACAAAAGGAAACGTGAATTTCAGAGACAAGCAACATTTAATTCCAGCCGAAATCCTTCTTTGTATGCATAATTGAGGATACAGTAGCATTTAAACAACTTAAAAATCAACACTGAAGATTTCAACCTCATATCATATCCACATACTTTATTAAACAGAAAAGGAAGAACAAGTACGCAAAAGAAATTGACTGACCACATTCAAGCTCTTTTATATGTTTCTTTTGTTTTGGATGTTGCGTTCCCCTTATCACCGGCCCTACAAATGGCCGGGCTTCCGTCTTTCTTCTCGCAACAGAAAAACACACAACCCAGCAAAGTGACCGTCCAGAGAGGGTTTTTGCCTTTCTGAAGAGCTAATGGTGAAATGAATTTCGAGGCAAATTATTTGCAACCTCACTGTTCTGAATTTTATCACAGCTCGGAAATCTTAAAGAGGGCCTTTGTGAAATAAAAGAATCTTGGTCCGGAGGATTTTTCTGTCTTCTCTTCGCTTCCTCTTTCCCTTTTCCTTTTCACTTTCTTTTTATTCATTTCGCCCCATAATTTATTTTTTGATAAATTTCTACCCCTTAATTTAGTAGGGTAAGCAATATTCAATTCTTTCTTCATTTTTAACATAAAAGCCCATGTGCAGGGCAACTGGCACCTAGATTATAGATTTGGAGGGAGGACTGTATTTCTTATCATATCGTAGATTTGTAGTTAGGATAAATAATATTTGCAGTAAAAATAATGCTTTTAGGTATGATTATGTAAACATATGTTCTCGAGTTTCCATAAAAAAATACAGAATATCGTATGTGAACTCACAACAAGGATTGCACAACTATATTTGGACAATGGTTGGTATTTTTTTTTTAATTTTTAATTTTGCAGTAGTCTAGGGCCTATACAATATTATTATAAGAAATCAAAAAGGGTAAAATTGAAAGTGCTTGTATCGGATTTGGTTTGAACGGGACAGATATCGAACGAATTAATGGATAGGCGACATGAAATCGATTTGCTTTGCCTAATAGTTGTGCCATTTAAATATTCAAGGAAGAGATTCAAGTTAGACCACTTAGCTAGCTTTCAAGATATCCTCCATGGTTGGGAAGACTGTCTCGTAGCCCATAGTTGTGCCATTTAAATATTCAAGGAAGAGATTCAAGTTAGACCACTTAGTTAGCTTTCAAGATATCCTCCATGGTTGATATCTTCCGAGACTGTCTCGTAGCCCGTAGGCACTTTGATAGAGAAAGAGGCTAAAGAAGCAATCCATAGGAAGATTTGGCACTACTCCATGCTGAACTTAAGACTCAGAGTTGTGAAAGAGGGCTAGGCCCCTGAAGGGCTTTTAGGGACTGGGAAAGACAGGTGGATTGTAGAGCTAGAGTCAATAGTTTTACAGGTTGATCGATTATTCCGTGTCCTCATGTCCGTGCACCACAGTAGTATATTAACCTCATATCGTCCATGCTGAGGTTTTTTGCCATGATTGATTCTGATTACTTGCTCTTTATATTGCATAACATTGAACTGCTACAAAATTATACAAATCCAACCTCAATAATACAAAATTATAGTTCCAACATCAATTTGTAGAGTAACACAAGGTATATATGACCTACAATATTTCATACCTGTGTTTAGTCGTCAGTATGCAGCATGGTCTTGGTTAAAGATAGAGAGCAACCAAATATGCAGAATCTGAATATCAAGCATATAAACTAGGAGGAAAAAAGAATTCGTACAAACATGAAATGTACCGACAAAAATACTCAAAATTTAAATAGCCAAAGCCTCAAAAACACATTAAAACACAGAGAATCCAAATATCCTTCTTCCATCTTTTTTAGATGACGACTTAAAACCTAGAAGTAAATTAAAATTACTGTAACAACTCGGACTAAATGGTGCTCTTTTTCTAGTAACGTCCAATACCCCAAACTCGAACAACACCGTCTGTATAACCACTGAAAAGGGTGCTTCCGTCTGCGCTCCAGTTCAGACAAGTGCAGTATATAATCTACAACAACAAACACAATTAACAAACATCAGATTGTTTCATAATAGAAGAAGATCGAAAGAGCATTATACCCCAATTCATCTATTCCTTCAACCAAGAACCCAGTAAGAAATTTATACACATTCAAGATTTGTAATTCCAAGATCAAAAATTGGAACCGAAACACAATACACAAGCTTATAAACGACTCAAATTGATTTTGTAAGGCAATTTGTCAATGCAATGTGATCTTCTATAATGAAGAGAAAAGGGAGAGGTCTTTCTGATGATTTGAAGTTTCTATTAGTAATTTGAGGAGCTTAATATAGAAATATAAAGTCATATCAGAGTCAATAACAACATGAATAAACTAATCTTCTACACTTGCATGGATAAATTAAGATCATACTACAGTAAATGCAATAAACAGCAACAAAGTCGGAATGAAATAGCAATCAAAAGCCAACAAAGCATCATCAAGAAAACAAAAATAATCCACAATTGGCTTACTATACAACAAAAGAACATAAATATATTTACTGCAAAGACAATTCAGACAAACTATTACAAAACATGAATTAACAAATGAGCATAACTGAAAATAACATGTACATAGTGAAGAGAAAACAAATACCTTGGTTTTCCCGGCGGCAGTTTGGGTGGCACCTTCAGTGGCCATCTCGCTCTCTTGCTTCAAATCAACCTTGAGATCCACAACAACGGTCTTGCTCTCCAAATCCCAAATCTTAATGCTAGACTCAGTTGCAGCGCAGAGCCAGTACCTGTTCGGGCTGAAGCAGAGAGAATGAATAATAGAGCCAGCATCCAATGAGTACAATTTCTTCCCCTCAGCCAAATCCCACAGCAAAATCACTCCATCTTTCCCACCACTGGCGCACAATGAACCATCAGGAGACACGGCGGCAGTGTTGACGTAGCCAGTGTGTCCGGCCAATGTAGACCTCAGCTTGCAATTCGTCAAATTCCAAATCTTAACAGTCCTGTCCCACGACCCAGACACAATGGTCGGCTGCAGCATGTTCGGCGAGAACCTCACGCAGGACACCCAGTCAGAATGCGCGTCCTGATCCTGGATAGTGTACTTGCACTCTCCAAGAGTGTTCCACAGCTTGATTGTCTTGTCACGCGACGCCGAAACGATCTGACGGTTGTCGACGGAGAAAGCGACGGAGAGCACATCCTTGGTGTGTCCGACGAAGCGTCGGGCAGTAGTGCCGGCCTGCAAGTCCCAGAGGCGGAGCTCGCCGTCCCAGGAGCCAGAGAGAGCGAACTGGCCGTCAGAGGAGAGAACGACGTCCTGAACGAAGTGAGAGTGACCAGTCAAACGGCGGCGGGCGACTCCGTAGGTCTTGTCCTCCTTGGTGAGAGACCAGACGATGATGGATTTGTCACGGGAGGAGGTGACAATCATGTCGGAGTTGTCGATTGGGGTGGCGATAGCGGTGACCCAGTCAGTGTGGGCACGCATGGTGCCGCGGAGGATGAGCTGCTCTTGCGCCATTGCTGATTACTGCGTGGGCGGCGGAAGAAGGGTTTCAGTGGAGGTTTGAGAGAAGAGAAGAGGCGGAGGTGGAGGTAATAGGAAGCCCTAAATAATGTTAACGTGTATATATACGGGAATTTAGGGTTTTGGAAGGTTGGGTGGGTCGAAACAACCGGGTTGGACTTAGGACTTGGGAGTCTCATTAGTTCAACTTTGTTAAATAGGATATATAATATTTATTTATGTTTTTTTTTTTAAATGTTTAATTTGTAAAAGAATTGGACTAAAAAAAGTATGAAGGTGTTTTAAAATAAGAAAAAAACTAAAATGCAAGAATATCCACCATATGCTTCTAGCTTTATATAATTTAATTAAGTAACATAGCAAAATAAAATACTTTTTTTTTTATTTTTGTGAAAAAAATCTTATTGTTTTTTTCGTTTAGAATTTACTTTTTTTTTTTTTTTGGTCAAAGTTTAGAGTTTACAAACAATCTGGAATGATTCTTCAAATGGCCTGGGAATCCTAGTTTGTAACTAAAACAAAATAAAAATCTATGTTCTTATTTCAAAATTTTCCTATTATTATGAAATAAATAAAATATTTATCACCCTAATCAATTTATTGGGTATCTACGATAACTAAGATTGTATAGATAAATAATTTGTAGTTAGATTTCAATCCAGTAATAAGGATCAATTACGAATATCCCCTAAAATTTACACCGCGAAAAACACCATGAAATATTTAAACATTATGAAAATTACTGATATTTGCAAACCATACTGAATACCCATAAAACAAATAGAAAATCGTTGACTCGGAGTGGTATTTGTACTTTTTCACGGTTTGATTGTATTTTTGGTAAAACGTTCGTAACTCTCTGTAATTTGAAATGCCACTCTCAATTCTCTCCTCCACTCAGAAGTCAGAATGCAACCCAACACCAAAAGCCCATTCATTACAATTTTTCCAAAAAAGACGAGTATATAATCAGAACTCATCATACATCACAGTTCAGAGTAGATACATAAATTGACAGATAATCTAAACTATTTTCCAACATATAGTCTGATCAATTTCTACAACTGACCTGCAAAAGAAATTTTGTATGAATGAAATGCACTGCGTTTCTATCTTCGTCTCTTCTTCAAGTTGTTGTAGAAATGAGCAAGAGTCGTATCATCGTCTCCGGTCTCAACTTCTAATGCCTGATCTGGACAACCTTCATCATTATCCTCTAAAACAACTGATACTGCATTTTCAGGGGCAATCTCCACCTGACATGAAGATGATTTATCTCCCAAAGGTATCGCACTTTCATTATCATCACCTCCAGCGTCAACTTCTAATGCCTGGTGTGGGCGATTTTCATCATTATCCTCAAAATTAACTGATATTGCACTTTCATTGTTGCTCACACAATTCCCATCAGGAGCAATCTCCACCTGACATGGAGATGATCTATCTCCCAAAAGTACCGCACTTTCCTTATCAACATCCACTGATGCAGAATCACTATTTTTACAAGTTTGTTGTGTGTTGTTCCTCTTCCTTTTTCGAGCTTTAATTCCATGAAAAGCTTCCATTAACGGCATCGAGTCGGGGAAAGGTGATTGATGATCATCCGGCACTTGTTCAGGGATTTTAGCACGTCTCCTCCTCGGGTGCAGCTTAGAAGGCTTCTTACTTTGGGTGGGATCAACACCGTCAAGCTCAGCACGCTCAGTCGTATTTGGATACGTGAGAGTTGGCAAAGAACATTCTTTGTCCGGATCAGAATGTGAGGGTTCCTCGGTATGTGGTCTGTCCACAGATTTTGATTTTACATTGCAAATAAAAACAGACTCAGACAATTATTCAAGGAAATTAAAAGAAGTAGAAAATAAGCAAAAGGCTAAAATTAGTATTTTTATGAAAAAAATCTCACAATGATTTTTTGAATAAACTGCACTTTAAGTGCCTTTCCCGTTTAAAATACTTAGTATACTACATTTTTAATATAACTTTCACTTTAAGTTATTTAATTTGATTTGCAAAACTGATTACTTTAATACATCAATTTTTGGGGATATATATACACAAATGAAAAATAATTCGCTTAGCTTTACTATAAAAATATACTATAATTGAGATAATTGAATTTGTTGAAGTCAAATAAAATAAAAATGCTAATTTTCATAAGTTAAATTTAGTCAAAAGAATTTTCTATCTGTAAATTAGCATTCAAAAGTTAAAATCAAATGATAATTAAATATAAAGAACTAATGTAAGAAATTAAGGGCAATTTGTCAAGGAAATGAGTCAAAGTCCATCGTTGTGCTTTTTAGAATGAAAAATTGGTGGAATGAGTTATTTCGTTTGATAGTTTAATTCGTGGATTTTTATTTCGTTTGATAGTTTAAGGGCTTCTTTTTATTCCCTAAAAAAGAGTGAGGAATTAAAAGATTGAAATAATGTAACAATTAACATACCTTGATCTCTTCCTTTCGACACGAGGTTTTTCCTTGCTTCCACCTCCTTTCGCACGGGAATTCCTATTTTCTTCATCATTGGACAAGTCAAGTGGACAAGGTGAAGAATTGCTGCCTGAAGGATCACCATCTTTCCTTACTGAATCTGAACTCTTACCCTTTCCTCTCCTATGCTTAGTTCTAATTTGCAATTTCTCAACCTCACCGCCATTTGTTAACCTCAGAACTTCATCCGAACAGGACTCACTGCTGTGGGAAAACAATTTTACGTCCATGCGAAATGGTAACAAGACATAACAACATTATTACCTACAAAAGGAAAAGCAAATATGGAGTCATACCTTGATTTTCTCTTTTTTCTGTTGGCATTATCGACATTTTCAGGTCCAGTAATACGATAAACTTCAGGTGGGGCAAGAAAGTCATTGGGTCCAAGAGTAGGTTTTTCTGACTCTCTATCAACGAAGTTTGATATTAATGCAGCTCTTTGTATCTTTCTAGCTGCTTGAAGCCGAGGCACATCATCTGGGAACAACACCTTCCATCTCCTAATAATTATAAATACATAACAACGAGAATTGGAAGAGATGAGATAAATTCATATATATAAAAGGGATAATTACCGCTAAACATATCCTGAAGTTTGGCCTAAATACACAAACTTCCCCTGAGGTTTGGAAAGTTACAGAAACATCCCTTGGCCTCTATCTTACACAAGCAACTATCGCCCAGGGGTAGTTTGTGTATTCAAGCCGTATGTCAGGGATATTATCCCTAGATGAAAATAGAAAAATGGAAATCAATTTAGTCCTATTCATACCTCCAACATTGATTATCAGTACGACGAGGAATACATGAAGCAACCTTTGACCAGCAATAACCATGCTCTGCAATAGCCGTTTCCAATTTTGAATCTTCTTCCTCAGTCCAATCAGCCATATTAAGGGAAGGATCTAAGCAGTTGACCCATCTGGAACCATCCAAGCCATAGTTAATGAAATTGCAGCTTTTGCTTTTATTGTAGAGAAAAAAGCTGAAATTTAGACACACTTAATGAAAGAATACCTTTCTCTGCATTGCACCTGTGTGCGACCGGGCACACACTTCGCTATTTTTTTCCATGTTCTTGGCCCAAAAAGTGTGACAGCAACTTTCAAACGTTTGTCTTCTTCTGCAGTCCATTTTCCAACCCTTTTCCTGGTTGGATGAAGCGTCTTCAACCATCTTCATTCCCACCATGAAGTTAAAAAACTTAGTAAACCATTTGAAGCAAAACAGTTGTATCAAGTCTTTCATTAATTTTATAAAGAACAAATATATTAAAGATACATGTACTAAAATCTCAGAGCTAAGTAAATGATCCTATAATAATGTTCAGAAGTATTTCAGAACTTCAATTGTAGCATGTTAACTGACCTATTAGAGCACTGGGTACCTGTTCGACCTTCCATCACAGAAGCCACAGTTTGCCAATTACTCTCACCATAAGTTTCTACAGCAACACGAAGCTGATTATCCTCCTCCTTTGTCCACTCTCTTTTGAGTATTGAAGCATTAAGGCTCCTTTGATACCGTGCTAAGCACTGAAAAGGTGTCCTATTTGTTTCCAGTGATGCAGCAATATCAATCCAGTTACTTAATCCCTTCTGTTGTATAATATGCAGAAGATTCTTGTCCTCCATTCCAGTCCATGGATCGTGATTTATCAAGGGATCTTCACAATTTAGAAACCTGTGAATTAAGACTTTAGTATACATGGATTCTAGTTTTAAGAAAGATTCCAGACAATGTTTGCAACAAAAAGAATCATTTTCTTAGGGAATTGCTCCAACTTACCTTGATTGACATTCTGCACCAGAACGTTTAAGATCATACATATGTACCAGCTGGTCCCAGTTGACCTTAGGCAAGAATTGTCTTATCTTCTCAGGCGTTATGTCGACATCTTTAATTGACTCCATGATGTTGTCAACATTATTGGAACCATAGCCTCCATTACTGCAAACAAATAAAGATATCAGAAGCCTGGAGAAAGTCAAAATTGGCGAGAACAGAAAGTCGGATGGTTTTTAAGTAGACACATATTCTTCCTCTGTCTCAGAAGAGTTCAAGTTAACTCAGTTTCATGCTAAATGTCATATATTATTATATTTAAGTGGACAAGAACATAGACGTAAAGCAAAACCATTCCTCCTTATATCAGTGACCACACTTCTTGAAGCAATTAAACATGGATAAGGCTCATGTGCGGTGAAAATGTGTACAAATAAACAAGGATAGAATCCCAAATATAATAGTTTTGGTTGTTCATGATTCCATAGAACTTATCACTACATACCTCAATGGCAGCAAAGTAATAACACAAAGAGTTACATTTTGAAGTATTATATGTCAAGTATTAGCAGAAAAGATAAATGTCATTTTGATTACACAAGGCTAGTGCAACACTTAATTCCAAACATACAGCAATATTTTAAATAATCTTTAAGAGTTTACATGACCTTTATAGATCTTATAAGCTTTTCTGCCAAAATGATAAACATCCAACACACTCAAAGAGAAACCATACCTGAGCAACATATCCTGGAACTGTTGTTTCACACCCTTCACAATATTTTCTCTCTCTTCCTTTGACCACTTCTTCCCACTAACTGAGACAGCAAATGCTTCCATTGCCTCCTTATAACTAGATACACATGAATTCTCAGGAGGCCCCTTATATAAAGCAGATATCTTTTTCTCACTGGACTGCAGGAGTCACAATTGTGTTTCAGCATCAAACTAAATTCCAATAACGACATTTTCTAGAGATAGAGAAATATTTAGAAATTGACCATCAATGACTTCATAAGGAAACACAAAGAAACAATAATACCCAAATATAAGAAGATTGCAATTTGCAACAGACAAAAAGAGGATCAAAACCTTCATGTTTTCCCTTAGTTTTGGCACTGATATTAGCTTTACACGAGCATCCTTTTTCCTCTTTTTACAATCAACCAGAGTTTTGACACATTGGATGAGCTTATTGAGTTCTTCAATCCTGGAGTCCATTTGCATCATTTTACTTCTTATAAGCTTCTGGCAAGATCTATTCTTGTTGATAGCATCAACAAAAACCAGAGCCGGCTTTGGCAAGTGAGAGTTTGGGTGTGGCATTCCAATTGTTGCATCATCACCACCTGGTCCATTCCATTCAACTAAATCTTGGCATGCTTCTGATTCTGTGCCATTAGGCTCACTTGATGTATCTACACAATTGAGAAACCCTTCTCGAGCATTAGTTTTCTCAACAAAGCTATTGGAAGTTTCCTTTTCTGAATCTATGATAGTACCACCCACCTGCACAGGTCTATTTGGAAACACCTCCACATTGTCTTTTAAGCCACCTGCACCCAATTGTGCAAAATAAAGAAGCTATAAGTTAAAAAAACCAATGCATATCCGTTAAAATTCGCAAATAAGCTATGTGATAAGTAAAATAGAACCATAACTATTTTCATAGATGCATGAAAATCATGTAAACCTAAGCACAAATGTTCCCAACAGCAACGGGCTTTCAAGTTTCAAGCAAATCATAGGATTTAGAAGAGATTTCATGTTGAGTATAATTTGCTGCTACCCCACGGAATCAAAATGAAATCTTTACATTTGGAAGCTACCCATGGAGCAATAGAATCTACTAACACCAAATCAAATTGTAAAAGAAATCAGATTTTCATATATCAAACACAGAATTGGAAGAAAAATATGAAATTCATTCTGATTTAATAAAGGGGGGGGACAGAAGACAGCATATACCGGCACTATAGGAGGCAAAACGCGTCAGAATAGCTCGTACGGTCTCATATTCGTCCTCGCAATCATCGCTATCCGACAACTCGGGCGGCGGCATACAGAGAGGCTTCCTATTTAGAGCCTCGTCCTCCATATCCGCAGAAACTGAAAAGCGTTTCTGAATACTCAGCACCATTTTTAGGTCATCCTCTCCCTCTCCATCCGATTCCGCCTCCGAAGAGGCATCACCACTGGCGGCGGCGGCGCCAGAGGTGGAGGGTAATTGAAGCTGGTGGTCTATATGATCTTTTCCGGTTATTTGACAAGCCCTTTTAAGCGCTTCCATATCTTCGTTGTCGTAACCGTAATCGTTATCGGAATCGGAGTTTTCGTTGAAAGGAGGCATTTCGAGGATGCCGGAGAAAAGGCTTTTCCCCGAATGTGAAGGGGTTAGGGTTTATTAATAAAGAAGGAAGAATTAAAAATTGAATGTTGAGTTGAACAGAGAGAATTGGCGGTAACGTTCTATTATATAGCGCATATCAGCTTATGATGTACCGAGACCAAGATATATATGCCAAACGGTAGGAAAAAGCTCAAAATATGTAACGCAATAAAAGTAGAATACATATTAATCGATTTAGTCTCTGCAGCATCTGAGTCTAGATTGAATAGAAAAAAAAAAAGAAAAAAAATTAAACCCTTTTTTTCTTTTTTTACAATTGACCATCCAAATAATATGAATCTTACAATTTATTGTCTCTAGCATAATATTCCGACAAGAAATTTAAGTGGTTGACAAATTCCGCTTAAATAAACGAAGACATATAAAAAATACAAAAGAAAATAAAAATAATAAATAAAAAAGAGGTCTGATAAAGTATATGTATATTTTTGAGAAAATTGCCATTTTAGTTACATAAATTACCTTTTTTTCTATTTTCGTCCTACACGTTTCCACGTTGGTCAATTTAGTCCTATAAAGTACAAAAGTTGGCCAATCACATCCCAATGACCATTTTGTCGTTATACCAAGGATCTCTTAGCGCCATTAACAATGTCACTCCTAAATTTTGATGGTTTTCCTCTGGATTTCGCCTTCTTTCATAAAATTTTTGATTTTTTTTTAGTTTCTTTGGGTGAATTTTGAAGACGGTTTAGGGATTTAGGAAAGAGTAAATTGGGTTTTAGGGTTTTAACACAAGGGTATAAATCTTTTCCCTCGAACCCTGATTTTTAACGGACACGTACGCCTCCGTTATCCGTTAATATTTAACGGAAAATGGCCCTTGGGACGTAATTGGCCAACTTTGTACTTTATGGGACTAAATTGGCCAATGTTGAAATATGTGGGACAAAAATAGAAAAGAAGGTAATTTATGGGACTAAAATGGCAATTTTCTCGTATATTTTTGCAGTCAACACTCAGTAATTTTTTCATGCAAATTTTAAGTTTCATGCAATTTTTTTATGAAATATTTTTTATCACATGGTGTTTTTGTGCTCATTAGCAATAATACAGAACACAAGGTTGTTGGGTGCAAATTAACTCAGAAAAAATGAATAAGAATAAAAAGACTCTTTCACGTCATCAGACATCAAGGTTTTAATGTGCAATTTACACAAAATTTTACAATTCTTGAATATGCATGCATAATTACAATGGCATCTCAAGGCTTTTGATGTACTTTGTAAATTTCCCTTTATAGTTGTTCGATTTCCTGGTTAATAAAAGGGGGGTCCTGGTACAATCCTACAGAGCTTTCCGGTTCGTTTTAAATAAAAATAAAATTACATATATACTTCTCCTATGACACTTGTGTATGGCATGAAACTACATCTTATAATGGAAACTGTAAACTCGTCTCATTTCGGCCTAGGGAGAGCTTTTAGACGGGTTCTTTTTTTACCCAATCCTCCGAGCTTCACGTGAGTTATATTTGCTCCTCCTCCTCCACGGTGTTGCTGCATCAATTGCCACCAGTGAGATTTTTTCAAACGCTTCTTCACAACCGCCTCTTTGCCCCGTTTCGGCTTCTTTGAGTTCTTGACATGCCTCATGAGACCTTCCACGAGCCCGTGAAAATGGTTCTGCTGATTTTTCTCATGTATCAGAGATTTTCTCGCCTTTTCAACAGCCCTTTCCCCATAAACCTCTCCCTGTCTCTTAAAATTATAAAGTTCCCCTTTATGTTTGCGTAAAGAGGTGTTTCTATCATTAGGATTCCGGTGGTGATGGTGGTGATGGTGGTGGTGATGATGATGATGAAAAATAACTGCCAATTTATCCTTCAGCTTCCTCCAAACGCCACTTTCTACTTTCTTATGTTTTATTCTTTTACTGCTCGAAATGGAAGTTACTTCTCGAGCTGCTTCACCACTAGTGGATGATGAGTAAACTTCATCATCGTTGCCACTATTGCTTGTATAACT
Organism: Verbena officinalis; assembly: GCA_958496215.1. Lineage (NCBI taxonomy): Eukaryota > Viridiplantae > Streptophyta > Magnoliopsida > Lamiales > Verbenaceae > Verbena > Verbena officinalis. The sequence continues at coordinate 7,179,214 of OY292385.1, forward strand.
GCTGTATACATTTTCACTGCTCATACTTGAAAATGAATTCTCTTGTCTATCACTATCACTATCACCACTCCTGGATTGTTGACTTCTCGAGTATGAAGAGCTGGAGTCGGTATTTGGAATTCCATCCTTTTCTTGGAAACGTGGGCCAACTAAAAGCCGAGACGGTTTTTCATCTAATGTAATTTCCCGCATTATTTTAGGACCTCGATGACGAGCCCATCTACTCCTTTCATACGAACTCCCTATTTTTGAAGCAGAGGAATAAGTGGCTGGGCAACCAAAATCTTGAACATTATGAAATCGGGTAGGCAGGAAAACATTCTGGCTCATTATCCAGTTTCCTGGTTCAAAATTGTCTACAATGACATTCGGACCATGAAACTTGTTCACTTTTTGAAAGTGATGATCATCATCTGCTCCAATATGGAATGCGGAGATACACAAATCAATCTGCTGAATTGCTTTGGAAGCTTCCTCAGATAAGCAATCAACTTCTCCACTCATGCCTTCAAAGCAGAATTAGAATTACACACTTTGGCAATATCAGCAGCAACCATGTTCTTCTTATTAATAAGGGATAATTACGAAAAACACCGTGAGGTTCACTTTTTTAAATCCAAAACGCCACTGAAACCTTGAAACCTTACGAGTACCCCCCTGAGTTTTTACGCCATTTACATTCTAACCTTGAAACATTACGAAACATACCCTGAGGTTTGCAAAACATTACGAATACCCCCTAAAACTAACGGAAATTTGTCAACTTCCGTTGACTTTGGGGGTATTTGTAATGTTTCAAGGTTTCAGTGGTGTTCGTGAATGTTTTGCAAACCTCAGGGAGCTATCCGTAGGGTTGAAAGGTTTCAGTGTTTTTTGGGTGAAAAACGCAAACCTCAGGTGTTATTCGTAAATGACCCTATTACTTAACAAGTAATAACGAACCAGAACCAGAACCAGTACCAGTCTTCGGCTGGCTGTTCCAAAGATAATGATCTGATTCATCATTTTGCTGATCTTCAGAAACTATGTCTGGATGTTGTACCGCATCATAAAACTGCGGTTCCTCTATGGATTCAAGCTGTTTTATGGTGTCTTTTTGACAAATTCTGCAACGTTTTGACTGTGTTTGCGTTAATCTCTTTTCTTTCCTAATATCTTTGTCGCTTTGAGTACCTTGAGCAGCATTTTTGGACAATTTTGGTAGTGTACTAGGTTGTTCCTCATCTGAAGGTGGAATCTGGAGGACCCTTTTAGTTGCTTCATCCAACAGATTCTTTAACAGAAGCCGGGCACGATCATCCAGCTACACGAATCCAAAAAGGAAATAAATATAAAAAAATATCTTAAATGCAAAAGGTTTTGATTTAATAAAGAAAATGGGACTTATTTGAACAGGAAAAGGAATACTAGAAGAGATGATTACCATCCTTCCCTGGGGTTTGGCTCAAATAAAGAAAACCCCTGACGTTTTAGAAATTACCAACCCCCCTGAGGTTTTGAGACTAATGGAAAAATTAACGGAAGATAGTGAACCTCAAGGATAGTTCGTGAACGTCAGGTGAGAATTGGTAATTTGTGAAACCACAGGGGTAGTTGGTAATTATCCCTAACTTAGAATAATGTCGATGTATACACAGACCAAATCGGAGGCAGCATATGAAGTTCCTTCTCCATCTTTCTTGAGAAGTTCATATAATCTTTTTAGGGCTTGAAGATCTGAGTCTGTATCCTTGACATCCATGATCATCTAAAAACAACAGAAATCAAACTAAGAACGATCAATACAACACTTTCAAATCCAAACTTTCAAGTATAATATCTTTTCTGAAGATATAGTATATGTGATTTTTCAATGATAAGACTACTGTACTGAAAACAGAAAGCATATCCAAGTATCCAACCTAACCCTCAAGTTAAAGGTTCCTCCGTAGAAATTTAATTATCAGGTTTTGTTCCTAAATTAGCAAACACAATGAATTTCATGGGCGATTTGAATAGAAGAAGCATTAAACTAAAATCAGACAAGATAAATCCTTTCAGATACTCAGATTTCAAAAACCCTTGATTTTATGCAGACATGCGGAGATCATTTCCCCCAATTCTGAAAAAACTTGTGAAAAATCTTTAAGATATTCTCATAAGATTTAAACAAGTTTTCCTAAAAAACCGAATGACGATGGAAATCAAGCGAAAAAAAAATAAAAAAAATCACTTCTCTTATCAAACCCATAAATCTGAAGCGCGGAGAATAAAGGGAATACCTGTACATTTTCCGGCAAAGAAAATTTCTTTTTTCTGGAGAAAAAGAATCTGAGACCCCGATGTGTAATAAATAAATAAATAGAACAGTTCATAAAATATGAACTATAACTTTTAAAATATATATAATAAATTGCGAAAAAATGGTGGAAGTTTCAATTTGGGGGACGTTGAGAAATAGCGCGGAGCGGCGGAGGAAGAGGAGGCCGGAGGCGGTTGTTTTCGCGGCACCTAATTATTTGATGAATTATTTTGGTAAAATTTCAAATTTTGTCACGTATGTTCAACACTTTCGAATTTTAGTCCTATTTAAGTTTGTTTTTTAAAGTTTATCCCCTAACTTCACATTTTGTGCAATTTTAGTCCGATCTTTTTTGACAAATTCAAAAATCGCCGAAACTCACCAGGAAAATCGAAAACTAATAGTAAAGACATTTCATCATAACCAACAGATTCTCCATATTATCTTGTGTAAGATTCATACATCACTTGAAAATGATTATTTCTTAAACTTAACCAATTTACAAGTGAAGTATAAATATGTGAAAAAAGTGAAAATTGAACGATTTTGAAAAATTATCTTATTCAACTGATGTGTAAATTTTGACCAAGACAGTAAAGGCAATTCATTGGATTGATCAAGAGTTTCCGTGGTGAGTTTTGGAATTTTTCCGGCGAGTTTTGAATTTTCCGATCAAAATCGGACTAAAATTGCACAAAATAGAAAATTCTGAACAGCACTTTTATAGAATGAAACCGAATTTGGCATACAAAGGAGAACAAAAGCACTTTTCGCCTTTTCCAAATCTCAAGCTAAACCTTATTGATTTCCCTATGCAGACAACTACTGAACTGAAAATAAAAAACACTGGAACATAAACTAGAAAATCAAAAAAAGTTGCTGCTTAATGCTTGTTCCTCTGCTGAAGCTTCTGAAACCAATAAGCAGACATCTTTGGGTACCTCTTGAGGGTCTTGAAATCAACATAGACTATTCCAAACCTGGATGTATAACCTAATCTCCATTCAAAGTTGTCCACAAATGTCCACTGGAAATAGCCTTCCACATTAGCTCCTCCGTCGATCGCCTTCTTTAGTTGAGCTAAGTAGCTTTTGTAGTAATTGATCCTTATCGTGTCGTGCAGCACCTTGGGAAGCGTGAGGTTTCCTGGTTGGTCCATTCCTGCGAAATTGGCCAATCGCGTTAGCGTTACACTAAGTTGAAATTTTAGTAATATTTTCACTATTTGTAAGAACTTTTGCTTTTTTTTTTAAAGTAACTTTATTTTAGGGTGAATTACATCCACTACCCCTGAGGTTTTCCTAATTACAATGTACTCCCTCTGTTTCAGAAATTTATTACAAAAAACTCCCTGAAAGAAAAGTGAAATGTTCGGGATTTTTTGTAATTTCTAAGAATACAGGGACTAAATTGTAATTAACTCAAATATCGGGGTAGTAGATGTAATATGTCCTTTCTTTTAGTAGTTAAAGTTGATACTGGTTTGAAATTCAAAGTTGTTAAAAGTTTATAGAAAGAAACTAAACACAGCTGCTAAAAGTTGGGTAGAAAGCACTTATTTTAATTTTTTTGTGAACAAGCCCAATATTTATGTACCATTTTCGGCTAAAATCATGGTAGGATTCCCGTATTTTTCTTTGATGTAGTTTACGGATTTGTATAGACCCCACGGCACAATGTAAAGCCAATACGAATGTGCCTGCAAGATGCATAAAATCAAAAGATTAATTAGTTGATTTGCAACAACAACAAAAAACATAATTTTTTTTTCAATTCGATTTTCTGATGAACTCACCCTTGGACCAATTGGAACTCCATGTCGATCATCTGCCAAAATTTTAGGACAAAAAGTTATATACTAAAATCATCATCTTAGATATAAGTTTATGACTTAGTATGGACAGGAGTGAAGTCTTTCTTACAAGCAAATCCACAATGCCAATCTTGCTGGTAGCTTAATCCCTTTGTATTTGTTACATTCGCGTCGTACATATAGTATGCAGTGTACTGATTGATGCCCACGAAATCAAATGATCCTTTTACCATCTTGACCTCTTCTTTAGTGAACTTTGGTAGTCTTTTTCCAACTATGTTCTGCATTGTTTTCGGATATTCTCCGTAAACGAGCGGATGCATAAACCTACAAAAACACCGAAAAAGTTCATTTCGAGGGGTACTTTTGGAAGTGGAAATTTGCAAGTCTTTTAGAGAAAAGGTATTTTTACCATCCAATGTGAAAGTCTCTTGCCCTCTGAGCAGCATAATTGTCTGCTTTCGACCTTGTATGAGGCTCATACCAAACGAAATCCAACAGAATTCCAATCCTACCCTTCTGTATTTCCTGAAATATCAATACAAATTTTAAAATGCTGATGTTTCCTTAAGTATTTTCTCCAAAGACTGAGAGAGAAATGAAGGATGCTTGTTTTTTAGTGGATTTTCATTTAATACCCTGAGTTTTGGTGTAATTACAAATTAGTCCCTCTTGTTTAAAAAATTACAAAAACACCATTGAGTTCATCATTCATGTAAAGCCTTTGTTGGAATCTGGCTATGCTCAAGCAATCAGAAGGTTCATGTCTTCTGTAGTCTATCGGTCTAAGAGTCAATGCGGTTTAAACTTTCTTTGCCACGATTTTCACTATTTTGCATGACTATTGAAACCTCGGGGTATTTTTTTGTAATATCTGAAATAACAGGGACTAATTTGTAACTACATCAAACGTTAGGGGTAGTAGCTGTAAATTGTCATTGATTTCTTTTATTACCTTATATTTCTGGCGATATCTCTGCGCAGCAGCTGCGTGGCATAAAATAAGATTATGAGCAACAATATATGGCTCGGTTCCAGAATTGCCCTCAGTGCAATTTCCATAAGCTTTAGAGCATCTTCCTGGTGCAAAAAATCCATCATCATATCCAAGTGCTGCTACAACTCTTGGCTCATTGAATGTCTGCCAGTTCTTCACTCTATCACCAAATGTCTTGAAACAGAATTCAGCATAATCAGCAAAATCTTTCCTGCATTTTAAAAAAAAGGATGAGAAAGAAAGATTACAAACTCTTACTTTCAATGCTATGATAGTCATTAGAGGCATGTTAAACACTAGGGCAAATTACACTTACACCCCCTGGATATTTGCTAAATTACAGGCTGTACCTCTCTTGTTCGAGAGATTACTAGTATACCCACTGATAATATGTTAACTGAAAATAACCCATGACAGCTCTGAATATTTTTCTCATCATAAATAACACATTAGCAAATTGCTCGAACAAGAGTGGGACAGTCGGTAATTTAGCAAATTTCCAGGGGGTGTAAGTGTAACTAACCATAAAATTGAAACTTACACTACTTCACGACCTAGCCACCCGTTATATCTGTCTTGCAGTGCTTGAGGAAGATCATAGTGATTCAGATTAGGATAAGGAGTGATACCTGCGAAATATTTTGCATAAATGCTGCTTATATTATGTACTTTGATGATATTAATTTATGAAAATTAACAAGAATTTTGCTTATTTTTACCTTTCTTGAGCATGTAGTCGATTAACCTGTTATAGTAATCAACTCCTTTCTGATTCACTTTTCCAGTTCCATCTGCATTTGTAAAAGAATGATGGAAAAAAGTGATTTATGTACCATTTGAGTAATTTTGAGTTAATTGAAAATAATTTGATATTAAATGTTTACTTGGAAATATTCTGGACCATGAAATTGAGAACCTGTAGGCATCAAAGTTTATCTTTGCCATGAGATCAATGTCCTCCTGTGCAATAAAGGGTTAATTACACTTGACCTCCCCTTTAAGATATAAATTTACAGTACTTGACTAGATCCCTCTTAAATCTTTAAAAAAGTGAAGAATTGACCAAATATTATAAATAAAAATAAAAATAAACATGTTGTTTTTCTTTTGGTAAAAATTGGATGGTCCCATCCCATTATTTTCAAATTGTGTCCATATATTTTTATTTGTCCATTGCGATGAAAACGTGAATAAGGTTGCTAAAATATCAAATTTAGTTGAAATTTCATCATCACTTAGGTCATTCTCAAAAAATTCTCAATCAAAGATTAGTAGGGGCTAACGCTATGGACCAAAAGATAATAAAAATAAGAAAACAAATGTGTGTTGGGGCTCCTGCTCTTCTAATTCGGTCCATAAAAAAACATTCTAAAACATTTAGATATGGATCCCTAATGTTTGTTATATTTACATTTTGGTCTGCTTAGATGCATTTATTACATTTAGGTCCCTATACTGGTCTATATTTAGTTAAATTTAACGTAAAACGTGGGTCCCTAGATGTAAGCAACATCCAAAATCATTTAGTTTACCTTATATTGCATACATTTAGGTCTCACCACCGATTTAAAAACAACTGTTGACCAATTTAGAGACCTATATGTAAAAATATTGATCAATTTAGGAACCTATATAATAAATGCATTTAAGTGGATCTAAATATAAATAGGGTAAACACCAGGACCCAAATGTAATTCGCCCTATAAATTAAATAGTCTAAATTTCTTTGTAAGTATTTTGGTCCAATCTTCCCAAACAGAGGACAGTTTGATTAGATTTTTTTTGTTTTTTTATTTAGATGTTTTGTTTGAATACAAATGCTAAAAAACAAACTCACTTTGTATTTGTGATACTGGTCCACTGACACTTCCCCGGAGGCATTGTTTGGCTCACGTCCTGTTGTAACCAAAGGTAAGTGAAAAAATTCACCAACTAAAACTACACTTCTATTAGATATTAGATAATATATTTTAAAAAAGAATAGTTTAAACATGTTAAGAAAACCATTAATGCACTTTATGATTTATAATTCGGGATAATTAAATTCATATACTATGATATTTAACCTAATTACACAAACATATCATGAGATTTGAAATATTACAAAAACATACCCTATCAAAATAAATTCATTAAGTTCGTTGAGTGGTTAGATTCATTTCGAGACATTCATTCTGTAAATTCTAATTTTCTTTTTTCTCACAGAAAAACCAGGAATATAATGTGAAAGTATTCGTTAAGGTTTTCTTATATCAGTTCGAGTTCAAGGTATATTTTTGTAATTTTCTAAACTTCAGGGTATTTTTTGCGTAATTAAACAGAACTTTGGGTATATAATTGTAATTATCCTATAATTTAAAGTGAATGCACAACAAAATAAAGTTAGGTATGATTAGATACTAATCAATTACCTGGTGCTTTGATGAAGGTATCCCAAATGCTGGGTCCGCGGCCGTCCTTGCTGGCCATCCCTTCGACTTGGTAGGCGGACGCCGCCGTGCCAAACACGAAATTCTTGGGAAAGGTGGCTCTGCTCAGCCCGCCCATGTCGAAGCCCACGGCGGTTTCCGGCGAAACGTTATTTTCATGATCATCATTAGAAAAGCAGTGAGCTAAGGATAAAGTGCAGAGGAGAAAGAAGAGCAATGCGGCTTTTCTACCCATCTTAAGTAGTAAGTGGAAAATAAGTGTGATTGTTGCAATGAGTATAGTGTGAAGTAGTGAGTCAGGGAAACGCTATCTATTTATAGCCCGTGAATTATTACAAGTTAATGGCGATTGGTCCATGCAACAGACGCTTTAAGGGGTTGTACCTTTGGGTTTATTTTATATATATAGGTCAAGGTTGAAGTAAATGGAGATGTAATATTTTTTAATTGTGGCTGAGCTACGTACAAGTGAGGTATTCACTTACACTAATTATTTTATAGTATATAGTGTATTTTTTATTCGGTAACCTCCTAAATATTTTGTAATGTATACTTTAAATTAGGTGTATATCCATAACTTTAAGGTTCTGAGTTGTAATTGTCCGAAAATCTGTTGTAATAGTCTGAGAATCCGCTTGCAGATATTATCCGTTTTGGAAGAACCTACAAAGAATGCACTTCACAGTTTTAAAATGAGCCCACAAGTTAAAGATATTCAACCCTTTATAAAGGATGTTTCGTTCTTTTGATACTACATTACTCCTGACTCATAGTTTCTCTCATGTACTATGATTACTTTCTTAATTATTGGTGCTAAATTTTAACTGAGTGAGTGTTCAATTTAACAAACTTTTCGAAGATACCCTAGATCAGAAAATGCCACTTTTTCCATAATTGACCAATTTATTTGGACTTCTTTGAAAGTTCTTTTTTTTATGCATTCAAAAGCTCTCCATCTTCAATTTTATCTAAACTTTCCTTTCATTTAATTTGTACAAAGAAAGATTGTTTTTTCATAATTCATCTTATATGTCTATAACAACCGATTTTGCTCGAATTTAGCCCGATTATGACCGACATTTTCAATTCTCCCTCGAAATACACCAAATAACCAACATTACCAATAAGGCAATCGATCACAACCATCAAATTTTCCTATCAAATTTTCCTTATTATATATGTTAAGATTCTCAAAACAATTAAAAGAGATAAAATTCTTAAAACCGTCAAATTTTCACAATATATATCTATTTATACTTCACTCGTAATTAAAAATGGACGATTTAGAGAAAAAAATTCATCAATTAAGTTGGAAACAATTAGGAGAATTTAATGGTTGTGAAATAGTGTTTACATGTAAGTTTTGAATTTTTCTATTGAGTTTTGATAAGTTCGTGCAAAACTAGAAGTTACAGAATCACTTATGAAAAGCAAACTTAAAAGAATAAAATTCGAAAATGGTAAACTTATATAACGAATTTTTGCAATTATTCCTTGCATTCTGTTAAACCATCTCACATCGAATAATCAAAGATGTGGGGTTCACTATATAATGGTTTGACAAACCTTCCCTTTTGAGCTTGTTTTTGGGGGTTGAGTTAGGTCAAGGTCCATTAATTCAACATGGTATCAGAGCGGGTTCGATTCTCGGCCTGTCTCTCCACCCCTGCTCCTCGCAGATATCCTGCAAATCATTTCATGCTCCAGTTTGTCCCGCATATTTTGCGGCCCTGGGGGTGACGAGAGTGTGTTAAACCATCCCACATCGAATAATCAAAAATGTGGAATTCACTATATAATGGTTTGGCAAACCTCCCCTCTTGAGCTAGGTTTTGGGATTGAGTTAAGTTAAGGTCCATTAATTCAACACATTTAATAGGGAGTTTCCAAAAACTATATTTTATCCACAATATGAATGATTAACAACTTTCAAAACTAACTAAGATAGTACAACCTAAATCTTGAACTTATAAAATAAAATTTTCTATAGTGCCTGCCTTCTATTTTATGTGTTTGATATGTGTGTGACATACTGACATGTATAAACCGGGCGTGACGAGTTAGCATTGGGTCATAGTCAGAAAGTGTGTGCATATTGTGTGATCTATCTAACTAATTTTATCAACACTGACTCTGGTTATTGTCCCTGCCTGCCTGCACCGCAATTCTTGCGGATATCACCTATCTATACCAAATAAATGTGCTTCCTATTTTAGCAACTACATGTAATTAAACAAGAAAATAATGAGTAGGGCAATGATTTTTGATTTTCCCCATCCGAATTATAATAATTTTTGAACATTCCAAACTTTTATTTTGTATAGTTTGCTACACGAACTACACGAATTTTTATAATTTGTCATCTCAAACGGAAATATTCTATCGGAAGATTATTACATAGTTTATGTACGGAAGATTTTAATTGCTTTTTGGCAGGATAACGAGGTCCAGTTTTGTACAATAATGAAATGGGTCCATTCAAATTTCAAGTTGCTGGGTTTTGGTCCATCCTTTTGGCATGCGGGCTTTCAAAAGAGGGGTTTCACGTGATCCTCAGGGCCCAGTAGCCGAATACGTCTAAAATTACACTCATATTAATAAAATCAAATCTTGGATACCTAAATGTTGATGAGATCAGATAGTGATATTATTATTATCACCAATTTACCAAAATAAAAGTAGGTAGAAGAAAACAGGAAAAGTTAGCTAAAAACCAAAAATTCTATTATCTTTATGAGTGGGCTTTCCATGCATTATCAGCCCATATTATTTTCTGCCTCCAGATATCTTTCTTTGTTCCATGGGCTTTTTATGCAACTAAGATGGGCCTTTCCCACCCTTTTTCGTCGGACATCTTCCGGAAGTCAGTGCAGAGCAGAAGAATATCATTATTAGGAATAAATATAGTATTGGGTTAAAGAAAATTCGGTCAATTACCCAAACCTTAAAGTTTAAGACTCTTGCAATTTTATCATCGGAATCTTGCAACTTTACACTTAACTTTGAGAGGGTTATTTGTAAGATTTTACAGGAGTATTACATTTTTATGCTTCAAATAGAATATTTGTAAGATTTCAGTTTACCAAGGGATATTTGTAAGGTTTCAAGATTTCAATAGTTTTTCGAACTTTTAATCAAATCTCAAGAGAGTTTGTGTAATTATCCCAAGAAAATTTCTATTTCAAGAGAGAAAAAAACACTAGAACGCTTGATCCAATGATCTATTTACACTGCCAAAAACGAACAACAAATACACTAAAGCTGAACCAACAAACTGCTCCAAAAAGCACTTTTGCCTCCACACTAAGCAATGAATCAAGTTAACAACATCCACATTACAGAACAACTACTAATACCAACTGAACAACAAAAAAATGCTCATACATAACAAAGAAAGTGGTAGGAGACACTGATAAATGCATACTTGCAGAATTGTTGAACAAGATTGGTTATTGATTTCTGAAGAATCAACTGCAAGTGGCATTCCATCACTGTTCAAACTGCAAAATGCTGGATTAGACGAATCGTCTGTGTTCGTCATAAGAGCCCTCAGAACAGCAGATACAGTGTGTATATAAGCAGATCGATCTTTGTTTAGGAGCCAACTTAGACCCATTAATTCACAATCTTGGTTGTGCATTTTGCTTGTTCTTTCGGTTTTGTTGCTTTTTCCAGATTTATCACCGTTGAGCTGCATAAATTTATGGAAAATATCAAATAAAAATAAGATCCGGCCAAACCAGTGTTAATTCTATGATATCTAAACAACAATTAGGTCAAGATCAAGAGTTTAAGTACATCAATGAGTATTTAAATAAACATTTTCAGACCAAAGTTCAAAATGAACAAGGGCTCATGGGATAATTATTTTCTGGTATTTAAATAAATATTTTCTGGTATTTATTTTTTTACAAATATGGCAATTTGAATTGAGAGAAACTGAAACCCTTGAGCTTGGTATATTATTAATACTCTACCACCCAGAACTCAACGGTAGATGCGGTTCGTAACTATATTTATCTACTTTTATAAATGCAATAATAAATATTTTTACTTGTTTACAGATATTGCAAGAAATAATATCGAAGGGTAATTATAGAAAAAAGAGAGGGATAATTACATCTAAACCCCATGGAACTTTAGGAAATTACAAGTGGTGATCCTCTCAGTCAAAATATTATACTTACACCCCACACGAGTTTCGTAATTACACAAAACACCCAAGAATTAGGATTATGCTATTTTTTAGATGACGTCATCAAAAATGAAATAGTAGAATATCGAAAATACCCTTGACATGGTTTTGTCCTTGAATTTCACTTGGGGGTGTTGTTAATGTGTAATATCACAAATTTCTATGGATGATATATGTAATATTTTTTTAAATGCAAGGACACAACAGTCCATTCACAGAAAAAAGAGAATATTCCGTTAAATTTCTAAAGATACCCTAATGACCCCTATCAGAATCCTAATTCTTGAGTGTTTTTTATAATTACGAATCTCGTGTAGAGTGTAAGTGTAATATTTTGACTAAGAAGGTTACCACTTGTAATTTCCTAAACTTCTATGGGTTCTAGATGTAATTAACCCAAAAAGAAATTCACTTTGAAAAATGATTTCTTGCGACAAAAGTGCTATTACGTTGTGTACCATTTGTAATTATTTGATGTTCTTAAAATATTTGCTTCTGAAAGTCCTAAACAGGGTTATAAAAAGCAGAATTTAATATCAGAAAGACATGATTAAGCACAAAAAAAAAATGATTACGGAAACAGAAAAAGCCAAAAGCGGGTCGCTTTTCAGAAAAATGAAGAGCATGTGACTCCCTCGGTGCAAAAGCTAAAAGCACTTTCGCATATTTCCAAACAATTTCAGTGCGTGTTGTCTGTGTAAAGAAAAGAAATGAGCGAAACGAAAGCATACTCACCAAATAAAGGCTGTTTAGGCACTTAGAGCATCCCCCAAGCCCAGCACCACTAAATCCGCCGTTGAAGCAATCTCTCTCCAGCTTCCTCACAGCCTCGCCGCCGACCAATTTTCCGCGCGAATTAACCCAGAACGACTCGGGGCAGCTGAACGGGTGCAATCTGATCCCACAGTAACAGTAAACGACGTCGCACGTCTCGTTGGGCCTGCCCAAATTTATGCCTCTGTTTCCCAACGCCTTCTCCAGAGTGTCGACGCAGGTCTCCGAATCGTCGGGAAGTACCGGCATGTCGTAGGACGCCGTTTGAGGCGCGGCCCTGGTTGTTGTCCGGAGCCCGGTCTTCGAGTAGGCGGAGTAGAGCCAGGCGGCCAAAACTGGGCAGCAGCGGGTGCGGTGGAGCTGATCCGAGTAGGAACTCGGATCGGGTTTGTGATGGTGTTTGGAACCGCAAGCTGATTTAATGCCGTGGAAGAGATCTTCGGGGAGGTCGAGGGGACAACCGGCGGCGTCTGATTGCTCCGGGAAGGCGGGGATGGTGGCGGGAGGGGTCTGTGGAGGGCGCTGGAGGATCTGGGTTTGGACGGTTGCCGGGTCTGGGTCGGGTAAAACGGGTATCCCGAGTAGTGGTGATGGCAAATGGAATGTGGTGAAGAGGAAAATGACCATGAACATGATGCTCTGGGCCATGGCTCTGAGAATTGAATGTTCTTGGTTATTGAATGAGAGAGATGGATGATGGAACTGAGAATGTTTTGGGATATGGAGGTTTAGAATGTGATGAGAGAGAGAGAGAGATGGAGTGTGTGGACTGCTTTTTGAGAAGGTATTATGGTAAAGTTGGCATTGGGGAAGATCGAAATGAATTGAGAAGGAGATATAAGGCAAATGTGGGGTACGGGGTTTTGATAAAGTTTGGTTGTTTGTTAGTATGAGAATTGAGATATGTATATGACTTTGGGATTTGCTAAAATGGTGTTATGAAATAAATGATTCTTGTGTATACTTTTGAAATATACATATAACAGAATCAACCCTTGTATAATGTGCATATTTTATTTTATGCCAATAGCAAAATATGATGTTGTCATAAGATACGACATGATACGGACACAGTAACGCGGATTTTCCATGCATTAGGGTATCACAGTGAAGGTGTCCTAAACCCTAAATCAAATTCCTTCCACAACCAATATGAGACAACTTTTTACTTTAGGGTATCACACTAAAGGTGGATCGTGTATTAAAATTCAGGAGATTTACTAATTTTCAAAATAATAGAGATTAATTTATAATTATACCAAACTTCAAGTATGTTCGATATAAATTTCCCAAAATAAAAAACCAAGTTACATCACTTAAAAGCAAACAAATACAAATAAATCTAGGCTCTTGCTCTCTAATATTCAAACATAAGTCTTGTTACAATCTTACAATGATGTGTATTTTGGGTACTTGTACTATGTTTGTTTGTATCTTCTTTACAAGACATCCGGAACAATTAACTACAACAATTAGATTAATTTAAGCACACATAGGAGACTAAAGTGCAAGAGCAAGAGTATTTAATAATATCCAACTTTGGATGTGCTAATGCTTGTACAGGACGCAAGTGTTGGAGGTTTCATTTATTTTCACTTAGGGGGAGGTATTAGTAATATTTGGTGAAATTGGACTAGGATTCTGAAGTGGTGGTTATACTTACTGTTAATTACAATAAGTATGTTTGTGACTGTAACTCATTCTAGTTGAGTAATTAATAATGACACTCCAAAAGGGTGAACAAAAACATTACTATTTACTTACCAAATGGTTGTAGATGGATAGTAGTTCAATTATAATTTTAGCTTGCTTTTAAACTGCCAATGAAATGGTTGCGGATATTAGTAGTTATATTTCATTTTTGCTTCTATCATGACCCTGATCCGAGGCCCGTTGAACGTGATTATAAGCTTCGAATTCGTTGAGTGTAACATGAAATTCGGCTTGAACCCACTACTCAATAAGATATTCATTGGTTACACTTGAATTCATTCTACTTATAAACTGAACCAAACTTGCATGACATAGCCCATGATCGATCTGCCAGTGGAGACAGTTAAATAGATGGCTCCTACGCGCGTAGCACTTAGCTCCGCGATATTTTAAACTTACATTTATCATTCGATTAATCAGTACTTTTTCTAAAATACAATTGTGACATTCTATAGTAGATCTTCAAGTTCCAACATCTGAACCCTGATTCTTCAAAACCAAAACGAATTAATGCCCTTTATTTTGTTCTTTGATAGTGTGTGACAGACAGTATATATTATCAATCAGGTCTGAACTCTGAAGTTCATGAGAATTATAAAAAAAAAAATGGTCTGAATTTCATGAGAATATTATGACCAATTTAAATGAGTTGTCATCTTAGGAAGAAGACATAAAGTAATGACAATATTAGCCCTTGCTGCTCGAGGGAAATATTTACATTTCTTGGCTGCAAGCATCACAAATTATCTTGTCACCTCCATTCAGGGGGCCAGGGGTACTATATATGTACAGCCCAGGGGCTACCGCCCCCTGAATTGTTTGTATTTTTCTTTGTCTTTTTGTTCCTAGCTAGCTCTAATATATAAATCTTCTTCACAAATGCTGTACAAAATTGACATGAACTGAATGGTCATGGACTGATAGTGATGCACACAGTGAATCTTATCTTTTCTGCCCCATCAAAAATCAGAATAAATCATAAAATATAAGAGGAAAGAAGAAAAAGAAGCAGCTATTGAATTTTTGGCTACTAAACCGTATTTATATACATCACTTATTTCTTACTATATATAGTTAATTATGAGTAAAATAATGCTCCACAAACACTATAGTTAATTATAATATGATCAAGTACATGTCATATATAGAGTATAGACCATAAAACATTTTCATGAAATAACTACCATCACAAGAAATACTATATAAGGTAATCATTAAAGTTTGAATCAATAGCCACCAAATATTACTCTTAATATAAAGGTACGAGTTCGACTACTCAAAATTCGAAAGTTGAATTAAGTAATATATAAGGTAGTAATTAAATAACAGTCCATTTTTCTAAATTATTAATTTCAACTTTGGAACTGTGACGTGACATTGAGAACAAATCACATGGCTCATCGACCTGCCATAAATTGGATTATTATTTATTCTTCTTTTCTCTTACCCCACTCTACCTATAATATATATCACAATAACAAGTCACAACATTCATAAATATGGCCCTTTCTCACAAACAATTGCTCGTGACAATATGTCTGCACCCAATCAAAGCTCTTCATTTGAAACTCCACTAGTAGTTAAAGCTTACATGAAAACAGGAATTCTTGGGTAGCTAGAGACTCGAACTCCATATATGAACGATTAAGCAGTTACAAGAATCGTATTTTACTATGTGATATATCAGTTCTTTGAAAGTATATATTTATATGCATGATAAGTGTAACATACTTATAGTCTAATTAATAACACTGTTTTGAATGAACTAGATTCGGTTAGATATTTTCACGTCTAAAAGAGTTAAAACTTTGTGTTTACCCTAAAATTAGAGTCACTTAGAACTTAATTTCCTTCCCTATCTTCATCATTTTGGATAGTGAGAGCAGTTGGTTTGCACTTACCCCTATTATCTTGATAAATTTCACACTTTACCTAGTAACTTAGACAATTTCATTGGTTTACACATAACCTACATTTTAAGAAAGCACTTGGTTTGAAGTGTTGGTTGGTGTGATTTGTGAGGTTGTGTTGTTGGGATTTTCTAACTAATCAAATTTGAGAATTAGTTTTCTTAAAATATATTTTTGAGTTTTTTTTGTTCTTGGTTTCCCACCTAATTTTTTTCGAGTTCGGGTACTGCGTAGAATCAATTAAGAACAACTCTCCCAGCCCAGTTTCAAATTACCTATGAAAGTGCCCAAATAATGCACCAAATTTCATAATTCGCCTTCTCTATAGGCTTTTAATATCTTGAATTGTTGCGTTGGGAATTGGGATTTTGGATCCAGTCCAGCTGGGCTGGCCCAAACCCTATCTCATGAAATTGTTTTATCATTTTTGAATCTTTACATAGAAAATTTTGTGATTTATTCTTTTCTCCACGTTATTTGATTTCTCGATTTCTTAATTTGGTGCATGAAGTCAATTTCCCCATGATTTACCACAAATAAACAAAAAAATCTTGAAGAAATTCTTTTAAACCCAAGAAAGTAATTCTACCACAAAATCGAAATCCACTTCAATATATATACAACAACATTATTGTCCCCTCCAAAGTGACCATGTTCTCCTGCATACCACTGATCATACACTAACCAAATTGATACATCTCTATAACTACAACAAATTTGATCCCCTCATCAACAGTTAAATGATCATAGTTTAAAAACCTCTCACAAAACTATAACAAATTACATTCTCACAAAAATCTATCAAAAACCTCAACATGTTGGTAGATCACTCGGAGGCGGCACCAAACGCTGAGACGCCTCCTTTCCATCTTTCACAACGAACCCCAAAGCCAAACCCCAAGACGTATGCTCCTCGAGATGACAATGCATGAACCAAACTCCCGGATTATCAGCCGTCAGCCGTATTGCCGCCCATCCCCCCATTGGAACCGCCACAGTATTCCTCTCCGGCGGGTCCACCAAATTGTAACCCGGCGGATCTTTCTCGACATCGAAATTCCCAAATCCTCTCCCCACGATAAAGAAATTGTGTCCATGAATATGAATCGGATGGTTTTCCGGATTCAAAAAGTTCGTGTCTTGTAGTATAATCTCGAGTTTCGTTCCGAATGGGACTTGGAGTAATTTTGTTCCGAATTTGGTGTTCATGTTTTGTGTAACGGGGTTGACGCCCGTGTAGTTGAAAGCAAACGGTGGATTGTCCGGGAAATCATAGGAAAGTGATTCTGTCTTGAGATTATGGTAATGTGACTCGAGTATGGAGATTGATGGACGAATAAAGGATTGATTATTCATCGAGGCGTAAAAGCGTTTATTTAAGTACCCTTTACACGTTTGATTAGCAGGACAATCTTGGAGGTTTAAGCTAATTGTTGTGACGACACGTTTATCGATCTTTTTAGGGACTCTGCAAGGGTAATCTTTTGAATTGAGGCTTTTGAGGCTGTCCAAGAACTGTGTGGCAAAAGGGGTGTCTTGTAATGAAGGTAGATTTTGAGGTAAAGTGTAATAAGGTGGAATGATGGGAGTGGTATTATTGGTATTTTGGTATTTCAAGAAGCCAATTGTGGTGGAATTGTCGAATGGGAAAACTGAAGTGAGATAAGGCCTAGCTGCCATAACAAACATGCCAGGGATTTGATCAGCTGTGATCAACGCATTTGTGGTTTGGCCTGGTGTGATCATTATGGCTGTTGTGTTGAAAGGTTTTGTGTAGACAGCATCGATTTCGACTACGGTTAAAGTGTGGTTAGCAATTGCAAGGAAGAGCTCGTCATTTAATGCAGCGTTTATGATTCTTAGCAGGTAGGTTTTGCCAGGTTCAACAGTTTGGATGAAAGTATCTGCAAAATATTGAAATATTAAAAGGAAATGAAAGTATTAGATTAATTGTTATGATGGCATTCGGTTTCTTTTTTTTGTTACCTTTGTTGGAGCAAGGGTATAAGGGCCCTGGTAAGCCATTGATGGTGTAGGCATCTGAAGAATCAGGTCCACCACCATATAACATCATCTCCCTTTCTACTGCTTCAACATCTCCATTCCACCATTCTCCTTCATTTTGATGCACTTAGATAAGTAAAGAGTCTCCACTGATTTTCAAGAATATCAACAAAATGCATTTTCGAGGAAATTGACTACTTTAGTTTTTCTATTTTTTTTTTCTGATATCGACGTTGGCAGATTAAGAGATCAGTTAAAAAGTATTTCTGATTGCCTGAAATTCAAAAGAAACCAGAAATTGTATGCCAAGTATACTGTTTTCTAGTCAAAGATTCTGCAGGCAATTATAATTCCAAAAGTGCAGGTGAATAATTCCCAGGTTCCCACCATTCTCACATGCAACATAGAAAAATAAAAGGGGTCAAGCCCACATGGCGACATCTTTAACCACATCCCGTGGTCATTTCATCGGACACCTTCGTTGGCACTTTTAGTCATTTCATCGAACACCTTCCTCAGTATCTTAATTCCTATCAACTAATCCAAATTATCAATTCATGTCCAGAAAACCCGAATAAATGAAAGAAACACAACCTCGACACCAAATTAATGTCCTTTCTTATTAATTTATTCACATTTTCCAGCTAATAATAACACACATAATCAAAGAACACAGTAGAAACCCAACTTCTCTCAAATCAAGCACGTCTATAAACCAAAAGCCGATTCAAATAATTCATTAAAGCATGCATAAGGACACACACACACACACACACAATAATTAATAAAAAAAAGCAAAAAAAGAAAAATTAGAAATAATAATTACCAAATATGATAGGAAATTCAGCTTCGACTGGTCTGGCAGAGAACGGAAAAGGCATGCGAGGATAAATGATGAAAGCGCCATGAACAGAAGCACGTTGCCAAGCGAAATGAGCATGCCACCAAAGCGTACCCCTCTGATCAACCACAGTGAAATTGTAAGTATAGGTTTTGCCTGCTCCAATGGGGCATTGTGTTATGTATGCGGGTCCATCTGCCCACCCTGTTCTTAGCTGCCGCACTCCATGCCTAAAGTATACACACAGCATCTCATCATTTCTGAACAAAAAGCTTCTATATGATCTCAAAAGTTCACACTACATACGAAATTCAACTTTTAGCTTCAAATCTTTTGTTATATAATCATTTTATTTTATTTTTTATTTTTATTTTTTACCAAAATTATGACTAGCACTAAATAAAAGGGTAAAATATACTCGGTTTAATATCATTTTTTTTATACTAACTATATCTTAGTACAATTTTGTTACCAAACTAATTATTATTCTCAATTTTGGTATCATAACTTATAATTTGTATTAATTTTGAGGCATTCGTGTCTGAGCTATTAATTACTAATAATAGATAGTTAATGTCCAAAATCCGAATGTACCAAAATTGTACTATTACGGTAACAAAAATGAAAATTTCCTAATATACTCCAACATCTCATTTATTCTCTTAAGAGATCACTAAATTACAACTGGCCTGGTAACTTTTTTAGTGAAAAAATTACTGTTTGAGGAGTTTATAAATTACAAAGTAATCCAAGCATCTAGGATTTCGTTAGTATATTTAACAAAATATGTCAAATTAATTGGAATCAGTCTATAAACCCTAAACGGCTAAACCTATTTTAAAAATATTACATGCAACCCCCTCTCAAATTAATATATCACAAATAACATCCAAAGTAAGAATTATATTATACAGGACAGATCTATAAAACAACATTTTGCTATAGTAATCTTAGGGATATTTTGGCCATTATAAGTCCAACGTTTGCTTACATCAGCAAAAATTTGATGGAATCCTAACTCAAAGAGATAAACTATTATGAACTTTTTAGTGGATATGACAGTAATTTTTTATTTTTTTTACTAAAAGATTACCAATTGTAATTTAGGAAACTCCAATGGGCATTGTATATCTATTACTATTAGTGAATGAGTTTCTAAGTATAGGACAAAGCTTCCTCAATGAACTATTTGAAAATATTAATTATATGTATTTATTTGTTATAATTAATAATAATTATTTTCAATTATAAATTCACGTAAGATCTTTCATTTTGCCCCCCATTGAATAGTACTTCGTGTTTGTTTTATAATATAGTTTAATTAATTAAATTATTAATACGTCCATGCATCGTAGGACCAATTATCTTTGGTGTGCTTTTGAATTTCACGTCATGATTGGGATTCTGATACACCCCATCAACGTATATTCGTCGAATTCAAAATAGAATTCGAGAAAGACAATCAACTTTTCGTGTTTTGACTTTAATAATTATAAATAACTTTTAATTGTTTAGAAAAACCAAAATTGTTCACATCTTGAGTACGTGTAAATATATATTTCTTTATTTTAATTAATTAATAATTTATTCGATATTTCTTTCAATAACTAGATCTAGCGAAAAGGACACGTTATTTTAATAAATTATTATTTCTGTTCAATATCATAATTCTCATTTAATTTATGATTATTTTTGACATTCAATCTCGACTTTAGAATTTAGGAGGTGGAAAATATTTTTTATAATTTTAGCATGCATGATTAAATTATTTAACATGTAACGAGACATGTATGATGGCATGCACCTAGAAAGAGAGTATTGATTTAGCCAATAAGAATAATTAAGAATTTAAAAAAGAAACGAATTAAAATAATAAAATTAAAAGAGAAGAATGATAACATCACTTGATACAAATTATTCTTGGTAAAAAAGGGAGATTCATGAGAAACAAAGAAATGCTAATTTGTCTGCTTAAGTCACTATATATATTATTTAATTTCAATTTCAAAATAAATAAATAAAAGTGGGTATTAGAAACTGAACAACAAGTATTATATTAATATTCAAAAACCCATAAAAATATTTAATTTATTATTTATATGTAAATTCTTTAAAACCCAAAAAAAAATCAATTTTCTTAACCTCAATTTAATTAATTTTTTTTAAAAAAATCTTATTTACAAAAATAATATATATACAAATTGAACTCATCAGTGAATGGAACCATTGGGGTTTGACCCAGTGGTCACCAGATATTACTTCAGATGTGGAGGTTTGGGTTCGACTCCTTGCAATGACAAGGATCGAATTTAAAAAAAAAAAAAAAAAAAACTCACCAGTGAATGGTAGTGTTTGATCTGGGAACCCTATTAGTGACAGTTACCAAGACATTATCACCTTCATGAACAGCAATATTTGGCCCTGGATATTTCCCATTTACTGTCAAAACTTGCTTTCGGTGGCAAACTCTTGTTACACTCTTCCACTCAACCTGCAAAATTCATCCAAAACATTAAACACACACACACACACCCGTTAGTATAGTGTCTGTACGTGTGTGATATATCCTCAATATCCTATATATATGTATATGTATAAGTACTAGCTAGCTAGAATTAATGGCTTACATTGAACTGAAAGTGCTTTGTATTGGATGATGATGATGAGGCGGAGGAAGCTGAAATTAGCACTACTTGCAATGCAAGTATGGCAACAATCAAGAGAAGTTGGTAAAATATTAAGCTCCCCATTTCTGTCAAACTTTTCTTTTTTAAACTCCTCTAATTGATGCTGATCATCATCAGATCGAGTTATATAGAGAGAGAGAGAGCACTGCTTCTGTCACTAACCCCGGCCTTAAATACCAAAGGTCCCGTATTTCTATACGGGTCGACCGGCATCTTTTTGTCACAAATACATAAACACATAATTATTAGCTAGGAATAATTACATTTACACCCCTCGATTTAGGAAAAAATACAGCAAGAACCCCTTACCAAAAACAAACCTCATCATCAGTATATATAGTTGTTGAAATTTTTCGAAAATATTTGGAGGTTGGCCGTGTGAGCATTAATTTTTAGTTATTTTAAGAAAGATGTGAGCTTAATAATGTTCGAGCAAATCCTCAGTTGTTACCTTAATAAGATATTTTTAAGAATGAATAATAATATTGTCGACCTTTCGTTTACTTGTCACTATTTGAGGAGACCGGCCGGTTCAAGGAATCGATCATTTTGTCTCACATTTTGATCCCTTTGGCTTTGTTAGTATGACTAATCTGCAAAATTCTTTTACGGACCGAATCTGAATAGCACATTTAATTGCACCAACGACAACGATTAATTCGATCGGACAACATTTTATTTAATCTCACAAATTAAAATTGAATGAATTAATTATTGCCCTTGACCTCAACTGCCCTTAAATATTTTGGGGGTGATCATGATGCATTTTTTAATTTATACAAGTTATATTAATTTACTTTTGTAATTTTATTTTATAATTTAGTCCCATTTTTATTTTCTGTCCAATACTTAATAACTATGATGCATGGATACTTCTAAAAATCATGTTCTGGTGTGTCGTGTCGTATCCGACACCGTGTCAGATACTCGTGTCGGACACTTCTCTAATGTAAAATATCGGGAAAAAAAAATCCGTGTCTCCGCATCCATGTCGTGTCATATCCGTATTTCATAACTTAACAGACTTCTAACCAAAGTTGCCAAAACAAAACATATAATTATCGGACCAAAATTACAAAATAAATTAATTCAGGTATTTCCAATTTTAGTATAGGTCCTGCTTTATTTTCAACTTATATTTAGATCCCAAAATTAAACCATAAGAGCATGTTATGTTGTGTAGAAAACAAAAGGAAAATGTATTGAAAACGTTAGGCAGGCGAAATTCGAAAGTGATGTTTGTTAAGAATCAATAACCAATTAAAATGGAAAAAAGTTAAAATCAAGTTTTGAAAGTTAGGATGTTTTTTTTTTAACCAGAACCGGCCTAATAGGCCGTAGGGTTAAAGAGGCCCCCACCTCATATATAATCACGTAGGAAAGTTTACAAAATACATCAACAAGATGTTAACACACCGTAGAGTTAAGAGGACCCATTCATAATATAAGCTCAAATCAAAGAGTTAAAAGGCTCCTTAACTTTTTATATATATATATATACTTCGTTTGAGCCATTTAGAACGAAAATCTAAGACTATTTTCATTAGAATAACTCTATATATTTGTTTGAGCCAGGTGACTATTTTCTATACGGGGCTGATGATGATGATGATTTAAACTTTCCCCTGGCGGGTTGGGCAGGCCAGGCCAGGCCGATGTTGCATAGTTGTAAAGAAGAGAATCCTTAAGCGGCAAATCGGAAATTAAAAATAATGGAGTTAAAAGTAATTAATTTATAAGAGAGAATATTATCATTACTTCTTTTATCGTGTTTTTTAAGATTGTCGACAAAATCTAATGTCTAAATCAACTGGCAAGTACAACTTGTGTTCTTTATATTAATTTAATTGTCAAATTGATCGCTCTATTATGCTAGCTAGTTTCATTGCTACAGTTGTTATCTTTGTTTGATATATTAAATTATTACCAGACTTTTCCTCTCCTAATTTCTTATTTTTAAATAAATATATATAACTTAATTTTTATACTAATCTTATGTAATAAAAATATAATCTTTCTTACAACTTCGAGCCAGACATTCACTTCTTAAATGGGCCAAGACCCTATCAGTGAAGCCCATTGAATATCTTTACTGTAAGTCCAAATAATAGGCCCATCAAATCTTGACAGCAAAAACCCAGAAAGAAAGAAAACCCCAAATAGGCAAATATAGAAAAAGGAGGAATGCGTTATGCGCGTAATGGCGAAGTCCTGCAAAGGTCTTGCAACAGAGCTCGCAAAATGTCTTTGTGATTCAGATTGCGGTAAGGTATAAATGTTTTATTTAACTGGTTGAAATTTGCCTTCCAATTATACTTCTTTCGTTGAGTTCTATTTTGATATTTACTTATACTGGGATGTTAAATATAAGGTTGGCGGGTTTTGATTTTTGCAAATTGGAAGTTTTGACGATGAGACAATCAACGAATGTAGGTGGGAACTGGCCGTGTATGGAACATGCAAAGGAGAAGAGCCCTGAAATTTCCAGTGAGTGTGTGGGATTATGGGAAACCTATCACTCTCTGTTTTAATGCTAAACCCAGTTGAAAACAAGTTAATTCATGTTATTACCTTGTTAGGTTTTCTAAGTTCGTTTGCTCAGTCCATTCATTAATGAAATGAAAATCTCATTTCTGGAAACATGCATTACAAACAGCTACACACCACCGCTTTACGGTCACTGCGAAACAGAACAAGAATTCATGGCCATACTGCATCACCACCGCACCAGGATACGATCAACTTCTTCAAACCACCTACCAATAAATCATTCTCAGAGCCTAGAAGCAACAAATTTACAGATTCAGACATAGTGAAATGCAACATTGCGATCACAAATCACATGCGCAACGGCCAATGTGATCCCGCTTTGCGCTTGTTCAACTCAATGCCTCGCAGAACTTCAGTGTCCTACAACACTATGATATCTGGGTACCTGTCAAATTCCAAGTTTAATCTGGCCCAGAAGCTGTTTGATGAAATGCCGCAAAAGGACTTAGTCACTTGGAATATTATGATCAGTGGGCATATAAAGAACAAGAACCTGGGCAATGCCAGGCGGTTGTTCGATGAAATGCCCGTGAAGGATGTTGTTTCATGGAATGCAATTTTGTCTGGGTATTCACAGAATGGGTTTGTGGATGAGGCAAGAAGAGTTTTCGATATGATGCCGGAGAGGAATGATATATCCTGGAATGGGATACTTGCTGCTTATGTTCAAAATGGGAAGATTGAGGAGGCAAGGAGGTTTTTTGAGTGTAAAGAGTGTTGGGCTGTGGTTTCGTGGAATTGTCTAATGGCTGGGTATTTGAAAAAGAAGAGGCTGGTCGAAGCGAGGGGGATTTTTGACCGCATGCCGGTTAGGGATGAGGTATCTTGGAATACAATAATTACATGTTATGCCCAAAATGGGAAGATGGAGGAAGCAAGAAAGCTGTTTGAGGAGTCCCCAGTTAAAGATGTCTTTGCATGGACAGCAATGGTGTCAGGCTACATACAAAATGGGCAGTTGCATGATGCTAGGAGGATTTTTGATGAAATGCCAGAGAAAAATGTTGTTTCATGGAATGCAATGATTGCAGGGTATGTGCAAAGCAAGAACATGGATTTGGCTGGAGAGTTGTTTGAGTCAATGCCTAGTAGGAACATTAGTTCCTGGAACACTATGATAACTGGTTATGCTCAAAATGGAGATATTGTTCATGCTAGAAACCTATTTGATAAAATGCCTCATCGGGATTGCATCTCGTGGGCAGCAATCATAGCAGGCTATGCCCAGAGTGGTGATAGCGAGGCAGCATTACAGATGTTTATTGAAATGACAAGATCTGGGGAGAGGTTAAACAGGTCTGCATTTACTTGTGTTTTAAGTACATGTGCTGATATTGCTGCCTTTGAGCTTGGCAAGCAAATACATGGTCGTGTTGTTAAAGCAGGATATGAGTTTGGCTGCTATGTGGGAAATGCTCTTCTTGCCATGTACTGTAGGTGTGGAAGCATAAACGAGGCATATGAAGTGTTCAAGGGAATCGAGGATAAGGATGTCGTCTCGTGGAACACAATCATCATTGGTTATGCAAGACATGGTTTTGGCAAAGAAGCTCTTGACCATTTTGAATCCATGAAACGAGCATTTATTCAACCTGATGAAGTTACCATGGTATACTTCTTAAGAGGGTATTTGGCTGAGCTTATAAGCTCCTTAAAATGGCTAATAAGCAGTTTGAGAGTTTATAAGCTCCTCCTAAGTGTTTGGTAATATCTTTAGTGTAGGAGCTTAAAAACTCCAAAATAACTTGTCTGGAGCTTATAAGCCCTTACAGACAAAAGTATGCTTCAACAACCTTTTTATAAACCAGCTTATAAATTGTCTGCTTCCAAATATTAAAATGGCATGAATATACTTAATTTTCTTTCATTATGACATTACTATCATCTCAAAAAATGATTATTTAAATGAAATAAATTTAATTTATTTTACATCGTTATTTTACTAACGAGAACTTATATGCTACAAAACATTTTATAAGCTATTAGATCTTCTTTTCTCCAAACACTTTTAACAGCTTATTTATAAAATAAAGGGCAGAAGCATATAAGCTCTAAAAACATCTTATAAGCTATTCCAAAAAACGCTTAGCCAATCGCCCTCTTAGTTATGGATTTCTTTGTTTCTTTGATTTCTGTGTTGGTTTTATGTAATTGTTGTTTCAATTTAGGTTGGTGTTCTGTCTGCCTGTAGTCATACCGGCCTGGTAGACAGAGGCAGATATTACTTTGATTCCATGAGCCGGGATTATGGCATAGTGGCAAATTCGAAGCACTATACTTGCATGATTGATCTTTTAGGTCGAGCCGGGCAATTAAACGATGCTCAAAACCTAATGAAAAGCATGCCTTTTGATCCTGATGCAGCAACATGGGGAGCTCTTCTTGGTGCCAGCAGAATTCATGGAAACACGGAATTGGGAGAAAAAGCTGCTGAAATGATCTTTTCTTTGGAGCCATGGAATGCCGGTATGTATGTTCTTCTTTCCAACTTATATGCAGCTTCCGGAAGATGGGTTGACGTTAATAAGATGAGATTGAAAATGAGGGAAACGGGAGTTAATAAAGTGCCAGGTTACAGCTGGGTCGAAGTTGCAAACAAGATTCATACTTTTTCTGTTGGAGACGAGACCCACGATGAGAGTGATGGAATTTATGCTTTCTTGGAAGAGTTGGATTTGAGAATGAAACGGGACGGTTATGTTTCTGCTACGAAATTGGTTCTGCATGATGTGGAGGAAGAGGAAAAGCAGCATATGCTTAGGTATCATAGTGAGAAGTTGGCTGTTGCGTATGGGATTATGAAGATACCGAATGGGAGACCTGTTCGTGTTTTCAAGAACTTGAGGGTTTGTGAGGATTGTCATAGTGCAATCAAACATGTGGCCAAGATTGTGGGAAGATTGATTATCTTGCGTGATCCTAACCGTTTTCACCACTTTGAGGGGGGTACATGTAATTGTGGAGATTATTGGTGATATGAGGAACTTTTATGGCAAACTTTAGGGATACTGTATGTATCCATTCCATCCTATATTATAAGAGTTAATTTTGATCAAGTTGGGTGATGCACATGGATAAGATGATCAATGAGTGTACCATAATGTATAAACTCAAATATCTTACAATAAATTATTTGAAGAGGTCAACTTTTCTTCCGCACTTGTTGCCTTTGCTAATTTCTTACAACTTTGGCTTCTCTAAAAGCACTTTTTTGCAAACACCACTAAAACTAATGAACAGTCTTGTACCGCTTTTGCAAAAATAAAATGAGAATATCATGTGTTTAGAACCAAAAAAGTGAGAAATGATTCATTAACTTCTCTTTTACAGTTGAAAAGTAATGGATCACACAAGTTAGACAACCATCATTGCAAAAATCAAAAGAAGCTTTCAAACAAGAAGCAAACATATTACAAATGGAAAAAAGATTGTAGTCACATTTGTACAAAACCGAATTTACCATTAAATACTTAAGGTTAAGATGGAACGAAGAGATGGTACATCTGCTCTTCCATCAACCAATCCAAACGATAGAAAAGCAACTCTCAGTCCTAATTCTATAGATGCTACTAACATATATTGTTTCAATAAGGATTGACCACTTGACCTAATACAAAAAAGGGATCTTACAAATAACCTTGTAGATCCACATAATTTAAGTTAGAAACAACCCAACTAATCAAACTATAAGAATCAAGCGCGAAGAGCAGCAACTTTCTCGGACAACCCATCAACCTCTTCGTTACGCTCTTCGATCGGTTCTTCCTGGCAAACAAAGCATAACAAGTTAATTATGTGGATGAAGGAATCAATACAATATTACCAATTTACCCCTCTACCTATGAAAATTACAGCGATAACCCACACATTATGAACTTCACCTGTGGGTGTGAGTGTAATCTTCATACTTAGAGAGGTGCAACTTGTAATATAGCATCTTTAAGGCATCTCGATGTAATTAACCCTAATAATGAATGCAACAAAATTACCTCGGTATCTTTGTTCTGTTGAACACCAACACACTTAGAAGCACTAATACTTGCACTCTTTAACAAGCTACGAGAACTAATGTTTGTATATTCTGTTCCTTCACCATCTCGAGGAGGACTCTCAAGAGTAGAAGCAACAGAAGCTGCAGCTCGCTTTTCAAAATCTTCTTCTTTTTCAGCTTCATCTTTCGGTGCTGGGACCCGCTCTCTGTAGCCACATTAGAAGGTTTAAAAATAAATATAATTGCAAAAACCATAGTTTTTATTTAATTGCAAGAATTTAATCATTCCTGCAGAACTAATGGACTCGCTGCTAAGATTTTAACCAGACAAATGGAAAATGAGATTAAAAAATAATTATACCTTGGTAATGAAGCATGTTGCCTTTGAAGAGGAGGAGTGCTTCTATCACCTTTACCATAGTTGTCTTCAAGATGGGCAAACTGTCTCTTGAAACGATCGACCCCACTAAAATATAAAAAATAGATGATAATGAAATGTATCAAAAAGATCTCATTGGTTAAAATTGAAGCACCAGTTTAATTTAATATCCAGCATGCAAAATGAGGATTGAGGCCTAACCTTGGGTACATAAAGCCACTAGTCTGATCTCCACCACGGAGATATTCCTGAAGCATCTGAGGATGATACTCTAGAATCTGTTCGTTTGAAATTCGTTAAAAACTGAATAAAAAAGAAAAACCCAATAACAATAAAGAAAATCAGGAAGCAAATTTTTACCTCCCTATAAATCAGCTCTCTGACATCATCTTTAGTCAGTTTTCGCCTCTCAAATTCAAATTCAAGCTTTGATATGGGCTGAGTTGACGGTTCACGGTCTACATTTGACAGCCCACTAAAGTATGGATCAAATAATGCCTGAAAAAACAACAATCCAGAAATATGCTGATCAGATAGTAAGAAATGAAAAAAAAAATAAGATTTATAGGACCATTAAAATTATAAATTTACATCTTCAGCACTTGGTCTATCTTTAGGATCAAATGAAAGAAGTCGTTCGAGTAAACGAAGAGCCAAAGGATCAATATTAGGGAATTTCTGGGCAAATGGAATAGCTGGCTTCTTCCTCATGCTGCTGAGATATCTCCTCGCCTTTTCATTTCTGATCTGCCATTATATTGTTTTCAAGAAAACTATGTTACAAAAACAAAAGGTAATGCCCAAGAAAAGCTAACTGATTTCATTAATAATAAATTAAATATTAAATGAGTAATTAAACTGGATAAATTAACTAACCCTTGCAATTGTTTCAGGAGGAGGAGTGCCGAGCAAATCTGTCATTAAATCTAACTGATGCACAACATTTTTACCAGGAAACAAAGGCTTTCCAGTTAGAATCTCAGCAAATATGCATCCAATACTCCAGATATCTATAGCAGGTGTGTACTGCAAACAAGAAATACCATAAAAATAGCATCAAGATATGTACAAAATATATATAAATATATACTAACATGAAATACTACAGACTAAGATGAATTAGACAGCAATTGTAAAAACGTTATAGCCTTACTTTAGAGAAAAAGGAACCACATAACTCAGGAGCACGATACCATCGAGTTGCCACATAATCCTATTAAAGAAACGTATAATAAAATCAAAATGTTAGGACGAAGAAAACTAAAACTCAGAAGAGAAATTACAAAAAAACTCCAAAAGTAAGACTTACAGTCCAAAATATTGCTGATGGAGCGTCATTAAACGAAACACGTGCAAGACCAAAATCACAAATCTTCAACTTACAGTCGGCATTAGCAAGTATATTCTTTGGCTTTAAATCCCGATGAAACACATTTGCTGATAGAAAGAAAACATAAATGTGAATATAAATCAAGTGATATAATATTAAGATAAAAAGAAATGTTGCTAAAGAACATGAGACGACCTGTGTGAATATATTTCAAGCCACGAAGAAGCTGGTACAGGAAGAATTGATAATGCTCAGGTGTTAAGTCATCATTTGCCTTAATTACTTGATGAAGATCAGACTCCATTAATTCAAAAACAACATAAATATCTCGAAATTCTCTCCTAGAAGGAGGAAGCATGATGTGTTTTATTTCAACTATATCAGGATGGCGAAGCAGACGAAGGAGCTTGATTTCTCTGAGAATTCTTGTGGCATCAGAAACATGCTCAAAAACGTCATTGATCTTTTTTATTGCAACTCTTTCTCCAGTATGAGTATCAATTGCAGAACCTACAACACCATAACTACCTTTGCCTACAACTTCTTGAACCTGATACCTACTCGCCTCTCCATATTCAGTAAAGAATTCAGTTTCCAGATTACTCTGTCAAAAAGGAAAAAAGAAAAAAAAAACAATTGGATTTGTCATGAATTACCAAATTTAGTCAAAGTCAATCAATATAAATGCCATAATCGGAGAATCCGAGGGCCCATTCTTTTTTAACTGCCAGACGGGCCAATTATCATCCTTACCATCATGAATCTGTTTTACTCTAGTTTGCCAATTGTAAAAGATTTGAACTTCAAAGATTTCTTTCTACACGATCAAATTTCACGAATCAAATTAGAAAACAAGGATCAATCAACCAAATGACCCGAGTTCAGATCACATCCCACAATCACACTAATTCAAGAGCAATCACAGATCTACCCAATGCCCATCACAAAAGGAAATCATAAAAAGCAAAAAAAAAAAAAAAAAGATTTTTTTTTTCAAATAGAAAAAAAGAAAGACGAAACTGCCCAGAAAAGGTTAAAAAAAAAGGGGGAAACGTAAAATGCAAACCTTTTTGGGATCCATCGATGAAACTGGAACAACAAAATAATCCCGCTTAGGGACTTTGATTAACTTGAGCCCGGAAATATCGAAATCCTCAATGATTGTAAGGCCGTCGTCTCCGTCTTGTTTAGCAGTGGAAACTACTACATGCGGGTTTTGCTCATTGCTATTACTAATATTGGAAGAAGCAAAAGAAGTATGCGTGACAGATGTTGAGCGACGTTGAAACCAGCGACGAACCCCATCCACGAATGTCCCACCCCCCATATAACTGATTCCACTTCCTTTTCCTCCTTTTTCTCCGATTTCGATTCTCGTCTCTCTTCCACTCACTCTTACTTTCTCTCACACACACTCGCTGCGTGTCTCTCTCTTTCTATCTCTGTGTGTTGTTTTTCTGCGGAGGAGAGAGAAGTTTTCTTTCTACTCTTAGACTTTGCGAAGTCCTCATTCCGGCGATCTTCAATTTCTAACATCACATAATAATAAAGTTTTTATTAATAATAATGTTTGTAGTATTTTTTTTAATATTTCTTTTGCCGCGTCTACAATTATTGCCTGTTTCTGCCATGATACTTTAAAATTACAAAATAATTTAACCTAAAATAATTTGGTCAATAATGTTTTGAGAAATTCTATTAATTTTGGAAATGAAATCTGGAGATTATTACAAATGATAATATTCCATTCCTAACAATATAATTACAATAATTTTTATTTTGTTTTTGGTTCTAAAGTACATTTACAAGATCTTTTATATCCAAACTATGGCGATTTTTGCATTTTACTATTTGAACTTTTATTTTTTGTAGTTTGCTTCCTAAACTACATGAATTTAGCACTTTGCCATCTCAATCGCCGGAAATTCCACTAGAAAATTGTATCATGTCATATGAGAAACATAGGTCCATTACTACTCTCCTTAACGTCTCGAAAATAAACCCTAAATTAATTTCATAAAACTTTGAATTTTTATGACCCAATTGGAATATCAGTGAATTTAATAAATTATTTTAAAATATTCAATTGGGTGATAAAAACTCTAAGTTTTCTGAAATTGATTGAGAGTTTATTTTCGAGACATTGAGGAGAGCAATACAACGTGAACCTATGTTTCTCATATGATACAATGCAATTTTTTGGTAGAATATTTCCGTCGAAGATGACAAATTGTAAAAAATTGTATAGTTCGGAAGGCAGATTGCCAAAAAAAAAAGGTTTAGATGGTAACGTGCAAAAATCACTATAGTTCGAATGGAAAAAAATCATTATCCCGAAATCTTGACTTGTGCTGACTTATAACGACGGGTAACCTTCCCCTGAACAAACGATTTTTAAGAGTGTATTGACTCGTGTTATAATCAGTATCATAGCCCAGGGGGGAACACCCATGTGCATGTGTCCGCCTCTTGAAGGGCCCATATCGTGCGAGACTGCTTTGAGGGGCAGCAAGCCTGGTGCAGAGCCCATATGCCCGAAGACTTACATGGGTTAGATAGGAGAGAATATAAATTTTGACTTGTGCTAGCTTATAATTAATAGCGGTTTATTTTTTGCTTAACAATCGATTTTAATAATATGTTGGGTACTTGGGTCCATTACATTAAACCAATATACCGTCAAACTATTAAACTACATAATTCGTAGAATATAACAATAATTTAAAAGAGTTGAATAATTAATTTATCACATGAGATGGGAAAGAGACATGGAAGGCGGAGATAGCCAATAATTTTGTTTGTTTGTTTGTTTGCAGTGCAAAGATTAATCTTTTTTTTTTTTTGGATATGTGCAAAGATTAATCGAGTATCGCCATTTTTGGATATTAGTATTATCTCTTGACTTGTTTCGTTAATTTTTATTACGATTGAATATTAAATTCGTTACAATTCTTTTAATTATAATTAAATTAAAATATTTGAATTAGACAAACTTTAAGATTATATATGTATATATCAGAATTCAGATAGATAATAATTCATTAATGCAACTCAAAATATATAATGTGTTATTCAAATCAGCAGAACGAATTAATTATTATTACAGATCATAAGGTCATTAACTTCAGTTCATAAATACGAACACGACCTTAATTTATTACAATTTATTAGTTACATTGTATCAGAAAACCAGAAAAAATAAGCGTTAAAAAACATCAAGAACACTTGTATTTTGCACAAAAAATACTGTAGTAGTTGAAATAGGGCGGGCGTAGAAAGTTAAAAGAGTTTATGTAATAGAACTTGTTCAGAGCCATATTTTACTTCCACCTTATAAAATAGTTGATTGCATCCCCTTTTGAAATATGACGTATTATACTTAAAAATATTATATCATGTTATGTCGTGTCAGAATCAGACACTTATCTAATCCAAATTATTCAAAAAAGACTTATTGCTATGTCTATATTATAATCGTGTCTGTATCGCTGTATCTGTATCCATATACACAACTTTAAATGAAAGAAGCATATGAAACAATTAAATTAATGAATATATATTTGGGAATTGGGGATCCTTAAACCCAACCCTATATCTTATTTTTCTGTTTTTGTAATTACTAATCGAACATTAATTGATAAATTAGTACGTTGGAGGTAGGAAGGTCATTTATTCACGAGAGTCACAACTCGAAACTGGCTGTTGTTTTCAGAGTTACAGGCTGGACCGTGTTTAAGATGGCCTTTAAACTGGAAATCATAATAAGATTGGCCCATAAATACTGCATATATATGCAACTTTTTATTTATTTGGACTTTTCTTGGTCAAATCCAACAATCTTGCATTAATCCTAATTTTCTGCTACCTTTCATTGTCTTTCTTTTTCAAGTGGATTATTTAGAGTTTAAATGTCTTTTCATATACTTTTGAATTCATTTCACCTTATCCGTCCATCGGATATTGTAATCATCAAAATATATTCTCTTATATATTGTTTTTTATTCTCTAAACTTTATATATGTACAAACTTATGAATTTTTGTTTTTCGATGCATGTTGGTTCTGAAATCGTGTCCAATTAAATTTCTACACTATCCAAACTCAAAAAAAATCGGGTACAGTACTTTCATGATTCATCCACAAAACATTGTTGGTGATGTGAGGTGGTTTTCTGGCCTTTGGTTGGACCCGAATATAATGGATTGGAGGCCCAATATAAAATTTGGGCTATGAGCATGAAAACAAAGATTTGGAGATAGAATGTTTTTCAAAATTTTATATATAAAAATAGAATTTCCAAAAATATTAGAAAGACGGCCGCTCCTTGACTCGGATATTCGCTCAGTCTCTGATCTTATATGACTAGTTACAAAATATATATCTTTTAAATGACATAACCCTAAATTCTAAATTTTAACGGTAGAATTTAAGTGTTAAATGAAAATATAATAACTATAGTGGAACAATATCTTGTTCCTTCCTCTTTATTTTTTTAAATTTCTAACAGCAACGAATAAAATAAAGTGCGGACAAAGACAGATTTAGAATTAGAGCTAACAAAGTTTTGAGCTTAGACACACACACACACAGACACACTCTCTCTCTCACACACACACAGAGTGGCTCCAACGGTCTAATCCACCTCTCACCTCACCCCAGCACCGCACCATTTTCATCTCTATCCTTACAAACTCAACACACAAACACACACACGCTCGCTTTCTCTCTCTAAATACTCTCTCTCTACAATTCAGGTATTTTTAAAATCGAGTGCATGGACCCGGCGTTGGATCCACCACCGCCGGCCGCCCAGCCAGCGGCGGCCCTTCCCGCCACCTCCGCAGCGGCGGCCAACCCCACCCCTACCCAATCTCCCGCCAACAAACACCCTCCTTACGCCACGGTACTTCAGTACTCTTTCAACTGACCCACAAAAAAAAAACAAACCTAACTCTCTCTCTCTCTCTACTTTCATTTTTCTGTAGTTTTGCTAGCTTAATTGTTTAATTTTCCTCGGTTGTTGATGTTTCTGGAGTTCTGTGCAGATGATAATGGAGGCGATTAAGGCGCTGAACGAGCCGGAGGGTTCGAGCAAGAATGCCATATCTAAGTTTATTGAGACTCAGTACTCGGGCATCCCATCGTCACACTCGACGCAGTTGACTCAACACCTCAAGCGGCTGAAGACCGCCGGTCAACTCCTCATGATCAAGCACTCTTACAAGCTCCCTGGATCTGCCACCAACGGCGCTGTTGACGCCGTTCCTTCTGATCCCTCTTCTTCTGTGCCAAAGAGGCGTCCCGGCCGGCCTCCTAAGCCCAAGCCCGATGCCGTTCAAGATGCGGTCCCCGTTTTTGCTCCTCCGGCGGCCCACCAGCCTCAGAATGTGGATATGAGCCCTGGGACTGAGTACATCGCTGTTGAACCTGTTAATGGGCCTCCTGTGAGTCCGCCCAGTAGAGGCCGTGGCCGTCCACCAAAGCGAGGTGGGCTTAAGCGGGGACCTGGCCGTCCACCAAGTGGTGGGCCTGTCGTTGGTGCTAGTGGTGGTTCAGGGAGAGGCAGAGGAAGGCCCAAGAGGAACGCCGCTGTAGCTCCTCCTCCTGCTCCTGCTCGAGAGAAGGGGTCAGGAAGGCCACGTGGCAGGCCGCCTAAGCCGATTAATGTGGTGGAAGGGTTTGCTCCTGCAGCGCCTGTTGGGGGGACACCTATTGCTGCTAATGTTGGTGCTGTTCCTGTGGCCGCTGCACCTGTGGTGGGGAAGAGGAGAGGCCGACCGGCAAAGGCAGGTGGTGTAGCGAAAAAGGCAAGGAATATGGCGATGATGCAGCCAAGAAAACCTAGGAAGTTCTCCGGTAAGCCTTTGGGCCGGCCTAGAAAGGTAAGAGTTCTGGTATTTTTCTAAAATTCAGTACAGTTTTCATGAGAAGCTTCTTTTAATTTTCTGTTGTGTTCTTGGCTAGAAATGTTAGTTCTTCAATCGAATTGTTGCTGGTATTATTATGAACTAGATTTAGAAATAGAGAATGGTAGTAATTTTAGGTTGAAGCACAGTTGAGATTATATACAATTTCAATATTTTACCCAAATGAGAAAATAACTTGTTAAGACTGTTAGTGAAATGGTCGCAGTTGAACAATTGCAAAACTTTTAATTTTGTATTTTGTTTTATTGATGGACATTTTATGTCCAATAACTCTGTTTATGTGGAGAAAAGTTAGTTTGTCCAATTGACTCTAGTTTTGGGCACTAGCAGTAACTTTTGGGTGGAGGAGAAGAAACTTATGCATTTAGGCAATTGCAAAACCTTATATGGCACATTAGATATAGATTACTTTCCTAGTATTTATTACTTTGTGGGTTCACTGTGATTCTTACACTTCAGAATTTTTTTTTTAATGATTCAGCTATTCTCTGGTGCGAATCTCATTGCATTTCCCTCTTTACTTTTTTGTCTAAATCAAGAAAATTTTGTGCTTTATTCTCTAGTTAGGAGTACTATGACCTGCACTAGAATCTCTAAAAGAAACTAGATTAGTGTTTGTCTTGCTATTGTTAAAAGCTGCACAGAAAACAATTTGTTTCTTTTGAATTAGGGAAGGTAGAGGTATTTAGTGGATGAGAAATGCAAAATTTAATATGCAAGTTATTATTATTTTTTTTTGCCCAAATGCTTAAATTTTCATGGTGAATTAGCGCACAAAGTGTTAGTACTTTTACTTGTATATATACATCACCATTTTGATATTTGTTAGCTCAATCAATCTGCTTATCACATGCCGTTGTTTATTTAGGAAACAATTATAAGCTCCTAGAGCTTGTAACATATCTTTGGAACTTATAGTCTCCTATATTTTATCTTTAAAAAGTTGTCAAATTGTTTGGACTAAGATTTAATAGCTTATATGATGTGTTGGTAAAGATGAGAGCTTATAAGTTCTTTTTAACACCATAGTGATGAAATACAATAATAAATTTAATCAACTTTTATAGTTATTGACATAACATAAATTTAATATTGAGAGGGAATTAAGGATATTCATTTCATTTTAAAGTGTGAATTTAGACAACTTATAAGCTGGGGGTGGGGGTGGGGGTGGGTGGGCTTACTTTTGTTATAGGAGATTCAAAGCTCTTAAGACATCTTATTTTTTGAGCCCCTTTACTAAATAATTACCAAATACTTTGGAGGAGTTTATAATCTCCCAAACAACTTATAATATATTGTAAGGAGCATATAAACTCAGCAGTAGTCATCACCAATCTGTAATGGGATTTTTCGTTAAATGGGTTTCTAACGTTCTAGTACCATGTTGAATGACTCACTTAAAAATTTCGATGAAACTTGCTAAATATAATATATTTAACCAAAAGAAAAATGTTCTTTTAGTTATCCATACAAAATTAATGAAGGACTTAACATCTAATGGACAGTTTTACAGCCACAAGTGTAAAGACCGTAGGAGTAGAGAAATACAATAAGAGGAGTCTTCTACAAGTCTAGGCAAGGCCCTAATACTCAAACCCATTGCCATGTTTAAACTTTTACTTGAATTTCGTTTACGGAAGAATTATCAATTTAGAGTAATAGATTGTAAAAGCAAAATTAAATATTTTATACAAGTGAAAAGAAATAAAGGAATTTGAGATCCACAAGTGCTCGTGAACGTATGTGTTGGAAAGATCATACGTTAAACATGTTTTTCTTTTGTTTTATGGATTTGATATCTGTATGTTGTGAAATTTTATATTCATGTGTCTGAGATTATGTATGACCTAGATCGTGTGTATTCAGTGTGTATTTGGGAATGGAATCCAATATATAATATGTTGAATAAATTAAATGAAACAACAAACAAGGTAAGCAAAGATCAGTGCATTATTGATACTTTCTAATGAAACTAATATTACCAAACCGAACCTTGTAAGTGAAGCTAGAGTTGAACTAACTCTCGGGATTGCTGTAATTTAATTAAACTAGTTAGCATGCGTATAGCAATCAGAATTTGGGCCTAAATAACCTTAGTAAAAGTAACTACTTTGTCAAGACTGTTGTAAACTATTAGAGACTTCATATATTCTCTCGTTTATCATTTCGATTGAGTATTTTAGACAGAAAATAAAATTTCGAAGGTCCCAGTTTATACTTAGATAACCATTATCTCTTACCCAAAAAGAAAATAATTTCTTTTAAAATGGTGGAAATCTTTTCTGAAATTTTTGTTAATATTAGACAATCTATATATCATAATTAAATCTAAAAATCATTCTTTCTGATGAGAGATTATTATAAGTGCTTTTTCTGTTTAAGTTTATAACAGTTTCTTAGAAATATTATGTCATGCTTTCACATTTATTTTTGCTTTATTTCTTTTGTATGTTTGGTTTGAATTTTTCTACCATGGTTTTGAATTTTCTTTCTTTAAATTTGACCTCGACTTTCATCGTTCAAGATTTGATTGATAATTGTTATAGACATTAGAGATCAAAGTGTCTAATAAGGAAAGTGTGATTATGTAATAAAAAATATGTTATTCGACTTTAGGGGGATAAAAATTAAGGAGGGATATTTGATATAGGGGCATTAGCATTATATACATATTTTACTCAAAATTGTATCATCTTTACTCCATTTCAAATCAATGTTTTCTTAAAGTAACAAAAGTTCATGTTTTTTTATTGTTGCTGAATTATTGATATCAAGTTATTGTTGCTCGAAGAAAATAAATGTGATTATTAAAAGAGGTGAATATGATATACTAGTTCTGTTCTCATGAATCCAACAGACTGCATGACTTTCTGTTATGAAAAAATGTTTACTAGTGGTTAAAATAAAATATTCAAATCTCCTATTTATTGATTTTGATGATCGAAGATATTTCCTCATTCGGGTAACAAACACTCAATAAACATATGACTGCTACTAATATTTGCGTGGCAATTTTTATTTTGGAATGCAAGAAATCATCCAGAGACTTGGGAAGGAATAAATGCAACACAAAGTAGTTTTGGGAAATAGTTTGATGGAGGAAATGCAGTAACATTCAGATGTCTTTAATCTGATCTGGTCATTTTTTTCCGTTTTGCTACTTGTTGTTGAAGTGGGAATATATTCCTAAGTATAAGCTTTCTGTCTCTGTAGCATCATAGTAACTGGGAGAACATCACAATAGCAATAGTAGCAAAAGTAAAATATTAAATTTACTATATCCCGGTTCTTGACTGGGCAAGATTTTTTAGAATGGTTAGATAAGAAATTTCTGAAGGGGCTTTCTATTATTTATCGTCAAATGAGCATCATGTTTTATGGCCATATAATCATTGTCATGATGTTGTATTATCATAAGATTTTGCTGTTACTCTTCTTACTACCACCAGCACGTTCAGTGGCGGGGCTACATACAAGTGAGGTTGCACCCTTGGACTTTAAAGTTATTCCATATATATAGTGTATTTTCTGAAATTATTTCATAATATCTAGTGTATTTTTAATTCAGTGACCCACCTGAACTCACTATTTAAGTCAGGTGCACCCCCTCACCTTAAGGTCTTGGCTCCGCCACTGAGCATGTGTCTTACTACTACACTAGTTCTGACACAAATCTTGCTTAAACTTAAAAGTATGAAATTTTATCATTTAAACTTGCTGATATACAGAGGATCATGATTAGCATCAAATTAAATACATAACTCTAACATGGTGAGCACTACATAATTGAAAGACTTGTTCATCTGAAAGCCTAGCAAGAGTCATTACATATTTAATATCTCTAACAATTTTTACCCTTGTATGGGAAACTAATCCATTATTCGCACTCATCTCTGTTACTGAATTAGTTCATATTTTCATTTTGTTTCATATATTTGCTAGAATCAAACTGCAGCAGTGAATCGAACTCCAGACTCCCAGCTCCTAGTGGCCTATCTTGATCTCAAAGCAAAACTTGAAAATCTGGTGAGAATTAGCTCTTCTTAAAAAAATAAAATTCTGCATGCTCTAAACTTTATACCTTCCAAACTTTTTGCCAGCAATCAAGGGTCAAGCTATATATAGATTTAAATTTCTGCATTCTCTATGATGGTTTCATGTTCGTGCACTAATTATATATATATATATATATATATATATCTCACGAACTTTCTGCCAGCAAGCAAGAGTGAAGCAAACAACGACCTTTGTCAGGCCATTCTTGAACAATGAAGCTGCCATTAATGCAGTACAAGAGCTAGAAATTATAGCAACAAATGTGAATTCTCCACCAAATGCTCAAAACCAGCAGCAGCCTCAGTTCGAACCATCACCACCCCCGCCCCCGCCCCCGCCCGCCCCCCTGCCCGAGCAGCCCCAGTCCCTGTTTTAGATTTGTTGTTAACTCAGTAAAGATTAGTGCTGACGTCTATTGGGGTATTGTCGTCATTTTAGGATTGAAGTTGTTTTAGGGAACAGAAGATCGTGATTTATGGGTGAAGATAAAAAGCATCTATATGGGATAAAAGATGGCTTCACTGGGCATGAATCTGTTGTTGTTCGTTGTGTTTTATTAAGGGTTTTAATTATCTTTTAGGTAAAGATATTAGAGAAAGATAATTGATTTGACTGTGAATGTTGGTGGTATTTAATTTAGTTTTCTGTATATTTTACTGCAGATTAAGTCACTGGATGCTGAAGTATATCATACTCTTGTAACTCCTTTTATCACCTTTGACATTTCCCATCATTTTCTGTATACTTTAGATTCACATTTGGCTTTGAGTTTATGTTTTATTTACCTACTATAAGTTATTTGTTGTGGTTTTTATTCTTTTTTTTTTCCAGCTCGGGTACTACGGAGTTTAAGCATATATACACACATACATGCATGCATTCAGTGTCAACCCTTTAATTTATGCTTTTTAATTCTACATTTTATGATGAGATTTGATAGGTGTCAAGTTCCATAGATATGGGGTCAAGTCTCTTCAATAATGTATCATATATAATAAATTATTGGTAGCTATTGTAAGTATATTGTTGAGTTCTATTAGGCTATGTTAGGAATGAAATTTTGAATTGGATAAAGGATACTAGTGCAGGGATTTGGTATGACTTCATATTGGGTGGATTTAGAATGTCCAAATGACTCAAATTATAGTTTAAAATAAGAGATCAAGAATTTCAAATCTGTCTCGTGAATTCAAGTAGACATGGTCAAGGAATTTAGTTTGCGGAATAATTACAATGGCATATTCTGAGTTTTGGAGAAGTTTGAAAAATTATAAAAATATATCATGTTAAGTAAAGAATTTTAATTATATCCTATCAAGATCTAATTATATTTTCTGAGGTTTGAAAAATTATAGAAACATACCCTGTTAATTAAAGAATTTTCATTATATCCCATCAAGTGGTTGAATAACGTGAAAGTGCTTTTTCTCATTTGGGTTTTCTAAAGCTAGAGTCTCGGGTTTATTTGTGTAATATTTCAAATCTCAGTGTTATTGTGTGTTTTGACCTAATTATATTTTCTGAGGTTTGAAAAATTACAGAAATATACCCTGTTAATTAAAGAATTTTCATTATATTCCATCAAGTGGTAGAATAATATGAAAGTACTTTTTTCCATTTAAATTTTTTAAAGCTAGAGTTTAGAATTTATTTGTGTAATATTTCAAATTTCAGTGTCTATGTAATTAGATCAAACTTCACAACATGTGATTACACTTGTGCAGCTTTAAATTCTTGGATGCATAAGCTTTTTGTTGATTACTGAAAGAATGTTTTATATATTGGGACAATACTTTTCTTTTTCCGAAATACATAATGTATAGGGCATATTATTTTTCAATTTTTATAAGTATAAATATGAGATGGAGAATGATAATAGTGTACTAACTACAATTGTTTTTGTAGATGAATGAGGGGTTGATATTTGAGGCCAAATAAGACCGCCCAATAACACGTTTGATTCAACTACCACCATTAATTAAAAGACTTTTTCTTTTTAATGTTAATGGACGAAAAGTAGTTGTCATACTTTATCCAACAATAAATGCAAGATTAAATATTGGAGCAGATGAGATTTGGATTCAATTCTGATTTACGGATATTTTGTAATGCAAAATATCAAAAAGAATTCATGTTATCATATTTATATCATATCGTATCCTGTTTTTGTTTGTCAATTAAATTAGAGATGTAATATGAGTTGAGTCGATTCACAAGCTCGGTGACCTAATTTGAGCTTGTCGAACTTGAGCCTCTTTGCGAGCCAAGCTTGAGACTGAAAGTATTTGTTCACAACCTTGTGAGCCGTTTCATGGGCTTTTTCTATTTCTATTTTATAATTTAAAATATTATAATAGCTATTGTAGTGTTAATAAGTATTGTATCTGTTATTTTTTTTTATATAAATATATCTAAAAATGACATATTAATTTCTATTATATTTGAAATTAATTTTAACAATTCAAATTATAATTATTATGTGTGTAAGCTCACAAAAAAAAAAAGTTACAAACGAGTTTAATCTAGAATAGATTCGACTGTAAATAAGTCGAGCTTGAGCTTAAGCTTAAATTTTTTTAAAAACTTAACTCAAGCTCGACTCGTTTACATCTCTAAATTCTAACCTAAAGATGTGAAGGACATTGAGTCCTACCAAACAAAGCTTGTCTACAACACAATAAGGATATTTCTCAAAACAAAGAATGTTCCAATAAAACTGGTCATTTTTGAGCCAACATCAATCAATCTAAGCTAGGACCATAAGTTTTCATCATCACATAAATGAAAAATCCGAAAATATATTAGGTTATGATACACGGACACTTCAAAAAAATCTTACTCTGTTGTGTCGTGTTAAGTCTGACACTGTACCGGACACCAGTGTCAGACACTTAATTAGCTTCTCTAGTGTAAAATATAGAAAAAAAATCTATATTATTGTTTCCGTATCGTGTTGTATCCATGTCACCATATATCCGTGTACGTATCTCATAAATATTAGGAAAATGGGTTTAATTTTCTCTATCTTCCCTTTCAATAAAGGCATCGGATAATGTCCTAACTTATTCTCTTGCATTGTTCGTATACAGTTATCCGCAGCAGCCTTCTCTTTTCTTTTCTTGATCACATAATTCATATTTCATATATATCTACGTTAAATATAAAAATATCAAATATCAAATGATGTTGTTTTTATTAGCGCGTTTTGAATCATTCATGCAGTTTAAGTAGACAGATCCCTAATTTAAATTCAGTGTTCGAGAAAAGAATATGGGTGAATTACCCAAACCCCCTAAGCTTTACGATATTTATAAAAAATATTCCGAAACTTTAAAACCTGATGCGAAGACGAATACAAATACAAATACAATAACAATGTGATATGCTACTTCATATTAATTATTTTAGAAGTGATTGTTTATCATAAAACTAGTAAAATGATTGCCGCAAATAAGCCTCAATAAATAAAGCCCTTTAAAGTGTGTACGAAATCATTGTCACGATCCAATCAAAAACTTGGAAATTTCAGCCTTGATGTGTATTGCTTTCAGCTTAAGTTATGTATTTTTCTATTTGAGAAAACATACGTACTTGTCTAAATTAGATTCAAAAGTTGACTGAGATTGATTTTTCTTTATATGAGGTGAGGCCCTCGGTAAAAATCTTACGATGAGCTCGCATCGATTCTGCTTAAAAAAAAGGAATGAAAATGAAATGATTAAATGTATTGTAAATTGTAATTAGGGGAAAACTCGGGAGAGTAGATGTTGAAAAGAACATTTGTTGCGGATTTAATCATTTAAGAAAATAATTTATTTATATTTAAAATAAGACAAAAAAAGCATTAATATTTTCTTATTATTTGAGTGTTCGTTTCACTCAGTATTGCGTTTCCTTTTGGTTTTGCATTGCATCAAGATCAAGGTGAC
The DNA here is from genome assembly GCA_958496215.1 of Verbena officinalis. Classification (NCBI taxonomy): domain Eukaryota; kingdom Viridiplantae; phylum Streptophyta; class Magnoliopsida; order Lamiales; family Verbenaceae; genus Verbena; species Verbena officinalis. The sequence continues at coordinate 7,223,022 of OY292385.1, forward strand.
AATTTCTTAAATTAAATAAATGGCGCAGAAAAAAACTGAAATCAATCACTTGTCTTTTAGGTAAAGAAGATCCATAGAAGAAAATTTAAAACCACTTTAGGAAATTATTTTTAAAACCATCAAATTCTAAGGTTTTAACTTATTGAGTTACATACATACCTTATACCTACCTACCTACTAAAATTCAATTACATCAAAATTGTCCCTTTCTCGACAATAATACAGGACAAACCTAAAGCTATATAAGTTAATAATTTATTTATTTTGTGCAACATATCAATTAATAATAGTTAGTAACAGAAAGTATTAAAAAAGGGATATATACATCTGAAAAATAACAAGCCCGGCCCCTATAAACCATTTTTTGTGAAGAAAATAAACATAAAAATCAATTAAACTAAAATCAAAATTTTGGAAATATTTGCCCACTTTTGACCAAATTTGCTAAAGCGGAGACAATTTTGGTAGATGTATTTATAGTTACTCAAACCCAAACTTCTAGTTAAACTAGTATAAATGTCGAACTGTTGAAGAGTCATTTGGTACTTAAGTTACTTTTTTAATAAATATAAAAAGAACGATTTGCTATCCAAATTATTACGATTTTAGTACCTTATTATTTATTTCTATCCCCTACCAAAATTTTGATGGAATATGTCGAAAATTTATATCTTGCTGTAAGAGAAACATAACTTTATTTTGCTTGTATCAATTTATCCAGAAGTAGCCATCCATCAATTTTATGAAATTCGACACTCTTACTGGCCAATTAAAGGTCTTAAAAGTAATTCACAATCGTCGTCGGTTTTGAATTCCTTCACAATTACCAATTATCACCAATTTAAAATTATTCATAATCTTTTCTTCTTAGGAATGTCATTTTCAATCAAAACATCTATACAAAAACCCATATTTAGCCGAAATCGTCAATCCTCGTCCTATCTAATTTGAGTATCTCAAGACGATGGTAAAGTGCAAAAAATATATAATTTAAAAAAATTCAAATGATAAATTAAAACACTAGATTTTTAAAATTGATTGATAATTATTAAAAACCAAAAAATAATAATGTTTTTGATATAGAGAGGACAAATTGAGGTTGGTTTTGGTTCTTGAAAAAGGTAAAAAAAAGAAGTGTGTATAAAATTAGTACAAGTGGGTCAATTTATTTGTTGAAGGTCCTACTCCACTTCCCACTTGTTGGTCTTTGCTGTATGTGCAGCTGCATTTTGGCTCTTTTTCCAAACTGACCAATTGCAATCTTTCCTCTTATTTTTTACTATATTTTTTCTCACTTTCCTCCTCCATATCTCCACCTTCTCTCTTCACCCCCACACCTAGTTTCTCTACCTTCACACAATTCAAGATACTAATAGACAGTACTTTCATCGACTCTCCCTCTTTAACCCTCTTGTTGATTGTTGAAAATCTCGAGCTGTAACCAGAAAGGAGCCATCTTTATATAGTTTATAGTCTACTTTGCGGTGTACATATTTGATTCTTGGTGTGTATACAAGCCTAGAAGTTTGGTGATTCTTCTTCTAGTATTTTATTATTGCTGATATGGGTTTTTGTCCGCTTTGAGGGAGGTGGGTCAGAGAGGTGGGATTCTGAATATTATTGTGGAGAAAAGTAAACTTGAATTGGTATTTATCTATTTTATTATAGGCGTTGAAGGGTTTTGTTTGGAAATTATTGGATATTGGCAGAAGGGTTTTATAGTTTATTGGAGGGAGCTTGAATTATTTATTTAATTATTTCCATTTCTTACTGTTGCGAATTGGTATTCATGCTTGGATTGGCACAATGGAGACGATTATGGCGGCATTCTCTCTCCTTTAGCATTGGTGATTTCAGCTTATTAGTTCAACAGAAATGAAAAATTTTCTGAAGAAACTTCATATAGGTTCGAATCAGTCTGAAGATTCGACTTCATCATCAAAGGCTAACAACAGGTTTAATGATGGTTCGCCAACAGAAAGGCTTTCTAAGTCAGAGAATAAACCCTTTTCCACAATTTCTGGTTGGTTGAATTCGGTTACGAATAGACATAGCCCGAGTCCTCCGTCTTCTTCTAATGTGACAAGAGGAGAGAGAATGGAGCCTTCTGATTCAGCTGGAAGTAGTAGCTTAGATGCTGCTTTAGATGCAGTAAATCGTGATTCAGGGTCTAGCAACTCTAGGGATCATGATATCGAGGAAGAATATCAAATTCAATTGGCTTTGGAGTTGAGCGCTAAGGAGGATCCGGAAGCTGTTCAAATTGAAGCTGTAAAGCAGATTAGTTTAGGCTCTTGTCCTCCTGAAAATACTCCTGCCGAGGTTGTGGCTTATAGATATTGGGTAAGGTTTTTTATTGGTATTTTTGATTTCTTGGCTTATTGTTAACTGGGTTTTGTGGATTTTGTTGGAATGCATAGTCATACTTGCATTGTGATGGAGTGAAAAATTGGCTGCAATCTCCTTGAGTTAGCATTAAATTTTTGTTAATTCTTGTCTGAGAAGTGAGAAGTGATGCTTAATGGCTGCTATGAGGAGGTTTAATTGCCATTGGAAGATTGTTTAAGCAATTTTAAGAGATGCCTTTTAGTTACTAAAGGTAATGAAAATCAGCCATTTCTAAGTTATGATTGGGTTAGAGAACTATAGTTTACTAATCAAAGTTGGTAGTGTCAAAAGTTCTATATCAATTTAGCAATGAGGTAAATATAAGTAAAATATGTCTTTATCTTAAAGCTTAAGGTAGCACATTTCTTTAGGTTGTGTTTGGATGCGAGGATTCAATTTGAGGAAGGATTTAGGGTAGGGATTTGAAAGTACTCTGTTTTTAGATAGATTTCGAATTTATGAAAGAAAAAATTGGAGCTTAAGGATTGTAAACATGTAATCAACCAAACAAGTTTTTTGGATTTGGTATTATTTGGTTAAAGTACTTAAATCCAGATTACTAGCATGTTCATTTGCACTTGCTCACACCTCTTTACCAGATACTCTGTGCATGGGGATTCCTTCTAATTGTGAAGTGATGAAACCTTAACTATACATTTTTGCCATATGTTAAGTCATTTTATTAGTTTGGTTGTTAACCTCATAAACTTTCTTTTACCAAAAACATAAGAAAAATAAAAAAAAATAGTTTTGTTGTTTGCTTCACCAACAAATTCCCAACTTTTCTTTTCCCATTCAAAGTGATGTGAAACATAAATTGGCTGAGTAACATTTTGTTTGCGTATTCATACAGATTCTAATTTGACTTTTCTGTTTATCATGATTGTGCAATACAATACATGTTCTAAATTCTGCACTTGCATTTGACTTTAACGAATAAAATTTGCTCTTTCATATGCACAATCCCTTTTTTCTTCCTTTCTGACATATCTCATATATTCTAGATTTCTCCATTCTTCACAGAATTATAATGCTCTCAGCTACGATGACAAGATTCTGGATGGTTTCTATGATCTTTACGGCGTTTTGACCGATTCAACTTCATCTAGAATGCCTTCTCTAGTTGATTTGCAAGGGACACCTGTATCTAATGATATTAGCTGGGAAGCCATTCTTGTCAACAGAGCAGCTGACACAAAGTTATTGAACCTTGAACAGAATGCCTTAGAAATGGCTTTCAGGTTAAGATCACATTCTGTTAATCTTGTAACACATAATATGATTCAGAAGCTTGCTGCTTTAGTTTCTGACCATATGGGGGGCCCAGTTGGTGATCCCGACGGCATGTTGATAGCTTGGAGAAATTTGAGCCGTACTTTGAAGGCTAATCATGGGAGCATGGTTTTGCCTCTTGGTTCTTTGAATGTTGGGTTGGCTCGTCACCGGGCTTTGCTCTTCAAGGTATAAAGATTGGTTTTTCTCTGTTGAGGATAATTTGTAACTTTCTAGTGTGTGGTTCTCTTTCCTTTTCTGCTGCTAATGGTCTGATAAATAATTCATCCTGAAATATTTTGTCATGGTTGTGCTGCAGGTTTTGGCTGATAGTTTGGGCATCCCTTGCCGTTTGGTCAAAGGACACCAGTTTACTGGTTCGGATGATGTGGCAATGAACTTTGTTAAAATTAATGATGGAAGGTATGTGCCATTTGTTGGTGTATTGATATTCTCATGCTATCTTTCCAATGAATAGTTGATTCTTAACTATTTTTCCTTCTTCTGTCCGGACTTTTTTCTTTTAGTTTTTACAATAGATATTAGGGTGAATAACATCTAGATTTCCCCTGACATTTAGTCTAATTACACTTGACCCCCTATAATATGGGAAATTACACCTAGACCCCTTGTATTTTGCCTCCGATTTACAAATTGCCCATTTCGTGTGCTTTGGTTTGGGTTACGCTTTACGTCAGATTTATGAAGTTGACGGCCCAAATTACCTCTCCTAGGTGCGAAATGTTTTGTGCCCCAATTTGGTAGATTTGTATTACTGAGACTCAATGAGGGGTAAAACTTTTCCCGCCTAATTTAGGCAGTTTACTCCATAATCTGTTGGAAAACATTAGGAACCCTAATCAAAGTAGACAAATGGACAATTTGTAAGACGGAGTCAAAGTATAAGGGGTCCATGTGTAATTTCCATAGTACAGGGGATCTAAGTGTAATTAGACAAAATCTCAGGGGGTCTAGATGTTATTAACCCTAGATTTTGTGACTATTTTGTACGAACATTAATGTAATATACCATAGTAGACTGTTAAATGAAGTGAATCAACAGAGAGTTTCTGACTTTTTGAGTTTATAGATGCATATCTTATCTCCAACAGAAATTTGGATATAAGTATATAACACATATTTTCTCTGTTTTAGATTAATTTTGGATTATTTGTTTAAAGTTCTGAACTTGGCTGCTCATTCAAGAATTATCTTGAAAAGTTTACAGCATATGAAATTGTACTTATGCAAATTAGACTCTTCATGAAATACTAAAGATTGTCTTTTAGGGAATACATTGTTGATTTGATGGCGGACCCTGGCACACTCATTCCATCTGATGCAGCTGGGGCCCACATGGACAACCAAGACTCCTTTCTTCCTACTGCTCCTCTCCATAAAAACGACATTCCTTATTCCAGTGGTGGAATAACTGGGAGTTCAGTTCAATTCACATCAGATTTTGGAAGAGCAGACAAACAATCCAAATTTAGGGAGAGTATTCCCGTATACCAAGGAGATCATTCATCTTCAACAATCAAATCTCATGGAGAATCCGATGGTTCAAAAAAGCCATGGGAAGTCAAGAAAGAGCCAAAACTGGAAATCTCTAACAGGCCTAATCATCCTTATGCACATGCAAGATCTCCTTCATGGACAGAAGGAGTTAGCTCGCCAGCTGTCAGAAGGATGAAAGTGAAGGATGTTTCACTATACATGATGGATGCTGCAAAAGAAAATCCACAGTTAGCTCAAAAGCTCCACGATGTGCTTCTAGAAAGCGGCGTTGTTGCTCCTCCAAACTTGTTCACTGAAATGTACTCAGAGCAGCTGCCAGATGCCAAGCCCACGTCACAAGAAAAGGGACAAAAGGGATTTGATGAAAAACAAAAAAAGGGTTTTCTCCCTCCACTGCCACCTCATCATGGTTTTCGTTCTAGAGATAATAATCTAAAGGAAGTTAATGAGCATGAGGGTTCTTCAGATTTGGATGTTTCTAGTTCTCCTGCAAAATACTCGAAAAATGTTCCTGTTGCTGCTGCTGCTGCAGCAGCTGCAGCTGTTGTAGCTTCTTCAATGGTGGTTGCTGTTGCAAAAGCGGAAGCAAAAGCTAACAGTGATCAAAAGCTTCAGCTTCCTGTTGCAGCAGCAGCTACAGCAACAGCTGCAGCTGTAGTGGCAACAACTGCTGCTGTTAATAAGCAGTATGAGGCCTTGGAATATTCTCTTAATTCGCCAGATTCTCCTGCTGGTGCCATTTTTAGCCATGCAGATGCTGACGTGGCTGTTTTTGAGCAACGAGGGAGTGGTGGGAGAGAAAATGAAGGTCCATGGGCAAATTCGGAAGGTGATAGGATTTCGGATAGGTCGACTGGGAATGAGAGTTCGAAATCTGATGTGGCGCTTGATGATGTGGCGGATTGTGAAATACCTTGGGAGGATATAGCCTTGGGTGAGCGTATCGGACTTGGTAATCTCCTGCATTATTAACTACATGATAATTGTACTTATTTTTTATAATCGGTTGAATTTAACTCAGAGGACGGATAATTTACGTTTTATTTTTGAATTTCCTTTATTGTAGGATCCTATGGTGAGGTGTATCGTGGAGACTGGCATGGCACTGTGAGTTTCTGAAAGCTTGTGGTTGTTAGAATTCTGTTTAATTTTGCTGTTAATGAAAGACTTTCATGGTTTATGTTGTTTCACGTTTATGTGTCCATAACTGGCCTTTTATAAAGAAAAATCTTAATTTGAATGAAGAATATTTACACCTTAAATCCAATTTCCAACTGTTAGGAAGTTGCTGTGAAGAAGTTCCTTGACCAAGATATAACCGGTGAATCTCTTGAGGAATTCAGAAGTGAGGTACATCACTGATTATTAATATTTTCCATTTGTTTTAACATGTTATTCTTGATCACATGCGTAAATTCATTTGCTTTATTTTGCTAGGTACGAATCATGAAAAGAGTCAGACATCCCAATGTAGTACTCTTCATGGGAGCTGTCACTCGTCCTCCAAATCTTTCTATTATTACAGAATTCCTTCCTAGGTATGCTATATATATATTTATACTAATTCGGATCTCATATAGTCTCTATATATTTCACTAACATTTTATTTTTAAAATGAGTTTCACCTTGAACTTTAATAGTTTATTGACAAATACTTTGTGCTTTCAGAGGTAGTCTGTACAGATTAATTCATCGCCCAAACAATCAGCTAGATGAGCGTAGACGGTTGAGGATGGCCCTTGATGCTGTATGCTACTTACTTTTTAATTCTTCTACAATTCTAAAACTTCCCAATTTAGGATGAATTTGTGCTGATGAATATATTTAATGTTATTACAGGCTCGAGGAATGAATTATTTGCATAATTGCACTCCAGTGATAGTTCATCGAGATTTGAAATCCCCAAACCTTCTTGTTGATAAAAACTGGGTTGTCAAGGTGATTTTCATACGACTTAGAAATTATAATATTTTTACTATATACATATTTTTTCTTAATCTAATTTTTATATTTTATGTGTCAGGTGTGCGATTTTGGGTTATCAAGAATGAAACACAGCACATTTCTCTCTTCAAGATCTACTGCTGGGACGGTAAGCTGGCCTCTTTTTTTTTTTTTTTCTTTTTTCCCTTCCTGTTTTTGGTTCTGATGCTGCATAACTAATAATTAGCACCCTCTTGTATTAATACTTTATCTCTGTTCTGCATTGTATCCTATGATTCTATCTCAATTATATGTTCCTTTTCTTTCCGTAGAATTTTTTTTTATTTTCTTTGAACTTTTCTCGATCGCTTGTCCCATTGATGCCTTTGCCTTAATAGAGAAACGCATGATGCTTGTATCATGCGAAACAAGCTAATTTTTGTTTGGGTCATTTGTATTATCAGCCATTTTGTAGAGGATAGCTCTCAGGCCTTTGGAGATGTTTGATTGCCAAGTTTCGCCTTCAGGAAAAGGTTGTTTGCTGTGATTCTATGGTTCAAGAATAAATTCAAGTTTAACTAGACTGGCTCTTCTTGTTGCCTTAATTCTTGAAATTTTTAGGAGCCAATAGTTATCGTTCATAAGTTAAGATATTTAAATCTGTTGTGCTTCTACAAACAGATCGACTCAGACTCGACTCGACCAAGTTTTATGCCTACCCAGTGTTTCTGTTTGAATTTGAAATTTAACCGGCAAGATTTGATTTTTATTGATGCTTCACTATTGCAATTTTTGAGCAATATTCATAATATGGTCTTCCATATTCTCAGGCGGAGTGGATGGCACCGGAAGTTTTGAGAAACGAGCCATCCAATGAGAAGTATGTATTCCTCTTTGACATAATAATTGTATTGTAAAAATTACAAAAAGTGGTCTTTATAATATTGTAGTATTTGATTTGAAAAATGCAGATGTGATGTTTATAGCTATGGGGTGATATTGTGGGAGCTTTGTACATTGCAGCAACCATGGGGAGGAATGAACCCTATGCAAGTTGTTGGCGCTGTCGGCTTTCAGCACCGTCGTCTTGACATTCCGGAAGATATTGATCCAGCTGTCGCAGATATAATCAGGAAATGCTGGCAAACGTGAGTTTAAATTACTTTCTATTTTTTCCTATAATGTTTTTTTCTTCCAAAATATGATGGGATGGTAAAAATTTATTTTGGGTATACACATGGTACCGAAGAAGAGGAAGGTGAAGGAAAAGAAATAGTTACAATGTTCTCCCCAATAATTATGTCCAATTACACAAACCTCCCCTCTTCGTTTTCAAACTTACAATACCTCCCTTGAATCTATTAACTATATCCTTGTAACATTTTGTAGAGATCCAAATTTACGGCCAACATTTTCCGAAATTATGGCTGCCCTAAAACCGCTTCAGAAGCCAATCACGAGTTCACAAGTGCCGAGACCGGTAAGCCGGAGACCTGAAAGAGGACATTCTTCTGTAAATATGGAAGATCAAGCTGATAGAAAAAGCCAGTGAGATACTTCCTGTTGCAGCAATTCTTCGAACCAGTGTGTTGAAAGAGTTGAAAAAGATTTCAAAGCATATAGAAACACATCTGGATGATCATCAGAAATTCACTTTTTTGTTTTTTGTTCTTCGAAATATTTATTTTCCTTTTGTATTTTTGGCTTTGTAATGCCACCTTCCTCGTAATTGTGCAGTTTGTATGTACATTCACAGGAATTTGTTGTAATTAATTAATGTTTTCCATTTCTTTGTTTCCATTGAATGTAAAAGAGTTCTAATGGGAGCCAGATAAAAATAGCAAATGGTTGCTTACACCACAAATTCTTACTTTAATTTGTTTTTTCTTTTTTTTTTTTTTTTTGAGTATTTTTATAAGAATATTCATACCAATAATAGATATATGTAAGCAATAATATACTACATGTTTGATTTGACACGAATATAGTTATAATTATGGAATCGCATTGGCTACAACTTCGTAATAAAACCACTTGAAATTGAAGATTCAAATATAGGTTAACTTACATCTAACCCCCCTGCTACACTCCATACTATAGAAAATTACATCTTTGACTTCTAACTAAGTATGCTGATTCGATCTTGCACATTGTCGTTTTTGGTTAGAGTTTTTGCCGGTTTTCCGTCGAATTTATGGTGTATACAATCCAAATTATCCCTTCATAGAGAGAGCAAATATTGTATACTGATTTAGTAGATTTTGTGTGACTAAATAGCCATAAAACCTATTAAATTAGGATACAAAATCTTTTCCTCCCACGTAGGGGTAATTTGGTTGTATATTCCATAAATCTGATGGGGAAACATCAAGAATCCTAACTAAAGCTAACGAAAGGGGTAATTTGTAAATTCGAGTCAAAGTACAGAGAGTCTAGATGTAATTTTCCATAGTATAGCAGATCTAAATATAAGTAGACAAAATGTCAGGGGGTTTATATGTAATTCATCCTAATATGATAGAAAGAAAAATAGATTCAATTCTTTTCCTATCTATTTTCTTATTAGTATAAATAAATTCAAAATATTTAGTGATGGGGAGCAAAGAAAATCATCACATGTAAAGATAAGGTAAGGCATGTATAAATATCTATCCTTGATCATATATCCAAAAACCTTTGAAACTCAGTTCTCCTGCGTACGTGAAAAAAATGGCGTCTTTCCTTCCATCCCAACCATTTCTATCTCATCCCATAGCTCGAACCAGAAGCAATTACATCTCCTCTTCACAAGCCACGCCTCCACAGCCACCAAATCAGCCTTCATCGCAGCCCCAAAACACCAACCAAGCTCAACAACTCAGCGCAAACTCGGCCGACCCGCAACCACTTACTGCCGCCAAAGTGCAGGAACAAAGGTCCAGTAATCCTGCCACGAAACCAACCGCAGATTCCACCGATTGGATCGCTTCCAGCTTAACCAGACGTTTCGGCATTGGAGCAGGTCTAGCATGGGTCGGTTTCCTCGCCGTCGGCGTTGTCTCGGAGCAAATCAAAACCCGATACGAAGTTTCACAACAGGAAGCGAACACCAGGTAATTTCCTAATATCTCGCCTAATTCGAACCCAATTCAATAAATTAGACCTAATTGATTCATCCGACATCACATTCATCTCAGAGATGTTGAGAAGCAAGAAGAGGTAGTTTTACCCAACGGCATAAGGTACTACGAGCTGAGAGTCGGCGGCGGCGCCACCCCACGGCCCGGCGACTTGGTGGTGATTGATGTGAAGGGCGTAGTCCAAGGTAGTGGAGAGGTGTTCGTGAACACATTTGAAGGTGAAAGGAAGAAGCCATTAGCGCTTGTAGTGGGATCAAGGCCTTACAGCAAGGGGATCTGTGAAGGGATAGAATATGTGTTGAGAAGCATGAAAGCAGGTGGGAAAAGGAGAGTGATAATTCCAGCAAGATCAGGGTTTGGAGAAGAAGGTGCTGATTTAGGTGAAGGTGTGCAAATTCCTCCATCTGCTACACTTGAGTATGTAATTGAGGTTGATAGAGTTTCCATTGCTCCAGCTTGATATTGTTTTTAGGCCATTTTAAGTGATTATTTGTGGTGGGCTTTGTAATACATTTTTTGCAAATTTTAATTTTTTAAGAGTAATTTGAACATCGTATTTAAGTTAAAAGAAAAATATATGTGAATTAAGGGATTGTTCGATACAACCCAGTTGGTATTTGTGATCGTTAGATACTTAAGATCATATATGATTAATCTCATGATTTCACTTTATTATACAATCAAATTATAATTTAACGGTTATAACGTTAAACATCTATCCAAGCGAGTAGAATCGACTAACTCGTAAGTCCCGAATCGAATAAAAGATTCTCTATGTAGAATGACTCGAGCCCGTGATTCAAAAAAAAAACTAATTCAGAAGAAGTCGTGATGGAGTACACTTTCTTGCTCATCATTTTTGATCTAGCTTTAGAGACTGAAATTCCCAATTAATCATTATTACTATATATATAAATGAATTAATCAAATTAATCCTTGAATTTGTTTTTACATTTATCTGTCATTCTTTCTCATCTTTCCCCGTCCTCCCATCCAATAATAGTTTTGGTAAATACATTTGCAATAATTAATATATTTTTTTCATATAGCATATTAGGTAAGTATAGAATTTATATACACACGCTTGGAGTATTGCAATACAATTATTTGTTAGACTACAAAAGCCTTGTGGCTTTTCAATTATTCAACATGTTATTTGTAGTACATCATTTTCTTTCAAGGGTAATTTACAGATACCATCCTAAGTTTGTTACTTTTTACCGAAAAATCATCAAAACTCATTAATCTTACTCAATTCTTTGAGATTAGCAAGACACTCGCAAATATTATTCAAACTTTAAAATATTATAAATACCTCTAATAAAATTAACGATTTTATGTTAGTTTTAGGGAGTATTCATAATGTTTTATAAACATCAAGTTAAGTTTCATAATATTTTAAAAATTTTAGTGTGACGATAAACAACTTAAAAACTCAACAATTATTTATAAGATTTTAAGATTTGAATAGTGTGCGGAAGAAAATATATGCAAAATATTCCAAATTAAAAATCCGAAGAAACAAGGCTTACATATGCCCCACTTCTCCACCTAGGTTCCTCGCTTCTAGGAAGAAGAAAAGTAAAGAGATAAGACTAGGTGGACAATAGAACAACAGGCCATCGGAACTCTACTTCAATCCAGACCACAAATCCACCCCCACCCCACCCAACCCCCACAAATAAGGAAAAGAAAAGAAATTGAGAATAATATATGCCCTTGCCAATTGCCATAACTACTTGCGAGTCCGTGACAAGTCAAAAAAACCAAAACAAAGAACAGCCAAATTACATTTCAATTCTCAAAGGCTAAATCTTTTTGCTGTTGGATTGGATTGGAAGATCATTCATTCATGGGAACTGTAATCGACTCCCATTTTCTGGCTCTCACCGCCATTGTTACTGTAAGTGTAATCCCACAACACGAAAACGCAATTTATAACCTGCACACGCACTGTTGCATAGACGAAAGCACCGTTCATTTGTGAAAGTATTTGGCTGTATATGTGGGTTTAATCTGGTGGGCATGTTGAAAATTGGTTGCTTTTGCTGTTTCTGCAGGTGGCTTATCAATTGTTCTTCTTTGTAATCACAGCGCTTCTTAAGTTCGACAAAGTCACAGACTTTGCTGGTATTTTCTTCTTTTTGTTTTGCCTTTTAGGTGTAAAATGAAAACTAAAAAACAAAAATTTCAGTTAACTTGCTTGTGAAATTTCAGAAGACTTCTATGTTAAAGTGTTCCTTCCATGATCATGGGGCTGACTCGAATTTGCTTCTCATGCTTGTGTACTGATCTGGGAGTCACCTATTTCATCATTGTGTACAAAATTTACTGAGGAATTGCAATTTTGTTGTGCATTAGTTTCGCACGATGTCAAATGAGTATAGGGAGTTTGTGCCTTTTAAGAAAACTATTTCTGCCACTGATTATAGATGTTTTTTGTGATTTTTATGTCTAGGTAGCACGAATTTTGTCATACTTGCTGTATTGACTCTGGTTCTGAAAGGATCATGGCACTTCAGACAGGTGATTGCTTCTCTTCAAGCTTTTCATTCTATAATCTATATATCCGATTCTTGTTTCAACATTTTCTTGTTATTTATTTGAAGCTTCTTAGATACTTGAGCTCTATTTTTCAGGTTGTTTTGTCCATGCTTGTAGTCATGTGGGGTCTTCGTCTAGGACTCTTTCTATTAATGAGGTCTATCTCAGATAAAAATGTCTCTTTTATGTGCTTATATTCTAAATTTGATCTCATCCTTATATCTTCAACACTTATCAGGATCATACGGTGGGGAGAAGATCACCGCTTTGATGAAATGCGCCAAAATTTGGCAAAATTGGCTGTTTTTTGGATTTTTCAGGTTTCAACAATTTTTCTGTCATTTCCTTCGTTTATGATTAGCGATCGCATGTTGTCTGAACCTGCCTCATTCTCTCTTTTACAGGCTGTGTGGGTCTGGACTGTGAGTTTACCTGTGACAGTTGTTAACGCAAGTGACAGAGATCCTTCCCTTCGAGCTGAGGATGTCATAGGATGGATCATGTGGTCTATAGGCATTTTCATTGAAGCAACTTCTGACCAACAAAAATTAACTTTTAAAAATTCTGCTGAAAATAGGGGAAAATGGTGCAGTGTTGGACTTTGGAAATATTCCCGACACCCCAACTACTTCGGCGAGGTATTAAATATAAGAAAATTTACGTCCTCTACCCCTATGGTTTGGTGTAAGTACAAATTAATCCCTCTTGTTTCAGAAATGACAAAACCCCATGTAAAATTTGTGGCAAGGAGAAGGTTTTACACCGCATTGACTCTTTAGGCTGATGGATTGCAGAAGATAGGACACTACTAGGGGTGTGAACATAACCAGATTCTGGGGAAGGTTTTTCATGAATAATGAAATCTCAAGGGTGCTTTTGTAATTTGTGAAACAAGAGGGGACTAATTTGTAATTACAGAAAATTTCTGGGTAGTGGATGTAAATTACCCTTAAATATATTAATCACCACAATTTAGAATCACTTTCTTGGACTTTTTGTTCTATAATTTGATCTTTTATGTATCCTCTGCTCAGATATTTCTCTGGTGGGGAATTTTTGTGGCTGCATCGCCTGTACTGAAAAATGCAGAATGGCTTGTAATACTTGGCCCGATTTTTCTTACCTTATTGCTTCTTTTCGTCAGTGGCTTACCACTACTTGAGGTTTGCTTCAATTAATTATTCTCTAATTTAATAAATTGTTATTTTGTTCGATTGAATATTCGCTTACTTCGAATGTCTTAAATATGTAGGAGTCAGCAGACAAGAAGTATGGCAATGTTCCTGCATACAGGAACTATAAAAGAACAACGAGGTCGGTTTTAAATTTATTTTGTTATCGTCCATTTTTCAGAGTTTTATTAAATGAAGTAATGTTTTATATATATATTTTTTCTGTTTCAGTCCTCTGATCTTGCTTCCTCCTGCACTTTATGGCAATTGTCCATCATGGCTCAAATCAACGTTGCTGTTTGAGTTTCCTCTCTACAGTCGCAGTCTTCCCCAAGAAAACTGGTGAGGTGAATTTAAATTGTCTGCATATATATCTCAATAATACATCTAGTTTTCTAAATATATAGGGATAATTACGCTGACATACCCTGAAGCTTGCCTAAATATGCAAACATAACTGAGGTTTCGGAAATTACGGAGACATACATACCGTAGGCTACAGGCTATGGTTGTCGTACATAAACCCTAATTTGTAACTTACATGTATACTATTACAAGGGTATAATTATCATGAAATTTGGTCAATTGTTGGCCAGTAACTGCCAAGTGCAAACTTGGAAATTAATATAAAAATTGTGATGACGTTATCAAAATCCGTCAACCACTTAATGGAAGTAATAAGAATTCTCTGGCAAGGTATGTTTTTTGCAATATCTCGAACCTCAGAATGTTTGCGTAATTACGTCAAACCTCAATGTATGTCAGTGTAATTATTCCAAATACTGTAAAGTGTAAACATTTGAGTTCAATACTAGCATGAATGCTGCTGTAGTGTAAAAGCTTATTTCATTTTTATCTAAGTTGATAAGTTCCTAAATTCCTGTATCCCTGCAAGGAATAAAAGAAGTCAGCAAGGAAGCACTGCACAGAAGATTAGTTGAACATTTATCTAGCTGTTGCCCTGAAGTGCTGGCAATTTCTGCCCAATTTGTGTTCCTCCATTTTATTGGAGTATTATGTAATTTATGCCCACGTTTTGTTTTCATTTTTGCCTCCTAGTTTTATCAGATTACTGTAGAATTTGAAGCCATTTAGATACATGTTATATAAAATAGATTTGAACTTATTAATTCTATAACCCGAATTTTGTAAATCGTAATTTGCCGACTCTGTTCAGAAAATACAGTTAGTACAATAGTCTTCTATAAATCAACACGTTCTATACATTATGTTCAATATTAGGCTCAGGTAAAATTGCATCTTCTTGTATGTTATAAAACTAATGAGTGAAAAAATCCATTGAGGAAATAAATCAAACACCTCCTGTGTTATTAATATTTTCCAGGGAGATGACAGCACCGGATCGGCTCTCGTTTGATACAGGAGAATGTGATTTAAGAATGTATATAACCCAGAGATGAAGGCAAACCAAGTAGACAACTGCCCAAATTCTAGCTGTTGAATTTCTCTTAAGAAATATAGCGCCGGCACAAAATAGTGAGTCCAATTGTCGAACCAATGATCCGAAATGTCTCTGTCCTGATTGCATTCTCTCTCTAAATAAAGGCCTTAGTTTTGAATTAGAGAGTTGCCATACACCTGATTCAAGATCATCTCTTGATGAGGTGCCGGGAAAATTGGCTGGATCGATCATTGATTTGTTCTCATCCAGCATACGTGAAACCGCCTATGGTGTTTAATCGGAATTTCAGAGAAATAAATTAAATAATTCAGATTTCAGAATGCCTAAGAGCTTTTAGTTTAGGAAGAAGTTGGGAGCAGTAAAAGGGAGTGTTTGGTCAAAAACAAGTGAAAAGTTCAAAATAGAAAGTAGCTTAGTGTTTGGACAAAAATTTCGAATCACATTCGTTACTCTAAACAAGTATTTCACTTGTTACTCTTCTAGCTTATTTCTGCTTCGAAGTTGGTTTTCCAAACACTCTCAAAGTGCTGAACAAAAGTGAGAAAAAGCAGAAAGCTTTCGTTTTTTATGAGCTTGCAAACACAACAAATTCTAAATTAAGGATGGGAATTTACCTCGATTCTAAGGAGTAGCATGGCCTTCTCTGAGGTTAGCGTCTCAACCTGATAGAAGTCAATTTCTTTATTCAACTAAGGAACCCAATTAATAAAATTTAATAAAGTGAAATATTAAGCGCATGTTTGAAATGCAGTTCACTTTTTTTTTTCTTCCTAATACAATTTATCTCCAATATGTATCATTAGAATCCAATCTACCAGCTTAAAGTTGTGTGAAAAACAGACCTGTGCTTGCTTCTGAATCAAATGGTCAGTCAACTGACTAAGCCTTCGCTTGAGCTCAATTTCTACTTCAGTTGGATCTTCTATTTCTCTTCGGGTTGTCTCAATGCTTGTTTCAAGAGTCTTGGCCTGCATTATATGAGAAAATTACTCTCTGATAACAGCATATCAAATAAATCATAGAAGTTCATCAAACAAAATGTTTTCATTGGTTGGAGATTGTTAGGCTTTCGAAAAACCTTTCTTTTTATTCTCTTTTATGAGAGAGAGAGAGATAGAGAGAGAAACCTGGTCCTGCATTCTTTCCACTTTTCCAATTACGAAGGAATACTCTGCCTCAAGCATCTCTAATTCAAATTCAAGACCTTTTGAAGCCCGCACCTATAGTTTATAAATGCAAAATTAATTAAGAAAAATGAATCTGCTGTACAATGAAGAAGCAATGACTACTCACTTTGTCTCCTTTTTGGTGTGTACTTGATATTTTCCTTCTCAACTCTACCAGAAGAAAATAAAAGTAAGTTCAGATCTTGGATCAGCAAAAAAAAAGTAAGATCGGCCTTTTCAATATAACTTAAAACAGGTCAAGTTTCAAAATGGCAATGATAAATGTAAGTGAGCCTTGTAAGGGATACTAAGCTTATATGATAGAAATATTACAGCTATACATACATCAGAGAAAATTCTATCTGTGATGAGATATGATTGGGCACAAATTTTGCAAAACAAAAAACCACAAACTAAATACATGTTACTTTATGAGCCAATTTAGCTTCCATAATCAGTAATCTCACCTTCATGAGTTGCTTCTTTCATATGAATTTGTTCACGAAGCTCAGCTATGTGATCAACCTAGTCCAGCAAACACAGACACGAGGTAATGAATTAATGAAATGCACAATTGCACATTCTAGCATGTAAAAAATCCATTACTGCCAACATTAAACCAACAATTTCCAGTATTGTGTCTAAGGCATTGTTTTAGCTGAACATTTATTAGTTATTCACACATTCCCACCTACATAAAACAGAATGAAGCACCATATAAGCTGAAGTATAATCCATTGATCAAACAATATCAGTGAAAACTTGACTGGTCCAACATAACTCGTTTCAAATTCTTAATGAATTATGGACCATTGAACAGGCAATCATATGCAGAATAGTTAATGGAAAATACAAAACAAACTCAGAAACTATTTCAAGCTTGCAAGAAATGAAAATATTTTGGCCAACACAAATGCTAATCATTAGAAAGGGGTTGCTAAATACCTCTACTTGAAGATTCTTCTGTACAGTGGCAAGAGACCTTGTTAGATCAGCATTTGCACTCTGCAGATAAAGCAAACAAATGTAGAAATCTAGATTAGCCAAAGCACATAATCATATGGAAGGAAACGGCTAAAACCCACAAAAATGTGGTCACTAACTAAGCCAAATCGAACAAGAGATAAAATTGCTAAAAATGAACTCAGATATGAGCAGCATGAATATGTAATTGCTGTCTTTGAAGTAAAAGGATGGAGGATAATACTATACATAATGACAATAATCATGAAGATAAAGGTGAAGTGATGTCCAAACATATGATATATACAAGTCTAAAGATCAATAACATTATGAACCCTATAGGCAAAGTTAAAACACGTGGTGACAGAATTACCACACCTCAAGTTTCGCTAATCGGGCAAAGGCTTCCATTCGAGTATTATTATGTTTTTGCTTCTCTAGCTCAACTGCTTCCATGGTCTCAATCATTGTCGTCTGTAATTCTGAAGCCTGAAAACAAAATCAGCAATTTATGCTAAAGTCATATTGGAAGGGTTCCTAGAAAACCGGATAACCAACCACCTAGACAAGCAGTGACATTTAATATGAACAGAAATACTTTCCAGGCAAATTGTATGAATCCACTCAAACAGAATCCATAGAATTACCTCATGGGATAATTATTTATGTCATCAGTATCCATAATGTATATCACAGAATGGAAAAGTCCTCTTTTCCTTTTTCTTTTTCTTTTTTCCCAACTCATGAAACACATCGGTATATTGAAAACAAGGAAATCTTCTCATGGATAGAGCAGTACAATATCCAATCAAAACAATTAAGAAATGAATCTGATAAAAAAAGAAAGACAAAATTAATCATCGCACTCTATCAAACAATGTAGTTTTGTTTCTTTTCAATCGACCGAGTCAAAAAAGGTTAGTAGACAATCATACAACATATGGACTTTAAGCAGCATACCCATGAAAAGGTATTAAGTTTGATAAGGAAAATTTACAGAGTACCTCTTGTACTTGCTGCTTGGCTCGCTCTTCAAGTATTTTTTCCAAACTCTGCTTCTCCCCCTCTAATCTGGCAACCAAGTTCTCGCGCTCTTTAATTGCCTCAACTGCTTTAGCAGCTGCTCTTTCAGCCAGAATTTGCTGCCTCCTCTTTCTCCTTTCTTCCCTTTCTCTTTCACTCTCTGAATCTGATGACGAACTTGTATCTGTCTCAGAATTAGACTCTTCATCATTTGGTAAAGACGAAATCTTCTTCATAGAACTGGATTTATTGTTCCCACTAATTCCCCTCTTAAGCCTCTCACCGTCATGGACCCTTGCCTTGGAAGAATGATCTGAATCATTTAAGGGATTTATCTTCTTCCCATCAACAAAATCATTCACCCCATCGATTCTCCCAATCTTTGTTACATTATTATTATTATCAATCACAAGTGTCGAACTACTTCCCTTTTGATCCACTTCACCTCCACCGCCTGGAGATTGGACACTTGAAGTTCTTGGTGTCAGATCACCAACACTACTTGCCTTGTCATCACTATCAGCTCCACCATTATTCTCCAACCCAGCATTTGATTTTCTTGAACTTCTCATAACTCCATTCTTCATAACCTTTTCACCACCAGAGAGATTCAATGATGGTCCAGAATTTGCCACTTTCTTCCTATCTTTCTTCGGAGCCCGAATCTGTGACACTCGATTACTAGATACTCCCCTTTTATCTGGCACACTGAGTAACTCTGTCCAATCACTATCTTTAGGTCTGCTATTCGAACCTGACATTGAATTCAAGTTTGATGATCCCACAGCTTCATCCCGCTTAACATCACTATTATTTCTACTCGTAACTTTCAAATTACGATTATCACCAGCACTTTGACTAACCACATTTTCAGGAGCTTTCTTCTTCAGCTGGTCCTTTATCAATGGCTTAGATTCAGGGGATCTTGCTGAATTTTCGGCACCTAACTGATCATCTGATAGCGGCTTATCATTCTTACCTAGTTGTTCTGCAGCTTGCTGGTCGATCTGAACCAGCCAATTACAAACAGATAAAAGAATATTAAAATTTACGCCATCCAACTACAGACAAACATAGTCACAGAACTAAAGCTTCAGAGCTTCCATCTAGGAATTAAAGCTCAAGTTCATGTCAAGGAAAAAGCGTCAGATTCAATTCAAAGTACTTAATATTCAACTTTGAGCAGACATATCCACTCGATCTAATATTTATTATTATTACGCCTATGCATCACAGTTTTCCATGTGGAAAATAGCTGCAAACCATATTTTTCAATGTTCCAAACTTCATTGCTTAATATGCTCCCACAAATAGTCGCACACTAGCACTCTTAATATGCATAGAGTTCTTTCAAGTAACCACAAACTTCTACTTAGCATAACGAAGAAATGTTTTCAGTTTTTTTAAGTTGAAATTTTGCTGTTTTCTTAAAAACAGTTACGCAAATGTAAACTAACTTCAATCCTGTCTTCTATTTCTTGTACTTTTTATATGCATTCACCAAATAAAGTTGAAAGAGAATATGTAGAGTGCACTACCAGACATATCCTACATCATTTTTCTATTTTACCTAGGCAGATCCTCTCCAATTTAAAACATCATTTTGTACTAACTTAGTGATAGCAACCTGTGTCGTAATACCTTTTTAATACTAATGCAATCCTCTCATTACCAATAACTAACATTGTAATCCTAATTTAATTCCATCAATAGGATCATTACATTCTGATTTTTCTTCATCCTAACAATTTCGAAACAGCATTACTTCATCAACTCAACTTATCAGATTCCTCTCCAAATATTCAAACCACGATGTCAGGACAATAGTAAAGAAAATGTAAAACATTTCTCAGTCAATCCCAATTCTCAATCGCTTTTCATCCGTGCTGATTTTCACAGTTATTCAATTCTATAAGGATCTCAAAAGGTCGGAATAAAAATCAAGAATACAAGAGCTAGACATTAAATTATCTTCATAATGGAAAATAAGAGGAAATAGAAAAGGGGATGGGATTATTTACCTGTTGGAGTAGGGTTTCAGCGGCTTTGAGCTTGGAAGAGATCCAGTGAGCCATTGTCAGACGTCAGATTGTGGGAGGTTATTCGAGATCAGTGCCGATCACTCACGGCGCATTTTATCGGGATGCAGAGAGTGCAAATCTCTTCTGGTTTTCAGCTGTTAAGAGTGTGAAGAGGGAGGAGGAAGGAAGGGGCGAAAGAGTGAATACTAATGTTACCCGTATGTGACGATTTGTTTTCTTACAGCCGGAGATGTGTCGGGCTGTGAGCCTGTGAGAGTCGGTGACGCGTAAAATATCAGATTAATTAAGGGTAATGTTTTATATAGGATCGTCGAACAAGTCTGGTTATTAGACTTATGTTTATTGTTTAATAATGCTTACTTAATGACAATGTTCTATTTATGTTTTGTCTATATGTTACCTTATCTTCTAAGCAAGAATTTAGTTGGGTAGTAGAAGATTTTGTCCGAACCTTACAACTCTTTTTAAGTTATAAACTTATGTGTAAGAGCCAATTGACCATACCATTGACTAACGAAATTTAATGGTTTGATTCTATACTAGTTTAATTAGAGGTCTCAAGATTTAAGTTTCTATTAACGCAACTATTATTGAAGGAAGAGTTTTGGAATTAGTGAACAATGAAATAATTGAACATTGCCAAGTTGTTTGTGGTTGATTCTTCACATTTCATAATGCGGCGGATTAGGGAATTTTTAGTATATACTATATACTAGTATTAATTCTAAGGATTATTTGGTCATTTCATCAGCCCTAAAAAGTTAAGCTTACTATAAATAACCTACAAATTACATTGTGATCCTATGAAATGAAATTATGGAGAGAATTAAAACACATATTTATGAGAACAAGAACTCACACATTATCATGTGGCAATCAAAATTATCGAATATATGGCCTCTTATATTTATAAAGTCTTGGGACTTCAACCTCAACCACTAGACCAAAATATCGTTAACTCGTCAATCATATTACTAGCTTCGTATGTCCTAATGGCATTCCCGACCAAAAAAAAAAGTCCTAATGACATTCGTTTATCTTTTAAACTTTCCATCATTTGCTATATCATATGGAACTCTTCTTAAACAGCTTCGCTTCCTTGAACAATTATCGTTTGAGATAATTACATTATCTGTAAATTAATGTGACATATGTTCATATTGTATACAAGAATTCAAAGTTATTTAGAGATTCACGTTGAAATTCCAAGAGTGAAATGACTTTCCTATTCTTGAATGAGACCAATTCTAATTTATCGTTTGTAAATGATGGAGGAAATTAAAGTTACTTTGTTACCATTGACTGGGGAATCGTTTTACCACTTTTCTAATAAGCACAATGATGTGGGAGTAGATATAATCATATAAAGGCATGCTATAGAGATTAGTTCTTGTGGTAATTATTATTAAGAATAAGAAAGCTGCATCGTGCTCATCCTCCACGCCTAGTAATCTTTTCTTTCCCATTCGGTTCTTTTTGACTCGGATATTACAGAAGTTCAATTGGAGCGATTCTCACAATCTAATTACTCTATGCATAATGTAGGATTTGAACTCTAAATCTTATTTAGTGTCTCATTTCACTAGACCAACTGATTATTGATCTTTATTAAAAAAAGGTTAGTATGTAGTTCTTTAAAATGTTTACAAACTCTAAAAATATTATTTACGTATTTTCTTATCTTAAAAATAGTTAAAAGTGAATGTTCTGTTTCGCTACTTCTACTTAAAACAAATTAAAATAAGATAGAATTATTAATTTTTCTTCAAAGAATTACTTTTCTAGATTATTTTTCTATGTTAACTCAGTTGCTAGGTTATTTTTAAATTATTTAAAATCTTTTACTTTCTTCTTCAAAATACTTTAGCACTTCAAAATCCTGTGAATTTTGTCATTTTGTTGAGAGCATATTGACTTACATCTTGAAAATGACAAATTACCTTCACAAGCATAATAGAATTTTACAACCAATTCAAACTTTCTTCCAATAAATCATGTTGCAATAAGGAGCTTTACCTCATTATGCAAAAACCACGCCATCAAAGTGCAGTAAAAACCAGTTACCTAAAGTTAACAATAAGTCGAGTTTTGTGGGGGTTGGATCTCCTATTTTACAATTTTACTATCGAAACCTTGTTATTTTTACACTTACTTCCCGAGGGACGTATTTGTAAGGTTTTTTAGGGGATATTATGTGTATATTTTAATATTTCAAGGGGGTATTTGTAAGGTTTCAATTTACTGAGGGTATTAGTAAAATTTTAAGGTTTCCATAGTATTTTCGAATTTTTAAGCAAATCTCAGGATTTGTGTAATTATTCCAAAAATTATTTAACTCAAAATCAAATATTTCATCCATTAATATCATTGTACACTAGATTCAACCAAACCTAATTAAAATACAGGTGAACCCTATCTCAGTCAGGTGAATTCACATGTACTCTTAACACACCAATAACCAACCATATCGTCACATTTCAATTGCCAAGAAAATGATATATATATATATATATATATATATATATATATATATATATATATATATACACGAAAATACCATTAATTAAAAAAAAGGGTAAATTACATAGAACCCCAGGTTTCCTAAAAACTTTGAAATACCATCCAAACCTCAAAACCTTACAAATACCTCCCTGAGAGGGGGGTATTTGTAAGATTTTTTAGTGGGGTATTTGTAAAGTTTTACTTACATTTTTACATTTTCAAAGGGTATTTGTAAGGTTTTCAGATTTGAATGATATTTCGAATTTTCAAGCAAATCTCGGGATTTGAGTAATTATCCCTAAAAAGGGAAAAGAAACTCAGTAAATAATAGTTCAGTACGAACAACAACGACTAGTTTGTTTAGTGGCAGAAACTTCATCAATACATATAATTTCCTTGTTCCCTTGAAGTGTTCGAACAATTGTAGTTGTGTTCTCTTGATCACTCAGCTTAGCTTCTAAGTTTTTGTGACAATTGAGTTGATAAATTCTATTGATCATCTGTAGAAATGCCTCCTCAACATTCAGATTATCCTTAGCTGAAGTCTCCATAAAGGAAACGTCTTCGAGTTGAGCCAAGCTTTGGCCATCTTCTAGCTCGACCTCCCTCGATTGGGTTAAATCCGATTTGTTTCCGACGAGAACCACCACCATCTCCGGGCTGCCGAATTCTCTCAGCTCCTTCAACCACTTTCTCAAACTCTCGAATGTTGACCGTCTTGTTATGTCGTATACTAGTAGGGCGCCGAGGGCTCCACGGTAGTATGAACTTGTGATGGCTCGAAATCTATATTATTTTGAAATTACAAAAAAAGAACCATCACATTTCATTATTCATGTGAAATTTGTAACAAGAAAGTTGTTGACTAGTGTCGACTAGGCAATTTACACCGTATGGACTTTAGAAGATGGACTGTAGGAGACAAGACGCTTCATGTGATGTAAACATGACTAGAATCCGAATCATTGACAATTATTATACACGAGTAACGAAATCTCGTAATTTATGAAATAAGAGGGAATAAACTATGAAAAAAAATAATCAACTGATTTAAAAGAGAGAGGGGGCCCAACCATTGGCTCCATCCGTGATGTTAATATATTCCTTAGAGATGGTCCTCACAGACTCACACTCAAAGGATAACCATTAGACATTGAATTATTAGTTGAACTCCAAATAAAATATGGGAGGAAATATTTACAATAATGTTTCCAACTAAAATTAGTTGGGAAATAATTATTAAGTTATGTGAATTGAGAATACGGCATAATTAAATTAACAGATAATTACACAAATTCAAGATTAGCTTAAAAATCCAAAAATCATCAAAATCATGAAATTTTACAAATAACTTCTTGAAACATTAAAAATATATATATAATGCTCCCTGAAAAACTTTACAAATACCCATTCAGGGGTTAAGTTTAAAATTACAAGGTTAATCCAATAGTGAAATTGCAAGGAGGTTTTGTGTAATCGACCCTTAGGCTGCGAATTTTGGATGCCTATCTGTTTTTATGAGTTTATAATATTTGTTATCTAACTACCTATTATGTTAAACACAATTTGGAAAAGAGGACACACGTTACATCACTAGTTATTAACATATATTTTCATGTTTATAGAGAATATTATACAAATACATAAGTTAATAATTTCTTATATCTAAACATCGATATCAAATCAAATATTCACCTTTTTTATTGCAAAATTGGATATAATTCATTCCAGAATAAGATGAAGCAAACTCCAAAAAATGTCAGTAAATGAGCAGTTGGTCAAAAAGAACACTCGAGCTACCCACTTTTGGTTATCATCAAAATTGCATTCACGTGAGTGTTGTATTTAAACGCAAATATCATATCAAATACTAACTCTAAATTATGCTATATAGTATATACCTAATTATCCCAGTTACTAAAACTGCAGAAACACATGTAACAGAGCAAAACTTGATCAACGGAGGCATGCTCTTACGTATAGCCCTGAGGGGGTATTTGTAAGGTTTCTCAGATGTATTATGTATATATTTTAATGTTTCGAGGGGATAGTTGTAAGAATTTAGTCGACCAGGGGAATATTTGTAAACTCGTAAGGTTAATTTTAAAACAAACCTCAGGGGATATGTGTAATTATCCCTAGAACTTATCCACACACACACAGAGAAATTATACACACTAAAAGAGGAAGAAGAAGATATAGTACGGTAAAAACACCTTTCTTGGCCGGCAGTATCCCATATCTGAGCCTTGATGAGCTTATCACCAACCCTAATATTCCGATATGCGAATTCGACGCCTATCGTCGGCTTCGAATCCAAACAGAACTCATCTTTGGCGAACCTCGACAACAAATTCGACTTCCCAACTGCTGAATCTCCTATAAGAACAGCCTTGAACAGATAATCACAATCTTCATCAAACGAATTCGCCATCACAAAGATCAAGAATCATGTACAAACTTGAAACTAGTTTTATAAAGGGCATAAAGATTGTTTTTTTCTTCTCTGTCTCTCTTTTGTATATGATGATGATCATGAACAAAAAAGTAAAGCTAATAAGTTCACAAGGAGTAGTCCTTTTGGAGGATTGGATATGAATATGAAAGTGTATTGAGTAGTGGCATGTGATAACATTGAGACAATGACATTATGTTGTTCCTTAATTATTATTGTCAAACGCCTTTGTTGCCTTTAATTTTTTTATAACATTATATTAATCTTTTCTTGATTGTTTTTTATTAAAGAATTAAGAAAGTGGCCAAACCCCACTTGGACTTTTAATTAGGTCCATGACTCCAGATTTTTGTTTTGAGTACATTATACGTGACAGAGAGGTATCTGGAGCTAGTTTCCATATTGGTCCAATACTCCAATCAGATGCCACCACGTGTTGAGAGGGATTTTAAAATTGAGAAATTGTTTTTATTAATGTTGCTTCTTAATATTCATTTATGAGATATTAAGGTATCAGTAATTAGCAGTTTTAACGTTTTTTAATTGTCAAGGTACGGTTATGTTTGAGACTTGAGAGTACGACCAAATGAAAATTGTTGTAATGGGATGAGATAATACATCTATTACCCAAGACTAGGGTTCAACTTTTTTACGGAGAATCGTTTGTTATTGGGTCTCTACTCATGTATTCAAACTCCAATTCAGAAAAGAAAAAAAAAAAAAAAAACTATAATCGAACCTCTGTAATACTCGAAAGCCTGAAAAAATACACATCAAATTTCTGTAATACTCAAACCCGAAAAAATAGGGTGGGAAAAATAAAAAATCAAAGAACAACCTCATTTGGACTACAATCTGCAAGTAGGAACATGATATCTTAAATATAAAGTAAGAAATGGATAATAATTTTGGAAAATATGTGTATTTTTTTATTTTTTTTTTTGGTGCAAAGAAAATATGTGTATTGATTTGACTTAATTGTTGGTAATGAAGTTCAAAGTCCTTGTGGGATCTTATAATGAACCATGTGTTTGGTAATGAAGTCTAAATTAATTAATTGTAAATAACCCCCGCCCCACCCACCCCACCCACCCCCTAGCTAGTGGGTAGGGGTGGGGTACTTAAGAGGGTTTATTCATCTTGATCTTTTTTTAGGTGGAATTTTTTTTTAAAACATGAATACTGCTCAAAAAGTTACTCATTCTAGTACTATTTTCGTCTTTCGTCAAATTAATTTTTTAGCTTTGATGGGATCGGTGTATTAGGTGAGATCTTTTCTTAATTAAATTGATGTTATATCAATAAAGTAAAATTTAAGTGATATAAATTGGTACATCAAAACATCTGGCTGATTATGATTATGTTCTTAGCTAATTGCTTAGGAGATGTAATTATTGATCATACATCACATCTATTCATGATAAGTCATATCATGATTTACTCCTTATTTATGCAACTAATAAATAAAAACAAGAAAACTCAAGATAATTTTCTTTGTCAAAACAAAAATAAATAAATAAATAAGTGAATTTTTAATTTTTTTTTTGTTTTCCAACCCGGTTTTATCCGCCTCGGGTATTGCAGATGTCAAATTGAGTACGACCTTCCCAACCCAATTACTCCATACACAAGGTATGATTCAAATCTTAAACTTAGCTCAAAGGATCAAGTATTTCATCTCATTAAACCAACTGACCATTGATACCATAGTCAATTGTTGGTTGCCCAGTAAAACTGTATTTAAATTTGGAGAATATGTGACAAAACGAGGTCTTGTTACCTTCGTATCTCACTAATATGGTCTATGGATATTAGTCAATTGATATTATAAAATTTCGATTATGATATTTACTTTGTTGTTTATAAAAACAATCCAATTATTCTTTAAGAAACTCATGACTGAAATTATTTATCCTTTGCACCAAAAGTTTGTAGAACTTTTCAGGTCTAATATAACAAGAAAAACCCATCTTTTAGGGAGTGTCTTGGCTGCAGAGTTTTGCTTCAATGAATAGCAATGAATACTAAATTTTCATGTGAGAAAGCAGTAATCATTTCAGATCACTTATAAGTTCCATCTGACCATCTCCACACACACTGTTGCCTCATTCGCAAGCAAACATGATTGCGACAATGAACAATTCATATTTATACAAACAACTATACACATACTAAACTTAAAAAATTATCTTTTATCATTTGAAAATTTTGATATCTTCAATAGTTTCTTAATGAAGTTTCCGTAAGCAAGTTCTAGGGATGGAGTAATTGGGTTGGTAAATTCGTTTCCAATTATGTTTCTGGAGTATCCGAACTCTGTAAAAACTAAGTGTAAAAAAAAATGACTTTGGGAGGACCAGTTTTGTACGTTTGAGCCCAAGACTGAAAAAGGAAACATCTTTACTGGGCTTCTAAATTGGGCTCATAAGAAATCCAAGTAAATATTGCTCCAGGTTTGGCCCGAAAGTAAATCCAAGAGTGGGCAGGTTTGCAGGAATTGGCCATGCCCATGTGGTTCGAAAAAGCTGTACAAAAATCAAAAATAATTTATATACAAGTTATCAGGTTATATATGAGTTTATTTTCTGTAATAATTTAAAGTTACGCTCATTGTAATAACTTCATAACAATACTCCGATCCACTAGTAAAACCTGATTGACCCACAATATAAATTACTGGTTTCCTGGTGTAAGAGACTAAAATGCAATAAAAATAAGAAATAATTACATTTACATCCCTCGACTTAGGGAAAAATACAACAAGATTTCTTATACTATTGAAAATTATAGAGACACCCCCTCGACTATGGCTCTATCTAATACTTAGGTCCTGCCGTTAGTCATTTTCTTATTTTCTAGTAGATGTTAATGTTTTATTAACTGAACAACAACTTAATCTCTTCGCTCATTTCATATATAGCAAACACTATAACAAAAATATTATGGGTAATTTAGTCATTTTATAACTTTTCGTTAAGTTTTTTAGGTTTTCATTAGGGTTAAAGGATTTATCTGTAAATTTCAATAGTTGAGTGGGTGTTGATGTATTTATCCCTAAGTTGAAGGGGTGTAAGTGTAATTATTCCTAAAAAAAACACTTATTCTAACCAATTCATCCCAAAATATGACAATTCTTTCTTCAAAGAAGTGTGCTAATAATAATTCGTTTGAAGGGAAAAAAGTGGGGGCCTTGGTGGAAGGAAATTATTTTTAACATTACGAAATCCTAAAAGTGCAGGAAAATAAAAGCAAGACGAGCAATGTAGCAGTAGTTCATCAAACAAAAATAAGAGACCAAAGAAGGAAAACCCTAACAACTATTGTGGTACTGTAATTAATAAGAGAATATAACTTTTTTTTTATTGCCCGGTCTTGGTACAAAAATGTTAGAAACAATTTCCTTCCACCAAGCCCACCTACTTTTTCCCCTTCAAAGGAATTATTATTGCCACACTTCTTTGAATAAAGAACTGTCATATTTTGGGATGAATTGGTTAGAATAAGTTTCTTTTTAAGGATAATTACACTTACACCCCCTCGACTTATTTATATAATAACAAAATCAGATGAAATCTGTCTGAATTGGCCATGTTAAACTCATGATTATTGTCACACATATATTAACTTCAAACCTCTCGTATTAAGATTTAAGCATTAATATGTTATGCTAACAAAAGAGAGAATTAAACCTACATTTTCCAGCACATTTCCTCGTCAGTTCTTAATCGTGTATGTGACTAGAGCTGGATCAAGGCCCAATGTTATGCTTTCTACAATAATAATTTAATACATTGGATACGGAAAAATGGAAAATTGAGCTCTTTCAAGGCCAGGTAGACTTCTATACTCACTCCAATTTTTAAGAAATAATATTTAAGCAGAGTCTTGTCTTAAAAGAATCTTTAAATCAACGGATTTGTTAATATATATATATATATATATATATATATATATATATATATATATATATATATATATATATATATATATATAATTAAATAAGGATAAAGTGCAAGCTAAATGGAATAGTCTAGATTTTGTGTTATTGAACCTTTAATTTTGCGAATTTTGGATGCCTATCTGTTTTTATGAGTTTATAATATTTGTTATCTAACTACCTATTATGTTAAACACAATTTGGAAAAGAGGACACACGTTACATCACTAGTTATTAACATATATTTTCATGTTTATAGAGATATTATAAAAAAACATAAGTTAATAATTTCTTATATCTAAACGTGATTCCTCCATTGCAAGCAAACATGATTACAAATTTACTACAATTCATCACAAGTATACACATACTAAACTCAATTGAATCTTGTGATGGTTTGTGATGCTGCAGAACATGTGAGTGTTAAAGGGTTATTGAAATTGGATAAAGGGGGTCTTCCTTATTTGAGGATTAGGCCTTCTTTAGCATAATACAGTTGATACATTCCAATGATCTTTTGGGGAGGTTTGTATGTTTTGGTGTGCTTGGATAGTCTGGCTAGTGCAAAGTTTTATCGACGAGGGCATTCCTGAGGTCTGACCTTGTCTAGCTAGCACAGAGTGTGCTTGCGCTATAACTAAGACAATGGTGCGGGATAATATGTGGTGGGATTGAAAATGGAGTGGTGGTTTAGCCTGTTTTCATTTTCATTCAAATTGCTTGTCTAAAAGTCATTGGCTTATTGGTGAAAAGACTGGCAAGGGAGGTTATTCTTTGTTTGGTGGTTCTCAGGTTGTTTGATGTTGAGGTTATGGTGCAATGCTAAGGCTTGGGGAGGTTGCATTGAAAATTTTCAGACTTTGGAGGACCAGTTTTGTACATTTTAGCCCAAGACGGAAAAGGGAAGCATCCCTACTGGGCTTCTCAATTGGGCTCAGAAGAAGTCCAAGTAAATATTGCTCCAGTTTTGGCCCAAAAGAAAGAAACAGGGAGCAGAAGAACAATAGTAATAACAAACGTAGAATTAGGGGATTTCCAAATCGTGAGCCCTAATGAAAATGCTCAGATTGCTTCTCTCAGCCCATCGCCGCCGCAACAA
Source organism: Verbena officinalis (assembly GCA_958496215.1). Classification (NCBI taxonomy): domain Eukaryota; kingdom Viridiplantae; phylum Streptophyta; class Magnoliopsida; order Lamiales; family Verbenaceae; genus Verbena; species Verbena officinalis. The sequence goes on from OY292385.1 coordinate 7,253,568, forward strand.
TCTCGCTCCATCTCTTCCCCAACGACTCTCTTCCACAGCGCATCTCAGCGCGAGCTCATGGATGAGCAAGGTGAAAGGAATGATATCCGGCCAGAAGTCCACCGGCGGCGACGAGAACACCGCCGGCGGCGAATCGTTCACCCTTCTCAGATTTGCGAATGAGATGAGCAAAGCGAGGAAACTGGGGACATTGAAGCAATACGTCGTGGGGCGGGGCAGTGAGGCAACTTTCGCCGATGCGTTCGAGAAGCAGGAGGCGATAATCCGATATCTCGGCGGTGTTGATCCGAAAGGTGAGAACATTGAAACCAGTCACAAGAAGGAAGCTGCAAAACAGTGCAATTGCACCGTATTAGACGTCGAAAATGCATTGTCAAAATATACGTGGGCAAAGCAGGCGCAGAAAAAGATCGAACAGCTGAAAGCGGAAGGCAAACCGATGCCGAAAAGCTTGGCGGAGGTTCAGAAATTGATGGGATCATCACCGTTGGATGTTGCACGATCGAGCTTGGCTAAGAGTGGGCAGGTCAGCAGGAATTCGCCATGCCCCTGTGGTTCGAAAAAGCTGTACAAAAGGTGCTGTGGGAAGGATAAAATCAATACAAGCTGAAAAATACGCTTGTGAGTTTTTTGTAATTTTTTTTAATTTTTTATTTTGATTTCTGTTACTTGTGAGTAGGATTGTTAGAATAAAATGGGCTGTTGAGCAGGAGCTTTATCAGAATCATATTTTTGTAGTCTACTTCGAGAGAATGCTTAATCGTGTATACAACATAGCTCCACTAATGGAAGCTTTCTAACATTCGAAATTCAAGAAGTGCAGGAAAGCAAAAACAATGGGAGCAATGTAGCGATAGTTCATCGAACAAAAATAAGAGATCACCAAGAAATCCTAAAGATGGTAAAACTTGGTAACTATGAACTATTACATCATTCCATATGAGGGTTATCAAGAGTAGGAGTCTCCGGAATCAAACATCCCGGATGCAAAGAGCATGGCGAAGGAAGACATACAGTGGAATCGATCAAGGAGCTGGGTGACCTGGGTCTTCCTAAAGCGTGGATTGGATGACTCCTTCAAGATTGGGACAGCAGCTGGCGATACTAGTGATTTTTTAGGAGTGTTACTTGAGGATGCCCATATTCCGGACATTCCTATTGTTGATGATGCCCCTATCCCGGAACTCCTGTTGTCGTGATCTTCCTGAGGACTTGAGGAGTGATGTAATAGTTGTTAGGTTTTTAGTTTTTACCTTCCTTGGGATTTCTTGGTGTTCTGTTTTTATTTGATGAATTATTGCTACATTGCTTGCTTTTGCTTCCTTAGTTTTTAACCTTCCTTCATTTTATAAGATCACCTTCATTCTCAGTTTGTCTATGAGTACTCCGAATGTATCAATATGTTTGTCTTGTATTTTGCGCTTGCTTGTACTTGTGGTCGATAATTCGGACTTTGTTCCTTTAGAATTACTTGTGACAGTACTCCAAAGTTTTGAATACAAATCACATTGGTGCTCAAATAATCAATACGAATCAATTGTAATTTGTCACCTCAATCCATTTTTCGATCATCTGGGCAGTAAAACATGCCGGTCATTCAAAAACAATAAGGGGAATGAGTGGCAAAGCATAGAAAAAAATCATATTATGGATAGCAAAGTGTGAAATATGTTGTTATTAATTTCATGTGGCCGATATGTCTTTCGACTCACACAAGCTGAAAAATAGTTTGAAACGCACACGATTAATCGATGAAATATGAAACATCAAGTGACAAAGTGTAAAAATAGTTCACGGTTCGTGTTTTCGGCCCAGATAAAGAAAGTTTAAGTAACAACAACAATTAGCAACACAGTGAGTCCACAAAGGAAAACACACCTTAAATTGCAGCCCACTAACACAACTATATTATAATTCGACGCATCTGCGCTACTACTCATCATCTATTTCTTCAGTGGGGTGGAAAATACAACTTCATATCACATTAAATCGTCAATGACCAAGCCATTAGAATCCGTTCACCAATACGACATCAATACTAACCAAATATCATTGTCCGCCACCAACAAATTCATGCACTATAATAGCTAGCTAAATAAAATGCCCACAACCACAAGATTCTAAAAACATAAGGCAGAATGATGCCGCCTAATGGTGAGGGCAGAAAGTGAGCAAGTAGCTACCACCGGTGCAAGTTGCAATGCTGGTGGGATCATCGTAAGCATAAGAGTAAGCCTTTGGGCATGCAGTTTTGAAGATTCTTGAATACGCTGTCGGCTTGCACGTTTGCGGGTTGCCAAAGCTACCCGTGCAGCAGTACCTCGGGGAGTTGAAGGCGGAGCACGCGCTCTTGCACGCCACAACTCGTTTCTTGTCGTGGGAGCGGACTTGAAGCCCAACCGGGCACATCATGTTTAGGTCACTAACGCACCCGGCGTAGCTACATTTACCTGCAATAAAAACACATTTGTGGATGTTATCGAAAGGGAAATTGTAGTGTAATCCTGGTTCAGCTAAATTAGCGTAATTATGCAGGGAGTGAATTACATTTGTAGTATGATAAAGAGCAAAACAAAGTAGGGTGTTAACTGACGACCCCGGAGGTTTTCACCGTTTACGAAAAAACACCCTCAAAACTTGAAAATTACGGAAAACACCCTAAGGTTTGGTAAATTACAACCAAAAATGCCCTCAAACTAGCAGAACATCATTGACAATTGTTGATTCAGGGTGGTTCTTGTAATTTTCAAGGTTTGGAGGTGTTTTTGGTACAACGGCCAAACCTCAAGGGGGTTTTTGTAATTATTCCAATGAAGTATTAGAAAATAAATCAAAGAAAATACAAAGGGTCATAAAAATTAGAGCGGACAACACCCCCCACCCCAAGCTCCCCACGTCCCTCCGATTGATATTTATAATATTTAGACATATGTGACCAAACCAGATCACACTTTTTCTTGAAGGAAAACACGAAAATATGAGAGATTATTGAAGATATCAGAATGCATTTTCCATGTGGGATGAGAAATATTCTCTTTCGCTTTCAGGCCTAGTTAACAAGACAAGCTAATTAGATATGGAGTTTATATTAATCCTCTCGTCATTTTCATTGTGGTTTGTCATAATCCATGACGGGTACCGTTAATTTATTATGCAACACAAAAGATCACAGAGATATTTACAAAATAGAATGATTCCTAATATTCCTTCTCAATTACAGCTAAAGTAATAGTCCAATACCAAATTAGAGTTATCAAGAAACGCTATTGTCATTGGCCACATCCTCACAGACAAGGATTCAAATTTCAATCACTCCAAATTTCTTACTCTAACAACTTACCATATTTTAAAAGAAAAGGAAAGAAAAATATATTGAATAATGCCATGTATACAGAGCATGTCATTATCATAGATTTTAAGGCTGCAGGTAGATGACAAGAACAAAAATGGAATACATATCAAATTTCACTATCACATTTCCCTTTCTAATGCAATAAATGAAATATTGTTTGAAATTAATTTGAACGCTCTGAAGAAAAACACACAAAATGGATCTAACTCACACCACAATCAGAAATTAGATCAAAACCAAAGTGCAGATTTTTCTAATAAATTTTTGTGGCCTTTAATCCTTGAGGAAAACCACACAAAAAGTAGTGTTTGGACTCATTTTCTGAGTAAATAATCAAGAAAAATAGCATATAGTAATTGTTTTTTCGAGTTTATACCTTTGCCGCGGAAGGGTGTAATCGAAATGGCGAGATTGTAGCCATCAACCAGGCTGACATCGTAGAAATCCTGCTCATTACCAAGGGTTATCTCGGCAAGGGTGGCGGGAGGGGTCCCACCAATGCCATTACAGAAAAGGGCTCCGCCGCAATCGCCGGTGGCGCAGTGGCCTTGGCCGGCGGAGTTAAATGAGCAGCCATGGCGGCCCCACACGCGGCCCGACCACCCTGCCGGAAGTTGGAGCGCGTAGGACTTGTTTGGCGGCAGCTTAAATCCACCCCTCGCCAGAACTGGCTTCCCACTACTAGGTTGAATACCTGGCCAAACAGGGTGGCTGCATTTGTTGTACATGGTCATTGTTACGCCTGAAACCTCCTCTGCAAAAAAAGAAAAGAAAAAGATTTCATTTTTTTGTTACTGAAAGGTGAATGAAAGGACATATTCAACGAAGAAATGATAATGTGCTTCAAGATGTCAACTTTATGGGTTTTTCAGCAAGTAAAATGAGCATAGACCAAGAAACGACAATGCAAACATGATAAAGCTGAAGGATTTATGGGTTTCTTTTCCTTTCTTTTTTTGAAACTCCACCTGAGATTTGGAGGGTTACAATGGAGAAAAGCAGCAAACAGACGAGAGTTCTGAGCATAACTTCCATGGCTGAAGCAGTGAGAAAGCTAGGGAAAGAAGAAGGTGGTTTTTAGTGAGGAATAGTGAAGCAATGGTTGTGTGTAGCAGAGAAAGGGCCGTTTGTTTCCCCTTTAATTTGGGGACTTGTTTGGTGGGGTTTTATAGAGAAAAAAACAAATTCAAGAAAATAGAGATTTACCTATTTGAATATTTTTGTTGGGGTAATTACACTTCGACCCCAAATAAGTTTGCTAAATTACAACTCATGATCCTCTTAGTCAAACAATTATAATTACACCCCATATAAAATTAGATAATTAAAAAAAGCAGCCACTAATTATGTTTCTGTTAGGAAACATTAGAGTTTCGTTAGGAAACATTAGGGTCTCGACCATAATTAACAGAATAGTCCCTTTTTGATATGAAATAAAATATTCGATTTCAATTTTACTTTGAAAAAATTACATATAAGCACCAAAGATATTTATGATATTACAAATAACACCCAAGTAAAATATAATATTACAAATAACACCCAAGTGAAATTTAGGGACAATCCATTATATAAGAAAAAATAAGGATATTTTCGGTATTCACTGTTCATCTTTTATGGCGTCATCCAATGGATATCGAAACCCTAGCGGAACCCTAATTTGTGGGTATTTTTTGTAATTATCTAATCTCGTGTGGGGTATAATTGTAATTATTTGACTAAGAGAATCACGAATTGTAATTTAGCAAACTCGTTTGGGATCTTACTGTAATTATCCCTATTTTTGTTTAATGTATCATGTGAATTTGTGTAGTGTTGTAACAGTGGGCACCCAAAGTAGCCAAAGGGATGGTGGTAACTGGTAAGTGGACCTTTGTAAAGTATGTGAGCCAGTGAGGCAATGCATGTGCCCCTATTTTTATTCTGGTAGAAAATGTTTCTATTTTACCACAATTCAAATCCAACTATATATTAAGATATGAAGTTTTTTCTAATAATGGTAAATGCGTTTCTAAAGACTCGAATTTAAAATCTCTTGTTAAGTCAGTATATTGTACCGAATTACTAAACTATTCCATTCGATGTTATATTTTAGTTTATGTTATTCATCAAGTGCTCAAGTACAAATAATAAATATGCATTTTTCTGGAAGAAAAAAAAAACAAACTATGAAATTGTTAGGATGAATCAAATATTTCTTCATCAAAAGTTTTTTGACATTTTCATTGACATTAGACTTTGTAATGATGATAGTAATATATAACTTTAAATAAAATAGGGGATATGCCCGTTACTTGCTTGATTTTCTTTCCTTTTCTTTAAAAAACAAAACCCCTTACATGATTTTGGACCATCATCTTTGATGTTCTTTTAGCAAAAGTTGATGAATCCAATATCATAACTAGTGAATCACTATGTTCTTTTATGAAAGTTTAGTAAATGTTAGCAGTCTCTTATTATTTTGATTTTTCTTTTCTAAAACTCAATATTTATAAAAATCGAGCCAACTACAATCAACTAAGTGTAAAGCTTTTTCTATACTTCATCGCTAAATTACACCAATTAATTGTATTATTTTAATAAATTTCTTTTAAGATTTGGAAACAAGTGGACTAACTCACTTTATGCAACAAAAATAACAATGGAGCTAATAGAAGTGAGAGACAGTGCAAAATGCTCATTTATCAAAGCTGTGTCAGAAAAGCAGAGAGTGGGTATGCAGTTGAATTGTCCTTATTCACACTAAAAGTAAAAAGAAAAAATAAAAGTGTGTGAGTTGATGGGATTTCACATGTTTACAAGGGCCACACCGGCCGAATCCCAATCTGCCTCAATTTTAACTTCTCAATAATTTTTTTACTATTTTAAAGTGGAGATCTGAATTCGAATTTTAGTTTTATCGAATTTTAATAATAAGTATGGAATTCTTTCGGCTCTAATTAAATGTCAGAAATTTAAATTTTAATTTTGTCAAATCTTAACTTCGAGTATAAAATAGTTTTCGTTATTCCTCCATTCCTTATTTTTTGGGTAGAAGAATTTGGAGGGCGAAATTAAGTATTAATATAGATTAAAAGTTAAAGTTAGTTTTCAAGTCATCAAGTGGACAAAATTATATTCATTCATTCTTCATTCTAGCACAATGATAAGAAGTTGAAAAACAAAGTATCCATTTACTATGCTTTAACAAATCACATTCAACTCGGTCAAAACTAAAGACTTATGAAGACCTTTAATTTTAAGGGATTAAATTTTAAATTAAAAAAAATAATTCAAGTTTAAATACTTTGGTAAATAAAAAATAATGTTTTTGTAAATTTAAAAACGTACTGTCACATTTATAATTTTAATAGAGGCAAAGATTAGTATTTAAGTCATGATAATTATATCAATAATATTTCTTCTTTTCCTTTTCATATATTATTATAATACTTAGATCGATCTAACATGAAATCTATACTAAATTAAGCACTTATACTGACAGACTTTGTGTTATTTCAGTATTTGCAAGCAAATGTCTCAAAAGTCCACAGACATTTTATACGAATTGTTGTCGTTTACCTGACGCAGATCTACCGCAGCAACAATAATAAATAATTGGGAAAAATGCATAAACCCTTATGATTTATAATTATACATAAAAACTCTCATATAAAATAATATCCTGCAAAAAAAAAAAAACTCTATTAATTCACTTTCGACACTCGTTTATTCGACTTCAATTCACTTAATAGGTGCTTTTGTTATCGGGTTCAAGTCCCTAAAAACCGAGTTGTCATTAGGAGGGAAATAATTATATTTTAGTGGTATGATATATGAGTCGTGTCGTGTCATACTATTAAGGTGTAAAGTTTTTTATACCAATAACAGTTTCATTTTCATAAACTCGAATACGAGAGCTATGATTAAGATAATATAGTAGTACCAACCTCTAAATTACTAAATTACGCATCTCTGTGATACGTATTTGTACTATATTCACATAGATCTATGATAATTAATTTATAAGGACAAATTTTTGGAGAAAATGGGGCCGGCCCCTAATTATTTAATGGTAATCTTGATTTTATTTCTGACAAAGTAACATTTATTTTCAAAATCCAAATTCCAATGCTCGAATCCCATGAATGTTTTCAAGAAACTGCTGTGATTTGCAGGAGGACAAAATTTGAGTATGTGTGTGTTTAAGTGAGAAGATTTGCCCGGGTTCACCTTTTCTTTTTTCTTTTCTGGAACTGATTCCTTCAACATATAGTGTCAATTAAATGATTAAAATTTTATAGAGACAATTACATATTTACATTCACACTTATCGACTAAGTACCGGTAAATACAACAACATCTTCTCGACTATTGAATATTATAGATAGACTCCATAACCTTAATGAAAATCTAAGAACCTTAACGGAAATTTGTAAAATGACGAAATTACTCATAACTTTTTTGTTATACTGTTTGTTATAAGTGCAATAGACAAGGTGTTTGCTAACGGCAGGATCTAAGTGTTATACAGAACCATAGTAATGAAATGTCTCTGTAACTTTCAATAATCGAGGAGATCTTACTATATTTTCTCCCTAAATAGAGAGGTGTAAATGCAATTATTACAATTTTATATTCGACATATATATACTTATTTATACAGAGAATAATCAAGCACTCGAGAAATAAAAACCCTTGTTATTTAATAAATTGATAATAAGAAATTAAGACAAAAGGGTTTTTACTTTAATCAAGACTACTTATTGGTCAAACAATGTGGAAATATAAGTTTCACTTTTACTTGGGACTTGGGAGTATCCTATGAGTGTTTCTTCTTCTATCCTTAGTAACGGCTACAAATAAAAAACTTATAAACCCTTTCACTTTTTTCCCTTTTCTTTTTGCACAAAAGTTAGATTCTACTCGGAAAAAGTTACCTGATTGGATTATTAATCCATTCATTAATTTAAAAAAAAAATTGGTGCAATTTGAAGTGTTAATACTAACCCAACTTGTGCTTATTTCAATTTTTTTTGGCATTATTGAAATAAATTTAATTAATTTCATATTCCATAAATACTTATTTAATGTGCCAGGATGGTTTGCAATTGGAATAGAGGAACTCGTCTGGTTTCGGGTTTCGAATTGATTCTTTCTTTGAACTTTATATTTTGTTGACAAAAATAAAGCATAAACAATTAAAAGAAATATATTTGTTGTTTATTAAAATTCAAGAACTTGCACGTGCATTGCATGCCCACGTGCCTAACATTTTCTTTTTTTTTTTTTGAATTTCCATCCGATTCTTCCAAACTCGGATCTTATAGAGATTTAATTGGAGGCGATCCCTCAATAAAGGAATTCCATTATGTTGACTCTACTAGATAGAAGAAAACCCGTGTTTTCTCCTAGAAGATCCCCGGCTCTATCTTGTTTAGTATTTGGGAATGCTTGGCCCAAAATTGGATTTCTCCCCCTTACAACCGATAGTGGATCGCATTTTGCTTAAATAACCAAGATAAGATAGATCTTCAAATAGTGTATACGAAATTCAAATAGTCACTCCCATCGTTCAGAAAGAAAGACTCTGCCTAATTCTTTTGAATCCCAGCCCAAATTTTCCCTACTAATTAATTAGCTTACGACCACCTAACAAACTTGGTTGACGATGTCTCCCTAGCATAAGTCTATGCAAAATATGATAATATCATGCCCTCAGTGCAATATTTTAATTTTTTTAACGGGCTGAGTCATTTTTTTAGTATTTGTATTATTCATCCAAATTATTGTCAGGTGCATGGGCTAATGATTGGGTTGGATAACTTGGATCCGTCTCATTAGTTGGACCAAGCCCAAACTTGAAATCATCATACTGGGCCTTCCATTTTTACTGGACCGGGCCTTGTTTAGTTGAAATTCGCCAAAAGACCTTCATCGATTCGATGCAACTCTATGTTTATTCTTGAATCTTGAATCCTAGTTTATTTTATTATAAAAAAGTTCCTAAATTAGTCTGATTATTTGCAATTTTAGGCTTTTTAGTATACTGTTTTAGGGATTTTTTTTTAAGACAGTGAAATATAGGAGAATTTTTTGTAATTTCTGAAAATCAAAGAAATAAATTATAATTGTTTAAAGGGATAATTACATTTAGACCGACCCCATAGTTCATATATACAAGTTTGCTAACCCTTCTTAGTCAAACAATTATCCCTACACTTTACATGAGTCTCATAAATTTCAAAAAACACCCAACTTTTAGGACTTTGATGGAATATTACTTTAAAATTTAGAATATTCTATTGAAATTTTGATGGAACCCTAGAACTTGGGTATTTATTGTAGTTTATGAAATTCTTGCAGGGTGCAAATGTAATTATATAAAAAATTATGACTTGTAGTTTAGCAAACTCCTATACAGTATAAATGTAATTAGCTTTTATTATATAAAAAGTTAAAATTAGTCTAAATCTCAGAAACATTATTAAAAAGGAGAGGCAGTTATTGAAATAAATAATAAATTTGGATGCATGATGAGGTGATGATATGGAAAATTGAAAATAGTATTGGTTTTTGCAGAGATAAGAAGGTACAATTGAAGAAGGAAACTGTTCATGTTGATGTACCAATTTGCCTGCTTATTTTTAGAGTTAGGTATTGTCATTTTCTTTCAGCAGACCAATCGCATTCTGATTCCTCATTTAATGAATATCACTCTGCCATGCTATACTGCATACCACTCTGCAATCAATTCTTTTATTTTCACAATTTTATTACTTTTTATTCACATTTCTTTCTTGTTCCACGGACCCACACACACACATATTTTCTTTTTTAAAATTGTATTTGGTAAAAACAAAGATATTTGAAAAAAAAAAAAAAGTCAATCTCAAGTAGTTAAGAGTTGGTAAATTTGGTATTTACCAGCAGATTTTTATGTTAAAGTTGTATTGATCAAACACAATTTGATTGCAACCATTTTTTAGCGCAAAAAAAAAAAAAGAAAAAAAGAAAAAAAAGAAGGAAAGATTGTAACTGTTAACGTGAGAATAAATAGGACATACTGAATGTAATTTAAAATTGGGTTTAAACGGGACAAATTATATGTTTTTCTCATTCTAAATTAAACACTCACATATGCCGCATTTTCATCAACTTTTTTCTTTTCTTTTAAGTTGACCATTGTTGTATTTTTTTTTTAAAAAAATTATCTTTCTCAAATTTTTCTCCACAATATTAAGAAAACATGATCAGAAGAGAGATGAACTATTAGAAACAAAAAAAAAAAAAACTCAATTTTCGAGGGCAAGCATAGAAATGTGTTGTGTGAATGAAGTGTCAAATTGAGAGAAAAAGAAAAGAATGAAGTGTCAAATTTTAGCAAGAAAGAACAAAGGACAGAGTGGTCAACATGAATCTCACTCACTACACGTCCCACAACTTTCTTTCTCCTTTTTCAGGTTGATCTTTTGCTCTCCTTTTTTTTTTTTTTTTTTTCTATGTTTGCACCCAAAAAAATAAATTCTTATTCTAAAAAATGTGGGTTTCTCATTTTGTTTTTTTGGGTTCGGGTACTGCAGAGTTTAATTGAAAACGATTTTTTCAATTCAATTACTTCATTCATAAGTTAATGTTTCAACCCTAAACCTTAGTTAAATGATCTAATACCTCACGTTTAGGGCTAATTACATCTATTTTATACAATGTTTGTGGAAATTACAAAATAGTTACTCAAAGATCATAAATAACAGTAAAGTCTCTGGCATTTCAATTATTTTTAATAACGGTAGAATAAATTTTAGAATGCATTTATAGATAAGAAATTACTCAGAGAAATTAAGGAAAATGGGCATTCTGCTTTCTCTTTTCTGGAATAAAGTGTTAGAAGACATTTGTTAAGTGTTAGAGGGATTACCTTTAGATTCATCGTATGTCTGTCTTATATTATATTGTCATTGTCTTTTTGTGTTGGATCCAAGACATGTTCATTGTTCCCGCAGCACTTTAGTGATCAAAGTGGTCGGTAAAATTGAAAAAGTGAATATTGCCCTAAAATTATCGCCCAAACATGTCTTGTACTCTCAACTATACCTTTTCTTTTTCTTTTTGATCGTTAATTCTCAACTATACTTTATTAAGATAATTTCCATAATACCATTTAGTGATAAAAATAGTATTTAAGTTGTCACATTTATTCACATTTAGTTATACCCTATGACACACGGATACGATACGATACGACTACGAAGATACTGATTTTTTTTAACATTTTGCACTAGAGAAGTATTCGACACGGATTGTAAGTCACATAAGCTCTCAGCTCATGTCGGGATGATTTTTCAAAGCACATGTGACATGACCCAATTTCGCCTGGAAAACTAATTTGGGGAAAATTTTTGTCTCTAAATTACAACTTTTTTAAGAATTAGAAGACAAAATTGAAAATAGAAAAATAAGTATACTAAAATTGCAAATTAGTACCGATTATAGTCCCACTTATGTAATTTGCCTAATATAGATCAATAAAAAGTTTGATGGTCTCTCTCTAGCTAAAATAAATAAATAATCTTATTATTTACAATATAATTTCCTAAATACTTTCAATTCATCAAAATATATATAAAAAAACCATGAAATCCCCATTTTTCCAACCATGTAAACATTTGAACATATATAAATTAAAGGAAAATAGCAACTTCTGTAAATTAATTAACAGTTGTATGCGTGTTCTATCACATCAAAAAAAGCAGCAGCTGAGTACTCTAGCTAGACTCAATAATTTCCATGCAAAATAACTCATGATCGACGAGCGCACATCATATCACTATTAATTTGGTTTGTACAATTTTGTTTGGTAATATTTTGAATCAAATTTTTGCCAATTGCCATCCATATATATATATATATACCAAAAAAGAAATATTTAGATTAATATATAGTAAAACCGAATAAAAATTGCCCGACAGCGCCTAACACTGAGTGTCACTGATTGGGTTCGTTAATCGAAAACTACAGTTTTTTTTTGGACAGACCGTGAATTACGAAAATCCATCACACGAGAAGAGAGGGAAATGTCAGGATCCCATTTTAATTGAGTGGAACGAATGCTCGGGAGATTATCAATTGTATTGATAGGAATACTGTAACAACCTAATTTGGTTAATTTTTAAGTTTTAACTTTCTCTTTTTAAAAAAATTATAGAGTGAAAGTGAAAAAAAAAAACAAAACAAAACAAACAGATGACTGAATTCCCTTTGTACTATTCTTGACTGATTTGCATTGTGATCATTCGGAACAATATTTTCCACTAAATAGGATTTTCTCATGTGGTCCTGCGATGCAGCATATGCATTCCTTTCAAATATGATTCCTTCGCTTTTCTCATGGCATTACATAAACATCTTCCAATTTATCAATATACATTTTCTTTTTATTTTACTTATTTCAATTTTCTTTACTCATCAACGTCTTGAGTTTGCTCAAATTATATATACTTATATTAGGGTACAATAAAAAATAACATAAGTTAAAAGAATTAAAGTGGCAATGTAAATTAATATTTTCACAAATAATATAGATTAAGTGATCATACCTTTTATTATGTGGTCACTAGTTAATTGGGCAAATTGCTAAATTGATCATTTAATTTAACTTAACACACATTAATATTTCTGTATATTAATTAGACAATTAGCAATTGTACTTACTAACTATGATTTTGTGACAAATTAAGCCAATTTCTGCCCCCAAATTGAAATTCGGTATCGAACTCTCCTCATGCATGGCATGTGCCGGTGAAAAACACTGAGTTGTTGCCTGAGTCATCAGCTAATACAAGCCATGATCTTGTGATTGATAATGTCTTTCAAGATAAACCACCATAAAATTGTAAAGAGACACGCTGGTAACTCAGGCGATACCTCAATGTTTCTTGCCAATACATGCCATGCACACATAGAAATTCCGGCGTCGGATTTCACTTTGGGAAAATTAAAAATGGCTTAATTAAATTGCCATAAATCATTGTTAGTAGATAAAATTACTAATTGTCTAATTAATGTACTGAATACAATATATTGTATAAAACTGAATAGATGGGACGTAAACGGTAAAACCACCAAATTAAATGATCGTTACTGAAGTCTGAAAATAAAAATTAAAATAATTAAATAGATTTTTGATCTCAAACATCGAACCAATAAAATTAAATGTTTAGATTGGCACGTCCAATACAATATATTCTACAAATTAGACTGGTGGAGCATCAGTCGTCATCAGCTGATCAGTTCATGAACCCTAGGTCAAAATTCTAAACAAAGTCAAATTCTAAAATAAGTCACTTCACCATCTACTTTCAGATTTCAAATAACCCTCATACAGACACATGCAGTCACAGACATTCATATATATAAATAAAAATTCTAAATTTAGAGAATTTTTCATCGTGACACTCATCCTCTCTCTGTCATATAGCTATTTCTGAGAAACCCATCCTGTCAACATAAATTGATTTCACCAAAACATAGTACGAATTTCATTTCAAGAAAGCTAGCCTTTCATTTTCCATCAGTTCTTTAATGGAAGAAACTCGAAAAACTGGTAAGGAGGTGCGCGGCAAGAATTAGTACTCATGCCCACATCAGACCCCTCCTCCTCCTCATCATCATCTTCTTCTTCGTCGGCCCATTGCCGGTGGCGGCTGCGGCCGCTCTGAAGCGGGAATAACTGGAGTGTCTGGGCCTCCTCTCCGCCAACGGCAGCGGCGGAATGGTCTTCAAAACTCTGAGAACTGTAGGGTTTGAAGAATATGTTGATGAGATTATCTTGATGTGGGGGTTTTGAGGTTTCGAGTATTGTTCCAAATGTAGATGGGATTATAGTAGCAGCACAGTTAGCGACAGTTGGAGGTGCAGAAGAGGTGTTTACTAGGTTTGTCGGAGATGAGGAAGATGAACAAGAAGACAAATGCATAGACTGCCACGTGGCATTCCTCCTGTGTTGTAATAACATATCTGTATCGTCGTCCTCCTCCTCGTCGAAGTGTACCCATCCATCTGCTTTGCATTCAGATGCCTCTGCAGCTGCTGCTGCTTTTGCTCCTGCTGCTGCTGCCCCTTGTGTACAAATACCTCTCTGATCAATCATTAAATGCATGCATTAATTACCTAAGAATTTGTCTTTTGGTAAATAATATAATTACCAAATAATTGCAACAGGCCTTTAAGTGACACGACATTACAATAACATGGTTAATATCATTTTGATTGCCATGATTTTGTCATAATTCCATTTTGATACCATAATTTATAATTTATATCGATTTTAGTATATTGGAGCTTGAGTCACTAATTATCAATGACAGATCGTTAATATTCAAAGCCCGAATTACCAAAATTGACACAAATTATAAAGTTATGGTGTCAAAATTAAGAAAAATAAATAATTTGGAACTAAAATTAGATTGGAACAAGTTTTTTTTTAGATTAGGACAAAGTTATCGTACCAAAACTGATATTAAGTTATTAACTATATTAGAGATATCATATATAGAAAAAAAAAAAAGGTCTAATTAATTCCTCGAGTAGTTAGCATCCAAAGTGTTGGGGTTTTTAAATAGGCAAAATAATATGTGGGGAAAATCCTCTAATTTTTATATTAATATTGAAAATCCCATATTTTCCGAAAATTAGCTCACTCGACTCTGTAAAAGATCGTCGTAGTATGTTTTTTGAAAAGATAAATGTTTTGCTGTCAATTAAAAATCAAACAGGGTTCTTACAACAATTAATCATACCATAAGGTATTTGGGGAAAAAAAACCCTAATTCCTATATTACCTAGCTGAAATTAAATAAGATTCATTACTATAAGAAATCCACCCGTAAACTAATGAAAACCAATAATCACTTGTAATTTCACTAAATTTCATCATATTTTTTATCTCTAATTTGTTTAATTTAACAATATTGTATTAGAATTTTTGAAATAGTTCTAAGTTTTTCCAAAATGTAATCTCTAAGCACAACCCCCCCAAAACCCTAGCTAGCAATATTGTTTCATAACAATAGCAGTCCCCGACAGAAAGGAAGGTGTGCAGCTTTTGGACCCTTTTCATTTCCCAACAAACAAAGCTTTTCATGCTTCTTCTCCTCCTCATCCCCTTCCCATTCTCAAGAAATATACTAAAAAATATGTATATATTACTTTTCAAATCTGAAATCTGCATATAATTACGTCTAATCATGAACTAATTATGAGCTGATTACTAGATTCTAATAGTACATTACTTTTTTTGAAGATGACTTTTAGGATTCCTATCTGGGTTTGGAGAAAAAAGTCATGATTTCTTCTTTTTTTTTCAAAAAAAAAAAAAAACAAGAAAGAAAAAGAAGATTTGTAAGCTAGTTAGGTATATAGTGTCTTTAAATGTAGGTCGCACAAGTGTTCTGATAGAAAACAGAAAGAAAAACAAAGGTGAAAGCAAAAACTGAACCTCTGCAAGTACTGTACTAGAGTTTGTAGGAGATGCCCAGTTCTTAGTCTGTTCAACTTCAAATACTGTCCTATTTGCCCCTGTAGACACACAGTAAAACAAAAAGAATGCAACTTTACAACTAAAACCAGCAATCAGAATAGAAATAACTAACACCATTTTCAAAACCAAATCAACCTTCAGTAAACGCAGATTTTTCTGCTACCAAACAAACTAAATAATGGGTTTCAAACGAGAGAGAGAGAGAGGGTTCTTACCTGGTGCTTCTCTCTTATCGCCATTCACATAATGGGGTTGCTGTTGTTGTTCATCATGCTGACGGCGTCGTTTTTGTCTTTCTCTGGCCTTATGATTCTGGAACCAGTAAAAGACGTTTTTACCCTCAATCTTGCCGTACCGTCGGAGCTGGGCGGTGATTTGCTGGATTTGCTCGGCTGAAGGTGTACGTGTGCCTCTCCGATATAACTCTTCGAGGGTTTGAAGCTGTTCGGGAGTTGGGTTCCAGCGAGAACTCACCACAACCTGTTGCGTGTTCAGCTGATCTCTCTTGTTCTGCTCCACCATTGCTGCTAAAAATATATAGTAAATTTAATCAAAAAGCCATATAAAATCGTATGATGAAAAATCATAACATGCAGGAGGGGAAAATAAGATAACTTGCCGAGATGGTGATTTAGGGCGAGAACATCGGTGCCGTGGATACGAGCTAAACATGGTGAGCTGGTGGCGACGGCGGCGGCGGTGGCTGGTCTGGGTATGAGAGGACGGAGCTTCCCGTGGCCGGCGAAGGGATCTTGAATACTGTTGAAGTCACCCCCGTCATTGTATCCCATCATCCACATCATTTGACACCTTAGGGTTTCAACTGAAATGGCAACTAAAAGAGCTAAAATTGATCTTTCAAATGAAAGCGTGTTCCTTTTTTCCCCTTCCGGGATGAAAAAAAATTGGTTTGAACTTTGAATTGAAGTTGCTAATCAAGAAGCAAGGAATCAATAGAGGATTAATCTTAAACAATAGAGTTAAATAGTATTGAACAACACTTTAATAATCCTTGATAATATTCTTGGAAGGGAAAAGGGTTATCTAATAATGTAGAAAAAGAATGCATCTTTGAAGGTAAATACCAGAGAGAGAGAGAGAGAGAGAGACAGAGAGACAGAGAGATGGAATGAGGTGGTGTTGGTTGATATAGAAACAAAGTGAGGTTGACTGGGGTTATATTATGAAGCAGGGGGGTTGGGGGTGATGGGGGGCAGTGGCAGTCACAAATCAAAACTATTGTAGACTTTTACAGAGAGGGAGTTTGAGAATTGAGACTTTGAGTAGGAATGAAGGAATATGTAATGTAAATAAAGAATAAAGATTTAATTTTTCTTTCTTTTTTTTGTTGGTATGTTTGAGCGTGGAATTGTGGGAAGGAAGGGATTGAGTTATTGGTATACGTGAAAAGAGAGAGACGTGACGATGATGAGGGTTATCATAAGCCTCCTCATCACCTTCTTACAACCTCATTTATTGTTCTTCTGTCTGTCCCGTGCTTTTCACACTTATTCTCAATCCGAACTGCCCCTCCCCCCCTCTCTCTCTTCTACCCTTTTCTTCAATCCTGCTCTACCTATTTTTTGCAGATTAAGTTGGTAATTTTACTCCCTACGATGAAGATGTGTCATTACGTATGATTCTTTTGTTTTGATGGCTCAATATATTTGATTCGTACGTAGATTGATATCCTTGTGAAAACCAAGCATATATATATTCCCAAGATGTTACGACATTTTTAGATTTTCCTACTATCAATTTATATATGTATGAAAAAAATAAGGGATAATTATATTTTTACCCCTTGGCATAGGGGTAAATACATCAACAATCCATTAATTATTGAAAATTACAGAGACATCCCGTTAACTATGGATCCATCTAATATTTAGGTCCTGCCATTAGGGTTAGAATCTTGAAAAAAAAATTAAGTCGAGGAGGTGGTGTTGTATCTATCCCAAACAAGGATATGTAAGTGTAATTATCCATTTTTTAAATTAACAGTCATTAAGGATAAAATGATAATTTTGCAATTTTCGGTTAAGGCTTTAGGTTTAATTTTCATTACGGTTAAGAGGTCTGAAGACAGAGTTAAGGTAGGTTGTCTCTTATATTTTGTTAAATATTTGATTTTGTTTCGAATTTTGCAAGTTACTATCATTCAAAATAAATTAAAGGGAAAATTACACTTAGATCTAAAAGAAATTTGTTAAATTACAACTCATAACCCTCTTAATCGTCAAACAATTACAGTTATACCCCACAAGAAATTAAATAATTATAAAAAACATCCATAAATTAGGATTCATCTATAATTAACGGAATATTTCCTTCTTTGACAAGAACTGTCAGTTATACCCTTGGTTCTGAAAAAAATTGACACCTAGACCCAAAAGAGTTTATAATATTACAAATAACACCCAACTAAAATTTAGGGGCAACCCATGGTATAAAAAATAAGGGTATTTTCGGTATTTACTATTTATTTTTGATGACGTCAACAAGTAAATAACCGAACCCTAATCCGTGAGTATATTTTGTTAATTATTCAATTTTGTGTAGGGTAACTGCAATTAATAGTTAACTAAGAGGATCAAAACTTGTAATTTAGCAAACTTCTTTAGAATCTAAGTGTAATTTTTTCATAAATTATAAAATTATGAGCGAATTACATACAGTAGTCCTGATGTTTGCCATAATTACAAAATACCTCGCCTGTATTTTCAAAAATATATAGAAGGGATATTTTGTCATAATTACAAAATACCCCTCCATCTATTTTCAAAAAAGACTTTCGTAATTATGGCAAACCTTATAGATATGGTATATAATATAATTGGCATGCACTTAAATTATTTATCTCTTATTCGCTAAAATTACTTAGATCTCTCTAAGTTAGCTAGTTTCCCCAAGTAAGTTTATCTGCATGGATTGGAATTATGAGTTATGATGAATATGTGAATCCCAAGGTGGGCTTGGGTTATTTTGGTTGGGAAAGATTCCTATTTATGACATAAACAATCCTGATTGTCCAGTCAACATATACATGGTAATACAAGTTTGTTTTTTCATGCCCATATTAATTATTAATTGTTAATATATTGTCCTTTACGGCGGATCGGACGTTTCAAATATATAACACCTTACGTGCTATCACAATTACTGTGTCGAGTCTGTCGACTCGACTCGTCCCTTTTTGGAATCTTCTCTGCTGCAGCAGCGCAATCCTCCATAGTCCATTCTTATAATTTCATGCACCCTGCTAGCTGCTTTCAGTCGCTATCTCTCTCCCCACACACTCTTCAACAATCCAGATCAGTCACACAGAGCACACACGCATTTATATAAACACAACATTTCTATACGTATATTTTTGTGTGTATGCTTGTTTGCCCATTATGATGAAATCATATTTTTTCATCGGAAAATCCAAATCTTGCATGGCGTTACATACAGAGATATATTTGGTTTTTCCATGTCTTGAGTTTAGTGTACCTGTCTTATTCTTTGGTCGACGACGATATATATATATATTCCAATTGATTGATAGATGGAAGATCTTTTGGGATTGGAAAAATCTCATTTTGGTCTATTAAAGTATATATAATTATAAGTTTTTACTAGGGTATTCGTACGATTTTCATAAGGTCAAAATACATTGAGTTTCTGACGTTTGCTATATTTATATTTAGGTTTCTCTAATTTTATGTTTTACATCATAGTCCTAGATCGGTCATCATTAGTCAGTTCCGTTATTTTTCTGGTACCGTTGTGTTCGTCTCATCGAAATGATATATTTGAACTATAAATTTGTCTAATTCAGTGAAGAAATAAGAAAGTTACAAGCTTAAGAATTTTTCCTTTAATTACAATCCAAATTTCCCGTTACTTCGCTGTATCAGACAAATTTATATTCCAAATTCATCAGTTTTGATCCAAATTTTACGATCACTGGAGTTGTCTTATTACTTCACTTAAACTCCTCAAAATCCAGAAATGAGTCTCAGCCCCTAAAATTATAAAATCAATAAAAAAATATATACAAAATTTGTTAGAAATTAAAGTAAATATCAATTCATTTACTAACACGCACCAAAAAATATATATATATATAGAAGTTCCATAACTATACGGGATATTCTCTTGTAAGTGATCTAATATAAATGTGGATTTCTCAAGAAAAAAATTTTATTTTTTTTTTGAAAAAAGTCGGAAAAAAATCTGTTTCTTGGCAAGTGCCGACAGTACTAGTTTCAGAATTAATCAGATGTACTCAAATTTGAACTGTTCACTTGGACGACCCTGGGGATGGGATCGGATGCCTTACATATTAATACTTAATAAACCTAGGGCAAGCATGCAGCATCCATCCAGTTTGAAGCTCTTAAAGTTATAAGCTATGCCCTTTCATCTTTTTCATACTATTAACAATCAAGGGCATCATTAACTAAAGTTTGCAATGTTATGAAAAGTCACATCACTAAGACACTAATTAAATTCACTCACAGTCCATTAAATACCTGTGGGGCACATTTGTAATTTCTGTTATAATTAAATTAACCAGAAGCTTTAAATTATTGGGATAATTACACTTACATCCCTTGAATGTTGGAAATTACAAAGACACCCTCTCAATTATAGTTATGTCTAACACTTAGGTCTTGCCCTTAGGGTTAATTAGAGCTTATGTCAGCAAAATAATTTCTAAGTCAAGGGTGTTTTGCTATATTTACCCATAAGTCGAGGAGTGTAAGTGTAATTATCTCTTTTTTTTTAAGTTAAAGGCCGTTAAGGTAGAATGGTAATTTCTCAACTTTCTATTAAGTTTTAGGTTTCCGTTAGGATTAGGGAATCTGTTAGTAATTTTCAATAGTTGATGGGGATGTAGTTGTATTTTCTCCTAAACCAAGGGGGTGTATGTATGTATAATTATTCCTAAATTATTGGAACACTTACAAAAACATGCGATGTACAGACACAAACACAATTAGCTAGACAGGTATCCGATACGGTATCTAACACGATAGTATTTTAGAAGTATCGATACATAGAAAAAAACTGAGAGATTAAATATTGTTTGTATAACAATATTTAAATAGAAGAATTATTAGGGATGTATTTTGGATAAGGCCTTTTAAGAAAAAGAAATACAACTTTTTTCCGTTTATTGACTTGAGTCATATATGATGTGGTCCAATTGGTGAAGTTATGCTAATGAATGAAATGGGCCATAATGTCGAATCTTAGACTTTTCATAAGCCTAATTCATTATTGTACTTATCTATTGTAGGATAGGACATGTACATGTTACATAAACCACGTCACGTGGGCAACCTTTTGAAAGAAATTTGAATAAATATCAATAAAAATAAAACTAAAAGAAATAATTATCGTAGAAAAAAAAGAAATAAAATGGGGGCCCAACCAGATATTTTTGGATCAGATTGAAGGCCCAACTGGCAGAAGAATGGGACAACCCAATTTGAATTCTCAAACGCCTATTTCATGAGAAATCAGGCGTTTCTTTTATTGGCTTAATTACGAGAGTTTGTTAAACTACGATCTTCTTAGTCAAAATATTACACTTATACTCCATAAGAGTTTTATAATTAAGAAAAATATCTAATTTTGGGGGTTTCATTAGGGTTCAGTCAAACTTTAACTGAATATTCATAACGGAATCCTAAATATTAAGTGTTTTTTGTAATTATTAAACTCTTGTGGGGTGTAAGTGTAATATTTTGACTAAGAGGGTCACAACTTATAATTTCACAAACTCTACTGGGTCCAAATGTAATTAACGTTTCTTTTATTATGTATTAATTGTTGTTTGTTTTAATTACTTCAGCTCTGAAAAGGAGGGTTTGGTTTTGTTTCTTCTATTTAAGAATAAGCTAGAAATTCCTTAGAGTGGTGTTTTTTTTTTTTTTTTTTTTTTTGATTTTCTAAGTTCTCTTTTTATTATTTAATTATTTTTTTCCTCCGTACTGTCCTAATTTCCATCAACTTTTTTTTTTTTGGAAGAAATGACTCCTACTTTTGATAATTTTAGCTTCTATTTTAATTTATTCAAAAGCACAAGTTTTTGTAAAAGCTTCACCAACTACTGGACCTTGAGCCGGGCCCCATGGACAGAATTTAAAAAGGCCCATATTGCCAGGTGTTCAGGCCCTATAACTATGTGTTCAAATTAGCCCATTACAGTAAGTCGGACCAAAAAATCACTCAAAAAGTTAGTGATGCATAATTATGCCAAAGGAACTCTAGTTTTGGTTCGGTAGTATATTATGTTTTTTTGGTAAGAAAGAAAAAAGAACAGATTGAAAGATTGAGAATAAAGATAAATGGAGGAAACTAGGATAGGGTCTCAATTTTTTCTTCAAATTAGTGAAAAACTGACTGAGATGTAGGAGTTAATGGTCAAACGTGACGGCAAGATCGAACTTATAAGTATATAACTGATACAGGACTAAAGTTGTCTATTTCTAAAATATAAGAACCAAACTTGAAAACACAATATACTACTATACTAAGAACCAAAATTACAATTTCCCCTTATGCAAAATAACTGGATTGTAATTACATTAATCCAATAATATTACAATTTCCTCGGATACAATTTACAAAATCTCATGTTACACGAGGGATTTCCGAAAATTGGCTTCATCTAACATTGTCGAAGCAGAACTCTGTACAGTGTGGTTGGGGCAATTATTTATCCAATTCCATTTTTTCCTCGTGCGATTTCTGTAGCAAATTGTCATTGTCTTGAAAAAACCAGGTTCCATAAATATGGTCCACATCCCATGTGAAAATATTACCCACACAAATATGAGTAACCCCTTGTCTTTATACCCTATTTTATATGGTTGTAATCTCCAAGAGGCAATTTCAATTCTGTGCAATTATTACCAGAACATATGATCAATTTAGTATAAATTTAGATTCCAGAAATTAGAGCAAAAAAGATTCTTTGATCCTTCAAAGATGAGGTATCTATCTAGTTGGAAGATGGCTATAGATTCTTCTGCAGTGCCAACAGTACAGTGCTTCTTCAATTCTTGTGGAGATCATAAGAAAATCACTCATCTCACCATATTCTCTCCTTCTTTGTTAAATAGTAGGAATGTAAACATTTCATTGTCTATTTTAAGACAGAATTTGACTTTGAAAGCTTCGAAAAATGGGAAAAATCATCATCAACAACAAACGGATTCGGTTGCTGTCGTTCCAGTCATGGTTAAGAAGCCGAAGTTTCTCTTTGGATCAAAGAAATTCAGGAGCATAATCTTGCTCAATGCCATCACCATCATCTACGGTATGTCAGTACTTAATTACGCAAACATACCCTGAAGTTTGGAAAATTATAGATACATACCCTAAAGTCTAACTGCCGTTGGAGAACTGTAATGAAAAGAGCATGTTCACATATTGGTCATGGTTCAATGTTGAAATATAAAAATAAAATTATGCTTTATTTAATGGATGTCCCCGAAATCCGTCCAACCACTTAACGGATGTAATGAAAATTCTTTGACAGGGCATGTTTATGTAATTTCCGAAACCTCAGGGTATATGAGTGTAATTATCCATTAATTTTGCTTTTGGTATGGTTCAATCTTCAGTTCTTGTGAATTAATTTTAGGGTGATCATATTTTATTAATTTGATTTTTATTTCTGATGCAGCAAGTAACATTGCCATCATAAAAGAAGTTGAAGCTTTCACTGATCCAGCATACTTCTCAGCCATCAGATTCGCAGTGTCAACAATCCCATTTTTACCTTTCGTCTTCCAAGCAAGGAATGATGTTGAGACACGTAATTCAGGATTAGAGTTGGGATTATATGTCAGTTTAGGTTACCTAAGTGAAGCACTTGGACTGCTAACTTCTGATGCTGGTCGAGCTTCGTTTATTTCATTGTTCACAGTAAGACCTTAATAAATAACTCTCTTGATCATCAAAAGTTAATTTTCTATTCATCCAAAGTACAAAAATTCAATCTTTGTTTTGGACAGGTTATAGTAATCCCACTTCTTGAGAGCATGTTGGGAGAAATTGTACCAGCTCGAACTTGGTTTGGCATACTCATGTCTGTTTTAGGCATTTCTATGCTTGAGTGCAGTGGATCGCCTCCAAACGTAAGTTTTATCGTTTTTCACATTACATGAAAATATAAATATGTCAAATGAATTGTTTTTATCCTTTATTATGTCACGTTTCAATTTTCGTCCGCTATGTTTTAAAAGATAGAATATTTAGTCCTTTATTCAGTCATGTTTAGTCAATATGTTCAGTCTTTTTCGGCCAATTTTTTGGTTCTTTTAAAATTTTGAACAAGGACTAATGTGTAAATTTTTGAACAAATTGAAACTCTTGAGATGATGATTTTTGTAATTTTACCAGTAACAATAGTGTGCCTCTTTCTAATGCATGTTTTCTTCAGATTGGTGATCTTTTCAACTTTCTGAGTGCAATATTCTTCGGAATCCATACACTCCGTACAGAACATATCTCACGAACAACGAAGAAAGAGAAATTCTTGCCCCTTCTTGGATACGAGGTTTACTTTCTTTATTTCTTGCACCAAATCAATATTATCTGGCTTAAAAGTTTGAATATGCACTTAATGAATGATATATTCATATATCCAATGTAGGTTTGTGTTGTTGCTGTTCTTTCAACTGCATGGTGTCTAATGGGAGCAAATCTCGATGGCATCCAAGATAGTAACGGGATTTCATGGACGTGGGATTTGTTTTGGGATTGGATGCTTGCATTCCCATGGATACCTGCACTTTATACCGGTGTATTCTCAACTGGATTGTGCTTGTGGGGAGAGGTATATATAAATATCTCAGAGTTCTATGATCAGATTAAGTTTGGTCTTAGGCAACTTGTGCAGAGAACTTAATTATCATTCATTATTGTGCAGATTGCTGCCATGCGCGACGTCACAGCAACAGAAACTGCAGTGATTTACGGGCTTGAGCCACTTTGGGGAGCCGGTTTTGCATGGTTTCTTTTAGGTGAAAGGTGGGGACTCGCTGGATGGATCGGGGCCGCTCTCATACTAGGTAAGTATTGGCAACCGAATTTTCGTTGCAAAAATTATGTTTTATCAAATCTTTATGTAACTTTGTGACAGAAATATAATTCTGGCGAATTACATTTTCTACCCTTCAGTTTTGGTAAATTACAAAATACCCCCTCAAATTTCATTTATTACCGAAAAACACCCAATAAGGTTTTATCATTCTTTTTTTAATTGATAATATGTTGTAAAATTATGAAATTTTAAATGAAAATGTGTTTCCAGGTGGAAGCCTAACGGTGCAGATGTTTGGAGATTCAGGCAGTGAATCGGGAGAGGCCGGTGAGATCAAAAAGCAAGATGAAGAAGTGATAGTATCAGATAAGAAGAAGACATTATCTGCTTCTCCTGTGATGGTCAGATCCAGGGATAATCTAATGGATATATTTAAAAACTAACAGATAGCCCCATTACTAATTGTGAAATGTATATACTTACTTACTAATATGAAGCCTATATTTGTATATATACATATAAATCATGTGCACTTATATAGAAAAGTTTACGACGTCACAGTAGTTTTATACAGCAATATTACAGAAACGCTTAGTAATGTTTCTTTTTTTAATTACAGTCCAGTTTTCCTGTACTGGAGTTATTTGTAAGCTTCAGTAGGGGAAAAGGGCAAAACCGAAGCTATTTGGGACAGTGCAGTTTGATTTGGGGTGTCTCCGTAATTTTTATAATTTTGCGGTGGGTATTCTGTAATTTTGACTAAAGTAGGGGTACAAACTTGTAGTTTTGCTATTTCGGAGGGGGTCAGATGTAATACCCTATGTTTGAACTAAAAAGAACGTTACTGCACGCTGCACGCACACAGAACAGATTCAGAAGACGGGGTAAATAAACAGTGAAGATACAAACACATCCGATAACTTGATTTTCATCTTTGGCTGATCATTCATAACCAAATTTATTTTACAGGAGCAAATTATTAACTTCATTGATAGAAAATGGAACATTAAAAAAGCTTCAGTTTTTCTTGGCAATGAACAAACCCCATCTCTGCTCGCCAGACGAACTCCTCACAAGCTTTGCCTTCCAGCCTCCAACAATGTCATTATAGTCTTTCTCAGAGAAATCACTTATAAATGTTTCCTTATCTTTCGATACTACATCCAATTCCTTCTCAAGAACTCTTATGAACTGAAAAACAAGAAACCACAATATTAGCCATATATATAATACGGAGCTTGATAGTAGACAAGTGGGTCAACAAGTACCTGATCAGTTCGGTCCTCAGCAACAACCTCATCAAAGCCAGCATCACGTAGCATCTGTAGCACATAGAAAACACAAATAAGTACCTAAAAACAACAAGATTTTGGCTCACATAATAAATTAGTCCCTCTCATCTTAGAAATTACAAAAAATCCTTGAAAATTTGGTGTCGAATAGGTTTTAATCGGCATTGAATCTTGAACCGGTGGACTACGGGAAACAAGGTGCTTCAGCTGGTGTGAACATAGCAAGAGTCCAACAAAGGATTTACATGAATAATGAAACTTGGGTTTTTTTTTGTAATTTCTGAAATAAGAGGGACTAATTTGTAATAACATCAAACCTCAGGCCTAGTAGATTTAAAAACCCCTTCGAAAATACCTGTCCATAAGCCTCTACATCATGTAAATCATATCTCCTTTGCTTAATATACTCGGCAAACTCAGCAGACGGGGTTCCAGCATTTCTGCAGTAATCACTTATCAAGACTTTCCCTCCCGGCTTCAGCCACTTGTAGAAAGACCTGAACAATGCTGGTTTGTCCTGCAAAATAAGACAACATTCTTCATATAACAATCGCAGATTATCTTTTTTTTTTTTTTTTTTTTTTTTGAATTTCTAAAGTTGGGAAATTACGAGAATGTGAAGGATCGTGTCACGACTATAGATGACATCGAATGTGCCATCGGGATACCCTTTCTCGGTACAATCAGCAACTTCAAATTCAACAGGATACTTCAACCCAGCTGCACGTTCGAGAGCAATAGAAATCATGTTGACCGAAAGGTCAATGCCGACAACATGTACACCATATTTGTCAGCCATGTAGAAATCGCCTCCTCCAATGCCGCATCCCACATCGAGGACTTTCTGCCCTGGCTGAAGGTCGAGTTTAGCCACAAATTCACTTGTTGTATCTGCTCATATATTAGGATGTGAGTCTTTGAAGGATAAAATCATCAATTCAGTGAGGAAAATGGAAATATCTACCTATTCCTCCAGTGCTCACGAATCCTGCTCCAAAGACACGCTCGTAACGCAGTATGCCACTGAGTTTATATTGGACTGTATCCAAGAATTTCTGGAATTCCTGTTGATGATATGAACAAAGAAATTTAAAATGGGAGGGAAGAAAAGTTGAATATTTAGAAGAAAAATGGAAATAGTTCTAATTTCTGTGAGACCAAACAAAAGAGAAATTTTAAACTTCAAAGAGTGAAGTTCAAACAAACATAAGGACTACTTCATAACTTCAATCAATTAAAAATTTAATAATAGTTCCTTAATTATTTAAAATATGACAAGGGTTGTTTTTAAAAAAAGGATCACATTCTTTAGACTTCTATTATTGATCTTTTTACTAAAAATAGAATTCCTTATATAGAAGGATGTAACTTTCACTAGTTGCTAAAAATAGGTAATGGATTAGAAGATGCTGACAATGACTTTGAATTATTGAAAGCTAAAACACAAGAGAAACAGCTAAACAATTGGTATTATGAAACGACTTGTATCATCATCCTAAACCCTTACATCAACTCCAAATTAAATATAAAACAGTCTATTTCTCAAGAGATTGAACCCAGTAAGATTTTGAGCTAAAAAAGGATAAAAATATACATCCTTATGCAAATAAAAACTTAAATAATTAAAGGGTCCGATTTTAAATTGACCAACATCGCAATCCCACAAGCAAAAAGCTATCAAGAACAAGGAACTTGTAAAGATACTATCTTTACGCATCACTTGCCAAAAACCATAAATTTGTATGCAGCCCAGATGAAGAAAACTTGTAAATAACATATATTTACAGAAAATCAAGAACAACATATGAAAGTTGGAATCTTTTTAGAAAGTATACCTCCGGCTTCTCTTCTTTCTGAAGATCAGATGCTTTGGAGTCAACAATTGTGGTGGGTTCCAAAGTCAGGTCAACAGAATTCTCTTGCTCTGCACATTCAAATAACAGAGATAAGCAAAATGCCAAATTTTCAATTCAAGAAACTACCAGGAAAAACTATAATACTCCCTACAATCTACTAAGTAGCTGGTAAATTGCAAAAATCTCGAATTTTAATGTACCTTGAACTGGAGCCATGGCAAGAGGACAATGAGAATGTTTTAGTGAAGTGGGTTGCTAAGGAAGATGGTAAAAGCAAAGCTGTGATGGGAAATTGGGAGAAAAAGGAGGGGATTTATAGAAACGAAATGGGAAGAAAATTATGCATAATTGCTGAAAACGTGTTCTTGTTTAACATATATAATAAAAGCATAATAAGAAAGGCATATAACATCTTGCAGCACTCCCCAGGGCATCCAATTGTTAGAAATTAATTAAATTTATGTGGTGGCCAAAGCATCTGATTATTATGAATTGTTAAATTTGTTGTGGGATCTCTCCATGCTGAAGCATCTTTTTCTATTAAAATTAGTATCTTGACTGGTGGCCTTGGATCTTGTTCCTTTTCAACGGTCAGGATATGATCTTTATAAGTTGCTCCGGTTTTTAAGTGCTCTGTCTTCTTGATCTTCTGACGATTTCTGCTGTGTGTTTTGAATCCAATCGGTGTCTGTTGAAATGAATTCTTCCCTCTAAATTCATCAAGTGGGACGCGAGAGACGGGGTGACGGTGTGGAGATCCGCCGGTGTGGAGGTGGGAGTTGGTGGATCATGGATGGTGAAGAAAGAAATAATTACAAAAAACCTCCTGAGGTGAGTTTTTGCTGTTTACGAAAATCACTCTAAATCCTAAAAAATTACTAAAAATACCCTGATTCTACAATTTTCCGTTAGTTTGATAGTGTTTCTAGTTATAATTTGCCAAATCTCATAATATTTTTCGTAATTTTTAAAATTTTAGGGTGTTTCTCGTAAAGGTCAAACTTCAAGGGTTATTACTTATTTGTAATTGAACCAAGATTACATAACACTTAGGCAGTGATTACAAATTCTACAACAAAAAAAAACATAAATTTGTGTTTCCTTCTTTTTATCACTACTTTGGGTGTGTTTGAGAAATTAATTTATGTTAACATTAAGCATATATAAGTTAGAAGTTAGAACTTGGAACTTGAAAGCACCAAGAGTCCCAAGACTAATTTTTAGCTTCATCTTCTGAGTGTTTTACGTTATTTTCGGAAATAAATAGAAGTAAGTTCATTTAGAATAATAAAAGTATTTTTCAATTTATTTTTAGAAACACTCAATTACATTTCTGTTCCCTTCACAAAAAAAAATAAATAAATAAAATACTACTTTTTTGTTCATACATATATTTTTTCTTCCTAACATTCCGCACTTTTACTCCAAAACTTTATAATTTTTGTTTTTACTTTAACTTCTCTAAAAATAAAAGTGTTTGCAAACACCCACTAAGTTTCTATAAAAATAACCTAAAAGTTGAAATGTAAAGTTAAAAGTTAAAAATAATCGCCTTTTAGCTTATTCTTCTTAAAATAAGCTCAATTGAGTATGCAAGATTTGACATTCCAAGTTACTTACTGATGCATCTCAAAACAATATCACATTCAGTCATGCACACAAAATAGAAGATGAAAAGAAAAGCTAGTGTTCTTCTTATATTAAGATAATAAAAGCAAATCGTCCACATTTTAAGATACAAACACAACCAGATAACAGATCTCTGGCCAAATATTTGTCACCAAATTTATTATTAACTCCATACAAACACAACCAAACTACTAGTGGAGAAACATAAGTAACCTTGTTCAGTTTTTCTTGGCAATGAACAAACCCCACCTCTGCTCGCCGGACGAGCTTCTTGCAAGCTTCGCCTTCCAGCCTCCAACAATGTCGTTATAGTCTTCCTCGGAGAAGTCATATAAAAATCTTTCCTTGTCCTTCTCCACTGTATCCAATTCCTTCTCAAGAACTTTCATGAACTGGGAAAACAACAACCCGCATTATTAGCTATATTTTTTAAAAAGTTTTTTTTAGGTTTGATCATAAAGATTAGGTCGACAAGCACCTGATCAGTACGGTCCTCAGCAATGACCTCATTAAAGCCGGCATCACGAAGCATCTGTACATACATAAATGAATGTGGCATGAAACTATATGTAAATTACACCAGCCTCCCTTGTAACTATGTATAATTACAAAAACTTCCCCTCTTTGATTCAAAATTACAGCTATCCCCTTCTAAACATCAAATTTGATTAAAACCTAACAAAATTCATAATAATAATAATTTATAAATTATACAATGCATAATTATTATACCTGTCCATAAGCCTCGACATCATGCAGATCATATCCCCTTTGCTTAATATACCCTGCAAACTCAACAGAAGGGGTTCCAGCATTTCTACAGTAATCACTTATGAGCACTTTGCCTCCTGGTTTCAGCCACTTGTAGAACGACCTGAATAGTGCAGGTTTGTCCTGAAATATAAGACGAAAAAAACTTGCATGTTACAAAATAATACAGATTAAAAATTTAAATTATAATAATTTTAAAGTTAGTAAAATTATTTACTTGAATGTGAAGGATCGTGTCACGACTGTAGATGACATCGAACGTGCCATCTGGATATTCTTTCTTGGTGCAATCAGCAACCTCAAATTCAACAGCACATTTGAGACCAATTGCACGCTCGAGGGCAAAAGAAATCATATTAATTGAGAGATCGATGCCGACAACATGAACATCATATTTTTCAGCCATGTAAAAATCACCTCCTCCAATGCCACATCCGACATCTAGAACTTTCTGCCCTGGCTGAAGGTCTAGCATATCCACAAACTCTCTAGTTGTCTCTGCTCATAAATAGAATGTCAGGATAAATTACTTGTGAAGGGAAAAACCATCATTTCAGTTGTGAAGAAAAATACCTAATCCTCCAGTGCTAACGTATCCTTCTCCAAAGACACGCTCGTAACGCAATATGCCACTGCATTTGTATTGGACAGTATCCAAGAATTTCTGGAAACCTCTGTCGTCGTCTGAGCTTACCTTTTGCCAAAGCCAGCATATCTATACAAAAAAAAAAAAAAAAACAATAATAATAATAATAATAATAAAGAATAAAAAATAATTAGAGATTTCGATAGTTTCACGGTTTTTGTACTACTTGGTATAAATGAAAGTATTTGATGGAAAATCATAGAGAAAAAGATAAAATAAAAATCCCAAGTATATTATACCTGATTCTGATTCTTCTTGTTTTTTACATAAGCTCCAATGCATTTACAGCCAACGAGAGCAAGTTCGAAAGAATTTCCATGTTTATCATGCAAATGGCATTCTTTAAATGCCTGCAATGTTTGAATCAAAGGAATCATAAGAACTTCACGAAAAAGTCCAAAAAGATTCATCAGGAATGATAACATATTAGTTCTCTAGTGGAAAAGTACTAATAAATATTATAATTTAACCTTGGTATAAAATCTGGGCTCGCGGTAATGAGTTGGGTTAATCTTTCGTTTGTGGTCACCAGACTGGTGGAAACATGATTCTCTGAAAAATATGTAGCCACCAACTTTTAACCATTTGACCATTCTCTCAATGAGCTTTTCAACCTGCAAAAAACATAGAAAAAACATAGATTTGTCACACTATGAAAAATAGAAGACCAAGAATTTACATTTATTTATTTTTTTGGATGAAATTTTACCTCGTTGTCTGAGAGATACATCAATAGCCAGTTTGAGAATATAATGTCCAAAGATCCTTCAGAAAAGTTCAAGTCTGGGGAAGTAACATCAGCACATATGAATTTGACATTTTTGTGATGACTGTTGATAGTTTCATTCTGCAAAAACAGAAAGCATAGGCTTTTTAGAACCATAAATCTGCCAGAAAACTTATTTGATAAAATCACAGAAGAGTAGGAAACGAACCTTCTTTATTACACTTTCAATGAAGTCTAAAGCTATAACGTGGCCAGCCTTCTTGGCTAA
Source organism: Verbena officinalis (assembly GCA_958496215.1). Lineage (NCBI taxonomy): Eukaryota > Viridiplantae > Streptophyta > Magnoliopsida > Lamiales > Verbenaceae > Verbena > Verbena officinalis. The sequence continues at coordinate 7,285,675 of OY292385.1, forward strand.
TTCTCCAGTGAAACGGCCAATACCAGCTCCAAGTTCAAGAACCGACTTCCCTTCATATGGTGGGAGCATAGACAGAACCTTGCAGATTTATTAGAAAGATTAGTAAAATACTATGAGATGATAATCAATAGAAATTAATAGATCAAGAAAAAGAAGGGTCAATTTTTGCTGAAAACATACGACAAGCCACCATTTCACAGGAAAATAGATAATTAACATGGTTTTACACAAAAGAAGGGTCAATTATTGAGCCAAGTAAGCCGATTTCCAATTATAGTTGAAAGGTGCACAAATAATGATACTTAAAGATAAAAAACAAGAGAAAAACTAAACCAATGATAAATCAACTCCAAAAAATCGATCTTTACGCTATAGTAGAAGAAAATTAAGATCCGAATAGAAAGTTTAAGTTAAAAAAAGGAAAATTACACATCCTTATGTATATAAAGCTAAAATCAGTCTGATTCTTGAATTAACCAATATAATAATCGTAAAAGGCAAAAGCAAACAGGAGAACTCGAAAAGATCCCATCTTTATGCATAAATATCGTACACAACCCGAATGAAAAAACAAGTACAGAAAACAATATAATAAGCTTTTCATATGAATCATTGTAAAAAGTATACCTCAGGCCTCTCTTCTTTGTCAAGATCAGAGGCTTTGGAATCAAGCATCATAGCTTCCAAAGTGAGATCAACAGAATGCTCAGTCCAGTAAGTCTTAAAAACCTCGCGCTCTTGCTCTGCACATTCAAATTAAACGCATCATTTCGTTATTCAACAAACTAATAAGACTAAGTTTTTTTCGCACGAAAGAAATGGTAAAAATACAAAAACAAATCCTGAAATTCAGTGTACCTCGAACGGCAGCCATGATTAGGAGTTTGGGTGAAATGGATTGCTAAGAAAAGATTGAATTTGAAAGCAAGAAAGGATGTAGGTGGGCTAAACTGGGAAAACTTTTCAGTAAATGAAAGCTTAAGAGCCCTCAATGGCAATGCGGGATCTGGTAAAAGACCTGGATCTTCGGTTGTATGATCTGCCTTTCTGCTGCATTAGCTGTTGGTTATGGCTAATCGATGGAGGGCTATTTATAGCCGAAAAATGACCGAAAAAATCATAAATAGGAAAAAGGTTTAGTGCTCTGTGGGGGCTGAAGAAGAGAGTGTTGTTATGATGTTAATAGAAAAGGGGAAGCGGGGACGCGAGAGACGGGGCAAAGCGGAGAATTGGTGGAGATCCGCGGTGAGGGGTGGGGTTGATGAATCGTGAATGGTGAATCTGATAGCAGCAGTAGCACGAATGGGTCAGTTCCACGTGAACCTGCTCAAGATTCTTTTGTATTCCATTGTTTTCTTCTCGTTTTTACCCTTATGCTAGCGGACAATAATTTGTTTCACTAAGGTGAAAAGGAAAAGGAAAGTGAAATCTACCACTCGAGTTTACTTTAATTATAAATTAGTTTTTTTTATTTTAAAAATTATAAAAATATTCTTAAAATTTCATAGGTTTTATAACAACGGATTTTAGTTATGTTCACACCTCCAATAGCGTCTTGTATCTATTAGTATAAAACTCAATGCAGTTTAAAAGTTAACCTAATCGATGTCGGTCAAAGTCTTTACTTATCACATTCTTATAAATTTTATATGAATAATGAAATCTCAAGAGCATTTTTATAATTTATAAAATAAGAAGAATAAATTTATAATTACACCAAACCTCAGGGATAATTGATACAAATTATCCAAAAAAAATAACCCTTCAAAAAAGGTAAAAGAGTTAAAAATGAAAAGGGTAAATGGGTACTACGAAAATACTAAATATTAAATAGGATACTGTACCTACTGGGTATTAGGGGGTACGAGCTAGGGTTGTAATTAAACAAATTTAGCCCGTTTGCGAGCCCTCGATGATTCGAATCAACAAATATTTGAGTTCAAGTTTATAATATTCGTGCACGAGTCGAGCTTGAGTCTAATTATTTTTATTTGACAATTCGTGAAGAAAAGTATAAAAGTTATAGAGAGAAGAATTCTGAAATAAGGAGATGGAAGAATCAATTGAATTGATTGTATTGATTGTATGTTTTCCGTAGAGTATATACATATATATATATATACAAACAAGAGCTAATTACAATGACTAATTTCTAGCAAAAATAAAGGAGCTAATATATCTCAATATTTTCCTTGCATAAACAAATTCCCAAATCATCTCTTTCTTGATTTCTTTTCCTGTTTTAGCCGCACATTATTCTCCAAGATTTTCTCTTTGAATTGATGATGATTCTGAACATAAGAATCATGTGGGTTTTCCTCTTCGCCAACAATTCGTGAGCAACTCAAAAACTTATATTTTTTAAATAGTTTTTGTTTTTATATATTATGCAGTTATATATGTAATTATAACTAATATAATAATTATCGAGTTCTATACAATATTTAAATTTATGAAATTTGAGCTCAAATTCGAATTGAAACCCATATTTATTCATGAACATGGTATCAAGTTGAACTTCAGCCCTATTTTCTTAGCTCGATGAGCTTAAGTTTGAATTTAAACTAGAATCCGAACCTAAAGAAAACATAGACTCGGCTCGATTCGTTTATATAACTAATACATAAGCACATTGAAAAAGTAAAGAGGATAAATCAAATTATATATATATATATATATATATATATATATATGAAAATGAATGAGTGAAATGTTTTAGGAAACATGTTTATGTGGCAATGAAGTGGATAAGTTAGAATTGATCAATTTTGCCATGTAGATTGTTTCTATAATTAATTATTATTTTTATAACTTACATATGTATTTATGGACTTTCCATACTTTTGTTTATATCAATTATCAAAAAATTTGTAACTCCTATTTAATTATAGAACTATATAACTACTTTATATAATATTAAAATTGATCTTTTTTTTTCAAAATATGGTTTTAAGTAAATTTTAACAAGCTTTAGAGTTATCCATATGGTATTAAATGTTCGTTAATAAAAATAAAGACAAAATAATGTATTCAATTTATCCATTAAAAAATTATATTTAATATTTTAATTTCTAACAAATATTTTTGATATAGCAAATTCAAATGAGATTTTATCTAACTAAAGTAAGAGTTTTTTTTTTAAATATAAGTTTAAATAAATTTTATTATTATTTTAATAATATAAAATAAATAAATAATTAATTTTCTTGAATTTTTTTTTCCAAATACACGTGTCTCATGTTCATTTTGTGGTAGAAAAGTTATATTTATTTCAATGTAAATAAATTTCTTAAATTATTATATTTGAGTATTAATATTTTTCTTAATATAAAAGAAATTCCAATAATGAAATTAATATTATTATGATTCAATAACGAAACAATAGCATATTATTTAATAAAAAAATAATATAAAGTATAATAAACAGCTATTTTTCCGATCAAAGAGACAAAGAGATTCCAATCATTATTTATATGCATTGTCTATTATTAAATATTTTTTTAGTATTTTAATTACCATTTTAATATTTCTATAACCGTCATGATATTCTTTCTCTATATATGTATAAATATATATTCTCTTTATTATAAATATAAAATCAGTTCTTTGTCATAAAAATATCATATTACTATATTTATACATTTAAAATGAGTTTTTTATATACAAAATTCCTGATTATTTTATAAAATAAATTAATTTAGTGTGTACGCTTCAAATTCTGAATTAATAATTTTTGACACATTGTTAATAATCATATAAAAAATATAATATAATTTATTTAATAATATATATTTTATAAGTAAATTACTCTGTGCAACGTTGGGGTTAAAAAGCTAGTAATTATCAAAGAAGTATAACATTGATATCTGTAAATAATAAATTACCATTGTAAAGCTAATTATGCCGTACTAAACTATGGCACAGAATGGAAAGTATAACAGTGATATATGTAAATATGTGGGACGTGACGCGTGTATGAAAGGACACGCGTGACAATTAGTTTGGTAGGGTTTGTTGTTTTTTGGTCACAAAATCACATGCAATTGGTCAGAATTATTCGATTTTGTCCTATTATAATTCTTATTTTTTGTGGGAAAATAAATTATTTGTTTAATTAATAGATTCTCTGAATCTCATGATAATTGTTTTTTTTTTCTGTTTTTTTTCCAATTTTGTTCTCTTATAAATACCATGAATTTGTGGGATTACAAATCATGATAAGTTGATGATTCTCATGAGAAATTCAATGTTATTGAGATTTCCCATATTCTTTCTTCATTAATGTTATTACTCATAACCCTATTAATTTTACCATTCAATAGTCAGAATTTTAAATCATTGTCGAAATAATAATAATAATAAATTCTAAACAAGATTTATAGTTTTATATTATTTTATTAGTAGAGTAATTGTTTTAAGGCAGACAGGGGACCAACAGTCTCGGGTCCTCGCGACTACTCAAATCAATGAATCATTGTATATCAACCACCAAACCAATTTACTTTTTTATTTCATTTCTTCCCATGTTTTTGATAGTGACCCCCAACAAACCAAATCATAAAGTCTAATTGATAATTTTCTATTTTTGGGTGTCCAAATAACCATTGTAATTATAAGAAAAATTGAAAATGACATATTGCTTTAGCTTTTTTTTTTTTTTTTTTTTTTTTGGGTTACACATTATTTTAGTTTATAGGAATTTTACTTTTGTAAAAAATAGGGTAGTCCATTATGTTTGGCAAGTTGCTTTGTAGTCATGGTCATAGCAACGACTTTTTTTTAATTATTTTTTTAAAATATATACAATTGAATCATATTATATAGTAAATGAAGCACAATGTATAATTTCATTAAATACATGTAAAATTATGTATTATATACGAAAAAATACATGTTAAGAAGCAATCTGACTAGCACTTCTTTAGAGAAAACTAGAATTCATGACCTCTGTGGTCGTGGCTCCTTCTCGCTACTTGCAGATTTCTTAATAAACCCCAACTTTAATTAGTCTAAACCCAAAAAAAGTCTTAAATAATAAAACCCAACTTTTTATGAAATATAAAAATTTATTTCGTTTACCCAAAATAATATAATAATAATATTTTATTTATATTTGTTTCCAATATGATAAGTGGGGACTATGGAATCTAAAAGGATCACATGCGAGTGGCTCTGAAATATTGAGACTAAAATAATAGATTCTACTATTCTCATTAATTATGTTTTTATGTTGTTTTGTGATTTAATTTTTAATCATATCTATTTAATAATGGAGTTGGCCTTTCTTTTTTCTATTTATTGTTATTATATATATCGATCTTCGTACCAGAGATGATATTATATTTATTAGGTATGAAAAATATTTGTATATTAGTTTTTAATTAATAAATACTTTATTACAAGATGTAATTAATTGATGTACGTACGATTTAGACTAAAAAATTCTCCATACCGCCAAATTATTAAACTTTATTTTATTATTATCAGTTTATTTAATGTGGGGCTTTGTCATTATTATTGACTGTCCCACTAGAGATTTGGGATCTTTCGCACTAAAAAGGGGAAAAAAGTATTTTTATACTACTCCAAAAAAATTTGCACGACGACTCTACTCATTGCTTGAATATCTTACATGATTCAAGTTATAAAAAGAAATATCATAAAGATATTGATAAAGAAAAACTATTATAATTTCAATAATTCGATCAATTTTTTTATATATAACAAAAATACATTTCATAAATAAATCTAGTAATTTTTCATGATCATCAAAACCAGTGGTCCTCGTCGATTCTACTCAATTATTGAAAGTTAATTATGTAGATAATTAGTTATATATATCAATCATCAAGAAGCTATGATAACTTAAGTTTCCTATTTAGATTAAGAAGATGGTCTAGACGAGTTTTTATGGTCTGCTTTGTAAAATATATCATCTAAATTTTCAAATAATTTGTGATGTCTTAACTAATGTATTCAAACGATCACGAGATAGATGATCAAGCACAAATCCAAATATAGAGGCGAGAGCCGCAGATAAAGTAGTGGATACCATTGTTGTTGACCTAGCAACGAAGCCAGGAGCACAATGGTTTACCTTGATCCAATTGAATGTAGTGAAAGCACCTGTTAATTCAGTTGCCTGAGAGTGCTATGCCGTGCAAGGAATATGAAAAGAAATGACTCCCAAAAAAATTGAGGTTGCCAATAACAATTTTAGGAAAACAACTTTGAATTCATAAAGCAAAATGCTAAAATCTCCGAACTATGAGCGGTTTTTTCGTAACAAAAGTGTGAAAAATGTATAATCGAAATGGTGGTTTGTTAATAATAAAATTCAGACTTTAAACTTCAACCCAAACACATTTTAATTAAATTTAAGAAATTAATGTTAATAATTTTTTTTAATTATTGAGATATAAGAAAAGTGGCCTTTCCAATGTGTGCAAGGGTGAGAGAAAAAAAGAGTGTTTGATGGATCCAAGACCACATTTCTTAATTATAATAACAATCTCATTGCATATTTCTTGAATAGTGTAATGCTTTGAGGCCTTTGAAAGAGACTTTGTAGTGGCTGAATACACCGTCCAATGCTATTCAATTATTGCACTGGGAATGATATTTTTATTTTTATTTTTCTAAATATAAGCCTCTTAATTTTATTTATTTATTTGTACATAAATTTCTCCACTCTCAAATATTTTGTAAATAAAAAAAAAAAACACATTTTTCTTTAGTAGATATTGTTTGTAATAATTTTCTACATTACCGTTTCCTATTCCCGAAAATACATCAATAATGTTTACGTACGAGACAGGTGGCCCAATTTTTCTATCAAATATCGCTAAACGTCACATCATTCCATAAGTACCACAAATTTCTATTTTCGATAAAATATTCAGCCTTTTTCTTTGTTGGAAGCTTTTACAAAATGTATATATGTGCCTCAAAAATAGGCAATATGCATAACATAAATATTTCTTTATTTTATTATTATTATTATGTTTAAATCCACATTAGAGTATCGAGATTTGTGTAGTTTATATGTGATTTTATGGATCTGAATAATGGAATAATAACAATCAAGAACTCCACACGTTTGGGCTCACTTATCCTGGGCCTGCTCAAACTCCACTTTTAGGTCCTACAATTATTGTTGGAAAGCCCAATATATATTATAGATAAAAAGCCCATTGTCTAAACTCTTAAGACCACATTGAGCAAACCAAAGCCCATCTAAAGAAATTAAATTATGATTCTTTTTTTTGGGGAATTCTAGACTCTGGTGCTAATTCAGTCAGACTTAGGACATGATTAAGTTCACACCTGATTCAAAATATGCACTACAAAATATTCAGGAATTTATTGAATAAAAAAATACATTATATATTTCCGATATATACTATAGGCAACATTACATAATTAATCCGTCAATTTTGCTTAAATGGAGTTTTTAGGAATATAAGTTTCAAGCATAATTCATTATTCATCTTGTAGCTTTGAACATCTGGCAAAATACAAACAATTATCGCCGGAAGTTGCCCAGTTGGCATCTCACTTGACTGACTTCTCTCTAAATTCTAGCTTATGTGTATGGCGTTATTTAATAACGTGGTAATTATTTGGACTGAAATCGGCCAAGTAGGTACCAATTATGCAAGTGTGGTCGGAAAATCTAGTCGCATGTTTCGTACATGATTTTTCCAGACAACTTAATAAACTGTTAGTGAGAATTGTCTGTAATTTGCTAGATTTTCAAAGTTTTATAAAACTAGAAGCTGATTAGTTATGCAGACGCTAGACCACAAAACGTGATCAAAATTCAGATCATAACTCACCATTATCTTATATAAAAAAAAAAGATTCCATTATAATTTCTACATAACAACAGAGCAGTTTCAGTTGGAAAGACTGTTCTAACATTTATTGAGAGAAAAAAAGTTCGGATCTTTGTGAGTGTGTTGAAGGAGATAGATAGATCAGCTATGGCTTATTATGCTGCTTTTGTTTCTCTTATTCAATTACTCAAGGAGATCATAAACCATCCACAACATCCATACCTAAAATCTCTTCATATAAAAAGTAACACTCATGGATCTGATCTCCATGAAAAGTTAGACATATGCAAGAATTACTGGGAGACTATTTTTCACCGAAAGATAAAGAAGCTGCTGATTGTTTGGAAAGACGAATTAGAGAAGCAGCATGTCGTGCACAGGATCTGATTGAATATCGAATTTCAAGTCCAATTCCTCGAACTCAGAGATTTCAAAGAATTAAAAAGCATCTTCAGAAATTCCAGAAGGTGGGGTTTGAAGTTGATTCCATCATAGAAGAACTGATGAAGATGAAGGAAAGCCACAGAGCTCATGTAGAAGATTTGCGACTAAGCTCTTATTTTACTACCGATAGTGTTGAAGGAACATCAAAAGTTGAAGCACCGAGTGGTAGAAATACAATGGTGGGATTTGAGAAGCAGCTGAGAGCAATAAAACAACAGCTTTGTGGACAATCGGTCAAACTTGAGGTTATTTCAATTGTCGGCATGGGAGGTCTCGGTAAGACCACTTTGGCTAGAAACATTTTCGATGATAAACTTGTAGATGATCGTTTTGATCGTCGTGCTGGGATCACTGTATCACAAGATTATCATATGCCAAAAGTTCTTCAAGGCATTGCAGATTCCTTGAATATAACAGAGAAAGAGCGATTAGATGAACACATACACAAACATTTATTTGGAAAGAGGTATCTCATCGTAATAGATGATATATGGGATACAAACGTTTGGGATGGTATTAAAAGAATATTTCCAGATACCTCAAATGGGAGTCGTATAATGTTAACTACTAGATTGTCTAATGTGGCTCTTTATGCTGGAAATTCGATCTTTCTTCATCAAATGCAATTCTTGAATGAGGATCAAAGTTGGACCCTACTTAAGCAGAAGGTGTTTGCACAAGAACATTGCCCTGAAGAATTGGAGGTTATCGGAAAGTCGATTGCAAAAAATTGTCGAGGACTTCCACTTGGAATTGTGGTGATTGCAGGAGTTCTCTCAAATGTCAACAAGGCACAACATGATTGGAAAGAGATAGCACGAGCTGTACGTTCCGTTGCTATTCATCAAAATGATGAACAGTTGTTAAGTATACTATCTTTGAGTTATAATCACTTGCCTCATCATCTTAAACCATGTTTTTTATATTTGGGAGGTTTTCCGGAAGATCATGAAATTCGTATCTCTGAACTCATAAGGTTATGGGTTGCCGAAGGATTTTTAAAACCAATTGAATCTAAAAGTTTAGAAGAAGTTGGAAAGGAGTATTTTAAAGGCCTTGTTAATAGGAATCTTGTTTTGATCACCAAAAAGGAGTTTAATGGGGAATTCAAAAGTTGTAGCATTCATGATCTTTTGAAACACTTGTGCTCAAAAAGAGCTCATTCTGAGGATTTTTTCCTTTCCTTGTATCAAAACAATGATTTATATAGGAATCCCACAGGAAAGGTAAGACGTGCCTATATTGGAGTTAGGAAGAAGGAGTCCTTTTTCGGCTTCGGCTTGTTCCTCAAAAATAGAATAGAAGATTTTTCACATGTTCGTTCTGTTATTTTCTTTGACAAAACTGATCACGTTTCATCAATTATTTCCAACTGTAAACTCTTGAGAATATTGGATTTCGGTACTGATAATTGGTTAGATGATAGTAGAATGTTACCTACTGGAATTGTAAGATTATTACATTTAAGATACCTCAAAGTCACGATATATAACGGCCACATTTCTCCATTGATATTTAAACTTCAGAATCTTCAAACACTGATTATTTGTTTTGGAGAGATATCATTTCCAATTGAGAATGCGAAAAATCCCATGAAAAAATGGGTTGGAAGAGAGACGGTTGCCAGGAGTTCAAACCCGTCGGCTGGGATCCGACGAAATGCACGATCTGCGGCTGTCATGTCAATTTCCACCGGAGACCACCCCTCAAATACAAAACGGAAGTTGTCTGCATAAATTAAAGTGCCACAAAATTCATGAGTTCAAGTTCCAGAATTCCGTCGACGGCTGCCAGGAATTCATCCTAACAGCCCCAGCTGGACGGAGGTGATCTGCGAAGTCTGCGGCTGCCACAAGGGTTTTCATCGGAATGAAGTCTCCAGACAAGTAACTTCCAACTTATTGTGACTGATGAAGATCAATTGCACTTTTTAATTGAATTTAAAATCCTTCTTGTTATTCAGATCTGCACTTTGAAGTGGTAATAATAGTAGTCGAGTTTTCACCCCCAAAATTTGTAATCTGTGATATGTGAGCCAAAAAAAATGGATGTAATTGTGAAGGGGAAATTACTTGGTACGTACTTGCTTCTATCAACGTTAATATATGCTTTGTGAGTGTATAAGAAGGATTTTTGCTGAGCTTATAAGCTCTTCTAAACAAGTTAGAAGTTTGTCTAGGAGCTTATAAGCACTCAAAAAGTATTTGACAAACTTTATAAGAAAACTACCTAACACACGCCATAAAAACAGAGAAGACGGCAGAGGCTCAAAAGCCAAACTCAATTTCATACAATATTTTTGGAATTTAGACAAGTATATTCAATTAGAAACAGTCGAGATTTCCAGCCAAGACTGTGATTTATTATGTAGAAATTCAAACAGGGAAAGGGGGGAAACTGGTATTTCTCAAAGTTCTAGTCTCTAGATAACCTGTAACATAAGTACTAGGCATAATTACACAATTCCTCTGATTTTTGATATATTTTTCAATTGATGTGAATATTTTGATCTAGAAAATGAATAGAATTCAATAGTTGTAATGGAGTATCTCAGCAGTCACTCACATTGCAGGACAAACTCTGCCTATTTCTTAAATTAGAAAATAAAATTGTAAAAGTGAATTTTGGATAGAGGAAAGTAAAAAATGAAATTATATGACCAATTGAACATATTTGCCCATTATTTAAATTCCTTTATTCATATTTTGTGAATTATACTACCAACTTGGGTATTGAAATATTAGTGGGAAAAAAATCCTGAAGCACCTTAATTGTTTTTAAGGAGACCTAATAAGCAAAATTAGTCTTAAAAGTTAAAATAATTAGTTATAAGCCCATATATCCACTAGATATCCATATCAAATTGAGCAAAGCCGTAGCCCATCTAAACTAACATTGAAGATGAGAACGTGGTAGCCGGCCAGTGACTGTGAAAAAAAAACGAGAACTGAAAACCGGTCGAATCGAACCGTATATGTTGTTGTTCGGTTCGGTTCTAATGTTTAAAAAAATTCAGTTTTCGATTTTTTCAATTTTAACTGTCGGTTAATCGAATTGAAAAACCGAATTAAATAAAAAAAAATAGAAAAAATAAATAATCCCCTTCTGTCTTCAACATTTTTTTAACGTTTCTCCACGAAATTAGAATACCAAAATTCATTCTCCTCACTTCCGAGAAAACAAAATCAAAAAACCAAGCATTCCTCTCCTCCACATGCAAGCCCACCACCGGCTAGCCCTCCTCCGGTTGTTCCTCCACCACCTCCAGTTCAGTATCCTCCTCCTTTTTTATGATTCAAAATCAGAAATATTCAATTAATAGCATATCTCGCTACAGCCGTCGATGTAGCAGTCCACTGCCGCAGTCGACGAAGAATTTTGCCGCCGCCAAGGAAGAAGGCGGCACAGAAGCCAGAGAACCATGCGTGATATTGAAAATGTAAGTCTGTAAGCCAGATCCTAATTCTAATAGGGTTTTATTAGGTTTGGGCTTGCTTTTAATTAATATTGAGCCTGGACCATCAAAACTATTGGGCTACTTTTATTTTCTCAGATTTTTTTATAGCTAAAATAAAATTGCAAAACACATCGCTTGTTCGGTTTTTAACCGAAATTGAACCGAACCATAGTGCTAACGGTTCGGTTTCGGTTGGTTCAAGTCAAGACCGAATTTTTGATTAACCGACCTTAACCGTCGGTTCGGTTCGATTTTAACGGTTTGCACACCCATAAGCGACAGTATTAATTAACTAATACTAGTAAATATGGCACACTTGATGCGCGTGCGATATAAATTAAAATGTTATTAACGATATAAAAATTAAGATAGTATAAATTTATAAATACAAATAAAATTTTATTTATGATAATTGATGGGGAATATTCCGGAGAATACACGTGGCGTAATCTTAGAGAGTCAAACGCCACGCCTATCTAGCCAGTCAACTCACACGTGGTCCAAGAGCAAGCTCGGCGATCGACCATATGGCTCGGCCTGATAGCTCGACCGTCATAATGGCTCTGGAGAATCTCTAAGGTCTCTAACTCGACCGTAACACGCTCGAGAATCGATACTCGACTCGCTATATCTCCCTAAGAGCGTGCCTTGAGGGTTGAGGTCCAAGGGCTCGAACCTGTCCCATCTCCACACGGTCGACCCCACTGTAGCTGCATTAATTGCGCCGTATCTGTTTTGATTGCCTTCCGTACTCTGTACAGCCTGAAGTGACAGACAATCACTCCTCTTAAGGAATGAATCTGACTCGAGGCACAGGCATTAAATGCCCCACAGTCGAGGCCATTAATGCACATACAAACAGTGTACACGGTGTGTGGGGTACCCCCCTATAAATACCCCCATCATCTATTATGGAGGGTAAGCTCTTCTAATTAATTGCTCTAACCTTCATCCTCCCTTGGCGAATATCATATTCTAAGACTGACTTAATTCAGTGGAGGGGCTACGCCGGAGACAATCCCCTCCGGCCAAGTTACCCAGTGCTAGTGCTTTTCAGGTCGAAGTCGGACTCCACTCTACAAATTCAACTGACAGTCGTGGCCACGTGGTTGACTCTGATCACTTACCAAAAACCGACATCATCAATAATATTAATTATTTTTAATATATTTACAAAATTTATAACAGGTTAAAAAGTAGTTTTTATAGTTAAAGAAATATAAAATTTAAATTATTGAGAAATTTAATTAGGAAGAAAGAGAAGAGGGGAAAAAAGAGAGGAAAAAGAACGTGGAAAAGTAAAAATACGAGAGAGAAAATTATTTAAATTATTTAATTATTAAATAACAATCCAAATTAGAGGAGAAACCAAAAGTAGTTGCTCTAAGAGGAAGACGCTTTATATAATAGTATAAATCAACACTAATAGTTGCCTATTATTTTTTACAATAAAAACAAAATGCTTCAAATAATTCAGTCTGTTATACTAATTAACTAGTGCAAGTGGTATTTGCTTATTATTTTTCAATTACGACGACCCATGAATTCAACAAAACAACAGAGAGCAGTTTCAGATGGAAATTAAGACCATTCTAACATTTATTCCAGAATCTTGAAAACAAAAAAGAAGAAAAATCTGATCTTTGTGAGTGCGTTGGAAGGGAGATCAATCAGCTATGGCTTATTATGCTGCTCTTGTTTCTCTTGTTCAATTACTCAAGGACATAACCCATCACGGTCATCCATATTCACACTATATTCTTGACAAGCAGCAACTTCATCTATCTCTCTATGAAAAGTTCAACCTCTTGCAAGAATTATTGGATGATTATTCACGAAAATATCATATAGAAGAATCGGCTGATCTTCTGGAAAGTCGAATCAGAGATGCAGCCTGTGATGCTCAGGATATCATTGAGTCTCATGTTTCAGATCTGTTTTCTGAACAAATTGAAGAAGACATGGAGAAGGTGAAGACAAATGTTGGTTTCATTGGGGAAAAAAAGCTCATGATGATCAAAGAAAGCAACACAACTAATGAAGAAGATTTGCAGAAGAAATATTATGAAGATTTGGAGAAGGTGAAGGCAGAAGTTGATTCTATTGTGGAAGAGATAGTGAGGATCAAGACGGAAAGCCTCACAACTCAAGAAGAAGGTTTGCAACTAAACTCTCATATTACTACAGATAATGTTGAAGGAACATCAAAAGTAGCAGGACCGAGGGGTAGAAATACCATCGTAGGAATTGAGGAGCAGCTAAGAGCAATAAAAGAGCAGCTTTGTGGACAATCAGTCAAACTTGAGGTCATTTCAATTGTCGGCATGGGAGGTCTCGGTAAGACCACTTTGGCTAGATACATTTTCGATGATAAACTCATAGATGATCATTTTGATTGTCGTGCTTGGGTCACTGTATCACAAGATTATCATATGCCAAAAGTTCTTCAAGGCATTGCAAATTCCATGAATATAACAGAGAAAGAGGGATTAGCAGAAGACATACGCAAACATTTATTTGGAAGGAGGTATCTCATCGTAATAGATGATATATGGGATACAAAAGTTTGGAATGATATTAAGCGAATATTTCCAGATAACTCAGATAGAAGTCGTATAATATTGACTACTAGATTGTCTGATGTGGCTGTTTATATTGGCAATTCAAATTTTCTTCACCAAATGCCATTCTTAAATGAGGCTCAGAGTTGGACCCTACTTAAGCAGAAAGTGTTTGCACAAGAACATTGCCCTGAAGAATTGGAGGTTATCGGAAAGTCGATTGCAAAAAATTGTAGAGGACTTCCACTTGGAATTGTGGTGATTGCAGGAGTTCTCTCAAATGTGAACAAGGCACAACATGATTGGCAAAAGATCGCAAGACATGTAAGTTCCGTTGCTATTGATCAAAATGACAAACAATTGCTAAAGATACTATCTTTGAGTTATAATAGCTTGCCTCATCATCTCAAACCATGTTTTTTATATTTGGGAGGTTTTCCGGAAGATCAAGAAATTCGTATCTCCCAACTCATAAGGTTATGGGTTGCTGAAGGATTTTTAAATCCTATGGAATCTAAAAACTTAGAAGAAGTTGGAATGGAGTATTTCAAAGACCTTGTTAATAGGAATCTTGTTTTGATCTCCAAAAAGAAGTTTAATGGGGAATTCAAAAGTTGTAGCATTCATGATCTTTTGAAAGACTTATGCTCGCAAAGAGCTCATTTTGAGGATTTTCTCATTTCCTTGCATCAAAACGATGATTTATGTTGGAATCCCATGGGAAATGTGCGCCGTGCCTATATTGGAGTTAGGAATCATCGCTTTTTCGGCTTGTTCCTCAAAAATAGAATAGAATATTTTTCACATGTTCGTTCTGTTATTTTCTGTGCCGAAACTTCTTACTTGTCATCAATTGTATCCAACTGTAAACTCTTGAGAATATTGGATACAAGCAAATTGTCCTCCTTCAGTGATTTAGAGGAAATGTTTACTACTGGGATTGTAAAACTATTACATTTAAGATACCTCAAATTTGTGGCAAATAAGTCCCGCATCCGTATTTCTCCATCGATACTCAAACTTCAGAATCTTCAAACATTCATTATTGATGGTGGAGTGCTATCATCGTTACCAATTGAGATTTGGAAGATGCCACAACTAAAGCATCTTATGGCCAAGGGTGGAGTAAAATTACCCCCAATCCCTTACGGTGAAATCAGAATTATTGATGGAGTTCCTCTCCTAGGAATTCTACAAACATTGTACGAGCTAAAAAACTTCAAATTCACAAGTGATATCATTGAAATGATTCCAAATCTCAAGAAATTGAAAGTTCACTATGACAATGATGACGACTACAAGTATTGGGAGGTGTTTGAACTCAACAATCTTGTCCATCTACACCAACTTGAGATACTGGAGATCAATTTTTGGCGTGGTCATGTGGATTGTGCAAAACCCTTGCATAAGATCGTGTTTCCATCAAATTTGATAAAGTTGTCTCTATATGGTTTGAGACTTCATTGGAAAGACGTGAGTGTTGTTGGTTCGTTGCCCAATCTACAAGTACTCAAACTAAGAATGGATTCCTTTGTGGGAGAAGAATGGGAACCCATAGAAGGGGGATTCCTCAAGTTGAAATTCCTACTAATGGAGTTCTTACGTGATCTCAAATACTGGCGAGCAGAAAATATCCACTTTCCTTACCTTGAGCAACTTTATATCCATTATTGTCATGAATTAGAGGAGATCCCACTTGAAATTGGAGATATTTCAACTCTTCAATTGATTGAGGTGAGGTACCATCGAAACAATTCAGCTTTGAAATCATCCGCATTGAAAATTCAAGAAAATCAATGGGACCAAGGAAATGAAGCCCTACAAGTTCGTGTTATTGAGCTTGAATAAGACAGGCATTTTTGTAATTTGTGATATGTGAGATAAAAAAATGGATGTAATCGTGAAGGGGAAATTACTTGGTACTTGCTTCTATCAACTTTAAAATATGCTTTGTGAGTGTATAAGAAAGTGTTTGGCTGAGCTTATAAGCTCTTCTCAACAACTTATAAGTTGTCTAATGCAAGCTCATTTCTAATAAGTTAGGGAAAACTAATTTATTTTCATTCTCATATATAATCTTATTTTTATCAAAATACTTTTAGAACTTATCTCTAAAATAATGTCTACCATCTTATAAGATATGAGATATTATAAACTCTTTAAAGAAGCTTAGCCAAACAACTTCTTAATTATCAAAAAAAAGAAGCCTTAGCCCAAGTCTCAACCAGTCTTTTCTTTAAACAAAAATGAACACTTCAGCGAAAAAAAAGAAAGAAAGAAACCGAATAGCTATGAGGTATATTACTACAAGATTGCTCAAGTGTCCCCTCTGAACAGCGTCATGATCATGGCTTATGATAGTTCATGGGACTCTGCTTTTGGCTGGAAACCTTGCACTCTTATTACTGATCTTAAGCTCTGGAATGCATTGTACGCGGGTTGGAGGCAATGCACAAGCCATGTTGATACGGGCATTCACATTTATTGTTTGTTGCATTGGATTGGCTTCATCTCTATTTCCTTTCTCATTGTAATATTTGGGATTTTTAGCTTTATTATAGGATTAGCACTAGCCATGTTCATGGCTTCTCACTTTTTCACTTGGGATTTCGTTTTGATTTATAATATGAGGTGGAGGCCTTGGTAAAAACTCTACGGCGCGCGCCAGTTTAATTGAAAAAAAAAAAGAACAGAAAAAGAAAAGATATATACTAGTTTCTCAGCAAAAGCGTCGTTGTTTTTACATGTTACAAGGAAAGTGCAAATTAATGAAAGGAAATTATAAGGGATAATTACACTTACACTCCCTTGACTTAGGGGTAAATACAACACCATCCCCTTAATTATTGAAAATTATAGATAAATCCTCTAATCCTAACGGAAACCTAAAAAACTTAACGGAAAATTATAAAATGACTAAATTACCATAACATTTTTGTTGCTATATATAAAATGAGCGAAGTGATTAAGTTGTTGTCTAATTAATAAAACGTTAGCATGTACTAGACTACTAGAAAACAAGAAATTGACTAACGTCAGGTCCCAAGTGTTAGATAGAGCCATAGTCGAGGGAGTGTCTCTGTAATATTCAATAGTAATGTATTTTCTCCTAAGTCGAGGAATGTAAATGTAATTATCCCAAATTATAAAACCACTGATAATAAATGTAGCCTCCCGATCTCCTTTCCATTGGTCAAATTGTGGGTTGAATAATGTTACATAAACGAGAAAGAGAGAGAGGGACACAGAGTGTTCAGTATATAAAAAACATGGAAGAGTGCTACGGTGAATGCCAAAAAATCCATCACATGTACGGGATGACTGATGGCTGCCCGGAGTTTGTTCCCTGCAGCCCCTCGGAGGCTTGCGTCCTCTTCCAGTGTTACTGGAAATACCACCGGGAAGTCAAGCCACCGGTCAAATACAAAACGGAGGTTGTCTACACAAAGTGCCACAACATTCATGAGTTTAAGTCCCATGTATCGGTCGACGACTGACAGGAATTCATCCCCCGCGCGCGGTAAAGACGGCATGGCGGTGGCACTAAACTGCGCCGTTTGCGGCTGCCACAAGGGTTTTCATCGCAATGAGATCACCAAACAAGTATATTGACTTATTATATCACCGAAAATTGCACCTTAATTAACTCGATCACTAGGGTTTCCTGTTTCTGCCTTCCGTCTTGTCGATCTGTTTATTTCTTTTTCCCTTTTTTGTTTTTCAAATTTGCACTTAATTAGCAGTGCTGGTAAGTGTACTAGTCATTTTCCCCATATTTTCTTTTCTTTGCTCTGCGAGCTAAAAATTAAATGTCTGTAAATTGGGAAAATACTATTGCATGCTTCTATCAACTTTACATATAATATATATGCTGTGGATGTCTAAGAGATTGTTTACATCTGTAGAGAGGCAGTACCAGAAAATATTTTGTACTGGTGAAATTAAAAATTTTCTAATCCAATTAACACTTCATTTATGGGCACTACAAATAAACTGGTAATTTTTTAATATTCTATCTAGTTAGATTTGGTTAATTAGCTTACGGGTAGATAATTTTTTTAAATATGTTCTCATCCAAAATTCAAATATTCATGTTCTCGGCCTCCATTGATATACTAATATATATATGTTTCATACCCAAACCATTTTATTTTTGGAATTTAGACAACTATATATATTCAATTAATACAGTACTTCTTCATCCTCTAGGATTATCATTAGAAACAGTCGAGATTTCCAGCCAAGACTATGAATTGTGATTTATTTTGTAGAAATTCAAACAGGGAAAGGCCGGAGGAAACAGGTATTTCGCAAAGTTCTAGTCTCTAGATAACCTGTAACATAAGTACTAGGCATAATTACACAATTGAGATTTGGAAGATGCCACAACTAAAGCATCTTGTGGCCAAGGATGGAGTAAAATTACCCCCAATCCCTTATGGTGAAATCAGGATTATTGATGGAGTTCCTCTCCTAACAAGCCTACAAACACTCTACAAGCTAAAATACTTCAAATTCACAAGTGATACCATTGAAATTATTCCAAATCTAAAGAAATTGAAAGTTCACTATAAAAATGATGATGACGACTACATATATAATTGGGAGGTGTTTGAACTCAACAATCTTGTCCATCTACACCAACTTGAGACACTGAAGATTACAACTTTTGATGTTCATATAGATTATGAAAAACCCTTGCATAAGATCGCGTTTCCATCAAATTTGATAAAGTTAACGCTGTGGAGTTTGAAATTTCATGGGAAAGACATGAGTGTCGTCGGTTCGTTGCCCAATCTACAAGTACTCAAACTAAGAATGGATTCCTTTGTGGGAGAAGAATGGGAACCCATAGAAGGGGGATTCCTCAAGTTGAAAGTCCTGAGAATGGAGAGGCTACTTGAGTTCAAGTACTGGCGAGCAGAAAATATCCACTTTCCTTGTCTTGAGCAACTATATATCAATGTATTTATAAATTATTAAAAATCTAGTACATTTGTTTAGATACTGTAATTGGTCATATTTAACTCTACATGACTATTATCTCGTTTCATAGATTTGGTTTAAGGTTTCATATACTTCATGATTGTTAAACCTTGTTTTTGAGGAATCATAAGGTCTTTGATGTCGCTGATGGTTGGGGTTAGAATTGATAAATGGGTCGAATAGTATGAATCAAACTAAGAATATTTGGGTAAGCAGTTCATTAAAGCTTCTTCTAGGATGTAAGTCCGTATACGTCTTGAAGGTGTTCGAGAAAATGTCTAAGATAGGGGTGAGGAGTTATTAGTTTATTTTTAAATTCTAACCTCCACTAAATTTATTGTATTTCTCTATGAGGTGATTGATAGTGGAAGCACAACTACTTCAGTATATATGTTAAGAAGAAAGAAAATAAAAATTGGTGTCTCTTATTGAAAAAATCATTAATTATTGAAGCATGGCAACAATTTTGTTTGTAAGGACTTCTAATTTTCCTATGGCTTTTGTTTTTGTTTCCGTTTTGTGCCTTTTACTTCCCTGTATATTTATTTATTTCATAATAATGAATTGACCTTCAGGAAATAAATATTAATTTAAGGAATTCTAATGCATTCAGCTGCTGGCATTAGTAGAAGAAGAATTGGCTGCAACAAGATACTTGATTGCAAGCACTTCTACAATTATGCAAACGTACACTCTTATTAAATACCTTTTAATGTTTAAGCTTGCTGGATATTTTTATAATCAAACTTAGACAGATTTTAATTTATTTAATCTAGACTTTAGCATAATTTGATAAATGTCGTTCCACGTGATCGCCATTGGCTTTAGAAAAAGAGAGCTCGAATTCTTGAGAAGAAGATAAATTGTTAACGGTTGAAGCTGCTAAATAGCACAACCTTCTTGCTACTTGATTGAATGAATAAAGGGAAATTCGTGGTGGGAGCTTGGCTAAGAAAAGGTTTACACTCTTATCGCATATGGCGGCACCAACTTTCAAATACTTGGTGGAGCTACACAAGGACGTACCAAAAGCGGCGAGATTCTATTCAGAGGGCCTCCACTTCACTATTGACGTATGCACTCTCCGATGGGCTGAGCTCCACTCCGGCCCCCTCAAGCTCGCCCTCTTGCATTCTGCCAGGTTCGAATCTTTATTTTATTATTTTCAAGTTTTTGTTTTTCAATTACAGCAATTAGCTTGATTCATTGTGGGGATTCTGCTAAAAATCTGCATAATAAGTTGCAATATTTCAGCCACACTACGCTATTTGGGTGAAATTCCCAGAATTGAGGTGTGCTGAATTCAAACTTTGTGATGCAATATCAAATTTGGTGGGAAAATAGAGAAAACCCAATAATGGTGATGCTGTGGATGATTCGTATTCTCTGTTTGTTTGAAAGATGAAGTTTTTATATGCACTAAGAATTCATTCCCCATTTGTGGGCCTTGGAATTTTATACGAAAAACTAGGAAAAAAATCTTTCTGCATATATGATCACTAGAGAAATTTGTTAGTTCATATATAAAATCAAAATCAGTGAACTTTTCTTGCTGAATGGATCTTATATATTATACTATCATCACACTCTACACTGTGAGAAGTTCTTGAAATTATTACATATTTTCTCCTGAAAGGAAATATGGTGGAATCAACTAAGTTTCTATTCCAAACAGGGCATAAACATTTGTAATTGGAATTTTGTCGTCATATAAGTAAATAAATACCTAGTTATTTGTGTTACTTCTCAAGGAAAAAAGTCTTATCAAGAACATGGATGTGATAGTAAATAGTGAGTTACTTATTTGTGTTTGTTCATATAAGTAAAATTCCATTTCTTTCTATTGCATTGCAGTGTCCATGTCCACCAAAAGGGTTACTCGTCGCTCCTATCGTTTACCGTACCGGACATCAATAGCACCGTTGCAAAACTGATGTCTTTCGGCGCAGAAATATTGGACGGTCCAATTAAGCATGAAATCCATGGAAAGGTAATTTACTCCCTAAGTTATTTCATGATCCTGTAATTTTCTTTAAATTTTAAAGTTTGTTCTCCCAAAATAATAGAAATGCATTTTACTTTCTATAAAAGTTCTATCTTGACCCCTCGTGGTTCGTTCCTGTTTACTGTTCAAGCTATTCCATCATTGTAACTTCCATTTAGCAGCATTATTTACTGTTTTTTTTCCTTTCAATTTCACTATATTGATAATTACCAACTGCCCTGTGAGGGAGGCCTAAATACGAAAAAAACCCATAAGATTTCAGAAATTACCACACCCCCTAAGGCCTGAGGTTTCACTATCCGTCACAAATTTCAGCATTGGTCCGTAACAAACCTTCATTTGAATTAAGGGTAATGTTGGTTATTCAAAATCAACCTTTTTCTTTTTTCAATCAGCTCTTCCATCAAGAGCAACATGGTAATTCCATTGCCGTTGGTTTTTTCATTTTACTTAAAACTTCAGGGGGGAGTTGCTAGTTTCTGAAACCTCATATGTTTTTTTGTATTTAGGCCATACCTCATGAGGTAGTTGGTAATTGTCCCTAAAGTTTATTATCTTGAGAAAATTTGACATGTTTCTAGCATAACAGATAGCGGCAATGACCAACATGGTGTGGCTCAGTTGGCAACACAGGCTGAGTTTGTGGGAAGAGTCACAGGTTCGATCCCCACTCAACACATTTGTTGGGAGGGGTGAAGAGTCTTAACTGTGACTAAGCCCCGAACTGGATTAAGTGCCCTCAATGTAGGATTACCCGAACCAATAATTTACACCAAAAAAAGATAGCGGCAATGAGATGTGCAGATGGCCACGTCTTAGGACTCTACGAGCCCTCTTAGAAATTACCAACAACAATTTGTTTATAATTCATTGAAGGATTGTATATTAGTTGCTGCTTAACTCTGTAGAAGCTGAGGCTCTCAATGCATGGTATGTTATGCTTTGCACAGTACAATTTTTATTTTATGAATCAATCTTGGCAATTTTGTAATTTATTCAAGTAATTTGGATAATTTCATGTTATAATGGATTTTCATTGCATAACGACATAAAGTAAATGAACTGAAATATAGTTTCTAATATGGATTCATAAACTCTTCATGAATTTCTTGTGAGCAAATATTATTATATAACTACTAAGTAAGGTAGCTTAGCGGTACTGTGTTATGGTAGCTTAACCCACAACTATCATTGTTAGGGAGATCTTTACACCTTAATGGTCTGATCCGGTTCAACGGGTCTATAGAACCAAAAAAATATATATTGTTGAGCTATTTGCTTTATGAGAAATTGGGAACTTAAAACTGATCATCTTCGAGGATTGTGGGCCTGAGCTTGGGCTACTTGTTTCATCTCTTGAAAGAGAGTTAGTCCAATTATTATTGTTAATAAGCCCAAGAAACAAAAACAGTTTTATTAATTATATATTTATTAAAACAAACGAGATTAATTTGACACTATAACTAAGAAGGTAGTTTCAATTTACTTGATATATAAAAGTGTGAATTACATATGGGTCCCTGAAACTAGCTATATTTATATTTAGATTTACTTAGATGCGTTTATTACATTTAGTTCTCTGAACTGGTCTATATTTAGTTAAGTTTAACATAAAATGTGGGTTCCTAAATGTAAGCGACATCGAAGATAATTTAGTTTAACTTATATTATATATAGTTAGGTTCCACCATCGTTTTAAAAGTGAATATTGACCCATTTAGGAGCCTATATGAAATAACATTGATCAATTTAGAAACCTATATATAATAAACGTATCTAAAATATGACAAACTTTAACAACTTAAATATTATTTGCCCTATGGGATGGAAAAAAAAGTTTCTGAAGCACCTGAACAACTTGATCGCTGCGGATCTTGAACTCCACTTAATACATCAAATCAAGTATCCATGAAGAGACATCAAAGTTCAAACGCGCGTATGATACATATATAGAGAGAGAGATTATAAATTGTTAATATTATAATATATATATAATATATATATATATATATATATATATATATATATATATATTGGTGGTGTGCGTGTAGAGGTCGAAAGGAGGATCCGGAGGCAAAGATGGAGTTAATCGGAGAAACCCACTAAAGATTGTCTGCAAAATGGGAGACCCAACAGAGATTAGTGGGGAACAAGACAAGTTATCATGCAAATCTCTCTTATCTCACATTCCAAACATACCCTTAGTTTGATAAGGACAACACTGACGTTTTTGGCTCCCTAATTTCCTTTTTACAATTCTGTCTCTATTCGATATATCAGTACTTTAAATAATTTCTGATTTTGATATATATATATATATATATATATATTTGCTTCTGATCTGATCTTATTGGGTTAGTGGCATGCGAATGCGTGCATGCCTCCCTCCGACTTGCATATATATCTTATTAACGTCCAATGAGTTCCACCCAACGGTGAGAATTTGTTTAATTAATTTGCTTACTAATTATAGTTATCTTAAGTGACGTGTATAACGAGATAAAGTTAGTCGAAAGAGAAGTACAATCCGAGCTTTGGTCCTAATTATAGTTTCCACGTCGAATTATTAGGAATCTGGCTATTGATATCCTTGAGAGCCGAGTTTTGGTTCCTAAGAGAAAGTTAGACGAAATGTTCTGATGGGTATAACTTCAAGATACTTGGATCAAGCTCAATATAGATGGCAGTGTTAAACTTGAGATTCTCTATAAAGTTCGGGAAAAACACGATCACTTTGGTTGAGTTTATGGGGGTTAAAGTCTAGAGAGGGACTTGATATCGCTTGGAAGAGAAGAATAGAATAATTAAGTGATCATCATCGAAATTCGAGATTGACTCGTAAGTGGTCATCATTTGCTTGGTCAAGTTGGATAACACGAAACGTCGCTCTTTAGGTTCGTTGATCAAGGACTGCAGATTCTTTTTACGAAGACCTTAGATTACAGAATTTTGCAACACCAAAAGGGAGCTAGGAAAATGGTTAATGTTGCACCGACATACTCACAAAAAAAGGCATGATCAGAACCTTATAACATTTATATATAAAATTAGTCTACCAAAAACAAAATGTATATATAATAATTTAGATGATCCCACATCAACATTGAAGAATCTTCAATCAGCATAATAAGCATATCATATCCTATTACATTTACAGTGTATAAAGGACTATGCACGCATAATTACACAAACCCCTATCGTTTTGCTTAAAAGTCCAAAAAATTATCAAAATTTTAAAATTTTTGCAAATATCCTTTGATCAATTGAAATCTTACAAATACTCTTCTTAAAACACCATTAACTAGGATATTCCTGGTCAGCTGTCTCGTCCTTTGAGTTACCTATCATTTAGCGAGTGGTCTAATCAGTGTAGTCGACGGCAAATGTCCTATTATAAAAAAAAATCAAAACTAAGGATATTGGAGATTGAATTGGCATCTAGGTTGTACCTTTTGTGATTGAATATGCTTAGTCTTTTCATGCAGGCAAGCAATTCATGGACGAAAAGAAAGCATGTAAAAGATATTGCGAACAAGAATATTACTGACAGCTGCATATTGCATGGATGCCATGCTCGATAGCCCTACCAAATTCACCATTACTGCAATCAAAATATCTAAGTTTAATTTCATCATCAAATCAATATATAGTTGGAATATTCAAAAGGGATTCTTAATAATTTGTTAGCTATTTGTCTTCACGAAAATGATTGATCATAGGCTGCAGGCTCAGCTCTCATAGGATGGAAGTCTTTTCAAATTTCTCATCATGTTTGTTTACTAATTCATTATTGATTTTTTTTTGCTTGAAATAATTACATTTATACTCTTCGATTTAGGGATAAATATATACAACAAAACTCGCTCAACTATTGAAAATTATATACACACGCTCTAATCCTAACGAAAACCTAAAAAACTTAATGGAAAATACTTGTAAAATGATTAAATTACCCACAATATTTTTGTTATAGTGGTTGTTATACGTGGAATGAGCGAAGTGATTGAGTTGTTTATCCAGTTAATAAAATGTTAGTGTCTATTTTAAAATGAGAAAATGACTCACGGCAGGAACTAAGTGTTAGAAGAAACCATAGTCGAGGGATATAAATATAATTATCCCTTTTTGTCTCTCACTCAATTTTATCCAGGCTCGGGTACTAAAAAGACCTATTTAGGAGCGGCCCTCCCAATCCATCAGTTGCTTCATGCACGAGCTAAGGTTTGAACCGAAATCTTACTCTAGCTCCTACCAACTGAACTTTGGTAATTAATTATTGATTGTAAATCAAGTTTAGAGATTTCATAATTGGGATATCAGACTATAATCATATTGTTATTAAGTGGTTTAACGTTAAAGTTTTTTCGTAAGCTGGTGAAATTGATCTGGTCACGAGATAATTATTAATAGTTCGGCCTTACTAAAATAGTAAAATGTGGGTTGTACAAATTTAACTAACACGTATTAAATTATAATTTATAAGAATACGTTGCAAACACTATATACAAGTTCCTGATGTTTGCGAAAGATTCACAAATACTATTGAAAATATTAGAACATTATAAATATTTTATAAGTTAACGAACGTTTAGATGGATTTAAATTTCGAGACCTCTAATTAAATTAATATAAATATTGAATTGCTAAATTACGCCAAGGTTTGATTTGGTCCTTTTGCCGATGCCTTTTGCCCTTTTCACATAGAGAATGAACATCAAGAAGGCACCTTATCTCTTACCAATTACCATAAATAAACTTTGCCTTTCCTTATTTAACTAGTTTTTAACCCCTGCGTTGCATCGAAAAATTAATTTATAATTATAAATTTAATATATTAATATTAATTATAATTTACATATTAACAACTTAAATATATATCACAAATTTAATAAAATATTTTTTATAAATTAATATATATATATATATATATATATATATATATATATTCTCTACGTTGCACGAGAAAATCTATTTATAAAATATATATTATTAAATACATTGAATCATATTTTCTTATATAATTATTTATAATACATATAAATAATTAACTCATAATTTGAAACACACACCGAAATAATTCTTTTTATAAAATAATCATACTCTATATATATGAAAAACTCATTTTAAATATATAAAAATAGTAATATGATATGATATTTGTATTTGTAATAGAGAGAATATATTTATATATATATATATATATATATATATATAATTTTTTTTAAATCACACACACAATCAATATAAAAATATTAAAATAATAATTAAAATATAAAAAATATTTAATAATAGACCATATAAATAATTATTAAAATCTCTTGTATACTTGATATTATTTTTTTGTTGAATAATTTATTATTATTTCATTATTAATTAACAATAATGTTCATTTCATTATTGAAGTTTTCTTTATATTATGGCAATGTTAATATTTATATGTAATAACTTAATAAATTTATTCACATTGAAATTAAATATAATTTTTCAACCGCAAAATGGAAATGAAACACGTGTATTTAGAGATTTTTCTAAAAAAATCAACTATTTATTTATTTTATAATATTAAGGTAATAATAAAATTTAATTAAACTTACATTTTAAAAAATGTACATAATTATGTGACCCCACAAATAATTAAAATAAATTTTGAAAATACAATTACATGATAGATAAAAAGAATACAAGATAAAAAAAACTATTAATTATAGAAGTAAATAATCTTTTACCCAAATATTGTTAATATTTTGTGAATGGTAATTTTTCTATACTATGCTTTCATGTACAAAGAATATTATATCTAAATTATAAATAGTTTTAAGCTTCCCTTCAATGATATATATATTTTTTAGCACTTAAATGTAAAGTTCATAATAATTAGCAAAGCTTATTAAAATTTACTTAAAATTATTTCTTGAATAAAATTTTCAATATCAATATTATATAAAGTAGTTATATAATTCTATAATTAAATAGGAGTTACAATTTTTTTAATATAAACCAATATATGGAATGTCAATTAAATATATATATATATATATAAGTTACAAAAATCATAATTAATTACTTAATTATAGAAATAATCTATATGGCAAAATAGACTAATTTTAACTAATCTAATTCTTTAACACATAAGCATATTTCCTAAAATATCTCACTCATTAGTTTGATATATATATATATATATATATATATATATATATATATATATATATATATATATATATATGATTTGTCGATTTTAAACTATGTTCCAACTCAAATTCAAGATCATTGATTAGGCTTACATATGTAAAAGGCCAACTTATGTCATTTAATAATTCAATTCTTGATCTATTGTACCTCTATACATTAAGGGAAAATTACACATAGGTCATCGTAGTTTGCCCTAATTATATCTAGGTCCAGTTTGATCATTTTATTATAAATAGGTCCACGAAATCGTTGATCATTAGTCAAACTTAATATATATATATATATATATATATATATATATATATATATATATATATGAAAGGACTGCATTACCCTTTTAGATTGTATTGTAAAATTGTAAAACTATAAGTACCTAAATGTAAAATTTCTCGTCGCCGCCACCGTCACCAAAGCTACCACCCAGGTGGTCGACGTCTTATACCACGACAATCCTCTTGTCTGGCCCGTCATATCCCCCAAGTTCATTTTCTCATTCGACAACCACGCCGGATTTAATTTCAGTTCAAAGGTTCGAAAATCCACCTCAAACCCCAAATTCTTATATCTGAAATTAACGAAGATCCGACCATTGGATTTCCGATCCGATATCACCACCAGCTTACCCATGACGCGTAGATTGGAAATATCATATGGCTCGACCGTATACGTCTCCAGAGAGTGGCGCGCCACCACTCCGCCGTTGCGCCACCTTCGTTGTCTCGTTGCTCTGCTGTCGGTATGAACCAGGGGTCGCCACCACCACTGTTATCTTCGTCTCATGACCCTTGTGGTCTCCACCCTCGTCACCGATCGGAACGCCGTCAGAGAACTCCCTCCGCCGCCATGGTTGCGCGGCTCCTAACGCGACCGTCACTTAGTTCCAGGCATCGGCACCACCATCATTAGATTCGTTGTGAGGAAGGCTTCCATCCCATGTAATCTTAGCCCAAGACTCCGACCAGAAGGCTATCGTCGCCGCTCCTCCACCGCCACGATTTCTTCATGAGGAATTTTACATTTAGGTCCTTATAGTTTGACAATTTTACAATACAATCCAAAAGGATAATGCAGTCCTTTCATATTTTTTTTCTTTTTTTTTTTATATTTAACAAAAATGTTATGTTTGACTAACGATCAATGATTGCATGGATCTATTTGTAATAAAATGATCTAACTGGACCTAGATGTAATTAGGACAAACTACAAGTACACACGTGTAATTTTCCCTATATATTAATCACAATCTTACCCTAAAGTTAAACTGATTTATTTCTTTTTTTATATATAATTCACAACTTTCTTAGTCCATCGAAGTAAAATTTAGTACTAAAATACCACAAGACACCAAACACCCCTTTTGAAAGGGGCATGACCCATGTGAAATCCAAGGTATAGAATGTACAACTTAAAAGTTGAGAAGTACTTTTGACTTGTCATAATACAGAACTCCAACCCAAGATTCCATATTCTAATTTCTAACAATCTAATAGCCTTTTGGTACAACTTTTGTGCGCGGGTAAGGATAGAATATTTGCATCAAAATGGAAGGGAGTTATAATCACATTGACCATCTCCTTTTTTCTTCATCACCTCTCTATTTTTTGGTGTAAGCATTAATTCTTCAAAATAAAAACAAGAAAATACCACAAAACAACTAGACCATTTAATTTCACCCCTTTTTCCCCCTTAAAATCAACTACTACAAACAAGATTTTACAACTTTTACTAGAAAAAAAAAAACACAAAATTAATCTAGAGATTGATATGATGAACTTCCCCTTCTTTTCTCCTCCTCCTTTGGATCTTACGGATTTCACCATCTCCAAATAGTTGATGCTAAATAAAACTATAGCCCCAACAAAATGTAGTAGACTAATGTTATCGGTAAAGCGATTAGCATCCCGAATATGACCCTATAAGAGGCAAATAGAAGCAATGTTAAAGAAAAATAATCGATTGTGTGTATTAATATTTAGGCTTATTTACACCAAACCCCTTTTTTTTCACCTTTTATAATTTCAGCATCGAAATCTTATAACCTTACATTTGCCCCCCTGAGGGAGATTTCGTGTATACATTTTTATGCCTCAAGGGGGAATTTGTAAGGTTCAGTCGACCAAGGGATATTTATAAGGTTTCAAGATTTTGATGGTTTTTTTAGATATTTATAATGCAGATGTACTTACCCGGTGCTGAGAATATCAGGGTGTACATTATATTCCTTAGCAAAAACAAAGGGGACAATTCCTTGAGGTAGAGCAGCCTGCATAAATGTTTGCCAATTCGAAAACAAAGGAGAAATAAACTATATATTAGTATATTTTTTTAACATATACGTGACATATATGTTCTATTTTAATTTAAGATTTTCTCTTGACTGTCACATTGTCTTGTTGCATTTCAACTTATAATTGAACATTATCCCTTTTCAGAACTAGTAAATATATAATTATTATTGTTTTCATTAATCCAGAAAAGATTAGATTCATGTTGACCGTCACGTGTTGTGAGTGTTACATGTAATGAGATTCTTTAAAAAGAGTGTTACATTCTTAACTTAGGAGGGGACCATATGTTATAAAAATGTTACATGGAAGTAACCAAAAACCCAATAAATTATTCTTAAAACTTAAATAATATAAGAAAATCATGGGATTTTGCACTCATGTTCACATGTGACTCCCAATCTTCTCATTTTCTCTATTTTCAAGAAGCTATGTTCAAGAATATATATATATACACAAATCAAATACTTAGAGTAAACACTATGGTTAAACCGGACAAATTCATTTTTTGTTAAGCCTTACAATGAAAACTAAACCTCAGGGACTAATTTGTAATTTCCTGAAACCTCAGGGTACCTAAGTGTAACTCTGCCTTGTATATATTTTGCAAAAGTATTTAAAGAAAGATTAACTAAGGATTAAAGATAAGTAAATAATTAATTAATAATGACCTGAACAATTGCAATGCGCAAGAGAACACCACGAAGGCCAACAGCAATGGAAGCAGCAGCCATGACAGCTGGTCCTGTAAGGAATCTGACGGCCATTGCAAACGTTGCCACAGAATTCCCACATGCTATGATCCTCGGTTGCAGCGCCATGAACAGACCTGCAAATTAACACCACCACTAAGTCTTCTTCATGGTGTTTCACTGTGTGTAATTTCTACTTCAAGAATCAAGACAGAAAGAAGAAAAAAAAAGAAGACGGCAATGGCATGCACAAAAAGGGGCAGACATGTTATCATGACCACGCCACTTTGCTTTTTCTCCGCATGCTTTTCTTCTTTTCACGCACAACCTAATTAATAATTATTTAAGTTTTTTAAGTAATTAATATTGGTGGTGATTTTAATAATTAATTATGATTAAAGAGATCATGAAAAGAAGATCATGTCATGATTATGATTATTAATTACTCACCGAGACTGAACATGGCCATGCCAAGACCTGCATCTGACAGTATAGAGATGGACTTTGCTATTATTGCAGGCATTTCAATGTGCCACCTAAAAAGAGAAAGAATGGAAAATTAAATTATACTTTAATAAAGTTAATTAAAATAATGGGTTTAAATTTTAATTAATACATACCTGAATGAAACTAGAGACCATGTTAGGCCAATTAAGCTTGAGTAAGTGTTGGGATTTCTGATGAGCTTTCTCCAAACCATGATCAAAATAAGCCTTGTCATTACACTTGTAGGAGGCATCACTTTTACTTTATTCTCTCCCAATTTTTCTCCTCCATTTTCTACATTTCCACCTCTATTTCCAAAGCTAAACTCATCTCTGTCTAAGTTATAGTCTTCTTGATTCTCTCTTGGTCCCTCCACTAAAACATTTCACAATAATATCACATTAATAATCAAGAAATTCACACAGTTAATCATTCAGGAACTGAGTCAGAATTGAATAATACAATGAACAATGAAAAATAAATACATAAATATGTAAATAAAGATTGTACCTTTACCAGGAGAAACAGCCGGTCTAACATCTTTACCATTAGCATTTTGATCCAATGCACCATAATCATGTCCACCAAACACATCAGAAACTGGAGAAGCACTTGAGCTCCAAACAAACATATGAAGATCTTTACCACCTTCTTCACGACCATTAGCCTTCTTCGCCTTACTACCCGTGGGAGAAAACATACCAGGATTTGGTGCTGGATAATTCGCATTATTATTATTATTACCAGCATCATTAGTTTTCCCCCCATGATAGAATCTTGGCTTATTGGCAGTATTATTATTAGTACTTCCAGTTTCCTCCTCAAAATTAGAAGGCCTCGGAGTCGGCCCTCTTGAAGCCGAAAGGCCATAAGCGTCATTTGCACCAAAGTTTGAGTTTCTTCCACCTCCCATCATTGAATAAAAATCAGTATGATTAAAACTCGAACCCCTCGGAGTTGGGTTTCTAGAAGATTGCAGAGAATAAATCTCAGCATTAGTGAGATTCGACGGTCTAGGAGTAGTTGCCGAGAAACCCATTGATCTTCTTGAATAAATATCTGATCTTGAAGCGTTTGATTTCCTCACAGTAACATGAAGTTTCCCATCCTCTTTGATTTCCGCTTCAGTTTCCAAAGGATGTCTCCCGTCCAACGACATCACATCAGAGTCGACATGGATTGAGACTATTGAGCCAGCCGTATCTGGAAACTGCTCAGAAATCAACATCTTTGCTCCTCTGTACTCAAACATGAACAGCATCAGAGTGTACCAAATAATGCACTGCAGGACAACAATCTGCACCATCAGACCACCAGAAAAATCCCCATACATACCCTTCAACAAAGGGATACCCATAACGAGTGTGTTTGGGAGAGTTGATAAGGAGAAAAGAGTAATCGTCCATTCCAAACACCCCCTTTTGGTAAAATTAGCCCATAAAGCAAGAATACCAAGAACAATGAGCTTTTGCAGAGTATCAGCAGCGATGAAGCGTAAGTTCATGGCGTAAGGATCATTACTAGCTATGAAATGGAAAGAGAGAAGAGGAACTGCGAATAAAGCTACAAAACGATTTATGCCCGAACATTGATCTGGTGTGAAGATTTTCCACCATTTTACTGAACCGTAAGCCAAAATCATGGCCACGTAGAGCGGCACAACTGCAGTCATAACATGGTAGAAATCAGACGAAGTTATCATTTTTAGTGATGTTCGCTGGTTTTTGGGGGAAAACCCAGATCAAGAAAACGGGAAAGGAAGATGTATGAGATGAAAGATTGCAACTTTTTTTGAGATTGTGGATGTGGGTGAAGATGAAGTGGGGGATGTAAAGCAGAGGGGCATGTGTTTCGGTTTATGGGGTTGTGAGAAGAGATAAAAGGAGAGAGAATAGTATAATTTTTATTATGTTTTGTTTTTACAGGTGCAGATTTGCAGCTTTGAGAGTTGCAAAGCAAAGCTTGCACTTGCAGTCCCCAAAGCAGAAACGGTGTGGGTGAAAGAGAGAGAGAATTTTACTAAATTATATTTCTTCCTTGCTTTTGTTTTTTTCCTGTTTGTTTTGAGCTGTGTTTGGATTTGAAAGCGTGTGTGTGAGAGAGAGAATGAGTTGGTGTATGGCTTGTGTAAAGTTTGGGAAAAGGCATGGTTGGCTCTCTATTTGTATTTGTAGCTGTGCTCTCTATTCAAAGTAGGGATAATTACACTTACATTCATTTGAAGTTAGATGTAGAAGTAAATATACCAACATTTTATTTACTATTAAAGATTATAGATAAAGCCTCTAGCCCTAATAGAAACTTGATAAAACTTAAAAAGTTACAAAATGATTAAATTACTTCATGACATTTTTGTTATAGTGTTTCTTATATGTGAGACGAGTGAAGTGATTGAGTTGTTGTTCAGTTAATAATACATTAGAGTCTACTTGGAATAATAAAATAACTAATGGAACGACATAAGTGTTAGACGGAGCCATAGTCGATGGGATGTCTTTGTAATTTTCAATAGTCGAGGGATCTTGTTGTATTTTCCTAAGTCGATGGATGTAAATGTAATTATTCCAAAAGTATAACTTGAATAAATTGAAAAAATTGGTATTTTTTATATAATTTGGATCATTTTAACTTCTTGAATTAGATTTTGAGAATAAATTTGACCTAATTTTCTTTCTTACCCAATGTTTTTTGGGAATTGAGTACTGCAAAAGCTCAAAAACAGTTTGCAATTCTATGGGATTCGGATACTATAAAAATCCAAAACACGGACGCCCCTTCTAATATAGTTAATTGAATATGGTGAGAAATTTTCGACTCTTCTGTTCCTTTCTTTCTGAAAAAATGTTTTGCTTTTTACTAAACTTTCATCTTGGATTCGCTTTTCTGCTCGTGGGCTGTTGATGGGCTACGGCTGTGCTTATATGGACTATTATTATTATATTCTCTCTCTTATTTTTCGTCCCTTCTTTTTTTTTCTGAGATCTCACTTCGATATTGCAGGCTCATAGGTAACACAATGAGATAGAAATTGAATATTATTCATCTAATCAGAGTTCACTTTTTACTATAATAATGTGTGGTGCTCAATCAGTGTAAAGGCTCAATTTTTATGCCTTGGCAACTATTATATATAGTAACAACTAACAAGTGTTGGAGAAGGCAAATATAGAATAATAAGTGCATGCGTGTGCATTTGTAGTTCAAAAGAACTTGTAAAGTAACCAATGTAAAGAAGATATGAATTGAATGTTGGGATTTACCATGTTAGTTCTTCTATATTTAAAAAAAAAAAAGACCTTATAAGGTTAATTACATTTGGAATTCAAGCAGTGGTGGAGCCAGGACTCTAAATTAAGAGAGTGCACCTGACTTAAAGTGTGAATTATAAAATACTCAGGGGGTCACTGAATAATTAAAAAATGCACTAGATATTATGGAATAATTTCAGAAAATGTACTATATATATTGAATAATTATAAAGTCAGGGATGCAAGTGCACACGCACACTTGTATGTGGCTCCGCCACTGACCTCAAGGGAGTTTGTTAAAAAAGTTGTGACCCTATTAGTCAAAATATTACACTTACACCACATAATAGTTTCATAATTATAGAAAACACCCAATTTTTTATAGTTCCGTTAGAAATACTCCGTTAAAATTTGGAATATTCTGTTAACATTTTGACGGAACCTTAAAGAAATCCTAAAAATTAGGTATTTTTTATAATTATAAAATTTCTATGGGGTGTAAGTGACTATTTTAATTAAGAATCACAACGTATAATTTAACAAAGTCTATATAATTAACACAAACTTTTAATATGAATGGAGTTAATTAGGCCTTAACATGAGAAAACTCCATGATCATAATTCATACCATATATTTTATAATTTTATTCTTAATAGGTCTGATCAGTTTATAAGTTCCAATAATATGTGATTTCGTGTAATATTTTGATATTAGGATAAAATCTCAAGTAATAATACATATCCTTGCTAATTTCATAACTAATCACTAATTCGATTGAGATAGTATCCTTTTTTCGCATCTAATTG
Organism: Verbena officinalis; assembly: GCA_958496215.1. Classification (NCBI taxonomy): domain Eukaryota; kingdom Viridiplantae; phylum Streptophyta; class Magnoliopsida; order Lamiales; family Verbenaceae; genus Verbena; species Verbena officinalis. The sequence continues at coordinate 7,320,676 of OY292385.1, forward strand.
AACTTTTACAATATCCGAACAGGGAAAAATTAAATTGGATAAATTCTTGATTCAAAGTCCCGACAACCTTTGTAATTCTCTGTTTTTTAGTAGATGTTTGTTTAGTCGAGCTGTCTCAATTACTTGCTCCAGCTCAAAATATCAGACTGCAACACTTGATACAATCCCTAAAACACTTCCACCCTGAATTATCAGGGAAAACAAAAAAGGAAAACAGGAGAGGAAAAGCTAGGAAAAGATCACTTCTACAGTGATATGCATAAAGTTCCTACAATTCAAACTTAAAAGTGTCATAATTAGGCTCACTAGTTCGATCAAATATCAATCTGTTCTCCCGATTAGAGTAAGATGAGCTTAGAGTATCTACCGTCGGCTATAGTAACTAATTTTCTTACTTGATTGTAGGCACCTCCCTATATGCTAGTTATCAGACTTGATCAAGAAATGTATGGATACAAACATAACAATATTGATTTTTTTGTTCGAAATATTAGTGGCTGACACAACACGTCTCTCTATTAGCTCCTTGATGTTTATTGATTTGATTAAGTCCTCAAGTACCAATAAACATGGGAAGATAAATCCTCATTGGCGGCTACAAAGTAGCACACCTAGCACATTGGTACGTGTGGAAAATACCTAATGATAAAAAAATAAAATTCAAGAATTGTCATAGAAGTTACAAAAAATGGAAAAAATAAATAAAACCTAGGCAAAAGCGTGCATTGAATTGAATGATGAAAAAGATATTGCTTTTGCAGCAAATCCTGAAATTTGACCAGTCTATGAACATTATCACCATTGATATATGAAATTATTCACTTAACAAATACTCATGATGTTCCAAATTAAATAGCTAGGTCAATTTAGAGATATGTTGAGATAATCTTGAAAAATAAATAAATAAATAGAACTAAGGGAGACAAAGATTAACGTGGCAGATATACAAACCTTTTGGGGGTTATAAAACCCCAAACATTATGTTTAAATTGCACAAATTGCCATGAAATTAGGGTTTTTTTATGGTTTCAAAAGAGTATAAAAGGGCATGCAATTCTTTGATTACTTTGAGGGAAGTCATCTTTTGTCCCTAATCCAAGGTTTAAGCTAGCCCCCTTTTTTGAACTATGGTTCATGACTTCGGTTTTTTTCAAAAGATTTCATTTTTCTACTCCTAAAATTGGATAAATAAAGGTTTTAAAAGTTGAAACACAAAGGCATTAGGATTTTAGGACCACTTTTGGTGATTTTTATGTAAGCATGAATTGAATAAACACAAGGGTTAACCTTGAAATTACCAATTTTTTGTCTTAAGCTTGAGTTCTTGAATTAAACCCTAAATTAAGGTTGGAGTGGAGTTTGAATCTGAATAGAGGATATTTTTTTTTCGTAATTAAAAGTAATTTTACTTTCAGACCGAATGAGTCTATGAAATTACGTCGAAATTCAAAATATGATGGAGAGTATTTTTTAATCAAAACCTATTTAAGAAATTCACATGGTTAGATCTAGATATTTTCACATGGTTAGGTCTTGATATTTTCACTAATAAAACTTAATTGGTTAACACTAGCTCAGAAGAAATCCTTAATATAAATTGTGAAAGCAATTTTGCATCAAAATCAAAAATATGTCAGGACCACTCTTTATATATACATAACATAATAATCTTTTATTGCATTTTCTACGTATATAAAAGAAAATCATACCAAAACTACTTACTTAGAGTGAGCCTTGTGCATGAGAGGAAATATAATACTTACTTATGGAGGAGCTGACACCACTCCTTATATTTCGGATCGATTATAAACGATTATTATTTTTTCCTTAGAAGATTTTGGCTAGCTAGGATCACTCATACTTTTAGAGAGGGTAACGCATGCGTTGATTTACTGGCAAAGAAAAGTCAAGAGAAAATGAATAGATTGTTCTCCTAAACAGTCCGCAGCGGGACCTTCAACAGCTCCTTAGTTGATTCTTGGTTTCCTTTTTTCCCTCCTTTGTACCAAAAAAGGGAAAAAAAAATATATAATACTTGCAAGAGAATAAATATGATGTTCAAGTGGTCTCTTCTTACTTTCTTCTTCCTATTTTCTTTTGGGCCATTGGCTTGTCGGCCCACTTTGCAGCATAATGATCCGGAGCCCGTTTTCCAATTTATACAAATATTGGTGGAGAATGTTTAGGTGAGACTTTAACAATAAATTATAAATGATATTTCAATTTCTCAAAATTGAAAATATCACCCCAACCAACCAACAGGAGGCAAACAACTAAAAACAACAAGAATTAAAATGACAAAAAGTGTAGAACATTCACCATGCTTTATTAAAACAAATGCTTAGAAATGTAAAAACTAAAACTCACCACCAATTATTGTTAAAAAGAAAAAGAACCAACATTTTCTATTATACATTTATTATAAATTTCTCGGTTGTGCTCATACTGTAGTGCACACAACGCATGTACGGCGACAACAACAACAAAAAAAAGAAAGAAACCGAAATAATTCAGTTCCCAAATCCCCCCATACTCTTAAGCTACAAACCTAACAAAAATGTAATCATCCAAAACATATATAAATAAATAGTTTTGTGATTTTGTCTAGTCAAATATTTAGCCTACCCCGAAACAACATTAATTTGTGCATTAGAACATCAAAATATGTAATAAGTTAACTAATTATAGGCTGTCTTTAGAACCCGGAAGATCAATCCAACAAAGTTGAAGTTCAACTTCACCACACTCAACATTTCTCAATCTGAGACACATATCCTGTGTTATCTTCCCATCTTTCCAGATAACAGAGCTCTCTTCAGCAAGGCAATTTGTTCTCCCAGGTTGTATTTTTGTCAGAACTGTGCCGTTCGGAAGCCCTTCTAAATGCATCTTCAAACCCTCTATGAATGGTTTTATGTCGAAATCTGCATCCCCCATTTTGTCATCCATGCTGAACGTGTCGTGGTCGTAAACTGTCTGGATTTCGCACACACATTGGGGTATTATATATGGTCAAAAAATCATTAAGGGTCAATTACAAAGAACCCCCTGAGGTTTGTGATATTTACGAAAAACACCCTGAGGGTTGGCAATCGTTGATGCAGGGTGTTTTTCGTAAGCATCCCTTGTCTGAGGGGGGTTTCCGTAATCTTTCCAATAATTTAAAGGATGAGAGTTAATTACCAGAAAAATTGGATGATTAGGATCTGAGACGGAAAGAGTCAAGTCCTCGTTCCATTCGGGATTAATATCCTTTCTGATAACACGAGTCTTCAACCTCTGCATCATAAAGTTCATATATTGAAAAACACTTGCTAAAATCAAAATAATGGTACTGTCCATCTTTTTCTTCTGTATTCTTTCTTGCCATTATCAAAAGTTCCTATTACATAGGCTCTTTATATATACTTTTTTTATTTTTCTTATCAAAACTGAAACCCTTTAGTATTGGATAAAAAACTTTGTCCCTCCAAGTGACAAATTGCCCCTCTTTTTATTAATTAAAATCTTATTCTTTATACAAAATCCTAATCTTGACTCTGTACCTAATCTCCATGACCCCCAATAGGTTTATCATCAGAATTACAGTCATCATTAAAGTTTGATGCGGGATTTAAGATTTCTTGGATCATACCAGATGAAACTTTTTGACATTAATTGAATACATATGAGTAATTAGAGTTTAAGATATTCAATCTCTTGATACCTAACTGATGTGAAACCAGAGATTAAATAAACAAAAGATAACTAAAACATGAAATGATCACAGATTAATTCATGAAGATAGAGAAAAACCTGTTTGCCCATCTTGACAACGACATAGGGATCACTGCTGACGACATCTCGGACAGCAAGATTAATACCTCTTTTCACTCGAATTCTGAGCAATCCCAACAGATTATCCATCAGAGTACCCATTTTCCAATTTATTTAGGTTTTTTTCTAATTATTTGTCCTAAATTTCACAGGAAAAATAATGAATTTTCAGTCGCTCTTTATTCTTTTTGCAGATCTTTTAATTTTTCTTCAATACTCTTCTCCCAAAGTCGATGACTTCCTTAATCCTCTCTGCAAAAACAATAAAGATCACGTTTTTATGACAAACCCATATCGAAATCACAATCACATTACATAACGATGCATTCTTACGTATCTTTGGGAGAAATTGAGAGAGATAAAGAAGAGAGAGAGAGAGAGTGTGTGTGAGGATGTTACCTTAATCCTTTTTTAGTTGTGTTTTTTTTATGGGAGAAGAAACAGAGAGATAGAGAGAGCGTCCGTATGTATGAAAAGCGGTGTGTTAATGGCGGAATAAGAGCAATAAATAAGGGAAAATAGAACGTTGTTGGATTTAATGGTTGTTTATTGCGAAGAAGAAGGGCTGTCGTTACTTTCCTACGCGGCGGCGCTCCGAGACTGTGTTCCTTACTTCACCACGTATCGATTTTCATTTGAAATTTGAGGTAACATTTGAAATAAATTAAATTTCGGGATAATCTAATTTTTGGTACCGTAACTATATTCTAGTATAATTTTGGTACCAAACTAATTATTGTTCTTAATTTTGGTATCATGACTTATAATTTGTATCAATTTTGGTACATTCGAACCTAAGACGTTAAATTATTTCTCAACACTTCTAAATGTCGTCATATTTTGGTACAGAGTAGAATTTTTAGAAATATTCGTGTATCATAGATTTTCATATATTTGTTTTTGAAAACATTGGTTTGGAAATGGATCGATTTATATTTATTATTTTAAGTGACAAATTGTTTGTTGGATTATCAAGAGAAAAAAAGGAAATTCTGGGTTCTTGCAAAGAATAACACACTTTTTTTTGTTAAAAGAAATGAGAGTATGTATTGTGAACATGTAATAAAGAATTAAATTTTAATTCAACTTAGAGATAAATAAAAAGGTTATTTACTTCTACCCAAATTGGTTAAAACTTAAATGACATAATTGAATTCAGCCTTTCTTTTTTATTCCATTTAATAACAAACCAAAATTGAAATGGTAGGTGGATATAAGAAAATATAACTAAATTTAATGCACTACAAACATAAATACTACTAATTCGTGGGGCTATAATACAAATTCCGAAACTTAAAGTACCATACCTACAAAAACCCGTACCTAGTCTATGTTATGTCAAATCATATTTTCCCTCCAAATGATACTATCAAAAAATGGATGCAGAGCCGTGGGAAGCTTTAGATCTAGACGATTCTGACCTACCATCACTCCTCCGCCCTTGCAAACGACACCGTTCCATTTCCCCCGCCACCGCCGCGACCACCCCTCTTTCTCAGTCGCACTCCTCCCAATTCCGTGAAGATAGCCACTCCCAACAACTACAACCGGCTTCCGCCTCTGGCCGCCGCAGTATACCTGGTCCAGCCGGAGCAGTTCAGGCAGCAATGTTTCGGAAAAATCTCGACCGTGAGAATCTGAATCTTTCCACCTCTGGAGAGGGTAATAGCGAGGATGTTAGCGGCAACCGTAATAACAGTGGGGTAATTTCTACCCAAGACTACATACTGAGGGCAATGGATGATACTGCGGAATTTGATGATGATTTCACTCGTCATCCTTGGCTTTCAGCCCTCCAATTTCTCGGTACGGCGTTGGTTCATCTTCACGATTTTTATTGGTTCATTTGATTATTTTTATGCTTTGTTTGGATTTGTCTTTAATGGTGGTCAACTTTGGGCCATAAATTTGTGCCGAATCTGTGGGCTATCAGTATACGACGCAATGTATTTGACCGTCTTCCAATATGTGTAATCTTTACGTGTCTGTTTAATATGTTTGTTTTGTTCAATGTAATGGGGGTAATGTAAAGCTCTGTTTCCATTTCTGTAGGTGCTGAAGATGGGTTGCTCAGAAGTACACCGATTAGCTCGATCAAGAAATGCCTGAATGATGGCAAGGTTGATCAGGTATTACTTGTTATATAAGATTTTTAAACAGAGGCACATGCTCGCATACACAAAATTGAACTTATCTTCTCATTAAAGATTACTTAAATTTTGATAGTGTGCTATTGGCATATAGGAATTTGACACATTAATGTGCAAATGATCAATTTTGAGCGGTTGTCTGTTGCAATAGGAATTGTGGTGCAGTTGATGTGTAAACTTGGGATGGAAGAAAAAGAAAGGTGCAATATGATTATGTTAGGCGGATTGATGAAATATTAAGCTAAATACACCATCTTGTGGTTTGATTTTGCCTGTTCACGTGTTGAAAATATATAATCTGGTTGTTTGCTTAGGCTAATATAGAATGTTCGGGTGTATGCATGAATTTAGGTTACCCTTATCCGCGCCCATTACATGGTTTGTTTTTCGTGTTAGGTTGCAGCTGTTATCAAGTCATCCACACCTAACGGTCATGGGGGACTGATAATGCTGTTGAAGGTATAAATGAGGACCGTAATAATAATTTTAGTTAGGGTTATAGTAATAACTATCTATAATTACGACCACAAGTTCATGTTACTGAATTTATCTCATTTACAGGACCCCACAGGCACAGTTGGTGCTACTATTCATCACAAGGTCCTCTCTGAGAGTGAGTTTGGAAAGAACTTAACTATTGGTGCAGTTCTAATACTTCAGAAGGTATATTCCAATTTGAGTTATCTGTTTCTTCATTTGTTTAAGAATACCATTATCAGAGATTTTTCTCGAAAACCCGTGCTTCACTTCAGTTGGGTTTTTCATTTAACTGACTGATGAAAGGGTGCCTCAGGTTGCTGTTTTTGCTCCTGTAAGATCAGCACAATACCTCAATATAGCACAGAAGAATTTGGTGAAGGTGCAAATCTTTTTCCTTTGTTTCTTCATTAGTGTATGGCCTATAAGAGTTTTCTCGAGCTTGCCGTACTCATGATCTAGCATTGCACAACCGTTTTACACAGCATTTTCAGCACTCTCTTGGTTATGTTTTGATATTTCGATGCTTGTGAACTCTCTGTTTCACTGCTTCTATGAATTGTATCTGCAGGTATTCTGGCAAAACAGTGACTCTACTTCAAATCTGACTAGTTCTGCATATCCCATCCAGTATGAAGATCCTGGTATTGGTACGTGAAATTTTAATTTTTCTTTCCATTGTATGCAAAAATAAAGATTATTCTCAGTGTGCAAGTATTTCCTCCAAGTATCTACTTATTTGTAAACATGATGCTTTGCATCTCCAGCATACTCTGGAAAAGATAAGACAACGGAGAAGATGTCCGCTATTATGCAAGATGTGACAATGGAGGACGTTGAAAAGAAAGAACACACAAGAGAGGCTGAGAATTTGCCGAATGTTAGTATAATCCAAAAGCAGAATCTTTTCAGTGGAAGTGGTCAAAGAAATAGAGCCAGCATTGATATAATAGGCCAAGATCACTGCTGCAACGAAGTTCCTGAAGACATCAGCCAAACAAATATCACTAGTGACCAACAAGAGTCTATAAACTGCAGCAACGAACGTGCAAAAATAGGTCATTCAGAAGGCAGTACTTCCAATGGGACCAACCATATGACCACATCTTTTACAGAAAGCAGATGCGAACAAATTGAAGGAGACAATGAAGTTGAGAAGCAAAAGCAGCCTGAGAAGTCGAAAGCCGCCACTCTGCCAGAGTGGACTGATGAGCAGTTGGATCAACTTTTTGATGACGATGATTTGTTCTGATAAAGTTTCTTCTTATAGTGAATATTGGAAAAGCATGTACATATTACATCCCAACCCCTCCCCCCACCTCACCCCATCCCACCAAACAGACATACACATACACCCAAAAGAAAAGAACAACAGAGAAAAACAACACTTGCAGGGATACTTAGTGATGAATTCCGTTTTGTTTAGTTGTCAACTGAGGACGGAGTTAGGGTTTTTAATTGAGAGGAACAATTTTTTTTTTATTTTTTTTGCCGAATTTTGTATAAATAATAATTATTAAAAATATATTACTAACATAAAACAAAAAATAAAAATAAAAACTTTAATTTATGTGAGAAAAATATGAAAATTGAACCTATCAAATCTTCATAAAATGTAATATAAATTCACATATTATTTCTTTGAAAACTAACCCCATGAACATCAAGAAAAATAGCTTATGCATTCTGCTTGGCCCGTATTTTACAAAATTATTCAACGTTTCAATAACTCTAAATTTCAAATGCTTATGCCTGTTGCAAGTGAATATAATAAAAAATCGACAAACATAGTCGACGACTAGTTATTTTTACCGTGTTATTCTAAAGCTCGTTTAAGTAGAAAAACTTGAACTATCATGGAATTCTTCAAATTCTATCTGAGGAAATAGATTAATAAAACAAAATAGTGGAAGATTTTATTTTATTGCCGCTAGAAATAAAGTGGAACCTGGTAGGCTGGTAATGTATAATCATTTTCACCTTAACCTCCAATTACCAAATCAAAAATTAGAGTATAGCATTTACTTAAGTAATTTAAGCCACAATAATGATCACTACCAGCCTGTGATATACCGATACAGATACGACACAATTTTGTTTCAACATTTTGCACTAGAGTTGGACACAACACGATATGGTGGAGTAAGACAGACTTTTAGAAATATACATGCATCATAGTTATCAGTATATCAAGCTTGCTCCAATCGATATGGAGATTCTGGACAAACAAAATTGGGTAGTAACTCACTAATATTATTCAAGCTGCAACTAGACAATATAACATCCTCATATGTCCGACGTTCCCGAAATCGAGTTTGCCATAGAATTTAATAAGAACTGAGGCACCAACAGAACTTCAAGCAATAAATTTGCACAAAATTTGGACACCACCAAAAAATCAAATGACCAGCATTCGGAACATGACCTGAATGAATTATACCTGAGAGCCAAAAATCGCACTATACTAAATAAATAAATTATGTAAACTACAGCTGCTCAAATGCACCGTATTTCGCGTCAGGTCCTATTGCTTACGTGACAAAAAGGGAGGTACTATCAACGCTTTTGGATTCTAGGGCAAATTTGGTAAACTGAAATTTGTGCAAGACCATACTGGCTCCATGGAAGAAAGGATTCTAACCAAAATTGACGATTGGAATTCGATGATGACGGCTGGCTCCATGGAAGAACAGCTTCCAGTTTATACCAAACATCGTTTCCTTGATGGTTTATAAAATCTCAGATGAATCTATGGAAATTGTTTCTTCAGCCTGTCCAAAGACAGAGATGCCCTCTTGTTATTTGGCTCAAGAACAAGTGCATAACCGAAATCTGCAAGATTAAAGTAGAGCTGTGAGGAGAAATTTAAGATCTAACATCAAATTTCTGATTATGTACAACTTACCTTACTGTTCCTGGAATCCTAAAATGTGTTCATAAAACATTGGAATAATTACAAAATAAACCCTGAGGTTAGGTCTAAAACGGAAAACAGCTTGAAACCTTACGAGTACACTCCCTCCCTCCCCCCCCGGGAAGATTTTACGTTGTTTACATTCACACCTTGAAACCTTACGAAATTTACCCTGAGGTTTGCAAAAAATTACGAATTCCCCCCTAAAACTAACAGAAAATTGTTGACTTTGGGGGGGGGGATTTGTGGTTTCAGGGTGTATTATGTATGTTTTGCAAACCTCAGGGGGTTATCCGTAGGGGTTCTAGGATTCAGGGTGTTTTCGGTAAAATGCGTAAACCTCAGGGGGTATTCGTAAGTTACCCTAAAACATTTACTAAACAAAAAAAAATGAAATGGACTCACCTTCCACTGCCTCTTTATAGTAGCCCAACATTTGCCGTGCTGTTCCCCTTCTCAAATAGGCCTTCACATTCTGCAAGCATGCCAAAATTATTGAGGTACATCTCATGTATTTCTTCTACGCAATATAAACCAAAAATCAAGCATATAGGATTACAAAAGAGATAATTGTAGAAATCTCCTGTGAATTTTGGCTTAAATACCCTCGGGTTTCTAAGATTACATATACCTCCCTCAGCATTTGTTGTCATCTTATGTATAACCTCATCAATTATTCTCAACAACAAGATAACCAGATTTTTTTTTAGTCAAAACAATTTTTACACCCATTGTGGTTTTGTAGAAATGACAAATTTTTACCCCCTTTAAGTTTTAATTGAAATTTATGAACACCTTGCCTAAGTTCATTTACATATCACAAATCTCACTGGGATTTATCCAGTTTACACACTCTATTTTATCTGGGATAAGAATTTGAAGCTACAGTTCATTTTTGTTGCAATTCTGGCAAGCTACATGGTGTCGTTGACGCCATCATACGAAAACCCATTCACAAACCCATTTCCGAGAGAGAGAGAGAGAGAGAGAGAGAGAGAGAGAGAGAGAGAGAGAACCTTCTTATCAAGATCAATGGCTTGAGTACAATCAGCTTCAGCTTGGAGGAAACTGGCAACCAAGAATTGTTCAGAAACAAGTATAAAATCAACTTGCTGATGAAATAAATCAAAAACCGTTATACGCTCAACTACCTGCTCAACTCTAAATGAGCTGCAGCCCTGTTGCTGTAATATGTTGCATTAGTACTGTTGAGCTTGATGGCTTCTGTATAAAATCCAATAGCTCTCTGCCACTGTTTATCTTTGAAAGCTTGGTTGCCCTAAAACGAGGGATAAACAACAGCATGTCAAATCTTTACACAATTCATATCATCATCAAAAACACATATTTATTGGGATTTACCTTTTCTTTGGCCATCTCTGCTGATGTTTCCTGTGTCACGGCTTTACTAGATGATTTAGGGTTTGCAGATGTTTCAACCACTTCTTTTAAAGATGCATACATGGTATGCAAGGTGTCCAGCAGAAATCTATCACCACCATGCCTGGCTAGAAGTGAAAAAGAAACAGGGCACTTTTCATGGTTGCCTAATGGTACTGCAACCTAAAATGAGATCAGAAAACAAGTATGAAAATTGATAGCAAGAAATGTAGCAATAGCATTTGTGTGTGGTAAAGAGAGGGAAATTTTAACCTGGCAGCAGCCTGACATACTAGCCAAACTTGAAAAAGTAGTTGTTCGAAATAGGTATTCCTCAGAAAAGATTTCCTTAGCACCAAGTTTTGCAGGTGGATCACAAGTAGGAATAACTAAGATTCCATCATCCTGTTTAGAGCATAAGTACATGATAAGTGATCCAATGGTAAGATCATTTGTTTTATTCAAGGCCATTTTGTAAACTGGATATCGGATATGATATAGGGCACATGAAATCGCATCTAATAACAGATGCTGACAAACTCAAGCATGAGGATTAGAATAGACCAAGTGGTGAAATCCATGAATCTTAAATATCTTAATCTAAAGCTTTTAGAACTATTACCATATAAACTACTATAACATATCAAACTGGAACACGATAATTAATACCTTTAAAAGAGCACTTATAGCTGAACGTAATTCACTCCTGATTGTGTTACATTTTTCAATATCTGCCTCAGTCAAATCCAAGACGTTAGATATTTGGGCTGAGATAATAGGATCCAAGGTCGGTTTCACAGAATCGATCCATTCATTATGATTTTGTCTGAACTCATGCCTGCCAAAAAAAAATGAAATTACTTTACTCAGGATCCAGTAATAGGAATACTAAATGATCCAATTGCTAGTACCAACCTATGTGCAAACTAACTATGCAAACTTCACAAAATTGATATAAATATATGATGAAATATCTATTTTCAAGGAAAAAAAATGAAATTACATTAGCATGAGGAAACTATTTCCTCACCTCTTGAGTATCTGCATGACACTCGTGAGCAATCCTATTGGAGAAGATTTCCCCTCACCATTTAGTTGCTCGATATTAAATGTTTTTAAGCTGGGAACCTTCAAGCTTATATAATCACCAAGATTCTCATGCCTCAGAACTTGTCCTGAGAGGTGAGTTTAGTAAGCAATCCAGGATAATGAATGAAAACAAAATATACTGAAGAAATCAAACAAAAAATTGTACTAGTAAACGAACATACTTCCATAGAGCTTCTCGATGGATTTTATCACCACCTGAGTGATGCGATCTGAAGGAACTTTTGATAACTGGAAACAGTCATCTGCAATTACAATATTCCTAGGATTGCGTTGTGCAGCATATGGAACCTGCAATAGCACATGACCAACACGACGAAGTACACTTGGATCTTTTGCAAACCATCCTGCAAAACAATTCACACATCTAAAAGTCAATACAGGAGATATAGTGTTGAAATACTTGGAAGGCTTAACAATGTCATTAATTAAGTTCTAAGTTTCTATCCTACGTGAGAAAAGTTTAATGCCTTGAAGCTATGGTCTTTGATAGAGATCTAAACTTAACACTTTAGCACATAGCAATATAGCATGCCAGGTGAGACTACAGATGTTATGCTTTTCCACAAAAGAAAGCCATTATATTCTCTCCCTACAATCTTCGCAAAAATCAGTAATTGCATTTCCAAGTAAAGGATACTGATCTGTAGTTGCTGTAGAGAATTCTTTTGTCATAATATGTAACATGGTACCACTTTTGGGGAACATTCATGTGCATAGTTTTATGACCCAATAGCAGCAAAGCTGCCCTGATTCCTGAGCAAGTTTAGTTTTTTACTTTTTGCATTGTAGCATTTAATTTCATGAAAGGAGAAAATTCTATCTGCAAAAAAATGCTAATTATCTCTTGAGCAGCAAAGAGTACACAAATTCATGCCATCTGCCAGTTTCACTATATTACCGGGAGAAAAGAATGCTATAATGCAGTTTTACATTTTACATCAAAAACACTCTTCAGGACAAAACACGAGAATTTTAATATCATTTCAACTTAATCACAACCTTATGCTGCAGATAAAGCTTCGGAATATCTACTACAAAGATCATGAATAATGCACAAAAATTATATATACACCATTATGGTTAACATCTAGATATACATACCTACTGTGTCAAGACTTCCAGAAACTGGAATTGCCCCAGAAAGGGAGACATTCCCATGAGACGGTCGAAAGCCAAGTACACCACAATTTCCGGCTGGCACTCGCACCCCACCATCAGTATCTATGCCTGTCATATGTAGCAAGTTAATCATGGAATTTTTCTGGCAGGCCCATTTAACATGGGATAGAAGAAAGTAACGACAATCTATGCACAAGAGGAATAGTCTAAACTCTAAAGACTTAACTAAGCATACTCATACGTGTCACTAACGGTCAAATATTCACCACATAAAAAGGAAAAACCACTAGACAGTGACTGAAACCTACTGCAATGTAAAGGTTCTTTCACTTAACACCAAGTCATACTGCTAGGCAATGAGATACACCAGTAATCTTCATAGTACATATTAATGAGATATTTCTCCAACATTAAGTGGGTGTTTGGCAAGCATTTCTACATTAGAAAGTTGTAAAAACTTGGTTGAGTGTTTGGAAAAAAAAAAGAAGAAGCAAGAAGCACTTTTCCTACTCTCACGAAACTTTCATTATTTACGAAAATGACCTAGAAGCTAGAAGTTATAGCCAAAAACATGTCTTTAGGTGTTTCTAGCTTCTATTATTTCTCCTTAAGAATAAGAAAAGGTTGGTTTCCCAAACACTGCCAAAGTGCCGGCAATAGCAAAAAAATTAAAAGTGCTTTCTTTTAGAGTTTGCAAACACTACCTAAGTTCAATCAAGCAGAGGCTTAGAAGATGATAAAAATGACGTTAATATGCGAGAGCATTTCATTAAAAGTTCAGGCAACACACAATTTGAAATAAATGAACATATCTCCAGGCATGAGCTAAGATGAGAATGCAAAAAAGAAAATTTCTAACGAGAGAAGTGGAAGCTCACCCAAAGAAAATTCTACAAGTTTAGCAGAGACAGCTACAGCAGCACCACTACAGGCTCCTCCTGGTATACGAGCGGGTGAGGCCGGATTAGTTGGTGTATCATAATGCTTGCTCTCTCCACTAACACTGGATTAAGAAAAGGTTGAAAAAGATATGCTTCTATTAGGCATAAGATAGAAATCGGGAAAGTTCCAAGCAAGAATAAGGTTACTTGAAAAACCTTAATGTCATGTCATCAACAACGGTTTTTCCGACACATGTGGCACCTCCATCGACAAGGGCTGCAACAACAGGAGATGTCCGATTTGCAGACTGATGAGTCCTGGCCCAGTCTGGATTTCCAAACCCAGTTACAAACCCTTCGATATCAAATCTGACAATCAAGATTGACAAATAAGAACTATGAGCTGAAATAATAAAATCATATATTCATATTGAATGCAAGCAATTCAGTCTAGCAGAAATCATTGAATTGTATTCTGTATAAATAGGAAAGTTGAGTTCTGCAAGATAATATATTGAAGACTTCTCCTTTCACAAGAAGAACGCAAAAAGAATGTTCCAGCTCAATCACATTGATTTTCAAATGTGAAACTCGTCAAAAATGAATTTGCTTTTGAACTCATTTCAGTGATACTAGTGTAATGAAAAAACTGTCGCAAGCGAAACCACCCCACCCGTCCTGGTCGAAAAAAATCCCCTCTTTCACTGAACTTTCCACTAACAAACACTAAAGACAAACGAACAAATCATTAAAAAATCTAAAAAGAATCAATATTAATAATTACGAAATGAGAGGTTTTCCATCCGCAATGATATTACAGTATTACACTAATATCAATCAAACAGTGAACAAACCGACATAATTCCAGCTTTTGCGAGTGAAAAAAAAATGAAATTATGCCGTGATAAATGGAATTACAGATGCTTACACATCAGATACCGCAAAAGAGAGGCCGGTAAGAGGGTGAGGAGCTTTGGGAGGGGCAGGCTGCGGCGGCGGCAATAGCTGCAACCGCTCTGTAAACGCTCCGAAATCAGCTTTCACCGCCCGCTTCAGCTTCTTAGTCATAAGCAATATTCCCGCAATACCAAGTCCTAGCAAAACCCACAAATTCGCCGACGAAGACGCCATTTTTGCAAGTTTTCAAACAATCCTAACCGTTCTGCAAACTATAGTTTACTATGACCTGATAAACCCCACCAAATAAATTGCGATTTCAGGAAAAATCACAAGCCGGAAAAGGTGTACGCTGGGATTATCTGGGTAAGAGAGCGTGACGTTGGGGTAGAAGAGTTGATTGGAGAAGAAAACCTAGAGGTGTGTGTCTGTGTGTGAATCTTGAGGGTTTGGGGGTGGAATTTGGTGTGGGGTTTATCTTTTATTTTTCTGTTTATGACTTGGGATTTTGAAGGGGCGACCACTGGAATAGTGGCCAAATATTCATTCTATTTTTAAGCATTTAATACTTTCGAGTTTTTCATATTAGTAGTTCGATTCGAATCGTAACATATATATAGTACCATTAAGTGGATTACTAATAGGATTGTGCATGAAAAATCATAACCGAAGCTGAAATAACTGAACAAAATATATTAGGTTTTGATTTCAGTTAATAATTTATAGAAACCAATTTTTCGTTTTGATTTTGGTAAAAAATCAAATGATTAACAGTTCTAACCGAAAACCGAGATTATATCTAAATTATATATTGTTATTATTATTTGTCGTGTTATAATATTACTATTACTTATAAACGTGGATATGAAATGAACAGTGGCAGGCTGGCAGCTGAATTCTTTATTTATTTTAACCAAATTTTTGTCCAATATATGGACGTTTTTTGGTTCAACAATGATCAATATGTTGTCGTCCACTTATTATAATCGATAATCTCAGGCGGTGGATTATTTTAACAAACAATACAATCTTCTGCTCCATGTCCCAGTTTAGTAAGTCAAGACATAAATTTCTCTTACGTTTAATATGTACGAGCTTGCACTCCCATGATAGACGTAAAAATCTTCCATAATTCTCGATAATATAAAAGGTTCTCACAAAATACAAAAGTTTAGGGATTCAAAAAAAATAAAATAAATAAATACAAACGTCTAGTATAATAAACATAGATTAGGCTAGTATGAACTATGGAGACATGAATTTGGTATTATAATTAATATTTTTATTTTTATTTCGGTTTTGATTTTTTTGGTTATTTTTTAATAATTTTTTTCAAGTTTTCGTTTTTTCTTAGTTTTTACCAAGAACAAACCAATTTTTTTCGTTTTCTAGCAGACGAAACCAATATATTTAGTTCGGTATATGATTAGCATAAAATAATAATAAAAAATTCAGTTAACCAAATCAAAAACCAAATTTACTAATATTTACAGAATGAACACCCCTAAATTCACCAACGGTATGACATTTCCTTACATAGGTGAATTGTGGCTTGAGGAATTTCTTTTTTCAAAATTGTGTTAAGTAAAATCATCAATTATTCAATTATATAAGAAATATTAGTTTATGTAATATACAATAATTGATATTTTCTTACTAATATTAGTGTCATACTTTTTTTATTAATTTCATACAATTATACGGTTTATTATATACCAAATGCCAAATTTCTCTTGCATTGATGATATTTTACATTATATATCCTAAAAAAAAATTAACATTTTACATTTTTCTCACTTTATTTTGAAAGAAAAATGTACTGCTCTTCCTCTTTTACCCTTTCCCCTCGCTCATTTTCCCGCCTGCATAGTCCCAAGTTTCCCACTCATCTCTCCACTTTTTTCTTGAAAAGCTCATTTCTCTATTTACAGAACAAAAAAAGCTTTCTTTCAAAGCTAGGGTTTCGTTTTTTTCTCCAAAATGAGTCGTGATGATTACAAATTCATGGCGATAGTGGATGCAGTTTCTTCGATCAACCAGCGAGTCAATCTCGTCGGTGTTGTCACCGAGACTAGTCTTCCTAAAACCACCAAGGGAACCGGTGAGTTCCCTTTTCCATCTGTTTCTGCTGTTTTTTTTAGCTATGTTTTTGCTGGAAATATCAGTGAAAAAAGGGTATTATTTTTTTTTTTTTCATTTTTGGTTACTTTTTTTGCAAGATTGTTTTTGCGCATTAACGGTCATCGATGAATCGCGGAGCCTCGGGATTAAGGTAAACTTTTTTGCTGAAACCATGGAGAAGCTCCCTTCCGTTGAGACTGTTGGAGACATAATCGTGGTTTCTCATGTGGTGGTAAATAAATTTATATCCCTCGTTTTATATTTCTGTGCTTCAAAGTGGGATTTTTCTTTTTTGTTGTGTTGATTATGGAATTTTTTTTTCTTGAACAGATGAAAACCAGGGGTTCAGAGGTTTATGCTCTCTTTAACAAGAAATTTTCAACTTTTGCATTATTCAGAGGGAGAGACTGTAATAGTACGGACATTGTGCCTTACCAAATTTCAGCTAACTATAAACCTAGAGACCAGGACAGGAAGTTCATAGTGAGACTAAGGAACTGGTGGATCGAGCAAAACAATGGAGGTGGGTTTTCCGTTTTCTTCTCTTCATTAACTAGGTCTAACCATTCTACTCACCCTTCAAGGCTCTTGGATTGATGAAATTAAGTTTTAATCATCTTTTTAGGTAGCTTTTGGTAATTTTCTGGAAAATCTGCTGTTCACCCCAGTTTGGAATTGCGAATGGATGATTTATGTTTAAGCAACTTCTGAGAGTTAAAAATCGTAAATATTGGACTTGAACTTAATCGAACAGCTTTTTGATGGGTTTGATATGTGTATTTATTTGCTTCTTAGACTTGAACGAGTCATTGTCACTAAGGGAGATCAAGGAAGGCGAGTGCTTACTGCTTTGCAAGGTAATCAAGAATTGCAGAAAACTGGCTTCTATTTAAAGAGTTGGTGACTTTTCCTCACAAGAAAAAATGTAGCTATATCATGTTCCTCGTTTTTTCTTAAAATTCTCTCTTTTCGACCCTATGGAAAGATTTTGCATGTTTGGGAAGTGAAGAAGGATGAGTGGATGCTTTTTGTTTGGGATGGAACAGACACACCACCTGCTTCTATTGAAGCCAAGTTAGTATTTATGTTTTCTTTTATCATTAATTAATAATAATAACCTGGCTAAATCTTTTGTTCTTGTGATCTACTATTTCAGGCTAGAAGATGAGATGCAAAATCCACTCCCTTTGCACTTGGAACCTTCTCCGTTACCAAGAGACATTTTATGTACCTTTCAACCTGTTGGAACTGTCTTGAGGATGTCTGTCGATCAAGGCAACGAGAAGCTTGGCAGTAATTTTCTGAAAACCAATAGATGGGCCAAAATTGGAAATGTGAAATGTGAAGTTCGTGGTGCATTGTGGCATGCTGTGCTATTGCCCTTCTCTAAGATTGCCTATTTGCCTGATGATGATGAATGTGTAATAGCACGCCAAAGGTTGTTGCTACTCAAAATCCTTTCGTATTTATAAGGATGTAATGTGGTATCTTTTTTGTTTAACAATTTACTATTGATGTATGTTATTCAGGTCTGCTAACGAGCGTGTTCCACCCAAACTGGGAAGGATGCCTTTCACAAGTTTTCCTTGGCCTTCTCATATAACAGGTTTTATTACTATAGCATTAGGATGTCTTCGTATTCTGATTTCTTATTGAGAACATACTTTTATGTCTGATTTTCACTTTTTTGAATATCAGAGACTGATCATCCTGATGTGCCCTTTGTAACTTTAATGGATGTTCTCACGCATCCCGAGGTAGATTTGTCGTATCCTAGAAATTATGTATTATGATGATGATTTGATTTCAATTCCCAATTTATGAGCATGTCGATTGCAGGTGACATATAAATTTAAATGCGTGGTTCGGATAGTTGCAATATTACCATGGAGGGTTGAGGACTTTCGCGATCCTAATGATGTTTATAGAGTCAGATTGACTCTGGAAGATCCCACTGCAAGACTCCATGCTTTTCTCTTTGCTGAGGATGGGGTAAAGACTTTCAACATTTTCTGTTAAAATGTTTCTGTTCTACTCATTAATATTTGCACAAATCTCCAATATGGAAAACTTTTTTACTTTGCTTTGGATTCATAGGAGACATTTTTTGGGACTTCTAGCTCTGTCGATATGCTGACTAGGATGCGGAACATGTTGCTTGGAATTCCTGATGAAGATGGAGCACCAGAGAATGTTTCAAGGAATCCACCATGGATACAATGTTGCTTGAAGTCTTATTACATTGACGAAAGTGATATATGGGGGTCGAGGAATTATCGAATCTTTGACACTAAGTTTGTCGGCTGATGCTGATCATGCCATCGTATCTGGTGTTGTGTAGTATGGCACATCAGGTGTTCTTGTGAATTGTAATGAATAGCAAGCTTTTGGGGTATTTGCAAGACTTCTGTTTTGAAGAAGCTAAAGTGTAAAAAGTTGGAAGCACTTTTGTTACTCTAAACAAGCTTCCAGTTATTTAATCTAAACAAAGTAGTATGGCATTACAAGTGTTTTTTCTTTTTTTATTATTATTATTTTTTTATATATAGGAATTTGCAGATGCTTCCTTTATCCGCTTGTTACCGTTGTAAGGAAATTCCTTCATAAATCTGGTTCGAACGTCACTCATGCACCAAATTGTAAGATTTTGGCACATGCTTAATTCAGTTGAAATTCAGCATCAAACAACATTTAAATACAAAATTCAGTAAAACTATTTTTTTGGTGAAAACCACATCTGACTAAAACCCTAAGATCTCTGTTTATTTGTACAAAGGGATGAAAAAACTATTATGTCTGCCAGATTATAATGCATCTACATCCTGCAAATAAAAAATGTACCTAATTTCGAAAACTATCATACAACATTCCTGCAGCAGGAAGGTTTGCTCTATAATCAAATCACACCTATAAAAAGACCATTCTAATCCCGGACATGACAAAAACAACAAAAACTATACTTGTGATGAGCTTAATTAACTAGAGGAGCTGCTTGCTCAACAGGTTGTTGTGGAGGAGCCATGTCAGCAGCAACAGCATGTCGTCTTTGTCTCTCTCGTAAGTAAAGGACTGTTAGGAGGCAAACAAAGAGTGTCAAAATTGTTGCATTCCCTTCCTCCATTATCACATTTTCCACCCACGCCTCGACCTTTGGATACACTTCAGGAAGCGAATCAATCATATCAACCTAGAAAGGAATGCAATTAGGTTAGCGTAATGCATCAGAGACACTTGTTGCTATGTGCAAAACAAGAAAGCATATAATTTAATAATGTGTTTGAATTTTAATGTTATGAAATTTAAAAAAAAAAAGATTTTTCTATATGAATATAAGTTCTTCGGTGTTTTTTAAGTTAACGATAAGTGAAAGCAAAATAACTTTAATTATATGAAAATTAGATGATCAATTTTGTCAACCTACTTACAAAATAAGAAAATAAAACCATATATTCAGTGCAGTTATGACAGCACAGTTAGAGAGCAAAAAGGGCAAAACCGCACTAGAAGGTAAAGAAACTCACTATGAAACTGTCTGCATAATTTCTCCTTATCCATAGGCTTCCAAGGGCTAGTGAAACAGGCAACTTAGCAGCAGGATCAACTTCCAATGCTTGATCATAGTAACGTTTGGCAAGATGTAGATCGAACGGCAGTCCTTTCCCATGTTCATGCATGTATCCCAAATTGAACATGGCTTGAGCATTGGATTGGGATTTAGCATGCATATAAGCTTCAGCTGCACGATCATAATCCCGTTCCGTACCCTAAGAGCCAGAAGAGGAAACAATGATTATTTATTCAGATAATTATCAAAATACCCCTGAGGTTTGTTTTACAAAAAAAACACTTAAAGCTTGAAAATTACAAAAACCACCCTGAGTCAACGATTGTCCATGATTTTCCGGTAATTTTAGGGGGTATTCATTATAGCTTGCAAACCTCAGGATAATTTTAGTAATGTTTCATGGTTTCAGCTTTTTTTTCGTAGACGGCATAAACCTTAGGGGTATTCGTAATTGACCCTTATTTATTTATCATCATAATCGACAAACATTTCTTCAAGAATATTTATAATGGTTCGGTTTAACGTACCCGTCCGTAATAATATGCATCTCCTATCAGCAAAGCAGCATGTTCATTACCCTGCTCAGATGCCTTCCACCACAAGGAATGTGCTCTTTGATGCCTTTCTGAATCTGTGCAGATTCCAGATTCCCCCATGCACATGCTACGTTCACCATACTTGTCGAGAATCCAAGCTGCATTACTTTGTGCAACTTCATAACCTATTTCTGCCATTCTTGAGTACAAGAGGAATGATTTGCCAATATCACCTTTTAGATATGACTCTAATGCCCATCTAGATAAGGAACTCCATGGCCCACGTTCTGCAACTAGTTTATACAATGCAGTTGCCTAACATAATAAAGCGAAACTTAGTACAAAGAAATGAGGTTGGTGGAAGAGCAAATAAGGGATTTGAAAGTACCATAGCGAGATTCTTCTTGAGGCCCACACCGTTATGGAACATCTTTGCTAATTGATAGAATGCTTTGGGTTGACCTGCATTAGCAGCTAAGGCAAAGTACTTGGTTGCTATCTTTAAGTCCCGTTTTACTCCGAGTCCCTTGAGACACATCACCCCTAGGTTGTAGAAGCCACCTGGTTCTTCATTATCGGCAGCTTTCTCAAAGTATTCTTTAGCCTGTTGCAGAAATCCATGGTTTAATACTCGATAACTCAACTCACAATTTTGCATAGTTAAGGAGATTCACACAAAATAGGAAGTAGATAAAAGGAGCATCTCGATGGAGAAAATAGGCATAATGGCATTACAAATCATGTAAGAGAAAGAAAAGAGCATGTGTGATACAAAATATACTAAGGGAGTGTTTACAAAAACTTCTACTTTTGGAGAAGCTAAAGATGTAAAAAGTTGTAGTAGTAAAAGTTGGGAATGTTTGGAGAAGAAAATACTAAAGCAGTTCGAAATATTAATAATAAATAAAAAAAATGAACCTAGAAGCTGAAAAGCATCCCCAAAGTGCTTCTTGATATTTTAGCTTATTTCAAGTAGAAGCAGGTAAACAAAAGACTCCACATCTTCCTTTTAAAGTTAAAAGCAGAAAAGCACTTTTATGCCAGAAGATAGATATAGAGAACCCAGACTCAGGACGGACAAATCCATACACAGAGAAGGAAAAGGCAAACAATACCTTGGTGAAGTTCTTTCTCTCCACTCCATAACCCTTCACATATAAATATCCCATGCCATTGTAAGCTGAATAAAGTTGCTGTCTTGATGCAAGAGTAAGCCATTCAAGGGCCTTACTGTAATTTCTTTCAACTCCTGCACCTCTTGCATATATCTCTCCAAGAAGCTCCATTGATCTAGGCTCGCCTTTCTCCACTGCTTTTGAGAACCACCATAGTGCCTTAGCATGGTCACGCCTCACACCCCTTAAACCGAAGTAGTAAAATATTCCAATTTTGTACATAGCTCCAGCATTTCCTTTCTGAGCTTGGTATTCCAAAATCTGGAAATCTTCATCTTCTTCCCCTCTTGATTTCCTGAGAGCTTCTTTGTTTTCCTCTGCACCACTGTGAATTCGGATTGGTTCAATCACAGGTGAGTCCTTTGAGATAAGAAAACTATTCACCGCCACCTCTGCCAATTCAGCATACAGCTTCACTGCTTTATCATGCATCTGCAACAAATAAAAATGTATCCACATTATGACAAATTACATGTTTAATTCTGACCAAAAAATAAAAATAAAATTACATGTTTAATAACTTCAAAAGCTATTCCAAAAAATTCGAACATTCTATGAATAGTACAGAAAATGAAATTCTAAACCAAAACAACTTTACATGCTTAATAACTCCAAGTTACTCTAAACTCAAGCTCTACACCTAATGCATAATGTGCACAAAATGAAAGCACCACTAGACACAAACACCTAAAACATCCAAAAGTAAAGACATATAATTTTGTTCAGCTAACAGAAACGACGAACTAAGTATACTAAGAATATCAAATTACAGAAAAGCAAGCGATTTCATCTCAGCATAAATACGCAATCAACACAACCGAAACAGTGCAAAACATCAGAGTTCAACAAACTTACTTCCTGACGATAATAAGTGTAAGCCAAGGCCATCTTCGACTGCATATTCCCGCCCTGCGCCGCAAAGTAGTGATGCAAAAAGGCCTTAGAAGCACTCCTCTCCCTACCCATCCCCAAACTATACAAAAACCCCAAAACAGACTGGCCGTGGGGATGCCCCGCCGTGGCCGCCGCCTCGATCTCCGCAACTCCCTCCTCCATAACCCTAAATTCCCCTCTACTGGCCGCATCCACAATCTTCTTCACCCCATCATAATACATCACCTCCTCATCGTTATGGACAACGTCCTTGAAACCCGGGTCGGGCTCGAAGAGCGGAGACCAAGACCCCGGGTCCAGAACGTAATCGGGTCTCGATTCGGACTCCGGGAAATCATCGAAATCGGAAGCTTCATCTGAGGTGGAGGGATTATTCGGTGAAGCGGCGGGGTCGGAGAGGTCGTCCTGGGAGAGGACCAGGACGAATGGGCGAGCCAGTGCCGTGAGTGGCAGAAGAGCAAGAAGCAAGAGAGCGGAGCTCCGGTGGCGGAGCAGTCTCCGGTTTAGCATCTTCGGTTTTACCTTATTCTCGGTTTAAAGCTTTTTTGTTCGCTGCGAAACCAGAAAACCCAAACACTAATATGAGTAATTTTTACATATGTATCTGTTCGGTTTGCCATGTCAATGCTAGTCATGTCCACCAATCAAAACTCGCCACCTCATCCAAAAAAGTCTAGAATAAAAAATGGCTAAATACATTCAAGCCCCTTAATTATATAATATATCTTATTTACCCCCTCTGAACTAATAAATATAACTTTTGATATGCATAATACTTTCGAAGCTCAAGTTACACTGTTACAGTGAGGATCAGCGGAGAGAATATTCCGGTCATCGTCATGTCAATTGAGATCAAACTCTCTCGATTCAACCGTATCTATCGACCTAACGTAAGTCTGTTTCATATTTACATGTTTCTTCAGACAAATTATCGTCTTCCACGATTTATTGATTAATCTGTTTGTGAACTGAAAATTGTTGAAAAATTAAAGGAACCCCTTGAAGGCAAGGTAATCGCGAAGCTAAGCTCTGCAATATCTTACCAATCGATTCGCCTCACTGTTAAAGGCGCAGTCAATTTGCAGGTTCTTTTCGTTCTTCTCTTTTTTTTGTCCCATTCAATGTTTTGTTACTTTGAGCTCACTAGAATAACAGACAAGAAAGATTTTTTTAAGAATTACTTCGCAATTATCTGTGGAATTTTGTAGGTTCGTGGGGGATCAGCTGGAGTTGTGGAGTCTTTGTACGGTGTCATTAAGCCCATTAGAATTCTGTAAGCCTCCTCTGCTAAAGTGTAAAATGCTGTCAAAGCTACTGTCTTGCTGTTATTTTTCTGCACTGATTTGTAAAGTAAGTCGGAATCCATGGATTAAGTGTGGTTCATATCTAACAACCCAACGTCCAGATGTATTGCTATTTATTTGCGGTAGTATTGCTCCATTTTTCCGTCTTCACTTGGTTATAAAAGTTGAATGTAAAAATTGAAGGTTTGAGTTTACATGGTTTTAAGTTGACGTTCGGCCCACTTGACCACAGAATTTTTCCTTTTTTTTTGGATTTTCAATGTGAAAATAAGTGTATTTATTAGACTTTCCTGGGCCAGTACGATGAAGAGAAGCTTGAAATGTAACCTGCTTGTGGTTCCACTTATTTGTTCACCTTTTACTAATTTGTTTCGTCTCTGCGCTCCATTGACTGGTGGATGATGCACGAGCAGGAAAAAGGTGGTTGATATCCAATCATCTGGAAAGATTGGATCAGGTGCGACTGAGGTACGATGCCATGGGCAAATAATGTTTATAGGATTTTGTTTGGTTTTGAGAGTTCAATATAAATGTTCACATTTTATGTAATACAGAATGCTCCAATATCTGTTCTTGACTAGTTAATTTATATCTGTTTCTTCTAGATACCTTTCTCTGTGATCCTGAAAGATCCGAAAGAGGAGAATATGGAAAAGTTTTATGAAACCTTCCATGGAGGGAATATCAGCATCCAGGTAACATTACTGAATCTTTGAACATGCAATTCCTTTATTAGTGAATACCCTGATTTTGATGTGGTATTGTTCTGTTTTGTTATAAAAATATTTCAAACATGCTCAAATTTAATACATGCCATCATAGTATCTGGTAACTGCAGATATAGTGAGAGGATACTTACAAAAACCTCTTTCAGCAACAGTGGAATTCATCGTTGAAAGTGAAAAGGGTATGAATTAGTTCCATTCCATGTGTTTCCTGCTTATATGTGAAGATGTTTGACTCTTTTTTCTGCGACACATCTCAGACAATCTACCAGAGAAACCACTTTCTCCTGAAACGGTCATTTTTTATATTACACAGGACACACAAAAACATACTTTACTTCCCGAAATGAAATCCGGTAGTGTTTTCTTTTACTTATTTTCTCTTCTTTGTTTTTAGCTTAATTTCCATGTCATATTATGAAAGTTTAAATCATATAAGTAAATCTGACTAGGTGGTTTTCGGGTGACGGGGAGAATATGCACTCAATGTTCACTCTCAGATCCTATTGGTGGAGAGTTAACTGTGGAATCATCAACTGTTCCCATTCAATCCATTGACCTTCACTTGCTTCGAGTGGAGTCAATTTTGATTGGAGAAAGTATAGCTACTGAATCATCTTTGATACAGACAACTCAGGCATTCACCTTTATCTAGATTACTTATTACTTAAGTATATTTCCATGTTGTTTCTATTCATGTTCTTGATTAAACTTTCTCTATCTTGTTAGATAGCAGATGGAGATGTTTGTCGTGTTATGACTCTGCCTATTTACATCATTCTTCCTCGTCTCTTGACTTGTCCTACCATTTTTGCTGGGTAGGTCTTTTAACAAACAGTTATTTCCTTTTTACTTCTCATTATGATGAATAAGTCCATTCTTTGCAGTCCATTTTCGGTAGAGTTCAAGGTTAGCATTGTGATTACTTTCCAGTCAGATCTATCTAAGAAGCACTCCAAAGCTGACATAAAAGCTCCTAAACCGTGGGTGCGAAACTATTTTGAATATTTTCTTTCTTCATGAGAATGCATCTCGTTTTGTCTTATCTTAATTCCATTCCCTTTTCTTCAAATTTAGATGGCAATGGAAAGTGTGCCACTAGAACTGGTCCGCACGATGTGAGATTATTTATCAAGGTAACTTTTTTATCAGTCTGGACTCGAAACAAATTCTCGAAATCGAGAATTCTAAATAATCTATTTCCCGTAATTACACTAACTTCTCGTTGTTATGAACAGGTTTTTCTTGGATGTGGTTCTATCAGGATGCTGTTCAGAGTTGTTCAGGACTTCGTTTTTGTAAAACATTGGCATTAGTTTGTTAGGTTTTGATTAGGAGAATATCAGCACTTTAGCAGTTTAGCTCTCTAATGTACAATTGGATTATTCTCTGAATCAGATACTCTTATATTGGAGTGGTATTAAAAACTGATTCCCATGGCCACCCATCCTCCAATCAGCATTGTCAGTGAAGATTTCACCGGGCGGCGCCTTCACAAGAAAGGGCCTAACCACATCAAACCCTAGAAAGGTCACGCTCACAGGCGTCGGCAACCACCACGCCGAGCCTCACATGATAGTCCCTTCTAAACCACGGCGCTAGCAATGGCACCACCGCTCCAATAGGAAAAAGCAAATGCCGAGGTGCCCGCCGCTTGCAACGTGAGCAACTTCTTTTTTCATGACCTCCATTCCTCCATCAACATTTTTAGCTGCCGCCTTTTGTTCTTTCTTGAGCCGAGCAAAATGAACTCTTTAGCCGTTTTGCCGCAAGTTCCGGCCAACATAGTCTCGTAATCTTGCCAGACCAGCCCAATAGCCATCATAAATGGTGGTGTTGGTATCAAACCGCGATTTGCACCCAAAACAACGGCTTTAAGCCATTGATGAGCCCGTTTTGAATAATCTTGTTCTCTCAACCTTTAGTGCAGATACGATTGTGTGCAACAAAGACTTATCTTGTGAAATTTAATACAATTTGCAAAAGAGTTAGGTTTCGGGAATAAGTGTGTTCGAGTTAGCAATGGGGCAACAACAGCGTACAAAACACACATCAGTTCAACACTTGATGATGGACGAATCCCTAGTGCAGTAAAAATGGCCAAGTCGTGGTAGGAACAAGCCAACTTAGCACGATTGTCTCTTTAGAAAGCACGAATGAAGATGCTTAAGCCGAATCAAGAAGACGAGGAAAACCCGAGATGAGGAGAATCTACTGAGCACCTCCCCTGGTGACGAAAGACTTATGAGAAGGAGATTGAAGAGGTGTTAACATCACACATTATGAAGCGACGAGGTGTGCAACCGAGCACACAATACGTAAATGAAAAGACGCTACCAAGTCGGAGGCAACATGGAAAACCGAAGAGTTGGGGCAGTTCAAAGGCAAGATCCAAGACTTTCGAGACGACAAGGGCATCATTGAATAAGGTGGGAAAAAAAATGTTACAAAACCGACTAAGTTCATCATCTGGAAGAGCTATCAAGTTAACATTATTTGAACTTAGAGATTCCCCTCCATCTGGTTTCATTATTTCTTTGAATCTTGTACATAGTCCAAGCTAGGTTCCTTTGAAAATTGAACTTACCAGAAAAAATAAGAAAAGTTCCAGATAAGAATAAAATATTGTAGTAATGTGTAAGAGTCAAATATTGACCATTTGTTGTAATTAATCCCCACCATCCATTTGAGAAGTTGAATACTATAAATAGGAAACCTCCACTCATTTGTAAACGATGAAGCAAATTAGCAAATTGTAATCAATGTTGTAAGCTTCCAATTGAAGTAAAAAAATATATTATTTAGCATCTTGATTTATGGATAAATTAATTGTATATTGATTGTGTTACTTTTATTTAGCTTATTTTCTTTAGTTTGTTCCATTGTAGGATGACTTGAATATATAAATATAATATTTTCTCGAACAACTGTAATATATAACAATTAAAAAGTTATTACATCAAAAATTGGATCGAGGAGGGAACTGTTCAAGGGGAGGATTTGGAGAAATGTAGTAATGTAGTAACTGCACAAGGTGAGTTGCAAGGTGAAGAGATTTGGAGAATTGCAAGGTGAAGATGCGCAAGGTGAAGAGATTTGGAGAAATGTAGTGGTGAAGAGATTTGGAGAAATGTAGTAGGGAATTGCTATATAAGAACCAAGCTCGAAATTTTTTTTAATTATTTTTTTTTGAGAACCAAGCTCGAATTTTTTTTTAATTATTTTTTTTAAGGAGAGCCAAGCTCGAAATTTTGCTCAAGTTCAAGTCGGCTCGGCTCATTTGCACACAAAAACTGGATATGCATAATTACGCCTGATATATCTATAATCTTCCTGTAAATTCATCTTTATTTTTTTAATTAAGTGTTCGTTAAAAAATAAAGAATTTATAAAAATTAAAGTTAGAGTATGGCTATTTCTAAAATTGGAATTTTGTTTTTCATTAGGAACGAGAACATCAAGCAGAAACTCATTCAAAAAACTTCAAAACACAGTATAATGAAAGACTGCCCCAGCCAATGATATAAACAAAAGATGCAACCCATAATCAACAGTGTTGTCCAACAAGTAAGCTTATCCATATTCATAAACAAGGCAGAAAGCAAAAGCTGCAGTCCAAAAGCTGCTTGCCCACTTAATCATCAACTTCTTTTAAGCACAATTCTAATAAACAAAGACGCCATTACTCAGCAGAAAACTCAAACAACATGGTATGCTTATACTTCTCCCCCGGCTGAACAACAACCGAAGGAAAATTCGATTGATTCACAGCATTCGGAAACCCTTGAGTCTCGAGACAACAAGCACCATGCTTATCATAAACAGCTCCACTTTTCCCGACAATCCCACTCACATAATTCGCAGTGTAAAACTGCATACCTGGAGCATTAGTCCACAAATTCAGTGTTCTCGAACTTATTGGATCTTTCAATTTTGCAGCATGTTTCAATCCTGATTTCTCTTCTCCACATTCAAGAACATAGTTATGGTCATAGCCTATCCCGACCTCGTTGATACGAGAACCAATCTTGTTTTCAGTTGTGAAGTCGAATGGAGTGTTTTTAACGGAAGTGATTTCACCGGTTGGGGTTACGTTTTCATCGACTGGGGTTATATGATTGGCCCATATTTGAATAGTGTGATCAAGAATTGTTCCGGAGCTGTGGCCCGATAAATTCCAATATGTATGTTGAGCTAAGCTGATTGGTGTGGGTTTGTTTTCTGGGATTCCTTCCATGTCGAGTTTCATTGTGGTTTTGGAAGTGAGTGTGTAAGTTGCTGTGAAGGAAACATCGCCTGGATAGCCTGCATTATTGATAGTAAAACAAGTGAAGTTCTAAGAGTTGGACTAATAAAAGTTGGGAGTTTTTGAAGAAGAAAGCACAAAAGCACTTTTAAATAATATAAAAATAGCTAGAAGATGAAAAAAGCACCGCCAGAGGTGTTTTTAGCTTATTTTAAGCAGAAGAAGTAAACCAAAGCACTCCATTTCTGCATTTTTAAGCTAAAAGCAGAAAGGCACTTTTGTTTTTATTTTATTTTATTTTTGTTAAAGTTCAGAATTGCCTCTCACCCTCACCCCCAACAAAAATTAAATATTAGAGAAAAAGGATTTTAGCTCTTTGCGGTTTATAAAAATATATTACCTTCTCCATCATGACTACGATATTTAAGGTAAAACAAAACACTCCATTTCTACTTTTTGTGAGCTAAAAGCAGAAATACACTGTTTTTTCAAGTTTTGAAAAACAACCATTGTTTTATTTTATTTTTAAGTTTAAAATTGGTCCCCTAAAATTTAGAAGAAAAAGAACAGAGCCACCTCACATGCTACAAAAATTTATCATGTGTGAAAATGTATTACCTTCTTCTCCATCATGACTACGATATTTGAAGGTAATCGATGGATTATCACCCTGCTTATGTTCTGCAACTTCCCAGATAACTTTGTCGAATCCCTTGTGCCCACCTTCAAAGAACATGGTTCAGAAGCGGTATTAGAAAGGAAACAGAAAAATAACAATAATCAAGTGCATGAAATAAACAGACAGCTTAGTTTGAAAACAATTTTGGTGAATTTTTATTAGTAGAAACAATAGAAATGCAACAGTTCATACATGCTACCGGACACTACTGAAAAAGGCCATGCTCTCAGTTCTTAATAACACTGTAAAAACTGAAAGAAAAGTTTCCTCATACAACTATAAGGTTCATTCCGGAATTTCTACAAACATTATCGGTGAAATCAGCTGGCTTTTCAATTTGTCATTGCGGTTCCTCTATTAGGTACCTACCTAACACAAACTTCATTGACAAGAACATGGCTCTGAAGATCCAATCAAGTTACAATTTTCCCTTAATTTTACATAAGCAAGAACCGATCAATTAAACCTTCTTAAGCATAACATGGGCTCAGAAAGACACATTGGTTGATAAATCATACACTGAAATTTTCACTTTTCGACCATTGACACTTCAAGGAAAATTGATCCAAAATCCAAAGTTGAAACTGTAAGGATAGCTAAACAACTACAACTTGAAAACTATTAATTCCAACATGACATCAAAATGGAAATTGATATGGATACCATGGAGATGGTTAGGAGGCCTGTTAACTGGCAGTGAGTATTCAACTCCATTGAGTGAAAACTTCCCTTCTTTGATCCTGTTTGCAACCCGACCCACTATGCAGCCAAAGTAAGGAGCAGCACCTTTCTGCACATAAAAAGAAACTAAAACCCAGAATTAGGGCACCTACAATTTTCCATGATAACATGACAAGATTCAAACTTTCTATTAGGAAAATCAAAATCAAGCCAAAATATGAATGGGTTTTCCCACAAATTTCGGTATGAATTGTCACTGACCTGATATGGCTCAAGGGTGTCGAATCCCAGAACAACATCAACCAATTTCCCTTAAAATTGCAAAATATAAAGCATCAATAAAGTAATACTAATATCTAAAAGCAGAGAAGATTGAATTCTTAATATAGATCAGATGGTGAATTTACCATCTTTGTCTGGAATCGATAAGGAGGTGATGGTGCAGCCAAAGTTTGAAACTTTGACTTGCATGGTGCCATTGTTGAGTTCAAAGAGCTTCGCCTCCGCCATTGAATTGTTTACAAGCTTTTTCGCTTTGCTTTGAGGCTTTGAGCGTTTTAGAGTATGATCAATGGGGAATCTAACAAAAGAACAGTTACAGAGAGTGCGAACTGCGACGAGTGAATTGGATCTGGTATTATAGTGATGTCGACAATCGCCAAGTAATAAAATATATTTATATTTAATTTAAAGTATAAATGAGTTGAGTTCGAATATACTTTTTAAGATAAATTTTAATTTTGATGATATTTAATTAAAGTAGAATTCCAATTTGGTTAACTTGTAAAATTAAGCTTAGCTCACTTACAAAATTTTATAATTTTTTTACAATTTTTTATGAATTATATAATAGTATAGATATATATTACTATTTAAAGACATTATTATTTTTAGGTTTTTACATCATTATTGTTATACATTAATTAAATACAAGATAAGATTATTTAAAATAATTTAAATATTTTTTATATCATCCTGATAGACCTAAATTCTCATATAAGTTTGTAATGGAAATTTGAATTCAAATTTATTTGATCAATTTTTAATACTAAATAAAACTTCTTTTACAATCTATTTATGGTAAATTTGACTGTAATTTATATTATAAAAATATTACAACTATATCATATTTTTTTTGGTAGAGTTGTACTACTACTACCATTATGGACAATAATTAATTTTTTAACTAATTAAAAATTTGATAATTGATTAATAACTAATAAATTAGTTATGATTTAATTATTTTTTTTATTAAAATAGTATCCCGTGCCTTGGCACGCAGTTATTACTAGAAGGTCTAATTGTAAGATCAAAGTAAGTTAGAAGGGAGGTATGCATAATTTGGAAAATAAGAAGGGATATTTGTGTAATAGCATATAGTTGCAGACTTGCAGGAAAGGTGCTGTATTTATTGCTAATATATATTAATTTATGAATTTTGCAGTGAGATTAGGACCAAAGTTAAGCGATTCGGTGAAAGGAAAATTCAGGATTGGGGCAAAAATTCTTCCAGTTGGTGGGGTGGAGAAAGTTTTCAAGCAGAAATTCAACAATACAGATGATGGAAAGCTGTTGGACTTGTTTTTGTTTCAAATGAAAGAGTTGCAATTTGCAGTAAGAGATCAATCCTACTTGCATTATTTATAAGTTTCACCCCATTCTTTTGTC
Organism: Verbena officinalis; assembly: GCA_958496215.1. NCBI lineage: Eukaryota > Viridiplantae > Streptophyta > Magnoliopsida > Lamiales > Verbenaceae > Verbena > Verbena officinalis. Next base: position 7,353,014 of record OY292385.1, read on the forward strand.
TTATTTTTATTCTTAATAGTCCCCTTGTGATATAGATTACGAGTAAACTACCAGATTCTGTATTGTAAATTTGTCACCGTAAAACCTAAACCCTTAATTCCTTTTCGCTCTCGCTATATATTTTGAACCCCAGCTGCGCCACATCTCTAAAACCAATTCATGCAAATTGATTTCTGTTGGGCCGATCGAGTTCAAGCATGGTACCACGGATAGCAACTCTTTTGCGAGAGCATTAATGTTGGATTGCTCTCAATAAGTCAATTGCGGATTTTGCGCTAATGGGATTTGCATTGAAAATGTCGTTTATTAGTTTGATACCATTTTTAGCAGCTTGAAGCTCTGACCTGGGCATGAAATTACGAATTTGACCCAGAAAATGGAACTTTATATCCAATGCAAAACACCTGAAGCTGACATCCAATAAAGTCAGGGGTATACGTAATATCAGTGAAACATTTTTATCCATGTTTAAAAAGGTCTTTAAAGCAGCATTGCGAATTTTGACCTCCCATGTAATTTTAATTGCATAGTAAAATATTACTTTTTCGAGTTGGCATTTCTGCCTTTTGATGCAAGCATCCATTGCAAATTCCACAATCTGAGGATGAAACTAAGGTTACATTGGATCACTTGTCCAAGTTTGACAATCATTAGCAATAATAAATTAGACTGAATAGGTATATTTTCATCGTTTTGGCATTAAACTTCCTTTAATTACTGAAATATATATCCATATATTGTTTATTTACACTTAGTCATTATACATTCACTTCAAGTATGATGTTGATTTTTTATAAAAGGGTAAACTACATCTTTCCACCTTTAACTATAGTGTAATTATAAAAATCTCTGTTTTGTCAGACAATTCATCGTTACCCCCTTTAATCTTGTTTTAATCTAATAAACCTGTCTTCCGACTTTCATTAGAGTATCGTTAACAAAGTTAAATAAGAATCAATTTAGATTTCTGTACCAACAATTTATAGCCAATAATTCATTAAGAAAGAGCAGAATAAAATAGATTATAGACTCTTTGGTTCAAACTTCAAAATCCTATCAAGAAGAACTTTATCTTCACCCTCCCTTTCCAAATGATCAAATAACAAGGAAAAAGTAGTTGCATCCGGTGAAAATCCCTTTCTCTTCATTTCTTCCAAGAGAAAAATTGCCTCATGACATTGATTCCTTTTGAGCAAACTCTGGATGAAAACATTGTAGGTCACACAATTAGGCAAGCAACAATTTTTTTCCATTTGCAATAGCACATCTTTAGCTTCTTGTGTTAGCCCTTCTTGACAAAGTGCACCAATCAGAATGCTATACATTTTGACATCAGGTTGAAAACCTTTGGTGGGAAGTTCGTTGAAGAGATTCCTTGCTCTATCAAGTTTTCCATCATTGCACAATCCATCTATTAAGATACTATAAGTTACTATGTCAAGAATGATGCCTTTATTTTACATCATCTCGAGAAATGAAAACGATTCATCGATACAGTGATTCTTTCACAAGCCATCCAACAAAATATTATAAGTCAGTATGTTAGGAGTCACTTTCTGAGCTAGCATTTCGTCAAAAAGCTTCAATCCATCAACACACCTTCCTTCACAAACAATCCATGTAACATGGTGTTATAAGTAATCACATTGTACTGCAATCCTTTACGAGGAACTTCAAGAAAAATATGCCAAGCTTTATCAACATTTTTTATTTTGCAATATCCGTTGATCAAAGTATTATAATTTGTAATACTCGGCTTAATGCCTGAATCTATTGCTGAATGCTTTATCCATTTGACCTTGCAAACAATATACATCTATTAGGGCATTATAAGTAGAATTATTCGGATGAACATTAATTTGCATCATAATTTTCAAAATTTCCTCAGCCTCTTTCACCATTCCTTCCTTACAATAAGGATCCACTAGAATGCTAAAAAGTCTTTCACCTCTTTCCATCTACAGGCGTCGCATAAGCCTTTAATCATTGAACTATATGTTACAAACATTGGGCGAAATACCCTTGTCAATCAATTTGTAGAAGAGTTGGAGAGCCTCATCGACCATTCTATCCTTACAAAGACTATCTATTATTGTGCTATACGAGTAGATATTCAGTTTAAATTTTGTTTTCTACAATAAACCAAGCAAATCCAATGCTCTGCTTTGCATAGACCATTTAACACAGTGGAAATCTAACTTCATTGAGCTCGCATATTTTATCTCTCAACAACTTCTTGAATAATTTTTCTGCCTCACCAATCTTATGTTCTAAGAAAAGCCCTTTGATGAGAATACTAAATGTGACTACATTAGATTCATACCCACGCTTCAAGATGATTCCTAAGATTGCAAAACCAAAATTAACTCGATGCAGAAGACAAAAACAATTAATTGCCATATTCAAGGTGTAGCAATCCAGAGGAGCATTCCTTTAGAGCATTTTAACGAACAAAGAAACTGCAACGGAGTATTCTTTCATCTTGACAACATCACCCAACAATTTATTGAAATCAAAAACAGAAGGCAGCGGTCTCATTATCGTCATTTCTTGAAACAAATCAATAGCATTAGCTGGCTCACGTATATAACTAAAATTCAATCTGGGCTTGCTGGAAAAGCACCGATTTTTGTTAGCGACATTGCGAGAAATTAAGCAGGAACGAAGAAATGGATCCGAATTAAGACAAACAACGGTATAATGTGCCGTTTTATATGAGGATTTAGAACCAATTGCTCTGTTAATCATCTTAAATGCAGATGTCAGATCCAGACCAAATTCAGAGGAGAGAATTTTCTTAAAAAGAGTGTGATAATGTGATTTCAGAACGGAAATTGGCAGGTACTTACAGCTCAAAGAGCTCACGATCATTTGCCGATGGAGGAGCTCAAAATCCCTTTTTTCTTGCAATTCTCCGATGAATGAAATGATTTAACCTAGAGGAAGGGAAGGCTGACGTTTGAGCGGCCATGCAAGAATCTTGAGTTGGGAATTGGGATATGTATTAACTGCACATCAGCCCCAAAGAAATAAGGTTTTTACACAAATAACCCCTTCATATGAGAAAAGTACACTTTACCCCTCTTAAAGCTATTAAAATAATGGGTTTAAATTCTGAGGCCCTCCGTTGAAAACAATAATTCTCAAGAAATTGATTAGCAATAAAACTCAGATAAGGTTAGTTCAAAAATTATTCGGATAAGGTAGAATCTGTGGAGATTTGACAACTTTGATCTAAATTAAGATATTGCATTTATCACAAATCACTAAATGAGATCTTCAGCTTTTCAAATTTTCAAATTTTTCTTAACAAAAAGTTGTAGAAGGTAATATCATTTTAAAGGATAAATATGAATCTGATCCAAATGGAAGGTAAAGGATAAATATTAAAAATAAAAATAAAAATCGGCCCATATAGAATAGGCTTTAGCCTAGTTTAGTGGGAGGCCTTGCAAGAGATTCTAAAAAGGCCTGGCCCAAATTCATAACTTTTTTTTTTATTTAAATATCGGCCCAATGGGTTAGAATCCAAAACTTCTAATTAAGCTAACATAGTGCCGGACCGTTAAGTTAATATAGTCGACGGTGGATGCCCTGGTCTAGACAAAAAAAAAAAACAAAAGTTGTTTGAGGAAGATCCGCTTCTTCTTTTTTACTTTACTTTTATTTTTTCAACATTTTAAAAATAAAATGATGCAAAAAAAAAAAAAAAAACATTTTAAAAATAAAAGAAAATCAGATAGCTGAATTTTTCTGTCTTGGGCAGCAAGAAAAATCGATAAATGAAATGTCCTTTGACTTTCATATTTGTAATTTATATGGATTATAAACATAGTATTTGACCCACAGGCCACAACAAACTTGGGTACCAAGAAAAATATGTATGACACGTTTGATTGATAATCTAGCTAGGATGCTTTCTTCACGAAATCTACAGTAGTCCCAATTCCCAAACTTAATTTGATGAATTGAAAATAATTTATTTATGTTTGGGTAACTTAAGGTTTAATGTGTTTACGGATAGATGGTTCTAGTTTGAAAAATTACTCAATAGTTTTCGAAATTTTAAATAAAGTAAATATTTTCAAAATAGATCCACTCAGATTTTCAACAAGTGGTATTTTTTTATGGTATTTTCTGAAAAATTATAATTTCAAAAACTATATGAAAATTTCTCAAATAAAGGAATCCATTTTTAAATATATCAACCTTCGAGTTAGTTAGATATAATCCACCCTATGTTTTATTTTAAAAAATGATTAAAAAAGTGATTGATTGATATAATAAAATCTTCTAGACACCTTATAGATATCCAATAAGTATTTGATAAATTTTTATTCAAAAGATCTTTTAAGATATGAGAACCTATAATTTTTTTAACGAAAGACACCTCAATAATGAGGGATAGAACCTATATTTATTAACTTAAATTCGTAATAACAAAATTTGAAATATAATGGGGAACATCACCCAAATCCAAACGAGGTGTAGCTGCATTTCTAGCTAAAACGTGAGTCATTCTATTAACATCACGACGCACAAATAAAAATTGACAATCAACAAAACCTCCAGCAATACTACGGATATCAACAATTAAATTACCCAACTGTAAAAAGTCCTCGACCTCACCCTGAAGCTTACGCACCAAATTAATACAATCACCTTCAAAGACGACCTTCAGCCAGCAGCCAAAATTACGCGCCAACTTCACCGCGGCTAAACAAGCCATAGTTTTAATTATACACGACAACTTATAACTTTGACTGGTCAATAATTAAATAATTAATTAGTATTCTTTTACTATGCTTTGATAGACTTCCTCTATAAAAGGAAAGAGAGAACACACCACAAAAACCAACACAGAAAGCTAGAGAAAAAAAGCACCATATTAATTGTAAAATTCAATCTCTTTATACGGTTTTCTTCTTACAAATTTAAGAAGAAAAAAAGCTGTTAAGATGGTGTCCCTAAGGCTGCAGAAGAGGTTAGCAAGTAGCATCCTCAGCTGCGGGAAAGCAAAGGTGTGGCTCGACCCTAATGAGACCATTAACATCGCCATGGCCAATTCTAGTATGTCTATAAAATCTTTTCACATTTAACATATATTTTATGTTTTAATTTCTCGTATGTTTGATTTAATGGTATTATATATAGGAATGTAAAAGGCATAATTGAGGTAGAAATTAGTTATATACAATCTTTTTCAGTCAGTATTAGATGCACCTATTCTTTTTTTGCTAGGATTTAGAAAAATATTTCGTTGGTCTTTGTTGGGTATGTCGTCGTGGCCGCGGTGACCGAAGCTAGCTCGCTAACTATACTCCTAGTTCAAGAACCTAGCAACACAAATTTCATTACGATTGAAGCTTATTTTGACATCCTATTTGTATTTTCTGTAATTTCAAAGTTACGATTTTGAAATTATAAAAAAAAAGACGAAGAAGTCGAAATAAGCTCCAATGGTGATGAAATAAATATTCATTGATCATCAACTTATAGCAATTTTATATAAAATATACACTTGTAAATAATGATGTAACAACTCCATATTGATGAAGGGCTGAATGTGAGGAAGCTGATAGAAGATGGTTTCATCTTCAAAAAACCTCAAAATCTCCGATCAAGATCACGTGCTAGAAAAGCCATGGAAGCAAGGAGCATGGGCAGGCACTCAGGACTGGGCAAGAGAAAGGGGACCAAAGAAACAAGGCAGCCGTCCAAGTTACAGTGGATGCGGCGGCTCAGAGTGCAGCGCCGCCTGCTCCGCCGCTACCGTGAGTCCAACAAAATCGACAGGCATATGTATCACGACGCGTACATGAAAGCGAAAGGAAACGTGTTTAAGAATAAGCGTGTTTTGATCGAGTATGTCTACAAGCTGAAGAATGAGAAGAAGAAATTAGGGTCAAAAGCATTGCGAGATCAGTTTATGGTGATTAAGGAGAAACATAATTTATGGAAAAATAAAAGCTAGGTAGTCAATTATATATGTATGCCACTATTCATGTCATTGTTAATATATAAAAGTTAGGGTTATTTACGTATAAATCACATGCAAGTATTCAATATTATATCAGAATTCTGTTGGTCAGAATATTGCAGAATACACCAATTGATAAGTTTGGAACTTACAGAAACAACTAACACCGCTAGGATTCTGTCGATTTTTGTACAAAATTGGTGTATCTATTTGGCTAGTAAGAATCTAATAGTAATATCGAATATTCTTTTAGGATCTACATATAATTAATACTAAAAATTTTATTTATTTCCAATATTTTTTTAAGTATATAATCACTGATTTTTTCATTCTCCTGTTAGTTTGGTTTTTTTTTTTCTGGTTAGATATTTACGGTGCTTCTGCTTCTCCTATCATAGATTTCTTTTTATCCATAGGAAAAAGTAGCTAGATATATCAATTTCTTCATATTCTACAATTGATCCTATTTAAATAGATCTCATCGTATAACTATAAAGGTTATGAGTTACAATTCCACAATTGTGGATATGATTTAGAAATTTATTGATATGTATTTTTCTGTATATGATAAATTATTTAGTATATATGTATCACTTTGTACTGATTATATTGTATACGTTATTTTCATTTGATTGTAGTATGATTGAAATATAAGTATTATAAAAAAAATCTTATCGTGATCATTATTAGATGTTTGAAAGGAACTACACCATGATAGGGAATAAAATTGATATAAAATAGCACATTTTGTATATTCTAATTTTGTGATTGTGAGTGGACTAGAAACATGTCCAACGACTTGTTCCATCAATTACACGCAATTGTACTTAGGAGAAATGGAATATGGTACGCCAAAACAGAGATGTGTCATATTTGGGGGGCCGTAAACAAAATATCATATAGGTTTAACTTTAATTTGGAGATCCATTATAATCGTTATATGTATTTTGTTTATTATTATGCAAACTCAACTGTTTCTAAAGAAGTTAGAACAGAAGTTAAAATTGACAAAAAAAAATTTTTATTTTTTGGTTACAAAAATTGACAGAAAGTGTAAATAGTAAAAGCAATGAGTATTTGGGAAAAAAAGAAGAAGCTAAAAATAGAAAAAAAATAGTTGAGAGTTTGAAAAAAAAATTTAGAATCACTTCTAATTTCAATAAAATTGCCTAATTATGAAAATATCTATAATCTAGGAACTGAATTCAAAAACATGTCTTTAATATGCTTCAAAATTCTGTCTAATATCTGCTTAAATTTAGTATAAGTTGGGAATATTTGAAAACCCAAAATACTAAAACAAAATCACTTATATTAAAAATGATAATTTTAGAGTTTTACAAACACTCTCATAATTATAGTGGAAATACATTTGCTGGAGATAGTGTAATAATTTTGGTAAGATGAAGTATAAATATACACATTTAGTTAACTTTATCTTTAATATATATATATATAAAATAGAATAATGAAGCATGATTGCGCATAGTGGAAAAAAATCCCAAATCTGGACTAACTTAAAATCATTGTGCAGCACCAAAAGGAAACACCCCATTTTCTCTCTGCATTCTTATCATTGCACTTGCAAAAATCTAAATCATCTTCAAGAATCAAGATTAATTGCCTATCTAATTGCTCACCTGAGCTAATACTCTGCCACTGCAAAGATTTTTAGTATTTGACTATTTTCTTAAATATTTGTTCTACTTTAATAACAATTATAAATATAATGATTTGATGATTTCAGTGTAATTATTAACTACAATTTTTATTTTTTATAATTAATATTTCTCACATTTTGATAAATATTATACTTTTCTGGAAAAGAATTATCAACCCAAAAGTTCAAACAATAAATCTCGCTTCTGACCTTTCCTCTAAACCCATTTCACGCCACCCACACACTTTCTTCCCCAAATACATCACACAATCTCAGAACACACACATAGTGAGATAAAGCCCAAATCTTGCGCAACTTTACACATTTTTCTCCAAAACCCATTTTGCATAATTACAGAAAAACCCACACAGAGTGATGTTAGATCCAGCAAATGATGTGGTGCGACAACCTTCTTCTCCGACTAATTCTTCCATCTCCTCTTCTGATCTTGACACTGAGGTACAAGTTTTTACTGCTTATTTCGCAGCCATAGTTTCTTCGTCTTCAGTTCAAATGTACTACACACAATGCGTAAACAGATCCAGATGTTTTTAGTGATAAAGTTGTTTCTTTTTTTTTTTTGTTGTGTGTGTGTGTGTGAAAATTCACAGTCAACAGGCTCATTCTTCCACGACAGGAGTACCACATTAGGCACCCTAATGGGGGTGACAATCCAAGCCATCACCTTCCGGGCGACCTCCCAGCACCGCCAGCAGGAAAATCCCGTTTCCGCCGTCAGCGGCGGCCGGAGAAACAAGAAACCTAAGAACGGCAGGTCGGCGGCGGCGGCGCGGCAGAGGCGGAGGTGGTGGAGATTGTGCAGGGACGAGTGTGACTCGAGAAGGGCATCTCTAGGGGAGTATTTGGAGGTGGAGAGGAGGTTCGGAGAAAGCGGTGGTGGTGGCGGTGGCGGGGAGGCGGCGGAGCTTGAGGAAGGGCTTGTTCAGGAGCTGCCGACAAATGGGAGGGCTTTGTTTGCTGACGGGAGGGTTCTGCCACCGGTGGAGGTTGTGGAAGAGTCATCTCCCGCGGCGGCGGGAGGCCTCTGTAGATTCGCGGCGTTGGAACGGTGTTGTATTTTAGTTTAGTACAGTGTATTACCTTTTTGTATTTTTTTTTCCACCTTCTTTGACTTTGGCCTTTTCTTTTTCTCTTTTTTCCTTATTAATTATTACACTTGTCCTTGAATAGTAAGTACCCTGCCATCCCAAAATTATGGCTCAAACTTAAATGAAAAAAAAAAAGAGAAAATAAAGTTTTATTTTTTAAAATTATCATTTTCAATTTTTCTCTTATCTTTAATGAAAATTGATATATATATATATATTTTTATCCCTCTTTAATTAATGATATAATACTAATGACTATGAATTATTATTCTAGTGTATATATTATATGCAAGATATCATTGAAATTTAGAAAGCTTCCACTATTGGAATATATTTCGATTATTAAGTTTAAAAAATTGTTTTGTGTGTACACTTATATAAGTGATATATAATTGGTTGCTTTTATTGGTGTGGGTGAGAGCTTGCTTTATTTCTTTTGACCAATATAGGCCATTTCTTTTCTTGCATGCTTTAACAAATGTAGGTGAAAAGGTTCGGAATGAGTTGTAATCTTGTGAATACCATTTTAATTTCTCAAAAAAGAAAAATGATGTAGTATCCAACATCAATTGTGAAGGAGAACGAAATATTCCTTATAAGAGTATAAAATACCTTTATTTTATAGATGCATTTTGAGTATATTTCCTAAGAGGTCTGCTCAATAGCAAAACCGTAAGGTGATTTTCGGGCTATTCCAAATACATTTTAAAACCCAATAAATATAAAGTTAAGTTCATTAAAAAACTGAATTTAAATATTGGGTCAAGCTAAATATGGGCCTTGAGTCTTGATTGAGATCAAATATTAGTCTTAAATGTACTTAGTGATGATGTCCCTTGTTCCACACAGAAAAAAAAAACATATATAAAAAGAATTCACTACAACCATTTGACATATACGAAATTTCAAAAAATATTGAAATCTTACAAATATTTTTTGGTAAACTGAAACCTTATAAATACCCCTTAAAATATAAATATGTATTTATAATATTCTTTAAAAAATTTTACAAGATTACAAAATTTTGGATAGTAAAATTGCAAAGGGTGGATATATTTGGTTTTTATTTAATTAATTGACCCTAATTTATTTTGAAAAGCGCTCACAGAATTCGAAAACAACTCTCATATTCAAACTGTTCGCGGATTTGGTTATGACATAATACTCGTATTAATTTATTGCAATTACTTCATCTGAATTTACATTTTATAGTGATCACATGTGATGTAAACCTTTGAAACATATATTATTTAAGTAACATTGTGAGTCATTATTTCCGTTATAAAATCGATAGTTTTATCTTATAACGCCAACACATAAATCTTAACAGGTCATACTTCAACTATATATATCTCCATGTGAGTGGTATTTTTTTTTTCTAGAAAAGAGAAATAAAAAAATAACACTTCAACAAAACTAAACAAGATGGCTAGTATTCGTATCAATACAATCAATGATCTTTTCGGGAGGTTCAGTTTATTCAACAAGAAAGGATGTCGCCGCAACCGTTGCCCTTTCTCCTTATGTGACATTTCTCCTCATGTGACAAGACTCTGTGATCCACGTTCTGTATAAGAAGAATCTGCAATCTTCAATTGAGGAACTCAAAGAGTTTTCGAATCCCGGATCTCTTAGAGAATCAAGTAAAGTCCGCCCCTTGTGATCTAACCAGTTACCACTAAGCCGAGCCCCATTGGATATTTATTTCATTATATATAATAGGTTAATATTCTCTTGTTTTTCTTTTAAAAATATATTAATATTCTCACCCCATTATATTGAATATTTTCAGTATTCTTCAACTAATTATTATTCTGACCACTTTTCTCTTGCCGATTTCACGCCAAACCAAAATCACATGGCATCTATACCACAAAAAAAAAAAAAAAAAAAGAATCACATGATATAAATATATGAATTTTTGGCGTTATTATATAAAGATAGTTATAAAAAACAATTTATTTTTTGATAATGTTATAAACAACAAATTGCGTGACATAATTTTCACAATTCATAGCTTAGCTAGGACACTATGATTGTAGATAGGATTCATGTTCTGGCTTTCTTCGGATCTGACCAGGATGCATTGACGGATACAGTATCATATAACTGGACAAGAATAATTGTAAAGCATATTACAACCTTTGCTTACCTCTAAAAAATATTAGCAATTGACAGAGTGGATTGCAACTTAGACCACATATTTAATTTTCTGATTATTAATGAATTAAATTAATTAAACTTCCCCCTCTCCATTGCAAGACAAGCAAAAATCCATTTTTCTGTACACTTAGTTGAGTTTAATATAAGGGATTGCATATCTCGATATTTGACCTCATTACGAAAATATGCCCGAGGTTTAGGAAATTAAATAAACATACCTTGTCAAAAAAATTTCATACATTCATTAAGTGGCTAAACGGTTTCGGAGACACCCATTTGGTAAAACCTGATTTGTTTTTATTTTTAAATAGAAACACCAAAAATATATCATGAAAATGCTCTTTTCCGTTAGGGTTTTCTAACAATAGTTAGAGTTAATTCCTAAACCTTAAAGTATATTTTTGTAATGAGATCAAACCTCAGGATATGTGAGTGTAATTTTTCCTTAATCTAAAACAGACCTATGAAATTAATAAAATTTAATTACATTGTAATTTTCATCAATTTAAAAAAGAAAAACCATAATCCTCAAAAAAATAAATATATGTAGCATGTATTGAATTACAAAAAAACCCACCTCTCGTATTCAAGAACTCTCTGTACACAATCAGTAAATCAATCTATACTAAGATAATTTGAAAATTTTAAAGGAAAAAATCAGCAATAAACTGAAATTATTTGAAAAGGAAGAAAAAGAAAAGAATTAAACCGCAGAAAAATGCCTAAGTATGCGGCGGAGTTTCAACGATAGTTTCTAATGCAGGCTGCCATGATCTTTGTCTGGAGAATCTTTCAACCCGATTTAAATCACTGCCGCCATCCTCTGCATTATCTTCCACTGCTTTACCTTCCGATCCATGCGGGAACAGACAAAATTCTGGGAAAATCTTGGAGAAATTAAGGTTTACAGCTTGTTTGATTCCTTTTGAGGCTTTCTGTGTTAAGCATTTCATCTCTTCATCTGTGAGCACTGAGTAGAGCATTTCCATGGGTAGAAGGAAATAGACCTGGCCTCTCTCCAGTTCTTCCTCTGCACATATTCCTACAGTTCTTTGTCCAACTTTAAGGTGGGCTGATTCACAAAGAAATTGCCCTGGATTTTCCAGCATGATCTCAGCTGCCTTCATAGGTTGCCTTGTGTAAATCATTAATCTTCCATCAATGGAGAATACTTTCACAACTCCACTGGAGATCAGTGAAGGTGCACATAATGCTATATTACCCATGGTTTCTTGAATCTTGAGAGGAGGTGGGGTTGGGGTTAGGGTGGGTGGTGGAGTGGGGGAAGAAGAGAATTAAGGAGGGGGTTTGATGTAATAGGATGGTAGTTTATATATAAGGCCGGTTGTCTTTTTATATAAGTTTTATAGAAAGTAAAATATAATTTAAAAATATTTTGTTTTTTATAATTACATTCACACCCTCTCGACTTAGTGGAAAATACAGCAAGATCCCCTCTACTATTGGAAATTACAGAGACACCTTCTCGACTATGGCTTTGTCTAACACTTAGGTCTTGACATTAGTCATTTTTTTATTTCCAAGTAGATGCTAACGTTTTATTAACTGGACAATAACTTAATCAATAACAAATACTATGACAAAAATATTATGGGTAATTTAGTCATTTTATAATTTTTCGTTAAGTCTTTTAGGTTTCCGTTAGGATAAGATGATTTATCTGTAATTTTCAATAGTTAAGGGGTGTTGTTGTATTTATCCTTAAGTCGGGGGTGTAAGTGTAATTATCCGTAAAATTTATTCATGGCTCTGCTCTAAGTTTCACTTCTAATCTTAGCCTAAATTTTTTTTATGTAAACTATAGAAATTATTTCAAAAGAATTAAATGGAAACCGCATATCAAATAGAGATGCATCACGAGAACATATAAATTAGGGTGAATTATACAAAACCATTAAAATCTTGCAACTTTACACTTACACTCTTGAGGGATATCTCCAAGGTTTTTCAAATGTATAATGTATATATTTTTAGTTTAATTAATTATCCTATAAATTAGTGAAGCACTAAAAAGTTTATACTAAACAATTTATGTGTGTCCAAGAGAAGTATCAAGGGGTGTGATTTGGTTTTGTGTGAATTATTAATTAATTATTGATGGTGGTTAAGAGTGGGAGAGAAAGAGAAGGTCCAATTATAATGTTGGTTATCTGTATCCATCAAAAGATTCATTTGAAAGATTAAATTTTTAGCAAGAAGACACTAATTTAATGTGATAATCAAATTAAGTAACAGGAAGGTATAGAGATTATTAAAAGCAAGTCATTATTAATTAGGTAGATTTTGTACTAACTTTCTTTAAGTGAACAAGAGAACGGTGCCCTGAATATGGACAAAATTGGCATAGGTGCCCTCAATTCATGCAAGTTGTACTAAAGTTTTGTGCCTCTTTAAGTTATAGTAGTAAATTGTAATTATTTTGCCGTGGAGGCATATGATCTGATGAAGCTTAGAGGCTCAATATGTTTTTCATAGTGATGAAAATCCCGATGCTTATGTATTTTACGAAAAATATCTTGTAACCTTGAAATATTATAAGAATTATATTGAAGTTTGCAAAAAATTACAAATATTCTAAAACTAGCAGAATAACTATCAAGCCTCGGATTCGGAGGCTCGTTGGATGTGATTATATGCTTCGGATTTATCGAGTGTAACCTAAAATTGAACCAAATTACTACCCAAAAATAATATTTGAATTCTAACTTATGAACCAATTTCATTTCTATTCTTTTTTCGATATGGGATGAGCTCACATCATACTTGGGGCACTACAAAAACGTTAACAATTGTTAACTTAGGAAACATTCGTAATGTTTTAAGGTTTTGAGGTATTTTTTTGAAAAAAAATCTAAACTCAGGTTCTTTTCTTTTTTGTTGGTAATTATCCCTTTTTTTCTTTCTTAATTCCTTGGTGCACATGCTGAGGCATGGAGCTATGTATCACTATTCACATAAAGACACCACCAAACCAATGATAGGACATGGTATTACATTTATTCATTGATTCTGGAACTATTCTATTTGGCTTGCTCACCAAACTTCATAGCCTTAATGACAATCCCAACCTACATATACAAGAAAGAGAGGAAGTCATAATCTTGTAAACAATTAAGATAATTAGATTGATTAACATGAGCTGGTGATTAAGAGGGATCTAAGTAGTATCTATAGTTAAATTGTTTGTTAGCGTGCGAATTTTGCCAATATTTGGAAGGTAGGAAGTCATTATCAAATTCCTAAATTACTTAATCAACTTATAAAATGTCATATGTATGAATTTTGGATTTTTCGATTTAGCTCATATCGGGTTTGGCTAAGCATGTGTTGAGTGGCATGGTAAGTGTTTTATACTTATTTTTTCAAATTGATATGTATTTAGGGTTCGTATTATATAGCTTGGACATTAATTAAATTGGACACTCGTAGCACCATATCAAATACTCGTATCACACCTGAATCATTCTAGTTTCATAGTTGATATATATACTAAATGCTAGTGTCCCTTTTTGGAAAGATCTTATATGGATCGATTTGGTCATGTTCATGCATCCAACCTTCAATATCATGTCACATTTTATAAGTAAATCTTGTCTATGGAAAGCATATAATATGTGGTATAGTTTTAATCATTGAATGCATAAATGCATTTTCATCATTGTTTTTCTTCTTATGGTTAATAATCGAGTAACTTATGATTTAGTCAATAATCATGGCTAGCTAGTAGCTACACTTTATCATTAGATGAAGAACACTTTGGTATTTATTTATTATCATTTTTAATTCTTAAGCCAGTTTATATGAGTCGAGTTGGGTCGGACCACTAAAATATAAAACTCTCACTACCAATGACAACTGCATTCCGAAAGAGACTCGAACTCGAGATCTCTGTGATCCCATTTACTATAATAACTTATTTTACAATAAGGTTTAGAAGATAAATGTATTAAAATAGGGTTAGCATGCTAATTTATTTCAAACTAATGGGGATATAGATAAGATTTAACGTTTAGCAGTGGGAAATTAATGTAGAAATCTAACAAACTATACTCATGAAGTTGGTATCCTTAATTAGCGCTATGTTTCAACATTTTCAAATTCAAGTTCTCACTAAGTATGAGTTGTCACTAGACCAGCTTGTTATGCAGTTGACGAAGTTTGAATACAAAATAAATTCTCAGCCGCTTCTTTGGTGGTTGAAAAACTCCAATTAGCTAATTGAACTATCCTAATCGATAAAGATTCCCCTATTTAACTCCAATCTGTGATACATTGAGGCCGAGACACACACATATATATATATATATATATATTTTAATATTTTGTATTAAAAAAATAGTATCGAACATAACACGACACGACATAGTTGATTTTTAGAATTTTAATTATTAACTAGATATTGGGCATTTATTAAGAGAAATAAATAGAAATGATTATCCACTTAACCGAAAAAGTCAAGGAATTGAGTTCTAAGTAGTTGGGTGATTAGGGGTTGACTAAAGAACCATACAGTTCTGCCCTAAATATAGCAGTTGTACTCAATTTTTTGGAAGATAAAACCCTTGGAAGATAAAACCCCTCAAAGGAGGGGCAATTAAATTAACTCAATTCATTAATAACAAAGTCAGAAATATCATAAGGGATACCGCCCAAAATAACGCGAATCGAAGCTGCATTTCTACCTAAAACATGAACTACTTTATTAGCATTATCACAAACAAAACTAACTGAAAATCTACTCTACTCCAGGCAAGAATACGAATATCAGTGTACTCAATTTTTGTGAAGGTATAATGAATTTTGTGGCTTGCAATTTTGCACTAGACAAGTTATAAGTGATAATTATTAGATTGGGATTAGATAATGAATTATGGGCCACCCTTTTCACTTATTCACTCATTGTTGGAGAGATCCTTTCAGATTTTGGAGATCAGTTTGGAGAATTTTGTGCAGAAATCTGGTTTAGCCTCTTTATTTAATTTATTTTTATTTTAAATATTACAAGAAATTACATAAGTTATAGATCAAGACACAACACTGTTCGATAGATTGAAAAGTATTCGTACATAACATAGCCACATCTAAATCTAATCACGTTAAAATCCCTTCAACAATAATCATGAAGATTGAATGTAACAATTTCACAATTCGGTAAACGTGGCAAACAATTCAAATTTATTCACAATTCGGTAAACATGGCAAACAATCAAACTTACTAATGAAGTAATTACAGACACTGTGACACACGATACGATACGAACATGATAACATGATTTTTTGTCCATGTTTTACATTATAGAAGTATTATATATAGTATCGGATATGACATGATACAGTTTGATGGTAGGATAAAATTTTTAAACGTGTTCGTGCAATTATATAAAGTTAAATAGTTAATGAATTTTGTCAAAATTGGACGGAAATTTCTTTCATGCACTATAGTGTGGTGTTCTCCAAATATGCACTCAATAATTTATAGGGTGAATTACATCTACACCCCTTTTATTTAGTTTTGGACTCATGTATCATAGGAAATTACACTTAGACCCGTATATTTGACTTCATTTGATAAATTATTTTTTGTCGGTTTGCTTTGATTTTGGTTTCTAATATTTTATGTCAGATTTACTAAATGCCCAAATAAATATTAGCAGCAACAGTTTTTGGTACCCTAATTTAGTAAGTTTTGTGTGATTAAAAGCCTATGAAGGGTACAAGACTTTTCTCTAAGAATATTTTAGTCACAAAATCTACTAAATCAAAGCACAAACTTTTTCGGATTATGGAGAGGTAATCAGGGTTATGTATTCGATAACTCTAATGAAAAAACGGAGCAAACGCGATGGAAACAATAATTTATAAGATCAAGTCAAGATATCGGGGTCTTGATGTAATTCCATAATTTTCATACTGAATTACAGTGTGTACAAATCCAACAAGATCTTTTGAGTGCCTTGCATTGCTGTGTTTCTCCATATGTTCACTTGGAAGAACGCCTTTTCAAGTCAAGTTGAGTCATGAAACATGTGATATATGACAGAGAGAGCGAGAAACAGAATCTCTGTAAAGTTGTGAAAGTTATTTCGTGGATTCGTATATATTGATCTGACAGCTTACGTTGTTAGCACAATGTAGTACGTTTGCAAATTTAAGTTCAGATCAATCAGCCAGCCAGCCCACAAGCAGATTTTTTAGTGCATAAATATCCGCTTGCTTTGCTCTGGTTTTCTGGGCTATTATATGGGCTGCTAAAGGTTTTCAATTTCGGATTCATTCGAATTTAAGTCAAATTCTATATTAAATGAAATCTCATCTAAAGCTGTAAATGGGAAAATTCTATTTTTTGTTCCATTTGATTGGGAGGAGGTCAAAATTAGTCCAATTATGTTCAAAAATCCAAATGGAGTCCCATAAGATTCAAGACGTTGCCAGTTTTAGTCCTTCCTTTAATTTTTTGACGGAAATTGCACACATGACCGTTACTATGTTATTTTTTAATAATTTTTATTATTATTTTCAAAAAAATATTTAGCTTAATTATATTTTCGGTCCTATAACTATAATTCTATTGCAAATTTGGTCCTTAAGTTTTGCAATTTCTCAATTTTGTCATATAACTCATGGTTTAATAATATTTAAAAAACTCTTATATTTAATAATCATTTAAATTAGGACTAATTACATCTAGATACCTCAATATTCGTTAAAATTACATTTTAGTTCGAGACTTTCGATAAATTATAAAATCCGTTAAATACCCTTATTAGCAAATTTTAAAGTATATGATTGTAAATTTCATATAATTTATACCATTTCTATATTAAATAAATTTTAAGAAAAAGAAGTAAATATGATTAAGAAAAAATTGAAGCGCAGCAATTGCAGATCTGAAGAGCAGATGTTCAGGTCTGCATCGTCACCCCCACCCTTCACACTTCCCAGTCCCAGGTTGGTAAATTCTTCACTCCCACCCAGATCTAGTATGTGTTTGGGTATTTCAGTGTGCGCGGCGGTGGTGGTGTGTGTGCGTGCGCCGATGGTGGTGGTGTGGTGCAGAGCGGAGGTGGTGGAGTTTGTGCGGGGCGACGGGGCGGTGGACTGGTGGTGGTGGTGGTATATGCGTGTGCTCGAGCAGTGATGGTGGCGTGCGGGCGATGGTGGTGAATGTATGTGGCGGTGGGTGGGGTGGAGTTGACGATGAAGACTAACGAGGTTTTTTTTTTTTAATATTTTAATTATTAGAAATTACAAAATTTAAGGAACAAATTTGGTATAGAAATATAGTTATTGGAAAAAATACAATTAAATCAAATTTAAAAAAAAGAAAAAGAAAAAAATATTAAAAAATAACATATTAACGGCCACGTATGTAATTTCTGTCCAAAAATTAACGAAAAGACTAAAACTGACAATATTTTAAATCCTAAAAATTATATTTGAATTTTTAAACATAATAGAATTAAATTTGACCTCGTCCCCAGAAACCGAAAGAGGAATTTTCCTGTGTAAATAGTCTTAACCTGAGATAAGTTGTTCAGAAATGGCATTAAAATTCTAAAATCAAAGTTTCCACATCACCTGAACTGCCAAACACGCCCTTATTTCGCCACGTGTTGCTGTGCCTGTCAGCTAGCTTCTCCATTACTCTTCTACTCTATTATTCTATTTCTATTCTATTATTCTATTACTCTATTATTCATTTCTATTCTCTAACCCCAATCATTAACCAGTAACCCCCAAATTGAATCAATCATGAACCCCCACATTTTCACACACTACACACACTAGCCATGGCTCTCTCTCTCCTCCCTTCAATTCCTCCCAAACCCCCTTTCACAAACCCACCCAATTAATCGTTTTTAGGAACTAGCTTTTTTCTCCGCGAGCTATGGCGGTTGTCACGGGCGACAGGTATCTCGAATCGCTCGTCAAATTCGTCGAAAATCAGGCCGAGAGATTGATCGAAGGGACGCTGGTGTTGAAATTGAATCCCGTCGGTTTGCGTTACGTGCAGTCCAGGCTGGAAGCGCTCGAGGAGCTGGAGAGCTTGTTGGCGGGAGCTCCGGTCGATTATTTGCGGGCGTATGTTTCGGACTTGGGAGACCACCGCGCTCTGGAGCAGTTGCGAAGAATTCTACGCCTGCTTCCGTCGTTGAAGTTGGTTTCGGTGCTGCCGCCGCCTGCCAGGGATCCGACGCCGCTGTATTTGCTTCCGTTTGCGAGATTGAAGGTCTTGGAGCTCCGTGGATGTGATTTGTCGACATCGGCCGCTAAGGGGTTGCTTGAGTTGAGGTTTACGCTCGAGAAATTGATATGCCATAACTCAACCGTGAGTGCTGTGCTTTCTTTTTGTTTTTAAATGAGTACAATTCTTCTCTTGCAATGACGATCAGCTTGGGTTTTTGTTTCGTTATTGAAAATTCAGTTGACTGTGATGCGAATACTTCATGTTGTCTATGAGATTAATTTGAAGAAATTTATCTGGAAAAATGTATATAAAATTTCCCTGTTGTTGTTTTTGGCTTCGGAGTGTTAGAGAATTGATGCTATATGTTATAATATAATTTAGGTTTCTTTTTTCTTTTTCTTTCTCAAAATTCTTATGCCGTCTAGTAATTGCTCGTGTGAGGCCAAAGGAAATTGCTCAATATTGGCAGCTCCAGGAACAGTTGGTGTAAGCAGGGATAAGAATACTTTGTCCCGCAAATTTGGGTTATTTTTATACTTTACCTACTTAACTTCATTTCATTAACTTTACGATCTACTCTACGCTAGTTTTGCATTTTGCTTCCTAAAAGCAGATTTTAGTGGCAAATTTATTCTGAGTGTTAGATTTGGGAAATAAATGGCAAATGAGAGATTGGGCAGGTTGAGGAGAAGACAATGGTGGCAATTTTGTAATTTTGAACTGGGGAGGCCTGTTTTTTAAGAAATTTGTTTCTTGTCCGGGAGGCTGAGGTAAGCAAGGAAGTTAGGGGATTCCTCCAGCTGTATGTGGTGGTTCGAACAAATATCTCATTAGAATTCAGCTTTTGGAGGTAAATTGCAAAAATTAGTGTACATCAGATGGCAAAGTGTGCGACATAAGTTCAGCAGACGATGTTTAAATATGGTCATAGGTTCGGGGACAAGCATTTTTATCCTGATTTATTTCTTTATCTGTGCATTATGAGTTAATATTTCTTGTTAGTACCAGTGTTTTATTTATTATATTATTGAGCTTGAGTATTTTTGTTCATTAACATTGTATTAGGATGCACTGAGGCATGTATTTGTAAGTCGAATCGCGGACATAAAGGATTCACCCCAGTGGAACCGGCTCTCTTTTGTTTCATGTGCATGTAATGGCTTGGTTCTTATGGATGAGTCCTTGCAGCTTCTTCCTGTCATTGAAACCCTTGATCTGAGTAGGAACAAGTTCGCAAAGGTGGATAATCTCAAGAGATGCACCAGACTAAACCACGTGGACTTAGGATTTAATAACCTGAGAAGCATTGCATCATTTAGTGAGGTAGCTTTCTGAAATTAAATTTGACGTAAAATAAGAATTTTGTAGTGGTTATCTGGACATAATTTCTTATTGATTGTTACTGTCACAAATGGTGGGAATCATTTTGTTGTATAGTAAAGTGGGCATTCTGACAATCAAGTTTCACTCTTAACATATTTAGTCATAAATACCTCTGTGTTTTAGTTTATTTAAGTCTATAAGGAAGTCCTTTTTGGGTATTAACTTCAGTCAACTAAAAGAAGATGGTCATAATAGTCTTCGTCTTCTTTTCGTTTTTGCTTAAATTGAATTGATTGCACTAAATGTTGGCCTTTGTCGAGTTTCATTTTAGGGGAATTGACTCCAGAACTTTCAAAAATGCTTTAAGTTACTAATTTGGCTTTAGTTTGAATCCATTATTCCACCGCATATTGCTTAAGTTACTTCACCCTTACATTGGCCTTGCTCGAACATCTAATTTATTATCTTTTTGCCATCATTTTGCGATTCTCTAAGAAGAATCAAGTGCTCTATGACTTAAGGACATTCACCACAATCATTAGTGCTTTCTATTTCTATTGAGAGATAGGTTTTCAGACCCACTTCAATAATTGGATTTTGCAGGTCACCTGTCAGATTGTTAAGCTTGTGCTGAGGAACAATGCTTTGACTTCACTGCATGGCATTGAAAAGTTGAAGTCGCTACAAGGGCTTGATCTGTCCTACAATATTATTTCAAACTTCTCAGAGGTAGAGATCCTTTCTGGCCTTCCGTGTCTTCAGAATTTATGGTTAGAAGGAAATCCTCTTTGTTATGCAAGATGGTTCCGGGCTCAAATTTTCAGCCTTTTTGCTCATCCACATGAAGTAAGTTGTTATCCGTTCTCTTGCCGATTATTTGTACTTTGAGAACCCGATTGGGAATGGGTGTTTTAATCAGATTTCTTGAAGAAAATATCTTTCATTTTTACACTTATGTTGGCCTTCATAAAATTTATATTCATTTGTGTTCTAGCTTATGCTGGATGAGAAGGAAATTTCCAGGAGTGAGCTTTGGAAGAGGCAAATTATAATTGCAAGCAGGCAAAAGCAGCCTGCAAGCTTTGGATTTTATTCACCTGTCCAAGATCATGCTGGTGTAGAAGGAAGTATAAATACAAGAAGGGTAGGACACAATCTGATGGTAACAAGCCATGATTTATTGATGATATGATTACTGAACCACTTACAGAACTAAGAAATTTAATTGGAAAATGAACCTTTTGTTGTTCTAATGATTTGCAGAGGCGAAGCTCTCGTCTTGTCACTATTGAGAATGATGAACAGACCCAGGTATGCTCTGATCAAGATTCTGTGTCAAGTGATGAGAAGCAAAGCAAAGATGAGAAAGCCAATTCAGATGAAGAAGCTGAAATAAAAGATCTGATGAGAAGAATTGAATCTATGAAAAGAGATCATTCTGTTCGATGGCTGCAAGAATTTAAGGAATGGATGAACCAAACTTCCAAAAATGTTGTTGATAGTAATAATTTTGGGAGCACTATCATACAAGATAATAAAGAGATTCGTTCAAAGAGCGAGGCAAAAGATGATGATCTTGCTGAGACCTCAAGGCATATCTCTGACTCATTTCTGCTTTCTGGAGATGAGAGTAGCACTGTCTTCCTTGAATCAGATACCTCATTTGCAGATACATATGTTGATAGAATGGCTGAGCCAGCTTCAAGACTTCTACTGAGGCATGCTGAAAGGGATGACTCTGTTCTAAAAATTTTTAGTGTGGATCAAGACGAGGTGAGACTTCTAAATAATGAAGAGAGTCCTGTGGAATCATATTCTAATTCCCTTCCAGTCTCGAGAGGGGATAATGTGAGTCTTGAAAATCTAATTTCCCCATCAACTGCAATCAATGATATTATTGGTTCTCGTTCATCATCAGCTTTCCCAGGATCTCCGCCACATTACCAAGAGGATATTTTGCAACGTCGCCACAACTTAGAAGAAGAATTTTTGCAGCTATCTGCTGAATCTTTCTCAGTGGCATCCTCTGATAGCGATACAAGTTGTAGTGAAGCTGATTCTGCAGAATTTGGCCCTTCTCTAACTCATTTTAATCAATCTTTTTTCGGCAGTTCATGTGGCAGGAGTCCTGGTGGTTTCTCTGTAGCTTCTTATCAAGATGATGCTGGTGACTCATATCATGGCAAAATATCATCTTTTAAGCAGAATGGTATCCATGCATCAAATGCCGTTGATGAAGGAAGTTCTGTCAGAACCGATGGTAGAGATTTGGAAATCTCCACTGATGCTTCAAGCAGTTTCTCTGATGTTGTGCATGATGGAGAATGTTCAGGATCTATTAAGGGGAAAACTAATTGGCCGGAGCAGCGAAAACACCGAAAGAAAGCCAGAAGAAGAATGATCTCTTTACTGGAGGATGATGATGAAAATGATGATACTGACTCATCAAAAAAATCTGATGACCATTTGGAGACCTGCACAAGTGATGTGTTAAATGAAGGGCAAGAAATAGCTTGTCCTAGTGACCCTTGGAAATCCATTTCAGCTGGAAATAATTCTGAGTTCAACACATCAACTTACCGAGAAGATGACTTCATTGAGACCTATTTTAATTCCAGTGTGGCTCATTCTGGGGTTAATGAAATTTCAAGCGAGTATGTGCGATGCAATTGTCTGTTCCCTGAGAACTCAGGATGTAATGAAAGGTCAAACTTTCTCATTGAACTATTATAACCTGTTATGTCTAAACATATGTTGATTTGGGAGAATATTCTTTCTCTCTCTCTTTCTTTCTTTCTTTCTTTCTTTCTTTCTTTCTTTCTTTCTTTCTTTTGTCTATGTATGCCTCCACTTGTGCTTTTATATTTTGTGGCGTGACTGTATTCTATGAAGCTTGTATTCTAATAATACTATTTCTAGGCTTCTGTTGCAAGTGCCATTATTCTCCTCCTTGGTGATTTGCTTGGTTCATAGCTTGTTGAGTCCCTTGATTACTTTAATGTACTTGAACTGATTATAGTGCTACTTTCTCCTGCTCTGCATATACAGGGAAGTAGCAATATTACGGAGTAGCGAGCAGAAGTTGTACGTTTTACTTGTTGATGCATGTGATGGGTCAGGTTAGCTCTGTTGTGGTATGAGCTTTTGGCTAGGGATGTAATTTATGATCTTGCTTTTCGTTCTATATATACATTACATGAGTAATTTGCTTACTTAATAGCTTTATTTTGTGACAACTTGCAGGAACTGGCTTAGAAGTGGTGGTTGGCTGCCACAGGGTTGGTGATATGAGAGAGGTCTTTGTTGGATTAGGACTTCAACTTGTAAGGTTGTAAGTTGTAACTTGCAGCCTTCTCACACTGTATCATGTTCTGTGTTTTATAACAAGCATATATGTTTTGTTGTGCATGTTTAGGGTGTGTTTTGAAGGGAATGGAACGTATCTGTTCATAACCAGGTGTATCGGGAGATCAAGAGAGTTACTATGTATGTTGAATTTCTTTGATTCATTTGAGGTGAAGAATATTTGTTCCTTGACCAGGTAATATTAACTAGTTGCCCTATTACCATTGAATCCTGAAACTGCTAGCTGTACCAAGACTAGTGAGGGTTGCTTGTAACCTTTAATTTGTTGTAATGTATGGGTATTTAATTGCAGCTGGGAGCAGATTCAGATTAATCTTTTTGTGGAGCATATTTGTGGCGGTTCAAAGATGAACATATTTCAGTACTCCATGGTGCTTTTCCGTCAGGAAAGCTTTGAAGGTATATGAAGTGCATTATGTAGGAGTTACCTTAATCTTTTCTCCATGCACATCAACCATGATGACATAGTTGCTTCAATGAGATTGTGAGAGAAGATTTGAAGCAATAACCAAGTAGAAAAGTGTAATTTATGGTACACTGGTACTACTAGTCAATTCATGGCAACCAAAATGCTGAGAAATGAAGGCCTCATGGCTGCATTTATTCTTTGGACTGTTATGTCAAATGATGGAAGAATTGGTGCTTGGAGTAGAAGCATAGCCACTAAACTATTGTTGGTGGAATTTATTGCAGAAAAATAAATGTCTGCAGTTTGGAAGTAGAAAACCCTTGAACACTGTTTGGAAATTTCACTATTTTCCATATCTAATATAGCAACTGTTATTAGGGAGTTGAAATTAGTTGAACAAGATTTTTTATAATATTCTAAGCAAAGTGGTTTTCTGAAGTTTTGTGCTTTCCATTTCCCCTCTCATTTTCCTTCCCATTGTCCAGGGGATTTGTGGTTGCCAAAATCACTTTTCATGGTTGACGGGCATCTGCTTCTATGCACTGAAGACCTGCTGCAGTTTGGCACCTCCGAGAATGCCTTCTCCCCTAACTATTTTTCCCTGGATTCATGTTGTGCCATCATTGATGTTTCTGATATGGTAACTTCTCGATTTCTTCTACTATTTAATCAATGCACGAGCGTTAAATTTTTTATTACAGAAGTATCTGGTTTGTTATATCCTTCCTCTAGGGTAGTGTTAGCACTTTTGTGGTTTCTGTTTTTCTTAAGCACTTTGGGGGAGTGTTTTTGGAAACCAACTTGTGGTTATTTTAAGCAGAAATAAGCTAGAAGCTGGAAGCACTAAGGACCCACCTTTTAAATTTATCTTCTAGCTTCTAAGTTATCTTCGTAAACAAGTGGGAGTTTATTTAGAGTAACCAAAGTGCCTCTCAGCTTCTTTTTCCAAACATTCTAGTTACCTTTTTCTTTATGTACTTTTCACTATTTTATTTTTCGAAACATTCCCCACTTTTATTACTTTTTACAACTTCAGCTTCTACTAGTTTTTTCCAAAAGCAAAAGCTCTTGCAAAGATACAGTTATCATTTTTATATAGCCATTGGTTTCTAGTCTACTTAGCTGTATGAGTAGGCTCGTATAATTTTAGCAACACGCATAATAATTAAATCCATTAAAGAAAATTATTGTTTCTGCAGGTAGTGGATACTTCGGATAACATGTGTGTAACCTTAGCTTTAGAACGCACCTCAGCATTCCCCCCTTCGAAGAAAGGCTACAGAGCACATCAAAACAAAAAGACAACTTCTGATCAAATTACATGGAAGCTTAAGTGGTTTTCAAAAGATAGCTTATTCAACTTTATAGCCCTGTTAAAAGCAATCCATGCTCAGACTACGACATCACAACCTCTCCTTTTTAAGATATGAATCACGGTTGTAGGTGGAAGTTTTTTCGCCCTTGGTTCGCTCCCATATTACTTCCATTCTTTGGTCCTGGATGCTTCCTTGTACCGACACGGTTTTCTTTCATGTAGATAAAACATTTTTGTGGTGTGCATTCATTGATTGTTTTGCTTGTGTAAAGAAATTGTACAGTGTATAGTTGAGTTGTTATGTATAAGACGACTTTGGTGTATAGAGAGAGTGACAACAGTATCTTCTGAATTCAGACAGATCATTCTAAAATACGAATATTTGCTTGTATTTTGAGAAGTTCCAATTATTGAGCTGATTTCAGGTATGGATCTTATATTCAAGATGTCAAAAGTCTTTTGGACCTCAACTTTGTTGTTGACAGTAAACTTCAAAATTTAGTGGGGAAGGAGTCAGGATTTTGGTGTTTTTTTTCTTTTTTTTTTTGGAATTACAAATAATTTAATTTTTGTGTAAAAATATAATAAATTATTGAAATTTTTTAAAAAAAATGTAAGGACCAAAATATTTTAGGGTGGTGGCTGCCCCCAGCCTGGGACCTACCTCCGTCCCTGATAATTAGTCTTGCTTGCGCGAGTGTGAGATCTTTATAAAAAAGAAAAGTGAAAAGCTCAAAGAAAGAAGCCAAAAGCACATTTACAGATGCTTCAAGTTTCTAGCATATTCCTGTTTAAGTTTAGCCTGGAAGTCTTAGGAAACCGGAAGTGCTGAAAAAAACACTTTTGTGTGTTTGTTACGAGTTTTTGCAAATACTCTATAAACAGCAATTGCTCACAGCCTAACGTTATAAGTGCGCTCCAAAACTCCAAAATGGGCCTCGTCTAAACAATAATAATTTAAAGCCCAATATTTAAATTAGGGCATCTTTTCATCTCAACCTCATGACCTCAAATCTCACCTATATAATCAGAGCTTTTTTCAGACAAAATCTCTTCCTCAACATAACTTCTCTCACTTCTGCAATTGGCAATTTCGCCTAAATTATGATTAATCTGTCCAAATTCTTACTTTCAAGTTTCAAATTTCAAATATGTTTGTGATGAAAAAAAGGCAATCGTTAGTGTAACTGATGCGCTTACGAATCGATGAATAGCGACATCAGCCCTTTTCGTTGCCCAGATTTAGCGAGTATCATATGCTTGCATGTACCGTCTTCCTCTCTACGGTTCGTGCACTAATGTGCTCCTATATTCTTCAGCAAATATCAATTTTCATTATTTTTCAAATTTTCTCTTAATGATTGTTAATTTACAGTACTTTCTTCATCTTCATGTAGTTTGATTAATTATTATTCGGATTCCAAAAGAAAAAAAAAAGAGTAAAAATATCATCTTTTTCAACTTTTTTCTTTACTTAAATAGCTGATTTCTCATTTTCTTTGGTTATTTTTGACCCCATACTTACATAATTTTCTTGGGATTGAGTTTTCTCTTTTTTTTTTTTTTTTACAGATTAATTAATATCTATAAAGCCCTGATTTTTCTTTTTTCTGAAATTAATTAATATTTTCCTAACAGGGAAAGAAAACATTCTTCTCAAATATATAAATCCTGCATTTAATTATAAGAAAAATGCATTGCCTATTACAAAATACTGAATAGGCAGATTATGCTAAAGAAGTCTATAGATAAGTTGATACAAAATAAATACCCTAAAAAGTTTCCTCATTGATCAAGAAATGAGAAATTTTCTAAAATGCTGAAACAATAATAGAACTGATAAGAATTGCTGCAAGGCTTGGAAATCGTCCAATGGAAGTTGCTGCACTTTTCTTGGGAGCTGGAGCTGCTGTTGAACTTGAACCTGAAAAATTATTATTGTTATTATTTTGTAATTAAAACAAGAATAATAATATTAAGTTATTGCATTGTATAACTTACTGTTGGAAGAAGTTGAATTTGCAGATGGAGTAGAGTGTGAGCCGTGTGCACCGTGTGAACCAGAAGGTGCAGCAGCTCCTAAAAACACATATGAGATAATTACAATTACTTATTATGGGATTTGATGCACGAATAATTTTAAGAATTTTATCATATCATGTAGTGTTCTATACTAAAAAAATTCATATCTTATCGTGTGTCCTTGTATCACACCACTTTATATATTTGTGTTTTTGTTACTAGTATAACCAATGTGGCATTGCAAATATTTGAAATAACTATAGCATATAAAATTAACAATGAATTATGTTTCTCAAAATATTATGAGAGTATCAAGACGTGTCTAAATATAGATACCTATAATCTTATAAAAGGGAAACAAAATATACCTAAGTAAATATCCGATATGATTTGTTCCTACTGATTATAGAAAATATCCCATATGATTTGTTCCTACTAATTTTGGAAAATTTGCCAATCTAACAAAAACAAATATGTTAGCCATCAATGGAGTATATTCCTATTTCCTAGTTAATTCCTGGATTCATTTTCTTGACAAAATTACCTTCAAATTTCTAAAATTAGGTTTTTATATTTAACTAAAAATTAATTTATTTATCTACACTAATTTATACAAAGATATTATTAGAACTTAACTTATGAAGATTTATGTTTTTATTTTAATATATATTAAATTATCTCAAATATAATTTCTAAATAAAAGTTCAATTTTTATTTCACAAACATGTATACTAAAATCACCACTTTAAAAATTAATTTAAAGAACCTAAAGAGAATAAAGTATTACAAAGATATTTAATTATGTTTTTAATCTAAAATGTATTTTTAAGAATAATTTAGTCCAAAAATGATTGGACTTTTCAGAATAAAAAATTAATGGAATAGATATATGTTTTAGGTTAACAATACTATTTATGGATAAGAAATTATTTTAGGGATTTTAGTATTTTCCAAAAATCCCAAAAACCACACCGAAATGAAAGAAAAAACATAATTCAATAAATAAACAACATATATCTGGCAAAAATTTATGGTGCTTGCCGGTTTGTTTTCATTAAAAACTACGGTGCTAGCCGATTTCTATTTTTAAAAAAATCAAATAATTACCTTTTTTGCACAAGGATGTATCAGCATTTGCGCCACAAGTCTTGGCAAGAGCGAGGGCATTTTCCTGCGTAACATTAAGACTTTTCAAGAGCGCCGGGTTGTTGAACACCGCGCACAGACACTTGCTATCGTCGGCGACGATCTCCTTCAACGGCGCGCAGCATGTCGCCGGCGGGGACGATGATCCCTTCAGATAAGGCTGGCACGGCATCAGTTTCTGAATGCACGGCAGCGAAGCGCCGCCTAGACCTTCGGAATTAACAACAAAAGCCCAACTGCATATCAGGACAAACAACAAGCTGGAAATTGAACTCGACATGATTGATGATTTCTTGTTGTGTTTTCTGATGGAAAAAATATATAAATAAATAAATATATATATATAATCAAATGTGTAATTTGATTATGGTTTGATGTGTAGATATATAGTGGTGTGAGGTGAGGGTGGGTACGGTGGGGTGAGAATTGAGATCTTGATCCACGTAATTAGGATTCTTTTTTGGGATAGTAGTTGGGAGTTTGTATCGTGGGAAAGATTTTTACCATTTTGTAGGAAAAGGGATAAACCCTTTGTAACAGATTATCATGTTCTCTACACTTTCTATTTTTATTTTTTTTTCAAGAATTGCTAATATATAGGTTTCGAGAGATCTTTGGGTAGAATAACTTGGATTTAGGGCGTTTAGTATGTATAGTTTTTTTTTACCAGGTTTTTTCGGAATCGGGTACGGTAGAGTGTAGACACTCAAGCGGGTCAACTCTAAACCTAATATAGTAATATGTATAGGTATTTGGAGCCCATGCATGATGCATTCATTCGGTAGTAAGATTTGATAATTCGTAATGTTTGTTGAAATATTGGTGTAAATACAATTAAATTTTACAAATAAATGGGCCGAAGTTTGCTCAAAATTTAAAATTTTGAGACCTAAATTTGAGTACATAAATTCGATAGTTGAATCTGATTCGAGATAGGTATTTATAAGAATTAATGCTATATTTGAACCATTATTCGAAAACCCATAATGAATTATATCCAATTACCAATAAGTATATAAATTTAAAAAATGAATAAAGATGAAACGTGATTATAAATTCAATAATTATGGAAAAAAAATACCATTTTATGCAATTTATTTGCCCATATACTGAAAACAAAAATTGAAAAGAAAATGTAGTTAATTAATAGAAAAAATAAATATGTGTATATTGTTTATATAATGTTATATTACATATTTAATTAAAAGTATTACTAAAATTCGGGCTTAAATCTTTAATGAATCAGTCAAACAGCCTAATTATAAGACCTTAGGAATTGAATAGAGTTGATATAATTTTTTATTGTTTTAATAATATTTTCAAGAAATAATTACAACTAACCTATCATTTATTTCAAATTTGCAATTTCATTCCTAACGTTTTCTTTTTGGCGACCTTTTCATAATTGGAAAAGTCAGCAGTATGCCCCTAAAACTAACACGAGTGGCCGAGGACTCCTTGGTCGAGCAGCAAAGACGAGGCTTCATGACTTCGAGGTTATGAATTTGAGTCCCACGACTATGGATATTAGTTTTCTGTATAAAAATATTAGTCTTCGATAGTAGTTTAGCGTATAGTTTATTGATATGTATAGAACTATCACCAGCTAAATTTTCCGCCAACTGATTGATTAGTGGCCAAGTTGCTAATTACAATTAGTTGTTAATACTATTTATTTTGATATAATGATATATTATACGTACAATCAAACATCCCTATAAATTTTTTAAAATCATACTTACATCTAAACAAAAAGAAATAATTTCTTTTCAGGATTATCTTAAACATTACATTGCCAGAAATTTTAATTAGCTAATGAGATAATTACATTTACACTTCCTTGATTTATGAGAAAATACAACACGACCCTCTCAACTATTGAAAATTACAGAGACATTTTCTCGATAATGACTCTAACAGTTAAGTCCTACGTTACTACGTTAGTCATTTTCTTACTTTTAAGTAGATGTTAATATTCTATTGTTCAACCAGTTAACTCATTCCATGTATAGTAAATACTATAACAAAAATATTATGTGTAATTTAGTCATTTTAAACTTTCCGTTATGTTTTTTAGGTTTTCATTAAAATTAGAAGTCTATCTATAATTTTCAATAGTGGATAGGGTGTTAGCTGCATTTACTTCTAAGTTGAGAGGTGTAAGTGTAATTATCTCTTTAATTAATCTATATTACCAACACCAACGCGCCCTTAAGGGAACATTTAATTTGTACGGAGAGTTTTAGTAATTATCTGATATCTCAGCTAAAAGCAAACAAAACAACGCTAGCTATCTTTCTCCGACACTTTTCCAAGTCAACTACCCTAGGTTGTTTCCGGACAAACTCACACGCAGAGGCAGATCTAAGCTTCACCAATGGCGGAGGCAGCAGTAACATTCCTGCTGGAAAACGTGCAGAAGCTAGTTGCCGAACAGGTCCATCTGATCTCCGGCGCCGAAAATGAGCTGAAGCAGCTTCAGAACGAGCTCGAATTAATGAGAGCTTTTCTCGAGGATTCGGCCAACAAGCGGGTGAAGGGAGAGCTTTTCAGAAAATACGAGAAGCAGATAAGAGAAGTTGTGCACGAGGCAGAAGACACACTCGACAAGAGACTCGCCGAAAAATCCAAGAGTCATCTAGGAAGGTTCAATCCATTGAAGGCCAAAGAAGTTAAGTCTCTCAGGGAAGATAAGATTAAACCTATATTCGATCTGGCTAAGAGGGGTTTTGTCAATCTGCAAATTGAAGACGCATCCGCCCAACAAGCGATTGATAATCCGACCAAAAAGGTACTCACTGTGTGTGTGAGTTAGATCTAAGTAAAATAGGCTATTCAATCAATGCTTTTGCTAAATCTATTTTGAAGACTCTGAATATTGTTAATTTTGTCATTTTTCTAGTTGCTTATGACTGAAAATGAACAATCAAGAAATCTTTTTGACGAAAATGGTCTGGATTACTCTAATAAAGTCTTTACCTTGAGTTTAGCAGACTAAATCTCGTGAGAAAAATCATGCTAGCCATATAAATTTTTTCTGTCTGTTAGTTTACAGATTTATGGCTGCCTCTCTGCCTCATTGCTAACAATGATTGAACACTTTCTGTTAATTTGAAATTTTTTGCTTACCTTTGTTTGTGCTTTGAGGATATATATAAGCAGAAGCAAATGTGGATTGATATCTCTCCTTATTTTGGGATTACTTGCGATCAGTTGCTGACATTGTCATTCTTCACTTGTAATAGATTCCCTTGTTGAGGCAAGAGAATGTCGTGGGTCTCGACGATGAGGCAGACAGTTTAATCAGATATCTGAATGAAGAATCAGAGCAACTAGAGGTAATCTCCATCATCGGGATGCCTGGCTTGGGGAAGACAACTCTAGCATGGAAGATATACCGCGATTCACGAATCCAATTTGAGTTTCCAACTCTGATTTGGATTTACGTCTCTCAAGAGTTCAACAGGAGGGATGTTTTTCTCACCATTCTGAAAAAGTTCACCAGCACAGACTTTTCTAAAAAGACCGACGATGAGTTGGCCCAAACAGTTCATTCGTATTTGGAAAAACCTAAATTCTTGTTGTTCATGGACGATGTGTGGACTACTGAAGCCTGGAAAGAGATCGAATCTGCCCTTCCAAAGAGCAACAGATTGGGCAAAGTCCTGATAACGAGTCGGGACGAGAAAGTGGCTTGGCGAGCAAATCGTACAAGGGATCCTCACAAGCTGCGGTTTCTGACTTCAAATGAAAGTTGGGAGCTTCTCGAGTTAGAAGTATATGGTAAGGTTGATGAGTGCCCTTCAGAGTTGAAAATTCTTGGGAAATTAATAGCGAAGCAATGTGGTGGAGTGCCATTAGCAATAGTAGTGATAGGAGGAATTCTTGTTGAAAAATTCTCAACATTAGGAGGAATCGGTGCCATGAAAAGGGAATGGGAAAAGGTGTCGAACAGTGTAACCACGTATCTAAATGATGATAAGGAAAAACGCACGGAAAATATTATAGCATTGAGTTACAATAAATTGCCTCATGACTTGAGAGATTGCTTTCTTTATCTGGGAATGTTTCCAGAGGATACTGAGATCCAGGCATGGAAACTAATTCGGTTATGGATTGCTGAAGGATTTGTAAAACAAAAGCCAGAGAAGAGTTTAGAGGAAGTAGCAGAGGACAATTTGAAGGATCTTATAAACAGGAACTTAGTCATGATTGATAAAACCAAGGCTGAGGGAGAAGTTAAGTCATGTCGCGTCCACGACATGATAAGGGAGTTTTGCAAAAACGAGGCTTCAATTGCGAAGCAGAATTTGTTCCAAGAAGTGAAAAAAACCAAAGATGGAGTCTTTGATCCTCCCATCTCCGATATAGCAAAGCACCGTCGACTCTGTATCCATTCCTATGTTGTGGACTTCCTTAAGAAAAAAGTGAAGGGCCCAAAGGTTCGTTCTCTTTTATGTTTCTCAAAGGAAAACATCATCATGCCGCGAGAATACATTCAATCTATTCCCGAGGCCTTTGATTTGCTCAGGGTTTTAGATGCGAATCCCATCAAATTCATCAAATTTCCCACCAAGCTCACCCAACTAATTCATTTGAGGTACATTGCTCTTTCCGGTGATGAATTCAAAGCTCTTCCTAAAACCGTCTCGGACTTGTGGAATCTACAGACAATTAGAATTAACACAATGGAGCGTGAATTTGAAATCAAAACAGATATATGGAAGATGATGCCATTGAGGCATTTGAAGACGAAAGCAGCTATCATTCTTACAAAGGAAACGAGAGGAGGAGCTGGAGAGAACCTCCAAACACTGAGTAGGCTATCGACCAAATGTTGCACTGAGGAAGTCTTTGAAAGGGCGTCAAACTTAAAAAACTTGGGTATTCGTGGGCAATTAGCCACTCTTTTGGAATCAAATTGCATGAAAAAACTGGATCGTCTGCTAAAGTTGAAGCTAGTTTATGATGTGTTTCCTGACGTGACATCTGAACACCCATTGCGTGGTCTTCCTATTCCAGATAGATTTCCGCCAAATTTGAGGATATTGGAGTTAACCGCGACATTCTTGGAGTGGAAGCATATGTCTACATTGGGAATGCTTGCTACTCTCGAGGTGCTTAAGTTGAAAGAAAATGCATTCATGGGAAAATGCTGGTATGCTGATGGTGGCGGCTTTCGTCATCTTGAATTCTTGCACATTGGTCGCACTGATTTGGAATTTTGGACGGCATCGGGTGATGTTTTTCCGGGGTTGAGATGTCTTGTGATTAAGAACTGTGAGAAACTTGAGGAAATTCCAAAAGTGCTGGCGAAAAGCCTTCAGATATTGGATCTTGAACGTGTAACTAAGTCTGCAGTTGCCTCTGCTAGGAAAATTGAGCAGGAAAAACAACAGCAGTTTGAAGGACAACAAAGGGGCAAAAGAGGTGGATTCAAGCTTGTAATTGCTCCTGGAGATGAATGATATATTGCCACTTCATCAAACTCCAAACTGATGCTGCTTTTATTCTATTGAAATTTCATAAACTATTTATTTGTATTGTGGCCGAGAGAACCAGAATTTGATGTTTCTTTCACGTCTTCCTATTATTGTTGTTTCGTAATTTAATTTGATTTTTTTTTACCTGATAAGTTTTCTCTTTGTCTGAAGTAAATTAAAAATAGAAATTTGTTAGAAAATTTTGAAAAATGAACTAATATAAAATTAAAGTTTTTATTAGTGGATTTTGTTTCAACCAAGAATTATTATCAAATAGAAAGCTAATCTATTTATTCTAGTACTTCCTTTGAAAGAGAAAGTTTAAAAGCTTAATGATTAAAAAAAAAAAAAAAGCTTAATGATTTTAAGACTTATCTTCATTAAATTCATAATTACATATATAATTAGAATTTTAAAAGATTTTTATAAATTTAATAACTCAAGAATTTTATAAATTTAAGGTATTTACGAAAAACATCCTGAAATCTTGAAACCTTACCTTTACATTCCTGTAGAGGTTAATGTAAGATTAGGGGGTATTTGTAAGGTTTATTTGTAAGATTTCAAAGTTACGATAGTATTTTGAATTTTTTAGATAGCCTGGAATCTTTTAGTAATTTTCCCTGAATTTATTAACTCATGAAGTGGGGAACTCGCTAAAATTCTAAGGACCATATTTGGCTGTACCAAAAAGATAAAAATAAAAAAAAAAACAAAAAAACAAAATTAAATTGGTAAAAGATAAGTTTTAAATTTTAAATCCGAAAAGACTAAAGCACTTATTATCTTTTTTTTTTTGGAAAGACTTAAGAAGGACTAAAGCACTTAATTACTACGATAATATGAATAATTTTATCTTGGTCTTTTTCTTTTTCTGAAGATTAACAATCTACAGTTCAGACTTCAGAATCCTTTTCTTTTTTGCTCCGTCTCAGAAGTCAGAACTTCAGATTGTTTTGTACTTTCCCATAATTCAACAAAAGTTTTTGTTTAATTTCAAGAATTATCAGAATCGTTCTTTTCTTTGAACAAGAACTATCAGAAATTTGAGATGGCTGCCTATGCAGCTCTACTTTCTCTTAATCATGTTATAGAACAGATCCTACAAACCACACACCTTCCTAATTTTCTTAGACGAGAACAAATTGAAGCTCTCCAACAAAATATCATTTTCCTGCAGGAATTTCTGGAACAATATCATCACCGAAGAAGAGAAGAGGAAGAAATAGAAAAATTGGAGAGCAAAATCGCAGCTGCAGCATACGAAGCAGAAGACATCATTGAATCTCGTGTTGTTGATCAAATTCGTGGAAAATTGGATGCAGATAACGTCATCTTCTTCAATCAACAGTCGCAAAGAGTATTAAAAGAAATGGGTTCCATCAGGGAAGGCGCGATGAAGATTAAAGAAACGGTGGGCATGGAAGAATACCAAAGACCAAGACTATCAACAGAAGAATCTGGTTTACCTAGATCAGCTCACACAGGCGAGGATTCAATGGTGGGTTTTGACGATGATTTGATCGAAATCATGGATAAACTCACCGGCCAACAACGAAGTAGTTTTCAAATCATCTCCATAGTTGGAATGGGCGGGATTGGTAAGACTACTCTCGCTAAAAATATCTATGAGAATCCTTTTATTGTGCAACACTTTCATATTCGTGCTTGGGTCACAATATCTCAAGAATATCGCGTTAGAGAAATTCTTATTGGCGTTCTGCGTGAGATTAGTGTTTATAGACATCAGTGGGATGAAAATTTAGTTGAATTTATTGGGAAAGTGAATGAAAAAAGCGATGACGAACTAGGAGATAAATTGCACAAATGTTTATCGGGGATGAGGTATATCATTGTTATGGATGATATATGGAGTATTGAGGCTTGGAACGATATAAGAATGTTCTTTCCAGATAACAATAATGGAAGCAGAATTCTTGTCACGACGAGGTTGTCAGATTTGGCTCTTCATTTTCGCTCTTGCAGCCCTTACCAATTGGATTTTCTAGATGAGGGTAAAAGTTGGACTCTATTCTGCAAAAAAGTTTTCCCAGACAAAGTTTGTCCTCCAGAAATGGAGGCAATTGGGAAAAAGATACTGAGAAATTGTAGGGGACTTCCTCTAGCAATTGTTACTGTCGGTGGTCTACTCGCAAAATCCAACATGACGAAAGAGCATTGGGAGAATGTTGCGGAAGATTTGAACTCTATGATAAACTCAGGGAATGATGGGGATTGTATGAAGGCTTTATCTTTGAGTTATTACCATTTACCAGTTCATTTGAAGCCATGCTTCCTTTATATGGGAACTTTCCCGGAAGACTCTTTAATTAATGTCTCTAGGCTCACTAAATTATGGGTTGCAGAGGGATTTCTAAAACGAGTTGCAGATAGAAGCTTGGAGGAAGTTGCTATGGATTACTTGACGGATCTTGTAGATAGAAATCTCATTTTGGCTCGTAAGTACGGATCGAGTGGGACACTGAAACTTTGCTTGATTCATGATCTCTTAAGGGACCTATGTCTGAAAGAAGCTCACAAGGATAAGTTTTTTTTTGTCATGAGGTTGACCCATAGACCTGACAATATTCCAGAAAACATCCGTAGGGAGCGTCGCCTAATCATTCACAAAAGCAAAAATGAAGTTTTGGAAAATCACTCTCCACTCCTCAATGCCTTGAGTTCAGCTTCATTCACGCGCTCTTTGATTTGCAGAGATTTTAAATGGGCTTATACGGGACTGCCAGTTTGTTTCAAACTGCTAAGGATATTTGACGCAAATAAATTCATCTCCGGACAAGAGATTCTTAATCTAGTTAACTCGCGATACCTTGCTATATGTGATCCTTTCTTGCATACTGATCCTTCGGATCATTTCAAGTCCCTGTCGCGACTTTGGAATTTACAGACTGTAATTGTTACTCATAAGAAGTTTCACGGACCAATCTATCTACCATCTGAAATATGGGAAATGAAACAGCTTAGGCATCTTAAGATTGACGATGTTGGTGTTTTGCCTGATCCTCCCCATCCATATTCCTCGGTCCTTGAAAACTTACAGATGCTCTCAACAATTAGTGACCTGAGGATTAGTGAAGAGATTCTTTACAGACTCCCAAATATGATGAAATTAGGACTCTGTTACGACAACATGCAATCATCTGAAAGCTGCATCTGGAATCTTGTGAAATTACTTAAACTCAGATCGCTTGTCTTGAGATGTCGGAGGTTTATGTTGCAAAGTTTTGCGTTCCCGCGTTCGCTCAAGAAACTGACTTTGTTGAGTAGTGGACTTCCATGGGAGGATATGACGAATATTGGTTCGTTGCCTTATCTTGAAGTTCTCAAACTGAAATTATATGCCTTCCTAGGGCCTGAGTGGAATCCAGTTGAAGGGGAATTTCTTAAACTAAAATTCTTGTTAATTGAGAACAGTGACCTTACCTTGTGGAGTGCAGACAACAGCCATTTCCCAGAGCTTGAGACTCTTGTTCTATCAGATATCCATAAGTTGAAGGAAATCCCATCTGGTATTGGAGACATACCAACACTTCGATTAATAAGGATATCCTATTGCAGGGATTCCGCAGCGGCTTCTGCAAAGCGAATACAAGAGGAGCAAAAGGACCTAGGAAATGAAGATATTCGTGTTGAAGTATTTAAATGTGGAAATTGGAAATGAAGTTCCTGGAAAAACCCACCTTTGGAAGTTCAAGTGGAATCTTGGGTTGCGGTAAATTCAAATTCTATACTCTTTCTTTGTTCAATATA
Organism: Verbena officinalis; assembly: GCA_958496215.1. NCBI lineage: Eukaryota > Viridiplantae > Streptophyta > Magnoliopsida > Lamiales > Verbenaceae > Verbena > Verbena officinalis. Next base: position 7,390,970 of record OY292385.1, read on the forward strand.
TAATGAGTTATTTGTTCTAGTTCCATGCTTTCTTTTAAACTTTCTTGGCTGTTTGTTTAATTTTCTTTTATTTGGATACCTTTTTTATGAAATGTAATAATTTCGTTACAATTTGGAATCTCTTTAATCATTGTACTTGGTTATTTGATTAGAATGAATTCAGTGTTATGCACAATATGCATAATTGGCAATAAATGTTTCTATATATTATAGATGTTTAGAGCTCTCAAAGGACTCAAAAGAAAGGAGATAAGTGTTGCTAATGTGGGAGAAATAAATTAAAAGAATTGGAATAATTCGACCTTGTCATTGCAAAAAATCGAATTCAGACCTCCACACACTAAAGTAGCTATTGGGTCAAATCTCAATGGTTAACTTGTTGAGATATTAAAAAAGTGTTACTATATATCTACTTTATTTCTTTTAAAAATATATTTTGAAACATCATGAAAATGTGAAAGAAAATTATTGACACTTAAATATATGATACTTTTAGGTAGTGTTTCAAGATTATGATGCCACAATATCTTACTTTTGATTACATTTTTATGACACCATATCTCTTTTCTAGTAGTGAGAATTTATGTTTGAAATTTAATTGCGTAAAAAAAATATATCAAAGAAAAATATAAAGATGTGAAAATTGATGAAAGCATACGGTATTAACAAGGAAAAATTATATATTAATTCTTCAGTCGATTCAGTTCCATATTAAACTTATTTATTATTATTGGTGGCTTTTTTCCTAATATATTATATTGTAAAAAGAAAAAAAATGAGGAGACAAAAAAATGACAAAAAGAGAGTCACTTTTGCCATTGGGCCGATTGGTTGGGCCCATCATCTCTAATAGTCCCTACTCTCTACACTAAACATTTCATCCAAAGGCCCAATTGAAGAAAGCTGAATTCTTATGACGTGTAATTTCATATAACTTTTTTTTTTTTTTTTTTTTTTGGTTATGAGAGGGAGCAAAGGCTCACATCTCAGAAAGAAGAACATCCGAAACCTCAACAGGCGGTTTGAACCAAACCTTACAAAAGCTATTGACTCTATGCCTTAGCTTAGCTAAAACATCCGCACAAGCGTTGCCTTCTCTTCTAGAGTGCTGAAAACGGACTTCCCACGGGTTGTGCAAAAGGGTCCGGCAATCTTTAATTATGTGCTATAACGGGTGATTGATAACTTCATCCATGTTGACAAGTTTGAAAACGACCTCAAAGTCAATTTCCAAAACAATGCGTCGATACCTTCTATCCCATGCTAAATTGAGGCCTTCGCGAAGACCCAAGAGCTCTGCACGGTGATCGATGCTTCTCCGATGTTCAAAGAGGAACCCCATATCCACTGCCCTTCCTCATCTCTGACTAAGCCGCCCGCTGCCGCCATTCCAGTGGATGAAGTGTAATTTCATATAACTTTGTCACACAGATATTAATAATTGCGAAGTGTCCTGAACTGGCCAAACAAATTGAAAGATAGGGACCAATTTGAAGAATAAGGCAGAAAATGGGACCAAAAAAGATGGGCTGGGGGTAATTTATTGTACATATATTAGCTTTTTTGATTTATTCTTCCTACTGAAAATCAATTAAATTAGGAAAAATTCCTCTTTTGGTCCCTAAACTATACACGTTTTCCACCTTTTGTCCCTCAAGTATTTGACTCGTCAAGAACAGTCCCTAAACTACACATTTTTCATCTGAGTTGGTTCCGACGTTAACTCGTCCGTCCAAAACTAACGGACTTGTGCACGTGAGGGGCACGTGTTTGTTTGGAGGGAAATTTGGCGCCTTTTTTTACCTTTCTTCTTCAACCGAGCTTATTAAATGGCGCCCCTTCGCCATTTTTTTAATTTCTTGTTCACAAAATCTCTGCAAAAGTCCTACGAAATCCTAAAAAACATGAGTGGAAGGTCTGGCCGCGCTTCTAATTCCGCTAGCAGAAGTGATGGAGACTCAAATTTTTATAATTCTACTAATGGGACAAGGACCTGCAACTGCAGGATTGAAATTCATCTTCAGACTTCTGGGACTGTGGCAAACCCAGGGAGGAGGTATTGGGCATGCCCATTTTATAGGTTAAGTCCTGTTTTTTTAGATATTTGATTTTACTGTAGATTTTTGGTTAATTTTCTTTTTTTTCCAGGGAGCAAGATACTATGGTGTTTTCATTTGGAAGGATCCATCATTTTGCCAAAGGTCTAAATAAGTTATCTTGCGCCTGAAAATAGAGAAAAAAAATCTGGAGGATGAGTTGAGAGAATATGTGGTTAGAGAAGTGAAGCTGGAGAGTGAAGTCATGCAATTGAAGACAAAGTTAAGTGCATTGCAAACTAAGAAAGAAGCTCCAGTTGAAGTTGTCAAAAGTGAAATCTCTAAAAGTTGTAATAGTCTAGGTTTTATGGGGTGTTAGTATTATGTGTATTTTCATTTGTTGTTGGTGTAATTGTCAATTAAAATTGTTTGTAATGCAGTTATTTAAATAGATCATTTTCTCTGTTGTTGACCATTAATTCCAACATGTAAATGATAAAAATGTTCCACTAATTAATGTTGATCAAATTCATCACTTATGCGTGCATTATCAGTTCAAATACCAAATAATTGACAAAATACACCATATCTCCAACTATATCAATTAATTGACAAAAGACCATGAATGCATCACTAATCAAAAGGTGCAGAAATTCATACATTACTCCATTACGACAAGGTTCAGATAACAACAACAAAAATACCAAAGTGCAAAATAAATCTGAAAATAGTCTGAAAGTGAAGTACCAACATATTCAACATAAGTCTGACTAGCATTCAACATAACAAAACAACATATCATCTAGATTCTATTTTTTTTCCTCTCTTTGATCCATTCCCTTTTGAACACTTTAGTTTATCCTTTGTTGCCTGCATAAAAGACTTCTTCAAATTTGACACAGTAATGTAGTTTGTTCCTCCTTTTACAATGACAGGGGTGGTAACACTTGAGTTTTGACTCACCTGCAATTTAAATCTAGATTAGATATGTTTGACTTAACATTTGATTAATAAAGGACAATGAGTTCATTCAAGGCTTACATTGACAGTCCTCACAGAGTTTGATGATCCTCCAATATTGATTCCAATACTCTTCCTCTTCACCTGGTTTAGAAAATGAGAGTACATCAATATCACTAAAATTGAATAAAATGAAATGACAATTTAATTATTCTTACAGGTAACTTTTCTTTTCCTTTTCTTGAAACTGTTGGTTTTCTCACAGTTGGTGTTTTAGAGTTGACTTTAACACCACGTGAAGAAGTCTTTGGGGCACTTGAAGCTGACTGTGCCACTCCACCACTGCTACCACTTCTCTTTGATTTGCATGTTCTGGTATTGTGCCCAGGTTGTCCACATGACTTACATTTGATTACTGTATTGAACTTTCTTGCTTTTGTCTGATTTGGTGCAGGAGGTTCATTAGCTTGTCTCCTTCTTAATTTTTGGGGTCTTCCAGGTTTGGCATCATACACAGGTGGTAAGGGAGCAGGCAAATCAAGGCGTAGCCACATTTCTTCAGATGGCACCCCATACACAGTTGGAGCATATGCTCTTATAAGAGTGTTAATGTGCCACCCTATTCCTTGGTAAGTTTCTTATGATATCAAAGATTTCCTTATCTGAGTTCAGACATCTAGAAGACATTGCTAAGCTATGACCAAACTTATACCAGAATTTAACACCCTCCTTTTCATTGCCCAATTCTTCAACATAACTTAGCAATTCTATTTCACCCATGTCGTCAACATCCACGTAATCAAAGTAGGTAATCTTACCACCAATGTAATGCCTAACATGAGACTCTATCATTTCACCCCCATGGTACAACATCACTGTAAACTTGGAATCTTCATCTTAATCTGCAAAATATTACAAAAATAAACCTAATTTCAGTACAATATCTCAAAAAATCGAAGCAAAAAACAGAACATTTCATCATATCAAAAAACCTTGCTAAAATCCCCATAAATCTAACAAAAATAAGTCAAGAGGATGTAACTTACAATAATGTGGAATGTCCGTCGGATTTTTCCTTCGAGACATGGTCGATTTTCCTCAATTTGTCTTCAAGCTGCGTCTAGGGTTTGGAATCGCTTTGCTTCTTACTCTCTCAATTTGAGGATCACTTATGTTTAGGGTTGGGCGTAAATTGGGTCTTATAACTGAATTATACAATTTAACAGAAGTCCGTTAGTTTTGGACGGACGAGTTAATGTCGGGACCAACTCAGATGAAAAATGTGTAGTTTAGGGACTGTTCTTAACGAGTCAAATACTTGAGGGACCAAAAGTAAAATTTTCCCAATTAAATTATTATGAATAAAATTAACATAAATAACTAGTTAAGGTCTTTTAAGTTAGGGGCGTTTGAACTATAAGATGAAAATTTTATATTTAATCTTAACCCTTCAGATTAGGCCTAAATTAAGATGGAGAATCAATTTTTTTGAAATTGTTTAAAGTTCAATTAGCTAATTGCCATACTGCGCAAGATTAGTGTTCATGGTCATCTCTGTTGTGAAGTCTTATATTTTGGTACACCTAAGCCATCTCACGTTGCCATTGAGTTTACTGGTATTTATACAATGCATGCATATATATGTAATTAGTTTATTTTAAAGATTGATTTCCTATTATTTCATAAAATATTTTTCTTTTTAGTAAATAAAACAAAAGTGTCGAGGAGAGAGAAAAAATGTCTTTGCTATAGTGAGAACTGAGAAAACAATGCCAAAGTTGAATATGGATAGGCATTACATGTCCTACTCTGATAATAAACATAAGAAACATCAGATTGATTTTGTTACTTGTAAATCTTTCCTATAACTCAACAAAGATTAACAACCACACATATTGAAATTTTACTTGAATACTGTTATCTTTTGAAAATTGAAGGAATTATATATCAGCAACCTAAAATGGCTGCTTATGCAGCTCTACTTTCTCTGAATTATGTTTTAGAACAGATCCCGGATCCTGCCCAGACTCTGGTTTTTCTTAACCGAGAAAATTTTGAATCTCTCCGTGAAAGTGTCATTTTCCTGCAAGAATTTCTCGAACAATATCATCCCCAGAGAAAGGAAGAATTAGAGGGAAAAATAGCAGCTGCAGCATATGCAGCAGAAGACATCATTGAATCCTATGTTGACGATCTACTTCTTGCAAAATCTACTAACACAACCATAGGGGATAACATCAACACGATCTACACACTCTTCCGTCGAGGTTTCCAGATAGTTATGGAAGAAATCGATTCATCAAGAAAGAAGCAACGAAGATTAAAGAAATTGAAGGCATTAAAGAATATCAGCGATCAAGTACCACAAAAGCTGCTGGTTTACCTAGACCATCTCCCAAAGGCAAGGATACCATGGTGGGATTTGATGATGACTTGATCATAATCATGGATAAACTTACTGGACAGCAGAGGAGTCTTCAGATCATCTCCATAGTTGGAATGGGCAGGATTGGTAAGACTACTCTCGCGAAAAATGTGTATGACAATCCTTATATTGTGCAACACTTTCATATTTATGCTTGGATCACAATATCTCAAGAATATAGCATTCGAGAGATTTTACTAGGCATTTTACGCGAGATTAGTGTTCACTCAAAGCAACATGGTGATGCCAATTTAGTTGAATTTATTGAAAAATTGAGTGAAAAAAGCGATGTCCACCAACTTGGAGATAAATTGCACAAATGTCTATCGGGAATGAGGTATATCATTGTAATGGATGATATATGGAGTATTGAGGCTTGGAACGGTATAAGAATGTTCTTTCCAAATAACAATAATGGAAGCCGAATTCTGGTCACTACGAGGCTGTCAAATGTTGCTCTTCTTTTTCGCTCTTGTAACCCTTATCAACTGGATTTTCTAGATGAAGAAAAAAGTTGGATGCTCTTTTGCAACAGGGTTTTTGAACAAGATCAGGAAGTTTGTCCTCCAGAAATGGAGGCAATTGGGAAAGAGATTGTGAAAAAATGCAGAGGACTTCCTCTAGCAATAGTTACTATCAGTGGGCTCATTGCAAATTCCAACATGACAAAAGAGTATTGGAAACGTGTGGCAGAAGATATGAACTCTATAGTAAACTCAGGGAATGATGAGTATTGTATGAAGGTATTATCTTTGAGTTATCACCATTTACCAGTTCATTTGAAGCCATGCTTCCTTTACATGGGAATATTTCCTGAAGACTATGAAATTCAAATCTCCGAGCTCATCAAATTATGGGTTGCTGAGGGACTTTTAAAACGAGCTCCAGATAAACTCTTAGAGGAAATTGCAATGGATTACTTGACGGATCTTGTGGATAGAAATCTCATCTTGGTTTGTAAGTACGGATCTAGTGGGAAATTGAGAACTTGCACCGTTCATGATCTCTTAAGGGACCTTTGTCTGAAAGAAGCTCAAAGGGAGAGTTTTTTTTTATGTCCCGAAGATGACCCATAGGCTCGACAATATTCCATCAAGAATCCAAATTAGGGAGCGTCACCTACTCATTCATCCAAGCACAAATGAAGTTCAGAAAGATCACCCTCAAGTCCTTAATGCCTCAAGTAGTACTGCTACATTATTCCCGCGTTCTTTGATACGCAAAGGTTTTAAAGGGACTTGTCCAAAACTACCTTATAATTTCAGACTACTAAAGATATTCAGCATACGTGAAAACCTACTACTGTGAAGATATTTTTGAACTATTTAACTCACGATATCTTGCTTTCACGGTACAAGAATTATGCAGTAAGCCCAATCCTTTCAGGCCCCTATCGTGACTTTCGAATTTGCAGACTATAATTGTTACTGGCATATTCCGGGAACCAGTGTATTTACCATCTGAAATATGGGAAATGAGACAGCTTAGGCATCTGAAGATTCCATATGTTGTATTGCCTGATCCTTAGGCATCTGAAGATTCCATATGTTGCATCATATGTTGACGTCGCTGGAAAACATACTGACGCTCTCGACAATTAAAGACTTGGAGTTTACTGAAGATGTTCTTAACAGAATCCCAAATGTAAGAAAACTACGACTTCGTTATGAAAAAATTAGTGTGGCCAATAAGTACAATCTTGTGAAATTACTTAAACTCGTATCGCTTTCCTTGAGAAGTCGATATTATATGTTGCGTATGTTTACCCTCCCACATTCCCTCAAGAAGATGAGTTTATGGGAGGGTGGACATTCATGGGAATTAAGTATGGATATTATTGGTTCGTTGCCTAATTTGGAAGTTCTCAAATTGAGAGAGCATGCCTTCAAATGGCGCATGTGGAAACCGGTTGAAGGGGAATTTCTTAGACTTAAATTCTTGTTAATTGAGCGGAATGACCTTATCTACTGGAGTGCAGACAACCGCCATTTCCTGGAGCTTGAGACTCTTGTTCTATCATGTGTCTATAAGTTGAACAAAATCCCATTTGGTATTGGAGACATACCAACACTTCGATTAATAAGGTTGTCCCACTGCAGTGATTCTGCAGCGGCTTCTGCAAAGCAAATACAAGATGAGCAAAAGGATCTAGGAAATGAACATCTTCTGGTTGAAGTAAGGAAATACTCAGATTTGAAATCAAGTTATTGAAAAGGAAAAATATATTCTGATGGCACCGTGAAATGGTGGGGGTGTACAGCCCTTTTTTCAACCACCAAAATCCAAGAAATACCGGAAGAGACTTAATAGATGAACATGTCTAAAATTAGTTCACTTTGTACTACCTAATGTAAAATAGGATTCTCAAAATTTAACACGTGTCTTTTTTCATTTATTTTTACCGGTTAACATATTTTTTGAAGATTGGCAACTTGTTTGACGATGTTGACTTTTTTTTTCTTCTTCCCTGCTTTCTCACCGATTAAAACACAATATTTCTTCACCGATTAAAACACAATATTTCTCTCCTCACTGTCGCCCGTCTTCTCTTCTTCTCAGAGTGCAATCGAGCTTCATCACACTTAATTTTCAGTCCGATAATGCTTTCCAAAAGCATTTATAATGCGGTATGTTTTCTGAGAATTTCAATTTCATTATTAATTACTATTTTGAAGGATAAAATCTGTTATAGGCTCTACTCAGTTGGGTTATTCATGTCGATTTATCAATCAAATTGTCCTTTTATGTGGAAATTCGATGAACCCATTTGATAATTATGCTGATTAGGTTTTTTTGAGCAAAATACAAATCATGCAAGTCTCGCTTTGTGTTTTTTCTGAGATTGCTTGATGTTCGATTAATTGGTTTTGCCAAACAGAACTGATATTTTAAGTTACCTTTAGAGTATTATGTCGAGTTGTATTTTCTGGTAGTTAACTTGTATAATAGCCTTTTTTGTTGTGAAATTAAAGTCCTAATCGATAGCAGAAATTTGTAGCTTGCACCTGTTTTTAATAGGTAATACAAGTTAGTGATGTTTATTCAATGAAAATCAAATACTATTCGGCTACTCCAAAAGAAATCAATGTGAATGAATTTCTAAAAATTGTTTTGTATTGAGTTGTTTCTTGATAAAGCCATAATCTATTTTCTAATTTCTTTTCCTATGATGCTTTCATGCAAAATTTTAGTCTTGATTTACTTTATCATCAACAATATACTTACGAATAATTAAAACGAGTTTGGTAATTAAAGCCTTGTTTAGGCCATTTAGATTAATAGATAGTGATTATTAAATTGATTGTTGAAGATTTGATCATTTAAATGTTAGTGGAGATTTGGCATTGTTATTAGAATTAGATATAAAAGCTAAGTCTTTAAACATTCGAAATGACCACTGTGGTAACGGTTTATGAAAAAGAGTTGTCCAAACAACTCATTTAGACAACAGACTATAGAGAATTGGTTATGAGCTGATGTGAGGTGTTTGATTCTGTATTTGTGTATATCACTATTTATATTTGTCATGCACTTGTTTATGCTTCTGCGTCATTCAACTTTGTCGTATAAAAATGTTAATTTGTAATTCTACATTGAATACTTCTGAAGCATTGATTTTTAAGATAATCAAGTACTATTTTTTCTCTAAAGAGTGATTCTAAGTTTTTGCAATGGATACTACTAGGACTGCGTAGCAGGTGCTAAGTTGTAAACATATTACTGCACAAATTTCCCTGTCTTTGTTTGTTCGCCATTGTTAATATCAGCTATCACTATGTAGGAAAGGTTGGTTAGTGAGCTTTTTCTTGCTTTTGTAATTATAAGGGCAGATTACATTTAATGGAGTATACAGACATTGAAAGTGCTACAAAAGCTCGACAAGGACTGAATGGTAGAAAATTTAGAGGAAATGAAGTTGTGGCAGTTTTCATTCCTGAAAATAAGTTCTATTAGGGTGAATATGACTAGTTTGTGGTGGATGAGCTTCATCCTCCATCTGAGTTCTGAAAGTGCCTTTATTATGTAGGTTAGTTTCATTGATGCGTTTGGTTTGTGGAATCATATATTTGTTTAATTTAATTTCAGAGATTTTGGTTTGTTTATCAAATTTTCCATTTCCTCATGTAGTCATATTCGTTGATGGTTTATGATTTTTGCACCTTTTTTAAATGGTTTCTTATCAACCTTATATGTCTGTTCATTAATATATATACTTGTATGTTTTGTTTTTTCAAAGTTAGCTTTGATCTTTTTGCAATTGAATCTTGGAGGTGTTATTTTTGGTTTCCCCTTAAAATTTGCCACCCCATTCATAACTTAATGCCAATACCTTAATTTATATGCATGAAAATTGAAATAAGTTCAAGACTGAAAGTACTTTATCAATTATATATTGTTAGGTATGCAATAGAAAATAACCCCTAGAGCCAAGAAAAGTGCTTTTCTGAAATAGGGGAAACTTTATGTCGGTTGTTTTAATTGCAATATATATTGCACATACTTTGAAAAACTATTTGGGATTAGCATCATCTTTTTGTAATTTATACTAGGTGTTTTTTTTCATTTTGTATATGTTGCAACTTTAAGCTTTTTTAAAAATTCGAAAAACAGTGAAATTATGTTTAACAAAATATGCACCATTATAGAAGTTGAAAATTTGCTTTATAAAAAAATATTGCAGCTAAAATGCTGAAAGTCTGCTATATAAAAAATAACAAACCCAACATGTTGCAGCTTTCAACTTTTTTCAAAAGCTAAAAAACTGCTATTAAAAATAACAATTTGGGGGCTGCTTTTGAAATTGAATGAAGCATAAACTTTGCTTCTTTCTCATTTAGCCCAGAGCTTTGTGCTATGTTTTTATCAGTAAAGGTCTGCATGATGGTCAAATCTTATCATCATATGATATCAACATATGAAAAATATTTGATACATATAAATTAGAGGGTACAAAAATTGCCATCCAAACTATCTTATTTTTTATGATTCGAACTTTTTTTCATTACATACCACCATCAATTGAAGTTGCAATCAAACGTGGTTGAGGTTCTTTCCACAACTGAAATTCTAATTATTATCATTCCACTAATATAGCTACTTTCCAACCGAGAGTCTAAAATTGAGGGCTCCGAATCTCCTGTCACAAACTATGTTTCATCTCCTTTTATATATTCTAGATGCGCAACAAGTGTCTACTTTAATAAAAGTCACTCAACGTATTATTAAGTTGCCGTCTCTCACCTTTTAAGAAAAGAGTTCAGATAGCAGGAAAAAAAGGGAAAAGAAGAAACGTCGAATGTTTAATTTGAGAATAGATCAAAACTCAAAAGTCTGCAATTCTGCATAGCTCTCTCGAAGGCATAGAACAATTAGCATAAGAGTATAAATGTACTCATTAGACTCGTTAAAAACCAATTTTGACAATTTAAAACAAAAAACTGTTCAGGAGCACACGAACTAAAAAAACAAAATCGATTGGTGAGAACTGAGAACTGAGAAGAACGACTTGCAAGTCTCGTACACTTTGAAATCGAGAATAATTGCAGAGAAAATTACTACTTTTGAAAATAATTAAAATAAGCACCAATTTAAATGTCTGGAAAAATTCTGAATCAAGTATCTTCACTTCTGCTCAATATTCCAAACCAGAACAACATTACCAAAAAATCTTAGTCTAAACCAAACAAAATTATCCATAATGACGATATAGAAAAAAGAAAAAACAGAAATCTTTATCACTTCTTCTAGCACCAACGGTCTTTCCCCTACAAAAATCTTTGAATAATTTCTTGGGCTGATTTGAATTGATTACTTTCCATCTTCAGAGTTTTTTTTTGAGTCATGAGATAGGCCAAGCTTTCTTTGGTGGGCATGGATTTGTAGACCTTGGTTTGGGATAGCTGTGTCAAGAGCTTTGAGTATGAGATATAAGTTGATGCAAGCTTTGAGATCTCCAAAGAACCATATACTTGACATGTAATAAGAAGGAGAGTTGTGTCAGTTTCACAACAAAGTTCCATAATTTAAAAAGCAACACAGAAGCTTTCAACAATACGATTGAATTAATGAACAAATTCAAGTTTAGTCAAGCTTCTTAATTTTCACATATTCATGCTCAAGGTCGGGCGAAACAATTATACACATCCATTATATACATAAAAATAAAACAATTTGTCATGTATCCTAAAAATTGAAAAGAAATAACATCCCAATTAACTCCAGGCGCATAACGAAGACACTCTTCCCTTTTGAAAGACATCACTACAAATTCGATATGAATCAAAAACCCAATAAAATAGGTTAATAGTGGTTACTGAGGTGGAGACTCCAGTGGAACCGGCGCTGCCGTCTGTCTTAACTTTACTCTCAATGTCTGTCTTCTCTCCTCTCAAACCCCAACCTTCGACATTCGTAGATCATCCAGTGCCTGAAACATTATATATAAACATTGAACCAAATTATGAAAACAATAAAAGAGGGAAGCAAATGACAATACTAACTACAAAAGCTGAAAAGGAAACACATCAGTGCATTCAGATTCAAATAAAAAGCACAGGAGCTTCACTTGTGATGAGTTGTACTCCACTTTTCAAGAACATCCAACCTAAAGGAAAACTGAGATACTAAGAACTACAAAAAGGGTTTCAAGTTGATAAATTTCGCCAGAGATTTTTATTCAATTTTCATTTCAAACTTCAACAAGCTACATCAATACTCAGCAATTTTGGGCCTAAATATAACCGTATTCAAGGGAAAAAACTTGAAATTCAATTAGGGCTTTGCATTCAATAAACCTTTTGACCTAATTTTTTAAGAATTGTATTCAATAAAAGGCAAAAGCTCAATTTTTTGCAAAGAGTCTAGCATTTGACATATTGTTTCTCAAATTCTAGCAAAACCCGCAAAACAGACGGCATTGTGAGCAACCCTACGGATTGCCCTAGACCCAAATTAGGTCATGAAAGAACCAAGCGAGAGCGGTGCAGAAGCAAAATCAGACATGTATAGAAAATCCAAAACAGGGTAGCCTTCAATTTGACAAAAATCCCAAACCGGCAATCCAAATAAAAGAGCCCATAGAAATATCACACTACGAAACAACTCGAAAATCCTAAATCGAAGTAGAGCAAGCACAACAATCAAACAAATTAACAGAAAAAAGAGCGACATGCCTGGTACATGGTGGGGCCTATTGGCATGTGTTTTGACGTAGTCCTCATTATCAGAGCCAAACAGATCCTTGTCCTCCTGCACCGCCTCCTCATCGTCGTTATAATTGTAATTAAGGTTACTGTGGGTGGAAGACCTTACTTCACCATGATTATCGTCGTTCTCATCTTCCTGGTTGCTGCTGCTACTGCGATCGGATAATGACGAGGATGCAAATGAGGAGACGGAGGAGGAGCCACTTGAGGACAGAGGAGGAGAAAGACGATGGAGAAGAGGATGAGCTTTGTTGCTGCGGCATTCTCTTTCTTTTTGTTATACATGTTTAAGAGACTTAATTTTTTTAAACGAAATATTTTAGCAGAAACATGATTATTATATAATTAAATTAAGTTTTTAAATATTATACCTTTATAACAGGTAACAAGTAACTAAAACCTGTCTAATAAGTTGCAGGTAATCGTAACCTGTATATCAGGTTGGGGAGTTCTATCATTAGTCTTAATTGTAGGTGACTAATATTAGTCACCTATCATTCTAACCGTTAGATCTAATGCATATGATCTTAGCCGTTTAATTTTTCTAAAAATTAAAATATATTTTCTTAGTTTTTTTTAAGTATCCATCAACACTATATTTTCAAAATTTAAACTCAAAAATAAAATGACAAATTTCAATAAATTGATGAGTTTTTGTAATTTTTTTTTAATTTTCTTTATTCCTAAATAATGTAAGGAGTAAAATGACATCCATATTGCTTATATTTAGTTATTTCTATAAAATTTTTATATTTTTTTCCTAAAAATACATTATATAACCATTAAAATTCTAAAAATACATTATAGTAATTAGATATGAATTACATGACATAATTATTTATTTTAATTAACAAATTTATTTATATTTATTAAATTATGTAAATATTTCATAAAAATATCTGCTTGAAAAATTAAATAAAGTGAATATTATATATTGATTTAAAGTTAAGTATAAAATTATATCATTTAGTTATAAGCTAATTGAATAATTAAAATTAATTTGTCCATAACTATGTTCATAACTTTATGTTAATCAACTTTCGTTAATTAAATTAATAATAACATAAAGTATCTAAGATTATAATATATTTATTTTATATTAAGAAAAATTGATCATTAATCATGTTGTTAAATTTAACATGCATAAAGTATGTACTATATAAGTTGAATCAAAAAATGAGTGTTATTCTATATGGATTATTATTATTATTTATTTTATGTTATCATTATTATTGATAGCATTTTATAAAATATTATTATATAATTATATTTATCTCACATCATAATAATAATGTTGACTTAATAATTAGTTTACTTTTTAGTAAATACGTTTAATTAAAAAGCATCTTAATATGGTGTAAATTTTCAATTAATTTTTTAATAAAATATTTTTGTCTAAAAATAATTTATTATAGTCTTAAAAATATTAAAGGATAAGATTACCTATTTTAGTAATATATATATCTATATAGACACATGGCATTATTTTAAGCTATAACTAATGTTAGTCACCTACAATTGGTAACTAACCATAGAATTCCCCTATCAGGTTACAGATACTCTAATACAGTACATGACCTAATGTTCATTTTTTCCCTACCTGATAATAGACAAACCCTTAATAGATTTGGCCCATTAATTAAATAACTAGGATTAACTAATATTAAATTCAATAGCATATATTTCTAATTAATATTTGTTTTATCTCATTATTAAATTTAATTATTTTTCAGTAGTCCTCTTAGACTCAAATTCTATATTTATATATATATATATTTTTATCGTAATTCATAAATATATTTTTCTTTTTAACTATTTAATTACTATTATCATTATATTGTTTAACCATATTTTAGATTTTCGCTTATAGATTATTCACACATATTCTTTCATTTTATATTAATACAATAATGTATTTAGGGTTTAGGGTTTAGGGTCAGGGTCATAGGGTTAGGGTTTATGGTTTTAGAGGTTTAGGGTTTAGGGTTTAAATTTTAGGGTTTATGATTTAGGGTCTATAATTTTTTTTTTTGGTAACATACTTATCTAATAATATTGTACAAAATCATAGAATTAGAATCTAAAAGGACTATTAAAAAAAAAAATTGAATTAAATCATGGGTCAAAACAAATATTATTTAAAAATATATAGTGTTAACTTTAATTTTAATTAACTTTAAGTATTTAATTAGTGGGTCAGCCCTTCCATGTGTTTTTGTGGTGAAAGGAGGATTGTGCATCACAATGGCGGTAAGATAAGCATTGTTGTATTGAAAATTAGCCACCTTTTGAAGTTAAAGTGGAATCATGGCCTGGTTGAGGTAAGTTCAAATTAATTCTATATATGCTCTTTCTTTGTGCAACATAAAGTCAGTGAGTACGTTATTTCTTCAAATTTCATGCTTTCTTTTAAACTTTCTTGCCTGTTTGTATAATTTTCTTTTATTTGGATGTTTTTTAGATGAAATGTAATAAATCTGTTACAACTTAAGTATCTTTTCATCATTGTTTTTGGTTATTGATTACAACAAATGTAGTTTTATGCACAATATGCATGATTGGCAATATAAAGGAACATGACTAATTAGGTTTGTTTTTAATGATTTGCCATTGGGCCGATTTGTTGGGCCCATCATTCTCAAATAGTCCATACACTAAACATTTCATCCAAAAAGCCCAATTGAATAAAGCTGAATTCTTATGACGTGTAATTTCGTATAAATTTTGTCACAGAGAGATCGATAATTGCAGTGTGTCCTGAACTGGCTAAACAAATTGAAAGAATAAGGCAGAAAATTGGACCAAAAAAAGGATGGGCAAAGGTAATTTATTGGACCAATGAGCATTTATTTTTCCTACCGAAAAATTTAGGTCCAATTATTTATGAATAAAAATAACATAAATAACTAGTTATTATTGATTCTTTTAATTTTATATTATTCTGCCATGAAATTAGTATTTTTACTTCCATAAAAGTTTCTACTTTATTTAATCTCACTCTCGTCACTCAAAATTTTGTCTCCTTACCTGAATATACCAAATCTTATATATAAACATATTTCAATGTTAAATACATGGGTTAATATAAGGTTTGCTACCTTATTTTTCCGGTAGGTAGTTCAATATTGGTATCATACTAATCATTTATTTCAATTCTGGAACCACAATTTATAATTGGTACCAATTTACTACAATTGGATATGGTCCGTTTATTAATTACTAACGGTGGATCACACGTATCCGTTAATTTTTGGTTTTGGACAGTTATTGACCACTGTTTGTAATTAATAACTCAAGTTCACAAATTGTACAAGTTATTATAAGTTATAGTATCAAAATTAAAAAAGTCATTAGTATATGCGAGAACAAAACTCATTTAAACCCTAATTAATATATATGCATAAGACCGCTGTATGCAGGGGCGGTACTACAGCCACTTGGGTTCGGGAGGGAATTCTGAAAAAGTTATACTTAATATATACTAAAAAATTATTTATATAATAAAATAGCTTAATCGCCCCCAGAAACTTGGATTTTGTACGTTTTTAGCCTATTTTTAGGTGTCTTAATATCCAAATAGAGAAAAATAAATTTAGATTTTTAACCCAATAATTAATATTATACTAAAATAATTAATAATATTTATATTAAAAAAAGACAACATTTATTTATAGAAAATTATAATATTTTGCCCCAAAAAAAAATATTTTGATACCGTTCCAGGTTATATGATATTATAATCAACACTCATTTCATGTAAGAATTTTCGTAAAATATATTGGAGGAAGAACCGAAGAACAGATATATAAGCCGCTTTACAAAAATATATTTCAGAGAGACACTGTTGCGGAGCGTCGTATTCCACAAACAACATCAATTCTGACATTTACTCACAAACTTGAAAACTTGCTATCGATGTTCCGACGTTTGTAGATCAACGGTTAACATATGCATGTGGTTACAAGGCTATGAATTAAAACTTAGATTGGGACGTATGAAGAATGCACTTTTTTCATGCAATCATCCATGCAATTGTTTCATTCCACAATCTGCAGGTAGGTAGATCTTGTCTGGAAGAGTAGTGAAAACTAATTAGTTCACAAAATAACTTTACATTCTTGCATATATGCTCCATCAATGAAATAAAATATTGATTTAGCAATTTGAAAAAAATAATGGACATAAGTATATTTTAAAATAATTTTGTTTTTCCAAATTAAATTATTAGTAGGCCAGGATGATTACACTTGCACCCCTCAACTTAAGGGTAAATACAGTAAGACCCCTTTAACTATTGAAAATTATAAACAGACCTTCTAACCCTAATAAAAACCTAAAAAACTTTACGAAAAATTACAAAATGACTAAATTACCCATAACATTTTGGTTATAATGTTTGCTATACGTGGAATAAGTGAAGTGATTGAGATATTGTCAAGTTAATAAAACATTAGCATCTACTTAGAAATAAGAAAATGACTAATGGCAGAACCTATCTAAGTGTTAGAAGGAACCATAGTCGAGGGGTATCTCTGTAATTTTCAATAGTCGGGGAATCTTGTTGTATTTACCTCTATCAAGGAGTGTAAATGTAATTATCCCTTATTAATATCATTAACTGTATGTAAATTGTAATACATATATATGATCACTTTCTTCTGTTTTTTATTTCAAAAAAAAAAAAAGAACAGGAAAGAAAGATAACGCCACCGGCCCACCAGCCCGCCGTACGTACCTCACCACCTTCACGCCGCCACCCCTCCTCCTATAAATGCAGATCTCACCTCAGTTCTAAAGCGTTAACACTAAACTAGTTGTAAAGCGTTAACACTAAACTATCTGTAGTTTGACCAAAAAAAAAAAACTAAACTATCTGTAGTTTTCTGTGTTAATTTGTGAAAGTCCTCTGTAGGTGAGTTGGGGTGGGGACGCGCGGCGAAGTTGGGTGGCCGACAAGCAGGCAAGAGCACAGCTTAACGGGTTGAATTTTAAGTTTTAACAAGTACGAATTATATCTGCGCTATGCATGTCTAAAAGTCTTTGAAAATTAAAAACATATATAATTCTCTAGTGTCATTAATAATAATAATCTAATTTTTTTTTTGTTTGTAATTTTTCTTTTTGCTTAGAAAAAAAATGATTTTATGAAGATATCTTCACTTATTCCCTATATTCACATAATCACATTTATGATCGAGAGCAAAATACCTTAGGCAGCTCTATTTTGTTATTTAAATTTACGTGTGTTTATAGTGAAATATACTAGACTAAAAAATTTTAATTTTTTGGATAATTACAATTATACCCCTAAAACTAGAGGTAAATATAGCTAATACTCACTCGACTATTGAAAATTACAGAAATACTTCCTTAACAGTTAGGTCTTGTTATTAGATTTATGGCTTATGTCAGCAAAAAAAATTCTACTACGAGAGCATATTACTGTATTTATCTCTAAGTCGAGGAATTATGTGTATTTACCTCTAAGTTGAGGAATTACGTGTATTAATTATCCCTTGTTTAAGTTAACCGTGTGTACGAGTAAAATGGTTATTTCACAAGTACTTTCTGTTAAGTTTTTAAGTCTCCATTAAAATTAAGAGATCTCTCTATAATTTTCAGTAGTTAAGGGGAATAGGAGTCTGATTATATTTTTTTTTTCTAAATTGAACAGGATAATTATAATTATAAAAAAAAAATCCCAACTTCTATTTGAAATTTTGTAAATGCTACGCGTAACGACAAAATATATTATTCTATGGATAAAAGGAAGTTAGAAATTATGATTGAAACTAATTGTGGACTGCTGGGAATTGAATGGTGTGGGACTATTGGATGCCTCCATTTATACAATACAATAATTCACTATGAATCTATGACGAATGTGCTTTTCTTTCTTTTTTTTTTTTTTCAATTATTAATTCGGCTAATCCCACATTGAGGGTCCTTAATTTAGTTTTGGGCTTAGTCACAATTAAAATTCCTGATTCCTCCAGCAAATGTATTTAATGGGAATCCAACTCTTCCTACATACTCAATCTATGTTGCCAACTCATGAGCCACACCACCTTGGTACAAATATGCTTTTCAGCCTTCAGTCATTTCTTCTGCACATCAACTCAATTATCAACCGCCTTTATTAGTCTTTCATTTTAACTTAAACCACAAAATTCGGAATCTGATTTTATTTTATATCTTATATAGTTTTTACTTTTATAAGTAACTTTGAGAATCATTTAATTATTCTTAAACTATATATGGTGGGACAAGTACTTCGTCAACAAGATCCACAGTGAGTCTGTGGTGAGTGGAAAAATCATGCAATTCAATATTCGATCACTTAGTGACTTTTTAATGGGATTTTGACAAACTATAAATTAATTAAACAATAAATTAACAGAAATACAGATAAACTGGATCGGACTAGCTAGCATATATATTTAACATTATCAATTAATGCAGCGATCCCATCCTTCAAATTAAGTTTTCATAATTATAAAGATTGTTAGTAGTTTCTTGTTAAAAGAATTCCAAAATTAAACTATCAGAATAAATATTATATCATTAATTATAAACAAAATCCTATCATCGATCACTATTATATATGCAGCGGAGAATGAAAACCGTAATTGTGACAAAATTAGAATGTTTGCACTAAATGGATACTTGGTATCAAATTCCATAGAGATAATTACACTTAATACTCCCTCGATTTAAAAGAAAATATAGCAAGATTTCATCAATTATTAAAAATTACAGACAGTATTCTCCCAATCCCTAACAGAAACCTAAAAACTTAACAGAAAGTAATTGCGAAAATAACCATTTTACTCTTAACTATCGTTAACTTAAAAAAACAGATAATTACACTTATATGATCCCTTCGACTTAGGGTAAATACAACAACTCGTCATCGAATTAATTAGAGATAAATACAGCAACATGCTCTCAATTTAGGAATTTTTTTGCTGACATAAGCTCTAATCCTAACAATTGAATCTAAGTAATATTAGACGAAATCATAATTGAAGGGATAATTTAGAATAGTCGAAATAGTGTTACTTTCTTGTAATTATTTTTCTCTTTTTTTGAAGATCTAGTTCTCCTTTTCTTTGTAGTAAGTATTAGTCCACGCGGGGAACAATCATCAGATCATTCGTATATGGTGGAAAATTACACACATGTACGTGCATGGGTTATATTTGATATCATATTATTATATATATGTGTGTGAGAGAGGGGGCTTTAGAATAGAACAGGCCAACGGAGATGCACAGGCAGTCAAGTACACGGTGAGACGAATACGACACAACACAAATATGATCATACAAAATATATTGTTCAATCTTTTTATTAAATATGTAGATAAACAATAAGAGTGTCTGATACGAAACAATAATTTTTTTAAAAGTATTTATATATCATGAAGTGTACAGTGATTCACTAAATTGACGTCCCACAATGTTCCTGGAGTAAGCCTAGCTGCATTTGTAGTTGGAAGTATAAGTGCTTCATTGAATTTTGACCTGCAATACAGCAACGTCGTTCAGAGTTATCATATCTTTCATTATTATTGAAATATACATATATATTTTCTAATCTATCCATTTCAAAATGTTGTACGTAATTTTGACCGTAACAGTAATTTCTCTAATCCCAGTAAACTTATACGTTCTTTACACTGTCGTTATTAAAATTCTGACTACCGCAAGGATTTTAGAGAAATATTTTTTATATTTTTCTTTGGTCGGATTAAATATTTTATATTTGATTTTGGCCCGATATGGGTATAGGACAATATTCTGTAAATGTGTTTCAGTCATCTCGTCAGATGTCATAGATGTACGTACAATTTGTTGTCATTTAGACAGAGATAAACTCATGATTCATTGATTCAAAAAAGAAAAACTGATCATGATTCATTTCTTCGCACATGTCATTTTATATCAGTATCGGCCTTTATAATTAAAATAAGGATAAGATGTTGACAATGTTAAATATTATCAAGTAGTTGAAGGTTTTATTTGGGTCTAGCTACCAAAAAAAGAAGCTATTATTTGTATAAAATTATAGTGATATTTTACTAACAAGAAAATTGAAAATTCGAGACGCTAACTAAGTTTTAATGAGAATTTTGGATTTTCTTTTTAAAAAAAAAGATCCCTCGAGACGAGTGGAAATAAATTAACTTCTACCAGTAATAACAAATTAGTTACAAGTAAAATATGGAAGCATGCGCAACCCAAAGGTAGGCATAGCTGCATTCCTAGCTAAAATGTGAGCAATTTTATTTGCATCACGACGAACAAAAGTAAATTCAAGTTCAGAAAAAGAACTAGTAATCCAACGAGTATCTGATATTAATATTCCCTAAATACAAAGAATTAATCTTCCTGAGAACTCTGAAGTTTGAGGATAAGAGAAAGACAATCGCCTTAAAAGACAACTTTCTGCCAACCGAAATCTCGAGTCAAATTCACCGCAGACAAGCATGCAAACCCAGGGTCAGGCGACATCGCCCAACCAAGACAAGCCCCTAAATGATACCCTTGACGCAACTCCAACCCCTACCTCCCGAGAATGATCTCAAAAATCGCCGCATTAAATTGAGTTTAAACCAACTAGACGACGGGTACGTAAAGCCAACGGTTTGGCGCCGAACGCTATGCTCGAGTCTCTGAAACTGCCGAAGCATTAAAGAATGAAGCTCTGTAACTCCGAACAAATCCCGCAACCTCCTGAGCTAGGGAACCGAAGCACACCTTCCGCATTTTTCTTGTTTCTATTTCCCCAGATGGCCCAAAGTGTGGTCAAAAACCTGCTCCGGTCCTCAACCTCCAGCGAGGCCAGCAACCCCCCTCAGGCCCCCTCCAAAAATGATCAGGCCGTAGCTCCTCAATCAAGCTCCACCGAATATCAGCCAACGCCCGCCCAAACTTGCGTCGCAAATGGACAATATTCAATCAATGCATGCACCCGGTACGGTTAACGGGGCCATTTTGAGTCAAATTAGTATCCGGAATTTGCATTCCCTTTCACAAACTGAGTATTCAATTAATTAGTAATTATAGTATTTTCACTACAAAGAAAATGATATTAGTGATTAAATATTTAGGGTTTAATTAATCATGGCCGGATATATAACCCCCAACTTTTGGTGGATTATATATGCATATTGTCTCCCAATCTTTGAATCGGCGTGACTTCCAGTACCCCGACGCCTTTAATTTCATTTTTTTTGTTTTTGTTTTTGTGCAAACCTTTTCAATTTGTGGGTATACATCCCTTAGAGTATTTTCCAGCAGAATTAATTCAAGGACTGTTTCTTCTTTCATAGTTTATGATTATCCATTTCATACTTTACAAGAGCCTAACATAATTTTTGAGATTTTAATTAACCTCTATACTAAAATTCAGAACTATTTTTATCCTGCATGTGCGTCTGATCCTTGTGACATAAACCAAAACATAAATCACGAAAATTGTGTTAGAAATTTTGTATAAATATTCGCAAATCGAAAATTTTTATTCCTCAAAATTAGAGAGAATATTAAATTTTTTATTCCCAGTACTCATTTAATTTTCATAAACTGTACCAACCAATATTAAACCTATGCTATAAACAAGTCCATCTTGGGTTGAAATTAAGTTTGAATTTCTTGTCGTATTTCTTGTCGTCCAGCAAGATAGCGCAAAGGAAAAATTGCAATTTTGGTCAATTTGGATAACAACTTTATTATTTATGATTCAGATATAATTTTTTTTGAATTTTGGGGACAAATTGTTGTGGCGCTGACTTTGACTCTTGCCGGAGTGAAACCGGTGATGACTCAGCCCGCCATGTCAGCGCCACCTATGAAAATAGAAAAAAAAAATTAAACACGTCAGAAAATTTAATTTTTTGTATTTTTTTTCGGAATCGGACGTATGATATGTCGAATCGACCATCTCGACGAGACGAACACAACCATACCATTATTCCGGTGGTTTGAGCAGCGGAGGCGGCGCATCGGAGCTCGGAAGGTAGCGCACGCCGGAGCTCCTCGTTTCCCACGTTCCGGCGACATTTGACTGCGAGCATGGCACGGGTCCTGACCGGTTCGACAAGAGGAGTCCATTGGTGGCAGTGCCGATGCTTGATTCGTGGAGACGGCGGCGCTACGGGCTTTTTTCAGTCGACGGTAGAGGAGCTTATTCCGGCGGTTCCCGGTGGAGGCACAGTCGCGGACAACCAAGATCTTGACCGGCGTAGCGAGATGAAGATTTTGGTGGTGGTCTCGCTCCCTGAAACGACCGGACGACGGCGTTGGGAGGAGCGCGCGGCAGAGCAGTGGTGGCGAGTGGTGGTCTGGCCAATTCCGGCCACCATTTTCGACGGGCTTTATATGATTTTCAATGTCCTCTTCGTGGGTAAGTCAATTTTGAAGTCAATTTCAAATTTCGGTGAGCGGATTTTCGTTAATTTTAAATCTTGGAATTTTTGGGTTTCCGCTTCGGAGTGGAATAACTTTCCGGTAGAGAATCGAATTGGGAAACGGAGTTGAGGGATGTGATGGGCTCGACGAGAGGAACGTCTGGGTATAAGGGTTTGACCACCTTAAAGGTAGTCCGGCGGTGGCAGGCGGCGGCCGGTGGTGGCAAGTGGCGGCCGGCGGTGGCACCTTATTGGGAAAATTGTAATGAATTGTGATGTGTTTTTTTTTTTTTTTTTTAATAAAAATTTCATAAGTGGCCCTGATATGGCGGGCTGAGTCATCGCCGGTTTGACTCCGGCGAGAGTCAAAGTCAGCGCCACCATAATTTGTCTCAAAAATTCGAAAAAAATTATATCTGAACCATAAACAATAAAGTTGTTATCCAAATAGACAAAAATTGCAATTTTTCCATTCGCAAATCAACAAAATAATATTTTAAGTTACGAACCGCGTAAATATAAATGAAACGCAAATAAATTCAACTTATCTTTCACAAGACCTGTATTCAATCTCGATCGTCTTAGCTAGCTAGCTAGCTAGGCTGAACACTCCACTTCAATTTCTATCTTAATTAAGTCCAAAAAGTGTATATAAATTTAATTTCGATGACGATTCTAATTTCTCTCCATATATAATAAGTACTTTAATTTAGAGATAATGCCATTAGTACATTAGGACCCAACTATTATTTTTAGAACAGCAAATTAAAGTGACACAAAAGGAATAAATACAAAAAAAAAAATACTAACTCGATCTATTTAGCGTTTTTGGGACAATAGGTTTTCCCTTGACAAAATAGTCAAGTATTTCAAAAAAAGTAGCAATTTTGGCGGAAAAACAGTAAACCATCTTAAATACCAGATGGTATTCAGGGATCACGTGCTGATCACAGGAAGTATTCAGAGTGATTTATTGTTTTTTTGGCAAAAAAATTCTAAAATTGCCATTTTTTTTTAAATACCGAACTATATTATCGAGGATAAAACTATGTACTGTCCCAAAAATACTTAATAGTTGGAGTTAGTATCTTGTTTTTTATAATTTTCCCTGACACAAAATTAAAACTCAGTGAGGGAACATGACATGCATTATCCCTAACTTTTATGCCTTCGAAAGTATCTTGTGACCTAAAATTAGGCCTATGATGATCAGTCTACCTTTAGATGTTATTATTTTCTTGTGAAACCTATAAGGCTAATGTATTAAGTATTTTAATTTTAATTCAGGCATTTAATTTTCTTCAATGTTGTAAGAAAAACCAAATCGGCATTTTCTAGGTCCTAGTACAAGACGCAAGCATGCTTCACAAGAAAAAGGTCATCTCAATCATATTTTCAATTAAAAAATTACATGAACTATCTTTAATTTTTCTTGTTAAGTTTAGATTTTACCCCAATAATAAAATGATAAATAATTAAATATTAAACATGAACTTCTCCTCGTTTTATTTTAACCTCGACGGCAAAAACATTAATTAGATTTTGATTTGTTAAATCCTATGAAATATGGATACGGATACGGCGACACAGACAAGACACGACATGAATACGGCGACATAGATTTTTTTCGACATTTTACGCTAGAGAAGTGTCGGACACAACACGACACAACATGATAGGATTTTAGGAGTGTCACATCTTTAATTAGTGCTATGTCATGTTCATTTTAAGCCATAATTATATCCAGTAGTCGGGTTTCATGAGTAGTATTAGATCATTAACATGAAATGTTTTCCTTTTTAAAAAAAATAAGCTGGCCATGCTGATGCCGTAGGATATATTTTTAATCAATGAGTGAAAAGTTCTCTAAAAAATAATTGTGCTATATATATATATATATATATATATATATATAATGTTATTATATTAAATATTAATTACACCATCCCACAAAAATGTTACAGGAGTACGCAATAATCAGATCCTCAGTTCTTACAATTAAAGAAGATCGTAATTAATTAAGAATTAAGTACTTAGAATAAGGAAAAAAAAAAGTGTAACTTAATTATGGTTTCTCATGCACGGAGGATCATCACAAATAATGCTGTCAAAATCCAAACATTAACCCAAAAGATCTGTTGCAGACAGCACAAGATCCAGCATTTAAAATAATAAAAATCTCTTATATATATCACAAGAAACCTAAAAGAAAGAAAAGAAAAAACTCAAATTGCTATCATATTTCTTTCCAGACGTAGGGCATGCAAAAAAGCCGCAACTACATTACTAGCTAGCTAGCTAGCTCACAACTACAAAAACATAACCCTAACAAATTAAATTGCAACTTGGCCAAGTATTGATTTTGATGGCATACCAAACCTTTTATATAAACACCACCAAAAGAACCCTAAAAACACACACCACACTATTCAATATCCATCCATTTCTTCCAAGAAAATGTCTTCTCCTTCTCAAATAACCCTCATCACCCTTATGCTTTTCATTCTCCTCTCATGTTCTCCTGCATCATCCTCTTCTCCGTTCAAAAAACTCTATGCTTTCGGTGACTCCTATACCGACACGGGCAACACGAAAACCTCGACAGGTCCCACAGCCTTCAACTATGTCTCGAATCCTCCTTACGGCACCACATTTTTCCACCATCCCACCAATAGATACTCCGATGGCCGAATAGTCGTCGACTTTCTTGCCGAAGCTTTATCGTTGCCCTTTTTGCCCCCGTATCGAAACCCTAAAGCCGACCAATCACACGGCCTCAGCTTTGCGGTTGGTGGGGCAACGGCGATTCGGCATGGTTTCTTTTCAAAAAACAATATCACATTTAACCTTGTGCCTCAGTCACTTCAAACTCAGCTTATGTGGTTTAACAAGATCATGGGGAGCGCAGCGTGCAGAGATTCCAAAACTACCCCTAAAGAGTGTAAAGCTGCGCTCGGTGATGCCTTGATTTGGCTCGGGGAAATTGGAGCCAATGACTATACATGCAGCCTCGGATCTACTCTTTCTAGCAAAACCATTCAAAATCTTGCCATAAAGAGTGTCATTGGTTTTTTGCAGGTGAAAATGACTTTATTGTTTTGCAGACTGTTCTCTATTATGCAGTGGTATATCATAATATTGCATGAAAAATGTAGATATCCTGTCACGTAATGTTTAGCTCACATGACTGAATTATGCAGCGGGGAAGTCAGAATTTTAAATTAGCAATCCCTGAAAAATATAAGTGGAATACTTTGTTTTCATAAAAAAAATTCTCAGTTAACTGACCGTAACAGTACTGTCATGTAACCATCGTCCAATTTTCAGGGTGCTTTTTGTAATTTCAAAGTTTGGGTTTGTTTTTTTGTGTAAAACGATCGAACCCTATTTATAATACTCCCAAAATGATATTAGATTAATTTTCTCTTTTAATTTATTACATGCAGGCATTGTTGAACAAGGGAGCAAATTACATAATTGTCCAAGGACTACCACCAACTGGCTGCATAACATATTCCTTCGCACTTGCTTCGCCTGAAGACCGAGACGAGATGGGCTGCGTCGCCACCGTGAACCGGATGGTTGCCAGCCACAACGCCGCCTTACAAGTCAAACTCGGCATTCTGAGGAAACAATACCCACAATCTGTCATTCTTTTCGCAGATTACTATAATGCCCACCTCACAGTTTTTAAGAATACCAAGAAATATGGATTCAAAGAGCAGTTCAAAGCTTGCTGTGGATTCGGCGGCGGTCCGTACAATTACAACATTTTCAACCCCTGCGGTTCTCCTTCCTCCAGTTCTTGCCCTAACCCTGCCGAGTACATCAACTGGGATGGAGCTCACCTCACTGAAGCTGCTAACAAGGTTATAACGAATTCTTTTGTTAATGGGACTTACTGCAGCCCGCCGTTTCATTATTTGTTGAGGAAGAAAATGCAATCTGGTTGAGGAAGAATTGGATTTCATCATTTTCGAGAAACTTTATTTAGGGTTTCTTCCATTAACTACTTTCATTAAAAATTTATTAATGGTCGCTTTGATTTGTCTGAGTAAGTTTGCTAGTTGGGTCTTTATCTTCTTTTGGAATGTAGAATGAAACTTGGACTTTAATTTGCTACTGTTTTTCTCAATTATGGATCAATAAATGTCATTGACTTATTTGCTTCTTTTTTTTTTTTTTTTTCTGAATTAATCAGTATTGACAATTATTTGTTTCATATCCATTATTGGTTAGATGAAGTTAGAATTTACTCGATCAACCAGTTAACTGCATGCCTCTGCGAAATTAGGTCATCAAGTTAAAATTCATGTGTTGCACTTACACTTTGGTGGAGTTACACACCAACTAATTCAAACTAGAAAATTAACGGAACTAACTAACGGTTGACCGATCAAGAGACTAGAATGTTAAAAATAAAACAAGAGGGACCTATGTATAATATATCAATCTATGAGGACTCCTACATAATTCTCCCTTTAATTTAAATAGGTTCATATTCATATGTCAAAGAAAGACTTACATTAATACTAGTACTACTATACTAATTCTTCTATATATACATTTCAAAAATAAAATAAAAAGTTAATGGGCTAATTTGATTTTTCAAGTAGTTATGATTCAAGCTCAACTTACCAAAACACTCAAATTTAACATGAGTTCTGAATTCTGATCGAGCGGACGCATTTATAAGCTTATTTTGCACCCAACTTATCTTAATTAAAAACAAAATATACATGAATATAAGAAATTCATGAATACAATTTAAATATGTTATTGAATTTTATTCTTTTGTTTTTATACATGTTTTACAAGTGTTTTTTATTTTAAATTTATTTTAGATTTCAACTAAGGAACAACTGATAATAAAATATATGCAACTTTGGTAATTAAGTTGTCATCCCTATATTAACTGAACACCACCAATGATGTGGCTTCACAGTTTCTGTTATACTTGTACGTTCAATTTGAGTATTTTGGAATAAGAAGAGTTATATATTTTACTGGTCTGATTTAACACTAAGCACATAAATATAACTTTAAGAAAAAAAAAACTAATGAAGCTCGTAAAGGTGTTGCTTACAACATAATTTTGCACTTTCTTTAAAAAAAAAAGTAACATATTTCATCAAAGTGAAAATATCCATACTCCCCCACAAAAAAAAAAAAAGAAATATTCATACTAAAGATCAGTTAATATAGTGGGATGGGATACCAAATCCTTTAAATGAGATCTAAGTTTGATCAAATTTTAAATTGTGTATGAAATAATTGAATTTAGAGAATAAATTCCAATTGGATCGCTCAAGTACCCGAACACCAAAAAATTGGGGTGAAAAAAAAAAATTCCATATATACGACCATACCCTATGTCTATGTGTGGTTTTACGGTTGAATGAAAAGACACCTCATTCAATTCGTTTCTTTTCAGTACATGCAGATTATGCATTCATTTATTGTTGTTTCAGATTAGATTTTATTTATTTTATACATTGGGGTAGGTGGTAAAGAAGTGTCCTTCTCCAAGAATATATCTATTGATTGTACAACAGTTGATTTAACAATTCAGATGACAAAGATAACTTCTATAAACAGCAAAAAAAAATTGTTACTTGAATTTCTACAATTAAAAGAAAAATCCTACAATTCTACTTTTGCTTTTGTTTTCAAATCTGGAACATATATATTGTTGTGTACCGTATAAATATTTCTGCTTAAATGTTTTAGGAAATTTTTGCATTAAATTAATATCTTTTTGTTAGGTATAAGTAATACTGAAAATTCTATAAACACATATATATTGTTTAAATAACACTATATTTTCAAAAACTATCGACCCCACTTTAGTCATTTCTTGTACATACTCAATAAATACAAATATAGTTTCAAAAAAATAATAATAAACACAAATATACAATCGATATTAATTGTATTTTTTAATTTTACTTAGCTATTGAAAATGTGATAATATGGAATTTATTTTATCAGTAATTCTTATGCTGAAAGTGATTTGAAAAGGGTAAATATTTAAATCCGAAGTTTAATTTTTAACTATTAATTATAATATATATATATATATATATATATATATATATATATATATTTCTAATATTTAATGAAATAAAAAAAAAGCTATTTAATGAAATAACACTTAAAACTCTTCTGCTCATTGCCAGTTTCATTAAAAAAATAATAAACTATTTAATGAAATAACACTTACACAAAGCATATGTATAAATCAAAATAAAACAGACAAACTTAGACATTTTCTTAAATATATCAAATTTTTTTATCTCCAACATGCCGTGAAATAAAATTAAAATGTCCCCATAGAAATTATATATATTATTGCGTCTTAATTTTATTTTTGGTGTGCGTTATATTATTACTTATTAAGAGATCTGGTTGCAGCAGTAAATGATCCTGACTAAATTGTTGAGAATTGAAAGCTATTTGCCCCCACTCAAAGAAAGTATGTCTCCATTAATGGATACAACAAGGGCTTATCCATCAGATCATG
The DNA here is from genome assembly GCA_958496215.1 of Verbena officinalis. Classification (NCBI taxonomy): domain Eukaryota; kingdom Viridiplantae; phylum Streptophyta; class Magnoliopsida; order Lamiales; family Verbenaceae; genus Verbena; species Verbena officinalis. The sequence continues at coordinate 7,420,533 of OY292385.1, forward strand.
TCATTATTGCATGATAGGCTTCTTCTCGATCAATTTCACATTTACTTATTATTCAAACCATTTAGACTGTAATAATAAACGTGATAACAAATACGAACACAACGATAGGGACACTACATAGTATGAATTTTTTTTTACATATTTTGTATTAAAAAAGTATCAAACAATCTATATATTGTTACTAGTGTTCAGTTGGTCTAATAAAATGAGGTATTAGATCATCATTTGTAGAAAGTTTAAGATTCAAAACCTAAATTGTGCATGGAATAATTGGGTTGAGAAAATCGCCCAAAATGGGTCCAAAACCAAAAAAAAAGAGAGAAATCTTCGTATTGCTGGAAGCCCAATTTTCATTATTTTCAATACTGGCCCAGACGCCTTCCACTATGGTTGAGCTTGGACATAAACGAGCCCAAGTGCTGAAGTGAATGTGATCGAAAAAATTGCATATTTAGTTTTATAAATTGGTTTATTTATCAATTTCGTCCAGCAGTTTGATAATTCGCAATATTTATCTCATAAAGTATAATTTTTTACAAATGTAGTCTTGGATGTCAATTTTCGTTAGTTTTTGAAATGAATAAGCATGTGTTGCGTGCGTGCACGTTAATTCTCCAAATTGTGGGAAAATTACACGGGCAAAGTCTAGTTTAGAGAAAAAATTGGGTTTATGTTAACATTTTATAAGAAAATTAACACTTGAAATGACAGATATTTTTCTCCAAATCAGACTTTGATCGTGTAAATTTCCTCCTAATTTGAAGTGCTAACGTGCACGCACGCTAAACGTGCTTATTCCTTCCAAAAACGAACGAAAATTGGCATTTGAGACCATATTTGCAAAAAAATTACAATTTATGGAACGGACATTGTAAATTTTAAATTTATTGGGACGAAATTGACAAATTAACTACCTTATCGAACTAAATCTGTATTTTTCTCAAATATGATCCATCCAATTTAATAAGTCATAAAATCACATTGTCTCTGGAACTTGCATAACTTATACTAGTATCAAACCAATATAAGAATATTAAATAAAAAGATGACAAAAAAAAAGAGTAAAAAGAAGATGAATCGCACACCCAAACCAACCATTGGAGTTTGGCTCAATAGCCACTAGATATTACTTCAGCGTGGAGGTTTGGATTCGATTCCTTACAATGACAAAAGTCGAATTATGTGTGTTTAAAAAAAATAATAAAAAAAAATCACACACCCAAACCCTGGTTGGGCTAAATCCTCTAAACCCGATAAATTATATAACTGGTTTATTACACTTGTCATGTGATTGATCACTCAAATCACATGCCTACTTCTTTCTCATTGGATTCCTCTATATATTGAATTGAAAAGTATATTGACTTTAAAAAAACTGCACATTGCTCCACAAATTTTTCAGCTTTTTTTCCATTTCACTATACAGCATTCTGAGTTAGCTCATATCAAGTACTCATAATAAACTAAGAAGAGCTCATCAGGAATATCTTTAGGCAACTTGTTTATATAATTGTAAAAGCGCCAAATATCTTGTTTTGAAAGTGATTCCTGATCGATTACATCTCCACCGCCTGTGAGAACCCACAAATCCCCTGAATTAACACGCTTTATGCTACCCCGGCAAAACGGGCACGATTCCGACCTCAAGTTCCTGCAATAAAGAACTTCGCTTTATATGTATCTTTTGAAAATAACAAGAATTTAGTATATAAAAATGAAAATTTAAGTGCACGAGCAAAATGTTTTGAGATCAGATTAGGAAATAGGAAACAAAGCAAAGGTTACCAGTCGTGGTAGCAGTTGATGCACATTGCGTGGCAGCAATTTGGCAAGACCATTTTCGTGCATTTCTCTAAGCAAATTCCACATTCGTCGTCTCTCTCTGAATCAACATCTGAGTGCTTATAATTGTCTTCTGATTTCTTTCTTATGATTATATCATAGCTATGGATTTCATCTTGATAATTATCTAGCTCTAATGAGATATCGTATAGCTGCTCAAGAGATGGTAATATCACAGCTGCAAAATAACAAAGTTAGAAGTAGATAATATAACTGTGGGATAATTACAGCCAGACCCAAATGTATGGACTAAATACAACTAGTTAAGATATGGATAATTACATTTACACCCCCTCAACTTCAGGGACATTAAAAGAAACCCAGTCCTTACTTTATAAGAAAATTCGACTTTTAAAAATGACCAACTTACCCCTTTGCCTTAGAAACATAAATACAAAAGAAAAGAAAATATCGTGGTAGTACAAACATTATTAACCACAGGGGCAATATAAGATTTTTATTAAAAAATTATGGTGACGTCAGCAAATTCTGTTAAAAAGAGTTTTGGACCAACTGTAAAACAGGTTCAGACCTCAAGGATTTAAATGTAATTTTCCAAACCTCAGGGGTACTGGCTGTAATAAACTCAGAACCATGCTCCAAAATGGATTTATGCAAGTAAGTTATATGCTATATAGTCAGAATGTACAACATGGTACCATATATCAAATGCAGGAGAGTACAACTTGCATACCGTAGAATTGCCCAATGGTTGCTTTTCTACCATGAGAAGGAAACTTCTGCTTACTGTCGAGATGCACCTGAAGAAGATAATTATGCCAGTTAGTTTTTAACAGATATTCAAAAAGGATTACTTGATTAATCGTTTAAAGACAAAGTACATAGAGAATCCACCTTGTAAACAACTATATGGAAAAGATTTAGATAATTTGGGAGTAAGCACGTGCAAGATAAGTCGAACCATTGCAATAGAAATATAAATATTGGTGCCAAGTGATTGTAGACCAGTTTCATTTGCAGACACGCACCGCCCTTAGCTCTCGAAATAGAAGCCGCCCTGAAACGATCAATCAGAGTCCGTTAAGCTCCATGTAAAAACACAAGGCAGAAACTAAAAGAAAATGTTCTATTTTTTCTTATTTATGGAAGTGTTATTAGAATTTCTTTCTTGTTTTTACACAAATACAGTGAATACATATCTTTTTCCTCAATTACAGCAAGCATATATAGAAACTGAGTTAGTAAAAAAAGCATAAATATTCAAATTTTCTAATTAAAACTATAACTTCACTACTTCAGGATGTCAGAAGCATAATTAAGGAATCCAATTTGCACATTCACAAAGGCACAGCAGACAATAGAACAACTGAACAGCAGAACAAGGCTTCATTAAATAGTGTTCATGAATTATTACTATATGTCAACGGGACGTCCATTAAAGAACATAAGATTTCAACATTAATTGAACAACCAGTCATAGAATGATAGAATATAATCCACAACTTGCACAAAGTACATTCATATAATTGCAATCTAATCAGAAAAAGCTGTCTTTATCACCTTATTCTACAATACTAAACAGAATTCAACCCAAAAAAGGATAAATATTAACACAAACATTTCCACCAGAATTAGGCATCCAAGACTGCAAAAATTCAAACATGAAAGCACCAAAATGTTGAAAAATACAAACTTCACCAAAAAAATACTCAAGAAAAATCAGCAATAAACATAAAAAGAGAGAGAGAAAGAGAAACCCACAACATATTAGCATGCTGAATATCAGACTCAATGCACTTGAGAGATTCTTGGCAACAAGGAGCCTTATCAAGCTGATAATAATCCATAATCCCAATTCCTCAAAGATTGCAGCTTTTTCTCTTTCTGGGCTTCTGCGTTTTACGTTTTTTGGACAAACAGAAAGAGAATCAGAACAAAAGGGTCTATCCCAAAATTCAGAAGAAAGCGAAAATGGGTTCTTAAAGCAAGATGCTGCAATGAACTTTTTCTGTTTAGTGCGCAAGACTGAGTTTTTTAGAAGTTCTTTTAAAGTGAAGAGAGGGAGCGGTCTAGACTCTACACAGAGTAGGCGAAGTTGCCAAAGCGAGAGACCAATTCAATTTTAGCTCCTAAGGAAGAAAAATAAATTTAAAAAAAAAAAAAGCAGATAAGAAGAGGAAGAGAAAAAGGGTTGATTTGCCTGATCTTTGATTGGTTTGTTTGCAGTTAAACAATAAATGATTTTTGTTGACTATGCTTTTGACAAAAATAAATAGAAATGTTTTAAACTTTTATGGAAAATAATTTAAAATAATTTGATTATATTAGTTGTCTGCTTGTATTTGCTGATGACAGATTTCACTTTTGTTTTCCTCTTAATGACAAAAAAGACAAAACTTTTAAAATTTTGTCTTGATCTTTCTAATACTCAGACGATATCTTTTCTTTTATGAATAATTAAAACCATCTTAATTTAGTAGGCATTAGCTTCAATTTTTCAGAAATGCATTAAAACCGGAGCTATTGTTTTTAATATATATTTCTAAATGTAAACATAACGTTTATATGACGAATTACTGGATTTCTTTCTGTATCTATTATCGTTACAATTAATAAAAGCTGGTGTTTCATTTCAAAATTTGAAATGATTTTAGCTAATAAAACTAATATAATTATTGCGGGGACAGTCACGTATTTTTTTGAGTATAAAATGTTAAACTTTTCGTGGTGAACATATGGCTTCGATGTGAATTGATTATGAAATCATGCAGTAAAAAATTAAAAAAATATGTTACTTGAATTTGAATTATTAGTAGGCATATCGTAAAGGTATGATAAGTATGAAAATATATCATGTCATCATAAACACAATTTAAACTTTTATAATTGGGGGATGTTCTTTTCTTTTTTTTTTTTTTCCCTTTTTGGTAATTTAAAGGTCGAAAAAGCAGAACCAAACCAATATACTTTCGGGGTGTGTCAGCTACTGCTTTTAGAGAAGTTAAAAGTTGAAAAAAAAGTGGAATAATAGAAGAAGGAAGTGATTGAGAAAAAAACACAACAACAAAAACACTTGAAGTGTTGGAAAGAAAAATTAAGAAGCAAAATGATTTAGAAGTTAGAAACTGAATAAAGCAAAAATTGAATGTTCGGAATCCAAATTGCTAAAAAAAAAAAAGCACTTTTTTTAGAACACCCTTAATTGTAAGATTTGTTGACAAATAAGTTGGCATACATCTACCACATGAAGTTAAAATAGTCACAAAAGTTGTTCGCTTAGCTCAACCTAACTCCTTCTAACCTACGAGTAACATCAACTCTGTAAATGCACATGGACTTATCCACAGCTTGAAACCTGCATTCGTCTCCAGGCTTGATGTTATTTTGCTGGCAAAAGTTTTCCCAGTTAGCAGTAAATGCTTTAATAGAAAAAATTTCACGGTAGATAACAGGCCAAAGCCTCTTGATTGAAGTTTTCAGATAAACAACCTTTCCTTGCACTCTCTGTTTTCTTCCCATAGTTAACGGAAACGGAATCGGTATAGGCAATTCCTGTACAAATATGGCCAACAGAAATATAAATATCACTACGAATTGCTGAAATATGTTAAAGTTACACTGACACCCCCTGAGTTTTGAAACTATCTTACAATTGGGTTCAGCCATTATGTTTTATAAATGTTTGTGCTGCCATGAACTTTTCTTTTTGTATTTATTTTTCCAAGGTAGAGAGGTAAGTGGTTGATCATTTCCAAACAAAAAAAGTAAGGGTTCTTTTAGGAGTTTTGGATGTCCATTAAGTTGAGTGGGTGTAGATGAAATTATCCAAACCTCAGGGGTATTAGCTGTATTGAGGCCATAACCAAGGGGTCTAGCTACAATCATTCCTATTTAAAGCGAGACTTTTTAGCTCTCATCAAAGAAACTTGTAGTCGGTTAAAACTGAAACAATTTCGAATGCACTAATTGAAATATGAAATTGAGTGGAAGTCGAGGAAATCTAAAGATTTTAAAGAGGATTGTATCAGTTTGAAGTTTGAACAAACCCGAAGAGAAATTTATGCAATTTTGGAAAAGAAATAGGGTTTAATAATTGCCATTTAACTGAATAATGCGATAAGCAAGGCCAAAAATGAACATAGTCAATAAATAACATACCAGGTAAGATTGCGTTTTAACTTCTGCAGAAAATGAAATGAGAGCATCATCAGAAGATACATCTGGTTCAGCTTTTACAACTTTCTTCATCATAATTGGCTCTTTTCCTGCATCTTGTAAATAAATTTTACAGATAATTAATATAAAGGAAAATAATTCCCACAATTGTTAAAAGAAGTACAACAAAAACGCACCACAGGAAACTGTTGGAAAATTTTTAACATCCTTTCCAATCTCGAAGCGCTCTCTCTTAATAGAACGTATGCCTGTTAACAATTTGGGAACCAACAAATGACAATTAAGACAACATATGACCAACTTTAAGTTTCTGGTTAATAACACTGGACGATGTAAGAAAGAAACACAAACCACATGGATTTTTGAGCACTGAACTGGAGACTGAAGATTCACAGAACTTTCGTTTTACAGCATTTTCTCTCTCAGCAATCTTACTGCTACCTATAGAAGGAGTTTCACTACCTGATGTTTAAAACATAACATATGGAACTTTGTGTAAGAAAATTGGAAAACTAGACAGAATCAAGTAGGAAAATTCCAACTTAAAAAAAAAGGGAGATCTACATCTACTACCCCTGAGGTTTTGTGTAACTACAAATTAATCCCTCTTGTTTCAGAAATTACAAATATACCTCTCCTCACTTTGCCACAATTTTAATAAATGTTACATAAGCAATGAAACCTCACGATTCTTTTTGTAATTCATGAAATAAAAGGGATTAATATGTAATAGCACCAAACTACAGGAGTAGTGGATGTAAATTTCCCAAACAAAAAAGCAAAGGAAGGTTCGAATTTATCTCACCATTCTGGAATTTGGGAACATCATTAGACATGCCCTTGCTGAATTTGCAGTTTTCAGATGGTTCAATACGAAATTTCTCACTGAAAGTATCTCTTCCATAGCCAGTAATCCGATTTACAATCAGTTGAGCATCATCAGCCATTGTTTTATTCTGATCCACAGTTTCAGTACAAGAAGAGGCTGCTTTGATTTCACAAGGATTCTCAGATTTGTCATTGACTTGATTTGTATCAACAGCTGCAGGGGCCACATCACCAAAGTCTACATTAATCTGATTTTCCCTGATTTCATTTATCACAGCTATTTCAGCATCAACCCCTGTTGTAGCCTGCTCTGTAGTTTCAGTACAACACCGGATTATATTTGTGTCTAATGCTTTCTTAATAATTTCAGCATTGGGGACTATTTTTGTGTCTAAAGCTTTCGAAACTCTGTTAGCATCAGCTGTTTCGTTCCCCGCCTCCAAATCAAACAAGTCACACAAATTCCGGTTCTCTTCTTGAGGACATCCATCATTTCGGTTTATCATGCAAGTATCCTCCACGTTAATGGCTGGTGTGGGCTTAGCGCCAGAATTCAAATTAGTCTGAAAAGATTCATCTTTCAATACTAATTTTGGGTCTCTCTTATTAGACCTTTTGCTCTGTTGGGATCTTGATTTTCCTATGTCGAACTTTGTTTTCTCACAGCCACATTTTTTGTATATTTGGACAACAAAATGGCTTCCCTCCATATACTGGATAATCAAGAACTGTCCATCTTGCAAACCATGTTCCTGATAAAACTTGTCCCACCCCTTCGTAAATGACAGTTTATCATTAACATAAGACAATTTTATAAGCCATGTTTTCCCATTTGAATCCTTAATAGGAGTTTCTTTTCCATCCAAGTTCTTCACTTTCCGGCCTAAATGTAAAGGCAGGTACTGCAAGACAATAATAAATCTTACAGAGAGCTAAATCCATACAAAAATTACAGAGAGAACTCAAAATAACAGGAAATAACTGGAAAGGAAGAAAAGGAGAGACTTTATGGTACCAGAAATTTTGAGAAGTCTGTGCCATACATAATTTTAATAAATCTGGAAATAGTTCGAGATGGATTTTCCAGATTTTGGTGAAATGTCTGACTAACTTCAGTGCATTCCTCACATACTACGTGTCTGCTGCGAACCATCTTGTTCTCACCTTGTTAAGATTAGTCACCTAACAATGCCGCCTTATTATATAATGATCAACACAAGAATGAAGAGCACATAAAAACCGTTAGATACTTAAATAGGGTTGGAGAAAAAGTGCTGAAACAAGAACGTATTCAGAAAATTTGTGTGTGGATTTAGTCAACTCAAGTTACTTGTGCACCAAATGTGACCCTAGACCCCATTGAATTCTTAGATTAAAATTTACAGTCACAAATGTGATATTATATTTCATACCTTCCCCAAAAAGATAAACACTGTTTAAAAAAATATTATATTTTCAGTAATAAAAAAAAGGGAACATTCACTGCCATTTCTCTTAAAAAGAAATCATCCAAACACGTTTCATTCTGAAATAAATACCAAGGGTTTCTGAGTGTTTTCAAGAAGATATTCCGAATGAATCCAAGCAAAGCCTATTCAGTTTCCATATCCTGTACTCTTTTTTTCTCTTCTTCGCCGTTCTCTCACAGAACCACAACGAAACACACAACTGAGACACAGATCTTAAGAAAAAACCAAGAAATCAAAGTCAAGGAGGAAAACGAAAGACCAGAGTGGAAAGAGAACAAAACTTTTCAAACAAAAGACAAAATAGTACCAGTTTAGCATGTGGACTGCATGGATCACAAATACAAGCATATAAAAATAAAATACTCAAAAATCTCGAAAAATCCGAAGCAACATTCCGATTCTCTCTACAGCCCATGCATTATAGCTTTGGCAAAAACTAAAGCTTTTAAACATAAAACTTAAAAAACAGAAAATTTCCAAAGAAACCCTTGTATAAGGTCCATAAGCCAAGCATGCACGAAAATCGGCATGGCTACTGAAGAACCCATAAAACCCCAGCCAAAAAATAAACGACAAAAGACAAGAGAGAGAGAAGATAGAGAAAGGGGCCGGTTATGAAGACTCACCTTTGAAAAGGGATGAGTAAACTGCAGACTGAACTCGTGAGAGAGAGAGAATGAGAAGAGGCACTACATATATGCAGGAGGGTTTAAATTTTAATACTAGAGTTCAATTGATTGATTGATGTTAAAAAGGACAGAAATCCTTTCGAATTTTCGTACTCAAGGGTGTTATGTTTGTATCATCAAAAAAGAGTAAGAATCGGCAATAGCTTACAGTGCATTGATTTGATTCTCAGCAAACGGCGGCCTCCTATTGGGTGCAGTTTCTACACGCAACAGATGTACTCTGCCATTGTCAGCATTAACTCCTTTTTAAGCCTGTTCCTCTTCAGTCGCACTTTTGTTGTGGAAGATGCAGTTGGAAACCGGGTCGGAGTCTCGGATCGGATAGTCCAAATTCAAACCCGAATTCTCGTGTAGTTAATGGGGAAGCTGGTATCGAAATAATCGAGAAAGACGATGGATGAGACAGAACAATTCGGGAAAAATCAAAGCAGTTGAGCAAGATTGTGAAGAAGAGGGAAAGACAGGGTAATTTGTGAAATTATCTAAAACCCTTGGGGCGTCTTTATTCAGGGTTTAATCTGTAATCTTTTAACGTGTAGTTGAAAAGATTGAAAATTGCTACAACTCTGTTTTGATTAAAACATCTCTAAATTTTAATTTATTCATGATTTTTGCAATAAATATACCTATGTAAGTATATTATTAATTTGCTTATGTTAATGAATTAAACACACTCCAAGGGGTGAAATTGGAGAAGAAAAAAGTGACAAAACTGACTGCTCCAACTCTCGCCATGAACCACGGACATGGCGACACATATTCCGTAACACGGATGATAACTTCTTTGGGAGTGACCTTGCTTTATAATCCTCTCGATACAAGTATATTTATGTTGTAACTTACGATTCTAAAAGACAAAACTCAATATATAATATACAATCGACAGAATATTAAGGTTACATGTCACACAAACTAACTCAAAATTCCATAAAGAACTGAATTTCCTCATTTAAGATATTTGACCATGTATGGACCTTCAAGCTCATATCCCAACTTTCTATAGTAATGCCTTGTTCCCACACCTGAAATCACAGCTATCTTTGTAGACCTGTGCTCTCTAACTGCAATTCTCTCTGCCTCCTCCATTAATAGTGTACCATAACCTTGGTGTTGAAGTTTATCAGCATCTCGTCCGTGGACTGGAACTGCTGTCCCGTATACGTGCAATTCACGCACTATGGAGCACTTTCCGATCAGTTCTGGACAAGTTACATTGCGTCCGCATTTACGCAGCCGCAATAATCCAACAAGAATATCCTGAAGACAGACAATAATACACATCAAATAAGAATTTATACTAAATTCATCACAAGAATTTGAAAGCATGTGATTTATGTGGTTATTATCCAAATACAGACACATCCCAAGTTCATGAAATTTCAAAAGGAATTGCAAGTTAACGCAACTAGCATTATGTCCCGTTCTAGGATTTTGCATGAAAAGAAATGAAAAAGAAATCTAAAACCATGAACTTGTTTGGTTGTTAAATAAAATAATGCTCAAAATGATTTTTCGAAAATTCAGAAGAGATGATGAGAATTGATTAATAGGAGTAAATTAAGTACGGGGGAGCCGAATGGAAGTGATGAGATGAGTTGTTGATATGATATTGCAAGTATGGGACTAAAGTTTTTCTTGTTTTCTCTCCCTTTTCCTCGCCAAATAGTGAGGAGCAAGAATTTTCTCTCCTAAAAGTGTAGTTTTGTCCTAATTTTCCTTACTTCACTTTCCTTTCCTATTTTCTTTAGCAACCACATTAGATATAATTTTCTGCATAATTTTCTTTTCCTTTCCTTTCATCCCTAAAATCCTAAAACCAAACAAAGTGTAATAGAAACACGAGAATTTATTCACCTGGCGTGTATCTTCATATGAAAGAAATGTTTCCCAGCCCTCATTTGCAGTGTAGTCACGGCGAACAAGCTGAACCTCATCAGGCTTTATCTTGTTGTGGATGTCCTAATTTTGTTTCAAACGAAAGTCAGTATGGTAATATAGCATTATTTCACAGCATTCATCATATGGAAATAGAAAACTTGTTAAATCACTTGCCTGTATTCCAGCTTCACGCGTTCGAACATCTCGACATTTCAAGCCCAAGTCATCCATTCTTGCTAAAGCTAGCTCACGAAGATTTCCCTTCTCAACCCCAGAAGTGACTAAAGGCATAGGAATATCACGCTGAACTCTGTAAACACGAGTCCATGGTGGAACCATTGCTAGGATTCGAGCTACAATGTCCACAAGCTGTTCCGGTGGATAATTTCTATACCTGTACACATACATAAGCATAAACATCATCATTTGTAGAAGGAAGAACTTGACCTGAAGCTACAATGACCTCAAAATAATATGATCTAAAAGGTGAAACGGTGGAAGTATACCTGCCAGTTTTCCAGAGCTCATAAAGTCCAGTTCCACGAATCACTAATGTGGGATATATTTTAAGCCCATCAGCCCTAAAGGAAGGGCTGTCAAAGAACTCTTTGAAGCTTTCTAAGTCTCTTTCGACCCCAACATTTGGAAGATCAGGCATCATATGAGCAACTACCTACAAATAGAATGCAATTAGCGAACACTGATGACAAAACCAGTAAGGGGATTAAAATCAAGATATTTTAAAATTACAATTACAAAATGCCATAAACTCGGACATCAGTGAAATTATTTCAATAAAAGCAGCAGAGATCTTTATAAGAAACAAATCTACAATACAAGATGTTCCAATTATGCTACCTAACGAGTATAGGAAGCATCAAGTTGCCTTGATGACAAGAGTATGGGAAGCATCAAGAAGAAATATTATTTAGAGAAAAGTTGAGAGAAAGACCTTAAAACCGGCATCCTTAGCCAAGCAAAAGCAGTCAGCAACAGCTGCTACTGTGTGGCCCCTATTGCTGTCTCTCGCAACATCCTCATATGTACTCTGCACTCCAATCTCGAGTCTCGTACAACCATAAGAAAGCATTTGCCTCAAATGAGGTCCAAGGCAGTAGTCTGGCCGCCTGATATTTGAGAACAAACAACACTCGTAACTCTAGAGTTCTCTTTTTATCCCGAATTATGTAATTCAATTATACTTAAAACATAAAGCACAATTTCAAGAGTTTGAGACTGTCAACAATTGCCCATATGTTTTTACAGCAATATCTGTAGAAGAGTTAACAGAACAGAGAAAGAAAAGAACATCTTCGCAACTTACGTTTCAATAGTCATCCCAATGCATTTTGTTGCACCGTGTTCGGAGTAAGCAACTGCCTCTTCAACATTTGAAGAGGAGTGCCCTGATAAAGCATCATGAAGATTCCTTATGAAATAATCACGGTAGTCTGATGGCAATGACATAAAAGTTCCACCCATCAAAATGAATTCAACCTGCATAAGTAGCTTTTGTGAAAATAAGAAGGAACTTCTTTAAAGTTGGTTCACCAAATGGAGAAATTTCAGGAAGCTTTAACAAACCAAACCTTATCAACACTATGACCCAATCTCTTTAGTTGATCTATCCTGCTTCTCGCCTGGACGTAAGGATTGTATCTGAAATAGAAAGAATAATGTGTGATCAAATACATGATATATGCTAGTCTACTCTTCTATTTTCTTTTTCAAAAGTCAAATGTTTAAGTAACTGAACCTAATCAATCAAGCAAAAATATCTTCAAGTAAGATAGGGTAGTTCTTCTGTATATAAATGCCATCCTTTTGACAATGGTACGATTCAATTAACTCCATCTTACTTCTTCTAGGTACAATAGGCCAATAGTTGCATGCTCTACAGCTGAATTAACTAATCTAAATTACATACTTCCACACCTTATTATGACAGCAGTAGACTGAATATCAGCCTCAATTAATCTTAACCTCAGTATTGTAAGCATAGAGAAGAAGGACAAGCTGTATGCAAAAATATCAGCCATCACTCATGCTGCTCAAAAATCACATCTTTAACTCACTCAGTTAAGTGGATTTGGAACGGAAGGTGCAATACAGAAAATAGAAATCAAAATTGGAACTTGTAACCTTAAAGAGAATGCCCAAGTATACAGTACTTTTCTATATCTCTGAAATAGGTTTTCCGCATTTTATAATCTATGCCACAAGAGCAACATCTAACAGTTACACCAGAAAGTTGGTAACAAGATCAAGTTAAAAACCGAAGCTTTATATGGAGACACAATAAACTTTAATCCAACCAGTGAAATGGACTAATAAAAATTCTACTTTCACGTTTCACCAGAACCTCTCACTAAGACTGTGTCCAGAACATTGAATCCTCATATTCAACTATCCCTAAGTACAATAATTCCAAAATATATTATAATCATTCATAATAATACACGACGCTTTCATCTTCAATGCATATTTTGAAAATTAATACAGCTAAATCAAAACACAAGCCGATTAAATTTAAATACCTACCTAGCCCTGATAGCTCGCATGCTAGTTGGTTCATATCCCGTATAACTCTGTGTACTGTACTCAAAATCGGAATCCGGCCCACCAGGACAGTACACACAAATATTACCGGTCGTGGCAATATGCGGGCAACGGTGCGGTTTAGACATAACAGCCACTACAGCAATCCCGGAAGCAGTTCGAACGGGTTTAGCTCGGAGTTTGGGCAGAAGGCTTTCCCTCTCGGATTCCGGCAAGGCAGCAATCATCTCCACGAGCTTCGGAGCCTTCGATAGGCCGTACTTCCGGCAGGCCGCGGATTTGACGGCGTTTAAGTCGACATCTTCGCCCCGCCGCGACAGGTCTACCATTGTTGATACAATTTCGGCAATTGCTTTCACTCGAGCTTCTTCTTCCGACATCCCGTGGGATATGACTCCGCCGCGACCTGGGCGCGGGAGCTTCCGGGCTTCGGCTACGGCCGCCGCCGCCATGATTTAGAGGTTACGAGACGACGTCGCTTGATTGGTCTATGTAAGTAGAACCCTAGACTTTCAAGTTGCAGTTGTTGCTGAGAGAAAAACTGCGATACTGAAGTGAAAAGTTGGAAAAGTTCTTAGGTTAATTTAGGGAGAGGGAGAGACGATTTTACAAAGATTTTAGATAGGAGTTAAACCATCACGTGATGGCCACGTAACTAAATCGACGGATTTAAGGAATAAACTAGCTTTTTAATCCCGCGCTTCATGGATAATTTACTTATAAAATATATATTACTAAATAAATTATATTATATTTTTTATATGATTATTAATAATATATCAAAAATTATTAATTCAAAATTTAAAGCACACACACCAAAGTAATTCATTTTATAAAATAATCAGGAACTATGTATATAAAAAACTCATTTTAAATATATAAAAATAGTAATATGATATTTTTATGACAAAATACTGATTTTATATTTATAATAGAGAGAATATATAAATATACATATATAGAGAAGGAATATCATGACGGTTATAGAAATATTAAAATAATAATTAAAATATTAAAAAAATATTTAATAATAGACCATGCATATAAATAATGATTGGAATTTCTTTGTCTCTTTGGTCGAAAAAATAGTTGTTTATTATATTTTATATTATTTTTTATTAAATAATTTGTTATTGTTTCGTTATTGAATCATAATAATATTAATTTCATTATTGAAATTTCTTTTATATTATGAAAAATATTAATACTCAAGTATAATAATTTAAGAAATTTATTTACATTGAAATAAATATAACTTTTCTACAACAAAATGAACATGAGACACGTGTATTTGAAAAAGTTTTTTTTCAAGAAAATTAATTGTTTATTTATTTTATATTATTAAAATAATGATAAATTTTATTTTAACTTGTATTTAAAAAAAAAATCTTACTTTAGTTAGATAAATTTTCATTTGAATTTGCTATATCAAAAATATTTGTTAGAAATTAAAATATTAAATATAATTTTTTAATGGATATATTGAATACATTATTTTGTCTTTATTTTTATTAACGAAAATTCAATACCTTATGGATAACTCTAAAACTTGTTAAAATTTACTTAAAATCATATTTTGAAAAATAAAATTAATTTTAATATTATATAAAGTAGTTATATAGTGTTATAATTAAATAGGAGTTACAAATTTTTTGATAATTGATATAAACAAAAGTATGGAAAGTCAATAAATACATATTTAAGTTATAAAAATAATAATTAATTAAATTAATTATAGAAATAATTTACATGGCAAAATTGATTAATTCTAACTTATCCACCTCATTGCCACATAAACATGTTTCCTAAAACATTTCACTCATTCATTTTCATATATGTATATGATTTACTTGTTAGTTTTGAATTATAGAACTTAATTGTGAAATTCGAAAAAGTAGGAATATAATTGGGAAGGTGAGGTCGCCCCAATGAGATCATTATTATGATGCACGAATACTTCTAAAAATTATATCCTGCAGTGTCGTGTCGTGTCGGACACTCATGTCGGATACTTTCTTAGTATAAAATGTCGAAAAAAATCGATGTCGCTGTATCCGTGTCCGTGTTTCATAGGGTCTCTGTAAACTGTAGTACCTAAACTCGAAAAATATCGAATGGAAAATAAATAAAAAAATGCATTTAAGCAATCTTAAAATTACATAATTTTTTTAAATCAAATGTACTCTCAACAATCCAAATCAAATATTTCAAAGTTCATGAAAAATTGAAGGAAAATATCCCACACCAATGCAGATATAACTCGCATTTCGAACAATAGAGTGAGTCATAGAGTTAACATGCCGACGAATAAAAGTTAAAAATACAACTAACAAAATAATAACAAAAGCTAATTATTTCAAAAGATTAACTTTGTAATTAAAAAAAAAAAAGAAAATATGAGAAAAAAGGGGAATCTTTTGGGTGACATTTACAATGCTTCAAAGGGCATTCTAGTCTTATCAATTAAAAAAGTTGTAAACGTTAACCCCTATAATTTCCTCCCAAAACCCCCCAAAAAACCTTCGCAGATCAAAATCAATGGCGCTCTCCAAGCTTAATCTCCTCTTCTTCACTCCCAAAACTCCACCACCCACCTTCCACCATCCACCGCCAGAACTTCATCTCATTCCCTCAAGAAGCTCTTCAATTCTCCGCCTGGAAACCCAGCTGACGATCCCAGTTTTACAGCCAAAACTTGCACTCAAAACCAGCATCTTCAAAGAAGAAGAAAGTGAAAAGGAAAAGGAAAAGGAAAACCCACGGCATGAAAACTACAAGGATCATTCTGACTATTTATCTGTGGCTTTTCCCTCACTTGCGTTTCCGAACATCCTCTTCTTCAATGGAACCTACAATTTTCAGCTGGTGGTGGACGAGAATGAGCCTGAAGAGGTTCTGATTAACAGGTTCCGCCGGGAGTCTTTCAGAACGCGTGTTCCTCAAGAGTGTAAGCGCAGGCAGTACTTTGAGAACACACGAGAGAAGAAGAAGAGGAAGGCACGTGACGCCGCGAGGCGCAACCGCAAAAGGTAATTTTTTTTCTTTCTATTTTTTGTAATTTCTACTTTTATGCTTATTGTTGGAGAATTAACACAGTGATTGTATTTTGGAGATGCTGTTTTCTACCATTTGGTTTGTTCATCTAATCTTAAATATTGTTTTTACTGTTGTTGTGTTGAGATAATGAGATTTATGCTCAAATGGTGAAATTTGAAGAAATGTTATTGAGCATCTAATTCGTTTGGAATGTTATGTTATGATAATAATTTTCTTTCTTGATTTTATTTTTGTCTATGATTTATGACCAATTCAGTTATTCATGCATATACACACCGAAGAACTCATACTGATGTAGATGTTAAATCCATTTAAAATTGAATTCCCTTTATTTTCATGAAATCTTTTGGAAAGAGTTGATCTTGATTCTTGTCTTGGATGTGTTAATGCACTGAGTTGAGAGCTCTGTTAATTCTAATTTGTTTTTAATCTTCATTTAAGAGCTTCAAGTTGCTTTATCCTTGATCACTAATTCAAGTTTTCTGCACTCAACTCTCTCTAGTCTCTACCATGAAAAGCTCTTCCTTTTTTGGGGGATAATTACACTCACGTACCCTGATATTTAGCCTAATTACGCAAAAATACCATGACGTTTGGGAAATTACAAAAACATACCCTATCAAAGAATTTCATTGGCATCCATTCGATAAAGCCTGAAATTTCTATTGGGATATTAAGTCCAGTTAGAGTTCAGGGCATGTTTCTGTAATTTCCAAACTTCAAGGGGTTGTTTGTGTAATTAGATCAAACTCCAGAGTATGTTTGCGTAATTATCCCCCCTTCTTTTCTTAATTTGGAAAACATTGTAAACTCCCTCTTTGTTCTCTGTAAACTGATTGTTAGTTCTTTTAATTCATCATTTTTATGCTTCCAGACGTCCTCCACCGAAAGTGTCAGAACAGTCTAAAGCAGCAGATTCAATGAAGAAGTTGGAAGATGCTGATGATGATAACTGGGAGTTTTTTGATATAGATTTACCTTATTGTTGAATTCTACTATGTAAATCAAAAGGGAATTTGAGCATTCGTTGTGGAAAAACAGAAAAGCGGCAGAGAGTTTATGTTAAGTGATCAGTTGATTGTTTTATACTTGAGATGTATGAATGGAATCTCATTTTTTTGGAGTTATCTTATGATAAATCATCGAGTAGTGAAAAGAGCTAAATTTTAAGAATAAAAAAGAAAAGATAAAATAATTATTTGTCATCTGAACTATCACGATTTTAGCAATTTATTATCTGATTTTTTCTTTCCAAGATGTCATCTAAATATTGCTGAAATTTGCATCTCACCATCTGTAGAGGAATATTCTGCCAGAAAATTGTATCATGCTTGAAAAAATAAATCCAACTCTTGTTGTTTTGTTTGCCCCAATTTTCGGAAAAAAGTCCGCAATCAAATTTGTAAAATACGGCATTCTTGTGATTAATTAAAAATTTTAAAAATGATTCATTATTATCATCGCATGAAAATTTCAATATGCCAAATTAAAATTTCTCATAGTTTTGTCTCGTATTTCAATCGAATATACTCATATTTCGCTGAAAATCATCAATTAAATACGGACGCGGATACGACACAAATACTTAATAAAATATAGTGTTTGTTGGTCTATTCCATTCTATGAAACGCGGACACCACACAATTTTTTTTGATATTTTACACATCATAGATTCTATTTCATCTATGGATCCAATAGTTATCACCTTTGTAGCTGTGGGGTAAAAGAAAAAGTGCAAGGTAAACCTAATTAGAAAACCGAAAAAAATAAAGAATCAATTTCATCAGGGACCGGTAGTGCAAAATTTTTAATCTTCCGGCTGGTAATTGTTAGAGATTAATACTTCGGGACGTGTTTTGCAAATAAACCTAAATGCCTTTGGGTCCAAACTAATATTTTCAAAACCTTGGGCCTCGGCTCCTTTGTTCTTCAGTTTCTCCTTCTGCAAGAAATCTCTCTCTCTCACCACTGTCTTCTGAGTTCAGAGCAAAAGAAATTATCAATGGAAAGTGAAGAAGGGAAGCAGGAGCCGCAGCTTGTGCTCGCTCACAAGCTATTCCTCCTGACCCAGAACGACGTCGAAGACATCGAGAAGGTCCGCCTTCGGGATGAGGTCTTCAAATTCATCATCTCAAATGGTATTTAACTCTTAATCTTACGCATCTTCGTTTCTCATTTTGTGGAAGTTGTTTCGAAATAAAGTATTCTCTTTTAATTTAATGATTGGGTTTCTTTATGAGTCTTCGTAGATATGGCTCCGTTGTACGAAACCCTAGTTGCGAACAAGGTGTTGAATGTGGATCAGAAGGGGCTTGATTCCATGCGGGCCAAAATTGAGGAAGAGCTGAAGAAGCTCGACGAGAAGTGAGTCCTATGGGTATTTACGTTGCATTTCATTCTCTTTGGTAGTCCATTTGATGTTTCTGTGGAGAGCATTATTAGATGTCTGCTAACTGGGCTATGTTGATTGGGGGAAAAACTCTACCACTCAATTATATGATTCATGGGCTAAGAGTTCCATTTGTTTTGCTCTGAATTGTAGGTTTAAGAGCTTCATAATAGTGTGTTATAGTAGGCATAATTGTTAGATATTGTTTGAATGCAATCTTTGAAGAAGCAGATATATACCTCGAGAAAGTAAATATTTGAGCCTTTAGCGAACTCTTAAGTACCACAGAATTTAAGTTTGCTATGATGCTTAGTATTTTAATTGCTCTTTGAAATTATTTTTAATGAGAGAGCTAACTTTGTGTACTTTTGACGAATCACTTGTGACACTTCAATTTGATCCTATCTCTTGGAAGTGGAATAAGTTATGTAGCAGATTGAAAAATCTCTGTAGAATTCTAAATGTTGTTACTGAAAGGCCATAATTTGGTAATGCAAGCTTATAAACAGACAAAATTATACTGTGAGAGGTGTGCGGTTGAGCAAAGCTGGTTGATTAATGATCACAAACTTATGTTTCTTTAACTGGATTTATGTAGGATTGCTGATGCAGAAGAAAACTTGGGTGAAAGTGAAGTTAGGGAAGCCCACTTGGCAAAATCATTATTCTACATCAAAATTGGTGACAAGGTACAAGCACAGTTTCTTTACAGTCCTTCTTTGCTGTTATCATCCATACTCATTTAAATAATTTTCTTGAATACCCTTAATTTCAGGAGAAAGCACTGGAACAACTTAAGTTAACAGAGACCAAAACTGTTGCAGTTGGACAAAAGATGGACTTGGTTTTTTACACACTACAGATTGGTTTCTTCCACATGGACTTTGACTTGATCTCCAAAAGTATCGATAAAGCAAAGAAGTAAGGATCCGTCTAGATTTTGCTCTTAGATTAGATTTTCCTTGTTTGTTTAGTCAATATACTCATCGTAAGCTTTTGATTCTGACTATCGTTGCAGATTGTTTGAAGAGGGAGGTGATTGGGAGAGGAAAAATCGTCTGAAGGTGTATGAAGGCTTGTATTGCATGTCTACTCGTAACTTCAAGAAAGCAGCTGAACTTTTCCTTGATTCTATCTCAACTTTCACGACGTATGAGATTTTTCCATATGATACATTCATATTTTACACTGTTGTTACCAGTATCATATCCTTAGACAGAGTTTCACTTAAACAAAAGGTAATTAGTTTTTCTCTCAAGTTTAGTGAAACCTTTGCCCCACTGATAATTGTTCTTCTATAATAATTTATATTTATTTAATTTGTGATTGGATATGTGGTAGGTGGTGGATGCTCCAGAGATCTTGACAGTGATTGGCAAAATCCCATACTTATCAGACTTCATGAACTCTCTCTATGATTGTCACTATAAATCATTTTTCACTGCTTTTGGTAAGTATCCTTATTGTATAACCAATCATGTTTACATCTTTTCAAGAACTTTAACTGTTATGAGATATAGATTATCAAGACCATTTTCCTTGTTCTGTTATTTGCCTAATGGGATTGGTTTTATTTTTCCTATTTCCTGAAATGGTAGAATATTTTACTATTGCTTGAAACTTATTACAAGTTGCTGATTTTAATGTTTCAGCTGGATTGACTGAACATATTAAGTTGGATCGCTATCTGCACCCGCACTTCCGTTACTATATGAGGGAGATCAGAACAGTTGTTTATTCTCAATTCCTGGAATCATACAAGAGTGTAACAATTGAGGCCATGGCTAAAGCATTTGGGGTCACCACTGATTTCATTGATCTGTAAGTTTCTTTATTTAATGCTTTTGATGGACTCTTATTATACATTCTCTGCTTTTAAACTATCTGTGCTGCTTAATACATTGTTTCGTCTATACATATTCTTAGGTAGTGTTTGCAAACCCTAAAAGAAAGCAGTTTTGTGCTTTCTGCTATTTTTCCAGCACTTCAGGTGTGTTTTGGAAAACCAACTTCTGCTTATTTTAAGCAGATGTAAGCTAGAAGCTGAAAACACCCATAGACCAACATCTAGCTTCTAGGTTATTTTTGCAAATAAGTGGAGGTTTATTTAGAGTAACACAAGTGATTCTCAACTTTTTTTTTTCCAAACACTCTGACAACATATTTTTCCAAGCACTCCTCACTTTTACTCCAACTTTTTACAACTTTAGCTTCTCCTAAAGAAAAAGCTCTTGCAAACACCGACTTAGTTAATTGTTCCATCATATGCAGGGAGCTATCTCGTTTTATTGCAGCAGGGAAGCTACATTGCAAGATCGACAAAGTTGCTGGTGTTCTTGAAACTAATCGTCCTGATGCAAAGAATGCCCTTTATCAGGCAACTATCAAGCAAGGCGACTTCTTATTGAACCGTATTCAGAAGCTCTCTCGTGTTATTGACCTTTGAAGTTTTAAGCTTTTTCTGAAGGCAATACCCAAATTAACAAGAACAATATGTTTTTGTTGCTTTGTTTAAGTGTACTCGTAGTAACTGATATATAGCCTGTTGACATTTGATTCATTGTATTCCAATATTGCTGAATTTTCTGAGAGAATTTATGTAGACACATCTGGAAGGAGTTGCAATGCTTATTGTCTTTTCAAGCTTATTTTCATAGAGTTTTGATGGTTGGCTCATACTAGGATTTCAAGATTTTTGATGGGCTTTTGCCATCCAGTGATTTCTTGTACGGTTCTCGCTTTTTAATTTGACATGATATAATATCAGTACGCTTTCATCAAGATCACTATTCCAACATCTTCGCCTTCGAAAACAATAATTGATCCCAAATATATATAATCAAAACAAGAAGATTGATGTATATTTGTATATTTGTCTTGATATTTCTGTAGTGATATGTGTTGTCGTATTCATGTCGTCGTATCTGTATCTATGTATCCAAATAGTATCATATTTGTGTTGTCGTGTTAGTATTCATATATCAAAAAGTATCATGTTCGTGTAGATTAAATTTGCTAAAAAACAGAATTAAAGAAGAATAACTGTAGAACTGGTACACATTTTCTTGTTTTGCCGGACATGACAGTGGAATATGCTGCTATGCCGACTCTCCATAGGGAAATTAAAAAGGCTTTGTTGTAAAATAAAAGCAAAAATGAAATTGAAAACTGTATAATCATAATTAAATAATAAATACTGTATAATCATAATTTAATAATAAATATCTTTAAGAACATGACTAGTTTCAAACTCATCTTTTACATTTCTCGGAAACATCTTTTTACAGCCCTAGCCTAATATTTAGGATTAATTACATTTGTACCCAACAGGAGTTTGCTTAATTATAAATTATAATCCTCTTGGTCAAAATATTAAACTTACACCCCATTCAAGTCTCATAATTACAAAAAAATACCAAATTATTAGAGTTTTCTTAGAAATATTCCGTTAAAATTTCGACAGAACCTTAACTAAATCTCAAAAATTATGTGTTTTTTATAATTATAGAACTCCTATGGTGTATAACTGATATATTTTGACTAAAAATGTCATGAACCTGTAATTCAACAAAGTCATATGGAGTCCAAATGTAATTACCCTAAGATTTATTAACTAGTCAAGTATGAAAGAGATGTGAATTATTTTAAAACTCAAGATTCTATCTACATACTAAGATTCCATGTATACGTACTTTTCTGCTGGAAACTGTGAATAGTTTTTAGTAATATTCTTTTCTAACTACGCTTTCGGTACCCATTTTGAGCTTATCAAGACTTATATAGTGAGGATTATCGTCGTAGAATTAAGATCGGCTTTATTAATTAATTTTCAAATGTAAGCTTTTAATTTAGTCGCATACCGCTATTTAATTGTTCACCCTCCTTAAAGTTTCCACTTTCTACTAATCAAATGACAAATGTAAAACACTCGTCAGGTATTTATACTGATTTGATCAAGTCAGATCTGGACTAGAATTCCTTAATAAATATGTGTAGACACAGGTATATAACTTATGTATATGCTTAATGTCGCACTTACGTACATACTCAATAGTAAAGTGAAAAAAAATATATGAATTGCATAGGGACTTTTACAAAGATGCATTTGTTTAATGTTTGAAATATATAATTGGTTGCCTCCTAGGTTGGAAGATGGTTGGTACCAAGATGCCAAGTGCTCAACTCCAAATAGCAATGAGCCAAAAACTGCATGTGGAGCAACTAAACAATATAAAAATAGAATAGCAAATTAAAACTTGATTGGTTTAGTGAGATGAGATACTATTTATAGTTCAAGCGCTTACTTGTGAACTGAGTAATTGGGTTGGAAGGATCATCTCCAATTGGACCTCTTGCAACACTCTAGCCAAAAAAAAAAAAGGGTTAATATAGAAAAATAGAATAAAATTGGGAGGTAAAATTGCAATTGATCTATGCAGCTAAATAATATTAATTCTGAATTTCGCCCTTGTAGGAGACAATCATTAAAACCATTTTTTCTTTCCTTACAAGACAAAAAACGTTGTTCACTCCGCACAAGAAAACGGGCATTCATTAATTCTATATAAACTGCCTCTTTCCGTTAAGTGGTTCTTTCAAGAGCCTTGCTGCAGATCATCTGGGGCCAAACTTTTTAATAGCAACAGCTTCTCAACTTTTTTCTATTTTTTTTTTTGTTTCCAGTTATATGGCCTACAGTTCCTTACCGCAGGATCCGTACTATGATCGAAATTTCCCGCTTACGTTCTCGGGCGCGGTGAACATTAATTTGGAGGATGCCACCTCCGCCATCTGGTACTTCCCGAATGATAGCGGTGACTTCAAACGCCTCAAACGAACCGCGAGCGTGGGCGAACTCACTGACAGCAACTCCATCGGCGGTGATGATGTCACCGCTACCGCCGCCACCATCATCCGCACCAGCAGCACCGCCAGTCTGACCAGCGTCCCGAGGCTCCAATTCCGCGACCACATATGGACCTACACCCAACGCTACCTGGCGGCCGAGGCAGTTGAGGAAGCCGCCGCTGCCATATTCGGCGGCGGAGCTTCTGCAGACGAATCTGGCACCAATCCCGGCGACGGAATGAGGCTCGTCCAGCAGCTCATCTCCTGCGCCGAAGCCGTCGCCTGTCGGGACAAAACCCACGCTTCGATTCTGCTTTCGGAGCTCCGCGCCAAAGCTCTAGTTTTCGGCTCGTCGTTCCAGCGCGTGGCTTCGTGCTTCGTGCAGGGGCTCGCCGATCGGCTCGCTCTGGTTCAGCCGCTCGGTGCCGTCGGCTACATCGCCCCTAAAATGAACATAATGGACACCGCCTCCGAGAAAAAGGAGGAAGCCTTACGCCTTGTGTACGAAATCTGCCCGCACATTCAATTCGGTCATTTCGTCGCAAATTCTTCAATATTAGAAGCCTTTGAGGGAGAGAGTTTAGTCCATGTGGTGGACATAGGGATGACCCTGGGTCTGCCCCACGGACAGCAGTGGCTAAGCCTAATCCAGGCTTTAGCCACTCGTCCCGGCCCAAAACCACGTCTCCGCATCACCGCAGTGGGCCTAAGCCCGGACAAATTTTGGGCCATCGGAGACGAGCTCGAGACCTATGCAATCGGAGTAGGACTGGAATTGGAGTTTTCGGTGGTGGATAGCAATTTGGAGAACCTCAAGCCAGAAGACATCAAGGTGGCTCCTGGCGAGGTCCTTGCAGTGAATAGCGTCCTTCAGCTGCACTGTGTGGTCAAAGAGAGCCGAGGCGCTTTGAACTCGGTTCTACAGATGGTTCACGAGCTGAACCCCAAGGTCCTGGTTTTGGTCGAGCAGGACTCGAGCCATAATGGGCCGTTCTTCCTGGGACGATTCATGGAAGCGTTGCACTACTACTCAGCTATTTTCGACTCGCTCGACGCAATTCTGCCTAAGTACGACACGAGACGTGCGAAAATAGAACAATTTTATTTTGCGGAGGAGATCAAGAATATCGTGAGCTGTGAGGGGCCGGCTAGGGTCGAGAGGCACGAGAGGGTGGACCAATGGCGAAGGAGGATGAGCCGAGCCGGGTTCCAGCCGGCGGGTTTGAAAATAGTGGCTCAAGCTAAGCAATGGCTTAATGGGATTAATGCTTGTGAGGGGTACACTATTGTGGAGGAGAAAGGTTGCCTTGTGCTTGGATGGAAATCTAAGCCCATTGTGGCTGCTTCATGCTGGAAATGCTGAAAAGCAGAGAAAAAAAAAGATTAATTTCTCTTTATTTCTAAAATTCATCGTTACGTGGGACGAGGATTGATCAGGATCTCACAGGAAATAATACAAATAAATTTTAAAAAATGGAAAAAAGAAAAAACACATCATCTGCTACAAGTCAACATCACTTGTTTGTAGTATGATTTATATATTAATTTCTTTGCTTTGGAGTGAAAAATAAGACATATCCTGAATTGAGTGTGACCTGTTCAGGATGAAGTATGAACCCTATGAAATAAATTTGAACTTGTTTTGGTTTGTTTTTTTTTTACATATATAGAAGTCTAATCTGAAGGTATAGACAATTTAACACTTCTTTCATTCTTTTAATACGAGAACGACTTGTTTTGGAGTTTAGGATTTCTCTGATTCATTTGTGCTAACAAAATTGTAAGAAATGTATGAATGAGAGTCTGAGACATAATCAAAATTTAGTATCGTTTTTATTGTGCTGGACCGAAATGTTATTTCCATTATTCAATGAAGTTAACCTGTTCAAAACCCTCTCTCTAATGTTAAAACCAAATATGCATCTCAAACTTTGAGTGGGTGGTGTTTGTAATTATGAAACTTGGAGGGGGTTAAGATGTAAAGTTAATGGGGAAAAAAGGAAAATAACAAAGTTACTCTTGTCACTTGTATTTGATGGTTTATGCAAAGCATATGTTCCCTAATTAAATAAGACATTATGAAGTTTCACTACATAAGCATCACTCAAAAGTCAGCAAAAGATGACTAATGAAAGTGGCTTTTAAACTTTAATTACAAAGAACTAGAGAATATCCTCTTCACTTGAATAAAACAACAAAATGGCTGCCAAACAAGAGCATATATTACAGGCATTTCTTCAACTACTACAAACTATCACTTAAATAGACCATATTAATTATTAGGGATAATCTCAAAACTGAGAAGGACCATACTGTGTTTGTTGCACGCTCTGCTCACCCATTGAAATAAAATACAATTCAAAAACATCCCTCAGTCAACAGTTGTCCATTAGTTTTAGGGTGGTATCTGTAATGTTTTGCAAACCTCAGTGTACTTTTCATAATGTTTCAAGGTTTCAAAGTGTTTTTTCGTAAACGGTGTAATCCTCATGGAATTTCCGTAACTGACCCTTTTCTACAACTCAAGGTATACGAGCAGCTACTTCTAGAAAACACAATAATTTTAGTTCAATTTACTCCTTTTATATATATATATGAACATGCCATGACAATCATTTGTCATTTCAGTTTGTACCTTAAAAGTGACAAATATGAAGATCAAACTAATATCTAAAGATCTAATCACCCCTTCTTCTCCAACTCCAGCTCAGCTCAGGGATTTCAAACTCTCATTCATCGATGAGAGGATACCTCCTTCTTACATCCCTTTAATTCTTTACTACAATTTCAATGAAGATAAAAACATTAATCGATCTGAAATGTCTCATCGGCTCAAGAGCTCATTATCAGAAACTCTGGTTAATTTTTACCCTCTGGCTGGGAGGATAGAAGGCCAGACTTCGGTTGATTGCAACGATGAAGGGATTTTATACGTGGAAGCTAATTCTGACAACAATATATCAGATATCATTAAGTTCCCAGATTCCCAGGTTTTGGATGAGCTTATCCCCTTCAAATCCAATGGTTACCTTTCTACCGCTCAAGAACAATTAGCCGTTCAGGTTAGTGGATTAGTACAATTACCAGTTCTAATCCCATAGCTATCTCCATTACATTGAATTTGTTAATATCCAAAGCTTTTTTGTTCTGAAAAAATAAATTATTCATCAATGACGCGATTCAATCCAAGAAACTCAATGAAAGTAATTTTATAAGTTTCTGAATTGATTTAAGAATATTCTAAAATTTTAAAGGTAATTAAATCAAAATTTCAACAGTTGGGGTTTTCTCAAAATTATGTTGAAATGAATATTATGATGGAAAACTAATTTTATAATTATTTTGTTCATATAAAATCTTTCCTTTTTGGATTCTTTTTATATTTAAAAAAAATTCAATCTTGCCTATTAAATAAAAGTTTTTACCTCCGTCCCGTTCAGGCCACCTTCTTCAACTGTGGAGGAATCGCCGTCGGAATATGCATATCACACAGGATCGGCGACGGCTGCACTCTCAGTTCCTTCATCAAAAGCTGGGCTGCAAAGGCCTTTTTGGATCAATCCAATATAATCTCCCCTGTTTTCAACTCAGCTACTCTGTTTCCACCTCGCAACACGCCTGATTTCAAACCCAACTCCAAAAGCCCATCCGTCCACCCTCAGATCACAAACGTCCTCATGAAAAGATTCGTCTTCACTTCCTCAGCAATACAAGCCCTAAAATCAGAAATCACAAAAAGTTCCTCCATAATTAATCCCACCCGAGTCGAGATTCTATCAGCATTTCTATGGAGCCGATGCGCCGCAGCAAAAAGGCTAAAAGATTCAGACAAATCGGTTGTTTTCCATCCTGTAAATCTGAGAGGAAGAATTTCAGCATTACCTGAACATTCATTCGGCAATCTTTTTCAAATGACTAGTGCTGAAAATGTCGGCGAGATGAACTGGGTTCGCTTGGTGGAGAAGGTTAGGGCCGCGTTTGGCAAAATTGATTCGGGTTATATTAAGAAGCTGTTTGGGGAAAAGGGTTTCGAGGTTGCGAAGGAGAATTTCATGGAGATAAGTAAGTTCTTACAACTCGGAAACGTTGAGGTGCTCAGATTTAGCAGCTATTGCAGGTTTCCGATTTATGAAGCTGATTTTGGGTGGGGAAGACCTGTTTGGGTGAGCAGTGGGAGTTATCGGAATAAGGATCATGGTTTCCTGTTTGATTCGGTGGAGTCGCCTGGAGGGATTGAGGCCTGGATTGTGTTGGATGATCGAGAAATGGAAAGACTTGAAAAGGATGTGGATCTCCAGCATTTCACATCATCTTTTGCATGTTAATGACGTCCAGAAACCCTAATTAGATTTAGATCCCCCATGTAAAATTATATCTAAACTTTCTGTATTTTGATTTGATCTTAAACAGTTCTCTTCTTCTATCCAGTAATTTTAGTACAGAATTTTCAGTTAGGAGTTTGAATTGTTTGGTAGGTGGTACAAATTTTTCTCCAATGAACTTGTTTCCATAGAATAAAGCATCAAGCCCTAAGGTTAATTATATCTAAAGATTTGTTTGAACATTTGATTCGAGCTAATTAGTCATCCAATTAATATATATATAATTGAAGTTTTTCAAATATTTAATACTGTCCATGCAAACCACTTAATGCTCATGCCTAATTTTCTTTTTGTTGGTTCGTTAATTTGCCTAATTACAACTGCGTATAAACTCTTGGATACGCGGTTAGGTCACTATTAATTTAAAGCCATACGATAATTAATTGAGAAATAGTTGAATTTTCATTCAAATAATTAATTGGCATAACCTCATCAGTATTAGCCACTAGAGGTCTATCTATCAAAGCACCTAATTACGATAAGATTATAGAGATTAGCTATTCTGATACATGAATGATTCAAACGGTGTCTAGTATTAGAAAAATTGTGTTGCCGTATCTATGCATCACAAGTTAGTTCAAAAGTCTATATATTCTCGAGTTATCGATCATACATACATAAGTGATAAGCTTAATAATAACACGTTTAGAAATTTACAAAAAGGCAAGAAAGATGGTGAGCCATGTAGAAATAATCTCAAAAGAGATGATTAAGCCATCATCTCCCACTCCACTCCATCTAAGAAACCACAAATTATCATTTCTAGATCAACTTGCACCAGCCGTTTATGTCCCCCTTATTTTCGTCTACCACCATCACGAACTAGATCGCAATAACTGCAGTGAAATCTCTAGATTACTGAAACAATCTTTATCCAATACTCTAACTATTTTCTACCCTTTGGGAGGGAGAATTCAGGAGAATTCTTCATCTGTCGATTGCAATGATCTTGGTGTTGAATTCGTCGAAGCTCGAGTCCACACTCGAGTTTCAGAAGTTATAAAAGAGGCCAACATAGAGGAACTCGAGAAATTACAGCCTTTTGATGCTTTAAGCGAAGATGAAAATGTTATCTTAGCTGTGAGAATTAGCTTCTTTGATTGTGGAGGTATTTCGGTCGCTATATGTATGCATCATAAAATTGGTGACGCATCATCAATAGTCACGTTTGTGAATGCATGGGATGCAACATGTCGTGGAGAAACTATAAATTTTCGGCCCATCTTCGATTTTGCGTCTATTTTCCCACCAAGATCCTTGTCCGTGGTGCGCTCCTTTCAAAATATTGGCATCACAGAAGAAAAACTCGTCACGAAAAGGTTTATTTTCAACAAGGAAAAGCTAGCACAGCTCAAGGAACATTTTGCTGCAGGTGGATCAAAAGTGACGGATCCCACTAGAGTGGAAGTTGTATCTGCTTACCTTTGGCAACGTTTCATAGACGGCGCTAAAGCCAAAAAAGGCACGAAAATTAGATCATTTGCTGCGTTTCATTCAGTGAACTTGAGGCCAAGAGCAACCCCACCTTTTTCTGAAAATGCGTTCGGAAACTGTTCCATAGACTTGCTTGCACAATTCAAATCAGAGGATAATAGTACTGATCTTGTGAGTATATTGCGGGCTGCGATAAGAAATGTCGACTACGATAACATGATCAAGATCGGGCAAACTGATACTGGGGAATGTTTGAATTATTTGAGTAGATATAACGAGTTATATTCTATGTCTGATGTGGAGCTTTGCGCTTTTAGTAGTTGGTCTCGATTTCCTTTCTACGATGTTGATTTTGGATGGGGAAAGCCTGTTTGGGTTTGCACTACAACTTCTCCTGTCAAGAACTTTGCAACTTTGATGAGCAGTCCATGTGGAGATCAGGGCATTGAAGCATGGGTTAGCATGCTTGAAGATGACATGAAAATGTTTGAAACTATAACTTATTAGTTCAGCAAATACTTAGCTACCTAAAGTAGGCCAAGAAATGCCTTATCACATAAAGTCAATAGGAGATAATGGTAATTAAGTTTTTTTCAGGGGGTTTTGAGTATTTTGGTATAATCTCAAGAGGTTAATTCTATCACGTAATTAACCATGAAAATAAGTATAAAAAAGATAATGGGTGAATTACATATGGGTTCAACGTTTGCCCTATTTACATCTAGGTTCAGGAGAATCATTTTATTACAAATTAGTCCAGTAACCGACTCAAAGTCAACATTTTGTTAAAAAAATAAAAAAAAAATTATAAAATGACTACATTACCCTTTGGACTACATTGTAAAATTGACAAACTATAAGGACCTAAATGTAAAATTTCTCGCGGTGGCGGAGCTTGTCGGACCTGGATTTTCCGGCGACGGAAATGGTGGAGGCTGGCCTGTTGTGGACTGATTTTTCACGAGGCGCTACGACGATTTTACTGCCGCGACGGCGAAGCGGCGATCTGGAGACTCCGGTGACGGCGGTCGCGCACCCCTCGAAGATTGAAGCCCTCGACGAGAGGAATCGTTTGGCGGTGATCTCACCCTCATCCGATTACCGACGGCGGAGATATGGCGAAAAGAAGGTGGCGCGGTGGTTGTTCACGGCGGCAGTGGTGGTTCGGCCACTTCCGGCCGCCATTTTGGACTGGCTTTACACCTTTTCAACCTCCTCGACATGGGTAAGCTATATTTGCAGTAGATTTCAAATTTCGTTGAATGAATCGTTGTTAATTTCGAATTGAAATTTCTAGGATTTTAGAGTAAAATTCGAAAATTGGAATTGAAATTAAATCCGGTATGGTTGTCAAATGAGAAAATGGACTTGGGGGATATGACGGGCTCGACGAGAGGATCGTTTTGGTATAAGGTGTCGACCACCTGGATGGTGGCGGCGAGAAATTTTACATTTAGGTCCTTATAGTTTGACAATTTTACAATGTAGTCCAAAGGGTAATCTAGTCATTTTATATATATTTTTATTTTTTATTTATTTTTTTAACAAAAATGTTGATTTTGACTTGGTCAATGGACTAATTTGTAATAAAATGATTCTCTTGAACCTAGATGTACATAGGGCAAATGTCGAGGAACCATGTGTAATTCGTCCAAAAATAATTTATACCTAATTTTTCGCTTTACACAAATTATATATGAAACTAACATTGGAAATTCTATGGTTAGTTCCTAATTGTACATGACTAATATTAGTCACCCATTATTCTGACCGTTAGATCTAAAATATATAATCCTAGCCGTTTATATTTTTAATAATTTATAGTTTATAATTTAGATAATATAGAGTGGTTAATTAACCAGGGTTAGAGATTATTTTAATTTTTCTTAAAATACTATTTATAAAACTGATTTTATAAAAATTATAATATTCAGCCCCTCAATCTAGGGTTCCGCCATCGTTCCTATCAGAGCAGAAGAAAAATTATTTGGAAGAAGGGTGCGAAGCTCTCGGTGAAGAAGACGGAGGAGAAAGTTATGAATGGTCTTCTCTTTGAGAAGAGGCCGAATCAGTTTGGTATGGAGGAGCTCTGCCGCCGAAGAAAGATCTCCATTGGTTCGTGAAATTGCCGGAAGTTGTCAGAATTCAGAGGAAGAAGTTGATACTGAAGCAGATGTCGAAGGTTCCGCCACCAATTCATCAGTTCTTGAAGACACTCGATAAAAACTTGGGTTATTACTTTCATCCCTGTTTATTTAGTTCTTTCCCTGCTCGGTAAGATGATGATTGACATGCATTTTTGTCCCATTGTAACTTGAATAGGAGACCATGATAGTGGCAACACCTTTAATGATTGAATCATCCTAGGCAGACATTGATCCGTTTAGTTTCTTTATGCTTCAATTCATTTCCAGGTGAAATACTAAAGTTAAATTCTGTGAATTAATGAATCAACTTTTGTCTGTATGGTATGGTTGTCGGACTTGTGGTCCTATCCTTTCTGGTTCTCTCTTTCTGCTATGTAGCTGGCTGTATTGTTTTCTTGCAATTCTAATGTTTGTGGTTGTATGTAATGCATTGCAGATTTGAGACTCTTCATCTGCATGCATGTTTTAGTGTATACTGGCCTTGATCTTGAGGGACAACGAGATGCATAGTGTTGCGGTCAACAGCTTCTTGTTTGTATTTTCATGTTCATCCAGGGTCTAAACGGATATTAGATGGAGCCATTTTCCACATACTCTTTGCTCATTACAAGTGAAAAGTGAAAACTGAGAAGCACGTCTGAATCTAAAAGCTGAACCTAAGGACTCTTTTTTTTTTGTGCTTTTAGCTTCTAACTTTATTTCTAACTAAAAGTAATACTTAATGCATTTTTTAGGTGTGTTTAGCTTCTAACTTATTTCTAACTAAAGTAGAACTTGTTTTCCAAAAACTCCAAATTGCTGAAGTAAACAAAAGGCATGTAATTTTATTTTAAGGAGATGCTTCAAGATTTGGGAATCTGCTTTGAATATGACAATTGGATATTGATAATGAATTTCATCTCTAAAAAGAAAGAAAGAACAGTCTGTCATCACTTAGGTTTTCTTGGGGATTCTTTCTTGACTTGATTACACTAATTTGTTTTATCTACTTTTATTTGACGGTCTTTGAGCTTGCATTTGCATTTCCACTTATTCTTTTCACTGTGTTAGTTAACTCTTAAATTATAGACTCAAAGAAGCTATGTTCTTGTACTATGAGTTATAAATTTTAACATGTCACAATTTGTTGTCTTCAGTGTGTATTCCTTGATTGATGTTGAATTTGAGAATCTATTTAGGTTGTTCCGGCCTATTCTCCAAGTTCTTGTGTAGAAGTCCAAGTTGGATTAAGAATTGTCCGAAATTGGAGCATCAGAAGAGCCAGCAAATTGCGAGTTAGTGAAGGGATTATTTCGGTTCGGGAAGTTATAGTGCAAAAATCTGATTTCATGTGTTGTATTTTGATATTTTGGTTCGGGAACTTGCAATAGACCAGCTATTATGTCCTGTATATATACACAAGGAGAGAACAAATAAGCTCCAGATTGTGTACAAGAATTTCAAGCTCTTTGTAATTTGCTGAATGTGACATGTTAAGGTAGTCAAATAAAAATGTGGGAAACCATACTTAAGTATCTTAAAGTCGATACCATGATCATGTCTAACAAACAACAAAAAGCTAATCTCAACAAATAAGCAAGAAGCGACTTTAAGCTCTCGAAGCCCAAAAGTAACCAAACATTCTAAAACCACAAAAGCTAGGAACATAATCATCAACGAAAATTAATAAGCTTGGATAAAATCTATCACAATATTTAAACACCTCTTCCAACTTCAACTTATTGACCCATATGCCCCAAGCTTTAGCTTCTACAAAAAGTCGAAGTTGCTGCCATCGAACAGCCCACTTGCACATAGCTATGATCTCCAAAACATACCAAGTTTCTGCTTCCACATAAAACCAAACCTGCTGCATCCTTCAGCTCAATTGCAACTAACTTTGGTCTACAAAAAGCATCGAGCTTTAGCTTTCACAGAAAAACCATTATAAATTGCTCTTGTAAGTAGTATTACGTCATCTTTATGATTACTCACGGTCTGCAATAAACAGACTCATCATTGCTTCATCACAATTTCCATCAGCAGATAACAAGGAAGAAAGTCACCATCACCCGATCACAGGTTTACCATCTTTCTATTATCATAATTAAAAATTCTACGGCACTCGTCGATTTTAATGAATAAAAAAATTCAATAGACGAATAATATAATCATGTTTTTTATATATTGATGCATGATTATTTTTCATAATTTGCACCAAACATTAACAAGTCATAATTTTCTTCTTATAATTTGTATTTTGTAGGCTTTTGTTTCCTTTTAATTATGAATTATAACTAATTTTACTTGGCATTCACTAATTTCGCAATAACATTGAAAGTACTTAATTGTTATAGGGATGAGGCGTTGTGATTATTGGTAGAAATTCCAAGAAATTTCATTCTACCTGTTTCTTGTTGTCCGCTAAAAGAGTTACATTCGCTCAATTTTGTTGACATTCAATGTAAGTGCAACTCATATAATCTTATAATGTATACACTTTTTTTTATGGTTAACATTATAGAATTTAGATCAATTTTTTTACAGAAAAATTCAACAAATTTGTCAAGATGAAAAAAATATTGCTCGTTATAATTGCTTCTTACATGATATATCACACTCACCAAATTCATTATGGAGAAACTAAGCAATCAACAAGTTCCCCTCTATGTTATGCTTGAAAGTTGCACTACAGACATATATATATTCGGCGATTGTGAAAAATTAAGTTCAGTGTTTGAAAAATTAAGTGGAGAAACAAAAGCCACTTTTCCAACCACACTCAAAATGCCAGAAAAGTAGAAAGCACAAAAGTGCTTACTCTGTTTGTTTCTCCAATGCAGAAAGCTGAAGAAAATACACCTAGATTCGTCAAAAACTTGATCACACTGTGAAGTGGCCCCATAGTTCATCTGAATATGAACGTATATATACAATTTTTCTTTACGAATGAGAGGTAAACTTTCAGCTCTTTTAACATACAATTGTAACTAGCATACAATTCTTTTTTATTTTATATACGCTACAACTTTTAGCTTTTGAATAAAGTTGAAAAGCACTGAAATTATGTTTAACCAACCATGCACTATTGTAGAAGCTAAAAATCTGCTATATTAACACATGTTGCAGAAAAAGCTGAAAGTCTGCTATATAAGAAATAATAAACCCAACATGTTACAGCTTTTAGCTTTTTTTAAAAGCTCAAAAGCTGCTATATTAAAAATAATAATATTGGGGCTGCTTTTGAAGGGAGTTTCCCAGGTCCACCCTCAAGATACTCTAAATAGTCAATTGCCTTGCCAGTTTTAATGCCAGGAGAAGTCAAACCATCCAACAAAGCTTGTGCAGGTGCTCCAATGATCCTATGCAATTTACAAGAATAGTAAAAATAATCATAAGACATTGTAAATAACAAAATAAATTTATAAGATTTTGTTTTGAACTAACATATGAATTTAGAATTTTATATCATAATATATAATACCTGTTCACTTTCAATACACGTGTAGTATCAGGTGTTTCTAAAGCATGGTTGTGATATGGATTAAAGTCTGTCACTTTGTACAAGCATTAGTAATGTCGTGTGCAAAGCGGATGCGTGCTTGACATCCACATCTTGTTTCAGGTTTGGGCTTGCGCATGAGTTGTTTCCCTTCTTTGAGTGGTGCCCGGAATCCTTCTCTCGAACAAACTAATTTCCTATTTTTCACAACACCGGATGACCTCCTAGCCAGGTGGGATCTTCTAACATTGTATCCCATTGAAGTTGCATAATCTTTATAAAATTTGTCCGCTTCCTCTAATTCTGTAAATGCCAATTGTAGCACTTTCGCAGGGTCCACCCAACAAGACATACTCTCACTTATTTTCTCGGGATCCTCTTTGTCTAGTTTTTTCTTTATAGAGAGTGTTCATACAATTATCTTGGTTCTCCTGATCAACTTCATCGCATCCTTTGAAATTATCGTCCTCTATTAGGTAGTTATCATAAAGAATTATATATTAGTTCTTTGATAATATAATACAAGCATCAATATCATTAACCAGTTTTCCAATCTTCATCTGTGTCTATACAACTATCCTCTTTCCTATATATACAAGGTTCATTGATCAGTACTACTCAGAATGTCTGCAATCATTCATGAAAACTTTGCATGCATAGAGCTGCTATCTAATACGCATGGCTCTACCAAAGTAAGTGTCTCCAAATTCGGAATAAATTATAAATTGTAAATTATAAAAAAAAAAAGAATTGGACGGCATAAGTTTTATAATTTACAATTTATAATTAGCCAAGTACTCCTTTTCTCCTCTACCAATTCCCATTCCTATGGGTACAAAAACGGCATGAGTTTTAGATAGCCAAAAAAGGGACTTTGAGAAATATCAACAAACACTTGGTGTCTACTAATGAGAACTCACGAAAGAAGAGGACGACTTGCGAGAACTTGTACTTACATCGTAGAGGGGAGCATTCCAGTTGCGTTAATCTTCATCCATTCCTTGTCTCCCGATTGTTAGCATCTGGGTAGAATCATGACGGCGGTTTTACCTATTCTCCACCCAGCCAAGTACTCCAAATCTAAGGGAACTCCGATAGATAACTTTTGAATTTTGGTAAAATTGTTGCCGACGAGTAAGAGGCGCCGTGGAAGAGGTGTACCATGATTATTGAAGTAGAAGAGCTGCCCTGGAAGAGGTGAAGTAGAAGAGGAAGAGAAGCTTGGAGATTGAATGTTTAATTGACGTGAATATTTACAGATTTAAAAAATATTATAATTATGTAGTAATAATAAGTGTTTTCTAATAATATTTTAAGAAAAAATTAAATAATCTCTAACCATGGTTAAGTTAATAGTAATTTTATCTAAATTATAAAAAAAAAAATTAAACAGCCAGGATTATGTATTTTAGATCTAACGGTCAGGATAATAGGTGACTAATATTAGTCATGTACAATTGGGACTAAACATAGAATTGCCCAACTAACATAGGAATATACCTAAATTCCTATTTAGACAAATGATAAACAAACCTTAGCTAGGTGTATATATATATATATACAGTACCAAGCCTAATGAATCAAGCTTGATCTTCTTCAAACATTTATATGTCATATGTTAACCAACGAAATGAGTAATTTGTAAGACCAATTGTAAAATCAAGAGAACTTACAGGGTTCTATATATAATCTCGTATAGTACAGGGTCTTCAAGTGTGATAATTAGAATTTGAAATGCTTAACATCATACGAGGTATTCATTCAGATGTCTTGCTTACATCTCAATATAATTTACAATTCGAATGCTGGATTAATGCCTACGTTGAGTTGGCAGTTGAGCTGAGTTGTCTGAAAAAATATAAAAAGAAGTTAATTAAAAAAGTTAAAATTTGAAAGAAATGTAATTTTATTACACTTTAATGTAGAACTCATCATATCTCCTTCACGCACTTCATGTTGCAATAATGTATGTTTTCCTGCAAAAAAGGGTGTTTACGAACTGCAGATTGATAAATATATTACCAAATTAGAAATAAATACATCAAGATTTAAAAGATTGATATTTCGAGTTCAATTAGAGTTTTAAGAAATATATATTTTTTTTGTGTAAATTACCAATTCGGGTATTCCTACATTGAGGGTCCTTAATCCAATTTGTGGCTTACTCACAATTAAGACTCTTCACCCCTCCCAACAAATGTGTTTAGTGGGGATCGAACCTGAGGCTCTTCCCAGAAACTCAGCCTATATTGCCAACTGAGCTACACCATATTGGTTTTAATAAATATAATTTTGACGAGTTTTAAGTATTTTGATTGCTCATGATGATTGTTTGAAATATGATCTATGGCCATGATAAAGTGTCTCAATAACGAATTTTGGATTTATATTATCCGATCGAAATCGGACTAAAATTTCACAAACTGAATAGTTACAAGATGAAAGTTAAAAAGCAAGCTTAATCGGACTAATCATATATATATATATATGAAAATAAATGAGTGAGATGTTTTAGGAAATATGCTTATGTATTAATGAGTTAGTTAGTTAAATTAGTCAATTTTGCCATGTAGATTATTTCTATAATTAAGTCATTAATTATGATTTTTGTAACTTACATATATATATTTAATTAACATTCCATATATTAGTTTATATTAAAAAAATTGTAACTCCTATTTAATTATAAAATTATATAACTACTAATATTTGTTTTAAATCCAACCCTTTTCTAGTAGTTTTCTTAGTCCCAAATTCTTTACTTTATAAAACATTAAGATACATAAATATATTAATTAACTTATTAATTAAAAATTAAAGAAAAATTATAACTAGAATTTAAATATTGTTGAGATTTTTAATAATCTATTTCATACATATATATATATATATATATATATATATATATATTAAAACTTATTTTTTTTTTGTGAAATATATATTACAACTTAATTATTCTCAAATGACACTGATTCTCTATCCAAAAATCATAGATGTGAATACATGAGTTAGCTAGGATTTAAAATATGAAAAAAAAATGTAAATTCTAGCTCATGGTATATTCACATCTATAATTTCTGGGATAGACAATTAGAGTAATTTCATAGTAATTAAGTTTGCAGTATATATTTATATGGAAAATTATTATTAAAAATTTCATGTTATTCTATTATG
This sequence comes from Verbena officinalis, assembly GCA_958496215.1. Classification (NCBI taxonomy): domain Eukaryota; kingdom Viridiplantae; phylum Streptophyta; class Magnoliopsida; order Lamiales; family Verbenaceae; genus Verbena; species Verbena officinalis. The sequence goes on from OY292385.1 coordinate 7,458,847, forward strand.
ATAGAAATATTGAAGAATTTAAATAATGTCAACTATTAAATTCTAGTTATAATATTTTTCTTATTTTTATGAATAAGTTGATATACTTATGTATCATAATATTTTACAAAATAAAAGAATTTGAGTATAAAAAAACTACCAGAGAGAAGTTGAAAATAAATATTAATTAAGTTAAGAGTATACCTAATCACTTACTTAGTGGGCCACCATGTTTAGCTCTCCGGTGGTTAAGAGGCTGTATAAGACCCAAAACTTACAGCATGTGTAAGTTTATATTTTTCCCAACTTAAATTATCTTATCTCTGATTGAGAGGGCGTGCCTGTAATTAAATGTATATATTAATATGACTGCAACATGCCCGAAAACGGAATTAATTTCAAGATTGATGCATATTTTGCAAGACTTTTTCTGACTTCTGATCAAATGATGATCTGACATGTAGGTTCTAGTTGTTGAGGATGCTCCAAGACTATCGTGCACACTTATGAAAACACTTCTGTAAGTAAATTTTTTTACCTACATAGAATTAAACGATCTAGTTGTTGAGATGAAAATTTAATTGTCATGGATAAATATCATAAGTGATATACTTTGATAATATCTCTATAATAAATTCATATATTGAAGAGATAATTATCTATGTACTTTTATTTGATAATATCTCTTTAAAAAATTAAGAGATAATTATCAAAAGACATCTGATTGAAGAACAACTCTCCAATCAAACTCCTATATAAATGGGTCATGGGTAGTTCATTCAACACACTACGAGACCAAGACAGAGCACAGAGTTCAGAAGTTCTACACGGGCAAGCTTTCAAGTATCCAACCGCGTCTTCAAGTCTCCGTGCCTCCAACCGCGTCAAAACCTTCGACCTTCGACTTCAAAGTAAATCTCGTGATTTCATCCATCAAATTCGGAAGGAATCTCGCCTACATATCCGGGAACAAGCTCTAACGCGAGAAGAATCAGGGAATTAGTCTTCGTTAGAAAATTTTCCACTTTGAGTTATATTTTTCTTTAAGTTTTATATTGCTTTGTTCATGTTATATTTTTTATCTTGTAATTTATTTTACAGCTAATAAAATTTCTTGTGAACTCTAGTACTTTTCTATCCAAATACTAAGCTAACTTTAACATTTTATTGCTTTTTGCAGATTCGTTTTGTAGTAATGGGAAATATGTTCGGGACAGATTTAAGAATCCATAGAAGATTTGATCCGAAATTAGGTTCCTTGACGTTGGGAACTTCTGCTAGTAAGTCTGAAATAGACAAGATCTCAAAGTTGCAGACTTTGGGGCTAATTCAGTGACTTACAAAGTACGATCTTAGAGATGTATTAGATTACAATTATGAATTATAAGTACTAAGAGTTACTACAAGTCTAAAAATGTTTTGGTTTTGACTTTTATTGATTTTTGATCGATTTCTATGTTGTATCTATATTTTATAGTGCACATTTAGGGAAAAATATATCCCCTGATCTTAGAGTTCTAACTCCGCAAGCTATAGTTTGATCTTCTTGAAACATTTTCATTTCATCTTCAAGCATGCTAACCCATGCTTCAATCTCCTCTCCACATGGACTGCCTACCAAAGTCACAAAGTTCTTGAAGGGAGCAGTTGTAGTGCAAGTCCAAACAGGCTTTCCCCATCCAAAATCAAGCTCGTAAAAAGGAAACCGGGCACAGCCACTAAACCCACAAAGCTGCACATCAGACATCGAAAATAACTCATTCAATCTACTCAAATAATTCAAATATTCCCCAGTTTGCACCTTCTTGATCATGTTATCGTTGTCGACACTTCTTACCGCATCCCGTAATATACTCACAAGATCAGTACTATTATCCTGATCTGATTTGAATTGTGCAAACACGTCTATGCAACCGTTTCCGAACGCATTTACAGATAAAGGTGGCCTTGCTCTTGGCCTCAAGTTCACTGACTGAAACGCAGCAAATGACCTAATTTTCGTGTCTTTTTTCCCTTTAGCAACGTCGATGAAACGTCGCCAAAGGTAAGCGGAAACAACTTCCACTCTAGTGGGATCCCTCACTTTAGATCCACCGGCAGCAAAATATTCCTTAAGCTGTGCTAGCTTTTCCTTGTTGAAAATAAATCTTTTCGTGACGAGTTTTTCTTTCACCACGCCCATATTTTGAGTGGAACCCAACTCGGGCAAGTATCTTGGTGGGAAAGTAGATGCAAAATCAAAGATGGGCTTAAAATTATTTATAGTTTCTCCACGACATGTTGCAGCCCATGCATACATAAACACCAATATTGATGATGCGTCGCCAATTTTATGATTCATACATATAGCGACCGAAATACCTCCACAATCAAAGAAACTAATTCTCACTGCTAAGATAACTTTGTCATCTGCGCTTACAGCATCCAAAGGCTGTAATTTCTGGAGTTCCTCCACGTTGGCCTCTTTTTTAACTTCCAAAAGTCGAGTCTGGACTCGAGTTTCCATGAATTCAACACCAAAATCATTGCAGTCGACAGATGTATAATCCTCATGAATTCTCCCTGCCAAAGGGTAGAAAATTGTTAGAGTATTGGATAATGATTGTTTCAGTAATCTGGAGATTTCACTGCGGTTATCGGGATCTAATGCGTGATGGGGGTACAAGAGAATAACGGTATTATAAATCGGTGGTGTAATTTGGTCTAATAATGATAATTTGTGGTTTCTTAGATGGAGTGGAGTGGGAGATGATGGCTTAACCATCTCTTTTGAGATTATTTGTACCTGGCTCGCCATCTTTCTTGCCTTTCTATATACTAAAATACTAAATGTGTTATAAGCTTATAATGTATGATAGATAACTAAAGGATATATATATAATACGAGTTACATAATGGTCCTCACAGATTGCCATATTTACATATAGACTTTTGATTTTTGAACTAACATAATTTTGATGCATAGATACAGACACAAAATAATATAAATAGGACATACATAACGCGAATACGGCAACAAATTTTTTTAACCTTATACTAAATAAAAATATAGAATTAAATTATACAACCAAATAGCTAGAAAGAATACATAAAAGAAAATATTAAAAATGATAAGGGTATAGAAGAGAATAAAATAGAAAGGGAAATAAATAATTAAAGAGTAAAAGTATGAAATGAAGAGAAAAGTTAGTACAGAAAATATTGGAAGGATAAATATCCGGAAAAAAAAATTACAGTCCAAAATTACAAGTTAGACTAACATTATAGATTTCCACTGAATTAAAGCAGTATATATGTCTAAAAAAGAAACCTATATATTTATTGAGTTCAATTTATTAAAATTAACGTTTATGTTAATCCAATATTTGGTGTTATATCTACGAGAATATATATGTTTACTACTTTAATAAATCATAAAATATAAAATAAATAATTAATTAATTAAATAAAAAAAGAAGAAAATATCAAAATACTAATCGGGTAAGAGTTAAGTAGGGGAATTCTTTGAACTGACATCATTAATGTGCCATATCTCTGAATCAAAAACAAGTAGACATAAATTAAAAGAGATGCAAAACAAAATAGAAATAATAAATATAAAATTAATAAATGGAAATTTTTGCAATTTTAAATTTGAAGTCAAAAGAAAATTAGTTACTATAAAAGTCTGATAAATATATATAATTATGAAGCTCATCATATTCAACTTAAATATAAATATGTTTATTTGAACATGCTTATAAAGCTTAGATTGTATGCTTTCTAATATATTATTAAAACTAAGAATTTGGTGATTTATTTTTTATATGGAAATACTTGCATTATTTTATCTGATGAGGTTGGGAATATGAAAGTAGAAAAAAAAATAAAAGAAGAGAGAGAGGAGAAAGAAGAAAAAAGAAGGTAAAATATAAAATAACATTGAAGACTGTCAGGAAAAATGAAAAGGGGAGAAAGAATAATAAAAAAAAAAATATTTAGAGAATAAACAAATAAGAAAAGGTAGTAATTAGTATTAAATTTTATTATTCTAAGATTTTTTGTTTTATTAACTAATATAGATAGTTTAGAATCCATCCTATTGAATTTAAATACATCTATCTTTATAAAATCCTATTATTAGAATTATATAATGTGTATGTTAAGTTAGTTTTTTAAAATGATATCGACAATTACTTAAATTCTTTCTAATAGGTTAGATAACCTCTATTTTTATAATATATATAGATATAAGCTAGAAAAATAGAGAAGTACAAGTTCAAAAAGTAGAGGAAAAAAAATAATGATAAGAATTGGATACGAGAGAAGGGACTACAAAAACATTAATAGTCTGAAACCACAAGTAATAATATTAAAGTTAGTTTATTTAATTAATGAATAAAATAGTTAATTTTAAAAAATTAAGAAATTGTATATAATATATACAAATTTATTTATTTAGTTAGAACCTGAATCGTAATATAAATGGGCTAATAATTTAAATATATAATAATTACATTTAAATAAGGTTAATAGTCGTTACACAAAATTAAATATATATTATTTTATATGTTCATAAATTTTATAAATAAATTTGTAAAAGTAATATTCTAAAAAATAAAAGAAATAGCTATCTATGATGCACGGATACATCTAAAAATTCTACTATACTGTGTCGTGTCGTGTCAGATATCCGTGTCGGATACTTGTCTAGTGTAAAATATCGAAAAAAATCCGTATCACCGTATCCGTGTCGTGTCGTATCCATGTCGCCGTGTTTATGTTTCATAAATAGCTATTCTTCACGCGTACTAGTATAAATAATTTTTAACAAAAAGTAAATCTTGTATATATTTTCCAACAAAACAATCCCCTACGTTAGAAATATATATTAAAATACAGTTTTTGAGGGCACTTTATAATTTCTCCCCCACACAAATTAAAGGTATTTTGGTAAAAGGGAAATTAGACGAACCCTAACGGAGACGTAAGACGGCTTTTTTTTTGACGATTGTAAAGGTCATTAACACACATATATATAATAAACAAAATAAGAGGACAACAATATAGATATACCATAAATTTGGAGGCTATGAAATATGGATACGGACATGATACGAATTTATTTCGACATTTTACACTAAAAAAGTATCCGATACGGTGTTAGATACGATACAACATAGTAAGATAAGATTTTTAAAAGTCTCTGTGAATCATAACTTGGAGGCATCTCAATGTAATTCACCCTCTATATATATAATTATGTGGCATTGAATAAATATTAACCTAACCGAGTATCCTAGAGTTTACATGCATGCGGTTGTAATTAGGCCAATTAATTAATTAATCCAGAAAATTAAAGAAGAATAATAGGCAAGAATGTAGGATATTTTAATAAATGGAGACAAAGATCTGTTATTAAACAAATTAATGAACCAAGAAAAAGAAATTTGGCAGGAGCATTAAGTGGCCGTTTGTATACTAAACTCTTTTTGTGGCTCTTTTGCGTCCAATGGAGTCCTTAAATACCTTAATTAATTTTGACCTAATTGCATTTTTGTCCTATAATTATCAACTTATAGTATTCTGGGTTCTAAGATATTTTGGCTTACAATTTTAGTTCTATATTTTCGAAATTATAGCAATTTTAGTTTTTCAGTCATGCCACACTACTTTTTAAAATACCACAAAGTTGAAGTCACTCGAATGTAATCCACCCTCTATATAATTATGTGGCATTGAATAGATATTAACCTAACCGAGTATCCTAGAGTTTACCTGCAGCATGCAGTTGTTAGCCAAATTAATAATGGATCAAGAATAGGAAAATTGGGCAGGAGAATTAAGTGGTTTGTATGTAGGATATTAAAGATAGAAAAAGATTTTTTTATCATTTTTTACTATTTAATTCTATTTTCTTAAAAGATCACTATTCCAATTTCCAATTATACATTTTTGGGTGCATACGGTCACCGGAAAATGCTCATGTGCGTTTCGCCTGAAGCATTTAAGGGAAAATTTATGCAATTTAAAACAAGCTATGCTTTTTTTTTTTTTCAAATTAAGGGAAAAAAATTATTATTATTTTTTTTTAATCAAAACCGGTCAATACAACTGGATGATTGAAGAGGCCCCCACCTCATATATACCAATCAAATCGGGAAACCCGAAAAGTATATACATAAGGCCCCAAGGCTATCCACGGAAATCAAATAACACGAGCAACAAAAGCAAGAAAAAAAAATTAAACTATTCACAATTATTTACAATATGAGCTATTCATTTTTTTTTTAAGTTTGCAACCTAATTAAACTATTTAGGGCATATAATTGTAACCTGAATTTGCAACCTAAACTATTTCGGGTTTTTAATTGCAATCTCATGAATTTTTTAAGTTTTTTGAATTTGCAACCTGAATTTTCAATTTTTGTAAATGTACAACCTAAAACTATTTCTTTTGAAAGTCTATCAAGTTGCAAATGTTGATAAATTCTATTAGTATAGGTTGCAATTAAAAACCAAAATAGTTCAATTTGTAAATTAAAAAAATTAAAAAATTCAAGTTGCAATTATAAGTCGGAAATAATTTAGGTTGCAAACTTAAAAAAAAAAAATTAGATTGTAAATAATTTTTTTCTCTAAAATTAAAACCAGCCAAAACCGTGGGAAAACGCAGGGATGACGACCCCATACATTGATGAACCATTAACCATTACAACGGCAAATTCATGAAAAGTAAAAAAAAAAGAAGCATAAAAAGTCTATCCAATCTCTTATATTCTAAAAACCTTACTAGGAATTCAAATAAACCAATCTAAGTACCAACTATAACTATGACTGTGTACAATCTTACTATCCAAAATTAAACTCAGCACACCATAGATTCTGCAACATTCAGTTCATGAGAACCTCCCAACGAACCATCAGAATAAACAGATTATTCGAAACTTGATATATAGCTAGACCTTCCCGAGAGCGAACCATGCATGTAACTTTGTAAAGATATTGGTTCCCAAAATAGCCATTCCAGTGTTCATACAAAGCTAGTTTTTTCCGAAAAGAACAAAAAAATGCACCAGATAACTCGAAAATAGAACTTCCCCCAACGAGATTTTCCTCACCCAAATACCTTCATAGTGTGCAATATTAACTTTTCTCATCAAATGGAAGTCTACCACTCATTATGCTTTGAATTGCAAAAGATATAGTTAAGATGTTAACATACATGCATGACCTGTAGGTGAGGGGTTTTTCGGTGGCCGACTCCTGTCTTCAGCAAGCTGCCCAAGCCTATACATCCCCTCGACTTAGGAAAAAATACAGCAAGACCCCCTCTACTATTGAAAATTATAGAGACACCCCCTCGACTATGGCATTGTCTAACACTTAGGCCCTGTCGTTAGTCATTTTATTATTTTTAAGTAGATGTTAACGTTTTATTAACTGGATAACAACTTAATCACTTCGCTCATTTAATGTATAACAAATATTTTATGTGTAATTTAGTCATTAATTTACAACTTTTTGTTTAGTTTTTTTAGATTTTTGTTAGGATATGAGAATTTATCTGTAATTTCCAATAGTATAGGGGATCTTGCTGTATTTACCCCTAAGTCGAGGTGATGTAAATATAATTATCCCTTTATTCTAAATCAATGACGATATTTTTGTGCATATAAATGTGAGATAATATCATCACAGTTCTTAATTAAGATCATAACTTCACAATTTTTATTACTAATACTTAATCTTTTCTTTATTTCTTAATTTGTTAGTATTTGGTCACAAATTCATCACATATGAAAAATTCAGTGTTAAAAAGTTATCTATCACTAATAACTTATCACTTAAGCATTGCTGTGTAAGGAAACCCATAATTAATTATTATGTTTTATTTTTATTTGGCAAACCATTAAAAGTGAAAAAATAAAAGGCTGTTGAGATGGCTCTAATTTGATATTGGAATGTACCGTTTCGTGTTGAACTTGTGTAAGAAATCAAAAAAGAAAAAGAAAAAATAGGAGTACTTGGTTAGGGATCGATGAAAGTAATAGGACGATACAGTTGCTGAATATGCAATTATAAAATTATTATAAAAAATATTTCGATGAGGTATTATCTTCTAAATATAGATTTTTATTTATTATTTTGACCCCAGTGATTACAAAATCCTGGAGTTGCATTTTCTGATTCATTGAGTCTTAGACTCTTAGCTTGATAATTCTCTATATTAATTACAATTATTTTCAGAAACTTCCTCATTTGTTCTTAACCAAATGTCAGGGGTTCGAATTCTGACTTTTGGTATAGAGCAACCTTAAATCTCCTAGTCACTTGTCCCATCTTTTGAGTCGTCGGTGAATGTCCTGATTTTAAGAAAAAATTTCAAAAACTCACACATAATATTTATTTGATTATTTATTCTCAACCAATTCTTGGGCCAACTTTAGGTATATCGGATGAACTAATGCGTAATAAATTAGATCTTCAAGCATCTCTATGTCAATATCTATGCATATGTAAATGGGCTTTTGGGAGAAAACATAATTCAAATATTGGACTCTGCAAGATAAATAGTCGAAAGATTTGTGCAAAATTGGAACCCAAATATGAATTAAAAGTTGATGGAAACAATGTGATCATGTCCGTTTAATTCCGAAGCCCAATCACTCAATATATTTATAAATCATTTTTGCCTACATATAAGGAAATAAGGGAGAACTGGTTTAGGGGTTTGCCCAAGAAGCTCCTGATCTAATGCCTCAGTAGCAATTTATTCTACAGAAGAGAAAAAGCTTCAAGTACTTAGAATATTTAGAGGAAACTTAAAGAAGAAGGTTGCCCAAACTGGAAGCTTTTTAGGGTTGAAAATGCTTAAGAGTGTTTTTAGACACTTCTCATTGCTTACTTGATGCCAAAACGGTGGGAGTATTTATAGGCGGAAAGATTCCTCTACGTCAGCCCAAGGTTGGGGGTGCTGGACGCTGAGCTCCCAAAGTCATCATGACAAATAACGGTGATGGACATTTGATTGGAGTTGTTAGCCGCATGCATACGATTCGGGTCTAATCGTCATATCCAACATTTAATACAAAGGTGGCGCGTGTCAGAAAAGTCTAAATAGAATTGACATGCGCTGCGCATAGACCTATTTCTAAGGTTAGTAAACCACCAGTACTATATTTTGCGTGCACAGACTTTATCATCAGGTGTTTAAGGGAAGTTCGGTTCCCTAGGGTCAGGGCCGACCTACAACGAGGGTCTCGATCGAGGTGTCGCACAATACTTCCCGAATCTTATCAGAATTCGTGGGTGAGTCTCAAGGAAGATTTTGGTGTAACCATGTTATCCACAATTGAGGCATGACCCCATTCGAGGGTCTGAACTCCCTCACCCCTCGTATAGACCTTACATGCGGCGACTATCCCGGGAGCGGGCCTGCTAGGCTTGACCCCACCAAGAAGGTCGGGTGCATAGCCAAGAGGATTGGCTTTTAGGCTTGACATGGCGCTGGCCTGAATCTTTCCTAATTTGCCTTTATTTGTTGAGTTGTGGGAGACCCTTGTGGACTTTTAATGAACTAAATGAAGCGCCATTTATAAAAAATTAAAAATCAAATCAATGTCATATCACAATGTTAAGAATACGTTTTACATAACATTTAAAAATTAGAGTGATTTTGTATATTGACCGGAATATGTAACTAACCATATTTCAAATACCAAACATTCTTTGAAGTTTGAAACACTTCTTATTTTTTAATTTAACCCTTGGAGAAGTTTTTGAATTTGTAGGATCTAGACTGGTATTGACTTGGTAGAGAAAGATCTATTTTATTTTCTTGATTGTGAAATCATATCTTACGGGAATACTTTTCCCGTACACCAAAAAAAAAAAAAAGAAAAAAATTGGTGAATATGTGATTTATTTTAGTATTTGTGACAGCTAACCATAAACATTGAAAGTGTAAACAAAAATTGAACACCCCAAGCTTCAATTTTTATATATATATATATATATATATATATATATATATATATATAAATTGGGGATTTTATTCGATTAAATTGCAATTGAGTTATTCTAAAAAAAATCCAATAAATAACATATATTATCATATTTAATTAATTAAGCTCAAATTTTAACCTGTAAAAAACAATTTATATATTTTTAATACTATATTTAAATAATTGAAAATTTGAAATTCAAAATATAGAGAAGTGATTAATGTTTGTTCTTGGTTTTATAGCCTCAAACAGTCTTCAAGACGTCAACCTACTTCTCAATTTCAAATATTTCCCCTATTTTCGATCTCTCCGCCAATCCTTCTTCGCATTTACTACCCATCCCAAACGCATTTTCTGAGAAACCTCTGTAGCTCTGGTAATGTATTAATGGTCAAAATCTTACCCATTTCAAATTTTCTATTGATGTCAATATTGAAGTCAGCGAGCTGAAATTCATCACCACTTCACGCGAATGGCGACATCAGCATTCAAATCGACGACCAAGAGGGGCAGCTCCAGCTCCGAGGAGTCTGCCAGCCGCTCCCTCCGCCGTTCCCGTAGTCTCAGCCGATTCTCTCGGCCAGTTGCGCCGGAGCCGGAGACTGAGGCGGACTACAACAAAAACGTGCCTAGAGGGAAGTTTGTCAACACTACGAGGGGTACGTCGACACCGTTTCCCGAGATCAGCTTAGATGATCTCGCGTTAGAGTTCTTCCCTTCGTCTTCAAGGAATGATAATGAGAGCGATGGAGGGGTTGTGGAGAGGAAGGAGAGAGAGGGACGGTCGGTTTCTCGGCGTGGGGAGATTGGACGGTGGGCCAGTGATACGGCGTCGTCAAGGAGAAGGGTACGGTCGGTGTCCAGACCTCGTGGGGATGTCGATTCTAGTAGCGCCGCCTCAGGGACGAAAAAGTTTGCTTCTTCTGACGCGGGTTCCCGGCGGCGGAGGTCTCTATCGGTGGCGAGGTATCAGATCAGCGACTCTGAGGTGGGTTTCAATTATTTTTTATTTTAATTAGTGAAATTCGTATTATCTCGGTATAGGAAAAAGTGCAGTTTCACGGGAAATATATGTTCGACAAATATTTTAACTAGACTCATGTGAGATTGAAGCCATGGACTGTTCCAGAGCTTGGAAAGGAGGTGATAAAGTTATAACAGGTGGCACTGGAAAAAGTTTAGTGAATTATTCACATAAAGAATTATTCATTATCTAGTGGTTACTGATTGATATCTAGGTCCTTTTCAAATTTGAACATATGTTTGAATAAGAGATGTTCTAATTTCAATGAATTTATCAATGATAATGTATGAGTTATGACATGGTCCCTAAACCAACCTGGCAGAAGAAATATGGGTCCAAAGAGTTTTCCTTTTATTCTTCTTAAGGAACGACCAAACTGTGGTACTGGAAGATCTGGTAACCATTTCCCCGGAATCCAGAAACATGATACATTTTCTGGGTGCTGTTGTAATGGGCCATGGATTGTACAAGATTGAAGTCTTATTCCTAAAGCTAAAGATCATTCATTGCCCTATACATGCAGATGACTGCAAACATTTGTCTTCTGAGCTTACTTGGATATCCAACTTACAGACATCTTTATGGGTCTGCAAATTGGTGGCCTCTCATAAATTCACAAAATCCTATCTATAGTTGCATTGCATGTAGAACCAATATCTTCCTTTGGTCTTTCTGAGTTACAGTATTGTTGCCCCACTGTTCGCTCAAAATAAGATTTTATAGTTTCAACTTGGCCGCCCAATTCATTGCATTTAGCACCGTCGATACAGTTACAAAAGCTTCACTCTTTTATTGTTGTTATCCTGTTTTAATTTCATTAAAGGTATCTGCCTTATGAAGTTCATGCAACTAATTGAAAATAAAAGAGACATGTAAGCCTGAGCTTGCTAATCCTTTGGTCTGCCTTTAAGTTTTCATCCAAACAAGCCAAAAATAACTGGATTTTCTGCTGTTCAAGCCACATTGACTATTTTGTTGGGGAATGGGCCATGGAACAAGATAGGGCAGATAACCACAGTCATCTAGTGCAGATAAGAACGCAGATGTAATGCTGTAATAGATTGTTCAGGAACTTGTGTAGTAAGAACTATTTGTTTTGTTCCTCTACTCTAAACATGAATTCTCAATTACCTCTGAATTACAGAGTGAGGTAGATCATTCTCGAAATTCAAGCAACCGTGCTAATGTGAAGGCCCCAATTAGTGGGAATAACCAAACAAAATTGGCACCTAAAGCAACAACTTCAAGCAATAGGCGGCTGGGAAGATCTCGAAGCCAGAAAGACCTCTCTTTGTTACATGATGGTTACTCTGTAAGATTTACATAGCTTATCTATGACATATTTTTCATCTTTATATGTAAAGCTCGTTTGTTTTTCTATTACTTGTACTATAGATTTTGAGATTTGATAGAATTAATTCATAAAGGAACAGTTTGGTGACTTTTACTTATGGACCTCTCAGAGTCACTCTTCCGCCTTAACTGATGATGAATCAAAGGATACTCATTTTGGGAAAAATGGATTTGAGAAGATAATCCGGGCAGTTTATGCTCAGAAAAAGGTTAATTTGTCTTTTTCGTTTCTTTTTTCTTCTTCATTCTCTTTTTAAAACATAGCTTTCGTATAACAATTGCATTTGGTTTGTTAATGAGAGCACAATCTGCAAAAGCTCTTTATCCCTTTCTCATCTCCCCTGTACATTTATTATCGGTTTTCAGACTGAGCACCCTACTGAGGATGTTGCAAATGGTGGACTATATGAAGCCATGAAGAAAGAGCTCAGATATGCTGTTGAAGAAATCCGAACTGAACTAAATCAAGTCTGTCAAGTGTCAAAATAAAACAGTTCCCTGAAACTATTGAGTACTCTTGTATGGGTTTTGTGACAGTAAAACATGATTGGCTTTATTTGGTGCAGGCAAGGGGGAGAAATCAGACAGCTGGTGCTAATGGTGACTGCGTGCGATCAGAAAGTTCTGACGCTCTTCAAGATCTCTCTAGAACCCGGGAAAAATATGCAACAAAATTGGAACAGGTATTTTATGCTTTCTTGCATGAAGATCTTGATATCTGTTCAGGTCCTTTTAGACAACTTGTTTTCTCTCTGATTCTCCAACTTAGTGCTAGGCAGAGAAGGATGAGATTTTTTTGCTAATTTAGATTTTCTTAAAAGCAAGTTGGTAGCCAGACCTTAAATGACACTTGTTATCTCTTGTAGCATGTTGCACAACTTCTTGGCTTATTTTGGTTGTCTTGATGGGGCTATTTTTAGGCTTTGGCTCATTGCATTGTAGGTTTTGAGGTATCTAGGATGAAGGAGAGTTGCATAATAAAAATTTTGCATCTCTATTGTCTTTCTAATTGAACTAGTCCAAAGTATGTGTGCGCAGCAAGTGCATTTGTAGTTAGTAGATACACGAAGGCGATGACAAGGAAACCAATCAACACAAACAACTGTGTAAAGAATATAAAAGTGTTTGAATTATGGATTAATTAGGACCTGGTAATAGTTTCACAATCTAAGGTGTTACGTTAGAAACTACAATTACTCGTATTCATGGTTACAGGATTCATCATTTTTTATCATTGAGATCTGTGCTCAGTATGTTCTTTCTTTTTTTGTCTCGTAGAATTCTTTTGTATCTTCTTGCATTTTATACTCTGTTCCCCTTAACTCAGAATTTGCTCCACGATGTCTCCTTTCTTCTCGTCGTTTAATGCAGAAAATGCTTAGAATGACGTCATGACCAAAGGCCATCCAGGAATAAAATATATTCATTCTGTCAGAATTGCATTTAGAAATTTGATATCATTCAATAACAAGAGTAACGTATAGAAACCATATCTAGAAAAGCAATTAGATATTTGATATTATAGAAATGAAATTTGACAATTAACGATATAAGATCTTAAAAAGGATGAAATCTAGGTCCAAGTTTTTAACATTTCTTTTGAAATTTGAGATTTCTTTGGAATAGATTTCGAACTATCAAGGATTTAAGTTACTCTGTTAATTTAGTTATGGAACTGAAACTGGAATTAATTTCTTTTTATCTAACTTCCAAAAGTAGATTTTTAAAGTTTTTGAATCTTTCAGAAATTTAGATCAAATTAGTATATTATTCGGAACTTTCGAATAATTGTAGCTCCTTCTTATGAAATCGAATAACTTTGAACACACTACAGTTGGAGAAGCGCAAACAAGATCTTATTGCTGAAATGTTGCTTGAGGAGGAACAAGGTCGAGAAGTCTCTAGAACAGTCAAAGGACTTCCTAATTCAAGAACTTCAGCCATCACAGAGAAGCCAGCACGAGCGAGAAAGGTGATTCTTTTGCTCAATTGTGGTCAAATAAACTATTCAAATCTCATTATTTACCTAGTGTTAGCAAGCTCTAAAAAAAGCCTTTTTGTGTGTTCAGCTTTTTTTCAGCACTTTGGGAGTGTTTGGAAAACCAACTTCTGCTTATTTTAGCAGAAATACCTAGAAGCTGGAAGCACCTAAGGACCAACTTTTAGGTTCAGCTTCTAGCTTGTAGATTGTTTTTTAAATAAGTGGAAGTTTATTTAGAATAACAAAAGTGCTGCTCAACTTTATTTTCCAAAACTCAACTACCTTTTTCTTTGAATAACTTTTCAATTTTTTCCCGAACACTCCTCGCTTTTACTACTACAACTTTAGCTTCACCAGAAGCGAACAGTCTTGCAAACACCCGCTTATTTCCAAGTAGAATGCTACGTCCAATAGAATACTGTATATATAACAAAAACTATTGACACTCATGCCTTCTTGTATTAAAGAGAAGTAGCGATAGAATTAGGACGTCGAAAACATTGATTGAAGAGGCAGAGAGATACTTTGAGGACTTCATTTGCAATGTTGAAGACACGGACATCTCTTCTTTTGATGGAGAAAGAAGTGACGGGAGTTCAACTTTAGGAGGGACAATAAAGACAAGAGATGCTGGTGAAACTTACAAAACTCCTCCACAATCTACATCTTGTCCAGTTGAAATGGACGGTGTTGTTTTGCCATGGTTGCAATGGGAGACAAGCCATGATGGTTCTCTCTCAGAAAAGAACACGGCACAGACTCCTGCAAGTCCCAAAACTCTACAATGGGACTCAGAAAAGGTTAGCTTCTGAGAAGTCTTGATTTGGTTTCGATCTACTTAGAGGGTGTTTGGCTGAGCTTATAAGCTCCTTAAAGAAGCTTTTAAGATACTTGGCAAGTTTTTTGGTAAAGGAGCTTTATGAGCTCCACAAATAAGTTGGAGCTTATAAGCTCCAATGGAAAAAAGGGCTCCAACCAGCCTACCTCTTTATAACCATATCTTATAAGTTGTCTAATTTAAATACTAAAATGACATGAATTTCCTAAATTTTCTTTCATCATTTCATTTCTATCATCTCAAAATATAAATGTTTGTATGGAATTAATGTTATTATCTTACTTTTCATCTTTATTTTTTAACTAAAAAAGAACTCATAAACTCTCACCCTTACCAACTTATAAGCTATTAGATCTTATTTTAACCAAACACCCTAACAACTTGTTTTAAAATAAGTGTAGGACCTTATAAAAAGCTCCAAAAACATTTTATTATCTCTAGGAAGCTATTCAAAATAAGCTTTAGCCTCAAACACCCTCTATCTAATAATTTTGGAATGTGAAATTCTTGCTCCTTTGACAATTGGACTGATATTCCTAAATGTTGATATTTGTTACACCTATGATTTCACTGTGGATACATTTATCTTCAATTATAATAGAGTCTAATGAACTCAAGTCTCTTATTCAGGACATGGGCCCGCAGCACGACTCAGGTCATTCCATGAGCAGTCATGGGAGCTGGAGTCCAGGTCTTTTTAACAGTCCTCCCTTGGAGAAAAGAGAAGACAAATGCAGAACTAGACAAGTCTTCGACATGGATGACTACCTTAAACCTCAAAATAGTGAAGAACTATTATTTGAAATGTATAGAGAACGAAACAGAATCAACTTCGGGGGTTTACTGCTTTGTAGTGGTTCCCTTTATTGAGGGACTTTCTTAACTGAAAATTGTAGCCTGGACATTTGCTCAGCTATTTGCAATAAAAATTTGAAAGCTACTCAATCTCTGGTACTGTTACATTAGGAAAATAGGCAGCCAAACCAGAAAGTGACTTGTCTATTTGGGTGGGCCACCAGACTAGGTTTAATTTAAGCCTGTCTTCCAAATAATTATCTGAATTTGTATTTTGTTTAATGTCTAACAAATTGGGATTTTCTATAACATGTATACCATGTCATTCAACGTACTCAACCATCATTTTGATATTTCCTATCAAATATTTCCTATCATTTTGATGTTTGTGACATTTATAAAAAATACCCTCAAATCTTGAAAATTGTGAAAGTTCACCTGAGGTTTGGCCAATGATTATGAAAAACGAACCCTCAAACTAACAAAAAATTATAGACTCTGGGTATTTTTTGTAATTTTCAAGGCTTCAAGGTGGTTTTTGTAAACGTCACAAATCATAAGAGGTTTTTCATAATTATCCAATAAATAATCATGGCCTTAAGACTCACTTCTAAACAAATCTCTTTAAAACTAGCAAACCTTGGCACGCTCAACATTTGCTATAAAAAGCTTGGAAAAGGAATTTGAATTACAACTCTAATGTGTACACAACTCTTAAATCAATACACAACAAAGCAACAAAATTGATTTTCCATAAAGCTCCTCCTGCTGGCTGCTTTTGCAAATGCCAATCCATCTAGTTTTCTATTCCCATCTTTACAGATACAAAGATAGAACCATCCAACAATTTAGAAAAATAAAAAATTGAAGAACAGTATTAGTATATCAGAACTAGGTCCCCTGAGCCAATTTGTGTGCGACAAGGCTTGAAGGGATAAAAAAAAAGAAAGAAAAAGAATAAACATCCAGAAGAAATATGGTAGGAAATATATCATTGCTTAGCACCCAACTCTGACACCAAACTCTCACCAAAATTAAGACCAAAAAAGGGTCAGAAAACACTTTTGTAGAAACAACCCATACCATGCATTTATCAAATCTGGTTCAAATCCAGATTCAACACTGATCAGAAAGCCCAATACATACCAATTTCTCCATATTGACGGTGTAAATTTTTCCCTAAGAAATTGATTAATCAATCTCACCTTCTTCTGGATCATTTGAAGTATCATCCAGCACACTTTGAGGTTCAATTTCTTCTTCGTCCTCTTCATCATTCTTCATGTACAATCCAAGTTGTTCCAAAGGATTACTACTTGCCTGAAACTTGAAACTACCAAGAGCGCTGCGAGAATTTTCAGGGCTAGCTTCTTCTATCAAGCTCTGCAAGTGCTCATCTGGAGCAGATGTAAACATCTCTAGATCTTCCATAAACTGGCTACTCTCATTGATATCGACTGTTTTCTCCATCTGTTTGAGAAAGTAATGCGTGAGTAAAGGGAGGGGGGAACACCATATTCCTATATCAAGAGTACGTGTAATTTTACCTGCTGCAGAGCTTGACGTGCGGCTTCCCTTTCGAGTTCTCTTTTCTTTCTGGCTTCTGCTGCAGCTTCAGCTTCTGCCTTTTTCCTAGCCTCTTCGGCAGCTTTCGCCTCAGCTTGCAACCGAGCTTTCTCTGATAACATATGCGCATACCATCATTGTATGGGGAAGTTTTGACAAAATCAAAGTACCATAATCAGTCTTGGAAAATCTAAAAACAAAAGTGCTTGTTTCGCTTTTAGCTATAAAAATGCAAAAAATGGAGGGTTCTGCTTCGCTGCTTCTACTTAGACTGAGCTAAAATAAGCTAGAAGCACCTTAGGGTTTCACAGCTTCTAGGTTCCTTTTTTCTATGCTTTAAAGTGATTCTATACTTTTTTCTCCCAACACTCCCAACTTTTACGATTCCAACTTTTTACACCTTTAGCTTCTCTAAAAGTAGAAGTGTTATTTGGAACACCCTTATATATGGATGCCACATTAGACAAAAAATGGAACAATTTCATTGAACTCAAACCTTCTTTTCTTCGCCTTTCAAGCTCCTCTTTCTCGAGCTTTAGTTTCTCTGGATCTCCCTGAAAATGTTCAGAGGTCACATTGATAATTATAGGCACTTCTTGGTGAATGCATTGAAACAGGCCAACTACTTTTATTAGAAAAATAAATAGAATTAGCGTACTTTTTCATTGGAATTCTCTTGAGCTTTAATAATAATATCGGCAAAACGACTTCTCAATAAAGCTGCACGGTATAGCTTATCAGGGGAGACTTGCCTTTCGGGTGGAGCACTCTCCCCTAAAATGTTAGAGCATGCTTCGTGAGATAATTCTGCTCATTTAATAGCGTGCTTTTTTCTTCATTAGTTATCACTGCTTACCCTCTTGGCGACAACTTGGCTCCATATTAGAAGAATTGGATAGTGAATTTTGCTCAGCACGCCCATTTAAAGAATCTGCAAATAAGACAGATATTATTATAACCTCAAAACTGGAAAGAGCAGATGGTGGAAAACTGTTTTACAGACTAACCTCGACTATTTGGATCACCTGGTCCACGTTCTAATTGCTCTACTTCAGCATCAAAAGCTCCCTACAATCATGCATAGAAGGCAACACCGAAGTTTAATGAAGTCTTTTGAGGCTAGAACAATAAACCGAAATAGCAAAAGGGAAAAGAAAGATATTCTATTTTTATCTTTTACATTAGCAGTACTTCCAGGAACTGAATTCTTGGCACCATCCAGTTCTCCAGAACTTTCGGAGTCTGTATCTGTGGAAAACAGAAAACCAAATAAAGCTTAGACTGCAAAAATACAAACAGTTCCAACAGCTATGTTTTGTGCTCCTTTCTCAGCATGCATAATGGACATTACGTTTAAGAGAAGATATACGGAATACGTTGATGATTAAATAAAATCAGATTCTTACCCAAAAAAAAATCAGATAAGTTTTGCAAGACAGTTTCACTCTCAAAACCCACAACCCAAACCAGAGAAAAAGGAAACAAAAAGAAAGAAGAAAAATTGACAACTGAGACTAAACAGAAGCAAGAAAGACATAGGTAATTAGTTTCACAAAAGCAAAATGGAGTTTCAATATTATCAGTTCCAGAAATCTCCTCCTAGATATTATCATATTATAAAACACAGAGAGAAAACATGAAAATAGATTTTAAGAAAATAAAAACCCGACGCGTAAAACCTCTAATTTCTTCCTAAGATCTGATGGCAGGTATTTATTTAGATTATGGAAGGTAAAAAACACTTCAACAGTTAAAGGTGCCTTGTGTTGATTACTACTCTCGTATAAACAACAGCAATTGAACTACAACTAGTTGATGTTTACATTCCCCAAAATATTGGGAAAAAATCTTGGCAACTGTAAAAATGAGGTGAATTTTACAGACTAAAAGTTAGGGTACTAATGAAATAGCATACATATGAAAATAGTTCCGAAATCAACTTCAGCTTTACAACTTTAAGCAAATAGGTCAATGAAAAGGGACACCACAAAAGTCAAGTGGACAAGGAGTTTTCATCCACCTGAGAAAATGATGCATATCTCAGTCCCAAAAATACATCAACAACAATACCCAGATCTACGAACGACCTTAGACTAAGGGAAATTATGTAAATCACATACTTAATAACGTTGGATTCCAAATATATAAATTTAGAACAAGGCAACAAAAAAATTGCAAGGAAGAAAAGACATCACAATCTAAGATTCACAACAGCACGAACCAGTGGATGAGGAGCCCGACTCACTGCTTGAACTCCTTGAACTACTGCAGTTACTGTTCCTTCTGGAAGCATCATTATCAATCTTCATTGGAGTAAAACCAGATATTGGAGGTGGATCATCTCCACCAATATCCACATCCTCATCATGTGCCTCGTTTTCTGATAGGTGTTTGGAAGACGTCATGCAAAACATGAAAGTAAGATCTCAAAACAAGGTGCAATGAAAACTAAAGGCCAGAAGAGACATCATCAGCAGGAAAACTTACCTTTGCAAGGCTCATTGGATAAATTGCTAAACCCTAATTCCTTCTGAATCTGTAAAGAAAAATACATATACAAGAGATGCATCACATGTACAAAACAAGTGCAAACACAAGAAGGCATTTACACAGATATACCTCATTTTCACAAGGCTCAGCTTGTGCTTGCTTTTGATGCTTCTGCAGTAGATAATCATTTAAAAGTTTGTGTAGCGTGAATAGGGTATCATCACTAAGAAAATCAATGTCAATTTCTATCTCATCCTCGCTCACTTGACTGGCATTCAGAGAGCTCTCTTTCAAAAAATTGATTATATCTTCAGGCAGCTCTGGTAATAAATCCTGCAGCTCGAGACTCAGTTTCTGCTTTTCATCATCACTCATTGTCTGCTTATTCCTTTCTTGATTGAGCTTGTTTTCTATGGGAACGGTTTTCTGGGCAATCGTTTTCTGCTTCTTGGCAGGTGGTTGAACATAAGCACTTTCAGATTCTATAACAGTACTCAATTTCAAAGCTGTGGATTCATCTGCTGCGGGAGGAATTTTCTTCTCAATTGGTTTCCATCTCACTTCAAAGAATTTACTCATTGATTCGGCCATAGTATGGACATCATGTTTAGGAGGATTATAAGTCATTGCGTTTTTGAATGTGAGTCTCACATCAGCAGCAAACTCCCTTGGACTGGAATACTCATTTGAGAGCAACTTACTTTTTACTGTCCCTAAATCCATTGGATGTTTAATAACATTGAAGTAATCTGGGATATTATGCCTTACAATATCAACTGGCTCTTTAAAGATCCAAGCATCTTTATGAGTCATCAACCGACTTAACAATTGATCGCACTGTTTCATTAATATAGCAGAATTGGTACTTCGTGCAACATTCTGCTGCTTCACCGGCTCGTTTCTTTTAGACGCCACAATCCCACCTTTAGTGCGTGGCCCATTTCTTCCAGGGGGGAATTTTTTCTTTCCTGGAGCCATTGGCACGTCATTGGTAGAAGCTGGCAGGGTTTCAACCATAGCAGGTCTCTTTGGCGCATTTTGATAACTATGAACATCATTAATGGGTGGACGAACCATGGGATCAAAATCAAAAGAAGTAATCTTCCTCTGAAGCTTCCTAACTTGTTCGAGCTCACTCTTGAATCTCATGTCTAGATCCCTCCTCTCCAAAGGTGACATCTTAGACAATTGAAAATGCTGAACTGGCACAACAGACCTGTCATAACCATCTGTATTCAAGCTAATGCTCTTCCTGTTGGGAGCATAAGAATCCATTGGACCAGTCAACTCCATATCAACTCGGCCTGAGCTACCAAAACCATCCGATTCAGCCACTGTCTCAACTGCATGCCGATAATCCGGCACAAATCCAGTCGAATAACCTTTTGAAACTTTCCGTGTTTTCCCCATCATATCCCCAAAACCTGCCTTTGAGAACTTCTTTGATTCCCTCTGCCCTGTGTAATCTATTGGAATAGTAGGTGCCATAAATTCAAACCCCAAATTGGGCACATGTCAGCGCTTCCTCATTCAAAACTTCTCCTCGGACCATAAAGAAACCAACTTTCAACGGAAAGAAAACCTAAATTCCTACAAAGTATATTTTTTTCAAATGCGGTTTCTATAATCTCTCCTTTTCTCAGTCAAGTTCAATCACCATTCGTTTCTTCTTCTTCTTCTTCTTTAAAATTACTTAAAATTCAATCAACAAAAACCCAAATCCAAGAAAATCCCAAATTTCAACAATCATGCAATGCCAAACACCAAATTCAACTCAGAGAAATTTAACACACTTTGTCAACGTGGGCGCTGCGGAATCGAAACCCTAGAGACGAAAAATTACGAAGGCAACACCCAATTGCAATCGTTTTAGATCCAGACAGATAGAAAGAGTAGAAAGGGTGAGGAAGAGTGGCGGGGTGGGTCCGACCCGTTCCTAATGAACCCTAGAAGTGAAAAAAAAAATCAAAATTTTCTTGAAATTATAGCATAATCCCTAAAATACAAGAAAAATGTATATACATGTTCTAGAGAGAGAAAATAAAAAGGAGATAGGGAGAGGACTTACGAGAATAGGAATCGCTGAGGCGCTGGAGTTGCGAAAATTTACGGCTATTTAAAGAGGAGAGTTGCGCTGAATTTGGCCGTCGATCTTTACTGCCGTTAAAATCCATCGGTTAGAGATTGCTCTAGTTTAGTAGTCACGGATCTAGATCCAACGGTCGGAGGTTTACTTTCTGGTCGAAGTCGTTATGAGATATGGACACGTGTCGGAGAGTTTTTATATATTACACTGGCGGTGTGATGGTAGAAAAACTGAGCACGTGGTGGGACGGTGCCGTTGACTTCTTAAGCACGAGAAACTCACGTGCTTTCCATATGATTTTTTGGGTTGGTTCTGGGCCTCTTTTATTGGGCTTTTCACATTTACCTATGTTGGACTTTTTTTAAGTTGGGCCGTTATTGGAAGATTCTCATTATCCACTAATGAAAGGAAAAACCAAAAAAAAAGTTAATGTTATTTTAACTAAATATTTCGGGTTTGAGCTCCTGAAATATTAGGATATGTTGGACGTCACACGTAACTTGCACGTGTCTAAAATGAGACTAATATTTTGAAATTCTAAAATAAAGTACATACTTCAAATCACGATTCCGACGATATTAAATAATCTTATATTGATTGGAATCTTGACCTATGCCAACATATAATAGTGGGTTATATTTTCTTTAACAATTGATTTTTTAAAGGTGTGTTGGACCCCTATTACAGAAACTTGTATGACACTTATATATTTAAATAATTACATTATACATCCCATAAAAATTTTATAATTAAAAAAAATACCCAAAATATTCTAGTATTTCGTTGAGTTCGGTAAAATAGGATCGATCAATCTTTATTTATGATATGAAAATTAATGTACGTACCTGCCCATTAATTTCACTTTTCCAAAGATCTATTTCAAACTTTATTAAAAAACAAACTTAGGAATTAATTTCATATTATATTCTACTCATATTTCTCCCAATATTCTGTCTTACATTTCCATTTTTAAACAAATATATAAGTACATAAGAATCTTTGGGGTAACTGGAAAAGGAAGAGATATGGTGGTAATGAATTGGACTCCGAAGCATCACATAAAAAAGGGGAGAAAAAAAGAAAGATAGAAAGAGAAGTATGCAATTTGTGCATGCATGTGATCACCCTCCACCTGTCCCAATACACGTACCTTCTATTCTCCATTAAGAGACAAGTTAATTTTGCAGCTTTCCCCTCTCCCTCTCTCAATCTCTCTCTGCGGACACACAACCACACAATAATCCGATCTGCTGAATAAATATGTTAACCTAACTCACCCCAAAAACAACCTGAATTGAAAGATTTGTTGATCTATTTTATATTAAATGTGAAATAATTTAACATACTCCATCATGTGCAGGATCCATGAATATAAAAGATAAATTAGAGAGTGAAATCTGATTCTATATTAAATAAATATGGCTGTCATCACAACTCACCCCAAAAACTAATTCAAAAAAAGAATTATAAAACAATTATAGACTTAACCTCACATCTTTTAATTTTTCGAAGCGGGGGACGATTTAACAAGATGCAATCAAACTGGTCAAAATCAATGCATATATAGATACATACAGAGATACACATATATGCAAATGAGTTTGAGTTAATAATCACAAACAAAGTTATATGTTAACATTGATCACTCAATAAACTCACCTGATCAGCTGGCTCTAAATCAGTGATTAAATCACTCAAATTTCGCAGTACTGATCAAGGGTTTAACACACCTTCATGCTCCGTTAAAGGAGAAAAAGAAAACGATAGATCAAGCCGGCCAAAAAATAAAAAAAAGAGAGGTATATTTACAATTTGTATTAGGCTTCTGGAATCTGGACCATGATTCTGTCTGATAATTAAGCATTAATCAGATCTTTAATCAGCGTTTGATTATCATAATTACCGGCCCAAAGAGAGCGCAGCCGTAGTGTCAAGCCTCCATGCAAACCCTCCACAGTCCATTCTCCAAACGTCGCACGGCACCGTTTTACAGGTCTTCTCGTTCCCGCAAGTCACCACTCTCACCCTGCACGTGAACGCCGAACACGCTAGCGGCAAACTCACGCCTTCCTCCACCGACACCCACGCTGCCACCTCCGCCTCGCCGGCTTCCGCCGTCACCATCCGCCTGTACGCCGCGTTCGTCCACCTCACACGGTTCGAACCGTCCGATATGAACCCTGGACACGTGTCCAGATCCAGACTCCTCACCTTTTCCTCGTCCGTATGCCCTAGCCCGTTGTACCCGTAATTACAACCCACAGCCCACGTGTCCGTCACGCATGCCACCTTAACCCACGACCCCACCACCACCCGACGCCCCATCGCCGCCGTGGAATACCCCATCGCCGCTGGAGCCACGGCCGCGCCACAGCTCCCTCCGTTTCCAAAGCTCAGCCACAAAGGATAGCTCAGCTGTTTCGACGCCGTTTTTGGACTTTCCTTCACGTCCGGTGCCTCAGGCAGCAGAGGCAAAGTTTTAACAACCTTATCCCTGCTACACACCGATCCACCGGAGTCGGTCTTCTCCGGCGAACACTTTCTCTTTTTGCTAATATTATTGTTATTATTCCTCTTGTTCACAGTAATATTACCATCTTTAGCCGCATGCCTTCTTTTGCCGCGGCCTGTTTTGACGGACGGGCCGCTGTTATCCGGCGTGGTGGAGCCGCTGCTTCCGCCGCCTGAAACAGATCCGTCCGTGGAAGCTGCAGGCTTCGGAGCTATCGGACGAAACCTGAGCATTATCCTGTCAACTTGAGCCATATCGTACGCACCCCCGGCGTACCTCGCTATACAGCACCCTCCCCTTTGGTCCATTTTCTTTTTCTTTTTTCACAGGATTATATGTTTGTTTTTTTTTTCACCTTAAAAAGCCTAAAAATGGCTAATAGTGTTTACAGTACCGAAGATATTGAACACTGAGCGAGCTAGATTTATACAACGGAAAGAGAGAATTACATACGTGCGAGGAAGGATTTCCAGCGTCACGCGTGTGAGATAGGTGATTGGTGGAGGGTGGTACGTGGCGTTACGTCGTAGGGGGACCCACGTGGCAGTAGGCTCAAGCAACCAATAGCATAGCGCGTGGGTGGGTCCCATTGTCACAGCCAATGAGAATCGACGGAGTGGCGTTTTACTAGCGAGAAAAGAGGGGCACGTATAGCTCTATGCATTGGGTCTCGTGTACGGTGGTGGAACTTCCAGAATGAGTTGTACGCGGACGTTTCTGATTGGATGGGATGGAGGGTTTCATGTGCGCGATTGCGCCACGTGGTGCAGCGGATTGGAGAGGTTGCTTTTGAATAGCGGGCAACATGTTTGGCTGTTTTAAGGCGGTGTTTGTTTGGCTCCGAAAATTTGTTTCCTTGATTTAGCAATATCGGATTGGATTAAAACCCAGTCCAGTCGAGTCCAGTCCGTCCCAGTACAATACAATCAACAGCCAATAGGCATTCAGCAACAATTATGCAATTTTCTTCTGTGAATTATGATGCAATTTAATTTCTGAGATTTTCAGGCCGCCGAAATGAAATGCAGTGAAAATTGAAATTATCCTCAAATTGACACTATTTAGTAGTTATTGGATAAAATTAAAATTGTCCAAATTAGTTATTTACTAACACAGTTAGCTTCTTCGGAATTGGATATATCTAGTGTTGGTAATGTGGTTAGGAACATTGGAGAAATGTTAGTTTTGATTCCATCTTTTACTTTCTCTTTTGTTCGTCGTTTGGGCAACTGTTTAGCCCATTGTCTTGCTATAAACTCTTCTAATATCATTTATGGGGACTCGGATATTCCTGATATAGCTTTGTCTATTTTATTATCGGACGTATTATCGAATTAATAAAATAGATATTTTCCTTTAAAAAAATAAGTTACCAGTTTTGTCCTATTTTGTAATTTTCTCTATGAATGAAGTGTACATGCGTATTGTTTGACTTTGAAATTACATGTTATATATGTGAGAGCAGCCTTAAATAATATCTTCTAGTGATACACCATTAGTTATACTAATATAAGGATATGGGAAATTAAATTCTTGGACGGACCGATTCAGTAAAATCAACTAAATAGATGGTGACATGTGGAAACTGACTTAGCATTTTCCAAATCTTATCTGGGCATGAGTTCTCCATCCCATTTTGGAGAGGGGACTGGGGTGTGAGGTCTGAGCTGCCTTCCTTGATGTTGCGCTCCCACGCTGTCTAGACTAACTCCCACGCTGCCTTCCTTGGGGATTGAGCTTCCCTATGAGGGTCGCGTCTTGGAGTACGCGGTCGGCCTCCATTGGAATGGTGCTAGCCCATTTTAGCCATTTGACTTGGGTCCAAATTTATATGCTTTGTTGGTTTTTGTTGGGTCTCACCACTTAGATTTGTGAACCAGTTTATTGCAACATCTTATGAAACACGGATATAGATATGGCGATACGGACACGACATGACACGGATATGGCAACATAGATTTTTCTCGACATTTTACACTAAAGAAGTATAGGACACGACACAACACGGCAGAATATGATTTTTAGAAATATTCGTACATCATAGGCTACATCAAAACAAAATAATTTTAAAATTAGAGGGTGCACGTAAATATCCTCACTTGTACATAATTCCATCACTAAAAATAACATAAAATCAATATTTACTCGCCACTGAAAAAGAGCATAGAATCAACATTATAGGATTGAGAAGTGGAGAGTTGGATAATACGTACGTACCCCTTAATGTGACATTGTGGTACAAAATTCTTCCCACTTAAATAATTAAGACAAGAATTCGAAGAGGTCCAATTAGGTTAGAAAGATGATGGATATGATAAAACAAAGTTAGCTGACTCGTATAATTTTAGGGATTCTGTGCTAGCAAAAATACGCAATGGTGTTCCAATAATTTTGGGGATCGATCGATCTTTATTTGGTGCCATATAATCGGAATATATTTGGGTGCAAAGAGAGGGACCATGAGAAAAGATCGCTACAAGAAATATAAATTTAGATTAAAAAAAAAATGGGGCAAATTTAACTACATTGACTATTATCTATAATCTATCAAATACGAACACAAATATAATGACACGGATTTTTTCTTTTTTATTTTATATCAGAGAAGTGTCTGACAACAAGGTATAATTTTCTAACTTAACTTCGAAAGTTAGATGTGTCATGCGTTCAATAATTATACATCTTTTGATTTGAAATACAGTCGGGTAATTTGGACATATTCAGTATGACTGAAAGTTTTTCCTACCTTAAATGTTATGAAATTTATCGTTTATGTATTCTTTTTAATGGTGTAATCTTCCTGGATACCAAGAACACCATCGAGATTTTTTCTTCAAAAAAAAGAACTCCATCTAGATTTTAGATAGACATAGACCACGCCAAAATGAATCTTTTTTTCTAATTGGAACATCATCCATCAGCCGAATCGAAGGTCATTGATAATTAGAGTACATGCATGTCTCGTCCAATATTCAGACACCATCTGGTATCAAAATAATCACTTTTTCAAATTTGTCAGACACGTGTCCTTTTGTCCAACTGAAAGTCTGAAATTGTTGAAAAACAGAAAAGAAAATGTGTGCATAATTGAAAAGGAAACCCTTCTTTTCTGGCCTCTAAATAATCATATATAGTACGTATTTGAAGTTTGAAAGGACCAACAACGTTAAACACACATTTGGAACATTCAATCAAAACAAACACTCTCTCTCGTTCTCTCTTTGGGCATCCACTTCGTATTGAGTTGGCATTTTTTTTTTATGATAAGATTTTGTACGATGCATAATACTCCATCTGTTCCCAAAAAAAATTGGAATCTAATTTAATTGGTTTATATTTTATAGTAATCGAAAATAATTGGAGAATGATTATTAATTAAACAATTAACTAAAAATTTAGAAAGAAACTCTTGTTGCGTTTTTCAGATATGAGTTTTATATATTTAGAACTCTCGAAAGAACATAATCTTTTTTTAGGGAATCAGAACTTCATTAAACTAAATCAACGGAAACAAACATTCGAGTAAATTCAGGAATATCCATGAAATTTATACAAGCCCAAACTGCATAAAATTTGACAATTAAAATATAATATTTGGGGTTAATTTTATGTAAGCTTTCCAAATTTTTTATTTTTTTTGCTAGAATAAGCTTTCCAAATTATAAACGGCAGAAGTAAGTAATTTGAGTTGATTGTGTTTTTTAATTATCTTATCACTTAATATGATTTTGATTTAGGTTCATTAATGCTAATTGATTTTTGCAATTTTGGTCCTATCAGTGAATTTTTTTTTTTTTACTTTTTTGTAATTATGGTTAATTTCATTATAACTTGACCTAATTTTTTGGGTCCATACTAGCTAATTGATTTTGCAATTTTGGCTCCTTATGTGAAGTTTTTATTTGCAAATTTTGGTACCCTTTATCTATTTTTCGTCTAATAGAACCAAATTTGCAAAAAGAAATATATGGGATCAAATTGCAAAAAATTCACTTACGAGATCAAAATTGCAAAAATCAATTAATAAAGGACGACCAAAACCAAAAACAAATTAAGTTATGAGACAAAAATTGTAAAAATTCATTAGTATATAAGACCAAAATAAAAGAACATATAGAAAAAGTAAATGGGACAAAAAATACAAATAACTCTATTAAATATTTTAATGATTTAATTAGTTGCAATCAATTGAGATCATAATTGAATTGAAGTTGTGACGTTAATTTATCAATATAGATAGGCATGCAATGCAATGACATTTAGTAATTGTGTGACAGCAAATAGATATATGTTGGTGAAGAAGTAACACGTACCCATCCAACGGCGGCTATTGAATTGGTTGATCAAGTGGGCAGAAGTTGGTTACTAGCTAGCTAGCTACTTGTATTTGTCAGTTTGTCAGAAGAATTATTACAGCAGAAAATGAAAGAAAGACTAATCATATCAATGAATATACACAACACTTGTAAATATGAAACAGTGTTTCTTATTTATGAGCACCTCCTATGAAATTCATTTTTTCTTTTCTATTAGAAACAAAAATTTATGCTAGATTAACCTGAGGTTTCGAGCAGGACGTAGCAACATATTTATTTGAGGGATTCAAATGACCTCCTCACCTATATTATTAGTAATAATGTGTATTAACAGATTGATAATTGTGGTTAATTTTTTTAAATAATTATCTTATTGACCCTAGTGAATAAATTAGAAATTACATTAAAAAAGTCAAAAGAAAAAGACTATAGATAAAAAATGAGAAATTTAAAATTATTAAAAATAAATATCGGAATATTTACACATTTATTTAAACCTCAGGGATTATATTATAATTTGTCAAACATAAATGATCAATTTGTAAATATACCAAACTTTTGGCTACCCAAACGTGATTCACGCTAATAATATAGATATTGATCGAGTGATCTTACTGAATAATTTTTCTGGCTCCACGATTGGTCTCGAGTTCGGACCTCTGAAAAAACAACTATTATTGATAGGGAGAGCTTGACCCTTTAATAGCCCGACACAACACGGTCTGTATAAATAGGCTTTAGAACAAAAAAAGAAAAGAAAATAAGGACTAATTTGTAATTTTCTGAAATCTAATTAAAAATTTAACAGAAAGTTACAAAATGAGATAATTATATTACACTCTCTTGACTTAGGATTAACTAGCAACACTCTCTCAACTTAGGAATTTTTTTGCTGATATAAGTTCTAACCAAGCAACAAGATGAATTCATCTATAGTTAATAGGAGTTATTCCTTTTCTTTATTCTTAGGGAGGTCATAGGATATTGGATATCACATTGATTGGTATATGTCGCTTTTTATAAGCCTCTGATCTATAAATCTATTGGGTATTACAAAAACACCCGAAAGTATACCCGAAGAGGATAATTAGATTAATTAGGTATGATTTTAATTAGATTGTAGAGCATCATCAAACATCGACCGTCCACATGTCCTTCTCAAGATGAGATCACACGATGATCTTGGTGTTTCAAAAATTTTTGTCACTATACTATGAATAGTATCTTGCTCCCCAACACACCATATACACGTACTTGATGTGGAAGTAAGCTCAAAATTTTAAAAATAATTACAAAAACACCCCTTCAATACGTAATTTGGTAAAAATCTGAAATACAGCCCTCCACTTTGAATAATTTCACATATATCCCCTAACCCTGACCATTTTTAAAAGTTACCATATCGGAGGAGTGAGAATACGATTGTAAATATATATCCAAACTGGAGGGGTACTGCACCTATGTATGGTAATTTAAAAATTTTACAAATACCTCCTCAAATATTAAATGAAATTATAAAAGACACATAAACCTTATGAATTTTGTGTAATTCAACCTATTGATTATTAATTTATTATATCCAAAAGTAGTACATATAGCAGATACATTGAGTCTGAAACTAAAAATGATCTTGTATTAGTTGGAGGAATTTTAAATTATTAAGTCATTATCGTGAGAAGATCTAATTTACGTATCTACTATGTCACTCTGACTAGCTACAAATAATTTTTTATTTAGGAGGCCGCTAGAAATATATACAAGAATATATATAATTTCTTCTAGAAACTATGATGAATGATTAATGCATGTACATGCATGATATATTATGTTACGAAATTATTATAAGATGTTCGGATTTTAAAAGTAAGAATTAAATTTCTAAAACCACCCACTGACGTAAATTAGTGACTTGGTATTATGTTAGTTTAAATAGAAGTTTCAAAATTGAGTTTCTTTGAGAACATAATTGTCATTGATGGAGATTATTTTACATATAAGTAGCCGACTAGCTAGCTCAACCCATATAAATAGCTTAAAACCCCTAATAAAGGTAAGAAACCTCTAATTAGAAAAATTTAGAATTTTATGTTGCTATCTTATAATTTCTATAATTTTATTTATCCAAGTGTCTGAAAAATACTACAAGGCAAAAAAGTTATCTTTTTGTAACAAAAATAATTTGACACAATATAATATTGGAAATATTTTCTTTAAAGTACTATCAAATATTATTGGTAATAATTGACACCCTAGGCCGCCCTAGCTATTGGGCTAATTTTGTGACAGAAAAATTCTTATCGAAAGTCATATTAACAACTTTTTTATCACCAATTCTAAATAACTAAAGCATCGGGGCTTTGCAATATAGAGCAATTAACTATGAAACACGGACATAGACACAATAATATAATTTTTTTTTTATATATATTTTATATTAGAGAAGCGTCCGATATGGGTGTCGGACACGACACGATATGACATGATAAGATTTATAAAAGTGACCGTGCATCATTGGAGCAATATTCTTGGTAAAAAAAAATTATTCTCAGAACTAATTAAAGATATATAACTATAATAACAAATTAAGAGGTATTAACACTTAATATATATTATTATTATTTAGAACTACTTTTTATTTTTTTATCACTATCATTAATCTTTCTCATATTGAACTAAAAAATAATCGTGTTTACATATAAAATATTGACTTTATTTTTTCTTAATTAAAATACACTTATCCAAACAGTCAAAGATACTGAGCTAATCCAAAACCAGATCTAACATTGATATATAAAGCCCTTCAAACTATGATTAAATTAATTGAATTAAATAAAACAAAAAATAACATATAAAGTACACCTCTCTTTGGTATCGTCACAATTTGCTTCCACATATAGATAACAAAAATATATATATATATGTACCTTCCTCCATGATTTGATCCTCGTTTATCCCATAAAATTTGAACACATCACACCAAGTTTTCGAAATACTAAATTAAAAAACGTATTATAATATTGTTTGTTGTCTGGACTCTTGTCTCAATGCTCTTAATAATTAGATTAGATCTTTAGCTTAAGATAGAAACTGGCGTCTGGGTTCGTGCCACGTGTTGATGAAAGATATTCCAAGTCCAAGGAACAGCCAGGATCATTGCTGTTTTTAGGGCAGCAAAAGAGAATTATAACTACCAACTTTGGATTATTTTAATTAATTAATGGGTATTAATTATTAATTATTACATACTAAGAATCTCTTTCCTTTAGATTTCAATAATTCTAATTAATTCCCAACATAGTAACTTTAACCCTAGTTGAACCTGGTTTTGTGGGAAAGCTGCCAAAGATGAGTTTATGAATTATATATAATTTATTTTGTAGACTTGCTTCATGTTTGGGCAACATGATAGTGGGAGAAAATTTTGCACCTAACCACATTAAACATGATGTTGAAAGGTGAGTAGAAAAGAAAAAAGTATAGTATGGACCGAATATTTGGACTTATTGATTAAAGTTATTCAAATTATAGCCTTATTTTGGATTTTGATTTTTGGCTTAAACCTTCTATTGAGGTTATTGATTCTGTAAAATTTGAAGTTTTTTCGTAGTAATATGCTTACGTTTTTTCGACCATATATATATATGTTCGGAAATGTATAAAATTATAATTAAAATCATGGTCGGATGTTGGTCGGAAATAAATAACAATTATAATTTAGACAGTGGTCGGAACTTGGTCAGGAATTGGTCGAAAACGTATTGGTTGGAAGTTGGTCGAAAATATGTAGAAATTATCAAATTATAATTAAAATTGTGGTTGAAAGTTGGTTGGAAAGTGGTCGTATATGGCTTCCGACGATGAACTGTCCGACCAATTTTTGGAATATTAGATCGGTTTTTGTGGTTAGTATTTGACTATATTTTTCTGGTGGTGCTTGGTTTAAATTAAATAAAGAAAAGAATAATAATAGTGAATAAAATTAAAGTGACAATTTAATAAGAATGGACAACTCCAGCAGGATTTTCGCGGGACCCCTGTATAGAAAAAACGTTATTGCTGAAAACTTTGAAATATTATAATGTCAAAGAATGAACAAAAATTCTAAAACTCTGATTCAAAGTTCTCTCAACTATTTCCCTCTTAAGGAAGTGCCAAACCAGAGTCGATGAGCTGATTTGAAAATAAATGAATTACTAGTCGCATAATATTATTTTAGTAAGACTTAAACCTAACTAAAGTAAATCAGGAAGGATTGGGGCCATATTCATCTATTTAAATTAACTTCACCTAACGGAATGTAAAAAAAATAAAAAATAAAAATACATGCTTGATCCGGATATCGTAGAGAGAATAAAAGCAAATACTATAAGCATCTGAAACAATGTAGCAATCTGACGCCAATGTAACAATGAGCTTTAGAAAATCATGACTAACACCGTGCGGCAGTTTCATTCCATGCAAAAGATATCTCAAATTGGGGAAAAGTGTAATTACAAAAGTTAAAAGGCTGACAAGTGTAATTTCAGCTAAAGTGTGTAGCAGGCCCTTTCATCCATATCATTGCCATTCTTTTAAGCATAGCAGCTTTGCTAGGAAAACTCCACTTGGTATTCATGTACCTGCAAAACAAACTGTTAGAAAAACCAAATCTCATGAAATTATAGTGAATTCATGGTTCGAAAACTCAGGGTTTCACGTTTTAATCAATGGGTATCAATAGGTAAACAGTTGCAGCAATCTTTACATTATCCAGAAGGGGTCGAAGTGTAATATCATAAGTCAGATTACAAGAAGTGGATTTATCTCCATCCAATAATACCTCCTCTGCATATCAATTATCATCAATTGTACACGACAGTACAAGATAATTTAGTTGTTGCACTCTCATATATATATATATATATAGAGAGAGAGAGAGAACTTAAAACATTTTGCTTCAAATTGATATATTTCTTTTTCAATATTATAATTTTCTCCTTACCTCCCAAAATAAATTCCTGGCATCGTCCCAGATTATGGCTCACAAGGAATGGTCTCAGCATATGGTTTCATTGCTTGCCAAATGGAAAAATAGAATTCAGTCATAATTTTGTGTCTCGAAGTCGCGGAGCAAATTCGCGAATCATTTTTAGAAGAGCCCAATTTTTCAACATCCTTGTATCAGAATATTGTAGGTTACGACATTAGGTCTCAAACCTTTAGAAGGGAGATTATCGAAAATAGCTCGAGCCAGACGAAGTTTTTTAGCTTTACACAATCCATCCATGTCAATATTGTAATGAGTAATATGGAGATCAACTCTTTTGTGCTCCAATTCATCCAACAAGAACAATGCTCGATTGACATCCCCACTCCAACATAATCCCTCCAACATGATACAGTAAGTATAAAAATCGGGTTTTAAGCCAGCAGCTGCAACTTCTCGAAAAGTTGTAGTGCAACAGAGTATCTATTCCCACGAAACAGTCCCTGCATTATAGTGTTATATGTAACTATGTTAGGTTTTAAACCTTTTAGCGGAATCTCGCGAAAGAGATGCATGGCATCGTCTATTTTCATCTTCTTGCAGTATCCATTGATTAAAGTGTTGTAGCTCTGAATATCTAGGACAATATTATTGCTAGCCATAGAATCAAATATCTTACTAGCCTCATCAAGTCTTCCTTGCAAACAATATCCATCCATCAATGCACTATACGAGACGACATCAGGAGCCACATTTATCTGCTTCATTATGTGGACTACGTACTCAGCTTCATCAATCAACCCTTCCTTACCTAAAGCATCAATAATAGTATTGAATGTCCTCACATCTGGATATATGTTGTAATCTATCATCTCCTTCAATAACGATTTAGTTTCTTTCCAACGATTAAAACTACACAAGCCACAAATCAAGCTGTTGTAAGTGACAACGTCTGGAGTGATGCCTTTTTCTCGCATTTCACTGAAAAGTTGCATGGCAGAGTCTATATTCCTATCTTTGCACAAACTATCAATAACCATGTTAAATGTATTGACGTTAAGCCTGAAATTACCTTTCTCCATTACTTTGAATAGTTCAATGGCCGTTTCGGTGTTAACGGCTTTGCACAGTCCATCAATCATGGTACCATACATCACTACATCTATCTCGCACAACCCTTTTCTTACTATTTTCCTGAACAATTCTTGCGCCTCAGCAATCTTCTTATCTCTAAACAAACCTTTCAATAAGGTGTTGAAGGTAATTGTATCAGGAACAAAACTAAGCTTGAAGAACCAACCGAGAATGGAAAGCCCGTAATCAACCCCATCAGAGAGGCAAAAGCTATTAATAACAGTATTCAGAGTATATCTGTCAACTGAAATCCCCAAATTCCTCAAGTCCTTGAAAAGTAATATGGCAGTGGGATACTCTTTCAGTTTCACCAAACGGCCAAACAAATGATTGAATTCTATAATACTAGTTAATGCCTCATTCTGATCATTTTTTCATACAAAAGAAGAACATCATCCAACCTATTAATATTCTTCAGCTCAAGTTTGATTTTTTTGGAGAGAATCGCAATTTCCAACGGATTGTGTGTCATAGAAACGGAAACAAGATAAATAGGTAAGTGGGTTCCGATCGAAGTGGCGGAGTTTAGGTGATATACAACAATTTAGGGAATAATTCAGAATTCGACCCAACTCGAAGCCCTTTATCTTCATGTTCTCAAAACAAGTCAAGCGGCAAAATTAGGGAAGTACAGATTGAAAGGTCAAACTAGGATTTCGAGCAACAAATGGAAATTTTCTGTTTAATAGAATTATTTATCGAAATTTCGTGAATAAGGTAAACATGAACCTATTTCAAGGAGTTGGATAACTTTTATTCAAGTTAAGGCAAAAGTGTTTTTCAAAATACCTGCAATTTTGATGCCAAAAGAAAAGTCCTACTTCGAAGATTGAAATTGAGGGATACCAGATGAGCGAGCTGGGCCGCGTACAGAGGCGGAGTAGATAAAAAGTTGGCGGCGGAGCGGCGGCGATCGTAATTCGTCCAGATGGGGCAAAAGACCAAAGTGGGGTTGAGAGTCTTTCCCCTCTTCTGTCCTTTTTCCTTTTTCTCTTTTTCTGAAAACTACTTTTTTATTAATTTAGTTAATCAATTAATCAATTAAGAAGTAGTTTATGAAAAAATAATAGTGAAATTATATTGCGATCTATATTCATGACACACTTGATTTATATGCAAATTATATTTAAGTATTTGATTATCTTAAAATTTGATAAATTATATATAAGTTTATTTAAATTGAGAAATTATTATATAATTTATGAAGTTTCAATTAATATGTAAATTACTAAGAAAAATCTCAAGATACCTCCAGCTGAAACTCTAAGTGGGGTCTTTTGAGTATATTTTAAATATTTGTTTAAAATTTAAAGAAATGTATCGTAATTTTTCAAACTAAAAAATCGATTTATAAATGAACTAAAATTCTGGATACTAAATATAATTCGTTCTATTAAAATTCTAAAATAATGGTCCACTAAATGACTCGTAATTCGCAAAAGTTCAATTTTGTATCTATATAAGAAAATTTTAACTCCATCCTGACTCGTATTAGTCTCAGTTTACAAAATTAATCTTCCATTTATACTCTTGATTTTATCCAACAAAACTAGTTTAATCCTAATTAATTCCTAACATAGTAACCTTAACCCTAGTTCAATTTGGTTTTGTTTGAAAGTTCGCCAAAAGTATATTTTTAAGGGAAATATTTCACCGCATACCATATGATTTGACTTAATTATCCAAACATACTATGAGGTTTGGAAAATATGGAAACATGCCTTACACAAAAAAATTCCATTGCAATCGGTAAGCGTTTAGACAGATTTTCGGGACATCCATTATATAATCTGATTTTATTTTTATTTTTTAACTAAGAAAATAGAAACACGAGGTGAAAGTGCTCTTTTTCATTAAGAATCTGTAACAACAGTTGGGATATATTTTTATAATTTTTTAAATTTTAAGATATATTTGCGTAATTAGATCAAATTAAATCTCAGGATAAAGTACTACTGCTACATGTTTTTCAAACCATTCATTCATAATCACAACATTTGCCAATCTAAATAAGATAACTAATCAATTAATAAATTTTCTACTTGTAAAAAAAATAAATAAATAAATTATCTGCTTGTTTTTGTGGGAAAGTTAGCCAAAGATATATTTTCAACCGAAAGTTCATGAGATACATGAACATACAATTCAACGAAGCATCAAAACTAGTCTTCACATCACTAAGAAAGGGTAAATAAGAACAATTATAGTATTTAATCTCCATGAAAAACCATTAAAACATAGAAAACGTTCTTCACAGCAACAATTTGAGCTGTAACCCGTAAACGGAAAAATTTCACATTTGGTTCCTCAATTATAAGTCTTTTTTACTTTTGATTCCTCAATTATTTGACTCGTCAAAATTGGTACCTAAACTACACTTTTTTCATCTGAATCAGTTATATCCTGAACTCGGCCCTATAAAGCCTAATGAAAAATTGCTAATATACCCACTATGATACAAGAAATTTTGCTTTGTCCCCTTTTACTATAAAATTAGTATCAAAACAACCTTTAATAGCACAAAAATAACAAAATATCATCCAAAACCTAAATTTTATATTAATAAATAATTATTTTTTAATTTTATTCAATTAATCTTTGTTAATTAAATATAAACGTATATAATAATTTTTATTATTATGTATACATAACAATAATTTATTTCTTAATTACTTTGCACTACTTTATTATGTATCTATATTATTTTAATATTAATCACATTTATCTAGAGAGAATTGTTATTTACACTCCTAAATTGTTATTCACACTCCAAATCTATTATTATTTGACAAAAATATCCCTCTTAATTTTTTATTAACTTATTAGTTTTTTTCTTTCTAAGATTTCTTAATATATAAAAGATTATATTTATTTTATATACTTTTTCTTATTTAATATATGATTTGTGATTTTTTTTTCCAAATAAATAATTTTTAGAATTTTGTAGAGTTTAAGAGATATAATGATACGTTACAATTTACATATTTATAAGTTTCTTTTTTGGTCAACATATATTTATAAATTTGTATTCTCTATTTAATTTCCTTTGAAAATTATTTTTTAAAGTACAACATATTAAAAATTAACTCATTGCTTGAAATTTATTTTATTTACTTTTAAATAATATATAATTGTGTTAGGAGAATTGATATTTATACTTCATAAATTATTCACTGTGCTATAATATCTTAATTGTATTTTTATTAATTCTAAAAGGACCCAATAATATATTTATTCTATCTTAATTCTAACAAAATAAAAAAAAATGATAAAATATTTGAATTTATAGAAAAAGAAAAAGTTAGAAATACTCACAAAACAATAAAGAATAATAAGTTAACATTAAAGAATGAGGATATCATTGTCATTAATGAAAATTTTGGAGTTCAATTAACAATTATGGAATGTAAATAACAACTCCCTTATCTAAATAATACAACTTTTTCGTTTAAAAACTATAAGTGGACGGAACGTTTATTTATTTTTAATTCATTTTGAAATTTTTATTATTTAATGTATAATATCTCAATTTAATAATCCATAAAAGATTCGTATTCATATCATTTTTAGACCAGATAAATAAAATTAAGCATTAAAGAACTAAAAATATAAGATTAAATTTATATAAAAAAAATTGTCAATCTTCTTTTCCAATATATTATAATGATATATTTATGATGTTAAATAAATATATATTTTTTTAAATTTATGCACTCATAAGGATAAATATAAGTGTGTACTAATATTATAATTCTTGAAATGTAATTACTTTATTTAATCAAATATTGCATTATTTTTGTGTTATTAAATGTTGTTTTGAGATTAATCCAATAGTACAAGGGAACAAAGCAAAATTTTATGTATGATAAAGGGTATATTTGCAATTTTTTCATTAGGATTTAGACTTTAGAGGGCCGAGTTAAGGGTAGGACTGACTCGGATAGAAAAAAAGCAATTTAGGGGCCAGTTTTGATGAGTCCAATAATTGACGGATCAAAAGTGAAAAAAAACCTATAATTGATGGACCAAAAGTGAAAATTTTCCACCCGTAAACTATGCCTGCAGCAGCAAAGTAACGGAAAATAAACTGACAGAGAACACAAAAAACTTGAAAATAACGAAAAACACCCTAAGGTGAAGCAAATCGTAGCAAAAAAAAAAACACTTAAACTAACTGGAAATAATTAACTTAGCGTATTTTTCGTAATTATTCTTAAATTTTATAAGATTGTTATTGTTAATTGAGATATGTGACGGTTCAATTTGCTATTTCGAATTCCGGATATTACAGGGATTTGTGCTCTGAAAACAGCTTCATGAGCTCTGAAAATCCAGTTGGAGTACTCTTTTTTCCATTTATCACAACTGTATACTTAATTATCATTAGGAAATTAAACACAGGTTCTAATATTCAAGATATACAACACTGAAAACAATAACAAAACACAAGAAAAGGTTCGATCATTTGCAGCATGAAGTTAGTAGTTCAAATTATTGCCAAAACATTGCCTCTTGCAAAACTCACTAGCCTCCTTATATTTTCCCTTTTCTTCTCTACAACTTCTCTCTCAATCCTGGCCATTAGATTATCAGAATAAGAAAACAATTAGCCGAAAATATACGAGATAAGGCAAGAAATTCAGAAAAAAAGAAAACATAAACAATCTCTTAATTAAACTGCTGATAATTTAGTTGCTGCATTCTCAGACCTTAACATGATAAAGTGGTTTATATGAACTTAAAAGTTTTGCTTCAAACTGACAAATTTCTCTTTCAAATATTATCAGTTTCTCCTTACCTTCCAAAATAAAATCCAGGCATCGTCCCAGATTATGCCTTGCTAGGAATGGTATCAATAATATGAGATGAGAAAGCAGCATCAACAATATGATATCATTGTTTGCCAAGTGACAAACAAATTCGAGTGACTCATAATTTGTGTCTCAAAATGGCTGGAGCAAACTCACGAATCATTTTTAGAAGAGTCGGGTGTTGGTTCCTTTCCTCCAATAGATTAAGCATCAACGCAAATGTGGATGAATTGAGGGTGAACCCTCTCGTACT
Source organism: Verbena officinalis (assembly GCA_958496215.1). Taxonomy (NCBI): domain Eukaryota; kingdom Viridiplantae; phylum Streptophyta; class Magnoliopsida; order Lamiales; family Verbenaceae; genus Verbena; species Verbena officinalis. Next base: position 7,498,937 of record OY292385.1, read on the forward strand.
CATTTCCTCAAGAAACATTGTTGCGTCATCATATTCGCCACTCTCCAGAATTCCTCGAATAATAAGGTTGTAGGTAACTTCATTGGGCAACACATTGACCTTTTCCATATCCAAAAGAAGATCTTTAGCATCCTGTAGTAGCTCATGTTTACAACATCCTTGTATCAGAATACTGTAGGTTACGACATCAGGTATCAATCCTTTAGAAAGGAGATTATTGAAAATAGCTCCAGCTATATGAAGTTTTTTAGCTTCACACAATCCATCCATGACAATACTATAGTAAAAAATATGGAGATCAGTTCCTTTGTGCTCCAATTCATCCAACATGAACAATGCTCGTTCAACATCACCACTCCGACATAGTCCCTCCAACATGATATAGTAAGTATAAAAATTGGGTTTTAGGCCAGCAGCTCGCAACTCATCGAAAAGTTCTAGGGCCACGGAGCATCTATTCCCGCAAAAGAATCCTTGCATTATAGAGGTATATGTAACTATGTCAGGTTTTACACCTTTTAGAGGCATATCGCGAAACAAATGCATGACGTCATCTAATTTTGTCTTCTTGCAGTATCCGTTGATTAAAATGGTATAACTGTGAGTATTTGGGACTATTTTCCTACTACCCATGGAATCAAGTACCTCCCTGGCTTCGTCAACTCTTCTTTGCAAACAATATCCATCCATCAACGAATTGTACGAGACAACATCAGGAACAACATTTATCCCTTTCATTACGTGGACTACGTTCTCAACTTCATCAATCAAACCTTCCTTACATAAAGAATCAATAATAGTATTGAATGTCAGCACATCTGGATATATTTTACAATCTATCATCTCCTTCAATAACAACTTAGTTTCTTTCCAACGACTAAAACGGCACAAGCCACAAATCAAGCTATTGTAAGTGACAATATCTGGACTGATGCCTTTTTCTTGCATTTCACTAAAAAGCTTCATGGCATAGTCTATATTCCCATCCTTTCACAAACCATCAATAACCATATTAAATGCATTGACGTCAGGCCTGCAATTACCTTTCTCCATTACTTTGAGCAGTTCAATAGCCATCTCAGTGTTACCAGCCTTGCACAGTCCACCAATCACAGTCCCATACATCACAACATCTATCTCGCACAACCCTTTTCTTACGATTTTCCTAAACAATTCCTGGGCTTCGGTGATCTTCATTTCTCTAAACAAACCCTTCAATAAGGTGCCGAAGGTAATTGCATTAGGAACAAAACGAAGCGTGAAGAACCAACCAAGAATGGAGAATCCATAATCAACCCTATCAGAGAGGCAATAGGTATTATTAATAGTTGTTAACTGGAATCCCCAAATTCCTGAAGTCCTTGAAAAGTAATATGGCAGTGGGATACTCTTTCAGTTTTACCAAACGGGCAAACAAATGACTGAATTCTATAATACTAGGTAAAGGTCTCATTTTGATCATTTTCTTATACAGAGGAAGGGCATCATCCAACCCATTAATATTTTTGAGCCCAAGTTTGATTTTTCCGAGAGAATCGGAATTTCTAACCGATTGTGTGCCATAATAACGGAAACAAGATAAATAGGTAAGTGGGTTCCGATCGAAGTGGTGGAGTTTAGGTGATATACAACAATTTAGAGAATAATTCAGAATTCGACCCAACTCGAAGCCCTTTATCTTCATGTTCTCAAATCAACTCAAGCGGCAAAATTAGGAAAGTACAGATTGAAAGGTCAAATTAGGGTTTCGAGCAACAAATGGGAAATTTCTGTTTCATAGAATATTTTATCGAAATGTCGTGAGGAAAGTTGTTGTTCAAAATACCTATATTTTTTATGCCCAAAGAAAATTCCTACTTTGAAGATTGAAATTGAGGGATACGAGATGAGGGAGCTGGGCCACGTACAGAGACGGAGTAGATAAATAGTTGGCTGCGGGCCAAAGAACTAAGTGGGGTTGAGCAGGAGGATGAGTTTTTCCCCTCTTCTTTATCCTTTTTCCGTTTTTTTTTTTAAGAGAAGTGTAATTGTATTAAATTAAATCAGCAATTACATAATTCGTTACGAAAGCGGGAATATCTCCCGAAATAATGTAGGTGTGAGCCGCATTTCTAACTAATTTGTGAGCTACAACATTTGCTTCTCGATAAATAAAACGAAAACTATAAGAATTGAAATTAACACTCATGCAATGAGCTTCATTCACTAAAGTCCCTAGATAAGACGAGTCCTCAAGCCGTGAGGATAGTTTTTTCACCACATTGCTACAATCCCCTTCAATAATAATGTTCCTCCAACCAAAGTCTTTAGCAAGACGAATGGCAGCGATTTCAACTTCAAGTTCCGCATATTCCGAATCCAACGATCCCTTAAATCGATTAGTCTCCCAACCAACTACTCTCCCTTCATGATCCCGAGCAACCAAGCCCAAACCCACCTCGCCAAATTCCGGGAACATAGCCCCATCAAAATTAATTTTGATCAAGTTCACAGGAGGGCGGGTCCATCCATTTGACCGAAGATTGGGTCCACGTGCAGCCTCCAATTGATCACCAAGCTGAAGGTTTGAAATAGCATTTTGACTTGTTTGTACAGAAGTATGGACACTTGGAGCAGAATCAGTATAATGTTGCTGGTCATAAGCAAATCGTGATGAAAATAGGAAATATATTAATCTAAATCAGAATTTACAAATCCTTCAATACAAATGGGAAACTCTCTCAAATTAAGGCAGCTCGAAGCCGTATTTCTGAAAATTATTTTTTATTAATTTAGAATATGTTTGGCTAAACTTATTTTAAAGAGCTTATAAGCTCTCACATCTTATAAGATGTGAAATCTTATTTTAAAAATAAGATCTAAAAGTGTTTGGATAAAAAATAAAACCATGTGCTTATAAGATGTTAGTAATGGCAATTATGTAATTAACATGGTAAAAATATAGGAAGTATGTTAAGATCTTAAAATAAATTGGGAATTCTAACTTATTTTTAAGGAGCTTATAAGCTCCTAACATCTTATTTTAAGAGCTTATAAGGTCATTTTTAAAAATATTTACCAAACACTTTGCAACATCTTATAAGCTCTTAAACATCTTATAAGATGTTTTAAGGAGCTTATAAGCTTAGCCAAACACCCTCTTAGTTAGTCCATGAAGAAGTATTTTATGAAAGAAAAAAAAAAAAAGTTTTTCCCCTCTTCTTTATCCTTTTTCCGTTTTTCTGAAAATTGTTTTTTTATTAATTTAGTTAGTCCATGAAGAAGTATTTTATGAAAAAAAAAAAGTCAAACTATTATATATGTTTTATTCTTTTTAAGGGATAATTATACTTACACCTCTTCGATTTAGTCTTTTAGGAATAAATCAACACACTTCAAATATTGGAAATTATAAATAGATTCTCTAATCCTAAAGGGAATCTAAAAAACTTAACTGAAAGTTATAAAATGACTGAATTATCCATAACATTTTTGTTATAGTGTTTGCTATACATGAAATAAGGGAAGTGATTAAGTTTTTGTCCAATTAATAAAATATTAGCATTTATTTAGAAATAAGAAAATGACTTAACTGCAAGATTTAAGTGTTAGATAGAGTCGGTCCTTTATAGAAAAAAAGATAGAACCATAGTATTAGAACACATAGTTGAGGGAGTGCCTCTGTAATTTCCAATAATAGAAGGGGTCTTATTGTATTTTCCCCTAAGTCGAGGAGATGTAAACGTAATTATCCCTTATTTCAATTAAGATTATAAAATTCAAAATTCTTACAGAATATAATTATCTAATTAGTTTTATTTCTTTTCAAATATTAGTGAATGTAAAAGATATTTTAATTGCATAAAATTTTCTTATGAACCTTAGAAACAACCCTATGATCTCACAGTTTGTTCCATTTATTACAATCCATGACAACAGTAATAAAAACAAAAACTCACAGTTTGCATCATGAAGAATTAGGTTGATGGATAATTATATACTTATATGCATCAATGGTCAGAAAATCATCCAAAAGAGTTGCCAAGCATTGCCTCTTGAAAATCTCACAAGCCTCCTTATACATTCCCTTGTCAAATTTCTCCTCTCCAACTTCCCTCTCAATCCTAGTCATTTCCTCATCCACGACTCGCCCGAATAGGCACCGAGTCACCTTCCCGTCCCCGTCCAAGTCGGCTTCATACTTCAGCCACTGCCAGTTCTGCACCCGGCTAATCTCAGCCGTCGCTGCGTCCTCCATCAGGTTATAGAGTGGGACTGCCCCATTCCCCGTGAGCCACGCTGCTATGTACTGGATTCCAACCCTTGTGTTGAGCCGGAGGCCTTCTATGGTTCGTTCGCCTATGGGGATTTGGAGGAGGTCTTTTTGGGTTATGCGGGACGCGTCTTCGCGGACTATGGATTGGATTTGATTGGCTACATTGTCTCCCATGTGGTTATTGAATACTTCCATTATGGTTGGGATTAGGCCGGGGTGGGCCGCCCAAGTTCCGTCATGTCCGGCTTTCACTTCTCTTAATTTGTCTTTCTTGACCAATTCGAGAGCTGCCTCGTTCGCGTTTGTATCGTCTTTAATAGGAATTTGGGCTGCCTGTTGAAACAAGACAAATTTTTGGTGTTATAATTCGTCCTTATCCAAGTTCAAATTAGGTCAGATCAGTTAGATGTAAACTTCTCCCTGTTGTTTCCAAGATCTTGAGTTCAAGACTTTTAGATAAGCTAGCTTATATAATTGTGAACTCCTAAGTTGCAGTGCTTGATGGTTAAACAATTACACCAAATTGTGATGTTAGTTTCAAAATTACGAGAAACCCTTTTCTTCTTAGCATCGAAATTTGATATGAAAGGGATGAAACTAATCATAAATATGTATATTTGGGAATTCATAAAGTTTGAAAGATATTAATACTTTAACTATGTGCGATGTTGGATTGAAGAGGATATGCATAAGATAGACACAAGTAATTTGAGAGGTATCTGTAATTTGGAACTAAATAAATTTCAAATTTAGGGCCAATTACAAATAATCCACTGATGTCTGTGCCGTTTACGAAAAAAATACCATAAAATCTTAAAAATTACGAAGAACACCCTCAGGTATGGAAATCATAACGAAAAATACCCTCAAACTAAAGGAAAATCATTGACTCGGGGTTTTTTTTTTGTAATTTTCAAGATACTCAATGGGTTTTTCGTAATTATTCCTGACAATTGCTACTCATACTTGTGCTTTGAATTCTTGAAGTCATCCAACAAAAATATGAAAATAAAACAAAATTTAGTGTAGGGCGACGTACCATTCCTCCCATAGCATGGACTCGGCGCCTGTGACATGTTCTGATGAGCAAATCCGAGTAACTTCTCATGAAGTGCTGAGCCATGCCAACTTGAACTCTGTCGGGCAGCAGCCGGTCAGGATGAGCCTGGAAAGTCTTGACATAGCTGAAAATGTAATCCCATCTTCCACAATTCAAACCGATCGAATGATCTTTCAATTCATAAAGAATTTCATCCATTTGAAACACTGCTGGAAGTGTTTCAATCAGTACTGTAGCTCTAATGCTCCCTTTCTCTATTCCAGCCATTTCCTCTGCCCTTTCAAACACACTATTCCATATCCTAGCTTCCCTGTTCAAATGTCATATACTTGAATTTTATGACTTCAGTTTAGTAGGGAGTATTTATAATGTTTCAAAATTTAAAATAATTACCTTGAGTGTTCCATTTTTGGGAGGTAGAAAAAGGGCCCAAAACCGTGGCCTTGAGTGGCCCGAAACGTGGACCAATTGTGGAAAAAGTACAAGCCAAAGTCGACGAGGCAGCCAGCGGCGGGCTCACCGTCGATCAAGATGTGGGCCTCCGGCATGTGCCACCCTCTGGGGCGAACAAAGAGCTTGGCAATTTGTTGGTTAAGCTTGTAAAGCCTATTTCTCGTTTTGTCTTGGAACGCTATAGTGCCATTGACAGCGTCTCTTAAGTTAACTTGGCCTCTCATCAAGTTCTCCCAAGTTGGTGACAGTGCGTCTTCAAAATCAGCCTATACACATGCAAATTAAAATTACTAATGACGGACTTGTAGTACCCCGTCTCTCATCGAAAGATGATGGAAAATATGTTCGGATTATAACCAATAAACTCAAGAGTAACCCTTGGATAAAAAAAAATAAAAAAAAAAAGTGTATGTACTAATCTAGCTAATATTTATGAAATCTTAAAGCCTCTTAACCGTTGGATAAGATCTGGTCTTTTCTTTGGGAAAATTACTAAAAACCCTATGAAGTTACCTAAAAAAACCAAAACACCACTATAACCTTAAAATCTTACAAATACCCGGTGGAAAACCTTATATTTAACCCCCACAGGGGTGTACATATGAGATTTCAGGATTTTTTCGTAAATGTCATAAACCTCATGGGTTTGGCTAATTCGCCCTTTCTGTTTTCAACTTTCAACATTCACAAAATCTCATAATACTTACCATGAAAACTTTGGCTCCAGAATTGAGTGCATTAATGACCATCTTCCTCTCCACCGGCCCCGTGATTTCCACTCTCCGATCAGCCACCGCCTCCGGCACCGCAGCGCAAACCCAATCCCCCTCTCTCACTTCCTCCGTCGCAGGATCAAACCCCGGCAGCCCACCATTGTTGTACCTCATCTGAGCTTCCTTTCTGCGCTCCATTGCACTCTTAATATCATTCCTAAATTCCCTCTGTAAACCAGCAACAAATTGCAGAGCATCCTTCGTAAGAATTCCTGCAAATTCTTCATCGTATCTGCCACTTATTTCAACTCCATCAGGCACATCATAGCCTGCCATATATCTTTTCGACTGTTTTTTTTTTTTTCTTTTTCTTGAGTGAATATGGTGGAAAGATGATCAAATATATAAAAGGGATTTTAGTGGGGGCGGCGTCCGGGGATACGCATCAAGAACACTATCATGGTTTTGGTGTAATGTAAGAATTGAATAGTGATTTTTTTTGTGGAGTGATGTGCGTCAGCTTTGCATCTGAATTAGTGCTTTCCCCCTCGGAAACTGCGGTTTGTGTAAATTATAATCTTTTTAAATGATAATTAATTAATTTAATATGATCTTTTAGATTATAAAGTGGATCAATAATGTTTGTGAGAGAAACAATCTGTACTTTTTTATGGCAGTTGAACCAGAAAGGATAATTTTTAAAAGTTTAGCACTTAACCATAGAATTGCATGTGACTTGGCCAAATTTACACTCCTAAAATACCATATTTACCAACTTACCCCCTGAAACTTTCAAGATTACACTGGCCTCCCCTCCAGGTCTGCATAATTACAGAACTCAGAGAGTATCAAATTACCCAATTTAACAAACACAAATGAAGTAATGCTGAAGCCTGAAAATATCAATTTAAGAAGACAAACTTATGTTGTTTAGAAAAGATAAAGACTTTCATTAGAATAGGGCTTCTTTTTCAACTGAAAATACGACTAATTAGCCTCTTATATAGAGTACATCTTGAAGGAGAGTGGATGAAACATAAAATCATTTATATATAAAACTTGCATCAGCAATTTCAGGATTTTCTGGAAGTAAATGTTCCAGCTCGATATCGCCCTTATAAATAGCGTGTTATTCTAACACTATCAATTGGTGTCTGCAAAGAAACTTCAATGGAAGATAATACAATTTTCGTCATCAGAAACGAATGGAGATGTAGTGCCCCGCGTATAACAATTGAAGAGAAAATATATAAAAGTAAAGTGAAACAGAGTTAGAATGTAGGAATATAATGAAATTTACATAAAAATAAATGAGAAAGGAGAAAGAAAGTGCAGAGTTCATTGTAGTATTAACAATTCTCCACACACTGCTTCCACCAGCAATTCTCCAAACATTAACATGCCTAAATTTCATGTTGTATTTAGTATGATATGGGGAATATCACTCCAGTCACGTTAAGAGTGCTTCGCGCACAACAGCTTTTACAGAAATTTCAGTTTCTACACAGCAGCAGTCGTTAACGACAAAGCCTTTACTGGGGTCACGCATATCAGAAAGTGGTATATGCATGATATCCCCATTCAGATGAAGAAGAAGTAAACCAATCAGACCCTGCAAGTTAAATCCTCATCAGTGTGAATGCATTCAATCCATTGATCCTATGTTTGGACCTTGGACTTTGATGAGAAAAAGTTGAACGAAACACTAGATAGAATAATAGATAAAACTAGGACTTACCATGTCCATATTCGTGGTCATCATTGAACTGGTTTTTGATGCGGATGCAATAATCTGCCTTCACTTTTTCGTGAGTAGCAAAACTTCCGGCACTAACGCATTCCAAATACATTGAGACACATCGGCCTTCTTCAGCTCCACTTCCGTTTGGATATAGTATGCTTCCTAAATTTGCCAAGAAAATTTGCACCCAATGGGGAAAAGAGGTTCAGAAACTAACATAGGCACAACTAAAACATACAACTGGGATATAAAACTATACCACTTTTGGTCTCCAACAATAAATACTTCAGAACACCATTCTTCATCTAATTTGGAGAAATCTGAAATCTTCCATTCACGCTTATATGGATCCTTGGTTTCTGGCAACGACACATGCTCAATAATTCGTTGTTGGCTTTTTTTCATGACTAACACTTCAGCTCCAAACACACAGTTGCCATCAACAAGGAATCCATTAGCTGGAGCTCTCAAACTTTCCTTGGGGATTAATTTGGAGAAACCGCATTGGGATCTCAATGGGGTAAAACGCCGCATTTTACCTTGAAAACAAATATAGTTGTCTGAAATCTGATTATACAGAAATATGCTAAAAACAGCATTAACCTCCCAATCCACTGGCATAGTACTAGTCTTAGCAATAGACAAGTACACTGAAATATGGGTGTCTTCATCTTCACTATTGATCTCTCCATTAGGATGGATTATCAGTCTCCTGTAAAAAGAAACATATTATTGCAAAAGAATTCTATTTTAAGAAGAATTGCAATAAAACACGTACGGATAATTTAAAAAGAGTAAAGTGTACCAAAAAACCTGTATTTTCAAGATGTTGCAAAAAGAATGATATAAAAATTGTCTTAAAAACCCCTGTGTTTCTTAACTATTTCTCACCTCCACATTTACCTTTGTTCGTCAAATTTTAATTATGAATTTGACCCATGTACCCTTATTCAAGCATAACGAAAACCAAAGTATTTCAGTCCTAAATCAAATCTCGTCAAACACCAGAAATGAAAGGCGAAAAACTGCTCCATCAATGCCTTCAATAATCTTGAGATTGGTTTGCATTGACCATAGCATTGCTAGTGTTCCCATCTTTCTCTCAGATCTTCCAACTAGTATACATGATTTTTTAATTCTTCTAGTTAAATTCCTCAACCGTACATATCGAAACAGCTTTGTACGTTAAATAGATGCGAAAACTGAATTTTCTAGGAGGGTTTTTCATGTAACATCCATATTCACAGGGTTTTTGATGAAATATTCACTATTCACAGGATTTTTCGTGCACTGAAAAATGGCAAATTTGTCATTTAGGATACAGTACGATAAAAAAAATACAAAACCAGACGCACAGTCATTACACGAGGGAGCCCGATGCAATTTACGCCATATATATTGTAATTAACCAATCTAGCTTATATTGTTTCAAGTAGTATTATAAGATATCAACAACACTCATTTTAATAGTTCTACTTATGTCTGCGCAACCACCGGTCCACCAGGACCACCACAAAGTGCTTACATTTGCTTAACAAACTTAGTTCAAATGACCTTTTGTCAATAAACCTCGAAAATATTGAGTAGTTTCATTCATTTTTCAGCACCATTTAATATCAGAATAAGGTGGTGTTCAATACAAATACACATACCATTTGTAGCCTCCGGCCTCGAATTCACCTGATTCATATTCCTCAATCCCATGCTCCGAAAGTATGGAAAAAGATTGAATCTTGATCAGCAAGTGTGCAGGCGAAGCGTCTCTGGTTTCCATCGTAAATTCTGGAATTTTATTTATTTTGTTAGAAACAGAGAAAAAGAAACAAAACCCAGAAGTTCAAAAGACACGAAACACAGGATTCAGGGATGAATTTTTACATTAAACAAAAAAAAAATAAATAATAAATATATATATATATATATATATATACAAAAAATTGCAGTGTATAACAAGCGAAAATAGTAAAGATTCAGCTAATATTTAAACTACGGGACATTGATTAATTTTTTTAATTTAGGTCAAATAAACTTGACAAACCCTCGTCATCCGCCATTGAACTAGTGTTTCCAGCTTCGAAGACCTAGGCAGATGTTTATCAGGTGGTTTTCTTTTTATTTCAGACATTTATTTATGTAGGAACTCTTAATGTTAAAGGAGTCTTGGCCTCTCGGGTTCTTATATATCTTTCGTCTTCTTCCTTTTTCCTCGAAGTGTCCTGCGAGGACTCTTCTTGGATTTCCAAATTTCTTGGACATTCTTCTCTTGATATTGAAATTTTTAAAAGATAGAATCAGCACTACTTGTTTTAGTTTCATTGATGATTGATATATATCACATTTATAATAAATTAACATTTTAATGTATTATATATGGGATATAATTACTAACTACTCATGGGTTTGCCTTAATACAAATTATACCATGAGTTTTAGAGAAATTACTAACTCCCCTAGCTAGGTTTATTATCTCTCTCACAAACTAGTTCAACTGTTACTAACGGTGTTAAAAAAGATGATCGTTATCAAATTTGGGAGTTTCAAAATTGTAATAAATTTACTATATTACAAACAATACCGGCCAATTCAATAGTAAGCATTACTAAGAATTTATTTTTCTTCGGCTTAATTATAAGAGTTCATAATTTAGACAAAGCATGATTGATCAATTCCCTCCTAAGGATTTTCCCAGCTGGAGATTTTGGAATAGAGTCGACAAATGCAACCCGCCGTATCTTTTTATAAGGAGCAACCTGCAAATTAACAGGAAGAAAACAAGATCAATGAACTGAGAGTTGAAGCAGAAATCTTGTTTGCTATTTGAAAATTACAAATTAATACATGAAAGTATATACGTAGACATGCCTGTTTAGCAATGAAATCCATAATTTGAGCAGCAGAGATAATGGCACCAGGTTTCCTCACAATATAGGCCATGGGAATCTCACCTGCTTCTTCATCAGGATATCTGTCTCATTTCCATACGAATAAGCATGTAACTGAGTTCGGACATATAATATCGGGATAATTACATAAAATCCTTGAGATTTGCTTTAAAATCCGAAAAATCATTGAAACCTAAAACCTTACAAATACCCCCTCAGGGGGTAAGTGTAAAATTGTAAAGTTCTGATAGTGAGATTGTAAAAGGCACAAACCTAAGGGGTTTTTGTGTAATTGACCCCCCTATAATGTAATGAAACTTATGAATATACATGCTAAATTGCAACTTATGTCACAAAAGAACATAATTATTAAAAACATGAGACTGCTTACGGGATCACAGCTGCATCAGCGATTTCAGGAATTGCTTGAAGTAAATGTTCCAGCTCAACTGGAGGAACCTGCAAAATTCATGTCATTCGTTAGGGGCGTGTTTGAAAAACCAGTAAATGTTTTTCACTTTATAGCCTGAAGAAAGATTAAGAGTGATGTCTCCTGCTTTTACTCAATAGAAGCTAAACTAAGCCATTAGTCAGAATCACTTTTACGGTACTTTTTAGGGTACTTTTTTTCACTTTTCAATTCTCTGTTATTTAAAAAGTCGTCGAAAAATCTCCACTTTTAATGATACATATTTTATAGCTCTTGCAACAATCTTAGTTTCTCCTAAAGCAAAAGTTTTTGCAAAGGCCACCTAAATATCTTCGGCGAGTTATATCTACTACCTCTGATGTTTTCTCAAATTACAATTTAGTCCCTCTGTTTTCATAAATTACAAAAAACTCTTTGAGATTTCACTTTATTACACAAAGCTCCCTGAAACTATACAACAAAAAATGCAAACAATCAGAATATTTCAAGAATTTCTTACAACAAAGTAAATATGTCAAGGAATATTTTGTAATTTATGAAAGTAGAGGGACTAAATTGTAATTAACTCAAACCTCATCGGTAATAGATGTAATGTGCCGAATATTTTATCAGGCAGTAATAGACGATACAAATTTGATACTAAAGATTATCTATTGTATAACCTGATATGCTTTGTATTTGATCAGTTCTTTCAACCTGTCAACAATGAAGAGAAACCCGTGTCCATCAAAATAACAGAGATCTCCAGTTTTCAACCATCCTTGTGAATTCAAGGTTGCAGCTGTTGCTGCTTCATCTCCAACATAACCTGTCAAATGTGGATTATGAACTTATTTATATTTGAGAAATTGATGAGCAATTCATTGTGAAGATCATGAGTTTTATGATGCACCTTTCATAATTGCAGGCCCACTCAACCATAGTTCTCCACGCTGTCCAGGAGGTAACGCGTTTCCAGTCTGAGGATCAACTATTTTTGCTTTGAAGTTTTCAGACAATCGGCCAACAGAACCATATCGGTTTGTCTCCTCAGATCCGACGGCTCGCGTTGCCCCTCCACCCTCGGTCAAACCATACCCCTACAAAATTAAGTATTTTTCTCATTACTATGTGGCTATTTTTATTTAATTGCAAGTATTCTTCCCTTAAAAAAAAAGGTAATTTGATTGTTAGTATATAATATCTATAATAGAGATAATTAAGATGCCATAACATGAGGTTTAGTCAAATTACAAAAATATATATACTCTGAGTTTAGAAAATTAGAGAAGCATAAGTTGGACGTTGATTGTTGTTGGAAACCTTAACGAGAAAATTACAGAAGTATACATTGAATGTTCGTTTTGGTTTGAAAGAAACCTTAACCAAAAATATGACGTGTATGTTATGTTTCCTTTTCTTTTTATTAAAAAATATAAATGAAAAATAGAAAATTCATTAAAAAGACAGAATATATTTACGTAATTTGGTACCTGTGAAATTTCGATATGATGGAACTTCTCCCTAAACCGTTCGGTGACCTCCTTCCCCAGCGGCGCTCCGCCGCAGATCAGCTTCTGCACAGAGCCTAAATCATACTTGGACACCAAGTCCGATTTAATCATCGCCACCACCACCGGCGGCGCCACCGGAATATCTGTAACTCCATATTTCTCCACCGCCTCCAGCATTTTGACCAAATCAAATTTTCCCATCAAGACTAAACTATTCCCCATCGCCACCCTCACTACCAGACCGGAAAACCCAAAAACGTGAGACATCGGCAGCGAAAAGAGTGATACAGGGTGTATATAAACACCATTTTCCTTCCAGCAATCCGCCATCGTATTGTGATACAGCCCCGCGACCGTTGCGATCAAGTTCAGGTGGGTTAACACGACGCCTTTCGCTTTGCCGGTGGTGCCGGAGGAATAGAGGATCGCGGCAGAGTCCGATTGGTTCACTATGACGTCGCTTGGGGATTCCGAAACCTCCATTTCAAGCATGGAGAGAAAGTGCGACGAATCGAGGAGGATGGTGGGAATATTTGGGGGGATTTTTCCAGAAGTTTCCGAGGTGGCAAACGCGATGACCGGTTTACTGAGTTGGATCTGGTGGTTCAACTCGGACGGAGACGACAATGGACTGGACGGCGAAACAACAACGCCAAGAGAGAGGAGAGAGAAGTAGAGGATGGGGATGTGGAGGGACGATGGCGAGAGTATGAACGCGACGTCGTTTTTGGAGAGGAAAGCTCTGAGTGAGGATGAGAGAGAAAACACTTGTCGGAGGAAGGTGGAGTAGGTGAGGCGGTGGCCGTTGGCGGCATCGATGATGAAAGGGGTGGTGGAGAGGGCGGCGGAAGTTGCGGTGGTGGGCGAATGGAGGAGAGAAAGGGTGTACTGAACGACGGAGAGGGGCTGGGAAAGTGGCGGTAAAGATACGGCGGCGCGAAGGCTGTGGTATACGTGTGTTTGTGGACAGTAGCCATTTTTGGGGTTGATTGTAATTTTTGAAGGTTGAGTTTCCGCCATGAGAATGAGCTCAGTGCTGAGAAGTGAGAAGGGAATCAACATGCTAATATAATAATCAAATCATTTGAAACATGTCCATGAAAAAGAATAGACATTACATTTAAAAAAGGTCAACATAAGCTTTTCATGGATTCATTACTCCATTGCATTTTTGCTTTTACTATATAATAAAAACAAAACTATGATATAATAAGTGTAACATTGAGATTCCGTAATCATGTTTATAATAAACAAATAAGAAAAAAAAAAAACAAAACTAAGAGATGCATGATTACACTCAAATATCTGAAATTCGATATAATTACACAAATATATTTTAGATTTGAAAAATTATAAAAACATATCCTGAACTTAGGTATGGTAATGGGTAGGATACGGATCGGTTTCACCTAGATCTAAGACCCACCCCAATAAGATTTTTTGGACTCAAGACCCTCACCATATCCGTTTAGACCTATACCCGCCCCAAACCCCTGAAGACTCGCTAGACCCATTAGATCTCAAATTTGCCCCACTATACTCGTTAGAAAATTATTTTTAAAAATTATATTTGCATAATTCATAAATTATATATGAAAAAATAACATAAATATTATGTAATAAAGTTTAGACCTTATCAAATTACACAAAAAAGAATATCAAAGTCTCCAAACTACATATTATTAACACAAAATAATATTTTTATTAAACTTATATAGGTCACCAATTAGTTAGTAAGTAGTCAACCCTAATTAGATTACTTAACATAAAATTTTATACATAAAAATATAGATTAATATATGGGTAGGGTCTTGATCGGTTACATATATACCCAAGACCCGACCCAAACTCAGACGGGTCCTAAAGATAAGACCAAGACTTGCCCCATACCCATTTAGTAGACCTAGATCCCACCCAAATAGCTCGGTTCCGGGTTGGATTTGGGTAAAACCTGTACCCATTGCCATGCCCACCTGACCTCTAACTATAGTAGAAAACTCCAATAAAAAATGATACTTTCATGTTATGTTTCTTTGGTTCTTTTTTGAAAATATCAGGTTTTGTCAAATGAATGTTGATAGAGATATGATTGTGTAATTTTTCAAATCTCAATATATATATTTGTGTAAATAAGACTGGTTACTTGAATGCAAATATCCCAAAAAAATAAAAGTAAATGTACAGACGTATCCCTCGCTTATAATGTATTCCCACCAAATAAAAATGAATGGGACAACCAACCAACCAACCAAATGAACTGAAAATGTGTTAGTTATCTATTTAAATGGGGACTCCTCACTTGGAAAATTGCGTTTTTTACGTAACTTATTATCTCTTTGTTATCTCTTTTACTCTCAATATACAGAAAATTCTAAACTGAAGAATTTCTGATGTGTTGTCTGTAATTCTTGTAGTTTTTAATAGAATCCTATAAGTGAATTGTCATAATCCCAACTGCCTTACAGCGAGGACAATTATTACTTTAAGGATAGTGTAATTTCACATACAACTAAGCACTTATATAATCAAATTCATCTTATTAATTGTCATAATCCCAACAGTATTACAGCGAGGATAATTATCACTTTAAGAACAGTGTAATTTCACATGCAACTAAGCACTTATATAATCAAATCCATCTTATTTTTCTAACATTTGTGTAATAAGAGCAGGTATGTAAATGTAATTATCAAATATAAAAACTAAACGTAAAATATGACCTACCACTCTCTTATAATGTATTTCCACCAAAAAAAAAGATGGGATAATTACACATACACCTCTTCGACTTAAGGATAAATACAGCTAGACCTCCTATACTATTGGAAATTACAGAGACACCCCCTCGACTATGACTCTATCTAACACTTAGGTCCTGCCGTTAGTCATTTTCTTATTTCCATGTAGATTCTAATGTCCTATTAACTCGACAATAACTTACTCACTTCATTTATTTCATGTATAGCAAACACTATAACAAAAATATTATGGATAATTTAGTCATTTCACAACTTTTCGTTAAGTTTTTAATGTTTTCGTTAGGATTAGAGGATCTATCTGTAATTTCCAATAGTACAGGGGGTCTAGTTGTATTTAACTATAAGTCGATGGGGTGTAAGTGTAATTATCCCAAAGAAGATTGATGGGACAGCCAACCAACCAAACCATGATGAATCAATCCAATCAAATCAAATTGAACATCTGTTACATATATAATTGAACTGCCCACTAAACTGTACCGGTACGACTATGTCATCACTTACTATACCAACAATTAATTATATACTCTGGGACTTCGTTTTAATTTTTGCTATAAATAAGAGTGATTATACAAGTTTATATATATCACAATTTCGACGTAGCATGATTCACTAACTCCCTCCTTAAGATTTTCCCAGCTGGAGATTTCGGGATCGAGTTTATAAATGCAACACGACGTATCTTTTTATAAGGAGCAACCTGCGACCAAGGAAACAAATATTGGGATCAAATCGAATTATCCTAAAATTGCGGATAGAGAATACAAGCATATATGTAGATCCGTGATGTTGGATATAGACACGACACGATATAGACACAATTATTCTAAATTTTTTAGATGTGTTTGTGTATCATAGATGCAAATATATATATAAGACATACCTGTTTTGCAATGAAATCCATGATTTGTGCTGCAGAGATACTGCAGCCAGGTTTTCTCACAAGGTAGGCCATGGGAATCTCACCTGCTTCTTCGTCAGGATATCTGCACATTTGCATACAAATAAGCATCTAATTAACTGATCAGAGCTTATAATGATGTCAAAAAGCAGCAGCATAAGCCATGTTTCAGATTTTGTAATATGGATATGGCAGGTCTAACTACAGTGGTAAGGACGGAGCCAAAAACTTTTTGGTGAACTATGTACAGTACACCTAAGGTTTGTCATAATTACAAAATACCCCCTTTTAAAATAAGTTATAGAAAACTCCCTAATGTTTCGAACAATTACAAAAATCTAACAAGATACCCACTGTATTTTATACAAAATTTTACCAAAAAAAATCTCTGTAATTTGTAATTATTTGAAAGTTCAGGGGGTTTTCTTTAATTTTTGAAAATAGAGGGGGGTAATTTGTAATTCTGGAAAACCTTAGGAGTATTGTACATAGTAAGGATTTAAGGAAAGTTATAGCACATATCCTAGCCTATTCAAACTCAATCAATTATATGACAAGTATATTAAATGAATAGCTTGAAGTAGATATGAGAATTCTTACGGAACTACAGCTGCATCGGCGATCTCTGGAATACCTTGAAGTAAATGTTCGAGCTCAGCAGGAGGAACCTGCAGAAAAGTAGTCCACCATTAAGTTAATTTTATCAAACTAACACCAAAATACAAGATATATCTTCTCTCTTTTTGGTTTCCCACCCGGGTTTTCTGGGCTCGGGTTACTGTAGAGGCCTAATTGCGGGCGACTCTCCCAACCCAAATCTACAGGATATCTATGTTTGTGATGCAAATTTGGATACATTATATATCACCTGATATGCCTTGTATTTGATCAATTCTTTCAGCCTATCAACAATGTAGAGAAACCCATCTTCATCAAAATAACAGAGATCTCCAGTTTTCAACCATCCTTTTGAATCCAATGTTGCAGCTGTTGCTGCTTCATCTCCAGCATAACCTGCAGACAAATCATGAATCTTCAATTCATATAAAAATAAATTAATTAAAAAATTAGCACATGCAGTTACAAATCTCCATTAGTATTTCTTTAATCACCTTTCATAATTGTGGGCCCTCTTAACCATAGTTCGCCGCGTTGACCAGGAGGTAAGGCAAGTCCAGTCTGAGGATCAACTATCTTTGCTTCGAAGTTTTCAGACAAAAGCCCAGCTGATCCATATCGCTTTGCCTCATCCGGTCCCATCGTTCTTGTTGCTCCTCCTGTACTCTCAGTCAATCCATAACCCTAATAAAAATCAACTTTAGTTAATTCTTTGAAATAATAAATAGAAATACCAAGTATCAAAAATCAATTCAATTCTATGCAACACAATTTCGTATTAAAATAAGCTTTCACTCAAGTATAAAGACACACCTTGAAGTTTTGAAAAATTACAGAAAGATACCTATTTCGGTAATCTTTTAAATAATATCAACTAAGGCATGCATTAGGTTCATTATGCAGTGATCATATGATAACATAGGATGACAATTTTTCAACTATTGGTCTACGTGGAATCCATCAAGATTCATATTATAATTAAGCCTTGACAATCACAATTTAATGTTCAATGTTAATAATAATATGTTTTTTATTTCGACAGAGCCGTCTTTTGGAACAAATCTAAAACATGAAACGTCCAAATTCCTTAATCTAACACAAAAAAAATTGAATAGTTTGACAAATAGTCACTATAAAACATACACTAACAACTAGTCTAAATTGGCATTCACGTGCGCCGTGCTATGATCACAATCAAACAAAAATTGACTAATCAAACACTTAAACAACACACAAAACGACGTTCTTACAGCTACGGTCATAGAAAAGAACAAGTAAATAAAATTAAGTTAATTACATTTAGACCTACAAGAGAATAGAAAATTATAATTTAACAACTCTTAGTTAAAATACCATACAATATACCCTACGAGAATTTTAAAATTACAAAAAAAATTCTATATCGCTAGGGTTAGTAAAAATTATGACAGAATACACCAAAATTTTATGTGTCACTCATTAGAGGGTCAATTTATAATTTTTTATACTTTCGGAAATCTACATGCAATTAACCATAAGTTATCAAAAAATAAGAAAGAAGGGATGGTACAAGTAATTGATGCATGTGGGTTTGTACCCAACATTTTCCTTTAGTTCTTTTCTTACCTGAAAAATCTCCACGTCAGGAAACTTCTCCTTGAACCGCTCGGAAACCTCCTTGCCCAGCGGCGCTCCGCCGCAGCCCAATATCTGCAGGGAGCTCAAATCATACTTCGCCACCACGTCAGATTTTGCCAGAGCCACCACCAGCGGCGGCGTCACGGGAATATAAGTAACTCTGTGTTTCTCCACCGCCTCTAACATTTTCACGAAATCGAATTTCCCCATTAAGACCATGCTGTCCCCCATCGAAACCGTCCGAAACACCATGAAAAACCCAAAAACATGAAATAACGGTAGCGTAAAGAGTGATACTGGGTGGATATCCTTTAATTCGTACCCTTCTACCAACTTATTGTGGTACATTCCGGCGACTAATGCTATCAAATTCCGGTGGGTTATCACGACGCCTTTCATTTTCCCGGTGGTGCCGGAGGAGTAAAGGATCGCGGCGGGGTCCGATTGGCTCACAGCGACGTCGTTGAGGGATTCCGGAACCTCATTTTCAAGCATGGAGAGGAACCGCGGCGAATCGAGGAGGATGGTGGGAATATTCGGCGGGATCTTCTGAGAAGTTTCGGAGGTGGCAAATACGACGGCGGGTTTACAAAGTCGGATCTGGTGGATCAACTCGGACGGAGACGACAAAGGATTGGATGGAGAAACGATGACGCCGAGAGAAAGGAGGGCGAAGTAGAGAACTGGGATGTGAATAGACGGCGGCGAGAGTATGAAGGCGACGTCGTTTCTGGAGAGCAAAGGTCTAAGGTTTTTAAGGGAGGATGAGAGCGAAGCCACTTGTTGGAGGAAGGTGGAGTATGTGAGACGGTGGCCGGTGGCGGCGTCGATGATGAAAGGGGTGGTGGAAAGTGCGGCGGAGGTGGCGGTGGCTGGGGAATGGAGGAGTGAGAGGGCATATTGAATTATGGACAGGGGCTGAGAAAGTGGCGGTAGAGACACGGCGGAGCGGAGACTGTGGTATATATTTGTTTCAGGGCAGTAGCCATTTCTGGGATTGATTGTGATCTCTGAGGATTGAGTTTCCGCCATGAAAATGAGCTTTTGATTATCTGTGAATCTGTGATAATATTTTTGGTGCTGTTGCTAGTGGGAAAGGTATGAGAAATGCGACTTCAGCTCAGTATTTATTGTTAAAGGTTCAGACTGGAGACACGGCTCTTCCGCGGGTGTATAAACACCGGGCTCATAGAAGACACGGCTCTTCCGCCGTGCTGCAATCATTGAAGGATTCTTATTTATTATGATTTCAATTAGAAATTATTAACTATTGCATTAATTTGCTTAATTTCAATAAAAAAATATTTCATGTTTTTTCGATGATCTTTTAAATCAACATATTTATTATTATGTTATGTCATTAATTAATTAATTATTGAGCTATCAAAGTATGACCATCCCTATGATTGACCACATTTGTACTTATATACTCTTTTCATTTCCCAAATTATTTGTTTTCTTACTAATCTACAGGTTGCTTCCTTTGACTGTTATTATTCTATTTTATAAGATGAAATTTGATTTTCTTTTTAAATTAGGTATCTCCCGTCGACTACAGTTTCTAATTCCCTCATTGAATTGTAAGCACTTCAAGGGGTGGTACAACTAGTCAGAAAATTTAAAGTTGCTTCATACCCAAAACCAGGATTCGAGGCTCTAATATTTACTTAAAGATGACTGAGTCTCTTCTACTCAACTACACTCTCCTAATTTTTATCACCTTGGTTAGATGCCTCAAAGCATACTACAAATTCAACCTCATAATTGAAGAAATTATTATGGTCTGTTTCACACTTTTCCAAAAGACAATTCCTTCAACCATCATAAAGATATAATGTGAATTTTCTGCTATCAAGACATCCAGTATAGTCTAAATTGGAGTATTCCAATAATCTCCACTGATTCGACCTCCTCCGATAACTAAGCATGTAATATTGATAGTCATTTTACATGCATGAGTAAGGCTCGCGTAACAAATCCAGCAATATTATATTATGTTTTATTATATAATTCATTAATTCTATTGAAATGGATTTCATGCACAATAATTATATAATTGCATGCCTAAATAAAACTATTGATACATATATGTAATTGCTAAGCAAAGCTATTGAGACACACGTGTATTTTGCTTTATAGACCTATTATGCATCCGATTAATAGAATATAAGAGGGAAAAAAGCTAAAACAATCATAATATTAAGTTCCGTACTTATAGAATTTATTAAACAAATTATCAAACTAGAAAACAATTTAAGTTTTAAGTTTTTTTTCTTCTTAAACTCATTTATATGGGTTGAATCGGATCAGATTATTTAAACAAAAAATTCTTCCTATTAATAATAGTTATATCCCCAAAAGAATTCAAACTCTAGACTTTTAACTAAATTAGTATAGTGACAAACCTCTAGCGACCATGCAATTCCAATACAATTTAAGTGTTAAAAAACTTTTAATATTTTTCCCCATACTATAAAAAGTAAAGGTGGTCCAACCACTATATAATGTGGCCAAACGAATTGTTTGTAACTTTGTACTTTGTGGACAATTGAAAATGACCTTAATTCGTTGTCATATATCTTCATTCTTTAATATAAAAACTTTTGACAGAGAAATGGTTGAAGTGACAAACCGGGGAATATGAGCAGCGATTGGCGGAGCATATTTGATGACTTCATGTTGACTAAACTTTTGTGCAACTAGTACTTTAATTAGTAGTCACTAGTGTAATTTAAGGTATTACTTTACAAATATTGCATTTTAATTCATGGCGGCATGAGTGCCAAAAAGAGTAATATTGTTTAAATTTTATATACTAAAATAAATAATAGAATACCATAATAATTGTTGTAATAATAAAACAAAACGGAGCTATTTTAACATAATTGACAGATTCCATCATTTAACTATTCTCTCTCATGAGCAGCGACGCTAACGACACTCCACCGCCTTCTACGTTGGAAAAGGACCTTTTCCGGCATAACTCCAAGAAAATCCGTAAAGCCTCTGCAATGGATGGAGACAACTTTGAACCTCTTAACCCCTCCGAAGAGGATTCTTCTAAAAGGAACTATCTGCAGTCCCTTATGGGCAAATCTGTGAAACAACCGCCCCTCAAGTTCTATGAACATTCTGAAGACCATGCAAACAAGATTGAATTAATCCCGCCATCAGAAAGCTATCCGTTCCCGAAGATCATTCTGTCCAAGCAATATAAGGAGGAGATAGAGAAACCATGGATAGATTGACTTATTATTAAACTTCTTGGGAAAACGATCAACTACAACCTCCTCTCGTCACGGATCAACGAAATGTGGGGTTTGAAGGGAGACTATGACTTGATTGATCTAGGTTATGGTGCTTATATCCTTAGATTACGCAGTCAGGCCAAGATCGACAAAGTCTTGTTAAACGGTCCTTAGGCCATCAATGGACACCACTTATCGGTTCGGAAATGGATAACCGATTTTCAACCGGATAGGGACAGAGTTACCACAGTAGCCTTGGTCTTTCTCCAATGTACTATAAGGAGTTGATCCTCCGTTACGTTGCCAAGGGCATTGGGAAACCAATCAAAATAGACCCAAATACTTATCAACCAAGAGAGGTCAATATGCTAGGATATGTGTGGAGGTTGATCTGGATAAACCACTCCAAAGTGCTGTCGATTTTGAAGGAACTCTCAGACCAGTGACTTACGAAAATCTTCCTGCTATTTGCTTTGGATGCGGTCAAGCAGGGCATAGGCTCAATAAATGTCCGAATAAAATTTCCGATGTTGATGACGGGGCGGCGACGACCAGTGGCGATAGTGGAAACGGTAACCCTAACCCTAACAAAATCTCCAACAATCCTATTTCGGAAAAGATTCTTGAGGATCAGTTTGGGGCATGGATGAGGGCGGAAAGAAAGGGAAGGAGGAGACCTTCCAATAAAGGAACATCTAAACCTTCCAACATTAGCTCTAGAAACCGATTTGACTCCTTGAATGAGGAAATCTTGGAAGATTCGGTGGATCAGAATAAGGGAAAGGAGGAGTGCACTAAGGATATTCCTTCTATGGAAACGAAATTTGTTAAAGCTAATAAGAAAAAAGAATCCAGCGTGGAAAAGAGTTAACCCACTTTGGTCCCTAATAAGCCCAATTTGAGCCAATCCCCATTCACAGCTGTTCTAGCGGCCCTAAACCGCGAAATGCAAAACACTCCTGTGACGGTACCTCCGGGTTTTAGCCCACAAGCCCAACTTGATACTATTACCCCTACACCACCTTTCGCGGCCCAAGACTCACATTCTGAGCCCATAATGGATAATTATGGTGAAGAGAGCCTTATTCATAATGGTGAACCAAGACCTCCTAATTTGCAAGTAGCAGGTGATATTTCGAGATTTCAAACTCGAGATGGCCGCCTTCCTGGGATTGATTATTCTACTGGACTTCCTTATTCTGATTCTTTCATGGAGCAAGACACAGAGGAGGACTAGATGTAGGATAATACGGCTTTGCCGGACGATGTGGTCTCGGACCCAACCTCTTCTTGAGGTTTTCTATTTGCTCTCTACCTATTCTTTTGTATGATGAAAGTTCTTTCATGGAATTGCCGTGGAGCTGGCAATAATGGCTTCAAACGGACTCTTCGAAATATTATTGATGATCACCACCCTGATATTGTTTTCATCCTTGAGACGAAAGTTTCTCATAATAAAGCTAAAATATTGGCTAATAAATTAGGCTTTCCCAATACCTGCAACGCCCCGACTGTTGGTAGGGAGGGCGGTATTTGGTTACTGTGGGACGAATCTCGTACTAAGTTGGATGTTCTTGAGGCTCTTCCACAAGCCATTCACTGTAAAGTTGATTCCCCCATCGGCTCTTGGATATGCTCCAGTATTTATGCCAGTCCCCAAACGAGAAAACGTGAAGAACTTTGGGATCATTTCGAGAACTTTGGGTCTTCTATTTCGTGCCCTTGGCTCCTTTCAGGTGACTTTAATGATGTTATGTTCTATATTGAGAGATGTGGCAGTGTCTCAACTTCTTGGACTAGATGTAATAATTTTCGAGAGGCCATTGAACGTTGCAATCTCCTTGACCTCGGTTTCCAAGGACCTCGATATACTTGGTCGGGGAAAGCACCTAATGGAAGCATCGTCCGGACTCGCCTTGACCGAGTACTTGCAAATCCCCATTGGCGCACAACTTTCCCAGAAGGTATCGTTCTTGTTTTGCCTAGAACAAAGTCTGACCATCATCCAATCATGACTTTTTTCGAAGGTATCAATAATACTAGAAAGGTAAGACCATTCCAATTCAAGTTAGCTTGGACTACGAACAAGAAATGCAAAGATATAATTAGAGACACTTGGAATGATAAGAAGGATATTTTGAATGCCATTGGTAGTCTGCCGAAGAAGTTGGAAGTTTGGAACAAAAAGGAATTCGACAATATTTTTATAAGAAAAAATGAGCTGAAACAACGTTTGAACTTTGTTCAGACTGAAATTGCAACGAATCCCACGCCTTTCCTGTTGTAACAACGAGATTTCTACAACTCTTTGTTCCAAGGAAATCCTTCGGCTGATTATACTCCAATAGCTAAAAGTGGATTCCAGCGCACTCTTGATCAGATGGATATTGATAATTTGGGCGACAGTGTCACTGACGTTGAAATCTCTAATTTCTGAAAAGCCTCAGTCCGTACAAAGCTCCAGGGCCAGACGGGTGTCAGACATTCTTTTATCAAACCTACTGGAATATTGTTGGTGAGTCTGTTTATGAATTAGTTTGTAATTGCTATGCTTCTTGTTGTGTCCCTGATGCTATTGGTCACTATTATATCTCGTTAATTCCGAAAACCAACAACCCGGTTTCCATTTAGGAATTTCGCCCTATAGCTCTTTGCAATGTGCTATTTAAAGCTGTGACGAAACTGATTGTCTCTCGGCTGAAACTGTTTATTAGTGAGCTCATTAGTCTCTTGCAGAGCAGCTTCGTTCCAGGTAGAGGAACTCATGATAACATTATTATCCTCAACGAGATGACGCGTAGTCTGTATAACTCGAAGAGTATGGTGGGAAGTATGCTCCTAAAACTTGATCTTGAAAAGGCATATGACAATGTTAATTGGACTTTTTTGGAAGAGACTCTCGCTTTCTTCAATTTCCCGCTCCACTTTATCAAGCTTATTATGAGCACGGTCACCTGCATCAAACCGAGCATACTATGGAATGGGGAACCACTCGATCATATTCTGTCGGGGTGTGGATTAAGACAAGGGGACCCTTTGTCACCGTACCTCTTCGTTTTATGCATGGAGAGACTCTCATGTGCTATCTTGGATTATGTTGCTGCAAAGAAATGGAGACCGATTTCAGCATGTCAGAATGGTCCAAAATTCTCTCACTTACTGTTTGCGGACGACATTATCCTCATGTCCAAATGCTCGACGAGGGGGGTGTTGGAAATTATGGATGTTTTGGATCGTTTTTGTGATGCTTCTGGGCTAAGAGTCAACAAAAGTAAATCTAAAATTTACTTTTCTCCTAAAACTAATCAGCAACTTCAGATGGACATAGCTAATACTCTTGGCATTGGTCGTACACGGGATTTTGGCAAATATTTAGGGGCTCGGCTTCTTACTGGCAGAAGTAGGAGGTCAGATTACAATGATATAATCGTAAAGTTCAGCATAGGCTGAGTTCTTGGAAGGCGAAAACATTAAATTTGACCGGGAGAGCTACTTTGATCCAATCGGTAACAACGGCGATCCCCGTCTACAACATGCAATCGACGTGGCTTCCTGAACATGTTTGTAATAAGCTTGATCGGCTTAGTCGGAACTTCTTATCATCTTCTGATAGTACGAAAAGGAAGGTGCATTTGGTAGGGTGGAACAAAGTCATCAAGAATAAACGCAATGGGGGACTGGGTATTCGAAAAGCTCGCAAAGCCAATATCGCGATGCTTGCCAAAACGGGGTGGAAACCTTTGGTATAAAACCTTTCAAGCAAAGTACCTAAAGGGCAGCAATATTACCGAGCACACCCCACCTCCTAATGCATCTCGGATTTGGAAGGGCATAGTTCGCAGCTTCAAGGCAGTTGAAAATAACATTTGTTGGCGTATTGGAAATGGGAGGCGTATATCTTTTTGGTTTGATCGATGGCTGGGGAAAGAGTCTATTTATGAGACCCTCAACTTGGAGGATGACCTTGCTAATGAAGGGATTTCGGTTGCTGATGTCTTGACAGAAGAAGGTGATTGGAATTTGTCTAACTTATCCATTAACCTACCTCCTGATCTAAGTGAGAAGATAAAGGTTGTGCCTCTTCCTAACAGCAAAAATTACATGGATATCCAAATCTGGGGGAGTTCGCCCAAGGGTGAGTTTTCTTGCAGTTCGGCGTATAAGTTTCTCACGGCAGCGGACGAACCTTCTTTGGGGAAAAAATGGGATTGGATTTGGAGGCTTAAAGTCCCACAAAAAGTGAAGTTTTTTGTATGGTTATATGAACACGAGAGTCTCATGACTAACGCCCTCTGGTTTGATAGGGGATTTGCACAAACAGATATTTGCTTGAGGTGTAATAACGATCATGAAGATGCAGCCCATATCTTACGTGATTGCACCTTTGCGCGAAGAGTTTGGGATAGAATCATTATTCCAACTGATTCTTTTCTTCACAGCAACATGCCAAGGGATAATTGGATTCGTAAGAATGCTTCTCTCTCATGTAGAAACATTATCAGCCCGGACTATCCTTGGTTTTACATATTCTTTGCTACTATTTGGACTCTCTGGACGCACAGGAACAAGTTCATAGTTTAGGGCGACAACCTCCCTCTAAATCTGACTCTTAACTCTATCAAGAACATGGCTACGGACTTGTGGAATATCGAGAGCAAAAACAACACCACCATCACTAAAATTTGCCAAAACCCGCGTGGATTCATCCGAGTAGAGGTTGGTCTAAACTTAACACTGATGGTAGTGTGTATAAAGAGATTAAGTCTGCTACTGCTGGAGGACTTCTTAGGAACGAAGCTGGTGAGTGGATTTTTGGATTTGCCACTAAACTTGGGGACACGAGAATCACGGTTGCGGAACTCCTTGGTCTTCGCACGGGCCTGGAATTTGCATGGGCTAGAAGAGTACCGAAACTTGAAGTCGAAATCGACTCGGAGGTTGTGGTTAAACTTATTAAAGAAGCCAACACTCGACACCACCCCCTGGTAACATCATCAATGATGTTCGGACCTCATGCAACAACCTTGGGAGATCAATCTTAAGCATATCTCCAGGAATTTCAATAGTTGTGCCGATCAACTCGCCAAGTTGGGTCACGACCTTGCTTCTGAGAAAGTTATTTGGGACTTGCCGCCGGACAGAATGAGTATAGCTTTACTGGAGGATTTGAGAGTGCCTGACTAGTTTCTTTGGTTTCTTTGTTTTCCTTTTTGTTTTTTGTTGTTTTCTTACCAAAAATAAAAAAACAAAACGAAGCTATCTTATGTGAACTTAATTAGAAATACACTATATTCATTTTTCTAACAAAAATTATCCTTGCTCGGAAACCAGAGCTAAGTGGGCTTCTTAGGAGGTGCCATGTAATTGAAACCTTGCAACCTTATATCATCTGTGCAAGTTTCTCGACGTCGGGCATCAGAAGAGGATGTGTTGGAGGAGTCAGTGGAGCAAAACCCTCCTAAAAAAGTACATCAGAAATTTAAAAAACGAAGATTAGTTTAAATTTAAAACACTTATACTTGTAGTTTTTCCAAAAAAATGAAGTCGGAGAATCTTGAAAAAACAAAAGAAGAAAAAGAATATTTAGAAAAAATATTTGGGACTCTTTTCATAGAGTATGTAGACTCACATTCGATATTTAAAAATTTTATAATTTGACTAATTTAAATTAGTTGAGTTATGTGTACCAACAATAATTTAAAGTCACTAATCTGAACGTGGATGGAAAATTAGAGAAAAAGAAGAAATAAAAAAGAATTAATGTAAAAAAAAAGTCCATAACTATTAAATTTGACAACATTAGTAGTGGGGAGAGAGTCTCAGTATCATTCAATTTCTCCAAATCAACAGGTCGGGCTTCAAATTAGAAAGCCCGCATCAAAAGTGCCCTTAAAAAATTGATCCTCTCTAGGAGAAAAGAAAAAAAAGCCCAGTGGGCTTCTTAGGCGCTAAGCCCACTATAGCTAAACCGCGGTGAGCAGCTCCGCTTATTTTCCTCCGCCGCGCGCCTCCTCTAAACCCCTCTCTCATTCTTCTCTCTTCAGCCACCTACACAAACTCTCTCTCACGCAGACACACACTCTACATATACAATTTTACTGACATACGAACCCAACTAACGAAGAAGATATGCCGCGGACTACTACGTTGGAGTGCCCTGGCTGCCCTCCGCTCCGGGCCTTAACCTTTGACTCTCTCGGCCTTGTTAAAGGTAAAAAAAATACTATGGACTGATTGTTTATTCAGTTCTGTAAGCTGAAGTATACCTGTGTTGAAAAGATTTTGATTATGAGCTTATTTTCGGGTGTTGGTTGGTTGACTTTTGCCAATAGTTATTGAGGCGCGTGAAGGACAGAATGGAGGTGCTGCAAAGATGGTGGAGCGGTGGGGCGAACCGGATTCCTCGAAATGTGTGCTTGCCGCTTCCATTCTAGACAGGGAGTCTGACCCGGTATGCTTATTTCCCTGTTTTTTTGGAGTTGAACTGTTTACTGGTGATTTTACTATTGGGTTTGAGATTGGACTTGTGGCAATTGTTAGTCTTCATTTTTATTTTGTTTACATGCATGAGTTTGGGTGAGGTATGTAAATGGTGCTGCATTGCAGTAGAGTATGGGTAAAATATTTGTGAGCTGATGAGTAGTCTGAGCTAATTGCTATCGCTATAGGTTTGTGTATGCTCTTAAGAGAAGGAATGTGATGTTTTCTACGACTTTAAACAGCATTAGTTCGTTTTGTTCTTCAATTCACATGGCAGAAAAAATGTTTTAAGATTATCATTTGACATCTTTGTTTCATGTATTGCATGGAATCTGGAATGTTGCAGCTGCTTGGTATTGCTCGGAAATGTGGTTCAGTAAGTCTTTCCCATGCTTTTAGAAATCAATTTATTTGGCAGTCTGTGCTCAAGCAGACATGTTACTTACAGTAATCCGTTTGACAGATTGAGGTGGTTAGTGCTATTAATGGGGATCTTTGCTTTCAAATTCCAAGTTTTTGTCAAGCCGAAGCCACTCCTGAGGATGATGCTGTCACTGGATTGCATATGTTCAGAAAACATCAATCAGACTCATCATCCAGGTATATTAGCTATTCAGCAAATCTAAATTATGAGAAGTTGCACTATTGTTTGTTACTTATGAAAAAGGCCCTTAATAAAATAAGGTTAGATATCGTCTAATATAGCTAATGAGAAAACAAACCATTTTTTTTGGGATTGGAAGTGCTCTTCAACCTCAGAGATGGAAAAGAAATCCAGATTCAGTGATTTTGCCTCCACCGAGCATTAATTTTGAGATCTGAAATGTGCTCAGTCTCGTATCTTGTTGACTTCACCAATTTCTAATTTTGGGTTCTACTGTCTAGTTCTCTTGGGATCACAAAGACCCCGAGGTTGATGTTTTTACATTAAGATGTGATCTTGCTCTAATTCTAACTGTCTTCCTTATACTTAGAGACACTGTGAAGACATAATGATTATATTGCATAATATTTTCCAAATCTTGATTTAGGTCATGTGAATTACTTACATGCACGACAAAAGGGCATGCGAGCAAGGTGTCAATTGAGTTGGGCAGATCATTAGCTGACTCAACCTATGATTCTTCAACAAAGTGGAATGTATGTGGGTCAGGTAGTATTTTGTGTTCAAAAGTTGATGAAAGTGATAAGTATGCTCTGTATGGAGGGTAAGTTCTTTGAATTTTTTAATCTGAAATAAAATTGATTTCACATTGTAAACCATCTTAGTGATAATTCTTTGCTTTAACTCTCAGGAAGGGTGTTGAAGTTAATGTATGGGATCTTCAGAAGCCTGTTAAGATCTGGACTGCAAAATCTGTAAGTTTAGTTTCTCTATATTGTTCTATTTCTGTGGATGTAGAACTACTTTAACCACTTGCTTAAGCTTTGATTTTCTTAATGTATCTTTTATAGCCCCCTAAAAACAGTCTTGGCATCTTCACCCCGACTTGTTTTACATCTGCAACCTTCTTAAGCAAAGATGATCACCGCAAATTTGCTGCTGGAACTGATTCTCATCAGGTAACACTATTGTGAATTTTCATTTCTATTTTTTTTAAAATCAAACTATAAAATCATCATGGAAATCCTTCTGAGTTCTTCTTTCACCACCACTTTGATAGTCTGATGGTTGTCTTTCAACATGCTTTTCTCTCTTTTAAGCATGAAAATGATAAGAGCTTATGTCCACAAAATTTATCCTATCTTGTGAATTTGGCAGGTTCGTCTTTATGATATTTCTGCCCAGAGAAGGCCTGTGATGTCAGTAGATTTCAGAGAGACTCCTATTAAGGCTATTGCTGAAGATGTTGATGGACAGACAATATATATAGGAAATGGCTCAGGAGACCTTGCTTCCATTGACATTCGCACAGGTGTATATGCATTTAAGTTTATTAAAATCGCATTTACCTTACATAATAGTCAAAAATTGGTTTAAAACTATTTCCTGGTTTTGTATTGTAGGGAAACTCTTGGGATGCTTTATTGGAAAATGTTCTGGAAGTATAAGATACATAGTTAGGCACCCAGAACTGCCTGTAATTGCCTCATGTGGTCAGTATCTAACATTAATTCATATGTTTTGGTTTTAGTTTTTGCAGTTCTAGTACATTCTCATCTAAATTCTTTATCACAAACCTATATTGTTCTTCTGTGATGAAACTCAAACTTTGTTGTAGCAAAATGTATTTTTGTTCATATTTCCCTTTATATCAAAAATTTTGTCCTTTCTATTTTGAGTATTTGCTGAAGCTAAATACTTGGCTTTTCTACCAGGCCTTGACAGCTACTTGCGCATTTGGGACATAAAATCACGACAACTTCTGTCAGCGGTATGATCTTTTCACACTATTATTGGTAACTGAAATCTGCAGGAGTATTTGTACTTATACTTTAAAAAGATTGTCGTTTTTGTACTATTAAATCATTATCCTTGGAATTGTTTTGATCACCAATTTAGAATTTTATGCATCATTGTGGGGGAATACCGATTTTTCTAATTTCATTGTAGTTTATCTTGGGTTATCCTTCAATCTTGTAAATAACTTCTACTGAATCAATGATGGTTGTACTATGTATATGCAGGTGATTTTCGATTTGATGTGCTTTTTTGGAACTAATGATCCTTTCTTTTTTTAATGTATGCAGGTTTTCCTGAAGCAACATCTTAGCAGTGTTGTTTTTGATTCCCATTTCCGTACTGAAGGTTGATGCTTTACTCTTTAAATTTCATAACAAGTCCTGCAAGTTCTGTTTTTTCAATTCTCTTCTTTTTCTCCTTTTAACAGAAGTTGTTGGTTCTGATCCTGAGCCACAAAGTGTGGAGAAGGTAGAAGTAAATCACGAGGAAGAAATGTCTGTCAAACGAAAAAAGAAGTTGAAAGAACACAGTGGAAGTAAAAAAGTGAAATCTAAGAAAAGTAGCAAGAGATTCAAAGGCGAATTGGATGATTAAACATCTTGGTTAAGGATTGTGTAGCTGTAAAACTGCTGAATTTCATCAAAAGCCTCCAACTTTTCCAATACTAGAACCAGAATTTTGAGGTTGAAGTTAATGGCAAGAGAAGTGGTGTGAGTTAGCATATGCATCATAAGTCAAAAGATGGGCTTGTTGATGGGCTTGTTAGTAATTTTTTGAGTTATTGTACACCAAAAAATGTATGCTACATATGGTCAACAGGCTTAGTAAGTCTTCTGCTATAGGGTATATTTAGGATACTGTTCAACAAGTAGTGAAATTGCTAATCTTACAATTTTGTGCTATTTCCCTAGTTTCAGTTCATGACCTTATTTTTCAGTCTTTAATCATTCAGAATTTTGAAAATTTTAATGTTTCTTGAATTCTTAGTTTCTTACCATACCATGAATATCATAATTTTGTTGACATTCAGACAATTATGCATTGAAGATGAGCAGCAATATCAGTAACTGGTCCTACTCTTGCTGCAAGTCTGCAACGCCGATTTATTAATGGCTAGGGGGAAAAACTTGTGTTTTTTGGAAAAGTAGAACTGAATTTGTCAAAAGTTAAGAGAAATAAATGTTGGAAGTGTTTGGAAAAGAAAACAGAAAGCCTCTTTGTATTGTAGAAAAAAGTACATAGATTTTGAAAAGAGCACTTTTAAGTTCGAAGCTAGCTGAAGTAGTAAAACATAACTGATAACATTCTGTTTCAGCTTTTTTAAGGTAAAGTTAAAAAAAAAATTTTTTGAAAGTTTGCAAATACCGTCATAAGTGAACTAAATGGAAACTGTTCTCTCAATGACCATTTTCTGGTTTACAGAGAAACATAAAAAGCTTTTTACATTTAACATTTCAGTTTTTATTACGTTGGATAACTGCCAGTGGCACAAACCTGAGGAACCAAGCTATAACAATAACCATAATTTTACCAAACATATAATGAGTGTCTTTCAAATTTGATGTTACATCAGATACAGAGTGCAACAATCTGAAAAATTAAGATAAATCACAAGAATTCAGAATTAAAGCTTTATGCTTGGGGCGGGGGGTGCAGACGTTTTCCTGTTCATAGGTTTGGTCGGGAGGAAGACGAAACAGAAAAGCAGCATCAGTTTCACTCAGATGGAGCTTCTTCTTTCTTCTTCTCTCCTATGTACCTAAAACAATTACACATGTAAGTTGGTGTAGCCGTAAAAGATGATTGATCTTAAGCAAGAAAAAGAGGTAGCGCCAACATTAAAAAGGGATTAATATAAAAGAACACCACAAATTTGGGGAAATCAGAAACTAATCCCTTTAAGGACTACAATACTGCACGCTTAATGGTTATGTAAATGATAAGCCACCTTCTTTTGCAAACTTTAAACAGAGACCACTTTGTAGTTTTTGCTCTTTTTTTTCAGTACTTACACCCTTTGGAAAACCAGATAGAGTTTATTTTAAGCAAAAACATGTTAGAACCTAGAAGCCCACGGACCAACTTTTGGCTTTAGCTTCTAGAGTGTCTGAGAGTTTTTTTTTTTAAATAAATGGAAGTTTTTTTAGAGCAGTAAAAATGCTTCCCAGCTTTTGTGTCCATACGAGCATCTACAACTGTTTAGTGCGTTTTCACTTATTTTTCCAAACACCTTCCAATTTTACTACTCCGACTTTAATATACTCTAGCTTCTCCAAAAGCAGAAGTTTTTGTGAAAAATGCAAAGAAGAAGTATATGAACTGGGAAGAAAAATCTTAATCATAAACTGCATAACTCACCCTTGACCCTTGGCCCAGCGGGATAATTGATAGAGTTGCACAGTCTCATTTGAAGCATGGCACGCAAGTAACAGATAATTGCGAGGTTGCACCATCCATGCAAACCTCATGAATAATCCAGAATATACACACATTGCTGCATTATTATTCGAAAGAATTATTAGGGACAACCTACATTACAAAATTATTAAGTTCTAAATTCAACTGTAAACCTGCGGTCATGTTGCCAGATATCATTTCTGGAGGCTTTTGCATGTCCACCAGCCCCTGCAAAGCCAATTTACAATTTTTAGAAAAAATTTATCCATCAAACAGTTTATTCTATATTATTTCGTTCAAGTGGAGATACATACAGCAATGACAAATCCCCAGTTAGCTACAGGACCCCAAAAGTGAGTTGTTTTGGGACCAACTGGACTGTTCAAAAATGCTTTGAAGGAAGCCATAGATGAGTCGAGAGTAAAAAAACCTGCATAAGTTATACGAAAAATACCAAAATACAAAAGATTAGAGAATTTAAAAAGGCAAAAAGGAAAAGGAGAGAAGGTTTCAGCTATCTCATCTCTACTTGTACAACTGAATTTACAAGAACTGCATCTGAACGAGAAAAATATATTACTATCTTGTATGAGTTACTAATCTTAATCTGGACACCTTACCAAAAAAAAAAAAATTCTTAATCTGGACAAAATTGCACAAAAATCAGAAAAACGGCAAAACTCTTGCACCATTACAAGATCAATTTAACCACATAATAATCCTTTTCATCTCAATTGCCTCAGCACCTACATCTATAAGAACACATGAATCCTCTGCACAAACAATATCCAAAATCCTCAATTATGGCTCACAAACCAGTTCATATGAAGCCTATAATCCAATAATTAATCAAAGAAACTGGGAAAGAGATAAAATCGAAGACATAATCACTTCAACATCTTGCCTCATTCAATCTCTAATAAACATCACAAACAATCTGTGGATTCTTTTGATTCAAACAACCCCAAGATAATCAATTAAATCCCAAAAAAGAAAAAAATAATAAAAAAATTTCGCTGCGGCATATCTCTCTAATTTTCCTCATCAAATATTTAAAACACTATATGAATAAAAAATAAAAATCAAAACATCTATTCACTGATAAATTAAGATCATACTCAGAAGTATAAATTGAACGAAAGGTCGTACCTTTATCGGAGATTTTTCCTACTGCGTGTTGTGCGTGAAACCAGATATGTGCTTTGGCTTGTTTAAGTCGTTGTTTGGTGGTGGGTAAATTTGTAATTTAGCAAAAGGGAGAGTCCGACCAATAATAAATAAATGTGCCTCTATAATTAAAGAAAGTGTTAGGTTATAGTTATAATAAATTATTCTTCTTTCTATAAATTATTTCAAAATTGGTAAATAAAAAGATGTGTAGAGCTTATAGAATTTTCGTGCGAGTACATTAAAAAGGACCCTTTTCGTGGAATATTTTTATAATTGTTTTTATTTTTATATTTTATGAATCAAAATAGGAAAATAAAAAAGGATAATTTGTGGGAAATAATAGTATATGTACCAAAAAGAATATTAGGATAAACCCAAAAAAAAAAAAAAAAAAAAGAATATTAGGCAATACTTTGGCCGAAGATAGTGTGGTATGACAGGGTATTAGTTATATAGGGATAGGGATTAGGGTGGCTTGTGGGTAATTATAAAGTAGATGCTATTATTATAATATTACAAAAAAAAAAAAATAGTTATCACTATCATTTAGAGTGTCATACAATTTTATTTATTTGTTTTTTAAAATTCGATGAGTTATTCCAAGACTAAGGTCAAATTCAATATCTTTTAATATGTAGAAAAATTCGATGAATTATCCCAAGACTAAGGTCAAATTCATATATTTTAACATGTAGAAGTCTTGAAGGTGATTGCATCAACCTTATTCATAAGTTGCGTTGAAATGTAACCGATATTTCTAGCTTTGGTAATTTAGTGGATGTCATTCATGAGTTTTTTTATTGTTTTGATTCATTTCGTTTAGTTTTATAAGACTTCATGTAAATTGTGTTACTCACACTTTAGCTCGTAATGTGATTTATGTTTTCGTTGGTTCAATTGTGGACCATGCTTCTATTGATTTGAGTTAATATAGTTTTCTCTTTTTTCCCTAAACAAACATATCCGAGTTCGTTTTTTCCCGATTGCGTCAATGTCTATTAAGTATTAACTCAAGATAGGACTCTTGACTCATTCTGAGGCCAC
Source organism: Verbena officinalis (assembly GCA_958496215.1). NCBI lineage: Eukaryota > Viridiplantae > Streptophyta > Magnoliopsida > Lamiales > Verbenaceae > Verbena > Verbena officinalis. Next base: position 7,534,602 of record OY292385.1, read on the forward strand.
ACGCATCTCTTGTTTTATACTAAACCCGAAACTATACTAAATACACACACACACACACACACAAAAAAAAAAAATTGAAGAAAATAATTGATTTACATTTCACTTGAGAATGGGCTGGATCAAGCTACAAAAAATTGGGCTAGTTTTGAATATGGGCTATTTTGGGTTTGTTCGATTCAAAACTCGAAAAAATGATATATAATGGATTGGGTCATATACGGGTTAATTAATACAAAATTAATTCTTAAAAACAATTAAATGGTTTTTAAATAGATCAAATCGCACAAAAAAAAAAAGAAAGAAAGAAAGATAAAATTTTGTTTTTTATTTATCTAGTTTCGTAAAAACTCTACTATTTTTCCCTCTCAAATAGATAATTGTAATAGAAGCCCACATGATTGTTAATAAACCAGAAGCCCACATCACAAAATATTAAGATGATTATAAAATAATTATATAGCCACCTGCATTTATGTGAATAATTCAAGTAGCAAAGTGTAAAAAAGTCAATAATTTGGGTGGTAAAATGTAATTAATCCAAAAAATATAAGGTAAAAAAGCTAAAGTTTGTATGGAAAATGAAAAAATAGATTAACTTTGTCTTGATTTGCAATTTGGTCATTCTATGGGGTACATTGGAAATATCAGTAAGAATCCATTCATAGCACGCATACCACTGAGCATTTTTCTCTGTGTGCAGACTGTGAGGAGAAAATTCAGATTAATGGAAAATCCAGTTGCGATCGATCTTGTGGACTTCTTGAATGCTTCCCCAACAGCTTTTCATGCAGTCGGTAAATTATTTTTTTCCCGAATTTTTTTAGTGGCCTTAAAACTATTTTTGCACTCACCTAGATTTGTGAATATTTTTTGAATTTTCGCATTCTGTTCCAGTTATATAAGATTGTGTTCATGAAAAGCGTATTGATTATATTCTTTCCAAATTTTTATATGGTTTTTCAGATGTAGAATGTTTTTTCTGGATTTAAGTAGGATTTTAAGCTGTTATGAAGGATGAACTTTCACATGAATATGATATGCCACTCCAAGATTTCTTCTTCATCTTTATTTTCTTTTGTTCTATATGCATCTTGTTGATGATAATGATAATGAAAATGAAAGTTTATGGGTATTGATTATATTTATTAGATGAAGCGAAGAAGAGACTGAAAACCGTAGGCTACGAGCAATTGTCGGAGAGGGAAGATTGGAAACTAGAAGCTGGCAAGAAGTATTTCTTCACCAGGAATCACTCTACTATTGTTGCTTTTGCTATTGGTAAAAAGTATGTATTTATTACAAGAAATGCAAATATATGTATTTGTATAAAGTTTTAAGTTTTAATTAAGTGGCTCATGCTAACTGTTCGATTGACCTAGATATATTGCTGGAAACGGTATTTACATAGTCGGTGCTCATACCGACAGTCCCTGCCTGAAACTAAAGCCAGTTACAAAGGTAATAATATTTCATGTATTATATGCTTTTCAATTGAAAGATGAAGAATTTAGCATGAAAAGCTTGAATTCAGGTAACAAAAGGCGGCTATTTGGAAGTTGGTGTGCAAGCTTATGGAGGTGGATTGTGGCATACGTGGTTTGATCGTGACTTAACTATTGCTGGAAGAGTAATAATTAGACAGCAAAAAGATGGTTCTGAGTCGTTTTCTCACCGGCTTGTCAGAATTGAGGAACCTATTATGCGTATCCCGACTCTGGCAATTCACTTGGATAGGTGAATTTGTTGGAAATCTTGAATTAGTCTTTGCATTTCTCTACTCTGGATATCTTGTAGTTATTTATTATGATTTAATCTTTGATGTTGTTTCTGTTTCTTGGACAGGGAGGTGAATGAAGGATTTAAGGTTAATAAACAGAGTCATCTTGCTCCAGTTTTGGCTACAGCAGTTAAGGTAAATTTCAAAATTGCTTCAATTAGAATTTCTTTCATTTATTATTGTTAGTGGAGTAGTTTCTTATTTTTCACTAATAATGCATTGCTGGTTATGATTTTGTTCGACTACCCTAGATGTTAGGTTTCAGCTTGTCACTCTGATTTCTATATATGTCACAGTTCTGTCAGGTGGAATATGATTTCCTTCATTTTGTAAGAAGGATGGTGTGGCAACTGGCACGCTGATCAATTAATATTAAACATTAACCAAAAGCCATATAGTCTTTTTAGATGTTTCTTTGGTTGTATAGCGACTAATTACTTGAATTATCTTTCTAAAGGACTTAAATTGCATCACTTATTCAGTATACAGAATTACAGATTCTTTGTCTTGCATCTGCTTGTATTAATATATTCTAATAAACTGAAATGTGGCTAAACCAAGATTCCTTGTTTTTGTGTGTGTGTGTGTGATCGTGATATAAAGATATTACTGTATTATCTTTCCTCTTCTGGTTTATTCCTCTCTTATACATTTTTATCATGATGCAGGCTGAATTGAATAAACCAGCTGCTGAGAATGGTTCTGCTGAAGCCAAAAGCCAAAAGCACCATCCCCTTCTTTTGCAGGTAACTAAATTTTTTTTCCAGTTTTTTGTCTGATAAATTCTTGTTTATGTTGCAATTTAGTAATTTATCCTTGCATCACAAACATCTCGATGATTCTCTTATCATATTACTTTAATTCTTTCCCCTTTATTTCAGCTAATTGCTGCTCAAGCTGGATGTGAACCAGATGACATATGTGATTTCGAACTGCAAGCTTGTGATACTCAAAAAAGTGTTATTGCTGGTGCAATGAAGGAATTTATTTTCTCTGGAAGACTCGATAACCTTTGCATGTCATTTTGTTCGTTAAAGGTATGTTGTGTAATCCAAATTATATTCTTCTGTTACTCTAAATCAACTATAATATTCCCTTTTACAAAATTTGTCAATTATTTCAGGCACTGATAGATTCGACTTCCTCTGAGAACAGTCTCCAGGATGAGAGTGGTGTAAGAATGGTGGCATTGTTTGATCATGAGGAAGTGGGATCTGATTCAGCACAAGGAGCTGGATCTCCTGTAATGTTGGATGCTTTATCAAGAATAACTAGTTCCTTCAAATCAGATTCTCAAGTACGTACCCTTTTTCTAGCTTTTAGGAGTATTTGCAAACTCTATAAAAAGTGATTTGCTGCTTTTAGCTTAGAAAAGGCTGAAATGGTGTTTGCAGCTTCTATGTTTGTTTTTATATTATTTAAAAGTGCTTAATTGCTAATATATTTTCTTCTCAAAGTATTCCCAGCTTTTACTATGCCGGCTTTTTACAACTTTAGCTTTTCCAAAAGTAGAAGTCTTTACAAACACCTCCTTAATCTGAGTGAAGTTTTACCTTTCAATTATTGAAGTAATTAGTAATATATGCGTGTTCTGTTTAAAATCAGACTCTACAAATAGGTGAACCGAAATTTCTGCAAATGGTTGCATATGTCAATATTCTGTATCTACTGTCCATTTATTTTTGTTAACTTTTTTGGTTGTTTCCTTGTAAAGTTGCTACCGAGAGCAATTCAGAAGAGTTATCTAGTGTCAGCTGACATGGCTCATGCATTACATCCGAACTACATGGTATGTATTTTTTTCCTCACACTCTTTCAAGATGCCCAACATTATTGCCGTCTGCCTTTTTTATGATTATTATTTTGATCAGGACAAACATGAGGAAAATCACCAGCCCAAGATGCATGGTGGACTTGTCATTAAACACAATGCAAACCAAAGATATGCAACCAACGCTGTAACTTCCTTCTTATTCAGAGAGATAGCAGCCAAGCACAAACTCCCCATACAGGTTCGAGACCTGTAAATATCTATGTATACATATATAGGGATAATTACCAAATTTCCCTTGAGGTTTGACCTATTCAAGAAAAACTCCTCAACCTCTTGAAGGTAGTTTGTGCAAACTTCAAAGGAAGTATTTTCTTGCTTTTAGCTTAAAAAGCAGGAAGGGGGTGTTTTATTTTGCTGCTTTTGCTTACTAAAAGTACTTTTTCTATTAATAGAAGTCCTTAGTACTTTCTTCTCCAAACACTCCCAAATTTTACTACAAATACTTTTTACAACATTACTCCCAAAATGTATTACAAATACTTTACAACATTAGCTTTTACTTCAACTTCTCCAAAAGCAGAAGTTTTTGCCAATACCTCAGAAAATAACATAAACTTAAAAAAGGGTTTTGTTGGTAGATAGGCCAAATCTCAGGGTTGTTTTAGTAATTATTCCTCCTTACTCCCTTTTATGATCCTTTTTATGAAACAGGACTTTGTGATTCGCAATGACATGGCGTGTGGTTCAACAATTGGACCAATCTTGGCAAGTGGTGTTGGTATTCGCACGGTAGATGTGGGGGGGCCACAATTGTCGATGCATAGCATAAGAGAAATGTGCGCGGTGGATGATGTGAAGCATTCTTATGAACACTTCAAAGCATTTTACCAGGAATTCTCACATCTTGATGCAAAATTGGTGGTGGATATTTAGGTTAATAGGATTTGCTGAAATATTTGTTGGACAATTTGACATACTCGAGACGTTAAGTTTCAATAAATTGTAGTTGTTTTATGGATTGGTTATGTGGTTTTCTTAATGGAAATTATGACTAGTTCTATATGATATCACAGTTCTCAAGTTCTGCTTTTAAGCCTATCAGACTCTTAATATGTCTTATGCTTCTTGTTTATTAGTTATTACCAAGTATTTGCAAGTTTGTGGTGGTTAATGAAATTCGAAGAATTAAACATCAAATTGGTCAAGAATCTTCGATTTGCAAATAGTTAATCAACTTGAGTTGGAGGAATTGATTCTTGTTTTTCTCTTTTTATGAATCGGAAGAATCGATATATACTGAAAGTCTGAAACAAATTTGAGAGAAGAGTTGATGTTATGATAGTAACTTAAAACATTCGATCGAGTCAATATGAGAGAGGAGAGGATACTTCCTTTTTTATGCTATGACAGTTATCCCACATCGGTTGTCCGCAGTGTGCAGGAGAGGACGAGCTAGTATAGATTTCGATGCCTAGACACAGTTACGAGCACGCAGCCGCGCGGTGAGCACAAAGCGAACTATTCTTTCGCCTTTTACTAAAGAATACCGTGTGCTCGCCGCTATTAAGCGGCATACGCCTCTTTTTGGAGGGTGTCTTCCCTTTTGGGTTGAACCCAACCAATTCTAGTTCAATTTATCCAATTTGTTTATTAAATAATTAATTATTTGATATTGTTCCTTCAATTTATGTCCTTAGTAGCGTTGGGTATGCCAATACATTGTGCTAGGAAATGTCGTTAGGGTTAGCTATACGGATCAGTGGATTAGCAGTAGTAGCTAACTCGAAAAAAATTGAAGTGGTGACCCTTTTTTAAATTGTTTTGTAATTACAAAAATTAGGGTTTCATTGCATATTTAACAAAATATTTTCTTTTTTCTGTGAATGGACCGTTGTGTCCTCGCAATTGAAAAAAAATTACATAGAGTTCTAAAAGATATTTGTGATATTACATAACACCAAGTAAAATTCAAAGACAAAAATATATTAAGGGTAGTGAAATTCAAAGACAAAAATATATTAAGGGTATTTTTGGTATTGCACGATTCATTTTTTATAACATCACCCAAAAAATAATGGAACCTAACAGAACTCTAATTTTTAGGTGTTTTTTATAATTACGAAACTCGTGTGGGGTGTAAATATAATATGTTGACCAAGAAGGTCATCACTTGTAATTTCCTAAACTCCCTGGGTCTTAGATGCAATTATCCCCAAAATTAATTGAAATGACTCCAAATTTACTGGATTTGAGGTGATGATAAGTTGATAACGTTTGATTAGAATATAAAAATACCCAGGTCAATAATGAACTACCGAGAAAGAAAATTATATTATAGGAGAATATGTTTTATATAATTACAACCTGTCTGTGCCTCTGTTTTAGGAGGAAATTTCTTCAAAGGAGAATAGCTGGGGATTTGTTCATAACAAAGAATCAAACTGCTAAATATGGCATTTTTCAATAATTAACTTGAAAAAACAAAATTTTCCTAACTATACACCCTACAAAAGATGCAGCAAACATGCGTTCTTAATTATTCACATATGAGTTTGAACATGTAAGATACTGAAGCAAGCTCTTAAGTTACTAACCTCAGTAAAACACACTGCAGGAAAAAGAATCTGACTTCAGAAAATAGAGAGAGCAAAAGATCTTGAAAAGATGTAGTGTTACATTATTTTGAACATCGCATTGTTTTTTACCCATAATCATTAGAAATACGAGCATCAATCGCAGCTAACTTAAACAGTCTAAAGATCACCATTACAACGAAATATTATAGCCTCGCAAAAAAGTGAACAAATTATTTCGACTCATTTGAAAGTTTAAAAAGCTAGGATTTTTTTACCAAGCAATCAAATAGTCCTGGACCTTTAATCAGTAGTCAAAACAATGTATGAGAATACAGCATTCCTTGAATCAGGAGAGTGCCTTCTTGACTTCGGATGTGACCTCTTGAGGAGGTTTTTCTGCTGGAAGGTTTGTACAAATTCCCTTCTTCTTGTAGTAGTCAATAACCTGTCAAGAATAATGAATTTTAGAGGATAAATGAAACCTTACAATGAAACTTTAACCAAGAGAGTATTATATTTTGGAAAGTATAAGGGCCAGGAATTTAGTTATAATGTGAATCGGTATGACTGGTTGGTTTAGGTTTATGTATGGTAAAGGCGTACAATAGCTTATGTCCAAGGCTTCTGCTTTATAGTCAATTATGTGTTAACAATATTTACAAAAATTGAAAAATGACAATTATCCTCAGCGAACCAACTCATGGTGATTGACCATGGCTTTCAATATGACTAAAGTACTAAACCAGAGTAGGGCATTTGCAATTTGGTGGTTATGATTCGAGGAAACAGAGATACTAGCATCTCCACACAAACCCTAGAATTCCAATCATTTTTCAAGGCCAAAAACCCCAATAGGCAGAATGAAATAAGCATAAACATTGAAAAATAGTGGCTATGTATCATCTAGAAATGCAAAACATAGAATAACTTGATAACCTTGTTAAACAATAGATACTATCATAAGTAAACAAATTAGGATTTGAAAGGAGATGTAGGATAATCCAGTTATAGGTAAAGTACTCCGGAGCATAACACCAAACAATAGAGAAGAAAAGCATACTGGTTCAGTCTGCCTATGGAAAGCTTCAAGCCTTGACTTGAGAACAGCTGCTGTGTCATCCTTACGTTGAATTAAAGGCTCTCCAGTTACCTTCAGGATAAGGAGATTAAATCAGCTCCCGCATTGGATCAAAGTTAAGTTCAAAAAGCAAAAAAACATACTCTGTTAGATGAGAATAAACAATAATTGTGTATGTTTACGACCATACTCAAAAGGTCAAACCTAAAAAAAGACAACAATGAGCCCTGAGATATTGGAAAAGTCGGCATTCCCATTTACAGTAATAGATTAGACAAAGAAAAGATTAACTTTACATCATCAACACCAGGAACTTTAGGAGGTGCAAATTTTGTGTGGTAGGAGCGGCCACTAGAAGGGTGGATCCAACGACCAGTAATTCTCTCCTCCAAGATAGCATCATCAATAGCAAAGTTAAGAACTTTGTCAACCTTAACCCCACGTTTGTCAAGCATCTCATCAAGCTGAAAATAAGATACAAAGAAATGGTTCAGATCATAACTATTCTTTTTGTTAATCATACCCAAAAGGTAAAGTTGTATAAATGATCAAAACCTTTTGTGCTTGGGCAACTGTTCGTGGAAAGCCATCGAGAATAAAACCTTTCTTGCATGAAGGCTTCTTCAAGGCATCATCTATTATCCCGACAACCAAATCATCAGATACAAGTTCTCCCTGAGAAACCATAACAAAGTAATATTTTGGTGAGAAATTGTTATGAGATCAAAGGTTGAGCCCTGAGGCTAGCAGAGCATATAAATTATAATTAACCTTTTCCATGGTTTCTTTGGCCTTAATTCCAAGAGGAGTCTTGGCAGCAACAGCAGCTCTCAACATATCACCAGTAGCCAGATGGCATAAACAATATTCATCCTTTATTAATGGTGATTGAGTACCCTTTCCTGAACCTGGTGGGCCTGCATCATTTCATCAAAAGTACCACGCGTTAGATTTCCTGAATAAACAGCACTTTAGAGAGCTAAACTCAGGAGAATTTCTTGAAATAATATAGCAGAGATCTGTAGTAACTAATTTGAGAAAAAAGTAGTGGTTTTTGTTATGTCTTCTCAAGAGCTGAGGGATCCGTAAACTGAAAATGCAGATGCACTCATGCACCAGTATAGTGAGATGTTCTAAAACTAACTAAGATCAACAAGGACCTTGACTCCCGCCCACAAGAATCCCTCTAATATATGATAGATTATTTCCTCCTGAAAACTCAGAATTCCTAATACTTCATTAAGAATTATCAGCCACTTTTTGAACTTACTAAACCAAAATACTTTTATGATGTGATTTTCACTATCAACCGTTCTGTTATAGCTTGTTTGCCGTTGTGCGCACTCTCTTCCAAACTACTCATGGTAATAACTAATCGGTTAAACAATGTACATTGTTTTATAAACTGTTTTATAAACGAGTCAATCGCCTCCAATTTATCTGAAACCACAAACTTCCATGTTGAGGGGGAAACCAAAAGTCAACAAGAGACTTTGAGAAACGCAATGACATCACGAATAAGCTGAGAACTGAGAAGAAAAAACATTTCCACCTTACAAGTGCACTCAAAGTAAACCACATCTGAAAGAATTGGACCTTATTTTGCATTAAAATAGAAAAAGGTAATACTACTAGTACTTCAACACTAGTGCAATTAATTTGACCAAAAAAACACTACTGTAATTTTCGGTAGAAACCCAAAATTCATCCCTACAGTCAAAACTTAACAACATTGGCACGCCCAGCATCAATCTGAATCCAATCTAGCCCCCATAAACAGACAAAAAATTCTCAAAACCCATAAATGCCAAACAAAATCACGAAACAGAACAGAACCAGGAAAATTGTAAGGAATAGCTGGGTCCGAAGTTAGAAGACAAAAAAACAGAACGAACCAACGAGAATGAGACGTTTGTCAGGCTTGGATTCGCACTTCATACGGCGGAGAAGCTCCGACATGAGATCTACCGACGGCACATCGTCCAAATTCGCAGCTGCCGCCATTCTCTCTCTCTCTCTCTCTCTCTCTCTGTTGCCGGCGGTGTGGTGTGGGTAAGAAATGTGTGAGAGGGAAAATGGAGATGGGTTCTGAGATTGAGATATAAATTCTTTGCTTATGTTTTGGGAGTTGCGACTTCGGACTTCGGACCTTCCAATGCTTCAAATTCAAGCAGGCGCAGGCTGAGGTTAGAAAGACATTTTTGCCCCTCGAATTTCTTTTATTTTATTTTTCGGAAAAAAAAAACAAAAAAACAAATTTGGGTCAATTAATTGGAATTTGACCAGATTTATTGATGAGAAGTAGTTGGGACTGCTATTTTGTTTGTTTTTAACATTTTCCCTATCTTTGCTAGAAATTTGAAGTCAATTTATTAGTATCATACGTGTCGAATACAAATCTAATACTATATATTTAAGAAAATCAAGACATTTTGTAGTATCCGAATCTGAATCACATTGTCTGTATCCATGAATCATAGTTTAAATATTATTTAAATAGAAAATTATTACCGAGCAATTTACTTTTCCCAAAAATATAAAAGTCAACTAGGTGATGATGCTCAAAAATTTTACTTTGGGAAAGAATCAAGAAAATTTAGTGCATATTGCAACTTGCAAGTAACCATTATTCAGTTTACTTTGAATAAATTTTAATTAGATATTTTTCAGATCCAAATTAATATTATTATAGAAATTAGAAACTCATTGACATAAAGGAAGAATACCACATTAATATTATACTACTATCAATATATTATGATGATTAGTAAACAAATAATAAGTCACCTTATTACAAACTGGTGAAAAGAACTTGGCATCAGTCACCTCATTACTTATATGTTAATCTCATGTTTAGCTATATACAAAATGAACCAACTTAGAAGCTGAAGCATGTTAGTGATGCTTTAATTTTTTAACTTATTTCTGCTTAAATTTAATAAAAGTAGAAAGCTTTTAGAAACTCTAACCACTTAGCTTATTTCTAATTAAATTTGGCAGGAACTGAAAGTATTTAAAAATCCAAATTACTAGAAAAGGCAATTGTAAATAGTATTTTTTAAAGTTTACATACAGACCCTTGTTTCATAAAAAGCAACACATATGTCACAACTCACCTACCCTCAGGTACCAACCATTAACAGTGGTGGTTGTTGAGATTCTTATATTTTAATTTATTTTTTATATGGATCAAACCTGGCCGATCCACGTGTAAAACTCCTCCTACCAACCAATGATTGGAATATTCCCAAGAATTAAAGCCGGACCTTCCTCTAGTTAAGCCAGCATACGCCTCAATCGTTTTTTCTTAATGAATTTTAGTTGGAAAAAAACATTAAAAACATAGCACTTTTTTATAAAAGATATATATGTCAAACATAATCAATATTAGATTTACTAGAGTAGAAGAAACATGTTACAAGAGCACTGGATTGAACAGGTAATAAAATACATTAGCTAATGAAATATCCAAAATTTTCAGCATGGCTTCAGCAATAACAGTTCCTAATAATAAAGCTAATAACACACAAAAGAAATTAAAGTATCATTACAACTTCCAAATGTCTAATAGATCATCATTTCAAACTATTCATGCTCAAAATCAGGAGACAAATCCACTAAATTCTCTCCTCAGTGGATTATAATCTTACCAAAACTAATCGCTGTCTTCAGTTTTAGACTTCTTCTTCTTCTTCTTTTTCCCTTCACTTGCTGGAGGAGGAACATCATCCATTTCCACATCTTTACTCTTCTTCTTTTTCTTCTTTTTGGCAGTTCCGTCTTCTCCTCCGTTTGCTGTTCCGTTAACATCAGCCATCTCTTCATCCTCATCCATTTTTCGCTTCTCCTTCTTTTTCTTCTTTTTGTCTGTTTTAGGCTCCTCGTGGGCATCTCCATTCACAGTAGCAGTTGGCTCTTCCTCTGCCAAAAGGTTTAATAATCAAGATTTCGAATATGTCAACATTTGCATTAATAAAATGACATGAACAAAAAGCAACATTTGCATTAATAAAATGACATGACCAAAAAGCAATTTTAGCAGCAAAAGCTTCTGTTTATGGTGCTTTTGGCAGAAGAGGAAGAAGCGGCTAAAGTTGAAAACATTTAGGATTAGTAACCTAGAAAGAACCTAGAAGCTGAAAAAAGACCACCATAGATGCTTCTAATTTCTCCTTTGTTTAAGCAGAAAGGAGAAGTTGATGAAGATGCTAAAGTTGAAAAAAGTTGATAGTAAAAGTTTGGAGTTTGGAGAGTAAAGTACATAAGCACTTTTAAATAATAGAAAAAGAACCAAGAAGCTTGAAAAAGCACCGCCAAAATATGCTTCTTGCTTATTTAGAGCAGAAGTAGCAAAAGAGAACACACCCCTTTTCTGCTTTTTTTAATCTACAAGCAGAAAAGAATATTTTTTAGAGTTTGCAAACCACCCTAAAATCACCTGTTCATTCAAAGATCAGATGTCTCATAATTGCCAATTTATTTCTTTTTATAATTAATAAACACACATTCATCAAAATACATACAAGTGGCCCAACCTTTGCCATCAACTGTGTCAATAGCAGATTTCATCACTTCGATGTTTTTACGGGGTGCAACTCCCTTATCATAGAAATCTAGCCTCTCCTCAACTTGTTCACGAAGTTTCTCTCCAAAAGTAGTGGTACTTTTGTCTGCAAAAACAAGATAATCACCATGATTCACCAACACAATTTTAATGTAATAGATCAGGTAAACCAAATTAAAAAAAAAATACCCAAGAAACAATCAATGCGAGAAGCAATGGAGCATTTGTTAGCGAGATAGCGAGCCATCCGTCCTTTATTTTTAGCAGATGCGCGACCAATGAAGGAAGAATGGAATATAAGACCATACTTTGGAGTGTTTCCACGGGTTTTCAAAGCCCTGAAGATATTATAATACAGATATAATGTGTCAGAAAGAAAATAAAAATACCATAGCTGATAATTTATTCCCCCAAGTCAATTTAGCAGACAACTAAGAGGGTGTTTGGATGGGAATATAAGCTCCTTGAAACAACTTATAAGCTGTTTGAGAGCTTATAAGCCTAAGTTTTAGTAAATTTTTAGTGAATAAGCTTAAGAGCTCAAATCCTTAATTTTCATTCAATATTACATTTCTATTATCTAAAGAAATAATCATTTATACAAAATTATTTCACTCAGAGACTTGCAAGCTCTCAATTTTTCCGAAACACTTCAACAACTTATTTTAAGAAAAAGATTAGGGGCTCATAAGCTTCCAAGACATCTTATAAGCTCTATGAGCTTAAAACCTATCAAAAATAAGCTTAGTCAAACACCCACTAAGCAGAGTGAAAAGAAGTGCACCAAAAGACTCAACATCCGCATAGCCTCAAAAAGTACCTAAATAGAGCCTTTTCAGCACCAAGAATCTGAAGAGTTGAAGATGGACACTTGGCCAAGTTCGTAAGACTACCAGCATGAGAAATTAAACGAGCACCAACAACTTCACCAATCAATGCAGCCAAATTAGGTGCAATGTCACTCATTTTGGCAACCAAATAATCATAGAGCTTCTTCCTGTACTCAGCAAGGTCCATCACTCTTTGTGCAAATTGCTTCACATTAATCAAGTCAATTGGCGACAAATCTTGTCCTGAAAACATAAACAACTGCAAGTTAATATAGGAAAAAGCACGCCAATAAACCAACAACGAAAATCAGGACTTTACCCATAGATGCTTTTGCAGCCTCTATGATCTCCTTCGCTTTATCTTCATCACCAACTACATCTGTCAGACCTGACAACTTGTCCTCAGACAGCTCTGATTTGTCCTCAATGTATTTTGTTACTTTGGCATACAGATAATTGTCATTCACAATCTTTACTAGTTCAGGAAAGTGCCACGAGTACCATTCTCTGCAAAAAACACGAGAAAATGTTTAAAAAAACGCAAATTAATAATAGCCAGATTATGGCAGGTATATACTAACCTTACTCTCATGGAGAATGAATTGACATCTTTATCAAGGGTATCGAGAAGAAAGATAGCCTGGATAACCATATTGTCAACACGGTTCACATTGAATTTCACCTTTGCTCTGCTGTAACTGTGTCCAAGACCAAGTTGGGCTTTCTCCAAATCTCCAGGCTGTTCATAAGTAAAGGAAAGAATGAGAAACAGTATAAATCATTTCATAACTCCAGATAACACGTCCTGAGGAGCAATAAAATAAAAGACATGTGCATAAAAATGACAAACCTTTAGGTTTTCAATGAACCGGTCAAAATGCAAACGAACACCTCTAATAAGCTCAAGAACAAACTCATTGCTTTGGCATGGGATCTTAGTTACTTCATAAATATGTGATCCGAGCTTTGGTTCTGCCACCCCTAAGCTGAACTTTGGCTTCTTACCTTCTTTGACCTTTGGTAAAGTAAGCTCCAGAAAGTTCCTAAGCTCATCAGTCATTTGACCTAAATCCCGCGTCAAAACAATGGATGAATTTTAGTAGTAAGACATCACAGGGATACTTTAATTGATGAATAAACATTGTCTCAATTCCTAGTCAGTCATTTAGGTTTATTTTTAATATTTTGAAACATTCAAGAGTGCACTTCACAGTCGCACCATTTCCACAATGGTATAAAATGCATAAACTCAACCATCACATTGGCTTTAAAATTCAGAAATTCAGGCTTTCTAGGAGTAATCCCCTTATCAATTCTTTATTTTCACAAAATCCTACATTTCCATGTTATCACAATAGGATTATAGGCAGAAGGTAGAACGTCTAAAGCACAGAGAATAGTCCATTCCAAAATTAACTACCGTGCAGACTACAGAGCATTCGACTAGCACGAATAGAAACATGTAAAGTTTGCACCTCACACTGCTAAAGACGACAAAGTTATTGAACCGCATGAAACCCATATTCTGACTCAAAAGCTAACCAAAATTTACTTCATTTACTTTTCAATCGTCTCAGCTGCTCAAATCCCACATTCAACACAAAGTTATTACAGAAATTCCTTGAACAAGTAAAAACACACACCAAAACATGCACACACTCAAAAAAAAAACACGCTGTAACTCGCCAAATAAACTCCGGAAACAATTAAAGTTCTCGTTTAAACTTCTGTTCCGCCGCTTTTCGTTTTTACCTTCCGAGACGGCGTTGCATTGGTTCAGAGCATCAAGCGCAGACTCATATGGGCTGAAAGAGGCGAGCTTCACCACTTTGCCGAACCGGTTCAAGTCGGAAACAGAACTCCGAACTGCCTCCGTGTTCTGGCCGATTTCATCAATCCCATGTGCTAAGAACAATCCATACCCAGACGCCGACTCGTACAGCACGTACAGAGCCATAGCAAAGAATTAGAGAGTATTTTTCCCCTCACTCTCGAAAGTGAAAAATGAAGAAGCGCTGCGTGCGTGAGTAGGGTTTTATGGACAGAGATTAGGGTTTAGTTTCTACCTGCTATACCATTATTATAATTTATTTATATTTTAGGGCGAATTTTATCTTGGCCCCTTGAGGTTTTTCTATTTTCCAATCGTGTCCCTCTTGTTTCATATTTTTACCAAAAACCCTCTCGATAAATTCATAATAAAAATTTTAAAAAGTATGAATCTCTATTTAACCCGCTAAATAAACACTAAATATATTTAAATAATAAAAAATTAATATATTCATAATTGGATTAGTGTCGATCAAAGTAAATACTTTTTTAATTAACTAATGTGTCACTTTTTTTTATGAATTGAGGGACTAAACCAAGATATATTATAAACTTCAGAGCTAATATTATGGACTAATGTGAGATAAAAGTAAAATTTTATAGACCATGAGTGATTTGGACTTTTTTTTATTAAGTTATTCTTTTAGTTTCTATATAAAAACAGAACTCAGCTTGGTGGTGTTTTCTTTTCTTTTGTTTTTTTTTTTTTTTAGAATAAAGTATTTTAGATAATTTCTTGAATCTCATGGTATATTTATGTAATTTATCTAGCTCATGTGAGGGTATATAACTTCTGTAGTTTCGGAATTAGATTTGCAATGAATGAGAATGTCAAGAAAATAATACACTATGGTCAATATTTGAAGTACTAGTGTAATAGACTACAATGTGATATCACTACAATTAAGGGTTTTTTTATATAAATATTAACATCCATCTTCTTTTGTTTTTTCTAAGTAAAAGGAAATTATATTACTTAAACAAAGTTAGGTACATCAAAATTCCTTCAAAAGTCATAATATAGGAGCAACTTATACAAGTCGAAGCCGTATTAGTAGCGAGACAGTGAGTTACAATATTAACATCACGTCGAATTAATTAAAAGTACAAGAGAAAATAACAAAGACTAGCCATGAAACCACTAGCTAGGGTCTTTTTACCTGTTTTTTTTTTTAATTCAGTTTTGTTGATTTATTATTTACTTTTATTTTCTCCATGCACCAGCTAGGTTTTGAAACCTAGATCTTGCTTAATAAATTTATTGACTCATCTCAGTAGAACAATTGAAGTTTGTTATCTATTTTTTACTCTCAAGTTTTCTCTCCTCTCTTCTTGTTATCCCTCCTATCTAACTATTCTTTTAATTATTTCTTAATCATATAATTTAAATTTCTCTTACTCATTGTTACCGGAGAGGAGAAGAATTTTCTTACTCATCATTTTTTAGTACCCAAAAGAATAAATTCATATATAATTTAGTATTTATAGCTTTAAATATTATTTTAAATATATAATAAAATTATATATTTCTATTTGAACACCAAGTGTGCGTTGAATGCTAGTTTACATTAATTAAGGAAATCAGTTACAAGGATTTTGAGATATTTAAAATTGTCTAACTCACATATAATCTCCAACAACCAATCCTAGCTAATTTTTCTTTTTAATTAAAAAACTCAAAAACCCCAAATTATTATTAAACTAAAATCGCACATTTTAATCATATGTAATAGTATATAATATTGAAAAAAATAGTAAATATAGAAAAATTCGTGTTACTTTGCCGAATCGTGTTATATCAGTATCGCCGCGCATGGTAAGTATCTATTATCGAGGGATACAAATGATTTCGCCTTTTTCACCAAAATACTTAATTGAAAAATACAAATTATTGCAGCTGACGTCAGCGGCTCAGCCACTGCAATATAGCGTTGCAACAATAAACCGGGTAAAATGAGCAGTCCCCTCTTATCCCGCTATAAGAACCGGCTACCGGCCCCATTTCACCCGTGCGCAAATTATTTTAGATATTTATCTTATCCCCCAACAAAGTTGGTATTCTCGATTTGACCCACAGAACTTTTCTCTCTTGTGGTTCGCACTGCCTTTTTTTCTCTTCTTACGCACAGTTTCTATAACATATCTATTTAAATAAAATAATATTCTCTCTCTAAAGAGATATTGCATTCGGGAAGAGAAGAAGAAGCTGAAATGGTGTCGACCAGGCGAAGTGGATCTCTGCCGTCGAATAACAGTAAGAGATCATCTTCGCCGTCCGATGATAATCACAATAGACCTTCTTCTCCGAAGCGTCAAAAGGCACTCTCACTTCCTCTCTCTAAACGCACACACATGACAGAGCTGTTGGCTTCTGCTTCCGGATTGCCCAATCTGGCACATTGATTTTGAGTGGTTTATTGTTAATTTCTGTGTTTTTGCTTTTCTACCTTTTTATTTTTATTTTATCTTTCATTTTTTTTCGCAGGGCGAGAGCTGCAATATCAATGTTGACAGTAATAATCCGAAGGCGTCGGAGCCTCCGCCGGCGGAGAATCCGAAAGATATAAGCTCAACTGATCCGCCGGAGCTCCCTGTCACCAACACGGTCGCGTCGACCATAAATCCTGCTGCAGCAGCAGCCTCTACTCCCGTGGTTGCAGAAGGTCAGTATTTTTTGTAGTTTTTATGTATGTACTTTTGATGAAAAGTTGTGGAGATTCTGGTTTGTTTTCATGTGCATGTGGGGAAATGCTGTAATTTCGTGGAAAATTTGAAAATTCAGGAGCTGCGGCAGCTGTGGTGGAAAAGCCAAGGAGCTCGTTCACTTCGTGGAAGCAGCACCAAGGTTTTGAAACCACCTCTCCTTGGTGTAGGCTTCTCACAGAATCTCCACAGGTGATGGTTTCTCCATTCTATTTTGCCATTTAGTTTACATTTTTCAGTATGAAGTAATGTTCTTGGTGCCTTTAGGGACCTTCTTTAAGTGTATTTCTAGTTCTTGCCTTTTAACTTGTGTTGATCTTTGAGTTTTGATTTGGTGGAGTGATTGATTTAGTGCAATCTATGTGTTTCCAGAACCCCACTGTTTCAGTGTATACAACCAACTTCTTGGTGGGCTCAAGCAAACATGCTAATCTCTTGATTCGGGATCAGACAATTAGTGCAATTTTGTGTTCCATAAGGCTTGCCCAGGTATTGCTTCTATCTGATCTCACCTCACAATTGCTACTTCATGCACACTTGAATAGTACATCGTGGGAGTAGTTGGATAGGTCCTGTGACTTTGCATTGATGAGGAAGGTGCTCTAAAGTACAAGTTCGGTCATCCGTCCCTTTGCCAATGCTTGATCTTCTTAAGAAATTATATATTGCCTGGAATAGCAAATCTGTTGCACTTGACCAATCTATATAATAAATGAATTGTCATTTTCTCTTACCACATCGATCGTGGTAAACTTCTTCTGAAGACTAATTTCTTGATTTGCATTTCTGCTGCTTTTTTGGAAAATGATTAGCGTGATGATAAATCTGTTGCCGTGCTTGAAAGTCGGGGGAGCAAAGGGTGTGTGCAAGTCAATGGGAAAACCATTAAGAAAAACACTAGTTGTGATCTCAATTCAGGGGATGAAGTGGTTTTCGGCTTTCTTGGAAGCCATGCATATGTATGCTCTTGATTCTCTCTCTACTTTTGTTTTTCCCATGTGTCCTTTTCTCAATCTGGAAAAATCTTTGATCCAATCCTTGCAGATTTTCCAGCAGCTACCTTATGATAGCATAATCAAGACCCCTCCACCAGATGTTCAAACTAATATAGGAAAGTTGATTCATGTCGAAAGACGCGCAGGAGATGCATCGGCTGTTGCTGGTGCCTCTATTTTGGCATCTCTTTCTAATCTGAGGCAAGATTTATCACGTCTTAAGCCAACATCTCAAGCCGGTGGTAAAAATTACAGAGGGAGTGATTTACCTTCTTCTCCCCTTCTTAATGAAGATGAGCTTGATGGCCAAGAAGTTAATTCAGCAACAAATTTAGGGAGTGAAGCTGCTGCAGATGTTGGAGTTGCCAGTAAGATCCTCCCTGTGGATGGCAATGTAGAATCTGGCTTAGAGGCATGTAGTATAAACAGCTCGTGGAATATTATTTCTGAAATTTTATTTTTTACTATATCAAATTTCTTGCAACTTAGGGTTTAGCAAAATATTGTAACAGGAAGAAAGAGACTGGGTCAGGGATCCAGTGCCAGCGTCTCTATCAGGGTTGTGTTCTAGAAGTTCAGGTTTTAGAGAAGATATACTTGCAGCGATTCTGGACGGGCGAAACCTAGAAGTGTCATTTGATAATTTCCCATACTATCTGAGGTATAAAATATTTAACAGTTTTTATATCACAATTTTAATATTGAATTTTGTAATTAGCAGATAAAAGGATGTGCATGCTCATTTATTCAATTTTGCAGTGAGAACACAAAGAGTGTCCTTGTTGCAGCTTCATATATACAACTGAAGCACAAAAACCAAGTTAAATTTACATCTGAGCTTCCTACTCTGAATCCAAGAATCTTGCTTTCTGGTCCTGCAGGTCTCTTGGGCAATTCTGTCTTTAGCATTTGTTTTCTGATCTTTCTTTAAATGCCTGGTTGAGATATTTGCTTATTGTTTCCCGTCTTATGTGGTTCTCTTTGTTTTTCAGGGTCTGATATTTATCAGGAAATGCTGGCTAAGGCGCTTGCTCACTATTTCGGGGCTAAATTGCTAATATTTGACAGCCATTCATTTTTGGGGGTAAGATTGAATCCACTACTTACTGCACGTCACTTTGTTATGTATAGAAACATAGGTTAATTGTCTACATATTTTTCATGTAAAATATAAATTGAGCATGATAGCTTCTTCCACTTGCTTGCTTGAGCATTGACTGAAATTCTTACATTCATGTTATCTTAGTGGTTTCCTTGCCTGTTAAAGGAATAGTAAAACAGAAGATCTTGGGAGAAAACTTTTTACAGTGCTTCCGACAGAAACTTGCGATGACTAGTCAATAGAGCGGCAGTATTTGTTTCTTAGTACAAGTAGACTGGTAGATCATTATTTATTTGTTAGAATGCCTAGTCGATGTTAGATAGGATATGGAGTTCTATATGTGATAGGAGTAGAACTCGGATCCTAATTGTTATCTCTCTATATATTAGAGATGAGGTGTCACAGTAATTACATTATCGGTATTATTTCTCTCAACATTATTATTCTCATGTTTCAGTGTTCTTCTAAGGATGCTGAGCCTCTCAAAGATCTGAAAGAGGGAAACTCAGCAGAAAAAGTGTGTAACAACAGCAAAAAAGTTTCTGAATCTACAGAGCTTGCTAAGGACATTGAACCCACATCTGGTGAGGCTGATGCCCCTAATCCTGTGAGCTCTCCCCTTGGCTTGGACTCACAAAAGAAAATGGAAATTGACCGTGTTCCATCTTCAGTGAATGCGACTAAGAACAACTCAATCAAATCTGGTAAGTTATAGTCGTGTTTTATTTTAGGTGAATGCTTTATATTGCTCACAGTGTCTTACACAATTCTTGAAACATTCACTTCTTTTTGTTTACCATTTCTAACCCATAGATTGTTGGAAATTTCAGGTGATAGAGTTAAGTTCATTGGCTCAGCTTCTGTTGGTTTATATTCTAGTTCTGCTAGGTAATGTTGATGTTCTCTAGATTTCGTTCATTTATAGGCTTTATTAATGAAAGAGAATGTTTTGGTAATTATTATGAGACTTGATCAATATCTTCTTCAGTGTAACCATACTGTATTCCTGATTCTGTACTGATATTTTAGAATTTTTCTGCCGGTACTGAATGGAACATATATTGTGTCTAGTATGAATGTTTCTCTGTTCTGTTGTTGTCATTGTGGGTGCAAGACATGGACTGTTGAATCACTTAGCTCCAACATTATTAGATTGAAAATCCCTTAAGCTGGTGTTTAGTTTGAATCTTATGTTGGTTTATAGACTCCACCAGAACTATTAAGCGATTGTAGAATGAGAGCTGCTTTGAGCAAATACATGTTTTATAAATCATAAATTATTGCTTTTCAAGTGACTGGCCTTAAATTTTATGATCTAGGACAATTTGTGCTCCTTGTGTAGGGAAAGAGACCTTCTACTGATTTATCATTCAGATATTGCGTATAGTTTGCAGTTTTATACAAATCTTATATATATATATATATATATATGGTATTTTGTGAATCATGGTGATTTGCCACGCGATGTTAAGATTTAATGCCTTTTTTGCTGGATTCTTAGGGGTCCATCTCCTGGAATGAGAGGAAAGGTTCTTTTGCCATTTGAAGACAATCCTCTGTCAAAAGTTGGAGTAAGATTTGACAAACCCATGCAAGATGGGGTCGACTTTGGAGGTCTCTGTGATAATGGTCATGGGTTCTTCTGCACTGGTGATTTGCATCTTCATTTTAGTTTATGCTCCCATTATTTGTGCTTGATGACTTCTTAAGTTTCCTTCTTATATGTTCTATTTCTTTATCTTCTCTAGCCAGTGAGCTTCGCCTCGATACCTCAGGCATAGAGGATCTGGACAAGTTACTTATTAACACTATGTTTGAGGTGGGATTTTCTTCACTTTGAAAATCGGGTTTAGAATGCTTATTCTTTGTTCCTTGTTTTCATCTAATACTAATTGGTTTTCACTCTCCTTTATTAGACTGTTTTTGATGCGAGTCGAGATTCCCCTTTCATTTTGTTTATGAAAGATGCTGAAAAGTCCATCGCTGGGAATTTAGAATCATATGCTATATTTAAGACCAAGCTGGAGAAGCTTCCTAATAACGTCGTAATTATTGGTTCACAAACTCAGTCCGACAACCGTAAAGAAAAGGTAGAAGAAGTTGGTGATATCCATATTGCATTTTTTTCATAAAATTATATCATGATTTATTTAGAATAGATTTATTTTTCTTGACACAGTTATATCATGTATTTAGTAAAGAATTGTTTTCTCATGCAGTCTCATCCAGGCGGTTTGCTTTTCACGAAATTTGGCAGCAACCAGACTGCTTTGCTTGACTTGGCGTTCCCTGTAAGGATCTGTTGACAGTTCTGTCATTATTAATTTTGCTGTTTGATTGTGTATTGAAGAAGAACACAATGATCTTCATTTTAGTTTGTGTGGTGCTTAGTCATCTCGAGTTCATCCCTAGACCTCTTGTTGACGTATTTCAAGAGTATTCTCAAGCTGCATGATATTTATGCTTGCTGGAACTTCTATTTTAATTTGATATGTCCATCGTTGTCAAGTATATGGAACATATACAAAACTGAACGCTTACTGTTCCTATCCAAACCACTAACACAATGCAATAGAAAATGTTCAATTGACTGCCAACTGTTTTTTTATTTTTATTTTTCCAAATCGCTCATGTATTGGATGAAGAATGTTCACTTATCTGCTGAGCGGTATTATTATAGCCTTTTCTTTGGCTGAAGTGACTTCTAAAATGATCCTAGAAAAGATGAATTTATGTCTTTCCTTGTTTATTTGTGTTATATAGATGGTCTTACTGGCTAATATGATCTAGTGTTGATAACCTCAGGATAGCTTTGGGAGGTTGCATGATAGAACTAAAGATGTTACAAAGGCATCGAAGCTTCTATCCAAACTTTTCCCCAATAAAGTGACAATCCATATGCCTCAGGTTGGTCCTGACATCCCACACTCATATCTTTTGTGCCATTTTAGACCGTGTGGTAATGCTTATGAATATTTCAGGATGAAGCACTCCTTGTCAGTTGGAAGCAGCAATTGGAGAGAGATGCTGAAACCCTAAAATTGAAGGCAAATTTGAATAATTTACGAACTGTAAGGGATTCTTTTCATGAGCAAATATAATTTTCTTTATTAAGCATACTTATTCCTCCTTTATGGATATTTAAGAATGTGATGCTGTGGAATGAGCTTTCTTTTCTGCCAATTCTAATGTTTCTGTTGGAACCTTTAGACTTCATGTCTTACATAAATGCATAAAATGTCACATTTACATTCAACTGCTCATGCATTTTAAACTTGGTTTTGCAAGGTTTATGGGTACTTTATTTGTATAGTTGCCTCATAATCTTATATGCAGGTCCTCAATCGTAATGGGATGGAGTGTGATGGACTTGAAACTTTGATCATTAAAGACCAAACTCTTACAAATGAGAGTAAGCTTATCTTTTGGTTCTCCTTTATCAGATATCAAATTTACTATATTCTTGTCTTGGTGACACTAAAATTTGTGGACAAAGGTTGAACAGATAATTTTTGAAATATTTTGAAGGTGCGGAAAAGGTGGTGGGATGGGCTTTAAGCCATCATTTGACAACAAATCCTGAAGCTGAAGCAGATAATCGGCTTGTTCTGTCTACAGAGAGGTAATAGTAAGTTGCCATGGCTAAATAAAAGTTACTAATTGGGACTAAACCAGTATGATGCCTTTGTATCAGCATTCAGTATGGCATTGGAATTCTAAACTCAATCCAGAATGACTCCAAGAGTTTGAAGAAGTCCCTAAAGGTGATGTTTTGCTGCTTGAAACAGCAAATAAGTTCATTGGAATTAATGATTTCTGAATGTTTGATTATATCTTTGGTGGTTTACAAAACTACATTTTTTGTGACTTCCCAGGATGTTGTGACGGAGAATGAATTTGAGAAGAGACTTCTAGCTGATGTAATCCCTCCCAGTGATATTGGTGTAACCTTTGATGATATAGGAGCACTGGAAAATGTCAAAGATACGTTGAAGGAGTTGGTGATGCTTCCTTTACAAAGGCCGGAACTTTTCTGCAAGGGTCAATTGACAAAGGTTATGTTTCTATTTATATAGGCTATGATTCTGTCTTAATTTTTCAGAGTGGAGTTTTGAGTGTTCGGTTTGGCAGTTTGACTGCTTCCACTTGTAGTTATGAATGAACTACTTTTACCTGTCTTTTGGTGTTCTGGCCGTTTTCTTTATCACTTCCCCCAGTGTCTCTTCTTTTACATCTCTTGGCGACATTGTGTTATGGTATTGCTCCCTCACCAGCAGCTTGTGGTCTTTTTCAAAATTTGTGGGTGCTAGCAAACACTACTAATTTTGGAGAAGCTAAATTAGAAGGAAAACTCTGCAAAAGTTGTAAAAAGTTGGGACTGTTTGGGAGAAAAAGTGAAAAATACGAAAAGAACTAGTTGACTGTTTGGAGTAAAGGCTAAAACAAAGCAGTTTTACTACTCTCAAGAAACTTCCAATTATTTACAAAAATAGCCTAGAAGCTAGAAGTTGAAGTGAAAAGCATGCCCTTTGGTACTTCCATCTTCTAGCATATTTCTGCTTTAAATAAGCAGAAGCTGGTTTAGAAACACTCCCAAAGTGCTGAAAGTAAGCGAAAAGCGAAAAATGCATTTTTTAGAGTTTGCTAACACTACCTTTATGAGCCCACTCATGCCAATGGTTGCCATCCTCTTTTGTGTTTTGGATCATATGACAAAGAAGAATGTGATTTTGTTCCATTTTGTATTCTATATGTGAACAAGGGACTTGTGCAAGTGACTCTGGCACATTTGCTTATAGTTTTTTATGTTTGTCTAAACAAATGTATTATTTTTTGCCGTCTTGGAGATTCTCTTCTGCCCACCACTGTCAGACAGCTTGGATAATTAATAGTCGTATTTTGCCAGGTCTCTATTTGCAGAATTTGGTGTCTATAATATCAAAACCTTTTATTGCTTCTCTTGCAGCCGACCAAGGGTATACTGTTATTTGGCCCCCCTGGAACAGGAAAGACCATGCTTGCCAAGGCCGTTGCAACTGAAGCTGGTGCAAACTTCATTAACATTTCAATGTCCAGCATAACTTCAAAGGTCTTTCATAATAATAGAGCTTTTTCTTTGTATAATTATGTGGGTGTTTGCAAATGCTACTATTGGAGAATATAAAGTAGAAGCTAAAATAGTAAAAAAAATTGAAAGTGTTTGGGAAAAAAAGTGAAAAGTAAAAAAAAAATGGAAAAAGAATAAAGTAGTTGAGTGTTTGGAGAAAAAAGCTAAGAAGCACTTTTACAATTCTCAGAGACTTCCACTTATTTACGAAAATAACCTAGAAGCTAAAAGTTGAAGCCAAACGCATGTCCTCAGGTGCTTCTAGCTTATTTCCGCTTATAACAAGCAAAAGCTGGTTTTCGAAACACCCTCAAAGTGCTGAAAAAAACGCAAGAATTAAAGAAGTGCTTCTTTCGAGTTTGCTTACACTGCCTATATGGTACTGGTGTAATGTCTTCTTATGTTCATTTCCCTTGTCTAACCTCCTCATGTTCTTGCAGTGGTTTGGTGAGGGTGAGAAATATGTCAAGGCTGTCTTCTCTCTTGCGAGCAAAATTGCTCCTAGCGTTATTTTTGTTGATGAAGTATGCCATTTCATTTTGGATTTTCATTTTTCATCCAATATTTCACGTATTCTTTAAAATAGCATATTGTTTCTTCTTTCAAAGGTTGATAGCATGCTGGGGAGAAGGGAAAACCCTGGAGAACATGAGGCTATGCGTAAAATGAAAAATGAATTTATGGTTAATTGGGATGGATTGAGAACAAAAGACACAGAACGTGTTCTTGTTCTTGCTGCTACAAACAGGCCTTTTGATCTTGATGAGGCTGTAATAAGGCGGCTGCCGCGTAGGTAATAAGCAAGACTGGCAATCTTTGGGAGAATTACATATACTATCCTAATTACGAATTTAGCCCTCTGTTTTCAGAAATTACAAAAAAAACCCGAAAATTTCACTGGACTTTATTACAAAAAACTCCCTGAAACTATACAACATGAATCCAAATATTGCTGATTATCAGCCAATTTCATGGAACCTTTTGTAATAACATGAAATGTCAGGGAGTTTTTTGTAATTTCCGAAAACAGAGGATAATTTCTAATTAGGGCAAACCTCAAGACTAGTAGATTTTCCCTTGATATTTTAGAAATGTGGGGTTGATTTATCATTTAAATTTTGTTCTTGTACTGTATTTTCCTAGATTGATGGTCAACTTGCCAGATGCTTCTAATAGAGGAAAGATACTTAGAGTGATACTAGCAAAAGAGGACTTGTCTCCTGATGTAGATATGGATTCTGTTGCCAGTATGACTGATGGTTATTCTGGAAGTGATCTCAAGGTTAGATTACAAGCTCTAGTTGTGAATGATTTGTAGGAGCTGGGGCTATTTTCGTAATGTTTCCATTTTTTTTCCAGAATTTATGTGTGACGGCTGCACATCGCCCGATTAGAGAGATTTTGGAAAAGGAGAAAAAGGTGATCTTTTATGTGTTTGATTGTGATAAGTGTCATTGATTAATCTTGATAGAAATATTAACTATTTAACTTTTTCTGGTTAAATTATTAAACACTTAATGCCTCTCATCTATGTTTAAGTTTTTACATTGTTAGTCATTCGATAATACCATCTGAAGAATATTAATAATGATTTATTTACATCTACACCTCACAAATTGCACTATTACAGTTGGTACCTCCATAGATAAAGGTCTAAGAGATCTACAAACCACTGCCAGTGAAATTTAGAAATTACACAGGCCACCTGTTGAAGTGTGAAAACATTACAAATATCCGTACTAAAGTGTAGTGTTTCAAACTTCTAAGGGTGGTTTTTGTAATTCTGAATTTTCCAGGGAGTGATTTGTAATATTTTGATTAAAGTGGTACCAACTGGAATCACCCAATCTCTCATGGGCCATGGGTGTAGATGTAGATGTCCTTTCTAATTGGCCCCTATTTTTTGGAAATTTCTATGTTTGACCGAAATATGGGAGTCAATGACAGGAACAAGAGGCTGCTGTTGCTGAAGGTAGAGCTCCACCAGCTTTAAGTGGGAGTTCTGATATCCGCCCACTGAATACAGAGGACTTCAAATTTGCTCACGAGAGGGTGAGTCACAATTCATAAAAGCCCCAATTCTCTTCCTATCTTATCTACTAAACAGAATTCACATGTCCTAAAAATATATTATCTATTTGATTTGGTCATAGGTTTGTGCAAGTGTTTCGTCAGAGTCAATAAACATGACCGAGCTTCTTCAGTGGAATGAACTTTATGGCGAAGGGGGTTCTAGAAGGAAGAAATCTCTTAGCTATTTCATGTGAAGAAATTCGGGTTTGTACAAATTGTCCTCTCTTCATTGCTCTATTTATTGTATGTTCTTTTCTCAATTATTGACAATGAAGTATAGGTTTTCCGGGTCATACTTGTACTCAAAATTTTAGTTTTGTGAGATGGTGAAAGGTTAGAATAGCCTTTGTTTTGTCTCCCATCTCTGTTGTGTCAATTAGGAAAATGACAGGATTAAGCAGCTTCTTTTTAAGTTATCCCCCCATTTAGTTGACAGGGTCAGAAGAAGAATTAGCTGATCCCTGTGCATATAGTTGTTGCCATTCTTCATTGTTGTTCTTGTTGCTAACAGACAATAAGAAATTCTAATTGGTTTCATAATATTTTTGATTATCCTTGTTATTAGTATTATAAATTCTTACTTTATATGGTATTTTATGCTAGGGTGAAGAAATTTTGGAGCTAGTATAGTTTAAAATTCATTTAATTTATTATAGTTTCAAGGTTATACCTACTTGAGGGGTGGTTGTCCAACCCAATTGTCAGTAATTTAGGGGTGTTTGCAAACTCTTAAAAAAGTGACTATGTGCTTCTAGCTTAGAAAAGGCATTGATGAAGTGTTTTTATATGACTTTTTTCCCCCCACACTTCGAGCTTTTACTTGTACAACTTTTATTACTTTCTTTAGAACTTTAACTTCTGCAAAAGCCAAAGCTTTTGCCTCCCCTACATGAAGTGTGTGGGGGTTGGTTTAAATGGTTGATTGCTGCATTGAATTTTGAGAAAATTACACAAGTCCCCTCTTGAACTAATAGAGAATATATTTGAATAATTGTGGATGTTTGCATAATTATACTGAATTCCCTTCCTAATGGCCTCTCTCTCTCTCTCTCTCTCTCTCACACACACACACACACACACACATTGGGGGTACAGAAAACCAAAAAAATATGAAAATAATCAAGTTACTTCTTGAGTAAATTATTAATAATGAATTACGTACTTAAGTTAATAATATGTTCTATTTATTAGTTATATGAGAAATTTACACTTAGATCCCAAAGGAGTTTGCTAAATTATAACTCATGACCCTCTTAGTTAAATAATTACATTTACATTCCACATAAAATTGAATAATTACAAAATACAGCAAAGCATTAGGGAGCCATTGATAGGGGCTTTCTGTAATTTTGCAACAGTGAGGGGTTTCTGTGTAATTATGGGATTATTGGTAGGGGAACTTTGGGTAAAGTTTCTGTTGCCGAATAGTGGTAGATGGCCAGACTCCAGAGTCCCAATAGTAGCCAGCGGTTCTGATGCAAAAGAAATCTTGTAGTGGTTGGTTGCTTTCTAACAACTAGCAATTAGGTACACTCGATTGAGTGCAACTGTGTAAGCTAAAAATAAAATGTAATTTTATTACATACATAAAGTTTAGAAATAAATTTGAGAGAGTTGGTAGCTACCAAGTGGATGATATCGACTCACCCCACCCCTGGTATGTACAAGGATTTCTTGATATTTGGATATAATTACACTCACACTTAGTTTGAAAGTTAAGAATTTCACCGAAGATATTAGGGTTCTTACTTTTGATGACATTAGGGTTCTTCTTTATATAAGTTCGAGTTTGAATCTTAAAGCTTAAGGGATCTAATACTTTTGGTATTTTTGAAATACCCAATGATCTTATTGACTTTTATCAACTTCTTAACTCAAGATTGCCATTAATTGAAATAAATCATAAGTAGATATTTCTGTATTTCAAATAAACACAAATCAAGAATTCAAGATGAACAAAATTACAATCAAATATGAAATAGTAATTTCTCAATCAAACTCTATTTAGAAAATGTACCTCACCCCACCTCACCCCACCCCACCCCACCCCTGAAAATGATAAAAAGTTAAAGCCCTTTCCTGCAAATTTCCTTTTATCTTTTTGGTTTATTCAAATTTCAACCCATGCCTCTAAAAATTGAAATTTTTTGTAAAGTGGAAACCTAACTGGCTGGCACGTGCTAAGAAAGATTTTGCTGTACACAAAAATCTTTGGTTTCCTATATGATTAAAGAAGAGTGATCCAAAGTTGTTAAAAAAACATTTTCAGAAATTTCCACAATGATGGGCTTTGAGGGACTCCCACGTGCCAATCTGGGCTTTATGTGATGAAAAAAATTGGTACCTTTTTTAACATTATAGACAAGAGGGCCGACACACATAGGCCCACCATCCATGAAAAGCTAAAAGCAGGCCTTATAATTTTATTTTTATTTTTTATTTTTTAAAAAAAAAGCACACACACTGCACGTGGATTTGTAATTATTACAATGCTGGCTAAGCTAATTTTATTATTATTACACTATATATGTCATCCAATCTGATCTTTAATTATTTCTGTGTTGTATGTGGAGGAAATCTTCTAAGTCAATTATTAAATTAAGAAATCATGATGTGATTTGGAAAATAACAAGTGACTTTTGAAAGTTTGGTCTCATTTTAGTACAACTTTTAGACTTATATTATTATTTTATTTTGGAACTTAGGGACATGAAACATGTTAAGTTTTGTAGCTTCTTTTTTTTTTTTTTTCTTGCGCAGATAAAAACAGTTGCGGGTCAAATCTCAAATTTAAAAGCATCAAATGAGAAATTCTAGACACTAAACACATAATGATAAGATTAATTAAGGTCACATATCTTAGATCTTGACCTAATTAAGCAAAAATAATATGAGATTTTAAAACTAAAGAAACGTACATTGATGTACAGAATCTTAGTGAAAAGAACACATTTACATTATGTTTCTGGTTTTTCTACTGTTACAAAATAAAAATAAAAATAAAATTGGAATTTATCGAATAGATAGATGTCTCAAAACTCCATCATCGGTCCTACCACTTAACGAATGTAATGAAAATTCTTTGATAGACTAGTATGTTTTTGTAATTTTTCAAACTTTAAGATATGTGAGAGTGTAATTATCCCTTATATAATTATATAATGTCTAGTTTAGGGAGAGTGACTAATCACAAAAAATTACAATACATTACATATTTATAATTACCATATAATTAAATGGATTTGAATAAATTAAATAATTCTCTTTATTTGCTTAAATTATGCATCAAAATAAAAGATAAAAGAGTTCACTTAAAATTAAAGATATCACATTATAATGCACATGAATGTGGGATATAAATATATATATATAATCTTGAAGATATGCACTTATCTTTGAAATATCTCCATCACTTCGTTTAAAGAGGGATTGAGTCAAAAAGAGTAGGGAAAAGTAATTTTTATCACATCTATATATAATTAGGTTTGAAGCAAAGTATATAAAATTCGATAAAATGAATCTTTTTTGCAAGTAAATGTCGTCCTGCAGGATTGACACAATTAGAAATTCATAATTTTGATTCAACGACTTAATTGCTATCGTAGTTCTCGATCATGATATTACTTAAAAAGTAAATAAAATTTAATTAGATATAACATAATGCCAACAATTTTCGTAACTAAGTTGTTACTATAGGGAATCAATATTAATTATGTCGGACACGATATCAGACAATATATGATATGACGGCATAGTATAATTTTTAGAATTATTCGTACACCGGTCATGTTATTTTCTATCACTAGTATTACTTTTTTCTTGAAGTGTATTTAATCAAATTAGGTTATACATTGTTAGAGAAAATTAGGACTTTCTCTCAATTATTGGATTATATATTAACTAAGGTCATGGCCATTTCCTAATATGATGAATTTTAAGAATAAGTGAATGAAGAACAAGCTGTAAAACCAAATTCAATGTATATTCATATATATTTTTGTTATGTATATATAGTTATCATTAATATTTATTTTTTAATTTTTATATAAATCTAATACAAAGAGATATCCATTCATACCTCAATGTAGAATTACCCGAACCGGTAATTTACCAAAAAAAAAAAAAGATATCCATTCATAGGATCATGCAAGATGTTGAAAAATCATGGTGCTCATAATTATGTACGATCCTAACATTGTTGGTCCCCGGTCCTTTTGCATGCAGGGGAGAAAACTAAGTGGTCATGATTTTAGATTTATTTTTAATCTATAATTTACTGACATTTCTAAAAATTATATTATATTATATCGTGTCGTATTTGATATTGAACCCGATATCCATATCGGACACTTATAGTATAAAATATCAAAAAATATCAATATATATTCTCTTTTCCGTATTATATCGTGTCCGTGTTTCATAGGTTTTAACCCTTAGTATAACATAAAAATCCTTAATATTAATTTGCTAAAAAAGAAAAGGAAAAAAAAGTACTTATATATACGTGTGTGCTTCATTTTTCTTCCATTTTCTCTCCCAAACCCCTAAAAACTAAAGCCCCACCATCTTCAATCAATCTCAAAATCTCCATGGAAGAACACCATCATCATGAAGAAATGCAGCTAATCCATCATCACCATCATCGTTCTTCTTCTTCATCGCAATATCCTCAGCCGTCCGATCCCCGATTAATCAACCATTTCGACGGTCACCATCCATCCCTCGACCTCCAATTATCCATAAGCGTGGCGCCATTCAAGCCACCTATTATAAACTCAATAAGAAAAGTAAGAGATCATCACTACAGCATTAATAATATTAATGATAACTGCGTCGAAACCCTAAAATGGCAGGCGGCGGAGCAAATCAAGCTCGCAGCAATGGAGAAAGCTTACGCGGAGCGCGTGATGGAGATGACGAGGCGAGAAATGGAGATGGCCCAGTCGGAGTTTGCGAGGGCCAGATCGCTGTGGGAGCGAGCCCGGGAAGAGGTGGAGAGAGCGGAGAAGATGAGAGAGAGAGCTTCAACTTGCATGGAGATTACTTGTCTTTCTTGCAGGCAGAAGTTTAGACCAGCTTGAAAAAGATGGGGATTTGTTTGTTTTGAGGGTTTTTTTTTTTTTTTTAATGGAAAAGAATGTTGGAGAAATCCTTAAAAGGTGTAATAAATAATTAAAATGGGATTTGTTTGTTATGGGTTCTTGGTATGTTGATCTGGAGGGGTTTTCTTGCAACCATATATCGTTATGGGTTCTTGGTGATGATTACATATGTTGATCTGGAGGGGTTTTCTGTAATATTCATTCACAGGTTTGAACAATTCATGTACTATCGATCCCACATAGGGTTAATGATGATATATGGTTGTATTTCATGTGTTTCTGTGCTTGTTATATCGATCTGAACTTGAAATGCTGTATTTCAAACAGAAATGGTACAACAATGGAAAGTGTAGTTCATCTTGTTTTGTAATTCTTGAATGCTGCAATTCTCATCCACATTAATGACTTGGAATGGAGATATTTTTTACATTTTAATTTAAAGATTTTTAGTGAAAATCAGAAGATAATTAGAGAGTACTGGTTTTTGAGGCTGCTTTGAATTCAAGAAAATACTTTTTAGGTCTTCACTAGCTATGATGAATTTGTATTTATTGTAATCATATCCAATATGCATCAGAATTATAGGGATATTGATCATCTAACTCATATATATATATATATAAATATATATGGGATAATTACATTATTTACAACCCCTCAACTATTGAAAATTATAGAGACATCTCATCGACTATATATAGTTCCGTCTAACACTTAGATCTTGTCGTTAGTCATTTTCTTATTTCCAATTAGAAACGCTAAACGTTTTATTAACTGAATAAGATCACTCAATCACTTCGGCCATTCCACGTATAACAAACACGCTATAACAAAAATATTATGTGTAATTTATTCATTTTGCAACTTTTCGTTAAGCTTTTAGGTTTTCGTTAGGGTTAAGGGGTTTGGATCTATAATTTTCAATAGTCGAGGAGATGTTACTGTATTTATCTCTAAGTCGAGCAGGTTAAGTGTAATTATCCCAATATATATAACATAATAAACACGAACTTACAAGATCTAAGTGCGCCGACACTATTAATAATAATTTGAAAACGCTACACCATATATATATATTACCACAAATTGACATAACTTATCGGTTCGACGTTATGTTAGTTTAACTAGAAGTTACGGATACCTAATTCGACCCATATAAATTACTTTAGAAGGAAAAATATATATAGCAAACAATGTTAACTCCAATATATAGCATTATAATGTTGGTTCCTAGCAGTTAAAATGTCAAATCATTTAAATTCACTCATAGTTCTGCAAAAAGAAAGTTTCAAATTTTGGTTCTGCAATTTCAATTCTCAAGAAACCCTAATGTAGAGATTGGCAAATAGTATCATCAGAATGAATAAATAAATAAAAATAAATTGATGATGAATAGTGAATATAGCTGAAACTGAGATATGAATCTGGGGTGATAACTACAGAACCTAAATTATGACATAGTCATAGTCAAGTTTTAGAACCTTGTAGAGTTCAGAAAAGGCAAATGAATCAGAACAAAAAGCAAACAAATTCAATTTACAAGAAGACAGCATAGCTTTTTTTTTTTTGAAACTAGAAGACAGCATAGCTGTACACAAAATTGTAATCATTTTTTCTTTTAACCAAAAAAAAAAAAAAGGAAAGAAAAAAAACCCTTTTATTTCACCCAAAAACCAAACACCCACTATCCATGTCTTGGATCAACACAAAAAGGAAATATCTTTGGATAAGATGATGAGTCTCTAATTTCTATATATAAAGTAATAATAACAACCCATTTGACATGTTTATTTTTCTAGATTTCACATACTTATAATATCATAAAAAAGATATTCAATACGCTAATTGAGACTTAACTTACAAAAGTAGCATTCGAACTATTAGACAATCTTTTCAACACTTCTTTAATATTAGGGATAAAGATTTTTTCCCATCCGAACTATAGCGATTTTTGCACTTTACCATCTAAACTTTTTTTTCTCACAGTTTGCCTCCTGAACTACATAGATTTTTGCAATTTGCCATCTCTGACGAAAATATACTACCAAAAAATTGCATTGTGTCATATAAGAAACATAGGTTCACGTTGTATTGCTCTCCTCAATATATTGAAAATAAACCATCAATCAATTTTAAAAAACTTGGAGTTTTTATCACCCAATTGAATATTTAAAAATAATCTATCAAATTCGTCGTTATTCCAATTGGGTGATAAAAACTCCAAGTTTTCTGAAATTGATTGAGAGTTTATTTTTGAGACATTAAGGGGAGTAATACAACATCGACCTATGTTTCTCATATGACACGATGCAATTTTTCGATGGAATATTTCCATCGGAGAGGGCAAATTACAAAAAATTATTTAGTTTAGGAGGCAAACTGTAAGGAAAAAAAATTTAGATGGTAAAGTGCAAAAATCGTCATAGTGCAGATGGGAAAAAATATTATCCCTTAATATTATTTAAACTATAAAAATTTGTTCTATGTCCCCCTCAGAGTTTTTTTTAGCCCATTAATATTTTCTTTAATTGCTTTTTTTCCTTTATTTTTATAGATAATTAAGATTCATAAAAAATGATGATTTTTGTCTCTCTTAAGTGATAAAATTGTCCCACTCATATAAAATTATGAGTTTACTAAGTGGGTTAAGTGATTAAGGGTTTTTTCTTCTGTGAGATGATTCTGTGTTCGAATCTCTCTAACTACAGTCCTAGTCCTATATTGGGATCGACAATATACTCTAACCTTATAAATTTGATAGCCATCAAGGGAGAAATGAGTTATATTTCAAGTGGATCATTGGATTATATATATAATCAATCGGCTGAGAATTTAAATTCAAATATAATCAATGGATATCTCTTTCGGCAGTATTAATAATTAGACCCAATCAGATTGCATCAGTAGGTTCGAATCTTATTCTCACGTTCAATGGGTTAAGTGTTATATGGGGCAAAGTACAACACCCGCGAGAACCACGATATCAGAGCTGATCATCAGTCACGAGAACTAAATACTATGCGGGCGAGAGCCAAGATATCGGAACTGATCATCAGCTGTGAGAGCTAAGTGCTATACGAGACAATGTGTACAAAGGAGCCACCTCTCAGTGAGTCTGAAGTTTATTCTCACATCAAATTAAACAGGCTCGCGGGTGTAAGACATGATAATTTTCTTTATTTTAATTTTAGTTATTGGATTGAAAAGTCGCAGTTGCTTTTGGGAATAGCAGCAAGAGGGTATGGGAACCAAAAAGAAAAGAAAAGGAAAAGTTGGCCTAAAAATGATAAACTTTTATTCACTTAGACAGCATATCAATTTGTGCAGGATCTTCACTGAGTGCTCAACCCAAAGCAGAATTATGAGCTACATAAAATAATTTTTTTTTTTTTAATTTCAAAAACTACCTATTTTTGACCTTTTTCACGTGTTTGCTTGCGCCTTGACAGTCGTTGTAATAAAAGTTTCTGATGAATATAATTAGAACAAAGCCAAACACAACCTTACCACATCATCATCAACCTGCTGAATTATACTAACAAAAAGCCAAAACTCACACTGATATATACTTTATGCACTTTCCCAATAATATTAAATAATATATGAAAAAAGTATATATGTAAAAATATTTAAATAAAAAAAAATCTTAATGAATATTTGAGTTAACAGTACCTAGAATATATGTATTAGATTCCTCAAATCATGTTTAAGGGTCACCTCCAATTAGATCTCTACAGTACCCGAATCGGGTAAAAAGAGTAAAAAACCCAAAAAAAAAAGAGGAAAAGAAAAAACTCTATGGGGAGGGAAAAGTGGGTGTTGGTGGGCGGGAGCGGAGGCGATGAAGAGTTTGTCTGAATTTTTTGTTTTAGAAATATTAGGTTTTACAATAAAAGGGTGAAATTGAAAATCAAGGGTAACCAAAAATAAAAAAAAAAAAGAAAATTAAGGCTTAAATTTAGATAAATTAAACTCAGGCGATGTTAACGTTGAACGGATTATAAAAAAAATACAAGACTTTTAAATTATATTTTATATTCAAGGTTGTCTGTACTACACTACTTTCCAAAATACAAGATTTTGGATGCAATTAAGCGTAATTTAAAATCGCTTTATTACATGACTAGCTACCACCAAGATGGTGGTTCATACCAAATTAAATGTCAGTTGATATATATTGGGATGGGCCATTAAATCTCTTATAAAAAATCTAGGATTTAAATCATAACTTGTATATGAAGCAACTGGATTAGAATGTTCGCCCCGAATTGGGTCTATGCATAACTGAGTTTGGGAAAAATCATAATTGTGTCAACCTCATAATTAATGGCGTGACTTGTGAGGTAGTAAGACCTAATAATAATATCGCTGAAAAAAATGTGTGTCAAATATGACAGTTTTTGGTATTCCAGGCTTTCTGCCACTTATTTTCGTGATATATTCACAACATACGGCCAATTCCAATAGCAATTCAGAATAGCTAGCTTGATAAAAGGCAGATGCAGAAAAGGAAAAAAAGCCTGTAGGGACCCTATTTCTTGAGTAATCATCAACACAGTTATTATGACAAATCCTTAACATTTGTCTTTTCAAATTGTCAGCATGCAATTTCAACAAAGAGTATCAAAATTAGTATCTTAACATAATAAGTCACAAAATTATTATGGATTTTAATGATGGGATAATCAGACTTTAATTCTTAGTTGATCAAAAGGGATGTACATGTAATTATGTTTTATTAAGTCCCAAAATTTCTCAAGCCAAAAAACGTTATAAGCTAAGAGGGAATTGGCCCAACTTCTTGGATATAGATAATTGACAACGTAATTGATTATTCCAATTGAATATGTGATTGGATAAAGCCTTCATCCTTTACCATTTGTAAGAATATCTATTATTGTATTTGGACCACACAAAAGTGATTCTAAATTAGGGCTTATTCCATTGAATGGATTTATACCCAATTAAGTTAAATGTTATATTATGAATAATGATTTGAGGCTTTAGTGGGATGATGCAATAAATCCTTTAAACAAGGTCTAGGATTCAAATCGTAACTTGTGCACAAAGCAACTGAACTGGAAGAGTCGCGTCTATATATATGATGATACCAACATTTAACATTATTCATAAAGATTTAGACCAGACATACAGTGATTTTGAACCATTTTAGAGGCAGTGGTGAGAACATGAGCAATCACTTTAGAAGGTGGGCAAAGTTTTTTTTTTTTTAACTTTTTCATGTTTTTGTGGGACTCAAAAACTGACAAATTGGAAATGTGGGCAAGACCATAACATTGCAGTGGAAATATGCATTCAGAGACCAACAGTTTTGGAATGGGGTGCTTTCATTGTTGGCAAAAATAAAGTTCAAGAAACCACAAAAGTGCTTCATGATTGATTTTAGAAGCCTTCAATTTTATGTATTTCCTCATCACTGATTGATCAAAGTCTTGATACATCGATTTTTTCTTTTCCTACACCTGGGCATCCACTGTGACTACAGTGGCAAGTCTCCTATCTGAATTGTAGTCACCTTAAAAAGAACGTTTAGTTAAGAATGAATGAGTCACTTCTACTCAATCATACCTTCCTGGTTCTTGATACATAGATGATTCTTTTAATGCCAAGATTGTCCTTAAGTTGTTCACATGACTTGCACATGAGCGGTTTTCCGTGGCTTAATTTAAGGGAAAATGGAGTTATGATTTATACACAAAAGAATAAAATAAGTAAATTGCATATTTGCATTAATGAAGTTAAATTTCGTAAACTTTTTTTCTTCTTTTGCTGGACAATTCAAAGAACTGATAACATAATCTTTGCTAAATCAAACCTTTGAAAAAGAGAAAAGATATCAGATCACCTGGGGCTATGTTCTTGAGCAGTTAACATCAAACTTCAATTAGTCATATAAATCAAAGTCAGTCAACTTTTATCTTCAGATCTCTGTGACTCTGTCTATGAAATCAGAGGACAAACATCGTATTCAATCTACTGCAAAAGCAACTGAATGTTGAGAAAATGTCTCATAAACAAGGCCGTTGTTTACATTTGGACCCCCTCTGAAATAGGGAAATTACAGTTTGTAGGCCTGAGTTAGCCAAATTAATTACCAGGTACCCACCCATGAAATATGTAATTACCACTTACCAGAGTTCGCCAAACTGGCCTGGATCCGACCCGAATACTTGTGAAATTACAATATTGCCACTCAGGTTTCGGTTTTGAAAAAACTACACCTCCCTTGTCAGTTTACAAAATTG
This sequence comes from Verbena officinalis, assembly GCA_958496215.1. NCBI lineage: Eukaryota > Viridiplantae > Streptophyta > Magnoliopsida > Lamiales > Verbenaceae > Verbena > Verbena officinalis. Next base: position 7,572,379 of record OY292385.1, read on the forward strand.
CAAAGGGTCATATTAAATATTACAAATACGCCCCTGCCAGTATAAATATATTACATACACCTCCTTTTCTGTTTGTAAAATTATAAAGGGCATCCCTTGGAACCAAAAAGGGTCTTATTGGGGCAAAGGGTAAAACCCGTCTTCACAAGACTATTTGGGTCGGATAGAGGTCGATTTTGGGGTTTTTCGAAATTACATATTTCGGTGTTAGGTATCTGATAATTTTGACAACTCAGGGGCACAAACTGTAATTTCCCTATTTCAGAGGGGGTGGAGATGTACTAATCCCTAATATAAAATATTGCGCAATCAGAGCAGCATACTTACATCTGTTAGAGCCATCCATATCATGTTTCTGCCAAGTATACTTTATGTAAGCGGTGGTCATCAAAATTTGGATAAATTAGATGAAAATGAAGACTAGACACCATGAAAATAAATCTAATAAAAGTTAGGACTGTTTCTAAGTTGAGACTTGAGACTGAGTACAAACTACAAACTTACTGAAAGTATCCAGCAGTAAATCGAGATATAAAAAGCAAACTGTAATCGGTTCTGTATAAAGAACATTACACCCATTCTTGTAGGTAAGAATATGCTTACAAATGTGTGTAGAGTAATCAAAGTGATCATAGCAGCCAAAAGGGATACGGGAAAACAGTACTAATATAAGTTCCATGTTATGCAGAGAATCCATAATAAGCAATCATTAAACGTGTTAGAAACAAAATGGATTCTTAACCAACTATGATTAACAAATGGAAAAACAAGCATAAGAAAGAAAGAATGAAATATTCAGATGAAATATGCAGAAGACAAGCAAAGTGAAAAATATGTCCTCCTTAAAGTGCAGGACTTGTGAGTCGTGACGTAGTTGAAAGTCGAGACACTTTGAAATTGACAACATATTATAATTCCCATTGCTCAGTTATATCCACAATCGTCCAAGAAACACACTTCATGAAAAGATAAATTACTAGAACCTTTACATAAAATAATCTCATTTTCTATAGTAATTAGCAAAAAAATACTAAAGAAATAGGCTTACAGTATCGTTCTAAGAAATTTCTCAAAATATAAAACACTGAACTTCACCAGTAATCACCACAAGAACAATTTCCATCTTTAAACCGATGAAATCTACCAGCATCCCTAAGAACAATCTCTCTTCTGTAAACCATGGAAATCAGTTTGATTGCATTATGGCAGTCATCACAAATCCTATGACTCTGAACAAGTTGCAAAGGAGTTAAATTAGGAGTACTCATGAGCCCAAATGAAATAGCCAACTTTTCACTATGATGAAGCAGCAAAGCTTGTTCTTGTTCGTCCACATCAGGAAGCAAATTATTTCCCTTAGGAACATATCCATGTTTCAAGATTTGCATCATAATTTCGTCTAAATTATCATAAATCTCCTTAATTTGAGGATGATGCGACTTATCTCCACTAAAGAAAACATGCTGCTGCTTTTTTATAGCCATCCAAGTACAAGCAGGCGAAAATCTGAGGCCCTTCTTCTTTAAGCTTTGGAGGACTTCAGCGGATTCTTTCAATTTCCCAGAACTGTTATAGATATTCAACAGAACAACATAATTAGAGAGTTTCTCAGGTTTCATACCGTAAAGTTGCTCAGCTGCATATTTACCAAGTACAACATTCTTGTGGGCCCTACAAGCCGTGAGTAAGGCAGCCCACGTATTTTTTGTAGGCTTAAATGGAATATCTTTTATCAAAGCAAAAGCTTCATCGAGACGCCCTTCTCGGCCTAATAGTTCAACCATACAAGTATAGTGCATTGACCTAGGCTTTATCTTGTATTCTTTTCTCATAGATTGAAATATTTTCCATCCTTGATCGAATAACCCTGAATAACAACAAGCAGATAAAACAGCCAAAAAGGTAATATGCGTGGGAACCATTCCTTCACGAACCATGTGCTCGAATAATTCAACTGCCTCAGCTCCACGCCCATGATGGCCATATCCAGCTATTAAGGCATTCCAACAAAGGACATTTCTTTGGGGCATTCTCTCGAACACGTTTCGAGCATCTTCTATCCTTCCCCATTTACTATAAAAGTCAACAAGTGCTGTGTTTGCAACTATATCTGACCCGAAACCATTTCGAACTAGCCCTGCATGAGCTTGTTTTGCATGCTCTAATGAGGCAAGCCTGGCACAAACTGTTACAATTGTTGAGTATGTGAAATGGTCCAGTTTGACACCGGAATCTTGCATTTCATAGTACAAGCTCAATGCCTCTTCACTATAACCACGAAGTGAATAACCAGCAATAATACTGTTCCATCCTACAGTTGTTTTCTCTGGCATCATATCGAAAACAATCTTTGCATCCTCAATGTTACCACATTTGCTGTACATGTCAATTAAGGTACATGACACAAATACATCATTACTCATACCCATCTTCAGAGCAAAAGAATGTAGCTGCTGTCCAGGAGAAATAAGTTCCAAGCCAGCCGATGCCCTGATCATTATCGGGAATGTTCTACACTCGACTTCTGAGTTTTCCTCCCTCATCAACAAAAACAATCTAAACGCATCTGTATAATCACCTGAGTCCACAAGCCCACCAATTATAGTATTCCAGGAAACGGAGTTCCTTTTCGGCATATCATCAAACAGCTGGCGTGCATCTATCATCATCCCACATCTCACATGCATCAGCAACACCCTATTCATCATATACAGATCCAAATCAACCCCGGAGTTGACCATATGGTTAAACACCTTCTTGACACCTCTAATTGATCTCATTCCAATGCAAGCACTCACCAATGCATCATAGGTATCATTCTTAAACTCAATCCCAATCTGACATTCCAAAATCTCAAACAACTCAAGAGCGTCACTGTACCTTTTGCACGCGACCAGCTTCTCTATCTGCTCACAAATTTCAGAACTAGAACACGAATTCTCCGAATGGATTTTTTCCTCTTTATGGCTTTCCGCATCTTTCCTGGGAATCTCTTCGTCCCTTTTTAGAGGTTTAAGCATTGGTCGAGGTTTTAACACTTGATCTAAAAGATTACACCTAATCTGATAAAATGGGCTTCTACATTTTCTCTTTTTTAGCGGAAAAACCTCATAAAGAGGGAGATTTCCTTTGAAGATTGTGGGTTTCGACAGTGAACATGCAAATCTGCAACTGCTTTCGATTTTATCCAGTGCGAATGAGATGTCCATAACTGAGATAGAGGGAAAGTTTGAGAAGAAATCAAACAAATTACAGACAGCGAGACAGGTGACAAAAATCCAAATCGGAGTTAAATTTGCATGAAGAAATCGGAAATCTCAACTCGAACATAGCTGTTTGTGAACTGAGGGGATAGTCTTACCAGGGTGTAGGCTTCGAATCATCCGCCAAATAGTTTTGTTGGTTTGTTCAACTAACGACTTTAATTAGTCTAGCCTAGAAAATCATTTTTAGGTAAAATTACACTTGGACCCCAAAGAGTTTGCTAAATTGCAACTCATGACCCTCTTAGTCAAATAATTATAATTATCTCCCACATGAAATTAAATAATTACAAAATATATCCAAATATTAGAGTTTCGTTAGAGAATATTAGCTTTCCATTATTAATTAACGGAATATTCCCTTTTTAATTTAAAAAATTTACACTTAGACCCCAAAAGAGTTTATGATATTAAAAAAAATACCTATGGTTTACAAAAATAAGGGTATTTTTGGTATTTATTATTTATTTTTGATAAAGTCATCCAATATATAATAGTAGCCTAATGCTTGGATATATTTTGTAATTATTCAATTTCGTGTGGGGTGTAATTATAATTATTTGACTAAGAAAGATATGAGTTATAATTTAACTATAATTGCCTCAGTATAATTGTATACGGTTTGTGATATGTGATAATATCTCTAATTCTTTGCCCGATATATTTTGTTTGCGACAATTACACAAAACCAGCTTAGATTTGCGCCTCTTATAATTTCACTATCGAACCTTGCAACTTTATATTTATCTTACTAAAGGGAATATTTGTAAGATTTTTGGGATATTGTATATACATTCTTATGTTTCAATGGGGTATATGTAAGGTTTCAGTTGACCAAAGAGGTATTTGAGTTTCATCCAATAGATATCAGAATCCTAATTCATGAATATTTTTATAATTATCTAATTTTATTTGAGATGTAGTTATTTGATTAAGAAGGTCATGAATTATAGTTTAAGAAACTATTTTGGGTCTAAGTGTAATTACCTTTTATTATTATTTGAATTTCAAAAAGGATTTTAATAGTATTTAACAAAAATGAATACCGGTTCACCATCTACCGCACCGGAACCCAATCAAGCCGGCCAAGCTGGCAAATTTCCGATAACGACTCTGTCACTCTGTCTCTTTCTAATCCCAATTCCCAATTCAAAATTTCCTGAATCCAATCAGGCAACCAAACGTGGAATTGGGAGATGGATAGATAAAACACCTCATTAATCAACAATCACATTACGTTAGCAATTTTCATTTCTACCAGTACGAATTTCATTCAATTCTTTATCACCCCCAAATTCAAAACCCCTAATTTCTCAATCTTTACACCAAAAAGAAAAAATTTCCGACAAAGAGAACGACAGAATTTCGACGATGGCGGCGACAATTGAAGGCCAGGATAAGGTGTTAGCCACTGCACAGAGGATCGTTCAGTCTCTCCACAACACCTCCTCCGACCCTGACGACATGCTCTTGATACTCTCTACCTTCGACCATCGCCTCTCCTCCTTAGTTTCCTCTGACGATGCGTCTGTATCCGCCGTGGCCGGGGCCGCCCAGTCCTCCGCTGTCGACCCTCGATTCGAAGCCGCCGAGCGGATTATTTTGAACGACACCGATTCGGCTCCGTTCACCGACGATTACTTAGCCGCGGTTGATGATATTATCCAATTGACGGAGGAATTGGACCTTAATTCGGCCGGTGGTGATGACGTCATGGATAGGGCTGAGAACGCGTTGCAGCTCGCCATGAATCGGTTGGAGGATGAGTTTCGCCATACGTTGATACGGAATACTGTTCCGCTTGACACCGACCGTCTCCATCGCTCGTCGCTTTCTTCTTCCGCTGCTGCTATTGCGGTTGCTGCGGCTGAATTTTTTAATGACGAAGCGAATGAGATGTCTCTCGAGGATGTTAGTGTTAGTGTTGGGAGGTCCAGCAACCACAGCCATGGTAGAGGCGTGAGTTATGGTGGGGATGAGATGTCTATTGAATTGATTCACGAAGACGCAGTGATTGAGTTGAGGGAGATTGCCGATCGAATGATTAGGTCTGGGTATGAAAAGGAATGTTGTCAGGTGTACTGTAGCGTTCGTCGAGATGTTCTTGATGAATGTATGGCGATTCTTGGGGTGGAGAAATTGAGCATTGAGGAAGTCCAGAGGATCGAGTGGCGGGCCTTAGATGAGAAGATGAAGAAATGGATTCAAGCAGTCAAAGTAGTTGTTCGAGCTCTGTTGTCGAGTGAGAAGTACCTCTGCGAGCAGATTTTTGCTGAGTCTGATTTAATTAGGGAAACTTGCTTCCTGGAAACGTCCAAAGGCTGTATAATGCAGTTATTAAATTTTGCAGAGGCTGTTATGATAGGGAAGAGGTCTGCTGAGAAATTGTTCAGGATTCTTGATATGTATGAAGCATTGTCTGAGGTTTTACCTAACTTAGAGGAGCTTTTTATGGATGAATATGCAGATCACATGGTGTGTAGTGAGGCAAAGGGAGTGTTGGATGGGCTTGGAGAGGCTGCTATTGGGACTTTTATGGAGTTTGAGAATGCGGTTCAAGGAGAGTCTTCTAGAAGGCCAATGCAGAACGGTGAGATTCATCCAATAAGTCGGTACGTTATGAATTATGTGAAGTTGCTTGTTGATTATGGTAATACTCTCAATTCACTTTTGGGGAATATCGAGGCTGATTCTGGGCAAGATAATGAGAATTCAGAGGGGGGAAGTATGTCCCTGATAGCCAAACGTCTGTTGGCATTGCTTACGTCTTTGGAATTAAATCTTGAGGAGAAATCAAGAATGTATGAGGATGGTGCAATGCAGTTTGTATTTTTATTGAACAACATACTTTATATTGTGCAAAAGGTGAAAGACTCTGAACTCCGAAACATTTTGGGAGATAACTGGATTAGAAAAAGACGAGGACAGGTCCGACAGTATGCTACACAGTATCTTAGGGCTGCATGGACCAAGTCTTTATCTTGTTTGAAGGATGAAGGTATTGGTGGAAGCTCAAGCAATGTGTCCAAAGTGGCTTTGAAGGAGAGATTTAAGAATTTTAATGTTTGTTTTGAAGATATTTACAGGATTCAGACGGGTTGGAAGGTTCCAGATCCTCAGCTGCGCGAAGAGCTTAGATTATCCATTTCGGAAAAAGTGCTTCCAGCATACCGCTCGTTTTGGGGGAGGTTTGGGAGTCAGCTGGAAAGTGGGAGGCATGCAGGAAAGTATATAAAGTACACTCCCGATGATTTAGAGAATTATTTGTTGGATCTATTTGAAGGAAATCCCCAAATTCTGCACCATATGAGAAGAAAAACTGCATAAAAATGTTCTTGGTATAAGGTATGCTTTCTGATGTTACTAGTCAGCTTAGTGATGTATCTAGATCCTGGTTTGGATTTGTCGAACACAATATTTTGACTAAATATTGCGACAAATTTGTAAATGTACCTTATATTTTGCGTGGAACTATATGTTATCATGTATTTTGATGTCATGAACAACACTTGAGAGTTCAGACTGGACAATAACAACTTGGATAATGGTCGCTCTCTTTTTTTTTTTTGTTTGTTTATTGGGTAGCTCTTATATTCAGCTTCTTGTGGATGGTTTGTTGCTGCAGAGAACTGTGATTCGGTTGATGACTGTGGTTTATCCCAAATCTTGTTATGTGAAACCTTTTCGTCTAAATCACTATATTCCAATGTATCAATTCTGAAGTGTAATCCCAAGCTAGTAAGCCGAATTGACAGCATACCATGATAGAAGATTTTTGTGTGTTTGCGCAAACTCTATTGCTTCGGGAGAAACTGAAGTAGAAACTTAGGTTGTAGAAAATTGGAGCAGCAAAAGTGAGTAGTGATTTGGAAAAAAGGAGAAAAGTAAAAAAAAAAAAAAAAAAGAAAAAGAAAAAATCAATTGAGTGTTTGGGAAAAAATGTTTAAGAGAAGTATTTTATTAGAAGATTAAACGAACTTTCATTTATAAAAAACTAGTATAGAACCCGTGCCAAGGCACGGGCCAATATTTTCTAAGTAAATTGAGTTTATAATTAAGTTTGATTAAATAAGATATTTTTAGTTAAATATCTCTTTTAGTTGACGGAGTTTATTTGATAAATATCAAAGTTATAATTTGCAGCCAAACGTCATTAAAGAAAATATAAAATATATACTGTAACACATATTTCTTGGAAAAATAGACTATAGAATAAATCGGAAAAGAATAGTTTGAATTTTTTAAGAGTTTTAGTAAACATAGGATATCATATCTATATCCACAACAAAAAGATCTATATAATATTTGAATTAGTGCTCTAGGTCACATTGAAATGCAATGATATAAAAAAGTAATTTTAGAGAATCAAGCATATATAAGTGTATATATTATTATATAAATTTTTCTTTCTTTTTTTTTTCAACTGGAACCGGTCATCTGACCGTAGGGTTAAGATGACCCCCCCTCGTATTATAAAGCTCAAATCTGAAAATCCGAGAAGTACATCAAGAGAGTGTCAAATGTAATACATAAGAGCTTGAAAGCAGCAACAAAATTGAAAGTGTAAACCGTCCAAACATTGAATACGAGTTTCGCACTCGCCACGCGGGGTTTAGAAGAAGCACAATGGCCACAAGCAAGCTTCAAGAGATCAGCACAAGCCATATAGTTGTTGCAATCACAATCAGTACTAGACGCCCAAAGACTCCAATCAGACTGGTCCCAAAGACAAATAGAATGTACAAAGATTACCATCAAATACCATAAGTTATAACTGGCAAGGCCCTGCCAATTGCCGGCATCCACCCGTGATACACATCCTTCGCCATCATGAATTTCCAATGCCTGCCATGTAGACAACCGTGAGACCAATTAGCAACCAAATTATGAACATATATATTCAAATAAGATAAACAACTCCAGTGCAAAATGTTTGCTTCAATGGCACGTTGATCGCTGTCACTGGTCATAGCATCAATTCTCCGCACAATCCCATTGTCCGAGCACCTACAAAACAACCAAAAAGCGAAATTAATGCGATGGTACAAAGTCATGATATTTCTCTAAAGTACGGCAATCCAATCACATCCATTCTAACGATCCCTCGCAATCTGCCAACATAGTTGTTCTTTTCCAGCGTCCCACTCGACTTCATATCACACGTATAGTTAGCCAGGAGATCCGCAACGCAGTTCGTCTCACGGAAGTTATGAGTGACAACCACTTCGGTCTTCTCATCATATTCCGGATCTTGCTAAGAATATGTTGTCTCTCCCCGGAGGTGTTCTGCCGGCTATTTACGAGATCCACCGAAATTTTGGAGTCAGATTCAATCCAAATTTTCGTGTATCCTGTATTAGTGGCCCATTGTAATCCTTCAAATATCGCCCATAGTTCTGCCATATTATTCGATTGAGATCCCAAAAAGCTATGCATACCACGTATCATGTCTCCCTTATCATCTCGAATAATGATGCCCGCCCAAGCCAAACCCGGGTTACCCCGTGATGCCCCATCAGTATTAAGTTTAATCCATCCAACATTGGGACGCCGCCAGAAGACCATTTTGCTTTGCTTGATTTGGGATCGTTTCAATCGAACCCCAAAGAATTCCATAGCATGAGAGTCCCCAACCCAATGTTCCGCCTTCATAATACCGCTCCTGACTAAATTTTGAATGTACAAGACCACCTGATGAACGATGTTACCAGTTCCCACCTTTGCGCCCTCAAATTTCGCCTTGTTCCTGGCGTCCCATGCAAACCAACATACAAGGATCGGAAGAAGAGTACGGATATGAGATTTCCCCTTCCATCTAGTCGAGAAGAACCAATGAGCAAGAAACACCGCAATATTGTCCGAGTTTGGCAGTTTCATATTAAACACCTTAGCAAAAGAATTCCACACCCTTGCAATTTTGTTGCTAGAAATGAACACGTGCGGTATAGTTTCGGCATTCTGACAGCATTGGCATTTCGAGCACATAATGATTTCTTTTTCCATCATTCGATCATCCGAGGAAATCCAACGATGCAACAAACGCCAACAAAACACCGAAATATTAGGCCTAATACTTCGACTCCATAATCTTTCAAATATCGGCAAAGGATCCCGTTTTTCCCGAACAAATTCCCAGCTAGATTTTGTAGAAAAGTTCCCGGATGGATCTGGTTTCCACATTAGGGCATCTGTGTTCCCTTCCCTTGGTATCTCATAAATCATGTCCGCGATAGCTTGAGGGACCGTGTCCGCCAACTTGTGCATATCCCAGTCTTCCCCATTCCAGAATTCATTCACGCATGCCAAGGAAGCTGACGTGGGAGGAGGCTCGCAAATGTTTGATGCCCAGTCCAATTATCATGCCAGAACGATATGTCCCCCAAACCAAGCTTCCAATAAATTAGTTTTTCCGCCTCAGCTCTCACACTGGCCATCCGACGCCAAACATGGGAAGGACATCGGTGATCGCCCATCAAAGGATGAGAATTTCCAACATATTTTTCTCTCATATAGCAGGCCCAAAGAGAGTCTTGTGCTCGAAATTTCCACCAGAGCTTGAAAGGGAATCCCTTGACAACATCGGCCATCCTTCTATTACCTAAACCTCCCTCATCACTAGGGAAGCAACTATCCTTCCACTTACACCATATGATATGTCTTTTGTTCCCATATGAGTTCCAAAGGAATTTATTAAAAATTGTCTCGATTTTTTTCAGCACGCCTTTGGGAAGTTCAAAGACCTGTAGTGTATAAATGGGGATCGAACTCAACACACTTTTAATGAGCTGCAACCGTCCACCAGCTGACAAAGTGAGCTTATCCTAGCCTTCCAACTTGTCACGAATTTTGCCAATTAATTGCTCGAATAAAGATATCTTTTTCCGGCCAACATATATAGGACACCCAAGATAATTAAAAGGCACAGTCGATCGCGAGAATCCTGTTCGTAAAGCAATTTTACGAGCTTGATAGTTGGAGTATTGTTTTGACACAACGAAGGAAGTCTTCCGCCTGCTCACGTGTTGACCCGAGACCCTTTCGTATTTCTCAAGCTCACTCATTATCCGATTAATTGCCGCCAAACTCCCATTGCAAAAAATAATCCTATCATCTGCATAAGCCAAGTGAGAAATAACAATGTTATCATGATGAGCAAAACGAACAAATGAAAGATTAATAAAAAGCTTATCAAGACTTCTGGAGATCCATTCAGCAGTGATAATGAATAATGCCGGGGAAAGAGGGTCTCCTTGTCTGAGGCCGCAGGAAGAACGAAAGAATCCAGCTCCCTGTCCATTTATCATAATAGAAAAGTAACAGTTAGTGACACAATTAGCAATTAAATTGATCACTTTACCGTCAAATCTGATTCTATGAAGCATCCGAAGAAGGAATGTCCAGTTAACCCGGTCATATGCTTTTTCCATATCTAACTTAATGATTGCACGACATCCCCTGATCTTCTCATCAATAGTATGAGCCAACTCCTGGGCTAATAACATGCTGTTAGCTATAGCACGTCCCGGTAGAAATCCGGATTGTGCCGGGGATATGATTTTGCACAAGATCTTGGACAAGCGATTCGCAAGCAGCTTTGACATCACTTTATTGGAAACATTGCATAAGCTGATCGGGCGAAACTCCTTCCAGCTTGATGGGATTCCGTTTTAGGTATAAGCACAACAGTAGTGCATGTAAATGCTTTCGGCATCGGGACCCCAGAGAATCACACACCGCCTTGTATAAATCTTCTTTTATAATCTCCCAGCAGCAGTGATAGAAGTGTCCTGAAAAGCCGTCCGGGCCGGCACAGAATTACCATCAATGCCGAATACCGTGTCCTTCACTTCGACCATTGACGGTTGTTGGGATAGAGCATCCGATTCCGCTTGGGTAATACTGGCATGTACGTGATCAAAATCTTTCTCACTAAAGCTTACGGCATCAGCTTGTAAAAGTTTTTCAAAGAAACTACACCCTGAGTTAGTTATATCCTCTTGTGTCGTGTATTCCACCCCATTCTCCTCAATTTTGTGGATTCGACCTTTAATCCGTTTCTGCTTAACTCTGTTGTGGAAAAAATTTGTATTACGATCCCCTGCCTCAAGCTACATACAATCCGATTTTTGTTTCCAAACAATTTCCTCTTGAAGTAGGGTTTGATTAAGAATCGCCGATAAACGATTCATCTCAATGAAATCAGTCTCTAACCCTGATTCTTTGAATCGCTCCGTAGCCTCCAGAAGGTCCCGTTCTGCCTTCTCCTTGCGACTAAAGATATTTCCAAAAACACTTCGATTCCATTCCTTGAGGCATCCTTTTAGGCGTTGTAGCTTTTTTGAAACCGTCGCATACCAAGTGTACCCTCCTCAATCTCCCAATTCGATTTAACAACCTCCAAGAATTGATGGTGCGTTGTCTACATGTGTTGGAATCGGAATGGGGGAGCCTGCGAATTCCATTCCTTCGTGAAGGCTAACATCATAGGGCAATGGTCGGACGCCGCTTTTGGTAAATTCTCGAAACATGCATTAGGGTAAAAATTCAACCAGTTGGGGGACACCAATATTCTATCAAGTTTTTTCCTTTTGGTGCCTCCAATATATTTTTCTTAAAGTTGTTGAATTTAAAACAATAGTATATATATGAAAAAAAAGTCAAAATTTTGGATGAAAATAACAATCAAATGATGACTTTTTACAAAAAATTACAGAAATACAACAAAAAATCAATAAATAAAAAATAAATAGATAAAAAACAATGTTAAACTAATAAAAGTTTGATGAAACTAAAAGCTAAAAGATTTTTTTTTTCAAGTTACATAAGAAAAGAAAAACATTCAACTATTACATCAAACATAACACTTTGAAAATAATAATAAAACACACAAAACTATAAGAAATTAATAAAAAAAATAAACAAACAAACAATACAAACTAAAAAGTAAGAAAAATAAGAGAAAAAGATGTAGTGATGATTAAAAATTATATCTAGCAAAATATGATTTTTGAATTACACAAAAACAAATGGAAAAAAAAATATCATAAAAATAATAAATAAAATCTAAATAAACAGTTGTGAATATAAAAAACAATGTTAATATAAAATTTCAAATATATATGAAAGAAAATAGAAAACTAAACGTTTCAATTTACAGAACGAACGACAATAAACTATTAGATCATAAAGAAATCACATCAATTGAAAAACACAAAAATAAAATTAAGAAATTAATAAAAATAGAATAAACAAATAATACAAAATTCATAGGAATAAAGTAACAAAATAAAACAAAGACAAAGATGGAATGTAATTATTAAAAATAATATATACACCAAAATATAATTTTAGAATTAAATAACTAAATCAAATGAAAAGTATTATGAAAATGATATTCAGAAATAAAGTAAGAAAATATAACAAACACAAAGATATAAAAATTAAATTTAAAAAAAGAAAAAAATTATGACATGCACCAATCAAAATAACAATAACTAAAAAGAGTTTAAAAGAAAATGTAGAAGAACAATTCAGGAATCAATATGGTAAAAATCAAATGGAAGAACATGAAAAAGGTTTATGAATCTGCTTGATGGGAAAAACAATAATATATCAATTGAAAAGAAAGTGGGAATATTTTATCAATAAAAATTCTGCAAAATGAATACACAAAATATTAACAAAGAGAATAGAATAAAAAAGAGTGATAAGAAGTGTCAGTAAGGAGAACATCCAGAGAAATCATTTTGGAGGATTATTCAATTCTGAAGTACAATAATTTGTTGATTTTCGTAGTAAAGTTGGAAAGGGTTTTAATAGGCAAGAACCATAGAAGATGAATTGGTTATATAATATACTAATAAAATTTCTTTAGAAATTCTGGATCCTCATACAATATTTCAGGATAATTTATACTCCAAAAAATCCCTAATTTCTTGGATGTTGATAACCAACAATATCTCTTTGTTATATATATATATATTTATCCTATAAATCTTATCCCATCTAATAACCATTTTTTCTACAAATATTTATAAGTGATTGCACGACTTATGGGATTAACATCAATATCAATTCAAACTTAATCTAACAACCAAACAATTATTTTCTTTTAATTAAATAATTGAAAATAATCAAAAAAAGGTATTGAGTAAAATCGCACTTACTAAATCAAACACTTCCTTCCTATATATATAATAATAATATAGAAAATATATTTTTTTGAAAGGAATAATATAAAAATATAGATAGATGTATTTATATATATCAGATTATTTAAAGTTAAATATAATTATTAACATATGTGAAATATATCATTTTACAGATAAATATATATATATATATATATATATATCATTTTACAGATAAAATGTAGTTACTTTTTATATGAAAAACCCATGCATATCCAATCAAATCTAATTAGATTTGATACCTAAACATTTTATTTATGAATACTCGTGAAGAGTTAGATTGTTAGAGTTCATCATCAACGATCATTATATTGTATCTGTGTCAATTAATTATTTCTTCAAAATCGAGTATCTGTTTATTAGTTAAGGTATTAATAGATATTTTATTGATTATTGTTTAACTAAAAGAAAATTTTTAATTGAAGATTTTTCTTTTGAAACGGAAAATTAAATCTTTGTTTTAAGATTTTTTTTTGAACAAATTTTACTTATCATCATAAATCTTTAAAGATTTGTTATATTTTTTTTATATGTAAATTATATTTAAACTAACATATCTATACATAATTTTAGATTCTCTTAGATAATATCCATAATAAATGGTATTTTAAAATAATATTTATCTAATGGTAGAATAAAATTCATTGAGGCTATCCACGTGGACGCTTAGGTGGATAGCCTCAACGGTTCTAAATTATTATATATAGATAACTCGAAACTGAAGCTAAAAGTGGGTTTCTCTGATGCTTCTTTTTTGCTTAAAATAAGTAGAAGCTGATTTACCAAGCAATGCCAAAGTGAAAGTGCTTTATTTAGTGTTTGTAGACAGTCCCTTAGTATATTATCTCTCTATATAGTTAAATCGACATCTAACATCTTTATTTTGTATCTTAAATGTAAAACAAACTATCTCGACATGAGTTCTGCAAGTTCCCTTTTTTTGTGTGTTTCTTTTGTCGTTCAAAAATAACTTGTATAATTTGCTAATTTTGTTTCTCAACTAGCTTTTTATCCCCTGTGCGTTGTACGGGAAAATTTATTTACAAAATATATATTATTAAATAAATTGAATAATATTTTTTATATAATTATTAACAATATATAAAAAATTATTAATTTAGAATTTGAAGCACACACACAAAATTAATTCATTTTATAAAATAATCAGAAATTATGTATATAAAAAAACTTATTTTAAATGTATAAAAATAGTAATATAGTATTGTTGTAACAAAATACTAATTTTATATTTGCAATAGAGAGAATATATATTTATACATATATATAAATAGAAAGAATATCATGATTCTTACAGAAATATTAAAATGATAATTAAAATGTAAAAAAATATGTAATAATAGACCATATAAATAATTATTGGAATCTCTTTATCTTTTTGATCGAGAAATGAGCTATTTATTATACTTGATATTTTTTATTAAATAATTTGTTATTGTTTCGTTATTAATTAATAATAATATTCATTTCATTTTTAAAATTTCCTTTATATTTTGAAAATATTAATATTAAAATATAATAATTTGATAAATTTATTTATTTACATTAAAATGAAATACAACTTTTCTATTACAAAATGAACATTAGACATGTGTATTTGGAAAAGTTTTTTTTTCCAAAAAAATCAATTATTTATTTATTTTATATTCTTAAAATAATAATAAAATTTAATTAAACTTATATTCTAAAATTTTCTTCCTTACTTTAATCAGATAAATTTTCATTTGAATCAATTGTGTCAAATATATCTGATAGAAATTAAAATATTAAATATAATATTTTTAATGGATTTATTGAATACATTATTTTGTATTTATTTAATTAACAAACATTCAATGCAGTATGTATAACTCTAAAGCTTATAAAAATTTAGTTAAAATTATTTTAAAAAAAAAATAATTTTCATATTATATAAAGTAGGAGTTATAAATTTTTTAGTATACATAAAAGTATGAAGTGTTAATAAATACACATGTAAGTGACAAAACAATAATTAATAAAATTAATTATAGAAACAATTGACATGACAAAATTGATCAATTCTAACTAATCCACTTCATTGACACATAAATATGTTTCCTAAAACACTCCACTCATTCATTTTCATATATATATATATATATGATTGACGGCCTCGGTTTTAATGGGCTATTAATTCATTCGGCCCAATTCCAAAAAGGGCTTGCATATTTGATGGGCTTCGACAATTTAGCCCATGTAAATCTTACAGAGAGAATAACAGCACAAAAGTCTTTTGCAATTGATCTTGATATCTTGTTATTATTCTTTTTTTTGGGTAGAAATTGACCTTGATATCTTATATAAATAGTTGTTTTTAATAATTAAAAGAAAGTGTTAATATTTTTATCAACCAATCGTTGCAGTATTTCTCTGCAACAATCAAGGTCCACATATAGCCAGATTATTCAAAATATAAATACAACTTTACTTTAGTTACACATTTTTTGTATCTACATAGCCCAATAATTGCATCAACAAATATGCATTGATAAATTTCAACATTTCTTTGTAACGTAAAATTACTTTTAGTAATCATATTATATGAGGGTCCCCTAACAATTCCATATACATACGAAAAAATCCCAAAGTTAAAACGAAAATAAAATAATAATAATAATAATAATAATAATAATAATAATAATAATAAATAACAATTCCAATTACCTAAATTTTCAGTTCCATGTATATTGCTTGAGCAATAAATCCGTATATATTATATGGCATAGTCCCCTCTCTGAATGTTATTTGACTACTCTTGGTACGGGCAACATGGATGGTGGCTGCTCCTCCGCCTCCTCGCCGTCCGATTCGGGCAATGTTCCGGCTGCTTCAGACGGCGGCGCTTCCAAATTCCTTGCCGACCTCCCCTCTCGTGGTCATTTCTCCTCTACTGTCCTCTCCGCTAACCCGGTATTTTTCACATTCTAAAACCCTATTTTTCCTCTTGCTTTGTACCTTAGTTAATTTGTATCTTATTTGTAAAGGCAACTGATTTTTGTTCTATTTACTGTTAGTTTCAAGTTATGATTTTTTATTGAGAATATTTTGAGGGTTTTTGTTGATTGTTCGAGCAAGATGATGCCATTTAATCAGATGATGATTAGTTCTTTCCGTAAATAAGAAATTGAATTCAGTTATCGACAAAGGAAGAAATTGAATTCAGTTATCGACAAAGGATGTGTAATCTTCTTGAATTTTCTTGGGTTTAGTTCGAATTAAGGAATTGGTAGAAAGCAAGTTTTCTATGTGGTGTGTCGAATGAATTATCTAATGTAGTTGAAAAGGTAATAAGATCAAGTTGATTTGACTCAAGTAGAAGTTATATGAGTGTTTTACACAACAGGAATCAAACATTCTGAGTTTGCACTAGCGCCATGACTTAGACATCATGGATTAAAGTTCCAGTTAGGTTTAAATCAAGGTTAGTTTATAGGATTTTTCTGTAGTCATAGAAACATGTGTTGAAAATGTATTTTGAGACATCAAAATCTTTTGCTAAGTAAACTATGAATCCAAAGAGCTAATGAATAACCGGATTTTCACACATTTGATGTTCTGGATACCGTATCTGCTAATATCAATCCTAATTTTCTATCTTCTTATTAGGATGAATATTTAAAAAGACAAATTAAGAAAACCACCCTGAGTCAATGATTTCCCATTAGTTTTAGGAGGTATTCGTTATGGTTTAAACACCCTGAGGGTAATTTTCGTAGGTTTCAGGGTGTTTATTTGTAAATGGCGCAAACCTCTGGGGGTATTCGTTATTAACCCAATTTAAAAAGAAAGGGGATGTATACCCTTTGCTGAATGTGGAAGACACTACTCTTAGACTTCTCTATTTCTGCAGTAGTTCTATGTACAGTGAATTAGAACGGTCAATGTTATTTCCTACTAGACGTGCATATCTAATTTAATTGTTCATCTATGCAGGGAGGGATGCGGGTTTACATTTGTGAGCATGATACATCACCTCCAGGTTCTTTTACGCATCTTCTAATAACTCATCCTTTTTAGTTTCCGGAAATGTATATATGTATGAATGAATGGTGGTTTGACATTTGTGTTTATGTGGTAAACTAACAGCTCTCTTATTTTCTAAATAACAGTATTGAATTGGCCACATCAGTAGATGCATCTCTAGTCTGCACATTCTTTGTCCTTCAAACTTCAAAGATCCTTTATCTAGATTGGCTATATTTTTGGGATTCAAATAATTTCCTTGGTCAATTATTTTTCTTCTATGGTGCTTTAATCATAGTATATATATCCACCTTCTTTCTCGATCTAAGAATTTGTGAAGGAAAGTAACTAGCAAAAGGATAATCGGTTAAAATCAAACCTCAATAAAAACTTTCATGTTAACAACTAACAAGATATCAATTTCCAAATATGGTCTAAAAATAGTTAAATGTCATAAAAAACTTGATGAAATAGCTTTACAAAATATAAAATGTCTCTCATAATATACATTTTCATATTCATTTCTTTCAAAATTGAATAGAAGAAAAAAAAATTTCCACCAGAATCCATTTTGTCTGAAAATCTTGATTTAACTATTTACTTGCTTTTAACTTACACTCCTTGATATCATTTTTCTGTTTTTTCTATTTAAATTTCTTGTTACTCCAAATAACGATGATCTCCCCTTGATTTTGTTGTTCCAGATGGTCAGGTTATAAGAACAAACCAAACAAATATATTGATTAGATCTCTTATGCTTCAAAATCAAAAGGGAGATTCTGGTTCAAAGGGTAATGCTTCAAATCAGGGTTCAAGGAAAAGGTAATGAATCCATCTACTGTGTTTTAGCATTTTTCTCCCAAAAAGTTATAAGCTGCTATTTTAATACTTTGGTTTCATTTTCTAATCACACTATCTCTTTTCAGGCCCGCTGATAAACCGTTGGATAGCAAAGCTGCAGGGAAAAGGGCCATGTCGAGTTCTCAGCCCAGTTCTCTTCAAGGTGAGATGTTTATCTTAATGCTGTATTACAGTTTATTCTATTGGCATAAACTAAATTGCAATATTTTATATCTTTCTGACTCTTTAACTTTATTATGTATAACAAAGATTTGCAGAGCTTGACAGTAGAGAAATTGCGTGCTCTTCTTAGGGAGAAAGGCCTTCCCGCAAGAGGGAAAAAGGTGAGTTTTCCCATGTTTCTTTTCTCGCTCGTAATGATACATTTTAAAATAAAACAACTGACTTTGATGCATAAATTTATCAAAATGAAATTTAAGTAAAACAATTAATCTTTACTCAATTACAGGAAGATTTGATCAAACGCTTGAGAGAGATCGACTTAAATGGCTAGAGAGTGGAGATATCGGAGTTGGGAGGTTTTTTTACCTTACGATTATGTGTAATTATATTGTAGAAATGAAGATGCAGTATATTGATAATATGTTTTTGAACTAGGTTAAAATATTGTCTGCCGTGCTGCATTTTGTGTGTTGTGCAAGAGTAACTTTGGCTTCTCGTGGGAATGGGGGACTTAAACTTCGTCTTAATTTCATGGAATTATCATAGCTTTTGTTGTTAGTATAATTTTTCTGAATTATAGGGTGACTTACATCTAGACCCCTTGATACTTTGTCTAATTACATTTAGACCCCTCATACTATTGGAAATTATAGCAAAACCCCTTGTACTATGAGTTTGTCGTACAAATTGTTCCTTCCGCTTGCGTTGTTTAGAATTAGGGGTTCCCCTAACGTTTTTCATTTAATTTATGGAATAAAATGCCCGAATTACTCCTCCATAGGGCATTTCTTACCATCGCTATATGTCAGTAAACTGTGTAGTCATTTGTTACCACCACAGAGTGAATCACTGTCTTGATCTCATTTGTATCTCCACAAGCTTAAAACCTTCCTTTTATCATATAATCACTAAAAGCTTTTCTAAAACCAAGGAATTCATAAACATTATTTCTATGGAGGGATAACTTGGGCCGTTGATTCCATTAATCTGACGGAAAATGTTAAGAACCTAACCAAAGCAGGACAGAACAGACAAATTATAAGATGGATTTGGGGAGTGTAGGTATAATTTCCAATATTGTAGGGGATCTACATGTAATTAAATCAAATGTCTTGCGAATCTAAATGCAATTAACCCTAAATTATAAAGAAATTACACTATTGAATATAACTTCAGATACTATTGAATGGACACGAACACAACTAACACAGAGTTTTTTCAACATTTTGTACTAGAGAAATATCGAATACGATATAACACAACACAACATGGTATGATATATTTTTAATAATGACGGTGTATCTAGCATACAAATATGGTTGTCATAAAATAATTCGTACAGATTTGACTCCACATAATAATACTTTGGAAACCTCATTTTCCTTTAGACTTGCTAAACTGTTACCCGTTACGGCGCCGAAATTATGAAAACAATGTGTTCAAAAATCCAAACACTTCGATTATCACAAATGATTGGATATTACTATCTGATGTTGAAATGCGACTTTCTAGCATTTTGACTTTTGTAAGCTTGGGACAATTTGATAAACGTGGTTGAAAATACCGTCCATCTATAGCATTCTCTACTTCAATTCCGTATAAATTAAAGTTGAGAAAGTAATATTATTATAAAAATAAAAGTCAATGTTATTGCACTGTTTCCTTTTCAAAATTCTCAAAGAATGTTACTGAATTAAATACCAACAGTGTCATATGCTACTGAAAGTGATAAAATTTGTAGTTTTATATAATTTTGGATACGGTAAGTGATGGGTCTGATGATAGGTATATATATCCGATTTAATGTGACATAAATTATAACTGTAGGAAATATAAATAAATAAATTATAATTTAAAAATGAGATTGAATTCACATTGACAAGTGATCTGAGCTAGTTTTTAGCATGTACTTGCATTGCTTATAGACATCCACGCATGAGGTTTTATCCATTTATATATTGCGAAAAAAACGCATGCTTCCCACATTTTATGACTGTAAAAAGCAAAAAAAAAAAAAAAAGAATGAAAAATATCAATCTAGACAAGTGCCTAATTCTAAGACAGTACCCTATGATTAATTAAATATTCTAACAATTCTATGTGGAAAATTCAAAGATACGGTGTTTAATCTGAAATGGTTTGGCAAATCTCTCCTCTTGAGCTAGCTTTCAGGGTTGAGTTAAGTAAAATTTTGTTTCTTCATATAATATCAGAGACTATTTAATTCTAAGTCTATCTTTCCATATTTCTATCTCTGAACTTCTAGATGTTCATTCCTGCAAATTTTCTGCTTTTAGGAATTGAGTTATAATTAGGCCAAGAGTCTATTTAAATGGTTGATCTCTTTGACTGTTATTTTTCTTTCTGATTCTTGGGTCCACGTACGAGAGATATAGCCATCCAGAGCAAGTATTCCACCTTCAAATCCAACTTAATTTAACCATATTTTTAAATGCATTGGTCGATGATAAGGATTAGATATTTGTGCTGTCTTTTTAAATAGTGTGATTATGGGAAGAAAAAAGGTGGTTTTAATAGTTAAAACATGACTGAAAGATTTACTACAAAACATACAGACAGCCGCAGTACGCATGCATGCGAGAATACTCCATTTATATGTATAATAAAGGGACCGAATTGAAAGAAAATAGAATTAATCAAGTTCAAACTTATTTGAGTTAATTAATTATATTTTCGTATTATAATTAACTTGATCTATTTTTAATTTTAGCCACATACTAATTGATTTTTGTGATTTTGATCCCTCGATCATGTACTGATCGATTCCTTTTACAATTTTGGTTCCCTCAATCTTCTATAATTTTAGGTTTCGCTTGGTCGTTAATAGCTTGATTATTTTTAGATAATAGTAGATAAAAATAACATTAATTGTAAGAAGTCATATTCCAACCAAGAAATATAATCTGTTTGCGTCCATATCAGAACAAATAGAGTTTTCAAAAAAAAAAAATCTATTAATTAGTGGAGGAAGACCTCATTTGGATAAGAGACACAAAAGTACTAATTAATGAGAGAGCCACAAAAAAGATATTTTGTATATAATCTTGCATAATTTCGAATCTTATTTAAGATATTCACTTTTTATTTATAGGAAATTATTAAAAGTCTAGTCAATATAAAGAAAAGATGAATGTCAAGTGTCAACCGCAACGAAAAGCCAGCCAAGAGATTGATAACATTGGATGATAGAAAATCAACGACGACTTTGTGCATGCAAATTTGTGGAGTATGTTTATCCTTGTCTCGATACAAATGTGATAATTTATTTAATTTTAAAATATTTTACTTGTCCGTAATCTATATATAATAATTCAGAACCCTTGAGGCTATCCACTTAAGCGTATACGTGGATAGTCTCAATGAATTTTATTTTACCATGTAATTAAACCTATTAATTATTTTTATATTTATCCAAAAGAATGAAAATTTTTGTATAGATATGTTAGTTACAAATCTAATTCAAATTAAATTATTATTTATATTTTCATTATCTATATATAAGAGTCCTACAATATCTTTATAAATAAATTAATTTTAAATTATATTAAAACAAATATTAAAAATAATTAAGTATAAAAATAAAATCATCAAAGATAAATATACAAGAAACACGATAATATTGTTCAAATTAAAATAAATATTTTTAAAATTTTATACCAAATTGATTTCTTAAAATAAAAAATTAATTAAATAAAAAAATAACTTATTAAAAAAGTAACACCCGTGCCTTGGCATGGAATTTTAACAAGTGTATTAAAAGATTTACACTTATCTTAAAAACTTAATAGAAATTAGGGATAATTATATTTATGATTAACGTACCTGATAAGGTCGGAATTTGGGAGAGGTTCGAGGTTCGATCCTCGACCGCCGATCTAGTAGTTGAATTTGTAAAGGTGGATCCGCTTTGACCTGAAAATACGAACGGGGGGTTACTTGGACGGAGAAGGGTGTCTTCGGCGTAGCACCTCCGACGCTCAAGTCAGTAAACTTTAAGTGTGGGATATAGAGAAAGAAATATTGCGGTCGGAGAGTAATAAATGAACCTGCCTACCGATAATAAATGGGGGGTATTTATAGTGGGGTAAAACACACACTAATGACACCCCTGAAGGTGCGCATTTAATGCGCCGATCGTAGGTTTTGCAGGGAAACCTTAATCAGGTAAGGTGGTGTCAGAGGAATATTCAGTCGTAGGTTCAGAGGCATTTAATGCTTGACGGTTGATGATTGGACAGCCTCAACCAGGACCGAGGTTCCGACCTCGAATGGTCAGGATGGGGGATCGGTCCGACCCCCAAGATCGTTATCCAATCCGATCGCCGAGTAAGATCGATCATCCGAGCTAACTTCCCCGGTCTTTGATCGATCTCACCGATCGACCTCCGGGTGCCACGTGTCTTCCTGAGGGTGCGCCACGAGTCCGACCGAATTTACCCCTTATCAGTACCAACGTGATGTGGCTCATATAACAATGTAAGTTGAGTTTGTGGGAAGAGCCTTAGATTCGATCCCCATTAAATATATTCGCTGGGAGGGGTGAGGAGTCTTAACAGTGACTAAGCCTCAAACCTGATTATGGGCCTTCAATGTAGGGTTACCCGAACCAGTAGTTCACACAAAAAAGAAAAAAAATTATAATTTAACCTCCTCGACTTAGGAGAAAATATAGCAAGACCCTCTTAACTTTGGAAAATTACAGAGATATCCCATTGACTTTGGCTCCGTCCAATACTTAGGTCTTATCGTTAGTTATTTTTTATTGTTTCTACGTAGACGCTAACATTTGATTTACAGGACGACAACTCAATCCCTTTTCGCTCATCCCACACATAACAAATACTATAACAAAAATATTATGATTAATTTAATTATTTTGAAACTTTCTATTAAAATATTTCAGATATCCATTAGAGTTTGGATGTCTATTTTATAATTTTCAATAGTTAAGAAGATACTCCAATATTTATCGCTAAGTTAAAAGTAGTTCTAAAAATTATATAATTGAGCGGTTAAATAGCGGCGTGATGTCGGACGGAAATAATTACATCACGTGCACTATTGAGTACTGTCAATTAAACAATTTAGCACATGTTTGAAATCAAATTGAAATTGACCGCCGGTTGCAGCCTGCCCTGTCTGTCTGCAGGATGAGCCACGCCTGCAATCTGAGTCGCATTAATGTTCTGTGGGCATAAAAGTTATTTTCCAATAAGAATTATGATAATTTTTATATTTTATTATTTAAAATTTTATTTTTTGCCGTTTGTCTTTTCCGACGAAAAATTGCATCGAGGCATATGAGAAATATAAGTTCACGTTGTATTGTTCTCTTCAATATCTCAAAAATAAACCCTCAATTAATTTTAGAAAATTTGAAGATTTTATCACTCAATTGAAATAACGACGAATTTAATAGATTATTTTTAAATATTCAATTGAATGATAAAAACTCTTAAGTTTTCTGTAATTCGGATCAGAAAAAGTCATGATCAGTCTTTCATATATATATGTACAAATCGATCTAAAATTTTAACATTAATATTTCTACTTGGTGAAATTTTGGAGGAAAAAATGTTGAGTAGATTCCTTAAAAATACCATAGTCAATATTGTAAACTTTAGTAGACTTCGCAAGTTGATGACTAAATTCTAATGTTAATAGACTTTCTTATTTAGTAAAATATTATATATAGAAGCTTAAAGCTTATACGAAAAACATGACTTTAATTTAGTGCTTCTAATTTATTTATGTTTAAATTTAGTAGAAATATTGAAATTATGTAAAGAATCAAAGTAATTAAAAAAAGTCAAAAACAGAAAATTGACACAATCAATGTTTTAAATTTTTTTTATTACTTATTATTCTTTTTTTGATGAGAAGATTAGTATTACTAATCTAGCTATAGTTTGGGTCAAATTGTTCCAATGAGTAGAAAAGCAACTCATTTTATGTGATTTTCTAAATCATATTCTTATTATTAAAACTTAAATTAAAGCAGTAAAGCTTATTTGCAGCAGATTTTGACGAAAATACGTCGGCAAAATTCAAATCTTCAGTTCGATGGCTAAAACTTTTTTTTTCTTTTTTCTTTTTTTTTTTTGGTACAGATTGCTTAACTTTATATTGTGAAACACAATTGACCTTAATTTAATATAGATTGAATTGTCGACATTATATAATCATATATATATATATATATATATATATATATATATATATAAATGAATAAGTCTACTGTTTTAGAAAAGATGTATATGTGTCTATGACATGAACATGTTGTTTTTATTCCTTTTGTCCATGTCAACATATTTCTTTATATGATTTTAACCACAATTAATGTTAATAGAATTAAATGAAAAATTGACTAATAAATGTATTGTAACTCCTTTTCCTATTTGTTTTGTACTCATTTAATTTGTTGCTAAAAATATTAAATTAATTCAATTAATTATTGCATTTTATTACCAATTTTAATAATAACTTTTTTCTTATAATATTCATTTAACAACATTTAAAGTCATGTATTAAATTGTTGCATTTTATCACCAATTTTAATAGTTACTTTTTTTTTATAATATTCATGTAACAATAAAAGTTTTAATATTTTTATTTAATAATGTGAATAAATTTCATTAAGTTATTATATATAAATATTAATATTGCCATAATATAAAGGAAATTTCAATAATGAAATGAATATTATTGTTAATTAATAATGAAATAATAACAAATTATTCAACAAAAAAATAATATCAAGTATACAAGAAATTCCAATAATTATTTATATAGTCTATTATTAATTATATATTTTAATTATTATTTTAATATTTTTAATATTTATATATATATATATATATATATATATATATATATATATATATATATATATACTCCCTCTATTACAAATACAAAATTATATCATATTACTATTTTTATATATTTAGAATGAGTTTTTTATATATATTGTTCATGATTATTTTATAAAAAGAATTATTTTGGTGTATGTTTCAAATTATGAGTTAATTAGTTATATGTATTGTTAATAATTATATAAGAAAATATGATTCAATTTATTTAATAACATATATTTTATAAATAGATTTTCCCGTGCAATGTAGGGAATATATATATATATATATATATATATATATATATATATATATATATATATATATATTAATTTATAAAAAAAACTCTGTAAAATTTGTGAAATATATTCAAGTTGTTAATATATAAACTATAATTAATATTAATATATCAAATTATAATTATAAATTAATTTTCTCGATGCAACGCATGGGTTAAAAGCTAGCTAATATTAAGAGAGGAATATGAATACACAGAATGATCATTAATAGCCGAACTTTAGAATAAAACTAATTAAGTCAAACTTAAAAGGACAAAAAATCCCTGTTCATTCTCAAATTAACATCACCGAAATAAATTATTTCTTACAAATTTTCTTTTGTTTATTGTGAAACTAATTATGTATCTCACATTACTTTTAATAAAAAGTGTTTCGATTTGAATTGGTCCATAAATATATATGTGGATCATGCTCTTTGAAATTTGTGATTTCGTATTTAGTGAATTTAATAAGATTTCATTCTTGATTTCGAAGGTGATTGTTACTATCATTGAAAAAGCGAATGGGGCCACACATTCGCTCGGGTTGATTATTCTAGATTGTAGAAATTTTCTCCATCTTCCTTAGGAATGCAGGCTTACCCACAAGAGGAAGAAACTCGTGTGCTAATTTATTGGCCAAGTTGGGTCACCAGACTGGAGAGTAAATGATGTTCTAGAATGACCCGTCAGACGAGATGACTGATTATATTCGGGCGGAGATGAACCCTGACTAGTTTTCATTTTATTTTTTCCGGACAACAAAAAAATATATAATTTTGGGAGTTAAAAGTCAAATAAAAGCAATGGTGTTGCCATTAACCAGCATTTGACCTAATGATAAAGCTAGAGCAAAAGAAGAAAATGTCATTTTCTTGATCTTATAAATATGATTTTATACATATTATTACTTAAAAATAAGCATAAATTCTGTCCCATCATAGTCATAAACTGATAAACAACGTAACTCCTCATTCTTTCTTTCGTCGGCCCGCCCCCGCCGTATTTCGCCCGCTTTTTTCCTACCCAGAAAAGCTCACTACATTAATCAAAAGCCATTAAAAAAAAAAAAAAGAACTCGCCAACATTACGATTTTTCCCTTGAGAAACACGTGACTAAATTCCGCTAGCCTTAAAGGGGTAATTGTCTCGTTTCGCAATTCTCATAAGTCGCTGTGTTTTCTATTTATATCTGCTCAAATTCCTCTTTCTCTTCACTACTCACTCTCACTGCATCTCTGCATTTCAATCTCTCTGACTCTCTCACTAACCATGATTCTCTCTCTTCTTCTCTTTGTCACTTTAGGGTTTCTCATCTTCTCTCTGATGATAACTTCATCGTTACTGTTTCCCAGTAAATCAAAAGCTAAAATTTTCAGAAAATTCGCTTCAATTATGAGGCCTTTATATTCTTTCCCAAGCATTAGCTGCCTGATTTCATTCTACAAGAATCGCCACCGATTGTTGAGCTGGTACACGGAGCTGTTATCGGAGTCAGCGACGCAGACGATCGTGGTGCACCGCCTCGGTGCGCCAAGAACAATCGTAACGGCGAACCCTGAAAACGTCGAGTATATTCTGAAAACCAATTTCGCCAACTTTCCCAAGGGGAAACCTTTTACGGAATTGCTGGGTGATTTTCTGGGACTCGGGATTTTCAACGTGGATGGTGAGCTGTGGAGCATCCAGCGCAAGTTAGCCAGCCACGAGTTCAGTGCCAAGTCGCTGAGGGAATTCGTGGTGAAGGTTCTGGAAGATGAGGTGGAGAACAGGTTGGTTCCGATTCTCGAGAATGCCGCCGAGAACGACGCTGTTTTGGACATGCAGGAGGTTTTGAGGAGGTTTGCTTTTGATACTATATGTAAGGTGTCGTTGGGGATGGATCCTGCCTGTCTCGACCTTAATAGGCCGCCGCCTCCGCTAGCGTCGGCGTTCGACGCCGCTTCGGAGATCTCTGCCATGCGCGGGGCGGCGCCGGTTTACGCGATATGGAAGTTGAAGAGAGCATTGAATGTTGGCCCCGAGAAGGATTTGAAGGATGCCGTGAAGCTCGTTCGTGGCTGCGTTGATGAAATGATCCGGTCGAAGAAAGAAACTATGGATCGTATGAATGGCGACGGGGGCGGTGGTGGTGATCTCTTGTCGAGGTTTCTGGAAGCTGGGATGGAAGGGGAGATGGTGAGAGATATGGTGATAAGCTTTCTAATGGCGGGGAGGGACACCACATCCTCCGCCGTGACATGGCTGTTTTGGCTACTTACAGGCCACCGGAAAATAGAGAAACAGGTGGTGGACGAGATTGCGTCGATCAGCAATGGTAAAAAACAACTGGGTTTCGATGATTTGAAGGAAATGGACTTCATTAAAGCTTGTTTGTGTGAATCAATGAGGCTTTATCCGCCGGTGGTTTGGGACTCCAAACATGCAGCAAACGACGACGTTTTGCCTGACG
The DNA here is from genome assembly GCA_958496215.1 of Verbena officinalis. Taxonomy (NCBI): domain Eukaryota; kingdom Viridiplantae; phylum Streptophyta; class Magnoliopsida; order Lamiales; family Verbenaceae; genus Verbena; species Verbena officinalis. The sequence continues at coordinate 7,600,458 of OY292385.1, forward strand.
GAACTCGGGTTTACAGAGGAAACCGGGTTACCTATTTCCAGTATGGGATGGGAAGGATGGAAAACCTGTGGGGTAAGGACCGGCTCGAGTTTAGACCAGACCGGTGGATGGATGAGAATGGGGCAGTGATAAAGGTGAGTCCGTACAAGTTTCCAGTTTTCCAGGCCGGTCCGAGAGTTTGTCTTGGGAAAGAAATGGCTTTTATTCAAATGAAATATGTGGTGGCTTCGGTTCTGAGCCGGTTTCAGCTGGTACCGGTTCGTTCAGAGCCGCCGGTTTTCGTGCCTCTGTTGACGGCTTACATGGCCGGTGGGTTTAATGTTAGGGTTCGTCGGGTGGTGCAAAAGTAAAGAATGTGATGTTTGTTTGGCTATTTTTGCTATAGCTTCACAATTTAAATGAAAGCATATAATAGATTGATATCTCTATGCTGTAATTTTTTTTGTGTGAAGCATGGCAATACAAAAATTAATATAAATATTTTGTTCGTATATATCGTATCATAGTGACATAATTTCGTTTTAATAATGTACCAAAATATGGATACGAAAAGGTGTTCGATTCCGGTGTCAACACAATATAATTTGTTTTTCAGGTTTAGGTACAAAAGGGACACAATTAGACTGATTTTCCAAATTCAATTACTTAATGCACTGGTTAAAATTTAAACTTAAATTTTACTTAAAAAATTTAGTGTCTGATCACTCTACTATACCGACTTAACGTTGGTATTTTTAAGAATATTAGTACATCATGGATAGACTTTTTTAAACTATTGGATTAACAAAATTCAGGTTTTAGCTGATTGACTAAGTGAGATATTTGCCTCGTTTGATTTACTTAGGTAACATATTCTTTTCCTTTTCCTTTTCGTGTGAAACTGTCAAAGAAGTTGACTCTTAGTTTAGAAAAAAATGGTATATTTTATTTAATAAAGTGGTTTGTTTGTTAATTTGCCTCAATAGTTTTACAATTCATAATATTCCTCCCATAAACCGTAATTTTCACAAATGTGGTCCAAATGTCAATTTATGTTAGTTTTTAGACATAATAAGCACGTGCAATGTACGTGTATGTTAGATTTTCAAATTGAGGGGGAAAATTACACAATCAAAATCTGATTTTGAAAGGGCAATTTGGATTTATGTTAACACTTTATAGGAAGATTAACACTTGAAGGTGCAGACATTTCCTTCCAAATCAAAATTTGACATTGTAATTTTCTCTCCAATTTGGAGAACTAATATGCACGAAGGCTGCACATGTTTATTCTGTCCAAAAACCAACATAAATTGACATCTAGGACCACATTTACAGAAAATTACACGTTATGAAATGAATATTGCGAATTGTGAAATTGTTGGGACAAAATTAACGAATGAACCATTTATGGGACCAAATTTGCAATTATCTCATTAGTTTAGCTATATTTTAAAAAGTACTTATTCGACTTTATTATAAATCAATATCTCGATCCTAAATAATGAACAAGATGTGAAATGTGATATATATGATACTGAAGATCTGAATCCCAATAGGCAATAGCTATTCAGCTCTACATCTCATCAACTGCTTAACCAAAATCGTCCAATTTTTCTTCCAGGTGGGCTCCTCAAACTCTTAACCAAAGTATTTCACAAATTTCAGTTTATATTTAAGGGAAAAAAAATTGTAACCTGTCCTCTAGTATGGTACTTTTCGGACCAAGTCCAAAATTTTATTTGTACAAATGAATTTTACGAAAAATACGAATTATTATGCATGTATGAATACACCTACAAGGCTAAAACAAACGCCGTGTAGTGTTGTACGGTGGCGGATACCGATATATATAACTACACGGCGGCAAATACCGATACCAGATACTTATCTAATGTTAAATATTGAAAAATAATTTGTTTGGATATCATCGTATCTGTATTATCTCGTATCCATATCATCATGTTCATGGATCACAACTTGCCATCTTAGATTACAGTTTTAGAGACTAAAGTACTCGAAATATTCAGATTAATACTGATTAGAGTATTAATCTGTTTGTACTTTGAATCTTCAATTGACAAATAAGGTGATTGACTTTCCGAAGAAAATCGGATAAATAATTTTAGCAATACTTCGCTGGAGGTCATAAAGTTTAGACAGCTGTATACCCAAATAAAAAAGAAAGAAAAACTAGATTGGTTAGTCTAATTAAGTTACAACTTCTTTCAGCTTTTAAGCTGCAAAAGCTAAAAGTTTGAAGTCGGCAACGAGGCGGCTTTTAATAGCTTTTGAGGTGAACATGAAATTACTGCGCCGATTCGGGACTGCTGATTCAGAAGCTGAAAAGTGTGACTAGATTCTTGTCACACTCACATATATTCCTGCCTGGATTCAAGGATCTTTTCAAGCTCAAGCGGTACATAAACGCCCAACTTTTCGTCCTTTCCCAAAAAGTTGCATGCCGCGGCGTGTATATATTTCTTTGTTTTTTTGGACTCGGACACTACCGATCGAGACCCAATTGAAAACGATCATTTCAAACTGCGTTCATATATGCCGCAATTGTATCCCAAGAAATGCCAAGTCGTGCTTGAATTAAAGAATTTAAAGTTGGAAATTTCCGACTCCATTGATTTTGACAATGAATTTCAATTCTTAAGCTCATATATTTGCATTAGTTTGGACGATTTCGATCTTTCGTTCACAATTGTGTAATATTAGAAAAAAGAGTAGAAGCAATAAAAATTATGATTGGAAACAAATATACAGATTTCTTATAATTTATCTTCATTGTCCATTAAAACACATATTGTGCATTGATTTGTATAAGAAAGGAGTAACCAATACCTCATTGTAGCAAAATATTTACAGACTATTATTTGTAATAAGGATAATTACGTTAAGATACTCTGATGTTGGAAAATTACGGAATCCTATTAAATTATTGCGTCAGTTACAAGATGTCGTTTACAAAAAATATCCTAAAAACTTGTAAACTATGATTTTTCTGGGGTATTATACATACATTTCATGTTTCTAGGGGTAATGTAAGATTTTAACCGACCAGGGATTATTTGCAATTTTTCAAAATTTCAGGACGTTTTCAGAAAAAAGACCAAATCTCAAGGAGTTTTTCGTAATCATCCCTAAATAATTTCCGTTACATCCATTAGGTGTGGTTGCATAGATTACAGGGTGAAAGTACTCTTTTTTTGTCAAGGACAATTACAGTTCAGGATATTTTATTCAAATCTCACGGTGTGTTTGTGTTTGTGTAATTAAACCAAACCTCAAGAGTTAAGGATAAGTGAGTGTAAGTATCCTTATGCTAACAAAACTTCCAATTTATCTTTATCTCCCAAAGGGAAAAAAAAAAGGTTATTTCAAGTCAAGGTTTTAAATCTTCCAAGGAGTTAATCCAAGTTTTGAACCTAATAAAACACATAATATCAATGTGAAGAAACAGAATCAAATACAACAGGCTCGAAATAACTAAAAAGTTTCCATAAACATGCAGAGAGAGCTAAGATACATGCGCGAAGACAACGCCATCTCAAGGTTGAGCAGCTTCCAGAAGCTTCTCATACACCTGTCTGGCTGTTAAATCCTCCACCTGATTTAGATTAGACAAATAATACTCATATATTCAATAACAATTTATGAAATTTAAGGGCATTAATTGGACACATACAAAAGCAAGTGTCAAAACATACCACAAGCAGCTTTGATTTGTTATTCCAACCTCTTTGAAGAGTCATTTGGCTCAATTTCAGACCCAATACCTGTTTCAAAAATTGTTTACCAGTTAGTGAGTGAGATACAAACCTGGAAAAGTGTGCTAAAATTAACAACTTTTAAAGAATGGAATATATTTTGCGTACTTTTCCCATAAACTCTAAAAGCTCATTGTTGGCTTCTCCTCGAGCTGCAGGTGCTGCTACAGTAACTCGAACGTCATCAGCATTTACTCCTGGAATAAGTTAACAAACAAGATTTTTAACAATGAACATATATAAATTCTTTTTCCATTATAATAACATACAGTAATGTCAAATTCAAACAAGCATCCATAAAACAGGCAAATCCATTATGAGAGAGAATCAACAAGCAACAACAATAACTTTTTTTGCCATTGCAAACCCTAGTTTGGTAAATTTTAACAGTAAAAACTGATCATAAGCATATTCATTACTTGTAATTGCTGATCGTTGTGCACGATCTTCCACTTCAATGGCTACTTGCACAAGCCCTCCTTCTAATTGTGATATGCAGGGTGGGACAGGAGCATCCTACACCATATTGTGAAGATCAAATTATAACCTACCAAAGCAATTATCTAAATCATAGAATGCTAAAAAATTGCATTTTATAAAAGTGAGGGATTTAATAAACTTAAAATTTGGTACCTGTGGATTTGTTTCAGCAGCAATTGTACTTAACCCACCATCAACAATATAGATGAAAGAAGCAGATTCCAGATCTTCCTCAGAACGATAGCAAACAAAGAGCTCACATCCCACACAATTCATTCGGTGCTGCTTTTCTAATTTTCCTTCACCACTGCATTAAAAAGAGCAACACAATCAAGATCATTAAAAGCAGTGAAATTTAGATCAGATGCTATACTATATTGGAAAGGAGACTAATTCTCTATATGTTTGTCAATTACTAACAGCTAAAAGAACCTCCAAACAAGTTTTTAATGCTATCTTCAAGTAACTGTTCACGTATGAAATATTTCTCAAGATATAACTGCACGTTAGAGCATAAGTAACAGAGAACTACCGTTTTAAGAGGACCTTTCCTGCTTCGCTAGTGTTCAGCCTTGCAAGATGCTTCTGCTTGTCCAAAACATACGCCTTGTCCGTTTTTCTTTTGGGCATTTTCTGCAATTGTGTATCTACAAATACACATTAGTGCATATAATAGGAGATATAAAACATTGCAAAACATTGAAGAATTACTATAATTTGGTCACTTGGAATAAGATAATCTACTATTGCTTCCTCTAATTCCCATCAAATAAGAGTTATTTCAGAAGCAAAAGGGAGGGTTGTCTACTTATACGTACAATAGCAAATTGGCGATTACAACTTCCACGCAATAGACCATTTATCAGCTCGGTTTCAATTTTCATGAGAGAAATGCAAACTTAAACAATAATAAGCAATCTAATGAATAATCACAATTTCCTCCATACATCTTCAGCTTTCTACAGACTAGAGATTACTAATTTAGTCGGGTGTACCATTTATTTTAGATTCCTTGACAATTAGTTAAGGAAATTCATTACCATCTATATCTAAAATCCACTAATCATTTATTCCTCAATTTCTCAATCCCAATAGACGGAGCAGCAGGAGTCCCCCCTTAAAATTTGTGTCCATTGAGTTTTTTCCAGTCAGTTTTAAAATCCTTTATTTTAGTGTATAAAGTTAAGGGTCAATTAGAAACAACCCTCTGAGATTTTGCACCGTTTATGGAAAACACCCTGAAACCTTGAGGTTTATGAAAAACGCCCTGAGGTTTGGCAAATCATAAAGAAAAACAGCCTCAAACCGACGGAAAATCGTTGACTCAAGGTTTCAAGGGTGCTTTTCATAAGCGATGCAAACCTCAGGGTTTTTCTGTAATTATTCCTAAATTAATAATATCTGGGCCCCTAAAATTTCCTGGCTCTGTCCCTGTCAATCCCCACTACAAAGAAAGGGGTTACCATGCCCTTTTTAACGAAAAAGAACTGAGAATCAGATTGTAACCTAACAAATCCTCATGGATTAATCTGTACTGTTCACATATTCACCTCATAATTCTGATTAAGCATACATCACTTCAGTTCATTTATACGACAAAACGCACTCAGAAAGCTAGATAAGTTTCTGAAACAATCTCGAATAAATAATCTATTCTTCAGCTATCAAACAACCTATATGAAACAACAACCATGAAATTCAACTAAGAATGCACCAATAACTGAGTACGAGAATCTGCCTCTAATAAAAACACATAAAATTCACAAAATAATTAAACCCCAGAGCAGGAAAGTACAACGTCTGTTGCAGAATGTACAATAAAGCACGAACTGAGGGTAAAAAGTAAATTACCGGTGATGAGGACATGAGAACCGCAATGCTTGCAGTAGTAGACGAAGAGGTCGGAGTCGGGACCTTCCGGCAAAGCGTCCTCGCTCGAATACGTATGCGTCGTTCGCTTCGGCATTTCTCAGCTCTATCTGTGTGAACACAGTAATATATCAATATATGGAGCTATATATGTAGCAGTATGGCCCGTATCTATATATATATATTCTTCGTCGGCGACCAATCGGCAAACCCAGAAAGGCGATAAAGTATTTCTTGAGTTGCAACGAAATGGAGAATTTGGGTTTTACAAATATATGCACATGAAAATGCCAGTTCTAACCTTAGGATGGATGTTTGGTGCAAATTCAAATATGTGGATTTATTTTCTACTTAGGTTTGGAAATAGCGAGGGGAAAAGTTACATTACAAGTTGGAAGTTAAGAAAATTTGCTTTTAACTACAAATTGTGATTCCTTTTGTCAAAATATTACACCTACACCTAACACAACTAAATTTTGATAGAACTGTCTTTTGTAATTATGAAACTCCTGTGGAGTGTGAGTATAATATTTTGACTAAGAGAATTACCATTTATAGTTTGGCAAACTCATTTGAGATCCAAATGTAACATTTTTTTCTCTCTAATATTCTCTTTCATGACATTGCAGTTATTAAGTTTTCTGGCAAAAAGTTAAATCTCTAGTAAAGCATCAAAATGTAATTAAAGTCGTTCATAGTGCATACTAACAATAAGCACATTACTTATCTAGTTATCTTTTGGGATTTTCTTGTTAAATCAAACTAAAATAGAAAAAATTATTTCAATGGGAACAAGGTTCTTTACAGAGTCGTGTATAATCTCGTCAGCTTGTAGAATCAAAGAATCATAGATGGCCTTTCATGGCTAAATGTGATTGTACAACAAGAATAATACGGACATGGATTAATTTGAGAAGAAAAGATAGAGCAAAACTATCCAATCGAGATACAGGTTGCTTGCACTTGATTCTTGAAAGTAGCCAAGTCTTGAGAGAGGAAAACAGAGATACAGATACCAGAAAGTCTTGAGCACTTTGGACTCTGTTGATCACAAGCCATTATTCTATTGCTGTTTCTGTTACATACATTCAACAAACTTAGTAGGTGTTTGAAAGAGCTTTTGATTTTGGGAAAGCTGAACTTGTAAAAGTGAGGAGTGTTTGGAGAAAAGTTCAGAAAAAAGAAGTTGAGTGTGTGGAAAGACAAGTTGAGAAGCATTTTTGTTACTACAAACAAACTTCCACTTATTTACAAGATAATCCAGAAGCTGGAAGCTGAAGCTAAAAGTGGTCCTTGACTGCTTCCAGCTTTTTGCTTATTTCTGCTTAAAATAAGCAGAAGTTAGTTTTCCAAACAGTCCCAAATTGCTTGGACAAAAAACAGAGCACAAAAGTGCTGCTTTTTTTTTTTTTAGAGTTTGCAACCAGTACCTAAAGTCAAGAAGAAAAAGAAAAGGAAAAGGAAAGAAAGGAAATTAAACAACAAAACCACCTGCAGGGACTCTCCATTCCCCAGGATAAAGGGCTACGCTTTTCAACTCCCAATACATCAGGAAGAGATCAATAACTGCCCTGAACCATTTCATTTAATTGGCACGCGAAGATTATCACAAACATTAACGAGGTCATTTAGTTTTCATGCGACTCCAAAGAACTTTTGATCAAAAGGCTGCACAAGGATGTTTGAGGGTTTTTCCGTTCAAAATTATGTTGAATAGTCCGAGTCCAAGGGATCACGATACGGCCCACTTCAACCAAGTAACAAAACAATGCTTCGAAAGGTGTTCTGGCAGATCCACCTGCAAAACCGTCATATGGTCAGAGATTAATCATGTAACTCATATTCGAGCATTTTACATATATACCAGTTATACAATAGAGCATGTGTCGCTGTGTTTGTATTTGCATTGTGTTATTTGGGTACTTATTGTGTGTGTGTGTGTGTGTGTGTGTAAGTGAGAGAGAGAGAGAGAGAGAGAGAGAGAGAGAGAGAGAGAGAGAGAATAGAATCAGTATTCTATTTGTTTTGTATGTGTCCAAGTGTCATTGTGATTGTACTTGTAATGTGTGTTGATTTATTGTGTATTTGTATATGTGCCGAACTGTATGACATTTTTTAAGTGTTCTATGATTTTAATCATCTCAATTTTCTTCACATAACAAAGGTCTAAATGAAAAATTCCTGGGATAAATACTAGCAATGAGGAATATCATAAGCTTGTTTCTCTCTAAATGTTTACCTATAAAAGCAAATCAAACTATTTGGCAACATTTATGAGCACGCAAGCAGGTATACACATCAACCATATAGATCACATAAAATTCTCAATATGTGAAGATTCAAAGAAAATTTGCAGAAATAGGCAGCAAACTTACACTGCTCCATGTAGAAGAATAGCCATCAGTAGAGAGCAACCAATCACCTGCCTTAGATTGAAGATCTATCCTGTTTTCTGATAAATCAAAATCAACCAACTCGTCCTCAAAACTTTCATCATGATCAAAATTCCGTTTTCTCTTCTTTTTATGTTTTCTATGTTTCTTGTGCTTACGCCTCACCGAAGATCTTCCGTCATAATCCGATCCACATTCTTCAGAAAACTCATCATCTTGTAGCAAAGCATATTTATCAGACTTGCGAAATTTTATCCCATTCCTGATAAATAGAGATTCCCACGACTCAGGAGTACGAAATTCTTCTGATAGCCTAAAATATATAGCCCAAGACTGCAAACCCAACCTTTTTATGGATTCTAATGGTTTCCTCTTTTGCCCTTCTTGAATTATCAGTGCCAAATCATTGACGGAGTTGGATGATTCACAGAGTCGAAGAACCAAATTCTTTATCTTTTCTTTTTCTTCCTCACTCCCTTCTTCCTGAACGAGACGCATGAGCTGGCGAGCTTGATTAGTAACAGCATTCAGTAGAAGAAGCTGATCTATTCTACTAGAATCCGAGTATTTTAAAAGTATAACCTCCAGCCATTCAGATGAATTGTCAAACCCTAATGACTCTGATTTTGGTTTAAGGTATTTTGGTAATAAGTCAAGGAAAAGATGCAAATCATGCTCATCAAGAATGATTAGAAGGTGATGGCATAAGAATGAGAAAGATTGCTCCATAAGGAATTCCTCTATAACATCCGATACTCCATCAACTTCCTCCTTATACATCAAGTCAGTAAACAATTTAATAAAGTATTTTGTATCAATCAAGAAAATATCTCCATCCTTTAATGATTCAGAAAACTCATGGGAAGACCAAAAATCTGGGACGTACTCGAGAAAATTCTCAACTGTTCGCTGGACATCCAAATCGAGGAAATAATGGGGCTTTGTAGCTACCATTGCTGGTGATTGGCCATGTTTACCTTTCCACACAAGCTCCTCCCAACAAATATCTCGGTTTACAAAAGCAAATTGGGACAATGCCTTAGCACCCTTCCCATGCTCCAAGTCAGCACTGCTGGAAAAATTGGAAAACCACTGCATTATACGCCTTGAATTTCCTGTAAAGATAAAAGTTTATTAATATAAAGAATAGAAGCCAATGCAGAAATACCAAGCATCACATAGTGAAGCAACTTTCATATATTCGTGGAGCAAATATATAACTCAACAAATGAAAACTTTCACGAATTCAAGTCTAGAAAAGTGGAATGTTGGGTAAGATTTTCGACAATGGTTCATAAGTTTATAATTTTAACTTTGAACTTCGAAAAATATAACTATTAACTTTCTGTGGTCAGCCCACCAATTGTAGAGTAGTATATCATCCAAAACTAATCAATCTACTCGTAAAAGTAACCGCTCAATTACTTAGAAACAGCTACATGCATAGGTACTAGATGAAGGATATTAAACCTCACTTACCAATCCATGGGAAGCACTAATTGCAAAACAAATCTAGCACTTGCCTTTAAAAAAGCTCTCCAGCTTGTGGCTTTTTTTCGCTATTATAGGCCCCAGTTTCTGTGGTTGCGTCTCAAATATCAATTGCAGAAGTTGTGAAGCTAAGTGTTTCTTAGTTGGCTTGGATCTCAATAGGGTCACAAATAGATCCCTTTGGCGACGGGGGCTAATGGAGGTTATGCCTGAAAGGGTGTTAGAAAGCCAAAGTCGAGCTTCAGATCTTCCTCCTGATGACATAAGTGACCAGATAACAGATTCCAATTCAGCAAGAAGAAATGCTCTTCTCTTCTGAGATTCATCATTCCCATTGCTGTAACCCCAAGTGGGCTCACATAGAAACAACTGAAGCATTTCTGGAGCATCAAATTTACCAAAGCAGAAGATTAGCAAAAATTTGATTACAAATAAAGAACATATATCTATCTCCAAGCTAATCCACCCAACAATAGCAGCATACTTCTCAAGTAAAGCATGACATGTGCATAGATTTTTAGGAAATAATCTCATCAAAAATCTAATAAAAGATTATTCGGAATCCCCAATGCCTAATAATACTCTGCAATGCTCGGAGTACAGTTTTGAACTGCAAGTATAACTTGTGTATACTCTCTCAAGTACGCGGGAACAATTTACTTGTGAGTTGCAGAGAGATAGTAAATCCAACATGATAATTTCGAGAAATCTCAAGGGCTTCAACTTTGAATTACCAAATGAGAATCTCCAGATACAACTATCAACTAAATAGTTTCACCTTCATTTTCCCCTTCAATATACTAGCTCCTGCATATTTCTTTTCCAGGGTTCATCATTAATTATCATTCGAACACTGTTTATCAGCTTTAGAAACATATAATTCGTTATAATCCTTAATAAACATTTCGACACTGAAAAAGTATCTAAAAACGAGAATTGAAACAAGATAAGCTAAAACTCAAACATATACCTGAAATCTGCAACACCTTATTCAAAAAGAATTGCTCGGATTTAGGGTGGAAAAATGATTAAATCGCTTGTCAGGCTTTACTCTGGATGTTTCGTTTCTTTGTTCTTAGTTCCCGTTGTTCAAACTTGAAATAGCGATCACTATAATTTGGGCCGGTTTTTGTTTTGTAATTAATTGGGCCAATTTTTCTAAATTTTGTTTGAGAGAGGGACCAATTTACTTTTGAGAAAATTAGGGGAGGGACCGAGTCATATATTTTTTTTTTCTTAAAAAAATAACCTATTTTGTAAAGTAAAATACAGACCCATTAGAATAAAAAGACTTATTTTGGTACCAAAAGATTAAAATACCTTTAAAAACTCAAATATTATAAGGAAAACCAAATGTTTCCCTCCAACTTACCTTGAGAACTGCAGGAGTTGTAGGCAGTTGAAGAAAGTAAAGCTGTAAAATTAATATATTAATAAAGTTAAATACTTAATTCGACCAAATCAAATCATGGTTAAGAATTTAAAAAAAAAAAAAAAAAAAAAACTTCATTTTAAAACATGAATATCAAGTTTATAAAGTAAAATAAGATATATTATAAATTTGAGGTACACAAAATGAGAATTTTGTGACCCATGTGACAATTAACATATTACATCTAAATATCACATGGTTTAGTAAAATTATATTTTAGTCAGTGAATTTCGATATATTATAAAATAGACCTTCACGTATACATTGAATTTCAAGATAACGGCGAGTTGAAATTTACTAGAATGTTCCTAACTTTCCATTTGTTATAATTACCAAACTAAAAATTTCACAAATTAGTCTTTGAACTATAGAAAGATGTAGCAAAACGATCAATCAGGTACAACACGTCAACAAATAAGTCATTCGGAGTATAATTGTCCTAAAAATGTGTTACCACCATTCTAATTATTTTTATTTTAAAAAAATAAATTATTAATAACTAACCTAACAAAACAGTAGCAGAGACTAATAACGGGGACTATTTTATAATACATCGAAAGTCTCAACCTAAAATATAATCTCACTAAATCACGAGGTAGTTAGATGTAATATGCCCATATAATCTCGGACTATTTTATATATATAGATTTACATACCTGAATAAAAAAGTCGATTTGATAAAGAAGTTGTTATTTACCCTCATCAAATGTTAATTGCACTCCAAATTTATGATAAATGACAATAATATCATTCATTCTTTAATGTTAACATATTCTATTTTATTGTTTTGTCAAGATTTCTAACTTATTTTTATCAATTTAGTTTTCACACTTTTTGTTAAACATGCCATCGTTTTCTTTTTCCGTAAATTCAAAATTTTTTATTATTTTTTTAAATTTTGTTAGAATTTAAGATAGAATAAGTATTTAAAATCTTACTAACTCATCAATGTTTCATTTATTTTATACTCTTTTTCTTATTGAATCTATTATTTCTGATTTTTTGTTTCCAAATAAAAATCAAGTTGTTTATTATTATTTTGGAATTTTGTACATTAAGACACATAATGGTATATTACAATTTATATATTTATAAGTTTTTATTATCTATTGATTTTTTTATGGAAATTATTTTTAAAGTATAAAATATTAAAAGTTAACTCATTGGTTGAAATTTATTTTAGTTTTCTTAAGTTATATAAATAATTATATTAGGTGAATTGATATTTATAATTCTAAAAAGGCCCAAAATATATTTATTGAATATATTCTATCACAAATTCTAACAAAATTAAAAAAAATAATAAATTTTTTGAGTTTATGGAAAAAGGAAAAAATTGTATGTTTAAAAAAAAGTGTGAAAATAAGGGATAAGAATAGGTTATTTGATTGAATTCAAGAGATTGAGAGTAAGATTGCGAGTTTGTCACATTTTAAAAAATAAAGGAATAATTACACTCATATATTCTTGAAGTTTGGAAAATTATAGAAACATATCCTAAATAGTGAATCCTAACTGCCTTTAGAGAACATTGATAAAAAAAGCACTTTCGCACAATGTTCTTGGTTTTTTTCTGCTGAAAAAATATATATATAAAATTAGCTTTATCGCATGGATATCCCCGAAATCCGTTCAACTACCTAAAGGATTTAATGGAAATTCTTTGACAGTATAAGTTTATGTAATTTTCCAAACCTAAGATAGGTGAGTATAACTATCCCAAAAAAAAAATAACCAGGCAGAAAACAAGTCAGTTCAGGAAAGATGTATCCGGACAAGAAGTTACCATTTATAAATAAGAAAATGGATAGCAAGACTCTTGTAAACTCATATGTTATTTACCTAAAAATCCAAAAATGCCTCACCATTGATCCAAAGGTTGTGAACTTCTAATCTTTATTCCATGAACAATAGATAGAAACTGTAACATCTTTATTTTCAGAGTGCATTTCTTTTATTTGTAAAGCCGAATAGAAAAGAGACCTGCTGCAATCAACCACCTCTATCATTTGTAGATGTGAGACTGAGATATCACCATGTTCTAAAGGGATCTGTCGCAGTTTGTAACAGTGCCTAATAATCAGGTTTGTCAACATTGAGAAGCTGGAGCTACCAGAGACAAATGTCCAGTTCTCCAAATCCATGTCTTCCAATAGTAGGAGACCTAGCTTGGGGAATTCCTCTGTCTTCACTTCCCACTCAGGGCCTTGGAAGGCACAGCTTCGCAATTCGAGACTTTCAAGGTTTGGCAGTGCGCCAATTACCTTTGTATACTCCCATGGAAATCCACATCCGGACAAATTTAAAACTTTAAGTTCAGAAGGGAAAGACGGAATGGAAGAAGGAACAACTCGAAGAGACCCCACGTCAGGATAGATAACATAGCATTCAAAAGAAAGGAGCTGACGGACAATGTGAAGATGACTAAAGAAACTCAATGATTCATCCTCATCTAACGATTCTATCTGAACTTTGAGATGGCTAAGCCCTATCAGTCTTTTAAGAATCTGTGGTGTACAGGTGTGAGCACCCACATCTTGAAGTGTTAAAAGATTTTCTAGGAAAAGATCAGTATTTGCTGGAATATCTGGCAGTGGCATGTCACTTCCTGAAACACAAACAAGCCACAATTCTTTCATATTCCAAATTTCCACAGGAAGATATGAAGGAGATTTAGATTTTTTCACACTGTGATGGCGTTCAACAATCAACACTTGAAGGTTACAAAGATTGGACACGGCTGCCGGGAGTTGTCCATCATAGTTGACACAAAGGTATGTCAAGTGAATTAATTGAAGAATTTTGGATGGGAAAGTGTAGAAGCAAATTTTTGAAGTACTGAGTACCTTGAGTAGCTTGAAATCTTCTAACCACACCCGCAATGGATATTGATGTTTTGGACCCATATAAAGAAGAGAACGCACAGTTGAAATGGATGTCTTTGATTTAGAATACTCGGGTAGATCTTTGATGACAAACGGGACAATGTTCTTATGGATGCACAATTTGCGATGCCGATTATATTTACTGCACTCATTATTTATGACAAGGAAGAACTTCTCCTCCGTAGCTTTCCTCACACAGAAATCATGAAAGACTTCTTCATAAATTTTGACAAAAGTTCTGGATTCCATCTCTGCATACCAAAAAACAAGACCTCTTCTAATAAGTTGCACAACACAATTCCTGATGATCTTTCTCTCTGGTTCTTTTGAGATTGTATACTTGTTACTCGTTTCAGTAAATCCTTCTGTAACACATAGCTCAACAAAGCTTTGGATTTCGATGTCTTTATTATATCTAACAGTTGCCATATAGAGAAGGCATGCTTTACAATGTTGAGGCAAGTGCTTGTAAGTGAGAGCTACTAATGCTTCTACGAGGTCGACATAATTAACACATGCACTAATTGAAGATAATACTATCTCCCAGTACTCTGCATTCAGCTCCGCACACAAGAGTAGTCTTCCAACAATAACGACTGCATGAGGGAGTCCTCTGCAACTTTTGGCAATATCCTCTGCAATAACCACAAATTTCTGATTAGGAGATGCTTCACTATCGAAGACTATCTTCTCAAGCAAAACCAATGTGTCCCCAGCACTCAGGCGACCCAATGGATGAGGATGACCAACAACAAGAGCTAAACCTTCATTCCTAGTTATTAGCAAGATTCGACTTCCATTATGGTAATCAGGGAATAATTCTTTCAAATCATTCCAGACTGCAACTTCCCGTATGTTATCCAAACAAACGAAATACCTCTTATGCTTTACATAGTTATAGAAAAGCTTTGCCAATTCGTCATCACTCTTTTGAAGCATTCCATCTCCCCGATCTTTGGAGTATCCTAAAAGACGAAACAACACATCTCGTTTCGTGTATTTAGTAGGTACCATAATCCCCGAAACATAAACAAAGTGCCCCTTTGCCATTTGATTGCTAAATATCCATTTAGCGAGAGTCGTCTTACCCATTCCAGCAATCCCAACTATTGGGATAACTTGGAGCGCCTCAGATCCATTCACCAATCGATCCGTGAGTTGAATGAAGTCTTTACAACGTCCCACTATTGGAGGCTCCTTTGTACAGTCAATGTCATCAGGCAATTTCCATACTGAGTTGCTTATTTTTCGGTTCAATGTCTGATGATTGAACTTGTCCGATGTCGTCTTTACGGTAAGGGAAGAAATATTTTGTATTACAGCTTACAAGTCTTCCAGGAGGCTCTGATTAGTTCCAGCTCCTTGTGAGAGAAAGTGAAATGATATTTCAGAATCAATCACGTCTTCGGCTTCATAAATCGCATCTCTAATTGCGCTTTCAAATTCACTTTTAACATCTCTGTTCTCAACAAGAAATTTTTTCAAGGAATCGACTCCCGTGCGGATAATTTCGATCTGGGACTTTGGGTAATTAGGAGAATTTGAGAATGGATCATCACAAAGCTGGAGCCGCCTTAGAGTATTTGAAAGAGAAACATCAGCAATATAAGCCATATCTCTGATCTATCTCCTCAAACAAATCACAACAAGATTGATTATTAAGCTCTCTGATCTAGATCTCCTCACACAAATCACAGCAGAAAATTAAGCTTGAGCTAGCTTATTTTCTTTTCTTCCTGAACTTTTGTATGCATGACAAAGTGAAATCAAGATATAAATCTTAATAGTTTCTGATGAGTTACAGAATATTAAATCACACAATTATTGTTATGGATGCAATCATCTTACCAAATGAGTTATAAAACAATATATCCCACAATTAATTTTTTTTTTGGGTCAACTGCTTATAGTGTTTAATAAAGTCTATGAGGTCTTCCGCAGTTTTCACACCTCACCTACAATTTCTTTTCCTGATAAATCATACCTCACCAACCATGGCCTTGGCCACTTTATTGCACGCAAATGGACTCTTTCCTAGATGGAGAATGGTGTGATCAAAATACACATTTTATATATCCTAAATTCATTTTACTTTTCTTTTCGGAAGAAAATATAATCTTCTAAAATAATTTTAATCCAAAATTATCATTTATTTTTAACCAATTATGGTATCTTCTTTTTTTTGCACAAAACCAATTATGATGTGATACAGACTATATCTCTATAATTATACAGTATATGAAATTAGGCCAAGTCTTTGCATCCTGTTAGATCCCATATAAAATTATATGTTAAATTGATTGGGACTTGGGACCCTTCTTAGAAAGTAATGTACCTTTGCTCTTAAAATATCCAAATTCTTATCACATTATTAATTAATCAATTATGTTGAATTTCCATGATAACAGCAATTTAGTTTTAGGCAGAATTACACATTTACCTCCTTAAACTATCAAAATGTGACATTTATTTTTATTTTACACAAATATCAAGTGTTCCAATTTATTAGTTTTTGATGAGGGCATAATGCACACAGTTTGAATTTGCTTCTGTAATATCATTTTCAAAATCTAATAAGGCCATAATTTGAGAAAAAATCTTTAATCAAATTCGGTACTTGCCTTTGAAAAAGTTCTCCAGCTTGTGGCTTTTCTTCGCCATTATAGGCCCCTGTTTCGGTGGTTGCATCTCAAATATCAATTGCAGATGTTGTGAAGCTAAGTGCTTCTTAGTTGGCTTGGACCTCAATAGGGTCAGAAACAGGTCCATTTGGTCTTGGTGACGGGGGGGACTAATCCAGCTTATGCCTGAAAGAGTGTCAGAAAGCCACAGCCGAGCTTCAGATCTTCCTCCAGAGGACATCAGTGACCAGATAACCGATCCCAATGCATCACGAAGAGATAACTTTCTCTTCTGAGATTCATCATTCCCATTGTTGTCACTCCAGGGAGGCTCACATAGAAACAACTGAAGCATTTCTGGAGTATCGAATTTACTGAAAGAGAACACAAATTTGATTACAAATAAAGAACATGTAACTATCTCCAAGCTAATCCATCCAACAATAGCAGCATGCTTCTCGAGTAAAGCATAAAATGCACAAAACTTTAGGAAATAATCTCATCTATAAAGAAATAAACGATTATTAGAAATCCCAGATGATTAACAATATTCCTTGACGCTCGGAGTTAAAGGTTTGAAGTCCGAGTATAACTTCTATACTTTCTCAAATATGCGGAAACAATTCACTTCTGAACTGCAAATAAATAATAAATCTAAACATGATAACAAAAATTCCCAAAAAATAATTTCGAGAAATTTCAAAGCTTAACTTTGATTACCAAATCTCCGAATACAACTATCATACTGAATAGTTTCACCTCCATTTTCCCCTCAATATACTAGCTCCTGCATATTTCTTTTCTAGAGTTCATCATTAATTATCACTCGAACACTGCTTATCAGCTCTAAAAACTTATGAATTCGTCATAATCCTTAATAAACATTTTGACACAGAAACAATACCTAAAAACAAAAATTGAAACAGATTAAGCAAAAATTCAAACTTATACCTGAAATTGCAAGACCTTGTTCAAATTTCTTTTTGCTCGCAATTTAGTATGGGAAATGGATTAAATCGCATGTCACTCTTTACTCGGGATGTTTATTTGTTCTCAGTTCCAGTTGTTTAAACTTGAACCGCGATCGCTCTAATTTGGGCCGGTTTTAATTTAATAATTAATTGGGCCAACTTTTCTTAATTTTATTTATTTATCCTAAACTCGTTGATGAATTGAGGCTTTGAGCACTAAATCGGTAAAGTTTCAATGTGATATTGAAAAGCTTCTATTTGATGTTAGTAAATGCAGTTTTAATTGGAAATTTTAAATTTCATAAGTTATAAATTCATCTTTAAAACTTTTTCAGGTTTCAGTTTACTTTTTACAATAATAAATAATTAGAAAGAAAAAAAAGAGTTAATGTTTAACCTATATATAATAGTATTATGATGCACAGACACAGATACCGATACAAGTCTAGAAATAAATTTAAATTATTATAATTTTGAAACTTGCATAGGATTAAATATAAATGTGCACATATAAAATAAATAAGAATTTCAATTTCAATTGTATATAAGATTGAGTGAAAATCTAAAATCCAGCTAGTTGTAATTAATTACAAAATAGCATAAATGAATTTCTTGTAAAGTGGCATTTGAAAAACATATAAACCAATTTCAATCTTGTATCTATTTGTTTTGGGAAAAATAAATTTAGAATTAGTAAACAAAAATTTATAACTTACTTTGACGCAATTAACCACTCCTATCTCAGGCGGCCTCCAGAGTCCAGACAGAGGACCTTTTGGATTCATATGCAACGAGAAGTTCTCAAATACATACGATTTAAAGTCAAAAAAATTGTCAATAATGCAAATGCATATATTAAATGCATTTAATATATACCACAAACAAATACTTAAAAGACTCACACAAATCATATTACAAAATGTATTAATCAACCAACGTTCAAATCAGAAACAACAAAGCAAAATTCGGCAAAGCCGAGGCATCTACGCAGGCTAAAGCTGTATGCCTAGTAGCACTGTTACCCTCCCGGATAACAAATAGAAACTTACAAGAAAAAGAGTACCAATATTCTGAGTTGTCTGGAGCTGGATGCAAAAGTTTTGTGATAAAGGCTCAAGCAATCACCTTCAACAATGCATTGATTGCAGCCGTTTCTTTCAGCTATCTAAGTCTCTTCCACAAATTTGGCATCCAATAAACCCGGCCGAACACAAGCAAGCCAATCCACCTCCCCCCGTCGAATTTCTAGCAATGATCCCGAGACCAATTTCATTTCTATCCGCAAAGCAGGCCCCATCAAAATTTATCTTAAAACAACCTAGCTGCAAGGTTTTTCGAATTGCCATCCAAATAGGCGTAGAGGAAAGAATCAACAAATCTTACCACTTCATCAGCTTTTGCCGGTTTTCCTTCCATGAGTCTTTTATTTCTGGTCCACCAAATCTCCCAAAGTGTCGTGAGAAATCTCCTAGAATTGTTCTTCAAACAGGCCCCAATAACACTGAGAATCCACTCGCGTGCTCCACCCCCGGTCAACTTGAGATCACCTGCCACCGAATTGGAGACAATCCCCAAACTTGCCTAGCAAATTAAAAGGGCACGTCAAAAAGACACATTGCATCCTTGCCTCCAGATTTTTTGCTTATTCATTTTTGATAGCCTCCTCTATGCTTTAACCTGAAATACCAATTAACACTTAAGCACAAATCAAGTCAGTTCAGGAAAGATGAATTCGGACAACATGTTACCATTTACAAATAAGAAAATGGATAGCCAGGCTCTTGTGAAAATCCCAAAATGCTTCCACGCTGATCCAAAGGTTGTGAACTTTTAATCTTTATCCCATGTACAATAGATATCAACTTTAATATCCGTATGTCCAGAGTGCATTTCTTTTATTTGCATTGCCGACTTGAAAAGGGACATGCTGCAATCCACCACCTCTATCATTTGTAGATGTGAGACTGAGATATCTCCAAATCCTAAAGGGATCTGTCGCAGTTTGTAACAGTGCCTAATAATCAGGTTTGTCAACATTGAGAAGCTCGAGCTTCCGGAGACGAATGTCCAGTTCTCTAAATCCATGTCTTCCAATAGTAGGAGGCTTAGGTTGGGGAATTCATTTGTCTTGACTTCCCACTCAGGGCCTTGGAAGGCACAGCTTTGCAATTTGAGGATGTCAAGGTTTGGCAGTGCGCCAATCACCCTCATATACTCCCAAGGAAATCCACATCCATACAAATTTAAATGTTTAAGATTAGAAGGGAAAGACGGAATGGAAGAGGGAACAACTTGAAAAGACCCGACGTCAGGATAGATAACATAGCATTCAAAAGCAAGGAGCTGACGGAGATTGTGAAGATGACTAAAGAAACTCAATGATTCATCCTCATCTAACGATTCTATCTTAACTTTGAGATGTCTAAGCTCTATCAATCTTTTAAGAATCTGCGGGGTACAGGTGTGAGCACCCACATTCTGAAGTATTAAAAGATTTTCTAGGAAAGGATCAGTATTTGTAGGAATATCTGGCAGGTCACTTCCTGAGACACAAACATACCTCAATTCTTTCATATTCCAAATTTCTGCTGGAAGATACAAAGGAGATTTAGACTTTTTCACATGGTGATAGCGTGTAACAACCAATAGTTGAAGGTTACAAAGATTGCACACGGCTGCCGGGAGTTGTCCATCATAGTTGACAGAAAGGTATGTCAAGTGAATTAATTGAAGAATTTTGGATGGGAAAGTGTAGAAGCGAATTTCTGAAGTACGTAGTACTCTGAGCAGCTTGAAATCTTCTAACCACAGCGGCAGTGGATATTGATGTTTTGGACCTATATAAAGAAGAGAACGCACAGTTGAAACCGATGTCTTTAATTTAGAATACTCGGGTAGATCTTTTATGACAAAGGGGACAATGTTCTTATGGATACACAATCGGCGATGCCGATTATATGTAATGTTCTCATTATCTATGACAAGGAAGAACTTCTCCTCCTCAGCTTTCCTCACAAAGAAATCATGAAATACTTCTTCTTCAATTTTGACAATCATACTGTATACGATCTCTGAATGAATACAAACAAGACCTCTTCTAAAAAGTTGCAAAACACAATCCGTGATGATCTCTCTACCTGGTTCCTTTGAGACTGTAGACTTGCTACTCGTTTCAGTAAATCCTTCTGTAACACATAGCCGAATGAGGTCTAGGATTGAGATGTCCTCATTATATGGGAAAGTTGCCATATAGAGAAGGCATGCTTTATAATGTTGAGGCAAGTGCTTGTAAGTGAGAGCTACTAATGCTTCTACGAGGTCGGCATAATTGACACATGCACTAATTGAAGATAATACTATCTCCCAGTACTCTGCATTCAGCTCCGCACACAAGAGTAGTCTTCCAACAATGACGACTGCAAGAGGAAGTCCTCTGCAACTCTTGGCAATATACTCTGCAATAACCAAAAATTGCCGATTAGGAGATGCTTCACTCTTGAAGACTATCTTCTCAAGCAAATCCAAGGTGTCCCAATCACTCAGGCGACCCAATGGATGAGGATGACCAACAACAAGAGCTAGACCTTCATATCTAGTAATTAGCAAGACTCGACTTCCATTATGGCAATCTGGGAATAATTCTTTCAAATCATTCCAGACTGCAACTTCCCGTATGTTATCCAAACAAAAGAAATACCTCTTATGCTTTAAATAGGTATAGACAAGCTTTGCCAATTCGTCATCGGTCTTTTGAAGCATTTCATCTCCCCAATTTTTTGAATATCCTAAAAGGCTCAACAACATCTTTCGTTTTGTGGATTTAGTAGATATTATAAACCCATCAACATAATCAAAGTGCTCCTTTATCCCTTTACAGCCAAGAAGCCATTTAGCGAGAGTCGTCTTACCCATTCCAGGAATCCCAACTAGTGGGATAACTTGGAGCGCCTCAGATCCGTTAAACAATCGATCCGCGAGTTGAATGAAGTCTTCATCACGTCCGACTATTGGAGGCTTCTTCGTACAGTTAATATCATCAGGCAATTTCCATACCGAGTTGCTTATTTTTCGGTTCAACATCTGATGGCTGAACTTGTCCGATGTCGCCTTTTCGGCAAGGGCAGTAATATTTTGGATTACTGTATCCAAGTCTTCCAAGAAGCTCTGATTGATTCCATCTTGAGAGAGATAGTGAAATGATATCTGGGAATCGATCACGTCTTGGGCTTCATAAATCGCATCTCTTATTGCACTTTCAAATTCACTTTTAACATCTCTGTTCTCGACAAGAAATTTTTTCAAGGAATCCAATCCTTTGCAAAGAGTTTCAATTTGGGACTTTGGGTAGTTAGGAGAATTTGAGAATGGATCATTACAAAGTTGGAGCTGCTGTAGAGTATTTGAAAGAGAAACAGCAGCAATATAAGCCATATCTTTGATCTCTCTCCTAACAAAAATCACAAGAAGATTATTAAGCTCTCTGATCTCTCCTCACGCAAATTACAGCAAAAAAGTAAGCTTGAACTAGCTTTTTTTTTCTCTTTTCTTCCTGAACTTTTGTATGACAAATTGAAATCAAGATATAAGTCTTAATAGTTTCTGATGAGTTAAAGAATATTAAATCACACAATTATTGTTATGGATGCAATCATCTTGCCAAATGAATTATAAAACAATAAATCCCACAATTAATTTTTTTTTTGGGTCAGCTGCTTATAGTGTTTAATAAAGTCTATGATGTCTGCTGCAGTTTTCACACCTCACCTACAATTTCTTTTCCTGATAAATCATACCTCACCAACCATAGGCCATAGCGTTGGCCACCTTATTGCACACAAATAGACTCTTTCTTAGATGGAGAATGGAGTGATCAAAATATACATTAATTTATATATCCTAAATCCATTTTCCTTTTCTTTTCAAAAGATTAAAATATAATCTTCTAAAATAATTTTTAATCCAAAATTATCATTTATTTAAAACCAATTATGATATCTTCTTTTTTTGGGACAAAACCAATTATGACGTGATACAGATTATATCTCGATAATTATAATATTTTTTTGAAGATAGTGTATGAAATTAGGCAAAGTCTTTGCATCCTATTAGATCCCATATAAAATTATATGTTTAATTGATTGGGACCTGGGACACTTTTTAGAAAATAATGTACCTTTGCTCTTAAAATAATCCAAATTCTTATCACATTATTAACTTATTTTAACTTATCCTAAATTTATTTAATAAATATACCGTAAAATATTAAATAGATATTTATAATTTTATGATAGTAGAGTTTAATCACATTATTTGATAGTATAGAAAAAGGAAAGGGTAGCACTAGATCTAAGAATTAAATATTTTTGCTTTTTCATGGAGCAACTAGGTTTGGAACATCTAAGAATATATGGGCTGGGCTAGTTTGAAAGATAGGCTAATTTACAAACTCAGTATGTGTTACCAACTGAGTCATGCTATATTGGTTCTGTCTCATGATTCCGCATTAGTTTCTCACAGACAGACTAGATAAGAAAGCGCTATGTCCTCCTCACATTGACCTAATTAATGTCGACTTTGCAACTTTAAAAATAATATCCATGACACATAATCTTCTGAACTTTTTCCTTTCACATTTACGTAATACGTAAGCGACTTTTGAAGCAGTCATTGGAGATTAAAAAATTAAGAATAGGCATTAGGCACTTGCTAAAAGATAAATTGTAATGGGGTGTGAAAGATGCAGGAGACTTCATGGACTTAATAAAATACTGTAATTTATTATTAAATAAGTCGTCGAAAACTACCGAGATTGACATTTTCACTACACTTTTGTCATTCAAAAGTTCAGAAAGATCAGAGATATGGCTTATGCTGCGGCTGTTTCTCTTTCGAAGACTCTAAGGAATCTCCAGCTTTGCGATGATCCATTCTCAAATTCTCCTAATTACCCAAAGTCCCAAATCGAAATTATCCACGAAAAAGTCGATTCTTTGAAACTTTTTCTCGTCCAAAACAGAGATGTTACAAGTGAATTTGAAAGCGCAATCAGAGAAGCGATTTATGAAGCTGAAGACGTGATCGATTCACAGATCTCAACTCAGTTCCTCTCACTAGAAGCTGAAATCAGTCAGAGCTTCTACGGAGACTTGGATACAGTAATACAAAAGTTTACTTCCCTTGTTGAAATGGCGACATCGGAGAAATTCACTGATCAGACTTTGAACCGAAAAATAAGCAACTCTGTATGGAAAAAGTTCGAGGAAATTGAGTGCAGAAAGAAATACCGCATAGTCGGACGCGACAAAGACCTGATTCAAGTCAAGGATCGACTGGTGATCGGATCCGAGGCCCTAGAAATTATCCCAATAGTTGGGATTGCCGGAATGGGTAAGACTACTTTAATTGATTGTGTTTGTGAGGATGAATTGATCAGGAAGCACTTCAATCGTTGCTGCGGGGTTGAGCTTATTAAATACAACAAAAGAGAGACATTGTTAAGTCTTTTAGGATACACAGAAAACATGGGAGATGAAATGCTCCAAAAGACAGATAAACAATTGGCAAAGCTTCTCTATAACTCCTTAAAACATGATAGGTATCTTGTTATTTTGGATAATGTTCGCGATGTTGTGATTTGGAATGATTTGAAAGAATTATTCCCAAATTACTATAACGGAAGTCGAATCCTGATAACAACCACGAATTTGGATGTTGCTCGTACGCTAGGCCTTCCTCATCGATTGGATCGCTTGAGGGACAAGGATAGCTTGACTCTGCTTCAAGACATAGTCCTCGATGACGATCCGTGTTCTAATCCCCAAATTGCAGTTATTGCGAAGGATATCGCCCGGAGTTGCAAAGGACTCCCTCATGCAGTAGTCATCACTGGAAGACTACTCTTGTGTGCGGAGATGACTGTAGAGTACTGGGAGATAGTATTGTCTTCGATTGATACATGTGACAACTATGTTGACCTCATGGAAGCTGTAGTATCTCTCACTTACAAGCACTTGCCTCGACAATTACAAACATGTTTCCTCTATATGGCGACTTGCCGGTTTAATCACAACTTCCATATGATAAAATTCATGAGACTATGCATTGCAGAAGGATTTATTGAGATAGACAATTCAGAAGCCATAGAGACAGATATTATCTTGACCTGTTTGGTGGAGCTTTGTGCGAGAGGTCTTGTTAATTTGTGTAATGAGGTAACCGGAAGCAGAAGGGGAACTTACAAAATTCGTGAAGAAGTCTTTCATAATTTTGCAGTGAGAAAAGCCGAGGAGGAGAAGTTCTTTCTTGTAATAAACAACGATACAGATTATGCCCGTCTCCTGGAGAATGAGTACGGTGCATATAATCATCAGCGTCGATTGTGCATATATAAGAACATTGTCCCCTTTGTCATGAGAGATTTGGATTATTCAAAGACATCTGTTTCAACTGTGCGTTCTCTTCTTTTTTGGGGTCCGAAATGTCGAAGTCCGTTGCGGTCGTGGTTGGAAGATTTCGAGCTGCTTAGGGTGCTCGATGCTCTCGAAATCCGCTTCTACACTTTCCCACTTGAAACTCTCCAGTTAGTTCACTTGAGGTGCCTTATTCTCACCTATAACGGAGAACTCCCGGCAGCAGTGTGCAAGCTTCGGAACCTCCAAGTCTTAATTGTGCGACGCTATCTCAGCGTGAAATGCTGTGGATCTCCTTCATATCTACCAATAGAAATTTGGACTATGAAAGAATTGAGACTACTCATGGTCATTGGAAGTGACTTGCCGGATATTCCTAGGATTCCTACAAGTAGCAATCATGTCCTAGAAAAACTTTCGACACTTCTAGATGTGGGAGCTCACAGTTTAACCCCGGGGACTCTTAAACGATTGATAAATCTTGAAAAAATTAGAGTTCGGATAGAATCGTTACACGAGGATGAATCATTGAGTTTCTTTAGTCATCTTCACATTCTCGGTCACCTCGTTTCTTTTGAATGCTATATCATCTATCCTGATGTCGGGTCTCTTCAAGTTGTTCCCCCTTCCATTCCGTCTTTCCCTTCTAATCTTAAACATTTAAATTTGTCCGGATGTGGATTTCCTTGGGAGTGTATTAGGGCGATTGCTGCATTGCCAAACCTTGAGAGTCTGAAATTGCAAAGCTGTGCCTTCCAAGGCCCTGAGTGGGAAGTGAAGACAAATGAATTCCCCAAGCTAAGTCTCCTACTGTTGGAAGACATGGATTTGGAGAACTGGACATTTGAGGGTAGCTTCAGCTTCCCAATGTTGAAGAGCTTAATTATTAGGCATTGTTACAAACTGCGACGGATTCCTTTAGAATTTGGAGGTATCTCTGCCTCATATCTTGAAATGATAGAGGTGGTCGATTGCAGCTTTTCCCTTTCCACATCGGCTATACAAATAAAACTTATGCACTCTGTATATAGAGATGTTCAAGTCTTTCTCTACTTTTCAGCGGTGGATTACTAGAAGTTCATCAAACTTGGGATCGTCGTCGAAGCATTAATTTCAGATTTTAAGGTAAATAACTTGTGAGTTATAATTACTGATGATTGATTTACAAGAGTTTTGCTATCCTACTACTTACTTATTTGTAAATGGAAATTAGTTCTTGTCAGGATTCACTTTTGATGAATTAACTTGATGATTTGTGCTCCAGTGATTTATTTTTTAAGATGCGATCGAATATGAGAATTAATTTCACAAAACTGGTTTGTGCGAATATGAAATCAGAGAATTAAAAAAGCAAGCGAAATAAAGAAAACACAATAGCTACTACATATATGCTTCTCAAAGTAAAGCATGACATGCACACACAGTTTGAACTTTGGACTTGCTTCCGCAATATCATTTTCAAAATCTAATAAAGCTAGCCATAATTGGAGAAAAAATCTTTAATGATCAAATTCGGTACTTGCCTCTGAAAAAGTTCTCCAGCTTGTGGCTTTTCTTCAAATATCGATCAATTGCAGAAGTTGTGAAGCTAATTAGTGCTTCTTAGTTGGCTTGGATATATCATATATCTCAATAGGGTCTGTCACAAACAATATTTCCCTTTGGGGACTAATGGATGGAGGCTATGCCTGAAGAAAGAGCACTGTTAGAAATTAAGCCAAAGCCGATCGAGCTTCAGATCTTCCTCCGGACGACATCGATGACCAGATAACCGATCGATCCATAGAAACTTATAAATTCGCTATAATCCTGGATGTTAAACATGCATCAATACAGAAAAATATCTAAAAATTAAAGTTAAAACAAAGCGATAAGCAAAAGTTCTAACATATACAACGCCAGCTTGTTAGACGATTTTGCATAACTATTTAGTGTTCATTCATTTTAATAATGATCCTAATTGTTTTATATTTTATTCCAATACTTATTTATATATGATCTTATTAGTAATTTTA
The DNA here is from genome assembly GCA_958496215.1 of Verbena officinalis. Lineage (NCBI taxonomy): Eukaryota > Viridiplantae > Streptophyta > Magnoliopsida > Lamiales > Verbenaceae > Verbena > Verbena officinalis. The sequence continues at coordinate 7,627,779 of OY292385.1, forward strand.
CTCAAATATTTGTACGTAGTATATATTTAATTTATTTAGTCACTTAACTAAGAAAATATTATTCGATCTGTAAACTGTCTAGAGTGTTACACTCCTCACTCGTATTAATTATTCAAATTAATAATTCTACTTATTAATCTAACCAAATTATGAGATTATTATTTATTTATAATTAAAATTATAAAATATATATATGGAATGTCACAGTATTATTATTAGAGGCTATTGATTTGGAGCACACAAAAATAAGCACATCAAGTATAAGATGAAAAAAAAAAGGAAATGGTAAAACTAAGACATTAACTTGAAACATATTGATATTTTAGTTTTTTAATTTGATAAATTATAATTTTACCCACTAATTATGATTTACTGGCCATTTTAATCGTGAATTTTTTTGGGTAATTTTAACCAATTTTAAGCCCCAATTTGAACATCAACGCAAGAATTCTCATCACGTGTTTGGTATGCGCGGCGAAAAAGTTAGTCTGGCCTGGCGTACCTGGGATATTATTTTCACGTTTTTGTATGCCATGTAAGAATTTCCTCCAATTCAGAAAAAAATTTATTATTAATTTAATTAATTTAATGACTCATATTCTAGGGGCATACAAAAATATGTCCCATCCAATTTATCGTAATCGATTAGGTACATGTTGGTTAACCTTATTCTGAAACACGGAAAAAAATCATTGGCTTATCAAATTTTCTATCGAGCCATGAAAAAAATTCAACAAAAGACAGAAACAAATCCACTATCTGTTTTACGTCAAGCAATACGTGGAGTAACTCACGATATCGCAGTAAAAGCAAGACGTGTGCGTGGATCGACTCATCAAGTTCCCATTAAAATAGGATCCACACAAGGAAAAGCACTTGTCATACGTTGGTTATTAGCGGCATCCCGAAAACGTCCGGGTCGAAATATGACTTTCAAATTAAGTTCAAAACCCTAGTCTATGTGCATCATTAAACAAGTTCAAGTTGGGAGAAATCATAAGTATACATGATTTTTGGAAAAAACAGATTTTTGCAAAATTTCATGTTCTGTTCTGAATTTTAAAAATTCATAATAAATCGAAAAAATCAACCTTTTGACCCGATTCAAAATCCTAAACTCAAGAAAAACGTATGAGAGATTTAATGACTCGATACTACATGATGAATTTTTTTTACAAGTCTCCAATACCTCATAGGTTTAAAACTTATGTTCTTGAAACACATAAAACACTACCCACGAGTCCCATAAAACCAAGCAACCACATAATCTATTTTCAAAAGCTGTGGTTGGCAGAAAGGAAAAAGTTTGTTTCCAAAACACTTTCACCTTTTACTTATGCAATTATAAGAAGCAAAATTGAAGAGCTCATAATAGCAAGTTATCTTAACAACATTGGCTAGCTTTCTTCGTGGGTAAGCATACGACCAAACTTCCAAAAAGTTGTTCTACTATTATAAGCTAGGCTGCCTTTTATTTGTTTCAACTTTCAATAGACATCCCGCCGTTGATATGGTCGACTATTTCCCCAACCAAATGCTCCTAATTTTGACAGGTCAAATTTCCAACTTCAAGAAAGTGCTTAAGAGCTCTTTACCGGGCCAATTTCCTTTTATGTCTTCTTCTGCTTTAACTCCCAAAGCACCATGAAATAATTCAAAACTCATCAACTTTTAACTCCTATTACCAGCTGCTTTTCCTGTTTTTCTAAAGAAACAATTCAGCCCCCACTAACAATCAAAAGCATCTTTAATTCTAGGGAGATTTACATCTACCATCCTCCAATTGTTATTTAATTACAAATAAGTTCTTCTTATTTTAAAAATTACAAAAATACCCCTCAAATTTCATTAATCATAGGATTTTGGCTATGTTCACACTACAAAAACCTCTTGTCTCTTGCAGACTATTAGTCTAAAAGTCAATGCAGTTCAAAGCTTAGTCGACGTCAGTCAAACTTCTATTTTTCATTTATTTACAAATTTAACATGAATAATGTAACATTGATGTCTTTTTTATAATTTATGAAACAAAAGTAACTAATTTGTGATTACACCAAACAGCAGGACAGTGGATGTAAACTGCCCTAATCTTTAATCTTTACTCAGCCATCTCTCTCTCTCTCACCATCCAAGTGTTATTTAAGACACGAAACCATATTCCCCATATTCATTTCCCTTCTCATTGCTTTAAACATTCAAAGCTACCATCTACTTCATCAATTTCAGAAATTCTTCAATCAGAAACTCAAAATAGGGGGAAAAAAACAAAAAAAAGAAAAAGAAAAAATGGATCCTCTGCCCTCATCCCCAACATACACACCTTCTTCAACAAAGCAAAGCAAGCCATCACCTCTTTACCAAATAGTATTACCAAAACAAGCAAGAAATCCACAATGTAGGACGCCTCCTGATTCATTTCTGTACAGCTTCAAGCTCAGATCACGAGAGCAACCAATTCTCAGAAGACCTCAAAGAACAAATCCAGCAGTATGGTTTGCAGCAATTTTGTGCATGATATTCAGCCTTCTTCTGATCTTCTTCGGCATAGCTACTTTAATCATATATGCTGCAGTTCAACCAAGAACTCCAATATTCGACACCCCACAAGCAACTCTATCTTCAATCTACTTCACTTCCCCGGAGTTTATTTACCACGACGTGACGTTTCTTGCTAATTTTTCAAACCCGAATAGGAAATTGAATGTTCGATTCGAGTACATGTTTGTTGAGCTCTATTTTTCTGAGAATTTGATAGGCAGTCAAGTTCTTCAGCCATTCAGTGAGAAACCTAGAGAAGCAAGATTCATGGCTGTTCATTTGGTATCGAGATTGCTTCATTTACCACCAAATCTTGCTTTGGAGCTTCAGAAGCAGGAACAGAGGAATCGGGTTGTGTACAATATTAAAGGAAAATTCAGAGTGAAAGTTATGATGGGATTAGTGCATTACTCCTATTGGCTGCACGGGGAATGCCAGTTGGAACTGACGAGTCCGCCTAATAGTTTCTTGATAACACACAGCTGCACAACTAAGAGATAATTAAAGAGCGATAATTACCAACTAATTGTCCCCGGGTTTTGAGGCTAATGAAAAAATTAACGGAAGATAGTGAACCTCAAGAGTTACTTCGTGAAAGAGATAGTAAACCTCACGTGGAAGTTAATAATTTCTGAAATCTTGAGGGTTTTCCATATTTAAGTCAAACCCTAGGGGCAGTTGGTAATTATGCCTAAAGAGGCAGGAATATGTGTTTTTCTTTTTTCCTTTTTCTTTGCCTCAATTGTTATCATACATTTAGTTTTAGTAGTACAAATGTTTTAGTGATGCAAAATTCTTTGGGATTGAATATAGATCAGCTTAAAGATGAAACGACAAAAAAACAACAGTTGTTTTTATGATTCTCATGACATTACTAATGATTAATGAAATGCATTTATTCACTATATAAACTTTATATCGTTTGTGCCAAGAAAAACATGGATTCTATCCATGCCTGTTTATGGATATTTAGTGATGTCAAATGTTGGGAAAATTAGATAGGTTTAGTGATGAAGTCAAAATATTAGTATTTAGTTTTCATTTGTCACGCTTTACTCTGGTGGAGGTTTCTTTGTTTTCGTTCCCGTTGTTTAAACTGGCTTGCCGGGTCACTCTAATTTGGGCCGGATTTTTTTGGATAATTAATTTGGGCCGTGCTTCTAAAGTATTTATCCCAAACTCGTCAATCGTGATGAATTGAGTACAAAATGTGTACAGTTTCTAAATTCTGGTCCGAGTATTATTAAAATTTTGGGCCGACCATATTTCTTGCTACAATTTGGAGCTTGTGGAAGGCTCGCAATCTTTGGGCCTGTTTGTTAATGAAATTAGGGTTCAAACGATGGAGAATTGTTTTTCTGAGAAAATGATTTGGGGAAGTTTTTTGTTAGCTAGGATTTTGACTCCCTAGCTCCAACGTATAGTCAGATGAATTGGGTGGGTTTAAGGAGGGCACAATTTTGTCACGAGAGGAGATAGATTTACCACCATCTCTTTACCGTAAGTGACTTGGGCTTAAATTTTTCGGAGAAAAGTAGTTGTGTTTGGTTTGTTTATTGAATGTTATATAATCAGTAATATTCGTATAGCAATGTTTATGGTGGAAAGGTTTATTATATGTTTAAAGCTGTCTAGAATATTTGTCTTCTTCCAATTTATTGCTAACTTAAAGTTTCGAATTAATTACACATACAATGTGGGGGCTTGGCTTCGTGTGTAGGTAGTTGGGAAGAGTAATGATATATGATGGTCCCAGGTCCGTTCTCCTCATTTTTTTCTCATGTCTTTTGCAGACCATAAAAGCAAATTTATGGACAATATGCTTCCATTATGGGGGGTCTTTCGGTAATATCCAAAATGGTGAGATATACACTAATGGCCATGTGATGAAGGCTGATAGATTTTATGGTATTTTTCGTAATAAATACTGTAAATCTAATGAAGTTATTTGTAATTAACCATCTTATAATCTCGCCCTTCCTCAAGTTAAATCCTGGCTCCGCCCCTATTCACACTCATGGAAACCTACGGGATGAAAAATGCAATTTTCCCTTCGGAGTTTTCCAATTTGCCCAAAAACAAAAGTATATACATCTACGTACCGACAATGCAAGTTGATTTCCACATCTTTCTGATCATTTTCCACTGTAGATTTGTCTTTAATATTCGTCACATGCTATACAATAGTTCTCTCTAGATTTTTTTGAAAGATATTTTCAAGAGTTCTCTCTAAATATCTGTTTCCAGATTTAATGAATGTAAATTGCCAAGTTATGGCTATATATATATATATATATATATACAGAGTATGCTAAACCTATTCAATTCCAGTAAGCATTTCATTTTCCAATTAAATGGCATTGCCTGATGGAATACAGTCCACTCAAGAGCTTCTTGATGCTCAAACTCATGTTTGGAACCACATTTTCAATTTCATCAACTCCATGTCTCTAAAATGTGCAATTCAACTCGGCATACCCGATATCATCCACAAACATGGCAAACCAATCACACTTTCAGAATTAACCAATGCACTCTCAATCAGCGAAGCAAAATCCCAATGTGTCGAGCGTCTAATGCGCATATTGGTCCATTCCAAGTTCTTCACCAAAGATGACGAGGAAGAAGCCAATTATTGGCTCACACCATCTTCTCGTCTCCTCTTGAGAGACGAGCCCTTTAGCTTGATGCCATTGGCACTATCCATGCTCGACCCAATTGTAATAGATCCATGGCATCAAGCGAGCAAATGGTTTCAAAATGACGATCCTACACCGGTTCAGACCACTTATGGGAGGCCAATATGGGAGGTACTCGCCGAGGAAACGACGCTCAATCAGTTCCTCAACGAGGGCTTGGCTACTGATTCGAGGTTGGTGGCAAGTGTAATTTTGAAAGACGATAATAGAAATGTTTTTGAGGGTTTGGGATCACTAGTGGATGTTGGAGGCGGCACAGGAATCATGGCCAAAGCTATTGCTGATGAATTCCCAAGCTTAAAATGTAGCCTGCTTGAACTTCCTCATGTTGTTGCTGACTTACAAGGGACTGACAACTTGACCTTTGTCGCCGGAGATATGTTTGCCTCAATTCCTCCTGCTGATGCTGTCTTCATGAAGGTAATCTAAATCTAACCAAATTAAATTCTATTCTAATTCGGACTTATAAATTTTATTTTCATAATTTAACAGTGGATAATGCATGATTGGCCTGACGAAGAGTGCATTAAAATATTGGTGAAATGCAAAGAAGCAATCCCTACCAAAGATAAGGGAGGAAAAGTTATTATGGTTGAGATGGTTTTGGATATCCAAAAGGATAATTATGAGGCTGTCGAAACTCAGCTCTTCTTCGATATGGTGGTGATGTTTCTGCCCGCAGGAAGAGAGAGAGCTGAGAAAGACTGGGCAAAGCTTTTTTTGGCTGCTGGATTTACAAGCTACAAAATTACTCCCGTCTTAGGACTTAGGTCCCTCATTGAAGTGTATCCATGATTATATATGTACTTAATTTCATAATGTAATTTGTTTTCAACTGGTCATTTTAATTAATAATGTGAATCACGAGTTCAGTTAATTGTAACTTCTAGAGCATCAGCCCAAATGCTTCTCAAACACCAATTATCAACACTACCGATGCTTCTCAGACTTCAACAATAAGTAATTCTACAATACGTGAAGGGATATCAAAACTCTTATACAATTTCAGGGAAGTTTGTGTAATTGTCTATAAAAAATAAAACAATCAGGCTGAAATTCGGACCACAACGAACTTTCCATTTATAAATACGTGAAGGGAGAGCAAAACTCTTATAAATCAATCATAAGTAATTGAAACTCATAAAGTTATTTACCTTAAAATCTGAACATGCTTGATGCTTCCACAATGATCCAAAGGTAGTGAACTTGTTCAACTCATCCCCTGAAGACTGAAGAATAGAGAGAAACTGTAACAACTTTATCATGTGCAGACAGCATTTCTTTTATTTGCATAGCCGAATTCACCAGGTGTATGCTGCAATCGATTACCTTTATGACTTCAAGACGTGAGACTGAATCTCCAAATCCTAAAGGGATTTGGTGCATTTTGTTACAGTGCCTAATATTCAGAAAAACCAACGCTGGGAAGCTGTTGCTATTGGGGACAATTGTCCAGTTCTCCAAGCCCATGTCTTCCAACACTAGGGAGATTAGTTTCGGAAATTCGTTCGTCTTCACTTCCCACTCGGGGCCGTGGTGGAAGGCATATCTTTTCAATTTGAGGAATTCAAGGTTTGGCAATTCAGCAATAACTCTCATATACTCCCACGGAAATCCACATCCTGACAAATCTAATTGTTTTAGTTGAGATGGGAAAGATGGAATGCAAGAATGAAGCTGAAGACACTCGGTATCAGGACATCGAACATTGCATACAAAAACAACGAGGTGATGGAGAATGTGAAGATGACTAAAGAAACTCAATGATTCATCTTCGTGTAATGATTCTATCAGAATGCAAAGTTTTTTAAGCTGTATCAGTCTTTTAAGAATATGTGGGGTACAGCTATGAACACCCACATCTTCAAGTGTCGTAAGATTTTCTAGGACAAGATCCGTACTTGTAGGAGTATCTGGGAGGTTACTACCGGTGACACATAGATACCTCAGTTCTTTCATATTCCAAATTTCCATTGGTAGATACGATCATACCAAGGAGTTCCAGAGTTTTTCACAGTGAGAAAGCTTTCAACAATCAACACTTGAAGGTTATGAAGCTTGCACACTGCTGCCGGGAGTTCTCCATTATATCTGAGAATAAGGTACCTCAAGTGAATAAATTGGAGAATTTTATGGGGAAAACTACAAAAGTTGATTCTGCCAGCATCGAGTACCCTCAGCAGCTTGAAATCTTCTAACCACACCCGCAATGGATACCGATGGTCTGGACCCCTATAAAGAAGAGAACGTACAGTTGGAGCTGATTTCCTTAAGATAGAAAAATCAGGCAGATCTTTGATGACAAAAGGGACAATGTTCTTACGGATACACAATCGTCGTTCTTCCTGTGGAAGACCAGCATAATCTGTATCTTTATTTATGACAGTGAAGAACTTCTCCTCCTCAGCTTTTCTCACAGCAAAATTATAAAAGCCCTGTTCATCAATTTTGAACCGTCCTGGTCTGCAATCAGAATTTAGTTCGAAGGAAACAAGACCTCTTTCATAAAGTTGCCTCAATTATTCCGCGTTGAACACTGTTCCTTCCGACTTTGTATAACTGTTATCCATATCTATAAATCCTTCTGCCTCACATAGGCTAGAGAGGGTACTTCTAAGGATATCAATATGATATGGGAATGTTGCCATATACAGAAGGCATGATTTTAATTGCTGAGGCAAGTGCTTGTAAATTAGAGCCACCGCAGCTTCCATGAGATCAGCATAGTTGCCACAAGTATTAACTGAAGACGACACTATCTCCCAATAATCTGAAGTCAGCTCGGCACACAAGAGTAGTCTTCCAATAATGACGACTGCATGAGGGAGTACTCTGCAACTCTGAGCGATATCCTTTGCAATAACCTCAAGTTGCACATCAGGAAATGGTTCGTCATTCAAAACTATGTCCTGAAGCAGAGCCAAAGTATCCTCATCACTCAGGCGATCCAGTTGATGAGGAAGGCCTATCACACGAGCAATTTCCAAATTGGATGTTGTTATCAGGATTCTACTACAGATATAGTAATTTGGGAATAATCCTTTCAAATCATTCCACACAGAAACATCGGGTATGTTATCCAAAATAACCAGATACCTATCACGTTTTAAGGAGTTATAGAGAAGCTTTGCCAATTGTTCATCAGTCTTTTGGAGCAATCCATCTCCCTGATCTTCTGAGTATCCTAAAAGACTCAACATTGTGCCTCTTTTGTTGTATTTAATAAGCCCAACCCCGCAGCAACGTCTGAAGTGCTTCCTGATCGATTCATCCTCAATAACACAATCAATTATAGTAGTCTTACCCATTCCGGCAATCCCAACTATCGGGATAACTTCCAGCGCCTCAGACCCGGTCACCAGCCGATCCATGACTTGACTCAAGTCTTCATCGCGTCCGACTATGCGATGGCTCTTTCTGCAGTTAATTTCCTCAGACCTTTTCCATACCGAGTTGCTTATTTTTCGGTTCAACGTCTGATGAGTGAATTTCTCCGATGCCGCCATTTCAACAAGGGAAATAATTTTTTGTATTACTGTCTCCAAATCTCCATAGAAGTTCCGACTGATTCCAGCTTCCGGTGAGAGGAAGTGGGTTGAGATGTTGGAATCAATCACGTCTTGGGCTTCATAAATCGCATCTCTGATTGCGCCTTGAAATTCACTTTCAACATCCCTGTTTTCGACTAGAAATTTTTTCAAGGAATCGACTCCTTCGCGGATAATTTCGATTTGCAACTTCGGATAGCTAGCAGAAACTGAGAATTGATCATCACAAAGCTGGAGCTTTCTTAGAGCCTTGGAGAGAATAACAGCAGCTGCATAAGCCATATCTCTGATCTTTCTCCTCCCACAAATTACAATACAACAAAATAATCAAGCTTTTTCTTTTCTGTTATTTCTGATCTTTTGTATGACAAGAGTGCATGATAACTAAGCTTGAGCTAGCTTTTGTTTTCAAAACTCAAAAGATACAAAGTCTACTTAGGTAACTAAAAAAATCCCCTGGTTTTTATTTATTTATTTATAACACCACAGGTCTAAAATATTGCAGCGTCAAATTGAGTGATTAAACTAATTGTAGTTAATTTTAACAAGTCAAGTTGAAAAGTCAAAAGCTATTTTATCAAAATTCAATTGATTTTGCTAAGATTTTTCCATGCGTTGACTGCAGAGAGGTCCGTCTGTAGTGCTAATAAACAACCAAATTTTTTACAACCTCAGTTATAGACTTCTTTAAACTATACGGATTTTCACTCCCATCAGCCTTTATAACCATCGTAGTCAATTTTCCTCCATTTTTACAGCGACATCCTGAATTGAAGTAATCCAAGAGTCCCGGACCTTAAGAGCCCGTGAAATTCAAACTTAGGTCTATATCACTATTGAAAAGGAATATCCATTAGTTATTACTTAAATTTTAATGTAACCAATTTATTCTCCTATAAAATCAGGGGACTTGCTCTGATGCGATCATCCTCTTTCTACAACCCAAGTCATATTCCATGGGAAACAACAGTTTCTTCCTCAGAACCCGAAATAGGATTTAGGTTGCAAATTTGTGCCCGAAATAATGTAAAAGTTGCAAATCTAAACCTGAGATATATAATCTAAAGAAATATTCCATAGTTGAAGTTGCAAAACTTTTTTGCCCCTTGTTAATTTTCGATAAGAAATTACAAATGACGTGTTGGAGGCTAACCCTATTAGTAAGCATGTGTAACCGACGAGGAATTCTGTTCAAAGTATATGAAGTATTCAGCAAACATATAAACCAAAAATTATGAAAAATAACTATATATATCAAGTATTATTAACTATAGCTAGTCATATACTTAACAGAAGAAGACGAACTTCATATTTTCTCGAAAGGTGGTCTAATCCTTCATCCAAACAACATAACTATATATTAACTTTTCACATTAGTTAAAACTTAAAACACCAGAACGAAATTAACAACACACACAGGAATGACATAACACTAACAGAGTAACACAGAGACATCTCCGCAGCTATCTCCGTTGGGATGAACCACGCAAATTCTGCAACAAAAGTAATTCCCCATACGAGATGGGGAAATCAAGAAATTAAAGATTCCGTACAAACATAATCTCAACAACTTCAGATATCAAAAGAAAATATGCCAGAAAAAAGAAACCAAATAAATTCAGTATGAAAGAGATGCTCACATATTTTATTGAAGGCCACAATATCAACACTCTGGACGTGTTCGTTTATGGGTTCGGCTGTAAGATAATCCTCAATGAGGTTATCAACAGAGACCAAGTCATCCACAATGGTGATCATAATTTGCAGCTTCTTGATTCCATATCCAACAGGGACAAGCTTAGCTGTGAACGAGGGAGTATGTTAATTATCATTCATGATTTCTAACTGTAATTGGTTCGTAAGAGCGAAAAAAGCTTACATGCTCCCCAATGGAGACCTTCCATATGAACACTTCTAACTGCTTCCTCGAGCTTTTGCATATCAGTCTCATCATCCCATGGTTTGATATCCAACAAGACAGATGATTTGCCAGCTAAGAAAAACAAAGGAGAAACATATTTTAAGAAATTTTGGAATCCATAATATAAATGCGTAAAGTTTCGAGCAGAGATATAGTAAATAACTCACATTCTTTCTTCTTTCCAGAAGCCTTCACAGCTGCAGCACGTTCTTCAGCAGCCTTCTTCTCTTCCTCAGTCTCCTCACCAAACAAATCAACATCATCATCGTCGTCATCCTCAGCAGCTGAGGCCTGAAATCCAAATTTCATATCAAATATAAGTTCATAATTGTAATCATAATCATTCAACTCCAAGATGATTCGTTCTATGCATACAGGGGCAGTACCAAGATTTTTTTGGTTGGGGTGGAAGTTATATTATGTACAAAAAAAAATAAAAATCAAATTTTATATTTATTTGGGAGGCAAAACCTTACTGTTATATATAAAAAAACAAAATTATTAATGATTTTTTTTTTGTCAGGGGGCGGGCACTACCTTACTCTATAGGGTGGTATGGCCCCTGGCTCTATGAGATCAAATTAACTAAGGCTGCATTTAGACTGACGGATTCGGGATTTCAAATCCATAATATCAAGTCCATTGAGCTTGTTTGGATAATTTTGAATTCTTATGGATTTCATATTTTGGAATACTATGGTGGATTTGAAATCCACTCAAGATCCATCATTCAAACATTGCCTAAGTGGATATGAAGAACTTCCAACTTCAGAGAGACAATGTAAACATAGAGTTTATCTATTAATATCTTACCTTAGTGTCTGCAGCAGGAGGAGTTGCAACAGCCTCAGCAACTGGAGCTGAGCCCTCAATTGTTACACCACTTCCTTCCCCTGAAACGCCTCTGCAAAAGAACAATCAAATAAATGAGCCAGCCAACAAATTTTAAATTTTGAAGATTTACAGTTTATAGTATGAAGAACGTACGAGATCCTCAACAGTGCTTCGATGTGGTTGTACCAACGTGAAACATTCACGTATTCGGATGATGGAGGCTTTGATAGAGCGGCATGAACAGTGACATCATCTTTCGAAGCTTGGTACCTGAAAAAAAGGCCGAAACTTTTAGCAGAGAGGTCGTCTACGCACAATTGTATTAAGATTGTATAAAAAAATCAAATGGATTTCAAGATTGTTTTCATCATCTAATTCCTGGAGACTAAACAATCACTGACTAGTGACTACCTAAAGCTGACAATTAGCTATTACTCTGTAGCTATGGGCGCAGATTACTATTCCGTTAAACAATTCACTCAAAAATAGTATAGAAGCTGCGCAGAAATTTCGCCTCCGGCGCTTAAAATCAGTATAAATCGAGGAAGAATCCAAAAAATTCGAGAAAAAAACTTGCCCAGTAATGTAGCTGCGAGATAAAAGGTAATCATCAAGCTTCTTCAGGCCAGCCGCCGAGCTCAGATCGTGAAAAGAGACAGCCATTGCTTAGTAATATGCGAATTCGAATTTGATCTGTTCTGAAAAGCAGCAGAATATTACAAATTTGTAGATGAAATGCATATATACAGGCTCGCGGAGAGGGAGAGAGACTTACCTGGACTGCGGAGACGATTCTAGAACAAGAGAGATTTTATTTGGTGACGTCCCCAGAAAATCTAGTTATTTCTATTTAAGCCCTTTAGCTTCTTGATAATTGATATCTACTCCCTCGAGTTTTGAGAATTGTTCGGGGATCCTTATCTTTTTGAGTTTTGACTGGCGTGGTGTAAATTGTACTAATAAATATTAATACTTGAATATTATCTTGTCTAACATATAACTTTATAAAATATATTTTAGGGCAACTTTCATCTACTACAGTACTACTCATGAGATTTTCTATGATTATAAATCAATCTCTATTACTTTAATAATTACAAAGTTCTCATAGAATTATATCGTTCGTAAAAATTAAGGTAAGAGATACTTTGGCCGGTGCTAAATCGGTTTCGAATTAAGAATAAAAAAATACCATGCATATTAAGAATTGTCTTGAAACTAGAGACCAAACAAAAGCTATATTTTAAAAATACTCAACTCAACATCTCATCAATTTTATCATAATCCATAGCAACAAAACAAAGGCTCATTCAACAATCAACCTCAAGAAGAAGATAGTAAGAATTAACTATCCCTCTATTCATTGACCTTCTGCAAATGTTTCTCCTTTTCTTCATCATCCATAAAAGCAGTGACAGGAAAAGACCTTCCTATCCCCATAGGAGTCTTGAAGTAAATCTTGTCAGCACTACTCTCCTCAATGCTCATCTCAACAATAGGCACCCACAAGAGAAGCTGTTTGCTCTTCACACCACTCATCTTCTTCATCTTACCTTTCTCCACATAAGCAGTCACCTCGGCATCATATCTCACGAGGGTATTCGACCCTTTGAAGAAATGCTCGTACGGTGCTTTCTGCTTCATCCAGACGAACCCCGTTTCGCGAACTAATCCACACTCTTCGAGGTCCTTTAAAGGAAGCACGCCTTTCGGGAATCCGAGGTCGGTGAGGAGCGTTAGGGAGTGGTCGTAGCACGCGTCGGGCCCCTGGACGATCTCTGCTCCCGCCCGTTGGTTTTCCTTTGATGTCATTTTTTCTGGTTAAGGAGAATTGGACTTGTTTGATGTGTTGAGAAATGGGGGATGGGAGCGGTTTTAAATAGAGTTTGAGGTTGTGGTGGTTCTATGGAGGTTGAGCTACAACGAGGGTGTTGATAGAGTTGTTTACCAAACTGTTTGTGCTTTGTAAATTAAAGTGCTAGGTCTGGGATTGTTTGGCAGGCTGAAAGCCTACCTATTTTCGTCTAAATACATGCTAATATGGAAAATTTATTAAAATTAAGTTAAGTTATGATAGCAGACCTAAATATTTTAAACCTAGTTTGTTTTCACATTCAACCAGAAGGTGAATTTCCAATACAATCCATACGACTACAGTTTTCACCAAAATGCCAACTAAGTGCATGTCATACATGCACTACACCACCATTTTCTTGAAGAATTTAAACCCGATCCAATTGGTTTGTAAATTGATAAAATAGATACAGTAACATAAATCCGTTAAAATCTTGTGGATACATGTTAAATCGGTTGAGAGTCGTAATGGGGGAATTTCCCGAATTCGTGTGAAGAAATCCGTATATTTCCAATATGGTGCAAAAATACGAGTTATTTCTAATATAAGGCAAACTGGTTTCTTATTCCTCGGATTATTCTTCACGTATTTTGATTTTTGAGAAACTGGTAAACTATTACCCAGTTTATTTTGATTTTATTTTAATATGAAATCAGTAAGCTATTACCCGGTTCCGGTATGAATTTAATTTATTTCGTATAATTTTTCAATATTCCGAAATTATTTACGTACTATCAAAAATAATAATAAATCCGGTAACCTATTATCCGGCTTCAATTGAAATATTAAATTGAAGTCGGATAACGGGTTACCGGGTTTATTATTATTTTCGATATTACGTAAATAATTTTGAAATATTGAAAAATTACACGAAATAAATTAAACGGGTAAATGGAACCGGTAATAGCTTACCGGTTTCATATTAAATAAAATTTTAAAAAAAAAATCAAACGAAACCGGTAAACTATTTACCGGTTTCATATTAAATTTAAAATGAAACCGAAAAACTATTTACCGGTTTTATATTAAATTTAAAAAAGAAAACAAATAAAACCGGTAAACTATTTACCGGTTTCATATTAAATTAGCAAAAAAAAAAATCAAAGGAAACCGGTAAACTATTTACTAGTTTCATATTAAATTTAAAAAAATGAAACTAGTAAACTATTTACCGATTTCATATTAGATTAAAAAAAAATCAAACGAAACCGGTAAACTATTTACAGGTTTCATATTAAATTAAAAAAAAAAATCGAAACCGGTAAACTATTTACCGGTTTCATATTAAATTTAAAAAAGAAAACTAATGAAACCGATGAACTATTTACCAGTTTCATATTAAATTTTAAAAAAAAAAATCAAACGAAACCGGTAAACTATTGACCGGTTTCATATTAAATTTAAAAAAAAATAAAAAAATCAAACGAAACCGGTTAACTATTTACCGGTTTCATATTAAATTAAAAAAAAAATCAAATGAAATCGGTAAACTATTTATCGGTTTCATATTAAATTTAAAAAAAAATAAAAAAATCAAACGAAACCGGTAAACTATTTACCGATGTCATATAAAATTTAAAATGAAACTGGTAAACTATTTACCGGTTTTATATTAAATTTAAAAAAGAAAACAAATGAAACCGATAAACTATTTACCGGTTTCATATTAAATTAAAAAAAAATCAAACGAAACCGGTAAACTATTTACCGGTTTCATATTAAATTAAAAAAAAAAATCAAACGAAACCGGTAAACTATTTACCCTTTTCATATTAAATTTAAAAAAAATAAAAAAATCAAACGAAACCGGGAAACTATTTACTGATTTCATATTAAATTTAAAAAAAATAAAAAAATCAAACGAAACCGGTAAACTATTTACCGGTTTCATATTAAATGAAAAAGAAAATCAAACGAAACCGGTAAACTATTTACCCGTTTCATATTAAATTTAAAAAAAATAAAAAAAATCAAACGAAACCGGGAAACTATTTACCGATTTCATATTAAATTTAAAAAAAATAAAAAAATCAAACGAAACCGGTAAACTATTTACCGGTTTCATATTAAATTTAAAAAAAATCAAACGAAACCGGTAAACTATTTACCCGTTTCATATTAAATTTAAAAAAAATAAAAAAATCAAACGAAACCGGGAAACTATTTACCGATTTCATATTAAATTTAAAAAAAATAAAAAAATCAAACGAAACCGGTAAACTATTTACCGATTTCATATTAAATTAAAAAAAAAATCAAACGAAACCGGTAAACTATTTACAGGTTTCATATTAAATTTAAAAAAAAAAAATCAAATGAAACCGGTAAACTATTTACAGGTTTCATATTAAATTTTAAAAAAAAATCAAATGAAACCGGTAAACTATTTACCGGTTTCATATTAAATTTAAAAAGGAAAACAAATGAAACCGGTAAACTATTACCCTTTCATATTAAATTAAAAAAAAAAAAAGAATCAAACGAAATCGGTAAACTATTAGTGTTTTCTTTTTAAAATTTAATCTATTGTTTATAGGGAGTGGAAAAACTGATTGCTTCCAAGATGATGTTACCGGGGTCTAACCGAAGAATCCATGCTGTTCACCGGCACTCCGGCATGGTACCGTGTGTTCTCTCTCTCTTTCTGAATAAAATGTGCATTTCCATGTGTTTCTGTTGTTTAGAGAATCTACGGTTAATGATTTACGGAAATTTGACCTAGGGATTGAGCTTATGGTAATTTATTTTATGCTTCATTGTTTCTTTGGCTTTGGCATTCACATGCATTTTGTGCGGTTGACACTCTCTCATCCATCTTCATCAGCAATTGAATGAAACAAACTACAGATGTTGTTTTACTGCTAATTTTGCTGCGTCCATGCTGATGTTATTCCTCCTACAGGCTGTTGCTGGACTAGCTGCAGATGGAAGGCAAATTGTGACAAGAGCCAAATCTGAAGCAAATAATTAGGAGAAGTATATTTTTTTGTTTTCCTTCATCTGTCCAAAATATTTCTCTGTAATATGATCTTGCCCGTCCTTTGAAATTTCTCTAACATTGCTTATCATTGCAATTGGCAGCACGTATGGTGAACCAATTCCTGTACAAGAACTTGCAACACGTGTAGCAAGTTATGTTCATTTGTGCACACTCTATTGGTGGCTCAGGTTTGTTAGCAGAGACGTCATCATTTGTTGACTTGTTTACAATGTTTGCTATTTGCACGTTAAACCAATTGAAAATTTGCAGGCCTTTTGGTTGTGGTGTTATTCTGGGAGGTTATGATAGAGATGCCCCCCAGTTGTACATGGTTGAACCATCAGGAATTTCCTACGTGAGTTGTGTTATTTGTCAATGATGGCTACATAATTTAATGCCTGTCATGTGTATTACATCTAGAATATTAGATTATTAGAGCAGCATATTCTGATACCAGCCATGAAATTCCTTGAAATTCGTACATAGTAAGTTATTCTGGTTCTTTATTATGAATTGTGCTTCATTTTGGCGTTCTCATTGCTTCAGAGATACTTTGGTGCTGCCATTGGGAAGGGCAGGCAAGCTGCTAAAACGTAAGTAATCTGTTTTATTATTTGATCCAACTCCTGCTATGTAACTGGGTTTAATAAGACTAGCCTTTTCAATATCTTTTTGCAAGCTGTCTTGCATTTTATTGATTCTTTTGATTTTGTGACACTGGTGCAGAGTACTATGTCCATGATTATGTTTTGTATTGGTAATGGGGTAGAATATCAGGCTCATTAACTATTATTGATTTAAGGGATAGAAATGAGCTTCTCAAATGATGTTTCCTTTTCATTATCATGTATTATGGTTTTATAGGTGTGATATTATTGTATTTCATTCAATGGGCTATGTTAATAAAAATTTTGTGTTGACAGAGAGATTGAGAAATTGAATCTTTCAGACATGACTTGCCGACAAGGGGTTATTGAGGTGGCCAAGATGTGAGTTATTTAGTCTAAATGATGTGTTATAGTTACTTTGTTTATTTGTAATATCAGTGTACTAGTAGAGGTAGAAATGTTGTATTTATTGGATATTTGTTGGTGCAATTCTTTTTTACCGTGTGCCTAACAACTGTCCGCTTGGTAGAACCAATAATCACTGCAAGCTTCAAATTAAGAACTTCTGGTTCTCTTTGTGTTTATTTTTTTCCCTCTTTTTTCTGTTCATGATAGTATAAGTACGTTTTGAGGTATAATAGAACACCTCATTGATATTGTTGATCAGTTGACCATTTTAAAAGTTAACAAATTACTGATGATCTAGCTCCTGCTCGTTGAACTGCACTATAACACTAAGCATTAAGTTTGAATAGAAGGCCTATGAAGTTTGGATCTAGTATTATTCATTCTGAAACCGTACTGTAATTTAGTTCCAAACTTATTATATGTGCAATATGTTCTTGTCTTACCAATTTGTCTTTTTTCCTTCTATCTCTAAATTTATGCACACATTTTGACGCACGACCGTTGTATATTTTATAGTTTGTAGTTCAATAATCTTGTACAATAACTAGGCCTTTTGGAGCTCATATTCTGGAGAGTGAGGGAAACTTAACTACTACTAACAGAATACCAAGTCAAGAGTTGAGATTTTTGTTTACTGACTAATGATTGTTGTGTCAGATTGGTGAGGTAATAAACAATGTTGTACTCATAGCAATAAACTTGAGCATTGGTTGTAGATACAAATTTCTTTTGGTTTGACTGTATTATCTAGTTAGTTGAACCAACTAACTATCTGATCTTATTTTTATGCGCACTCATTCTCATATTATATTTTTGTACTTGTAGACTTTTGGGATGCAGTAAAAATGTCTGGTCCTAGAATTGCACATGCTACTTTGAAAGGACCAAGTGTGGTGAAGGAGATACTCATTGGAGTTGCCCTTGGAATTGCTGCTGGCAGCGTATGGAAGATGCACCACTGGAATGAGCAGCGAAGAGTTAGGGCTTTCTATGACTTGTTGGACAAGGGTGAAACCACCGTGGTTGCTTCGGATGAATAAATATTCTGCAGATTTGTTTTAATTTCGATGCATTTCTTGGTGCAAGGATGATTTGCATCCTAAATTAGTTAGCTCGCTCGTTTGGTTTGAAATTTGAATGGAATAAGTAATCTGTATGGGATTTAAGGACCACATGATTGCTTATGCAAATACTGTAACTTTTGAGGTTTTGCTTCTTTAGTCGCATCACTTGATTTATGATTTTGTATCTCGTGTTGTCAACTTATGTACTGAGCTTTTGCCGTTTCACGTTCTTTCCTGGTTCGAGATAATCTTGAGTCTTGCACTCACCGAATGTTAACACCACCACCAAGCCATAAGAACTAAGACACAAAGGTAGTTATACACAGGCCACAGTTTGGTGTTGCACACTAAGAACAAGCCCCATCTTTTGTCTTTTTCTTCTCCTTTTGAGTGTTAATCAAATTGGTTTTGGCTAAGAATTTTGGACAAATTTTAAATGGAGTACTATTGATGTTATCTTGGCCTCGTAATTAAGGGTGTAAACGAACCGAGCCTGTTCGCGAGCTTTGCAAATCGAATCGACTTATGTTCGAGATCGAATTCGACATATTTGAACTCGAGTCAAGCCCAAACTAGGTTCGATACATTTTCGAGCCGAACTCAAACGTTTTGTTAGTTGTTCGTAAGCTCGCGAGCCTGACTATATATATATATATATATATATATATATATATATATATATATATATATATTCGAGCCGAACTGAGCTCGAACATGAGATCGAGCCGAACTCGAACCCAATATGTAACAGTTCGTCAAGCTCGAGTTCGAGTTCGAATAAAATTATTCGAACTCGAGCTCGAACCTTAAAAAAAGGATAAAATTATTCGAACACGAACCTTAAAAAAAGGCTAAAGTTTGGCTCGTTTACATGCCTAGTTGAGATTATCTTAATGCATTTTACGGTAGTCAATCCAATCCAATCCAATCACAAAATAGGTATTCTTTGGCCACCAATTACCATTGTCTTGGTGAATTCTAATCTAACTATAATTGGGCGTTAACGAGACCAATCACAAGACAGGACACGGACATACAGAATGCAAACACGACACGGACATACCGAATACGAACACAACAAAACATGGATACAACATCATGATTTCAGTATATGACGACATAGTTTTTCAATAGGCGACAAAGTACAAACGAGATACCTTTTTTTCAACATTACACAGTGTCACTGCTGTATTTCTTTTAGGAATGTTAATGCGATCAAACTAGACTTCAATATTCAACTATCCTATTGCATATTTGTATTCTCAGCGATTCTTCAATGGAGAACCCAAGCTTAATTTTCAAGAATCTCGATTGCAAACCTCGACCCAATGTATAAGCGAATACACTACATCTCACTGTGATAAGCCATCATACGAAATTAGGAATATATGCCAAAAGAATTAGACAATGTAGTTGCAAAATCATGCATTGAGGTTCATAACTAACGAAAAAAATGTAACATAACTGTCAACCATTACATCCAGAACTCAGAAGTCCTACAAAAATCTAAGAATGGGGCTAACTAATCATCAGAACTAGCATTTGTCCCCGCCTTTGGAAAAGCCTGCAATTTCACATAAAACTTTCAGTTAGTCCAGTAAAGAAAATCAACTCCATCGACATTTCAATCCGAAGTGCAGGGGTAAATTTCAACTGAAAATGCTAATAACATGCTCAGAAGATCAAACACAATAACAATAAAGACGCATCCAAGCGGTCATAGAAATCACGAATTAACTCATGTACACTCATATACAAATGAACATTCATACTTGGCAATCCAAGGTTTGAGATGCAGTTGTCACTCCGATTTCTATTCTTAGCAGACCAAGTACAACTAAAGGACAAAAGCGTATGTTTATTCTCACAACAAGATCAAGGAAGAGTAACTTATCTTTATCCATCAACGAACTGCTTCAAAACAAATAAATTTTGCAAGAAAGAAGAGATAGGGATACTCAGTTCAAACCTTGACACTTTGTTAACTTAAGGTCACTAACATACGGCCAAGTTTTGCGTTATTAGATACTTCTCTGATCTCTCAATATAATATGAAACCAGCAATAGGTAATCCCTTCTGGACAAGGCGGAAACAAATTTATCCTCAACGGTCGGCCCAGAAACTTTATTGCACAACCTCATGTCTAAAGTGTGCCAATTTCATTCAGAGATGCATTATACAGCCAAGAACTTTATTGCACAACTTCATTTTCTTTTATTCAAAGTAATGGAGCTAACTTGCCACACGATTAATCTAATATACACCATTAATCATAAACAGAGTTGTGCACGAACTGATTTCTCATTGGCCCTTGAGTACACTACCTCTTAACCCATTTTTTCATAGTTATTTACTCATCTAAATTGGTTGTATTTCAGTATCTTTCAACCAGAGCTTAGCAATAAAAGTTTTTGTAGCAAAACACATACAGATCCACAATTTTCATATCTCCAAAATGTAATTGAATTAAATTTAAAAACAATTTCCATACCTACAGCAAGCAAAAGATCCAGAATTCCAATGAACATTACAAAAAGAAAAACATAAAATTTGCGCTTTAAGTGTAATTTAAATCCATAGGAGGTCGCCAAAAAGGAAAACGAAATCGACCTGCGAAACATTAAGTAGCACCAACGATAATATTGTTGATGGGGATGAAGATCAACTTGACGAAAAATCCGACGAAGCCCATAACGACAAATCCGATGGCCGTTCGAGTCGCGACCTTAGTGAATTCTACACGAACATGAACGAGATCAACAAATTAATTCAAAGTTCGATCAAAACAAGAATGGATCGAGCCGTAAAAAGGGATTGTCGGAGATGTACCTTTGCGATCAGGCTTGTGGCAACGCTTGACGAGGCGAACACTGTCCTTGGCGAAATCCCTGAGCGGATCGAAGACCGAGTCCAAAGCATCCATGTCTTTTCTTCTTTTTCTGAGATTTGATTTCTCCTTTTCTTGTTTTATCGTAGATCTGAGGTTTCAGAGGAGAGAAATTGATTTATCAGAGATTAAGAATTAAGCTGACTTATATAGTAAGATGGAAAAAAAAGAAGAAAATCCAAAGATGAATTGGAGTAGGATGACGGCATCTGAAATGCCGAAAATACCCCTGTTGAATGGTAATTTTTACGGTCTAATGTCATTCAGTATTTTCGTAAAACTGGGCCGGTGCTTTTATTAGTGGTGTTTCAGGCCTTATTTGATCAGTACAGCCCAAATTTAACTCAAATAGTAGGACAAAAGTTTATGTGACTTCGTCTTAAGTTAATTGTAAAAAAAATATATAAAAAAGAAAATAATAATAATAACAATTGTGAAAAAAATCATAATTTTCTTACCTTGAGGATTGGAGTAATCACGCAAATATACTGAGGCGTAGCACTCAATAATATTTTTAGTATATTCTCAGTGTTTTTCAATGTAAGTTAAAAATTAAAATAATGCTTATGATATGACCCCTTTATATAATAATCTTACAAGGACTTTATCTCGTATTAAAATCCTACACAGACTAGGTTTTTATCGGGCTAGAGTCCTACCAGACTCTTACTTATCTTATGGGCCTATTACGTAAGCCCAACAAGTTTAATGGCTTTTTGGCCCAATGGATTGAGTCCAGAATATGTGATACCATCATATATTCTGAGGTTTGAAAAATTACAAAAATATACCTAAGCAAAGAAAATTTATTACATCCATCCGACAATCGATAAAGCCGAATGTGATCTTTTTCATTAAGGTTCTCTATTAACAACAAGAGTTCAGGATATGTTTCTATAATTTTCCAAATCTCAGCGTAGTGTTTGTATAATTAGATCAAACCTCAAGATACATAAGTGTAATTATCCCATTTATTTATGAACACAACATACAAAACAGTACTCAGATATAGAAGATCAAAATTAATCTACCCAAGAATATGCAAAATTGCAAACAAATGCAGAGTTAAGATAAGATGAGCTGCAATTTTTGTTCAAAATAGACAAGTCGTAACAACTTTTATGTTCTCACGTTCAACATACAGCACTCAAAGTCACTCCATGTCAAACTTAATTTACATCATCTACATATTCTCAACCTCATTATGATTATGCTAACTTTATTCTGATATCATTCAAGCCATGCCTCCACTCGTCGCCATACGGATAATCTGGAACAAAGCTGGGAAAACAAAGAAAAATAAATCAGTAAACTATTCAGCTAAATGATCTCCAACAGACGCTCATGAGAAGAATTTTCTTGAAAAAGACAAAAATTTCAGAAGTAAATGGGTAATACTCACAAGATCCAACGACGACAAATATGAAAAACCCGAGCACAATAGGGCCAACAGGATATGAACTGCCCTTCTTTTTAGTCGATTCGCTCGACCCTCTTTTCAGTATGTTCTTCTCAAACTTCATAACCTTCCTATCTGATAAACGCCTTGATGTTGTCTAGATCACACATTTTGAGTTAGCCAATTAATGTCTATGAAAAAATTACAAGATTCGCAAAGGGTAAACACTGTAACAGGAAAATATTCCTAACGAGCAAAAGATCAGATAAATAAAACAGGACTAACAAAACTCCTGGGAATATTGCATACTTGGGACATTAACTGAATTATAGGACTTTCATTTGGGACGTGGCAATTGTAACCTGTAATTAAAACATTCTGGCAATTTAAGGACCAAGTCACCTGTAAATACAGTAAGTGGTGATAAAAATGAGTGTGAGGGTGATGATGATGACTTTGACATTTACAGTAATGAGTTGATTGATGTCTCTGAAATATTCATAGCTGAATATAGAAGAAGTACGTGGCTTTCGGGCCTTGATCTGGAATTTAGGCGAGCTTTGTCTGTAAATTGCTAGAAATTTTAATCATGTGCCAAAGTACAGTCCAAAAAGTTGATAATGGCTAAGTCAGTGTTCCAAATATGCAATCTTTCCCAAAGTTCCTAATCTTGCATTGAATTGCATAACAATCTTCCCCAGTTTTTGGACGACCACTCAAATCGGTGTTCGTTTAAGTCTTTATGTTCATTTCAAACACAAACTGAGAGATCATTCCATATAAAACAGAGAAACATTAGGTCAAAGAATGCTAAGTTTTTCAGCAGTTTTCCATCAGCAACTACATCGAAGGATGAGAACACAGAGGACTCAAATCTTCTTCCTCCTGACATACATCTTCTTTTTCTTAATTCATATCATTACACAAAATCAGAAGTTATTATGCAATTTTCGCTCAATATAACCCAATACACTGAATTTTTCATCATTCAGATAATCAGATCACAAAACAATTCGAGTCATATGTATAATTAACCTTTGTATTTGTCATTCCTACATAGATAACAAGAATCAATCCAACAAAAATAACGATAAATTAAGAATCCTAGATCAACCAATTAATTTCATCGTTAATTTGAATGAAAATCTCAGAATTTACATGGGATTAAGCAAAAACGAAGAAAAATATAAAGGAATCTAACTGTGAAATAAGGAAGAAAAGGAATTATCGAGTAGAGATCTCTTACCATGGTAGGGCAAGAAGATTGCAGGTGGTAGTGGAGATTGGAAAATGTTGAGAGAGTTTCTTAATTATTAATGTTGGAAAATTGCACTTCACCCCCTAAAAAATTATATTTTACTATTAAGTATTAAACTCCCCAAGGAACTTCCAAAGTTCCAATCCGAAAATTACTCCTTTTGAAGCATTTATTACTGACTTTCCTGTCCGCAATTCCTTTTTGTAAGAAGATTTTATTGCATTTCAGCTCTCAAATATCATTTTATTTCAACTAACTACACTTCTTTTTATCGGGCTTTTCCGGTTCGGGTACCGTAAGATTTGAACCCAATATCTCCCATAAGAAATCTAATATCTCATTCCATTAGATTAACTAAACTTTGATTCAAAAAGGGTAATCATATATAAATTGGAAATCATATTTCTGGTTATCACATAATGTTATCAAACGTTAACTCAAGGTATGTTTCATGTTTGCATATAACTAGGTCCAACCTCAAAACATAATATTTTTGCTTGATTAGGTCAAGATTCAGATATATAAGTGTGATTATCCCATGAAAAGAAGGAAAAAAAATCATTCATGATGTGTTTAGCCCAAATGTTTTCATATATAAAGTTTGAATAACTCGTGCTCACAAAAAAGCAGACACACATGCAGAAACGATAAATACTCAAGAAGGAAGAAGAAAAACATATGATAGAAAAAGGAACTCTTCTAAAGGTAATTAGTGAACAGATTCAACAGAATTTTTTTTTAAAAAAAAAAGGAAAAAATAAATTAGCTCAGTGTATTTTTTTCACTGGAGAAACATGATTTGCACATGGTTTTGATGACATAAATAGGAGCTGAGTTGGCTACACAAAATCAAGTTTTATACAAATTTCTTGACTCATCAAGTTGTTGAAGATAAACTGCCAAAGACCATGAAGATCAGCAAAGTATCCCATTTTTCACAGAGAACAGCTAAATTTCCATGTACGCCACTCCGTTCTTCAAGTCGGCAGATGTTGTTTTCAGCTGCAGGAAACAAAGAGTATGAAAAGTTACAATCTTTAATAATTCTTGAAATTATCAGAGTCTGCTGAAGCAGAAAAAATTGAGATTTAACCTAATTATGCAAACATACCCTGAGGTTTAGAATATTACATAAATATACCCATGCAAACATACCCTGAGGTTTAGAATATTACATAAATATACCCAAGGCTCTAATTGTTGTCAGAAAATCCTAACGGAAAATGTGACTCGGTGTTTCTGTTAAAACATTAATGAAGTAATCAAAATGCACCCAACCACTAAAAGGATGTCATGAAAATCCTTTGAGAGGGTATGTTTCTGTAATTTCTCAAACCTCAGCGTATGTCAGTGTAATTATCACTAATATATAACTTATCATTACATAAAGGCAGATAGACAATGCAAGATTCAAGAAAACAAACTAATCAGAATTGCTAAAGAAAATCCTCCTATAAGCACTTCATGTTTCGTATGTCTCTTCAGATTTATAAGGTTTCCGGGCTTATTTGACAGTTTCAACACCAAATCTAGCACTGCTTAACCACAAAATGATTCAATACGAGAAAAAGAAGTAACTTCTCAAGCCTATTTCGGTATTTTCCCACTAGGCTATGCCTAAATCGAATTAAACGTCCATGGAATATCAAGATCACACTCCATTAAATTGGTGGTCAAATAATTGAATAGTGGAAGCCCTAAACTGGAGTTAAAGCACTTAGGTCAATGTCCAATTGGTCCAATATAGACAAGCCAAGTCGCTAAAACTTGAAACTACGTTGCATTTAAACTCTTAATAAGCTGTATTTACAGTTCTTTCGAATTAGCTTACAAGTTACAGCACTTAAAATACAAGTTTATTCAGGTTGTCAGCAACCTAACACTTTACATTCTTACAGTCACATATATGAGAGCTACTAAAAGTGCTTCTGAACAAAATCTCTAGAACCTTTTAAAGGTGCTGAGGTCATATTTCATTTATACAATTCATCTCTGGTCTTATATCATAGTTCATCACCAGTTTGTCTCAGTCTGAGTCCTCAACAATTCAAATATATTCTGATGTGGTTTTTCCACTAGAAAAATAAGAAACTATAAATGGTAACAACAACAGAGATGATGAGGAACAATATATAACATGTATAAAAGTTTTAAAAAGGGAAAAGAAAAAGAAGAAGCAAGAATAAGAAACACTAAACACTAATCCAAAAGAGTAAATAATTTCAATTATATACTCTTCTCCTGAGTTCAAATTGTACAGATTCCCCAATTGAATAAGAAACATAATGTCATAGATATGAGATTTGCAACAATTTCTCAGGCAAGCTTATCACAACAACCATTAGTAGAAAACAAACAAAACAAAATTCATTCATATTTCTGTCACGTTTTACTCAAAAAACAAACTCTTTCTCTGAATTATTTATATATGAAAATGTTAGCGTACTCCCAGGTTACGACAACTACAAACAAATTTAGATATGAGGAAAGAATGCATGATTTGAAGTGATTTTCTTTGTTTCTCAAAGTAACAGAAATATTAGTAAATGTAGCAGTTTCTGATGGTGATTACTCTGCATCATTTATTTACTTATTTTCTTATTCTTGGGGTAGGAGTGGGATTCAAGATATTAACTAAGAGCTTTCGACTATGAAGCAAAGCATTCAATTAATTATATTGATCTACACATCTAGAAAGCTTCATGATACAGATAACATGCTTTTACACTAGTCCAAGATGTACGTTGATTTCTAAAGCCCTGAATAAATAAGTACACATACAATGCTAAAATCAGGCACATGCTGATCTTGTCCAGGGAAGGGAGATGCTCTACATTCCATTGCAAAACAACAAATAAGGAATTAAACACATTGCAGAAAATTCGAGCTTATAGACAGTGTCTTAGTTCTGTGAGATATGCAATTAAAGGATTGATGTGTTAACAAGTGATATCTTCTTTCATAGCAACTATCGGTTGATGCATTAACTCTACCCAGCCAACGACTTATACAATACTTTTGGAAACGAAGAAAGCAAAAGCTACTCAACACATGAAGACAAAATATTTCAGAAAATGAAAGACATAAATGCCCTAGAACATGAATTCCAAGTTAAGGTAGTATTATGAGAATTTCTTACAGAAGTTTCACATGAAAAAACGAAAAAAACACAAGATTTGATAATGGATCAAGGTTAAGGCAAGCATTGAAAGGAGGAACAGAAAATGGCAGAATATGCTCTAGAATGTATTCCCTGACAACACTCAGGTCCATAAATCACAGCACAAACTGATAACTTGACCATTGCTTATTTAGCTAAGTACTGCATTTTCCCAAATCCCAGATTACCAAATGATGAAAAAACTAATAAAAAACCAAACTTTCTATCAATCACTAAATAACCATTCACATTTCTTCCTACAAGTTCCAATATTTCAAATCCTACAACAGAGAAAGTGGAACGACTAGGAAAGAGGAACACCAAAAAATGAAAAAGGAAGGAGGAAAGAAGAAATAACATATGACTTAATTACCCTTGTCCGTCAAGGTTGCCCTGTCCACTGCTCCCACCACCGCCACTCGCGTAGGACCCATCGTCCGTCGTCTGCCACACTGATTGCCACGCCTGTGACGGCGGCGGTGGCGCTGCCTGCATGTAAACGCTCGGATCCACCCCAGGCACGGCGGGGCGCCCCATCATAGGCTGTCCCATGGGCGGATAAAAGTAGGGAACCCCCGTCACCCCACCCCCAGCCGCCGGCGGCCCCACAATCCCCCCTAAAGCCGCCGCCTCATCCTTGATCTCGTCCCTCGGGACAATATCCACAAGAAAATCAAATATATCCGTGCGCGTAATCGCCGCAGCGATGTCGTTTTTCTGCAGTGTCCGGCGCTTGTTCTCCTCGGCGTGGATCCAGGATCGGATTGTGAGCTCCAGGATGAAGAGCTCGCACGCCTTCGCGAAGAGAATCGGCGCCTCCGCCGAAATCATGCGCACATCCTCATCCGCCTTCATGATCTTCTTAATCCGGGCCAATGGAAGCTGGTGGTTCTTGAAATCGTTCACCTGCTCTATCTCCTGTCGCTGATAAGTCCAAAACATCTGCAGCTGTTGCTGCTGCTGCTGGAGGAGGTGCTGGTACGGCGGCTGAGGCGGGTAGGCCCCACCCTGAGGTGGGTAAGCCGCGGCGGAGGCAGCGGCGGCGCTTTGCTGCGGGTTGTTTTCCATTCCTGGAAGATTGTTCGCTAAATTGGGGAAGGAGATGAGATTGAAAATTGGTTTCTGCTTTGCGAGCGGAGCGTGAATATTTATGGGAAGTGAATTGGCAGGGCGAATTTGATGATGACAGAAGAATGTACAATTTCGGATTGGTAAAGTACAATGATTCGATGCAGTTAGGGAGTGGAGAGAGCTTTTCGTTTGATGGGGATGGAGGGGTTGGAATAGAGTGCGGTGGTCGTACAGATATTTGTGTGTTGCTTCAGTAACATCAACCAATGGATATTATCTTATCTATTCTTCTTTATTGTGATTGGTCCGTGGATATGGGGATGTTCGTGAGTCGTGACTCGGGCGATGGGGATTGGGCACATAGCCAAAAGTGTGTTTGGCGTGACTTTGGAAATTTATTTGTTCAAATTTTATTATTTAATATTTATGTTTAATTAAATATAACATGATGCATCAATAAATTATTTGGTCGATTACACAAAACCCCTGAGATTTGTGCATTTTACAATTTAAAAATCCAAATCTTGCAATCTTATCCTTTAGGAGTATTGTAAGTTTTTCAAAAAATATTATATATATATATATATATATATATTTATACTTTAAAAAAATTATTTGTAAGATTTAGCTGCCTTAAAGTATTAGTAAATTTTCAAAATTGTAATGATTTTTTGAAATTTTATGCAAACTCTAGAATTTATATAATTTATCCCTAAATTATTTTCTCTTTTTGTTAAAAATTTCTTGAGGAAAGTTACAATAGATATTATAATATATTGATCAAGGAAATTATGCAAGCAAGTCGATATGTCCGAGTGGTTAAGGAGACAGACTTGAAATCTGTTGGGCTTCGCCCGCGCAGGTTCGAACCCTGCTGTCGACGATATTTTTTTCTTTTGTATTACATTTTTCTTTTTCCACCCTTGATCTTTACTTTATCAGTTCCTAGTTGGAACATGAAAAGCATATATTTTCTTTTTCTTTTTCAACAAAATAATGGAAAGCATGGTCATACTAATTAGGTTTAATTTACACTAACACCCATGTTAATCAAAATATTACAAATACATGAATTGAGAACTTTGGAAATTACGGAAAAAACCACCCGTCAAGGACTCCGTCTAATTTTGGGTGGCGCCGGGAAATTTGGAATACTCCTTTATCTTTTTAACAGAACTCCAGATGGGGTACTCCTTTTTCTGTTGTTTTCGAACTCTTAAATGGGTGTATTTGTAATGTTCTGACTAATAGGGGTCTGATTGTAATATCATATATACTCATGTGGGGTCTATACGTAATTATCCCTATTAATTAAGCTTAGTATGTACATTGAAATGGTTTTCTGAGCAAGAAACTAATTCACAGACTAAATTATAACTGTGTCTGATTGTCTGAACTCTGAACCTAGATTTCCAAGAGAAAAAAATCCAAGAAATTAAAAATATAGTATTTTCATATATAATCAGTTCCTAGCTGAAACATGAAAAGCATATATTTTCTTTTTCTTTTTCAACAAAATAATGGAAAGCATGGTCATACTAATTAGGTTTAATTTACACTAACACCCATGTTAATCAAAATATTACAAATACATGAATTGAGAACTTTGGAAATTACGGAAAAAACCACCTGTCAAGGACTCCGTCTAATTTTGGGTGGCGCCGGGAAATTTGGAATACTCCTTTATCTTTTTAACAGAACTCCAGATGGGGTACTCCTTTTTCTGTTGTTTTCGAACTCCTGAATGGGTGTATTTGTAATGTTTTGACTAATAGGGGTCTAATTGTAATATCATATATACTCATGTGGGGTCTATACGTAATTATCCCTATTAATTAAGCTTAGTATGTACATTGAAATGGTTTTCTGAGCAAGAAACTAATTCAGAGACTAAATTATAACTGTGTCTGATTGTCTGAACTCTGACCTAGATTTCCAAGAGAAAAAAATCCAAGAAATTAAAAATATAGTATTTTCATATATAATCAGTTCCTAGCTGAAACATGAAAAGCATATATTTTCTTTTTCTTTTTCAACAAAATAATGGAAAGCATGGTCATACTAATTAGGTTTAATTTACACTAACACCCATGTTAATCAAAATATTACAAATACATGAATTGAGAACTTTGGAAATTACGGAAAAAACCACCTGTCAAGGACTCCGTCTAATTTTGGGTGGCGCCGGGAAATTTGGAATACTCCTTTATCTTTTTAACAGAACTCCAGATGGGGTACTCCTTTTTCTGTTGTTTTCGAACTCCTGAATGGGTGTATTTGTAATGTTTTGACTAATAGGGGTCTAATTGTAATATCATATATACTCATGTGGGGTCTATACGTAATTATCCCTATTAATTAAGCTTAGTATGTACATTGAAATGGTTTTCTGAGCAAGAAACTAATTCACAGACTAAATTATAACTGTGTCTGATTGTCTGAACTCTGAACCTAGATTTCCAAGAGAAAAAAATCCAAGAAATTAAAAATATAGTATTTTCATATATAATCAGTTCCTAGCTGAAACATGAAAAGCATATATTTTCTTTTTCTTTTTCAACAAAATAATGGAAAGCATGGTCATACTAATTAGGTTTAATTTACACTAACACCCATGTTAATCAAAATATTACAAATACATGAATTGAGAACTTTGGAAATTACGGAAAAAACCACCCGTCAAGGACTCCGTCTAATTTTGGGTGGCGCCGGGAAATTTGGAATACTCCTTTATCTTTTTAACAGAACTCCAGATGGGGTACTCCTTTTTCTGTTGTTTTCGAACTCCTGAATGGGTGTATTTGTAATGTTCTAACTAATAGGGGTCTGATTGTAATATCATATATACTCATGTGGGGTCTATACGTAATTATCCCTATTAATTAAGCTTAGTATGTACATTGAAATGGTTTTCTGAGCAAGAAACTAATTCACAGACTAAATTATAACTGTGTCTGATTGTCTGAACTCTGAACTTAGATTTCCAAGAGAAAAAAATCCAAGAAATTAAAAATATAGTATTTTCATATATAAAATAGAGATACAAAGTACCTTTTCCAGCTTAAGGAATGAGATTTTCCCAGTGCTTGCCTTTTCCTACACTGAAAAACGCTCCCTTGTCGAACACAGGGGTACATTCGTCTTTCACACACACACACACACACCAACATTTACAAAAACACACGACTTCCCAAAAGCGCCAACACAATCTAAGATTTCTTTCGAAAACTAGACTAAACAATAATCAATCTCTACACAAACACAGAAAAAAGAACATCACGACATCAATCTAATTGTGGATGGAAGATCTGGTAGTTAGAGAAGATCTCATGTCCACAATTGCAGACTGATCAGCACCCAATTTGATAGCCTCTTTGCTTGCTCTTATGAATCTCGAAACAGCACCTCTTACGTATTCGTGGGCTTCTTTGACATTCATTTTATTGCCCATCTCGTGTGGGAAGCTGCTCAAGAAATGATCCCCGTTGAGAACAGCTGCCAGTTGCACCACCTCGCCTTGAAATTCAGATAGGGCTCGGTTTTCGTCGGTCTCGGTTCTTCTTAGAGGTGCCACGTCGGGTAAAACCTCTGTAGGTAGTTGACATTTTGTGAGAGTCTGAGTATTTGAATGAAAGGGTTGACAAGCATCTACTAAAAACCCATTTGCGTAAAATTAGAGATAATTACAAGTTCATTCCCTGACATTTGGTGTAATTACGTGTAGGTTTAGACATTACCCCGTCTAGTAGTTAAGGGTTGCAAATATTTTTTACGAAAATACCTTTTTGCAATTTTTGAAACTTGGAGGATCTACGTTTAATTATGTCAAATTTCATCTGAGAAAAATTACACTTAGACCCTGAATTCACAGACATCAGACAAAAAATTAGAGAAAGTTTAATTTTAACCCTTCTTGTAGTCAAAGGTTGACAATTTTTTTGGACAAATTATCCTTTTGCACATCTTGAACCTTGGAGGATCTACCTGTAATTACGTCAAACTTCACGGGAGAAAAATTACACTGAGACACCTCAGTTGTTTTGCAGGAATTTGCTGACACCAGCCAAAGAATTAGTGAATAGTCAGTTTTACTCTTCGTTTGACTAATTAAGGGCCGACACTTCTTTTTTCGTTTTTTTTTTGGATGAAGCTACCCTCATGCAATTTTTGAACCTTAAAGGGTCTATCTGCAATTACGTCAAACTTGAGGGGAGGAAAACTACACTTAGACACACTGTTTGTCCAAACGAAGGTCCGGCTATATTTAGGGTCTTTTTTCTTTTCAGCCGTAATTTTCCATAAAATTATTTTGGCAACTATGATTTCTTTTTATGCCAATCACCCAAATTTCATTTGAGTAATAAGGTTATGAGGATAATTACCCGGACAATCAGTTCTGGGAGAAGATAATTGACCGACGACTTGCTCGAACGTGCCAGCCCAAGCATCTCTATGAGTCAAGAAGTTGGATGAAAGATTGAATATCTTCTTTATGGTTGCAGGAATTGACGAATGTTCATACTCAGAGTTCGGGGTTGGACCTTTAGGCTTGCTTATAACTGCACAACATAAAAAAGAAATTAAGTCACTGAGAATCAACAACACAAATCACATAATCTGAATGCTTACCTTGAACCAGCAGGTGTCATCAAATTAATACATTTTTTGCATTCATGATTTATTATTTAATTTCTTTGTCATTTTCGAACACAAAAGCCTAAATTCCCTAATTCACAAAAGTAATACCAATTCTACACGTCCCTACATATTATTGAAGGAACTAAACCATATAAAATGGTGTGAGTAACGCAATTTGAATCATGAAACAACAAACAATATGAAAACTCTAAAAATACAAAAAATATGCTTCTGCTTAAAGTAAACTAAAATAAATTAGAAACTAGAAGCACCCTTAGGAGCACTTCTATCAGCTTCTAGGTTCTTTTTTCTATTACTAAAGTACTTTTATACTTTTTAGTTTTTCCTTCTAACACTCCCAACTAACTACTCCAGCCTTTTGAATTCAACTTCAGCTTCTACTTTAGCTTATTCAAGGCAGAAGTTTTTTGCAAACACACCCTAAGATTTCGCAAATCAATTAAGAACCATCATAGAATCACTACCATCAAAACAATCCAATTCTTTTGATTTTCAACAAAAAACCAACATATTCAAAACCAAAAAAGAAAATCAAATTAAACCACATACCCATTCCTTTCTTGATCCAAGGCGACACCATAATAGTCGGCACACGAACACCGAGCCTATCAAACTTAAAGAAAAATGGGGCGGGCCCCGTATTTCCATCCGGGTTCGGAACATTAACATAAGGAGTTTGCACATGATCAAAGAAGCCACCATGTTCATCATATGTAATAACCAAAAGCGTCTCGTTCCACTGCGGACTCGCCCTCAACGTCTCATAAACTTCCTTAACCAATTTCTGCCCATTAGCAACATCATGAGACGGATGATCGTCATTTGCAGACAAACCTTTCAAATCAAAGTACCTAGGCTCAATCACAGTCAAGCTAGGCAATTTCCCATTTCTCGCATCTTTCTTGAATTTCAAATCATATTGATGGAACTTAAATATATACTTCAATTTCCTCATATTCCTGTAAAACAAAGTAGTGGGAATGTTCTGGAAGTAAACCCCGAAATCCAACCCGTTTTCGTGAAGCGAATCGAATATGGTTTTTTGCGGGTAACCAGTTGCGAGCTGCTTTTTCACATGGCTTGTGGATCCATGAGAAGTTGCAGAGTAAACGAATAATCTATTGGGTTGGGTCGGGCCGGGTATAGAAGAAAACCATCTATCGAAAACAGCAAATTCTTTGACTAAAGAAGCGTAAATTGGGACATTTTCGGGTTTAAATCCTTTCATGACGGTTTCGGATAAGTTTGGTGACATTGATAAAGCTTGTTCGACGAAACCAGACATTGAAGGAATTGGCCCTGACCCGAATACCTGTTGCTCGACAGCTTCGAATGAGTGACCCGGATCCGGATCCACGTACTCTGCATCGTCTGAGAAACATATCTTATCTGAGCTGGAATTTGTTGATGCTGAGTTGCATTCTCTTCCCGTAACTCCATTGATTAATGGGTTCACGGATTTCTTCATCCATCCAAGCATGTGATCGAATGATCTGTTTTCTAGCACTAAAACGACAACAGTTTTGATGGGTTGCTGCTGCTGCTGCTGATGGGTTAGTAGAAAAATATTTGAAATTAACAGAAAAATCAACCAAACGCTTCTCATTTTCATGATTCTAATTTCTAAGCAAATGGGACTCTGTAAAACAAATTCTTTCTGAAGCAAGATTATATTTTTCTTTCTTCTTTGGCTTTTTTCTATGAAGGGATGTGGCAGCAATCAGCGGGGTTGTATAAATTAGCCTACTTTTACTGTGTGTGTGGAGGAAAATGAAGCAAGAATAGAGCTTTTTAATTACTGCATTTTAATTTGAAGACTTCCAAAAAAGCGAACACAGATTTGAGAAAATGTTGACAAAGGTTCGTGTCAAATTTTTTAAAGGTGGTGGTGTAGAAGTGGGAAGTGGGAACCCATGGTGGCAGAATTGACTGGTGTAAATATTTATACTAATTATTATCTGAATTCTTTATAGATTTTTATAATGTTTTTTTTTTTAATTTTTATACTAAATATTTTTTTATTTTTTTATAATGTGAACTTTAGGGAAGATTTTTGTAATTCAATGAGTGGTAAATGTGGTAAAACGTGTCCATACTGGCACGTTATTTAATAACCATCAGATTTCTGATGAATATGGGGTGGTGGTGTTTGTCTGCCTACAGTGTGTGTAGTGTGTGTTTTTAGCAGTAATTTCTTGAATTAGTGATGCTAATCTTTAAACAGTGATTTTCTGATAAATGCAAAATCTTTACTCAACAATCTGATTGATTTTTGTCAGGTAAATTATCTAGAATTTTGGAAGCAAATCCTTGGCTAATCAAAGCATGAGATTTTGTTTCACCTATGTTTAGTAAATCTGTTTTGCAAGCATTTGGACATAATTAAGTTATTTGCGATTTGCTGATTAACTTTGTACCAATTGCCTATAGGTGGTGTTTGCAAAATTCAATGCTTTTGGAGAAGCTGAAATATATTTTAAACTTAGATATATAGTAAAATGAGTAGTATTTCGGAAAAAAAAGCTAAAAGTTGAAATAAAAAACATGTCTTTAAATACTTTAAGTTTTTAGTTTATTTTTACTTAAATTGAGAAAAATTCAGAATGTTTACAAATTCAAATTCTGAAAGAAAAAGTAAAAAAACTCTTTTTCAAGAAATAATTTTTTGAGTTTACAAACACTCTCTTAATCCGATGTTGCTCCATTATGTGCTAGAAATTATTCAGCGTGTATTTTGATAGACAATGAAGCATATTAAATGTGATAATAATTACCTAAGTTCTTAAATGTCATTCATTCAGTCACAGAAAGTTACTGAAAAATGTGGATTATAACTTTTGTATTGACACAAGAATTGTATCATTGGTATGTACTTTCATAGTTCGTAATTATGATTCAAATGCATTATATTTTAATAATTGAAGATTTTTATGATCTTCTTTAAAAAGAAATATATTATATCATAAAAAAGATAAAAATGTAGATTTGATAGTTGATTCTTCGCTTTTTTGGGTAGAAAACATAAAATAAAATGCGCACCACGTGACATGGACCAGTGTAAGTGTGCCCAAATAATATGCGTTACTTCTTGCTTTTTAGTATTTGAAAACGACTCAACTTTTGAAATTAATTTTGCTTTAACATCATTTATTTGTGGTATAAAAATAATTGACAAAATTAATCTATAAACTTTAAAAAAAGAAAATCAATACTTTTTGTTTCTTTTGCTTCAATTTCTTAGGCGCACCAAAAGTTTGTTGAATGACAATATATTAACATTTAATTTACCCATATCCGGTGTAATTCTCCGAAGAAATTTCTTAGGTCCGAGAGGAAACAATTGAATATCAATTGGGAGCTAGGTTCCAATGACGGGCTAGTTCAAGGTGAACATCGATGGAAGTGTCATCGCTGTGGGCACCTCAGTTGCTGTAGGCGGTATCATCCAGAACGACTTGGGGGCAAACTGAAACTGAAACTATTAAATCATCTCATATCGAAAAATCAAATATATGATGTGCAATATATAATAGTTTAGCAAATCTTTTCTTTTGAACTAGCATTTGGAAGTGAGTTCGGCCAATATTCATTTCTTCAATTCAGAGCGGACCCCCTATACCTCTAGTTCTCTCCTTATAGATGTTCATTTATGTAAAATCGTAAAAGATTCTAATCGAAGGGGTGGGTTTTTGTGTAATTTACCCTTAAAAAGACAAGGTACGTAAACTCGGCCACACAGATCCAGGCACCGACGACATGGATTTTGCACTAATATGATGGTCCTACGAACCTTAAATCACGCCTAAAGCCTTTAATTATTTCTTCTTTATTTCCACCTTTAATTTCTCTTTTTGTTCTCATCAAATTATTTAATTCACTACGCCTAAAAAATTTTCAACTTTTCAAAAATTAACACCAAAAAAAATTCTCTACGCATTGTCTCGATGATGAGCTCTGTGATAGTAAAATACCATATAAAAATATTTTGAATATCCGCAAATGTTTATACAAATTAAATATAATGGGATATTGTTAAAGATTATATATGTTTGAAAAAAACAAAAAAAAAAGATATTAAAGTTTCTGGATTCTGTTGCAAGCTTATTCAGGAAGTTGCATTGTCAAATTTTGTAACTTTTGCACGTGACATGATATTTGGATTCTTCTATCCTTTTCCTTTTCTAATGAAAAGGACGGCGTAATAAGCAACTAGCATACTAAATTCCAGTTCGACGCTATACTAACTTAATGAGAAATTTTGATTTCAAATTTCCTTGAGAACGCATTCTTAATTGCTAGGGAGAAATCTCGAATTCAAATCACAAGATCTCGAGTTCGAGTCTACCTATGAATGCAACGTAGGTCTGACTATATAAATAGGCTTAAGACCACAAGAAAACTAGCATACGATCATTAATCAACACAAAAACTACATACCAATTGTGTTTGTTTGTGTGTTTATTAACAAAATAGAAACCCTCTTGAGAAACCACGGGTTATCATACAGACTAGACAGTCACAGTACTTATATTATTAAATTTGCGCTATGGATTGTCATAATACACATGACGACATCTACATTTATTGTCGTTGCTATCTATTATTATAGATAAATGTAAGAACTCACAAATTTCTTATAAATGGTAAAATTGATCAATTAGTGGCTCAAAATTTAAAGACATACCAATTCCCAATTGAATTTTGTCCCCCTGCAATAAGTATAAAACGCGTTTAAATTAAATAGTTGTAAACAATCCATGTGCACTTCTCCAATTTACACAATTTTTCCAAGATTCTACAATATGTACCTAACTAAAAAAAAGACAAATTTCCATCACCATAAACAAATTAAAAAAAAAAAAAGATCAATTGAATCCCTGTTGAGGGTGTATGTGACTGAAAATACTAGAAAATTAAGTAAATTAATTTCCTGATCTCTTCAAGAATGCGTATACACTTAAACCAGCAACAAGTGCAGCACCAGCTGCAACAGCACTATATGCTGAAGAATTTGTATCTGCTCGAGCATAATCCACACTCGATCGCCTTCGATGATGATGTGGAGGCGTTCCTAAATACTCTAAATGTAATCTTATACCCTGTTCACGTTAAATTACCACACGAATTATCTATAGTTAGTGACACGGATCGTAGTTATGGATAATTACACGACTTTCCCCTCTATTTTAAAAATATTACAGCACTCCCCCTTTGACCATTGGATCTAATTCAAAATTGACTAAATTGCCAAGAAGCTAGATTGTATCATCCATATAAGCAAGAAGGGAGGTATTTGTAATTTCAAAACCAAGAAGGGAGATTGTGTAATTATATTATGTATGCAAACTCTGAAAAAGCTGAAAGGGAGTGTTTACTTTTGCTGCTTCTGCTTAAAATAATCTGAAATGAGCTAGAAGCTAAAAGCACCTTGACGGGTGCTTTTTCAGCTTCTAGGTTTCTTTTTTCTGTAATGGAAAAGTGTTTTCATTACTTTTTCTCCAAACACTCCCAACTGCTACTAATCAACGTTTCACAACTTTAGATTCTACTTTAGCATCTCCAAAAGCAGAAGTTTTTGCAAATACTGCCTATATATATTTATAGGGGTTCATGCTGTAATTATGCTTCTCTTTAATAAATATACCTTCCAACCAGCTAGCCTAGCGTGTTGTATAGCTGCTTGAAGATCATTGTCCGATTGAAGCACAACCTTGTCATTATCTTCATCTTCATACTGAAAGATGTTTTCAATGAGACTTGTAATACATGAGAAGGAAAAACAAAAAAAAACGAGGATCAATGGTAAAATAATCTACCATAATTTGTGGAAGGTTATTACGGTCAATATCAGCCCCTACTTTCTGAAGAATTGCTGTTACAAGGTCAGTCAAGTTGTCGGTTTCTGAAACCAAACAGCAAGAAAAGAACATCATTATCCTCAAATCAGTAAGACTATGTTTTGTTCTAGTGCTTCTGCTAAAATAAGCTAGAAGCTAGAAGCACCTTCGGGGAGGGGGGACTTTTTTGGGCTTTAAGGTTAGTTTTTCTATTAACTTAAACTGTTTTTATACTTTGTTCTCCAAACATTCCAAAGAATGTTCTTTAGAAATTTTAAATTTTACTTCAACTTCTCCAAAAGCAAACTTTTTCACGAAAATCCCCTAACTTTTAACATGATGTTAGTCATTAGAGGCAGACAACATTACGGAATAAGAGCCGTACCACATATGAACCTATGCATTCTTCCTTTCCCGTCTTGAATCTTGAAAGAAAAGCTACTGGTTGAAGTTGAAGAAGGTGGCTGAATAGATCGACCTGTCTCTCCTCCTTCAGAAGCCAACTTCAAGGAATTCTCACTGAGACATAATTATAAAATGTTAGAAAATAGCACAAGAACAAGAATGATTTTCAGTTTAATGATGGACAAGAGGACAACCTTGTTGTCTCATCGTCATCATCTGGAGATAATCCAATTGCAGAATCCCAGAAGTTCTGCATCAACATATTTGTAGCTTCACTGTTAGCTCCAGCAGTATTACCGACCTGTAAATCCAGTAAAAAGATTAATTTCATTATGTACACAAAATCACAAGAAACATAGGATTTTTTTTTTTCTTGGTGGCAAATTAGAGTATGACTTACTGATGCTACAGCAGCATGGGTTATATTAAGCACATCAACAACAGCTACAACAGTTCCTTCTGAATCATTTATACAACAAGTTTAGTGGGTAAAAGTAGAAATTAGTAATAAATAGCTGTTAATCAAATTTATGAATGTATATCTACCTCTATCAACAACTGGGAGATGTAAAAATTTCCCGTCATGCATAGTGTGAAGAGCATTAACTATAGGTGAATCAATTGTTGCACATTCTGGATTTGTAGTCATCACCTGGAGAATTAATATTGGGAGTGGAGAAAAGGATAAATGTCAAATTTGATCTCCATTTCAACTGTCTCAATAAATAATAATAATAAATAAATTTAATAATGAAACAGGAACAAGATTTACACCTTCTCCACTAGAGTGGATTCAGGAGGAAGATCGTGGGCTATGAGTCTCATCAACATATCTTTTGAACTAAGAAGAATTTGGAAGGCACTCAAGTCAAATCCACGCAATTTGTATATTTATCATATAAATATAAATATGTATTTTTCCAGCATGGGAGAATGTCTCACGTTAGAATTCCCCGAGGTTTATTTTCTATTATTACAACAGCGCAGCTGGCTCGATGTTCAAGAATCTTCTTTGCAGCAACTAGCACGGTGTCACTTGGATCAACTGTAACAATCCTAACCACAGACAATAACAATAATGGAGCAAACTTTAATGTCCTATTTAGGTAAGTCATCTTTGTAATAATCATAATGTTTGGAATAAATTCAATAGCACAAGTGAAGATATTACCTACTTTGAATTCTCAGAAATTATTGTCGACAAGGAGGGTCTAAACATCTGCTCTTTAAGTGTCTCAAGAAATGTGTTAGGACCTATATATCAACCATAAAAATTATGTGTCACTTACAATGGCCAATAAAATGATCGCTATAACATATGAAACTGTGACGAGGAGGCATTTTTACAAAGGGAATAAGCCTATGCATAAGAGGTAAAATGCAAATCACCAACCTGATGTCCCCCAATGTTTCTCAACACCTTCAACAGCAGCTGCAATGGCCTTTCCCTTCTCAGCCACCCTCTCCATACGAGCAATGGCATCATACAAACATTTCGTTATGTCAAGTAGAGCAATCACCTCCCCATTTTCAACAACAGGTAAATGCCTAAACTTTCCTGTTTTCCAATCACATAATTAAAATGGTCACACATTAAGGCCAAATTTTAATTCAAGTTTCCTTGAATATACTTACCTTGAACCATCTTTTGCAAGGCTTCCACAGCAAGAGTGTCGGAAAGCACAAATGCCGGATTCTTTGTCATAACTTTAGAAACAGGTGTTTCCTCAAGATTAACCTCACGAGCAATAACTCTCGTAACTATATCCTTTATTGAGGAAAAAAGGGAAATATGTCACAAAATCTTTAACATTTAAAATGTAGAGAACCGCAAGGATACTTGACTTTTCTTTGTTATTCAAGTTTTTACCTTATCTGTCAGGATTCCACATAATAATGCGTTTGAATCAGTGAGTAATAAAGCATCAACTCTACGAGCAGCCATCCGACGACATGCTTCTTTGATATTTGTATTTTCAGGTACTGTCAAGGCTCTTGACAGACGCAATCTCTTCACTGTTCGTTCTCCTGTGATTACCCTGTTCACAAATGTAAGGGAAAGTTTGAGAACACCAAACACAACTGAATTCTCAGCTCCGTCTCTGAATGCACTAATAATTCCTCACTGGTCATTGATGCATATATCTTTTTATAATGTTAAACTTACACCAGCAATTTATACAATGCAACTTGAAAACACAATGTGAGTCATGGATCAGATTCCTCAATGCCTCTGTCATTTGAAGAAATTCGAATACAATAAAGGTTCCATACTATTTCAAAATATATATATCATAAATTTCATAGATGTAAGTATCAAGTATGTAATACTCCATTACGTAAAGTGAATTGCAAAATCAATTCTAGGATTAAATATTGGCTTTATGCCTCGTAAAATGCATGGTCAGCAAATGTAGAACATACATGGAACGGGAACGCGGCAGAGATTTGCGGTTATATGAGGCATCCCCTAGTCCTCCGCCTC
Source organism: Verbena officinalis (assembly GCA_958496215.1). Lineage (NCBI taxonomy): Eukaryota > Viridiplantae > Streptophyta > Magnoliopsida > Lamiales > Verbenaceae > Verbena > Verbena officinalis. The sequence continues at coordinate 7,669,396 of OY292385.1, forward strand.
CGCCTCCGCCACCATTCTCTCCGGTGGCGGAGGAGATGGATTTCTTCCTGGAATGAGAGGATGAGCTCTTCATCGATGACGTGCTTCTCCTCGACGAGGAACCCCTATGACTCGTCGTCGTCATCTACTCGATTAATTAATTATAACCACCTCCTATAAATCATTAATTCATCATCCACGAACAATTTGTAAAAACAACAAAACTAGGATTAAAAACAGCTCGAAATATATCATTATGGTTTTTCAATTGAATAATTACAAAAATTAAGAGGAAAAAAATCGCATTTACCTGGTGAGATTAAGCTTTATTAACCGGGGCAATGGCGATTTTGTTTCGAGCCAAAGAGGAATTGTTCGTGCTTTTTCGTCGTGATTGGTTTGCTTACTACCGGCTGGAATTTTGGGATGAGAAAGAGAGGGAATAGGGAGAATGGGCGCATGAGAAATGCTATTGCCTATTGCTATGAGAGACGAGAGTGACGAATTTTGCCGTTTCCTTTTTTAGGAATTTGACAGACAAATTGTTTGTTTCGTGGGTCGGAATATGGTAATGTTTGCATGTTTTGGGGGTAAGGCCAATGGAGGATTGACACGTGGACAAATATCAGACATTTGTAACAAGGTTGTTTTATTTGAACTATGAAATCATTCATTAAACATTGGACTATATAATTACCATAATATATGTTTCTCATTTTATTATTATAAGTGAAAAAACTGATAAATTCATGAATGTGGCATCATTCATTGTGAGTATGGAATCATTCATTATGATCTCTAAAATAAAGAGAAAAAAACACTTAACCATCGATCTAATGATCTAAAATATCAAGTTTTTTAAAATTTTACGGTCTAAAGTTTACCTTATTACAAATAACCATATAAATTAAGCATTTTTTGCAATTTACCATGTATATTATTATCGGTCTAATATAGCATTTCACGTGCTTGGTATAAGTGGAAATTTCAATAGCTTGTAATGACTTAATCGGCCAAAAATAGGTCTAAAGTAGTTATAAGATACAAAGTACATATAGTTTATGGTGACCCGTAGTTTGGAAATTAATCAGTAAAATCTAAAAGTATCTTTTTCATAAAATAAAACATGACAAAAGATGCACCATATTTCATATTATATTTTACATCTTATTATTTTCGTAAAAGTTGATAATTTTATAAAATGTGACATTGAATTATTATTATTTGTTCCTTAATTTATCTGATATGTCTTATTCATCCCTTAAGATAAGTGGTTTTGAATTAATTAACCTACCTCGTTAGGCCGTTTTCAGTTAGGGCCACAAGCTCGGCCCATATTCAGGCATGTTGGACAATCCAAGTCCTATCCATCTACGCCTGTCATTGGGCAGGCAAATACCCACCCAAGACCCAAAATGACTAGACCCAGACCCATACTCATGCCCAGTATTTTAATTTGGGTCCATACCCAGACTCAGACCCAAAGAAAATATTGTATTGGGCTTAACTAAGAAGAGAGGAGATCAGGAGACTAATGCTTATTAACAGAACAACCAAAGTTAACAAGCCCTTTACCAAATATGCCCAGATCCGAGTGCAATTGTTTGGAGATCAAGGCCATCAAGTACAGAGAGAAGTTCATGAAAGCCAGAGATATATAAAATTAGATACGTAATCTTCTCATTTTACTATTGTGCTACTCCTTTTGAATGATTTCGTAATTAACTCAAGAATCAAGTGAAAAGTTAAATTGAAAACGTCATTATTGCACAAATTGGGGTTGTTTTTTTTTTTTTTTTTGTTCCATTTTCTTTTGTTTTTGTTTTGTCTTCTTCTATGATCGAGGACTTTTATTGGGAGCACTTGCAGAATCCATGTTACTACGTTTTCACCATTTTCAGAGTAGCTATGCTTGTCGCCCAAAAAAAAAAAAAGTGTAGCTATGCTTGGCGCACATAATATACTTCAACATGCTATACTGAATTGCAATTTTTGATATTTTCAGTTTTTTTTCCTTTCAATTGTTAGTATATATATCTTTTCCTCCTATTGCAAATTGCAAAACTGGAACTATAATTGGTACCCGTTTGCAATCTTAGCACACTTATTTGTCCATTTTCAATTTTACCCCTAGCATAAAAAGTTGTAATTTAGAGACAGATTTTTCCCAATTTGATTTTAAGGCGAAATTGGGTCACATCGTACATGTGCTTGGAAAAATCCATCTTTGGAATTGAGAGCTTATATAACTTAAACCTAATACCGCCTCAATTGAATAAGTTTTGCTTTAAGAAAATAATAATAATATATATTCTTAATTTACATATGCATTGAGTGTGCCTACCAATTAGTCCAGCATTAACACATTTAGCTTTTTGTTTTTTTTAACCCATTTAGTTTTGTATCTTTACACTACCATTCTTAACCATATTCCAACTATTTTGTTTCCTGAATTTAGAAAAAATTACAAAATTGGCAGACTAATAATTTAATATGTACCTGTCTGTATTTTTGGAATAATAAGATTGATATTTTTAATTTTGTTCTGTAACTAGTAAAAAGTTTCAATTTAGGGAGAAAATTAATTTAATTTCAGTTAGCTTAATTGCAACTATACCTATGATGATGTAGCAATTTTAGTCCTAACTTTTTCAATTTTCTCAATCAAGTTCTAACATTTAGGGAAAATTGCAATTTTAGTCTGGTAGTATTTCGTATTTTGCAAGTTTGGTCCTTATATTTTAAAAATAAGCAACTATAGTCCTGTAATAATTGCATGTATTATTTGAAGTTTGATCCTGTCATTAAGTTTTGGACGAAAAAATCACATGTCCTGTATATGCGCACCGTTAAAGGTTGGGAATTTTGACGAAATAAATCACGTTCTCTAGACGTGAATCGAGCAAGTTGAGATAGGTGCAACATATAATTAAGTTAATAAAAATTACACATAAACTGCATTACAATGGCTTGCAAAATATGCCAATATATGGCTCCAAATTCGCATATTCAATCTGGGATTATCTAAATATTCACCAATTCATCCACGAAGTAGGCCGAGAAAAATACATTTCGCTCTTTATCAATTACTGATTTAAAAAAAGAAATGCTTATCATCTTATGATTTTTCTTTCTCAGTATTAATTTATCTAAATAATACTTTTATTCTAACTATAAATCTACGGATTAGAAAGTTGTTCACAGAAAGAGTACGATTATACATCCGTACATATGATACACACTCGCATACTCTATATTTACGATTTAAAAGGTCTATTTCCACAATATAGTAATCTAAGTTACTTTCAATAAGATGTTTAAGTTGCAAAATTTATTATAAATATATTTTATTTTTGAATTACAAAATTAAACTCTAAAGTTGTTCAAAACTAATTACATTAATACTTTTTGAATTTAATTGTTTATGCACTAAGCTACTGGTATGGTTCATGAGACATACACTTTTCTAAATTTTGGACTCGTCAACATAAAATTACTTATAAATATTTTTGCACATAACAGAAATTACATCTTGCAGACAAATTAACGTTATATACAATTTAAAACAAATATACCCTAAGAAATTGAGCTACGTAGGTGCCCCAAATGATCTAATAAGGATATAAAATTAGGTTAATTAACATAATACATAATCCGTTGCAATTAGTGCAAGGAAAGTTTGGAGACATGACCAAAAGTGCTCAAGAACCCTAAGAGGAAATTAGTGCAACGAAAATAGAGATCTACGGGCCTTGTAAAATCGGTATTTTAGTTTGTCAATATTTCAATACATTAATTTGATAATTAACAATCTAATCCACTAAGTATATATGAATTTGTGACAGTAAGAAAGTTTTTTTTTTTTTTTTCAAATTGAAATTTGGCATCGAAATTCCCACGTGAGTAGCATGCGCCAGCAAGAAACGCTTAGCTATTGGCTGGGTCTTCGGCATGGCACATTATAATTCTGTGGTGTTTTAATTATCTTAAAAGTCATTATCATTAGCAAGATAGCCTGTAATAACTGATGACTCAAATGACAACTTAGTTTTTCTCACCGATAAGTACACATCACGCACACCAAGAATTTAGATGCGGAATTTGGAATAAAAATTGGCTTAAATTGTCACAAAATTATAATTATTAACTATATATAGTGAGTAAAATTGCTAATTAATATCAAATATATGTTAGAGATACAAAAGAAACTTATACTAATGCATGTATTCATACATAAAAAAAGATGTATACACACACATGCGCTTATATATATTCACAAATAATTAAACCTTAACAGATGAAATCAATTTTTTGATAGTATCGATCTAGTATCGTAGAGTGTATTAGGGACGAAGTTTCTTCGTAATTTTTAGCTTGACTTTTTCGACCAAAAAAAATCTACAAGACTACGACCTAATCACGAAGAAATTATTAAATATAATTAATAAAACCTAACCTGATAAGTAACGAAATCCGACATAATTTCCTGCAATTTCCCTTATTTCTTCTGATTCCGAATAAAATATTTCTCATACAATCGAAATTAATACAACAGGAAAATATCAAATTTAAGAAAAAGAAACGAAAAGGAAATGAAAAGTCCATTGCAGAATATGTACAGTTAAGTAAAAATTCAAAGCACATGACACTTACGTAGTTAATCAATCGCGAGCTAGATGTACCAGATTATTGCACTATCTAATCCATTAATCACACCATATCAAGAATTTTATTAGAAAATATCAGCCAGACAGATTATTGAAAGAAGAGCTGTAGGCTTCCCATGGCTTGCCTCAGTAGTTTACGGAATATTTTCAGTTTACTATCCTCACATTTCGTTTGAATATTCTGAGTGAATATGGTTGAAAGAGTCATTTTGTAAAACTTATGAACGTTAGGAGATAATTTGAAAAAAAATAAAAAAAAAATTAAGAAGCAAACTGTAAAAAACATGATAGTTCATCCACCAAATTTTTTTTTTCCCAAGATAATAATAGAAAAGCTAAAAATGGGCATCTTATGAAGCCAAGAACAAAAGCAACCAAAAAATCCATTTCCTACAACCAAAGTTAACAAGCCCTTTACAATTCCAGAAAAGGAAGCAAAGAAAAAACCTAATTAAATTAGCCAATTACCTGAGAATCAAATCACCGGCCAGATCAATATAAATATAGAGTGTACAGACAGACTACATCAAAGAAAACAATACTGTTTAATTAATTAATTGATTTTAAAGCAAAAATTAAATACGATGTTGGATTGGGCTCCAGTTGTAATCGGGTTGCTCCTATTCATTTTGCTATCTCCGGGGGCGTTGTTTCAGATTCCGGGCAATACCCGCCATATCGAGTTCGGAAGCTTCGCCACCAACGGCAAAGCTGTAATTATTCACACTTTACTTTTCTTCGTCGTTTTCACCATTCTCATTATGGCTGTACGTGTTCGGATTTTCACCGGCTAATTTTGAAGTTTTTCACTACACGACGTCGTTCGTTAATTGGATGAATTGTATTTATTTATGCTTTTTTTTTTGGGTTGATGATGATTGATGAGGATTATCGCGAGTTATTTGTGTTTTGCTAAGTTATTATTATTATTATTTTGATTTGAATTTAGCTAGTTTTGTGCATTTCTTTAGCCCAAGCAAGAAATGGCTTGAATAGTACAGTTTTTACTAATTCTGCATATTTATTTAAAATTAGATGATCAGGAGAGTTATTTTTTCAATTGACGTAAGGGTCTTGACCAAATCAATAATGGAAATCTGATGAGTATGATTATGTGTCTCAACAATGAGTGTTGGATTAATTTTTCCAGCGAGTTTTCGGTCGAAATTGAACTAAAATTACATACAATAAAAAGTTACAGTATGAATTTTGAAAAACATATTTAGAGAGTTATATAGTTCAAAAATAATAAACTTACGGAACAAAATTTACCAAAGAATTAACTGCTATATATCTATTCTATTATATTTTGTTCTCATTTTGGAAGTTGCATACCCTAAGTACCAGAAGAAAAAAAAAAAAAAAGAAATTCACCTTTGGAAAAAGTGGGATAAAAAGCACAAACTTCTTCCAGCACCATTAATGTTTTTGCCTGAGGAAAGCAGACTAAAATGGACCACCAATGTCTTTTCCAATGGAAAAAAAACAAAAGGTAATCCAATTGGAGTTTGATTTTTGAATTACTTAAGGTTTCATTTTCACAAGTGTCGTATAATTTGATCGATCACTTAAAGGTTTTTTTCTTCATCATTACTTTTAAGTTTATAATCAGAATGGAAAATTACTTTTGGATCAAATTCTGTGTTTCAGTTTCTTACAGTACTTACTCGTAAATGGTCTCTATCTTGTCTCCTCAGATAAACATTCAATCCACCCAATTTAAAGAACAAATGAACGTGTCCACCATTTGGTTGAAACTTTGAAAATGCCCAAAGTAATCTCGTACTGACCAAACTCTCCATTACACGTTAAATGTATGACATGAGTTATATATGACGCCTTTTATCTTCCCTACTTTATAAGTTGTGACATCAATATTAGGTAGTTTTTGGCATGGTTCGCTGGAACGCTCCGATAAAGATCGGAATGGCAGTTAATTGTGGCTGTCGTTTCACCTTGACGAGTTGGAAACAAATATTGTACTAGATCGAGGGTACAACGTCGTTACAACGGTTGGAATAGTGTTCTACGGTGTTATTACGGTCTGAAACGTTGTTATGTGGCAATGGAACAATGTTTTGTAAAATAATTTTTATAAAATTATTCAAATTTCTGTACACTTTAAACAATAAAAAAAAGTGGAACAACCACGATAGTTCCGCGACTTTGTAATAAAACTGGAACAATGACCTCCTTTCCGATCCCCGCTTTGACCACAACGGCAAACAATGATTTTTGGTTGTTATATATTACATAATTTTTCAGTAAGTTAATATTTTTCATTATTTTGGATTTCCAAACATTCCAAACTTCACTATATTTAAGCGGAAATAAGCTACAAGCTTAAAGCACTTAAGAACATGCATGCTTTTGACTTTAATTTCTCGGTTTTAGTTGCAATTCCAGTGGGTGAGTGTTCTGTGCTCATTCTTTTTAAAAGCAATAATTACACTTACATCCCCTTGACTTAGGGATAAATACAGCAAGATCTCATATACTATTGGAAATTAAAGATAGATTCTCTTACCTGAATGGAAACCTAAAAAACTTATGAAATGACTAAATTACCCATAATATATTTGTTTTAGTGTATGCTATACATAAATGAGTGAAGTGATTAAGTTGTTGTCCATTTAATAAAAAAATTAGCATCTACTTGAATACAAGAAAATGACTAATGGCAAGACCTTAAGTGTTAGACAGAGCCATAGTCGGGGGGTGTCTCTATAATTTTCAATAATAAAGAGAGTTTTGTTGTATTTTTTCATAAATCGAAGAGAGGTTAATGTAATTATTTATTTTTAAAAACTCAAAGCAGGATTTTTCCTTTATGCAAAAATGCAGGATTTTTCTTACTGCTCAACCAGTCAACCCTAACATAGGAGTGTTCCGTACTCTGATACCATATAAAAATATGAACAAAATTAAATAATTACACCAAAATATATATTCTGTTTTCTAAGGTATATAGTGGACCACATAAATAAAAGCAAATGAAAGAGGCTGAAGCCTAACGACACATGAGGATCCTTCACACATAGATTCATGCATGTATATATATAAAGTAAAACGAATTTCTTATCAAGGGGTTGATAAAGTTAGCATAGACATGTCCTCTTTCACATAAGAATGAACCCTTGACCAAAAAATAATAATAATAATAAGAATGAACCTAGTTGAGTTGATATCATAACTAGGGTTTGCAATTTTCAGGAGCACCAAAGTTTAGCTGGTTTAGTGCGCGGATAAGTCACTAAAGTCTTTAAACATTATTTATAAAATAATCACCATAATTTGTACATGAAATAATCATATTAGGAGGGTTATCTCCAATTGAACATCAGCATTACCATAATCCGAAAAAAATGATGAAAAACCAAAAAAAAAATCATGTATTGTCCCTTTCAATTCCCCATGTAGCTCTATGTATATATCTTAATCATAATTAAGTCAAAATAATACAGGAAAAATTATGAAAAAACCCTTAAGTTTACTTAAATAATCCAAAACATCACTGTAAGTATGTAACTATAAAATTTTATAAATACTCCCGAAAATACAAAAAAATCTTGATATCTTACTAATACTTTTTTAAAAAATCCTACGTTTATCCCCAATGTAAATATAAGATTTCTGAATATTTTTCGTAAATATTGCAAAGTACCGGACGGGATTTGGGGTAATTCGCGGGATGATTTATAAAAGCTCTATTCAGATGCAACCTGCAACATTTAATGGAAGAAAGTAACAGCTACGCTTGGGTCAAATTTTAACACGGCCTCCTCATCGATCAGCAAATTCCAATTCATTCAAAAAGCAATGATTTTTAACATTTTATTGTTCTCATTTGCCCTTCTTGAGTTTTGTTGGCACCCAATAGGTCAAATCTTTCTCATCAATCAATCAATCAGTCAAAGATCAAAGATGGGGGGGTACGTGTCGAGATCTCATCAGCGGGATCAGATCTTCTCCGTGCACCACGTTTCGTTCTGTGATTGCTAGCTGCTTCTCTTCCATTCCACCGTAAGGCAAATTCTAGTTCACGTCGGTTTAATTAAACAAATTAGTCAAAAAATTAATATATATGATTTAAACGGTTTGATATGCATGCAGAAATTAATTAAAGAGAATTCTGATTATGCTGTAAATGTAATTATGAACTTAACAATTCACAATTTGAGATATGTAAGTACGGATAATAGCCTTATAATAGGAATACGTTCCAAGAATTTTCTGAAAAGTACCCTAAGGGATCATTTGGATGGGGGGAATTGAGCCCGATGGATTTTAAATCCACCGTCTAAATCCATCTGAACCGTTTGGATGAAAAATAAAATCAATGGATTTAAAACCCATCATTTTTATGGAGTTGATTTGTAGTTTATTTTTAATAAATTTAAAATCCATCTCAAAAGGTTGTCATTTGAAATCCACCTTATTTTTTTTTCATTACTATATCTCACACCCACATATAATTTCTTTCTCTCTCTCTCTATCACACACAGACGCGCGCGCACACACAACATAGTACTCTCTCTCTTCTCTCTATTCTCCTAATCTCTCATTTTTTTCATCTACAACTTCTCACTTTTTTTTTTAATTTTTTTACAACTACTCACTTTTTTCAACAATTTTATTACTCTAACAATCTCTCTATATTTTCTCTCTATACATCTCTTCACTATCTCTCTCTATATATATATCATTTTATTTCTCTCTATATATCTTTATAACGCTTTTGTTCTCTTTTATCTTTATTAATTGTGAAATAATAAATATAAATATATAAATTAATTTTTAATTGAAAAATAAATTTTGGACAAATTAATTTGAAATCCATTCACAAATCTTTCATCTAGCCAAAAAATAGAATTCTAAATACATGAATTTGAAATCAAATGTATTTCAAATTCATTCATTTCAAATCCCTCTCCAAATCCAAATCAATCAATCCAAATGGGCCCTAAAAGATTTATTTTAAAAAAATATTTTACATACAATTCGACTATTATCATTGTGAATACATGGCAGACTTTACCCGACGATGTCCCTCCATACTGAAATAATATATGGTGACCATTGAACCAAACCAAGTAGTTGATTCTAGATACTTTCTTGTGAGGTGAGGGTCATGAATTATCTTCTATTGTTGACACATTTTAATTTAAGTAATACATGATCACTTCAGGTACAGTGAACTGAACCCTAAAAACTGACACATATTGGTATGTGGATTTGAATAATTGGACAGCAAATATAGCTTTGCATGAAGATATATATATAAAAATTCCCTCAGCTTGGGATGTATCGTGTGAATGCCAAATTAAAAACCCAGGCATCTCGAACTAGGTCATAAACTTATAATTGTCACTTTCAAAAGAGGCACATTGTGCACATTTTAAGGGACAAAAAACTTTGACATGACAACAGTAATATATTCTCTCATTAGTTATAAATTATATATGTCTTTTAACTTTTTTTTCTTTAAAACCCACTTACATTAGTCGAGTCTGGTCATACTATTAAGATGTAAAGTTTTCTCTACCAATGACAATTGTATTTTCAAAAACTTAAGCTCGAAATTTCTGGCTAAGCTAACATATATATATATATTGTCGAATTGCTAAACTACGTCCCTGTAGGATGTTGTTACATTATATATATATATATATATATATATATATATATATATATTATAAGACACAAAAGTACTTCAACCTTTACAAAATTCATAATTAAAAAAAACATGAAAATAGCGTAAAAAACACTTTTAATTAAATGTGTTTTTTACGCTATTTTCATGTTTTTTTTAATTATGAATTTTGTAAAGGTTGAAGTACTTTTGTGTCTTATAATATATATATATATATATATATATATATATATATATATATATATATATATATATATATATATATATATATATATTGTAAAGGTTGAAGTACTTTTGTGTCTTATAATATATATATATGATATAATATGAATAATCAACTTTAAAAATACTATTGTAAATTGTTTGAAGATTAATATTAGACACCCTAAAATAATATGTTATATTCTCAATCAAAAACAATAAAGGATAGGTGGGAATTGGCTAAAAATTGCAAGAATCGTGTGGTAGCTTAGGTTGTAATTTGGGCTAGCGTTTTCGGGTTTTAATTCTACCGTTTAATTATCACTTTTCAAATTAATTTGTCCAATATGTTTATTTTTCCTTTGCAATTTTCATCCTATTTTATGTGGAATTTACCAATATAATTCACCGGAAATTTGTCGGAATCCCTAAACAACCATACTAAGAAATTAAAAAGATTAAAGATGAAGAGAATAAGGAATAAAAATCTATACATGTACAAATTACAATCAACGAGCTTTGAATTGTGACAGCATTTTTCGACGGAAAAAACAAATTGAATGATGCAGGATTAAGGCAGGCAGGCATGTCATTTCAAGAAAAGTAAAACCCTATCTAATTAATTAGTCTTCTTAATTGGCCAAAGTGTTGGATGACTTGGATCATAGTATATCATGATCAGATGCATACTTCAAAGGCAGGGCCAACTCTATATAAACTGCATGAAAACTACAGTAGACAACATGCACTGTTTAATTTCCAGTGAAATTATATAAACTCTACTAATTATATTGATTTTCCCCAAGTAATCAAGTGTTTTTTTTCTGGGCGGGGTTTTTCTATATTTTACAGAAATGGGTAGAGGGAAAGTGGAATTGAAGAGAATTGAGAATCCAACAAACAGGCAAGTTACATTCTCAAAGAGAAGAAATGGGCTGCTAAAGAAAGCTTTTGAATTGTCTGTGCTATGTGAAGCTGAGGTTGCTGTTCTAATTTTCTCACCTTCTGGAAAGGCTTATCAATTTGCCAGTCATGAGTAAGTAATTAATTATCATGTATTTTTAATTTATTTGTCGTATGATCATAATTAATCTTTCTGCAGATTTTAATATTATATTTGCTATATATAATTGCAGCATAAATAGGATCATTACAAGGTACAAGATTGAAGTGGGAATAACCAAATCAGATGAACAATCAGGCCTCACAGACATGGAGGTAAGTATATATATATATATATATATATATATATACGTACAGCTCCTAAAAAATATTCATATTATTTTTCAATTGATCATCAATTTTTAATATTAGTATTGAAAATCCTGTATTTTTCGGATATTAGCATCGGAAATCCTGTAGGGATCGAGGTCGTCCTAGTTCTACATATCTAATTGAAAACACAGAATTTTCGCTGCCAATTAAAAGTTAATCTTGAGTTTTTTAGCTATAATTAAGATCTAGCACGAGGGTGTAGCTAGAATGCAACAAACCCTTTCTTTTTTCCTTTTCTTTGTTACCACTTTTCATTTTAATTTTTTAAAGTAGGAAAGGGAACTTCTTGAAGTAAGGAAAATCTGCAGAGTAGAACTTTATGACTCATTTTGCAGGTGTGGAGGAATGAAATTGAGGACCTGAGGAGGACAGTGGAGGCTCTGGAAGCAAGAGAGAAGTAATATTTTAATTAATTACAACCACTAATTTATATTTTTTAAGCATTTAAATGGTTTTTTTAAATAAAATAATTACTATCTTATTTTTGCAGGCATTTTGCTGGAGAAAACCTATCTGGGCTAGGCATGAAAGAGCTGAAGCAATTCGAGCGCCAACTAAGAGTTGGAGTGGATAGAATTCGGTCTAAGAGGGTAATAATTATTGAAATTATTTTTGTTCTTATTAATTAATTCTTCCAATAATATCTAATAAAGTATAATTACAGTCGGATTAATTCTCTTTTATGTTCATAATTAATTTCTTAGCTTTGAGCCTCAACCTGATCACCAGTGGAGAATCCTTCTTTATCATAATTTCATGAACATTTTAATATCTGGTTCTTCTTTCAATTAGACTTGATTAACTCACTTAATTGCTATTTTGCAGAGGCGTATCGTTATGGAGCACATAAATTACTTGAAGAAAAAGGTATATTTATGAAAATAGTTTAGAGATAATTAATTCACCCCCTCATCAACTTAGAGAAATTACATAAAGACTCCATCGACTATTGAGAATTACAGAGACACCCCACTAAATATGGCTCCATCTAACACTTAATTAGGTCGGTCCTACCGTTAGTCATTTTTTTGTTTCCATATAGACGCTAATGTTTTATTAACTGAATAACAGTTCATTCCATATCAAAAGCTATATATAACAAAAATGTTATGAGCAATTTAGTCATTTTGTAAGTTTCCGTTAAGCTTTAACTTTTAGGTTTCCGTTAGGGTTATGGGGCCTATTTGTAATTTTTAATAGTCGTGGGTATTATTGTATTTATCCCTAGCTAAGTTGAGGTGGTGTAAATGTAATTATCCCAATAATTTAGTTTCTAAGTTTATCTGAGTTTAATTAATCATGCTATTATGAACAAACACAGACACACTATAATATCTGACAAACACGCTTTTGTATATGCAAATGCAGCAAAAAGACCTTCAAGAAGAGAACAACAATCTCCAAAAGAAGGTGACTATTTAATTAACTAATTAAGAATATTAATTGGCATTTTCATAAATATTTGTGATTAATTTATTTTGCTATATGCTCCATTTCATTTTTCTAAGTTTTTTTTTTAAAAAAAATGTTTGAGATCAAGCTACACGAGGTTGAAGAAGCCAGCACAAGTTCAATCATGCTTAAATCAGATGCAGCCAGGCCATTCCAAGGGTAACTATTAAGAATTTGTTTACTCAAATTATCAAACCTAATTTTGTGCCTATTTTAATTATTTTATATTTCTATTTTGAATAGGATTGAATGAAATTAATTTTATGAAGGCTTGCTGATCAGTGATCATGCATGGAGCTAGCTGGAGCAAATTACCAGCAATTAATCCGAATCTTCTTTTCTATTTTTATCTTTAGTTTTTCTTTTATTTATTTTTCCACTTTTAATCTGATAAATGATTGTGTATCCATCAGCACTTAGTCTATTAATTATATTCGAAATGTAAAGTCTTGGTATGATCAGTATTTGTTTTAATGCGAGTAATGTTACATATTATACATTCATTTTCTTTAATTTTGTTTGTAATTCTTTCTCATTTGACCTTTTATTATAAAACATTTAATTAGGTTGTGAATGAGGACTTCGAATTTGAAAAAATTTGGGACCAAAGACTTGAGATATATGGGTTTACTATTAAATGAGTTGAAATCCACCAAAATATTAATGGTGATTAATTAAAGTACTGTCTCACAGTAGATGAATTTAAATTATAAACATAAAACTTTTAAAATATAAGTTTCCTTAATCCAAAAGCAATTTAATTATTTTCAATTTTCTATTCTTCATTGATCTCGAGTTTGAGATTCTAGGAACACAATTGTTATTTATAAAAAGGCTGTTACAGACTTACATCTACATGGTTCGATCAACTTTTACGCATTTAAATATAGTTTAGTAAAAAAAAAAACTTTGAGATGTCATATTCAAAACTTTTTGAATTAAAAAAATAATAATAAATACCTCTTACATATTCTAAACTTCAATTTTGTCCTCTCCTAATAATCTTTTTAGAAGTAATTATGAAATGCCAACAACAACTAGGACCTAAAAATACTATGATCCACACTAATTAACTTTGTAATTATGATTTTTCTTTTTATTGAACAATGAATCTAAATTGCGTGTATTGTTTTTCCTTTTTTGTCATCCACCGTTGACCATACTAACTTTCCATGCTAATGGTAGGCACCTCAAGAGTGATATAGTTGATTAGAAAATTTAAATCTGATCCATATATAAAATCAGGATTCAAACTCGTAATAATTAGTTAAGGATGGATGTGTTTCTTTCACACCACCACCCCTCTGATAATTTATTGCCTATATTGCTCTTATGCTTGTGTCATCTAAAAACTTCCCCTTGTCCATTTAAGAAATATTGAAATAAAATATAAGTGAACCAAGATGGCTAATTGTCTAATGGGCTTGAAAGCCCAAATTGCTCCCCGGGATCCAAACCATTCAGGCCCAAGTTCAAATCCAGACCCGAACCATTCCACCACAACAAACACTCTGCTCCATTTTCACTCACCCTTTTCAACTCCCCTCTCTTCTCAAGCAGAGATCAAGAGGAAAAGGTAAAACGAAGCAAAAATGGCAACACTAGCCCGAATTTCCAGACGGATCCTACCCCGAACGGTCTCCAGCCCTCTTGTGGTCCGGGCCTTTTCGGCTGAAGCAGCCCAATCGGCCGAACAGCCGGCGCCACCAGCTCCGGTGATAAAGGAGGCGGCGGATCGGGTGAAATGGGACTACAGGGGGCAGAGGAAGATCATACCGTTGGGTCAGTGGTTACCCAAAATCGCCGTCGATGCTTACGTAGCTCCCAATGTCGTTTTGGCCGGTCAGGTGGTGGTTTGGGACGGGGCCTCCGTCTGGAACGGCGCCGTTCTGAGGGGCGACCTTAATAAGATTTCTGTTGGCTTCTGCTCAAATGTGCAGGAGAAGTGTGTTGTTCACGCGGCTTGGTCTTCCCCCACAGGTCAGGTCTTTGATTGCTCCGGTTGTACTATGCGCTTTTTTATGTGAACGTTTGGTCTTGTTTCCTATATTCCCGTAATAATTGTTAGAATTAGGACATTTGAGGCAAATTGAATCTGCTGGGATGGAAGTGGGGAGAGTAATTTCAGTAAGCTAGAACTATAACTGTTTAGGGATTCAATTCTCCGTTGAGGTTGTGTTGATTTTATTTGAAAATCAGGGTTTAGATGTACTAAGATACTTACTTTGTTTCATTTTACAATATGGGTTGCTCCAAGAATCCATTCTCTTTAGAAAAATAATCATTTTGCTTGCTTATGTAGTATAGAAGCTCTTGGATAGTTGGATAGGTTGATTAAGTTACTGCATGTTAGAGGGAGTAGTTGACAACTTAGGCATGATATGAAGCATAAATGTAAAAGTTGAGCCTTGTTGTTGCGTTACGACGTTTTTGCATTCATGTACGGCATTTGTATAGGGTTATTTTAAGCAGAGGAGATGATTTGGGGATGAAGAAAATAAATTGTGTTCTACCTATTATTCATGCATGAGAATATTTTTAGGGTGGAACCTTGTGCTTAAAGCATTTTATTTTCTGCTGAGATGTTTTGTTTTTGTTGAGCTTATAAGCTCTTTAAAGCATCTTATGAGATATCCAAGAGCTTATAAGATTGTGTTTGGTAAAAAATTTATGAAATGAGTTTATCAGGTCTTACAATAAGATGATAGGAGCTCAAAGCTCATTTCAAATAAGTTGAGGAATACCAACTTTATTTTTAGATCTTTAACAGGCTTACTTTTTGGTCATATTAAACACAATTGTCATTACTGGCATCCTATAAGCTCATGATCTTATTTATAAGATAAGATCTATCATCTTATAAGCTCAAAAAACATCTTATAAGACATGATAGCTTATAATCTTTTTAAAAATAAGTTTAGTCAAACATCCTCTTAGAGTTTGCAGTGTTTGATTAAAGCATATTTGGAATTTGTATCATGTGTGTGTATAAGCTATTTAAAGTAAGCTTAGTCAAACATCCTCTTAGAGCTTGCAGTGTTTGATTAAAACTTATTTGGAAATTGTATTGTGTGTGTGTGTGTGTATACTTGTCATTGAACTGCTTTTCACTTTAAAACATGTTAACCGAGTTCTATGTTAGGTATGCTCCCCCTAGAGAATCCATCACCATTCCATTGGAAAAATTGCATTTTAACCCTTCATTTTCATGTGGTAAATAATGACGTTAGCAAAACTAACTTCAGATCAGGTACATTCTAGACATGAATAACTTTACACGCCCATGTAGAAATTCTGCCCTTATAACATTACTTGCACAGTTATGTTTACCTCTCATGCAATGGAGGGATACCATGTTTAATAATTAATAGGTGAAATGCAATTTTTACAATAGAAAGACTTGGTGGTTGATTTTATGGGGGGAGCATATGTAACTCAAAGCACAGATAACACTTTTTTAAGGTGATAGCAACTCAATGATAAGTACACACTCAAACTATAGGACTTACAAATACGCTTGATCAAGCACCCCTCTAAGTGGGTGTTTGCAAACTCTTCTGCTTTTGGAGACTTTTGGAGAAGTTAAAGTTGTAAGAAGTTGGAGTTGTAAATTGATGAGCATTAGACATCAAAGTGAAAAGCAAAAACATAAAATAAAAAATGTTGAGTGTTTGGAAAAAAAGAAAGTGAGAATCACTTTTGCTAGACTAAACAGACTTTCATTTATTTATGAAAATAGCGTAGAAGCTAGAAGCAGAAGCTAAACGTTGTTCCTTCGGTGCTTCTAGCTTCTAGCTTATTGCTGCTTAATACAAGCAGAAGCTGATTTTCCAAACACTCTCAAGTCTCATCTACTTAAAAGAAGCAAAGAGCATAAAATTGCTTTTTTTAAGAGTTTGCACACTGTCCAGTACACCTTGGAGTTCGAATACAGGCCTAGATGAATATATGTTGCTTCTTAATCCTGAATCGCTATTTGGTGAAATGTTTTAAGTATATGCATGGGATAATTTCAGCTAGACCCCTTAAGTTTAGGTTGAAATACAACAAGAGCCCCTCTTTTGGAAATTACAGCAAGACCCTTATTTACCCCTAAACTGAGGGGGTCTAGCCATATTTATCCCTATATTCAAACTATACCAAGAATATAGAAAGTAAAATTTCAGTCCCACAACTAAATATTACACCTTATTCAACAGGGCTTCCAGCAGAAACAACTATAGACAGATTTGTCACAATTGGTGCTTACAGTCTATTGCGTTCGTGCACAATTGAGCCCGAATGCATTATTGGTCAGCATTCAATCTTAATGGAGGGTTCGTTGGTCGAGACACACTCGATTCTTGAAGCTGGTTCAGTTGTTCCTCCAGGAAGGAGAATTCCAAGTGGCGAGCTTTGGGCTGGAAATCCAGCTAAATTTGTGAGGACTTTGACTCATGAGGAGACTTTGGAGATACCAAAACTTGCTGTTGCAATCCACGATTTAAGCGGAAGCTACTTCTCAGAGTTTCTGCCTTATTCTACCATCTATTTGGAAGTTGAGAAGATGAAGAAGTCTCTTGGTATTTCGATTTGAATTTTGTGATAGTTATGTTAAACATGTGGTGGCGTTCTTTTTACGTGATGGAAATAAGGGACTAAAAGACTAATGTTCCAGCCCCAGACTTGTGTTGATTTTGATTTCTGATTTATGATGCTAGATTTTGCAAGAAAATGGGATCTGATATGACTTATGAGTTCTTGATTTCTCGAATATTGGGTAAATTACATGGTCTTCCTAGTCTTGTAACTTTTATTACTTTAAATGTACCGTTTTTTATATTGCCAAGATGGGCTGGACCGACAGTAATTTTATACAGCTAAATTGGATGGACAATATGTTGTCTATTTAAATTTATTGCTCCGAATAACTTCATGTTCATTCACATTTTCTGTTTTTATAAGGATTCATTTGTTTTTGTTTCTATTTATTGGTTTTTGTTTGAAAATGAAAGCATTTTAAAAATAATATTTAATTATGGATTTCTTTGATATATCAGATTATATTTACATGTGATAGTGGTTATAGAACTAAAAACCCGTGATACACAGTAATACAGACATGGCACGATATTGATTCTTTCAAAATTTTACACGAGAGAAGTATTGGACATGATATGACTCGTATGGTTGAATAAGAATTTTAAAAATGTTTGTACATTGCCAATTTTCCATGTCACATTAGCTGGGAATTAAGGATCATAAGTACGAATCGTCAGTGGCTGGTGACGGTACTTTTTGCTCTATGATTGATGCATAGTGTCAAATGAAAGGCCTATTTTATTTTATTTTAATTCATTTGTTTTGGTTATTCATCTCGTTTTTTTTTTTAACACACCAACTCTATCAGAACTCTTTCGAAATTAAGAGAGTAATATTGAGATATGACCCTTGGAAAGCTTTGTATTGCACCCTCACTTATAATTAAAAATAAAAAAACTCAAATTTAAAAAGGGTAACATAATCCAATTGGCTTTTAGCAACCACCTAATTATTTTTCTTGGTATCTACCTAACAGATAATACAATCCAATTAGCTCTTAGCATGTATTGGATAAGCAAGGTTCTTTAGTTTAATTTCAATAAACTATTGATATTAATTACATCTTTTATATATTATAGCAAATCGATCATATTATAATAATCACACGAGGCACATCCTTTTGTACGCATGCATTTTGAACCTAGATGAACCACTTGCAAATCTCAAAGGTTAGATACTGTTTCAATTAATTATATATAGAGTTAACCACGAGGGTGTGTTGAGTGAAAGAGACTCATTCATTATTAACCAAATCTTAGGGATTCGAATCCTGACTTTGGGTATGGAGAAATCCTAAATTTCTTGGTTAACTATCTCACTTTTATAATATAGCGAGAGATTACTCACTGTTGTCGATGGTGGATGTTAATCTGATTTAGGAAAAAAAAAAATAGAACTAATTCCAAAATTAACAAATCAAACTGCAACCGTGTGCATAGTCATATATTCGATTCCACACATATTAACCTATAGTGCTTATGGTGCAAAAGGGACAAGCTAGGAAATAATGCTTACATTAATGTTATATTATCATATGGGAATCTATGTTTTCTTCTTGTCTTTAAATGTCAACTGGCCAACCACTAAGGCATTTGGTAGGAACATCTCACCCGAATAATAATAGAACAATTGTAAGCTATATATGTTATTATAGTCCTTAAGTATCTAAAAACTTTTGGGAATTTATTTATTTCTTATTAGTGTAGCTAGATTACGAGTTAGATATTTTATAATTAAAGTATATAGTTTTTTAGGTGAAATGATGGTAATGATTGTCAAAGCTTTTCAATAATTCTTCTAAAAAGTAAATTTATATATAGTATTGTTGTCACCTCAATTCCAAACTAATCCACCCCACATTAGATGACTTGGTCTTCTTTTGACCTTTTTCTCTTCAATTTTTGGGTTATTTGAAAATTATTTCCTCCATCAATGTTAATCTAAAAAGTTAGATTTTCCAAACCCTTCATAAAATTTAAGAAAATAATGAAAATTAGATTTTGATTTTTATTCTTCCAAATACCCTTTTAAATCCATGACATAATGATGATGGCAATGATGATTAACTTTGGCATCAAAATTAGGTTATCCAAGCTGGCACTTCACCTAATTAAAGTAGTAATTGAGTCCTGATTGAGAAATTAGAGAAAGTGACAACTTTTTGTCGTTGCAAAAAGGTCATCAACCACTACATTGGAAGACCTATAATATAATGAGTTTTCTTTAATATAAATTCCAACTTTTCAAATCAAATCAGTACTCAACATGTTGATCAACTAGAAATTTCTCTCAATCTTCCTTTCCAATTTCCCTATACATATCCCTAATTTTCTCTCTTTCAATAGTTAATATTTGTGCTATATATATTGATCTATTTATTAAGCTTGAAGTTTCTAGCTATCCATGATCTCAAGAACATAATTTGCTACATGAATACTTGCAAATTATTCAGAGATTTCCATTTCCATTTCCAATGGATGCAATGAAGGTATATTTTTTTCATAGATAATTATTTAATTTTTGAGGTACAATTAAATGATGTTGGAATGGCTCAATCAAATCAAATCTCCTAAGAATTGGGTCTTTTAGTTTGATTGAGCCGTGCCAATATCATTTTCCACTTTCCTATGTTATCTGAAAAATTATCGCATTAATTCTGAATGTTAGAAAATAGGGTTGATCCGACCTATTTCGAAAAATAGGTTATTGATTTTTGGTAGTGATTTGTCCGGGGATGAAATTAGAAAATGAATGATTTAGCCAAATCATTCGAAATTCGTAGAGAAAAATTAAAAAGAAAAAGATCTCTTCATTTTCACTTGTGAGTTTGCGCGAAAATTGAAGATTTGTTTTTCGTGATCAAATTTAACCAAATTTGGAGCAGTACTTCATGTCCGTACGTGACTTAATTATAGCTGTCTGAAGATTGCATTCAGGTAACAATAATATTTATTTAGATTCTTGAATATATGCCATATATTCTAAACTGAAAATTTAGAGAAATTAAGGAAAAAGTTGATAGTCAATGCCTCAATGGTAAGTAAGTATTCTAGAACGAGACTGACAATGCCTCAATGACGATTCTGAGAGATCGAGCCAAAGGAATTGGCGAGGGCACTCCACACGGCATGGGCAGATGTGGGGCCAATCACATAAGGAAAGACTTCCTCAGATAGAGAGGAGAGTAACCAAGAATGGAGCATCTGGTCCTTCTTGTACCAAACATCATATTCAGGATTTGGTACCTACAACGTCGGGTCCTTGAGATCCGGATTAGTAGTGGATGGGGCATGGCCAGATCCATCAATAAAGCTATTGAGATTTTGATAATTAAAAAGTGGTAGGAATTGCGTCTTCCAAGCAAGATAATTTCTTGTAGTGAGTTTAATGCTAAAAGTGTGGGCGGAGAAGGTGGTGGTGGAGGGAAAAGTTGTGGCGGAAGACATGGTGGGCGAAAAAAAAGGATTTTGAGAAGAAGAGAGAAAAAAAAAAGTTATGGCTTTTATACCACATAAAATCTCAATGTGAGATAAGTTGTATTGATATCAAATATACATTACAAAGAGAATATATAAACAAAATAATAACCTAGAATCCTAAATACAAGGAAGGTTTAGAAAAATATCAATACAAATCAATCAAGAGGGATTGTAGGGATATATACAAATCTTCCCTTAACAACGACAACCTTATCATAATTCATAGCCTGATTTTGGATGCTTGGAAAACAGTTTTTTTTTTTTTTTAATTCGATCATTGTCATTGCAAGAAGTCGAATCCCAACCTCCACGCACATTAGGAGTAATATTATTTGGTGGCTATTAGATCAAACCCGTTTGCTTGGAAAACAGTTTAATCTACAATTTGATTATATTTAGCAGAGTCGGTCATTTGCTGATTGGTGTGATTTTGGTTTATATTTGGCTGGCTTCATGCAGGAGCCAAATCTAAATTCTTTGTGAATTGTATTTTAAGATATACATATCTGAATCTTTTGTTTTGGATTGCAAAGTTCACAATATATATAGTCAATGCTGTTTCGCAGAATATGCCAACGTAATATTTGTCCTCAATTATGTGTAAAAACTATATATATTTTGTGTGTGTATTCTTGAACAGTTGCGAATCGATCCCTCCTGATTTCAACTCTTGCCAGCTTTGTGAATATAATGGAGCATTGGGTTGGGAGAGTCGGCTAATATTGGGCATTTGCAGTATCCTGGAAAAAATCCAAGTGGGAAACAAACAAAAAGAAATAATTAAGAGCAAGAAAACGCTAGCTAGATTTGGAACTTGATTAGCAGTGCAGAAAACGCTATAAGAAACGTTATAAGTTGTCTTAAAATTAGAACAAGAAATTAAATGATCGATGTAAGAATTAAATTGAGTTTTCATAGAAGGGATTATAATTAGGCATTCATGCTAAGTTGCTCACATATAGAAGGAAGTTGGGATGAGATGTTACGGAAATTAGATATTCACGACTAAATTTGCTAGCAAGAAATTCGTCGCGTCCCCATTTTTGGAAAACTATGAATACACATATTGTTAACCGTAAGATAATTATTAAACTATTAATCTATACCTATTTTATAATATTTGGGTAGCCCTCGTGATCTCATTAGCTAGCTTTGTTGGAGAACTTTGAAAGGTTAGATATCCGTTGATTCACCCTTTGTTTATAAGGGTTTCACAAGTTTGGAAAATCTTGGAATTCTTTGCTAGCTGCTACTGCTAGTCTGCTAGCATATTACACATGCATATTAGATCGAATTCATGAGGTTATTATATGTTCTGTCACTTTAATTCTACCAATATTAATTATCTGGTTTGTTTCGGAGACTCACAATAATGCCAGGTTTCGTGGAGATAATTAGTTCATCTAGCAGGAAAATTCTAGTCGGAACCTGCCACATGTAAAATTAATATTTTAATAAAATTTAATACTTAATTTGACTAAACCAAACCATGGTTAAGAATTAATAATCTCACTACCTAAATTAACGTGATTGTACAGCTCAAAAATAGGAAAATTTTAATCAAAATATCTTGACAAAATCTTTAATATCTTCTCTCTCGTCTCTTCTTTTTCGTTAAAGAATTAGAGTTACAGACAAGTTCCATAGTATTGTGAATCAATACATCTATTATATTGGATTCAATTAATATTGAATAAAGTACACGTTGTTTATACCTTGATGCCGTGAACTTGTGTTATTGGCACTCAGATTCCAATATTTGTTTCACTCTCAATTTCAAATCTATAACTCATCTTAAAATAAAAGTATCACAAAAGAATTAAGCTACAAACAAGAAATAAACATCGAACTGAGCTTTCTTTCAATGTGGAGTTTCTGGTAAATTAGTACAATATTGGAGGCGCAATCCCATTTGTTGTATCCACTTTTTACACTGCTCAATTAATAGTCAAATTCGCTTTGCATAATCATGATCTAATGAAATTTAACGGCGTGAGGAATTGTGTCGTTCTTCCAGGGAAGAATCCAATGGAAGCTTAGATGTCCTTAATGTGTATATCCCAGATGAGAAAAAGTTATCAATGTATATATTGCACAAATTGGAGATGAAACATAAAAATGACTTAGATTAGGTACAAACGAGTTGTTTTAGTACTTGCAAAGGAAAACAATACATATATGAACATTGAAAAATTGGTTGGTTTTGCTTGGTTTACATTAATTTTTGCAGACAAATTTTGTTTTCTTTTGTATGGAGATAAGATTTATGGCTGTATTATTTTAAAAAGTAGATTTATAATTTTGGTTTTAGAACAAATTTGCCTACTGTTGCAAAAAATTTATAAAAGAATTGTATGAATTTGGCTCCTCTGAAATTTACGTGTTGTTCAGTTATTATGAGTTTTAGATGAAATTAACTATTGGTTAGAAAATATAAAGCCATGAAACCTGCAATTCTATGGAATTTGCCGGTTGCTTCAAAGAGAAAAGACCATCAAACGATGAGAGAGACAACAAAGATGGAATCACACAAATGGCAGATTTTGTGAAGATATTTTGATGGGAGTTTTTCTATTTTTGGATTCTAAAATGACGTTAATTTTGGGAGTGAGAATATCAATTCTTAACTATGGTTTGGTTTGGTCAAATTAAGTATTAAATTTTATTAAATTATAAATTTTACATGTGCTGCGATTTTATTAGTCGGTTCGGCCGAGCCGGGTTCGGACTAGAATTTTTCGGTTGTTAATCGAGTGTGGAGACTGGCTTGATCGGAGAAAATATATCTATAACTTAAACAGAATAATGGTATTCTGCACGAGTGTCACTGACAAGGTAATTTAGACTTGGTTATTGAGTTAATTCTGCATTGATGCAAACTACGTGAGACAACATTATTATATATCCGACTCGGATGGGAACAAAGACTTCGACGTATTGATCTTGAAATCGACTTTGAGGTTGTGGTGAAGTTGGTAAAGGAAGCTACACTCTCATCCTTTGGAGAAACTTATCATGGACTGTTGAGTACTTTTAGGACTTACCTTCCACTTTTGTGGGATGTTAGTTTCAATCATGTTCATCGTGAGAGAAACCAATGTGCCAATATTTTGGTGCATGAGGCAATCTTTACATGCTCTCTTTGTGAGTTGGAATGAAGCACCTAGAGGAAGTTTTAGATTATTTTTTAATTGTTGTAATTTCCTAATTTGGTGACTTAAAAAGAAAGTTGCAATACTAAAAAGACTGCAATATAAGATCGGTCAGTAGACTTTGGTGACCAAATCATTAACTGATTGGAGCGGTTAGAAAAAACAGCTGACCGAATTACAGCGGTCACTATCATTGACTGCTAATTTATGGAAGATCACTTATTCAATACATTACTTGATTTAAAGATTTGAATATTGCGTATGCAGATTCATTCAATATGCAATCGATCCGAAAGATTTTCTTAATTAAATAATAACTGCTTTTTACATTTGTTGCTAGCTCATATATTTTAATTTCATTAAAATAAAACTTTGATCATATGCATGATTCGTGTTGTTCTTATTTTATGGTCGAGTTTGATTCTTATCCCCTCCATGTGTTATTTATAAATTTCACATTACTCCCCAATCATTATTTTATTCCTGCTCCTCTGGCACTTATGTGGACCCATTTCTGTGTGCAAACTTAAAAGAAAAATTGTCGCAATAAAAACTTCAGGTCAGGTTTATCTCTTTTGGCCCCAAAAATTTTAAGAATTTCATTTCTTACCACCCTAATTAAATTACAACTTTAAACTTTATTATTTGTATAAATTAAAAACAAATTTCCTCTCTCTTTTTTCTTCTTTTCTCTTTACATAGAAAATGCTAAACTTCATTAAAATTCAAAGTTTTACATTTTCTACTCAAAAAATCAATTCACAATAAAGTAATACTAATTTAAGTATATAGACGTCTGTTAACTTCTTTATTGAATTGAGTATATTTTATCTACTTGTTTTATCCTTTTCAAGTATTTAGTAGGTTTTACACCTTATTATGTTTTTTTATTTATTTTTTATTTATGTTATACTAAAGAATTACGTAGAATTAAATTTTTGACACATCACTTTATTTATGTTATATTAAATAATATCGGTTCCAATATTTATATGAAAGTAAATTTTCAACAGATATCATCATTTTTATATTAACATGCATTGCATTTGAATTAATATTTTTGTCATAATTTTTCAAAGAATGCGATCAGCACACAGCTTCTACAGACTTACACAAATGGAAGAAGCGATAGAGCGGATAAATTCTGAAGAACAAAAAAAGTGAAAACAGATTGGAGCTTCTACTGACTTATAGAGGAGGAGGAAGAGATTAGAGCCGATAAATACTGAATAAAAAGAGTTAAAAAATATTGGATTCTGTCATACAGCTGCAAGGGCATCCTTGATAGCTAGCTAGCCTGAACCAACCAAGAACGATCCTCTACTGCACCCATGACCCAGGGACTGAGCCAGGATACTGTTAATCACGCTCTGGCCGAGTTAAAAAACAAAAGATTAGAGAAGTTTGTCAGACAGCTACAAGACCATCCCCTCCTCCTAGCTAGTTTGAACGATCCTCTACTACACCAATGACCCAGGGCTGAGCCATGATGCCGTTAATCACGCACTGATCAGGTAACTATGGGTTCATCCATCCATCAGACTTGATTTCTTATCTCCTTAGAACTCAAGGATACAGAGGTACGAGCCTATAGAACAGATCCTGTTCAAGTAAGGTCGTTGTTGCAGAGCAACTAAAATACATGTTAATTTTCTCGTAAGTGAGCGATGTGGGACAAGTTGAATAGGGTTTTCCAACGTGAGTGTTCTCTCACAAGATTCGATGTCGTATAATTAGTAATTATATATACGTTTCTTTTCAGTTATATATATTATCTTTTGAGATCTCTCTGAAATATGATTATTATTTTTAGGTTTATACTGAAGAAAGCTGGAAAAGAAGAGTATGCAACGAATAAGTACACCAATTTTGGTAATACTAAATTGTTTTATTGGAGGTAGAATCCGAAGTAATTAGTTGAACGTAATTATGAAAGAACAAACAAAATCATTGTAGAAGATAAAGCAAACACAAAAAGAACTAATCAAACTAATAAAGAAAAAGGCAATACTTGTTTAATAAGATTTTTCATAATTACACTCACACAATCTCGTTTGGCTAAATTACGCAAATATACTCAAAAATTTTGAAAATTCACAAAAACATACTTCGAATTCTATTATAATTAGAAAATTCTATTGAAAAATAGCTTTCTCATTATGTTTCTAGTTTTACTGTAAAATTATAAAAATAAAATCAGTTTTTATCGAGTAATAGAATTAAAAAAATATTTCTCTAAATTTAGAGTACATTTACGATATTAAGCCCAATTAAACCTATTTAAATTTTCCTTTTTTGTGAAATGCTTATGTATTTAAATTTCAAAAAACAGAAAAATCAGTTCGAATCCCCTTAAATTCTCGCCCACTATGCCACATTCTCCCACAAACCCCACCATGCACAAATCAAAACCAAACCAGTAAAAAAGAGGAGAATTAAGAAAGAAACTTTTAGAAATTAATGAACCCCACCATGAAAAAATCATCAAAAGCAGGAGCCGAAGAAAGTGGAAGAAATCTAGCACTAATCCAACAGTTTAAATACCTCGAAAATGAATGGGAATCCTTAAAGAAGTGTAAAAAGCCATTAAAGAGTAGATTTTCAACAGGCTCTGCAGATAATAGCAGCCAGCTGACGATCTCCTTCGATTCGTTATTAGAAAATTCTCCGAGAGGGCTCATGAAAACTCTCCAGCAGAGGATCAAATCTCCTAATTCTGATGGGTTTTTTAGGGCGAGTAGAAACTGCGATGCGGCGGTTGAAGAAATTTTGAGGGATAGAAGGGCCGCGATTATGAGCGGCAAAGTGAGGGGCCGCCGGCTTTTTGCAGCACCAGAGGTGGAGGTGGCGAGTGAGGTTGAATTGGAATTGGATTACGACGATTGTGGCGGTGACGGCGGCAATGTTGATGAAAATATAATAAATGAAAATTGTGAAGATGGGTTGATTTCTGATTTGACTGAAGAGAAAGAGGTGGTGGAGAAAAGACGGGGTGGCGGCGGCGGTGGTGGTGGAGGACGGAGCATAATGGCAATGGCTTCTCTAGCTTTTTTGTTAGTTCTGGTAATTTGTGGGATTGTTTCAATAAATTGTAATGGGAAATCTGTAAATGAAAACGAATGGATTTTAGTCCCAACATGAACAATCCTCTTATGAATTTCTTAATTAATTTTGTTTTCAGTTTTACCTGGCTTCCATGTATAGAATACAACATTGTTTTTTTGTTATGCATTAATTGTGCTCTAAATCTAGTTTTGTGTTAATGTCAGAGCTTTTAGTTGGTTCAAGAAATTGTCTAGCTTCATATGTTAGTAGTAATTGCTTATAATTATGGGGACAGCCGCTGAATCACGACTTTAAGTTCGAAGTCACCTGACTGAATATTCAAGAGATATACTTTAAAAAAAATACGCTATATATTATATAATAAATTTGGAAAATACTGATAGAATGTACATGTGCAACCACATTTACAATTCTTGTGACAATGAAGTGCAAAATACTAGGCAAAATTGAATAGTTTTGATTTTTGAATAGCATATCTTCTAATGGGCTAGCCACAACCCCTGAGCCCAAAACATATAGTGGGCTCCATTCGTCTCCGGTGAGAAATTCGATGAAGTCAGGGCCCATTCATTTAATGGCCCAATATCCTCTTCGGCCCAGTTTAGTCTACAAGCTGAATTTAATTCAAGTATTATGGCATCTGGAATAGATTGTCAATTTACAAAAGTTAGATCTAGTGGATGATTCATTATATTTCTTAAGCAAGCCCTAGGTTGTTCGAACCATAGCTTGTACACGTAATAATTGGGTTGGGAAGATCATTCTTAAGTGAGTCTCTACTATACCCGAGCCCATAATAAATCAGGTGGGACACAAAAAAGAAAAAAGATGATAATGATTTTTTCTCATCTGAACTATGGCGACTTTTTGCACTTTACCATCTAAACTTTTTTTCTTTGCAGTTTGCCTCCTGAACTATAAGAATTTTTGCAATTTGCTATCTCCGATGAAAATATTCTACCGGAAAATCGTATCATGTCATATGAGAAACATACGTTCATGTTGTATTACACTCTTTAACGTATCGAAAATAAACCCTCAATCAATTTACAAAAACTTGGAGTTCTTATTACCCAATTGAATATTTAAAAATAATCTATCAAAGTCGCCGTTATTTTAATTGAGTGATAAAAACTCCTTATTTTCTGAAATTAATTGAGAGTTTATTTTCTAGACACAAAGGGGAGCAATACAACGTAAAACTATGTTTTTCATATGATATGATGCAATTTTTTGGTGAAATATTTTCGTCGGAGATGGCAAATTGCAAAAATTCTTATAGTTTAGGAGGCAAAGTACAAAGAAAAAAAATTTAGATGATAAAGTGCAAAAAACGTCATAGTTCGGATGGGAAAATTAAAGATGTTTATCCCTATCTTTAAATACAAATTTAAACGAAAATTATGGTCTACTTGTTTTATTTTGCAGTAACATTGTAAAGTTTAATAATTATTGAATTGTCTTTAGCTTCTTAATTTCAAATTGAGAAGACAATGCATTGATTACACAATGATCATTTTGTAATTGTTTGGATATATATCTTAATTTCCTTCAACTAGCTAAAGAATCTTTAACAAAAACCATGTGATTAATATAAAATATTTCTTGAAATAAATTCCGATAAGTATAAAACAATTGTCAAAGAACAATTAATATTCCCATGATTGATAGTTTTACTTTACTAATTGCTTAGGTATAGATTAGTTATATATCTTTCGGCTACTTTATATCAATCATAAATGATGATGCTGAGGACAATAGAATTCAATATCAGATCAATCTTGTATTCTTGTCATTACAAATTGATGCAAAATAATTTAAGGCACATTGCCTACTTGTAAATTAAATTCTCTTTTACTATAATTTGTTTGGTCCACTATACGGACGGACACGACATCACAGTGATAAAAAAAAAATTAATATTTTTTTATATTAGATAAGTATTTAATACGATACGACACGACATCATATAAAATTTTAGAAGTATTTGTGCATCACAAAACAAGAGAAAATACCTAATTACCCATTAATAATAGGGATAATTATATTTACACTCTCTCGACTTAGGAGAAAATATAGCAAGACCTCATCTACTATTAGAAATTACAAAGACACTCCCTCAATTATGACTCCGTCTAACACTTGGGTTCTGCCGATAGTCATTTTCTTGTTTTCAAGAAGACGCTAATGTTTTATTAACTGGAAACAACTTAATCACTTCGCTCATTCCGGGTACAGCTAGCAAACACTATAACAAAAATGTTATGCGTTATATAGTCATTTTGCAACTTATGTTTTCGTTAGGGTTAGAGGTCTGTTTGTAATTTCCAATAATCTAGAGAGTGTTGTTGTATGTACTCCTAAGTCAAGGGGGTGTAAGTGTAATTATCTCTTAATATAAATGTACAAAAGGTATTTCTTCTAACATTATACGTATGTATATTCGATTTATTTTATTTAAAACATTAATCTAAAAGTATATTAATGATTGAAGATAAAAGCAAAAACGATTTGCACATTGGAATGTCTTGCCTTTCTTTAGTCCCCTTTATGAGAGTTCACAAAATTAGGACATTATGAGCCATAAATAATTAATGTCCATATGATTTTTTTTCTCATATTTTGTTATATATGTAGGATTGTACAATTAATGTGGCTCATGCATGTGTTTTTATTAATTGGCTCCACCAAATTGCTTGGTATGATATCATAAAAGATAGCGCTATAAAATAATTGTACCATGATATGTCGGCCTTTACTCTTACAATTGTGACATTTATGCTTACTTGCAAGAAAAAAAAGAACATATAATTTGTATTTAATTATTGGATTTTTAATTTCTTTTTAGTATTTTATGTACTATATATGTGGTTTATATGAACTTATGAGTAACATGGTTCATTAGTTGTTATAATATGAACTATCATGATCATGCAACAATATCGTATAAAGACTAGCTACGAATATATATAATAGAGCCACCTGGAATTAAAATATTTTCTTGAAATTGAATCTGTACATTGCCAAATTCATATGGTCCAATTAAGCCCATCCAAATATTGTTCTTGCATGGTTCAAAAAGGAAAATGAAAAAGAAAAAGAAAAAAAAATAATTATTAGTGCACTAACAATTTAATCATGCATCTTAAGACTGTTTTCCATGACATCTGGACATTTTCATGTAATCTTCATAAAAAGAAAAGCATGTTACGTGAAATTAAAGAAATTAGCTTTTTGCCTCTGGACTCTTGAATTATCTTTAATTATCATGCACGTTGGGTCCTCTTATATGAATTATCACACATAAAAAAACTTTGTGTTTTTAATTAATTAGCATGCAGAACTTTTTGTTCTTGATTTACAGATAAATTAAGCGTTTCGTATGCGGCTGGGATTTGATTTTTCTCGACTTGTTGGTTGTAAAATGATATTTTTACCCTCGAGCTCATTCTATCCAAAATTCATTTTTAACAATGTTGTATACAAAACCTTGTATTATTAAAAATTAGCACAAACAACTCTTAGCTAGGAAAAAAGATAAGAAAATGTGGAGTATTTGGATACAAGGTGAATTACATTAGGTTCCCTAACGTTTGTCATATTTATATATTTAGGTTCACTTAAATGTGTTTATTACATTTAGGTCCCTCGACTGATCCATATTTTGTCAAATTTAATGTAAAACGTGGGTCCCTAGATGTAAGAGACACCCAATTAAGATCATTAAGTTTAACTTATATTATATACATTTAGGTCTCACCAGTGGCGTGGCCAGAAATATTAGTCACTAGGGTCAATTAACAATAACTATTTTTTTTTATTTGTACAAATGACCAAGTCGGCAAGGGCACTACCATAAATTTTTGGTTGGGAACAATAATATTTTTCACTAAATATATAAAATATAATTTTTTATTCCATAATAATATTATTTTTTATATCAAATTTTATTTAAAATTTAGGGGACTGAACCAAGATTTATTTAATTTTAGGGGGATAAAATCTTAATTTAATGTATAATTTTTTTTAAGACCGCCCCACCTCTAAAGATATTTCGGGGACCATGCATAATAAGGCCATCGTATATATTTTTTTTTAAAACAAGAAACCTAAATAAGATTATTAAATATTTAATATAAAATACATAAAAGTTGAAAACCATATAATAATATTTTGAAATAGAAAATTTATCAAACCTTTTGTTTTTCCTTGAATATAGTGACTTTGTATAAGAGTATAAAATCAAAACTTTATGTATAGTAATTTGTTTGAGAAAAAATATTTTGTTCTTGTAACTTGTCTGCTGATTGTGTATATAAACTATTAAGTTTTTTCTTAATAAATTATATGTCTATTAAGTTAAAGACTCTACTGTGCTTGCCGGTTAAAAAAAAAAATTAAAGATGAAAAGAGTGGTTTTGTTTCTATTTAAAAAGAAATTGAAAAGGCATTAAAAACTAATAAGAGAAAGAGATAAAGATAAAGACACTTAGAAGGAAAGAGAGAGTACAAAATAAATACATATATATATTTATACATAAATTATTATATATGGTTGTGGGGCCCTTGTTGTTACAATTAAATACAAGTTTCCTTTTTTTTTACTTTTTTGACCCCCAATCCTATTATTTTTTAGTTATATGAGTGGGGTCAATGAAGGAAAAAGTACACAAATTAATCATATATACATGTGTATGTATATATATTCTAGTAAGATTTTCAAAATGTGAGTGGTGTCACTTGAATTCCCTGGGTTCAATGTGGCTACGCAAGTGGGTCTCACCATCGATTTAGAAATGAATATTGACCAATTTAAGGACATATATGTAAAAATATTGACCAATTTAGAGACCTAAGTATAATTAATAAATGCATTCAAATTGACCTAATATAAATATAGTAAACGTTAGGGACTCATATATAATTCACCCTTAGATATATTGAACAAGGAACGTACTATTATGATATTTTACATCTGTAAAGTCTAAACGCATTAATTGAACTTGAATACAATGAACAATATCTAAAAAACACATGATTTTGGATGCTAGCTATATGTTATTTTAAGGAAGTAGGACCTCAATTTCTAGCTAGCAGGCGAATAATTAAAATCTTAATGAGTTAGGAAGGTTCTAATTAACAAAGTGAACCAATATATATATATGATTATACAAAACGGAACTGAAGTCGACAAGTGTGCAATTTTCATGCAGAATTTTGTATTTGATTTAACAATTCATGCAAAAGCTAGACATGCATACGTTACGACATTACACCTGCCAAACTAGTCACAATATCAGAAATATATATATTCAGGTCGGTGATCGAGTTCACATAATCAAATCTGCGTACAACTTATTATTATTTTGGAAATCTAAAATTTATATATAAACTACATTCACAATTTAGACATGGAGACTAAATTTAATTTGTGGATATATAATAATTATATATAAATATAGACAATATCACATGGATGGGCATACTGCAAAGAGCTATATATGGCCCAAATCAAATTGGATTATTCATAATGTGGTGTCGTTTTGTGCATGCAAACTCAAGACACTATTGCATGGGAGTTGGAACCATAACAGTATATATATATATATATAGATCGCCTGCTGCAGCATCTTTCCATACTTTTTTACTCAATCACAATCATACTAATTATTAATTCTTTTATACGTCAATTCTTTAGTCATATCATGTCTATGTGTATAGCATATATATATTTTTTTATAATTAGATTGGATCCTCTGATATAATAAATATATACTTATTAGTACGCGCATGTATGCAACAGGAAAAATAGAAAGAAAATATAAACGAAGTATATCGATGATATATCACTAATCCGAATCTCTTGACTGGAGCTGATGCATTTCCAATCCGGCCGTTTAGTCGGTCTTGTACGTACCCAATATATATATATATATATATATATATATATATATATATATATATATATATATCCCTTGTATTGAAACCAGAGAAAAAAGCTTACCGCTCTATGTGGTCAAGCTTCTCCACCAAAGAGATAGGAGCACATCCGTAACTCAATGAAACGAAAAAAAAAATGAATAAAAAGATTTGGATAAGTGAAGAAAAACAAGAGGAACGAATAATAAAAGATAAATGGAATAATAAGTTAATTCCATCAGATTGAAATTATGTTTTTATTAACAAATTCAATATCTAAAAATTAGTTAAACTAACATATATAAATTAATGCAAACATGCATGGAATCTAAAATAATATAGTTTTGATCAGGTGATCATGCATGCAGTTCTATAATTATATATATAAGCTAGGTTAAATTAATACAATATATATCGACTACGTACCCTGATTAGAATATTAGTGGAAATTACAAACAAGTCCCTTAGGTGCATGTCAAAACTAACGATGAAATGAAATGATAAGATCACATTAATGAAATAAATGAGAATTAAATTTACATAAAGTAATTAAGTAAGATCCTAATTTCAATATTCCTAAATTTCTCCAAACCAATGAAGCAGCAGGTAGGCTAACTTTAATCCTTATCTAGCCAATTGCCCAATAGGAACGCAATATTAATGCAAATTAAAGTGATGTTGATCGAAAGCAATGATCATGACTTCCTTGTCCAAACGCACTTGTTAATGCATGTACGTTTCCAATTTCTTACAATAATTAATATATATGTCACATTATTCATAAACTTGATAAGATTAATTAATGTATACGTATATATATAAAAATAAATAGTACGTACAAAAGCCCTTATATATCCTTAAGTAGTGATGATTGTTTTTAAGTTAATTACATTTGTTTAGTTATCATACAGGATTTCATTATTTATAATTTAATTTATAAAACATTCGGGACATGAGATTAATCTATATTAATAATTCCTTAACAGATCGAGTTTGATTCCTTTTTTTTTTCTTTGGCCTTTGGTTCCCATTCAGGGTTTTTTCAGGCTCTGGTATTATTGAGACTCAATTGGAGACAATTTTCCAAATTTAATTGTTCCATACACAAACTAGTTAGGATTTGAATCTTAAAACTTAAGTAATTAAAAGGTTAATTCCAGCTTTTGGTTCACAAATAATTCTTTAACAGTTTAAGTTTGGTTTTAGTGTACGTGTTTAGGCTACAACTGCAATATATGGAGAATGGAGATGCATGCATGCTAGCTAGGAAATTAGAAGTTGAATACTGATGACTCGATATATCTATCTTGAATTGCAGCCAATCATGTCTCTTCTACAATACTTCTCCTAGCCCCACTTTTGTACTGTTTCTCCTATGTATATCCACTAACCCTGTTGTTTTGTTTGTTTTTTCCGAAGCCTATTTATATAGGTCGACCACTTAAAATTAGGGTTTAGGGTTTTAGTTGTAAAAGTTTTTCTATAAATTACTAAAAATGAAATAGTACTGAATCGCTAAATTACGATACTTAGTGATATGTACATATATCCCCTAACTATGTTCTATGTTTTTCATTCTTCATTAAAGTTGTTTTACGACAGTTGGACTTCAAGATATATTAATATAATTTTTCAGATTTCAATATATATGTACATAATTAGATCAAATAACATGATTATTCAAATCAAAATCATTTTGGTTAATAAAAAATGATTTATTATATGTATGTATATATATGGTTCTATTTTGAAGTCCCACAATGCCACTGGAAACTGTTTTTTTAACTTCATATTAAATAATTTTTTTAATTCCTTGGAGATTGAGAAACTCAATTATTTGGCTGTGGCGTCGCTGATTTTCGTACTAGAGATTCTCTAATGCATATGGGATGCTCCCACCTTGGATGCTCTTATTGCATAAGCATAAAGCACCCAAAAAGTTTTGTAAGCTCAATTTTCCTTTTTCTGAAAAAAATTATTAAGTAATGGATTATTATCTATATATACTGGTGAGTACTGACATTATGTTTTGGGTTTTTAATTATAAAATAAAAAATCTTGAAAAAAGAATATATCTTATGTTCATGTAGACGTTACTTTTTAAATTTTATTATTTCCTCAATAAAAAATAAATATGAAATATATAATAGTAGATTATGGAATTATTCCTAAGCATTCTTGGCTAATTTGTTTCCGTTCTTTGAATAAATATATAGTTTGGGCAAATTACAAGTGAGTACTTCCTGATTTAGTGAAATACATTTTAGTTTGAGACTTTCGATATATTATAAAATAGTCCTTGTCATGGTGCCATTACTCTCTGTTATTGCTAGTAATTAACTTTTATATTCTTTTTTAGAAAAATAATTGAAATAGCTGAAACACTTTTCTTATAACAATTATATTTTGTATGATTTATTTGTTGATGTGTTATATTTGAGTGGTCGTTTTGTTACTAGTTCAGGAACTAATTTGTAGAAGAGTTTTAGTTTTGCAAATTGTAATTATAACAGACGAAAAGTTAGGGGCATTCCAATAAATTTTAAGTCGGCATTATTTTTATGAAATCCAATGAATATTTAACTATGTAAGGGACTACTTTATAATATATAGAAATGCTCGAATTAACTAAATCACGAGTTAAATAGATGTTATTTTTCCTAAATAGTTTTAATTTGTCTTGCCTACCAAAAGTACCAATCACATTCCTTACTTAACTTTATATCACACAGAAAGTGCTAAAGATATGAAGTTAAACAACATTGGTAATGATTGTGCCTCTTTTTTACGGTAGGTTTTTCACCAAACTAGTGCAATTTAAAGCACTATTTTCATTAATAAATATTTTAATTATTGACTAAGTAGGGGGAAAAAAACAAATAGTTGCGTATGTTCTCCATTCATCACGAAAAATATTTTAATATGTAATTATTTATATGGATAGATTAATACAAGTACATTTTTAAAAGACATATTATGCTAATTATATCATGTTCGATACCCTATTTGACATTTTTTTAATATAAAATATCGGGAAAAAAAATTATATCGCAAACTTATTATTGATGAGGGACTGATCGAGGTTGGTCCTTATAAACGAAATCCCCAATAATAGCCTGAATACCCACAACATAAATTGGTGAATTTAATTTTGCCTAGAATTCTGTTTTTTTGGGCAGAAAATATTTATGATGGACCACCATAATACACTCAATATTTATTATTTACATTTATGTTTTTTCCTAACTTGAACAGTACTGCAGCTGCACCCACGTACAAATAAGGTTAGTCATTGTGTTAGTATAGCACTAATTTGATCACAAAATATAGTTTATTTGATAGGATTGACGAAATTCTTTTCAAAAATATTCAAATCAAATGGTCATGTGAAATTGATATTTATGAAATTAAAATAAATGAATGTATATCCTAATTTATAAGATTATTTATGAAATTTACTATAGGAGATTATTTATTTTCTTTTGCATTTTAAAATATCAAAATCTATATATCTTGAGTACTCAAAATATGTGGATGCAAATTTCTTGTTTCGAAAAAGATCTTTTTAAAAAGGAAGTTAGCAAATGACACAGTGTAGTTTCAGCAAAAGTTTTTGGACCCTTTTTTTGGCATCTGAAATCATGAAAACATGCCAATCACAAAAAATCAAGTGGTAGGAGTAATGTCATAAATTTCATAAATTTAAATTTTTGTAGTTATGAAATTGCATTTAGTTACTTTCTACTCATGTATAAAAATTTGTTGTAATGTTGTTCATATTCAATTATAAATTACAAATTCTTGTAACACAATGAAATAAGAAATTAAAAATTTAAATATTTAGAAATTACAGTTATTATCAGTAAAGATAATTTTATACCTCAATAATAAGACGATTCAAATAAGAAATACATGCATTTAGAATCAACAACAAAATGACAAATATTGACAGAAAATAAATTGGAATTCTAAGTT
Organism: Verbena officinalis; assembly: GCA_958496215.1. Taxonomy (NCBI): domain Eukaryota; kingdom Viridiplantae; phylum Streptophyta; class Magnoliopsida; order Lamiales; family Verbenaceae; genus Verbena; species Verbena officinalis. The sequence goes on from OY292385.1 coordinate 7,706,795, forward strand.
TTGTATCAAAGAAAATAAAATCAATTAAATAAATGGTAAATGTGTACAAATGTTATTCCATTACATGGAGAGAAAAACTCCTAGATGTTTCCTTAATTGAGATATTTATGATCATCAAAATCCAAATTTTCTAAGTACTTTCACACTCGATCACAATTGGAAGATTACATTAATTTCTTCAAAGATTTTATGATATTTATTATAGTAGATAGCCAAAATCTGCATAAAAAATGAAATATTTATTATTTCTTTCCGTTGCTTGCTTTTCAGCTTCCTTTAATTTCATCGCGTTGAAAAAACATTATAGTAAGTAGTAACTTATACCACATATAAAATGAAAATAAAAAATAATAATCTATAGAATTAGTGTAAAAAAACAGTCATTTTTCCCACTAAAACCATATTCTAAAATTCCAAAAAGAAAATTAAACAAAAAAAGTCAAATATTAGAAAGAAAAAAAAAGGTCATAAATGTTAAATACAAGGTAAGGGGCAACGGAATTAAGTATGTTCGAACAGTGACAAAACTAGGTACCCGAAATTAGGCATAGAAAACCGTAAACCCATAACGCCAACGCGGAACGACGTCGGATCAGTACGACTCCACCTAGCACGTGCCACCTATTATATAAGAGCCACGTCACTTACATGATGACGCCTCTATTCAGGAGTAACTCTTTCTCTCTCTCTCTCTCTTCTCTCTAGATCTAAACTCATATTTCTGTTTCTATTAACTGCGTCTTTGTGTTCTCAGTAAGCTCTAGCTTGTTCCAGAGAAAGAAAGCAAGCAAATGGGAGAGGTCTTTATCTCTTTCTCTAAACCCACCATTTTAAATATTATTTTCGTTAATTGTTCTATATATGTGATTTTTAATTTTGTTTCTGTGTTTTTTTTAATTAAGCAGGAAGAGAAGAAACCGGAGGAGAAGAAGCCGGAGGAAGCCAAGAAGGTGGAGGAGAAGAAGCCGGAAGAGGCGCCCAAGGCGGAGGGGAAGCCGGCGGAAGATGGGAAAAAGGAAGCCAACAAATCCGAGGAGGCGCCGCCGCCGCCTCCTCCGCCGCAAGAAGTTGTTCTGAAAGTTTTCATGCATTGTGAGGGCTGTGCTAGAAAAGTACGCCGCTGCCTCAAAGGCTTTGAAGGTAATTAATTTAATTAGATCCTCATTTTTCCTTTTCTGGGCTTCCTTTTTTTTTTATTTTTTTCCTTACTATTTTTCTGTAATAATTACCAGTGCATGTACGTTTATGAATTTTTAATAATATATATATTTTTTTGCAGGAGTGGAGGATGTGATAACGGACTGCAGGACGAGTAAAGTTGTTGTGAAAGGTGAAAAAGCAGCTGCAGATCCATTGAAGGTTCTGGAGAGGGTTCAGAGGAAGAGCCACCGCCAAGTGGAGCTTATCTCGCCGATCCCAAAGCCGCCGGCGGAGGAGCCGAAGAAGCCGGAGAAAGAAGAACCCAAACCTGAAGAGAAAAAAGAAGAGGTTAATTTTAATATTCATTTCTCCTTTTATTTTTTAGTTTATAAATTTGATCCTATGTATTAAGTTGTTAAATAATCGAATGAAATTTGTGTTTTCTTGCAGCCTCCGGTTGTGATTACAGTGGTGTTGGGTGTATACATGCATTGTGAGGCTTGTGCTCAGGAAATCAAAAAGCGAATTCTGAGAATGAAAGGTATGATTTTTATTTACTTTTCTTCTTTCCCATAAATTGCTAGTTTTGTTCATCTTTTACGATTCCATATAATTTCTGTGGTCTTTTATGCTTTTATGAGTGATACTTTTCAGCTGTATTTGCAGAGATGATTGCTTTCTCATGCTTCTATCTCTTTTCTTCTCCATCATTCTAAATTATTAATCTTGGACAATCTTGTAGTCTGTACCACATTCCTTATATATATATATCTTATAATCATAATATATATCAATATTCAATCATGGTCAATATTCCCTTTGAACTTCCTTCCTACTTAGGTCAAGATTCAAATCACGACTCATTTTCTCAATAATTAATTCTTTCTTTTCTATGTAGGAGTTGAAAAGGCTGAACCGGACCTCAAGAGCTCACAAGTGACGGTTAAGGGCGTGTTTGAACCGGAAAAACTCGTTGATTATGTCTACAAGAGAACCGGCAAACATGCAGTGATTGTCAAGGTTGAACCGGAGAAGAAAGAGGAAGAAAAACCTAAAGAAGGGAAAGAAGAGAAGAAGGCTGAAGGAGGAGGAGGAGGAGGAGAAAAGGAGGCCAAGAAAGACGAAGAAGCTGGTAAAGAAAACAAGGAAGGTGGCGGTGGAGGTGGTGATGGGGCTGCCACAGACCCGCCGGCGAAGCCGGAGGCCACGGAGGTGGAGGACCCAAAAATGGAAATGAAAAGGAATGAATTTTACTATTACCACCCACAACAGAACCTGCAAGTTTATCCTCAAAGATTTGTCCAAGAATATTACGCATATCCTCCACAGATCTTCAGTGATGAGAATCCAAACGCATGTACTGTAATGTAAATGTTGGGAAATCTCGGGGTAAGAATTGGGATTTTAGAGAAATAGAAGGGCACGTGGGTAAAAGTTGCCTGATGAGGCCTTTTCAAACTTTACTACAAGTGGTGGTGCTCTACATGTGGCCATGTCTGGGGTCTCAATAGTATAAATCTGCAGAGAGAGCTGTAGAGTTTTGTGAGCCTCTTTTGTACTTTTCTTTTTTTTTTATAATTATTATTATCTTTGTTACATATTATGAATAATACTATAATATACTAACGTATGGTGTATAAATTTTGTTTTAGTTCTTCGTGTAGTACTTGTAAGTTGTAACTTGCATTTTGTCTTTGTTTCTGGTGGGCTCATGGTTTACTAGATTTGTCTACTAGTGGTGGGTGAGTGAGTTGAGAATTGATTTTTGTAACTAATATGTGAATTTAATGTGAAAATTGAAGTTGTTGAGTACAAACTAATTAAGAGAGGATAAGGCCGTACGTGCCATGCTCCAGGCTCGGGATTCTTGGACGCCATGATAAATTTTGAACTCACTGAGTATAATTTGGGTCTAAATCACCGTATAAAAGAGATATGTATTGGTTATATTTGAATTCTAACTTATAAAATTCTCTTTGTTATTCTAGGACAAAAGCCGCTACAATCACCCTTCCCATTTAATCTGGGCCTAAATTACCGTACAAAAGGGATATTCATTGGTGATAGTTGAATTCTAATTTATAAACCCAAATTTTCTTTGTTGTTCTACTGGTGTGGGATAAAAGCCGCTACAATTACCCTTCCTTTAGAATGTGATGTTCTCGTCGCGACGGGACATACTCATGACCGACCTGCTAGTGTTGAGATTCTAGAGGTGGCTCCGACGGACTCAAAAATTGGCTTTCGTGCTTGTATCACTTTTTCTCTCATGTTCAAGAGGTGACTTCCATACACGTAGTACCTTTGACCCGCATAGCTCTTAGCTCCAGCGAGTGACCATCAACTCTAATAATACGAGAACATCTTTTACAACACTGGCACGATGACACAATAGTATATTGCAATGGTCTTTTTAAGAGTGACGTTGCATTGTGATCTTTTTAGAAGTGGTAGTACGTTATAGATATCTATCTAGTTAGTAATGATAAAAAAAAATGAGACTATGTTATATTTATAAACATATAATAAAATGCATATATATGCAAAGAGGAGAGATCCAATGGTAAAAGTGATAAGTTGGAGCTACACGAATATAGCTGCATCTAGCATATTATAGTTTGATTTTTCTTTTTATATTTGAAAAGTTTCCGTAATTAGTTGTTCATTTGTTAATGTTTTTAATTAGAAAACTAAAATTTGAGATATGTATAGAATTGCTTTACTACAACTTGATATAGTGAAGAGATTCACTTGGGTATTAAGGAATGATTATGATAGTTGCATAGTGTAAATATTTTATAAAAGAATTACAAGAACATGTACCTTAAAATTACAGGAAGGAATATTATTATTATTATTAGTCCTTCAAAAGAAAGATTTTCTGGTTGAGTGTCATGTCAAGTTTGGTAGGTAGTCTTATGTTTCTGAAATTATTTATTTATTTACTTTTTATTTATTTATTTTTTAAATTCCAACTGAAAACTAACTATAGTAGATTTATAGGGGACAATTAGTAGGTAAGGAATATGAAGAGGATCACAAGCACACCCATTTTCTTTTGGCCAACTTTTGTTGATTACCTCTCATTCATTCATTCATAATTTATTCTCTTTTTTAGAATTATTATTATGATATTATAGACTAATCAATTCATCCATTCATTTATATTCACTCATTTTTTGCATTATTAATGCTATTATGATGGGCTTTGATTTAGTACCATAGCATGTGCTTTTTTATCTTACTTCTGTCCCCCTTGTTGATGGGGAATATTACTATTCAACTTTTGCCCTAGGTAGATTTCAAAAATTACATTTGACCCCCCTATTGTTTAGTGGATCTTGGACCTATGTCTATATCTCATTCACTTAGTGGGAGGTGTACTATTTAAGAATTTAAAGGGTACTCAATGTACTTTTTTTGGGGGCTTCTCAATTGGATTTTTTCGGACTTCAGGTATCGCAGTGATGCAATTGAAAGCATTTTTCATCATAATACAACATTTTTGTAATTTGATTAAATTTCTTTTCTTTTTCTTGGAGATTTCAGGGACTTGTATTTTAACTTTAAATCGGATACCTTATTCTTATAGAAAATAGACTATCACATTCGGTAATTATACAATTGACAAGGAGGAGAGATGGATAAAAGACCACTTAATTAGCAACTTAAAATATATTATCATGAAAAGAAAAATTGACTGACCTATATTGAGCAAATTATCTGTCACAATGTACTAAGATGTACTAATTATTAACTCTACTTATAAAAAAATTGAGAAAAGTACTGCAGTTTCACCCTTCACATGGTGCCCACAAATTAGCCCACGTCCATAGATATGGGCTACTCATAAAAGGCAGATCAATCATTTTATTAGATACTTTTTTGGTATTTATAAATTAATTTATACCATATCATTTGGAAATTTAATACAATATTTCGAATTTTTGTATAGTTTGGACCATGATTAGGGCCCTCCATCCTCATATGAGCATCACATAAAATATAAGATTCAAAGATAGGAATTTAGAAAATAATTATTAATTGACTAGCTTATGTTGTGCTCCAACTATATAGTGTATAGCATGCATGAAATCACATTGACAATTAATATTTTAAAAAATTGGATCTTGACCAACTATTTGGTTCTTCAAGAATATTGTCCCTACTCAAATCTTGTTCGTACATAAAAACTAGTTTAAATTACCACAAAAAAAAATTTTTTTTTGACTCAAAGTTGCAATTTTGTTAAAATTATTGAGCCAAACAAACTCAACTATCACATTTTTAATGACATTCTTATTGTTTGTCATGAATCACCAAGCTAAACTGACAAGTGGATCGAGCATGATAGGATTCATCCCTGATGAAATTGCAGATTCTAAACCCCCTTGTCTTTATGGGGTGATGTATAATGTAAGTTTTTTATAAATACTCATTGAGCCTGAAGGCTTTTCCTGTCTTCGACTGAGGCAATAATCCCCTCAATCTAAAATTTTGTTCACACAAAAAAAACACCAAGCTCGACCAGACCATATGTTAATTTAATTAGAATGTTAAGTAATTATTGTTTCTCAGAATAGTATAACATTTAATTAATTACTAGAATTTTTTTAAAAAGATAATAATGCCATCAACATCAAACTATGGACGGTCTATACGATTCTTCAATTTTCTTGTCAAAATGCAATGTTTTTTCACCTAATATTTTTCTCTTGATAAAAGTGGAGGGTGTGTGTGAAAACTAGTTAAATCAGAATCCTAGTCATTTTACACTAAATTACAAGTCAGTTTTCATTTGTAAATGCTTTAGAATGATTTGTGATCATCTTAAATAAAAGCTTACTTCCTTTTTACCTCCATTAATTTTGTCTGATAACCTGGATACATCTATCCGAGTTATGTGGTTTTTTTTATCCTACTCTTTTTTTCCCTTCATAAAAGGAAGTTTACATATTTCACGAACACAGACACGGATATATGAATACGATATAATGTAGATTTATGACTAGATAATTATTTTTACCTTTTTATGAGTTTTAATTATTTGCGACAGTACTGGCCTTAAACCATTGTAATAAAATTATTACTTATTTGATTTTAATTTCAATGAAAATTTAGAGGTAACTTTTAAAATAAAAGATTTCATCATTTTCTTCATTGACTCCCATATTCCATGTCAACGATTATTTGTTTTTGCCCTCTTGGGTTCTACTTGAGTACAGAATATTAAAACAAAAAATTCCTAGATTTTTTTGTTATTTCCTTTTTGTCAAATATTCTTGACATCGAAGGGCAAATTATTTTCCTTGTTCGCATTGCATATATACTCGAGTCTCCGCCCCCAAATTAAAAAAAGGTCGTTTTTTTTTGTCCTGCTCATAATCCATTTTTATTGTAATTCATAATTTATTTTTATTTTCGCTAGAATTTCTAATTTTAGCTGTAAATTCATCGGAGAAATCACCAACGATCATAAATTCATAATCATTGAATTCTCCTCATTTTTAGCTTAAGATCACAAATCTATTAAAGAATATAACTTCTTAAAATCGTGTTAGCAATCTTATAGAATATGAGGTAGATAATCTATGACTGTTATAAATCAAAAAGGGAACGAAGAATCGTCAAGAGTTGAATAATACATGGATCCCAGGGTTTCGAACTTTAAATCCTGCCTTGTGCATGGAGTAATTTGGCGGAGAGAATCGGGTTCAAACTCTAATTCGTGCGTAAAGTAAGAAAAGTAAGAATCCTCGAGGATTGAGATTCTGCCGTACTCGATCGAGTTAGAAAAGTCCAAATTGAAAAAAGAAATGTATGCGTGGGAATGATCAGTTTAGGGCTTTAGGCCCATAGTTTTCACCTTCAAATTTTGAATTTGCACCCTTGCCGTACATTTTAGCTTTCCACCAGTTAACCATTTAAACAATAAATTATTAATATAGTAATACTATAGCAGCAGTATTTATTCCAGTTAGTAATATTATAATGTCATATTAAATCATGTTTTAATCCTAATCAGTTAATATTCCTGACCTAGATTTAACATCTCTGCATTTTAGTAAAACTATTAATAGTAAAATCATTTCTTTAATTTTTTTTGTATTAATTAATAGCTTTTGTTCATTCGAAATTGTGCGTTTGTAGAAGACCTGTGGAGAGTGGACACCTTGACAGAAAACTAGATATTAGGGTTCTTGGAATGTGGAAACTACGCTTTCCAAGGCACATAATAATTCTACACCGTCCCTACCACAAAAAACTATAAAAATAATTAAAGTAACTTTGAGATCGTTTAATTTGTAACATTTTTATAAAAGGATTCTTGAAAAGAATTTAACATAGTTGCTTTGAATAATTGCTAAAAGATCATTTAAAAAAACTTAATCTTATTTTGACAAAGCAACTAATAGTCAAACAAAATAATTTTTAAAAACAAAAGTGTACATATACTTTTGAATAAGAAAAAGGAAAGATTTATTTTATTGTTTTGAAATTTAGTCAACTAAAATTTGGATTTTTTCCATTTTAAAAATTGCAAATTTCACTTAATTATCACACACTATATTTTGTTGGATTTTGTTTGTTTAATATGAAAGGAATAATTATATTTATACTCATCAACTATTAAAAACTTAAAAATTTAATAGAACGTGGCAAAGTATTATTTTATATTTAATGGCCATTAATTTAAAAATAGATAATTGAACTTACATTCACTAACTTAGAAATAGATACAGCAAATACTTTCTAGAATTAATTTTGCAAATATTCGAATACTTTTTTATTATAATACATTTAAGAAAACCGGTGTCATCTTACCATATTGTGTTGGGTAATGAAACGCAGTTTCTTGGCTTTAATTCGAGTGAATAGCAGCTTTGGCTTTTGCGCGAATTTTGATGTGAAATATTATATTACAGAAAAAGCAAGCAAAGGGAGCAAAAGTACTGTAAATTACGACTTACGAAGAGTCACCCACTTCATTCGCCGCCGCCTAAAAGCCGCCAACCATCGGAGGGGAGCTCTCATTTTCCCGGCCTACTTTTCTGCAACCCCACGCGCGCTTCGCTTTAAGTGAAACTTAATCGCTCACACACTTCCCCAAAATATGATCAATTCAAGCCATTTAACTAAAACTAACTAAGAAGGAAGTATCATAAAAAAATATGGTAAGTTATTAATTAGGTATCTGAAATTTATTATATTTACAAATCAATTTCTTATATTTGAAAAATTACTATATATTTCTTGAGATTTTTAATAAATGTACAAATATTTCAAAAATATATACACACTTAGGGTTTGAGTAGGAGGTTGTTCTACGTCGACAAATTTTTAAAAAATATATATTTATTCAAACTTAAGAATTATATCACTATACGAATAATAAATACTAAACTATGACATATATATTTTTTTTAATTTTATAATGATTTTGTTTAATTCTTACATTATATTATAGATGTAATTTTTCTATTTTAAAAGAAAGAAATTAAAAAAGGAAATATTGTAGGCTTTTGTATGTATTTCAGGAGCAAAGTGGCCCGTTTTGCTGGGGTCCAAATCCAATATGGATTTGTGGGCCCGCCCTAAAAGGATTGGCTTAGATTTAATTTAGGCCTACGGTTCGGCAGCGTCCACTTATTTGTAATTTGGAAAATTACACTTAAACCCAAAGATGTTTATTAAAATATAAGTAATGATCCTCTTAATTAAATAATTATAATTACATTCTATACAAAATTAAATAATTATAAAATATACATGGGGTTCCATTAATCAATTTAACTTCCAATGAAAGTTGTTGGTCGAGAAAACATATATAAAAAAGACTAATTATACATGTACACACCTCGAAAATCATAAATAACCAATTATTTAGTTTTCTTCAACAAAAAGGAAAAAGAAAGCCCATGAAATTAAGAAATAGAGATGGATGATGAATTAGTGATTGTGTGATGACGATGTTGTTTGAACTGCCAGAGTGATCTTGCTGGAACGATCTGAGCCGAATCTGCTTCCATTCGAATTTCGTAAATGTGTGCATTCTACACACTTTTGATCTTCATTGATCATATTATCTGCTGTAATCTTATGTTTGCTTGACGACATTCACGTCTGTATTCTAAGGTCATGCTCGACATATTATAATCTTCAAGCACATTTATCGCCACAATCTGCAAATACATATTATCAGAGGCTTTTCATATGCATGGACGAAGCTAAAACCAATGATTGTGAGAATGCATGGTTGTCCCCCGAATGACGAATTTGTTTTAATTATATTTAGAGTACCCCTGATAATTTGACTAATTACACTTAGACCCCCTATACTATAGGAAATCACAACTAGATCCCCTATATTTGGACTTTGTTTTATGAATTGCTCCTTCAGCTTGATTTGATTAATAAAATAATAGGGTTCCTCCAAACATTTTCACTCGGATTTAGGAGAAAGTTGCCCAAATTATCCTTTCATGGGCGGAAGAACATTTTAGTACGTCATAATTCAATAGATTTTACGTGACTATAAGTTCCTAAAGAGAAACAAAACTTTCCCTCAAAAAGGCATTTCAGTCATATAAAATTTACTAAATCAAGACACAAAAGTTTCCGGCCTATACATTGGTAATTTGGGTTGAATATTCCTTAAATATGATGGAAAATCAGCTAAAACCCTAATTGAAATGGACGGAAGGAGCAATATAATCGATAAAATAGGATCAAAGTACAGGAATCTAAACATAATTGACAAGATATCAGGGGATTTACATGTAATTTACCTTACCATATATAATTTATTATAAACTTTTTCTTCGGCCCTCAAAATTATATTTCTGACTAGCAAACCCTTACTCATACGATTACTAAGTTATTTTTTCAATGTATTTTTCATATGTAGCTTATTTATGGCTAGCTTTCTCCTACCAAGATTTTCCACTTGTTAAATAAAATGCAAATTTGTGAAAAGAGGAAGCTTAATTATATATTATATGGTTATGGGCTTATATCCAGTACAGAGATGGAGCCAATACCCAAGCAAAGGCAGCCACCAATCCTAAGTTTTTTGGAAATTCTATTTTTATTTACAAAATTTTGAAAAATTACGATCTTGCTTCTTCACTGGTCCAAAACTTATAATTTTGCTAGAAATCTAATGTATAATATATTTATTGTAATAAATTAATACTTACAGCGAGGCCTGTCCTTATTGTGTGAGCAGTTTGATTCGTAAGCTTCTCAATCTTTTCTCTATCAGTATTTTCTACAGCAATAGCTGATCTGTTGAGGTAAAACGGCAGCAGCTCATTTCTGACTTCATCTGGGATTTTACTCAGTCTTCTTGTTTCTCTGTTCATGATCGCCCACGTACTACATCCAAAACACTTGCAATTTTATTTCTAAGTAATTAATTCATTTTATTATTGGGAGATCGTAAAATTAGTATATTAGTTATTAATTACCTGGTTACTCTGGTTATGATTTTCTGGGTTTTGTAGTCTCTAATTATCCAGTCCCGACGCATTCCGTTCTTTCCTGCTGCATCAACCCATGTGTCTATCTCCACTACATCTCCCCTGTCCAGAAAATCAAACATTGAAGGCTTGAATCCAACGTAGTCGTCTAAGGATTTGTTCATCCAACCAGTCATGAGGTTTAACTCAAATACAAAAAGTTTGGACTGAAATTTCAAAAATTACCAACTTCTCCCTCATTTTTAGAAGCTAACAGAAAATCTACGGAAGATAGTGAATCGAGGTTTTGAGGCTAATAGAAAAATGGAAAAATTACTAAAAACCCTCTAACATTACCTAAAAATCCAAAACACCACTGTAACTTTGAAACGTTACAAATATCCCCGAAAAACCTTACATTTATACCATGTGCTTTCAGGGTGTTTTTCGTAAATGCCATAATTTACCTCGGGGGTTTGGGCAATTTGCCCTAGAAAAATTAACGGAAGATAGTGAATATCAGGGTAGTTCATGAGATAGATAGTGAACTATAGGGGGAGCTGGTAATTTCTAAAACTTTAGGGAATTTTCTGTATTTGAACCAAATTCCAGGAGCAATCGGTAATTATATCCCTTTTTGTAGTTTTTCAGGTAAAGAAATTCTTGTGATTAATTAACTCCTTCCTTATTTCAATCTGCATCCTGTAATTTTCTGTAATTATTTACTATGAAAATAACAATAGCTAAAAACATATCAAGAGCTATATTTCTCGATTTGTACGTGTATACGAGTGACGACCCAAATAAGCTTCCGTTTGCTCATCTCTCGGGTTGCCCCAAACCCGTCTCCGGCCACACCCGAATTTGCCACATGATTCAGAGCTGTTTCCTGGATCAATTTTGTTTTACCATAACCAAATAATGTAATTAAATCTAAACCCTAATGATGAAAATAAAATACTTCATCAGTTAATTTTAAAAACTTTTCAAGATATTTAAGGCGAATTACATATAGACCCCTTGATATTTGATCTAATTACACTTAGACCCCCTGTACTATAGGAAATTATACCTAAACCCCATGTAATTTTACTTCGTCTTAGAACTATCCCTTTCGTCTGATTTGGTTGGAGTTGCTAACATTTTTTGACAGGTTTTATGAACCAAACTGCCCAAATTAACCTCCAATAGGCTGGAAAATCTTTATCCTAATTGAAGATGATTTTGTGTGACTAAAAGTACTCTAGGAGGAGCGCAACATTCATGATTGAGTTCATTTTAGTTACACAAAATCTTAATAATATTCCCGCCAATGGAGAGGTATTTCAGGTAATTTGAGTAATATATCTACTGTATAAATTTGGGAAACAATCAAAAGGAGCAATTCGTAAAACAGGGGTCTAGATGTAATTTCCTACAGTAAAGGGGGTCCAAGTGTAATTAGAACAAATGTCAGGATATTTATGTTAGAAACTGGAGTAAAATCTTATATACCTGGAGGAGATTCATAAGGGTTTCCATTGTAGCCGTTTTATCAGGTCCAATCTCATATGATCTTATAAGAAAAGACTGCCTGAAAACAAACCTATCCTCCACAAATCTCCCAAGAAGATATTCATAATTCACCAAATTTCCCACAATATTTTCTTCCAATATTAATCCTCCATTAATATTCATCTTTTTCTCCAAAATGGGATAATTATTAATCCCATTCACTTTCTTCCCATTAACTGTTTCTGCAGCATTCGTTTTACTTTTAGCATTTATCTTCATGCATGATCTTGATCTCTTCATCATCATCGTCATCGTCGACTTTTCTGATCCACCAACAAAACTAATCTGTCGGAATAAATACCTAGAATTACTGCCACTAAAACCATCTCTTTTTTCTGCTAATGTATTGAAGCAGAGGTTTTGTGCCAAAGCCATGATTAAACTCTCATTAATCAAGATTTTAGTTTGCAAAAAAAGTATGTATAAGTGAAGGAAAAAGTAGCTTTAATCTGATATGGGAAGAAATTTCGGGATTTAGTAGGCAGTTGATCTAGTTAATTAATGCTGAAAAGAAGGAGATTAGAAATGAATTATTTACTTGAAAGTTTCAATGGAGATTAGAGACCACTTCATCACAGGCTTACTCGGGAAAGTGGAGAAGATTAGGGTTCAGTCAAATTAAAATAATTAGTTTTTAATAATAATTCAAAACTTGATAAAATTTATCCAAATCAATTCAAAGAAATGATTCAAATTAGTATTATTGTTGTTTAGCCCATCATTAAGTTTGGGTTCGGTTGTACTGGATTTGAAGTATCGTTTATGGGCTCAAGTGGATTGGGTTTCGGTGATGGATCCAACAGAAGAAATCTAGAATATAATTTATTAATTATTTAAAAAACTTAGAAGTATTATGACATATGAATTCTCGTTGTGAGGGCTTGAAGATTTTTTTGTTTAGATCAAGTATCCACCATAGATTATAATGATTAGTTTCCTCACTGAATTATAGATATTTCAAAGAGTGAGACGGCTAATAAAGAAATTTAAAGTTATTCCATACTCAAAATCAGAATAATTTGAACTCTTAGCATTTGGAAGGGCCTGAAGATTTGAAGTTGCAATAAAAGATTAATTTTAATTAATTCAAAGAAACGACGATTGTTCGATCAACAAGATTTCTTACCTGAATCTAGTTGATTCAAATTCAACTAATTATATTATATTTTGTCGTATTACTCATTTACTCCACACATAAAAAAACAATACTTCCATATATTACGATATCATGTAATTAATCACTCTTCATAAAATATATATCCATCACATAATTAACATTTATTTGACGATCGAAATCTATCATTTCTGGATATCGGGACCAATAATTTCATCTTTTAAATTATATACCTTTTATAATTAAAAAATAATTTTGATATTGATACTTTGTCGATTTAATTAATAAATAAGCCTTTTTACTTAAAAAAAAACAATTAAAGAAGAAGGCATAATATGTGTTGCTCCACTAGTTTTATTTATATAATTATAACACAATATATTCAATAGACAAGCAATCATGTGGCTTTATAGTGGGTGGCTGAGCAAATTAAAGCTTTGGCAATATGTTTTGTGTAGAGATTGGCAGGAAGGACAATATATTGGAATTGAACTCCAACACGTGGAAATAATTAAACCTAAACAAGTACTGATTACGGCTTATGACATTAAACAATCTACTACACTAACTTTTATGCCTAACACACATGCACCATATTTTTTAAAATATGAAATTAGTGTCGGAGCTACATAAAAGTGACAGTATTTACGTGTATTGAAACTAGAAAATATGTGAATATATAACAAGTCGAAATAAGTTTGAATCACAATAAAATTTGTATAATTACGGAACAAATCTGGGATATGGTTAGCTACTGTCGTGCCGTGCGTGGTCTCGACGGTGATATCATACTTTTATTTTGAGTAAAATCTCACCGGAAACACTCTTCAAGATTCATGCCGCCGGCCATTAGAACGTGAATGTTCAAATAAAGCTGCTATTATTCAAATAGAATGCAACAAGCACGCTTATTCAGTAAACTAATCGTAATTGCAGGATGTAATAATCATAGGATTAGTCCTTCTATAAGACCAATTGAAAACCTTAAACTTGATTGGCTGGTTCATACTACTTACCAATTAATCCTTGCAACAATAATTAAGTCACTAAACAATTTTTATTAATGTAAGTGGCAGATTCGAATCAAATGCTTACCAGAAATCACATGACTCATCATCTAGCTAATTCCATCTCTATAAATAACCTACATCACCAGCCCAGATTTATTCAATCAAACCCACAAGAAAATTAAAAATTAATCCTTCATATAAAAATATATATATAATTAGCTATGGCGGCAATGAAGAAATATTTGTTTGTGGTTATGACAGCAATCATAATTTTTGTGATAAGTTTGGGTCCGAGCAATGTGGAGTGTGCAATTGGGATAGAGCTGAATCCATGCACACTCCCAGGATGCATCGCTGCATGTAAGAAAGTTTTGGAGGGCAAGTTTGTTAGTGCAACCTGCGCAACTGGTTCTAAAGGGAAGTATTGTATTTGTCTAGGTTAATCATCATTAATTAATTTCGATCTTCGTTAATGTACGTCTTTGTTGTATGGGTGTGTTGTGTGTGAGTTTGAGTTTGAGTATTAAGGGATAGCAAAATTTGTATGTCGGTGCAAGAAACGAGTCCTAGTCGAGTTTCATGAAAAAGAAATTATATGCACTGAGTGTGAATCTCACTAATATATATTATATATAATATTATGAATAATAAATTGTCCTATATATGTCAAATGTTTTATTAGATATCGTCTAAATTAGAATATAGCAAGGAAAAATACCCGAGTTTATAGTTCATGCACACTTTCGCCGAGCGCTAATTAAAGGTTTTATGTGGGCACAAATGCGTAAAATGATTATTTCTAAATGGTAGCAAATAAGGGCGCGGGACTTTATATTTAATAATTTAATAATAAAAAGGAAAAATATCAAACATGCAAGTTGATCGAGCTAGGGACGATTCAAAACAATTTTTGTTGGAGTTAAATTCAAAAAGAAAAGAAAAGGAAAACTGGAAAAATTCTTTGAATTGGACTTCTTGGGTATAGCTTGAAAACTGCGGCCCAATTGAGCATATATTACTAGCTGGACTCAACCCGATGGGTATCTTAGGCCCAATCCAATTTAAAACTATATGAAGTAACTCAATTGAAGATACACATGTACATGAATTGAACACCCAAATTTTTTTTGTAGAAAATAAAACTAAATTAAATTGTTTGCATCTATACTAATGCAATTAATAGCTTTCTCCGGGTTTGGTCTACTTAAACTAAAAAGAGATCCTAATTATGTCGGTTCTTCGCGAGAATATCCGCACAATCGTTTCCTTCCTTTTTATGTGGCTGAATTCCATGATCCACAACCTACTAAAAAAGAATCTGCAATCTTCGATTAATGATTCCAAAATATGACACTCAATATTAGCAAATTTAACTAGTTGAAGGATAAATTTTGACTTTTGAGTCATTTTCATTAAGGAGTTTTTCAATTCTCTTCTCCCAGTTACAGCCAATACTAATACAGAGACCTTCTCAGGTACCTAGCTAAAACTCGGTGAGAACACCCAAATGCCCAAAGGAACATATTAGTATTCTACATAAAATATATACATACAAAAGGAGTATATCCCCAAAAGCGACATGTGTGCATAAACTTATTAATAAAATTCAACATGTGAGAAAGGGAAAATGATATAAGTAATATATATTAAGAGTTTGAGATTATCTTATTAAAGTTAAAGTGATTCAATTATACATATAGTTTGAGTATTACATATTTTAAGTACAAAAAAAGTATATTTTTATTGGCCCCATCCAAACCTTATTTAACTTAATTAATCGTAAACCATTCATTTGGTATAATACAATTTTTAATTAAGTTTATAGATTTCCTAGGCCTGTAATATTTTATATAGATTTTATTTTAACATGCATGCTCAAAAGTACTGTTTGCTAAAAGTTTTGAGGGCAAAATTGCATTTTTCGTCCTGTAAGTTAGGATCCAATCCAATTTCAGTCCTGTAAGTTTGTTAGTTAACGTATTTAATCTTTTATGTTCTTAATCTTAACACATTTGGTCCAATTTAACACATTTAGTCCTGGAGGTAATACATTTTAACACATTTAGTCCGATTTTTGCAACACATTTCATCCTCTATGTTCTCTCATTTTTTTTCCGGCCAAAATCCAACCGGAGCAACACATTTCATCCTTTATGTTTGCTAAAAGATTAAAAAAAAAGAAAAGAAAATTTAAAATGTTTCTACCGTTACACTTTCAATGGCTATTTTCCCTTCAATTTTAAAAGCTGAAAAACCCTAACCACAGATTCACCTCATTATGCAAAATTGGTTAATAATCCGATAAAATTGATTGTAACCTATCTTTCTTATCCTAATTTCGCTACAAACTTGTAATTTTCAGGCTGGTTGAAGCTAGAAGAGAAAATGAATCGAGGTGGTGATGTGAATTGCAAATGTGGGAGGAAGGCAGAAGTTACTTGTTCATGGACTGATGATAATCCTCGGAGGAGGTTCTATGGCTCTGTAAACTACAAGGTTTGTAATCTTCTAAGACAATTTGCAACCTATTTTTTCTCCTAATTCATATATTTACATGGTTTTTCTCCTAAAGGATGAAATGTGTTGCTCCAGTTGGATTTTGGCCGGAAAAAAATGAGAGAACATAGAGGATGAAATGTGTTGCAAAAATCGGACTAAATGTGTTAAAATGTGCTACTCCCAGGACTAAATGTGTTAAATTGGACCAAATGTGTTAAAATTAAGAACATAAAGGATTAAATGCGTTAACTAAGAAACTTACAGGACTAAAATTGGACTGGACCCTAACTTACAGGACGAAAAATGCAATTTTGCAAAGTTTTGAGTAATTTTTTTTTTTTTTTTCTAGATCAGGGCATCTACGATCGATAACAGTGACTAGTTCCGTAGCTGAATTATAGACACCTTAAAAGGTGGGACAGATGGCCAAGAGATTTAATACTGCTTTATAATCAAAGCCAATATTCGAACCCCGCATTTCACGTTTGGTTAACGATGACTGAGAAGTTTTATGTTCCAAGCATTGTTATAAGCTCCTAATTATAAAAATTTATAATACACGGATACTTTTAAATAAATCCTCACACAATATTGTGTCGTGTGGGAGGTATTATATTATTTATGCTCCACTAGTTTTATTTATAACATACTTAATAGACGACGGCGCATTATCCTGCCCAGAAACACAAAGTTAGAATTAGCAGCACGATATATTGGAATTGAACCCTAACACATGGAAAGAATCTCCCAGGTGTTATCCTGTAATTAATAAAGCTAATGTAATATGACATTAAACAATCTCGTACTGTCTTTTATGCCTAACTAACTTACGAATTATATATTTTTTTAAATTAAATATACAATTAATCATAGTTCTGTAGAGCATGCAGATATGTCTCATGAATATGCCAAACAGGGCAATGCAAGTTTATGGAATCGACACGAATTGTGTTTAATGGGTAATTAAGGGACATATTCTTTTTCATCTATTAATTAAAATAATTTAAGTAAAGAAGAAAGTGGGTCTGATATTATTTTCAGCACAAGCTACAAATACAGGTTTCCTACTAATAACAGTTGCATTTTCGGAGACTGAAATCCGAAATTTCTGGTTAAATTAGCATAGCGTCGAACAACTAAGCTACGTCATTTGGCGGTAATACACATATATATATTGCTCAACGGATGATAATTAACCAAAAAACCCTAAACTTGATTGGTTTGCGCAGTTATCAATCAATACTGCACTAAGCAAATTTCAATAATATAAATTGCAGATTCGAATCAAATGCTATACCAGAAATGACATGACTCATCGTCTCATTCCATCCCTATAAATAGCCTACTTCACAACCTTAGATTTCACCCATGACCCACCAACAAAACATTAATCCTTCATTAAAAAAAAAAGATATATAATTAGCAATGGCAATCAAGAAATGTATATTTGTGGTTATAGCAATCATAATTTTTGTGACAATTTTGGGTCCAAGAAATATGGAGTGTGCAATTGGGATAAACCTAAACCCATGCACACTCCCAGGATGCATCGCTGCTTGCAAGAAAGTGTTGGAGGCTAAGTTTGTTAGTGCAACCTGCGCAGCTGGTCCCAAAGGAAAGTACTGTATCTGCCTAGGTTAATGCTAATCAGGCAATGCAATAGAATCTAGCCACGACGTCTAAATAAGTTAAATGCCCCTCAATATTGTAATCCTCGTTGTTGTTGTCGTCGTTTTGGTATTTAAGTTTTTCATGTCTCTATAATAGGGAGAAACCTTCCTTATATAGTTATGTTTGTATGTGTACTTATGTGGTTTGACTTGATTCGATCATATAAATGGATTTAAAAAAGAAAAAGTCAAATTACTACTTTACTCTATATTGCTCGAATACAATATTTATGTTTACACATTTTTTTTGGACAAATTATAAAATAGTCCTCAAGATATCATAAATTTATCAATGAGACAGAGACTCCTAATTATATACTATTTCATTCCGTCTGAAAAAATTCCTTTCCCTTAGTATCAGTTACTGTTTCCCAACTTATTTCCCATATATATATATTCTCAGTCGATCTTATGAGATCAGTAAAATATTCTTAGGGACTGTTTTGTTATTTCGGTCAAATTATAGGGACCATTTTACAGTTATATAAAAGATGAGGGGACTTCTCTATAAGTTTATTATTATTCTTGTCATATGTCATCGGGGCATTACGATATTTTCCAAATTCTGTCTTTTTATTTAGAGATCAGTTATTTCAGATATTAAGGGACTATTTTGTAATTTGATAAAATCAATTTCAATGACTAATGAATTAAATTTAACACAATATGCTAAATTCTCAACACTAAACTTACTTGTCTTGAATTTTTTCATAATAGGCCCATTAAAAATATATAATTTATAATAGGTAGTGTAGATGAAATAACAAATAATATACATAAATAAGATATTATACTTAAAAAGGAAATTAACATGCATTCATTTATATTATTAAAGATAAAAAGAGTAAAATTATGATCATATGAAGCTAAGTTTGTATTTATTTGACAAAGTTTGGGGTAAAATATCTATTTAGAGATTTGGGGGGAGGTGTAAAGTAGCACTAAAAACCTAATATTGGGGGCAGTGTGCCATTAAATCAAAATTAAAAAAACAGGAAACTTGACTTGTACACCCCGCAGTATTACTGGTACTTTCCTTTCTAACTGTAGGTGGAGGGAGAAGAAGCGGCGCGCCCGGTAAATTACAGTTTT
Source organism: Verbena officinalis (assembly GCA_958496215.1). NCBI lineage: Eukaryota > Viridiplantae > Streptophyta > Magnoliopsida > Lamiales > Verbenaceae > Verbena > Verbena officinalis. Next base: position 7,726,335 of record OY292385.1, read on the forward strand.
ACAATTTGGGCGAAAAATTTCGAAATTAATAAGCTCCAAATATACCCGCCTTTTGACCCAAATATTTTGCCCTAATTTCTTGAATTACAACTCATTTCCCTCTCAAAATTCGGTACATCTGCAGAGCAGAATTCTCCTACTGTCAATTCTGCAGCTGAATTGCTCACGAATTCAAGATACACACACATACATACCCGGGGAAAGTTTTTAGTGTTTAAGGGTTTTGCTAAATCTCGAGGGTTTTTATGGCTTCAGAAAAGGAAACCATGGATGGGAGCGAGAAGAAGGAGGAGGAGAAACCTGACGTTGAAGAGAAAACAGAAGTTAAGGAAGATGCCGGTGAAGTAGAAGCGAAAAAGGGGGGAGAAAAGGCGGAGGAAAATGAGGAGAAAGAAGAATCAGAAAAGAGAAATGTAGTAGACAAAGAGGAAGTGAAAGATGAACAGGAAGGGAGAAAGGGAGACGAAGAAGATGTTGAAGGCGGAAAGGAACAGGAAGAAGATGTAGAAGAGGGAAAAGAACAGGAGGAAGAAAAGATTGAGAAGAAAACTGGGAAGAGAGGATCGAGAAAAGAGAAGAAAAGTGAGTCGGTGGAGCTACCGTCCCCAAGAACCCCGGGGAGTGAAAGGCCTACTAGGGAGAGGAAAACGGTGGAAAGATTTGTGGTTGGTGATACTGCGAGGCCCTCTGCCAGCAAGCCTTTGGCCATTGAGCAGGTAACATCTCTACACTCATTGATATTATGATAGTTAATATGAAATTTCGTTGTTTGTGAAAATCATTTCGATTGTTTGTAGAGTTGATCATGGTTTTTGAATTGGATAAATGCAGAATAAGAGGGGTGGTGTGTAAATCAAGATTTCATTTAAGCAAAATGTAGTTGACGATGTTATGTCTCTGTTTCGTACTTGACTTTGTGAAAGGATAAAAACAAAATTGAGTAAATGAACTTTTTTTGGTTAGGACATTCTGATTTAAATTATTGTAAATGTAGAGGGGCTTTGTGATGTGTTTGGGAGTGATTATTCTGAATATAAATGAAGATCTTTGTGAGCAAAGCTTGATAAGTGACCATGTTTTGTTGGTTAAAACATAATTGATGAAATTTTTGGCCTTATAGGGTAGGGATCAATGATATATGAGTTTTATTTAGTTGATGAAATAGAAGCCCATGTTTTTAATTGGATGGATTAGGGTTCTTGTTAGTTGTTACTGATAACTTAATTGATTTTGTGGTGGCAGGGTAGAGGCACGCAGCTTAAAGAGATCCCAAATGGTATTGTTTTTCATTTCTGCCTTTGAATACTCATTTTCTTTAGCTGATGAGATTTGAAAGTGGTAGAAATCTTTTTGTTCTCCCTCTGTATCATAGTACCAATTTAGCAAGATATATACTATTTGAGAAACTTAGACCGTTTGCTGGAATGCCATCACATTTTCAGTGGCTTTCAAGTTGTCCAAGAGAAAAGCTGATGAGAACCTGCAGCTCCTTCACACCATTCTTTTTGGCAAGAAATCAAAGGTTTCATTTTTGGATATGTTTTCCTATAGAGTAATTCTGCTTAGTTGATTATCAATCATTTGTTGGAGTCTAATCAGGGCATCTTGCTTCAGGTGCATTCTTTGAAGAAAAATATAGGCCTCTTTTCTGGTTTTGTATGGGCTGAGAATGAGGTATGCTTCCTTTTTTTCCATCCCTTCTTTATTTAGGGTTGGTATGTGAGAAATTATATCTTTTTTTTGTATTGCATCTTAATTCCTATTTTAATGCTTAAAAAGTTAAATGTTAGTGCTGGACAGGAAAGAATTGCAGCTCTAGCATTTTGTAGTGTTTAGCTTCTAAATTGCATAATCTATTATAGAGGAGAATATTACCTGTTTGAGAAATTTTGTGCATAATCATCTTGTAAAAGCTTCATTGTTTTAAATGAAGACACTTACAGCAAGAAAATAATTTCCCAAAGTGTCCACTGCAACAATATTTTAAGTTGCCCTAACAGCTGAAAATACAAAAATTAATACTTATACTTGGAAAGTAATGCAAACAGGACATATTTGCTGTCTACTTGTTTGTTTAGTGAACCTAGTCCAACATGTTAATTACCTTCCTCTGGGCCTTCAGGAAGAAAAGCAGAGGACTAAAGTCAAGGACAAACTCGACAAATGTGTTAAAGAAAAACTATTGGATTTTTGTGATGTCCTCAATATTACCGTCAATAAAACTACTACAAAGAAGGTAATTACATACAGTCATTCTATTTTGTAACTTACAAGTTGTCCATCAATCTTATTGAAATCAATTAAATCGTCCAGGAAGAACTCTCTGGAAAATTATTGGAGTTCTTAGAATCTCCTCATGCTACTACAGATACTTTGCTTGCAGAAAAAGAGAAGGTAAATCTATTAACATTGTTTTTTCCGACAATCCTTACATCTATGATGAATTCTTTTAGCCATCAAGTGATATATTCTCTTTCATTATAATGTTTGAAGGTTAAGAAGAGGAAGAGCAAGGGCTCAGCAAGCAAAAGCCAGACACCAAGCAAATCTGCAAAGGTTAACCTTTCTCTAATGAGCATCAATATTGGATACAGCAATATTTTAGACATCTGTAAAAATATATACGCAGTAGAATATTACTATTTGATGGTAATTTGATATTTTTGTTGCTTATATCCAAAATTAGAGGAAAAAGAAGGATTCTGAATCTGGGAAGAAGCGAAAGCAATCGGCTGAGGAAGAAGAAGAAGGTGATGATAAAAGTGAACATTCTCAAAGTGAAGAAGATCATGATGATGACAACTCAGTTCCTGTGGTAGAAAGTGACAAGGAAGAGAAACACTCAGAAGAAGAGACCGGCGAAGAACAAGAACCCAAAAAGAAGGTCGTGGAGAAGGATTCTTCTAAGAAAAGTGCAAAGAAAGACAGTGATGTGAAGTCTAAATCTGCTAAAAAGTCTCCCAGTTCAGTATCAAAGAAAGGAGCTGCTGAAACTGAATCTAAGCGTAAAGCAACCAAGAAACAAAAATCTGGCAAGGACTGTGAGGAGGATAAAAGCACACCTGAAAAGGGTACATCTTCAAGCAAGAAAAAGTCAAGCAAGTCTTCAACCAAAGTTACAGAAAAGGATCAAGGTTTTATGCTTTATATTTAGTTATCCTTTTCTTTTGCTCTGTATATTTGTTTTTTTTTTCTTTTACATGCAACACCCCTTGGAAATTGCATAATTACAGTTTGCACCCGCTTAGATGAAATACTACAAACCCTACCTTTCTGACTATTGAAAATTACAAATTAACCCATTCTGTTGTGGTTCAGATGACTTGACGATATCCTTGGCTTAAATTTAACAAATATTTTTAAAATACCCATATTGCATTTTGCACTAATAAATTGAATTTCCAAAAAGTTTTAAGTTTCTGGCTTTTTGTTTTTTCAAAATTTAAGTCGAGGTAAAATAGTCAGTTCACGGATAAGTTCACCTGAACCCTAGTGGAATGAGGTAATTTTTAAATTTTTGAAACTAAACTTTGTAGTTCTTTAATCGAAGCGGGTGCAAATGGCAATTATGTAGTCACACAGGGCGTGTAGATGTAAAAATCCTTATTCTTATTACATTCTAAATTTGCTTCTTGATTATATGCTTTAAATTTAAAAAGTATGTTTTACAATGTATCATGTTTCTTAGTCAAGTTTTTGGAATTAATAGGGGAAGGGGAGAGTGATGAAGAAGTCGAAGGACCCACGAGAGAAGAAATGCATGCTGTAGTTGTGGATATACTCAAGGAAGTAGATTTTAACACTGTAAGTCTACTCCTTCTCATTTATAGAATTTGTTATGCATGTATTTTTTCGATAAATGTTGGATATATTATTAACAATTTCTATCCGTTCATGACATGCAGGCAACATTATCTGACATTCTTAAACAGCTTGGTATGACATCCCTACAACTGCTCTCATTTTCACTAAATTTTATGACATAAAAATAATAAAAATATAAATATGTGATGTTTTTCTTGCTAACTGTTATGAATTTCGGTTTTTAAATCAGGAAAACACTTTGGGGTAGATTTGATTAATAGGAAAGCAGAAGTTAAAGACATAATTACCGAAGTGATCAAAAACATGTCTGATGATGAAGACAATGAGTCGGGAGACGAACCAGGAAAAGATGGAGAGGAAGATGAAGATTAGATATACTGGAGAAGGTCTACTATAATTTGCTGGTCTGTAGTGTATCTGATCTGTATCACGAGCTCTGTGCAAAGGCATAGCATTCCCAAGAGGTGTTGTATCGTGTACTTTTAGCTAGCATTCGGATTTTTCTGTCCTGTAATTTTACATATTTTTGTAGAATTAGTTTGAGATTTTGTTGAAAAGTATATGGTATGTAATAATTCTGGGAATATTGTTCGACATTATTTGTGATCTGGGTAGGTTCTTTTTATGTAAATGATCTAACATGACAGTCTGTTGGATGAGTTTGATAAGAGTAATTGTTTCTGAGAAAATTGCACTTTTGGTCTTATTGGATAGGGATTAATTTTTTTTTCGCCCCGTAGAAATTTTATAATACACTCGACTGTTTGTCATAAGTTAGCAATTTTTAAATGATTATGGTGATTCTGTTGTGAAAAGATGGCAATGAAGGTTTTCGAATGTTGAGACACGTACCTTGACGTAAGCGCCTCCAACTGTTGATTATACAACTTCCACATTCTGACAAAATTCAAAATATGGAATTGTCAGCAAAGTTGTTTCTTTTTTTTCTTCAGTTCAAATCCAAAGAATTCTTGTTCCTTATACATAAGATATAGGTCGTCGATTCAGCATTGGACAAATTCCGATTTATAATATACATTATTATTCCCTCATCACTTAGTCGTTTGACTAACCCCCTCTATTTTACCCCTGTACTGGTTTCAAGATACTAGGCGGGATCTTCGTCGTCGTAGGCGTCGTAGAGTTGCATTTATTTTGCTCATGTATAACTCTTTCCCGTATGGCTTTTATTTATATGTTTTATGATATTAGGGATTAATTACTTTAAGTTGTATTCGGGATTATGTATATTTTGAACCCGTTATTATAATTATCAGGATATTGTATCGAAACATATTTAGCTAGAACTTCAATTAAGATGATAAATTGTTCCTACACAAAAAAAATATAGATAGTTATGCTGACGGGAATTTTTTCTTTTTACAATTTAGCTTTAGAAAAGTTTTTGACACAATATTCGATATGACACGATATTACACTATAGTTTTTTTTAAGGGATATCTGTTCATTATAAATCCTAATATTTTCAAACTCCATGTTAGATAAATTAAAGCAAAAGTTAAGATCATAAAGGATTATAATAGTAAAACTGTAAAATTATGAATTTTTTTTATATATTTACTGCATCCTGCAAGGCTATAAGAAGTTGCATTGAAAAAATTAATTTCCTAAAATTACTACTTGATGATTTATATTACTTTTAAAAATCTCTCTCTCTCTCTCTACAGCCTCACAATAGACTTGAAAAACAGTGCTGACCAGCATAGTAATAGTACGAATTTGATGGAGGGAAGTCTAGAAAGCTTAACAGATGTGCCGACCATTGACTTATCTCTCCTCCGCCGTGATTATCTCGCAGTTATCAATAAAATCGGCGAAGCTTGCCGGAGATATGGCTTCTTCCAGGTAATTAAATCATCAATCACCGACTTATAATACTAATAATATACTTTTGTAAATTATTTTGAGGTAACTAGCTAATCCCAGATAGTCGTCTGATCTACAAATTTGATATTATTAAACTATCCTGCCCTGCAGGTTGTTAATCATGGAATATCTGATTCAGTAATAGAAGAAACTTTAAAAGTAAATGCAAAATTCTTTGAGCTTCCAACGGCAGAAAAGGAGGAGTTAAAGTCAGATGACATATATAAGGAAGTGAGATTTGGTAAAATACAAAGTGGAGATTTTTCAAGGGATTTTCTAAAGCTCTATGCATATCCACTCGATCAATATCTCACTTCTTGGCCAGGATCTCCTCCTGATTATAGGTATTTTCTTTTGATTCATTTGGGATTTTATTTTAGTTATATATATTTTATGAATGAATTGAGAGGAGCAAATCAAGATTAATCACAATTATCTTTAATTGGACATGTCTTTGCCTAAACTATGTTTCCAATTCTGCAAAGCAAGTTCTTGAATAATTTGAATCTAGAAAACCAGAGTATATAAACTAAGCTTTGTGATTGAATTTCTTTAATTATTTGTTTGTTTTTGGGGCGAGATCTAATGAATTAAATGATTTATAATAGTTATATTTAAAAGTGACTTCTGTGAATTAGATGATTTTCGGCCTTGCATATATATTGAAAACTATTGAGACTTACAATCAGTTGTTGGTCTATACTGCGAAGGACAATATAATGAGGCCAGTTACAAACACCTGCCTGAGGTTTACGCCGTTTACAAAAAACACCCTGAAACCTTATAAACTTACACATATCCCCGAGGTGGGTATTTGTAAGATTTTTTTGGGGGCATTTTGTATATATTTATTTTTTAAGGGCTATATTTGTAAAGTTTCAGTTGACTGGAGGTATTTGTAATGTTTCAAGGTTTTAGGGTATTTTCAGAAAAAGATCTAACGTTAGTGGGTTTTCTGTAATTATCTCATATTATTATTTCTTATGTAGGCGGCTTTGTATACGAATTTGGTGTTGCCTCATAGAAAATCCTATCTAGAAAAATCAGGTGGGATAAAAACCACAATATAGGGAAAAGAGTATAACTACGTAAGATCCCCTCAAGAAAAGTGAACATATCTGTCAAATTATCACTGAAAACGAATTTGTTCATCATCTGTGTTATGAAGATCATGCGTGAAAAAAGAATTTTGGCAATTTTTTTTTGTCGCGTCTCCTTTTATCGCGACTTTTTCTTCTAGAAATAAACAGAGAGCTTGTGACGTTGTAACAGGGAAAAAATGGGAAAGTACTGCAATGAGGTGCGAAAGCTATGCATTGAGCTGTTTGGAGCCATAATAGAGAGCTTGAACATAGCCAAAACACATCATATGAAAGAAAAATTTGAGCAAGGCTTCCAAATTACTGGCATAAATTACTATCCACCATGCTTGGGATCAAACATAAGATCTGGTGCAGCTCCACACACCGATCACAGCATCATCACCGTTCTTCTTCAGAGTAAGCCTGGACTTCAAGTTATGGACGACGGGTCGTGGAAGAACGTGCCGAAGCTCGAAGGGTCATTGCAAGTAATTGTTGGAGATCATTTGGAGGTAATAAGCAATGGTTTGTATAAGAGTGTGTTGCATAGAGCAATTCCAAGTTGTAATGAGACTAGGTTGTCTATAGCCAGTTTGCATAGTTTTGGAATGGATGAAATTGTTGAGGTTGCTGAAGAGTTGGAGAATGGAGAAAGGAGATATAGAAGGAGTAGCTTGACGGATTTTCTGAAGCATCATGCTAATAGAGATCAAAGGGCTTTCATTGAGACACTCAAGACATAATCAAATTTAATTTGACTCATAATTGTGCCTTTGTTTGTCAATTAGACAAAACTCCCGAGGCTTGCGCCTTTTACAATTTCAGCATGAGAATCTTGCAACCTTACATTTACTCCCATATGGGGTATTTGTAAGGTTTTTCAGGGAGTATTATGTATGCATTTTTATATTTTAAGAGAGATATTTGTAAGGTTTCAGTTTACTAGGGGTGTTTGTAAAGTTTCAAGGTTTCGATAGTTTTTCGATTTTAAGCAAGTCTATTTCTTTTTTTTTTTTTTTTTGTAATTTAAAGTATTACGGCGTATTCTATTCGCCGAGCACACGATTGTGATCCACTGAACATTGACCATAAATGTGATTCGGGTAATGTAGAGACTCGATAGGATGTGGATTGTATAAATTTTTGCTACCAAAGAATGCAAGATGATTTTTTTGCTACACATTATGTTCTTGATAATCTTCTACCAAGAAAATATAACAACGTAAGTACTTTTCTTCTTTTTCTATCTTTTTTTGGGGGTGAAATTGTCCATATTATTCTAATATTGATCACCTGTCACAATGACCAAAATAACCCTGTCTTCTTCCTCAATCCCCAATTTCTTATTGTTTACAAAATATTGTCATAACTTGTGGACCTAAACATGTATATAAATTTGGTGGGACAAAGTTGTTTATATATTTCGACTATCAATGACGAATCACAATGACATGAGTAACTGATCTGGCTTGGAATCGGACATTTTTAAGTCGACAAGTTATTAACAATATTATTGTAAGTAGCTACTAATTAAGTAAGACAAGTTTTGAAAATCTTGTTAAGTTTGCTTACTTTCCCTCCTAAGTTTAGGAAGATTTTTTTTAGCAAATGTAATTATACAACACATTTATATGTTGGGAGATGTCAATATCATGCAACCTCTCATGTACAAATAGAGATACATGAATACAAATACGACACAACATGAATACAATACAGTTTTTTATCAACATTTTAACATTAGGGATATGTCTGAAACTACACGATAGATTTTTTAGAAATGTCCGTAAATTACAACACACTACTTATTGCATACCCCCAATTTTTTTCTTTTTAAAATTGCTTTCCAAAAAGCGAGCTATTCTTTCCCCTAAACCTAATTAATCAAGAGTTTCCACCTATAATTTGACTTTTTAGCGCAACTATCAATTTAACTTAAAAGGGCGAGTTTACTTGTGGCACATAGAAATTGGGGCTAATTTATTTTTCTTTTTAAAATCAAACCCCACAATGAGGGGAAATATATTAATCACTCTGAGTTAGAAATTACAAAATTCATGGCAAAAGCCGTAACAACATCAATACTAATAATGCTAGCCGAATTAAGTTGTATTACTCGCTAGAACGTAGCATCACGACAAATAAGAGAAAAATAACGATTCTAAAAAATAATTTAAGCCACGAATATCATCAATTAAATTAACCGGTGTTTATTTCAGCCTTTTAGTTGTCGATTATTTTAGAGAAAATAATTTTTTGGCATATCAATTATACATTTTATATTTGGTTATTTGAATTCTTTTTCGTGGACAAACTATCATCTTAATTATACAGTTCTCAGTCATATCCAATGCGGTTTTTATTGAAAAAATTTGATCATATGATTTTAGGACTGATCGATTCGGTTTGAGCGGGTTGGACGAGTTAAAGCCGGATTAATTATATACACTCAGAAATGCTAATTCTATTTATTTATTTATTATTGTTGTGTTTTTTTAAATAAATGTCTATAATAGTACGAGTCATGACTAGTGACAGCCACTAAATAGCATTTACACTTCTATTAAATGAAAGTCGGCCATTTATAGAATTTGAGCGCAACTAAATAGCATTTACATATTTCAAAAAATGTGAAAATCCGTTTTTCATTAAGTGAAATTAGGGGCACATAATTTATTATTCTTTGACTTTAGACATTATAATTCATCGTTACGAGAGAGAATATATCTCACTTAATTAATTACATTATTACAACACTAATAAGAAAAAGTAGCTAGTTAATTCCTCGTAGACACTGGCGGAGCTACGTTGTATTGAGGGGTATAATTGACCTCCTAAACTTTTAAAATATATATATATATATATATATATATATATATATATATATATATATATATATATATATATATATATATATAAAATGTACTAATTATGTATTTTGTTTGCTTTTAATGTAATAATTGCTTAATTGATCTTCCTCATAAAGTCATAAATATATGGAGAATTGGGTAATATATATTAAAAAATATATTACAAAATCAAAGATTTTGATTTAATATTAAATTGAATATCAAGTAATTGAGTCATTATACAATATGACCAGTTATAAAAATTCCCCTAAGATATACGCCGTCTACGAAGAACACCCTAAGACTTTGTAACCTCGGGAGTATTTGTAAGGTTTTTTAAAGGGTATTATGCATACATTTTTATGTTTCAAGCGAATATTTATAAAGTTTCAGCTGATCAGGGAGTATTTATAATGTTTTAAGATTTCAAAACATTTTCAGAAAAAAGATCTAATCTCAAAAGTTTTTTAAAATTATCCTTATAAAATAAGATGCTAAAAATTTATACTAAAATAATCCGGGAAGAAATTTTCTAATTCCACCGCCCATCATAGATTGAGCTGGATGCATGCATTTATGTCTATTTCAATTTATGTGAATTCTATATAAATATTCTAATATAATTCAATAAGTACTAGTTCAAATCGAATCCAATTACGAATCTATATCCTTGGAAAAAAAAAAAATTCATTATTTTAGGCACCGTCTTCTATTTATTTTAATATTATTTATTGTAGCTAGGTTAAATAAATGAGTATTTATTCTTTTCCATGCCTAGCAGTTGTAAGGAGGCCCTCATAAAAGAACCATCCATTAATTCGTGCTGGTATTTGGTACACATACCATTGATCGAGAGAATGAAATGAAATATCATATATACGGGCGAAATAAACTGACTTCTCGCCTAATGTTCATCGATATAAAACTTTGGGTTACATTAGTCAATATATATACATTAACAGTCGGCAATAAAAAAATATGTTAGATGATAATTCACTTCAGACGATAAATCAACTTATTCTCCCGGACATGTCATATATACACATAGGAGTTCCGACAGTACGAAATTTTAATTTTGAGAAAAATCATATTGAGTTATAAAATACACCATGCATGGAAGACCCTGCAATGGATAATTCAAACTTAAATTCATGGGATAGTCATAAAAATTAGAGAAACACCAGGTTTTTAAATGATATATTCTACAACAACAAGTTTTATACTTATTTTTCTTATAATTTTTCCATATGGGACCATTTGCCCACCTTGGCGCGTCACCTTAGAAGTTTTTATTCAATCCATTTTGTAACTACATAAAAGGAAATTAAGTAGAACAATTTCTGAATTATCAGAATATATTTTAATGTATCTAAAAAGTCCCAACTTGAAACCAATAGCAATATTAGTAGGGCATTTACTACAAGCATAAATTAAAGATATAGTCATCCTTATAAGTAGCGGTTGGTTCGTCTCACATTCTTGAATTAACCATTACAAGTTTTTCTCCATAAAAAGTAAAAATGGCTATTTTGCCCAAATCACACATACATGCCATTCAAACTATTGTTCCGACAAAGCCAACTGATCCAAAACCCTCCGGCAAAATCATCGTCCCAGAAAATCTGAACTCAACCAGTATTTTACAGCGGCGATCCCACATAATTCTCTGCTACAACAAGACCGGCGAAGGCGACTCCGGCTGGATTTTGGCCGGAAATATAAAGGAGTCTCTCGGCAGAGCCCTGCCGGAACAGCCAATGCTTGCCGGAAGATTGAAGCAGTGCGATGAAAAAATCGGCGGCACAGAATGTCTGCAGGTTGTTGAGAATGATTCTGGTGTTCGAATGATCGAGGGAAGGATTGAGATGAAATTGGCTGATTTTTTTGAGATGAAGGAGAAGAGAGAAGCTGAAGCTGAGCTGGTTTTTTGGGAGGATGTTCAGATTAATCCTCAGTTTTCTCCATTGTTTTACGTTCAGGTAATTTTATTTATTTTTGGTATTAAGTATGTGAAAACTTATTTGTAATTGTGTTTTTAAAATCTCGAATCCAGACGTTGATTAAATTAGTATAACACAGACATACCCAGATTTTGAAAAAAAGTAGGAAAATTTTAAATTGGAGACAATAGTTAAGATTTATTTTAGATGCATATATTATTTAAAATTAGTTAGATTTTATTGATTCGAGGAGACAACTGATCTTACCAGGATGTTGTCGGCTTTCTTAGTATAGTTTTGAAAGTCTTAGGATTAAAAAGCACCTTTTTATGGTCATAGGGAAGGGAGACTTTAATATTAGATGACAAAATTTAAATTATATTATATATATATATATATATATATATATATATATGTGTTTTTTTTTCGCCCTTTTGTTAAGGATAATTGTCCTTGCCATCACATTGGATCTATTCATTAATTTTCAGGGTTTCTTCAACTACCCGACGGGCTAAAAGTAGAAATTATCTTTTGAAGTGTGCATCACTTTCTGTAGCAATTACTATTATGCATTCTTGACTCTTGACTTGAGTAGATCAAACTGTATAAATGCTTTGTTGTTCCGGCTCAAGTTTTTTTCTGGCACGGTTATTGTATAGGCCCAATTAAAAGAGACTATTCTAACTCAATTGTTCCATATATAAACTAGAGTTTAAACTCTAGATCTTACTTATGAAATCTAGTGTCTCATAATCCACTGAAATTTGGTACAAAATGTTTTTGCCATCAATGTATGGATTGGTTTAAATAAGTGGTCCCATTCTAATTGATAAGCTGCCCAAAATGGCCCAAACCCGGTCTAGAAAAATAGCTATGGTGCCAGGGTATTGGATCGCTTCAGAATCTTCACTAAGCCTATTATTATTATTATTATTATTCAAAAAAAAGAATAGGGAGTCGGGGAAATTTGAGTTTGAAGGGTTGGGATGATGCTAGCTCAAAATTTGAGTTTGATCCGAAAATCACAATGTTTGGACTATTACAGATAGACTCTCATTCTAGAATAATCAATAAATCAAATTCTTTGATTTCTCTTTTGCTTTTGAAATTTATAGTGCTACTATATCAAGAAAGTTAGATGATGTATCGTGAGAGAAGATTGCTTTTCAACTGTTAATATCAATGTGCATGACAAATTTATTATAAAGAGGAGTCGTCTACTCTTGCCTCAGACTAAATAAATCTTTTAAATCATAGTCAAATTCAATTTTACCATGGACTAAATTAAAATTCCTAGCTCTGTTCATAAATGCCACTTCAATCAAACTTCAAAGGAAAGTCACAAACTTTTTTATTTTTGCAGGTTACAAACTTTAGTTGTGGAGGATATTCAATTGGGATCAGTTGCAGCCATCTTCTTGCTGATCCATTTGCTCTTACAAGCTTCATCAAGAAATGGGTTAATATACACAAAAATATGGTTTCAAAAACTGATAATTCCCACAAATTTCCCGCATTTTATTCTCCAAATCTGGGAAAACCTTCCGTCTCTCCAACTGTACTAATGATCTCCAACACAGGAATTAAAAGTGCTGCTGAAAGTCTGATTTTCACTGTCCCAAAAAAAATCTTGAACTCGGACAACAAAAATCACGGAAATATTGCTGAGTTATGCATAAACAAAGCGGAGCGCGAACTGGGCAAGGAAATGGCCTCAAATTTCTCCCTGTTTGTAAAAGATGATGAAGTTTATAAGGTGGGAATTTGTTCGAGATCAGATGGGAATTATTTGGAGGGATCTTCAGACAATGTTATTAATGGAATGAGTTGTGCAAGAACATGGGATGAACTCGGATTGGAAAGTGTGTGTTTTAATGAAGGAAACAAACCTGGTTATGTGTCGTGCTGGGTCAACTCGGTTGTTGATGAAGGATCTGTTATGATTATTCCATCGAGTGATGATGTTTTGGGAACGAAAATCGTAGTTACATTCACTTAGTTGGATGGGGTGATGAAAATGAGTGTTTCCTTTTGGGGAGATTTACATCTACCATCCTTTAGGTTTGATTTAATTACCAATTAGTCCCTCTTTTTTAAAAAATTACAAAAACACTCTTGAGGTTATTATTCTTGTAACACCTTCATCAGATTTAAGTTATGCTCCGGAAGCGTCTTCTCTCCTACAGTCTATTGGTATAAAAGTCAATGCAGTTTAAAACTTAGTCGACATTAGTTAAAATTTTTATTTGCCATATTTTCATAAATTTTACATAAATAATGAAATTTTAAAGGTGTATTTATAATTTATAAAATAAGCCTGATCCATTTATACTGGATATAGATTATAGCGTACTTATAAGGTTGGAATCGAAGTACTTGAGAAATCAGCAACAATTGTTATGGATAAAATATACTTTTCACCCTCAAATTATACTCAGGTCTCATCTATGAAACACGTAGACGGATAAGGTAGCACAGACACGACATGGACACGGCGATATAATTTTTTTTCGATATTTTATATTAGAAAAATACACGACAGGATATAATTTTTAGAAGTATTCATATTATAAGATCTCATTTACCTCTCCATATATTATCAAACTATGTAATAGTACGGATGAGAAATATATTTTTTTTCCAATTAAAAATCATGGAATTATTATCTCAAAGTAAAAAATCGTCTGACCAAGCATACCAAATTATTCTTAGGGAATTAAAATTGCAATTTTCATCACATGGGTTTGCATTAGTGTAAAAAGTGGTACACTAGAAAGTGCTATGTAGTAGTACCTCTTGTGATAACCTAAGCCTTCAACTGACATGTAGTACCTTATATCTCACCATTTTGGATATTACCAAAACACCCCCATAATGGAAGCATATTTTCATAAATTTGCTTTTATAGGGTCTGCAAAAGACATAAAAAACACGAGGAGACAGATGGACCATATTTAATTACTCTTCCCAACTACACCCCCGGCCCCCCCCCCCCCCCCCCCCCCCCCCCCACACACACACACACACACACATTGTAGTTCGAATCATGGTTCGCCGGAACGGCATTATAATAGTCGGAACGACCGTTTCGAAACTGGAACAGAGGTTGTCGTTCCGCTGTTCCAGGCTGGAACGCCACCAGTCCTGGATTAATAACATGGCATCCCAACCATCAATTTTATCCGAAAAATTGTAAAATATGACACATCATATTTTTTGGCGTGTCAATGTCAATTTAGGTAAAATTTGTCCTTAAATTGCAAAATTTTAAAATCTACAGGACTATAATTCCAACATGTACAAAGCTACATGATGAAAAATGTCATTTTCTCTTATTCTTAAATCAATCAAACATTATTGGATAACGGATTTAATAATAATCTATTTCCTTGTCCTTACTTGGTAAAGTAAGGTGAAATGAAGATGGCCTAATATTCATATTTAATCTAATAGTAGATCAAAGCAGGAACAATTTGGATGCCAACCCCACCAAACCCTTTGTATTTTTCCTTTATCTATCAAGAATAAAACTTTAATTCCATATTCTAAAACATTTTCAACTTCATCAGTTCTTTTCAATAGTACAGCTTTGTTAACCAAATTATAACTAACCAATTTGACAATCTATTCCCTCTTCATCTCCTCCTATATATATATTACAATTAACCCCTTTTTTCCAATAATAAACATTTCAAAATACAAACAATTTTTGTGATAAAAAAAGAAAAGAAATGGAGAACGGTAACAAAAATGTGTGTGAATTTTCCGTCACGAAAAGTGAGCCAACTCTGGTTCCTCCAGCAGAGTTCACTAAGAAAGGGCTGTACTACTTATCGAACCTGGATCAGAATATCGCAGTAATAATTCGTACAATTTACTGCTTTAAGTCGGAGGAAAAGGGCAATGAGAATGTTTTTGGAGTGATTAAGGATGCGTTGTCGAAGGTTCTTGTGGAGTATTATCCTCTGGCGGGGCGGCTGACGATCAGCCCTGAGATGAAGCTGATTGTGGACTGCACGGCGGAGGGAGCGGTGTTTGTGGAGGCTGAGTCGGAGGCGGAGCTCCGAGAATTGGGAGATATTACGAAGCCTGATCCTGTTAGTCTTGGGAAACTGGTTTATGATACTCCTGGTGCTAAAAATATACTGGAAATTCCACCTTTGGTGGCTCAAGTAAGTGAACTATTTCCATTTTTTCTAACATGTAGAATGAAAGGTTGGGTTTGGCTTAATTAAGCAAATATGTAATGAGGTTTGGTAAATTACAGAAACATAACATGAAAGTGTTCATCAGTTTCATTGAAGTTTTCTGATGGTAGTTAGAGTTTAAGGTATGTTTTTGTAATTTCTTAAACCTCAGGATACGTTTGATGCGTAATTAAGACAAACCTTAGCCTTAGGATACATGAATGTAATTATTCTTTTTTATTTACATGGTTAAGTTTAGAAGTTTCTGAGCTAGTGGTGGAAGTAGGTAGAGTTTGAAAATAAAATGTTAAAGAGTTGTTGGAAGTTAAGAAAAGCTATGAAAAGTTGGATAAAAGGTGATTTTAGATTTTAACTTTTTCTAATTTGACATGGTCATTGCAAGATGACATCCTCTTCATTCACGACAGGTTTAAAGTAATGAGATTTTTGATGGATTTTGTTCTAACTTCTAAGTTTTAAATATCTGATCAATAATTAGTTTAGAAGGAAATCTGTCATGCATAATTAAGAGCTTTTCTTTTTCTTTCGGCCCAATTACCCAAACCCTCTTAAGTTTACGATATTTACGAAAAATACCCTGAAATCTTGAAACTTTATATTTACACAACTGTGGGGGTTAAATGTAAGGTTTTTAAAATGATATTTGTAATATTTCAAGATTTTTTTATTTATTTTTAGAAAATATTTGTAAGATTTCAAAATTACATTAGCTTTTTGAATTTTTTATGTAAGCTGGTGGTGTTTAGTAATTTTCTGTTTTTCTTTTTCTAGGTGACAAAGTTCAAATGTGGAGGTTTCGTCCTCGGCCTATGCATGAACCACTGTATGTTCGACGGCATCGGCGCAATGGAATTCGTCAATGCTTGGGGCCAAACCGCCCGAGGCCTGCAACTCCAAAACCCACCATTCATGGACAGAACAATCCTCAAAGCACGAAACCCACCAAAACCCGAATTCCCCCACCGCGAATTCGCCGAGATCGAAGACATCTCCAACATCGCCGACCTCTACAACGAAGAAATGCTCTACAGGTCCTTCTGCTTCACCCCCGATAAGCTCGACCACCTCCGCAAACAAGCCCTGGAAACCGGAAACCTACAGAAATGCACCACATTCGAGGCCCTCTCAGGCTTCGTCTGGAAAGCCCGAACCGAATCGCTGAATCTGAAACCCGACCAGGAGACGAAGCTCCTCTTCGCCGTAGACGGACGGTCCAGATTCGAACCGCCTATTCCGGATCACTACTTCGGCAACGCGATTGTGCTGACGAACTCTGTGTGTAAATCCGGTGAGATTGTGGGTAACCCGTTTTCTTATACGGTTAAACGGGTCCAGGAAGCTGTTAAAATGGTGAATGATGGGTATATGAGATCCGCCATTGATTATTTTGAGGCGACTCGAGCTAGGCCTTCTCTGGCTGCTACTCTGCTGATTACGACCTGGTCGAGATTGTCGTTTCACACGACGGATTTCGGGTGGGGGGAGCCGGTTTTGTCCGGGCCGGTGGTGTTGCCGGAGAAGGAAGTGATTTTGTTTCTGTCTCATGGGAATGAGAGGAAAAGTATTAATGTGCTTCTGGGATTGCCAGCTTCTGCTATGAAGAAGTTTGAACAGCTTATGGAAATTTAGGGAAATTATGTTGTTTTCAGAAAGTTCTTGATTTTATAATGTGATTGTGTTGGTGTACTATTTTTTTCTTTGTTTTTTCGGTTGTTGTTATGGATTTGTCTGGTGATTTGTTGGTGGAATTGTTGTGTTTTTGGCCATGAAATGCAATTATTGTTGAAATATTTAGTGTTGCTGGAGAAGCAGAGGAAATACTGTGTTATTCAAATTTTTCATTTTCAACATTAAAAAAAAAAAAACCCTTTTCTTTGCTTTATTTATACCCGCTTTTAATCATATCATATCGTTAAGATGTAAAACTTTCCCAACAAATAATAATTGTGTTTTAAAATAATTCAAAGTCAAGACTTCGAGTTAAGTTATTATGGTACTAATCACTAAAATGTTACACCAAAAATAATTAAAAAAAAAATAATCGCTAAAATGGTATTTGGTTGAACTTATAAATTGCTTAGTGCTCATAACAATCTATAAATTGTTTAAGGGTTTATAAGCTTTTTAATATTACAGTCCTATCATCTTACAAATAGTTTTATTACTTTATTTTCGTCATTATTGAATAAAAGAGCACTAAGACTCATTAAATGCGAGTATGAGAAATAAGGATACAACCTATTATAAGCTACTAAAATATCTTATAAGCAATTAAACCTTACTTCATCCAAACTCTTTAAAGACTTGGTTTTAAAAAATGATGTAGGATCTTGTAAGTCCCAAAATATTTCATAAGCTATAGAAATTTACAAGCTACTAGAATAAGTTTGGCCAACCATCTACTAAGTTATGCTATTTTGACTCTTTTCACAACGCATTTTGGGATAATTACACAAATCTCGTAAAATTTGTTTAAAATTCAAAAAATTATCAAAATTTTAAAATTTTACAAATATTCATATGGTAAATTAAAATTTTATAAATACTCCCATTGAAACATAAAAAATATATAAATAATACTCTTTGAAAAACCTTACAAATACCCAATCAGAAGATAAATATAAGATTGCAAAGATTTTGATGTTGAAATTATAATATAGGCGCATACCTCAAGAGTTTTTGTGTAATTGAACCAAGCATCTTTCTTGACATGTTATTTATTTATTATTATTAGTTTTATTTGTGGATGAGCATGGGCAAACATTAAAATACATAGACTTGACCAAAAAAAAGTAAAAAATTAAAATACATAGATTTCATCGAAAATAAACAATAGGAAGAAAATTTCAGTGGGCAAGAATCTATAACACAAGTGACAGGAGAATGAAGTTGACATTATAGTGAAAAAAACTACATGATGATGACATTATAATTTATAGATGAACTGGACCAGCTCCTATAAAGAACTTTAATATGACTCAGTTTACAACCAAAAGTCAGAAACTTAAATGGCAACTATCACGTTCAATAGAAATGGCAAACTCAACTATCCAAGTATATGTGTACTTTACATTATTTTTACACCATCCATGTATTCATTTCTCCATTTCTCTTCACATTCCACTCGTTGTGGGTTCAAATGTAATTATCCACTTCATAAAATACGAAATTAACAAAATGTCCCTTCAAACAAAGAAGGGTCAATTACTGATAAACTTCTATAGGTTTGCGCCGTTTACGGAAAGTATCTTGAAATCTTGAAAAATATATACCCTCAAGTTAATAGAAAGTTGTTGACTTTGGGTAGTTTCAAGGTTCTTGGGGTGATTTTCATAAATGGCACAAACACTTAAGGGGGGTTTTCGTAATTATTTCAATAAAGAAAAAAGGGCAATTTTTACATTTGTCAATTTTTGTTTTTGTTTTACCTCGGATAAATTACATTTAACCCACTCCTACGATTCACAACCCGTGTCCACAAACTGAAACATGTCATGAATATTGTGAAAACCAAACAAAACGGAAAGTGGGATGGAAAAAGTAAAGCGGAAGATCTGAATTCTGATGCAACTAATCTTACTTGTAATATATATTCGTATAGGGGGTTTAAAAGTAATTATTAATCTTGAGCGAGCGTGGCCTTTTGAGCTCTCCATACGAGCTGTAGCCTCTAGTCATCTCACTTTTACCCAAACGTCGCGCAGGATTGAAGGGGCTGCACGAGCCGAGTATGAATCCGCCTTGATCGAGCTCTCTATTATTTGAATCCATTTGAGCCAATATTTTGGCAAAGAGATCGACTTCACAAGGAAGGAGAATAGGGCCTTCTTTATCGAATCCATATTCAAGCTCAGCATCTTCAAGCAGCATCTTGAACAGAGGGTGATTAACAAACTCAGTCTTGATCACGAACCGTTGCTTCTCTGGTCCAACGTACACCGAGAAGCACCCGATCGGGGTCTTCTTGAAGGTGCTGCTGTGCCATGATTTGCTCTTTCTCAACTTGGATTGCTTCGTGCCCTGTTTGGTTGAGAGATATCGCTCCAACTTCTTGAATATGGACTCTTTCTTCTTCTCATGAGTACCGTTTTCTGCCTCCATTTATGTTCTCGAAAATCTAACAAAAAAACTCGGAAAAGTACTGTGAATACCTCGATGTTGCACTGGTTATGGAAATAATTTGTGGGATTGTATATATGATATATATCAGCCTCTATCATAAGCTAAATGAAAAGTGGTTCTAATTCTTGGTTCAGTTGTATTGCTCATAATTTGAAATAAAAATCAAAAGGGTCTAAAGAAAATTGATAAAAAGAGTGACATAGAATTTAAAGAAAAAATTTGAACTCTTTTGAGGGAAAATTTTGCAAACTGGGTTATCTATCTGTTAAAAGTTAAAACAGTTCCACAGCTATATATACACTCTAAATTATGAAGCTAATTAGTCAACCAGATTAAGAATATTAATAATTTTATTAAATAATAATAATTGTTATTGTTATTAAAAAATTGATTTCAGTGCCCACTAAGGGTGGGTGCTTTTTGAGGAATTCAACGCCTTGAAATGATGTGCGTTGCGCCTTTTGTTTGGCTCAACTTCATTGCATTAGATTATCAAATCTATCTATATTTTGTTTATAAAAAATTAAAGGGTTAGTCAATTTGTGGGGTTTTGCACTATGCCACATTGTCCCTTAATCTTTTCACTTTGTACATTTGCACCTCTCGAGGTATTTTCCAGCGAAATCAGAAGTTTTCTAAAGTTTCTAAAGTTTTACGCCTCTATTCTCTAATTTCTTGCTGCTATAGATTACCCACTTTATACTGTACCTGATCCCTAACACAAATATTGGTTTTCGTCACAAAGAGAGATTATAAGTATGTCGAGGAGAAAAAGTTTCAGAATTTTGAATAGAGATTCAAATTACGATGATTGTATTAAAAGATTTTATAGAATATGAGATGAGTAATATCTGACTTCAAGCAATTAAAAAACATAAGAGATGCCAATAGTGATTGACCCAAGTGGTTAAAAGGGTTTTTTCCTGTAGCGGAATGATTCTGAATTCGAATCCCTTTAACTACGATACTATATTGATAAATTATTTATAAATTTTAAAAAATACGTATTGGTTAATAGTTTAAATAGGACCCATAAACCCCAAAGGGTGTTCGTTTGGTTCTGCCAGAAAGAACTTCTGGGGGTAATCATACCGAATACCGATTCAAAGGTACTTATGTTGCAATAGGTAAAACCTCGCAAAAGTTTGGGGTTATCCATGAATAACCCAAATTTAAATAAATAAAAAAAGAGAGTCAAGTTTGTTTAAGAAAGTTGATTGTTTATGTTATTAGAGATAGATGGTTTATTTATTTATTTGTTTGTTTTGAGAGAGTTGGTGGAATATTGATTGCGTCACATTTTGGATAATCAAATATAATTTTAATACTCAACTACTCAACTATATATAAGTCTACAATCGAAGGCTTGCATACGTTCGTTCGAGTATAGTTCTAACTGCTGACCAAATTATTATTTTTAATAAATCAAGAAATAATGAAACTTGCCACAATTGTATTTGTGGTGATCTACTAAGACATGGAGACAACATTATATTGGGTGCCAAAATTTTTTTAAAAAAAACTTTGCTTATTACTTATAATTAGTTATTAGTACCACCTGTCAATATTTGTACAAACTTCTTTTTTTTTTTTCATTTAACAAACTAACGTAAATTTGGTGTTATTATCATATGTGGGACATCTTAGAACTTAGATTGATGAATTTGATTACAAAGAATTAATATGATGTATTTTGTTTTAGGGAAAACGTATTTGTATTAATCATTTTCCATAAAATACGTTGATGAGTGTGATTATATTTGTGTTTAATTATTTTTAAGAGATTGAAATATAGATTAAGTGGTCTTGGCCGAATTTCAGTTGGTTCCAAGGTTATGATTGCATCTAAAGGAGTCGTGAGTCCGGAGCGTAATAGGTGGTATCAGAGACGATTTTCAGTAATGGGAACTAAGTGTATATAAGAGAGTAAGTGAATTCGAAATTTATTTTCACGTCCATTCGTATCCTAAGGCACTGCATTAATTCTGTTAAGCAATTCTTGGATTTTGGAATAAAAAGTCAACAGTAGTGATCATTTTGTATTAATATAGTTATAACATGTGGAACTTGTGCAATTGTTATCTAAGGTCAATTAAAACCATATCGTCAGCCAATATTCCTTGACAATATTAGTTTCAATGTCATGCTCAGCTGATTTAGGTCTAAACTGTTTTTAGTTATATGAATTATGAAGTGAAAATCAAGCAAAATTTAGATATTAATTGAAAATTGCATTTGTCAAAATAGAGAGGCAAATATCCTGCAACTTTGTTAAGTGGTCGCATCAAGCACGCCACAACATATATATACAAAATATAAATAACAAAGAAAATCACAATTTTGTTACATATAACACAGGTGCATATATCATGCCAATAATCTTTCTTATTTTACTAATTACTTTGTCAAAACAATTGGCCTAAATTTCCATTGACAATTTGACATTGAAGTTTCACAAAAATGAGGTTAATTATAATTATAGATAACGGCTTCTTTTAATTTGTAAAATTCCACGCACTACTACCATAGATTAAGAATTAGTTTACTTACTTAAACTTTTATCACAATTTATGAATTTAAAAGTTGACACAATATTATTATTTTTTTACTAGATTATTAGTATAGGGATAACTCTCTTACAAGACAAACCTTCAACGGCTTCTTGCCTTATCCAACCTCCAGATTTACAATCTACAAATCCATATAATCAAGGAGATCATATGTGAAGATCTCTTTCAACGTTTCTCTTCTAACGTTCTTTTCCTTATTTCTGTATTCTCTTTTCTTTAGTAATTTATATTACTTGTATAAATTCAGAATGTAATTAATTATTTCTTATTTTATTGGATAATACAGATTATTTTCTCATGACTCTATTATTCTAAAGTTATTATGGTATCAGCAGTAAAACTCTTTTAGGTTTTCACAAATCTTCTGCAGCCGCTCTTTTGTGCTCCATTACAATTGAGTATCTCTTCTCTTCGTCTCTTTCATTCATCGTCCCACTTTTCCTCTTCTCTCTAATCTTTCAATCGATGACAACATCTTCCAAGATGCCCTCTTCCGATGAAATTGTCGCGGCTGAGCAGAAAATCACACCATCTAGCCCATATTATCTTCACGCCACAGAGAACCCCGCCATGGAACTCGTGGCTCCTCCCCTTGACGGCATGAACTACCATTCTTGGAGTCGTGCCATGAAGATGGCTCTCATCTCCAAGAACAAACTTGAGTTTGTTACCAGAACGCTGCCACAATTGTCCGCTACCGATACCTTGCTGCCCCTATGGAACCGTTGCAACAACATGGTCGTTGGGTGGATCTCCAAATGTCTTACAACCAACATCAAACAAAGTATCGAGTGGATGGATCATGCTTCGGACATATGAGCTGACCTCCGTGATCGCTTCTCAACCGCTGACTCTTACCGCATAGCCGAGCTTCCAGCCGAACTTGTCTCGGTTAAAAAGTTCCCCGTAGAACGCGAGCGTTGAGGCTTTCATCGAAAGAAAGAGAGAGGCCCGGCTGGTGCACAAGGTGATTTATCTGTTTCCGACTATTTTACAAAATTGAAAGTTCTTTGGGATGAGTATTATAACTTGAGACCAATACCAACTTGTTCTTGTGATGTAAAATGCAAGTGTGGTGCTATGAAAACATTTTTAGATTACAAAGAAAGCGATTGTGTAATCTGTTTTCTTACCGGATTACATGAGCGCTTTCATACATCGAAATCTCAAATTATGCTCCTCGATCCCTTACCTTCACTTCAAAAGGTTTTTAATATGGTCACTCAACAAGAGCACCAAATACACACTCCTGTTAAACACAAATCATTTGTTGCCACCAACAACCAACCGACCCGTTATTCAAAACCCTCCAACAATCACCAAAAACAGCCGAACCCTAGTCACTCTCACAAAAAGAACTATCCAGCCACTTCCGACAAAATCAAATGCCGTCACTGTGACGGCCCGAACCACACCGAAGCCACATGTTATAAGAAATTTGGCTTTCCCCCAAATTTCCCCTTCAAAAACCCGATCGCTGCCGCTATCTACACTAACCCACAACATCCACCACAAACCGCTACACCTACGGCAACACCAGTCTCGGCAGCCCCTCCAGCAGCCCATTAGTCCATTTCTGTGGATCAATATAACCATTTGATATCCTTGCGGCAATCACAACAACATTCGGTATCCCAAGTATCAACTTCGGCTTCCACGATCGCTTCTCTTACGGCTTCCTTTTCCAAAGATATTTCTTCCATTTTTGCTATTTCTCATTCACCTATTGAATGGATAATCGACACGGGGGCAACGAACCATATTTGTTTTTCGAAAAACCTTTTTCTACAATTGGAAACCATTGTCCCGATATCAATTAACCTTCCCAATGGTGAATGTCTCTCGGCCTCTCAAGCCGGGACAATCCGTTTGACCGACTCTTTTACTTTACATAATGTATTATTCATACCTCAATTCAAGTTTAATTTAATCTCTGTTCCTCAACTAACGAAGAGTTTGAAGTGTTGTTTTGTGTTTCAATCTAATAAATGTTTGATCCAGGACTCCAAGACTTGGAATCTGATTGGTTCAGATGAAGTTAGCAATGGATTATACATTTTTCGTGCTCCACCACCACCTTTACATTCTCCTTTGCACTATATTAATTCTTGCATTTCGTTTTCGGATGATAAACTTTGGCATTATCGTTTGGCCACTTGTCCAACTCTGTTTTAGCTGTTTTGCATAAACTCTTTCCTGTTGTTAATTGTTCGAATATTGATACGTTTTGTGATATTTGTCAGTTAGCAAAACAACGCAAGTTACCTTTCACTTCTAGTACATCTGTTTTATCTCGTATTTTATCCTTATTACATGTTGATATATGGGGGCCCTTTGCTACACCTTCTATTCATGGGCACAAGTATTTTATCACCATAGTCGATGACTACTCTCGTTACACTTGGATAACTCTTGTCAAACTTAAATTTGATGTGCGTACACAATTACAAAAATTCATCATTTTCGCAGGAAATCAATTTGACACAAGGGTTAAAACTATTCGCTCCGATAATGGGCTAGAATTTCTTATGCATGATTTTTTTGCTTCTAAATGAATTGAGCATCAAACATCTTGTATCGAAACACCACAACAAAATGGCATTGTCGAAAGGAAACACCAACATAATTTAAATGTCGCACGCACACTTTTCTTTCAATCTAATTTACACAAAAATCTTTGGTCCTATGCCATTATTCATGTCGTTCACATCATAAATAAGCTACCCTCCTATATTTTACAAAATAAAACACCCTTTGAACTTCTTTATGAATCCCCCCTGATTTATCTCAACTCCGTGTTTTTGGTTGCTTGTGCTTTATCTCTACACTAACACATAACCAGTCGAAATTTGCTCATCGTGCTCGCCGGTGCCTCTTCTTGGGTTTTAAAGCAGGTACCAAAGACTATCTTGTTCAAGACCTTGACAACAACGAAATCGTCGTCTCTCGCCACGTCAAATTTTTTGAAACTAATTTTCCACTCAATCAACATTTCACGCATGGTCAAGTCTCCCAAAACCAATTAAATTCATTACCAGCCCCAACACTTGACTCGGCACCTGCATCCGACCTCTTACAGTCAGAGCCCGCGCGCCAACCTCCAGCGCCGATGTGCACATCTGCTCTTGATCCGCGCGTGCGCCCCAACAACGCACACCAGCACGCGCCTCTTCTCCCTCAGCGCCCCCACCCGCGTGCGCCTCGCCCCAATGCCCCGCGCATGCGCGCACTTCCAGCGCCCCAGCACCCCGCGCCAGCGCGCGCCTCTCCCGATAGCTCCTCGCCCTAACGCGCCTGCTCACCTCCAGTGCCCAAGCGTGTCCTGCCCCCTATTTCATCCGCCTAACTACCAACTCCAACCTTACACACCATTGACCCAAACAACATCACTGAAAATCCTCAACCCCTTCGCCGATCAACCAGACAAAAATTTACACCCATATACCTTAGCTCTTACCATTGTAACCTCACATCCTCTTCACCCACCACCACTTCCTACCCCCTATCATCCGTTCTATCCTACAACAAGATCTCTCCATCTCACAAACACTTCCTCTTTTCTGTCACCACCCACATCGAACCAAAAACTTATAACCAAGCCGTCAAGCAAATCGAATGGCGTGATGCAATGTCCAAAGAAATCAAGGCACTTGAACGCAACAATACTTGGACCCTCGTTCCCCTCCCACCTGGAAAAACAAACCATCGGCTGTAAGTGGGTTTTCAAAATAAAACACAAAGCCGACGGTTCCATTGAGCGCTACAAGGCTCGTCTTGTGGCAAAAGGATACACTCAAATTGAGGGATTGGACTACTTCGACACCTTTTCACCTGTCGCCAAAATCACATCCGTACGCCTCCTCCTTGCCCTCGCCTCAATCAACAATTGGCACCTTCAACAGTTAGATGTGAACAATGCCTTTCTACACGGCGATCTCACAGAGGAGGTATACATAAGTCTTCCCCCGGGATTCATACCTACATCCTCCAACCAGGTTTGCAAACTCAACAAATCTTTATATGGCTTGAAACAGGCAAGCCGACAATGGTTTTCAAAATTGTCAACTTCTTTACTTTCTCAAGGTTTTGTGCAATCCATTTCAGATTACTCTCTCTTTACCAAACAATCTAATACTTCTTTCACTGTCCTTTTAGTCTACGTTGATGACATTATCTTAGCAGACAATAGTATCACCGAAATAAACAACACCAAAGCTTTTCTTGACAACTTTTTCCACATCAAGGAGCTTCGCAAGTTGAAATATTTCTTTGGTCTCGAAATTGCTCGTTCTCCTGCAGGAATTACAATATCACAACAACAGTATGCTTTAGACCTATTATCCGACGCAGGTCTGCTTGCCGCGAAACCAGCTACTACACCCATGGACGCCTCTGTCAAGCTCACCGCCGACGGCGAGCCCCATGACGACATCTCCGGCTACCGTCGTCTCATAGGGAGGCTTCTTCATCTTTGTACTTCACGCCATGATATTTGTGTTAGTATTCACCATTTAAGCCAATTCTTATCTTGTCCTAAGGTACACCATTATCAAACGGCGTTACGTGTCCTTCGCTACATCAAAGGAGCACCTGGCTGTGGTCTACTATATCCTTCAACAGACAACGGTATTTGCACCCTCAAAGCTTTTTCGGATTCTGATTGGGCCGTCTGCCTCACAACAAGAAGACCAATCACCGGCTTTTGCATTTATCTTGGAAACTCACTCATAAGTTGGAAGTCCAAGAAACAGACAACGGTATCCCGCTCCTCCTCCGAAGCCGAGTATCGTGCTCTCGCCAATACCATTTGCGAACTTCAATGGATACTCTATCTCCTCAAGGACTTCAACATTCCACATTCCCAGGCCGCAATCATTTACTGTGACAGCAAATCTGCAATGCAAATTGCAGCCAATCCAACCAATCACGAACGCTCAAAACATATCGAGATTGACTGTCACCTGGTTCGTGAAAAACTTTACAAAGGCGTTATCCACCTCCTACCACTCCGTACCACAGAACAAACGGCGAATATCTTCACAAAACCTCTTGCTACGAAACTGTTTCTAACGCACTTGACGAAACTGGGATTAGACGACACCCTATCTCCAGTTTGCGGGGGGCTCTTACAAGACAAACCTTCAACGGCTTCTTGCCTTATCCAACCTCCAGATTTACCATCTACAAATCCCTACAATCAAGGAGATCATACGTGAAGATCTCTTTCAACGTTTCTCTTCTAACGTTCTTTTCCTTATTTCTGTATTCTCTTTTCTTTAGTGATTTATACTACTTGTATAAATTCAGAATGTTTAATTAGTTATTTCTTATTTTATTAAATAATACAGATTATTTTCTCATGATTCTATTATTCTAAAGTTATTAAACTCAATTAGTTTAAGAACCATATATAAGTTAAAAATTACATCTAACCTCCTTATATTTTGACTAGGACTTACAAATTAATCACTGTTTTTATTTTGGCTAGCGTTTCTAACATTTTCCCACAAGAGATTTGAAATAAACTATCAAACTTTCCCAGTACCGACGAGAAAAGTTTTTTATATCATAATTTAGTAGGTTTTGCATTATGAAAATCTATGTAGAGCCACTATACAAATTTTTTTCCAGACTGGTGAGAGAGTTTCGGTTGTATATTTCATTAATTTGACAGAAAAAATGGCAAGAAAACAGATAGCATGTGTGATTAATTTGTAAGATTAAGTAAAAATACAAAGGGTTTTAGGTTGTACTACAAAGGGTCTTAATATAATTAGGACAAATAGTTCAAGATGTAATGTAACTCACCCTACAATTTATTACAACACCAAAAAGATATTTTCAAATAGTCAATAATGTCATGAAAGAATTAAGAATCATTAAGATATGTATAGTACTGTAATTATATAGCATATTATATAGTTTACTCTGTTGTATTTATTAACTTTAATTAATAAGTTTCGCGTTTAATTGCTTAACAATATATATCTTTCTAGATGGATATTTTAAATAAAAAATTTCTCTATGTCTAACAAAAAACTAAAAAATAAAAAAATCAAAGTTTTGTCACTGAGACGTGCAGTTATATATACTTCTTAGTTCTTACAAATAACATGGAACTAATTTAATAAATAAAAGTATCCGTTTTCTCGAGTCAACAGTATTATTATTTGGAGAGTTAACTATGTAGTGCGAATTGAGGGTGCTTACGTTTGTGATATTTATATTTAGGTTTTTCTAGTTTCATTTTTTATATCCTAGTCCTTTGACCGGCTTGTCATATTTACATTTAGGTTTCTCTAGTTTCATTTTTTATATTCTAGTCTTTTGACCGGTCAACCGTTAGTTAGTTCCATTAATTTCATGGTACCGTGTTGTTTGTGATCTCATCGAGATGATAAATTTGAAATATAAATTCGTCTGATTCGGTGAAGAAATGAAAAAATTACAAGCTAAATTAAGAAATTTTCTTTCAGTTGTGTGTACAAGCTAAATTAAGAAATTTCCTTCAATTGTGTATATAATTCAAATTTTTTGTTTCTTCACCGAATCAGATAAATTTATAGTCAAAATTCATCGTCTCGATAAGACGAATACAACAGTTCTAGAAAATTAATT
Source organism: Verbena officinalis (assembly GCA_958496215.1). Lineage (NCBI taxonomy): Eukaryota > Viridiplantae > Streptophyta > Magnoliopsida > Lamiales > Verbenaceae > Verbena > Verbena officinalis. The sequence continues at coordinate 7,755,436 of OY292385.1, forward strand.
AACGGAACTGACTAACGGTTAACCGGTCAATGTATTAGGATGTAAAAAACGAAATTAGAGAGACTAGATGTAAATATGGCAAATGTCAGGAATTCTAAGTGTAATTCGCCCAATTATGTATTACAAGACAAGTAATAATTATACTTAATTCTCTAATTTGACAACAAATCACTATAACCTGATTATTAATCTGATTGAGACGTCTGACAGGAATCTTTTGTCAAATTTTATTCATTCTCAACGGATAAGTCAAACTATATACTTAAAGTCGCATATTGTTGTCTTAATTTTATAGAGTGGGAAGTCCTACGACTTAGTAAAGTGTTGGACTTATAAAATTAATTTTTTCTTGTTGAAATGTTGAAATCACTAACGAAAAATTGGAAAAGTATAAAAATAAAAAATAAATTGATTTTTTCCATTAATTGATGGGCCGAATTTGTATATTTATTTTTTTGTTCAATAATTGATGGACCTTATTGATCTATATAGTTTTCGCTATTTATGTGATGGCACGATCAATGATGGCCTCCTCCAAACAGTATAAAAATGCAGCTGACGTATCTAAGTCTAGGGCTGTAAACGGGTAGGTTTCGGCCTATAGAAAAACCCGGTTGCGGATCCGATTACTACAAGACTAGTAAAGTCCAATAACCGAATTCGGATCCTATAGGATCTGGATCAAAGTTAACCAACACCAAATCTGGAATCTGGATCCGTTAAAATTCCATAACCAGATAATAAAATCCGACCCGATTAACAACTAAATACTAAAATTTGGATCGGACTCGACAAAAAATCAGCCCGATCGATGGCCCTATATCCAACTTCACACCGTGAACGGAAGCCCAATCCGACGATGGTCCTCAATTACCTTTGGTAGCATGTTGGCCAAACACCTAATAAAAATTAAAATACAAGCTAATCTCAACAAGCGCTAGCTTTAGGCTTTAGCAAGCAAAGAAAATAAAGAAAATATTAAAAAATATTTCAATATTAAATATTGTCATACATTATTTTATAGAGTTATATCAAAAATTTTGACTCATAAATACTAATATTATACCTGAAAGATACGAATCTACCACTCAACAACACCATAAGAAAAAAATTCATTAGTTTTGAAAATGGATGGACTATATATATATATATATATATATATATATTAATTACCATTTACCACATACAATATAACTAAATTTCGAATTACTAAAAAGAATAAAAAAAGCTTTAAGCACATATACTTCTATATCGAAAAAAATTCATATTGTCGTATATGTATCGTATTGTGCACATGTTGCCATATCCTGTATCTGCATTAGCGACTAAAAGTAAGGGCGTAGTACATATTATCTATATATAATAATTCAAAACCCTTGAGGCTATCCACTTAAGCATACACGTGGATAGCCTCAATGAATTTTATTTTGCTATGTAATTAAACCTATTAATTATTTTCATATTTATCCAAAAGAATGAAAGATTTTGCATAGATATGTTAGTTACAGATCTAATTCAAATTAAATTATTATTTATATTTTTATTATCTATATATAAGAGTCCTATAATATCTTTATAAATAAATTAATTTTAAATTATATTAAACAAATTTTAAAAATAATTAAGTAAAAAAATAAAATCATCAAAGATAAATATAAAAGAAACACGATAATATCGTTCAAATTAAAATAAATAATTTTAAAATTTTACACCAAATTGATTTCTTAAAATAAAAAAACATTTTATGAATAAATTAACACTTAACTAGTAATATATAGTTTCAAATGCTTTTAATTACAAAAAAATAACAAAAAAGTGAGAAAATTTGAATGATTTAATTATTGAATAACAAAGATAAAATAATGTGACTATAACATAAATAATTAGTTCCGCAATCATTATCGCATCGCATCACGTGCACTTCTGTTTTATTTTTTACCGCAGTTAAAATTGATCCCAATATTATCTCATACCTTTCTTCTCCAAACAAATTCCTCATAATCAGAGCTCCACTCTCTTCACTCCACAAACCCTAATTCATAGATTCATATATATATACATATTCTCTCTCTCTCATACACGCACAGAGAATGCACGCTTCTCGGAACTGATTGTTGTTGTCTCTCTGGGCGAAACTTCATAAATCAAGGGTAAGAGAAACAAATGTTAAATCACATCGCAAATGGCTGTTTGCAGCTGCACCATCACCTATTTCTTTCTCTCTCTGGCTTTTGATTTCGGTTGTCGCAGTGCTCTGTCCTTTTCTCTGTATCTGAGTATTTACATATAATATATATACAGATAGATGGGAGGTTTAATTTTGGGTATTTGACTAATTTATCATCGGTTTCTGAATGGTTTTTTGCCTCCTGATTCAATTTCTGCTGTAGCATTAATTGGGAAAGGACATCTTATATGGGAGAGAAAATCGACTGTGAGCTCTTTTCCCGGGATTATGTATAAAGGCTATGTCGGGAGATTGCCTTTTGGATGCTAAGTTTCTGAAAAAGTAAAAGTTTCATCTTCTTTAATCGAACACCATTCTTATTCTTCCTGTTTACATGTAAAATCCGACTTGATATTTGAATTCTCTTTTCAAAATCAGAAATGAGGAACCTCTTCTTTCTCTAAATGTATATTTAAGAAATTTTAATGGTTTGACGGTCTATTTTGTTGCAGAGTGTAATAGTCGTCATATCAGAGATTTTCTTCTTTCTCTCACTGCTTCAAGTCACAGAGCAATTGCTGGAAATATACAGAAAATATGATATAGATATCATGGTGCAGTTCCCTTCTTAGCTTGGCGGTGATTTGATAGCTTCATTTTGTTCGAAAGGCTATAATAGCTAGCTAGCACCGAGTCCACTCTATGCGACTTGGTTAGCCACAAACTGTGTTCTCGTTCAGCGATTTCATCACTTTTTTATTTTCGGCAAAAACCATCAATATAGCTGAGGCTGGTAAAATTATGGATTCCGAATCACCATCATCGAGACGACGAAGAATCGCTGCATTCACGGTGCTGTTTGTATTCACGTTCATGTTGCTAATCGTTGGAATCTATACAGGTCAGTTTTCATCGAAGACACATATCTGTGGGTATATTATATTCTGATCTGTAGAAAGTTCTGTAATCTGTAAACGTAGTTCTATTATTGGGTTGGTGGAGTTTGAACTTGGCTTCATTTGCACAAAGATAATTGCGTCTCTTTCAGCGACAAGCGCCTCAAAATTTTGTTATTTGTCTTCTTCTTTTCTGTCAATATTCATTTTTCTGAACATTCAATAATTTCGACCTCCTTTTTTTATTTTTCCTGATATATTTATTCATTGATTTTCTGTTATGATCAGATCATGAGCTAATCGAGATAATTAGTCCAGACACATCTGAGGTGAAGAGGTTGATGAATATCAATGAAAAATTCCCATCCACTACCCATCGCAAGCTGCTTAATCACCAAGGTAATTGAACTTCATTCACTCTAATCACCATTATGCAAAAAGTCACCTATAACTGTTCGTATTCAGTTTTCGAGCTCCTGCATTGATTAGGGTTTTTGGATTATTCACGAAACAAACCGACCAAAAAGTAGAATATCTGATATACCTCTGCGTGTGTGTGTATATATTTACCAGTTATATATACTATAGTCTATATATCTGACTATTTCTATTCTGTGTAAGCACGTTTATGGTAATCTTTTTCGCATTGGGCTATGCCGTTTGCATGTTTACATGCAACAACCACATTCTACAGAGAAAACACACACACAGTGAGAGTCTGCCCCCCTGTGCGCACTGCGCCACATTCGTCGGCTTCTGTGCAGCTGCACCCCCGAATCAGCCTTTTGTTGTGTCACTTTTCTTTTTTTATTGTCAGTTGTCACGTACGGTTCTGATACCCACATTTAGGTGGCGCAGCCTCAGCTTTTCCTCCTACGTGTCGTTTTTGTTAACATGCACCTCCACCTTTTTCTGAGTCTACTACCATTATAGACACCTAGCCTATTTATAATGGTGTAATAATACTCCCTTAAATGTTTTTTTCTAGGGTGGTTAATTATTTGGTTGCATTAAGTTTTTATTATCAAGAATTTACATGCACGTGTGAGTTTGATGGAGACCTAATCAATTTTAGTAGGTGCATATTAGCTTGTTGGCATGTGTTGATAGAGTATAAATGATATTGAAAGCTACTGGATTAAGTATTAACCAACATTTTTTTTTGAAAACTATAAATAATTCTGATTATATAATAAATTTGATTTAACTCAATTCAATTTTAACAAGAATTATTCATACTTCTTTTATTTGTCATTAATACCCAATAAAGTAATACCATCATGCATGCATAATTTTTTATTATCTAAAACTTGAAAATTTTGTTTTTTCTTTTCTTCCCTGAGAAAATGGGTATTCTTAAAAAACGAATTTGACCATGGATTTAAAATTTACTTGTTCCCTCCTTCATGAAATAGGCATTATTTCTTGTACTGATTTTTTTCGTATTTCTTGGTCCTTTCTTGAAATAGCTAAAAACCCAGAAGACGGAGAAGGAGAATTAAAGCAAAAAGACAAGGAAAAGATGAAAAAGGTGGAGCCGAACAGGATCTGGAGCGACAAGTGTTCGAAATCGGACATTGTTATCAGCCAAGGCGCCACCGAGCCGCTACCGAATGGGATACCCACTTACACGGTGGAGATAATGAACGTCTGCGTCTCCGGCTGCGACATCTCCGCCATCCATCTGAGCTGCGGCTGGTTCAGCTCGGCCCGTCTCGTCAACCCACGCATCTTCAAGCGCGTGCACTTCGACGATTGTCTTGTTAACGACGGGAAGCCACTGGTTAACGGACGCACGTTGTCTTTTCAGTATGCGAATACCTTCCGTTACCCTCTCTCCGTCACCTCCGTTACCTGTTGACTTCATGCATGTTCTTGATAGCTACTAACACAGCAAACCCAGGAAGTTAAATATATATATACGTGTTTTGTTTTTAATTGTAAAGCAATCGGAAACAGTGAGTGGGGAAATAGTTAGGCGAAGAGGGGAAATTTTTGGGCATCTGATCTAACACTCTGCTAATGATTTTTGGTTATGATTATGATCTGCTTTTTGCTGATGGGACAGTTTTAATTTCGTGATTTGTGTAAATTTGTAAATGGGATTTTGTTAGAGAAGAGTAATCATGGTGTACTGGAATTTGATTTAACTTCTTGAGTTATGATTTGGCAAAATTCATACTGACATTTTCTGATTTTATTAATTTTTCGACAATAACGCCATCAATAATATTAACAGCATAATCTATAATATAAATTGCAGTAATATCTCGTACGGTACTATGTCATTCAATTTCTATAAAAAATGATAATATGAATACCCAACAAATAATTAACGTTCACAGCTGTTAAAATTCATTCAAGTTTTCTTGTTGGGCCTTCTTAATTTTGACCATTTTGGGCCTGCCTCAACCGGCCCAAACCAAACACAGTTGCAACTTGCAACCACTAAGCCACAACCCAGTTTCCCCGTTTTAGTGTTGAAACTTGGAACGTAAAACGCCTTCACTTCCACAATTTGAATTTTCAGAAAAATCTACTTGATTAAGAAGCTATATTAGGCAGGAAAAGCAGTAAAATCAGAGGATGAAGAGGAAGATAAGCGAAGCAGAGGAAAACATGGAGATTGTCTGGCAAACTCCCGCCAATCCTCCACAGCGCCAAGATTACATTTTCCGAGACGGTAAGAGAAAAACAGAACCCCCAATTGTTATCTGCTTGATTGTTGTAGAGTATTCCTACTCATTACGGTGTAATTATTTGCATCTTCAGCAGGCATAAGATACGTCAGACCATACTATTTCGAGTTCATCTCACACGTAAGTGTACTCCCTTTGTATTATTAGTCATAGTTTGTTAGTTTGTTGAAGTGAACAGATGGATTGAAGTACGACTTTGGGTTTTCGGGTTCTGGGTGCAGGCGAAGAATCGATGGGCAGGGAAGACGATTGTTGATTTATTTGCGGATGAATTTAAAGGGCGCCCTCGAGATTATTATGTATGTAATTTGTTTGATTTTGTTTTCTTTCCTTTTTTCTGGCAATTTACCTCTTAGTTGGGAATGTCTTATACTGCGGTCTAACTGTAATGGTACATTGTCTTGTATTAAGTTTTATTATCTATATTACTGTCTGTTTCTGGGTGCACTTCTGTGCTACCAATCTAGGAACTGAACTTGATTGAATTTGAAAATGTCGAACGTTTTTATATGGAGGAAAAATTGACCCTGAATTAGAGATGATTCTAGAGTTATTTTATAGTCATGTTAGGACATGTGACTTAGCGTCTTCCAAGCTATCATGATGAACAATTCCACACTCCTTTAGGAATGGTTTTGCTACCGAGTGCAAATTATTATTCATGTAGGTGCTTTTATGTAGTCTTTTATTACAACTGCAACATGTTTCGACCCCCTTGAAGGATATCGTGATGCTTAAAATAATAATGTGAATTTTTTCCTTGTTGATGTGTTCTGTTTTGGAAGTTGACTTTTGATAACTTGGTTATGATTCTAGTAGCATTAAGCAAGGTAATTGCTTACGATGAATACTCTAACATGAGTTGCTATCAAGCTTATGATTATGATGCCTTAAGTGTATGACAGGTGTCTGCAGTGAAATCTGGGCGTATACAAGTTGATGGGAAGATAATACCCATATCATATGTAGTTCGTCCGTCACAAAAAATAAGCCATTTTTTGCACAGGTTTGTCTTTCTCTATGTCCCGTTTTTTATTTTGTTTTTCTATTTATTCGTTCTGTGTATTCTTTTAATATTGACCATATTTATTTCCCCTTACATTTCTTTTCCCTAAACTTGCTGATGACAAAGATGTAATTAGAGTAATTGACATACTGAAGGCTGTAGGCATGAACCACCCGTTATGGCTAGGGATGTCAAGATTCTACATACTGAACCAGATGTCGTAACCATTTGTAAGCCTGCATCGGTTCCTGTAAGTTATTTCAGCTTATTAACTTGCTCGTTCCTAGTTGCATTACTTTCCAAAATGGTACTATGTCAGATCTTTGCCTTATCACCATTCCTTAAACTGATTTTCTCATGTTGAAGTATGAAAACTTTCTTTCATGTTGTCAGAGTTTTGGGCAATATTTAAGTATCAGAGTGATTAATTAAATATTTTTTTAGTCTTTCATAATGGCTCCAATTTATAAACTTTAGGTTCATCCATGTGGACAATATCGGAAGAACACAATTGTTGGTATACTTGAAGCAGAGCATGAATTGGCACCATTATTCCGTATCCTTTTCTTGGCCATTGACAAGCAACCAAAACTTTCTTCTGTTATCTGTATTTTCTGCACTTCCATGAAATTATCATTATTTTTTTATGTTATATCTATTTCCTGCTAAACTGCAAAATATAGATTTTTTTTTAAGTCCTTGACATTTAAATCACAGCAATTCATCGATTAGATCGCTTAGTCTCTGGACTTCTTATTCTAGCCAGAAGTGCTTCGAAGGCTGACATGTTCCGGCAACAGGTAAAATTATTCAGGTTTGACTGAATTACTGGCTGGCAAAAGATTCGGATCATAATATATTGATTATTTGATGTTGTTAGAATTATATTATTTCAGATTGAATCTGGAGAGGTCAAGAAACAGTACATTGCAAGAGTGATAGGAGTATTTCCTGAGGATGAGGTACTTAGTTCTTCATTAACTGAGCAGTAGTTTTTTTTAATATTATTCCACTTACTTCCAAAGATTATTGGTTTTCCTTTGACTTTATTTTTGAATGGTTTCCAGCAAGTTGCTAATGTAAATGTCAACTACAATGCTCGTGAAGGAAAGAGCACAGTGGAGGTATCACTTTGCATTCATGTTCACTGTTTTGTGGTTTTGAAGTTCGTTTTTATGTTGTCAAGTGTTGTTTTCCTTATGATAGCTTCATCAAAAGCTAATTTTTACTGTACATGAGACAACATATGTGCAGGTTGAAAATGGTTCAAATGGAAAAAAATTGAAGGGGAAAACTGCTTGTACCAAATTCACTAGAATTAGTACTAACGGAACACAAAGCATCGTTTTGTGTGAACCAATCACTGGCAGGACACATCAGGTAACAAAATATATGGTGAATTACATCTAATACCCCTGAAGTTTGAGCATAGTTTGAGGGAGGTTTTTGTAATAAAGTGAAATGTCAGAGTTTTTTGTAATTTTTGAAAACAGAGGGACTAAATTGTAATTATCTCAAACCGCAGGAATAGTAGATGTAATTCGCCCTAAAATATACTATCGAGAGAAAATACCTTCATTTCCCTGTGTTGGGCTATTTCTCTTACGATTTAACTTGAATTATACTTTAAACATGACTATCTTTTAATTTCTTATTCCAATATTTTTATTTGTTTTTTAATTTAGAAGTCTTCTTTTTCCAGATTCGTGTACATTTACAGTTTCTGGGGCATCCAATAGCTAACGACATGCTGTACCAATCAGAATGTGTTACCAATCGTTCTGTTGAAGGACTTAGTGCAGATAGAGCTGCAGCTAAATCTGGATTTTCTGTAAAACCCAGTAATTCGGAGATTAATGTGCCAAATTCTACAGATGAGCTTGCTGAAGATTTCGACATTGATCCCATGTGTACAAATTGTCCAAATTTGGCACCTTTAGGGTGAGCAAATTTAAATGTTAGCTTATGCTTCAATTATTTCTTGGAATAAATACGAAAAGCCCCCCAGAGTTTTGGCCGTTCTATGAAAAACCCTGCAAACCTTGAAAATTACAAAGAAAACACCCAGAGTTAACGATTTTCCATTAGTTTGAGGGTGTTTTTCGTTATAATTTTCCAAAACCTCATGGTGTTTTTTTTGTAACTTTCAAGGTTTCATGGTGTTTCTCATAAACGGCCATAAACCTCAGAAGGGCTTATTAGTAATTGACTCTAATTTCTTTATTCTTGATTGAACCATGAAATTTGATGAATTATTCGTTCTGAATGCAGATATGACGGACGTGAAGAGGGTTTATGGCTGCACTGTGTTAGATATTCAGCACCCGACTGGAATTACGAGTGCCCATATCCCGATTGGGCTTCTGTTACCTAATTTTATTGATCTTTTTTGTGAAGTTTTATTTTATTGAAAGTTGAATGTATTCTTCTTTGACAGATTTCCCATCCTTGCCTTATAAGGTGAAACCAGAAGCAAATGGATGAGTTACAGGTTCATTGCAATGTTCAATCCACTAGCTGTTTACACTATTTAATGATAAAGCTAATATTCGCATATCCGCTTTATCTATTTACTGTATTTTTATAGATTGAATTGTGTTCCTTTCTAATGTGAGGGGGAAAAAGGAAAAGAAAAAGAAATACAGAACATTTGACTGAAATTGGTTGCTTTGATCAATTATGTTTCTGTTGATACAGAAATAGAATGATCTTCTCTTATCTTGATTCATCATCTAGTTGAGGAATAATAAACATCTTTAACTAAGATATACATAATTGTCTTCGGTGTTAATCGGATTTTGTTTTACCCTGTGATACATGGATTCGGATACGACATGACATGGAAACAACACGGGTTTTTTTCACAACATTGTACCACACGCTATGACAAATAGGACTTTTAGAAGTATAAATGCTTCATAAGTTTGACTTGAATCTGGTTAATCCAATTAATCCCACATGATAAGTGTAATGTTGATTTAATCGAGTAAGGTCTGGGCTAGAATATCCATGTAAACTATAAATTTTTACTTGAATTTGGTGTGATCAGAAATTCACAACCAATTAATCAAATGAGTCAGGTTTGGGCTAGAATATCTGGATAAATTAGAATTTTTTACCTAAATTTGATATGATCAGAAACTATTAATTAACTATCAAGTGACATGACTTAACTTTTCATCATTATGCTAGCTTAATCAAAACTATTGAGTTTGAGTCCTCCGGAATGCAGCTACAAAAAAGAACCTATTAATTAACTGAGTTAGGTTTGAGCTAGATTATCATGTAAATTAAATTTCTATAACCTAAATTTTGTTTGATCGGAACCTATGATGCACGTACATTTCTAAAAATCCTACCTTGCCACGTCGTGTCATGCTTGATACCCGCGTCTAACACTTTTCTAGTATAAAATGTCTGAAAAAATCTGTATTATCATATCTGTATCGTATTATGTTCCTATTACCGTATCCGTATACATATTTCATAGGCAAAATTAAACTAATACTAATTTAAGTGAGTCAACTTTGGGGTAGAATATACGTTTTAATCCTTAGTTGCTTTCTTGGGATCTTCGCAATCTTGAGGGATATCTATACCCTAATTATGTTAAGAAAATAGGGAGATTGATATGGTGGGCCAATCTTCAAGTTCAATTATTTTGTGCTTTCTAGTCATTCAACACCATGAAGAGAATCTCAATTGAATTAGCGTTTGTTTCTTGGTGCAATGGTCTTGGCCTATATATTCTATTTTTGGAAAAAAATGCATTAGCCCACTTGAGGAATTACTGCTAAAAATGTTCATTCAAGATTGGAAAGTTGGCACAAGTGGATAAACTTTCAAAATTTTAAGGAGACAATTTTTTAATTATTTTTGTACTTTAACTCAAGTTACAAGTGGGGATATAGACATAGTTTTCAATCCAAGTGGGTACTGGCAGGATAATATTCCATTTTAAAAAGATCTTTTTTATTAAAAGTACGAACGAGTGAAACTGATATAAGAGTTTTGCGAGTTCAGTGAAATAAATTTGAACTTGAGTTCGAGACAATCTTGAACCGATTGTGTTTAAGCCCGCTTCTCGTAGGTCAGACTAAACTAGTAAGGTGTGAACCAAATACAATCAAACTTAAGATGACTCATTTTATTGAATTCGATTTAATCGAGTCGGGCCAAGTTGAACTCAGAATTTTCATCAAATTAACTTGAGCTTTGAGCTAAAAAATTCAAACTGGTTGAGCTCGGAGCTCGACCCTAACATATCAAATACAAGCCTGAAACTTTTACCTGAGCTTGGTTCGATTGATGCACCTCCTTTTATGATATTTAAATTTCTTAAAAAGATTTATTTAGATAACTTAGAAAGAGTAAGTAAAAATAAAAGAGGATTGAGTGGTATTATTAAAATCTTTTGGGATTCAAATAAAGTAAAAGGTCAATTATTTCACATACCTTTTTTTTTTATACTGTAGATAACCTTCAATAATTTCATGCCATTTTCCTTTAGGAAATTAAACATTTCAACTCTCAGTTTCTTTCTTTTTGTACTCTCCAAAATAGGTGAAATTTACATAATTTTCCGCGAAACCCTCATTGTTGCTGCTATGTTCGAACAAAAAGTTAAGTGGAGCCCAGAATTTGCACAGCATGCTTTGATTCTTGAAGCTTTCCAGCTCCAATTTTCTTCATCCGGAATATGGTAGGTTTCCAAGATAAATTTTTTTTTTTTTGGGTCAATATTTCCAAGATAATTAATTATTCACTATATATAGTTTCCAAATAGGAGGAAAAACTATTTCTTTTTTATCATATATTTACTATACAACCTGTCCTAGTTAATCCCATAATATCAAACATTTTACATTAAATGCTTGATTTTATTTTCTTATACATTTCCCAGAGCAATATGTATTATTTAAGACAAGAACGGTGCAAGGGGGAGCTATATACAAGTGAAGGTGTGCACGTGGATTCCTAATTTTAAAATTATTCCACATATATATAGGATATTTTCTAAAATTATTTCATAATATCTAGTGTATTTTTCATTGGGTGACCCCCTGAACTCACACTTTAAGTCAGGTTTCTGCAGCCCCATAAAATTGTGAAAACCAATTCCGCCATTGTGTTAAGGTAAGGTGCTTAGAACTAACATACCACAAAAACTAGCTAATGAGGCGAAGATTGTTTAATAATTATCCAATGTGGGACAGTTAATGTACACCCGCCCCTCACGTTCAGGCCATAAGCAATCGGAGATCAACATAGAGCGTGAAACTTAAAAGTAGAATACAACCTACTCTATTATCATGTTAAAGTAAAGGTATTTGAACCTAATTCACTGCAAAAACTATCTAATAGTTAAGATATATAGTAGTTTAATTAGTAATTATCCTTCTACCAAAAAAAATTTAGTAATTATCTAAGTTGGTAAAATTAACACAATGACATGAAATGAAATGATTGTGCTAACAACAAATACCCAATTCTTTTCGTAATTTTATAGTACATTTTGATTATTGTGTTTTTCTTTTCATTGTTAGGCTAATTCAGTCTATTGTCTAACTCGAAATTCTAATTAGAAATTAAATGCGGTCTCCGCCTATGTAAAGTCTAGTGACATTCCCGTGTTTACTTGACATCTAAGTACCTTATGATTTATTGAAATTATCTTTTAGTCTAAGACTTTCGATATATTACAAAATAGTCCCTCAGGGACTAAAACATAATTTGACTAAGGGACGATTTTGTGCAATCCAGTGCATACGTGAGGGACTATTTGGTAATCCAGTGCATATTTGAGGGACTGTTTTGTAATATATCGAAAGTCTCGGACTAAAATATAATTTTACTAAATTATAAGGTAGTTCGATGTAATTATCCCTTTAATTTATTATTTCCATTTTTATACATTCCGAATCCTAGAAGTGAAGGATTTCATAAACCCTTAAACTAATTTTTAGATGTGAAATCAACAACATTAATAAGTAATATATGAGGTTAGCTGACTTAATGTTGTTTTTGCAATTTTCACTAATTAGAAAATTGATTTTAGGGCTCCCTTTGTTTCTTGGCTGAAATGCAAGAAATAATAAATGAGTAATATTCTAATAATTCTTTTTAGTTGATTCTAAAAATTAAATATTTTATTACTACTATTCCATTTTAGGATCCAATAGAAACATGCGTGAGCTTTTCCCATCTCATGGGAACAATAACCTTGGAGTACTGTTGTTAACTGTTATTATTTTTATTTTTTTTGGGCATATTCAGGTAAATGTTGGCATTTTCTTGCATGTGAATTACTCCAAAAAATATGCAGAAAGACTAACGATATATAAGAAAAATTAAGCAGCAGTTAAATAAAAATATATTACATTTAATTAATTATGACGATTCATACAACATAAATTAACTCAAACACGAACTAATTAACAACTTAGTACTAATAATAAGGAAAGCAGTGGTTACCTAATTAATTTAATTCAAGACAACAATTAATTAGTAGATATATAATTAATAATTAATTAATTCCATTGTGATCTGATGGAATATAATTAATTAAATTTTAATATCTGTCAGAGCTTTTGTGGCTCCTGATCATTTTCAGCTGCGCAGATTTTGATCTCCCCTCCAACTCCAAGAATGTTGGAATTGTCGATGATCGGAGTTCCCACTGGAATAATCTCCATTGTTATACCATTCAGCTTCACAACATCAATTATGCAGTGCTCTTTTAATTCTGTCATTTTTTGCTCTTCAATTGCAGCTAAGATTTGGCTTTGAATTACAGGAAGCTGCTGCTTTTCTTGCACCAGCTTTTTCCCATTATTTTTGTAAATTAGATAAAGCACCATTTGTAGCAGTCCAAACCCGAATCCAAGAACATTAGGGATCTGTACGTAAAATATTTAATTAATTAGGAAATATATGGACTTACCCGAGCTCGGAAAAAAAGGGATGAAAAAAAGAAATATGGACTTACAGCAATGTTATAGTCTTTGCGCAATAAGCCATAAAAGAACCACATAACAGCACTTAGGGTGAGGCAAAATGAGAGAAGAAATGGCATGTATTCTACGCTTTTAGTTCTCATCACTTGTCTCTGCAAAATCATAACACAATGTACAAAAATTAATTAATTAAATAATATTAATCATAACTTTAAAAATTATGTAAATATATATAAGTTTATATTTGATGGAGAAATTACATTTTTCCTCCGGTAATTAAATTTCCCGTTTTATTCAATGTTAGGTCCTGTTGGTTTCCATTTTATAATTTTCATCCTCTAAGTTTTACTTTTCAGCGAAAATAGTCCTATTTTCGAAAATAGTCCTATTTTCGCCAGATTTTCAACTTAATGGATAAACTTACCGAACAAAAAACACAATTTTGCCTGTATTTATTTATCAAATTAAAATAAATGTACACTTACCACTACACCTAAAGGAGCGACGAATACACATAACGAAAAAACAAGACAAATCCATCCCACGATATCGTCACGGTTCGAGTCTTTTGCTAAGAAGTGAGTTAATATCAAGATCATACCAAATCCAATCACATTTAGCAAAAGAAGCAGCTTCACAGTTTGGACCTATAATCAGATCATGAAGCAAATAAAACAATTAATTATTTATAATCATTTACTGAATCAATAATTTCTTTGATTTAAACCAACCTTTGCTTCTTTTGGGGCATAAAAGATGTAGAAGCAAATGTATGCAGACTGAATGAAACATCCAACTGTGTTAATGGTGATGAGAAGAGTTGTGTCTATCTTCAGAAAAGCGTAGTATATCCATAGCATCGCGCTGAATAATCCCACGACATAAGGGACCGATTGGAACCCTTCCGTCGATTTTTTCTTGTAAATTTTATAAAATGTTGGGCTGCAAAAATAAAAGAGTAGAAAAAAAAAGTTAATCATGATATATATATTGTAGCATATTATAAATGGAAAAATGATGGAAATGGAAGCTATGGAAGCTCACATTGGAGCAAGGAAAACCATGAATGAGACGACATTGCCTGTGAAATCGCAAGAAAAAATAGGTTAGCATGTGATCATAATAATATGCTTATTCAAGAACTTTTTTTTATATATAAAGTATATATCAAAATATAATAGTTTGCATGCTTTGCATGGTATTTTACGTACCTAGAAGACCAAACACGAATGCCAACTGAAGACCCATTTCCAAAAATTATAATAAAACTATAGAAGATGATTAATATGCTTTAATTCTTAGCAATATTCTCAAATTAATTAAGCTCGAGTGAGTCTTCTTGTGGAAGTATGATCCATTTATATAGACGTGGGGCAAAGTGTAATTTAATTTCATAATTTTTTTTTTTTAAAAAAAGCACACTATCAAATTGAGGAGTGGTGGGAGGGTGAATTTCCTCTTGGTTTCATCTTTACAGTTGTTCAAGACTAAAATAAGTGCTCATTTCAGTTTTATGATCACTATCTCAAATGCTATTTATCTTTTTTTGATTTTTTATCTCACAATAATGGTTCCATTTAACCTAATTTGGGTGGTTTTTTGCAATTGAAGAGGCCCCAATCTGAGTGGCTTGTTTTAGGGTGGCTGGAGGCCCAATAGAAAATGGGGCCCACTTGGGCTCTTTCTGATGTGTCACCCACCCATGACCCATACAAGTTGGGCTTAATAAGGCTTACAACTCATACTTAGAGTTTATGGTAATATTTGATGCTTCCATGGCTCAACCCTAAATATGCTCCCATTCACTAATTATACAAAATGGACTATATACAAAGTCTGCTAAGCAATAGCCAATCACTTGTTTGACATGTCAGCATCACTAATTCATAAATGGCACTTGCTTCATGGATTTATAAAAGGAATTAGGGTCAATCACACAAAACATTCCTTAGGTTTGAGCATTTTATAATTTCACAATCGAAACTTTGCAATTTTATATTTATTTACTGGCAGGTAGTATTTATATAAGATTTTGAATCCCAGTGTCCTATAATTCCAACATTTACAAGCATTTATCTGTACTAGTACATTTCATAATTGAACAAACCTAGAGAACGAGAATTGCAATTTTCCCTAAAGAAATCGAGGTTACTATATTTTCAAGGAATGAGATACCTAACATTATCTTTATGGTATAAATAAGAAGTTTTTTTCTCAATGTTGACAAAGGATATCGAAAGATCTTCTGAAAACTATATAACATAGTATTAATGATTAATTCGGTGAGCTTTTGCTAATTATAGCCCTAATTACACGATAATATTATGAGCTTCAACAAAGTTCACCAAATATATGCAGGTTTTTGCAGGAGTAGTACTACATTCCTGATCCAATATCTGCATGCTATGTGGGGATGGATTAATGTCAACTAATTTCAGAGTTCAAACCATTTGCAGATTGCAGATCAGTGGTCCACATTTTATTGATGCTCATAATAATTAATTTGTTTCTTTACTTTTATCTTATTTATTTTTGGTAAATTTTACCAGCTTGTGTATTAGCTCCAGAACTAAATCGTAAAATAAAAAATATGCTCTTTAATATATAATAACTTGATAAATCTCTCATCTTAGTTAGTTTTGGAAGTTGAGTTAGACCAAAGTCCATTTTTTCCTTGAACACTTATTTTGTGATTCCAAACTCTATTTCCCTTAAATGATAGTACTCTTTTAGTTTCTTATTTTGTGATTTCATCTCAAGGTAGCTCCTATTTGTTATCAAAAATAACTTTACAAAAAGCCGAATTTTAAGGGTGAACGGGTTAATTCTAATTCTTGATTTGTTCTTTAGTTCCACTAATTGAAAGGGAAATTATCATTCCACGAGTAATACGTGTTATGTGATAATAATTAAAAAAAAAAAACACAAAAATCCGAATCCAATCTAGATATATATGCCGAACAAAATGTGGTTCTTAGAAGTTGATATTATTGTAACTTCAAATCCTTTAGACAATGACCATCCGTTGGTGGCTTAATACATCCTACACAATTCACATCAAAACTTTTAGTTGTAATATGGGAGGGTTTTTTTTGTAATTTTTGAAAATAGAAGGACTAAATTGTAATTAGGGAAAACCTTAAGGGTATTAGATGTGATTTCCCCTAATTACTTCTTCTTCAAATATATACAACCATATATTTTATGTTTTTATGGCCTAACTTACGTGGCCGGAATGAGATAACTTCGAGCTATTAAGATTAGTCCCCTACTCCATATATTTTCATCAAATTCAAGCAATTTGTTCGATCTTCTTTTCTTTGAATAAATTGAAAAGACGTGAAAAGAAAAGCTCAAGAAAAAGAAAAAGCATCAAGAGATAATCAACACTTTTTACCAGAGATTAGATGACATCACTTAACTACTGTTGTTGTTTGATTTATAAGACAAAAGTTCCCAGCAAAATCCATGTGGAGGGGAAAGATTGACCTACCCTATTTTCGTTTCAAATCACTAAATATTATCCTTTGACACCACTACATTCAACAAAAGTTTAGTGACGTTGTCAGCTGATTAATATATACCAAATTCAAGATTATGATTAATTTAATCCATACATATAAAGCGGAATAACTTTATTTCACAACATTTTAAAAAATATATATTGAGTGAGAATTAATCATTTTCAGCTGTCATATTACTAATTAGTAGTTTGGAAGAGAGTTTTTTTTATTTGTTTACTAAGATCAGACCTGTCATGATAGTATCGTGGTACAAGTTTGTAGCAGATTGAAATATTTTTCTGACGGATTAGAGCAAAAAATTCACATACATGCATCGTACGCGTGCTTTTCAGGCCATCAAAATCAACTTCGACTAAAATTGGTCTCGAATTATCATTTTTTAACCTAGAGTATCATTCCCATATTTTAAAAATACATGGACCATATTTCATAGTTGAGCAATCCTATAGGATGGGAATTGCAATTTTTCCTTCGTAGAAATATAATTACTGCATACAGAGGCGGCCGGAGGCTGGCGGGGGCGACCACCTCCCTCAAATTTTGGCATCAGTCAAATTTTATTATTTTTGTGTATAAAATTTATAAAATTGATATTTTTGCCCCAAGAATAAGTCAATACCATTCCATCACTAATTAAATATGATATTATATTAATTGTAATTAGGGAGCTAGATTTACATCTACCACCGGCATTCAAGTTTGGTTTAATTATAATTAGTGAGTTCCTCTTGTTTTAAAATTACAAAAACACCCCTGATGTTTTATAATTCTTGTAATACTTTCATCGGATTTTGGTTATGTTCAATCATTGGTGTAAGAATTAATACAGTTTAAAGCCTAGTCGATAGACGTCGGTCGAAACCTCTACTGCCCACATTTTCATAAATTTTACATGAATACTGAAAATCTCATGGGACTAATTTGTAATTATACTAAACCTGAATGCCACTTGATATTATATAAATTGCCCTTATAATTATAATTGATGAGTCTTAGTTGCATATTGCAGATCGAAATGAAGTGGATAGTTGCATAAATATGGGACATGGCACGAATTATTTGCTGAAGTCACTCAACCATATTATATAAACCTCAAACTTTTCCCAGCAAAAGTGGAAAACTAGGATAAAATCGAATCTTTGTTATCCTTAAATGGGAAGATTAATTGGATAATTATTAGCTAATTTCGTGATATAATCCTCGATCTTTTATTAAACTTAATTAATTACCAATTCTTAATTAATTAATTGAGGGTGAGCTAGAGGGACATGACCTTATCATTTATCTCGACTCCACTAAATGCATGTCCCATTGCTACCACTGACATATCAACTTGATTTCTTCTTTATGACATGCAACGTAAATAAACTGCAGTACGTGCTAATGTTTATCTTAAAATGCCTGCAAAACATAGTACTATATATATACATATCTGGAAATTTAAAAATTAATCCGAAAGAGATAATGATTAGTGAATAATTTGCTTTTAATATATAGCAAGTGGATGCATGGAGGAGTACTGTTCAATAATTTTCTTAAAAGTTAAAAAGAAATATTTCAAATCAAACCATTTGAATAATATACTTTATTTTATCCAATCTTGCATAGGAATTACATATTACAATTAAATGTGAATAGATTTGTACTCGTGTAAATGAATCAATTAAGTTCGAGTTTGAGCTCCAGCTCTAACTCGAATCTAAGTCGTAGAGCTCGAGTTCAACTCATTTAGCCCATCTACCACTGTGTCGTTGAGTTCGAGCTCGACTGTAATTAACTTAAGATCTATGCACATATATAAGAAAAAAATTAGATTTCTATATATACAGATCAGTTCATTATGTATGTATTAAAAGTAAACGTTTTTTATAAGCCGGCTCAT
This sequence comes from Verbena officinalis, assembly GCA_958496215.1. Classification (NCBI taxonomy): domain Eukaryota; kingdom Viridiplantae; phylum Streptophyta; class Magnoliopsida; order Lamiales; family Verbenaceae; genus Verbena; species Verbena officinalis. Next base: position 7,774,566 of record OY292385.1, read on the forward strand.
GATCTCTTTAACTGTCGTGAGTGAATTGAGTTTGGCTCACCCAAAAGCTCTCATGCTCAAATTAGTTAAGTTGTAATCGAGTCTATTCATGGAACCTACAAAGTTAATGTATTTTTGGTCACGTAACTTCAAAAAAATGGATTGTTTTTTTCAGTTTCCGGGACATTTTCAAGGGATGCAATTTAATTTACATCCCATAATTAAGTGAAAAAGTTAAAAAGGATCCGAAAAATTAATCGCAAAAGTCAACTAATATAATATCAAAATCAAATCCGATTATAAAGTTATCCGACCAAATATACCATTAACTCGGCTCAACTCATCTTCTGCATGCAGGGTGTAGACATGTAACCAACTTAATTATATATGTATCAAAAACCTAATTGAACTAACAAAATGTTTAATTTGTGCTCAAAAAAAGCCTCAAATTATTAAGGGTAACAAGGAGTACTAACCTAATCATGATATTTATGTTTCATTAATTGAACAATTTTCATTTTCCATTATTGCATGTGTTTAATTATTATGTGGTCATTAATTTAGAAGGTGACAGAAAGTTGTGTATGTTTAGAAATTACAATTAAGTCCATTCATGCATTCAGTTGTCTTATCGGATGATCATACTACAAATATATTTAAAGTATACACAAAATTAATATTCATGCATCTTTTCGATATTTTTAAAGCATGCAGAAACATACAAGTGGAGATAACTAACTAGTGAGATAACGTGGTTGAAGGCTTATCATAAGAAAAAAAGCTAGATTAAGCTGATCAATCTTCCAATCATTCATGCATCTCGGCGATATTTTACAAGTGTAAATACTGATTTATATTGAATAGAACACAAAAACTTATTCAGAGGTTCCATGTTCGGGTCCTCGAGAATGCAGCTGTTATTATTAGGGAGGTCTTTACACCTTATTGGTCCAACCTGACTCAACCCATATAAATGGACTTCCGAATTTAAAACAAGGATAATGGTTCAAAATTAGTAAATGTGCTATGATTATTTATATATATATGAAAAATAATATAGAATGCAACTCTACCTAAGAAATAACTTTGCAAACAGCTGCAATTGATATATATTTCATAATTTGTGAAGTACTTATACCAATTTGCAATCCTAATTAATACTCTTTTTTTTTTAGGAAAAGAGTATAATATTTAACTTCTAATTTCCAAAATTATATAATTTTTAACTTGTAATTTCTAAAAAATAATTAAAAAGGGAATAATTAAGAAATTAATTAAGACTAGACGTGTTTGTAACATGAAAAGCATCCAGTTTTCATTAAATATTCCAACATGAGAAAAATACACGAATGCATGGGATTACATACAAGTCGTCTCCCCATGCACGTACAAATCACAACATAGCTGAAAAACAAACAAAAATTAAATGACTTTAACATGAAATACACGAGCTGGCATTACGTACATATAATGCCCAATTAAGTTATGTTAGGACGACGTCGTTATACATGCAAATGGATGCCATGTGAAATACCAAACATGCCCTTCCCTTCACACTTGGATTTCCCTCTGATGAACTGCAGGTACTGCAGCTTGAACTCCATTAATGTTACCGGCTGCAGGGTGGCTGCAGACCACAGGAATATTTTTATCTGAGTTCAAGCATTTCACAATCTCGATTATTTGCTCTGTTAATTGAGGAATTTCGTGCTCCTGCAAAATCGTTACTTGCTTCTGAATTTCGGGAAGCTTTTGCTCTTTGATTCCATCTCTGTAGATTATGTAGAGCACCATCTGAACGATGCCGAAACCGAAGCCCAACACATTTGGGATCTGTACAGAAATTTAAATTATTAGAATTGTTTTTAGTGCATGAAAAGGTATCCTCGTACAATTATTTTTTATTTTTTTTTTGAAAAAAGTGATATTTTCCTTCTCTTTTTATAATTAATAATAACATAAAGTGAGACCCCAATAATTATTGTTATTGCATGAATATAATTTGTTAACTTACAGCAATATTTTTGTCTTTGAGAAATAGGCCATAGAAAAACCACATAACCGCGCTGAGTGTCAGGAAAAATGATAGAAGGAACGGCATGTGTTCAACGCTCTTGGTTCTTATTACTTGTCTCTGCAAAATTAAAAAAAAAAAATTATAATTAAATTAGTTCATATAAAGTAGCAAGAATATAATTTGAACTTTTTTTCCCCATGCATGCTTGTTAATTTTACTTACCACAATGCATAGAGGCGCAACGAACACACATAGAGAAAATATCAGACAAATCCATCCAACAACGACGACGCGTTCGGAAGCTTTCACGAAGAATTCGCAGACACCGATGAATCCAGCACCAGAAACCATAAGCAAAACCAGTAGCTTCACTGTATGTACCTGCACTTAGAACATTTAAAAAGCCTTTAATTAATATCACAACAAAATAAAAAAAATAAAATTTATTTTTATTTTTCGGGATGTATTAATTTTCATACCCTTTGTTTCTTGGTTGCGTAAAAGATATAGAAAACAATGTAAATTGTCTCGATGAAGCATCCAACTGTGTTTATGGTGATGATAAGTGTGGCATTTGCCTTGAGCAATGCATAGTATATCCATAGCGTCGCGCTGAAGAGAGCGATCACATATGGAATTGATTGAAACCCTTCGCTGGTTTTCTTCTTGTAGATTTGGTAGAACGTCGGACTGCAGACAGACATAGGTAATATGAATTAAACCCTAATATTGTATATAATTCTGCAGAAATAATGAATAAGTAACGTATAAATATCTTACATAGGAGCGAGAAACACCACGAAGGAGACAATATTTCCTGCAAAATTTACAATTAGGTCGAAACCCGCGAATATAATTACTAATTAAAACACAGAAAGATTAAAAAGAATTGATATTTATTTTATGAATTACCAAGTAGTCCAAATGCCAAAGCCCAGTGAGCTGAGAAATCTGCCATATCTGATCTTTAGCAAATTACGTGACACTTGAAATTAATTACTTGGGAAATTAATTAGAATACTTGTATAGCTCTAGAAGAAAATACAAGTATCTTTGTGAATTATGAGCAATAATGAGTGGCGAGGTTGCCTATTTATACAGGAAAAAAATTGGGGCACTTTTGTAATAGTATGAATCTAGCTTGGCAAAAATATGATTAATATATCAAAAGCAGTGACGAATCCTAATAAAGAAAAAGCACTCCCTTTTTCAGGGATAATATATATATAATTTTGGGGTACATGTGTCAATTTAATTTAAATTACTTGGTTATAAATCATGCAAATATCAATTTCAATTTGCCAACAGTACTATAATACTTTGAGGATTCTATTTGAGTGATTTTCAATTTTTTGATATGGATGTAACAAATTACGGCATGAACTATGAGAATTGAGAACTGTCGGTATGAGGAGCATACTTTTAGTTTATGCGTGTATTTAGATTTCATATTTATTTTTAAAATATTATAATAAGTGAAATAATTAATCTTGTAAAATAATTAGAAATATATATATATATATATATATATATATATATATATATATCTATTAAAATAATAAATAAGTAAGAAGTAAAAGATATGTAGGATAAAATTGTGACAAAACTAACTTATAATTACCAATTTAAGGAAACCAATTATCAACAACAAAATAAAAGACAAGAAGTAGGTATTATAAGGCTTGGTATTTTATCCATAATATCCATATACAAATTGTCTCCTTCAATAATTACAATTCTTGTATCATGTCAAATTAAAATTTTGTGAAACATTTAAGAAAAAGTAATCTTAGTAATAATAGAATCACTAGTTAAAGCCAACTACAAACTAACTCACCATATAGTTAGATTTCTTAAGCAAGGTTTATGATTCAGATACTGGTCTTAATTATGAATGAAGCAATTTGGATTGTGAGGCTCGATTGTTTCCAATGAGTCTTTGCAGTTACCAAACCTGGAAAAAAAAACAGGTGGAAAACCAAAAAAATATATAGTTAAATTGAAAAAAATTGCCTTCTTATATATTTTAAATAGTAATCCAAGTATAGTGCAACATTCAACTACAAAAACATATGCATTATCCATTAAGGTTAGATTAATATCATAAAAATCTTTAATATTTTCTAAAATATTTCCAGATAAGGCAAAATTCAAGAGAAAAAAATCATATTTCCTATAGTTGGGGGGGAAAAAGTATATATTTTCATTATTTGAGGTATAAATTATTAGAGCCATATTGTTAAGTGGAACAAAGTGAAATTGTCCCTTCAATTATTTAATGGAATCTACTCCCAATTTGTTCTCCCATGTAGCAATAATTCAATCTCTTCTGGCATATCTGGCCAATGAGATTGGTCCAGCTGGCACCAATTATGGAATGGGTCCTCTACTTTGCTCTCCTGTTTTTGAAGATTGATTACAGACCGTGTGATGAAAGATGGAGATATGGTTTAGTCGGCTTATCTTGTCTTGGTGGTTTATGTCACGTTTGGATCAGTGCTCTGCTCTTTCCAAAGTCCGGTAATTGATTGATTTTTAATCATCTTTTTATTTTGTGTGGATCTTTTTCGTCCCCGTTTCAAATATGAATTTTTAAATAAAATTAATTAAAGATATATCATATATAATATGATAATATCTATCTATATAGACGTGTTTGTTTTCTCTTTCTTTTTAGAGAAAAGAAAAAAAAACAGAATTAGTTGCGTTCTTATTTCATTTCCTTGCGTAAAGTTTAATATATTTTTGTAGTGAACATTTAAAATACTCAAATAATAATTTAAATATATATATTTTTCACAAAAATTGGTATTCGCCAATACTCGTAACTAACACGCGATTGTTAGTATTTTCGTATTCAACTGCAAACAACATCCCGTTTAAGCACCGGTCTTGCTCCCATTAGGGTTCGTTGATAGAAACCAGTATTTGGTCGAAAATTAAATTAGGTATAAAAAATTCAATAACTATAAAAGTCGTGACAAATGTGTTGAGAAAATTCGAACTCAGGGTTTAAACTTATTAATTTACAATTATTCTATTGCAATCCAACAAATCTTCGATGACAGATTATTAGTACTAAAGAAAGTCTTATCCCATAATTTTTAAATTTGTGACGGAATTCTAAAGATTAGAGAATAGAAGAAAATAAACTTATTTTTTTAAAAGAAAACTTAAATAAATTGTGGTGGATCGGAGTTTATATTATCATAAAACAAATCAATGACAAGACATACAGTATTAGATTTGTGAGGACGAAAATCTATCACATATTACATTTTATGATGGAGATTACTAAGTTTGCGACATATAATTTCGTTAGTAAAACCTTGTTATCTTGTAGTAATGATTTCATTTCTTTATCTTCCCTATTTTTTTCTTTTCTGCTCAATATAAAAGAATATATATATTTAAATATTTATGATATTACTAGTATATATATAACGATAAAGCAAAAAAAGGTGTACTTTGTGGCTCCTCTCCATTTCTTTTTTGTTTCCCCTTTATATGGGTTGTAAAAAGCTCTTGATCATATCCTTTGTGCCAAACTTAATTCATGCCAAATGTGCCCTTAAATTGTGCGGTGGGTCTGAAAAGCTATGCACCACTCTGTTATAAGATACAACGCCAATTTATGTTAAATCATAAAGTCAAATTAACACTGATAATTATACCATTACGGGGAAGATATGTTTATTTTATTGCTAAATACTAATATAAAATTATCGTTAATTATGCTATTGTCTAACTACTCATCATTAGTATAATTTTATATTGCAACTTAAACCAAGTTTTGTCATTTGCCAATTATATATATATTATAGTAATTATATGTCATTGTTAATGTTGTTTTTTAATCCCTTTTCTCTTAATAAATTAAGAAAGTGATTTGAAAAAATCATTAAGCTTTTTTGGAAAAAGTGTATAAGTTCTATGTCACAACCATTAATCACAGAGCTTAACTGTTCTTTAATTAAAACGGGAATTACATGTTCTTATCACGAGGAAGATTATATATGGGTAATGGGTTCATACCTAGTGTAATTTCTTCCAAGTTACAATTAAATAATGGGCGAATTAAATTTAGTTCATCCTGATATTTTTCATATTTATATTTAGATCCACTTAGATGCATTTATTACATATAAGTCCCTAAATTGCTCAATATTTCCTTCTAAATTGGTGGTGGAACCTAAATGATACAATATAAATTAAACTAAATGATCGTGGGTGTCGCTTACATCTAAGGGTCCACATTTTACGTTAAATTTGACCAAGTGTAGACCAGTCCAGGAACCTAAATATAATAAATGCATCTAAGTGTACCTAAATGTAAAATTAGCAAACGTCAGGAACTCATTTGTAATTCACACTTAATTAAATGAAGGAAGCCATTTTGGTGCAATTAGATAAAATATGTACTATTTATGAGGTTATTAGTTCATTAACAAAAAGAAATCACTAAAAATTTAAAAGTTCGGCGACCTTATTTTATGTAAGTAATCAAATTGTATAATTAATTAAATTCCGGACGTAGGAATAAGAAGAAATATACTTCTAAGTCATTATGGATTTCAAAGACATATTCCTAACATAGCTCAAACTTAAAGTTGGACCCGTTTATAAATTAGAAAACTTGGCCTATAAATCCAATATCACATAACCAAGAAAGCACTAGGGTATACAAATCCCTTCTTTTATGATGCATATCATAAATTTCAAAATATATCAATTTTCATATTTTTTTATTCTTTCCTCTGATATACAATCATACAGATACAAATATGAGACGATACGGATATGACAACGCATATTTTTTTAATATTTAATATTATAAAAGTGTCCGACACGACACAACATGATAGCTTTTTCAGAATGTACATGCATCATATATATGACATTTTCAATTTTTTTTCGAGTGCACATGCGTCATATATATACATGACATTTCCCTCTTAACGTAACAAAACAAGTGACGCTTGCAATATTGCTCGATTAATATATTTTGAAGTTATACCATATAATATAAGAAAATATATTTGTATAATGTCAAAATTAAAAATTTTCATAGATGAAGCCTATACATATTTACCAATATATTACATATAAAATGTGACCCTTTTATTTATATTGGTCGAGTCGGGTCAGACCACTAAAGTGTAAAGCTCTCCTTATCAATGACAGCTGAGTTCTAAAGAATTCGAACTCGAAATCTCTATTAAGCTATTATAACTCCGAACTGCAAAACTACCCCTCAATATTTGGTATATAAAATGTGACCTATGTAAACGCTAAAAAGGTAAGATGTATAAATTAGAAACAACAAAGACAAAGAAAACACTGAGTAGCCATAGATTTAATTGCCTACAATTGCCGTCACCGTCCATACTAAAAGCCATTTTCAACGTTAATCATTGATCTTGAATTGTGATGGCTGATCAATTTATCAATGATTGATCGAAATCAATGCGCTAAAAAAGAATGTTTCAATAAACATTAATAATACGTACGATAGTTATTCAACGCTTTTCAAATGCGAACAATAATAGTAGAAAAGTAGTAATATATCTACATAAAAAGTTGCAAGTTAAAATTACAAAAATATCTAAATATAGTAAACTTATTTCCCTCATTAATTTTTCTTACTTGTTCAAAATAATAATAGTTACCTTTTATCAATCTTATTACAAGTGTTCCAATGTGGGTCGTTCCCTATATTGTTGGAGGATCCACCTCCACACAAATCAAAGTTAAAATCCCTGATAAGGACATCCTCTTCAGCAAATTAAAAGACCCTTTTTTTTCTGAAAAATATAAGGGAAATCAATATTGTTATAAACTTGAAATTCACTAAGTGCAATCTAAAAGTGGAACTAAATTACTTTTATAAAGAAATATCAATTAATTACACTTAAATTCTAAGTTATAATTCATATTTAATTTATTTTCTTTCATTTGTCGATGTGGGGCAATCACACCTTATTGGTTATCAACTAAACTTTTTCTCTTAATATAGTTTGTCATTTAAGTCTAATTTCAGATTGTTTGAGCCCTAAAACGTGCGGACAGTAAGAAATTAATAAGGTATCAGGTGGCAAGCTATGATGCACAGATGCTTTTAAAAATGCTACTATGCTGTGTCGTATCGTCGTGTCCGATAACGTGTCGGACACGTGTCCGACATTTCTCTAATGTAAAATATCAAAAACAAATCGTGTTACCGTGTCCGTATTTGTGTTTTATAGGTGGCAATTAGGTGTAAACAATTACATATACTTTGAGAGGTAAAGTATTACAAGATACATGCTTTGGTGGTAAAGTGCAAAGAGTAAAAACGTCCCTACATCGAGTACTAGCTAGTCGCAAAATGCAATTAACCAGTCATTTCATTAAACATCATAATTCTATCAGCCTTTTACAAAATCAAAACCTATGAAAATTAAAGAGTAATTAATTAAACAGGAAGATTAATTATTTTACAATAATCAAGCAAACTCAACGGCGCGCAATTACCAACAACTTTACAGGGGGAATTAAAATATAAACTAAACCCTAAAAATTGCAGAAGCACTAAGGCCCCATTTCGAGAAAGTGACCATTTTCTAATCCGGAAAATACATAAGCACTAGGGACCCATTTCAAGAAATTATCGAGCCTTAATAGTACTTAATTATTGATAATTAAAAAAGGGCCACTTTAAAGTACAGATTATAATATTATTAAAAAATCTAATTAATTTAAAGTACTTAATTACTTGGGCTCATCATCGACCGTCAATGTTGCGTCTTTGTTCTCCATTCTGTCACCACCATTAATATTTTCGTCTGCAACAGTACTAATAATCTCCAGATTGTGATCATGATCATGATGATCTTGAATAGCTAGAGAGCATACTGGATGAATCTCAGGAGTTACTGTTTTGGGATTGAGAGTAGTAGTAATTGGTAATTTCTGATCTTCTGGTGCTTGTGGCTTGCACTTTTTGTACATTAAGTACAAAATTATTTGGATTGCTCCAAATATGAATCCAACTATGTTGGGAACCTGTAAAATGATGACCAGATTTTAGAAAAATAAATTGTAGTGATACTGAATATATATATAATTAAATTAGTATCAATTACTCAAAACCCCCGGAAGTTTTATATTTTCATCATCAAAACCTTGTAACCTTACACTTAACCCCTGAGGCGGGTATTTTGTAAGATTTTTCAGGGGATATTATGTATATTTTTTTATGTTTCAAGAGGGATACTTATAAGATTTCAATAGTTTTTCGGATTTTTAAGCAAACCTCGGGTGGTTTGTGTAATTATCCCATTAAATTATGAAAACTCAGTTTTATATATGTTCAATACTATAAGAAATAAGTGTACCATCTTCAGTAACAATAAATTTAGGGCGAATTACATACACTACTCCTAAGGTTTCGCATAATTACAAAATACCCCTTCTATTCCTGAAAATTACAGAAAACCCCTCAGATTAGAGAAATTACCGCAATATAAAAGTCCCTGAGTAGTAATCCATAGAAAAACCACATCACAGCATTTAACAAGAGTGCCAATGAGAGAGAGATTGGCATAAACTGCACGCTTTTTGTACGAATAACCTGTTTCTGTAAAACATATAGAATTAATATATATAAATAATGTATTATTATATGTATTGAACATTTATTATTTATTATATATTTATATTCAATTATACCATTATGCTTAAAGGCGCGATGTAAACACTTGCGGACAATATTACAGATACCCATCCAAGAACCTGAACTCGAACTGATCCTTTCACTAAGAAGTGAGTGAAAATAATAACTAATCCGAATCCCAAAATATTAAGAACCAGAAGCAGCTTCAGAGCTAACACCTGCAATATGCAAAATAAACAGAAAATATTGTTTAAAAAACATATGAATGATATATATAAAAGGACAAATTACATTTTACTACGTACCTTTCGGAGTTTTTGGTAATTTAATGCAAAAATCAAGTATTGTGATGTTATTTTTCAAACTAGAGGGATTCGATCGGTTTGTAATTGAATTACTTACCCTAGCTTTCTTAGGTGCATAAGAAATGTAGATTGAAGTGTAGATGGCTTCTATGAGACAGCCGATTGAGTTGATAGTGATGAGAAGAGTTTCATTTGATTTCACTGTTGCATAATATATCCATAACATTGAGCTAAGCAATGCAACCACGTATGGCAAAGAATGAAACCCTTCAGTAGATTTCTTCTTGCATATCCTGTAAAATGTTGGCCTGTAACATATATATAATTAGACTAAATTAGATTTTTTGTACGTTAGTCATGGTACATATTTGACAACTTAGTTACTATATAGTCCTTGCGGTTTTATTAAACGTTTAAATTTTCCAAAATACCTCCAAACAATCCCGAAATTGAAACTCTAAGTGGGGTGTTTTTGAATTATTTACCTATTTACTGAAAATATCATAGACTATATTGTAGTTTTTTTTTTAGGAACATTTTGTAAGTACACCATGCAAACTTCATAGTACAAAAATGTAATTCACCCTAAGACTTCATATAAGGGTGAATTACATACAGTACCCCTAAAGTTTATCATAATTATAAAATACCTCCTCTATTTTCAAAAATTGTAGAAAAACTCCTGAAGTTTCAAACAATTATAAAAAATCTTATAGAATACCCCCTATACTTTATATAAAGTCTCACAAAAAAAAAAACCCTGAAGTTTGTATTGTTTGAAACCTTAGGGGGATATTATAATTTTTGAAAATAGAGGGGGTCTTTTGTAATTACGACAAACCTTTGGGGTATTGTGCGTAATTCGCACTTATATAAATCATGAGCCGAAAAAGTAACTTACGCTGGGGCAAGGTACACCATAAACGAAACAAGATTACCTGCAGAATTAAATTAAGAAATTAAACATTACAAATCAGTAGTCAATAAAGATTAAAGAGAACAATGAAAATTTGTAATTATTTCAAGAAATGTGTATGGTCTCTCATATTTTTAAGCATAAAAACATCTATAATTTAATCAGAATCATAATCAAACATCGTTTAGTGCATGTTTAATAGCCTCTCAACATGGAGATTTTTATATATTAATTAGTCTTAGGCTCCCAGCTATATATAGAAGTGATCATTACCTAGAATTCCAAAGGTAAATACCATAGGGTTTTGAATACTGAAAACTGCCATATTTTTCTCTCTGTAGCATGCAAAAGTCGAGGGAAAAAAAAAATAGGGCCCTAAACCAAAGAAGCTTGCCCTAGTTATTTTTTTTTAAGTTATAAAATGTTTTCTATGAACATTAATTGAGAGATGGGAAGTGGCTATTTATATAGAAGATTGGTACCAACTTTTTGTGCATGAGTTGTCATTGGTGGCAAATATAGAATTTTAGACCTTGCTCTCAAATGTTGACACATTCACAAGATTAAATGATCAAGGACTAAAAAAATTGCTGCACTTAATTCGCCACCTAAACAAATTTTAAGTTAACTTCCCACCAAAGTATAAAAGGTAATTAAAAAATGTATTAATTTGCGTTTGAAATAATAATACCCTAAAGATTAAGATAGCCTATATATAGTTTCACAAATTACAAATTCTATGTTGCACCAGGGTGATGTGTGAATTTTTACTTGTATATACAAATAGCTAAAATTGCAAAGAGGGTTCGTAACTTTGACATATTCGTACTTCAGTCCCCTCGATTATTGTTTTAATTTTTCTACTTTAATCTGTAAATTTCCCTAGTTCACCTGAAATTTGTTGGGAAAATCATCAAAGCAGCGGACACTCTCTCACAACCAACGGATTTGTATTGTTAACCCTATATTATTGTCTGTATATGCATAATGGATCCTTGCTCCTTACCTCTTACTAAAGTGAGTACGTAACGTAATTAAGTCGATATTTAGATTAATGGAGAAATTAGCGAAAATTAGGAACTCACGTGCTACATAAATTAAAGGGGGCCAAGAACATTATTGTGGGGGGGCAAGAGAAAATTTTTGTTTTGCTCTTTAATGTTCCTCTATCTTTTACTTTATTTGAAAATAAAAACACTTAGATTTTAAGTTGAGGATTCAAATTCTACTTTGTATATGGAACAATTTTGATGGGAGGGTCGCCCCAATTAAATCTTTGCAGTATCCAAATCAGGAAAAAATGGAGCAGAAAACAAAAAAGAAAGATATGTAATTCACCTTAAATTTAAAGCTAAGTGTAATTCTTTATAATTAATCCGTATAATTAAGTCCCGTTACGTTCTTTTTGGTTCTAAGCTATTCAATGGAGCCAGCACTAGGACCAACTTGGAACATTTATGGGATCTTTATAAATTAATTATTATTCTAAAAGCAACTTTTTTGCTTAATTAATGTATCTAATAAAAGCTCCCGGCCTTTCTATAATCTCCAAAGACCCACATATGTCGACTAGTACTGAATTGTGTACACGAAATTGCTGCCAAATTAATCATGACCCAATCATTCTATATTGACTGTCCTGTGAATGCAGCATATATAGAGATATTTTATACGTTTTTAGGGGGGTTTTTGTAATTAAACAATAATATAGTATGTGAGTTGTCATCAGAAAATGCTATTGCGGTCTATCTCCGACCTCTTTTGACTGTTACCTGTCACTCGTGACATATATTCAGTATTCAAAAATCAAGCTCTGTTTCAGACAAGTGGACAAATAAATTCTTGATGAAATTAAACTCCATGCATGCTTTTATATTTACACCCCTCAACTTACAGAAAAATATATCAAGATCCCTCAATTATTAAAAATTGCAGAGACGTCCCCCTTAACTATAGCTTTTCTAACAGTTAGGTCCTTCTGCGAGTCATTTTCTTGTTTTCAAGTAGACGATAATATTTTATTAACTATACAACAGCTTATTCACTTCGCTAGCTCATTCCACGTATAGCAAACACAATAACGAAAATATTTTTGTTAGGGGTTAGAGGGTCTATTTGTAATCTCCAATAGTTAAAGAGGTTTGTATTTATCCTAAGTCGAAGAGTGTAAGTGTAATTATCCCAAAAAAAATACATGAATGTTTGTGTTTTCGGATATTAGGATTTAGAAGTTCCCACTTCCCAATGATCAATTTGAGCATGTTTTGGGTTAGCGTAAAATTCTAATCCTAATATAGCTTTGATCAATTCTAACAATTCATGCCCTGTTAAAATAATTACCACCTAGTTACTCCTGACTTATTGTTTAAATTAAAAAAATATAAAAAAATATAAAATTTCAGAAATTATCATCACCCCTGAGGTTTTAATGTTTCCATGAATACTACAGTGTTAGTGACAACTCATTTAGAATGAAAGTAAAGTTGATTTTTCAAAAATCAATATGTAATTTCTTTATTATTGGAACTCTTTCCGTTAAGATAAATTTGATAATTTTTCCACGGCGGTTAGTTTTACATTAGACTTAAAACTACAGGAGGGGATCAGTTTGTAATTTCTGAAACCTGATGAGATTTTAATTTAGGTCGTTGGTAACTTATTAATTTTTTAAGTCAGAGTTCACACTACTTTAATTAAACTAGGTTCGGAGTACAATATGATCTTTTCAATATTGATCACTTGGGATTGTGCAAGAAATTCTTTTAAAACCGACATTTGGAATCCTTTTCAGTACTTTTGATGTTTTTTCAGGGGTTTTTGAGTGTGGAGTTCGATCGGGTGGGATTATTAATAATTAATTATATGGTCTCAGTGATATTTAAACTAACTTAATTAATACAGATATAGTAAATGATATGCCATTTAGACTGGCACTATGAGAACGTACGGAGACCAACGTAAATGTCTAAGTATTTCGAAAATACCTCCACTCAGTGTTTCAATTGGGTGTATTTCAGAGAATTTACACAGTTAATTATATAATAATTTCTTAAATTAGAGAGATCGATTTATAAATATATAAAACTTTAAGATAGTCAGTTGTAAGTTCAACTCTAAGTGCATGCTTCGATGATGATTAGTTTTCCTTCTCAACTTGATGTAATTTTAGGGAAAATTAACATATACATAGATTATTATAAGGATAATTACACAAAAACCCCTAATCAAATTTGTTTAAAAAATTGAAAAACTATCAAAATCTTGAAAAACTTACAAATATCTCTTGGTATGCTGAAGCCTTACAAATATCTCATTTGAAAACTTACAAAAACAGTGAAATTGCAAATGACGCATGAATTAAGGATCGAGTTTTGTGTAATCGACCCATTATTATAAGCTTCCCTATGTACTTTTTGTGTAAGAAAAAAAAATAACTGTGCCATGTGTCGATCAAAAAAGTTGCTATATATGTTTAGATCATGATTTCAATTAAGTAGGCACAAAGTTTAGATAAGATTGCCTTTATTGGTGTATCTAATATCTCTAATCATTAATTATAGAAATATATACGCAGTAAGTAGATAAAATTAATGTTACAAGCAACTATAAATTCTTACATATTATTAGCATTGGCTAATTGTAAAGTAGGGATAATATATTAATGGAGCATGATTTCATAAGTTTCGATCAGATCGTGCATTTTGGATGTGATCTTGAATATTAAATAATTATTTTTTTTTTAATTCAATAGTGAGGTTTTGGATATTTTGTTGGGTCTCCAAGAATTGACTGCATGATCAAATCCCATGCCTCCATAAATTATTTAATTAGTAATTTTCCTTTTTTATTTATTAATTTATGTGTTAGTGATGCACACATCGACATTTTAAATACAGATATATAGGATATGGTGTCGATATGCATGTAATAATACTATTATCTTTATTTGGAATTGGGGTTTCTATGTCGTAAATTCCTACTATAGTTAGAAAAAAGAAAGTAATTCAAGTTCATTTGAGAGTATGATTTTGGCGAGTAATTATATAAGTTTGTTTATTTCATCTATTATATAATTTAGAGATAATTACATTCACACCTCCTCGACTATGGCTATCCTAACATTTAGAACATTAGTCATTTTCTTGTTTCGAAGTAGATGCTAATGTTTTATTAACTAGACAACAACTTAATCACCTCGCTCATTTCATGTATAGCAAACATGAGTACTAT
Source organism: Verbena officinalis (assembly GCA_958496215.1). NCBI lineage: Eukaryota > Viridiplantae > Streptophyta > Magnoliopsida > Lamiales > Verbenaceae > Verbena > Verbena officinalis. Next base: position 7,789,667 of record OY292385.1, read on the forward strand.
AACAAAAATATTATGGATAATTTAGTCATTTTATAACTTTTCGTTAAGGTTTTTAAGTTTCCGCTAGGGCTAGAAGATCTATCAATAATTTCCAATAATTGAGAGGATGTTGATGTACTTACCCCGATCTAAGTTGAGGGGTGTAAGTGTAATTATCCCTATAATTTAACTACGGTAAGTTTGATGTTCATATTTTTTACGTGTATGTCATGAACTATCAGAAAGTTAAAAACAAAAAATTATAAACAAATTAAGAATAGATTAGCGTCTCCCAAAATAAAATGTGTTTCGTATGATAAATTTTGTGAAAATTATAAAATCTTCTGTCAAAAGAGGTCATCCCACTTTGCATGTCTTCCTCTATCTTCTCTATTTTTATTGGATTTTTTGAAAGTCTATCTTCTCTATTTTTTAAGTTAGGAATGATTTGTTTTTAAGTTCATCTCTTGATCTATCCTTTCTTTTATTATAATTTCAGAAATCTCAGAGAGTTCGCATAAATATTTACACTTTAATCATTATCATCAAAACATTTAATTATTCAAATATTAATAAATTAAATCTTTTTTTTTTTGGTTACAACAAATTAAATCTACACATACAGCATTGATCTGATAGTAATTACCCCACTAACAAATTAATTATTTTATATATATTTTGGTATGAATTACCAGTTCGGGATAATCCTACATTAAGGCCCTTAATCCAGTTTCGGGCTTAGTCACAGTTAAGGCTCTTCACCCCTTCCAACGAATGTGTTTAGTGGGGATCGAACCTGAAACTCTTCCCACAAACTCAGTCTGTATTGCCAACTGAGCCACCACGTTGGTATTATATATATATAATAAAGTCTATTTATAAAGTGTTAAAACACTATAACTACTTTTGGATCTTCCTAATATTTTGGTATGCTAATTTTAGTTTTTTTTTTTAAAAATTTTAAAATATAACTACCACTTCTCTCACATGTTTATTCATTTTATCTTCTTTATTTTTTTTCTTCTTTCTTTCTCTACTTTCATTGATTTATTATTTACTCTCAAACGGGTAGGAAGAGTCTCACAACTAAGTGGTGCGATTCGACTCGATCCATCTAAATAAACTTAAGAACAAAAAACAAATATGCGACTAAAACTCAATTCATATTTTGAAAGGGAGTGTAGAAGTATAACTAGACAATGTTTTTATTGTGTAAATTATAAAACTTGAAAACAAAAAATATCATTGGTTCTATGGTGTAGTGGTTAGCACTCTGGACTTTGAATCCAGCGACCTGGGTTCGACTCCCGGTAGGACCTTTTTTTTTAATTCATTTTGGGTTTATCCCAAATCTTGGGGAATATTAGGGTTAAAACATTTGAACGATTTATGTTTTTGATTTCCCCACATAAGTTTTTACAAAACATTATTTGAAAATTAAAGAAGTTACAATTTAAAAGATGTGGGAATTAATTACAATTTGTAGGAGGTATAATATATATATATTTTTTGCTATCTACATTTTGTATGTGCAAGGACGTCGACTCTTATGAGATTGATTGATTGGAGACTATTTCTTCAAGGATGATGGAAGCAAAATATACGAAATGGTGGTTCTCTAATGAAACTTGATCTAAGATGGTTTTTTGCATTTACATTGTTCATATGATAAAGTATAAAAACTCGCAAACTCAGGATTTCAAATTTCTTTATCTCGCGCATGCCTAACTTGACTAACCCTCGTCACAACTATTGTCGTCCCTAGCTCTTGGTGTGCATCAACTCAGTCGATCTCCCAGTCCCAGGGTTGGTTGATGTAATTTTGACAATCTTGGATAATGAGACATAAAGGGTGGGAATCAATCGGAAAAAGCGTAACATGAACCAAATTCATGACGGACGACCGGCCACCATGCAATCCACCTCAATTTCGATGTGAGTAATGCGTCTATTTCAAGCAATCCTAAGACCTGGTCCCTACCTGAGAGGCCTAGTAGCTCCACGGTGATGATAGTCACATTACCTAACTTCATAGAAAACTCAGGGAAATATCCATCGATCGTGCTCATCACGAATCAAGCCACCTGCGGCAGCCGCGCCTTAGTTACAATGTAGAAACTCTACTACATATTCAGTTTGACGAATTACCCAAACCCCCGAGATTTATAGCATTTTTGAAAAACATCCTGAAACCTTACCTTTACACCCCTGTGTGGGGGTGAATCTTACAGGAGGGTATTTGTAAGATTTTAAGTTCATAACGGTGTTTTGGAAAATCAACCGAAAAGTGAAAGTATGCCGGCCACATTTCCCCGGCCCACGAGTTTAGAGATGATATTGACGGTGATCTTGTGGTGCTCGTCGATGTTGTTATTCCTTAATTAGCCTTCCAAATATCCCAAGAAGAAGCAATAAACATAAAGTGCCAGGGGCAACCAGGGAGCAGAATATATCCATTCATATATAGCAAACTGTAATTCGAAATCTTTGGGTCAAGGAAAAGGAAAATGATAGACAAAACTATTTATGTCAAAACATAAAATATGAGCCCAATCCGAAATCTTTGGTCCCAAAGACTAAGAAAATTACTATTTTGGACTCAACATCGGTTCTATGGTGTGGTTAGCACTATGGACTTTGAATCCAGCGACCTGGATTCGACTCCCGGTAGGACCTTTTTTCAAAAACCCAAATTATGTGGGCTTTGAATTTTTTTAGTAAAAGCCCAACCCAATGTAAGCCAAGTTTTAACTGAAAAGGAGACGATATTAGCCCAATCCAAAACTATTGGGCTTAGCCGCTGCTCATGAAACATATGACTCGGGAAAGTCGCCCTTAATTAATCCTTAATATTTGAATCTGAAAAAAAATCGAACGGAAAACAAAAGAAAATACTAAATTATTCATTTTATCGAAAAAATTAAAACTATATAATATTTGTGCCCCTAATGGGTACGTGCACCCGAATCCCGATAGACATAAATGGCAATCTAAACGTATGAATCAGTCCTTGAGATTGAGCTAATAAAAAAAATGGAATTTGTATGCCATTATTTAATATTGGTAATTGACAAGCTACCAAACGGCCCAAAGAAAACTAACACTTCCATATGTTATTCAATTCACGACCACTTCTAAAAGTGATACTCTATTGTATTGTGTCGTATCGTACACTTATCTAATATAAAATATTAAAAAAAAATTCAATGTTATCGAGTCTGTATCGCCCTATCCATTCACGTAATTATATTAGCAGATGGTTGTATGTTTCATGCTAGTGCTCTAAAATCCAGGATGACATCAAGATGAAAGAGTAAAATATGACCAATAATTGCTACTAAGGTCAAATATCAAGCAAAATATTTACATGTACATGTGTCAATAATATTTTAATTACTTAGTTATTTATTTGTTTGTTTCTTTAATAAATTTAGACAGCTCAGGTTTGCTGTTGGAAGTTGAAACTTGTTATGACACATGCACAATTTTGTAAGTTGTATGACTTTTCTTGCTTTTCCATTTTGATCAATTATATAAAAGTCTGCAAGAAAAAAAAAATGTAGAAAAATAAATAAGGAAAGAGGAGGGCCCCTTTTCTAGCCATATCGGAATGTATATAAAGGGATAATTACATGAATTCTGAAACCATCGAAACCTTGAAACTTTATAAATATTTTCATTAAAATATAAAAATATATATATAATATTCCTAAAAATACTCTCTCCTAGTGTGAGTGTAAGATTACAAGATCCCGATAATGAAATTATAAGAGACATAAACGTTGGGGTTTTTGTGTAATTAGACCAAAATATATATATTAATGTGATGTGGCATGAATAATTTTTCATTTTCAAAACTATGCTTCTTTAATTTTAAGTTGTGTCCAAGTACAAGTTATAATTCACAAAACTGCACCTTATTAGGTAAGGACATAGCCAAACATGTCCCAACAAATATAATCTTTTCAAAGTCAATTTATGCTCTCGGACACACGTCAACTTCTTTGTAGCATAACGACTAATAATCATGGAGGTAAGAAAAACATTGGATATCGAATAATATCTGATATATTAAAGTTTAATTGATTTAATGGGATTGAGCCATGAAATTTCTTAAATAAAATTTAGGATTTAAATTTTAATTTATATATAGAATAACTGGATTGAGATGATTTCACTTAAATTACTCCGAAATTGAACTCTATCCACAAGCCATTTATTGATCGAACCAAGAATAGATCTTGTCCGTCTCGATGAATTACTATCCTTGGAATACAATATGTGATAGATCCAAGAATATTATAACCAAGAGAAAATATGATAATAAACATAGTTCTAATTTCGTTAGAAGCCACAACTTTCTACCTAACACGATAACTCAATACGATTCAACACTATATTATTGGGTTTAGATTATGACTTATTGAGTTGGGCGGATCGGTACTATAAGAAACACAAAATTTTTGGGTGGATTTGAATTGGGTTGCGGATTACACAATAAACACGAACTCAACGAACTCAACCCAATTACCGCCTTACCAAGAATTGAATATTCACCAACAAAATCAAAATTTATTTATATAATTACATTAAAGAGTATAGGTTTTGGCGTATATCATAATTAACTTATGTTATTAATTAGTCTTAAAAATCATTTTCATCTTCCTCATGTGGGTAGATACCTTGGAAAAGATTGGAGTCCAAGCAAAATTTAGAACAATTGAAAGCCTGTTTGTATGGGTTTCTGCCTTTCTTGTTACCTGATAATTGTTTGCCAGTGATCAATTGTATAAAATGAAAAAAGAAAGAGATATATACAATTTGACCCATGAAATTTTCATTATTAAAATTTATCCACTAGACATACCAAAATAAACTATTATTATGATTAGCCACCACTAGGGTTGAGAATTAGTCAGAGTGCCCAAATTAACGAATAAGTCATACTCATACCACAAGTTGGGTCAATAAGCATTATTTTATTCCAAAATTCTCTAATTGTAGAAAATTATAATTTAATATCAATTTGAGGTTTTATATATATTATTAAAATGTTATAAAAGTAATTGTTTTTTTCTTTTTTCATAAAAGTAATTGGTTAAATTCTTGACTAAAGGAGTGTGAAAAGATTGAATATTTGGTAAAGAATAATGGCTTTTATGTTTGGAATTGGAATTTACATAACCTTGTGGTATTCGTGTGAATATAATATAAACTAGTGCAAATTACATCTAGTATCCCTTGGGTTTGCCTATTTATAATTTAGTTCTTGTATTTTTAAAAATTATAAAAAAATCCTTACGTATTTTACTTAATTACAAAAAAAATCCTAAAATACTATCCAACATGATGCGAAAAAACGCAAATAAATAACCTATTTCAGGAAAGGTTTTTGTATTTAGCTAAATTATTAAGGAGTTTTTTGCAATTTTTAAAAATTAGAAAAACTAAATTGTAATTAGGATAAAATTTAAGGATTGCAGATGTAATTCGCTTCTAAACTAAAGGTTAAAATGTCCAACTGCCTAATCTTTTCCTCTAAAAATCAGTAGAATTGTCATTTGCTCCCCCAAAAATTTTGGATACTAATTCTGTGGTCCCCTCGCCTGCCGGCGGAGTTGATCGCCGGGAACTGGCGCGATCATCCACGCAGCTGTCGTCACCGGTCCAAGTAGTCTTAACTCATACACCGACCGATACACGGAACCACAATTTGATGTAAACGAACGACTTAGTAATATGGTGTTCGACTATTCATTACATTAATGCCTTTTAACTTCCATTCTCTGCCCTCTTCGCTGACTTTGCCTACTCCCATTAATTATTCTCTCACTATCATTTCATTTTGGTGTTTTTCTAGAGAGAGAAAGAGAGGTTGAATTTTGTGACAAAAGAAAGTTATACCAGAGACAGCGATGAATTCAGTGGCGCCGTCGGACTCCCAGGATGGCGCGGCGGAGATGGTCCGGACGTACAAGGCTTGGGAAGCCAGTAATGTAACTCCGATAACCCTTTTTTCTTTTACGACAGAATCTTCATGGGTTCTAGTAATTTGGGGGAAAAAGTTATTTAGTTTGAGGTTTAAGAGATTTTATTCAGGGTCTTGATTATGATTCGAACTTTTCTTTGAGCACTTTTTGGATTTTGTATTTGTAGCTTTATGGGTGAATCATGATCTAGAAATGTGATTATGGCTTTTGTATTAGTTTCGATATGGTCAAATTTAAGGCTTTTTAGAGGAAATTTAGGGAATAAATAAATCAAAGCGGCTCTCGATTAATCATTATATTTCTCTGAAAATTAGTTTTTTGTCATCTCTCTGAAGCATATGGATTAAGTTACTTTTCTTGAAGATTGGATTAAGTTACTTTCGTGTATCTAGAATATGCTCATGACCCGTAATTGATTTCCCTTTATGCATAGAACATTTGATGATTAATATCAATAAAATTCTTAGAAAGAAAGTTTATGCTCTGATTATATAAGTTTTCAGAACTGTTTGATTATGGTACTGTGTATGCAAATTTTGCAGAAAATTTTCACCTTTCGTTCTCTATGTGTCTTGATGAGAATGCCATATAGCATTGTTATCAGTATTTCTAAAATTAATAATTTGTTGATTTTGTTTGCAGAAATTTTGTCTTGGAGGAAGGTTCGTATTCGGGCCTGATGCACGATCAGTCTTTCTTACAATATTTCTTATAGTTGCTCCTGCTGCCGTTTTCTGCGTGTATGTTGCAAGAAAACTGATGGATGAATTTTCTGGAAATTGGGGGATTGCAATAATGGTGGTATTTATTGTTTTCACACTATATGTAAGTTCTATTATCTTCTTTGAAGTTTTTTACCTTCATTTCGAATAGTTTAGACAAGATTAATATTTCTCTGTTCTTTCTGATTTTGAAAATTTTGAAGTTGCTAACTAAGTTTTTAGTTAATGCTAACAATTTGTCATTGGTATTTTGACTCGTCTATCTTTCCTTTTCTCGAAATAGCTTGTCGCTGAGTTATAAGAATCTTAATATGAACCACCACTAAATTATGATAGTATAAAGCATTTGAGTAGATTTAGGTGAATTTGACTACTTGATTAGAAAAGTTTTCAGAAAGTGTTTTTTCTAAGTATTCCATGTAAAAATCGTGATACAAGAAGTGAGTTGTGTGGACTGTGGAGAAACTAGAAACATATTAAAATTACTCACAGCAGAATAATTTATGTTTTACTCAAGTGGGATACACTGTAAATTATTAAAAAAAAGAAGAAAGGTGGATAGTTTCTGAAATATAGTGGTAACTCTACCAAAGTGAAAGCCTATTGCAACCTTGAACTGTTCTAATAAAATAAGTAAAGGTGTGTTTGCAACTCTACTACTTTTGGAGAAAGTTAAAACAAAAGTTGAAGTTGTAAAAAAGTGAGTAGTGCAAGGAGTGATTGGAAGAAAAAAAAGGAGTGGAGTGTTTGGGAAAAAAAAGTTAAAAACACTCTTATTACTCTCAAGAAACTTTCATTTATTTATGAAAATAACCTAAAAGCTAGAAACAGAAGCCAAAAGTAGGTCCTTAGGTGCTTCAAGATTCTTGCTTATTTCTGGTTAAATTAAGTGGAAGTTGGGAGTATTTGGAAGAACAAAGTGCTGAAAAAAAGCCAAAAGCAGAAAAGTGCTTTTTTTTAAAGTTTGCAAACACTACCTAAGTAAGCTTACTTTCTACATTATATGTATTAAGGATTCAAAAGAATGAGCATAAATTAATATACTATGCTTTTTCAGGTATTAGTGCTTCTTCTATTAACTTCCGGAAGGGATCCTGGTATTATTCCTCGCAATGCTCACCCTCCAGAGCCAGAATCTTATGAAAATAGTACAGAATTTGGGTCCACTTTAACTCCTCGCTTGCCCAGGACAAAAGATGTTGTAATAAATGGAATAACTGTGAAAGTCAAATATTGTGACACTTGTATGCTATATAGACCTCCACGTTGTTCTCATTGTTCAATTTGTGATAACTGTGTGGAACGATTCGACCATCATTGCCCTTGGGTCGGACAGTGCATTGGACTTGTAAGTATTTTAAGTATTAGTTGAATTACATCTACTACCCTTGAGGTCTGAGCTAATTACAATTTAGTCCTATTTTCAAAGTTACAAAATACCTCGTACATTTCACTTTAATGCAAAAGACACCCTGAAATAGGCTGATTACTTTTTTGTAATTTCTGAAATGAAAGAGAATAATTTATAATTACATCAAACCTCGGAGGTAGTTGATGTAAATTTCCCTATATGCAAAATGATGTGGTGTTTTTGAGGTATTTATACTGTTTCTTGATTTTGGGTGCAGAGGAACTATCGGTTCTTTTTCATGTTTGTGTTTTCAACGACGCTTCTATGCTTATATGTTCATGGGTTTTGCTGGGTCTATGTTACGAGGATAATGGATAGTGAGAATAGCTCAATATGGAAAGCAATGGTGAAAACGCCTGCATCCATTGTGCTTATTATTTATACTTTTCTAGCACTTTGGTTTGTGGGAGGGCTTTCGATATTCCATCTCTATCTCATCAGTACAAACCAGGTAACAAGATGATTGTTAGATTTCTATTTCGTTTAATATCATCTGTTTGTGAATTTGATACTTTGCTATGTTGAAATTTGAATGACAAGCAGAATAAAGTTTATTGAGGTCTTTCAAAAAATAGTCTTGATTATTTTCGTAAATAAACTTTTGAGAAGTTTGGAATCTCTTCGTGGTGTTTGGCTGAACATATAAGCTCTTTAAAACATTTTATTACCTGTGTTCAAGTGTTTATAAGAAAGTTGTTGCAGAGTGTTTGTTAATTTTTTTTATAGAAAGAGCTTATAAGCTCTTTTAAAGTAAGCTGGAAGCACCGAAGGACCAACTTCTAGCTTCTAGGTTTTTCTCATTAATAAGTTGAAGTTTGACTAGAGTAGTAACAAAAGTGCTTCTCAACTTCTTCTCCTAGACATTCACTTTTTTTTTTTTTTTAGTTTTTCACTTTCCTCCCATAAACTTGCTTTTACTACTCCGATGTTTTACAACTTTAATAACTTCCATATTTCCTTCTCCAAAAGCAAAAGCCCATGCAAACACCCACTATAAACTCCAAAAACATCTTATATGATGTGAGAGCTTATAAGCTCTAAAATCATCTTGGCCAAACACCCTCTAAAGCTATATTATGAATAAGCCACTAGAATCTGTTAAAAGTTTGTTACTGTGATATGTCTAGTCTAAATAGCTTCCAACATCGGCTTGTTTCTTGCTTGCAGACAACTTATGAGAATTTTAGGTATCAATACAACGGTCGGGACAACCCCTACAACAAGGGAATAGTTAGAAACTTCATGGAAGTATTCTGCACAAGTATTGCTACATCCAAGAACAATTTCCGGGCTAAGGTGCAGAAAAAATCAGTGATGCCATCTCAATTTGTTGGTTCTAGTTTTGGTAGCACAAATGTGGTAAATATGAAAGGAGGAGGGATAGGGAAGTCATCGATACAGGATGGAAATGTCCATGCTGCCCTTGCGATAGGGTCGCACCGAATCACTCTTTCAAATGGTGATAACATAACATAATATCAGCAATAGCAATTGATGATGTAAAGTGAAACATGGTGTAGAGAGCAAGGAGAGATGAAAAGGGAAAGAAAGAAAAGAAATGTGTGTATATGTAGTTCATTTGAGAGAATCTGATTTTGCAATTCTTCAAAATTTAAAGTGTGCCTATGGTTTTTGGTTTTGTTTCAAATTTTAGCCTCTCCCCAAAATTGGAGAATCATATGTGATGCAAGGATTAGACATCGCATATGTGTCAAATGATTATGTTATATTTAATATTTATTTACTTAGTAAAAATACTAATAATATATATATATATATATATATATATATATATATATGTATGTATGTATGTATTAAAATAAAAGGTTGAATGAAGTGTGGCCAGTTATATAGATATATATTGGCCCTACAAGTGGTTTTCACTCGAAGTACCATGATGTAAGTAGCTCCTAAGCTTCTCTCGGTGCTCCAGCTTATAAGATGTTTTTGAAGCTTATAAATTTTTATATCTTATTTTAAAAAGAATCTGTTAAAGTGTTTGGATTAGACAAGATTTGATAGTTTGTAGGATATTATGGTGCCTTACAATTTGTAATTGTGTTTAGTGAAAATTAGAACAAGTAAGCAAGTAAAATAATAGAATATTGAAAGAAAATGTAGTATTTTGTCATTTTAATATTTAAATTTAGATAGCTTATAAGCTTTTTTTTTTTTTTTTTGAAAGTTAGATAGCTTATAAGCTGTTTCATAAAAACATTGGCATGGCTTACTCTATATTTTTTTTTAGAAAGTGGCTTACTCTTTTTGTTAGTTTTGGCAAGCTCCAAACAACTTGTTCATAAAGCTTATCAAGCTCACTTACTACAAAAATTACCAAACACTTTGAAGCTACTTCGAAGGTTTTCAAGCTTGTAAGCTCATTTACTACAAAAATTACCAAACACTTTGAATATTCTGATTTCTGAACCCTAATATCGAATTACCAAACACTTTGAAGGCTCTCATAAGCTGTTCTACAATGATTAAAACTTAGAAGCTCAACCAAACACCCTGTAGTCTCCAAATGAAACAATTATTTATCAATTTCATAGAACCTCAAAAAATTGAGGATATCAGTGACTGAATGTGGCAACCAAGAGCATCATATGCATTTACAGGCATCCAACGAAATGATTTAAAACTATTGTTTCAGGAACAAAAAACTCATTGAAGATTTTATAATTTGGATCGTACACTTTCTCCTAATGCAAGGAACAACTAGAGTAACTCCAATTTTGATACTAGTACACTTTTGATCAGATCTCAAAAATCTTAAAAGACCCCAAAAGCCGACTTCATTGCTGGAGACGTTTCATGATGAGAAGAGACATATCCATGTAGCGTTGAGCACAGTTTGTGAGACAGTTAGTTTCACTTGAACTGAACTTGCTTCCAGGAGTTCCAGTGATGCATTTGTCCCAGCAAGCTGCTGTAAGCTTTCCAATCATTTCATTCACCATAGCTTTTTGTTTTTCTTGCTGAAAAGATTCGGACAGGGAAAAATGTCAAGAAGAAGCCCTTTGCAAGCAAAATTGATAGAGAATCAACACATAATTCTCCACTGCTCTAGTATGTGCTTTCTCAAATACCATGATAAGTTAATGAACTGAATGACTTGAACAAATTATACTAATTGATTATCCTTAGCAGTTAGCACAAACGAGGATGTTCTAAGAAAAATGAAAGAACAGTGTGGAACATAAAGATTTTCAAATGTGAACCAATCTATGGCAATTTCATTTCATATCAACCCAATAATACGTAATAAGCTCTAGCATCTTTACAGCTTATACGAAAGAACACATTATACATCACAACAAATAGACCATCAATTGAAGGGAAAGTAAATCTCGGCATTCAATTAATTTAACATTGCCACAGAAACCATAAAGGAAAATCTTCAACAGTAAGTACTTTTAACTCTTTAAGTCGATGATAATCTATATTAGCAATATTGGAGATCCATATAGGAAATATAAAGCAGAAGTGAATTGAGAGAAGTTTTCCAGCGTGCAAACACTATTCGAGACGTTAATATATTCAGCTTCGCTGATTCATACTGGATAACTGTAACATCTCAAAGTTTTTCTAATCAGAAAGTGTTGCCGTGGAAGCAAAAACCATTAGGAGCTAAATCTAAACTACTAATCCTAAGTTCACAACAATTGGATTGCTGATGGAACAGAAAAAAAAAAAATCTTTAATAGTAAAAGGCTCATTCTACAGACCCTAATTATTAGCTCATAGTCTTATTAGTTCCTCTTAACAAAATAATTTACAGTATTTCGCAGTTCGTAAAAACAATAAAATAAAAATTAATTCCTCAACATGAGTCTAAGCGACTCCATCCTTAAATCGAAGAACATCAAATCAGGTCCGAATTCACATAAACATCTGCAACAGTAAAAACCGGACACATATACCGAAAAACAGTTAGATTACTTACATTCAAGAAGTTCTGCAATTCAGGGGAGTTGAGCGCTGAAGGATCCATTGAAGACGGAGAGAATTTCTTCTGATTAAGAACTTCGAATTGAAAAGCTATAAAAACCCTAGCAAAAACCCTCTCAACAGCGGCTGAGAAAATGGAAGATTTGTATCAGATACGTTGGTCCGTACCAGATAGCAGATTAGTGAATATATGGGCTTGGGCTAAAAATAATAAAATTCTAAAAAATGGGCCAGCCCATCTAGAAATTAGATGAACTCTAAATATGAACAGACTAATTTAATCTTGATTTTAAACTGTGATTATTAAAACAATTGTGCCCCTCATGTGTCATGCCGAACACTATATTCAACACCTCTGTGGTGATAAATATCAAAAAAAAAATTTATGTCTTTATATTCGTGTTGTGTCGTGTAAGTATCATCGTATCCGTGTTCATGCATCGAATTAGGTTTTAATATTTGAGGTCTTAATTGAAATCCCATAAATGTATAAATTAAGTATTATATATATTACCATCACTGTTAAGGTTTCTATAATTGTTAATTGATTAAGTATTTAAATAGTCGGTAGTATCTTAACGTACTAAAGTAGTTGTACCTTTAAACAAAAACTTTAATGAAAAGGGAAATGTTCGAATTGGTCTATAATAATGTAATACAATGAGGAAATCTTTATTGAACAACTACTAAAAGATATATCAAGTAAGAGTCAAAAGGCATCAAAGTTATTGGTTTCTATTTAACTTAAACACTAAGCAATATTTGATTTTCAAGTATTTGAGATTTAAAAAAAAAAGTTCTTACCAAAAATATAGTTATATGCCCACTCATCAGTTAAAATGACTGAATCTATCTTCTATTATTCAAAAAGAATTTTAATTCACCAAGAATAAGGAATAGCATTTTTATTTTTATTCTTGCCTTAATGCACTCAATATTCAAATTTAAGTAGAGTAGGGCTACTAAAATGTATACTTTCCATAACATAAAATTAATTGTATTGAGGAAATTAATTATTTGAAAATTTTACGTATATTATTCGTAAATGTAATTACAATTCAAACGCTTTTTCATAAATTACGCATACAAAATCCCTTGATGTTTCATTTTTTCACAAAATGAGACCAAATTTATGAAAAACATCCCAAAGAGAGGCTTTTGTCAGCTCAATGAGACTTCAAACTATATTGATTCAGCTCCAAGGTTGATACATTGTTAGAGATGATCAGGCTCCTAATGGTGTAAATACAACTAAAATTCAATGAAGATTTTATGTGAATAATAAAATTTAAAAGTTAATTTTTTTAATTCCTTGAATCAGATAGACTAATTAATAACTACATTAATTCTGAGTAATATATATATATATATGTATATGTGAAGTAAATCTTCAAAATTATTAATATCAAGGAAAAGGAATATTTCATTAATTCTTGCAATAGACAAATTGCATTAATACACAAATATGTAAGTGTGTGTGTTTGTTATTTATTTTTCGAACTATATATATTGAAATTTAATAATTATAAGAGGATCGGAAGAAAAGCTACTTCTTCTTGATGAAGGAAAGAACATAGCTACCCACTCTCCATTTCTAAGTCAAATCCCTCTTATATATATCATCTTTTGAGGGGATTTTAACTTTTGCAAAAAGTAGAAATCTTTTCATTCTTTCTTTTAATTTACTTTCACCAAATTATTCAAAATGAACCAACAAAAGAAGGCATCAGATTTCACTCTTTCGATGTCAGACATCCATAATTTAAAGTCATCACACAATTTATAATTAATAAATCTATATCTATATTTAAAATTAAAAGCACTTAATTATTAGTTTAATTTTCATAATTCATTAATATTCGAAATCCATTAATATTAATATATATATATATATATATATATGTCTTGCTTAAGTTGACAGCATGAAAAAGCAGAAATACAGAATCATTGCATCTCTATATATAAAGAGCTCCAACCAGTGAACATTCCATGCAACTTGAGATTCTCTCTCTCTCTCTCTCTCTCTGATCTCTCTCCAGATCCTCTCTCTCTCTGAAGTCTGATCATGGACAAGCTGAACTTTGTTAGAGATGGAGGGAGCAAATTACCACCTGGATTTCGATTCGAGCCCACCGACGAAGAGATTGTTTTCATGTACTTAGCACGTAAAATATTTTCCTACACTTTACCTGCTCTAGTTATTCCAGAAATCAACAATATCTTCAGCTTCGATCCCTGGGAACTTCCAGGTAATTAATTAATTAATTAATTCTCTCTAATCTTTGATCAGCATTAATCAACTTTACTAATTTATTACTACATAGTTCCTCAATTTTCAATAATTTGATTTATATATATTCAGGTAACTCAGACCAGGAGAGGTATTTTTTCAGCAACAAGGAAGCAAATCATAGGACTAATCGAGCAACTATTTCTGGATATTGGAAGGCAAATGGTTCAGTAAAACGAATAATTTCATCAAAAATGAAACCAATGATAGGTATCAGAAAGTCATTTGTGTTCCACAAGTGGAAAAATGGCCGTGCTCGTACAACTGATTGGATCATGCATGAATACTACATTGCCCTCTCAGAAAATAATACTTCTCCAAACAATATTCAGGTAATTATTAATCTTTTTTTAAAAAAAATATATTTATTTTTTTCGTTGTCATTATAAATGCATGCAGTTAATTATAATATAAGGTTATTAATTAATTAATTGCATTTTATTTATTTTTAAAATGTAGGGTTCGAATTTGGTTCGGGTTGGAGACTGGACTCTGTGTAGGGTTTTCATGAAGAAAACAAATACTGGTATCATTCCACAAGTTGATTATAATACGAGTGATACGGATTCTTCATGTGCTTCATCTTCTTCTCCAAATTCTGATCATTTTGGTAGTCTCAATGATGAGGTTTCTTCAGGTTTTGCTAATAGTGAAACTAATTATAAATAGTCTGGCCTGATTTTTTTTTAATTATGTAACATATATATATATATATATATATATATATTATTCTTCATCTCATTGTTAATTAATGAATGAAAGTTCTCATTTGTTCATGTAATTTGGTCCTGATTAATTAAATAGCTTCTTTTGGATTTTTCCTATTATTTTTCATATTAATTAGAGCGAATTACATATAGGTCCCTGATATTTACCATATTTATATTTAAGTCCACTTAGATGCGTTTATTATACATTCAGATCCCTGGACTAGTGTACATTTGGTCAAAGCTAGTTAACATAAAATGTGAGTTCCTAGATGTAAGCGATATCTAAGATCATTTATTTTAATTTATATTGTATATATTTAGGTCTCGTCACCAATTTAGAAATGAATACTGACCAATTTAGGAATCTACATGTAAAAATGTTAATCAATTTAGAGACTTATATGTAACAAACACATCTAAATAAACTTAAATATAAATATTACAAATATCAGGGACCAAAATGTAATTTGCCCTATTAATTCGAAATTTGGCTCTTATATATGTTTGCAGTAACTTCACATATATAAAATTTTGTGTTATTATTCCCAAGTGATACGCTAATTAGCTCACAATCCTCTGGGTAAATTCGTTGAAATTATAAATTGAAATTTTGATTTATTTTATCATTTTCAAAGCACTTTAATGTACTTTTTGGTGAAAAACTAATTAAATAAGATTTCTGATGCAACTTATTACATATTAAAAATTATTTTACATATTACGGCACATGAATTATTTCATAGTACAAAATAAAAAAATACATTTCAAACGCGAGTACAACAAACGGATAAGTTAATGTCGTTTGTGCTTTAAGAAAATACATAATCTTTTTTAACGATATATTACCACTAATTCGTGAGAAAAGCCCTCCTAGCCAATTACCAACAAAATTCAGATAATTCACAAAAAAAAAATTACCAAACATTTTCACTACCAAACTTCAGCTGTTCATCCTCCTGAATAATAGCATATACGTACACACCACTCAATTTTGACCTAATTAAACTTCAACAAAGGTCATAAAAAAAGTCAAAATTTTTATCTATAACTAATCCAAAAATTACTAATACTACTAAACCTGGACCTTAATTTTCAAATCGTTTTAGTTTTTGTTTTTCAAAAATCCTCCATTTCAGCTTTATGTTTTTTCTTTTCCGCACATATATATGTGCAAAATTAAACTCGCGCAATAATTGAAATATAATAATTAAATTAATAATGGGGTGCGGCTTCTCACGGTTTGACGGCCACGGCGTGGCGTTTCCGGCCAAGCTCCGGCCACTATATTTTCTCCAAGAAATGAAGGTTCACAAGAGCAAACGGCCCGTCAAAAATTCCATTTCTACCCCTTCGAAAAAACTGCTGCTTTTGCATGCAGAAAAGCAGCAGCTAGATTACGACGATGACAAATATTCTTTCGCTTCATGTACAAGTCCCTGGAGAATTAGTCATGATCATATTGAGGAAAGCTTAAGAGGAGAGGGGCAAAATGGTCAGAAAGAGAGCAAGATTGATGCCATTAATGAGGATCTTAAGGCAGCTGAGATTGAGGATGAATTTGTCGACGCAAGTAACCCCGAGGATGATGATGATGATGATGAGAGAATGATTGGGCATGATTGTGGGTTCATTGGATCACCCAGTTTTCGAGTTTATTGTGAGGATAATAGAAAAGATGATGATGATCAATTTCATGATGCAGGTAATGTTTTAATTTCTATATATATATATATGTGTGTGTGTGTAAAAATTATTTTAATTCGATAGTCCCTTAAGGTATCAGAAATAACGAAGAAGTCCCTGACATTTCAGTCCGTTTGTAATTTTTTCCTTGCGATAGGATTCGTTAGTGTTTCAAAAATACCCTCGATCACTTATTTCTCTCCTGTATTTCAGTTTACGAGAGAAAAATACCCCTTCGCGAGTACTATTTTTGTTATTTTAGTCAAATTATAGGGATTATTTTGTAATTATTTGAAAGATAAGGACTTTTTTGTAAGATTTTCTTTTTCCAAATACCGTGAGGGACGATTTTATAATTTACCCAAATCTCGAGATGGTAAATGTAATATTTGATTATCACGTGTATTGAAATAAATGTATATGATAATAATTAAGTTTATATCAATTGTTGTAAATGCAGGCGATGATCATGAAGATATCCCGGAAAGTACAGTTACCAGTGTTGATACTATATCATCAGAGGTAAAAAAAAAAAAAAAGATTACAGCAAATATAGCATGCGAATTTACATCTACAATCCTGATATTTGTTTCTATTATAATTTAGTCCCTCTATTTCTACCTATTACAAAAAAACTCCAAAATATAGTACTGATTAGTCAGTATTTTTTTTAATTTCTAAAAATAGATAGACGAAATTCTAATTAGATTGTATCAATTAAGTGAATTATTTGTTTTTAATTTGTTGTGCAGATGAAATCAGTTGATGAGGAGAAAGTAAGGAAGAAGAGAGGAAAATGTTTTCCCAAGAATAGTTTAAGAAAGGTGTTGCCAAAGGTATTGAGTGGAAGATCTTCATCCCGTTCGAGCAATCAAACTCAAAGTAAAAAATGAACAAAATAATTAAAAAATGTCCAAGTCCTCTGTCAAAAAATAAAAGATAGAAGAGAAAATGTGATCATAGCTAGCACCTGAAAATTTTTCTAGCTAAATCTTTTGAATATCTTCTACGGGTAGATCCATTTGTTTTTTTTTTTTTTGGGATATATATATATAGTAATTTCATGTAATATTATTACATGGACTTACAGTCTTAATGTGTAAATGTCAAATCATATCCAATATATGTAGTCCCAGTGGTTACTTGCATCAGATTTTTAAGGTTGGTTTTTATCTTTTGCTTGTGTTTTTGTTGCTTGATTTGCCTTTTAGCTCTGATGCATGTACGGATTGATATGTTCAAAAAGATCACTGTATTATGTTATATCGTGTCAGATGTCATATTCGATATTTCTATAGTGATAAATGTCACAAAAATCATATTACCATGCCCGTGTCCAAACATCACGGAAAGTAAGAAAATGTGAGTCATATCCACTACAAAATCTAAATTGACATAAATAATTGGGATATTTGATGATAACTTAAGAGTTTGACGTGATTTGTGTATTACAATTGTCTAATTTTTATTTTTGTGAGATTTGAAATCAGTTTCGACATATTTTTTTTTAGATTATTTTTGATTAACTTAAATTTTCAATTTATGTTGATTTTCCCTTCGATTTTCTAATTCATTGCAACTATACTTGATAATTATCACGTCATGCTCTTTAAGATTATAATTCTCATGATTTATGAATTAGCTTTGGTAGCAAAGAGTTATGATTTTTTACGCATAAATTGAAATGAAGTTAATTATCGAGAATTGAAGAAATAAATTCATACACAGAATAATTTAAGGAAATGTTTCTTTAATTTCGTCGAAAAATACATACAAGGGGTTTTAATTGCACAAAAGTAGAAAAATGGGCTTGCAAAATGCATAAAAACAAAACTAAGGATAGCTTTCACAAATTAAAAATTTTCCGGTCTTTTTTTCTGAATTTTAAAAACTATGCTGAGTAAAATAACATTTCCTTAGATTCTAGGTATAAGAAAATAAAGTAAATAAATATTTAGTTGTAAATCAAACATATTTTGTATTCCTATAAACCAAATGCATCGCAATCTTGTACTTCCTAACTCAAGGTACAATAACGCAAAGCATCAAGACAAGCAGTATTAAATAATTAATTGCTCATCGACCAAACAAAAAAAATTAATTGCTCTGTCCATCTTCATCGGTTCACCAAACAAAGAAACACAAAAGGAGAAAAGCAGTAAAACAATCTACCATCCACATCTCTACTCAGAGAGTACAAACCAACCGGAAACCAGGTTAATTTTCCACTAATTTATTCGGTTTATCTCCTTTTACTTGTAGCTGGGTCTTTAAAAGGTATTGCTAGGTGTTTCAGTTGGTATTTGAAATGGATTTTTCTGTTTCAGATTTGATCTCAAAATGATATTTGGTTAGTATAAATACTGGGGATGTATGTAAATATCTTCTATATTCTGTAATTTGATGTTTATCAGGATTTGGTGAGAAGAGAGGAAAAAACAATGTTGGGGATTATAAGGCAAAGAGCGGCCTGCAAAAGCAATCATGTTTCGGTTTGTTTATTATATTTGATTTTTGGCTTTATTTTGGATATGCAACCGTTTTTATTTATGCATTTCTTTCTTTTTTGCTTGAAAGAGTTTGGAGCAAGGAATTCGAGCTATTACATTGAGGGCATTTTCTTCCTCTTCCAAGGAGGTATGAGTGTGTCATATAGTTCGAATTGTTCGTTCGATGAAGTATTGATGTTTGGATGGTGAAAATCAGTTGAAATCTTTATGTTTCTATTTGCCACTTTACAGCAAATGACAGTGCGTGATGCATTAAATTCAGCACTTGATGAAGAAATGTCTGCTGATCCCAAAGTTTTCTTGATGGGTGAAGAGGTATCATGGTTGTTCAATTCAATTCGGGTTTATGAGAGTTTTGTTGGTTTGTTCTTTTCTGGTTTCATGACAATGGTTAGCTAATTTAGTTCTGTCATACAGGTTGGTGAGTATCAGGGTGCATATAAGGTGAGTGCAAGTTCAATTATTATATCATGCATTTAGTGGAAATCTTTGTGTTATAAGCTAATTTATTGAATTACTACATCATATGCTAGATCACCAAAGGGCTTCTGGATAAATACGGTCCTAATAGAGTTGTTGATACGCCTATTACCGAGGTTGGCATTTCTTATGTACCTGGTTATTTGTTTCAATGGATTGAATGGGGTGGTAAACTTTTGATGCTGAACAATTTCATTTTGTCATAGGCTGGATTTACCGGAATCGGAGTTGGTGCAGCGTATCATGGTTTAAAGCCGGTAATAGAGTTCATGACATTTAACTTCTCGATGCAGGTTGGATTTCATTCCCTTAATGAGATTTTGTTTTCATTCTTTTGAAGTTTTAGAAATATTTCCTCCACTAATGCATTCATCTTTTCTACTAGGTTGCAATTCTTTGTTGACTGCAACCTCCATGTTTTGTTTTGTTGTTGTCGTGGATGTATTTAAGATGCTGTACGTCGTGCTTTTCATATATATTTTTTGATGATCTCTCACCTTGTGTTTTATACTGAAATGGTTGGTGACAACTGAAACGCTAATCTCAAGATACCCAAATTTAAGCCATAAAACATAAACATGATACCCTACTCAAGGACAAACTCATTGCCATAAAAGTGGTAGGCTGTGTTACTTGTTAGTAATGAATTGTGTCCATAACTTGCAAAAGACCAATTAGATCTATTACGGGGAATAACTTAAAATATTGAACTAGTGGAAAACCTTTGATATTGAGAAGCAATACTTTGGCCCACTTGAGTGCTTTTTGTCAAGTTTAGCACTATTCCAAAAAATGTAGAGTCTAATAAGCATAATTTAACAAAAATAAATTTGTTAAAGGTAATACTTCAGAGATAACTTTACAATTTCATTGCAGGCCATCGATCACATCATTAATTCTGCTGCAAAATCAAATTATATGTCTGCCGGCCAGATATCAGTGCCTATTGTTTTCAGAGGCCCAAATGGGGCTGCTGCTGGTGTGGGTGCTCAACATTCACAGGTATGATTTTGTCTATTGCCTATTTTTGACTTGGTTAATGACATGTCGTTAGAAAACTCATATATTAGAAACCCTTCTAAAGAAAACTAGAAACACACTTTTAGGTTTGGAAATACTAGAAGCTAAATCTCAAAATATTAACAAGAAGCTTTATGTTTTCATCCTTCTGACCATTAGACCTTGTTCATAGGCTTTAGACCAGACAATAAATTCTTCTATTAATAGTTTATATAGATTAAGGTATTATATCAATATCTTTGGTTTCTACACTGAGTTTTGGTTCCTCTACAGTGCTATGCAGCATGGTTTGGTGCATGTCCAGGATTAAAGGTTTTGGCTCCATATTCTTCAGAAGATGCACGTGGTCTGCTTAAAGCTGCGATAAGGGATCCAGATCCTGTTGTGTTCCTAGAAAATGAATTGCTGTAAGTATTATCACAACGATGATTTTCATATCATTCCCAAATTATGTTATATACATGGCGTTAGATAAAATGATTTTGTATCAATCTGTTCAATCCTATTTTTTCCTACATTTCTTGTACAGATACGGTGAATCATTTCCTATGTCAGCAGAAGCTCTTGATTCCAGTTTCTGTGTTCCCATTGGTAAAGCTAAGGTAAAATACCTTAACAATACTATTGTGCTTTCTCTTTGCTTCTCAAATATTAACTTTTGTTGCCCATCTAAAAAATTGGCAGATAGAACGTGAGGGAAAAGATGTAACAATCACTGCTTTCTCTAAGATGGTTGGATATGCTCTACAGGTCTGTCATTTATTTGTGAATGAATCAAGATTCATTATCTTTCAAGAAAATTGACTCATATTTAAAAAGAAACCCATTTTACTGGAATTGACAACTCTAGATATTCTTCTTGCTTCTTGCATTGACTTTAATCTAATGTTTTTATAGGCTGCTGAGATTCTTGCGAAAGAAGGGATTAGTGCTGAGGTAATTCGAAGAAATAACCTCAGTTTTATTATTCATATATAGAGCGAAAAATAAATAGTTGTAATAACCTTAGTTTTATTTGGTCACCATTTAATTCTTCAGGTGATAAATCTTCGTTCAATTCGCCCTCTCGATAGATCTACAATAAACGCTTCAGTCAGAAAAACAAATAGGATTGTGACTGTTGAAGAAGGATTCCCCCAACATGGCGTTGGTGCTGAGATCTGGTCATTCTCTCTCTCTCTCTCTCTCTCTCTCACCATTAATTTTTATTGAACTATTATTTTCATTCTTTTTTCAGTGCTTCTGTTGTTGAAGAAAGCTTTGGATATCTCGATGCACCTGTTGAGAGGATTTCTGGGGCTGATGTTCCAATGCCCTATGCTGCAAATCTCGAGAGATTGGCTGTTCCTCAGGTTTGTTTTTCCTTCTTCTTCTTGAATCAACTATTTTTCCTTGTTGCATAAGTATTAAGTGAAGAAAGTAAAATTCTTCTACGAACCTGGAACGATAACTTTTGAGCCCCAAATATGCACCTATAAGTCCAAAATTCTATAAGTGCTAAAGTCCACAAATTTGAATTATTTTGACACTTCATTTGTCACTCAAAACTAAAAAAATGTGTTACATTTGTCAACTACAGGTGGAAGACATTGTGCGTGCAGCCAAGAGGGCCTGTTACAAGTGAAGATAATCATAACCTGAAATTGAAGGCTTTTCTTGTTCCTATGTATACATTTTTTATCCAAATTGCTCTCGACATGCCTGTATGAGCCCGCTTCTTTTGCCCGGGAAAAAGCTCGAATGAACTGATTCCCAGAAAACAGACTTTCATAGGAAATAAGGTTTTGATACTGACTTCACTATTCATGGAAATTCTTGACGCTTGAGAATGTTAATCTGTAAAATAAACTGATTTAAGGAAAAACTGAAGCGAAAGAAGCTAATGTTTTTCACCTGTATTTTGCTTTTTGCTGAGTATGGAAATATATATGCTTGATAATAATTTAGTGTATATTAATTGTTGTAAATGCAGGCAACGATCAAGATATCTCAGAAAGTACATTTTCCAGTGTTGATACTATAACATCGGAGATAAAAGAAAAAAGGGAAAAAAAGAGTTACAACATTGCACGCTTTCACTAACAAAAAATTTCGTAATTGAAACATCTTTTATAACGATTTTTTCTTCATCATAGATCAGTTAATTTATGCTTCATTGTCATTGATTATTATATTTTTACTTTTAGTTTTGAATTGTTAGTATTTTGTGACAAGTTAAATCCAGTCACATATGTCTTTATTTCTGATGAGATTACATATATATTACAAGATTTCTGTTAGTGAATCGTCATGTACCATTGTTTCATAGTCAAATATATGCATTTGAATTACTTTCAAAATATATATCATTTGAATTCCTTGGCTATGTTTCAAATCAATCACTTCTTTGCTTTTCAGATGTGGAACAGAGCCCCATTTCCTTTGGGGGCACTAAAATTACAATTGTAGTTTAAGGATGTATTTTTTGAAAATGGATAGTTATAGTAGTGATGGTGATAGATGTAATAATTTCATTAATGTGATAGCCATGAGAAAAGTTAAAATGATAAATGAATTCTTAAAAGATAATTAAATAGGAAAAACGAATGTTCTTCCCACATAGGTCAACTTAATTAGAAGAAATACAATTTAATTAGCTTGAATATCCTTTAAAGCATGCTCACATGGTTCGGATGGTAAAATTCTCCCTACTAACGACATCTATTTTTTTTTTTTAAGAAAACTCGAACTCAAAATCTCTAGTTAAGATAGCATAGTACTAATTCGCTAAGCTACGCTCTATGAAACACATACACGAACACGACATAAATACGACAATACGGATTTTTTTTTATATTTTATACTAGAAAAGTGTCTGACACGAATGTTTAACACGATATCAAATACGACACGACGCGACAGGATATGATTTTTAAAAGTGTTCGTGCATGATAGACTACGCTACTTGGTGGTAAAATAGTAGAATGATAAAAAAAGTCTTCTTCGTTCTCTTACATTGAAAACACACAAGCTAATTAGTATTTGATAATTACTCCTTATTTTAATACCTTGTTTCTTTAGTTTAAATCACCACTAAACTTTTGATATAAAACAAGAAAAAATCATAGTCTTACAAGGATATTGTTTAATAAATTACACTCAATAACCTAAGTTAAAACAAAGAATTTTCAAATAAATTAAAATCGCCTAGCAAAATAACCCTTTATAATATTATAAAAATGTGATGATATTTTAGAAATTTTCAATAGTTCAAAATATTTTTTTAATGGGATAAAGATCTTTTCTCATCCGAACTATGACGAGTTTTGCACTTTACCATCAAAACTTTTTTTCTTTGCAATTTGCCTCCTGAACTATAAGAATATTTGTAATTTTCCATCTCCGACGAAAATATTCCACTGGAAAGTTGCACCGTGTCATATGAGAAACATAGTTTTACATTGTATTGCTCCCCTTAGTATCTCAAAAATAAACCTCAATCAATTTCTGAAAATATGGAGTTTTTATCACCCAATTAGAATAACGGCAACTTTGATGGATTATTTTTAAATATTCAATTGGATAATAAGAATTCTAAGTGTTTTGAAATTGATTGAGGGTTTATTTTTGAATCGTTAAGAAGAGTATTATAACGTGGACGTATGTTTCTCATATGACACGATGTAATTTTCCGGTGGAATATTTTTGTCTGAGATGGCAAATTACAAAAAAATTTATAATTCAGGAGGCAAACTGCAAAGAAAAAAAGTTTAGACAGTAAAGTGCAAAAATCGTCATATGGGAAAAATCATTATCCCGTAATTTATCTTTTTAACAAACAATGAATTAAGTTAATATTTAATGATTACAAATAGAATTCTACAAGACTATTAAGTTAATAATAAACGAACAACTCTAATATAATATAATATAAATAAATATCCCACTTGTAAAATCAAACATATTTTATAATAATAATCCCCGTAAAGCACTGCCTCTTCGCATCCCTTAAAGGACTAAATTTCATGCATCACAATCTTGTACTTTCTAGCCCAGCGAAGAAATTTAAAAGTCTAAAACTGTGTCCTCAAGGTACAACTACTCAAAGCATCCGACAACTGTATAATTCCTCTTTGTCTCTCTCCGTCTTCATCACCAAAACATAAGAGAGAAAAGGAATAAAACAATCTTCCATCCACATCTCTCACCTTCAACCAGGTTAATTTTCTATTTTCCACTTCGGTTTTTCTCGTTTAACTAGTTTCTAATAAGCATTTACTCGTATTTAGGTTTTAGAAAAGTATCTGTAGGTGTTTCGGAATGGATTTTTCTGTTTTAGATTTGATCTTTGATTTGTGTAAATACTGTTGATGTATGTCAATATCTGCCATATTCTGTAATTTGATGTTTATCAGGATTTGTTGTGGAAATAGGAAAAACAATGTTGGGGGTTATAAGGCAAAGAGCGGCCTGCAAAGGCAATCATGTTTCGGTAAAGTGGCAAAGTCGAAATTTTGTTAATTATATTTGATTTTTGGCTTTGGATATGCAACCTTTTTTATTTATGTATTTTTTTGTTATTTTTCTTGAAAGAGTTTGGAGAAAGGAATTCGAGCTATTACTTTGAGGGCGTTTTCTTCCTCTGCCAAAGAGGTATGAGTGTGTCATATAGATCGAATTGTTCATTTGAAGTACTGATGTTTGGATGGTGAAAATCAGTTGAAATCTTTATGTTTTCTATTTGCCACTTTGCAGCAAATGACAGTGCGTGATGCATTAAATTCAGCACTTGATGAAGAGATGTCTGCTGATCCCAAAGTTTTCTTGATGGGTGAAGAGGTATCATGGATGTTCAATTCCATTCGGGTTTATGAGAGTTTTGATGGTTTGTTCTTTTTTGGTTTCATGAAAATGGTTAACTAATTTGGTATTGTTAGTATACAGGTTGGTGAGTATCAGGGTGCATATAAGGTGAGTGCAAGTTCAATTATCATTTCATGCACTTTACTGGAAATCTTTATTTTTTTTGGTAGATTGGAAATCTGTGTTATAAGCTAATTTATTGAATTACTACGTCATGTACTAGATCACCAAAGGGCTTCTGGATAAATACGGTCCTGATAGAGTTGTTGATACACCTATTACCGAGGTTGGCTGTTCTTTTTTACCTGGTTATTTGGTTGAATGGAGTGGTAAACTTGTAATGCTGAACAATTTCATATTGTCATAGGCTGGATTTACTGGAATTGGAGTTGGTGCAGCATATCATGGTTTAAGGCCGGTAATAGAGTTCATGACGTTTAATTTCTCGATGCAGGTTGGATATCATTCCCTTGTCTTCATGCTTTTGAGGTTTTAGAAATATTTCCTCCACTAATGCATTCATCTTTTCTAATTCAATCTACGAGGTTGGAATTCTTTGTTGACTGCAACCTCCATGTTTTGTTTTGTTGTTGTCGTGGATGTATTTAAGATGTTGTACTTCGTGCTTTTCGTATCTGTTTTTTACGATATCTCACCTTGTGGTTTGTACTAAAATGGCTGGTGGCAACTGAAACGCTAATCTCAAGATACCCAAATTTAAGCCATAAAAATGGTAGGCCGTGTTACTTGTTAGTAGTCAATTGTGTCCATAACTTGCAAACCTTTAATTAGATCTATTACGGAGAAGAACTTGAAATGTTGAACTAGTCGAAAACCTGTGATATTTGAGAAGCAATAGTTTTGGCCAACTTGAGTGCTGTTTGTCAAGTTATGGAGATGAATACTAGCTTCCCTTTCAGACAGGATAATTTAGCTAGAAAGGAGAATTTCAGAACTATAGAAATCGGCTTTGATAGCCACCCTCAACCAGAATTCAGCATGTAGTCTATTTGTGTTTTTCAATGAAATTTTTTGGATTTTGCTTTTCTGATTCATCTTTATGAAGCTATAAGATATATTAAAATACTTTTTCGCTGGAGAGGAGGATTATTCTTTCTTAATGCAAAGTTTAGCACTATTCCGGAAAATGAAGAGTCTAATTGCATAATTTAACAAAAATCAACTTTTCTAAAAGTAATGCTTCGGTGATAACTTTGCACTTTCACTGCAGGCCATTGATCACATCATCAATTCTGCTGCAAAATCAAATTATATGTCTGCCGGCCAAATATCAGTGCCTATTGTTTTCAGAGGCCCAAATGGTGCTGCTGCTGGTGTGGGTGCTCAACATTCACAGGTATGATTTTGTCTATTTCCTATTTTTGACTTGGTTAATGACATGCCATTAGAAAATTCGTACATTAGAAACCCTTCTAAAGAAAACAAGAAACACACTTTTAGGTTTGGAAATACTAGAAGCTAAATTACAAAATATTAACAAGAAACTTATATTTTCATCTTTGGTTTCCACACTGAGTTTTTATCCTCTACAGTGCTATGCAGCATGGTTTGGTGCATGTCCAGGATTAAAGGTTTTGGCTCCATATTCTTCAGAAGATGCACGTGGTCTGCTTAAAGCTGCTATAAGGGATCCAGATCCTGTTGTGTTCTTAGAAAATGAATTGCTGTAAGTATTATCACAATGATGATTTTCATATCATTCCCAAATTATGTTATATGCATGGTGTTAGATAAAATGATTTTGTATTAATCTGTTCAATTCCTATTTATTCCTATATTTCTTCTACAGATATGGTGAATCATTTCCTATGTCAGCTGAAGCTCTTGATTCCAGTTTTTGTGTTCCTATTGGTAAAGCTAAGGTATATTACTTCTAGAGCAGGTAGTGCTTAATTCTTTGCTTCTCTAATATTAATATTTGTTGCCCGTAAAATAAATTGGCAGATAGAACGTGAGGGGAAAGATGTAACCATCACTGCTTTCTCTAAGATGGTTGGATATGCTCTACAGGTCCGTCATTTATTTGTTGAATAAATCAAGAATGCTTTACTTATCTGGAATAAAGTAATTATCTTAGTGTGATTTACAACTTGAAATATTCTTCTTGTTTCTTGCATTAACTTTAATTAATATGTCTATAGGCTGCTGAGATTCTTGCGAAAGAAGGGATTAGTGCTGAGGTAATTCAAAGAAGTAACCTTTATGTCTGACATTCATATATAGAGTGAAAATAAAGATTTCTAATAAATTTAAGTCTTATTTGGTCACCATTTAATTATGTAGGTGATAAATCTCCGTTCCATTCGCCCTCTCGATAGATCTACAATAAACGCTTCAGTCAGAAAAACAAATAGGATTGTGACTGTCGAAGAAGGATTCCCTCAACATGGCGTTGGTGCTGAGATCTGGTTACTCTCTCTCTCTCTCTCTCTCTCTCTCTGCATTAAAAATATTTATTGACCTATTATTTTCATTCTTTTTTCAGTGCTTCTGTTGTTGAAGAAAGCTTTGGATATCTTGATGCACCTGTTGAAAGGATTTCTGGGGCTGATGTTCCGATGCCCTATGCTGCAAATCTCGAGAGATCGGCTGTTCCACAGGTTTGTTTTTCCTTACGTTTTCCTCCTTCTTGAATCACCACTATTCCTTGTTGCATGTTGCATGAGTATAAAGTGAAGATAGGAAAATTCTTCTATGAACCTGGCTAATTTTTGAGCCCCACATATGCACCTAACAGTCCAAATTATGCCACATTTTGCCATCAATTTCTTTTTTCCTTTTTTTCTCGAATTAAGGATGTGGCGCAATCTGTACTATTTGGTGTATCTGTAGGGTCCAAGACAAGTTTCATATAAAAACAAGGGATAATTACACTCACATACCCTGAGGTTTGGCCTAATTACGCAAACACATCCTGAGGTTTGAAAAAATACAGAAACATACCCTGAACTCTCAACTCCTGAAAGAGAATTTTAACGAAAACGAGCACTTTAACGTAATGTTCCAGGTTTTTGTTTTAAAAAATATAAATCAAATCTGGATTTTTCGAATGGATTTCTCCAACTACTTAACGGATGTAATGAATTAGGCCAAATCTCAGGGTATGTGACTGTAATGATACCGACAAACAATTTTTATGAGTGCTAAATACCACAGTTTTGAATTATTTGACACTTCACTTGTCACTTTACTTAAAGAATGTGTTACATTTGGTATCTCTGTCAGGTGGAAGACATTGTACGTGCAGCCAAGAGAGCCTGTTACAAGTCAAGTTAATTATAACCTTAAATTGAAGGCTTTTATTGTTCCTACATATAAGTTTTTTATACAATTTTTCTTGACACGCCTCTATAGCCCCGCTTCTTTTGCCCGAGAAAAAGCTCGAATGAAATGATTCCCAGAAAACCAGGATTGATAGTCTTGCTACAAACATTCATAGGAAATAAGGTTTTGATACTGACTTCACTATTCATGGAAATTCTTGAGAATGTTAATCTGTAAAATGAACTTATTGAGGAAAACAGATCGAAAGAGGCTCATTTTTTCACCTATATTTTGCATGTTGCTGAAGTTTACAAGCAATTTCATATGTTTTGGATGCATTGTTTCACCATGTTTCGAGTATCATCCAGGAATATTGTACTCTTAAGATGAAGCTGCTAAGAGTCAACTGTGCATAACTATTAACAGGCCAAGAGTTTTAAGGGTTGTTGGCAAATTCTACTGCTTTTAGAGAAGCTAAAAGTGAGGAGCGTAGTGCTTTTCCTACTCTCATAAATCTTTAATTTATAAGCTAGAAGTAGAAGACAAAAGTATGTGTGATTCAAGCTTTTGGTTTACTTCTATTTAAATTTTGCTGAATTGAGGGTGTTTGAAAACCTTAACACTCGTTCATGTACCCCAGCATGAGATTACAGATTCACTGAATAACTCAAAAAATTGACTCAAGTTGATATCCAAAGATTGCTAGATATATAGTATCTTTAAAATGGAATTATTAATTCTCAAGTACTTTCTGAATGTGATGCTGGTGGAGTTTGTTGTCTGTTCTTTTTCTTTGAAACCACTTTTTGAAGTGATTTTTTTTTTCCCCCCTTACATGGTAAACTTCACTCTATCTCAATTCATATGTATCTCTTATATGTCATATTAAATTAATTTATGGAATAATGTCTTTAATAAATAAATTTTTTCTTGAAATAAATTATTTAAACTTTGAAGGCTATACATTTAAATAAAAAAAATATTCTTTAATTTTGTATGTTTAAAATGTAATTTTGATTTTTCAAAGTAGAGGTAATGGATTTTTATCTTCATGATTTAACTTTGATAAAACATATAATTTAACTATAACTTAGCATATTATGCTAAATTAATTTCTCAACTAGACATCAAAATATCAAACATAAGAATTTCAAGGGTAGTTTTTCTTTCCTTTTCTTTTTAATCCCAATTTCGGAGTCGATTCATTTTCCAATAAATCGTGTCTCCTTTCCCTAAATTCGCTACTGTGGCCAGAAACGCTTTAGCCAATGTTTTGGGATACAAAGAAGCAGCTTCACAGAGAGGTGACAAAGGAAGTGTTTTTGCAGAGGGGGAAAAATGGCTTTCTCCAACCCCTCACTCTTATCTTCTTCTTGTTCGGTATGCAACAGGCTCAACCCACTACTCTTCTCTGCGCAACGACGTCGTCGCATTCCTCTCAACCGTTCTCACTTCATTCGTTTCAGAAGCAGGCACTTCGCTACTGGTGAGCACTATGTCAAGAATGCAGCAAATTCATGTGACAATACTCGAGTGTGTATTGCTGAAGAATTAGAAAAAAAGGAAGAACAAACGGTTAATATCCGTCATTTGTTGTTTTTCCTCATTCGAAGAGTAGTTGAATTAGAAGAATATTTCGTCAATTGAATTAGGATTGATATCATTTCATAGGAATTGATTTCATTTTGTTTTGATGATGCGGAAGTTGTTTTTCGTTTATGTCTAGCTATATAATGCTGAAATTCTGTTTCCTTACTGTAAATTTTAGTTGCTGGGATGGGGGATAGCGGTGTATTTACTTCGCCGGAAGTAGCAAAAGTGTTTGATTTTACAGCGGAAGAAAAGATATACAAGTGGTAATTTCCAATACTCTTTGATGTTACTGAATTCAATTCCGGTTCAAAAATCTGAAAGTTGATAATGAAAGATTATCAGTCGAAGAAAAGTAGAATGCTTTAAATCTTATTTCACTCCTAAAATTATAAGTATGAGGAAAGGAATAGCGGTTTTTGTTGTGAATCCCCTGGTGCTTTGTTGTGTCTCTATATAAATATTGACTTATGATTCTTAGGTGGGAGTCTCAAGGGTACTTTAAGCCAAATTTTGAGAAGGGAAGCGATCCATTTGTAATTTCAATGCCACCGCCTAATGTTACTGGTTCTTTGCACAT
This sequence comes from Verbena officinalis, assembly GCA_958496215.1. Taxonomy (NCBI): domain Eukaryota; kingdom Viridiplantae; phylum Streptophyta; class Magnoliopsida; order Lamiales; family Verbenaceae; genus Verbena; species Verbena officinalis. The sequence goes on from OY292385.1 coordinate 7,820,710, forward strand.
GGGGCATGCTATGTTTGTGACTCTTGAGGTTGGTAAATAATGATGCTTTCTACCCACCCATAATCAATTCAATCTCGAATTAAAGAGGTGCTTAACAAATTCTGCTGTTATACATTTTGTTCAATTGCAGGATATTATGGTAAGATACAATAGAATGAAAGGAAGACCGACACTGTGGCTTCCTGGAACTGATCATGCCGGGATTGCAACCCAGGTGACTTTGATAAATGTAGTCGAAGAATATCTTTTTTATTCAACTGTTTTGCGAAAGAACTCCATTCCAGTTTGGTGTACTGCGGATGTTTTACATACTTATTTTGAGATTCTTTAAATTTCACAGCTATTGATCATTTGTATATTTTTGATTCATCAAATACATAATTGAGTTAATAAGTGAGAGATTTTTCTTTTTTTTTTTTTGGGTTTCTCTCATTTGAACTAGGATATATTACATGGTCGTATGATGAACCTGCTCTTCTAATTTGTGTTATGAGGGACTAGCTAAGGATTGTTGTTTTCTATTATTTAAAAGATTTCTGTTTCCTAGCCAACATTATTTCTCATTTTCTTTTATGTCAAATCCTTTATCACTTGAATTTGTTTCTGATTCTTGAGTTATTGTTTTCCGTTATTCTGTATGGTACTTTAGGAAAAGTTTTCTATGTAGTTATGTTCTGGCATAAAATAAACACTCTTTTTTTCAGTTGGTTGTGGAAAGAATGCTGGCTACAGAAGGTATAAAAAGAGTTGATTTGGGTAGAGAAGAATTTACAAAACGAGTATGGGAATGGAAGGAAAAGTAAATTTTCTCATCCTGCTTCACATTTACTTAATTACTCATTTTATCAGAGTAAATGGCCATTTAATCTCTTTTGCTTATTTATTTGTTTTAGTAATGTTCATTCAGCATATTACTTGTAGGTATGGAGGGACAATTACGAATCAAATCAAGAGACTTGGTGCTTCTTGTGATTGGACAAGAGAACGTTTTACCTTAGATGCTCAGCTGAGTCGTAAGGCAGTTTTCATCCAGTAAATACCTCATCAAACATGCATTATGCATAATACATCTAGGTTTATTCTGATATCTAGAATATTGCATGATTTGGTCACAAGCCATCATGAGTAAATTACTTGTAGTTATATCATAGATTTTGTTTGGTTGTTCAGATACTCATCTAGTGTTGCCACTCGTCAGTTTCATATACTATTGAATTTGGTGAATTAATGTTTCCCCGAGTGACAAATTTTTTTGTGCCTGTAGTGAATTATATTCTCTCAAATTTTGCAGGAGCTGTAGCTGAGGCCTTTGTTAGGCTTCACGAGAAAGGCCTAATCTATCAAGGTGAGGGAAATATGCCTTTCACATGTGTTAAAAGCTTGAGGAGCATTCTAGAATAAACATTATTAACTCACAGTATTTGGTTCTGAATTTATGTTGATGAAAAGCCCCAAACGTTTTTTGTTTCAGAAACTTGTTTCAAAATTTTAATGTTCAATGTAATCTAATATATACTAACAAGTAATTTCTTGCAGGTTCTTACATGGTCAACTGGTCACCTAATCTACAGACTGCAGTTTCTGATTTGGTATGCTAATTTTTAACTACTTTCTGCTCATGTTGTTTTTTAGCATTTCTATTATCTCTTCATATATCAAATTCATTTCTCTTCTAATTATTAAAAAGGAAAAGATCATCTTTCTGTCTGTTAGGAAGTGGAGTACTCGGAAGAACCAGGTGCTCTATACCACATTAAGTATCGGGTCGCTGGTGGTTCAAGGTATTATCCTTATTAAAAAATTACTAATGCAATTAGGTGGTAATTTGAGAGATAAAAGCTTGTCTTTCACTTGTGCTTATGGAGAGCTGTTTATCTCTACATCACAGGAGTGACTTTCTGACAATTGCAACTACAAGGCCAGAGACTTTATTTGGTGATACAGCTATAGCCGTAAATCCCGAGGTAACTTTCTCTGTGTTAATTTAACATGAAAAGTCTTTTATTTGCCAATAGAATTAGCCTGAGATCGATTTCTTTAGGATTTTTATAGTGAAAATAAGAGAGGTCCCAAGGATTATAAGACTCTTACTTAAGAAGAGCGCTCTTAAATGGTGAATTCCCAGAGAATTCAACTTCTTTCTGAAACTAATAGACTTAAAATTAATTTACAAATATCTTAACCTTTATAGTCTCTATCCATTGGATTAAGGGTATCATTCTCTTAATAATTATTTTTGGTTGATTTTTCTTAGGACGAGCGCTATTCTAAGTACATTGGAAAGCAGGCTATTGTCCCATTGACTTATGGCCGTCATGTCCCTATTATCTCTGATAAGGTAAAAAAGATCTCTCATTTCTGTTTGAAAATGTTGGGGAAAGAAATAGGCAACAAGACCTTCGTTTGATTTCATTTTCCCATTTTGCAAAAAATTGCAATTTCTGTTTCCACTTTTCACTTTTTCTGAGAAACAAACATGTTTTGACATTTCTATTTTAATTTTTTTTTCTTTTTGTTTTTAAATGGATGATAGTATGTGGATAAAGATTTCGGGACTGGTGTCTTGAAAATAAGCCCTGGCCATGATCACAATGACTATCTTCTTGCTCGAAAGCTTGGTCTTCCCATTCTTAATGTCATGAATAAAGATGGGACATTAAACGAAGTCGCTGGTTTATACAGGTATTTATTCAAATTCAGGATGTTAAAACTGTTTCAGCATAAAGAAAATTCATTTTTGGCCTAGTATTTTGTAACTACCCTAAATTTTGTCAGTGGTCTTGATCGGTTTGAAGCACGAAAGAAACTTTGGGCAGATCTCGAGGAAACAGGATTAGCTGTTAAAAAGGAAGCTTATACTCTACGAGTTCCAAGGTCACAACGTGGTGGAGAAGTATGCAAATATTGGATACATTTTTGCTCGAATATGCTTCTTTTTTTTTTCCTTTCTAATGTGAAGTTTCTGTCCGTCAGATAATAGAGCCTCTAGTGAGCAAGCAGTGGTTTGTGACAATGGAACCTTTAGCAGATAAGGCTCTCAAAGCAGTGGAAAAGGGAGAAATAACTATCCTGCCCGAAAGATTCGAGAAAGTATGTAATATTAGTTACCCTGTTTCTTGACTTCTTTGATTTATTTTAATATGATTATTAAATGTAATTATTCGTTTCTTATATGAGTTCATGATGATTATAGATATATAATCACTGGTTATCAAATATCAAAGACTGGTGTATAAGCAGACAACTATGGTGGGGCCATCGTATACCAGTTTGGTACATTGAGGGTAAAGACTGTGAAAAGGAATACATAGTTGCTAGAAGCACTGAAGAAGCTCTTGAAAAAGCTCGTGAAAAATATGGAAAATATGTCAAAATATATCAGGATCCAGATGTTCTTGATACCTGGTTTTCGAGGTTAGTTTTTCAGCATTTTTCTTGAATGTAAGTTTCCATTTATTGTTCTTCCTTCCTTTATTTAGTGAAATTCCTATTTATCTGAAGAAATTTGCCTTTCCTTTAGTGCACTGTGGCCATTTAGCACTCTTGGTTGGCCAGACGTATCGGCTGAGGATTTTAAGAAACTTTATCCTACATCAGTTCTTGAAACTGGGTACTTACAATTTCCCAATAAAAGGCTAATTTTAATTTCTTTTTGATAATTCTTTTTTTTTTAAAGAGAAGATTCTATATTTTTTCATGCCCAAGGATAACAGAGCTGCTTTATTTTAACAGGCATGATATATTGTTCTTTTGGGTGGCAAGAATGGTGATGATGGGAATAGAGTTCACTGGGAAAGTTCCATTTTCACATATTTACCTTCACGGACTTATCCGAGATTCTCAAGTCAGTCACATTAACTACTTTTTCACCTTTTGAACATTTTCTTTCATTATCTGTTTTCTTGAATTTATGTTGGGCTTTTCTTTCCACATTCATTCAGGGCCGTAAAATGTCTAAAACCCTAGGAAATGTTATAGATCCACTTGACACAATCAAAGAGTATGGCACTGATGCTCTACGTTTCACTCTTTCTCTTGGAACGGCTGGTCAGGTTTGTCGCTCTTCTCTGTTTATTGCATTTTCATCATTCTGCCTAAAGAATTAGTTATCTGTTAGCTTACCTTATTAGTTTTTATCCTTTACTCTATTGCAGGATTTAAATTTATCAATGGAGAGGTTGAATTCTAACAAAGCATTCACCAATAAACTCTGGAATGCTGGCAAATTCCTGTTGCAGAATCTCCCTCGTCAAGACGATTCGTCTGCAGTGAAAGCCATGCAGGACTTTAAGGTTATTTCACCTCTTAATTTCTCTATTATAACATTTATTTAAAATCATTTACATTCCTTCTCAAGTATGCATCCAATTTGGTTATCTTTTACAGTTTGATACAGAAGAGTCACTGTCGAACCTTCCTCTACCAGAGTGTTGGGTGGTACGATATAATAAAATATATTATCCTGATATCATTTCGAAACATTCTTTGATTCTCCCTAGTAACACAAGTTGTATCCAGGTATCGAAACTTCATATATTAATAGATGCTGTCACAACGAGTTATGACAAGTTTTTCTTTGGGGATGTTGCCAGAGAAGTTTATGATTTCTTTTGGGCTGATTTTGCCGACTGGTATGTTGCTTTCTACAAAATTTATTCTTTTTGCCGTTTCCTTTTAGGCTTTTTCTCGCCTAAAATAATAAATCAGTGGCTGAGCTGCATTAAATTTTCCGTTTCTGGTTAGGTACATTGAAGCAAGTAAATCCCGGCTTTATAACTCTGGAGGTGATTCAACTGCTTCTGTGGCACAAGCAGTTCTCTTATATGTTTTTGGAAACATACTCAAATTACTTCATCCATTTATGCCCTTTGTAACTGAAGAGCTCTGGCAGGTATACAACTCTCAGCTTTTTTCTAATTTTGAAAATTTTCATATTTATTTAAAGTGAAAACTTTCCATTTTCTGTGTTCTCTCCAAATAGTCGTTACCCAATAGAGAAGAAGCTCTTATAGTATCAGCTTGGCCATTGACTTCACTTCCAAGGCAAACTGAATCAGTGAAGAAGTTTGAGAATTTACAGGCTTTGGTAATTTCTTTTCCATTATTTTCTCTTATCAGTCAAACAGTTATTGGATTTTATGTTTTTAAAATGTTCTATTTTTGCATTTGCTAGACAAGAGCAATTCGCAATGCGCGCGCAGAGTACTCTGTTGAACCAGCAAGACGTATATCTGCATCCATTGTTGCAAATTCTGAAGTCCTCCAATATATCTCTGTAAGTAGGGTTCTAATTAGTTAAGTATCTAACAAAATCTTCCATGTTAACTTGAAGAATTTTATTTATCATGATTCATTTTCCAGAAAGAAAAGCAAGTTTTGGCACTCTTGTCTAAACTAGATTTGCAGAACATCAGTTTTACAGAATCTCCCCCAGGTATTCCTATAAATTTCACCCCTCTTAATTATTTGGGATAACTACTCACATACCCTGAGGTTTAGTCTAATTACTCAAACATACCCTGAGGTTTGCAAAATTGCAGAAACATAACCTGAACTAACTGTCCTTAGAGAACCCTAATGGGAAAGAGCACTTCCAGGCTACATTCCTATTTTTTTTGTTAAGAAATTAAAAAAAGATTAGGCTTTTATGATCTATCCAATGAATGTCCCTGAAATCTGTCCAACCACTTCACGGATGTAATAAAATTATTTGACTGGGTATGTTTCTGTAATTTCTAAACCTCATGGTATGTTTGCATAATTAGGCCAAACTTCAGGGTACGCGAGTGTAATTATCCCAAATTATTTTGAATTGTAGTTTAGATTTCCACTCTTATTAATAATATCCGTCATAAATATTTATGATTTTCCAGGAGATGCAAATCAATCAGTACATCTTGTAGCAAGTGAAGGATTGGAAGCTTATCTCCCTCTTGCAGATATGGTAGACATTTCTGCTGAATTGCAGAGACTTTCGAAGCGAGTTGCGAAAATGCAAAACGAATATGATGGACTTATGGCCCGATTAAGTTCTCCAAGTGTAAGTAAACCCAAAAATAATTCCATTTTTTTTTTCTTGAAATAATTAGTAATTTCTTATCTGTAAGCTTTTTGCAGATTATCTACAGTTTGAGTGTTATTTTTCTTGAAATGATTATTAAATTCTTATCTGCAAGTTTGTTGATTATCTGCAGTTTGTAGAGAAAGCTCCGGAGGATATTGTTCGTAGTGTTCGAGAAAAAGCAGCAGAAGCTGAGGAGAAATTAACCTTAACAAAAAATCGGCTCGCATTTCTCCAATCCACAGTTTTGGTTTCCAATTAAAATCGTCGATTCAAGTTAAAAGGGTCGTCATGAGAAACATATAAATACAGTTTTGCAGATGTATTGTGTTTATATATTTGTTAATGACAGATTAACTATGAATCACAACCAAAATAAATGAAAACTATGCAAATATCATTTGAAATTCTTATTTGGTGCACAGCTTTGATCGATCCGTGTCCGTGTTCATGCACCACGGGTACACAATATATATTACCACAAACGATGCCTGGGCTGTTCTTGTGCTGTAAAATAGCGATTACAGACTAAACAGGAAATAGCTGCACCAGCACGTACTCCTTCAAAATCCACCACTTCCCATCATCCAGATGAGATCAATCTTAGATCTGAAATGGTTGACCGTCCCAACTTTTAGGTTCTTTTTTCAACTCTTGTTAAACATACTATGTTAAAAAAAAAACCATTTATAAGTTGTATCAGATTGTATTTTTTACAAAATTTAGAGAATAATTTAGTTATAAATGATATAATTAGTGTCATGTTTAAGAAACAAATTGCTTATTCACCTCTAAACGTGTATATATTTAATATTAAATATAAACTTATTTTTTCTATTGGACGTTCTATGATGTTTCTATACGCTATATTCATATTTCATATACCTATTTAAAAACTAATCAAAGTAAATATTTTCCAAAAATTCTCTTCCCTTGTTCAAATTTAAAGCAAAGAACACAGCCAGATGCATACTAAAATAAACCATTTTCAAAAAATGTGTGATGTTTTTCTTGAATATACACAAAAATCACAAATTATGATTACAATCAAAACGAATGAGCTTGATTACACTTGATGCCTTTCATCTAAGTTCAAAACCAAAAAAAAAAAATTGTCTACAAACTGACCCTTCTCTACCTTTGATCCCCGAAATTCTCTGAAACTGATCGCCGGCGTCTGAACCTGAAATCCCAACCAACCGAAGATGGATTAAAAGCGTTTATGAAGCTTCTCGAAGGAGCTCTTAGAGTTTCTTCCTTTTTGTTTTTCCTTGATTTTGATGTAGCAGTATTTCTCAGAGATCTTGAAGACTTTGGATCGAATATTGAGGAAGTAAATGAAGTATCGGCAGCTGCACCGAACGAAATGGGGCCGTTCTGAGATAAAATGCCAACGGCTCCATCTTGATGGGGTGGTGGAAATTTCTCACTCTTGCTTTTAACTTTAGTATCAGACATAATTCTCAATCTCTGCCAAGAAAAAAGAAAAGAATAAAATCGAAATGAAAATCCAATTAAAGATGAAAAAGACTTATTACATTTTAAGTGAATAATAGATGAGACGAAAGGTTCCAGTAGTTTTCAGAATATAATTACACAAATATCCCCTCTGGGTTCTAAAATTACATATATCCCCTTTGCAATTTATTTCCACCTAATTATGAAATAATTCAAAATGTAGTAAACTTGTCAACTTATTCTTGCAGGTTTGACAATGTTATCCAAGTTGATTAATAAGAATTGTTAGTTTTGATTGAATTTTGAAAACGGACGCGGTTATCGTAATTTTAAAAGTAATTGGGGAAGTTTGTAAAATTACAGAGTCATAAATACAGGGGAGGATCTTGACCAAAAAAAAAAAATATAGGGGAGGAGTGGTGTGTGTAATTAACCCGAAAAAGAAGGTAGGAAAGACACATACATCCAAGTTGGTTTGGAGCTCTGCATTAGCTTCTGGAGCTGGAATTGCACGGCTGATCTTATCGCGTACCCTCGGTCGTCTATTTCCATCTATTACTTGAGGTTTTGCAACCAAACCTCGTTGCCTAACGACATATAACACACATTAGCACATAATCGAGAGTGATGAAGAAAATATGTGTTAGAAAATAAACGCACCTTCTGGCTTCTTCATCTCTCAATTTTATATCCATTTCCTTGCTTGGAGGAAATTTGCGTAGGCTCGACGGTTCACACGCATATGGTTCACTTGTAAAAAACTTTAAAAAAAAAAAACATCATTTTAATTTCGGCACTAATGTTTAAAACAAATTATGAAGATATGTAGATTGCAGTAGCGAAAAATTTTACTCACTTCACTATTCAATGCTGATGTGGCGGACCCTCGTTCGTTTGGATCAATGGAGAGAAGACTTTCAATTAAGGCAAGAGCAGAAGGTGGAAAGTCTTTAAAAGATTCAGCTATGCAACGCTTATAAGGTTGTTGAGGTTTATAAAGAGTTGCATTTGGTAATCTTGATTTCTTCCAATATTCCTCGGATGGAGAACCGCATAGTTTAAATATCTTGTGCAGTTGCTCAACCTATGGGGCAAAATAAAGTTGTAACAGTTGGGAAAATAACTATAAATCAAACAAAAATGGACCAAATTATATGTCCACTCTTAGTTTCAGAACACCAAATACCCTCTTTTGATCATCGAAATATAATCAAAACTGAAATAAAAATATATTAAATAACTTTGGATAATATCCATAATCCATGCATGCAAGAAAGCATTTAGGTTAATTATTTGAAAAGTTCACAAAATTATGAACTATGACATCATTTAACTATGCGTAAATCAACAGAAGGGGAGAAGGGCGACTGTAAGATGGAAATAAGTTAAAGGGAACTATGTGTAATATTGAAACCAGGAAGGGATAGTTGTGTAGTTGTTTATAGGTATAGGGGACGGGAAAGTAATTATTTCTAAACAAAGATAACATCTATAGTAAGATAGTTGCTAACAAAGAAAACATAAATAAAAAGTACCTCTGTTCGTCCCCGTAATATAGGCCTTCCAGCAAGCAACTCGGCCAGAATACATCCAGCACTCCACAAATCAACACCAACACCATAATAAGTTGCTCCAAGCAAAAGTTCAGGAGGACGATACCAAAGAGTAATAACACGACTCGTCATTGGTCTCTTATGTTGAGGATCAAAAAATGAAGCTAAACCAAAATCAGCTATTCTTAATATCCCTTCATTGTCAATTAGCAAATTTGAGCACTTAATATCACGATGTAAGACACCATTTTTGTGGCAGTGCTCGAGACCAGAAAGTAATTGTTTCATATAGCATTTAACCTGCATCCCCAAAAATAAATAAAAACTTATCATATACTTTATGTAAATTTTCTAAATTAAGAAATTCATAATTTTTTATTCTATACATGATTTTGTGCCAAATTTCTTTTTTGGGAGTTCAAATTATGATTTCATGCATAAACTGCGAAACTCTAATAACCACTAGAAAAATAGCATCAAATTCCAAGGTTTTGGGGACCATTGATCAAGAAAAGTCTATCAGTAGAATCCAAAAAAAACACATGATGCAGAAAATAAGAGACAAATATGACCATATATCAATCCAAATACTCAGTTAACATCACAAACAAAAAGGAAAGATCCTTCGTCTCTCCTAAGCCCGAAAAACATGTGAGACATCCATAAAAAGCTACTTGTCGCACAAACTTCACCATCTCCTTCATTAAATAAATACAAGAAACATATTTATTCCAAAACTGCCAACCTTACACAAAGAATCCAAGGAGATATATCAAATACATCAAAGTTACATTGAAGAAAAAATTAAAAAATATACATAACAACATTCTTGTTTCTTGAGAATTTATTTACCTGGGGTTCAGTGAACTTGGCAGTTTGTACAGCAGCAAGGCCAGCAAGATCATGCTCCATATACTCAAAAACAAGGTAAAGACTGCTTGACATTCGTGAAATTACAAGACCTTCAAGCTTAATTACATTTGGATGGTTTAGCTTTCTCAACACAAGTATTTCTCTTGCCATGAATCTGACCGTTTCTGGTTCTAAGTTATCAAATCTTACTTTCTTCAGGGCAACCACTTTTCCAGTGATCAAGTCCCTAGCTTTATACACATTACTGTATGTCCCTTGCCCAATCTGCATAATTATAGCAAACTTCAGAACTAATTTTCAAGTAAAATTAAAAAAAAAAAAAAAAGAAACCCGCATCAGAATGAATGTTTCAGCAAATGTTCTTGTTTCCTGTACTGGGATAAGAAAACCCTTTACACCCATAAATATTTGAAGAAAGAAAAAGGAATAAATTTTGCACTGTATTGCCCAGAATCAGCAACGGACTAAGGTGGTGTACCTTGCGCAGAGAAAATGATACATTATATTGTTTGCATAATTGCATTACAACTACCCACCCAATGTCAACGTTTAAGCACAACAAACGCGTGCATTTCGGACTCGGTACTTTTCTAATCAATAAAGGTACTTTCTTTTCCCCTCACCATGATGATGAACATATACGTTTAAGGAAACGACGGCGTTTACCTTATCGAGCTTCTCGAAGGTGTTGGCGCGGCGGGGTTTCCAGTCCCTGATGGCGTTTCCAGCGACGTCGTTCAGCCACGACGGCCACCCCTCGCTGGTGGAGACGCCCCTTTTCAGCCGAAATTCCGGCACCAGGAGTTGTCCCGCCGCTGCCGTCACCACCGCAACCTCTTCGATCTTCTTCTTCTTCTCTTTCCCACTTCCCGCCACGACGTTCTCCTCCGTCGCGGCGGCGGATTCTGGTTCCCTTCCTTCATCCTTTTTCTGCTTCCGGCGAGCTTCTCTTTTCCCGGCGGCCCATTTCCCGAGGACACACCCCATAACCCGAGAGTGCTTTGGGTCTACTTATCTGAATTCTCAGCTACCCATTTCATCTGTGAGAAAAACGAAAAAAAGGAAAAAGGAATCTTGCTTCAATCGAATAACTACTCCGGATTTATTGCGCACCCAATACTCGGTGTCTCTGCGTGTTTTATTGATGCAAACAACCCCTCGGATCACCAGAAAAACTTATAGTTCTACTGTGTAACCATTGATTTTGATGAAAAAGAGAAAAAGGAGTAGTCAATTCATTCAGTAAAGGAAACCAACCAGCTCAAGAAAATAATTAATCAATATAGAAATAAAAGAGAAAGAGAAAGAGCCAATTGTATTTACGATAGTCTGTCGTCTGTACTGTGCATTTATTGTTCTGTTGTTATGTCTGCGATTGTGTTTGAAAAATTCAACAAAGGTAAACAATTTCTTTTTTTTTCTTTTTAAACAATAAGCAATTGTTTAGGTAAAAATAAAATCATTAAAGTGACATAAAACCATATGTACACTCAAGACGTATTGGATGAAATATCCTATATAGTATCGGACACGATTATCTAATACGATATAATGACATAATAAAATTTTTAAAAGTATTTATACATTATAGAAACGTTCTATATCTTGAATTCGAAAGTGTTCTATTTTTTTATTATTAGTAGTAAATAGACTAGTAGTGATATATAATAATTATTTTAAGGACGAATTACATATGAGTTTCTGACGTTTATTATATTTATATTTAGATCCACTTAAATGCGTTTATTATATTTATTTTGGATTGGTTTACATTTGGTCAAATTTAATGGAAAACGTTGCTCCTATATGTAAGCAACACCCATGACCATTTAGTTTAACTTATTTTGTATACATTTAGGTCCTACTAACTGTTTAAAAGCGAATATAGACCAATTTAGGAATTTATATATAAAGATATTGATCAGTTTAGGAACTTATGTAATAAATATATCTAAGTGGATCTAAATATAAATATAGCAAACGTCAGGGACCCAATATAATTTGCTCTTATTTTAAATAACTTTTAATTAACAAATTAATATCCGATTGTTGTGTTTATAAAAACTAAGATAAATTCAATTTGAAGCGTCTTAATATTATAGTAAGACTACACTTGTAAATTAAGTAAATAAATCAACTTATGCTAATGATTATTTGTTAGACAAAATTCAACTCAATATTTTTATTTGAAGTATCGTGAACGATGCATTACACTAAATAATTGCGGATGATTCATACAATGATAGTCATGTCGTAACAGAACCATAAAATATCATGTCTAAAGTATAAAATTATATAAAAATACTTCAAAATTATATAGTTTAAACTTTAAATCATTAATAATACTCAATTATTTTCAAAACTTTACAATTCCAATTCATTTTAAGCTCCATCATAATCTCATAATTACCTTAATTAATCATCTCATTGTGTTCACATTTTTGTCTAGTATTTCTTAAAATTTCAACATTTTTTTTGAAGAAAAAAAAATATTTCTTAAAATTTCAACATTGAAACCACTATATGTATATACAAACAATATAATAATATTTTTTTGGTGTTCTCAAAATTTAAACTACATATACAAGGAAATAATATTTTTCGAGAAATTGTAATTTGAATTATTTTCTTAAAATAGTGAAAATCTACCTAACTCACCAAGCCTAATTATTATGGAGCATCTTTTGCATTTACATGTTTTGTACCCTTTTAATTTTAAGTTGGTAGGAAATAATAAGATAGTGTCCCAATGTCCCCTCATTATTCTCCAAATCCACTTCTAATCTTATAATTAAGTTGTTGGAATATATAGATACAGAGCTACGAAATATAGATATCGCAACACGAACACAAATGCGGTGATACAAATTATTTTTTATATGTTATATTAGAAAAATGTCCGATATAATATCAGATACGACACAACACGAAATAATAAAAATTTTAGAAATGTTTGTAGATCATAGATATGGATATTTCAAAGTGTATATTAATTCTTTTGGGAAGAAAAAAAAGCATACTAATTAGGGTGTATAAGTGGTCCTAGTTTAGCACGTGCATGGTAATTAATAAGCACAATGGTCGCTTGAATATAAAACCCGCTTTATATTCCAAAAGAAATCTAATCATAAGCAGAGCAGCAATTTGGCCAATTACTTTTTAACTCGATTAACAATTAATTTTTTTAACTCGATTAACAATTAATTTATATATTAAAATTTACAACTATATCCAAACCTTTTTATGTTTGCAGAATTATGAGAATGTTGTTGGAAGATGGGTGCTTGAAATTAAAGAAGTAATTGAACTATAATTTTGAATGTTTAATTAATTTATTGTATGGTTTCGTGTCGAAAAAAATAATTATTATTTTTAAATTATATTATTCTTTCGGGGTGACAATTGTCAAAAATTGAAATTTGAACTTTAATTTTTCTCGGCACGCGTAGAGACTAGAGAGAAATTATGGCAGAAACTTGTCTTATTGAAATTGAGTCAATTCACCAAAGAAAATGGTGTCAATTTTGATTGGAAACTAATGGATACTCTTTTTTCTTCGTTTTTTCCAACGTTCATACACTCGACAGGTGTTATATATAAATTTGATTAATTCAACTATTTTCCTTCTTTTTTTTTTTTAATAAACTGGCGGGTCCTAGAGTTTTATCAAGTACCCCAATAATATTTGCATTTTTAAATCAAATTTGAAATCTCTAATTAAACTAATATAGTATCAAACTGTTAAGCTACGTTATCTATATAACATGCAATATGACTGCTTAGTAGTAACGATTAGGGGCTAACTTTAGTTATTAATACAAGTCGAAAACCAGAGCCGCACGAGAATATAAAGTTCGACTTCAAAGTAACACAACTTACAAATTTGTTGACTTTTTTTTTTAATGTTCAATCATATCCTTAACAACTGAGATTAATTAAACTAATAGGACGAGATTATGCAAATTTGCGTGTTTAGTTGGTGTTTTACTTTTTAATTTATCAAATGTATACCGTGTAACTTAATTTAATGTTTCAACATTATATTAGTTTATTCAAAAATCTCACATTTGAATTATTGAGACCCAATACATCTATTATTAACAGAATATACTTTACATCTTAGTTGTCCGATCTAACTTAAATATAGATTATAAACCCGTTTAATATAACAAAGAAAATCAATCAATTCTCTAAAATATATAAATAGATCTTCTTTTTATTATTTTTTCGATTTGGCTAAAAGAGGGTATATGCCCGTTGACCAGAATTGGAGTTGGACCATATTTAGTTTCTTAATTTTTTCTTCCTATGATTAGACCATATTTTTGTTGAAAATTGGAGTGTGAATTTGTGACCCAGCTCAGTCAATCCATCAACGGATTATAAGTTAGAATTTCAGTTTTCAACTAATAAGTCAATCTTTAAATTACGGTTTGATTAAAACTCCTTTCGGCTTTTAACTCTTTTATCTTATGGATTCTTCTTTATAGATCCTATATTGTGAATTAAAGGTATGCATGAATTTGTAGCGAGGGAGCCAATACCCGGGCTCAAGGACGAACCCTAAAATTTTTGAAAATTCTATTTTATATACAAAATTTAGAAAAGTTTATAATTTTGATCTCTCCTTTGTCCAAATTATAATTTTACTTCCTAACTAATTTAAAATTTCGTAATATTTACATATTTTATTCTCATTCTCTCTCGTTAAAATTCCTGATTTTGCACTATTTAGTTCTTGTATTTGAACTGACACTATCACAAAGGAGAACGAACAAGTTTTGGGCCCCGCCCAAATGGACTCCTCTGGGCTTTCAGTCCATTAATCACTTTTAATAAGAGTTTCTGAGACAAAAAAAAAAAAAGAAATAACTACATTCAAGATTCAAGAAATATCCCACAGAAAACAACTGAAGTCTGAAAGCATAACTCTAGGATTATGAGATAAATCAAATAACCATCTAACTTAGTATCCATTCAAGGTTATTAGTGTATATATTAGGAGGACACATGAGTCAAAATTTCAGATGGATAAAAAAATTCGCATTTCAAGCATCACAACATGTATACAATAAACAGGTCAATTAGGATCTTTCATGCTCATTTTAAGAAAATGATTTTTCATATAATTTTTATATAATTAACCCAAAGATGATACATGCCCAAAGAAAACCCAATTTTTATATAATAAGTTATAAATTAGAAAAAAAAATCATAAATATCATAGTTGCTTTTATAAGAAAAAAAATCCTGTCCTCAGAAAATTATTGAATGCTAATTAGAATTCAAAATACCGACACAAAATGACAAAGCAATGTGTCAATTTTCTGTTTGGATCACATCATTTCATCTAGTGGAGCTTCCTAAGTCCTATTAGTCCACTGATTTTCTCCTCATACCAAACTCCATCATCATTTCCCATTAACTCACATACGTATATTCTTTTTCAGATATAGTAACATTATTACAACTAACTTATGTATATTTGATCAATATTACTCATTTTATTCTACCTTAATTTGTGATCTAAGTTATATATCTTGAAGAAGAGCTAGCTTGAAGAGAGAGAGAGAGAGAGATGGGTTGCTGTGAATGTGAAGATGATTCGAGCAGCGGCAGTACTGCTATGTTAGGGTTTGTAGCAGCTCTGGTTATGGCGATTGTGCTGTTTGTGCTGAGTCAGCCGCCTCGTGGTAGAGGATACAAAGTTGTTTGTCATCACAAACATTACTGTGCATGTTCATCTTAATTACTAGACATTTATCTCCCGAGGTTTGCGCTTTTACAATTTCACATGAGGGGGTGTTTGTAAGATTTCAAAGTCTTGATTGTTTTTCGAATTTGTAGACAAACTTCATGTAATTATCCCAAAAATAATTTGGTTTTTCTTTTACGGTTTGTTGAGACACAAGAGAAGGCAGATTTTCAGTATGTTAATTTGTATGGTTAGTACATGCTGCAGATCCAATGACCATGAATATGAATGGCAATTGAAAGTTATTAGGGGGATTATATCTGTTACCGTAGTGGTTTTTTTAGAGTTATAAATTTAGTTCATCCGTTTCAAGAATTATAAAAAAAATCCCACATTTCACTTTATTACAAAAAAACAATTAAAAAATACTACCTGAAATATTCTTATTTTTTGCAGTTTTCGGTTTTAAGTTGTGTATAGTTTCAGGGTGATTATTTGTATTTTTTTGGCTTTATGTTAAATAGTTTCAGGTAGTTTTTTTTATAATAGAATAAAATGTAAATGGAGGTTTTTTATAATTTCTAAAAGTAGAAGGATTAAATTGTAATTCCAGCTAACCTGGGGGATAATGGATCTAATACACTCAAGTTATTAGGGCTAATCTGTCAACCCGAAAAAGGTCACTCTTTCCTTTTTTTTTTTTTTTTCTTTTTCCCAAATTGCGTTTAAATTGATTAATTTGAGATTAAAACTTTATTTTTATTTTTTTTGGTAGGAAAATTAAAACTTTAATGCATTTCATGTAATTAATTCAATCAAATTATGAATGCTATAATGAATTAATACTCTTTTGTAACTTTTTGTAATGAATTTCAATGATTTGGGATCTCAGTTTGAGTTAACTTACAAATCATTGTAGTGGGCTTTAACTTTTCAATATATATGCTTAATTTTTCAAAGCATCTTATAGAAAATATTTGATAAGTTTTTGAGATACAAGAAATGTTGTAATATAGGGGGTTAGGTTGAACTTATAAGCTTTTTCAAAAGCATCTTATAAAAATATTTGATAATTTTAATAGAAAAAGGAGCTTAAAATAAGCTTTACTTCAAGAGAATTGACGTCCACCACTTTATGTAAGGTTTAAGTTAACTTTCTGGCCAGCTGTAGACTGTAGTGTTGGTCTTTTACCCTTTGTTTTGCTACTTGTTATCTCAAATTTTCTTCCATTTTTTAAGTAGAAAAAGAAAGCAATCATGGAAAGTAGAAAATTAAGAAGAGACAACAAAAACCCAATAGATGAAAAATTATAATCGTAAACCATCACTATTTAATAGACTATCAAATCACAATAATGAGACCTTTAGAAAGCTCCATTATTCTCAAAAAGGGGAAAAAAACTCATCCACTTGCATTGGGTTTTATGAAACACGAATTCAGATACAGCGACACAAATATGGTAATACATATTTTTTTTTTCGATATTTTACATTAGAGAAGTGTCAGACACGGGTGTCGAACACGATATCAGACACGACAGGATAGAATTTTTAGAAATGTTCATGCATCATAAATTGAGATAGTAAAATGGTCATCTCATTCTGTTTTCGAATCGGAATAGTCATCTCCTTCCCATCTCCTAGAAGTCTCATTTGTGAATAGGGCTGCTAATTTTCGAATTCTAACACTTTATTATTGAGGTTGAAGGTTATTGGGGGTATTCATACTCAACTTACCGAATTGAAGATCAAGAAAACACCAAGAAAAGTGTCGTCAATATACCAACATCCAACTAATTAATATATGTTATACTACAAAAACACAACCCATGCACGATCAAAAATGAAACAAACAGATTTAGACAAGGCAACCCCATCATTAGACAAGAAATTCCTTGGTTTGCAATTGAATTAAGAGTGGATGTCTTGATGCAATAACATTACATGATTCACCAAAGTTGAAACAAGTAAAAAGCAACAATGAGGTCGAATAATAAAGAAAAGCTATTGACATGGAATGAGAAAGAAGGAACTAGAATTTCTCAAGTGTTTTTGTAGAATTTCACCTTGTGTATACCAAAATATATATTCCCCTTGCCGTTGTCGACGCATCAAATTCCAATTGAGTAGAGTACTAACTAGAGCAAAGCTTCTCAAGAGCCAAATTTTCATCACCACCAACACTCTCAAGAGCATTTCTTACAAGACCTTCAGCAAATCCCATCTCCACAAGCTTTTGAACCTGTCCAAATTATTACAAACAGTTGGAAATCATAGTGCTGAAAATGAAAAAAAGGGTAAGTTACATATAGATACGACAGGAGTATTCGATATTACATTTAGACCCCTGTTAGTTAGAATAAAAAAAATACACCCATTGATGAGTTTGAAAATTGGGTGCTGGGTTTTTCTGTAATTTCCAAGCTCATCAATGGGTGAAATAGTAATATTCTGACTAACAGGGGTCTAATTGTAATATTCAATACCGCTGTGGGGTTTATATGTAAGTAAGCCTAAAGAGAAATAAATAATTATAGGAAAATTTGGAAACCTTTTCCTCTACTCCAAGAGATGAGGTCTTGGCAAATGCTTCTGTCCAGTAACGAGCCGTGCCCACAAAAGTCTGGTATTCTCTGAGATACTGAACCATGCAAAAATAACAGCAAATCAAGAAAATGAGAGAGAGAGAGAGAGAGAGGGGGAACTCACCTGTTGTGCAACGACGGCATCTTGTGGATCATCTGGTTCTGGAGCAGATAGTAATGCTTGAACAGAAAGCAAAGCTGTTTTCAAAGTGAGGGCTGGGCTCCATTGATCTTTCAGGATATCAAGGCATATAGCACCACTTTGGCTGCTTATATTAGGGTGCCTTTGATGCAAATAAAGCAAACAGAAAAGAAACAAATAGTGTGAATAAATTCTGAAAGCACCATCAAGAAAGAAACAAATGTGACAAACTAGTTCATATCTTTCTAGTTTCTACGCCTAGAGGATATTAGTTAACGATGAAGGTTTATATGTTTGCTAATACACATCAATCTGAAGTAGGAGAACACTTTAGCCTCTGAGAGATGCTATCTTTTCTTTTCTTGTTTTTTAATTCTTCTTCATGTACATTTTTGCTTGAAATTGGATATAAAAAGATAATTACTACTATTAAAACATTTCTCATTGGTGAAATTTTGCAGAAATTTCTAATGGTCCCTCAAAATTTTAAAGATTTTCTTCTCATAACAAGCAGAACATAGGGGAAAACTGAAGAATTTGTTGTAACATACCATACTTTAGTGGAAAACCGCATTTTTGGAGGTTCGAAAGGGTAACCATCTGCAAAAAAGAATCACATCACAAATAATTAGTAATTATCAAAACGAATCTGGAAAACTGAGAAAACATAAAAGCTCATTACTTAAAATATTCAGTTTTCATAATTCATTGTAAATTTCTGGCCTCTTGCTGGGTTGTTTTCATAATCATTTTCATATATTTTCCAAATATTTATACAACCACATAGGTACGAATGAGTCCATTTATTCCACATGATTTCCATCAGCTTATAAAGTCTATGCTTAATACAAAGCATATGATTTTCAGAACAATCACAACCAGAAATTTAATTTGACACAAGCTGAAAAAGAGATCTAATAGTGACACATTATCGGTTCCATTTTTTTCTCTTATGTTAAAATCAATGAGAGTAGAATTTGCAGAATTTTCCAAGAAAAGGAAAATATTGCTTCAATAAGGGCAGGCTGGCAACCTAAGAATTATAATGTCTTCTTCAGAACAGAATGCCACACAACAAATGATAAAATATTGACAGCAAGCAAGAACTAGAATAATACTAATATATATTCCTCACATAGACAGCTATAATCACATTAATCCCTTTCAACGCAACCCCATTCTGCATTTCATGACTTCTAATTCTGCACCCAGAAATAAAAAATTAAATAAAGATAACTTAAACCCTCAATTGCAGGAACGAAGCCATGTGTATTAAGGACCTACGAAGAAAACCCACAATAATTTATTCACCCCAAGCAAAAATTAATGGAAAACCAACTGACATTCATACAAGACTTTCAAATTACGTGAATTCTGCAGTCACATTATCGATGCCCTAAAACCCCAAAAGGAAAGAACCAATATTACTTGCTTCTGACAAAACCCACAATCACACGAAACCAAAAAGGAATTTCAATATATAAAAAATGAAAAAAAAAGAAAGATTACCAGGTAAAGTGATGTCGATCTTGAAGGTGCCGCCTTCATAGGGTGTACCAAGTGGACCAGGGATTGTACCAAGCAGGTGGGCGAGATTAGCTTCACCATTAGGGACGACTTTAATCCCTGATACCTCAAAATCTCTGTTGCACTCTTGAAGCTCTTTCTGCACCCTAGCAAAATCCACCATTTTTAATATTCGTCTCTTTCGCTTTCCTTTTTTCGGCTTCAAATGGAAATTTTTGATTTAGGGCTTTTCAGGAGAGAGTGAGAGGATTTTCCTTTTCTTTCTCTTTTCCACTTTTGATTTTGCTTCTTTTGTTGGATTGCGAGTCTACAGTCTCTCTCTCTCTCTCTCTCTTCTCCCCAGAGAGAAAAAGTGTGCAAATTTGCTAAAGGGTTATATTGTCATATCAGAGTGAAGCTCAAAAGTGCAGAGACCAAATAAAGTTATTATTATTATTATTATTATTATAAAATAAAAAGAGAGAAAGAGAGAGACGTGATAAATAAAAAAATGTATTTTTTCTGGAATTATACGAATTTTTTTGTTGATAAGTAGGATAATTGGCATACATTTCGGGAATAAATAAAATCTATCTATTTCTTGATTACTAAATTAGTAAATGGAATTATCATAATTATAAATTTGGGTAAATTTTGATAAAAAAAAATGTTAATAGGTTGATGATTGATTCATTTGAAATACTACTTGTAAATAAATGGTAATGTTCGTTTAGTCAAACGACACTAGACAACAATAATCAGAATTTGATAAAATACTATGGGCTATGACTATGACTACAATATGAGAAGTTAATATGCTGATTTTTGTCGTGTGGTAACAGTAAGTCATGATATACGAATACGGACATAATAATATAGACACAATATGACACGAAAAATAGATTTTTAATATTTTCCTTAACATATATTATCATTTTCATTAATTGCATTTAAGAATTCGAACAAACGAACACCTTACCATTGGGCTTCAAGGCCCAATATTTTGACTACAATACTTATTTGAATCTTGACACAAAAATTTGAGATCATAAAAGATATTAAACATTAAATTAGGATATTCACTATCGACTGTCATTATAGATAGCTCAAAAATGTGTCACAGCTGGTCAGATAGTATACCTTCTTTTGTTAGGTGTGATACCTCCTGTTCAAGCACGTAACGTGCTAACATTTATACTTATATATTTTTTATTTTTTCTGGGAAGAATCATGAATAACTAATTCAGGATTGATGAGTCATTATTTTTAATCGTATGTTTATCTTAAAAGTAGAGCTAGTGACATAAACACGTATAAGGTCATTGATTAACGAAATCATTAGTTTTATCGTAATTCAAATTGATACGTTTAAAGTTCATTAATGAAATCACCAAGTGCTATTGTTTAGGGATAGCTCTCGAAATTTTGAGATCACACAGCAAGTGAGAAAATCGTATTTACTATTTAGTTGTTGGTTTTATAAAGAATTGATCAACTCTAAGATTATGAGAGCTATTTTAGAACGTTTTCTTATAAAGAATGCAATTTAGAGTGGTTTCCGACTATGAGCTCATTAAATTGTGGATCATCTCAAAGAATGAGTTGGTTTGTAAACTAATCTAACAGACATAAAACATGTTTTTTTTATTAATTTGGATAGATAATAAAGTTATCCCAGAAAGATATAGATGATACAAGAAACTTAGTAATAATTAAGAAAACAAGTTAATGGCACTTCACCCCTAGAGTTCAGAGATATTACAATTTGCACCCTAAGTTAATTTAAACAGCTCACCTTCTGAAATTTAGATTCGTATAATTTGCTTATAATCGGAACCCCAACTAAAGTGTTAATGAAAACTTACTTTAATGGCAAGATAGGAATCCCTTATGCTACATTTGGACTGATAAAACATAATAAGGAATTCATTATATTTGTTTAGTTAAACATTAACATTGATTCAAAATTCAAATCTTGGAATCTAAATCTACTTTTTTTACCATTATGGTGATTTTATAATAACAAAATATATATATATATATATATATATATATATATATATATATATATATTTAAATTTTCATATTGTCCCCCCAATTTGAATTCACCATTTCAAATGTAACCTTAAACATTTTGATACAAAAATAACAATCTTTACATCATATAGTTTTTGTCTAGTATCGAAGTGACAAACTGTAATAAGGCGATCGAAAAGTTTAAGTTGTAATCGACAAACTTATAACTATGTATAAGTTAGTAAAGTTTTGAAACGCTTATTTTTCGTATTAAAAAATTAAAAGCATAAATAACCCTAAAATATCTGTGTAAAAAAATGGAAACTCGACTGGTCAAACTTATTTACTTTTATTTTTATTTTCTACTCGATTTTTTTGGATTCAGTTATTACATACATCCGCAAGATAAAATTATCCACTATTTTCTTTTCTTATATCATTTTTTTTTTTTGGCGGTGAATGAAATTAGGATTGAATATTGATGGATTCGGACGTGTTTGTTTTGTGGACACAATTTGATGATTTTAAAGGTAAGTCCCCATCAAATGCAGTAATTGTACACGAAAGCATTTCCAGAAATTGGCAACTTTAATTAAGCCAAGCCAACTCAATGCCCTTTCGCTTTTGCAAGGGCGGCACAAAAAATATTCTAATTTTCTTGTATTTAATTTCTTCAAGTTTCATCAATCTTATTTTACTTTTACTTTTATTTTCTTATTTTAGTTATTTACTTTTTCAGGAAATTTTAAGTTATAACCCTAGTTTTGATGCAAATGAAGTATTGCTTAATTAAAAAATTAAAAAGAAAGTATATATTAACTGTTTAATGATGTTTTTTCGCTTTCGCTCTAGTCAATTCTTCTTGTTCTATTTGTAATGCGTGCTCCTGTTTGTTTTGCGGCAGAACCAAATTATCGAACATGTTATCTGCAGACTTGATGCCTTGAAATCTTCCATTATCGAGTTTTTGAGCGCTGTCTTTTCTCTTTCAGGACGTAGTTTTAGATTTAAAAATAAAAACTAATATGAAATTTATTTGTGGATGTCAGATATATGTGACACCATAATCATAATTTTCTTTCAAGTACCTTAAAATATTCCATTAAGCTGTAGATAATATTAATTTTACTCATTCAATTATTAGAAATATTGATTCTTTTTAGAAAAATATTAAACTTTATTATTTATAACACCAGGATATAAATAAGAGTAGAAGACTATTGATATACAATCAATAAATTCAATTTCAAACACACTTTAATTTACATATCCTAAAGGATAAATATATTCTAAGAGGATTCGTGTTAGATAATATTCTAAACAAAGACAATGATAAATTAGAGATATATAACAAAAAATAAATTTAGAACAATATAATGATTCATATTTCGTCGGAGGTACTTCACCGAAAACCTCTCATTGTTCCATTATTGCAGGTCTTATATTACTTGGAGCAAATTACATCTTATCCCTAATATTTGTCCTAATTTCGTTTAGAAATTACCAAAAAAAATTCCAACATTTCATTTTATAACAAAAACTTATTTGAAATTCTATAGTATAAAGCCAAAAAATATAAATAATCCATCTATTTGAAGAATTTTTTTATGATAAAGTGAAATATCAAGAATTTTTTTATAATTATCTGAGAATGAAACAACTAAATTATAATTAGGTCTAAGTGTATATACCTAATTTGCCCCTGTACTTGTAAAGAAGGAAAAATACAGTTTGCTTGTATGTCTAATTTCTAAATGGGTTAATATATTAATAGACATTGAAAAGAGAGACATAAGAGAAAGGAAGGGGATGGTTCAGAGAAAAGGAGAGAAACAGATAGAAATGCGAGGGGCCGCAAGCAGAATTTAGCATAGCAAGATTGACTGCAATTTCCTTTAATTTTCTGTTAACCAAAAACTCTCCCAAAATATAAAACCCCCATCACCTGTGAAAGATCTCGTTAAAAAAAAGGATAAAAAATTGCTGGGAAATTCTTGTATTCTCCAATAGATTGTTAATCAGAAAGCTTCAGTGGTGGGTCTTCTAGATATGTGATTTTTCCGAACTTTTATTGTTAAAGATTGCGTCTTTCTTGCTATTTTGTGTTGATTCATCACTTCTGGTTGCATTTGCAATGGCCTCTTGTGGTTTGGGTTTGTGGGTTTTGGGCAATTTTGCATTTTTGTGCACATTTTAGTGATTCTTGATTGGTGTGATTGAGTATGAATTTTGCGAGTTCTTTCTATTTGAGCCCAGAAAGTTTCTGGGTTTTGTCGATTTTATCGGATCCTTGTTTCTGGTAGTCATTTGAAGTCACGACAATTTTTTTTATGTTAATTTCTTCCCCGATTGTGGAAATGATGAATAGAAACACTATCTATTACAGTTCTTAGTTTTAAAGGATTCGATTTGATTTCTCTAAAATGGGAACTTTATTCCTACCCCTCTCTGAGGTTATCTGGTGAGAGCTTGCTTAACTTTTTGGTATTTATGATCGTTTACCTTTTCGTCTCAAAATTGTACTTTTTCTTCACCACTGAAAACAATTGTGTAGAAATTATTTTGGTAGTGCAACACTGAATGTTAAAAATCTCTTATCCATTTGATCCTATTTTTCTCTGTGTTACTGTCATCAGCAGATACGAATATGATTAACCATCTCTAATTTATTTTCACTTTCTCTTATATTTTGCAGGAAAGATCGTGATCTTGCTGAGTGAATAAATGATTTCCTGGTTTATCTCATTGTACGACCATGAAGGCAATGCTTATTATACAACCTGTTCTGCTTCCTATTTTGCTCTATGTTTGAGTTTAGCTGCTGGATTTTTCAAAGGGACTCCGAATGAAATGGCATTGCTGCACATAGATCGGTAGCTTGATTAGATTAGATTGCCTATGTTCTTTAGAAATTTTTTTAAAAAAAGTCTTAAAAACTCGTGAAACTGTAGTATAAAAAAGAAAGAAAGAAAGGAAAACCAAAAAACGGATTTGTTAATTTAGTTATGGGCTTGCCTCAAGTTCCCTCTGGAAAGATATCTGAAGAAGTTACGACATCAATGAGCACAATCATGCAAATACATGTAAGGAACTTGAGTAATCTAACTGCAGGTGATATTCCATGCGCTTCACGTGAATCCGATTTGATTACTTTGCATAAGGATGGTGTTTCCAACATGCATAAACTAAGGATTATTGATTCATCAAACAAGAACATCTTCTCTCCATATAATGGAGGTAAGAACGTTCAAACTCCAGCTTCAAGAATCGTGGGCTTTGAACCGAATCGGATTGAAGATAAACAATCTGACATTGTTCATGGAAACTCAAATGAGAATTCGAGTTCGCTTGTTAGGAAACGGTTATTATCCTCTTTAAACGGCATGATTTTGCCCGATGAATTTAGAGGCGAACATTTGGAAATTGGAAATAGATTATTGCATCATAGTAACTTTAATTTGAGAAGTGGTAGTTGTAGCATTAGCTTGAAAGAGAATAAAAAAGCTCACATAGGCAATTTGGATTATGGAAGCCCTCCTATTTGGGACCCACATAGTTTTCCTAGAAGTCATAATCATTGTGAAACGAATTCAAGAATCATCACCGACGGACCTTTACTTGAAAACCATGACATTGTTTCTTCCCCATTGTCTCTCTCTCCTCTTGGGCCGAGATTTTGTTCTAGAGTGAGAAATCCGAGAATATTTGGGGATTTTAATGAGAAATGCATAACTTTTAAGGATGTCGAACAGTCTCTTGAAGGGACGATCTTGAGCCTTTTGTCTTCTCATAAGGACAAGAATGCTGAAGATGAAGAAAGTTTCTTTGACCAGTTGAGTAATGGAAATAACTCGATAATTACAGCTCAAAATGCAAAATTTGGTAGGAGTTTAAGTGGATTATCAGTCAGGAGATCATTGGTCGGTTCATTCGAGGAGTCCTTGTTATCTGGTAGATTAGCTTCTGGGATTGTCAGTCAGGTAATTTTTTTTTGTGGGATTAGTTTTTTTTTTTTTTGTGTAATTTCTTGTTGTTTTATGTATTGTGTATTTTGTGCAGAGAATTGATGGTTTTCTTGCTGTTTTAAATATTACGGGAGGAAAATTTTCGCCTCATCCACAGAAGCTTCCGTTTGCTGTAACAAGTGTAGATGGTGATAATTATTTATTATATTATGCATCTATCGATCTTTCTGGACATTCGTCTTCAAACAAATGTCAAGGTCCGAAATTGACAAGAAGCCTAAGTGCTAATGGCTCGTCTGATGAAAAATCCCGTCTGAGAATACCAATGAAAGGGCGCTTGCAATTGGTAATTTTTGCAAATTTTTATTTATTTATTTTGTTTTCTTGATTCCATTGCAGAATAGCTTAAGTGGGATTTATATGAAAGGTTGTAATGATTTGAGTTTCTTCCACAGGTCCTAAGTAATCCGGAACGAACACCGATTCATACATTCTTCTGTAACTATGATTTGAGTGACATGCCAGCTGGCACAAAGGTGGGTAAAATATTAACAAAGTGATTTAGTGATAAATAGTTTCTATTATTATTAGAGTAAGTTTACCTATATATTGGTGAATGAAGAAAAGCAAGCATGGGTATGCTCTGATGTTCGTCTCCTGCTTTAGGGGTGTTTGCAAAAACTTCTATTTTTGCTGAGTCAAAGCTAAAGCTGTAAAAAGTTGGTAGTAGTAAAAGTTGGAAGTGTTTGGAGAAGAAAGTAACATAGAAGCTGGGAAAAAGCTGCCAGTCGTAAACCACTTTTTCTTCAGAGTTTGCGAACACTTAAATAGTATTCTTTCGCGGTGATGCTTAATCATGTAAAAGAATCTCAGGATTGCCCATGAAGGAGCTTCTAGCTTATTTCAAGTAGAAGAATACGAAAAACACTCGCTTCTGCTTTTCTTAAGCTAAAAGCACAAAAAAACACTTCTTTTTAGAGTTTGCAAACACTTTCTGTAGTATTCTTTAACTATGATGCTAAATTATGTAAAAGAATCTCACTTTTTTTCTCCCTTCCAATATACAGACATTTCTACGCCAAAAGTCGAGTTTATCTGGTGGCAAAGAAAGTAAATCTGCAAATAGCCCATCAAAGGTCAACAAGAATAGTTCAGGTTCAGGTGTTCTTCGTTATGCTCTGCATCTCCGTTTCGTTTGTCCCCACAGGAAAAAATACTCAAAAGCAAGTCTCAGAAGTAAATCTGGACCGTCCTCTCTCCCTTCAAGGAACTGCATCGACGGCGGAGATGGAGAGCGTAGATTCTACTTGTATAATGATATGAGAGTCGTGTTCCCACAACGCCATTCAGATTCTGATGAGGGCAAGGTATACAAAAGTAAATGAATTTTACATATAGAACCCCTGATATTTGGTCTAATTACACTTCACACCCCATGTACTACAGGAAATTACACCAAAACCCCCTGTACTTTGACTCAGCCTTATGAATTCCCCCTTCCGCCTGGTTTGGCTAGGGTTCCTATAGTACAGGGGGTCTGGTCTGAGTGTTATTAGACCAAGTGTCAGGGGTCTAGACGTAATTCACCCTTAACATATACATAAATGTAATTTATTTATGTTTCCAATTTGATGATGCAGATGCAAGTGGAATATGATTATCCATCGAATCCAAAGTATTTCGATGTCAGTCAATAAAAGGATGTTCGGTTAGATGATTCTATGAATTTGGTTCGAAATCTGTAAATATTTGTATATATTTATATAATATATATATATTTCCTAAATGCTAACAGATGGGTTAGCACAACCCTTGTTTTGTGTAAATTCTTCGTGTCAATAAGCTGCTGCATGCGTGTTGTAACAAAATGTATATTCTGACATTTATTTCGCCAGAAAAGAGATTAATTATTCAAATATCATAGTGCACTTTGTTATTGAGCTATAGTTTTATGGATTTTTGGAGTATTATTTTGAGATTGGTACATGGTGAATCTGTTGATTTAGCAAGAACTGAATGTGGTAATATTAGTATTTGAATCTGCTACTTAATTGAAATTCTAGGCAAATTGTTCCATGCTCTGTAGTTCAGTAGTTGGTAAAACTAAAATTTAGGATAAATAACATTTACATCCCCTGAGGTTAGGTAAATTACAGGGAGACCCCTACAGGTTTGATTAATTACAGATACACCCTTCGACTATGTTCTGCACTATTCCCTTCTGTCAGGGTTTACATTTTCAATGATTTCTGATGTTAAATAGGTGATAGGTCAAATTATGGTGATGTTCATTAAAGTAAATGAAATTTATATTTCTAACATTTAGTATTAGACGGGTGTCAAATCGTCCGATACGGTGTTCAATACAATACGACACTGGACGGGTGTCGACTTTTTAGCAGTATTTGTGTATCATAGCTAACTAGTACGACGGTGATTACTATTTAGCATCAATCTATATTCATCAGAATTTAGACCTATTTTACATGGACAATTTTATCACTTCATCTTCATCAGATTGTTGTGTCATATAATATGACTAGAATTTGGTCATATTTTTATAAACAATTCAAATGAATTTGCATCTAACGTATACCTAACACCTCATGCCAAACAATATGTTGTTCCTTTTTCAGACAAAATTTTAATTCCATTAATTTTCTTTTTGTTGTAGAGAGAAAACGAGGTACAACTCCATTAATTGAAAGGGCTAAGTCGTGATTAAAACTGCATGCATATGATGGGTGTCTTTATTTTGATAAGGCGGAAACAAATTCTAAAATATAAGATAAATAAAGAAAAGGGATAATTACCCATACCCTTGAAAATGTAAAAATATAAGTGAAACATTACAAATATCCCTAAAGTTTTTCAAAATTCTAAGCTTTGAAGGTTTCGATAGTGTTTCGAACTTTTTAGCAAACTTCTAAAGGTGCTATGTAATTAACCCTAAAGAAAAAGTGTTCATCTATTCCTCCATCTCTAAATACTAAACACCTAATGGATCATGATAATTAATTTATGACCTAATCAGAGAGTGCGGTTGAGTGGAAAGAGACTCATTCATCCGTAACCAAATGTCAAAGGTATGAATCCTGACTTTAGATATGAAGCAACTTTAAATCTGTTGTCTAGCTGTTTCACCCTTTAATATGCCTATAATTCAACGAGAGGATAAATCACTATAATCAACAACGGATGCATTATTCCAGAACCAAAAAATTATTTTATGATCTACTAGTGTACTTGGGCAGTTGAGCGTTCTAGAATTATTGTAGCTGAATTTAGATCCTATGCTTTTCAAGTGGTTTAAATGCTTAACCAAACGCAACATATATGAACCATATCTTTAAGAAAAGTTTGCATTTATAACTCATAATTAAAGAACTACCAAATTCACCACCCAATCATGTTTATTAATTTCTAGGATGAATTATTTTATCCTTTTCTATGGTAAGACAAATGTGGAACAGTTCACATGCAAGGTATTACCAACTAATATATCGAAAATATTGAGACACCACATGTGGAGAATTAATAAGGAAAGCTTATGGTAGAAATAAATGCAAAAAATTGACCATATATTACCTCGATAGGAAAATTGAAATCGAAAATTAATTGCTTCGTTCCTTTCTTTGCTTTATTATCAAATATTATATAGCTAGGTTCTTTAGTGAAACGTGTTGAAGAAGAAGCAGTTTGGGTGAAGAACAGAACTATTTCCAAGTTTGGGTTTTTTGGGTTAAAGATCTTTAGTTCTAAATCTTTATGAATAGGGATCTAATTAGCAATTTGATTGTTGGGGATGATTTTTGGAATAATAAGCTCAAATACACCCGAAAATGTATATTGTATTGTGTCTTTGTTTCAATGAATGAGGTGATCATTATATAAGTAGATGACAAACCCTAGTTCAGCTCAAATTAGGACCTTTTAAGCCAATCAGAAAGAGTTAGTCTTAATTGGGCTAAGACTTCTGTGCGCATAGCAAGCATGTTTTATTTAGAGACGACCTAGAATTCATGTTACCTATTAACCTTAACTTCTGACTCAGGCCCAATTCCTATGGGCTTAACTCGGCCAGCCTTTTTATCTACTGAACTCAAATAGTATGATACCATCAATAGAATCGAAGGAAAAATTGTTAATATGTAGAAAATAAAGTTATAATTTGAAGAATGAAGCTATATGGAATAGTAACATATCTTTCTTCAAGGTCTTTAAGATCTAGGATTTGTGGCCTGAAATCAGTAGTGTGCACAAGTAAGGGATTGATCTTGCGTATGCATTCTAACACCTAAGTAATGATCACTCAAAAATTGAACATTTGGGCCCGTAAAATATGGAAACTTGGAATAGTTAGCGAATTTATGATGAGAATAGGGTGTATTTATATCTAGGGTTCCTGGACACTTAACCTAATCTTACATGTGCTAAACCGTAGTATTAAGGGTGATATTTATCCGCAATGTCTATATATGCTCCATATCATCATAGTTCATAGTATTTGCAAAAACATATCATAATTTGATACGCAATTGCAATTGCATTTCCTGGTGGACCTAATCTACCAAACCTCTATAAAACAAAATATGTAACTTTCTTCGGCGATTCTATGATTAGTCACAATTGTACATGACTAATATTAGTCATACTTTAAGATTATGACAAGTGTTATAATCTGAGAATTTTTTAAAAATATCATATCTCCTAATTTTATAAAAGATCTTACTAACTAAATAAAATTTCTCTCTCTTTCTTTTGCAAAATTTGGTAGTTATTTTTTTCCTTAAATGTAGGATTTATAGTAGAATTAATTTTTATTAATTAACCATTTCATTTACGCTAAATTCATTGATGAACATAATTTATAATTTATAATTCATTATTCATCTAATTCATCTTTTCCTAATGATACAATTATATTATCTTCTTGTTTTCTCTCGTCTAATTATTATATTGTTATTATTATCTTCTGTTGTTGTAGTATTAACTAATTAAATAGGTATAGCTAACTAAGACTAAAGGGTATATTATAATATTTTTTAATATTTAGGATATAATATTTATATTCACCTTAAATCACAAACTATAAGTTGTGATAAATAATTATCACATCATAGAACTTTATTCATAGTTTTATTTGATTTGACAAAATAAAATTACGACACATTGCCATTTTTAATATTTTAAATTAGATAAATGTTTTTAATTATATATAATTTCGTAGTCCTTTTAAGACATAAAAAATAAAAAGTTAGACTATAATTGATTTCAGATTTTTTTTATACTGTAACTTAACTCTAAATAGTTTAATTATGTTGAACGTATTACTAAAATATGATTAATGGTAGTTGATCAATCAATGCAAGTAAGTTGATTAAGATGAATATATATGCATCTTTTTATTATGGTATTTTTTTCTAATTATCTGTTAGAATATGATTAGTTAATATAATTTTATATTAAACTATAAATAAATAACTAGGCTAATTTATTTCGATTTATTTCCTACATTAGAATAAATCACTGAATATTAACATATTCATAAATCTCATAATTTTGTTATGAATTAGATACATAATCAAACGAAATTTTGAAGATAAAATATAGAGATATTAATTATTTGAGTAACAAACAACCCCTTATCCGTTAGTTTTCAAAATTAGCCATATTTATCCTTTTATAAAATCAATAAATATTGACACTTGTCATTATTGTAAATTGTGACTAACCTTAATCATGTACAATTGAAACTAATCATAGAATCTCCCAACTTTCTTCTCATACTCAGACATAATTTGGACAATATTTAGTCGTGCACGTGTACTCTAACCACTCATAAAGTACATGTCGAAAGGGAAACTACACAAAATTGAGACAACTTACATTGATTGAACTATGGGGAAACCAAAAAAGACCTCTTTTTATTTGATAAATTACCATTACCCCCCTCTCAGTATCCGAAAACCTAAGAAATCCTAACACAACAAAGGGAATGACCAAAATACCCTTATGAAAATATGTATTTTGTTCAATAAATTATCAGTGCACCCCCTGTATGTTTACCTTTTGATCTTAAAATTCTGATTCCGCCACTGCTAGTTTTTTGTAATTGTTTGGAACATCAGGGGGTTTTGTATTATTTTTCTAAAACAAAGAGGATTTTTGTATTAATTTCGACAAACATCAAAGATAGTACATGTAATTACCCTTTCTTTTTATAAATTGCCCATTGTTCAAGGGACCTAAATGTAATTTCCCCTAAAGTCAATATTGACTCTATTGACTCGGGTGTATGTAACAAATACACATCCAAATGTAAACCATATTAAGAACTCATTCTAAATCTAACAGCCCCAAAATTTTAAAAATTTCCCCAAGAATTTATCTACATAGACTCCTAACTTTTTTGCTGGTTTTTCTTGTGATCAGTTAATGATTTGTACTACATCTACCCGAAAAATAGTTCGATTTACTCAAATCTCTATAAATACCACATAAAAACTGCCACCCACCATCACCATTTCTTCCATTAGCAGCTTTATTTCCAAAATTCCATAATCAATCAAGAAAATAAAAAGAAGAAAATGGCAATCTCAAATGATAAATCCCTCAACAGCCCACCTCCAAGAACTCATAAATTCAGTTTTATTACACAAATTCTCCTCAGATTTTTAGCCATTGCTGCTACTTTAGCAGCTGCATGGCTTATGGTCACAAATAAACAGGCTGCAGATGTGTACGGTATTCAGGTCGATGCCCGGTACAGCTATTCGACGGCTTTCAAGTAAGAACACACATATAGATTTTTTATTTTATTTTCTCAATTTGGTTGATTTATGAAATAATTTTTTTAATTTGTTATGTTTTTTTTCCAGGTTCTTTACGTTTGCAAATTTCGTCGCATTTGCCTTCTCAATTCTGTCACTATTGCTTGCATTCGTCGTGGGGAAAACAACAGCAAATCCGGCATACTACTTCTACTTGTTCCTGCATGATTTGGTACATGAATTATAAAACGTGTTCTATTATGCTTAAGAATAGTACATCTACTATAGAAATTACAAAATAGTCCTCCACGTATTGTAAATAACATTAATAAGGTCCTTCACTTGGCATGTCATTAATTCTATTTCAATTCGTAGTTTTTTTTTCCAGGTCAATTACACAGAACCCTCTGAAGTATGCGCAATTTGTAATTTTACCATATCAGAACCTTGCAACCTTATATTTTTATGTATGAATTTTTATGTTTTAAGGAGATATTTGTAAGGTTTTGATTTTTTTTATGTTTGTTTTCGAGTCAATTACATTTTTTATCTATAATTTCTTTGCAGACTATCACTGTGTTATTGATGGCTGCATGCGCCGCAGCAACCGCCATAGGCTACGTGGGAAAATACGGCGACGCACACACTGGTTGGATGCCCATTTGTGACCATTTTAGCAAATTCTGTAGCAGAGTCACAGCAGCTACAGCTCTCTCTTACTTGGGCTTGATTTTGTATCTAATCCTCACTATAATATCTGCTAAGGATTCGCGACGAATCGATGCCTAAGCGATGATGATCGTCACGAATATTAAGCTCTCTTTATGTGAAAGTTAAAAATGTTTGTTTGATTGATTAATTGATTTTACCTATATGTTTAAATATCAAGATTTGACCATGCTTTTTGAGACAAGAAGTATTCAAGTCTTTACATCTATGTATACTGCGTGTTTATTAATGTAATTTTAGAAAGTTTGTGATATTAATATTACCCGGTTTATTTAATTTAGTTTTCCAGTTTTAAGTTTTTTATGCCGTTAGAAATTTTAGTTTTGGAAGTATATTTTTTAGTGACTGATTATGCTTAAAACTAGGGATGGATCCGATGGAGGAGATTCTTCCAAATGATAATGATCAATTAAGTGTTTTGGGTTCTTTGATCTACTATGAATAATTAGAAACTCTAAGTTAAGGACAAGCTGGAGGTGATTCCAGCGTTCACCCTCAATTGAGTTAAATTAGCTCTGATGATGAGGATAGAACGTAGTACTCGAAGAGAGATTTTGGCAGAATTTAAGTATATAAAAGTGTGCGTATTTATAGGCGGATGAGGGGCAAATCCCATAAATCTCGCCATTCGGTAGTAATAGAGCTCTCAGGGAAGAGTCTCCTAGTTTCATTAGGGTTTCCCTTGATGTACGTAGGGCGACAACCATAGATGGAATGGGAAGCTGATATGGAAATTCCGCAAAATCAGGCCGTCTGTTGCAAAGACGCAGCTAACTTCGAGGAGTCGTTCGAGCCAGGAACCCGAGCTCAAGTGTTATCCAGAGAGGAGTGTACTTCGAGTGGATAAATACAAGGAGGCCTCCTCGGGCATGATCTTCGAAGTGAAAACTTGGTCATTTCTGATAAACACATGACATACCCAAAATATAACACATCAATGACAACTATAAATTAGTCCATAAGAGTGAGTTAGGCCGGTTTTAACTTCAAACAACCTATAATTTTTCTTGAGATAATTATTACACAAACTTTGGAAGTTTGTTACGATTCTAAAAAACCATTAAAATCTTGAAACCTTACAAATACCTCCTGATCAACTGAAACCTTACAATTATCTCCTTGAAACATAAACATATATACATAATACCCCTGAAAAATCTTACAAATACCTATCTCGGGAAGGTAAATCTAAGGTTGCAAGGGTCTGATGGTGAAACTGTAAAAGGGATCGGACCAATCTTTTGTATTAGGAATCAATTTTATTTATAAAAAAAAAAATATTTTTTCCCTGACCTAAGTTGTAATTGCTATTTTCTCTAAATATTTCCTTATGCATATCAAGGGGTTGTTTTCATAACTTTTACAGGCCAAAAAAGGAGCCGCCTAACATCATATGTGTAGTAGTCATATTTGTATACATAACAAATTGAAAAGATTACAGAATTAGCAATATTTCTATTGTTAATTTGATTGGTTTAGGAATTGTTGTTCTATTTTTGTGAAATGAGACCTATATATCATTTGATTTGTTTAGGAAAGATTTATTTATTGTTGAAAATTAGGTTTTGAGTAGGACATGTAGTAATAGTTTTCCACGGAATAGAATATTGTAAACAGTTTCACGACGATTTGGTAATAAAGAATCTGAATAATTGGATATATGTCGCTTTACATGATTTTAATTTGTTGAGTATATATTTTGGTTTAACATGCATGTTAACTCGAGAATAGGGACCGTTGGGATGATGGAGTTATAAATACTTACCAAATTTCAATGAATTCTCTGCTATGTGAGGCTGCAACTGTTGCACATTTCTTTCTTTAATTGAAGGTTTCAAATATTCAATAATAATAAATAACATACGAGTCGAAATCAGATTACCTTTCCTCAAAATGCTTTAATAATTGAGTATTCCGTAGCAAAACCTGGTCATCGACTATGTTACATGGTTGGTTCTTGGTCGATGTTGGACATACATTTTTAAATATTTCATCCTACAGTGTTGTTTCGTATCGGATATTGTATTGGACATTAGTTTAGTGGTAAATATTGAAAAAAAAATTCGTCAGATTCATGTTATATTATGTCCATATCCTCGTATTCGTATCTGTGTTATATTCATTTGCACTATTATCTAAGCTAATTCACTGCCGTAATTCAATAAGTTTGAATATTTGGTCCCATATTTACTTCTAATCTTATGTAGGAGATATGTTCATACACATTAATATGTATAGATGTCAATGAAATTGTTAGCTGTGCCACATTGAATAATTACTAAACTACTATCTATCTTATAAGTTTGGACAACCTTCATCTCATTAGCTAGTTTTTGTGGATGAGTTAGGCTCAAATACCTCATCTAATAGAAACTACATTCATTGCATTAAGCAGGCTATTCAGAAAGTGATTCACATTTAGGATGGGATTGATTAATTTATTTTTAAAATTTTAACACATTATTTATTTTTGATCATATGAGTTATACCATTATCACTACTAACAATTTATAAATTTATGATCTTTTTGTTATCCAATCACTTCGAAATTTTACTTTTTAAAATAGGACCGAACATTTTATAAACACCAGAAACATCTAATAAGATGTTAGAACTTATATTCTTTTTTTTATAGGCTCTTTCTTTTGCTCATTATAGGATCAAACAAGTCATTGATAGAAGCTAATTTTGCCACTTAAGTTTCTCTATTTGCCAACTTAACACAGTACATCTTTAAGATGGGCCAATGAAAAACTATTCATGGGCTTGAGGCCCAAAAAGGGCAATTAAAAGCCAAGAAAACTTGGATAGTCATATATGCAATCTCCTGAATATGATATGGTCTTGAAGATGGCGTGATAATTACAATATAAAACGTCCAAAATATTAAATTACGGCCCAAACCACCACCCCCGCCACCGCCGCCGGCACAGCCCTCCACCACCACCACTCAAAGACAGATAATAAAGCAAGATAGAACCCTACTTTGGGAACTAACCCCACAAAAAGTCTTCAATCTTGATAATAATAATAATAATAATAATGCAAAAGACAAATGCACATGCTTAAACCCTACCAGCCAGATACCATTCCAAAAGACAGAATAAGCATCAACCTTCCACTCACCTAGCAAACGCGCAGCAATGATTCACCACATTATCCCAATATTATATAATCATATCTCACTAATTAGTTTCAGAGAATAAATAAATCAGTCACCATTTTGATATTTAAATAAATAAAAAATTGGCAAGGTCCACATCATAGACTAAATTGTAATTTCCAAGAGGACCATCCATCAGAAATCATATCACATAAACAATTTGGCATGCAAGAATTAAATAAATCAATTTACAGAAAGAGAGATGATTCAAGATTAAACACACTCCAGTGTCCACCACCACCTCTCAGAAAAACGAATTATTATAAGAGAATATAAAGATTTATCAGAGAATAAAAACACATGCTTAACCGAAATTTCCACACTGTGCAATTATCAGATTGTGGAATATGAAAATATTTATGAATTCCAACCATTGCAGATAAGAATTCATAAAACAAAAAAGGGATAATAATCCTCGCATAGCTTGGGGTTTGACCTAATTACGCAAACATAACTTGAGGGTTGTGAAATTACAAAAATATCCGTTAAGTTGTTGGACGAATTTCGGGGACATTGACTAGATAAGCCTGGTTTTATTTTTATTTTTAATAGAAAGTACAACGAACATAAAGTGAAATTGCTCTTTTATGTTAGGTTTCTCAGACGCCAGTTAGAGTTCAGGAATGTTTCTGTAATTTTCTAAACTTCAGGAGATGGCAGTTAAGAGTTCAGGGATATTTCTGTAATTTTCTAACCTTCAGGAGATTGCAGTTAAGAGTTCAGGGATGTTTCTGTAATTTTATAAACTTCAGGAGATGGCAGTTAGAGTTCACGGATGTTTCTGTAACTTTCTAAACTTCAGGAAATGTTTGCGTAATTAGGCCAAACCTCAGGATATGTGCATGTAATTATCCCAGTAAAAAACAAAGGAAAAAAGAAGTCTTTGATTGTAAATAGACTTGAAGAATATGACATACAAGAATCACAGGTTCTGGAAGACACGTATGAATAGGACATGTATTAGTTCTACATATAGAACTAAATACAGCAAAGCATGAGCTCAAATTTCATTAATATTATTCAAATTATGGTACACAAAAACAAAGCCCCTGATCAAGTTAGGCCACCAAACACAAGAAAAAGACCTTTCAAAAACCACAACCTTTGATCAGCAATTAGACTATAAACACATTTATTTCCTACACACAGCAAAGTGGAAACCAACTAAGTAAAAAAAATAAAACTTACAGAGGTAAAAAAACATGAAATAGATAAAATAATTATATACAAAAATTAAAATTACTCAACCTCAATCAAGTCCTGGCAAAGACTCCCCATAGCTTTCCATGTCTGAGACTGTCTAAAAGCTTCTTAGCACCTTCAACATCTTTCTCAATAAGCTTCTGTAAATGAGCTACAGCTCCAGCTGCCACCATTTGCTTTCTGCACTCCTTCGACTGGACAAAAGATGATAATATCGATGTGGGATACTTTTTATCCAAATTTTGCACTAACGGATCCAAGAGCCGAACTACAGAAACAATCCCCTTTTCATCTTTCTTGAAAATCTTTCTATTGCCAGCATAATTCATGAGCACTAATAGGGCTTTTGCTGCAGCCCCTTTTTCTTCAACAGCCTTTCCATCCAACATTTTCACAAGGAGAGAAATGCAACCCATTTCGCCTAATTCTTTTCTAGATTTGTTATTGTAAGCCAAATCGTAAAGAGCTTTTGCTGCTGAAATTCTAACTCCTAGAACCCCACAATCTAATGCTTCAACTATGCGATTTAAAAAACCATTTGCAACAAGAAATTCAGCAATAATATGGCACGAGGCTAATGCACTGACCATCTGAAGAACAACCTCAAGATTTTGAGATGTTGAAGCAGAATCCCAGAAATTTTTTATGCTCGCAATTCCTCCTTCCCTAACGATTAACAGCTTCAATTCGTCGTCCTCAGAAACTAAATTACACAAACACCCAATTGAATTTTCTTGCGCTAATGCAGTACCAGAGTTACACAGTGCTAGAAGTGTTGAGACTGCGTTTTCGTCAATGAAATTCTCTTTGATTTCATGGAAAACAGCTAAATTACGCAAAACCCCAGCTGCGAAAGCCTGTGAATTGGGTGTTCCGTCCACACAAATTTCCAACAATGATGAAATCCCACCTCTTGACCCAATTGCTCTCGCGTTATCCCTTGAATTACTCAAAGTTTTAAGGGCAATGCATGATTTTTCCTTCGCGAAAACGCTTCCAGATTCGAGGACACGGAGCAAATTATTCAGTAACACCAAACCCTCAGCCAACAAAACATGCTTGCTAGAATCAACAGTCGAGATTTTCGCAATAGCAGCGACTGTTTTCTCCTTAATTTCAGACGAAGAACTCGAATCCAGTAAACGCACAAGAATGGGGACAATCCCCTGCGCCACCGCAATTAAGACATTTTTATCATCTTCGTGTAATAGCCCTAGAAGTAAATCCATAGCCAAGTTTTTGGACTCGATTGACCCGATCTGCAGCCGGGTTATCAAGTTTCGGGCCTCGACCCGGACCGATTCCCTTCTACTGGTCGAAACAATCGCTGGCATCGAAACGGCGGCGTCTTCGGAGAAAACCCCGCTCCTTTCGAGTACTCCCAGGTCGTTGATGTGGGCATCGAGTTTGGCCGACACAGAGTCAACGTCGTTTTGGGTTTTGAGCTTGCCTCCCGGCGGAGTGGGCGAGTGGCAGAGTTCAGCGAGAGAGGCGGCGGAAGCGCATGTGGCGGCGAGGGAGCGGAGTAGGTCGGACGACAGTGAGTTTCCGGCGTCCCTGGCAGTGGAAATAGAGACGTCGGAGAGGCGTGTCTGGAGAGTGAGGAGTTTTGTAGTGATAAGTGACCATTTTCCTTTAAAGATGTGGACATGGGAAATGGATTCTACGAGGGATTGAATCAGCTTTTCAATGTTTGTGAGTGTTGCTCGGATGATTGTATCTTCTTCAGGTGCTCCTTCTTCCATGGCGGACGGTGGGGTGGGGGTGGAGTATTAGAGTGTATGTGTTGACGACGAAGAAGCATATACCGGAAAAAGGTATATAGAATAGCGCCAAGTGAGAACGCGGCTGGAGAGCGTGGACTGAAAACTCTAATTTTCATCCATATAAAATATAAATAATAATTATTAATCACCATTTCACTATAATTTGTGAATATTAATTAATTTTTTTTTCTTTATTGGTAAAAAAAAAGAAGTTGTTAGGATGTCCTATTTCCAAGCCCTAGTGAATATTAATGTATTTGTAGTCAACTGGAGTTTTTGTTTATTTAACTGAGGTTTCGGTCTTCTAGGTAGGGTTGTTATTTAAACTCTTGACCCTCAATTAAAGTGAGAATATGCAAAAATAACTTCAAAATAATTCCTATTTTAGCTTTCAGAAAAATATTTCATATTCGCTAGCAAATATTGTAATTTAACGCTATGTTAACTTAACTAAGGATTTCAAATTTGAGCATCTGGAAATGTAACTCTCATTGTTAGAGATAACTTTACAACCTAATGGTCCAATCACCCAAAATTCCGTATATTATCTGTCCATGTATGACTGACCTGAACTTTTGAACTTTGGAAATATTCATAATATATTTATATGTTTAAATACTAAATATTATCGTTCCCGTTTTAGCTAACTAGGATCTTGAATTCGATTTTTCATAAATATTTCTTGAATTATTATTAATTATTCATGTAATGTTGAGTTGATAATATAAGATAAATGTAACTATAATTCACTTTTGTTAAAAAGTAAAAATAAAATAAAATTATTTTTAGACAAATTTGATCTCCAATGGTTTATGATTCTAGCTAAACTTAGGCAAACATCACTACACATCATGTAGCCTTCAATCTCAAGCATTTTTTTGTTTACTTTCCTAATTATAATGTTTGTTCTATTACTCGACTCATTCATCAAACTTGCCAAGATCTATATCAAATAGTTAAAATCGTGATTAACCAATGTCCCCACTACTATTAAAAGCGTTATTAGACAAACATGTAAATTGCGATCCTATTTGTCGTGTAAGCCACATTTATTGTGTATATAATTATCAATGATTAAGAATGACAAACAACTTGTCTCCATTAGATGGGTTTATCAAACTTAATTATCATCACCGTCCAAATATTTTAAACTCAATTTTAGTTGTTTGTAATCTGAAACTCAAAATCTCTAAACTTCGAGATGGACAAACTGCAATTTTAGTCGTTCTAAGTAGTTGATATGATTTAATCATTAGCGGTTTCTCAATAGTCAAAATTATCTTAAAATGGTTCCGGATAGCAAAGTATAAAAACATATCAAATTTCAGTTGATCTAGTATGATGAGACACTAGATCCCTTAAGTAAGGTTTAAGGTTTGAACTCTAATTTGTGCATGAAGCAACTGAGTTGGAATAGGGGTCTACAGCAAGCCGAGTTTGCTTGGCGAGTCGAGCTCGAGCTACCTCAACTCGAATTTGAGCCAAGCTTAACTGAGCCCGAACTTAGGATCAGGGAGAGTTCAAACATGTTTTTTCTAAGCTCGACGCTTGCGAGCCGGCTCACGGGTTTTTATAAATATATATATTTTTCAATATATTCATATATTATTATATTTAATTTATAAAATAAATAAAAAATAAACCATAATAATGCCTCATGTTTCAGTTTAAACAAATTACCTAATATTTTTTTTTTACTTTTTTTTTTCTAATTTCTAAACTAATTCTTGCTGAATTGGGTATTTTACCATGCTAATCAAGCAAGCCTAGCCGAGCTCAAGCTCAAAATTTCAAGCTTGATCCAGTTTTAAATCCTTCGAGCTTGAGCTTTTGATTTTAGCCAAAGTATGGCTCCTGTGCACCCCTATGTTGGGAGGGTCGCCTCAAATTAGGATTCTGATATACTCGAATCCGAAAAAAACCGAGTAGAGAAAAAAAAATTGAAAAAGAATACGTATTGTTTGGATGACAAAATATCTATAAAATATAAAATATGAACAAGCAATGAAATATCAAAATTGAAAATGGAATAAAAAATTGGATGGAAGTGAAATAAACGCGCCATATGAGAGAAGTGAAAGCTGAGAAACACAAATAATGGAAAAGCGAGCCAAAAAGGTAGTCAGATTCTATGGGTGTGAATTTGGAGAGGAAAGAAACTTAACAAAGGAATTCTGGGGCCCAAATATAATTAATTAACTTTTTTGGTCCTTTGACAGGTAGGCTACGAAAGTTCCTCAAGTCCCTCCGGCCGTCCCACTATCGTTTTAACCTCACGGCTGTGAGAAACGTCATTCCGACTTCTACGCCAGTGATTGGTTAATAGCCTGACATTCATCGCTGGTGACCGTCACTGTAGCTTTATCCATCTGTCGGATCGTGCAATATCGAAAAAGCCCTTTGCGGCTGACAACTTCATTAGCTCAATTTGGCAACACATAATGACACAACGTATTTCGGAAAGGAAATAAAATATTGTTGAAATTAAATTAATATATTTTCATCATAAGAAGGAATTAAATTATACGATTTAATGATTAGTAAATTTAAATCGATTTCGTTTTGACATTTTGATATTTTTCTTTTTTCTTGAAGATGCAATTTGATTTTTTTCTATTTCAATAAGTGCTATGTCTATTTCACATTATATACATGGTACATATATAATTGTTAAATGATATTTTGGAGTTAAAATGCACCATACTCCTTGGGTTATTTGGAATTGAGTAAAAAAACATATAAATTCGACAATTGATGTTATCGATCAAAGATACACATATCCATTTGTCACTTAAAGCTGGGGCAATAATTTTTTTGGTTATATACTATATTTTTTTCGAATTCGGATACTAAAAATATCTAATTGGGACGAATCTCTTAACTTAATTATTTTATATATAAATAACCAAGTTAAAGTTTGAACTATGTTAAATAGGGTATTTGAGTCTAACCCACCCACAAAAGCTAACTAATAAGGTAGATAAGAGTTTAGTATTTACTCAATGTGAGATAGTTAACACCCGCCCCTCCACACCCAAGCCTGAACAATCGGGGATCAACCTAGGGCGTGAAACTTAGATGCAGGAAACAACCTATGATATGAGAGCGTGAAACTTAGATGCAAGAGACAGTTTGATCTAAAAAATTTAAATGCAGGATACAACTTACTCTGATATACTATGTTAAATAAAGTAATTGAGTATAACTCACCTACAAAAACTAACTAATGAATTAAAAATTGGTCAAACTTATAAAATAAATAATAATTTAGTATTTATTTGACATGAGAGAATTAACTTCTCTATATTAAGATCTAATGTACTCAATCAGCTGAGATTTGGTAAACATGGACAATACAGTCAAAACAGAAATATTAAATGAAATGACGCATTGGAAAGGTACAATAACAAAGCTAATAATAACTCTGCCCTGCCTCATTATTATCCAGTCATTGATGATTTACTGATCCACGTAAAAGGGAAAAAAGTCCATTCAATTTTTCCGGTTTGTTTTTTACTCTGTCTTTTTTTTTTTTTGGTAGAAAAAGAAAAAAAAAAAACATTTTCTTTAACAGTAATTAACTAAATATGATTCGATCTTATTTAAGGGGTCTTTTAACGAGGGATGAT
Organism: Verbena officinalis; assembly: GCA_958496215.1. NCBI lineage: Eukaryota > Viridiplantae > Streptophyta > Magnoliopsida > Lamiales > Verbenaceae > Verbena > Verbena officinalis. Next base: position 7,863,827 of record OY292385.1, read on the forward strand.
ACTTTGAGTTTAATAAAATCCAAACTTCGCTGCAATGAGATTGGTTTGGGTGCTATAGCTCGTTATTCTTGGGTTTGTGTCGAGGATGGGAAATGACGAGAATTAAAAGCCCAAAATAACCCGGAACGTGCTTAAACAAAAGACTATTATTCGGATTAATGTGGTATATCTTAATTATTCCACATGATTAGCAAATGCAAACATAACATAGGAGTTTTATTTATTCATATTTAAAATGTAGTAACTTGTTTGATATTATAATACATTATTTAGTAATTGTATGTACAGCTGAGGAGTCCTTCGCCGAGAGGTAAGGAAGAGGCTCCGTGATTTCGAGATCATGGGTCGAATCCCACGATTGTGGGTATTAGTCTTCTATATAGAAGTTTGATATATAGTTTGTTGGTATGTATTTCTCCGTATAGGATGAGTTATTTAACATGTTTGTAATTGGTTGAATTGTACATGAGTTTCATTAGATTGTAATATATTGTCTATTGATTGAACTATACACGAGAAAAAAAGATAAAAAAAAGAAGTAATTGTATCATTGTATGTACATCATTTCTTAAAATCGCGCCAAAAAAACAGTTTCTTGATTACATATATAGCTAAGAATATAAGTAGTTGTCAAAACATAAGATAGAAAAACAAAAGCAAGATCAAATACAATTTCCAACTACTAAAAATTAAACTAAATAGTCAACTTAGCTAATGGTCTATCGTAGCTATGGAGGAAAACAAGATCCTCTCTCCAAAGCAAAACTTGTGCCATGGTTATGGTGCATCCAATGATTCAATAACGTGGAATTTAAGCACATTTTGTTGACCAAAGTATTTCAATCTAGATTTATATTTTTATTTCCTTCAATAATTGATGAGCAATTTCTGTAAAAAAAAAAAAAAGTGAACTAATGGGTTACAAATATTGGCTTTATTGCAAATTTCAGTCCCATAAATATTGGTAAATACAAAATAGGATCATCCCTTTTTTATGGCAATTTAAAGACCATTACTTCTTAAATATAGCAATTTAAAGAAAGTAGGCAAAAATTTCGGCCAACATGGACAATCTCGCATAAAAATTCCAATTTTATACAGCAAGTGCACCACACGTGACAAATTCTGCTAGATTTTGAAATTTTTGTTAAATTTGTTCTTAAATTGCTATATTCAAAGAACAGTAGCCCTTAAATTACTATATTTAAAAAGTAGTGGTCCTTAAATTACCACAAAACAGAGCGACGGTTCTATTTTGTGCGCCACTTGCCAATAGTTATGAGACGAAATTTGCAATAAAACCTACAAATATTTATAGCATTGATAAATCATATTACTAAAATAAATATCAAATATAAAACAAAAGGAAATGTTGTCTAATTTTTAACTCCCCAATACTAGGAAAATTCCATCGTAGTTACCTGAAAATTAAACTGTATCGTATAAAGAATGTATATATATTTTAATATATTAATAATTAATAGCTATTTATATAAAAGAATCTTAAAATAAGTAAGTTAGAAAATTGTACAATTCGACATTGATGATCAAAGCAATATTCTTGTATCACATTAATGGAAGAGAAGGTCTAGCATGAAAGATAAGAACCTGTTTGGATAGCCGAACGACGTTGCCCAAAACCCGGCCCATTAGGGTTCTAATTGTAATCCCAAATAATATTGCAGCATTACAATTGGTTTTTTTCTTTCTTTTTTAATAATAAAAACCCACAATTAAAGTAGGATTTAGGCAAGTCATTCTTGGCTACCAAACAAGACTCTACATCTTCATACAAGGCCACTCTTCCTCAGGAAAAACTCTCTTAATTAATTTATGTTTGTAATTTGTAAATAATAATTTTCCCAATCCAAAACACTCTTTATATAGTCAGAAAAAGTAATGAAAAAAGTGAAAGAGATCAGATTCTAAATTATGGGAATTAAAATTATATAAGTTGACTTTATTTTTTTGCCTAGTTATGTTTCAATGATAACTCAGTTATATGCTCATTGAACTAATTTAGAGCATATTTATATTCCAAATTTCATCTGACCAAAATTTTATGATCAGAGATTCGTAGTTGACCTTATTTGGATCCTTTTGGAAATAATTGCATGCCTTGTTGTTGATTGAAACCGACTAATGCCTATATCACATTAAGGAGATGAACTACCTTTTACTTTATACAATGATCCAATCCAAGAACGAAAAGTACTCCTCAACCTAGCATAATTATCAAAAAAAAAAAAAAAAAAGTTGTTACTAATTTGAATTTTTGTCAATACAACAACGCAATGAGGGATGTATTTTGATTAGGTATAACTACACAAACTCCCAATATATGTTTAAGAATTCGAAAAACCATCGAATCTTCTAATTAATCTTACAAATAATCAAGAAAAAATCTTACAAATAACCCCTCAGGGGTGTAAATGTAAGGTTTGCAAGAATTTGATGATGAAATTATAAAAAACGCAAACCTCAGGGTTCGTGTGTGGCATCTTTTGTAAACTGTTTAATTGAAATTTATTAGATATTAAATTTTTGTAGAGACTAATAAAATTACAACTAAAATTGCTTAGAAAATCTTTAAAATGTGCTACAAATTGTATTAATTAAAGAATTATATAAACTCCTATTAATTTATCTTAAGAACTCATGATATCCTTTGAACTTCGTAAAAGTAAACTTATATATATATCCAGCTCCATCTCGAAGGTGAATATCGATTTCGACTTTCGACCTATATCTAGCTAGTTGTCACGATTCACGAGCTGACATTAAATCTTGACCTTACTTTGAAAAAATAGAATATATAAGAACAAAGTGAATAATCATAACCCAAATGATATAATTCAAAGCCCTCGTCATGGGGAGATGAGATATATACGTTAGAGAGATTCTTACAGAGTACATGCATGTCCCAAGGCTCAAGAGTACTTACAGAAATTATTATAGGTCATTCATCAGCAAAGCCTTCATGTCAATAGAAAGAGTTGAACTAATACTTTCTGATAAGTATATGTTCATTTCTTACCAACTACGCCAACTCTGGGCGACACACTCTCACAACTTCTACATAAGCATATACAACTATGCATCTAAGATATGGCGACCTCTTGTTAGATTTAGAATAATAATAATTATCTTCAATTATCCACTTAATGACGAGTGTCAATAAGCTTTATGACCAAACATTTTGTTTCTTCTTTTTTGACCTTCTAGCTAGTTTGAATATTGAAAATTTTTACAAATTTTAAAGTCTATTTTCTTTAGAATTAATTCTGACCATTATATTATTCCAAGCTTCTTTGCGCAAAAAGTTCTGTAATAGCAAATTGATACGACACTTGCCACTTTGGCATCTTTCAAATTTCTTGTCGGATTATCTGGACATCATTTTATGTTTTAATTTTGCTACTCACTATTAGTACATGTCTTTATTTCATGTTAATAATACAAATAATACATGCAATTGATTTTATATATATAATTAATTTGAAATTTAAAAGTCAGAATATAAATTATCAATATCTATTTTTTTTTCAAATAATATGACACAAAATATGATATTGTCAGTACTATAGCTCGAGCAAGAGACTGACTCAGAAAATGATGATTTGTTTTCAAGTTAGTTTAAATGAATAAATGGTGATTGGAAACTACTATATATTGTATATAAATATTCTAGGGCTTTTGCACCCAATACCTTCGCATTTTTTAATTTTTATTGTAGAGAAAAATCTCATAATTTTTTAATTAGCAGCAAAAATCTTATGTTTTTTTCTTTTTTTTTTTCAAAAAAAATATACAACGAGAACCTCCCTGCGACAAAGTGAACTAATTTTCGAAAAAAACACAAAATTTTCAATGCTAATATTTAACCCAGATAATTTTTCGTGTATATATATTAAAGAAACCACCGGGTTTTGGATGCTCATGACTCTATATATTCTATTTTCTTACTCTTTATATATCTTTAATCAATTCTTTCTTCTTCCCTTTTTTTGTTTCAAAAGCCTATTTATATGAGTCAAGTCACTAAGGTGTAAAACTCTCTATCTACCAACGACAATTGTATTTCCAAGAATTCGAATAAAAAACTTCTAATTAAGCTAGCATAGCACCGAACCGCTAAACTACTATCAATCAGTGGTGGTTCTTGTTTTCATTTGGGGTTGGAAGTCAACCAACGAGAATGGATTAGTTATGGTCCCTCACACCATGACAAGAATCAATTCTTTGATGAATGATAACAACAATTCAAATTTTACACAACACACTATTGTCTATCAACTAACATGATACCCCAACTCCCGTCCTGATCGAATGGTCAACAATGAGATTTACGCGGCGCTCTGAATCTAGCTAGATCCTTCATTTCTTGCGCGCCTATATAAGGATACCTAAATCTGCTGAAATATTCATTCATATCAGCATTGCATTGAGTTCGGAAATTATAAGGAAGAGATGTCTTGTATGATTATTAAGAGTTACGTACATATATAGTTTGGTAGCCAAGGATGACTTGCCTAAATTCAATGCATGTTTATAATATTCATAACATGCATGGTTTCTAGGCGTCATCCATTGGCTATCCTAACTAGCTCTTATCTATCATGCTAGACTCTCTCTTCCATTGCTTCAATCATCCAATGCACAGACACTTTTAAAAAAACTATTGTGCCATATTGTGTTGGATATCGTGGCATCTATTTCACAAGGATTCTATTTTGGTGTTCACAATCCAAAAAAGGTATTACTTTTTTCAGAATTCTTTAGAGTTAGAGCTTTCATATGCCGAATTCACCATGCACGTGAGCTAATTATACCCGAAACTCTGTGTTACATTTTTATACCTAGAAGACCTTATGTTTTCAAAAATTATTACACTGTCCCAACCTATATCTGACGTCATAAAAATATGAAATTTTGATATTATCCTCACATAAATGAGTTAACTACACCCAAAATTCTGTATTATACGAAAATATCACCAAAAAATCTATGTTATTATACACAGTATTAGCTCTCACATAAAGTATGTAATTATGTATTCTAGTCTAAATTATTTATTTATTTTTATTTTCCAATTTTCTTTATTGTTTTATTTTGTTTTCACTTTTCTTATTTTAAATTCATCTTCAAGAACAGATATGCAATTTGAATTGAAATTGGAACAGATATGTGGCAACGGCATAGAGATATGTTGTGAGAGAGAGGGGTCGGAAAAGAGAGACGGTATCCAACGGCGTTTCATAGACAGTTGAAACTTGAAAGCCAATTTGGAATTGACATGAAATTTATTAATACATTATGTATTAATAAGTCTCATTAATCTATACATACTAGCACATATTCACATGCATATACGATAATTTACATACACTAATACAGATTTACTCGCAATTACTTATACCAAAACATATAAACAAACACACACTATCAAAAATTTAAACACCTTAAACTATGTTTTCAAAACCAAAATGGTAATAGAACCAGTGGTCTTACTGGTTTGACTGATTCAAATTTTGGTCGAATTGGTATGACATAATTACATAAAATAAATTTATTTAATTATTCATAATGTAATATTAGAAAGAAAAGAAAAATAATATACTTAAAGTATATATAGAAACTTTTTCTTTCTTTTTTTTGGAAGATATAGAAACTCTTTCTTGCTAGTCATCTTTTTCAAAGTTTCTTGCCACAAAAACTTCTCCAAATTTTCCCAACAAGAAGACAAGACAGTGGGGCAAGGAAAGACAAGACCCACTTTACGACAATTTTCACTCTGAAAAAATATCTGACAAAAGGAAAAAGTGAAGAGTGGATAAAATACAAAATACACGCAACTCACAAGTAAACATATACACAAAATACACACACAAATGACAAACACATACACAGAGAGAGGGAGAGAGAGAGCTTTGAATATCAGAAAATGACAATAGATCTTGGATGTGTTAGAGCTTTGCTTTGAATTTTAGATTTTTTAATATTGGAACCCATATTTTTCAAAGAAAAAAAGAGAACAGAATATAGAAGTCGTCAAAATGCTAAAAATTAAAGAGAAGAAAACACCACGGGTTCTATCGGATCGCACCAGTCCTTACTGGTTCAATTAAATGGAGTTTCGAGGTTGATTCAGACCGGTCAACTAAATGGCATTGGGTAACCCACTTTCAAATCCATGGCCCTAAAGTCCCTAACACATATTTACTCACATTTGTACACATTTACACACATTAACATTTAGCACATAAACAAATATTTACTCACACTTACACATAAACACATATATTTTTTTCAAGTCTTTCCAAAATAACATATCACGTCACAAATCCATTGGTATAGTTCAATTCAAGATTTAAGAATTTCCCAAAATCAATAATCCAATTTCCCATTTGCCAAAACATGACCTAATTGACGAATTCTTATGTAACAGCCCAAGGTCAGCCCGGCAAGCATATATTGTCCTTTTTGGAAAGCCACTAGGCTCGATGGCCCAGTGTACCCCCTCAAGGTTTTAAAACGCGTATGCCAGGTAAGGTTTCAACCCACTTATAAAGGGGCTTCGTTCTCCTTACCAAACCGATGTGGGACATTACAATCCACCCCCCTTGGGGGCCCAGCGTCCTCGCTGGCACACCGGCCTTACCGGCACTGGCTCTGATACCATTTGTAACAGCCCAAGGTCAGCCCGGCAAGCATATATTGTCCTCTTTGGAAAGCCACTAGGCTCGATGGCCCAGTGTACCCCCTCAAGGTTTTAAAACGCGTATGCCAGGTAAGGTTTCAACCCACTTATAAAGGGGCTTCGTTCTCCTTACCAAACCGATGTGGGACATTACATCTTAAAAGCTCAATAATGTAATAAAATGTAGGCACATCAGCCCCATTTACGAAGCCAACACTAGAATCTCAACACCAAATTAATTTTGGTAACTTACAGCGCTGTACACATAAACACATACTAACACACACTAGGATATATTTACACACGTTTCCACACACTAACCCCAATTTAAGCAAACACATATTTACATACATTTGCATGCACGTACACTAACACACATTAACACACACACACACACACTTATTTACTCACATTAACACACTAATTGACACAAACTAACATGTATTTACATACACATGGACATATATACATATTACGTAAACCAACACACATTTACAAACTTATACTAATTTAAACACAACATATATACACTTAACACACAACACACACTAACACTCATTTACACTAATTCAAATATACACTTAAAACATATTTACACATACTTAACATATATTTATGCACACTTGCACTAATTAACATTTTTTGCAGAAGATTGAAATCTCGAATAGTCCTAAAACTACTCAGAGGAAAATATTAATCAACACTTGCACTCTTGAGATCTTTAAAATTCTTGCAGAAGATTGAAACTCAGTGTTATATTAGAGTATTGAGAGAAGTGTCCCAATTTATTGGCCACATTTGCACTATTCAGATTACAACATTTTTTGCAGAAGATTAAAATTGGATAGTCCTAAGAGTACTTGGAGGAACTGCTATAAAATATTGCCTAACACTTGCACTCTCGAGATCTTTAAATTTTCTTGCAGAAGATTGATACTCAATGTCATGTAAGATTATTGAGAGAAGTAACCTAATTTATTGGAAAACATTTGCGCCATTCATATTTTAATATGTTTTGCAGAAGATTGAAATCGGATAGTCCTAAGACTACTAAGAGGGACTGCTATACCAACAATTGCACTCGCAAAGTATCATGCAGAAGATTGAATAGAATATTCAAGAGGGACTGTTATGCCAACAATTGCAATCTCAAGGAGTTGTGCGCAAAATATTGAATAGAATACTTTAGAGGGACTGCAATGCCAACAATTGCACTCTCTAGGTGTTATGCAGAAGATTGAATAGAATACCAGGGACTGCTATACCAACAATTGCACTCACAAAGCGTCATGCAGAAGATTGAATAAAATATTCAAGAGGGACTGTTATGCTATCAATTGCATTCTCAAGGTGCTATAAATTGCACTCTCTAAGTGTTATGCAGAAGATTGAATAGAATACTCAAAAGGGACTGCTATACCAACAATTGCACTCTCAAGGTGCTATCAATTGCACTCACAAAGCGTCATGCAGAAGATTGAATAAAATATTCAAAAGGGATTGTTATGCCAACAATTGCACTCTCAAGGTGTTATGCGCAAAAGATTGAATAGAATACTCAAGAGGGACTGCTATGCCAACAATTACACTCTCAAGGTGCTATCAATTGCACTCACAATGTATCATGCAGAAGATAGAATATAATATTGAAGAGGGACTGTTATGCCAACAATTGCACTCTCAAGGTGTTATGCAGAAGATTAAATAGAATACTCAAGAAAAACTGATATGCCAACAATTACGCTCTAAAGGTGCTATAAATTGCACTCTCTAGGTGTTATGATTGAATAGAATACTCAAAGAGGGAATGCTATACCAACAATTGCACTCTCAAGGTACTATCAATTGCAATCACAAAGTATCATGCAGAAGATTGAATAGAATACTCAAGAAAAACTGCTATGCCAATAATTGCACTCTCAAGGTGCTATAAATGACTGTCTTGCCAACATTTGCACTCTCAAGGTGCTATCAATGGCACTATCAAGGTGCGATACAGAAGATTGAATAGAATAATCAAAAGAGACTGTTATACCAACAATTGCACCCTAAAGGTGTTATGCAGAAGATTGAATAGAATATTCAAGAGGGACTGTTATGCCAACAATTGCACTCTCTAGGTGTTATGCAGACGATTGAATAGAATACTCAAGAGGGACTGCTATACCAACAATTGCACTCGCAAAGTATCAAGCAGAAAGATTGAATAGAATATTCAAGAGGGACTGTTATGCCAACAATTGCACTCTTAAGGTGTTATATGAAAAATATTGAATAGAATACTCAAGAGGGTCTGCTATACCAACAATTGCACTCTCAAGGTGCTATCAATTGCACTCACAAAGTGTCATGCAGAAGATTGAATAGAATATTAAAGAGGGATTGTTATGCTAACAATTGCACTCTCAAGGTGCTATAAATTGCACTCTCTAGGAGTTATGCAAAAGATTGAATAGAATACTCAAGAGGGACTGATGTACCAACAATTGCACTCTGAAGGTGCTGTCAATTGCATTCACAAAGCGTCATGCAGAAGATTGAATAGAATATTCAAGAGGGACTGTTATGCCAACAATGGCACTCTTAAGGTGTTATGAGCAAAAGATTGAATAGTATACTGACTGCTATGCCAACAATTGCACTCTCGAAGTGCTATCAATTACACTCACAATGTATCATGCAGAAGATAGAATAGAATATTGAAGAGGGACTGTTATGCCAACATTTGCACTCTCAAGGTGTTAAGCAAAAGATTGAATAGAATACTCAAGTAAAACTGTTATGCCAACAATTGCACTCTGAAGGTGCTATAAATTGCACTATCTAGGTGTTATGATTGAATAGAATACTCAAGAGGGACTGCTATACCAACAATTGCACTCACAAAGTATCATGCAGAAGATTGAATAAAATATTGAAGAGGGACATTTATGTCAACAATTGCCCTTTCAAAGTGTTATCCAGAAGATTGAATAGAGTACTCAAGGAAAACTGCTATGCCAACAATTGCACTCTCTAGGTGTTATGCAGAAGATTGAATGGAATAATCATGAGGTCTTGCCAACATTTACACTGTCAAGGTGCTATCAATAGCACTATCAAAGTGTGATGCAGAAATTGAATAGAATAATCAAAAGGGACTGTTATGCCAATAATTACACTCTCAAAGTGTTATGCAGAAGATTGAATAGAATACTCAAGAAGAACTGCTATGCCAACTATTGCACTCTCAAGGAGCTATATATAAATTGCATTCTCTAGGTGTTATGCAGAAGATTGAATGGAATACTCAAGAGGGACTTCTTTGCCAATAATTGAGAGTATTGCACTCTCAAGGTGCTATAAATTGCACTCTCGAAGTGTTATGCAAAAGATTGAATAGAATACTCAAGAAGAACTGCTATGCCAGCAATTGCACTCTCAAGATGCTATAAATTGCACTCTCAAGGTACGATGCAGAAGATTGAATAGAATACTCAAGAGGGGCTGTTTTGCCAACAATTGCACTCTCAAGGTGCTATAAATTGCACTCTCAAGGTGTTATGAACTATGCAGAGGATTGAATAAAATACTCAAGAGGGACTGTTTTGCCAAACTCTCAAGGTGCTATGAATTGCACTCTCAAGGTGGCATGCAACAGATTGAATATAATACTCAAGAGTGATTGTTTTGCCAACAATTGCACTCTCAAGGTGCTATAAATTGCACTCTCAAGGTATTATGCAGAAGATTGAATAAAATAGACTGCTATGCCAACAATTGAACTCGCAAGGTGCCATGCAGAAGATTGAATAGAATACTTAAGATGGGACTATTTTGCCAACAATTGCACTGTCAAGGTGCTATAAATTGCACTCTCAAGGTGTTATGCACTATGCAGAAGATCGAATAGAATACTCAAGAGGGAATGTTTTGCCAACAATTGCACTCTCAAGGTGCCAAGCAAAAGATTGAATAGAATACTCAAGAGGGACTGTTTTGCCAACAATTGCACTCTCAAGGTGCTATAAATTGCACTCTCAAGGTGTTATGAACTATGCAGAAGATTGAATAGAATACTCAAGAGGGACTGTTTTGCCAAACTCTCAAGGTGCTATAAATTGCACTCTCAAGGTATCATGCAGAAGATTGAATATAATACTCAAGCGGGACTGTTTTGCCAACAATTGCACTCTCAAGGTGCTTTAAATTGCACTCTCAATGTGTTATGCACTATGCAGAAGATTGAATAAAATACTCAAGAGGGACTGCTATGCCAACAATTGCACTCTCAAGGTATTCATGCAGAAGATTGAATAAAATACTCAAAGAGGGACTGCTTTGCCAACAATTGCACTGTCAAAGTGTTATGCACTATGCAGAAGATTGAATAGAATACTCAAGAGATTGTTTTGCCAACAATTGCACTCTCAAGGTGTTATAAATTGCACTCTCAAGGTGTTATGCACTATGCTTGATTGAATAGATTACTCAAGAGGGACAGTTTTGCCAACGATTGCACTCTCAAGGTGCTATAAATTACACTCTCAAGGTTTTATGCAGAAGATTGAATCGAATACTCAAGAGGTACTGCTTTGCCAACAATTACACTCTCAAGGTGTAATACATTTTGTGCAGAAAGCTAAATAAAATTAGAAAATTAAAAGAAAACAAGGGGAAAAATAGAAGTAAAAAGAAAATTACCAAAACGGATATGAAATTATATTGAAAAAAATAAATTAAACTAGAAACTGAGAACATCATATATTAAAACAAAAATAAATAAATTAAGAAAGATGGAGATTAAATTTTAAAAAATAATGAATATTAAAATAAATGATCAAATAATCACAGTACACATATAAACTAAAACGGTGAAAATTATAAAATAGAAATGAAACTATAAATAGGAAAATGAGAACATCATATATTAAAACAAAAATAAATAAATTAAGAAGATGGAGATTAAATTTTTAAAAATAATGAATATTAAAATAAATGATCAAATAAGTTCACACTACACATATAAACTAAAACGGTGAAAAGTATAAAATAGAAATGAAACTATAAATAGAAGATGAAAAATGGGACTTAAACAAAAAACAGGGCATGGAAAAAAGTAATTAAATTAAAAACAGAAAACAAACTAAAAGCAAAAATCGAAGTAAAAATGATATTAAACAAAAAAGAAACTAAAACAAAGTAAACAAAGAACTAAAGAAAATAATAATTTTAATTGAGAATGGAAATTAAACTAGAAATAGATAACATCAATATTAGAACAAAAATAAATAAATTAAGAAATAAATTAAACCAAAAACAAAAACATAATAAAATTAAGAATGAAGGAAGCCCACTGACTTTCAGAACCTTCCTCACTTGGAGAGAAAGAGAAATGCTTCAATGAGGTAGACAGTACATATACAGCTGCAAGCAACCTTGCAATCTGTAGAATCATAAAAAGAAGGATATGGAATTGAGTTTCATACAGTGGGAGATGAAACCAATTTTGTGAACTTAAAGAACTGAACAGAGCGGGAAAATGCCTTCTGTAACTCCGCACATGCAATGTTTTTTAAAGAATTCATGCATTTTATGGGAATTACATTAAACAGGGATGCTCTTAAAAGCAATATTGATGATTAGAGACCCAAGTGCTAAGTGGGTGCGGCATTTCTTAGAAGTATTACTATTATAGTAAATTGAAAAGAGAAGAAGTTGGATGTCTTACCTTTTGAAAAAGTGAAGGTACTTCTTGAGAAACTACAAAAGGGCAGCTTCAACAAGGATACAATCCTTCCTGCTTCGATGGATGAAAGCGCGCACAGCAAAAGTTCCTGTTCAACAAGGGAATATCAAATCATTGAAACAAAACGCATGAATTGCAAAAAGTACTAAATTGAACATCGGTCAAAAACCAATGACATATTTCAACTACCTTCCCACGCCACTCCAAACTCCCAAAAACGAACATGATAATTGTTATTCTCCAAAAATTAAATGTGGTGGCAGTAGTAGAGTGAAAGACGATGTCAACCAGATTCTTCTTTGATGGTGTATGAATTAATAAAAAAATTTCCTTTTCTTCAACTTTCCATTATTTGAAAGCTAAAATTCTTTCTAAAACAAACAGCCAGCCTGCACAACTCGTTCTCTAACCTTAATCTATTAATACCCACTGCGCTGAGGTTGTTCAAAGACATATATTGGTATTACTATCATTTAATTTTCAGTTGAGAAGTATAAGTTGAATAAAAATTACGAAAGCAGCACCTCAATTCAAATTATCTAAATCATCCGACCACTTGAAATTAGTCGTCCAGATAAGTCGTAGTAATGATTGAAATTATTCGTCCAGACAGACAAATTGCTTATCTCCCTCCAACGTCTCAATCAACCAAACAAAACACCAAATACAACCAAAACCAGAATTATGAATCTGAACTAAATTAAATTGTGATTTATAATCGCTAAAGAACTCAAATTCTCCGGTTTAAATATTAGGGTCCAATAGAAAACCCAAAATCTCACTAACCTGTCGGCTTCTTGGCCAATGCGGCAAGCGCAGGGAATCATATGACACCGTTCCTAATCTCCTCCCCACAGCATTGTACATGCTCCGACTCCTCCCTCCGATACTCCGACACTATGTGATTGTACACAATATGACAGTGAGCAGCTCCGGTTTTTCAGCACAAAGAGCTCCTCTAATCACAGCAGCATTTGTACCTGATGCTCCTGATGTGAAGATGTGATTTTTCTACAAACAAATGAAAGTCATAACCTAAGTCACATAAAGCGGCTGCGAGAGCAAATGAGTGGGCAGGTGCGAATGCACGAGAAAGCAAAAATTAGAAAAAGTTGAGTGCCACAATAATGTGTTAAACTTAATGCGAGAATAAAGAAATCTTATTTCATCTTAAACCCAGAATGCGACTAGGTCATAACATGATAACAGGCAAGTCACCGCATAAAACTAATTAACAATAGTGTGAGACATACAGTTATGACAAGTGCATAGCTGAGAATCTCAATGAGTTGTTGGTGCATGAATCCCATGTTTCGTGTACCAAAAAATCCAATTGGTCGAGGCCCTTGTTGTTGAATTGCTAACAACTCCTGAATAATTTACAAGAAGTAAACATTTCAACATCCAAATTATTTTCAGTGAAGGGAACTTAAAACTCAAAAAGAATTCAGAATTAGGATAAACGAACCTGGAGGTAATCGACATCAGGGAGGGGCTAATACTGAGATACCAAGACAGATCCAGACCCTTCAACAACAGATTGAGCTTGCGTTAGTAATTAATAATTATATCAAGGATACTAAAATAAAGAAGGATTGAGCTTGAGTTGATCAGGGATTGAAATTATTGTCCAATGTCCATGATCCCCGGACAGATTCTAATTATACTCCGATTTCAAAACTTGTCTATTCCAAACCGACAGTAGATTTTCTTTTCTTTATGAAAATCGAAGCATAAAGCATATTACATGTAGTAAGCCCACAGAAAAAGGGAGACCATTGCAGGATAACATTTCTCCAATTTTGGATCAAAATCAATAACTGCTTCAGGAGTAAAAAGATCCAAGGAAGCAAAACAGCACCAGACTACTTTTTTTTTCCTCAATAACATCAATAATTATTTCAACAAACAATACTCGGCAACTAAAACACAAAAACAGGACAAACCATGAATAATTTACATCCTACTACGAAAGCCCATCTCCGTCGCATCAGCACCTAACCTAGCCAAAGACACTTCTTTTGCCCTTACAAGAACTGCTAAATTGATATTGAGAATCTGATGAAGAATAAACTACTACGCAAAGAAACGATATTTGGATATGATCAAGCTACAGCACCGAAAAGGCTCCAATCGTTTACCTTGAAACTAGACACAGCATTTTTAAAAACCTCGGACATTGGCAAGCGCAGGGAATCATACGACACCGTTCCTAATCTCCTCCCCACAGCATTGTACATGCTCCGACTCCTCCCTCCGATACTCCGACACTCCGACACTATGTGATTGTACACAATATGCTCAATTTGGGTCTAATTCGTCTTCGTGATTTCCCCAGTGGTATTGAATCGGAAAGATAGATAAATTTTATAGGAGAGGAGAGAAACTTTAGGGCAGAGTTTTCCACCGACTCAATTTGTTTTGGTTGGGGAGAGATACAGAAGGCAATCTTTTCATCAATAAGGCAGGACCGCGGACGAGAAATTAATGCATTTCCTTCTTTCCTTTTATCTATCGTGTGGGACTAACGGCTAGATATCTGAAAATTTTAAAACAAATTCAATTATAAGTTTGATAATGAAATTAATTAGGTTGGAAATTTTATAATTTATGAATTCTTACTAAAACTAAACTCGACCGCAATAAAAATCTGAAAAACGATAAAAAGAAAATTTGATCTCATTAATAATACTTAATAATTTAAAGTTAAATATAAAAAAAAAGTAAATATAAGTAGTATAATTATTACAACCAAGAAAGGTAATATAAAATGACTGATGTATCAAAATAATGATGATATCTAAATATCTAATCAATTTTAAATAGTAATTAGAAAAGAAAAAAAAAACTCCGAATGTTATTGAAGCAGAATGTATTAATCAGCCTCTGCACCACCAACTTTATGATAAATCCTAATTCCCAGTTTCTCTTACGTTACATATTTTCAAATTTTTCTAACAAAAATAAGTTAAAACGTTTTAATGATTTTTATTTTGTATGGGTAGGGTCAGGCGGATTTTAGTGGGTTGGGTCGCATATAAAAAGACGGAATTACTCTTAAAATAACACGTGAGATGCACGAGAAAGTATATTCTCAAAATATTTTGCCGGAAGTTTGTCTGAGGAGGCAATTTTCAAAATTCGTAAAGGTGAGGAGATAATTCCAAAAAATCGTGAAAGAACAGGAGGTAATTTTTTTTTTCCCAAATCAAAAATGTATTTTTTTTGGTTGAATATGTTCTAATTTTCTAAAATACAAATCCAATATTTAAAAAATAAGTCAAAAGGCCTTGAAAAGTTTTATGACTTTATCTAATAGTATATTATTGGGCCCACCCGAAAATTTCGGCCCACTTTAGATCTTCCCCATCCCTACACAAAGCACACACATATATATCAGTGAGAACTGAGAGAACTTACAAAACATTCCCGTTGAAATCCTGACGACTGACAATATCTCTGTCAGAAAAACAGTCGTCAATTCAATTCAATTCCATCGAATTCAATGGCGAAAGCTTTCCCTTTGACGATCATCGCCGTCTTGTACATTTGTTCTTCAGTGTTTGCAGAATCTGGAAATTCACCATTTATCGTGGCGCATAAAAGATTCTCGAGCCGGAAGCTGAATTCGGATCTGGAACGGGTTTCCGTCTCCATCGACATTTACAACACTGGATCCGAGTACTCTCTCTCTCTCTCTCTCTCTCTCTCGTTCATTTCTGTGTTTGTTTGTCTCTCTTTCTGTGTGTGCTCTCTCACGAAAAACACATCCCGAGCAAACGAATTAGGTGATAGAATGATATGATTTTTGGCCGAGTTTTATTTGTGTGATGATTTATGCTGAGGCTTGAGTATGAGTTGTTGATAATCGTGTTCGTTTTGTGATCGATTGAGGTTATCTTGACTGTGTAATTTTTTTAAGGGATGCCGGGTGCATTACTGCAGCACCTCGTCTTTATGTTGTAATTTTTTTTTTTCATTTTAAGGAACCAATTTCTAGTTTTATCCCGTGATATCTGGATATCAGAAAGGGTTGAACGTGGGGATTCAGACATTAATTAGTGTTAATGGCCTCTTTTTGGTTTCACTTTCGGAGTCTTGTAAACAATTATATAAGGCTTAATAAAACGGCTACAAATTACAATGCCGATACAATACACCATATTGAAAGTTGTAAATTTATTCAATATGCATTCAATGTTCAGGGATTCGTTTGAAATTTTGAATACCGTATACTTGACAGAATTCGAGAAATGCTCCAAACTAGTCCATAATCTTAAAGAACGAGGAAATGAACATGAGAGAAAATAAGTGGAATTTATTTTGCCTATAATCTAATTTCTGTAATTCGATAGTACTACTCAGTTAAATTCACTTCAAAAATCTTTCCAGTAGATCTTGACGATGGTATGCATTTCATTTAGCTGAATGATGCTCATTTGATTGAACTGATTGACTTGGAAAATAATAATTCTTTTATCAATTGCAGAACTGCATATGATGTAATCCTCAATGATGATAATTGGGCAGAAGAGGTTTTTGACACTACTATTGGCAACACATCTAAGAGCTGGGAAAGACTCGAATCGTAATCTTCTAAAATTTATAATTTTTCTATTTCTTGACTTTTAATTAACCATGGATATTTCACTAATATGCACTTGTTTCTGGATTTGATCCCAGTGGTTCCCTCGTGTCCCACTCGTTTGAGTTGGAGTCTAAAGTGAAAACCGTGTATTATGGAGCACCTGCTTTGATCACTTACCGTATTCCCACAAAGTCAAAGCTACAGGTTTGTTGTCTTTAAAGAAGCTGAATTTCAAGAAAACAAATTTGCGTGTAATAATATAAACTTTTTTGTGGTAATTATTTTCAGAAAGCATATTCAACACCTATTCTGCCAGTGAAAATTCTGGGAGATTCCACCGCTCAGAACAAAATTGAAATTGTAATGTCCTTGCACTTAGTTACACTTGCAACCCATTTCTTTGTTCATCTTTTTATAATGTGTTTAATAAGTTTCATATAATACTGACTGAATGTTTCTTTGTTCCTCTGTTTCTTTCTGTGAATGCAATTACATCACGATGTACAAAAACTTTCAGGCAAAGGTAAATTCTCCCTCTGTCTATATCTATAAGACCAATTTAATGGAGAAATGAGTTTGCTTATATTAATATTTTTTGGATAATTACCAAAACCCCCGAGGTTTGCCCAATTACAAAAACAAACCCTCCATCTATTGAAATTATCACCACCATTGAGGTTTGCTTTCATCCTACAAATAGTACCAGCAGTTAGTTGCCCCAAATACAAAAAGACCCTCTAATCTCTGTGTCAGGGGGTAATTGTAATTTCAATGTATAGAGGGGGATTTTCGTACTGAGGCAAACCCCCTGGGTTTTTTTGGTAATTATCTATAATATTTTCTCTGTTTTGCTACTTGTTATCATTTTGGATCCCGTTGTTCGGAACTCACCATATTTGCCCGATCTTATTATTATGTTTCTTCTTACAGAGGTTGCTGGCTAAGTATGGTTCGCATGTTTCTGTTCTTTTTCTCGTAATCCTATTTGCACAGATCGTCACTGCTCCATCAAAGAATGGAAGTAAGAAAAGGCATTGAAATGCGCCCATTTAAACCTTCTGGAAAACTTGCTTTCTTGCTGTTAGTTTGCCATACACTAATCAAGAGGTATAGGGCTATATCGAGGAATTTGTTGTAGTTTCCCAACTTAATTTAAAGAAGCCATGCAAATTTTGGCTAAGTTATGTCTATTTTAGAGGATGCAAATTTTGAATTATTAATCCTTATATACATGCCGCATAGGATGATTCGTGGGTACTATCCATTGCTATCCAAATGAAATCGTGGTTTCTTTAATACCAATTATTTGAATTCTTTGTGATCTCTCTTTAGTCCAAAAAGTTACTATCATTCAATTCTAGTCCCATTAGTTTTGAATTCTCAAATTTAGACTCATTACTTTATCTTAGCAGGGGAACAGGCCATCACTTGGCTGCCAAGGTAAGTTTACCTTCAAAGCTCATTACCTAATGAATTATATCTTTTACCCTTTAGGTTTGACCTAATTATAAATCAGTCCCTCTAATTTTCAAAAATTACAAAAAACTCCTTGACATTTCACCGTACTACAAAAAACTCTTTGAAACTATACAATATGAAGCTAAAAAATGCAAATAATCAGCAAATTTCATGGAGCTTTTTTAATAAAGTAAAACGTTAAGGAGTTTTATAAATAGGACAAACCTTAGCGGTTAGCTCAGCTCTGTCATTGGGGATTTGGGGGTTGGCACAAGCTCATTGCTGAAGGACAAGGCAAAAAACAGAGTACCCAATTCGCTGATTGAATTATTTATTTTTAATATTTGGTTAGTTGTATTGTGTATTTTGATACGGCAATCATTTGAATCTGGCAAAACATGCATCAACATTAACATGGGCCGTTGCTCTTGCTCTTTCCCCACAAGATATGTTTAACAAATCACAACTTGTCATCCGTAACACAAAATCACAATTTTGAAACTGGGCCCCGCCCTCTGCGATTGGGTTCCGAAAGGATAATGTAAAATTAATATGTCGGTTTCGCACTATATTAGTTTAATCAAAGATTTCGAGTTCGAGTTTTCTTGTGAACAAAGCTGAAGGGTAAAGAAACCCTAATTTTTTTAAGTTTAATTTAAATGAGAGCTAATAACTTATAAAATGTAGCATCTTATTATTAATTATGGTAATAATATGAAATAGGGCTCACTACTAGGCATGGCAATGGATACGGGCCTACCCCAACCAACCCGAAACTGAGTTATTTGGGTGGGGTCTAGGTCTACTAAATGGGTATGGGACGGGTCTTGGGTCTTATCTTTAGGATCTATTTGGGTTTGGGTCGAGTCTTGGGTATATATGTAACCGACCAAGACCCTACCCATATATATCTATATTTTTATATATAAAATTTTATGTTAAGTAATTTAATTAGGGTTGACTACTTACTAACTAATTGGTGATCTATATAAGTTTAATAAAAAAATTATTTTGTGTTAATAATATATAGTTTGGAGACTTTGATATTCTTTTTTGTGTAATTTGATAAGATTTAAACTTTATTACATAATATTTATGTTATTTTTTCATATCTAATTTGTGAATTGTGGAAATATAATTCTTAAAAATAATTTTCTAATGGGTATAGTGGAACAAATTTGGATCTAACGGATCTAGCCGGGTTTGGAGCGGGTATGGTACGGGTCTTATTAGAGCGGATTTTGAGTCTAGCTGAAACCGACCCATATCCTACCCTAGCCATTGCCATGCCTACTCACTACAAAAAAATTCCCACACTATAACGCCATACCCTAGTCCCTAGCGCATGGGATCGCTACCCCTAATTGGATCTTTCTCAAAATCGAAATCATTTAATTAGGCTTCAATTTTGACCATAGCGTTGAATTTTTATTTTTCTCGAAAGTGTAAAAGAAAAATCAAACCAAACATGTCTTAAAATTCAGAAAACGAAAATCGGAAAAATTGAAAAATAAAAAAACCGGTAAAAGGACGATACGGGTCAAACCCAATCCTCTCCCTCCATATTGGTTCCTCCCTCTTTCTGATTCTCTCTCTCAACACTTTCTCTCTCTATCGGGATCTCTGTCAGGGAAGCTCCGATTCCCCCCTCCCCCTCCTCCTCCTCCTCCGGATCAGATCGTCGTCGC
This sequence comes from Verbena officinalis, assembly GCA_958496215.1. Classification (NCBI taxonomy): domain Eukaryota; kingdom Viridiplantae; phylum Streptophyta; class Magnoliopsida; order Lamiales; family Verbenaceae; genus Verbena; species Verbena officinalis. The sequence goes on from OY292385.1 coordinate 7,883,989, forward strand.
CGTACTTTTCCAAGATGATCACCATCCCCTATATCACCGCCTTGACCACATACTTCAGCTACGGCCTCCTATTCGCATTCGGCCAGCTGCGCGATTTTTTCCGCAAGTCTATTGACTGGTGGTCCCGAACCAACGTTCAGGTATTCGTGTCGCGTATGTTGCGAGCTTGTATGTAGACGTGCAAGTATAGAGCTATTGTTCTGCACGTACGTTTGTGTTGAAGTTTTTTGCCTTACTGGGATTTGGTTTTGATTTGATGTGTTTGTTGTGGCTTTTGATTATGGAAGGGCTATGCGCCGATCTGTTTGGGGCTGGAGGATTTCTACATCCGGAGATTATATCTGAGAATTCAGGTTCTTAATCTATTCCTGCTTTGTTGTCAGCATTTGTGTTTTAGCTTTCATTTTTACTTATTTTTGTTTCTTCAGTTTTATTCTGGGTGATCTCTGGACTAGGCATATTGAATACATAGTTATGTTTCCTTGACAATGCTTTCAGATTCTTGGGTTTATTATGCTTTTAGGCTTTGATACTTTTACCAGTTTAATGGTTAAATGGTATATGTGGGCCAGCTTTAATTTTATTCCGGAAGAACAATAGTAGATAGGAAAGAGGGCCCTTTTTTTCATCTTCTCTATGCAAAGTTTAAATTCATTTGAGCAAAAGAGAAGCTGAGATAGCAAGAGCCAAAAGTGTCTAAAAATTGGCAAAAAATGAAGTTTATTACGGATGATGCAGACAGGAGCTTTGTCCAAATGGAAATTATGGTTGAAGAAAACAGAATTTCACTGTGATGAATTGAATTACTACTTCTCTACATCAGAAGAAGCAAGATTCTTTGATTCACGTAATTAACATCCATATGATTTGCAGGATTGCTTTAATAGACCAATATCAAGTTGCCCGGATGCTTGGTTCGATGTGGTGGAGCGTGTCTCAAACGATAACAACAAAACTCTCAAGTAAGTCCAGTTCCAAGTTTGACATCTAGTATTCTGTCAATTTTTCCACTTTCTACTGACTACCCCGTCCAATGGATTGATTCTAATTCCTAATCTTAGTTTGCCACTAGTGGTGTCAAATTGTTATCTTGTCCACGACAGTCAGTTGAAATAGGAAAAAGTCAAACTCAAAACTAGGTTTCTCTGCTTAAAACAAAATGTTGTCTATGCAGGCGAACAACAAGAGCGAGTAGGTGCCTCAACTTGGGATCATATAACTATCTAGGCTTCGCAGCATCAGATGAATACTGTATGCCTCTTGTAATGGAGTCCTTGAAGAAATTTCTGCCAAGCACATGTAGTACTCGGGTTGATGGAGGTAAGATTTGTATCCTGATGATATTATTACTACAGAAAAGTATGTAATATTTGATGTGTACTAATGAGTGAAAACTATGTGATCAGGCACGACAACATTGCATGCCGAATTGGAACAGTGTGTTGCAGATTTTGTTGGAAAGCCAGCAGCAATAGTTTTTGGCATGGGTTATGTAACGAATTCTGCCATTCTTCCTGTATTAATGGGAAAGGTAAGAGAAGTTAGTAGGACAAATATTGAGTTATTGACTCTCATAAGTGTCTGCAATTCTTAATATATTTGAACATTTGCAGGGAAGTTTGATTATCAGTGATTCTTTAAACCATAACTCTATAGTTAACGGTGCTCGAGGATCTGGAGCCACTATCCGGGTTTTTCAGCATAATAGTGAGTTTAAGTTTTCCCCTGCCTTCACCTCTGTTTTCTTCTTGGGAAATATCTTCTGCATGACTAATTTTTTTGATGTAATCTTTATTCACCCTTTTTTCAGCTCCATCCCATTTGGAACAAGTCTTAAGGGACCAAATTGCTGATGGGCAGCCGAGAACTCACAGACCTTGGAAAAAGATAATGGTTGTGGTGGAGGGAATCTATAGTATGGAAGGTGAACTTTGCAAGCTCCCTGAGATTGTTTCGATATGCAAGAAATACAAGGTAAATACTCATACAAGATCCCTTCCACATATGATTTATAATCATTTCAATTTCTTATGCTATAAAACAAAAGTTCTTTCTAATTTGAATCACATCTGCTGAGTTTTGAATTGCATAATCTCAACAACGATTCTGATATGGGATAATATTACCTAGTAATGACTTATTTGTCATTGCTTTTGCTTATGTTTTTGCTTTCAAACAGGCGTATGTTTATCTAGACGAGGCCCACAGCATTGGAGCTGTTGGGAAAACTGGAAGGGGTGTTTGTGAGCTCTTAGGTGTTGACACAGCAGATGTCGATGTTATGATGGGAACTTTCACTAAATCATTTGGATCATGTGGTGGCTATATTGCAGGATCTAAGGTTTCTTTCATGATTGCTTTTCCTATATACGCCTGTAAAAATGCATATTGAGTGATTTATAACTTTACAATAACAAATTTAACATGGGAATAGAGATGCCTGCTTATTGGTAATTTCCGTTTGTTGCTAGGAACTTTTCAAGTTCTTTTTCTTTTTTACTACCCAGTGAATATTCAAACATGTTTTTTAATGAATTGCTCATGCAAAAGACTACTAATTACTTTCTCACTTGTTATGCATAATATCATTGATACCTCTGCTTCTTCTTCTTCTTCTTCTGTGTCATTTTATAACATATTATTGCACATTTACAGGAACTTATTAAATATTTGAAGTACACTTGCCCAGCACATCTTTATGCGACGTCACTATCGCCACCTGCTGCACAGCAAACTATTTCTGCTCTTAAGGTTGTTCTTGGAGAAGATGGTTCCAGCAGAGGTGGAATTGTGCTTTGGTTTCTTGCTATCTATGATATCCAATTTTTCTCTTATTTTTTCTCAAACATTGTGCATTTTGTTAATGCAGGGGCTCAGAAACTAGCCAAAATACGCGAAAATAGCAACTTTTTCAGGTCCGAGTTGCAAAAAATGGGTTTTGAGGTTTTGGGTGATAACGACTCCCCTGTCATGCCCATAATGCTCTATAATCCAGCAAAGATTCCTGCTTTTTCACGAGAGTGTCTCAAACGAAATGTAAGCCTTTTGGTTTCTGATAAATGATCAATCTGTTTAATTATTTTTATTTATTTTTTTTGCTTCTAATTTGAGTTTATTTTCTTGTCATAATTTTTGGTTTTGCAATGCAGGTTGCTGTTGTAACTGTTGCTTTTCCTGCCACCCCATTGCTGTTGGCACGTGCCCGTATTTGTATTTCTGCTGCTCATTCAAGGGAGGACCTTCTTAAAGCTTTAGAGGTCAGAGTTTTTATCCTATAGTAGTTTTTGGAATCTGAAATAATAGATATTTGAAAGAGATTCTACATTTTGAAAAGTTGAAGTAGAATCTAAAGTTGTAAAAACTTAGTAAAAGTTGGGGAGTGTTTGCAGAGGGAAAATACAAAAACACTTTTAGATAATAGAAAAAAGAACCTAGAAGCTGAAAAAAGCACCTTACTAAAGCTAAAAACATAAAAGCACTTTTTTTTAGAGTTCGCAAACACTCTTTGCCCTTAGGTAATTTTTGCAAACACTTAAAAATAGCACTTTTCTGCTTTTGGTTTTTCGTCAGCACTTGGTTTTCCAAACACTCCCTATTTCTGCTAAATTTAAGCAGGAATAAGCTAGAAGCTTGATGCATCAAAGGACATGCTTTAACTTTAGCCTCTAGCTTCAAGGTTATTTTCATAGATTAATTGAAGTTTCTTGAGAGTAGTATATGTGCTTCCTTAGTTTTTTTCTTTCAGAACTCTGAGCTGTTCTTTTTTTTTAGATTTTCACTTGAAACACTCTCCACTGCTACTACTTTGACTTTTTACAGCTTTAACTTATAGAATTATAGTTTAGCTTCTCCCGAAGGAGTAGAGATTTTAAACACCTCCTTATATAAGTATGTGCATGCAAATTAAGGAAAGACATTACAGTTTTTATTCTAATTTATGCTTTTGCCCCTCATTTCTTCAATTAGGTTATCAGCAAAGTTGGTGATATGGTAGGTATAAAATACTTTCCTGCTGAGCCAAAGAAACAGCAATTGGAGGGAGACAGAGTTAAGCTGGAATGAGTTGGACTCTTGTTGTTGTAGTATTGAGATTTTCAAGTCTCTTAAAGGAGGTTTAGATTTATTTACCATCAATTTGATATCTGTCATTTTCTAGTCCCAGTGTCTGCATGTGACCTGTGGAATTTTGTTTGTTTTGTACATAAAAAGTTGTAATTTGTATTTGTTGACAATTTATAAGTGGCTAAATTATTTTCTTTCTTTTACTATTTCCACCAGAAACATATATCTGTTAACGAAATTCCCTGCAGTAATTATTCAAGAGATTTTGCTTTTGGAGTAGCTAAAGTAGTAAAAGGTTGTAGTAGACTTGTATTAAAGGTGAAGAGTGTTTGGACAAAAAGTCACCTAAAAGCTGGAGCTAAAAGTTGGTCCTTGGATTCTTCCCAGCTTCTACCTTATTTCTGCTCAAAATAAGCAGAAGTAGGTTTACCAAATGCACACAAACTGCTCCAATTACACCCACACAAAAAGAACATATGCATATTGCACCAATCATTCTTCTCAAACCCATCATGAATGACTTATAATTCATTTCACAACTTCTTCAAAACGTCATTATCTACATTATACAGCTTAAATAACAACAAAAGATCATTACTGCCATGATTAGACCAAGTATATACCCTCAAAAGTCAAAAGTTGCATCCACAAACTAGAAACCTTACACCACAATCTGCAAAAACAAAAACAACCTCCCATTTTCCTACACTGTCAAACTATGCTAATCTGCACAAAAACTTCCCCACAAAATTTACCAAATTTCATTAAAACTTTTTACCTAGTTTTTGGATGGAACAGTACATTTTCCTCCTCGAACCGACTGCACTAATTCCCATATCCTTTAGATCTTCAATAGTTAGAAATGGCAAAACCTCATCATCCACTTCATGAACCTCAAATACAGGTAAATATTTTCCTAACCCCAATTCTGTCAACCATGTCCCGACACCAACTACATTTTTGTCATCATCATTGAAATCTGAATCTTCGGGTTCAAAATTTACCAAATTGCCCCCATTAGCATCCAAATTCTCTTCTTTCTCACTATCACCATCATTAGACAAAGTAAAGTCATCATTTTTTTCATCATCTTCATTTTCATGGGATTCTGTTGGCCTAATTCTCTTCCTTTTCGATTTCGATTTTGAATCCCTATCCCTTTTCCCTGCATTCAACTTCTTCCAACTCCCTATCGCCACGTCATCATCGTCTTCAAAACTCGACAATTCCTTAATTCCTTCACGATTATGACAATTCCTAATCTTTTTACTGGTTTTCACATTCTGGGGTCTGTGTGTTCGGGGTTTTCTCGCTCCTTCCAAGTCTTTCCATTGCTGCTGCAACGTGCGGCTGCCGGAGTACTCGTAATAGGGCTGGTGCAATCTCACATTCGGCCGCCGAACACGCTTCGTGGGCGCGGCCGCATTCACGTCCTCTGCAGCGCCGCCGCCGTTCTGCATTCTCCGGTGGTTCTGAGTAATTTCCTATATCTTAGTGCGTAAAGCTGAGAACTTTATGTCTTTCTCATTGACAGAAAGCAGCAAAAACAACATAGAACAGGGAATTACTGAAGCGGCGGCGCTGCATGAGAGCCCGGAAACGAAGAGCTGTGTTTGTGTAGTGTGTGAAGAAATGGGTGATGATTTTATTTGTGTTGCGTTTGAGAAGGTGCTATTGAGGTGACACGTTGTTTGAAGCTTTGAATGTAAAGGAATAGTGGAAATTTGATTTGATACTCCTAATGATCATAAGAATTTTCAATTAGGGCCTCGAATTTTATAAATCTCTTATTTAAATTGTCTACAAAGTTTTATACATATTTGTTTTCTTTTCACTCGGGTAATACTGATATCCAATTCGCGACAACCCTTCCAATCTAATTGTTAGCATAGCAGGCAGAGGTGTAAACGAATCGAAAAAGAGTAGCACTTATATTATAAACTCTTCGTAATTGGAATAATCAATTTCAATTTACGCCTCATCATGTTTATGCCACTTCAACTTATCAAATGTACGTAAATTCAAAATTAAATAGAAACAAAGGATTTCTGCAGTGCTACTCCAAAAAAAAAAAAAAAAGAATACACCATTTTTCTTTCCTATCAAAAAATTGCGGGGAACAAAATAGTACATAATTTTGAAACGAGTTTAATTTTCAGGGCACTGTGCAGAGAAGACCATGTCCAGGACTATGTTCCAAAGGATACATAGTGCTGTTTCTTACATATTTCTGATGCTCAACTGCAGCTTTTCTTAAACCAAATCGCTTTTTGAAATTTCCCTTAAGCTGTTTCCCGATGATAGAACATGCAGCTAGTGGATCTGCAGATCCAGCTCCAACTCTCCTACAAACACAAATACAGACATATAAAAGTTAGGAATAATTACAGTTAGACCCCTGAAGCATGGGCTAAATACAGCAAGAACCCCTCAGGTATGGGTAATTACACATACACCCCCATCAATTTAACGGCAAGTCCAAGACCCTAACAGAATTGGTGAACTACCCCTTATACGCTTACTTAAACCCAAACAAAAGGCAAAAAAAAATCCGTTTATTTGAAAATGACCCAAATACCCTTCAACCATACGTTGACAAAACAGAGCACATTTCTGCTCCCATTCACAGAAAAGAGCCTGTGACCATTCATTTCTCTCAAACCCCATTCCTGGAAAAGCTCTTGCATGAACCTCTGTAACAAATTGCTAAAAGATGGTTGAGATTCTTGAGAGCATTACAAAAAGAACACTGACGAATTATTACCTTAACAATTTCTCAGATGCAATTCGGGCAGCTCTAATCAAACTTTTGCTAGGTATCCACTTCACAACTCGGTTTGGATCAGCACGCATTGGAGAATGGATTTTGATAAGCTTATTGAGCACAAGAGATAAGATATTAGAACCCACCGTAATGATTGAAAAAATATAGGGTTTCAATGGATTTGAAATCCACAGTGACAAAGTAAACCAAACGAGCTCAACTCATTTTCACTGTGGGTTAAAATCCTTATCTCTAAATCATTCAATTAAAAACAAGATATATAAAAGAAAATGAAGTTAGAACTTACTCCAAGACATTCCATCATTTGATAATAAGCCCTACCCTGCAACGGGGTGTGACCTTGCCGAGACTCTGAGAAATATCTAGTCCTGAGATTACATTAAGGCTCCATATTTAGATAAACAACATCCATAAAAGAAAAAAAGTTGTTATTAATTTGGTAAATTACATACCATTCTTTATAACCAGGGTCGACAGTGAAACCATACATGTCGACAGTATCACACATTGAGAGAGCAAATTCAAGAGCTTTCAGTCCAGTTCCTTTTGCAGCTGAACCAAAAGATGCACCCAGCATCAAATACACGGGATTTAGAATTGGAATTTCCTACACAAATCGAAAAGCAAATTATTCCCACAACTCCACAAATACTCATAGTTGGTGTTGGCAAACACTTTTGCTTTTAGAGAAGTAAAAGTAGAAGCTAAAGTTGTAAAAAGTGAGGAGTATTTGAAATAATAAAATAAAAAGTTAGTATGTGGAGAGAAGAGTTGAGACACTTTTACTACTCTAAATAAGCTTCCATTTATTAACTAAAATAGCCCAGAAGCTAGAAGCTGGTCCTTGGGTGCTTCAAGCTTTTAGCTTCTTTTGGCGAAACTAAGCAGTGATTACCTAACACTCCCTTATGTGCTTTTTCTTTTTTTGTGAGTTTGCAAACACTACCATAGTACAGGCATCAAATATAATTTACAGAAATTTTACGCACCCGAATCATCTGGTTCATGATATCGTGAATTGTTGTTTTAACAATCAACACCTCTTTTCCTTTATCTGTAGACATAAAAAATTCAATATGATTCAACATAGACAAAAAAAAAGGCCTCAAGAAATGTGCAATGTGTTCATACCATACAACTCTGCAACTTTATCAAGAGCTTTAGCAGATCCTCTGTTGAGCAGGCGGAACGTACTTTTTGTGCCCACATATTCCGTGAAGTTCTGGAAGAACAAAAGTGATAGACGAGAATGAGAGCTAATATAGATTTATTACGAATGTATAAAAAAGATTCCTACACAATTTTTTATCAACCTCTATGGGTGCACCATTTTCCCGTACAACTACATCGTAGCCGTCTATTTCCTTGCCAAATTTGGTTTTAAGAAGATCTCCTGAGTTGCCAATAACAGCACATCGACCATACTGTTTAGGTATATAAGGTGGTCTGTCTGGAAGAACAAGAGAAAGTTTCTCCATACACAGAGTTCTATTCTCACATCCTTTCCTGAAACAAATAAGTTCAAATTTAGACCATAGGCTGGCAACACCATATACTGAGTGATGTAAAACTTTTGCTTTTGTGGAAGCTAAAGTCATAAAAAATTGGGAGTGGTAAAACTGTAAAAGTTGGGAGTGTTTGGAGAAGAAAGTACAAAATCACTTTTAATTATAAAAAAGAGCACATAGAATTTGAAAAAAGCACCCCCTAAAAAGTTGCTTCTAGCTTCTAACTTATTTGAGCTGATTTTAACACTCTATTTCAGCTCCTTTTCAAGCTAAAAGCAGAAAATCACTCCTTTTTTTAAAAAAGTTTGCAAATACTTACAGAAGTACTCCCTTATTGATCCTGCGCCAAGCGTATTCTTGCCATCCGTTAGGTAAAGTATCAATGAACTCTCGAGTAAGTATCGTGGTACTATTCCGCACCTGAGCAAGTTCCTCACTAAATAACAAATAAATTGTAGCATACATAGTAATAACCAGAAACAGAACTTGTACAACAACTATATTGCCTCTTAAGATGACAGCATTAGTTTCTAATGTCAACATGCTAAATATTTTCCTGTAGAGATGCTTTTCCTAATAATTCCAATAATAAAGCTACAGCCTACCAATCTCATTCTAAACTGCTAAACAATAAGTTCTTAACAAAATTAAATTTGCAGAAATGATGCTGACCTGTTCCCATGTAGCTACAGCTTCACACAGGTTCAAGTCAAAAGTCAAGCCTTCAAGTTGACCTGTTTTGGGATCTTTCTGTTTAGATGTTTAACAAATCAGCTCTTGTAAGAAGGCATGATGATAAATGTTAACCTGGTGCATTTCTTTCTTTAACATTCAGAATATTGAAAATCTAATTTTCCATTAGAGCCTTTATGATGATTAAAAATGTGTCCGAAACTTACCCATTTCGGAATTGTGTCTTTTGGAAACTTCAAAGAAACCTCACAATCATCCCTCCCACGTGCAGCTTGTAAACCTAATCCATTTGCCATCTGCAGTGTGCAAAAAGTGTAAAAAAAACCTGTAGTACAGAAACTAAGTATTGGAATTTGAAAACTAGATGTGGTTAAAACACACCAAATAAGATAAATTCTCATCTGACCTAGGGTTTCAACTTCCAATCAATGATTGTAAGCTAAGTCTGAGCTTGTGATTCTCAATTAATCATTATTCGTCACAAGTGTTCAAAGATTCAGCTTAATAAGTAAATTTCCCATGACAAGTATCCTACATTAGAGGAAAAATCAATACTCTCATATTCACCAAAAATCCAGCCTCAATCAAATTTCACATCCACATTAAAATGTCCAATGGACTTTGGCAACAAAAACCCATCACTTGAAATGAGTAAAAACCAAAGAAAAATGTAAAGAGAACTGACCACACACTTCTGAAAATGGATCCGCAACAACTTCAGTGCTTCCAGATCTTCATTGGACAGGTGAAGTTCCCCATCTGCCAAAAAAAGACAGATATTTATCGAATTTATTCATGAAATCCCATAAAGTCCATCCATGGATCAACAGAAAAACGAAGTAAATATACATTCTTTTGTTCCATATATGAATTTGCTACCTAGATATGAAACACCGGTAATGTGAACAAGAATAACAGTGAGTCCAGACACCAAAGCAACGAGAAACGCTAGTCGCAGTATCCTCATCTAAACCCTATATTCACTCCACGATTTTATCTAAATTAACAGGTATTGATATGACGGAAACCAATTTCTTTCTCCAATCCTGTTGGATCTGGACAGAATTTAAATACTAGCAAAGATCTTATACTATTTGATGTGTGTGTGTGTTTGTACGGTGCGCCATATGAGAACAACGAGGAAGTCGGTTATTTTTCTGGGAAACCCACGAATTTCAGCATTAATACAAACCCACCCCTCAAAACTCATCTATTCCCTAAATATGCCACTTTTCTGTTTTTTTATCTTTTTTATTGCGTATTTAAAAAAACTATTGGGTGAAAATTTGATCAAGAATGTTAATAAATAATAAGAACTTATTTTTTTAGTTAGTGTTGCATTTTGAATGAAATAATACATGTTCCATCTTGAGTTTCATTGCTCGATGGAAGAGTCGTGAATGAGTTTGTGGTATCTTGTACTATAACCGGTACTTAATTATTGGCTAGTGCTCAAACTGAGTAAAGTTTAGTTATAATGATCCTTCCTACTGAAAAGGTTGGAAAGTCTTTGAAATTGAAAATCGAGAATAGGAATATGGTTAACCCAGAGTTGTTTTATCTAAATAAAAATTTAAGAAACGGACATTGTAATACTATACAAATACAATGATACAATTTTTTTAATATTTAATGCTAGACTGCGAATCAGATAATATTTTTTCAAAAAGTAATTCATGCATTATAGAATTATTAGGGAATAATCAGTATAACAATAAGAATAGGGACTAAATTGCAATAATCTTAGAAAGGGAACACGTAAGAAAGGAATTACAATAACGATAACAAACACATGAGCACGACAGTTGTAACATTGAAATCAAGAATTGATTTGATAGAAGTGGAAGCACATCTGCTCATCAGATCAGCAGCAGTTGAAGCCATCAATTCAACCTTCGTCGCTCCTCTGTCGCTTAAACGAGTTGCTCACAAAATTCGGTCTTCAGTTTCATTTTCTGCCGCATAAGAATTTGATCAATCATCAGAAATTGGCTATAATGGCGACACGTTACTGGGTGGCGTCTCTCCCCGTTGGGCAAGGCTCCTCTACCTCCTCTTTATGGAGTCGCGTTCAAGAATCCATTTCCAAACAAGCCTTCGACACGCCTCTTTATAGAGTAATTTGATATGCATAACTTGTTCATGTTTGTTTATTTATCCTCGTAAACAGCAGATCTGCTTTCGTTAAGATGATGTGTTATTTCCAGTAAAATTAAAGGAAACTTGTTACGTTTTTGGTAATCTGTACGTCTTTGATCGAATTTCCCAGTTCAACATTCCAAATCTGCGGGTAGGCACACTTGATTCGCTATTGGCTCTAAGCGATGATTTATTGAAGGTCAGTTGTTTGAAAAAATTCAACTAATTTTACTTGCATTGTTTGGGGTTTGGGAGAAAAGGGTTTATCAGTTTGATGTTTATGTTTGCTTACTTATGGCAGGCTAACAGCTTCATTGAAGGAGTATCGCACAAAATTCGGCGCCAGATTGAGGATTTGGAGAGGGTCTCTGGAGTTCTTAGTAGCTCTCTTACTGTTGATGGGGTTCCTGTTGACTCTTACCTCACTAGGTAATTCTTCATCTTGAATTTATTTTTCTAGATTTTCAAATGTGTGAACAATCTGGGGTTAGCAAATATATTATGATTCGTGTAGGTTCGTGTGGGATGAAGCGAAGTATCCAACAATGTCGCCACTTCGGGAGACTGTGGATGGAATTCATACACAAATTGCTAAAATTGAGGATGATCTCAAGGTGTGGCTTCTTGTCTGAAGTTGACAAGCACTCACAGTCGTTGATGTTCATTTTGTGGAAATGATACATAAATGTGGTACATGTGATGTATTAATAAGATTAGTATTGTCTTATAACTAATTTTTGACTGGGTGATGAGATCTTAACTCTAATTAGTTACCAGATCAACGTATTAAAGATGGGAAGATGCATCTAGAAGTAATATACAATTCAAAAGTGATGATTAAGGAGCGATAGTGCTGTTCATATCAAATAATTTTGTATAGCGCCTTTCTCTTATATGTTGAATAAAATTTATGCTTTGAGAGTGTTTAGAAGAAAAGCGTGAAGTGCCAAATGGTACAGGCATGTTTTTGGTTAAAAAAAAAAACATTATTGCAAATCAATTAGATTAAAAGATTTACTCTTCCGCCTTAGCTAAAGTAGCTCAAGCAATTCCTAAATTAGGGTTAAGATGCACATATTAAAAGAAATTGAGAAAGCATATTCTTTTAAGTACTTTAAAAATATGGAACCTTTTGTCCTTTTCATGCTGACAGCTGAACAGACAAAAACTACCATCTTTTCCCAATTTAACTTTGATCTAGATTGAATCCAATAGCTGATTATAGGACATTTTCTATTTTCTTTTATGAGGAGTGATGTACTCTACCAATGCTCTTCAAGGGTGCAAACGTACACACAGGATAAAGTCCGTGTATATCACACAAATGATGCTATACTACTCCATGTTATCTTCCAAAGATATATTGTCCTGCATATAAATGATAGTTTATTAGTTTTGGGAACATATCTTTCTTATCTTGCATTGCCTTCTGTACATTTGCAGCTCTTGCTTCTTATAAATTCAATATGCTTCTAGCTAGATTCAAGGTTTTGCACGCATAAGTCTCTTGTTGACGGCTTTTTTAAGCATGTTACAGCTGAGTGGATTTTATCTCACAGGTTCGGGTTGCTGAGTATAATAATGTGCGCAGCCAGCTTAATGCCATAAACCGTAAGCAAGCTGGAAGGTATGTCTAATCAGAAACAAGAAGCTTCATATTATTATGCTACTGAGCAGAATTAGGAAGATGGCCATTCTTCAAATGAAGATGTGTGGTTGCAATTATTCATTCAAAACAATTAGTTTTATCAAACATAACACGACTCCTTTCTCTTTTAATTCTAGTTTCAGTGCATAAACTGTACAATTAATTAGGACAAATTGAGCAAGGATTTCCTGTTAATAAGATGTTGCTTCTGTCCTCCGGGAGCGCCTTCATCAGGTGGCCCACTGTCACCTGGTGGGCCTTCCTCTGGCGGTCCATCAGCCGGAGGGCCTTCCTCTGGCGGTCCATCAGCCGAAGGGCCTTCCTCTGGTGGCCCATCTGCTGGAGGGCCCTCCTCTGGTGGCCCATCAGCGGGAGGGCCTTCATCAGGTGGCCCACCACCAGGAATACCCCCTCCTCCGCCACCTCCACCACCACCTCCACCGCCTATATTGCAGTCCTTACTACATATGCATTTCAAGAATTTGCATTGTCCATTTATAAATCCTTCTTTCTCACAAATTGCTCCACAATTTCTATTGCTGAAGCAAATGCCTCTGAACAATCTGCTATTCCCTTCACACAGAGCTGCTTCAACTCGCATTATCATCATCTCCTCTGCAAATATATCAAATTTTTCCATGTAAAGAGAAAATTAAAACATTTTTAGCATGAAGTAATAGCAAACGGAAGTTGGAATTTTGACATGTTACAAGGAAAAAAGGGGAAAAAACAATAAAAGAAAAACTACAGACTTACGGAAAGCCAGGAGGAGGAGAAACAATATGAGATATTGGTATTTAGTAGCCATTTTTCAACTATAGGATGATATCTTACAAGCACATCTGGACAAGGTTTTATAGTGTGAGAGTGGCGGAACTTGCATTGAAAATAATTTCCCATTATATACCATGGAATGCAAAATTCAATGTAGTTCAGTTGTGGCTCATAAATCGATTGCAAGTCTTAATTAATGATTTTTGACATTTTAAGGAGAGCTTGTTAATAAATTACATTGGCAATGTCCATAAGATAAGGGTATAATTATACATACCTATATTCTTTTACTGATAGTATAGGACTAAAAGTGATATTTTCCCTTAATTATAACAGAAATTCTATTCTAACTAGCTGATCAAAATAATTTCTATTGCAGCTTAGCTGTTCGTGACCTTTCTAATTTGGTGAAGCCACAGGATGTTGTCAGTTCTGAACACTTAACAACTCTCATTGCAATTGTTTCCAAGTATTCTCAGAAGGATTGGTTATCAAGCTACGAGACACTGACAACTTATGTGGTAAGTGCTCCATTTAATAGCTATCAAACAATACTATTGTTATTTCCAATTTTCTTAAATATGTTGAATATTGTATATTGCACCTTTTGATTGAACTAATTGTTTTAGGTGCCCAGATCTTCAAAGAAGCTCCACGAGGACAATGAGTATGCTCTATATACTGTCACTTTATTCAACCGTGATGTTGACAATTTTAGAACTAAGGCACGCGAAAGAAATTTTCAAGTGAGTTGTGGGATTCTTTAATTTTTGTATGAATATCTACCTTCACTTAAGTGATGTTTTGTAATATATCATCGAAGTTCTCGGTTGTCTAAAATGTGTTGACTAGTAGTTGTTTTTTTTTTTTTTTTTTTTGGTTTAGATTCGTGATTTTGAATATAATTCAGAAACACAAGAGAGTCGGAAGCAGGAGCTTGAAAAGCTTGTGCAAGACCAGGAATCATTGAGAAGTTCCTTGTTGCAATGGTGCTATACCAGTTATGGAGAGGTGTCTTTCTCACCTCATTAATGATGAAATTTAGTGAGTGTTTGCAAACTCTAAAAAAAGCATTTTTGTGCTTTTTGCTTTTTTTCAGCACTTTGGGAGTGTTTGGAGCAGAAATAAGCTAGAAGCACCCAATGAACAATTTTTAGCTTCAGCTTCTAGGTTAATTCATAAAAAAATGAAATTTTGTTTAGTCTAATAAAAAGTGCTTCTCAACTATTTTTTCCGACAACTCTACACAACTGCTTTTCTTTGACTTTTCACTTTTTTTTTCCCCAAACAGTCCTCACTTTTACTACTCTTAACTTTTTACAAATTTAACTTCTACTTTTATCTTCTCCAAAAGCACATGAGTTTTCAAACACCCACTTACCTTTCTCTTTTTGTTTCTGTGGTGCTATTTTCATAAACTTGATTACCTATGTATATAACATCGAAGGTACATTGTTACTGAGATGTCCGTAACTTATATTTTGAATTGTAAAATTAGCATACTTGGAACTACTTTTTTGCTTCCATTGTCACCTATGCAGCAGGACCATCTTTTATTGCTGAGCTTTTGAAGATGTAAACAACTTCCTCCTTTATATATTCATATTTTAGGTGGCCTAGAAGTCTGCCTGAATTTAGATCTTGTTGGAAGAGAAAAATATTGTTGGTGTGTGTGCACATTGGATAAACCCCTATCTGGTGATCAAATCATGACAGATGAACAGAATCATAGTGAAACTACGGCAAAATATAAAATCATGGCATCACCATGATATGCAGACAAGAAATCACAAACTATTTGTGTATATTGGGTGGGGGAGAAAAATATTGAATAAAACCCCTATCTCGTTTATATTGAGAATATGGTGAGGATAAATAATGTAGTCCTGCCTAAATCAACTAACAAGAGATAAAAAGAAAAGCAATTACTATACTCGATATCTGCTAATAGAAATTTCCATTAAACTTAGGCATGAGTTGGTTTTCTATGTTAGTTTCATGCATGTTCAGATTGTCTTACTCATGGCTTTTATTATTGAGGTTTTTGTTATTTGTTTTTTCTTAAATTCGTTCTCTTTTATTTTATTAACCAATTTTTGTTTTATCTAATCTGCTGTGCAAGCAGTAGTTTTTTCTTTTTGTAATAGTAGTTGCATCAGTAACGACTCACTATTTAGTTTCATTGATGTACTCAACTACTTCCATTTGTTATAATTAATTGCAAAAACATGGCTTAGACTTTGTCAAGGGATTTTCATAATGCTTCACAAAGAAAAAGAAATAATAGAGGGAACGAAAAATCGATTTCCATTTCTTAATCCATATTCTCGGCATGTTAATATTAGGATTAATTCAGCATTGTCTTTTAATTTATTCCACAGGTTTTTAGCTCCTGGATGCATTTCTGTGCAGTGCGTGTTTTTAGTGAAAGCATTCTGCGTTATGGTCTGCCTCCAACATTCCTGGTATGTTAAACTGCTTATAACCATATAACTGTTACTTCTTTATTTACAACATAAATTGCTATGCTGAGATATCCTATAAAATTTTTCTACGTTCAGTCTGTTGTACTCTCACCATCTCTGAAAAGTGAGAAGAAAGTTCGCTCTCTTCTGGAGGGACTATCTGGCAGTTCAAATAGGTATGTTACCTTCAAAATAGTTAACTATTTCTCTATTAGTCTTCTCTGACTAAGTTTTGGCAACTTGTGATCTCATTCCTGTGTTTTAGAGAATGTTTCTTGCATAATATGTTAAAAACTGGCCAATTCTAAATGGAGTCGGCTAAAAGTTTATAGCATTTACTTTACATTTTTCTATATTTTAAACATATTCCTCCCAAATAGCCACATGTTTGATGGTCCCATGAAATTATGAATTTCTGTTTCTGTTTCAAATATTTGACCAGAGAAAAAGCTTTTGTTGGTATATAATTTGTCTCTGTGTGTAAATTGCAGCACATACTGGAAAGCAGAGGAGGAAGGAGGAGGTATGGGCGGTTTTGCAGGTGATGCCGATGCTCATCCATACGTCTCCTTCACCATTAATCTTATTTGAGCTGAGACACCATAGTCTATGGCCTTTGAAAAAAATAAGGACAAATTCGAACATTTTGTATAATAGAGCAAATTTTATCCTATTCGTTTCTTCTTTGAGAAGTTATGAATTGCCCGTAAAACATTCATGTTAATCCCCTTACATCTTCTGCAAAATTCTGCTTTGTTTTGGACAAGAAAATGATTGAATATATTATTGTGGAGAGTTATTGAGAACTTATAAAGTACAATAAGCCATTTTTTTGTTGTAATGTTCTACTTCTACTTTCTTGGTTATGTCTCCTTTTAAGTGTGTGTTTAGTTTCAACTTGAAGACAATGTATAACTACAGCTAAAATGTGTTTCTTATGAAGTGGATAATTTTGGGGATAATTACACAAACCCCCTTTAGGGTTGCTTAAAAATCCGAAAAACTATCAAAACCTTGAAACTTTACAAATACCCCATGGTAAATTGAAACTACATCTTGAAATTGGGGTTTTAAAGTATATCTTGATATCGGGTTATGAACAATTTGTCTAAAATGGATATTCAATGATTACGTTTGAATAGTTTGACCAAAAATTATAATATGACTCCTTTTCTTATGTTTCCTTGACGTGGGATGAGGGCCATTACACAAATAGTGTATTTTAGTGAAAATAAAACCAAAAGAAGACAATAGTTTTTGGGACTCATGTTGTCACAATATCACCTGAAAGTGCATGAGGCATGTTGATTTTGGAGAGAAGGATAGTTGCCAAATTGTGAACAACTTGCCAAATTGGAAACAATGCGACAGTGCCATTATTCAATACAAACATTCCCAGTAAAACATATCTATATAATTTATATATATATTTTGACACATTTGAGAAGTTTATAAAATTATTTTTGCCAGATAAATGTGGTCTGTTTTTTTGTGCAGAAAATGCATTAATGGGAAGTGGTCCTTGAGAGACCTCACCGGTTCAAGTTCTCCACGTTTTGCATAATAACAAAATTCTGATTCCTACTGACCCGGCCCCTCCTCCATCATCCCAATTTGGTGGCCCAACTTATAACATAGCCCAATAGCTTTTGGTCACCCTCACCACCAAAGAAGAACTATTTAATGATTACCTAAATAAATATTCTACAATTCAACTTAAATGAGAAAACTTTTTAAATAACTAAATTTGTTTGTAATGAAAGTTAGAGGTGAAAAACGAATCAAGCTACTTGATATTCAGTTTTAGATCGATCGGATTCAATTCTTTAAGCATAATCAAATATATAATTTACTCGAATTCAAATTATTTACACCCGTAATAGTCCTTGAACGAATCATATATATCATAATGTAAGGATGTGAACACATTAACCTTGTTTGCAACTAATTCCATAAAAATTCGAGCGTGTATTCGAAGTGATCGATCTCGATGTACATCATTTTTGATCGAAAGGTTGCAAGTTGCCTCGCGAGTTTTCATCTTTTAATAAATATAATAAATAATTGTAGATATATATTAATTCTTGAGTTGGATTTAAGTTCAAGTTTGTGCATCAAAATATAGAAATTTATGAAATTTAAGATTAAACAGGAACCGACCAGACAATTTACTCTTAAGCTCCACATAATATAGCTAAATCAATCTTGATCATGGAAAATGAGCCATCTTTTTCTTGGCTCATAGGACTCAATTTTGAAAACAATTTCAAAGTTTAGCTCAACTCGATTTGTTTACCTCTCTACCATACAGAACACGCTGATTGTGATAGTAGCTAGAGGTATCCTAGTTGTTGTGATGTATGAATACGAATATGATGATACAGACATAATACTATACCATGAATTTTTTAAAAATATTTGTACATCATATACAAGTTGTCTCATCCTTACCTTTCAAACTATATAAAATGAACATTTATCACTACGACGTGATGAACAAATTAATAAAAATTCTGATCAAACTCAATTATAAATTTATTTATGAAAATTAATTCTTGAATGTAGGAAAACTCCATGTTAGTTTGACTATTCATTTGTATAGTCATTTATGTACATTGTTCTCGAATCATTTATGTGAGAAGGGACCATTGTCCCCAACAAATAAAGAAAAAAAACACACACACATAATGTATATATACATATTGGCAGAGCTATATATAAGTGAGAGTGTTCACGTGCACATCCTAACTTTAAAATTATTTTATAATATATAGTGTACTATCGTATTTTCTATTTAGTGATGACCCCGTAATTGTTTTATTATGCACACTTTAAGTCAGGTGCACGTCTAACTTTAGAATTCTGATTTCGACGGTGATTATATGTATATATATATATATATTAAGAGGACAAAGTAGCAAGTAGGGACGAAAACCCATGCCTTGAAGCATCACATGAGGACACTTGCTTATTAAAAATCAATGTCATCTTTCCTTTCTCCTTCTCCAAAATTAAGGAGACAAATTAAGGGGAAATATTGTACCATGCCGCCATCACCACCACCAAATCGACCGGCCGGCCGGTGGGGGCCACGGCCCCCCAGGCGCCTACCCTTATATATGGGCTGATAATGAGTTTGACAATTACCCATACTTATATATATAAATATATGAGAAAATCCTAGTTAATTAATGCACATTTTGTCTCGTAGCTTGAGCTTGATCATTGCCAACTGCAAGTCTGCAACTGTCCCATCTTTACAAATTTCAATTGATATTTTGTAACAGAAATAGGAAAAGAAATAGACTCTAGCTCTTGATAGCGTTGATAACTCCTAATTTGCACCGAAAACTCTGTATTCTTTCAAAATCTAGAGTTTTTTTGGTTAATAATAATTGCGTTCTCAGCATCTAACTCTGCATCTAACTCTTGATCTATCTCGTAGTATATTTAATTGTTTAATTTTTGCATGGATAGTAAGAACGTATATATGTTGAAAGGGACAAGGTAGATGGAGTTAATACGAGAAAAAGACAAGAGAATAAAAAAGTCGAATTTCTTCTTCTGATCTCTTCATAATCTCATTCACACAAACGAACACATCAAGTGAAAATTATTAAAAGCATGATAGAGATGTCATCTCTTTTAATTTGAAGAGGATTAATTATGTTAAAATCAAAATTAATTACCTATTTTTGCTAGAAATATTAATTTATAAATGGAGATAGTGAAAATTAATTAATTAAACAGTATTGATCAGAAGTACTTATCTTTTTCAATTGATGCGTGAATCTTGATATATATAGACCGTAATTAAGAAAATCTGATAATTGTTATGAAGTGTCACGCCAACGACGTTTTACAATTTTTCCAGCAAACTTAATTCTGTCCAATTGGATAGAAGTTGCAAAATATTAAAATTTACGGAATAAGAGTAAAATAGAGATATATAACATGACAAAAACTCGAAAATGTGAAAATTACGGGATTATATTGATTCTTGTGGTTTTAATGTGAAGCATATGTATCTAATTAAAGAAAGAGGCAATATATTTCATTTTTCTTAGGAAAATCAAACTTCTCTATTACGTTTAGACAAATGAAAATGTGAGACACTCTTATGACTATATTAAAGTGATGACAATAGTACTAAAGATTAGAGGTGATAAGACCATTATTAAACCTAGCTCAACTAGCTGCAAATTTGACACATAGATAATCACATGTAGTTGTAACCTATTTCTCCAACATCGCAAATAAAGCAAATAAAACCATATACATAGAACTCTGCATATTGTCCAATTAACTTAAGCTTATCCTTTGATTTATCAAGTTTGGTAAATTAAAGCTAGCCGGCCATTAGGCCATATGAATTATTAATGTAGTTTGATTGAGTGTACCACTAAAAATATGTTCTTACACGATATAGAAAAAGGGCACTTTTCGATTGTAATTCGAATTAAGGAAACGAACATATATATACATATATAAATTTTTTATATGGATATTAATTAAAGAAGAAATTAGCATAGACATGGATCCCTCCACGTTGACCAATGATGAAAAAAAGGGATTGGATGAGGACCATAACACTCTTATATTATCATAACGTACGTTGTCCCATCCTGATCGATTATGTTTATGATGAGTCATACGTTAATCTTGCATCATATATATAAAAGTGATCATATGATTCATCTTGCTAGGCCATAGTACTTGTATTGTCGTAATATTCTAGAGAAAAGTGTTCTAGAGAGGGGTCATATTTATATATATTAAATCATTTTAGGGAACTAATTTGTAACACTTAAAAAGTTGTGGGGTTGGTTGGGGGATCTATCTAATTAACACAAGTAAATTTTATCAAGGTAATTTGGTGCATGGGTTCGTTTGCATGTGATGTATTGGGGTAAATTGTGTCAAGCAAGCAACCGGTTCAGTAAAACTCATTGGCACGTGCGTTGCGACCATGTTACAATTTTCGGCCGAATTTTTTAATTTGAGGGAAATACTGACTTAACTTTCCATTTTTTTAGAAGTTAGTTGGTATAATTACAAATTATCATGTTAAAGTGCTTATTTTGTAATTTGCCCGCATGTGATCTATTGGTGGTAAATTGCAACGACTTAATTAATTATTTGATTGATTTTAATTTTTATTAATTTGTAATTGATCCATATATATATATATATATAGAGGAAAATATCCAAAAATTGCCTACATGAGCGATCGACCAAAGTCACTATATATGATAGATCAATCAGAAAATGACTACAAATATTGAGATATCAATTGATCGACACAAATTAGTCTAAGATCGAATCATCGATCGATCGATGCACATATACAGGCAAGAACATTGTTTTAATTAATGCGAATTTGTCCAAGACTATGAATAAAATGCCAACAAACATTTATATCTGAACTTGACACCAACCGAACATTTGATACTTCAAATCCAAAGTAATCACAAATTTTGTTTTCTATAGCAGCTTTATTATTATTATTATATATAGTAATTGTTTAAAGTTGTCATTTTTGTAGGACAACCCATCTCTGAAAGAAAGTAATTTAATTAATTAATTAACAATAATAATTTCCTGACCACAATTTCACCTTCTTTTTTTATTTTGGGAAGTTAATTGGAAATTTTTATCTTTAGGGCAATATATCAAATACGGCTATGAGTTCACTCATTGAATTA
This sequence comes from Verbena officinalis, assembly GCA_958496215.1. NCBI lineage: Eukaryota > Viridiplantae > Streptophyta > Magnoliopsida > Lamiales > Verbenaceae > Verbena > Verbena officinalis. The sequence goes on from OY292385.1 coordinate 7,905,768, forward strand.
TAAGCACATTAAAAAATGGGACAAATGGTTAGAAGATTTAAAATTCTTTTATAGATACTCAGAACTAGGATCAGAATCATTTATTTATCTAATTAATTGATTTTTTTGTGACGCGAGTTAATTATTAAAAATATTTGTGGGTCACCACGCGATAGATTTGTGTTTTCTTTCTATTTTTGGCGAAGTTGATTGAATTGTCACATAGTCATGGAGGAAAATGTTAGCAGGAGCAGGCGAAGGAGCAAAGATTGGGATGAAAAATTAACTAATAATTAAGCCATGATTAAAAAAACTATTGGAATGGATGATAATATAATTAATTAAATGAAAGACGGGATAAGTCCCTCCCAAACATGAATATGGTCAAGAATTAATAGGTGTAGTATTTAATATAATTTTAGTAATATATAGAACTTCTCGGTATATATTCAATGACTGAAGCTGAATTACTTGGGCTTCGGGACGGATTTCAATTTTCTTTGTTTGGGAGTGGCTCTTTCCAAAAATCAAAGTCGAACTTGACTCCGAAGTTATTCTTTCATTTGGTGACAAAAGATGTTTCATACAAACACCCGTTAATTGGCACATTATCCATAATTGTCGCACCTTGCTTCATAAATCCGACATATTCGTCTGGGCAACAAAAGTGTTGATGCTTTGGCCAGATTGAGGCATAACTTGCAAGAAAATCTCAAAGTTTGGGAGGATTTTAGAGATCTTGATGATCTAGTTAGTTAGATTTTACTTTTGCCTTGTTTCTTGTTCTACCAAAATAATAAAATTATATTAAAATTTCTTAAATACATGTATATATGTCGTTTATAAATTATACTACTGCATACATGAGAGTCGAGAGATAGTACCCCACATAAGACCAAGTGTGCGTATAGTAAGTTGTCATGTCATAGAAGAATCAAATCAATTAATCAAAGACAAAAAAGTCAGAAATGGACAAGAAAGAAACCCCGTAACTGTAAAATTACCTGTAATAACAGAAAAACACAGTAAGAAAAAACATAAATATACAAAAGAAATAGTCAAATACACTACTAATCAATTACAATAATACACATGATACCCAACAGGGATATCCTAAAAACTCTAGTCTTTTTTTTTTTTTCAACATGAATAATACAAGATCTTATTTTTCTTTTTCTTTTTTTTTTTTAGGGTTTCTAGCTAATTTCTGGCCACCACAAGTCTTGTACAGGAATTTGTGCTCCCATATTTGATGAGAGGAACAAAGGGATCTGCTTCTGCTCTTATATTTGGTCGGTTGCAGTTATAAATTCATATGGCATTTAATTATGTTCATCAATTCAGACAGCAACTTTGAATTTTTTTATTTGTTTTTTCAGCATCCTCCATTAGAATTGATACCCCGGCCCATAGATATAGGAATATGAAGCTTTATTGTCCTTTTGCTCCTTTTTTTTTCTTTGGCTCATCAAATTCCTTACAGTATATCTGGAAAGAAAAAAATTAAAATGTAAGCATGTTTGTAAAATGAAATCTTGAAATTTCTTGGGAAAAACCCAAGAAAGCAGTAATAAAGAGAAGGAATATTGATAATAATTAATTAATTTGGATTAATTATAATAATATAAAAATAGAGGTCTAATTACCAGATGCTTGTAGGGCAGATATTGTTGGTAGTTATATTAATGAAATTGAAACAAGGTGTTGCTTATCATCCCTGCAGCTTGATTAATTATTTTTTGTCTCTGGTCTTCCATTTCCCACATCTGTCTATGACCCTGAAAATGATATATGGATATATTAATACATTAATATTAATAAAATACGTACAATTAAATACTAATGGAATTAATTAATGTAAATTAATAATTGTGTATATACCTGCTGCTGCAGGGGGAGAGAATTTGGAATTTGTGGTTGTTGAAACATAAGAGAATTATCAGAATTATTATTCAAGATGGGATAAGGATTGCTTGTTGTGGGGCTGCAGCATTGTAATGGTGATGATGCCAAGCTACTTAAATTCTGATCAGGCCTAACCATGAATGATTCCAAGTCCATCCCGAAGTCATAATACATTGGATTGACAGAAGCAAGCTTCATTGACAGAAACTGCAAGATATATATTTTATATATTAGATAGAAAGACAAAAATGAAAGAATATGCATTATTAATTAGGGTGAATTAAAGTTGTTCATAATTACAAAATACCTCCTCTATCTTCAGAAATTATAAAAAAATAACCCTGAGGTTTCGGACAATTACAAGAATCTAACAAAATACCCCCTGGTACTTTATACAAAATCTTTCAAAAAAACTCTTGTAATATGTAATTGTTTGAAATCCCAGGGGGGTTTACTGTAATATTTGAAAATAGAGGGAGTATTTTGTAATCATAGCAAACCTTGGGGTACTGTACGTAATTCGCCCATATTAATTATTAGTAATTATTGCTGTTATCATTAATTAAATATTTTAATTTAAAATAATCACCTCCACTTGATTTTGGAGAGATTGGACATAGTTGATTATTTCATCCAACATGAGGGCCTTTCCAGTTACCTGTATATCAATCAAGCCACATGAAGCTGTCAGAAAAGGGAAATATATAAAATATATACAAATAGTAATTTCACTATTTTAAACTTAAATATAGACAAAGATATTAAGACACAATTAAAATTCATAGAAAGAATTAAGTACTTGACCTTGTCACAACCAGGAACAAGAGCTTGGAGTAGCTTCATTCTTTCACTTATTCTCTCCCTCCTTACCTGAAAAATATCGTACAATAATTAATTATTTCAGTACATGCAACAGTATTGTATTTCCAAGAAAATTATGCATCTTTGGCAAGAAAAATAATTAATACTTATAATTATAAAAAATAAAGAGTTAATATATAATATATTTAATTTATTTTGTACCCTTTCAGCAAGGCTGTGGCTATCAGTTGCTTGGCCCCTCCTGGCTCTTACATGAATGTACCCTTCTGGAGCGCCTTCTTTCTCTCCTAATTTCTTTTCTTTTTCCTTGGATAATTTCTTCTTTTCTTCACCATTTTTAGTACTTCTTCTTTGCTTCTTTCCTTCCACTCCTCTCATATCCTGAAAAAAAAAAAACAAGAATCTCAATAATTCAGTTATATGTGACTCTGTGAGTGTGTGTGTGAGAGAGAGAGAGAGAGAGAGAGAGAGAGAGACAGAGAGAGGAACCTTGGACTGAGCAGAATTTGGAGAATTAGAAGCATCTTTGCTGCAGAGTTTCCTCTTCTTGTCGTCCATGGTGGGGTTTTGAGCTGTAACAATGGAGGATGAATTATCCATGCTGATATTATTATTATTATTAGTTGTAGTAGTAGTAAAATTGTGGTGGTCGATATTATTATTCTGATGAAGATCAGTTTCTGCAGCAGGTTGGTAAAATTCATGAGAAAAGGCAGCAGCACCAATATTATTATAATTGTTTGATTGCTGAGGATGATGATGATGATGAGAATTTGCTATAAAAGCTGATGATGGTGATGAGTCTACAATAAGCTGATGAAATGATGATGAAAAGGCTGCCATATCTTAAATTTTTTCTGCTAATAGAAAATTAAGTTAAATAAAATCAAGAAAGTGATGGAAGAGAGATAGATTCTTGAGAATTGGGGTTTTGAATTCTGATCAAGAGGAGGAGGGTCATGAGGTTTATATAAGAATGAGCTAGGATATACAATATTAATTATGAGGCTCTCTTCCTCCATGTAGTACTTACTTACATTTGACTGGTCTCACACACAGAAAAAAGCAAAAACCATCTAATTATAATAAATGTTGAGTCATTTTGCTATTTTGATGTTAATTCAAAAACCATCATATAATATATATTTTCTTTTTTTGCATATATATATATATATATATATATTAAATAACCATTTGATTTGCCCCAAAATAACCACCAGATACTACTCCTTACAATGACAAGGGTCGAATTATGTGGGTGTGTTTAACCAAAAAAATATATATAGTAAATTTTTGATGTGTTATTAGTGGATAAAGATGATTATTTGCATGTGTTGATAAAATATTATAAATGTAAGTTTTGGGGCATATTAATAATTAAGGAAATTGCATATATTAGCCTGCAAAAATATTAAAGATGGGTTTTTTTTCTTTCTTAATTTTCGAAATTGTCCTCTGAAAAATTATGGCAATTTAGTCAGCTACATGAGGGTTAATTAATTAATTTGATATAAGTAAGTTAGTTTGTGTGATTGAGAAGAAGAGAGCTAAAATCCATGAGCTAAAAAAATTTAAAAGAAAAAAAGGTGACTCAATATTACTAAAAAATCAACCGTAAGAATTAAACTATAGGGATATTTACATTCACAGAGGTTTAATTTAATTATGCAACCATATTTTGAAATTTTGGAAATTACAAAAATATACTATGACTGTTATTACATAATCATAACGAAAAATAATACATTCACGCACGTGATCATGAATAATATATATAAATAAAATAAAATTAGACTTTATAATGATTTTTTTTAACAAGTTATGTTTCAATAACTTTCTAAACATCATAATATCTTTATCTAATCAGGTCAAATCTCAGTGTACATGACTGGTCGGTAGAAATTCAAATAATATTGAATGGGATGCAATTTAATGTTCAATTTAATCTCCACAGACTAATACATAAAACTTTTCTCCTACCATGCATCTAGTTTGTGCATGTGTGCAATTAATTGGATTTGGAGGATTATCTCCAATTAATTGAGTCATTGCAGTATCCGAGCCCGGAAAAATTTGGTTATGTCCGAAAGAGATGAAAGGGAAGGTGAGAATATTAAAGATGCGATGGTTAGATGGCTGCAGAGACAAGTCGATGCCATTTCTAACTGATGAGTTTATCCAGAAAAGGGGTCGGAGTGAGTAAATTATCAACAGTGCTTGCACAGTTGAATCAAGTCAGTACTCTGCTTTTGATTCAATGAATCAGATAACATCACAGAACTATTCATACAATTCAGGTAAATCAATAATTATATATTAATCAAATTAACGTTCAAAGATACTCTGATCTTCGACCGATACAAAATTATATACATCTACGGTTCATAAATTATAGGGATAATTACACTTATACCCCTTGACTTAGGAGTAAATACAGCAAGATCACCCTATGTACTATTAGAAATTACAGATAGATCTTCTTACCCTAACAAAAACCTAAAAAAACTTAATGAAAAGTTGTAAAATAACTAAGTTATCCATAATATATTTGTTATAGTGTTCGCTATACATGAAATGATCGAAGTGATTAAGTTGTTGTCCAGTTAATAAAACGTTAACATATACTTGGAAATAATAAAATAACTAACGGCAGGACCTAAGTGTTAGACAGAGCCATAGTTAAGGAAGTGTCTCTGTAATTTAATTCTAATTGTAGAAGGGGTCTTGCTGTATTTTTTCCTAAGTCGAGAGAATATAAATATAATTATCCCTAAATTATAAAACACACTCAAGTATTTTAGAATTCTGTCAACATTGTAATGAAATATTCCGTCAAAACCCTAAAACTTGTTCGGGAAAGAATTAATTCCTTTCTGGACATGAAAAAAAGATGTGCAATTATGAATAGAGTACTATAGCTTAAAACTTAAAAGCTAAGGAATTAATAATGAAAAGTTAGCCTATCTTGATTATTGGTAACTATGGAGGATGAATTAATGTCATCATGTATCATATGTTAGTTTTTGGGGATAGTTACACAAACACCTAAGGTTTATTTAAAAATTCAAAAGATTATCGAAATCCTAAAATTTTACAAATATCACTTTGGGTATGCAGAAACATTACAAATATCCCATTGAAATATAAAAAGATATATATATATAATACCTCTGAAAAATCTTACAAATTTCCCCCTCGATCCAGTGGGTAAGTATAAGATTGCAAGCTTGCAATGTTAAAATTGCAAAAAAACATAAACCTAGGGATTTTGTGTAATTTACCCTAATTTTTTACTAATAATGTTGGATCTACATGATGTCAATCTCAACCTAAATAACCGGCCGGTCTCTTTCCTGTAAAATTGGAACAACTTTTATTACCAAAAGTTAACCATATTCAACATAATTATTTAGTACTTTACAGCCGATTAAGTAATTTGCTTTTGATTTTATCTACTTTAAAGATTTCTCTCATCATCAGCCGCATGAGAAACAAGTCACAACAATATGGATGTGTCAAATCATTGGAAGAGAGAGATAGAGAGAATTATATATCAATCATATTAATCCAGAAGCACCTGGAGAAATTTAGTAACAAAAAGACGAAGAAGAATTAATAAAACTTAGATATAAATATTATATATTGAAAAAACTAATTAAAATTGGGCTGAGTTGGTATACATTGGAGCCAATAGAGTCCCATCAGTAGCTTTTAGCTTCTTTTTTTTTTGGGTAATATCAGTAGCTTTTAGCTTAGTTAGTATGCGTTATCAGACTTTATTATGAATTAATGTCGAGGTATCTTTATTCTTTAGTTTCGATCGGATATGATAAATTCATCGAACATGATATGTCCATCAAAATACGTGTCAATATTTTATTTAACTGCCACACTAAATACAACGTTATTGAGCAAAGATATAAAGATACTATAATAATTACGGCAAATTATATTCTCTAGCTCTATTTGGTGTAATTATAAATTAGTCTCACTTATTTTATAAATTACAATGAGACTCTCATTTTATTATTTATGTAAAATTTGTGAAAATATGGCAAGTAGAGACTTTGACTAACGTCGACTAGAATATATAAACTACGTTGGTTGAAGACGATTTCGATGGTGTGAACACAATCAAAATCCGATGAAGGTGTTACAAGAATTATGAAAACTCAGGGATATTTTTTTAAATTTTTAAATAAGAGGGACTAATTTATAATTAAACCATATTAACCACTTGAACAACTTATACATCAAGATCTTACGTTCACACCCAAGGGTAAATTTATCCCAATAATTTGATAAAAAATTATCAAAAATTAATTGGTCAAATGTAACATAAGTATGAACTTTGTATAGACGGTGGGAATTTCAATATTATTTTAAGTAAAATAGAATATTGATATATACTTACACCAAATTTCAAAGAAAATCTATATATATGAAAGTCATAATTAATTAATGTATATTGACAACTCAATGAGAATAACCTACAAAAAGTCAGATAGAAAAAGAAAAGACAATGCAACTCAATGACCATAATAACAAAAATAAATCAAATTATATTTATATATCTAATTAACTATTATCCATATCGATAACTATGTTTTAATAAAAACAAATCATTACATAATATAAAATTTTACTAATTAACTATTATTTTTGTAACACGAAGAAAATAGAAGAAGGGAAATTAAAAAATGTGGCTCTTATCTCGTCATTTCAGAAGGGAAGAACACATGAAACTTGAGAAAAATATTGGAAAGAAAGTTAAGGCATTATGTGGGATCCGGCTTCTCTCTAATATAGCATCTCTCCAATTTCCCCCAATGCATGCTTGGATGATTACCACATAATTAGAAATTTAATCCAATGACTTATATTTAATTCATCTAACCATAAGCTTAACTCAACTTAATCCTATCATTTAACCCTATATATTTAATTAAAGAAAATCTATATTTATCCAATTTACGCTAATCTCCCCCACTCTCTCTTTTTAATTTCTATTTTTTTCTCTCCTAAAAATAATACAAGATTATGTTTATAAATTTTAAAAAGCTTATTATATAGAACTATTAGTAAAATTTAATTATAGTAAATGTCAATGCCTCATTAATAATTATTACATACTTTAAAATATATATATATATATATATATATATATATATATATATATATTCACTTTTACAATAAACTAAACAACCGCAAAAAAAAAACTTATATTTTATTTTCTATAGAAATATTTGATTAATTGTACAAATTTAATTAAAAAAGGCCATCCACTACTTATATATGAAATAATTCACAAAATCTCAATAAAATTTTATGGGAAAGATTCTAAAATGCAAAATTTAATAAAAATAGATTCATTAAATTAATTTTTTTTATCAGTATTAAAATAATTTTTACAAGACTCAAATTCATTCAAATTTTAGGAGAAAAAACTAGAAATTAAAAAGAGAGAGGGGGATATTAGCTTGAATTTTAGAGAAATAGATGGAATAAAAATCTGATTTTTACGGTAACAAATGAGAGAGAAGATAAATATATATTTTCTTTAATTAAATATACAGGGTTAAATGATAGGATTAAGTTGAGTTAAGCTTATGGTTAGGTGAATTAAATATAAGCCATTGGATTAAATTCTTAATTATGTGACAATCATCCAAACATGCATTGGGGAAAATTGGAGAGATGCTATATTGGAGAGTAGCCGAATCCCATTATGTGAATGGTTTTTGTGTTCAAATCTATTTTTGCTGCCATGAATTGTGGTTTTCATGACTTTATATTTTATGTCCTTTTTTAGCTGTTCATTTATAAGTAATAGGATTGGTTGTCCAATCTCCAAGGTCAGAACATACTACTGATTCTTTGAGATTTACGAGATTTTATTTGGACTATTAGTCAGTATAGACTTTTCGAAATTTACAGAAAACCGTGATCAGAGGAATTCAAACCCAAAATCAACTAGCTCGCATGGAAAATAATAATGCGATGTAATTTAATAAAATATTTACATTTTGATGATATAAATTTGTAAATACTTATTAAATTTTATGTGGTCTAATTTCAAAGAGCTTGGTAATTTTTAAATGCCCTTGTTTGTACTTAAATTTAGTTTTATCTTCTTTTTTTTTTTTTTTTTTTTTTTTGCAATTTTTTCATTTTTGTGATTTTACAATTTTTGTTTTAAGGAAAAGAATATAATTAGATTGTGCCTCAAAGTGTCCATTCGTGCTGTAGTCGACTAGATCAAATCTGGACTTTTCTATAAGCTTGGCCCAGAAAATGCAAAGAAAACAACATAAACCCACTTAATTGAAAGCCTGAGGCAAGCCCATTTAATCCCTCAATTTATATTTGCTTAAATTTTCCGAAAATACCTCTCAACAGTCCACAGTTGAAACCCTAAGCGATGGTATTTTTGTAATATTTACGTATTTATTGAAAATCTTAAAGACTATAATTTCTTAAATAGCAGGATCGATTTATAAATACATCATACTTAAGGATTAGGGGATGTAAATTGTAATTCACCGAATGCAAGATAATTGTGACAAATTCCAACTCAAAACACAAAACCATATGTAGTATAATTTATTGGAATAGTTGGATAAACAATTTGACTGAGAGGGAATCTCATCTATAATCAATACTTCAAAACTCTTCAAAACTCTATGACAATGAATACTGCTATAACTTTTGTTGTACATATAAATATATAAAACATTTTCCTCCGTGATTCACGAACACTGATACGGATATGATTTGACACGTAGACGAAATTTTACGATGAATAATTTAAAAGTATCCGCATCATAGATTTTCACCTCTCCATTCATTTTGATGCAGGGGCAGGAATTTGACCACCAGTAGTAGGCCTGGAAAAACAACCAAATTAGAGATTTCATAATTATCATATCAAGATTTTGACGCGTATAAGGTTTCGTGAAAATTAAGGTCAAATTATCAAGAACATTAATATTATATTTAATCTGACCAGAAAGACAGAAACTTACAGTCCAAAAAAGACTTTGCATGCATCATAAATGACCCATTGCGTCCCAGTAAGTGATCCAATCATGATGATACGTAGAGGGAGACCTCGAGTACACATACCCCATAGCCCTAGCTTATTCACAGCCTTGAAAAAACAAAAAAAAGAACATATCAATTTTGAATAAAATTAGCAATATTAATAACTAATTAATTTATTATTTTTATTTTAGAACTTACTTCGGCTACTGTTGCACCCTTGGCATTGTTGAGGAAAGAGACCAAATTATCGGCAGGATGTGAAACAACGGCGCAGAGTATTCCCGCTAGGTATCCACCGGTAAAACTAACACCGAGCTGCAAGGATTTGCTACACTCGTCTTTTGGAGTTGGAATAGCGTGTTTGTAAATGCCCTCAACTATGTTCTCGAATGTGGCAAACTTCATCATCGTATCTGCAGTGATCAAATCCAATGCGATTAGATAAAAACTCCATTAGCTCACAGTAGCATCCCATTGCATATGCATTATAACCATGAAAATATTTACTAGGAACATATTCCATAAAGTATCATAAAATTTTGATAAAGACAACGAAGATAGCATTTCTAGAACATTATGAGTATAATGCCACAGACGAACACACACACCCACGTAAAAGTTCCGAAAATGAGAATGTTCCATAGTTGAAAAAGAACTTTTATAAACATCTCAACAATATAAGTTGAATTACATAGACCTCCTTCAGGTTTGCTAAAAAATCTGGAACACCATTGAGACCTTCAATCTTACAAATCTTCTCAGGGGGTATTTGTAAGGTTCACTTACATTTTCGGGGGGGTGGGGTAATTTGTAAGGTTTTCAGGTTTGGATGGTGTTTCGGATTTTTACGCAAACCTCAGGGGGGTTTGGGTAATTATCCCCAACAATATATAGTAATAGTTCACAATTTCAGTGTCATAATTATCAATTTCTTCAGCAATACTTACATGGAATCTGTCGTCCCCAAAGTGGAACTATCCCTCTGTATAGCCTGCAAAAAAGATCATCCATAGTAAGAAGCCAGCTCTTCGATGCCGGTATCTGAAAAGTCAATTATACCCCTATACACATATATAAATACACGTTAACATACCCCCAAAGTCCTTCAGCCCTTAGAATCTTAGGAAGTCCATCAACCAAACCTCTAGCAAAGCCCGGTTGAGTTTGGACACGAACCTTAACCGCCTCAAACTTACAGAGTGACACGTCAGCAATAACTTCCGCAGAAGCCGATCCGGCAAGGTAGATCAAGGTCTTGTATTTGGCTGCATTCTCAGGACCAGCAAAGTCCGAATAATATTTCTTAAAAACTTCATATAATCCGTATTTTAGTGTTCCTTGAGCACTGTATCCGACCAGGGTCGGACCCCAACCTTTGAATAAACCTCGGATTCCTTGCTCCTTGATGATAACTCCAAAACCAGAGCTAATGCTCTTGTATTTTGAAGGATCAATCTGAATTGTATATGAAGATGAAAATCAGTTTGAAACAAGTTGGAATACATTTACATTGTACTCTATGTAAGTGCATGTAATTATACAAGAATATTGTCCATTTATAATGATATTGATAAGATACAAAGTATTATTCAGTAGATTATGATCTGAACTCATAACCTCGTGATCTTTAAATATAGGAGATAATTACACTCTGAGGTTTGGCTTAATTACACAAACATACCCTGAGGTTTGAAAAATTACAGAAACATACCCTGTCAAAGAATTTTTGTTACGTCCATCAAGTGATTGGATGTATTTCCGGGACATTCATTTCATAAAGCCGTATTTTAATTTTATTTTTTAACAAAAAAAATTAGGAACATAATATGAAATAATTCTTTTTCGTTAAGTTTTTTCTGGTGCAGTTAGAGTTTAAGGTATGTTTCTATAATCTTCCAAATCTTAGCTTATGTTTGCGTGATTCGACCAAATCTCTAAGTATGTCAGTATAATTATCCCTTAAATTTATTAAATTTTGATCTGAACAAACATAATTTGGTAAGGGAAACAATTGGAAAAAAAAATGAAGACATAGTTAACCTGCATATTGCACTTGACAACATCTAGTGGGGTGACGGCCGTGTGAGTGAGACCACAGCTTAGTGCTCCTCCGGCGGCGCATGCGCCGTAATATGCCAGCGAGAACATCTCAATCCTGCCCTCCTTCGGAGCCGGAATCACGAAATTTCGGTGAATCCCAGCCGTGGACGTCGCTGAATCCAGCGACCCAGATGGATTCTTGACACCCGGCAGCATACTCTGCTCCGATTTGTAAAGAAAACTCGGGATCAGAGATTGCTGCCGTGATGGGCTTTCTGGGATAGCCATATTCTTGGAATACATTTCTTATTTTCTCAAAAAGTTTCGTATACTTTGAAAAACAAAGTGAGAGAGGAATCAACTTTTATTGATCGAGCTAGAAAGGAAATTAGAAAAGTTGCTTCTATATTATTATTTCGCGCGCCCGGCCTTTTGGAATAGCAGAGTAGGAAATTATTAATAAATTATTTTTTCGAGTTTTCTTTTTTTTCTAAGAAAGAAAAGTCAAACTGAAAAGTCTTGTGGAGGCTGTTGTGGTCAAAATTGAATTCTCAATCCCAATTATCCAATGAAAGGCATTAGTTTGATCTTTTTCTGTTTTCCATTCCCATTTTGCTTTCTTCTTTGTTTTGAAATGACTACAATTCGATCATCTTACACCAAATAAAAAACAATTATATGGAGAAAAAGCATACCAACAAACTATTTGATAAATATTTTTATACAAAAAAATCATTATTTCTATATAGAATACTCAAATTTATGACTTTTGTGGTCATAAGACCTCTTTCCCGCCACTTGACTAATGAATTCTTAGCATTTTGCTTTCTTCTTAGGCATGGGAAAGATGATAAAGAATAAATAATTGCAAATACTTGATGTGTGAGTCATGAGACTCATGAGTGAAATTCGTGTGTTGATATTTCGACGAAAATGGGACATAAACTCGTGAATTCGATGGAATACTGGGAGGACCCTCCCATTGATGCCATTGCTTGTATCAGCACAGAGATGAAGCCCGACAAGTTTTTGTGTTTGTTTTTGTTCTTTTGCTTCTTTTATTGACCAAAAAAAAGTGACTAATTTTGTGAATGTTTATTTTCTTGTTTGACAAATTCAAATGTAATTTTACATGTAAGTGCTAAAGTTTGGGCCAACAGCTATTAAGCCCAAAAGACAAAAGGCAGCGCAATTTCAATTGGAATTTGATTCATGACCCAGATCTGCGGCCCACACTTATGACTCTTTAAATTATCCGAATTTTAATCAAGTTGTCTTATCCGTTAAATATCATAAAAAACATTTAATAGTACATTTTTTATTACACAATATTTTTATATATAACAAAATTAATAAAGACACTTAATATGTTATCATGTGTGTAAGAATATAATGTGCCAGCATATGACTGTAAATTACAAAATAATTACAGTCACAACTTCATCAATTTTAAAGTAATAAACTAAAGATGGCAGAAGACGCACACAATTCGACCCTTATCATTATAAGGAGTCGAATCCAAATCTCCATATGGGGAGTAGTATTTGGTGGTCATTTGAGCAAACCCAATAGTTATTGCTGCCAGAGTCTTGGTCTTTTTATGAGCTGCTCTCACCTTGCTTAAAGCTTTTGCATGCGTATATTAATTCAATTTAGGATTCTCTATATTTTCATCATTCAGCCACGAAATAGGATCTTTCCAATCATGGGCACTAGTCCATGAATCATGGATTTCTTTGCCTTGATGAAGAGGTTGTAAGAAGACATGGTAATAATAAGGATGAAAGAAATAGACTGAGAGATTGTGGGTGATGATGAATTGAAGGAACTAGAATAGTTATATGTCAATCTTTACTCTATTTTTCGGGTTTAGGATCTCAATTTTCCCTTCGAAGTAAATAACTAACTGAGATTTAGGAGTTATTAGTCAACGACGATAGAACCATATTTGCAATGATACAATTACTATAGAACTAAAATTACCTATTTTTAAAACATAAGGACCAAACTTGAAAAGGCAATATACTACTAGAAATTATTCTTGTCGGAAAAAAAAACTATTTATTTGATTTTTCTTACAAGAACAACATATTCATGTCCCAACGTAGACATCTCCTTCTTGTTTTATGCCTAAATCATCAAAAAGTGTCCTTATATGGGAAATTATAAAAATGGTATAGTGGAAATGGTAGGTTTGTTAAAAAAAAAAAAACGTACACACAAATACACAATTTATATGACAAAATGTAAAAGCACGCATAACGTTACAATTTTTTTATAAGAACAATTTTAAAGTTTTTATTGGTATATTGTGTGGTTTTCATTACCTATCTTTGGATAATAAAAAGTAATCACTATTAATATATAAATATTTTTGATTTTGAACATCTAACATAGTGAACAATGATACACGAACACGGCGATACGGACACGACACGATACGGACACAGCGACACAGATTTTTTCAAAAATTTAGGACACGATACGGACACGGCGACACGGATTTTTTCAAAAATTTAGGACACGACACGGCTCCGACACGACTATATTAAATGTATATATATATATATATATTTAATATTTACTAATTTATGCAATATATATATATATATAATATAATTTATTTATTTATTTATTATTTACTAATTTATGTAATATATAAGATATATATACAATTATTCAATATTTAAAATAAAGGAATAAAATTAATATGTTGAGTTGAATTTTTGATTAATTATAAATTGAAATTGAATAACAAAAATAAAAAAAATAAAAAAGAAAAAAAAACAGCGAGAGAGAGAGCAATCTTATATTTCCAGCCTCTTCTTCAGCGAGAGAGAGAGAAAGAAAAAAAGGAGGGAGGGAGGGAGAAAGTTTATAAAAAATTCAAAAAAGTCCAAAAAACTTTAAAAAATTATAAAATTTATCATGTCGTGTCGTACACTACCCTTAGCCGTTTCGGACACTCTCTCAGTCGTGTCCGACACCGTGTCCTAATTTATTTTTCTTTTTTTTTTTTTAAATTTTGGACACGATTTTGCCGTGTCCGAGGCGTGTTCGTGTCCGACACTTGTCCAACACTGCACGAGACGAAATTTCGAAGTATCCGTGCATTAGAGATAGTGAATATGTAGAACAATCGAAAAATAAATCTCGTATCTCTTTTAATATTTATTTTCAATACAATTAAGTCATTTTTGAATCTTATAAAAAAGTTTAGATAAGATAAGACTTAGGCCTCGTTTACTTCCAAAGATTGCTCATGTTTTCCATTTTTTAACATGCGTTAACCTCCATTTACTTTGCATGTGGGCAAATTCTGGGCTTACCCATTGGCCTGTTAATTTGGCTATTTTCTCATGAAATCTCATCATGCCAAAATAGGCATGTTACAATAACATGATTTTGAACATGCGATGGACAATTACCATTGTATCCAAAAGTTGGATTTTATTACAAAGAAATGCCATTATTAAACCAACAAAATCTGAAATCAAAATTGTGAGAAAAATATTTCATTCTCGTTGGATAAACCCTACTGGCGAAAACTAGAAGCTCTCCTCATATGCCTTTCAATCTTGTTGCTGAACCCTTCAAGCAAAAATTAATAATTTCTTAGCAACATTATCATTATTATTGTTGTTCTTACCGATCAATTGTTGTTACTTAAATTTTGTAAAATGCTGGCGTTTTTTTTCTCACTCATTTGTTGGCAATTTTGTTATTTTTTTGTGAAATAAGCAAGTTGTTTACAATTTGTTTCATAATCAGATGCCATGATATGTAAAATTTGTTTTGCTGGTTGAGTACACTTTCATGGTTGAGGCCGAACCACATACTTGGGATGCATTTCTTTTGGTAGTAAATATCTCGTTCTTTTTTTTTTTTTTATTTTACTGAAGATTTGGCAATTTTCTATAATTATTTAATATTGAAGTATTTTTACTTACTGAGCTTATTAACTGTTTCAGGCAGCAACATACCACACACCACATCATTCGTGGAAATCCATTTCCAATGTACGAGTAGTGGGTTGAAAAAATATTTGGCGAGGACAAGGCAACAGGGCACGGTGCCATGGATTAGTCCAACCTGTAGAATATGATTTAAAGGACTTGAAGTTTAACCCTTTTTTATTACCTTTATTAAGAGAATATTTTGGTTTCAAGCCAGTGAGTTAGATTTATGTAATATGACTGCTTTAATTGATGTATTGAGAGACTAGTTTTGATGGTTTTGGTGCTAGAAACTAGTTTGTATGAACTCGTATAGCTTATTTTTTGTTTGAATTGATGTGATTATGATTTATTGTTTGTGATTTCCAAGTTGTATTTGTGAAATTTTCAGCTACTATTTTCTTTCATCATTTTCAGGGGGTGTTTATGTAATTTATTGCAGAATAAGGGAGGTTTTTGTTATTTGCAGAATATTGTTAGTTTGCTGCATTTGGAGAAGAAAAATGGAGGGTGTTTAGGTAAATTGTGTTTTTAACATGGCAAAACATAGATAATAAGTAAACAACATGGACAAATGAGTTATCAAAAACTTGCAAAGTATATACAGGTTTTTTGCAGTAAAAATTCAAATGACATGATTTTTAACATGAGTTTAAAAAACATCCATGTTGGTCTTCTAGGAAAGTAAACGACCCCTTACTGTTAGAGTACAATTACAATTAATATATCAATAAAGTATTCACCTAATTTTGATTTTAGAGATAATTATATTTACACCCCTAGACTTAAGAGAAAATAAGACCCCCTAAACTATTGGAATTTACAGAGACATTCTCTACTATGTTTTCTTCTAGCATGTAGGTCCTGTAGTGAGTTATTTTCTTACTTTCAAGTAGATGCTAACATTTTATTAACTTGACAACAGTATAATCATTTATTACACGTATAGTAAACACTATAACTAAAATATTATGAGTAATTTAGTTATTTTGTAATTTTCTGTTTGTAATTTTTAATAATTGAGAGAGTCTTGCTATATTCATCTCTAAATCGAAGGGGTTGTAAGTGTAATTATTACTTTGATTTAATAAAAAGGAAAATCACGTGCGTTTAGTGCATGATCACGTGCCTTTACATCACCCCAGCCAATCGAGTTTGGCTATTTGCTCTGTACACATCACTCCAATTTTCTTCCTATTTAAGACCGAAAAGACAAAAAAGAAAAAAAAAAAAAAAAAAGGAAAAAAAAAAAAGAAAGAAGAAATGGGCAGACAGTGAAATAAGGAAAATTACGAAAAATTTGTTTCAATCCTTCAGAAATTCACCGCTCTAGCCTTCTGGTTCTCTCTTTCTCTACACCTCGACTTCGATCCGTCGACCGTAAATCTTAGTTATTAATTCTAATCCCCCTTTACTCATAGGGGAAACGATTTTGTTGCGCAAAATTGAGGTACCTCCAATTTGTTTTATGTGATTTCCTGTTGAGTATTTGGATCCAATTTATTAAATGCAATTGTTCCTATTTTTGTGGAGTCAGATCGCAGTCTGGTCGGAAAGCAGTCGGTTCTGTCTGTAACGGATCGGAGTTTGGCCTCCATCACAGGTTCTAACATTGTTAGTTTTTACGTTATCCCTGGCTGTGTATTTGATTGATTTGGGGAAATTATTGCTTCTTTGTTTATCTGATTTTATGTTCCTTTTTTCTATATGTAGATTTGGATTGGACTGAATTGAGGTGAGGTTTAGTAAGTGTGAGTTTGTTAAGGATCCTTGAGTTTTCGATCAGTTGAAGCTATGGCAACTCCGGGAGGACCTAGGCCAGGGAATTCTCCCATGAATTACAATCCAAATGCACTTGCTAACAATATGCAAAATCTACAAATGAACCAGCCTAATCAGAACAATCCTGGTGGTAGTGCTCCCAGGCCTCCTCCAAATTCTACACCATTTGGCCAACAGCCACCACCTTTTGCTGGTAACCGGCCACGTGCACCACCGCCCGGTGTGTTTCCTAGAGGTCCTGTTCCTCCTAATGCGCCAAACCAACCTACATTGCCTCCAAATTTGGTGTCTACAAGACCCGCTGGCCCGCCACCTGGATCTCAGCCACCCCCCTTTGCTTCAAGACCTCCACCACCAGGTGCATTTCCATCCTCTGTCAGACCCGCTGCACCCTCGCCAGCTGGATCAGCCCCTCGTCCAGGACCTTTCTCAGCTTCCCCCCCACAATCGGGTCCTACCACTCCAACACAAACAAGCGCATCTGGAGCGTTCAACAATGGACCACCTACATTCCCCCCAGGGCCAGCACAAAGTGGGCCACGATTCCCTCCAACTATGGGTGGAGTGCCGAGGCCGTCAGTTGGACCTCCACAGCCACCAACTATGATATCCTCTGCTCCATCTTCTCAGCTCCCGCAAATGCGCCCTAGCTTCGGTAGCCCACCTGCCGGAGCATCATCTGGCATGGGACAACCAGCACCGCCTTTTTCAGCCCCACCACCAAACATGCCGCCACCTCCAGGATCGTCCCCGTTTCAAGCACCGGTTCCAGGCATGGGTCAATCTTCCAATTCTCCTTATGGGATGCCAGCATGGCCGCCTCAAGGACAGCAGGTTAATTTATCATCTTCGAGATTTTAATTGTTGTGTTCACTGTGTGGTTATTTTTTATCTCGTAGCAATATGTGTCGTAAAATGTACAAGTTATCTAGAGTGAACCTGCTTGACTCTTAAACAATCGACGATATTGGGTTCCTGATGTAAATGAAACCCAAGATCTTACTGGTAGTCTTGCCAATGTATAGATAAGACGGGAAAGCTGATCTGGTTGACCCCATCCTATGTTGAGTTATAAACAATTTACAAACAAAATGTTAAGTTCTGTTTGTTCTTTTAGTTGTTAGTAACGTGATGCAATTTTTGAAAGAGTTTTGGAGGGGATAAACTAGACCTTCAGATGATGTGCAGATAAAACCTTTAGGAACCTGCTACACGGGATCAATACTTGATTTGCACTCTAAATCTATCATTAATTTTTAGGTTGCTCCGCCTCCAATTCCTGGTCCTATGCAGCAGCAGCGGATGTTTGGGGTGCCACCTGGCGGACCACCACTTCCAAATCAACCTATGGCTTTGAACCAAACAGGGCAATCCAAAATTGATCCCAACCAGATTCCCCGCCTTACTCCAGCTTCCGCTGTAATTTTGCATGAGACTCGTCAGAACAATCAGGCTAACCCTCCTCCGGTAATTCAGAATACTTTTAATTTGATTAATCTGTACTCTTATTATGCTTTTATGTGTTGAAACCTTTTTCATTCTGTTGTTCCTTAGCTAGTATCATGGTGCAAGTTCTCAAACTGTTAAACAAGCTAACTATTGATATCACATGTTCAGTATGTATTGTTCTTCCCCCCTTATTCTTTTTTTGTGAACTTTTCTTCATGAAGCCTGCAACAAGTGATTATATAGTCAGAGACACGGGGAACTGCAGTCCACGCTACATCAGGTGTACTATAAATCAGGTTAAGTATCTAATTGCATCTCTTGTTCTAAGCCCCTTACTATTGTACCTCTTTTTCCTATTGTTTTCCAAATGTTAAATTCTGAATAGTGACTTTCCATGTGGTTATAATAGCAAGTAACAACAGATTTCTTTATTTGTTTTGTCAGATTCCATGTACTGTAGATCTTCTATCAACATCTGCAATGCAGTTGGCGTTGTTGGTCCAGCCTTTAGCTCTTCCTCATCCATCTGAGGAGCCAATCCAAGTAATACAAAAGATTTGTTTTTGCTTTTCTGTTGTTTTTATGTTCTGGTAGCATAAATGAGGAGCTTTTTTGTGTAACTTGTCATTATACCAGATATTTTCATTTTACGAAGACAAAGATTAGATGATATCTCACCTCCCAAAAGTTTTCATATCCACCTTTATGTGTTTTTGCCATGTACAAATTGATATGCTACAAGCTTGTTTGTTATGTAACTCATTGTTTGATAACAATATCATCCGTAAACTTACTAATCTCTGTGTTGTGGAAATATGACCTTTGTGTAAGATGATTTGTATGCGTTTTAAACTAATTTATGTAACATGTTATCACTGTTGCTAGGTTGTTGATTTTGGGGAAAGTGGTCCTGTTCGATGCTCTCGTTGCAAAGGTTATATTAATCCTTTCATGAAGTTTATTGATCAAGGAAGACGTTTCATTTGTAACTTGTGTGGTAAGAATAAATTTCTTCTTTTATTCTTTTTCCTCTTGTTACTTTTGATAATTGGCTTAGTTGCCATTCTGCCGAGTTACAGAATCATGTGACATTGAGTTCAGTATCCAAGATATTCCTTTTGGTTTTTGGCTCCGTTAGAAACATATGAAATAAATAAGACCCTCAATGTCAGTCATGTAAACGTGTCAAGCTTTGAGAACCTAAATTCACGGCCCCTAAATGCTCTATTCCAAGTTAAATGTATTTGTTGTAGGATATTTCTTCAATGCCTCCTTCGATTTTCAAATCTTAACATCTGAAGATATTAAAACTATGGGCTTACACTTCTGAACATTCTCTTTTGCAGGATTTACTGATGAAACTCCACGTGACTATCACTGCAACTTAGGCCCAGATGGTCGGCGCAGAGATGCTGATGAAAGGCCTGAGTTATGCAGAGGAACTGTTGAATTTGTTGCTACTAAAGAATACGTGGTTAGTGCTATATCTCTTTGGATCTAGCAAAGGTTTAACAAGGATAAAAGTCATTGTTACTAGGGCATTTGGTGTCGGATTTTCATTAATTAAATGAACTCATACACTTGGCCCAACAAACGTTGTGACACTCAAAGTGGAAAAAGATGATCTATGGTTTTATATGGCGGAGTAATAGGATAAGGTTTTTTGGATGCAACTGGATCTTGTACTCAGCTGAAGAAAGAACTTCGATTATAATAATGAGTTAATTACCAGCTTGTAGCCTGAAAAGATAAACATATCATGGTCATGCCGTAGTAATGTAGAAGTTTTTGGAGACTGTCAGATTTTCTTAATATTTGGAGACTCAGGGTCTGTGTCCAAAGCATGTTTGTGGAAGGCACTATTGTCGCTCTCGAGTGTAAAGTTTGTACTGTTGGTACATAAAAAACAATCTGAAGTCTCCCAATGATAAATCATGAGAATAAATAAATTCTCCGTAGCTTGATATTTCAAATTACTATGCCGTAGCCTGAGATTTGAACAATTCCTTCGCAAGAGAAAGCGCAAAAAGTGTGCAAAAATTATTCATTATCCTCCAGAAAGTACTTTACAAGCTTTCCAAAGACTATCTTAAAGTTGATGGGTTTATTGTGGCATATGAAAAAGGGGGAGGAGGAGGGGGAGTGAATGGGGGGAGGCAGGAATAAACCAACTTTCATGAGTTAAATGTCGAATGATGTATTGATTGTGGTCTAGATACACATAAATTAGTTGATTAATACTGTATGACGTGTTATTTTGACTATTAAAGAATGTGCATAGACCAATTGACATGATAAATTTTTTACTGGGATTCACTATATGTCCTCTGCAACCTAGGATTCGAGCAGCCTTCTCTATTACATTCTTGCATTACTTCATTTATTAAATTGTATGTGCATCAGTGTGGCGTTCTGCTGGGGAGAGCACGGATCTTTCTGTTTATTATTTCTTGAAAGATTTTACTTTTTTAACCTTATGTTGTTTTTGACGTGCGTTGTCTAAAACTTGATATTCTTAGGTCCGAGATCCAATGCCCGCAGTATTCTTCTTCCTTATTGATGTATCTATGAATGCCATACAAACTGGCGCTACTGCAGCAGCCTGCAGTGCAATCAACCAAGTTATAGCTGATCTTCCTGTAAGTTCATGTTTGAATTCTTCCTGCAAGTAACATTTTGTTTGAGCAATTTCCATCGGGTTATTGGTGGTTTATAGCTTTATGGATTGTATTCCTGTACTATATTCTTCTCAAAGCTAACACAGGCATGGAGAATTTGTCTTAAAAGCATAGGAGGAAATGAGAATTAGATTTTTGTTTAGCATTCACAATGTTCTGAAGTACCTTAGCAAGTTGTGGTTGAATGTTTTCTTCTCATACTCTTTGAAGAGGTCCACTTTACTGGTACACTAAGCTGTTGCCAAGTGTTGTAATATAGATTTCGAGATGATGATATATGGATTTGCATGAGCTACAGAATCATATATGTCTTTTTAGCCTTCTCATTGGTGATTTTTATCCTGTTTATTGCTTTGTCGTAAAAATAACATAGGTTAACTTGTGTGATAATCTTTACCTTGCAGGAGGGTCCTCGAACAATGGTTGGCATTGCTACATTTGACTCTACCATCCATTTCTACAACCTAAAGCGAGCTTCGCAGCAGGTAAGTGGAGTTATCGGCTTTCTCGTGATAGATTGAGCATATAATCTTGTCCTTAGTATTACACACCATCTTTGTGGTTTCTGAAATACTGTAATAATGGTTGCTGCCATTGTTACTAAACTAAAATGTTATTGTTTTACTTCATCGCAGCCGTTGATGCTCATAGTACCAGACGTGCAAGATGTCTACACACCTCTAGAAAGTGATGTTATTGTTCAACTTTCTGAGGTTGGTAATCAATCTCCTTTCAAATTTGGTTCACATGTGTGCAATTAGTTGACTCAATTTTGCGTAGTTTTCCTTTTCTTGAATTATTTTTCCTCTCTCTTCTTTGTCCAAATTTTTTAAAAATTTGTTTTCTGATGTTCGGGTGAAAGGATCAGTGCTGTGGAATTAATTCCTTTATGTTATAACTTTTCGAGTTATTGATGTTTTTTTCTTTTTACTGCAGTGCCGCCAACATTTAGAGATATTGCTGGAAAGCATTCCTACAATGTTTCAGAGTAATAGAACTGCTGATTCAGCTTTTGGTGCTGCGGTGAAGGTATGGGGATGTGTTGTTTCTATGTCGATTTTCTCCATTTCAACATATAATTGCTGAGTCATTTGTTGTTGATAGAATTTCACTTCCGGAGGAGTAAGTTCATACTCAAAAGTTTATAGTGAATTTTACAGTGAAGGAATATTTATGTCGAGGACCATGAAATATTTAGTAACTTCTGCATTAGCCCATAAGGAACAATTTATGGTAAGCCAAGCAGGCTAAGGACAATTACTGGAATGTATTTGTGGAATGGCTCATCTCTCACACAAATCCCATCAGAAGTATTGTAATGGAATAGGAAAGATGAGCAGTGGCTTTACCATGTTTCATTCTCATAATCTAACCCAGAGAGAATTTTCGCTTAATATAAGATCCGACTTATGTTCTCCTTATATGTCATGATAACTTTGTCATGATATGTCTCAATTGATAATGCGGAAGAGGTGCATCATACTTATTCCTTGTTGTCTTCTTTCTTACTGTAGGCTGCTTTCTTGGCAATGAAATCCACTGGTGGCAAACTTCTTGTTTTCCAATCAGGTAAGCTAGCAAATTCTGCTATGTTCTATGCACACATACACAAGCATGCAAAGCGCACTCCCTTAAGCCTCATTTGTTGAACTTGTAAGTAATAACAAAAAAAATTCATGCATTGGCCATGTTCTGTTTAATTGTTTTGCACACAAAACTATGTGCAGCACGAATTTGATTGAATTATTAGTTTCCGGTATTGTTATATAAAAATATTCTAATGACAGTATTGCTATGTTGCTAATTTATGACATTACAGTTCTGCCATCAATTGGCATCGGATCCCTTTCTGCAAGAGAAGCAGAAGGCAGAAGTAACGTATCAGCAGGAGAAAAGGTATGATTGCTGTATATAGATTATTATATAGCCCTGTACTTGCCTCGTGTGAGTTATTTGTGGTATATCTTTTTGGCGAAATAGTCTATTATGTTGATAATGTTCTATCACCCTTTTCTTTCTTAGCAGCAATATTAAATGTCTATTAGTTGCTTGACTAGGAGTGATACTTTAATAGTCTTGATAGTATATCTGTAGTTAGATTTTTATCCTTTTTGCCTCTCATGTCCTCATGTCAGCACACATATATATGTATATATATATATATAGAGAGAGAGAGAGAGAGAGACCTTCTTACCTTTGAATATGGGTAAAATGGTAAAGTAAAGTCTTCGATTCCCCTT
Source organism: Verbena officinalis (assembly GCA_958496215.1). NCBI lineage: Eukaryota > Viridiplantae > Streptophyta > Magnoliopsida > Lamiales > Verbenaceae > Verbena > Verbena officinalis. The sequence continues at coordinate 7,929,663 of OY292385.1, forward strand.
CTCATCAGTTGGTGGGTGTGCTGTTTTAAATATTAATCATGTTTCAACATATCAATTATGCGTGTGGTGCGTAAAAGGAATGTTGCAATTTGGAAGGTTTTTATGAAGATACCTAGGTTTCACCAAGACTGTTTCCAAAGGTGCTCTTTTATGCAATCAAATTGCTAATCCATGCACTTCTTAGCACTCTTAACTATATGATGTTGTAAACTGTGCAGCTTTCTGTTTAATTCTAATACAAATTGTGTTTGTTTTTGTTACACCATTTCTTTGAGTACGGTGAGATAGAAACTGTTCTAAGATTGAATTCATGCTTGGATTTCAGGAAGCTCACAAATTACTACAACCGGTGGACAAAACTCTAAAAACTATGGCAGTTGAATTTGCAGAGTACCAGGTCACATTTAAATGCTTAGACCTGAAAATCCGTGCTGTTTGTGAAGTCTTACCAATCCTTTTGAGATAAGAAACAAATTGGTATTGTTATTTACTGGTTCTTAACATTTTCAGGTCTGCATTGACTTGTTTATTACAACACAAACATATGTAGATATAGCTTCTCTTTCTGTCATTCCAAGAACTACAGGAGGCCAGGTAATTGCATAACTATTTAGGTTCTTAATTATATAGCGTTATGAATGAATATCCGACATCTGAAGGCCATATCTTCTAATAGTTGATGGGTTATTTAGTTGGTTAAACTCTTGATGAATTTCTCCTTTGAAGCCCGAAGTTATTTTTGAGCTTTGAATATGATTTGTTCGATTGTGAAGGTTTACTACTATTATCCTTTCTCGGCCCTATCTGATTCTGCTAAGCTTTACAATGATCTTCGGTGGAATGTCACGAGGCCCCAAGGATTTGAGGCAGTGATGCGTGTTAGATGCAGCCAGGTGATATTTTATCTGTTTAGTTTCTTTGCATAGCACCACAAATTTTCTTCAGAGATAAACTGCATGTTTGATTGGTGAAAATGAATGGCTTATACCTTTTCTCTGTGTAGGGTATTCAAGTTCAGGATTACTCTGGGAATTTCTGTAGGCGCATACCTACAGATGTCGATCTACCTGCAGTACGTCTCTCTCTCTCTCTCTCTCTCTCACACACACACACACACACACACAAACATACATTTGTCTCTTCATTCTTCTTGATCCTTCAATTGCGTTCTTGTTTATTTTTTCTTTTTCTATGAAGAATATTTTAGTTTCAGCTCTCATTCATCTCTTCAGTATTAATTTTAATTGTTGAGATATTGTTGCTTACACTTGGACAACTCTTCCTGTTTGCCAGATCGATTGTGACAAAACGATAATGGTGACCCTGAAACATGATGATAAGTTGCAGGAAGGCTCTGAGTGTGCTTTTCAGGTATAACTTCGACAATGCCTTCTACTTGGAAATCTTCACCTATTTGTGTGATTTATGGTATCATTTACTTTACCCAGGGAAAGCAAGATTTCAAAGTGATATTTTCTCTTTCTTTTTGTAGTTATCGCCATCTAACCCTTTTTATGTTTATTTTGTGTAGTGTGCCCTTCTTTACACCACCGTATATGGACAAAGAAGAATTCGAGTTTCAACCTTGTCTCTGCCTTGCGCCAATATGCTAAGTAACCTATTCCGCTCTGCTGACCTCGACACCCAATTTGCTTGTATCTTAAAACAAGGTACTTTGCCATCATAATATACTTGGACATGCTATGCATTTTTCGTCATTTTATTCCATTTAATTATTGCAATGGCCTTGTCTGTATTTCTTTTAAGTTTTCGCCTCGTAGACATCATCTAGCATTAATATTTAGCCTTTTTGTCAAAGTGTACTCACTTATGCATCTCTGATTTCTCACTTGACAGCTGCCAGTGAAATTCCAGCAGCTCCTCTAGCACATGTGAGAGATCAAGCTACAAATGTTTGCATCAACATTTTATACTCGTATCGCAAGTTCTGTGCTACAGTATCTTCTTCTGGACAACTCATTCTGCCTGAGGCCCTTAAACTGTTGCCTCTGTATGCTCTTGGTATGTTCTAAGTTGGTCTGAACAACTCACGACTATTATAATGCTACATAATTTCACATAAGAGAGCATGAATCTGGATTTGATGAAATAGAATATGAATGAGATTCTACTGTTCAGCTTCTGATCGACTCTGTATTTTCCAGCTTTGCTGAAAAGCACTGGATTGCGCTCTGATGGAAGAATTGACGATAGGTCCTTTTGGATTAATTATGTTTCCCCTCTACCTACTCCTTTGGTGATCCCATTCGTATACCCCAGGATGATAGCCGTTCATGACCTTGATGACAAGGTATGGAGTCTCCCTTCTTTGTGGGTTAATTACACTTAGAACCCCCGACGACAGGTGAAATTACAGATTAGGTCCCCACATTACATTTGGGAAATTACCCCATGTTTTAAAAAAAGAAAGAAAGAAACCTCGAAATAGTTAAAATTTTGGAAAAACAAAATGCCTCAGATTGTTTTGATACACGAGAAAATTGTTGAATTGTTTTTTTACACGAGAAAATTGACCCAGGGCTAAATTTGGTACATTTTACATCCAACACCCTAATGGCTGGACCACCTATGTTATATGACGCATAAAGTGGGGGAGGGGGGATTTGTAATTTCCCAAATGTGGGGGACTAACTTGTAATTCACCTATCCTCGGGGAGTCTAAATCCAATTAGCCCTTTTTTTTTTTTTGGTAAAAACGACACGGGAGTTATTGATATATGTATGGTGTAAAATATTGTTTCTCGTATGTGTAACTCGTCTCGTTCTTGCTTAATTTTCAGGAGCTCGAGGATTCCATTGTTCCCACTTCTATTCCTCTTTCGAGTGAGCATATTAGTGATGATGGAGTATATCTGCTTGAGACTGGACAAGATTGTTTGATCTACGTTGGTAACTCCGTTCAGCCAAATGTTTCGCAACAGTTGTTTGGCATTTCGTCTGCTGAAGAAATATCTAATCAGGTACTCTTTTTCATTCCTGATGATTCAACATTATTCATATTACTTTCAAAAGTTCGTAGCATTAGATTTTATCAATTCCAGCACTTTGAGACATTTTTTTCTCTTTCCCAGTATATTCTGCAGCAATATGACAATCCTTTGTCAAAGAAGCTGAATGCCATTGTAAATGAAATAAGGCGCCAGAGATGTTCTTACTTACGGTAAGCATAAATCCTCATTATTGCTTCCCCATTGAATTTAGTAATTGGCTAATTAATTGTTTTCAAACATCACTTCACTTTTTTTCTCTTTCTTACTCTGCAGCTTGAAATTGTGCAAAAAGGGAGACCCCTCAGGTTAGTTCATGAGAAATATTCATCTTGTTATTGCTAATAGTCATAATATTTTGCAAACTCTAAAAATAAGTGCTTTATTTCAGCTTCTAGGTTCCTTTTTTCTATGATTTAAAAGTGCTTTTGTATTTTTTTCTCCAAATACTCCCAGCTTTTTACAGCTTCAGCTTTTGCTCTTTTACAATCCATTTAACCTTTTTTGCAGGGATGTTGTTTTTCTCTTACATGGTAGAAGACAAAAGTCCAAGCGGGCTCTCATACGTGGAGTACCTAATACACATCCATCGACAAATTCAAAGTAAAATGGCTTAGAAAAATTGAGTAGACAAATTTTGATTAAAAGTTTTGATAAGAAGAGCAAGAAACCGTTGATTTGTCATCTTTTGCTACATTCATTTTGCAATGTAAAATTCACAAGTATAGACAAGTTTGTTTTAGAATGGATCATTATTGTAGTACTGTTGTTGTTAAGGCATTTCATCACTCTGTTTTTTTTTTTTTTTGGACCTAATTTAACAATGGAAGTAGAACTTCTTGGCAATTGATGAATAAGGTTAAGTTGCTTTTGGCTGGTTTTTTTTTTTTTTTTCAAATGTTTTGGAGTGATGTGTGAGTGAAAATTCATACAAATTATATATTAAATAATATAGGGCAATTTACATCAACCTAAGGTTGCAATTACTAATTAATTTAGTTTATTCCAAAAACTATAAAACAAAACCATAGCTCTATTTTTGTAATTTTTCGGAAAATCATGGTGAAAAGTGGTTTTGGTCCATCAATTAGACATTAAACCGCATTGATTTTGGATTGACGGATTACAAGAGAAAGACATCTATACTATTATACTGTTATTTAATATAATTAATTAATTTAAATATTTTTATCTCTCTTCTCTTAGTAAAATACGGGATGGGTACTTTACATTTTTTTCAGACGTACTAGTATTTTTGATATTTTTACTGAAAGATACGTTCAAAAAATCGGCAAAAAAAACGAAGTTTGATATAATACGTACTTTTATATACGAGTACAATACATTTGTTAATAAAAAAAACAGGATTAAAAAAACGTGAATACTCTTATACATTTTTATTTAAATTTTATATAAGTTTTACATATAACATACCTACATTCACTTTAAATATTATAAAAACTTATTTTAAATACATTATTAAATAATTAAATATAATTTAGTGATAAATATTTAAATAATATTTGATATTCTTATAAGTTAATTCAATAATTATTTGTCATTAATGTAAATAAATACTTTTAATATGTTTTATTTTTAAAATAATTTTGATATATTTAAAATTTTAAATAAATAATTTTTTGTTGATAAAAATTGAGTTTTATTCGTCAATTATTATAGGAGATATATATAATACTTGTATTAAACGTATGACATCAAAAGTACTAAGTACTACTAATTAAGTTCAGAATATGTATGAGAAATGAAAGTAATTTTCAATTATTCATGCATATACTATACAAGCATAATACGCATATTTACTAACAGAAATTTAAATTTTTATTTATTTAATTATAAATAATAATATTTAGAATATTATAAGTTTTGTGAATATATTAAAATAATTAATATTATTATAAATAAATTTTTTAATTAATATTTATAAATTTATATTATCCAAATATATTTATATATTATTAATAATATTTTAATTTTAGACGAATCTTGATTGTGCTATATTTATTAGTTTTTAATTAGACATGAAGGATGAAACTTTAGGTTCTCTCAAACCCTACATGCTTCGTTCTCTCTCCCTTTCTCTTTGACGCCGCCGCTACTCTGAAAACCCTAGTTGTTTGCGTTTCACACCAAAGTTAACAGTCTCCCACACCCAAACCAAGTTTCTAAACTTATTACCAGAAATGGAGCCAAAATTTATTCAATCCTAAAGAAAATGTTTGATTTTAGACTTTTAGTTGTTGGGGGATAGCTTAATGCGAGAATAAGGATTGCTCTATGAGGTACGCATACACATAATAAATGTCAAGTTTTTACACACCCACCTGTTTGTTGATTTTCCTAAAAGGATAGTGGGAACATTAATTTTACATGTTTGCTCTGTGAAATGAGTAGGCCTGAACAACTTGAAAAGAAAATGGAAAGATCTGAGATGGGTTCGAAACTACTTATGATCGAGGTTGGTGATATACCTGAGTGGCTATTAGTGGAGTTGCTCGTTAGACTACCTGTGAAAGTCGTGCATAGGTTTAAACTTGTTTCCAAGCAATGGCTCTCAGTAATTTCAAATCCTTATTTTGTTCGTTCTTATGTTTCTCGAGCATCATTGTTGTCTCGGCCTTGGACTATTGTTTCCCCCTTTATGCTTAGCAAAGGTTTTGAAAATTCACAATTCGTGGATTATGGGTTAAGTTCACAATTCCTGGATTATGGGTTGTTGGAGGATTTACATCTGAAACCAAGTATTTCTACAGTCTCTGTCCCGTCTATTCATTAGCAACAAGAGGAAGGGTATTTTATTCTCGGAGTTAGCAGGGGGCTAGTGTTGTATGGACGACAGGGGTTCAACGGCACGTACGGCAGGTATTACATAGACAGGTGTTACATATGCAATCCTCTCACTGGGCATTGTATTGTTCTTCCCCCCCTGACTTGTGATATCCCTTCGAGTAGTTGGGGCTTTGTTACTCATGTTGAAGATTGCTTCCTCAAAAGTTACCGTGTCGTACAACTTCAACCACCAATTCAAGGAAGTAGTACCACAATTTTTCAAGTTTATGTTTATGAAATTGGTGAATGGAAGAAATTTAGTGTCTTTGTAGGTAACAACTTTCCACTTCGCTTGCACTCCGCGGATAATGCTCTTAATGGGAAGTTGCATTGGATAGCTAGGGGACTCGGGATAATTGCATATGATCCTTACGAAAATCCCGAATCCATGTGCGTTATTGCCTTTCCTGGTGATATAAATACCGAAATGCAAAGAATCGGCGATAGTTTGTGTGTTGCATATCAAGGGAAGTTGAGATATCTTGAGGTAGGTTATAATGTAGTATCTTGCAAGGCACTACCCAGTTTCAGAATTTGGGTACTCAATGACTATAATTCTGGAGATTGGTGTCTGCAACATAGTATAAGTCATACAGATGTCCAATATGATGCAAATTTCCCCTTCCTGAGACAGAAGTATAGATGCATATATTTCCATCCATTTGATTCAGAAATTGTGTATCTGGATCTGGGATACAATGGTGTTTATGTATCATACAACATCAAGACAAGAAAATTACAATTTGAAGATGAGTTGAAGAAAATTAGGAAAAAAAGTTCGATTCGGTATATACCCCCCTTCTTATTTGTAATTCCAAATTGGCCTATATCCATTCCTCTTCCCTGATCTCTTGGTGCTCTATATTAGTCGCTTGTGGTAGATATGATGTTAATTTCTCCTTTTGCATTTAGTATATTTTTATGTAATTGTGACCTCTGATCTCTATTTTGCTGTGGCATTGCTAGATATGTGACTAGCATTATGCATGTTATAGACAGTACGTGTTGTTCAATGTTCATGTTATGATTGTAGTGGGAAAAGATGTTCTTCAGGAAGACACATTCAAGAAAAAAAAATGAATGATGAAACTTTAGGGATATATTTTTAATTTCTAAAATCAAAGGGTTGATTTATAATTTTACCAAAATTCAGATGGTACATGTGAGTCTCCTAATAAATATCAACTTATAGATTATGAAGTGATATATGCATATAGCTTAATTAATGGACTAGTTGAAATAAAAATCTTGAATTTTGGAAATGCAACTGATATTAGTAGTGATTTTATTCGACAGTTATAGGATCCATTTGATTCGAAAATGTAACTTGTGAACTCAGAAAAGAAACTATAAAACAAAGAAACTGCCCAATTTGTCCACAACAAGCATATAAAAATTATTACTTATCCACAATATAATAAAACAATTAAATTTTCATTATGAAAAACTTTCTTCAATTAAGAAGTTCCTATATTGGGCCTGGGCCTTACTATTTCACAAAGTACGCCCAATAAAAGCCCAAAAAACATCATGTCCTGTAGATTCTCATTTCTTTCTGCTTTCTCCGTTGTTTCCTTTTTCTTTCCAATTTTTGGGGTCAAAAAATAGCGAAAATAGGCTCTTGTTTGGGCAGCAAGTATTACGACCGTATATATACAGATTTAGTCTGCGCGAGAGAGAGAGAGAGAGAGAGCAATACTCAATTTCTTCCCAATATTAACAAAGAAGATTTGCGGCAGAAAGTGAGTGTCGGTTTGAATTTGTTGTACAATCCATTTCTGAAGGAAGGGATTGTTTGGGTGCCCAATATTCTGTTGATTCCTCATCAGGTGAGCACCGTATTTCTCTCTGTTAATATGGTTTTTCATTTCTAAAATTCGTGTTGGGGATATGTTCGTAGTAATTTTTTTGGTCGAGTTTTTGATGTTTTGTTCGTCATCGCAAAATGGAATTTAGGGCTTGCGTATTTTGATTGGGTTCTTTGTTTTTTAAGGTGTCAATTTTGAGTTAATATTCTTGGAGTTATCTTGATAGTTGATTGTTTTATCGTATGTTCCTCGTAGGTATTGGAGCTTGTGGGTTCGTCTATTTAGATCAACCAGTTATTGATACGGGAGATTTCAATCGTTTGGCATCTCTTGATCAGAATATGAGCTTTGTCGAACAGAACAGGAGGGAAAATACTAATCAACGGCCAAGAAACAACAATTATTCACGAAATAATCGTCGTGAGTGGGTTCCAAGAGGCTCTGCCCCTGTTGTTACTGCATCAGTTCCACCACCAGCTAGTGTTGATAGTTCGAGCCAGAATGAGAACAGAAATGGCGGAGAGCCGGTCAATAGGCCGGTTCGGCCTGTTAATCCAAATTGGAGCAGGAACCAAGTTGGATCAAGAGGAAAACCAAGGTATGTTGGTCAGAGAGAGGAGAAGGAGGAGAAGGAGGAGAAGGGGAAGCATAAGGATGAAGGAAACACAAAGTTGTTGAAGGACTTAAATCTTCCTCAACTTGTGCAAGAAATTCAGGAAAAACTCTTGAAGGGATCAGTTGAGTGCATGATTTGTTATGAAATGGTTAGAAGATCAGCTCCCATTTGGTCGTGCTCCAGCTGTTTTTCAATTTTCCACCTGAATTGTACAAAGAAATGGGCTAGAGCTCCGACTTCTATTGATTTGTTGGCTGAGAAGAATCAGGGTTCTAATTGGCGTTGCCCTGGTTGCCAATCCGTGCAGCTTATGTCAGCCAAGGAGATTCGATACATCTGCTTCTGTGGGAAAAGACCTGACCCCCCTTCAGATTTATATTTGACTCCACATTCTTGTGGAGAGCCATGTGGGAAACAATTGGAGAGGGAAGTTCTTGGTAATGGCATTAACAGTGAGGATATTTGTCCTCATGTTTGTGTTTTGCAATGCCATCCAGGTCCTTGTCCACCTTGCAAGGCCTTTGCTCCTCCACGCAGATGCCCTTGTGGGAAGAAAATTGTCACCACAAGATGTTCCGATCGAAAATCCGTTCTCACCTGTGGGCAGAAGTGTGACAAAATTCTTGACTGTGGTCGGCATCATTGTGAAAGGGCTTGCCATGTGGGCCCTTGTGATCCTTGCCAGGTTCTTGTCAATGCTTCTTGTTACTGCAGGAAAACGACAGAGGTTGTTCTTTGTGGAAACATGATGGTGAAGGGAGAAATCAAGGGTGAAGATGGCGTATTCTCGTGCTGTCTGACTTGTGAGAACAAGCTCAACTGTGGTAATCATGTCTGCCAAGAAACTTGTCATCCAGGTCCATGTGGTGAGTGTGAGTTGTTGCCAAGCAAGGTCAACACATGCTGTTGTGGTAAAACAAGCTTAACTGAGGAAAGGCTAAGTTGTTTGGACCCAATCCCGACTTGTTCACAAACTTGCCAAAAGATTCTCCCTTGCGAGTTACATCAGTGTGAAAACGTATGCCATTCTGGGGTTTGTCCTCCATGTCGTGTGCGCGTGACGCAAAAGTGCCGTTGTGGGTCGACCTCTCGAACTGTAGAGTGCTATAAAACTCTCACAGAGGATGAAATCTTCACTTGTGATAAGCCCTGTGGCAGGAAGAAAAGCTGTGGAAGGCATCGTTGCAGCGAAAGGTGCTGCCCTCTTTCTAGTTCTCATAATTCTTCCTCCTTTGTTGGCTGGGACCCACATCTCTGTTCAATGCCGTGTGAGAAGAAGCTTAGATGTGGGCAGCATTCTTGCATGTCCTTATGTCACAGCGGTCATTGTCCTCCCTGTTTGGAGACAATTTTCACCGACTTAGCTTGTGCTTGTGGTAGAACTTCTATTCCTCCTCCACTTCCTTGTGGGACCCCTCCACCTTCGTGTCAGTTTCCTTGCTCGGTTTCTCAGCCATGTGGCCATCCATCTTCTCACAGCTGTCATTTTGGAGATTGTCCACCATGTTCGGTTCCTATTGCCAAAGAATGTGTCGGTGGACATGTTTTTCTCCGGAATATTCCTTGTGGGTCGAAGGATATCAGATGTAATAAACTATGTGGAAAGACGAGACAGTGTGGCTTGCATGCATGTTCTAGAACTTGTCATCCACCTCCATGTGATTCTTCTTGTTCTGCTGTAAGTTCAAGTTCAAGTTCAAGATCATCTTGTAGGCAGACGTGTGGGGCCCCACGAAGAGATTGCAGGCATACATGCACTTCACTCTGTCATCCTTCATCTCCATGTCCAGACGTGAGATGTGAAGTTCCCGTCACAATAACTTGTTCTTGTGGTAGAATAACTGCTACAGTTCCTTGTGATGCTGGAGGAAACAGCGGTGGATACAATGCCGACACAGTTCGTGAAGCTTCAATAATCCAAAAGCTTCCTGTTCCTCTACAAGCTGCTGAAGGAAACAATCAGAAGCTACCCCTCGGTCAGAGGAAGCTCATGTGCGACGACGAGTGCGCGAAAGTTGAACGCAAAAAGGTTCTCGCTGATGCTTTTGGTGTCACTCCACCAAACTTGGAGGCGCTTCACTTTGGCGAGAATGCCTCAGTATCTGAAGTGTTGTCAGACCTTCTGAGACGTGATCCCAAGTGGGTCCTATCAATTGAAGAAAGATGCAGATATTTAGTCCTCGGGAGAAGCCGTGGGGGTTTAAATTCTCTAAAAGTTCACGTTTTCTGTGCAATGACTAAGGAAAAACGAGATGCTGTGAGACTCATAGCAGAAAGATGGAAGCTTTCTTTAAATGCAGCTGGTTGGGAGCCGAAAAGATTCGTTATTGTTCACGTTACACCGAAATCCAAAACACCAGCTCGTGTTCTTGGAGTTAAATCCTCCAATCCCAGCACAATGCTGCAGCCACCAATTTTCGATCCTTTAATCGACATGGATCCTCGTCTTGTTGTTGCTTTATTTGATTTACCTAGGGATGCTGATGTCAGCGCGCTTGTTTTGAGATTCGGTGGTGAATGTGAGCTCGTGTGGTTGAACGACAAGAATGCACTTGCCGTGTTCAGTGATCCAGCTCGTGCAGCAACTGCAATGAGGAGATTGGATCAGGGCTCAGTCTATCACGGTGCTGTTGCCGTTGTCCAGAACAGTGGCAATAATGTAATTTCAGGGGGCGGCGCGTCTTTAAAAGGGAACCCTTGGAAAAAAGTTGTGCTGGCAGATTCTGATTGGAAGGAGAGTTCTTGGAGTGCTGAGGAGTGGTCCCCACGTGCTGGTGCTGATTCCAAATTGTCTGCTTGGAAAGAGAGAGAAGCTTCGGTTTCGGGTTCGAGTAATAGGTGGAGCGTTTTGCAAAGTGGGAGTACTTCTAAGTTGTTTGATGCTTCTTTGAGGAGTGAGGATACTGGGAAACAGATGGAGAATGGTTCGACTTCGGGGGCAAAGGTGGAGGAATCTGGTGTGGCGACGGCACACAAGGAAGGTGGAAGCGACCACAACCAGGTAGGTGGAAGCGGCATGATGAACAGTGGTGATGTGGTGGATGATTGGGAGAAAGCTTATGATTGAAAAAGGTTAATATGCTGACAAAATAATAATGCATTGAATTTCTGATTCTTGGTTGTGCTTGTTTTTTGGTGTCTTATCGCACAACCATATTTGGGGCAGGCTTTTGCTGCTGCCTGCCTTTTCTGAAAAATATGAGTGAAAAGTAAATGTTTTTGTTGAGTTACATCTTTTGTATGTAATTACGCTTATACAACACTTGGTATGAGTTTTGGTTAATTTTTGCAGTTTTCTGGTTCATCCTTATTGGCACATTCTTGCTGTTTGTTCTTTAATAATAATTTGCGAGTATTAGTGCTTTTAAATTACTGAGTAAGGTCGTGCTTGTCAACTGTGAAATAGGTGTTTCCTGCTTTTAGCTTTAAAAAAAGCTGAAAATGGAGCGTCGTGTTTTGCTATTTCTGCTTAAAATAAGTTGAAATAAGCTAGAAGCAACTGGAGGGGTGCTTTTCTCCAAACATTCTAAACTTTCACTACTACAATTTTATACTACTTAACCTTCTCCAAAAGGTGAAAATTTTGCGAACACCGGCCCCAAGTACAAGAAGTTTTCTTTAATCTAGAGAAGGCGCGGAAAATATATATTGTCCCAACTAATTTTCCAAATATCAATTTGACACATTTTATAGTCCCAATCTTACAATTTCCCCCTAAAGCGTTCATTGATAACCTAGGCGCAACTTGGTGTAAGATTTTAGTTCATAGCTTCTTCCTATGAAAAATTCCCAACTTTGCTAAGTACGTTGGAGACAAAATAATATTCATAAATAATGCGACTTGTTATCGAAAACTAACAGTCTACCATTGATTTGTCATTAGTCCTTGCTTATTTAAAAAATAAGCATCAGGCGTAGAAAAAAAATATATTTCCCGCGCCTTAATTCCCTAGATTAAAGAAAAAAAGTTCACTTAATATTATTAGTGAAGTAATTTAAAGTTTAAAGTTTAAACCACTATTGTTCGATTATTATTAGTAAATACAAAAACAAAATGGTCAAGATCGATAAGAGGTCATAATCAAATTTGATTAAACTAGCTAGCTAGGTGCTTCAACCATGGCTCGTGAACCATTTCTCTTCATTTCTGCTCAGCTGTCATCTGATCTACATCCTACATAAATATAAATAAAATGTAAGAGTTAACGCAATTTAAAATTTAGTATGACGTTAGTCAAATGTGCCATATATATTTTTCACTAATTTTATATGAATAATCAAGAAACTATAAGGGAACTTTTTGTAATTTATGAAACAAGAGGGATTGATTCGTAGTATATCAAACCTCTGGGGGAGTGGATATAAATTGCGCAATTAATTAAGATAGCATATATCCTTTTCAATTAAAGAGGGCCGGAGAAAAGGAAATACATGATAATTATATAAAATTATAAATCGAGGTCTTCTTATGTATATATAACAGCCTAATATATGAAATTACGTATATGCAAAATGGAATTAAATACAGTTATATATGTACAGTCTCTATTTCATTTTCTCATTTCACATTTTAAAATATATTATAAACGAGGGACAGTTACGATCCCCATGAGGTTTACTTCGTTTATGAAAAACACCCCTTGCAATCTTACACTTACTTCCTGAGGGGGTATTTGTAAGTTTTATTAGGGGGTATTTTATGTACATTTTTATGTTTTGAGGGAGATATTTGTAAAGTTTCAGCTGACCAGGGGTGTTTGTAATATTTCAAGATTTTAGAGTGTTTTCAGAAAAAGATCTAACCTCAGGGAATTTTCTGTAATTATCCCTATAAACTATTCTCTGAAAAAGTATTAATTGTAGATTCCTTATACTAGACATGCATTTATATGGTGTCCGTATATATATTAATGTCCTCTTAATTATGTAATTAGACAAACTTAAATTCCCAATCAACTTTGTAACTAATATACTCTTTACTGAAGATATCAATCAAGTGGATGAGGATAGAATTTGTGTACCTGTAGCTCCTCAAGTTGAGAATACATGTAATTGATGAATGCCATGGATTCTTGCTGGGGTTTCTCTATTACTTCCTTTACCTTGTTTAATGTCATACAATATGCTTCCTGAAAATTATAATTTAAAAAATAATTTTATTATGTACATATAATATAAAAGTCTATTAGCTACATAATTAATATTAATGCAGTTCGATCTTATCTTACCATAAACTGGTCCAACTCCGTCGTCCGATCGGCCGTGATTAGGTTTTGACGGCTGTTTGCTGCCGTTGGATCAATCACAATATTGTCCATATTCTCAATATTATGTCCTAGACATAGCTGCAAAAAAAGTGAAATTTCCTTATATGAATGCATAAAACCTCCATGTATGTGTTTTTTGTCAAATTTCAAGAAAGTATATATATATATATATATATATAGTTTTAAGCCTTTTTATATTTTGTAAGAATGCTTATTATGTTTTTCTCAAATGAAAGATTCTGAGTATTACTAGGGTTAGATACTTAGATTTCTCCTGCAAATGTTGGGTTTTTCACGCTGTTAATGGCTTTTTTCCCAAGAAAATTAAAATCCTCACAAGAATGTTATTAGCTCTGGAGATGAAATGAAAAGAAATATTTATAAGAAGCTCAAACAAATCATGTAGAGGAAACAAAAAAATTGAAGAAAAACAGACCTTCAAACAGCCCAAGTGAGACTGAACCAATAAACCATACATGGAATGGCAGGAAATTTCCTTCTTAAGAATACTTAGATCATCATCATCATTATCATCATGTTTTTCTGTAACATGAATTTCATCATCATCAATATCTCCATTAATAGTAATGGTAGAGCTCTTATTGATCCTTTCTTCTTCTTCTTCTTTGCTTTGTTGCTGTTTTCTTTCCATTTTTGTCTAATTCCCAAATCCCAACTAAAACAACTGTTTCACCCTTCCAAAGAAATATTTTCTTTCAAATCACAAATTATTTCTTGGAGGGCCCTAAAAGCCAATCAACAAGCTATCCACCTATTTATATAGATAAACATTAGGGTTCGAAACATAGTTTTGGGTATGTAGCAGCTTTAAATCTCCTGGTCAGTTATCTGTTCCACCCTTTGAGATCAATCTTACAATTCAACGAGGAGAGTAATCGACAGATGCCCTGGTCTTAGAAAAAAAAAGTTCAATATATATATATATGTAAATAAGTTTGTGTGATTGACGGGTGCATGCATGAGTTATTATATCTGCAGGGGTCAGCAACGAAGGCAGTGAGTGGAGTTTGAGTGGGATTTTTGCCTCACCATTAATTTACAAAATTCTTGAAAGGAACATTTCACAACTTCCTTGGAGACTGTGGTGCCCTAATACTAATAGTACTACCAAAATCCATTCGCAATCACTTTTTTTAACTGTTTCCATTTGGACTCTTTTTCAGTAGTCTTGTCTACTATACAGTACATACACTTTTCAATATACCCCACATTGTTTTCAAATAGAATTAATTACATTTGGACCCCTCTAACATAGAAAATTACTGTTTGCAGTACCCCTCCCTGAGTTTGTCAAACTTATCAAGATACCCACCTCCGAAATACGTAATTACCAGAGTTTCCTAAATCGCCCCGAATTCAACCTGAATAGCTCTGAAATTCCATTATTGGCCCTAAGGTTTCGGTCCCTTGGAACAAAAAAATGATCTTACTAGGATAAAGGATAAAACTTTCTTTATGGTAATTACATGTTTCGGGGGTGCATAACTGGTAATTTTGAGTCTTTGACTAACTTAAGAGTATATACAAACTATAATTTCCCTATTCAAGAGGGATCCAGATGTAATAAACTCTTTCAAATATTATTGGTAATTTTCAAACATATATGTCGCTTTGTTTTTGTTATAGTTTATACTCCCTTTTTTGGCTAATCTTGAAATCCAAGGGGGCTTTTTGAAATTTTACTATACTTAATTTAGGGGGTGTAGATTTAAATTAATTATTCAATCTTTTAAAGCATGGGCTTTTTCATCCTTTTATGTATTGCTGTTGGACCTTATATCAAAGTCCTTTTAAATTTTAATCATAGAGGGGGCTTAATTTTTAAAAATATATGAAGGAGTTATTTGTAATTTCACTGATTGATAAGTTATATACTACTATTCATTCTTTTTGATAATTTATATCCTACTCCTCATAAAATCAGATAATATAGATGAGTCATTGTCAGACTATATAACACACCATGTTACTTTACATGAGCAAGCTTTTGATCTTATATGCCCACAAAAGAACTAAAAATTAAAAGGAAGATGTGTGTTTGTAGTATATCAAATTCCATGCTTATTAAAAGTGTTTGAATGGTTTATAACCTCTTATGTATAGACACTTCCAAAAAAAATATCGGACAGTGTCGTGTCTTGTCGTCCGACACACCTGTAGTGATAAATGTCGAAAAAAGTTCATATTGCTACCTCCATGTGCATGTATCATATATTATAGACATTCTTGATGAAGCTTTCAAGCACTAGTGGAATTGCAGTACCACCATATGGAATGTTGTCAGGCTTGTAGATGGCTTGGATCAATGCATTGTAGCAATCTGCAGGTGGAAAAGAATATTCCTAGTTTTAGATATAGATATCTAAAAATTACTAAAATTAATTGATTTGACATTACACAGAAGTAGTTAGATTCTACAATATTGATTACACATGAAAAAGTTTAATGCACATTTTGTTAAAACATGAAAAACCACTGTCAGTATAATAATGTAAGTTCCACTGTTACTACTGCTTAAAATAAGCTAAAAACTAAAATCACTTTGAAGGGTCCCTTTTTTAAGCTTCTAGAGTCTGTTTTGTATTATTTAAAGGGTTGATTACCACGCTCCACACGCGTTTCATAATTACAAAACGTATCCAATATTTAGGGTTCTATTAGGAATACCCCTTAAAATTTTGACGAAACCTAAAAATCAATTGTTGTTTATATATAATTATGAAACTCCTGTATGGTATAAGTTTAATATTTTGATCAAGGGAATTTACAACTTGTAATTTAGCAAATGTCCTTAGAGTTCATATGTAATACAGACACCCGTAGGTTTAATTTTTTAATTGCAGATGATGTTAACAACAAACGATGAGAAGTAAACAACACCACAATTGATAATCTTAGAAAAGAGCTTGCAGCCAACAAATTTACATATTTACATATGCATATTATTAACCTTAACAGGCATTTTATTCCAAATTTACAACACAGATTGTCTAAACATCAAAATGTAAATTGTTTCCGAAACAAAAATTCAAGTTACCAGAAGAACTAAAAAAGACCATGAATTATTGATTGTCACTGTACAGGAACGTTCAAAGAAGAAATTCACATTTCATTGGAGAAAAAAAGAAAATCAGGAGTTATGGCAAAAGAGACCATTTACTTAATTCAAAGTACAATTAGGATACAGTTCTATATACCACCTTAATTTGAAACCATGCTCTCAGATTCCTTCACAAATCCATCTCCAGTCCAATCTTTATCAGACTGCAATCCTTTCTTTATAGCCTTCCTTTCACGAATGGCTTCTTGTTGCCTCTTCACCAAATCCGTATGGGTCGTGAAGTAATCAAGTGAAGCCCTAGACATACGGAACAGTATGAATGATTTTCGTATTTAAAAGATTAAAAGTGGGGTTTGCAAGAGCTTTTGCTTTCCAGAAGCTAAAGTCTTAAAGTGTTTGGGAAAAAAAAAGTAGTTAAGTGTTTGGAAAAAAATTTGTGCAGCACTTTTTTTATTCTAAACAAACTTCCACTTTTTACAAAATAACCTAGAAACTAGAGGATGAAGCTAAAAGGTGGTGCTTGAGTGCTTCCAGCTCCTAGCTTATTTCGACTTAAAGTAGAAAGCACAAAAGTACTTTCTTTTAGAGTTCACAACACTACTCAGTGGGTGTTAGCAAACACTAGCTAAAGTAGAAGCAAAAGATGTAAAAACATGGAGTAGTAAAAGTTGAAGAGTGTTTGGAAAACAAAGTGAAAAGTACAAAAAAAAGTAGTCGAGTGTTTGGGGCAAAGAAAAGGTGAAAACTACAAAAGAAGTTACTCGAATTTTTAGAAAAGGAAGTTGAGAAGCACTTTCATTACACTAAACAACTTCCACTTATTTACGAAAAAAATCTTGAAGCAGTAGTTGGTTTTCCAAACACTCCCAAAGTGCTGAAAGCAGAAAGCACGATAGTGCTTTTTCTAAGAGTTTGCAAACACTGCCAAAGAGAGACTTAAATTTGCGTACCCTCTGAAATCTTCTATGGATGTAAAATTGTGCTGCTTCATGAAATCCTGCAGCTCTGTGCAAAGCTTCTTTACTAGACCATAACCATGCATCATTACACCAGTGCAAACCTGGGAATCAAAAGAAAATATTATGACATGGCAGCAAAATTTGATGATTAAATAGCACAAGGTCTTCTGTGAAAAAATTAAACACATGTTTGGTAATTTTTATTTTCATTTTCCCTCTTCTGTTTTCTTTTGGGATGAGTTAATATGTATTGTATGTTAAGACAATATACCTGAACTGTGTTTGCTCCAAGAAGAATGAACTCGGCTGCATCAGCACCAGTCTCAACACCTCCAATGGCAGAAAGTGAACGATCTTTGTCTCCAAATTCTGCTTTCATCATCTTAGCAATACTCATCACTTTCGCAAGTGCAATTGGATGAACTGCCTTTGCAGAATATCCACCAGGTGTCGAGTATCTAATTTAGCATATAATAATGCATTTTAGAAACATTAAAATGTATATATATATAAAGATTTTTTTTTCTTTGTTTTTTACCCTTCTACACAAGGCTCGGGTCGAAGTGTGTTGAGATTAATTCCCATGACACTCATGATTGTGTTTATTGCGGCAACTCCTTCACAACCAGTTCGCAGAGAAATTCTAGCTGGCTGTACAAGCAAATAACTGATTTAGTCATGAGTAGGAAATTTTAATACAAGATTCCTGCAGGTAATAACTAATTTGATAAATTGCACCAAAAAATCTTAATCGTGCTCTAAAAGCTAAGAATTCCAGCAATCACCTCAAGGGATGAATAGCATTTTCATTCTTTCACATGTTTCCCATAAACACTAACACGAGGATTTATTTTCAAAATTTAACATTTCAAACATGAAATATGCTAATACAATTTTGCAGGATTCCCACATAAATGTAATTGTTTCCAGGATGAATTACAACTAGACCCCCTGAACTATAGGAAATTACACTTAGACAGAAGGGGTACATTGTAAGAGGGAGTCAAGTACAAGGGGTCTAAAGTGTAAGTAGACCAAATGTCAAGGAATCTGGATTAAAGTGGACTAGAGTGTAATTCACCCTTTTTTCCAAGAAAATATGAAAGGGCCATATGACTTTCCAATTTTCCAATATATAACCAGTTATTTAGCAGTTTATCAGTAGAACGTATTGAAAAGAAAGATTTAAAAAATGAACCTCTGTGATATCAGTGATATTTGGAGTCATCTTAGCCCAAACTGGAACAGTTGCTTTTTCATTAATCCATCCACAAACTTCTTCCAACAACGCACAATCTTGCCCAACTGCAGCACCCATTTTACGCTCCGGCATACCATGAGGACAAGAAAAATTGATTTCAATTGCATCCTACAATAATATTAATATCAGATCAAATTCAAAATATTTCAAAATTTTAAAAACTCATGAACTAAAATAAATGCTACTAATTTTGCTTACAACTCCAGTTTGCTCGACTCGATCAATGAGTTCTTGCCATGCAGCTTTGTTGTATTCTTCCATGATGGAAGCAATAAGAATTCTGTCTGGATACTCTTCTTTCAACTGTTTAAATTCTTTCAACATAGTTTCTAGAGGACGATCGCTTATTAGTTCAATATTTTGCCATCCTATAACTTGGCCTTTTGCTGAGCCATTTGCTGCAGCTCGCAATTTTGCGTATCGTGGGGTTACATTTTTAACTTTGTCTGCCTCCAGTGATACCTATGCATAATAATATTTCACAATCAAGATTAATGTTACTTATACCATTCATGGAATATTTCTCAGCTATATTTGAAGTGGAGGTGCAGAAAATAAACATAGATTTAGAAATCCAATTTCTTGCTCAATTTGAAGGGATGAATTCTCAGCTTATACTCTACAGTAATGCAAAATTATTGGAGTTAATATGTGAAATGCCGATAAATTAAAGTTTTAAGGTCCCAATTTATATCCTTTTTTCCTAATATAAGCTGAGATCTGCTTAGCCAATTCACATCACAATCAGCTAAAGTGTGATGATATCTGATCTATTTAGTTCAAACTACTCTTCAACGATCCTCGTTTTCCCAGTTGATCATCTTTGATAAACTTAATCCCACATCGAAACGGAAAACAAAAGGAATTACAGATAATGAACTGATGGATATTCAATAACTGATGAATTCACCCTCACGAAGTAATCAAAAATCCAACCCAAACCAAACCGATAGCATTTCCAAAGATCACCAACAACATAAAAACGAAGCAATAAATAATCATGATCGGAAAGAAGGCTACCGTTTTGGCGATGACGGCGCCCCAACCTTCATCAAACGCCCTTTTCATGACGGTGTAATTGGTCCCCGGAGGACCCGACCCGATAACAAACGGGTTCGGCATCTTCAACCCATTTACAGTCACACTAAGATCAGGCTCCGAGTCAGCCTGAGCAAACACTCTGAACCCAACTCGGTTTTTACTGAGCCCACAACTCTGTCTCCGCCGCGCCGGAAACTCGGCCACCGGGTTGCTGATCTGTTGGGTCAATCCGAGAGAAGCCATAATCAAACACTTTTTTCTTGTGATTCTTTTTCGGGAGCTGGTGGATGAGGATGAAAATGAATATCTTGGAATCAGAGTTGAAATTGTTGTTTAATAGTGTAAAGTGATGGGGTAGAAAGAGACGCAGAGAAGAAGGAAACTACGGATTTGGCTTAGAAAAATGTCGGGTTGGCCATGTGGCCATTGCTGGACTTTTGGGATTAGCATTATCTTTTAATATTAAAATATGTTAATTATTGAGTTTAGATTCATGATTCCTTTTACCATTAAATGATTTCTTTTTTTCTCATGAAATAAAATAGCAATGAAAGTAGTGTGGAAAATTCGTGAAAAGTTATTATACACGGACACTCTTTAAATATTCATGTAGTGTTATATTTGATACTCTCGTCAGACATTTTTTAAGTGATAAATATTAAAAAAAAATCATATCATCGTGTTCGAATCGTATTGTATTCATATTCTGTATTGTGTATAAGAGATGACAAATTACTCTTTCTAAGAATTGTGAATGTAATTTTTCCTTTTTGAATATAAGGAAGAAAAGAAAATGAAGCGAATTCTTAACTAAATTTCAAGATAAGATTTGAAAAAATTAGAATAGAAATATCTATCTTTATCTTAGAAAACCTAAGATTTTCCAAAATAAGTTTGTTACGATCGAGAACTTGAACAATAAGGAATGTCTTATCACTTGGTGAGTTGTGGAATATTTATACAAATCTATATATAATAATTCAGAACCTTGATGCTATCCATCTAAGCGTATACGTGGATAGCCTCAATGAAATTTTATTTTGCTATGTAATTAAATCTATTAATTATTTTCATATTTATCCAAAAGAATGAAAGATTTTATATAGATATGTTAGTTACAGATCTAATTCAAATTAAATTATTATTTATATTTTCATTATCTATATATAAGAATCCTACCATATCTTTATAAATAAATTAATTTTAAATTATATTAAAATAAATTTTAAAAATAATTAAGTAGAAAAATAAAATCATCAAAGATAAATATAAAAGAAACATGATAATATCGTTCAAATTAAAATAAATGATTTTAAAATTTTACAATAAACTGATTTCTTAAAATAAAAAATTAATTAAATAAATAAATACTTTATTAATAAATTAATACCCGTGCCGTGGCACGGGATTTTAACTAGTTGTACAATAATTTTGTTATGATTGAATTCTAATGCTATATACAATTAAAAAAGGTTACGTGTTTGAATAAAATATTTTGTTTGTCATTTACTGAAATTCTCACAGAAAAAAGAAACTAATATGAGAAAATTTGAAAAAAAATATTTATCTTAGCTTGATACTAGCTGGGAATTACTTGTATTTATAAATTAGTAATTTTTATTAATTTAAAAATTATAAAAATACTCTTAAGTGAGATTCTCGATACTATGTTCACACCTCATCTTATGAGGTTCATTATTTTCTTAGTTTTAAATCTCAGCTATATAAGTCGAGTTGGATTTGACCATTATTTTTTTAGTTTTAATTAATTCTAAATCTCATTTACTTATGTTGAGTAGGTTGGGACCATTTTTTGTTTTCTACGTCTTATTTATATGAGTCGAGGTATAAATTTTCTTTATTATTGAAAGAGATTCAAATTCGATAATTCTCTACCCTAGGTGATTCTTCAATAGTCTATTTATTCAAGAATCGAAGTGGTCTAAAATTTTGTTCACATATTTGTGAGTTTAATTTTACATGAATAATAAAATTTTAGAAAGTTTTATATGAAATTTAAAAAAAAAAATTGTAATTTAGTAAACTTTAGAAATAGGGGTCTTAGATTTCCTGTATTTTTTGTCCCATCTATTATTCACCAATCACCAGTGTAATTTAGGTTGGGCTATCGACATAGGCCCATGTTGTGGTTAAGCAGTTCCATGTGGGTACCAAGTATATTTGGCCCACTAACTAGCAAAACTTAGCGGTAAACTGCTATGTTAGTTTGATTAGAGATTTTGAGTTCGAGTTCTCTTATGAATTCAGCTGCTATTGATTGGGAAATTTTTATACCTAAGTAGTTAGATCCCATTCAACACATATAAATAGGTTTAACCGTTTAAGAACCAAAAAGAGAGGTATATTTGGCCCAATTACAGTTTTATTGAATTAATTGGCTAAAGTACAGGGCTAAGGATATGACCAATGGGCCTCATTGGTTGCAGATTGAGCCTGTTACAATATTCATATTCAACTTATATGAATGCAAAACGCTAACACTATTAAGTTACCTAGGTTAGCATTCGGCGTTATGCTAAGTTAATCAAAGTCGAGACATGGAAATGCAAAATAAGTTTGAATTGAAAAAAAAAATGGGAAATGATGTTAGCAATTATCATGTATATCTCAAGGCAATTGATTGATTTGTAGATATAAAGAAAAAATACTTAAAGAATTAATTTTATTTGAGATTTAATAATTTTAATTCTTAAGAGAAATAATTGAAAGATGTTTCAGCAAAATAATGAAGTTACTTGAAGCTAGTGGCTGGCAGCAGGCCAAAGTGGGCACATAGATAGGGATATCTTATTTTCTGTTTTAATTTGTCATTTTGTAATCCACTTGGATAGTGATTTATTATCATAGAAAAAGAAAAAAGTACATGTATGGATAATGTGCGATTTAACATGCATTAAATATGGATAAATAATTGGAGGAATTGGGGCCGCGCAGCCACCCAGCGACGCCGCCGCTGCTCAAGTTAAACAAGAGGCAGCTGATAAGCCCAATTTTTGGTATAGAGCAAATTAGGCTGTCAATTTGGCAGATTTTAATCCGAATGCGACTTGAATTAATATTAGTGATTTCGAATATTAAATTAGTAGTTCGATTTCGGGAGATTTACAAAACATATGCGAACACTATTCAGACCTTGAGACTTATAAAATAATCAAAAGTTAACGATAATCTATTGTGTATTCGTAATAATTTGCAACGTAAAATTTCAAGATTTAGATAATGTAATGAATTTTTAAATGGAGATCTTTTCGTAATTATCACTATTTTATTACTGTTGAAAAAAGGACGTTATTGTGAAAGATACGTTGTAACTTGTATATTCAGAAGAAGAGAAAAGAATATACAAAAACGAACAAAAAAGTAAAAAAGCTAAATAACACACTAAATATCGGATCATCTACGTACTATTTACAGAACAGTCCCCAAAATCTGCCCGCCGCCGCAGCTCCGCCGCGAGATTTCAAAATTTCCGGCGAAGTGCTGAAGCTTCAAACAGATTTCAAGTCTATATTCCTGACAAAGGGGTGCGACAAAAGCTGTGTCGCAGTCCATCTTTTGCTGGAATCCTTATGCAAACAGCACTCAACAAAACTCCTAAAAATTTCCGAAGAACTTTCCGGCAGGCTCGGCGGTTCACCGAAGCATATGGCGCACATTAGCGTCGCCCAGTCCGGTCTCTGCCCGGGTGACAGATATGGAAAATGACCCATGTACAGCTCCAATAAAGTCAATCCCAAGCTCCAAATATCTCCGGCGTAGCCGTTGTAATTCGACCCGTACGTATCCGGGTCGAATCGTTCCGGACTCATGTATGCACACGTTCCTACGTAGGAATCGCACGGATCTAGTGTTCTCTGCATGATTTTACTGACCCCGAAATCGGAGATTTTCACTTCCATTTTGTGATCGACCAGTATGTTTGAGGGCTTCAAATCGCGGTGAATGATTTTGTGGGAGTGGAGATATTCAAGTCCGTTTAAGACCTGGTGGCTGATTTTGGCGAGGAGGTTCTCCGTGAAGACCACGCCGTTTTCGAGCAAGGTCTCGAGAGTGCCCTTATCCATGTACTCCATACAGATGGCGATGTCGCCGCCGGGGATATCGAAGACGCCGCGGCACTTGATGACGTGGGGGGAGTCGGTGCGGCGGAGGATGTTGATTTCGCGGAGGATCTGGCGGCGGACGGCGGGGTCTGTGTCGCCGTGAACTACTTTCAAGGCGTAGATTTCTGAGGTGTGCTTGTGGCGGACTTTGTAGACTGTGCCGCCGTTTCCGTGGCCGAGGACTTGGAGCTTCTCGAGGTCTGCGGCGGAAATGGTGGTGGCGGCCGTGGCAGTACTGGCAGCGGCAGAGGTGTTAGTTATTGTGGTGACGGTGTTGGAGGAGAAGGGAGGCAGCGGGGGTGGGAAGCAGGGGCGGCGATCAGACAGCTCCGGTAGAGGGAGACGGAGGTTGAGGTGTCGGCGGTCACGAACTACGGCCATGTGATAACTTGCGCGGGGTGTGAGATGGGAGTGGTATAGGATAATCTCTTTGTAGAGAAGATATGATCATATATAACTGGGGCACGTGTGATAGTGGGACTTGGGATCATTATAATTTGTATTTTAAAAATCTTGATAATTTTAAAATATTGTATAAATTATCTAAAAAGCTATTTTTATAAGTATATGAATATAATAATAATAATAATAATATATTTTAATATTGATGGGGGTGGGGGTGGGGGGGTGGGGGGTTCATGCACACTTTCTCTACATGATAACCTACCACCTCATGCATGATGATCACTTTTTGTAGTTTTGTTAAAAAAACTTAGTGGAGATAATACCAATATTAAATTGTTTTTTACCTTATTTTGGATTGTATATGTGCGTTACAGCTTACATGCTACCATATTCGATTTATTTTATACACATAATTTTATTTCATATCAATTTTTTTTAATATAATTTAAACTCTTTGTTTTTTTTTTACTAAGTAGTAAACCATGTTCATAAAAGTATAAATGGAATCCACATTTCATGCATTAAAGAATTTTTGGCATGTCACCTCAAATAATGTGAATGTAGGGGCAATAGCCACTAGCAAGTCAGGACCGAAGGTAAGGGAGTGTGTCTAATATAAAGTTAGTATATCATATTAGTTGTAAACAAGAACAAACACGATAACTTCACTTTGTGGATGCGTTTTCAGTATTTTCACCCAAAACGAACACTACAAGTAAATTTTCAAACAATTACATAAAGTGTGCCATATAAAATATTCAAACGTAAATACCCTCACTTATATATTGCACTGTGATAGAGCCAAAGGTCACCTAATCATATCATAATCCCTTGTGGGGGACACACACGCCCTTGTTTCACTCTCTCTATGTGACGTGCAACTTGTCTTAGAGCAAGTTCAATTTGAAATTTCGTCCTCTATTAAAACATTTTGGATGAGTTGGTGATTCGTGTCACAGGCACACAGATATGGCAATACCATATGTTATACGATATTGTTTTCTTTTTAGTTTTTCTAATGATTCTACGATAGACAGACAGAATTTATTGTATATTTCTATAATTTTTTAGTGCATTCTAAAATATTTAATGAAACTTTAGTTCAAAATTAAAAATGTACAATGCTAGCTAAAAGCAGACGATCACCAGAGGATTCTTGCTTTGTGGGACAAAACCTCCAACTAGATGATGGACATGTTTAAACTACCTAAAGTTATAGTATTTAATTCTGAATATGAATATTGTAATAATTTTAATAAAGTTCATAAAAAATATAGGAGTATTGATAATTTGATATAACAAAAAGAATTATATAAGTATATAACAAATAAATTATAAATCACACCGACCGAATGTTTTTCTCCGTGTGGTGGGCTGTAATACCTAATTTGTTAGATCCTATCTTTTTTTTTTGGGTATGTTTGTTAGATCCTATCTAAAACAACAATTTTATATTTAAAAGAAAAAATCTGATTTAGTGGTTTTTTATTTTTGCCCAGATCAAGACATCCAATGTTGACTACAGTGACTAGTCGTTACGTCGTTAAATTGTAGTCATCTCAAAAGATATAACAATTGATAAGGAGGAATTCTGTTATTTGGTTAATGAGATTTAGTAGTTTTCAATCACTATATTACTAGCAATCATTTTGACTTTTAAAGATAAATTATAATTGGGTATCTCCAAATTTATGATATTTATATTTAAGGTTCGAACTCCTGATATTTGGTTAAGGAGATTAAGACAGTAATTTACAATTTATCTATTTCTTTGATTTTTTTGTTTTAAATTCATTTTTTTTTGTAGAATTTCTTTTAGGGGGTATATAATAAGGTCATTTCACGAACTCCATTAAGTACGTTACAAAATCTTGATTATTTCATAAACTTATATGTAATAAACTAAAGAAAAGGGATCCAAATATAATTATAGCAAACTTTGAATATCTAAATATAATTTACATTAATTCATGGGGACAGAGTTGCATGCCATTTTTTATGCAGCAAAGAACATTAAAGGATTGGATCAGTCTTAATCAATGATAATTATTATATATAGTATTTAAAATCTTTTCATTATTTTAATATTTGAAATAACTAATGTTACGTGTAAATTTGACTTAAATTCCAAGTGTTGGGTCCCCAAAATATTGTTGTTGATGAGAAATATTTATATTTAATTTAATTTAATTTCTTAGTATTAGGCTATTAGCATAAGTTTAGATGATTAAAAATTGATTTAATGCACCGATAATACCTAACCTGAGTACAGTGTCAGAAACATTGTCAATGCAATATTTTAGTTTTGCAGTACAACTTGATTGTGGCTTGATGAATTCGCGGTGTTCGTGTCCTTATCCATACATTACAAATCTTTTTACACAATCTCTTGCGTCATACAAAATTAAAAAGAGCATTCCTGCAAAAAATAAAGTATTGGATTTTTATGGTAATGGCCAAATCGTCATCACAGGATCATTTCGTTTGGGTTCGGGAGTTGTAATTATGACTAAATTAGGAATACAAATTTTAATTTCCTGTTTTTGGGGTGGTGTAGGTGTAATTAACCATAGTTTTTTTTAATTTTAAGCTTTATCTATGTGAAAATATAGAACGGCACATGTATTGAGCCAAATGGGCTATACATAATCTTAGTGTTGGCCCATCAAATTTAGGCCGCGTCTGGAAATTTCTTTTGCGAGTTCCAAGCCTGGTTTGGGTTGTCTTGTATCTCTCTGCTATATCCAATTATGAGGTTTAACAAAATCATGCCAATTGGGCTTGGCATATCCGAACTCGAGAAAAATAAAATAAAAATAAAAATATCTTTTTCAAGTACTCGGATTTTCCAAACATTCAGAGCTTCTATTAAATTTAAGTAGAAAATCCACTTCTTACCAACGGCGCTAACTCTTGTTCCAAACAAAAGACAAATTTCGAAACTGTAAAAAAGTATTTTTCTACTTATAGTTGAAACAAAGTTGAAAGAGAGTGTAATGTTCCGCTCCTTTTAGTCTTCTACTTAAAATAAGTTTAAATAATCTAGAAATTACGTATTTTTTATTATTTTTTTTTTTTTCACCAACCGCTCATAATTATTTATTATAAATTCAACTTATCCAAAAATAGATGATTCTGCAAACACCCCTTTCTTAGGATAGCAAAATCTTAAGAAAATGAGGAAGTATAATATTCAATGCAAGTTTATAGTAAGATTCCCAAATTATAAGTGATGTTATATCAGTTGAAAATAAGATCACTTTTCGAATGTATTCAGATGCTTAGAGGAGGAAAAGACAATGATCCAATAATTTAACATTGTTGTCTGAAATCTGAATAAAGTCTAATAAATTTTGAAAAAGTGCTATTTTTATTCATAAGTGAGAGAAAAGTTAAACGGGAAATTATTATGTGAATACGATTCTCTTTATCATAATCAGCTCTTTCATTTATTATCAATAATTACATCTATCCCCCAAATTAGATGAGATAATTACAAGTCGTATCCCCCCATTTTTAGATATAATTACATGACTTACAGCTAGCTCTCATAGACAAACTATATTACACGTAACCCACACCTTGTTAGGATAAAGTTCCCAGTATACCATCACTATTAACGTTAAAATAAGTTGAAAATTACATATATAAATTACAAACAACGTCGTACTATTAAATCAAACAGGTCACCAGTCTACTTATCTCTTTTTTGAATGCTTTTATAGCCTTTTGATTAAAGATTTCAATCTTGTCCCTAGATCTGTTGTATAAGATCTTGGATCTGTTCTTATAGTAGATTCAAGAATAATTAACACATGTTGAAATTTTCTAGAAATACTGCAGCTAGACCCACCCTAATATTAATAATATAGTAAAAGTACTTTCTGGAAAAATATAATGTAGATTTACCTGGATGTGGTTACTGAGAAGAACTCCATTCCTTGTTGATCTGCAATTAATCTGGGCTATAGCAAAGAACTTAGGCACAACAAAGAGGAGCTGATCCTCTTCCACTTTTGCATATATCCAACACTAATTTCCCATTAAGACCAACAATTTGAATTTGGCCACTCCGATATGATCCCTTTGGTAACATGAATGATCACCTGATACGACGACCCGTCCATGCTATACGACGGGGCTAAACACGCCATTAGGTTCGAGTCTCACACACTCAGCTAGCCCAACTTTTTCGAATAAAGGTAAATTATCGGCCGTGATTTCATCATTAATTAATCCCATTAAGATTGAAAACATACTTTTCTTTTTCGCAGTTAGGACTTAGGATTAATATCTATTTGATGATCAAGCTTGACAAGCTGGAGTGGACTGGTTTGGCTTTTGGCTAGCTTTTGGTGATTGTTGTACATGTACATGTTCTCGGAGGATGATGATAGATTGATATATAGCTCGTGAATAAGCCAAGGTACTGCATGCCTAACTAATGCATGTAATTGCCATTAAAATTTAAAACTTCTTTTTTTATTTAAAGTGATTGAAGTTAGAAACTTTGTCAATCAGGGACGGAACTGTTTGGGGGGGCGCCTTGGCCCCTAATGTTTTTATATATTTTAATTAGCATGCTAATATTGATAAACTTAAATTATTGTCGTTCTAGCTTGAGCAGCCATGCCCGATCCATTTTTGTCAGATCTGTCCACGTACGTATAACTAAATATAGTCCATTAAATAAACATGTCATACACCATCAAATTTATATATAAAAAATCCAAAAATAAAATCATAAAATTAAATTGAGTCCATTCAGTGTATATATCACGTTAGGTTTATGTCTACTTATATTAGGATCCTTGTTAGTTGTTATATATGTATTGAATGAATACATATAAGATGTCACAACATCTTTAAGAAAACCCCAACAACTAGTCTATACGAAGAAATCTTTTGGAATTTCGTACATCGTAATATATACTAAATTTTCCACATGGTAAAAGATACGTCTACGATGTTAGCTAGAAGTATTATATAAAAACGGAGTCTTCTAAAAATCAATTCAATTTGTGCTGCTTTAACAACACATGATGGATGAAACTATATTACTTAAAATATATAAATTAGTGCAGTTTTCATGAAGCAAAGCTTCAACAGGGATTATAAAACAAGCAGCAGGTCATTCATACTCAGCTCCTTCCACCACCAACTTACTGGTCTGCCTCAGTCCTCACCAGAAAGTTGCTTGCTTATCAATCTTGAGTAGTTTTCAAACTGAGGAGACAATTATATATATCAAATTTACTATTCCGGAAAATTCAACCTCAGAAACAGTAAATCGTGCAGTAAAACAACAAGGTAACCTTTTGTAATAGAAGACCCAAATAAAGATAAAAACAAGAAACTAATCCTATAAATCATGCGGGGGGGTGGCGGGCGGGTAAGTGTACCTCTGCTGCAATTTCTTCACATTTACGGTCTAGTTCTTGCATTTGTGCTTCTCCCTCCTCCTTTACAGTTTTTTCCCTAGTAATTATGGCATCTGCCTGAAAATTGTTACAAATAAATTATGTAAACTAATATAAGAGTCAAGAAAACGAAATTAAACCAGCAAAATAAAAAAATAAAGAATACCTCAGCAACCACGGATTCCACCTGTCTATGCCTCAATTCTAATGCATGCCTCTTTGATTCCATTTCTGACTTAACATTATTCAACTCTGTGCTCACCTCATCATGGTTGAGAGCTCTCTCTTTTTCCAGCTGTCTTTTGAATTCTTTTACTTGGTCGACTGGAAAAATATATTGAACTTAAGAGTAGGAGCAAAGTAGAAAATATAATAATTCAAAGCAGATCAAAAACTATGGGCCACCCGCTACCTTTCGACTGCAGTTCTACAAGCTTAGCTTCTAGTGACTTAATTTCAACTCCTTCATCACTAAGCTTACTTTTCAGGACTTTAACATCTTTATCAACTGTCTTTGCTGAAGTAACCTGTAGGTATCAAAGTGGTTGAATCAGCCACATGGATTCACACCATCACAAAGTTGAAGTGTCATAAGGACAACCTATAATATCTTTATCTTTTCTCCTTCACATTTCAATGAATATTTGAAAACCAAAAGGGAAGCGAGAGAAGAAAGATAAACAATAGCAGTGAGTAACATAGGTGATGCATGAACACACCTGCTCTTGTACACCTTGCATCTGAGCAAAGTGTTTAGACATTTTCTTGCAAGCCTGAGAGACGATACGCAAACCACATCAAGCTAATTGAACCTCGTGGAAGAACTATAACAAGTAAATAAGATGCATTTATGATATATTCCTAAATGCAACTCCGGAGTATATTTACAGAGTACAGAAAATAACAAAGCCAGTAAATTACTACAATTTCAGCCAAGAAACATGACGGGTTATGAAGGTCAAGAAAGTAATGTAATAGTTCTGGAAACAGAATACCTTAGCATAGGCCTCAAGTGTGGCAGTCTTATCCTGAAAAGTTTGTAATACCACTCTTTCACCCTTTTTGGTCTCAATTTGAACAGACTTTTTCTCTTCCAAAGCCCTCTGTAGAATTTGGAAATAAACATCAAAATAAGGAAAATAGAAAAAATGAGAATATCAATAGAACAGATGTATAATGACATAAAAATTTCAAATGCAGTTTTTCAGATCTAAATCTAATCCATTACCAAATGAGGGAACTTAAGCAGGTATTAATACACTAGACAAAGACAAGTGAGAAAGAGATATTTGCAGCAAGTGGGTAAAGATTATGGCATAACGATTTCAATGGAAGCAGCAGTACATCTTTTCGCATGATGACAATTGCTTATCAATGCATGATCTAGTAGAGGTTTAGATGACAATAAAAATAGATAGTACCTGAAGTTTGTCGGGTGACTGGACAATTTTGGCGCGTAAGTTTGCATTTTCTTGCACACTTTGGACTAATGAGAATTCTGCATTAGAAATCTGTATAATAAAACAAAACAACATGTAAGAGTGATGGGTGATCGTGAGCATATTCACTCTGGGAATTACGTGGCCAAAGCTAAAATCTGGAACTAATCAAGAGATAAATATGACTTCTCGTAAAATTCAAACTTCGCAAGTGAAATCGTGGTATTGTTTGTGGATGAGGCAAACCATTATGACAAAGCAGATATTGGAATAGAATAATCAATATCAAGAACCACGAATGTAGCTGCTAATGTTAGAAATCATGAGTGCTAAGACAAACATTAAGCCAAAGCCAAACCTTCTCATCCATTTCTTTGGTTTTCTCCTTCAATTGTTTAATTGAAGTCTTCAGGGTCATTTGGTGCTTGTTGAGACCTGAAACAGTCAGTTGCAGGTCCTTAATTTTGAAATTTACTTCTTGAACAAGCGGCAACTCCCTCTCTCTCATTTCTTCACACTCTGCTACCTCTGCATTTAACTGAGATATTGAAACATTATCAAATATATGCATGTGAGATCAATGTCCACCACAAGTATGACGCTATCAGCCAGAGACATTAGATATCACAATGGTACCTGGGAAATTCTAGCTTCAGAAGCTAGTTTCCGCTCCTCAAAATGGTCCAAATCATTTACAATTGGCGTCAACGGATCTAATTTTGAGTTCCTACCAAAAAAAGAAAAGAGCAATCATACCCCCTATCCAATTCCATTCTAGTTCCAATGAATCAAAGCATGCAAACAAAGAAAATAGATCGGGTTTTCCATGTCGGCCCTTTGCCACCGGCCCCACACACCGCACACACCCAAAAAAAAAAAAAGAGTAGTTGTTATCAAAGAAAGTAATCACCTGTGGAGGTAAAAATTGAGAAGGGCACTAAGAAAGAGAAGCGTTCGTTCAGGCTCCGGTTTTATTAAGTCTTTAGGAGTGAAGGCTTTGGGGCAATCGACGGCCTCAATAAGTTGCCGAATCTTGTTGTACAAATTCATGACCTGAACCGAGTGCGCGTGACTATCCGGGTTTTCAAGTTGCTCCAGAGCCCCGAAATCAACCTGCCCATGGTCCTCCCTGCAGAAATATGGAAAAAAAATTGACTTCCAAACGACGCAGGTGAGCAATGTAAAGGTAAAAAAAGGAAATCCATAATTGATTAAGAGTTAAGGTTAGGGATTGCCGAACTGATTAGTGTCAATGTGGAGGAAAATATGGGTGTAGAGGTTGCACATGAAATCAGGATCGGGATGGAGGAGGTCTGCATCCGATATGGTGGCAATCTGGTAGTCGGCTAGCAGTTGAATGATCTCTTGCCGGGGAAACTTTGGGTACTCAAATTTCGACATTTTCTCCTCGATTATTCGAATGCCCACCAAGTGCTTGCGTTTGGGGTCACTGATTACAATTTTACAGAGAGTAGACTAGGGGTGCACACGAGCCGAGCCGAGCCGAGCTTGGTCTAAAATATCAGGCTTGAGCTTGAGCTTGAAACATTTGATCAAGGCTTGAGCTTGAGCTTGAACTTGACAAGCCTGGATTTTTTAGCTTGAGCTCGGCTTGAGCTTGATCAAGCCACTTGATTAGGTCAGTTTTTGCACAAGCCCAAAAGTTGCCTGAAAATAATCATATAGGAACAGCTGATCGACATAATGGAAAAAGCCAGTACTCGATTCATCAGTGTGAGTGGCATAAAAGCAAACAAATTGGCTCCCACTTATGCAGATATAAGTCTGTAACTATATTATGGAGACATAATTTCATTTCAACAGATTCTCTACATAGCAAGTCCATGTTTTCATTTTGTTGAGACATTGTTGAGTGGTTTCTGCAGTTAAAACTATATAAATATCTAACTTGACAGATCAAGGAAAATGGATCTAGATATTTAATCCGTGAAGATAAAATTGAAATCTTGCTTATAAACATTAAACAGTTTACCTAGTATCACCAACAAATGCAGAGAAGCATACAGTAAAAGTAAAAACCAATGAAATTGGGAAAAACTAAAAGCATCTACATAGAGACCAACTGCGATCATTAGTTCATTACAGATTACAGGCTACTTTCTGCAACTAAAGTACTTAAACTCACTAACAATTAAAAAAAAAAATACCTTCGCTGGAGCTTCGACGGTACACGGCGGCGCTGGAGAAGGCGGAGCTTCGGAGGAGAGGGCTTCGGAGGTGGATGGCGGTGGGCGGCGACTGGTGCGAGGAGAGGGCTTGTCGGCTGCTGAGAGACGCGCGGCGCTAAGGTTGTGGACCTTGGACGGCGAGGGACTGGTGGTAGTGGTGGTGGGCGGTGAGCAGCGACTGTGAGTGGCGGGTGGGCGGAGAGGGGCTGTGGGCTGCTAAGATAGGCGCGGGGCTGGAGGTGACAGACGGCGAGGGGCTGGTGGTGGGCGGAGCGGGGCTGGAGGTGACAGACGGCGAGGGGCTGGTGGTGGGCGGAGAGGGGCTGGTGGGTGGTGGGCGGCTAGGGTTTGGGTCTTTGAAACGGAGGGGAAGAATGAATGGATTGAGATTTTGGCTATGTTTTAAAACCCGGAACGGAAGCGGAGGAGCTACTGGTCAGACCAGTTTCACTACCGGTCGAACCGATATGCCGTCATAATTATATAATAATTATATTTAATTATATAAATATTTTAAAATTATTAGTTAAACCAAAATAATTAATAATATTAAAAAAAAATCTGTATAATGTGAAGTAAAAGATACTTTTTCAAAATAATATTAGTTAAGAATAATACACAATTTATTTAAATTGTAGTTTAATTTGAGGGTTTGGGAATCAAGCAAGTTTTCTTCAAGTTTTTGTTCAATTTCTCAATTTTCATAGACGGGACCAATTGTATTTTTATAAATAACTTCAGTATTCACAAGAAAAATACAACATCTTATCTAGATCAACTGGTTCATTTGCCTCTGCATAACTGGGAGATTGCAAGTTCAAATCCTCATTGTCCCAATCTTGAGAAATATTTTTAGGATTCACAAAAAAAAAGAAATATATTGAACCAGTGGTTCAAGCTGGTCGAACCGATCCCGGTTAAACCGATTTTTGACCGATTCCCAGCGGTTTATACTGGTTCAATTTAGGGCTGGTTTGAAGGGGTCACCCGGACCGGACATGCTACCTATCACCGGTCGGACCGGTCGGTCTGATCCAGAGTTGTAAAACATAGGATTTTGGGAATTAGGATTTAGGTTTACATTAGTTTTATCCTTTTTTATTTTATTTTATAAATTAAAATAATAATATTATATATTATATATAAAATAATATATATATATATATATATATATTATGCAAAGCTTGCGAGTCACGAACCCATGAGAAAGAGGCTCAGACTTGGCTTGAACCAAAGCTTGAGCTCGATCAGACTCGAGTTCGAGTCAAGCCAACTCGAGCTCGGCTCGCCAGGATAGCAAGCTGACTCGAGTCATTGTACACCCCTAAACTTGAGTACAGCGTCAGAAACATTGTCAATGCAATATTTTAGTTTTACAGTACAACTTAATTGTGGCTTGATCAATTTGCGGTGTTCGTGTCCGTATATAGACATTACAAGTCTTTTTACACAATCTCTTGCGTAATATACGAAATTAAAAAGGGCATCCCCGCAAAAAATAAAGTATTGGATTTTTATGGTAATGGCCAAATCGTCATCACAGGATCATTTCGTTTGGGTTCGGGAGTTGTAATTATGACTAAATTAGGAATACAATTTTTAATTTCCTATTTTTGGGGTGGTGTAGATGCAATTAACCATAGTTTTTTTTTAATTTTAAGCTTGATCTATGTGACATTATAGAATGACATATACATTGGGCCAAGTGCGCTATACATAATCTTTAGTGTTGGCCCATCAAATTTGGGCGGTGCCTGGAAATTTCTTTTGCGAGTTTCAAGCCTGGTTTGGGCTGTCTTGTATCTCTCTGCTATATCCAATTACGAGGTTTAAAAAAATCATGCCAATTGGGCTTGGCATATCCGAACTCGAGAAAAATAAAATAAAAATAAAAATATTTTTTTCAAGTACTCCGATTTTCCAAACATTCAGAACTTCTATTAAATTTAAG
Organism: Verbena officinalis; assembly: GCA_958496215.1. NCBI lineage: Eukaryota > Viridiplantae > Streptophyta > Magnoliopsida > Lamiales > Verbenaceae > Verbena > Verbena officinalis. The sequence goes on from OY292385.1 coordinate 7,965,080, forward strand.
TAGAAAATCCACTTCTTACCAACGGTCCCAACTCTTGTTCCAACAAAAGACAAATTTCGAAACTGTAAAAAAGTATTTTTCTACTTATAGTTGAAACAAAGTTGAAAGAGAGTTTAATGTTCCGCTCCTTGTAGTCTTCTACTTAAAATAAGTTTAAATAATCTACAAATTACGTATTTTTTATTATTTTTTATTTTTTCACCAACCGCTCATAATTATTTATTATAAATTCAACTTATCCAAAAATAGATGATTCTGCAAACACCCCTTTCTTAGGATAGCAAAATCTTAAGAAAATGAGGAAGTATAATATTCAATGCAAGTTTATAGTAAGATTCCCAAATTATAAGTGATGTTATATCAGTTGAAAATAAGATCACTTTTCGAATGTATTCAGATGCTTAGAGGAGGAAAAGACAATGATCCAATAATTTAACATTGTTGTCTGAAATCTGAATAAAGTCTAATAAAATTTGAAAAAGTGCTATTTTTATTCATAAGTGAGAGAAAAGTTAAACGGGAAATTATTATGTGAATACGATTCTCTTTATCATATATTTAAAGCAAAATTCTTATTCCAGAAAACTAATAATATGTTTGGGAAAATTTGAAATTTCTTTGCTCAACTTGTAAAATTGTAATTTTTCGGACATAAATTTATAGCAATGGATGATTCATCCCGTAATTTTAAAAAAGTTACATATTATGGACAAAATTCGTAAAAGTTAGAATTTTTCGCCCGAAAAATGGACGTGACTAGGGACATTCAGTAAAACAACGGCATAAAGCACATGACCCCACATCTAACACTCCCCCCCCACCCCCCAAAACCCCAACCCACAAACACCTCACATAGTCACATGTAGAAAGCATATCTTACAAAAATCAGACAAGATTATAGTACTATGACAAACATTATAAGTCAGTGAACAGAAAATAATCAAGGTTCAGAAACAAAAGAGATGCATAGAAACAGAAGTGATCATAGAGCTTCTAAAAGGGATGATGAAGAATCAGAAGCTGATGAAGAAGAGTTTAAGGTTGAAGATTTGCAAGACTCCTCCAAATCATCATGGAAAAACATGCATCCTTTCAAGTCATTCAGAAATTACTATTCCACCCCTGCAAGTGGGAGAAGAGTCCATCGCCATGGATACATCATTCGTCCTGAAAACACGTAAGTCCGTGTGTGTTTTCGGCGTGTGTGAATATGTATAACTGATTATACGTATATGTATATGCAGATGGTACGTGGCGTGGACGCATTTCATACTGATATGGGCAGTTTACTCTTCCTTCTTCACTCCACTAGAATTTGCATTCTTCAGAGGTTTGCCGGAGAATCTTTTCCTTCTCGACATCGCAGGCCAGTTCACTTTCTTCATCGACATCTTCGTGTGCTTCTTCGTTGGGTATCGGGACCCACACTCCTACTGCGTGGTCTACAATCGCCACCTCATCGCCTTCCGGTCACTAATTCATCAATTTCTCTCCATTACATTATATAGAGATTTACATATGCTGCTTCTGAAGTTACAAATCTTGTTTTAGAAATTACAAAAACACCACTGAGATTTTGTTATTTATCTAAGACTTTTGTTGGATTTGGGCTATATTCCTCTCATGCAGTCCATCGGTCTATTAGTTATTGTGGTTTAAAGCCTTATTGACACCTGTTATAGCCTCTCTTTGCTACAATTTTCACAAATTTTACATGAATGATGGAACCTCCTGGGGAGTTTTATAATTTTTGAAACTAGAGGGACTAATTTGTAATTACACCAAAGCTCACCAATATTATATGTAAATTTCCCTTTCTTATTTTTTTTTTCTTAACTAATATTCTCTTTAAATTCCAATAATCTATGCATTAATTCTTCGTTTAGGTACCTGAAATCCCGGTTTCTGATCGATCTCTTAGGTTGCTTCCCATGGGATCTCATATACAAGGTATATACATATATTTTGTTTGGTCAAAGGTATATACATATATATGTGTGTGTGTGTTTTGTTTTTATCATAAGTTGTAAGTATGTTCTTTGGCAGGCTTGTGGTAGAAAGGAACTCGTTCGATATATGTTATGGATCAGGCTAAGTCGAGCGCTTAGAGTGACAGAGTTCTTCGAGAAGCTGGAGAAAGATATACGTATAAATTACCTTTTTACACGAATTATAAAGCTTTTCGTGGTAGAATTATACTGTACGCACACGGCTGCGTGTATATTCTACTTTCTTGCCACCACTCTGCCTCCATCAGAAGAAGGCTATACATGGATAGGAAGTTTACAGTTGGGAGATTACAGTTACGCAAACTTCAGACACATTGATCTTTGGACTCGTTATATAACAGCTTTATATTTCGCTGTCGTCACCATGGCCACCGTTGGTAAGTTCATTTTCTTACAAACTCTAATAAAAAGCACTTTTGTGCTTCCTGCTTTTTTTTCCAGCATTTAGGAAAACCAACTTCTGCTTATTTTAAGCAAAAAAAAGCTAGAAATTGGAAACACCTAAGGACCAGCTTCTAGATTCTATGTTATTTTCATAAATACCTGGAAGTTTGTTTAGAGTAACAGACGTGCTTAATCAACTTTTCTTTCCAAACACTCCTCACTTTAGTAGTTTGTTTAGAGTAACAGAAGTGCTTAATCAACTTTTTCTTTCCAAACACTCCTCACTTTACTACTACAATTTTTCTCAACTTTAGCTTCTCCAAAACAAAAGTTCTTGCAAAGGATCAATTACAAATAACCCCCTGAGAACCTTGAAAATTACGAAAAATACCCTGAGGTAACGATTTTCCATTAGTTTTAGGTTGTTTTTCATTATGATTTGTCAATCATCAGGGTGTTTTTCGTAATTCTCAAGGTTTCAGGGTATCTTTGTAAAAGGTACAAACCTCAGGGGATTTTTCATACTTCTTCCTTTTTGCAAATATCCAGATTTTTTTTACAACTTTAGCTTCTCCAAAAACAAAAGTTATTGCAAACATCCACTATGTCTCATTTGGGTGGGTGGGTTTTGGGGGTGGGGGGGGGGTGGGGGTGGGGGGGGTTTGTGTGGTTCCGGGACTATTTGGAATAGAGGATCAAGAATGCAATTTTTTTTAAACATGGTGCAGGTTATGGTGAGATTCATGCTGTGAATACAAGGGAAATGATATTTGTGATGATGTATGTGTCGTTGGACATGATTCTTGGAGCTTATTTACTCGGTAACATGACTGCATTGATTGTGAAAGGATCGAAGACTGAGAGGTATAGGGATAGAATGGCGGAGCTAATTAAATATATGAAAAGAAACGAGTTGGGAAAGAACATAGGCAAAGAGATCAAGGGACATGTTAGATTACAGTATGAAAGCAGTTATACTGATGCTGCTGCTGTTCAGGATCTTCCACTTGCTCTACGAGCTAAGGTTTGAAAAGTAAATATTTTATTGCATATGAAATAGAGTATAATAACACCAAAAAATAATGAAATATCGGAAATAAGTTCTTAAATTTTGAATTCTTGAAATGGGATATTACCAAAGAAATGTTTTCATATCCTTCTTTTGCAGATATCAAACAAAATATACGAACCGTATGTTAGAGAAGCTCCTCTATTTAAAGGTTGCTCTAATGCCTTCATCAAGAAAGTTGTAAGACACTTATACCACTTCTGCTATCTCCACACACACACTGACACAAGAATCTTAATGCTTTTACAAAAGTTAAAGTTGTAGTAGTAAATGTGGGCAGCAGTTGGAGAAGAAAGGATAAAATCACTTCTAAATAATAGAAAAAGTACCTAGAAGCTGAAAAAAGCATCATTTTGGGAGTACTTATGGTTTCTAGCTTATTTTGCCTGTTGAATGCAGAAGCAGCACTACTATTTAAAGCTAAAAGTAAAAAAGCACTTTCTTTTAGAGTATACAAACACTTCCTTAGTCTCGTCCATTTTTCTGATATTTAGGCAATCAGAGTACATGAAGAGTTGTTCCTTCCCGGAGAAGTGATTGTTGAAGTGGGAACCACAAGTGATCAGCTTTATTTTCTCTGTGATGGTAAACTGGTAAGCTTCTTCAATATAGTTTTAGGACATAACAGTCATCCCTTGTCCTAAAACACATTCTCATACTTTTAGAAACTCACAAAATTATCATATTTTCAGGAAGAAGTGAGAAATCCTGAAGAAACTCAGCTGCAAACATCTCTTCCTAGTACCATACAAATTCACAATTCAATTGGCGAGATTTCTGTTCTCTGTAACATCCCCGAACCTCGTACAGTGCATGCAAGTGAATTATCAAGACTACTACGTGTAGACAAGCAAGCTCTTATGGAAGCAATAGAGATACACTTTTCTGATGGACGTACCATTATTGATAATATTCTTGAGGTGAGATGATGATAATTCGCATCTTCAGATTTCGTAAGTTTTGAAAAAAGTGTTGATTTCTGGAATATTTTGCAGGGGAGAGAACATAACCTTAGAAGCAAGATATTGGAGTCTGCTCTCACTCTGCTGATTGAGAAACGAGAATCAGAGTTGGCTATGAGATTGAATTGTGCTGCTAATGATGGAGATTTGCATAGCTTAAGGCATTTAGTTGAGGCAGGAGCTGATCCTAATAAGTTGGATTATAATGGACAATCTGCTCTGGTATTTAAACTTGACACTCCTATCGAAGTGCTTGCAAACTCGAGAAAAAAAGCTCTTTTGTGCTTTGTACTTTCTTTCAGCACTTTGGGGAGTGTTTGGAGAACAAACTTCTGCTTATGTTAAGCTTAAATAAGCTAGAAGCTAGAAGCACCCAAGGACCAACTTTTAGCATCTTGGTTATTTTCATAAATAAGTGGAAGTTTGTTTAGAGTAGCAAAAGTGCTTCTCAACCTTTTCTGGCATACACTCAACTATGTTTTAACTTTTTTTCAACTTTAGCTTCTCCAAAAGCAAAAGATCTTGCAAAACCCAGAGTGTATGTTTTCACCTTACATTTGTTCAAGAAGTGCAATTTACTATTCAATTAACTTTTACAATGTGGTTCTATTTTTAAGCACTCTCCACTTTTACTGCTAATCACTTTTCTCAAAATTTCTAGGATTGAGCAGTTTTAGAAAAGTAAAAGCCCTTATAAACTCCCATTTGGAAACATTTACTGGATTAACTTGTTACTAGCTGACGACAACACAAAAAAGACATTAAAAAAGAAAAAAACAGTTAGTGAAAATCACAAGTTTATCCATATATATTCCATTAATCAGGCAAAAAATTACTTTTGTGTAGCATCGTGCTGCATGCAAGGGATACGAAGATATAGTTGAGTTTCTTATCCAAAACAAGGTCGAGGTCAATCTCAGAGGTAAGTTTCTTATATTCTCACCTCTAAGAGAGAGAGGGCGAAGAACTTACTATGGTGATGATTCTTTTGCAGATAATGTTGGAAATACGCCATTATTTGAAGCAATCAAGAATGGTCATGATCGCGTTGCATCGTTGCTCATGAAAGTCGGGGCCTTGTTATCTGTTGACAATGCTGGAAGTTGTCTCTGTGAGGCAGTTGCAAGAAAGGATTTGGAATTTCTGAAAAGGCTTCTGGAAAATGGAATTAATCCCAACTCCAAGAATTATGACCTTAGAACACCTCTGCATTTAGCTGCGTCAGAAGGACTATATGCCGAGTCTCTTCTGCTTTTAGAAACAGGGGCCAGTGTATTTGCAACAGACAGGTATGAAATGAACATCACTGTGGAAATAGTTTTCTGGGAATTTTTCATTTCTCTTTCCTTTTCTTTGTAGATGGGGTAGAACTCCACTAGATGAAGCTCGTATAGGTGGAAACAGAAATCTAATTAAACTATTGGAAGATGCAAAACTATCTCAGATGTCTGAACTTTCTAACCACTATCAAAGAATTCAAGGTATCATCATAAGTATTTGTGTGTAATACTGTGTGTGTATCATAATTGAGATTATTGTGGTATTTGTTTCAGATAATTTGCCAAGAAGGAAATGCACGATTTTCGCTGGAAACCCTTGGGATCAGAGAGAGGAAAGAAGAAGTCTTGGAGTTGTATTATGGGTTCCAGAAAAATTTGAAGAGCTCATCAAGATGGCCAAAGAGCAGCTAAATTTTCACGGGGGTTCGTGCATATTGTCAGAAAATGGAGGCAAGATTCTTGATCCAAGCATGATCTTGGATGATCAGAAGCTGTTTTTAGCAAGTGACAAAGCGCAAGTTCACCACTGAGCATTGAAAATATGATCAGCTCATTTATAGTAAAATGTAGTACCAGTTACTTTATCAGATATAGTATTTAACATCGATTGTAAAATCCATAATTCTTCAATAATCACATCCACATGACCATTACTAGGTCAAAGAAGATGGCATGTACATTGTAAGTAACACTACTGTTAGCTCTGATGCAAATACAATGTGCAAACTTGCAATTTAAAAGAAGCATACAGAAAAAGGAAAAACACTCAAAGCCACTCAGTCACGATCTTCTGCGTCTTCTATTTCTTCATCCTCTGGTACTCCACGAAGGTAAAGAACATTATTACATCTGCAAAGGCAGCAAACAGTCAATTTTCCAGGGGAACAAAAAGAAGAAAACTAAGACTAAATATCTTCAGTTCTTGTAAGAAAACTATGTTTACTCCAACCATCATAACCTACTATATGCAAATGCAAGTACTATCAAGATAGTAATAGCTTAAATCTGGAAGGCGATTGTGGGGGACGGAATTAATGGAATGGGCCATCAAACTACCTGATTAAGATCTCTCCAAGACTTCCGGTGCACTGCCCATCAATATATTCTTCTGCGTTTGCCAACTGTCACAAAATACATGTCAACAATGGCCATAAAATAATCTTTAACTCTATTAACTATGGCAAAAATCAAACAGCGTTAGCTTTATTATTTGATACTTATTTCCTAGTTATTAAAAATATTATCTCAGCTACTCATTCCCATTATTGGAAAATACTAATGACTATGTTATGCAATATTTGAAAGAGCTTTGTGGGATGTTGAAGTATGAAAGAAGTGGCAGAGACAATTCTCCAAAGTTTTGGGAATATATTTTGGTTCAAACCCTCGAAAAGACAATCTTTATGCATGTCGCCACACACATTATGTATTAAAATTTGAATGTAGAGCAACAATAATTGTAACACGTACCTGCAGGTTCATGTAAGAATCCACAGAGACGAGAAAACCTGCAAGTGAAGCCCAAACGGAGACATTTAGATGCTGGTAATATATATAGACCGGATATTATAATATATTGCAAACAATAAAAGGGAGAACACGATTAGAAAACGTAGTATTTGCAATGCTGGTCAGAAAATCTAAATACCTTTGTACTCCATTCCCCATTTGAGCTTCACCATTACAGGTTTCCCAGTCAAATTGTTCAAGAAAGGCTTCGGATTAACTGGTACAGTCTGAAAGCGCAACAAATATAAGACTATCACAATATGAAATTATATATATAAAAAAAAAGTACAGAATCTTAAACTAGAAGTGTTCAAATAATCACATGCAATCTTAATACAGTGAGCACCGAAAATATACAGCAAATATTTCCTGGAAGCAAATTTCAGCAGTAAAAACAAGTGAAAGAACTTAAATCCAACAAAAAAAAAATTACACCATTTCTCCATAGATATACCATCAAATTCCACTATTTTACTATTATTATTCTGGGATACCAAAATTGCGGAATTTAAGCAAATAGAGCACCCAATAGACAATCGAAACCGCAAGAATACGAGAATCACCAACAACAAATAAAGTGTAAGAGTAACGACGAGAAAAACTTACAGCCATTGCGTGCGTCTGCGAGGGAAGGGGTTTTGCCGGCGAGCTCCGATCGAGGGGGTTAGGGGTTTTGAGTTTTCAGATGAAGAAGCAACAAGGAGGCAAAATTTGGGGCTTATATTTATGGATCTCACAAAAAATGGGCCGGAGCTCCGCATAAAAGCATTATGGGCTCAAAGGTGAAACAGCGGCTTTAACCCAACTTTGAGGCTGTCTACTTTAGATTTTAGCCCAATATATGATTTTTTTCAAAATTACAAATTTTATAAAGTCTATATACAAAATAAAAATAAAAAACAATAGAGTTACTTTTAAAATAATCTAAGACTCCCACCTATGATGCATGGACACTTCTAAAAATTCTATCTCATCGTATCATGTCATGTCCACTGTCCAACACCCGTATCGAACACTTTTCTAGTATAAAATATCAAAATAAATTTGTATTGCCGTGTCTGTATTGTGTCGTTTCTGTATCTATATTTCAAAGGCTCCCACACAATTCAAGGGAGAGACGCCCCCACCTGCCCCTACTAGCCTCTTCTCCTTTACCAATATATTTATTTAAGATATCTCGAACTATTAAGTTATGCTACTTGTCAATCGGGCAAGATCATTCTAATTTCGATTTATTTGATGTTAAGATTTTTCCTAATGAAAAAGATATTTAAAATTTTGATATGTATCAGATGATCATGAATCCTTGCATCAAAATTCAAATGGAACAATTTCCATGGTAATCCTTGCATTTTTAAATATTTTTTGAGAAAGAAAAAATAACAAAACCCAAATATGAAATGAAAGCAATGAAAACCAAAACATTCTGAACATGAGAATTTAAAAAGAGAATATAAGGAGCAAGATGCAATATGTATATAGTTGAGGGGTCAAACTGTTTTTCACCCTTAATCAATGACCGACGGGAGATACCAAAGCCAGAACCTTCCCCAACCTTTACCTGCCCATCAAGCAAAACACAAAGACGAAGAAATCGGAGAAGTATTTCGAAATTGAAGTGAAAATCATCATACCAAATGGCGTTGCAGTGGATGATACTGGCGTATGTCGTGGCGGCAGAGGCGGCCCTCGCAGTTATCTTAACACTGCCATATCCAAAAGCTCTAAAATCTCGTGTTGTATCACTGATCTCGCTTATTCTCCAGCCTTCGCTGTTTATCATACCCTTCTCCGGCTTTCAGCTCCTAGGTACGATCCTGAAATGAGTTGTCGATTTACGGTGATTTTTAGGGCTTTGTTGTTGCAATTTCAAGTGGGTTGATTTGTGTTTTCCGTTGTGTTGATGCTAGATATATATTGGAAGAGTGAGCATCGATTGAGGTGTTCTGGGGAGACCTGCACTACTGCTGAGAGAGATAAATATGAGAAATCAGTAATTATTTTCTAATTAACTGGCTCTATCTTATTGTGATTTTTTTTCCAAATTCATTTGAAGGTGATTGTTGATACTTGTGATATAAGTGAAAATTTATTCTCATGTGCAGCATTCTTTGTGTTTTTGGAGCTTATTTGAAACTAGATACTAGGCACATCATATTTTCTGGTGGTTTTTCAGCTATAACTCTAGTGCTCTACTGTTTTCGATATATAGTTTCTGAAAATCCAATTAAACGGATAACACCACTGTGTTGGAGCTAGGTTAATTATGTTTCTTGCTACTTCTAAGTTCTAAAATATCTGCATTTTGATATCTTTACAAGGTGTCAGTCAAACTTTAACTCGATTATGTTCATTAGAGGAAGAAATAGTGTTTTGAGAAATGGCCCTCATCTAGGCTTCTTGTATCGGTTGGTCAGTGGTAGGCTAGTGCTTCAAACATTGCATTTTCTGAGTTATTTCAAGGGATAATTACTCCGACATATCCTGAGGTTAGAAATTACAGAAGCATAACCTAGGTTCTAATTGCCGTTATAAACCCTGACGAAAATGTGACTTGTCTGTTATGTTTCACTTTTTTTTTCCTGTTAAAAAGACAATGGAAAATAGGGAATCATTAAAAAAAATTGTGATGCAGTCGTCAAAATCCGCCCAACCACTTAAACGGATGTAATGAAAATTCTTTGATAAGGTATGCTTCTATAATTTCCCAAACATCAGGTTATGTTGGTGTAATTAGACAAACCTCAGGGCTTGCTAGTGTAATTAGCCCTTCTTTCAGATATATCTATTCCAAAAAATCACATGTAGCAAATGGAATTTTGTGTAAGTGCATGAATGAAATGTGAAATATTGAACTCTTTTCATGTGCGAGTTTTCCTTGTTTTCCCAATACAAATTTATCCTTAACAAAATGCCACAATAAGATAGTTGGCTGGGGAGATCTCTGTATCCCGACACCAATCTTAAACTTTGTTACCTTGCAAATTGTATTTTACCACGTTGTACTGCTTCAACCAAGTTTTTTCATGTGAATTGTGATCTCCATTTTGCTTATGTCATGGACTTTGTTAATCTCATTAGCATCCATTTTCCAAATCTTTGCTGTTTTTGTTGATCTGCAGATCTACAAAGCTCAGAGGAACGTAGTCCTATGTGTTGGTGCTTGCCTTCTTTATTGGTAAACCACTAACTCATTTTCCAACTTCATATCTTCGAATTTTCTTCTTTCACTATTCTTAAATGCATGAATTTGAGTGATGGCTTTAGGTGCATCTACCGTATATGCAAATTTCACAAGGAAATTCAGAGCATGGAGGAAGTAGAGAAGAGGATCAAGGACGAGTAGAATAATGATTCATAGTTTAATGTTTTTGTAACTGATGTTTCTTCTATGGATGTAATGTACTTTTATACATCACTTCACTCTTGTATGGCATATGGATGGTACATAAGACAAAGAAAGACCGATAAATAAAGTCCGTTTTATGTATATTCGTGATCTCCATGCTTTATGTTGATCGCTCTCGTTTAGGTTTTCACTACTTGTACTGGAAGAACTCTCTCTACCTCTGATGTAGATGATCAGTGTTGCACAATAATTATAAGCTAAGTCTGATTTATATTTCTTTACTAACCAAACAGGTACGCCCAATTATTGATGTTTCCGACGTTCTACACTGTAGTTGAAGGACTTCACTTATTTTATGCTTCTTGCGCATATAGGTGGTCTTCTTCTTTCTTTTTTAAGCAAGAAAATTGTGTTGAACAGTTTTTTCAAACGTTACATGAAAAGTGTTCTTTCTCCAACACTTTTTCAAATACTTCCAATTTCTTATAAGTTAAGAAGAAGTAAGTTAGAAGTTAAAAGTTTAAAGTATTTAAGAATATGTTTCTAGAAGTTTGAAGCATCTATGTATATGTTTTTGGCTCCAACTTCTAGTTTTTAATTTTTTTTTAGGGGATAATGATCTTTTCACATCAGAATTATGATGATTTTGTACTTACCACTTAAACTTTTTTATTGTAATTGGCCTTTTGAACTACGCGAATTTTTGCAATTTGTCATCTCCAACAAGAATATTTCACTTGAGGAGAGCAATACAACATGAATCTATGTTTTTGATAAGACACAATGTAATTTTCCAGTGGAATTTCCAACTGAGATGACAAAATGCTAAATTTGTATAGTTCATGAGGCAAACTGCAAAAAAAAAAAATTTAATGGTAAAGTGCAAAAATTGACATAATTTAGGTGGGAATTTTTTTTTATCAATAAATGAAAGTTTTTAAGACTAATAAAAGGGAGTTGTTATTTACACTCCCATTGTTATTCACACTCCAAATTTTTATAACAAGACAAAAATATCCCTCCTTATTTCATGTTTACTTACTCTTCTTTTTTTCATTTTTAATATTTTCTAACTTATTTTTATCTTTTTTTTTTTGACATTTTATTCTTGTTTTGTATAATCGTTTATAACAAAGTCAAAAAATTTATCATTTTATTAAATTTCATTAAAATTTTAAAAATAAATAATATGTTAGTTGGGTTATTTATAGAATTAATAACAATAAAATAAGGTATATTGCTATTAATGATTTGTGGAGCATAATTATAAATTATCCTTATATCTTATGAAACGAGTTGACTTTTTAACATTTTATACATAAAAATAATAATTTATAAAATATTAAATTTAGAATGAAAATTATAAATATATAAAATATTTATTATTGTATATCTTAAAACTCAATAAGGACTCCAAAAAATGATGAAGAATTTCACTTTTAAAAAAATTAAAATTCAAAAGATGATAGGTTAAATATGAAAGAAAATGTTAAAACAAAATAAAAGAGTAATAATTTAGCTTGAAGTCATTTGAAAGAAATTAAAAGTAATAAATTAGCAAAAAATTAATAAGTAGGGATATTTTTGTCATATAGTTATAAATTTGGAGTGTGAATAACAACTTAGAAGTGCAAATAATAACTCCCCTAATAAAAGTACTTATTAGCTTTTTGATCTTAGTATTTAGTTGAATTACAAGACCATTATCAAACCCTTTTAGTATTTAGTTAAACTTTTTTTATGTAATCTTTTTGGACCGTAATTATGTATGATATGATTAATCACTAAATAAATAGACTTGTTAAAAAAGAAATAAAAAGTCTCTTACAAAGTACAAACCTGCGAAATTGGAACCGTCTTAGATTTAGGTAATTGCCAAACAGCCCGTAAAATATGCTAAATTCCTACTCTTAAAAAATAATAATTAAATTCTACCCCATTCTTCAGCTCACTGCTTCTCTCCCAGGCTTCAAACCCCAAACCCGTACATCGATTACACCCACACCCGCAACCGCTCGCCGACCGGTGCATTCACCGTTTCCGATTGGCAGTGAAGTAGATGGAACACGGCGACGAAATTGGTGGCGAGCATCAGGAGAAACATGATGATGAGGGAAGACACGATGACGAGGTCGCAATTTCCAATTCAATTATCTGTACTATTTGTTTTTTTTTTCTGTTTGGTTTGAATTACTCCAAGATAGATGCTTTTTTTTTTTCCCTTCTCCGTGTAATTAAACCCTTGCTTGAATTTTAGATGTTGGGTGACAGCGTACTCGGCATAATGACAGCGTTCTTATTTGTTTTATTTGTTATTTGACAATGGAGTGGATGAAGGTGGAGTAATTTTTGTAATTGATTCGTGTTCTGTTTTGGTAATTTTTATTTTTTCTGTAGAAGTCGAAGAATGATGGCACATGTAGTGGAGATACTCTGTCAAACTTTTGCTGTTACTAAACTTATTTTTTTGCAGGAAGCTGTTGCTCGTCTTGAGGAGTTTAAGAAATCAATTGACGCGAAGATGGCTCTGCGCCAGAGTAACTTGAACCTTGAAAGACCTGGTTAGTGTTTATGTTGAGGCAAAATTAAGTTATAGCTTCACATCTTCAGCAGCTTTTCAGAATTAATATATTTTTTACTACTTTTAAATGGCCTCGTAGGCATTTCAAATGCCAAACCATTTTATTTACAGTTGAATGTGTCACTAGCTTATGGATAGAGTATCTAAGGCTTGCTTGTTGAAGTATCTAGAATGCTGAAAACTGATAACATCTCTGATACGAAGTAATGATTTGGCCAGGTTATGTGTTGTTGTATTGTATTTCCTGAATTTCTGCATTCTGGATATTGTAACATCTGGTAGAGATCTTACTTGCTCACATCTATGAGGTATTCCGCATGTATATGTATACAGATTGTAAATCATATATGAAATGTGGATTTTAGCTTTTTAATTGCTATTTGAAGTGCTTTTATATCTCTTAGCTTATTGTGGTCTAATACACCTTTATACTTCAGTGAACTTGTAGATATCAACCTGCTTCTGTAAACACAAACTTTGGCTTTGACACTTATGTTGTGTCATGTGTGTCTTTTCCAGACTCAGGTTTTCTCAGGACATTGGACTCTAGCATCAGGCGGAACACAGCTGTTATTAAAAAATTAAAGCAGATCAATGAAGAGCTGCGAGAAGGTTTAATGGATGAATTGCGAAGTGTCAATTTAAGTAAATTTGTCAGTGAAGCAGTAACTGCCATCTGTGATGCAAAGCTTAAATCTGCAGACATACAACCTGCAGTACAGGTAGCTATTCATTAAGTAGTGTTTTTTACCAATTGATAGTTTTGGAGTTATAATATTTTGTCATGTCTTCTGGAGCCAATTATTCAAAGCTTGTGTCCCCACTGTGCCATGACCTCACAGTGGCTCCTTATGGTAGCAATTAGGACCAACAATGATTTTGACAGTGGTCTCAAGATTATCTTTAAGATCAATTGAAATTCAGAGAGGAATGTACACAATTTCAGTATCTCAATTAGGAAATGATTTGAAATCTGCTATAATGATCCAAAAATAGCTATAGACATTCTTATGTATGCAGTTTAATGGTTCAAAAACTTAACAGTAACGTATCCATGTCCAGACGTCATAGTTTCTATCAGCTCTTTGACGCCTTTACGTTTGTTTTACTTGACTTCCCTGATTCTTATTTGTTTTCCTTTTAATAAAATTCTTTTGGCATCAGATTTGTTCTTTGCTTCATCAAAGATACAAAGACTTTTCTCCCAGTCTCGTTCAAGGTCTATTAAAAGTTTTTCTACCTGGAAAATCTGTGGAGGATTTAGACGCAGACAAAAATTCAAGGGCCATGAAGAAGCGGAGTACTTTGAAGCTTCTTTTGGAACTTTACTTTGTTGGAGTTGTAGAAGATTGCGGCATATTCATTAATATCATTAAGGATCTAACTAGTGCAGAACATTTGAAGGATCGTGATGCAACCCAGACAAATTTGTCCCTTCTTGCTAGTTTTGCTCGACAAGGAAGGTTTCTTCTTGGACTTCCACTAAATGGGCAAGATATTCTTGAAGAGGTATAACTTATATAATTTGTTGTTGATTTTGTGTTACAGCAAATTTTACATTAGTTGGTCTACCTTCTAATGCAAAGGCATCTGGTTAACTGTTGTTTGCTTATTGAATTGGTGCATGTTGTCGCTTCACTGGATCACTATTCAACCAACCCAAGGATGTTTTAATCTGGCTGAAATTACTGTAACATTTCAAGTACCCACGTGATGCTTAAAGATTTGACACTTTCTTTATGCTTACGTGGGACAAAGCTAAAAGCTCTTCAGTATTCCCACTCTCTTGACAATCAGTCTTATGATAAACGATGTGTAGGCCGTTCTATGTTAGGCACATCTTCCCCTCTTCTGAAAAATAAATTTGATTGTTGTGGCTGATCTTTTTCATGGATCTCAGTAAATCACGGTCTATCTTTATCTAATTGTATGAAATGAACAGTATTACTTATATGTTGATACATAAACTATTAGTTAAGTTCATTACTGGCCGAAATTTTGTAAACTATGTTGCTCAAGAGGGTTATCTCTATTGCCACAAGACCACTTGTGTTTGGCTCACAGAGTTTTCTGCACTGACTTTTCAATTGGAATAATTTATGCTTACTTTGGCATTGGGTGTTTTCACAGTTTCTCAAGGGCCTCAATATTACCGCTGATCAGAAAAAATTCTTCCGAAAGGCATTTCAAACTTACTATGATGCTGCCGTGGAACTTCTTCAGGCTGAACATGCTGTAAGGAATTCAGTACCTCTATAAAGTTGGATTTTGGAGTTAAACTCCTATTTGATTTGTTAATTAGTAGAATCTGATCTATTAGGGCCCTAATTATCTCATCCTTCGTCTTTTTAAATCGTAAATGACAGTCACTTCGCCAAATGGAACATGAAAATGCAAAGATACTGAATGCCAAAGGTGAATTGAGTGAGGAAAATGCCACTTCATATGAAAAGCTCCGGAAGTCATATGACCATCTAAGTCGTGGCATCTCATCGTGAGTTAATTGTGAATATGCCCTTGGGACTTCACGGCATTGCATTACTTAAATAATATCTTTAAGATGCTCATTTATTTCCACATGTCATTAATTGTTTGTGTCCTGTACCTCTACATGTTTCTGCAATTCGATAGTTTCTTACCTTTTGTTTTTCCCATGGTTCTGCTAACTCGTTACTGTATTTTCTTCTGTAGTTTAGCTGAAGCTCTTGATATGCAACCTCCCGTGATGCCAGAGGATGGTCATACAACCAGACTCACATCAGGAGAGGAAGTTTTATCTCCTGTTGCTGGAAAAGACTCTTCTGCCCTTGAGGCCCTGTGGGATGACGAAGATACTAGAGCTTTCTACGAATGTCTTCCGGACCTTAGGTGGCTGGTTTATGATTGAATGTTTGTTTTCTTACTTAAATGAAATCATATGGACTGAAATCATTAATGATTTTTCCCGTTTAGAGCATTTGTTCCTGCTGTGTTGCTGGGAGAGGCAGAACCCAAGTCAAATGAACAATCATCAAAGACACAGGAACCACCAACTGTACGTACTACCTTAACCTTTATTTTACTTATCCACTAGTTGTTTGTTTAACATTTCAAGTCACCTGTTGACTACTTGACTACCTCTTCAGTGCTTCCCGTGAGAAGAAGTTATCTTTATGACAACTATTAATTATTGTACTGATCATCTGGTGTTTGGTACTTCACTCCATAGTGAGAACTGAGCAAGCTTCACCGAGAATATATTGAGGAATATCACTTTTATGCTTCTCACATAACTGTCACTTTTATGTTGCATGAGGGGGAAGGGGGTTAATGCCTTTAAAATTCTATCTGAAGATATGTGCAATCTGATCAAGATATACTCTTGTTGATATGGTGTGGGCTTTGAAAAGTATATCTTTCTGACATTGTTACCTTACCAAGATGATAAACTATTATTTCTATATGACATCCCTGTGATCCTATGTGATGAGATGCATAAGATGTTTTTGACTTAATATAAAAGGGTTTCCTACTTTGAGTTTCCCATTGCTTTGCTGTGCTGTTTCTTTATAATGTAATGATTAGATTTTATTGTTTGAAATATGTACTGTCTGCTGACATGGATAATTTCTTTGAAGGATGCGGCTCCTGAATCTGACAAAGGTCAGACAGCTACACAAGAAAATTCTGAGGTTTCTGCTGATTCTGGAATTGTACCAGAGGATAAAGATGGCAAAGACAAGGATAAAGAAGACAAGGACAAAGAGAAGGCCAAAGACTCTGACAAAGAGAAGGGGAAAGAGAAGGATAAAACTAAAGGTATTGATGGAACAAATCTTGAAGCTTTGCTGCATAGGCTTCCGAGCTGTGTGAGCCGTGACCTGATCGACCAGCTGACCGTAATGTTCATTTATCTCATTCAAGCTTCGTGTTATTTCTGTTAAGACATTTTTTCCAGAAATAGATGTTGTGATGAAGCTCTTATTTAACCCATTAATTTTCAGGTGGAATTTTGCTATTTGAATTCAAAGTCCAGTAGGAAAAAGCTTGTGAGAGCTTTGTTCAATGTTCCAAGGACATCTCTGGAGCTGTTGGCATACTATTCGCGCATGGTTGCCACACTGTCAACTTGTATGAAAGATGTATCAACCATGCTCTTACAGTTGTTGGAGGACGAATTCAACACTTTAACAAATAAGAAGGTGAGTGTTGCAGATACACATGCATTAGTTTTGAACTACAATCTATTCATGTTAGATAAATATTATTTGTTGCACTGGTGCAGGATCAAATGAATATTGAAACAAAAATTAGGAACATCCGGTTTATTGGAGAACTTTGCAAGTTCAAAATTGCCCCAGCTGGCCTGGTTTTTAGCTGTCTAAAGGTATAAAGCAAGTATATCATGTATGCATGTTTCTTTTTCTAATTCTGTGATATCACATACCAGAGTTATGCTTTTAGTGGTGTTCAGGGAGCTTATATTCTTCAAACAGTTGTTTGACCTGTTTGCTACGAATTCTTCTCTCCCATGATTTAGGACATGACACATATTTGATTCTAATTTTGTTGAATGACACATTCAACTTCTCACTTTCCTTTTGTTCTTTTTCTGAAGTAATATATTCGAGGGCGAATTACATGTAGTACCCCTGAGGTTTGCCCTAATTGTGACTTAGTCCTCTATTTTCAGTAGTTATAAATCATTCTCTGATATTTCAGTTTATTACAAAAACTCCCTGAAACTATACAACATGAAGCCAAAAATGCAAATATTCAGCCTATTTAAGAAAGTTTGTCTTAAAGTGAACTGCCAGGGAGTTTTTTGTAATTTCTGAAAACAGAGAGACTAAATTGTAATTAGCTCAAACCTCAGGGGTAGTAGTTGTAAATCTCCCTATATTCCATTTTGACATGTTTCAAATTTCTCTTAACGGTAGGCATGTTTGCCAACTAAATTGGTAGGTAACTATAGACAGGCAGCATTTTATTTTCTAGTATCTGACAGTTTTCCTCGATTTCAGGCTTGTCTAGATGATTTCACTCACCATAATATTGATGTTGCTTGCAACCTCCTTGAGACATGTGGTCGCTTTCTGTACCGCTCCCCTGAGACCACTGTACGCATGTCAAACATGTTAGAGATATTAATGCGATTAAAAAATGTCAAAAATTTAGATCCCCGTCAAAGTACCTTAGTGGAAAATGCTTATTACTTGTGTAAACCACCAGAAAGATCTGCAAGAGTCTCCAAAGTTCGTCCTCCATTGCATCAGGTTGTTATACCGTGCATGATCTCTTATGATTTGCCCTATTTTTTAGGGCGATTTACTTCTATTACCCCTGAAGTTAGGTGAAATTACAAATCGATCCCTCTAGTTAGACAAGTTACCACATGGTCCCTAATGTTTCAATAAATGTTTAGATCATCCGAAAATACCCCCATCGGAAACCCTAAGTGGTGGAAGATTTACACATTTATTGAAAACCTCAGGGACTATACAATAATTTCTCAAACTAGAGAGATTGTTTTGTAAATTAACCTAACGTCAAGGTACCTAGATGTACTTCTCCTATATTTTATGTATAAGTGTTTTAACCCTGTATATGTTGTATTATTCCACAGTATATTAGGAAACTACTTTTCTCAGATCTTGATAAGTCTTCCATCGAGCACGTGTTGCGACAGTTACGTAAGCTACCTTGGAATGAATGCGAACCATACCTTTTGAAGTGTTTCTTGAAGGTTCATAAGGGAAAATATGGTCAGATTCATTTGATTGCCTCACTTACTGCTGGTCTGAGTCGCTATCATGATGAATTTGCAGTTGCTGTTGTCGATGAGGTTAGTACTCTAAATCAGATTCTGATTGGCGAAATGGTTTGCATTTTAACTTCAAATTTATGCAGATTGGTTGTGAACTATTAGGTTAAATGGAAAAAAGATACAATGAGATAGTATCTTACATATTGCCTTGATCTGTTTTGGCATATCCTTCATATTTGAGGCTCGGTATATTGAATTTTGCTTTAATGGAAGTCTTTCTTAGTTTGGCATCCTGTTGATTGTTTTCATGTACTTTCTCCTTAATGCGGAAATGTACCATAGGTTAATTGTGGAGAAACAGGAAAACTTTGGCTGAAGACATTTTGGTTTGGGTTGACGAACATCATACTGAAATATGCAATTCTGTGTTTCCTATTCAGGTTTTAGAGGGAATCAGAGTAGGATTAGAGCTGAATGACTATGGAATGCAGCAACAACAGGTCGCATACATGCGTTTCTTGGGCGAACTATACAATTATGAACTTGTAGATTCTTCTGTTATTTTCGATACCCTTTATTTGATTCTTGCTTTTGGCCATGGGACGACAGAGGTATGGATCTATGACTTTCTATGATAAATTAGTATTTCCAGATTTTGAGCAATATTGAGGAGATGCTTTTTTTTATCATGATATAGCAAGATACGTTGGACCCTCCAGAGGACTGTTTCCGTATCAGAATGGTTATCATACTTCTTGAGACATGTGGGCATTATTTTGGTAGAGGTTCATCAAAGAGGAAACTTGATCGGTTCTTGATTCATTTCCAAAGGTACATACTGAGCAAAGGTGCCCTTCCGTTGGACATTGAGTTTGATTTGCAGGTCAGTATCTTTACTTGTATTATTTCATTGTTTTTATTTTATTAAGAGGGTGTTTGACGCAGCTTATAAGGTTCTAGAAGCTTATAAGCACCTAAAAGTGTGGGGCAAATATTCTATTGAAAGAGCCTTGTAAGATGTTAAAATAAGTTGTTAGGAGCTTAAGCTCCTCTTAAATAAGTTGTGACTTGCTAACTTTATTTTAAGATCTCTAGGCATTCTTCTACTTTTGGACCATATTAATTACACAATTACCATTAGTAACATCTTATAAGCTCATGATCATATTATTATTCAAACACTCTGAGATCTTTTATCGTATTATAAGCTCCAAAACATCTTATAATATTTGAGAGCTTATAAGATCTTTAAAATAAGCTTAGCCAAACACACTCTAAAGCTTCAACTGTTTATTCAATTGAATTGAATTTTGGGATATAACAATAAATGAGTTTAAGACATTCTAGAAGAACCTTATTTATTTTTATAGATTTTTTCTGTGGATTATAACCTCTTATCTGAGCTTACGAATGGAAATCATTCAGGACTTATTTGTTGAATTGAGACCAAACATGATCCGATACTCATCATACGAAGAGGTCAGTGCTGCTCTAATTGAACTCGAAGAGCTCGAGCGCAGAGTTACAACAGAGAAGGCTCATAACGACTCAGAGAAACGCCATAGTAGGACGAGCTCTGGCAATGTATCTGTGAATGGACAAAATCTTGCAAATGGCGTAGAGGAACATGGTGAATTGCATGAAGATAATGCTGGGGAGAGTAATAGCGACTCTGGGAGTGGCACGATTGATCACATTGATCGTGATGATGAAGAAACAGATGGAGAAAATCAAGATGAGGAAAGTGAAGATGATTATGAAGACGGACCTGGTTCGGATGAAGATGATGAGGTACATGTTAGGCAGAAGGTGGCTGAGGTTGACCCTCAGGAGGCGGCTGATTTTGACCGAGAATTGCGGGCCCTAATGCAGGCAAGATTTTCACACTTGTTTCTTCTCTAATCTATATTATTATATTAGGATTTATTACATTTAGAACTCCCAAGGATTGGCGAAATTACATATTAGTCCGCAACATTTGGGAAATTATAGATTAGCCCCCACTATTTTCTCATGTATCAAAAGAATCTGATGCTTTTTTGGTTTTTCAAAATTTCAACTATTTCGGTTTTTTTAAAGAAACTTTAGGACAGGGGCATTTCTGTTCTTTAAACTGCCGTTAGGCCTTACATTTAGAACCAAAATGTGGGGGAGTTATTCTGTAATTCCCTCAGGGGGTCGAAATATTGTTAACCCATTATATAATTGAAGTGGGCCTTTTAACAACTTGCTTACACTTGTTTGGTTCTAAAATTTGTTTGTTTGCTTACCATGGAAAAGAAAAGTAAAGAAAAAGAAAACCAAAATCCTCAACTTGTTAGGTGGTGAAGAAAAATGATGGTGAAAATTTTCTTACATTGAGAAGACATGGTGAAAGAATTGACCACGGACTAGCATAAAACTGATTAGTGGGAATGAATTGAGGATGGATTAAAATAGAAATAAGCTAGATGCCGGAAGCATCCGATGACCAACTATTATCTTCAGCTTCTAGGCTATTTTCATAAGTAAGTGAATGTTTGTTTAGAGTAGAAAAAAGTTCTCAAACTTTTTACCCCAGACTCAAACTATTTTTTTTGGAACTGTTACTTCTTTTTCCAAGCACTCCTCACTTTTACTACCCAAACTGCTTACAGCTTTGGCTTCTCCAAAAGCAAAAGCTCTTGACAACACCCACTAACAGAAATCATATCAAAAATCTGCAGGAAAGCTTGGATTCAAGAAAGTTAGAATTACGGTCACGCCCAACAATCAACATGACTATCCCAATGAACATGTTTGAGGGCTCCGTCAAGGACCACCACGGAAGAGGAGCCGAAGGTGAAAGTGGTGACGAAACCACAGATGACGGGAATGGAGCAACTAAAGAAATCAAGGTGAAGGTACTTGTAAAACGTGGCAACAAGCAACAAACGAAGCAGATGTACATTCCTCGTGATTGCTCTCTCGTGCAGAGCACGAAACAGAAAGAAGCAGCTGAGCTTGAAGAGAAGCAAGACATAAAGCGTCTTGTTCTGGAATATAATGATAGAGAAGAGGAGGAATTGAATGGAGGGACACAGCCATTAAACTGGACTCAAAGTGGAGGCAGAGTTTCAAACAGGGGACATACTTGGGATGGTGGACATCACAGAGGTGGTGGATCTCGTCATAGACATATTAATCATTCGGGTGCTGGATTTTACTATGGCAGGAGAAGATAATTATTCAACAAGTGAACAATTTCCCGAGATTTGAAATCATGTAAGCTCTTATTAAAGTCGGTTTAGCATCCATTTAAGAGGGTGTTTGGCTGAGAGCTTATAAGCTCTTCTAAACAGGTTATAGGTAATGTTTACATACTCTAAACACTTTTCTGCTTTTGACTTTTTTCAGCACTTAGGTTTTCAAACACACTCAACTTTTACTTAATTTAAGCAGGACTAAGCTAGAAGCTTGAAGCGCCTAATGACCTGCTTTTTGTTTCAACTTCTAGCTTGTAGTTTTTTTTTAGTAAATAAATGGAAGTTTCTTGAGAGTTGGAAAAGTGCTTCATAACTTTGTTTTTTCTCCAAACATTTGACTACTGTTTTTTGTGCTTTTCACTTCTTTTTTCCAAACATCCCTGCTTTAACTACTCCACTTTTTCACAGCTTTGGCTGATGTTTTAGCTTCTCCAAAAGAAGGAGAGTTTGCAAACACCCCCATATGCTATCTAGGAGCTTATAAGCACTCAAAAAAATGTGGCAAATTTTCTGTAAAAGAGCTAAAAAGATGTTAAAATAAGAGGGTGTTTGGCTGAGCTTATAAGCTCCTCCTCCTAAATAAGTTGGGGAATGCCAACTTATTTTTAACATCTCAATACCTTCCTCTATCTTTTGACCATATAAATTACACAATTGTTGTTGCTGACATCTTATAAGATGATGATCTTATTTTTATCCGGACACTTTGAGATATTATTTTAAGATCAACCATCTTATAAGCTCCAAAAACATCTCATAAGCTTTTTAAAATCAGCTTAACCAAACACCCTCTTAATAGCCATTTAAGTTGGCAATTTGTCTTCTGATGACGAAGTGCTCATTGAGCTTGTGTAACTCTAGAACTAACATGTGTTTGCACTGTTAATAGGTGACGGGATATAGCAGGAGAAGATAAATTTTACACTAAGTGAATACAATTTCGAGAGAATTGGAGTTACACAAGCTATTTTCTGAGTTGGGAATTGTCTTCAAATGAAGAAATGCTCTTTAGGACTTATCTTTGTGTTCATATTGTTAATAGGTTATGGGATATGAATATCGTCGTTGCTGTGGGGAGGTAGGTTTCGATAGGAAGATGTTAATATGGATTGTACGAGAGAAAATGTGTCGGCAATTATCCTGTTATTGGTATTTAATCCTGCTTGGTTTACTTGGAAGAAATGTAGTATTGTATGGCTTATGATATGTTATACAGAAATTTCATGCTGGTATAGTAGCTATATGTTCACGTATATGATGTTTAACCAATTCGTTGGGTTAAAGGAAACATACTCTTGAGAGTTTAATGTAAAGTAGTGAGCACGTTTAAACTTGAATTTTAAAATGGGGATTATTACACTCAACATATTCTGAGTTTTAGTTTAATTATGTAAGTACATTTTGAGGTTTAGGAAATTAAAAAGAAACATATCATGTGCTCTAATTGTCGATAGAAAATTTTCGAAATCCTAATAAAAAATGTGACTTGTCCCTTTCGTCTTCGAGTTTTCTATTAAAAAGTAAATGAATAAGAAGTTCATTAAAAAAAAGTATTATGGTGAAGTCATTAAATTCACCCAACAACTGAAATGAAATGATGTGACGAAAATTCTCAGACAAAATACGATTTTGTAATTTTTCGAATCTCAAGTATGTTCAAATAATTATGCTAGATCTTTTTCAACTAAAGTGATTCGCGCTCGATTCAGTTTGAACTTTGAACATTAGCTTGAAATAGAATTTTATTTAATAAAAAACGAAAGTTGATTTTGATTTTTTTTTTAACCTTATGTTCAATTTGTTAAGACATAAATTCTAAGCACATATATCTGTTTCATCATTTGGCATTGAAACTTTGTACTCCAAATGTATACACAGGTGGATTTATATGTAATGTGAGAACTGAGAACCACTATCTAAACCTACAAATTGCATAAACAGCTAACTGTTAATCTTAATCAGTATCTGTCTTAAATAGTTACTTCTGAATTCTGCTGTCAAATTTGGCATCAATAGTAAGAGATGCTGTAAAGGAGCTTCCTGCGGTTCTCTCTCTCGAAATTTATGATGATATCGTCGATACACTCCTCCCAATTTTCAGTTCTGTCGAGCTGCATACAGTTCGTAAACAGTGAGCCATCAGAAACTATATTGTCGATTTATTGTTCGTCAAACCAGAAAAAGAAATATATTACCTCTTGACACAATTGTAAAGCTTGTCGACCACCAATTGCTGCTTCCTCGTGGTTATCTTTTACTTCCAAGTTGATAACTAAAACAGGCTTCAAAAGAACATGGTTCCGGTTATGAAGATCTGCACCCATACAACATTGTACTGGTCATATAAGGTAGTGTTTGCAAACTCTTAAAATATGCACTTTTGTGCTTTCGGCTTTTTTCAGTTTGGGAGTGTTTAGACAAACCAACTTCTGCTTATTTTAAGCTGAATTAAGCTGGAAGCACTGAAGGACCAACTCTTAGCTACAACTTCTAGCTTCTAGGTTATTTTCATAAATAAGCGGAATTTGGTAACTCTCAACTTCTCTTTTCCCACACTTGATATACTGTTTTTTTGGGAACTTTTCACTTCTTTATCCAAACACTCCTTACATTTACTATTCCAACTTTTTACAACTTGAGCTTCTACTTTAGGTTCTATAAAAGCAAAAGCTTTTACAAGCATTCGATAAATGAAAGGAATTATAACTATTGAAATATGAGCAAATAAGAACTACTCAATTGCAAGAAGATTTAGCCTTAAGCCCCCTGCTCTTGTGTATTTTACGTGTTCTCACATATCAAATACATAAATTCCTTAATGCTAAACAAACACAGCCTAAATATGTGTTCGCATGGGCAAATATGAAAATATATACAGTAACTTCACAATTATAACAGGACTAAAGAAAGAGATTATGTTGATAGACATACAAACCTTCAACGACCATGTCAAAAACTTTTTCTTCAAATGTAAGTACCGCATCAAAGGTACCATCAGCTGCATTTTCTTGCCAACGCTGCGGAGCAGTTTTTACAGATACATTCCTCTTTAACATTGGTATTATGCCATTTCGCCGGTACCTATATATATATATAATTGCAACTTGTGATGAGGAATTACTTAATCTATTAGCAAAACCAAAACTCACATTATACTACCAACGCAACATAATTCACAGCTTGTATTCCGGGACTGGGATAAGTTAAAACCAAACACTTGCTGACCTTAATCAAATCAATGGCAGATTTGAAGTCCCGTTAACAATCTATTCTAGTTTCTATCTACAGGGGCTATGTTTAGAAGAATTATCCTCTGAGATTGAGATTTCAATTCATCCATTCTAGGAAATACTACAATTTTACTGAAAGTCTTGATATGCTTAAATTGCGATCTTTTTAAAACTAACATCAGTTTCTAACACACATAGGATTAATTTGTCAAAGAGTGAAATTAAAACAGCATACATTATTTATTAAAACTTTGTTAAAAGGTAAAACCAAGCAAAATAATGCCCTAGCTTACCAAATTTACAAAATTTCCAAAATTTTAACAGTAAGCCTTTACTAATTCAACTGATATCAGCAAAAAATTCTGATCTTACAATTCGGGGTCTTTACGACGGAGGTCATCCAGCATCTGCTTGTACGGTGTACCAAAATCGTAGACGTTGGGTTCTCTGAGGGAAGGACCAGGGAGCTTAACGTGTTGCCCAGTGCCATAGGATGCCACGTCGAACCCTTCTCTCTTCAACACAGCGTGTGCCTCCATGCTCCGATTCTGATTCGACGAGCAAACCATTGCGTACCGAAGCTTCATCTCTACGCTCACAATTAAGCGCGAGATTAACAAATTAATCTATTGGTTTTGAGAAATTGAAGAAGAAAATCCCAGAAATTGCTGCGTCGTCACTTCGAGCAGTAGAAGCTAAGAGAGAGAGAGAGCAATATATGCTAACATGGGCTTTATTTGATATGATATAAACAGACCGGCCCAATTATTTTTTGATTAACTAAAAATATCGGCCCAGTGGCTTTGTTTGATGTAATCTACGAAACACGAAAACGGATACAATGATACGAATTTTTCTCGATATTTTATACTCGAAAAATATTCAACACGATATGATAGGTGAAATTTTTTAAAATATCCGTGCATCATAGATAGTAATATTCTATTTATATATATTGTTTGAAAAGTGAAAAAGCTAATATTAATTGTATCATAATCATTGCTTAAACTCTTATTAAGATGGTAAATTCTTTAAATAATTAATTATTTTTAGAAACTACGATCGTACTTTATAGCAAAAACCAAAAGAGGATTGGGAAACGTAGATATATTTTTTTTTTTTTTGAATTTACCATTTTTCAATTATTTTCCAAGTTTTCTATATAAGTATATGTATTATTCTAAAATTTGTCGTGTACTTTCTCGTCTTCTTAAATAAATATAGCTTAATTTATTTTGTGTAGAACACTAAGTTAAGATCACACAAAAAGAATTTTATGATCTTCACTAAATTTAGCTGAATTTGAAGTAATTAAAAGTGCATAAATTTATATTTATTATTATATTATTAGTTGGAGTTGAAACATATCATATGTGTTAAATTTCATAACATAATAAATAAATATATTGCAATAAAGACTACATCATGATTCAAATCAAAATCTAGCATTGGCAAACTCTACTAATGGAAAATTCTAGTCCGAGCTAACGAATAATATTATGCCACGTGGAAAATCAGTTTTTAATAATAATATATACGGTTAAACGATATGGTAAAAGCAAATATTTTTGGCAAGAGTCCCATATAGTTAGCCAAGTTGAGATTTTTTTTTCATCTATTCGTAAACGGTAAATCACATATTCTTCAATCTTCTTTTCAATGGAAGATAAAGATACCCTTTCATGTCTGAAGCGAACCATATTTTTTTCACCCTTGACAAATCTATTGAATTTTTCCGTAAAATATTTGTTATCATCAAGATATATAAGACTGAGACAGAGATATGTTGTTCGCCAAAAAATTTACACGACAGGTAAAACTTAACCAATGGTGAGCCATAACAATTTAGAGTTATCAAAAAGTATAACAGAAGATCAATTTTATCATAGTTGCACTTGTGGAAAAAAAAATTATTCACTCGTGGAAGATACAATTATCGCAGTGTTTGTAGTCAATTACTTGTAGAAATATGCAGAAGAAACATTTATTCAGTGGTGCAATTTAATTTTCTTGCTTAGAACGGTGCCTGGAATCTTAAATTGATTGAGATAAATCTTTTAATTGATTCAGACAATTTATATATCTTGAATTCTCGACAAGAAAGAACGCAGAACACGGCAGAATAATAGAATATGGATTAGCAGGAATGGAAAACTCT
Source organism: Verbena officinalis (assembly GCA_958496215.1). Classification (NCBI taxonomy): domain Eukaryota; kingdom Viridiplantae; phylum Streptophyta; class Magnoliopsida; order Lamiales; family Verbenaceae; genus Verbena; species Verbena officinalis. Next base: position 7,992,581 of record OY292385.1, read on the forward strand.
AATTATGTAGATCCTATTAATTAACTATGGTTTGATTTGGTTATAGAAAAGAAAGATTTTTTATCATTTACAAAAAGGAATAAAGTTTTTAATTAAAAATCAATTTCCACATGGCATAATATTATTATCCTCTGCGAAGACCGCTCCGTCGAAGTTTAGCTTTATCATTCCATCCAAAGCATCCCCTTAGTCTCGAAATAATTGAATTACGATCTTCGATAAAAAAACAATTCATCGAGTAAGCCGGTATTAGGGAAGAGAAATTACAAATTATTCAAATTAGCCCCCACAGCTGCTTAAAGGGCAAACAAAAATTTACTAAAATTCTTCAAAGAAATTATATGTAATCCCTTTAATTAGACGTTTTAAGATTAGTTTAAACGTCATCGCATACACCTCGCTAAGCCACACTCTCTGTTACGCTATATATAAATTCCCTCTCTAGCTCTCTCTCTATATATATATCTTCAATCACATCTGCAAAAATATCAGAAAAACAAAAAAACATATATTAACTGTTTCGTGTTTCTCCATGTTTTTATGATCTTTTTTGAATAAATTTTTAAGATAAATAAATAAAATTTCGTTAATTGTCAGTCAGAGAGCTATATATACATATAGCGATGACGTTTAATGGAAAAAATAATAAGTTTTCCATGGTTCAGTTGGGCCTCTGGCTGACCATTATCTCATTAATGTTTTTGAATAAGATTTGTGCAGAGCTTCAGAGATTTGAACATCCCTCAAGAGGTGATGGAACATTAAGGTTTTTGGTCATTGGAGATTGGGGAAGAAAGGGAGAATATAACCAATCCCATGTCGCTTTCCAGGTAACATTTCTAAATTTTAAATCATGTTGTGTCGTGTTGTGTCAGACATTTTTCTTATACAAAATATTGATACAAATTTGTATTGTCGTATCCGTGTCTGTGTATGATATTTGGTCAGAGTAAAAATATAAATAAATCGAGTCGAGCGATTTTTTATTTTTTATTGGGGGAATAACATCTACAATATGTTTGAGAAATACTTTAATTATAATTCAATCTCTCTATTTTTAGAAATTAAAAAAAAATCTTGACATTTCAATTTATTAAAAAAGAAAGAATTGTTGAAACTATACAATAAGACAAAGAATGCAAATAATCACCCTATTTCAGTAAATATGTTGCATTGACGTGAAATGTGAGGAAATCTTTTGTAATTTCTAAAAATATAAAAGCATATAAAATTAGTTTTCAATTATCTTTATTATGTATGTAATATTTATTAATTAGTTGATTTAATGAGTTAATATCTATAATGCACGAACATTTCCAAAAATCATATCTTGTCATGTTGTATCGAAAAAATTTCTTGTTATTAATGAGTTAATATCTATAATGCACGAACACTTCCAAAAATCATATCTTATCATGCTGTATCGAAAAAAATTATTGTTATCATGTGAGTATCACTATGTACGTGTTTCATAAAATATGTGATTTGGATGATTTGCAGATGGGAAGAGTTGGAGAAGAACTAGATATAGATTTTGTACTTTCAACAGGTGACAACTTTTATGACAATGGCTTGCAAGGAGAAGCTGATCCAGCTTTTATAGAATCATTTACCAAAATTTATACATCTAGAAGCCTCCAAAAGCAGTGGTATAGTGGTAATTATTCGCCCCCTAAACAAATAAAAATCATAATTTCATTATTAAATTAATCAATTTCTTAATTTTATTTTTAATTTCTCCATGCAGTTTTAGGTAACCACGATTACAGGGGTAATGTTCAGGCACAATTGAGCCCTGCACTTAGGAAACTTGATAGTAGATGGCTTTGCTTGAGGTCTTTTATAGTAAATGCAGGTGAATTTTATTTATAAATATTATTATTAAAAAATTGCTATAATTTATTTTTTTAATTATATTCAATATTTTCATTTTGTTTCTATAATTAATTACTTTTTTCTTTTTATTTTCGATAATTAACAGATCTTGCAGAGATATTTATGCTGGATACCACTCCTTTTATCGATGACTATTTTAATTATCCAGAAGATCATGTATATGATTGGCGTGAAGTTTTCCCTAATACCAAGAGCTACACCACTAATATATTAAGGGTATTTTTTTTAAAATTAATAACTGAACAGAAACGAAACATATTTGGTACAGTTAATTTGGTTCTGTTTTCTCGATTTCGGTCGATTTTCTCGGCCATGATTTTTTATGCACAACCATATATAGAAAGAGAGAATGAATTATTATTTTAAATTATTATTTATAGGATCTTGAATTAGCTTTGAAACAATCAAAGGCAAAATGGAAATTTGTGTTGGGTCATCACTCCATCCGAAGTGTAGGTCACCATGGTGATACCCCAGTTCTTGTGGAAAACCTTCTTCCAATTCTCCGGGTATAAAATTTATAATTATTAAAGTATTATTTTTATTTTTTCTTAAAATTTTTTAGTTAGACATTAAAACCCAATATTGTTTCCATTTAGGCCTATGATGTCGATTTCTACGTGAACGGCCATGATCACTGCCTCGAACATATTCGTGACGATAAAAGGTAAGAATACTTATGTTAATTATTTGCAAAGTTTAGAAAAAATAAAAGTATATATTTGCTTATATTTAAAAAAAATAAATAGAGAATGTTTCGTTTTGCATGGCTTAAAATAAAGAGTCAGTTACGAATATCCCTCAAGATTTACCATGCTTACAAATAATACATTGAAATCTTGAAACATTGCGAAAACTCCCCCCTAAAACTAATGGAAAATCGTTAACAATCGTTGTCTCAGGGGAATATTCGTAATATTTCAAGATGTTTTCACAAAAAGACATAATCTTAAACGGGGTTTCTTCCCTAGGTATTTGGGATAATTTACATTCTTATAGAAACATTATGGACTATATGATAATTTCTCAAATACGAAGAATGGGTTAATAATACACCAAACTTCAATGTACTTGAATGTAATTCACACCAAATTAAAACCGTTTCTGCATTTTTATTTTTATTTTCCGAAAACACTCTGAATTTTCAGAACTCCAACTTTTTACGACTTTAACTCCAATTTATTTTACAGTCCACTTCAATTCATGGTGAGTGGAGCTGGATCAAAGGCATGGAGAGGAGACATAAAGGAATTGAGTAAAGATAAGCTAAAATTTGTTCATGATGGCCAAGGATTTATGTCTGTTGTGTTGACACCAACTGATGTGGAGATTGTGTTTTATGATGTTTATGGAAGAGTTCTGCACAGATGGGGAAGATCCAAGCAGCTTCACTCAGATATGTAAATATATATTTACATAATTTTTGAGTATATTTCTTATCCTCAAATTAAAATAAGTGTAAATAAATAAAGGTTTAATTAAAACTTATTTATTATTTTTTGTAAATTTAGTGGTAAATAGTTATTGTAGAAAACAGGCTACAATTCAACAATCAGTATAGAGATAGGCTAAGACTTGAAATGTGGTGCAAGAGTGAAGACTTTGCCCCTTGAGGTTTTTTAGTTTTTATTTTTTATTTTATTATGTATTTTTGTTAGAAATTGAATTATTTATAAACTTCAATTGATCTATTGGGCTCCAAAAGAATGGACCGAGATTATTTTAAATAAATTTTCAATTTTATATTCTTTAGACTATCAATAGGCCCAATGGGCTATAAATTTGGTTTTCCCGATGTCTCCTAACGGGCCAACTTATCCAATGAATATATATATTTTCTTTTTAGTTCCCCACCTGGTCTTCTCCGAACTCGATTACTGTAAATGTCCAATTAAAAACGACTCTTCTAATTTTGAAGGCAGAAATACATATTCTACTATACAACGCTGTAAATAAGTCAAGATTGATTGTTTGTCTTATTTTGTATGATTTTGAAGTGCTAATAGTCAATATTATAGACTATGCACGAACAAAAGTTATAATATGGTGACAAAAAGTAGAAAGAAAAAATCGAACAAAGGTATAATGTAGTTACTAATACTTCAAAACACGTATAGAAATTAGGGAATATTTGAAAGACCGTTATACTGCTTTATTAAAATTCTCTTGAAAATGTCATTATTAAAGTTATTATCAAAATTAAAAGCTTCACAATGATTATCACTTTCATAATTCACGTAACAGTAAGCAATAAAATAGTGTAAATAATATATCATACAAGAATAAAAATGCAGAGGTTTGAGTGATGATAGGTGATTGTGTCTCCATACCATTCAAATGATATCCTTATACCCAAAAAAGGACAACAACCACCCTAACTGCCAGGAGGTAGTTTCGAATTTTCAAGAGATTTGTGGGCTAATTGTTAGGTAATTGGGTGAGGAAATTGTGAGATAAGGTGCGGAGTCCACCTTGACCTCAAATATTCCCTGTTGGGCCAAGTGAGCCGACATCCTAATGGGTTGTGGGTCGTCCAGCCAGCCAATACCTTGGGTTATGTAATACTCAAAAAGAACTCAACTTTCGATTTCTTTATCGGTTCGGTCATCTTATTTTATGGACTGATATAATATGATATAATATACACATCGACCATAATCATGAAATGAGCCTAGCTGAATTTAACTAGTATCAAACCTATTTTTCAATTTTGTTGACCCTTTTTACAAGTTTATCAAAATATTAAATACTATATTGTTATTTCTCAAATTAGAGAGAGTAAATCCTAAATACCAAATTGAGGATAGTTAGATGTAAAACACCTTATTTATGGGATTAATGGTATATGCCCAAAACATTAGGACAATTGTGTACACTGCTCCTAACTTCTTGTAATGTGCGATTTTCTCACAACCTTTTCAATTCATGTGTTTATATCCCTCAAATTATCCCGTACAAATCAAAGAAAATAATTCGTCCGAACTATTTTTGCAACGTATTTCTTCGATTTCCAAGACCATAAATTACCTACCTAATACTTTATAATTGTTGGAGTTAAACTAAAATAAGGTCCTAATCCTTTAAAATATTATGAATAATGTAATATCTATATTTTAGATGGCTAAATTAAACATATTCTCAATTACAAAGTAACTTTTTGGACATTACCTAAACAAATCGGATAGGCAGATAAGAAATTAAAAATTAATAGGGCATAGTTGAGTGAAATAGATTCTTCCACCTTTAACTGACTCTCGGTATGGATGAACAACTTTAAATTTCTTGACCATCTATTACACTTAAAATCTATTACATAATTCCCCTTCCCCTTAGAGTAACTCCATTTAGTCTCCCACTTTTTTGGTCTGTCAATTTCTTTTTTATTTTTTTAATTTTTGAAAATTCTTATCACTTCACGTTCTTTTATTATCTCTTCTTTATTCTTTTCTCTTTCTCTCTCCTATTCCTTATCTTTAAATTTCTCAATAGTTTAAATTTTTTACTTATTTAATTATAAAAATTACTTTCTAATATTCCATAAGTTTTATAAATATAAAAAAAGAAGTTTTGTAAATATATTAAAAATAATTAATATTATCATAAATAAATTTTTAAATAATATTTATAAATTTATGCTATCTAGATTTATATATTATTAATAATATTTTAATTGTATATTGCACACGTATTAAGTGTGTCATATTTACTAATATTTATAATTTAACAAAGTGACTAATCCCTATAACTGAGCGTAAATGCTCAGTAAAAAAAGCAGATAAAAAACAGTAATCTGTTGACTGGCCAAAATGTTTGGACATTTAAGGGGATAAAACCTAAATAATTCAATAGTCAAAACTTTTGAAAATTCACAATTCAACCTAAAATTTCATCAATTTTTGCTCAAAGACCTCCCATATAAATGATCTTATCCCTTTATCCTAATTCCTAAACCACATATTGAAGTTAAATACTCGTGCTAAACTTTTATACTAAATTTAGGACATAAATTAAATTTCCAAAATCAGTCAATCACACACGTGTTACTCTTAAACCTCGGCGACGACCGCCCCCAACATAAAATAGCTCCGCACGTGTCCGTTACGCACTCGTCGGTATCGAGAAATTACCAAAAAAGCATAGACTCAGCGCCGCATATACCCACGCGTGGGACCCACTACTCGCCACGTGGCACCCTATCGACCATCATCTCGGTTGAAGCTTTTTGTCCGTATTTCTATCATTCCTTTTTTATATGCCCGGCCGTCTCCGAAGAGAAAGCAATTACGCAACGATTCTCTCTCTCTCTCTCTCGAACAAAATTTCCCATTTTATTTTCTGTTCTTTTTCCAATATTTATGAACTTATATATGCACATTTTTTCGGGTTAAAATTTGAGGAATATTTAGGAAAAAGAAGGGATTTTTCTTCGAGAATTAGCGGATTTTTCTGCAAAATTTTCTGAGTCAGAAACTGTATACCTTGGGAAGAGAAAGAGAAGATTAAAATTTTGTTAAAACAATTTCTACCCCTTCTTTTTTTCCCAATTTTTCTGGTTTATACTTTGCTCTGCATTTCATTAATCGACCCTGTTTTCAAGCCCAGAATCGACGGAACTTGAAAACCCAGATTTGAAATTCAGCGTCAATTGTATAAACAGAAAGTTTCTATTTTTTTTTCTTACCTCTCCATCAAGACTGGAATTTTTTTTTTCGGTCAGATAATATTCGTGGGTCATCACTAGATTGACAAATTAAAGCTCCATTAATGGCGAGCAGAGGAAACGATCCGGCCGCCGTAATGCTGACGTCAGGGGCCAGCGGCAGAATTAACGCTTTGTTTTCGTTGTTTTCTCTGCGCGTTTTGAGGAGTTTATGTCTTCTGATCAACGCATTTTTCTTGGTTTTGGTGCTGCCGTTCCGCGGGCGGCGGCGATACGTAGCTCCTCCGGAGACAGCGGAGAAATGCGGCGGTGGGAGAGAGGAGAAGCCTTCGGCAACGCCTGGAAAGGTTGTTAGGGTTCCGGCGTCTATGGTGCCGAGGAGGAACGCGGTGGACAAGGAAGTGGCGGCGCGGCGGGCCTTGGCGGTTAAAAGGGTGGTGGAGGATAACGATGATGAAGATACTGTCAGGGATTTTTCTCTGTTTGTTACTTCCAGAGGTGACACCATGTTTACCCAATCATGGACCCCTGTGAAGCTTCAAATCAGGTAAATTTTCCATATATTTTTTTTCTTACATTAATTTATCTTGTTACATTTTCATTTTCATAATGTTCTGTCATAATGATATTGAATAGTTTCAGAGCTTGACAAACAGTCATGTTAATGGTGAATTATGCTTTTGTGGTGGTATTTAGCTATTTTTTTCTGCATTATGTGAAATAATTCATCTCATTATCAAAACATTAATTAAGAGAAATCTTAGTTCTGGGATTTTCTGAGATCGTTGTCCTAACGAGACGGATATATCAATGATTTATCTGTTCATACCACGTTGTTTTTTTTTCTTAATATTCGATGCAGTAAACTTATAATTCTGCTATATTCCTCTTGTTTTCATCGGTCCATAAAGATTCTTGAATGTGACAATTCTCCGAGGTGTGAACAATATTGATGGAGCTTCTTTTTTTTGTCCACATAGTATAAAACTATAAATTAATGTTGCTTATCAACATCAACCTTAGGAATATTGAAATATTCCCAAACTAATAGGTCCTGAAGAAATAAAATATCTTGTTTTCGAAAACGGCCCGCATCCCGAAAGTTGCAAAAACCCAAGTTTTTTGGAGGTGACCACTTTTTTTATTTTTTTTCATTTAAAAAATAAGTCTTTTTGTTACAGGACATGGTGTATGGGGAGGAAGATAAGATATGGGAGAATATTATTTCTGCAAATTCGATGTCATCATCATACAGGCTTTAGTTTCTGTGGACTTAATAAAAAAGGAATAATTACAAAAACCCCCCTGAGGTTTGGACCATTTATGAAAATCACCATGAAACCTTGAGAATTATAATAAACACACTCTGAGTGAACGATTTTCTCTTAGTTTGAGGGGTTTTTTCGTTATGAGTTGCCAATTCTTAGGGTGTTTTTCGTAAACGGCCTAAACCTCAGGGGTTATTTGTAATTGACCCTAAATCGTACTTATGGTTGACATATAACAACAGAAGTTGATTATATGATTTACTTTTAAGGATTAAAAGCTTATTATTATTTGTTTCTTCACATATAGGGGAGTTGTTGTTATCTTGCATGGACTCAATGAGCACACCAGCAGATACAGTGATTTTGCCAAGAAGCTTAATGCAAACGGCTTCAAGGTTTACGGAATGGATTGGATTGGTAAGTCGAAAATATATTACAACAATGTTATTTTATTGTATGAAATTATTTTCGGAAAATTTAATCTTCTATTATACAGGGCACGGTGGAAGTGATGGGCTGCATGCATACGTTCATTCTCTCGATTACGCTGTTAACGACATGGTATGATACAAAACTAAGGCATTTCATTCTAAATATCTATTTCATATAGTAATTTTTCGTTTGATATATTTTTATTTTTTATACTGTGGATAGAAAATGTATCTGAGCAAGGTTTCAGCTGAAAATCCAGGACTCCCCTGCTTCTGCTTTGGACATTCAACTGGTGGAGCTATAGTCTTGAAGGTGAAAATATTAGACCAGAACACTAATTATTTCAATAATTACAAAATTTTCCCTAATGAATCTGAATTTAATTTGTTTTGGGATGTTCTATTGCATGAAACAGGCGGTTCTTGATCCAAAAGTACAACAAGAAGTAGCCGGCATCGTGCTGACTTCGCCTGCTGCTGGAATTCAGCCATCGCATCCGATTTTCACTGTAATCATCTTTCTCCATAATTTTTTTTTCCAATTTTGAGATGAATCTTCCGAAAACGAGATAGAAAGAATAAATAGAGTTTGCATAAGGATATATTACACATATGTTAAAACATTACTTGTCCAAAAAAGTTGAGAAAACAAATTTCTACTTATTTACGAGAATAACTGAGAAGATAGAAGCAAGCTGAAGCTAAGCGTTGGTGCTTGGCTTCAAACACTCAAAAGTGCTTGAAAAAGCAGAAAGCACAAAAATACTTTTTCTTTAAAAGTTTGCAAAGACTACCTAAATTTATTTTCCCAGATGGAACCTTCTCTGTAAACAATTGTATAACATAATCATAACCTTAAATTCCTTTTTTCTATAGGTTCTTGCTCCAATATTCTCCTTCTTGCTACCAAGATACCAATTGAGTGCAGCAAACAAGAGGGGGACAGCAGTCTCGCGGGACCCAGATGCTCTCGTTGCCAAATACTCGGACCCGTTAGTCTTCACGGGCTCAATAAGGGTCCGAACAGGCTACGAGCTTCTTCGAATCACTTCCCATTTGCAGCAACACTTCACCCGAGTAACGGTCCCATTATTCGTCCTCCACGGCACGGCTGACTGTGTCACCGACCCCCAAGCCTCCCGTAAGCTTCACGAAGAAGCTTCATCCACCGACAAATCGATCAAGCTCTACCCGGGATTGCTGCACGATCTCCTCTTCGAACCCGAAAAGGAAGAAGTTGCAAGTGATATCATTACATGGTTGAATGATAGATTAATGTGAGGTTTATTTTTTTTTAGGTTTTTAAGTTGGGGTAATGAATTTTATGCACCTTTTTTGAGACAATGATTAAAATCAAAATTATTGCTCAAAACTTAATGTATCAGACTATATGGATTGTGTAATTTTTTTCTTTTTCGGTGGCAATGTTACTCAGTCACATTTTTTTTTTTTAAATTACTCTAGATTGTGCAGTTGGATTTTCAGAAGTGTCTATTTTTAACATAACATCTGGTTCATTTTAAGATTTGTTTTACTATATTTTGCTAGAAAAACATAAATTATTTCTTATGAATTTATAATTATAGAAAATTGATGATTATTTCAGACAAATAAAAGATACATCAATTCAATAAAGTGGTCCTAAGTTTCATTCCTATGTGATTTATTAATTGTTAACTATTAATTGCCAATTAGTAATTAATAAATGGTGTCCCTAACACAATATTGTATCTAACATGTTTGTTATTTGGAAAAATTATCCATTTTACCAGCACTATTGATTGCTAGTTACCAAAATCGTTTAGATAAGAAGCACGATTTTATTCCGTCTGATACTGCCTACTAGACTCGCACTTTTCATTTCTCGAATTTTCATATAATAAAAAAGCAGAGAAAAAATGCGACTGAAATAAAGAATTTCTTGTCAAGCAAAGCCAACAATTATTCAACAGTGACTTTCTATAGAAGCCATTTTCTCCCACAAATTTCCCCAAACCCTCGCAAAAATTCTCTCTCAAAATTGGGGTTTTTCTCTATCTAATCCAGCATTAGGGGTTATTCACTGAAGAGGCCACTCGCATTTGTCAATGGATTTCCAGAGCAAAAAACTCATTAACGACCCAAATGGTAACGATAATTTCCTCCTTCGCAACTATTTTATGCCCAATTTATGTTGTGCATTTACGTTTTCTCGGTTTTGTTGTCGAATTCCGTTGTGTATTTGTTGTACGGTTTCGTTTTGGTGGAACGTTGGATGCATGTACTCGCCTGGAATTTTATTGACTTTGACTTTTTTGGTTTTATTGTTACTGGAATTTGTGGATGATGTTTTCTATTTGAGAATCGGTTCATTTTTCTTTTTTCAAAATTTTTTGGGGGTTTTACTGGCGTTTATCTTGAACTGAAAATTGGATGTACAGTTTACTGTTTCGCACTAGATTGATGTGCTGTGTGTTTTGCTTTCAGAGTTGTATGTTACTCCAGCCACCCGATAACTGTATTTAAGTTATTGATCTCGTGTACAATTAATTACTAAGTATACTGGAACTGTTCTGTTTTCTTATTCTTATCTAATTTCTTGGCGTGAATTGTTTTGGATGAACGCATATGTACTGTTTCCTTTTGGATGAGACTTGCATGTACTAACATGCCCCCACAATGCATGTCTTTTCTAAACTGATATCAATGCATTTCTGAAGCTATAAGAGTTGGATTCAGGTTTTTATTTATGTACTTCTGGTTGCAGACGTTGTGACAGAATTCATTGAAGGTTTGGTGGAAACTTATCCCGGGCTGCAGTATTTGGATGGTTTTCCAGATGTAATTCTACGAACAACTCTCTTTTCTGTTCCAGTGAGCATGAATCGTTGTCTTCTCACATGTGTTGCTTCCATCTAACGACACACAGTTGTTTTTGTAGGTCAAAGTTGTTTTACGTGCTGATGTTTCTGGAGCGACATACGACAAAGTAGCTGTTATATCAGGTCTGCCACGTTTTTAACTGCATTTATTTCTGTGTTTAATTGGAGTGCTAAGTTACTGATGTTGCAAGATGAACACAAAGTGGGCCCTATTTGCTTCTCCTGTTCCGACTATTTCTTACGTAGTTGCTTTAGTATGGATGGATACTCATGAGTTTGGTTGCTAAACCTTGTCGAAAAATTTAACCAATTTAAGATGACTTTTACTATAACAAAAGTAAATTATGACAATAAGATGTCACTCTTGAGGGTAAATAAGATGGTTTTTGTGTGAATTTTGGATTTATAGTTAAAAGATATTGAACAGTGTAACAATCGGCTCCACTTGCTTATGTACTAGTAATATGGCAGAAAATTGAAGTTAATGAATGTGGGAAGGAGCCTATGCCAAAGGAAAGAGTTTGTCTATAAAGGAACTCACAGTTGACTCTGAAGAATTCCACTTTGATTAGAACTGATTTAAGAACTTCGGTGAACCTGATGAAAGTTACTAAACATACAGGAGGTGGAAGTGGTCATGAGCCTGCTCATGCTGGATTTGTTGGAGAAGGGATGCTGACAGCAGCAATCTGTGGAGATGTTTTTGCATCTCCTCCTGTTGACTCCATTCTTGCAGTAAGCAGAATTCTAACTACACTAATAAAAGGTTAATTTCATTAATGATTTGTGTTTAGATAATCATGCTAATGTTTTTCACATCAGGGCATTCGAGCTGTAACAGGTCCTTCAGGGTGCCTCCTGATTGTCAAGGTACCATCTCTTCTCAACGTATGCTCACCTTTGTTCTGAACATATATAGTTTTAGTCTGTAACTGTGCTTCATTTGTGTGATATATATGTATATATTATTCCTTATTATTACTTTCAACATGTAGGAACCAGCCTGCTTGTAGTGTATAAATTTTTCTGTAAAAGATAGTATAAAGATGGCATGTAAACATCTTGACGAGACCTTTTTCGGTTCCTGATAGAATTACACTGGCGACCGTTTGAATTTTGGTCTGGCAGCTGAGCAGGCAAAATCTGAAGGTTATAAAGTGGAGGTAAGTATTTGGGTGTATACAAGTGAAGCAATCTTATATTAAATCTTAGATGAATATGGGCTTATGTAAATTCACGTGGGTAGATGGTAATTGTTGGTGATGACTGTGCCTTACCACCTCCAAGAGGTATAGCTGGGAGAAGAGGTTTGGCTGGGACCATTCTTGTTCATAAGGTTGGTTCTTCCCTTGCTCCTTTACTGTGCCTTTTCTGTATACTATTATAAGTTATATTCATTATAAATTTGTATCTCATACCCAAGTGTTATTATATTGCTTTTCGTTGATCCTGACTAACATTCTCTTAATTTTCCTATTGCGGGGCTTTGTACATGTATGATTGAATGCTGATACTGTCAGCCTGGCAGCATCACGAATATAAAATCTCATTGCTTTCTGTTTATCCTAGATAATTGTTATATCCAGAAATCTCTGCATTCATCTCTCATGAAAAATATATTTCCTTCGATTTTTGTGTGATTGTGGTTTCAGCAAATGGCATTCTCTTTTTTACTATAAAATGAGTGGTATGAACTATGAACAGTAAGAAAATATTTAGGCTGGTGGTTCCTACTTATTGGAAAATCATCCTAAAAGTATGAAATGAGTTGTTGAATTGCACGATTTTTGCTGATGATGCAAGCATTTGCTAAATAGTTACATTTATGATGCTGATGATCTGAATATTTGCTAAATAGTAATTTTAATCCCCCTGATGATCTAAAGCTTCCTAATTGAAAATGATTAACATGTTTAAGCAATGCGTTCATGTCACAAACTAATTGAAATATCCTGTAAAAATGCACACTAGAGTCTAGACATTCGCAACTGTATAGCATCTCTAGGCCTCTTTTCTGTGGCTAGCTTTTACTTCATAAGTCCTGGAAAAATCTTTTGTCATTGTATCCAAAGAAGATATCCTAAATATATGACAGTTGAATTGGTTTATACCAAATGCAGTATTGGTTTCACTACTACTTCTGTTTCTGATAATCTGAACTATTGTTTGCAAATCACAGGTTGCTGGTGCAGCAGCAGCTTCTGGTCTCTCCTTAACAGAAGTCGCTGCTGAAGCCAAACGAGCATCAGAAATGGTTGGCACAATGGGTGTTGCATTGTCGGTTTGCACATTGCCTGGTCAAGTGACACCAGATCGTTTAGGCCCTGGCAAGATGGAGCTTGGTCTTGGAATTGTAAGAAGTTACTTTGATTTTGATAGAAGTAGTTTGTCTTGATTTGGTGCATTCTATTAAAAATTGTTGAATGAAGCGACATGATGGTGGTTTTTGCAGCAAATGTAATCACGATGCATTATAATCAGGAGTTTGATTTAGAAAAAAAGTTGTCTTCTTTCTATGCTTTGGTTTCTAGTAGGATATTGCTTTTTGAAAATCTGTGACATTGAATTGCGTAAAACCTATTGTGTACATTGCCAATCAAAGTATTTTGAGTCTTCTAACTGTAAGTGGTTTTAGCGGTCAGGTTTTAATGGAAATTGGTAATGAAGTTACTTTTTACTGATGTAACCTGAACATGGAAATGATATATTTTTCAGCATGGAGAACCAGGTGCTGCTGTGGCTGACCTCCAACCTGTTGACATTGTGGTCTCTCATGTCTTGCAACAAATATTGTCAACGGTATATCACTATTTGTCTGGAAAACTGTGTCTTTTGATGATTATAATATCTTCAGTGTATTGCTCCTTGTTTGGTACCTTGTTTTGATTGTCTAGATTTATCCATAGGAAACAAATTATGTTTCTATAACACGTGGCAGTAGAGTTGTTCTCTTGATTAACGGGTAAGTCTGGCTAAGCTATATATTATACCTTTTCTTTTTGTTTTTTAACTCATTTTTTCTGTGTTCTTTTGGTTTTTGTTCAATTTTTGTTCATGCAGATTAGGGGCCACTCCTCTTATGGAACTGATGATTGCAGCTGGAAAAGCTGTTCCTAGACTGCAGTTGGAACATGGACTGGCTGTTGAAAGAGTATATACCGGTTCATTCATGACCTCTATAGATATGGCAGGTATGTTTATGCACACCAGAATTTGTTGTTCTGAGACAAAGACGAGTTCTTATTTCGTAATTTTGCAGGATTTTCAATTACTGTGATGAAGGCGGACCAAACAATTTTGAATCGGTTGGATGCCCCAACTAAGGCTCCAAATTGGCCTGTCGGTGCCGATGGTTAGTAGCATGTCAATCCATACCTGTGTTTGTGGTTTTATGGTTAACCTAATTTTCCATGGTTTAACTAAATTACTATTTAAATCTGATTGATCAAATTTGCTCTCAGGTAACCATCCACCTGCCAAGATTCCTGTTCCTCTTCCGCCATCACGATTGAAAAAGAATGATGAGGTATGCTGTAAATGAACATTGCTTAGAGGAATTGACAGCATGTATGCATATTAGATGTTAGTTCATATTCCATCATCACAGCAAATTTTCTTATGGTAATTTATAAGGATTAACTCTTGCAATAAACTTCAAATTAGTCCTATTACCTACCGATAAGTGAGTTTACTCATCCCTGAAGCGAAAGCTTGTTGTTTTTCTAGCTTTATTCTTGATGCAGTAGAGTGTGGGAATGCATCAGTTGTAACCTCACAGCTTCTTATGCTTTCACTTTTTTTGTTAGACAACTCTGAGTCGGCCCCAACAGCTAAGTCCTCAGGGGCATATTCTTGAAATGGCTATTGAAGCAGCAGTAACTGCAGTTATCAATCTCAAGGACAGCTTAAATGAATGGGACAGCAAAGTTGGTGATGGTGACTGTGGATCAACAGTAAGTTTCCATATGAATTAATGTAAATTTTCATGATGCATGAATCTGATTTCTTTGATGTTCTAGATGTCCAAAGGTGCATCAGCCATTCTTGAAGACATGAAAAAGTGGTGAGCCACATGACTGCTTTTCTTAAATTCGTTTCCATTTGTTTGTTTTCTCGCCTTTATATTACTTTTGCCTTTCTTTCCTAATGTTGTAATATTGGACTGGTCAAAAGAGCTCCATTATTACTTTCTTTAGTTTCTTTCTTTGCTTTTGACTCTCAATTCTACTTCTCCAGTTACCCTCTGAATGATCCTGCGGAGACTGTCAGTGAAATTGGGTCTTCTATAAGAAAAGTGATGGGAGGAACAAGTGGTATCATGTATAGCATATTCCTTCTCTCGTTTCACATTTAACACTATGCTTAACTTTGTTTATGTTTCTTTAATTATAACTTGGTGAAAATGTTTTCTTGTGCAAAAACAGATATGACATATTCTTTAAGGCGGCATATGCACATCTGAAAGCGCATAGTAACTCGGGCATTACAGCAATACACTGTGAGATGACTTAATGAAGTATAGCTTTTAGATTTTGACACGTGTATCTGCCATTATCATAAATCGAAGCTTCTTCTTGATTTAGGGGCTGGTGCTCTTGAAGCTGCTATTGCTGCTGTTAGTACATATGGTGGTGCAAAAGCTGGCTATCGGACATTGTTGGATGCTCTTATTCCAGCATCCTCTGTACTTAAAGAGGTTAGAAGAAACAATTACCTTTTTCGATTATGTTTTAGCTTTTGGATCAAAATCATTTTAATTTTACTGTGAGCTTTTATCGACAGAAATTGGCTGCTGGAGAAGATCCTATTGAGGCCTTTGCTTTGTCTGCTGAAGCAGCAATTAGTGGTGCTGAAGCTACTAAAAACATGCAAGCACAGGTGATTTCAAGAGCCTCAGCTACTTCTGTTTTTTTCAAGGACAGTTTTTAGTTAATGGTGGTGACTTTAACGCTATTTTTGGTTCTAGGATTTTTGGGGAGGAAACAAAATGATGAGAAAAAGTATAGTTGGTGTAGGACGGAAAAGAAAAGGATTAAAATTCAGGAAATACACTATGATGAAGGAAAAGGGAGATAAAACAAGGAAAAACTTAGAATTACATTTTCAGAACCCATTTTTATTCTAATTCATCACTCAATTCCTTCCTGTTAATCATTTATATTCTAAATTCTTATCCATCGCCGAATTCATTCCTTCACTATGTCTTCTCAATACAGGAAATTTTCCTCACCGTTTCTCTTAATCAGCAAACAAGCTCATGTTGAGGACTTTGGTTTTCTTTTGCTTGGCTGAAACTAGTGAAAAGTGAAAACTATAAATTTGAATGATAACATCGCATTTTGTATAATAATCAATAGAAGGGGGTAACTGTCAGGTGGAAATAAGTTACCAGGGAGGTATGTGTAGTTTTGAACTTTGAACTAATTAGCACGCCTTTTACAGGCTGGGCGGTCATCCTACGTCTCTGCAGATATTCTAGCATCAGTTCCCGACCCAGGAGCCATGGCTGTAGCTTCATGGTACAGAGCGGCAGCATTAGCTGTAAAGAGTAAGTACAAAGCAGCTTCTTAGTGAAGCTAACATTCAAAACAATATTACATTTACATCCTTCCGGCATCCTTTTTTTTTGTTCTCGGGGAGGAAAATTTATCACCCAATTTTTTGTTCTTATCTCTTAACTTTGGAAGCTTTCCGCTTATGCAGTTTATTGCATAAAGCAGAGATAGCGTCACAAATACTCTAATGAATCTTGTCTTGTGCTCTGTGAAAGTTGTAATCTAGAAAAAAAAAAACACTATTTATTTGTGTTTGATCAAATACTTTATTCTCAAAATATGAATGCTTATTAAATTTGGGTTTTCCTTTAACTGCATATTGAATATTTGAAGAAGTTTTTAATTAGTGAATAATAATATAGAAGTCCGAATGATTATTGGAATATTGGATTTAGAGAGTGTTTGCAGGGTGTTTTTCTGCTATTAGCTTGGAAAAAGCTGAAAGGGAACGTTTTTGTTTTTCTGCTTTTGCTTAACATAAGCTCAAAGAAACTGGAATATTTTGCTTAGCATAAGTTAAAACAAGGTAGAATCATATTGAGGGATGTTTTATATTGAGGTAGAAGCATATAATCCATATCTTTATAAATTAGAGTATACTCGGTGATCAATTCTTTTGATTGTGAGTTACGAAAGAAATGTAATTAGGAAAAAGATTATCATTATTAAATATTTTACACCCTGTAAAATAATTAATTAGAGTTATATACTAAAAGATCAATATTAAATATTTATTAAGTTTGAATTCATACTTGAAGGATGCATCTCTTTAAGAAGTACTTTAGAAAAATTTTGGAAAATTTATTGTAGAAATAAATTAGAAATACGAAAAATATCTAGTATTTCTAAATGAGTTGGAAACAGTAGGTGGCTTGAGATTTTTTAAATTTATGATTTTAGAGAAACTGAAGTAACAAAAGTATTATGATGTAGTAAAAATTTGGAGTGTTTGGAAAAAAAGTACAAACGTGTTAGTAAATAATTTTGAAGTTGAAAAAAGCACTCCCAAGGTGCTTCAAACCTATCGCGAATTTTAATTTACGGTCTTTTCTTTTTCTTTTTAATTTAAAGGTCCTGTATAAAATACTTGAATAAATTGCTGAAACTTAAGTTTAATTTCGCTTCTCCTCCATTAATATGATTTTTCAACCACCTGTCGGGGTGAATAGTATTACCAACGACAACATAATTTTCCAACTGCTCTAATAATTTATTTTTTTGTTATAAATTATAATTTATTTTTTTGTTATAAATTATAAGTTAATAGACTGAGCCTAACTCTACCCACAAGTTAGCTTATAGGTCATGGACTCTCCAACAAAATAAAATGCAGCACATATTATATAGTATCTAAGCAATGTGGGATAATTAAACACCAATTATTAATTACATATATTCTTCTTTCATAAATATACTATTTTACATTTTTCCTAAGTTTTTCTAGAATATTTTTGTTATTGTTTCTATATGTAACAAAATGAGTTTTTCTATTTCAGACTCTAAAGCTTTTGTTTTTTATGCCAAATGAGATGCCTAGTATATAAATAAGTCTAAATTAAATATATAAATCGATTAATAATCAATAAATTACAAATAATAACAAACATTAGTAATACATATTTATGAGATCGGGTGAGATTTGAACCGAAAATTGAACTTTTGGGATCTATTTTTGGATGTCATATATATAGAAAAAAATAGATATATTTTATTATTTTCTTGAATTGTGGTTATATATACAAATAAAGATTATCATTATCTAATTAGAATATTCAAAAGTCAAAACCACAATAAAAGTTCAAATCTTGTGTCATTTCCATGATATTTGATATTCTTTTCTTTTCTAATTTTAAAACTTATTTTTCTCAAAAATTGCATTTTATTTCTCTATTTTTGTGCCATTTTGCTCCTCTTCCCTTCCCAAGAAGGGCTTAAAATCTGATAAAAAGGGAAAAATAACAGCAAAATAAGGAAAAAAAACCCTAACCAGCCGACTCTTCTTCATCTAGGTAAGTCTTTTTTCATCCGTATTTCAATTTAAATGTTTCCGATTTTGATTCAGCTCAAGTATTTCTATTTCCTAATTTATCCCATCGATTAAGATAGAGATCTGAAATCAAAACCCTCCCAATCCCCGCATTTCATTTGTTCGGAATTTTGGACATTTTTTTCTCCATTCATGTTCATGTAAATGATAATCTACCTCGATTTGTTTCGTTAATAGTTAAATTTATTGTGTGGTTTTTGTAGGGTTTGCGATGATAAAACTCAGGAACAGCATTGCATCATCTGGATTATTGTCGGTACATTGGATGTGCTGAATCGCATTTCGATCTCCTGTTGAACCAGTTTTAGTGAATTTTGCTCAAAGTTTTCGTTTTTTTTACTGGGTTCATCAAATCTGTTTATTGAGACAAATATGGATGGCAATGGAAATATGAATTTGAGGAATTGGGGATTTCTGGAAACACACACGACTGCTTATAAGAGCAATCTAGGGCTTCAGCTAATGTCGTCCATAACTGAAAAGCCCTTTCTCGGTGGCGGCGGTAACGGAATTGTCCGTGACCACCACCACCAACACGCCCACCCGGCTCCGGTAATGGCCTCTACCAATGGTGGTCCGTTCCACCACCACCGTGTTGGCGGCTTTACAGAATCCCACATTCCGATGGACTATTGGATGAACCAAAACAGGGAAAAATATCTCAATGTTTTATCCGGAAACCTAAACTCAAATCATGCATTTTATCAACAAACTAGTTATGGTGTTTCCCCGGAGACTTCGTCAGCACATTCCATTCAAATGCCTCAGCAGATTAATATACCCAAGGATGAAACCGTGGTCTCTGAAATGGAGGAGCTCTGTGAGGAAAGGGATACTGGCGGTGATGGTGGTGGAATGGCAGTGGGGAAAAAGAGAGGCGGCGGCAAAGTCCCGAATTCGGCCCCAAAAGAGAAAAAGCCCAGAACAAGAACTCCACGGGCCCCACGAGACGAGTCTTTTCCTTCGGGAAATCGTGCTAGGGCTCCCAAGAAACCGGCTGAAGTTGTCATAAATGGGATAAATATGGATATATCTGAAATCCCGATTCCTGTTTGCTCGTGCACAGGGGCCCCACAGCAGTGTTATAGGTGGGGATCTGGTGGTTGGCAGTCCGCATGCTGTACCACGGGATTGTGTTCGTATCCTTTGCCTATGAGCACTAAGAGAAGAGGAGCAAGAATAGCTGGAAGGAAGATGAGCATTGGAGCTTTTAAGAAGGTTCTGGAGAAACTTTCGTCTGAAGGCTATAATTTCTCGAGCCCGATTGATCTGAAGAGTTATTGGGCCAAACATGGTACGAATAAGTTTGTGACAATCAGATAGATTTTGTGATAAATGCATGCAGCAAGTCGTTTTTGTGCTGTACATAAATGAATGGGGTTGGCTAGAAGCAGAAGAAGCTTTGTGGTAGTTTTCTGACTAGAGCTTCTTGAAGTGAGTTTCTTTCCCGTTTATTGTTAACTTTGCGTTTTGGAGCATTGAGGATAAGATTTGCTTTAACTGTTGAGGTTTTGTAGTTGGAAGGAAAAAACAAGTAATCTTGTCTAGTAACAAGGTATGGGAACGATTTGTTGAAATTTATTTCATTCAATTATGACTCCGAATTTTATGATGAAGAATCTTATTTCTTGATTTACTGTGTTGAAATGTTAATGCTGCGAGGGAGACAATAATTTATAGTCTTTAAAGAACTGCGTATTATATTTTTTGGGCTAATCACGAATACCACCTTGAGGTTTATGCCGTTTATGAAAAATATCCTGAAACGTTGAACATTGCAAAAGTTTCCTGAAGTTTTGTGAACCATAACGAATACCCCCCTAAAACTAACGGAAGATCGTTGACAATAGTTGACTCCGGGTAGTATTTGTAATTTTCAAGGTTTGAGTGTGTTTTTGGTAAAACGAACAAGCCTCATGGGTTTTTTCGTAATTATCTGTATGTTTTTTTTGCTGATACTCAGCATTGGCTGAAGCCAACTTAATTGGGATGCTTCATTTTGTGTACAAATTGCAGAGAGTATTGTTTGTTAATGAAGGATTTATCTGATTTGTTTATTGAAGAAGACTTTATATAGTGAACTATTGTATTCAAAGTCCAGTCTTTTACTGATGTGTGATTTATGACATAAATTCTGTGTTTCTGTTCAGAAAATATGCTGAGAGCTTGAAAAGATTCACAAAAAAATTCGCATCCTTTTTTTAAGAAAACATAGTCCAGTATTGTGTCGTGTTGTGTCTGTATTCGTGTACGTGCACATAATCGTTTATCCTAGTTCAGTTCTCGTAGTAGCAAAAAGTAGGAAACACTATGAGTATGAAAATGCTGGGAAAAAATAAGAAAGAAGAAAAAGACTTTAGGAAAATTTTGAAACAGTTTAAACATGTATGAGAATAAGATCAAAATTTACTAATTATTTGGTCAAAACTCAAAAGTTGAAATAGCAGATATGAGGGACATTCATTCATCACCTCAATTAGTTTGTTTTTGTTGGTTTTTTGTACCTCTGTTACGCTTTTGACCAAAAAAAATAAAATTCATCACCTCAATTAGCAAGGAAGTTGCAACTAAGATTGTCATTACTAAATTGAGAAATAATAAAAACTTCATTTTCTTCGACTTGCCAACGTGCAGATTGTGCTATGTACTTCATTTATTTAGGTGCATATACAGATATCGATCGAACTTCATAGTACCTTCCACAAAAAAATATAACATGTTTATACAAACCAAATTACCTTAATTTATGAAAGATTGTGTAAATTAATGTTTTTCAATATATTGGAAAAGAAACAAAAATTGAAAAATGGAATATATCATATATCCTTTATTAAATTATCACATACACTATGTTTGAACACCATAAGTTTACCAAACAGACAAACATTTTCAATATCTTTTTAAAAAAAAATATATATATATATACAAACTACAATTCTGTAATAATCATTTGATTTGAATATGATACCGAAAAAATCGATGCATATAAGAATTTTCCGGGCTCCCACCATTGTCCTGTTCAACGTGCTAAATACTAGCATAACCAAAGGTCATTTCACCTCCCCACAATTTCTCTCACATATCACATAAAATTACTCACGAACTCAAAATTTGAACCCTTATTCAATTGGAATGATTTCTCTAAGTTCCACATTTTTGCTACATTTTCAAGAAAACATAAAATTCCACTGAAAAACCTTTCAAACTGCCCCGAAATATTATAAATGTTACAAAGACCTGCAATATAGCCCGTATAGCTAGGGCTAAACTCCTCAAATCCTCAAATATGAAGCAATTCTAAAAAAATCATTAAAACTCCAAAAAGGAAAAAAAACAAAACATAGCCGTTGGATCATTTTGATGGATGCAAGGTTTTCCAGTCGGAAGGCTCCTCCACCTTCATTCAAGCGTTTCAGAAGGGTAGAATCAGATAGTGCAATCCCAACCTACACTAGCCTCAAAGACATAATCTCAACCTCAACTATCCCTAAACATGCATCGAGCATCGGCGAAATGCATTTTGATTCATCCAACATCTCCATCAGCAACGAACTCGTCAAGCATGCAGCCTCGGCCTACGTGCTCTCGGCTGCGGTACTCACTCGGACAAATACAAATCAAGAATGGAACTTTACTACATTATGGGAGAAGATGAAAACAAGTTGCATTGGATTTCGATCGTGTTGGGATATCCATGTCAGAGCACCGTTGGAAGACCTCTGTGGGCCCGTTATTCGCCTTTTTTGTCGTGTTTATAATAGGATTAAGCTTGGCTTTGAACAAGGGGATCAAAGTAGTAGGGATAATTATAACTTGATGAATGGATTGTTGATCAACCCTTTGTGTAGCTTTTGCTTGTAGGATTTACACACACATGTACAATATTGTGTGTTTTTGTGTAATTTTGAAATACTGAAAATTGGGTATGAGTATAATATTTATTTCTCAGCAACATTCTGATGGCCAAAATAAGAAATTCTTAGCAATTTGGGTCGGAGCCCCATCAACCCGGACGAAAATGGTACTTTTTAAATTTCTTAAAGGGTGTGTCTGTAGTTTTAAAAATAAGAGGGGTACAATCTGTAGTTTAACAAATTCAAAGGGGATCCCTATGAAATTAACCCATAGTTCGAAGTATAACAACGTTTTATCCAAAAATTTAGCCAATACTAATGTACAACACGAGTTTCGACTTTCAATTTCAACAACCCTACCGCCCAGTTGCCCACCGCCCAAGCCCACCAGCCGTCCGCCACCACTCAACAGTCCCTCGCCACCCACCGGCCACCGCCCACCGCCCACACCGCCCTTTACTGCTGCTCAAGTTCAGTACCAGGCTTCAAGAGCACCGATCATCCGCCTCCGCCACCAATCCCTTGCCGTCCACCGAATAGACTGCAACAAATCCCCCAAGGTAAAACCTAATTTTCGGCCAATGCTTTTCTATGATTTCTTTCTGTTAATTGTTTAGTGTTTAGAAGATTTGTGGTTCAAATGATAATTAGTTGTAGGTCAGAGAGATATTAGGATGTTTGAAAATTAACTTAATAGAGACATTAGTAAGATGTTCCAAATTCATGTTATGTTTCTTTTGCTTCTGCTGCTGCTTGTTTTTGCCTTCTGGGGAATGATTTTAAACCGTTGGATGAGCATGAACTCATATCATCTGGAATCCATGATTAAAGAAAACAACCAAATAGATAACACTGGCAGAAAAAGTTTGCCTTTTAGTTTCTTGGTTAATTTTGCTAGTGCATAAGAGAATGAACGAAAAAGGACAGAAATTGTTGTGGGCTTTCAGAATAATCTAGAAAATAAGGAATGCGATGAAGTGAAAGAGAGATATTAGGATGTTTCTAAACCAAAGCTCCAATAGTACAATATGACAAACTGATTAGATATAAATGTTTGCATTTTTTTTTTCATTATATACTTATATGACTGGAACTTACTAATTTTTCATGTGTTTATTGATTTTAATTATAGCAAGCATTCAAACAAGCAAGTATGGCGGTAGGTCTCCACCGTCTCCTCCCATCTAGACCCTTTTGTACATCGGAACCTACAACCCAACCCCGGCTCTTGGAAGAGCTCCGAAAGATCAGGGTCCTAATCCAACAAAACCGAACTGAAACAGTAAAACGACAGCTCCAAGCTTTCATTCCTCTTCATCCCGTTTCGCAGCTCTACACTGTGTACTCTCAGTCCTCTCCATCACCAAGCACGAAACCTATCTTTACGGATATTCTTTTATCAGTTTACGCTGAGTCCAAGCAGCCAAATGCGGCATGTGAATTGTACAGATTGGTGAGAGGTGACGGCAATTTCCCTTCCTTACAGGCTTTTAATCTGTTTCTGGAGTGCTTGGTACGTTCAAACCAGTTTCAGAAGGCCCTTGAGGTCTTTTATGGTGCTGTGGATGCTGGGATTTGGGTGGATATATTTACTTATGGAAAAGCGATACAATCGGCGGTGAAGTTGCGCGATTTGAAGAAAGGGCTGGAATTGATGAAGCAGATGAGGAGATGCGGGGCAAAGCCGAATAGATTTGTGTACAATGTGTTGATTGGTGGATTATGTAAGGAAGGGAGAATTGATGATGCAAAGAACCTGTTTGATGAAATGATCAAGAGCAATGTGGCAAGGAATTATGTGACTTATAATAGTCTGATTGATGGGTGTTGTAAAGCTGGGGACTTGGAGGGTGCATTTAATTTCAGAGAGAAAATGAAAAATGACAATGTGGAGGCCAACATTGTGACCTATAACACGTTGCTTAGTGGGCTTTGCAAAACCCAGAGAATGGAAGAGGCTAACCGGATTTTGGACGAAATGCGTTTGCATGGGTTTGTTCCAGATAACTTTTCTTACAGTATTCTTTTTGATGGGCATCTGAAAAGTGGCGATGTGGATGCTTCAATGGCATTATATGACGATGCAATCACCAAAGGAGTGCGTATCGAATACTCCTGTGGTGTCTTGCTCAATGGATTGTGCAACATAGGGAAAATGGAAAGAGCAGAGGAGTTCTTGATAAAGTTAAAGGAACGGGGGTTTGTCTTGACGGACGTGATGTTCAATATGATGGTGAATGGTTATTGCAAAGTAGGGCTTGTTGACAAAGCACTTTTGACTATAGATGAAATGGAGAATAAAGGTGTGAAGCCTAGCTGCATCACGTATAACACGATGATCAGCAAGTTTTGTGACATGGGTTGTATGGATGATGCGCTCAAGTGGGTAAGAAAGATGAAAGAAAACGGGATTTCTCCAGAAGTGCGGACATATAATATCTTGGTAAACGGCTATAGCAGCATTTGCCAGTTTGAAAAGTGTTTAGAGATTCTTGAAGAAATGGAGAATCACGGGTTAAAACCTAATGATATTACTTATGGATCCCTCATAAATAATTTATGCAAGAACGGTCGAGTTGTTGAAGCTCAAGTCATCTTCAACGATATGCTCAACAAAAAAGTGTTGCCAAATGTCAAAATATACAATATGCTTATCAATGGTCATTGCGTTGAAGGAAATATTAAAGACGCTTTTAAAGTGTTTGATGACATGTCGACAAACGACATATCGCCAACCATCGTGACTTACAATGCACTTGTAAATGGGCTCAGCAGAAAGGGTCGAGTTGCAGAAGCTGAAGAATTAGCCTTCAGTATTACTGATAAAGGTTTAAATGCTGATGCCATTACATACAATTCCTTAATCTCTGGATTCTCAACTTCAGGCAACCTCGACAAGTGTCTGGAATTGTATGAAAAGATGAAAACTTC
Organism: Verbena officinalis; assembly: GCA_958496215.1. Lineage (NCBI taxonomy): Eukaryota > Viridiplantae > Streptophyta > Magnoliopsida > Lamiales > Verbenaceae > Verbena > Verbena officinalis. The sequence goes on from OY292385.1 coordinate 8,018,084, forward strand.
AGGCATCAAACCTACCTTTAACACCTATCATCCTCTAATAAGTGTATGCAAAACTTCTGGAGTTGATCTTTTAGAGAAGATTGAATTAACACCCGATAGAAACACATACAATGAGCTCATTAGTTGCTATGTACAACACGGAGATGTTCAGAAGTCAAATATCTTATGCACTGAGATGTTGAATCTTGGCATTCCTCTTGACAAAATGACATATAATAGCTTGATTATGGGGTGTTTAAACGAGGCGAATATTCAGGGAGCGAAGGATCTTTTTGATGAGATGATTGTTAAAGGGTTGGCCCCAAATGGTGAAATTTTTCACACACTAATCGATGGACATTGCAAGAAGATGGATTTTGAGGGAGCTTATATGTGGTATAAGGAAATGTTGAAGGCTGGTTTTCATCCATGTTTATCTGTATATAATTTGCTTGTTTCTGGCCTTAGAGAGGAAGGAAGACTCAATGAGGCTGAGATCGTTTGCGACTCCTACGATGTAGCATGAGGTTTTAATATATAGAATCTGCTGATATTTATAGTTAGTTCTACTTCAAGTTTATATCTCACTCGTACTTTATTTTCTTATATTTTTCAGAGTAAATTCCCCAACACACCAGCAGTTCTATTTGAAGCCCCCAATTGGATCTCTGCAATACCCGAGCCCTGAAAAAACCTGGGTGGAAAACAAAAAAAAAGAAATATATGCATACATGCATGCAGACTCTGACCCTCCATTCTGTGGTTTGTACATAATTCTTCACTCAATTCATTTAAATTTGGAGGTCTTAATATAATTTAACTTGTACACATCTTGAAGATATGGGACATAATGAACTGATTTTCTTTTATCCTAATGTGGACTGATGTTACTTTCAAAAGTCCTTATCCTTGAAAGCGATGAACAAACAGAGAATGAATCTCAACCTCACCTATCCCTAAACATGCATCGAGCATCGCCAAAATGGAGTTCTATTCATCCAACATCTCCATCAGCAACAAGCTCGTCAAGCACGCAGCCTCAACGTACGTTCTCTCGGCTGCGTTACTCAATCGGACAAATACAGATCAAGAATGGAACTTTACTACATTATGGGAGAAGATGAAAACGGGTTGTGTTAGATTTTAATCGTGTTGGATATCCATGTGAGAACGCCGTTGGAAGACCTCTTCGGGCCCATTATTCGCCTTTTTGTCGTGTTTATAATAGGATTAGGCTTGGCTTTGAACAAGTGGAAAGTAGTAGGGATAGTTATAACTTGATGATTGGATTCTTGATCAACCCTTTGTGTAGCTTTTGCTTGTAGGATTTATACACACGATTAAATTTTTTATTTTTTTTTGTAATTATATTGAAGAATATTGGGTATATATATGTATGTTTTCTTTTGAGTAATAATATTCTTGCGTCTTGTTCTTGCACGATGCGTCATATTTTTCATTCATAGTGATTTTAATGTGTTTGAGACATGTCTGTGGTCCTGAAATGGATATTTATGGATTTAGTACTAATATTCTGAAAATGACTATATACGAGATTTTACATATATAGCTAAACTAGAGTAGACTGTAGTGGTTATTCTTTCGAATTTTTGTCTTTGTTCTTGTGAAGAATATTTTTCTAATTTCGGGAGACAATCTCGTTTTTTTCTTTTTTTTTCTAACCTAGTTTTTTCCGGGTTCGGATACTACAGATGTCCAAATGAGAGCGATTCTCCTAGTCCAGTAGGTCCCTGCACAAGGTAGGGTTTGAACTTTGAATCCTAGACTTTCTCTAGTGTTTTATTTCACTAGACCAATCGATCTTCTTTGTTACGGAAGAGGAATCTCATTCATGTTATATATATGAGATGATGGGATTTTTTTAATTAGCTTCAATAGTTATTTTAAAATGAATTCAATCTTGACGATGGACCAAGAGTTTATACCGATCTTCCAATTAGTTGAAACAGCTGATCAAAATATTTGGCGAATTATAGTTTAGTCCTACTTTCAAGAACTGCAAAACAGACCTTAAAATTTCCCTTTATTACAAAATATTCCCTAAAATAGGATGATTATTTGCATTTTGTTATTTTTTGGCGTTATAATGTACAACTTCAAATCCTAAATCCTAGCTAGTTGTGTTGGACAACAAGGGTTGAGCTTACTACTCTCTAAATTCACCTATAAATAGAAGATGGGTAAAAATATATAATATTGGTCCCAACTTTCGTTAAAAGGCATTTGCAAATTGGGTTTGATAGGTCAGATTTCAAATGCAAAAACCCAATCCAATAATAAGTCCATGTGAATTACCAATTCTAGACATTATATGAAGTTGGCCTGGGTTAAATAACTTTATTTTAAGGTGGTTACGTACTGGTTTCAGTTTTGTCTGTGGTCCTGATTTGGGCTTCTTTATTTTAGTACTAATGTTCTGAAAATGACCATCCCTACGAGATTAACAATACGTAGCTTTAAATCACAATAGTGATGTTATGATCTTCTACTTTATTTTTTCTATTTCTTTATTCCCTTGGATCCATTCCTAATTTTCTTTCTTGGGGTTTATTTTTATTGGTCACTGAAATCCACTTCAATCTTTGATATAATGATAAGGGCGAATTAATTACCCAAACCCCCTCAGCTTCATGGCATTTACGAAAAATACCTTAAAATGTTGAAATTTTACATTTATACTCCCGTGGAGGTTAATTGTAAGATTCTTTAAGAAGGTATTTTTAAGGTTTCAAGATTCTTTTTGCATTTTCAGGGAAGTATTTGTAAGGTTTTAAGGTTACTGTGGTATTTTGATTTTTAAGATAACCTCAAGAATTTTTTGATAATTTTTCCTAATTATAAATAAGTTATTCCCGTTTCATTATTACAAAAAAATTTCAAAATTTCAGTATTCATGTAAAAACTTTACCGAATCTTGGTTATGCCACCCAAAGTACCCCGTCTTATGCAAAGTCAATGTAGTTTCAAACCTTATCCATATTACGATTTTCACCAAATTTGTTTAAGTTTACGCATGAATAATGTAATTTTAGCTAGGGAGATCTTTGTGAATACTGAAATAACATGGACTGATATGCAATTACATCAAATTTCATGGGCACAAGATACTAGATGTAAATTTTCCTCTTTTGATTTAGTGATGTTTTAATGAGAGAGAGAAGAGAGAGATTCTTGATTAGTGGTTTTATCATCCAAGATTTACATAGATTAAATGCCTAATATGTGTTCTTAATTAGAAGGGAATACTGCTGCAATCCCTGTTACTGGTCTGTCTATTCAATTGTTATTATTATTATTAATAAAATGTTAATATAAACATGTATAATTGATAGTTATGTGTCAAATTTCTTACAAGTTCTGTCACATATTTTTTAATTTTAATTATTGATAATTGGTTGTTGTAGGCATCATGTGTGTGTATTCTTATTAGTGTGTGTCTCTTTTGTTTTGTCATTTGTGTGTGAGAGAGAGAGAGTTGTAATGAGAATGAGAATAATGACAAACAAAGAAAATTAAGAAGATAAAGTTTAAGTTCCAAATAGTATTAATTTATTGTGTTGAAAGAATGGGGACATGATGGGATTGGGAGTTGGATTCTCACACACATGCACCATCACAATAGAATGTCTCTTGCAATCATCTATCCCAACTTCCATCAATTTCTTTTACAAAAAATATTATGTTTATTTACTTACTAATCCAACTACTATTAAATATTACTTCACTAGTGGATAAATCTTTGAAAAGACCCCTAAATCAAATTTGGTATAATTAAAAGAACAAATTACATTTGGTTCTTGATGTTTGTTATATTTATATTTAGATTCATTTAGATGCTTTTATTATATACAGGTCCCTCAATTGGTCAATATTTTTACATATAGGTGCCTAAATTGGTCAACATTCGCTTCTAAATCGGTGGTGGAACCTAAATATATACAATATAAGTTAAACTAAATGATCTTGGATGTTGCTTACATTTAGGAAGTACATTTTACGTTAAATTTGACCAAATATAGACCAATCCAGAGACCTAAATGTAATAAAGGCATCTAAGTGAACCTAAATATAAATATCGCAAACATTAGAAACCCATATATAATTTACCCCGAATTATAAACTTCTTCATCTTATTTCAAAAAAAATTGTAAAACCCTTCTCAGATTTCATTAATTATGTAAAATTTGTAAAATTGGAGTCTTTAAACCTCGTCGATTTTTAGACCGATGAAATTTGCAGGAATTTCTTGAGAGAGATCTTGATTTGCATTAATTTGGTTAATTAATATATGGTGAATATTCTCTTTAACCTTAATTAAACTAAAATTATTAAAGATAAGATTTAAAGAGTGGTGAGGTGGTGATATCATTGTATGAAGTACGGGGAGTGGGAGACCCCTACTGCTTTTTGTTACCGGCAGCCACCAAACAAGAGGCCACATTTTTTATGTCGGAAGAATAATTTCCTTTATTTTAGATTCTAATTCTTTCATATGCAATCTCCATTTGATTTTGAATACTATTATATTCGTAAAATAAATTACTTATGTATTTATAAATAATTATGTTCGTAATTTACTTAAAAAGGATAATTATATATATTCACTATCCTTGAAGTTTTGTTTAGTTTTAATTAAACTAGCTTATTTAATTTAAAAAATAAAAAAAACTATCTAAGATTGAGATAAATATCTTTTGCCATAATTATTTAGTAATTCCAAATCCTATGATGTACGGATACCCATAAAAATCCTACTCTGCTTTATCGTGTCGTGTTCGATACCGTGTTGGACACTTTTTTAGTGTAAAATATCGAAAAAAATCCATGTCGCGGTATCCATATCCGTATCCGTATTTCATAGTCCAAATCTCTCATGATCTCATTATAATACTCCTGCATAATGATTATGATCATGTTCTGATCGAATGTTCATGCACGCAGAGAACACACAGATCCACTCCTAGTCCTACCTTTTGCTTTCCATATGCAATCAACCTTGGTTGTGTGATTTTAATTAAAAATAGTAACTAAACAATAAAATAAAATTAATATCATATTTAATTAAGCGAAATCTTTATAGAAAATTGATTCCGACATGTCTAGTCCAAGTTATGGCCAAAGAATAAGTACATTTTGAAGAAAATGTTTTCTTTTATCATGAATTATTAGTGCATTACATATATGTCATTAACTACCGTTGAGTTAGTGTGTTTTGGAGGTATGCTAATTTAACTAAAATTCTTAAATTTGAGTCTCTGGAAACGCAATCGTAGGGAAAGTTATAGACTTAATTAAGTGGTATTCGACCCATATAAATTAAATGGGCTTTAGAAGAAAAATCCTTGACTAACCAAAAAAAATCATTAATTTTGAAAAGGATTATCTTACTTAATTAAGCATAACAAAAGCTAGGATATTTTGTCAACCAAAGTGGTCATTTTCAATTGAATAAGACTAAGAAAACTAAGTCTTTGAAAGGAAAATGTCCGTGTAGTACTTTTGTCAAGTTATGTTACTTTAATTCTAAGTCTTTAATCATCAAGATTTTTTTAATTAAAAAAAAAAACTGTAACGACCCAAAATTCCGGAATGCATTTTCGAAATAATTATTCGACATTTCGTTGAATTTTAAATGAAAAGATTAGCTTGTTAGCTAATTTTAATTTATTTTAATTTATTCTCCAACCCTTAACCCCTTTATAATTACCTTTTCTACCCTTCGAATTTATTTTAATCTCAATCGAGCCCCACACTCCCTTAAACACACTTGCACCCTCTTGGACACACTTGCACCATCTTGAACACACTTACACCCCCTTGTGCACACTCTCTTGCACACTCTTGCTCACACACCCAAAACCAAGAGAGAGAGAGAAGAGGGAGAAAGAAAGAAGAAGACATCCCGTCCCGAATCCGTCGCCCGACCAATCGAGATTCCGAGACCAACTACACAACCCTCGTTCGATTCTCTACCGGTAACCTTCTTTCCCCATTTCGATTCGTCTATTAATTCCTTCGATTTTCTAGCTTTTATTTTGAAATGAATATTTGATAATTTGATGGGTTTGTAGGTTAGAGTTTACCATTTTTAGTGCAGTTCGGTTCAAATGATAGCTATTAATGTGTATAATGCATGAGTGTGAATTTTATGTGTTGATTTTAGCTATATAACTCGCCTTGGTTGATTTTAGGACGAAACCCTCGTGAGAAAACCTTAAATCGCGTTTTTCTGCACCTGTGAGTAGAACCACACGGTCCTACGCACGGTCTTGTCAAGACCGTGCGCACCCCGCCTGCACTGGCCTGCGCACCCCGGTGCGCAAGCCAGTGCGCACCTCTATTAGCTTGCACGGTCTTGAGGGTGCTCTCAAGACCATGCGCAAGGCCGTGCGTTAGCCCGTGCGAATACCTTAGTGAAATTTTCAGCCTTTTTCCTTAGTTGCTCAGGGTAATTGGGTCAAATGGCCAAAAATAAAAGTTGACTTTTTGCATACAACCTCCTAAAATCGAACAATTTTCACCTATAGCTTCCATATGATTCAAGGATGAATATTCCGTAAAGTTTTCAAAATTCTGACCTCTTTCGGGCCTTGAATCGAGCCTTTTCGTTTAGGACTTTTTCCCCAATTTTTGAATGTTGTCCGAATGATCCGAAAATCGCGTGAGTGCTTCTTTACATTATATTATGCATGAATGTGCGCTTAGAATTTCAATTGAGCATGTTTAGCATCGTTAATTTCGCAATTTCTGTTTAATTGATTTAATTGCATTTTACTTGCAATTTTAATTGCTTCGTGACATTAATTGGTCGTTCATGTGTTATAATTCTATGAGAGTTGTGTGTCGTGTCTTGTCTTGTTTGGTTTTGTCGTCTATCAGTTTCAGGCCGTTCTTTCAGGGAATTGCTTGAGTTGTCTTGTCGTACCCGTGCTTCCAGGTGAGGGTTTTAAAATGCTTTCAACTGGAGTAAGGATTTCTTTTATTTATTGCGAACTACCCTTACGTGCTCATATTGATTTGATTTCTCATCTCATATACCTATTAGATATTTAACTATATTTTCATGATTTTAATAACAAACATTTTGATATCAACTTATACCTATAATTATGTCTAAATCGTTTTGTTTTCAAGAGGCAAGTAAAACTCTCTCTTTTCAACGTGATACTTTGACTTTGGTTGGGTCTATGAGGGAAGTCGTTAGGGGAGTCCGTTAGCATATCCCGACACGTATGAAACTCATGGTTACCCCCTTTGTCGTCACACACTTGCCTAAATGCCCGTTTGGCTTTCAACTTATAATGTTTCTTGAAATGTGAGCAAAATCATGGACTTTCTTGAATGGGGCCCGGAAGGGTATTCGAGGGTCTTACTTGGGGACGAGCGTCCAGGGTGTTTCCCGGAGTACTTTTCCCAAAACTAAGCATCAATCGTGGCCCGTCAGGAGTTGATAGCCACGGTTGGGAGCGATGGTGGACGTTGCATTCGTTGCACATTTTCCAAAAATTCAATTCGTCGCCCATGGTCGCACTATGGGGTCAGACACCGGAGATGGAGTTTTATAATGACATGAAGGGGTTATAAGGAGGAACAGACCCATTCTCGCTGGGATATTACTTGCTTGCATTTATGCTTTAATTTCTTTACTGTACTGTAATTTATTGTTGTTATTGCAAGTCGAAGCACGTTCCGGTTTTCTTCCTTTAGCATATGTACTTTCTTATATATATGTAACAAAATCCGGAAGCGCGGCTCGTACTTATTCCCTCTTTACCTTCACTAAGTATCGTTTATACTCACCCCCCGTTATTTTAATTCTTACTTCAGGTCGACAGGTGGCGTTGTCACCTCTCATGTCGGTTGGCAACAGCGGGTCGTGAGTCTTGGTCTTCGTGTCCTTGGTATTGTCGGTAGTGTCCAACAACAGTCTGTCTTTATTTATTCGAATTGAATTGGATTTTTGGTAGAATGGATATATGTTGATGAATTATGGAGATTGGATTATGATGATGAATTGTTGAATATTGATATTTGTTAATTGGTGCCCCGTGCGGCTTTGAATGTTTAATTGATATATATTTTAAGCTTCCGCACTCTATTATTTCTGTTGGTTGTTGTTGTTGGACTATGTTCGTTGTTGCCGGTATAGATTGAGTGATTGCCGTTCACCGGGATGAATTTTTAAATGGGATACATCTACCTCGTTTGGAAGTTCGTCTCGGTGCGGATGTGGTGTCCTTTCTCTTCCTAAAGGAAAGGGACGCTACAAAAACTAAAATGATCATAAGGTTTGACGGCAACTATTTCAGTTTATAGTCATATTCAGAGTTCTGTTCTTTTATCTACTTTTACAGTAAGTTGAAAGAGATTTGATAAGAACTTAATAAATTTATATTTGAAATCTCACTTTTAACTGATGTATTTTCTAAAAATAAGGTAAATTATGTATCAGAATTTTGAAGTATTGTTTTGTTTGATGAATTATGGTATATTGTTCTTCAGTTTTCTAATAAATGTATAAATAATCAGAGGCCAAATTACATTTTTAGTGCTGTAATTATCGATTTGTAGCATTTTGGATTCTAAAGTGTTTTTACTTGTAATTTTAGTCCTATAATTTTGAAATTATAGTAATTTTAGTCCTTCAGTCGCCGGAATCCTACTTTCTCACCGAAAATTGGCACGTGGTATGTCAGAGATACACGTAAGCTCCACCACAGATCCAAATATAACAATATCAGTTGAAGTAGATGCAAATAATAATAACTACCCCTTTGCATATGCTATTGTGGACAAGACAATGAGAAAATTGAACAGATCCAAGTATAACAATATCATTTGGGGTAGATGCAAATAACAATATCTACTCCTTTGCATATGCTACTGTGGACAAGACAATGAGAAAACCGAAACTTACATGTATCTCTGACATGCCACGTGCCAATTTCCGACAAGAAAGTACGTTTCCGGCGACTGAAGGACTAAAATATTTGCTATAATTTCGAAATTAAAGGAATAAAATTGCAAGTAAAACTAAAATCCTTAGGACCCAGAATACTACAAGTCGGTAGTTACCGGACTAAAAATACAATTAGGCGATAATCAGAAAATACATAAGTTAAAAAATTATGATAAGAAATAGTCAAGAATTTAGAATTTACTTAAAATTTTCTCTGTTGTAATTTTCTTGGATCATAGAACTCCATTATTCTTATATTGTCAATAATTGCAACTTTGATAGTGATAACAAAACTTTATACTTAAAAGAAAAACAAATCATTGAAGATATCATGTTAATCTTTACGCTACATCTCTGCAATAATAATATTTCAAAGGACTAATAATTTAGTGAGACGAAATTGAATTGGGAAATTATGGCCCATATGTATATGTTTGTGCTAACTCATCACCAAATGTCATTTGCATGAGACAATGTTTTTGTTACCTGCCACTGTTACATTGATGTGCTTGTCTCAATACATTGTTTATTAATTTATTTCAATCAAGAATTAATATTTCTAAAACATTGTTCTGGTTTTTAAAAACATCAATAATCTTATTTGAAAATTAAATTATCCGAAAAGAAAATATAATTATTTTAAATGTTAAATGTAATCTAAGTAACCTATTCCAGTAGTAGGACTCGAAAACATGATCGCCACTATGCCAAGAAAATCCTTGTCAAGTTTTCATTGTTGAACGACTGTTTTCGTTGTAGTAACTGTTTAATATTTATAAAGAGTTAATATCGATTTTTGTAACGTAACTTTGCCTGATTCAATTTTGGTATCAATTTTGGTACCATAACTTATAATTTGTGTCAGTTTTGGTACATTTTGGCCTTTACTGTACCGAAAGATGTCACATGCTAGTTAACTTTTGATTTCAGGCATTAACGCGAACACGGTCCAAATGTACTAAAAATGATAAAAATTTATAAGTTATGGTACCAAAATTAAAGAAATTAAATTATTTACACTGAAATTGAATTAGGTAAAATTACTATGTATTAAAATTGATAAAAAAAAAAAAAAAACCTAGTTATATATATAAAAGAAAAGGAATTAAAGAAATACATATATATCTAAAATCCATACCGTACCAATAATTATTCCATAATGTCTTATAGCATTTGGTCGATCATCTTTGAAACTTTTGGCCTTTTTGGCTAAGCATATATGGATGAGTTATACATTGTGCTAGTTCCTGTGGGTGACAAAATTACTTTTATCCCATACTTTAATTTGTCACACATTTAAGAATAATAACAAATATATTGGAACCCTAGATGATTTTCATTATTTTTTATATATATATGAAACCCTTTAATTACAATAGCGTACAAAAATAATCATGAAAGATAACTAGGCTCGTATCAGTTCGGTTGTGATGCATGGACATGGGTACTGAGATACAGACACGACATGGTTATATGGATTTTTTATTTAATACTTAATAGTATATATTTGTACATGTTGATCTACAATTAGATCATGAGTTGATTCCCAAGACGTACGTACTTTGCTTGATTTTATATTTTATTTTGATTATATTCGAAAATAAAGATGAATTTCGGTCAATTAGCTAGCTAGGCTCGTATATATAAAATTTAAAACCAAATCGAAAAGGACGTTCCATTTTTGTTTCCTTTTTAAAGAAAATGATATCCATGGGGGAATCACCTTTTCATTTCATTTTTTTTCAGTATAAATGGAAATTATGGTTCTCGTCACGCAACGTCTTACGTACGTATTTGAATTATTAAAAACCACATATATATTTTTGCGATTTTCCCATGAAAATTTATAAAATATTGCAATCCTATATTTTCAATAAAAATTTTATTAGAATCGTTTAGTTTTGTCAAAAATCGAACAATGGGACATTACACATTTTACATAGGGAATAAAAGAAATTAATCGTTTCGAAAATAATAAAATTGGTAACTTGGCATTCTTATAAAACCTCAATTTTATGAGAAATGTTTGACAATTTTAATTTAGTTGATTGTGCTGTTATATTATGTGTTACACAACCCCAGAAAATCTATATTTAGAGTATCAGCGATAATTGTATTTTGGGCGAATTATCCAAAATTCTTGAGATTTACGGTATTTACGAGAAATACCCTAAAACCTTGAAATATTATATTTTTATTCCTATGAAGTAAATGTAAGATTTTACATGAAGTATTTGTAAGATTTCAAGTTTTTTTTTGTATTTTTTAGATAATCTTCGGGGTTTTTAGTAATTTTACCTTGTATTTTATTCTCGTAATTTGTTTTGTATACTAATTGGCTTCTGCAAAGCTCCATAAGTGTATTTTTTTTTTTTTGCAATTTCGATCTCATAATTTGACCTACTTCTCACGTTAGCCTAATAATAATATTTTTGCATAATGGAATTGATTTATAAAACATTATTTTTTTATAAAGCCCCATGGATCAAGTCGGATTGGACTATTAAGAGGTAAATTTCTCCCTAATAATAACAGTTGAGTTCTTAAGAACTCGAATTCGAGACTTGATCTACTTTTGGTTAAACTAGTATAGCGTCAAACTGTTAAGCTACACTACTCGATGGTAATTGATTTGATAAGATAATTAATTAGATAAATTTTGCAATTTTTCTAAAGAAATATTAATATATAGGGAGAATTACATCTGGGTCCCTGAAGCTTGTTATATTTACTTGTTGGTTTACTAAGATACGTTTAATACATATAGGTACTTCCTAAATTGATCAATATTTTTACATATAGGTCTCTAAATTTGTCAACATTTGCTTGTAAATTGGTAGCGGACTGAAATATATACAATATAAATTAAACTAAATGATCTTGGATGTCTCATATATCTAAAAGTCCATATTTTACGTTAAATCTAACCAAATATAGAGCAGTCCAAAAATCTAAATAAAAATGAGACAAATGTCAGGTATCCATATGTAATTTGTCCTAATAATATATATGGATGTTAATGATGAGAGAGGTAGGAGTAGGAGGGGTAAATCTGTAATATAGGAAAAGGCAAAATCGAGGGGGGCGTGGGCTACAGTATAGTGATTAGATATAGAAATGGCGGTGTATGAAAACAGACAAAAATTAGGCTCCTAACGTGCCGTATATATGCACTTGGTTTCTTTCGAGTATTTATGCATGCAAATTTACTCTCTCTCTCTCTCTAAAAATTCACAATAATGAGTCTGTTTTTGTTCCTTTGTGGGGATGTTTTTCTTACTCAATTTCGAACCATATATAGTCACTTCCCCCTACCCCACACTCTAAATCATTTACAATTTTTATTCTTATAAATATTACTACGCAAATTGATGCATAAAATTAACCACTATTTAATATTAATAAGATTATAAAAAATAGTATTATTTTTAGTCACTCTATATTTAGAAATTACAAAAAATCTGAATTTAATGGTTTTGTAATTTTAAGTAAATTGTAATCATGAGGAAAATCTCGGGATAGTAATATAATTCGTCTTAATTAATTATTATACATTTTGAGACACGATAAATGTAAAAATGAATATTATAATTAATATTATTGAGAGACAATAATCGTAATAAAAAAAATTAATTTTTCATGTTGAGAAAATATTTAATTTACAGTAAAATCAGACTATTAAAATAATAGTTTGAACTCAAAAATTTTTATTAATTAAATTAAACTAATTAATGTATTCGTGTGAAGATAAATATAATAAAAGATACCATATGTGATATTACAAAAAAAATAATTTAATTATAAAAAGAGCCTACCCCACCCTCATCCTCACCCTATACCCCTACCCCAAACCACCCACCCCTCACCCTTCTTCAATCCTCTTTTCAAGAAGTTTATTAAGAGTGACTTCACAACAATACCTGAAGAAGATAAGTGTTACGAGAGAAAGAAAGAAAAGTTGAGCTATTTTTTTTATAATTTTGTTCTAAAAAAGTGTTGAAAGCTCAAAAGCTGAAGGAAAAGCTGATTATACTACCGAAAGAAAGAGCCTTTCTTTTTCGTTTTTTTTATAATTTCTTTCTTCTTTCTCCCACCATGGTTGTACTTGTACTTGTAGCTGTATATTCTGTAGTCCCCTCGTCGTCCCAGAAAGCTCTCTTTCTCCATTAATTTATCAGATATCAAATCTCGTCAAGCTTTCTTAATTACCACAGAGATTGAGATTGAGCCCACTGTGTACACAGCTACCGCTTAATTATTAATAACCAGGTGGATCATTTCGTCAAACAGCTGGTTATAATCATCTTATCAAGAAGCTGTGATTAATGTTAAGCAACATTAATCCTTCTCCGCCGCCGGAGCCCTTCACTTCTTCCGAACATGGAAGCTGCAGTAAACGAAAACGACGACCTGCCGGAACCCCAGGTACCGCCACCCACCTCACTCATGCTTCCTTTTTTTTCCCAAGCTCTTCGAATTAATTAGAATTAATTTTGTGTGTGATTCTTTTAGATCCAGATGCAGAAGTTGTATCTCTATCTCCGAAAACCCTCCTCGAATCCGATCGATACGTCTGCGAGATCTGCAATCAAGGGTTTCAGCGCGACCAGAACCTCCAGATGCACCGCCGGCGGCACAAGGTTCCCTGGAAACTGCTAAAGCGCGAAACTCCAATAGCGAGAAAGCGTGTTTTCGTCTGCCCGGAGCCCACCTGCCTCCACCACGACCCCTGCCACGCCCTCGGCGATCTCGTCGGGATCAAGAAACATTTCCGGCGAAAACACAGCAATCAGAAACAATGGGTCTGCGAGAAATGCTCCAAAGGCTACGCCGTCCAATCCGATTACAAAGCCCATCTCAAAACTTGTGGGACTCGAGGACATTCTTGTGATTGTGGCCGTGTCTTCTCCAGGTTAGTATAAAATCAAAATCTTTCAAGATCAAGAACTTAAAGTATAATAATATTATTAATCTAATGAGCTCAAACAGATTAAACAATTAACTTTAAAGCTCTAGTGCGTGTTGTGTGTGTGTGTGATCATGTGTTTTTTGCAGAAGGGGAATCAGGGAATCGTGTCTTTTCACAGATTTTTTCATTGTATTCAGTGCAGAATGTTGAGTAATTCTAGCTGTGGGATTTAAGTGTGTGAAGACTGTATGTCAAATCATTTTCTCGAACAATTCCGAGAAATATGCAGGCAAAGATCTTGATAGACGACTAGGTTTTGACTCATTGTCAGCTCTCTTTAATTTTATATGCATTATTTTTAGTACTTCTCCAGCTATTGACAGTTAAAATTTACAGTTCCCAAACCTGTCTGAAATTTGAGAACTCCCAAATTCCTAAATTTTAAATACAAGGGATAAATAGATTATTATTTTCTACACACATATCCATAATAGATTGGAATTTCTTGATATTCAAATACTTTTTAAAGTACTGTGTTTTGACTCTTATCCCACAAATTATAATTTAATCAACAACCTTAATGATGTGGTTAAGATGTTGTTTCTCTTGAATATATATATATATATATATATATATATATATATATGTATATATATACATTTTCCTATTTTTTTTCATACTTTAAAATACAAAACCCCATATACTGTCCCACTTCCCACTTTCTTGAGAAATTCATATCATACATCTAAAGTACATATAATGTAAAAATTTAATTCAATTCTTGTTATATGTGTCATCAATCATTCTTACAATTCTTGTTTCTTTGATTTGAGATTTGTGTGATATATGTTTTGGTCAAGATGCTCATGATGTGATATCATCATTTCTTCTTCTTGTTTCTAGTACATCTTCTTCTTCTTCTTACAATGGGGTTTCAATTTTTTCAAACACCATTTCCTATTCAAAGATTGTACCTTTGCTCTACCTTTCCACTACACATACAATCATTACAACGTTGTAAAAAGGAAAAAAGAAAATACAAATTATCAAAATATACATATATAACATCACAATTTTATATATATACAGCATCAAATCTCATTAAATTCTCTTGTTTTTTTGTTAATATTTCTAGGGTGGAGAGTTTTATAGAGCATCAAGATGCGTGCAGCATGGGGCGGCTCCGATCAGAATCCCACCACCACCACCTTCAGCCGCCGCAGCCGGCAGCTTGTTTATCCAGAACCGCTTCCAGCCCTAGCCCCTCCAGCGACACCAATCTCAGCGTCGTCGCACCATGGGCTACTTCAGCCGCGCCGCTCGCTTTTCCAAAACCAACAGAAGTCGGCGCCATAAAAACCCACTCGCGGCCACCCAATCTGGAGCTCCAGCTTCTCACGAAAGCCAGCGGCAGCGGTGCTGACGTGTCGGCGAAACCCGACGAGGACCACTCGACTCAGCTCCAGCTCTCCATCGGCTCGTCGGAAATCAACGGAGAGAATAAAACGGAAAGAACCTCCCCGAGAGGGAGCAGCACGAGCGGCGGCGCTGGGGCCGCCGCAGCTTCTCCGGCAGCGGCGAGGATGAAAGAGCATGCGCAGGAGCAGCTGAGGATAGCCATGGCGGAGAAAGCCTACGCGGAGGAGGCGAGGCAGCAGGCGAAGAGGCAGATCGAGCTGGCGGAGCAGGAATTCGCCAACGCGAAGAGGATACGCCACCAGGCTCAGTCGGAGCTGGATAAAGCTCAGGCGCTGAGAGAACACGCCACCAAGCAAATCAACTCCACCATGCTGCAAATCACGTGCCATTCCTGCAAGCACAAGTTTCAGACTGCTTCAACAAATCCGCCGGCGCCACTGATATTTGCAGAGAATTCTTCTTCGTCCCGTGACAACTCGTCGCTCGGGCTGAGCTACATCTCCGCCGCGCTCAAAGAGTGGGAAGTTCAGAAAGGTCATCAGAAATAATATATTAATTAAAATGAATGTAATTTTGATTTTGTGTTTAATTAATTAACCCTTTTATCGTTAATATTCGTAGACGAAATTAAATCGAGGGTTTTTTTTTTTTTTTTTTTTTTTATCTCGGGGTGTTTTTTTTATGGTATAATTAAGAGAGGTAGTTAGGAATGTGCAAGTGTTGGTTTAAAGATCAGGTGTTGTAATAATTATATTTGTAGTATGTTTCATTTATTTCATAGCTAGGTTTATTATGGCTGCTTAGCTAGTATTTTTTTCCTTTTCTAATACCCGAGTCGGGTCTAACTATTAAAGTATAAAGTTCTTTTTTACCAATATAATGACAAATGTGTACCGGTGTTCTTAGTAATTTGAACTCAGAAAATTCTAGTTAAGCTAGCATTGCGTGAAAACTAGCTAGTCTAAATTATGTCATTGCCAGTTAGTATCATAAATTAATGTGATGTAAGTTTTAAATTTTCATAGACAATAATAATGTATGGATTTGAGGATTTCGTAATTTTCCTTTTTTCTTGCATGTCAGTACGTAGTAAAAGATGTAAGGTCTCTTGGTATTCATTAGATTCGCATTTAATGGCGCTATTTATTTTAAAGGACTTGTTTTTTTCTTTATGAAAATGTATGTGATTATTCTTCAAGATGTACGTAATAATTGAAGATTTAATTTGAATGTGATTATTCTTTATGAAAAAATCGACAATATCTAAGCAAGGAACTCTTTAGTGAATGGCACTGGAAATTATTTCCAATGTAAAAGTTTGGGTTCGACTGCTTCTAATGAGAAGGATGGAATTTTTTCTTAAAAAAAAAAGTAACTCGTTGGTTAGGATCATGATATTTTAATTATATGTATGTTGTTAGTTTCATCCACGTAGCTTTCAATTTTTTGCAACTTAATTCGGTTTTATTTTGTTCGAAATTTCCAACCCTTGTTGGGAAATTTGCCAAAAAAAAATCACTAATATTGCCAATGATTTACATTCAATCACAATTATCGAAATTTTTTATTAGTCCGGTCAAGATATATCCCCACAATTATCGAATTTTGAGAAGTTATATTCTTTATTTTTGAGTTGGGAATTTGGTTTAAATATTTTTGTTTTAATTCCTTAATTTTTTTCTTAATCATTTTTGCTATTAAAATATTTAAAATTGATAATTACTAAATAGAAGTTAGTCTCTGTTAACATTAAATGGCCTTTCCTCAAAGTTCGGTATTGTGTTAGATTTTGTGTTTGGAGTATTACAAGATCTTTGTTGGCCGAAGTGGTCAGAAAAAGATGAAGGTACATATATGGCTCGGGGCTTAAAGAACATATAATTATTGTATGACATTTTTATACGTACTATATATCTTTTCCTTTTTCAAGGTAATGATGTTTGTATGTACTATACATACTTATGATTTATGAAACACAGATACGGAAACAACACGATATGGATATAACGATTTTAATTTTTTTTTATATTTTATACTAAAAAAGTATCTGACACGATATTGAACACGATACGACATGACACGACAGAGTAAAATGTTTAGGAGTTTCTATACAGCATACCTTATGACATAGGACATATATAGTGTAGGGTGGGATGGGAATTTTACTTATTATTACTTATTATGACATAGGATATTCCTAAAAAAACTACTGGTATGATCAATCCGTTGCTAATTCTTTTGGTATATTATAAATCAGCCACGAGGGTATAATAACGGAAAATGTCCATTGCTAAATCCGTTACTAAGCCTAATTGCAACAAAATCTTATCCAAATTCCGTTCCTTATAACATTTTTCTTGTGGCCGGTGAGATTATTGAAGTGTGGGATATTAGTGCGGTGCCGGCTTCTTGTGTAATGGTAAATATTAAAAGTAAATCTTTATTATAACTGATCCATTTCGTATCGTTTTGTATCGTTGTATTTGTCTTCATACAACACATGATTGTATATATAATGGGCATAATTACAATATTTACATTCCTACAAATACAGCAAAATCTTCTCGACTATCAGAAATTACAGATATATCCCCGAGTAAGGTTCCGGTCTAACACTTAGCTCCTGTTGTTAGTCATTTTATTATTTTCAAGTAGACTCTAACGTTCTAGTAATGAAACAATAACTTAATCACTTCGTTCATTCCACGTAATAATAAAAATATTATGGGTAATTTAGTCAGTTTATAACTTTTTATTAGGGTTAAAGAGTTTGTCTGTAATTTCTAATAGTTGAGTTGCAATATTACCCTGAATCGATAGGGTAAGTGTAATTATTTATGACATGTAGGTACAATTGTGTGTGTATATATATACATATAATGTTAAGAAGAGAAGATAAAATTAAATGGGCTGGGCAGAAATAATTAAAGTTGGGGGGTTTGGGTCTGTTGTTTGTGCAGGCAGGCAGGCATATAAATGTTGATGAAAGATATATAGTGCATGTTTTTCAGTGCCACACTTGAATTGGTTAATCCTCGTCTCGTCACTCTCATACTCTCAAACCCCATTTATTTCAACCATTTCTCTCAATTCACTGATCATCAGAATCAGTGACTCTCATCACCAATCTTTTTCCATTTTATGCACAGACCATTAATCTGTGTGTGTTTGATCAGTTTCTCTCTGCAATCACGACTGTGCATGTGAGAGAGAGACAGACAAACAGACAGACAGACATCTAGAGAGAGAAAAAAAAATAGACCAAGAATTGGAAAATCTCTCTCTCTCTCCCTCTCTCAGAAACACACACAGTGAGTGTATGTATTGTGTATTATAAGGATTTTGGAAGAGAAAGAAAAAAAAAAGTTGTGTGTGGTTTGATATATGTTGTCTTTCCTGAATTTGCACTATACAGTAAAAGCCCAATCCCTGCACAAAAGTGATCCCCCAAAGATTTCCACTTTCTCTCTCATTTTTATCCGACCCTTTTCACCACTTTTGGACCACTCACATTCTATTTTTTTTTTTCTTTTAGAATTTTATTTTATTTTTTACAATTTCTCCGGAAAATTTAAAACTGTTTTATATCCAAAAGCAAGATTCTAACGCCTGACATTTGATTTAGAAAGTACGAGTCACTCCCACTCAACCACGTACAACTTCCTGATTATTCTTTTAGATTAATAGAAAACTAATTCTTTCATCGATTGTACTTGGAGAGGAACATATTATAGTAAAGTTGAATTTGAAGAAACTACTTTAGGGAAGATTAAAAAAAAATGTTATATGTTATGGGCTAACTTTATTTGGTTTCCACATTCTTTAATTAAATTTTTATTTTTTAAATAATTGATTAATTAAATGTATATATGTGTGAGCAAATCGAATCTTTTAAATTTCATTGCATCATTGCAGCAACTATGTAGCCCCGCTGGGGGTAGCCTGTAACTGGTCAAAAGAAAGTACAGCACAATTATCTTTTCGATTTAAGAACAAGTAAATAAACCAAAATATTACTGTGCCAAGATTCCAATTTGTCCATATTTATATCATTCAAGAAAGTATGAGTCGACAAGTACGTATAAAGTCCTTTCTGTTAATTTTTAGGAATTTGAATTTGAGATTTGATTAAGCAAATATAATATCGAACTGCTAAACTATGTGAGATATGGGTGCCTGTAACTCTTTCCTAAATCTGCATTAATTTGAGTTTTTGGCTAAATAAGGGAAAGATTAAAAGAAAAGAGTTGGAGTAATTAAATGATGGTTAAATATTAATGGATTTTGACTAAATTTAAATTCGTAACCGCAAAAGTTAGGCAGCCTCTTTAAGAATGAATCATTACTATGTAAGATACTTTTGATTTAATGGAAACATATAGTGTATAGTACCACTTTTTCATTAAATCGAGTACATTTATAATAAATACTAAAAAGATTAAAAATAAAAATACAAAATAGAGTGGGATGCAGAACTTAGTTGATTTAGAGATCTATACTAAGCAAAATAATAAGTAATAATATCTAGCGTGTGTTTGTGAGTGTGTGACAATACTCAGATTCGCAAACACCGATATGGCGATATAAATACAGTGATATAAATATTTTTCATTATTTATTATTATATAAGTATTTAAAAGGACACAATTAATACTGCACGATGATTCTTGATAAGGGTACGTGCATCATCGTTGAGAAAAAAATATGAAATAATTTTGATAAAGCCCGTTTTTTAGAAAGTCTAAAAAACTCTACTTTGAGATAATCATATTTTATTTTATTTTATTTTATTTTAATTTTTGGTTTCCCACCCAACTTTTTTTTGGGTGTGTGTATTGCAGAGGTCCAATTAAAGGTCGGTCCTTCCAATCAGTTGCTTCATGCAGAAGTTAATATTCGAATTCTAGATGTTATGCAAGGAGTCTAGTGTCTCGTCAAACTAGACCAACTGAACTTTAGTTGAGATAACCATAATATTTTCACTAAAGAAAAAAGGTAATCCTAATTATTTAGGAAGTAATTAGATTAATTAATCATATAAAATTCAAGAACTTTGCTTTTTATATTATATGTATATATGAAGCCCAAAGCTTGTAGTTGTAGGGCTTGGTTCTTTTGGAAAGGAGCTTTTTAATCTTTTAGATTTGATGCTTTGACTTTTGGACTTTCTCTGGGGAACTTCTCTTTTTGGATTTAAAGGTGTGTCTCCCCACTCACATGGTTTGTTTCCTCATCACATTTCTATCATTCTCAAAAATATATATTATATCCCTCTTATTTTAATTTATCCTAAAGTTGATTTTCAAAATTAATAATATGTAATATATACCATGTAAAATTAAATAAACCCTAAGAATATACAGTGTACTAATTTGTGCCATATTAACATGCTATTTAACTACTAATTTGATCCGTCTTAAATTATTTAACTTTTTTTATTCTGCGTGCAAGTCAGATCGGACAAATAATTAAAGAGTAAATATCGCTCTAATTAAATCAATTTATAATAAGTTTCTAAAGTGATCATGATGTGATTTTGAAATCTTTTAAAGAAATTCGAGTATGATAATTACAAGTTAAAAGATGAAAAAAACATATGTGAGAGATTCCAAACTTATCGGGGGCCCATCTTTTTCATAGATTGATGATTAGGGTTTGTTGTGGGGTTTATTTACCACAATTTTCTCTTCTTTAGATCCTTCTTAACAAAGCATATGTCATATCAAAATTGGAGGAGCTTTTCTTGGTTGTGACCTTTGGTATCTTTTTCTCCATGTTACTTTTTGTTTGTTTTTTCACCTTAGACATTTCCATAATCATATATCTACATACACATATATATACACACAAACCAGCAACTGGCGTATAACTTAAGTGGTTCGTCACTATATTAGCTTAAATCTCCCTGAAAACATAGCTGTAATTGATAGATATATATAAACGATACAAATCAAGAAAAATGCGAATTTGGGTTGTTCCTAAGAATCTATCCGAGTAAATTAAATTCCTTATGTTTTGTGTGGGAATATTATTTTTTTTTCTTTTTGTGTATTAATTTTGAGTGTGTTTGTCTTTTATATGAAATGATCCACTACTAGAGGGTGAAGTTGATAGGGCATGCACATGGTGACTAAAAGGGTCATCTTCTCACAAAAGGTTAACACATTGAAACCAAAAAGAAAAAGAGAAAAGGGATGAAAAGAAAGAGAAGAAAAAGGGACACAACCCATGCTCCTTGTCCCAATTGCTAATTGTACTTTCAATCTTAAATTATCTATATTATGATAATAAATAATAATTAATTAACCTTTTGTAAAGTGGTTTAAACTATCAATCAGTTAAGTTGTAGTGATACAATAGTACTATAGTAGTTAACTGTAAACCTCAAAATTTTCAAGTGATAGTGATACCCTTAATATCATGTTCCTAGTGATGTATGCATAGATACGGATATAGCGATACAAATTTTTTTGGACATTCGGATACAGATATACGACACGGTATCCGATACTACATCTAGTGCTTTTCAGAAGGGTTTGTGGATCATAGTAGGCTCCCAAAGAACATATTATGCTAGATTATCTGAAATTTTCTTTATTAAAAAAAAAGTAAGAAGGAGAAGGGTAAAGGAAAAACTTTGAGAGCACTTTGTGCATGTGTGTGAGAGAGAGGGGGGGGGGGGGGGGGGGGGGGGGGGGGGGGGATTTAAAGAGACAACAAATGGAAGCACTTGGATAGTGAAAGTAACAACTTCTCTGGTGAGGAAAGGAATAAAGGCCATAGCTTTTGGTTGCAAGTGACAAAGTTCTAATTTAGATCTCACTATTGATGATCTCTTATCTGTATCTTTTTCTTTTTTTTTAAGACTAGCTAGAAAATCAATTGTTGAATATAGCGACTAATACCCTCTTTCGACTGTAGGTACCATAAAGGGTGAGACAGGCAGATAGCTTATCAGAAAATTTAAAACAGTATCCAAAGCTACATATCAAACATCTGACGTATGATTAAAAAAGGATGAATCCCTTCCGCAAATTCTTTTATCTGTCTCTCTAGGCATTATCTTATGCTTTTTGCTAATTAGATTGAATTTTCTTTTTACAAATATTATTCATGCATCTCTAGCTGTTGCATGCCCCCTATCTATCTCCCTTTAGTGGTACAATGTACCTAATTTACTTTTATTTTAATTTGTGTGTTTATGTTGAAAGTATTTCCCCACATTTTCTTAAGAAATCCACAGTGAAGATACTCTAGTCCATAAGTTATGTCATCATAATGTTTTTGTCCTTTTGGGTCAAATTCTGATTATAGCTGATACCTAATATTCTTGATTAAACATCTTAAAATTCCAAATAAAATCAAAATGAAATCCAAAGAATAGTTTCAAATTAAGGCCTACTTGTAATTGGGTTCGAAAATTGGGCCGGTCAATTTCTGAGTTGGGTTAATCCACTTTTTCCACTTTTGAGAACATTTTCCTCCTTCTCTTGGGCTCAGCCCATTTGTTTATATCTTTGGAGGCCTACTTTTCATGGGCCTATGCATTAGCCCAAACATACTTAAATTGGAAAAAGAGGATAAGACTGCTCTATACTGGGCTTGGACCATGTTTATTGGTAAAGATTCACTGTGCTGCAAGTAAGTTAAGCCCACTTGGGTCAATGAAAGCTGGAAGTTTCGAATTATCAAGTTGGGTAGCTCACCGGTTCGGCGTGTAATAGCTTGACCACATACATTGTTCTAAATACGTATTTTCTTATCCACTATGCTGGTGAAAGTTGTGAAAAGGTGATGTGAAAGTTGTAAAAAAGTGATTTCAAGATCAGTTTCAACTTTCAACCTAA
The DNA here is from genome assembly GCA_958496215.1 of Verbena officinalis. NCBI lineage: Eukaryota > Viridiplantae > Streptophyta > Magnoliopsida > Lamiales > Verbenaceae > Verbena > Verbena officinalis. The sequence goes on from OY292385.1 coordinate 8,041,218, forward strand.
TCTTGCTTCTCGTTGTAGCACCTAAAAGGAAGAATTAATAAAGCAAGAAACAAATTCTTAGTTAGCTTTTCCAATGGATAGAAAGTAAAGAAATATATTACAAAATTTACATTAAGTTTTTGTAATAAGGGAAATTACAGGGAGTTTTTTGTAATTTCTACAGGGGAAATATTAGGGGCAAACCTCAGGGGTGGTAGATGTAATTTTCCCTAAATAAATTTATATCTACATTTTCATCATTGAATAATAAATATTACGTCTAGATCCTAAATCTACATGTTTATAATTTACATAAATATTAACATTAATATTTACAAATAATTTATATATAAATAAATGAAATATATTTAGGAAATACCTCTTCAGCAAACTTAATCAAAATGGTTGTTCTTGGTCTCCGTTGCCCATCTACAGGTACAAAAAAGACAACAAAACGGAAAACCTGCATTATCCAACACTCCCTTCAAAACGGAAAGACAAAAAAAGAAAAATTTTAAGAGCTTCGACGGAAGGAAATATCATTTAGAAAAGCTCTGGTCATGCAGTATTTATAATTTACCCTCACAATTCCAGCAACAAATGCTCCACAGCTGAAGGCATCCATATCTTTGGGTATGGATATAAATCTACAGTGTAAAATACCAGAATTCCATGAATTAAAAAAGAAGTTCAAAATGAGCACGAGCATGAAAATTAGAAAACATAGATCTATAGCATAATACAACATAAACAAGAAAAAGATATTACCTGTTGACAAGAAGTTCCTTCTCACTGATCATTTACTCATCTTTGTGCCCGGTGCCTTTTTCAAGAGAGTCAGCCACCTGATGTCATAATATTGTCAGTAGCTATGAGTTTGTAGCTTAATCTTAACAAATTTATGCACAGAATTACCAAAAAAAGAAATAAAAATAAAAATCTGCAAAGTAGTAAATCATGAAAGAATAAGCTTTATTTCTATCGGCATTGATCAAATGATCTGGAAAATGTCAAAGTAATTTAGCTAACCTTCTAAGCTTGTGAGGTCCAAGCACCAAATTCCTAATCATTCAGTGATGATTCATTTAGAATCAATAACCTTTTTTTTTTCATTTGAAACTTTGCTTCCATCACAAAACCAAAAGAAGATAGTCTATTTCATCATCATAGAGAAGATAGCCAAACCCTTCTAGAACACAAAAAATAAATACTTGGATCGGATTTATTCGTTATCTATATATTCACTTATAAGGATTCTCCAAACGTTGGGCTTTAACTAATAACGAAATTCGGTATCAGTCGACTAAAAGGATCATAGTATCTCTATATAAGAATTTTTCTCCAATAGAAATGAGAAAACATATTCAATAAAACCAAAAAACTAAGAATATAAGTAGAAAAAGAATAGTAACTTAACCTTTCCAAACAAGACCTTCCAAACTGTGCTGTGTATAAAGGATAGAATACCCAACAGTCGTGTCTCTCTTCTGTTACGGCCTAAACCATCAAAAACAGGTGCTTATTGAACAAATAAAATTACAAATAGTAAGTGAATACAGGTAAAGAAGTAAGGGTTGCATACAAGCCAAACTGAAATAGGGAAAAGAAAATCTTCTTTATTCTCTATTTGAAGCAAAATGTTACGCGTTGACCCAATGTGTACAAACAACCACATTCCAACTTACAAGTGAATATCTTAAAACACTTCCATGCAATAACTCAGACAACGTCTACAAATCCTTAAGAAGCTTTCAGCCCAAGATAGAGAAAGAAACAAAGAAATGCTTGAAGAAACACCGACATCAAACAATTCAAGCACAAAATGTTCCGGATGAATCAAAAACTGTACCCTGAATGATATTTTCATTTGCATTATGAAAAGTCAAGTATAGTTATAAGGGCTTTATACAGCAGAAAAGTACGAAAAATTGTCCTATGCCCTTTGAAGGAGATGTTATAAATTCATATTGTATATGTGTGTGTGCTATGATGAAATTCCGACCTTTTCCCTTCGACAAAGACGTTCGATTACCCTGGCTCCAACAGCATAGCCAGCATCCTCTAACCTGATCCAGATTCAAGAAACTCAGCTTATATCAATCAGAAAAATGAAGGAGATTTTTAATCTAAATGTTTTGACAAAAGAAGGTTCCCAGCACAAACTAATAGTGCATTTAGAGAAAATTAATCCAAATTTCCCAATTTGGATTTTTTTTTTTGGCTTAACCCAATTTGGATTCAGATATATGAAAGACTTTCTTTCCCAATTCAGGTAAGCCTCTTCTCATAACATTAAAACTAGATGTGCAGTCATCTCTCTCCACAAATCATGCTTTATAGTACCTTCCCTATTAATACATTCCTCTCAAATTTTCATTGAAACTGATTGATCAGCAGTTCAGCACTCGCCTTCTTTCCAAATCTGCTATGTTGTCGACTTGCGTCTGAATAAATTGAACAAGCTCGGAAAACAATAATGCAAATGCACTCAAACTCACCTGCAAAAAGTCCTCTGTCAATGTAAGCTCACCAGCCAAAAACCCATTTCAATTTTCAATGCAATAAATGACTAATTCTAGAAAATCTTGAGTCAAAACCCTTAATTCAGCTCTCCAGTAAATATGGATTGAAAATATGAAATGCGCCCGAGAAATTTCACCCGTATGTGTAGATACCTCTTGTTTTCCTTTGCTGAGAGGTCTATCGAGCACATTCGCCGTATTGCTTCACTTTCCCAACTCCGATCATCTCTCTGCGACTCTGCGTAATGCAATTTCTCAACTTTTGAATATAATTTCCTCAGTCCATCTTGGTGGTTGAGACTTTTTTTCAGCTTAGTTGCATGATTTTTAGGAGTCATTGTTCTTGACTTTTTGCTTTGAAATTCTTCTAATTTTGTTGAATTATAAATATCTTTGTTTCTTTTCTATTTATTAATTGAAATCATATTTGTTATCACTCCTATTAATATATGATTGTATTTTATCTAAATTATTTGGTGTATTAGAGTTCGTACCAAAAAAAAAATCGAAAAAAATAATAATATATTAATAACAAAAATTTGATTGTGCCAAAATAAATACTTTTCACCGTTGTAACATGTAATCAAAGTACATTTCAATTATTTTTAAATTATAGTATTTGTAAACTATAAAAAGAAACAATTTATGTTTTTGATGGGCTTCATCAATATTTAGGTTTTCGAAATACTCCAATTTCTCTTTCGTTGTACTAGAAATAAAATAGAAGTTTGAATCATCTAAAGACCAACTTTTAATTTCAGTTTCTAACTAATAAGTTATTTTTATAAATAAATCAAAATTATTCTTTATATTCTTTACTTAAGTAATATTTTTTGTATTTTTCACTTACTTTTCAAATACCTCTACTTTTACGATTCTATAAATTTGTAACTTTCGTTTATTTTAATTAATTTCTCCAGAAATATTAAAATTTACAGAAATCTTGGACTCCTATGCTAAAAAGACACTTCAAAATATCTTATTGTAATTTACTTTATTATTTTATTGATTGCCATTAATGTAATTTTTACTGCTTACCACCTAAGACTAATTTCTATTTCCGACGAACATATAATGACTTAAATGGCAAAAATAGTATTTTAAGCAGTGAAAATGCAAAATATCCCTAATTTAGATTGTAATTGGTCAATAAAAAATTTAAAATACACGATACTTAGGATTAAGTAATCAAAATTTTTTACTAAAAAAAAAAAAGTAATCAAAATTTTTAAAAAATATTTTATAGGGTTAAAGTAAAATTTTTCCAATTTTTATACTGAGGAATATATATATTAATATTATATTTATTTATTTAATTAATTTGTGATGTGCACAGTCAAAAGAGTCATTTCCTGGTTGGTTCACATCAACCCCACTTCTTCCTCTCTTCAGTATCTTTTGTCCAAACCGTTCAAATTGAAGAACAGAACACACACTTCACACACGCAATAAACAGAACAAAAATTACATAAAAAAAGCAAAGAAAAAACCTCATCACTGCCTATCTCCATGCCTACTACTGTGTCTACTTCTAATATACCCTCATCTCAGCGATATACTTCCCTTTCTGGGCTCTGATAGCTCACCCCCAAAGGGGAAATCAAAAACAGCATACTAAATGGTGTTCAAGGGCAGATTTTTCTCTTCCAAGAAATCCGATACTTCAAGCCCAGATGGATCCTCCAACAGCCCTCGATCTTTCGGCTCCAACTCCAGTTCGCCGATCCGATCGGATAAGAAGAAGCCCAAATCGCTATCACCCTCCATTTCTAAGGACAACTCCCCCGCCGCCGCCGCCGCTTCTGGCGGAAGCACCCCCACCAGCGCCGCCAAGAACTTTCTTAAGAAGAAAGACTCCTCCAAAGGCAAAGAAACGCTCAATTTAAGCAAACCCAAATTGAGTTCCGGAATTTCTAACTCGTCCCCGTCGAAGATGAAGAAATCAGAGGAAGCAGCAGCGCCGAAGGCGGCGGCGCCACCGCCCAACTCGGTGTCTGTGTCGCCGATAGTGGCGTCCTCGTTGGGTTTGAACAAGATAAAGACGCGATCAGGGCCGTTGCCGCAGGAGAGTTTCTTTAATTTTGGGAGTCGAGAAAAGGGCGTTTCTCTGGGTGCTAGTAATTTGTCCAGGCCATTGGGCGGCTCCGCCATTGGCAAGAAGAAGGATAAGTCAATCCTGGAAAATCAGGATAATGGGAGTAATTCTGATACTATGTCGACTGAGAGTGGAGCATCCAGAGACCAAAGCCCTAATGTTTTCCAGGCTCAGGCACGCTCACGCCTTCAAAATGCAGAATCTTCATCTGGAGCTACTGGTACGTTAATTTCCATTGCATGTGCCATTAATTCTTTTGTGTATGTTGATTGATAGTATTATGTGTATAATTGTGTGATCCTACTAAACAGAGTATTTGGATTAGTTGTTGGTGTAATCTGAACTCAGGATTGTGCATGATGTTACAATGTACCTTAACCTTTTGCACATTTTTGCTTTACTCTTCTCTGAGACAAGTAATTCTTATGGGATTTGATTTGACCTGATACTTATATAGCTAGACACGTTTTGAAGATACACACAGACTCATGTCTGTATGTGTTGAATGTGGTATGAAGCAATTATGGAAATTGTCTGGCCACTTTAATGTTACTATGTAGAAGGAAAAGGTTTTGGTCTTGTGTGTTGGATGAGCAAAGTGTTGACTACCAAGTTTACCATTCTATTTGTAGTAAATATAAAATAAGTCATACCTGCTTAAAGAAATATGGGACAAAATCGCAGTGATGTTATGCCGAAGCCTTTCTGATATTTTTCTTCATAGAAACACACAATCTGAGATGCTCTTCCTCAAATCAAGAGAAATTTGACAGACATAGTATCATGTTATAAATGTAGTACAATGATTAGATTATATAAAATTATGCTACCTAGTATTGCTCTTTTGTCTTATGTTCCACTCCTTTTCTCATAATTTCCTTTTCTTTTGATCTTCTTTAGCTATTATCTTGTTGAGGTTATCTGGATTTTATTTTATTCCCTTTTTTCACACTAGTGTCAATACACTTAAGCTTATGTTCAATGTCTGTTATCAAAGTGTTGAATGTTGAAATGGATAAGGGTAAGAATATAAGACAAGTAAATGCTGAAACCTACTCTTATAGGGTTTAACACTCATGTCCCATTGTGTCTAATTCAGGGCAATTTGATTCATCATGGGGTGATTCTGGAGCTCTCAGGAATTCAGATGCATGCACTCCAGAGATGAAGGTAAAAAGGTGTATTGTTTTTTTATGGTGCAGAGCATACAATTTCAGAGTTTCGTCCTATTAATATAGTTTTGCAACTGTATCCATAAACAAGCTGATATTTTTAAATATATCTGTAGACAACATACGATTGTGAAAATCCTAAAGAATCTGAATCTCCTCGCTTTCAAGCTATACTCCGTGTTACAAGTGCACCAAGGAAGAGGTTTCCTGGTGACATCAAAAGTTTCTCTCACGAACTGAATTCCAAAGGTGTTCGCCCTTACCCATTCTGGAAGCCAAAAAGGTTAAACAACTTGGAGGTAATTAGATTATTCATGTTTTCTCTACACAGAGAGATCTTGCTCTTATGGCTTTGAGATTCTCATAATTATCTTAAAAATTCTATCAGGAGGTCTTAGCCATGATTCGAACAAAATTTGACAAAGCAAAGGAAGAAGTGGATGCGGATCTGCATATTTTTGCAGCAGATCTTGTTGGAGTTCTTGAAAAGAATGCAGAAACACATCCTGATTGGCAGGAGACCATAGAGGACTTGCTTGTGCTTGCAAGAAGCTGTGCGATGACTTCTCCTGGAGAATTTTGGCTTCAATGTGAAGGCATAGTTCAAGAGCTGGACGACAGGCGTCAGGAGCTTCCGATGGGCATGTTAAAGCAGCTTCATACCAGAATGCTTTTTATACTCACAAGATGCACTAGATTGCTCCAGTTTCATAAGGAAAGTGGATTGGCAGAAGATGTAAATGTTTTCAATCTGCGTCAATCTCTTCAGTCAGCTGAAAAACCCGTTCCTCCAATCGGCCCAGAACGGGATGGAAAAATGCCTATTGGGCCCACCAAAGCTTTTAAAGCTCCCCCGACGAGGAAATCTTACAGCCAAGAGCAATCAAATTGGAAGAAAGAACATTCTGGAAATCTTCAAGTTTCACTTCCTGAAAGTGAAACCACGAAAAACCTGGATTCACCAGCTGGTAGAAATAGAATGGCTTCTTGGAAGAAATTTCCTTCTCCTTCTGGAAAAAGCTCGAAAGAAGCTGCTTTACCTGAGGAGCCAATCATAGAAGCTGCTTCAAAGATATTGGAAAACCGAAGAGTGATAAATGATGCAGAGCTGGCAACTCCAAAGGTACCTGAGCTTGTTCTTCCTCCTCCGAAAGACTCAAGTGGGCCCACTCCAGTGGCTAAGCATCAACACAAGGTTTCTTGGGGCTATTGGGGAGATCAACCTAGTGTATCTGATGAGAGTTCAATAATTTGTAGGATTTGTGAGGAAGAAGTTCCAACTTCGCATGTGGAAGATCACTCTAGAGTGTGTGCAATTGCCGATCGGTGCGATCAAAAGGGTTTAAGAGTGAACGAACGCCTGCTTAGAATTTCTGAAACTCTTGAGAAGCTGATGGAATCGTTTTCAGATGGTGCTAAAGTATCGAACTCGAGTGTGACTGAAGAATCGGAGCTTATTTCTCCTAAATTTAGTGATTGGTCAAGAAGGGGCTCTGAAGACATGCTGGACTGTTTTGCTGATGCTGATAATAATAACATTGTCATGGATGATATGAAGATGTCGGGTAAAAGTCGATTTGGGCCGAAATCTGATCAAGGAATGACGACATCATCAGCTGGAAGTATGACTCCAAGGTCACCAATGATGACACCAAGAACAAGCCCGATTGACTTGCTTTTGCCTGGGAAAGGTGCTTTCTCTGAACATGCTGATCTTCCTCAGGTATATGAATCCACTGGGCTGAATTTATTTATTTTTTAATTATGTGTTGTCGTCTTCTGAATTTCATAGTTGTCGCATTATCCCTTCCCTAGCTTTTATTTTTCTATAACCACTCTATGTGGGTGCTTACAAACTCTGCTGCTTTTGGAGAAGCTAAGATAGGATCACTGCATCAGATGCTTTCAATCGCCAGCGACTTCAATCATCGTTGTTTCAGAAATCTTAAAGTATATAAAGCATTTCAGGATGGGTTATTATACCTCTAAGCCTGAGTTTTATGCCTGATATTAAAATAAATCAAAATTCTTAAGTGGTGTTACATATATGAGTGATCAGAAGGTTCATGTATAAATTTGATTAGCATTTCCTTGAACGCCAAGTGTATAACAGTAATAACTTATCTGCTACTTTCTTCAATCTTTCTTTGACAATGGATACAGATAGGAACCAAGCATGGCTACTCAGAACATGGCATTAGCTTCCATTATGTTACTTTTACCCATTTTTGTCAAGAAATGCTTTTGAAATGTTCCAGGCAATTAGGCAAAAGCTTACTGTATTCTTGACAAACTTATTTTATAAAACCAACCCCTTCAGACAAAAGATATAGTGTATACTTAACTGAACTACAGAGTTCATTTCTTTTTCCACTTCTGTGAGTGTTGTTGATTATGATCCTTGTATGCTGTAAGACCAACTCCTCAAGAATATAGAGCCCCTTTCTCAAGATTTACCCGAGATATCAATTTAATGTGATTATTTTGTTGAAATTCTTCATTCTAAGGCTTCGAGTTTTCCATTTTGATTTTGACTCTTTATTCTTTTGCAATCATTTCCAAAAATGCAGATGAATGAACTTGCAGATATTGCTAGATGTGTAGCAAATACACCGCTCGATGATGATCGTGCTTTGCAGTATCTACTTTCTTGTCTTGAAGACTTGAAAGTTGTCATTGACCGTAGAAAGTTTGAGTCTTTAACAGTAGACACATTTGGAGCTCGTATAGAGAAACTTATAAGGTAAGTTTTTTTTAAAAAAACTATTCTAGCTTATTTTTGGAGATTTTTTGCTGACTTTTCTTTCATTCAATCACCCAGGGAGAAGTATTTACAACTATGCGAACTAGTTGATGATGAAAAAGTCGACATAACAAGCACTGTAATTGATGAAGATGCTCCTTTGGAAGATGACGTTTTACGTAGTCTTCGAAGTAGCCCTGTACATTCTTCTAAGGATCGTACTTCCATAGATGACTTTGAGATTATAAAACCAATTAGTCGTGGGGCTTTTGGTCGGGTTTTCCTGGCAAAAAAGAGAACCACTGGAGATTTCTTTGCTATAAAGGTATTTGAAACTTGTCCATCTTAAATTTACACATGTTTGGTTCAAGGATTTTTGGAAGGGAGGGAAAAGAAAATAATGAGGAAAAGTATATTTTGGTGTTTGGCTGCTAAAGGAAGTAGGATAGCAAAGAAAAGAAAGGAAAATTGAGAGAAAAAATGCACTATAGAGAAAACAAGAAAAACCTTACTCTCATGCTTATTAGATCATGTCCCAACTTACCTTCTCATTCCTCTTCATCACTCAATTCACTTCGATTAATCAATGGTCATCATTTCTTTAAGTTTGGGGAAGTCATTTCCTCACTATTTTCCTTAAATCCTAGAACCAAACATAGTGGGTGTTTGCAACTCTTCTGCTTTTGGAGAAGTATAAGTTGTAAAAAGTTGAGTAGTAAAAGTGCAAGTGTTTGGAATCAAAAAAAAAAAAAAAAAAAAAAAAAAAAACGAAAGAAAGTGAAACGTAAAAAACGAGAAGCACTTCTATTAGACTAAACGAACTTTCATTTATTTTCGAAAATAACCTAGAAGCTATAAGCTGAAGCTATAATTTCGTCCTTTGGTGCTTCTAGCTTATTTTAAGCAGAAGCTGGTTTTGCAAACAGGCTCATAGTGTTTGGTGTAAAATAATTTTGTGTTTAACAAGAGAGAAAGGGATTCTTGCTGAGGCCTCTGATAGTAATTGACAAGCCTGAAAAGTCTGAGAGCAATACCAATCAATTTGAATCATCTGTTCTGTATTCATATTAAGGATTACTTTCCAATTCCATGTATATTCTGCAGGTTCTTAAGAAAGCAGATATGATACGCAAGAATGCAGTTGAGAGTATTTTGGCAGAACGTGATATACTGATATCTGTTCGCAATCCTTTTGTGGTGAGTCTTTGTAGCTGAATGATTTTCTTACTCTTTCTTCTTTATGAATATATCTCCTTATAATCTGAAAATCTGATTTCTTAGGTCCGCTTCTTCTATTCGTTTACTTGTCGTGAAAATTTGTATCTTGTGATGGAGTACTTGAATGGAGGAGATCTTTATTCATTATTGAGAAATCTAGGCTGCTTAGATGAAGATGTTGCTCGCGTGTATATTGCAGAAGTTGTAAGTTTCTATTGATTTCTATTTTCCAGCTAGATATTTTTTAGTTAAATGGTGACTGAAACATCTGCATCACATGAAATGGATATGTAGGTGCTTGCTTTGGAATATTTGCATTCTCTTCGCGTGGTTCATCGTGATCTAAAGCCTGATAATTTGTTGATTGCTCATGATGGCCATATAAAGGTTGGTTTTCTTTTCTTGTTCTAGTGCTGCACCATGTGTAACTTCTATTAGAAGAATAATTTGATTTTGCTTAATTAAATCTCTACACGTCATCGCAATTTCTACTCATGCCAAGAACGTGTAATGACTTAATTGGCAGGAAATGGTCTTAGGTGGTAAGTTGCAAAAAACTCATAGTTTATGATCTGTAAAAAACTAAACTTTAGGTGGTAAAGTCTAAAAACCTTGATAGTTTGGAGGGTTAAGTATCTTTTTCCCTAATTTAAATCCATAAAAAAGTTTAATGAAAGTATTGATAATTTTAGAATATTAAAACTTAACATACTATTAAAGTACAATTAATTTTATTTTGCACCCGCATCATGTGTGCAACTTTCGCTAGTATTTATTATTGCTGTCAATTTGAACAGTTAACAGACTTTGGGCTATCAAAAGTCGGTCTTATCAATAGTACCGATGATTTATCTGGTCCAGCTGTCAGTGGAACATCTCTAATGGAAGAAGATGAACCTCCATTATCTGCATCAGAGCATCAACAAGAAAGGCGGAAAAAACGCTCAGCTGTTGGGACGCCTGATTACTTGGCACCTGAAATTCTTCTAGGAACTGGACATGGTTTGTTAATCCTTTCTCCATTTATGGTCTTAATCAAAGTTGGTTATATGGTTTCTTACAAATTTAGTGTCCACTATATTGTTTATCTGCACTTCCCTCAGGCTTTACTGCTGATTGGTGGTCAGTCGGTGTTATTCTATTCGAGTTGATAGTTGGCATCCCTCCATTCAATGCTGAACATCCTCAGGTTGTTATGACTGTTCAAAAAAAATCTATTCTATTTACTATTTTCTTTTAGCTGGATAAGATAATGAATTCAATATAGGACTGTGAAATTCGACTTCTTTATTTATCATTTTGGGGTTTTCTCGATTTTCTTTGTAGAAAATATTTGACAACATTCTCAATCGCAAGATTCCTTGGCCTGAGGTGCCTGATGAAATGAGCCATGAAACATTTGACTTGATTGACAGGTAAGAAATGCCTCACTCATTCTTACTTTTTCTAATGCAAAGTTTGTCTTTCTTTTTTATGTGTGTGTTTCCTTATTTTTAATATTTCTTGTTTGAAGAGATGTGTATCATAATATTATGGGATATGAATTAATATTGTTAGTAATTTCTTTAGGATGTAAGAGCTTCCCTCATTTGAGATATGAAAATTTTGGTATGAAGTATAAACCTGTTGCTTCTTCAATACTCAGATTATAAACGATCTTTTAAATGATAGGAATTTGTGTAATAGTCTCAATTGATTATGTGGACTTGGTGTTGAATTTACACATCATTAGATAATTCTATTATTCATGTTTCATATCTACCGGCAGGTTACTTACTGAAGATCCTGACCAGAGACTTGGAGCTGGAGGGGCTTCTGAGGTAATTTTATTCATCTTGTGGATATCCTCTCCTTTTTCTTCCTTTATTCACAACCATCTAAGAAATAAAATTCACTATGCAGGTCAAGCAGCATCCGTTTTTCAGAGATATTAACTGGGACACACTTGCTAGACAGAAGGTTTGGTGTGTGCTGTGTGTGTTTGTGGGAGTGTTTGCTTTGCTTCTTGTGCTCAAAATAAGCTAGAAGCAAGAAACAGCTTTGGAAGTGTGTTTTCAGCTTCTGAGTTCTATTTTCTAAGAGGGTGTTTGCTTAAGCTTTTTTTTAATCTTATAGCTCTCACATGTTATAAGATGTTTTTGGAGCATATAAGATCTTAGATCTTATTTTTGAAATAATTTGGATAAAAATAAGTAATATCATGAGTTTATAAGATGTTAGTAGTGGCAACTGTGTAATTTGACTAAAAAGTAGATTTTGTCGAGATCGTATTCCCAAGCTTTTTTATAGGGGGCTTATAAGCTCCTAACATCTTATTTTAAGAGCTTATAATCTCCTAACATCTTATTTTGTGAAAACAAACACATAACGACATCTTATAAATTGTTTTAAAGAGCTTATAAGGTCGGCGAAACACCCTCTAAAAGTGTTTTTCTACCTTTTTTTCTCCAAACACTCCCAACTTTTACCATTACAACTTTTCACAACTTTAGCTTCTCCAAAAGCACAAGTTTATGCAAATTTCTGTCTAAAAGCTATTGATGTCTAATAATATTTCTGTCTAGGCTGCCTTTGTCCCTGCATCAGAAGGTGCAATGGATACGAGCTACTTTACAAGTCGTTATTCATGGAATCCTTCAGACGAGCATGTTTATGCTGGAAGTGATTTTGAATATTCTAGTGATAATGGCAGCTTAAGCGGTAGCAGTAGTTGCCTAAGCAATAGGCATGAGGAAGTGGTATGAAGTTCACAATCTATATTTAATCAAAATATGCATTTGTATATAATATTTCTTTTGCTGTTTCATATTTTTAATCTTGTCTAATTTAGGGAGATGAATGTGTGGGATTGGCAGAATTCGACTCAAGCAACGACATCAATTACTCGTTTAGCAATTTCTCATTTAAGGTATCCTATGAATACTCCTCTTCTATCTATTAAAATCACAGTTTACATTCACTATTTAGCAAACTTTATTTTTTAATAATCAATTTGGTTTAATTTTATTTTTTTGTTGATTTACAGAATCTTTCCCAGCTTGCATCGATTAATTACGACTTACTCACAAAAGGTTGGAAAGACGATCCACCTGCAAATTCAAGTGCATAACCCTATGAGGTCTTCTCCCCAGTATTTTTCATACAAAATGGGGGGGGGGGGGGGGGGGGTGGGGGGGGGGGGGGGGGAGGAGAATTATAATTACACCAAAGTTTGTGATCTCCTTGTAAATGTATTTTGCGGTTTCTCATCGATTGCTGTTCATAGTATTCTGTTCTCTGTAACTCTTTACCATTTCAAAAATATAAACGTACTGAGGGGTTCTGGATTTTTGACTGCATTTGGTTTTTCAGGTTTTGGAATTTTGAAACAGCTTCCAGCTTATCCTTGTTTTTGAAGTAGAAACTAGGTTGATAATTTTCTTGGAATAGAGGATCAAAATTCTAGCTTCTGAATAGAAGATTTCAAAAAAGAAATAAAAAAGAAAAGCTTCTTTTAGAAGAACCAAAAGGGTATCCTAAATCAAGTCCTATGTGATAAATCTTGTGATACTGGAACATAGCGATACGAACACAACACATGACGAATGTGGTGACACTTATTTTCTTCAATATTTTGCACTAGAAAAGTGCCAACACATCATGGTAAGATTTTTAAGAGTACACAGGATAGTTCAAGCTTTCTGGAAATTAAAACATTGAATATTTCTAAGTGTACAAAAGGTATTGAGTTTTCAAGGAAACATGCCAATTTTAGTGCTCGTGTACAAAATTACACAATTTCAAATATCTTCAACAAAACCATATTTATTAAATCATTTTTTCACAAATTTCCTATCTATTCCAAGCACTACATTTCAAAGTAGACTAAGACAAATCAGATACTAAAAACCAGATTTCAAATTCGAACAGCATTCCTTCCAAACAAAATGGACCTAAAGGTTGTTCAACCAATCCTATTGTTATTGGTTTAGTATCATATTTTTCAAAGATTTTCACCTTAACATAATGGGTTTCTACTTTCTAGTCAAGATTAATATTATTTTGGGGCATCCAATCCAATCTTGGTCTTGTGGGATCCCATTTATATGTTTGTGTTGTACTAATGACAACATATCTACAGGCAATTTAGATCTTCAAAGATTTATTTCTTTTCTTTTTTTTGTTTTTCTAAATTTGTCTGTCTTTTGGGACCCCCATTTTATTTGCCCATCCCACCAAATAATTTTGAAGGGAAGTTCATAATATTGTTTCTAAATAATTGGGGTGTGACAAGAAGGGACATAGGGCAACTCACAATTAAGTTTCTAGTTTTGTTATCACATGGAACTCTTATCTTTAGGCAACTCCTCAAAATGAGAAAACAGCTCCAAAACAATTAAATAATAACATAAGCAAGCATGGCCAAGTGATGGGACAATACAAACAATCTCATATGCAAGAAAACAAAGAGAAGTATCCATATACATAACTTAGAAGATTTATCTACCAAAACCATTTTAAAAAACAAAAGGGATAATTACACCACCCTTAAATTTTGCTTGAAAATTCAAAAAACCATCGAAACTATAAAACCTTACAAATACCCTCCTGAAACATAAAATATATGCATAATATCTCCTGAAAGTTCCGACGGTGAAATTGTAAAAGGCACAAACTTCAGGGGCTTTTGTGTAATTGCCCAAAACAAAATGTAAAAAAAAAAAAGTTAAAAGTAATAATTTTTTTCCTTCAAATAAAAACCCTCCAAAAGTTATTTTGGTTGCTATTGAAAACCCTAAAAACATTAAAAGTGGACCACTGAAATGAGACTGTGTAATGGTGGACCACCAAAACCTCTTTTTCCTTACATCATACATTTGCATCACATAATGTCACACTTTCTCTGAACTCCCAACAGCACTCTCTTTATCTCTGAGGAGGATTACAGATAGCTGTCGCTTTCACTAAACTTCATACCTAAAACAAATTCAATTGCCATTGGTCCCATCTCTTATTTTGTGGCCTTATTTATTCTAGATAGGTTAATTTTATTTACATGACAAAGGTTTAATAAAGTTTTATAAAGCTCAGCTATCCACTCAATTAAAAACTAACTGAAAATCGTTGCCAATTGTTGGTTTTTGTAATTTTTGAAGGTTTGAGTGTGTTTTTTCATAAAACAACAAAAACCATCGTAATTATCTGCTTGATAAAATTTACCACAAAAATTCACACACACACAGTTCTCAATCAGCACAAACACACAATGACACAAAAGGTCCATTCAGAAAAGTAAAAGGAGAAGAAAGACAAAAAAAATGATAAAAATAAAGCTGAAGTAATAATTACAGCAACCATATTCCACCAACAAGAACAACAAATGAAGAGATGAGCTTTTCCAATTCTGACAAACAAGAATAGGCTCAAAATCAACAAAAGAAAAAAAGAAAAACAAATAGCCCCAATCAGTTTAAACATAAATTCTACAAGAGCACATTAAAAATCATTGGCCATAACGTTTCCTTTTAATCCCACACTTAAATTAAACTACTAAAAATACCTTTTCTCAATCCGTTTCGCTAACACGATCCACTTGTTCTTGATAATCCCTCAAGCTCGAACGTCTCAGCTCTTCAATCCTGTCAGCAACTTCAGAAATCAAAGGTCTTTTGTCCGGATACTGAGCCGTACAATCTATTGCAAGCTGCAAAAGCTGCACCATTTCTTCCTCGACATTTTGGTACCTAAGTAATTCAAGATCGAAAACCTCAGAAGTCCACTCTTCTCTTACAACTGACTGAACCCATCTTGGCAAATCAACTCCTTCCTCGTTCAAGAGAGCGTGAGTTGGAGCTTTGCCCGTAAGAAGTTCAAGAAGCAAAACGCCGAAGCTGTAAACATCAGCTTTTTGAGAAACTTTTCTGGGGTCGGTGACCTCCGGTGCACGATAGCCCGCCACCCTTGTGGGAGAGGATGGGGGTCCCACAAGGTGGTTGAGTCCAAAATCTGAAACTCTTGCATCATATGACTTTGTGAGAAGGATGTTTGATGATTTGATGTTTCCATGGGAAATGTTGGAGCCTTGGAAATGTAGGTATTCGATCCCACGAGCTGCTCCGAGGGCAATTTGGGACCTTAATTCCCAATTTAAGGGTGTTCGCCCAGCTCCTTTGTTTCCTGATTAAAAGAGATTTGTTTTGTAAATTTTGTTGGATGTTACTAAATCAAGAAATTAGATGGAAAATTAACTTAAGAAATGTAATTAGGAAAGGAAAAGTCAATTACTAAATAAATAAGAATGTGTTTACATAAAATAGAAAAATGAAAGGACCATTTTCACATTGCAAGACAGAGGAGCAATACATAATCATCTCAACTACCATTTACCTAAGCAAGTAGGCAGACTTAATTAGGCTAATTTATTATATCAGCACTCAGATACAAACAAGAATTTATCAGCACCGAAAATAGAGATGGAGTCTGAAACAAGCATCACCGACACAAATGAGTAATGAGCTAGTCCAAGTAGCAATTTTTATATACCAAAATGATCAAATCTATGAACCATCTCTAATTATGTAATACTCTTTTATCAAAAAATCAGTTTCTTAAAATCAATTAGCAAAGACTCATAATCAAGAATTGAAGCTAAAAACCAGAAACTAAGGACAAACAAAGTAGATAACAGAGCAAAAACATCAGAAACACATAATTCTGGAACCTAATCACTCACCGTGTAGAAGGGCAGAAAGGCTTCCCATTGGCATATAATCATAAACAAGAAGCTTCTCTTCTCTGCTATAGTAATAAGCTCTGAGAGGAACCAAATTCTCATGATCCATAGCTCCAACACCTTCAATTTTCTCCTTGAACTCCTTCTCTGAAATTGTCACATCCTTTAACCTCTTGACAGCCACAACAGTTCCCATTTCTAAAACCGCTTTATAAGCCGTCCCAAACGTCCCCTTACCCAAAACCTCTGCAGAAGCTCTTAATAAGTCCTCCAAATCGAAAACCCTCGGAGCATTTCCGAAAAACACCAATTTCTTTGCGGCAGCAGTAGCAGCAGCATTTCCTCCATTTTCAGATTTTGCACTATTACCATTAACACTCATTGCAGCAGCTGCAGCTGCAGCCACAGACAAGCCATTACTAACTCCACCATTCTCAGCTTCTGCAATCGGCTTTTCGACAGCCTCATTTTCCTGACTTTTGATTGCCGCCACATCCACAGACCTAGACTTGTTTCCGCTCCTCTTCCTACAAAAGATAAACAAGAGCAACAGCAACAAAAACAACCCTAGAACAGATCCAATCACAATTCCAGCAATTGCACCACCGGACAACTTCTTTTTCCCGGTCCCATTTGTGTTTACCCCACCGGAGGCTGCCGGAGTTTCGCCGGCATTGTCGGCGCACACAGTGTCGAGAGGCTTCCCACAGAGCGAAGTTCCCAAAAACGCTTCCTTAGGCGTCGACTCAAGCCCTTTCGGAACGGACCCATTTATGTTATTAAAAGAAACATTAAACTGCTCGAGATTTGGAAGCTCAATATCCGGCAAAATTCCAGAAAACTGGTTACTCTCCAAATATAGCGTGCGCAAACGGGTCAAATTGTTGAACCCAGATGGAATTTCACCTGAAAAATTGTTAGACGCAAGATTTAACCGCACGAGCGAGTGAAGCGAGAACAGAAAATTCGGCGCCGGCCCGGAAAAATGATTCCCCTGAAGATAAAGATTCCGAAGCTGAGAAAGCTGTGCGAGGTCTTCCGGAAGCGGACCGGAGAGGTGGTTGAGACGGAGGCTGAGAGTGCGGAGAGAACTCAAGTTTGACAGCGTGTTGGCCGGGAGAGCACCGGCGAGAGAAGACGCCGGGAGGCGGAGAACAGCGACCCGGTTGTTCTCACATCGAACACCTTGCCAGTTGCATGGGGTGGTGAGGGTTGTGTTCCAGAAAAGGGTCCGTCCGCCCACGGCGGAGCGAAGGGCCAGCAGCGCCGCCCTGTCGGAGGTCAGATCTGCGGAGTTCGCTGTGCATAGGAGGCGGAGGAGGAAGATAAGAAGCAGCATTGGCGGAAGCTGTACCGAGACGAACGCACGCATACTGTGTGTTTTTTGTGCGTTTTTTCACGAGGGTTGGGAAATGGGTTGGGTTAATTATGGGTGGGGAGAGAGAATCATTTGGTTTTGGTGGATTTTCGGCTGCAGATTTTTCTTGGGCTGCAGATTTTTCTTGGTGGAGCAAATTGCGTATGTATTGTATGTATATGCTGCTGCTAATGCTGCTATAAAGATGGTGATGAGAGTGTGTGGGTTTTAGTTTGGAGGGATAAAGGTAACCAGTGACGGTGTGAATGTGTCTGTATTTGTAATTTCTGTCAAACTATATACAATATATAATAATATATTACATATTTTATTTGTATCTATATTGTTTTAGAGAGAGAGAGAGGAGAAAACGGTGGGGAGGAGAGAGAGAGAGAGAGAGAGAGAGAGAGATCCAGGCTGGGAATGAGGGTAGAAATAAATAAATCTAAGCATTTGATAAAAAAACCGAAGTAGTTGGTCAAGCTGTTACTTTTTTAGAATGAAATAGTGGCTATGGGTTGTGAATTGGGCATTAAATATGTTTAACGTATTATATCGTGTTGTGTCGGATCGAGTTGGGTTATATTATATGAATCTCGAATTCATATTCTTCAAATTGGGTTTTTCATATTTCATGAATATAATCGCCGAATAGTGTATGTTAATAATTCGACGCTAAGGTTCAATTCTAAAAGTCTAGAATAATTGTTACTATTGATATAAAAGTTTTCCACTTTACTGTTTCTACACTAACAAATAGGTTAGTGTTATTTATTTATTGTAAGTAGGTATAACGAGTAAATTTTTAGTACTCGAGAAAAAAATCGTCGGGATAAGGCAACACTAAAAGCTCACATCGATACTTGAAGGTCGGCCGTAAGGGAGGAGTCTGAGGTGGCTAGTCCCGAAGTTCCGTGCCATCACCACCCGGAGAAACTCTACTGTTTATGTCTCTGTTTCTTCTCTCATAGTTACATAAATATAATACTTTTTGTAAGGCTATTTATTACATAACATTACGAGAAAACTTAGGAATTTCAACTTTTTCACATAAAATAGACGAATCTTGAATTCCGAATGACTCTAGTTTAAATTTCTTATGTCATAATCGTTATGTATGTATGTATGTATGTATATAACATATGGCATACATACCCATGGTCCAGAAACCCTAGTTTGTGTACAGATATGGTCAACTAGAGGTAAAAAGTGTTTCTGGAAAAAGCAAAAACAGTTTCAGTTTTAATTAGTTTTAATTGGCTCTTTTATTATTATTTATTATTTATTTATCTGTTTAGCTTTTTCTTTTGGAACTTCTTGGTTGAATCAAAAGGATCCTTGGATGTGGTGGTGGAATAATGAAAAATGTGGAATTTGTCAGTTATTTTTTGTATAGGGAGCAGTGAACTGACTTTTCTTTTTATTTCTTTTTTCACAATAAAAATTAAATAAATGGTCTCACTCTACTTATATAAGGCTGGATATAAGATGTCAAAAAATAATTATTCTCTCTTTTTTTTTTTTTGGGCTCTATCCTTAATTTCACCACATTGTTTGCAAACTAGAAACAATTTTTTGATATTGTTATATATTATGATACACATAACATATACACCCATAACGCTGTGATATAAATTTTTTTTTTTTGTCCACTAGAGTATGGTGATATACACTCATATATATTTTTTTTTTCAATACTTATTACTAGATATTTGTCCACTAGAGTGTCAAGACATGACATGACAGTATACGGTGGTTTTTTTAAAAGTATGGAAGCGTGTTTTCTGTATCGTTTGTTTTCTTCCTTGATTTTCCAACTACTTACATATTTCTAACATGTTTTTCCCTTTTCTCACCATGCATAATATCAATCATTTTGTGAAAATATTAAGAATCTTAAATAAATTTAAAGGTGACTCTTAAATATTTTCTCAACCAACTATTTTTATTATCTACTGTCTTTATTTCTTTTTCTAAATGCAAGAGACATTGAGCATTTGAACACTTCAAATTGTGAAAGAAGTAGGTCCATATTGAGAAGGGAGATTAATATCAAGTAGGAGAGGATATGTCAATCAATTTGTTTCTTATGTTTGGTCAAACAAATACCTATATTTGTCTAGGTCCAATTAAAAGTTAAAACTAAGCTGTCCTATCATCAAAAACACTAAAAACAAATGAAAATTTACTACATACAAAACCAAAATTTAATAAGAAAATAAGATGCATAATTGATGATGAAAAAAAAAAAACTAGAGGTCAAAAAATAGAAAACACTTATAAAATTAGGGTTAATTACATGTGGATTTAAAGAAAATTTTATGAACTACTAGTTGTAACCCGCTTAGTCATAATATGAGATTTACACCCCAACAGAAGTTTCATAATTATAAAAAATAACCAAATTTTAGGATTCTATTGGGGTTCAGTCAAAATTTAACAGAATATTTCCAAAACTAAAAATCTCATAGAATATAAGTGTAATATTTTGACTAAGAAGGTCATGACTTGTAATTAAACTAAACTAAGTTACGATACCAAAGTTGGTTTTTACAAACATACAATCTTATGTAATTTACGAAAATATCCTTACATAACTCTTAAAGATATGGAGAAAAAATGTCGCAACTGCATTCATTAATTTGATTGCATATTAGGATGAAATGTTTGATGGTAAGTCATTATCATAGATAGCAGGGGTTATCGGTTGACATTTCATGAATGTGCCAGGCGATTATATTTTAGTGCTTATATTTAGCCCCAATTTATCATACTGAGAATTTTATTGCAGATTATTGTAATGTCACGACCCGACTTGATCTATATAAATGAACTTTGAAATTTATGAAATTTGACTTGTGCTAATAATTTATTCATAAATTTGAGTCGAGTTCGAATATGGAATTAAACCATCCCATATCGAAAAATCAAATATGTGATCTTCAATATGTAATGGCTTTGACAAATTTCTCATCTTGATCTAGCTTGTGCCTTATGGGGGTTGAATTAGGTCAAAGTTCATTTCTCTACAGAAATTCTATTTTATTGGCTTTTCGAGCTCGACTCAAACCTGAATAAGTGTTGATCTCAAAGATTACCTATTCTTTCCTAGGTTTTTCTACTTTTTTTTATTTTTCATTCGGATTTTCGCGGGCTCGGATACTGTAGAAGCCCAATTGAAAACGACTCTCTCAATCCCTCCGTGGCTCTGTACACAAGTAAAGTTAGACAAGCTAGGGTTTCTTGAGTTGCTAGCTTTCGACTAAAATTTACAAACTAATTACATATATATTTTTATCAAACATTTGGTGTCAATTCGAGCTGGTGTTGGTTGGATGCTACATAATTTTGCCGGTTGTGAATGGAAATTCAATAATTCAAGCCGTTGTAAAAACCATGGAATAATGATTAGTGAAGGGGACCCATTATATCCCATGAGGAACATCAAAAATCATTAATATTTTTCCACTGTCCCAATATCTATTTGGACTTTCCAATGTTTCTTAATCATAATTTTGCGACACATCATTAACGTTTTGCTCAAGATTCAAAGTGGGTTTGATTCACCCATGCTCATGTCCATGAATTTCTATCTTACCATGCACATTCTTAAAAATCTTAGTGTAAATATCGGGTCGCGTCCATATCAAAAAAATCAAGATAGATGTATATGTATCGTATCGTGTCCGTATTTTTTGTCCGTGCATCGCAATCTCTATTATTCTTTCTTTCTTCACATTTTAGTATATTTTTGTCCTCTTTCATTGACGCAGATTATTACATAAATTATGCAATTATATTATGATTTACACCCTATACTATCAATAATGTGAGAGACTATGCTTCTGTCAACAATTTCTTCCAAGTCTTTTCTGTTTATCTTTTCAATCATACAACTTCAGTCTTACTTAATTTATTAATCTATCTTAAAATTAATAATATTAAAGCGGTTAGTAGAACCCCTCTTTCGGTTGACGTACATTACATTCATTTGACTAAGATTAGTTGGTCAAGCAATATAATGCCAGGTCAAAATCTTATTCTACCGTGTGTGTTGTGTCGTATCAAATACTTATATCAGACACTTCTTTAACACAAGATATTGAAAATAATCAATGTCACCGTATTCGCAGCATGTCCGTGTATCACAGGAGTCAATCATAAATTTCTTATAAATAATTGTTTCCCCTCTCAATTTAATACAAGGTATTCCCTAGAATCCCATTTCCATTCAATAGGGTAAAAATAATATATTTTATAATGAAAACATACCATGAGGGATTGCTATGTTTGGGACTCAACATAGATATATGATATATCATATATGTACTATTTAACCGATGTGGCGATGTGGTACTTGATTCATCATTACAAATTTATATTACATCACAAATAGCAAATAGAATTTAGGGTGCATAAATGATGAATTATGGAAGTTACCTACCAAACTATAGGTTATAATTTAAAGCAAGATTAATGAGAACAAATATTTAGGTGAGAACTAGGTGCAAAAACACTGTTGAGGATGAAAAGATTCTAAGTTTTGCACCGAAAAAGAAAATAATAATAATAATAATAATAAGTTGATCTGGCACAATCATAGCAAACCAATGTGACAATATTATCGATAAATAAAAGGCTTTTGTTGGATTGGCAGCTTTGTCACTTTATTCACTGTCGGCGTCCCACACACTCGCACACACAGTAGCATAATAATTTCTAAAAATTCATGAGATTAGAGTTTTTTTTTCCAGAAAACAAACCTTTAAACGCTACCGATACTCCCGAATCAAAGATTGTCAATAATTTTCCGTTAGTTTTAGGAGTATTCATAAAGTTTTACAAATTTAAATGTAATTTTTGTAGAGTTTCAAAGTTTCAAAGTATTTTTCATATATAAAGTAAATCTCAAGAGGATTCTCGTAACTCGCCTTATATTTTTTTAATTTTTTTTTTTGGTAACAATATTTTTTTAATTTCTACTTAGTAATTATGAGATTTAGGGTTCAAATGGTACGTTAAAGACTAGTAGAATTAAAAAAACAATACCATGAAAATAAATTTAAACCTTGCAAAATGTGATTGGGAACAATATATTAGAGGTCTGGATGAATAAATCGTGGTAAAATATCTAAGTCCGAAACTTTATGTAAGATTTTATTTAATAAGTTTGTCACATCCGACGTTACGAACTCGTGATAGCATAACTAGAAAAGTCGCAGAAAGAAAAACTACGAAAAAGACTTGAAAACGCGACGCCTAACCCTTTAACAACCACCACTTATAAAATAGTCACCCTAACTTCAATTCCCATTAAAATATAATCATTTTTTTGTATATTAAATTCAATCCCTAAAGACTTCAAAAACAAGGCATATTGATTAATCCTAGTTGTTCAAATATTATTTTTTCCACTTACACGATTGTAGGGATTTTGAGAGATTCTCCAAATTCCAGGACAAAAAATTAACAGAATTGATAGCTTGTAACTTGTAAGATTAAATAAAGCCACTTAATTTTTCCTCCTTGCAAGAAAATCCTTTTCAGCTCAAGGGCCAAGACAGCTAAAAGCCACCTAATATTGACAGCACTATGTACTTATGAAACCCATGCTCTAAAGTTTGTATACCAGATAAGATAATTTACCAAGATTCCATATCCTAAGCTCATTTTTTGCTTGCAAGAAATGAGGAGATAAAGCAAACCCATTTCCCAGATGTACTCAACTTTTATCCCCGAGAGAGAGAGAGATTCTTGGTTTCTTCAGAAGAAAGCCAAGAATATTTTATGATAATAATTGTCTAAAAAGGTGAAAGCATCTCCTTTTGAACAAGATGAAGGTTAGATTTGATCCAAAATCTAACAAACATAAGTAGCTACAACCTACAAATAATGATATTTCATAAAGATATGTTATGATACACATTTTCAAGATTTTCCACCAATGGCATGTTGATGTCATATATTGTATAGACTATAGGGAGAAAGGATGGAAAAAACTAACTACCCATAGCTACGCATTTAATACAGACATTGCATTAAAAGAAATGTAGGAGTATTGAAATTTTGCTCTTACTGTTCTTTTACCTTTCGGGGAGAAGAGAATCGTGCTTTATTTTTTTCCTTTGTTGCTGGAACTTAGACCTCCCAGATTTGCTCAATAAGAGAGTGATGGCTGCCCAGAGGATAATAATTGAGATTGCAATTGTAGCAGGCAAATTTGGCAGGGGCTTTTTGTATGTCCATGGTGATGATGTATCAATGCAGATTGAGGCAAATCGTTCCCCACTTTGCTTTCTCCTATGAATTGGAACATAATAAAGGCAGAGGTTGTATAAGAAAGATGTGAAAGCAATCACTTTCAGAAAAAATCACAAAATATGAACATTCAAGGTATTCAGCCTATTTTCGACCAAAAAAAAAAAAAAGGATTCAGCCTATTTGGAGTAAACTATGGAGTTTAAATTCATATTATGAAATTAAGTCTGACTAGTTGTAGTTAAGGCATAACATTAGAAATTTGTGCTTGTGTGTTTCATGTCTACACAATGGCTTAACAGATTCCATATTAAACAATTTAATGGTATTAATCAAAATGGTTGATGAAACACCTGGATGTCCAAGCAAAGTGAAGAAATAATCAAAATTTCCAGCTAAACATATTACAAAGTTCACTAACCTTATTCTTATTATTTACTTCCTTTAGGTTGCAAGGTAGTGAGGAGATACTATTTACCCAGAAAAATAAGTTTTCTTTTTGCAAGAACAACAGTGTCAGACTAACTGTACTATTTACCCAGAAAAATAAGTTTTCTTTTTGCAAGAACAACAGTGTCAGATTAAATGTACTTCACTTTCTTGCTCAAATAAGAAAATGATTTCATCAAAACTCGACTATTTTCGCACAGGTATAAGACTCTGTGCATCATACATTCAAGCTACAGATTACACATTCCGATGTAATAAAATAAACAGAATGTAACAACTTTTAGGCAGCATAATGCGTGACGCAAGATTCGATGAGGAAAAATGAACAGTATTCAATAATTAACTAACACCTAAAACAAACTATACATACCATAAGAAGTCCTTGATTGACTTCCACAAATGCCTTCCACTTTTGATTCTGTCAGTCGAAGTCCGGTCTATGTTGTCTTTACCATGCAATCGTGAACAAAATACGAGTTTGATCAACTATAATTAACAAAGAAATATAAAAAGATTTTATTAAGAACCAAATATGACTAGAGAGTTACCTCGGACTGTATAGCCCTCAATATCCCGAAGAGAAGCCAATTTTCCAACTAGTGCACGTTCTGCATCACTAACAAGGTTGTCGCATCACATCAGTTAAGAATAATCTTGACCATTCAAGCAAAAGTTAACAATATGCTGAAGAAAAAACTACGAAAATTTTATACTGGCAAAGTACCCAATCCATTTACATAGTTTGAGAACAAAAGTCAAATCAAATTTATTAGGTAAGTGAGCAAGAAGCAGGAAGAGACCCATGAGCTGTTAAATCTATATTTTTACACTTCTAAACA
Organism: Verbena officinalis; assembly: GCA_958496215.1. Lineage (NCBI taxonomy): Eukaryota > Viridiplantae > Streptophyta > Magnoliopsida > Lamiales > Verbenaceae > Verbena > Verbena officinalis. Next base: position 8,066,563 of record OY292385.1, read on the forward strand.
AACACATCATAAAGAAAGCTTCAAGTTCGGAAAGCAAGATAAAATTCACCAATCATTTCAGTAAAGAGATCTCTTATAATATACTTCATCACAAACCTAATACGTTTTGGGATCTTAACATCCACAGTGAAATAATGATCCCCTCGTGCAGAAGGTTTATTGATATCTGGCACGCCCATATATCGCAACCGTAACTTTTGTCCTGGCTGAGTTCCTGGAGGAATGCGAAGATCCTTCTTACCTTCAACAGTATCAACCTGTTCAAGAAAATTTTCTGTTTATCACAACTTTGCAGAAAAATTACACGATCATTGGATTATTCGATTGGCATCGAAGGGAAGAAGCCACTGATTTCAAAGAACATATATCAGCGAACAGAATTTACAGTTGGGAATTACCTTCTTGATAGTTCCCAAAATGGCTTCTGTAAAGTCAATGTCCACGTTAGAGTACAGGTTCATGCCATCTCTTTGAATTCCTTGTCTCTGCTCAACATGGAGAATTAGATAGAGATCACCAGCAATACCCCTGCATTTAACACAGCAGCAAAGACAAACCTTTTTTATATCTACTCATTCTTTTAAACATCGCATGCAACACAAAAGAAGAGAGCAGATCTAACAAGTGAATTATCATGTGAATTAAATCTTGAAAGAAGAGAACAAAAAAATTAAAGAATCACACACACACACACACAGAGAAACTTTGATGGGCTCTACCTCTAAGACAAAACCCGACTATATTAAAACAGGCACATTTTAATAAGAGCCTATTTACAGTCCTTGCAATTTAGGACCCCGGATAGCTTTAGTTATTCATTAACGCAATCTTACAAGCATATAGAAAATGAATTTTTTTATCCAGTTTACTAGTTACTGGTAAATCACTAATATAATCACTTCTTGATCTTTCAAATTTCTGTTCTTCTCAATATAAATATATCCTAGATCAGCTGCAACTCATAAAATACAACATATTTTAAACATTCAAACATAGGAAAGGCCGTATGCAAATTACAGGAAATAGTAGAAGGTAGAACTATCTATACTCCGCCTTTACATAAGAATATACTTTTAAATATATTGGCTAAATTAACTTACAAAAGAAGCAACAAATAGAAGTCACTGAAAGAGAAAAGAGGAGCAGGTAACATCATTTCCAAGTCAAACACGGACCTCATTTTGTCAACACTTCCCTGTCCTCGAACTTGCATTGTGGCTCCATCATCAACACCAGGTGGAACATCCACCTCAACACTTTGCATTTTTTTAACTTGACCATCACCACTGCATCTACGGCACCAATCAGTAATTATCTTCCCATTACCATCACATTTTGAGCAGGAAGTTACCTAGAGTTCACAGACAATCATCTACACATAACGGTAAAATCAAGAAATGAAATTCTAGGGTCCCATGTTTTAGGCCTATACTATATTCCAATAATGATCCTATCCAACACCACGCAACAGATTAAATCATCAAAATTGAAAAACATAAAAGATTGTCCAAAAATCATAATATTTAACTCAATCAGAGAGAATATAATCATGTATATCTGACCAATGAGTCTGTTTAACTATAATTTAAGTTGTTTCATGCCAAAAACTTAATTTCCATGAAGCAGTGCAATCAGTAACACTTTACTTTTGGGGAAGGTCATCATAATTTGAAAAGAGTGTTATGCTTACATACTGCAGGAGTATTATGATTACCTGAGACATTATTCCAAATGGCGTCCTGTGTGTTTTCGTCACCCCTCCTTTACCACCACATTCAGTGCATGTTTTTATACAACTGCTAGACTTGGCACCAGTTCCACCACAATCATCACATGTCTCAAGACATGATACTTCAATATAGTGCTTCCATCCGAAAACTGATTCTTCAAGGCTCAAATATAAATGATGTCTACATCCCAAAGCCATTAAAAGATAAACATGTTACGATTATCATTATGACACTAACTAAACTTTTAACTAAACTTGATAAAGTAACTATATTCTCCATCCTCTTAAATAATCTAGAGAAGACATGTAAAACAAACCAAGCTAACTTTTGTGAAACACCAATAGCAGTATGTGAATATGAAGGACCTTATGGCTGGATATGTTTTTTGACACTTGATTGTAGAGAAAAAGGTTGACAGAGAAAATTGATATCTTCATGGGCTAATATTGTATGGTAGCTTATTTCTTCTTAGGAGTATCCATATTGTTACAGAATGGGAATACAGATCTTATTCTATACTCCTGGTAATGTGAAATAAATTGATAAAGCAGAAAATGCACTACATTATTACCGGATGTCAAGATTCTTGCTGCCTTTCCCTCTAAAATTAAAACTGAAGCCGTCTGGTTCCCCGCTTCGAGAAAAGCTATTGTGCTTGCCAAAATATTCAGCAAAAATCTCAAAAGGATCCACCTAAAACAGAGAGGTTAAAATCAATGGTTGGATCTGAAGCAACACTAGCTAGGATAGCAGCATCAATAAATAGGGTAAAGCAGTACACATACAATATGAAGACTTGCATTGCTGATATAAACATGAAAAATGATATGGGAAAGGCTAGATGGGCATGAACTCACCCCTTGAGGCCCAGCACTTGTTGCCTCAAATTCTCCATGCAAACCTTCCTCGCCAAAGCGATCGTATACAGACCTTTTCTCAGTGTCTGATAATACCTACAAGATGTTTTGTTAGCAAACTAAATTTCAAATTAATTAAATCATCAAATCCAAATGAACCAATTTCTACATTAAGATGATAAATCAGGAATCTATATAGCCTTCTCAATAACAAAATGGAGGGTACCAAATCCAAGTAGTTTCATTAGATCTGCTTACTCAGATATATTTTATTAAACAGACAAATACACGACGAGTAGAGCAACCAAAAAATACATGAATAAGGTGAATAGGAACTGAAATATGTGCATGAACTCAAGGAGAAGAATCAAGCTATACATGCATAAAAAATACAAGCATAGGAACAACAAAGTTTCACGAATCAAGGCTATGACCATAAATAGTACTATGAGAATATAATGATACCTCATATGCAGCGGCAATTTCTTTAAACTTTTCTTCAGAACCAAGACCCTTATCAGGATGATACTGCACCCATATAAGAACATTAATTAAAACAATCCACTATTCAACTACACGAAGTTTAGCTAAATAATAACACTGGAACCCCCACCAAGAATTTTAAGCCAGGCCAATTAGAAAGATACAAGAACCAGCTAAAAGAACTACTTCTATCTACCATTTCAGATGAAGGTGACAACAAGTTGCCATTATAAGCTAAATGACTTGCATAAATTTTTTATTGCTTTGAGCGTAATTACTGTACTTTTAACTATGTCTTGCGAAAATAACTTACTTCTGCAACACGGAATGTAAATGGCGCCAATGAACAATTTCAGAATACTCAACAGAATGAATCACAGTCACTACACTCTTATGTAAGTGAATAACGTCTTTTGTCTGTGAGTGTTTACCTTTCGTGCAAGTGAGCGATAAGCAGCTTTGATTTCTTGCAAGGTGGCATTTCTACTGACGTTGAGAACGGAATAGTAATCGGAACTGGTTTTCCCCTTAGCAGCAGCTGCCGCAGTGAAATGAGCAAAACGGCGACGTCTGGTGCTATTAAAACTGCTGGAATTGGGAAAACTGGATATCAACTTGACGGCTGGAAAATCTGTGGCGGAGAATCCCAACGCCTTGAACTTGAGTCCAGACCAGCAATTCGAATTGCAGAATATGAGGTTAGGGTTTATGGCATTTGAATTGATGGAGCTAAAATTGGGGCTTATGGATACTTGCATTGCGTTGAGGAAGTATGGAATTTGGAAAGGGTTTTTCCCGCACTAAGGGTTTGCACTTTGCACTGGCAAATAATTTTGGTGGGATTTATTTTTATAATATAAACAAAATTATGAATGGCTAAAACGTATTTATTTTGAAAGTTTTTGCATAGATATGATGTTTAGCTTATATTTAAATAAATATTTTTTGTGATAATTGTACTCTGCCTACCTTAATGTTTAGTCTAACTACTTAAATGTATCTCGATATTTGGTAAATTACATAAGCATATTCTGTCAAAAAATGTTATTCATTCATTAAGTGATTGGACAAATTGCGAGTATATCCATTCGATAAAAATCGATTTTTAACAAATAAATTAGGAATATAACGTGAAAATGCTCTTTTTTTATAAATGTTTTCTAACTGTAGTCAAAATTCAGGATATGTTTCTGTAATTTTTCTCATGATATGTAAGCGTAATTATTTCATACTTCGATTAAATTATTTCCACATATTCAAACGTGAATTTGAAGCTCAATAAAGATTTTTTTAGAATAAATTTCTATAACATGAGACACTGAGACGTAATCTTTTTCAGAATAATATGTGCACAAAGAGAATGCAACAGAGAATACAAAATGAGCCCTAAACATACAAAAATCTTGAATGAAAAAACATTACATTTTCAGCCTGCAGATTAATGAGTCTACACTTCTTTGCGCACTAGTTTCCAACACTAATTCAACTTCAACTATACACATATTGAGCCTACAGATTAATGATAAATAAGTTCCACTTATCTGCCAAAACAAGTCCAGTTAGTCCAAAATACAGTTATCAAAAGTTACAGACATTTTCGGATTTTCCTCATCTTTTATTATCAGCCTGTTTGAGCTCGTCCATCAGTAGATGTGCCACAGATTCATATCCCATCTCTCTGGCTACATATACATACACAAAAGAACATATAAATACAATGCATAAAGAACATAATAACTACTAATGATACTTACAAATGAACCCCTCTATCTATTGAAATTACAATGACCCTCAAACATTAACAGATGGAGGGGTTTTTTATAATTGGGGTAACTAACAGCTGGTGTTATATGTAAGGTGGAACCAAACCTCGAGGGTGATAATTGTAATTTAATAGATAGAGGGAGTTTCTTGTAATTAGGGTAAACCATAAGGGGTTTTTGGTAATTATCCCTAACTAGAATGCAATGAGAATTCAAAGTACAAACCTCTATATATCGCTATCCCAGTCGGAATCATCTTTCGCTTCTTTAGGCAAATCGAGCTGTTTGTTTTCAGAAACGAGAATAGTTTTAGAAAGGTACACAAAGAGACTATAGCTAAACTGAAAAAATTACGCAAAAGTCATATTGAGATCTTAAATACCTGTTACATATCCAGTAAGGATTGATTCCTTTTTTTTCCACACAATGAGGACACATCCATTCTTTATTTGATCTCACTTCCTCCATTTCTAACACATAGCATATGTATATTCCAAAATTTTAGTTTTCTACATAAATTGTTTACTTTCACAACATGTTTCTAGGATTTTGACTTACCTTCGCCATATCTGATTTTCAGACAAGCTCGACAAAGAATGCCATAGGCGGAATGACAAACCGAGCAATCCGTTTTGCCTGTAAGTTATTTAAATATATGTCATTAATCATTGTTATGAGTATAGTAGAATAGAGAAAATTGTGGATTTTCGACTTACCTAAGCATGGTTGTTTTATGTCAAGATCGCCACAACGTTTGCAATCTTCTTCACCACATAGTTTCTTCTGCCTGTATTTCTCATTTTAAGTTTTAACAATAATAAAGAATCAAAAATCTGAGTTTCAGATAGGGGCACAAACACAATGGTCATTTTACTACATGCACCCTAAAAGAAGATAATACTGCACTTTTCCACTCCCTATAGATGCTCCCTGAGGTTTATGCCGTTTAAGAAAAACACCCTCAGACCTTCAAAATTACAAAATACACCCCTAGTTTGGCAAATCATTACAGAAAACACCCTCAAACTAATGGAAAATCATTGACTGTTTGGCAAATCATAACGGAGAACACCCTCAAACTAATGGAAAATCGTTGATTCAACGTGTATTTTGTAATTTTCAAGATTTCAGGGTGTTTTTCGCAACGACGCAAAACTCAGGGGGGTTTTCGTAATTATTCCTTTCTCTAAATTGCATGTTAATTTAAACTATTTGTAATTTTCTTGCTCAAGTTCTTTGTAATTTATTCAAATACGGACTTCACCATGTGTGTGTGTTTGAGAGAGAGAGAGAGAGATTCTTTAACCTGCAGAAATGGCAAGAAATCCCATAAACAGGATTATAAACACTTCCTCTGCTTTTGCTCTCACAGCGCACAGCTAAAACTTCTGCCGGAATCTGCAGCCGCCTCCGCCTCAAACCCATTCTATCTCTCACCAAATGCCCATTTTCACTGCTATCACTATCTTCTGAATATCCCACTTCCCATGACATCACAAGAAAACAAAGCATCACAAACAAAATTTCACCAACATCTACTTATATTATATCAGTTATCAGTAACAAATAAGTAGCAATGTATCTATGAATAGCTGTTATCTACCTTGTGTCGGCGGCGGCTTTCCTGTCAGCCGAGAGGAGATGCGCAGAGGGGTGGCGCTACAATCAACTTTGATGCGTTTTCTGACATGGGTTTTATCAGATTTTGGGGTATCAGATTTTGGGGATGAATGCAGGGACTTGAGTTCTGTGATGGTTTTTTGGAGCCCTAAAGAAGCTAATCGGGCCTGTTTTCACAAACATGAACACAAAATAAAAGTAAATAATAGCAAATTAAAATCCAAAAAAAAAAAATTGAAGTGATTAAATTAAAAACCTGATTTTCGGATATACGAGCTTTTCTGAGTTCTTCATAATCGGATTTTGCTCTGTGTCTTCCCATGGTTGTTCGAGAATTGAAAATGAAACTATCAAGCGCATTATTGCTCTGTTTCAAAAGATGGGGGGATTTTCTGGGATGTTAGAGCGACGGCGCTGTGACATAAAACTGACAGGTTCGTGTTCATTGGTTCTTTTAATCTTTTATTAACCTACGTGTTCTGGGATTCTCGTTTCCTAATTGGTCTGTCACGATAAGAAGTGATTTATATGTGAGGTCTGACCTTTAGGGGGTTTCCCTAACGGATCTTTTTTTAATTTGAATGTCCAACAAAAATACAAAACTGTTATGTAAATTTTTTGGAAAATCGAGCTTTGGTTTTTTGAAATATAGTTCTTAAAATGTTCATAAAATAAATGTAATACAAAATTGACATTTTGTTTGACAATTCACTTTAGACGATAATAGATTATCTTTTAGAAATATGGACTAAAAAGTAATTTTAAATAATAGGAGTTTGGCCAAGTGATTAGGTTTCTTTCTTGAGTACAATGATTCATCTGCCCACAGTCTTCTGTTGGTAGGTCATCTGTAAATTCCAAAAAGTCCGCATACACTTTTAGGACTAGTTCTTCACATTAATTGTGACACATCCCTTATTGATTGAAAATCTTGATCTGGACCTTGGTTAACTTTCCCTTAACAACCAATTTTTAGGAAAAGATTTAGCCATGTTGTAATTATCCAAAATTAGATTTGCTTCTCACTGAAGAGAGCTCTAACTAAGTCAATATTTCAAGTGTTAAGATTCTTCCTAGGCATATTATTCACATGCATATGCTGAAATTTATTTCACTTGACTTAACATTTAGAATATTTGATACATAGATACGGCGATACGGGCACGACATAGTAGGATTTTTAGAAATGTCCGTGCATCATAGCTTAGAACCTTGTCCTTGTTTTAAGTCAAGAATCAAGACTTACCTGTTTTTCAACTTACATTCATGAAAATCATCATTTTGAGAAGTTCCTCTAATTTACAAGCCAGAAGAAGTTCCAACATTTTACAAAAGCTGGAGACTTTTGAGCATTATATAATTCGAAAGTGATGTCAAAGTTCAAATTGTACACATTTTATTATGTCGGTGTTGAGTTTCACCCACACCAAGAGATATATATCAGCAACACAATTTGGAAAAAAAAAGTTGCAAAACAACTTGTAAGTTGTAATCCAAAAGTCTATGCTTTTCACATGAATCTAGAAAAACAACAGATTTGCATGATGTATCAGTTGAATAAATCCTAAAAAAATGCCAGTAATCAATCATTATTCAATATTGGTGACTGGTGAGTTTTAAAAGAACCTTCCTTCAATGTATCAAGGAAAAAAAGAAAATTATACTCAGAATTCAAAACCATAACAACCAGAAGAAGGAGAAAGAATGGATTTCAATGAACAAAAGAATAAATTACTCCACAATCTGTACAATCTCTCTCCATGTTCTCTATCCTATCCAACTCCTCCAGCTCGAGTGAGTCCCGCGTTAATGGCTTCTACTCGACAGCCGTTAATCTAGACATATAGATATGTGTATATATTATGTATTAATTAAATTATTAGCTAAGAGAAATCATCAACTAATCAAATATAATTCAACATCTTCATCGGCATTTTGAGATCCGATGCTAAGTCTTAGTTCTTCAGTTCTGCACAGTGCTAATCTGCAAGATGGTATCGGCTCTTCCTCGACTTTTGTTAGGTTATTGAACTGACGAACGAATTCCTCCAAAGCTTCTTTCATCCATAAATGTGCACATGTTTCTCTAGCTTCGTTAACAGACATCTGAAAAAATAATTGAAACTCACATTAGGGGTAGTTATACACAACCAAGAACAATATATTTTTGTCATCTGACTTGAGCAGTTTTTTACATTTTTCTTGAAATTATGCATAGATTCAGGATTTGGGGCTTACCCAAATTCGTTGACGGACGTCTTTCTCGGGCCAAACGTCTAATTCCTCAGTTACTAACATGGGAAACATGGAACCCTCATGATATTTCTCTTGGCTTTTGCTCTTGAATATCCATTCACCCAATTTTTCCTGAAAAAATAACAAAACAATGTTTAGAAAACGACTCTTGTGAAAAAAGATTGAATCTTGTGGTACAAAAACATTACATTTATTGAAGAAAAGATGAACAAAATTAATTAATAACTTACCCCTAGAATTCCTACGACACCAGCTTCTTCCAAGGTCTCTCGTGAGGCGGCCAATTCGATATCTTCATCAAGTTCCCAACCACCCTGATGATAGCAAAATAAACCATGTCAGCAAAAGGGAAAAAGGTATATGAAATAATCCCACATTATATTTTCGGGGCTTTTTGTAAATAATAATATTAAGATGTGGATTTTACCTTGGGAAACATCATTCTTGAACTCTTTTGGGAGCTGATCAGGAGGATCTCCAGATCATCAATTGATAAAGCCCCACGGAGATTGGAATTTATAATTCTGTAAGGTACACATCTGCACAATTGCAAAGGAATTGAAAATTAGGAAAAGAAAATAAATTTCAAAAAACCCCCAAAATGAACAGGATCTGTAAGAATCAAATACAAACCGCTAACGAAAAACCCAATAAACAGATGAATTTCGTAATATTTAGAGAACCCACAAAAAATACAAATAAGAAAGAATTTAATACATACCCGACGACTTGCCGAAATCCCTGGTTATACCGCTGCAAATGTCTTCCAGTGCGGGAAGGCAAAGAGACGAGCTTTTTGATTTGCATGGTGAAAGCTTATAATTAATCCTTTTTCTTCTCAGAAAATTAAGAAAAAATTCAAACTTTTCCTCAGAATCTTTTCCAGAAACGAGAAGGCAAAACCCCACAATTTATAGAGGGTTATCGTTCAGCTAAAACAGTTGTGATTCCTCCACAAAAACCGAAGTGGTGACAAGCTGTGCTAGAAGTATTTCCAAGAAATGGAGTAATCTTCTTAATAATAATAAACTTTGGTTTTAAATTTTAATTCTTTCTAGAGAGATATGAAATGGGAGGCAATTATTGAAGTTTTTGTGGATAACTGAGGTTGTCCATTGATTTTATAGGAAGAGAGGCAAATATTAGTGGGTGGGGGGCCGGGGCCGGGGCCGGGGTGTGGGGGTGGGGTTTCAAAATTTAATGATTGGTTATATTTTTCTAAGTTTAATTGCGTGTGAGATAATAGTATTATTGTTGCAAAATACGAGTAAGATTGATTTTAATTTAATATTTTTAGGTTGAGTTAGGTCTTGTATGGACACGTCTATGTAGCTTTCGAACGTCGTCCCGTGTGTTATGCATGTGCATTAAATAGTACAGTTTCAGATGACCTGTAGTTGATAAATATTGAGTAGTGGTTTTTGACTTAAATTGCATTTTGGTCCCTGTATTTTTTGGGGTATGTGTACTTTTAAGTACCCTAACATTTTGTATTTGCTAAATATAACAAGGGTCTAACACACTCTTAAAAATTGGTTGTTAGGAGGGATTAGGGAAGGTAACCCACCATTATATCCTAGCACAAGTCAAGAGTCACAACTAATGTGGAATGGGTTACATTCTCTCCCATCCAATGCACGCACGTTTCCGGGCATGTATCGGCTCCGTGTGTGGTCAATCCAAGCAGGTTCACGAATCACGAACGTGTGGTGTGGTCCTTCCAAGCAGCACGCACACACATGAATCTTCTTGTGGAGCACTGATACCTGAGTTCTGATACCAACTGTAACAGTGACTCAATACACTCTTAAAAACCGGTTATTAAGAGAAAAGATAACTCAGAATTATATTTTAGCACGGGTCAAGGTTCTCAACTAATATGAACTAAGTTACATGAGTAGACCACCCTTACAGAAGTATTATAAGTTTATAAATATTGCAAGTATCTCTTCTTTTTTTTTAAGAAAAGTCCCCTTAGAGAGGGGAAGATACATTAATCACAAAAATCCGAAAGTACAGGGTCTGAAGCAAAAGGCGGGACTAATCCCAGACCTAAAACGCTAGTTGAGACTGCATTCTTTACAAAACCGTGAGCTACTCTCTTAACATCACGTCGAACAAAAGAGAATCGATGACGTTGAAAACCATCTTGAAAAAATCCTAATATTCTCTATTAAGTTACCAAGATAAGAATAGTCATTCTAATCATTGCAAAGTTTGTCCAAAAGAGATTTATAATTGTAAGTATCTCTCATTGGGGTATTGTTCGTTTGTTAGATCTCATTAAATAGTTAATGAAATTTGATTTTTTTGTCATAGAAAGAATCTGTGAACATGCAAGTGTATTATTTGCGGTCCGCTCAGGCAATCTGAAAAAAAATAATAAGTCAACTAATTTTCATCAATCATAAAACGTTTTTTGTGTAATAGGAATAAAAGATTAAAAGAATAATTTGACTAGAAATGAGTAGTAGAAGTCGGTTTAGATGCTACCTACACCTATACATATTATATATATTCTCCCATACAAACGAACGCATAATACTGACATAACACGACACAAATACAATGATACAAATTTCTTTTAACATTTATTATTAGATAAATATCCAATATGGGAATCCGATATGACACTTTATTATGTTATTAGTATTATTAGTATTTGTATTGTAAAAAAAAAAGGCATGTGCCTTTGTTTACAGAAGTAGCATAAGTATGGTAACATGCTTAAATCTACATATGGTTGACTTTAGCTTTATTCTATCTACCAATCTCACTCCTACCATTGTTATTTTATAATAAAAATCAACAAATTTGAAGCTACATTTGTTTAATTATGCAGTCTAACTGTGCATTGTTAATTTATTTTCATATCAATTATAAACATTGTTAAGATATTTCAGACTAAGTCATCATATTTGGCCGTCCATTATTAGATAGAGAAGGTATTAGAACATAAAATGATGTTATTCAAAACCAAGTTAAAAAACAGTATATTAATAATTTTTTCTGTCAGCCACTACGTTGATAATGCAAAATTCGAAAGAAAGTATGAGTTTGGACATGAAAAAAGGTGGGAAGTTTATAAACATGTGTTATGTTGGTAGTGAACTTTTGGAAAACAAATCTGGAAAAAGTGTACATCACAAAATGAAATTTCCTATAGTTAAGGGATCAATTATATAAATATACTGAAAATTTGTCCTGGTTTGTAATTCCTGGTGGGGTTAAGATTCAAAGTCAGGCCACGCGGGACTGGGCGCAGTGGCTCCGACACGGCTTCGGTCCGCGGCCCAGTCGTGTGAGCTATAGCTATTATTCTTCTGTATGCAGTCCACAAGTGTTGATCGCATATCATCAACTTGCTTTCCTTTTTCTAATTTTTTAATTATTGGTTTATTCTTTTTATTATTATTATTATTATGGTTTATTATGTTTCTTAAATTTTGATTAGTATAGTTGAAACCCAATAATAAACTGCTATGACCATGAAATTTTTATGGTTGTTTTCTTAATGTTCATAACTTTTAGACTATTATAAATTGACTTTTGTTCCACCACCATAACACAAAGTATATATATTTATTAAATTTTGTTTCTTCCAATTAGTTGATATATTTATTATGGTCACAATATATATATACATAATTTGCAATAAATAATAAGAAATAAACATTGATAAAAATGAATGTTTATGTTGGTAAATGTTATAAATATGATTGGATATAATATGACATTGTTGATATAATTTTTTTTTAATATTTACCACTAAAAATATAATATAATACTGTACGGTAGATTTTATTTTTTTTGAAATGGGTACAATTTAATCATATTATAATTTACAATCCATTGAAGTTTGTGTACAATTCAATTAATTATAAGCATGTTAAATAATTCATCATATACGGAGAAATATATACTAACAAACTATAAATTAAACTTCTATACAGAAGACTAATGTCCATAATCATGAAATTCAAATACGGTAGATTTTTTAGTGGTAATATAGTGGGAAAAGGCAATATTGAAAGAATATAAAATGAATATCAATTAGGTACGCAACAGAAAGTTTAGTTATATCTAGAAAATTAACTACTTCTAGATAAAAAAGAAATTAAAATAAGAAAAAATAAAAAATTGTCTGTGATAGAAAGAAGAAAAAAAATGATGGGAAAATTAGACAATGACAAGTGAAGTGGGGCCATTTAATATTTTAATTTTGTTTTTGTATTTAAATTAGTCAAAATTTATGAAAAGTTCAACAACCATATCAAGGATATTGCTGAGAAATTGAGTATTGTTGGCAGTTAGAAATGATTCGTTTGTGGTTGTGACACCAAAATTATGTTATATTATGATTATGAAGTTTTCCAGGATTCAGGCTTCTAAAAATTTAAAGAAAATTAATGGTTTGGGATTATTTTAAAATGTAAATTATGAAAACTTAAAATTAAATATTTCTCAATAAATGTTGGCATGGCTTTTATTGGCGAAAAGTAGGGTCAACTCTTAAGGCAGTGCATGTGCTATTGTCTTCAGTATCTCAGAGTAATAAATTTAAGTACTTTTTTGTATTATTATTTTTTGGACATATAAGTACATTTTATAGAATTGAATAAATTATATGATAGGAAAAAAAATCCTCAAAATGTATGTAGTTATGATGTCCATATAGTCTGAAAAACCTCGCATTATGTCACAAACTCCATTATTTCTTTTATTGACTAACGAATTTAGGAGAAATTTTCCGTTAGACAAATTTTGAGAAATTTTCTGTTAATCAATTGATAGAATATTGAATTTGGGATATAACATGAGATTTTTTCAGACTTAATTGAATATTACATGAGAAACATGTAATAAAATGAGACTAAATGTGGAATTGGTATACTTTATGAACCAAATACCGAAGCTCAAAATTAAACCATTTAATATCTTTAAATTTTAGTGTACTAAGGTATGTTTGTGTTTGCAAATTCCAAAAGTTTCAACAAACTATACCCGAGACCCGAACCTATGACCTTGGTGATTATAGAGCCTCCTCATAGTCACTAAGCCAAGAATTTTTCGACCAATTCCCAAAGTTTTTGAAAACACAATTAAATTATTTTAGTGAAATATTAACCCTAAACGCGCCGAATATATCGCATAGTAATTAATGTAAATTATTGTGAATTTGGGATCAATTATATTCATTTCGCATCAAATTCTTTATTCGGATCTTGACTTGGCACAATATTCCGGCTCTGATCTGATATAGGCTTTGGCCCATAACTTTATTAATGGTTTTGCAAGAAAAAAAAAAAGTGGGTTCTCAAATCGGGGCCCACTAGCCCACCTAGCTACCACAGGCCTCCATTTGTCCCAACAAGATAAGATTTTTTTTAAAAGTAAATTTAATGAATTTTTGCAAATAAAATATTACAAGATATTGTGGTACAGCAAGGGTTTGCAAGAACCTTTTTTTTAGAGAAATTAATGAAAGAGGAAAATTGTAAAAAAGTTGGAGAGTGGACTAACAAAAGTTGAGAGTGTTTCAGAAATAAAATTGCAAGAAAACATTAAAGAGAAAAAAATAAAAATATTCAACATTATTTTAGCTTATTTTATGTAAAAATAGTGAAACAAATTACTCAAATTCTATTGTTGTTTTCTTTTCTTTACTAGAATAAAATTCATATTTTTTCACATTTGCAAACACTTCCATGTTCTTCCGAAATTTTTGACTTAATATTTCTAAATATTTGAAAAATCACAATTCTCCAAAGAAGAGAATTTCATGGCCGGTGCATGAAAAATATGACAACCAATAAAATTTTATTTTCGTCTGTTCTAATTAAATTATATTTAAAACGACCTACATGCTGAATTACGTAGGATATCTCCAAAATATCGAATAGTTGTTAATATTTAATACGAAAGGAACACTATACAAAATGGGTGGAGTAAGCAAAAATATAGCTAGAAGGACTATATAGTTTAATAGAAACATTCAAAATGTTTTATTGGGTTTTTACTTAATATTAATTAATAACCCCTTATTTTTTTAAAAATAAGAAAATAATATAATCTTAAGGGATAAGATCCAAACATAAGTTTTGATTGTTTTATTTGATTTAGTTAACATGTCTTAATTTGTCGACGTTATCTAATTTATTTTCCTATTAACTTGTTACGAACGTGTCTCATGTAGGACATCTAGATAGTTTGAAAAATATATATAGTGTTAATTAGACTTTAAAAGGTTGATAAAGTGCCTCTAATATTCCTTTTATATGTGAATGGAAATAGTACAAAGACAATTCCAATGTCTTTTTCCACCACAAATTATAAATCCCTGTTCCTGTGGACTATCCTCCTTTTCCCAATATCGCATGAATCAGATACAGCGATACAGACATAATATAATATATATATATATATATATATACACGATTATTTAGTATATTTAATATTAGATAAGAATCCAATACAGTATCCGATATGATATAATACTATACAATTATTTTTTAAGACTGTCTGTGTTGATCGTAATTTCTCATGCATTAGTACTGATGAATTGTTTGTGGATGTGGACGTGTGTGTTTGTGATAGACATGCATACAATTTGCTGAATCAGTAAACGCAACTAGACAATCAAATTAGGTTGTAATGAATCTGAAGAAATAATCAGCAGAAACAATTTAAGTCAAATTAAAATACAGGCCGCAAAATTAAAACGGCTACGTCACTCAGATATGCTTTCACACACATGTATCTAAGAAATATGAATAAATAATAATAATAATTTCACGACTCTTTATAAGTCGGAAAAAAAAATTTTATTAATTCAATTTTTGACTATAACTAGGTTAAACGATAGCATTGTCGTTACTGTCTGTACTTACACTCTTCAAACTTTATAGAAAAAACTATAATCCAAATTTTTTTTAGAGTTTTTCTTTATAAGTTTATTTCTTTAAGTTGTTATTTTCTTGAAAATTCCACCATATTTTATCCAATTTCTCAATTTTATTTCGGAATGAGATCGTTTCATAACGTGCATTTCTCACTTAATGTCAATCCCCACAATTAATATTTGAGTTTTTACTTTTTACACCAAATTTGAATCAAAACCTCTTTTTTTTATCCGATTTATTTCGAGTTCGACTGGGTAGTGCAGATTTTTAATTGGAAACGACGCTCCGAACCCAGTTACTTCATGGAAATGAAGACTATAACTTGTTTAGTTTCTCATTCTACTAATCCAACTGACTTTTGATATCAAAACTTCATTCAACGTTTTTTAGGTTTGGAGGAACTTCTTGGTTGGTTTTATAAAAAAACAAACCGACTTAATTTAATCTTCTAAAACAAATAAAAATGTCAATTTTCAATATTTTTTATCGTCTTTGTCCTCGAACAACATATACAAACTGATTAACCACTTAATCTATTTTCTAACAATTAAGTGTTAGAAAAGTCTTATATTTCATAGCAAACGCATTAGAAAACTTACAAATCTTTATATAATATTTCAGAAATTTTGTTGCTATCCATCGAAACATCGTACAAGAATAGTTTTGTTGTACAAGAATAGTTTCGTTACACTCTATTTCGACACATATGAAATTAAATATATATATATATATATATACAAAATGATTTTTAACTAAAATTCAAGATAATATTTAAAACAATATGAATATCTTTATGGAAATACAAAGCTTTAACTAATATTCAACCTTAAATGACATTAGCTAAATCCAGGAGAGATGGAGCGAACATCATCAATTGCACCGAAATGGGACCTTGGATCACGTTAAGATGTGGACGACTTATAAGACACTTTTAACTATTTCATAATTTTGTCATATGATGTGTCTGTGAAAGGATCAATTCCAACAGCCCCTTAAAATAAGTTTTTTTAAAGGTGTAATAATGGAGTTTCTGAGTGCGACATTTAATGATGGAACATTATTTTTGGCATCGAATGCTTGTCCCCCTTCTTTTAATTTCCACTGGGCCCCCACCTTTTGGAATTATTATCCTTGACTTGGTACAAGATCCAAATCAAGTCAACTCTGGCCCATTAACCTGTCTTGAGCCCATAATTTTTTTTTGGGTTCGAAATGAGCCATAATTTTATGGCCCAACAAATGGAATATATATTTTCCCACCCGAATTCAGGTATTCAATTGGAGGCAACCTTCCAACTAGAATTTGAACCCAAATATTGTGTAGGATACTAAGCACAAGTTAGAATTTGAACCCAAATATTATTTAGTATAACACGGTTGTGAAGGAGAATAAAATCTTCATTATAAGGGGTCGATACCTTCACGAGTTCTCTCAAAGTAGAGAGTATCTGCAAGCAGATTTTCGGACTGTTACATATGATATCAGAGTTTGGGCCCGGACCAATATGCCAACAAGGACGTTGGTCTCCTTAAGGGGGAGGACTGTAGTGTCCTATATCAGTTGTGAAGAATAACAAAGTCTTCCTTATAAGGGAGTGGATATCTTATAAATCAGGCTGTTATATATTGCCGGAAGGACCGCCGCCCGGAGTGCAAAATGGTCCGGGTAAACACACAAAACCGGACTGCTTCAAAAACCGTTCTATTTTGACAGAATAGTCAAAACCGACGGTTAAACCGGTAACCCGTTGAACCGCTCCCGGGTTTTTAAAACCGGACGGGCCATCTGATATATAAAAAACGAAGATCTGTATCTTACACAAATATTCCTTTCTTCTTGAGTCTTGACCGATTCACCTTCTCCAGTTCTCCTTTTTACTTCAGCGGCGCTGATTTGCCCTAATTTTCCTTTCAGTCTTGTTTTATCTCTGAGGGTTTGAAAGATTCTGTTTATTTTTAATTATACAATCTTATGCTGTGGGCTATTTAATTAATAGGGGATATAGAGGCCTGAAAGGTAGAGCCCATATCACTTAGTATTTCATGCTTTTTATTATCTTTTTATATATAAAAGAAAAAAATGCTTTTTATTATGTTGTTTTATATATATATATATATATATGTTTTACACTTTTAAAAAAATTTAATTTCACTTAAATATTAAAATTAACAAAAAAAAATGTAGAAATTTATATTTTTAAAGATATTTTTGTTATTTATTATTTAAACTTATTTTTAATATATTAATTATTATTTATAATATAATTATGATGTCACCGGTCCAACTACGGTCCACCCAACGGTTGAACCACTAACCCTTGACCCAATAAATTTTCCGGTTCGATGAATGGTCTGATTTTTAAAATGTTGATATATTATTTAAGAAATTTAGTGTCTCATTCCACTGAATCAACTGTCATTCATAACAAATAGAATTATTTACATATAGGAAAAATGGAAAATTATAAAACTTTAGAAGCCCAACAATAATATCCAGGCCCATTTAATAAGCTAGATTTTATAATATGTGTATTTATGGCAATGGACTGGGCCTGGATTTAAAACAAGTGAAGCCCAATAACATGATTTTGGACCTAAAACATTGGTTGATTCTTCTCTCATCTAGTCAACCTAGTCCAGCTCCTGAAAATTTTCAAATCTTTGATTGTTTTTTTGTTCAAAGAAAGAGCAGAAGCTAAGAACAGCTTAACTACTCTCAACTCCAAAAGCTATCAGGACTTGCTGGAGGAACTTCCCAGGCTTCGGTGGAGCCTTTCAAGTAATCAAGTCATGCCCAATTCTTGCTAATTTATCAGCATCAGCATTCAGTTCCCTCTCATTGTTGACCAAATTAGACACAATTTCAGAATCAACTTCGATTTTAATATGAGAAAATCTTCGCTCCCAAGTCCTTCGTAAACCCCCTCGAAGACCAAATCTATGATAAATATGTTCTAATGGTCTAATTTCACACTTTCAGTGCATATATTTAAGAGTTTACGAAATATATTGAAGAAATACTAACTATTTATTTTGCCTACATGTTGAAGAGTTTGCGGAATATATTGGAAAATAACTAAAATATGAAATTAGACCATAAGATCACATTCATAAAATATTGGAGATTAAATTATTGGCGTGTATTAGTTGGGCACCAAAACACAAAACTCTTGAATAAATTATTCACATTCTATTCGTTGATTTCAGGTTCAACCCTAGGGTGATTGGGTCTCCCTCCAGCAGGGCAGGATAGAAAAAAAAAAGGTTGTATTAAAGTTCCCATAGCAATTTGGGGACCAAAAAGCACCAAATTTACTGCAGAAAAAGCAATCCGCCTGCTGTGGCTTTGAAGTATAGGTTGCCGATTAAATCAATCTTGATGGGATTTTTTAGTCTGGGACCTTGTTCTACAAGTTGACTGAATTGCTCCTCCCTATAAGTCTATCCTGCTTCAGGCAAACTTATGAACTTGCAGTCTCCTGAAACTAATGCGATGAAACCTTTCAAGAGATCAAGAAAGATGAGGAGATTATGAAAATGAAAATGGTCATCTGAGTCGGCTTATCCGAAAGAGAAAACAGTTCATCTGAGTGCTAGGTACATCTAGTTAAATTTATTCTTTTTAAGGAGTAGACGATCGGGAACCGATTGAAAATTCGAACCGCTAGCTTAACTTATTCCTACTTAAGCAGATGCAGAACCTCATTATTTAGCGGCTCTCTAAAATTCGAGAAAAAATGGTATAGAAAAACGAGTTTCATAACGAATAACATACACCCAAAAATCAAATGCTTGTGGATAATTTGATTGGAGTTAGAGGGCTTTAGAAGTTAACCTTTTATTTTTTTTTAAAACTTTTATCAATTATTTGATGAAATTAGAAATTTACAAGCTCCTCAAAAATCATTTCAGTGAAAAAAGTACAAATATTATTTACTAAAGTATGATACTATTAAGAATTCTAAAACTTCTAGATGTTTTGAATGTTTGAATAAAATTGAATTTAAATTAATTTACCTTGAAAAATAAATTAATTTACCTTGAAAAATAATATCACTCTTATTATATGTATGCATATTATAAGGTAAATAAAAGACAAAATAGAGCTTGTATGATATTTTGTTAGGAAAACAAAAAATCAAAGCCAATCTGGACAAACCGCCACCACTTAGTCCGCCCAAGCCACAACCACAGCCACGACTCTCCTCCTCCTTTTCTCCAGAATTCACCGTTAAATTTAGCTCACGCCACCGCCCAAATTGCTGTTCTTCGGCAACTTTCTTCTCTCTCCTCAATATCCTCCAAATTTATCCTCACCCATATCTAGAAAATAACCCTATCTTCTTCAGGAGCTTCATTAATCCGGGAAACTACTGATTAACGCCATTAATCTCAAATATGCAGAGCTCAGCCGTTATATTTAATACGAAACCGGTTTTAGCCCCGATTCATGGTAATAGTTGTTATAATCATGGTAAGGAAAGCTCTAATTGTACTTTAATTACGGCTAAGTGCAACCGGGTTCAACCGAGGAAGTCGATTACTTTGCTCCCGAATAGGGGTCGGCGAAGCCGCGCGTATATTGTTAGCAGTAAGGTATGTAATCCTGTTCGGATGGATTTTATTCAGTCCCTTCTTGTTTTCCTGTGATATTTTTTAGTTGAGGATGCTAATAATCATCTATGATATGATTTTATGGACTTTATCTTCGTGGGTTTTTTCATATGGAGTGAGAAATGAATTTTCTGAGTAAATGGTTACTCAAACTTTAGCTATTCTATAATTGGCAGCTGTACTTAAATACATTCTAGTTGTTATCATCGTGCCAAAGATAGTTGCTATCAGTGCAATTGCATCCAATAGCAATCAAATCGTTGCTTTCATATGGTGTTATTTCGTATATAGCATAATCACATTTAAACTTTGGATATTTGTGGTAAAAGTCAGACATAAAATCCATTTTGAGTTGTATTAATTTTCATGAGTTCAGCTGAAGCATCTAATCATTAAAAGGTGATTTCTAGATGTCTGAAGTCTGTAACATAACATTGGCTTTTATGGTTTATATTGTACATTAAATCATTTCTTTTAGTTTTGGAAGAAATATTTCTTTCTGGGCTTACAAAATTACTTTTCTGTTGTAACCCTGTTACTGACTACAATATCTGGGTGATTGCAGAATACCTGGAGAAGATATTCGTCTGAGCTCAATGAATTGATACCTCAATCACGGTTGCTAGATAAGTGTCAAAAGCCATCTTGTTTCCATACTTACAAAAGAAAGCAAATTGGTTTGAACAGATTCAGATCTGGATTCTTTGTTGACAAGTCAAGCTTTCATCTGCCAAATTACAAACTTGATAAAGTAAGATATCAGTGGAAGTGGTAGTTTATCTGTTCTTCGTTTAATGGTGAATCTAAGACCACCACCTTAGCCCGTCATTTTAGTACCACACATTTCACATGAAAGTTATAATGCCTCATTTCTACGTCATTTTTTTTTTTTACTTTGCTATGGGGAGATTTGAATGGTGTCAATTGCTTTTTGCCATAATAGATCATATATTATCCTCCATTCTATGATTAGAATTGATGTTCTAGTTGCATTTTAGTCTTCCAAAAATATTTGATACACATTTTCAAGAACTTCCAGCATTCTCTTCTAATAGTCTGAATTGAATTCTTTATGATTTATCCTATCAGTTTAATCTTCCGGTCAGACAGCTTCACATTGCATGTGCCACCGTGGGTCCCGAAGAGCCACATGCAGCAAGTACAACATGGCCTGATGGTGTTACAGAAAAACAGGATTTGGATTTCTTTGACTCAGAATTAGGGCGAAAAGAACTTGAGAACTTTTTGAGCGCTGATGTTCCTTCTCATCCCAAATTGCATAGAGGCCAATTGAAAAATGGACTTCGCTACCTCATTTTGCCAAACAAAGTCCCTCCAAATAGGTACTATACTAGTTAGTGGAAAAAAAACACTCCTCCTTCATTCTAGTTAGTTTCTTTAACATCTTTCTATCTTTGAAGTTTAGGTTTGAAGCTCACATGGAAGTTCATGTGGGATCCATTGATGAGGAAGAAGACGAGCAAGGAATTGCTCATATGATTGAACATGTTGCATTCCTTGGGAGTAAGAAGCGTGAGAAGCTTCTTGGAACTGGCGCAAGATCTAATGCTTACACTGATTTTCATCATACCGTGTTTCATATCCATTCTCCAACTAGTACAAAGGTGTGTGTGCTTTTTTCATCTTTTCCTTGTGAGGATCTCTGAGACTTTTGTGTGTGTGCTCCATTAACAGATTTAGTGTCTACCCTTTTTTTAATTTTCTTTATTCTTGATATAATTGAAGTTCCTGATCTGTAGGATTCAGAAGGTGATTTGCTGCCAGTTGTTCTGGATGCTTTGAATGAGGTACAACTATTATTTTTCATTTCTTTATGTTTCGAAATGGTTTACGTTTTATGTGCATTCTCTTTAGGGCAATGGCTCTGCATGAAGTCTTGAATTTTTTTATTTTTGACCGTCCTTAGTTTATTGCATTATCTATCTATTTTGCTCTATGGATATAGATTGCTTTTCATCCCAAGTTCCTGAGTTCTCGAGTTGAAAAAGAAAGAAGGGCAATTTTGTCAGAACTACAAATGATGAATACCATAGAGTACCGTGTTGATTGCCAGGTATTCACTTCAAGAGATTGGCAAACTTAACTTTAATTTCATTCTATTGTTAGGTTCACCAAAAATATTATTTTCTTTTCTGTATCTGTCTTTTGACCTAATTCTTCTGTTCTTTTGCAGTTATTGCAACACTTGCATTCTGAGAACAAGTTGAGCAAAAGATTTCCCATTGGATTGGAGGAGCAGATTAAGAAATGGGATGCTGACAAAATCAGGAAATTCCACGAGCGTTGGTATTTTCCAGCAAATGCCACATTGTACATTGTTGGAGACATTGACGACATTCCGAAGACAGTTCACCACATTGAAGTATGTAATCTTATATCGAGGGTGTATGATAACTCTAGAAAAATGTACTTTTGTGTTTTAGCTTTTCTTCAGCACTTGATAATGTTCAGAAAACCAGCTTCTGCTTATTTTAAGTAGAAATAAGCTAGAAGCTAAAAGCACCCAAAGCCTAACTTTTAGCTTCTAGGTTATTTTTGTAAATAAATGAAAGTTTGCATTAAAGTGAAATGTCAGGGAGTTTTTTGCAATTTCTGATAACAGAGACACTAAATTGTAATTAACTCAAACCTCAGGGGAGTAGATGTAATTCACCCTTTTTTTCCCCCAAACACTCGTCACTATTATTGCAACTTCTACTTTTGCCTCTCCAAAAGCAGTATTGTTTGCGAACACCCACAGGCCGCATCATTAACTATCTTGAGATGATTTTGACCTGGGACATCAGTTTATGCTTTAATATCTGACCTAGTTTATTTTTCTTGTTACATTTGAAGTAATAGTTAACCTCGAAGTCTTTTACAGACAGTTTTTGGCCATATTGGCTTAGAAACTGAAGCAGCTTCTGCACCCACACCAAGTGCATTTGGTGCAATGGCCAATTTCCTTGTTCCTAAGCTACCAGCTGGACTGGCTAGTGGCTTATCTCAGGAAAAGTTAGAACAATCTAAACCTCTTAAAAGGGAAAGGCATGCTGTTCGTCCACCTGTTCAGCATAATTGGTCCATACCTGAAAGCTACACCGATGCAGAGCCTCCCCAGATATTTCAGCATGAATTGCTTCAGAATTTCTCAATCAATATGTTCTGCAAGGTTTCTTTAATTTTATTTATTTATTTTAATAGACCCGTTTCGTCGTATTTTTGCTTTTGTGCCATTAGTGTTTGTTCTATTGCTAGATTGTTCTTCTTTTTATCGGTTTCCTATAGACTGAATGAATATTAGCATACTTTTTTCACCTTTTCTTTTTCCTTTCATTCCAATTTTTAATCCGCTGAAGATGAAGTTGGTGAGTCGAAGATTTTAATGTAACATCGTTGCATGAACATGAGTGATCATTTTTGTGGAAAAAGACCATATTTTAACTATTTAATTGAATTGAAAACTATACCAGCATGAATTTTGGAAACATCTCAGCCTTCTTTTTGTGTCTGTGTGTTTTGGTTTGGGGGGTTGGGCTGGGTTGGGTCAGTTTGACTTATAAGAACAACAACCTTTTGGTTCAGTGCTCATGAAGGACTGAGCTGAGAAAGATTGATTTACTTATGTATCAAACTTTTCGTCAAATTCTTAACATTTCAATTACACAATGTTGACCATGTCCTTCACATCTGATGCATAAGATTTAGTTATTTCAGTTGATTCCTTGCAAACAAGTTTATATATTCTCCATTGGTACCCCAAGATGCATGAAAGATATTCCTTTTACTATTAATTTGTGCTCATTATGAGTTCTCTTGCTTTTTCCTCTCAGATCCCTGTGAACAAGGTCCGTACATATGGTGATTTACGAAATGTGTTGATGAAGAGGATATTTCTTTCTGCTTTGCATTTCCGGATTAATACAAGATACCAGGTGCATTGACTTACTTCTTCAATTAGCTCTGACTCAAGCCTTTTGTCTGTAAATATCTACCTGAAGTATATATGGCATCACTTTTATGTTACTTGAGCTTTAATTAAACCTTTAAGCAGCTCGCTTTCTGTCAGATTTTGACAGTGTATTATTTGTGTAGATTTACTTTATGTCGGGGTCGAATCAGTATATGCTATTAACATCATTTACTAAAAGTTGGTACTTTAGTTTGCATCTATTTTACTACCACTTGAAGCTAATTTGAAGAATTTTACAGAGTTCAAATCCCCCATTTACCTCTGTGGAATTGGACCACAGTGACTCAGGAAGAGAAGGTTGTACTGTTACCACTCTTACAGTGACTGCAGAGCCTCAAAATTGGCAAAATGCTATTAGAGTTGCTGTCCAAGAGGTTTGTGTTTTTTTTAAGTTCACATTTTATGTTCTTGTTTCACTCCATGCATAGTATGAATTATGGAAAGCCATTTTCTAGAATAAGTTTGGTTTAGTCTGGGGCTTTCCCCAGTTGTTCTGTTTCTCATGTGTTTATTGTTTTACATTTCAGGTTAGAAGGCTTAAAGTATTCGGTGTTACAAATGGTGAATTAAACCGTTACTTAGATGCACTGTTGAAAGACAGTGAACAATTGGCAGCTATGATTGATAATGTATCTTCACTTGATAACTTGGATTTCATAATGGAAAGTGATGCACTTGGTCATACTGTGATGGATCAAAGACAAGGGCACGAGACTTTGGTTGCCATTGCTGGTACCGTTACCCTTGAAGAGGTAATAATCACCTTATCCTGTACAATTGATTTCATCTTAAAGATAGCTCCTTTTAAGTAGCAGACAGATAATGATGTGCCAGAAATGCTTTACAAGTTTCGGATTGATATTCTCAGAAGTACTACTTTCTTTGAATTACATCTACTACCCCTGAGATTTGCCCTAATTACAATTTAGTCCCTCTGTTTTCAGAAATTACAAAAAACCTCCATGTCGCTTTATTACAAAAAACCCACCGTAACTGTGCAACATGAAGCCAAAAAATGCAAATAATCAGCATATTTCAGGACTTTTTTGCATTAAGGTGAAATGTCGAGGAGTTCTTTTGTAAATTCTGAAAACAGAGGGACTGAATTGTAATTAGCACCTCAGGGATAGTAGATGCAACACAAACTCTTGTTTCACAAAATTGTGGATCTTTGTCGCTGGAATTTGCTAATGTTTTACTTTATCCTTTTCAACATATCATAGGTCAATTCTATTGGAGCAGAGGTGTTGGAGTTTATATCTGACTTTGGAAAACCATCTGCGCCACGACCCGCTGCAATTGTTGCATGTGTTCCAAAGAAGGTGCATATTGATGGAATTGGTGAAACGGAATTCAAAATAGAACCAGAAGAGATTTTGACTGCCATTGAAGCTGGTTTGAAGGAACCCATAGAGGCCGAGCCCGAGGTTTTTAGCTTTTATATATTTCAATAGAGATATTATGTTCTTATATTCAGAATGTTGTGTTCTGGAGATGATGCTTCTGTGAATTCTAGTGGAAGTTCCGTTTAAAGGGTTTTATTTCTGACTTACTAAGTTTTCTCCCTTCTGCAGCTTGAGATACCTAAGGAGTTGATATCCTCAGAACAGCTTCAGGAATTAAAGTTGCAGCAAAGCCCAACCTTCATTCCAGTTGACCAAGAAAATAAATTGACAAAAGTTTATGATGATGAAACAGGAATCATCCAGCGGCGGCTTTCAAATGGCATTCCTATAAATTACAAGGTAAATCACAATTATGTTAATAATTAGTGGAATAGTTAATGTGTCTGGAAAGTTACCATTATTTTACTAGATTCACTTTTCAGGATGTCTCGAAATTAAGCATTTACTTGCATAAACAAGCAGTTCAGGATCTTGTTTCTTGTTTTATTGTTTTTTAAACAAATTTAATTACATCCTTGTATTATATTTGATGTACAGGAACATCTGGTCCAACCCGTCTAATTTTACCCATCATATAAGGTCAAAATTGAAAATAACACAGCAAAAAAAATCAAATTCGTAGTAACAGATTTTAATGGAGCAATTTGACCAAAACTTATAGTACTATTGTGTTTTCTCTATAAATCTTTGGATGACGGCTCTAGCCATGAGGCAAGCGCCTATGGTAATTTTGTAGGTATTATTTTCTTGTCAAATGTTTATGGATAAACCTTGTGTCATTCAAAAACTTTCTTGTTAATTGTTTGTCAAGTTAAAACTGACAGTTATATTCTTATTATGTTGCAACATTTTCTTTTTCTCAAACAATAATTACATTATATGATTCCTGCTACATATCCTAACAGATCTCGAAAAGTGAAGCCAATAGTGGTGTAATGCGGCTCATAGTTGGTGGTGGACGAGCAACTGAAACAAGTGAATCAAGAGGGGCTGTTATTGTGGGTGTTAGAGCACTCAGTGAGGGAGGCCGTGTTGGAAACTTCTCACGTGAGCAGGTGACCACATAAAAATTTGGCTCTCCCGTTTCAATAATCAAGCAGTTCATGCATGATCTATTGGTGTTTCTTATAGTGCATTTTGAACTATGTTTGGTTCCGGGATTTGGTTTAAGGAAAGAAAATAGTAGGGATAAGGAAAGTAAAAGAAAACCAAATTCCTCAACTTGTTTGGTGGTAAAGAAAAATGGCGAGGAAAATGATTCTCCTATGTTGAGAAGACATGGTTATAATTGGATAATAGTATCGAATTGACTAATTCATTTTTTGGTCGAATGAATTGAGTGATGAGAGCATGTCGAAGATACTGTTTCACATTCACTGTCTGATTTTGATCTTTCTCTTTTCTGTTCAGCATAAATGCTGCTTTTTTTTGTGCTATGTCTTCAATGTTATTAATCATCCTGTAACATGCAGATCTTTTTTTACCTTCTTGCCTTCATAGTTCATGAAAATGTAATAATCAATAATATCTATCTCCAGGTGGAACTGTTTTGTGTGAACAATCTCATAAATTGTTCCTTGGAGTCTACTGAGGAATTTATATGTATGGAATTCCGTTTCACCTTAAGAGATGATGGGATGCGTGCTGCTTTCCAGTTACTTCATATGGTTCTTGAGGTAATCTTAATTATTCCATTTTCACAATTGAAGTGCGTTAACTATGTCATATTTAATTATTGGATGCCTTGCCTGAGTTTCTATGATATATTTTTGCAGCATAGTGTTTGGTTGGAAGATGCATTTGATAGAGCAAAGCAGTTATACCTTTCCTACTACCGTTCTATTCCAAAAAGCTTGGAGCGCTCCACCGCCCACAAGCTCATGATTGCTATGACGGATGGAGACGAACGGTTTGTGGAGCCCACACCAAATTCATTACAACAATTAACACTAGAACAAGTGAAGGATGAAGTAATGAGTCAATTTGTTTGTGACAACATGGAGGTTTGTATTTCTGCAAGATTTCTTCATGACCACCTTTGTTTGAGTCAATGTTGTTAACTTTTCATCATGGGTGTTTGCAAGAGCTTTTGCTTTCGAAGAAGCTAAAGTTGTAAAAAAGTTGGAGTAGTAAAAGTAAAAATGTTTGAAAAAAAAAGTGAGAAGTTAAAATAAAACTAGTTGAGTGTTTCGAAAAAAAATTTGAGAAGCACTTTTGTTACTCTGAACAAACTTCCCACCCACTTTACGAAAATAGTCTAGAAGCGAGAAGTGCTAAAAGTTGGTCCTTGTGTCCTTTCAGTTGCTAACTTCTCTTAGTGGGTGTTTGCAAGAGCTTTTGCTTTCGCAGATGCTAAAGTTGTAAATTGGAGTAGTGAACTGGAGGAGTGTTAGGACAAAAAATGAGAAGTTCAAGCAAGAAGTATTTGAGAAGCATTTTTGTTACTCTAAACAAACTTCCACTTATTTATGAAAATAACCTAGAAGCTAGAAGCTGAAGCTATACATCCAGCTTCTAGCTCGTTTCTGCTGAAAATGAGCAGAAGTTGGTTTCCCAAACACTCCCAAAGTGCTGAAAGAAAGTAGTGCTCTTTTTAGAGTCTGCAAACACTACCATAATCTTTCATTCAAATTTGTGAAACATCTAATTCTCTTAGTAATGAACTCTTTGTCTGTTTGATAGCTGAGTATTGTTGGAGACTTCTCAGAAGAAGATATCGAGTCTTGTATTTTGGATTACTTGGGTACAGTTAGAGAAAGGAGAGGTTCTGAGAGAGCACAAAAGTACCTCCCAATCACATTCCGACCGTATGCTGCTGATTTACAGCATCAACAAGTAAGAAACATAAATCCTTTACATAATATATTTGTTTTCTGCATTAATTGGTAACTTTTATGAGTTGTTATAGTTTGTTCTTAATGCCTTTTTTACAGGTATTTTTGAAGGACACAGATGAGCGAGCTTGTGCGTACATTGCAGGCCCCGCACCAAATCGGTGGGGATTTACCTTTGAGGGAAAGAACCTTCTTGAGTCAATTGTCAATGGCTCTGCTTTCGGTATGTTGTTGCAATATGTATTAGTGAAAATATAGTGATTTATAATCTTCTTTTAGAGATTCTTTTACTGAAGAATGAAGACCCATTTTGAGTGGGTGTTTGCAAGGGCTTTTGCTTTTGGAGAAGTTAAAAGTAGAAGCTAAAGCTGTAAAAAATTTGAGTAATAAAAGTGACCCGTGTTGACAAAAAAAAGTGAAAAGTTCAAAAAAGAAGTTGAGAAGGACTTATGTTACTCTAAACAAACTCGGAACTTCCCTCTTATTTACAGAAATAACCTAGAACCTAGAAGCTGAAGTTGAAGCTAAAAGTAATTCTTGGGTGCGTCTAGCTTTTAGCTTATTTCTGCTTAAAGTAAGCAGAAGTGGTTTTATAAACACTCCTAATGTTCTGAAAAAAAGCAGAAAGCACAAGAGTGCCTTCTTTTTTTTTAGAGTTTGCACACATTACTTAGGTATGCCTTGCCCATTGATATTGTAATTTATATTGTAATAGATGTCTGAAGATTTATTAATGAATTGTTCTGCAGGTGAAAATCTAAATTCTGGTGAACAACCTGGAGAAATAGAAAATGCAGAAAAGAACCTTCAAGGAAAAATTCGTTCTCACCCATTATTTTTTGCCATTACGATGGGCTTGTTACAGGAGATCATAAATTCCAGGTAGTTATGGTTGAGCTTAGACTCTGTTAGTTGATTTCTATGTATAGCAGTATATTGTTTGGTAACATCTTTTTCTCGGCTTTGTTCAGGCTTTTTACCACAGTGAGAGATTCTCTTGGATTAACTTATGATGTATCATTTGAACTAAACCTGTTTGATCGGCTTAACCTCGGGTGGTATGTAATTTCAGTGACATCAACCCCTGGAAAGGTTTGTGTTTTTTTATCAAATATATTTTAATTATTGAAAAAACAAACTATGGTGCTTTGCATGTCTACTTACTATTTTGGTGTAACGAACACATGAACAGGTACATAAAGCTGTTGATGCCTGCAAGAATGTCCTTAGAGGTCTACAGAGCAACAGAATTGCCCCAAGAGAGTTGGACAGAGTGAGTTATTTGATTAAATACTCTAATTATTGTTGCTTTTGAATTTTCTTTTCCTCTTTTTCAATTGGTTGATATGGTGTCAATAAGCCTGTGGTTCTTGGAAATCTTAAATTAATGGAGAATTCTAAGACTTCAATTTATCTTACTTCTAGACCATGTCTTGTTTGGGAAAGTGAAAGGTGCTTCTAACTTTTAGCTTATTTTAAGCAGAAGCAGCATGACGACACACTTCATTTCTGCTTTTTTTAAGCTAAAAGTGGAGAAGCGCTTTTTTTAGTTTGAGTTTGGACAAACACTCTCTAACTCTGTCGGCTGCATATACAGGCAAGACGAACACTGCTTATGCGCCACGAAGCTGAAATCAAGTCAAATGCATATTGGATAGGATTAATGGCTCACTTGCAAGCCTCATCTGTTCCAAGAAAGGTAGAATTTCCATTCTTATTTTCATATCAGCTTTGTTAACAGCAACTTTTAATAAACTGCCAGCAACTTTAGCACTTGATTTGAGAATATGAAAGTTTGCTTTTGTTACTCATTGCCAGGATATTTCTTGCATCAAAGATTTGATTTCTCTATACGAAGCTGCTACTCTAGAAGACGTATATATTGCATATGAGCAGTTGAAGATAGATGAAAATTCATTGTTCTCTTGTATTGGAATTGCTGGGTCCCAGGCCGGAGACGAAGTCACAGGTAAAATTCAATACACTATATCCAAGTTGTGAAATTCAATATTTTTCTGTGCAAAATAAATAAATATATTATATAAATAGTAAAAAATAAACAACTCAACTTTTTTGCAGCTTCAATGGTAGAGGAAGAAGTGGTTGAAGGCCTCCACAATGTTATTCCAGTTGGAGGACGGGGTGCATCCACAATGACACGACCAACGACATGAAGTTTGAAATATGACCGCATAGCATAGATTGATATAGAAGGTATATTTCTTAGATAATCATTTTGCTTTTTAAAAAGTAAATATTTCATGCAATTCTTGAATTTAAAATGTGTTAAGAAAAGGGATAATTACACTCACATACCTTAAGGTTTGCCTTACACATATCCTGAGATTTGATAAATTACAGAAACATACCCTGTCAAAGAATTTTTATTACTTCCCTTAAGTGGTTAGACGGATTTAGAGGACAACATGAAAGTGCTCTTTTTCATTAAGGTTCTGTAATGACACTTAGAGTTTAGGGTATATTTCTGTAATTTTTCAAGCCACAGGGTATGTGAGTGTAATACACAATTTTCACCAAGTTGAATTCGTGGCGTTTGAATTTTATTTTTTGTCAGACCCCCTTATCTATACTATTATATAAAGCGTCTTCACCCCTTTGGTCACTCACTCTATTTTGGACTGTCAATTAACAATTAATTAATTCAAATATTTTTCTCTCTCTTCTCCCTACTTTCTCATGTTCTTTTTTCTTTTTTTTCTCTCATTTTTCTCTCTCTTCCTATCTAAACTACTCAATAATTTAAATTTTTATTTATTTAGTTATAAAAATGACTTTTCAACATGTTATAAGTTTTGTGAATATATTCAAAATAATTAATATTATTATAAATAAAAAATTTAATTAGTATTTATAAATTTATACTATCTAAATATATTTATTAGTACACGAAATATATATACATGTCGAATAACAATTATTTTTACGTTGCACACGCATCGAGTGTGCCATATTTTTACTAGTGATGTTTAAAAACTCATCAAATTTTAACTATTAAGAATAATTTTAAACTCTTCAATTTTCATGATTTGCTCAACTGTTTTACCATATTGTCATAGTTTTGTTGCAAAATTGGATTTCCAGAAACTTCTGAAACGAAGGGAGCCCGGTGAGGAAGAATCAGAAAAATAACATCTATATACGGATCCTCTTTAAATGTGGCAAGAGCACCTCTTCATCGGTCGATTTCTTATTTGGCTGAAGCAGAATAATACTTAGCACACATAAGTTAAACAGGATAATTTAACATAATATTTGTTGTACTCATCAGTTTCTGTCATTTTTTTAGGGCTAAAGTTGTCCCAATAGAGACTAGTAAACATTTTGTTCTTCACTAGGCTCAACTGCATAAAAACAGTCATTTTTTTCCCGTAATGTAATCTTGTAAATAAACTTATTTAGTTATTTTTGTGTGGCAAACAGCTCTTTATTTCACCTTTACTTGATATATGGAGTTATGTGACAGCGTTTAAGATCAAATAACAAGTATCTATAGAAAGTATTTGGTATATAAGATTATGGCAGATTATCCCCGTTGAGTTATGTTAATATAGTGTTTGGTATGTGAGATTAACTTGTTCGGGCTTAGCCACTTAATTTTCGGCCTAGATGCTATCGATATGATTGTTGTAGATATGAATCGCAAATGAAGGGTGAGACACCCTTCAACAAGATTAGTTTCTTAAAAACTTAAGTGTAACAAACAAGAAATTAATGTACTTGAAATCGTACTATAATACCAAACTTAGTTATACAATTATAATTTATACCTATTTTTACTTAATTTTATTTAATCAGTGTTGACCAAAATATGATAATTTCATTTAAAAATTTAAGAATTCAATAAACTAATATTTTATTTTTAATTAACACACATCGAACGTATTGATTGTTGGTTATAGGATAAAAAGAAATATTATAGAATAAAAAGTTAATATTCTCTTTCACTAAAAATATTTGGTTTCTAGAAGAAGACTATTCAACTTTGGTGCAATCCTAGTTATGGTGCTTTAATGTGATGGATTGCATATGAGAGAAAAGATACCTTATCTTTACATCCCATAAAAAGTAATACTTTTTAATTAACAACTCTCGTGATGAAAGCACGCTTTTTCTTTTTCCACCCCACAGTTAGTTCCCCTGAAGTTTGGCTGATGATGCGCCTTTGCTTGCCACGAATCTACATTATTTAGGATAACATTCTTGGGGAAGTTGTAGTTGCTATTAGTGGACAAACTTTTATATGCATTGAATGTGAAGTATAATTTTGTTATGCTATGATAATAATATAATATGATATTAATATTATATAATTTATATGGCACGGGTCGAATTTCATTTAAATATAGAGAGATATTTATATCCACTATTATATTGTTGAAAATTGTTGAAAAAAATTATATCACTGTATCCGTATCGTGTTTTGTCCGTGTCATTGTATTCATATCGGGGTTTTGTTGGTGTTAACAAAGAACAATAGAATGAGAATATAATAATAAAACAAAATAAAATATTGATATCATTACACACGATTTACATATGTAGAGTGTATTATATATATGATCTACTCAAGTAGAATGATTCGAATCTTTCAATGGGAACCTCCTAGTCACCTTAGCATCATTAATCAAGTAGCTTTTAAATTTGGAACATCATTAATTTTTTCATAAATGAAAACCTTAAAAAGAATCCAACTAATAGAAATGGAGGGGAACACAAATGAATGGAATCTATATGGAAATTGCATGAGAAGTTGTCACTCCAAAGTCCAATCATCTCCAACAAGTAGACAAGTATTCAAGAATATATATTTCTTATTCATGGGCCCTTTTTTGCTACAATTATATTAGAAAAAAGCCTCCATTATTAAACAAACTATTTTTTTTCTTCTATTCCTTTTGTCCCCATTCATCATTTCTTAGTTGTGGACATTTTATTCTTTTCACACTCATGTTCTCTCTATTCTTTTTATGGAAAAATTTGTGATTTCATCCATTAATTATGGAAAATCGACATGTTTGGGGCATAAGTTTATAGAAATGGAAATTCAATCACTTAATTGTTAAAAAATTGTATATTATGAATAACATGCATTGGAGTAAGATTTTCTCACATAAAAAAATCACGTAGCTAGGGGAATCCAGTAAGTAATTTCCACTCAAAATCACTGTCAAGTAGTTAAAAACAACCATCTAAGCTAGAATTTTCTAGCTTTCGCAACTTTTTCAGATGAGAAAGTCTAATTTCGACAAATTTTGTCACTAATATGCAATTTTTTGAAGTGAGTGGATGAATTATCCGTTTCTATAATCTTATGTCCCGAAAATCTGAATTCTCCAATATTGATGGATGAAATCACAATTTCCCCTTCTTTTTATGAGGCGTTACTTCTAGTGTCTCTCACATTTGGTCCAAGTATATTTTAGTTCCTCTATTTTAGAAATTGTAAAAATTCTCAGAAAATAAGTTTAATTAAGTAAAATGCCAGGGATTTTTTTTGTAATTTTTGAAAATAAAAGAGCTATATTATAACTGAGGCAAACATTAGATGTAATTCTCCATTAATTTTATTTTATTTTTTATTTTTGTTGAACATGTTGCCCCCTGATCTCTCTCATACTTAAAGGTTATATTGACTAATGCAAACTATAGAAAATTCATATCACCGTCCGATAATTATCTCTTCTATGACTTAAAAGCTAGTAAATATTAAAATTTGTTTCTTCCGTGACGTAAAAGCAAATAATAAATTGAAGAGTGGAAAATGTATCTAACCTTATGACCAAGGAAAATAAAGGCTAGTTTAGAGGTAGATGCTACGACTTTTGAATACTTCTTGCAAAATAATCTACTAATTTAT
This sequence comes from Verbena officinalis, assembly GCA_958496215.1. Taxonomy (NCBI): domain Eukaryota; kingdom Viridiplantae; phylum Streptophyta; class Magnoliopsida; order Lamiales; family Verbenaceae; genus Verbena; species Verbena officinalis. The sequence continues at coordinate 8,100,879 of OY292385.1, forward strand.
AGCTTATTTTGTGCCCCTAAAACAGTCCTACTATATATTATTTCTTGAAAAAGTTGAAATGTTCATTTTTTTGGTAAATTTGTCTTCCCACTTCAGGATTTTGTTCATTCTACCATCGAAAATGGTAAAATGTTTAATCTCACAAAAATATAAATATATATATATATATGTAAATATTATATTATACTCTTTAGCTTTTGTTCATCGACTTAAAATTGTGACATGGGATCAAACAAGTTGCCAGAAAAGTATGTTTGGAATGATATTGATTGGCAGCAAAACAAAGTCAAGCTAATATTTATGATATTAATTATTATTAGTGGCTGGAAATGAATAATGACTTATGATTCAAACGTACAAATGAAGAAGACAATTTCTATGATATTTTTGATGACCCTTGAACCTACCAAAACTGTCAGCTGTCATCACAACTTGTCACACTCTTTCTTGTTCACTATTTTTGGATGTTTGTTGATTCAAATCTTCAATTTTATTTTTTTAAAAAATATATTGGGTGTTTTTCTTTTTATATACAAATTATAAAAGGGAGATTTACACTATTAACCCTAATATTCATGCAAAAAGAAATTACATATGTAAAATCTTAGTCCTTCACACCGGCAGAAACGCTATATCTCCTTCAGTCAATAGGTTTAACTTGATGTAGTATCTCCCTTAGTCCATCAACTTAAGTTAATGTAGTTTGAAGCCTAGACTCAATGTAATATCTCCTTCAACCCATATGCTTGAGTTAATGTAATATAAAGTCTAAGCGATACAGGTCAAAATTTCTCTTAGTCATGATTCACACAATTTTTTCATGAATAATGAGACTTTCACAATTGTTTTGTACTTCGAAATAGAAGAAACTAATCTATAATTACACAAAATTTCTAGAATAATTAGTGTTACCTTGAATTAAATGTTATAAGTTACACTATATTTCATTTCATATTAAACTTTTTTCAAGTGAAACCGTTAATGCATAAAATAGAACCCAAACCCAACTCACACGGGAACTCCAATTATAGAAATTAATGAAAATAAAACTAAAAAAATACATATATAAAATGTAAATTTAAATGCTGCACATCCATACAAGATAGGTTTGCTTATTCAAAGTCATGTACACCATAAACTGAAGAAAGCCCTAAAAGAAAGCTACACAAGAATTATGATCAAATTCCATTTGAATAATATCATCAAACAAGCCAATAAAATACACAAAGGGTACTTTGTTTTCCCCTCTAAAGCAACTTCAAATCATCGAGGAATGTGAATTCATCATCGTATTACAATAATAAGCAAGATAATTAGGGTTTTGCAGATCTTTCTATGGTTTCCAGAGTAGAGTGGTTTCAGCAATCATAGAAGTGACAACATATGGATCCATGTTCGAAGCCGGCCTCCGGTCCTCAAAATAGCCTTTTCCATCCTTCTCTGTGTCCCTTCCAACCCTAATCGAGGCTCCACGGTTCGCCACACCCTATAAGGACACAAACGTTCCAAAAAAAAATAATATTTAGGGGTTGAATTTGAAATATTGCAGAGTATTGGAGGCAATTTTATAATATTGGCCGGCAAAGTTTTTGAATTTTTAAAAGAAATACTTATAAAATAAAGCTATATATAGAGTTTAGAAGAGACGACCACCCTACCAGCCCTAGATCTGTCTCTACCTTTTGACTATTTAATTATGTTTATTATTTTGAATATTTCAAGCAAGTTGAAGTTGCATAAATAAGTATTCTTTTGTCTATAGAATAACAAAAATAAATAATTTACCCATTTGAATGTGTGGATGTTGGCTGTTTCGTGTTTTCCGGTGAGGCGACGTTCGTTCCCTTCGCCATAAGCAGAAATGTGTTCTTTGTGCCTCAATCCCAGCTTCTCTATGGCTTTCTTGATCACTTCATAACCTCCATCCTCTCTCATGGAGAGGGTACTAAAAAAATAAAAATTCAAAAGTTATTATTGTCAGATAATAGTAACTAAAATATTTTTTTTAAAAAAAGTCTAAGGAAAAAACACCCCACAAAAGGGATTTACAAAATTAAAACCTGTAATTTGTATGAGCACCGGCACCGTTCCAGTCTCCCTAACATAACAAAGATAAAAGAGGGATTTTTAAAACTTCCTTATATCATATAATGAGTTCAATAAATTTGACAGCAATTAAAAGGCCTAACCGGGATTGGTTTCGGGTCGAACGAGACGACGACCCCAGCAATCTCTGTAATCCTCTGTGAAGACACGAAATTTATGTGAGAAAAAAGATTAGTTTTTCTAAAAAATGAAGCATTATTTTGAATGGATACAGGTTAAATTTGTGGATGAATGTGCAAATACCTCAAGAATGTAACGTGCCGCCCAAACCTGATCTGCTGCAGAGATTCCCACAGATGGTCCGACTTGGAATTCCCACTTGATTAGATAAAGATTAGCATTATTTAAGGTTAATATACTATGTGATATAAATCCAAAAAATTGATTCTTTTTCTTGGCATTGTATAATGTCTTTTACCTGCCCAGGCATCACTTCTCCGTTGATGCCAGAAATGTTAATCCCAGCATATAAACATGCTTTGTAATGAGCATCAACAACGTCGCGCCCAAACGCCTTGTCGGCACCAATCCCACAATAGTACGGCCCCTGAAATTATACGAATAAATATACATATCCATCCAAGAGTTACAAATAATTACGAGAAAATAATGAATCAGAAGTAAAAACGGGAGATTATAGTATACCTGTGGTCCGGGGAATCCTCCCACGGGCCAGCCAAGAGGCCAATTGACCTCTTTCTGTAACAAAGTATACTCTTGCTCGATTCCGTACCTGTATTTGTTCAATTTTTATACTTTTTCTTTACATAAATGTCGATAAATAAATGCAAGGGCTAATTACATATAGACCCCACGAGAGTACAGAAAATTACAAGTTGACCCTCTTTGACAAAATATTACAAATACACCCCAGGAAAGTTTGGAAATTGTCAAAAAAAAAGAAGCTGTCTAAGAGGGGTCAACTTGTAATTTCATATACTCCTGTGGGTTGAAATGTAATTAACCCCAAATGCAAATATCAAACAACAAAAAGAAAACAGGAGAAAAATATACCAGGGAACCTCAGCAACAACATCAGGATGGTCAAATATCTTAGCTGCAGCATGTCTCTTGTTTGTGGGAATTGGTTCCCCAGCTGGAGTGTAACAATCACAAATCACCTAGGGACAGAGCCGGAATTTTAAATCTCACGAAAATATATTATCATTTTCAAATTTCAATGAAAAGAGTTATTGTTCTTACAAGAATGTGGTTTCCTCTTCTGAATGGATCAGGGAAGATTGCCTGAGGACTGCATAGGAATTAAAGGCACAATTTGAAAAAAAAAATGTTATTTGTAAATACAAGAATTTAACATTAAAAATAGTTGGAAAAAAAAATACTGGATTTGAAAAATGAAGAGAATGATTAAGAAAAATTACTAAAGAATGACTTCGCTGTCTTCCCCAGGTGCTTGACCAGTGCTAGAGCCGTCATAATTCCATTTTGGTAGCTTAGAAGGATCAGTAACTGGACCTGAGATAGTCTAATTCACAGCACAAAGAAATAATAATCAAGACTCAAGATCTCAGTAAAAAGTTGAAAATTACCATAAAAAATAAATAAATTAATTACCCTGGCCTTGCTCCTAAGGTCCATACCAGATCCACCGATCCTGAATAATAACAACACATAGTAAGAGAAAATAAATTAAAAAAATATACAAGAAAAGGCAAAAGTCAACTTCTTTGAGATTACAAGGAAAGAAAGACCAAGAATCTTAAATTTCAAAATAGAATCTTAATTTCGAGCAGAGAATCAGAAGTTGAACATTTCATGGTAAATGGATTCTGTACTCCCAAAGTAACAAATACCCCTTAAACAAGGAAAAAAGATAAAGATCAACATAACCCAAAAAAAAAGTTCCCAACTTTTTGGAGCTTACTAAAACTTCATGCCTTCAAGAAATAGCTATGAATAATAAAACCTTAAACAGAAAAGAAAAGACACCAAATATTATTAAAAACAACAGAAAACCAAAAATCTCCACACTATAGGCAATTAGAAAGTGTAAGAACAACGAACAACCATTGATCAAGCAGAAAAGGCAAAGCCCACCAACCCAAAGAGTGCAAATATAACAAAATAATCATAAAAATAGCAAAAATAAAAATAAAAAATCAAATCTTGTAAGAAGTAAGAACAGAACTAACCAGATATACTCCGCGATGATTTTATCAGTAACATCGCTGAGGTTCAAGTTGATGAGATCACTAAGCAGAGACATTTTTTCTTTGATCTAACGAAACTACGCAAGAAAGACTTGGAAAAAAGTTGCTTTACCAGAAAAAGTCTCCCAGTGCAAGAGCCTTTCAAGTGTAATATTGAGCATAGAGGTTCAATAATCGAGAGGAATTTATAGGTGTAACGGCGTTGGGAAATATGGAAAATATATAAAATTTTATTTTATTTTATTTTTAATTTATTTTTATTTTTTTATATATAAAATTTTATTACTTTTTCTTAAAAGTAAATAAAGGGGTGTATAAATGGAGAGACAATTCACTTATATTATTTTTATGAAAAATAAATAGGAAAAGCAAACGAATATTAAAAATGAAATCTTTAATCACACCAAGGGTAGGTGACGAGCATATGGTTACATCAAGGAACCAACTAACCACAGTCTTGTAAAATTACACTTTTGTCCCTTTTCTGATTTTATTAAAAAATAGAATAATTGCGGCTACAGTCCATATACTCTATATACTCTGAGATTTGGTCTAATTATGCAATCAAACCCTGAGATTTGAGAAATTGTAAAAACATATCCTATCAAAGAATTCTCATTACATCTATTAAATAGTTGTATGGATTTCGGTGACATTAATTTGATAAATTATGATTTTAGTTTCATTTTTAGTTATAAAAATGCTTTTTTCGTTAAGATTTTCTACTGGGCTTTAGAGTTCAAGATATATTTATATAATTAGATCAAACCTGTGGGAACTACGTAAATATTGAAAGAAATTTTCGTTTCAAAAGTTGACTAATTTACCTGCTCATGACTGGCAAGGGCAAAGATGTAAAATGACACCTTCATTGAAAATGAACTTTAATTATGTATTCTTATTTTTGCATAAGTCAAATTATATATTATTTTCTAATTGTGGAGAAATATTCAATCCTGCTCAAATATTCCAGTCCTAAAGATTCCTTCAATTTAAATTTAATAAATAAATTATTCCAAAGGGCAAAAAAGGAAATTCACCACGCTGGAGAAGAATCAGGAACAAGATTCCACATTCTAGAGAGAGAATCTTGGGTTTGTGGAAATTTGACTATCTCCAATAAATCCGACTAGGAATCATGATGGAATCTTTATCACATTAATATTCATTAATGAAGATTAATATTAATCCTAAATCTTATAAATATATGATTTTAATTCAAAATCTATAGTTTTTTATATTGATTTTATTTTGTTTCTTATATTGAATGAGGTATTTGGCTATAGTATAAATTATTTATTTGGTATTGATTGGTTAATACATTCATAATTTTAAAATATAAAAAAAAATGAATGATTATTTTTAAAAATAAAACATTACAATCAATGTGGGGCTTGAAATTTTGTTACAAGTCAACTTTTCAAGAACTACAAAACCACTCACATTAGACGAACAACTTATGTTTCCATTGGCCCCAAACTGCAAAGGAAAAGACAATTTGACCCCTTCAACTTTTTGAAAAAAATACAAAATTCATGAGATTGAAGTATACAATAAGATAATTATTAATTTAATATAGATTAATTTAATTTTTCCATAAGCCAAAGTAAAGCCTGGCATTCTTGTTGGTAGATATGCCCTATTTATTTCATTGGGACCTTAGGCACCACCAAAGCACAAAACAATAGCTTTTGGCTTTTGGCTTTTGCCATGAAATATTTGAGGTATTTTTCCCTTGTAACCTTTTTAGCCGGCTAACTAAGCTGCCATTTTTGTATTTAAAAAGTGGCAATTTGAAATTAAGGTTTAGAAATGATACTCACAATGTTGAAAGTAATTGGATAAACCTAGACAAATACAATAGAATATAGTTGGCTTAATTTAATGGTTTCGCACTATACTAGTTTAACCAAAAATTTCAAGTTTGAATCTTTAGGAATTTAGGAATGAAGCTGTCATTGGTAAGGAGAGTTTTACACCTTAATAATCCGACTGACTCGAATCATATAAAAAGATTTTAGAAGGAAAAAAAACAAAAACTAGACCAATGCAATAGTCCAAACTCCAAATTCAATGGATAGAGTTTTGTGTAAGTTGCTAGGTAGAATGCCAATTATATTGCATAATCTTAATCCCATTCAACATTTTGAAAACCAATGAAAATGAGTTGTGGGAATATGTATTTTATAGTAAAAACAATTAAGTATAAAATTGTATAAACATAAATAAATTATTTCCTCATTTACATGGCAAAATGTGTCTAATTAATAACAATTCTCTCAATTTTAATTTAGAAAAGAATTTCACAATTACTTTTATGTAGCAATTGAGTTGGATTTGTTATGGTTTTGGACTTTTATTATTTGTAGAAGTAAAAATCCCAACTTAAAACATAATTGTTGAAATTAAAAAAGTATATATAATTCAGACCACACAACTTATACATAATTACAACTTTAGCATTTCATTTTCACCTCATTTTTGTTGGACATTTCATTTTCTTCCCCACCACATTATTGGTGCGCAATCCAGATTTACTAGTCCCAAAAGCTACATTCACCGTTTTTGTCCCGCCGCCACCGCCATGAAATCCGTGGCGGAGAAGCTACGGATCTTTCACCGGAGCCCATTATCTAACCTCTCATTTCCTTCACTAGCAATCAGACAACTCAACTTCTCCACAGCTACGGACAGCGCCGGCGCTGCCCTGACAGACGAAGAAGTGAAACAAATCAACGCCATCATTCCCCGCCTCTGCTCCAAAGACCACCTCAAAGAGGCGGTTAATCTCATCTCCGCCGCCCTCACCACCGCCAACCCACCTCTCAGCTCACTCCCTCTCTCTACTATCGTCGACCGTCTCGCTCTCGAACCCGATCTCACCCACCCAATGCACCTCCTCAACGCCCTCAAACACAATCCCACCACCGGAAATCCCCAATTTCTACTCCCCATCGCGGAGATGTTCGTCTCGTCATTATTCAGACTCGGCCGCCCCAAGAAAGCCGTGAAGATTTTCCAGTGGGTTTCGAGGCCCGATTTTCCCGGCGGCGCGGCGAAGGATCCGGGATTTTACGCTGATTTAGTCAATGGGTTCTGCAAAAATGGCATGATTTTGGATTCTATTCATGTTTTGAGGGTGATGGCGAAGGAGAATTTGGTGATTGGGGATGAGGTTAGGGTTTTGGTATACAGAGGTTTGTTGAGAGAGGCTAGGGTTAGGGAAGCTTTGGAGGTGAATGCTGCATTGGGGTGTGGTACTCTAGGGAGTGATGGTTGTACTTTGAATGCGAAAAAGTTGCTGGATTTATTGGATGGGATTGTTGCAAATTGGGAAGAGTAGCAAATGAAATAAAATGATTCATTTATTTCTTGAATTGTTTTTGCTTTCTAGGAAAATGTTTTCACTTTAATTAGATTATGATATTACATAATTTGAACTTTTCTCATCTCGAGTCATTTTGATGGAGATTTCTTGAATTGTTTTTGTAGATATCTTAAAGTGGAACATGAATAAGAGTATGTGAGTTTGTAAATGGATACACTTAAATTTATAAGAAGTTTAGTCAAAACTGAAAATTTTCATGGATTTTTGTTGAAACGAAAAAAGAAGCAAAAAAGGGACAAAGAAGTATTTGCATAATTTGAATCTCTCTCATCTCATGTAATTTTGATGGAGTTTTCTTGAATTTGCATAGTTTTGATGCATGTGTAGCAAATAGGTTTATAAATTGTAAAATCTATAAGAAATTAGTCAAAAATGAAATTGGAAGAGATCTTCATAGTATTTGATGAAGATTTCTGGAATTATTTTTGTAGATATTTAAACTGGAAAAGATCTTATTGCATACTTTTGTTTGAACTGTAGCAAATGGTTTCACAAATTGTTAAATTTATAAGAAACTTAGTCAACACTGAAAATAGAAAAGAGTTTTATAATGTTTGTTTAGACTTTAGACGGAATTTTATAAGAAAATTAGTCAAAAAAAATAGAAAAAATTTCCAAAGCATTTAATTTTTTAAAACGAAAAAAGAAGCAAAAATTGAACAAAGAAATATATATATTCGCCGTTGCCGGGGATCGAACCCGGGTCACCCGCGTGACAGGCGGGAATACTCACCACTATACTACAACGACTTCTTGATTTATTATTTATCAAGATTGAATAATAACTAAAGTTTCATTTTACATGTACTTTGCTCTTGCTACCTTCATGGTAAAAAATGTCATTGTAATTGAATATTGATTAAAACAAGATGGAAACATTTCCCTATAGTTGGGTATTATTTAACATTTTTCATATATATTACTGGAATTATATCAACTCTCTTCAATTACAACCTCACAGTACTCATACCCTGAGTCCTGACCAATCTCATCTCATTAAGCATCAAATGCAGCTAGCAAACACACCAAAACTACTCATTTTCCAAATAAATAAACATATCCAACAAACAAGATGCAAAACAACGATTAAATAAAATCACTTCCATAGAAAAGTTTTATGCAAACTGTTTAAAAAAAATAGCCTCCCTACCAACAAACTACAATGTGCATTTTAGTTCCATGTATATAACCAAACATAACTTAAAAACAAACTAATCCCCAACATAAGCCCTCTAAAGATCTCCTCGTTCCACAAACGGGGCCTGCTTAATCCCCATTACAAACATTACAAAACCGAAATCTACACCACGATTGGCTCAGGCTCCTCGGGAGTCGGCTCTGGTGGAGGAGCTCCACTGCTTCCATTAAGTACCACCACTTTACCATCCGCATCAACGTCCACAATTACGGAATCGCCCTCCTTAATTTCCCCAGCAAGCATCTTCTCAGCCATACTATCCTCCAAAAGCCTCATAATAGCTCGTCTCAACGGCCTCGCTCCGTAGCTCGGGTTAAACCCTTCGTCGACAACTCTATCCTTAAACCTACCTGTCACCTGAAGCTCGATCTCCTTATTCTTGAGCCTCTCGAACACCTCCTTCAACATAATATCCGCAATCTCCTTAACCTCTCCCTTGGTTAGCTGTCTGAAAACAATCATCTCATCCAACCTGTTCAAGAACTCAGGCCTGAAGTACTGCTTCAGCTCCTCCGTCACCAAACTCTTGATCCTGTTATAACTGCTGTCCTTCTCGTCGAAATCGAGGTTGAACCCGAATTTCCTCCCACCCTTCTCAATCACACTGCTCCCCACGTTCGAAGTCATGATCAAGAGAGTGTTCTTGAAGTCAACCGTTCTTCCCTTGCTGTCAGTCAACCTTCCATCTTCGAGAATTTGAAGCATCATGTTAAAAACATCGGGATGAGCCTTTTCAATCTCATCAAATAGTACGACGGTGTAAGGACGGCGTCGAACGGCCTCCGTTAGCTGTCCACCTTCAGTGTAACCAACATATCCGGGTGGCGATCCGATGAGTTTCGATACTGTGTGTCTCTCCATGAACTCACTCATGTCGAGACGAATCATGGCTTCTTCGGAGCCGAAGTAATAAGCGGCTAGTGCTTTGGCAAGTTCGGATTTGCCAACACCTGTGGGGCCGGAGAAGATAAAGCTGGCGATCGGGCGGTTGGGATTCTTTAGGCCGACACGGGCACGGCGGATCGCACGGCTGATGGCTTCAACGGCTTCGTCCTGACCAATGACACGTGTGTGGAGGGTGTCTTCCATCTTGAGGAGACGGTCGGATTCGTCGGCCGAGACTTTATCGACCGGGATGCCGGTCCACGAAGATACAATGTGCTGGATGTCTACTTCAGTGACAACTGGACCGCCGTCGCCGGCCTCACTTTCTGCCTTGGCCATTTCCTTGTTTTTGTCTATGAGGGCGGAGATTTGGGCCTTGAGGTCCATTTCTCTGTCGCGGAGTTCGCCAGCCTGCAAAATATTGGAAATTGTTGAATTCAGTAATTTGATGTATTTAGACATTGATCCCCTGTAGTTTGAGAAATAAGGAAAAACTTGAAATTCATTTATATATATGAGACGATGCTGACCTTCTCAAAGTCCTGACCACGAACAGCCTCGTTCTTCTCCTTTGTTATCTGTCTAAGCTCTTTCTCGAGTTCTCTGGCTTCTTCAGGAAGCTGCAGGGGAAGAAAGTCCACAAATATATTAAGTTTCACCACCCAAAAAAAAAAGAGAAGAGAAATTTAGTAACAGTTCTAACATCTAAGAAGATGTCTACCTGTGCGTGACGAAGTCTGACTCTGGAACCAGCTTCATCAACCAAGTCGATTGCTTTATCAGGCAAGAAACGGTCACTGAAATCATGAAGATACACAATTCAAGCTTCTCATAAACAAGCTAGCACTATATATACAAACACAAAAGAATGTAAAAAATGACTGTAGATAGATAAAATCATTGGAGAACAAATAAACCTGATGTATTGATAAGACAACTGTGCAGCAGCTTCTAAAGCTTCATCAGTGTAACGAAGCTTGTGGTGAATCTCGTATCTTTCTCTAAGCCCTTTAAGAATCTGAATGGTTTCATCAACTGAAGGTTCCGGAACCTTGACGGGTTGGAACCTTCTTTCTAAAGCCGGATCCTTTTCAATGTGCTTTCGGTATTCATCCAGTGTGGTGGCCCCAATACACTGCAAAAACATCATATTCAGCATCTTCAAAAAAAAAAAAAAAAAAAGATAATATTTTTTTTCACATTTGATAGCTTAAATATTAAGTTAACCTGCAATTCACCACGAGCCAAAGCGGGCTTCAAGATATTTGCAGCATCAATTGCTCCTTCTGCAGCTCCAGCACCAATCAATGTGTGCACCTCATCAATGAAGAGAATAATCTCATCACTTTGCTTAATTTCCTCCATCAACTTCTTCAATCTTTCTTCAAATTCACCACGGTACTTTGTTCCAGCAACAAGAAGCCCCATATCCAGAGTAATGACCTGAAAAAAATCCAAAACGAAGCAACATTTACTACTTCGCAGTTCGCAAACTCCTAATCAATAATTTGGTGACATTTTCAGTGTTTCTAATATAAAGAGCTCTAAGAAAGCACTTTCATGATTTTAGCCTTTTTTATTTTAGCACTTTGGGAATGTCTGGAAAACAAACTTCTGCATATTTTAAGTGGATCCAAAAGCCAGAAGCACCCAAAGACCAACTGTTCGCTTCAGCTTCTGGATGCTAGGTTATCGTAAATAAATGGATGTTTGTTTAGTCTAATAAACGAGCTTCTTAACTTTTCACTCGTTTTCCAAACACTCATTACTTTTACCAACTCTTTACAACTTCTACTTTCAGCTTCGCCAGAAGCAGTAGAGTTCACAAACATCTACAATGGCTAACCTTTTTCCCTTCAATAGTCTCTGGAACATCTCCGGTGGCTATTCTCTGAGCAAGTCCTTCAGCAATGGCTGTTTTCCCGACTCCAGGCTCTCCAATGAGGCAAGGGTTATTTTTGGTACGTCTTCCCAATATTTGAGTAACACGTTCAATTTGATCTTGCCTTCCAACAACGGGGTCTAGCTTACCCTAAAATAATCAGCAAAAAATCTTTCATTGGCCCACAATACTCATTTAATCTCAGAAAGTTCAACAACAACAACAAACCAAAAAAAAGGAAGAAAAATGGGAAAAAATACCTCTTCTGCTAGCTTGGTCAAATTGGTACCGTACTCCTCCAATGTCGGCATTTTGTTACCAGAAGTTCCACCTCCAACACCAGCACCAACAGCTTCTGCACTCTCACCCACCATTCTAATGACCTGCAAGGAGGAAAGACTTTCTTCAGCTTTTGGAGTAATTGCAAATAAGTTGCCATCAGGCAAAAAAAAAAGGAAGGAGGGAGGGGGGGGGGGGGTGTTTTGGTTAAAGAAACTTGCCTGAGTTCTAATGTTGCTTGGATCAGCACCTAAATTCTCAAGGACACGAGCTGCCACACCTTCACCCTCACGAAGCAATCCCAGCAACAAGTGCTCAGATCCAATGTAATTGTGACCTGAATTCAATATTGCATAACATTATACATAATAATTACATTTTTGCATATGATAAGCGGAAAGCAAAATAATTTAAATAAGATGAAAATTAAATGATGGCAGAACAAGTAAATAAGACAATTAGAAAGATATTTGAATAGTGGAGATGAGAGAGAAGAGAGCGAAGAGATGGAAGAGATTGAGAAAGACGGAAACATATAATAATGGGTAGTGGATAGCAAAGTGAAAACTAGTTTTGAGTGTCAATCTATTAAAAAGACCAAACGTGGTTATCACGAGGCTCCAGAACTTTATATAATATAGTACAGATAAACACACTCTACGAGTCCCGTAAAATAAATTGCATCATTTTGACAATTAAAAGATGAAGGTTGAAAAAAACGAAACCTTTCATGAAAGGACAAGCACATGCACCAATAAGGGGGTATTTGCAAAAGACTTCCACTTTTAGAGAAGATAAAGTTGTAAAATGTTTTGAGTAGTAAAAGTCGGAAGTGTTGGAGAACAGAGTACAAAAGCACTCTTAAATAGAAAAAAAAACAAAGAAGCTGAAAAACCAGAATACTTGTCTTGGGAAGAAGCAATAAAGCCAAACACTCCATTTCTGCTTTTATTAAGTTAAAAGCAGAAAAACACTTTTTCCTTTTTTCTCAGAATTCACAAACACTATCTAAGTCACAAAACACGAGATTAATACCAAAATCTTGAAAAGATAATATGTGATAATTATATACCAAGCTGACGAGCTTCCTCAAGCGAGAGTTCCAAAACCCGTTTTGCACGAGGAGTGAAAGGAATCTCCACAGCAACGAATCCACTGCCACGTCCAATGATTTTCTCCACCTCAACACGAGCATCTTTCAGATTTATTCCCATTGATTTCAGAACCTTGGCAGCTATTCCAGTTCCCTCACCAATAAGTCCTAGCAAGATCTGCTCAGTGCCCACAAAGTTATGGCCAAGCCTTCTTGCCTCTTCTTGTGCAAGCATAATCACTTTAATGGCTTTTTCCGTAAAACGCTCAAACATGGCTCGTGGAGCGGCTCGTGTGGCTGCTTTTGATTTTCTTTCTTTCTTGCTGTAAATGGCTGCTGCAACTTTTTCGAAACTTTTGACATTTCTCTGTCCAATCATGTCTAAGGCATTGGATCCTCTAAGTCCTCTGAAAGTCCTGAGAGTTACGGGAGCTGCACGTGCGCTGCAGAGAATTGTAGGTGCTTTTTTTGATTTAGTGGAGCTTTCGAATTGTGAGCTATTTGCCCAGCCAACTGAAGATGGCAAATTAGTTGATTGAACTAAAGCACGCGCCATATCTGCTTCCCTGCAGGCATGTCAATGGCAGTTAGTGGGTGTAAAAAGTTGAGAAGCACTTTAATTACTCCAAACCACCTTCCACTTATTTATGAAAATAACCCAGAATCTAGAAGCTGAAAGACACAAATACAATAGCTTCAAAAAAAAAAACATATTTTTCCTTTGGTTTTATTTCTTCGTCTGAATCAGTTCAAGAAAGAAACTTCAAATTGTCCAATTTCAGGTACAAGCAAGTTGATACAAAAAAAAAAACACAATTGAACCCACAAGATAAAGAAGAATTAGTTGGAGATATGCAAAATCAATTAATAGGTAAATGCCCAAACCTTTGAAATTGGATACGAAGTTCCAAAACCACTTAAAAGGTATAGGGAAAATTTATACCAATATTTTTAAAGAACCCCAGTGCCAAACTGACATTCAAATTCTTCAACATGGAACAATAGAAAAGTACGCCAACAAGATGAAAACTCAATACAAGTTCACATACTTGAAAAACTGAATCACAAAGCAACACTCTTATTCCCAACAAGAACCGGTTTGAATTCAAAAAAACAGACATATATAAATCAACAAACATCACTGCCCAACAGATAATCTTGGTGCAATAAAAGCATATACTTGGAGTGAAATAACAATAAATGAATGAAACCCATATATTGTCCAAGTGTAGTATATACCCAAGCTCAAATTTACATTAATATGCATAGGACTGAGTAACTTGAGCAAAAAGACACAACATCTATCATTCCACAACTATTCACCATAACAATTATCATTCCAGCAAAACAAATACCAACTCGAAACGCACAAACTTCCACCACTCGCTCGAAAAGACCAAATCTTTTCGCCCCAATTGAAAGACCCAGTATGAGAAAACGCAAATATTTCCCAAAATCCGTAAATTGAATTGAAACCAACTGTTTAATTAGGTCACGAACAAGAATACCTCACCTAAATTAAGAAAGTTCCCGTATAGATTAAATCGGCAATAGAAAAGATGAAGAAATTAGTAAAAGGGTCTCCGCGATATTTAGAGAGAGACCCAACGGATTTCCAAGAGGTGAGGGCTAAACTGTGTAGATACACAAGGAGATATAAAGATAGATGTGGATGATAAATTTGCCTCTTATTTCGATTTTTTAATTTTCTTTTTTATTTATCTTACACGCTTTACCCTTCTTCTTTTTTCCTATACGTAATCTCCTTTGACTACAGTGCACCGTCACACAGAGAAATATCTCACTGAAACTTAACAACAGCCGTCCGATTGGCATACTCCAATCGTAGGAGTAAAAGCGTAGAAGTTGAGTCTCGTGGCAGGGTTCCTCTGCGGTCGAAATTATGGCGGCGCTCTTTTTATACGCTTAACATTGTTGTACATTAAGTGTAGAATTGTACGCTACGTAGAACATTGTTGTACGTTCCTAGGTTTTCTGTGACTGTTAGGTGAGAGTTTTGTCATATTACCAATTTACCCTTCTGGTTTGAATTCTTATTGGTCGAACTATGCAGTGAGAGCCAGAAGTTAAGCATGGGAATTAAGCTATTGTTATGGTAGGAGATCTTTACACTTAAATGGTCCGATTCGGTTCAACCGAAATAAATGGACATAAGAACCAAAAATATATATAACTAAATGTGGGGTTCGAATCTTGGTTTTGGATGTGGAACAGCTTTAAATTTCTTGATCAGTTGTCTCACGCTTTGAGGTGTCTATAATTCAACGAGAAAAACTAATCACTATAGTCAACAATGGATGCCTTAATTTAAAAAAAAAAAGGTAAAACAAACTAGTAACTCTATAAAATTTTATAGGGAACTCTGATTAAACAAAAATCACAAAAGTTTCACCTAATTTTCAATTTGATATTGTTGTCTTAATTTGGTATTTCAGTATTATACTAAAGTTGTATATATAAGAATTAGGAATTTCATTTTTAAATACAATAATTAAGACCTAAAAGAAGAAATTCTCTCCTTTAACTTATTTTACTACAATTACCCTATTCAAGATTCTTTAATTTCATTTTATTCATATTTTGACTTTTATTTCTCAAGAATTTGCTGTTACAAAAGGAAAAAATTTGCATGATATGGTTAGGGGATACAAGGAAAAGAACAAAGAAAAAGGGGAAACGGCCTAAAAAGTGAGACTTGGACTAAGTATGGCCATAAGCTAAGATAAAAAGTAGTGAAAATAAAAATGAAAATACATATATAATTTCTCTTTTTTTTAGAAAAAAAGGCAATATAGAACAAAATATCAAGCAATTATGGGTTATTTATAAAATGACAATATTCAAAAAATAAAATAAAATAAATCAAGCTATTATGGGCCTACATAGTTTTGTTTTTCAAGATTAGCAAAAGCCTAATTTTCCACGCCACCACCAATTCTCAAGTATTCTTGATGTGATGGGGAAATATTGGAACCCCATATATTTAGCTTTTATATATTTGAAAAGAACATAATATAAAACACATGTATCGTTTTATCTTCTTTTTTTATAATCATATATTGTTTTCTTTTAAAGGATTTATGATTCCATTCTTTCAAATTGGGTTAGGTCAAAATAGTAACTACTATATTGTCTTATTTAGACATTCCATATATTTTGATTTAAAGTGAATTTTGTATAAAATAATTATTTATATTACCATAATACTTGACATAAAAATCCAAAGACTTGTATTTTTTTGTTTTTTTTTTTTTGTTGGTGAAAATTTAGGAGTGAGGGTGGCTATCCCATCTCCAAGATTAGGGCATACCACCATCAACCCTTCGGGATTTACGGGACCCTATTTGGACTATTAACCAGTGTGGGTATTTTGGAATTTACAGATAACCTACTAACAGAGAATTGTAGTTAGAGGGATTCGAACCTAGAGTCATTACCTTGGAAAAAGAACTATTAATCACTTGGGTCAACCCCTGTTGGCCTTGTAATTGTGCCATTTAATACGAACAGAGTAACTCTAACTCTAATTTAGATTTCAAACTCTAATTTATACATGGAATAACTGAAGTGAGAATGTCACTAAAATTGTAACTCAACTGGTCTCCTGAGCCCGTTAAGGTTCTAGATAATTGAAGGCTTGGGTATTGGGCTTGTGGGTATTTTGGGCCTGTTGGGCTTCGGTTAGTAAAAATTTCTTGGTGCAAGCCCAAGTTTGTTACGAGTTGCATGTAGATGTAGTTCAGAGTTTGAGCAATACTTGTATAGATTTTGTCTATTTTATTATAAAATTAGATAAAACTAGAGATAAAATTATTGAGATAACTTTGAAGGAATTCTTTCTTTTCAATATTTTTGGTCATTGAATTACAAAGGGGTAATGTCCTATTTATAGACAAAATATTACCATCTACATTTACTATGTAGGTTAATGTAAATAAGTAAAAATTAAGTAAGAAAATTGCATCCCACATTCACACTTATTCACAACACTCCCCCTTGGGATGCATATACGATTATCTTATCTTTTACGCATTTGATGCTGCCTCATTAAAACCTTATTCGGAAAAACCCTGTGGGATAAAAACCATAATAAGGAAAAAGAGTACAGTTGCGTAAGCTCTCCCTCATGAAGACTTCACTTGATGTCTTTATACCGACGCATTCCTATCTTGTAAATCAGTTTCTCAAAAGTTGCTGTGGGCAATGCCTTAGTGAACATATCTGCCAAATTATTACTAGAACGAATTTGTTGAACGTCAATTTCACCATTCTTCTGAAGATCATGCGTGAAAAAGAACTTTGGTGAGATATGTTTTGTCCTATCGCCTTTGATGTATCCTCCCTTTAGTTGGGCTATACATGCAGTATTATCTTCGTACATAATTGTTGCAACTTTCTTTTCTAAAGATTGGCCACACATCTCTTGAATTTTCTGAGTCATTATTCTTAACCAAACACATTCTCGACTTGCTTCGTGAATAGCTAAGATTTCTACATGATTTGAAGATGTGGTAACAATTGTTTGTTTTATCGAACGCCATGATATAGCTGTACCTCCACTTGTGAAGACATACCCTGTTTGAGATCTAGCTTTGTGAGGATCAGATAGGTATCCTGCATCTGCATAACCAATTAGTTCAGGAATAGACTCTTTTGAATAAAACAAGCCCATATCAGTGGTTCCGCGAAGATATCGAAAGACATGTTTAATCCCATTCCAATGTCTTCGAGTTGTTGAAGAACTAAATCTTGCTAATAAGCTTACCGAGAAAGTGATATCTTGTCGTGTATTATTAGCAAGATACATTAGTGCTCCAATAGCACTAAGATATGGTACATCAGGACCAAGAAGTTCTTCATTATCTCTTTTAGGCCGGAATGGATCTTTGTTTATATCGAGAGATCTTACGACCATGGGAGTACTTAATGGATGTGTTTTATCCATGTAAAATCGCTTTAAGATCTTTTCTGTATAAGTTGATTGATGAACGAATATCCCATCTTTCAAATGTTTGATTTGCAAACCGATGCAAAATTTTGTTTTCCCGAGATCTTTCATTTCAAATTCTCTTTTTAGATATTCCACTGTCTTTGGAAGCTCTTCAGGAGTTCCAATAATGTTCAGATCATCAACATATACAGCAATTATGACAAATTTTGATCCGGTCCTCTTTATGAAAACACATGGGCAAACTGGATCATTTATATATCCCTCTTTCAATAAATATTCACTAAGACGATTATACCACATGCGTCCAGATTGCTTTAATCCATACAAGGATCTTTGGAGTCGTATTGAATATGTTTCTCGTGGTCCTTTACATGCTTCAGGCATCTTAAATCCTTCAGGGATTTTCATATAAATTTCACTATCTAGTGATCCATATAAGTAGGCTGTTACAACATCCATTAGATGCATATCAAGTTTTTCATGTACTGCCATACTTATAAGGAATCTGAAAGTGATCGCATCCATTACAGGGGAGTATGTTTCTTCATAATCTATACCAGGCCGTTGTGAAAAACCTTGTGCTACAAGTCGTGCTTTGTATCGTACAATCTCATTGTGTTCATTTCGTTTTCGTACAAATACCCACTTGTACCCCACTGGTTTTACACTTTCAGGTGTTTTGGTAATGGGACCAAAAACTTCACATTTAGCAAGTGAATTTAATTCAACTTGAATTGCATCTTTCCATTTTTGCCAATCATCTCTGGTTTTGCATTCTTCAACAGATTTTGGCTCAAGATCCTCATTTTCATTTGTTACTTCAATAGCAACATTATATGCAAAAACGTTATCGACAATTATATTCTTTCGGTTCCATCTCTTTCCAGTAGCGACATAACTCACAGAGATCTCTTCATTATCAACATTTTCAGGTACCTGAACCTCTTCTGGGGTTTTCTGATTTGTTATGTCTTGTGTCTCTTCTAGGACATCAGTCTTAATTACTTGACCATTTTGGTCTTTTGCTCCTTTCCTTTTTCGAGGATTTCTATCTTTGGAACCAATTGGTCTACCACGCTTCAGGCGTGGGTTGCTCTCTTTTGCACCAACAGGTTGTTCTGCTGGTATATCAATTCTTATAGGAGCATTTTCAGCTGGTATATGAGATTTTGTAACTCTCTTTGTGTCAGTAAATGCATCTGGAAGTTGGTTAGCAATGTTTTGTAAATGAATTATCTTTTGAACTTCTTGTTCACATTGCTTTGTACGAGGATCGAAATGAGATAATGATAATTCATTCCATGCAACTTCTTTTGGCAACTGTTTATTTTCTTCCCCTAATGTCGGGAACATTGTTTCATCAAAATGACAATCAGCGAATCGTGCGGTGAATAAATCTCCTGTTAAAGGTTCTAAATATTTAATAATTGAAGGAGATTCATAACCCACATATATTCCCAACCTTCTTTGAGCACCCATCTTTGTACGTTGTGGTGGGGTTATTGGGACATATACCGCACAGCCAAATATTCTAAGATGGGAGATATTTGGTTCTTGACCAAAAACTAATTGTATTGGGGAGTATTTATGATAACTCGTTGGTCTAATACGAACAAGTGCTGCTGCATGCAAAATAGCATAACCCCATGCTGAGATTGGGAGTTTTGTTCTCATAAGTAATGGTCTAGCTATTAATTGGAGGCGTTTGATGCATGATTCAGCCAAGCCATTTTGTGTGTGTACATGAGCAACAGAATTTTCAACTGTTATCCCAATTGACATACAATAGACTTTAAATACTTGTGAGGTAAACTCAGCAGCGTTGTCAAGACGAATAGACTTAATTGCATAGTCTGGGAACTGCGCTCTCAATCTAATTATTTGACCAAGTAATCTCGCAAACGCCAGGTTGCGAGTTGATAATAAGCTCACATGTGACCATCTTGTAGATGCATCTATCAAGACCATAAAATATCTAAATGGTCCACAAGGTGGATGTATGGGTCCACATATATCACCCTGAATACGTTCTAGAAATACAGGGGATTCAATTTTGATTTTACTTGGTGATGGCCTAATAATCAATTTTCCTTGAGAACAAGCAGCACATGAGAATTCTTTAAATGGAAGAATCTTCTGGTTCTTTAATGGGTGCCCATTTGAATTCTCAATTATCCTTCGCATCATTATTGATCCCGGGTGGCCTAACCGGTCATGCCAAGTAGTAAACTTATGTGAATCTGTAAACTTCTGGTTTACAATAGCATGTGCCTCAATAGCAGTAATACATGTACAGTACAATCCTGGTGAATAAGACGGTAGTTTTTCTATCACACGCCTTTTACCATATTCAACAGTAATGATATATAGATATTCAATATTTTTCTCACTTGCAGTCTCGACATGATATCCATTTAGACGAATATCTTTAAAACTCAATAAGTTTCTTTGAGACTTTGAAGAAAACAAGGCATCATTAATAATGAACTTTGTGCCTTGGGGTAATAATATTGTAGCTCTTCCAGTGCCTTCAATTATCTTTGTACTACCCGATATAGTTGTGACATTTGTCTTACTTATATTTAAATGAGAAAAATATTTTCTATCTTTCAGAATTGTATGTGTTGAGGCACTGTCAGCGAGACATATATCTTCTTTATTAGCCTTGATTCCAAATGATTGTTGGGAAATATCCATGTTCTTCATTGCAAATAAAAAATACTTTATTAGGAACAAAATTATTAAAGCAAAATAAAAATTACAAAGTAAAAAATAAAAGTAGAACAAACATAATTGAACTTTGACATATTTTCCTATTAAAATATATTTAAGGTGCCAGAAAATCAGCTGCATCGAGATGAGTTATATCAACAAGTTTATCGAACTCATCATCTCTATATGCCATATTTGCTTCAATATTGTCACTTGTTCTGGCAAAACAAGCAACTTCATTATTATTTGTATAGTTTGCTTCAACTTTCCCTTTTCCTTTGATTGAAGCTTGGTATAGTTTGGCAAAGTGCTCAGGTGTACGACAGGTACGTGACCAATGACCTTTCAAACCACATCGAAAGCACGGATTTTCAGTTTTCTTAAAATGGTCATTCTGAGAAATTTTGCCGTTCCCCTGCTTATGATCACTATTCCACTTCTGGTGGTTATGATGGTTATTGGAACGACCACCTTGAAAACGGTTTCCTTGAAATCCACGACCACGACCTCGACCACGGCCGCGACCGCGTCCACGTCCACGGCCACGACTACCTCTGTCAAAGTTATTGTGGATCATGGCATTCGCTTCTGGGAATGGGGCAGATCCAGTAGGACGAGTTTCGTGATTTTTCATCAGTAGCTCATTATTTTGTTCAGCCACAAGAAGGCAAGAGATTAAATCAGAGTACTTTTTAAAGCCTCTTTCACGATATTGCTGCTGCAGGAGCACATTTGAGGCATGAAAAGTTGAAAAAGTTTTTTCAAGTAAATCCTCATCAGTAATCTTCTCTCCACATAGTTTCAACTTAGAAGATATTTTGAAGAGCATAGAATTGTACTCATTTACATTTTTAAAATCTTGTAGCCTCAAATGGATCCACTCATAACGAGCTCTGGGAAGTATTACCATTTTCTGATGTTCATATATTTCCTTTAAATTAGTCCACAACTCAAGTGGATCTTTCACAGTTAGATATTCCGTTTTCAAACCTTCATCAATGTGATGACGGAGAAAGATCATAGCCTTTGCTTTGTCTTGGCTATTTGCATCACTATCTTTCACGATAGTACTTCCAAGATCTTTGGCATTTAGATGTATTTCAGCATCAAGCACCCATGATAAATAATTCTGACCCGATATCTCGAGAGCAGAAAACTCAAGTTTTGTGATGTTCGACATATTTGCAGCTAATATTTGACAAGAAGAAATAATTAATATTTTATTGATAGAGAATCAACATGAAAATTAATTACGAATATCTAAAGCTATGCTAAACATTAGAAGAGGACAAATAATCATTCCCATCAGCAGAAATACACCATATTCTGCTGGACTAAAATCTACTACACATATCATTACAATTAGCAAGACGAGTACAATAATAATAAAGCTCAAGAGGGGAGACAACATTTCGAGTGTTATGAAGTTTTTCTCAAAGATAATATTTTGAGGTAAGAAAATATGTAGGAGTGTGTAAATAATGTTTGGGAAATCACCTCTTTATAGAAAAATTTAACAATCATTTTTTTTTTTTATTTTACTTTATAATATAGCCGTTAAAAACTAGCCGTTCAGATTAAATAAATATATATATATATATATATATATATATATATATATATATATTTATATATTAAATCACACATAATTATATGGTTAGTAATATGTCTAGTGAAAATAAATTTTAGAAATATATTGTGTTTATAAAAAGGGTATGAAATATGGTTATAGTTAAATCTAATAATTGAACCATTAGTAATAAATGGTAAAAACCTTTTACTTTGACCAATTAAATGCATATTTTATTTGGCATGAAATATAAGTCATATATTATGGCTAGATAATCTACATGTAGATTTGTTCAATCATGTACGTAAGTTTTCTTTTGCATGTTGCATGAAAGTTGTCAACATTTGTTTGCTAAGAAATGACTTTTATGCTAGGCTATTAAATATGCTTCAAGTTTTTCTTCTTTTGCAGCATAAAATGAGGAATTGCCATGAAAGATTTTGATAACCAAATCTTATTATTTTACATGCTATGAAACATAGAGTTTGACAATAATATAACAATAATATAACAAGTATGATCAATTCATATAATAAATTGGATAATAGCATATATGAACAAGATATAATAAATCATGTATATTATATTACTAAGTAATATATTTTTGTATATAATTACATATTAAGAGGAGGTATTATCCATCCATTATATATAAGTAGATATTAATAGGAGGTATTAACCATCCATCATATATAAGTAGATATTAATAGGAGGTATTAACCATCCATTATATATAAGTAGATATTAATAGGAGGTATTAACCATCCATCATATATAAGTAGATATTAATATATATTATGAGGGGGTTTAGCCATCCTCTTTAGATAAATAAGTAATCAGAGGTGACATTAGTCATCCACTATGATTACCAACATCGTAAGTAGAGATTAATGTAAATAAACTGAAGAACCTCACGTTTGCTTACCCTTAAGGAATTAGGATTAGAGCTAAGGGATTAGGATTAGAGCTTCGTGCTGATAACGTATTATAAAATTAGATAAAACTAGAGATAAAATTATTGAGATAACTTTGAAGGAATTCTTTCTTTTCAATATTTTTGGTCATTGAATTACAAAGGGGTAATGTCCTATTTATAGACAAAATATTACCATCTACATTTACTATGTAGGTTAATGTAAATAAGTAAAAATTAAGTAAGAAAATTGCATCCCACATTCACACTTATTCACAACATATTTGTTGTATTATTTCCTTTTTCATATTTTTTTGTAGAATTAGCGAGGTTGTAAAAATTGAGTACTTTAGACTGTTTATTTGTTTTTTGTTTTTTTCGTTTTTGTATGGGCGTTTCCTATTAAAGAAATAACATTAAATAATTCACGAGGGCTAGAAAGGAGATGCAATAAATAAAGCCTGGTTGTATTTATTATCTAAACTATATCCATCATGCACTATATTTCTTTGTTAATTTAATTAATACCCTTCATTTAATATCGACTGATTAAATCAGGTTTTACCACATATCTAGTAAGATTATTACAATTTAACGGTATTTTATGACTTAAAATGCACTTTAATGTTTACCAATTACCACCAACCGATATGGTTTAGTTAGACAATAGTATTTATCCCCTGCGTTATACGGAAAATTTTATTTATAATTAATAAAATATATAAATAATTAATTAATTCATAATTTGAAATATACACCAAAATAATTCTGAACTATATATATGATAAACTCATTTTATATCTATATATATATAATATTTTTTTAAACTCATGCACACAATCAATACAAAAATATTAAAATGATAATTAAAATATAAAAAAATATTTAATAAGAGACCATATAAATAATGATTGGAATCTCTTGTATACTTGATATTATTTTTTTATTGAATAATTAGTTATTATTTTATTATTAAGTAATAATAATATTCATTTTATTATTGAAATTTCCTTTATATTGTGAAAATACTAATATTTAAATATAATAACTTAACCAATTTATTCACATTGAAATGAAATATAATTTTTCCACCGCAAAATGAAAATGAAACACATAGTTTTTTCTAAAAAATTAACTATTTTATTATTTTATAATATTAAGATAATAATAAAATTTAATTAAATATATATTTTAAAAAATGTATGTAATTATGTGACCCCCACAAATAATTAAAAGAAATTTCGGAAAAATAATTACATGATAGATAAAAAGAATACAAAATAAAAAAAGTATTAATTATATAACTAAATAATCTTTTACCCAAATATTGTTGATATTTGTTGAATGGTAATTCTTCTATACTATGCTTTCATGTACAAATTGAACATTATATTTAAATTATAAATAGTTTTAAGCTCCTCTTCTATGTGTATTTTTTAGGACATAAATATAAAGTTCATAATGATTAGTAAAGCTTATTAAAATTTACTTAAAATTATTTCTTAATTGAAATATTCAATAAAAATATTATATAAAATAGTTATTTAATTCTATAATTAAATAGGAGTTACAAAATTTTTAATATAAATAAATATATAGAATGTCAATTAAATATATATGTAAGTTACAAAAATAATAATTAATGAACTTATTTATAGAAACAATTTATATGGCAAAATGGACTAATTATAACTTATCCAACTCATTAATACATAAGCATGTTTCCTAAAATATTCCAATTAATCATTTTCATATATATATATATATATATATATATATATATATATATATATATATAATTATGTAATTGTTAATTTAAGCCGAGGTCTTGGATTTGAATTCTTAGAAAATAAAAAAGAATCGGCCATACAAGCATAGCCATGCATGTCTTAATGATAATTTTCAATTTCTAAGCTATATTTAAACCCCAATTAAAATACTAAGGATGAAGGCTATTTTAAATAAAAATATTAGTCGAAAATTTAGATTTTAAAGAACTAAAAAATAAGCCATTTTTCTACTTGAGCAGCAGTTACACAAAGTGACAGTGAGGGGTCCCACATTCACACTAATCCTGAGTTAAAACATTTTTTGTGCGAGTTTTAGTAACAAATTAAAATCTGAATGATTTTCTTGTTTTCTTCAAAATTGGCTGGATGGATTGTAATCATTAGTTTACACAAAAAACCATTACAAAAACCAAGAATCTCCTCTACTTTGCTCAACAACCTGCTCTAGAAATATATCCCATTTACTGATTCACAAAAAGCCAATCAAACAAAAACCATACAAAATTCCAAATCCGATGAATTTGCATGTAACCACTCTCATGATGCTACCTATACATACAGACAATATATTTATATGTATATTCCTAGTCCCTATGTAATAAACGTAATAAGGTGGGAGTGGGAGCTTGTTGTATTTAAGATGTTTGTCAGATTGCCTCACTCAAATAAAGACGGCTCCTTTTTAGTGATAAAGCCGTTCTCTTTTTCCTTCTGCAAACTGCTTACATACCTATTCTTCGCCATTACCTTTTTTCTCTCTGTCTGATTGTGTACTGTTTTTGTGCGTGTTTTCTTATTTGGAAGACAAAAGCCCGACTTTTTATTTTTTTTTAAAAGCAAAAGGCAAAAAGATAATGCTTTTCGAGGAGGACGAAGCTGCCTCATGGGCTCAAAACAATAGCAACAACATCAATGGCGGTTTTGAGAACAAAGAAGGAATGGAAATGGGTGCACTTTCTACATTCAAGTCCATGCTTGAACAAGCTGAAGATGAGAATTTGTACATAAACACCACCGCCGGAGCCGCCATGCATGGCGGCGACCTGCATGGGATTTCATTCTCTCCAAGCTTCAATGAATCTACTAATAACAATCAGCTGTTATTACAGCAAGTTGATTCTTCTGCATCTTGTTCTCCAACTTCAGCCTCAGTTTTCAAAAATTTTGATCCATCCCATAATCAGGTAAACTATTTTCTGCCACAAAAATCACTTATCCAACCAATCCCCAACAACCCTTTTCAGACAACCTTTGATTTGGGTAATTTTGAGAGTGGGTTTCCTGGAAATGTCTTGAATATGAGTGATGGGCTTTTTGGTAATAGTTTCCATGATTTTGGAGTTCAATCTCAAATGGGCATCATTAACTTGAGCTCTAATAGTGTTTTTGGTGCACCTGCACCCACACAGGGGATTAATCCTATGTTCTTCAATAGGCCCAAGATTCTTAAGCCTCTAGATAATTTCACCTCAATTGGAGCACAAAAACCAACCCTTTTCCAAAAGAGGGCTGCCCTTAGGAAGAACCTTGGCAATAGCAATTTGGGGTGTAATTTGAACTTACACAATGACAGCAAAAGGATTAAGACTAATGAAAAGAAGAGTAAAGAAAGTAGTGGGGAAGATCTTTTAGATGATATTAGCATTGATGATCAGTCTAATCTATGTTATGATTCTGATGATCAAATTTTGGAGAATAATAATAATAATAGTGGTGTTAGTACATTGGAAGGAGGTGATAAAAATGTGGGGAGTAGTCGAAAGGGTAAGAAAAAAGGGCTTCCGGCAAAGAATTTGATGGCCGAAAGGCGAAGGAGAAAGAAGCTTAATGACAGGCTTTACATGTTGAGATCAGTTGTTCCAAAGATCAGTAAGGTATGAAATTCTATCTAGTGAATTTTTCTCGTGAATTATGGTATAGTTTTTCTTGACATTTTTAGAAATGGAGATTATTGTTTTTGTTTATTAGCAATTTCACATTTGATAGATAGTATCTCACTTTTGATATCGTAACTGAACTCATGTTCGAATTTGGTACAATTCATTTCACTTTTGTCCAATTTGGTACCATAAGTTTCAATTTGTAGCAGTATTATGAGATCTTGTAACGTATCACGTAACATTGCTACAAATTATAACTTAGCTAGTTATGTTACAAAAAAGAAAACTATCCCTTTATTTGATATTTCTTAATATATGTGTTTAATTTCACTTCCTAGCTACCCTTTGACCTTTTCATGGTTGTGTGGCTTGTTTGGTTAGATCATTAATGAGAGTAGCAACTAGCAAATCTATATATTTTGGCATATTTGATTGTGAGGCATATATATAAAAAATATAAAGTTGTCCATAGCATTTAATTCACTCACGTGGAATCTATGAACTGATTTCAAATGCGATTTTATATTTTCTGGACCACGAATTTTGTTGTTTGAAAGTTTCAACTTCAAAACAGTAGGCATTTTGGAAATTTATTTCTTACTGAGATAGTGAATGAGATGTTGATTTTGAACTTACTTAAAGAATTTAACTTTGATTAACCAGCATGAGTCCCCATCTCTATTGAAGATGTTCTTGTTTTGCCTCTTTCTGTTGCTGTTACACGTTAGCCCTAATTACAATTTAGTCCCTCTATTTTAAAAATTGTTAAAGAAAACTCCCTGAAATTAACTATACAACATGAGGCCCACAAATGCAAATAATCAGCCTATTTCAGGGACTATTTTGTATTGCAGTGAAATATTGAGGAGTTTTTTTTTTGTAATTTAGGAAATTAGAGGGACTAAATTGTAATTAAATCGAATCTCAGGGGTGATAGATGGTAATTCGCTCAAC
The DNA here is from genome assembly GCA_958496215.1 of Verbena officinalis. NCBI lineage: Eukaryota > Viridiplantae > Streptophyta > Magnoliopsida > Lamiales > Verbenaceae > Verbena > Verbena officinalis. Next base: position 8,128,672 of record OY292385.1, read on the forward strand.
GTACTAATATTAAAAGTGTTCATGTTTTGAACTTCTCATTCAGTTAGGAATTAAGTACTTAAAACTTATAGTTTTGATCTTCTTGTTTGGCAGATGGACAGAGCATCCATTCTAGGAGATGCAATTGAGTACTTGAAAGAACTTTTGCAGAAAATAAATGATCTCCAAAACGAACTTGAATCGACTCCTAGTAGCTCTTCATTGACTCCAACTACTAGCTTCTACCCGCTGACGCCTACAACTCCTGGATTTCCTCCCCGTATCAAAGAAGAACGCAGCGCAAGTGCGTTTGCAAGCCCTCTATCGAGCCCGACTGGACAGCCAGCAAGGGTAAAAAGAATGAATTAATACATAGACAAGAAAAAATTGGATCTTTTACACATATCGCTTTTGTTTATTTCTTTTGCAATAAAACTAAGGATAACTTACAGTCACCATCCCCGAGGTTTGGTATAATTAAAAATTTGTCCCTTACAAGGAGAAGGAGAGGTTTTGACTGGCATCAACTAGCCAAAATGTGGCGAAGGTCTTACATAAATAATGGAATTTAGGGGTGTTTTTGTAATTTCTGAAACAAGAGGGACTAATTTGTAATTACTGATTTGAACAGGTTGAGGTGAGATTGAGAGAAGGAAGAGCCGTAAACATACATATGATATGTGGGCGGAGACCGGGACTTTTGCTTTCGACAATGAGGGCTATGGATAGTCTTGGATTAGACATTCAGCAAGCTGTTATTAGCTGCTTCAACGGGTTTGCATTGGATATTTTCCGAGCTGAGGTAAGATAAAAAAAAACATATATAACTGATAAAAATCTTTTATATTTTTGTAAAAATTCAATCTTGAAACCCTATTAATTACTTTTCGCGATTTTATCAGCAATGCTTGGAAGGGCAAAGTCTTCATCCTGATCAAATCAAAGCAGTGCTCCTTGATTCAGCTGGATTTCATGGGATGATTTAAGTTTGTTCTTGAATTGTAACATTTTTAGCCAGAATATTGTTTCAAGAAGGAATGGAGTTATGAATTTTTAGTTTTGTTGGAATGAGATTGAAAATTTTGATTATCCACATGGGAAAAAAATACTTTTTATATCACAACAACGTTCTTAAAATTTCATTATTTATATAATTTTTTTATTTTGGTTATGTTCACACTATTCGAGACATGTCTTCTATAGTCATTTGATGAAAAAATCAATATACGTTTAATAGTCTAATCAAAGTCGGTCAAAGTCTCTTTAACATGTTTTTCACAAATTTATATTGAATAATAATATCTCATTATCGTAATAAATGAAAATTAAGGATTTTCTTTTTATAATTTCACCGAAACTAATAGTTGATAAAATAAATCACCCTACTTCATATAGCAGTTGGGAATTTCTACAATCATATCTAGTTATAGATCACCCTCGCTATCATGTTCAAATACTTTAAAAAATTATTGTGCAATTTCGTGTCGGATATCTATTTTGTAGTAAATATTGAAAAAAAAAATATGTCTCGTGTCACTGTATCATGTCCATATTACTATGCTCGTGTCCAATGCATCACAAATCCTCAACTTATATATGTGCTTACAAAATCAATTAAAGAAATGAGATAATTACATTTTCACCCCCTTAACATGGAGAAAATACAATAAGACCCCCTCGACTATTGAAAATTACAGACAGACACCCTAACTCTGACGGAAATTAAACCTAAAAACTTAACGTAAAGTTGCAAAATTACCATTTTATCATTAATGACCGTTAACTTAAAAAATAGATAATTACACTTGCATCCCCTCGACTTAGGAATTTTTTTGCTGACATAAGCACTAACCCTAATGCCAGGACCTAAGTATTAGACAGAGCCATAGTTGAGGGAGGTCTCCATAATTTCCAATAGTCGAGAGGGTATTACTATATTTACCCCTGAATCAAAGGGTGTAAAATGTAATTATCTCTAAAGAAATAAAAACTATACGTCTCTGGTAATCTCTCTCTGTCTCTGATATTGATGAAGGGAAGTAATATTGATGGATACTGAAGTCGGGATTCTCGTGACAGCAAAATTGATGAATACTGCAGTCACTATCTTCATTCTACTATGAGCTATGGCTGCTAAATTTTATTCAGCTTTAGGAATGCGACCATCCCACAGTTAGGTTGGGTTACCTCTCCAAGACTCCAACCTGGAAATTATATCTACAAATACTTAAATAAGTTATAAATATTCATAAATAGTTAGTGAATTATAACCATATTATAAAATATTATATTTCTTTTTTCGAAATAAAAATCATGCAATAAGTATAATAAATTAACATGAGTTTAGTTTTAATACTCATACCCATCTCGTAATTAATTTATTGTTCAATTAGTAGAAAAAAATTCATATTAATCAAATAAAGTACTAGTATAAGTCTGAATATAATAGAATATATGTATATTTGTATACATCATTTAGGATAGTTGATTTCAAAGCTATTCATAGAAGAACTAAACAAACTATAACGAGATTTACATTTACTATCTACAAAATTATATCAAAATCTTAGTGAGTTGTCCAAATTTTAAATTAACTTAAGTTTTAAAGTAGCTATTGATTGAAAAAGGAGATAATTACACTTACACCCCTTGACTATTGAAAATTATAGAAACACTAATCAACTATGGCTCCCGTCTAACACTTAGATCATGACGTTATTTTAAGGGCTCATGTCAGCAAGAAATTCCTAAATTGAGAGCGTGATATTGTATTTACCCAATATAAGTCGAGGGGTGTAAGTGTAATTATCCTTTTTTTTTAAGAATAAAATAATAATTTCGCAACTTTCTGTTAAATTTTTAAATTTCCGTTAGAATAAGCTAAGGGGATATGTCTGTAATTTCTAATAGTCAAGGGAATCTTACTGTATCTTTTTCCAAGTCGAGGGGCGTAAGTGTAATTATCTTATTTATGTCAATTGAGCTAGCAGCAGTTACTTACACATAGTGAATGTGAATCTACACGTAGTGGGATCCACATTCACACTAATAATGAGCTAAAACATTTTTCTTGCTGGTTTAAGTAACAAATTAAAGTCCCAATGATTTTCTTGTTTTCTTGAGAATTGGCTGTATTGCAATGATTACCTTACATCCTAATTACAGACAAAAAGACATAACTAAAACCAGGAATCAGGTGTACTTTAGCTCAACAACCTACTTTTCAGATGTATTACTACTTAAAAACCTAATCAAAACTAGCTCACAAACTTCCAAATCTTCCCGCAGATGATTATACGCATGTAATCACTCTCATGCAACCTATACATACACAGATATATACATATAGTCTTTATGTGTCAGATTGCCTTTTTTTCTGATAAAGCCGTTGCCTTTTTCCGTCTGCAAAACTGTACACATCTTCTTCTTAATTCTCCATTCCCGTTTGCTTAACCGTACACTTCTCTCTAACTCCCTCTCTCTCTCTCTAGAAAGAAAGATGCTTTTCGAGGAAGAAAATGATTCATGGGCTGAAAACAACACCAACAAAGAAGAAATGGAAATGGGCCAACTTTCTACATTCAAATCCATGCTCGAAGAAGCTGAAGATTGGTACATGACCACAAACACCGCCACAACCACCGCTTCCGCCATCGTGCATGGCGGCGACCAGCTGCATGACATGTCATTCTCACCGAGCTTCAACACTGAATCTGCTGATAACAATCAGCTTCTCTTGAATCAAGTTGATTCTTCTGCGTCCTGTTCTCCAACATCAGCTTCAGTTTTCAAAAATCTCGATCCGTCCCATAATCAGGTAAACTATTTTCTCCCACCAAAATCGTTGATGCAAACAATCCCCAACAACCCTTTTCAGACAACCTTCGATTTAGGTCATTCCGATAGTGGGTTCCTCGGAAATGCCTTGAATTTGTGTGACGGGTTTTTGGGTAGCAACAATTTCCATGATTTCGGAGCTCAATCTCAGATGGGCACCATTAATTTCAGCTCTAATGGCGGATTTGGTGCAACTGGGCAAAATGGGATTAATCCTCTGTTCTTTAATAGGCCTAAGATTCTTAAACCACTAGATAATTTCACCTCAATTGGAGCTCAAAAACCGACTCTTTTCCAAAAGAGGGCTGCACTTAGGAAAAATCTTGGAAATAGCAATTTGGGGTGTAATTTGAACTTAGACAACGAAAAGAAGAGTAAAGAAAGAGAAATCTTGGATGATGTTAGCATTGATGATCAGTCAAATTTGTACTACGATTCTGATGATCAAGCTTTGGAGAATAATAGTAGTGATAAAAACGGCATAAGTAGCTCCCCTGCAAATAGCACAGTCACAAATGGTGATCAGAAGGGGAAGAGAAAAGGGCTTCCGGCAAAGAATTTGATGGCCGAAAGGCGAAGGCGAAAGAAGCTTAATGATAGGCTTTACATGTTGAGATCAGTTGTTCCAAAAATCAGCAAGGTATGGATTTTTTTTGTCCTTTTTTTTTTTAGGAATAATTGCAAAAAAGAAAAGAGGCTTGTGTTGTTTACGTAAATCACCCTGAAATCTTGATAACTAAAAAAAAAAAAAAAAAACCTGAGTTAGCGATTTCTATTAGTTCGAGGGTGTTTTTCATAATTTTCAGGGTTTTTTCGTAAACAGTTCAAACCTTAGGGGGTTATTTGTAATTGACCCTTTTTAAAATTATAATCATATTCTTTTTGATGTACTTCTCGTGAATTATATGATACGGTTATCGTACATGTTTCGGATATGGAAAATAGTTTTTCGTTTTTGGAATTGTTATTTGATTTTGATTTTTCTTTTTTGAATTTGTGTTATGATTTTGAAGCTCTTTCATTATTGAGTAGCTTGGTTGGTTAGATCATTATTGAGTAGCAAAATCTTTTGATTGGTATATTTTGATTGAGAGACATGAAAAGGTATTCAAGTTGTAGGGTAGCATTTAATTTACTCACATGGAATCTATGAAGCTGATTTCAAAAGCGCATCTTGCATTTAGGACCACAAGGAAATAAGATATTGTCATTTAAAGCTTCAAATTCAACACTACACTTTGGAATTTATTTCTAAACTTTTTTTCTTTTCTTTTTTGTTCTTTATGTATTCTCATTTTCTTTTTCTGTTTCTGGTTTACCTAAATCAAACTGTACGCGTTTTGCACGTATAAGTTGCCCTATGAACGCATAAGTGCTTATAACTTTTTGGTTACAACAAAACTAGGAATCAAGACTAATGAATAAAAATAAATATTACATAAAAAAGATGTAACCTCTCAATAAACCTAACTGTGATTGCATTATGTGACATAATTTCTGGTCTTGTTCTTGGCAGATGGACAGAGCTTCCATACTAGGAGATGCAATTGAGTACTTAAAAGAACTTTTACAGAAAATAAATGATCTCCAAAACGAGCTCGAGTCGACTCCTAGTACCTCTTCATTGACTCCAACCACTAGCTTCTACCCTTTAACTCCTACATCTCCTGGATTTCCTCCCCGCGTCAAAGAAGAACGCAGCCCAAGTGCTTTTGCAAGTCCTCTGTCAAGCCCGACTGGACAACCAGCAAGGGTAGGAACAAAAATTTTCTTAATTGTGGGCGAATCACATTTAACACCTCTCCAATTTTGGCAAAATTTAAAAAATAAAAGAAAAAAAAAGAGAGAGAAAAAACAAACTAATTTTTCATTTATTTCATAGAACCCCCTGAGGTTTCAACATTCATGTAAACTTGTGAAAATTGTGGCAAAAGAGGCTTTGACCAGTGTCCGGTCTTTTGGATAAACCCGCATCGACTCTTTGACCAATGGATTGCATGTGATTATGCTCTCTCAGTGGTGTGAACATGAATAATAAACCTCAGGTGGCTTTATGTAATAATGAAAACTGAGGGTTTTTTTATAATTTCTCCAAACTTAAGGGTAGTAAATGTAATCCGCCCTTTCTTTTCTACAAGAAAATAAAGAAAGAAGTCTTTTAACTTTGCATTTAAGCATTCTTTTCTTTTTGGGCTATTAAAAATATTGGCAGGTTGAGGTGAGGCTAAGAGAAGGAAGAGGTGTAAACATTCATATGTTCTGTGGAAGCAGACCAGGACTTTTACTCTCCACAATGAGGGCTATCGATGGTCTCGGATTAGACGTTCAACAAGCTGTCATTAGCTGCTTCAATGGGTTTGCCTTGGATATTTTTCGAGCTGAGGTAAACATATATACTTAATTATTATTTCGTCACGAATCGCTTTTTCTAGTTTGGTGAAATATGAAAATCACTTTTTAACTTTCTTGATTTTATCAGCAATGCCAGGAAGGGTTGCAAAGCCTCCATCCCGATCAAATCAAGGCGGTGCTTCTCGATTCAGCTGGCTTTCGTGGAATGGCATAAGAAGACTTTGCGGAGATAGATCAGTTGTTGAATTGCTTTAAGTTTTAGTGTCTGAGGATCATTTACATTATCGAGCTTTTCTAGCCAGAATCGCATGTTTGAAACTATGCCATTTTTCTTGTTTTTCAATTAAAGTGATAAGTCTTTCATTTTGTTTTGCATGATATTTGGGGCATTTATTTTTCAGGGAATTTCATGCTTTATTTTCTGATTTCTAAATGATTTGGCACGGTGTTGGGAGGATTTCTCAAATAAATTAGCCATGTTCTTGCATGTCGGAATTTTTCCAATTTTCGGACACTTTTTGCCTTTTTCAATTCTCGGACACTTTTTGGACATTATTAGCCATGTTCTTGCGTGTCAGAATTTTTTCAATTTTCGGACACTTTTTGCCTTTTTCAATTTTCGGACAATTTTTGCCATGTCCAGCACACATGTTTCGTGTTCTTGCGTGTCAGAATTTTTTAAATTTTCGGACACTTTTTGCCTTTTTCAATTTTCGGACAATTTTTGCCATGTCCAGCACACATGTTTCGTGTGTCCGTGACTGGCAGGAACCAAAAAATTAGGAATGTCCGTGCATTGGAAATAATTGGTGATGATAGTATTAGTTTGTTCTGGATTTGAAATATTGATGTGGGATCAAGAGAAGAATAGAGGCTAACCAAATTCCTGTCAAAAGAAGAAATAAACCTATGCATATTAAAAAAAACAAAAGATATACATGGTGGGGTAAATATACTCTATTAAGCAAAAGTTCCAATAAGCTCCTAATCTACAAAAGGAAGAACACATCGGCAAGAACCCCCTAAAACAATCCCCAAATGACAGAAGAGAAGGAAAATCACTTGTATTATACTTGAACTGCAGATCTCTATACAATAATAACTGTTAATCCAAAGATACATTCTTCAACCAGACAAATTAATCCCAACATCAATATACTATGTGCTCATACATAGGCACACAAATCATCAAATACCGCTTCAACCAACACAAACTAGGCCATATTTACAGAGTTCGACTAGTTGATGGCTGGTAGCATGTTCATAATCTGTCAAGTATATTATGTATAAAACATACATATTCTAATGCTCGGTTCAAAATTGCGAAAAATACTTATAAGGGCATCATCTATTTATATATAAGAGAGATAATTCTGCAAATTACATTGCAGATTTCTTATGTTCAATCATCCTGGCTTGAAGATACTGGCAAATCCTTTATTTCTTTAGCATCCACACCTTCTGCAACTGATGAAGTTTCTTCTCCTTTGGAATTTAACGTCCCTGGATTCATACGCTGGACCTCTTCTTTTGTAAGGATTAAGATCTTGCGCACCATGCCACAAAATTCACTGTTTTAAAATGTACAAACCAAGGGAAATCAGCACGCAACAACATAAATATTCATTAAAAATGAAATTGAGTAGGTGTTTGCAAACTCTTCGGTGCTTTTGGAGAAGCTAAGGAAGCAGTTAAAAGTTGTGTAAAACATTGTAGTAGTAAATGTGACGAGTGTCGTTTGGGGAAAAAAGCGAAAAGTAAAAAAGAAAAAAACAGTAGTGTTTAGATAAAGAAGTTGTTAAGCAGTTATTAGACTAAGTGGTGCTGATTCTACTGCTTCTTACAGTTGTAAAAAGTTGTAGTAAAAGTGAGGAGTGTTTGTGGAAAAAAGCACTTCAGTGTTTGGGAAAAAAAGTTGAGAAGCATTTTTATAAGACTAAGCAAACTTTCATTTATTTACGAAAATAACCAAGAAGCTAGAAGCTGAAGTTTAAAGTTGGTCCTTAGGTACTTCTAGCTTCTCGCTTCTTTATGCTTAAAATAAGCAGAAGCTGGTTTTCCAAACAGACCCAAAGTGCTAAAATATGCTAAAAGAACAAAAGGGCTTTTAGTAGAGCTTGCAAACAAGAATCTAATTTCAGAGATGATATCTTACTCCCAGGGATCATCTCCTACTAGCATCATGTCATCCTCGTCATCAGTATACACAACTAGCCAATTCTTGTTTCTAGCCTTGAGTTCACCATTAAATTCGAATATATTGTCCAGTTCAGAAATCAATTCATCATAATTGTCAAATCTGGCAAGATCCACAGACCTACCAAGAGCAGACCCCTGCTTATGAACCTGAAAAATGAAAAGCAGTACGTTTGAGAGAGAGAGAGAGAGAATATTAGTATCTGGGAAGGAAAATGATAATGTCCAACGATGAGAACCTTGGTGCAACTCCTCGCCGAACCAGAATGACCTTTGCTTTCTCTGTCTCTACCTAAAGGAGGAAACGATTGAAATTGCTTTTCTTGCTCAGTATTGGTAACTGGACAATCGACCACTTTTGAGCCCTTTAACTGATCAGACCTTTGATCAGATTCAATTGCAGTCATAACATTTCTCTGCGATAATGGTGCAGAATTACTTATTAGAGTACCAAAGAGCTTGCAGTTTCCTTCCTTTGGCTTCGTAGCATCACGCTCTTGTGAAAATAAAGACTTAGGCATCATTTCTCTCGACTGAGGCGACGACATTTGAAGGTAAGGTGAGACAGGTGGGGGCATCAACCCCCAATTTGCTTGCTGATTGTCAACTCTAGAATCAGAAGTCATTGAAAAATCTGCAAAAGTACCATATCTCACATCTCTACCTTGCACGTGATTCTTCAAGCTAGAATCCATCAGATTAAGTGAGAGGCCAGAAGACAAAATAGACCAATTGTTCCCCATTAAGCTGAAGTTCATGTCATGCTGTTCTTGTGTTTGTCGTTTGGAAATTGCTTGATCACCATTATTGCGCATGGTGAAATCACGTGGGGAATTAATTTTTGATCCAAAACCTGATAACAGATCTGTAAGTGATGACTCTGGCTGTCTTAAAGGTAACCATTTATCTGCCCCATATCTTCGTGTAGTAGAAGCAGAAGCAGCATTAATCTTCTCTTCATCTATTGAGGGGTTCCATAAAAATTGCTTCTCAGAAGATTCAGACTCGTTGCTCTCAGCAAAAGTGCTTCTCAAGGTCGATAATTCTTGACCTTGAAAGACCCTTTGAAACCCAGAGTGAGGCGAAGGGTCTACTGTCATCTTAGATGGACCTATGTTGAAAAATAGATGATGAATTAAACAGATTTTCCCAACATGTGAAGGGAAACAAAATGTAGAATTGGGAAAAGATCCTCAAAAAGAGTTAAATGAGAAACACACCTTCTCGAGTAAGAACAGAAGAGTCAGGTGAGGAGGGCAAGACACTTGGTCGAGGCCTTTTTGGTCTTGACACTGGAAGTGGATTCAAAGCAGGAGGAGAAAGTGCATGTTCTATTTTCCAGGGTGAAACTCTGTCTGGTCGAGGAATTGTTGAAGTTTCATCCCATCGCACCTTCAAAAAGAACTTTTTTAGAGAGAGGAGGGGGGGGGGGGGGGGGGGGGGTGTGGAAGGTGTCAGAGACTCAGTATCTAATACCTTTAGGCATCCCCATTTGGAATCTGGCCACCTTTGTGGATCAGCATCTTCAGTACCAACAATAGTTCCAGTAAACCTGAATTAACATGTAACAGAGTGTGTAAGTAATTGTTGGCTGAATTAAAAAAAAAAATTTACATATCATCTTAGATGCTAACATGACTTTACCTCTGCTCTGGAGCTTCTTCACCTTCGAATCTCATTTTGAATCTCATTCCTATAGAGTAATTGTTTTTCACAGACTCCATGTATTGATCATAAGGGACAATGAACTCAGCTGGGCTTGTCCTGTTACAGATATAAAACAAATTTATTTTACAATCAGAAACAAATATCACATAGCTTCTTCAATTGTAGAAGACTCGCATGATATTGAGACACAAGGTTTAATACCATTTTTTACACAGAAAATAAAGTGAGCAATCAAATATTACACGATTTATTTTTCTATGCTAATTACCTGGGTTTGTAATACACAGTGAACATAGTTTTGGTCTGAATGGCATGCCAAGCTGTTGCAAGAACACCAAGATGCATGCTGTGGCTAGATATAACTGATGATGGAGCATTACCCTGTTGTCTCATGGCACGTCTCACTCCGACACGGAGCTCACCATTCTCTCCCCTAAAAGAGTGTGAAACTCGTGTCAGGCAATATAAATATAATGCATATAGCTACTACAATGTAAAGCAGCAGTAAACCTTAAAAATATGAAGGCATCTCCAGCGACAAGCCTCTTTGAACTAACAAAAACACTCCAACCACTCTGAAGGAGGTGTCTCCGTGGTTGACCTGGCATTCAGACAATTAATGAAAATCAACAACCCAATCCTTATGTTTGTAGCAGGAAAAATACTTATGTTTCTTCAATCAAACAGATGAAAGGCTACATGTGACATATCAAACCATTAATGTCGATATATTGCATATATTTACCGCGAAAAATGTGCCTGAATCTCCACTCATTTCCATGCAAATCCTTGGCCACTAATTCCTGGGTAGGAGGTTGCCTTGACATGTCCTGCCATAGGATACAAGAATCTATCACTAACACCATAAAATAGATCTACCAAGAACTCAATACACTTCTGCTAGATTCGCTCTAACCAGTTGAGGCAGACACTCATCAGCATGGCGTCTCAGCACCGAGAAGCCACCATGAGTGCTTGTATCTGATGCAGTGAGTGTTTTACAGAAAGAATGGACATGAAAACGAGGTGGTGGAGGTGGGAGTGGTTCCATCTTTACTGCATTCTCATCTTGCTGCAGCAGAAAATCTCATTAGAAATAATCCAAGAAATATCAAAATAAAATTGGAGGCTCATACAAGTATAATAAGAACCATAGAATCAGCTTACATTAGGTTCAGGCATCAAAGTAACCTGGGCAAACACCTCATCCGTTTCTGGTTCAGCCTAATCAAAGAACAAAAACAAACAACAATAAGAACATGCAGCATAAAGTTGCTCAAGTGACGAACTATATACAGTCCAGAAGACCCAGTAGATCAATTTATCATTTCACCAAGATTACCTTCAAAAGGACATTAACCACTCGGCAAAGGATTTTGGGAGGAAGATTGTACACTGGCATCTGCTGGTCTGCACTTTGATTAGTCGATGCCTCCACCTGTTCAACATAACCACAAACTATGAGAAAATAGCCACGCAAAAGACCCTTTCCAAAAAAGGAAAGAATAATACAAAATTCCTCTTCGATCAATCCCTTAGCTTAATTTTTCTTCAAGTAAATCATCCGCTCTGATAAAACTTGAGTTAAAAAAATCAAGTCGCTCAAAATAAATGATGTGTGGTGGAAAACCCAAAATTGGAAGTTAAATCAATGAGAAATTAGACCAACTTTAGATCAATCTGAACAGTTAAACCCTCAATAAAACACTTAGAGAAAGTTCTTAATTATAAACAAAATTGACAAACAAAAACCTGTTCTATGTGACCCTGAGGAAAATAATAAACAAGCTCTTGTTCACGAGGCACAGTGACTAAAGGACCGGCACAAGCCCTCCATAGCTCCGTGTATAACGCCGTCTCCGCCTCCACTGGAAAAGAAGTACAACAAACAACAACAAAAATCACAACCAGAATCACATACTAACAAAATTCATAAGATTAAACTCGAAATTACCTTTTCCGGCGCCAGAATTTCCCTTTTCCTGCCCGGGATCACAATCTCTGGCGTCGTTATAGCCTTTGATCAACACATCAGAAGCATCCATTTCTTCGGATACACTAATCAGAACTGAGATCTCTCATCTCCCGGAAGCACAAAACTGTTAACAAAAACCCAGAAAAAAAAAATCAACAAAAAACAAGAGAAAACAAAACAAATTCACAAAACTACACCCTTGTAGAAATAACTACGTACATAAATTTTGATGGACAGAGAAATTTTTGCAATAATTTTTCAGTAAAATTTTCTTCTTCTCGTGTGAAAGAGAATATGGTAAGTATATCTTGAAGCATGGGGAGCAAAAAGGTATGGGGAGCATTGGCACCTAATAGCTCATGTGAGAGAAACAAAGAGGAGAGAGAGAAGACCCTAGTGTGGGGTTTGGAATGATTTTTTCAACCGCAGTTAATTGTTTAGCCGGTGAAATGTTAAGGCCGCGTTTGGAAGTTCCATAATATTAAATCTTCATGTTACCATCAATTATTGTGTAAAAAAGTTTTTCCCAAACATGGGTTTGGGCGTTTGATTCCTTGACCGGTAAAAGCCGGTGGCAGAAGCTCCGTTTGAGGGGGCAGCATTAATGAGGACGGGATTAACGGCGTTAGATGTGTGTCGACAGAGGATTGGATTAGCAAGACACGGCGTTTGTCTTTGCCGTTAAAGTGGAAAGTTGTTCGGATTTTATGGGGAAGTGGGCTTGTTGTGTTGCTTACGGGCATAGTAGGATGGGTTTAATGCGCACACTCTACTAACCATGGTGGGACCCATATTTAACTATGGTTAATCCACCATGCTTCCCGGACAGTTATAGCAACACGTGTGGTGTATTTACGTTTTAAGTACTGAAGAAATACAGTGGTCCGAGACTCCGACGAATATTATTTTCTTGAATCGAATCTAATTTAAATAAATAAACTAAATTAAAGAAAATGGGAAATTAGTTGTGTGACATTGTACAAAAATTGAATTTTGTTATGAAGAATTAAATATTTTAGGGTTAATTATACTAAGTACCTAACTAGAGGGGAGGGTGTGGTTGAGTGGAAGAGCCTCATTCATCCTTAACCAAACGCCTGACTTTGGGTATGGAGTAGCCTTAAATCTCCTAATCAGGCCAGCTATCCCACCTCAATCTTTTTTAAGTGATGTCTGGCCTAGAATGCATACTATGGTATATTGGAGAATATTCCAGTGAGTTTTGAACAAATTAAAGTAGAATTTTGGTATAGTCATCGCGGTCATGCGGCCAGAGCTAACTATACCTTGTGGTATGCCCCTTCCTCACGAACCCTATCTCACCAAATTTAACGTGATTCAGACTTATTTTAACTTGCTATTCTCGTATTTTTAAATTTTCAAATCCTAATTTTAGAATCAAAAAAAACGCAAATATGATGGCGAAATAAGTTTCATTCAAGATGAAAATTGTTTTTCTGGTGCATGAAGATGAGGCTCGGCTAGGAGGCATGATTAGATTTAGTCGTCACAGTTGAGACAACGATACCCAACAAAGACCAACGGAATGTTCTCTAAGATTCCATCGCAGAAAAAAATAACTACGTAAGACATTCATTTGGACACCACGGTTGCTCGTCGTAATGATTGGATACTAAAGTGCAAAATACCTGAAACGTCAGACACTTTAATATAAGAAATCATTTATTTTAAATTAAATCTAAACTTGCCTCAATACACTACATTAGTTTAATCAGCAGCATAATTTTCACGTGACAATAAAGTTTGCCCTGGTAAAATCAGTAAATAATCTGTAATAAGATTTAGGTCTGTCCATTAAGGAATAGTTGCTTAGAACAAAGATCAATTATTGTCATTATTTACCGGTAGATATTAATGTAAGAAACTTTAGTTTCAAAATTAAAATTCAATCACGCAAAGCTAACTACAAATAAGTACATTTTTACAATATTTCTCTTGATTGATTGAGTATTACGAAAATTCAAAATTTCATCTATGTTACAGTTGATTTTATATGAATGTAGCTCTGGCGAAAAGCACAAGAAAAGTACCAAAAAAAAAGCATATGCAGTGGGAAATATTTAGCATTGACTTCACTTTTTGAAGAAAATATTTCTTTTTTGGTCCACTTTTTCTCAACACCTTGTTAGCTTTGTCCCAACAAAGGGCCAAAATATAAAATAGTAAACTACTATTAGCATTTTCCCATTAGCAACGGTTCTGCACGGGGATAATTACATTTATACCCCGTTAGGTTTAAAGCTTATGTCAATAAAAAAAAATTCCTAAGTCGAGAGAGTGTACGGTGCTGTATATACCCCTAAGTCGAAGGAGTGCAAGTGTTATTATCCCTTTTTTTAAGTTAACTATAAAATGATATCGCAACTTTTTGTTAAGTTTTTAGTTTTTCATTAGGGTTAGGAGATATGTCTGTAATTTTTAATAGTCCAGAGGGTCTTCTTATATTTTTTCTAAGTCGAGGGGTGTAAATATAATTATCTTTTAATTTGAATTGAAGTAATTAATTATGGGTTTAGTTCCAAATTCCAAAATCAATCATTGAATTACATGATTATTTACTTCTGCCCTTTTTCTTTTTACCATGACTATGGTTCAATGGAGAAATTTGCCTTAGAAGGACAAGAAAAGTATAAAGCAAGTAAAGAATTTGCCAAACCTAATCGGTTAGTATTTGCCTTTTCAAATAGTTTTAGATTTATCAAGAATCCAATGCAAATTGTTACTCCCATATATACTCCATTTCTTTTCGATTATGTATTGAAATAGTGGACATTTTATATATATTTATCTAATTTAAAATATTTTAATAGTATAAATTTAAAATTATTAAGTAGATAAGATGGAAATGCGAGAGGGAAAGAAGAGAGATATGAGAAAAGAAACGTGGAAATTGGAGGAGATGAGAGAAAAATAAATAAAATCAATGTCTGATCAAAGTAATTATATTAAGAGTTTGGTGTTTTATTAAATGGTGTAAATATTAAAGATATACGTATATTTATTGCTTATTTTATATAAATAAGTTGCTCATTACTCAATTTCAAGTTGCGGCTAATAGATTTTAGACATAATAAATAACATCAAAATTATATTATGACTTCAAAAATTCATTACCATCTTAGAGAAACTCACATTTTTTTCAAAATAATAGACACATAATTAACATATTCATAAAGTTCAACTCTCTTGATTCTTTTCATGGTATTTATTTCCTAGTAGTGGGCCTTTTTGTGGGTGGCTGGGGACCTATTAGTGAAAGTTATAGTAAAGAAAATTCTCTTGGAAAGGAAGAAAATAAGAAAGAGGTAATTAATTAGCCATAATGTAAGGATATTTCTAAAAATAATACTCAGCCGCGTTGTATTGTGTCTGATACTATATTAGACATCCATATCGGATACTTTTATTGTGTAAAATATCAAAAAAAATTGTATTTGTCATATTCATATTGTGTCGTATCCATGTAGCCGTGTTCGTGTCGTGCCGAATCTATGTTTCATAGTTAATGAGCAATATAAATAAACCTATAGGCATGCAATACATGAAATTAATATGGAAAATAAAATCCCTACTCTAATTTAGACTTTTATTTTTACACCTATGTTTATCATGCATTTAAAGTCTTA
The DNA here is from genome assembly GCA_958496215.1 of Verbena officinalis. Taxonomy (NCBI): domain Eukaryota; kingdom Viridiplantae; phylum Streptophyta; class Magnoliopsida; order Lamiales; family Verbenaceae; genus Verbena; species Verbena officinalis. The sequence continues at coordinate 8,144,326 of OY292385.1, forward strand.
AACACCTTTTTCCCAATTTGTCTTTCTTCAATGGTCCCTATTTAATTCTCCTTTTAGGGCTTTGGGCTGGGTTGGGTAGGGGTAGTTAGGAATTAAGATAGGGTGGGTTAGGGCTAGGTGTCAACTCATCACTTGATCATGACAATTAATGATCATAAGTGGTAATTAATTAATGGGATTAAGGGTACAATGTAGTAATTATATTTTGAATTAGGGTTGCTGAGGTTTATTAGAGCTCATAATTACCCTTTTTTTTAATATATATATATATATATCTAACATCAATAATTAATTAAGATGGAGTAGTATTACATCAAAAGAATGTAAAATAGTGAATGCAACTATTTCAATTTTTGTTGTTGTTGTCGGAAGAATTCAACTAATTAAACAATTCCAAGTTTTTTTTTTCAAAATTTTACAAATAAAAAATATTTTGTCTGAAAAATTATCCATTATTGACCAGAATACCTCAAGATAAAGTAAAAAATTCAAAAAAAAATTCATAAAAAAATGATTATAATTGAATATAGAGTAGTCTTCTTTTGGAATATTTTAAACCATAATCTTTTTTGTGTTTTTTTGGATAAATTACATGATTTTGGATGTTTTTAATTAATTATTTATAACATTTCACAGGTTATTTACCAAACGATTTTAAATTATTATAGCATATTTTAAAATTGGTTCTCAAAATCTTATTTTTCATTTTTCTATTTTTTTGTTGGATAATGTTATTTTCTTTAGCCACTTGATTGATTTTGTGGTTGGAAAAATATCTAGTAAGTGAGAATAATCGTAGAAGGTGAGCCTATGTAAGTTAAAAAACGGTAGACGATCAAGACCGCCTGATGATGCATCAACGTCGAGGGGAGGGGGGTTGGGGGTTGGGGTTAATTAGGTGGGCCCTACCAAATTTGTTTCCTAATTAGTGGACAATAAACAAGTTGTGGGGTCCACATTAGCCTGCCTCCTCTCCACATAACACTGATTTTCTATCATAACCTAGATTACCTTCCACCCCCACCCCCAAACATAATTTATAAATTAAGTTTAATATATTTATAAATTGATCCATATTATTTGGGAATTACCGTATTGTCCCTAATATTTTTCAATAAATGTATTAATATTATAAAAATATCACTATTTAGGGTTCAATTAGGGGTATTTTAGAAAATTTATATATTTATCGAAACTATATTTTTCATATAAAAGAGATTGATTTATAGTCATAACACGTTCTAATTCACCCCAAATCATATTAAGGTTAGAATCTATAAATATGGGATCTTCTTTCATTTTTTTGTTTGTCATACACATCTTTTCGTTTTATTTTGAGTGGAATGAAAGGAATTTATATCTTCCACCCAAATAATTTGTACGCTAATATACTTTTGAATTCTTGGCACGACGGTCCTGGACATCCGAATACAAAAATTTCTTCTTCTATCTGGTGAATGATGAACGTATTTTGAATATTTATTTTTATTTTTATTGCGTCTCTGATTTATCAATTCCAATTTATAAATTAGGATTCCCACTCAATATCTTGCGTGCAAACTTGTGACTTTCAATTTCATAATTCATTACAACCATCATCATGAATGATCTTTTTCATACTCTACAAAATCTCTAAAATATTTTGTATAATTTTAACTAATTCTAATAGTAAAGAAAACACGCAACTAAGAAGAAAAAAAATATATGAATCCCAAAAAAATACATTTTTTGAGTAGTCGACCTATTTTTTATTATAAATAATTGACCTAATTATTAATGAGCATCCCTTAGAATTGAATTTTAGAATATATAATTCTAAGATATAAAAAAAATACTTGACTAGCTCCAAGTTAAAATTAGAAAAACTTTAGATGGCCAAGTCAAGAATTTGATTTTCTCTTCCCAAATGGAAACACTAGAATTTAAATAAAAAAATTAATAGAAATTAAACAGAGCACGGCATGCCAAATATAGAATTTCTTTTATATTTACTTATATATAAAATAATAATAATTAGTAAATATAAAATAATAATAATAAATATTATTATGTATATATTCAATTAATGTATTTCTAATTTCTCTTAAGCACTACGCCTACCACATCATCTCTTTTGTCCTAACGGGGTTTTAAGTCGTGGACCACAGCGTTACGCGCCTGGAAAAGGAAACGGGGTTTCACGCGGATGTCAAAAGTAGAAGGCGGAAAGCACCAATCCGATGTGGACACGTGTTCGGATGCCCATGTGGGACTCGTGACGTAATTTTGGACGGGGTCCGTTAAATAATTTCTGTTACGTCGCGTCACGGGGCTCGCGTGACTAATCATGGTTAGACGAGTCGTTGGAACGGCCAAACCGACGTCGTATACCTTGGATGATGTTGACGTCATTGTGATTTTTTGGGGAAGTACAGACCTAATTTACAAAATAAATTTAAATTGTGCAAAGTACTATTTGTACTTCACAAAATGTAAAATAAATAAATAAATATATTAACAATATAGTCTTTCAGGTAATATGTCTATAGCCCTTATGTTTTAATATTTAATAAAAATTTTGGAAAGTAAATTTTGTTTGGAAGAAAGCCTAGTGGGGCCTTTTTGCATTACCGTGACCTTTTTAGGAACTAATACGTAATAAATAAAATAAGAGGAATTTATATGTAATTTATGGTAATAAATATCAATTTTCTAAATGTGATATCTAAAGTACATTTATATGGGTGGTGTCAGATTGTCGGACCATTTAAATTTTTAAATTAAAGGTACAAAATTCTTTCTATTAATGATAATTATGTTTCCAAGAATTCGAACTCGAAACCCTTAATTAAGTTAAATAGCAACGAACTGCTAAATTATGCTTGTTGCTGGCCTAATATACTTTATATCTGCAATTAACGAGTCTTATTTCTTTTTATTCTTTAATGAGTCAAATAGAAACAATGTCAAACAATACAATTTACCAACTTTAAGTTGAAAAATAAAAGAAATATCATTAAAAATGTTGATGTAAACATGTTTTCCAACATGGATGAGCGTAGCAAACCATGTTTATGAAAGGGTTAGCAAAATAATAATAATAATAATAATTTAGGTATGATTAGGCATGATAAGTGCGACTTTAATTTAAGAAACGAAATATGTAGAGAAGACATTGGACAAAAACGCGAGGTGTCCCTTTATTCTAGCACCTGTCCCTATTATCAAATCATCATTTAACTATAATAATTAATTAATTAATACTTATCTTTGGGATTAGGATAATCATACAAATTAATTAGGAGGAGGCAGCTTGCACGTATAAGTAAAACCAGACAAAAAAGAGAGAGACAAGAATTAATGGATAATGTTTTGTATTTAATTTATTAATGGGTTTCTAAAAAAGAGATTCCACTAATTAATTAGCAACAAAAATGGAGGTCCAAACCCTAAATTCCAAATAAGTATAAATTAAAATATATTATCTAGATTTGGGCTGCTGCTAATTATATATTTTATAATGGAGCTACCTAACTTTTTTGTTCTAATTTCATGATGACCTCTCATAGCAATTTGAAATTAAAAAGATTTCAGTTTATCGAGTATTTATAAAGTTTAAAAAATTCAATGGTTTTTCAAATTAGCAGTTCGGGCTATGTTAGTTTGACTAGATATTTTAGATTTGAGTCCTTGAAAATGCAGCCGACATTAATATGGAGAACTTAATACCTTAATGGTTCGACCCGACTCGACTCATATAAATGAATTTTAAAACCAATTTTTCTTTTCTTCTTTTCTTCCTATAGAAATTTGAGCTCAAAACGGAACCTTTGTTTCTACGACATTTCTAGTTTTACATATTCCATAATAATTTTACAAAATAAAAAAGAAATAATCCAAATTCATATATAAACTCACATTTTCCACATGTTACATCTTTATACATTCATTTTCCACTTATTTAGGGTCAATAAGTAGTTGGGAGGAGCCATGCTTATTCAAAATCATCCAGTCATGTTTGGTTAACTCCTGTTACTAGACAAAATTAGACCACAAATTAAGTTAATTATAAGATAATATTAATTAATATATAGTATTTAAATTATAAGTCACTCTAAGTCGATTAATTAAAATCGTAAGATGATTGATATTCCAACATTAAACACGAGTTAACTACACAAGAGGACCTTCGTTAGGTTGTGTTCGGTCAGAAACTCGGGTTGTTAGTGTGTTACAACATGAACGGCTCATATTCGTTCATGAGTACTGGAAGTTCTAGTTTATGTGGAAGATATTGTGTTCAAACACACATGAATGTTACAACATAGTTCTTTTTTTTCGCGGTCAGAAAATTCAGGTTGATAGTGTGTTACAACACAAATGACTCATGTTCGGTCATGACTAGAATTCCTTTTCAGCTTATTATGTTAGTTTTTTTTAGTGTTTTCTTATATATTTTGCTTAATAGGATTGTTAATCATTACCATGAGTTAAGTTTAGCCATGTTCATAACATTGTACTTTTTCGATTGGGATGTTGATTTTTGAGCTTATAATAAGATGTGGAATTCTCGGTAAAAACTTTACACGTTTGCTTTGAAAAAAAACCTTCTTTAGGTTAAAGTAGCACACTTATTAACAAAAAATAACAAAATAGAATACGAGTCGCATTTCAAGCGCGTGTATAACAAACATATAGATTAAGGTTTTATGTGTTTACTTTAAAAAAATACAGAACTTCTATAATAATATATCTTTTCACATTATCTTTCGTGCTACTTAGACCTGACGGAGAAGTAATAATCCATGCAAAACTTCCAGCTATAAAACTCAACGAGCAATTTACTCAAGCAACTCAATAACTCAAAAATAAAATTCAAAACTTTACAAATTCCAAAAAAAAAAAAAAAAGAAGAGAATATTGGATATTCGATCACAAAAAATACTCAATTTCATTTTGGTGAAATCAGAAACATAAATTTTAAAAAAGTAGAAAAACTTTCCAAATATGTGGAAATTGATTGTCACACCAAAAAAGCAAAGTCCTACTTTTATTATTACATTGGAGAGAAAAAGAAAACATAGAGTCCAATAATGTCTTTGTTTTTCTAATCTAACAATCGAACGTGCCATGCTCCAATGAACAATTATTTTGGTTCTTTTCTTAGGATTAATTTTAGGGATAATGATTTTTTTCCATCTGAACTATGATCACTTTTATACTTTACCATCTAAACTTTTTTTGTTTGCAGTTTGCCTCCTGAACTATAATTTTTTTTGCAATTTGCCATCCCCAACTAAATATTCCACCAGAAAATTGCATCGTGTCATATGAGAAACATATGTTCACGTTGTATTACTCTTCTTAACGTATCAAAAATAAACCCTCAATCAATTTCAAAAAACTTGGAGTTCTTATTACCCAATTTAATATTTAAAATAATCTATCAAAGACGACGTTGTTTTAATCGGGTGATAAAAACTCCATATTTTCTGAAATTGATTGAGGATTTATTTTTGAGATACTAGAGGGAGCAATACAATGTAAAACTATGTTTCTCATATGACACGATGCAACTTTCCGGTGGAATATTTTCATCAGAGATGACAAATTACAAAAATTCTTATAGTTCAGGAGGCAAACTGTAAAGAAAATAAATTTAGATGATAAAGTGCAAAACTCGTAATAGTTTGGATGAAAAAAGATCTTTATCCCTTAATTTTTTATATATATGCTTTTTTTAAATAATTCTCTGAAAAATTATGTTAAATTAAGAAAGAAACCCGAAAATAACGAATCAAATAGTTCAAATTCAGATATATTTTTATAAAAACATAAAATATTTAACTAGTTATTTCCTACGCAATTTTTTTCTTATTTAATTTCTTCAAAAAGAAGTAAAAATTCATAACGGTATGAAGGGATAGCAATAGCATCTAATGGCTATGGGCTGTGAAAATATTAGGTTAAATATTAAAGTTGAACTGTAGAATTTAATTTTAAATATTACTTATTTCGTCTCAAGAGTACATTTATATTTAATTTTTATTGTACCACTTGCATATTGTGACAGCAACTTTTTCTTTTTTTCCAACTCTTGTTAAATTCAACGACAAAAAACTATGGTCTACACTTGAAATATCTATTCCAAAGTGCATGGAATCATTAATGAGGTATGCCCTAATTTTCAAGTTCAAAGATTGGGGATTTCTTCTATATAAATTGGACCGGTATAGGACCACGATATGAGTTTGTTTTCTTCAAGAATTAATTACATATGAAACTCTATGTTATGCGAAAATTGTAATGCTAAATTTTGTGCGAGAAAAACATGAGGTATATACTTTATATTATCAAATAATTAGCTCATCGCCTCATTATCAATTTTCAATTAAAAATTGAAGTTTTGATTTATATATTATTATTATCATCCTTTTTAACTAAAAAAACATAAGTGGTCAAGAACTGAGGCTTCCGACTCATGATGTTTGTGGGGGTAGCAACCAGCTCTTATTAGACCCCCAACATCTAATGCCCCATTGAATAAAGACTATTTTCGCCTTTAATTGTCATATTTCTGGGCGAATTCGACAAGTGGAATAGTAACTTATCAATACTTAGAGGGGTCGAATTTGCCATATTTCTTGATGCGATATCAATAGTTGGTAATGTCTCAAACTATTTTTATTAGTAACTTCTAGAAAAAAATAATAATTTATAATCACACAAAACATTGGCCATAATGATATTTACAAATTTATTATTAGTTATTAGTAAGATACGAGATTCACATATCATTTATAAGTTACTATAATAAAACACGTATTCTTTGAGAAAAAACAACGAAAGATGTAACACTATTATATAGCCCAATTTTTGTAACATTAGGAGTGTTTTAAGCTAGAGGGTATTGCATATCCTTATTTGTATGTAGCTCTATCGTTACAAAGTGCAAAATGTATGACAATTAGGCCAACGTATCATTGATAGTGAAAGAAGAAAAGGGGGCCTTAGACAAACACTACATAATAATCCAAAACTTATTGGGTTTGTGCCGAAAATTTGAGAAGCTTAGAAAGTGGGATCACATGAAACACGTTTTATAGACATGTAATTTGTGAAAAAGAACAAATGATGAACATTGAAAGTTTGCAACTCAATGGGGACCGATGACAAATATTTGCAAAAGTTTAGACATTTGATAATCGAATTCTTGATTTCTCGACACGTCTGTAAACCAAAGATAAGAAGACTCCAATTCCATATGTCGATTTCATCATGTACGTAGATTGGGCAAGAACATTGAATTATTTGACGAAAGGTGTCATGATTTTGTTTGGTTTGAATAAAGAAAAATTGAATCCCAATAAAAGTTTAATTGTAATTTCAAGTATTCCGTGGGGTCTATATGTAATTATTCTAACACATCTACCTTAACCATTTAACTATGAAAACAGAAAAAACGAAAAAAAGGACATGAAAATCTGATAGCGAATCCTATGTTTTTGCAAGAAAATATTCCAAATCCGGAAAATTATCGAGTTCCATCCCACTTGTTTATGTAGTTTTACAGACAGAAAGAGTCAAAATTTTCAGTTTCGAAATAAAATTTCCAATCCTAGTATGTCAACAAAAAATTTATGAAGTGCTAAATTACAGTATTAAAAGTTTAAAAACGATCAAAATCTTAATTATAACTGTAAAATTCAATAATCCACACCGATCTAAAGTAAAACACTCATCCCCAGAGCCTACTTATGAATCCCTTCTTATCTTTCTTCATCCTGTTATCCAGTGATGGAAACTCAATTGTATTGTAGGCAAGATCAAGAACGATTGGATTACGAGGTACAGATTGGAAGGCAGGTGGGAATGCTTCGACGCGAGGGATTGACTTTGTGGTGGGATCACCTACAGCTGATTCGTACTCATCCAGCTTCTCCATAAGCATTTTTTGAAGCTGAAGCAAATACAGATAAGGATGTGAAAAACCGCTTAAAAGGAATTAAGAAGTGTTTGCAAACTCTAAAAGAAGCTAGGTTCTGCTTTTAGATTAAAAAAGCAGATATGGAGTGCGATGCTTAAAATAAGCTAAAATAGACTCGAAGCTAGAAGCACCTGTGGAGGTGCTTTTTTCAGATTCTAGGTTCTTGCTATATTTTTTTAAAGTGCTTTTCAACTTTTTTCTCCAAACACTCCAAACTTTTGGTAATCCAACTTTTTTACAACTTGAGCTTCTCCAAAAGCAGATTTTTTTGCAAACACCCTTTTATTTAACGTGATCAGACAAAAAATTAGCAGGTGTAGAACAACAAAACCAAAAAGCTCGCATGCAATACAAGAGAAATTACAACTGAGACCTATATGACCAAAAATTAAAGAAAATTAAGGTGGTAATTGAATTTAATGATGAATGTACTTGCGTAGATAGATTTTGAATGATATTTATCAGCATGTTATAATTTTTCTCAATTTAACTGAAACGAGTCCTAACTCCTAAACATGCTAAAAAAGGCAAAAGCTACATTTCATACCTTCTTATCATTTCCTGTTAATGACATACTCGAAATCTTTTTGGAAAGATTTTCTGGAGCTTTCTCCTCTTCCATAATTCCAGTTGCATGCTCTATGCAACTGTTGGACCGACATTCGTTGTAAAGCATCTTCAACTCCTTGATAGTAACCTGCAATAGTCAATAAATAAGATTAGGAACAATAAATATGATTAAGAAAGAAAACACCATAAATATTGTAATGAGAGATGAAGCAAGTGAAAGGGACATGCAAAAGCACCTGATCAGAAGTGCTTGAACTCTGAAGCTTCTTAAGAGCAGTATTAACTAGAGAGCGAGCTTTGCCGAACAGAATATATGCTTCTGCTCTCTTTCCAGCCAAACTGTATGATTTGGCTAAGTAAAAGCACCTGTAGCAAATTGATAAGGGATGTTTATAATCTTCTCAGAATTTCGTTCATGTCCCAAATGTTAAGAAGCAACAAGAATCGGAAGTGTGAGGAACTAAACACAGAAAACAATGAGAAATGTCAAAGATGCTAGGTATTTAATTCATTATACTATTTAAGAAACTAGTAGAAGTAAAAGAAAGGAAAGTTTTAACCTGAGGTGGAGGATAGAAGCAATATAATCTCATTAAACTATTTGATTTTTTAAGGGCGGATTACATCTACTATCCTGAGATTTTCCCTTTTACAATTTAGTCCCATTTTCAGAAATTACAAAAAACTCCCTGACATCTAACTTTAATGCAAAAAGCTCCCTGAATTAGGCTGATCATTTGCAGTTTTTGGCTTCATGTTGTATAGTTGTTTCTAGGAGTTTTTGGGAATAAGATGAAAAGTGAGGGGCTTTTCTGTAATTTCTGAAAACAGAAGGGCTAAATTGTAATTAGCTCAAACCTCAGGGGTAGTAGATGAATTAGGGGAGGGATGGACAAATTTATAAAATTGACCCACTATGAATTTCAACATAATTCTTATCAAAAACAAGAAGGATGTTAAACAATAAGACCGAGTTGAGAACTAAAAAGTATCAGGTGAAAGTAAAACATGAGAGACTAAAAGGAGCCAACCTTTCTGCCCGGAAACCTAAACTTTTGACTTCACATTCCTCAGCAAAGGCAACTTCTTCTGGTTTCCTGTCTCTTCCTGAACTAACTAGATCAGAAAGATCGGCTGTATTCTGTGGAGAGAAAAGAAGCTACATTAGCTCTTGCAGCAGAAGATAAACTCATAGCATATCAATCAGAGTGGGTGTTTGCAAGAATTGTAGTAGTAAATTGATTAGTGTTTGGAAAAAGAAGTTGAAAAGCACTTTCATTAGACAAAATAACCTTTAATTTATTCACTAAAATAACCTAGAAGCTAGTAGCAGAAGCGAAAGGATGGTTTTCCAAACAATCTTAAAATGCTGGAAAGCAAAAAGCACAGAAGTGTTTTTTAAGAGTTTGCAAACACTCCTGGAATCTCCAATTTTTTATGTAATGTTTGATAAAGCAATAGAACTAGTTACCCACCTGTAACAGGAGATCATATAATCTCACAAGCTCTTCAGGCTTTGTGATTTTTTCATTTTTGTCATCACGAGCCTTAATGAGTTTACTCTTTGCCATGCGCACCAACAACTGATTACGTTCAATGGTTCTTTCTCCCAAGACAGCACCAATAGCTTTATCGAGGCCACTCAGATCATCCTTCATGTTTTCTGAATTACCTGTGGTAGCCTAAGGCAAACAAATTTTTGAATCAGACTCAATAAAGATACCTGATAATGTTAATAATCCACTTTTTCTAGCATAGAGCTGCTAAAAGTACAAGTACATAGGAAACAAATACAATTTCTCACCAAGTCATTTCTTATGCAGCTCCTGGCTTCATTATAGGCAGCAAAGATTTTGTCAAAGATAGCTAGTTTTTTCTCTGCAGCTAACGAATCTGCTCCTGGACCATTAACATCTTTCTCCAGCTCCTGGGCTGATCAAATTTATGGTGCATAAAGAGAATGAGATTGGGTCTACGAAAGTTCCATAAATTCATTATTTAAAACTTCGAAGAGCAATAAAATCCAACAGAAAAACATAAAATATTACGGGCCACATAGAATTGATATAGTGAAATGGTATGTGGATTTAGTAAGTTAGAAAAACCCCAAACTTTTAACAAGGTCTCATGCTTTCTACAGAAATCTACCTTTAAGTATGGAGACTCGAGTCTTTGCATTTGAAATAGGAAACCTATGACCAAGCCATTGAAATTCAGTCATAGATGCAGCTTGCTGAGATCGAGCCTCAGCCATGACAGCCTGTCAATGAAGACAAATCAAATAAAAATGATCAATGAAGTAGCTTGATACATGATTTATAAGAGATATAGCACTCTGTTTTAATAGAAATGGAGTATCACTGTCTACTTAAGACTAACCTCTAGTTTAGCTTTGAAAAGGTCTAGAGCTGGCCCTTCCATTTCTCCTATGTGAACTAGTTCAGAAGTTTGTAGATTTGACTCCCCAATTTTGTGCAGGCAATATCTTATACTAGGCTCAAGCTCCTCAACCCGCTCCCGGCATAAAACTTGGCTTTCTAGATCTCCATACTTTCCAAGTTCCTCATAAACAGCTCTATCAAAATCGAGGAAGTTAGCCAGCATGAATGAAAATGTTATTCAAAATAGCAGAAAACATTTCTAGTAGGTTTAACTTCCAATCTTCAAAAAAATTTGTTAAATTAACTTGTGTACTAATGAACAACACTATTTTGAGATAAAATATACCTGGCACTTTTGAAGCACTTTAGTGCAACATCCCAGTGCTGATCTTGTTCAAATAACAAATACCCTTTCATATAAGAGGCGTAGGCCTGCAGATTAGAAACAAAGAAGCATTTCCATAAGTTACAGCATATATGTTGTAGAATTCCAAGCAACCAAGATTACAATTTCATTTTCATAAAAAGTTAGAAAACGGATGCTGCCTGTGGTTCACCATAAAAGTACAACTCACTGGTATTACTTTAAAGCTATATATTGTGAAAACCTCTGGAAAACGCTTTTGAAATAAGAATAGCTCCATAAGCCTATTCAACTTTACAAGGAGAGATAAGATACACAAGACACCTGTTCCCTTTGTTTGGAAAAAAATTGTCTCAGTACGTCTAAGACAGAAGCAGACACTTCTACGATACAACAATCTAAATGTATTAATAAACCAATTTGATGATTTGGCAAGCAATCAAAGTAAAATAAAATGAATGTGGTAGAAAAATACATCCATAAATTATTCATCCGAATTAATAAAACACCCAAAAGCAATACTAGCAACCAATCTAAAAAATATGATTTACACACCTCTGCTTCCAGAGATGTTCTTGAATCTCCCTTGACAGAGCACAACTCCTGAAAGTGGGCCGCCCATTTTGCTGCCTTCTTTAGCCTTCCAATGAGGTAGCTCCTCTGGCGTGCATTTGGACCATCTGGTAATGTTTTCTTTTCCATGGCATGGCTCCATGCTCTTTCAGCAGCATAGAGAATCATATGAAGAAACCTAGATTGATTGCAGGGGCATCCGGCGAATTAAAGGTAAATTTTTACATATTCAAACTATCAAAAAGTGACAAAGAGGCACAGAAAAGGTGAAGCTGATTATTCTTCTTTTGAATTTCACAACCCCAAAACAAATTGAAGCTGATTCACAGTTCATATTTATTTTCCCCAGCATGCTGGAGAACCAAAGATTTAGGTCTTGACCAGATTTGGTGATGCATCAGTACAAGGAAGATCTACGAGAGTTGTTATTAAGTATGTAATGTTATGAACAAACTTCAGCATTAGTTATGCCCTAGAACTTCGATAAATGGTTTTATTTTGTCCATGAAACAAAGTAAGCATCAACAACAAATAGATAATTGTCTAATTAACACAAAGGTTGGAGAAAGACATTGATATAGGTGCAGTAACGCGCCATTAATTGGTGGACAACAAATATAAGTGAACTACCATTCAAAACCCTAATATGGAAAATACATCCTAAATGAAATGAATATTGGGTTATCAATTTCGGTCTGCACACACCTTTTCTTATAATGGCAAAGTATCACAACACCAATAGAAACCCACAATCCACAAATTCATGGTATCAAACACCTGTTTTCAAAAGATTAGATAATGAATTTGTCAAAACGCCTACCTGACTTCAGTCACTGTAGATGCAGTTATGGATTTCTTCGAATATCGTCCACGACCATGTGTGAATTTCAAGGACTTGTACAGTCTACGCAATCGTGCAGTGCAGTACCTCCTAAGAACTCAATTAGAACAAACACCAGTCAAAATCACATCTTTCAACATCAGAATGCTCAAATAGTAAACCATTTCTCAGAAGTTCCCCAACACCAAAACACCAGTCCCCGGTACATACATTCGAAATAAAATGAGAAATCGAACGCAAGCCCACAGATACAGATGTGTAAGTACAACCGAATAGTACAAGCAAAATAGGTAATCAATTAAACCTGTAACGGGTGTAATCACCGAAGCGCAATCCATGCTGCATTTGAGCTGATTTCAACAGCTGCAACACTGCAAAATTGCCCGGCCAGAATAAGCGAACTCATGGGCAAACAGGTATAAACAAACTTAATCATAAGAGAACGGGAGATAAGCACCATTGATGGAGAATTTAGGGTTGCTGATCTGATCGGCGGCAGCCGAATTCTGATCGTCTATTTCCATAGCAGAAACATCGTTTCCCTTCGCCATTAAGAACCCGTGATTCGAATTTGAGATTTCAATCAACGCCGGTGCAAGATAGGGATTAAAGCGTTCAATTGGAAAATTACGGCGGCGTTGTCCGGTTCGCCGATGGGATTTTTTTTTTTTTATATTGGGATTCAGTTTTGTAACGCCAATGCGATGGGTACCTTTCTTTAGTTTTTGAGCGGGTCGGGTCGGGTCGAAGTAAAAAAAGTTCAACTCCACTGTAATTTGAACTCTAGGTTAATTTATGTTGAATTTGTATAAATAAATATAATTTTAACACATTATATTATACAAAAATAAACTAAGAGTACAATTGATGCGTTATTTATGAAATAAAAAAATATAATTTAATGGCATAAAATTACAAAATTAATTATATATAAAGATTACAATACTCTATCCTTTGAATTTTGACTATTTTCACATTTTGATGCTAAATTTTTGTTTTTATATATTGCCACACAAACTACACAAAGTTTGTATTTGGATTAGGGCACAACAATTTTTGCTAAAAACTAACATGAAGTGCTAATATACAATTTTTTTTCTTTACCTTATACTTGATTTTTTTATTTTCTAGATGGTTTGTTTCGGCCTCGAATACTGCAGATGTGAATTGGAAATGACTCTAATTGGCATTAAGAAAAAAAAAATAGTGCATGAATATGTTGTAATACATTACTAGCACTTTCTTTTCAGTTACACCAAAAACCCATTACCAGTGGCGGAGCTACATATAAGTGATGGTGTGCACGTGCACTCCTGACTTTAAAATTATTCAGTCTATTTTCGGAAATTATTTCATAATATCTAGTGTATTTTTTTGTTCAGTGATCTTAATTCACTCTTTTAAATCAGGTGCACCCCCTCATCTTAAGGTCCTGGCTCCGCCACTACCCATTACATCACACGAATCAGTTTCAGCGGGCTCAACCTTGAAAGAAAAAAAGACCAACAAAATAATAAAGACAACAAATAACACGAATAACACCTACTATTAGATGGCTCAATCTCAACATCTTCCCATAATATGACACGAAGTCCACAAAATCACCAGAAAACTGCTCATCATAGCTTTCTATACATTTGCCTTTCGACACTCAGACGAGTCGTCGATGTATTAACATTTTCGACTCTCACGAGGACGGACATTATTTCGTGCTATTTATTGAATTATTGACTTATTTCATGCCTTTTTAGAACCAGTCAAGATTATCAGTTGAAGTTGATGACAAAGGTTCTGATTTCCATTGGAGCGAGTTCGACCGCCAGCTTTACAGGGTCGACAGGGCCGCCTCTAACATCAGTATCATTTTTTGTATTAGAGCCTTCGACTTTCCAGACTAGTCTTTTCTTTTCCATCTCCTCTCTTCCTTGGTTAGCAGATAGACTCATTTCCTTTATTTTGCTTATCTGATGGGAAGAAGTTTACAAATTAGTAACAATACTAAAAGTTAGACATTGAGTTTGAAAAAGAAAGGGTTAATTACATCTAGACCCCTCGTGCGATTCATTAATTACAACCCGTACCCCATTTTGAAACATATTAATGTTAGGGTGGGAGGTAGTATTTCAAACTCGAGGGGTGTGACTTGTAATCTTTTTTTCAAAATGGGGTATGAGTTGCGATTACTGAATTTCACGAGGGGTTAGATGTAATAACCAAAAAAGTTATCTCACCTTTTTATTTGCGAAAACTTGCTTCAATTCTACTGTTGCAGTGGCAGATAAATCCTTGTCCTCTCCAACCTAATATACATATCAGATCAGAAACAAAGCCGAGGATAGTTTCTTTAAGTGAATTCGGTAATATAAAGAACACAAAACCTCGTATAAATGCGCCAAACGAAGGAGAACGCTTCCATCTTGTAGCTCCTGATGTTCAAGACCAGTGCAATAAAGTCATAAAAAAAACTTCTTATCAAAAAAAGATTATCAAGAATCTCCACATCAGCATTTGTTCATATAAGGTATTACCTGGAGTGTTATTATTGCAACATTATCAGGCAGACTGTAAGAAGAACCCATGGCAGAAAAAGTTGGTGTTGGAAAATTTGTCCATTTACCATCCTGTTTACATACAGATTAAAATTATTAACATTGAGTTAAAAATGCTGAAAACTTGAAATAAGTTAAGCATGATTGTCTGAGTAATAACCTGCTCAGCAAAAGCCAAAAGAAACGGCGAGTATATCTCCTGTCCGTACGACCGACGCCACTTGGCACCCTCTCCAAGCTGATCAAGCCTAACATAGTACTTCCCTTGGACCTGTCAGAAATTTAGAATGTATAATTTGATCAAAATAAATAAATAATCTGGAGAGTAATTTTGGTAACATATTTTTGCTTACTGTTAAACCAAAGCATTTGTCCAGAGCACAGACAGTTTCATCGAGAGGCTCATCAACACCTCGACCATCGTCATAGAGCAATCTCCTACAAAACAATTCCTATGTCATTACCATAAACCTTAATGATTAAGAAACTGTCGAAATAGTAAGGAACCTGTGAAGCATTATCTCCACTTCTCCATCGGTAATACTCGATCCTCCAACCGCTCTATCCACCAAAACAGAGAACTCTGTATTCTTATCCTTAATGTACATTCCAAGATTGATCTAATAGAGTATCCGAGGCAAAAAAGATAAATTTTACAATTAAATGATTAATTAAACCACCAAATTGAAAAATAAAAGAAATAGTTATAAGATGTGTTAGTCTTAATGCAAACTTACGGGATAGTAATTTCCCCCGATTGGTTGGTTGACTTCAAGGTTCCAATCAGATCTATAGTCTCGAATCTGAAACAAAACATCAAAAAGTACATAAAGTTAGGAGTATTTGGAGAAAAAAGGAAGAAACCACTTCGAAGAAGTAGAAATAAGAACTGAAAAGTTGAAAAAAGCTCCCCTCAGTGTGCTTCCAGTTTCTAGCTTATTTCAACTTATTTTAAGCAGAAGTGGTGAAAGAAACTACTCTATTTAAGTCTTTTTATAGCTAAAAGCAGAAAATCACATACCCTTTCTATGAAATCACGCCCGTTGGAGTCTGTATAAAATGTTTTGTTGCTTTGTATCGTCGTTTTTATCTTAGTTACAATCTCTTTCCCGATTCCATCATCAACTGGGATCGGACCAACCTGCAGTTCAGGATAATTACAAGGGCCTTCAGTATAAAACTTTCATGTTGTTTTTCTGTAGACTAAGATAAATATAGGAAAAAGATAGACTTACAATGAATTCAACCTCAGCATGTTCCTTCTCTTTGTAAACTCTTGTAATCTACGCATTTTTTTTTAACAATTCACGGTTAATAAAAAATTGATAAATATTATATCCTTCTATATCAATTGTAAGTATTAAAAATCTGGTACTGACCTGATATATCCACGAATTAAACATCTGATGAACTTCATCAAAGAGTGGTCCTTTAAAAACTGTTAGTGGACTCTACAAACACAACATAATAAAAGTAACTATTTTGATTATGAATACGTAATCCATTCAAAAGACTTAATAACAGGAAAAGGAATGTAAATACCGTTGCATTATACTGCATTGGAACTTCGCCCTTTGGCCGAAAAATATACGCTCCCGAAGCCTTCAAAAATTAAATGAAAATTATCAAATAAAACACTAAAACATAAACATCAATATCATGATGAAAATATGATGAAACATTACTATACCTGTAAATCCGCACTCCCGTCGTCCCCAACGTAATAGCTGTACGATTGCTCTAGAGAAATGTTTAACTACATTGCAGAACATGTACATTGTCATGTACCTTGTCCACTTATTTTACATCAGAAAATGAAGAACTGTATAAGAGGCAATTTCATACCAAGCTTTTGCTATTAATATATTGAGTTAGCTTTCCATTGTTTCCTGAGTATATAAGTTTCAAATTACCAGAGCCTATTTCTATATCACCATTTTGACTCCCATCGAACTTGTATGATATTGGCTTGATTGAAGCAGAAGCTCCTGCATTTGTAACATGTGACAAAATTTAAAATTATATTTATTATTAGTTTAATTCATAAATAATTTTGAAGGGAGAATTGCATCTACTGCCCCTGTGATTTTCCCTAATTACAATTTAGTCCCTCAATTGAAATTACAAAAAACTCCTTGATGTTTCACTTTATTACAAATAATTCCCTGAAACTGTACACCATGAAGCCAGACCATGCTAATCAGCCTATTTCAGGGATTTTCTTGCATAAAAGTGAAATTTAGGGAAGTTTTTGTAATTTCTGAAAACAGAGAGGGACTAAACTGTAATTAGCTCAAACCTTAGTATCAATTCGCCCATAATTTGAAATATAAGGCCAAAAAGAATACCACTGGAGATCACATAAGTGGTAAAACCCAAAGGTGGAACTTCAGCTGTAAATGCAAGCCAATATTTGGGGTCGGCAGAGGGAGACTTTCCGGTGTATGCAGTGGCGTAGAATTTTCTCAAAGCTATAGAAGCATTAAGTATAGGAATAAGCTGTGATGTGATCAATTTTCCTGTAGAATCTTTAACATTTACATTCTCATTGATCACCTGCACACGAAGATCTTACTTAAATCACTTCTAAGTTAGAAATTTCATCAGCATTAGTTTTATTGAATTTAAAATGGCGAAAAATGAAGTAATGGAAAAACACTCACTGGAATTCTCACGACAGACGTTCTTTTCCACCCCAGAGAGTTGTAGACAAGTACTACCTACGAATAGCAATGCAATGAGTTATTTTATTTTTTATAGTTTAAATAATTGATTTACCATTAAATCAACTAGAAGTTATTCTACTTACTAGTTTTTTTCCAGGAGAAAGATCGACTTCCGATGCAGGGCAATAACTTATGTTCAGAAGTGGACACTGGAAAGGAGAAAAAAACATATCAAAAAAGTTATCAAGGAATATAAGTTCAAAGATTAAGGCAAGACTAAAAAGAAAAGACCAAATAAAAAAGTAAGGAGCCTAAGTATTTGCCTCTTTGAATTTTGTAACGGGCTTGCATTCTGAAGATGACGATGATTGCGTTATACAATCAAGAGAAGCTGCTATGACATCCTCAGACTGCATGAATTTGTAAACAAAAACATTAATTTAAAAAAAAAAAATTAAGATTCTTAGATTTCAACCAAGAAAAAACATTTAGAAAATAGAAATTATCACCTCCTTGTAACCAATTGAAAGCCGCTTCGCATAGTCATTCGCGACATGTTGCTTCGAGGTACCAGAAACTCCGTCGTGATGTTGTGCAATTGCCAAAGCATCAGCTAAAGACTCAGTTGTTGACCCTGATTTATTTCTCCCTTTAAAAAATTCTAACTGCCTCGCCGCCTTTATTTCAAAATTCAAAGTATTTCAATCAGCCAACTAATAAATATGTAATGATAATAATGATTGGAAAAGATATATTGAAGAGTTTCATGACATGCCAAATAGTAGCCACCCATCATTCTGACGTAGCCTTTGAGAGCCGGCCTACTCGTAAAATATCCAGTCCAATAAGCATTTATACGGTCTGCGTATCTGATAAACGAATATCCTCAATTATGAAACAGAACCTTAACAAGAACAATTTGAATTTTGTTAATATATTGAAAATATTAAAAGTTTGAACTACTCACGGGAAATAATCATCGGATTTAAGAGGCCATGACTCGTTTAAAGCATGTTTGGCATCAGTGTATATAGATGGAGTCGAATATAATGCATTGACACGACCATCCTGCAAGGAGGTTAAATAAATTGTATATTAGAAGAACTGAAATAAGAAATCTCGACAAAACAAACACGATTTATGCACTATATGCTTACAAGATTGACATAATGTATGAATTTATCCATATTTCTAAACCATGTCTCTGCATATTGATACTTGAAATCTGTTCCCATAGTCCACATTATGTGATTCGATCGAGTAACATTAGCCTGCCAAAAAACATTCAATTATTTCTAGACAAAATTATAATACATTTGGCCCGAGCTCTGAGGGTTTTTGAATTACCTGTGACAAGGCAGCAGCAACAAAATCTTCGACACGCTCATGAACATTGTAATCGAATAGATTGATGTCGTCCTTCAGAAAGAACAGAAAAATATTAATCTATGTATATCTGTACATAGGAAAATATAGATAAATATTCAGACATTTTTTTCTGTGTAATAAGGAATTACCTGCACTATAACTGTGTCCTCATTAACTTCGAAATAGAAACCAGTTGGAGGTTCGTAATTCCCAGCGTAGAAAGCACCGGAAAATATCTGAAGTATTAGCCAAAGAATTAGAGTCAAATTTTCATGCGATGCATACTTTTAAGAGATAACATCAGAATAGAATCATATGATACTGAAAATTGTTGAAATTGAGATTAACCTGAGAAGAAGAACCACGAGTTTTGGAACCCTGCCAGATAACCTCGAGATTCTTTTCGTCTCTCCTTTTGGCTCTATCTTGGTAGTCGATACGAGCAAAGTAAAGAGCATCAAATCCAACCTAACCAATAAAAAGATGAGTTCAGGATAAGCAGTGTTTGCCAACTCTAAAAACAAAGCACTTTTGGGCTTTCTTCTTTCTTTGTTCCAGCACGTTTGGTGTGTTTGGAGAACCAATGTCTCCTTATTTTCAGTAGAAACAAGCTAGAAGCTGAAGCATCCAATGAACACCTTTTAGCTTCAGCTTCTAGCTTTAAGGTTATTAATGTAAATGAGTTAAAAGTTTCCAAACACTCGACTACTTTTTTTACTTTTACTTTTTATAATCCAGCTTCTGTTTTAGCTTCTCCAAAAGTAAAAGCTCTTACAAACACCCACATAGTAACTGAAAAACACGCACACATGGATATCTATACTCATAATGGTACCTCTGCCCCCAAAAGGTAAGCCTGAACAGCAGAATGTCCAAAAGGGTCGATTTGCCAACCAATTCTTGGAGTAACATTAAAATCCTCCTTAATAAATCGATGGCCTAATGTTGTCTGATCGATCATGTCAATGTAATGTGTTGCCGCTTCGTCATGCATGCACATACCACCATTTCTACATAAAAAAAGGAAACCTTAATAAGTAAAACCATCCAAAAGGCCAATTTGTCTTTTCTACTTCTCTTACAGCATAAGCGGTAGAAATACGAATAAAAAGCAAAATTATTTTTACTAGCATCATTAAATCCTTTTGGTTGTTAATGATGTAAACATTAGTTATTACATCAACTCAAGTTGACCCGAGTTGACTAGCTTTCTGACTATGTTCTGAATCTGTTCACTCTGGTCTTGCCACCATCTCTGGAAAAACGCCTATTAAATCGAAAAAACCATTAAAATCAGTATTTAGTTCATTTTCACTAGTAAAATTTGTCGAAATAATCTTACCTGTTCGACATAAATAAATTTCCTGTTTTTATCAGACAACAGAGCTGGAATCAAAGAGTCCAACACATTCTGCACACATGCTGCCTACAGACAATCCAATACAGAATTTCTCAAAACCACAAAATTAAGCAAATCAGAAGGAAAAAAAACCCAACAAAATTACGAGAAAAACAAACCTGGATCGAGTTATTGGATCCAACATAGTACTGATCGACAGTCTTCAGCCACCCAACATCATCATGAGTATGAGCAACCAAATGCACATTAAGCTTTCCAGGAACAATCCCTTGAGAAGTGTTGTAAGCTACGTACTTACACTCCACAAAAACAGTACACAGAGTACACACAGTCAAGAACACCGCAACTACCCGAAAAAACGCCATGGCAGCTCAAGCTGAGCACAACTCAAAAATAAATAGACCAAACCCAGAACACGACAGGCGCAGATTCGGATAATTAATTATTGAATTGACCCACGAATCAATAGCGAGGATCTCGATGAATAAAAATCGGGACTGATTCTTGTCTCTTAGTCATTGTCACGAGCATTTAGGTGGTATATATACTGGTATATATATTAACTATTAAACAACAACAAACTTTATATTTTGCGGATAAGATCTTTAATTTCTTTAACTGCATAAAATCCATTAATTCTTGACTTAAATAAATGATTTTGGAATTGGAATTGGAATTGTTGCCGTGGACTTGGCGACGACTCAGTGTCAGTGCTTTTCCACAGGTGCCCATTTATTAGGTGGGGTGCGTGGTGGGTGGGGTGCGGTTGGGGGAGGGAACCACTATAAAGTGGGCAATAATTTTGGGCAACTTCAAAAATCTGTTAAGGCATTGGCGCCGATTTGCTTTTTCTGTACGTCGTACATGTTATCGTTTTCTTGGTAATGATTGAGGTAATGAAGACGACAACTTATTAATTAATTTAATAAACTTGTTGTAATAAAATCTAATAATTAAGAATGACATGGTTAATTTCCCAATAAGAATGTTGGTCAATATTTTATTAATTCGTCTTGAAATAATGGATTAAATTCGTATTCAATAATAATCATTCAACTACAAGAAAACACCATTTTCATGAGCAAATACTTCTCTACTAATTAATTAATGAATTTTTATTAGTATACTAAATGGCCGGTGAAATTTTATTATTTTAATATTAATTTGAGAAAAAGGATAAACAATTAAACAGTGTGCTAGAGAGAATAGAAATTTAGATTTTGACAAAAAATAGTCCAAAAAAGCAAGTTACAGAGTAATGATAATACTTAATATTATGCTACAAATCTAACTTTTGAATTTCAGAAATTATATTTATGGATGATAAAGAATACTAAATTTGGGTTGTTGTGACGTAAATTTCTAGAGATAGACGTACCCATCATATTGATTTCTCTTCTTTTCAAGAATTGCACTATTGGTTGAATTAAATTCATATAATTTTCTTTTCCACATATGAGCGATTACACGCTAATATATTAAAATTATCTTGAAATTTTTTATTGTGATTGGAAAAGTATCTAGTAAATATTAATAGGGAAAATTACACTTAGATTCTATAGAAGTTTGTTAAATTATAACTTATGATCTTCTTAATCAAACAATTATATTTATACTTCGCACAAAATTGAATAATTGCAAAATACACCCATGGATTAAGGTTCCATCAGGATTCCATCTATTATTAACAGAATATTCCATTTTTTGATTTGAATTGCCGTTATATATACCCTTTGCCCTAACAAAAAAGAATTTACACTTACTTTCTTTTTGGTACATCAGGGAGGCAGAAGAAAAGTCTAATCTACAGCATCATCCAGCTTCATGAATTCAACCAAAGATTCTTCCCAAACTTTCAATTTCTCTCGCAGGTTATGGCCCAATCTGGCCATAGCATCAGCACACTTGTTGCTGGATCGAAAAATATGACGAATCTTCATGTCCCCTGGCTTGTGCAGAAAATGCCAACAATCTTTAATGATGTTCCATAACGGGTGTTCTTCGGAGAATTTATGATATTACAAGAACACTCAAGTGAAATTTAGGGGAAGCCCATTATATAAAAAACTAGGGGTATTTTTGGTATTTTTTTTATTCATTCTTGATGATATCATCAAGTAAATAATGGAATCCTAATGAAACTCAAATATGCGGGTGTATTTTGTAATTATTCAACTTTGCTTGGAATATAACTATAATTGTAGATTTGACTAAGAGGGTCATGAATTATAATTTACAAACTTTTTTGAGTAAATATTGTTATCAGGATCTCCAACGACTTCTCCTTGTTTGAACTAATTTGAACTTTATAGCTGTTGCTGGCAAGGCGAATCCAAGATTAAAGACGGGAAGACCAAATATACATAGTCATGTTTTAGAAATATTGAATGAGAAATTTGAGAATTTAATATGTCTATAATGTAAACAGGTATATTCTGTGATGCATAGATACGAACACGACGATACAAACATAATATCACGGCATGGATTTTTATAAACATTTATCGTTATACGACACGACACGCAGTGACGGAGCTAGAAATTTTAGTCGAGGGGTCAATTAAGGCTAGGAGCGGAGGTAGGATTTTAGATTATAGTGATACTAAAAATAAAAAAAATTATTACTTGAGAGATACGATATTAACAATTTTAATTATATACAAACGATATAGTCTCACCCCTGTCTCAAATTTGTTAATCTTTTACTATATTGACCCCAACTATATATATTCAACATTTCATGAGGGTGGTCAACAAAGAAAATTTTACAAAAATTTATAAACATCAATATATATACATATATAATATAAGGAAATTTTTAAAACTTGTGGGAGGTCAATTGTACCCTTAAGCCTTCTTGGCTCCACCAGTGATGACACGACATAGCATTGTGGCAATGCAAAAAAAATTTTCATTAATTATATTCGTTTCACAAAATTAATTTTCATGATGCATAATAGTGGCAAGATGGTGTTTAGATTGTCACTATTGACAATTAGTGACATAACTATAGTGACAATTTTGTGACAAGTAAATTTTTATCACACATAGTGATAACTTTTTTTGTTACCAAACATATTGTGACTATACAAAAATTATTGTCACCAAATGAATTTAGTTAGCGACGAAATAAAATATATTGTCACTAAATATTATTATTTGTGATAACTTTTAAGTTGTCACTTAATTTTTTTGCCACTATTATTAATTTTTTTTGTAGTTAGTGTCTGTGCACTAGAGGGTGTATTCAATGGACTATATTTAGTTTGAGTACTTTGGTTATAAGAGTGTTGGATGCAAAATGCCCGACCCAAATGTGAAAGAAGAGAACCAACTATAAGGAAACGACCAGGTTTACCATTCCAGGCAAAAATAGATCCTAAACAAAAATAACGAAAAGGGACAATTATAAATAACCCCTGAAGTTGCACCATTTATGAAAATATCATGAAACCTTAAAAATTAGAGAAAAATTCCTTAAACTAATAAAAGATCGTTAAATCCAAGTGTTTTTTGTAATTTTGAAGGTTTCAGTGTCATGATTTCGTGAACGGCACGTGGACCCCAGGGGTTTTTTTCGTAATTATTTTTAACAAAAGTAGATCCCAAAACATAGTTCTGACTTCTAATACATGTCTTGAGTCTCTAATTTCTTATGTAGAGGAAGGAATAGAGACATATTACTCATCAAGCACCACAGCTTGCACAGAAATTTCTGTTTCTAAAATGCAGCAGTCATTCACAACGAAGCCTTTACTTGAGTCAAACAAATCAGCCATCAGCATGAATGCAGGCATATCGCACACGTGCTCATCACAAGTAAACCAATGAGAAACTGCAACAAAAAATGAAGTTTCTCAACATAATATACTAATATAATTGCACAAACTTCCGTCTTTGAGAAGCTAAAATTATAAAAAAGAATTATAATAGTAAAAGTTGAGTGTGTTTCGAGAAAAAAGTAACTAAACACTTTTACATAATAATAGACAAAAGAACCTAGAAACGGAAAAAAGCACGCTTGAAGGTACTTCTAACTTCTAGCTTATTTCAGTTTATTTTAGCAGAAGCAGTAACAAAACACTGCCCTTCAATAGCCTCTATTTCAGCTAAAAGCAGAAAATCGCTTTTTAAGAGTTTTGCAGACAATATAGTAGATCAAAGATCAAGAAATACCATTCATGAACAAACCAAGTATATATTTGCATATGATAGCAACTGAAATTTTTCTCTCACAACTAAAAATCTTGATAATGATTATCAATACATTCATCACAAGTATGAAAAACTCGAAGTCAAATCTATTTAAGATTTCACTTACAACTATAGCAAATTATAACTACAAACTTTTAATATTGAAATACCGGTTATATATGCAAATGTAATATAACAGATACCATGACGATTTTCTACATACGATGCACACACTACGTAAAAGAACATAAAAGAAGTTGTCAAACAACTTAATGACATCAAAAAACGAAAGATAAAAACGTGTAAATAGAGTAGTACTTACAGGTTTCAGAATAGTGATCTTTGCAGACCTGGTTTTTTATGCGCATGCAAAAATCTACCTTCACTTTTTCGTGAGGAGCAAAGCTATCGCCACCCATAAGCTCCAAACAGATGGAGATACTTCGGCCCTCTTCACCGTCTTGTCCATCCGGATACAACTCAATTGCCCTAAGTTTGGACAAGTGAATTTGCATCAAATGTCGAAAAAAGAGAAGTGCAGAGAGAAACGAGAGGTCAAACAATAGATGCCAAAACTACAGAAGAATTGGGACAAGAACATACCATTCATGATCTCCAGCAGTAAAGTGTTCAGTAACAAAACCATCTTCACCCATTTTGGAAATCTTCGGAATCACCCAATCACGCTTATATGGTTCGCTGATTTTCAGCAAAGACAAACGCTCGATGACTCGTTGACTTTTTACGACAAAAACTTCAGTACCAAAAACACAGGTGTCATCAACAAGAAATCCAGTAGATGGATCAGTCAAACACTTCCTAGAGATTAATTTGGAAAATCCCCATTTGGGATTCATTGCATGAAAGCGTCTCATTTTTCCTGTCAAAGTTACCATAAAAACAGAGTAAGAGCTTTTATAGTTTCAAAAGCATAAAAGCAAGAGAAGAAGACTTAGAAATTACCTCGAAAGCAAAGATAATTGTCTAAAATCTGATTAAACAGAAATATGCTGAAAATTGCATTAACCTCCCAGTCCGAAGGCAGAGAAGTAGTCCCAACCATTACCAAGTATACAGAAATATGGTCGTCTTCATTTTCGTCGCTCTTCTTTCCTTCAGGGTAAATTATGAGTTTCCTGACCAAATACAACAAGAGTGCCACAAAAACCCATCTTTTAGAAGAATTGAGCTATAAAACACCTTCACTCTACTAAGTTGGTGTTTGCAAGAGCTTTGCTTTTGCAGAAAAGTAGAAGCTAAAGTCGTATGAAGCTGGAGAGGTAAAGTGGGGATTTTTTGGGGAAAAGAGTGAAAAGTTCAACAAAAAAATGTCGTCGGGTATTTGGAATTATTGAGAAGCACTTTTGTTACTCTAAATAAACTTCCACTTATTACAAAAATTACATAGAATGGTTGAAGCTAAAAGTTGGTCGTCGTGTGCTTCCAACTTGTAACTTAAAATAAGCCGAAGTCGGTTCTCCAAACACTCCCAAAGTGCTTTTTCTAAAATTTGCAAACACTACCTAATTTGTTACACAAATACAGATCTACTCAAAGAATTTTGCCCTCTTATAAGGCCAAAATATGAATACTTTTAACTTATAATAATCCATTTCGTAATGAACATACTAATTTAAAATACTTCCTTCAGCAATTGCTTGAACTTGAGCACATCTAGCAACATAGATTATATAGAGACAGATAAAATCCAAACATACCATTTGTGATCTCCAGCCTCAAACTCCCTTGATTCATATTTCTGAATCCCATACTTCGAAAGTAAGGAAAACGATTCAATTCTGATCAGCAAATGTGCCGGCGAAGCTTCTCTTGTTTCCATACTAATTTCTGGCGTTTTTTTCAAACAAATTACGAAAAAAAAGGAAGAATAACATACAAGAATCGAAGTTGAAATTTGACATAAGAAATCACAAATGGAGAATATAACAAGCAACAAAATAAAAAAGTTAATTTAGTTAAGAGAAAGTTGATCACAAACCCTCGTCTTCTGCTGGAAGCACAACCATTGTTCTCAGTTCTCAGAAGGACTCTTCGTCTCCCAGTCCAAAAAACTGACCCGTGAAGTATCACGCAACTACGCAACTGAAATGCAGTTTTTATAATACAAAAATAAGTGAAATGCAATTTTCAGTCTCGTATGTTTTATTTTTGTCTCGCATATATACCTAGCTTAACACTTATGTCCCTCAAGTTAATATTTCCTACCGTTTTGATGCTCTCACATGCTGTGCACATGAGTTTTTAAGGAGATAATTTGTAAAATTCGTGAACGTAATGAGACAATTTGAAAGAAAAAAAAACATTAAAAATTCACGTGCACAGCATGTGTGAGCATCAAAACATAATATTAATATTAACTAAAAAAAAGATAATCGAAAAAGACAATTTATAGAACCGTAAAAGTAAAGAGGCAATTTAGAACAAAAAAGATATTAGGAGACAATAGTTAAAAAACGTGATAGTACATGAAGTAAAAAATATTAATATTAACTATTTTAATTTAGATAAATATAATTGTATGAACTTATCTAAAAATTAAAAGTGACCTCGTATTTAGATACTAAAATCTTTTTTATTTATAAAATGATCTTATATCTTATCATAAGTTTTATGTACTTATTCATTTCACCCAAAAAAAATGTACTAATTAATAATAATTAAATATATATTGTAAACAAATTTCTAATCTATATATAATAATTCAGAACCCTTGAGGCTATCCACCTAAGCGTACACGTGGATAGCCTCAATCAATTTTATTTTGCCATGTAATTAAACCTATTAATTATTTTTATATTTATTCAAAAAAATAAAAGATTTTTTATAGATATGTTAGTTACAGATCTAATTCAAATTAAATTATTATTTATATTTTCATTATCTATATATAAGAGTCCTACAATATCTTTATAAATAAATTAATTTTAAATTATATTAAACAAATTTTAAAAATAATTAAATATAAAAATAAAATCATCAAAGATAAATATAAAAGAAACACGATAATATTATTCAAATTAAAATAAATGATTTTAGAATTTTACAGCAAACTAATTTCTTAAAATAAAAAATTAATTAAATAAAAATATTTTATTAATAAATTAACACCTGTGCCTTGGCACGGGATTTTAACTAGTCTATATTATATAATTTAGAAGCCTTGAAGCTATCCAGCTAAGCGTACACGTGGATAATCTCATTAAATTTTATTCTGTCATTAGATAAATAATATTTTAAAATAAATTTATTGATGTTATTATCTCAGAAAATCTAAGATTATATTTATATATGATAGTTTAAATTTCAATATATTTTTATATGATAATATCTGAGAACCTAACTAATTTCTTGATCGTATCATTAAAAAAAAATCTTAAATCGAAGATTTTTTTTTAACTAAAAGAGATATTGATTGCATCTTTAAGATAATTAGTTTGAAACTAATATCAATTGAGATTAAAAAGATAATTTTAACTAAAAGAGATATTGATCGTACCTTCAAGATAATTATTTGATCATACTTTCAATATAATTATTTTGAAATTAATGCAGTTGGAATTAATTATCTTTAATAAATCTATATATAAAAATCTGTGAAGACCAAATGATTTACATTCAAATTTAAATAAATCTTCCTAAAATTAGTTATGATAATATCATTATCTTTTTAATAAGTATTAGCATTCTAATTTAAAAAACAAATAGAATTTTTTTTTAGAGAAAAAAAAGAATATCCATTTATTTATCTTTATTTATTAATTGAAAAAAGATCCTTATCTACAACATCTCTTGTTCTTTTAGATAAGTTTGTTAATATCAAAATTTAAATGTAAGTCTTTCATTTTATCTGAAATTAACATTCAAGTTATATATATTATAATTAAAAAATATATATTTATTCATTATTTTCCAATAAATTTAAGATTTTTTTAGATATGTTTGTTGATATCAAGATTTAGATTTATATATTTTAATCTTATCTGGAATATCTCAACTGTTTTAGATTATAAGTCTGTTAATATGGAAATTCAAATTCAAGTTTTTATCGATATCTTGTTAATCTTAATTTTGTAAATTCACTATCCCGGGTTATATTTAGTTATCGTTTAAATTTCAAGATAATTAATGAATGTTATCATGTTTAGTGTTTGCTAATTTTGTAGTTATGAAAGCCCAAACCAAAAAGATGTTATGTTCAAATGCTCACTACACATTAGATAAAAACATAATTTTCACACCAAGTGGTCATTCTATATAAAATAGTAAACAAGATATAAAATTTGGTGGTTATCAATTATCATAGATTACAAAAAGTTATAGCCATTGAAAACACCATTTCCAACAGTTTGCAGTGTTAGACAAGCTAGTTATCCTATAGGATTATTTACATTTGGACCCCTTGAGAGTGTGTTATATTGCAAGTTGTGACCCTATTTAGTTTCTTTTATATGATCAAGCAATAGAATCTGATATAGAAAGTATCAAGAATTCTTAAAGATGAAGAAAGCCAAGTCATTGTTACTTCAAGCATATGACACTGTTTAAAGCCGAGTCATAATGTACGTATAGGATAAGAAAAACAACTCTCTCCCCTCAGTCACAAATTTTTAAATTTGTGACGGAATAGTAATGTATTAGAAAATAGAGAAAAAATAAGTTCATTTTTTATAAAATTTTAAAGCAAAATAAAACAGTGACGGATTTATGAGAGACAAAATCCATCACAGAATGTCTTTTGTGACGGATTTTAAACTTCTCCTTTAATCAAGGGTTATTCTCGCGTACAACGGCTTGCACAGTAATTTCGACTTCTACAATGCAACGGTCTTTAACGACAAAGCCTTTATTGGGGTCACGCATATCGGAAACCGGTATGAATGCAGGCCATCCCCAACCTTCCCGCAGAAACCATTTAGAGTCTGCAAGAGGAAAAATATAGTATTTCAAGGGAAATTCTGAACAAAATGGACATCAATTAGGTGGTCTGGCATATTACACTTCATAAAGTAATAAATACATATTCCACTTTAATGGTAAATTAATAAATGAAACTAGCTAGCTAGAACTTACCGTTTATAGATTGGTGTTGATCATTGAGCTGGTCTTTGATACGCATGTGAAAGTCTGCTTTCACTTTCTCACGAGTCTTCTTCGAATCAACGTATAATAAGTACATCGAGACACTTTGGCCCTTTTGGCCTTGGTCTCCATTTGGATGTAACTCAATCTTCCTAAGTTTGCCAGAAATGCATAGTAGGTCATGCCAAATATATAATGAACACCACAACTACAGCCAACGGGAGAGCAGGATTAAAATTTTAAAATGTCTGAAACACACTTCTTGAATTTTTGGATACAAAATTTGAAGTTTAAGAGAATTACTGAGTAGAGGCCACTGCCCCTTCCAGGCCCCCCCACCCCCAGTCCCGACTACAAAAAGCCATTTTGGATAGAATAATACCATTTGTGATCTCCAGCAACGAATTCTTCGGAATACCAAACTCGTCCCAATGTGGAGAAGTCTGATATCGTCCAATCACGCTTACATGAATAAATGGTTTTCAGCACGGATATACGTTCAACGATTCGTTGGGGTTTTACGACAGAAACTTCAGCTCCAAACACAAAATTGTCATCGACAAGAAATCCATTACTTGGAGCCCTCAATCTTTCTTTGGAGATTAATTTGGAAAAACCCCATTCGGATTTCATATCATCAAACCGTCGTGTTTTACCTTGAAAACAGAGATAATTGTCTAAAATCTGATTATACATAAAAATACTGAAATTGGCATTAACTTCCCAACCCATAGGCATAGAACTATCGTTAACAATGGCCAAGTATACAGAAATGTGGTCGTCTTCATTTTCAGTCTTGACCAATCCACCAAAATGGATTATCAGTCTCCTGTCAAAATACAACATATCAGGGCTAAAATTTCCTTTGTCAGAAGAATTGTATTAAGAGAAATGTATACATAATGCAATCAATCAATCTAGTTCGACCCATTTCAAGACTCAAGTAGTATTGTGAAAACAGGTCCGAAATTGTTTTTTCGCGGTATTAGGAGTTTTGTCCTAAATGCTGATACGATCCATAGTGAATTTTTCCTGCATATAAGCACACTACATTATGCTTTTTAAAGTTGATTGCTTCGCGTTAAGCAACCAAAAGAGTATAAAATTTTCACAAAACACCATAACTCAACATATTAGCAGCAGGAACGAAAATAAGAGATATATATATATTGAAAATTTCGTCTCTTAAACGGCTTATACTGGAGAGATTAAAAATCTAGTGTCAAGATTAAGTAGCCGTTCAACACATACCATTTGTAGTCTCCGGCCTCAAAATCTCTTGATTCATACTTCTCAATCCCCCTCTTCAGAAGTAAGGAAAAAGATTCGATTTTTATCAGCAAATGTGCAGGCGAAGCCTCTCTTGTTTCCATAGTAAAATCTGACATTTCGTTTTTTTTTTTTTCCATCATAGAGGAACAATACACAGAAGAATATGAAGAATATAGAGAAAACTAAAGATGCAGCTAGAGCTAAAAATAAACTAAGGGACAAACCCTCTTCATTCGGTGGAAGCTCAATCATTCTTCCACCCCTGCTGACCTCTGCAGATGTTTTCCTCTGGTTTTTCGTTTCTTTTGTGACACTTGGATATGTTTGGCATCAAACTCGGGGTTCGTCCATATCCACTTTGATATTTCGATTTTCGTTGGGACTTGGGAGTTCCGAAGGTCAATGGACTCTTCTGAGATTTATCTAATTTGAACGTTAATTCTTTATTATAATATTGAAAAAGAAAGTTACCAAATAACAAATCGTTAGAATTATGCATTAATTATTGCATCTATTTCTTTTCGGTTAAAAGTGCTAACCATGTCGCACTCGAGCTCGCCTCGTCTGGCAATAATCCATTGGCGCCGGTAAGTCTCTCAAAGGTATGGAATCTCTTATGGAAACTTAAATTAATACCGAAAGTTAAGATGTTTATTTGGAGGATTTGTTATAATATACCTCTGACGGTTAATAATTTATTTAAGCGTAAGTGTCGTGTTGATACATCGTGTTCTATTTGTCAATTTGATATGAAAGATATGAGTTATGCTTTGGTTTTGTGCCTATTGTAGGACAAATGTGGGCGTTGTCGAATATTGTTAGTAGATTAGGGGTCGATTTTTGTGAGGGCATTGAAATAGCTATTAAACAATTAAGTGATGAGGATTGTTGCAAGATGTTCTCGATTTTGTGGATTGTTTGGAAATACAGGAACAAGAAGTAGGCATAAGGGATTTCTACTACTCCAATGGAATTGCTTAACGAAGCTTTGAAGTTTGATGGTGATCAACAAAATTATGTCGGCCAATTTTCCATGAGACAAGTCTTCTCACTCCAAATGCAAGTTGGTGATAATGCACCACCTGCTAGAGTCAGTTCTCGAGTGGCAAAATGGGTTCGTCCTCCCTTGCACAAAATCAAAATTAACTTTGACGGGTCACTCTTTCCGGACTCCGGTGAGTTAGGAAACTAATATATTTAAGGGACCTTTAGATCTGGAATATGCAGAATTGGATGCCGACCTTGCTTCTATTCGAATTGCTAGAGATTCTGGGTAAAGGAATGTTATTATTGAAGGTGATTGCATCAATGTGATAAAGAAGCTCTCTTCTCATTTGGAAGATTCGTCCTACTTGGAAAATTTAGTGGACGAAGCTCGTGCTTTAGCTGTTAATTTTAATTCTTGTAATTTTAATTTTATTTATCGTGAAACAAATGTTATAGCTCACGAGTTAGCTAGAAATGTGCCTTAGATATTCCCGCTTTTGTAAGTAATTACTGATTTAAATTAATATAATTACTCTTTTCTTAAAAAAATATATATATATCTATTTATTTTTTACATGTTTCCTTGTTGTGGAAACTAATCATGCCAACCGTTGACTAATTAATACAAGTAATTTTGCCACACTCAATGATCGTGTGCAAAAGAAATTAGCACAATTTTTTTTGGTTATTATTAGCACAGTTTTATTCTACCTTCTTTAAATAATAATTAAATAAACTATTTTCATATTAATAATTTTAAATATCTCAATTATTGAATAATATAATGATTGTATGTGATTGTATCCAATATTTTGGACTCGGCCCAAAAAAGAAGAGGGCCTAATTAAAGCCTCATAAAAATTGGACTGGACTTAAATAAACATTAAAAGGACAATTAATTAATAAAGGCCCCATTAAAAGAAGTCCTAGCCTGACTGACTAAATGACTTAATCACGAATAAAAACTCTAACCCTGATATGATTTGGATTACGAACAAGTCTATATAAAGGGGACGAAGCCCCCATAAAACATCATCTATGATACGAAGAATACATCGAAAAACCCTAGAGAATACACGAGAATTCTCCTAAAATACCCCGAAAATAGCCGACCATTGAAGGGCTATTCAGAGCGCTTCAATAGTCTCGAAACCCTAATTCTCACACGATTATTGAAGGGCTATCGAAACCCTAATTCTCACACGATTATTGAAGGGCTATCATCGAGCCTCTCAATAATCACGAATCTCAATTAATCACTCGAAATAAGCACCGAATTATCAAGGTGTTATTTTTGACACCATCAGTATGATTGAGCAGAAATACAAAATAGTAAATTATATATGGCCTAAAAGTAATTCATCCACATCAATATCGGGTAATAAATCTATCAAAAATAATTTACCATATCATTTTTCTTTTTCTTTTTATATAAATAAATAAAACCATCTTCACCCAATTTGGAAATCTTCGATATCACCCGATTAAGCTTATATGGTTCACTGATTTTCAGCAAAGACAAACACTCAATGACTCGTTGACTTTTTACGACAAAAACTTCAGCTCCAAAAACACAGGTATCATCAATGAGGAATCCATTAGATGGATCTTTCAGTCACCATTTGGGACTCATTGCTTGAAAGCGCCTCATTTTTCCTGTCAAAGTTACCATAAAAACAGAGTAAGAGTTTTTATAGTTTCAAAAGCAAAAAAGCAAGAGAAGAAGACTTAGAAATTACCTCGAAAGCAAAGATAATTGTCCAAAATCTGATTAAACAGAAATATGCTGAAAACGGCATTAACCTCCCAGTCCGAAGGCAGAGAAGTAGTCCTAACCATGACTATGACCAAGAGTGCCACAAAAATCCATATTTTTGAAGAATTAAGCTATAAAACACCTTCGCTCAACAAAGTTGGTGTTTGCTAGAGCTTTGCTTTTGCAGAAAAGTAGAAGCTAAAGTGGCACAAAGCTGGAGTGGTAAAGTGGGGATTGTTTGGAAAAAAAAGTGAAAAGTTCAACAAAAAAATGTTGTCGAGTATTTGGAATTATTGAGAAGAACTTTTGTTACTCTAAATAAACTTCCAATTATTACAAAAATAACATAGAAAGGTTGAAGCTAAAAGTTGGTCGTCATGTGCTTCTAACTTGTAACTTAAAATAAGCCGAAGTTGGTTCTCCAAGCACTCCCAAAGTGCTTCTCTAGGATTTACAAACACTACTAATTTGTTACCCAATTAATGTAATCAATCAATAGAATATGAAATATAAATCTCCTCAACCAATTTTGCCTTCTTATAAGGCCAAAATATGAATACTTATGTGCTTATAACGTATAATAATCCATTTCATAATGACCAATTGCTTGAAGTTGAGCACATCTAGCAACACAGATAAAAAAAAAAAAAAAACAAATATATATAGAGACAGATAAAATTAAATCCAAACATACCATTTGTGATCTCCAGCCTCAAACTCCCTTGATTCATATTTCTGAATCCCATACTTCGAAAGTAAGGAAAACGATTCAATTCTGATCAGCAAATGTGCCGGCGAAGCTTCTCTTGTTTCCATACTAATTTCTGGCGTTTTTTTTCAAACAAATTACGAAAAAACAGGAAGAATAACATACAAGAATCGAAGTTGAAATTTGACGTAAGAAATCACAAATGGAGAATATAACAAGCAACAAAACAAAAAAAAAATTAATTTAGTTAAGAGAAAGTTGATCGCAAACCCTCGTCTTCTGCTGGAAGCACAGCCAATGTTCTCACTTTTCAGAATGGCTCTCGTCTCCCAGTTCAAGAAACTGACTAGTGAAGTATCACGCAAAAGCAAGTGATTGCTTGTATTTGATTAATATTAATTAAATTAATTTTGAACCATGAATTTGGGTACTTTTATATTTTGTGCTCAAACTTTAAAACTTAAAGAATTTTTTTTTTTTTTTTTTTTTTTTTAAATTGGTACCTAATATAATTTTTTTTTTGTTTTTTGATTGGGAAGAAACAAAACGACAACTAGTCAGGGCTCATCTCTATTCTCCGCCTGAATACAATCAACTACCTCATCCAGCGGGTTATTCCAATGCCAGCAGCCTGGTGAGGGCTGGCTGTCTGAGGACAGGTTAAGGCAGGGCAAGGCAGGGCCTGCTGGGCTTGCTTCTCATGAGATTGGGTGAGGGCACTTGACTTGGATGGACAATTTTAGTAGAATAGAATTCTAATTCAACTTAGGGGTTGACCGGTCTTCTCAACCTAAGCCTAATCTAATGACTCTGATTAGTCGGATATTCTTTTTTTTTTTAAAAGTGGAGCAAAGGCATATGCAAGTAATTACTATAGGCTCATCTCTATTCTCCGCCTGAATACAATCAACTACCTCATCCGGCGGGTTATTCCAGTACGTGATACGCTCTCTGATCTCGTGACCCAAATTGGCCAATAAATCAGCACACGAATTTCGCCCTCTTCAAGATAATTAATGAATGTTATCATGTTTGGTGCTTGCTAATTTTGTAGTTATAAAAGCCCAAACCAAAAATATGTTATGTTCAAATGCTCACTACTCATTAGATGAAAACATAATTTTCACACCAAGTGGTCATTCTATATAAAATAGTAAACAAGATACAAAATTAGGTGGTTATAATAGATAACAAAAAGTTAGCCATTGAAAACCACCATTTCCAACAGTTTGCACTTTGCACTGTTAGATGAACTAGTTATCCTATAGGCTTAATTACATTTGGACCCCTTGGTGTGTTATATTGCAAGTTGAGACCCTATTTAGTTTCCTCTTTATTATCAAGCATCAGAATCAGATATAGAAAGTATCAAGAATTCTTAAAGATGAAGAAAGCCAAGTGATTGTAAATTCAAGCATGAAACACTGTTTAAGCTTTAAAGCCAAGTCATAATGTACGTCTAGGATAAGAAAAACAACTCTCTCCTCAGTGTACAACGGCTTGCACAGTAATTTCGGCTTCTACAATGCAACGGTCTTTAAAGACAAAGCCTTTATTGGGGTCACGCATATCAGAAACCGGTATGAAAACATTTCGTCCCCAACTTTTCCCAGGCAGAAACCATTTAGAGCCTGCAAGAGGAAAACTATAGTATTTCAAGGGAAATTCTGAGCAAAACGGACATCAATTAGGTGGTCTGGAATTATACACTTCACAAAGTTATAGATACATATTCACTTGACAGAGTTAATGGTAAATCAATAAATAAAACTAGCTAGAACTTACCGACTACAGATTGGTGTTGATCATTGAGCTGGTTTTTGATACGCATGTGAAAGTCTGCTTTCACTTTCTCACGAGACTTCGAATCAACGTGCAATAAGTACATCGAGACACTCTGGCCTTCTTGGCCTCGGTCTCCATTTGGATGTAACTCAATCTTCCTAAGTTTGCCAGAAAAAAGATAATTGAAGAAAAGTTAACAGATACATAGCAGGGCATGACAAATATATAATGAAGACCACAACTACAGCCAAAGGGAGAGCAGGATTAAATTTTTAAAATGTATGAAACACACTTCTTGAATTTTTGGATACAAAATTTGAAGTTTAAGAGAATTTACTGAGTAGAGGCCACTGCCCCTTCCAGACCCCCACCCCCGACTACAAAAAACCATTTTGGATATAATAATACCATTTGTGATCTCCAGCAGTGAATTCTTCGGAATACCAAACTCGTCCCAATTTGGAGAAGTCTGCAATCGTCCAATCACGCTTATATGGATGAATGGCTTTCAGCATTGATACACGCTCAAAGACTCATTGGGGCTTTATGACAGAAACTCCAGCTCCAAACACAAAATTGTCATCAAC
This sequence comes from Verbena officinalis, assembly GCA_958496215.1. NCBI lineage: Eukaryota > Viridiplantae > Streptophyta > Magnoliopsida > Lamiales > Verbenaceae > Verbena > Verbena officinalis. The sequence continues at coordinate 8,181,354 of OY292385.1, forward strand.
AAGAAATCCATTACCGGGAGCCCTCAAACTTTCTTTGGAGATTAATTTGGAAAAACCCCATTCGGATTTCATTGCATGAAATCTCCGTGTTTTACCTTGAAAACAAAGATAATTGTCTAAAATCTGATTATACATAAAAATACTGAAATTGGCATTAACTTCCCAACCCATAGGCATAGAACTGTGCTTAACAATGGCCAAGTATACAGAAATGCGGTTGTCTTCATTTTCAGTCTTGATCGATCCATCAAAATGGATTATCAGTCTCCTGTCCAAATGCAACATATCAGGGCTAAAATTTCCTTGGTCAGAAGATTGTATTAAGAGAAACGGATACATAATGCAATCAATCAGTCTAGTTTGTCCCATTTCAAGTAGTACTGTGAGAAAAGGCCAGAAATTGTTTTTTCGCGGCACTAAGAGTTTCTTCGTAAATGCTGATACGATCCACAGTGAATTTTTCCTGCATATAAGCACACTACATTATGCTTTTATGAGCCATTTCATAAGGACCCAACTCATTTTAAATGGCTTCTTGAACATATACTTAAAGTCCTACTTAAGTGTGACCATTTTTATAAAGTTGATTGCTTCACGTTAAGCAACCCAAAGAGTATAAAATTTTCATAAATCATCATATTAGTAGCAGGAACCAAAATAAGAGAGAGGCAGAGACAAAAATAAATAATATATTGAAAATTTCCTCTCTTAAACGGCTTATACTGAAGAGATTAAAAATCTAGTATCAAGGTTAAGTAGCCGTTAAACACATACCATTTGTAGTCTCCGGCCTCAAAATCTCTTGATTCATACTTGTCAATCCCGCGCTCCAAAAGTAAGGAAAAAGATTCGATTTTTATCAGCAAATGTGCAGGCGAAGCGTCTCTTGTTTCCATAGTAACAACTGCCATTTTCCAAACAGGAACAAAACCCAGAAGAATATAAAACTAAAGATTCAGAGAATGCAACTTTATGCTAAAAGAAGGAATAGAAAACTAAAGATTCAGCAGCTGAAAATAAACTAAGGGACATGGGCTCCTGTAATTTTGTTAAAAGAAACTTGACAAACCCTCTTCATTCGGTGGAAGCTCAGCCATTTTTCCAGCCCCAAAAACCCCGGCAGATGTTTCTGCTCTGGTTTTTCTTTTCATCCGAAACACTTTATATATTTGGAATCAAAATCGGGGTTCGCTATATACGTTGGAATAAGAACCTTAGAAGGATATATTTCAACTTTAGTTGGAAGTTTGAACTTTGAAGGTCAACAGAGTCTTAATAGTTAATAGTGACATATATTTATTTTTTCGCTTTAGTTGCTTACAAATTTCAAAATTAATAAATTATGCATCATTAAAAATAATTGCAAAAAATGTTGTACAAAGTTGGCATTTAAGGCAAAGGTCGTATTTTTTAAAACTGGTTTTTATTCCTGACAACATTGCTTCTGTATTAGGCCATTAATAAATTATAATCCATCTAAATGAAAACCATGATCTTCTAAAAATTCTATAGTACCCTATCATGTCCAACACCGAGTCCTGTCAGAAACTTCTGTAGTACAAAATATTGAAAAAAATTAATGTCGTTATGTCCGTATCAAATGAAGACACTTTCTCAAATGTAGAGTGGCTGTAAATTAGAGGGTAAATGGGTAATAAAAAATAATATAAGTGAAACTTAGTTTCCGTTGATTCGTTCATGAGTTGCCAAAACATACCTCCCATTGGGATTAATTATTGAGCATGAACACGCATTAGAATCAGAATTATAATCATTTCTAACGATGAAGAAAGCTAAGTCATTGAACTCAACTACTCAAGCATAACACACTGCTTCCACCAGCAATTTTCCAAGTAAAATTTTCATAATGTACTTAGAACATAACAAAAATACTAATCCAATTAATTGGTTAGGATTCATCTCGTACAACAAGTTTAACAGAAATTTCAATTTCTACACAGCAGCAGTTTTTAACGAGTAAGCCTTTATTGGGGTCACGCATATCCGAAAGCGGTATGAATGCAGGCCATCCCCAACTAGAATCTGATGAAGACGTAAACCAATGGGTCGCTGCAAGAGGGAAAATGATACATTTTTACCAGTAGACAAATCAGGATCGAAGAAATTCACTCATAAAAAGTCTGCAATAAAACTGAATATTTTTCCATTGATGCTAATTATATTATTCATCATAAATATGAGAAATCAAAGTCAAGTTTATGTGATGATGTTCTTCATATACTGGTTATATGTCCATTATATGTGACCTTTTGTAAAAGCACTAGGAAAAAGACCTACATTATTCACTAAATAATAAATATAATAAGAAATAAAACTACAACTTACTGTCTTGAGAGTGATGTTGATCATTGAGCTGATTTTTGATCCGCAGGCAATAGCCTGCTTTCACTTTCTCATGATTCCGATCAACAAGTTTTAGAAACATCGAGACACTTCGGCCCTTTTCCTCTTGCTCTCCATTTGGATATAGTATAAACATCCTAAGTTTGCAAAGAAAAATTGCACCAAATGAGAAGAAATAAATTTCACTAGGGGCTATTTACAATTGAGATTTAAAAAAAAAAATAGATACCATTTTTTATTTCCAGCAGTGAATTCTTCAGAATTCCAAACTTCTCCCAGTTTAGAGAACTCAGAAATCTTCCATTCACGCTTATATGGATGAATGGCTTTCATCACTGATACACGTTCAATGATTTGTTTCATTGGAGTTTAATTGCATGAAAACGCCGCATTTTACCTTGAAAACAAAGATAATTGTCTAGGATCTGATTATAGAGAAATATGCTAAAAGTGGCATTAACCTCCCAACCCACAGTCATAGAGCTACTCTTGACAATGGCCAGGTATACAGAAATGTGGCTGTCTCCATTTTCGCTCTTGATCAATCCATCAGGACGGATTATCAATCTCCTGTCCAAAGGCAACATATTACGGCTACAATTTCCCCTGGTTTTTTAAGAATTTCATTCAGGAAAACAAATACATAATGTAATCAATCAATAGTAGTGTGTATCGGAAACAGGGGACAAGAAATTGTTTTTCACGTAGTTTTTTCTCTGCTGATACCACCCGTAGTGAATTTTTGGGGGAAATTCAAGTTATTCAGAGTGCAAAGCACGCTATAGGGACAAGGCCTCCCGGGGCTATAGGTGCTTTTTGATAATGAGCACAAAACCTGACTACATTATGCTATTGTGAGTCATTTCATGATCATGACCAACTCATTTCAAGTAGTTTCGTGAGCATACACTTAAACTCTTACTTAAGTGTGCCCATAATTATATAGTCAAGCAACCCAAAGGGTACAAAAATTTCAGAAAACACCATAAATCATCATATAACATAAGAAACATTAACAAGTACTCCTGTTTTCATCGGGTTATACTTGCAGAAGAAATGGTCGGAGTCGCAAAACGAGAAGTTAGAGATTAAAAATCTAGCTAGTATCAAGATTAAGTGGCCGATCAACACATACCATTTGTAGTCTCCAGCCTCAAAATCTCTTGACTCATACTTCTCAATCCCGCTCTCCGAAAGTGAGGAAAAAGATTCGATTTTTATCAGCAAGTGTGCAGGCGAAGCGTCCCTTGTTTCCATAGTAAAATCTGGCATTTCCAAAAAGGAACAAAACGCAGAAGTGAAACATACGAACCAAAAGATTCAGAGGTTTGCAAATTTACCCTAAAAAGAAGAATATAATCGCACTACATAACAAACAAATTTCTAAAGATTCGGCTAAAACATAAACTAAGGGACATGGGCTCTTGTAATTTAGTTAAGAGAAACTTTGACAAACCCTCTTCATCCGGTCGAACCTCAGCCATTTTTCCAGCCCTGAAAACCTCGGCAGACCGCAGATGTTTTTGCTCTGGTTTTTCTTTTCATTTGAAACACTTTGATATGTTTGGCATCAATATCGGGGTTCACTATTTACGTTGGAAAAAGGTGATATTTGATATTTCAACTTTAGTTCGAAGTCTGAAGGTCAATGGACTCTTGTGTTTATTCCAAGGAGATTTAATTAATTTTAACGTTAATTCTTTCTTGATATTGAAAAGGAAAGTAAGGGTAAACTTTTCAAAAAATCCTAAAATAAATATGGAGGAGGTAGTGAGCTTTTTTTGAGAAAAAAAAAAAGAGAGATCTCCAGTTCAATTTGATCGACATAGGATTTTGAATATCTTTAGCTCATTTACACCAAAAAAAATAATATATCTTTAGCTCATACTTTCTGTTTTAATACTCTTGATAGCTCATCGTACACAATAATTAGTATACCTTTCATACACTCATTGAAAAAAATATTATGTAAATTTTCCATATCTATTTTTACATATTCAATAAATAGAAGATGAATAGCAATGTTTTCAAACCCGGACCGGGGATAGAACCGGTAGCCTTACTGGTTACTGGTTTGATCGGTTCAACCGGTTCAACCACCAGTTCAACCGGATATGATGTCATAATAAAAAAATAATTTATATTTAATTATGTATATATAAAAAAAATTTAAAATCCCAATTCACAATTAGTTATTGTAAAATGTTTAAATCCGCATGTAAAGTTGTTCAAGAATAACCGCAATTGAAAAGCACCCACAATTAAATGATTGAATGTCATCTTCGGCTAAAATGCGTGCCGTATTAGGTTCACTTAAGTTCCATGTCATGTACTCCAGGTGTAAAAATAATAATAATAAACGTGTAATTATGTTTTTGGAGGAAAAACTTAATATGTAACTTTATTTTTCCTCCAAAATCCTAAAATATCTCTACTTTATAATATAGAATTACTAAATTATTTCCATCTCCTTTTTCATTTTCTTGTACCTTCCTCAAGACAAAAGAGGAATTCGGTGAGTAAAGGATGGACCAAAATTGCACAAATTAGTTAATTACATGATTGAAATTGCATCTTGAAAAAACTTGATACCTAAATTGCTACAAGTCGATAGTTACAAGACCAAAATTGTACAAATTGGTTGGTTGATTACAGGACTAAAATTACAACTTGAAAAACCTTGGTACCTAAATTACTACATGTCAATAGTTACAGGACCAAAATTACAAATTGGCCTATTTAATATATGTGGATGATTTTTATCTCATTCCTTATGTATATATCTATCATTAGTTTGGTTCTTGTAGAAAAATGCACTTATAATAAGACTTATGTTGTTGATTAACCATATTGCTGTCTAGTCTTTGCCTCTTTGGGTTGCCTATAGAAGGAAGCAAGCAAAATTTGGCACATTGTGGTTGTTGAGCAGACATATGTAGAACTTTAAGGGATTGTTTTTTTTCAATAAGCCACTAAAAAGATTCATCATTATGAAGTGACTTACAAGAGCATAATGAAGTTAGATTTGTGCTTATAAGCATAATGTTTTCACAGTACTGCTCGAAACAAATAAACTCATATTGATTGATTACATTATGTATCAGTGCTATTTTAGCTTCGAGAAATGGAATTCTGTTGCACTAATATGGTGTGTTCTTACAGGAGACCCGTAATTCATCCAAATGGACCGATCAATGAAGAAGAAGAAGACACCCATATTTCAGTGTACCTGACCATTGTTAAGACTGATACTATGCCAATGGATTGGGAGGTTAATGCCATTTTCAGGATATTTCTATATAACCAGATCTCAGATATTTATATTTGTTTTCAAGGTAAAATGCGGCGTTTTCGTCCATTCCAATCCCAATGGGGTTTCTCCAAATTAATCTCCAAGGAAAGTTTGAGAGCTCCATGTAATGGATTCCTTGTCGATGACAACTGTGTTTTTGGAGCTGAAGTGTTAATCATGAATAAAAGCGACGAGTTATTGAAAATGTGTTATTGTGAAAAAATACCGAACCATATAAGCGTGAATGGAAGATTTCAGGTTTCTCCGAATTGGATGAAGATTGGTATTCTGAAGAATTCACTGTTGGAGACCAGAATTGATATATTTTTATCGCAATTTTATGTTTTGGTTGTGTCTTACATTGTTGAGCCCCTATATTACTCTTTCAACCTTTCTGTGCAAATTTTCTTGTCAAATTTAGGAAGCTTTTGCTACATCCAGATGGAGATGAAAGTGAAGTTGGCCGAAGTGTCTCCATATGTTTGATATGTGTTAGCTCCGAAAGCTTTGCTCCTCATGAAAAAGTGAAGGCAGATTATCGCATTCGTATAGAAAACCAGCTCAATGATAAGCAGTACATGTCTGGAAAGTGTAAGTTCTAGTTCTATTTATTATTTTATCTAGTGATTTGACTTTACTTTTTCTGGGACGTGTTCTTTTACTTTTTGCTTTTTTTTTTTTTTAAACACACGCACACAATTCGATCTTTGTTATTACAAGGAATCGAACCCAGACCTCTTATATCTGGTGCGAGTCAAATCTCAATGTTTGTGTTCTTTTACTAATTCAAAAGCTTTTTACATTAGTAATGTATGCTTTATCTTTATTTCCTTCAACTTTTTCTCGTCAAAGTCCAAGGTCAAGCATTGCATCAATGAACTGAAAGCATTCACATTGATCAGTAGTTAAATATATTAAAATCTGCTGTTTTCACTGACAAGCTACATGTTCCCTCCGGCAGTGTCTCATTGGTTTACATGTTCTTCACTTGGATGGGGATATCATGCGTTCATACCACTCTCTAAGCTCCGTGACCCTAATAATGGCTTTATCGTGAAAGACTGCTGCATTGTAGAAGTAGAATTATCTGTGCAAGCTATTGTGCGCGATGCAATCTTACCTGAACGGAGTGATACTTAGGCATGTCAATTTTTGGAGAATTGCTGGCGGAAGCAGCGTGTGAAATGTGAATTCAGTGACCCCTATATGTTTTTGAGTGATCCCTATATGTTTTTGATACTTTCTGTATTTGATTCTGATGCTTTTGTCATGCTCCATGAGAGTAACTTTTGGCCAACTCAGGAAGGAAACTAAACTACTACATATCTATAATCTATTCACCTTACAGCACTTTGTATCTCCATCTAAATTTATACACCATTTTATATGTGTTTTTTGTTGTAATCGAATTACTTTGCCCCGCTTTACTTTTGTAGATTTTCTTCGCATACATTACAAAAGCTAAATCAAATAACACAACCTGGAACCTAAAGCATCTAAACTATATGTTGTCCAAAATTCCAAATCACATATAGAAGAATGAACTTACAGAATACGCGAACTGAGATTGATCAACCCGAATAAGGACAATGGAAAAGAGGAAATGCATTGTGTTGATTTTATTTTAATCAATTTCAAGATTCTAATTTTCTTCCATTTGCTATCAAATTCTTCTTGATTTTTAATTTCCAGTAGCATTTTGCTGTGTTTGAAACTTGGTGTAGGAGTCTTGGGTTTGTTTAGATGGTGGCGTAATTGCAAATTAAATTTTCCTTTATCTATACTATATAAGAAGGGAAGAGCCTTTACACACTCAAAAAGTGACGGTTTTTGATACCACCATACCAAATTTTGATGTACCTAAAAATTAATGAGCATGATGAAGAATGAGAATCAAATATAGCAAGTAACAAAAGCTAAGTCTCTGAATCAGCATAACAGAGCTTCCAGCATCAAATCCTCCAAGTAAAACATGCCTAATATTCACATATAATACTCCAATTAGATTAGAATGCCTCAAGTACAACAGCTTGCACAGAAAGTTCTATTTCTACAAAGCAGCAGTCTTTGACAATAAAGCCTTTGCTGGGGTCACACAAATCCGCAATCTTCATAAACTTAGCCCATCCCTGATTGGTTGAAGAAGACGTAAACCAATGAGACACTGCAAGAGTGAAATGTCGTGCTTCAGCTTTCAAGTGAGATTTCAAGCAAATAAATAGAAGGGTCAATTACGAATACTCTGAGGTTTACGCCATTTACGAAAAATACCCTGAAATCTTGAAACATTAAGAAAATTATCCCGAGGTTTGCAAACCATAACAAATATCCCCTAAAACTAACCGAAAGTCGTTGACTCGGGATGGTTTTTGTAAATTTTCAAGGTTTGAATGTGTTTTTCGTAATTATCTGTAAATAAAATGAAAAGAAGACATCTTCAATAAATAAATAGAAAAAAGACATTCCACAACACGTAATACTGTAACTTAAAATCACTAGATAAATAATAATAAGTAAACAGAACTTACAGTTACGGAACTGCTGCTTGTCACCATACTGGCTTTTGATGCGAAAACAAAAATCTGCTTTCACTTTTTTATGAGGACCAAAGCTATTCCAACCAGCCGACTCAAGAAATACAGAGACATTTCCGCCCTCTTACTCCCTATATCCATTTGGATATAGCTCAACTTGCCTAAGTTTGACATAAAAAAATATATAAAGAAGTATTGCAAAAAGTTAAGGAAAGAAAAGTTTGGATAGAAAGATACCATTTCTGATCTTCAACAATGAATTCTTCAGACATCCAAACTTTTCCCAATTTGGAGAAATCTGAGATCTTCCATTCACGCTCGTATGGATTACGGACTTTCAGCACATTTACACGCTCAATAACTCGTTGGCTTTTCTTCACGACATAAACTTCAGCTCCAAACACACAGGTGTCATCAACAAGGAATCCGTTACCTGGAGCGCTCAAACTTTCCGTGGAGATTAATTTGGAGAAACCCCATTCAGATTTCAGTGCATGAAAGCGACACATTTTACCTTGAAAACAAAGATAGTTGTCGAGGATTTTATTATACAGAAAAATGCTGAAAATGGCATTAATCTCCCAATCCCCAGGCATGGTACTCGTCTTAACAATGTTCAAGTACACTGAAATGTGTTTGTCCTCGTAGTTTTCACTCTTGATTAGTCCATTGGGATAGATTATGAGTCTCCTATAAAAATAGGACATATTAGTGCAACAGAATTTCGTTTTAGATTAATTACATTTCCCTTTCAACTAATAAGACTAATTACAATGCGCATCATATATTCATGAAATACATATTCAATAAAGACCATGGACAGAGATAACCAACACACTCTTAAAAATGCTAAACTTTTGCATGAGTTTCACTTGCTAAATTTACAACAATTCAAATTTAGGCCCAAAAGATGGCAGAAATATTAATATTTGGTATTAATTTTCGAGGCGGTTGACCAATACATACCATTTGTAATCTCCAGCCTCAAATTCTCCGGACTCATATTTCTGAATCCCTTACTCCGAAAGTAATGAAAAAGATTCAATCTTGATCAGCAAGTGCGCAGGGGAAGCCTCTCTAGTTTCCATAGTAAATTCTGGCAAGTTTTATATTTTTTGAAAGGTCAAACAAAAAGGAACAAACCCAGAAAAAGAACACAGGGAACAGAGGAAACCAAAACATTACGAGCTTGAAAACTAATGAAAAATAAATAAATAACAAACGCAGATTATAACTAAAGATTAGCTTAAATTAAACTAAACATATGGGTTCTTAAGAGTATTTTATTTTGAAGAACTTGACAAACCCTCGTTGTTCCCTTGAAGCTCAGCCATCGTTCCCGCCGGAAGACCTCCACAGATGTTTTTCTCTGTTTTTTTCGTTTGTTTTGAGACACTTTGATATGTTTGGCATCAAAGTCGGGATTCGCTATTTAGTTGGAAGTTTAAACGTTAATGGACTCTTTAATTTTTTATTTTTTTTTGTTAATGGACTCTTTAATTTTTTATTTTTTTTTGTTAATGGACTCTTTAGTTTTCTCTGAAGATCAATAATTATTTTTAAATTTTTGAGAAAGTTCCCGTCTGGAATATATTTGTTTAAATTCATATGTAATACGACGAAAGTTAAATCAATATAGGAAAATTAAATCATGACGATAATTTGTACACTTTTTATTTAATAAATATTTATTGTTTTTTTTTTTATTAAAATTGTTTTGATGATGATAAAAACTTAAAACTCTACTGGCATTGGGAGGTTCTTAATTATTTTCCATTGACCATAGTGATATTCACAGGGTTAAACCGAGAAGGTTGGTACAAACTCAATACGATGGTAGTGTTTTCACCATTTCTCACTCGGCAGCTTCAGAAGTAGTTCTTATGAAGGAAGGTGGATTTTGGGTTTCTCTCGACATCTCTGGGATGTTTCTATCATAGTCGCCGAGCTCCTTGATCTTAGAGATGGTCTTCAACTGGCTTGGGAAAGTAGAATCCAACGCCTGGAGGTTGAGATTGACTCGCAAGTTGTGGTTTCTCTTATCGAGTTTGTGGATATTTCTCTCCATCCGTTATGAAATATCATAGCAGATTGTCGTGATTTGTTTAGACTTCCTTAGTTTATTAAGTTTAGTCATGTTATTAGAAGTCGGAATTTGTGCGCCGACTTCCTAGTTAAGATGGGACACGAGCTTGGTAGTGAATGCTCGATTTGGCCTGAACCCCCGTTAGGGGTTCTTGATATTGTAAACGTGGATCGTATTAGCCAATAATATTAGTTCTTTTTCTGACAAAAAAATAAAATAAAACACAGTGATATTCACATAATAATTAAAAATATTTATAACTTAGAATATTATAATTTAACATATTATTAATTACATTTATTTTTATTTCATTTAATGAATTGTTAATGGGAATGAAAATGCCAAATGGATTGTGGAATTGGTTTAGGATGTATTGAAATTTGAAATTGAGGGACAACTTTTGAAAGTTACGGAACCAAAGTTGGATTTTTCCCACGATTCTCAAGATTCCCACATAAATAGCGGAATATCAAAATCGAGAGTGGGGACTGGAACAAAGAACAATGGCTGTACTTTCCGGCGGACGTAGAGGGTTTGTGATCAAGTTTTTCTTTCAGATATTTAAATTTTATTTTTTTGGTTTGGTTTCAGCTATCTAAATACAGGAATCAGTGTTCCTTATATTTTCAGCCGAATCTTTAGTTTATTGATTGCATAAATTCTGGGGTTGCATAAGAGTCCTTTGTCGATCAGACTTCCAAATTCCAACTAAAAACGTTGTTCCGCTTCTTATCGTTCCAACATAAATAGCACAACACGGTTTGAAACTTGAAATCAAAATTCAAAACACACACAAAATTTCAGCCGAGGTCGGCGGAACGAACACACAGCCGTACGAGGATCTCTCCTAAGAACAATGGCTGTGGTTGGGGCGGACGAAGAGGGTTTGTTATAATGTTTCTTTCAACTAAAATTTCAATTTCAATAACCAATATTCCTTACTCGATAAGAGGAATTTTTAGTTTTCCTGATTGTTTTAAATTCTGGGTTTGTAATTTCAATGTTTTAACTTTTAATATCTTGTATTGGGTTTTTACTTCTGGGTCTTGTTTTGTTTTGTCCTTTTCGTTGAAAAATTTTCCAGACTTTAGAATTGAAACAAGAGAAGCTTCACCTGCACACTTGCTGATCAAGATTGAATCTTTTTCCTTACTTTCGAAGCACGGGATTGAGAAGTATGAATCAAGGGAATTCACAGCCGGTGACTACAAATGGTATTTATATTTAATATATGTAACCGTATGTGGATGATTTCTAGCTCTGGCTCTATATGTCTTTCACTGTTTTGGTTCTTGCTGCTAAATGCCCTTTTAGTATGATATATCCTGTTTATTAACCTATTTCTCTAGTCTTTGGGTAATTGGGTTGCCTAATAGGAAGCAAATATTGTTCAAGAAGCTATGTAAAAGGAGTTTGGTCATTATAAAATGTCTAAATTCTAATAACTGCATAATATTTTCAGATTTCGTGCTTATATATCATGGGGGCAAAATTCGCGAGTCGCGGCTGGATTGTATCAGATTCAGAAAAAGCACTAATATGTTTTTCTTCTACAGGAAACTCGTTATCCATCCTAATGGAACAATGGAGAGTGGAAACGAAGACGACCATATTTCCGTGTACTGGACCATTGTTAAGACTGATAATATGCCTATGGATTGGGAGGTTAATGCTATTTGTAGCATATTTCTGCATAACCAGATCTTAGACAATTATATTTGTTTTCAAGGTAAAATGAGGCGCTTTCATGCAATGAAAACTCAATGGGGTTTTTCCAAATTAATTTCCAAAGAAAGTTTGAGAGCTCCAGGTAATGGATTTCTTGTCGATGACAACTGTGTGTTTGGAGCTGAAGTTGCTATCCTACAAAAAAGCCAACGAGTTATTGAGTGTATGTCGTTGTTAAACACCACATATCCACGTAAGCTTGATTGGAGGATTTCAGAGTACTCAAAATTGCAAGAAGTTTGGAGTTCAGAAGAATTCAATGCTGGGGATCACAAATGGTATATTTTTTTATTGTTGTAGTTGTGTTCCTATTCTTTTTAGCTCCCATTAATGCTTTGAATTTTTCTTTTGCCTTGTGTGCAAATTTTCTTGGCAAAATTAGGATGATTCAGCTATATCCAAATGGACGTGGAAAACGCGAGGGCTATGTCTCCATCTCTCTGTCTTGCATTACTTCCGAAAGCTTAGCTCCTCATGAAAAAGTGAAGGCAGATTATTGCATCCTTATCAGAAACCAGCTCAATAGAAACCAACACTCTATAGCTTGTAAGTTCGTAATTTTATTTATTTATTTCATATGGACATTTAATGACAGTTACAAAGTAGTTGATGAATAAAAGATTTATCGACATTTAGTTCCTCATTTTAGTATTTTTTTTCTCACAAAGCCAAGGTTCGAACATAGCAAAAAAAGTAGGGCGACTTACATTTATTATGTCTGAAGTTTGGCGAAATTACTAAAATTAACTTAAAGCATTCACATGGGTGAGGGTAGTTTAAATCTATTAGAATGTGCCATTTTCTGAACAATTTGTATTTCCTCTTGTAGTGGATTCTGACTGGTTTGAGTCTTCTCCATCCGGGCGGTCCGGCTTTACATTTTCTTCATTCATAGGGATTTCTGATATGCTTGACCCTAAAAAGGGCTTTGTTGTTGAAGACTGCTGCATTGTGGAAGTAGAAATTTCTGTGCGAGCTGTTGTACGGGTTTGAGTGAAAAAAAAATGATCTTCTATTTACATTATGAAAGTTAGGCTTGTAACTGGAGAATGCTGGTGGAATTTAAGCAGCGTGATTGCTGAAATTCAATGACTAAGCTTTTGTGAAGCTGTGATTTGTGAATTACATAGAACAGTGATTCCTAATGGAAAGTAACTTTTGGCAACTCATGGAGGAAACTAATCTTCTACAGATATTTTGAATTCTCTATTGAAATTTACATTAGTTTCATTTATATTCTGTTTTAGATTTATGCTGGTTGTCAAGTGACATGCATCTCTTGTTTGTTTAAGAAAATATTTTCGCATATATATTTCTAGTACGAAATTGAAGATAGAGTGCAATGAATTGAGCTATTTTTGGGAGAGACAAAGTGCTGTTCTGAAATACAAAGATATATTTATATAGAGACAGTCAGACGGACAAAACAAATAATCAACGTAATGCTACAAATATTAGATATATTAGCAACCCTTATGTCTAAAAATGTTAAAACTTCCAATTCGATTTATGAGTTTCACACTTTCACTTGCTACATTTCCAAGAAACGAAATTTAGACGCAAACGATCTAGTCCCTAATCTATGAAATATGGATATGGATATGGAAACACGGACACAACACAGAGACACAGACACAATATAATTTTTTTTCGATAATTTACATTAAAAAAGTGTCCCACACGGTACACCACATAATAGAATTTTTGAAAGTATCTTGATTGATGTTTTTTCTATGATGGACTCTTCGTTTATCTTAATATTAGTTTTTTTTCCTTAATATATATGTAAAGCAGTGAGAATTGAATAATTGATGAAACCTATAGGAATTAAAATTGATAAACCAATTCCTAATTTAACATATATATTTGTTGAGAAAATTCGCCGGAGTAACTCAAAAATCAGTATTTAAAAAAAAAATCACCAGAAAATGACATAAAAATATTTCATTAATATTTTATTTATTTAATATAAAACTTTCAATAGTTAATATCCCTAAACAAAAGGCTATTTATATGCAAAAGGCTATTTATTTATATATTAGATTATAGACCTTAACAGAAGAAATATTAGATTCTAGTTGATTATTGATACGAGGTTATCGGACTACCATAGTTGGAGAATCTCTCCCAAGCACAATGGCTGTGCTTTCTGCTGACGACGAGGGTTTTTCAATAATTTAAGTTGCATTTTTTTTAATTATAAACTTTTACCTTCAGACTCTTTTGGTTTCAAATGTTCGTACTTCTGGGTTTTGATCTTTTTCGAAAAAATTGTCAAGGTTTACCATGGAAACAAGAGACGCTTCGCCTGCACACCTGTTGATAAAGATTGGGACTTTTTCCTTACTTACGAAGAATGGGATTGAGAAATATGAATCAAGGAAATTTGTGGCTGGAGACTACACATGGTATGTTGATTATTTTTGTCTCTATATATCTTCCACATTAAATTAAATTCAAAGTGTACTGTGATGTATCTTGTAATTAACCATATTGAGATATTTTCGGAAATATTTTTACCAAAATACTACTTGAAACATAATAAACTAGATCATATGTTTAATTCTTATAATAATATGGAATGTTGGCTACTCATATGTTGTATTTGTACAGGAGACTCATAATACATCCCAATGGACTGATCAAGAGTGAAGATGAAAATGATCATATCTCTGTCTACTTGACCATTGTTGAGACTGGTTCTCTGCCAGTAGGTTGGGAGGTTAATGCTATTTTCAACATTTTTCTGTATAATCAAATCTTAGACAATTATCTTTGTTTTCGAGGTAATTCGTAAATCTTCTTGGGTTGTTACTTGTTATTGGTACTATAAAGTTGGAGTTGCTTTCTAATTAATCTGTTTTTAATAAATTGAGGACAGGAAAAATGCGGCGGTTCCATGCAATGAAGTCCGAATGGGGTTTTTCCAAATTAATCTCTAAAGAAAGTTTGAGAGATCCAGGTAACGGATTCCTTGTTAATGATAACTGTGTCTTTGGAGCTGAAGTTTTTGTCATAAAAAACGAACGAGTCACTGAGCACGTAGACGTGCGGGAAATCAGTTATCCATATAAGCGTGATTGGAAGATTTCAGAGTTCTCAAAATTGGGAAAAGTTTGGACTTCAGAAAATTTCACTGCTCATGATCACCAATGGTATGTTATAATCCCAATTGTAAGCTGTATTTGTGGATCTATATTATTAGCCCCTACCATGATTATGTTAATTTATTTTTCCCAATTAGTACAATTTTTTTCCGCAAACACAGGAACATTAAACTATATCCAAATGGAAACAACGGCTATGTGGGTCGGAATGTCTCCATGTATTTGGAGCTTGTTGGTGCGAAGAACTTTGCTTCTCATGAGAAAGTGAAAGCTCATTATCACTTGCGTATCAAAAACCAGCTTAATGATCAATTGGAAGTGGTAAGTTTTAGTTTTATTTATTATTTTCTCTTGTGATTTGATGTTATAACTTAGCTTTTTTTGATATATTATTTTGCATAAGGTCACTTATTCTGGAACAGATATGTGGTATCTGTTAACTTGCACATATAACCAGAGTATCTAACAAACATCTTTGTGTACATTTGATTTTGATTTTTGACTATGCATAATTATGATATAATAAGCATCAAACAATAAATTTTAAAACCTTTTATTGTAATTATGCAAGTATGTTTGTTTATGAATGGAATTTCTCTAGCAAAAATGGCTTGTCATCTCGGGCTGAGGTCCTGAGTTCTGACGAAGCAGCATAGATAACTTCGTCCAGAGGTAAGATTTAATACAGGTAACTGAAAAAGAGAGCATTTAGCTAAACTTTTATTAGTTCTCTCAAATATTTATGATGAATACGTTTAGAAAATTGCATAATTTTCACTTATAATAAAGATTTTTTTTCATCGCAAGTATATATTTGTTTCGTTATGAAGTGAATTTTCTCATATATCTTCTGGCACTCTGCCTGAAATGTCCATGTTTTGCTGAGAATACCACTAGAAATTTCACTATAATATTGTCCCTCTTGCAGTGACGCATTGGTATACATCTTCTTCATGTGATATGCGGTCAATTCATGCGTGACCCCAACAAAGGCTTTGTCTTTAAAGACTGTTGCATTGTAGAAGTCGAAATTTCTGTGCAAGCCGTTGTACGCGATGAACGGTGACCTAACCAGAGTAATAGTTTTCTTATGATTTACATGCATTATGAATATTAGTTCTTTTTTTTTTTTTTTAATTGAAATAAAAATTATTACTTAGCAGGAGGAAGAAAGGTCGCCATCTCTTCTTCCTTCTCATCCAGCCAAATAAAAAACCCTTGAGGTTAGGTCTTTTTTTTAAAAAAAAACCTGAAACCTTGAAACAATACGAATATCCTGTCAACGATTTTTCGTTAATTTTACAGGATATTCATAATGTTTTGCAAATCTCAATGTAATTTTCATAATGTTTCAAGGTTTTAGGGAGTTATTTGATAACGGCATAAACCTGGATCCTCGTAAGTGGCCCTTGGTTTCCTTGATGAGTTTGCGAGGTACATTGCTCATGACTCACGAGCATGATGAAGAATGTGGATTAGATAATAGAATTAACAAGAATCACTGATATTTATATATATACTTCACATTACCACGAAAGCTAATTCACTGAATTCAGCAAACACACTGCGTCCAGCAGTAACTCTCCAAGTGAAACATGTCTAATAGTCTAATATTCAAAAGTAGAAGATAAGATGACTGTTACTTCAATTAGGTCAGGATGCATCACTTACAACAGCTTGCACGGAAACTTCTACTTCTATAAAGCAACAATCTTTAACAATAAAGCCTTTACTCGTATCACGCATATCAGCAATCTTTATGAGTGCAGGCATTCCCCAATCGGGTACAGAAGACGTAAACCAATGAGAAACTGCAAGTGTGAACAGAGAGAAGTGATCAGAATTAATTAGCGCTTCAAAATTAGGTTAGGTGAGACCTAAAATGCACCGACACTTCTAAAATTATTTTCGTGCAGTGTCCGACATGCCTCCACCGTGTCCTGAATTAAAATAAATGAAAACTAAAATCCGAGACGGGAGTTTATTAAGTTTATAATATTGTATACATAATTTATCTATATATATTAATCAATTACCTTGTAAGTGCAATCAAATGATTCAAATCACAGGATAAAATGGTAAAGAAAATCAGGAACTTACGGTTTATAGATCTGTGATTCTTATTGAGTTGGTTTTTGATACGCATGCAAAAATCTGCCTTCACTTTCTGATGAGGAGCAAAGCTTCTAGAACTAACGCATTCCACAAACATGGAGACACTTCGCCCAACTTCACTTCCATTTCCATTTGGATGCAGCATAAACTTCCTAAATTTGCATAGAAATTTTCAGATTAACTTGGGGCTAAACAATATATAAGGCAGTAAGGCACAACCAAAACATACAATTCGGATAAAGATATACCACTTTTGATCTCCAGCAGTGAATTCTTCGGAATTCCAAACTCCTTCCAATTTGGAGAAACTTGAAATCTGCCAGTCACGCTTACATGGATAGGTGGTGTTTAGCAAAGACATATGCTCAATAGCTCGTGGGCTTTGTTGTATGATAGCAATTTCAGCTCCAAACACACAGTTGTCATCAACAAGGAATCCATTACCTGGAGCTCTCAAACTTCCTTTGGAGATTAATTTGGAAAAACCCCATTCAGGTTTCATTGCAAGAAAGCGCCTCATTTTACTTTGTAAACAAAGATAATTGTCTAAGATCTGATTATATAGAAAGATGCTGAAAATGGCATTAACTTCCCAATCCAAAGGCATAGTACTAGTCTTAACATTGGTCAAGAACACTGAAATATGGTCGTCTTCGTCTCCACTCTCAATCGGTCCATTAGGATGGATTATGAGTCTCCTGTAAAAGAACATCATATTAGTCCAAACGAATCCCATTTTAAGAAGAAATGCCTTTGAGGACAGATACAAAGTGCAAACAATCAAAATTATCTTTTTCTAAAAGCCTTAATTAGAACAACAAAAGTTTTACACGCACTGGGTGCTTTTTCTAAATGCTGATACAACCATTAGCGAATTACACCCCCATATAAGCACGAAATCTGATAATATTATGCTATTATGAGAGATTTTATATGACCCAACTCATATTAAATAGCTTCTTGAACAAATCCCTTTAAAGTTGTACTTATGCTATTATGATCCGCATTAATATTATATATATTTGCTTGCTTCCTATTAGGCAACCCAATTACCCAAAACTAGAGACATAGATTAATAAACAGGATACATCATACTAAAAGGGCATTTAGCAGCAAGAACCAAAACAGTGAAAGATATATAGAGCCAGAGCTAGAAATCATCCACACAAGGGTACATATATTAAATAATAAATACCAGTTGTAGTCACCGGCTGTAAATTCCCTTGATTCATATTTCTCAATCCCATGCTTCGAAAGTAAGGAAAAAGTTTTAATCTTGATCAGCAAGTGTGTTGGTGAAGCCTCTCTTGTTTCAATTCTAAATTCTGGAATTTTTTTTATTGAAAAGGACAAAACAGAACAAGACCCAGAAGTAAAAAGTCAGTACAAAATATAAAAATTGAAAAAGAAAATTACAAACCCAGAATTCATAACAATCAGGAAAACTAAAAATTCCTCTGAAAAAGTAAGGAATATTGGTTACTGAAATTCTAGTTGAAAGAAACATTATAACAAACCCTCGTCGTCCGCCCCAACCACAGCCATTGTTCTTCGGAGGGTATGTGCTCAGTCCCGATGTTTTTTTTGGTGTGCATTAATTAGTTTCAACTTCAAACACAATGTCGTGCTATTTATATTGGAAAAAAAGAGGCCGGCGCAAAAAGGACTTGTCAGTTTTTTTTTTAAAGATAGCAAGGACTTCAGTTGGAAGTTTGAAACGTCTAAGGACTCTTGATTTTGGTCCGAACTTTTAACTTTTCTGATTTTTAATCTTTTTTTATTTTAGATCTTTTCAATTTTCATCCCTAACGTTTTGAATGACAGGAAATTGGTAATTTCCATCAATTTTTCCTCTAAAATATTTGTTGACATGTTATATCGACTTTTAGATTTACAAAAAAAATTAAAACACCCTCCTTGAGTTTTCTTGCATTTTTGCTAATAATAAATTTCCTTCAATTTACACATGTCATTTTCATGCATCTTTTTAAACTAAAATGATTTGCTTCTATAATATTGTGATTTTAATATAAATATAATTTTAAGAATAGATATAGGTAGTCAGTGGATTATCAACGCAAACATCCTAGTCAATAGTCATAGTCTTTTCCATACTCTTTTTTATTTTTTAATTTTGAGGGAAATTGATATAAATGCCAATTTTCAGTCACATGGGACGTGTAAAAAGACGAAAATTTGTAAAAATCTGTAATAAAATTGGCTAAATATGAAAACAGTCCAATGATATCCCACATCTCGACATATTCATATCACTGTGTCCGTATTTCACAAAATATGACAAGTTTAAAAACAGTATTCCATCGTGCTATGTGGTTTTTCATAATAGGGTCATTAACTCATTATATCACGGGGTTGCTACTATAAGTATATAAGACCAATTCAAAGCAATATAAAGCATTAGTTTGATTTGATGATAAGCTATAATGCACGGACACTTTTAAAAATCATATTTTGTCGTGTCGTGTCCGACACTTCTTTAGTATAAAATATCGAAAAAAATTGTATCATCGTATCCGTGTCTCCGCATCCATGTCCGTGTTTCCTATATGATAAGTGTTTGTAGTTGTGAACTAATCCATCGCAAAATTCGAAGCCCTAAAGAAATAGTTGAAGAACAGACAATAACAAGAATACCATGTCCGAAAAAAGACAATTATAAAACGTAGAAGCTATGAGACCTACGCGCTAGCCAACTGCGCCACCACCCCTGGTGTCTATAATTGCGAAGAGAATTAGATGGATATTAAAACAGCAGTTTGGTAGTGAGAGAAACTAATCAACTTACTTAATTTTCATAAATTTAATAAACCATATTTAAAAATTTAAAAACCAAAATAATATCACAAATTTAGTTTTTATAAATGTAATTAAATTACATTACGTGTTGGTACTTGGTAGTTAATTAATAAGTGATGCATGACTATTTCAAGTAAGTTTCTAATTTGGATATTGTGATTTCCTTGGCCTGTTTCTCAGCAGACAAGAACTTATGTAAAAGTAGAAATTAAAAAGTTGGGTTGCATAAAAGACCAAATTAGCAGGCGGATGAAAGCAGGGCCTATTTGGATTGAAGGATTTAGGTTCAAGGTATTTTAAATCCATAACTCAAATCCATCATAGCTGTTTGGATAAAAATCGAAATCAATGGATTTTAAATACACTCTTTTAATATGATGGATTTGAAGCTTATTTTCAATGGAATTGAAATTCAACCCAAGACCCTGTCATTTGAAGTCCATCCTATTTAGATTTTCTTTTTTGACTGTTAATTGTGTGACTACTTTCTCTCTCTAACTGCACTTCTCTCTCCTAGCGTTTTCTCTCTCCTCGCGTCTCTCTCCTTCTCTCTCTGCTTCTCTTTCTCTTTCTCTCTCCCTCTTCATTCTCTTTCTCTTCTCCAACTCCTACAATCTCCTTCCCACATCAACACAAATTCTTTCTCTTCTTATATCTTTTTTCTCACATTCTCTCTTTTCGTATATTTATGATTTGCATATAAGTAAATATATTGTTATGAATTTTTTTTCTAAAATTTAGTCTTTATGAATTGTAAAATAATAAATATGAATTTTAGTTAACAATAAAATTGAAAGAAAATATTTGAAATTCATTACAAAATTTTATGTATCCAAAGAAAGGATTTCAAAACCTATAGATTTGAAATCAAATGTATTCTAAATCCATTCATTTCAAATCCTTCTTCCAATTCAATTCCATCAATCCAAATGGCCTTATAGATGTGTAAATTCCATTGGTTTCTAAAATCACTTTCGGTTTGGACTTTTGTTAGTTAGTCATGGACTCGAAGGAAAGTTGTTTCCTTTACCTATATACTGCAACATTTACTTTTGAAAGATGAAATTATGGCTTCATTTAAAGAGGAAACTCGTGCTAGCTCCCAAATTGGCAACGTGCATATTAGGTTTATTGAAGAGAAAGTGAGCGGAGAGGCTCACCCTCGACTGAATCTCTATAATATTTGAGCCTGAAAAAAATTGGTCGGAATTCTAAAAAAAGAAAAGAGCTTTGTCAAATTGAAACTAAAGCCAATACTATCAAAGTTTAGTTGGTATAGTTGGTTGAGATACTAAATCCCTTAATCAAGATTTAAGGTTCAAATCCTAACTTAAGCATGGAACATATGGGTTGAGAAGATCGCCTCAAATTGGATCTTTGTAGCATCCGAATCCGATAATAAGAAGAATTACCTCCAATTGGATCAGACTAGGAAAATATCAAAAGCCGCCAATTGGATCACAGTTTCAACAAAGTCCGCTCTACACACTACTTCAGCTAGCAATTTTCCAAGTAAAACATGACTAACTTTCATATAATGTATGTAGGATAAGTAAAATATCAGGGTGCTTCGCGCACAACAGCTTGCACAGATAATTCTACTTCTACACAACAACAGTCTTCAACGATAAAGCCTTTATTGCGGTCACGCATATCAGAAAGTGGTATAAATGCAGGAAATCCCCAAGTGGTCCCAGAAGACGTAAACCAAGAAGAAGCTGCAAGAGTGAAATTGTAAGTCCTTCAAGATATACTCTGGGCAAAAGCAAAATGGACAGTTTTGCCAATAGGTAATTCAAGATCAAAGAAATTCACTTCATAAGAAAACCAACATGTACTTGCAAGATTTTACTTGCTATTTTCCAAATATATTCATCATAGATATGAAAATAAAAATCAAATTTAAGTGATGATCTTACAAATGAACAGTAATGTCATGTGATAGTTTTGAACTATTATGGAAAAGTATTACTACTGAAATTTTCAATTCAGCATGCTGGTATTACGTGCAATTATACAGAAACCACACGTATCTTTTCAAGTACATTTGACTTTATGTAAAAGAACATAGAAAAACTAACAAATAGAAAACATACATTGCAGAAAACATAAAGTCATCATCAAATGATCACTAGATAAAATAATAAATAGAATTAGAACTGACCCTTTACGGAGACGTGCTTATGATTGAGCTGGTTTTTGAGACAAATACAATAATTTGCCTTCACTTTTTCATGAGGAGCAAAGCTCTTGGAGCTGACGAGTTCCAAAAACATTGAGACACTCTGACCTTTTTCATCTCCATTTCCATTTGGATATAGCACAAGCATCCTAAATTTACCAAGAAAAATTGCAAAAAAAGGTTCAAATTGTAACACAGGGGCTAAACAACATAAGGCACAACTAAAACATACAAGTGATATAAAACTTCACCATTTTTGGTCTTTAGCTGCGAATTCTTTAGAACACCATTTTTCATTCAATTGGGAGAAACCTGAAATCTTCCATTCATGATTATATGGTTTTTCGGTTTCTAGCAATGACACATGTTCAATAACTCGCTCGGTTTTGTTCATGACAGAAACTTCAGCTCCAAAGACACAGCTGTCATCAACAAGGAACCCACTACTTGGTTCTCTCAAACTTCCCTTGGAGATTAATTTGGAAAAACCCCATTTGGATTTCATTGCATGAAACCGCCGCATTTGACCTTGAAAACAAAGATATTTGTCTGAGATCTGATTATACAGAAATATGCTGAAAATGGCATTAACCTCCCAATTCATAGGCATCGTCTCAGTCTTAACAATGGTCATGTACACAGAAATATGGTCATCTTCATTTTCACTCTTGATTGGTCCATTAGGATGGATTATGAGTCTCCTGTAAAAATATAACATATTAGTGCAAGAGAGTACCATTTTTAGACAAATTGTGTTCAAGCACTGATACATATCAGACATTGTTCCCCAGGAGGCACTTAGAGGTTCACAAGCACTGTATGATAAGCACAAAATCTGACTACCTTTGCTATTCCTAGTCCCATTACATATCCTTTTAGGCAACCAAAACACTTTCAGGCTTTCAGCAATATGGTTAATTAACACCAAGAATCATATTATAAGCGCATTTAGCAAAACGAAGCAAAATAATGAAAGACATATAGAGTCAGAGACAAACACTACAAGAAAAAAGAAAACCATATGTAGTCACAACGTCAAAGTTATTACCAATTATATCCATTTAGTCACAAAAAATAAACTGATTCTGTCACAAAACAAATGTTATTATGTATAATAGAGACGAGATTGTGTTTAAATTGTTACTAGTAGTAATTAGTGACACGTACCATCTGTAGTCTCCTACCGCAAATTCTCTTGATTCATATTTCTCAATCCCATGCTCAGAGAGTAAGGAAAAAGATTGAATCTTGACCAACAAATTAGCAGGGGAAGCATCTCTTGTTTCCACAGTAAATTCTGCTTTTAAAAAAAAAAATCTTTATTTTACTTCTTTGGAAAAAAGGACAACCAACACGAAACAAAACCAAACCCAGAAGTAAAAACATATTAAAGCAAAAGAGATTCAAAAAGTTTTACATTAAAATCGGAAATTACAAAAACCCCAGAACTTATAACGAGAAGCAAAACTGAAATTCGCTGAAAAAATAAGGAACATTGCTTCTGGTATAAATTTAGTCAAGAAAAACTTGAGCACAAACCCTCGTTGTCCGCCGAAAGCACAACCATTGCGCTTTGGAGGAATCCTCAAATGTGTTTTTCCGACTCCCGACGAACTGGGCCGATGTTTATTGTGTTTTGGTACCAACAACGAACATCATGCTGTGATATTTATGTGAAAATGTTGAGAATCGTAAACGACTTTAGTTGGAGCCTTGGTGGTCGTGAGTCGTAGCATAGTAAACCTTTGGTCCAATTTTTATTTTTTTCGAAAAAAAATTATTTCCAACTTTAATTTTCTAATTTTTTTTAATTTACAATTTAATTGTAACTTATTATCGTAAAATTCAGGTTGTAAATTTTTATTTTCTTTTTTCAAAATTACCTTGGGCTATTTTCAATGACTTAAAATTTCTTTTATCATTCTTTCTTAATATTGTTACCAAAAAATTTAGGGAGATCTACATCTACTTTCCTTTAGGTTTTGTTTTAATAAAAACATTCCAAATATTTCATAACATAATTCTAGTAACTCCTTCATCGGATTTTGATCATGTTCATAACATTGCAAGCATCCCGTCGTCTATTGAAATTTGTTGGTTTTAGAGTTGCTGTAATTTAAAACCTATTCAAAGTCGGTCAAAAGCCTCTACAATCCATATTTTTACCAGTTTTACATGAAAACTGAAACTTCAACAGGCTATTTATAATTTATGAACTAATAGGGACTAATTGGTAACTACACCAAAACTCAAGGATAGTGGATGAAAATTGTCCAAAAAATTAAAATAATCATCCTTTCTTAATATTGAAAATACGTTGGGTCGAACTCAATTTTTTCAGACTGGCTGGTAAATAAGTTGCCCAAATCATACTTCCATTGATCTATTTAGCTTGAATAATG
The DNA here is from genome assembly GCA_958496215.1 of Verbena officinalis. Classification (NCBI taxonomy): domain Eukaryota; kingdom Viridiplantae; phylum Streptophyta; class Magnoliopsida; order Lamiales; family Verbenaceae; genus Verbena; species Verbena officinalis. The sequence continues at coordinate 8,205,981 of OY292385.1, forward strand.
AATATAATGCACAATCAAGCATGAGAAACAGATATAGGAAGTATCAAGATAACTGACATACTTCACAGGATGAAGAAAGACAAGTCATTGATTTCAGTAAACATACTATTAATTCAAGCAGCATTTCTCCAAATAAAACTGGCCTAACATTCAAATATAATAATGTATGCAGGCGATAAGAAAAAATATTACTCCTGTCAGGTTAGCGTGCGTCGCGTACAACAGCTTGCACGGAAATTTCTACTTCCACAACGCAGCAGTCATTAACGATATAGCCATTCTTGGGGTAACGCATATCAGAAATTGGCATGAAATCAAAATATCCCGAATCGGTTGAAGAATTCATAAACCAGGCTGAGACTACAAGGGGGAAAATGTACCGCGTCAAGAAATCACTAGTCATAATGACCAGTAAATAGATAAGATAATAAGAAAACTGAACTTACTGTTATCATGATACCGCTGCTCAACATGTAATTGGTCTTTGATGTGCAGGCGGAAATCAGCCTTGACTTTTTCACGAGGAGCAGAGCTTTTCAAACTAACACATTCCAAAGACATCGAGACATATCGGCCCTCATGGCTTCCAGAACCATTTGGAAATAGCCGAATCTTCCTAAGTTAGCAGAGAAAATTTGCACCAAATGGGAGAAAAAAAGTTTATTAGAGGCTAAACAATATAGGCAAAAATTACAACATAAAATTGGGATAAAAAGGATACCAATTGTGATCTCCAGCAGTGAATTCTTCGGAAGTCCTATCTCCCTTCAATTTGGAGAACTCTGAAATCTTCCAATCACGCTTATATGGATAAGCGGTGTCCAGCAAAGTGACACGCTTTGTTACTCTTTGGCTTTTGATGACATAAACTTCAGCTCCAAAAACACAGTTATCATCAACAAGGAATCCATTAGATGGATCTTTCAAACTTTTTTTAGAGATTAATTTGGAAAAACCCCATTGGGGCTTCATCACATGGAACCGCCGCACTTTTCCTCTCCAAGTTTCAATAACGATAGAGTAAGAAAGCAACTCCAACTCAAAGTATCATTCACAAGAATAATGGAAGAAAAGATGACTCAGAAATTACCTCGAAAACAAAGATAATTGTCCAGTATCTGATTATACAGAAAAATGTTGAAAGTAGCATTAACCTCCGAACCCACGGGCAGGGAACTCGTCTTAACCATGGTCAAGTAGACAGAGATATGGTTATCTTCCTTTTCACTTTTGATCAGTCCATCGGGATGGATTTTGAGTCTCCTAGACAAATACAAACATATGAGTTACGAAAAATCCATATTTTAGTAGAATTGAACAATAAAACTACTGGATACCAGCAATTTATCGGTTCTTTGTACAAAATCCTTTCAGTATTACGTGCTACAATTGTATATATGTTGAACACACTTCAGTTATAGAATTAACCTCTAATTTTTTGATTCCATGACCCCTCCATTAATATGGTTAAGTACTTAACTACAAGCTGGATCACACTTTAATATGGAATATATATATAGGGATAGGGATAATCAAAGTACCATTTGTAGCCTCCGGCCTCAAACTCCCTTGACTCGTATTTCTCAATCCCATTCTTCCAAAGTAAGGAAAAAGATTCAATCTTTATCAGTAGGATTGCAGGCGAAGCGTCTCTTGCTTCCATGGTGAACTCTGACCAATTTCCCCAGAAGGAACACAAGTAAAAACTTAAGATCGAAACCAAGAGATCCAGAGATTCAAAGTTCAGAAAAATATAACAAGCGATAACGAGAAGGGTTTTGCTAAGAAAAATATGACGAAACATGGTTTTCAAGTATTTTTAGTTCAGAAAAAGAAAAAAGAAAAAATGGTCACAAACCCTCGTCATCCGCCGCAAGCACAGTCATTGTTCTCAGAATAAATCCTCGGCAGATGTTTTAGTGTCAGCATCATGTTATGCGCGCGGCTTAGATGGTATCTATACTCTGCATCTGGTTCAGGATTCAGGAATAACTCTGGGAATAAGAATCGTCCAGGAGCAATTACATTTACGGCTTTACTTGGAACTTGGAAGTCTAAAAGTCAAAACTCACAAAGATTTAAAGCAACATAAATTTCTTTTAATATTATTTGGAAAAATTCTATGTCTAGCCTCTTAAGATTGGAGAGAAAGTAACACTTAACTTAAGGAAATTGAATTCATAAATTCAAATATAGTTCCATAAGATTGAAAATATTATTAAATTTAGTTCTTCCATTAGTTTTTCTTTATTTTCTCAGTTATTTCCGTTAGGGTTCAATATTGGAGGAAATTTTAAATTTTGTAGCTTGATTTTGACGAGAACTTAACCTTCTACCTTCTTTTTCCACCCGAAAAATATCAAAAAATCAAAACTAGTCCCACAACTCAGCTTATTTCAAACTTGGTCTCATAACTAAAATTTTGAGGACAAAACTAGTCCTTCTATTATATTTTGATGGAAAACTTCCTTATATTCGTTATAATGTGGGAATTCGAACACTTGATTCAAGCAATTTTTCAAAAAAAAAAAAAGTGAGAAAATTAATATACTCATTCACCGAAATTTTTCAAACTATTGTGTATGGCGAGCTTAATAAAGAATACCACACTAGTATAACACATCATGTTTAAACAATAATGTTCTTATTATTACTATACTAACGAGATTTTGTATTTGAATTTGAGTAAATTCATCACATTAGTATCTGATATTACAGTTAGATACTTATTTAGTCGGAATAATAAAAATTCACCCGTCGAGGAGTTTGGAAATAAAAAAAAAAATGCTTTCTTTGAGTTTTGTCTATTTTTGGGTGACGTCGCCAAATTTGGACATAATATTCCCACCAAAATTAGAAGAAGGTTTTGACAAATTTGAACATAGTATTTCCCACTAAAATTAGAAGAAGAAGTGCATTTTCCCGCCAAAAAACAAATCATAACGGAGATAACATTGTTTCCGGTTAAAATATTACAGAATGACTAATTTTGTCATCCAAATTTAAGTTATGGGACCTAATCTGGAATTAACTGAGCCGTGGAACTAAGTTTAACCGCATGATTGGACAAAAATGTAATTTCCAAAAACTTTCATATTGATATTTTTTCTATTGTCACAATCTTTTGTTTTTTTGGTAGCGGAGTAGCGACTAGCGGTATTGTATTTGGATAGGAGACTTGAAATTACTCGTTCTCTGCCTCTGGAGTGTTGATTGGAGGAGTTAATGTTAAGGTTAGCCCCTAAATATTAAATTAACACAACTTATACCCTTACTTCCACTAAAATTTCACCAGACTGATGACGGTTTGTGCAATAAAATATCCAGTTGAGGGACTTTACGGAAACGTTTTTAAACTTTATGACTAAAATGATAAAAATTCTAGAAATTAAAGACTTAAAATATCATTTGACCATGAGGATTTGGAACGTCTGTTCTTTTCTCACTTCAGTCTGTTTCTTGTTCTCCTCTTTTCACCGTGCCTTTTCATTTTCTTTGTACTTCTTTTTTTTCTCTCTCTCTTGTTTCTCCTCTTTTATACCTTTTTTTTTATCTTTGTATCAATTATTTAATTGGGTTAAATATTTTTTCACTCTAAACTTTGGCCACTTTTACATTTTGGTGCTCAAACTTTAAAATTTAAGGAATTTGTGACTAAATTTTATCTTTCTTTATAAGTTGGTATTTAATATAATTTTGAGTTGAATTAAATGGAATATTTCACTATATTACAAACATATGAGATGAATGTTTCGTAATACAACAGAATCTCGTCGACGATTCTTATTCCACGGATTAGAGGTTAGAACTCGACTTTTAGAAGCCAAGCACAGAAAAATGTCTCAAAAGAAAAGAAAAAATACGGAAGAAACATCTGCCGCGCTCCTCGGAGCTGGAAATACGACATCAATGGCAGAAGACGAGGGTTTGTAAAGCTTGTTTGAACTAAAATTCTAGAACCCCATATTCTTTTGAGTTTTTTAGTTTTTATTGTAAGTTTTCAGGTTTGGATTCTTTTGGTTTCACATAGTTTTAATTCTGAGTGTTTTCTCTTCTTTTTTTTCCCAAACAAATTGCCAGAATTTACGAAGGAAACAGTAGAGGCTTTGCCTGCGCAGTTCCTGATCAAGATTAAATCTTTCTCCTCACTTTCAGAGCAAGGGATTCAGAAATACAAATCCAGAGAATTTGAGGCTGGAGAATACAAATGGTATGTCCTTATTTTAATTTTTGAACTAGATATTTAATAACTCACCCATCTTTTCCGTCTACTTTTTCTTTTTGGGCAATTTGCCCTTTTATTTTATTTTTTTTGGTAAATATTGCAGTAGAAACTCATAAACTCATGTGAAAGTTTCACATTATGGACAGAATAGTTTCTAAATATCTCCTACTTATAACATTTCAATCATCTTTCGTTATTTTGGTTTCTGCTACTAAATGGACTTGTAATAATTAATATGAAGGAGCTTGTAATTAGTCTTACTATTGAAATGGGAATTGTGAAATCACAATACTACTAGAACAATATAAACTAGATTTTTTACTACATTCTGTTTCCGTTTCTTTTGATGATAGTCTCGTGACGAAAAAAAATTGTGCTCTAATAATAATTCTGTTTCCATTTCTGTGTACGTGGCCATTGTTAAGAGTAGTTGTATGCCTCCCGATTGGGAGGTTAATGCTATTTTTAGGATCTTTCTGTATAATCAGATCTTAGACAACTATATCTGTTTTCAAGGTAAAATGAAGCGCTATCATCCAATGAAAACCCGATGGGGTTTTTCCAAATTAATTTCTAAGGAAAGTTTCAGAGACCCAAGTAATGGATTCCTTGTTAATGACAATTGTGTATTTGGAGCTGAAGTTGCTGTCATCAAAACCCAACGAGTTATTGAACGTGTGTCGTTTCTTAAAGTCAGTAATCCATATAAGCGTGACTGGAAGATTTCAAACTTTTCCAAATTGGGAGAAGTTTGGAAGTCTGAAGAATTCACTGTTGGAGGTCAAAATTGGTATGTTTTTATTCCCAACTTTATGCTGTTATTATGGCCTATCTATATGTTTTAATAAGCCCTTGCTCCAGCAATTATATATGTGAATTTTTCTCTCTTAATTTGGTGCAAATTTTGATGACACACTTAGGATGGTTAAAGTTTACCCAAATGGACTCAATAGCGGAAAGGGCAAAAGTGTATCCATGTATTTATATTCCGTTGATTTGAAGAGCTTTGCTTCTGACGAAAAAGTGAAGGTAGATTTTTGCTTGCGTATCAAAAACCAGCTCAACAATAGCCACTGCCTTAAAAAGAGTAAGTTCTAATTTTATATTTTATGTTTTCTATTTGTTTAACTTGATGTATTCTTTAGTTAATTGTAAGTTTTCTTTTTTATTTTTCTTATGATCAGGTATAGTACTGGAAAAGATAATATATGGTGTCTGTATATTTGCATATATAACCAGGATCCAAAATACAATGTTTCACTCGTAATAATTTTTCATAACAGTTCCAAATTATTCCAGGATTATTGTTTACTTGTAAAAACATGATTGCTTAAATTTTATTTTATGTTTTCGTACTTACGATGAGTATATTGAGCATCAACAAAGAACTTTTGGAGAACATATCTCAATCATGCAATTATACATTCATTTGTTTATATATTTGCTGGCAAAGATGTCTATTTTGTTCCAAAATATGTTTGAAACACTACGTTTTTCCCTATTGCAGCAACTCATTTGATTACGCTTTCTGAGGGCGCCTGGGGATGGCCTGAATTCATACCTATTGCAGATATGCTCGACCCCAAAAAAGGCTTTATCGTTAATGACTGTTGCTTTGTAGATGTAGAAATTTCTGTATAAGCTGTCGTACGCTATGCCTCTGTGGCAATGCACAACTGGATTAGTAGTATTTTTGTTATATATCCTCTACCTAAGTTATGAAAATTAGGTATTGCATGTTCTACTTGGAGAATTGTTGGTGGAAGTAATGTGATTGCTGAATTCAGTGACAGTAGCTATTTTGATCCTATGAAGTTTATATATCAGTGATTTGAATCTTGGATAAACTTTCTATATCTGATTATCATACTTGATCATGCTCAATAGTCATATATATATGGTTCATTTAATATTCGCTTTTGAGGGTTTTTGTTTGTTTGTTTGTTTTATGTCAATAAGAAAACTAAGCTTCCTTGGACGACACAAAACTCAAACTACAAGGAACACCAACTCCATATCTCAATGTCGACATTCTAAGTCATGACCAAGCTTAGCCAAAGCGTTAGAGCTATAGTTCCCTTCCCTATTCAAGGCATGTGTAAAAATTGGCGAGTACCGCTCGATTCGTCATTTCCCATGCAAGTCGAAGTCCTTCTCCTAACTCCAGTAACTCGGGTTGTTGACGAATTACAAAGCTCGATTATTGTTGGCTTCCACAAAATTAAATCGTTATATCTATTATTTCTATCTCATGAATAATGTTTATATTTTTTTTATGTATACTAATTTGTTATACCATTTTAATAGTATTATCTTTTTATGAAAACATTAATTGGAGAATATAAATGCTTGCAAAATTGTAAATAGCCTTTCAAAAGATACATATTTTAAACAATTTATGTAATTGAATTTGACTTATTATAAAGTATATATTATAGTAATAAACAGGTGGTATTTCATATTATGCGGAAAAAGATAAAAGAACCAACGTGGTGTGGCTCAGTTGGCAACATAGGCTAAGTTTGAGTTTATGGGAAGAGCCTCAGGTTCGATCCCTACTAAACACACTCGCTGGGGGGGTGAAGAGCCTTAATTGTGACTAAGTCCCGAATCGGATTAAGGGCCCTCAATGTGAGATTTTCCAAACCGGTAATTAACATAAAAAAAAAAAGAAAAAGATAAAAAAAAATATTTTTGACGAAACGGATGATATTTATATAAGACGGAATATATATGAAATACAAACTAATAACAACAGTTGTAAAATAAATGGAAATTTTGGTCAAATTTATGTAACATAGTACAGAAAGGGGTAAAGATTATGGGTGGAGACTGAAGGTGATTGTCTTGATGTTGTAACACAAATCAAAGACTTGAAACTTAATTTTTTAGGTGTTGGAAACATTATATATTAGATATATTAGGGAAGCTCTTTCTTTAATTTCGTTTGTTAAATTTTCTTTGGTTCGTCCGCGCAACTATTCAGCCCATTGTCTTGCTAGAAAATCTTCTAGTATCAATTCCAGAGACATTGAAATTCCTGATTTTGCTAGGTCTATTTTGTTATTTTACATTTCGAATTAATAAAATAAGCCTTTTCTCTATAAAAAAAAAATATTCTTAACGTGTCTTTTGATATTAAGCAAATAAACAATAGTACAATAAATTAAATTTGCTGACCGTTAAGAAAATAAGTAAAATAATTTAAAATTTGCTTAAACAAACCGATTAACCGAAGAGTCTTTAAACTTTCAAAGTCCCAACTAAAGCCGCAGTATCTCCTCGACGATTCTTATTGAACGGATTAGAACTCGACTATTTAATCAAATGTCACAAAAAGAAAAAATACAGAAAAAATATTGGCCGAGGTCCTCGAGGATGGAAATACGACATCAATTAATGGCAGACGAGGGTTTGTGAAGCTTGTTGAACTAAAATACTAGAGCCCATTATTCTTTTGATTTTTTCAGTTTTCATCTGTAAGTTTTCAAGCTCGGAATCTCTTGGTTTCATATCTTTTTAACTCTGGGTGTTCCTCTCTCTTTTGCTTAAAACAAATTGCCAGAATTTACAACGGAAAAAGTACAGGCTTCGCCTGAGCAGTTGCTGATCAAGATTAAATCTTTCTCCTCACTTTCGGAGCAAGGAATTCAGAAGTATAAATCCAGAGAATTTGAGGCCGGAGAATACAAATGGTACGTATTGATCGACCTCCTCAATAGAGATTTGATACTAGCTAGATATTGATTATCTCTCACCCATCTTTTGCGCCTAGTTTTTCTTTTTCTTTTTTGTAAATACAAGTGAAACTCATAAACACATATGAAAGTTAAAAAAATCTGAGTCTACCACTTGCTTTTCTGTCACATTTTTAAGTTTTCTCTTGTAGGGACTACTAGAATATGTAAACTTGATCGATGGGATTTATGGCTTACGATTTCATACATGCTTTACTCGAAACAGTATAAACTTGATTGATTGACTACATTGTGTAATAAGTTTTTCTTAATGCAAGTCTCAGGAAGATGTTTTTTAAGCTAATATGTTGTATTTGGACAGGCGACTCATAATCCATCCTGATGGATTGATAAAAAGTGAAAACAAAGACAACTATATTTCTGTGTACGTGGCCGTTGTTAAGAGTAGTTCTACGCCTGAGGGTTGGGAGGTTAATGCCATTTTTAGGATCTTTCTGTATAACCAGCTCTTAGACAACTATCTCTGTTTTCAAGGAAAATTTCGGCGCAATAACGAAATGAAAACCCGATGGGGTTTTTCCAAATTAATCTCTAAGAAAGTTTCAGAGATCCAAGTAATGGATTTCTTGTTAATGACAATTGTGTGTTTGGAGCTGAAGTTTCTGTCATCAAAACTCAACGAGTTATTAAGCGTGTGTCGCTGCTAAAAACAACTAATCCAACAACAACTTATCCATATAAGCGTGACTGGAAAATTGCAGATTTCTCCAAATTGAAAGAAGTTTGGTATTCTGAAGAATTCACTGTTGGAGATAAAAAATGGTATCGTATCTCTTTATTCTCAATTATATGCTGTAGTTATGGCCTATACTTTTTTAGCCCTAGCTACAATAATTCTGTAAATTTTTATTCTGAATTTGGTGCAAATTTTCATGCAAACTTAGGAAGGTTACACTTTACCCAAAAGGAAACGAAAGCGAAAAAGGTCGAAGTGTCTCCATATATTTAAAGTCCGTCGATACAAAGAGCTTTGCTTCTCATGAGAAGGTGAAGGCAGATTTTTGCTTGCGTATCAAAAACCAGCTCATTGATGGTACCCACTGCTCTAAATCCTGTAAGTTCCTGTTCTATTTATTTGTTATCTAGTGATTTGATGTCATCACTTTAATTTATCTTATCTAGGAATGTGTTCTTTACTTAGTTGGAAGGTTTTTCTGCAGGATCTCCTACATATATGATCAGATATAGTGGAAAAGTTATGTGGTATCTGTATATTTGCAAATATACCTGGTATTTCTATATAAAATGTTTCACTAGTCATAATTTCCCATAATAATCGTCAAAATTATTCCCGGGATATTTTAACATTCATTTGTAAGAGCATCATTACTTAATTTGATTTTATTTTTTCATTCTTATGTCTTATGGTAAATATATTAAGCATCAACATCAAAACTTTTACTTGTAATGGAGAACTTCTTATTGCAATCATGAATCATGCAAGTTATATGTTAGAATTAGTATCTAAGTTGATATGAGGTAGGATTAGAGATATATTAGGATTATTCTCCTATTTGGTTATCTCTCTAAATCTCTACATACATTAGAGATTAGTTGTTTTCCACACTATTATAATGATACCCAATTTATTTCTCATGACATTATATATCCATTTCTTTCATGAATTGAATTTTGTGATCTGCTGGCAAAGATGTCTATTTTGGACAAAGTAACACGTGAAATACTGCATTTTCCCTCTTGCAGCAACTCACTGGTTTACGCCTTCTGTGGACGACTGGGGTTGGACTGCATTCATGCCTTTTGCTGATATGCGCAACCCCAAGAAAGGATTTATCGTTAATGACATAGACTGCTTCTTTGCTGACGTAGAGATTTCTGTATAAGTTGTCGTACTCGGACCAAGACAGAACTTTGACTTGTTCAAATAAGAATTAAGGTGCACAATGCTCACTGACACAACTGGAGTAGTATTTTGGTTATCCTTTACTTGGAGAATTGTTGGTGGGAGCCATGTGTTTGCTAAATTCAGTGACCTAGCTATTTTGATCCTATGAAGTACATATATATCGGTGACTTGACAAACTTTCTACAACTGATTATCATCCTCGAGGACCTCGACCATGCTCAATACTCAATAGTCAATATAATATATATTTGATGTGGCAATAAATCGGTTTTCATAAATCTGAGACCCACAGCACATTAAAAGGCCCAACAAAGTCCATTAGGGCCCTCGAAGGCCTAGTAACCAACCAAGAAGGACCAGGTCAGACAGGACAAGGGGTTGAAGGCGCGACCTACTCAAGGAAGCGCAAACCCCAATCGCTCCAGCGCCTTGGACATATTGCCATATTGGGAGTCTAGTGTTGAGGGAAGGAGTTTGCCCCCCTGCTCCGAGTCCCCTTCTTTGACGCAGTGTGGAAAGGTCAGACGCCAAGGCTTCCCGGCCCAAGCCCCGGTCTCGCACCTGGATAAGCCTCGGGAAGTGTTAAGTCGAAGCTCGCCATCTCCATAAGGGTCGGCCCTGGGAGCAGTCAGTGGCATTGTTCCCCCCGATCAGCGGCCCGAAATGTCGAAACCCCATGCTAATATCTTTGACAAAATGAATGATAATTATATAAGAGGGAATATACGAAATACAAATAAATATAAATTTTTTAAAAGAACAAATGGACATTTTAGTCAAATTTCTAAAATACAAAATGAAAATTTTAGTATGAATAATATTTTTTATAGATCTGAAGTGTAAATAGCAAATTTTTTTCTAAAATGACAAATTAGAGCCTAATCATTCTCATATCATTGGCAAAATACTTGGACCAAGTTTGATTTAAAATCATTAAAGTTTTCTTAAATAAAGGAATTAAGCAAGTAGTTTTGATTTTATTTTGAGAAATATATGTTAAGATCAATATCTTGAGAAAATATACTTTGATAATAAATTTGAAAAGGGTTGGAAAATTCGTAGTTATTATACAAAAAAGTTCGATAATCCATACTTTGAAAGACAACTAAATCTATAGCAAGGTTATTTATTCATCACGTATAGAACATATCAAGAATCATGGACACACAAAGATAGGAGTTAGGATTATCCAAGTATAGGACCAAGAAGCAAGGGAATAAATTCGGAATAATACTGCTTCCAGCTGCAACAATTCTCCAAGTAAAACATGCATGCCTAATAATTGACATAATATATGTCGAGATAATTACAAATAATGTTTACACAAGGAGTATAAATATTAAGAGAAGGGAATTAACAAGGGCAAGAAGCCGATGTTTAGGAAAAGAACGTTGAGTCCGATCTCATGTGGGATCTTCTGTTGAGGAGTGTGTATGGGAAGTTTCCTTGATTGATGATTTACTCGGTAATATATATTACTTCAATAGGTTAGGCTGCATCGCGTACAACAACTTCTTCAGAAATTTCTACTTCCATACAGAAACAGTCTTTAACGACGAAGCCTTTATTTGCGTCACGCATATCAGAAAGCGGTATCATTGCAAACCATCCCCAATACGACCAAGTCTTTAACATGTAGTTGCATGATTTGCTATTTTATATTTGCTTGCTTGCTTAATATATTCACATGCATCATGGATATGAAAATGAAAATGAAAATCAAATTTAAGTAATCATCACAAATTAAATGAACAATAACTATTATTTTTTTATACATTAATGTAATCAATTTTATATGTTTATCATAGTATTGTGATTGTACACTTCCGAAGCTAGCTAGGACTTTCGATTGGGAGGCTGAGACTAAAAAGACAAATTTCTTCTAACATTTTAGCTCGCGATATTACAAATTTTTTTGCATAATATATACAAAATTAAGAATTATAAGTATGCTTTAAAAAATCCAAAGCCCACAAAAGTTTGGGGCTGGGGGCTCCTGCACCCGACTAGCTCCGACCAAGTCAGATAATAAAAGATATATTTAGATAGAACAGAGAACGAAATAAGAAACATCATGTTATCAATATTGGATAACTAGCATTTTTTTTTTTGTCTAAAATGTTATTTTTTTCCCAGGAGTTTATGAGTTTCAGTTTTTGATACCCAAGAAATAAAATTTAGGCGCAAAAGTATTGATCAACACATACCATTTGTAGTCACCGGCCTCAAATTCTCTTGATTCATATTTAATCCCACGCTCCAAAAGTAAGGAAAAAGATTCGATTTTTATCAAACAAGTGTGCAGGCAGAGCGTCTCTAGTTTCCATGGTAAATTCTGGCAATTAAAAAATAAAAAATGTAGAAAAGGAATAAACCCAGAAGTGAAAACAAAGAAAACCAAGATATTCCGAGCTTCAAAACTTTTGAAAGGCAGATAGATTATAACAAGCAAGAAAACTAAAGATTCAGCTGAAAATAAACTAAAGAGATGGGTTTTTGTAATTTTAGTTCAAAGAAACTTTGACAAACCCTCGTCATTATTCAGTGGAAGCCCAGCCATTTTTCCAGCCCCAATATGTTTCTTCTGTGATTTTTCGTTTCCTTCGAGAATCGAGACATGCTCCCTACTTTAAATACACCACCTCTGTCCTCTGCTATTCAAGTGAGAAGAATCGTAACTACGATGTTCCGACTTCTAAATAAAAGACGTTGTTAGGGTTAATTTAGGGAACTTGTTATTTTTCATTTCTTAACATTAATTCCTTATTGGCTGCAAAGAAAAACATAGTAGGGGAATTGAAAAAGAATGTTGTGTTTAGTTTACTCCCTACTCACATAGATATCAAATCAAAATTCCTACCTGGTAAAGTTTATATTCACTCGGTAATGCCGGCGTAATATGACAATGCAGTCCCTGAAGTTTGCCTTATTCACAACGAGTCCCTCTAGATTTACTTTTTACATATTACTATATTAGACCATTTGACCGTTCAATGTTAGCATCACCGTCAAGTCTCCTTTAAATTAAAAAAAAAATATATATATATATATATATTAATTAATTAATTTTCAGATGGCAGGTAACCCTTTTTTGTTGGACTGATATGCCCCAAGGACTGCATTGTAATTTTCCAAAACCTGAAGGACCTGAATGTTAAATATATCAAACTTGAAGGACCTATTTGTAAAGTTTTTAAATTTTCTATACTTTCTGTTTTCTGAAAATAAATTAATATATTTTAAATTTTTTTAATTTAACGGAGACCTGACGATGATGCTAATGTTGATTGTCAAAAGGAGTAATATGTAAAAAATAAAACTGAAGAGACCTCATTGTGAATAGGGCAAATCTCAGGGACCTGTATGTAATTTGCCCTATAAAACTATCAGAGAACTTTATCTACCTCGTCCAATGAAAATGGTGCGATAATTGAAGCAATACTTGGAAGAATCGTGGACTTATTGGTTGAAGTATCCTCCGACTGGCATTTCAACTGCATTTCATTTTTAGTTATTCAATAGTTAGTTGGACTGTTTGCATTTTGAGAAGGTATAATCCAGTTCACTATGATATGGGCTCAACCGCGAAAGAAAATGCACAAGTAAAGAAGAGAAATATAGAGAAAATCAAATAAATCTACTTGAAAGTTTTACGATCTAAGTCATAATACCTGCTTAGCATTGACTTTTTTTAGTTCACTAAAGAGTTTCCTTCAAGAAAAAAAGGGTACACAAACTATCGGTATAGTCCAGGTTTTCTCACCTCTAGTTGGATTTTTTGTGAAAATAATTATACCTTCTCTTCAAAACACTATTAGCTTTCTTTGTCGAAAGGAGTCGGCTTTGACTAAGTTGCTTTTTCACACTCAAGGAAGCAGATCTTTTTTTTCCCACTTTCTAATGATATCTTCATTTTGGCTGAGCTTTGATTTCTATCAGTAAGATCTCTCAATACTTGCTTGGTGCTTCTACATGATCGAGAAACTAAACTTATGGAACTAAGAGAGTTTTGGCAAATAAAAGGGTTTTGCATAAAGAAAGTAAGTACAAGAAAATAAATTTACGGTACTTTTTACTATAAACAAATGTCTGGTGCAAATATAACTATTAAAAAAACGTTCATTAAACCATACCAAGCAAGTGAGCAGCAATACATGACTTGAACCACCAAATGAGTTTTATAAGATGCGAGTGAGTTTACTTTCCCGATATGGCACTCGGATATCATTGGCATTAGTGGCACTAACAACGTAAAATAAAGCATACAAAGCCTTGTTATTCTTATTTCTCTCAGCAGGTGTAATCCCATTTCTGTTACTTTTTTTAGGATCCTCATAAACTAACAAGTGGCATCACATACAAAATTGTGGATATGATCGATGGAGACATAAGAATGAATATAATATTTCAAAAAATTAGATATATAATTATGGACTTCACATAAGAATGAATATATTATTTCAAAAAATTAGATATATAATTATGGACTTCACATAAGAATGAATATATTATTTCAAAAAATTAGATATATAATTATGAACTTCCTGTTAAGGTGGCCATCATATGATTAAGAATCGATCATATCCACAATTTTGTATGTGACGCCACTTCTCAGGCTGTGAGGATCCAAAAAAAAGTAGCAGGGATGAGATTAACCCTGCTGAGAGAAATAGAAATAACAAGGCTTTGTATACTTTATTGTACGTTGTTAGTGCCATTAATGTCAGTAATATCCGAGTGTCATATCGGGAAAGTAAACTCACTCGCATCTTACAAGACTCACTTGGTGGTTCGAGTCTATGTATTGCTGCTCACTTGCTTTGTATGGTTTTATGAACTTTATTTTTATGGTTATATTTGCACCAGCATTTGTTTATAGTAAAAAGTAAAATAACTTTATTTTTTGGTACTTTCTGTCTTTATGCAGAACCCTTTCATTTGCCAAGACTCTCTTAGTTCCATAAGTTTAGTTTCTCGATCATGTAGAAGCACCAAGCAAGTATTGACAAATCTTTCCGATAGAAATCAAAGCTCAGCCAAAATGAAGGTGTCATTAGAAAGTGGGAAAAAAAGGTCTGTTCCTTGAGTGTGAAAAAACAACTTAGTCAAAGCCGACTCCTTTCAACGAAGAAAGCTAATAGTGTTTTGAAGTGAAGGTATAATTATTTTCACGAAAAATCTAACTAGAGGTGAGAAACCTGGACAATACCAATAATTTGTGTACCCTTTTTGTCTTAAAGGAAACTCCTTTGTGAAGTAAAAAGGGTCAATGCTAAGCAGGTATTATGGCTTAGATTGTGAAACTTTCAAGTAGATTTATCCCTGTTCTACATGTGCATCTTCTTTCATGGTTGAGCCCATATCATAGTGAAGAGAATTATACCGCCTCAAAATTAAATGCAAACAATAATCCAACAAACATATATGTGACCCTGTGTAAAAGTACTTTCCTGAAAACGTAAGGCTATGACATCAAATCAATATATAAAATAAAATAAATAAATGAAACCATGCAGAACTTACTCCTACGAGAATGGTGGTTATTATTGATCTGGCTCTTGATAATGTGGCTTTCACTCTAGTCTCTATCAGTCTCCTGTCCAAATATAACATATTAGCATTTAGGCTAAAAAATATAAACTTGACAAACCCTCGTCTTTTGCTTGAATCTCAGTCATTTTTCCAGCACCCAAGACTTTGTCAGATGGTTTTTTCTCAGTGGCTTTTCGTTTCTTTTGAAATATGCTAACCTTTCTAAATGCACAACATCAGCTATTTAATTAAGTTGGTACAACCAAAAAAATAGAGTGGGTTAATATAGGGAACTTATTAGATTTAACATTTTGCAACCAAAAAAATAAAAATAGATTTAACATTAAATCTTATAAGGGAAAATACTAAATAACCCTATAAAATTAATTTTTATATCCAAAAATATCCATTGATAATATTATTATTAATCTGAAACATCAATCCCATTAAGATTTTCCTTCAAATTTTCATCTTAAAAGCTTAAAATTAAGTTTTTAAACTAAATTACTCTTAAGTGTATTTTAAATTTAAAAACATATATAGTAACGTAATTAATTTTCTGAATCACATATATATAAACACGTCTGATCTCTTGTTCCGTCTTTTCTTGTTTCTAAACTCACAATCGTATTTGTATGCGTTTTTTGTTCTTAATTCTAAATCACATATTTGTGTCGCTCCTGTAAATTACAATCTGGCCTGTTACATTTTTATTTTTTTTTTCTTGTTTCTGGTTTCACATTCACATTTATAAGCGTTACTATTGTTATAAAATTAAATGATACTGTTGGTACTTAGGTTTATAGGAGAAATTCCAAATTTTCAGTTTCCGGTTCAGATTTTCCAATTTAGGAAATAGTTATTCTTAAATGGCAAACTCCCGTAACCAAACACCCCTCCAACTCTCCAAGATCAAAGTAAAAGGGTCCCACACTAAGACACGGTGGCGAAAATCCTATCCTCAGCCCGGATTACATTATCACCTCAAAAATCAACTGACAAATGCTAACATCCTTCACTCTTCAACTCCCACTCTCCGCCGGCCGGAGCCGCGCAAGAAACAAGAAGAATTTCCGACCACTGAGGTTGCAAAAAACCCCCCCGCGACACTGCATAACAGCAAGTTAAAGAAATGGCGTTTTCCTCGCTCTTGTCTCCAATCCACTTCACGCTCCCTAAACCCAACTCCCACCACTTCCGCCGTAGGCCAATTTCTATTAGCGCCGCAATTCCACCGATTTCGACCGCCGCGGACTTATCTGCAGTCTCCGACACCTTGGACAGCACCACCCTCGCCGTTATAGGAGGCGGGTCTGTCGCAGCACTCGCCGCCGTGCTCTCCCTCGCCGACCCCGAGAAGCGGCGGCAAATGCAGGCGGAGGAGGTCGGCGGAGGGGACAAGGAGGTGGTCAGAGAGTACTTTAACAACGATGGGTTCCAGCGGTGGAGGAGAATTTATGGAGATACTGATGATGTTAATAAGGTGCAGAAGGATATCAGGCTGGGGCACTCGAAAACTGTGGAGAATGTGATGAAGATGTTGCTGGATGATGGGCCTTTGAGTGGGGTTACGGTTTGTGATGCTGGGTGTGGGACGGGATCTTTGTCGATTCCGTTGGCTAAGGAAGGAGCCGTTGTGGCGGCGAGTGATATCTCCGCCGCCATGGTTGCGGAGGCTGAGAAAAAGGTCAGCTTTTGTTGTTGTTTACTGGTGAAATTGATTTTAGTTTGTTTTGTTTCTTTTATAGTTCTGTTTTTAAACTAATTCAGCTAATTCTAGAATAGGAATAATTACGAAATACCTCCCTGAAGTTTGCGGCATTTACAAAAATCACCCTGTAATCTTAAAAATTACAAAAAACTCCCTGAATCAACTATTTTCCATTAGTGTAAGGGTGTTTTCCGTTATGATCTTTTTCAAACTTTAGGATGTTTTTTGTAATTTTTAAGGTTTCAGGGTGTTTTTCGAAAACAATGCAAAGCTCAGGGGATTATTTGTAATTGACCCTTTAGAATATGCTTTAAAATCTCATTCTAGTTTGGTGGATTTGGAAGACAAGGCACAAAGTTGATAATTCATTTTGCCGAAAAGTTTATGTATAGAGTATTAAGTGTGATTAAGTAATATTTTCTGGGGGTTGTGTAGCATTTCTGGATAAATGGGATTTCAATCTTGAATCTTTATTACCATTTCGATCCCAGAATTCGTATTTATGCAAAAGAATGATTTCATAAGAAAAACAGATATTTTGGTTAAAAATTTACCTTATATCAAAAGAATTGATGATTTATTTTGCCAAAATAGTTTATGTTTATAGGGATAACTATGATTTAGTGAAAAATGGGATTTCAATCTTGAATTCTCTCAGCATTTCGATCTAAGAAATTCCTAGTCTCCTGCAAAAGAATGATCTTCAAGAAAATCAGTGGAAGAAATGTACTTATTCCACTATTTCAATTATTAAATCCATTCAACTTTCATGCAGGCACGAGACGAGCTTCTCAAAGGCGAGGACGAGCTCTCTCCTGGAGTAACACTGCCAAATTTTGAAGTGAGTGATTTAGAGAGCTTGAACGGGAAATACAACACTGTTGTCTGCCTAGATGTTTTAATACACTACCCACAAAATAAGGCAGATGGCATGATTGGACACTTAGCTTCTTTAGCCGAGGATCGATTGATTCTAAGCTTTGCCCCAAAAACATTTTACTATGATATACTAAAAAGAATTGGAGAATTGTTTCCTGGTCCGTCAAAGGCAACGAGGGCGTATCTTCATGCTGAAGCTGATGTGGAAAGGGCTTTGCAAAAAGTCGGGTGGAAAATAAAGAAGAGAGGTCTGATTACCACGCAATTTTACTTTTCCCGAATTGTTGAGGCCGTTCCTGCTTGAAAATAGAGGTTAGATGTAATTTCGTTATTGTGTTTTTTGTAATATCTTGATTTATACCGTGTATAGTGGATAGGGTTCGTGCTTCTAAACCTTTTGGTTGGTGGAAGATTTTGTTAAGTGTAAAATATTTAACAATTGCTAATCTCAATGTATTCATATTGTAGATTTTGGGTTCACCAATTGTTATGTTCACATCTCTTATGTGTACTTTAGTTTGTAATATTTCCATTTGAACATGGTAAATAAATATTCACCATATTAAGAAGGGAAAATTACATCTAGACTCCCCCTGATGTTTGGTCTAATTACACTTAGACCACCCATGTTATATGAAAATGCACCTAGATCCCCTTCCGTCTGCTTTGTTTAGGGTTCCTTTCCGTCAGATGTATTGTGTAGGCCCAAATTACATAGGTAGTAAAAGCTTTGTACCCTAATTTAGTAGATTGTTTGTGTAGTTAGATGTAATTCACTCTATTAAGAAAAATCAAACATCAGAAGTTTAACCTAACTGTTACATTTGATAATAAAAAAGGGAAATTTGGAAGCTAAACTGGGAATTAAGTAAAGAAACATTCTAATATCCTCTTTCTAATGTATCAAGCATAAAGGGTAGAAGGAATTTTGACAGGGTTACATGCAGTTACAGCTTATTAGCAACTTTTTCGAGTGCTTCTGTAATCTTGGTAAGAGATGTGATTAAGTTATCATGCTGTTCCTTTCTCTGCTGTCTGTCCAGTTGCCAATTCAGCTTCTGATCTTCGAAATGTGCATTTAGCAGATTCGTATTTCTATCTAGAGCTTTAATCAGTAGATTTTCTTCTACATTAGTAGTATTTGGACAACCTTTTCTTCTCTTCACCCCCTCCTGAAACTCAGAAGCTCTCCAGAAATGTGGCCCCCACTGTCTTTTGCTTTCTATACCATTGAGAGACGACGATATCAAAAATTACTTAGAAATTTCAAAGGTTTTTCGTCAGAATAATTCAGATTTATTTAAAGAAATTCAAGTTTCCTTACCTTGATTTGAATCTGCCCGGGGAAATGGCTGATATTTCATCTCTGCCAAAATATGGAAGTATTAGTATCAGGTATTCCTAGAAAACAGTCATGAAAGTTGAATATTTCACACTAATATAGGAAAGAAAAAAAAGGAAAATTGGGAGAAAAATATACTATGAAGAAGAAAATGACAAAATTGTGAGGAAAAGTGAGAGAAAAAAAAATAAAAAGCATACAATTCCATTTTCTCACAACTCATTTTTATTTCTAATTCATCACTCACTGCACTCCTATTAATCATTTTTATTTTAATCTGTCACTCAGTTCACTCCTATTATACAATTTTCACCTTGTCATTTTCTTCACTATTTTCCTTAACATCAAGTTAATGATTTTTCTTTCTTTTTTCCATTAGTATTTTCTTTCCTTAGCAAAATTTTTGAGGGCGAATTACATACAATACCTCTAAGGTTTGGCATAATTACAAAATACCCAGCTGTTTTCAAAAATTACAGAAAATCCCCTGAGGTTTCAAACAATTACAAACTACAGGGGTTTTTTGTAAGATTTTGTACGATGTACAGGGGGCATTTTGCTAGATTTTTGTAATTGTTTGATACCTCATACAGAAAACAGATGGGGTATTTTGTAATTAGGGGTACTGTATGTAATTCACCCAATTTTGAACCAAACATAGTATTAAGGTACCTGAAATGGGCACTGGAGAAGGAATTGTCCTTGTTTTACCATCCATCCGAACTCCTTCGTCTTGTGGGTGGTCCCGCCCATTTTCCTCGTGCGTTACCTCTTCAAATTCAGAAAAAAGACCGGCCTCGCCCCTACCCCCACCCCCGCCCTCCTCATCCTCCACCATCTCATCATCATCTTCAGCCTCCAAACCATCCCCATTACTCTCATCCACATCTACTGCCACCAATGCCAGTTCATATCCACCATTTCTCGGCTTACCATCCAAAACATCATATATCTCTCTATCAAAAAACCCCGGAAGTTTCCTCTCTCTCTTTAAATCACTCCTCATGATCCAAAAACCCTCATCTCCTCCTCCCACCTTCGACTCCCATGTTTTTATCTTCTTGAAATCACTCACGAGATTGCTCCACCTCTTCCGGCATTGAACCGGCCCTCTATTCACCCCATTCTTCTTGCAGTACGAAGACACAGCATCCCACTTGGGTTCAAAATGACACTTTCTCCCTCGCTCCTCAGCAATCCTTTTCCCTTCTATTAAAACAAGCGTTTCCTCCCGAGTCCATCGAGGATGTCTTGGAGTCTTGTTCTTATCATCGATTGATGATGTGGCATTTTCATGACCATTCGATCCTGGTGCCATGATTCTTCCAGAAGTTCAGTTTTGAGGTATTATATCTTATATGTTGGTGATAAGGGCATATATAAGAGTCCGTTTTATGTAAATATCATTTTAAGGGCATAAATCTTTATTATTGAAATGAATGCGGTGAATTACATTTCTGTAATGTGTACCATTATCTTTTAAGGCACATTGCCTAAATATTTCTTGCGATTCTGTCATATTGTCCAAATTTTACTCTCATAGTGAATGACTATCCTAATAAGGGGCACTGTTCGTGATACTTGTTTCATATTTTGGAATGAGGGCTATTCTTTTAAGGTGCATTGCCCGAATTTTTTCTTGTGATTCTGTGAAATTGTCTGAATTTTCTGTCCTAGTGATTTACTATCCTTATACGTACGTATTCTTTATTCAGGAGATTGAATGCAGAGACTATTGCCAATCATAATGTCCTGATTTCTTTCGATTTTGTAACTTGCCTATTATTCGATATCTATTTATTCATTTTTGCTTTTATAAGTGTCCTTAGATGTATTGTATCTTATTGGGAACCTTTAAGACATTTTCGTGTATCTTTTTAGATTATTTCTGAAATTTTCAGACTCTTATGATGTGTTGAAATAGTAACATCTAGCAGGTTTCTCTTATGATGGATGATGAAAAATTATCCATTTTGTTCATATGAATTTCTTAAAGTCTATCTAAAATGAGTAACTGTAAATCTGTAATGATTTTTTGGGAGAACCAGGTTACTAAATATATTCAGAACAGGTGCAGTAAAAATGCCTGATAAATTTGCAGTTAAAGGCTTACTAATTGACATAAAATCTGAAGATTTCTTTCTACTTTTGCTATTAATAGTATTATTAGGGGATGTTTGCATAAAAGCTTCTGTTTTTGGAGAAGTTAAAAGTAGAAGCTGAAGTTATCAAAAGTTGAAGTACTAAAAGTTGGAAGTGTTAGGGGGGAGAGGGGAGAGAGGGGAGGGGAAATACATAAATACTTTTAAATAATATAAAAAAGAACCTAAAGAAAGCACAAAAGTGCTTCTAACTTCTAGCTTATTGCAGTTTATTTTAAGTTGAAACAAACGACGATAGTAAATATTATAAGTCGGTGTTTTACCAAAAGACGATTTCGCCGCCCAGCGACTCCAGCATACTTGCGCCACTCCTTCCCCCATTTCCCGCGCATAATTTGTTTCTCCCAGTTTTTCATCGAAATCAAACCCTAGAATATAGGAATTCAAAATCTGAGGATTTTGCAATTTCCCAAATCGAAACTCAATTAGTACACTGAGAGGAGCTACGGAAAATGGCGAGCGACACGGAGCGAGTTGAAGAAGAAGATGAATCAACGAATGAGCTGTTGAGAGATCGATTCCGACTCTCCACCATCTCTATCGCCGAAGCCGAAGGTTTCGATCTCTATGATCACTTCAGTTCTTCTTGAATGTTCATTAGTTTTACTAAATTTATGTTTCTTATTTTTTTATTTTTGTGGAATTTTCTGCGTAGCGAAGCGAATTGGCATGGAAGTTTCTCAGCCTATTGTGGCATGTGTCTCCGATTTAGCCTTCAAATATGCCCGTAAGTCTCTCTCTTTATCTATGTTTTTTCAGACATGTGCATGTATCCATGTTTATGTGAAGCGAAATTGGGGATATTTGATTTTTCATTCTTGCTTATCCTTGGAATTGGGACACTTTACGATGTTCATGTCTGGGCCAGTTAACTAATTAGTTGAAAAACTCATATTGAACTTTGTTTTTGAAATTCTAAAATGAGTTTGAAATGTGACAGATTATGGCATTGAGCTAATTTTACTTTTCTTATGCAGTGAGAAGTAAAAACTCAAGAGTAACAATTGATGCTGCAGAATAACAGCTGCACTTTTCTGAGATAGTAGTATTGTACTCGGAATTCATTCATCAAATTTAGGATTACATGCTTGCGGATATTAAGAATACAAAATAATTCGCATGAGTAGAAGGAAGATCATCCAATTTTCAGATATTTAGTCAAGTTGGTATAAAAATTCCAAAACGTGTCTCCTTTGGTTGTATGTTTGAAAGAACAAAGGCTGATTTCAAAGCTGTCTGCAAATTTTATTGCCACTGGAAGTCCTAAAAGTGAACCCTTATGTATACCGTCGGGAGACAGTTAGACTCAACGATCGTCTTTGATTTCATTTTATGTAAATAGAAGTATTAATTATTTTTAAAGTTCATCTGAGTATTGACCTCAATTATATTAATCCAGACTTTACTTTCTTCTATTGGAAGTTGTTCATTAAATGTGTCTACTAGTCAACACTTCATGAATAGAACTAATGACCCCATTCATACAACGGGGGAACTTCTTGACTAAGTTTGAGTTTCTTTTTTTGAGATACTCCCCACACATATGAAGAAAGAGCTCAATATTTGTTAAAAACTGAAACATTATTGTTTTTCTGAAAAGCAGAACAGTTAGCAAAAGACCTCGAATTGTTTGCACAGCATGGCGGTCGCAAGTCTGTGAACATGGAAGATGTCATACTCTCTGGTAAGATTCTTAGAGAAAATTTAGAGATAATTTCGGTTTGTATAGTCATATGCACCTCATCTTTTTTCATATGCTTTACACTTATAAATTCCTTGCTTATGATTTCTGTTACTGCTGGAATCTTACATCACTGTTATGATGCTGTGTGAATTCGTTACTGCTTATATTTGTTTTCAGCACATCGTAATGATCATCTTGCTACTTCCCTGAGGTCCTTTTCCAATGATCTAAAAGCAAAAGAACCTCAATCTGATAGGAAGAGAAAGAAGAACCCGAAAAAGGAAGACAAATCTGCTGCAGATGTACTAAATATTGCTGATCCCTAGATCGAATATCACTCAACAATATTAGTCTTTATTGATGTATGATATATATCTTTCTATTTTTTCGTATGAATATATGAGTATACCGACCCGATGTTATTTAGTTTATACTAACTTAAAACATTAATATTATTTATTAGTTCGAAGAAAGAAAGCCAATTCATTTTTTTGCTGATTTTCTTTGTCAATCAAGATTTGTTAGTGTCTGTTCAATTGCACAGAAGAGAGAACATAAAGATTTGATTCCTTTGATGCCCTTCACCATTCACAAACCGCTGACAGATTCACTACTGCGTTGACAGGTGTGTATTTGCTCATTTCTCTCATCATACTTCTTTTATATAAGTTTCTCAATCTTATAAACCATGATAATTTATGATTTATGTTTAAATAATACCAACTTGCACCCTTTTTGTTTTGTCTGTTTGGTTCTTCCTTTTTTTCACTGTTACATTTTTAAATTGTAATAAAAAAGAAGAAATGCTTTGACCTTTCCTTTTTTCTTTTTGACTTATTACCACACTTGAGTTATGGGTAATCATCGA
Source organism: Verbena officinalis (assembly GCA_958496215.1). Classification (NCBI taxonomy): domain Eukaryota; kingdom Viridiplantae; phylum Streptophyta; class Magnoliopsida; order Lamiales; family Verbenaceae; genus Verbena; species Verbena officinalis. The sequence goes on from OY292385.1 coordinate 8,230,009, forward strand.
CTCCAACTAAAAGCTGTGAATTCGGCAACCTGATCATTAAATAAATTGAACCTGAGCAACTGGAACAGTTGGATAAAAAAAAATAACAGTACAGTTTACAATTTTATATTTATTTTTGTCAATTCCTAATGCCAAATGAGATTTAATCTTATTATAAAAATGGGGGAGCTCAAGTGCATACACTATTGATAATCACCTAGCTAATAATTATGCATTGCATAATTATTACAATGCAACACGTGCAATTATTGATGTCCAAAGTCTTATATGTATGTTTTGTTACTTATGTCAACTGTATAAGGATTATTGTTCTCAGCATGTTCCTTTGGAGAGCGATGTAACGTGCATCTTATTATCAACTATTTTTCCAGGTATTAGGCAGTCTTAGGTATTGATAATTAAATACTAAGTGGGGTTTTTTTTAGGGATAATTATATTGAGATATCTTGATATTTGACCTAATTATGCAAATATACCGTAAGATTTGAGAAATTCCAGAATCATATTTTGTCAAAGAATTTTTATTACACCCTTTAAGTGGTTAAACGGATTTTAATGCTGCCATCACATTTTTTTATGAATTTTCTAATTTGTCCTTGCCAGTTTTTTGTCAATTATTTATCCTAATTTCATAAAAATTATACCCTTGTAATTTTATATATGTAGGTTAAATTTTTCGTTAAGGTTTTCTAACTGCAGCTAAAGGTATGTCTTTCTAATTTCAGGGTATGTTTTTGTAATTTCAAAAATTTCATAGTATATTTGCGTAAGTATATCAAACTTCATGCTATGTCAATGTAATTCGTGTTTTCTTAGAGTTTGAGCTATCAATTTAGCAACACATTATACGAATTTTTTTGATCTAATTGCTGGTAAGTCGAGCAAAAATTCACACATGTGATTAGCAAGGTGAACCAATTATTCTCCTGAAGTCAAGTGAATTTCTCTTTAAAGTCTCGAGTGGTCTTTTAAGCAAAGTATTGTCCGTCAATAAATTGAACTTGATACTTAGATTAGAACCCACTCAACCTTTTCTCTTTATACTATTTTTATGTAGGGCCTTGAATTATTACATTTTAAATAATACATTAAACATTTTCTTTTAACTGTACCAATTTTGAGACGAGTAAGAGCATTAGTGTTCAGAAATTTGAACTCAAATGTATACAGGTGGGGTATAGAGTCTGAGAAGTACGGATATGAATACGGTGATACAGACAAAATATAAATATAATAATATAAATTTTTTTTTCAATATTTATCAATGGATAGGTGTCTAACATGACACAATAATTATTTTTTATAAATGTTGGCCCACTCAATATTTGTACATCGTAGTGGTTGACCCATTGACTGTTCCTTGACCTTGACCTTGAGTAGACTATCTTATTCTTGTCAAATTGTGCTAGTTGGAAAGAGATTGGAATATGGATGCAATAAGAAATTATCAAATTGGACTGTTAGATGTGATGTAATATATTTGAATCAACTATATAGCACATTAATCCGGATATTTTTCGAAATTGTCTGGATAATTAGCAAATTAGACGGTTAATCATGATGAAATATCCTTAAACAAACGTGACGATTAGGATTTGAATCATGATTTTGGATATAAAATAATTTTAAAACTGGTTAGATATCACATTTTTTATGGTATCTACAATTTAGCGTGACTATTAGGCAGAAGTCACTAATCACTATTCTATTATATATTTATTATGTTATATTTTTATATATATTAAACAATAAAGACGCGACGAGCTTTGGAAAAATAAAGAGAGAAAAAATATCATGCTCCATGCAACGGGGTACAGACGTACAGTCAATATTTCTACAGCAAGCTCCCACTTGTTTCCTTTCATTGTTTTTTATTTTTATTTTCTCTTCTCTCTTTTTTGCTTTTCTAAAGTGAGATGCCCTACAATTCTTCTCTTTTTCCTTTTATTTTTGTAAATACATATTACTGTACTATTGTTGTCAAATGTCGTCAACACTCAAACATCCATAAAACGGCATTTTCTTTTTCTATAAATGGTCTGTTATATATGTTATTCCTACTAATAATCAAACAAATCATGCTTGCAGTAAAACTACAATAAGGGCGTTTGTAAATTACTCTACTACTTTTGGAAAAGTTAATGTAGAAGTTACGGTTGAAAAAAAGTGTAATAGTAAAAAAATAGAGTGTTTGGAAAAAAAAAACTAAAAGCATGGAGAAAAAGTAATTGAGTGTTTGGAAAAAAATTGCGAATTACTTCCAATTTTAATAATATTACTAATTAAAGTTGAGAGTGTTTGGAACCCCAAAGTGATAAAAAAAATCACTTCTAACAGAAGTAATTTTTTTAGAGTTTGCAAACACCCTTATATGCTTCATTATATGATCCATATCGTATCTGTATCGCCGTATCCGTATTCAGCATCACAAACACCAAGTCATTGAGATTTAAATAAAGATACCAACAATAATATGTTAATATGGTTAATTATTTAATTATATGCTTTAATACAGGGTCCAATTAGGCAGTTAACTTTAGTAGGCCATTAGTTATAAAGTCACCTAAGTACACACATGAAATGCTATAATAATCGCAACCAAAAGTGACCAAAAAAGAAATTAATGTCTCCTAAAGCATTTGCATACATTGGACGTTAATTATTCTTTCCTAAGTTCTAAATTTAATTATATTCGGCCGCCGGACGTAATAGGCATTATGTTACTTTAGTCGATTTAATATTCATGCGTAAAAGGTAAGCAAAACATATCATATACAATTAATATATAGATTAAGTACATAAATTTTAAATGAGATATTGTAACAATAGCTGACACACCCTTAAAAATTGATTGTTAAATGAGAAGATAATCCACTATTATAAATTAACATATGTTAAGATTCTAAATTAATGTGGGATGAGTTGCATTCTCCCCCACCCAGCCCAAACACGTCATCGGCGTGTGGGTTCTATGTCGGGCCTGTTAACCCTCCAAGCTGGCTCAAAAACGTGTGGCGTGAACCCTTCAAGCAACACGCACGTACATAAATTCTTGTTGGGGTACTGATACTTGAGCTCTGATACCAATTATAACAGGGACCCAACAAACCTTGAAAACCAGCTGTTATGGGAAAATTAATCCACTATTATAAATTATCATATGTTAAAATTCTCAAGTAATGTGAAATATGTTACAAATATATACGTATATAGCATAATTAGATTATTTTATTTGCATGGGATGACATAGCATGTGATAAATGAAACACCCATTACCCTTGCACATGTTCAATTTCATATTAGATAAATAACTATTAAATATAATGAGCATAATCATGTTATGCATTATAAACATATTACTTTCCTAAGTACTAAAACAAATACCGATTTGTAATTATATTCTTGAATTAAATTAATGTCTTAAAAAACAGACATGCCTATTTAGTTTCGTTATATCTCATGCACGACAAGTTGAACAAGTTGTCCAAAGAAAAGAAAAAAGAATAAAATTGGTACTTTGCAATGAAAAAGGAGAACATGCCAATACATATTTATATACTTCTACCAAAAAAACAAATAAATAAACAATAGATATTCACTTGTATGTACACTTGGATCCAATAACTCGATTGTTTCAAAACTATAGTCAAATAAATTACTTTTCTATTTTTAAAAAAAAAATCTGCAAACACTCTTATTTCTACCAAAAATCTCAACTGAATTATTTAAAAATTAAATAAATTAAAACAAATTAGTTTTATTTCCTTTTTTCACAAATTCTAAACTTAAAATTAAGCCTAACGCGTAATTAGAATTTAGACAGACAGGTCAGAGGTCACAGGTGGACCCATTTTCTCACAGTAACTGCAGCTCACTCCCTCATCTCTTTCTTTGTCTGTCTAGTCGTCTCTCTCTCTCTCTGAAACGTGTTCTATATAAATGCGAATAACTTAGTAATTTCCTTTTTGATTTAATTACTTATTAATATTCCACAGTTAGGTCACGCCGGCGATGGGAAACTGCTGTTCCGACGTGGCCGGCGGGCAGTCGTCTGTCGGAGGAGGAAACTCTACTTCGGCAGCCAATGCTCCAAACGAGGCTGTTGACGCCTTCCTCAAGTCTCACGGCTACAAAGGACTATTCTCTCAGATCGAGGTCCGTGTTTAGTTATATACTTCTGCGGAAATGCATCTTTAGATGATTGGTGTGTTTAGTTTTTGCATAGTGAAGTATGGTCAATTGGTATCGAGTTTGCCGCAATTTCTTGTGTAAGTAGGTTTCTATATTGCAGGAGAATACTGGAAATGAGAATGATGCTTAGTTATTTATATATGGAGATTTGTTGTAGGTGGAATTAGTTTGGTAGTTGCGGATTGGGGAGATAATTGGTGTGGCTGGGACTGTTCATAGATATTGAACTTTTAATGTTAGGTTTTCATGTGTTTAGTGAAGTTCAAAGTTGGAAATAGGCTACAAATAGTGATATAACATACATGTTTGACTCAGGGGTCATTGGACTTAGTATTTGGATCAAGAGACACCCTTCATAAGTCGTGTATCTAGGGGAATTGGAGTTCTCCTGATATGAATTTCTAGATAAATCACAGACGAGTGGTTCTAGAGCTGCGGGTCAGTGTACCTTGGGAATAATGCAAAAGGAAGTAGCTAATTAGGAGGTGGACTTTCGGCACAATTTGTAGTAGGTCACAGGTTGATTCTATGTTTCTGATCATGGAGGCAAGGAAGGGCTTAGAGATGCATATGTTTCTTTGAAATTAGCTGCGGCACCAGGTGAAATGTACAAATGAATGCAACCTATTGCTTGGTGCTAGTGCGGGTAATTGGTGGGGCTTGTTGGGACTTGGGAGTAGAAGTATCAACCGAGTTGTTGGTAACGTTGTGAGCTAAAGTCTCACATTGGAAAATCAGGGAGAGAAGATGAGCTTATGTTTGCTTAAGGTTTCGAATCAAGGTTGGCTCCCAAATAGGTTTATTGAGCTCTACTTTACCATGCTCACATGGGCCATTGAATTCACTACAAGTTTGTAAGCAACTTCATGTGAACGATGCTCATGAGGAACTCCTTAGAGTTCAATATTAATCGCTCTACTAAGCCGATCTGGATGCTATGCCAATCATTGCATTAGTGATTAACTAAGAATTGGAAATATCACCTTGAACATATGTGTTTCGGAGTTAATGGCAACTATAATGCTCGTTAAGCACAAAGCTCTGTACCATGTGGAAAATTCCTAAAGATTGAATGCAGCTTAAGAAATTAATACCCCATGCCAAAAATTCTGTTGTAACTAACTTTCTCATTAATTATTCCTTCAAGTTTGTCGTTCTAACTTTTCTAAACATATTCTGCAGCTATCTCTATCTGGTGCAAACTTACGTGATCGAGATGTGCTCTCCAAGGTTTGTTGTTCTAAAATATTTGTCCATAATTTACGCAATCTCCCCATCACTCAATATTGTCTCAACTTCTGTTCAGAATTATTCATTATGCATGTTTCTTTACCTATATCAGCTTGAAATTGTTAGTGATTGTTTGCTTAGGATTTTGCAAGTCTAACAGCTGATTCGCACTTTGATAAGTCATTTAAAACTCAAGTGAACCCATAACTGTTTCAAACTTCCAATCATGTACTTAGCTGATGACTGATGTAATACCTGTTACATTGTGGATACATATATATAAGGGAAAAAGTATTGCATCTCGTTCCAAATTATGCAACACAAATTTTATTTCCTTAAAACTTGATTCTTTGTAGTATCCAGCTTCCCAAGAATATGATGTAACTCCTTACTGTTTCTCTCGATTATGTTTCCATTGTGATTTCCTGTACCAGAAATTTGTGGTAGTGATGGTGTGGAAAGCTCTCAAGGTTTCAGCTACAACTTGACTATCTTGTTTCATTTCAGAGTGATCCTATGGCAGTTCTTTATATGAAAGAAAATGATGGTTCCCTTCAAGAGCTTGGACGCACTGAAGTAGTTTTAAATTCATTGAGTCCCAAGTGGATTAGAAAATATATGGTTACCTACCAATTCGAGAGGGTGCAGAATTTGGTGTGAGTTTTAATAAAATCACATACTTTTGTACTCACCTTTTGTATATTTTCAGTGTTATACGTCTTAAGAAATGGACTTTTATTGCAGGTTTCGAGTCTATGACGTTGATACTCAGTTCCACAATATAGATGTGAAGGTATATCAAATTTCTTTTGATATGGTTTTTATATTCCAAGCAGACATGTAATTGTATAATTTTTAGTCAAGAAGTGGGAATCATTATTTTGTTAATGTTTTCTGTGGGGAGGCAGAAAATTTTCCAAGTTGCTGCGTTGAGTCTTGTGTTTCAATTTATTTCATACTCCAAATAAACCAAAAATATTCCTTAGTGTATCAGAGCAAAGGTCCAGTTCCCTTTTACTGTCATCAAGTAGGCATTTTAACATATTGGGGAAGCTAAAATTGTATTCACTCCCCTAGCTATGAAGTATGATCTCAGTTTACTTTCAAGTTTACGCATGTTATTTCCTTATGGATGCAAACATTCAGTGTTGCTGTGCCCATTCACCCTTTGAATGTCCTTGCAGAAGCTTACATGAGCTGTTCTCATGAACCTCTTGAAAGGAACCCCTTGTTCATATCTCATAGCATACTTTTCCTGAGTTTTTCTCTTCTTCCTTTTACATTTTTTGGCTGGAAACAGACTGTGGTTTGTGTCACAGGGTTTCCAAGATCCTCATGCGTTTATGTTTCCGCAACCTCTGATTCTATGTATGCCTTCTAAACGATAGATTTCCACAAAAGTCCTTTTCTTGTGTAGGCAATCAAGCTAGAGGAGCAGCAGTTTCTTGGTGAAGCTAGTTGTACTTTGTCACAGGTATGATTGTGTACCATCCTGTGTTTTCCACGTGAAAAGATGGGTAACGAAAAGTATTAAGGAAGTAACTACAGCCTGTTGAACCCTCATGGGCTCCCTGTTTTTTTGTCTTGGATATGCTTGTTCTGTTTAGTTGTTCTTGTTCAGAATCTAGTGTTGCAATAATTTCTTTTATAGAGGTATGCTTCTTATATCATCCCCTTGACTTGAATGCCTCATTATTACTTGGTGTATTTCTGGCACTGTCTTCCAAATATTTAATTTGTTTCAGGCTGGATGATTGACACTGTTCAAGTTTGTTTCAGTACCTCCTGTATCTCTCTTTTAGTTCTTTAGTTGTCTAACTTTTCTGCATTAGACATTTAGCTTTTGTTTAGAGCTTTTCTGTTAGTTATTGCTATTGTGTTGCCTGTGTTTTCCAAATTGTATTTTTCTTGTAGATTGTCACAAAATCGAACGGCATGTTAACCTTAGATCTTGCACGTGAAGAATCTTCTGTTCCAGCTCATAATCGAAAATTTGGTCAGCTCACAATTTGTTCTGAGGAAAGTGTTGCATCAAAGACCACAGCAGAGTTGATATTGAGATGCTCGGACTTGGAATCCAAGGATTTGTTCTCGAAAAGTGTAAGGAAGTTCTTCCTCTTAATTTGCTTTTTGTCCGTTCTATTTGAAGTTGGAAAAGCTGAGTGAAAGCATTTTCTGCTGTCTGATTTTTCCAGGATCCTTTTTTGATAGTGTCAAAGATCACAGAGAGTGGAGTATTTGTTCCAATTTGCAAAACTGAAGTCTTAAAAAATGATCACAATCCAAAATGGAAACAGATTTCCTTGAGTATTCAGCAAGTGGGAAGCAAGGTACAGAAATTAGTGCTAGAAATGTGCATCACATGATATTACACTTCAGCCATAATCTTATTTACTTCATGTTAGTTACTGATGCACATGAGTAACCAAAAGCTTTCTTTCTACCAAATCTTGTTTATCTTTTCCTCTGTAGGAAACTCAATGGTGTTTCAATTTAACAAGTCTCTAACTATTGCAGGACAGCCCACTAACTATTGAGTGTTTTAACTTCAATAGCAATGGAAAACATGATTTACTGGGGTAAGCCACTGTCTTTCATTGATCATTTTGTGGACTGAGATTTTTTAAATTGATTCTGGTGCCTGTTCCCCACCCTAATTGTTCAGGAAAGTTCAGAAATCATTGGCAGAGTTAGAAAAGCTGCATTCTGTTGCAACGGGAGAGAGTTTGTTTATTCCAGTATCAGTTGGGCACAATCACCAAAGCAAGGTAAAAAGTCTAATCATTTGCGATGAATTTTGTATGCGAATGTAAATCATTGTCTGTATCTTTCTTGCCAAGCAGGTATTAAAGAGTCAGCTTTTTGTGGACAAATATTCAGAGAACATTCAGCATACATTCCTCGATTACTTGGCTGGAGGTTATGAGCTAAATTTCATGGTGGCAATTGATTTCACTGGTATACTCTTTGGCTTGTTGGCTAACTTATGTTTTATTTATTTTAACAGACTTCTTAACTTGTTTAAGACTAAAATTTTGTGCCTCGGGATATTCAACTTAAATCCTATGCTTTCAATAGAAAAATGTCTTTCTTTAGGTTTGAGTGACAATTTAATGCTGATATATCATGAACTTGTGTTTACTCCTTGATTTGTATTTATATGCAATGAATTGATACCCATTTTTCCAGTCCTATATTTTCTTTGTTCTGAATTCTTTAATAGGTGTTAACTAATTTACTACACTTCTTATCAGCTTCGAATGGCAATCCTCGCCTACCCGATTCATTGCACTATATTGATCCATCAGGACGTCCTAATGCATATCAGAGAGTGAGATATATTCTCTAATGAAGATTTAAATTTCCTAATTGTGAGAAAACACAAAAATAATTTCATCCCTCTTAATTTTTAGGCAATTTCAGAGATTGGAGGAGTTTTGCAATTCTATGATTCTGACAGAAAGTTTCCTGCTTGGGGTTTTGGAGCACGCCCAATTGATGGACCAGTATCCCATTGCTTCAACTTAAATGGCAGCAGTAACTATTGTGAGGTGAGCCTCAGCTTTCAACATATTTCTGATCTGTTTCTAAGTTTTCCATTTTCTTCCAGTTTTCATTTTCATTTTCTCTCTCCAGGTTGATGGAATCCATGGGATTATGATGGCATACACAAGTGCTCTCTTTAATGTCTCATTAGCTGGACCAACTTTATTTGGACATGTAGTTACGAATGCTGCACAAATAGCTAGTGGATCTGTTGCAAGGAATGAAAGAAAGTATTTCGTTTTGTTGATAATCACGGTAGATAAAATATCTCCCAACTTTTAGTTTACTACATTAGGATTGTCGAAATGGAAAAATGCAAAATTAGTCAATTTTAGCAATTTTATCTGATCCTAATTCCCATTTGCAATTAAGTCTTGTTTGCTTCGAAAATTGCAATGTAGGTCCGATATTTTTGCGGAATTTTATATTATCGTCGGTAATAGAACTCTTTTGCCTGAATTTTAAGTGGTGATGTGCCAGTCATGTGACCACTTATAGGATTATGAAATTCTGGCAAAAATAGGACCATGATTCCAATTCTTTTAAGATGAACAAGACTTAATTGCAAACTGCAATTACAACGGATCAAATTTGACAAACTGGGAAAGTTACAGGGCTTTTTTTTTCCATTGTAATCTTCTCGTATTATCTGATTTTTGTTAATTAGTAGGATCATGAGTGTCGGTTTCAACTGATAATCTATTCTAATTCTATTTTAGGATGGAGTGATAACAGATCTCCAGGAAACAAAGGATGCTTTTGTTATGGCATCTGATCTACCATTGTCCATACTTATTGTTGGGGTTGGAGGAGCCGACTTTAAAGAAATGGAGGTATATAAATATGATTTATACTCTTCTTTTCTTCCTATTTGTTTATATTTATTTATTCCCTTAGTAATATTTTCTGCCCAATAATGTATGCAGTAATATCGTTGTGATTCCTTTATCAGATATTAGATGCAGATAAAGGTGAAAGACTTGAAAGTTCAAGTGGCAGGGTTGCTTCACGTGATATTGTTCAGTTTGTCCCTTTCCGGGACGTACAGAGTAAGCATCCTAAATTCATTAGATCATAATCTCATGAAATATTTCACCCCCCCCCCCCCCAAAAAAAAAAAAGAAAAACAATAACTCCAGAAAGAGCAAATTGCACTTTACCCTTAAAATATAGTTTTTGCACTTAACCCCCTCAAACAACAAAAAAGAGACTCACTTCCCTGAAATCTTAAAATCTTAGCACTTTGACCCTTTTTGGTTCAAAGTGCTTAATATTTTATAATTTTATGCGGGTGAGTCTCTATTTTGTATCTTGAGGGGGTTAAGTACAAATATTAAAAACTTTCAGGGGGTGAAGTGCAATTTGCCCTCCCAGAAACAAACTCTTCTTAAAGGAGTGTCTTGAACAATCTAAATGGTCCGAGAATCAAACTGCAGGTGGAGAAGTCTCTTTTGTTCAATCACTTCTAGCAGAATTACCAACACAGTTTCTCACGTACGTCCGAGCTAGAGGTATCGGTCCAAATGCATAAACAAATCATGAACTGTAAATACAAAAATACTTGGTTATTTTTGTGCCAATTAAGTTTGCGCGGTTTCGGAGCCCATGACAGTCAGCATCATCAGTGTCAAGTTCCTGGTTAGGTATTTTTAGGTATTTTTTCGTCTCTCCAGGGAATCTGCTCAATTTTGTATGACGATTTTTGTCAGGCCTTAAGAAATCATTCTTGTTCAGTAAAACTGTACCATAAAGTTTGGATTTTTTTTTCTTCTTATAAACAGATTCTCGTCTCGTGTTTTTTAGATAATTTTGATTCGTGTATCTATTTTCTTGGGGAATGAGGAATCGATTCTACAGATCGCTTTTGAGTTTGATGATTGCGTATAATAAAAGAGCCTAAGTATGCTCAAGCCTCCAAATAATAGGGGTGGTTGGTGTAATTTTGATTGGAAATATATGAAGTTTTCTTTTGCTGTAGTAAAAAAATTTGGTATCGTCGTGTCCGTATCCACTGGCGGAACCACATCGTCATGAGGGGTACAATTGACCCCCTCAAATTTTAGACTCCTTGTAAAATTTTTAAGATAGAATCCTTAAATTTTACAATAGTGTTTTAAGACAATTTTTATATAACAGTAGTTTTTGCAAAGATAGGGTTTTGATTGACTATTCTCTAAATCTAAGGTTATGATTCCTCAGAAAATTTGGGCCCAATTCTTATGGTTGTTTTCCTTGTTTTTTCAATTCTATTTTATTAACGACATTTATCTCAATGTATTTGAGAAAAGCTAGAAGTAAAACAGTCTATACAGTATAAGGAAGTGTTCACTTTGATTTACACTAATCCAATTAGATAGTATTATGAATTTATTACTTTTTTGTTATTTAAACAAGTTTAGTATTTACTTTAATATGTTATGGGTGAGTTAAACAGAAACTACATTTGAAAGTTGTAATATAATATGGTCATAAGGCTCATGCCTTAACACGAGGTCCACCATCTAATGAAGTAAATAATTTATTATGACTTATTATTTAGACAATATAGCTTAATATGCCAAAGTAAACCCTCTCTAAAAATTTAGAAAATTTACTCTAAATAAAAGAATATCATTATTTGATAAATTCTTTAATCTCACGATTTTTATTAAAACAACTATAACACAGAAATATCAGTTCTTTTTTTTTTTCTAAGTAAGAAATATCAGTTCATATGCTCAAATTTTGCAATTATTCTACGAATTATATTTTTATTTCTTAATTTAAAAATTAAAAAGCATCTGTTTTCGATATTGTCTGATACATTTGGAACCCCTATTTCTTTTTTTTTTTTTTTTTTTTTGAGGGAAATATTTTGGAAAAACGAAAATTAAAAAATATATTTGTTTTCCTTCTGCGTTGAATTTACATCTCTTTGCCACTGAGTTCATATTTTCCAAACCCAAACCCAAAACACATTCGCAAATCCCACGACTGGATGAATGCAATTTTCAGGAAATCCTCAAATAATTAGGCTTGGGCATTAACTGATCTACACAGAAACTCTGTTGTCTTGGCATTCTCCGGCGCGAAAGGATTTCATCCAAGTCACACCGTCGACCGATATATTCAGGTATAATGCGTAAAGGCCCGATTTTTTCTTATATTGAAGAATAATCTTCAATGACTTTGTGTAAATTGAAAATATATAAATTGTATTGTTGTTAATTGAATGATTCAGGGAGATATATAGTGAAGTAGGGCTTTCGATTTTGCTTGAAGATACATTTTTCCTTGAGTTCTGTTGTTACCTAAAATGATTAGTGCATAGGTTTATTATGAGCATCAAATTTCACAATCGAGCCCAAAGAAGTTTCGGTATCACGACTTTAAGCTAAAAACTGTGCAATCTTAAGATCTGAAAAAATTCAATCATCCCAAATCTGAAGCAGCAAAACACGCTATTCTGTTTTTTCCTAAACAGGTTTTGATGCATTAATGGTGGGTTCTAATTTTGATTGTTGACAGGAAAACAGAGAAAATCCTTGAAGAAAACAAGGTACAGGTAAATGGATAAGCTGTTGAATTTTGGCAGAAAAGCTATGTTCTATGTCAGGGTACTTTCGGGATATGAAGAGCGAAGAATTCGATCTTTCAGAATACAGCTCCAGCAACGCCTCCAACAGGTTATTTCAATTTATCTTCTTTTTTTCCTTAATAAGTTTTGGCATATATATGTAATCGAGTTTGAATGGATTTTGATTTCTTTTCCTTCCAAAATTAATGAATTCGGATATATTGAATTTGATAACCAGTGAAATTTCATTGCGTGCTACTGTCTTGAAGTGACCTTGGGCTTGTTTAGGAAGCTACTGTATAGATGGCAATAGAGGAAGGATTTAGAATTTTAGGTGAATGTGTTCCTTCTGATTGATTAGGGGATGTGAATTATGTGAATTTAATTTTATCTAAAAAAATAATACAATTACTATTTCCCAGTGAAATATCTTTGAGACGGTTCACATATCATTCTTTTTTCATCGATGTGTAATTTCTAAGAGGTTATGTTTGAAAGTTGGGCACTTTACAATTTTCCAATTTTTGTCCTGGAATACTTACTCTATCATTCCTTCCATTTGACAAGGCGCAAGAGAGGAAAGCCGCTCTCAACAAGGTTCCTGAGCAAATTATTATATCAGAGGTGCGAAAGATGGTTCAGGATATGCAATCTTTGAATAAGAAATTAGAGGAAACAGTAAGTTTGCTTTTACTCTTTTTTTCACTATGTGGATATTACTATATTTGTGCTGGCTATTTGGTCAAAAGAGGACTTGGTTTGTGAATGGTTATTAGATTTGCTATTTCCGACACTATTTGGTTTTAGTACCATTTCTGCATCACACAATTATTAATCAAAATAAAAAGGAAATCCAGAATAGGTCTGTTTTACATGAAAAAATTGATGAGCTAATACCTTTCTATGTAAATTGGAGCTCGGCCTGGTTCTTGAGTTATTTCAATAATGACTTATCATCCATCTTTCCATGTAGAACAGAGGATTGATTTGGTACATCTCCTCGCTGCCCACAATGAATCATTAGAATCCTACTAAGACTAATGTAGTAAAGAAATCCTTATTAGGCTGGGTACAGTTTCTTCATCTATGCATGCTGCAACAAGATTGCTAGATTTGTAGGACAAACTGGATTAGACCTCGGAAGTAGTGGCTGTACAAGTAGTGCCGCACGGCATGATCTTAGGCCTTGAGTAACCTTAGTATGAGTGGTGAGGATGTCATAGAATCCCCCTTTTATGGGACTTTATTAGTATTTCAAGGATTCGGGCCAATTTAATTAAGTGTATATAGGTAAATATCTGTATCTCATGCATATAACCAAAATATCAAAAGTTGTGTTCCCATATTTGTGCAATTTGATAATATCGTACATCTGGATAAATTCTCTATATCTAGTCTTTCCACCATTTAAATATGTTCTCTTGCTGTAGCCATATTGTTCTCTCAAACTTTGTTACATTTCCTTTTTTGCCGTCATTCTCCCTTTTATTTCATTTTCATACGTTATTTGTTTTCTGAGCTGGTGCTCGGTTTTGGTTGGCCTTTATGCTTTGTGTCGTTTGATTAAGAATAATACTACTGAGCTCGTTTATATTGCATTCGTTCCTTCTCCACTCAGATTATATTATCAGCTTGGTTGATATAATCAGTTATTTTCCACAGGAGCAAGCAATTGAAGACTACTTCAAGCCAATCGACAAGGAAGCAGAAATGGTTATGAAAACACAGCTTGATGGAGAGGAGAAGTCGATGAGAGAAATGATGTTGGCCATGCAAAGACAAGCTTTGCTCGAGCAAGCTGAAGCTGAAAGACGTGCAAAGTGTCAAAATGCTAAAACGACAGACGACCATAATCAGAAACCAGCATGCGCAGACAAGAATGCTAAGATTGGAGAACAGGTTTAGATACTTTCCACAAACCAAGATTTTGAGGTAGTTGGATTTCATTCAAGAAACTCTGATTTTTGCTGTATGTCACATAGCATTGTAACATGATGGGGCCGAGTTATATAGAGCATAAAGTAGAGGCTCGTGAAAAATAACATAATGCGGGCATGTTCTGTTCATTACAAGTAAACGAGAGGTTTTTGTGTGATGATTCACACAAAGACAAAGTTGAAGTTTTGTTCTACAATTTATTGTTGCTATTAGCACACTGATTGCAAGGGATCCATGATTTCTCCATGTCATCTCTACAATTCTAGGATTCTCCAAATGTTATTATATAGGGAAAATTGCAAAACTATGCCGGTAGGCAAAACTGATATATCCTTTGTTATTCAATTTAATTAATGTCCCCACCCAAATTATGAAATCCCAAAACTTAAACCATGGTTGGCGTCTGTAATTTTCGTATGAGCCAGAGAAGTATTTTTATCAAGGCATTGTCGAAGGTAAAAGTGAATTGAGGCTAAGTTGTTGCCATCATTAACTAATCAACTTTAAATGTAATTGTCAAGGTATTAGACGTGAATATTGATTGAAATTTTCATCTACACTTTCAATTCTAAAGAATTTATTAAGTCTCTTATTTTATTATTATTATTTTTTTTTTGGTGAACTATTCTCTTATCCCACTAAGGCACTAACATGAATAATTAATTTCCACAAAAAAAAAAGAATAATTAATTACTATAAGAAACTCACGTGGCACACGTGTTGGCATCTGGATGGAATATTTTACCGGAAGTATGTTTTAGGAGGTAACTTGTAAATATCGTAAAAGGTTGGAGGCAATTTATCGAAAGAAAAAGGTTAGGAGGCAATCTGCAAAAAACCGCAAAGGTCGGGAGGTAAAGAGTTTTTTTCCCTTTCATTTTGTTATGACTTCTATTCTCATGTCCCAAATTTATTTTCTTTTATTAATCTTAAGACTTAAGAGCTTTTATTTTCTTAAAAGACACACATTTAATAAGTCAAGTTAAATGGTCCCTGACTCTCGGCACAAATTTGTCAATAGTGGAGGCATTGACCGAGAAAATGCCGTGTCCTCTGAAAAAGACCAGTTGAAGACTTGAAGTCATTAATGCCTTAGCTGAAGCTGCTTGGATTCGAGTGGAGGGTTCAACGAAAGCGTTCTTCTGTTCTGTATCCATTTGCCTGCTACGAAATTTGTTTGTTTGTTTTCTACCAAATATTAACTTGTTTGATCGACCTGTTATCAAAAGGAGTTTAGTTAGTGATTTAATAATGGGAGAGCTGGAACATGACTTATCAACAGTGACCGGATTCTATTGGTATGATCAACGGCATTCTGATGTCTCTGAATTTACACAGTTCTTGAATGCTGATAATCATTTGTCATCAAATAAATTTGGGAATAATTGGGTCTTCTGGACATTGGAGACTTACCAAGAACCACCATCAATCCATGAGAAGATCAAAGTTTCACTGAGGGAAGTAGCACGGTATTGCGATCTAGTGCAGTTTTGGGCCCCTAAGGTAGTTGGAAATCTTAGTTATCTCACGACTTCAGAGCAGCCCTTTGCTGTTTCTTATTTGTATAAAGGGATGTCTTATTACAGGGAGCATTGTTTGAATCACAAATATATCGTGGAAGATGATGTGGTGGGAGTAATAGAAGAGCAGCTTGGGGCTGTAGGACGCGTCTTCTTATATGGGTATCCTGAATGCAGCCCAGATTTGAGGCTCTATTCCACAAAAGAGCTTCCGTTCAGGGACCTGGCTGCACGTTGCGGTGCCAAAGGATATTTGGTTTTGCCCGTCTTTGATCTACTTACGAGGGAACGTTATGGCGTGCTAGAGTTGTTATCTTTTGACTCCATTAGATTATCAGATAGTCTCTTCGATGTACTACGAGCACTAGAGGTGAATTTCTCCACACACCTTTCAATATGTTGGAATCTTTTTTATGTCTTTTCCCATTCTGTATTCCACTCTTCAAGTACACTTTTTTGATTCTTTCCCTCTCTTGCTTGGAAGAATTGTGTTTTGCTATACAAGTAGTAGATTACCAAGATGTGTGAATTGTTGCACATATTCTGCAGGTTATATACTAATCATATATGTATTGTGCAAATTACATGCAGGAAGCAGATTTGAGATCCACTCATCTGTACATGACCATGGTAATATTCATTGGATGGTAAAGTAGTACCCTTTGATTTAGCTCAATGATTTGGATCCACTCAGCTGCCTAACAATGGCGAACTAACTCAATGATTTAGCTCTTCTGAAAATCTCTCTCCAGTTCACCACTTTACTAAGAGGGTGTTTGGCTAAGCTTATAAGCTCTTTAAAACATCTTATAAAATGTTGCAAAGTGTTTGGTAAATATTTTTTACAAAGAGCTTATAAGATCTTAAAATAAGATGTTATAAGCTCCTTAAAAATAAGTTAGGAATCCCAACTTATTTTAAGATCTTAATATACTTCCTTACATTTTGACCATATTAATTACATAATTGTCATTACTATCATCTTATAAGCTCATGATTTTATATAAGGCTCATGCCTTAACACGAGGCACACCATCTAATGAAGTAAACAATTTATTATGGCTTATTATTTAGACAATATAGCTTAATATGCCAAAGTAAATCCTTCTTAAAATAAAATTTAACATCTTATAAGCTCAAAAAACATCTTATAAGATACGAGAGCTTATAAGCTCTTTAAAATAAGCTTAGTCAGACACCCTCTAAGAGGATGTTAGGAGCTTATAAACTCCTTTAAAATAGATTGGAGAACTCCAATTTATTTTTAAGATTTTAACACAATCCACTACCTTTTGACCATATTAATTATAGAATTGTCATTATTAACATCTTATAAGTTAATTGTTTTATTTTTATCCAAACACTTTAGATCTTATTCTTAAAATAAAATCTAATATACATCTTATAAGATGTGAGAAGTTATAAATTCTTTAAAATAAGTCTAGGCAAACACCTTCTAACTGAGGCATATATAGTGATTAGTTATCATTCATACATAATATATTGGATTAATAATACTTGAACATATAGGAGTATATATAGGAAATTTCAAGTTGACCCTTGAAGTCAAAATATTCCAAATTAAACCCAACAGAATATGCAAAATTGTGTGTTGATCGTTATTAGGGATGGCAACCAGGGGCGGGTTTAATAGGACCCAATCCCCGTCTCGACCAGCATTATGAAAACCTGATACCCACCCCAGATCGATTACTTGATGGAGTTGGAGCTGTCCCATTGGGTTTGGGACCCGTCGGGTTCAGATCTGACTCGACATACCCGATAGATTAGATAGTATCGTAGTTTTAAAAGAAGTATCATAAATTATCTTTAAAATCTATCAATTATATTATTTAAACAACAGAATATGTACACCAGTCAAATAAGTTTAAATATAAACATTTATAAATTTATCAATAGTATTTCATCCTTTTCAATGGAGAATATGAGGATAGTTTTTTGAAAAGTGTGTCTTGATAAAAAGGAAAAAGCACAATGTCATACACTAAAAAAAACAAATATTGACTTTCTAAAAAATCAAAATACTATTATGGTCACCATAAAGTAGACGGAACCTAGAGACCTAGTCTTTTTGGTAATTTCCGAACTCCTGGGGGTGTATTGTAATATATTGACTAAAAGGGGTCCAATTGTAGTTTCTATACTCCCGTGTGGTATATATGTAAATTACCCTAATATATATATATATATGTATTACTATAAGATATATATTACTTATATTATTATATGTACACATAATGAATATCTGTCAATATCTTGACGACTCAGCTTCCAAATAATTTTCGCGAGCCCGCAACAAGTGAAATAAAGAAGATGCTTCAAGCCGCGGTTGAGGCAGTACCCCAACTGCATATGGCACAAGCTTGGGTCCGTTGCAAGCAATGTGCTTATAATACTAACACCGATTTGTATTGCCTGGAAAGAGCTGCTTTCGTAACTGCTGCTACTAAGAAAGTGTGTGATTATAATTGCCTTGATCATGAGATGTTTTCTTATTATCTTCGTGCTTGTCAGTGGAATTTACAAGGGATGATAGCTATAATGGCAGTGTCATCAAAAATCAAGCCATGGTTTTCCCGAAATCTATGTGATTTTAGTATATGTGAGAACCCCTTGGCTCATTTTGCACAGAGAGCTAGGTTGTCGTTCTATTTTGCAATTTGTCTTGAGAGTGGCGATGACCTCTGTTTCGTTGAATTTTTTCTTCAACCTGAGAGTAGACAAGATCCATTTGGTGCGTCCTTTTGGCACTTGTTATTTGGAGTGATGGAGACGGAACTCAAAAGTTATAAGGTTAGATCATCAGATCAACAAGAATTGGTAATTGAAATACATAAGGATATGCTTTCTGGCTCCACGGAATTAATTGAGCATAAAATGTCCACACTTATGCATGGAATTCCGGAACACGCGCAAGGAAGGAATCATCAATTTTCAAAAGAATCTAACGTCTTAACAGTGATGAATGATTATTGGAAAGAGTATTCATCAGAGTTGGATTTCCTAAACCACTTCCAAATGAATGTTCACTATTCTTGCTTAAAATATGGAATAAATGGTAAACACACATATCTCTTTTGGTGCCAACAGAGAGTTAACTACTCATCATTTATTTCTACCCAAGACAAGATTAAGTGGTTACTAGACAAATTGTTATCCGAGTTCAACATGACATCCTATAGTCTAATACAATTTTGGGACCTCAAAATGAATGAGCTGGACGGTAGGCATTGTCTAGAAACTTCGAGCCAAATATTTGTTGTTTCTGGTCTTCATGAAGGTTTAGGATTTTTCAGGAACCGGTGTATGGAATATCACTACTTTGTGGATAAAGGAGCGAAAGAAGAGGAACTCGGCCCCCCAGGTCGTGTCTTCAAGAGTGGGCACCCTGAAGTAACTCATGACATTAGACTCTACTCTACCACAGAGTTTCCTCTTAAGGATGATGCAGTGTTTTGCCATCTTCGAACATATCTTGCTTTCCCTGTTTTTGATCAAATGCTCAAATGTGTTGGGGTACTAGAGTTTGTAGGATTTGGTAATGTTATTGGAGATAACAACCTCATACGCATCCAAAAAGCTGTAAAGGTATTTTCTCTCTCTGATATGTTGATTTTGTGACAATATACAGACATTTCATATCCTCATGTTATATCTTTTATTTCATATTTACATATAAATCCTGAGTTTGTAATTTCTTATGGATTACATTGCACTTGAAGTTTAAATGTAGAATGAAATAGACATGGAACCCCATTTTGACATATAAGATTGACGACCAATTTGTGAAATGATAATTCAATATCCCGCATGCAGGAACAACATCTGAGGTTAGGTCGTTGCAACTTGGAGCCAAGTTTTATAGCAAGTGTGGCACTGATTGAAATCGAAGAGGCCCTTCGACTAGTTTTTCAGATTCCCCAACTGTATCAACTAGAGGCTTGGGTCCCTCACAATAACTGTTCTAGCACCAGAAATAGTCTCAAATGCATGGAACGACTGCAGGTACCCCCAGGCTGGTCTAGGACAGGACCGTTTGATCTTGTAGAAACTGGAAAAGGGATTGTTGGGACGGTATTAATATCTGAAAATAAGTGTTGCTATTGCAGAAATTCAGGTTTCATAACTGAGCAATCACGACCACACCGTGCACAACAAAAAATGTTAGATGTTTGTTTTGCAATTTGTTTGCAGAGTTCACATACCGGGGACCTCCCTTACATTCTACAGTTCTTTCTCAACCAAGGACCTGCAAACTACGAATATCTTTGGTCGTTTTTGTACTTTCTTCTGCCAATACTGAAGCAGAACCTCAAAAGTTTCAAGGTTGCCACAGGAAAACAACTTGGAGAGGAATTAGTGGTCGATATTATCGAATTTTCTCAAGTGAACCAACCTACTTCCATTCAATTTGGGAAGCCTAATACGTTTCCAGTTAAATGTCAGATTGTACAATATGGCCAAAACGAGCATCAACAACCTATTGATGAGCAAGTCAGTTTTGTTCCTCACGATGAAGTGGATCATGTACCAAGCGTAGTTGCAGGGGGGGAGCAACCTACTTCCATTCAATATGGCCAAAACGAGCATCAACAACCTATTGATGAGCATGTCAATTTTCTTCCTCACGATGACGTGGATCATGTTACAAGTGTAGTTACATGGGGGGGGCAATGCAGTACTGCATCTGGCAGTTCGAAGAATGATGATAAATCAAGAAAAAGAAAGAGGGGAAAGGAGAAAGGCAGTTACCCTTTTAGTCGTGAGGAAATCGAGGGACAATTTGGGAATTCACGCGAAAGAGGAGCAAAGAATCTTGGCTGTATGGAAACTTCAAAGCATTTCTTGTTTAACTCACTATAATACATTGTTGCTTGCACTGACTTCCTGTGATCTCCTTTTCTTATCATGCAGATAGCGAATCTCATGTATATCGTGCAATGAAACATTACAAACTTAAATGGCCAACTAAATTACAACGCATAAAGAATTCACAGGCGGAAAATGCAAATAATCATGATCGAGATACAAGGCCATCTACGAGCAGCAGCAGTGTTCCTCCACCACAAACTAATATCCGAAGCACTCAAACTCTCACTCCTGTGCCAGAGCATGATTTGGTGATCATAAAGGCAGAACATGGCGTAAATATTGTAAAATTCCGGTTTTGTCGCTCATCAGGAATGGTCAAGCTTGTTGAAGAAGTGGCCACGAGACTAAAGTTGAGAATTGAAAGTTTTGAACTGAAATATGTTGATGAAGAAAATGAGGAGATCCTATTGACCTGTGATGAAGATTTCCAGCTCTGTGTTGATAATCTGACTGCCGCTGGCAACAATTGTATCAGGTTGTTTGTTCGCTTAATCAGTTCGTAAAATTGTATCCGATGCCATCGTTCTTCTTTTGTCATTTTTTTATTTTTATTTTCTCAACTGCACGTTATTTAAATTGTATCATTGTTCATTCAATTGTCACCCAGCTTATTGAATTTGAGTAACAGTATTGTTAATTGAATATATCTCTGGCAGTTCAGTGGTTAGTCTCAGGTCACTAATATTAATTACCTATAATTATGACTATTAGATTTAAAATATATAATCCAAACCCTACAATTTTTTTTTTATAATTTATAATTTAGATAAAATTACTGTTAATTTAACCAGGCTTAGAGATTATTTAAATTTTTCTTAAAATATTATTAAAAAATACTTATTCTTATTACATAATTATAATGTCAATAAATCTCTAAACATTCACCGTCAATTAAACGAGCTTTTCTTCCTCCTCTACTTCAATAATCACGGTACACCTCTTACTCGTCGGCAACTAATCTTACCAAAATTCAATCGATAGTTTTGTAACCCTCAACAAATCAGGCAATCTCTGAAATTGAGGGCGGATTTGGGTTATATTACTATTTTTATACATTCAAAATGAGTTTTTTATATACAAAATTCCTAATTATTTTATAAAATGAATTACATTGGTATGTAGGCTTCAAGTTCTGAATTAATAATTTTTGATGTATTTTTAATAATCATATAAAAAAATATAATATAATTTATTTAATAATATATATTTTATAAGTAAATTATCCCGTGCAACGCATGAGTTAAAAACGCTAGTTATATACTTGTAATGAAATATAACACTTCAGTGTAAATTAACACGAAACTCATATATTTGGAAATTTTTGAATTATTTATTTATATTGTGCCTAAAAATCGATTACTTATTTATTTTATATTATTAAGAAAATAATAGAATTTACTTATTCTTTGTAACATAAAATTTGGTTCGAAAAACCGACTATAAAAAATAATTGATAGTAAGATTAAATACAAAATCACGTTTTATGTGGGCCACTACCCACTAGCCCACTATGTTGACAATTTAATGACTAAGGCACGCTTAATGATAAAAAAAAAAAAAAAAGAAGTTCATTTGAATTTTCCTGGAGCTTTCACAGTTTTTGTTAAAAAGGATTCATTTTGAACTATAAAAAAAAAAGTTCATTTGAATTTTACTCGAGCTTTCACAGTTTTTGTTAAAAAAAAATTCATTTTGAACTGAAAAAAAGAAGAAGTTCATTTTGAACTTTATTTAAGCTCACTGTGGTTGGCTGGTCCGTCCACGTTCCTCGCTTCATATGAATGTCATATTCTTACATGTCATATTAATATATGTAAGAATACACATGAAAATAAAAACTTAAAATGGTATTTAAAATATTTCAAAGGAAAAACATATTTAACTTTATAAGCTCAAAACCTTCCAAGCCATTTGGACTAGTGAATAAGGCACTTATGCCTAAATTATTTAGACAATGTAATGTAATATACCCAAGTAAACTTTAATTTGTACGTAGACCAACTGAGTTGAGAGGATTGCTCTCAATTGAGTTTTTCTATAGTATTTGAGCTCGAGAAAAAATTGAATGGTAAACCAAAAAACAAAGGAAAAAAATAAATAAGTCAAAGCCCATTAAATAACATTGAAAAAAAGTCACCAAAAAACTTGCTCCATAACACTATCTTACTACGTATGATACTAGCTATCTGGATCATGATTTTCCACCGCAGAGGAAAAGGTACTTGTGGGCGGGGTCTAATTCTTAATTGGTCGTTTTATTGCACCTTATGTCATTTTGAAAGAGAGCCTCCATGCGGGTTGACAGACATTCTCTCTCTATATATACATATCATGCATCCTCCCTCACTCTATAGTAATTCTTCATTCTTCAAATGGACGACACCTCTATTTTCTCGCCAATATCAATCGTTCTAAACTTTGTCATGTTGAAATTTCTAGGAAAGAAGGAATCTCCGTTTGATACTCATCCTAGTACGATCAGTATTGCAATCATTTCTTTTCTGTTGTTGTCATTCTCCAAAAGATTTTACCCTGAACTATCGGACCGCATTTGGGCCTTTAGTTTGATTCCTTTGGTATCTCTTCTTTTACCCGACTCCATCAGAGCAATTCTGTATATGCTCTGCTTTGTGCTTCTCATTTTTGAGCTCATTTGTTCTTTCGGTATGAGAACTTTGTGTGCGTTTGAAGAATGGCTGAACGTTCAAAGGATTCACATTGTTGGCTTCATCATCAATCTAATCTGCAGAAATCGGAGGCCGAATCAACGACTTCCAGTTTAGCAACAAGAAAATGGTGGCTGTTTAAATTTTCGTGTAGTTTGAAATATTATAATTTTGTTTTGTTCTATGAAAGCCTGAAAGGCTTATTTCCTCTTGTACTGTTATTCAGAAAGCTTGTTTGAGTTCTTAATTTAAGTTGTATTTATGCTTTTTTAACTTTCAATTATATTTAATGATGAATATATGGATCTTTTTTATTGTTTTATTTAATGAAATACTACTTGTTGTTTTTTTTTTAGGAAAATAGGTGTTTTTCATTAATTTAAATCAGAAAGTACATAGTTACATGCAAAATTCGGGATATGAAATACTAGTGCGGGTATTAATTAATTAAATTTATAAGTTTAATAATTTAATATTAATTGCGATTTAAATATTGAAAATTTCTATAAATCCTACAAACATAAAAATATTTAGCTTAAAATATATACAATGGACTTTATTTAATTTAATCATTGGGATTTGGCCCAATGGCCACCAAATATTACTCCAGTGTGGGGGTTTTGGGTTCGATTCCTTGCAATGACAATGATCGAATTGTGTGCGTGTATTTTTTGAAAAAAAAAGGACTTTATTTAATTTAATTATTAAACTAAAAAAAGAAAATTCTCAATCAAGTTAATAATATTAAATCAAGTTCACTCAATCATTGGAACTTGAGTCAATAGCTATTAGAGGTGGGATCGTAGAAAGTAAGTGATGAATTCGATTCGATTTGTTATTATGACAAATGTTTAATCGGAATATTATGATATGATTTAGCCAACAAAACTCTTAAATACAATATTTTGGGGACACGTTTTCTGTGGGCCACTAGTTGACCAAGGAAGGTTGCTTAATTACTACATATATATAAGAGCCGAGTTTTCGTCCGTCGGCTGCAAAATTGAACTCAATTATGAGATCCAGCAGATTACTCCCTCCTTACTCCCCAACGACGTCGTTTTTGTTTCTGCAGTCTTTCACTTTTTCGTCTTCTCCCCCAAGGGAAATTCTCAATTCGCCTCCCTTCTCAGATGCTTTCCACATTACCACCAACTTGTCAAAATCACCATCTTCCCCAAAAGAAATTTTTGCTGCAATTTCTGAGTCAAATCAGTATTCGCTTCTTCTTCGTCTGCTGATTTGGATTTGGATATATCCTATTTCTCCCCATGAACGTTGAACACTATCTCGTGGCCGTTGGCCAGAGACGAAGCGGTTAAGCTGGACGGCTCCCATTATTTCTTCAGCCTTAGGGTTCCGGCAGTCAGCAGCGATGGTGAGATCTCGATCTGGGTTATATTATTTTATCATGATTTTGAGAAGGCCCGTTCTAGATATTGAGGGCTGCAGCCCTTGGAATTAAAAAAACTGAGACGTTGAGATTTAAGCACTTTCTCTTTGTATGTTTACAAGAATACTTTTACAGGGGGCATTCGTCATTCACAATCTACTGAAAAATTATCTGGGGTTTTATCTTTTGTTTTCGGGACATAAACATTATCCCACTTATTAAATACGTTTTCATAAGGTTTTGGAGCTGATGATACTGGTTTTGATGGACTTAACTACTAAAGTATATTTTTGTGCCCCAAATACGTTTTCATAAGGTTTTGGAGCTGATGAGAGATGATAATGGTTTTGATGAACTTAACTACTAAAGGATATTTTCAGAGAAATGGTCTTTCATTTTGGAGAAAGCTGTTTTTTTTCGCCACTTTATAGATTTAGTAATATAAGTGCTTTGGGTGCTTGTGCTCTTGAGGGCTGTTTATAGAGAGGGTTAGTACACCCCTTTTTGGTGTTTTCTTAGTATTTTAGTTTTCATGCTTTCACTCAATTGTACATGTATTTCAATTGACACAGATTGGGATTGGTGATTTGCATATAAGAATCTCGGCGAAGTTGGTATGGTTGAAACTGTTTTTCAGCTTTTGGAAAATTACTTGGTTGTTGAAAAATTGAGTAGTTGCTTCAACCTCAATTCAAGCTTTCCGATGTGTTTATCTGTGATGTTCTCACTTGTGTGGTACAAAACAAGATGGTTTTGATGGACATAACTACTTAAGTATATTTTTTAGAGACATGGTCTTTCATTTTGGAAAAAGTTGTTTTCCAGCTTTCATAAATTTACTTGGGTAGTCAAAATTTGATATATTGATTCAAAGAACCGATCGAGTTTGTCCTTATGCTTAGAATTTTTTTTTATTATTATTTTTTTTTGATCGAGCTAAGAGAATTCAAAAGGCCATAAGTATGATTTTGGAGATTTAGACTAATACGGAGCTTTCTGAAATTACATTTACCCCCTCCCAACTTTGCAGTTGATGTGGGATTTTGTAATTATGTGGCTTGTTTGTTGGGGGGTTATTTAGAGTGTTGGTATGATCTGTTGAGAGACCTAAAATCTTTCAAGATTCAGAACTTTCACTCGTAACCCCACACCAAATCACCGTTTTACATGCAGCTGGAATTTTCATTTTTCTGTGACTATTTTTCTTTTTTGCTGGTGCAAAATTTACATGGGATGTCATAATTTGCGATGCTACGTTACCCCAATGTAATTCACCCTTAAAGTTAATGGTGTAGACCTCAATGAAGTTGGTATTTTAGCTGTTCAAATTTGATTTAGTTAACCAGGTGTTTTTATAGGGTTATAAGGAGATGATTGTCGACATCAAAGAAGAAATATTGCAGAAAAGAAGGGCAGGAAAGATGTTAGTATGTTCATCTCTTTTTTTGTGTTTCAGGAAACTTGATTTTAGTTGGTCACTTGAGTTTTGCAGAAGAAATAGGATTGCAACTAAAACAGATCAATAATTGGTTCATAAACCAGAGTCCTCATCTTCTTCCTCTCAGAAAAGCAAGTGCAAGAGGTATGTCTCAATTAATCATCGCATTCATTAAATCAATTATATATTTCTCAAGAATCTCAACTTGATTTTTTGATCAAATAGTGGTAAGTGATAAAAACAACTAATGAGCAGAATTTGAAGTTCAATACTGTGAGGGGAGGTTAGTTTAATTTGACAGAATTTGAAGCTTAATGTGTGCGAGGGGTGGTCTGTGTAATTTTGGCAGGAATTGAAGTTTAATGTGTAAGAGGGGTGGTCTGTGTAATTTTGGCAGGATTTGAAGTTTAATGTTTGTGAGGGGAGGTCTGTGTAATTTTGGCAGGATTTGAAGTCTAATATCTGTGAGGGGTGGTCTGTGTAATTTTTCCAGAATTTGAAGTTTAATGTGTGTGATGGGAGTTTGTGTAATTTGTGCAAACTTTTGAAGTTTAACATCGGTTATTGTGTAAACCTCAAACAATGTTTATCCTATTTATGTGCAAAGGAAGAAGTGAAAAGAGCTTATGCAAGTGCTGTAAGTTTATGAATAAATAGGTTGGTGTAAATGTTGCGCTAGTGTTGTGCATATATGTATTTTATGCTTATGCGCAAAAAAGTTGTAAATGGAGTCTACTGGATTAGTTTCTTATGCTTATGACTATGCAGCTCAAGTTTTACCTACTTAACTTCTACTTCTTTTTGATTACTTTCTAAAAATCGTATTTTGTGCAATTATCTCTTGATCCCA
Source organism: Verbena officinalis (assembly GCA_958496215.1). Taxonomy (NCBI): domain Eukaryota; kingdom Viridiplantae; phylum Streptophyta; class Magnoliopsida; order Lamiales; family Verbenaceae; genus Verbena; species Verbena officinalis. Next base: position 8,257,230 of record OY292385.1, read on the forward strand.
CTTTTTTTCTGTAAAAAGTGTAACCAATTTTGGCTAGGTGGTTAATTTTTTTTAATATCAACCCGATTGAAGGGCTATGCAATGGAACTTGATTAATCTGTCTCAACTTAGGAGAGAAGGTGATTCACGCTGAAATTGCTACAGGTCACTTTAAAGGGAAAAAAACATTTATCCCTAGAATACCTTTAGAATCTTCTGACAAGCGTAAATGTCCAATTTCATTTACAAGATGCCAATTTCCGGTAAAACCATGTTTCGGAATGACTATTAGGACAAACCTTAGATTTTGTGGGTATTTATCTCAAGGAGCCTGTATTCAGCATGGCCAATTATATGTTGCTCTTTCTCGAGTAAAAACTTCTGCTATAGTAAAAGTTCTAATTCATCTTCCAACAGTTGAAGTTAAAACTAATAATGTTACTAGAAATATTGTGTACAAAGAAATTCTACAACTTGCAAATCAGTCTTAGGTCTTTTTCCTAGACGAATATCCTCCATCATCACATGTACTGTTTGCTGTTAATTTTAAACATAAACATAAACATAGTTAGTACTCAAATTACCAGATAACATTTACCGAACATAAACATAGTTAGTACTCAATTTACCGGGCAACAGTTATAGCGCATCGCGCGGTGCCCGACTTCCCGCCCATCTAATTTATGATAAGCGCATTTGCGTTTTAGAGTTATGTTAAAAAAAAAAAAAGTTCATTTGAATTGAATTATTTTTTTTTAATTAGAAAAAAAGAGCTCAACTAGCTACTTTCCTCACTAATTAAATTCAATAAGCTCTCACGGGAAGGAGAATCCCATACAGTCATCAGAATTGTGACCTTCCTTAGCTAATAAACCGACGCATACGACTGTGTATAAAAAATCGTAACCAAAAAAGTCGAACCTAATTAACCATACCGAAAATTTTAAAATTATCTCTAATATTTTATATTTGTCTCGTATGAACTCCTACTATTTCAAATGTAGAACTTGAGTTTTTTAGTGTCTAAATAAATTCACTTCTAATTTGAATTTATTAGAATATAGATTCTAAAATCATTTATTAATATTTAGTATATGCAGTAATTCCTTTATAAAAAGTTAAATTGAGATTATTTAAAATTCTTCTAATTTAAGAAAACGTCATAAAGCATAGAAATAATAACTATATAAAATATATTTTATTAGAATTATAAGAATGAATTTTTATTTTAAATGGTATAAATTCACGGTAAAACTACTAATGGATGCAGAATGTGTATTAAAATACAAATCATTAGGATTTGACCCAGTAGCTACCAGATATTATTTTAGATGTGGAGGTTTGGGGTTTGACTCCTTAGAATGACAATGATTGATTTTTTTTTATTTTTTTTTTAAATGTGTATAAAAATACAGAAAGCATCGTATAATTGGCACCGGTAATGTCTTTCTTTACCATAGTTCAAGACTTCAAGTAAAGGTTCGAATTCTCACTATTTAGAACATAGGTTTTCGATATTAATTTATTAATGTCCATACAATATATACAGAAGGGAAATTTTGGAATTTGATACTTAAAATCAGTAACAAATGAGCCCAGGAATTATTGAAGAACTATTGAAAAGTATTCAGTTTTTTAATGAATTTTTTAACACATAATTTTTATTGTTTTTTTTAAAAAAACACATGGTTGTGGGTGCAATATATAAAGAATAAAAATTTTAATATTTTGATAATTAAATCAGTAATTAATGAACCCAAGGGACAGTGAACAACTTTTAAAAAACAAGTTGGTTCAAATCCCACCCTCGACGATTAATTTAGTTTTAAAAAAAAAACAATTTTTCAGAAACAAAATATTTTTCCTAATTAATTTTTGTAACACGTGATTTTCTTTTGCTCTTTTTGAAAAACATGGGATTGTGGGTGCAATTTATTCGTTGTATAGAGGATTGGCATATAAGTTGTGATGCACGGAAACGAACAAGAAAATATGGATAGACAGGGTACAAACATGATTACACACATTTTTTCATTACCACTTGACAGATGTTGCACACGACATTACTTTGAATGACTGGACACTAAGAATTGGATTTTGTGTAAGAATAGGCTATAGGCCCACACCTATCAGCATTTTCATCTACATAAACTTGGGCCCAACTATCCCTAGGGAGTACCCAAGAGTGTCGATGACACCCGCCTCAAATCACTAATACACAAACAAAGTGTAACAAACTTTTATTTAAAATAAAGTGTAATATTAGTTTTTCAAAAATCAATTTTATTTTATTTTTTCGTTCAACGCTTTCTATCAAAAGCAATATGGTAATTTTACTGCTGCCGTTAATTTTTTTCCATTAGGCTGAAAACTTCAGGGGAAAGTTGGTAATTTATGAAACTTCTCTTAAAGTTTTTTATATGAGAAAAATAAATTATACATCCACCAACTTTCAGAAACTTGGGTTTTAGGGCCATCAAATACAAAACTAGGATATTATATCCAGTAATTCTTAAAATCTGGCAATTTACATCCACCTCTCACTAAAAAATCTACTTTATGTCCAAATTTTCGTAAGTGTCTCGCACGTGATCAATTTTCCGTCCAACTTAAGCACAGTTGGCTGCCACATAGATAATTAAACCCACCTCACGGAGCCCAATGAACCTGACAACCATAAGAAGAAGAGACCAAGAGGTGGGTTTAATTATCTATATGGCAGCCAACTATACTTAAGTTGGCCGGAAAATTGATCAGGTGCCAGTTACGTGCGAAAATTTGGACGAAAAAAAGATTTTCCGGCGAGAGGTGGATGTAAATTGCCAGATTTTAAGAATTACTGAATGTAATATCCTAATTTTGTAATTGGTGTCCGTAAAACCCAAGTTTATGAAAGTTGGTGGATGTATAATTTGTTTTTCCTTTTTTATATTTAAGTCATATTTTAGGGTAATTAGTAATTATCCAATAATATTTATGGGTATATATAGATATAGATAAAGATATAAATAGTAAATTTGGATGTCGATATGAAAGTGTTCCTTTTTTTTGGTATAGATATGAAAGTTTTCGTTAATAATAATATAAATCTAATGGACAAAATCTCTCACTGTATTTAATAGTGAGAATGTATAATTTTCCTACGGTTGGAAATTGGTTCTAGATACTAATATTTGATGATACGCTTAAGTAGCATAAGTTCATTGTGATAACGAATTATGAAATGTTAATCTACTTCTTTAGTAGATACAGAAAATGTATTAATTTACTCAAATTTAATTTCGGATGAATGGGAAATTAAATAGATAAAGTGGCTACTTAAAATGTGAAGAGTTGTGTGTTACTTGTGAATAAATTTGTCCCACATAGGAGAAGTGTGAGAAAGTTCTTCACCTAATATATGGGATTTTGGCATCAAGGGTTGGTCCCCTTGGGGTACCAGTAGCTTTTGAAGGAGGAAAAATCTAGATGGGTTGGGCTTGCTCTGAAACCCACACGCAAGCCACCGTCAGGTCGGACCATGGATGCAGGTGTAGATCCGATCAGATCGGGATTGGGCTTGGCTTTGGACTGACCTATGACTATAGTCTTTTTGGATTGGATCCATTTAGAATCGAGTCACCCACAAGCGGAACCAATGTCAAACGAAGATGCGTGGGTTTAGAGCCCACCCGATCACGCGAACCGGTTCCTGTATGGAAAATCCGAAAACAATGCATTTCCTGCCTATCTGTAATTTTTAGAGAGTGTTATTGTATTTATCTCTAAGTCGAGGGGTGTATGTGTAATCATATATATAAATATATATATGAAAATGAATGAGTGAGATGTTTTAGGAAATATGCTTATGTGTTAATACGTTGGATTAGTTAAAATTAGTCCATTTTGCCATGTAGATTATTTCTATAATTAAGTCATTAATTATGATTTTTGTAACTTACATATATATTTAACACTCCATATATTGGTTTATATTAAAAAAATTGTAACTCTTATTTTATTTTATTTTTTTTCGATGTGGACTCTTATTTAATTATAGAATTATATAACTATTTTATATAATATTGATATTGAAATTTCATTCAAGAAATAATTTTAAATAAATTTTAATAAGCTTCGCTAGTTATTATGAATTTACATTTAAGTGCTAAAAATATATATATATGATTGAAGGGAAGCTTAAAACTATTTATATTTTAGATATAATAAAAATTACCATTCACAAAATATTAACAATATTTGGGTAAAAGATTATTTAGTTCTATAATTAATGTTTTTTTATTTTGTATTCTTTTTATCTATCATGTAATTGTATTTTCAAAATTTCTTTTAATTATTTGTGGGGTCACAAAATGTATGTACATTTGTGAGGAATAACCTCTTGAACCTGAACCTTTTATAGCTGATTGTGTTGCACTTTCCTTGTACCCTCAATCTCTACTCCTTCACAAGCCCACACACACACAGTTATATATATATATAGGTATATAGTTTATCATATCTCTAAAACTCTTTCTAAATATTATTACTCATTAATTTCTCTCCCATGGATCGTGATCATAGATCAAGAGCTTCTCTTTCAGCCTTCCTAACAAGATCATCTTCTTCCAGTCCCTTCACTCTCTCCATCAATATGATATGCTATAATATCCTATTCCTTCAGATGGGAAACATTCCTATTTTCCCACACGAAATCTACTTTCAGCCAATTTCAATCTTTCTAAACCTTGTGATATTCAAATGTCAAGGAATGGATAAATCTCCGTTCGATACACATCCCAAAACCATGACTGCTGCAATCTTTTCCTTTCTCTTATTCTGCTACTGCTTAAGATTTTACGACAGCATTGATCGTGTTTTGAGTAACTTTGTGTTTCTGTTTTGGTCCTTTAGTTTGGTTTCTTTGGTGTCTCTTCTGTTTCCAGACTCCATTAGGCCAATTCTGTATATGCTCTGTTTTGTGCTTCCCATTCTTGAGCTGATTTGTTCTTTCTGTGTGAGAGTTTGGAGAGTGTTTGAAGGATGGTTGAATCTTAATATGATTCGCATTGTCGGGCTCTTCTTCATCAACACAATTGGCAGAAACCGGAGGCGGATTCAACGACTTCCGGTTTAGAAACGAAAATTTTGGTGGTGGTGATTTTTTTCAAAAGTGTTTTAGGACATTTTTTGTGTTTTTGTTGGTTCAATTTTCTTTTGTTTCTAGCTGAGGTTAATTTCTTGAACTGTTGTTGTAATGTACGGTTGAATTCCATCTGAATGTTCTGAATTCTGATACTAATAATACGTTACTAGGCCATCTTACCCAAACCATGTGACAATTTTTGTATACAGAAAGAGCACAATATTGAGTAAGATTAATTTATAGGGATAATTACATCTAGACCCCTTGAAAGTTTGCGTAAGTACAACTAGTAAAAAAATTACCGCTCCATCCAATAAGAAATTTTAAAATTGAAGTTGTCCCCTTGAATTAGGTTTAAGTCAATCAGCAGTTAAGCTATTTTTTGGCATCATTTTTTTCATAAAAAGAATGGCATGCAACCCCCTCTTAAGTCTAATATAATATAAATAACACCGAAATTAATAATTTTATTAGAAAGGGCATACCTGAAAATAAAATTTTTCTACAGTACTAACCTCAGGGATATTTTGGTAATTTTAGGTCTATCATTTGTTGACGTCAGCTGAACAGAAACCTAAGTCAAGGGGCAACTTGTAATTTTGAAACTCTTCAATGGATGGACGGGTAATTTTTTCACTAAGAGATGAATAGTTGTAATTATGCAGATTTCCGAGGGGTCTGGATGTAATTAAACCTAATTTATATGTTACCAATACTAATTTCGAAGCAAATAACTACAATTTTTGCTACTTAATAAACGACCTAATAAAAACTTAGTGTATAGGAAAACAACTCAATTTTCTCTTCTATTTTTTAATTTCCCATCCGATTTTTTCGGACTCAGGTACTTCATAAGTCAGTTGGGGGTGACCCTCCCAATCTCCATAAACAACTCAATTTTCTTGCAACGTGCAATGCGTCCTACCTACTAATTTATTTCCCATCTCCAACTTTCGTCTCGTGGCCACTTCTTTGGCAAGTTTATCCAATCCCAATGAGAGACATAACTAAAATGTTACAATGTCGTTGTCATATTTTGCCTTAACGATGACAGCATCAGTGATCTCTGGTAGAAGAGTGAGATTTTGAGTGCTTTCAATATTAGTTTATGGCACATTTCGAGTGCTTCTAGATGGCCGCGTATCCCATCTTGTTTGTTGCATTTCCGGGTGTTTGTAAGGTTTTTCGGGGGCATTTGTAAGGTTTCACACGCATTTTTACATTTTAAGGGGGTATTTGTAAGGTTTTCAGGTTTGGATGTTAAAGCAAATCTGAGGTTTTTTTGTAACTATCCAGAAAATCAAAAGCAAGTAGTAGTAAAAATTACAAGTTAAGTGTTGGGAAGAGAAAGCAAGCAGTAAAGTATTTCCAAACATACCAAGAAGCTACTCTAAAACTGCTCTGTTAGTCTGGGTTTTTTAGGCTGAATATAAGCAGAAGCCTAGACTAATTAATTACTTAAAACCAGCTTACAGGACTAAAGTGCTTTTCTCTGGCGTTTCCAAACAAACGCCCTCAGTCCCTCACAAATTTACTACAAGAAGAAGTTCTATTGGGGATGATCAAACATCTGGAGGCAAATTGGTAAGTTCTGTCATAACAGTATTGTGTGAAAAATTGAAATTTTGGTGTAGCTACTCAAGTGAAGATTTTTACTTGCAGTGATAGATTTTGTTGGCTTGAATAGTTGTAACTTTACTTGGTTATTGATGTTTTTGTGAACTTTCTGATAATGTTTTATTATGGGAAAATTGCACGATTCATCCATCAATTTAGTTTACTAGGGTTTTAGAAACACAAGTTTCAAAAGTTATAAAATTCATCCCGTAGTTTTGTAAATCTGGCAAAATACAGAAAATTTTCGTCGGAAGTTCATTAATTCCCCTACAACAGTAACATGCGACGCACATGATTATATTTTCTGACCACACTTGACCAGTTAGCATCCTATTTGACCGATTCTAGTCCAAATAATTGTCATATCACTGAATAACAACTGGATTTTCAAAAAAAAAAAAAACAAAATAACAACTGGAGGAAAAATATACGGCATTATTTAGTGACATGACAATTATTGGACTAAAATCAGTCAAGTGGGATGCCAACTGAGTAAGTGTGACCTGAAAATTCAGGCGGCTTAATGAATTTTCGGCAAGAATTGTCTGTATTTTGACAAATTTCAAAGCTACGGGATGAATTTTGCAATTTATATCCCTAAAATTCGAGTAAACCAAAATTGACGGACGAATTGTGTAATTCTCCCTTTTATTAATATTTAATAGATGGGGCCTCATAGAAGGCTATAGAGCGGGCACATGCGGATTTTAATTTTAAAAAAAATTCCCATAAATAATTTTAGATCCAAAAATGAAAGCAAAATCTGTGACAAAATATTTAAGGATCTAACGGCGGGGAGGTTGAGGTGGGAAGAGAAAGAAGTCGACCTGAAAACAACTTTTTGAAGCTGTTTATGATCTGATCTCCACTTGTTAATTGGGACCAAACCCTTTGAAGCAAGAGAAGGATACAACACTGACACATATCTTTCTTAAATACAGTGCTTGGTACTTACATATTTTGAACTCCAATCGATTCTTTATTCTTTTTCTTTAAATAGTTAATTTCTATAATTAAGACATCATAATCTAAAAAATACCTCTCAAAATCAGTTTAAATTGTAAATAGTGGTTGAATATTTCATGGTGCCGCAAGAGAAACCTACACAACTTCAAATTATCTTGCTCACCTCAATTTCCCCGAAAAAAAAATATTCAATAAAATTTATAAAATTCGACAATTGTTGATGGCTATTATCCCCAAAAATATTATTTTTCAATCAAAACTTCAATACAGTCGGAAATTAACAATGACAATTTGTTAAAAACAAACAGTTAAAATAGTAAACGGTTGAAATCGGGATAGTTGGGATAAAGCTAATAATTTTTTTGCTCAAAATTAAAAGTATATAATATTTTAGGTGGGGCAGATACCCCACCGACTCCTTAGATTCGTCCTTAATTACATCCACTAATCAAATATTTCTATTTCATGACTTAATAACATGGGATAAATGATGGCACATCCTAGGCTAAATGCCTATTGGAAGAAAGATTTTCTTTCATATTTGTGGAGAATAATCTAAATTAATTGTGTTTATAATTAATAAACATCTTGTCTAAAATGAAGAAAGTACTTTCTATTCTTATGAAAATCTTATTTAGGTGTTCATTTTTCCAATATAGTTAGTCAATTACGTGGGGAGAAATATGAAATATCATAAGATCCTCATATTTAATAACATGATTTTCCTTTTATTTTGTTTCTTTCCTATATTTTTACGGTTTTGGGCGTAGAGTGGGGGCCAAAGTATAAATAGAGAAACTCAAAGGCCAGAAATTGCAGCTGGTATTAAATTTTGAACAGCAAAAGTTGACATATTATTTCTAGCCAATATTCATTATATTGATTAAAAATAATAATAATAATTAATTACAAGAAAGGAAATTAAAAGCCCACATCAAGGTGATTGCAAGTGAGACTAAAAACACATAAATAGCCCACAACAAGTTAAGACATCAAACAACTTCTCCTCACTACTCTAACACAAAAGCCAGCCGCCGCAAGACGGCCACTAAATTACACAGAAAAACCACCCTTTTTCTCCGCCGGCCGCCACCCAACCCACCAACTGTCATTTCCATATATATATTTTATATCTCCAACATTTGAGGACTACCCTCTTCTTCTAAGGTGAAGTTAACTTCATGGCGAAATCTTCAAGAAGAAAGAATACTAGCGCTAGCTCCACCACCACCACAGACGCCGCCACCGCCGCTTCCGGCGGCGGCGACACTCATGATTTGAACAGCGAAGAAGACATCAATAAGAACAGTATCAAGAAGACGAAACGGACGCGGAAAAGCGTCCCGAGGGAATCGCCGCAACAACGTAGCTCCATTTACAGAGGTGTTACCAGGTATTCATTTTTTTATTTTTGTTTATTTTGAAAATGGAGTGTTTTCAAAAATCTTCCTGATGAGTTGTATTTGGGTCGGGTCGGGTTTCCAGGCACCGGTGGACGGGTCGATATGAAGCTCATTTGTGGGATAAGAATTGCTGGAATGAGTCACAGAATAAGAAAGGAAGACAAGGTTCCTCATCAGTCATTTTCGTTTTATTTATTTTTTTACTTTTTTGAACCAAAAAAATGAGAAATTTATGTTTAAAAATAAAAAATGGATTATTTTGCCCACATTAATTCGATTACGCGGTCGAAAAGTAGATCAAAACCTTTCTTATAAGGGGTAAATAACTTTATCTTATGGACTAGTTTTAAAATCATGAGGTACATTTCCTAAGAACTCTCCCAAAATAGAGAGTATCTGCAAACGGGTTTTTGGAACGGTTACCTGACAAATGTTAATATATATTACGATTGTCATGTGATTGGTCGAGCTGTCTCATTAAACTTCAAATTTTCAATTAATAAAATATATAGTGGGAATTAATTAAAAAAATTCTCTTTTAAGCAACTTATATATGTCCTTAATTACTAATTTGTTTCCTCATGTTTGTCTCTTTTGAACTCTTCAACGGTGGTGATTTATGGTTGTGGAATACTACTAAACTGCAGTATATTTAGGTACGTATCTTTTGTTTTTTTAATTATTATTATTGAATAATGACTATATATATATATTTCATTTTCACTAAAGATTTAAAAACAAAATCTTAGCAAATTGTTAGTTTGTAATAATTAAAAAAAGTAAAAAACAATAAAAGTCGCTTTTTGTTGGTGATGATAGGGCTTTATTCAGTGGATCTTATCCATTTTTCTTTTTATTTGATTTTATTTTATAAAAATTGGTTTTAGGGGCCTACGAAGATGAAGAAGCAGCTGCACGTGCTTATGACTTGGCTGCACTGAAGTACTGGGGACACGACACCATTTTAAATTTTCCTGTAATTAATTTATATATAAGTTTCTTTAATTAATTATATATATATATTTAATAAATATGTATTATATTAATATTAATTAGTCTTTAATCGTAAGAAAAAAAAATGACATTTTCCATGCAGCTCTCCACCTATCAAAACGAGCTTAAGGAAATGGAGGGCCAATCCAAGGAAGAATATATTGGTTCATTAAGAAGGTATATATATATTAATTCTTTTCAATTTATTATGTGATACAATATATATGATTTTAATCATTAATTATAGCTATACTGATTGCGATATTTCATTAATTGATTTATCTAAAAATGAGAATATTCATATGTAATCTATTTACAATTTTGATATAATCTATTTTATGAAATGACAATTATGACAGAAAAAGCAGTGGATTTTCTCGGGGAGTATCAAAATATAGAGGCGTTGCAAGGTACTTATTATTCACTATCCTCAAGAATGCGGAAAACTTTAAAATCATATCTAATTATAAAAGTATGCAATACGAGTATCCGACAAGTTATTGGACACGACATGACATAATAAAAATTTTTAAAGTTTCCGATGCATTTATATATAAATTCCCCTATTTTGAAAATCTAGAGGAAAAAGTAAGTTAACAAAGTTACGAGAATCTCTAGAAAAAAAATTTTAAAAAAATATGCCAAATATAATACATATATTTATTAATATTTATATATAAAAGAATATTTATTAAAATTTATGTATAATTATATTTATTATAGTCATGGTCTGATTGAATTTATTGCTCTAGAAAATATATATAGAATGTGCCAACTACAATAAACTGCTACACTTACATAAATACGTACGAGAGGACCCATATCATAACTTGTCGACTTTTCAAGTTGTCCTAAATTCAACTACTCTTTACTATATATTTTTAAAAGTTGTAAAAGTAAGTTATGGAATTAATTTTATCACATTTTATCTGCAAAAAATGTGCCACCCGATATGGCAAAATTTATTGAAACTTATTGCATGAATATTTTTTTAATTATTGTATAGTTCAATTAAAATGAAAAAATATAACAAATACAATTAATTATTATGTGATTAATTGGATTTATGATCTAAATTAATGCTGCAGACACCATCATAATGGAAGATGGGAGGCTCGCATTGGTAGGGTGTTTGGCAACAAGTATCTCTATCTTGGGACCTATGGTATGTCATTTATTTATTTTAATTACTGTCTTAATTATTAAAATTTCAGAGAAAATAATTAAAGACACAATAGTCTTAGTACTAGTTCAATAAAATACGCTACAATTATTGTATCAAAATCTTAGGTTACTACATAAACAACCAAACATAAATATCATAATCATGACTTAATCTAGAGATTTTGAAAATATAATGAGACAAATCTTGTTATACAAATTATTTTTAATTTATAAGTCTTATAACAATCCAAATGAATATAGTTATGTTAGTTACTATGCAATATTAATGTTGAAAATGGAAAAGGAAAGGGTCATAAAGTCAAGGAATATAAAAGCAAATAGTTAGAATAAGTGAAAGCAAACAAATATGGTTGGCCGGTTTGTGCATAGATCACCAACCCTCAACTGCTAGGTCTGCCAACATAACTATCAAACATCTAAAAGACATAATTTTCTTGCCCCCTCCAACCCCCCACCACCACCGCATCACCAAATTATTCATGCAAATTGAATTCTTCAATTCAATGTTAACTATATGTCTGTAATACACGAATACTACTAATTTCTTATATGTACTGTATTGGACACGCATGCAACACGAATATGTATTGAATATGTCGTGTCTCATATCCGTATCTGTTTTCATATAACAGAGACTACGTACTGTGTGAATTTACCAAAATGGCCCTAAAATATTTTTGCATTTTTTTATGTTCTTGCAGCTACTCAAGAAGAAGCGGCGACTGCATACGACATGGCAGCTATAGAATACCGAGGACTGAATGCAGTTACCAATTTCGACCTCAGTCGTTACATCAAATGGCTCAAACCTCTCCAGAAAAGCCCCAATCAACCCATCCCTAATAGTACCACAAATGATAATGCTATTCAGAATCAAGAAATTAGATTGACCTTCCTGGACCACCAACCCGAAAGCCCGAGCATTACCGAATCCACCGGCCCACAACCGCGTCCCATCGGCAGCACCACCGCGTCGTCAGCCCTAGAACTTCTGCTACAATCCTCAAAGTTCAAGGAAATGTTGGAGCAAACAGCATCATGTAATAGCTCATCTAGCACTTCGGATCCTGATCCGGATCCGGACCCTCCACGGAGCAGTTTCCCAGAAGACATACAAACATCATTTGATTTTCAAGGTTCGAGCAGCTTTGCTGAGGAACACGACATAATATTTGGTGACTATGAATCATTCGTGTCCCCAATGTTCCAATGCGGGCTTGATGCTTAAAAACTAAATTTTAATTTAAATAGTAAAAATACGAGATGAAATTAAAGCTGAGAAAGAAAAATCGAAGAAATAATGCATCTAGAGCTGAATTAAGATAAATTTTATTATAAATATTTTTTATTATTTTTAAATGCCCACAATTAATTGATGGTGCAAGAACTTAAAATTAACACAAAATCCTTTTTATTTTCGTTTTATGTTAGAGTATAGGGGAAAAAAAAAGATTTTTTTTGCACCCTTTATTTGGTATTGGTTTGTAGATATAGATGGATACATGGATGTAGTTCATTTTTATTTTGATATGCATTAATAAAATTAATGTAATTTATTTGTTATAACTTACATGTAAGTTTCAATTGTTTTTTGTGGTGGGGCTGGGCTCAGTATTGGTAGTAATTTTTCCTATTATGTGGACCAGATTGGATATGCGCACCAGCTCATGCAACAATATATACAATGACATGTCTTTGGGCTTTTTCTTTTTTTTTTTTTTCTATACTTATCCAATAGATTATTTTAAGTTAATTATACTAAATTATCCAAAGTATTTTGCATTTTAATACGGTGCGAAGTCAGGATCATAAGTGATGGTATCTATACAATCACTAAGGTTAGGAATGCACTTGATTTAAAGTATACATTACAAAATATTCAGGAAAGTTACCGAATAAAAAAATATACTATATATTATGAAATAATTTCAAAATATATGCTATATGAATTAAATAAATTTAAAGTCAGTGATGGTCGTAAACACTTTATTTTTATGTAACTCCGCTATTGCTTTAATACTGTTAGTTTTTATTCGGTGTAGTTGTGGTCTTGTGGAAGACATAATACACAGACTTTGTACTTTTAACTTATGCAAAAGTACTGAAATATTCCTCAAAATGCCATCGAAATGTGTATTTTTAGACAGTTGACGTTTATATTCAAATAACTTTTTTTTTAATACACTTTCTACTTTTATTACTCCATATTTTTTCAATTTTAATATTCTCCAAACTAGTAAAATTTGCAAATTCCCTCTAAAATTGTGTGATTATCATCCTTTTTTTGTTTTGTTTTGATCAATGTCATTTTTATTTTTTTTAATAGATTTTGGATAATCACCTCAAACTTAAAACATATATTTATAGTATTTAAAATACTAATTGAAACCTAGTCTAGTTCCATTTTAAACTCTAAAATCTAAATCAATAATTTGGGCCTCGGGTTACGGGTCGGGTATCGTCCACACACCAAATCCAAAGATCCGGATATTGTTCTGAAGCAACGAGTGGCTCTCTTCTCTTGTCTCAACCCAAATCATCATCCCAGCGAAGATCAGGTGAAAAACCACGCAAAACAAATTCCAGATGGCGTCTTCTCAATCTCCAAACAGCATCCATGGCTGCCACACTCTCCCTCTCTAGCTCTTCCCTTTTGCGCCACTACACAAAACCCACTTCAAAAATCAGCCTCAACTTCAAAGTCAGAGCTTCTTTACCAACTTCTTCTTCGTCCATGGCTACCACCGCAGAGAAGGTGGCGCCCGCCATTATAGTGGGCGGAGGACGCGTCGGAAAAGCTCTTCAGGACATGGGCAGCGGCGATGATGTGCTAGTAAAGAGAGGGGAGCCTGTGCCGCTGGATTTTGCGGGGCCCATTTTAGTTTCTACCCGAAATGACGATTTGGATGCTGTGCTTGAATCCACTCCCAAATCCCGCTGGAGCGGTACGATATATATTCTTTTAATAGTGTTTTCTGTTTTTTTGCTTGTGTTTGTTTATTAATGCATTGGGGATATGAAATTGTCATTTTGAGTTTGTTGTTTGAAATTGTTTCAATCATTTCGGACCATTTTGATGTATTCGAATTGTAACTTTGCCAGCTTTTAAGATGCAGGCATGTCATTTTCTGAATTTCTAAGTGTTATCTTAAATGCTTAGCGGTTATGAATGTAAATGGATGTGTAGATGATGAGAAGTCATGATGATTCTTAACAATGTAGCAGATTTGGTGTTTTTCCAGAACGGAATGCTGGAGCCGTGGTTTGAAAGTAAAGGGCTTGGAGAAGCTGATCAAGTTTTGGCTTATTTTGCTGTTTCAAAGCTTGGTGAACCTCCTATTGATGGAATAACAGACACTAATCCTGATGGATTAACAGCAGCTTATGGAAAGTGGGCTTCTGCTGTTGCTGCAAGATTACGTGCAGGAGGGCTGACTTGCAAGGTACAATCTTGGCTTCATACTTGTTCTTCAATGTTTGATGATAAAAAGCCAAAGACAATGACTACTGAATATAAGATAGAGTTGGGATCTTTAAACTGCATGTTAATGTGAAGTGATTGGTATCTACTGCCATGGCTTAAGTTTGTATGGTCTAAATGGAAAAAAGAAATGGATAGTTTTGTGCTTGTCGATCTGTTTATGTAGATTGAATTCTATGCTAAGAAAGATTTTCTGTTGGAAAAAATACAGTTACTTGAAAAAGATGCATTTCAGAAGCAAATGCTTGAGAAGCTTATATGGATATGTGCTTTCATGCTTGTTGGAGCCCGTCATCCTGGAGCAACTGTTGGTGTTGTTGAGAAGGAATACCGTTCTGAGGTAAAATGACATATTTTTGTTTAATCTGAAACTTAGGGGAGGTAATGGTAATTTTCGAGACAAGGTTTTTTTTTGGGGTAATTGGGTCAAACCTAAGGGGGTTCAGTTGTAATTTTCCGAAAAGCTTATGCTAATTGAGAACTTGTCAAACTTTCAGGTGTCTGCACTTATAGCTGAACTTGCTGGAGCTGCAGCTGCAGAGAAAGGTATAGCTTTTGAAGGAGGAATAGAGGAAAGATTATGTGCTTACTCTAGGGCAGTTGCTCACTTTCCTACTGCAGTTAAAGAGGTAAAGAATGTGAATTTCTCATACTTTGATACTCTAATTATGTGATTGTAACAATTTAGCAATATTTATGCATTTATGGTTGCAGTTCAAATGGAGGAATGGTTGGTTCTATTCGCTGTCAGAGAAAGCAATTGCACAAGGCAAACAAGATCCATGCCCCTTACACACAGCATGGCTTAAAGAACTGAAAATAGTGTAGAAGATGTGTGTTTATGAGTTCAATCACATACTAGATGGAACAAACAAAAGTGTTTTTATGTAACTTGACCTTCTTCTTGTTCATCTACCGATTCTACCCCCATGATGAGGGTTCTTTTTATTATATACTAGTTTGGCTTAAGTTTTTCTGCTCTTTCAGTAAGCTCTTACTGAGGTAGTGTACTCTAAAAAAAGGTACCTTTGTGCTTTTTGGTTTTTTCAGCATTTTGAAAGTGTTCGGGAAAACCAACTTTTGCTTCAGAAAATAAGCTAGAAATTGGAAACACCTAAGGAACAACTTCTTGCTTCAGCTTCTTACTTTTAGGTTATTTTTTACATAATTGGTAGTTTGTCTAGAGTAATAAAAGTGCTACCCCAACTACTTTATTTTAGCTTTTTACCACTTTTTTTTCCCAACACTCCTCACTTTTACTACTTTTACTCTACGATTTTAGCTTCTCCAAAAGTAAAAAGCTTATGCAAAAACCCACTGTGTATGAACAAAGTAATTGTTTCAAAAAAGTATGCGGCAATTGCAAACACATGAGAAAATTGGCCAAATTGAGTTTGACAAACACTCATGTAATTACTCCAAAAGTATTGCTGGAAGAATTTTTTTTTCAGCTTAATCTAGCATTTTCTTTATCAGCTTAACATCCCTCGTGTTTTGCCTAAAAATGAAAATTTACCTTTTCCGGTAATGATAAAATGAGAATTGTTCGCCTGTACAAGTGATGATATCTAAACATACTTCTGGTCTTAAATGTCTCCAAAGGACTTGGCTTTTCTCAAGAACTCAACTTTACCAACGAACATAAAATTACACAGAAAAACAAGAAATTCATATTGATATATAACTTTTTGCAATTACCATATATTGTTTCCATTTGTGCATATACACCAAAATTCAGTGAGTTCCATACAGAGGGCAAAGACCTAAAGGCATTTCAAAACATCTTTTGGGGAAAATTCAAAAGATTAGGCAAAAGAGCGGCCAACTATTAATAATGTAGACAACAAATTACAAAATTTACTAAAAAAATTTCAGTTTTCCCTTGGCTACAGAATCTTTTGCCTCCTGCAATTGACATGATGCCTTTTGAGTCCCTCTCAATCCAGAACATGCATCACTTCCTCCAAGAGTCACAGCGAAATAGAGATAAATAGTGCAAAGAAATGTGAGGAGGACAAGAGCAGTGAGAAGAAAACGATGTCTCTGAATTAGGGTCGAACAATTTCCCAAATCATCACCTTTTGAGTATGGTTTCTTTGATGATGGCTGAGAAAATGCCGTCTGTGTCTGTGACCTTCTGTGAGGTGAAGTTATCACGTTTTCCAGAGCCATTGGTAGTATATTATTGCCTTGCCCACACCACAAGATTATTTATTCCTGAATAAAAAATATTCAGATGTGATATCCGTAGATGATCAAAAGAACTTTTAACAAATAATAAGGTTATTTGTTCGGCTAAGTTGGAGTTAAACGGAATTGAGATAAGTGAGAAGAGCTTCAATATAAAAAAAAGAGGAGACTGTAAATAAGCATGGATGGACAAAAGGGAAGCCAAAATTGTGAAATTCTACCAACAATTGAACTCAAAACTCAAAGTCAAAAGATTAGATTTATGATAGGAATAATTACAAAAAACACCCTGGAACCTTGAAAATTACAAAAAAAAAAAAAAAAACAACCTGTCTCCCTGAATTCCCATTATTTTGAGGGTGTTTTTTTGTAAAGGCACACCTGACCCTATATCATATTGCTTATCTTTTAAAACCACCTAAAGATACAATCTAGGCTGAAGGTGATTTTAATTAAGCACAAAAAATTTCCAATCATTCCTTTGGTTTTCTTCATTGCCCAATTTCTAATCATAATAGTTGAACCTAATTTAAATTCCAAAGATGTTGAACAATTCCCAATCATAGAAACCCAAATCCCATGCAAATAATGCTCCAGAAAAATGGCATCTTTAACCTTACCTATCATTAGTTTCTATCAGATCGAAAGAAGAAAGCTCAAAACTCAGATTATTCCGCAGAAAATGGTCAGAAATCCATAATTGAAACACATTGTCAAGCTCCTAAAACAAATTAACTCCATAAGAAGCCCTGATTTGCAATCAGTCAGCCATTAGCTAAAATCGTAATCAACAAATTAACACGAGCTCAATCACAAAAGGCATTAAACAAACATACGAAACAGATCAGAACACAAACATAGATTAAAGAGAAAAACAGTAGATCTGCAGGAATCAAAATCACTTACGGGTGAAGAAAACGAAACGAAATAGGCCTCCCACCAAACGATCCGGTTTGGTGAAAGTGATTAAATACGGGTTTCCTTCAATCCCCAAATGATCCAATTTGTTTCTTGACCTATATGTCAAGAATGATTCAACAATATCTGTTCTTTTCTTTTCTGCTATTTATCTCACTGTTTTCTTCCGCGCTTGACTCTCGGCTAGATATAAGGAAAGTTGCCGGCATGCGAGGGCCCCTTCACTTTCCTTTTGGAGGAGAGAGAGAGAGAGAGAGAGAGGGAGAGAGAGAGAGAGACGGAGAAAGTGTGGAGATGTAGGTTGGTTTTGAGTGACGGAGCAGGAACGCTGGTACTCGTTGTTTTATCACAATAATTTGAAGATCAGATTATGCATTAAATTTCTCATAATTGAAATAAAAGTGATTTCGAAAAAAAAATGATACAATAATAAATGATTTTGCCTAACTTTTTTCTTTTATATATCAAAACTTTTGTTTGCTAATTGCAATTATTTGAATTCTTTGACTATACGTATTAATAATGGAATAAATTGTTATATAATTAATTGATTTTTATTATCAAAATTAGGTAAAGATTCGTTTTTTAGATCTCAAAAAGTACTTCATGTAAGAGTAGACTAATCTTGGAGAAGTTGGGATTTGGACTTTTGCTTCTGATTGGAGACAATATTACTTACTCTGACCTTTCTTAGGTTGTAGGGTCAAATATGCGAGCAATTTAGTTAGTTTTTTGTTTTTCTTTGCTTTTCTTAGAACTAAGGTCTTTCTTCAAAAAAAAAAAAGAACTAAGGTCTAAGAAGCATTACAATTTTGACTGATCCTTATTTTGGGGTCAACTTAAAGTATATGAAACATTGAAGGGCATAAATGAAATTACCCAAAATATAAAATTGGCCATATTAATGATATTGTTCTCCTCTGCCGCTTACACGCAATTTGACCATCACCAATTCCTCCTCCCACAGTAAGGTATATTTACTGTTTACATATCTTCCGTGTAAATTCATACATATTATATAGATTTTTTTATAGGTTTATACCGGGATTAAATCTGCGTGCATAATAGGTTGTTTTAGGGTTTTGATTTGTTCAATTTTGATATAATTTTGCTAGGGTTTGAATTCTAGCTAATATATCAATTGATCTTTACAATTCTAGGGTTTTGAATTATATTTACAAGATCGATTTGATCGGTGATCGCTGAGGTTTGTTTCGAAGAAAGATGTGGGCGGCTTCATGCCTAGCATCATGCTGCGCGGCCTGCGCTTGCGACGCCTGCCGCACGGTCGTTTCGGGGATCAGTCGTCGCTCAGCTCGAATCGCTTACTGTGGTCTTTTCGCACTTTCCCTGATTGTTTCCTGGATTCTTCGGGAGGTTGCCGCGCCCCTCATGGAGAAGATTCCCTGTGAGTATTTGTTTTTGCCTTTTCGATATTTGGGAACTGTACATCAACAATTGGATGTACTTTTTTACCACTATGTTAACAACTTCTAATTTTGTGGAAATTGGCTAGATTATTGTGTTTATGTGAAGGAAAAATTCTTACAAATGATTTAATGTAATAAATTGATCCTTTTAATATGAAAAACTTTGAAAATGTGGTATTGTGATCAGTGCGTAGCTGCTATTGCTCAGTGTTTCTTGCTAATATGGGTTTGTCCTTTGATTGAGTTTAAGAACTATTGTGAACCATAGGAAAAAGATTAAAGGTTAACTAAAAGTATTGTAGAAGCTTTTGAAAGGAATGCGGAAAGAGAAAGGCAAACTTTTTTGTTCAATTGTTGAATTATTAAGTTAATTGTCTTGGGCTGATAGTAAATTTCATGGCATAATGAAATTTTCTTTTCAGGGATCAATCATTTTCACCAAACACCAGACAGAGAATGGTTTGAAACAGATGCAGTGTTACGAGTGAGCTTGGGAAACTTCCTGTTTTTCACTATCCTTGCTATTTTTATGATTGGCGTGAAGAACCAAAAGGATCCTCGGGACAGTATGCACCATGGGGGTTGGATGATGAAAGTTATTTGCTGGTGCATTTTGGTAATACTAATGTTCTTTCTTCCAAATGGGATCATTAGCTTCTATGGTAAGCAATATGCTTTCTGTTTTTTGTTCCTACTTTATTGTGACTGATGTAAATTGATGCACTCGAATTACTTATTGGTAAGTGGCAAACTAGTAGAAGTATTCAGAAACAAATAAGATCTTTAAGGAAATCGAAATAATATTATTTTTCTTTGTTTAGGTGGCACAACATGTCCTGCACATTTTAAATTTTTGTAGCTGTGTTGATTTCATGTGTTTATTACATGCTTCTTAATTTGGGTTTTACAATTGCAGAGGCAACATCAAAGTTTGGCTCAGGATTGTTCCTTCTTGTTCAAGTTGTACTTCTGTTGGACTTTGTTCATGGATGGAATGACAAATGGGTTGGATATGATGAACAATTTTGGTGAGTAATTTATTTTGTTTCACTATAATATGTATCTTGCAATCTTGAGGTCTTTAGTTTATTCACTTCACTCTTTCTTTCTGTGATTATGCAGGTATATGGCTTTGCTTGTGGTTTCAATTGTATGCTATGTGGCAACCTTTTCATTCTCTGGCTTGCTCTTCTATCTCTTCACCCCATCTGATCATGATTGTGGACTTAACACATTTTTCATCGTGATGACTTTGATTTTCGTATTCGTGTTTGCTGTCATCACATTGCATCCATCAGTAAGTTTCTAAGAGCTAATTGTTTTATATCTACTACATATATGTCCGACTCTTAATATATACTTTCATGATATCTTTGTAGGTAAGCGGAAGCATTTTGCCATCTTCAGTTATATCTTTGTACTGCATGTACCTCTGCTACAGTGGGCTTGCTAGTGAACCTAGGGATTATGAATGTAATGGTCTTCACAGGCATTCAAAAGCAGTTTCAAGCAGCAGTCTTGCTCTTGGGCTGTTTACGACTGTACTTTCTGTTGTTTATTCTGCTGTTCGTGCTGGTTCTTCGACAACTTTGCTTTCCCCTCCAAGCTCTCCACGAGCAGGTGAGAGCTTGATTATTAATATAATTTTCTGTTAAAGTGTTCAAATATGCATATGAAAAATGCTTCATGTCCAGTTGAAGCCAGTTATTTCGCAATTGAGCGCATGATTCTGGACAGACAAACCCACTTAGTGGGTGTTTGCAGAAGCTTGTGCTTTTAGAGAAGTTAAAGTAGAAGCTAAATTTGTAAGAAGTCATAGTGGAAGTGCGGAGTGTTTGGAAAAAGAAAAAAAAAAGGATGTTTTGAGTGTTTGGAGAAAAAAAATTGGCACACTCTTTTACTACTATAAAGAAACCTCAATTTATTTACGAAGATAACTTAGAAGCTATAAGCTGAAGCTAATAGTTGGTCCTTGGGCGCTTCCAGCTTCTGCCTTATTTTTGTTTATTTGCTGAACATGATTATCCCAACACTCCCAAGAAATGCTGAAAAAGGCTAAAAATGCTTTTTTTGTGTGTTTGCAAATGCTGCCTAAAATAATCTCTAGCCAGAATAGTTCATTTGAGGTGATGAGGTCAAAGGCATTTACAGTTTGACACATTGACAATAACCATAACAGCACTAACACTGTTAACACATTGTTTATGGGGAGTAGAATTTGATGCCTTATGACACAAAAATCAAGAGTCCGTAACTTAACCTAAAGTTTTGTTCACTTTCAGGAAAGCCATTGCTACCATTGGACAAGGCAGACGAGGAGCATGAAGAAAAAGAGAAGTCAAAGCCAGTGACATACTCATACTCGTTTTTCCACTTGATCTTCTCTCTAGCAAGCATGTATTCTGCTATGCTCCTTACAGGTTGGTCAACGTCAGTTGGAGAGAGTGGGAAATTGGTGGATGTTGGTTGGCCTTCAGTGTGGGTTCGTATCGTGACCAGTTGGGCCACTGCTGCTTTGTTTGTCTGGTCGCTCGTTGCACCAATTCTATTCCCTGACAGGGAATTTTAAGGACATTTTAAGTAATCTGTCTCTGTCTTGTGTATATCTAATCTACTTGTAGACCTTTCTGCGTGAGTTAATTGTGTGTATAAGCTGGTTGAAGTTTGAACCTTAAATGATTGCTGGAGAATCCAACAAGGTGGAGTGTTAAGACTTGTTGCTTGATTCTGAAATAAGAAGTGTTTAGTTGTGTTGATTGTTTTAGCTATTGATGTTTTGCGAAGTTCAAGAGCTTCTCTTGCGTGCAGAAATAATTTGTCTAATGTTTAATATAAATATTTATTTTGTATTTGTTATAGTATTATTATTAAACTTAAGATGATATCATCAATTACATTAAAAAAGCAGTAAATATGTAGTTTTTCAATGGTAAGAATATGTCCAATATGTCTCAATGTGGAGGTCTGTGTTCGATTCCTTGCAATGACAAGGATCGAATTATGTGCGTGTGTTTAACCAAAAAAAAAATATTTTTTCTATTTGATCATCAGTATCAGAATCAGAGAGAAAAATTCTGACTTTGTATTCTGTACTTCAGTAGTTCAAATGAGAAGTTAAATCATTTGAAAATAGCAGAATAAAAGGCAGTTTCACATTTTTTCTTTTTCAAATAAATTTCACATCCAACAAATGTAAATAACCATAAATATACAGGTTAATCAAATCCCAATCAGGGCCAAACATAAATAACCTTTTTTATATAATATACTCTCAGTATAACAACGTAAAAATTGTTAAAACCTGTATTAATTAAAAAGAATCACAGGCCGATGAAACGTGTTTAAAATATTCAATCCTCAAAATCTCCAGCATGCTCCAACAAATAGTTCACTGCTAGTTCCTCGTTGCGATCACACGCTAAAAAGGCTTCAATTACAAGAGCTCTGTCGAATCCCATGGCCTCCATCTAAAAGTATAAGTTAATTACTAATTAGTATCGATTCATCTATAAGAAAAAGGGCGAATTACATCCAGTACCAATGAAGTTTTTCCCTAGTGACATATAGTCCATCTATTTACAAAAATTACAAAAAGACTCCCTGAAAGTATACAACATGAAGCCAGAAAACACAAATAATCAAAGTCTATTTCAGGGATTTTTTTTGTAATTTTCAAAAATAGTGAGACTAAATTGTAATTAGGGCAAACCTCAAGGGTACTAGATGTAAATCGCCCTAAGAAAAATCCAATTTATGCTCATACTCTTTCGATGGCCTCCTGCTCCGCTGGCGTAACACTAACAGCATGAGGCATGTCCTGCTCACCCTGATCAAAGATATCCCTATAAACAAACAAGAGTGTATGAGAGAGAGAGAGAGAGAGGCGGATTTATGTAGCAATACCTAATTTTTAGAAGTAAAAATACTTACCCTTCCGAACCATCAACGGGTTCATTGATTAATTGAAGGAACTCTTGATGGTTTTCTTGTATAAGCCTGAGGAGAGAAGGGTTTTGCTTCCCGAGCTCCTGAAGCATTGGCTATAAAAGAAAAAAAGAAAATAGTTTTGACATAAAGAAACCACTAGCACTAAACAAACATACAGAAATACAAAAGCTACCTGGAGAATTTGTGGATTAGATTGAACCAGCGACCGCAATGCTTGAAACTGTACCCAATTAAAGAAGAATCACTTTCAACAATCACCAAGATAAATATATCATGAGCTGACGAGCTTAATGATTTTACTCAATCAAAAGAAAATATCAAGAAAATAGAAAACCCACCTGTTGATTGGTCCTGAGGAAATCAAGGGATCCAAGACCAGCACCAGCAGCACCAGAAACAGCCTCCTAAGAGTTTCCAACAGAAAATGATAAAATAAATAAGCACCCGCCAAAAATGAGAAATAACCCCAAAAAAAATTAAATATCAAGATTCTCAAAACCTGAGGAAACAAGTTCAACGGGGATGAATTTGGTCCTCGTGGAGCAGGTGCACCAGACGCAGCTGCAGGCTGAGCCAACGGAACTGCAACTTCTGTGCTTTCAGGAATTCCCTAATAGAAAATTGAGATTGAAAAAAGTCTATACATGTTGCTAACCACGAATGAGGAAATAGTAAAACAAAGAAAGAATGGATTAAACATACTGAATACAAATAATCCACAGCTCTTTCTGGATTATTATAAGCAGCTCGAAGTGCACGTGTTACTGTCTCTTTGTCCCAACTACCACCACCCATATCAATTAGTTGTTGAATTGTCTGATCGAGATTGTTATCGCCTACTAAATTAGAAGCAGCTTCTACATAAGTTTCTGAAGGGTCACTGCAATAACAATACAAATTATGTTATTATCATAAAAACTTGTAAAACACAAAAGATGACAGATGAAAAGATTTCATACTTTGCTATTGGAGCAACAGAAGCCGAAGGAGTGCTCTTAGGTTCCCTAAAGAACAAAAGCAATATTATCAGATGGTATTTATTAACAACTTATCAAAAAGAAGAAATTAAAAAAATATGTAATTATATGGGTTCATCACAAAAAACCCAAAACCTTTGAATCGGTGCCATTTCACCCATCAAACTTTGTTAATAGTGCATCTGCAGCCCCTAAGATGTATTTTCAGGCAGAATCAAAGGAATATTCCGTCCAAGTTATTTTTGCATCAACTTATTTCTTCAATTACGGGGGGATTTTCCATCCAATTTCTAATTCTTTGCAGCTATAGTTTACCCAACTCATACTCTACAAGATCTCTTAACACAATTTTTCTGTTGTGGTTTGGACCTCTATGCAAAAACCCAAAACATTTTTCTCCTAGCCTTGAGCATTGCTGTTTGTAACTAAAACCAGTACAAAAATCACGAAAATTATGTTAGGGATCTTGTAGAGTATGAGGTGGGTAATCTGTGGCTCCAAAGAATTAGAAAATGGAGGGGTGAATCACCCAGAATTGAACACATAAGTTTATGCAAAATAATTTGGGCAGAATATTCCTCAATTCCATCGAATAGTACGTCAAGGTGGGCAGACACACAAATTGAAAAGGCTGGGGGGAAAATCACACCAATTTCGAAGTTTGGGGGGTGGGGGTGGCAATGTGCAAAACCTCCCAAATGTTCGGGGTTGGGTGATTAACCCTATTTCTATAGATACGAAATGGAGCTTTTGCTTATATTTGAATACAACTTACGGCACAGATGGCTGAGCTTCCGCTGCAGGAGTAGGATTACTAGCTGGTGGAGCTGGAGTAGTAGGTGCAGGCTGCATAAACAATTGGGTATGAGAATATAGTTTTAAAAGAAAAGGAAATTTTGAAATTATGTTATTGTCTAGAATCATACCTGTGAAGAAGTCGACCCACTTGAACCCGAACTTTTGCTCTGCAGTTACCAAAAAGGCACAAGAAATGAGAGTTTTAATAAAGTTGATAAAATCATGAATTACATGGGACAATTTAAGTAATATTTCCCAATAAGTAAAGAAAACAACTCCAGATCAAAGGGTTTTACCTTGCTTAGCATGACAACAAGAAAGCCATCTTCAGAGACCTTGTTTTCAGCCAAAGAACTTTCATCTTTTAATACTTTCCCATTGTGAATCAACAATTGCTGACCACATGGATAATTATCTTTCCCTTGTACATCTTCAATGCCTTTTTTTACAGCCATTATCTACAATTATAAATATGAATTTTGCAGTGAGTATTTTCCTTCTGAAAATCTTTTGAGTAAAGTAGTACAATCAGATTCAGAAAATTGCACAAATTTTAGCTAATCCAAGATTTAGAAAACAACTGCTCTGTAAAGTTTGTAACTTTCACTCAAAAAACCCATTTAAATATACTATAAATTCTAAATAAATCAACAGAAATAGAATATAAATTCTTCCCAGGAGGCAATTCTTTTTGAAATTTCACCTACAATTTAAGTTCTTTCAACATGTGGTACTTAATTGAATTGCTTCAAGTAATGCAAACAAAAGGGCCATTAATCCGCCCACCATTATCCTATAAATTTTTCAAAAATTACAACTAAATGACGGACCATTAATCAAGTCAAATTACTTATATCATATGCACACTTTAAGCATAAACTTAGTGACAACAATTTCGGAACTAAAGATTCAATTTTTATACATTTTACTAAAACACGATGAATGTGCAGAGAGAGAGGAAGAGGGTTACTGACAGTGTCATTCGGATGTACGCTGATTTGGAAGTGGCTGCCTTTCAGAGTTTTCACGGTGAGCTTCATATCGGCGAATTCCAACAATTTAATTTGAAAATAACAATATTATGAATTCTTGCAGAAAAAGAAAAGAATTCAAACCCTAGCAGGACTCAATGGATCGAGAGAGAAGTGGAGAAAAAATAAAGTTAAGCAGCATAAATCCTGAAAGGCAATGGGGGGTTTTCAATTCAATTTTATACCAGATACTAGACACGTGAGCCGCACGTGACATGCAATTTCTGCAAGTCTACAACTTGAATTTTTATTTTATATTATTTTTCAAATTTTGATAGCGGAAAAAGGAATTTATCCCCACTTCCCCCAAAATAGTATGAATTAAATAAAAACTACTTGACCTAGGGTTCCAAACTAATGTTTGTTTTTATGAACTAATTTCAAATTGATTTTATCTTTTTTGTTTGGACGCTTAAATGTTGATATATCCTTCCAAAAAAACTGAATATTTATTGAGTTCACAGAAACCTTATGTTAAAGAAAAATTGGTACAAAAATCCTATTAAAAGCCCATTTATATGGGTCGAGATCTCTCGATAAGTTAATATAGCGCCGAACCACTAAGTTACGCCACTTACCTGATATTTATGTCCGTTAACTCATTTTACAGTCATTTGCTTTTATTTTTCATGTTACTTACTTTCAAAAACATTTAATGTATTTATTTAGTTTATCAATAATTTCAATTTTGATACCGAATAACAAAAATACAACCAAAACCTTAATCAAAACGAGATTCCATTAACTAATATTAGCTACCACAATTTATTTACTATGTACAAAAAGTATATAAAACTTAGTGCAATTTAATATATGATGATTTTCTTTAATTACATATTAGTCTATATATATTACACACAAATTCTAAGTACATATATCACTAAAAAAATCATAAAAAATAAGAAAATGGGTTCCAATATCTGTTCCTTAATCTTCGTAACATTCCTTTTTCTTTTAATTTCAAATAGTCTTGGCCAAACCGGATATGAGATCGGTCAAATTTGCGACCAAACGGACGATTACAAGTTCTGTGAGGAGGTCTTCATCAAACACTTATTTTTCCCAGATACAGATATCAAAGGTTTAACTCAAATAGCTCTTACACAAACACTGATTTACAACAGTGAGACGATTGTATTTCTAGATAGAGCAAGAGATCACGAAACAAGAGAAGATATTAAAAGACTTTACAAAATCTGTGATTCCGGGTATGGATTGGTGTCGGCTCGAATCCAAGATGCAAACTTTGCATTTGCTAAAGGAGATTATAGAGCTATTGTGTTCCTTGTGGATAAATGTGAGAGAATCGTGTTTAATTGTCAGTTTGTTTTGGGGAAATATTTGCCTCAGTTGGCTGAGAAGTCTCTGCAAAATCGTGTTCTTCTGAAAATGTCGAGTGTTAGTGCTCAGAGATTGTTGGGTGGTGAAGTCTTGAAGTGAGTTCATGGGATTTTTTTGGTATTGATTTTTGATTATGATTAATGGGATGAGGAAACGAATGTGATTCATGAATTCATGATAAAAGTAGTAAACTTACATGTTGGGTGTTTATTTTATGGTTCCTTATAAGAATAGGATATAAAATCAAATAAAATATTGATACGGATAAATATATTACGACCAACAAAAAAAAATTGATGATCAACTAAAACATTAACCATACTACGATAATCAGCAACTAAGTTATCTAATTGTGCGATATTCTCAAGACCACTATGAAGTTTACGAATCAGATTAAGACAATCACCTTCAAAGACAACTTTCTGTCAACCAAAATCACGAGCTAATTTCACCGTTGTTAGACAAGCCAATGTCTTAGCATACTCAAGATGAATCAAACCCCTAACACCAAATGTTTCTCAACCAATGTAGGAGTCTGAAGAGTCCCTCGCTGCCATTCCACTCTCAATCTCACAAGAAACTCTCGAACACAACAACATCAAAATTACCTTTGAATCAACCTAGCGATAAGCTAATTTACTTGTAGAATTTGAGTACTATTTGACTACTCTACGTGGATAACAATCAGTAGATATATTTTTGTTATATTAAGTTTTCAATTGGATATGATATGCTAATTTTAAATTAAAAGTTAATATATTTAAAAAATTAGATTCTTAGAAATAAATAAATATTCTTTTGATTTAGCCTTAAAAAAGATGGAAGTTAACGAAAATAGATTTATATTTATTTAGAAGATTGTCCAAGTTTTATTCAGAAAATAAAAAGTAATTAATTTATTTATGTTTATTAGAATCACACATTATTTACTTTTGAATATGTGATAATATTTTGAATATAAATTAAAAGTTTTTTTCATCTAAAAAATAATTAGAAATTGAAAGTACAAGTTACTTATAATGGTTTGTAAACTGTATTTATGCATGTCTATCTCCATAACAAACTGAGGGCGATTTAATCTAAACATTTTTTAGAAGAGGATAAATGAGACGTAGAATTAGTTCAGGGGTGTAAAATGTAAATTTCCTAACTAAAACACAACTAAAGCCTTAACCAAAAGGAGATTCCATAAACTAATATAAGAAACTACAATTTACCACGAACAAATTCCTAAAAATATATATTAAAACAAAAATCCTTTTTTCTTTTCAATTAAAACACTAAAAATTTAAAGAAATTAAGAAAATGGGTTCAACAAATTCCTTAATCTGTCGCGAAACCGATGATTTCAGATTTTGTGAGGAAATTTTTATGGATCATTTATTCACCCCAAATCCAGATATCAAAGAATCAACTCAAGTAGCTCTTACGCAAACATTGATTTACAGTAGTGACACACTTAGATTCATAGACAGAGCAAGAGATGAGGAAAAAAGAGAAAATATCAAAAATCTTTACAAAATTTGCGATTCTGGGTATGGGTTGTTGTTGAGTCAAATCCAAGATGCAAACTTTGCATTTGCTAGAGGAGATTTTGGAACTGTGGTGTTTCTTTTGGGGAAATGTGAGAGATTTGTGAGTGATTGCCAATTTGTTTTGCGAAAATATTTACCTCATTTGAATGAGAGGACTTTGCAAAATCGTCTTCTTAGTGCCCAGCTTATTGGGTAGCTTTTCTGTCAGCTTTTTAAAAAAGGGGTGAATTAAATCTACAATGCCTAATCTTTTTAATTCCAGAAATTACAAAAAAAAAAAAAAAAAAAAACCTCTATATTTCACTTTAATGCAAGAAAATCCGTGGAATGGGCTGATTATGTGTATTTTTCGGGTTTCATGCTGTGTAATTTTAGGGTTTTGTTTTTGTAAAAAAGTGAAATATTAGTGAGTATTTTGTTAATTATGAAAATAGAAAAACTAAGTTATAATTAAGGCAAACTTTATGAATAATTCATTTTGGTGCATATGTAGGATCCAATATGTAAAAAAAAAAAATTCCCTCAAGACATTGAGCTTTGTCAAATAACATTTTAAGGTTTGAAAATTTTGCCAAATAATCCCTAAGATGACTTATTACTCGTTCGTTTAAAGGGTAATTTATATCTGCGGCCCCTAAAATTAAGTGAAATCATAAAAGAAATTATTGTATAATCCCTGATATTCTAATAAATATGTTACTTTTTCACCTGAAAATTACCCCTGCTGAGATTTAGTCTTAAGTGAGGGTATTTTCGAAAAAATTACACAATAATAGAAAATATTAGGGTAAAAGTTTATACTCTATAGGATTATTTTCCAAATTAGAGGGATAGATTTATAATTTTATCTTTTTAACTTTTGGGGTAGTAGGAGTAATTGTTCCTAGTTTAAAAAACAAGTTCATGAATTCTTGGTGCAAGTGATCATTTAAATTTCGTTTTGGGATAATGATTTTTTCCCATCCGAACTATAGCAATTTTTGCATTTTACTATCTAAACTTTTTTTTCTCACAGTTTACCTCCTGAACTACATAAATTTTTGCAATTTGCCATCTCCGACGAAAATATACCACCGGAAAATTGCATCATGTCATATAAGAAACATAGGTTCACGTTGTATTGCTCTCCTTAATATACTGAAAATAAACCCTCAATAAATTTTAAAAAATTTGGAGTTTTTATCACCCAATTGAATATTTAAAAATAATCTATCAAATTCACCGTTATTCCAGTTGGGTGATAAAAACTCCAAGTTTTCTGAAATTAATTGAGGGTTTATTTTTGAGACGTTAAGGGGAGTAATACAACATCGACCTATGTTTCTCATATGACATGATGCAATTTTCCGGTGGAATATTTCCATCGTTGATGGCAAATTGCAAAAAATTAATTAATTTAGGAGGCAAACTGTAAGAAAAAAAAATTAGATAATAAAGTGCAAAAATCGTCATAATTTGAATGGGAAAAAATCATTATCCCTTTCTTTTTCCTCTTTGTTTATTTGCAAGTAATATTCTACACTTGAAAAATCATACCACTTCCTGCAAGCTATAATGGTGTAATAGTTAGTAAGCACTAACAAGCAATCTAAGTTATAAAATAAGATTGTAGCAACTATTTTACAACATATTAACACTTCGCTAGTTGGCTTAGAATTATGACACCTTAATTCAAGGTGAAGCCATGTTTTACATTATACTTGTGTAGTGTAGATTCAATAAGTTTGAATAGCTTATAAGAAAGATGCACATCCCATTTTAATTTTCACTAGAAAACCAAATCTCGGTAAAATATTTATCTTTTTGTCTCTAGTTTATTTATATGAGTGGAATCAGGTTGGACCACTAAAATGTAAAACTCTTTATATTTGTATAATATCAAACCGTTAAACTACGTCACTTGCTAGATTACTGCATTAATTTGCATGGAATTTACTAACACTATGTCACATTTATTTTAGAAAGAGGGATTAATTTGCCCATCCCATTTTAATTTTCACTAGAAAACCAAATCTTGGGTAAAATATTTATTTATAGCTCATTTATATGGGTCGAGTTAGGTCGAATTGTTGAGTTATAAAATTCTTACTATTAATGAGAGTTATCTTCCCACAAACTCGAACCTAAAATCTATATTAAACTAGCATAGTATCGAACCAATAGTGGTTATCTTGGGTAAATTATTTCACTATGAGAGAGTGATCGAATATATTTTATTAATTATTAATTATATTTCAAATTATTACCTTTAAGATAAATAAAATTCCACAAAAGCCCATTCGTCCGCCGCTATCTTTTCCAAAAAAAAAAAAAAATGTTGATATTTTACCCTAAATATCTCACAAGGATATACGTACAATCCACACTGTATCTATATATTACCACCTTAATTTCAGGCTGATCACGCTTCTTCTTTATTTTTTTTTTCCCCTTTAATTTCGTAGTTTTAAATGAATTCGCAATCGCCTCCTCTCATGGGCTAGACTTAAGGCTTAAGCTCAATCCCCGTGAGTTCTCTTCTCTTTTCCGCCTACATTCATAGTATTGGAATCAATCACATGCAACGATACTAAAAAGGAGGAGAATATCGAGTAAAATTGGATATTATTGCGCTTTTCTGTTTGATTTTTCTGAAGTATCTGTGATTTTTTTTTGTTTAATGCAGTTCGGATTTTGCGAATCGCAGGTGGAGCTGTATTCGCGTGTTTTCCGACGTCGATTAGCCTGAATACATAGAAAATTGTGCGTGTACGCTGTTATATTTACGTGTATACTGCGCGTAGATTGATGTGTTGAGTGCGATGGAGAAGGAGAAGGAGATGGAGAAGAAGAAGTATCCGATTGGAGCGGAGCATTATACTATGTATGAGGAGGTTGGGAATGGAGGCACCGCCACGGTACATCGCGCGCTATGCAACCCGCTGAATGAGATAGTCGCGATCAAAATTTTTGACTGCGAACGCAGTAACTGCGATCTGGTAACATTCCCCTGATGAACATATGCATGTCGTTATCAAGTGAAAGATCTTACTGTTTTTGGATGTTCTGCGATTTCTGTTTGCTGGAAACAAGTGTTATTGATTCTGTTTGCTTAAAATTTCTTGTCTCGGATTCTGATTTTTGAAATGTAGACATGAATTAAATGGAGTATAGTACTTCCTTACCAAACTATATAGATATGCTCTGTTAGTTCTTCCACTTATTTTATTTATTTATTAAAATGATCATGTTCCTCGAGAGATTCATAGCGTCAGAAATTACTTTTAGTAGTGGAGGCGTGCCCAGAAAAGAAGGGCTGGTTGTTTGTTCCTTAGATTGTATTCGGGAGTTGGAAAGTTTGAGGAAAAATAAAGCTGTTGATCTTTTTGCTTAAGGATTTAACCTCTATCTGCCACCTAATTATAGTATCAGTTTTGTCAAATTTTCATTTCAAATCTAATATACATATAACTAGTTCTGCAGTGATGCCTAATTTTTTTTGACGAGATGGTTTTGAAGCAATATTTAACATTCTTGTGGTAGTTATGTGTGCTAGATTACTGTATCCTTTTCCTAATAGCCCTGCTACCTAGGTTAAGAAATTTAGACATTTTATGCTCAAAGTGGATTATGACATTACTATTTGTATGTTACTTTCTGTAGTAGGCAGAGGTCCTTAAGTTCTCAGTTAATTGATCTGGATTTATATTCTAAATTTTTTATCCAGAGCTTTGCCACTCAATTTAGCTGTCATTAAATAGAAAACCGACCTCATGTTCTAGTATACTGCATCAACTTACGATAAACTGGTTTCCTGATTCAGTTTTTGTATTTTACACCAGAATAACATTTCACGGGAAATACAAACGATGGTCCTTGTCGACCACCCCAATGTTGTTAAATCACACTGCTCCTTTGTTAGTGATCATAATTTATGGATCGTGATGCCATACATGTCTGGAGGCTCTTGCCTACACATATTAAAAGCTGCACATCCTAATGGTTTCGAGGAGGTCGCTATTGCAACAATTTTACGTGAGGTACTGAAGGGTTTGGACTATCTTCACCAACACGGTCACATTCATCGGGATGTCAAAGTGAGTTTGTGCTACTGTGAAATTTTTTCTTACACAATCCACTATTTTCTCTTTGTTGGATTTTCTGTTCCCAATTTAAATCAACTTCAAAAACATATAGAGCCATATCTTTGTTGCTCCGTTTGTTGAGGATATAGCTGCAATAGTCTGTCCAATTTTACAGTGGATGACATCTTTTTGTCTTTAGTTGTGTATATCAATATATTTTGCTATTCTAGCATTCAAAATATTTGCACAGAAGTATGTAAGTACATAGTAGGAATCCTGAAGATACTTTTGTTAATATACCAATTAATGTAGATTTGAAAACTATATACATTTTGCAAATTCCAGGATACTCTGCGCTTTTTACTAGAGCTTTAACTAGTTCTGTGCACCAGGACAGTCGAAAGGGAAAAAATGCAACACAAAAGAGTTCCGCTGAATTTTCCATTTAGTATTTATTTCGATGTTCTAAAGCTGAATACTGTTTTTCATTTTAGAATGAAGAGTAGAGAATTTCTAGTAGGATTCACAATTCTTGTGCATTTGTTTGAACACGTTCATAACTAGTTCTATAGGATTTGCATCTTTGTTGGGTTGTTGATAATCTAGATCTTTTATTATGTATCGGGCATCCCTTTTATTGTTTTGTTTCCTGCAGGCTGGCAATATTCTCATTGATGCACGTGGTGCAGTCAAACTGGGTGATTTTGGTGTTTCTGCCTGTTTATTTGATTCCGGTGATAGGCAACGTACGAGAAACACTTTTGTGGGCACTCCTTGCTGGTAACTTTGAATCTTGGAATAAATCTATTATATATGTGTATGTATATGTATTTACATATGCATAAACATGTAATTTTTAAATCAATTGTATTTTATGTGCATACACAAGTATTCATGCTTATAAATGTGTATATAGGAGATGATGGTTTAAGATGCCATCAATTTCAAATTTTTAAGTCCTTATGATGGTATGGTGCTTGTGATTATGTAGGATGGCACCAGAGGTTATGGAGCAACTGCATGGTTATGACTTCAAGTCTGTTTATCTTTTCTGACATTTATACTCTTCTTAGAATAACGGAATATTTTGAACATACCTCTTATGAAATCGATCTGCAATTTTTGTAGAGCTGATATTTGGTCTTTTGGTATAACTGCTTTGGAGCTAGCTCACGGTCATGCCCCCTTCTCAAAATATCCACCAATGAAGGTGCATAATGATATAATAATATGCCTTTTTGCTGTATGTCATGTCCTTTTCTGATCCAATGTATATACAATGCATATAATTCTTTAGGTATTGCTTATGACCTTGCAAAATGCACCACCTGGCCTAGATTATGAGACGGATAAAAAGTTTTCAAAGGTATGCTTTGTAAAGTATGTGTGACTCCTGACTGTTAACCATTCATTACCTTTTTGACGCTATTTAC
The DNA here is from genome assembly GCA_958496215.1 of Verbena officinalis. Classification (NCBI taxonomy): domain Eukaryota; kingdom Viridiplantae; phylum Streptophyta; class Magnoliopsida; order Lamiales; family Verbenaceae; genus Verbena; species Verbena officinalis. Next base: position 8,291,644 of record OY292385.1, read on the forward strand.
GTCTATACTGCTGTATTCAGTCCTTTAGACAGATGATTGCAAGTTGTTTGGTGAAGGATCCTTCAAAAAGGCCTTCTGCAAAAAGTTTGTTAAAACATTCGTTTTTCAAGCAAGCCAAATCAAATGATTATATTCTTAGAACTCTTCTTGAGGGAATGCCAGCCCTTGGTGATCATCTTGAGGCCCTTAAGGTTTGTATGTCTTGAAATACGGCTATATACTACTACAAGTTCTTGCAATTTCCCTTGATCGGGTTCATTTCTAATAGAAGTTCAGAAATTGATTTCAGAGACAGGAAAAAATGCCAGATGAAGAGAAAGAGGAAATATCACAGGTTTGTTGTATGTCCACAGAAAAGAAAATTATTTTACCTACTATTTTAGATTGTCAGATAATTAGTCTTTCTTGTTATCCTCCTTTAGAATATTTTCAAAATGAATATTTGTATTAGAGTGTCTAAGGTGAATCTTTATCTAGCAGGTGGTTATCTGTATTCCAACAATCAAACATTAGTTACGTACAAAATATTTTCATTGAAATTGAAATTATGATTAATTTCTTAGCTAGCTAATATCCAGAAATAATAGTAAGAAACGAAGAATCACCTTGAAGACATGAGTAAGACTCAGTTGTAGTGCTGTTGTAAACATCTACAGAATGAATATAATCGAGGGATCAGCAGTTGGAACTTCAACCTTGAAGATATGAAGGCTCAGGCTTCACTGGTATTCACTCTTTTCTCTGATATATAACTGCAGAATATTTTGTCAGAATGACCAAAAGTTGATTTTTTTCTTGCTTGCAGATCCAGGATGATGATACTATTTCAGAGAAAGATGGAGACATGCAATGCAAACAACTTCAGCACCAGTCTTCTTTCTCCAAACACTTTTCTCCAACCCACCAGTCAATCATTGGAAGTCAACATTCAGATGCTGCAGACTCTGTATGCCGAATTGCCAATACCATTTTGTGAATTGGAGGAGGATAGTTTATAAAACTCTTACGCTAACATAATAATTCTTCACAGGATGATAATGGTCATGCTCCTCTTTCATCAGTTGACTCCATCACTAACATGTATGTTATCATGATGTTAGAATCCTTTTATAGTTCTCTGGTATTTTTCAATAATTCCTATTACCTCCTTTCATCTCATGTTCATAAATCATAATATATTTAATCCAACTTAATTAGTGACATAACAATCATATACACTCATCTGGTATTATAAGCTGAAAAATTGCATGTCCATGTTTCTCTCTTTTTAGTAGAAATCTGCACTTAGACAATTGTGTCACCTGTTCTGGTACCTTCTTGGATTTATTTTTATTGAGCCTTTGCCTGATTTTCTCATCAATAAATCTAGTTACTCTCACTAATCAAACATATTCCTTCCTAGAGCAAGAAGTGAAAAATCCGATGATGACGTAAGAGTTTCTGGTATAGACGGAAAACCTGTACTAGATGTGCATAAGAAATCATCAGATGGAGCTCCCACAAGTTCTAGTTCGAGGTATGATGTTTAATGGTTTTTTTCATGCGTCTCTTCATGGTCTATTAGAATATGTACCTTCTATATCTATTTCCAGTCCAACTTGGTCACTGAACTTTGAAATCTCCGCGTTCTCTCTAAAAAAGTTTTTGAAAAAAAAAAAAAGGGAATTCTAGGATGGTTAGGATGCTGCACGTCTAAATTTTTGCTTGTCTTCAGTTTTTGTTTCTCTTTTATGTGCATCTTATTTTTAAGTTAGGTTTTGCAGTGTCTACCTTATATGTGTGTGTTCCAACTATTTTAAGACAGAAGTGCATTAAATGAACTTTTTTCAACATTGTCCAGTGTTCTTAACATGTGATGTTTACTTCAGTGTTTCAGTTAACAGCATGTCTTTGACAAATTATTTGGTTTTTCAGTCCTAGAGACAAAGTCCAAAACCAGTCACAAAATTTGTCAAGTAGCGGGATTACGAATCTGCAAAAAATAGACAATTCTCACCCTGAAATAATGTGCAAAGGTTCTAAAATATCAGGCAAGTCAATTAATCTGTAGAGCTTTGCCTTTCAATGAATCAACAATTCTTTGGTATGATTTGCTTTAATACTGTGACTTTCTTTATTAACTGCATATGTGTGATACAGTCAATGGTGATGAAGGTGATGAGAAGCCAAAACATCCAGTTGTTAGGCAGAAAGGACGGTTTAAGGTTACATCAGACAATGTTGAGATGGAAAAGGTTCCTATTCAGGCCTTCTTGTGCATTGTAGTGCATATATTTATTTCAAATTAATTATTTCCTTTCTTTAGGTTGTTCCAGCTCCTTTGATGTCTAAAAGCCACAGCATGCAGGTCGGTGTCATAATCTACATTATGATATAAAGGGCCAATACTTCTTTCAAGCTCGTTACATACAGTTCTTCATCATTGTTCTCTTAAATCAAATAAGGGTTCTAGTACATTTTAATTTCATGGGCAAAATACATCTACTTCCTTGAGGTTTGAGCTACTTACAATTCAGTCTCTCTTTCAGAAATCATGGAAAACTTCCTGACATTTCACTTTTTTACAAAAACTCCCTGAAATAGGCTGATTGTTTGCCTTTTTTGGCTTCATGTTGTACATTTTGAGGGAGGTTTTTGTAGTATAGTGAAATTTCATGGAGTCTTTTGTAATTTCTGAAATCAGAGGGATTAAATTTTAATAAGCTCGAACCTCAGGGGTACTATATGCCCTTTAAAATTATTTAAGTAACAATAGGTGTTAAACATTATTATAAATGAGAGGGGTATGTGTGTTTGCTTTTTTCCTGATTGCTGTTCTGATAATTAGCCGTCATTGTTTTACTGGCAAGTTAAGTTCAGATGATTATGTCAGGAAATTTCTAGAAAGTATATTATAATGCTCATCCTCAAGCTACAGAAAATTAGAATTCAGAATCCACAATTGGTATTTTTTTGCGATCATGCATAACCAGTAACTGCTATTTGTTCATTGGAGCCTTAAGAGGATAAACAAATTAAAACCGCTCAAACTTTTATTCTGTGTCAGCTTATTACTGATTATGTTTATGAATTCACTAAATTAAAAGAACATTATGAATGTTTAGGTGATTGGTCAACATCCTGCCATTGTTTCACCTATGCCTTCTCATGCAACCTCCTCAAATCCTCTTGCTCATGCACTTTATCCAACTCTGCAGTCTCTTCTGCAGACAAATATTATTCAAAGGGTATCCTTTCTTCTTAACTGTAAAGTCTAACTTGTTTATTTAATTGTTTTGAAGAACTATTCGTTTTTTCCCTTACTTTTCTTTTTATAATGACAGGATGACATTCTTAGTCTAATGAAGAAAATAGCTCATAATGATTCTGCAGGTATTAGCAGTTTATGCGCTGAAATTATTTTCTTCTGTAAATAGACCATTTCTCCCACTCACTTGCTATCTTTGCAGAGAATGGATACACTACAATGGATGCCAGTGTGACAGAGAGATCTTTGGTATAGAATTTATGTTAACGGAGTATATTATTTCTTTGGGCGTATTACATCTACTACGGCTGAGGTTTGAGCCAACTACAATTCCGTCCCTCGTTTTTCCTTGACATTTCACTTTAGTGCAAAACTCCCTGAAATAGACTGATTATTGCATTTTTGGCTTGGTGTTGTATAGTTTCAGGGAGTTTTTTGTAATAAAGTGAAATGTCAAGGATTTTTTTGTAATTGCTGAAAATAAAGGGACTAAATTGTAATCAGGGTAACCCTAGGGGTAGTAGATGTAATTTGCAATTGCTTAAATTGGGAAAATGATTTCAGATTATGTTGGCTGATTTAGATTTCCTTGTTACGTTTTCTCACTATATTCTAGATCCAAAAACCATCCTTTCTCATTTTTCATTCGAGTTCCCTTACATTATTCCGGTTGCATTGTTAAATATTCACCTACGATCTTCAGTTTCTGATACATGTTTTACTGTTCCAAATAATATAATTTCTTGTTCAAATTTGTTTTGTAGTTGGAGGCCGCTAATGATAGGGAAAAAGAGTTACTCGGTGAGATAACTGATTTGCAACGGAGGTATGCTTATGTAGACATAATGTACACTTAGCGACTGTTTGCAAATTCTAAAAAACAGGAATTTTTTTCTTTTTGCTTTTTTATAGCACTTAGCAGTGTTTGGAAAACCAGCTTCCACTTATTTTGAGCAAAAATAAGCTAGAAGCACTTTTTTTTTAATAACAAATGAAAGTTGTTTACTCTAATAAAAGTGCTTCTCAACTTTTTCTCCCAAACACTCAACTTCTTACAACTACTTTCAAGTTCTACTCTAGCTTCTCTAGAAGCAGTAAAGTTTGCAAACACCCATGTAATAATAATCAAACTTGCAACATATTGAAACTCGTTTATCTTGTGTAGGCTGATACGTGCCCAGGAAGAGCTTCAAAAATATAAAACAGGGAGCAAACAGGTGAAGTCTTGAATTAAATTTGCCGACACTAGTTGATTGTTTTTCCTGTGTCTTAGACATTGACTAACATTTTAAAAGGCTAAGCAGTTAGGTCACAATTAGACTAGATAATTATGAGTCACGTTGGTTTGTACAGTTGGTAATCATCCAAAATTTGCAGGCACTTGAGGTTTTGATTATTTATTTTGCTGTCGTGAGAATTTGATATCTGGCTATAGTTCCACAATTCTTTTTTATCTGAGTTGGTCCCCTGTGAATTTATGTACTTTGAGCTCTGCTTTTCCTAGACTATTATCTCCCATCATCTTCCAATTATTCTTGTTCCTTAGAGTTCATTCATTATTATTTTTCATGGAGAAACAACCTGAACTTTTGTCATTTGAACTGAGTCCAGAAATTGTATAGGGTTAATTACAGCTAGACTCCGAGGGTTGGTCTAGATACCCCAGTACCCCTGACGTTTGGGAAATTACATGTACACCACCTGAAATTTGAACTTGTCTTACAAGATTCATGTCCAACTGCTAATTTTTTTTAATGGAAATTACTGTCGTGTCCAGGTTTAATTAATGGATAATTACCAACTACCCTTGAGATATGACCTAAACACAAAACCTCCCATGAAATTTCAAAAATTACCGTCGTCTCCTTGAAATTTCACTCTCTTTCACAAATTTCACCAACTGTTTGTAACAAACATGCATTTAAAATGAAGGGTAATGTTGGTATTTTTAAAAAGTAACCTTTTTTCTTTGTTCTTTCATCTTTTTCCGTCAAGGGCTACAGCTTACATGTTAATTCTATCACCGCCGTTAGTTAATTCTTTTTATCTTTCATGAGATTAATCTTTTGTATTTAGGTCATACATTAGTTGTAATTATAATTATCTGTTTAATTAAAGAAAATGAAAAACTCTATCGATCTTATTTTAGTTTTTATCTAGATGTTAAAAACGTGAATAATAAGATGTTATATTTCATTGATCATCCATATATACTTCCTCTTAAGTCTAAATTTTGGATATTTGCAATTTATATTTTACAATGTTTTAACACATTTTTCAACAATAGGTACTTACTATATTTAGATGTTCTAGATTTTAAATCTCCTTCAAACACCTTAATTTACAATTTGTCAAAACTAAATTGAATTGGTCGGCTACTCAGTGATCAGTATCCTAATATTAGGCAAAGAAGAAAGGGCTAGATTGAAACATTGATTAGTTGGGCACAGACCTAATCCTAACCCTCTTAAATATGATATATACGTTCAATCTGATTTATTGAAACTATTAATTTATACATATTTTAAGAAACTTTAAGTTAATTATGCAATATTTATAATTATAACCTACAATAATATGTCCACTTCAAGAATTTATGAAACTAATTTAAAGTTAAATTTAGTCAATCCAAATCCACCTAACGAGACCAAAAGTACTTAAAGTAGCTCTTATGAGTCATGGTTTGGCTACCCTATATATCATAAAGGTTATTAAACTTCTCCACATTAATTTCCCACCATTAGCATACTTGTATTGGAAGTTGGAACTAGTAAGTACGAACGTACGCTTACTATGTTATTTTTGTTTTATATAAAGAGTTTATAAAAATCATCTTCTTTTTTTTTTAGACAAGTATAACATGATCGACATATTTTTTGAAACTTTGCGAGTTTGTTACAAAAACCGACTTATTTAAGGAAAAAAACATAACTTAACTTCCAAGTGCCATGCCAGCTAATCAACCTAACCACCAATAATCCTGTACATCCGGTTCTAGCGAATAAATAACAAGAATCTAATACAACCGTGACACGTGTGCATATAGGGGCACGAGCAACACTTGCTTTATATAGTCATAACGAACTTTATTTTTTAACAGTAGTTAGAATTTAATGTATGTTTCCATAATTTTTAAATGTAATGATGTGTTTGGTATAGTCAGACCGAACTTCGGAGTATATATAATTGCGATTATCTCTTTTTATTATTTAAAATTGTGATTGAATAGGGAATTGTTGGCGTCGGTTATGGCTGATAAAACTAGAACGATCAAAATGAATGCTAATAACTTGACTGTCTCTATAATTAATTAGAATTTGTTAATGCCGAAAGCATATAATTAATTTGGTGTCTAATTAGTTATTAATGCTGATAATGCCCCTAAATGTGCTACTCCTCTTTGATATTTTAAAAAATACTCTTTCCAGCAAGGGAGAATTATTCTGCACTTGTTTTTTTTTTTTACACCATTTTTTCCGGGTTCGGGTACTATAGAGACTCAATTAAGGGCGACCCTCCTAACGCAGTTGTCCTATGCACAAATTAGGATTTGAAACCCTAAACAATATTATATAAGGGGTCTTGTACTTCATCCGACTAGACCAACCGTCTATTACATTATTATTAATTAGTTTGTGACAAAAAATTCTATAAGTTCACTAGCAAATCCACCTTGTTATGATTTTTTCCAAGCTCGAATAGTGCAAAAATTTCCAACTCAGTTGTTTCATACACTAACTAAGGTTTGAAACCCTAAATCTTGTTTAAGGGATCTAATGTATCCACCCTACTAGACTACTTGTTAGGTAAATATCTATTACTAATTAACTTGTGACAAAACATCCTATAAATTCGCTAGGAAATTCGTTTTGTGAAGGAAGTTTCTATTACTTTACTAAGAAATTTGTCACCATTATCAAGTAATGGCCCTCCATTACTAAACCTAAATTATTAGCTATATAAAGTATTTATAGGAATTCTATTAACAGTTTTTAACTAAAAACTTTTTTATAAAGTGATTAATTGATTATTGATTGAAGAATGGAAAGCGAAATGAGACAGTAATAAATTTCTTCATTGGCAGCTTTTGAGCTTCTCAATTAATGAAAAAAGGCAATGGAAAATATATCCTTTTGGTTTTTTTTTTTTTTATCAACCGGCGAGCGCCCTGAAAAATATATCTTTTGTGGAGTAGCTTTTCAAATTTTAATAGAAGATTTTCGAAATTGTGGAGAAAGAGTTGACGTGACGAAACTTTTGTGTTGTACTGGGTTGGATCTGATATATATCAAACTTTATCTGTTCTAACTTCTATATATGTTAAAATTTAGAGATAATTGCATATACATCATCGACTTAAGAAAAAATATTGTAAGACTCTTTCGATTATTGAAAATACATAGATATCCCTCGATTATAGCTCCGTCTAACTCTAACTCTAACACTTAGGTTCTGTTCTTAGTCATTTTTTTTGTTTCCAAATAGATTTTAACGTTTTATTAATTGGACAACAACTCAATCACTTCACTCATTCCACATTTAGCAAACATTACAACAAAAATGTTATGGGTAATTTAGTCATATTATAACTTTTCGTTAAGTTTTTTAGGTTTTCGTTGGGGTTTGGAGGTTTGTCTATAAATTCAATAGTTGAGGGATGTTGCTGCACAAAGTTGAGGGGTGTAAGTGTAATTATCCCTAAAATTAATTTATGATTTGCCACTAAACAAGAAAAACGTGTATTATTGTTTATGGCAACTAATATGTCGCATTTTACACCACCCGACTACCTTTCAGCCCAAAAAGAAAAAAGGTATACTTTAGGGGTTAAGATGCAATTTTTACAAAATACAAAACTTCCCCGCGGAGAAAGATACGCCAAAGAAACCGCCCGAAATTGAAATTTATGCAGATCTGTCACACCAGAACTCTGAAAATAGGCAGTATACTTTTTAAATCTCAAAAGGGAGAGGAACAATTTCTAAATTTAGCAAATACATTGTGTGTTGTTTTTTCATATTAAAGTGTGACAGATATGCATGGAACTGTGAGTCTGATTCAAAAAACAATGTGAATTTAACACCAAAAAAAAAACAAAAGAAATTATCAATAGGACGTAAAGATAAGTGTAATGTCACATCAGACTTATATATATAGATGTTACAATTAACGTGGCATCGTCAATAGAATGCTAAAATTGGAGAATTCACTGTTTTTACTACTATAAGATGAAGTCACAACAGATTAACTATTTATAATTTATTATTCACATGACTCTTCATAAAATTCACATCAATGTAAGATACTTTAGTATAAGATAATGTCACATCATATTAACTACTTAAGATGATCATTATCGTTTGGTGCTTCTCACGTACAAATGAATGATGTGATAAAAGATCTAACCACCTTATATTGATGAATTAACATGACTAATTAGGAGTTATAAGTAATATCTAGAAGCTAGAATATACTGCCAAGTCATGTAATTTAACGATTCAGCGCTATGCTAACTCACCTAAGTGGTTCGATCCAGCTTGACCCATATAAATGGGCTTAAGAAAAAACAAGAGACTAGAACATCAATTATCTCTAACTCTAAGAAACATTTACATCATGCCTACATAATTTAATTCTTATAGTTTGATACTGATATATTTAAAAATTGGGAGATTTACATCTACTATCCTTTCAATTTAGTTTAATTACAAATTAGTTCTTCTTATTTTAAAAATTATAAAAATACTTCTGAAGTTTTATAATTCTTATATCACTTTCATCGGATTTTGGTTATGTTCATACCACCTCAACAATCTTCTCTCATACATTCTATTGCTAAATTTACATGAATAATAAAACCTAAAGGGTATTTTGTAATTTATATAACAAGAGGGACTAATTTGTATTTTCACCAAACCTCAGGGATAGTGAATGTTAATTGCCCTTAAAAATTAGGAATAATTACATTTACACCCCCTTGACTTAGGGATAAATACAATAATACCCCCTTAACTATTGGATGTTACAGACAGACACCCTAACCCTAATGAAAACCTAAAAAACTTAACGAAAAGTTACAAAATGACTAAATAACGCATAACATTTTTGTTATACCATTTGCTATACTTGGAATGAGCGAAGTGATTGGGTTGTTGTCCAATTAGTAAAATGTTATCATAGTCAAGAAATGTTATCATTTATTTGGAAATAAGGAAATGACTAACGGCATGACCTAAGTGTTGGACATAGTCATAGTCAAGAAAATCTCTCTGTAATTTCTAATAGTCGAGATGATGTTGCTATATATCCCCTAAGTCAGAGCATATATAAATGTAATTATCCTTAAAGTTTTATTTGTGTCTAAAAGCTAGAACATTATGCATAGACATATCAATGGGGCGGTCCAGACACTAGACTTAGGATCCGCACCACACCTGCAATGCAAGGACCGATGAGACACGTCAGCCAGACTCGCCCTGCAAAATTCACAAACTAACTCATTTCATTTTAATATATTATAAAATATGGAAACAATAACACGGACACAACATGAAACAGACACATAATATAATTTTTTAGAAGTATCCGAACATCAGAGCTAATATACCCAACATCCAACATCCAACATTAACATAAAAAGTTCAAATTATGTTTTTTTAACTTTGCCACATCCAACTTCTTCAAAGAAGTTGCATAAACATTCCACATCAAAGTCCATTTTTTATCAAAATATACATATATATATAACATATGGGTTCAGTCAAACCGTAACAAAACCGATTTCAAAATAAAATATCAGATTTGAGACCCGCCCACATTCATTTAATGGGTCTGTACCCATCCCAAGTTCGCTGGTCCAGGACTCCAGGTCTTACCTGGACCATTGCCATGGCTAAATCATGCATAGGCCCCAAAAAAGAAAAAAAAAAAAAAAACTAAAAATGCATACACATTTAGGAAAAAAGAAAAAAAAAGAACATGCATAGGCATGGAAAATGGTGGTACAAATTTTACAACTAAACCCAAAGCCAAAAGGAGTGCCCCAATTTTATGGGGGAGTTAGGTATGAAATCGGTTAAAGACCAATGGCTATGATGGTGGTCCCCTTCCCTACACTTTCACCACGCAAAATATATGAATATTACAAGTTCAACCCTCCTAAGTCCTAATATTACTTTTATTTATCAATTATTGCTTAATTTTCCCACAATTTTTTATTCTTGAGTTTACATATGCATATATTAAATGTTATTGATCAACAATTAATGAGAGAAAAATACAAGCAATTAGGTAGCAAGAATTAAAGCTTTAAGTGTCTTAGTCAGAAGACAAACTATCCTCCTCATCTCAACTGTGATCTACAATCCACCACCAAAATATATCCCTTTAAATTGTTGTAATTTAATCTGTTACTTAGCCAACCATCTCATTGTTGGCCTCATTATTTTTTTTCTCCACTTTCATTTAATTTTCTTTGAATTTTAGTGATGGCAACATGCACAGCTGTCAGCTATAATTTGCAGCATAAAATGTATTCAAATTCTGCTGGTACTACTGTACTGATCACTGTCAATTCAAAACAGGTTATAACTCCACAATTCAAGAATTCCCCCAAAAAATAAAATTAAAATAAAAAAAGACCCTTGTCTTGTGGCCATAATAACTATATATAAAAGGCCATCAAGTGTTAACATTGGAAGGATATTAGTCTCTCCATTAAAATATTCTACTTCATAGCTCATATTTCATTTATCATATACCTTAATTCAATTAAAATTTTAATTTGTATTGCTATATAATCTAGCTCAACCTTTTTTCTTGCCTAATTAAAATCTCCCTAGTTTCATAGACTCAGTTCTTTCATCTCTCTCTCCCTCTCCCTCTCCCTCTCCCTCTCTCTCATCTGCATATATATATATATATATAGCTGAGGCAAAGATGAGAGAACAAGAGAAACAAAAGATGGAAAAGAAGAAGATTTTCAAGAAAAAGGAAGCTCCTTTATTTTCTTGGCCATGGGAGTATTTGGGAAGTTTCAAGGCATGATGAATTGACCCTTTTGCTCCTTTTGTTCAAATTCTTCATATATCTTTTTCCCCCTTTTGATGCATAGGAATCTGATCATCTAATCTGCTCTTGTGTTTGTTTGTTTGAACAGTATGTGTTGTATGGTCCATTGGTTGCAAAAGTAGCATATTCCATTTACAAGAGAAAAATCAAGAATGATGATTATTGGTTCTTGCATATTCTCATCTTATTCAGCCTTAGAGGCCTTCTTCATCAGCTATGGAGCACATTCAGTAATATGCTCTTCCTCAATCGTGGCCGTCGGATCAATCATCAAGGCGTCGAATGTAGTCAGATCGACGCCGAATGGGATTGGTATGGTTTTTATTTTTTTTAAAAAAATGGGGTTTTTTTTTTCTTTATTTACTGAGGTTGAGTTCTTGATTCTTGTGATGATCATGCAAACAGGGATAATTATTTGATACTTCAAGCTCTTGTTGCTGCATTTTTGCACTTGAGTTCACCTACTTTAGCTAATCTACCAATATGGGACATAAGGGGAATTATCTGCTGCATCGCTCTCCACATTGGGATCTCAGAACCACTGTACTATTGGATCCACAGATTATTACATTCATCTGAATTTTTCCAAAAGTACCACTGGTTTCATCATAGCTCCAAAGTTCTGCATCCTTTCACAGGTAAAAATTACATAAAAACCACTGAGATTTGCGCTGTCCACGGAGAAACACCCTAAAACCTCAAAAATTACAGAAAACACCCTGCATCAATGATTTTCCATTACTTTGAGGGTGTTTTCAACTTTTCGTTATAATATTATTATTATTATTTTTTATAATTTTGTTTTCTTGCAGCTGAGAATGCAACATTCTTGGAACACCTATTGCTTTGTGTGATTGTGGGAGTTCCAACGTTGGGAACTGCTTTGATTGGATACGGTTCAATAAGTCTGATGTACATTTACTTTTTGGTGTTTGATTTTCTCCAATGTTTGGGGCATTCCAATGTTGAAGTTTTTCCTTGTCACATGTTTGAGGTTTTTCCTGTCCTCAAATATCTTATCCGTACACCTACGTAAGTCCATTTTTGTCCTCACTTTTAAGTTTAATCCATCTTTATTCGGATCACGTGGCCTGTTTTTCAGAAAAATTCTAGTTGGATCTGGTTCGATCAAATCAGTATTAATTACGTGTAAAGTGATCAATCACGTAACAAGTACAGCAGTTGGATTTGCTTTTTTTCTTGAAATTCTTGCATATGCAGGCATTTATCTCGTTTCCCTTTTTTATGGTATCATTTTGATTTTGTTATCTAACGAGGGAGACAAGAGTTAGGACTTACTATGTCATACTGTTGGAATTTTAAATTTGTCACTTACATAACCGAAGTTTTCTAAATTTGTTTTCATTTTTTTTTTTTTTTATATATGTTTGTAAATATGGGTAAAATAGGATAATAGAAATGTCGAATTTTGGATCAGAAATAATATTTAAATGTGTAATATTTGATATCAATCAGAAAAATTTAAAATATTTGTTTTCCTTCCAATTTGTATTAGTTTCTCCATTATTTTAATTAAAAAAATCATAATCTAAAGAGTTTAAATTAGAACATTTCCACATAAGATTATTCTTGCAGTCACATTTCTTTTCTTGATTTCACTCTACAGATACCACAGTCTTCATCACACAGACATGAAAACAAACTTTTGCCTCTTCATGCCTTTATACGACAACGTATGGAAAACAATGAACTCCAATTCCTGGAAACTTCACAAAGAAATCAGCTCAAGAACAGGTGAACCTCACCTAAGAACTTCTACAAATATTGTTGGGAATTACACTCACATATCCTGAGGTTTGAAAAATTATAGAATCATGCTCTGAATTCAGGGTATGTTTGCGTAATTAGGCAAAACCTCAGGGTATGGGAGTGTAATTATCCCATTATTAATCTAGCAATGCACGGACTTTTAACCTTATGGCGTCATTTGACTGTCGAATTTCGTTAAAAAATTGAATGTTTCAGATAGCAGAGTACCAGATTTTGTGTTCCTTGCACACGTTGTGGACGTTATGTCGGCAATGCACGCTCCATTTGTGTTTAGATCCTTCAGCTCAATACCTTTCAGTATAAAACCGTTCTTGTTTCCAATGTGGCCTTTTACGTACTTGGTGATGCTTGTTATGTGGGCAAAATCTAAGACTTTTCTCTTCAGCTTTTACCATCTTAGAGGGAGGTTGCACCATACTTGGGCTGTACCAAGATTCGGTTTTCAGGTACATTTCTTATTTACATTTGGACCCACAGTGAGTTTGGAATATTACACGTTGTACCCCTCTTAGATGAAATATTACAGGTAACTACCCTGGAAAGTTTCTGAATTGCAACATGCAAAATGGGGGTAGTTGTATCTTAGAAAACTGTCAGGGTAGTTACCTGTAATATCTCATTTAAGAGGTGTACAACCTGTAGTATCCCAAACTCCCAGTAGTCCAAATGTAAGTAACCCTACAATATATGGTCCCTTAGTATTTATATCTTGTATTATCTAAACTTAAAGTATTTAAGGAATTATGTTTTTTGGCAGTATTTCTTGCCTTTCGCGAAAGAAGGCATAAACAAACAAATCGAAGATGCAATCCTCAAAGCAGATAAACTTGGAGTAAAAGTTATCAGCCTTGCTGCACTAAACAAGGTGAGTCTTGAAAAGCTCATACCAAGTATTACGAAAAAAACCCTGAGGTTTGCGTCGTTTACGAGAAAAACGTAAACCTTGAAAAATACAAAAAATGAAAAAAAAAACACGAGTCAACAATTTTCCATTAGTTTGTGGAGGGGTATTCGTTATGATTTTCCAAAACTCAGGGTGCTTTTTGTAATTTTCAAGGTTTCAAGGTATTTTTAGTAAACGGCGTAAACCTCAGGGGTATTCGTAATTGATCCAATTACACATGATTGACGTCCTATATTACAAATCTATAGAATGAAGGTCTAAATGGAGGCGGAGTACTTTTTACCAATAAACATCCAAACCTTAAAGTCAGAGTTGTTCATGGAAACACCTTAACAGCTGCTGTGATTCTTCATGAGATTCCAAAAGATGTTGAGGAAGTTTTCTTAACAGGTGCTACTTCTAAGCTTGGAAGGGCCATTGCTATACATCTTGCTCGTAGAAAGGTTAAGGTTTTGGTATGTAAAAACCGAAAATCTTAGTAAATTCAGAATCTTGTTATGTAATAACCTCAATAAAATCTTAACTATGCTATGTGTAAACAGATGCTCACTCTCTCTACAGAGAGATTTTCCAAAATTCAGAAAGAAGTACCGGTCGAATGCCAACAGTATTTTGTTCAAGTTACTAAGTATCAAGCTGCTCAGCACTGCAAGGTAAATCTTGTTAAAACTTACATCTTGCCCCTTTATACATATTTTCATTTCTTTGAAAGTCAAGATTTTCCCCCTTTCATCCCCATGTCGGAAAATGATAAAAGTGTTTTTATGTTTTCTAAAATTTCGATCTTGCTCTTTTAAATTAAAATTTCAGATCCCGTCTCTGATTATAACTCTGAAAATTTGTAGACATGGATTATTGGAAAGTGGGCGACACCGCGAGAACAGTATTGGGCTCCATCAGGAACACATTTTCATCAATTTGTGGTGCCACCAATTATTCCATTTAGAAGAGATTGTACTTACGGAAAGCTGGCAGCAATGAAACTACCAGATGCTGTTGAGGGACTTGGATCATGCGAGGTATGTTCTTATAAGACCAGGGATTAAGTAAGAAATTTTAATTTTATAAGACAAAGATCAGACTTTTATCAAATATAGCGACTTTTTGAAATAGATTTGAAGGGAACAACTGTTCCTACACTAACTGCTTTGATTCAAACCAAATGATTCGGTAGGCGAACCACATAAATCGTTGTCTTCATTTAAAATTTGGTGAATTACATACAGTACACCTAAGATTTTCATAATAACAAAATACCCCCTCCATTTTCAAAAAGTACAGAAAATCCTTTGTGGAGGTTTTCAGCAATTTTCAAAACTAGAGGGGGGTATTTTGTAATTAGGCAAACCTTAGGTGTACTATATGTAATGTTTCCTTTTCAATTTTGTAGTTTGAAATTATTGTGTTTTATAATTACGTTGATAAAAACAGTTTTTTTCTTTCTCTTTTATTTATTTTTTTTATTTTTTGTAGTACACAATGGGGAGAGGAGTTGTTCATGCTTGTCATGCAGGAGGAGTAGTTCATTTTCTTGAAGGTTGGAAACACCATGAAGTTGGTGCTATAGATGTTGACCAGATTGATGTTGTTTGGGAGGCTGCACTCAAACATGGCCTCAAGCCCTTATAGATTTTCAATTCAAAAATCATATATTAGTCATTTGTATTCCATTGAAAAGTTCAAATGTATAACATACTTTCTAGCAAATCCTTTTTTTTTTTTTTCTTCTTTTTTGATCATATATAGCATTCAAAATCAGATAAAACATTTTTATAGGTTTCTGGGGCTGCTGCATTTGGGGGGATATGGAAAAGGATCTATATTGTAATAAATACTCTTCAAAGAATTGGAAATGGGCTCGTCGCTCCTCTTAAGTTGTAATAAAATGTTCTCTGTCTCTCTCTCAGAAATTCAAGAAAACTTACACTCTCCGTGAGTCACTTACAATCAAAGGGTTAATTATCAACTATCCCTTGAGTTTGACTCAAATATAGAAAACTTCTTGAGGTTTCAAAAATTATCAACTCTCCTCTTGAGGTTTTGAGACTTGTGGAGAAATTAACTGAAAATAGTGAAACTCAGAAAGTAGTTCGTGAGATAGAAAACTTCAGGCGGAGTTCGTAATTTCTAAAATTTCAAGGATAATTGGCGATTATCCCTAAATCTAATTGAAAAGTTGGATTATGAAATTCCGAAACACCAAGTATTGAGTATAAGGATTCATGATTGAATATACAAATTCAGTTTCTAATAATGGTAACTAAATCTTCCATTTCTTGAATTATCAAAGAAAGAAATTGAAGCATCATTCATACTGTACTCTAAAGAAAATCAAACTTTAAAACAAAATTATTTTGATTCAACCATTTTTCGACTTGGATCAAGATATTTTGAATATCATATTTCTTTATCTATCTATCTATACTATTATAAAAGTGTGGATCTTTCAAGGTGTTTCTTCCCTATTGTGAATGGACTAAAGTACCCTTAGCTAACAATTCATTCACTTCAATTAATAATATTAATATGTTATTACTGAATTTAATTAATTATTGTAAAAAAAGTGAATTAACGATTCTCAACTAATTAGTTTTTAACTCTACACAACTCTTCTTCTTCTAATTCAATTGAGTTATTAATTTGAGTCTCTAACTCAATTAAACTATTCATCTTTTATGTTATTAATTTGAGTCTCTAACTCAACTCAACTATTCATCTTTTATGTTATTAATTTGAGTCTCTAACTCAACTCAACTATTCATCTTCTATGTTATTAATACTCCTTTGTATTATACTTAAGTTTTGGTTGAAATATAAATCACCAATAAATGGAGAGAAAATTGGAAAATAAGGATTAAAATTGTGAAAAAAATATTTTGATTCAAAGTAAAAAAATAAGAGGCCAAAGCATTAACTAAAAAATGGGATGACCACGTGCGACGCACATGGCTATTGCTAGTTCCAACAAGTTTTCTTTACTCTCGTTAGTAGTTCATCTATTCTTAGAAAAATACATCACTATTTTAAAAAATTTGCTACACTTTTATCCTCCATTTCAATTTTCAACCATCCGAAATCCCTCCAAATGAGGATACACAAGCTTCCTCCTACAAACCTCGTCTACTTATGATCCACTCATTTTATACCCAATATATAAACACCCATTGACCCTCAAATTCACACAATAATACACTCTGCACCCCCCACCCTCTCAAACAAACATGATGAAAATGAGTCTAATGCTCTCCCTCCTCATCTCTTTCTTCCTCCTCTTCCGGAACGTCTACGCCTTCAACATAACCGAGCTCCTAAACAAATATCCCGATTTCACCACCTTCAACAATTACCTCACCCAGACAAAACTTGCAACCGAAATCAACAGTCGCCAGTCAATCACGATCCTTGTGGTCGATAACGCCAACGTAGCCTCCCTTTCCGGGAAATCACCAGACACCCTTAAGAACATCCTAAGCGTCCACGTGGTCCTAGACTACTACGATGAGCCCAAATTACAGAAAATGTCCAATAAATCCATAACCCTTACGACTCTATTGCAAACAACCGGCTCGGCTAAAGGCCAACAAGGGTTCCTAAACGCAACAAGGCTCGATGCTGAGAGGGTCTCTTTCGGTCCGGCCGCACCTGGCTCGACTCTAGGCTCGAACCTAGTCAAGTCGGTCACCACACAGCCTTACAATTTGTCTGTGTTACAAGTGA
This sequence comes from Verbena officinalis, assembly GCA_958496215.1. Lineage (NCBI taxonomy): Eukaryota > Viridiplantae > Streptophyta > Magnoliopsida > Lamiales > Verbenaceae > Verbena > Verbena officinalis. Next base: position 8,309,373 of record OY292385.1, read on the forward strand.
GCAGCGTTATCATACCCCAAGGGGTTGATGGTGGTTCAAGTTCTCCATCATCATCACCATCATCAACCCCTGCATCTAGTCCTGGAGTGGCGGGGCCCACAACATCGGCGAAATCTCCATCCTCCAATACGGCTCCATCAAAGGCTCCGGCTACAGCTCCATCAACGACTCCAACTACGACTCCGGCTACAGCTCCATCAGTGGCTCATAGTCAATCTCCTGAGTCATCACCTGCAGAAGCGCCGGTTGAAGAAGCTGCTGCCTCGCCAGATTCTGCTGGTACACCTGCACCCGTACCAGATGCCGGTGCGCCGATATCAGAGGTGCCCAGCTCCGATGCACCAGCGGGTGCAGATGGACCAGCTGCAGATGCAAAAGCAGCCGAATCTACCCGTCTTGAGATTGGCCTTGCTGTTGTGTTTACTATGATGCTATCGACTATTTACCTTTGCATCTAGAATCAGAGACAACAACCGAGTCTTGCCCAATTACATAAATGCCCCTCTCCTTCCGAACAGAAGTGAAGAAGGCGGTTAAGATTTTCATAAGGTGATTTATTTTCCCTAAGATCATTGTAAAGATTTTGATTTTCTTTTAATAGGTGGATATAGTCCACAATTAGAATAGTTTCATTCCTAGAAAGATGCTTGCATTGTAAATTTGACAATCACTTCTTCTTTTGTAAATTTACTTGTTAATATTCACATCTTTAGATACTTCTGTATTCAAGCAACACCTGATTTAAAATGACATTGCATATTGTATATATTTCATAAGTCTATAAATACACAACTTTTACGGCAGCAGTAACACATAAAAATATGACGGAAAATTTTCAAGAGCTAAGCTGGAGAAACCTTTGTGCCATAGGATGCTTAGCCTCAGACAGCTGATCAGGTTTCAAGATTTCAACGATCTCCCCATTTACAAGAAGGCACACCACATCAGCAATCCTCTGTATTTGTTTGATGCTGTGAGAGACAATAATAATACTCATTCCTCTATCTATCTTCAGCTTCATCAAAACATCTTCTATGTTCTGAGTCGATATCGGATCCAATGCACTCGTTGGCTCATCAAGTAGCAAAACCTTCAAAGAAAAAAGGATATTTCAAAATTAAAAGGCAGAAGGTTTTTCATGAACACAATTCATAATCTCCTCCAGATCATTAGTATCTTTAAAAAACTTGGAAATAATTACAAAAAAAACCCAGTGGTTTGGCCTTTTTCCCAAAGACACCCTAAAACCTTGACATTCCGTTAGTTGTCGGGGATTATTTGTAATTGACCCTATTTAGTCCACCAAACCTCTGGGTGTGATGTTTTTTGTAATTTCCAATATTTGCGGGTGTTTTTAAAAAATGACACAAACCTCAAGGGTATTCGTAATTGACCCTAATATTTAAATACCTCTGGTTCATTAGCCAAGGTTCTTGCAAGAGCAACTCTTTGAGCTTGACCAACAGATAACTCTTCACCAGACTTGCTGTAGAAAGAGGAATCAAGATCTGCAAGAGCCAATAACTTGTAAACCTCATTATCACTTAGCTTCTTCCCCTTTAAGTGGGGCCCGTATCGCACGTTGTCCGCAACAGTGCCTATAATCAAAGATAAAATGACAATAATCAACAAATGTTGTTCAAGGACTAAGATCTGTAAATCGCAATATCAAACCGTTTAGGCTGTTCAGACAGATAAAAAAAACACCCTTCCATTTCAAACCAAACAGAAAAACGCCAAAAGCATCCTTAAAGTTAAAAACTTTTGTTACCTTCAAACAGAACAGGAAGCTGGAAAAGCATGCCCACTTTTCGGCGAAGTGTAAGAACATCAAGCTGACAAATATCCACACCATCAAGAAACACCGAAGCTGCTGGGGGCTCCCACAACCGATTTAGGGCCCGAAGAAACGTTGATTTACCACTGCCGCTCGGCCCGATTACGCCCATGATCACTCCTTTGGGGATATCGAGGTTGATTTTGTTCAATATTCTTACATCCTTGTCGGAAACCTTTGTCAGATGCCTCACCTCGATTTTCATTTCCGACGAGTGCCCATTTCCCGGCAGCGGATGATATTCTCCTCCTCCGTCTGCTGTAATAGCTCACCCATTTAATTTCAGGAAACCAGAATTTATGTTCTAAACAATTCAGAGCTAATAATTATGTACTAATACGTGTTCTTGTTTTTATAACTGTTAGTAATCAAAAGGGGTTGCATGATTTGCTAATTTTTTTGAAAGAATTGCTGAATTTGCTCAAGGAGAGTTGAAAAACATAAAAAAAAAAAAAAATGGGATGGGATTTGATCTAACCTTCATATGCTTCCATTGCAGTCAATGGGATAAAGAGAGAATTTTTTTCTGTTTCTTATAGAGTTGGGGCTTTCTAACGTGAGGTAGCATGTGGGGGAATTATAGATGTGACCCTAATTTTTACAAATTATAAAATGTTGTCCTTAAATATAACAAAACATGAGATACACAAATGAAGAATAACTTAAGCAAATACTAAAATTTTCCCAAAAGAAGTTCTCAATCAATTTTTATAAAATTCGATTTTTTTATCGGCCAATTGAAAATTTTAAGAATAATTTTTCATTGTTGTCGGTTTTTTAATTCACCACCATTACCTTTCATTTTATTCAAAATTACACATAGTTTTTTCTTCAAAATTATCAATTCCAATCAAAATCATAATATAAAAAGTTATAGTTATATTTCAGCAGAAATCATCGACCACTGTCATTTCTTGCCAAAATATTTCACTAGAGGTAGTAAAGTACAACGAAACGTGTATTTGAATTGACAATTTTATATAAAAAAAAATAGATGTTAAATAACAAAAATTGTGATAATTCTATGTTACACAACCTTTTTCCCCTTAAATTTTTTATACACTGACACACTTTCAAACCAATGTATCAATGTATCAAACTTTATGGGTGACCAAAAAATAAAAAAAGAAAATGTTTGTTATGCCAACGACAATGAATTATGTTCTTCGCTCTCAAAATTTATGTGAAGAATCCTATTTTTTTCCTCACCAAAAAAAAAAAACAACGAAATCCTAAATAACAGAAATACCTTGAATGATAATATTTCACCACTCGCAGTTTAGAGGGAAAAAACTTCTTGGTTCAATTAGATGTGAACACGTCACTAATCATCACCCAATAAGGCGGAAAGTGTTTCGCACGCATGCGGAAACGCGTGGAATGTGAAAACCTTATACAAGCAGAACTTGATAGTGCCAAACCGTTTCTCGACCTGCCAGATTGAAATACAACATTCTCTGCACAATGTACAACACAACATTGTCGTACTATCTGCATCATAGGTTGTACGTCACTATGAAATTACACAAAAACATGAAAACGAAGAAAAGAGAGAGAAAGGGAGTAACGAAGCGGAGAGCGATCAGAGAGAAAACAAAGAAAAGGGGTCTTCAATTTTCTGATTCAGAATTTCGTTTTTGGAAGAAATAAAGAGAGTAAAATAGAGGAATGCTAAACCGAATTTGAAGGGATAAGGAGCAATGGTGGAAGAAGCTTCATGGGTTTCCGAGTAGTACTTAAGAACAGAAGAAGGTTATTAAGCTGGGAGTGTTCTGTCATTATCTTTTCTCCTGATTCTAAATTTGGGGAGCTTCAATAAGGTTAGCCCATGCGTTTTCTCGTCTCTGTGAACTCATATCTTTCTTCAAGTTTGAACCTTTATTTTCCCGTTGATTCAAATTTCTTCAAGTGTGAAATTCGAGCATGATAATCTGAACTTGAAGTTCGGAATTCAAGCTCGAATCTTCCGTTGAGGGAGCGGCATTTGGGTTATTGTTCAATTTTCATAATTCAGGTGAAATTGTGGGCGGTCTACTTGGAATTGCTGGGAGGTATTTCGTTAGTGCAAAATTAGTGCAATAAAGGGTTCCTTTAAAATCGTAATTGTGAATTCTAGGTTTAGCGTTGAAGAATTCGGCGATTTTCTGGAATTTGGGTTTTTGGAGGGAGAGTCTGTTTAATTGAAAATTTGAGATCTCGGGGTGCAGACTCAGCCCTCTAGCCATTATACTCTCCAAAATTGAGCTTTTGGAGGCGGGTTTTCGTTTTTTCAATGTTAGTGTCGTTCTTGAAGGAATTCAATGTTGTTTGGAGAATGGGTCCCTGGAATTGTAGCAAAAAAACCCTAATTTAGTTCAAGGTTCTTTACCATTATTGTGGCTAGTGCGTGGCTCTGTTACATGGATTTTTAGAGTGGAGAAGTAGGCGGAAAGATTCCAAAGAAATGCAACCACCACATCACCACTCACGAATCAATCTTCCGGAGCTGAAAGCTCAGACAATCAAGAAACTCGGCCCTGAATGCTCTAAGCAATATTTCCATTATTTAAACAGGTTCTTGAGTTTGAAACTCACTAAAACCGAATTCAACAAGCTTTGTCTTAGAATTCTTGGGCGCGAGAATATTCCCCTCCACAATCAGCTCATCCGTTCCATACTGAGAAATGCTTGTACATCAAAAGTGCCACCAAATAAAGATGACAATTACCTCCAAAACGGGTCCCACATAGCTCCAACTCAGCCTTCAAATGGAGTCGACATATTACCAATTTCACCCAAAAAGGCCAGAACGGGTTTTCGTGACCGAAGAAACGGGCCCCGTCCCAGCACCCTTGGACCAAATGCGAAAGAAAATGGGGATTATCTAGTTCCACCCGAGAATGAACGGAAGTTTCCAGAAGGTTCTGCCAGGAGTCCACTACGGGCTCCACTCGGGGTCCCGTTATGTCCAGTCAGCATCGGTGGGGCCCGTAAAGCTCCTCTGCCTTCAGCGAGCAGCAGTGGAAGATCTAATGGCTTATTTGAAGATGGTGTTTTGTTGGACAGTTTAGCATTACGGGAACGAATGGAGCAGATTGCTCTGTCCCAGGGTCTTGAAGGTCTGTCGATCGATTCTGCCAATATACTTAACCGTGGTTTGGATATTTACTTGAAAGGGTTACTTAAATCTTGCATTGAACTTGTTGGGTCGAGATCTGGACATGATTTGACCAAGAATAGTGCCAACAAGCAACAAAATAGTATGAAGCTTATCAATGGTGTCAGACCTGGATATCAATATCAGACACAAAATAGTGGGACGAATTTAGACTTTCAAGAACAGAAAAATCATACTATTTCTTTGGAAGATTTTAGAGTTGCAATGGAGCTGAATCCTAGAAAACTCGGTGAAGATTGGCCTTTGTTGTTGGAAAAAATATGTACACGTGCATTTGAAGAATAACTGTGGAGCAAAAATTTAGTTTGTCTTTTATCAGATCGAGAAGGCCTTTAATATTTTTCTCATTCGTGGGATTTGAAGAAATAGTGGTTTTTAAGTGAAGATTCATAATTCTGAGAAACAGGGGCCAAAGCAGGGGAATGTTTATTCCATTCTGCTGTATGGGGTTTTTCTTTGATTGGAAGAACCCATTGTTGGCAACCTTTGAGATGCGAAGAAATGTTTAAAATCTGGTTGCTGCTTTGTTGTATGATTGGCATTATCCCCACTTTTCAGTTTTTATTTATAGTTTTATTTTCTTTCTTTTTCCTGTAATTTACAGTCAAATGAGAATTTCTAGAGCAGTTTTGCAGGAATAATGTGTAGAAAAGGGTGGAATTGCATGATGCAATAGTCATGTTTGTGTATCTTTCACCATCAAGATTGGTTGGCATCTTAATATTAACGACACGGTTAAACCAAATTGCTTTTTTTACCTCTCTTTCCATTTATGATTAGTATCTTACTGCCTCTGGTTTGTTACCTTATGTTACTACTAAGTACTAAATACATGTAACAAAGCCTTATGATATCTCATAAATGAATTTATCCTATCCAACTTCTCTGCATAGCTTTATGTATGTTGCAGGTTATATTGTCTATCTTGTATGCCGAGGGACTGTTGAGACTGCAAAGATACAAGTAAACAGGTTCATATCAATGGTCTGTGTTTTGATTTCCTTCTGATGTTGTTTTTTCTAGCTCTTCTGCAGGCCTGAGAGCATTCTTTTATTATTGTATATAAAAAGGGGTGGATAATTTCGTTGATTTATGAGCTGGATATCGTTCAAACTACAGAGATGCCGGCGATACTTCCGATTTGTATCTATTCTGATATACTTGTGGACTTAGGTTACTCGGTAGTCGGTACTGCTTTATGTACTGTTGTTAATGTTGCTTTCGGGAGTGTTATTCTATCTCACAAATATGAAAACTGTTATCCATGTATTATGGTTATAATATGTGTTTTTGCTCTTAATATTACTGATCATCTTTATTACCGGCTGCTGTGTCCAATTACTGTGAAGTTCAGATTGCTGCTCTTTCTTTGGAATTGTTCACTACGAATCTGCAGTAGCATGGATAAAGAATTGGGATTATAATTGTTTGTGGGGGAAAATTGCAAAATCGGGACACTTTTTACTACCGAGTTGCATTTTTGGGACACACCGTGTTGCATTTTTGGGACACAAGATCTGAAATTCGCGTAAATGCCCTGTAACTTTGTGTTTTGTAGCAATTTTGGGACTACGATGGATTTAATTTCAATTTTTGTCCGAAATACCTCTTGTGTCAATCACGTGATGGTCGGGAAGTGGTTTTCCGATTTTATTTTACACGTAATAATTTTTTGTTAAATCAGAATACTTAACAAAAAAATTATTATCTATATCAGAAAACTTAACAAAAAATTATTACGTGTAAAATAAAATCAAAAAACCACTTTCCGACCATCACGTGATTGACACAAGCGGTATTCCGGACAAAAATTGAAATTAAATCCGTAGGAGTCCCAAAATTGCTAGAAAACACAAAGTTACAGGGCATTTATGCGAATTTTATATCTTGTGTCCCAAAATTGCAACTCAGTAGTAAAAAGTGTACCGATTTTGCAATTTTCCCTTGTTTGTGGAGGATTACAAAATTTGGAGTTTCAGATAGTAATTAACAATCAAGATTTTGAATTGTTTCAGACGCTTTCCTTTTAAAAGCTTTGGCTCTCAAGTATGATGTATGTTTTCAAGGAGAAAAAGAATTGGAATTTTTAATTATGTTCCTACTTCCTTGATATCTTTGAGATTTCACAATTCAGGACTTGGGATTTTGATAGAGTAAATTACAATCAGATCCTTTAGGTTTAACTTAATTACAGAAAACATGCCTATTGTTTTGGAATTACCATTATCCCCCTCTAGTTTGAGTCCGTATAACATTTTAACATGCGGCCACTTACGATCGGTATCAGACTACCAGTATCACCCTAGTTTTTGTTTTATTGGCAAATGGACATAGAATTTATTTTCCAATTAAGGAAATATATTATCAACTAATTTTAGTAATTCATAAAAAGAAAGAAATCTACACGAAAATAGTTAAACATCAACGGTTTTGCAATTTTAAAAACATAGAAAGTTAGAAACAATTGTGTAGAAAATTGAATCTAAACCACAAACATTAAAATTTTCAAAATAGTTTCATTACGTTCTTAAGAGTTCGGGCGAAGTTCATGTTGACCCAGAAGCTGGTTGGATCTACATGAACTTGAAGGTAATCATTTCCATATTCTGTGTTGCTCCTCTTGATCAGGTTCTCAAGGCTTGGAAAGTGTATGCTGCTTACCAGATTACTCGATCCAGTACTCAATTTGCAGGAATTTGAGACCGGAAAATTCCCCTTCAATTGGACCCTATTCCTGGCCTTGGAATGCGTAAAATCGTAGTTTCAGTACCTCAACCATCGTCACTACAATCACTTAAGCTCAACTTTCTGAGTTTTTGCGGGAAGGAGTGAGGTTTGGCCTTGAAGAAACCACGAGTTTTTCAAGTTTGCTTAGACAGATAAGATTGTTCAGAGTTCAGACAGAATGCGAGAGGAGCAGTCGAATGATGTTGAAGTTACATAGAAGATTGGTCCCAATCTGGAATTAGCCGCTACTGAAAGCGTTTCAAGGTATTCTATTCCAGAACACGAGCATATTTGCCATTATCAGTATGATCTGGAAAAGAGTTGTTATCAAACTGAATTAATGAAGATGCCTCAACTAATTTCTCATTGGAAACATGATAATGGTGGCCTGGCAGGCATGTATAATGCCATGTATGTAATCCTGTTTATGAATTATGACAGAGAGAATCACACAAGCTAAGTCTCTCAAGAGATCATGATCCCCTTTGACAGAGTCAGACAGAAACCAGATTTCTGTCAATAAGATCATCCCCTTCAGCAACCTCCAACCTTAATTTGTGCTCACTCATCTAAACATGATTTCCAACTCATGATCTCCGGTGGAATAATCTGCCAGAAAATCATATTATGATGTCAGAGAAACACAACTCCACCATTACCAATCATTTTAACCAATTGAAGCTACTTATAGTTTTTTGTCTTAAAAACTGTCATTTTTCAATCAAAACCATAATATAAAAGTTATATATATATGGGCGGAAATCATCAATCAACGCCATGTCTTGCCGAAATCTTTCACAGGAGGTGCTAAAAGTACAAAATAATGTCTACTTAGATTGACAACTTGAAAAAAGAAATAGATAACAAACCATTATTCGTGATAGTTCGAATGAGAAAAAGTAGTTATTTTTCCTAACTTTTTAAACACTACTTTCAAACCTAACTTTACTATTCTCAAAAAAAAAAACCAAACTTTATCAAGATAGCTAGCATGTCATAGCACATCAAAATTCAGTTAGGTGTTTTATGCCAACATCAAAACAAAATTTTGTTCTTCCCTTTCAAAATTTATGTGAAGAATCCTATTTTTTCCTGACCAAAAAAACAATGAAAATAGCAGGAAAAACCTTGAATAGTAATATTTCACACTCGCAGTTTACAAAGGAATTACAACTTGGTTCAATTAGATGTGAACACATCACTCATTATCAGCCAATAAGGCGGAAAGTGCTTTGCACGCGTATAGTAACGCGTGGAGTGTAAAAACCTTATATAAGCAGGACTTGATAGTGCCAAACTATTTTTCGACCTGCCAGATTGAGATACAACATGCTCAGCACAATGTACAACACAATATTGTCGTACTCCCCGCATCAAAGGTTGTACGTCACGATGAAATTACATTCTAGTCAGACAGAAAACGAAGAAAAGAGAGAGAAAGGAAGTATCGAAGCGGAGATCGATCAGAGAGAAAACAAAGAAAAGGGGTCTTCAATTTTCTGATTCAGAATTTCGTTTTTTTGAAGAAATAAAGAGAGTGAAATAGAGGAATGCTAAACCGAATTTGAAAGGATACGGAGCAATGGTGGAACAAGCTTCATGGGTTTCAGAGTTGTAGTTAAGAATAGAAGAAGGGAATTAAGCTGGGAGTGTTCTGTGATTATTTTTTTCTCCTGAATCTAAATTTGGGGAGCTTCAATAAGGTTAGCCCATGCGTTTTCTCCTCTCTGTGAACTCATATCTTTCTTCAAGTTTGAATCTTTGTTTTCCCGTTCATTCAAATTTCTTCAAGTGTGAAATTCGAGCGTGATAATCTGAACTTGAAGTTCGGAATTCAAGCTCGAATCTTCCGTTGAGCGAGCGGCATTTGGGTTATTGTTCTATTTTCATAATTCAGGTGAAATTTTGGGCGGTCTACTTGGAATTGCTGGGAGGTATTTCGTAATTGCAAAATTAGTGCAATAAAGGGTTCCTTTCGAATCGTAATTCTAAATTCTAGGTTTACCATTGAAGAATTCGGCAATTTTCTGGAATTTGGGTTTTTGGAGGGAGAGTCAGTTTAATTGAAAATTTGAGATCTCTGGGTGCAGACTCAACCCTCTAGCCAGTGTACTCTCCAAAACTGAGCTTTCGGATATGGGTTTTGGTTTTTTCAATTTTTGTGTTGTCCTTGAATGAATCCAATGTTGTTTGGAGAATGGGTCCCTGGAATTGTAGCAAAAAAACCCTAATTTAGTTCAAGGTTCCTTATCATTATTGTGGCTAGTGTGAGTGTCTGTTACATGGATTTTTAGAGTGGAGAAGAAGTAGAGAAAAAGATTCCAAAGAAATGCAACCACCACCTCACCACTCACGAATCAATCTTCCCGAGCTGAAAGCTCAGATAGTCAAGAAACTCGGGCCTGAAGGCTCTAAGCAATATTTCCATTACTTAAACAGGTTTTTGAGTTTGAAACTCACTAAAACCGAGTTCAACAAACTTTGTCTTAGAATTCTTGGGCGCGAGAATATTCCCCTCCACAATCAGCTCATCCGTTCCATGCTGAGAAATGCTTGTACATCAATAGTCCCACCAAATAAAGATGACAATTACCTCCAAAATGGGTCCCACATAGCTCCAACGCAGCCTTCAAATGGAGTCGACATATTACCAATTTCACCGAAGAAGGCAAGAACGGGTTTTCGTGACCGAAGAAATGGGCCCCGTCCCAGCACGCTCGGACAAAATGTGAAAGAGAATGGGGATTATCTAATTCCACTTGAGAATGAACGGAAGTTTCTGGAAAGTTCCACCAGGAGTCCGTTACGGGCCCCACTTGGGGTCCCGTTATGTCCAGTCAGCATCGGTGGGGCCCGTAAAGCTCCTCTGCCTTCAGCAAGCAGCAGTAGAAGATCTAATGGCTTATTTGATGATGGTGTTTTGTTGGATAGTGTAACATTAAGGGAACGAATGGAGCAAATTGCTCTCTCACAGGGTCTTGAAGGTGTGTCGATGGATTCTGCCAATATACTTAATCATGGTTTGGATATTTACTTGAAAGGATTACTTAAATCTTGCATTGAACTTGTTGGGTCAAGATCTGGCCATGATTTGACCAAGAATAGTGCCAACAAGCAAGAGAGTAGTATGAAGCTTATTAATGGTGTCAGACCTGGATATCAATATCAGATTCAAAATAGTGGAACAAATTTAGACTTGCAAGAGCCGAAAAATCGCAGTATTTCTTTGCAAGATTTCAGAATTGCAATGGAGTTGAATCCTAGAAAACTCGGTGAAGATTGGCCCTTGTTATTGGAAAAAATATGTACACGTGCATTTGAAGAATAATTGTGGAGCAACAATTTGGTTGTTTTTTTCAGATCGAGAAGGCCTCTAATATTTTTCTCATTCGTGGGACTCGAAGAAACAGTGGTCTTAAAGTGAAGATACAAAATTCTGAGAAACAGGGTCCAATAGCAGGGGAATGTTTATTCCATTCTGCTGTATATTGGGGTTTTTCTTTGATTGGAAGAACCCATCATCGGCAACTATTGAGATGAAAAGGAATGTTGAAAATCTGGTTGCTGCTTTGTTGTATGATTAGCATTATCCCCACTTTTCAATTTTTATTTTGTTTCTTTTTCCTGTAATTTACAGTCAAATGAGAAATTCTAGAGCAGTTTTGCAGGAATAATGTGTAGAAAAGGGTGGAATTGCATGATGCAATAGTCATGTGTATGTATCTTTCACCATCAAGATTGGTTGGCATCTTAATATTAACGACACAGTTTAACCAAATTGCTTTTTTAGCTCTCTTTCTATTTATGAGACATATTTTACTGCCTCTGGTTTGTTACCTGATGATACTAAATACATGTACACGAAGCCTTTATGGTATCTCATAAATGAAATGATCCTACTTGTATTGGAAATCCAACTTCTCCGTGTAGCCTTATGTATGTTGCAGGTTATATTGTCTCTTGTATGCTGTGGGACTGTTGAGATTGCAAAGATATCAATGGTTTGTGTTTTGTTTTTTCCTTCTGACGTTTTTTCTAGCTCTTCTGCTGGCCTGAGAGCATTCTTTTATAATGTATATAAGGCATGGATAATGAGTTGATTGCTGGATATCGTTCAAACTATAGAGATGCCGGAGATACTTCTGATTTGTATCTATCTGATATACTTGTGGACTTAGGTTATTCGGTACTGCTTTATGTACTGTTGTTAATGCTGCTTTCGGAAGTTTTATTCGATCTCACAAAAATGAAAATTGTTATCCATGCACTGTATTTATAATATGTGTTTTTGCTCTTAATATTACTAATCATCTTTATTACCGTGTGCTGTGTCCCATTACTGTGAAGTTCAGATTGCTGCTCTTCCTTTGGAATTGTTCACTATGAATCTGCAGTAGCATAATTGTCTCCTTTTTATGAGAAGTAACCCGTAATCTGCAGACTGCATGATTGTTACTTTAAAGCAATTTGAATATGATCAGTCGATGATAAAGTTTCATTTGTGGAGGATTATAATTTTTAGAGTTTCATATGTAACTAACACCCAAGATTTTAATTGTTTCAGACGCTTTCGTTTGAAAGCTTTGGCTCTCAAGTATGATGTATGTATTTTAAGGAGAGAAGGAATTCAGATTTTTATGTTCTTTGATATCTGTTCAGATTTCACAATCCTGGACTTGGAATTTTGATAGGGAAATTACATCCAGACACTTTAGGTTTAACTTAATTACGGAAGCCATGCCTATTGTTTACCACTACCCCCTATAGTTCGAGTCTGTATAACATTTCAACATGCGGCCACTCACGATGCCAGTATCACTCTAGTTTTTGTTTTCTTGGCAAATGCACAGAGAATTTTATTTTCCAATTAAGGAAATATATTATCAACTAATTATGGTAATTCATAAATAGAAAGAAATCTACACGAAAATAGTTAAACATCAACGGTTTTGCAATTTAAAAAACATAGAAAGTTAGAAACAATTGTGTAGAAAATTGAATCTAACCCACAAACAATAAAAGTTTCAAAATAGTTTAATTAAATCTGAAATAAAATCCTCGAAAATGTGAATTGCAGATTTCATCATCAACTACACATTTTACTACAACATCCACAGAGGTTCTTAAGAGTTTCGGGCGAAGTTCATGTTAACCCAGAAGCTGCTTGGATCGACATGAACTTGAAGGTAATCATTTCCATACTCGTGTTGTTCCTCTTGTATTTTCTTTGCTGAAGTCGCAGCAGAAGTACTCGAGTCATCCACTCTGATTACTTGAAGGGTTGATATGTCTCCAATGGCACTAGGGATCTCCACCAAGGAAAAGCAGTTTCTGATGATGAGGCTCTCAAGGATTGGAAAGTGTATACTGCTTGCGCTCCAGTGCACCAGATTACTCCACTCAATTTGCAGGAATTTTAGCCGGGAAAATTCCCCTTCAATTGGATCCCAGTCCTGGCCTGGGAAGGCATATAATCGTAGTTTCAGGACCTCAAAATTGGTAATGACCCAACTATTGTCATATTCTCCAAGGAATTCTGCAACCACTTGAACTCAACTTTCTGAGTGTTTGCGGGAAGGTGAGATTTTGCAGGAAACTTAGGTTTGGCCTTGAAGAAAGGACGAGTTTAAGTTTTTCAAGTTTGGTTAGACGGACAAGATTGTTCAGACAGAATGTGGACCAGTCCAATGATGTTGAAGTTACATAGAAGATTCCCAATTTTTTGAGATTTGGAATTACGCGAAGGACCTCCTCTGTGCACTTGAAATTATCCACTATTGAAAGCGTTTCTAGGTATTCCAGAACACAAGTATGTTCGCCATTATCAGGATCGGGAAAGGAGTTGTTATCAAACTGAAGATGCCTCAACTTTCTCATCTCCAAGATTTCCATTGGTAAACATGATATTGGTGGCATGTCTGATGGTAACCTCTTGTAATGATTGATTAAGGTATGCAGATTCCAGAGTATACATATCGAAGAAGGAATATTTGTACAACAGGTGAAGGCAAGGTACCTCAGATTCACTAGTCCTAGGATTGCTACTGGGAAACGATCAAATTTTGGTTCAACAACATCCAGGATCCTTAGCAATCGAAAAAGAAAATAAAAAGGTGCTAGTTGAGGAAGCAAACCACATCATAGAAAGGAGCGGAAAACTGAAGTTGGCTCTGTTGAGTCATAAAGGTCGTTGATTAGGTTGTCCAAAGCATTGCCATTATCCAAATCATTTGAATATATACTTAGGCGGCGCTGGCCATTTGTTTCTTGTCTAATGCCATGTATGTGCCTATTTATGACACAGAGGAACATATGCTCTCGAGCTTTCCTGACACACAAGTCTCTCAAGAGATCATGGATTATGCAGGTTTTCATTTTACCATCAGGTCCTCTTTGACCGACTGAAATGAAATTTCTGTCAATAAGATCGTCTAAATACCTTTCAGCAACCTCTTGTGCGTTTGACCTCTAACAGCAACCTCTTTGGCACTTAGACCTCTAACAACGACCTCTTCAGCACTATGACCTCCAATGTATTTTAGAAGTCCCTCAGCATCCCATAACTTGATTAGCTTGGAAACAGGAATCTCATAATCTGTTGGGAAAACCCCCATATAGAGCAAACATGACTTCAAATGGTGAGGCAAAGCATAATAACTCAGAGAGAATACCTCAAAGCACTTGTCATTCATGTTTACAACTATTTTTAAATTTTGTGACACATACTCCCAGTATTTCTGAGTTCTATTGGCCTTTGAGAGGATACCACCGATTACAGAAATTGCTAGTGGAAGTCCTCCGCATTTCTTTGCAATCGTCCTCCCGATTTCCTCCAACTCGGGAGGGCAAATTTCTCGTCCAAACACCTTTTGACAGAGCAATGTCCAACCTTTGTGCTCACTCATGCAACACATCTGGTAAATAGGAGTGCGGGAGTTGGCATAAACAGCCACATTTGACATCCTAGAAGTTAACAAGATCCGACTTCCATTGTTATCATCTGGAAACAAGAATTTCACCTCGTCCCAAGCCTCGGGACGCCAAACATCATCCAGTACTATTAGATACCTCCTACCCTTCAAGCTCTTATAAAGATGTTCTTTTAAGCCCTCAACAGTCTCATGCTGTTTTTCATCGCTAAGAACTACAATGTCATTAGAAGACAAAGAAGGATATCCCTCACACTATAGTCCTGCGAAACTGTTGCCCAAGCACGTCTATCAAAATGATACATCACGTGTGGATCTTCATAAACGTTTCTAGCAAGGGTAGTTTTACCAATGCCCCCATTCCAATTATTGGCACGATACGAAGTTTGGATTGCTGTGCAGTAAGTCGTTCCTTAATCATAATCAATCCGTCATCAAACCCAACCGTAGTATTCATCTCACCTCTGTCAGCGAGTCTTCTCGACAAACCCTCAGCAGGCATGTAGTTTCTTGGTAGTAGTGCTTTCAAACCACATCTGGCTTTTATTAGCTCCTCCATACAAGACTCAACTTCTTTCAACACTTTCTGTATGTCGTGGTACACCTGGCCCATGAAGTAACACCTTAGAGATGGAGCAGAAATCAATCCGTAGAAGGAGCATTGAACTAGAATTCGATTTGAAACGTGGGACTCCTCGATGTCTTCAGCTTCATGTGCTGCATCTCTGATTCGTCTCTCCAAAAGTTTTGATGTTTCGCTGCTATTTTCAAGAGAAGTATCTCCAAGATATGAACGCAATAGACAAAATTTACGATAGAGAGATACAATCCTGAGTTTCTTGTCAAAGATTCTGTATTTATCAGGATGCACAATGATTATGCTCTATTGTAAGCAACACAGAAACTACAGCAGCATAAGCCATCTTCTTTCAGAGACCTTGCAATTTCTTGATAGAAGATTTGAACCTCGCGAGCAAAGAAAAAGAATCAAAACTAATATTCTGCCTAACAAAAAAATCTAGAAAAACAACTCCATTTAGCAATCAATTCAAAGGAGCACATATCAGCAACCAAAATCCAAAATTGACAGCAACTTACAAAAGCTCTTCTGGACCAAAAGCAGATCAACAAAAAATCTACCCAAATTAGCCATAGAAGTTGGGTCATCCCGAAGACGCCCAACCAGGTTGAGGTCTAAAATTGCATCCAATGCATCCAACACAACAGCAGCCATCCCAATTCCCAATCCACCACAACTGAAGCCTAAAGTTGAAGTTGTGCATTTGACTATTTGCGGTCTAACTTGGCATTTATGTTAATTATAATTAACTGTCTACTTGTCTTACTTTCAATCTGGTGCTAATTTTATTATAAAACAACGGCAACACTTCCCCTTTATTTAGAATTGGTTTACATTTTTACAATGTAATACAAGCTGATTTCGCTAATGGATTCATAAATAGTGGGTCATCCATTGATTTTCTATGTTTATATTATTTTATTGTTTAAATAGTTAACTTTTGGTTTTGGCTTCCATTGAGTTTTTTCTCAATGAATAATTATCCACAACAATTGATAATTGAATCTAAAAGGTGGACAATTGGTGATTATATAAAAATAGTCAAAAATGAGGGGCTAATTAGCAAGCTCATTGTTCATTTCAAGGACGGGTTGAACTCATAACTCAAGAGAGTGGGCCAAACAATATAAACGGAATATTTAGACTATTTTAGGTCGATAATTACCATTAAATTAATATGTAAACGATTTCTTAGTAGTACCACACTCGTTCTAATAATTTTCTAATTAAGAAAATATAAAAGCAAGCTTTAGTAATTCGCAGATAGAATAAAATTTGTAGCAGAAAATGTAAATCATTTAATAATTCAAATGTTGGAATAAATTTTTTCGAAAAGTACTTGCTAAAATTGGAGAAAAAAAAAGGAGAGTTGTATCTAAACGGCAAAAGATAACTTCCAAAGTAGTTTTATTAGCTCTTGATTAAAATTTCTCAGATGCGTGAAATGCAGAGTCCATCTACACAAATCATTCACCATTCATTGCAGATTTGATTCTTAAGTTCCTAAATCAGAGTGTAAAAACTCTCCTCCTTGAAGGATGATGATGATCATGAAAAAGCCATGATTCGTATTTACAGAGATGGCTTCATTTTTATGATGAACAAGTCTTGTCTTTACAAGAGTGAATGTGAAGTAGGAGAGAGGATCATAATACACATATACTCTGTTTTTTCTCACACCATATGTATCGTATCGCCATTAAACTATCGGAAAGGTCGATAGTCGATACGATTATTGAACATGGTGTTTGTCATAATCTTAGACTTATTGAGTTTGATCTGAGGAGAATGATGTAGATGCTGAGCTGTGATTGGACCATGTAAGATTTCTCAAGAACCAGCGATGCTTGTGCTTATTATGATTCGACATAACTTCTGACTCTGTCCTTCTCAACATCTCCCACATTATTTGGACATCCTCGTACCCACATGTCTGGATGTCATCATGCAGTTTCAGAAGCCCCCCACCTGAAAATGAAATAAGGTAAGTGGATATACATGGAAAAACCAGCTTCTGCTTATTTTGAGCAGAAATAAGCTAGAAGCATCTAAAGACATGCTTTCACCATATATTTTATCTGATCTCTTGATATTATTCTTACATCACCCACAAGTCAAGGAATTAGATCCTAGTGGTGTGACTAAGAGTACATTCCACAATCATATCCTGATTCTTCCAGTACTTCTCTCTTCTCATTTCATTACAAAACAAAACAATAGTAATAAACAATTAACATCCCTCTTAGACTATGTCAAATCCCCCACCCACCCACCCACCCACCGGCAAAAATAGCCAAAAAAAAAAAAAAAAAGGATAAAAAACAAAACCCATAAGCCATATAAAAGATACAAGAAAAATAAATAAATAAACAAGTTGATTAATAAGGGATATTACAAAAACTTGGGTGGTGTCCACAGAGGGGTCCAATATCTCATACATATACAATGTGTTTTAGTGGAGCTTTTCTAGTGGATATAAGCGGCTATAAGTGGAATCTTTATATATTTTTTATAGCATAAAATATTATGTTAAAAAAGAAAGGATCTCAACTCCAAAGCCATTATTAGTGCGTCAAAATACCGTTTTAAAGAGTTTTATAAGGAGAGTACCAAAAATAAAGCAAGTGGATGACAAGAACAAAGGACAAAAGTAATGCCAGATTATGTGGAAGACAAATAAAAGAATCCATCCTTCTTATAGTTTCCAAATACTAATCATCACTTAGGACGTCACTGTGAACATATGCAACTCTAGAGTGAATAATAAACATTGACAACATTATCCTCTAGATATTACATTGACCTCCCCTGTAAGTATGTCGAATTACAAAAACTTCCCCTTTAAAATCACAAAGCACCTCTTTTTGATCATCTGAAATTTAAAGAAGTATTTTATAAATTTGGATAGCATCGTCCATACACGAATCGATTTCAATTTTTTTCATAAAATTTGAATTATAACGTCGTTTTAATAAAATTCAATAACTATGGTTATAAAGGTGCTTACTTAGTAGGATAACTGTAAAATGCCTGTCCTTTTCCATGGCCCTTTTAGCTTTTCTAAACACTTATTGCAACCAATTTAATAGGCTCAATATTGGCAAATATTTAAACTGCAAAGAATTAGAACTCTATATATTTCAATCAAATCAAATTTTGATTCTGAAAATGACTTTTGGCTAAGGCATCCAAGGGAAAGTCAAAACAAACAAAGGAAAAAGGACCCCTTTATTCTCAACTAAGTGACGAATCTCCAACTGAAAATTAAGTTGATTTAATCCCTCTAAAATTATGATATCTTCAAGAAGAAGGATGACCAACAAAGTGATTTACTTCAAACGTGTAAAGTGGTGCAATAGCTTTATTCTCCAGTAACTCCACCAGAAAATTCCATCATTTTCAATTATACTTCAATCAAAATCAATAGAAATAATCCTCCTACATGTTTAAAATCAAGAATTTGTATAGGAAAGAAAGATCGATTTTTTTTTTATATAAATAAAAGAAAACCAGAAAAAAAGAAGACTTAATTTTGTAAATGCTGTTGCAAACAGTGAATAAAATCCCTATTTAGTAAGGAATATAGATCGATTTTTTGAGAATTTTCACCCCCTAAGATTTTCCCAGAAAATAGTTCAAGCCCTCATAAACAACAACAGCAACAATAATAATAAAATAAATAAATAAAATCAGAAATACATGATGAAACTGGAAAATTTACAGCTGTAACTTCTAACCTACCACGCGTTAAAAGAAGAAAAAGGGATTGAGAATTTAAGAAATTAACCAAGCTCAATAGCTAATTATGCAAAAAAACACAAACAGACACACAATTAACAAAATGATACAGGCACTCTAAACAATTACTTCAAACACCCCTCGGGTAATTTGGAGCTCCATAATATAGCAAACAGGAGTGAGAGAAAGAGAGCAGAAAAAGAAATTAAGTTTACCATTTTTACGGGCTTTAACACGGGCTGAAACAGCGAACCAAGCCCTTCTGACCGGGAAGACCATTTTGTGCCACCATTCCATCACCTTAATCTTCACCTTCCTCCGCCGATTCCCGCCGCCGAGTCGACTCAGCACCACCCTTAACCCGGCCAGAACTATCTCCTCTTAAAACTCCCCGCTACGACGCTAGCTAGCTTTTCAACTATATACACACACGAGAAGAGTACATCTATCTACATGCAGAGAACACACACTGGGAAACACAATGTGTGTGTGAGAGAGAAGAGAGAGAGAGACAGAGATTTAAAGCACTGGCTTTAGCCGTTACGCCACTTGGGTATTATTTTAAAGTGAGGCAGTCACCGACATGTGACAGTATACAATTCCTTTTTCTCTTTTTCTTTTTTTTTTCCTATTGATGTTATTTATAAAATTAATCAAATTTTGACACGTGTATCATGTTGGTCTCTTATAAAGGCTTTATTACTCTAAAGTACAAATACGACACAGCAAACACAAATATGATATAATATAAATATAATGATAGAAATGTTTTCAATATTAATTAAAGGTAGACACCAAAATGAGTATTTTTGTATATATTTGTCTATTATACCATAACTTTATATGTTAACTATATCGTGTACATATATAATAGTCGATACGATATGATAGTATAGGAATATTGATGTCATGATGTGATTAATAAATAATATTACTTATTTCTACATGTTAACTCTTTTTTATATTAATTGGTATATTTTTAAAGTATGTTTCATGCTTAATGTGTACATGTATATATGAACGTAAAATGAAAAATAAATTACTAATTGAATTGAAGTATTTCAATGCCATATTATTATTTTTTTGGGCTTTTGGGTTTTATAGTTTGTTGGTATTTCATTTCAAAAAAGTTTGACTTTGACGGGCATTATACTAAACGTGTCTCTGATTAATTGGACACAATATCTCTCAGACAATAATTCTGATGTTTTGGGCGGTTTGACTGTTAGATTACCTAAGAATTAGTGTCTCTTTTTTTAATTAATGGCCTTTTATTTATTTATTATTGTTTTGGAGGGATGGGGTGAGTTAATAAAAATCAAAGTCATGGCGCATGCTTTTCCAAAATTGTTTAAAACAAACAACTATTCACTTTTTTTTAGATATGAAAGAACAACAAACTTTGATGATTTGATCATTTTGTGGGAGATTCTTCTTGTTTTCTTTTCCCTTCAATAATAGTTGTCCTTTTTTTTGTTTTTATTACTATATTTTCTTCCTTTTATTTTACATTTCAATATTTTAGACAAAATCAGAAACAGAGTCAGAAATTTTTGAAAGAAGGAACGAGATGAAGATAATGTATATAGAATGAAATTTTTTGATTCGTTAGGGGACATGTAAGGATGCCAAAATCATAATTTATCTAAATTTTATATATAAAATAGAATTTTTGAGAATTGTAGGGCATCGGACGCCCCTTGCCCTAGGTCCCTATATGACAATATTGTTGTGTAAATTCATAATTTCATATTATGGGTTTACTTCTAATGATTTGTAAAAGATAGATGGAGACCTAATTAAAATCTAACATATTTATTTTTAGATTAAAAATAAAATAAAGATCTTGATAGTGCTATTATGATGTCTTTCAGTTTATTAATGTATGGATTATTATTCTATTCTATAAGTAAGAGTGATATATGTGGGCAACGAATCTTATATATGTTTAATAATAAATAAAATAAATTTGAATTTTGGTGATACCTAAATTCCAATTTATATTGGCGGGATTGATTGGTGTCGGCAACTGTATGGACCACGTGACTTTAATCAAAGAAATGATGTAGACTTGGCAATTAAATTGGACCAATCACATGAAGACAGTTGAAAAAGGACAGAGGATATTATTGTCTTTTCACTGTAAAAAGACTAATATGCTTTTCTCGTTTAATTGTAATTTAATGAGAAATCTAATAGACCACATAAAATAATATATATACCTTTTTGGCATTTCTAATAATACAAAAAAGATGTAATTTGAAAATTTAACCAAATTAAGCGCCTTTAGCATACTTTTTTTTACTATAGCAAGGATGGAGTGAATAAGCTCATAGACCATAGTCCTCCGCTCGTAGCCTGCAAAAGCGCTAATTTATATAAGAAAATCGAGATTTTGATATCCCGAATATTTTCTAAAATAATGAATAATCTTACTCAAATTGGTCTCTTTTCTTAATCATATCTGAATTGTAGTAACATATTCTTTTTGTATTTCTTTTAATCCAAAAATTCTATGGACAGTTAATTCCTCTGTGAAATGCTTTGAATATAAATATGTGCTAATATATTTTGTTTTTGTGGGCGGAGAAACGCTACAAATCTAGACTAGCTAGATAGATTGGATATAGTCTAATATATAACTTCAACTCTCTCGATCGCCTAATCACCTCATCAAGATGATGGCAGCGAGCTTGATTTTAAATCAATCTCTTCTAATACCTCAAGGTAGCTCAAAAGCTTGTTTCAAATCAGGTTTGAGAGTCTTGAATTGATACTCTATTAGAATAAGAAGTTCTTAAGAGTTTGATTGGTCATATATTGAAAGTCATATTTACATTGATCATTATATGCAACATAAAAAACTTTTCGCACGTTTTTTTTTTAAATATCTAAAATAGTCTGACGTGAAACTCATTAGGAAAAATTAATTTACTATACTTCTAATGTCGAATCATGATGAAATATATATGATTACTTGAATTCTTATGGTTTTATGTATGTCTAAAAAAATGTATATAGAAAATATACATTTATTATCCATAAGGTTTGAAAATGTATCCTACAGCCCCTAATAATTGTTTGATTTTATTTATTTTTTTGGTGAAAAATATTTGTTTGATGTAGTTGTAATTTATTAGGATTTATCCAGAAAAGTAATGGTCTAAACTTTTTAGTTGCCATGTCTCCATCAACCTCGAAAATATAGTTGACTAATTGCATTACATACCGGAGTATCTTTGCTACGGCAATAGAGCTACAGACCTACAGTTAGTCCTCCATTTTAATAATTTCAATATTTTTTAATTACCAAAAAAATAAATTGAGGTTTTTTTTTTTTTTTATTGAAATCGGTACAAGCGCATCATAAGATGATTAATGAGGTCCCCTCATATGTATAGCTTTTTTTTTTGGTGAAGAAAGATTTAGGAGCAAGGGTAGCTATCCCATCTCCATTTGGGATCTACAGATGACCTACTAATTGATGGTATATCACATTTTGGGCTTAAGCCCAGTAAGAATTTAAGAATTAGGTTCCTTAAGTCCACTTATGTTAAGTTCTCAGTCCAAAATTAACAATGAAGAATCCTAATCTGACTCTAATTCGAAGATAAGGTAATTTGAGATAATAAGGAATTCTAACCCTAATATGGTTCGGACTACGAATAAGTCTATATAAAGGGGTCGGACCCCCCATAATCAATCATCGAATAAACCCTAAGAGCTCTCAAAGAACTCCCCAATACTCTGTCGAAAGAGCCGTGTTCGGTCACCGTCGTGCCCCGTCCGAACAGCGCGGAGCTGTCCGATTATCATCATAAATACTCAGAAAAACCCTAAAACTCCCCAAAAACGCCGTGATAATCCTGAATCCTAGCCAATCCTTCAAACCAAACGCAGGATTTATTGACGCGTAAATCGACACGCATCAATTGGCGTCGTCTGTGGGAAGGAAGTCGAGATAAAAAAAAAAGCCCGAAAAATCATCCCGAGTATAAGAAAATGGCAGAGGTTAATTCAGCAATCCGAGCATGATTATTGGAGATAAAGGAGACATAGTTCCCTCTGTAACAAGAAAAGAATGGGAAGCCATCATGGACGAGCAATTGAGAGAGCCACCCATCATCTTTGGACCCCATGATCTGCACGGAGTGATGGTCCCACACAACGATGCTCTAGTGATCACAGCGATAATTGCTCGACACGAAGTTTCACGGATCCTTGTAAACACAAGAAGTTCGGTAATTGTCCCCTTCTTCGATACATACAAGCGTATGGATTTGTATGATGTTCGACTGCAACCGAATTAGAAAACATTATACGGATTCGCAGGAGAGACCAGAGAGCCTATCGGACAAATTCGGTGTCTGGTTAGCATAGGGCAAGGAAGAGATACAAAGACGAGGCACGTCGATTTTCAAGTGGTGGGCACGCCTTCTGCTTACAGCGCCATACTCGGAAGAATCGCTCTCATCCTGTTCGGAGCAATCGCCTCCCCCTACCATTTGAAAATCAAGTATCATGTGCAAGGAAGGATAGCGGAAATAAGAAGAGACCAGAAACTAGCACGCAAATGCTATGTAGCGGCTATCCAAAGCAACAAAGAAAAGGAAAAAAATGCGAATAACATACACGAAGACAAGAATAGCGCCGTAGATGTCATCAGACAAATTATAAAAGTAGAACTTTGTCCGGAGGACCCTAACAAATTCACGTGCATAGGAGCCCATCTAAGCGATGATCTGGCCAAAGAGATAGTGCAGATATTGAAACAGCACATAGACGTCTTTGCCTTCAGCGCAGACGATTTAGTAGGGCTAGATCCGGGAGTTGCCAAGCATAACTAAACGTGGACCCTACGGTTAGACCAATCAAACAGAAGAAAAGGCATTTCGGATTCGAGAAGGATGCCATCATACAAGCTGAGGTAGAAAAACTATTAAAAGCCGGGCACATAGTAGAAGTCCAGTTCCCGGAGTGGTTGTCAAATATTGTGCTCGTGCCGAAGCCTGGAGGAAAGTGGAGAGCTTATGTCGATTTTCGAGACCTCAACAAGGCCTGTCCCAAAGACTTTTATCCTTTACCTAGAATAGACCAATTGGTAGATTCTACGGCGGGGTGTGAATTATACAGCATGATGGATGCCTCTTCCAGGTATCATCAGATCCAATTAGCCGTACAGGATCATAAAAAGGTCAGCTTCATAACATCGAGTGGGACTTACTGTTACGTAGTCATGCCGTTCGGATTGAAAAATGCAGGAGCAACGTACCAAAGAATGGTAGATCGCATCTTCAAAAAGCAGAATGGGCGCAACATGGAGAATACATGGATGATATGCTCGTAAAAAGCAAAAGGAAAGAGGATCGCGTGAAGGATTTGAGAAAATTTCAAACTCTTCGGAAGTATCGGCTCAAACTGAACCCTGCTAAATGTGTGTTCGGAGTAACGGGAGGAAAATTCTTAGGATACATCTTTACGGAAAGAGGAATAGAGGTCAACCCTGAGAAAATTGCGGCCGTACAAAGCATGTGGTCCCCAACGAACAAGAGGGAGGTACAAGCACTTACGGAAAGACTAGCAGCACTTAATAGGTTTATAGCTCACTCCGCGGACAAGAGTCTACCCTTCTTTAAGGCTCTTAGAAAGTCAGGGTCCTTTGAATGGAACGAGGAAGTAGAACAAGCCTTTCAGGAATTGAAGAACCACTTGGCGAAATTACCATTACTGACAAAACCAAAAGAGGGGGAACCCTTGATCGTGTACCTTGCCATCTCCAAAGAGGCAGTGAGCACTGTATTGCTTCGAGAAGAAAAATGAAGACAAGAGCCCATATACTACATAAGTAAAGTTTTGAACGAAACGGAAAGGAAGTATTCAGAGACGGAAAAGGCAGCCCTAGCCTTGGTCATAACAACCCGATGACTAAAACCATACTTCTTATCGCACAAAATCATTATCCGAACAAACTTCCCCTTGAAGCAGATCTTAGGCCGACCAGAAATTTCCGGACGTCTTACCAAATGGCTCATTAAGCTGAGCGAATACGATATGGAGTACGAACCTAGGCAGACAATCAAAGCACAAGCCCTGGCCGACTTCATAGTGGAAGCTACGAAGAGAGAGGAAACAGACGACTGGTGGAAGATATACATAGACGGGTCCTCAGGAAACGACGGGAGCGGTACAGGAATGGTCCTCCGAACACCAAAAGGAGAAGACCTCGAATATGCCATGAAACTGGGATTTGTAGCATCCAATAACGAAGCTGAATACGAAGCTTTTTTCACAGGTTTGAAACTAGCTATAAACGCTGGCGCCCGCAAGGCAGAAATCTGCTCGGACTCCCAACTAGTGGTAAATCAGACCATGGGAAAATTCGAAATACGAGAAGAAAGGCTCCATAGGTACATAGAAGAAATTAATAAGCTGCGGGAATCTTTTGACGAGTTAACTATTACACAGATTGACCGTGGAGAAAATAAGAAGGCGGACGCGCTGGCACGACTAGCTTGTTCCGATACGTATTGTCCATTACGACGAGTAACTATATTGGATCATAACGAAAATTTGCAGGAAGAAAAGGTACTCGCCGTAGAAGAAAGAAACGACTGGAGAGAACCAATATTGTGTTGGCTATAAGGAATACGAGGAGAAGAGATCACAGCCAAACAGGCCAGACGCTTCGGCGTTTTGAACGGACAGTTGTACAAGAAGGGATACTCCCAGCCATGGCTTAAATGAATCACACGAGCGGAAGGATTAAAGATAATAGAAGAGATACACTCAGGAACATGCGGCAGCCATATAGGAGGATTCATGCTCTCAGGAAAAGTGGTACGAGCTGGATATTTTTGGCCAACGATCAAAGCTGACGCAAAAGATTGGGTAAGAAAGTGCCGAGCCTGTCAAATGCACGCTACGGCTATACGAAAACCTGGAGAATTTATGCATACAATGAGTTCTCCTTGCCCTTTCGCCATGTGGGGAATCGATATCATCGGAGCCCTCCCACCTTCAGAAGGACAGAAAAGATAGATGTTGGTCGCCGTAGATTATTTCACGAAATGGGTCGAAGCAAAGGCCCTTGCATATATTGCAGAAGAAGACGTCATAAAGTTCTGATGAAAAAACATCTGCTCGCGGTTCGGTATTCCGCGCATACTCATCTCAGATAACGGAACGCAATTCGTGGGAAACAAAGTGAAAGCATGGAGCGAAGAAAGAAAAATCCAACAAAATCATGCTTCTGTCGCCCACCCTCCGACTAATGGGCAATGCGAGGTCACGAATAGGAAAATAGTACGAGGAATTAAAAGGCGGTTGGAACAGATGGACGGAGATTGGGCAGAAGAATTAACCTGTGTGCTATGGTCATATAGAACAACGTCGAGACGAGCAACGGGAGAAACCCCTTTAAGCATGGTGTACGGAACTCACACATTCATTCCAGCTGAAATAATGGGAGACGCTTACAGAATAACCACATACGACCCGGAAAGAAACTCTAGACTGCTCGAAGAACGATTGGATCTGATCGACGAACACCGCGCATAAGCGAAATTACGTGAAGCACAATACAAAACACGGATACAAGTAGCCTTCAACAAAAAGGTCAAATTGTGCGATTTTCAAGTAGGAGATCTGGTCCTAAAACGAGCAGACGTTTTGCGAACTGTAGGAAAATTGCAGTCACCTTGGGACGGGCCATACATAGTCACCAATGTTTTGTTCGGAGAAGCGTACAAGATCGCCGAAGAAGACGAATACGGTAAACGTATTGATCTCCCACGAGCTTGGAACATTCAACACTTGAAGAAATACAACATGTAATCATTTTTTCTTCTTCTTCTAGATATTTTTGCTTGAAGAACGAAATAATAATTTCTTAACACTTTATGTTCGAACCTTCTACAAAATCAAAATACATTTACTCGCGTCCTTTTTTACAACGGCATAACCGACGGAATACGACAATAACGTCGAAGGAAAGGAAAAAACTTGTGTGTTTGAAGAACGACAAACTTACAAGTTACGAGGAAAAGACGACGCAAAAGAAATAAATAAATCTTCAAAACAATAAACGAAAACGATGACGATATTATAACAAAAATATTTTTACAAGCCCCGGAGGGAAAAGATATGGTACCTAAACAAAACACTTGTAAAAATACAAAAAAATAAAAACAGCCTATCAAGCAGCTTCTTCGTCATCATCGGAAGGAGGAGAAGGAGCAGGAATATCCGGATCCAAAAGAGCCAAACCATTATAACGGTCAAGAAAAGACAACAGATTCTCGCTCGTCACCTGATGACCACGGACAAAGGCCACTCGGATTTGATCCTCGCAAATCTGGAAGCCTTGAAAATAAAACTTCGTTGACTCTTCCAGCAAAGCCTCCTCGTACAGGGGAAGATTTCGTAAGTTGGACAAAATCTGGGAACGCCCCCGAGCACTAGCGTCCGCTAACTCCTGCGGATGCCCGATCTGAAGGGCGCCGATCTTAGCCTCAATCTCCTTGATACGAGCTTGAGTAGAGGCAGACAGAGCTTCCTTCGCCGAAACGGAAGTTTCCAAATCCTTTATTATTTGCACGGACTTGGCACAACCCATCTCCAAACGACGATTCTCTTTCTCCAGCTCGGCATCCGGAGTCAAGAAGTCGAGCACTCGACACTAAAAGCAAAACGCTGAAAAAGGAAAATAAATATCATGAAAACGAAATAGAAAGATATCTATAATAATATGAAAATGAGTAAATCTTACCCAGGACTCCAAAGAAGCATATTGATGTTTAAGTCTAGCTCGATCAAGATCGCGGAGCAATGTCTGATCATTACCTCCTAGAGCACCTTTGATCCAGTCCTCATGGATGTTCGGATCATCTTATTCTATGAAGATATTGCGGCTATTGAAGATGTAAGTATTCGGAGGCAATGACGTGGTTCTCGGAATCCCGGTCGGAATGTTCAGATTATCCGAAGACTCGGGAATCTGATCCACTTTGAGACAAACAGGCGACCTAAACACAAGTGAAGGCGAAGTCCTAGCGATGGTAACGGAAGGGACTTCTTGCTCGGATGATTTCCGCTTCAGAGACTTCTTGGGGGCCCGCGCCTGAAAGGCCTAGCGAAGACGAGCATTCCAGGCTGCTACTGCGAAGAACATGAATAAGTTGTCAAAAAACACGAGAAACGAAGAAGGACGTTAAGAAGAAAGAACGAAAAAAAGCGGTAAAAATCACCTAGAGCGGGAGGAGGAAGACCGCAAGGGACATCCTGCTCGGAGGAACTAAGACCATATTTATGCATAGATCCAGGAGTGGAAAGAACGGAGTAATCAAAAGAGAGATGCTTCAGTTGATCGAACTCTACTAGGTAAGTTTCCTGGAGGCGTTTCCGAGCAGAAGATTTATCCCCGGGGTTAGACCGGATAAACTCAGTAGGAGTCTCCTAAAAAGTAAGGGGTTGTAAGTAAAAGAAATGATGAGGATACTTAGCGTTACAGAAGTCCCCGATGTTAACCAGAGAATATTGGCTGTTTCGTGTTCGGAAATAAAACAGCCCACTTTTATGGAAGTGAGACTGATAGAAAAGACTGAAGGGGGCTGCCGTAGGAGTGATTTTTTCCTCAACACACAAAGCTTGGAAACCTACCATGTACCTTATGCTGTTTGGATGGACTTGCCCTAAAGGAAAGCCATAATAAAGGGATATTTCGGCACGGAAATGAGGAAAAGGCACCCGAAGACCGGCTAAAAAATGGGCCTTGCTAAAATAAAGGTACTCAGGGAGAGGTGAAGAGTACTTCTCAAGAGACAAGGTAACCGAATGAGATATTCGTCAGGAATGTTGTAGGTCGTACGAACAACGGACACAGCCGAAAGAGAGGCCGACGAATCTTGTTCGGAAGAAGGATTGTCTGTGGCAAGAGGATTTTGAAGGGGAGGAAAGGTTGCATCTAAAACGTTTTCGGGAGTAGGATCTGTTCGTAGGACCGAAGAAGTATTAGGAGAACCTATGCCTAACATAAAATAAAGAAGACATTTTCGTCAAATCAAGATTAACAGTCGTAAAAAAAAAACACTAACCTTGCTCTTGCTCGGAGGCCATTTGTCCGTAGACGAAGGTCGGGAATGTCCGAAAGAACTGTAGACGAAAGGAGAACGAGAGATTGCACCGAAGAACGCTTGGGGAGAGTATTTCAGACCGAAAGTCAAGGCAGTGAAAGTGAAAATGGTAAAAAGGACACACACACATATATATATATATATATATATATATATATATATATATATATATACTGAGAAGGCGTACGAGGGAAGTTAAAAAAGAGGGGTGGGATGACTGTTGGATCCAGGGACACGTGCTCCCCATGAGGCCCATAAATACGGCTAGTAGAAGGGACAGAAAAGCAGGATGGGTTATCCCTATTAAACGAAGAAGGAGAGACCCGAGCAAACATGTTTAGGATATTACGAGTACAAGAATAAGAGAAGTCAGGGCGGTCACATTCGTATTTTATCGCGAGAATAAAAATAAGAACTAGGGGGGATAGTGATGGTATGTCACATTTTCGGCCTAAGCCCAGTAAGAATTTAAGGACCCAATAACTCTTTTTTGGACTGAGGACTTAACATAAGTGGACTTAAGGAACCTAATTAATTATATTCGGCCATAATTAACAATGAAGAATCCTAATCTGACTCTAATTCGAAGATAAGATAATTTGAGATAAGAAGGAATTCTAACCCTAATATGTTTCGGACTACGAATAAGTTTATATAAAGGGGTCAGGATTAGAATAAACCCTAAGAGCTCTCGAAGAACTCCCCAATACTCTGTCGAAAGAGCCATGTTCGGTCACCGCCGCGCTCCGTCCGAGCATCATCATAAATACTCAGAAAAACCCTAAAACTCCCCAAAAACACCGTGATAATCCCGAATTCTAGCCAATCCTTCAAACCAAATGCAGAATTTATTGACGCGTAAATCGACACGCATCATTAATAAATCATCGTGGTCAGAGGGATTCAATTAATCTAGAGTCATTGCCCCGAGAAAGTTGGAAGGCTGGAAAATATAATAATACCAAATTAATACAATACTCTGATATGTACTTAGAAAATATTTTGAACCCAATAATACACTATTTGCGGTGTCGGTCTCTTTTTTATATATACTTAATTGCAAAGTAAACATTGTTGTGAACTATATAAACTAATTATGTATAAAGAATGCGAACATTTCCATATTAATTTTGAGATTTGGGGAGAAAGTCCTATTCCATGGAGATGTGATGTTTGATTAATATCATATTCCTGATGGAAATGTTTGGGTTTCCATTCAACAATTTCAAAGAGTGATTGTAAGAATAATTAATGGTCCCATGGCGAGACCTAGAGCTCCATTTTCCCTTTTTGATTACCCTACAATGGTTGAATATTGAACAAGAAATTTGCGAGGGTTTCTCTCTTGTGTGCCACTCAATTTTGTCTCTAATTTGTAGTGGCTGTATGCATGTATGAATGTTTGGAGAATAAAACGATTGATTGCAACTTTCTACCTAAGATTATTAGAAATTAGCATAGTTTAGCGGTTCGTTATTATATTAACTTAATCAGATATTTCATATTTGAAATCCTGCGAATGCAACTGTAAAAAGAGCTTTACATTTTATTAGTCCAACTCAACTCGACCCATATAAATCAGCTTCAAAACAAAAAAAAAGAAGTCTATCTAAAGTTGGTAAGTTGGGATCCCGTCTAAGATTACTGACAATATAGATTATAATGGTAGATTTGCATTTGGTATCTTAAGTTTACATTTAATTATAGGTTATCTTTTTTTGTTTCAAAATCTTCAAAAATACTCATAAAATTTCATTATTCATGTAAAAGAATTATCGGAGTCTAGCTATATTTATACTGGAAACATCTCTGTCTTATGTAGTATGTCGGCCTTAGAAGTCTATAGGGAGATTTACCAGGGAACTCCCTATGAAATTCCCAAATTTCACATAACCTCCCTACCATATTTTTATTCCTTATTACCCCCTTATATATTTTTAAAAAAGTCTCATAACCCCCTGACGCAAAATGTGTATCACAAGCGCCTTTAGTGTGATTGATATAGCTTATATTTTTCCTAAAACAGGCAAAAATACTGAAATACCCCTGTGATTTAATAAATTAAAGAATAAAACCTAAATAATATATATTTAGTAATTAGAAAAAAAAAATAAACAACATTAAAAAGAAACAATACTTCACTCACAATTCACGCCACTTTCTTCCCGCCGCTGCCGTCCGACCACCGATCACCGCCATTCGTCGCCGCCGGTCAGGTTTCTTCTCTTAACCTTTGCTCTTCTTCTTAGTCTCATCTTCTCCTTCTCTCTTTAACAGCCTGGTTTGCACATCCCCTTCTTCTTCTTTTTTTTTTTCGATTCTTGCAGGTTTTCTCGCCGGAGATTCCAGATCCGCCGCAGCTCGTCATCGCTCCGCCGCGCGACGCCACCGTCGATCAGTTAAGGGGCTGGGCACTCTCTTCCTTTTCCCTTTTCGTCATCTCTCTTTGATCCTCTTTTTGATTTTATCATCTTCTTCTTTCTTTTTTTTTTCTTGCCGCTGCTACTCTTCGGTGTGCACCACTTGAAAAAACGGAAGTCACACAAAAGTTTCAACAATCAATTCAAGTTTCTATGTGAAGCATTGATTGAAATTTACATAAGAAACTCTTGATTTCCAACTTGATTTTGGGATTTTTTAGGAAATTAGGGTTCAAGTTTCGGAGGGAAAGACCAATGAATTCCTGTCAATTATATGAGGGTATTTTTGTCAATATAATATCTACCGCGCGTGCATAACAAGCAGGAGGTTGTGTGGAAATTTCATTACAATATAGGGAGTTTATTAGGAATAAAATTATTACAGAAGGTAATATGAATTTTTTGAATAACACAGAGAGGGGATAAGAATCAAACTCGAAGTCTATATGCGCGTTTTCAAAGCCTAATTGATTCTAGTCATAACCTCACTTTCTCACAATTTTCAAAAATTTTGTCTAATTTTACATGAATGATAAAATTTTGTGGGCCAAGAGAGTTGTATTTTTTAAAATATAAAAAACTAATTAATAACTACATCCATCAAACTTCCAGATTCAGGAATAGTAAATGTAAATTTGATTATATATATATATATATATATATATATATATATATATATATATATATATATATATATATATATATATATATATTAATCAAATGTATTATATATATAATGCATTTGATTAAAATAATGAATATAATGAAATATAAACATGACATTTTTCCTCCCATTAATATTCCAATTACAAAATTAAAAACAATACTCTATTTAAATTAAAAACCATTAGGGTTTGGCCCAATGACCATCAGATATTACTCTAGTGTGGAGGTCTAGGTTCAATTCCTTGCAATGACAAATGTCGAATTGTGTGCGTGCATTTTTTTTTTTTAAAAATAATAATAGTAAAATAAAAAAAATTAACATGATTAGTTTACCTTTGAGGGGCCACAAAGTTTCAAGTTGTTTAGTTACATGACAAAGGAAGTTAGATTTAGACTTTAGATATATGTTGAATCCCAAAATGAAAGTTGTGTTTATTAAATGCAACTCCTCCTTTCATTTTCTTCTCATTAAATGTAAAAGGCCATTATCATTATTTTTGGATTTAAATTTTAACTTGTATATACATTATACAGTAATTGGGTTGGTATGAGAGGATCACCCCTCAATTGACTACTTCTTTTTTTTTCTTTTATTCTACTCAATTTTTTTTGGACTCAGATAAACGAATATTGCAAAGGCTGAATTAGGAATGATCCGATGATTTTTTTTGAAGGAAAACAATGCTTTTCATTAAACTAAATCAGCAGAAACAAAATTTCGAGTGAACTAAGGAATGTTCGTGGAATCTACGCAAGCAAAAAATATATGCCATTCAAAAATCTCTACGCCAAAATTCATAATTAACCTATTATAATTCTAAACCACTAAACTATATACTATACAGGTGCAGATACCAATCAAGAAATGAGAATCCAGAGTGCTTATAATTTCTGTCTTTTTTTTTTTTCCATAGAAGTATTTAATTAGAAACAGTTAATTAACTAATTAGCTCAATAATGTCAATACTTTTTTTTAATTGAAAACTAATTTGAAAAAATCTTTGTTCTTGGACCTCCACAGTCCTAAAACAGGGACTAGAATGTTCGGAAAACAGAATTAGTAACTAATTGAGTTGACTAAGACCAATTAAAATATAAAATTCCACCAAAAAAAAAAATTTAAAATAGAAATAACTCTAAAACCTTGACTGGCCATTTTCGAATATGATGTTGTCTAGCTAGTGATATCACACTTTGTTGCTTCTTCTTTTAGCTTATCCAAACTCTTAATTATTTTTACTTAATCGTTTAAGGACATTAATAATTATATATAGATGACCTATCTAGTCAATCTTTATTATTTCATTATAATTATAAATTATAATATAAAAGTTTTAATGTTGAGTGTTCATATTTCTTTTTATGGATAAGTGCGTATATATTCGAATAATTACAGTCACATGGCCTAAGGCTTGGTCTAATTACTGAGTTCTAATTATTGTTTGAGAACTCAACGAAAAAGAACAATTTCAAGTTATGTTTCTTTTTCTTGTTAAAATATAAAAATAAAATTAGATTTTATCGAATGGATGTTCTCGAAATCCGTCCAACCACTTATGGATGTAATAAAAAAATTTTGACAAGGTATGTTTTAGTAATTTTTCAAATCTCAACATATAATGTTTACATAATTAGACCAAATTTCAGGTATATAGATATAAGTGTAATTATCCCGTACATATATAAGTGTAATTATCCCATACATTAAGTGATTGTGCATAGTTTTTTTTGACAGAGTAGTAATTACTTTCATATAATTTAATAAAAATCACGACATAAACAGCCAAAGAACTTGCAAAACCAAAAGCTAGTCGTAGAAAACACTTATTTATATACATTAAACATCAACTTCATCCTTTTTTTTTTCTCTTTTTGTTTCCTTCTTACCTTATAATCTCCTTTTTGTTCATTTTCTTTTTCTTTTTCTTCCTTTCTTTTTTTCTTTTTGTTTGAATTTGAATCTCAATATTACAAGATAGCTACTAGCTACGAAACAAGAGTTTCTTCCCATGAAATCTAATTTAACATTTGACTAAGAAATATCATGAGCAAAATACTATCTATTATAAAATAAAACCCTTGTCTTCATTATTTCACATCATAATCACTTTTCCTGGCAAGTGTTCCAATGACTTACTTTGACCCACGTTTGTAACAGAACTCAAATTTGCACCTGCAACAACGTTAAACAGATCAATGCAAATAATTAAACAGATTATTAATCTCACATAAATTTAAATTAAACATAATTATTTCTAATTAATTACCTGCATGTCATATGTATACAACCATCAGTCTTGTCCACAAAAACCCTATAATTAGGACACTTCTTCCACTTATTCTCTCTTGCCAACAACCTTAACTCCTCCTTTTCTTTCTTCTTGTGTTTCAATCTTTTAAACTCCTTACAATCAAACCCTTCATGCCAAGGGACCTTACAGACAGCACAAAACAATCTTCTACACCCAGGACACTCTGTTTCTGTAACAACAATCCCATCATCAAAATCATGCAGCAAAATCTCTGAGCAGTTCTCATAAGGGCAATGAATTTTCTCGGAATCAAGAATCGTCGACTCGATAATTGCCTCCTCCCAACACGCAACGGCTTCTTTAAGGCAAGATCATAGAGTTTAAAGAACGAGGTTCGATTATGTTACTACAATCCTCACGAGGACAGGAAATGAAAATAATGTTTTCTTGGAGTTTGTATTTGATGTGTTTGGATATGCAGATGGAGCAAAACAAATGCGGGCAGCCCTCGATTTCGAACATGTCTGATTTTGATTTGTCTTCTGTTCAAATTTCGCAGGAGATCTGCTGTGAAGATGTTGAAGCAGCTATAGATGTCGATGACATGTTCAGAGAGGCTTCTATGGCTTCTTGGAACTGAAGTTCTTCTGCATATGTATGATCATCTGTTAGAGATAGAGCATCATCAAATGCATCGAATATTGATGATAAAATTTCCATCATTTTTAGGGAGATTTCCTTTTTGGCATGTATTAAACAAGAAACGGTGATATTTACATATAAACAAGATGTGATTTTTTTCAATGTACATCTCCCCAAGACGACTTATTTAGTTATTTTAGTATGTATGATAAATTGACAAAGTTTCTGGAAATTACCTGCTTCAAAGACTAGGATTGTTTTTATTTTTAGGGATAATTACACAAGAACCCCCGAGCTTTGCTTAAAAATCCGAAAAACCATTGAAACCTTACAAAATATACCCCTGGTAAACTGAAACGTTACAAATACCCCCTTGAAAAAATGTATACAGAATTAATACTCCTCAGGGTAAGTGTAAAGTTGCAAGGTTACGATTGTGAAATTGTAAGAAATGAAAACCGTACCTCAGGGGGTTTTGTGTAATTAACCCCTATTTTAAGTCGCGAAAAAGAATAAAAAAGATATGACGATTCTGTAAATGAATCAGTAGAAAAGGTCGTTATTGATATATCTTCTGAATGTCATGATCAGATTTATTATTTGTGTATCACTTTCACTAGTTGCTTGTGAGACCAAGTTTCTGTGTCTGGATTTACTATATTAATTTTTGGGATAATTACATTTACACCCCTCAACTTAGGGAAAATATAGTAACACTCCCTCTATTATTGGAAATTATAGAGACACCCTATCGACTATGGCTCTGTCTATGTAACGACCCGAATATTTTAATTATATTATTAATATTTACGCGAATTCTTTCTTGCCTAATTTCTCGATCTATCAAATTGGATTAATTAATCTTGTGGAAAAAATTGATTTAACCTATCTTTTAAATACCCTCGATTACTTAAATTACATAAATGCCCTTAAAAACCTAAATGACCATTTTACCCCCCGAGATATTTTCATAAATATCTATCTATCTCTCTCATTCTCTCATTTCACAAAAGGAGGAGGAAAGAAGAAAGAGAGGAAAGAAAAGAAGAAAGAAAAGAGAAAGGAGAGAAATCTTCCCGACGCCCTACCGAGCCCGTTTCTCGCCCGATCGACTAGCCGTGAAAACCCGAACGATCCTCACTACATTCTCTACCGGTAATCCTTTTACCCCATTTCAT
Organism: Verbena officinalis; assembly: GCA_958496215.1. Lineage (NCBI taxonomy): Eukaryota > Viridiplantae > Streptophyta > Magnoliopsida > Lamiales > Verbenaceae > Verbena > Verbena officinalis. Next base: position 8,345,629 of record OY292385.1, read on the forward strand.
TTCGTTACCTCTTCGTTGCGATTTTAATGATTTTTATATAGAATTTTATTATATTAGGATTTTCGTGTTTAGGAAGATTTACTTGACCATTTTACGTGATTCTTGTGTCTAAATGTAGCTTATATGATATGTATGATTATATGTGAAAATTAGGATGATTTATGGTGTAAATTAGGAGATATATGAATTTATATTTTGAATTCGCGTGAGAGGTTCACGATCTGCTGAGTCTGCTGCTCAGTAGATCCACACGGGCAAACGCACGGTCTTGATCAAGACCGTGCAGGAGCCCGTGCGCTTCACTTTTCATCTTGCACGGGCTTGAGCCCGTGCACAGGCCCGTGCGCATGGCCGTTTGCACTTGCACGGTCTTGGCACCGTGCTCAAGACCGTGCGGGAGGCCGTGCAACCCCTTTTGTGCTTGCACCGGCTTGCCAAGCCCATGCGTAAGCCCGTGCGTTGGCCGGTGCAACATACTTAGTGTATTTTCCAGCCTTTTTCTTTCTTACACTTCGGGAATGGGTCAACCCCCCCCATTTAAATGTTGACTTTTCTCATACGACCTCCGAATATCAATCCGATTTCACCTATAGCTTCCTTGAGCCTCGGGATTTGATATTCTTCATAATTTGTTATTTACCCGACCCTATTTGACCGTCATTTGACACCTTTGCTTGTTTAGGGATGTTAACCCCTTTTTCCCGTTTCTTATCCTATTAACCCCGTTTTCGCGAGGGAGTTCCGTTATATTATTTTAAGCATGTCTACGTGCCCTAATTGCGTTTAAGCATGCCTTTAATATTTATTATTTACGTTCTTTCATTATTTAACATTTCATTAATATTCTTTAATTGTCGTACCGTAATTTACATGTTTAATTGATTTACTTCCCATATTGCGTTTATTGCATGATTGGATTCTATATGAATTGTCGTGCGTCGTCTGTTGTTCGTGTCTTGCTTTTGTTATTGTCGGTCTCGTTTCATCCTCTAGGCCCTGTGTATTACAGGTGGGTCCAACGAGGGAGAAACCTGACTATCGCTTGCGTTCATACTGTCTTGTCGAGCCAGGTAAGGGTTTTAAATTGTTTTTAACTGGAGTAAGAACATAGTTTATTTAGGCTTCGAAATAACTTATTTCCCCGCCTTTTCTTATTGCTTGTTGTACTGTCTTTAATATTCCTTACATGCTTAGTCAAACCGTTTTGATAGCAAACCAAAATGATTTGAAATGCTTCCAACTAGAGACAAGTAACTTATTTGTTTTAAAAGTAACTATTTGATCTCTGAGGCACTTATAAGTAATGTCGTTAGGGACATCCGTCAGCATGCTCCCGAAGCGTACGACGCTTATGAGTATTTCCTAGATCGTTACATCAACTTGTCTCAAAAGCCCCTTTGGCCATTCATACTTAACTACTTGCATCATATTTTCGAACGGCCCTTTTGGCCACCCAAACTATCATTGATTTCAAAAGCGAGCCATAGTCTGTTTATGACTTGGGCCCGGAGTATACAGGAGGTGAGCCTGGGGACGAGCGTTTAGGGCAAATCCCGATGTGTACTTCTAGCGTGTTGACTTGGGCCGGCCAGGAGGTTGGTTAGCCTGAGTTGATGCGAACGGTGGTGCTAATCGCGTCTCCTTAATTCCTGACGGTGGTGCTAATCGCGTCTCCTTAATTCCTGACGGTGGTGCTAATCGCGTCTCCTTAAATCCTGATGGTGGTGCTAACAGCGTCTCCTTAAATCCTGTACAGTATCTTTGGTGGTGGAGTACTTGACTATATGCTTGCATGATTTTCAATTGGGAGTTATAAGGAGAGGGCCCGTTCTCGCCGGGACACATTATTGCATGTTTACTGCATTTATTGCTTGTCTAATTGTTTTATGGCTCTCGTGACAAGTCGAAGCACATTCCGGTTTTCTTCAGTTATCATATGTACTTCCCTATATATATATAAAACCCGGAAGTGTGACTCGTACTTGCTACCCTAAGCTTCCTTTATTACTCAACTACTATTCTTTCAATCGGCTTGATATTTCGTGCAAATGTTTTAAAGGATCCGGTTCGTCAACCTTTTGTGTTTTCAAATAAGCCGAACCCGAGTGTTGCTTTGTGTCATTTTACAACTTATATTTCGTATTCATATTCTTTCTCAAAATGGGCAACACTCACCACTTTTGGTTTTAAAAAGATAAGTGACGAACGGTGATCAAAACCTCCTTACTGAGTATCCTTTATACTCACCCCTGCTATTTTGGTTCTTGCTTCAGGTAGACAGGTGGCAACGTCACCTATCTTGTCAGTCGGCTTCAGCAGGTCTAGATAGGCTCTGTCTTCTGGTTTGTCTTGTCAGTGGTCCCAACAACCGTCGAGTCCTGTTTTATGTCTTTATTCGCTTTCGAACCTTTTACTGCTTTATTTAATTCATGTATTTTAAGTGCCCCTTATGTGGGATAGTTGACGATATCTAGGATTGCACAGGGTAGACTAGTTGAGCCACGTATGGCACTATATGCTGATGATCATTCTGTATCTTGAATTATAAATGTTTATTTGATTTAACTGTTTATTTTAAATCGCTTCCGCATTTTTTCTCTGCTCTTTTCTGGTTGTTGTTGGGATGTCGTTGCTGCTGCCGGTAGTGCTTGCGTGAGTGCCGTTCGCCGGAGTGGGTTTTTGAGTTGAGGCCCTCGCTGAAGCTCGGGAATCCGTTTCGGTGCGGAGGTGGCGGCCCTTCTTCAGGGGGCGCTACAGTCAGTGGTATCAGAGCCTAGGTTCCCAAAAGGAACCGAAGCTTTGTAATCGCGTCGTGTCTTGTCTCTTTTGTCTGCCCGTTTCGTGTCAATGAGACTTAGAGTTTCCAGTCACAGGTGCTTGAGAACTCCTTAGTATTGAAATTGTGATTGATCTTCTTTTGGAATGGCCAACCAACCGTTTGATCTCTTACAATTGTAGTACTGAGTTGGGATCGAATGCTGGTGGATGTGGAACTCGAGGCAGCGTCTGTCTTGTCTTGTCGTCTTGTCGTGTCTTGATTGGGTCTTGTCGTGTCTAGGTCGTACGGCTATAAGATCGAGTTTTGCTTGTTCTGTGATTTGTTTCGTGCTTAAATTTATTACATGCTATTCGAATCATATATGTATGCTTTGTTTGAATTTTATATGCCATATATGATCATTCCATTAACCGAGCATGCATCATTTTCCAGTTTGTTGTTCACAGGTGCAAAATGCCTCGCTGAAGACCCCCTACGGCTCCCTCATCCCCGAATTCGATTGCAAGAGAGTTGGTGATAGCTATGAGACAGATTGCTGAGCAAGTGCATCAAGAGAGACAACAACAACCGCAGCATGTGCCTGTGAGACAAGCCGAGGGCCAATCCCTGGACAAATTTCTGCACTACAACCCACCCTGCTTCGTGGGTGAACCAGATGATCTTAAGGCCGAGGCTTGGATAGCCGATCTGGAGCGAATCTTTCGAGTAATACACTGCGGTGACCCCGAGAGTGTCGAGTATGCCATCTTTCTCATGAGAGGACCAGCTGAGGATTGGTGGCGTTACATAGAACAGAGATGGATCGCTGAAGGAATTCCGTACACTTGGTCACGGTTCCTATCCGACTTCCGAGAGAAGTACGTGCCGCAAGTGGTACGTGACAGCCGAGAAAGAGAGTTCATGTCCCTCACCCAAGGAGCTCTCCCTGTTGCACAGTACGAGGCACTTTTCAGCCGCCTCATTGTCTATTCTCCTCACATTGCATCTGACGATCGAAGAAGAGCGCGAAAGTTCATCGAGGGACTTCAGCCGGAGATCTTGGAAAGATTAGTAGGATTGGACATTCGAGTTTATCACAAGGCAGTTAACCGAGCTATGAGAGTGGAGTCCGATCTTCAAGAGATGAGACGAGGTATTCCTCACAGGAAAGGATCCTCTTTCAACGAGAAGGCATGAAGAGAACCAGCCGGACCGAGCACTTTTCCGACATCGAGACCACACTACGAGATGCCGGAACCTACCAGACCAAGACTGAACGAGGACCTCATTCCCTGTGAGCACTGTGGAAAGACCAATCACGCGACTGCAAGGTGTAGGAGGAAACTGGGGCGTTGCCTCATATGTGGGAGTAGCAAACATTAGGTTCAGGATTGCCCCGACTCAGGGAATCCTCGGGGAAGAAAAAGGGGATCTCGACCTTGATACCGACTCGCAGAGGTACCTTGCATTATCATTGCATTCACTCATAATATTCTTTCGAATGGTAATTGTTTTAAATATATGTTAAGTGTTTTATATAAACTTACGTGCTTTAACTGCTTTCAAAATTCACACTTGCACTGATTGAATGATTAGATGCTAAGATTTATGTGACCTCTGTGTGGATAGCGTGGAATTCGATAAATTCGTTATACGCTATTAGAGAGTGCTAAGGACAAGGAGTTCTTGGACGACTAGGATCGATTCTGTTGCGAGTACGTTATGCGGTTCTGGATAGCACCGACGTTGACAAATCGAGTCTAAAGGAGTATACTTCTGAAGGTATGTCTGAAGATGAATCAACTAGTGAAGAGGATAATGAATTATCTGACGATGATGATTATATGGAAGATGAGCCGACATCGGATTCTGATAATGACGACCTTGATGTTTCGTATAAAGTCGAGCGAAGAAATGATGAAAATGATGGTTTAATGGAAGGCGGAGAGGAGAAGTCATCCAATACCATTGAAGGTGAGGGACACTTTGTAGAAAGAATAAGAAAGAGTGTGATCTTGAAGAAACAGATTGTGAGAAGGACGAGGAGTACAATGGGAGAAATGATGATGGCGTTACTTCCTGTAAAAAGAACTCTAATCAAGAAACAGGAGGAGGAAGTGACAATTGTCATTGAGGATACAAAGAGTACAAGAATCAGTCGGAAGAACGAAATAGATAATGGCAGTGATGATGGACCTTACATTGGGATTTTCTGATTCTTCGTCGTTAGCTTTGTTTAGGGTTTTTGTAATGCCGTCTTTCGCATGACTTTGAAATTATTTGGAATGTTAATTGCATTTAAATATTTTTGTTATGTCTGATGTTTTATAATATATTTTAATTGCTCCTAAATGTTCGTTTTTAATTCGCGTTAGAACTCTTAGATTATGCTCCTCTTAACTGACCCCGAAGTCCGGAGGAGAATCTGAGGACAGATTCTTTTGAAAAGGGGAGTATTGTAACGACCCGAATATTTTAATTATATTATTAATATTTACGCGAATTCTTTCGTGCCTAATTTCTCGATCTATCCAATTGGATTAATTAATCTTGTGGAAAAGATTGATTTAACCTATCTTTTAAATACCCTCGATTACTTAAATTACATAAATGCCCTTAAAAACCTAAATGACCATTTTACCCCCCCGAGATATTTTCATAAATATCTATCTATCTCTCTCATTCTCTCATTTCACAAAAGGAGGAGGAAAGAAGAAAGAGAGGAAAGAAAAGAAGAAAGAAAAGAGAAAGGAGAGAAATCTTCCGGACGCCCTACCGAACCCGTTTCTCGCCCGATCGACTAGCCATGAAAACCCGAACGATCCTCACTACATTCTCTACCGGTAATCCTTTTACCCCATTTCATTTCGTTACCTCTTCGTTTCGATTTTAATGATTTTTATATAGAATTTTATTATATTAGGATTTTCGTGTTTAGGAAGATTTACTTGACCATTTTACGTGATTCTTGTGTCTAAATGTAGCTTATATGATATGTATGATTATATGTGAAAATTAGGATGATTTATGGTGTAAATTAGGAGATATATGAATTTATATTTTGAATTCGCGTGAGAGGTTCGCGATCTGCTGAGTCTGCTGCTCAGTAGATCCACACGGGCAAACGCACGGTCTTGATCAAGACCGTGCAGGAGCCCGTGCGCTTCACTTTTCATCTTGCACGAGCTTGAGCCCGTGCACAGGCCCGTGCGCATGGCCGTTTGCACTTGCACGGTCTTGGCACCGTGCTCAAGACCGTGCGGGAGGCCGTGCAACCCCTTTTGTGCTTGCACCGGTTTGCCAAGCCCGTGCGTTGGCCGGTGCAACATACTTAGTGTATTTTCCAGCCTTTTTCTTTCTTACACTTCGGGAATTGGTCAACCCCCCCTCATTTAAATGTTGACTTTTCTCATACGACCTCCGAATATCAATCCGATTTCACCTATAGCTTCCTTGAGCCTCGGGATTTGATATTCTTCATAATTTGTTATTTACCTGACCCTATTTGACCGTCATTTGACACCTTTGCTTGTTTAGGGATGTTAACCCTTTTTCCCGTTTCTTATCCGATTAACCCCGTTTTCGCGAGGGAGTTCCGTTATATTATTTTAAGCATGTCTACGTGCCCTAATTGCGTTTAAGCATGCCTTTAATATTTATTATTTACGTTCTTTCATTATTTAACATTTCATTAATATTCTTTAATTGTCGTACCGTAATTTATATGTTTAATTGATTTACTTCCCATATTGCGTTTATTGCATGATTGGATTCTATATGAATTGTTGTGCGTCGTCTGTTGTTCCTGTCTTGCTTTTGTTATTGTCGGTCTCGTTTTCATCCTCTAGGCCCTGTGTATTACAAGTAGGTCCAACGAGGGAGAAACCTGACTACCGCTTGCGTTCATACTGTCTTGTCGAGCCAGGTAAGGGTTTTAAATTGTTTTTAACTGGAGTAAGAACCTAGTTTATTTAGGCTTCGAAATAACTTATTTCCCCGCCTTTTCTTATTGCTTGTTGTACTGTCTTTAATATTCCTTACATGCTTAGTCAAACCGTTTTGATAGCAAACCAAAATGATTTGAAATGCTTCCAACTAGAGACAAGTAACTTATTTGTTTCAAAAGTAACTATTTGATCTCTGAGGCACTTATAAGTAATGTCGTTAGGGACATCCGTCAGCATGCTCCCGAAGCGTACGACGCTTATGAGTATTTCCTAGATCGTTACATCAACTTGTCTCAAAAGCCCCTTTGGCCATTCATACTTAACTACTTGCATCATATTTTCGAACGACCCTTTTGGCCACCCAAACTATCATTGATTTCAAAAGCGAGCCATAGTCTGTTTATGACTTGGGCCCGGAGTATACAGGAGGTGAGCCTGGGGACGAGCGTCTAGGGCAAATCCCGATGTGTACTTCTAGCGTGTTGACTTGGGCCGGCCAGGAGGTTGGTTAGCCTGAGTTGATGCGAACGGTGGTGCTAATCGCGTCTCCTTAATTCCTGACGGTGGTGCTAATCGCGTCTCCTTAATCCCTGACGGTGGTGCTAATCGCGTCTCCTTAAATCCTGATGGTGATGCTAACAGCGTCTCCTTAAATCCTGTACAGTATCTTTGGTGGTGGAGTACTTGACTATATGCTTGCATGATTTTCAATTGGGAGTTATAAGGAGAGGGCCCGTTCTCGCCGGGACACATTATTGCATGATTTACTGCATTTATTGCTTGTCTAATTGTTTTATGGCTCTCGTGACAAGTCGAAGCACATTCCGGTTTTCTTCAGTTATCATATGTACTTCCCTATATATATAAAACCCGGAAGTGTGACTCGTACTTGCTACCCTAAGCTTCCTTTATTACTCAACTAATATTCTTTCAATCGGCTTGATATTTCGTGCAAATGTTTTAAAGGATCTGGTTCGTCAACCTTTTGTGTTTTCAAATAAGCCGAACCCAAGTGTTGCTTTGTGTTATTTTACAACTTATATTTCGTATTCATATTCTTTCTCAAAATGGGCAACACTCACCACTTTTGGTTTTAAAAAGATAAGTGACGAACGGTGATCAAAACCTCCTTACTGAGTATCCTTTATACTCACCCCTGCTATTTTGGTTCTTGCTTCAGGTAGACAGGTGGCAACGTCACCTATCTTGTCAGTCGGCTTCAGCAGGTCTAGATAGGCTCTGTCTTCTGGTTTGTCTTGTCAGTGGTCCCAACAACCGTCGAGTCGTGTTTTATGTCTTTATTCGCTTTCGAGCCTTTTACTGCTTTATTTAATTCATGTATTTTAAGTGCCCCTTATGTGGGATAGTTGACGATATCTAGGATTGCACAGGGTAGACTAGTTGAGCCACGTATGGCACTATATGCTGATGATCATTCTGTATCTTGAATTATAAATGTTTATTTGATTTAACTGTTTATTTTAAATCGCTTCCGCATTTTTTCTCTGCTCTTTTCTGGTTGTTGTTGGGATGTCGTTGCTGCTGCCGGTAGTGCTTGCGTGAGTGCCGTTCGCCGGAGTGGGTTTTTGAGTTGAGGCCCTCGCTGAAGCTCGGGAATCCGTTTCGGTGCGGATGTGGCGGCCCTTCTTCAGGGGGCGCTACAGTCTAGCACTTAAATTCTGTCGTTAGTCATTTTCTTGTTTCCAAGTAGATGCTACCGATTTCTTAACTGGGCAACAACTTAATCAATTCGCTCATTTCATGTATAGTGAACACTAGCTATAACAAAAATATTATGGATAATTTAGTCATTTTATAACTTTCCGTTAAGTTTTTTAGGTTTTCGTTAGGGTTAAACCGTTAGAGTATCTATCTGTAATTTTCAATAGTTGGGGAAGTGTTTTTGTATTTACCCCTAAGTCGAAGGGATGTTTGGTGTAATTATCCCTTAATTTTTCTAATTTGCTGAGTTCCTACAGTGATATGATCATATCAGTACATTTTATATACTGTTTTATAGTATTTGTTCGACCCAACATTTTAATACTTTTTTCAATTGTTATTTATTTTTTGAATGTACACTAGGAAAGGATACATCCTGAAAATCTAAGTGACATGTAATTTTCCGATCAAAATCAGACTAAAATTGCCACAAACATCGAAATTTATAGGACTAAATTAACAAAACCATATCGTATATGATCAAAACTCAAAAAAAAATTAAGTTACGGGACCTTTTTGCAATTTTACCTTTCTAGACTCGACCACTAGCTATTCATCTTTTAATGTATATATAATCTATGACGACGAAGACGAAGATGACTTAATTTTTAATTTATTGGTCGTCCACTAATTTTAGCACTTGACAGGTAAAGAAAAAAAATATATATATGCCCCACGAAATAGAAAGATGAAGAAATTAGTTATTGAAATCGTGAAATACAAAAGTAAACATTAAGAAGAAAGAACAAGAATAAAAGCATGACGCAATTGTTAAGATATATCGTCATGAATTTATTTTTTTAAATAAAGATCCGTCAAATGAGAACAACTGCATTAATCAATCAATCTAGAAAATACAAAATTATGTGTGAAGATTGAACATATCCCAAACATCTAATGCTAACCAAAGCTGCAATATTCGAAGATCGTCATGAATTAATTACAAGAAAAAATAACACTATTGACAAAAAATTATAACTTAAATACAAAACGAAAGATCACGTTTATGACTTTATATGTATGAAGTAAAATCCTTCATCAAATTGCACATAATAATCACGTTTCCTGTCAAGTATCGAAATGAGTTCCATGCCATGTCGCCCCACATTTGTAACAAAACTCAAATTTACACCTGCAACAACGTTAAACAAACAAATCCAATCAATAATTACAAGTTACAACACTAAAACTATTAGCTAAACCCCTGAGGTTTAACTGCGCGTTTTACAGTTTCACAATCGGAACCTCGCAACCTTACACCTACTTCCCTGAGGGGGATATTTGTAAGGTTTTTCAGGGGTATTATATATACATTTTTATGTTTCAAGGGGTATATTTGTAAGATTTAAGGGGTTTTTTCGAATTTTTAAGCTACCCTCAGGGATTCATGCAATTATCCCTAAAATAAACAATTATGCCCCATCAAAATCAAAAAACATAACTTTCAATTACCTGCATGTCATGTGTATACAACCTTCAGTCTTGTCCACAAAAACCTTACAATTAGGACATTCCTTCCATTTATTCTCTTCTGCCAACAACCTCAACTCCTCCTTCTCTTTCTTGTCGTGATTCAATCTCTTAAACTCTTCACAACCAAACCCTTCATGCCAAGGCACCTTACAGACAGCACAAAAAAATCTATTACAGTTAGGACACTCAGTTTCTGCAAATTCAATCCCGTCATCACCAAAATCATCCACCAAAATCTCTAAGCATGTCTCGTAAGGACAATAAATTTTCTCCGAATCGAGAATCATAGACTCAATAATCATCTTCTCCCAACGTGTAACGACTTCTTTAGGGACAACAGAGTTTAAAGAATAAGGTTCGATCATCGCATTACAATCCTCTTCGGGACAAGAAATGACGACTACGTTTTCTTGTAGCTTGTATTCTATGTGTCTGGATATGCAGACGGAGCAAAATGAATGTGGGCACCCCTCGATTTTGAACATGTCTGAATTTGATGTGTCTTCGTTGCAAATTTCGCAGGAAATTTGTTGTGAAGATGATGATGATGATGATGACGACATGTTCAGAGAAGCTGTTATAGCTTCTTGGAGCTGAAGTTCTTCTGCATATATATGATCAGCTGTTAGAGATAGAGCATCGTCGAAATATGCTGATAAAGCATCCATTTTCTCTAATTAGATCAGAGGTTTATTAGAAATATGTTTTTGTTTGGCTGGAGATAATGTTTTCTAGATTTTAAGCTGTATTGAATTTTCAAACAGAAGCAGAAGCTGCTATTTTATAGTTAAGATATCTTGTTTCTCAGTGTGAATTTTCTCCCTAAGTACAAAGGTAACGCGTAGGACGACTTGTGGTTGACATAGTTAATTTCTAGGCAAATACCTGCTTGTAAGTGGGACCAAGTTTTCAAGGGAAATTTCGACATAATTGTTGATTTTTATGGAAAATTATTAAAAGTAGCTAGGGTGTTTCGCCTTAGGAACAAAGAATCCAATCGAAGAAAATTAAGAAATGATATATAAACATTATATTTGATGCGTACCGGAAAATCCGACGACGGATGGAGGGAAAACCTGCAAAATAAAAGTTAGTCCTCCACTGAGTTAAAAGAGTCAGTCCTAAGAGAAATAAGCGTAAATGAAATAACATAAAGTAAAAGAATGATTAAATAACAAGCAAAGTAAATGCCGATGGTTTGGGAGCTCTTGAGAGTATTTTGAGTATTGAGAGTGTGATTAGTCTTCAAATGAGAAGGATTTTTCATATTTGTAGGGGGCAATCCATAGCAGCTATGTTTTAAACTCGGACCGACCGGCCAGTCGAACCGGTGACCGGTGGCCTATCCGGTCCGAATGGGCCTACAGAACCGCTGTTGAATTGGACCAGTTAGGTCCGGTGAGAACCGGTCCATAACCGGTTAAACCGGGACCGGTTCACCGGGGCAGACCGTCGGTCTGTTCCATTCTCTTAGCTTTTTTCTTCTTTTTTTTTCTGTGTTGTCTGAACGTCAGATGAGAATTGAGATTTTAGAGTTTTTCTGACATTTAATTCGGATTAAACGGTCTCCTCTTCAAGTGGTAATTTGGGAGATGAAGGAATTCCTGGCGAATTGGCGATGGTGACGGCCAGATCTGTGAAACTACTTCTACTTTTGTCTCCCCCATTTTGCGTCTTCTCTCTCTTTTCAATCAATTTAGGTTTAACCATTTTTATGTTTTTGGAAATTTAACCTATTGGGCTTTAGGTAATTGGGCTTACCTTTTATTAATTATTATTAACTTTTTTTATATAATTTAAAATAATATGACAATTATTTATAAAAAAGTTAACATAGTAATTGAAATGTTATAGTATTAATTGTGTACTGGGAATGTTTTAGACAATAATAATTATGAAAAAAATCGCAATTAATATATTGTTTCTATATTATTACATATTTATTATTTATTTAATAAATATATAATTAAATATATTTATTACGTAATTATGACGTCACACCGGTTCGACCGGTGGTCAAACCGGTTGAACCGGTCAAACTAGTAACCAGTAAGGTCTCCGATTCAACATCTGGTCCGGGTTTGAAAATATAGCGTAGCAGCTATCTAGCCCTGATTTCCAGGCTAAGCAACCGGTTGTGCGAGGAAGATCAGGAATCTGGCCCGCCGTTCTCGGGTGGTTGGGCGTGGATGGAATCAGACTCTATCTCATATCTCGCGGATCTCGGACGAGCTTCAATAGGCAGTTGAGTGGGCCTAACGGCTATCTTGAGTAAAGTGGATTGCTAGCCCAGTGGGCCTGGTGCTAAGGCTGTAAATGATTATTCGAAAATCCGATATCCGTCCGTATCCGTATCCGTTTAAAGAGAATATTATCCGTATCCGTTTTAAAAGGATATTATCCGTATCCGATTATAGAAATCTGATTATAAACGAATAAGGATATGGTAATAAGACATCCGATCCGTTTAATATCCGTTCCGTTTAAATATCTATTCTATATATCCGATATCCGTATTCGAAAAATTATATATTATATATATATTATATATATATATATATATATATGAGTTTTATTAAATATTTTTAAAAAAAAATTAGTTATGCATATAATAAGGAGAATAGTTTTTATTTAGACATATATATTTGCAATTTATATAATTGATTTAAATTTAATAATTTAGAGCAAATTAAAAAAAAATAATAGATTTTTAGCTACATAGAGTAGACTTACAATAAAATATACTATAATGTTGTAGCTTACGTTCTAGCTAGAAATGTGGCTCACGTCTGCGTTGGTTCAGGAGATATTCCCGATTGTGGTTTAAACTATGTACTTGTTGATTTATGATCTATGAAATTACTCTTTTCTTCAAAAAAAAAAATATATATATATACTATAATCTAAACTTATGAGTAATACAAATTTTCTAATATATGTAGTTTTAAAGATAAATAAAAGATTTTTAATTTTTATAATTGATTTAAATTCAATAATTTATAATAAATTAAAAAAAGAATAGATTTAGCTATAGAGAATAGACTTAGAATCTTATTATCATATTAATAAGATATACTATAATTTAGACTTATGAATTATACAACTTTTCAAATATATTAATTTTAAAGATAAATGAAAAGTTTTGTAATTTATATAATTGATTTAAATTTAATAATTTAGAACAAATTAAAAAAATAATAGATTTTTAGCTACATAGAATAGACTTACAATCTTAATATCATATCAATAAAATATACTTTAATCTAAACTTATGAGTAATACAAATTTTCTAATATATGTAGTTTTAAGGTTAAATAAAAGATTTTTTTAATTTTTAAATTGATTTAAATTCAATAATTTCTAATAAATTAAAAAATAATAGGTTTTTAGCTACATAGAATAGACTATCATCATATTAATAAGCTATTCTATAATCTAAACTTATGAGTAATACAAATTTTCTAATATATGTAGTTTTAAAGATAAATGAAAGATATTTTAATTTTTATAATTGATCTAGAATTAATATATATATATATATTTATATATATAGTGGTGAAATAATTTAGAATTAATATTTGATTGTATTGAGAAGTTTGTTCTATTTTTTGCAGTAAAATATGCATATAAAACAGATAAATGGATTTGGATATTTGATTCGCATATTTACTAATCAAATATCGTTAAGGATAAGGATAATCCGATATCCGTCCGATATTCGATGGATAAGGATAAGGATAGTCGTTATCCGAAAGATAAAGGATAAGGATAAGGATAACAAATATATTAAAAGGATAAGGATAAGGATAGTACATATCAGTCTGTTTCCGTATCCGTTTACACCCCTATCTGGTGCTATCCACAGTGGAAGTGGATTGTCAGCCTAGCTATCCAGTGCTATCCAGGATGGGAGTGGATCATCAGCCTAGCTAGCCAGTGCTATCCACGATGGGAGTGGATCGCTAGCCTGGCGGGCTCAGCGCTATCGAGAGAGGAAGTGGTTCGTCAATCCAATGGACTGTCGCCACTCCTGGGCTATCCATATCTCACGTCGGATTGGGCCGTCCGATTGGGTCGAGACCCAATACCCATGAATATGGATGACATCAATATTATTATTCACTCATACGGTCTATATATGCTTAATATTCTATCTAATATAATCTTTTTATTCAAAATTAATCACTTTGGGTACAACCGTGCAATCTTGGCCTATAAAATTGAGCATGAGAAATACATACCAAAAGTTATATTTATCATAACATATTCAAGATATTTTTATACAGCACTATTTGAGAAATAAAAATTATACAATTTATGTTAAATAACATTTAGCCCCAATATCCTAGTAGATTTTTTATTTTTTTTGTCAATGAAAGAGCATACAAAAAGAAAACTAGCCCGGCCTAATTAAGTCATCCATTAACAAATCACCTAGTCCATTCCAGCCAGCAGGTAACAGCTTCCATCAGATTGTGACCCAATTTCGCCAGATGATAGAGCACAGTTATTCTTGCCACATCTAAAGAGATTTCCCAGAAACGCCCTACAATCACCAGCATTAATGTTGCTTAACGGATAAAAATACAAAATATCTCCTTCTTTAACAAATTTAACCACCGCTTCTGAATCAATTTCAACTTGAATAGTACGAAATTTCCTTTCCGTAGCAAGACGAAGTCCCTCTCTCAACATAGTTAGCTTGATCGGTCAACGTTATCGAAAGCTTTCCCAGCTTTATAGGAAAACATTGATCAATCCGTGTACTTAAGGAATTAATCACGAATGAGCTAGGCCACCCGCATCAGCGGGAGCTAGCTCAAATCCGTAAACACACTCCCATCCGTATTTAATTTGTACGGTAGGCCTGGCAAATGGGCGGGTTGGGCTAGGTTTTGGTTGGGTTTAATATGGGTTTAAGTATATGGGTTTTAGTTGGATTGAATTTTTAATGTGTTTTTAATGGGTTGGATTGGGTTGGATTTTTAATGGGTTTGATACAAAAATAAAATTAATTTTTTATTAAATTCATTATAAAATACCAAAACTATCCTTAACACACATTTTCACTTTTTTGCACACATTAACACACAATTACATGTATTTACACACACTAGCACATATTTACACACACTAATGTACAATTACACATATTTTACATACACTAATACATAATTACACATATTTACACACACTATCACATAAAACGATAAAAGTATGGGATTGAAAATCGAAAATATGAAAGTCGTTAAACGATTCTTGTAATTTCACCTAATTTATATCGAGTGGAGCCCATAAAACAAATTCACATATTAGACCAACTAACCTCTGGGCCTTAATTATTTAAAACAAATCAGAACACAATTAGACCCTAAACTTTATTTTCATTAAACGCATATAGTTTAATGAATTTGATAGTGCGTGGCCTAAATTACTCTGACAAATTTAGAGCAACATATTTTGTATTATAGCATGTTTCGAAAAAAAATGAACTTCAAGTTTCATTTTGTCATACACATACGAAAATGGACTATACTTTTGGAAATTGCAATTTTAAGTTTCACCAAAAATATAATTTTTGAATTTCTCATGAGAGAAAGGACAAAAATCATTGGAAATTGCAAATAATATAATATTTCACCAGAAAATACAAACTTCACCCAAATTCTTCACATGATTCTCATGCGAGTAATGTTCCAGCAGGTATAATTGTATTTTTTTATTTTTATTAAGGGTAAATTGGTAATTTGATAATTAAAATATTAGCCTATTTAAAACTCATTAAAAGTCCATTTAAAACCCAGCCGTTACCCATCTTGAGCCTATCACTCTCTCAGCCTATTTAAAACCCAATTAAATAAATTTAACCCAACCCAGCCCAAAACCATTGAGTTGAGCCAAATTGCCAGGCTAATTGTACCACTGTCGAGAACAACAGACCTTTGACTAATGAAGCAAACCAATCATCTTTATTTACCTGAAGAATGGAAAGCCATTGAGTGGGGTTTATGAAGAACTCCCAAATACTTCTTGCAAAGGAACAGTTACGAAAAATGTGAAGTTAATCAGTTTCCAAGACTAAAGTATGATCAATAATTCTAAGTAAAAAGTTATATTCTAATATTAATTAACAAACTCAAGATATAAATTAAATGGGATTGAAGCTTTAAGTGCTTGCTTGGAGATAATTAGATTGTTTGATTAAACCCATAGAATTGATTGATATATATTTAAAAAATGGGCCTCGTTTCAGTTAAGTGAAGTGCAAGGTTTGATTGGATAACTTCAGGAAATCTCGATCAAGAAGCCCGAAAAACGTTAGAACGAATATATAAAAGAAATCAAAGTGGGCTTTGATGGGCTAGTAAATAATTAAAAAAGAAAAGAATAAATGGGCCTTTTTGTTATGAAATATAAATGAGGCCCATAATAATATTAATTCTTATTTTTTTAATACAATTGTTAGAACTAGATTTTCTCATAACGAGGCCAATTTGTCTCTATCAGTCTGTTTTTTTTTTTTTTTTCATAAAGTATTAAGTTAATTTTTTTTGTGTAAATTACCGATTGGGGTAATCTTACTCTGAGGGTCCTTAATCTAATTCAGGGCTTAGTCACAGTTAAGGCTCCTCACCCCTCCCAACAAATATGTTTAGCGGGAATCGAACATGAGACTCTTCCTACAAACTCAGCCTATGTTGCCAACTAAGCCACACCATATTGGTAAGTATGAAGTTAATTGTCAGTTGGTCGAAATCTGAAATTTGGAAACTCCTTAAAAGTTGTTGTTGCGGTTTATACTTTATACATTTAGGGAGAAAATTATTGGAGGTTAATTTGGATTTATCCCACGCTGATTTCTTTCCTAAAGTCATTGCACTCACTTAGCTGAGATTAAAGTTTGCAGCTTTTTAAGTTTGATTGATTAGGTAATAAAGTTTTCGTATGAGAATAGCTTTGTTTCCCGAGTGACATAAAGTTTAAAGTATGTATAAAGAAGACCAAGACTAAAACGACTTAATTTTCAATCACACTTGACCGAGTTGGCTTTATATCAATACTAATCTAATCGGAGTACGGAGTACCTCTTTAATTAAAAGCAAAAATCAATATAACAAATATATATTGGGCCAATTACTCATAACCCCCCCTGAGGTTTTCGGTTTTTTCTCGTTTCACCCCCAAAACTTTAATCATTCATAGTATAGTAGCCAGCTAGTGATGTTCATGGTCTCTGGCAACCACCATGAGTAGAACTCCAAGCTGCTCCACAGGCATAGCAGAATTGAAATCCACACCTATATATAAATTCTCAAAATAGTCAAAATTAAAATTCAATTATTATCTTCCGATCCAACAATTAACTGTTAAAGAAAAGTCCAGCTTGCAATATTCTATTTATGATCAATGGACGACTGAATTAATTGTCACAAATAATAACATTGCATCAAGTTTTCCCAAAAAATTTCTTCATTTACATACTATTATTTCTAGAATTAACAAGGTAATGAAACATCTGAATACGTACGTTACAGTACTGTATCTAGTGTGAATGTAAACGACGTAAGAGGGTCAGTATTAATTATTCATAAATCAATCTAGCTAGCTCACCTGCAAGTCATATGCAAGCATCCTTCATTCTTCTCCACAAAGAACTTGCAACTCGGACATCTCTGCCATTTATTCTTCTTAGCAAGCTCATGCACCATTAGATCTTCTCTCTCTCTTTCATTCTCACTCATCTTCGAGAACTCCTCGCAGCTCACCCCAGCATGCCAAGGCACGTAACAACGCACGCAAAATAATCTCCTACAGAAGGGGCACTCAGCCTCCATCATCGCCACCGTCCCATCGCAATCATTCACCAGCAACGCCGAACAGTTTTTGTACGGACAGTAGAATCTCTGCGAACTCGGAATCATCGACTCAGTTATCAATTCGTCCCACATCGTGACGACCTCTTTCCCCACGATTTCCCGGCACGCGTCGATTTCCAACACGCATCCCGTCGGGCAAGTGATCATCGTGGGGGGATTCTCGTAATTATTTTTTCGCTTATTGATCGTGATCGAAATGTGTTTGGTGATGCATTCTGTGCAGAAACTGTGGGTGCAGCTCTCGAGGAAAATCTGATCGTGGTCCTTTCGCTCTGCGCATATCTCGCATAAGGTTTGCGATGATTCTCCGATTTTTTTAAAATTCTTTTGAGGATGATTTGATGATGACTGTTGGATTTCAATTGAAGTAGTGCTGTTTTCTGAAATGTTGGGTGGTTGTTTCTGCAGGAGATCGGAGATTAGAGAAACCATTATCGCCTCCTGTAGCTGTAGTTCTTCGGCGTATTTGTCATCTGACATGAGGGCTTCGTGATCATGATCATGATCAGAAGCGTTTACAAGTAGAGAAATGTAGGAATCGTCACAGGAAAGGGCCATGGATTGTGCTTCCATATTTGTTGGAAATTAGATAGATTGGTTTTAGTGGTGATTGGTGAAGGGGAATTATTAGTAATTTAGGAATGAGTTTGGAATTGGAGAAATGAATTAAGCTGTCGGTTAATAAATTTGGTAGATAAATTAGAAAGTGTAGTTAGAATGTGATGTAGTGAGCGGAGGAGATAGAATTATAGGAATTGATTTTGGTTCTTATTATGAGAGTACATGACATTTTTACAGGTTTCATTCACCCACTTTGCTATGTCGGTTTTTCCACAGTTAGAAGAATAATTTACCTTTGAGTGGCCACAAAGTTTCAAGTTGTGTAGTTACATGACAAAGAAAGTTAGGTTTAGACTTTAGTTATATGTTGAATCCCAAAATGAAAGTTGTGTTTATTAAATGCAACTCCTCCTTTCATTTTCTTCTCATTAAATGCAAAAGGCCATTATCATTATTTTTGGGTTTAAATTTTAACTTGTATATACATTATACAGTAATTGGGTTGGTACGAGAGGATCACCTCTCAATTGACTACTTTTTTTTTTTTTTCCTTCTATTCAATTTTTTTCGAATTCGGATAAACGAACACTGCAAAGGCTGAATTAGGAATGTTCCGATAATCTTTTTTGAAGGAAAACAATGCTTTTCATTAAACTAAATCAGCATAAACAAAATTTCGAGTGAACTAAGGAATGTTCGTGTAACCTACGCAAGCCGAAAATATATGCCATTCAAAAACCTCTACGGCAAAATTCATAATTAACCTATTATAATTCTAAACCACTAAACTATATACTATACAGGTGCAGATACCAATCAAGAAAAGAGAGTCCAGAGTGCTTATAATTTCTGTCTTTTTTTTCCCATAGAAGTATTTAATTAGAAACAGTTAATTAACAAATTAGCTCAATAATGTCAATACTTTTTTTAATTAAAAACTAATTTGAAAAAATCTTTGTTCTTGGACCTCCACAGTTCTAAAACAGGGACTAGAATGTTCGCAAAACAGAATTAATAAACTAATTGAGTTGACTAAGACCAATTAAAATAGAAAATTCCACCAAAAAAAAAATAAAATTAAAATAGAAATAACTCTAAAACCTTGACTGGCCATTTTCTAATATGATGTTGCCTAGCTAGTGATATCACACTTTTTTGCTTATTCTTTTAGCTTATCCAACTCTTATTTATTCTTACTTAATCGTTAAGGACATTAATAATTATATATAGATGACCTATCTAGTCAATCTTTATTATTTCATTATAATTATAAATTATAATATAAAAGTTTTAATGTTGAGTGTTGATATTTCTTTTTATGGATAAGTGCGTATATATTCGAATAATTATAGTCACATAGCCTAAGGTTTGGTCTAATTACGTTAATGTACTTTTAGGTTTAGAAAATTATGAAAATACATGAATTCTAATTATTGTTAGAGAACCCAATGAAAAAGAACAATTTCACGTTATGTTTCTTTTTTTTGTTAAAAAATAAAAATAAAATTAGGCTTTATCGAATGGATGTTCTCGAAATCCATCCAACCACTTATGGATGTAATAAAAAAACTTTGACAAGGTATGTTTTGGTAATTTTCCAAACCTCTAACATATAATGTTTGCGTAATTAAACCAAATATCATGGTATATATATAAGTGTAATTATCCCATACTTTAAGTGATCGTGCATAGTTTTTTTTTGACAGTAGTAATTACTTTTATATAATTTAATAAAAATCACGACATAAACAGCCAAAGAACTTATAAAACCAAAAGCTAGTCGTAGAAAACACTTATTTATATAAATTAAACATCAGCTTCATCTTTTTTTTTTCTCTTTTTGTTTCCTTCTTACCTTATAATCTCGTTTTTGTTCTTTTTCTTTTTCTTTTTGTTTGAATTTGAATCTCAATATTACAAGATAGCTACTAGCTACGAAACAAGAGTTCCTGCCGATGAAATCTAATTTAACATTTGACTAAGAAATATCATGAGCAAAATACTATGTATTATAAAATAAAACCCTTGTCTTAATTATTTCACATCATAATCACTTTTCCTGGCAAGTGTTCCAATGACTTTCATCCCACTTTGACCCACATTTGTAACAGAACTCAAATTTGCACCTGCAACAACGTTAAACAGATCAATGCAAATAATTAAACAGATTATTAATCTCACATAAATTTAAATTAAACATAATTATTTCTAATTAATTACCTGCATGTCATATGTATACAACCATCAGTCTTGTCCACAAAAACCCTACAATTAGGACACTTCTTCCACTTATTCTCTCTTGCCAACAACCTTAACTCCTCCTTTTCTTTCTTTTTGTGTTTCAATCTTTTAAACTCCTTACAATCAAACCCTTCATGCCAAGGGACCTTACAGACAGCACAAAACAATCTTCTACACCCAGGACACTCTGTTTCTGTAACAACAATCCCATCATCAAAATCATGCAGCAAAATCTCCGAGCAGTTCTCATAAGGGCAATGAATTTTCTCGGAATCAAGAATCGTCGACTCGATAATTGCCTCCTCCCAACGTGCAACGACTTCTTTAGGCAAGATAGAGTTTAAAGAATGAGGTTCGATTATGTTATTGCAATCCCCATGAGGGCAAGAAATTAAAATAGTGTTTTCTTGGAGTTTGTATTTGATGTGTTTGGATATGCAGATGGAGCAAAACGAATGCGGGCAGCCCTCGATTTCGAACATGTCTGATTTTGATTTGTCTTCTGTGCAAATTTCGCAGGAGATCTGCTGTGAAGATGTTGAAGCAGCTGTAGATATTGTCGATGACATGTTCAAAGAGGCTTCTAGAGCTTCTTGCAACTGGAGTTGTTCGGCATATGTATGATCATCTGTTAGAGATAAAGCATCATCAAATGCATCGAATATTGATGATAAAATTTCCATCATTTTTAGGGAGATTTTCTTTTTGGCATGTATTAAACCAGAAACGGTGATATTTATACATAAACAAGATGTGATTTTTTTCAATGTACATCTCCCCAAGACGACTTATTTAGTTATTTTAATATGTATGATAAATTGACAAAGTTTCTGGAAATTACCTGCTTCAAAGACTAGGATTGTTTTTATTTTTAGGGATAATTACACAAGACCCCCCGAGGTTTGCTTAAAAATCCGAAAAACCATTGAAACCTTACAAAATATACCCCTGGTAAACTGAAACGTTACAAATACCCCCTTGAAAATATGTATACAGAATTAATACTGCTCAGGGTAAGTGTAAAGTTGCAAGGTTACGATTGTCAAATTGTAAGAAATGAAAACCGTACCTCAGGGGGTTTTGTGTAATTAAACCCCTATTTTAAGTCGCGAAAAAGAATAAAAAAGATATGACGATTCTGTAAATGAATCAGTAGAAAAGGTCGTTACGTTATTCTGAATGTCATGATCAGATTTATTATGGGTGTATCACTTTCACTAGTTGCTTGTGAGACCAAGTTTCTGTGTCTTGATTTACTATATTAATTTTTCTAACTTGTTGATTGCTTGAGGAGCCTGAGTTCCTACAGTGGTATGATATAGTACATTTTATATACTGTTTTATAGTATTTGTTTGACCCAACATTTTATACATTTTTTCATTTTTACATCCTGAAAATCAAGTGACATGTAATTTTCCGATCAAAATCGGACTTAAATTTTCCCAAATATCGAAAGTTATAGGACTAAATTAACAAAACCATATCGTATAGGATCAAAACTAAAAAAAATCAAAGTTACGGGACCTTTTTGCAATTTTACCTTTCTAGACTCGACCACTAGTTATTCATCTTTTCATGTATATTATATGACGACCAAGACGAAGATGACTTAATTTTTAATTTATCGGTTAATTAGCCGTCCACTTTTAGCACTTAATATGCTCCACGAAACAGAAAGACGAAGAAATTAGTTATTGAAATACAAAAGTAAACATTAAGAAGAAAGAACAAGAATAATAGCATGACGCAATTGTTAGATATATCGTCATGAATTCATTACAAGAAAAAATAACACTAATGACAAAAAAATTATAACGACTTAACTCTCTAAGAAATGGTTTACTTCAATTGGTGGCAATCCAATTGGATTTGGCTATCAATAGATAAATTTTTTAGTAATTAAACAACTGATTGTTTAATTAGATCTGTTATGGGATTGGTAAGCATTTTATATTTTTTAATTTGTTTACTTTACTAGATCATATCCATTGAAAAATTATAGAAAATACCACATTGTCCTCATTTAATTTAAATAGAATATCAGCCCAAAATCCTTTTCCCACAATGGCATTTTATGTTATTACGAGTAAATTATAAATAAAATGGTAATTGTTGAAAATGCTGCTGTGACTGTGTTATTTAGCAACTCATTTTTGGAGTTGCAATTTAGCATAGTGGATACATGACTTTGCACTGGGCTTGGCCATTTACACAAGACCCAATCCCTGGTAAAGTAAACACGGGAATGTAGTGAACATCTTAGCTAATATACCTTAAAATATCAAAGTAAACCATTTCTAAGTATTTGATGGGCAAAGGTTCGTGAGGAAGAACACTCATTCGTTGGGCTTGCGGGAGAAGAAAATGGCAAACCTACCTCCGTCATTGAATTTGAAGGCCGCCCCCTTTGAGGCGAGCAGCAACACATCCGCCGCGGCGGCTGTGGACCGGAGAATGCAATCGGCGGAGCAGTTGGTTCTCGATCTCTGCAATCCCGATCTCCTCGAAAACGCACTCCTTGAACTGTCCAAGAAGAGAGAACTGTTTCAAGATTAAAATCCTTCATCAAATTGCACACAATAATCACGTTTCCTGGCAAGTATCGAAATGAGTTTCATGCCATGTCGCCCCACATTTGTAACAAAACTCAAATTTACACCTGCAACAACGTTTAAACAAACCAAATCAATCAATTACAAGTTACAACACTAAAACTATTAGCTAAATCCCTGAGGTTTAATTGCGCGTTTTACAGTTTTACAATCGGAACCTCACAACCTTTCACCTATCTCCCTGAAGGGGGATATTTGTAATGTTTTTCAGGGGTATTATGTACATATTTTTTATGTTATAAGGGGGCATTTGTAAGATTTTTGCGTACAAGGGAGGTATTTGTAAGGTTTCAGAGATTTGTGTAATCATCCTTAAAAAAACAAATAATTAAATTCCCATCAAAATCAAATCCTAACTTTTAATTACCTGCATGTCATGTGTATACAACCTTCAGTCTTGTCCACAAAAACCTTACAATTAGGACATTCCTTCCATTTATTCTCTTCTGCCAACAACCTTAACTCCTCCTTCTCTTTCTTGTCGAGATTCAGTTTCTTAAACTCTTCACAATCAAACCCTTCATGCCAAGGCACTTTACAGACAGCACAGAACAATCTATTACAGTTAGGACACTCTGCAATTTCTGCAAACTGATCATCCCCATCACCAAAATCATCCACCAAAATCTCCGAGCATTTCTCGTGAGGACAATAAATTTTCTCCGAATCAAGAATCGTAGACTCAATAATCATCTTCTCCCAACGTGTAACGACTTCTTTAGGGACAACGGAGTTTAAAGAATAAGGTTCGATCATCTTATTACAATCCTCTACGGGACAAGAAATGACGGCTATGTTTTCTTGTAGCTTGTATTCTATGTATCTGGATATGCAGACGGAGCAAAATGAATGTGGGCACCCCTCGATTTTGAACATGTCTGAATTTGATGTGTCTTCATTGCAAATTTCGCAGGAAATTTGCTGTAAAGATGATGACGGCATGTTCAGAGAAGCTGCTATAGCTTCTTGGAGCTGAAGTTGTTCTGCATATGTTAGAGCATCATCGAAATATGCTGATAAATCATCCATTTTTTAAATTAGACGGGAGGCTTATTAGAAATAATATATGTTTTCTTGTTTGCTGTATTGAATTTTCAAACAGAAGCAGAAGCTGCTATTTTATAATTAAGATATCTTGTTTTTCAATGTGAATTTTCTGCCCAAGTACACAGGTAGCGCGTAAGACGACTTGTGGTTGACATAGTCAATTTCTAGGCAAATACCTGCTTGAAACTTGAAGGACAAGTTTCTTGGAAATTTTGACATATAAGTGTTGAACTGTTGATTTTTTGTGGAAATTTATTAAGAGTAGGGTGTTTCGGCCATATATGAATCAAACAGTATAGATTAAGAGGTAAAATTGCAAAAATTGTCCAGTAAATTTCGACGTTTCTTGTTTTAGTCATAATTTGACCTAAATTCTGACTTTACCACTAAATAGATGAGATCATGACCAATAAATCAACATTAACCAATAACCATAGAGAACATATCATTCTGCTTAAAATTTGTTTTCTTAGTCCATAATTTATAGTCACACAATATTGTTCGAAATTCGGATTTTGCTCTGATTATCAATGGACTTTCCAATTTCCACCGGATAAATCACCAATATAACATCACATCACAATTATTATCAGATTCTCCTCATTATTTCGTAAATTTAAATGGAACATCGACAATGTATATATTACAAAACTATTTTTGGAATTTTGCCATTTATTAATCATATAAAGTCAGATGAACCGGAAACAATGACTAAAATTGCATAATCTCTTTCTTTCAGCGAGACGATCAAATGTTTGTATCAATATTCAATACTAATTAATCGGAGTAACATCTAATTAAAAGCAAGAATTAATTCAACAAAAATTTCATAAGTACGAATCTAGTGATGGTCATGGTCTCTGGCAATCACCATGATTAGAACTCCAAGCTGCTCCACATGCATAGCAGAATTGAAATCCGCACCTATATATAAGTTCTCAAAATAATTAAAAAAATTAATTAGGTCAAAATTAAAATTAAATTATTATTGAAACGCTTATACATTATAGGGAGACTGCATAGACTCTACCCTAAGTTTTGTCATAATTACTAAATACCTTCTTTATTTTCAAGAATTATAGAAAATCTCTTGAGGTTTCAAATAATTACAAATTACCGTGGGATTTTGTAAAGAGTATAGGGGGCATTTTGTTAGAATTTTGTAATTGCTTGAAATCTCAGGGGGGATTTCTGTAATTTATAAAAATATAAGGAGAAATTTGTAATTATGACAAAAACCTTAAGAGTAATTCGCCTCATAATAAACCACATATTAATGGTGTGACACTATACACAAAAATACAGAATTAGGGTAGAAAACATCTGAATATAGCAATTATTCACATATGGTGATCATTTAGAGTGTTTAAGTTGCGAATATAAACGGCATAAAAGTACTCAGTATTAATGTTCAAGGTTTCAGGGGTATTTGTAATTATTCATAACTTAATCTTACCTGCAAGTCATATGCAAGCATCCTTCATTCTTCTCCACAAAGAACTTGCAACTCGGACATCTCTGCCATTTATTCTTCTTAGCAAGCTCATGCACCATTAGATCTTCTCTCTCTCTTTCATTCTCACTCATCTTCGAGAACTCCTCGCAGCTCACCCCAGCATGCCACGGCACGTAACAACGCACGCAAAATAATCTCCTACATAAGGGGCAATCAGCCTCCATCATCGCCACCGTCCCATCGCAATCATTCACCAGCAACGCCGAACAGTTCTTGTACGGACAGTAGAATCTCTGCGAACTCGGAATCATCGACTCAGTTATCAACTCGTCCCACATCGTGACGACCTCTTTCGCCACGATTTCCCGGCATGCATCGATTTCCAACACGCATCCCGTCGGGCAGGTGATCGTGGGGGGGTTCTCGTAATTTTTTCGCTTATTGATCGTGATCGAAATGTGTTTGGTGATGCATTCTGTGCAGAAGCCGTGGGTGCATCTCTCGATCGGGAAAATCTGATCGTGGTCCTTTCGCTCTGCGCATATATCGCATAAGCTTTGCAATGATTCTCCGATTTTTTTAAAATTCTTTTGAGGATGATTTGACGTTGACTGTTGGATTTCAATTGAAGTAGTACTGTTTTCTGAAATGTTGGGAGGTTGTTTCTGCAGGAGAGGGATTAGAGAAACCATTATCGTCTCCTGTAGCTGTAGTTCTTGGGCGTATTTGTCATCTGACATGAGGGATTCATGATCATGATCAGAAGCGTTTACAAGTAGAGAAATGTAGGAATTGTCACAGGAGAGGGCCAGGGATTGTGCTTCCATATTTTACAAAGCTTTCTTATTTTGTTTTGCTAATTTGTTTGTGATCTTGAACAGGAGTCTAGTACTGACTACTGATCTTATCTTATGGTATTGGTCTTTTGGAGTCTCCTGACTTTTTGACTTCATACGATCGATCGATAAAATACTTTTCATGAAAAAAGAAAAATCATATTATGGTTAATTATATATAGAGTAACATGGATATTCAATATTTTAATTAGTCCCCCTAGCAAAATAAAATATTACAAATACACCCGTTGAGTAGTTATGCAATGATGAGGCAAGGCACCATTGGGTGTTTGAAAATTACAAATAAAACTATAAGTTCCAAGAATAATGGGATATCCAAAAATATCAGGTTCAGTACCTTTCGCCAAAAATTAGATGGAACTTAGGTATCAAGATACAGACATGGCGATACGAATTTTTTTTCCGATATCTTATATTAGAGAGGTATCCGACACGACACAACACAGCTGGGTAAGAATTTTAGAAGTGTGCATCATTGAATGGAATGGAACCCTAAACATGCATCGTGCATGTAGTTTTTTCGTAATTTTCAAGCTACTTAATGGGTGTATTTGCAAATTTCTAATTAATTGGGGTCAAATTGTAATATCAAACATGTTGCTCAACAGTCAACATATCACTTAATTAGAGACTATACATTAAATGAAAAAAGTTTGATGCTTCCTATGTATATTTTGATTTTTGGGCATTGGAAACGTCTTCTATATAATGCATGTATGTGAGAAAATTGACATAAACATATAAAAACAAATGAATTTAGGTAATTGCCAAAAAAACAAAAAAAAGAATTTGGTAAATTTCTTCACATGCACTTATTAAGTATTAAATAGAGCTTAAAATACTGTACATGAACACCAGATGCATATAATTAGTATGACTGTGTTCAAATTTTGGACACTTGAACCTAAATCAGGAAGTGATTTTGATGGGAAATTAATTCTACAGGATTTAGATTCATCAATACTTATAATAATGAAAAAATAAGAATTGATTAAAGATGAAGACTGAACAAGAATTCACAACTTGAAAATTTACTATTTAAGTGACTGTATTATGTTTTCTTAAATATATGCATTAAAAGTATAACAACTTAAAATCTTAAAAGAATAAGTTTTAAATCTACTAAGTGTAACTTGAAATCGGGCTTAAATCGACCTCAAATAGAATACATTAATTACACTTAAATTCTAAGTTATAAACCAATTCAATTTCCGGCGAGAAACTGATGTAGAACGCAAGCCATTTGTGGGGCACTACAAATACTTTTTGTATTATTAGATTTTAATTTATAAAAGATGTTACTAAAATTTGATTTTTAACTCATCGAGCTGCTTTATTTAATATTTAGTTCATAATTTAGATTATAAATATTTATAATTGAATTATCAAACGTTTAAAACAATCAAAGTTGTGTAGAATTCAAATTAAAGTCCACTCTCTTAACAATAACATCCCTTGAAGGCATAGTACTATGTTGATTTCGATCAAGTACTAAACAAGGCCTTGGACATGGCCTTTTTTTTTTTTTTTATGGGCCTTCATAAACAAGGATAAACGAAGCAAGACATCAATAAATAAATACAACTTGGTAATTCTAGTCCAAACCTAATTCAATCGAACCAATGTATTAGGTGATAGAATATTTTATACTCATAGTGTAGTTGATGAAGATTTTAAGAAGATTGATCAATTATACATCAAGTATAATACACGTACCGTCGTACCCTATAAATAATTTGATTGTGTTTGACCAAACAAGGTCAAACTAGAAATTTCCAATAGAACCAAAACATCTCCTTCTTATGTTTTCGATATGGGCTCGGCCCATTTACTATGCTGCACCAAGGCCCAAGGACAAAACCCAAGTTATTCACCACATGAAAGAAAGCTTATCCTAAACTAATCGATCTCAATCATCCGATGGCTCAAATGGATCCAAGTGTCCCTAGCATGTTGGGAAAACACTATAAATAGCACCCTTTTCATTTTGGGAAAAGGATAACTTGTACTTGAGAATTCTCTTGTGTTTGTCTTATCTTTAGTAAATTTTTGAACCAAGGATTTGTGAGGTCTAGGGTTCGGATCGTACGTTTCATACGACCCCCGAAATCCGAGCTCGTCCGATTCTCTAAATTTAACACTTGTTATAGTTTTCATGATCTTTAAAATATATTTTAAAAAAATAAAATAGATATTTTGTACAAATGACTTGTGAAAGACATTTTCGAAACAGTGTCACATAAAAAGTGAGCAAACTAAAAAATGAGTGATATATATTGGTGATTATAAGTCTTGATAATACAGGACACATTCCTGCAAATAGGGCTTTGTCAAGAACTCCAAGAACCAAAACATATAGAAATTTACAAGCACTTGTCCTTGAACATTTAATTTCCAAGATGAGTAATAAAAAAATATTAATACACTCTCAATAACCAATTAAATATGATTTAATTAATTATTAGAGAGTCATTAATTATTAGAGAGTCATTAGTTATGCTTCAAATAGTTGCAGCTTCAATTCCTCTCAAATCCTTGTTAATTTGAAACAGCCCCAGGCCCAGCTGCTAATCTTGCTCTCAAATCCTTTCTCAATATTTTCCCTGAAGGAGACTTTGGGATCGCATCAATGAAAAATACACGACCTACTCTCTTGTAGAAAATCACCTGCATGTTCAAAACAAAAATAAATATTATTAAAATTATTCAATTATCTAATAATAAATCTATTTAAATAATTTATTTATTTATTTGAATAAAATGTGAGTAGTGGAGAAGAGTGAATGACCTGTTTGGAGACAAACTGCTTGACCTCATCCTCAGTAATGATGGATCCATTTGATTTCACAACGAATGCAACAGGTATTTCTCCTGCTTCCTCATCTTTCATTCTGCAAATCACACAAAAATTTAATTTCAAATAGGGTTAGTTAATTACATATAAACCCAAGAAAGTTTTATAGAGAAAATTACTAAAAACCCCCTGAGGTTACATAAAAAATCCAAAACACCGGTGTAACCTTCAAACCTTACAGGGGTGTAAATGTAAGATTTCAAGGTTCAGGGTATTTTTCGTAAATGACGTAAATCTCAAAGGGGTTTGGGTAATTCGCCCAAGTTTATATACATATATAAGATGAACTTACGAAACAACAGCAGCATCAGAGATAGAAGGGTGATTGAGGAGAATGGCTTCGATTTCAGCAGGAGCAACTTGAAATCCTTTGTATTTAATAATTTCCTTTAAGCGATCAACGATGAATAATTCATCATCATCATCGATAAAACCAATATCACCTGTATGTAACCATCCTTCTTTATCTATTGTCCTCTCCGTGGCCTCTGGATCATTAAGATAACCTGCAATTTTTGTCATTAATTATTAATTATAATTTTCTTCCTTGGAATTTATCCTAACATGTTGAAATTTCGCAGGAAAAGTTCGTTAACGTAGCCGAGTCAAACATTCCATCACAACCATTGGATTCTCTTAGTTATTACTTAGATTAAGATCTCCACATGAAGACAAGTTCTCAAAACCATCAAAATTTTCATCATGGGACTAGTATAAATAGGTGGAGATGATGAATATGGGATGATTTTGAGTGAATTATCTTCTTCAATTGATGTGCGGATTTCGACATACATAGTGAGGAGAATCTTAGTTTATGATGGAGGGTCTGGCTAGCAGAAACGATTTTTCCGGCTAATTTCTAGCAAACTGGAAAAGTCTGTTCCGGTCAAAATTGAATGAAAATTTGTGAAAAAAGAAATTGAAACTTATAGGATAAAATCAAAATAAACCAGAATCAAAAGGGTTTAAACAATTAGGTACTAAATCTTTGTCTGATCAACTATTTGTTTCCATGGTGGGCAAAAAAGTTAATTACCATATATAATCATTCACATATTTAACTTTTAATTATAGATTAGCCAATAATTGGATATTTGGATGGGTAAGTTTAACCCAATTTGATGGAATGTACAGACTAACGCTATTGGTCATCAATCACTCTTCACAAACACACACACCCCAATGTGTTGTGTGCGTGCTGATGTATATCGTGACGTAATCGTGACGGGCTCTTGGATTTTTATTTCCACTTATCATCCGACTCAATGCAAAGCCAAAGAGTCATGAAAATTATGATCCAAACATAAATAAAAGTTGAATAAAAGATACTTCATCATTTCAAAAGCTGCTTAACTTTCGGGGAAAAAAAAAATTAGAACTTTATTTCAAAGTATTGCCAATAAGTCAAATAGCTATTTTGAAAAATTATATTATGGGATATTTGCAAATACTTGTGCTTTTGGAGAAGTTATAATTGAAATTAAAATTTAGAATAGTAAAATTGGGAGTTTTCTATACTAAAATATTAATTTTTGAACTTCTTTATTTACCAACTCCTGCAATTTTTGAGGTATGTGACAACAATTTATTTGAAAAAAATAAGCAAATTGGAGTTGGTTAACCCCAAAAAAACATAGTACGCAATAAGTGATGTAAGATTTTGTATACATTTTATACAAAAAAACAACAAAATTGGCATTTTATTGTACCTTTCATGATCTGATCTCCTCTAATACATATTTCTCCAGGCTGATTACGGCCCAACGAAACACCAGTTTCTGTATCAACAATTTTCATCTGAGCATTTCTTACGACGGTCCCGCATGCACCTGATTTTATCTCGAAGGGCTCTTTAGCAAATGCCAAACACATTGCCAGCACAGGCCCAGCTTCTGTCATCCCGTAACCCTGCATCCAACAATATTATTTCATAATCTCAACTTAAATTTCTGTTTTAGTTTCCAAATCCAAAACTTAAATTCGAAAAAAGGATTAATTACATTTACATCCCATGGAAACATATAAAATTACAAATTCACCCAACCAGTCATAGACAAATTTTGAACAGGCAAATTTGCAGCTGGACATTCTTAAAATCGTCGAAGCGACCATACGTTTAATTAATAATAATATTTAATACGAGCATATCCCGTTTAAGAATATCAAAATTCAAACCATAAATCAAGCCAGATTTTTAGGAATTAATGATTAAAGCAATTAATTAGCGCTTTAAATAATATTCGAAAAATTGCAAAATCGGAACACTTGTTACTACTAATTGACTTTTTGGGACGAAAGAATTGAAATTCGTGTAAATGCCCTATAATTTTGTTTTTTGTAGCAATTTCGGGACTCCAGCGAATTTAATTTCACTTTTCACCCTGAATACCGTGTGTGAAATTGAAATTGAATCCGTCGGAGTCTCAAAATTGGGACAATGAACAAAGTTACAAGATATTTACACAAATTTCAATTCTTTTATCCCAAAAATTCAACTCCATGGTAACAACGATAACCATTTTACAATTTTCCCAACAAATATTAAAATGGTAACCAAGCCAACCGCTTTTCGGCGAGCCTAAGTATGACCATAAATATTATATAGTAGTTTGGTACTTTGGTAATAATTAGATAAGAATAATGCAAATCAAGAGGTTGATAATGGTGATTGTCTACCTAGCTCAAGATTTACATAATATGATAATTACATTAATTTTTTTAATTAAATGTTAATTTAAGTTCTTTAAAATAAATATTTTTATCAAATTCTTGTAGAAATTAATTTCTTTAAATGGTGGAAATTTTGTAAGATACTTTTCACCGCATAGACAATCCCCATAATATTATTGTGCAAATTGCAATCTATTTTGAAAAGTAATTGAATTTTTTTTTGTCGTATCTATATCGTGGATCACAAAAATTAACATACCAACTAAATAATAACAATGTTTTTATTTTTAATATTTTTTCTATTAAATAAATAAAATATTAGATAAATTATGATGACATCATAATTCCTAATTACGTATGACTCATCATTCAATATCGATTTTTTTCCTAAAAATGTGTGTAAAATAATATTAATACGTGTAATCGTCAATAAATATAAAAAGAATTACCTGTCCAAGCTTCGCATTAGGAAACTTAATTCTGACAGCATCCTCGAGCTCCTTACCTAGCGGCGCCGCCCCGGACATCACCGTCCGTACAGACGAAAGGTCATATTTGTCCACCACCGGACTCTTTGCAATCGCCAGAACAATCGGCGGCACAAAAGGCCCGATCGTCACCTTGTACTTCTGTATCAGCTCCAAAAACGGAACAATATCAAACTTCTGCATGATCAGGATCGCCGCCCCGACCCGCAGCCCGCAAAGCAGAACCGAATTCAGCGAGTAAATGTGAAAAAGCGGCAAAACGCAGAGCATCACATCGTCGCTGTGGATATACAAATTCGGGTTATCGCCGTCCACCTGCTGGGCGACGCTGGTGACGAGCCCCTTGTGCGTGAGCATCACGCCCTTGGGCAGCCCCGTCGTGCCGGAGGAGTACGGAAGCGCCACCACATCGTCCGGGTTTATTTCCACCTCCGGCATATCGCGCTCGTCGGCGGAAGCCAGCACGGAAAAATGCAGGAGATCATCCGCAGCCTCCGGCGGCGGCCGGTCGATGCACATGACCTTGACGCGCCTCTCCGCCGCGTAGTCGCGTACCTTGTCGATGTAGCACGCCTGCGTTATGATGAGCTTGGCGTCGGAGGCCTTGGCTTGCTTGATCACCTCGGAAGGTTTGAAAAACGGATTCGCCATTGTGGACACTGCTCCGATGTACGACGCGCCGAGAAACGCGTACACGTACTCCGGCGAGTTGGGGAGGAGAAGCATGATTCTATCCCCTTGCCGGATGCCAATTTTGCTCAGCCCCGACGCTACTCTCCTCGCCGTCAGTTCGACCTCCGCGTACGTTAGCACCTCGTTTGTTGCGCCGTTTATCAGACATGGTTTTGAGCTGAAGTCGGAAATGTTTTCGAAACAGTAAGAATGAAGCGGGAGGTGTTTGGGTATGTAAATGTCGGGAAGTTTTGATCTGAATACGATGTCGTCTTGCTTCTTTGTAATAATAGTCTCCATTTTTGTTGGAAATCAGAGATGAAAAAAATTTGGTGTCAACTTTGTTTTATGATAAAAGAGAGTTGAACCTGAAAATGGGTGTTGAAAGTTATGGAGTATAAATATGGGTGTGTTTTGGTAAAGGTTGGTGAAGTTGGAGGGGAGTTGATGGGGATTTTGGGTTGTTCAAGGGTTATATTTGGTAATTCGGTTTGCACTTGATTCTAGTATCTATGGTGTGGTTGGTGAGAAAGAGTGGAGGGGTTGGGTGTAGGGTAGGGGGTTGGGGGTTGGGGTGGGGTGGGTTAGGTAATATAGAGATGTTTTTTTTCTTGGTTGACTTTTTCCACGTAGGATTAACCTACCATAGAAAAATGACGGGGGACACCTACTACGACGACGTCGTATGGGTCAAGATTAATTCGTAACGTGGCGAAAAACAGAGGACTGGTTTGAACTTTGATGTGGGAATTGCGTATGTTTTGGATTGAGTCAAGATATAAGTTACTACATATGTGAATTTGATGAATGATGACTACCTACTATGGATGATGTTTCGAATACTTATTTAGTATAAAATATCTAAAAATAGTGCAGCCGTGACATGTTTCATAGATGACAATTATCACATCTTAAGATATTTTAACATTAGACATAGAAAAATTACAAATTTAACAAATTCAAATTATTTCTACATCAACTTATTCTTTCTGATGGTTTTTTTGGATATGTTTTCTAATTTCTTGACGCCATAGATTATCTCTACAATTCTGAGGATTTGAATTTCGTATAAAAATCCAAAAACATGTTTTCCAGAGCTGTGTGTATCTCAATTCAGAAATCATGAGAATGTTTTAGAGTATGCAGTGAATAATCTATCACAGGAATCGGAAAATAAAGGAAAAAATCAACGAGAATTGAATAAATAAATTGATCAAAATATTCTAAAAGATTCCACTGTTAGCAACATTTGGAGTGGAAATTGCTGAAAATGAAAAATTGTGCGACGACGTGCACATTCACCAAAAAACATCGGGTGTCTTGTGATTTTAACTCTTTTTTTCCTTTGCTTAGAAGAATGTGACCAAAGAAATTTGAAGCTAGACGGAAAAATTAATGGAAGATAGTGAATCATAGGGATACTTTGTTCCTATAAGTATCCCCAATTAAAAAAAAGTAAATTACAAATTACAAGATCCTATAAGTAACCACAAAAACTGAAACAGTATGTTAAACAGAAAAGGACATAATTAATAAATACCCGACATCCAAAATGTTAGATAATTTGCCAAAAATTGAGTTTCCATCACTCAAATTTGACAACAAAAAAAAAAACTTAGCATTAACAGGGGCAATTCTACAAATATTGTTACACTTATCAGTTTTATTCTTGCTGTTAACAATCCTGAAAGAGCATTACATCTTACTAAACCCATCAAAAACTCGCCTCCTCGGTGGAGGGTCGTCTCAAGAAGTACCGCAAACTATTTGCAAGAACCTATTATGTTTCATAGAGCAAATTCACAATTTGGTAAAAGAATAACTAAATCGAACATATAAACTTAATTATGAGGGTGAATAACATATACAACCCTTGAGGTTTGTCCTAATTACAATTTAGTCCCACTGTTTTCAGATATTACAAAAGAACTCCCTGACAACAACTTCACTTTAATGCAAAAAACTCACGGAAATAGGCTGATTATTTGCATTTTTTGGCTACATGTTGTATAGTTTCAGGGAGTTTCTTGTAATAAAGTTAAGTGTCAGAGATTTTTTTGTAATTTCTAAAAAAAATGAGGGATTAAATCGTAATTAGGACAAACCTCAGGGGTAGTAGATGTAACTTGTCCTTATTAAAATAAGACTCCAAATTCTTCAAGGGCTTACCTGTTGAAGAGGTCTGCTTATAGCTTTACCCTTGTAGCTTACATGAAATTTTCCCTTAGCTAATAATCCCTATAAAAAACGATTAATTTTTTCAAATAATCCAATTAATACTTCTATTGCCCATTAAAACACCAAACGATATGTTAATAATTACCTCAGTATCAAACTCTCCTGATTTAACAGTAATATTTATATCATCAATGCTCTTAACAAGATCCAAGAGTAAGCCAGGACGATCGGCTGTCTCCACATAGAGCAAGCTGTAATATTGTAAAAAGACATTCAAAACCTTTAACAAGCTGGTGTTACAAAAGTAGTATTGAGGGTAATTTGGTCCAATTTATATGAAGTGAAAGGAATACAGAATTTTCTTTACCTTTGATCAGGACCGTCGTCACGGACATGGACACGAGTTGCTATATCCACATCAACCTTCATAAAAATGTGTCACTCAAGAATAAGCACATAAAATTAGTTGTGAATTACATCAACTACCCCCAAGGTTTGCGCTAATTATAATTTAGTCCTCTTTGTTTTTTGAAATTACGAAAAACTCCCTGACATTCCACTTTATTGCAAAAAAACTCCCTGAAATAGGCTATTTATTTGCATTTTTTGGCTTCATGTTGTATAGTTTGACAGAGTTTTTTGTGATGAAGTGAAATGTAAGGGAGTTTTTTGTAATTTCTGAAAATACAGGGATTTGTGTATTTAGGGAAAACCCCAGGGGTAGTGGATGTAATTCAACCTATAAGTTTAAACTTAAGTCTTCTGTATTAAATGAGTCTCATTCATTATTTCATTTTTTTTTAGCTTATTAAGCAGAATTAATGTGATAAAAGGGCTAATACCTTTTCACTTGGTGGCATTGCACCAAATGCAGTTCCCATAGCTAACTGGGCACTTGACTCCTGAAAAATTAAGTCAAACACTTCAAGAACAATGGTGAAAAAGTAACCATAAATTGTAAAAAAATTAGAAGAAAATTGAAAGACGGAGGCTGAAAAATACAGGATGATACTCGAGCAGATTGTTGATAACTGTCAAACGAATAGCCTCAAGCAACTCTGGATCATCAACTTTTCTCCCTGATGAACTGGAAAATAAATAAAAGATAATAGGACGGATAATCTTAGAGATCAATTTGCAAATTCAACAATTAGGCATCACATAAGAGATTGTTTCAAGCCCCATCATTCACATAAATGCTAATAGGACAACAGTATTCAGAGTTGCGACAAATTTTCTTCTAGTTCCGACAAAAAAAGATTAATGAACTTGAATTTTACATCCTAATTACAATTGAGTTTCCAAATATAGGAAATTGATAAACATATGTATAGGATCAAACTTACGCCTTAGTGATAGCAAACTTGTTGTGTTTTCCAGATGAGTCGAGGTAAACATTTCCCCTCACAACATTGAGTCCAATACTCTTCAGAGCATTCATCTGAAATGCAATTACCAAAGGTCACTAAATTAATGCAAAAATCGCTTTCAACCCGATTAAAGAGATGTTGTCATACTGTATCCAAGAGAGCTCCAAGGCGATCCCCAAAGGTTATTTCAACAATAGTGGCTTCAGGATCTGAATCTTGATCTATTATAACAACAGGAGTTGGAATTACATCCGTTTCTTGAGAATTTCCATCCTGCTTTGGCAATTCAAATTATTAACCATTATTCTGATTTAAATTGAAAATAAAAGAATTAATTGGAAATTGATACCTGTACAGCTGAAGACGCTTTCGGTATAAACATACGCGTGGCAGATTGTAAACTGACATAACATCAAAATAGTATTCCATAAAAGGACAGCTCATTTGTATCCATTTGTACAAATACAACCAAATCAATAGATACTTTTACTGTTAGAGACATAGATAAAGTTCTGAAAATTCTTCTATTGTATGTGCAAAGGTCCAAAAACTGAACCAAGCCAGCCATAGTTAATACTCATCATTTGGATCAGCTACAGTGCAGAAACCCATGATAGGAAACGATTAATTTTTTTTTTCTCTTGACTTAGCTAAATTAAAATCTTCAGCAAGATATTGAAATAATGAACATGAAATGAAAAGTATCTCTAATTATTCCACAAACATGCATGCACTAATTTCTTCAGCTACTATATCCAACTCAGTAACTCAACATATACAAGAGAGTGATTTTTGCATAACATGGAGCAAATCAAGATTTAGAAAAGCTCAAACCTTTGAATTTAAAAAAGGTCCTAATTCAAATACCCAATTTCAAATAACAGGTACAGCATCCCTCGAGAAGTCTCTCTCTCTCTCTCAAGCACACACACCAACGCGCATAGATATGTATTGACATTGAAAAATAAATAATTACCCCCTTTTGGAAACAATGCATGATATCTGAGCTGAACCGGAACCAAATGAGGTTATCAAAGGAGCTCCTCTAGAAATGGGTTGCCTCTCAATTGCTTTCAAGTTACTGTAGAGCCCAAAATTAATCCCTGTAGAAGCCATAGCCACAGCCATTTGAAATTGGAAAACGATTACGTTTAAAGTTCTTGATTAAGCACAAGAGGAAGGAATTGGAGCAAAATAGAAGCTCGATGAGCTGAGAAATAATGGATACAAAAGGAGATATTGGATGAGAGAAAGCAGTTGCGTTCAAGAAAAGTAGGTGAATCAGTTTTATTTGTGGTTAATGTTGTAGTTCTAGTAGTATCCGCCATTTCTTTCAGGAATCAAACACTTACCCTGTCTTGACACCGACGATATTTATATCCCACATGTTTGTATTTCTGAAAAAGGTCAAAAAAAAAAAAAGAAAAAAGATTACATAATTCTTTGTTTTCACTCTTTTGTCCCCTAAAGAAAATCTCCGGCCCAATATTTCCTACTTAAATGCCCAATAACTGTCAGTTAAGCCCATTGTACATCTCATTGCAAGTCCAAATAATAGTTAAATCTTGTCAGTAAAAAACCAGAAGAGAACCCCAAAATATAGAAGAAGAAAAAGAAAAAAAAAACAGAGTTTTGCTCAGAAATGGCGAAGTCCTGCAAAGGTCTTGCAACAGAGCTCGTGAAATGTCTTTCTGATTCAGACTGCGTTAAGGTACACGTAGGAAGTGTTTATTTACTAATCTTTCAACATGTATTTAAACGTTCAACTGGTTGGAATTCTGCCCCAAAGATCCTAAAATATGGTGGTATATCAAGATTGTAATTTTTGCCGATTTATGTCTTCCTTGGATAAGTTCTATGTTTTTTCGATGTAATTTGTAGAAGAAAAATTGGTTATTTTCAAGACAAGATTTGGGTTTTTATTCTTGCAAATTGGGATTTTTAATAATGAATTTTTTTGAATGAATGTAGGTGGAGAACCGGCCTTATAGAGATTGTGCAAAGGAGAAGAGTCCAAAAATTTCCAGCGAGTGTGTCGGATTGAGGGAAACCTATTTCAACTGCAAGAGAGGACAGGTGCATCTCTCTCTCTCTCTCTCGTATTTCATGTTTATATGTTGGGATAATTACACTCACATGCGCTGAGTTTGTCCTAATTACGCAAATATATTCCGGGTTTCAAAAATACAGAAACATATCCTGAGCACTAACTTTCGTTAGAAAATCCTAATGAAAAAGAGCATTGCACCCTGAACATGAACTGTTAGATAATCTTAACGGATAACTTTCACGTTGTGTTCCTGGTGTGCTGTTAAAAAATAAAAATAAAAATAAAATCAGGTTGTGTCTGAATGGATGTCCCTGAAATCCGTCCAATCACTCAACGGATGTAATGAAAACTCTTTGACATGGTATGTTTTGTAACTTCCCAAACCTCAAGGTATGTTTGCGTAATCAGGCTAAACCTCAAGGTATGTTTGCGTAATCAGGCTAAACCTCAAGGCATGTGAGTGTAATTATCCATTACATTTTTAACATGCTATCTAACATCCTGCTATATCTTCTATGTTGTTTCAGGTTGACATGAGAGCTCGTATTCGTGGAAACAAAGGATACTAATTCTGGGTTGAATTCGGATTAGCTATGTCTTCTCAATGATGTACCTCGTTTTCGTCTCTAATGTACAGATTTTACAAGCTGTAATTCTCAATGAAGAGATTCAAGAAATGGTTTTCCTGATAAACATGTAATATTACGTACTTCCCCAGAAATTTGTGACCTATACATTAACCAGTTCTTTTCGATACACCAATGAATCGATTAATTATTTACATTATAAATATACAACTTGCAAACCCCAAAAATAATCCATATCTATAACATCGTGGTTGTATCAGATAATTCGAGTCTCTCGCTTGATCGATTGGTGACAATAGGGTTTCCAGAATCATCCAAATGAATCACAGCAGTATCACCTTTTCTGTAATTACCAGAAAGTAGAGATTCACTCAACGGGTCTTCAATAATTTGGGTAACCGCTCTCCTGAGAGGACGAGCACCGTAACTCTTGTCATATCCGCGTTCACATATCATCTCCTTCACTGCTTCTGATACCTCTAAACTGATACCAAAAGCTATAAGCCGCTGTTTTACCTCACTCAGCATTGTATCCAATATTTCAAGCATCTGAAAACGGAAAATAGTAGATCAAGTTAAGATGGGTAAAATGGAAAATTCACAGTAATTTTGGGTCAGGGCTCGCTCGGGCTGGACTAATTTAGTAATTTGTTACACTCTGGGGTTAGTTATTTGTAATTTTGAGAGTAAGAGGGGTACAAGTTGTAGTTTTCCTATCTCAGAAGGGGAACTAAAATAAATACAAAAATTAATATAAGAATCTCAAACCTGAGGTTTCTCAAGAGGCTTGAAGACCACTATTTCATCTATTCTATTGAGTAATTCAGGGCTGAAGTAAGCTTTGAGCTCTTCAAACAGCAATGATTTCATTCCAGAATATGAAGTTGAATCATCCTCATCAAGAAAGAAACCAAATTTTCTGTATCTACCCTTAGCCATGGCTTCAGATCCCACATTGGAAGTCATTACCACCAGCGCATTCTTAAACGAAACCCTTCGACCCTATACAAACTTTAAAAATCATAATCATGTAAATAAAAAATAAAAAAAGATGACCGTTTTTATTACAACATTAAACCTGAGAATCTGTGAGGTGACCATCTTCAAACATCTGTAGGAGAATATTGAAAATATCACGGTGGGCTTTCTCAATCTCGTCTAACAGCACAACTGTAAAAGGCTGTTTTCTGATGGCTTCTGTAAGAGTGCCTCCTTCTCCATAGCCTACATAACCTGGTGGAGATCCAATTAACTTGCTGACAGAATGTCGTTCCATGTATTCACTCATGTCCAGTCTTAGCATGGCTGATTCCTACAACATTTATTTGATCAAAAGATGAAATTTGTGAGCAAATGAAAAAGGGTGGATTACGTACTGCAGCTGAGGTTTGGTTAAATTACAAAATACTCCCTCATTTTTTATTTATAACCTAAAAAATGACATTTCATTTTGAGTGTAAGATTAACAGAAAGTGGCAAATTCCTAATGGAACAGCAATCAAGTCCGGTCTGTTTTATTGATAACAAAACAAGACCTACACTTTTACAAAACTACAAATCAGTCCTGATGGTGTTTTGATCTCAAAAAACCTGAATTTAAGGCTCTCCTTCTCGGAGGGCATTTCCGAAAACTTGAATTGTTTTTAACAGAATCAAGAAGGAACTCTTAACTCAATAATTTTCTTATACACGGAATGAAATATCGGGATTTCATAATAAATGGAAATTGAGGAAGTATTTTGTAATTTCACCAAACCTTAGGGGTAGTATAGTGCAGTAGTTGCAATATTTCTTACAGAACCAAAATAGGTTGCTGCGAGAGCTTTGGCGAGTTCGGTTTTGCCTACACCGGTTGGGCCACAAAAGAGCATTGCAGCAATGGGTCTATCTGGGTCGTTTAACCCGACCCGGGATCTCTTCACAGCCCGGCAAATGGCAGAAATAGCTTCGTCTTGACCGATGACGCGTTTCTTGAGGTGTTCGTGAAGGCCCACCAGAAGCATTCTTTCATCCGATGCTAGTTTTTTAACTGGAATTCCAGTCAGGAAAGAAGCAATAGCTGCTATTTCCTCAGGTCCAATAACGGCAACCCTATTTGGATCAAAAAAGTAAAATAATATTAATAATGTTATAATTTATAAGCCTGAATCACAAGTATCTGCTGTAAGATTAGCAGATTCTTATGATTCAAGGTCAAAATTGTTCAAGAATGTGTCCGTAAAATTACTTACTCATTTTCTAAGGATGAGGATGACAAAGTATGATCAGCATTGAGTTTTCCATCCTCTTCCATCTTCCATATGTCATCATCAAATGCATAAAATTTGAATGCGCGCCACGGAAAAAAAATAATCTAAAAAATTAAAATTTGCAACTAGGTAAGGAAGAATACTGTACCTTTTCATGCATGGCCTGCACAGCTCTAATTTCCTCCCAATAATCAGAAGGTGACTTCGAAAGTATTGAAGTTTGATTTTCTTTTCTCCTCTTAGAAGCTTCCATACAAGCTCTACTTCCTGCTTCATCGATAAGATCGATAGCTTTATCAGGAAGATATCTATCTGGAATGTATCTCTCTGACAAATATACTGCAGCATTTATGGCCTCAAAAGTGTATCTACATTTGTGATACGTCTCATACTTTTCACGCAAACCCAGAAGTATCTCAACTGCATCTTCCTACAAAATGTTAAAGAAAATGTCAAGAAAATGAAAAAACTAAAAATAAAGAAATCAGGACAAGTCTGAGTAATACCTTGTTTGGTTCATCAATGAAAACGGGCTGAAATCTTCTGGCCAAGGCTTTATCCTTCTCGAAATGCACTCTGAACTCATCCATAGTCGTAGAAGCAATACACTGCCGAATTTTTTTTTTTCATTTTTATGCTTATTTGTTTTTCAGATGCAATTTTTTTTAGGGATAATGATTTTTTCCCATCAGAACTATAGCGATTTTTACACTTTACCATCTAATTTTTTTTTTCTCACAATTTGCCTCCTGAATTTCATAAATTTTTGCAATTTGTCATCTCCGATAGAAATATACCACCGGAAAATTGCATCGAATCATATAAGAAACATGAGTTCACGTTATATTGCTCTCATCAACATATCTAAAATAAACCCTCAATCAATTTTAGAAAACTTGGAGTTTTTATCACCCAATTGAATATTTAAAAATAATCTATCAAATTCGTCGTTATTCCAATTGGGTGATACAAACTCCAAGTTTTTTGAAATTGATTGAGGGTTTATTTTTGAGACATTAAAAGGGGAGTAATACAACATCGACCTATATTTCTCATATGACACGATGCAATTTTCCAGTGGAATATTTCCATCGGAGATAGAAAATTGCAAAAAATTATTTAGTTTAGGAGGCAAACTGTAAGAAAAAAAAGTTTATATGGTAAAGTGCAAAAATCTCCATAGTTCGGATGGGAAAAATCTTTGTCCCTTTTTTTATGGTGAATTCTATTTAGACCCCTTGATATTTGTCTAATTACACTTAAAACCCCTTATACTATGAGAAATTACATCTAGATCTTCTTTACTTTGACTACGTCTCACAAATTAGAACACAAAACTTTTCCCCCCTATGGAGGGTTAATTTGGGAGGTTTACTTCATAAATCTGAAGGAAAACATTAGGAAACCTAACCAAAGCAGACGGAAGGCGCAATTTGTAAGACAGAGTCATCAAACTATCCGACTCTATGTGTAATTTTCCATTGTACAGGGGATCTAAGTGTAATTAGATCAAATAGCAGGGGGTCTAGATGTAATTCATCCAATAATTTAATACATAAATTGGCACCTGTATTTCACCCCGACCAAGTGATGGCTTCAATAAATTAGCTATGTCCAAACCAGATCCCTTACCTCCTCGGCTGACTATGCCAGAACCGATAAGTGTATGAACTTCATCAATGAAGAGAATAATATTACCTGCAATTTGCCAACATAAATCTGAGCAAAAATCTGATTTTTTTTTTAATTTATTTTGCACATAGTCCTAAGAGGTCCTTACCTGATTTTTTAATCTCCTTTAATAATGTAGTAACACGTAACTCCAACTCACCCCGCTCCTTGGCACCTGCTATTAACAGGCCTACATCTAAGGACAATATGCGCTTTTTCTGTCAAGAAAATGATTTTCGTAATCAAGAATTAGCAGGCAATTTTTTTTTTACTACAAAATGGCTGGCATTACCATAAGAAAGGAGGGAACATTTCCGTCATCAATGTTTAGTGCCAATCCTTCTGCAATTGCTGTTTTCCCAACTCCAGCTTCACCGAGAAGGATTGGATTACTCTTTGTTCTTCTGCAAAGAATTTGAATAATTCTTTGGACTTCAGTTTCACGACCAATCACAGGATCAATGAGTCCTTTTCTAGCTCGGGTAGTAAGATCCACACAGAATTTTTCAATAGCTTTTTTCTCTGTTAAACACCAGTAAAACGTCATTATAACTAGTAAGAAATATTTGATGCAATATTTTTAGCCCACTCCCGCGGAAGTATATGTATAATTACACAAATATCCCCTCTTGATGTCAAATTACACATTTCTCCTCTGTTCTTATCTTGAGTTTACAGCTAATACTCTCTGACATTGTTATTATTCAAGTTTTAGTATGAGCTTGACAATTTGATCAATTTTCCATCGTCGAAACTCTAAAGGGTGTATTTGTAATTCTGAAACCAAAAAGGGAGGTTTGTGTAATTACACATAGTTAAGAGGGAGGACGGTGTAACCATAAACGATAAGACAAAAGCTGATCAAACCTTTTGTTTTTTCTTGGAATCTAGCTTGAGTGACTTTCCCAGACTTTTTGAATGCAGAGTTATCAAGTTCTCTTCCTTCTTTGGCAAGCTCCACATGAAGTCTGGCGACTGCCACAGCAGCCAAATAATTCACATTTACACCAAATCTGAAATCATTTTAGTCGAGTTCAACGATAACAGATAGCAAGATTTTAGAGAATTAAGTCATCTTCAACGTATTAGCATCAGCGAATTTGTGTGTGTGTGTGTGTGTGTGAGAGAGAGA
Source organism: Verbena officinalis (assembly GCA_958496215.1). Lineage (NCBI taxonomy): Eukaryota > Viridiplantae > Streptophyta > Magnoliopsida > Lamiales > Verbenaceae > Verbena > Verbena officinalis. The sequence goes on from OY292385.1 coordinate 8,390,102, forward strand.
GAGAGAGATTCATCAATAGGTTATACCTCTTGAGGACGCGATTAGCTTTGCCATCATCAACAGTAAACAAACCAACGGCGATATGCTCCGGAGCTATGAAATTATGCTCCATAGTCCTCGAATACTCGACTGCGGCCTCAAAAACTCGCTTGGTGCTGGCCGCAAACGGCATATTCGTCGCAGAAGTTTCCGATTGCGGCGGCCCACTCACCACATCGTCTCCATCATTCCGATTGCTCTCCCGCCACAAACTCCGCACAGCCCCTCGCGCAGCATCGATGGTGATTCCCGATCCCAGGAAGCCTCCTGGGGCACGATCCTCCGCAACGAGTCCCAGCAATAAATGCTGAGTGAGCACCATATCTTCACCCAAGGCCTTCGCTTCTTGCTGCGAAAACATCACTACTTTAACCGCCCTTTCAGTAAACTTCTCGAATATTCCAGCAACTACGGAAAATCGTTTCGGTTTAGGAAACGAGCTGGTTCTATAAACATGGCGGTGTTGGGGGAGTGACACTCCGAAATACGACGATGAGGATGAGGAAGTGCAAGCTTTGGTCCCGGTTGTAATAGAGGAAGAAGACTGAGTTCTATTTGAGGAAAAAGTGACTAAATTTGGGCTCCGGCGGTGGGTTTCACACACAGATAACCGGCGGTAATAACCGGACGTGGCGGCAAGCGGCGGAGACGGACGTGATAGTTCCATTAAACTATAAAGTTTGCAGGAAATATACAAGAAATTGCAGACTAATGTGTGTGTGAAGAACAGAGGCAGAGAAAAAAAGGAAATTATGATCAAACAATTTAAGAGTGAGATGAATGTAATGATTAATTATTCTGAAAATTGTGTTTATGTGAAAGAAAGAATTGGATAAATAAGGAGGGAGGGAAATGTTGTTTGAAAGAATAATTATATGATTTGTTTTTTTGTTTTATTTGCAAGAAAAGTGATTTATTGATATTTTCTAATCTTTACGTTAATTAAAAATAGATCAATAATATTATAAAGTAGTGATTAATACTTATATTAATTAAATTTAATTATCAAAATATTAATTCTATAAGTCAAGTTAAAATAGAGACGCTAAAGGAAGGAATCCGAATACCTTCATGTGACGATTCGAAGGAATTCCAAAAAAAACTCCAAACGAAAAGAACAATTTATTTATTATTCCCTCCAAGATATGAATTGAGAATTAAAAAGAAAAATAAATAGGGAAGAATATTACAAAAAAAAAAGTAAAAGAAAATTTTGAAAGCTAAACTGTATATTGGGCTTCTCCTTTTACTTTTGGGCCATTTCTTATGGGTTGGGCCTCGCAGATGAAAAGGCTTGATTTTGTTCATGACCCAGAGATTAGTGAATAATTTGCAAATTAGTGCTTAATAAAATGTAAATAACTTTTGTTTTGGGCATTTTTGCTATTGATTTGGGCCCGTAAATCTAAATATATCCACATTTCCCACGGCTGTTGAAACTGCCTGTGACTTTGGATATATGGAGAAATGTGATCTTGGAAGGCTGCATTAACGTAATCCGTAAACTCCAGTCCACTGAAGAAGATCTCTCTGATGTAGGACACATTATTTCTGAGATATTCGTAATTCGTTGTATGTTTAGGTCGTAATTCGTTGTATGTTTAGGTCACTTCTGAACCTTTTCTTTTCGTTTTGTTCACCGAGAGGCTAATAATATAGCCAATTATCTTACCAAAAAGGTAAGAACGTAACCTCGTCTTACATAGGTACCACGGACACGGATCATGTTATTTCAGATTTGGCTTAAATTTTAATGCAATTTAGCTTAAAAAAGCTGATTGTACATGAATGGAACTCAGATCTGCATACAAGAAATATCCAATTTAATTCATGAAAATAATATGTACCTTTCCAATATTTAGGTTAATTATTTAGTCCAAATGACAAGTCAATTTTCCTCGATCAATAATATAGGAATGAAAAGCTTTTAATTGGAGGCTAGAATTTAAAATGATTAAAACTTTATGTCACTCGGGAAACAAAGCTATTCTTATACGAAAACTTTATTACCTAATCAATCAAACTTAAAAAGCTGCAAACTTTAATCTCAGCTAGTGCAATCACTTTAGGAAATCAGCGTCGGATAAATCCAAATTAAGGCTCCAATACTTTTCTCTCTAAATGTATAAACCGCAATAAATTTTAAGAAAATTTACCAAAATAAGCAACAACAACAACTTTCAAGGAGTTTCCAGATTTCAGATTTCTACCATTAAGGAATTCTTTTTTTTTTTTTTTTTTTGAGGATATATGTATTTCGGTGAAAGAATTAATAAGCTCCTTTAAACTCAAATTTAGTGATATATTTTATTAGGGTTTTTCTTTTCCCTCAATAAAAATCGATTTTTTAGCAGAACTTAGCTAAAAATTAGTTGCAAGTTCTTCACATTTTCCAACCAACAACGTTAAACACGCTGTCGCAGAAAGTTTCTCCAAAAATGTAGAGTCAATAAAGAAAAAGAAATGATAAAAAAAAGGTTAAGTCTTTAAGCAAAGAGCTCAATATATATTAGAATGTGTGGAATTAAGCCCAACTTTTGGTTCCCACTTTTAACTCCATAAAGATAAAAGAAAGGCCTACTTAGCTTGTTTGATTTAAAATTTTAAAGTACCTTTCCTTTTAAAACCACTCATATTTCCTTTATTTTGATGCACATGGATCACTACTTTGGTGTGAAAGATTTTTATTATGATCCATTATAATTTTGGGATAATTACACTTAGTTATTTTAAAATTGGACTTACTTACGAAAACATATTATGAGGTTTCGAAAATAAATACAATATTTATTAAATTAAACTCAAGAATTATATGGCAAGTTCTCATACTAGAGGGATTGATTTGTATATACACCAAATTTCACAGTTAATATAATTAAGATTGATAGAGACAAATTAGTTTTAACACAATTGATCAACCCAACAGTTGAACCAATAATTCTTATAACTATTTTGGTCACGTTTCTTCATTTTCCTAGCTATTAATCTACTAGGATATTGGAGCTAAATGTCATTTAACATAAATTCTACAATTTTATTAATTTATTTAGTCAGCTGTATAAAATATCTTGATATTATCATAACTTTCATTCATATGCAACTTTCTTGATATTTTGGTGTAGGTTAGTAGCTCTTATAGATAGTATGATTTTCTTATACTAGTTATATATAATATATCTTGATATTATTATAACTTTCTTTCGTGCAGCTTGTATTAATATTTTAAAATCATAACCTACAAATATAATAAATTAGTAAGTTTCATAACCATTAACGGAAGTTGGAACATCCAATAATTAACTAATATAAAAATAGATAAATATAAACATTTTTAAGACTCGAAACACTTGTGTTAGCATTTTATTTTAATTTAGGAGCCTACCCTCAAACTCTATGAAATATGATGACATTAACATCATTATCTAACCTAGCTATCTAACATATACATTTTTCATTGACAGTTTGTACGTATTTTACAGAAGACAAATCAAACCTGATAATCATAACATATAATTTTAATAATTGACATGCGTATAATGAAAAATGTATAATTTTTTAATTAGTCCCTGTCAGTAAATTGCCATTCTGAGCTGCCAAATTAAATATAATCTTTAATTTATTATTAATTTTATTCCATAATTACTTAGGTATGTATCTCTTTGCTCAATTTTACAGGCCAAGATCTAACTTTAATTTGTGCTTTGATATTTTTATTATTTATCATATTTTCTTCAATTTTATTGGATTCGAACTATTATATATACTAATATACATAATCTTTAATGAAAATAATGAAGTATATTAGTGGTCTCGGAAAAATCTGTTTAGGCCTTCAAAGTTAGAAATCTGTTAGTGATTAAACAATTTCTCCAGCATTAAGTAATAAGTGTATAAATAATAATTTTGCAGTAAAGATAGTGAATTGTTTAGTTTGTTCTTCAATGGAAACTTCTCTTTGTCTGTTCCTCAAAGTTTTTTAATATTACAATTTTATTCCTTTAAATTTTGGAATATTCCTTAAAATTTTGAAGGAATCCTAACAAAAATCTTAGAATTGAATTTTTTGGATAGTTATGAAATTCTTATAGGGTGTTTTTTTGGTAGTTATGAAATTCTTATAGAGCGTAAGTGTAATATTAAGAATTTGTAGTTCAGCCAATTTTTTAAAAATTTAAATATAATTAACCCTATTTATAGAATTAAGCATAGACCGTCTCTAGACTTTGTACCAACCTATCATGCTCTATGATTTACGGACACTTCTAAAAATCCTATCTTCTCATGTTGTATCTGACACAGTGTCCGTGTCGGACACTTCTCTAGTGTAGAATATTGAAAAAAATCTATATCGTTATATCCGTGTCATGTCGTATCCGTGTCGCCGTGTTTGTATCCATGTATCCTACCCCTCTGCAAGATATTCTTCTAAAATCAATATTTTATTTCATTTCTTATTTATAGTATATGTTTAGACTTTAGATTATTTAGATTATGAAACGCGGATACATATACGGACGCAGCGATATGTATGATGACACAGATTGTTTCGATATTTTATACTAAATAAATGTTCGACATGGTATCGGACACAACACAACACGATACGATCAGAATAGAATTTTTATAGGTGTTGTTAGTGGTGATCAAATTTTATGAAATCTACACTCAAATGTGAATAATTAATAATGTTTATGTATAAATTTAAAAAGAAAAATGAAATAATTAACCCAACAATCAAATGGGCTGTATGAGTTGACAGAGATGAGAGATCAGCTTTCTGTATATGAAATTATGTATGAATACATGGCTCATTTTCCTGTTACACAAACATTAAAAAAATAAAAGATTGATGACTTGAAAAGATTATAATTACAAACCAATTATTATTAGATAGGAAAAGTCTCTCTCTCTCTATATATAAATTGTACTAAATTCACCATCTGTGAGAGACCAGCTTTTCTGCTCATTATATAGTAAAAGAAAGAAGCTCTGCAAGCAGAAGCTGCTCAAATTCATCGGAAAACCCACACATTTCTTGTTCCATTTGCTTTTACTCGATTATCAAGACTGCTTTTAACTTTTCACCACTCTAAATGAATAGCCCAGAAGTTAATCACCGCCACCGCCACTCCGACACGGAGTTGGTCACCGGCGGCGGCGGAGGAGGAGGCACATCCTTCAGCGGTCCAATAAGCGGCCCATCAAGCAAAAAAAGCGGCAGCAAAAAGAGCGCTCGCTTCACTCTTCCCGATACCGCCGCGGCGGCGGCCGACGACTACGTGGAAATCACTCTCGACGTGCGTGACGACTCGGTGGCTGTGCACAGTGTCAAGGCCGCCGGAGGCGGCGATGTGGAGGACCGTGATGTGGCCCTCCTCGCCAAAAGACTGGAAAAGAAGTCTTCGTTCGGAGCCTCACTGGCGAGAAATGCTTCCATGAAAATCAAGCACGTGTCGCACGAGCTCAAGCGTTTGGCTTCCCTAACGCAACGCCCTCGGCAAGGGCGGAGACTCGACCGGACGAAATCCGCCGCCGCGCAGGCACTCAAGGGGCTTAAGTTTATCAGCAAAACAGAGGGCGGCGCCTCCTGGGCTGTGGTGGAGAACAGGTTCGATGTGCTTACCGCCACCACTAATGGATTGTTGCCTCGTTCGCTATTTGCAGAATGCATTGGTAAAAACATACAAAAACAAATTACACACGAAATTCTTAACAAACACCACCTAATATTTTGTATGATCGTTTAAGCAATCATAATCCTCCGTTATATATCTAATGTGTGTGTGTGTGTGTGTTTATATAGGTATGGATAAGTCTAAGGAATTTGCCGGCGAGCTTTTCGACGCTCTTGGCCGGAGAAGGAATGTATCCGGTGATTCAATCACTAAAACACAGTTGAGAGAATTCTGGGACCAAATCGCCGATCAAAGTTTCGATTCTCGTCTTCAAACTTTCTTTGACATGTAAGGATAATTATGATCCTGGATGCTTGATTATATAATCATCATCTTTATCACCGATTCAAGATAAATATTGATTTAAAGATTATGATTAGTTAATCAATCCTAAATGCAGGGTCGATAAAGATTCAGATGGGATTATCACAGAGGATGAAGTCAGAGAGGTATTATACTATTCTTCTCTCTGATCCCATTTCAGATTATTTTAATCTCTAATTAAATAATCAATTTGCAGATTATTAGCTTAAGTGCTTCTGCAAATAAGCTGTCAAACATCCAGAAGCAGGCCGATGAATACGCGAGACTGATCATGGAAGAACTAGACCCCAACGAGCTCGGTTACATTATGGTATTTAATCCCAGAACTATTTACATTTGAAGAATTAATATTAAAAGTTTTTTAAGTATTTAGGACTTAATACTCATTATGTAAAACAGATTGAAAATTTGGAGACGCTTTTACTGCAAGGACCAGGCTACAGGGTTACAGGCAGGGGGGAAAGTCGTAATTTGAGTAAAATGTTGAGTGAGAAGCTTAAGCCAACACAAATTCATCCATTTCAAAGATCGTACAGAGATTTTAGGTACTTTTTGATGGATAATTGGCGGAGAGTTTGGGTGATGGCTTTGTGGATTGTAGCTATGGCTGCTCTTTTTGCTTACAAATATGTGCAGTATAAAAACAAAGCTGCTTTTGGTGTTATGAGCCATTGTGTGTGTATGGCTAAAGGCGCAGCCGAGACGTTGAAGTTAAACATGGCGTTGATTTTGTTTCCGATGTGCCGGAATACTATCACTTGGCTGAGGAACAAGACTAGATTGGGAGCTGTTGTTCCCTTTGATGACAATCTTAATTTCCACAAAGTAAGTTCGATTACCTTAATGTCGTTTTTCTTGTCTATGCCCAATGTTTCAGATCTTCTGTTCTACTTTTCAGTTCTTTAAGATTTGTCCGGATTTGGCTGGAGATTGATGAAATCACCGGAACTATACATAATACAAAAGAATTAAGATGAAAGTTCATTATTCTAACACAATTCAACAAATATTTATGCTTTTTTTTTTTTCCATGTAGATTATCGCGGTGGCAATCGCAATAGGGGTTGGAATACATGGGATTAGCCATTTAACGTGCGACTTTCCTCGTCTTCTCAATGCGAGCCCAAAGAAATACGAGCCGATGAAGCAATTCTTTGGGGATCAACCAACAAGCTACTGGCATTTCGTGAAGGAATGGGAAGGTGTGACAGGAATTGTGATGGTGATTCTAATGGCTATAGCATTCACACTCGCATCCCCATTGTTTAGAAGGAACAAAGTTAACCTACCAAAACCCTTGAACAAACTCGCCGGGTTCAACGCATTTTGGTACTCACACCACTTGTTCATCGTCGTCTATACCCTCCTCATCGTTCATGGCATCAAGCTTTACTTGAATCGTGATGAGTGGTACACGAAAACGGTTCGTATTTGTTTATATGTTTTTAAATGAGCTAACGATCCTCGGATCATATATGATGATATCAGAATTTCAATTGTCGTTGAAATTTGAAACGAAATTATTATTGCATGGATAGACGTGGATATATCTGGCGATTCCTATTGCGTTTTATGCTGGCGAAAGATTGATTCGGGCATTCAGATCCAGCATCAAGGCCGTCAAGATTCTTAAGGTAAATAGGACGGCGTGTCTGTGTCCGTGTCCGTCTCGCTATGTCCTTGTTTCATAGTCCACTATATTTCTGAATTTGTATCATGTGATTAATTATTGGAATGCAATATTCTTTGTGGATTAATTTAAGGTGGCGATGTACCCTGGAAATGTGCTAGCACTGCACATGTCAAAGCCGCAGGGATTCAAATACAGAAGTGGACAATACATTTTCGTCAACTGTGCAGCTGTTTCTCCATTCGAGTGGTGGGTGCATGTCACTTTACAAATACATATATTGCTAATAATAATAGGACAGATCAATTAACTATTTTTATCTATTATTAGAGCTGTATGATTGTTTACATTATCGTAAATTAACGGTATGATGGCATGCTTAAAAAGTTAAAAGTGCGTCACAACTTGCAATAATTTATAGGGCGGATTACACCTAGTTACTTCGAGGTTTGGTGATATTACATTTTAGTCCGATATTTTATATTATGTCGTTTTCGTTGAGATGATTAAGATTAAGTGGTCCACTTAATGCAGGCACCCTTTTTCCATTACTTCAGCACCTATGGATGATTATCTGAGTGTTCACATCCGGATTGTTGGTGACTGGACGAGACAACTGAAAGCTGTTTTTTGTAAGGTAATTAAGTTTCCTTAATTTAAATCCTCTGCCTTTATTTAAAGATAATGTTACTACCTATTATGCACGGACACTTTTAAAATTTTTATTATGCCGTGTCGTATTGTGTCGTGTCCGACATCGTGTTGGACACCATGTCGGACACTTCTCTAGTGTAAAATGTCAAAAAAATGTGTGTCGCCGTATTTATGTCGTATCGTGTCTATGTCGCCTTGTCCGTATCCCTATTTCATAGGTTATTACTCACTAGACCTTTTGTTTTTTAAATTGCTATGTTGAGTGTTGACTTGGTATGGGTTTTTTTGTAAAATCGTCAAAATTTATAAGTTATTTTGGACGCCCAACAGCTTTGTTGTATTCTTAATTGTAACGGAAAATCTTATGATTTTTCAATTGACAGCGAAAACCCTGTCTTATATAGGATTTTCAATGTTTTTGGTGTAGAATTGTAGATAAAGAGAACCACATGGTTTGGGAGTAGCTTTTTGGATGCTACTTCCATACTTCTGTACACAACAACTATTTAACAGAAGAAATTAAGAACTAAAATTCTTTTTGGGACAAAAAATGAGAGCTAAGAAGTAAGCATATAATTATAGATGGAACTTTCAAAAAGTTGTCAACTTTGATAAAACTATTGATTATTAAATTAATTGATGTGGTTGGTCATTATTGACATTCAACATGAAAATTTTGTCTTATTTTTGTGTACTTAGGAACACAACAAATGTATTTGTTAAATTATTATGGCACTAATCCTACAGTACTAATGCAAATAACGTGATAGGTTTTATCTAGCTAGGCTGTCACGCTGCTTGATATTAATTATTTGCTAATTGTTTTTGGTAAATTGTTAGGTTTGTCAGCCGCCACCAAACGGAAAAAGTGGGCTCCTCAGGGCTGACTGCTTACAAGGAGAAAACAATCCCGAGTAAGTCAACATCATATATAGAGCTGCCAGCTTAAATATATTCTTGCATTATAATATCTTGAATGTTGACCATTCAATCAATAAATCCAAAAAGAACTGCTAAAAATTGATGAGGCCATAATAGTGGAGAAAACTCGCTAATCCTAGCCCCATTTTGCCTCTAAATATATAAAATTCTGGCCTAAATCTCACTCAGTCAAATCAATAATAATTATGTGTCATGTCACATTGTTGTGTCATTGAGATATAGTTTAGCCGTTAGCGAGATTCACCACTCATATACTTGCATAATTGGCAGGATTTGAGCCAACAGTCCAACACTGATATTTTACATGGCGAATTACATCTATTACTAGCTTTTTATCCCCTGCATTGCACGGAAAAATTTAATTATAAAATATACATTATTAAATAAATAGAATCATATTTTTTTTATATAATTATTAACAATACATTAAAAATTATTAATTCAGAATTTGAAGCACATACACCAAAGTATTTCATTTTATAAAATAATCAGGAATTATGTATATAAAAAACTCATTTTAAATATATAAAAATAGTAATATGATTTTTTTATGACGAAATACAAATTTTATAATTGTAATAGAGAGAATATATATTTATATATATATAGAAGGAATATCATGAATGTTATATAAATATTAAAATAACAATTATAATACAAAAAATATTTAATAATAGACCATATAAATATTGATTGGAATCTCTTTATCTTTTTGGTCAAAAAAAGAACTAATTATTATACTTGATATTATCTTTTTTGTTAAATAATTTGTTATTATTTCATTATTAATTAATGATAATATTTTTTTCATTATTGAAATGTTTTTTATAGTATGAAAATATTAATATTTCAGATATAATAATTTAATAAATATATTTATATTAAAATAAAATATAACTTTGCCACCCAAAATGAACATGAGATATGTGTATTTGGAATTTTTATGCAAACAAATCAATTATTTATTTATTTTATATTATTAATATAATAATAAAACTTAATTAAACTTATATAATAAAATATTCTTCCTTATTTTAGTTAGATAAATTTCATTTGAATCCACTATATATGCACCAAAAAAAATAAAATTGAATCCACTATGTCAAAAATATTTGATAGGAATTAAAATATTAAATATAATTTTTTTAACAGATTTATGGAATACATTATTTTATCTTTATTTATATTAACGAATATTCAATGCAATATAGATAACTCTAAAGCTTATTAAAATTTATTTTAAATTATTTTTAAAAAAATAAATTTTAATATTTATAAATTAGTTATATAGTTCTATAATTAAGTGGGAGTTATAAATTTTTAATATAAACAAAAATATGGAATAGCAATAAATACTTATGTAAGTTATAAAAATAATAATTAATGAAATTAATTATAGAAACAATCTACATGGCACAATGGATCAATTCTAACTAATCCACTTCATTGCCACATAAACATATTTCCTAAAACATTCCACTAACTCATTTTCATATATATGTATATGATTTCTAAGGTTTTCCTAATTACAGTTTTGTTTCTCTACTTTTAGAAATTACAAAAGGTTCTCAGACATTTCACTTACTACAAAAAGAACCCTTAAACTTTATCACATGAAGCCAAAAAATAAAAATAATCAACCTATTTTAGGGGAATTTTTCTGCATTAAAATGAAATGTGAAGGAGTTTTTTTTGTAATTTTTGAAAATAAAGGGACTAAATTGTAATTAGGAAAAATTTTAGAAGTAGTAAATGCAATTCTCCTTATTTACATATACACAAAATGACTAAGAGTACATAATTTGAAACATTTAGTACATATATAGAAACAAACAATCCATATTCCACTACAAATATGAATCATGACAACTTTATATGCCAAATTTCACAGCTTCCCCAGAGTGTTGATAGATGGTCCATACGGAGCACCAACGCAAGACTACAAGGACTACGACGTGGTGCTACTAGTTGGCCTCGGCATCGGCGCGACGCCGATGATCAGCGTCGTAAAGGACATCGTCAACAACATGAAGGCAATGGAGGGAGGAGAGAATGCCTTAGAGGAGGGAGACGGAAGCGGGCCCCACCCTTCAGCGCCCTCGCGGAAGGGGGGATCAAGTGGTGGCAAGCACGACTTTAGGACGACTAGGGCGTATTTCTATTGGGTGACAAGAGAGCAAGGCTCCTTTGATTGGTTTAAGGGAGTGATGAACGAGGTGGCTGAGATGGATCACAATAGAGTGATAGAAATGCACAATTACTGCACTAGTGTCTATGAAGAAGGAGATGCCCGTTCTGCTCTTATTGCCATGCTTCAATCGATTAATCACGCTAAGAATGGAGTGGATATTGTGTCTGGGACTAGGGTTAAGTCACACTTTGCTAAGCCTAATTGGAGGGATGTTTACAAAAGAATTGCACTAAATCATCCCGATGCTACAGTTGGTAAGTTTCTCTAAATCGAAACCATTACCATTTACCACCCTACTATGACGTTTTTAACTAGTTTCATCATACTCAATTTGAAAAGTTTAGTCCCTATTGAATTCAATCATATAATTAGTTATAATATAAAAATAATTATACTTAGATTCCCTAAGGTTTTGCCTAATTACACAAATAGATCTTGAGGTTTGAAAAATTATAGAAACATACCATATTAAAAAAAATTATTATATCTGCTAAGTGGTTGGCGATGGACAGATTTCAAGGACATTCATCCCATAAATCCGATTTTATTTTTATTTTTATTTTTTTAATTGAAAAATCATAAAGATATATTAAGGTTCTAATTGTTGTTAGAGTTCAAAATATATTGTGTAATTTTTCAAACTTCAAGCTATGTTTGTGTAACTAGGTCAAACCTCGGTACATGTGAATGTAACTAGGATATGTATGAGTCGATACAGAACATTTTGCAGACATGCATATGAAGAGCTAGTTTACTTACTTAGATTATGATAGATAGGTTACATAATAAGTCATAAAACATGTTTACTTAGATTTGCTTGGGGACTTGTGCAAGGAGGTGGGTCTTAGATTAATTGGGTTATCACTATGGATAATATTATAGTGAAAAAGTAGTAGCTATTTTATTTATTCATAAGCAATGTAAATAAACGTTAGATTAATTAAATTATAAATTGTTAATAAATTCATAACTAATCTATGAGTATAGAAGCCTAAGGAAGTAAACTAGCTCAAAGTGAATAAATCTAAGAAAATATTTCACCTAACACTCTAAAAGGGTGAATTATTAATGTCTAACTTTATCTTTCCATACGCGGTTATTAGCGGTCAAGTTTATACAAAATGTAGTGCATAAATACATCTCAATACGTGTGACAGCTAAGTTATGTTTTCATTATTTCAACCTTATCCATTCTGTCCCCATGTCATGATACCATTTTATAATCTGAATAGTACTTCTTATCATTTAACCAAATTAAAGGTTAAAAAGAGACATGTGGAGTTGGTAACAATGCTTTTTGGTTGAGGATGATACATACCTTTGAAATCATGGTTACTTGTCCAGAAAAGAAACTAATTTAATTGGCGGGCACGTGCAGGAGTGTTTTACTGTGGGGCACCACCACCAGTCAAGGAGTTAAGACAGCTGGCTTCAGATTTCACCCACAGAACCTCCACCAAATTTGAATTCCATAAAGAAAACTTTTGAGAATAATTAGAGGGTTTTTCCTGAGAAATCCAATGGATTAGTGGAGAAGGTATGGCAGACAGTACGGAGAGATTGTTGTTGCCTGATTAAATTAAGTTGATCACAGTTGGATGAACCAACCAACCAAACCAACCAACCCACCCACCACCAATGGAGGACAAAATCTTCAAATAATACAAGTTATTATTTTTTCGGAAGTATATATATATATTATATACAAGTAGAGGCGATTTTCCAGGAGTGACCTCATAAGAGAACAGCCTTTTAATCAGCAAACCTAGTTTGTGGGGTCCAATTTGAAATTTTCTTTTCTTTTGGTTCTCTCTGTGATTTCATAGAAGGTAATGATCGATCATGGTGAAGTAATGGGTGGAATAAGTCCCCTAACTGTACTGTAGTTTACATATTTACCCCAATAAATGTATATATATGTTTGTAAATTGGCTTATATCTTTGTTTCTAATAATGAGCAATATGCCTTTTCACATATATATCTAGGTCTGCTAAGATCTCACAATCACAATTGATCTTGTTCAAATGGGTCGCATGCATGTGGAGTCCATATTCATTTTCAACTTTCAAGGATCACGTACATTGTTCTCTTCAACTATTTCAGTCATTCTTCAAGAAAAAAAAAACTATTTCAGTAATAGAAACATATCTATTTCAGATTCCACTATTTTCTCCACATCTGTCCTACTATCATATCATCGCATCAGTAAGTTGATTCTAATCTATCTATCTATCAGTAAGTTGATTATAAAAGTGTGAATGTTTTAAGATGTTTCTTTCCTATTGTGAATGGACTAAAATACCCTTAGCTAATAATTCATTCACTTCAGTTAATAATATTAATATGTTATTACTGAATTTAATTAGTTATTTTAAAAAAAGTGAATTAATGATTCTCAACTAATTAGTTTTTAACTCTACACAACTCTTCTTCTTCCAATTCAATTGAGTTATTAATTTGAGTCTCTAACTCAACTCAACTATTCATCTTCTATGTTATTAATACTCCTTTGTACTATACTTAAGTTTTGGTTGAAATATAAATCACTAATAAATGGAGAGAAAATTGGAAGATAAGGATTAAAATTATGAGAAAATATTTTGATTCAAAGTGAAAAAATAAGAGGCAAGACATTAACAAAAAAAAATGGGACGACTACGTGGCTCTTGCTAGTTAATATAAATATACATGGGACTCCTAAGTCACTCAAAAACCAAAACAATAAACAAATCAAGAAGATAGAAACAGGGGTAGTTCTAGGCTTCTAGCGTGGACCTACTCGGATGGGTTAAAAAAAGTATCAAAATAGTAATCTTTCGAAACTGTGTTCATCCAAAGAAGTTGAAATAGGATATTCTTCTAACTAGTATTAAATTCCCCAACACAAAACCCAAACAAGATATAGTGGCTTTCAAAGTGTAGGTAAAATTGCTATATCATGAGAATTTGTGAAACTTTTTGCACAGAAATTCAACGAACAGGTACCCAGACACAATACCAGATTTCTAGAGCACATAAACGTGTTCAGTGTATTACAGCATAAACAAGAAACTGTGGGAATGAGGTACGTTGTTGGACAAGAAAAGCGAAACACGTACACACGGTAGTGGTCCAACCATTGGGATTTGACCCAGTGACCACCAGATATTACTTCAGATGTTGAGGTTTGGGTTCGACTCCTTTGCAATGACAAGGATCAAATTTTAAAAAAAAACACAGTAGTGGTCCGATTCCTACACTATATTTATGGCCTATAGGTCAACTTGTCAAGCATTGGTCGTGTACTATGAACACACACATTTATCATGATTCTTAAGTGAAGTCAAATAGCTGTTAGGTAATTGGTAATTATTAGTGTGAAAATTTCTCTTTTACTGCAAATCAAACTTAAACCGATGCCATATTAACTATTATTAGCATGTGCAAAGTCAACGTACGTGGACATAAAAATGCACTTATTGGGCATGCAGATAATATTCACAGTAAGTAAGAGAGGACGAATCTTACAGTATCCAATAACGTGATGGGCTTGCATTGCTATCTCTTTCTTTTGATCCTTTGGAAACTGGGCTTTATTGGTACTTGGCTTAATATCAGTCCTTGATCCGTAGCTTCACCGGGCCTGTAAGGTATCAGTGGCTTCTTTGCTGGTACACATGCATCAGCAGAGATTGTTGGTGAAGCTGCTTTTCTTTTTAGCTGTCTGGGAACTTCGAGTCTCTCAAGGATTCTAGATGTTTTTTCATCTATTTGTTTGTTAATTTGTGATGGCGAGATGATGCGATGATCGATCTTTGAGGTGGAAATGCATGTTGGTGATGAAGGGATGCCCTTGAGTTCAGTGACAATAAGTTTTTCCCATTCTTCTGCAATACTGGGGGCGGTTTTCTTTTCATGTGGCTTAGTATGCAATTCTGTATGCTCATCTTTTGTTACAATTGTGTTTCTGGGCTGCTTTGGTTGAACCTCGGCATTTTGTTGGTTGGTGTCTGATTCTGTGATGTTTTCTTTGCTTCTAGGAGGTATTGCACTAGAATGGCAAAATTGTTAGTAATTAAGGCTTGGTAAGCTGTAAGAATTAGAAACATAACAACAGTATATCTGAGATTAGAAACCTATAGCATGTGGAAACATGATGTACTCATCCTCTTGCTACATTATCATTTCAATCTAACTGTTAGCAAATCCTATACGCTCCGAAAATTTTCCAGCATGCCTCAAATAATAATAGAGAGATGAATAAAGTTCCTAAGTTTTGAGGAGATGGCTGGAAATGGGAAGCTTAAAGCCTTAAAACAGTAATTCACTGAAACCACATTTAAGAAAGAGATTGTGCTCAGAGAAACTCAATACAAGAGTACAAGATAGTTTACCCAAATTGCAGGCTCTCTTTAACAAGCAAGTTCAGTTTTTTATGTAAACCCCTCTCATGCTGGAGAGGATTGTAGTCACTTACGTCAATCTGGGAAAAATGATTTGCAGTTTATTATTTCTGTGAAATAAACAAAATGGTGATTCTTCGTAGAGACTTAAATGAATTATCATCTTAGACCATAGGCTAATGAGGGTAATAAGTAAAATTAAAAGGAACATAGTAACTGTATGAGTTGAACCTTTAGCAAAGAGGCATGAACTGTATTTTCGATCTCAGCAACAACAGAACTAATGAGTTGGCTGATGTCAGGGATAGGCAACAACTCCTCTGCTGCTAAAAGCCTCTGCAATTTACATAATTTAACACAGGTATTCTTTAGGAGTACAGAAAGGAAGAAACTAGAGAAAAGAAATTTTGAACTTACTCAGGTGGATTGATTAATAAATGTCAAGCAATAGAGAGAATGAGCGAGAAGGGTCAAGGGAATAAGGAATTACCCGGAGAAGCATTAGCCGTTTATCTGAAGGTAAAAGAATATAATAGCATGGAAATGAAGATCCTCTTGCAGTTTCAATGTTACAAGTTGAAGAGCAAACCAAACCCTGATCGAGGGAATTTAGAACACTGCATACCACTTGAAAGACTGCAATCCAGATTATAAGTGAGAGGTAAAATCAGTGCCAAGATGACAATAGTCAAAACTATCACTAGAATACTGACAAACATAACATCCATACAAGAATAAGAGAGCCGTCCACATACCTTGACCATTTAGCTCTGATTTTTCTCTGTCATCTGAATCATGAGGAGTAACAAAGTAGGTACCACCTGTTATTAGCCCTGTCCAGACAAATGAAAGCATTATCAGAAACATTCAGATATTAACATCAAAGAAAAATATCAATGGATCTAAAGGCCTTCAAAGAATTCAGGGACTTCAAATGACGAAATAAAATACTACGAAAAGAAACATGTACCTTCACTTAGTGATCCTAAGTTGGTTCTTCTAATTATATTGAAGTCAATAGGTGATGAAACTTGCTTCAGCTTTGGGCTGTCCTGGAAAGAGGGCATGTGCAGTATTGTATGTTCACCAACCCTGACAGAGTTCTCAATTATATCTAAAGGTCCGAGATCACAATTGGTTACTGGACACGAAGCAGAACTCTTGGTCTGTTTCATATTTGAGTGGTCCAACGGAATGCCATGACATGTGCATGTCTGCTTAGATAGAACATTATAATGACAAAGCTGAATTTCATATTTTTTAATGATGCAAACTTAGTCCAAAGAAAAAGAAGTTTAAGTCATTGCAAACCTAATCCAAATTTATAGAAATAAATAAACATGTTTATAAACATATATGTGCATGTATATGAATGCACATAATTGACTAGCAGTTGAGAATATGTATTCTATCCCGGAACTGTGTATATGATCCAAGGCTTCTCACAAAGAATGGGTAAAGTACCAGAATCACCTAAGTTCTCATTCTACATTTGCCTCAACGAAATATACAGATGTACCTGACAAGAAACGAACTCATCAACTAAGGGATTGAAACATGTGCACAAGTTGCAAGATATCTGGCTCAGGGAGCTTATTAAGTTGTTCTTGAAGACGAAACGAGCTTCTAGTGGTTCTTCCTTGTCATCCCTTATTTCCTGAAGCCATTTTTTTGAGAGACCACACAATACCTGTAGATCTGAAAATTAATTTTGATAAACATTAAAACTCAGACCTCAAATACAATCTTGTGACAAGCATTAGTATCAGACACAGAGAGCACTCTGACTTTACCCAAGACAAATTAACATTCAGTTTCCTGTGGCTAGTCAGATTAAATAAACAACACTAAACCAGTTTTCTCTTCATTCCCTGAAAATTTATCATTATTATTTTCCAAGGGATCCATAATTTATGATGCGCAGACATACATATTAATCATAAAATTTAGAATGTTTTAGACTTTTTGTGACTTGTGACAAGTTTCAAACCTTAATTGTACACGACTAGCTTATGTAAGATGGCTTTTTGTTTTCACTATATCTGAAACATGGAGTGGTACCCAATATATATTTACTGTGCTTACCTGGAAGACAGCTCTGAAATGAACAGTTTTTTAGAGAACCAATCTGTGTTCGGAAGTGGTTGATATTCTCACTTATATCACGAAGGTGACTTGATGGTTGCTCCAACAAAATAAATTCCACTGAGACACAATTGTCAGCTGCATCCTGGGAAGAAACCAAAATATTTATATTTGACAAGTATGAAAAGTGATTAATAACGTCGGGAGTATTGATTATTGAACGGAAAGGTCGGATGCTCTCACCTTCAAGGCCTTCATTGTCGCAGAATCCACAGTACCAACAAGAGAAGAACTTATCGAAATCACCTTTTTTGCAACATTCTTATCCTGAGCTCCCCATGAATACACTAGTTTCTCACTTAGAACATCTGCCATCTTAAGGTCTGCAACAGCTCATAAGAAATACAACTAACTGACAGATCAGAAATGTCAAAATTATTAGCTTTCATACTGTAGTTACATGTGATTATCATTAGTGGATTAACACAAAAGATATTACCCTTACATAGAGCTCCAGAATCAGTGGATTCAGGTGAGAAAGCATCAGTGGGCAAATTGTTCAGAGCATGGTGAAAGTCACGCAGACTGAAGTTTCCATGGGGTTTATATGCAATCTTCAGCTGTTACAATAAAATTTCCCATGTCTTAATTTGTATCATTTAATCTTAAAGCCAATTACACAGAGGACAAAACAAGACAAAATGTTAAACTGAATGATTTGACATGCAGAAATGTCAAAGAGTAATACGTCACACATCAATTCAACTTTTTAACTCAAATAACTCCATGATGCATGCAGTCCTGAATTTTTGTGAAGCACATAGAAAGCTTGTAACAATCCTGGG
Source organism: Verbena officinalis (assembly GCA_958496215.1). Taxonomy (NCBI): domain Eukaryota; kingdom Viridiplantae; phylum Streptophyta; class Magnoliopsida; order Lamiales; family Verbenaceae; genus Verbena; species Verbena officinalis. The sequence continues at coordinate 8,408,870 of OY292385.1, forward strand.
ACAAATTTGATATACACATTAACAAGAAGCAGAAAGTACCACATTTTTCACACTAAGTAGTTCATTAATGCCTGGCCAAATATAGCATTCACATGTTAAGATGCATTTTTTGCTTTCCCACAACCTCCTGACATTAAATATGATTTAGCTCAAATATCGAAAAATATTGGAGTAACGCTGCTCGCAATGGATAACAGAAGAATCTTAAAGTTTACACCACTAGAGTTTGCACTAACGAAAACGAGAAACAGCATCAGAAAAACTATGTCAAAACTCAAAAGAGATTAAGATAGGTGAAATTATTGAGCTGAAATACCTCATCGAAACCAGAAATTCGATTCCGCACGACATAGGAAAGTCCAATACGATCACGAAGAGGCTTCGAATTCGGTTGACCTCCACTGAAACTCTTGGGACATGAAACGGCGTAGTAATTTGCAAGCTGCAATAATGACTGGAATAATCGATAAAAACAACTGAAAATTTTAATAAATCCAAAATTTGATTTACGCAATAACTTCCGATTCATCTGAGATTTAAATTGAAATAAACTAAAACATAAGATCGTGAGAAGGAGTTTCACAAGGCAATCAACGAAACTGATATCTTCGAGTAAAATTTGCGAATACCTATATAGGTGTGACCGTATGAGTATATGTACCTGCTTCAAATCTCGAAGAACTATAGGCGATAAGCTTCGCAAATCCAATACGAAGCAAAGCAGCGCCATGTTTCTCTTTTCCTTTTGGCTTTATGAATTTCTACTTTCACAGAAAGAACACGAAAGTGATCTTCTCCATTTTCTATATATATATATATATGCCCCAAGTTTTGGCGCGCTTTACTGTACCCAAATTGCCCGTTGTACCAAAAAGAAAAATTATAGAGTTAATTAGGAAATTAACAACTTAATTTGGGAAATATATCATTAATTTATTTAGAATTTTATATTAAACGACAGCTTGAAATAATTTCTCAATTAAATGAATAATTATTTTGGTACAAAGGCAAATGACTATAATCATACAAATAATTGATGGCATAAACTTTGTATGATCACCTTGAAGCTAGTCATTAATAAATCTATCGATATTCCGAAAATACTCCATTTAGAACTTTAATTGGGGATTGTTTGAGGGTATTTTCGAAAAAACAACAAAATTAAGAGATAAATAACTTGTAATAAGCAAAGATTTTAGATCAAAAGATGAATAAATAATATGCCCACTCATAACCTACCAAATTATAATTAGACTCTCACAAGCATACATACATGAATTAATGTTGAAGACTGAACAGAAGGAAAAGATTGTCTACAATAATCAATCAATCCTACACCCCAAACAAATCCACACTACTAATCCCATCCAAATCCCTCATAGCATGCTCCTTCAACTTCTTCATCATCTCACCACCATCAATCCCAAACATGGCACCAGCGATGCTAGCCAGCCCGGGATTCTGGCTATTCAGAAACGAAAAAACCGTTGCACGATCAAAACCGGCATTAAAGCAGAAATGCAGAAGCCCTTTCGGGAACACAAACACCTCACCCTCGTTCAACCTTTTCTGAAAAACCTGATTATTCGAGTCAACAAATCCAACCACCACGACACCAGCTCTAACAAAGATAATCTCAGAGGCACGCGGATGAGCATGTGGCATCACCATGCCGTCTTCCTCAATGTCGGTTCGGGCTGCAGAAAGGCCCAGGGTGTTCAGTCCCGGAAATTCCAAAGCTGTGGCTATGTTCATGGACGAGCGATAGAAATTGTCCGTATCGCCCTTTTGGTTCAGCATAGTGGACTTGAAATCTGAGGCGTTGATTGTCGAAGGGTCCTTGCATGGATAGCCGTTGATGAAGATCTTCTGATGGGAAGTGTCGGTTGGGCAGACATCGAAGAGGTTATCGCCGTCTCCTGCAGTGGTGAAAGTCCAGAGACATGTTAGGAAGGCTGAGAATGTGATTAACTTGATGTTTTTCATTGTTTTGGGGTTAAGTGTAATTTCTTTTTGGTGTTTTGAGTTTTTTTACATGGGGGAGTATATATTGGATTTGGGACAAGGTTTTGCAGCATGTGGAAGTAAAATAGTGTCAATCTTGGAGTTCACTTCACTTCACTTGAAATAATATTGTATATTGGAGGTTGCTTATGGTGTAAAAAGTGGAATTGCTTAAAAGAAAGTTGGCCCACACTTATCTGTAATTTATGAGATGATCATGGAATCCAAATGATGATTTCCCACTTCTTGTTTCAGGTATAGCCAGAGTAGTGAGTGCTGTTTCTTTGCCATCTAGAAACAACAGAGAAAGTTGACCATTACAGACACAAAACACTATTAGATACCCTCCATAATTGTTATATGTGAAATAAAGAATGATTACGAAAAAACCCTCGAGTTAGGTTTAAATTCGCAAACACAACTGAGACCTTGAACCCGACGAGTACCCCTGAGTTTTTATGCAGTTTACATTCACACCTTGAGACATTACGAAACTTACCCTGAGGGTTTGCAAAAACATTACGTATACACTCCCCTAAAACTAATGGAAAATTGTCAACTTTCATTGACTCCGGGGATATTTGTAACATTTCAAGATTTCAGTGGCATTTGTGAATGTTTTGCAAACCTCAGCAGACTATTCGTAAATGAACCTTGAAATAAAGAACCAAGGGTAGAAATGAGAAAAGAGAAGAAAAGGTATTTTGAATTGAAAATGGCATCACCTGTGTGAAAAAGGCAAATTGATGCCACAATTTGCTGCAAAGTTGCAGAGTCTTCATTGCACGCCAAGCAAAACAAGGTACACTTTGATATCCGTACAGAAAGATAAGCTTCAAGATTATCTCAAGATTCTCTTTTTAATCCATCTTAATCACGGGTTTATTAATGTAAATCAGATTCAACATTACAGTATACAAAACATATGATTCCCAAGAAGGTAAAACACTGCTTCCTCTCTGGTCTTTTACCACAATGTTCAACACAAAAAACAGTGCGAAAATTTTTGAAAAATCTAAAAGAAGGAGCATCATGAAGTTGGAATTTTTTTCTGACCATAATCACTTAAAAGGCCTTGCTGATTGAGATTGACTTTATTCAAGTCGAACCATTTTCAGTAGAAATCTGATCTTTCCCAAAAAACTCCAAAGAAAAATCAGGACCACAGTCTTCCAGAGTGGCAAGTATATCAGAAATGAACTTTATCAAAGAACAGAGACCACCCAAGAAGTTATGGTCAATAATACCCTCCCCATCAAAAACATGTGCAAAATCGATAAGCTTGATCTCAGCGCGTGGGCACTTTCCAGCTACTACGAGCTCCTTTTCAAACATCATCAGAATCGAACAAGAATAGAAATGATAAACAGTCTGATCCTCAAACCATGACTTCAGCTCCAATAACTGTGATAAGATACCATTGGGACCACCATAAACAACAGAAGCAAAAGCACAATCCAATTTCTCAGTAGAAACAAACTTCTTCAGAAGTAAATTAACTTCATCAGCTGAAAGACACTGAATGGTCCTCTTTGCCGGCTTAAAAAATCCCTTTTCTTTACTTTCATAGATTTGCAACCCTGATAGCCTGAATCCTAAAGGAAGACTTGAAGTTACTCTATCTTTCTTCAAGCACTTTTGAATGTATTCCTCTGGTTCTTGTGGGGCCCAAGTTCTTGAACCGATTTTTATGTCCATTATTGATGGATTGATTCTACCATAATTGAGATCAAGTAGAACAAGATGTTGTTGCAAGCCAGATCCATCAGATGCTTCAACAAGCTGAGTACCATAAAATTCTGGGAAATATTTTCGGATTTGGTGTGGAATTTTGGTATTAGAAGAAAATGATGTGTAAAAGGAAACCTCATTAGAACCACGTTTGTTTCCTTGAAGAGGCTTGTAGAATCGGCCCGAATCATCAATAACTGGCCCAATATTTCCATTACTGGCTTTGTGACCTGCAACCTGATGATCTGGTACTTTCAGCATAACTGCTTTTTTTGTTTTGAGCCTATCAAAACCTCCAATGCCTCAATTTAAAGGATATTCCTGAAAAGGATGTAGAGAGCAAACCATAGGGAAAGATACACAAATAGTAACCAGAGGTCCAGAAGTGACGAAATGGTAGTTCCCTGAGATATATTCTTATGTCCACACTTTTAACAGCACAAGGAATAAATAAGATGCTTTACAAAGCTTGATACTTTACATCCCAAAAAACAACCACACAAAGACTTAAAATAAGATGGGGGCCAGCTTCTACAAGTTGAAAACAGAATTTGCTTTTCAAGAGAATCATGAAACCAAACAGAACTTTATTGATAAGTGCTTTTTGGGTCCAGGTACTCCTAATTTAACTCCATTTATCTGGTACTACTACGCCTAAAAGTGAAGGAGTTAACATTTTCCTCGTTTGACTAGTCATACTCATACGAGCATCATTCAAGTAGAGTATTAGACCAGAAATGTCAGACCAGACACATTTATAAACTTGAGATTTTTGTCCCTCCACACCAAATTTAATGCAGAGCTCCCTCTCTGGGATTTCTGCAAGCTATGTCCTATTTCCCAACTTAGCAATTTTTCCATTGTTAACCAAAAATACCCAAATTTGGATAAAGGGATCATCATATAAATCACTTCAGAAAGTCATATCTATTTATTGATTAATCCACAGCTGCTTAGTAGTGTCTTAAGATATAAACAAGAAATACATTCAGGGTAAACTTATTAACTTAGTCACAGTATTCTACTCGTATCTTCTTCACTTTTTTGACACCATTCTTTCAAAGCCCTTCATTCCACTTTTTTGCTTCCAATTATAATTTTGCACTTAATTCAGAGTCGAACAAAAACCATCTAATCTTATATTATAAACTCTCAAAATCTTTATCGAACATCATAAAAAAGCGATTTCCCTGTTAAATCGGTAACACACGGATAGGCCCATAAATCAGAAACATCTACTCGATCCAACAGAACAAAAATCAGACTCAAAACAAACAGAAAGCCAGCCGCGAATATGCTAATATAGCAGCTGGGGACTACATGCATTCCTTTCTGGTGAGTAATTAAAGGAGCAAAGAAAGAAAAGCAACGTCAAGATTCTACCTTTTTCCGCTTCGCAATTTGTGGGCACTCTCGTCTATATTTTTGTGGGTGAAAGGAATAAATATGGATTTGATTCTATTCTATCATGGAGAAAAGGCGGATGGGTTTTTGGTATTTTATAATTTGATCTTTAAATTCTGGGGAAAATACACGTTACACTTTTTTTCCTTGTCATGTATGTCACGTAATATGTCCTTGTCGCCAGGATTTCAATTTAAGAGGACAAAAATGAAAATAAAAATTTGTCATCATTTTAGGAGGGTGAAATTACAAAATATTTAAATTTTGTGAATAAAATTAATAAATTATAATATTTTTCAAATAAAATTTATATAGAACAAAAAAAAATTAGGGGGCGGCTGCCCCCTTACTACCTCCGTTATTGCTTGTCGGAGTTTTTTTTTTTGTTATGAGAGGGAGTTAAAGCTCGTATCTCGGATACAAGAATGTCCAAAACCTCGACAGATAGTTTGAACCAAATCTTACAGAAATTATTAATTATATGCCCTAACTTAGCTAAAATATTCGCACAAGCATTGCCTTCTCTTCTAGAGTGCTAAAAACAGGCATCCCATTGGTTGTGTAAAAGGGTCCGGCAATCTCTAATGATGTACTTGTCGGAATTTGTTATAACTGTTGAGACTAAGCGTTCTTCAAGATTAGTTATTGAAATCTTAATAAAGTCAAAAGTTCTTAATAAATTTGCTAATCTCAACAAAATCGTAAATTTTAAATATATAGCATAATTCGATATATTGTAAATTTTGTCCCCAAAACAAGATTTTAGCAATTTTTCAACAATGTGTGTACAAATATATAGAATATCAATCTTTTTGGAGGAAATTCGAGAGATTTTAAAGATTATAAAAAAAATCTTGCAAACTCCTATATATTTCTTGTAGACCTCTTTCCCAATTATCTTGATAACACAAAGATATAATTTTAGTAAATTAGTAATCCATAGATGATACACCTAAATGTAGATAGTGTCAATAAATCATACTTTGTAATATAATTAAACTTCTAATTATTATTCATATTTATCTAAAAAATTAAAGATTTTATGCAAGATATGTGGGTAACCATATTTTCATAGTACAAATAGGGCCAAGTTACGAACAAAAATTTAGGGATTTTTGTGCAATAACTTAGAAAATATGAAATTTTTTAAGTGTGTGAATTCATAAACTGGCAAATCAATTCATTTGAAAGAGTTGGGTCTATTATGTATATTTTACTAGTGAATAATAACTCACGAGAGCATTCTAAGAAAGTATAAAGATGAGTTGGGTCGGTTTAAATATTGAAGCTTGACTCAAGTTTGAATTTTGACTTGTACTCGAACTTGTTAAGTTTTGTTGTCTTTATAAAGTGAGTTAGTCCAAATTATATATTTACGACTCCATGAACCATCTTATAGATTTTTTTTTTTTTCTTTTTATGCTTTATGACTTAGTAATAATATAGCTAAATATACATGCCAATCAAACCCATATTCGAATAGGTTAAATGTTCAACAATAAATAAATTGAGGTTGGCCTCGATATTTTTAGATGAATTTGAATTTGAGCTTAAAATTTGTAAGTCGACAACTTCAAGCCGATCTTAATTTTTTTTAGATGAATTTGCGTTCGTTTTTTTTTTTAATCTCGACTCACATATACTTCTATGTCTAACACTTGACGTATTTTCGACTCGACCCATATAGATGAAGATCATAATCAAAAAAAAATTAAAAAATTACTTGACATATTTTAATATTTATAAAAAACTTAATTAATCACTTAAGTTGGTTATATTGTTTACCCTTTCTGAACTTCTAATTTTGAATTATAACAACCTTTTTACTTTATTGTTAATCTATTATATTATTACGTACAACCATGTCAAAATGTATTATCATATTTTATATTCATTTGTACCACCAATTAAAAAAATTACCCACTTCCCATTTTGATCTTGTCTCATTTTAAATTACTCAAACTATTATTTTGTTCAAGTAAATAATTTTCAGCATTTATATTTAATTGTGATGCACGAGTACAAATATACGATAAAAATACGTGACGACATGAATACAATAATATAATATATTTTTTAAATTTTTTATCACTAAACAAGTATTCGATACAGTACCCGACACAATACTGTACAATAGTTTTTTAAAAATATCCTTGGATCATAGATGATTAGTTTTAACGTTTAACTTTGCTTACTTCGTTTTTAGTAAATTGTCATCTAAAGTATAAACATCTAAACGATCCCTATCCTAATTTTTCACTAAATTTCATAAATGCATAATAACAAATATTACCACATAAATGTCCTATCATGACTTACAAGTTAGTAAGTTACCTATGAAATAGCAATTCTAATGCTCATTAATTTCGTTTTTCCAATTACAAAATTTACATTAAAATTGGAATTCTAAAAAAGTTGGAAGTTGGAAAGAAATCTCATCCAAACAAAACACTAGCACACAGAAAGCATGGATCTGACGTGGCAGCCTAACCACCAAAATGTACATGGCGTACTCTCATTGGCTGATTTTCCCACGTGGCAACGCATACTCGTCACAGCCCTTAAAATCTCATGCCCGCATAGGTCACAATATTAATTACTCCAAATAAAGTAACCAATCAGAATTCAGTAAAATAAAGAAAAACACTAAGTTTGAAAATCAACGTAATTTTTAGGTAGATTTGGGTCAGAATAAAATCCTATGCTCGATGGCATTGTCAGTAATTTCTTCCTAAAAAGAGGTGATTTTGAGTTACGTGTCTAAACTCTCTGCCCCCAGCTATATATAGCCATTCTATATACATGTACATCGTTATATTTTTGCACATTCCGATCCGCCGTCCAGAGCCCCTCTCTTTCACGAACACTACCTCTCGATTTTCGCTCCAAATTAGGAAAAAAGGGAATAAGAGTTTCAGTTGAATTTTGATATTTCTGATATTGGAAGAATAAATTGATTCAACTTTGATGAATTCGTCATAATTGAAGATCGATTCAATCTTCATTCGCGACTCAATCTAGCCGAGCCTCGAATTTAACGGATTCTTTTTGGTGATTTTACAGGTATAATTTTCCAGATCTCGGTTATTTCGGAGCTGTTTAGAGTAATGCATGCGTTTGTGGTTGGTGAATTGAGATCTTTTGAATTCGTTTAATGTGTTTGCGTGGGAGGTTGTGCTGATCGCTGGTGTTTTTGATTCAGATCTTGGTCCTTTTCTCTCTGTGGACTTATGTGTATATGTGTCTGCATGTGTTTATTTACACGAATATACTCAATTTTACTTGTATGCTTTTGCGACTTGTGTGTAATTCTGCAGCCTGCATCAGGTTGAAACTGCTAAGAGTAATTAACCACTTGCATTGCTCTCTGGTCAAATCACGGACTTAAGCTTCCAGACTGTGTCCTATCAGTGTCGTAGTAGTCATATGGATTTTATGAATTGAATTGGTTTGCTTGTTTGATCTAAGTTTCTAGCGTGATAAAAATGTCATGATCTGTCCGAATATGTGGATCTGTGGGTTTCTGAATTCTGATGTTCTTTTCGGTGCTGTGATTTTGCTTATGGATCTCGATATTCTGTTGTTAAATTTTTTTGACACATGTTGATAATTCGTACTAATTTGGATTTTCCTTGATGCATTAGTGATTGCAGCTAATGCATAAATCCTCTCTTTCTTCTTCTTTTTTTTTTCCAACTGAACTTATATCGTAGTTAATTTCAAACATAAAGGTTTGATTTTTCTGCCACCTTGTTAATTGGAAATTTCTCTACTTATTGCCGTGTAAGTATAACTGCCAATGGAGATTAAAGGTAAAACGTAATGTCACTCGAGAGGAGATATTAAATGGTTAACTAGGAGATATGTTTTATTAGAATGAATATGAGGTCAAAGGCATCTCTTTTTGTTCCGGAGTACTTGTTTGTTGGTGTGCATGTGAGTATCTCTTCATAGGTGCCGCTATATTATGGGTTTGGGATGATTTATTAATAATATTTGGTTAAAATTGTGTTTTCAGATTTTGCTGTTGAAATGGCATCAACAGCTGGAGCCACAGGATGGTTGAGAGGAGTAGTTAAAGCTGTTCCGTCTGGTGACAGCTTGGTGATAATGGGGAACACCAAGGCTGAGATTCCCCCGGAGAAGACTGTCACTTTGTCATCTCTAATGACTCCTAAGTTGGTACGTTCAGTTTATGTATAAATTGTTTTGACTTTTGGTTGGACTGACCTTTTCTTAATTATTGTCTTAATGGTGCTCATGTTTTCTTTTCTATTTATAGGCTCCCCGCAGAGGTGGTGTCGATGAGCCGTTTGCATGGGACAGTAGGGAATTTTTAAGGAAGCTTTGTATTGGAAAGGTTTAAATTAGTTGACTTTCTTCTACCCTAAACTATTTGATTTCCTTCACATAAATGCCTTAGTCTCTTGGAAACTGTAACTTAACAATTATCCGGCATTCTGCACTTTAGGAGGTTACTTTCAAGGTGGACTACACCGTGCCATCCATCAACCGAGAGTTTGGCTCTGTTTTTCTTGGGGATAAGAATGTGGCTTTGCTCGTGGTTTCTGCAGGCTGGGCAAAGGTTGTCTATTTTTACATTGATCTTCTTGTTTGAAGTGCTAAATTTTCAATTTTGCCTAAGCTTTGCATCACATTATAGTTTTACTTTTCCTAATGCAGGTTAGAGAGCAAGGTCAACAGAAAGGAGAAGCCAGTCCTTTCTTACAAGAGTTACTACATCTCGAGGAGCAGGCAAAGCAGCAAGGTCTCGGTCGTTGGAACAGGGTGCGTATGGACTTCATGTCGATTATTATTCCCTTATCTAACAAGCAGTTATTTTTATCTTTCTGTTGTCTCAAGAGAGACAGACTTTCTTTTAAGTCTACATGTTGTATTCTTTGCCATATTGTGTTGTATTTTGGTCTATATATAATTTTTGGTTCAGGATAATAATTTTGGCTTGTTATTGCTGCATTCAGACGCCTGGTGCTGCTGAGGCATCCATTAGGGACCTGCCTCCTTCAGCCATGAGTGATCCTGGTAATTTTGATGCTATGGCTCTATTGGCCAGTAAGAAAGGTAGCCCCTTGGAGGCTATTGTGGACCAGGTTCGTGATGGAAGCACAATTCGTGTTTATTTGCTTCCAGAATTTCAGTTTGTCCAAGTGTTTGTTGCAGGGATTCAGGTATGTATCAACTAGTGCGGGCTCAGTTCTACAACATCAATTTCATCTTATCCATATCCTGATGTTTTTCTTTCCAAATTTTTTGAAAAGGCGCCTTCTCCAGGTCGAAGGGCTGCATCAGAAACTGTTAGTGCACCTGAGACAGCCTCTACTGTAACAAACGGAGATTCTGCCGCTGAACCTCGTGCTCCCCTAACATCTGCACAGAGAGTTGCTGCTTCTACAGGATCAATGGTTGAAGTTCCAGCTGATCCGTATGGGAAAGAAGCCAAACATTTCACGGAGATTCGTGTTTTACACAGAGATGTAAGTGCTATTTAGCAGCACTGCATATCTTATTAAGATATCATATTTCTTGGGATATATTTCTTATATTTTGGGTTACAGGTCAGGATTGTATTGGAAGGTGTTGACAAATTCAGCAACTTGACTGGTTCAGTATATTATCCTGATGGTGAATCAGCAAAGGACTTGGCATTGGAGCTTGTTGAACATGTGAGTCATTCATAATATGATCATTTTCTTAATCAACTTCCTTCTTCAAAAGTCTATTTTAAGGTTGTTGGTCAGAAGATGTAAGTGTCAACCACTATCTCTAGCTGAGACAGTGTATTTTGGAAAAAAATAGAAAATTGTTCTGGTTTGAGAGTTTCCTGCCTTAGTGCTTTAGTGACAAATTTGGCATCAATTACTTTCCTCACTATAAACGTGGTAATCTTGATCAGAATTGTATGTGATCAGTTGTTACTTTGCTGTCAAACTGTATGCAATAATGATAAAAGTCATTACTTAATTGGTTTTCTGCTCAAATTTGTTGGTATTATCCACAGTAACTGCAGCTTGTTTCTATGCTCTTTGGGTACTTGTCCCCCGCTTATGTTTTATCTTACTCTATATAACCGTTAGATGTATTCCTGAATGTCATGATGTTCTAGGGTTTGGCAAAATATGTGGACTGGAGTGCAAGTTTGCTAGAAGATGATGTCAGAAGGAAGTTAAAGACTGCTGAACTTCAAGCAAAGAAGACCCGTTTAAGAATCTGGACAAATTATGTTCCCCCAGCTACAAACTCAAAGGCCATTCATGACCAGAACTTTTCAGGAAAAGTAAGTTATTTTGTGTATTTTCGTTGGTTCTTTTTCTCTGGATTCATTCATTCTTCAGAGTAAACTTAGTCTTCAACTTTATGCAGGTCATCGAAGTTGTGAGTGCTGATTGTGTCATTGTTGCTGATGAGTCCTTGCCATTTGGAGATCCAGCTGCAGAGCGACGAGTTAATCTTTCAAGTATTAGAGGCCCCAAAATGGGCAATCCTCGTAGAGACCAAAAACCCGACCCATATGCTCGTGATGCTAAGGAATTTCTGAGAACACGCTTAATTGGCCGTCAAGTATGATTCTTATTTTTCATATTTTTATTCCTTCATTAAATTACTATAATGCTGACATGACATGCATACTCTCAGGTGAATGTTTCGATGGAGTATTCCAGGAAGGTTCCCTTGGCAGGAGGAGATGGAGCAGCTGCTGCCTCTGCAGAGACAAGGGTGATGGATTTTGGATCTGTCTTCCTTGTTAAGGATGGTGAGGAAGCTGCTGCTTCTGGAGCAGCAGCAGCAGCCAGCCAACAGCAAGGGGTAAATATTGCTGAGCTTTTAGTTGCTCGTGGTTATGCAACTGTTGTGAGACACAGAGATTTTGAGGAAAGATCAAACTATTATGATGCTCTGCTTTCTGCTGAATCTCGTGCTGTTTCTGGGAAGAAGGGTCAGCATTCTGCCAAGGACCCTCCAGTTAGGCACGTAACAGATCTGCTATCGGTTAGTTTCAAAACCTTAATAAGTCTTTTCCTTTAAATGTTGTTGCTGTTGTGGTTAAATATGTATCAAATGACTGATACATTGTATGGTTGAACATTTGAAAGGCATCTGCAAAGAAAGCTAAAGATTTCTTGCCATTTTTGCAACGCAATAAGAGGATGTCTGCTGTTGTTGAATATGTGCTAAGTGGCCATCGTTACAAAATAGATATTCCTAAGGCAACATGCAGTATTGCTATCTCACTATCTGGGGTTAGATGTCCAGGACGTGAAGAGCCTTATTCTGATGAAGCCATTGCATTTATGAGGCGGAAAATAATGCAGAGGGATGTTGAGGTACTGTTTTCTGCTTTTTTATCCTTTTTCTGTTTGGTTTGTGTTTTTCTATCTCGTTGTTAAAAAGGTTGATTCTTTTGCCTGCAGATTGAAGTGGAAACTGTTGATAGAACTGGGACTTTCTTGGGAACTGTATGGGAGAACAGAACCAATGTGGCAATACCACTTTTGGAAGCTGGTTTGGCCAGGCTTCAAACTTCCTTTGGCCTTGATCGGGTCCCAGATGCTCATCTTCTGGTTCAGGCTGAGGAATCAGCAAAACAGAAAAAGTTGAAGGTAAATATAAAAGTCATTTCTTCTACAGTCCTGCTTGTTATATTATAGGCTATTTACATCTACTACCCCTGAGATCTGGTGTATTTACAAATTAGTCCCTCTTGTTTCAATAACTACAACAAAAACCTTTAAGTTTCATTTCATGTAAATTGTGAAAATCATGGCAAGAGAGCCTTTTGATCGATGTTGAGTTGGCTTTGAACTATATTCACTCTTAGATTGTTGGTTTTACATTAATAATGATACCTTGGAGGTTTTCTTGTAACTTCTGAAATAAGAGGGATTAATTTCTGACCTCTTGGGTCGTAGATGCAAATTGCACTATATTTTCTGCTCTTTTGCTGATATTTTTGTACTCCAGATATGGGCGAATTATGTTGAGGGAGAGGAAGTTCCTAATGGGTCTGCAAATGTTGAAAGAAGACAGAAGGAGGAGTTTAAGGTATGTGGATCATGCAGCAGATGTTCTCAATTGGCAAATGTTTTCTTTCTGTTTTTTGTGGGATAACCATGATGGATAACTTTGCGGTGTATCAGGCTGTGGTTACTGATATCTTGGGAGGTGGTAAATTCTATGTTCAGTCCGTAGCTGATCAGAAAGTGGCAGCTATACAAAATCAGCTTGCTTCTTTGAACCTTCAAGAAGCTCCTATAATCGGTGCATTCAATCCTAAAAAGGGGGAGATCGTTCTGGCTCAATTTAGTCAAGATAAAACCTGGAATCGCGCAATGGTAAGATGCCCCTGCTTTAATTGCTCTTTTACATTTGCTGATGATAATACCACCACATAGCCAACCATTTACCTTCAATTATCACACCCTGTCATATCATTTCAATTTACAAATTTACCTTTCAAAATTCAAAATTTTGCTTACAACTATGATTCCGTGGTTAGTAGATATTACTGAGGTTTTAAATCTTTAGTTTGAGGTTGGAAATATGAAATGATCAGCAAAAGTGTTCTTAATCCTTTTCGGAACAGAGCTAGAAAATGTCTTTTTCTTCTTTGTTGATAAAAACCCAAATTGAACATTATTTTCCTTCATATATTACATTCTTCGCATTTGCCCTTTTGTAATGTGTGATTGGACCTTCCAACCTGTTACTTAAATTTAGTTTAGGTGCCTTGATAATAATATCATAATCAAAGTTATTTAGTTTTTATTCCATATCCAGATAACGTGATCAATGTCTCTAATTTTTCTCAAAATTTCTGTTCTTGTCTGATTTGATTTGTGTAGATTGTGAACACTCCTCGTGGTGTAGTGGCTTCTGTAAATGATATGTTTGAGGTGTTTTACATCGACTATGGAAATCAAGAAAGCATTCCATACGGCCAATTGCGTCCTCTTGATGCTTCTGTTTCTGCTGCCCCTGGCCTTGCTCAGCTTTGCGCTCTTGCATTTGTCAAGGTTCCAGACTGGGAGGATGATTATGGTCAGGAAGCAGCTTATCGTTTGAGTGAATACCTTACGGGTTCAAAAGAATTTAGGGCTGTGATTGAAGATAAGGACACGTCAGCGGGGAAAGTCAAAGGACAAGGAACTGGTACCGTATTTATGGTAACTTTGATTGAGCCCGAAGCTGAGACGAGCATCAATGCATCTATGTTACAGGTACATCTCTCTCTCTCTCTCACACACACACACATACACATTTCCTGGAAATATTTCTCTTTGGTTGTTCATACTCCGTTTTCATTCTAATTTAGGATAATTACATCTAGACCCCTGAGGTATGGCTAAATACAGCCAGGTTCCCATAAGTTTGCAAAATTACATGTAATTTCAATTCCATAAACTTCAAATTCCTAGCCAAATCCAAATCCATCGATTCAACGTAACCTATCAGAACCTGTGTACTCCCCACTATGCCCCTCCTTTAAAAGCAAAATTTCATTTTTTTCGACATAACAGTTTTTTGCAATGTTCGTATGTGAGCCCAACATGTATCTTCGTTTTTTTCAGGACGGACTTGCTCGGTTGGAGAAAAGGCGAAGATGGGAACCTAAGGACAGAGCTCTAGTTTTGGATGAATTGGAAAAACACGAGAAAGAAGCTCGTAAGAAGCGTCTTGGGATGTGGGAATACGGAGACATTGCCTCAGACGACGAGGAACCTCCGGCAAGGAAACCTGCTGCTGGAAAGCGGTAAAGAAGAAAAGAATAAAGAAGTGCTTTTCTGCAGCCTGTACCATGACAACACTAGTATTAACTTATGGGCCAGAAATGGTCCGTTTACTAGACGTTCTGAATTCAACTACAGGCAGATGATGTTTTATTATAGAGGAAACATAAAAGGTTTTCGAAAAAGGCCGATATTGTTCCAATTTTTACCTTGTAACTTTATGAGAACTCGGCAATTAGACAGTTGGTTGTTGGTAGGTGAGAGGAGGAGGAGGAACAGTTTTGTTTATTTTATTTTTTTTGTTTATTTGATTTTTGCAAGTTATAGACTCACTCTTAATAAGGTTGGCGTTGTCTTAAAACTTTATTATGTTGTTTTATGTCAGAAAAAAAGAATTTTTGCTTAATTTATATGGCTTCCATGACAATTAAATGTACGTTTTTTTTTCCTTAGTTCTTGGGGGCGGGATACTAATTGTCCTTTTTAGGGCAAGAAAGTGTATAATGTTGTGTTAGATACTTGACAGAGTCAACAAATCTGCACCATGATTATGACAAAATGCTTAATTCTATTACATTTTTGCGAAGTCTTTCATTGAAACAAACGTATAAAGTCCCATTACAAAAGCCAGTTTAAGCTATTGTAATTTTGACAAATGTATCTCTAAACCAGGCGAATGGATGCTCCCGAAATTTGTTCAACCACTTAACGAATGTAATAAAAATTCTTTGATAGGGTATATTCATGTAATTTTCTAAACCTCAGAGTATGTTTACATAATTGAGTCAAAAATCTCAAGTCGTGCGAGTGTAATTATATCCGGCTAGCAATTTATAAGTAGGACCATATAACTCTGACCAAGTAGTCATCCAACAAAGAAACCTCATTCACCTTGGCACGTTGTGATCTAATCAAACATGTTAGCCACACAGATTTCAACTAATTCCCTCATATATTTTCAAAATCTCCCTCTTCTCATAGATGTTCATAATCCAAATCAAATCGGAGAACTCATAGCTAATCAAACCAAGAGAAACAATGACTCTGTGGTGGGGATCAGTTATCCGGAGAAAACTTGTCCGATCATCAAAGTCATCCTCTCATCATCAAGACAACATTAATAGCACAAATGTCATTCTTCTTCATACCAACAATGGTATTGGTGTTAGCTTCAGCCAGGAATCTATCAGCAGCGAATACCAACCCAATTCAGATTACCAAGGCGATTCTGAGTTCCTGTCCAGGGAAGAAGTTGCCGCCGTAACTATTCAAGCATTCTTTAGGGCTCATTTGGTACGTGATATTCATTAAGAAATGGCTTTTTGATTTCAGCCCAAACCTTGGGGTGTTTTTGGTAATTGTTTCTATTTAATATTTAATATTTTGAGGTGGTCATGATTCAGTAGAGATCTCGAGTTCGAAATCTCAATGCTACTTAGCCATTTATTAATAAGAGTTTCATGTGTAGAGGGGGCATGTTAGAATAATATGATGGATTTCTATATTTCTCATGGGTATATATCCCCGAAAATTAACTTTAAGGCGCAAAACAAAGGTTTAACAGATAACAGAGATAATTACATTCACATATCCTGAGGTTTGGGAATATCCTGAGGTTTGGGAAATTACAAATACGGTTAGAAAAAATTCATTTCATTCGTTAAGCGGTGGGAAAGATTTCGAGGACATTCCTTCAATAAAGCCTGATTTTATTTATATGAAAACCAAGAACATTACGTTCGTTAATATTTCCTACGTTGATTAGAGTTTAAGGTATGTTTTTATAATTTTTCAAAACTTCAAGACATGTTTGCCAAATTAAATCAAATCTCAGGAAAATGTGAGTGTAATTATCCATGATAGAAAACATTTGGTTGTCATTTTAGACGAAGAAAAGGTTTAATAGATCGAATAAATTTTCTTCCTTGCAATTGCAGGGGCAGCACTTAGCCTAAATTTTCGAATTGAGTTAGACCCAAACACGTACATGTTATTCAAACTGTTTAATCCAATGCCATGATTTATTTCATTTCTTTGTTCTTATTTGAATTACATATATAATGTACAGGCAAGGCGGGCTTATAGGGCATTGAGAAGCTTGGTTAAGCTACAAGCTGTTGTTCGTGGAGTATTGGTAAGAAGACAAGCACGTTTAGCTTTGGAGTGCATGAACGCACTCGCTCGTCTTCAGATCACCGTCCGAGCCCGACAGCTTCTACTCAACAACATTAACTGACTACTGTTTTTAATTGCCTTGATCAATCATATTCACTAGTATTGTACCATTAATCAACAAATTTATACTTACAGTTACATGTACGTATTCCATTTTCTTGGTCTTTTCGTGAGATAAATTCCTATTTACTGTGGAAAATGTTTGACACAGCTAGAGAGATATGTTGAATTCTTTGTAATCTGAAATTATCTACTCAAGAATTGGCTATAGCCTCAAAATAGACTTGTAAGAAATTTACTGTAATATTCTTGTGTTGTGTCTTAGGAAAATCAGAGCAATATACCAATATTTGCACTTTGGAAGAAATCAAAGGATGTCGCGGTTACCAAAGATAAAATTACCAAAAGAGCTGGTTGTCTTGTCCCATTGAAATATTGAAAAAGAGAGGATATTGTTGCTTGTGGGGAATTACCAATTCTATATATTAAATTTAGGGCCAGTTACGAGAACTTCTTGAGGTTTATGTCGTTTACAAACCATATAACCTCACGCTTACCCTAAAACTATATAACCTCACACTTACCTCTTGAGGGGGTATTTGTAAGATTTGTTAAGGGTATTATGTATACATTTTTATGTTTTGAGGGGGATATTTGTAAAGTTTCAGCTGATCAGGTATTTATAATGTTTCAAGTTTTCAGGATATTTTTAGAAAAAGACCTAAACCTCAAGGTTATTTTGTAATTATCCCTAAAAAATCATAAAAGGTCTAAAAACTCATCAGCCCTCTTTACTTATTTATTTATTTTTTGATAAATCTTTGCTTATTTATTGCCAATAGGCTTTTTATATAAATACCAATTTTGCAAGAAACAAAAACTGTAGGTCCCTTATATTTTGCTTCCCTTTCCGAATAATTTTCGAAACCAAAGTCGTTGTCTTACACATCCTCTATGTTTAATGCGGTAATGCCCTTCCTCAAAAATCTTCATATTTTCAGTTTGAAAACTCTGATGTATTGTTCGAAAAGTGACATTCCATCTTTATTTAGTTACCATTTCGACAACTATTATCGCATGAACATAATTATTAACTGGAGCGAACTGACTCTTAAACTACTTTTAGAAAACAAACATATAGAATCCGCAGTCGACAGTAGGAACTAAAAAGTCATAAAACTACAAAATTTCCTCAATTTCAAATCCATGTGTCTTAAAAAAAAGTATAAAGATAACATATTATCAATCAATGGTCTAACAGACATTCTCAATACAAACCTAGTTCAGGAAAAAAGTCGAGGACTTGGGTCATAAACTGAAAACTTTTCAACAAGGTAAAACAACTCCCAAAAATACTATCGACTAGCCTGGGCTGGCAGACAATTTCTTTCACCTCAAGTCCCTCTAATATTCGTGATTTGCATTTCTATCCTCATAATAACCTAATTGTCACGCCTTGTTGTCCTCCGGCGAGGAGCAGCTGCAGCAGCATCATCGCTCTGCTCGTCGTTGTCTTCAGTTGAGGCCTGGTTGCTTGATGACTCAGCAACATCGGTTTTCTTGGCCTCAGCTGCTGCATTTACAGTAGCCTGAATTCATGGACAAATAGCAGTTTATTAGGAAAGTTTGAACTCTCTGTAAAAAAAACAGCAAACATGGTTTTGATTAGATAGTGTTGGCAAGCTTAAAAAAAAGCCACATTTGGGCTTTCTCCATTTTTTCTCAGGACTATGGAATGTTTCTGAAAACCACCAACTACTGTTTATTTCAAGCAGAAATAACCTGGAAGCTGAAAGCACCCAATGATCAAATTTAAACTTCAGCTTCTAGGTTATGTACATAAGTGGAAGTTTGTTTTAGGAAGAAATATAGCTTCAGCTTCTAGTTAAGTTTCATAAATAAGAGGAAGTTTGTTTAGATTAACAAAAGTACTCCTAAAATTTTTTTCCTAACCCTCTCACTTTAACAACTTTAGCTTCTCCAAAATCAGAAGCTCTTGAAAAAACAGACTGAATTAATTATGCAGCAGGGAATTTGCATATACTTACAGGCTTCTTTCCACCGAAGATAAGCTTAAAGAAAACGGATAGGAAAACAACAACAATGGAGATGAGGATTCCAATTGTGAGGTTTGGTTGTTTCTCAGCCTTTTCAAGCAAGTCCTGCAATAAGGGCAAAAAGAAAAGTATTAAGGTAAAAATACCATATAAAGTAAATTCAATTGAGTAATTCCTGAGAGATCAAATCACTTACCAAGACTTTGGTCTTGTGCTCACCCAAGAAAGGCAGGTCGGCAGCCTTGTAAAGGTAGTCAAACAACATTTTCTGATACCAACAAGAAATGTTCCATTTTCAGAACTTGCACTATGTTGAGAAAATCGTAAAAGCAGAAAAATTATACTACTCTAATTAATTACCTGGACGCCCTGAAGCCCCTCAGACTCAGCTGCTTCTTCCTCCTTTTGCTTCTCTTTCTCCACATCAAACTTTGGCTTCCATGCAGTCTGACGGATGTTTTCTGCTGCTTTCTCACTGGAAGCAATCAAAACATTGTCAAACAGAATACCATCTTGCATTGTCCAGATCTCAATTCCAATAGCTGCAATGGGCTCAAAGTTTGGTTTCTCAACCTCAAAATATTCCGGGTTATCAATATCACGGGGCTTCCAAATACCCTTATAAGCAGGGTTATCAATAAGTGGAGCATTCCATTTTCCCTTGTAAGCAGGGTTCCTCTTCATTGGCCTCTTCCACTCTCCACATCCAGGAGCTTCTTCACATTTAGGGTTATCAATTTTGGGTGCTTCCCATTCGCCATCCTCGTCATCATCCCAATCTTCGGGTTTTGTTGCTTCAGGGTCTTCAACCTCTTCTGGCTCATCATCCAACCATCCTTCAGGTTTAACAGCTTCATCATCTTCAATTTCCATTGGAGCATCTTCATCCCAGTCATCTGGCTTTGTAGCTTCTGGGTCGGGGATTTTTGCCCTCTCATCCCAATCCTCAGGTTTTCTGTCATCTGGGTCGGGAATAGTCTTTGGTGGTATGAGTGATGGCTCAAAATCTTCCTCTGAGAGGAAGTTAGCTTTCTTCTTCTCTTCACCATCAACCAAGATCCTCAACTCGTTGTCGGGTGTCATAATGGCAGTGTAAACATGGGTCAATTTGTCTGAAGGCACTGACGGTGGGAACTTGAGATGGTGCTCGACGAATTGTCCACTCTTGGGGTTTTTGTGCTTTAGGATGAAATGCACCTTGTTGGTGACTCCACATTTGTCAGGACCAAACATTATGGTGTAAGGGGATTCGTTGTCAAATTCCTTGGGAATCCATCCGGCTTCCTGTGGACGGAGGTACTTGATGTAAGCACCGCCACATTCAAGACCATTTTGGAGACGAACCTCGTATTGGAGGACAACAGTTGAAGCCTTAAGGTCTACAGGCTTTTCAAGCTCCTTTACGATGGCGTATTTCCTGGCTTTCTCACTCACGAGAAGTCCATAATCATCATGTCCCTCACTCTTCTCATGTTTCCACACACCTAAGGATCAATAAGCAAAATAACATTCTCAAAAATAATGTAAATACAAATGAGTGCTCGCAGTATGTGGAAGCAATAAACTGAGCTGGATATACTATATTAATATCAACCAATGAGTTCAACATATTAATCATCCTATCTTGATTGCAAACAGAAAAGTTCAGCTACTTAAGTATTTGTTAAGGCACTGCATAGAGATTGAACGAATTTTAATCATCCTACCATCGGTCAACTTTCACTTGAGCCTATGTTGAACGGCAGGTCGAAGCTACTACAGACGGTCCTAATTATGTCAATCAAAAGAAGGTTTTCCTAATTTGTTACAGGTGGAGAAAGCTCAAATTCGAAATTCAGTACATGGAGAAGAGACAAACATATCAACCACATGTATCATTAAAACTACCATTTAAAAACTCAAATCTACAAGTTAAATCAGTGAAATTATAAACCACACAATAATTTCCTGACCATTGACCACTAGAAGCATATAAAGAATAACAATCGGCACCAGCATAAGCCAAACCAAAAGAAAAGCCACACATCAGCATGTCGAAACAAAATTAAGAAATGTTCATAATAAGCCCATCACATATTAAAACAAAACCTGACCTGAGTAATCCGACTTCTCAGAGACAATCCAGCTCCCCTCGAATTTCTCATCGAACGAATCGTAGAAAATCTATAAACACCAGAATAGCAGAACAAAAAAAAAAATCAGTTCAAATTATCACAACAGATCTAAAAGCCGTCAAGTAAAACGAAAGAAATGGAACAAAAAAGGAAAAATCAACGTCCTCATACCACATCATCTGAAGCGCATAGCTGAGAAACGAAGCATGCGATCGATGCCAGCAACAAACACTGCACTATCCAAATCTTCCGATTCGGATCCGCCATTTTCAAAATCTACTACTCCAATAATCAGGATATAATAAATCACACCTGAGAAACTCAGATATGGGATCTGAGGGAGTTGAGAAGAATTCTCTAGAAAACTCAAAATCGAGTGAAGTTGTATACGTTTTTATCGTATGAATTATAGAAGTCTAAGTGAGGTTTGTATATATAGATCTGCGGGAGCAATTGGGAGTCGAGTTGTTTCGACCAATGATACTTCATGCCACGTGAACTGGTCCAATCATGTTACGCCGCGTGGCGGGCAGTGACGAGCTTCGAGGAAAAGATCCATTCACGCTGTGATGGTCGGGTTGCGGGTCGACCCGGTCATGTTGACTGGATCTTTTGAATTTTTTATTTTATTAAAATTTAACAACGTTTTTCATTTACAATTTTCTTTTTTTTAATATTTCGTACGATATTCGACACAAGTCACATAACACCTCACTATATAATATATATATTATTTTATATGTCTGTGAATCAAAATTGATACATTAATATGGGCTTTTATATATTATTTATACATACGTAAATCTCACTTACATACATTCAAGAATTTTCTCCCATTAGTTACTTTTTCCGCCAACTTGTATAATCTAAAATCTAAAATAAATTCTGCCATTAGTTACTTTTTTCGCCAACTTGTATAGTCTAAAATCTAAATTAAACATTAAAATATAAATTCTATGTAACTTATTGCTGGTCATTCATGCAATATATTAACTACGAATACACCCTAATAAATACCGATTAGGTAACTGGTATGTACTATTATACTAGCTCCATCACAATATCTACGATTTAATATAATATTCGGTAGAGTATGAGGGTCCATAAAGTAAAATTTTCAAAGTCTTATTAATATATTGGGTAAATTATGCAAAACTCCGAAGCTTGTATTTTTTTTACAATATTACCAGCAAAATTTTGCAATATTACATTTACCGTTGAGGGAGTATTTATAATATTTTTCAGGAAATATTACTCAAAAACTGTATCTTGAATAACTTAAACTGCTGAGAAGACTAGTAGTTTCTGAACTCTCCCACCTCAATGGCTCCTCCTCTCTAATTAGCCCATTAATAATTGTATAATTAAGCTAATTACAATAGAATTAATAGAGAGGTGGAGCCATTGAGGGAGAGAGTTTAGAGAAAGCCAGCTTTCTTCCATTGAAACTGTGAAAAAATATCATGATAATTATGCATCCAATCATAGTGTAATATAAATGGAAGAGAGATTGGAATGGTTTATGATATTTATGGGTTTAATTAAGAGGAGTACATGATATTGAAGCTTTATATATAGTGTTGAGTTTAGGATCTTTCGGGCATTACTATCTCCAAGAAAGAAAGAAGTTATTTAATAATCTTGAATGTGAAATATGTGATAGTATCAATAGCAAACAATGAGCTGATTTGTCATGAGCTCCAAGGAAAGTGGGAGTAAACTACTAGAAATTTGCCTTAGGTTTTCTTTCCATCTTCCAAGTAGTACTAAGCCAAACAACCATTGTGATGTGGTGCATAGTTACTTTTTCATGCTTGCCCTCCCACTAAAATATTAATATATAATGCTATTTATATATTGGAGAAATCTTTCTATGAATCCATTTCGGCTCATAGACATTCTATAAAAAGAACGATGTAGTGTCGTGTTGTATCAGACATATATCACAGTCAAGATTTATTTTAATATAGATTCAAAGGAAGATTTCTCTCTATTTTACCACTCAAACTTATTTTAGGAAAAATTGTTCAAATTATTTTCCAGCATTTTTAGTTAGAATTAATTAGGACTCCCACCTATGAGATGTCGCCAAATATAAATTTAGTCATTATGTTGTTGGCTAGAAGTGCAGAACAAAAATACTCTACTGCGGATGCCGTAATGGGCATCACAAAAATGTGACTCGAAATAAGCATAATTCATTACTAGTAATTAATATCACAAAATTCTTTATCACAAAAAAAGGAAAAAGACAATTAAACATCATTATTTACAAGGTAATTGCGTCTAGACTATTTTTTTTTAAAGCTAATAAGGAAACTAGTATATAGCTTATCTACAAGATAATGGCCCAAGCTAATAAGAAAACTAGTTGGGCTTAGTAAAAAAGCCCAAGTTTAATTGGGCTTGGAATCAACTCCAATGTCTTTCAATGTCTCAATTCGGACAGGCCTGCAACCACACAAATCCATGCAGTTGTAATTCACTCACTTCTAACACTAAAATCAAATCACAAATTTGATTAAAAAGATCTCTTGTTTTTTTATTTTTTTTGGGTGTGATTTATCAGTTCGAGTAATCCTATATTGAGAACCCTTAATCCAATTCAGGATTTCGTCACAATTAAGGCTCTTCACTCCTCCCAACAAATAACAAATATATTTAGTGAAAAAAGATCTCTTATTTGACATAACTCTGATACTATAATAATGAAAACCTTATTAAAAAGATCAAATTATATCACTAAACCATACCTTGTGGTAATATCACCTCTGATGGGATTAGGTATAATTTCGTGACGACTATCTTTTATATGAGCCACCTTCCTGAAAAGTGACTTCTTAACGAATCTCTGGGCATCCTCCGCCACGAGCTCCGGCTCCACCACCTCCGGGATCGTCTCTCTTTTCGATTTCTTTAGAAATACATTTGGAGCGGAGCCTAATTGATGCAGGGCCGTATATAAACCTAGTGATGTCGAGAATGCTACTCCTCCAATCGCAAAGCACACCGGGATAAAGTGGCCTTTCGACAACCTGTGATCCATTGTGTTTGTGACGAATTTGATCAAATGACCACTAAGTTTTTTTTGTTACGTAACATATTTGTGACCAAATCCGTCACAACTCAAAAGTATCATCTCTACCCGTCGCAATTTGTTGCCTGATTTCGTAACGAATTCCAGAGGTTCATGAATTCGTCACAAATTCTAAGATTAACTTTTATCGATTTCAACTTCTTTTCCTTTTTCATAATCTTTCCTTAGTTAATCTCAGGTTTTACTGTATTAATTTCTATTACCAGCAGCTATTAAGCATAGGCAGATTAAAACTAATTATCATACCTTTCCTTAATGGTAGGATTTTGAAGTAACTCGTTCACAGGAGGAGCATGTGCTTTCAGCTTCGGAGAAGCTGAAGTTGTAAATCTCGAGCTTCCTCGTAAGCCATTAGCAACAGATTTCCAGTAACCCTACAACATTCAAACATTACACCGTGATTAATATTATCTGTTATCTGCTTTCAGCTTTTATTAAGCAGGTTAGTAATAAGAGCTTATTGCTAAAAATCCATAGCTTACTTACCGCGGACCTAAAAGCCATTTGGGGTTTTGATATAACTAAGTCCAAACTTGCAAAGGAAAAGGGCTTTTGTGAGAAGTTGAAGATAGTTGAAAAAAGTGATTATTCTAAACTTGCTGCTTCTGCTTAAGAGATTATGGGCTTAGTTATGAGAATTTATAAAGGGAATTAAGAAAGGGGGAAATGGATGATTCTAGGAGAAAGTGGAGATGTTGTGATTAAGGAGGGTACTTGTAAGAAAGCTAAAGGTGCAGCATGATTATGGAACCATCCCGAAACTACATGTGAAATCTTTGAGTCATTACATGTACTAATCTTATGATTTTTGCTTGAAATAATATATAAATTCAAGTTTTTTGCCCATGATTATAATTCAATTTTTTTTAAATATTAGAGTTTTCTTCCCCTTTTTTCATTGAAATTTGAAGTGTATTTACAATAACATTTCGTTAAGTCACTTTGAGTTTGTAAAATCTTCTCAATTAATTTGTGGTGGGTTTTTCATAAATTTACTAAAGATTCGACCTTTATTATTGCAAGAAATATCTTGTTGCTTTTTAAGGCAAATCCCAATAGTTAAATCTTACATTTTCTTATAATTAATTAGTTACACGTATTATATGAGAAATATCAAAAGATAAACCAAGAATCCACCAATCTATTTTAATTAATATATTATTTAAACAGATAAAGCACCTAAACAATGAGAATAAACTTTCAAAAACCAAAAAATTACTAAAAAATATCAAAGCCTCAAGTCCTCAACCTCACTCTTCATGTAGCAATTGAAATTTGAAACCATCAGCATTGATCTCCTTAACTTGTATTTACACTGGGCTTGTGCTTAATTTTAATAGTCTTCGAGATTATGGGCTTCAGTCAATTGGGCTTACAAACTGGAATTCTGATAGTTGGCAACCTATATGTTATTTGGCCCAATTCTAGGTTTAACAACTCTCTTTCTCTCTCTCTCTCCAATTCTAGTGGTAGAAAATTTCAAATCTACTTTGACCTCCATAACTTATAATAATAATATATATAATAATGTAATAATACTAAAGTCCTTCATTACTCACTTTATAGAATGTCTATCTAAATATTTCTGTTTCAAATGACTTAATTGTTGTGATTATCTTTAAATTAGGATAATGTCCCTCACTATATATTTTTGTTTTATCATGACCCCCTTACTAAATCTTTTGGATTCCCACAATAATTTGAAAAATTAGGTGTCAAGAAATGAACGGTGCAAAGTGATTGTATTCTTGAAAAGTAAGAGGCATATCTAAAAGAAGTAAAATATTTCTAACTTCTTTTAGAGGGTTGGGTGCAACATATTTTTGGAGACTAGAGTTCCTTACTTTTAGAGGGTTAGTGCTCCTTCTTTTTTTCTTGTCATTTCCTTTTAATTTGATGAATTTGAAAAAAATTAATGTGCTATGTGATTCATCCGCTCTTCTACTTTTGCAGATGCCATACTTAAAGTACTACGTTGAACTGTAAAACGAATAGTATATATAAATCTTTTAACAATTCGTGTTAGACATTGTTCTTCCATACACGTACGAGCATATCCACTCTCTTTAGCTTTTCTCTACATGTAGTGATCACATTTCCCACTCTTTACCAATATAATTCTGGTTAAGAAGAATAAAGTTAAATCTTAGTTGTGGATAAGCACTACTTACTATTAGAATTAACTTTGACTAGAGGGGAGGGGACCATTTAAAATATTCTCAAATTCCATATAATATAGCAAACAATTCTTTTGAGGAGATGATATTTTGAGAGGCACTTAGCTTGTATAAGTTTATAAATACTTGGGATTTGGAAGAATAAAGATAAACCAATTAGTAATTTAACATATCAAGAAGCTGGTAAAAGGAGTGAAGAAGCACCAAAATATGAAGAAGATGAAGAAGAAGAAGAAAAAGAAGAGTATGATGAAATAAAAATGAAAGATTATGCTTATAATCTGCATTTTTATACACAACTCTTCCAGGCAAGTCATTGAGGCAAAGGGAAGGTGATGCCTTTCTTCCAGGCTATTATTCTTTTTCTTTTTTGTTTTCAAACCTGTTTTTACTTATTTTCCCTATGGGGAAGTGTACCTTAGTTTGTATAAGTCTTTACAAATTGTATTTGCATTTGAAATGTAGGGTTTCCTTGTTTTTTTCCAGTTCAGATCACCTAATTTAAACGGTATTTTCATCATTTTATTTCAAATTAGCATTTTCATGTTTTATTTCGTTCTCAACTTGTTAGATTTGGCGTAATTGGGACTTAATATTCGAAATCCGAACCCCATCAATTCACTACTGAGTGTTATCAGTCATAGAATTTAGTGACTGTCAATAATTGATTAACAAAATTAGTGACCGGTTATATTATAGTTAAAATTTTATTAACCCACCTGTTACCGTTTATTATCTTGCATTGACTTTTAGTAACAGATAAACGATGGGTAAAAATTGAGCTACAATATCAGTGACCGATTATTAACCGATCTATGCCCAAATTTTAGTTGGTCACAAATACAGTTATGACCGGTCACAAAACATTACGAAACATGCCAGAAATTTCACTTTACTACACAACGTGAAGCCAAATATTATTAAAATAGCCTATTTCAGTTCAGGGTGCTTTTGCATTACAGTAAAATGTCAGGAGTTTTTTGTAATTTATAAACCTAAAGGGTAGTAACTAGTAAAGGCAATTCACCCTAAAAGCAATAGATCGTTACAAAATAAACCCCACAATTAAACTGAAAAATATATATAAACTGAGAAACCACCATAGAATTTTTTTGCGTATTATTATTGATATGGCAAAAATGACTTAGTTCCGGCATGTACCTGTTTGACAAAAGTCTACAACAATTACCTAGTACTTTTCTCAACACATGTCTCAAAGCAGTTAGTCAGTTAAGAATTCCCTCAGGATAACTCAGCTACCAAATATCCAGATGGGAAATCAAATCAAGAATGGTCAATAATTTGACAAATAATCTTATTCACTTATCATCATCATCATCATCATCGTTGTGCTAATTGAGATGTAGACTCTTCTTCATGGCTTCATAAACCAGATAAGTAATGCTTGCAGCTGGAACGACTTTAAGAAGATTCGGGAAAAGTCCTTTATAGAAACCTCGAAAACCTTCACGACAATATGTTTTCCAGAATACATCTGACATACTAGTGTAAGCAGCATCTTTATTGGGGTGATGAGCTTGCATCCTGAAAATAAGCTCTTTTTTAGTATAAATAATGCTTAATATATATCAATTACATCTATACCCTTTCGAAGATTACAATGTTACAGTTAAGACTCCTCTAAGTTTGAAAAGACTACAAACTACTCCTTATTTTTTTAAATTACACAAATCACCCCCTAAAAGTTAGGAGAAATTACATAGAACACCCCTAATATAGGAGTTTTATGTTATTTTAAACATTTTTTTGGGATTATTTTGTAGACTGTAATATGGCATCTCCGAAGGGGTGTGGATCCATTTATGTCTAAAATAAAAAGGTATTTGTATGAATTACCTTGTTCTTACCACCTGTAGTGGGTAAACACATGTTGCTCCAAGGGCTCCTGAAACTGTCCCACAACTCAGTTGCACGAGAGGACCAGGTTCTGCATGATAGCAACATAAATAAACTATCTATTCCATAAATCATGACAAATCTAAGGGAGATTTACATTTTCTATCCCTAAGGTTTGGTTTAATTACAAATTAGTCCCTGTTATTACATAAATTACAAAAACACCCCTAAGGTTTCATTATTCATGTAAAACCGTTGCCAGATTCTGGCTATGTTCATACAACCAGAAGTGCCGTGTGTCCTGTATTCTGTTAGTCGAAGGGTCAATGCAGTTTAAAGCCTAGTCGAGTCCTCAAGGGGATTTTGTTACTTTTGAAACAAGAGGCATTTATTTGTAATTACACCAAACCAATGTAAATTGCCCATAATAAAACTTAAATGAAGGACAAACATTCAAAAATATCACATCATACCACCATCATGAAGAATATATTTCCTGGACATATCTTTCAAGCTCTCATAAGCCGTCAAGTCAATCCCAGCATAAGGAATAATCCCAAGAAGAGACGGCACCAACCCTTTATAAAAGGCTCGAGGCCCTTCATGAATCCATATATCTTTTGACAATTTCCCAAGACTTGGAACGATCCCTCTCTCACATGAATAAGTTTGTAACCTCGTTTTAACAAGATCCATTGGATAAATAGACGTTTGTGCCACAGCACCAGCTAATCCACCAGAAACGAGCCGGCCCAAAGTCCCAATATTCCCATTATCATCTCCAAGAAAATCTTTGAGCATTTCATAAGTGTAGAACTTGATGGCACTCTCCGGGGCAACTTTTAAAACATTTATCCCATTACCTCGAAAAAACCCTAAAAGCCCACCTTCTTTCCATATGGTTTTGACAGCTGGACCAATTGCTGCATGTGTTGTCTGAACTTGTAAAATCACTTTTAAACGGTCAAGAGGGGCAGTTGATGTTCTAGAAGCAGCTCCAGCAACTCCACCTGCAAGTAAGTATTTTGATGCATGAACATGTTTGCTTATGCCTTCTGGGATTACAGCTTGTTCACCAATATCTACAAGATATACTTTTTCCCAGTAACGATAGATGTTTTCTAAGGTGACCTCGTGTGGACAGAGGAGAAGAAAATCTCGCCATTCTTCAAATGTTATGATTCCGTTATTGTCTTTATCGACGTGTTCGACAAAACTAGCTAGTTCGTCATCGTCGATTTCTATCCCTGCAAAAACAAACTGCCATGACTCATAAGATGAAGACAAACTTATATTCCAGAAAAACATTAACAAGGAAATGATTATTTTTCCCCCAAAGGCTGACTTAGATTACAAGCAAATATAACTCAAGTATCTTTGAGTTTTAATTTCTATTTAAGATTGATACAATCCACACATATGCAACAATAACTTGTTCTGAAGAAAGTACATAAAAGGTCCTCGCACAAGCATCCTGACTATGGATGACGGTTTTGAACATACAGATAACGTTTATCTACAAGGTCTCCCTTCTGTTTGCATTCACAAAAGTATCATCATCCATAAATCTTATGCAAATTCACCATTTCCATCTTAAAGCAACAGAAACGAGGATTTCTATGATATAAGCCAAAAGAATTTA
This sequence comes from Verbena officinalis, assembly GCA_958496215.1. Lineage (NCBI taxonomy): Eukaryota > Viridiplantae > Streptophyta > Magnoliopsida > Lamiales > Verbenaceae > Verbena > Verbena officinalis. The sequence continues at coordinate 8,438,874 of OY292385.1, forward strand.
TGATACTTGTAGTCGAGTATCTCCTCTGGTTCTATGCACGGACCTTCATGGTATGCTTATGCAAAGACAACATGAAAGTGAATGCCATCTTCATCAGATAGAATACATGCAAGATCAACACTTTTAAGCCTAATTTGCAATTGGGATGCTTCAGACACCATTACCGTGATTCTCAAACGTTATCACAAAACGAATTTAAACTTTTTCAAAGCCCGAAGATGCATTTATAGACGTCCAAATAACTCTCATCAAACTCCAGATAAGCAACTCTACTGAAAATTCAACATAATATTCTCCACTAATGTCACACAAACTTCACAGAACAGAATTCCTCCCCCAAAAAGACTATAAAAAAGCAGTCATACCATATTCAAACAACCAAGTCATTAAAGGAAACCATCAAAACTCACAATCAAGAAAATTTTAATGAAATTAATACCAAAGTAGTGAGAACATACCAGCCTTAACAAGAGCATCCCACAACTCCTCAGGCATAATGCACCCATTGTGCTCAACATCAATAGCCTGAAAAATCCTGTACAATTCCAGCTCCTTATCATCCATATACTTTCTAAACTCCTGATAATCAACCCTTCCATCTTGATTCGCATCGCAAACTTTCAACAGCTCCTTCGCGAACTTGTAATCCGCGGGGATTTGCATTGCCGAAAGCCCCTTGTCGATTTGCGCGTAATCCAAGTATCCTGCGTTATTAGAGTCGAAGAAACTGAACAGACTCCGAATTCTCGAGTCTCGCTCTTCTCTCGTTTCCCTCAGAGCGGCTAGCACGTGGTCCATTGACACGGTTCCCGTCTTCGTATTCGGATTACGGCATCCGGGTCGGGCATCCGTTTCTTTCCCTTCGGACGCCATTGTTGCAGCAGATGGTGCTCTGAAATTCGCATGCGTCTCCACTCCTGTAGACATGAATGATCACGACGAATAATTAGGTAGAGAAGATCAAGGAATTTTGTTTAATCTTCAGGGCATGTCGAGAAATAGCAGAATTTTTTTCTGGGTTTTATAGATCTTTAGAGAGAGAAGTTTTGGTATTAATGGAGAAGACTGGGTAATGGAGAAGGAAAGAGAATATTTGGAATTTTTAAGAGGATCTTCGTTGCGGAGGGGATGACCCGAATAGTTAATTGGAGCACTTTTCGGGTCAAAAACGGGTCAATTTCCAACAGCATAGGTCCAAAAAGCGTTTCTGTGGTGTTAGGAATTTAATACTTGAAAAGGTCAAATTTTCTATGTTATTTGTTTAATTATTTAGTAATTGAGAAGCAATAATCTTTATTATTATTGTAATTTAAACTATCATTCTCATATTATATACATGTTCAATTTCTTAAATTTATAATAAATAACATACTTATTTTACAATTCCTAAGTTTTTAACTACAGAATGACGTAATTTAACTTTTTTTTTGGTACAAACGCAATTTAACGTTGTATGTTATATTATTTATATAAATGCAATTAAAGAAAAAAAATTATATTTTTCCTTTTAATTCCTTATATCTCAAAGACTTCAATTTTTTTTCTTTTTTTAAATTTTTACTTTCAAATGTCCTTAATTGTTACTACTTTTAAATTTCGTTTTACAATTTTATACATTTTTGAAATTACAAACAAACTCTTAATTTGTCTTCAAAACCACGTGTAATAATGCTTTCAAGGCCTTGTCACTTGTCCACATCTCATAATGTGAAATCAAATTATCAAACGCATTGCTTGTCATAAAAAGAAAAGAGAATCGAAAGCATCCAACACGTGTTTAGAGCCCAAAAGCGACCACAAAGTTAGGTTAGAAGGAAAATAAAGGAAAATGAATTATATTGTTTTATTCATTATTTAGGTGTAAAATTTTTAACGTTAAACTATGATATTTGGTGATACATTATATTCATGACTAAGCATAAAATTTATCCTTTTTTTTATTTTATTTTGGTGCTGCACAGACCTAATTGAACGCGATTCTTCAAGTTCATTTGCTCCATTAATTGGATTAGAATTTAAATTCTGAATTTTAGAATTTAAATTCTGAATTTTATTTAAGAGATTTGGTGTTTTATCCAATTATACGGACTCACATTTTGGTCTAAAATTAAAATCATCCTCTGCAACAAATCAGTGCTATGATAATAAGTTTTACCAAAATGTATTAATATATTCATAGTGTATGATTAGAGATTTAATTTCCACTCAGTATGACTTATAATCTATGAAATCCGGACATAAATATAACAATACGTCCACGACACGGTACGAACACGATAATTTAAATTTTTTTTTGATATTTTGTACTAAAAACGTGTCTTGTTAGGTACAATATGATACAGTATGATAGAATTTTTAGGAGTGTAATCGTACATACTCTATCGGATGGTATGTGATAATGTGAATATAGCCGCATTGAAGGTTTCAACGTTAGAGATGGAAAGAGGTATAATGATGATGGGCTTTGGAAGATAAGGGCCCATACTCCACGGCAGACCCATTGTGCAAGTTGGACCGTTATCCGTTTGTTCTAAAAGGGCCTAGAACCCTAGAAAATATTAATTATTTTCCTGCAAATTGCAGTATGATTGTATGAATAGAAAAAAGGGGAAATTCATAATTAATATTTCTATAAAACAATATTTTATTTTATGTTCTGGTTATATATATATATCACCACCACCAAAATACAAGAGAATTAAGAAAAACGCTAATACAACATATACAAATGCATAAAGAAAACTGCAGAGATCGAGCAAGCTTATAACATAGCTTCATAGCCTTCTCCTCTTCCTCTTCTACTCTTCACCGTAAATATGACAACTGCAACAAGTGCAGCTCCCAACAGAGCAATTGGCCAAACAAAAGTGGACATTGACATACTCTTGTTCACCTGCAAAAAAGAAAACAGAAACTAAATTTAGCTCACTGTCTCCTACGACCATTTACTTTCACAATACCGAATTTACCAATAAACATTTCATATGCTTTTTGCTAATCCAGTTGCATGTAGGGCGCTTGCAGAACCAACAATACGTGGAAGATTTTCCGTGATAGCTAAAACGAGAAAAATTAAAGAATCTTACTTGAGATAGGCCGCCTTGCAGAAAATTAGTACTGGGTTGATCTGGAGATGAAGGGGCCATTAAGAGGTAAAATAGACCCATGACTCCTATATGTTCCTGCGAATTACTGTAGTTAGATACAAGAGTGAGCATCTCCCCTTTAGAAATCTTGATAGAGCCGGGTGCAGGGTAACAGGTGGACATTCCCACAACGTAGCCGGCCTCATTTCCAGCTTCATTTCCTGTCCCGTAGGCTGGAATGGATGAGCATATTTCTTTTCCTCCCTGCAGGATCAGTTAACAGTTTTAACAGACCACATAAGGATTTTCGTCATAGTTGCAAAAAAACTGTTAATTTTAAGGTTCATATTCATGTTTAAACAGTAGCAGACAACCTAATTTCAAGAAAACCATGTTTCCCTAAACAAGGGAAGTAGTAAAAGTTTGGGATAATACTAACTATTCAAATCCAATGAGGTTTAAAAAGTTATCCAACTCCTTGGACTATCTTCTGTTAGTGTGAAAAATTCAAAGGAGTTGGTAATTTCTGAAATCTCATGAATTTTATGTATCTGATAATAAAAATTGCCCACGTTAGGATCAAAGACAACATAAAGAATAAGGCCAGTTACAAAAAAAATCCCGAGTTTTACATCATTTATTAAAAATATTCTGAAACTTTGTAACTTCACAACTTACCCTCCTCAGGGGGCTATTTGTAAGGTTTCAGCTGACCTGGGACTATTTGTTATATTTCAAGATTTTGAGGTATTTTCAGAATACTAATTTGACTTGAAAAATTGCTTAAAATGTACATAATTACCTCTCCATATAGAGCTATACCGGTGCAACCCGCATGTTGATGTCCAACCCCATAGATAACATCACCATCAAATGGTGAACTAAAAGTGAGCGTTTTCGAATGAATACACCCATTTTCGGCCACACCACTAGGACAAGTCTCATCAACATCATACTCAACCTATACCAAAAACGCAACAAACACTTTAGGAAATTTTTTAAGGTAAAACCAAATTTGCACATATCCTATGATTAATCTTAGAATTCTTACCAAACAATTATGCTTATCTTTAATCCCTCTAGATCCATCACCCTTGGTCCAAATATCCGTAACATCCAATATATAAATCTCCACGGGCACGATCGATTCGTCCCAATCGACATACTTAACCGTGTACCTCAAATACAAGCTTCTTTTCACACCATTAAACCCGTCTCTCAACTTACACCTCGCCTCATCTTGACAACATCTCAAGCCACCTTTGTAACTCGAGGGCAAAGGTTGACGGTTGAAATCACGAGTCATGTTGTACAAATCACACCTGCATTCAGTGCATCCTAACTTATCCACGACTCCACGAGTGTCGATAGAATGGATGTTCAGGAACCAACCCTCCTCATATCCTGGTGGGATATCCGACGGGTTACCTAGTTCGAGCCCAAACGGGTTGGGTATATCCGTAACCGTTTTACGGGTCTCGGATCCAAGCCCGTAATATTGACCGAGCCCGTTATCACATATCCCACTATTTCTTACTCTGATATAATCCGGACCGTTGAAACCAAGATCACCATGATTTTGTTGAAAATTGGCACCTTTTTTATAATAGAATCTGCTAAGAACCCAGTGATGGAGATAAGTTTCATGAAGGGGGACTGGATTGCCCTTCTCATCAACCAATTCAGCATTGAACATCTTGAGAGCTATGTGTCCACGGGGAAAATCGATGTCGTAGTGATACTTATTAGAAACTGATCCTGGTTCTAACACAATTTCTGGTGATAGAAATACCTCTGTTTTCAACCCATTTTCAGTTATTGGAGTTGCAGCTTGTGAATTTTGTACTAATAATAACGAATACAGCAGAAGTGTTGCCAGGTAGTTTGAGCCATGAGCCATATTTGCTGAATCTGTTGAAAAAATCAGACTGATGTTATGAGTAAAATCTTTAATTTCTAGGATAATTACAGTGACATACCTGAGGTTTGGCCTAATTACAAAAACATACCCTAAAGTTTGAAAAATTACAAAAACATACCCTGAGAATTAACAACCATCACTAATTACAAAAACATACCCTGAAGTTTGAAAAATTACAGAAACATACCCTGAGAATTAACAACTGTCCATTAGAAAATTAATCCTAAAGGAAAAGAATGAGTTGACAGGTATAAAGTCAAATATTGACCAAGAACTGTCAAGAAAAAGATAAGAAATCCAATGATATCATCAATTTCCATTAAACAATTTAACGGATATAACCGAAATTCTTTGCAAAGTATCTTGCTGTAATTTTTCGAACTTAAGTGTATGTTTCTGTAATTAGGTCAAACTTGAAGGTATATAACTGTAATTATCCAAATTTCTACAAAGTCCAACATAAAAATTTAATCTTTGGACTAGTTCTTGTTTATATAAGGGATAATTACACTACACCCTCTCGACTTAGGGGTAAATACAGCAAGATCCCAAGTACTATTGGAAATTACAGATAGATCTTCTAGCGCTAACGGAAACCTTAAAAACTTAACGAAAAGTTGTGAAATAACTAAATTATCCATAATATTTTTGTTATAGTCTTTGCTATACATGAAATAAGTGGAGTGAGTAAGTTATTGTCGAGTTAATAGAATGTTAGAATCTACTTGGAAATAAGAAAATGACTAACGGCGGGACTTAAGTGTTAGATACAGCCATAGTCGAGGAGGTGTCTCTGTAATTTCTAATAGTAGAGGGACTCTTGCTATATTTTTCCCTAAGTCGAGGGTGTCTAAGTGTAATTATCCCTTTATATAATATGAAAAAGACCAAGTTATTCACTACCAATTCTTATGCAGAAAGCACAAAATCAATGGAGAACAATCATAAAAAAGCAACATATATAGTTCGGGTATTCAATTCAATTCATAAACAAAAACAGTACAGAATACAAACAAAACCCATCAATCAGTTAAAGACAATGATTCATCACTCAAAACAATTAAAAAGTTCAGCAAAAACTGCAGAGATTCAGAAAAATAAAAAACCCAAGAATATCTGGGAATTGAAATCAAAGCATATATATTGAAAAATATAGAGAAAATATTTTGCATATATATTAAAAAATCAAAGCATGCTAAACTATAGAATATCTGGGAATTGAGTGATTAAACTCAAAAGGAAGAAGAACAGAAAGTCTTACCCAATGACACATGCAAGAACAGAAGCTTAGTTTGAAGCATTGATTTCCACGTCGAGACGTCCTATACTCCTATATATAGATAGAGGCCTATGTTTAAATTAGTTAATTGTCAACTGCGGTGATATATGGATACGGTGACACGAACACAATACGAACATAATTTTTGAAAAAATACGATTTTTTTGTGGCTTGTACTTGCACTTTTAGCTTCTTTTTATTGTCTTCCCACTTCGCTGTCTCACAGCGATATATAATTTTCCTTGTTATTTATTACCTGCTGAAGAAAATACGTACAATGGGCTATAGTCCAAACTCCAATTAAACTAAGTTGGCTTTTTGCCTTTTTCTGTCTAAATATCTCAACCTAGCTCGGCTGATTCTTTTATTACATAATAATAATAATTTATTACAAATTTACAATGTACCTATGATATATGAAAGCTGCGTTATAGTCGTATAATAACTACACAATCCAAGTATATACACCACACACTTGTGTGATTTAAAACAAAGACTTTATGAGATCATTCAAAAACATATGTAAGTATATATTTTGTTTCTTTTTATATAACAAAAAAGTAATTATGTGAAAATAGGAATTTAAAATCTTATAGAAAAAATAGTACAAATTAACCAGCATCATATGATTATTTATTTATATATTAAAAATATTAAATATATATTCTTCTTCAACTTGTTCAATTTTGTCTTAAAAAATAAATTTTGTTGACTTTTTAAATTAAATCTATTAAATAAATTACTCCGATCAAACTTTTCTGTATATGCCAATCCAGACGTTTTCATCCTAAAATATTAATTGCTAATTTCGATCGAGATCCTTCGATCTCAATCAAATCTCATGCATTATGTCATTATGATATATTTTAACTCGGATTTCTTATTATGTATTTGTATTCTTTTTTTTTATTATATTTATTAATACACAATATGATATGATCGAGTATTATAATATTATATATCAATACAATAATATGTATTGATAAATATAATAAAATATGAAATATGAAACCTAACACGATCGACTGTAAATATGATACGAACACTACAATACGAATACGATAATTTTCGTCTTCGTTTCGTTTTGTGTCATAGTCAATCACATTATGATATGACGATCAAGAACACTTACCAAAAATTAGCCATTAGAATTAGGTTTGCGGACCAATAATTAATGTGATCAGATCAGAACGTTTACGTGCGTCTTCATATATATATATATATATATATATATATATATATATATATATGTGTGTGTTGTTTTCAATCGGATATAGTCATATAGCGTAGCTGGAAAATAGAAACACTAAACGAGTCGAAATTGAGTACGACAACCTTAAAACGTGAGAAGGTAGCTAAAGAAACAACTATTATTGCGCTGTCCAAATCTCTTCCACAATTTCACATCCATTTGCATGGAGGGTTCTAGCTACAATTTCATTTTGGATCGATGTACTCAGATATATAACTTGTTTTCGTTTTCGTTGTGATTACGGGTTTGTAACCACCCAAAAATTCAAGAATCATTGTGAGTCATTTTTCGCGATTAAATATTCTTTTCAACCATATTTCTCGTATTATGTGAATTATATTATATTATTTCGTATACGACCTTACGTGATAATATTATGTGCCTATTTAAATTCCTTATTTGTTTAGCTTTCGTTTGATATTAATATTGTTATATTTTACCAAAATATTTAAATTGAACTTTCTAAAAATTACCGAGATACCCCTTCGTATTTTCGACATTTCGAATTATTTGATAAAAGTCTCAAAGCCCATTTCTAACCCTAATTTCGCTAGAGAGAAAGAGAGAAGAGGGAAAAAGAGGATTTTTGCATTTGAAGCCCGATTCGATCGTCCCGAACTCGTTTCTTCGCGGAATTTCGTGCCGTTCGAACCTACGAGATCCTCACAACGAGATCTCTCTTTAGGTACCAATTTCCCCAATTCTTTTTACAGATTTTTGAAGATTTGAACATGTTTTTCATTTCGGGATTTATTATGAATATTTATGATTGTGAACCCGTTTCTTGGTCATTTCTTGTAATTCTTGGATAGAAATGTTCCCTATATGTTGATTGATGATTGTTGTAATTGTTGGGTGTTGATTTGCGCGAGAAAATAATTTATATGCATTTTTGGATCGGATTTTCGTTGAATCGCGTTTTTTCTGCTGTCTGCTGTTAAACCACACGGGCTAACGCACGATCTTGATCAAGACCGTGCAGGAGCCCGTGCGCGGCTCTTTTTGCCTACACGGGCGTGACCGTGCAATTGGGCGTGTGCAGTGCACGGTCTTGACAATGTGTCCAAGACCGTGCTCAAGCCGGTGCAAAAGACTTAGAACTTTTTCCAGCCTTTTTCTTTGATTGCTCTCGGGAAGTGCGTCAACCCATCGCCATTTTTGGTTGACTTTTCGCATATGGACTCTAAAAATTATACCGATTTCACCTATAGATCCCTTATAAGTTGTAGATTAATATTTGAAATGTTTGTTGAATTTCGACCTTGTTCGGACTGTGAATAGTGTATTTTTAAGTGTATATATTTTTGGAAACTTGTCGGAATTACTTGAAATTTAAGTGGTAGCTTCCATAATATTATTATTTGCATATGCATGATTGTTGATTCATTTGGTTAGCCGTTCGTCAAATAATTGCTTATTTGCGCTTTTAGAGTCGTTATTAATTCGTCTAGGTCCTATCTTGTCTACAGATCAGTCAGAGGTCGGAGAGCAGTGAGTTGTAGCTGCTAAGCTTTCTTTTTTTTGGCACACCAGGTGTGGATTTAAATTGTTTAAACCGGGCTTGAACATATATGTCTATGTATACATGTGAAATCCCCGTATTCTCTCATTATTAGTATTAAGTATTTCGAGCTTATATTTTTATGATTTTATCAACAAATCATTTAATATCAAATTATACATTAGTACCCAACATCGATTTGTTTTCAAAAGGGCAAGTAAACTCTTTTCTTTTAACGTGATACTTTGACTTTGGTTGGGTCTATGAGGGAAGTCGTTAGGAAGTTTGTTAGCACATCCCGACACGTACGGAACTTGTAGTTACCCCCTTGTCGTCTCTACTTGTCCACTTGCCCGTTTGGTACTCAAACCCTTATTGTAAAGCGAGTAAAATATTGGACTTTTCATTGGGCCCCGGGATGGTATCCGGAGGTTGCATCTGGGGACGAGCGTCCAGGGTGTAACCCGAGGTGCTTCTTCCAAAACTAAGCGTCAATCGTGGGCCGTCAGGAGTTTGATAGCCACGGTTGGGAGCGATGGTGGGTGTTGCATGTGTTGCACGCTTTCCTTAAATTCACTATAGTCGAGCATCGGGTTGCTCCTTGGTTCGACACCGGAGATGGAGTTTTTATAATGTATTGAGAAGAAATAAGGAGGAACATGCCCACTCTCGCTGTGATATTTATTTACTGCTTTATATTGTTATTGTCTTTATTGCTTATTTAATATTCAAGTCGAAGTACATTCCGGTTTCTTCTTTATTGCATACGTATTTTCTATTAAAACCCGGAAGCGTGACTCGACTTGCTCTACCCATATCTTCACTGAGTTCTTTGACTCACCCTCTTTTATCGGTTCTTGCCTCAGGTAAATTGAGAGACCGACATGTCTCGCGTGTCGGATTGGCAACAGTCCATAGATAGGTCTTTTTGGTTTTGCCGTTATCTAGATTGTTGTCCGTAACTCTCTCGTTAGGTTATTCTTTTGTCCTATCATGTATTTAATGCTATATTGATCCCCACCCCCTATATATTTACTTTACGTTGCCCCTGAATGAACTGTGATGATATTGGATATTTAGATTGGCCCCGAAGTGGCATTTATGTTATTATGTTTTGATTCGCTTCCGCTATATATATTCTGAATTGTTTATCTGTTGTGTCTTTGGGGATCCGCTGTTGCCAAGAGTCGGGATAGACCCGTTAGCTTGTATGGGTTCTCGGATTAAGACGCCGTTCTCGACTTAGAAATCTGTGCAGGTTCGGAGACTATAGAGCGGGGCGCTACAGGGTTTATATGTAATTATTCAGAAAAAGAACAAAAAAAAAAAAATAGTTGGTCATGTATTAATGATTAGTCTCATTGTTTGAAAAATTGCATGTCATGATAAATTAGACATGACTAAATTTGTGTATATGCCTCAATAATTTTTATTCGGATTGTGTTTCTCGATCGGAGAAACAAAAAACACCCACGAACTCTGAAAATACTCGACCGTTGAGCTAGGGATTAAAAATACTCGTAACTTTTTTTCTTAGGTTATTAGTTACGAAAATCCCGAAATTAATATTGTTTGTAAAAAACACCCTGAAATCTTTAAACATTACAAATATTATATTGAGGTTTGCAAAACATTACAAAAACTCCCTTAAAACTAACGGAAAAACATTAGCAATCATTTACTCAAAGGTTATTAGTCATGTTTCAAAATTTCAGAGTATTTTTCGAAAAAAAAAAACTGACCTCAGGAGTCAAGGATTTTTTTTTTCCGTATAACTATACCTTTTTTCGTTTTTTATCTTCCCAAACCTCTTATCTTTTTCCTCTTATTTTTTTGCGTTCTTTACAAGAAACCACCCACTTCCACGATGAAATTCATGCGTAGCTTCTTTTTTTTTTTTGGCATTTATTGATTTGTCCTCATTCCTCAATCTATCGTATGATAGATTTGTTTTTGATCTGGTGACAGGTTTTCTACTTGTAAATTTACTAGAAATTCCGTCGCATATTGATGACTAAAAATGTTTTATTAATAAAAAAATGAATCATCCATCATTGTTGAAATATATTATTGAAGTGGTTGTATCACGAAATGCTATTCATTTGAATTTATCCAAACGCAATTATCAACTGTTTCAATTGCATACCTTGTTTTTCCTATGTATCATAATCACTAATCAGCACCATATCTAGTAACATTAAATTAATATATAAAATGTTCGTTTAGTGGTAAGTAATATATTACATTAACATTTAATTATTATTATTATTATTATTATGGATATTAAAATGTGAGACTTTTTCTAGTGGGTTTTGCCGTTTTGGAGAGAAATTAGAAAATATGCAGCCCCGCCTTTTAAGCCTTCTGTATGCAGGCCTTCTAGATTAATACTCTGATCTTTCCTTAATTTATTGGGCTGACAAGTGCCGGATTATTGGGCCAACTTTAAATCTACATAAGATCCATGTTCATCAAGGTCATATAGAGATCCTAATAAGATCCATATTCAGCGGCAGGTGGCTTGCTCAGATATCATAATGGGAGATTAGATATGAATCTCGGGACAGATACGATCATCTTGGCCGATTTTATGGGTCTCAGAGAAGGTTTTCATATTGTCTGGGAAAGGAAAATTGAGAAACTATATATAAAGATTGACTCAGAAGTTATCCTTCAACTGATCAAGTTTGCTAATGCGGAGTGTCATCCCTTGGGTTAAAGACTGCATATGTTTTTTTAGGTAGAGCTATACCGATATCCTCGCAAAAAAAGGGCATGATGAGGATCCCCTTTTAGTTGAGTAGACTGAACCCCTGGGAAGGTTATTAGTTCCATTGCTTCATATGCAATCAATTTAGTTTAGTTTTATATGCTTTCTCTTTTCTACCAAAAAAAATAATATATAATAACCAATTAAAAATTTGACAAAAAAATAAAAGCAAATAAAACAGGAAGTGTTTGAAAAAAAAGTATTTAGAGAAAAAAAAGAAAAAATAATCTTACTATTTCAACTAAAGAGAAAAAAGGGCCGAGTAGAGTTTGAGTTCCACGAATGTGGTGAGAAGGAGGCCCCGTGACCTCAAATATTTTCCGTAGTTTGAAATACCGATTCAATAGTTTGTTAGCATGTATATTGAATTGTACACATTTAAAAAAAAAATACCGATTTCAAATAAAATCTTGCTTTTAAGATTCTTGCTTATTTCTCTTTAAATTCAATGGAAATTGATAGTATTTGAAAATTTAGAGAAAAAAAATAATTTTTTTAAAAACAAACACGTATGTTAGAATTTAGGTACAAAAAGAACACAAAACACAATAATTTCCTAAATTTAAACAAACTTGTGTCAAGTTTCAAAAAATAAAAAAACAAACAAACTTGGGTATTGCTCCTCCCTCGTTAAGATATACAAACAAAATCGTCAAAATAGCTGAAGGATTCCGAATTTCTGATATTTATCAGTGTAAATGTGTAATGGACAAAAAGCAGCGGGCAAAGGAGAGAAGAGAGAAGCGGCGCCAAGAGATCTCTCTCCTCCGAACAATTCCCTATTCTGATCACCAAAGGTAATACTAAGAATTTAAGCTTCTTTCGACGTTTGAGCAATACACGTGTTGCTTTTGTCAATTTTTGGTTTGAATTCATGGAAGCAATATTTTTTTCATCATTTAAGGTGCCCCAAGTTTTGAATTTGGGGAGGATTGGCAGAAATGTATTTGTAGTGTTATTTTTGGATAGGAAATTTCTGATTCAAGTATATTCGTTGGCATTAAGACATTGAATTGTTCGATGTTTCAGTAGGATTCGTTTTAGGGGTAGCTGAATCCTGAGGGCAAATTGGATTTCCAGAATTTGCTAGCAATGAGACCAACTTCATAGTTAAGACAATTACTTTTAGTTCATGATGCTATGTAGTTTAATGAAAATGTAATTTGCCCCAGTTTTGACCTAGGGCAGTCTGTTTGAGTGACAGGCAACGCTTACCTGCTATTCTCTTAGAAAATGAAAACCCTGTTATATTGAACGAAGCAAAATGAATCGCTTTTCAGATATTCTTGGAGGTTTAATTCCATCGACTCTACTGAAAATTCATTTTTTTTTTCTTTTGGTGCAAAAAGATGTTATGAAATAAAACTTTCAGTCATTTAATTCAATATCCGGTAATCTGTTATGTTTTCTGTCTCAAATTTCATAATCAAGTTAAGGCATATTAAGTTATATTCCTTCTCTAGAGCTTCTATGCTGACCAAGATTTTGTTGAATACTTTATCAGATGGTGGACCTCGAGCACTGTTGCAGTAGTGACTGGTGGAAATAGGGGAATTGGATTTGAGATTGTGCGCCAGCTTGCATCTCATGGATTGACAGTTATTCTAACCTCACGAGAGACTAATGTTGGAGAAGCAGCAGCAAAGGTCTTACAAGAAGGAGGTCTCAATGTGGTGTTCCATCAACTAGATATTGTGGATCCTTCATCTATTGAAGCATTTTCTGAATGGATAAAGGAGATTTATGGCGGTATAGACATATTGGTAGGTAGGCTCTCCCCTATACTTTTGCAAGTAATTGCTTTCTTTGATTAAATAAATTAATTTCTTTTCTGCAACAATCATCATACAAACAAGAAAATAAGAAACAGCACATTGATATTAGTCAAAATGATAGGTACCTTCATTTCTTATACATATACAGTTATTTTTAGTAATACCAATTTGATTCTATCTCTCCATAGATTGAAGATTCAAAAGTAGCTTCACATTTTTATCTGTTGTTGGTGAGATTTGACTTTACACAAATTTCCAGGTAAATAATGCAGGAGTAAATTTCAATTCTGGGCCTGACAATTCCGTGGAATTTGCTGAAAAAGTTATTAATACAAATTACTTCGGGACCAAAAACATGATCAAAGCCATGATTCCTCTAATGCGACCATCACATTCCGGTGCTCGTATTGTTAACTTAACTTCAAGATTGGGAAGATTGAATGGGCGTAGGAATGTAAGAGGTTTACCTTTTGGACTTAATTACACTTGCACCCCTTCCTACATTGTTGTATTACAGTTGGTACCTGCAAGCTTGAAGAAACTACAGAACACTCCCTAAAAATGTTTAAAATTACATGAACACCCTATATTAGTGGTGTGCATGTGTAGATTTTCCAATCTCTTAAGGGCGGTTTTGTAATTTCAAAAGTTTCTACTTTCTAGGGAGTAATTTGTAGTTTTTTCAAACTTGGGGGTACATCTGTAACACCGCAATCTCAGAACGGTTATAGATGTAACTGTCCCTACTTTTAATTTCCAGTTCCCACTTCTATAATCTTCATTTGACGACATATGAGAGCAATCAGTAATCACCAAAAAATTTGTTAAATTTTGCAGAGAATAGGAAACATCGATTTGAGGAAAAAGCTTGAAGAGGACGAGTCACTATCTGAGGAGTTAATTGATCAAACAATGAAGACATTCTTAGAACAAGTAAAAGATGGGAGTTGGGAAAATGGTGGTTGGCCTCAAGTTTATACAGACTATTCTTTGTCAAAATTAGCAGTTAACTTATACACAAGGGTTATTGAGAAGCAATTCGCAGAAAGGCGAGATGGGCAGAAGATATATATGAACTGCTATTGTCCAGGCTGGGTTAAAACTGCCATGACTGGTTGGGCAGGGAATAATACTCCTGAAGAAGGGGCCGACACTGCTGTGTGGCTTGCCCTGCTTCCGGTACAATCCGTAAGTGGAAAGTTTTTTGCTGAGAGACGAGAGATAAATTTCTAAGGGTCAATTACCAATACCCCGTGAGTTTTACGCCGTTTACGAAAAATACCCTGAAATCCTGAAACATTAAAAAACAGCCCTTGAGGTTAGCAAACCATAACGAATACTCCTCTCAAAATAACCCTTGAGGTTTGAGGGTGTTTTTTATAAAACGGCCAAACCTCAGGGGTTTTTCGTATTTATTCCAATTTCTTAAGCAGAATCATGTTCTAGTCGCTGATTGTCATCCACATGTCCGGGAATATGTTTAATTTGGCGAAGCATTACCTCTTTAAGACAAGATTCTGTAATATAATGAAGCATACTGTTGATTCCATTGTGGATGATTGTAAAAGTACTTCTCAACTTTTTTCCTTCAAATACTCAACTGTTCTTTTATTTTTTAAACATTTTTTCTCCCGGACACTTCTTATTTTTACTCTTGATTTGATATAATTTTGACTTCTACTTTAGTTTCCCAAAACACCCCCTAAACGTATCATCCACCCTGCTTAATTGGCATCCTTCATATGTTCATTTACTATTTCTAATAAAATGATTACAATCTAATGATTACTATATGTAACATCCCACTTAAATGGCATCCTTATTATTTCTAATAAAATGATTAAAATCTAATCTTAACTATCCATAACATGATCACGTTTGATTCAACCTATTAAACGTGTCAAATGTCTAAATAAGTAGTATTATATTAAAACTAGCTTTTTATCTCGTGCGTTGCACGGGAAAATTTATTTACAAAATTTATATTATTAAATAAATTGAACAATATTTTTTATATGATTATTAACAATACATCAAAAATTATTAATTTAAAATATGATGCGCACACACAAAAGTAATTCATTTTATAAAATAATAAATTATGTATATAAAAAATTCATTTTAAATATTAAAAATAATAATATGATATTTTAATGACAAATTACTAATTTTATATTTGTAATAGAGAGAATATATATTTATACATACATAGAGAGAGAAAGAATATCATGACTGTTGCAGAAATATTAAAATGATAATTTAAATATAAAAAAAATATTTAATAATAGACAATATAAATAATGATTGGAATCTCTTTATCTTTTTGGCCGAAAAAAGAGCTATTTAGTATACTTGGTATTTTTTTGTTAAATATTTGTTATTATTTCATTATTAATTAATAATAATATTCATTTTATTATTAAAATTTTATTTATATTTTGAAAATATTAATATTCAAATATAATAATTTAATAAATTTATTCACATTGAAATGAAATATAATTTTTCCACCGCAAAATGAAAATAAAACACGTATGTTTAGAGGTTTTTCTAAAAAAATTAATTATTTTATAATTTTATAATATTAAGATAATAATAAAATTTAATTAAACATACATTTTAAAAAATATATGTAATTATGTGACCCCCCACAAATAATTAAAAGAAATTTTGGAAAAATAATTACATGATAGATAAAAAGAATATAAAATAAAAAAATATTAATTATAAAACTAAATAATCTTTTACCCAAATATTGTTAATATTTGTTGAATGGTAATTCTTCTATACTACACTTTCATATACAAATTGAATATTATATTTAAATTATAAATAGTTTTAAGCTCCTGTTCAATCATATATATATTTTTTAGCACATAAATATAAAGTTCATAATGATTAGTAAAGCTTATTAAAATTTACTTAAAATTATGTTTTCATTAAAATTTTCAATTTGAATATTATATAAAATATTCATATAATTCTATAATTAAATATGAATTACAAATTATTTAATATAAATAGATATATGGAATATCAATTAAATATATATGTAAGTTACAAAAACAATAATTAATGAACTTAATTATAGAAACATTCTACATGGCAAAATGAACTAATTCTAACTAATTCATCTCATTAACACATATGTATGTTTCCTAAAACATCTCACTTAATCATTTTCATATATATATATATATGATTACAATAAAACGGGTTAAAATATTAAAGTTTCAATTAGTGTACATCATTGGTGTAGTAATTAGTAATACATCGCATAGCATATCAAAGAATA
This sequence comes from Verbena officinalis, assembly GCA_958496215.1. Lineage (NCBI taxonomy): Eukaryota > Viridiplantae > Streptophyta > Magnoliopsida > Lamiales > Verbenaceae > Verbena > Verbena officinalis. The sequence goes on from OY292385.1 coordinate 8,455,753, forward strand.
TTTCTATTTTGATAATTTTATCACGTTCTGTAAATTAGCTTGGTAAAATCTAAGGGCAAAATTGTCATTTGGTAGGCACCACGACGACTTTCATTTTCATCCTCCATGAACTGCCAACAATCAACCGAACAGAACAGAGTATCCCATTTCTGATTTCTCTCAATTCTCATTTCTCATTTCTCCATCGCAATTCACCTTAAAAGAGATACCCTTCTCTCACCTCACTCAATTCTGTTTCTCTGTCACTATCGTCCTCCAAACTTCTCTAAAGAAACGAAAAGCTTCGCTATTCCAACCTAATCCCGCATCGCAGATGTGAAAAGGAGGGCGAAAAGACCTTTTGTCGAACACATAGAGTGCAAGAAATGATAGGGGCCGTCCAGTTAGGATTATTGGCGGCCTGTATAGTTCTGTTCGTTCCAATGGGTATGGCTGGCTGGCATTTGAGCCGCAACAAGATGCTCTTCTTCAGCTGCGCCCTCTTCATCACCCTTGCTGTCGGCGTCCATTTGATGCCTTACTTCCCTTCGATTTCTGGCTTCATCTCGCCACCGGAGGTAATTCCATCCCCCACTTCTTTCAATCGTGAGTCCTGCGTTTCTTTCCTTCATAGTGTCACGTATAGCAGCGATATTAAAGACTGCGATGTATCCCCTAGCGATAATCATGAAACTAGTTGTAATAAATCGTGGGACTGGATCAAATCGAGTCGGGTCACTGAATGTGAGTTTCAGAAGTTAAAGAAATCGGATGCCTCGGATTTATTGAATGGGTCATGGGTAGTTGTTGCTGGGGACTCCCAAGCTCGGTTAATGGCTGTTTCTTTATTAGAATTAGTTATTGGATCCAAGGGAATTGAGAAAATAAGAGGGGATTTGTTCAAGAGGCATAGTGATTACTCTATGATGGTGGAAGAGATAGGGCTGAAGTTTGATTTCATTTGGGCTCCATATATTGGGAAATTGAATGAATTGATGCTAAGGTTCAATCAAAACAAGAATCTCCCAGATGTTATGGTGATGGGAGCAGGTTTGTGGGATATGCTGCACGTAAACAATGCATCGAAATATGGCATTTCATTACGGTCCTTGAGGGAAAATGTCTCGGCCCTTTTACCCGTTTCTCCAGATTTGGATCCTGGTTTCGGATCTAAACCTGCTCGTTTGTTGCATTTGTTTTGGGTTGGGATGCCGACATTGATAACATCATTGTTGAACACTGATGAGAAGAGGATGAAGATGACCGAAATAGTGTTGAATGCTTATGACAGTGAGCTTAATAGGAGCAAGCTTTTGCGCCAATCTGGTGGACCACTTTTAAATCTTGATATTCGATTGTTGAGCGACTTATGTGGGTCCCATTGTACAGCTGATGGAATGCATTATGATGGAGTTGTTTATGATGCTGCTGTTCAGATAATGCTGAATGCTTTGCTGATTGAATCTAATCAGAATCCAAGGTGACAAATTCTTTTTGTTTTTCTTTTTCTCGAGAAAAATTGGTTGGTTGTCATGGAGGAAGATAAGGTTTCCTGGCTATTGACATTAGACATTGGAAGGATGGTTGGATCGTGTGGATGCCATTTTTGTTGGTCTATATTTTACTTTTATAGTTCAATTTGTAAAAGTTAATCAATCATAGCTTAGGTGGAATTCTTTTTGGTATTACTTGTTTGTGTGCTTGACGGATACGAATATGAACAGAAACTAATCATCTCTTACTTCCAATTTTGATATGAAGAGATACAGAGTGTTGTAATAGTCTCCTAAATACATGCTTTCTCAATCCTAAAGAGGCTAGTGTATACAATATGTATACGTGTATTTGTTTGTGTGTGTGTGTAGATATATGGAGATATGATTTCTATTCATTGATATGGATCTCTCCCACATAGAGAGCTAGAAGCACTTGATTAACAGGTTCTTGAGGTGGTATTATTATTATCTCTTTTAAATTTCGTCGTTTGTTCTCAAGTGAGTGATTTATTTGGTGTGGTAAATTTACTTTTTCTTTTTCTTTTATTATTATTTTTTTTTTTATCATCACTGTTTCATGGTCATTTGCTGCTTTTCTTGCCGCAGTAGTTGAAAAAGATAGAACGTATACATCCATAGTGTGGGTGATGTCTGTATAAGCAGCAAATGAATGTAATGCTGCTATGTGTGTGAAGGTAGTCCTATTTCTCTGGAACCAATAGATGTTTTTGAGTGAAGATCACATAATATGTTACTTTATAGCACAAACAGATTATGAAACGTGATGCAAATTGTGAAAGATTAGAAATCATATTCTGACAGATTGCATAAATGAATTGAAGCAGGCCAGATTGCTTCTGGATTATATAAAATTTACAGATAATTACGAGAAATTTCGGAGGTTTGTTCGTTTTACAGAAGATATACTCAAATCTTGAAAATTATGAAGACCCCTGAGTCAACGATTTTTTGTTAGTTTTGAAGGTGTTCGTTATGGTTTTCAAACCTTTTAGTAATATTTGAGGTTTCAAAATATTTTTTGTAATTACTTCTAAAATTTATAGAACCCTTTTACTTAATTTTTGGCAATAGTTTGTAAACAAGGTTATTGCCAAAAAAGAACAAAAAAGAAACTTCATTTCTTTTTTTCTCGTTTAACACCAAAAAAATATCCAAACTGCCATAAATGCCCATTTCTCTCTTTTTTTTTTAAAACCCTTTTATCCAGAAAACTGTCAGCATTATTCCTGTGAGAAATCATCCACCCAAAAGACTGAAACCCCAAGGAATTCTCTAAAGATGAAGCGAAACATTCTCCTTTCCCTCTCACTTGTCATCCTCTCTTTACTCGGGTCGGCATTACCCGACCCAGTTCCCACCCCATGGCCGCTCCAATTCCACTCAATTCTCTGGATGAACAACACCAAAGGCCTTCTCCAAAAAACAGACCTCTGGTACGACTGGACCAACGGCAGAAACTTCAACATTATCCAAAACCAATTGGGTAAAAAGCTTTACGATTTGGAATGGAATAATGGGACTTCGTATATCTACACATTGGATGAGAACAAGGAGTGTAGGGTTTTGCATTTTCCTGTGGGGATTTTGAGGCCGAATTGGCTTGATGGGGCGAATTATCTCGGGCAAGTTTATAAGGATGGGTTTCTTTGTAATGTATGGGAAAAAGTTGATTTCATTTGGTATTATGAGGATGTGGTTACGAAAAGACCTGTCTACTGGGCTTTCTTCACAGGTAAGTGGCGTTCTTCATGGATAAATTTGCACATTTGAAGTCGAAAGTTTTTATTTTCAGTGTTTCAGTCTGAATTTCCTGTTTCATCTCATAGATAGAAGGAAGTTTTTCATTCTTGTTCTTGACAAGCCAAGATTATTTAGTTGGGCGAATTACATTTACTTACAGCTCTAAGGATTGGTAAAATACAACATATTTGATTTCATTTATTACATAAACACCCCTATGGTTTTATTATTCATATAAAATTTATAAAAATTACAGCAAAGAGAAGTTTGACCGGCGTCTACCAGACTTTCAAATGCATCGTGTCTTAGACTGGTGAACTGCTGGAGACAATGTACTTCTGTAGCGTGTATATAACCAAAATTTGATGAAAGTTTCTCATGAATAATGAAATCTCTGTAATAAGAAACCTGAGGGAGTTTTTTGTGATTACACCAAAATTGGGGGATAGTACCAAAATGTTTGAAGTTTGAACTCAATATTGATGTAGAATTGTGTGAATTTGCAGGAATGATAGCGCATGTAATGACTTTTGAAGTTGGACAAGTTCTTGATGACCCAAATTGGCAAGCTCCTGTCTACTGTTTTCAGGAAGCTAAGCAAGGAAACAGACCTATGCTTGACTCACAATTTGATACCAGTTTTATGAGAGATTTCCTCAATATGCCTAAGGTCATTTGATTGTATTCAGATTCTCTCTCATTTGATTGTATTCAGATTCTCTCTCCCACTTATCTATGTATTCAATGGATTCTGCTTCCCTGCAACTATTTAGCATCTAGATCTCAAATAATAATCACTTTCAATGAATGTCAAGTATGAAAATTGAAAATGGTCGATTACAAATAACCCCCAAGGTTCATGACGTTCATGAAAAACACCCTGAAATCTTGAAAATTACAAATAACACCCCAAGTCAGGGTGATTTTCGTTAACGGGACAAACCTTAGGGTTTTTTTTCGTAACTATTCCAATTGAAAATTGGTATGTTCTGCTAACATAGTGATTATACATACATTAAAGCAATCAATTTGTCTGGCCACAAAAATCAAGATAGCTCAATAAAGAAACACTATTAAGTATTCCCAAATCCCAGATCAATAACGATCTCTATTATCTAACTACACCAAAAGTCCAAAACCTATAAAGCTGCAAAAGCGTTCTCAACATTTGAATGCTAAATTTACAATTTCTTGAAGGGTAACAATTCCCTTAGAAAAAACACGGCATTTTTCACAACAAAGCACAATTACCTACCACGGTTTAAGGTCCCCAACTGGGCCTGCAGTCCAGTTCAAGATTTTCTCACCTGGTCTCAAGTACACACTATTATCATGGGGCAACTTACGAGCCAATCCGTTCAAAATCTGATGGAAAGCATCTCTCTCCTGAGCAGGCTGTGGAAATAACATAGCTTGCTTCATCGAAGGATTTGCCAATAATCTCTGTTTTCTCAATATTTCCTCAATTGGAATTGATGTGAGAATGGTGTCGAGTTTAGGAACATCTTTTTCTGCTACAAAAACACCGATTTCTTCCCATGGGATTGCATCAGCAAATGGCAAGACAATGTCATCAGCTATAATGACAGGAATACATCCGAAAATGACGGCTTCGACCAGTCTTGGACTCCATGGGGCCCACCCAAGTGGACACAAGCAAAAAACAGCTCTCTGCATGTCTTCATAGTAGGTTGTTGGATGTTCGGTTGAGATATCGAATAGAGGGTTGTCCTTAAAGTTCTCCCAAACCGATGCTCGTGCTCCTCTGTAACAAGTTTTGAATATATTTAATTAAATGAACGAGTGAACCGAAGATAGAGCCCGAAAGAATTTATTTGATGGGTGAGATTGATTTCAAAAAAGAAAGGGATAATTAAAGCTAGACCCCCTGAGATATGGCCTTAAATACAGGCAGTACCCCTGATGTTTAGAAAATCACATTTACAACCCCTCAACCTAACAAACATCAAATAATCCTAACAAAAGTGCTTTTCTCAGCTTCTAGTTTTTTTTTTTTCTTTTCTATTACTTGAAACATTCCCAGCTTTTACTAGCCTTAACTTTTTACAACTTTAGGTTCTACTTTAACTTCTTCAAAAACAGAAGAGTTTGCAAACACCCATTTGCGCAGTGCAAATTCTTGAATGTTATTAAAAATACATAAAATATAATTCTAAATAAGCTTTACGGGGACTGTCCCAACCAGCCCCCACCCCATCCCACCCCCCATTCAATGAGATTTCAACAAGAAGTTGAATTAGATAATCATTTTGAGAATGGATAGCTTCATTTTTGGGTGAAGAATAGAACATCTATACTAATCAAGGCTGAGAAGGCGTACCTTGCATAATAACCACCTTCTGGGTCGTTTCCAACATCGTAAAACAAACCTCGGAAGTAAACAAAGATGGAACGAGGAGTGCTTGGAGGAATTAAATGGGCTTGCATTTTCTGTGGAGGAGCATATGGAGGAATTATGATTGAGCCCTCCTTTAAGCAGACGTGATTTCGCTGTCCAAAAGTTTGAACCAAAGTAGCACGTTGGAGCATTGGAAGAATCCCTCTCTCAATAGCTTTCTCTTCCTGTAATAACATATAGCATATTCAGTTAGCGTAATATTAAGTCAACATTAAAATATTTAGGGTCAAAAAGTTGAGTTCCCCTGTAACTATTTGTAAATTATACAAACTTCCCCTCTTGGTTTTGAATTACATATAACCCCTTCTGATCATCGGAAATTTGGTCAAACCTGAGAAAGTGTATCATGACCAAGAAACCATACCCAATGTAAGAGGAACTAAAGTTCACTAAAATTTGCATGATGGAATCATTTCACCAGTGTGAAATGATTGGCAGAAGGGTAACTGTAAGGTGAACATGAGTTTCATGGTAGTTATGTGTAATTCTGATACCAAGAGGGAAGATTTTTGTAATTTCACATAGTTATAGGGGAGAATGCCGAAATTATTCCAGAATAATCAGCCAATTTTCATTGTTGAGAACTAAACAACAAATTTCAAAATTTCAATTTGGAGAGAGAGAGAGAGAGAGAGAGAGAGATTTCATACTAGGTAGTGAAAGCATGCGGCAAAATCATGAGGGACGATGAAGAAGTGATCGGCTCCCTCAGTTCTATTCCAATAAGGCCAATTGGAAGAAATTAATTGAATAGCACTTCTCATCATACGTGGAGATTTGAATGGCAAAGGGAGACCATTTGGCGTTAGATCACAAGTGGTGTAAACTGGTGTATAAAACCAATCAGCTTCTTCAGGATTAAGAGTACGAACAGGGCTTGACATTAGAAAACGATGCATATAAATCTCTGCTGCAAACATGTGATTGAGACATCTTGGGTCTTTTTGTAATATTTTTTTGTTGTATTTGCTGGGAAGTTCATAAACAAACACTTTTAACCTCCCGACTGGATCATCTTCCAAGACATCACCAGCACTACCTGAAATTTGAAAGTGGCAAAAGATAAAAATGAGGAGTTCATTTTCTTAACTCACAAAAATCAATCTTTTGCGTTCTCAAATCTCGAGGAGTTGAGTAAGAATTTCGTGATTGACTATAGTACTCCTAAACCAGCTAGGAAACTAGAAAGTCTTCGAATGTCAAGAAACAGATAGAATATCTAAATTGATTTCATTTGAAAACAAATGTACTATGCTAAAACTTGCTGCATGTATGTTCCACTTGAAAAATAAAACAGTTGCAACTCAAAGCAGGGCAAAGATTATTACTCAGCAAACTGAAAAACAAATTAAGTATCAGTAAATCACGAGTGTTATCAGAATTTCATACACAAAACTGTACTTATCACAATATCCTCACAAACCAGCCAAATCTCATAACAGCTAATCCAGATCAGAATAAGCTCAAATTTGTATTTCTAAGCTAAACCCCATAAAAATTCCAACATCGAAATCATAATTTCTCAAAATCAACTAAATTAAATTAAATTAACGCAGAATCAACCATCAAATTTATAGCCAAAGCAAGTAAAAGTGCGGAAATCTCAATTACCCGATATAAACAAGATTCTTACCCGAGATTCTCTCAGTTTGTTGAGTTCTATGGAACTTGAAAGCTTCAATTCCCAAAGAGAATGCAAAAAACAACAGCAAACTAAAAACCCATCTCCGATTCTTCATTTTTTACACTCCTTCACACTCCCCCACTCTTGATTGAATCAATCGACAATAACCCAAAATCAAGAGAGGCCCAAATCTTTTCCACAACAAACTCCGCCTCAATATACTAATATAGAAACTTATATTAACTAAAAACTAATGACGCAAATGGGTAGTAGGAGAGGAGCAAGATCGATAGTTGGGATGTCAATACACAGAGTAGTTGTAAGGAAGACTTTTCTTCCAAACTGGGATTTTCCAATATAGAATTAAGAAAAAAAAAATGAAATCTTTATCACTCTTTCAGCAGAAAACACGAAAAAGAAAATGTTTATTGCTTGAGGAAACAGGGAAAACTCCAGGGTGAAGGGAGGATTCGAACAGTGGAGTATGGGCTTGGTTGGTCTTGGTTAGCTGTCAAGTAGCTGTTACGAAATTGGGTTTTTCAGGAATATTTTGTTACTTAAGTACGTATTTCTATTTTAGTCTAAATCAATTCAAACACGGTTTTGCAATATTTCAACTATCAAAAGACCATATGTTTGAAAAATAATTTACTCTTATATTGTCATATTTTGTATTAATTTGAAATTTTTTAAATTTGAGTAAATTGAATTTCAGATCCACGAAATTTTAAGATAGAAAATAAATTGTGTATAGCTATGATTAGTACACCTAGAAAGTTTATAAAAGATTAAAATCTGGTAAAATTGATATTAGATTGGGCCTGAAGTAAGTCCAACAATCGTCCAGTATATAACTAGTAAACCTTCTTTCAACTGCTCTATTTGGTTTGGGCCGAAGCAGAATATTGAAGGAGAGAGCTTTACACCTCAGTGATTCGACCCGCATCGACTTATATAAATGGCCTTTCAGAATAAAAAAAGAAAATTGAAGAAGAAAGGTACCTAAAAACTCAAGCTTAAACGTCCGGAAAAAAACAAAAAGTAGTATATTAAAATTTGGTTACAGCTTAAGGGGATTTTTCGGTAATTAAAGAAGCTCGTGATAATCATAAATGGAACATGAAGGCTATGATAATCTTACACTCAACTGTGGAGTCGTTGACATCCTCGTTTAAGAGCTTGTCTGAATATTAGGTACTTCAATAATACATACGTGAAAGTTAGTTAAGCTTCAATTAATTCTCTCTTTCCTAATTAATAAGAAAGATAAAGTACCTTCAATAATACAGTACTTGAGATTGGCCCAACTCCGAACGATACAAGACGAAGCCAAAAAATGCAAATAATCAGCCACGTTTTAGGGAACTTTTGTAAAATATAAGGGAGCTTTTTGTAATTTAAAAAGCAAAGAAATTATATTGTGAAAATTACCTTGAAGTCTATATATTACTATTATAACTTTGTCATTAATTTTCTTCAAAATTGTAATGAAAAATTCAGACTATTATGAACCCTCGTGTTATAACTCTATATTTAAAATTAAATATTTGATTGAATGTTAGGAAAAGGAAAATAGATATAAAAACTTTTGAAAACCATAAAGGAGGCTAGCTCTCTAACTTAGAGCTACGGCCATCAAGATGCATGATCTAGACCATATTATTTGGTGGTCATGATGTCGATGCCATTAAATTTTTGTGCCTGCCTTTGAGTCAGCTCCATCACATTCTTTGGTCCTGTTCATTAATTTAGCCTTGAATCTCACAAATTCTAACACAATTTCAGTTTATTTTGGCAATTAACTTCCATAAACAAAGCTATAAAAGGGAGAAAATTCTGCTATTTCTATTAAAAAATCTTGCATCAGAACAAGAAGATACGTCTTTTTCACCAGAAAAAATGGAAAAGAATGATGAAAGAAATGGTGGGAAATATAACAATGAAGGCAATGATCATGAGGAGAAGCAAAAGCTTGACCTTATGAGAAGCATAGTTGAGAAGCAATATTCAGCTTGTGAGGTAGGTACCTAAATATGTTCATAAACCTCTAATTTTTTTTAATATATATAATAATTAAGCTTATGCAAATGTAAAGTATATATGCTATTATGGATTCTTACACTTTCTCCATAGGGACGAAGTCAGAAATTTCAATCGAGCACGAAAAATAAACTTCTGTTATTTGGGGAGAAAAACTTAAAACTTTAACTTTCTGTATTATTGCAGCATACAAATTACAGATTTAAGGACATGACTGGTTTGTTTAGTCACTAAAGATCCCTTTTCCAAGAAATTAAGAAAAATCCTTTTCCTCATCATTTTTTGTGGGGTTTGAGAGATTTTAGGAAATTAAGTTAATATTGAAAATGCTTTGCAGGAAGTTGATGATCTGACACTGAGTCGTTTTCTTCGAGCACGAGATCTTCATGTGGAGAAAGCTTCGGTTATGTTCATGGAATATTCAAAATGGAGACGAAATTTCGTCACAAATGGTTACATTTCAGCATCAGAGGTTACAAATCAAATAGCAGATGACAAAGTATTTATGCAAGGAACCGATAAGAGAGGGTCTCCAGTTTGTGTTATTTTTGGTGCTAAACACTTTCCCAGCAAAGAAAACACAGATGAACTCAAACGTAAGTAATTAGTATAAGTTATAAAAGGGATAAGTATGCTTACACCCCCTTGACTTAGGGGTAAATACAAAAACTTCCCCTCAACTATGACTCCACCTAACACTTTGGTCCTGCCGTTAGGGTTAGGCCTTATGTCAACAAAGATATTTCTTAAGTCGAGGGGTGTAAGTGAGTGTAATTATCTCACATAGTCTGATGACTTTTAATAAAGTTCTTTGATGTTTGATTTTTCTCACATATTCTGATTAATATTTTCAGGTTATGCTGTGTTTGTTTTGGATAAATTATGCTCAAGGTAATGTATCCTGCATCATTTTCACTTTTTTTTTTTCAATCTGTTTAGTTATTTGATTTTCTCAATAATTACAGCTAGACCCTCAATAATTTGATTTTACACCTCCTGAGGTTTTAACCTGTCTTATATTTAGGGGTCCAGCAGTCAACATAAAATATTCAATGGCATTATGTTTATGTATTTTTTTGCCATTAATTTTTATTTTCATTTTATATTTCTAAGACAGTGGGGTTAAGTTGGTCATTCCAAAAATTAAACTTTTCTTTGCTTTTAGGGAATTGCCAACTACCTCATAGAGTTTGGTTCAAATACAGAAAACCCTCTTAGATTTCATAAATTACCATCTTTCCCCTGAAATTTAGAGGCTAATGGAATATAGTGCCTCACATAGTAGTTTGTCAGAGAGATAGTGAACATTAAGGGGAAGTTGGTAATTTCTGAAACCTCAGGGAGTTTTCTGTAGCCAAACCCCAAGGTATCATTCGTAATTATCCCTTGTTTTTATAAGTAAGAGTATACCAAGAAGTTCACTGGTTCTGTTACAACTTCTTTACTTCCGTTAAAGTTAGGGGTGCGGATGTAATAATCCAAATCTCAAGACTACTAGTTGTATTTAGGCTATATCTCAGGGGGTCCAACTGTAATTATCTCTATTTCTTACCATACCAAGTTCAATATTTGCTGATGCAAAACAGAATCCCTGCTGGAGAGGAGAAGTTCATAGTTATTGTAGATCTTCAAGGATATGGATACTCCAACGCCGATATCCGTGGATATATTGCAATACTCTCCATTTTACAGGTTCTAAAATAACCGAAATCTCGAATTTAACTAACTTAACCGACCACTAGGAATAATCCATTAATGATCGTTTTCAACTACGTATAACGTGTTTTTATCACAGGATTACTACCCAGAAAGACTGGGAAAATTGTTTCTTGTCCACGCACCTTACATCTTCTACACAGCATGGAAGATGATTTACCCTTTCATTGACAAAAACACAAAGAAAAGGGTAAGGTTTTCATTGTTCTTTGATTTTAATTTCAATCGTACCCCCTTAAAAAGGGGTGTTTTTTGTAATTAGGAAACTCCTGAAGGATACAATTGTAACATTTTGATCAAGAGCGTCACGACTTGTAGTTTAGCAAACTCCCCCGGGAGCAAATTAATTAACCTTATAAAATTTATGAAAATCGTGGAAACGAGAGGTTTTGAGTCAATTAGACTTTAAACCGCATTGATTTTCAAACTGACTGACTATAGGAGACAAGACGCTTGTGATAGCGTGAACATAGTCGAAACAAGCGAAGATCTTACGTAAATCTATTTTATGGGTGTTTCTGTAATGGGGAACTAATTTGTAATCCCAACAAATCTCAAGAATAGTTTATGTATCTCCTTTACACAATTTATTCTTTGAGATAATTACACAAAGCCCAGAGGTTTGATTAAGCATACGAAAAACCATTAAAACTTTAACATACTTTCCTGCTAAATCGAAACCTTACAAATACATCCCTTAAAACATAAAAATGTATACATAACACCCCTTAAAAAGTTAAATGCCTTTTAACATATTGTACATTTTAATCTCCTTTTTCAAATTAAAAACTCTAGCTGACTTTATGATTTGATTTTACTCAGATTATTTTTATTGAAAACAAGAAATTGAACGCTACTTTGCTGGAAGAGATAGAGGAAAGTCAGCTTCCAGATATTTATGGAGGCAAATTACAGCTAATCCCCATTCAAGATGCCTAGCTCAGGACAAATCTTAACATACTAATTAAACAAACAATAAATTAAACCTACTCGAGTAATAAGTACAATTTATATATGGGTTCTGTTCTTGAGGTATGAAACACATACATGGTTGCATATTTGTAAACATTTAAATTTACAAATTTAATATGAGTGTGTAATTCATTCTTATGCATTACTAAAGTGTTGGGTAAATAATTGTGAAATATATATGAATTTTATAGTGAGTGTTTGATTAAAAAATAGGCGAATTACATTTGGTTTCTGACGTTTGCCGTATATTTATATTTAGGTTTACTTAGATGTGTTTATTACATATTAAATAATTTTCCAATATTATTAATTTGAGTAAACCCCAGAATAATATAAAATAGAATTATGGACAAATTTATTTAAAATGGCCAAGTTGAGTTAATATCCAAGCATGTGAAAAAAAGTAAACTTTAACATTGAGATCCTGATCATTGTCAGGTATCCAATGTCAATGGCATAATTTGCAGTATCTTGTTCTACTGAATATGTTCTGAAGAAGAATTAGATACTATGATGAATTAAACTGGATGTCATGGTTTTACACTATGGTTAATTCTTTTTTTTTTTACACTATGGTTAATTTGAAGTGTCACAATAAATATAAAATCAGGGCCACGCATATATATTATTTGGTCCCCATTTAATTTTGTCGAGTCACCTCCATGGGTGAATTACACAAACCCCTACCGGGTGTAAATGTAAGATTTTTCAGGGGTATTTGTAAGGTTTCAAGTTATTTTTTTTTTGCATTTTCAGGTGGTATTTGTAAGGTTACAATAGTGTTTTGGAGTTTTTAGGTAATTTCAGGGGAGTTTTTAGTAATTTTCCCTTATATATTTACATCTTCCAAATTCTAAGCCAAAATTTCACGTCACTCTGGCAACTTAATTAGATATTCCGTATATGAATCAACGAATCTATAAAAGAGGGAAATCTAGCTTTTACTGTAGAGAATCTTGCTTCAGAACCAAACCCCCATAACCAAAGTACAAAAATATATTCTTCATTCTTCAGAGAAAAGAAATGGAAGAAAATTATGCAAAAAATGCAGTGAAATACACAAATGAATGCAATGACCATGAAGAGCAAAAAAAGCTGAAGCATATGAGAAGCATTGTTGAAAAGCAACTTCCAGCTTGTCAGGAAACAGATGATCCGACACTGCGAAGGTTTCTTCGAGCACGCGACCATAATGTGGAGAAAGCTTCAGCAATGTTCATGGAGTACTTCAAATGGAGACGTTCTTTCATTCCAAATGGTTCAATTTCAGCATCAGAGATTACAAATCAATTAGCACAGGAAAAGGTATTTATGCAAGGAAGAGACTTAAAAGGGCGTCCCATTTCGGTTGTTTTTGGAGCTAGACATTTTCCATGCAAAGGAAGCACAGATGAAATTAAACGTGGGTTTATTTTATTTTTTCCTTCTCTTTTTGTAGATGATGAATAATTTCTTGAAGTTTTGATTTTTTTTTTTTTTGTAGGATAATTACAAAAAGACCTCTTAGGTTCTTTTTCTGAAAACATCCTGAAACCTTAAAAAATTACATATACCCCCTTGAAACATAAAAATGTATACATAATACCCCCTGAAAAACCTTACAAATACCCCCTTCAGGGGCAAAGTGTAAGGTTACAAGATTTCAAGGTGTTATTCGTAAATAGCGTAAACCTCAGGAGGGTTATCGTAACTGGCCCTTTTTTTTGTTTCTCACGCTTGCATTCTCCTTAAATTTTCAGGTTTTGTGGTGTTTGTTTTGGAAAAAATATGTTCGAGGTACTGCATTATGCTTCAGCTATCCAACTTCCTTTTTACTTTTTTTTTGGCAAATTACATATAGTACCCTTAAGGTTTTTCATAACTACAAAATACCCTTTTTGTTTTCAAAAATTATAGAAAATCCCCTGAAGTTTCAAATAATTACAAAAATATAACAAAATACCTTCTGTACTTTATACAAAATCTGACATAAACCCCCCTGTAATTTGTAATTGTTTGAAATATCAGGGGGTTTTCTGTAATTATTGAAAATAGAAAGAGTATTTTGTAAATTGTAAGTATTACGTAACTTAGAGTTACTGTATATAATTCGTAAAATGCCCTTTTGTTTTTGGTAGTAATAAGTTGAGTATTGTTGATGGATGTCAGAATCCCAGCTGGGCAGGAAAAGTTCATAGCTATTGGGGATCTTCAGGGATGTGGTTATGTCAACATTGATGTTCGTGAAATAATTGCAGGCCTTTCCATTTTACAGGTACAAACAAAAGAAAGAAAATGAAAAGACTTATATCAGAAATATAGGAATGTACATCCACTACCTTCATGATTTTTAAGTAATTACAAATCAATCCATGCTGTTATAAAAATTACAAAAAACACACTGACATTCATTTTTCATGACTGGCATCGACTCGACTTTAAACCAAAAAGACTCTTCGACCAAAGAACTACAACAAACAAGACGCTTTCAGTAGTGTGAACTGTGAACATATTCGGAATCTGACAAAGGTTTTATACGCTTAATAAAATATCAGGGATGTTTTTGTAATTTCTAAAATAAGAAAGACAAATTTATAGTCCCATCAAATCTTAGGAATAGTAGATATAAATCTCCTTAGAGTTAAATTTTTGCGATAGTTACCAAAGATTTCTGAAATTATCAACTCCCTCCTGAGGTTCACTATCTCCATCACGAATTATGCCCGAGATTCACTATCTCCCGTTAGCCTAAAAAACCTCAACCAAGGGGACGTTGGTAATTATGAATTATCTGTATTTGAGTCAAATCAGGGGGATGTTGGTAATTATGAATCATCCCTTATATTCACAGGATTACTACCCAGAAAGACTTGGAAAATTGTTCCTAGTCCACATGCCTTACATCTTGACGGCAGCATGGAAGATTATTTACCCATTTATTGACAAAAATACCAGGAAGAAGGTAAGATTTTCTTTGTTTTCTTCCACTCAATTTCTGGATTGGGATATGTGATTTATGATTTAATCGTCTGTAGATCGTATTCGTGGAGAAAAAGAAACTGAAGGTTACTCTGCTGGAAGAGATAGATGAAAGCCAGATTCCAGAGATTTATGGAGGCAAAATGCAGCTAGTCCCCATTCAAGATGCCTAGTATATATGGGTTTTTCATTTTTGTTTGTCGTATATTAATTTTTTTTTTATTTCGTTGATAAGTTATGATATTCTATAATGTAGGGACACATTAAAAAATCACTGTGCAATGTACAACTGTTTACTGTTAATATTAAAAATAAATAAAAATTAATGACGCAATATCCGTATCAATGTGTCGATTACAATTTGTTTTAATTTGGAGTATTAGCTACTTTAATAATTAGAGGGTCTTTTAGTTGAGCTTATACGCTTAACAAAATGGTATTAGCTCCTTACATTATTTAATAGTAGCTATTTTTTCCTATAAAATAGTTAATAAATTATGATACATAGACACTTCTAAAAATTATGCCCTACCGTGTCGTATCCGACACCCGTATAAGATACTTCTCTAGTATAAAATATAAAAAAAAATATGTATTGCTATCTCCATGTCGTGTCGTGTCCGTATCCGCATTTCATAGTTAATAAACCTTAAAAACAAAAATAGAGCTTACAAAATCTTGGAAAAAAGAATGATAAAACTCCACAATTTATTTTTACAATCATTAACCTTGACCTATTTTCTAGACAACTACAATTTATAATCTATAAATTTTTATTTATAGACAATATATAAACAAAGGGAATAGTATTTGACTTTGATCAAACTAAATTTATTGCAAGATTTGTCACTCATCTATTTCTAACACCCAACTAATTTTCTTAATATCTCCAAAAAATCAATCTTAATAAAGCAAAATGAAGAACTAACACAAACATAGAAAGTAGTTCAGACTTCAGAGCCAAAAGAAGGGAAACAAGATAACATATAGCATTCACAACACATTGAAACAAAGCCAAATTTCATTATTGCAAGAAAACTATCTATGTCGATTACTTCATTTATCAACAATTTCAGAAGAAAACATCAAAGTCTCCTG
The DNA here is from genome assembly GCA_958496215.1 of Verbena officinalis. Taxonomy (NCBI): domain Eukaryota; kingdom Viridiplantae; phylum Streptophyta; class Magnoliopsida; order Lamiales; family Verbenaceae; genus Verbena; species Verbena officinalis. The sequence continues at coordinate 8,471,816 of OY292385.1, forward strand.
TTATGGGTGGGTATATACCTAATTAAATTAATATATTAGGATATAATTCAATTGAACAACTTTTCCTAATCTGAGTAGGGGTGTAAAATGAGTAGAGTCGGTTCGCGAGGTAGTTCAAGTGGAGCTCGACTCAAGCTCGACCAAAATACTTGTTCACGAACTAGTGGACCAGCTTAGGAGAGTTGGTTCACCAGCTAGTTTGAGCGAAGCTCGACTCAAGCTCGTCGAGCTTAACAACAGAATACTTGTTCACAAACTAGTGAACCAGCTTAGAAAATGTTAATAATTTAAAAACCTTAGCTTGAGCAACATGGTTGGGAAGAACGACTCCAATTGGGCATTTGCAGTACTCGAGCCAGAAAAAAAAAACCGATTGGGAAACAAAATAAATAAATAAATAATAATAATGGTATTAGGGTTTTTTTTAGTACAACATTGCTAAAAGATGATACTAATAAAGATGTACATGTATAAAGATGGCTAACTGTCAATTTGGTCCCCAAATTTTACTTTTATCTCAAATTAGTCTCTAAAGTCCGTAAAAGTATACATTTGTTAGTGGGAGGACTATTAATTATTCTTAAGGTCTGTCAACAACATATACTCAATTTGCCTAACATATGTTTGTGTATGATCCCTAAATAGAAAGTCCCAAACCACAGGCTAACTAGGCTCATTAAGATCTACCCATTGTTTCTCCTTTTCCTTTTTTTCTTGAATATCAAGATCAAGCTAAGGCCGAATTATTTGGTCGGTCATTCAATCTTTTGCCTACATTCAGACTTCAGTCACCTTCCTCACCTTTTTTTCGTTCTACTCATTAAGCTACACTTTAATCTGCTAAATTTTAAGGCAATTTCAGTTCACCTGACAACTGAAATTCCATGACAAACCTATAAAAGGAGAGAAATCCTGCTATTTCTATCAAATATCTTGCTTCATAAAAAAACCCAGGTGAGAGTACTTGAGGAAGAAGAAGAAGATATTCTTCGATTTCCAGAAAAAATGAAGGGAAAGGATGAAAGAAATGGAGTGATATGCAAAAATGAATGCAATGATCATGAGGAGAAGAAAAGGCTTAGTCATATGAGAAGCATAGTCGAAAAACATGATGCAATCTGTGTGGTATACATACCTATACCTATATATACTTATACATCTAATTACGTTTAATGAAAATTTAATTCTTTTTTCTTAGTTCACAAGTTATGATTGACATGGTTTGACAGGAAATAGATGACCCGACACTGATACGATTCCTGCATGCACGTGATTTTGATGTGGAGAAAGCTTCAGCAATGTTCATGGCATACTTAAAATGGAGAAATACATTTGTTCCAAATGGTTCTATTTCAACATCAGAGGTTACAAATCAAATAGCACAAGATAAGGTTTTTATGCAAGGAACAGATAAGAAAGGACGTCCCGTATCAGTCATTTTTGGTGGTAGACATTTTCCATGTAAACGAGGAAACACAGATGAATATAAACGTTCGTATTTTTCTATAGAAGATCTAATTTGAATTTTCTGATAATTTGTTTCTCAGATATTCTGCTTAATATTTTCAGGTTTTGTGGTGTTTGCTTTGGATAAAGTATGTTCAAGGTACTGTATAATGCTTCAGCTATCTTAATTTTTTAATTTTTGTTAGATGTTTAGTATTTTGGAATAATTACGAAAAACCCCCCTGAGGTGTGCCCCATTTACGAAAATCACCTTGAACCTTGAAAATTACGAAAAACACCCTAAGTCAATGATTTTTCCATTAGTTTGAGGGTGTTTTACATTACCATCTGCCAAACCTCAGGGTTTTTTTCATAATTTTCAAGGTTTTAGGGTATTTTTTGTAAACAGGGCAACCTCGGGGGTTTATTTGTAATTGGCCCTTGTATTTTTATTGATGCATCTCAGAATCCCAGCCGGGCAGGGGAAGTTCATAGTTATTGGAGATCTTGAAGGATGTGGTTATTCTAACATTGATTTTCATGAAATCCTTTCAGGCATTTCCCTTTTCCAGGTTAAAAAAATAATTGGATTAATTCTACATTCTCAATTTATTTTTTATATTTTTATAAAAAATTTAACCTCAACCCTTCCATCAAGAATTTCTAGCTCTGCTTCAGCTTGGAAGAATACAAAATTTCAAACCTGACCAAATTTTTATTTCAGGACTACTACCCAGAAAGACTTGGAAAATTGTTCCTTGTTAACACGCCCTACATCTTGACGACAGCATTGAAGATTATTTGCTCATTTTTCAACAAAAATACCAAGAAAAAGGTAATATCTTTTAATCTTCTTGCTCTTTTTAATGTGTTATGCAACTTGATGTGATTTATGCTTTCGATCAGATACCAATTGTCCATGTCGAGAAAAAGAAATTGAAGGCAACTCTTCTGGAAGAGATGGATGAAAGTCAAATTCCAGAGATTTATGGAGGAAAACTGCAACTAATCCCTATTCAAGATGCTTAGCTTATCACCCATCTCAAACTACTCATTAAACACAAATTATATATGGATGCATACATGTAATATCTAAAATTTATTGGGGTCTATATGTCAAGTTCATAATGATTTATATCAATAAATGTTTTATATAGCTAAAGTACGACATTAAATAAATAAAAAAATGGTTGTAAGCAAAAATTTAAATCTGACTCATTGGTGATTAAGATGAGTGAGTAGGATATTTCTGCAATATATCATTCCAAGTGCTGACACCATCAGTAACATCCTTAACCAGATTTGCCACCTCATCTATATTAACACGAATCTGCTGTTTGCTATCTCTTTCTCTCATTGTAACTGAAGACGTAGAATCAACTGTAATGGCAAAAGGAACTCCTAATTCATCAGTTCTCGCATATCTCTTACCGATTGAAGTGCCTGCATAAATACAATATATATGATTAGGTAAAGATCAATTTTATAACTTAGTTATAAAGGTTTAGAGTAACTTACAGCTACATCCCCTGGTAATTAGGTTAAATTACAGATAGAACCCCTCTTGTTTCACTCAACCCCTTCCCGTTAGGTTTTTTGGGTATCTAGGCTATAATTTTAATATAAACTTCAGAAATTGTTCATGTGTGCTTAAAATCAGCAACAAAATGCAATTAGTTTTAAAATATGATAAATTACATCAGAGCCCCTCTTGTTTCATTCAACCCCCTCCCATTAGGGTTTTTAATTAACACAGCTAGAATTTTGATATAAACTTCCGAAACTGCCCTTTGGACATAACATTACCAACAAATGCACTTAGTTTAAAAATATGATTAAGCTAATTAATTTTTCAAAAGCAGACAGGTTTTTTATGTAGAACAATATGGAAAAGGTGCAGACCTGTTATATCAATCTTGTACGAAATCCCAAAAGCTTTCAATGACTCAGCAATTTTTCTGGCAACTTCCTCATATTGTGGGTTCTGAATGAGTGGAAATACTGTACATTTGATTGGAGCTACGAGTGGTGGGAAACGGAATACATTCAACTGCTCATCACCATCTTTACAAGTTCTTGTATAAAATGAATGCTCATATAGACAGTGTATGATTCTCCCAATGCCAAAAGATGGTTCAATTACTGATGGTGTGAAAACCCTTTGATGTTCTTTTTTCTTCTCTTTGGAAATCGAGACCATGTTTTTCTTTATAGGGACAACTTTATCAAGAGTACAAACATGAAAATCTGCTTCTCCTTTGGCTTCTAAAGCTGCTTTCATCTCCATAGCTTCTTCCTCGCCCATAGCCTGCTCAGAAATATAAATCACAAATGAAAGTGCTACATTCAGGAACTTACAATTACACAAATGTCCCTCTTGGTCTCAGAGTTACATATGCATCCCCTGTATGCTTATTTGCACCTTACTCTTACCCCCTTCTGTTGATAATTGCATATATATAGTTAATGATGTTATAGTTCAAACTGCAGTAATTTTTTCAAAATGTTCTTACATGTATTTCTATTTATACCTTTTTGTTTCTAATTTCCATGATTGAAAGGGAGAATTTGTAATTTTAAATTAAGTTTTTGTAGTTACATAATATTTGCAGGGGAGGTCATTGTCATTGTAATAAACTAGGAAACAAGTTAGAAAAATAGTACTGGATTTATAATACCTCTAATGCTTCAACCACCATCTTCTGGTTACTCTTGAAAGCAAGGCCAAGCTCCTTCTTAACTGGAGTTATAACAAGTTTCTGAACAACAGTAATTAGAAATAAATTTAGACAACGAAACATGTAATAAAATTCATCAAAAAAAGGAATAGTTTTATACTTAAAGAAAGAAGGAGATACCTCCACTTCTCTAGGCTCTGGAAACTTCTCATACGCCACCAATGGTACACCACTTTTATCCTTCAAAATAAAAAATTAAAAACATTAATCCTCTCATTTGCAGCATCTAACATAGAAACATTTTCTATTTCACCAAAAAATAAAATACAAATATAAAAAATTCGACAAAAGAGACTTACTGCATGAGCCTGCAAATCATATGCAGATCTATCAGCAATACCAACACATTCAATCCATCCATAAGAACATTCAATTTCCGCATCCCAACAATCTGCAGCATAATGTGCCATCTCATTTTCCATATGTTGGCGAAAACGTAAACGATTTTTATCAATTCCAAGTTGGGTTAGAAACAAGTAAACTCTCCCAATAAAATAACCGAGTGTTTCATTATTGACAATTCCCTGAAACATAGAAATCAAAATTGGAGTTAAAAATTAGAAAAAAATAAATCTAAGGAAAAATCTAGAAGAATGGCATGTATAAAACCAGCCTGAGAAACTGCTTCTCCAATAGATATTTTCCTTGCTTCTCGTCCCGACACCTGATTTTCTCTTGGGAACATTAAAAATTCCAACTTTGAAACTTCAGAAAATTTAGGATGGCATTTGTTCTTAGGATCAACAAAGTGTTCGATCTCAGCTAGGGTAAATTCACGGACCCTTAAAAGGCCTTGTCTTGGAGAGATCTGCAACAGTGTCATAAAGACATAAAAGAAATACTCAAAAATCTTTTTATGCATGCAAATAAATCAATAGTTATGGTAGCGTATAAGACCTCATTTCTAAAAGCCTGACCAATCTGTGCAGCTGCAAAAGGAAGCTTGTTGCCATTATAGTAGTATAAGTCCTTGAAGTTTGCAAAAATTCCTTGAGCTGTCTCGGGACGCAAGTACCTATATTAAATTATTAGACTTCAGAAATGAATTCAGAAAAAAAGGAGAATTACATTCAATACCCCTGGGATTTGATGAAATTACAAATCATTCCCTCAAATTTCATTTATTACAGAAAAAACTAAATTCTTCAGTGGATTTGGTTATGTTCACGTCACTAGAAGTGTCTTCTCTGCAGTCCATCGGGTTAAGAGTTAAATGAGGTTTAAAGCCTAATAAATGCCGGCCAAAGCCTCTCTTTGCCACAATTTTCAAATATTTACATGAATAATGAAACCTCATGGGGGTATTTGTAATACATAAAAACTGGTGGAGTACTTTGTAATCTCACCAAAAATGAGGGCTAGTAAGTGTAATTCTCCCTAAAAAAATTTGTCTATTTTGAGAGATTATGACAACAATGTCAAAGTAAAAGTTCACCCCGTGCTAGATCCAGAAGGTCCGATTGATGTCTGAAACATCAAATTGAAAGGATAAGGGTCAGAGAGAATATTATTTGTTTCTGAAGCTGTAATCCCATACTTCTTGATCATTGCACCAAGCTCATTTGCAGAGAGGTTGTCCAAAACAGCAAGAATATGCTTAAATTCTGCCGCCTTTTCTGCACTAAGATTAGTATCTTTTTCAAGCTTGTCTTTGCAATAATCCTTAAGCAAATGATCTGCTCTGTAACAAGTTCCAGTTTTTTCATCTTTCACCAAAAGGTCGGTGAACTTTTCAACATGTCCTGATGCTTTCAATACAATCTCTGGTGTAACACAAGGGCAATCAACTTCCAACATGTTCTCTTCAAGGACAAAATGCTGAACATGAAATATTAAACAGAAACATAAGGAACACGAAAATGAAATACAAAAATAAAATACATCAGCAGACCAGAAGAAAGAAGAAATCATTTCAATAACTTGGTAAAAGATTGTGAATATAATATTTTGAATTTTTCCAATAAGTCAGCAAAGGTTTGCAAGATTTTTCTTGTATATAAGTTAGGGATGATTACGGATACCCCCTGAAACCTTGAAACATTACATATACGGGTGGTTTTTGTAATTTCCAAAATTCCAACACAACAATTCTACCTGGCCACTCTGTCAGGTACAGAGTTAACTAGCTCAAACAAATGCTGGAATACAAACTAATTATCTTGATTATAGCTACATAAACCAAATCCCAACTGCAAAACATTAAATTGCAAACTATTCTAGCCTTCTAGGCTGCAAAATACTTCGCATTAAGAAAAATTGAGAATTTGTAAACCTGACGCCATAAAGAGAGGACATTGGCCTTGACAGTGCAACCAGGAGGCCCATAATCATAAAGTCCAGCAACACCGCCATAGATCTTGAATGAAGGAATGTAAAACAAACGCCGCTCCAAAGTATTCACAACAGCTTGCCGGAATGCTTCCCTGTTCTGAGATTCTTGCACACAACCCAAATTTCAATCACAGCAGGAGAGATAAAATAAAATAAAGAAATAGAAAAAGAGTATCTAGAGATAATTCACTACACCAGCTGATTGAATTTGCAAGAAAAAAGAAAGGATCATAAACGAAATTTGCAAAACTTCCATCAGGGATGCTGAGAAAAACAGCAGACGGAAAAAAAAAAAAAAAAAAAGGGAATGAAAATTTGATGAAAGGGAAGGCAAATTACCGATTACTGAAGAAAGGGTTCTCAGTGAAGAGACAGCTGAATGAGGTTTCATGGTGAAAAAATGAGTGTGGGGCCGACGAAATGGCGGCCATAGAGAAAGCGTCCTCCTCTTCAAAACTTCCATTATTCAATGTTTACTTTGTATTCTAATTACTACAACACAGCCTGGATTTTTCAGTCCTCTTCCGGCCGGCGACCTCTGCAACACTGAGTTCTTGTTGCTGCTTGCTTGCTACTATGTTACTCCATTTTATCTGTCCGGCGTCCGCTTCATTAACAATTTTTACTTATGTTTTGATGCGCCTAAGGATTGAAGAATTTGCATTTTGGGCCACAATCTCAATGTAGCCCATTAGATGGGTGTTTAAAGTTGGATTGGGCTTAAGAAGGCCTAATTGACTTTGTATAGGGCTGACAATGGAGTGGATTTTATTCCTTAACCGGTCCGAGGCCGATTCGAATTTTAATATATATATATATTTTAATATTGATGGATGATGTAATTATAATTTTATAATAAACTTATGATTACTTTTCTCTATTCATATACTTTTTTTAGAATTTTAAATTATATTTTTTAATGCATACAAATAAATACAATACATAATTCATCGAAAAATACTTTTTCTTCGGTATTATATATTTATATTTACTTTTTTTTAAAATTTAAACTTTAAATTAGTATTACCCACCACCCCCACCCTGTCTTTTAGCTGAACTTGTACCTATTTTGGACCATAGTTTTGTAGCAAAGTGGAGGCTGAGGCTACATAACACCTCATACGAAACTGCAGCTTTATGTAAGTAAAGCTAGCAATATTCTGAATTGCCAGAATCCTAATTCATGATATATGCTAATGCTGACACTCAGCTTATTTGCTGTTTACAAAGTAGACAGCACAAGCACACATATATGTTCAAATGGGAATTGAAAATAATGAAGTGATTTCACAAAAATCTAAAAAGTCAAAAAGGAGCAGTACTTCTTGATTCTAGCTAATTATAAGTTGTAAGTACATAAACTACAACAGAATTGATTCAGGATTCAGTATAAATAAATGCAGGGGCCCCTATATATTGAAAAGCTATCAAATCTTAAATCAAACAAACTACATACAGCTACAAAATCAATGTACGTACTAGGATATGTCATAATTGAGCATGCTTGCTTACATAATTTCATCCTACTATAGTGATATATCCAGACAACATATGTAGGGGTAAAATTGTCAAGTTCATTCTTATTCTGGGCTTTTGTCAATTTCTTTGTTAATTTTCAGTTTAGTCCAAAATACTGTAAATATTTGCAACTTAATTAGTCCCTTATTTGCCCTAGTTCGGTGTATTTTGCCGATGTGGCACAAGACTCTTTGAAGTGGAATCCCTAATTTTGTCATAAATTCACCTCATAATCATAAAGATTTCAACATCAATTGATTTTTTTTTTCTGGGTGAGAACAATATAACTTCTCGAAATCATCAAATTTTCATCACGGACTAGTATAAATAGATGAAGATAGTTATAATTGAACGATTTTGGAAAGTTATATCTTCTTCAATTAATGTGAGATTATTACACAATTAACAATAAACTAGCATAATTCGATTATTGTGTTTAATTGTCTCAATGTTAACATTATCAATTTTCCCGGTAAATTTCTAGCAAGAAGTTGGGTAGGTTTCGATATCAAACTAGGATGAAAATTATAAAAAAGTTAAAACTTACAAGAAAAAATGGAAAAAAGTGGTAAACTACATTACTGATATATCTCAATTACGGAACGATTCTTACAAATAATCTAGGACGAAGCTAGGATTTAAATTGAGGGGGAATGAAAATCGGATTTTTTTTATCATTTTAGGGGGCGAAAATTACAAATTAAGTGGCCACCCCCTTCCCCCTTTGCCCCACTATTACCTCCGTCATTCATTGCTTGCAATTTCACCTATAGAATCGAAAATAACAAAAATAGAAATGCAATGAAGTTACACGACCATGATTAATATTTAATTTTCCCAATATATATGGTGCATAGTGTGTGGACAGTAATAATAAAATATTCGTGTATTAAAGTCGGAGGTATACATTGTACAGTATCAGCATGCAAAATTCCAAAAGCACATTTTACATATATACATACAGTCAATTATATTCGAATTTCCAGGAATCAGGGAAAAAAAACACAAAAATAAATATTATTTCAAGGGGCTTTTCTGCAAAGTACAAAGAAAAAGAAAATTAAGGAACAGCATTAAAAGCCCCCCAACCCCTCCAAGTGTCACAAGCTAATAAGCTGTAAGCAAGCTTTTTGTAGTGTATAGACCAATGGATCCAGATGCCTTCTCCGCCGCAAGCTGGTTCAAGTGGGACCCAAGAGCTCCTTTGCCTTTCGAAAACAGGCTGCTTGAGGCGGTGGAGCCGCCGTTGCCGCCGGCAGTCTGCTCGATGAGGCTAGGAGAACTTGGAGGTTTGGAGGAGCTGTTTGAATCTTATGGGGTTAGATATTTTACTGCTGCAAAATTATATGAGCTTGGATTCACTGTGGAAACACTTTTGGACATGAGGGATGAAGAGTTGGATGAGATGATGGAGAGCGTCTGCCAGATTTTCCGGTGGGATTTGCTCTTTGGAGAGAGGTACGGCATCAAATCCGCCGTCAGAGCCGAGCGGCGCCGCATCGTCGCCGGTGATGCCACATATGTCCTTGATGCATTCCCTCAAGAAGGTGATCAGCGTCTATATATATATGCATCTTCCATATTTACAAAATAAGCAACGTCTATATAATTAAATTTTATTCAAAAATAGTAAAATACGTTCATCTGCTCCAAACTGTACTATTATACAGTTACCGTATTACGTAATGAATCCAAATTGCATGCATGAAAATATATAAGGGTTAATTTGAACTATAAAATTGCTTATCTAGAACAATAACATAATCTTCGTCATGGGTTAAATTTTTCATTTTTAATGAAAATCATAACAGGGTTATCAGAGGAGCCAGTGCAGCAAGGGAAAGAAGCGGTGGGATGTGGTGGAGGGTTGTGGGAGATAGTGGCGGCTCGTAGTGGGAACGTCGGGCGGATGAGGAAATTTATTAAGGGACGGTCAAGATTAATGGGTTCCACGGAGAAGGAAGATGATGGTGATGACACAGATAGAGCGGACGATGATGATCACGGCCGTGGCGGCGGTGAGCGGCTAAGAGAGCATCCCTTCATCGTGACGGAACCGGGGGAGGTGGCGCGTGGGAAAAAGAACGGCCTCGATTATCTCTTCCATCTCTACGAGCTTTGCCGCGAGTTCTTGATCCAGGTTCAGCATATTGCCAAGGAGAGAGGTGAAAAATGCCCCACAAAGGTTAGTGAGTACTTAGTTCGTTTCACATAAAATTAATTAATTTCAAATCCAATTATTTTCAAATTCTTTTAGCCTATTTTTCTCATAATTCAGAAGAAAACTTATGGTAATTTAATATTAATTATGTTTTTTTTTTCTTGTCTAAAAGTCTCGATAATAATTAAATTTATAAATCAGTCCTAGTCCTTTGTATAACTTTTCTATTTCGGACCCCAAATGTTTGTAAGATTTACTCGCGAATGACCTTGAAATAATGATGTCAAGAAAAAGTAGGGAACAGTTTGAGATTGATTTGGATGTGATTGTATTTGAATTCCGTACATATGGGCCCGAGTAGGCCTCAATAGTTGCGTCAATACCTGTCTCCACGAGAGCTCGACAACTCATGTACGGATTTCTGGGCCTGGCCCAAAGCATCGCAGACATCACTTCAACTGTCATAAGTTTCTGCAACGACTCCTAAAAATAACTACGGGAAATCTTTGTCTTTATCTTTCCTTTAACAAAAAAAAAAATTTGAAATGAAGATGCTTTGCTTTAGTGAATTTTAATGTGATCTAGAACAATAACTTCTCTTTCCTAAACTTTTTTGTGAGGATATAAAAAACTTATACTTAATAAATAATGAATTGAAAAAGAAAAATAAATCACATCATTTCCCAATGTAATGAACATTTATACCAAAATTCAATTAGTCTAGCGCGATGATAACATATGTGGTTTAAATTCTAGCGTGAACTGGAAAAAAAATGGGACGTGAAACAAAACAAAGTATATTAATAATAATAAAAGAAAAATAAGCATTTCTTACAAGTAAAATAATTGTGAATAAATAATTCAGTATTAAAAATCAATTGTCTTTTATCATTAGTATTTTGCTATACAATTACACTACAAAGGGCACGCCAACTATTACAAAAATTATACTGAAATTTGCAAAATATTACGAATACCCCTTCAAAATAACGGAAAGTTGTTGATAATCATTGACTTAGAGTAATATTGACAATGTTTCAAAGTTTTAGGGTAATTTTATAAAGAAAGACCTAACCTCAGGGAATCATTCGTAATTATGAACCTATAGAACTTATTTTAAGGTTCTACTAATGTACATATGCAATACTTTTTCAGGTGACAAACCAAGTTTTCAGGTATGCCAAAAAGGCGGGTGCAAATTACATCAACAAGCCCAAAATGCGACACTACGTTCATTGCTATGCCCTGCACTGCCTCGACGAGGCGGCATCGAACGCCCTCCGTCGGGCTTTCAAGGAGAGGGGAGAGAATGTGGGGACATGGCGGCAGGCATGTTACAAGCCGTTGGTGGGCATATCAGCAAGCCAAGGATGGGATATTGATGCTATATTCAATGCACATCCTCGACTCTCCGTTTGGTACGTGCCCACAAATCTCCGCCAGCTCTGCCATGCCGAGCGCCGCAGTGAGGCGGCGTTCAACTGCCCATTTAGTGCATCTATGTAGACTGTAGTATTGTAATGCCATAGGATTCTTGAATAGTTTAGAAGATTGTAGTTTCGTGGTGGTGGTAGGTAGTAGTGGTTTGAAATTTGACTTTTTTTGGCATTCTTTTTTTCCTTTGTGGTGAGTGGACTAACTCATGTAATTTTCGGTGTCAAATTGTTTTTTCACAACATATGATTAGTTTTCCTTTTTCTCTTTAAGTTGAAATTTTGAATCTACTCTTAATAATAATATATGTATAAATATTGTATTACATAGAGATCCTTAGTCCCAAGTCCATCAATCCAAATAATCCAACAAATAATACACAAGAAAATATTGGATAAAGATCACGGCCGTATAAAATCTCAATATAACATCCAAAAACGAAACAAGTCGAAACGTATGCCTCCAAAAAAACAGAATAAAAAGTCACAAAAATGATCTGGCTAACCGTGATTAGATGTATAAGAAGAAGTTCGAATGACGACATAAAATAACCACTTAATCGTAAGCAAATCTTAAATTAACTCGGTTATGGTTAAGACGAATGAGTAGGATATTTCCACAATATATCATTCCACGTGCTGACACCATCAGTTACATCCTTAACCAGAGCTGCCACCTCGTCCACATTAACACGAATCTGTTGTTTGCTATCTCTTTCTCTTACTGTAACCGAGGTTGTCGAATCAACCGTAACCGCCAAAGGAACTCCAAGTTCATCGGTTCTCGCATATCTCTTACCTATCGAAGTGCCTGCATAATATATACAACACATGAATATATCAAAAGGTCAACTTTGTAACTTGGTTATATAAGTTACAGCGCTACCCCCCAAGGTTAGGTAAAATTACAAATAGATTCCCTATTGCTTCATAAATTGGAGTCCCTGTCTAACAATGACTCCCTTCCATTAGGCTCCATTAGTGTTTTTGAGTAATTCTGATGAAATTTTGATGTAAACTATCGAAATGACACTTTTTGCTTATACTTGCCAACAAAATGCGACTTGTGTAAACTTTTGATTAAGCTAATATATCATTGATTATTTTTTTGGGAAGTAGAAAGGTTCTTCATGTGTGCATACCTGTTATGTCAATCTTGTAAGAAATCCCAGCAGCAGTTAATGACTTGGCAATTTTTTTAGCAACTTCCTCATATTGTTGATTTTGAACAAGAGGAAATACAGTGCATTTGATTGGAGCAACGAGTGGAGGGAAACGGAAGACATTCAATTGTTCATCTCCATCTTTACTAGTTCTTGTGTAAAATGAATGCTCATAGAGACAGTATATGATCCTCCCAATGCCAAAAGATGGTTCGATCACTGATGGTGTGAAAACCCTTTGATGTTCTTTTTTCTTCTCTTTGGAAATGGAGACCATGCTTTTCTTTATAGTCACAACTTTGTCGAGTGTACAAACTTTGAATTCTGCTTCTAACTTGTCTTCCAAAGTGGCTTTCAAATCCATAGCTTCTTTTTCGTCCATGGCCTGTTTCAAGAATAGGAATAAGCAACGCATAAACAAGAGGCAAAGAGAACAAAACAAAATGCACCTGGAACAGGTGTGATTGTATAATCATATACCTCTAATGCCTCAACCACCATCTTTTGGTTGCCCTTGAAAGCAAGACCGAGCTCCTTCTTAACTGGGGTTATGACAAGTTTCTGAAGAGAAACAATGTTAGAACAGTATTTCTCTACTAATATATCACAAAAACATTATGGATATGTGTGTGCATGAGAGAGAGAGAGAGACCTCCACTTCTCTAGGTTCTGGATACTTTTCATGTGCCACCAGAGCTACACCACTTTTATCCTATTAAAAAGTATTATTATTATAAAAACCATAAAAGATAATAAAAACAATACTAACAATAATCTCAATGAAACTTCTCCCTCAGATAAGTCTCTTAAGCACCATATTAGATCTTGCAATTTAATAAACTCTTACCGTGTGAGCACGTAAATCATATGCAGATCTATCAGCAATACCAACACATTCAATCCATCCATAAGAGCTTTCAATTTCAGCATCCCAACAGTCTGCAGCATAATGTGCCATTTCATTTGCCAGATGTTGCCTAAACCGTAGACGGTCTTTATCAATTCCAAGTTGGGTTAAAAACAAATACACTCTCCCAATGAAATAGCCAAGTGTTTCATTGTTAACAACACCCTGAGCCACAGAATACAGGTTAACAAATTCAAGTTAACTACGAGTTAAAAGAAAATCTAATACAAAAGAGTAAGAAGGTAGTGATTAGAGCATCTAATAGACCAACCTTAGAAACTGCTTCACCAATTTGTATTTTCCTTGCTTGACGTCCAGACACTTGGTCTTCCCTGGGGAACATCAAAAATTCCAATTTTGAAACTTCAGAAAATTTAGGATGGGACTTATCATCAGGATCCACAAAGTGTTCAATCTCAGCCAGTGTGAACTCACGGACCCTTAAGAGACCTTGTCTTGGAGAGATCTGCAAAGTCATGCTTGTCAAGAGACACATACAACTACACGAGAAACAAAAAGAATCTCAAGTCTAGCTGATTTGCTGTCATTTCATAGTAAACAAAGAACTATAACCGTAAATGTATATAGGAAGTTTCTCAGGACCAAAAATTCTCTTATAGTCATGATAACTGAATTATTCATCCACTTATTATTATTATTATTTTTTTTGGTCAGAATTCATCCACTTATTTGAGTTGCTTTCAATTATGTCACTTGTCAAACACCAAACCTTCACTCCCAGTGTAATGAGGGACAGAGTGACTATTTTGATTCAAGAATTTAATACGTTTTCCACATAATTGTGTTTTCACATAAATACTCAGATGGCTAGTGGGCTAATAGCAAATATTTTTGACATGAAAAAGGTTTGAGCAAAGAGAAAGTAGACTCTAACAGCCATTTTCGTTATTTGCTGCAATATCAATATTATCCAATTCCATGAATACTGCAACAGCACATAGGAAGTCATATAGCTACCACGGATCACGTTGAGTATTGGATAATGTATATGCTAGAAACAACAAATCACTCATTATGGTAGTATATAAGACCTCATTTCTGAAAGCTTGACCAATCTGTGCAGCTGCAAAAGGAAGCTTGTTCCCATTGTAGTAGTATAAGTCTTTGAAGTTCACAAAAATACCTTGAGCAGTCTCAGGTCGCATGTAACTGCAGCAAAATAAACCTCAAAACTCAATCGAAGAAAAACAAAATCCATATGGAGAGATCATTAATTAAATGGTAAAAGAAAAATTCGTAATTCCAAGAATAGAAGGAAATTCTCACCCGGGGCTCAATCCAGATGGCCCAATTGATGTCTGAAACATTAGATTGAAAGGATAAGGATCGGAGAGAGCATTCTTTGTATCTGGAGCAGTGATGCCATATCCTTTGATCTTTGCACCAAGCTCTTCAGGAGAGAAATCATCCAGCATAGCGAGCACATGGTTCAGTTCTTTTTTCTTGTCTTCATTAAGGCTAGTATCTTTTTCAAGCTTGTCTTTGCAATAATCCTTGAGCAAATGATCTGCTCTGTAGCAGGTCCCAGTCTTTTCATCTTTAACCATAAGGTCAGTGAACTTTTCAACATGGCCTGATGCCTTTAGCACCATCTCTGGAGTAACACATGGGCAGTCAACTTCCAACATGTTTTCTTCAAGTACAAAATGCTGAAACATTGGAGTAAATTAGTAATAGCAAAATCAACAAGGCAGAGGAGCAGAAAAATACTAAGAGAAAATCCATTAACAAAATGACTAAAGTATTTCTACAATTCAACGTTCAGATTGTAATATTAATTGGAATCACTAAGCTTCAGATCCAGCAACAAAATCCAATAAATAAACTCTATCGTCAAACTCAGACACTAACTAAACCAAAATCTATATCTTCTTCTTACATATAACTGCCTGCATGGCGACTCTACCATCAAACTGTCGATAACTAACCCAATAATCAAGCATAATTACATTAATCCCAATTCCAGAATCCAAACCAGAGCATCAGAAAATTAAATCAACAAATATCGATAACATTCAATTGACGACACCGTTCACAAAATAACACACATAACATAACAAATTATCCAGAAAAAGAAACAAAAAAATTTGTCAATGCAAATTCTAGTCTGTAAGGTGCGCCTACCTGACGCCAGAAAGCGAGGACGTTGGCCTTGACGGAGCAACCAGGTGGGCCATAATCGTAAAGTCCAGCAACGCCGCGGTAGATCTTGAACGAAGGGATGTAAAAGAGGCGGCGTTCAAGGGTGTTAGCCACCGCGTGACGGAAAGCCTCCCTGTTCTGAGCTTCTTGTGCGGCGTCCATTGTCAACCACTCGGAAGGAAATTCTCCAAAATCAGTGCGAGTGTAGAGCGCCAGGGTTTAGAGTGAATTGCTTTTTTTGTCCTTGAAGTTTGAAAACTATTCTCATTTTTGTCCTTTAGGTTCTAATTATATCTACCACGCCCCTCACGTTTCAAGAGTGTCTCATTTGTGTCCAAATTGAGATGGTCCAAGTCCAACAAGGCAACATTGAACAATACTGGATAGGGTTTGAGTTGATATTTTGATTTTTCATTCATTTATATATAATTGAATTTTACATATTTCAAAAAAAAATTCTAAATTTATAATAATACTTCTGAAAATAATTAGATAAAATTACATTCACATACTTAGAATACATTGAAATTATTACTTAGTTCCTATTTTTAGAAATGAATAAATAGCAATATAATTACTTTACTTTTTAGTTATTAATATTGTTTATTTGTTGACTACATTGTACTTAAAATATAACCTAGCAACAAAACTCATGATCGTTAAAGAATATATCATTTCAAGTTTCGTGTATTTACAAATTGATTTATTTTATTTGAAAAATTACTATATTTCCTGAGATATTTAATAAATGTATAAATATTCTAAAAAATACCCTATTTCATATTTCAATTGAAAGTTATTCCTTGGATTTTGGAAAAAATTACATATTTATTGAAAAATGTCGGAACTATATGATAATTATGGAAAATTTAAGCTTAGATTTCGTTCGGTCAGACCCCAACCAATAATATGGTAATTATATTGCACTTGTTATGTAATTGGTCACTCTCCCTAAAATTCACAACAATCACGCGACAAATATAAAACAGTCATCCCTCATTGGATTGGTTTGATCAATCAGATCTTAAATAAAATTACCCCATAATTACTTATATAGAAAAAAATCGATAGGCAAATATATCAAACTTTAGGATAACCCGGTGGTAATTTTAAACACTAAAAGATATTATAAACAAGGGCAAGGGGACATTTCATTTAAAAATTAAAACCCTCTTTATTTCTCTTTTCTCTTTTCCTTTCCTTAAATTGTAATTTCCAGCCATCACTTATTTAGTTATTTGTTTTAACTTTTACCAGTATTGAATTAGACACCTCCTCCTTTCCCGCGAAAAAAACGGTGCCGATGAATCCCCGGAGGCCTCCTCGATCGCGCGCCGCTCGGCCGGTGTCAGTTGAAGCTGTTCAATCCAAGCTCTCGCGAATCGTCTCGCACCATGAGCAGCTAAAAGTCGCTTTTAGTCAGCTCCATTCTCAGATCAGAACTGGTTTGCTCGAGGTATAGTTATAATCAGCGCGTTTCCATGATTACCTTGAGGTTTCCGTCCTGTGGATTTTGTCGAAGATTGAGGTTGACTTTTACTGTCTCTATAGGCGGAAGATGTGTTCGCTTCCTTGGCTGTACCGCTGATGAAGCTGGTCGGACTGAAGACGGATCAAATGGCTACCGAGGGGAGATTCAGCACTATAGCCACTTCTATTGATCTTTCGCATTCTCAAGTAATCAGAAAACAGAAGATTTTGATATTAATCCTTCAATTTAGGTTATCCTTGTTTCACCTGAGGTACAATCACGATGCACACTATTCATTGCACCTTGTGCAGTACTGTTTGTACCTTGGTAGACACAGGATAAAAGTTGCGATAAAAATCCATATTAATTGCATTTTCGGAGGTCCACGAATGCTTTTTGCTTATGTTTTCGTTTGTGCTGTTTTGCTTGCATATTTACATACCGCGGAGGTAATTTGACTTTCATATGTTGTGTTCTGGTGCCTGTACCTTAGCAAGCTGTCAAGGCTTTTTAGATGTGTGAGTAGGGTTGGTGGTCGACTCTATCTACTTATTTATTGCTTTATTCTTTTCTCCCCGACGAGCAAGAAAAATAATGTCTAGGCAGAGGTGCTTGTTGATGGAGCTGGAAGGGTAATCCATACTAGTTCGAATAGTATTGGTGACTTGAGAATGCTGTTTTTTCGTAGTAAATAAGAATGGATTTAATGATACTGAGGAAAACAATACACAGCTCAAAGTCCTGCTTGCGTATGCGGTTGACATTGTGGAGGTGGAGAGTAAAATTAATGAACTTGTGCTCTTTGGACTGTTGCTGTAGCAACATCTTGAATTTTAAGTACTTTCAGTTGCTCGTCTAATTGCAGGAAGAAAACTATATATGTAAAGCAATTATGACAGGCAATGAGATGATGGAGAAGCAGAAGCTACAACTAACACAACTCATCAGCCTTCTTAAAAGGATTGAAGCTCAGGTCAACTCAAGCCAAAATAGCATCTTTCAGAACCTGTCGGACCATCAGGCTATGATTAAGAAATTATTCCTCAAAGCTTTTGCATTTGTTTCCTCAATTCATCATTCTAATCAGGGGAGTGACCTATCCTATATGATGCTGAAAATACTTAAAGTCACATTCAATCAAGTGGGAGTTGCACTTGGATCAGTTGAGGCTGGAGTAGATGACCTGATCCATGAACTGGCTGGCAAAATGTGTAATCCCATGGTCGAATATGTACATGGTCTTAAGGTTGAAATGAAAACAGGAAGATGTTCACACTTATTGGAAGTTCTTAAAGAAATGGATGGGGTAATGAAAGTAAGAGAGTTCGAGTTGGAGGAAGCAAGAAAGCAGGCAAGGTTAGCAGAACAAAGTAGGATTGAGGCTTTGAGCAAGTTGAAGAGGTCAGAAGAAACAGCTAGGAAATTGACAACGTCCCTCGGATTGCTCATAGGAGATTCCACAGAATCAGAGGAAAACTTACCGGAGGAAAAGGTACCTCTTTTTCTTATCATCCAATCATCCCAGGTATTTATCTTGAGAAAATATATAGTTTCTGAAAAATGCACAAGCAGTCTAATGCGTGCAGTGTTTCTAACACCCAATAATAGAAGAAAATATCTACTTAAATAAATAATAGTATATACTTGAAAATCTTATTTTTGAAACAAGTTTTACCATCTTATAATGTTCACTGCTATGAAAAAAAACAAAAATACACTATAAATTCTTCATCCTGTGGTTGTATCAGTCTGGCTTTGGAGATATCGTTCTATGAGTAAAAAGTGTTAATTCACCGGAAGTTGGTTTGTTCTTATTTTGTATCCTCTGTGCATGAAGGAAGATCAGGGTAAAGATGAAAGCTTATTATGGGAACTACTGAGAAAGAAGAGAAAAAGCCAATCACCAGCCAGCCCTCTCGGACCACAAGAACTTCTAGGCATTGGAACATGCAGTAAAAAGCTTAATTTGACAAAATTGATTCAAAGGCCCGAAACAAAACTCCAATCAAAGAGACAGTCTGCTCTCAGCAATGGCAGACTGCTATTAGGTTCTTCACCTTCAGCAACAACGCAGAAAATTCCACCTCGTAAGCGTGTAACTCCATGACTTCAGGCCTAATAAAAGCTCTTTTTTTCCTTGTACATCTGGTTCGTGGGATACAGCTTTTTAATCACTATCTACCATAGGCCATAGCTAACTTGAGTGTAATTTTTTTTTTTTTTGGAATATCTTGATGTAATTAGGTAAATACGTTTTTCATGCACAGCGAATCCAAATATAATAAATATTTAGTATTAGTTTGTGCATCTTGTTGCCTGCTGAGGACTGGTGTTGTGGAATGGTTGTTGATGGAATGCATTTGCCTAATATAATATAGTATAGATGATGTCATAATTGTTTTAATTGGAAGACCCAATACTTTTTTTCTATCCTTAAATGTCACCAAAGGTGTAATATTTAGAGATTTGTTACTTCTACTCATATACTGTTAATTGTTAAACACACTACAGTTTTCTTATTAGATGACTAAATTATCCCTAACTTACCCCTTCTTTTTTTAAAAAATTATAACTTTTATTTTATATTTTTTCATGTTTAACATATATTCTCTGATTTTTTTTTTTCTTTTCTGAATTTGTTAAAAAATTATGTTATTGCGGTGTTTTTGATAATTAGCAAAATAAAATAAGGGTATAGTTCAACTAATATATGGATAGATATCAATTTTCCTAACACGGTTAGTTATATAATTTACGATTGTCCAAAAAAAGTTATATAACTTAGGAAAAAAAATTACAACACATTTTAATCAACATATTAATATAATATATTTTATTTAATCAAATGAATATAATAAACACTTCAATTATCTTTTTCATAAAAGTTGAAAATTATTATAATATTTAAATTTTCCAATAAGTATTCAATCGTTGACCACTTGCAAAGGACACGAAGGAACTTTCCGGATCTTTGGGTCTGGCATTAAAAATTTTGCCCTGTCATTATCAATAACTGGACGGGGCTATATAAATGGAAAGCCAAAAATTTCCTATGCTAACCCTAAGACCGGGAAATAATTCCACCATAATTTCTTGTAAGTTTTTTATCCTGTTAATCTCCGCTTCTAATTTTTCTCGTGTTTTTTTGTTGGTGTGTGTTTTTCGCATTAATGATCGCATGATTCGCTATTCTTGTTTATTATTTTGCTCTGATTGCTATACCGGCTAAACAGAAAAAGTGGTTGACGTGATTTTGTAATTGGTTTTTGACGAGTTGGGGATTTCTTTTTTTATTTTTTCTTGGTTTGTTTTGTGAAGAATGTCGTACCTGATTACGCTGTAAATTTTTGCAGCCAAAATCCTCTTCTTCTTCTTCTTCTTCATACCTGATTGCGCTGTAAATTACCTTTACGATGCGAGCTTGTGATTATCTGATTTCGACCTGGAAAAATAATTCTGAATAGGTCACTTTGAGTTTGAGGATAAATTATCCTTTAAAGGATTGATACTGTGACTTAGGGAAAAAGTGGTTGTGTAATTGAGTCTGCATCCAGTTGAAGTTGGGGAAAAGTTGTTACATATGCTTAAAGGGACTGTAGTTGAGGTTTCTAATTTGTTATTCGTTGATTACATAGTTGTCACTTGGATCACACTTTTAACTGTAATTTCTATTTCGTGTACTTAAATATAATTTTCATTATTCAAAACTTACCCATTGCTCTACCATTCTTTGTAGGTTATTTGGTGTTCAAATATCAATTGGCGATACTACTTTCTCTCTCTAGCTATGGTATGCTCCAAATCCTTTTTTTTCTGTCTTTTTTTTTTTTTTTTATTTGGTAAGGCCTTTTTTCCTTGTCATTTACATGGAGTTCCCTAAAATATTGTAAAATTGGGTACTTAGAGTGAATAATATGTACTTGGACTGCTAATAATTTAGGCTCCGAACAAGAGCAGTTACAGGAATAATATGACACTGAAACAGAATAGTTTTTAGAGGAGCATTACTTTCAATCACGGCTTCATGTTTACTGCCACTTATTCTGGCAGGCTGCGAAGCTTCTTGCAAACTTGATCATTATGGGCTCTGGAATAATGGCAAGAGCATTTGTTCAAGCTTATCGACAGGCACTTGCAAGTGTGTTTCTTTTGATTGTGATTTTTCCCATTTATTAAGGCAACTACACAGCAAACGAAATCTTGTTTATTTATGATTTACTTATTTTCTGCCTACACAATATCTCTTCAAATACTGCAGATGCCTCAAAGAATGGTGTTGCTCAAGAAGCAGTACAAAACATCAAAAGAGGTAGTAAATTAATGTCTGAGGCAGAGGCAAGGCAAATTCTTGGTGTCACAGAGAATTCGACATGGGAAGAGATTTTGCAGGTTTGTCATCTTTTTTGATATTGCAATTGTTCAAGAAAGTTCTCTTCTTTTTGGTACTTCTCATTCTGTCCTAAATGTAATCTCATTACCTTGAATTGTCTGTCCCTTACTTTTCCAGAGGTACGATAACTTATTTGAGCGAAATGCGAAGAATGGGAGTTTTTATCTGCAATCAAAGGTTCATAGGGCTAAAGAATGTCTGGAAGCAGCTCACGGACCACCGAAAGAACAGCAAGGCACGAGTTGAAATACTATTTTACATTTTATCAAATAGTGTCTTCGAGAATATTTGTCTAGCTGAGATTTCTGTTTGGTTGTTTTCTCATGTCTCTAATAGAGGGTTTTGCCTGCCTTTAGTTTTGACAACTATTTCTTCATTTGGTTGTCGTCTTGTATAAGTTGAGGGTTTGTCATAGTGTAGGGCTCTTAACTTCCACAGCTGCTGCTTCTAACCAATCTTCTGCTTGTACTTTAGTTTTACCAGTTGAAGCTATATGAATATAAATGAAGTTCTCTGGAGCCTTACATATATTAATTTTGTGGCTGTTGAGATCTTTCTAGTTACAGCTACATTTTTGTTTTCTTGCCCTTGTGTAAAGTGTCAGCTGGTACTTGGGGTCAGCAAACTCTATTGCTTTTGAGAAGCTAATAAGAAGCTGAAGCTGTAAAAGAGTGTACAAAGAATGGAGTGTTTTTGGAAAACAAAGTGGAAGAGAATCTTAATTGATGAGAAATACAACAAAGAAGTTATAAACTGAAACCAAAAGCAGGTTTTTAGGTGCTACAAATTTCTAGCTTATTTCTTTTTAAATTAAGTAGAAGTTGGGGACCGGGAAGTGTTTAGAAAGTCTTGAATCTAGTGAGACCTTCTAGGAATGACCTTCAAGATGGTTAGTCAATATAAACTCGACCAATAAAGGAGACCGTCTCAGATGGTCATCTTATATAAAAATAAATTCCATTTCTAAATTATACTTTCAATTTTAATTAAATATTTAATAGTAATCTATAAACACATGACGTGAATTCGATAAACAATTTACAACAGTGATTACATGGTTTCGAAAAGATGGCCCACTTAACAGTGATTACAGCATGCATATATATTTTTCAAGGTTTCAGTTTTTTTTTTTTTTTCTGTAAAGTGTAAATTGTACAAACCTTGGGATTTTTCTTAATTATTTTCCTGAAAAAAATCACCATTGCCACCGGTTTCTGCCAATTGGATTGATGAAGAAACCAACAATGCGAATCATCTGAAGATTCAACCATTCTTCACACACAGAAAGAACAAATCAGCTCAAGAATGGGAAGCACAAAACAGAGCATATACAGAGTTGGCTTAATGGACTCTGGAAATAGAAGAGACAGAAACAATATAAATTGTATTATATATAATATATAATAATGATAAAAGAATTATTAAAATAAGGGGCGGGTGGCCAATTCCAACATGGCATAAGGTTGTACGACTCGACCATGATTAAGGAAAGGAGTTCCTATTTCCTAAATTACTCGATCAGGACTTCTGTCTGTCTTCCTCCACTTCTAGTTCTAATCATACTCATACTCCGCCCACTTACGAATCCCTTCCCAATTCAACATAGGAAATTGAATAACCTTCTAATTCGCACTATATATATACTACATTACATACACATAAGTTTTCAAATCACTTTCAGAGAATATATATAATTTCTCCGGCCAGAGAACAACAACAATGGCGATTTCCAAGAACTACGACGACAGTCCCTATGGCTATGAAGTCTGCGGGTCCTAAGGCCTACGAGCATAACCCCAAACGACCACGAATTCATAGTTATAGCTACAGTTGGCATTGACGGCTATCAAACCAGTAAATATGTTTTCCAGCAATCTCGCCGGGACTTTCTCTCCGCAACAAAGGACGAGCAGCGTGACATAATCATAACGAAGAGTATCGCAAATGTTGAAATCCCTTTCCGCCTGGAAAAAATTCGTTGGGGTTTCAATTCTGGAAAAAAGCCGCGTCCTGCAGAGGAAAAAACTTGGACGAAATCGAGGAGAAAATTCTGGAACAAGCTCGCCTATGCGCGGAGGATAATGTGGACAAACGCGACTTGATTATATTCATCGAGAAATGGAACAAGGTAAAGGTCAATGCCGCTTCATGTGATCGTAGTAATCGGAAATTAGAGCCTTTGGAAGATTGGCAGAAGGACAACAATAAAGACGTCAATTTGCAGAGATACAATGGGATTTTGTACCATCTTTGCCATATATCTCCGGCAGAGAATAGATATTTTGGTTTGAAATCCGTGACGGTGACAGAAAATTCTCCAGATAGTTGTTCGATTTGTTTGAAGGATTTGAAAAGAGGTCGGCAGGCAATTGGGTTGCCTTGCTCGCATATCTTTCATGGCTATTGCATTATTGAGTGGATCTCCGAGATCTTAACCGTAAAGAATAAAAAGTGGTACGACGAGAAACTCCGTCAAGCATTTCCAGACTGGAAAACGAAAACCAGGCGATCTCAATCCACCATGAATCCCGGCGATCCATCTCAATCCACCAAGACTACTCCCACGCCCAGGTGTCCGTGTCATCTATGTAGGTTTGATCTGATCAGCGGAAAATACTCCTCATAACACACTGATGATGAAATTGATCAATTTTCTAGGAATTTAATAAAAATCATTAATTAGAATCTCCTAAAAGTTGATTCTGCGAATTTTTTTAGTTTATTTCTAGCTTGTTCTATAAATGAAAATTTTAATTGCTGTTAACTGATTTCTTATTTTGCATTCTCATTGAATACTAGTATGAAGTATATTTGTTGCATCGTAAATGTCCGACTTCTTTTATATTATTTTAGAATTTACATCTTTACTACAGTGGCTCCATTAGAAAGAGATTCAGAATCACATAGGCACAGAGCATGAGGTGGGATTCAAAATCTCCAAGAATCTCATGAATAGTGCCGGATTCCTGAGATTTAATCTTAGGTTCCGGCAAAATTCATCGGACAAACCAGTAAACGAATTAACGCAGATCACGCGCCCTAATCCGTGCAAATTGGGGCAACCAAACAAGTCCCAATAGTATAGAACACTTACATGAAATTCAACCGTACATTACAATAACAATTTCAAGAAATTAACCTAAGCTAGAAACAAATGTAATTGAACTTCAAAAATAAATATGTTATAAAACACTTAAAGAAAGGACCAATTACGAATACCCTTGAGATTTATGGCACGTTACAAAACACCCTAAAACATTGAAGATTATGAAAAACACCTTTAAACTAACGGAAAATCATGGACTCAAGATGTTTTTTTATAATTTTCAAGGTTATAGTTTTTTTCCGTAATTAAACACACAAACCTAAGGATTTTTCGTAATTATTTTCCTGAAAGAAGTCACCATCGCCACCATTTTTATTCCTAAACCGGAAGTCGTCGAATCCGCCTCGGGTTTCTGCAAATTCGATTGATGAAGAACCGAGCAATGCCAATCATATTAAGATTCAACCATTCTTCAAACAATCTCCAAATTCTCATACCGAAAGAACAAATCAGCTCAAGAATGGGAAGCATAAAACAGAGCATATACAGAATTGGCCTAATGGAGTCTGGAAACAGAAGAGACACCAAAGAAACCAAACTAAAGGACCAAAACAGAAACACAAAGTTACTCAAAACACGATTAATGCTGTCGTAAAATCTTAAGCAGTAGCAGAATAAGAGAAAGGAAAAGATTGCAGCAGTCATGGTTTTGGGATGTGTATCGAACGGAGATTTATCCATTCCTTGACATTTGAATATCACAAGGTTTAGAAAGATTGAGATTGGCTGAAAGTAGATTTCGTGTGGGAAAATAGGAATGTTTCCCATCTGAAGGAATAGGATATTATAGCATATCATATTGATGGAGAGAGTGAAGGGACTGGAAGAAGATGATCTTGTTAGGAAGGCTGAAAGAGAAGCTCTTGATCTATGATCACGATCCATGGGAGAGAAATTAATGAGTAATAATATTTAGAAAGAGTTTTAGAGATATGATAAACTATATACCTATATATATATATAACTGTGTGTGTGTGGGCTTGTGAAGGAGTAGAGATTGAGGGTACAAGGAAAGTGCAACACAATCAGCTATAAAAGGTTCAGGTTCAAGAGGTTATTCCTACGTTGTCTAGCAAACATGTCACTTGCTTTTCAGGGTTTTAGACAAGTCAAACTATGTTTTTGTTTGTCCAATCGCTGTTGAGAGTTTGTATCTGATATGGGATAGTCAAAAATGAAAATAGAATGCTTAGATATTATAATCTATTAATGTTGTATTGAAGATCTTTGTCTGTAGTCTACTAGTTTTGTCCTCTTTTTTTTTTTTTTTTTAATAATTACATTTACACCCCTCCACTTTGGGAAAAAAATATAGCAAGACCCTCTCTATTATTGGAAATTGCAAAGGCACTCTCTCGACTATGACTCTGTCTAACACGTAGTAATTGGACAACAACTTAATCACTTCTCTCATTTCATTTATATATAGCAAATACTGTAGCAAAAATATTATAAGTAATTTAGTTATTTTATAACTTTTCGTTAAATTTTTTATAAGGTGTATCTATTGAATATATTTTTAAACTTGTTATTTATAGCCCCATTTCAAAATACATCTAGAAACTCCAACATGCTCGTTGGCCTATAAGATTACAATTGAATCATAAAATCTGATTTTGGACCACATTCTCTAATTTTTTTATTTTTTATTTTTGGTACAGCCCACATTCTCTAATACTAGTAATGATTTATTATATTTATTTATTATTGCTTCAATGTTTAATGAGCATTTTTAAGTAGACGTAATTTGTGAAGGTTCCGGTTCAGGTTCAAAGGGTTCACTTTTTAGTAGGCAATTTGTGGCCATTGTCAAAGAGACTATTATTATATACTATATAGTAGTAGTTCTGTTTTGGTTTTGACCAATATTTGGCTACTTATTTCATTCTATGTTGATGTGTTGGCAAATGAGACTAAGTTGAAAGGGTTCTTCATATTGTTTCATTAATTAGTATAGAATTACCCGCAAATAAAAATAAGAATGATGTGCTTAGAGAAACTAGAAAGAAACGGTAATTTGATTTGAGATTCAAAAGGTTCACTTTCTAATTTATTAGCAAGAAAAGAATTACCAAAAAGGACAAAAACAGACAAAGTTAATAGCGGACACCTCCAATATTTGGTGTAAGGATAAAGCACAGATTACATAAAGTAACTCTAATGTTTCTCAATATTACCAAATACCTCTTTTCTTTTAAAAAATTATACAAAACTCCATAAAGTTTCGAACATTTACAAATATTTAAGGAAAAGTGTATCAAGACATTTATGTCCCTAACTTTCATAAACACATATATTTTTCAAATAAAAAACTTTAAAAAAAATCATATATTTTATATAAACTGACATATGACCCTTAAAGTTTCAAATAATAACAAAATACTTTCTAAGAGCAAAAATATTATAAAAAATAGGCAAAGGCATATTTTGGGAATAAAAAATTAACGAAAAAGTGGTTGAAACTCTAATGGGTCCTCAATTTTTATAATTATTTGAAACATCGGGATTATTATGTAATTTTTTTAAAGGAGAAGGTATATTTTGTTATTTTAACAAACCTTGGGAGTATTATTTGTAATTTGCCCTTAAATAATTAACACTGTCTTTACCACCTAACCATTTCATATAATCTCCATTTCAGAAACCACAAAATATTCTGCTGATGATACCTTAGCCTAGTCGTGAGTAGAATGCAACATGACCAAAGAGGTCATGGATTTTTAATATTTGTTCCGATTGATTATTTGATGTATCCGTTATTCGTATTAAATACATAAAATATTATATATGTATAGTAGTCTCTTTATGTATACTGATTATTTTATTTACTTATAATGAATATAATGAAGGAAAGTTTACTTTTTCAACATTATATGTTCATTTTGATAATTATAAGAAAATAAAAATAAGTAACATATATTGTAATTTCATCGACAATAAAATTAATTATTATGTTTCAAGAAATTTTATATTTTTTTTATATAAACACATATTTAAAGTTACATAAGCATAAATACACGTTGAGAACTAAAAAATTTAGATTATTTTACTTTAAGATATTATGACATAAATCATCCGTATTTGTATGGTTTTAGTTATAGACAATATACTTATGATCTTATTACTTATATCAATAAATATATAATATAATCTCTATTTGTAAGAGTTATATAGTTTTTCTAATATATTAAATTTGAATATGTAAAAATATATTTTAAAGATCAATGAAAGGTTTCTGTATGTAATTCAACCATTTAAAATTTTGTTTGAACTTAATTTTTTTAAAAATTTTCACATTATATTTAACTTTTCCAAATTATAACATTATATGTCCATTTTATATAATTATATTTTGAATTTAAATATAAAAATAAAAAGATTATCCATAAAAACACGTTATATAAGTTCGAAAAGTGAAATGAATTATGAAACAGGAAAAATGGAAGGATAAAAATGAAAAAAATAACAAACCATATATATTTCTTCCCTGGAAACCTGTTTAAGACTTGGGACAGAGCTCATGCAGTTCATATAAGCTACTCAATATGGCTCGAACCTAAGCCAGAAGTAAATATTAAAACTAAATTACATTTGATGTCCCAAAACATTTCTAAAATCAAAACTTGCTTAATTCTAAACCGGGAGTCGTGGAATCTGCCTCCGGTTTCTGACAATTGGGTTGATGAAGAAGAGCCCAACAATGCGAATCATCTGAAGACTCAACCACTCTGCAAACAATCTCCAAATTCTCTTACCGAAAGAACAAATCAGCTCGAGAATGGGAAGCACAAAACAGAGCATATACAGAGTTGGCCTAATGGAGTCTGGAAACAGAAGAGACACCAAAGAAACCAAACTAAAGGACCAAAACAGAAACACAAAATTACTCAAAACACGATTAATGCTGTCGTAGAATCTTATGCAGTAGCAAAATAAGAGGAAGGAAAAGATTGCAGCAGTCATGGTTTTGGGATGTGTATCGAATGGAGATTTATCCATTCCTTGGCATTTCAATATCACGAGGTTTAGAAAGATTGAAATTGGCGAAAAGTAAATTTCGTGAGGGAAAATGGGAATGTTTCCCATTTGAAGCTGGAATAAGATATTGTAACGTACCATATTGATCCAGAGAGTGAAGGGAGTTGAAGCAGAAGCTCTTGATCTATGACCACCATCCATCGGAGAAAAAACTAATCAGTAGTATTTGACATGAACTATGATATATATATAGAGAGAGAGACTTGTTTGAAAGAGATAGAAGAAAAGAATTTAGTTGGCAGTTGGCACTTGGCAGGTACAAGGAAATTTCAACACCTAGCAACAATCACCTTAATCAGAAAGGTTTTGAAAAGCCATTAAAGATTCAGGTTCAAGAGGTTCAGTTTAGATGACGAAAGAGGTTCAGTTTGGATTTTTCTATGTTAGTTTGTCAACGTATTTCGATTATGTCGGATGCATGCTTTATTAAAGTTATTTTTAAGGGTTATAGACAATAACCTAAATGTTTCCCTTTTCTTTTCACTGTTGAGTACTACTGTATTATTTGTCTCGAAGATAGTCTAGAAAGAAACAGACTTCTTAAATTTAATATTTGGGGTTCTTTTCCGCCAGCGACTAGGCAATTTTTATAATATTTTTTTATTACACCGTGTTGATGTGAGTACTAAATTAAGAACCCAATCTCTTTAGATTGGGGTTCAAAGGGGTTTGTGTTAATTTATCAGATAGTAAAGAATTAAGAGCGTGCTTCGAAAAGGACGAAAAAAGTAATCTGCTGTAATTGGATCGCAGAGTGAAAAAATGAGTTTTGTCGTTCCTGACCCTGCTTCACCTTAATTGTTATTTGAACAAGTCAAAGTTCTGTCTTGGTCCGAGTGGGGATAGCATTTCTCTTCTGCATGTCCATGGAGTTTTGAAAAATCCAACCATCTTAGAAAATTTCGAACTTATTATTCTTTTGATTATTTAAAATTTTTTAGGAATCGGGAGGTCTTTTTGTCCTTTTTTCTTAGTGATTTAGAATATAATCAGTATTCAAATGTAAGATAATGGATTGGTAGTTCCGCTTCGTCCACAACTGCTCGCGCGGGGGCTTCCCCCTAAGGTGGAACGCTCCCTTACCGATGTATTTTTACATCCCACAGCTTCGGCAGATCGCTTAACGAAATCATTGTCTTACTTATTCTTTTCTATGGCTTTGCTTTGATTTATTATTACTTTATTGATATTGATCTTTTAGACTTGGATTTCAAGTTATAATTTCTATTTTTCTTTCCTTTCTTTTTCGGTGTTTCGAATCAAAATAGAAGAGAGAAGTAGGGGAGTGAATAGGAGTTAATCCACATTCCATATTAATTTCACTATCTGTGTCTGTTCGAATCCGATTAACAAATGATCAAGTTCCATATTATATAGAAATCTGCTATGGAGCCAACGTTTTTCTTGGAATCTCATTTTTTTTTAGGTATTTGGTGTAGGTATTTCGTGTTTGTCTCCATATATATTCAATTTGTACATGAAAGCATAGTATAGAAAAATTACCATTCACAAAATATTAACAATATTTGGGTAAAAGATTATTTAGTTCTATAATTAATATTTTTTTATTTTGTATTCTTTTTATCTATCATGTAATTGTACTTTCAAAATTTCTTTTAATTATTTATGGGGTCATGTAACGACCCGAAAATTCCATAATTAATTCTTGGAATAATTATTCGACATTTAGTTGAATTTTATATGAAAAGATTTAACTTTGTTAGTTAATCTTAATTTATTATAATTATTTCAATATCTTTAACCTTTTATAATTACATTTTCTACCCCTCGAATTATTCTAATCTATATAAACGAACCTACAATCTTCTAAAATACCCTTGCACTACCTTGAACACACCCACACTATCTTGAACACACTCACACCCTCTTGAACACACCCCTTGCACCCTCTTGGTTACATATTCATGAGAGAGAGAGAGAGAGAGAGAGAGAGAAGAGAAGGAGAAAAGAGAGAAGAGAAGGAGAAGAGAGAAATTCCATTCCGAATTCGTTTCTCGACCGATTTAAATTTCGAGACCAGATTTACGATCCTCATTCGATTATTTATCGGTAACCTTCTTTCTCCAATTCATTTCATCCATTAAATCTTTCAATTTTTATAGTTTTTATATTGAATATATATTTGATGAATTTCTTGATTCGTAGGTTATAGTTTATCATTTTTGGTGTAGTTCGGATCAAATGATAGATATTAATGTGTACAATGCATGAGTGTGAATTTTACATGTTAATTTTAGCCTTAGAATTCCCCATATTTGATTTTTGCATGAAACTCTCGAGAAAACCTTAAAAATCGCGTTTCTGCACCTGGGTGTTGGAACCACACGGCCCAACGCACGGTCTTGCTCAAGACCGTGCGCCGGACCGTGCACAACCATTTAACCTTGCACCAGCTTGCGCACGCCGGTGCAACAGGCCGTGTGCCTTTGTTTCAGCCTGCACGGTCTTGGTTTCGTGCTCAAGACCGTGCACTAGGCCGTGCGTTAGCCCGTGCGAATGCCTTAGCCATTTTTTTCAGCCTTTTTCCTTAGTTGCTCACGGTAATGGGGTCAAATGATCAAAAATAAAAGTTGACTTTTTGCATACGACCCCCTAAAATCGAGCCGTTTTCACCTATAGCTTCCTTATGGTTCAAGGATGAATATTTGGTAAAGTTTTCAATATTCCAATCTCGTTCGGACCTTGAATCGAGCCATTTTTGTTTAGGGCTTTTTCCCCAATTTTTGAATGTTGTCCGAAAAATCCAAAAATCGCATGAGTGCTTCTTTTTAATATTATATGCATGAATGTGCAATTAGAATTTCCATTGAGCATGTTTATCATTGTTAATTTCGTATTTTTAGTTTAATTGATTTAATTGTATTTTAATTGTATATTCATTTGATACATGTTGTTTATTGGTTTTAATTGCAATGTAGTCTTTGAGAGTCGTTGTCGTGTCTTGTCTTATGTGATTTTGTCGTATGTTAGTTTCAGGCTGTCTTGTCAGGACATTGCTTGGAGTGTCTTGTCGTTCCGTGTTTCCAGGTGAGGGTTTTAAAAATGATTTCAAACGGAGTAAGAATTCTTTTAATTATTGCGAACTCCCCTTATGTGCTCATCTTGCTTTGTTTTCCATCTCGTATATCTATTAGATATTTAATCTATATTTTAAGGTTGCTCTCAAATGATTTAATATTAAATTGTACTTATGAGTATCCCTAAAATATTTTATTTTCATATGGCAAGTAAAATTATTTATTTTAAGCGTGACGGTTTGACTTAGGATTTATACCCTTCGTCGTCACTCAAACTTGCTCAAATTTAATTTATGTACGGTTTTCAAAGCGAGCAAATTCATGATATTTCAACATGGGGCCCGGGACAGTATCCGAAGGTTATACCTAGGGACGAGCGTCTAGGGGTAATCCGAGGTGCTTCTCCCAAAACTAAGCGTCAATCGTGGCCCGTCAGGAGTTGATAGCCACGGTTGGGAGTGATGGTGGGCGTTGCATTCGTTGCACGTTTTCCTAAAATTCACAGTCGCCCGAAATAGTGATTCGGGGTCAGACACCGGTGATGGAGTGTATGAACGTGAAGGGGTTATAAGGAGGAACAAGCCCATTCTCGCTGGGATATTATTTGCGTGCATGTTACTGCTTTAATTATTTATTATTTATTTAATGTCGTGTATGCAAGTCGAAGCACGATCCGGATTTTCTTCAATTATGCAAATGTTTTTTCATATATATATAATTTAAAACCCGGACACGTGGCTCGTACTTGATCCCTCTTAACCTTCACTGAGTGTTTTTACTCACCCCCCTATTTTAATTCTTACTTTAGGTCGACAGGTGGCGTTGTCACCTATCATGTCAGTCGGCAGCAGCAGGTCTAGGTTGGCTCGTGTGTCTTGTCTTGTCAGTGTCCCAACAACAGTCGTGTTCTTGTTATGAATTTATTTAATTATGTATTTTGGATTATGCTTTAATTTAAGTACTTACGTGCCCCTGATGTGGGATAGATTAGACTGGCCATGAATGGCATTGATTATATTATGATTGAGAATGATGTATGAATTACGTGGCCATGGATGGCTTATATGATATTTTATATAATTGTTATTACTTCCGCAACTCTGATTTATTTATTATTTATTGCTGTTGTTGTTGGGCTATCGTTTGCTGTTGCTAGTTTTGCCTGATTGATTGCCGTTCGCCGGGATGGATTTTTAAATGGGGTACTTATACCTCGTTTGAGGGTTTGTCTCGGTGCGGATGTGGTGTCCTTTCTCCGGCCAAGGAAAGGGGCGCTACAGGTCACATAATTACGTACATTTTAAAATGTAAGTTTAATTAAATTTATATATATAAATTTATTATTATATCTAAATTATAAATAGTTTTAAGCTTCCCTTCAATCATATATAAGGGGTTTGTGTTAATTTATCAGATAGTAAAGAATTAAGAGCGTGCTTCGAAAAGGACGAAAAAAGTAATCTGCTGTAATTGGATCGCAGAGTGAAAAAATGAGTTTTGTCGTTCCTGACCCTGCTTCACCTTAATTGTTATTTGAACAAGTCAACGTTCTGTCTTGGTCCGAGTGGGGATAACATTTCTCTTTTGCATGTCCATGGAGTTTTGAAAAATCCAACCATCTCAGAAAATTTCGAACTTATTATTCTTTTGATTATTTGAAATTTTTTAGGAATCGGGAGGTCTTTTTGTCCTTTTTTCTTAGTGATTTAGAATAGAACCAGTATTCAAATGTAAGAGAATGGATTGGTAGTTCCGCTTCGTCCACCACTGCTCGCGCGGGGGCTTCGCCCTAAGGCGGAATGCTCCCCTACCGATGTATTTTTACATCCCACAGCTTCGGCAGATCGCTTAACGAAATCATTGTCTTACTTATTCTTTTCTATGGCTTTGCTTTGATTTATTATTACTTTATTGATATTGATCTTTTAGACTTGGATTTCAAGTTAGTAACTTCTATTTTTCCTTCCTTTCTTTTTCGGTGTTTCGAATCAAAATAGAAGAGAGAAGTAGGGGAGTGAATAGGAGTTAATCCACATTCCATATTAATTTCACTATCTGTGTCTGTTCGAATCCGATTAACAAATGATCAAGTTCCATATTATATAGAAATCTGCTATGGAGCCAACGTTTTTCTTGGAATCTTATTTTTTTTTAGGTATTTGGTGTAGGTATTTCGTGTTTGTCTCCATATATATTTAATTTGTATATGAAAGCATAGTATAGAAAAATTACCATTCACAAAATATTAACAATATTTGGGTAAAAGATTATTTAGTTCTATAATTAATATTTTTTTATTTTGTATTCTTTTTATCTATCATGTAATTATATTTTCAAAATTTCTTTTAATTATTTGTGGAGTCACATAATTACGTACATTTTAAAATGTAAGTTTAATTAAATTTATATATATATATTTATTATTATATCTAAATTATAAATAGTTTTAAGCTTCCCTTCAATCATATATATATTTTTTAGCACTTAAATGTAAAGTTCATAATAATTAGCAAAGCTTATTAAAATTTATTTAAGATTATTTCTTAAATGAAATTTCAATATCAATATTATATAAAGTAGTTATATAATTCTATAATTAAATAAGAGTCCACATCGAAAATAAAATAAAATAAAATGAAATAAGAGTTATAATTTTTTTAATATAATCCAATATATGGAATGTCAATTAAATATATATGTAAGTTACAAAGAGAGATTCATGCTCATGGAAGTTAGAAAAGCTCCTTGCGGATAAGGAAGCAAAAATGGTCAGATACCTAAAAGTGGAACTAATCAAAGCTAGACCTGCACTTAGGAGAAGAAAGAATCTTGTCTGACCGATCCTACCATGATTGAATGACTGAGCTATGCCATGGAGGAAGTCTTTCTCTGAGCATGCCGTGGAAGAACTCCAACGCTACTGCTTTGGCTAAGCTGCTTGCCCGAAGCTCTGTTCCTATTAGGGGTGGGCGTCGGGTCGGTTATTCGGGTTTCGGGTAGTTCGGGTAGGGTACCCGAAATTTTCGGGTAGCAATTTTGCTACCCGACCCCGACCCGATGTAATTTCGGGTAGTAATTTCGGGTACCCGAAATTCTGGGGTCGGGTATCGGGTACCCAATTTTTATTTTATTTTTATTATTATTATTTTTAATATATACATTTATAGGTTTAGAAATTTAAAAAAAAAATTAAATTTCGGGTTTCGGGTTACGGGTACCCGATCGGGTAGGATTTTTCCTACCCGATACCCGACCCGATATTACTATCAGGTATCGGGTACCCGACCCGATCGGTTCTGGTAGAAAACCCGAAACCCGACCCGTAACGCCCACCCCTAGTTCCTATCACTCAAAAAAGAGACATCTTTAACTCACATGGATATCTTTCGGTCTCAATTCCCTTATTTCAATCTGATGGTCGTTCATATCTTTTGACATGTCACTGAGCGATCTCCTTCCTAAATCATAATTAATGTCTTAATTATAAAAATAATCTACAGAGTTTTGTAAAATCATCGAGAAAATTTGTTTGTATGACCCCTTCAAGTTTTTATTTAACCAAATAACCCTCAAATTATTTTTTATTTTTTTTTTAGATTAATCTTTAAATAATAATAATTATACTATTATTAAATAAAAAAATAGTTAAAAAAGCGTAAACTGCAATTAAGAAAAGAAAACCGCGAAGAAAAAGCCCTACCCAAGCGATCGCTTAGTCGCTTGAGAAACATTTCAAAAAAGAGAACTTCTTCTTCTTCATCTCGCTTCCTGCAAGAACAAGTTCTTCTTCTTCTTCGCTTGCCGTCGTTTCCCGTCGCGCGAAATCAACATTTCCTTCTTCTTCCAGTTCTTCGCAACAACTTGGTTTCTTCTCTTAAGTTTCTTTAGAAAAATGACAACTATTACCGAATCTCCAAAGAAGACTACGGAAGAAGCCCAACCATCTCAATATTTTGAAGAATTTATTGGAGAAAAAGTTGTTGTAGAACACCTCCAGGTATTAAATGTTTAATATTTACGATTTTCTTGGAATGCCAAAATTTTTTTTGTTGTTCTGCTTCTTTTTCCAAGCGATTTCGCATCATAAGCGATCTCAGAGATCTCTTAAGCGACGCGAGATCGCTTATTAAAAGTGAGCTTTGAAAAGCGATCTCATTTCTTTTTCAAAGCTCACTGTTCATAAGCGATCTCGCTTGCCTTAAGCGATCTCGCGGATCGCTTAAGGCAAGCGATATCGCTTATTTACAGTTTCTCCCCCCAAACTGTAAATAAGCGATTTGGCTTCCCTCAAGCGATCTATGAGATCGCTTGAGGCAAGCCAAATCGCTTATTTACAAAAATCAAATTAAAATATTAAAATAGAAGAAATTATTGATTATTTGGATCTCAAACTCAAAATTTAAAAAATAAATGCACGAATTAGATGAATTAAAGATGAAATTAGTGCACGAGTATAGTGCATGAATCTCGTTTATCGTATTAATCTATATTATAGTATATGAATTTACTAAAGTAGTGTGTAAATAGTTAGAACAATTTCTTTATTTTATTATGAGATTGCAACTAATGGTCTAATGGTTTAATGGAACATTATATTAATTGTATTTTGTAGAACAAGACTTTTGTCAATCAAATTATATATGAGGTTTGAGATTGTTTTTTTGTCAATCAAATTAAATTTTCTTAAAGAATAACTTTATTATATTATTGATTACTTTATTATTTTAAAAAATGACCAAAAACTTGAAATTTTATGCCTATGAAAGTGATGGTTGTTATGAAACGTTTAATTTGTGTCTAATTTTTTATCATTTCATTCTAATTGTTAAGAAAATGGTTTTCACTCAAATAAGCATAAAAAATGAAGCAATATTAATTTTTTCTCATCCAAACTAATGTTTTGTACATTTTACCATCTGAACTACACGAAATTAACACGTTACCATCTGAATTTCTTCTATTTTAATTTATTAATTTGATTTATGTATAAAAGCGATCTCAGAGATCGCTTTTTAACAGATTCGAAATTATGCGCTTTGAAAAATAAAATTAATAAATTAAAATAGAAGAAATTCGTGAAAAATAATTAAAGTAGATTAGTACAATCGAAAAATATAAATTGTACACCGTTTCAAAATTATAAATTGTACACAAATCGAAAATATAAATTTGGTCATTTGGAAAGAGGTGGTTGGTTGCAAGTACGCTTCTTGTGACCCGGTTGCTTACACTTCGAGCACATGTTTTTCTTTTTGTTGCCCTCACCGGCGGAAGGAATCCTCTTAACTCTTTTTCTGCCCCTTGATACCTTTATTTTTGGCGGATAAATGATGATATTTGCCACTGATTCGGGTACCTCCCATTGTTCCTCTGCTGGATTAGGATATATATTTTCTACATAAGCATGCAAGAAACTTTCAGTTTTATAGGTAGGAGAGCAAAATGTGTAGATTCTCCTACCGAAATCCGGTAGTTTTTGATCTCTAATAGCAGTTAATGCATGAGAACATGGAATCTTGTCAACATTAAAAACTCTACAGCTGCATTCCTTTTTATTTAGATCCACAACAACATCCCGACTTCCACCGCGCACAATGAATCCATGCACATTAATTGGACTTGCTACAAGTACATTGGAAAGTTCCAAATTTTTGCGCAATAGGCTTTCTTTGGATGGAACTAATATCGTTGTGCAATCAACCATTTCCATACGACGCTCATAAAACCACGTAGAAAGTATTCTTTGTATTGCATCAAAAAGAGCGGTAATTGGAAATTCTCTTTCTATTAAAATCCTTGCATTAATAGACTCAGCTATGTTGGTTGTCATAATGTTAAACCTGTTTGCAGGAGAATGAGCTCTACTCCATCGGTGGAATCCAACATCATGTTCAAGATAGTCGGCCGCTTTGCTTTCGATCCGTCGAATTTCGCGAAAATGCTCATGAAAGTCATCAAGTGTGTAAGCTTGCGCTGCCGAATAATAGGGACGAATAATTTCACCACGCTTGAATTTTATCCTTAAGTTCTCTCCGAGGTGCCTCATGCAATACCCATGATGCGCCATGGGGTAAACTTTTGCAATTGAATTCTTTATAGACTGGTTCCTGTCGGATATTATGCATAGCTCATCACTGTCAGGAACTATATCTTGCAAATGTTTCAAAAACCACCCCCATGATTTGTCATTCTCAGAGTCAACTACTGCCCATGCAATAGGATATATATGGTTCTCACCGTCTTGTGCAGTGGCAACAAACAATGTACCACCAAACTTTCCAGTTAAAAAACAACCATCAAGGGCTAAAATTTTCCTCATTAACACAAACCCCCTTATGCACGGTCCAAAAGCTACGAAAAAATAAAGAAATCTATTTTCTTTATCAACCGCTAAATCTGTCTTGGTTCCTTGATTTGTCAACTCTAAAATATGACGATATGCTTCAAGAACTGCGAACCCATGTTCTGGTGTTCCTCTCACAAAATCTTTTGCATATTGTCTCCCTTTCCAACATTTCCAATAACTCACAGTACATCCCAAGTGTGTTTTCACATAATGCTTCAAATCATTGGATGTAGGACCTTTTCCATTTACAAATAGAGGCTTCACGAACTCTCCAATAACATCAGCCGATGCTTGCCGATGTTCACCTCCAATATGTTCCAAACCACATATGTGCTCACGAATGTATTTTCTAATAACAAATTTACTTGAATCGGGGATCTTAACACATCGAATCCACCACTTGCAATTTGGGGAAGCACATCCAACAACAATTAGTGATTTTGTAGATTTTTTTGTTACAAACTCAAATTTTCCTTTCACAGCAACAAATTTTATCTTCCTTATCGCGTGCATCTTGTCATTGAACAAATATCCTTCAGACAAATCCGATCCGTCATCAAATGTGTGATATGTAATTTTTCCAACTTCACCTCCTGTTTTTCCCTCTAACATTTCTCGACTCAACATAGTTTCTTCATAGGTATCACAATCCTCTAGAAGTAGATGATCGGTTAGACTATTATCTTTATCCGTAATCTTATTTTGTTCTTCATTAAGTTCTTCCAATTTATTGTTCTCATTTACATCCATAGTCTCATCTTCACCATTGAAATCAAAATCAAATATTGTATTCTCGTTTGGTGAACAAATTTTCGGTAATTCAAATTGATTGTCCTCTCCAACATGAGATATAGAGACTTTTAAAATGGACCTCCAACCATCACAACCAACATCACTTTTGTACATCATTAGATCTTCATCCGACTTTATTTCAGTAGGATGTACTTTTTCGTTCGGAGGTGCACTTGTTATAATATACTTCACATGTACATCAGTAGGTAAGCAACTCAGCTCGCTCTTTTTGATAATTTCATCAATAAACATCTCATAAGTAGTATCTATACTCAAAAGAAGTGGTGTAGTTACATTACCTTTTGCATACCACTCCCAACCACTTTCTTTCTCCACCCAATCGCCATATACAACACCTACAATAAATGCTTTCGTTAAATGCAATTAAATATCTGCATTATAAAAACAAAAAAAAGAATATCAGTAAATTGCTTAGAAAATTATAAATTTGAATTCAAAAAGAATTATAGTGTAATTTTGTATATAGAAGTGCTTAAATATCCTTGTTAGAAGTGCTTATTGTGATTGCTAAAAGAGAGGTCTTATTGGATGCGAAATCTGTTAAAAAGCGATCTCGCGACCTTAAGCGATCTCAGAGATCGCTTAAGGGCGCGGCGCGAGATCGCTTTTTAATTTTGCGATCTCGCTAAAGTAAAAAGCGATCTCGCGCCGCGCTCTTAAGCGATCTCTGAGATCGCTTAAGGTCGCAAGATTGCTTTTTAATTTAGCGAGATCGCTGAATTAAAAAGCGATCTCGCGCCGCGCCCTTAAGCGATCTCTGAGATCGCTTAAGGTCGCGAGATCGCTTTTTAATTTTGCGCTAAATTAAAAAGCGATCTCAGAGATCGCTTAAGGTCGCGAGATCGCTTATTAATTTTGCGCTAAATTAAAAAGCGATCTCGCGACTCTTAAGCGATCTCAGAGATCGCTTATGGGTCGCGAAATCGAGATCGAGCAGAGCAGAAAAAGAATTTCGCCAAAAATAATCAAAATCTCATTACCCATCTTCCCAACTAGATATATATTTGATATGGGTACAAAATAGTTCTTACCTTCAACTTTCTAGTTCAACTTTTGTGGAAATCCTCCTTAAATATATTTTATCTTGGACCACAATACTTCTTTTGATAATGTAGGATTTCAATATAAAAGTATTTGGAAGAATGTTTGCAAAAGAGAAGAAGAAGTGCTCAAAATACCTTGAAATGATGTCTTCTACGTGGAAAAAATGCAAGAAAAATGAAGGAAGATGAAGAAGAGAGGATAAAAATTCGTCAAATTGGGATGAGAAATTAGGGTTTGTAAATATTTTTTGGGTTTGATTTGTAGTATTTATAAGTTTTGGGGTTAAAATTATATTTTTAAAAGTGGATAAACTATTTTTCTTAATTAGATAAGTTATTAATATTATTATTCATGTTAATTAGTAAAAAGGATTATTTATTAAAGAGTTCCAAACGTGAGGGTTATTTAACTAAATAGAAACTTAAAAGGATTATTTAATAAACTTACCCAAAATCGTCTAACTTCTGTATGAAAGGGGATCGCAGTTGTTAAGACTTTACTGTGCCAATTTCATTGGGTTTGCGTCTTAAGGAAAAGCCCATCACTTCTGAAGTTAATTCAAATGGAGCTACACCAAACAAACACATCAAAAGCGGGAAGGTGGAGTGGTGGTGCTGGTTCTGGCAATAAGTCGGACCCTTCCGATTTTCCTGGTTCAGTTCTCAGAATTGGAACCTGGGAGGTACATATATCTTTGTTTAATATGTTTGAAATGGATTTGTTAATATCCGGTTTATAAGTTAGTTTCTTTGAAAATCACCATCTGTGTTCTTGGTCTTGCAGTATAAATCACGATATGATGGTGACTTGGTAGCAAAATGTTACTTTGCTAAGCATAAACTGGCGTGGGAATTTCTTGATGGAGGCCATAAGAATAGAATTGAAATTCAGTGGTCTGATATTATGGGTTTGAAGGCAAATTATCCTGAAGATGCTCCTGGAACTTTAGATGTCGTGGTAATTAACACTCTGTTATTATGTTGTTGATGTCTGTATTTTCTTTCACCTGTCAATAACTATTGCACTGTCCATAATGACCCCCTTTTTGTTGTTTTTCCAGCTGGCACGGCAGCCTCTTTTCTTCACGGAGACGAAGCCTCAACCTCGGAAGCATTCCCTTTGGCGGACAACAACAGATTTTGCCAGTGGACAAGCTAGTATAAATAGGTAACATAGGTTGATATCACCTACTGTTGGTGACTGCTTTTAGTTTAAGTTTTTAATTCCATGCATACTTTTTTGTAACCTTTTGGAAATTCAAGCAACCTTTGATGTTTACCCTTGTCTGTGTCAATACATTTTGGATGCCTTTGTTTATTATATTAAAGTTCTCAACTTTTCTTATGGGGACTTACAAGATTCTTGATTCTATGAAGGCCTTAGTATACATCAAATGACATGGTAATTTCCATTTGCAGGCGACACTATCTGGAGTGTCCAGGAGGCTACTTGGGGAAACATTTTGAAAAACTTATTGAATGTGATCCTCGCTTGAACTTTCTTAATCGGCAAGCAGAGATAGCATTGGATTCTCCATATTTTGAGCCTAAAGTCTCTGTGTCTGATGATCAAAATGTGAACAATAATGAACTTGATTTGAATAGGGATACCACTCCTCCATTAGGGGGTCTTGGAAGTCATTCGGAATCTTACCCCCGTGAAACGCCATCGCCATGCTCAGGTAAATTAGGGCACAACATATTCACTCGAATTCTTCGGCTTAACGAACTATTATCCCACTAAATTTCTCCCAGATAACTAAAATTCTGAATCATTGTTGCTGTTATATGCTGCTGATGCTAATTATAGTATTGTTAGTACTATTAACATGTTATTATCATCTTGCTCAAATTACCTGGGGTTCCTATAGGATTTAAGATAATTGAATGATTTAACTAATCTGACACGCTTGTATGTGGAAAACGAGTAGTTCTTTAAAGTTTGGATGACTAGATTATTATTTTAATCGCGGTTTTTCCGAATGATTTATGTCTACCATCTTGTTTCTAGATGAGATCCTGCTTTAAAATTTCAAG
This sequence comes from Verbena officinalis, assembly GCA_958496215.1. Taxonomy (NCBI): domain Eukaryota; kingdom Viridiplantae; phylum Streptophyta; class Magnoliopsida; order Lamiales; family Verbenaceae; genus Verbena; species Verbena officinalis. Next base: position 8,513,958 of record OY292385.1, read on the forward strand.
TACTTATAGTTACTTGTCTCATATTTTGCAGTACCAGCTTCACAATACAACCCGCTTGATGAGCCAAGTCCATTAGGTTTGCGTCTCAAGAAAAGCCCAGAACTTCTGGATTTAATTCAAATGAAACTTACTTTCGTTAAATTTCATACTGTACAAAAAGACCTTAAGGAGTGTCATCAATATAGTGATCAGCAAGTGAAGTTCGTTCCTGGTGGTGAAATCAACGTGTCAAGGAAAATAGAGGGTGGAAAGAGGAAAACTGCTCTCTGCATTAGCAGTGAGGATCTTCAGCCTCATTTTGGAAAGAGACTCGAAGATGTCGCAAACGAGCTCGGTGGTTTGTATTAAAATCCTCACAACAACTCTGGTTAACTTAAATATTTCATTCTTTTTTCTGGTTAGACGAAAACTCTGGTTAACTAAGTAGCATGATAAGGTGACAATGAAAGTTGGTCATTAATTAGGCATCTAAGTGACAAAAGTAGGGAAAATTACTAAAAAACCCCTGAGGTTACCTAAAAAATCCAAAATATTTGCCACTAAAGTATACAACTTCTTTTACAATAGTAGTGATAACTTGTCAATTTGCCAGTAAATATTTTCTCATCACTAATAGAACTTTCCTAGTAGTGAGTTTATGAAGGCATTTGGAAACACTTGGGGAAAGCACTTTAGTACTTTCAGCTGGTTTTAAGTAGTGTTTTGAGTCTTTCTTCTCCTTGTTCTCGGCCTAAAAGAGCTAGAATAACAAAGCTGTTTTAGCGTATTTTCGTGGTATTTTTTCGGAAATACTTTGAAGTTTATTGGATTTCGTAGAAATGCTTCTTTCATCCAAACACTTAAAACTTTCATTGAGGTTCTCCAACGGCAGTTAGAGGTTATGTTATTTACCAAATCTCAGGGTATGTTTGTGTAATTAGGCCAAACATCAGGGTATGTGAGTGTAATCATCCTTTTCCTTTTTTTTTTTTTTTTTTTTTTATCTTTCTTCTTCAATTTTCTCTACAACTTTAACTTCTTCGAAAGTACAAGCATTTCCATTAATTTTTCTAGTTTTATTATATTGACTAGGATTACAAATTCTTTAAGCATCAAATTATGTACTGTCATGCAGTTGGCAGGTCCACAATAAAACGCGCATGCAGATTTCACGGAATACACAGATGGCCGTCTAAAGAAAAACACAGAAAGAATCCATCCCTCTTCAAGAACAAAAATGCAAATGAACATGATCGAGATACAAATATCCAAATAACTCAAAATCTCACTCTTCTGCCGGAGATCGCCGATGTGGTGACCACGAAGGCTAAATATAAAGACGACATTGTAAAATTTCAATTAGATCTCTCGTCGGGAATGGACAAGCTTCTCGAAGAAGTGGCCAAGAGATTTAATCTGAAGATGGGAAGTTTTAAACTGAAATATGTAGATGAAGACAATGATGAGATCTTATTGACCTGTGATGTTGATTTGCAGCTCTGGTTAAAGGGTTTGAAAGCAACTGGCAAGAATTTTATCCAAGTGTTAGTTCAATTAATCAGTTCGAATTGAATCCAATTGTCATGTATTTCTTGAAGTTAATGAAGACTATGATTTTATAGAGTAGAAATCAGAATAATCTAATCATATCCCTAGTTCTATTCAAATGGTATTTACCGAATCGACCTACCGATAGTTTGGTAAGTCAAAAATGTGTACTGAATATCAAACTGAAGTTTTCGATTTGGTTCCGGTATGGTTTGATAAATACCTAAAATACCAAAATTTTTTAAAAGAAAATATTTACAAATTTAGAAAATTACAAGAAGCCAAGAAATAAATGTAAAAACTTCAATATAACAAAAATTCAACATAATCAAGCAACAAATTCAACTACAATTAACAGAAAATAGCCCAATTTCCGTCTATAGTTACTAATTAGTGTGTTACAATTGGAATTTAGAAAAAAAAAAAAAAAAAAAAAAATATATATATATATATATATATATATATATATATATATATATATATATATATATATATATATATATATATATATATATAGATTGGTATATTTGGTAAGTTTGGTAAATCCTGATTTTTACCGAATATCGAACCGAAGTTTCTGGTTTTGAAAAGTGTACCGAAAATCGAACCGAAGTTTCCGGTTTGGTATTTGGTACGTACCAAATTCTCCGGTTTGGTTGGTTTGGTTGGTAAAACCGAACTCTACACAGCCCTACATATCCCTACTGACGGGTCAGTCATGTTGCGATGACGTCCTAAAGGATGGGTGATTGTAGCGCCTCGTATTTGTTTGTCCCATATCTGTGGTATAATAGAAAATGAATGGATTTATAAGTTAAAATTCAAATAAAATCAACGGATATTTTTTTGGGTAATGATTTATGTCCAATTTTAGAATCTGTTTTAACAAACCGTTCTTTATAACACATAATTCAATATATTTTTTTGATTTCTTAATTTCTAAAATAAATATAATAGTTAGTTTACCAACTCCAAACGCCAATTCCAGTTTGTACTCCACTAATACATTGTGAAGCCGTTGACCGTTACGATACCTCGACTCCGATCTTGGTTGGTGGGTAACCCCCTTCTATTTAGTCTTCAGTGCCTATCCTTCAGTTTTCTGCAGTGCGAACTAAGATCGCATCCAATTTGGTTGAATAAATTGCCACTCCACTCAATTTATCAGTGCATTCAGTAAGTTCTTCGCTTTTACCGTTGGCATGTGCTCCTGACTTGTCATTTGGTCAAAATCAAAGCTCAATCCAATTTCTTAAACCTCTCACCTAACAATTTCACAAAGTCCCATAAACCCATTTCAGTAACAGCAAAGATTTGAATCAACATCTCATAAAATATTGATTCTTGGCATTGTTTTCACTTCCTTTTTGCTGAAATCAGCTACAATTCTGACCTTTAGAGCTTTGTAGGACGACTTGATCCCAATAATGGATCAAGATGAGGAATTCCCACTTGAAGAAAAGCAAGCCCAGATGGAAAAAACAGCCAAGCATGGAATTTTGGGGCTGATTTCGAGCCCTTTTAAGTTTGTAAAAAAACTGAGTAATGAGTTGCACTGGAGTTTCGTATTGGGAGTAGTGATTGTGTACGGAATCAATCAAGGACTCTGCTTAGGGTTGAGCAAAATCAGCACACAGTATTATATGAAAGATGTGCAGAAATTACAGCCGTCTGAAGCTCAAGTGTACCATGGAATGATTATGATTCCTTGGATTGTGAAGCCTTTGTGGGGTCTTCTTACTGATACTGTTCCCATTGCTGGACACAGAAGAAGGCCATACTTCGTCTTTGCTGGTAAAATGCATAATCACTCTGTCTTGATTCGAATTTTGTTAAGTTCTTGCAGAAGTGATTTATTCAATTTGTTTATCCAATTTTAAATTGTAATATATTGCTCTAAGATCGAGTTGGGACGTAAATTGTTTGATGAAATGGCTCAAAGACTCTTTAATTAAGATTAGCATTTTTCCTAATAGATAAAAAATTTCCAGAAAAAATATAAATTTCAGCATGATATAAAGTTTATACCTGTATATTGATTGTATGGATTGAATAAAGCAAAGAATAAATCACAGTAAAAATCTTTGTTTTGACTTAGTTCTTAATGTTTCAGGCATCATTGGTGCTGTATCTATGATTATTTTATCAGTGGAAAACAATCTGCATCTTGCATTTGCTTTGTTACTCCTGACATCTGGGAGTGCTGGAGCAGCAATAGCAGATGTGACTATCGATGCCTGTGTGACAGAGAACAGTATAAGCCATCCTTCTCTTGCTGGAGATATGCAGAGCTTGTGTGGATTGTGCTCTTCTGTTGGGCAATTAATTGGATTCACAGTTAGTGGCTTTCTAGTTCATCTAATTGGATCCAAGGTTCGAAGATTTTCTATTGAGTAGATTTTTTGAAAAATTTAATTAATTGGAAATAAGCTTTGACAATTAAATTGATATTTTTCTTGACTTGCAGGGTGTGTTTGGAGTTCTTAGTGTTCCAGCTGGACTTGTGGTTCTGGTGGGAGTGATAATTCAAGAGCCCTTAATCCGAAACTTCTCTTATAAACGAGTAAGCATCTCTTCGGTAAGGGTCGTTTTGCGTCTTTTTACATTTGTGGACCTAATTGGAAACTTTTTGCATTTCTGAATAGGTTGGTCAGAAATTTGTCGATGCTTGGAGTTCTATGTGGACTGCTCTGAAATGCCCTGTTATTTGGAGGCCGTGTTTGTACATGTATCTATCACTAGCAGTGAGTTTGCACATACATGAAGGAATGTTTTATTGGTATACTGATGCACCAAATGGCCCTAAGTTCTCACAGGTACTGCGTACTCTGTTCTTTCTTGTTTTTTTTTTAATTTTATTTTTATCTCACTAGTCACTGCTGGAGAAATGGTCAATCAAGATATAGGATGCTAAAATTGTCACAATAGGTGGATGTTGTGACACATTTGATATTGTGACACTGGCTAAACTCTCACGTTTCTAGATGCCATCCAGTAACCTCTTTTGACATCTAACAGCAACACGAAAGCATGTTCTAGCATATAATTGGGGAAATTACGTCTAGACCCCCTCACATTTTATGTATTTACACATAGACCCCCTCAGCATAGGGAGCCCTATAGTAGAGGTATCATATTACCCTTAGTTACGATAAATCGGAAATAAAGAAAGATAAATTACATCTAGAACCCACCCCCCCCACCCCACCCCCACCCCCCTTTTGCATTAGATGTATTCATAGAGCCCTTATAGTTTGAGAAAATACACATAGATGTAAAATACATCAAATGTGGCCCACAGAGTAAAAGAGTCTTGAATTTAAAAGATTAAAAACCAGAAAGCACCTTTATTTAGAGTATGCGAGCGCTCTCTAAATCACTCTTTTTCTCAGGAGGTGGTTGGGTCCATATCAGCAGTAGGTGCAATTGGAGCTCTATTAGGCGTCCTCTTATATCAAAACGCTTTCAGAAACCACCCTTTCCGCCATGTCATTTTCTATGCACAATTACTGCACGGCGCTTCAGGATTACTCGACTTGATATTGGTTTTGCGCATGAACTTGCTATTTGGCGTGCCTGATTATGCATTAGTCGTGCTCGATGCAGCAGTTTCCCACATGATTAGTCGCCTCAAATGGCTGCCTCTTCTTGTCCTTAGTTCCAAACTTTGCCCTTCCGGAATAGAAGGCACGTTTTTTGCTTTGCTTATGTCAATTGATCATGTCGGCACATTCACATCTTCTTGGGCAGGTGGCCTATTGCTACACATTTTGAATGTCACGAGAACGACTTTTGATAATCTTTGGTTGGCCATTTTGATAAGAAGTGTTTTGAGAATTCTTCCAATCGGGATTCTGTTTTTGATCCCGAGTGGAGATCCTAATGCGAATATTCTTCCTAGTGAGATGCTGAGAGGAAAGAAGGAGGATTTGTCCGAGAATATTAATGTTGAAATGGAATCGCTTATAAGCAGGATTAGTGAAGAGGATTGAGCATGATTATTTAATCAGGTGGGATAAATTGTTAGAAAGAGAGAACAGACTTTGTTCTTGTCATCCTGAGAGTTAAATTGCATTTTTGGCCCCATGACTTCACCTGTTTTTTTATTTTGGTCTCATACTAATTGACTTTTGCAGTTTATATCCAGTAAGTGGATGTTTGTAGATTTTTTTTCCAATTTCAGAACCTTTTCAACTCTTCGTCTAATTATGGGATGTAAACCAAAAGTCATTACTACGGGATCAAAATTAAAGATAGGTGAAAAATTATGGGATAAAAAATGCAATTAACTCTCATTCTGACTCAGTCATTGGTTACTACATGGTGAAAACAAGAAGTTCTGTGGCCGGGACATTCTGAAGGAATATATTGTTGCAGGCTTAAAGAATTTGCAACTCTCTCTCTCTATCTTGGAATTTTTTTTTCTCCAAGAAAATAAAACATCAGATCTTTAATGAACATGCAAAATCAAATTCCTTTGTCATTTTGTTTGTCTGTAAGTGATGTAGTTGTATGATTAGTTTATTACTACCTTAACCATTTCTGTAAGGTCTTAACATGGACAGAAAAACAGATGATTTACGAGTATGAGAAATCCCTTTGTGATATTTGTCTAGCATTTTTAGGAAAAGTACTTTTCAATTATTTGTTCAAGGAAATATCAGAAGCTCTCAGATCGAGACATTCCCAATGTGGGCTACTTGCAATTCTTTACAGGTGCAAGAATTTACAAAATGCTTCAGAGATTCCAATTTTTCAAGCATCTTTTGCTGCATTTCTGTACTCATTGTTGCAAAACAAAAGCTAATTTGTCATTTCATTTGTTTGCAACTCACGTACTATAATACTATTTTAATATTTTAATATTCGACAGAGTTGAAGGGGAGACTGTACCTATCAGCTCTCGACGAAGAAATTTGAATAGAAGAAATTTTATACAGATATGCATTGGGAGCCTGCCTCTAAAATCAAACCTTATATAAAAATATTATTTGAATACTAGCCAAAGATAACACAAGTGATCTTCATATATTCTATACCACCCCACACTACAAATTCATATATGAAATCCAAAACCTAAGTAAAAATTAAATCTTTCTACCACTAATTCAACAATTGGCTTCGCCATTAAATCTTAAATTTGTGCAACACAATCATAACTTAACTAAAACTACAAATCTCCTTAGCAAATCCAAGCTTCATCTCCTTAGTATCATACACAACCCTCACATTCCTCTGCTGATAATTCCCAATAATACCCATCCCGTCCTCGTACGCAAGACTCGCAAGCGCCAAACACACCTGAGAAGCATCCCTCTTCACGAAATAGAACATTCCGGAGACATCCACGCTCATCTCAGCATCTCCCTCAAACCTCATAACAAGTGTCGGAATATTCACTTCCTGAAAAGCCGAGAGATTAAAACACGTGTCCAGAATCGAAAAGCTGGGAGCAGAAGGAAACCCTAAGAACTGTTTCAAGAACTCAGCTCTAACAGCATTGTACATAGAAGGAGGAAGACGTGTTATAACCGTTCCGGAATCGATCAAAATCCCGTTTTTCCCAAAAGTCGGAGATTGTAACTCCACCCCACCAAGAGTAATGCCTGTTAGATTCAAAATGTAGAAGTTGTAGAGCTGAGGATTAGGCAGTAGTCTCGTGTAAGAAACGGGACTACTGTTGTTCCTGTCAACGTACATATAGTTTCCTAATATTAACGAGCCAGAAGCGGCAGAATCACTATCAGGCAAGCAATACGAAAAAATCCCACCAAACGCGTCATAAGTCTGAGAAATGAGAGATAAATCACTCCTGCCTAATCCCATCAAGCCGGAAGCCGCCCCAAACAGGCCCTTATTATTTCTCCCGCAACCGAATATAAAATCCTCAACGTACGTGCTCCCGAGAAGCAGATGATCGCTCCCCAATTCTCCATGCGTGTACGAGCCGTCTCCATACGTGACAGCATAGTTGCAGAGAGGGGGATTAGTAGTCCCACATAATCCAGCGTTTCCTGTGGAGGATTGCAGGTCTTTGCAGGATTGAGAACTGCACCGAACCGATTGGTATGAAGGGGATATTAAAGGGTTGAATAAGGGCTCTGGTTGGGTGTAGCAGAGTCTACAGGGCTGGCACTGGACCCATGTCAGATCGCTTCCCGTGTCGACGATCACCGTTAGATTTCGACCGCCTAATGTTATCGTGACAATGTAGTTTAATGTCTGGAGTTTGATACCTGAATTAATGGGAATTTGAGATTCTTCTTGGATTGAAAGCATGTTCTTGATTCTTGATTGTAGGAATTTGACATGAATATCGTCGGTGATTATGCGTTTTTGTAGGGTTTTGTCTAAGTCCCTGATTGGTCCGGTGCAATAGTCCTTGTGTTTCATTTCTAGTATAGTTGCTCCGTTCTGTGTTCCTGATAAAGCAGAGAAACAGCTTTTTAGAAGCTGAAATTGTGAAACAGCTTATACTTGATCTTGATATTAACTTTATAGTATCAAGAAATGATTTTTATGCATAATCAACAGTTCTCTTGCAGGAAAAGGAAACAGAAAAAGGTGAAGATACCTTATCCTTAACAGTTGAATCCACTTCAACTACCTTAAATAATACAGAAAATAAAGGAGAAAAAAATAAAAAGCAGATTTTTATGGTTTCTTACACAAATCAAAATTAACAAAGCAAAATGCAAACTTCTTCGCAAGAATATGAATTAGACATATTTCTTGCTTATACTAACTTGATTTCTGAGAAAAGCAGCTTCTTCGGACGCTGCCGTGCTGAGCCCATTGAAGCTTTTTCAAAGAAAGAAGCTCTTTTCCATCAAAACTAGACACTTCAGTAGTGAAAGTCACTACAACAAGAATAATAAGAAAAGCCATTGATGGCCAAATTGCCATTGTTTACTATACTCGATCAGAAAATAACTTTGGAAATATAAAAAGAATGAAGTTTGCAGAGTTGGAGAATGAAAGAAGAGAGCAATTTAGAGAGCTGGGGTGGGGGGGTAAGCTAGGGTGGGGTGGTAATGGGAGATTCTTAAGGGTTGGAGTGTGGCATGAAAACAAAAGGAGGAGTTGGCTAAAGACCCCACATTTGCATGAGAAATAATTGGGATTTCACGTGCAGATATGTTATATATACTGATATTGGAAAAACAAAAATATGTTTGCCTTGAGAGCTTAATTCTTCTGATGTTTACATGGATAAGGACTCACATATCACGGATTCAACTGTCACAATTTAACTAACAAACAGGGGGAAAAAGGAAAAAAATAAAAAAATTAAGGATTTTTGAGCAGTTTTTATTGGTTTCTTTGATTTCTTGTCCTTATCATTTTCACACACATACATATATATTATTTTTAGTATTTGATGTAAATTTATGGGATAATTACATTTGCATATTAATCTGAGTTTTGATTTAATTACGCAAATATAACCTGAACTGTAACTACTATTAGAAAACCTTCACGAAAAGAACGCTTTCGTGTTGTTTTCTTGATTTTTCTATTAAGAGTTAAACAATAAAATGAGGCTTTATGGAATGGATGTCCCCCAGTGAGCCAACTACTTAATTAATTAACAAGCATAATAAATTTTTTTGATAGGGTATATTTCTGTAATTTTCCAAATTATAGGATATATTGTTGAGTACTTAAGTCAAATCTAGAGTATGCTAAACATATGTGATCAAATCAGACTAATATAGCATCCAACCACTAAATGATCCCACCAAGACACATATCAACACATAATACTTGATTAGTAATAGCTTCTCTAACACACTGTGTTGGACTGTTGGTTATACTTTTAAAGTTTCAAGTTTTCCTTGATCTATATTCTTTTGGGTGTGGTCCAATTAGAATTATGAAACTTAAACCATAAAGAATAATTGGTTTTATGGTGTGGATAAGTGTTCTTGACATAAATTATTAGGGTGTGAGAATAAATGAAGTGTTTCTATAACAATGCAATCATGAATTTTAACTTTGGGATGATGGTGATGATTAGATGAGTAAATTCTTATCTTAAGCATTTTCCTTTTTGAATTTTTTATTTAGAACTCAACTAGAAAACCACAAAAAGGATAAAGTTTATTCCTTGAGGGCCAAAGAAAATGAGTTTACATAATTTAATTTTCTTGTGAATAACAAAGTTATAGAAGAGAATGGAAATTATGAATTTCTAATTTATTTTTTATGTATTTAGAATATTACATTAATGAAAAAAAAAAAGGCACACTCTAATTAGTTTAGCTATTGAAGTTAATTATTTTGGATTTTTCATTTTTGCTTCCTTTAATTAATGTATTAATTAGTCAATTGATAGTTCGTATGGATATGTTAGTAATTGACTTCATATGAACATAATTTGTATATATCTGGGCATATATTTGGTGAGTCGATAATAAGTTAGATTATATGTCCCATTTTTGTCAAAAGTCTGATCGAAATTGGTTGCAATGTTCATGGTTGAGTATAATTAGAAAGGTCATCTAAATAAAGAAATGATTGATGATTAAAATTTTGCTTCCTTTATAAGAGGAGTCCCGTATATATATAAATGGTGTTTAAATTCGGCTCGGTCAATGCAGTATAATAATCACATAGTAACGTTTTACATTTATTATATAATTGGTAGAAATTTTAGGAACAATAATTAATTACATAACAAGTGTAATTACACTTATCATATAATCCATAGGGTTTGGGCTAAAAAAATTCCTATATAACATACTTAATTTCTTGCAGCTATATAGCGGCAAATGATGGAGTTCTGACTATAGCTGCAACCTATCGAGTTTTTTTTGGATTTCCTTCTTGATCAATTACAATTGCAGCATTCTCATTGTACCGTATTATCATACCACAATCATATTTAAGTTCTTTATAGGTACGAATAATTATAGCTCGGACTACTTCTGAGGATTCTTCACTTGTTTGACTCATTAAGTAATGTAAATTTAATTTTGAGACATTATGAATGGATTAAATTAAGCAATAAATAGCACATTAAACAAGTTGCGGTATGGGGTTCATGTGAATGATAGTTGTTCACGGGTTTAAAGCTTCGTTTTTTATTGATTACCAATTATTATAGACATTGCTTCAACTTGCCAGACATACCTGACTTAATTTAATATTTATCATTTAATTCACATTATTTTTTCATGGCAGAAGAAACCAATCAAATAGCTCAATTTTCAATCACTATAAAGCATGATAGTGATGGATTTAAATTTTACCAGACATTTAAAATATGATGATTATAAGGACAACAAATTTTCATTTGTTGTTAGTGACTAATACACTCGTTCAATAATAGACATCTTTAGGATAGCTGGTCAGGAAATTTAAAATTATTTCATATATACCTCTAATTAAAATTCGAACCTCTGTCATTTGGTTAAGGATGAACGGGTCTCTTCAACTCAACTATGCCCTCCTAATTTTTTGATAATATAATAATGTCCTTGTCTATTGACATGTACGTGTAACCAAGAGGGTATGATTGAGTGAAAGTGACTGATTCATTCTTAACTAAACGTTAAGGATTCAAATCCTTACTTTAGGTATAAAATTTTACCTATAATTCAACAAGAAGACTATTCACTGTAATTGACAGTAAATGCTCCTAAACTAAAAAAAATTGACATGTACATGTTATAAAGAGAAGGAAACAAGAAAAGGAAACAAAAAGAAGGGTAGAAAACAAAGTGGGTCCAGGCTTACCAATTTCTCAAGTCGTTATCGGGTTTGCTGGCTGAGGACCAGCCTTTGTCAATGCCTTCATTCTCGGGTTTTATGTTTATTCACAACTTGTCCAAATATTTGTTTTCCTTTTTCCTCACCAGATTTATTTTGGATTCGGGTACTGTAAATGTCCAATTAAAGTGATACATCCAATTCAATAGATTCATATAAAAAGTTCGGATTCAAATCCTAAACCGATCTAGTTCATCATCCCACTAGATTAGATGAACTGATCTTTGATAGCTTTGTTTTTCTGGTAGAATTTAGGTTCCAATTATCTTGTCTGAATTCTTGATTGGAATGGTTTCAAGGAGGGTTTAATCAAATTTCAATTTCCATTATATACGGAAGGTTTTCTTTATATATATATATATATATATATATATATATATATATATATTATATATATATATATATATATATATATATATATATATATATAATTAAAACTATTAAATAAACGACGAATTATATCTGAGTACTTCTAATGTGGTGTATTTACAAATAGATCATTCCTATTTAAAAAATTATCATGTAATTTTTGAAGTTTTTAATAAACGTGTAAATATTTCAAAAATATTATCACTCAGGTGTTTGGAGGTATTTTTCAAAAAAATTACACATTTAATAAAATTTTAGGATTGTATTATAATTTTTCAAATACGAAAATCAATTTGTAAATATACCAAATTTTAGGACACCCGAATATAATCCATCCAATGTAGGGCAATCCTTGACAATAAAAAATCATTGGGTTTCACCCAATAATCATTAGGTATTACTCCAATGTGAAGTCGATTTCTCGCTATGACAAAAAAAAGGTTTGATTTCAGATTGGCCCTGACTAATGAACCAAAGGCCAGGCCCATACCTGTTAAGTCTCATAATCGGCCAAATTTGGGATTTACTTACTAGGCCTGCAAACGAATCGAATCGAATCGAACCCTAGCATTTTTTTTAGGCTCGAGCTCGAGCTCGAGTTCATTTTTTCGAGCCCGAGCTCGAGCCCGAGCCTATCAAATCCTTCAAAAATGTATTCGAGCTCGAGCTTGAGTTCATTTTTTCGAGCCCGAGCCTATCGAATCCTTCAAAAACTCACCAGAAAAATTGGGAGGCGACTGAAATGAGAAATGAAAATGAAATCTAATTCAATTTCATTTATGAATTAGGTTTAAAAATAAAAAAAAAAGAAAAAAAAAGAAAAAAAAAAGAAAAAAAAAAAGAAATTACATTGTATTAATATATATTAATTATTTTTAATAATATGGGTAAGCTCGCGAGCCTCGAATCACCTAATAAAAGGCTCGAATTCGATTCGATAAACTATCGAATCGAGCCTTGGCTCGATTCGGGCTCGACTTTCTCAAATACGAGCCCGAACCTTTGCCGAGCCGGCTCGATTCGTTTGGAGGCCTATTACTTACACAACCCAGATAAATCAAAAGTATAAAAGTATAAAAATCAAAAGTATAAAAGTAGATCATATTTTGTAAGTCTGAAATAAATAAATCGTATTACTTAATATTATCATCTTATAGAAATATAATTAAGGGTTTTCTCTACCAAATATTTCGTATTTTGATCGTATTTAGCATAGTATTACTTAGCCGTACGTATATTGGTATTAGAATAAAGAAAATAAACTAATAATCAAGAAATGGGCCAAGATTAATTAAAAGACACCATTAATACTTAAACTTTGGTACATTAATACTTACGAAAACTTGGATACCAATTAAGACAAAAATTCGATAAGCAAAATCTTAAACTTTTCAAACTATCACGTAAAGTTTGTCTCAGTCCGAGATAAGTATGATTAGCTATACTATCACTATCAACTATCAAGGATTGGATGCTCATCTAATTTACAATATTCCCTCAAAATAATATTCAATTTACTTAATAAGTAAAGAATAATATATCACTAACCCCACAAACACATAATTTTGCTACCACTGTTTTTTTTAATCCATTGTTCAAATTCGTTTGGAATATGAAAAAACAAGAACTCATATTTTAAAATAACTTATAAAAAGTAATTTCTTTGAAATATAACATCTTATATTGATGTTAATTTATTGTATTATAAAATATCAAAATCTATGATTCACAAACAGTCTTGAAAAAATCACTAAGTAGTGACGTTGTATCGTACCGGACATATGTCTAGTTGTACCGACATCATAACTAATAATAAATGTTGAAAAAAATTTGGATATATCGTATTCCTATCTATATTATTGCGTTTGTGTAACTATATTCGTGTCTGTACATCACAAATTAATTCCCTACAATTTTCTCTCTTTTATTTTCATTTAATTGTTTGTCGATTTTATATTGTCATAAATTTTAAAATAGAAATCCACATCATGAATAATCTTCAAATTTTAAACAAGTAACTAAATTATAATTTTTTAATTGGCATAAAATGTATATATACATCAAGTTGTGATTAAAAATCAAAATCAAAAGTATTTTAACCCACACAAATTAAGTTAAACTTTTTTTTTTAATATTTAAAAGTCAAATTATTAGATTTCTTTTTTTTTTTGTTATCCACTCTTTTCATCTTTTCAAACTCATGTTAAATCATAAATGATTAGTCTATAAATAGACAGCCGCCTTCAATAATTTTGTAGCCTACTTTTATTCCTCTACTTCAGCTACGCGACAAAATTCCAATCATGATCCACCTAAGATCATATCAGAAAAACCGCGTACAATTTATCACTCTCCCAGATTCATCCACGTGTCATGCCAGCAATCGCGATCGTCCTCTCGATGACAACAAGAGGAAGCTTCAAGAAAAACGCGGGCCCCACACTTTATCCACTTATGTGCTCACGTGTTGACGAATGCACTTGGCCGCAAATGTGGACCGACGCTACCGAATCATCCCCCCCTTTATTTTACACATTGGAAAATTGGAAATTATTTATAATATTATTATCTGACTTTTACACTTGGTATAATATTAAATTTCATTTTTTTAAATTTTTTTTAGAAGAGCAAATCTGAAAATGGTAAAGGATATTAATAATAGTAATTTCATAATTAAAATGATGAAAAATATCAAAGTATATTATAAATAATTTAACTTTTGTACCATTTAAAAAAATTAAATATCAAAAATAATAATAATATTTTTCAAATTAAAATAAATAATTAAAATATAAAAGATTGAAATTATTTTTTTATTTTTTGAAATAAAAAGATAATTAAATGAACTATAAAAAAATCATATATTAGTAACTTAGTGAACTTTAAAATAATTTTTTTATTAATAAATTAATACTCGTGTCTTAACATAGAATTTTAACTAGTATAAATATGATCTTAACTTTACAGATAATTGCAAAATCTATAATGACCACCAAATATTACTACAAATATAAAATTTTGGATTCGACTTTTTAAAATAATAAATATCAAATTGTGAGCGTGAGTGTGGAACTGAATTTAATTTGGAAAAAAGAAAAACAAAAAGGAATTAGAGAAATGGATAATGTAAGCTTGCGCGAAGCACGTGCCAAACGCACCAAAGAGCCAACCCACTTAAAGGTGACACGTGTGAGTCGCCGTCCCTGAATAAAATATGTCTATTCCCGTTCAACCCCTTTCATTCACAACTATTTCCTCTTTCTTCTTCTCCCTCTTCTTCCGTTGAAAAACCAAAAATTTCGAAAAATAAAATAAAATAAAAAGAAAAATTCAAAATCAGCCCAAAAACGCAGAGTAGGCGCTCTCTATACTATCCTGAGGTTTTGATCCGAAGAAATTTGAGTGCAAAGTGAACAAGTAATTGCAGTTCTTAATGGTGCAGTTGATGATGAACGGCGAAACGGGATCGCAGAGCGAAAAGATGGCGGCGGCGGCAGTGAAGATGGAGGTGGATGATCCTCTTGAAGAAACGCACGGCCCACTCCACAAGCGTCACAAAGTATATTTTCATTTCTGTAGCTATTTTGTTTCTTCTGTTTGTGTGTGTATTTTTCTTTTTGGGGTTTTTTGGGGGTTGGGGTTTCTTGTAGTTCTTAGAGTTAATACATGTATGTGGCTGCAAGTCTGCTGTTCTTGAGCTTAGTAAGGAGGTAATTATGAGCCTGAAAATGTAGGTATTGATTTTTTTTACTTAATTTTTCAATTGAATATTAATGCTTATATTGTGATGTTCATCATTTCAGCAGCAGAGTTTGGGAATGGGTAGTTTTGCAGTGCCAGCTTCACAATACAACCCGCTCGATGAGCCAAGTCCATTGGGTTTGCGACTCAGAAAAAGCCCGTCTCTTCTGGAGTTAATTCAAATGAAATTATCCCAATCAAGCACTTCAAAAGGGGGAAGTCAGAGTCATGGCAAAAAAGAGTCAAAAGGTGGTGGTGGTTCTGGTGATAAGTTGAAGGCTTCCAATTTTCCTGGTTCAGTTCTTAGAATTGGAACCTGGGAGGTACATCTTGGTTTAATAAGTTTGAAATGGAGTTGATATTGTTCGATTTAGTTAGTTTGTCTGATTTTGACCATGTGTGTTCTTGGTTTTGCAGTATAAATCAAGATATGAAGGCGACCTGGTAGCAAAATGTTACTTTGCTAAGCATAAGCTGGTGTGGGAAGTTCTTGATGGAGGCCTTAAGAATAAAATTGAAATTCAGTGGTCCGATATCATGGGTTTGAAGGCAAATTACCCTGAAGATGCTCCTGGAACTTTAGATGTTGTGGTAATTAACACTCTCTTATTATGTAGTTAATGTTTGTATTTTGCTCTAAATCCCCCAACAGTATGTTTTGGTCCCTCTGCAATAACTATTGCATTTTCCATAACAACCCCTTTTTGTTTTGACAGCTGGCACGGCAACCTCTTTTCTTTAGGGAGACTAATCCTCAACCTAGGAAGCACACTCTTTGGCAGGCAACATCAGATTTTACTGGTGGGCAAGCTAGTATAAATAGGTAAGACAGGTGTCACCTAACTGGTGGTGACTGCCGTTAGTTTAAGTTTTTGCATAAATACTCTTTTGTAACCATTTCTTCTTTTTGATGCGTTAGCAACTAATGAATTAGCTGTTCCTCATCGAATTCACTTCAAATTTGAAATTCCTTGTATTCTATTTATAGTTTTTCATGTTTCTTTTCTCTAATATCTGAGGTCAGGGCAATTATTCTGATTATGCTACAGAAGGTGCTTAGTTTAAAGTATACATGATTTTCTTCCTTTTAAGAAATTCCTGTTGGTTATCGGAGATGTAATCCATATATAGGTTTTCATGTTTCTTTTCTCTAAAATATGTCATCAAGGGTTATTATTCTGGTTATGGTACAGAAGGTGCTTTAGTTTCAAGTTATATGAAACATGATTTTCGGAAATTGAAAATTGCTTCACCATACTATGTTTAGCTAGCACGTTGCTTTCTCAGTTTCATATACATTTCCAACTTTCGATTTGTAAAATTTTATGCTTACAATTGAAGTTAGAATTTTTCATTCAAAGAGAGGTGAAATATTGTATTCCTACATATGTTGTTTTTCTCTTATGTGCCTCTAGGGTTCTTTTCCTTGCATAAACCCTACTTTAACTTAAGACATGGTAAGAAGGTCAAACTTTAGATTGTGAAGAAATGTGCCATTTGGAAATTCAAGCAAACTTTTGAGGTATAATCTCATCTGTGTCAGTCACACATGTTGGTAATTTAGATTGTATAAACCAATTTACACCACAACAAAAACGTCACCATTTTGGATGCCTAAGTTTATTCAATTTCTAAAATTTTTGGATTTACAAGGTTGTTGATTTTTCTTTTGCAGGCGTCACTTTCTGGAGTGCCCAGTAGGCTTCTTGGGGAAACACTTTGAAAAACTTATTCAATGTGATCCTCGCTTGAACTTTCTCAGTCAGCAAGGAGAGATAACACTAGATTCTCCATATTTTGAGCCCAAAATCTCTGTGTTCGATGATCAAAATGAGAACAATAATGAATTTGACTTGAATAGAGAGGAAAGCCCTTCGTTTTTCAGCTTACAGGATACAACTTCTCCATCAGGAGCTCAGTCTTCTTCCTCCAGAAATGATCTAGATGCTCTTGGCAGACATTCAGAATCTTATCCTCGTGAAACACCATCTCCATGCTCAGGTAAATTAGGGCATAATTAATTCACTCGAGTTGCTTCTGCTTGGGGAATTATTGCATTTTGAGAAATTCAAAATTTCTCATATCTTTCATTATGGTAGTTTTTGCTAACTCTGAAAAAACACATTTACGCTGTTTGCTTTTTTTTCAGCACTTTGGGATTGTCCAGATAACCAGCTTATCCTTATTTAAGCAAAAATAAACTAGAAGCTTGAAGCACCTTAGACCTACTTTTAACTTCAGCTTCTAGCTTCTAGGTTATTTTTGTAAATAAATAGAAGTTTCTTGAGAAGTAAAAGTGCTGCTTGGCATTTTTTTCCAAACACATAACTACTATTTTTTTTAACACACTGCCTGCTTTTAGTACTAAACTTTGATACGACTTTAGCTTCTGCTTAACTTCTCCAAAAGCAGTAGACTTTGCAAAACACCCCTCATTTACAAAAGTAACCTAAAAGCTAGAAGCTGAAGCTAAAAGCATGGTCTCGGTGCTTCTAGCTTAAAATAAGCAGAAGCTGGTTTCCCAAAACTTTAAAAGTTCTGAAAAGCAGAAATCACAAAAGTGCTTTTTTTAGAGTTTGCAAGCTGCTGATGCTAATTATAGTTATTGTTAGGATTATAAGATCTTTATCTTGCTCAAATTTATCTGGGGTGTTTTTAGAATTATGAGAAATTCTTTGAAGTTGATGAATTACATAATTATTTTTGAGAATTAAAGTCCTTATAATTACTGATCCCATAGTTTCCCATTCAGCAAGAGATCCACTAACTGTTGAAGACATCAAGAACGGTGGAATCGAACACCTAAAGGAGCTCAGCAACTGGGACCAAATCAGAGTACCCGGGCTACGATCCTCCATGTCAATGACCGATTTAGTCAGCCATCTCGAGCATCGGATATCCGAACAAGGATCATCATCCAACGGTCCATCTCTCTCCAGTGAAGATTGGGAAAGTCTCCAAATTCTCGATGATATAAACCGATGCTTATTCAGTGACGCTCAACACTTGCCAGATCACTCAGATGAGAAATCACTCATGACTCGGATCAATTCTCTTTGCTGCCTCTTGCAGAAAGATAGTACAAATTCAAACACACAGCAGCAGTTTAAAAGTGACAATAATCAAGATTCAGAGAAGAAGTCTGACGAGGACAGTCAGATTGTGAATGATGGTTGTGATGTGAATCAGGTATCCTCTTCGATGTCGAGGAAGGATTCTGTTGGGGATTTGTTGCTTAATCTTCCTAGGATTGCTTCTCTGCCACAGTTCTTGTTCAATATTTCTGAAGATTATGAGAATCAAGCTAGATAACAAGAGGCGGTGTTTTCGAAGGTAGATTTGTATTATGGCTGTGTTTTATTATTGTATATAAGTATAGCTGTTCTGTATGAACTCTTTGTTTAGTTTGAGGATTTGGAAATTCAGATTGATGATGAATCCTGTAATGTTTATGTTGTGTTTTGAGTTATTTGAAGTGTTAGTTATGCATGTACGCTTGGCCGGCGGTGCAATAAGTCTGAACTCTTAAGTCAAATGTAGGATATTACCACGCACTTGGATATGGAATAACTATAAGTAACATTATCTCTTCTTTTTGAATAATTACAATATATTTGTTACTTTTCGATTATATGTAGTTTCTATTATGTTTTATTGATTAATTTTTTCTTATCTGCTTAATTTTCCCATCTATTGTTGGGGAAAATACCTTTGAAGAGTAACTTATTTTAATGAAAATATATGAAACATGAATATGGATACGGCGGTATGAATCTTTTTCAACATTTTACATGGCAATACGAATACGGCGGTATGAATCTTTTTCAACATTTTACATGGCAATACGAATATGAATATGGATACGGCGATATAAATCTTTTTCAATATTTTACTGCAATACGAATCTTTTTCAACATTTTACCTGGCAATACGAATCTTTTTTTTACGGTGATATGAATCTTTTTCAACATTTTATACCGAATCTTTTTCAATATTTTATGGTGATACTAATATTTTACACGGAGTTTATATCTGCCTACTATTCGCGTTTTTTCTTATTTCAGAACACTGACTTCTGCCGACATTTTCTTCCTACTATTTTCTTATTTCAAAACACTGACTTCTGCCGACATTTTTCTTCGGTTTACACTCAACAAAAGCCACCGCCTATTTCTCTCGATTTCGGTCTATTTTCAAAAGACGCAAATATTATTTTTCTTCCATAAATAATGTATAGGAAAATCCAAGGGAATATTCACCATAAATTTTGATAGTTTCCATCACCTATTGACCACCAAACCGAAATGACCTAATTTTGAAATTGAATAGAAAGTAGTAAAATAACAGCAAAAGGCATGAGGTAGAATAGCCATCAATAATCGCAGCAACATTAGCAACATTCAACTGTTTTCCAATGTAAAGCAAAAAAAAAAAAAAAAAATTAAAATCTAAGAACAACCACCATGTCCGTATGTCTACCATAATCCAATATTGTATGCTCGACATTCTGTTTCAACAACATCGTATGGCAACAACAAACATAGTTACAGAAAATGAAACAAGACCGAACTAACAAAACCTACATGGCTACAACTCACACTGTATGTAATACATTATACCGGAGTTGTGACTCCTTCAATTCATACCTTGTACAATTCGAAAACAACATATAAAGAATTAACGCATATGGAACCTAAGACAAAATAATTTAGGTTCCATCATTTCCGTCGTCATCTATAGGTTCATTCTCTTGCATCATGTCCATAAGCATTGTTACCTGGTTTTGCAGCATATTGTTTTGTCTTTCCACATCGGCCCTCTTGCTACGCTCTTCCAACAGCTGCAGCTGAAGGTGCTCAAGGACTCGAGCGTCCTCTTCTAATTGCTCGTTCAGCCCGTCAATCTCTCTATCCTAAACACATCAATTAAACAAACATGAAACCTCATATGAAGGCAAAATCGCAACTTTTGTGCAGTAAATGACCCCTTTTTGGTCTTTGTCCTTTTCTTGTTTCTTTTCAAACTTAGTCGATGACTTTCCAAATTTTAGCACATTTAGTCTGATGTGCCCGAAATTGAAAGTTAAAGGACAGAACATAAGAAGGGTATAATTTACTGGAGGAATATTGCAAATTTGCAATTTAAATTTTGCTGCATCATCGCCAAGTGGACTCCATTTAGGGACCAACTCATCAAAATTCCCATTTATTATCATGTGATTAGCACGTGTGAATTCTGGATAATTGTACTTAATGTGTGAAAATTGTAAAGTTACCAGACTAAAATTGAAACAAGACAAGTTAAAGGACTTTAACCAGAAAGGGCTATAGTTTTAGGACAAAAATTACAATTTTGCCTTCAGAAGTAGGGTGGGCAGTAAAAGAAATTAATTGCAAAATTGCACGATTAGCTCTTCCGTCCTCGTCAATCTTTCCAATTTCGTAATGTAAGCCTAAAAACTTAGTAATCTTGGTCTGAATTTTCCCGGAAATTGAAAAATTCCACTGGAATACGAGTGGCATGTACTTTTCTGGCAATTTTATCAATTTCCGACCAAGAACGGAATAAAATTGCCAAAACTCAACTTACAGGACGAAAATTCGGAAAATGACTTGGGAGAGGACGAAAACCTGAAACTGAGAAACTGAAGTTACAAGAACTATCTTTCAATTGAACCAATTTTATTGGTCCAGGAACATTAAAATATTTAAGGGCATTCTGCACCAAACACCCTTGTGGTATTCTTAATTGTACGAAAAATTCACGATTATTAATTGAAACAAAAACCTTGTGTTTTCCAAAAACATACGATAAGGACCTCCTTACATGGAGAGTGAGCTAATTTTCGAGAAACACAGTTTCTAATGCTAATATTAAAATCAGAGGATTTTTCGTTCCTATTAAAAAAAAAAATATCAGGATTTTGGATGCAATTGACTGTATTTGTAAATGTAAAAGTAATTTCTGCTATTGCTATTTTTTATTTTTATTTTTACTTTTTGTCGAGGGGGGTGACAGCCCCTACCTGACCCCTTGGCATGGTCCTTACCTTTCGGTTCATTTCTTGTACAGCAATTCTGCGCATGCTCTCGACAACATCAACATTGACAAGCTTGCGCTTCTTCCCAATGAGCCAACCTTTTGGATAGTTTGCAGAGTCGAAGTCGGGAGGTGGAAGTAATGATTCTGCCGAAGGACGTTTCCCGTTTACGTTGTTCACTGGTTCAAGTGGTTCGAATAGAGCTTTCCTCTTTTCAGAAAGGATGGGAGTGCTGTTTGGTTCTTCCTGCTTTTCGTCTCCGGATGCTTCTTGCTGTTTCTCTGGGGATTCATCAATTTTCATCCCATCTACTGCCTCGTTTCGGTTCTTCACTGTACTCGCTGCATGAAGGTTAATCACCAAGTATAAAAAGTTGTTTTATTTTATCAAATTTGAAGTTCACATTCGTGGATCTCTCTCTGTATATATAGGGTTAATTACGAATAAACCCCGAGGTCTGGTCCAATTACGAAAAACACCTGAAACCTTAAAAATTACAAAAAACACCCTAAATTGTTAAGGTTAGCAAGATGCTCTGAAGCAGATGTGAAAAATGACTCAGCATTAACCTACCATCAAAATGAATAACAGATTTGATTAACAGAAAGTCAAAAACTAGAGATTTTAAGACATTTATGAGTAATTTGTAAAGGGTGGGGAAATTCATGGGAGTTGGGATTATTAGTAAAGAAATGATATAAACATATTAGCAGCCATAGAAAATAGGTAAACAAATTATAAACACAGCTAGATAATGAAGTGACGTCTCCCCAAAGCCAAGCCATACTTCACATCTCTGTCTCCCTAACCACATGAGAGAGAGAGAGAGAGAGAGAGAGAGAGAGAGAGAGAGAGATGGCACTTAATTGATAATTAGTCACCAACCCACCTACACCTCAACCCCACCCCAACAAAACCCAAATTATAAAAAAAAAAAAAAAAAAAAAAGAAAAAAAAGGAAGATTTGGGGCAGGAAAAGTACAGAAAAAAGGTGTCTTGAAGCTCCAACATCGGAGGGAGGATCTGATTTCTGAGTGATTACAGCATGCATGCAAATGAATAATCATAGAAACAGATAAACAAGATAAATAACACACTAATTTTTCACATAATCACTTCCAAGTTCTAATTAGTGACGAAATTGAAGCAGAAACAATCATTTAATTAAATCAAGAGAAATTACAAGAAGGATAAATACTTTTTTTCTAATGAAAATTGAAGATAATTACCGGCAGATCTTTTCCTCGATTTCCAGAAAACTGGAGTTGAAGAAACCGGAGAGAATCCATTCAAAGTTCCTCCCTCTACCTTCTTATTTTCTTCTTCACCCATAACTTAGTACTTTTCAAGAACTCAACATCCAAGTTCTAGCTAGCTCCACAATTTTCTTGCCTATTTTGTTCTTACAGTTTGGGACAGAGAAAGGGATGTAAGAAATTGTAGAGAGAGAGAGAGAGAGGAGAAATTGGATATTGATGAAGCGGTGACGGAATCATCAAAGGTTTGTGGAGGGTTGAGATTTTGTTGTCTTCGCCTCGTTTCGTGTTCCTCTTTCAGTTGGTCCCATTCGAGGATGTTATTGAAACTCACGCTTTCTCTTTCTTTTTTTAATCAATTAATTTCCACCTAGAAAAATAGACTAATAATTAATTAATATAGATCAGCGGCATATTTAAGGTATGATGAAATTTGAAAAAGAAATGAAAAAAAGTTGTGGATCAATATATTATTATTGACTTCGATTTTGCAAAGTTGTTGGCTTTTGTAATTGTTTTTGTATCTTTACTTCAAATTTTGAAGGTGTTTGGCTCTTTAATTTAAAGTCATTTTGATAATATCATAATGATTGATCTGCCTGCATTCGCGAATTGAAATTTCAAAGTCAATTAATATTTTATAAATACTTTCTTATATAGGTGCTACGAAACTTCCTTGATGAGATTTATAAAGTTTGCCACTTCAAATCGTAACATTTGAGTTGAGTGTTTTAATGTTTTTTTTTTTTGAGACATTTTCTTAGTGAGTTTTAGTTTCAAGAAGATTTTGGTAATCTCAATTTTTATCAAAATAATGGGTGGTAATTGACTTTTATAAAATTAATTGAAATTTTTATATATAATATTGAAACGAGGCGTAGAAATAATTATCTAACTAGCTAAATCATTAAGACCTTTGAATTCCTCCAACAAATCGTCTCTAACTACGTTCCAAACTCTGATATTTTCTTGCTAATTATGTTCCATTCTTGACACATATTTCTCTAATTAACTAGATTATCAAGACCTCTAAATTCCTCCAACGAATCTTCCCAAATTCTGATATTTCCTTGCGAATTATGCCATATTCTTGCCAATGCGTCAGCACACTTAAATCGCGTCGAATATGTTGACAACTCAAAAAAATATCCATTAAATAGTGTTCCGTTTTTATGATTTATGGGCCATAAATATTGGGAATTCAAGCAACGAGTGAACCAGAGAACTGGGCCAACTATTCTTACTAGCAGGATACAGTTTAGTTACATGGGCCCAGATATATTTCAGACATAGCCCAATACTAACAGAGCCCAAGTCAGCCAATACAGGTCAGGCAGGGTATGTGTCAAGTTTGGCCCATGTATTAGTTGAGCTGAGTTCTTGTATTGTATTCAACTAAAAATAGTTGAAAAGTACGCAAGTTATGGAATTAGATTTTACGATTCAATCAAAATGACATGTCAACGGTCCAACAGATTTCTATACGAAAGACTCATAACGATATTTGTGGGATTCGAACTCATAATTTAGGGTCTCCTCCTTGCAGTAGGTCAAGAGATTCTTGACAAAATAAAACACTAAGGAATCAATTTAAGAGTGAAATTTTGAAAAAAAAAAAGAAAAAAAGAAGAAGAAGAAATTTTCTAGATCCGTAAAAGATATTAATTACTTTTTTATTTTGTAGAGACATTTATAAGTGATTAGGTTAATGTTAGCGATTAAAGTTGTTTCCTTTACGATGGTGGCAGTTAACATCACCAAATGGATGCACAATCTATCTACTGAGTCTGATATACATTATTAAAAATGTGGGACATTTAGGAGTTTATTAAATTTTATAATGTTGCCTGATTAAGGATTACCACATCTTTTGATCATGGGTCCAGTAATTAGTGCTAAATTCTTCCTTAATTTTGCATTATTACACCGCTTTTGCTTTAACTTCTGCTCCTAATTAATTAATGCATATTAAAGCATTGTGGGTTTGTGGAGAACTCATTAAATTAGGAAAAATTACTAAAAACCCCGATGTTATTTGAAAAATTCAAAACACCACTATAATTTTAAAACCTTATAAATACTCTTGAAAAACTTTACATTTAATCCTGCAGAGGTGTAAATGTTATTTCGAAATTTTAAAATATTTTTCATAAATATGATAAACCTGAAGAGATTTGTGTAATTCACCCACTAAACAATGAAACTATTTTTTTCAGATAGTAACGTTTTCCTGCTCACCAGATGGACGGAGAGGGGAACTTGAAACCTTATATATAAATCTAAAGAATTAACGTAATGATAACATTAAATTTTGTCAGAATCATACTCACAGTGTTGAGAAAATAATAAAATAAATAAATAGAATCACAGTTATATTTAGTAGCTTTTTAGTAGGGAAAACACATAATTATATAATTCTTGGTGGGGTTGCAGCTTCCTTAGTGGATTGATATGTTAATCGGTGCACCAAACTCCAATAATTGACACTTATAAAAATAATAATTAGTATAACATTGCAGATGCATAATTTTAATTGTCCTAATTAACACTATACTAATTTAATTTAAAAAATTACATTTAAATTTCTAATACAAAAGTATAGTTTACAAGACTATTCCGTACGTGGTCAGACCCAATATACTCTAATACAAATAAAATTTTGTATATAATTTGTCCACCAAGTTGGGACTACCACGTGTATAATATACATCACTTGCATGAAATCATCAAAAACTACTTTTTTTTATTGGTTTTATATATATAATTGATCATGTTTCGCTTTATTGACTGCTCATTTTATCAAGAGTTACCAAATGTGCAGTAACCAAGAAAAACAAAAATTTAAGGGGAGGAGAAAAAAAAAGTGACAAGGACCAAAAAGGCATTTCCACTTAGTTTAATTAAGCAATCATGAATTGTACTAGAGATATGTTACCACTAATATTTCTCACATCAAATAATTAGTAAACTATTAACTATATTGTATAATGATTAGACAATTCTCATCTCATTAACTAATTTTTGTATTGACAATAGATAACAATAAATCACAATGGGAAAGGTTAAATAAATATTTATCACATGATTCGAATTTACTCTCTTTTTTTTTTCTTTGAATGAATTGCAAATTGTGAGTGCCCTAACTATATGAGCTTTCAACGTCTATATATACCCGTAGCTCCATAAGTTCTTCTTAATCATCACTAATCATAGCTAAACACCACTAAATATAATGATTAGTACTAACAATATTATGAGATCCTTGCTACTCATCCTCGTCTTTGCTCTAGTAAATTCTCAAGCAAGAACTCTGACAGGTAAAAAAATCTTATCTTTTTCATCTTTAATTGCCTTCTTGATTTATATTAACTAAAACATCAAGATAAAACACGACTTCATATATAGCTAGAGCTAAGTCATCAAGAATATATGATGATATATTGTTAATCGTCACACAATTCTTCAATATGTTGCAGAAGAAAGTCATGACCTCATGAAGGGCAATTATGGGAAAAAGCCAAAGATACCACCACCGCCGCCGAGGTCGGCAACACCAATTGAAGAGCTGTCTCCGCTATTCGCGGAGAATTCGAACAATTACGCCCGCCCAGAGCACCAGCCGCCGCCACCAAAGTCGTCAACTCCGGTGATTCAAATGGTGACTATTTCTCGCAAACCCAGGTCACCACCGCCGGCACCCAGGCTACCGGCGCCAACCCACCAAGTATCTGGTGGCGGAGTAGTACTGGCGGGGGCCACCGATCTCTTCATCTCAGCTTGAGGTTGAATGCTATACGTACGGAACCGTATGCATTTGTAATATACAGTGTTTCTTATCGTGCTGGCTCTTCTTCTTCTTCGTTTTTCTTTTTTGGATAAGTATATGTATCTTATAATAGAACTGTATTGTTATATGTAAGAGAGAGAGAGAGAGAGAGGGATGCATGCAATAATATGTATCCCGAGCCTGGTTTTATGGATCAATAAATTTGGTATGTAAATTATTAATCTTTATGTAATATTTTTGGGATAATTACTAACTGCCCCTTGAGCTCCGCCCTCTTCATGTTTCAGAAATTAGTAACTCCCCCCTGATGTTTTCCTGAGGCTACTAAAAATATTAACGGAATTTGTAAAATTATTGTTTTACCCCAAACAGATTTTTTATTTAAAAAAAAAAGATTCAAGAAGTCAGAAATTTTGAAACACGCAAACTGCCATCCTATCTCATCCCGTGGGTGCTAAAAATAAGCTGAGAAGTAGTAGGGAGATAAAAATATTTTCTCCTCCCTAATCCAACACTCAGCCATATTTAATTTCTCTCAGTCTCCAAGGTTTTTTTCCCATTTTTGTTGCTACCATTTTCGGACCAGTGGAGACACATCATTAGGATATTTTCAGGCAACGATCGACGGAGGTTTGAGGAGAGAAGAAGGTGCTGGCCTCATTTCATGGACACACAAGATCATTTTTCTTTCCGTTTTTTTAACATTGTTTTTTTCATTTCCGCCATTGATTTGGGACTTATTTGTTAAGCATGTCATACATACCGGTTAGGGAAATTGTAGGATCTTTTATAAGTCAGGGGGTTTATTGTTATATAGTTTGTAATTTAAGGGTCAATTTGTAATTGTTGTATTTGTATGTTGTGGTGCGGGATCTCTCATTTCAAGGGGAAAACACAACGTACTCTTATATGTGAAATATATATCTATGTGAATGTTAGCTTGTGTGCAAAATATTTCAACAAAATAAAAAGAGAAATACTTCCAAGAAAGATCGAAAAAAAAAATATGCCCATTAAAATCTTAAACACCGGATCCTTAAAATAGTGTATGAACCAGCAAAATTAATTTCGAGCTTTCTCTTTGAAAAGTTCTAAATACAGAAGCCAGAAGCCCATTGAAAAAGTCTTAAAAAATGAATATTGTATATATAGATTCCCAAACTTCCTTACGACCGTAGCAGAAGTCAGCTAGAAATTTTAGTCCAAACTTTAGACCAATAAGCTACTTTTACTGATTTATGTATAACAAATCAACGACGTACAGCTGAAAATGTCGTTACCGAGTCATGATTATTAGTTAGTAATTAATTACTAATACAAAAAACATGCTGATAACTTAAGGGGTGCTATAAATTGTTCAATTTCTTTACATTTAGGTCCGTTCATGACTAACGACTAGACCTTATGTGGTTAACTTTTGACTTCAATTGTCGACTTGTCGTCACTGGCAGCATTATATAGTTCTATCCTCTATAACAGGCAAGAATAACGGTTGAAAATCGGAAAGCAGTTTATTGAAGCAATTAATCCTCCTTTCTTGTTCTGTATTTCACGAGATTGGTTCCGCTTTTCAGTCTTTCAAAGGTGGCTATAAATTATAATACCATCTCTCTAAACTATCGAAGATGACTGACACTCAAAATCATTTCAATTCACCTACCTGTCTAGAATGCGTTGCTGGATATAATTTCACAAAGGGGACATATAAATCACAAGTTATCTTGATTAATGGTTCAGACTGAATGTACTAAAATTAATACAAATTATAAAGTTACGGTACCAAGTGTGACTTACCCTAAAATCTAAATGTATGGTTGATAATAAGTAATAACTTGATATAAATAAAAACATTTTCCTTGTGTGTAACCAATTTTGTAGTAGTCTTACTTCAGTCCAAATATTGTGCCCCACAATTTTTATTTTTAATTGATTTTAAACTCGGAGAAATCCAATTTTCCAAGTCAACGCGCAGAATGTTTTCCACTGGCTAATTATTCTATTTTTTTATTTGATCCTAGCTAATTATTCTATTATTAATAGGGTTTATTTTCTTACATATATATATATATATATATATATATATATATATATATATATATATATATATATTTGTTGTGTAGACTGAAGAAATCAAATACCATTTCCCTTTGAATTTTGCTGGACCATTTCTACAGTCTTATATATTTTTGACTTGTAGTTGCCTAGTTGCTCCCAAGGTCAAATGATCAGATACATCACCCGAGAAAAAGATGACTAAATTAATCTTATTTACAACGTATAGAAATTTTTTATAATGTGTTAAAATTAAATTTAATCATTTAGAATAGGGATAATCACACTACCCCTCAACTTTTCCAGATTTCGCACTTTAGCACCCAACATTTCTTTTTTTACAGTACACTCTCCAACGTTTCCGAAACGTTCCACTTTCACACCTAAAGCTAACGTCCGTCTATTTTTCTATCAAAATTTCACAGTAAACTCTCCAACGTTTCCGAAATGTCGCACTTTCACACCTAAAGCTAATGTTCGTTTATTTTCTGTCAAAATTAAATCATGTGCTCAAAGCGTGCCTCCTTCAGGGTTATTATTGGTATTTTAGACCTAATTATTACTGGTACTTCTCTTTTGTTCTTCTTAACATTGAATATGAATCGAGAACAACCTCAAAAGGCCGAAGGGATCAAATACGGCAATGTCTTCAACGTCTCTGGTGAACTAGCATCGAAACCCATAGCCCCACAAGACGCCGCCACACTTTAGTCAGTTGAGAATCGCGCGTTTGGTCAGATTTCAAAGGGCAGTCCAGCTTCTGTCATGCAATCCGTCGCCAACTTCAATGAGCGCCCAAGCGTAGTTGACCACCAAAAATCACTGACGTTGTCCTGGGTCAGGGCGTCGCCATTGGAGGCACTCATATCGGTGGACACCGTGTTATTATTGAAGCAATCGGCAGACTAGTAAATAGTATTTTTCGCCTCACTTTAGTTGAAACCTAATTAATTAAAATGATGATAATTTGGGTCTAAAATACCAATAATAACCCTGAAGGAGGCACGCTTTGAGCACATGATTTAAGTTTGACAAAAAAATAAATGGACATTAGCTTTAGGTATGAAAGTGCGACATTTCGGAAACGTTGGGGAGTTTACTGTGAAATTGTAACAGAAAAATAGACGGACATTAGCTTTAGGTGTGAAAGTGGGACGTTTCGGAAACGTTGGAGAGTTTACTGTGAAAAAAGAAAGGTTGGGTGTTAAAGTGCGAAATCTGAATAAGCTGAGGGGCCAAAGTGTGATTATCCCTTTAGAATATAAATTTTTTATGTAATTAGGATTTGCGGAAGTCTGATCTAATAATATACGGACATTTCTAAAAAAAGTTACTGTGCTATATTGTGTCGTATCGGATATTGTATTCGACACGTCTATAGTAATAAATATCGAAAAAAAATTATGTTGTCGTATCCATATCCATACATTACCGGTGGAAGCCATATCAGCCTGCGCCTACTTATTTATAATCTTTTAGAGTTAATTGCAATTTTTATCTCCTAATTAATTGGACATGTTTTTTTTTTCTTTTATTTTGGTCTGATACTAATTGACTTTTACAATATGGTTCTAGCTATAAGTAAATTTTCTTGGTAATTTTGTTCTCATTTTTATTTTCTCTTCAATACTTAACAACTTCGTTGTGTGGTACCAAAATTGCAAAAAGGAATTATCACTTATGAAATCCAAATTGCTAAAGTCCTCGGAGGGACTTCCCGAATGACCGTACCGAGGAATTCTACCGTACTCCGTGCAGCTATTGTTGTTGATCCTGCAGAGTCTACCCAAAGGTATGGATCGTTGAACTTTCACGCTCATATAGTGAAAAACGACTTCAATTTCTAAAAATAGCTCAGTAAATGAATGGTCGAAAATCAATTGTATGAGACCAAAATAAAAAATAAGTCAAGTTATGAGAAAAATAAAATTACAAAACTCCAATTAGTCTGATGAAAATGAAAAATAGATAGAATTGTTATGGGTCCAATAATGCATTCAACTCTAATCTTTTATTAAAAAAATTAAATCATTTAAATTTATTTGAGTTCAAAAGTCATTTAAATTTACCAAAGAATTTTTTAATTAACAATATATGAAGATATTATAATCACACTAGCCCGGAAGAAATTAAAGTTGCAAAAAGTTAAAAAGAGTTTGGAAAAGGTCCAATGAAACTTAATAAAATATCATGCTACGCGTTCACACATATCTACTCTGCATGCGACATATAAAAATTAAGTACGAAACTGTCCCAAACCAATTCAACCTAATACAGTACTATAATACTGTATTGATTCTTAATTTCTTATCATAAGTGTGAAGTGTCTATATAAATCAAGCTGATTCTTCAATCTCTACTTATACTGAAACCATTTGATTTAAAACTATATTTTAAGCCCTGAGAAAGAATATTATGTCGTTCGCCATGATCAGAGTGATCGTACTTGTAATATTTTTGGCTGTTGCAGCTGGATCAGTTCAAGCCAGAAATTTTCCAGGTAAAATATATTCATAATCCACTTCGAAATTTATATTTCTTTTCATATTGGGATCGATTCACATACCCTGAGGTTTGGAATATTATAGGAATAGATCTTGGATTCGAATCCATACAACCACGTACTAACGGGTGCGATAGAAATTCTTAGACAGCTAGGGTATGTTTCTGTAATTCTGTCAAACCTCAGGGTAGGTTTGTGTAATTAGGTCAAAAAACAAGATGAGTGAGTACTTTAATTATCTTATGTTAATGTTGGACCATTTTTCCTCGATCATGCAGATAATGATCATCATTCTTTGACGAAGAATAGAGAAACTTCGATATTTCCAGATACATCAACCGATAATTCTGCAAGTACTGCTGCAGCCATGAAATTAGTACTTGAGATTATTACCGGATTTAATTTCCCTCATGCAGCAGAGAAATATTTCAGCAACTGGTTTGTTGCCATAGATGATTATAAGATACATCATGACGATAATAAATACATAAAATTAAATGATGTTTCGCGACCATCACGTTCGTCACCACCACCCCCTCGGCCACCACCAGGACCCCGCCCCGTTTCATACATTCAAATGTCAGTCTCCAGGAAATCACCTCAAAGTTCCATCAGCTCAAAACCCGAATAGCTAGTTTCGACTGTCGACGGATCATCGCTAGCTTTCACCACAATTTCTCTTATCGCTCCCCAAATTCTGTCGCTATTTTCTCGTTTATATGCTCCTTAAAACTAGCTGGCTATAGCAAACTATTTCCATTTAGATTTTTCT
Organism: Verbena officinalis; assembly: GCA_958496215.1. Classification (NCBI taxonomy): domain Eukaryota; kingdom Viridiplantae; phylum Streptophyta; class Magnoliopsida; order Lamiales; family Verbenaceae; genus Verbena; species Verbena officinalis. The sequence continues at coordinate 8,545,779 of OY292385.1, forward strand.
ACTTCTGTCTGAGTAGTATGCAGTAATATAGTTAAGAGTTAGAAGTTTCTATATATTTGTTCTAGCTAGTACAGTGTTGTTGGGATCTGGTTTATAAGTGTACTTTCTATGTGTATATTAATTGGAGTTACAAATTTAATTAAGTGAAGTATGAATGTAAATCTTCATGTTCATAGTTTTAATTGGGCTAATATAAAAGGGGCGAATTAATAACATATATCAACGTCTATCCCTAAGATTTATGAAAATCTTGAAACAGATTTCCAGGTATATATCATAAATAATGATGAGGCCTGTAACCCGACATTCATTAACTTTGTTATTTTTCCTTCCAGTTAGGTTTAATTCCGTAGAAAAAAAAAAATATTAGTGACTTCTATGATCGTACGTGGGGACTATTTTAATTTATAATTTTCATAAACCTCAAGCATACCAGATGTAATTCGCCCAATATATAATGAATCATGGCTCTTAATCTCATAATTAGGGATTAATTCTTCAAACTTATAATTAGGTGTTAATTAGATCTTAGTTAATTCTTTAAAACTTTAAGATAAGACAAGATTATGAAACTTAAAATTTCATTGGCTTTTTTCATGCATTCGCAGAGACGACGGCCACGCATTGAAAATCAATTAGCATATATCTATGATTCACACACTTCTAAACGTTCTACTCTGTCATGTTATATTGTATCGTATCCGACACCGTATCAAATATATACCCGTATAGAATATTTCTCTAGTACTGTAAAATGTCGGAAAAAAAACAGTACAACCGTGTCCATATCCCTATTTCATAGATTAGCATCTCTAACCCTGAAGATATTATGAACCAAGTTTCAATTAGTATAAATTAACAGCTAAAAATACTTGATGATTATATAAAATAAAACTAGTAATATAATCTAAATATATAATATGATTAAGACTATCTATAAATAAGAAAGACTTAGTAAAAAACATCGGAATGGAGAACTTATAAGAAAAGACGAAAAAAGTTGACGTATTAGTGAAACGAGTATTAATTAGTCAAATTAAGATGTACAACGACAGTTGTTAAAAGAATGTTTACCAATTTTTTAACAGTATTCAGTTGATAATAATTTAGTATGTACATAGTACACCTACTTTTGAATCATGACATGACATCATAAAATAATAGAACAAATTAATGGTTTGGACTAAGTTTAACTAGGATAATTATAATTATAATTACATGTCATAAGATTAGACCTTAATTATAATTATAATTACAAATCATACGATTAGACCTAAATATACCCCGAAATTTGAAAAATTATAGAAATAGACCCTAACATCTAGCAGACCGCTAGAAAATATGGTCCATTTGATGCTAGGAGAAAATCCCTAAGATTTTAACATTTGTCCTATTTTTTTGTTGAATAATTTAACGAATATAATTGATATTCTTTATCAGGGTAAACAGTAGGTATAGTATTGTATTTTAGAATAAACCTCAAAAGTATTTGACTGTAAATCCCTGTAGTAAAACTCCAATATCGGAATTGTTCTAGTCTAAACTTAATTTGGTTAAAGCAGTATCAATCATGTTATTAATACACCTGTATAGAATTGATAAAAAAGAGGTAGCAACACGAATGATCATGAATTTCCATCTAAAACAATACACATGAATGCATTAAATTTGTTGGAATAAGTAGAGGCAAAAAAATGCAGAAGGTTCTTCATTGGTAGTGCAAAGTCAAAACACAAATACCGATTCAACAGATGGAACGGAACATGCAGCAAGTTTTCGCGTTATATTTCAGTACTGGTAAATCTACCATGAGCCCTCAGCACCGACGGTCGGATTTTTGAAAGCTGAGAAATCCCAAAAAGTCTTCAATGCGTATCCGGGAGAAATTGTCACGCCTTCCTCTGTGATTTTTGCGATCTGGAAATTAAAACTAATTGTTAGGGATCAACCAAAAACGCTAATTGTAGCTGAAAGGAGATCACCAACTAAAATTGGAAGTTGTGTGTGTGAGATGTTTTTTATGTTCTTGTACTTGAGTTGGATCCATTATCAACAACCTGTTACGACCCATTTTTAAGGCAGTGTTTGCAGGAAAAAACAAAAGCACTTTTGTACATTTTACTTATTTCCACCACTTTGGGAGCGTTTGGAGAACTAACTTCCAACTTATTTTAAGCAGAAATAAGCTAAAGCTAGAAACAAAAGACATGCTTTTGGCTTCAACTTCTAACTTTTAGGTTATTTTCTTAAATAAATAGAAGTCTTCTTTAGAGTAAGTAAAGGTGCTTCTTAGCTTGTTTTCCCAAACATTCAACGACATTTATTAACTTTTCCCTTCTCTCCAAACACTTTTAACTCTTACTACTACAACTTCTTACAACTTTTCCTTCTACTTTAGCTTCTCCAAAAGTAGTAGTGTTCGCAAAAAAATCCACTAACTTTATTTTGACACGACCTGACCGAAAAATATTATGTCGGGTGGGACCCACGGTTCTCAAAACGTTTCCCCACCCCTATTCTCAACTCAAAGCAACACTAGCACATACAACCTTAAAAGAGGTGTCTAGAAACAATGGCAAAATGAACTGAGAATTAAAGAGCACCAAAGTTCACATTTTTCAAGGAAGAGAAACCATACTTGAAGTTTGTTAACAGCTGATCTATCACGATAAAGAAGCACACGCATGCATTTCTCCAGTAACTTTACGCCCTCTTCGAAAGTCAAATTCTCATGCCATTCATCACGTAGAATAGGTCTAGCAAGGTGATTTCCAAATCCAGTTGCAACATGATCATCCTGATAATGCACACCAATCATGCTAACCTGAAATTACACCCCCAAAAAGTAAAAAATAGAATTAAAAAAAGGAACACTCATCTACACCTCAAAATTATAAATGATAGTGAATAATTTCATATTTACAAACAATACATACCGTTCCAAGATATTTCTGTCCGTTTTTAACTCCACCAAGTACAAGGGAGTTCCAAAGAGGGTTGAACTTATTACGGCGATTGTACATAACCCTAGTTAGGTAGTTATGCACCTCTTTGGGACCCAATGAGTTCCCATCGTCCCACATGTTATCATTTAAGCTACATTGACAAAGCATGCAAATTGACGAGTCATATTATTCCCATAAATTAGCCAAACCAAAATAAAGCAATAGTGCCAAAAACTGGAAACAGTTAAGTAATCCCAGTTAAGAAAGGAACTCACACAAGCTCATCAAGATAGCGCATAATCTCCTGAAAATCACTGATCTCACCACTAGCACCGATAAGAGAATGCTTTCCAACTGGTTTCAATCGCTCCACAGTTTTGTAGCGAAGGGTTGATCCATATGAACCTATTAAAGGAAACAATACGATAAGTATCTCATGACTAAGAAGTTTAGCAACAGTGAGCATGTAGAATGTACTATCAGCAGGCTGAAAGAAATAATGCAATTATACAACCAACAATTACAAAATATTTGCAATCAACATTATGAGTTTAAGAGCAACTAGTATTACTGGGATTATCAGGTACATAAGTCGCTCGAATACCAAGATACAAAGGTGTTGTGCCGATGAACCTTACCCTCCTTTGCAACTACACCGTGAAAGTAAAACAAGAATATTGCCAAGGAAAACTTGGCAAAACATGAGAATTGATTTTACCAGAGCCATATTAGCAATTCACAGAGACTGTCATTGCTCTTAGAAAGCAAAAGGAAAACAAGGTTCAAAGAGCAGGTGTTTTTTAGAGCCGCAGAGCTTTATTTTTCTCCAATACTATACTATATTCCATGAACAGGAGCAGTCCTACTGACTACCATATATAAGCCCCAAGTATTTTTCAACTAGGTTTGGACCTTTGACTATATTAGACGTGTTTGAGCAGCTACCCACTTTTCTTCTCTTGATAACTAATAATTACAACTGACAATACTAATGGGACAAACAAAAGTTGATAACACATGAACATCAGAGTCAAAATCATAGCATAATGCTCAATCTTGAACATACTCATTTCCAATTTTTTGAGCTAAGTGTGAAGTGTGAATACATGCAATTTGCGGTAGATGTCTACACTTGCTCGAATTTAACTTGGTTCCAAAATCAATCCATTTTCTCCTCATGATCGCATATAGTAACCTAATTCTAATATGATATACATCTACACCTTCCAAGAGTACCACATGTAATAAGAGATTCGCATAATTCAAGGTAGAAGACCTGGATGCATATCCTATAACTCATTCTGCAAGATGCATCAAATATAAAACATAAGGACCAGCTCGCATGAACCCACGAGTAACATCCACATCCCTTAGCTATACATCAAATCTCTCTAAACATTTACATGATCTCAAAATCAAAATAAAGTGGGTTCTCAGAATCAAACCTCCCATATCAGCTGCCAAGAGAATTCCATCCTTGTACTTGATGCCAACCACTGAGGTCCCTGTCACATACGGGTACCTAGACAAGAACTCAAATAATTAAAAGCTCCATGATTTCAACCAATTAGAAAATCCCACTTTAACTTTTCAGTAAATTAAGTAAAAAAAAAAAGCAAAGATGTCAGCTTCTTGCTATATGCTTTCATTACTACTGTAACTCAAATCACTCGAAATCGGGGCGAGCTAAAACCCTAGTTTAACTAAATATCTATCAAATTCAACTATCAGATCATTATAAGCAAATCAATTACACTCATAGAGATAGAAATCATACAGTGTTCTCTGAGAATCGGCTTCGGAGCCGAGTAAATTATTCATAGCCGCAGTTGAATCAGCCAGCTGCAAGCATTCAACCAAAACAAAAAGAAGGTAAATAAACAAATAGAAATTCTCCGATCGCTGCCGATTACAGGATACAAAATTTCAGAAAAATTGAGCTTACATTCATCGACATTGCAGGGATTCTGAAGCACTTAAATTCAGAAAAGATTGAAGTTATATAGAGATTTGACAATAATTTCTTCTTTCTATGATTTAGAACTCAGCTTACCCTTTCCTCAAGAAAGTAGTGGGCCTGTTTATGCAAGATTTGCAGACTCGTTAATTTGGCCCATTAGCCCATTCATAAGGCATATTGGCCCAATCTTAATTTTATCATAATTACAGTGTCTGTTACTGTAGAATATTTTGGGCCACATCAACCAGGCCTGCACAAATTCGTTGGACTAAATTTAGACCCAAATTCCTATATCTTTTTTTTTCTACAAATAGTAGGAGTTTTTTTTTGACAAAATGTTGTTAGATTGAAATCATTGAATTAGGTCTAGAATTATAATTCCATCTTAATTAATCAAAATTAAGATGCAATAACAACTCTAGTTAGTTAAAATCGGAAGGATAATATTCGATACTAAAATACGTACGAGTATACTATGAAATACAATTTATTTCGATTATTTTTTTGTGGAGCTCACTTACGTAAATCGAGTCGAGGTGCTGGATTGAGATATTTAATTATATACTATGAAACGTTAGTGCACATGGTTGAATTTGTGCATCAAAGATAACAGCTATAAACCACCACAATATCAAAGCTAATCACCTGAATGGAGTTATTCTTTTGTAGGATCCACACGACATCGCATAGGGAAAGAAAGATAAGATTAGATCGCGTTCACATTTCATAAGGCCAAATTACAAGAGGACACCACATGATCATTTTCATTAAAAATTAGTGTCAATTTTAAACCACCCAATCATGTCTCCCCACAATTTTATTTTAATCTTATCAACAATTATGAGTCTATTAAATTAATTATGTTTTTTTCTTATCAACAATTATGAGTCTATTAATTATGTTTTATTATTATCAAAATCATGCCTTGATTTGCAAAATGTTTCAATTAATAGTTGTATTCTCGTTAAGGTTAAACATTTTGGTGTCCGAATTTTAAATTTTGAGGAATTGGTGCTTAAATTTTGTTTTTCTTTATAAGTTGGTACCAAATATAATTTTTAGTGATATCAAATGGAATATATTGCCGTATTACAAAACACTTGAGTTGCACAACACTTGAGTTGCACATGTATATTAAGAATGACAAATCAGTATTTCTTGGTCTAATTAAGAAATCTCGCACCTAATAATTCAGTAATAATAACATAAACTATAATTTTTTGAGATAAAATATATAATTACAATAGATCATATTTATATAGGCGGGAGATTTCTTAATCAGACTAAGAAATATTGATTTGCCCTTCTTAATATACATGTGTAATTCACGTGTTTTGTAATACGACGGAATATCTCCTTTGATTCCACCGAAAGTTATATTAGGCACCAATTATAAAGAAGTATAAAGTTCAGACTCCAATTACTCAAATTTTAAAGTTCGGACACCAAAATATAAAAATACCCAAATTACATGATGGAAAAAATGTTTAACCCTTCTCATTATATAATGTGCTTGACCACAAATACAAATACAAACACATAATAACGTCTATTACAAGTGCAATACACTTGTAATACCGTAATGAAAAATTGTGCACGAGAAAATGGTACGTATAAGTTTGAGAATTGTTACGATGATGATAATTCCTTTACGTATTAGATCACTTGGATCCAACCACAACATCTGATCTATAGAAGAGCTTTTGTAATTCTCAAAGTATCAAACTTGCAAGAAAGAAGATCAGATGGAATCTAACTCAAAATGAAGACAAAGTATATATTTAGTACATCGAATCCAAGCTTGCAGATTCCCTAAAACATGAGCCCTACAAATTTATAAAAGCATGTTTTCTGAATGTTCCACAATTTATTTTTACAGATACCAAGAAATGACTTATATAGGAAAGTTGAACTGTGATTCCTTTACCACTGAAAGAAATTTTGTATCTTCGACAAGGTCAAAATGCTCCTTACTATTAGACAATATTCTGATTCAACCAGCAATTAACATATGCTCATAAAATTTAATATTTTCATACCTAACTCTAATGAAAAATCTAATAAATTTTGTAATAACAAAAGGTGCCTAAACTTTGTACTAAAATCCTATTGGTCTTGGTTTGGATTTGCATAATTGAATTGAGTCTGACTTTTAAAAGCAGTCCAAGTGCGACCGATTTCATTCCATCCTCTGACCAATTTCAAGACATCGGCCACGCGCATGACAGTTATTCCCGTTAATAATATATATATTACAAAAAAACCCTTTTTTTACCTCTCCTTATTTTGTGCAAAGATTACATTTTTATTTCCCTTCAAGAAAACGCGGCTGTTATATTCTTTAGAAACCCACATTATAAGAAACCGCAAAGAAAGTTTAGAAACCCCTCCACCACTTGTTTATTCAATTTTCTGTAAACCCTAAATAAATTCATCACTTTTTTTATATTAAACTCAGCCCCAGAAACAGAAAAACAAACTTCATTCAACTTGAATTGAGTTTGCCCCTCCAATTCAATTGCTATTGAAGTTGCAAATTCTCTAGTTTCCTGTTTTAGTACAATGGTGAGGAATAAAGATGATGGTTTTCAAGAAAAGGGTTTGATTGTGAACGAATATGGAGATGGGGTTGCTTGGTTTAGGGGTTCGATGATTGGAAAAGGGGGTTTTGGGTGTGTTTATTTAGCCACTCTGAAAAATCCCAGATCAAAATACAGCTATTTTCCATCCGTGATGGCGGTAAAATCCGCCGAGGTTTCTATTTCGGGTTCAATTCAGAAGGAGAGAGAAGTTCTTAGTAACGTCAAAGGTTGTCCTGATATAATCAAGTGCTTCGGTGAGGAGACAACAATGGGGTATAATGGCGTCATGGTTTACAATCTTTTGTTGGAGTACGGCTCCGGTGGAACTTTAGCCGACAGGATCAAGAAATCGGACGGCCAAGGTTTGTCTGAATTTGAAGTTAAGGTATATACGAGGTCGATTCTCAGAGGTTTAAATCATGTTCACGAAATGGGGTATGTTCATTGCGATTTAAAGCCTGATAACGTTCTACTTATGCGTGATGGTAGAAATAAGGGGTCTGATCAATTTAGGGCTAAAATTGGGGATTTCGGGTTGGCGAAGAGGGCGAAACAGAGCAAGAAGAGGAAATTGGAGCCTTACTGGAGAGGTACACCTATGTATTTATCTCCCGAAGCTGTTACGGATAGTGTTCAAGAATCTCCATGTGATATTTGGGCATTAGGGTGCATAGTTCTTGAAATGCTGACGGGAAAACCGGTTTGGGGCAAGAAAAAAGAGTTAACTGCTGAGGAAATTCTTGAAAAGATAGGGGCAGGAAGGGAGTTTCCAGAAATCCCAAACGGGATTTCGAAGGAGGCAAAGGGTTTTCTAAAAGGGTGTTTTGCTAGGAACCCTGTTTATAGATTGACGGCTGAGATGTTGTTGAATCATCGGTTTCTTGAGGGTTTGGAGGATGAGGATGGGGTTGAGGAATTTGAGGACGTCGAGGATTTTAATGAGTTTGAATCTTTCTTGGTTGTCTGTGATAGTGATGATGATGTTGATGAAGAAGTTAGTTGTGGCTCGTTTTCAGACAATGATGATGATTCGTTTTACTATTTGTCTGAAGATGAAGACGATGTGGAGGAAGATGAGATCGTATCTAGTATTTCTGAAGAAGTCGAATTTAAAGAGGAGGAAATTAAAGGCGTTGTGGGGCCCACGATAGACGAGAAGTCGAGGACGATTCCGGTTAGCTTAACGATTCGTGCAGGAGTTTAGTTTAGCACAATTGTGGTCTTACAATTTTGTTGTTGAGTAATAGCTAGGATTTGGTTTAGGTTCAGTATTATAGAAGTGATAGATATTATTAGCCAAATAGGCTTAAGTCGTTTATGGAATTAGAGAAATTGAAATTAGATTGATTCTTTTTTCACTACAAATTGTCGTCGGCTATTTTCTAGGCTTCTTGGATTCATTTATAAAATGTTTATATCCGTTTATGCTAAGTGATTATATTTCAGATTCATAATGTGGAAGGGTTTTCGTGTTGAAACCTGATTTTTTGCTTAATTCTAGTTGTTTATACTCAAGATAAATACTTGTTTATCTGTCATATCCTTATGGTACATTTTGTTTAAGAGTTCATTGCTTCAGAAAGCTTGAACATCTTCCATTTTTGCAGTTGGATTAATTTGAAAAAACACCATCAAACCTTCAAAATTACAAAAAATATCGTGAGGTTTTCACTTTGGTAACGAAAAACACCCTCAAACTAACGAAAAATGACTGACTCAGGGTGGTTTTTGTAATTTTTCAAGATTTGAGAGTATTTTTCGTAAAATGGCCAAATCTTAGGGGTTTCTTGGTAATTGTTCCTCTGCAGTTCTCTTGTTCTGACTCAGGGGGTTCTCTCTCTCTCTTGCATGACATACCGAAAGGGAAATAGATGGATGATCAGCTTAAAGAGAGGAATAAACTTATTGGGAATACTACTATAATACCATAATAATAATAAGGTTTCTTTGTCTTCAAGTTTGTCCTTAGTATAATAACTTCCAAAAAGAATGATTCAGTTAAAACAGCAAGTTATGTAATAAAGGGAAAGTGGGACTTCAAGCCTGACATGTTCTCTTCTAAATTCATAAGGAAATCAGTTACTTTCACAACAATTATTCATTACAAAAGATTTTTTAAGAATATCTCGATTTATTACCTTCAGAAAGATCTATTGTCAAAATAGAATTTCATTTTTTTTTTCCAACTTTAACGAAAAAGTTTGGTTTTTGTTTTTCAAGTCCACTTATTCTATTACACTCTTATCACATAGTCAAAGTATATATTTTAAAAGGAGTACATCTTCTTATGTTGGAAAGTTCATAATTCAAAATATTTTTATTGGTAAATATAAATTCAATATTTCTAGCAAAAATCCAAATATATTACAAATTCCAAACAAATCTTTTTCAACTTTGAAAGTGCTTGGTAAAAAGGGAATTATGATGGGCCTAAAATTTAGGGCCTTAAAACTTTGAAAATTTTGAAATTTAATTTTTAATTTCAGCCCATTATAAAATGGGCCGAACATATAGAGTTCCAGGGTCCAGCCCATTAACAGTTATTTACATATTTGGTTTTTAGATATTTCCCGCGCTCTCCAGAAGTCTCTTTTTCTCACTGGTTGTATCTGGATTCGTCTATCTTCTTCTCCAACAGTTCTCTCGCGAATACCCTCGACTGCCCACCGGCATATACATACACACATATATATATATACACCACTTCCCTCTAACGCCAAACATCGAACACATTCAAAGCAAGCAATTCAAGCGAAAAAAACACGCGCACGAACACAAACATACAGCTTACAAAAACACCAAATCTCTCTGAAATTCAAGAACCCAGAAAGAAGAAATCTTAAGCAGTTCAATTAATGGCGAAAACTGAAGGCAAGGCAATTGGTATTGATCTCGGCACGACATACAGCTGCGTTGGAGTATGGCAGAATGACCGTGTCGAGATTATCCCAAATGACCAAGGCAACAGGACGACGCCGTCGTACGTTGCCTTCACCGACACTGAGAGGCTGATCGGCGACGCCGCAAAGAATCAGGTGGCGATGAACCCACAGAACACTGTTTTCGATGCCAAGCGTCTCATCGGCCGCCGATTCTCCGATGCCTCCGTTCAAAGCGACATGAAGCTCTGGCCGTTTAAAGTGATCCCAGGCCCCGGCGATAAACCCATGATTCAAGTTCAGTTCAAGGGCGAAGCGAAGCAGTTTTCCCCAGAAGAGATTTCCTCAATGGTCCTCACGAAAATGAGGGAAATTGCAGAAGCTTTTCTTGGGCAAACTATTAAGAACGCCGTCGTTACTGTGCCGGCGTATTTCAACGATTCTCAACGGCAGGCGACGAAGGACGCCGGAGCTATTTGCGGGCTTAACGTTATGAGGATTATAAACGAGCCCACAGCCGCCGCGATTGCCTACGGTTTGGATAAGAAAGCTTCTAGAAGCGGAGAGAAGAATGTCCTGATTTTCGATCTGGGTGGCGGGACTTTTGATGTCTCGCTGCTGACTATCGAAGAAGGGATTTTCGAGGTGAAAGCCACCGCCGGCGACACCCATTTGGGCGGAGAAGATTTCGACAACCGGCTGGTGAATCATTTCGCGGCGGATTTTAGGAGGAAGCATAAGAAAGATATCAGCGGCAACGCCAGGGCTCTCCGGCGGCTGAGGACGGCGTGCGAGAGGGCCAAGAGGACACTTTCCTCCACTGCCCAGACAACAATAGAAATCGATTCTCTATACGAAGGGATCGATTTCTATGCAACAATTACACGAGCTAGATTTGAGGAGCTGAACATGGATCTGTTCAGAAAATGCATGGATCCCGTCGAGAAATGTCTGAGAGATGCCAAGATCGACAAAAGTCAAATCCACGACATAGTCCTCGTCGGAGGTTCAACCAGAATCCCAAAAGTTCAGCAGTTATTGCAAGATTTCTTCAACGGCAAAGAGCTCTGCAAAAGCATCAACCCCGACGAGGCGGTGGCGTACGGCGCCGCCGTCCAGGCGGCGATTCTCAGCGGCGAAGGCGACCAGAAAGTCCAGGATCTGCTCCTCCTCGATGTCACCCCTCTGAGTCTCGGACTCGAAACCGCCGGCGGCGTCATGACGGTGCTAATCCCGAGAAACACGACAATTCCGACGAAAAAAGAGCAGATTTTCTCGACCTACGCCGACAATCAACCCGGGGTTTTGATTCAGGTTTACGAAGGCGAAAGATCCATGACAAAAGACAATAATCTCCTCGGAAAATTCGAGCTCAAAGGCATCCCACCTGCTCCACGTGGCGTCCCACAAATCAATGTCTGCTTCGACATCGACGCTAATGGGATATTAAACGTGTCGGCGGAGGACAAAACTGCCGGCGTGAAAAACAAAATTACGATCACAAATGATAAAGGGCGGCTGAGCAAGGAGGAGATAGAGAGAATGGTGCAGGAGGCGGAGAAGTACAAGGCGGAGGATGAGGTGGTGAAGAAGAAAGTGGATGCTAAAAACGCGTTAGAAAATTACGCTTATAATATGAGAACTACTATTAAGGATGAGAAAATTGGCTCGAAGCTGAGCAGTGCGGATAAGGAGAAGATCGAGAAGGCGATTGACGAGACGATTGAGTGGCTGGATAGAAATCAGCTTGCGGAAGTTGATGAGCTTGAAGATAAGTTGAAGGAATTGGAGAATTTGTGTAATCCGATTATTTCGAAGATTTATCAAGGGGGTGCCGGAGATGGGCCGATGGGTGGCGGCGCTGGTATGCCGGGAGGTAGCGGGTATGGAGATGGTGGAGCTGGGAGTGGCGGCGCTGGTCCTAAGATTGAGGAAGTTGACTGAAGTGTGTGAAGTTGTTTGGTTAGGGGTTTTTGTTTTATGCTCTGTTTTGCTCTGTTTTTTGTTTCGAGTGTTTTTGGGTAATAATGTAATGTGTTTTGTGGTGAAGTAAGATGATGAGAATGATGTAAAGTTTGTAAACATTTTCAGAATTTGTTAATGAAACAATTGTCTTTTCTGGAATTTTGATTGGCTGTTTACTTTTTTTATTCTTTTTTTGCATTAGTAACAAATTTTTGAAATTGGCAGAAAAACAAGTCATTTATACATTGTAGACGACTGACGACCTTTGGATAATAACAAATACACATACAAAAAAGGAAGAAGATAGCTTATGCATTATTATAGTTTAAACTAGAAATCGGGAAAATAGTCATAAGATATAATTAATAAAAAATTATAAAATAATACGCATTTTTTTTTTTTGCCCTTATATTTAATCATTTGATTATGAATGATAGAATTAGAATTATATTTTGTTTTACTTTGTTTTATCCTAATAAACTTCATGAAAGAAATTAGTGGTTTCCTTTCATATTTTCAATTCTCAAAAAAGCTTGTCTAGTCATAACGAATAAATAACGTTACACAGTTAAAGAACTTGGATATCTACTCGGTCACAGCATGTAACTGAAGAAGTAAAAAGAAGAACATTTCTTTCTTGATTCTTTCCTCAATCTATGAATCACAAGAACACTATGTTTCATGCTCATCTGCGGCTATTTTTATATCTGATGCACAATAAATTGCTAGTATTTTCTTATGCCAACGAAAAGAGACTAAACATAAGCGAAGACTGTTCACTAAAACCACTCCTACAAACACCTATTAATTCCCATTACACAAAGGAGAGATGTATAAGAAAAATGTGCATATCCATTTGAATGGTCAGAGAGAAACTAAACGAGGAGGAGAGAGTCCAGTAAACATCTATTCCAAGGTTTTAAGAAGCCGGAATAACCCAGCTGCCTCTCTAATCCGCGAGAACTCGATGCAGAATGCTTGCACTTCAATGAAGATGTCATGAACTGCAAAAGCACAATCATTTTAACAATTAGTTGGGGATATAAAATCGCATTGGCATACTATTCATGAAAACTAGCTAATATCTTGGCAAAAATCTACCTCCACTTGCCATGATACATGATAATGACAAAAGATATCAACTCCAACTTAGGTAGTGTTTTGCAAACTCTAAAACAAGCTCCGTGTAGGTGCTTTTTTTCAGCACTTTGGTAGTGTTGGGGAAACAAGCTTCAGCTTATTTTAAGCTAAAAGCTAGAAGCATCTAAGAACATGCTTTTGGCTTCAACTTCTATGTTGATTTCATAAGGAAATGGAAGTCTCTTGAGAGCAGTAAAAGTGCTTCTCAACTTTTTTTTTCCAAACACTCAAACTGCCTTTTTTTCCCCAAATACTCCCCCCTACTTTTGTAAAACTTCAGTTCCTGCTTTAGCTTCTCCAAAAGCAGTAGAGTTTGCAAACACCCATTTAGTATGAAAACTGACAGCAAAAGGAAGCAGCAATGCTATTGCAGAAAATAACAAGACTTGAAAACTCTTGATTTGCACATGAAATCCCATTAATCAGGAAAAATGGAATATTCCTGATGTGCCTGTTCATATACAAGTTGCTAGGATATAACATTTTTCTTTCTTTTTTTTTTTTTTTTTTTAACTTTAGAACAGAGAAAGCGTATCTGATTGACATTAGATTCAATACCCAACTGCTTACCGTTAATTATCTTGTTTCGGATTAAACTTTGTAGAAAAACACAAACCAGTCTCACGAGTCTGTTCTGCATATACCGATCCTGAAAAGGGGAATGTGTAGAGAAAAATAATAAGGGTTCCAGCTTATGAAACGTTGAGACAAATTTTCCATATTAAATTAGAGAGAGGCTAAAGGGGAAAGAGAAAGGGTATGAACCTTGATGCCCTGACAGGCACTTATACAGTTTGAAATGTAAGTGTGTAAGAACTCAGTAGGAAGTTCAATTGTAGTAGTCAGCCTGTTCACAACTTCCATGGAATGAAGACTCATCTCCATATTTACAAGAACAGTAAAGTATCTGGCAGTTAATATATTTGCAAAATCAGAGTCAAAATGAAAAATGATTTATAAAACATCAAAGTAAAATAATACTGAGTTGAATGTCAAAAGCCAAAAGTTAAATGAAGAAGATCGTACTCTGATATTTCAGGTGAATTCACCAACTTAATGAGGACTTCAACTGCAATCATAGGATTGTTCTCCACTAAATCCTGATCAAATCATTCAAGATTATAAAAACAAGCAGGAACCATATTTTATTCTAGGAGTAAGAGATATACATACATACATACATATATATATATATATATATATATATATATAAACGACATACTGGAAGCTTTTTTGGTGTCAGCCCACAATGATATACAAGCTTCGGGTCATTCGCCAACTCCACCAAAACTTGCTGAAGGAAACAGGCAAGTCAAACACATTTGTAACAATAGGATAAAGTTATATACTTCCCTCAACAAAGCAAAGTTGTTGAATCAAATTTTTGTACTTCCTTAAACGGGCATAATTGCAGGTACCAGTTAAGCTAATAGAATTACCACAATGCACTTAGTTTAGGTCAAACTATTCTCCCTTTTTCTCATTCGTATTTCTGTATAACTAGAGGAACACTTCATAACATAGTTTATGTAATAATGCTTCCTCGTTTATCCCAGTTTATCCTAAACTATGGCTTAACGTAATCATAGACAATATTGAAACTTTCTGGCTAAAGCTACAATATTAATTCTTTGTTTCTCAAGAACTGGCAATGAAAGAGAAATAATATTCCAAACTATAGATAATCCTGGGAAATTTTGGTTAACAGAAAATAATTGATGCCGTAACCATTGTTTATCATAGCATACAGGCATATAGACTCTCGTTTCTCATCTCACACATATTTATCATTTCTAGCATGTGTGCATTGAAAATTTAAAGCAAGCTGTATCAGATCAGAGAATCGACACAAATCCATTTTAGAATTACTTCCACAAAAGTATTTCCCGCATGCAGCCCAATTGGAAATTCAGAAGTTTCACATAAAAATCCCATCTAAATCGCTAAAGATGAAGCAATATACAGCCGACCAGCTCAAATTTACTGTCCTAGTTGCAAGAAAAAAGTAGTGTCACCTTTTACAATATTTCACTAGAATCTATATTCTAGGTGATATACATGCACAAAAGATTTGTTGTATCCAACAAACGACAAGATTGGTACCTCCTGCTGCATAGGAACAAGTGGTCCCTTCAGAGCTTTTGCAATTAAATCTCTAACTGCTGCTCCTCTACTTGTATCAGCGCACATTCCATAATCCCATAAAAGCTCATGGTTCATGTCAGGGTTCAGCCACAATAGCTGTTAAAAAACAGTAGAAATTTCATTGAGTAACCAGGTATATCACCTACCCTTTTGGCTGAGCTTATAAGCTCTTCTAAACGGCTTATAAGCTGTGTAGGAGCTTATAAGCGCCCAGAAGCGTTTGGCAATATTTTGTATTTAAAGAGCTCATAAGATGTTAAAATAGGTTACAAGCATATAAGCTCCTTTTAAAAAAGTTGGGGAATACCAACTTATTTTTAAGATTTTAACACTTCTCTGTCTTGTTTAACCATATTAATTACACAATTGTCTTTACTAACATCATATAAGCTCATGATCTTAGTTTTATCCAATCACTTTCAGATCTTATTTTTAAAATAAGATTCACCATCTTAGAAGCTCCAAAAACATCTTATAAAACGTGAGAGCTTATAAACTTTATAAAAGAAGCTTAGCCAATCAACATCTTAGGCCACTAATTGCTAGTGCTTCACATGTTACCTCTCTATCCATTACTGGGAGTCGTGGAGGGAAAGGCCTGATCCATTGTGGACCTAAGCCCTCCAATGAAAATGATGATAATAATCCAGCAACAGTTTCATCCCGATTTCCTGATCCAATTTTAGATGTAACTCCAGGTTGTGCATCAAATCTGAAATGTGACTCCCAGTACGAAGATAAATGGATAAGAAACAAAATAAATGGAAATAATAATCGTCAGGAAGAGTTTCATGTGAGACATACTCAGATGAATTGCTATTACATCCTCGAGGCACATCAGGATCTGGTACAACATTTTTCACAGTGTTGTCCTTGAACAAGCATTTAAATGGTTCTGGCTGAACTTTACCACAGTATTGTTGCTGCAATTGCTCACGTTGTGGAAAGGACTGGAAGTTCAAACAAGATATGTCAGAATAAACATGTTTGCCAAGATAATAGGGTGACGATGGAAAGAGCTGTAAACAATCACCATCAGCACAGACTGGAGTCTGGAGAGATACAAGTTTAACTTACATGTGATGAAACGTCAAAATTCTTTATGTAATCTGCCGCAGATTGCTTGAGAAGCTGCATCAAGAAAGGTAACATCAATTGAAAGAAATAAGAGAGCAACTTTTGATGCATTCTCAATTACATATGAGCTTGATATCACATCTGGAGGAAGAAGTAATATAATGCAAGCACAATATGTTCAGGTAAGTAACAGACAATATATGCCAGGTATGGCGTTTAAACTTTCACCTGGAACGCGGAAAATGAAGCTTCTGACACAGTATAGAATATAGATTACTTAAGTTGATCCAACAAGGCACAAGATGTCTGATAGATGAATACGTTTTTCAAATTGAGCCGTAATTTAGTCCTCACGCTCAATTATATTCGTCTCTTTTTTTCATTTTCACATTGCTTGTTGAGTAAATCTATCAAAGGAATTTATATACTTCGGTTCTAACATGGTCCTTAAGCCAGGAATGTCTTCTGAGATATTTAAAATGTGTCGAGGATGTTTTTGTCCTTCGTTAGACTAGCCAGAAGTAACAAAATACATCATATAAAAACTGTATGCATAAAAGATCAACATTTCCCCACCAGCATAAAAACAGTTAAAATAGCAACTTCAAAAACTATAGCAAGAGAAACGGGGAATGAAACCTCTCTGCTATTTGTGCCGGAAGACCCTAACAATTGAAGAACAAATGCCCTTTCATACTTTTCAGCTTCATCATCACATGCTGCCTACAAAAGGACAAAACTATCATTGATGCTTATAATCAATCTTATCAACTAATTAACTAGACAATTTAAGAACAAAAGCTGGTGAAAGGAATAAGCCTACATGCTGAAGATGAGTAGCTAACAACCAAAACGGAAAGGTTATGCAAATTGAACAGTAAACTTACATCAACAAGCTTAGAAATGAAAGGGTTTGGAGACGGCTGTTGTGACGCATACGCTTGGTGAATAATTGCAAAAGCAATTAACCGCTGATTTCCGTTTAGAATTCTTTCCTACAAGAATATCACTGAAACCTTTAGATGAAATGCCAGATTATACCGTGTTCTGTTCCAGTCAACTTCTCAAAACAATAGACACCATCCACGGTATTAGTCTACTCATATGCAAGAGCTAAAAGAAAAATAAAAGATAAATCAGAATTTAAGTTACACGAAATTGCATTTGCAGCAAATACATTCACTTGGTAGATACGGCACCAGGGAGCTGTCAATCAACAATTGTTAAACCTGAAAGGTCTAGGTGCAAAAGCAACAGCAATCACCCAAATTCACACAACACTCACTAAATTGTCTGTCTAACATAGCATACAATTTCAGTCCACTAATCACAATTTCAAACTATAGTAGAATGCTTGAACAATCTTTTCAGGTTCGGTAATCAGAACCTTCAAACAAATGCTGATCCAATTCTAGAAATTATACTGGTAAATCTGAAGAAAATTAAAACTCGCGCAATTATATCAGCACCGAGTTCAATTTACCTTCTACCTGGAAAAATTACAGAAAACAGTCGAGAAAACAGCATTAAGAAACAAAACCCTAACCTTAGGTTCCGATATAAGGAAGTCGAGGGCGGAGCAGGCATAGAAGTGGAGAGTGCGCGGAAAGTTGGAGTTGAAATCGGCGACGATCTCTTCGATGGTCCTTTCTTCTCCGCCATTAAGCAGTTTCAGCAATTTCCCAGAGTCCTCGAAGCCCAACATCTGGAATTTCACTGTTGAACGAAAGTCAGAGTGAGCCTGGACTGCTTAAATTCTTATTTCTTCGCAACTGATAACAAAGAGCAGTTGCGATTATGGTCCTGAAGTTTCAATAATCTTTCAATTTAGTCCCCTACGATTTCGATTATCTGAAAACTAGATGAACTTTTGACATTTGAAACAAAATTCTATCATTGTGAGCCGCTATGTTTTGGACATTGTAACTTTCAAAATATTTACACTTACACCCATCGACTTAAGGGTAAATATAATAATATGCTTTCAGTTATTAAAAATTACAGACAGGCCTCGAAACTCTAATAAAAATCTAAAAAATTTAACGAAAAGTTACAATTCATAGGTGAACCTGAAGGGAAGGCAGCCCTCGTGATGTTACACATTGGTGAACTCGATATAAAAATGACTAAATTGTCCATAATATATTTGTTATATGTGAAATGAACGAAATGATTGAGTTGTTGTTCAGTTAATAAAAATTAGCGTCTACTTGGAAACAAAAAATGACTAAAGACAGGATTTAAGTGTTAGACAGAGTTATGATCGATGGAATATCTCTATAATTTTCAATAGTCGAGGGAGTTTTGCTGTATTTTTTCCTACATCGTGAGATGTAAATGTAATTATCCCTAACTTTTAAGTTAGAATAAAAAAAAATTATCATTCCAGATATCTGTCGTATAATATAATTTAGAGATGCTCTTATAAATCAATATTCGTACATTTTATTTTTTATGTGTGCTATATCATATCACTAGAGGTTGGTTTTTCATTTAAATTCTAATGAGAGAAATCAAATAAAAAAAAGCTATCGTATTGTTGCGTCGTATTAGCTATTTATATCAGACATATATTTAGTGTTAAATATTAAATAAATTGTATTCTTATATCTACTTATGTGTGCTGCAAACCACAGACACGGCAAACAATTTGCCGTGCAGTGTCCGACACAGACACGGGTTCGACATGGCTCCGACACGTGTCGGACACGGCAAAAAATATCCGGAAAAAAAAAGAAAAAAATTAGGACACAGTGTCGGACACGGCTGGGGGAGTGTCCGACACGGCTAGGACACGGCTGAGGGAAGTGTCCGACACGGCAAACTCAATTTTTTTTAAATTTTTTTATTTAAAAGGGTCAAAATTTATTTGAAAAAAAATAAAAAATTATAAATGAATGAAACGGTGTATTAAATTAATGTAAATTTATTTTTTCATCATTTTTAATTGATTCTCACAATATTATAATATACAAATTATAATATTCTTTTAACATAATAATCAATTCGTATATTTAAATTTTACTAATAATTATATTATATTATGATAAATTTATTTTTTAATTAATATTTGTACATATATTATATATGAACATTTATATTTTTATTAAAATTTATATTAGCCAGCCGTGTCGTGTCCTAAAATTTGTAAAAAATCCGTGCCACCGTGTCCGTATCCGTACAACATAGTATGTGTGCTATATCATATCACTAGAGGTTGGTTTTTCATTTAAATTCTAATAAGGGAAATCAAATAAAAAAAGCTATCATATTGTTGCCACGTATTAGCTATTTAATATTTATATCAGACATATATTTAGACTTTAGTGTTAAATATTAAATAAATTGTATTCTTATATTTATATTATGTCGTATTCGTATCTGAAATCATCTTGAATCATGATGTTATCTAAAAAGATAACCAAGAATTCGAAGGACTATATTCAGATCAACAAGCCCATAGACAAATATTCATAATAATTCTCTCTTAAATATAATTAAAAGGAGAAAAGGCACAAATATATACAGTTATCATCAAAGATTTTATAAATATTTGATAATAAAAGAACAATGGAACTTTGAATATACTTTATTTTAGTGAAGCTATATATATAGGATCATTAAAGTAGTAAAAAGAGAAGGAGATGCGTTAGAGATGAGATAATATTTTTTACTAATAATCAACCAAAAAGGTTTCTGATTTCTCTCTTACGTTGCATAAAATGCACCAAGCATCAGATGATATAAATACATGGGGAATATCTTCTAGATAATTAAAGAATTATTCCATTTTTTAATTTTTTTTCTAATATTTAAAAGTAATTTTGTGCTTCTTTCTCCAAACTCTTCCAATTTTAGTTTTTATTTTAGCTTTTCTAAGGCATAAAATTTTTATTTTCTTTATGTGGTGTTAGTTAGAAGAAAAGTTGAAGAATCACATTCTCTTGAACTACTCGTGATTCAAGTGAAATGGAGAATTTGATTAGAAGTTACCAACTTTCCGCATCCTTTGCTAAATACTTGTATTTGAACCATAGTTTTCTTTTTTGTTCCCAGCTTCTGGAGAGATAAAAGAATATTTGCAGCTTAATGTCCAGAAGCAACTTCAGGAATCTGAAAAAGTGCTTTCCTTGAGGCATAGCTTTCTTATGGATAAGTCAATTGTCTCAAGCTCCATGCGTATCAGCCATATCTTGCACATAGGTCCTACCAATAACAAAAGCCTGCTCCCACAACATAATAGTGCTTGTAAAAATTTATTCTTAAGCACTATTTAAACTTTAAAGTATAATCAAAAGGGGTGATTTTGCTTCATATTAATATATGCAAATTCGTGTCTTTTTAAAGGAAAATAGAAGAAGTGCTTCACTAGCCACAAGTGGCTTATTGTTATTGATGTTAGTATTTAAATAGTTGAGCGTTTGAAAAAAAAAAGCTAAAAAATAGTTTTACTACTCTCAAGAAACTTATGTTTCTCTAAAAAATAGTCTAAAAGCTAGGAGCTTAAACCAGAAGCACGTTCTTAGGCGTTCCAACCTTCTATCTTGTGAGTGCTTGGAAATCCAAAGCATTGGAAAAAGAAAAAACACTTTTCAGAAAAGTGCTTTTTTTTCCATTTCGTATTCCTCTCACTGCTAGAAGCATGAATCAGAAAATTACACGCACTATATTGACGTAGCTTAATCTGAACCATTTAGAATTCAACATTTATTGCAGACGGGTGACAATTTTCTGTCTCTTGAATACTCAACTTGGCCTTTGTTTTATGTTCTGTCGGCTGTCTCTATATATAACACCCCTCCATCTCCCATACTCGTAAAACTCCAAAATTTGCAATCACTAAACCTATCTGCCAACACAACAACAAACCAGATAAAACTAAATGTAAAAATGAGTTCGATTTCTTGGCTTTGGATCATATTATGCACAAGCCATTTCCTTTCAGCTTTTGCTCTTGAAAATGGTTTAGTGATTCCCTCTAAGGAACCGCACGGTGAGAAACTTGCAGTTCATTCTTGAAAATGTGTACTTCCTAAGTTTTCTCTTCCCTCTTTGGTAATGGTAAATTGGTATGTACTGCAGGAAACATCACAGGAGGGAAACTGAATTTGTTTACAGATTCTGATAGAAGAGAACTTATGGATTCAGAAAGCATTGCATTTACAGATAGGGCAGCGAGAGGAAAAGGAGCATATGGTGGTGCAAACGTAGTTCATAAAAGACCTGGAGAAAAAAGTGCTGCAATATTGTATAGCCCTTATTTCTTCATCCCTTCAGCAATTCTTGGCTTCTGCTTTTTTCTGCTTCTGGTTTTTCCCTCTACATAATTTTGAAGGTTAGAGTTTTCTCTAGTTTTTGGGCTGTTTTTGCTTTTCTTGTTTTGATTATTTGGCTGTGAATTGTCTCTGGTTTTTGCTAATTTAGTTTGTGAGAAGTGAGTGGTTTTGGTTTGTTCAATTTCTGGCAGTATTTGCAAACAATTTGAAAGTTGCACCACTAATACAAAATGTTTCAATTTTCATCAATATCCTTACATATAACATTTAGAATCTTCAGAAATGCCGCCAAGATAGAAGAAGGCCGCATATCAGCACAAGTTTGGTTATAACCAATGTGGAAAAAACAGGGGAAACTGGACAGGGGCAACTGAAAAAAACAGGATTACAAAAGCAAGTTTTTGCCCATTCTCTATAAGGTTGTCCAAACAATTACAAGTCTCAAAAATCATAGAGCAGCTTCTCAAACACCTTCATGTGCTCCGTTTGGAGCGAAATCGCGACCGATAAGCTCCCATCATTCGACACGCTCGGCAACACGAAACTCAAACCCTCATATGCTATCCCGCCGGGGCCCATAAAGATTGGCCTGCCCCAACCGAAATCTGCATCATGGATTGGAAGTCTCACCCAGCTTGTAATCCCGAGATTAGGGCACCTAAACGTGTGGGCCCCACGGACGAGCGCCTTGAGGTCGGGCTGGAGCTCCAGGTAATCCAAAGCCGACCTCAGGTACTCGTTGTCCATCCTGGCCAGCGCGTCGTGGATTTTACTGGCGGCATACCAGACGGGCTTCGACTCCAAGTCGCCCGACACGGCTACCGGCGTTGCGGTGAATATCACGTTGCCGAAATAGCCCAACGGGAGGGTTGGCCGGAGCCTGGCCCGCCCGTCCGTCGCGATGTACAACTTGGTGTCCTGATCCCCGGGTAGGCCTCGGGCTTTGCAGGTGGACCGCCAGACGTGTCCCGCCAGCATCTCGTACGAGCTGTAGGTGACCGTGTTTCCGTCCTCCTTCGACTTGGCCTTCAGCGCGTTGAGCTGGTCACGCGTCAGCTTGAATATGGAGACGGACGTCTCGGGGGGCGGCGCATCACCATTGTTGTTTGCCCGGGTCTTCATGGCGGGCGCGGGTTGGTACTCAATGTGCTTGAATTGCGGTTGGGGCGGGTCGCGGGCCCGTAGGAGGGTCCGGTCGATGAAGGGTGGGATCGTGAGATCGATTCCCTGAGCCATGTCTGACCACGTGTTGATGAAATGGAGACCGGAGAATCCATCGGCTACGTGGTGCTGCATTCCGACGCCTAGGGATACTCCGCCGCATTTGAAAAACGTCACCTGCATTGAAAATTGATCAAATTAACGATTTCGTTTGAGTTCATCTCGTTTAGTAATTAAAACAAATTTAAATCGGAAAAAAAAATGTAAAAATCAATTTGAGCAGTATACAATATACATTCTAAAGTAGAGAACCTTTTAATTTCCAAGATAAATATTCTCTTTTCCTAATGTACTATCGAGAAAAGAACCAATTAAATGTCTATTATTATACCACAATAAGACATTTCCTCTATATCCAAAAACTGCCAATTCAGGATTTTGTCAGCAATATAAGCCCATGTCAGACATATTTGCCTTCCTCTTTATACCCGATTCGGATGAAACGGGTTAGGTCATTTTTCTACTAACCCCACATATAGTGTTGGTGGAAAAATAGCAAAAAGAAAATACAAATCACAAACTATAGACATACCTTAAATGCAAATAAATTTCCAGAAATTTAATTAAGCAACCTTTTTTCTATTCCATCGAATCAAATTAATTATATGAGAAGTATATTACACCAGAAATACTATTTTTGAACGAAATAAATAGCATATAATATTAATTTTCAGTATTAAAATATAATTAAACTAAAATAACCATAATTAAAAAACAAAAGAAAAAGAACTATAAATAAAATATAAAAAACAAATGGAATATCCCTCCTTTGTAAAAATATGAAAAAACATCTTTTCATGACTAATTAATATCACAACTAGAACACACCTGTAAAACCAGAAGCGGATACGTCGAAATCCCCTGAGAATAATCCACCGCCGGAATGAGTTGCCGGAGCTCCAACGTCGGAGCAAAATCGCCGAAATCATCCACCACACCGTCGGATTCCGCCTCCACAAAGAGCACTCCCTCGGCGTTGCAGTCGATCTCAATCCGACCGTCTTCATCCCTCTTCAGCCTCCCCGCCATGGGGTAGAACGGCACCAGGGCGCGGCCGAGCGCCGCCTTCAGCACGGAGACGTCGAAGAAGTCCTCTGCTCCAGTGGGTCGATAGAAATATACGCTGGGTGTGTGGAAGTTGGGCACGACCAGATCAACATTGGAGTTCCAGAGGCTGACGTACGGCGTCGCCTCCGCCGGCCTCACCAACGTCGAGTCCTTCACGTCGATTTTCATTTTCTCGCAAATCCCAAGTTCTGAAAGTAAGATTAATGAAGCAAATATGTTAAAGTTGGATATGAGAAAAAAAAAGTGTCTTTCATGAAATCAAGAATCAAGATATTATTCCTTACACGTCGTCGTCCAATAATACACTTACCAATTAAGAAACAATAAAACGGGGTTCAAATTTCTTTATATGATTTCAAAGTAACTAAAATATCCACCGAGAAGGTGGTGGCGATGGCGGTGGTGCCGGTGGAGGAAGTGGTGGTGGAGTTAACTTTAATGAAAAGATAAAAGAAAGGGGCTTATTATATAATCTCTTATAGCTTACCTACCCCGCCTAATAATGAACAAGACTAGTGACCATATGACAATATTTCACGACCCAACTATGGAATTTTTGGACATTATGTAAGAGGAGGAAAAGTAAAGCAATGGACAATTGGCAAAATTAAGAAATTCAGAAAAAAAAAAAAAAAAGTATATATAATAACAAAAAGAAAAAAAAATGGACTTAGTTGAGGAGAGTTGGTGAGATAGTGACCAATAAAGCTTTAAATTAGAAATTCATATATAGCTATTCTCACCAACTCTTTTACATGGCACAAGCCCAAATTTTACCAAAACCAAAATAAAAGGAAAGGGACATTGAACAAATTCAATCAAGCGGGTCAAGTGAGTGGGACAATCGATGTATGAAGGGATGGTAATCCAACAATTACCTTATTATTTTTTAGTATTAAAAAATGGATAATATTAATAATAAAATCATTATACAAATAAGGGAAAATGTATAAACCCCGGTAAAATTCTATTTTTGATCCCATATGTTAGGATTCGAGAAATTATTGGTCCCTAAATTAGATTTTCTGATCAAATATGGTCCTTATGTTAGTTTTACCCATAAAATTCCGTTTGCTCTATTGGGGTTTGCTTTTTGGTGGGATAATCAGTTTTCTTCTTCCAATTTTGGTGGGAATAATAACCATAATCCTACATATATATTGCGTTATTTTTCTTGAAAACACATATATTTCACTCTAAATTGCATTAAAAAAGTCACACGATCGTGTAAAAAATATGAAATACAAGCAAATCAGAACTAAAAGAATATATCACTAATTATCGACTAAATAAATGTTTGCTAACTAACATATATATATAAATTGAATTAATCTCACACAATATGAATTCGATTTTATTTGTAATAGATATTGTTATAAATACTTATGACCACCTTCGCATTTTCAATAATTAAATTGGACTTTGGCAAAATTATATTAAAAATCACATGACCATGTGACTTTTAATGCAATTTAGGGTGAATAAGTGTGTTTTCAAGAAAGAGAGCTGACGGCATGTATATATCGGGATAACGATTATTATTTCTGACGAAAATTGGAAGAAGAAGGCCCATTGTCCCACCAATACGCAAATCCTAAAGGAACAAATTAACAAGGACCACATTTGACCACAAAAACTAACTTACGGGACTAAATTAAGACTTACAGAACTTATGGGACCATTTTTTCTCGAACTCTAACATATGGGACAAAAATGGATTTTACCCCCATTGGATATACGACTAGCTTCCTTTTCCAATTTACTAGTTTTTACCTCTTAGGACAATTATACTATATATACTAGTAACAATGAAGGTACTTGATAATGAAAGTTAATTAATAATGCATCCCATGTTACACCAACACAAAAGTACTAGCTACTTATACATGGTGCCCGATTTGAATGATACCACGATGGAGCAATGACTTTCTTGTAATAAAAATATATATGTACTTAAATTAATTATTTTCTAATGTCACGAATCAATTCGATCTAATTTGAAAAATGCAGTGAATGCATGATCTGTCTGGGGTTGCCATAGTCCAGTCCCGGAGATAAAAGACTTGATGACTGATGTCGATGTGGATGTCACCAACACACCACCAATTTGTTTGGCTATTAATTGTTAACAAATTTACACAGTTCACGTCATTTATCGGTCACTTTCGATGTCCTCTTCATTAGTTTAATTTTGGTTCTTTTAAAACGATTTTAAGACATTACGTTTTCTTAAATGTTATATATTAAATTAACTGCTATAATATAAAATTTTGGGCATTTTTGGCCCCTAGCTAGTTATATTAGTCAAATTCCACTTAATTTTAACCTCATAATTTTAGGTCTATTTGTTAAGTATTAACTGAGCATTAAAATGAGTCGATCGTAAAATGTCAAAACTATAGTACAGTTTTAGTCCCGAATTAAATAGGATTTGGTTCAGTTTTGATGTCATTATATACGAATTAATTTTATACATGTTTTGATAGACTCTTTGAGTGGTTATAACCTTTTGTATTATGATTTAATTTAACTATATAAATTATTCCCGACTCATACTATTGGATTAATCAAGAAACACATAAGAATAATTAGTAGATTATAATGGATGTGAATCCCCATAATTACTATTCATCGTACGAGTAGATATATTGAATAATTAAATAACAGTTTATACTTTTATTTAAGTTTAAATTCATCTTCTTATTTATTTAATTAATATTGTTATATCGTTAGTACTCACACTTCTAAAAATTTGCAATATTTGTGATCTGTGACATAAAATCTCTCTTTTGTAGTAGTCTGATTCTTATCCTGATAAACTTGTCTGATATGAGCCAGGTCGTGTCATGCTTTCACCAAACCCACTTTCACCTGCTTCATTAACTTAAAAAATATATATATAGGTAAAAATGATTGATTAGTCATGACTCATGAGCTACCTTCAATTTTTATTTATACGCCATAATCCTCAATTCTTATCCAAAAATCACCAACATCAACGTTCACATATTTAATCACAATTATCGGAATCTCCTCGTAGATTAAGATTTGCAAATCAATCTCCTAGTTCATAGTTATCATTACGTAGGGATCTCGAAATAAATAATAGGAAAAAATACTAAAAAATCCCTCAAATAAACTTTTATATCCAAAAAACCCATGAATATATTTGTTAATCTAAAATACCCATTCCATCATATTTTCAATCTAAAAAACCCAAAATTTAATTTTTAGACT
Source organism: Verbena officinalis (assembly GCA_958496215.1). Classification (NCBI taxonomy): domain Eukaryota; kingdom Viridiplantae; phylum Streptophyta; class Magnoliopsida; order Lamiales; family Verbenaceae; genus Verbena; species Verbena officinalis. Next base: position 8,573,274 of record OY292385.1, read on the forward strand.
AAATTACCCTTAAGTACATTTTAGATTTAAAAACATAATGATTAATTTTTGTAATATTTTTTTCTCTTTATGTTATTTAAATATTTTTTTTTATAAATAATGATATATTAAATAATTTCTGAAAAAAATATTTTTCCAGTTAAATATATATGTGTGTGTGTGTGTGAAAATCTTTTTTAAAATGTTATTTATAAATTATCATTGAGATAATTTAATTTAAAAAATTAAAGTCTTGATATGTTAATTTTAATTTTTTATTTATAAATTAATATATATAAATCAAATGAATTTATAACTAAAACATAAAAAACTAATTTAAGAAATTCAAGGGTAAATTTGTCACAAAATTGGACTAAAGTCAACCATTGGGCTTTTTAGATTGAAAAAATGATGGATTGGGTATTTGAGACTAACAAAAATATTCATGGATTTTTTTAAATATAAAAATTTATTTTAGGGGGATTTTTAGTAATTTTCCCTAAATAATAAGAAGATTTTTGATGAGACTTGTGATGAAGTGTCTCACTCATGCTCCTGATTTATGGACACTTATATTCTACCTCCTTTTTCTGTCTCTATAATCTACTAATTAAATTATAACACGTGTCCATCTTGTATTTAATTCAAACCTTTGCTTTGCTGCTATTGCAAGTCTTATCCGCAAGAACATAGGCCCAACGGCCCAACCACATTGGGTTAGTTGGTTGGTTGGTTGTTTTATTATTTCATTTCTCCTCCACAGAATTGAAGATATAATTGTTTTAATTTTATAATAATACTAATAAAAATTAATTATTATGATCATTAATTTGTACAAGTAGTCCAATTCAAGATTAATTGATTCATTTTCAGTATATTTGTACTAGTGCCATCAATAATTTTCATATCATCATAAGTTCATAACTTAAGTACTCAGTAACATCACAAGTACTAGTTTTAATTGTTAAAAGTAATGATATTAGCATGTGGATGATAGGCATAGTTAATAACTAACTAACCACTTTACAATAAGGCTCGGTTTACTGTCATATATAAAAATAATTTATTAAATCTATCGTTGTTCCAATTGGGTGATAAAAACTCTAAGTTTTCTGAAATTGATTGAGATTTGAAGAGAACAATGCAACGTGAATCTAAGTTTCTCATATAACACGATGCAATTTTCCAGTGAAATTTCCGGCGACTGAGATAGAAAAATGCTAAATTTGTGTAGTTCAAAAGACAAACTGCAAAAAATAAATATTTATATAGTAAAGTGCAAAAATCATTATAGTTCAAATAAGAAAAGATATTTATCCTTTTATTTGTCGCAACTTCTAATTAAAATGTGGACTCTAGTTTAAATTTGACGCCCCAGCCCAACAAGATTCGCATTATAAACTTGTGGTCCAATAACAATAGATAAGCCTGTACGGAAGCCCAACTCGTATTGGGCTTGAAGAAGTGTCTGTATTCAGTGTTTTTTTTTTTTTTGGATAAATGAAGTATTATTACAAATTGCAATAAATTCCAACAATTAAATGACCAGAGGACAATGGACATGAGATAAAAAATTATTGAAAAAATAATGAGATATTTCTTTGGTGCCTTTCCAGCTATCCGAAAATAAAGAACTGATTAATATATTCAAGATCATTACGTATATATAAAATACTCTGTCTCAATAGTCAACTCATTGAAAACAGGGGTTGCCGGGTCTGAATAATATATTGGATACGGATAGTTCCAATAAGATAATTATATCGACAACATATTACACCTATGATAGACCACTATTTTTAAAATATAAGCCAGTCAAAATAACCCCGTCCACTCTTTTGTTGTATGGTAAAAATAGAAATAAATATAAAATATAAAGCAATTTTCCATGTCTAAAACGATGCCTAAATAATTAAAAAATAAAAACAAATTAGTCTACAACAACATACACCACTTTCAGATTCTTTTTAACAAATTATGGTTGGTTATTCATTTTCATTAGATTCTTTGTAACAAATTATCTTTGGACATTCATTTTTATTAGGATTCATTTGGATTTCTTTTTAAAAATTGAAATTGAGATTGAAATTTAAGAGGATCTCAAAAAAAATTGGGGCTGATGAAAATTCACATGATATATGAAATTATTAGATAGAGAAAGATTTCCCAATTAAATAGAACATAAATGAATTAAAATGAGTTTTGATTACTTTTTTTCAAAGTGGAAATTAATAATGAATAAAATAAATTGGAGTGTTTGCTAGGAATCTATATATTGAAAACAAGTTTTCGTGAGAGATAATAATAATAATAATATTGTATTCTACCATTTGTACTTAAAATCAATAACACCAAAGGAATTTTATTTATAAAAAATATCATAGTGGACTCAAATTTTCAAGACTTTTCACACTTTAATTTGTTGTTAATGTACAATTCCCCCGTCAGTTCTTAGTCTTCGAATATAGGCATGAATTGATTATATGCGTACTAAATTTACACATATAAAATTGCTCGGATTAGAATTCTTTTTTCTTATCTCTCTAATTTATCATTATCCCTAATAATTAAGCCAAAACAAAAAGAAGAATGGGGAAATTGTGACACAAAACATAGAGAAATATACTATGTATCATCAATTTATTTCAAAAAGTACATCTTTTGACATAAAGACATTTGTATGCAATAATTTTACAACTCCGTATAGCCAATATTTTGATTCAATTAATTCAGCCGAATTTTTATCTACACATAAACTAATAAACTTTTAACACCCAAAAACATAAAAATAAATAAACTTATAAACTGGAAACCAAAGTTTATAGAGCCAAACTTTTGCAATGGGTCAATAAATTATAGGAATTAAGATTGTCTGTCACTAAATTCATAATGCTTCTAATGGGGGAGAATCTCATATAATAATACTTCTAATGGGAGAGAATCTCATACAACCTTACAGACATTAATATTGTGTTCTTCTTTATCAAGGGAAATGTTATAGAGTCAAACTTTCTCAATGGGTCAATAAATTATAGGAATTAAGATTGTCTGTCACTAAATTCATAATGCTTCTAATGGGGGAGAATCTCATACAACCTTACAGACATTAATATTGTGTTCTTCTTTATCAAGGGAAATGTTATAGAGTCAAACTTTCTCAATGGGTCAATAAATTATAGGAATTAAAATTGTCTGTCACTAAATTCATAAGGCTTCCAATGGAGGAGAATCTCATACAATCTTACAAACATTAATATTGTGTTATAGGAAATGTTATAGAGCCAAACTTTCGCAATGGGCTAATAAATTATAGGAATTAAGATTGTTTGCCACTAAATTTATAAGGTTCTCAATGGGAAAGAATCCCATATAACCTTACAGACATGAATATTGTGTTTTTTTTTATCAAGAGAAATGTTATAGAGCCAAACTTTCGCAGTGGATCAATAAATTATAGGAATTAAGATTGTCTGCCACTAAATTCATAAGGCTCCTAATAAAGGGGAGAATCTCATACAACTTTACAGACATTAATAAATTATAGAAATTAAGAGCCAAAATTTCACAATGGGTCAATAAATTATAGGAATTAAGATTGTCTGCTACTAAATTTATAAGGCTCCTAATGGGGGAGAATCTCATACAACCTTAGAGACATTAATATTGTGTTCTTCTTTATCAAGGGAAATATTAATTCAAGTAATCTACTTTTTTGTTGGAAGAAAGGATGCATTTGTTATTTCAAATCAACAAGAATAAAAGGTACAACATTAGCATGAAAATGGTTCGCAACAACGCAGACCAAGGCGGTATTACAAGCTAAGGCGTATGCTAACATAATTTGTATCACTGACATATCAAGTAGGATTAAGATTGTCTGCCACTAAATTTATAAAGCTCCTAATGGGGGATAATCTCATACAACCTTAGAGACATTAATATTGTGTTCTTTATCAATGGAAATATTAATTCAGGGTAATCTACTTTTTTTGTGGAAGAAATGATGCATTTGTTATTTCAAATCAACAAGAATAAAAGGTACAACATGAGCAGGAATATGGTTCGTAACAACACAGGCTGATACGGTATTACAAGCTAAGGCGTGTGCTAACATAATTTGTATCACTGACATACCAAGTAGGAATTAAGATTGTCTGCCACTAAATTTATAAGGCTCCTAATAGAGGAGAATCTCTGTGACATCCCATATTTCTCGTTATAATAATTTACTAGTTTAGTTAGACTAAATAGAAAATTTACTAATTAGCACTTACGGATATGAAATAGTATATATGCAGCTCTGCCGTTGTCTATAGCTATTAACCACCAAGTACTTGTCTTCGAGGATGCTTTTCCAAGTATATGATGGTGAACAACTTAGATACCGATAATCCACATTAATGTTTTATACCAGCTAAAGACGCTTTTGGAGTCCAACTCCACTTCAATCTTTTAATGAGGTTTCTTTCTCTCTAGCTATTTACACAACAAAACATGAAGATTGCGATTTTTATAGATAAAGCAAATAATGTCCATTGTCATATTTCTCCGTATTAAAAAAGACAACAAAAATTTGGGGTAATATAAAAGATAACTTTATAATGGTAACGTATATACATATGCGTGAATAATACTTCAATTCCCAAGTTTCATTTTGTTTATTGTTTAAATCTCTAGATTTGTCTTTTTATTTTTTCCTATGTAATTTAGGGAGTCTAGCTCTTCACTCGAGTAGTATAAATAGGTGATCATCTATTCATTTATAACAAGTTAAGTTGAGTACAAAAATCATCTATTAAAAAGCTCTTTCCTTAGAAAAACTTTTCTCTTGAAGCTTCTCTTTATTTTTTATGTTATTCTTCAAGATCTTTTGGTTGTTTTTTTCACATTTTGGTTGATCGATCTTGGGTCAACAAGTTTATCCGTTTATCATATGTTTGCGTTGTTGCTAATATTTTTATATATCCGTATCGTCGTATCCTTATTAGTATTTCATAAATTCTATTTTAGGATGAAGGATCATCAAATAATAATGTACCTAAGAGGAGATAATAAAAAATGGAGAAACATATTTATAGATTTTCTCGGCCAAGTTGAAACAGAAATAAGAGTTTTCATGTACTTTGATTTTTGCTCATCACATGATTAGACTTTCTTGCATAAAAAAGTAACGTGACTAGGGACATCTAGTAAGCAATTTTTATTCCAAATTATTGCCAAATAGTTAAAACCAACCATCTAATTAAGCCAAATTTTTTATTGGTTACCTCCATTAGGGTTACAAAATCCACATTCCAAGTAGCTTTGCGGCCCTTTTTCTCCTCATCGAGCGAGTTCTAGTTCTCTTCTTCTTGACTATTCTTCTTGAATATGCAGTGCCTTGATTCTTAGGCATTCGGAAATGTTCGAACTCTGGAAGAGTTTATTCAACCGGTCCAACCGTTTAATGTCGATCTTGGAATATAATTTCGTAAAATCATGATCACATGATTCACATCTAAACTTTTTCATAGCAATCAAAGGGCTTATAAAAGTCTCTACCGTGCCTCCATTCTTTAACTTGTTTCTGATTTGTACACATCTCGTACTACGGACTTGTACAATTATATCCTTATTGGAAAGAAACGTTAACGAATGAATCCAATTTTTAATTGCCGCAAAAGCATTCTCTCTACACTTCCAACGAGAAAGTATGTATATTGATTCTTGGAATAGTCTAATTGGATTCTTTCGTCATTTTCATCTGAATAGTGTTTAAACTAGTGGCATAGTAAGATTTTCATGTATTGTATCTTATTGGAGTCGAACCTGCGTCGTTAGCCATCAAAAGTGCACAGTAAATTAAATCCCGCATTTTTCACAACACCTAAAAGTTGTTTTAAAAAACAAGGGTATTTCAAGTGTTGTTTTGAAAGAATGATTGTTGTGGGAATAGTGGGCCGAATACGTTCTTACTTTTTTGGTTTGCAAAAACGAAAAATGACTTGAAAAACAATGGGCCAAACAGGCTCTTACTTTTTGATGGAATGATGGAATCTAATTCCAAGTTTATATAATGCATGCTAGCTACACGCAAAGAAAATATTAATGTTCCTTGTATTCTTTTATGGGACTAGCTAGTAAAAAGCACGTGCTTTGTGCATGTAGTATGTGCATAGTATAATTAATTATATTTATTTTTTAAAATATTATTTTTACAAATATAATTATAAAATTTATAACATGAAAAAAAATATATATATATATATATATATATATATATATTATGTAAAAACTATTTATCATATTTAAATATAACTAATATATCTATTAATTGTTAGTTATTTTACAACTTGATTGAGGTTCTAGCTAAATAAGTTAGAAAACTAACATAACATACGCATTAAGTTTACAAAGTGATAAGTCATTATTTCTCCTTATATTTTGAGTCAAATTGTGCTTAATTTTTATTGTATCGACGTTATATTTTGAGAATTGAATTACTTTTCGTATTTTCTTGTAAATGTTCGTGCTTGAAAAGAATTGAAGCTAAAAGATGTGATTTTGCCATGAATTGCACAACTCTATAAATTGTGAAAGCAAATTGGACCATAAGGAGAGCTGGGATAAGCAAATTGGGCCGAGTCCACTTACAAGTTACATCCAACAAAGTCCGAGGAAGAGTCTAAACCCACATCCAACAATTCGGCAAGAGGGATTAACTGAAGGATTTGATTAGAAGGATTATGTAATTTGCCCCCATCAACTATATAATAATTTTCAAATCCAAAGAACAATTTATATATTTCCATTTTCCAGATAATGAAACCTAATTCGCCCACTGCCCACAGACTTATTTAAACCAAGTCCTCCGTAAAACCTCAAAAGCTAGATTATCCAATAGAAAAGCTCCAATTATAATCTGACTTGGACCGAAAGCCAAGAGACGGATAAGATATACACGTCACCCCACACTAACCCTACCCCACACCACCGCCCCCAGTTGTCATAGTGCCACCTGACTCTCTCTCTTTACATACACACACGACACACACTAAGCAGATAGATATCTTTTTCGCGTAGAAAACTCCGTCGACCATTCATTTTATCTGATTTCTCTGATTCCATTATTGCATGTCAATTGTGTCACACTCATGAACAATTACTTCTATTAAATTATTAGTGGGTGTAGTTAACTAGTTCCATTATAAATCTGCTCTCATCTTTGTTGGTTATTGGCATTCTGGGATTTTAGTGATTCGATTTTTCTGGATTGTGAATTGTGATTAAGCTTTGATTTTATGAAAATGGCTGCTACTGTGAGATGTGGATCTGTATCAGGTTCCTGGGCTAAATCGGGAGATAATTTATTGGGGAAAAATGTATCGAAGAATAGTTATAAGAAAGGATATAGAGTTTCTTGCGTCTCTTCTGCTGCTGTGCGTGATCCGTACAAGACTCTGAGGATCCACCGCGGCGCATCTCAATCTGAGGTTAAGAAGGCATTCAGGCAGCTTGCTCTTCAGGTAGTTCATTTTCACTCTATTTTTTATCCTGATGGGTTTAAATGTAATATTTTAAAGATCAGGTGAAAATTAGTCATCTTTAAATTTCCAATTACCCTTTTTGAAGATCTATCGTTATTTTGTCACAATGAAGGATGATAATATGGGTCTAGATTCTACAGACCATAAGTAGGAACATTGTAGGAATTATGGCAATTAGGGGATGAATTTCTGTAAACTAAGAATGTTAAGGATCATATTTTATCTGATTCTTGGAATTAATTAAAGTTAATTTCTTCAATCACTTTTGTTGCCTTATCTGTTTTTCGAAGTAAATAGATTGCTTCTGTTTTGAATTTTGGTTTTTATTTTCCCTAAGAGCATGAACAAGGTAAAGAATAATTTATATTGTTCATTAACCTATAGACCTTAATTTGATTGCAGTATCATCCTGATGTCTGCAGAGGAAGCAATTCGGAGGTCCAGTTTCATCAAATTAACGAAGCATATGACGTAAGTAAATTGATTAGTAATTAAGGTTGATAAGCCTCTATGTTGGACTTGCCAAATTACAAGATTAGGCTATAAGTAAGAAGTTAAAGTTGTAAAAAGTTGGACTAATAAAAGTGTTGTGTGTTTGGGGAAAAAACTGAAGTAGTTGAGAGTTTGCAAAACAAAGCTGCAAAGTACTTTTACTACAAAAAAACTTTCATTTCTTTCCGAAAACAAAGCATGCCCTTAGGCTCTTCTAGCTTCTAACTTATTTATGCTTAAAAAAAAGCGGAAGCTGGTTTTCAAACACTCCCTAAGTGCTCAAAAAAAGCACCTAGCACGAAAGTGTTTGTTTTCTTGAGTTTGTAAACATTACCAATATCAATTAAGAATCCATAAAAAGAATATTATGATCTGAACTATGTCTGTGATGATTGTTGCAGATTGTGATGAGTAATTTACGAGATGAAGCAAGAACAAGAAAAACGGAGATGTGGGAGAACTATGATGCTGTAGATGAAGCCTATGAAGATAGGGAGCTTTGGGAAGAATGGATGGGATGGGAAGGAGCTGGAATTCGGGATTATTCGTCCCACATTAATCCTTACATATGATTGATAAAGTTGATGATAGTTGCTTGTTCATATCTTATGATGTTTTTATTTGGGGGGAAACCCACATCTTTACAATGTTGTTTCAAGTTGTGAAGATGGTTGAGGTTGTTGTATAGATGGATGTTTCTTTCTTCTGGTTGTACATAGAATGGATGCCTTTGGTTCATGGGACTTTTGCCAATGACTCTGGCAATTGTATGATGTTAATGAAAACAATTGCATGTTTTTACTCAATTTCTTTGTTTATTGAATGTATGGTTAGTTTTGAATGTTGGTTTATTTTAGTGGTATTTGGTAAATATTCACAAGAAGTCACTGTCACGGTATCTGATATTTATCTAGTGGTAAATATATAGAAGGTATCTGATATTTATCTAGTGGTAAATATATAGAAGAAACGCTGTATTGTGTCTGGGTGGTTATATTTATCTAGTGGTAAATATATAGAAGAAACGTTGTATCGTGTCTGGGTGGTTGTGCCTGTGTTCATGCATGACAAGTACATGCAAGTTTTGATTGAAATAGTACCAACTCTCTAAAACATGTACATGAAAATTATAAGAAGCTTTTGGGGATAGGTGAATGCAAATTTGGATATCAACATTAAGTGCTAAAATCATCATGACTATTGATCAACATCTTAATTTAAAATTTCAAGATTCTTAATCGTCTGTGAAAAATGATACAGGATTATAATCGTATTCATCTAAATAAATGGAAAGAAACAGAAAGATGAAAGAAAAAAAGAATATTTACAGTAATTCTTTTAATATTTTATCCAAAGAGAATAAAATCAAAGAGACAAATATTAATAATATTGAGGGTAAATTTGTAATTTAGCCTCACTCAATATCTCCATCAAATATGGGATTTTATTTTATCCAAAATATTTGCTGAAAATTTAAAAAGGCAATTCGAGAAAAAAATCCCAATTATATTAAATTGGGCCTGACATGATTTTCCGGGCCCAAAAGACGTTGGTCCGTGGACATGGGAGCTCGGGCCCACCCACAGAATCCAGAATGCCTGGACTCTGGAGGCTGAAGTATTTTCCAATTCCCCCGTTTCTCTCCATACAGTTCATACAATTACAATACTAATTTTTACTGTAACAGGCACTAACCGCAAGCAATCATGGCTTGATTTTGCTGATTTACCTGTCTTAGGTTTCCTTCCCCAACAGACGTCGCCATTTCGAAGCCTGCTTCCACCATCTTCTACAGTTGAGGGTATATTCTGAATATTCAGTATATATTATGATATCCAACTCACTGATCCCGAGCACAATTCTAACTCAAGCTGTATATGCGTGTGTGTATATATGCATACATAAGTATAATAGATATATACAGGTTTGATTCAAGTATATGGGTTTATTATATCAAATGTTTGATTTCATTTGAGTGAACAGATTCATCTAGGTTTGAGAAACCCTAGGTTTTCTTCCCTCCTTGATAATTTTCTGCAAATACTCGGTGTGTAGTCCGTTATCTAACATGATTATCACTGCGTAGTTTGCCTTCCAGGATCTTCAATCACGTTTTACTTGATTGAGCTCCAACTGTGGGTTTTCGTTTGTCACTGTTTTTCTGTGGTGAATTGAGAGGCAAAGGTGGGCTTTGTAATAGCTTGTTTTTTGCATCACTTTTGTATTCATGCCTGCGAGATTGGATTTTTTTGTCGCTTTGGGCTTAGATGGATTAATCATTGCCTATTTGGTTAATTGTCCTCGAGACTCATGATTGGCTGCAGGAATTCTAATAACGGCATATTTCTTCTTATATGAGTTTATTGAAATAGAGATGGAGCTTTTTAGACTAAACAGTGCTGGAGAAAGCTATAAATATTTGTCATATGATCATTCATAGTTTCTGCTGTGTTAGTTTCATAAATTTCAAGATTTAGAAAAAATTTCTTAATTTTTTACGTCTGTTCATACGTGCTAAGACATGTTAAATTCTCTGCATCTTTTTTTTCTGCAGAAGAAGATTCTCTTTCGCGATGGATGATCTCAAAGAACGTCTCCTCCCTCCAAAACCTGCATCAACCATAAATGTCAGAGATGCACTATATAGGCCTTCTCCGTCGGGCAGAGTCCCATTACAGGGAGTCGATGTTTCAGGCCTAAAAAAGCGTGGCCAAGGCCTTAGATCTTGGATACGTGTTGATGCAAATGGGAACTCCCAAGTGATTGAGGTCGATAAGTTCAGCATGATGCGTCGGTGTGATCTACCTGCACGCGATCTCAGATTATTAGATCCGTTATTTGTTTACCCTTCAACCATTCTCGGTAGAGAGAAGGCAATTGTTGTAAATCTTGAGCAGATTAGGTGTATAATCACCTCAGATGAGGTTTTGCTCTTAAACTCCCTTGATAGCTATGTGCTGCAATATGTGGTGGAGCTGCAGCGAAGGTTACAAGTTCAAGGAGTGGGAGAAGTTTGGCAGAATGAAGATCGAGATATGAACTTGAGGAGAGGGAGTAAGAATTTTGACAATATGCTTGCTAACACATCTCCTGATTACTTGCCCTTTGAGTTCAAAGCTCTTGAAGTTGCTTTAGAAGCTGCCTGTACTTTTCTGGATTCTCAGGTATGTGTCACCAAAGGCTGTTCCCTATTGGCCATCCAAAAATGAAAATGTGCAACGTAATAAGTAAGGTTCTGATGCATAAGTGAAATGAATTGGTTTGGAGAGTAAATCTCGTGAAAAGAAAATGTTGGCTAAGCTTGATGTTTTATGTTTGGGAGATTAACATCTAATATCCCTGAGGTTTAGTGTAATTACAACTTATTTCCTCTTGTTTTGATAATTTACAAAAACCCATGAGGTTTCATTACGGGGTTTTTGTAAGTTTGGGAACAAGAGGGACTAATTTGGTAATTACACCAAACCTCAGGGATAGTGGATGTGGTTCCCCTATATATTACATTTTGAATGATATAATTTATGAGTCGTTCCGAAATACTCTCAATAATTTTGAATGTCATAATTTGTCTTAAACTATATTGAAAAATCTAATGTGTATGCATATTCTTGAATTCCTCAGGCTGCCGAATTGGAGATTGAAGCATATCCATTGTTGGATGAACTTACGTCAAAGATCAGTACATTGAATTTGGAACGAGTTCGTCGGTTAAAAAGTAGACTCGTCGCATTGACTAGGAGAGTTCAGAAGGTATATACTTAATTTTATGGACTAATTGTCTTTTCAACACTCTTGCCATTTTGTGGGTATTTCCAAGAGCATTTGCTTTTGGAGGAGCTAAAGTTGTAAAAGGTTGGAGTAGGAAAAGTGAGGATTGTTCGGAAAAAAAGAAGTGAAAAGTAAAGAAAAAGTTGAGAAGCACTTTGGTTACTCCAAGTTGGTGTTTGCAAACTATCTTGGAGTTTGGACAAGCTAAAGTAGAAATTAAAGTTATAAAAACTGGAGTAGTGAAAGTGAGGCGTGTTTGGAAAAGAAAGTTGAGAAGCACTTTATTAGACTAAACAAACTTCCATTTATTTACTAAAATAACCTAGAATCTAGAAGTTGAAGTTAAAAGTTGGTCCTTTGGTTCTTCTAGCTTCTAAAATATTTCTGCTTATTTGCTTCTAGCATATTTCTGCTTAAAATAAGCAGAAGCTTGTTTTCAAACTCTCCCAAAGTGCTGGAAAAATTCAAAAAGTACAAAAGTGCTTTCTTTTAAGTTTGCAAACACTCTCTAAATAAACTTTTACTTACGAAAATAACCTAAAAGCTAGAAGCTGAAGCTAAAAGTTGATTATGTGGTGCTTCCCTCTTGTAGCTTATTTCTGCTTAACATAAACAGAACTTGGTTTTCCAAACACTGTCAAGGTGCCCAAGAAAAGAAGCAGAAAGAACAAAAGTACTTTTCGCTGGATTTTGCTACGACTAACTTTCTCTCTGATATCTGCTTCTCAAAATTTATTACTGTTATGTCTAGGTTAGGGATGAGATAGAGCAGCTAATGGATGATGATGGAGACATGGCTGAAATGTATCTTACTGATAAGAAAATGCGAATGGAATCATCATTTTGTGGTGATCAATCATCAATGGGATATCGATTAACTGATGGTGCATTCTCTCTTTCTTGCCCTGTTTCCCCTGTTTCTTCACCACCCGACACTACAAGAAAGCTTGATAAATGTCTGAGCATTGCAAGAAGCAGACATGAAAGTGTGAGGAGCACAGAAAGTGTCCAAGAAAATATTGAGGAGCTAGAAATGTTGTTGGAAGCTTACTTTGTTGTCATCGATAGCACTCTCAATAAATTGACTTCGGTATTGTCTGTGAAAATGCTTTCTATGTTTTTCATTATTTTTCTTTTGATGGGTGAGTTATTCTTGTGTGATTTTCAGCTGAAGGAGTACATTGATGATACTGAAGACTTCATCAACATTCAGCTGGTAATGAATCTCTTCTTTCTGTACTATTTTGTGGGTGTTTGCAAAAGCTTCTACTTTTTTTGGAGAAGTTAAAGTAGAAGCAGAAGTTAAGAGTAGTAAAGTTGAGAGTGTTTAGAATAAAACAGTGAAAAATACAAAAAGGTAATTGAGTGTTTCGAGAAAAAAAAAAAGAAGCTGAGAAGCACTTTTACTACTCTCAAGAAACTTACCATTTATTTACAAAAATAACCTAGGAGCTAAATATTTGATGCCAAAAGCAGGTCCTTCAGTGCTTCTCGCTTATTGCTGCTTAAAATAAGCAAAAATTTGTTTTCCTAACGCTCCCAAAGTACTGAAAAGAAGCTATAGAGTTTGCAAACGCTACATTTCCACCCTTTTCTTCTTCCCAATTGGACGAATTTGCTTTCAGTGGCAACTTTGTCATTTTATGGGGTATATGTAATTCTCCACAATTGAATAAAAACATCTCTGTGCAGGACAATGTTCGAAACCAGCTTATACAGTTTGAGTTGTTACTGACAACTGCAACTTTTGTTGTTGCAATATTTGGCGTGGTAGCTGGGATTTTCGGAATGAATTTCGAAATAGACATGTTTAACGTAAAAGGTGCATTCAAATGGGTACTAATAATTACTGGAGTTTGTGGAGCTGTTATTTTTTCGGCATTTTTATGGTTCTTTAAGCATAGAAGACTGATGCCGCTGTAGGAGACTCGTAGAATTTCAAGGCTAAAGAGGTTTTGGTATTATTGTTATTATGATCGACCATCCACTTTGTATGTCAAACAATATATATATATGTGCAAAGATCGAAATTTTCAGGTTATTCCTTTTTGTCATATGTACAGGAAAAATAATTTATTAGTTTATTTGTAATTGCTTGCTTTGCTGCTGAAATGAAGCTGATGGGAGGTTATTCTAATTGTCGAATTTTTAAAAATTATTACCGAAAGTTAAAATTCATTCAAAAAAAAATTCTAAAATAAATTACACAAGCAAAGGAAAGGATTATAAGCTAACATACAAGCTTGTTAACAGTGATATAACTGAATCCCAGTTTATAGAGAAGCTCAACCTCGAGCTTAAAATAGTCGAACATGAGTCGTAGTCGAACATGAGTCAAGCCTTACTCGAACCAGTTACTAATTGCATAGTGATGTTAGAAGGTCAATCATCACCAGTTTAACAAGAAACATATTAAGATCAAACCGTATATGATATAAACCATGTTTGAGCAAATTGCTGCCAGAAAAATACTTTATTCTGTAAAATGAGATGAATATCTATCATTAACAACTATTTCTCCGGTGGCACGAGTAACATTAGAATACCGATCGCATAAACAGAATAAAATGAAATCACAGATACTCGCAAGAGATTCGACTCGTCTTCATCTAGTGATGGAAGAACCAGCAGAAAGTCTTGCATTTCTAGCTTTATCGGCTTTTTCCATGTAATCTTGATGAGATTGTTGCTTCGACCCTTCAACAAACAAACTTTCCTCAGTTATCGATCTTATTTCAATCAAAATATAAAAAACAAAGATATACACAGAAAGGATAAATGAACAAAGAAAGAACATCAGTCAACAGATAAACATGAAAGGTGAGGTGATAAAGTTAGAAAAATTGCTGCAGTATATGGAGTACCTCTCAGCTTTATTGGAACTATTTGTCATAATTCTACCAAAGATCTAAGCAACTTAAGGAATATTTTGCACATCATGTACTCTAGATGACATTAAGCGGGCGTTTGCCAAAACTTCTGCTTTTGGAGAAGTTAAAGATGTAAAGAGTTGAATTAGTAAAAGTTGGGAGTTTTTGGAGAGGTGCGTGTAAAAGCACGTGTCCGATAATCGAAAAAAGAACCTAGAAGCTGAAAAGGCACTCCAAATGAGCTTCCAGCTTATTCGAAGCACAAGCAGTAAATGAAACAGTCAATTTTAGCAATGTTTTAAGCTAAAAGCAGTAAATGCAAAACTTTCCCTAATAGTAATGTTGTTTCTCCAATTAACATAACATGTAAGTGAAGAGAAATCATTCAATATCAATGCCAAAGAAACCAGCTTTACTGAGTCTTCTCATCTTCGTTTTTTATTTGGTAAAACCCGAATACCATTACCAGGGAAGGGCTCACCCTCACATCCTTACAGGAATAAATCCAACTACATGATAAAATTAACCTCCTCAAGAAGTCGCAAACTTAAGAAATACCAAAAGATCACAATTTTGGGAAAATCTCATTCAATAAAATGGAAAAATCAGCAACAATTAAAGTCCTAAACTACTCAAATCTCACTCATAAAAGTGGAAATTGAAAATCCTAAACTCCTAAAATTAAATCTCATTCAGAAATATAGAAACCCTGAACTCCCAAAAACATTTCTGATACTTACACAAATATTAACCTCCAAAATTAGGAAACCTATAAGAGAAAACAACACCAGAATAATTCACTCTGCAGAAATCCCATCCATTACCATCGAAAATCCAGAAGCTCAGTGCCCAATAAAAAATTAACGCCTTAAAATTTTAGAAGAAAAAGAAGGAACGAACCTCGAGTCATGAAGTACCATGGAACACCAAAGATGACGCCTATAATCGCGATACCTGCTGCAACATGCTTCTTCTCACCGCTGTAAATATAGTGTTCCAATTTAGCCCTAAATCCACCGCTTCCTGCGACGGATCCATTGCTTGGCTTCTTCGAATCACTGCTCATTTTTCGTATTAGTTTTTATAAGTTAAAACCTCTTTTCCTTCTCTAATGTTTCTTCTCCCTCAGATAAACCCTTCCAGACGGCGGTGGTTGGTATCTCATTTATTTATTTTGAATCTAATTTCATAATATTAATATATTGGTTTAAAGTTTGGCAAAATCTTATGTATTTTCATTTTTGATTAAATTGAATACTTCTATATTAAAGTCAAAAACTTTTAATAAAATTATTGGGGCCCAATCGCCACACAATGATAAGGGTGAAATTATATTCCTTTATTTAAGTATTAAAAATTAAAAGAAGTAAGTTCTTTGCTCAAAATATGAATTTGGTTTCTCTATTTTAAAACCTTGGAAGAGAGTTTTTTTTATATTTTCCTTTATTATAAAAAAACTAATAGGGAACGAGATAAACTTCCAAAAGATAATCTTCCTACTCACTGTTCTGATCTCCTTTGATTTAGCAATCTGTTTATAAGTTGTTGTATCTGATTAGGTTTATTGTACTTAATTAGATATTTAATTTCCTGTTGAGATAATGAATAAAATCAACTCATTTTTCCTCAATCTCCACCATATTCTTTGAAGACCACTTAAAATAGGTTGATTATTTTTTTAATTTTTTTAATTTTTTTTTAGCGTATAGTTTTTGATTATTTTTATTTTTTGATTTTTTAGCATATAGTTTCAGATAATTTTTAAAATAAATAGAAAATATCACTAAAGGTAATTCTGAAAATAATAAGAAACTAAATTTTAATTACTTTAAACAAGAGTAATAGATGTAATTCACCTAATTTATTTCTCATTATAATGGGAAAATAATAATTAAAATGCATTGATAACATTACGAAATTATTTCACGGGCTATTTGCAGCTAATTACAGCTACCCAAAAGCATGCTCAATGTGGGCTGACACTCCAACAAGTCTTTTACTTTCGGCCCAAGAAGTTTGGGCTACAATTAAATATTGATTTACTTTTAAAGCCCAAAAAGCCCAATGTTAGATAATCCGACAGGCCCATAAACTCAACGGGTTTTTGAATTGAAAAATCTAGACACAAGGACCTAGTTTGGACTTCCTCTTAGAGAAAATAACCTATTTTTAAAAGTTACAGACAAAAGAGCCCGAAATGGAAATTCCTTAATATTAAGGACCTATTTTAATAAAAAAATATTATTTGTGCCTAGTCATCAAAAAAATTTCTTTTACATTTTCTTTTCTTCCGTCAAGTCATCTAAAGATATTATTTTCTTTTCCAATTACTTTTCTCTATTTTTTTGTTTATTATCAGATATAAATATTTTATTTTCTCTTTTTTTTTTTTTTTGTTCTTTTTTACGTATTTTTTTATTATTTTCTCTTTCCTCCATATTCTTTTCATCTCTTTTTTTCTTTTGATTATATCTCTTCGTTCATTCACCGAATCGCGCGAATTTATAGTCCAATTTAATCCTCTCGACGAGACGAACAAAATGATATAAAGAAATTTAGGTTTCGTTGGACGACGGAAGTGCGAGGGCGGTGGGTAGTGGCGGGCGGCGGCGGCGGGCAGTTTCCGGTCATTTTCAGTGACAACCTTGGGGTGCGTTTTATAATGTTCAACATGGATAAGCTAATTGTAAGCTCAAATTCTGAAAATAATGAATGAATTAAATCCCATAATATTTGATAAATATCCTGAGAGAGATAGCATGAGTAGGAGTCCGATTGCCCATTTTATTTTCTAAATCCCCCATTTTTTCCTTGTTATATGGAACAATATCAAACTTACATTTAATGAATTTAAAGATTTTTCTCAAAAAACACTGGAGATGGGGCAGAAACATCCCAGGAAATCATGCACGCAATCGAAATGGGTTTAGCATGATATTGTCCAATAATTTTTGTATATAATATATATTTTCTTCGTTTTCTTAATATTAATGTACATATATATTTTTTTTAATTTTTATGCAGGAGCAACATTTATAAAAGGATTCAACCGTGGACTGGGAACCATCTGCGCTGGGCAATTCTCACAGTCATTGTCTGTACCATGTAACTAACTATTGCCTTTTATTTTTTTTTTCTTTTTGTTGTCTGTAATAGTAAATAATATATAGTAATACTTGTTATATTTGATTTTATACTTTGATTCCGCGTCTGAGTACCTTTTGTAAAATAGTACTTGATAAATGCGTCCGTGTACTCGATTCTCTATTTCTGCCACATTATGCAAACTTGTTATATTGAAATTTATACTTTGGTTCAGTCTAGGTAGTACATTGTTTATAAGCCTAATACTTTATATGCACGAACCTGTACTCGATTCTCTATTTTTCAGGCATGGTTTGTAATAAAAATATATTTATATAGGAGTTTATTGGAGGAATTTCAGAATTTTAGGGAACTTTTCGTGACATGCACGTGGTATATTTTGTAATAATTAAAAATATATAGAAAAACTCTTTATATGGGAATTTATACTTTGATTCCGCGTCTGAGTATCTTGATTTTGTAAAATAGTACTTGATAAATGCATCAGTGTACTCGATTCTCTATTTCTGTCACATTATGAAAACTTGTTATATTTGAATTTATAATTTGGTTCAGTCTAGGTAGTACCTTGATTTCTAAGCCTAATACTTTATATAAATGAACCTGTACTCGATTCTCTATTTTTCAGGCATGGTCTGTAATAAAAATATATTGAAAATATATTTATATAGGAGTTTATTGGAGGAATTTCAGAATTTTAGGGAACTTTTATTGGCATGCACGTGGTATATTTTGTAATAATTAAAAATATATAGAAAAACTCTTTATATGAGAATTTATACTTTGATTCCGGCTCAGAGTACCTTGATTTTGTAAAATAGTACTTGATAAATGCGTCCGTGTACTCGATTCTCTATTCTGCCACACATTATGAAAACTTGTTATATTGGAATTTATACTTTGGTCCAGTCTAGGTAGTACCTTGATTTCTAAGCCTAATACTTCATACAAACGAACATGTACTCGATTCTCTATTTTTCAGGCATGGTATTTAATAAAAATATATTTATATAGGAGTTTATTGGAGGAATTTCAGAGTTTTAGGGAACTTTTCTTGATTGCACGTGGTATATTTCGTAATAATTAAAAATATATAGAAAAACTCTTTATATGAGAATTTATACTTTGATTCCTGCTCGGAGTACCTTGATTTTGAAAAAATAGTACTTGATAAATGCGTTCGTGTACTCAATTCTCTATTTCTGCCACATATATTATGAAAACTTGTTATATTGAAATTTATACTTAGGTCCAGTTTAGATAGTACCTTGATTTCTAAGCCTAATACTTTATAAATTAGAAACTTAATTCTCTTGATTTTGTACTCTGAATTTTGATTAGAGTACCTTGATTTTTCAATGTAGTACTTGATAACTATTTATTTGTACTTTATTACAATGTTCTAAAATTCCTTACAAGTATTTTAACGTATATCAACAGTATAATATTCTACATGAGTAATATAGTTTATTGATCGTATTATATTGCATAACGTTAACTAAAATATCAAATTGAGTGGAAAATGTACATTCGTTGAGAAATTTCTAAATATAATATGTGAAACAATCATAAGTGTTTCACATATATGTCAACTATATGATAATTAACATTATTATACATGAGTAACAAAGTATATTGATCGTATTATGTCGCATAACACTGATTAAAGTATGAAATCGAGTGAAAAATATCAATTCGATGAGGTAAATATAATGTTTGAAACAATCATAAGTGTTCCACTTGTTATAAGTCAAACATATGGCGATTAACATTATTCTACATGAGTAACAAAGTATATTGATCGTATTATGTCGCATAACGTTAAATGAGGTATGAAATCGAGTGAAAAATATAAATTTGCTGAGGAATTTCTAAATATAATGTGCAAAACAATCACAAGTGTTCCACATATATGTCAAACATATGGCAATTAACATTATTCTATGTGAATAACATAGTACATTGATTGTATTATGTCGTATAACGTTAATTAAAGTATGAAATCGAGAAATTTCCAAATATAATGTGTGAAACAATCATAAGTTTTTCACATATATATGTCAAACATATTGCATTAAGAAAAATCGTTTGTAGTAAGCTTATACAAAATATTTGTAAATATCGAAATTGAGTACAGGTTGATACGTTTAAAGTACTACACTGAGAAATCAAGATACTCAAAGACTGTCACAAAGTATAAATTTCAATATAACAAGTTTTGCTAATATGTGCCAAAGATAAAGAATCGAATACAGGGATACAGGTATCAAGTATTACGGTATGAAATCAAGGTACTCAGACCTGAAATCAAAGTATAAAATCCAAATATAACAAGTATTACTATATCTTATTTATTATTATTTCAGTTTTGGTGTTTAAAAACTTCAGAATGTTGAGAGTTGGTAGTGATATTACTCAGATTTGTAAAAGAAGAAAGCATTTTTCATTTCTCGCTCTGAGAATAGTCAAGTTGGATGGTCATCAGCACTAATGCTCTGACATCTGATGTACGGGACCAAGTTCTACAGGGTTTGGGTGTACAATTTTCATACGTATCGTATAGATACAATTTCACTGGGTTAAGGATGTATAGCAATTATAAGCTGCGTCCAGCTAATAAAACTACGACACGTGTCAAAAGTTAAGAAGGTCATTAAAGGGTACTGCACAGTACACTCTCTCTCTGGCCATACATACATCTATACGTATATTATGGCTCTGTCTGAATTCATATCAAAGCAATATATACTCATTTTAATTCTTGGAAACTGCTTTCATTTAACTGTTGGCTTACTGCTTTGGATTTAGTATAAACTAAATATGTCTCTTCTCATTCTTTTTGTTCCTTCCAATACCTAAACTACAGTGTTAACATTGTTGATGATCTGCAGTTGAATTTTCCAAGTTATAATTGCAAATAAAACAAGTTTAAACTTTCTTGATTATCTACAAACAAAAGGAATTCAAATCGGGGCTCGAGGTATGATGGACTAATTCCAATTAAACCTTTTTTTTTCGTCCATTATTTGTTTATTGGACGTCTGTGATCTTTCCTATTGTGAGATTCGTCACTAAAAATGGCCGAAAATTGCCCGCCGCCGCCTCCCGCCACCACTTGTGGCCACCTCCTGCCACCACTCGCTGCCGTCCAACAAAACATGGGTTTATTTATATCATTTTGTTTGTCTCATCGAGAGGATTAAATTGAAGTATAAATTTGTACGATTCGGTGAAAAAACGGAAAAATATAATCAAAAGAAAAAAAAAATGAAAAAAATCTTGAAGAAAGAGAAAGTAATATAAAATTAAAGTAAAAAAAATAAAAAATAAAATATTTCTATCTCATAACTTATCAGAAAAGAAAAGAGAAGAAAAGAAAATGGAAAAGGAAAAAAATTATTTGGCAATGACTTCGCAGATTTAATATTTTTTTACTAAAATAGGTCCTTAATACTGTGATTTTTTCATTCCAGGGACTATTGCATATAACTTTCAAAAATAGGTCCTTATTTCTATATGAAAAAAAAATTGGGCCATCTGTCTAGTTTTCTTTTTTGAATTTTGGATTTTAGACACATCATAGTCGAAAATGTTTGCGGAAAGTCAAAAATGTAAAAGTTATAAGATATATGAGGTAGAAATGTTTTTTTAATTATTTGTGGGGTCACATAATTACGTATATTTTTTAGAATATAAGTTTAATTAAATTTTATTATTACCTTAATATTATAAAATAAATAAATAGTTAGTTTTTTTTAGAAAAAATCTCTAAATACACGTGTTTCATTTCCATTTTACGGTGGAAAAATTATATTTAATTTCAATGTGAATAAATTTATTAAGTTATTACATATAAATATTAATATTGCCATAATATAAAGAAAATTTCAATAATGAAATGAATATTATTGTTAATTAATAATGAAATAATAATAAATTATTCAACAAAAAAATAATACCAAGTATACAAGAGATTCCAATAATTATTTATATGTTATATTATTAAATATTTTCTATATTTTAATTATTATTTCAATGTTTTTATATTGATTGTGTGCGTCATTTAAAAAAAAAACTATATATATATAAATATATATATATATATATATATATATATTATATTCCCTCTATTACAAATACAAAATCATATCATATTACTATTTTTATATATTTAAAATGAGTTTTTTCATATATATAGAGTATAATCATTTTATAAAAAAAATTATTTTGGTGTGTGTTTCAAATTATGAGTTAATTATTTATATATATTATTAATAATTATATAAGAAAATATGATTCAATTTATTTAATAATATATATTTTATAAATAGATTTTCTAGTGCAACGTAGAGAATATATATTAATTTATAAATTTTTTTATTAAAAATTATAATAAATATTAATATATTAAATTTATAATTATAAATTAATTTTCGGATGTTAGTCCGGGTTAAAAGCTAGTATACATGAATTGCTAAAGGCCAAATTAAATAGGCTGGATCGGATCTGGTCTATAAAACACGACAAGTCTGAATATTTGATTCCTTCACCTTTCATGACAGCAAATATCTTCTATTCTACAGGCATAGGCGGAGCCACATACGGTCGCCCCCCCTTTCCCCTTCCCTCCCCCCGCAAAAAAAATTCTTTTTTTTTTTTTATCATTATTATAGATAAAATTTTGGATATTTATATTTTGCCCCTCAGATTTTTATAATTTGCCTCCCTAATTTATCTATATTACACTTATTTTTTTGGGTAATCAGATTTGAGAGACAAAACTCTTTAAAAAAACATGACATTCATCTAAATTGGTAGGTTTTATATAGGAAAAATATTATTTTTAGTCCTTATATATACTAATTTCAACTTTAAAATCTATTATTTATGGACTATACATTTAGTCTTGAAAAAATTTTTGGCCCTCGGAACAAAAATCCTGGCTCCGCCTACAGCTCCACAAATTCTCAGTTATTAACAGATAACTTATTTTAATTATGAAATGAACTAGTAAATTTGGGGTACATTTATCATGCACATATGAAAATTTATTAGTTCCTTAAAATAGGGGGAATTAACGGGATCAAAGAAAGATAAAGTGAAATAATATTTGAAGGAAAAAGACAATGATTGAGGATAGGCCCACGCGCATGTGCTACTGGTCGTTGCTTTTAATACGCATCGACTATATATTTATAACATAAACATATATTTGATATGAAATATGAATATTGTGATTCGATATAATATGATATGAATATGGTGAGACAGATTTTTTTAATATTTTATAATAAAAAAACATATCGGATATAACACAATACGATTTAATAAGATTTTTAAGAGTGTTCGTGTATTATAGTATATTTGAGATACATTCACATATTCTAAAATTTGACCTAATTAGATAAATATAGTTTAGATTTGAAAAATTATATAAATATACCATGTCAAAGAAATTTTATAAGTGGCTTAACTAATTAGACATATTTGGGGCATTATGTTCAATAAAACTTACTTTTATGTTTCTATTTTAACAGAAAAATTAATAATATCATGTGAAAATGCTACATTTGTAACATGTAAGGACTAAGGACTCTCTAACTTCAATCAAAATTAAGGATATATTTCTTTAATTTACTTCAACGTCTATTGTGTTTTCCTTTTTGGCTTTTTGTAAAGAATTTAATTAATAATAAAGCTGAAAAATGTAATAATAAAAAGAAATATTAATAATTATTAAAGCTAGCCTAGCTCACAACTTTCTTGGATCCACTAGATAACCGTTATTGGAGCATTAACGCTTTAGCCTTTAAGAAAGAAGAACATTAAAACCCCAACTCCCCATTGGCCAGAACTCAGTCAAAAAGCTTCTGTAATAACAAAAAAGCGCCACCACACCAAATCCGCCATGTCCAGCTCAGCCCTTATCCTCCACCTAATCGCCGCCGTGCTTTTCCTTCTCCTCTCCTCCTCCGCCGCCACCGACCACATTGTCGGCGCCAACAAGGGCTGGAACCCCGGCATCAACTACACACTCTGGGCCAACAACCACACTTTCTACGTCGACGACTTCATATGTAATATATCATTTCCACACCATATGACAGCACCAACATAACAAATTTTGTTCTTTTTAGCAATATTTGATGTTTTTTGTCTTAATATTTAGCTTTTAGGTACCAGAAAACACAGTACAATGTGTTCGAGGTTAACAAGACGGGGTACGATAACTGCACGATGGATGGAGTCGCCGGAAATTGGACAAGTGGAAAAGATTTCATTCTACTAAAAGAGGCTAAGAGATATTACTTCATTTGTGGTACCGGTGGCTGCTTTAATGGCATGAAGGTCTCTGTCTTGGTTCACCCACTCCCTTCGCCGCCGAAGTCCGCCATGTCAGCGGAGCATTCTTCCAAGGATTCTTCTGCACCGACGGCGGTTCACGGCAGAGGTCGGGCAGTTCTTGGAGTGCTATTGAGTGTGGCTCTGTCGGTTTGGCTTGGATCTGGGTGGATCTAGTCGTACTAGTGCGTGTGTGTGAAATTTTGGATAAGGGTTCTTTTTTTATTATTTTCTCGTTTTTTGGCCTTTTTTTATTTATTTCTCATTGTTTTATTTACTTTTCATTTTTCAGAAATGTAACTTTTCTTTTCTTTTTTTTTTGTAGAAACTTTTTCGAAATGTACCTTATGTTATAACATTGGCAAGTGCAATTTCGACTTCTTGACTTAATTTTGACTATTTGTGTTTATTTTAGTGCAACACAATTACACAAGGCTTTTATATAGTCGTCGCATTTCATATTAGCTATTTATGTGTGATATATATTTGAATATCTTATTTATTTTATTGGTAAAATTATAACGGCGATACAAATATAGTACGATAAAAATACGATAATGACGAGTTTTTTGGAATACTTAACACTTGATAAATGTTCAATATAATAATCCGAAACAATACAATATTATATTGTTACTTTTTTAGAAATACCCGTGCATGATACTATCATATTAGTGGCTATTGATAATACAAATTTGTAAATATTTGGTATTAAAATTATAGTAATTAGGATCTAAGTCAGCTTGCATTATCTGTGATCTTTTTTCCCCTACAATTGCATTATTAATGAAATTATTGATTGATTTTGCAAAAAAGCAGAAGTAGCATCAAGGCTAAAAGTGATGGCGGCATTAAAAGTTGCAACTTAACAAGAAAAAAAGAACATTGTAATAGCAACCAACAACAAAGCTGAAATTTGGGCTTTTAAGAAAAGCTATACCCTCAGGCCCAGCAAGAAAAGTTCTTATATATATGCAGATAAACTTCCTGATCAACCATAAAAAGAAAAAGATAAAGAACAAAGTATTCTATGGTATAACTTGAGACTCATCCATCCTTAATCAAATTCGAATCGATTTGAATCTTGAATTTAGATATGAAATAATTTTAATTTAAAATTTTTAGTCAACTATCTCACATGAAAACTAATCACTATTATCCACGCTATGTTTCATGCCCATTTTTTAAGTAGAAAAATATTGCACATAGAAAAATAAGAGCCACTATCACACAAATGAGATTTTTTCCGATCTTATATTGAGAACAACGTTTTTTATTGAATGAATTGATAAATCGCATCGAGTCAATTAACAAAAAGGTCAAACGAAGAATATCTGTTTGCTAAGATTAATAAAAATTAATACAGCTGGCTAATAACATTACTATGTATAGCAACAATGGAGCTATATATAAGTGAGAGTGTGCACGTGTACCCTTTGACTTTAAAAATTATTCTATATATGTAGTGTATTTTTTTTTGAAATTATTTTATAATATCTAATGTATTTTTTATTCAATAATTCTCCTAAACTCTCGCTCTTTAGGTCATATATACCTCACATCTTAAAATTCTGACTCCGCCGCTGGCCCACTGCATAGGTAAGTTGACATGGTCGTCTTGCATTTATAAGGGTTGGTCTCAAACTCTCATCCCATTTATTGCAGCGGTGTATTGGCGATTGCTCACATCAAAGTACAAAATTTCGTGCCTCAAAGTCTCTGACTCTACCCAATGATAACGACATTCTCAAGAGGTATTTACATTATCATGAATTTTAATTAGAAAAAGAATAAAAGTTATATAGATTTCTTGTTTCCAGTTGAATTGATAAATTTAGAAATTTGACCTTTGGTCTAATTACATTTAGAACTCCTATACTACATAAAATTATACCTTTATCTAATATATTTTGATTCGGTTTTACAAATTGCTTTTTCTATCAGTTTTAGTTAGGGTTTTTGTTGTTTTGCGTCAGCATATGGAATACAACTACCTAATTACTATACGGAATACTTAATTTTGTGCAGGTCGGATTTAGTAGATTTTGTGTGATGGAAATATTCAAGGATAAAATGAGATTTTGCACCTTTCATAGACTTTTTTAGGCACCCAAAATCTATAAAATTTGATCCAGAAAAATGAAATACAAAAGTGGAAAAAAATGATATGATCCAATGATTGTGATGTTTTCCTAACTTTACAATGTTTATTTTAAAAATAACTTTTAATCAGTGGAGGACAAAAGAGTAAAAAACACACGAAAGTTTTACTTTTTTCTACTCATATTTCAGATGATGTACATATTCCAATAAAAACAAAATATTCTCCATTAAATGCTCTACTGGTTTGTTAGGTCCTAAGCATGAAAAGAGACAAAATTTGTTCCCAAATAGTCAAGAAGCATGCATAGACAAATATTAATATTTAGGTGAACCACACCAGATTTTACTACATGGCTTTTAATTAAGATGTTGGGGTGGACCATTTTTGTAATTAATATCTCTAACAACTTGTCTGAAACTGAAGTAGAACTTACTTCAATTATCTTGCAAATTTTCTTGTCCTTTTGATGCTGATCAGTTTCCAGCTCCATCCATGACTTCTAAGACAATCTAGAGAATTTTGTTTCCTAAGACTTGCAAGATTGACAAACTTGACTTATAAAAGACTTTTGTCAATTAAAACTCCTAACATAGTTACATTAGTATTGGAGTTGGGTATATTCTCACGTAGGTAGAATCGACCGATGATGTAATAAAGTGAAAAGCTGATAAGCTGACACTTGTCAAATTCCAATCTAGTAATCAAAAAGAGACAATAATCAAACCACTAATCACACAAATTTACATTAAAAACCACACTAAAATGGCAAAATCATTACAATTCTCCATCACATTGTACAAAAAAGCCCAAGAATCTAACCTAAACTACTCTTCTGTTTTCTTCTTGATCTACTAAAAAGCTTTGATGGAGGCGAAGGGGAAAACTCGAACGGAACGGATGGAAGTTCCATTTCGCCTTTCAATATCTTAACAACATCGCTGATATCCGGTCTAAATTCCGGCATCTTCTGCAAGCACGAAAGCGCCAAATTAATACACAAACTTGCTTGTTCCCTGTTATAATCCTCCTTCAATCTTTCATCAACAAGCTCCAAAATGTTCCCATTATGAGCTAAGCTTCTACACCAGCTTATCAAGTTAGCTTTCTCGAGCTTCATGGGCGAAGAAAGAACATGCAACGGCCTTCTACCGGAAACAATAACAAGAACCAATACACCAAAGCTGTAAATATCAGCTTTTTCCATTAGATAACCGAATCCTCCGTATTCAGGTGCGACATAACACAGTGTACCTCTCATGCTAGTGGTGCTACTTAGCTCCCGACTAAAGAGATCACCGCTCCACATATCACTCCCCATTGAATGAGATTTTTTCTTCTTCCTACAACCTTTTCTAAAGCTAAACTCCACTTCTTGGTCATCTAAATCTTCCTTTTCTTGACCGGATTTCCTCCTTTTTCTCCTAAACTCAAAGATTTTCCCCAAACCAAAATGAGGGACTTTTTTTAACCGTTCCTTATTCCATAATTTAACCCCCTTCGCCTTTTTACTACTTTTCTTGGTCATTTCATCGAGGTGTTCTTCTTTCCACCATTCGTGCATCTTCCTATGCTTCTTAGCACGCACTTTCCACCTCTTTGAATCTTCTTTATTCTCAAGGGCTCCATTAAGACACAATGATGAGTCGAACCCATTTTCTTGAACAGGGTGATTCTCATTCACTTCTTCTCTTTCCTCGCATTTATCCAAACGGGTTGGATTATCCGAGCCCATTTTCTTGTTGGTCGGACCCTTTTCTTCGTCCCAATCCGGATTAGAAGACGGGCAAATTTGACTTCCAATCCACTCCATCACGTAATCTTTACTACACAATTCACCACTTCCATCTTGCCTCCACCACCAATCTTTCCCCCATTGTTTAGCAGCTTCGCTTTTCTCATCATCTCCAACCGGAGTGGAAATATTCGAGCTCAACTCCTTACTATGATCCAAACTACTCAACTCATCCTCATAAGGCACAAATTTTTTCCACATCTCCCCACTATTTTCATTAGCCAACAATTCTTTCCCCTTCGAATTGCTAACTTTATCCCCCTCAGAATTAAAGTTAAAATTCAGAGAATCAATTTTTAATCCCATCACATTTCGGTTAACTCTACAACTATTCTTGGAAGATGACGAAGCTTGCAAAGCTAAAGCAAAATCCACCTCATCATTCTCCTGGCCCTCCACCGGAGTCCCAATTGGTGGAGTACTCTCATTCTCTCCACAGCCACCGCCACCACCTCCTCCACCGGAATTCAAGTTTCCGGAAAGTTCTTGACTTTTCCAGAGCTCCTGGCTAAACATATCAACCCCAATTTCACCCTCAACCTTCAATCTCGACAGCCCGAAATCCGAAAGCTTGGCATTAAACTCAGAATCAAGCAACACATTGCTTGGCTTAACATCACCATGAATCACAGCTGGGTCACAATCAATGTGCAAGAAAGCTAAAGCCTTTGCAACATCAAGGATTATATCAAATCTCCTACCCCAATTCAACCTCAAATTATTATTATTACTATTATCATTATTACAACTCCCATTATTCGATTCGAAAAATAAAGATTCTTGCAAGCTCTTATTAGGCATGTATTCATACACCACAAGCCTTCTACCTTTCTCCACACAAAAACCCAGTAAATTAACAATAAAGGGCGAGGGTTTAAGCCCACCAAGAACCTTCAACTCATTTTGAAATTCCTGTTCACACTGCAACGAAGCTGAGTCGAGAAGTTTTACCGCCACCAATTTACCGTCTTTGAGAATGCCTCTGAAAACAGTGCCGGAGCCACCTTTGCCGATCGAATTTGAGGCGCCGAAATTGTTCGTGGCATTCTTGAGCTCCTTGTAGGAAAACCTCTGAAGCTTGTTCAATGGCGAGGGGGCGTCAAAGGGGCTCGTGCGCGACCTGCGGACTAAAGAGTAATAAAGATAGTAGAGAAAATAGAGAATGGCAGAGAGAATTATGAGTGATGCAGATATTGTTACTGCAAGGAAAATTATGCTTGTTTTAGGCCTGGGATTTGGTGGGAAAGGCTGTCTTGAAGCCATTTTTTTGCTTCTTGTGGTTTGTTGAAATGGACCAGATGGTGGAGAGAAAAAAAAAAAAAGGTGGTGAAAATGTGTGTTTTATTCTTTCTTTGTTATGTTCCTCAGTTTCTTGGGGGTGGGGTGGAGAATGCAGATACCTTTTATACATTTAATTTCAATTTCATATATATTCAATTTCAAAATACAACCGGTGGCTCCAATTTAGTAGTTTGCCGTTATACTAATTTATTTAAATGTATCGTATTTGAATATCTGAGAACGTAGCCGTCATTAGTATAGAGAGTTTATATATTAGTGGTGGTCATATAAATGGATTTTAGAAAGAAAAAAAAGTTATAAATATATATATTAAGATGTGGTTGCAAAACTTTTACTTTTGAAGAAGTTAAAATATAAATTAAAAGGACTTAGGAAAAATTTATGTGATACTTTGTCTTAAATGGGGTAGTACAATTTGGAGTAGTATATTTGTGGGGATTTTTTTTTATTTAATTTTTGATAGTTTAATTGGATTGAGTTGAAATATTGGAGATGATGATGATTCAAGAAAAGAGGAGGAGGGGACCCAAAGAGCTTTTGACTAAACAGAGCATTTTTTGCAGGTCTGAAGGAAGAAATTTGGAGGGGAATTTTGAGGTGGTGTTGGTAGTTAATGGGTTACAGTAATGATATTGTACTTCAATTTCTTTGTTTTTTTTTTTTTACTCAGTTTCTCCGACTCGAGTACTATAGTGATTCAATTGAAAATATTTTTTTCAATTCAATTATTTTATACATAATTTAGGTTTTGAACCATAAATCTTGTTTACGAGCATCTCATCCCAAATTACAATAAAAGTTGGCATAAAAGAATGATATGTTCCTGATATTAATCGTATGTTAATAAAATCGCGTTTTTTTAATCTAAGATTTTGGGGAGTGGTTATTAATTATTGTCTAATTTATATTAAAAATAGTAAATTCTCTTGATTTGTTCATAGTTTTTTTTTTTAAATAATTAGTGATAACATTTATTAATGTGTTGACGAAAAAAGCTTCTATTAATCAGTCAACTATAGCGATAGTTACTTTGAGATGGAAACAATAGACACATTAACACACACACACAAACAAATGTAGAAAATTCATTTAAATCAATTGTAGAAGAACATGTCCAATGGAACTACCAAGACACAATTTTGAAAAGATATACATAAATATTTAAAACTTTTTTCCTTTAATTTTATCCATATGTTGATAGTGCTCACAACTACTTTTTTAAAATTCTTTGTTGGAGAAATTTGATTGCTCATCTTTTATTTTGTCTCTTCATTATTACTATTTATTTTTTAGCAAAAAGTGGCCAAAAAGAAAAGAGATGTAATAAAGTCATGATTCATCATTCCACTACATAGATTCAAGAAAAAAAAGAAAAGAAAAAGGAAAACCCAATCATTCAGAGAACAAAGTAAGGTTTTGAAAGTTTATATCTAATATTTTTTATTTTTCACTAATTACAATTTAGTCTCTCTGTATTCAAAAATTATAAAAAATATCCCTAATATAAGTCATTTAGTTACAAAAAACTCCTAAATTATATAACATAAAGCTAAAAAAATGCAAATAATCAGTCTATTTCTAAGAACTTTTTTGCATATAAGTGAAATATCATAGTTTTTATTTATTTAAGGATATCATCTCTCTCACGTACGATTTCAAATTTCTAACTATTTATAAGACAAAGTTTTTTTTTTCTTTTCAATTTCTACTTGTTAAATAGTACAATTACATAAAGTTATCTTTCTTCCCAACTTGTAAAAAGGGTCATGCTTAAAAGTTGATAACTAAGAAATTACCCAAATTGTGTCAAATGCATCAAACATTATGATTGCTAATCTATTTAAATCCCCAATGTCATCATATTATTTTGGCTATGTTTTTAACCACAGACAATTTTGCATGCACCAAATCAAACACTCATTTCCAAATTTCAAAACAGTAAAACCAATCACTTTTAAGTTAAGAGAATTTATTTATAGTAAGTAAAATTGATTTTTCAATAAAAATATAAAATATAATACCATATTTAGATGGTCAAAACATAAAATTCTAAAATCTCATTTAATAACATATAACATAAATTCAAATGGTAAAAGTACTTTTGTAATTCAAAGGTAGAAACCTGTGATACATGAATACAAATACGACACGATATTATAGAAATTTTTAGAAGTGTTCGTCGAGAATAGTTGAAAACAAATGGATGGTATATGCAGGTGGCCCCAATTTCATCAGCATGAGAAAAGGGGAATATTTGAGCGTGGGGCAATAGGATTCTATAATGTTTTTGCTGTTCTTGTAACTTTTTTTAACTTTTTCATGATAAATCACTTTCTGGTAAAAAAAATATTCACTAATTTAACCACGCTTGTTCAATTTCAGCTTTTTTCTTCTCCTTTGATTTGTGTGTTGTACAGCTAAGAATTTACATGCAATAAGCTTTTTGATTTGTAATTTCTCTTCAAAATTTTGATTCCCTAGTTGCCTGGACTAGTTGCAATGTGAGTTAAAACCAATCAATCCATAAATTTATAATAATCTAATTTGTTTGAAAATTTTTGGACTTGTAAAGTACAAGCTGCCCACTTCCCTTTGGTGAGATAGGTGTACTCGGATCAAAGCCCAATTAGCTTTTTTCTTGGGCCACATTGGACTGAAGTTGGGCCCAATGATACAAACCAAATCAAAACTTCTCGTGTGGACTCGTTAGAGGCCCAATGAAGACTTTAACAGGGAAACTAGCACATCCATTAGGGTGGAAAACGGATCGAATCGGATTTGGATCAAAATACGCATGCCTACTCTTTATTCAATAATAACAAAAAATAATTGAATTCTCATATGGACTTTGAATTATGAAATATGGATACGACAACCCATATATATATATATATTTTATACTAAAAAAATATTCAATATACATAATATGACATAATAAATTTTTTTGAAATGTTATTAGGACTAGACGGCGAGGATAGGTACAAAGCCCAAAGTTAACACGTTGCTAGATTCTCAATAACTATGATTAAGAAAGTATTAGCACATTAATTAACTAAATTAGGGTTAATAATATGTAATGTTCTTTCATTGTTTGGGATTAGTTCTTTGGCCGAAAGAGCAAGTAAGAAACTTTTATTCCAGAAAGTTTCGTTCCTAATTAAGTAGGGGACCAGAAACAGATTGATGTAATGAGGGCACGTTAATTATTCTTTTAAAATTAAAAAACTTAACTGAATCTTCTAGTAGAATTGTATTTAATTCAATATTGTATAGAAAATTCCACTAATTAATATTAAATTATTAGTTTATTTATAAATAATCTAATTATTAGCTGTTGTTTTTTGGGTAACTATACTGGTAATATGGCTACTTCTCCTAGTTATTGCATGCCTGAATGTCCGCGTGCAACTCCTTTTTAGGTAGCAGTGATGACATATACAATTAAGGGCGAATTACATATATGATCCATAATGTTTGTCATATTTACATTTAAGTATTTGAATTGGTTTATATTTGTTCAAATTTAATGTAAATGTAGATTTCTACATGTAATTGATACCCAAAATCATTTAATTTAACTTAATTATTTTGTAAATTTAGGTCTCACTTCTGATTTAGAAGCTAATAATATTGACCAATTTATGTAATAAACGCATCGAAGTAGTCCTAAATATAAATTTGACAAACATCATGTAACCTAATGTTATTTGCTCTATAAGTAATATGCCAAGAAAATGAAAATGACAAGAAGTTAATCTAGTTTTTGCTTAATTAACTAATTTATAGTACTGTAAGATTTATCTTTTAAGGATCTCTTTTGTCCTCAAAAACATCTTACTTAAAGTAATGAGGGGGACCATCCATTATCCATAGACTTTAATAATTTTTCAATAAAAATAAATAACTAATATACCCATTATTCAGATATTTCCCCCGAAAATGTATATCAAAATAATAGTACCAGATTAACATATCATAGAGTTTTATGTATTTTCTTCACATAATCGATCCATGGGGAAAATTAGAGATATATATTTTATGTCATTATCTTAGATTGTGTTATGTTCGAGATGTTGCATTTGGATAATTAATTTCTCTACAATAATGACTTGAAAATTGTACAATTAATGACTAATTAATTAAAGATACAAAGTATCTTGTACGTACACTTGGTATGAATTCTTTTTGAAACCCTAGAAAAGAGAAAAAAGAAACTAAAATTGAAATCATAATTCTTTTAAACTTATAACGGGGTTATAGATCTCGTGGATCAACAAATATGACTGGAGAATGTATTGGAGATTTATACCAATGATCATTTGAATAATTGGTTGTAATTTCTCCAAGTTTCTTTATGCACCAAATATCCTCATCCCACGAAAATTTCTTCCAATGTGGAATTGCATGTCTCACAGGGTCCATCTGCCCAACTTCCGCCACCACAACCCTACAATCCGCATCATCTCTCCCCATATTATGCGCAAAATTACATAGTGCTTTCATCAGTCGGTATTTGTTTTTTCCTTCCATGTGAAGTCCGTACAAAAAGTAAAATCCAAAATTCTTCAAGAAATTAGGAATTGATGGGATTTTTAACCACGGGAACATGGCATCAAAAACCCTAGTTCCTAAGCAAGCAGCACGTGAAAAGACGGAAATACCCTTCACCTGTAACCTAAAAACTTCCTTAGTGTTCCAAATGGTAAGTATGGCATAAGAAGATGGTAAGCACCCACTATTAGGGTTCCAATTTTGAAGGGCTTTCTTTGGTAATGCCATGAAAGTGCCCAAATTGAGCTTGTTGTATAATAAATTATCGATATCTTTAGGGAAAAACTCCGAGCTAGAAAATATGCGACGGTATATTGTAGCAACTAGTTGTGGGGGTAGACGAACAACGGCAATATCTGAGGGTAATGGCTTGTAGTGAAGATGAACGGGTTGTACCAAAACTGTGGGAGTTCTAAACTTTACATAATTGAATTTCTGAGTGAACAAATTTAAAGAAGGTTTATTGCTGCATTCTGTGGCCATGTATGCATATTTTGCACCCTTTTTTCTACTCCATTCTTCTAATTCTTGGACGAGTTTAGTTGCAATCCCAAGCCTCCTGCATGCATGGAATTTAAACACTTCATTAGATTTAGGCTATTAGGGTTTATTTGCATAATGGCTGGGAATAACATTACAAGAAAATAACCAAATACTGATAAAAAAAACCAAACAAATTTTCCAAAAGTTGGTCGGAATTTCACGTTTCGGACCACATTCGGACCAACAGGAGTAGAGAGGTTGACAGACCTGTGAGTGGATGAAACCCTTAATCCAAGAATATAAGCCAACTTTTCATAAACTGGAAATTGATTGCTTGATGTTCTCTTTCCACTTGTCACTGTTTTAATACAACCTCTAATAACTCCAACAATTTCTCCTCCATTTCCAAACTCGGCAACCTATTAGTTTATCACATGTGTCATTTAAATAAATTAGATAAAATTCAAAAAATACGTAAATTAAATTAGAAAAAAGGATAATCACTGTCCTAATCAAACATGATATAAAAGAATCTAAATTAGACAGTAATAAAAATTAAATATATACAAGAGACTGCATGAAATTAATAAAACGTATAAGTAACGTGTCCCAAACAAGAAAGAAACAAGTCAAATTATTTATATATATTCAGATATGTTTCCTATGATAATTCAGTTCTGGCATGAATTCTCTAGTCAGCAAATAATACAAGCTGCCAGATCGATTGGTCAAAGTTTATATTAGGGAAAAATTATGATACTAAAATTGATAATATCCCGTTATACAATATACTAAACTATATACTACTATTTCTTAGAATTTGGAGTTCTAAGTTATTCAAAAAATGATAATATGTATTTACAGTACTATATATATTTATAATATAACAACTTTTTACCATCATAATGTGTGTAGTGAAATTGCGGACTCTAGCAACAGGGTCACCCATGAGGTCAGTGACAAGGGTCAGCTTTCCCGGTTGCCCCACCTCGCACCGCAGTTCCAGCTCCTCCACAGCCGCCTTGTCGCGGCCTTCATTGTACTCTCTCACCACCACGGCCGCGGGCGGTAAATAAGCCTCAGCTGCTATTTTCTTGATCGGCATATATATTTGGAAGATACAAAAAGATAAGAGTGGAGAAGATATAATGATATATGTATTTGTCAACTATTAAAGCTTCTGACGGTTTTATGTTCATTAACTTCCATATCCAAACAACCATATATATAGCCAAATTATTGCTGACGTGGCATTTTTTTTTTCTTTTTTGGGCCATGAAATCATGTCGACTCTATGGTATATATGTATTTTAAGGTATAATCAACTTTGTGTTAGATTCACAATAATATCTTGTGAGGTTGATATCTTTCGATCGAGCATCAATTGATTCGTTAATAATCCAATTTTAATTAGTAATTAAGCAATATATATATTTATCACATCAGATATATGAGATATGAGCCACGTCACTATATATTTAATTAGATTATGTGGTGCTTTTGGTAATTTAAATAAAGTTAATCACCCCTTTACGTTGTTAACCTACTCAAGTACTTGACTAATTTTCGAATTTAATAATTGAGCATAAGATATAGGTATAAAACTACCAACATTTGGAGGTTGAAAATATAATTAAGACAACTATAGGAAACGGCGGAGCCAGAATCCTAAGGTTAGAAGTGCATCTAATTTAAAGTGTGCATTACAAAATACTTAAGGGATCACCGAGTAAAAACCACACTATATACTATGAAATAATTAATTTAGAAAATACACTATATATATGAATGAAATAATTTTAAAGTGTTCAAGCTGCTAGAGATATATATGCATCATCATCAAATACTTAAATATCTTAACGCACTCCCTCTAGTGTATCGGACTTAAATATATGCGTGTAGTCGGACTTCTTTATGTCTGATATTGCACGTGAAAATTTTATTTTTATTAAATGGGTGCCCATGAGAAATTGAATACAAGATCTCTTTGGCTGGATTCCAATACTATATAAGAATGACAAGCTCATCTAATTCTAATGCACGAATATTTCTAATTAAAAAATTATTATATTATGGCATATCGTATCGTATCAAATATTCATATAGAACACCCCTGGTCATAAATATTTCTAACACATAACGTTGCCTTCCTATTTCTTTTTCATTATATAATATAGTTAAAGTGACTATTATTGACCAAATATTGTTGAAATTATTACCGGTGAAGCTGTTGCGAGATCGTCATGGGATGTGTTTATGGTTGTGGCGGCGCATATAGAACCTTGAATAATTTAACTTCATTGATTTGCCTTTCTTATATAATTTGCCGCAAAATACATGTGCACTTTGGTCCACATATTTTTATTTTTATTATTTTTAGTATAGAAAGATTAACTACTTTTTCCTTCCAGTCCCCTATTGGCTCTTTTAATTGAAAGTGATCATTGCATTATAAAGTCGAATAGAGGCTAGCTTTAATTGTGAGAGGGGTATTAAGTATCGTGAATGTTGTTATAGATTCGTTCCAAAGTCTTAATAATTTATTATAAGATACATTTAGAATACTAGTTACAAGAATAGGCATATTGAATTTAAAATGAAGTAAAAAAGAAATTCTACTTTGCATCTTATAAGAAGATTTTGATTCTCTTATCACATGTCTTAAAGTGATCATTGCATGTATATTTGTTTGATATATGTTTTAAAACGAATATCTATTATGGGAGTACTAAAATTAACTTTTTATAACAATTTTAACCATCAGAAATTTGTCAAACTTATAATCTATAATGTATAAATACTTCTAAAAATCTTATTAATTATTATACCATGTCATATCATGTTCGATATCGTATTCAACACTTCTCTACGGCAAAATAACTCCAGTTTGTGTTCTTGACGCTTCTGCTACTAATTTCAAGCCACAAGTTAGAGGTTCTTGAAGATTTCCAGCTCAAATTTTACATTTCAAATACCCTATATATGGAACACGAACACAGACATGACTACACGGATAGAACAACACGAATAAAGAGAATTGACATGCTTAACTCCACAAATTGCATATCATAATAAAGGGTTTCCACAAGTATATAGTAGGATTAAATAAATAGCTAAGATCTGATCAATTATTAGGTGGGGTTGGTGAGAATTATGCACATTGGTGAACAAGTGGATGAAGTTTGATCTTGTGATCATCAGCTCATGATCTTTCAATAATTATATTGGAGCCCTTTAATTTTCTTTCTTTCTTTATTTTTTGTTTGTTAAAAAGGAATGGTAATGACACAATATGCATGTAGACACGTTTCGAAGGGTTAGGAGATTTTTATTTAATGATCTCTAAATATGCTCTTTTTTAATGATGAAATTCTGGCAGACGTGTCTAATGTTTTTTGGGCTCAATAAAAAGGTGACTGAACCTGCTTTCTGCGCGTCAAAAGCTTCTGTAAATATTAATTAATATAAATTATTATAAGTGTTTGCAATAATTAATTGAACAATTATTTTTAATAAATATTCAACCAAATCAGCATAATTATACATTAGACACATATTCATATTCTTCGTGGATTCGAATTTGTGACCTATTTGACTATGAGGCATCTAATTGCTGATCACTAGCTAGGTTTTATATCAGTAGTTTTAAAATACTTTTAATTAATGTAAAATTTGTCTTTTTCTTCAATATAGCTAGTTATAAATAACTGCCACTCAAATTTAACAGAATCTTAATCATTTTTTTAGAACTAAGTTTTTAGATATTAATATGACTCTTCTATGCTTTTAAGCCGTGTTTCTACCAAATCTTGTAGCTTCCTTTTTTTTTTTTGTCTTTTGTTAAAAAAGATATCATATCTTTGTTAACTAATTAAACGGTCAACGTTTATAAAATCGACAGCCTCAAATGGAGGCTCGTTCCAAATAGCGCAAAAACTAACAACATTGTGACCAAGTTTCGCTAAACAATCCGCAAACGAATCCCCACTTCTACTAACTTGAGAAAACTTGACGTCTGCCCAAGAGAGTTTGAGCAGATTTTTGCAATCCTGGATCAGATTTCCCAATGAGTGGTCGATTTCTGCCAATTCTAGCAAATTAACACTCAACTTAATTCAATTCTCCAGACTCTTCTTTCTCAGGCGAGTTGTAGACCCTTGCGATTTCATGAGTCACTACACCATGGTTTCTTTCTTCTGTTACGTTATAAGTAACACATGGATAACATTTTATGTGAGAAATACAATTCAATAAAAAGAATTTAATTACGATAATTAAAAATAAAATAAAGGGAATGACAAATTTAGCGCGCGACATAGACACCGGATTTTAGTGAGACCCGACAATTCCCTAAAAAGAAAGATGTTGGCCACTAATCACTATATTTAGGTAACTTAATCTAGTAATTAATTTTTAAATTAAATAGCCAATCCCCTTTTAGAAAAGCGCCAAATCTGTCTGCCTCACAAGTGGATTAATAATAAGTGATTCCAGATATATCTTACATCAAGATTCAATTAATTAGCAATTAGCATTATTCTAAATTCAATCGAATACAATACTACACTGATATGTATATTGAGAAGTTCGCAACATTAAAGTTGTCATAAGATATAATACTATATATTAATCCGTAACTATCGTGTAATATAATTTAGTGGTTTTACGTTATACTGATTTAATAACAGAATTCTTGTTTGAGTTCCAAAATGGTAATTACCTTCCATATAGAGAATTTTATATTTTAATAATCTGTCTCATCTAAAACCCAATATAAGGTGGTTTTAGAAAAAAAAATGGAGCTACCAATTTAGGGTTTAAGACAATAGTTATTTGAAGTATGAAGAGTAATTGACATTGTGGGCCTACATTTGAAGCCCATAATATAAACTAGCCCAAATACCTATTATCAAACAGCCCGAATATTTTCTATCAAAAAAGCCCAAATTTTCAATTAAGCCCAAATCATTGAGGCCCAACTATTACATTGAAGGCAAGCACACATTATAGACACAGTGAATCCACCGCTCTAGAGTTTCCTAAAACACCGAGAAAGAAGAAGAAGAAGAAGAAGAAGAAGAAGAATGGGTATATTGGCCTGCGTAGGAGTGATATCGCCATTTCCATTTTACTATTATCTTTGGAACAACCCACAATCATGGGTTGATCTGTGTGGGAGAGAACGTGACCCCTGCAGAATCATGGCATTGGTGTCGCATTTTCTCAAGATTGTCCAATTCATATCGCTCTTTTCCGTATCCACGCTTTCATGGCC
Source organism: Verbena officinalis (assembly GCA_958496215.1). NCBI lineage: Eukaryota > Viridiplantae > Streptophyta > Magnoliopsida > Lamiales > Verbenaceae > Verbena > Verbena officinalis. Next base: position 8,612,863 of record OY292385.1, read on the forward strand.
GCCGCCTTTCTACTTCTGGCCATTGTTCTTGTTTGGGCAGTTTCTTAACTTCAGGTTTGGAACCCACTTGGATTTCAGCTCTTGTATGTGTTTTTTCCTGTGTCGGGTTTGTGCTGAAATGGATGTTTTTGAAGATTCTTATTGGGTTTTTGGATTTTTAAGCTAAAAGATTTGATTTTTCAGCTTTTAGTGTGGTTTGTGGACGTTTTTGGTGTTTATTGGAGATTGGGGTTCTGTTTCTTGGATCTGATATTGTCGTTTTAGAGATGTAGAACTTAGAATGCTGCTTGTGTGTCTGTTCATTGGTTTTAATTATTATAATAAATTGGCTATTGATGAAATATAGTTCAGGTGAAGTACTAAATCTAAATGGGCTGTGTTTTAAGTTGATAATCATTCATTCATGCCTTTATCTTTGAGCTGTTCATATGATATTTGATCATTTCATGTTACTTTTGATCTTTGGAATTTGATTGCAAGAGAAATTAAATTTGTCTGCAAAAATTATGTCATTGATAAGTTTACAAATGCAGCTTCTTATGCTTATCAACTATTTTTGATATCATTTTCATTGTTAATTAGTTTTTTGAAATCCTTGGAGAAGATGTTACTGACTTGTTCCTCTTGCTAGAAATTCATACAGAATATTCCAACACTTTCTCAAAAAGGACAAGAATTACTATCGTTGGAATCTTGTACTATATGCTGGGATAATTACCAACTACCCCATGAGGTTTGACTCGAATACAGAAAATCCCATAAAGGTTTCAGAAATTACCAACTCTCCTCTGAGGTTTTGTGGCTGACGGAAAAATTAACTGAAAAGTGAAAATAGTGAACCTCTGGGGGTAGGGGGGGAGTTGGTAATTTTTGAAACCTTAGGGGATTTTTTGTATTTGAGCCAAACCCAAGGGGTAGTTGGTAATTATCCCTTGTAAATTGTTTAGTTAGAACAATAATATGCCACACATCTATGATAAGCAACTTTTCATGACTCAGTTTGTTATTAGAATTTTGGACCAGTCAAATTCTCGCTCGTTCAAAATATGATTTGTGCAATTTGGTTATTGCAGGGTTTATCAGCTTCTAGGAGAAGCAGGAACTTACTACGGCGTGCGTTTTGGTAAGCACATTCCATGGGTGACGAAATTTCCCTTCGGAGTAATTAACGATCCTCAGTATGTAGGAAGCATTATGAGCCTCGTTGCTTGTCTTCATTGGGTTCCCTTGTTATACATTCTACTATGGGTTATAGGCTATGTTTTTATGATCAAAGTCGAGTCGAAGGAAGATCCAACTACTCGCGCAAAGCCAATCTCTTGATTCTCTAAGCAGCAAATGGTAAATTTTTCGAACTCTTTTAATTTCTTTTTTCTCGTGAACGATGAATCCAATTTGTTCATTTTGTTAGAACGTTAGTTTTGTAAGCTTAATTAATAAGAACAATCATTTCAAGAAATGAGTTCTTGGGTCTAATTTTGATTATTAGTTACATTGTTTTGTAACATGTTGTTGTAAAGCAACTCTGAAAGTGCTAAAACTCACGTGGAAAGGAAAGATAGATAGACAACTACTTGTATTTCTCTTCCCATACTTACATGTACTGATAAAGAATTATTTGTCATCCGAACTATCATGATTTTAGCAATTTACCATCTAAATTATTTTTGTTTACAAGTTGCCATCTCAAATACGCGTTTTTTGCCCTTTACCCTCTCCTGCGAAATCTTTTGGCAAAGCATGACGGTGACTAACAGTTTCGGGCAAAATATTAGTTTTTGGATGGATGTTCTGAATGGAAAATGACATTTTTTAGGAGAAGAAACTATATGTAACTTCTGGTAATGGTAGTGGAATTGAAATATCAGCGACGAGAACAAAAACGTGCCTACTTAACCTTCTTCTTATGCACAAATTTGTGAGTTTATGGCTTATTTTCTGAAAATGAACAATACCAATAAATTGAGTGATGAATGATATTTACCTATAACGGACATAACATTACCTCCAAGTAAAGAATTTTCACTTGCCACCACAAAATATCTGGAAAATGTGACTTCAAGTCATGGGAATTGGATGCATTTAGAAACTAGATAATAATAATAAAAGATTATTATTATTATTATTTTCTTTGTTTGTTGGGGGTATTTTGGTGACTTTAGCTTCTAAATTTAAAAGAAAAATTAAATAAATTATTAACTAATAAACTTTTGTCCGGAAGTGGACCTAGCATGACCATTAATACTACAGTGCTAGACTGCTAGGACATTCATATTAATGCTTTTTAAGAGTATTAGCTTTTAACCCCACGTTGCATCGAAAAATTAATTTATAATTATAAATTTAATATAATAATATTAATTATAGTTTATATATTAACAACTTAAATATATATCACAAATTTAACAGAGTTTTTTTTAATAAATTAATATATATATTCTCTACGTTGCACAGAAAAATTTATTTATAAAATATATATTATTAAATAAATTGAATCATATTTTCTTATATAATTATTAACAATACATATAAATAATTAACTCATAATTTGAAACACACACCAAAATAATTCTTTTTATAAAATAATTATACTCTATATATATGAAAAAATTTATTTTAAATATATAAAAATAGTAATATGATATGATTTTGTATTTGTAATAGAAGGAATATATATATATATATATATATATATATATATATAGTTTTTTTTAAATCACGCACACAATCAATATAAAAATATTGAAATAATTATTAAAATATAGAAAATATTTCATAATAGACCATATAAATAATTATTGGAATCTCTTGTATACTTGGTATTATTTTTTTGTTGAATAATTTATTATTATTTTATTATTAATTAACAATAATGTTCATTTCATTATTGAAATCTCCTTTATATTATGGCAATATTAATATTTATATGTAATAATTTAATAAATTTATTCACATTGAAATTAAATATAATCTTTCCACCGCAAAGTGGAAATGAAACACGTGTATTTAGAGATTTTTTCTAAAAAAAATCAACTATTTATTTCTTTTATAATATTAAGGCAATAATAAAATTTAATTAAACTTATATTTTAAAAAATATACATAATTATGTGACCCCGCAAACAATTAAAAGAAATTTTTGAAAATACAATTACATGATAGATAAAAAGAATATAAAATAAAAAAATATTAATTATAAAACTAAATAATATTTTACCCAAATATTGTTAATAAAAATAAAGATAAAATAATATATTTCATAAATCCATTAAAAAAATTATATTTAATATTTTAATTCCTATCAAATATTTTTGACAAAGTGGATTCAATTATATTTTTTTTTTGGGTGCATACATAGTGGAATCAAATGAAATTTATCTAACTAAAATAAGGAAGAAAATTTTATTATATAAGTTTTATTAAGTTTCTCATGTTCATTTTGTGGTGGCAAAGTTATATTTTATTTCAATTTAAATAGATTTATTATATTCAAAATATTAATATTTTTATATTATAAAAGAAATTTCAATAATAAAAATAATATTACCATTAATTAATAATGAAATGATAACAAATTATTTAATAAAAAATATAATACCAAGTATAATAATTAGCTCTTTTTTCGACCAAAAAGATAAAGAGATTCCAATCAATATTTATATGGTCTATTATTAAATATTTATTATAATTGTTATTTTAATATTTATATAACATTTATGATATTCCTTCTATATATATATATAAATATATATTCTCTCTATTACAAATATAAAATCAGTACTTCGTCATAAAAAATCATATTATTGTTTTTATATATTTAAAATGAGTTTTTTATATACATTATTCCTGATTATTTTATAAAATGAATTACTTTGGTGTATGTGCTTCAAATTTTGAATTAATAATTTTTAATGTATTGTTAATAAGCATATAAAAAAATATGGTTCGATTTATTTAATAATATATATTTTATAATTAAATTTTCCCGTGCAACGCAGGGGATAAAAAGCTAGTATATATGTAAGTTACAAAAATCACAATTAATGAACTTAATTATAGAAATAATCTACATGACAAAATGAACTAATTTTAACTAATCCAACTCATTAACACATAAGCACATTTCCAAAGCATCTCACTTATTCATTTTCATATATATATATATATATATATATATAATTAGCAAAATATTTAAATATAAAATTGTTTAAGTGAACCATATTAAGGACTTTAAAATTTTAAATGTAGAAAGAAAGAAAAATCAAATAAATTTAATATTAACAAAATAAATTTATATAAGTCCTAAATACTTCAAAAACTTAAATGAGAATACTTGATGATTAATCAGCATTTATTTAGTATAGAAATTAAATTTTTGGAAACCTTATTATAGGAAGAAAGATTTGTTATCCAAAACACAAGTGTAACTGTGTATTTTTTTAGGACTAATTAGATATAAAACTCTCCCAACCAATGACTACATTTTGAAAAAAACTCAAATTCGAGACCTCTAGTACAACTATCACAATGGCAAACCTCTAAACTAGGAAAGTGGGTCATATCTAAAAAGATAAGATATATCTAATGTACCATAATTTCTAATTATGATCATTAAATTGCAATTAATTTCAACCTGATAAGTAAGTTATTAATAAAATAAGGAAATAAAAAATAATAAGAAGGGAAGTCACTCACAGGTTGCCTTCCCTGAGGTGGCAAGCATTTAATGGGTAGTTCTCTGCTCAGTCCTGCGCACACAAATGCAAGCAAACCCGCTTGATTCTCTCTCTCTAGAAACATCTATTATTGGCCGCCGTTGATCAACTGCCGCAGAACAATTTGTGCTCTTAACATTGGGAACAGCGCCACCACACTCGCGACCGCCGTCCCTCTCCGTCCGGCTTCTCAAAAGCGAGATGCGTTGGCGTTTCTCTCTCTAGGGTACTATTCTCCTATTCGCATGACTACCATCCCACAATGTACTTTCCGAACCTTACTCTAAAAGCCCTAATTTACTTTACGCAATGCTCGTTCTGAAATTCGACCTTTCTACTGTGCGTCAGAAACCCTAAACTGTTGTACTCGATAATGTCTGGACCGCCGATGGCGAAATCGATGAATTTTGGTGAAGCGGAAGCTCGACCTGTGCTTGGACCTGCGGGAAATAAAGCCAGATCCGTGGAATTGCGGAAGCCGATTGTGAAGACCAAGAGTGAGAAGACACAAAAGTCCCCCGACGCCGACGAGGCCAAGGGGAAGAAGTCCCCAGCGGCATTGCAGTCGCCGGAATTGAAGACGGAGAAAATCCCGTCGCCGGTGGGTTTTAGGAGGAACTCAAGCAGCGCCGCGTCGATTCTGAGGCAGCGGCAGCCTAATTTGTCTTTGAATGCTTCTTGTTCTTCAGATGCTTCAACGGACTCTACGCACAGCAGGGCATCGACGGGGAGGATTCTCCGGCGAAGTTCGAGTATGGTGTATAGGAAGCAGCAATGCAGCCCAAGAGGCGATAGAACTGAGAAAATGGAGGCAAACGGGAAAAGTGTTGGGGTTGAGAGTGATGGTGTTGTGCTGGATGGTTCTTCGGCTAAGAAAAGGTGTGCTTGGGTGACTTCAAATACTGGTACGTTTTTTCACGTGCTTCATGGAATATTATGGATAATTGAATGATCTGTTGGATGTTCAATTGCTTTTGTGCTTGCTATGAAGGTTTGGTTTGGATGTAAAATAGGAAATGCATTACCCTCTAAATTTGGCTTCTTGGTACTGGAGGATCATAACGTATCTTCTCCTTTTGTATTTGTTGGTGGTGACATTCTTAATTTGTTTTGGTTTGCTTGAAGACGGACGATTTAGGAAGAGGAAGTACACTGATTTAGTGTATTCCCCTTTGATGATATTGCTGTCCACGTTCTGCATGAGCAGTCTTTATTCTGGATCATTGGGATTGCGAAATCCTTCGATTTCTATGTTTTATCTACCATAAAGGGCCAGCAATAAGAAAAATAGAATGACATACTGGTATTACACGCATTAACCAAGGCATGTCAATGAACATAGGAGTAATAGAATTCTGGCATATTCGCCATAAAATATAAAGAATATGAAAGCCAAGAGTTCTTTATGTACTCTCATGTCTTTCGTAAAGTATCCTTTCTAAAATCCCTTTGGTTGTTTTCAATTCAAAATAAGCCTCTACGTCGGGGACCGTGGCTTATAGTTACAATATATCTGTCACTCATATACAATAGTTACAATATGTTGTCTGAAAGTTGAGAAGATTTCTACAATGTTATATCCTTTTGTGTTTCAAAAGTAACTTTTCCGGAAACTGGGGAAATCTATTTCAATTAGTTATTGCAGCTATTTTGAATCGCTGGGATGATAAGTAGTGTATAGTAAATTGAAACACGACAAAGAAAACTCCTATGTGCCTTTCTCCATGTATTTATATCTGTTAATAATGATATATTTCTGTTTACCAGACCGACTCCTATCTCCTCATTTTCAGTTGAGATAAATTATAGGTTGTGTATGTTATGTATTTCTCGTCCTTGTATGATTATCTTCAATAAGGTAATAATAAATCCAAGAGTTTGAACCGCTTTTTTAATCCCTGGTTCTGATTGGTTTTCTTTTCCTAAAAGAGCCAGCATATGCTGCTTTCCATGACGAAGAATGGGGACTTCCTGTTCATGATGACAAGTATGTTACTCTCCATCTAATTTCACCTGTGCTATTTGAGGCTGCTTAATATTAGCAGGAAAATTCATTCTGGCATTCTCTATGTTCATTTGTCTACTTATTTACATTTTACAGGAAACTCTTTGAACTGCTTAGCTTTTCCACTGCATTGGCTGAACTTGCATGGCCTGCCATTCTTAACAAAAGGCCTATTTTCAGGTATCTTGCTATTCCTCTAGTATTATGAGTGGGAGGAAATTGGTACAACCAGTTTCATACGATTTCTCAGCTTTTTTACGAGTGTTAATTCATTGTGCCTGTGTTGGACAGAGATGTTTTCCTGGACTTTGATCCAGTTGCTGTTTCGAAATTAAATGACAAGAAAATTGCAGCTCCAGGAAGTCCTGCCAGCTCTCTTCTGTCTGAACTAAAGCTACGGGCAATTATAGAAAATGCACGTCAAATTTGTAAGGTATGAATCGAGTCAATTTGTTCTGCTGACTTATTAACTTTCTCTCTCCTATTTAATAAATTTCCAGATTACATACAAGATTTATAAAATAGCTAAGTATACTATTTTTGAAATACATTACTTTTTAAAAAATATTTACTCTCATCACTCTTTACGAGGGAAAACCTGTGTAGCCAGTAGCACTTCAGCAGGTATGAATAAGAATTGAAAGGGATCAAGGCTAACCTGATTTTTATGTGGGTGTTCGCAAACACTTTTAATTCTGGAGAAGAAGAAGTTGGAGTAATAAAAGTCGTTAACCTTGGGGGAAAAAAAAAGTAGCTTAATGTTTGGAGAAAAAAAGTCAATAAGCACTTTTACTACTCTCCAGATTCTTCCATTTATTTATGAAAGTAACCTAGAAGCTAGAAGTTGAAACTAAAAGCATCTCCATATTTGCTTATAGCTTCTAGCTTATTTCTGCTTAAAATAAGCTGAAGCAGTTTTTGAGAACACTCCCGGAGTGCTGCAAAAAAGAAAAAATTTCAAAAGGGCATGTTTTTAGAATTTGCAAACACTACCTATGTTTACTCCCGCTTCTCTGTTAGTGAATATAGAACGATTTGGAGCTCCAAATAAGGGTTTCGAAAAGTATTCATCATCATTCTGATTTTGTGTTCTTTACCTCATGTGCAGATAACAGATGAGTTTGGGTCGTTTGACAAGTACATGTGGGGTTTTGTGAACTACAAGCCTATTATTGGGAATTTCCGATACCCTCGTCAAGTTCCCATTAGGACATCAAAAGCAGATACCATAAGCAAAGATCTTGTTAGAAGAGGGTTTCGAGGAGTGGGCCCCACTGTGGTCTACTCATTTATGCAGGTGGCTGGAATTACGAATGACCATCTCGTCAATTGTTTCCGATATCAGGATTGTGTATTTGCTGGTGATTTAAGGGAGAAGAACGAGGAAATTAAGTCGAACAATGTGGAAAATCGTCCTGAAGATCTGGAAGAATTGGAATTAGGTAGAGATATTGATGATTTGAGTTTGTCCAGGTAGTAAGTAATTCTGTGGGTATTAACTTTGGTTTATCTGTAATCTACTATATGAATGCGTAGTAGTTTTCCACACTTGGATCAGCTTTTTGCTGATGGAAGTTTTTATGTACAAATTATTACACAAATTATTTTGTTCTTTTTCTTGTAGATTTGCATTATTAAATTTGCAGAAGAATCAATCACTCTTGATTCTTGCTTCAATTTGTTCACCAAATTATGAGGCCTGTGGATTTTTAAGTTATATCCCTTCCTCAGAGAGAAATTTTATCTAACGTCTTTGTAATTATCAATCTGAAATTTAATTCCCTCAAAATCGGTTCATGACTTCATTCTTTTTTCTCTTATAGATAGTTAGAATTTTACCTGAGTTTGAATCCTACGACGAGGTCCACTAGAGATTAGAAATTGTTGAAGAAGAATCTGGTGCATTATAAGGTATTTGCCTAATTCAAAAACCAATTATGATCTAAACGTGGCCTAAGTGAATTAGTCTATTACTAATTTGTGATCATACATCTCTTTGAACAATCCTGTTCATTGACAATTATATAGTTATTTGTGATGTATAAGTTTAAAATAATATTAATGTAATTTATCAAAATTTCTTACCACAAACCATGAGGACAATAAAATCAAAAAGAAAAGGAGAGGGAGAATACTAAGAATTAGCATAATATTTCTCACAATCCCAATATGGAATCTTCTTTGGCTTAACTAACTTCTTCCTATTCTCATTTCTCAACAAGAATAACCTATTCACAAGTGAAAAAAAAATCTACACTAGACAAATTTCAATGGAGTTTCCCCATCTAACTCTTGAGTGTTTTTCATGTTTTCCTCTGTCTGAACAAGACTTAAGTGTAAACTCTTCGAGTTCACTATAGACAGTCAGGATTTGATCTGTTTGTTCTTGTTACGAATACTAATCCAGAATTCATAAGAAGAAGAATCTGCACCGAAATGTTTCGACTTCAACCTTTCCGACTCTCTACATTTTCCTATTTAATCAATTTTGTTGAAGAAACTTCCCGGAAATCGCTGCTGCCAAAGCTGCTTTAAAGTTTCCGACTCTCTACATTTTCCTATTTAATCACTTTTGTTGAAGAAACTTCCCGGAAATCGCTGCTGCCAAAGCTGCTTTAAAGTTCGGATCTTTAGTTAATGTCGATGCCATTTGCTCCACAAAGTACTGTTGGAGTTCCGGTGCATCAAATTTGCCTTTTAGACTCGCTGGCTCTTCTTGATTTTGCTTCGGCTTTGTCAGATCAAGAGTGATCGTGGGCCCCGATGAGCTCAGAGAAGTCGAGCATGGCACAGTGCCAAGTGTCAAGTTCCGATTGGATCCGGGAGTTGTCTCGGTTTTCGAAGGATTAGGGTGGTTGTGCTCGCCTTCATAAGTTGCTACTACAACTGATTGATCTTCTATACTTCTTTGAACCTGAAAAATCACATCAAGAAAAATTATTTTGAGTAATACTATAAAACGTTTGTACACAAAGAACAAATTAAATATGTTGTATATGTAAAATTAGCGATTAGCGATCCCATTTCGGGGACGGAGCTAGGATTTTGTAAAGGGTAAGATTGAAAATATTAATTAAAAGGGATCCAAAATCATTAATTTTTTGGGTTTCATATAGCAAAATAAAAAAAAAGTTAAAAAATCAAACTAAAAGAAAATAAAGGGTGGGTTGCAAAAATTTGAGGGACACCGCCATTGACTATAATATGAGTTAGCTTCAAGCAATACTTGTTGAATTTTTCTTGGAAACATATTACTTTTCTTGCAATCCCTTCAATCAGAAGTAACGTAAACTGGAATTGGGATTCTTGTTGTTGAATTCTTACCTTCTTTTTGACTGGACAGGTAGGAGCAAAAGAACACTTGAAGTAAGCTCTTGGACAAGGGTTGTCTCTTGTAACCTTCTGCCCATATTTCCTCCATTGATAACCATCCTTAACTATCTGGAATTGCAAAATATAAACAGTTTTAGTACAAGAATCTCTTCAAACACATAAAGATAACACAATTAACAATTCAAGATTCGTGTTTATTACAAGGCTTGTATCGGATGCTTCTGTTCTGACATAAACCCGCGTAATCTTAGCTTTGATTTGCTCTTCCCTCGGTTTCTTCGACGAATCTTCATCACTAGAACTGCTCTCAGAAGGGCCAAGTGTAATATTTGTTCCATCAACATTGTTATTGTTGTTGTTGTTGCTGCTGTTTTCAGCTTTCCTTTTTCTCGATGATGTTTTGTTATCCACGCCAACATTCTTATTCGTATGCTCCGTTAATTGATTTCTCAGCTCAGTATAATTCTCACACATCACTGTTAGTAATTCTGTCAGCTTCTTGTTTTCAGCGCTCACCCTTTTCAGTTCTTCTATCAAAGCACCTCTCTGAGACATTAAAACAAACACGTTTCAGATTTTTTTTTTTTTTTTTTAACCTTAAAACAATTTATACTAATATTAATGATTTAAGAGCTACCCACCTCTTGTTTCACAGTTACATTTCTTCCCAAGCTAATGAAATTGCTCTCAACTTCTTGTTTCTGAAACCCAGAAAAGAAAAAAAAAAAAAGAACTAATTATTAGTATTAATTCTTCTAACAAACAAAATGTTCATCTAAACAATACAAAAGATGGATAAATTCACGTACCGGTGCAGGAGCCTCGTCGAGGAATTTGAGAGGTTTGATATTGAGATCCAATGAAGTATTCAGCAAACTAGTGAATTCCATAAAAAATTCTTTACAACTGGAGATAAGTGACGAAAAAAATGCTCCAAATATCTTAAAGATTCTGCCTTTGCTAATTAGCTAAATATATATTTGTGGGTTCGTAATGTGTATTTGCAGCTAAGTGAAAAGAGAAGATGAACTAGAGATTTTATACAGACGAGAGAACAAATACATACAAGTTGCAGGCAGGCAGGAAGCTGAGGAGGAAGATGGAGTAAGAAGATAGAATAATGGTCGTTTCAGCGTTGTTGTTTAGAAATTAGACTATATCTCAAACTTAGACACTAATTTATACTAAAAACTAATGCAATATTGAAACAGCATAGTGTGAGTTGGCAAGAAAAGTAAAGCCTTGGTCGGTCATGGACTTGAAAATTTTGTCGCTCTCAAATTATTATTTTTATTAAATATATGAAAGACACTTTTTATTAAATATTTAGTGATAAATATTACTATTATCTGACATAATATTTGATTTCAAAAACAAATTCCACGATTTTGCTATTTATCATAATCATTTTATTAGAATATTATAGGATAGAATTCTCCCAAATAGCTCGAAAAATGGAGCACTAAAAAAAAGTCTTAATTAAGGATAATATTATCTTGGAGGTTTAGTATTTGACTTCTTAAGAATTGAATTTCTTTTTTTTTTTTAAATGTTGAATATCAATAGTGAAAGAAAAAATAATGGAAAAGCGACAAAGGAAAAAAAAAGAAATAAAAGTAGAAGACCATTAAAAAGTTGGGGCATTGAAATTCTTTCCTCAAGGTCAAAGTCACGCCCACCTTTGTTAGAGGAAAAAGAAGAGAACGTACGTACATTATTACTTTATTATTATACTCACCATATTAAAGAAGTTTAACTCCAAGTTGACCATTCTATTTATCATGTCATTAATCTTTATACATTGTTTAGTGAAATAACACTTTAGTTCGGGATTTTGATATATTATAAAATAGTTTCAACTGTTAGTTTCTATTAATATTTCATTAGAGTTAGTAATTGACTTTTATTTTTTTTAGTAAAAAATAATTGGAATGGGGAACACATTTATAGGACTATTATGTTTATTTTTGGTATTTATTAGACATAATATAAGGGATTGTCCAAAAAATCCAATTTAATAATATATATACATAGTGAAAATACTAAATAGTGTATTTTTCTCCAAGTGGGGTTACTTTACGCGCATTTTCACGTTACAATCTTATTTTATGGATAACTATCAAACTCTCAACAGAGTTTGATCAATTTATTGAACGTACATCAATTAATCATCTACGCGGTTTTATTATTGTATATATGTTCCTTATACAGAAATCATAGTTTATTTATTTATTTTTTTCAAATTATTATATGAAGTTGAATTGTGATTTGTGACGTGTTGCTGAGCTTTTAATGTTTCCAAACCAAATATTCTTTAATTAAACAAATGTGTTTTGAGTTGAAAGCATGCATTTGATCGTGTAGATCTATGGGTATTGGGTGGACATGTACAATTTTTAACATATAAATTAAATATGATATAATGTGAACACCATATTATTTAAATTCTGTAAAATGTAAGAGAAACAACTTACGCATGTCCAGGCCTTTTAAATGTGCGAATAAAATATAGAAGTCTACGATTGGATCAAAATCAAAATCTTTTTTGCTATAAGAAACTTTCTTTTTGTAATTTTTTAAGTGAAAAGAACTACTTTGTAATTACAATTAGAGTAATGGTTATAAATTGTCTAATTCATTGAAAATATATAAACACACTCAAAATAATTAAAAAAAAAAAGTTCCGATCCAAAATAAAAACAAATTAGTAGTCATCATCTTGAAGTCCAAATCATGAACGCTAGGAAAAATTGTTTTAAAATTTTTTGATGCATGGATATGGACATGAGACAACGCGTACATAGTAATATGATTTTTTTTTTCTCAATATTTATCATATAAAAATGTCGAGCACAAATATCAAATATAGTATTCGATACGACACGATATTGTATGATATCTTTTTTAAGAGTCCTTAGTGAATTATAGATTAAAATTGAATGAAAAATTGAACCATGATTGAGACATACTCCATCACTCCAACAAATGATGTTCTCGAAGGATAAGTTAACCCACATGTGTGCTTGCACGTTTTCATACTCCAGATCAGTAGGACCAACTTTTTCTACGTATTTCACACGATTTACTCTTCCAAAACTTATTGACCATAATAATATATATATATAATTATAATTATTAGAAAAGTATACAAATTTTCTCTTTAGACTATAGTTTTTGACGATATCCAAATTATTTGATGGGAAAGTTGTATGAATCTTATGGAACGTAATTTGAAAGATTTCTTGACTTCTTTCGATGTGGGATAAAAATTAATACAATATGTATGATTAAAAATGTTATACACTTAATACTAACAGTATAGATAAAATAAGATAAGATAGTTTTAGAGTGGCCCATGAACCTAGATTAAACTATTTCTTATTTCATTGGAAAACTTGCAATCCCACTTGAACAAAATGAAGAATAGAAAGGCGACATTATCAAATGGGACCAAATGCAATGAACTATATATGAAAACGTGTCAAAGTTGTTGGTTAGTCCACTTGGATTAAATGATCAAATTTTTGTATGATTAGAGAAAATTTGATTGTTTTTGAGCAATTGGTTTCAATGTTCAAGTAGAAAATGGATGTTAGTTTTGGATTTTAGCATAATGAAAAAGATTAGTGACTTTGAAAATTGACATGAATTCCACGCTTAGTCTTTGAGTTCAACAACTCGTAATTTTTTCTTTGTTTTTCTCCTATTTGAGTACTTATAGTCAATTACTACTTGTTCTATGTGATTGACTCTTGTCAAAAACTGAGGTTAATAGCCACTTGGTTTTAAAAAGGTAAGAAATTGGTATTGCACCATATTTATTCCACCTCGAATCAAGATGGGACTACTAAAGTTAAACCTCTGCTTATCAATTAAAGAAGGATCGTTTTTGGTGAGTCGCTCTTTCTACAAAATGATGATGCGATCTAACGATTTTAAACTTAAAATTTCTGATTATATAAGTATCGAACTGCTACGATCAGGACATTAATATTCGATTTTATACTTTTATCTAGCTGGTTAGATTCTTTTCATGAATATTTTTACTTGTTTGTTTACTTTTACTTTATCCATCTTTCAGGTGATTAGGTATTCCTCACAAAAACAGAACCAAATATTCCTCTCTTTTTTTCATGTTTAATGACGATATTTGAGACATATAAAAGTACACGTGCAATTGTTCATTAATAGGCATGCTCTTAAATATTAATTAATTGTCTATCAATATATAATTCTTAGGAACCAGAATTTAATAATGAAAACTTTCAATACTAAATATGATTTTATACATATAATATATACTTAGTTTGTTTCGACTGTGGTCCTAAATATCTTATATTAGGTAATGTAGACACCCAATTAAGAGTGATTTTTCCAACCAAATTACTCCATACATATACAAATTAGAATTTGAACCCGGTCTACGAATAAGTTATAAAATTGAATTCACATATATGCTCTAGATTAGATTGTAAAGAATTCTAAATAAACAGAAAATAAGACCGAATTTAACACAATTATGAGCAAGTTGGTGGATGTTCCTTGAATCATCGCAACTTCAAATTGTACATGCATGCATTAATGCAATTAAGTCTACGTACGTGTATCCATATTCAGTGAATCCTTAATATTGTAATGTATAACTTCTCAAAGTCTCCATTTTTACCCAATCTTAAAAGGCAACTTCAAAATTAGCACGAATCAGATTCTAATTCCATCTAGTTTGAATTAAAGTGATCAACAACAACCAAAATAAAATGAAACTTTCGTAAAATGCAAAACAAATTTTTATTATTTTAGGTGAGGCATGAAACTAAAATAGAAAATACAAAAAAATAAAGGGTGATTATTCCTCACCTATAGTGTAATTACATATATATAGACCCTCTTACTATGAAAAAGTTTATGGCTCTCTGACTTAATTCCAGATTCCAATCACACAAAATTTACTAAATTAAATTAAAAGAAAAAACTTATTCACCCATAAAGGGGTAGTTTGGAAAACTTATTTTATAAATCAGACTAAAAACATTAGTAATCCTAATCAAAGCAAACGAAATGTGAACAATTTGTAAGATCGAGTTAAATTATAAGGGAGCTACCCGTAATTTTCTATATTACAGTTGTACAAGATATATAATTGTAATTAGACCAAATATCCGAAAATTTAAATGTAATTTCACTCTAAATTATAACTCAGTATATATATATATATATATATAAATAAAATTTGTGTATAATTATTTGATGAGGACGACCATCCAACTAACTATTCCAACTTGCACCACAACTGGCTAAGCTAGAAGCTACTTGCCATGTACACAAATTGTCAACTATGAGATCAACTACAATGCAATACAGTACCTTAATTAGTTGTCCTAATTCTTGTTCAATTATTCATTTTCAATAATGTCTATATTTTTCTTTTTTCCTAGTCAATAAGAGTACTATTGTCCACGTAGTTTGAAACGCTAGAAAAATATTAGATTCCTGCAGCTACTGATTATTTTTTTTAGTCACATGTTCACAAATTTGACACGCCTTTCTTTTATTTATATTTGGGAAAAAGAAAACCACGGAAAATATAGATTTTTTAGGAGATCTTTTTTCCACCCAATTTTTTTTCGGGCTCGAATACTTAAAAGATCATACTTATATGAATGTATTTTGAATCCTATGTTTCTGAGAACTAAGACCATTTAAAAGTAATCAGCATTACTTCAGGATTTTTATTACTCTGAAAAACTTTAATTTATTTATAAAAATAACATAAAAACTAAAAACTGAAGTCAAAATACGTGCTTTAATTTCTTAAACTTAACTAAAGTTGGGAGTGCCTAAAAAAACAAATACTCTATAAAAGCTAAAAGCTGAAGTCAAAATACGTGCTTTCTTAAAAATAATTTTGTTTGTATGATAGACCCATTATGAAGAATTAATTAAAATTGAGAAAATAGCAATAGAATTTGCCAGAATGTGATTTTCTTTTCTCTTTTGAATCATGACCTAAAATTCAATTCCATCTTACTAAAAAGACTATTTAAAAAAGGGCTTGCTTGACTAGTTGACTTTGCCCATAATCCATCTCAAATAAAAACACTAAATTTGGCCCACGAGACTTTAGAGCCACACGTCTTAGAATGTTGGCTAGCTTGTGATGCCATGCATGATATCACTGCACATAGAATTTTGATAAATTAATGTTCATAATTTAAATATAATATATATGTATAGTAATTCATAATTTATTTTTATATAGTAATTTGATAAGTTTCACAAATCGAATTTCAATTTTCACTCGACAGTTATCATAAATATTTAAATCATATTATTACTGATTATTGTATTAAATGATGGAGTCAGGATCCAAAGATCCATATGATTATTTATAGTTGTTCATCTTAATATATAATTGGGAAATTGATATTATTAATGTCATATTTTAGGATCAACAATTTAAAAAGTATGATTGGTTTTTTTCTGTAATTAATCCATACATCTGTATTTTTTCAACGTGGAAAATATAGTAATGTCTGGTCTTATTCTATTCTTGTCTTTTTTTCCGTCATTTACTTTATGTCCGTACCTCGCACGTGTTTTCATCACATGCATGCCAAGTCAGACTGTCAGGTCAAAGGTAATTAATTTTTGATATCTATTAATTATGTTTTTAGTTTTTATAGTTAAAAAATAATTATAATTGCTAAAAACTGAACAAAAAATAGAAAAAATAATTAAAAAAACCCTCTAAATGTATTTCTTTCTTCTAATTATTAGAACAACAAAACAACACTCCACTAAATACTTCATTTATAAAAACTAAAATGATTATGAACACAAAAAGTACAAAGAGTCAATAGTATTAAAAATTCTGAATTTTGTTAATTAATATCCTTTGACATAAATATTAACATTAAAATCATGTGTTTTCCAAAAAGCTAGATCGCCCAAGCGGGTTCACTCTGAGGCAGTAATCGAATGAACTATAAATAAGGAAAACTTCGATGGTTAGATTAGTATCCAAAGTACGAGCAAGCAATCCTCCTTTTTCCAACCCCAGCTACTTCGAAATTCATTCCGGGGCTTAGAAGAAAGCCGATCAAATTCCTTGGTCATTTCATCCAAGAAGATGACAAAAGTAGATGGTTTTCTAAGAAGCTAAAACTAAACTAGTGTAGGATACTCATTATCAGAGCTTACGCTTGAAGAGTCCTAACAAATGATAATTCAAACGAGATTAGGCATTATTAGCTCACTCTTACTCTCCTTGTTGTATGTTTTTCGAAAACAAATAATTTTAATTTTTTTTACAACTAAACATACTATGAGGGTATTGGGAAAAACAGGAAATAAAAAGAAGGGATAATGATTTTTTCCCATCCAAATTATAGCGATTTTTGCATTTTACCATCTAAACTTTTTTTTCTTACAGTTTGCCTCCTGAACTACATAAATTTTTGCAATTTGCCATCTCCGACAGAAATATACCACCAGAAAATTGCATCGTGTCATATAAGAAACATAGGTTCACGTTGTATTGCCCTCCTCAACATATCAAAAATAAATCCTCAATTAATTTTAGAAAATTTGGAGTTTTTATCCTTCAATTAAATATTTAAAAATAATCTATCAAATTCACCGTTATTCCAATTGGGTGATAAAAACTCCAAGTTTTTTAAAATTGATTGAAGGTTTATTTTTGAGATATTAAGGGGAGTAATACAACATCGACCTATGTTTCTCATATGATACGATGCAATTTTCCGATGAATATTTCCATCGGAGATGGAAAATTGCAAAAAATTATGTAGTTTAGGAGACAAACTGTAAGAAAAAAAAAATTAGATGATAAGGTGCAAAAATCGTCATAGTTCAGATGAGAAAAAAATCTTTATCCCTAAAAAGAAACCCTAAATCTTAATACAATCATGTGAAATAAGTCCTAAATTAATTGAAGCCGAAATTGGAACAGTGCTAAGAGTTGACGTGTTAAACTATTTATGTCGGCGTTGCACGTTTTATATTCAAAATTAGAAAACGTTATCAGAAATTATATTTCTATTTTAATTGAGTTAGGTATGCGAGTTTGGGCCTTATCGGATTGACTGACCTATGTACGATTTATGTGCCGTCGGTCTTCCATTTTTTTTTGTAGGTGCATTTTTTGGTGATAATAAAATAAAGGGATAATTACACTTACACCCCTCTATTTAAGGATAAATACAGCTAGACTCCTTGTACTATTAGAAATTATAGATAGATCATCTAATCCTAACGAAAACCTTAAAAACTTAACTAAAAGTTGTGAAATGACTAAGTTATCCATAATATTTTTGTTATAATGTTTGCTACACATGAAATGAGCGAAGTGAGTAAGTTATTGTCGAGTTAATAGGACGTTAGAATCTATATGTAAATAAGAAAATGACTAACGACAAGACCTGAGTGTTTGATAGAGTCATAGTCGAGGGGGTGTCTCTATAATTTCCAATAGTACAAGGGGTCTAGCTGTTACCCTTAAGTCGAGGGAGTGTAAGTATAGTTATCCCTAAAATAAATAATATAATTAATCTTTTTTTATTTCTTATCAATCGAATCAGTCAGACCAACTAAGTGTAAAGTTTTAGTATAACGTCAAATCGTATAGCTACGCCACTTGAAGGCAAATAATATAATTAATCACTTAATTATAGTGTATATAAAATGATACAAGTATGTAAATCAATTTTTAAAAAAATGAAACTTCAGGTTAAATATTTTCTATCCTTAATTGATTATTTATTTTACAACATCCATTTATGTCACATTCAAGGTACTTTTTAACTATATGTCTATTTTATATTTATAATATAAAATATATTTTGAAATGTGGACTGGAAAAGAGTGGTAAATTGGAAATTTTTCTCTTTTTTTTTGTTCAAAGTAAACTGCTTATTTGCTCATGCAAATTCAGCTACTATGGTGGAAGAGTTGCAAATATTCTCATTTCCGAAAGTTTTGGGCTTGACTTTCCAAAAAAGAAGACGTTTTGGGCTTGACAAACTATACTTGGAGGCCCTGTTATTGAGAGCCCATAATTGTACAGATCATAAAGTATATTTTCACTGAAATATTGGGCCAAAAATTCCTAACGCAGGTAGAGGGAAAATTGTCATCCATGTCCCATTGGATAAGCTGAGTTGGAACCGTGATCTCATTATTTATCAAAACGTTGCAACCGCAGTCCCACCATTAAATCTACTAACGGAAAATTGCACATAACCCTTAAATCTAATTTTGGTGGGGTTTGACATGTGTAATAGAAAGATAATCCACAAAAATTATTTTTGGGAAGAAAAATAGAATAAAAGCTCAATGTCGAACCCTAAAAATCTCATTCCGACCTTCCTCATTCTATTTTTTTTTAACCAAATATTGTAATATTTAATTTTCCTAATCTGTAAGTCGGTTTTTATCTTTATTTTATTGTTGTTGAAGTTCTTTTTTTAACAAATATTGAAATATGTAATCTCCCTAATATGTAAGTCAGTTTGTACATATTTTATTTCAATAGATGAACTTTATGGACAATTCACCCGTGAAATATTAATAGATGACACAAAAAATACCAATTTTAAACCATTAAAAAACACATGGTAATTCCATTCAATTCCAGAAATGTCATAACCGGTGTTGCTATAGGAATAGGGCTTACAAATTTGTTTAAAGCCCTACAGAAATTACATTAAAGATGCCATTTACAATTAATATCTAACACAAAGAAATTTTATGTCAGTAGATTTAACGGTGGGACTGCAGTTGCAACGTTTTAGTAAATAATGGGACTATGCTTACAATTTTTGAAATAATGGGACCACAGTTGCAACTCAACATATCCAATGGGACATAAAATGTAATTTTCCCCGCAGGTAGAGTAAGCCTTCTACCAATGTCTCATAATCTTATAACTCCAATCAAAACCCTAATTTTAAATAATAATTTACAGGGTTAATTAGTTTGGACACGTAATGCATTGAAAAAGAAGTAAGAAGAAAAAAAATTAAATTATACTTACATTCCTCGACTTAGAAAAAATATAGCAAGATCCATTCGACTATTGAAAATTACAGACAAATCTCTTAACGCTAACAGAAGCCTAAAAACTTAATAGAAAGTTGACACTTTACCCTTAATGACCGTTAGCTTAACGATAGGAGACTTACACTTACACCCTTCAACCTGAGATTTTTTTTCCTGACATAAGCCCTAACCCTAACGATAGGACCTAAGTGATAGAAAGAGCCATAGTTGATGGGGTGTCTCTGTAATTTCTAATAGTCGAAAGAGTATTGCTATATTTATTATATTTACCCCTAAGTCGAGGGCTGTCTCCGTTAGGGAATATTAGAGTTCTGTTATTTTAAAAAAATTATACTTAGATCCCAAAAAAAGTTTATGATATTACAAAATAACACCCACGTGAAATTTAAGAACAACCCATTGTATAAAAAAAAAATTAAGGATATTTTTTATATTTACTATTCATTTTTTATGACATCATCAAGTACATTACGGAACCCTAATGCTTGGGTGTATTTTATAATTATTTAATTTCGTATGAAGTATAGCTGTAATTATTTAATTTAGATGGTCATGAGTTGTAATTTAACAAATTAAGTGTAATTTTTCCAGCTAATAATTATGTTTATCTCATTATTGTGATTGGTATTGCTAAGCAACATATTTATTTCATACCAAATACCAATTATTATATTCTACTTTTACATGTACAAATCGAATCTGAATTGATTTTTTTTTTTTTTGCAGTTCTAATTATACTAGTTAAAATCTCGTGCCAAGACACGGGTGTTAATTTATTGATAAAGTATTTTTTTATTTAATTAATTTTTTATTTTAAGAAATCAATTTGCTGTAAAATTTTAAAATCATTTATTTTTATTTGAACGATATTATCGTGTTTCTTTTATATTTATCTTTGATGATTTTATTTTTATACTTAATTATTTTTAAATTTTTTTTAATATAATTTAAAATTAATTTATTTATAAAGATATTGTAAGATTCTTATATATATATATATAGATAAGGAAAATATAAATAATAATTTAATTTGAATTAGATCTGTAACTAACATATCTATACAAAATCTTTTATTCTTTTACATAAATAGGAAAATAATTAATAGGTTTAATTACATGGCAAAATAAAATTCAAATCTTTTATTCTTTTACATAAATAGAAAAATAATTAATAGGTTTAATTACATGGCAAAATAAAATTCATTGAGGCTATCCACGTGTACGCTTAGGTGGATAGCCTCAAGGGTTCTGAATTATTATATATAGATGATAGACTTAAGGGTCATCCATGTGGCTCCAGTCTTCATTAATGCATTGAATTTTGTTTTTTTTTTTCAAAAATAAGATAAGATATTGGGTTGACATAAATGCAATTATTTATGAAAACTTAGGACTTTCAAATAGAAATGTGATTCCAAGACAGACAGCATCTAAATTTTCTTGATTTTTCACGGTGGAGAAATCAACTTATTTCATGACCAACCATTAGGAATTTCAGAACATTTTCTACTCTTTTTTTTCTAATAGTAGTATACCTTGATCAATCACCAAACTTTGAAGGTTTACAAAAAAACCAATTAAAGCACCAAAAATAAATAAATTAATTCTCTACCATCAAAAGTGTTGGTTTGGTATAGCATATTTTCCAATGGAGGGCTAACATTCATCTATCCATTTGCAATGTTTTCTTTGCCACTCGAGAGAGACATACAAAGCCATCACTATTAGGGCATATATTTAAGGGTCAATTACATATAACACTGTGTTTTGTTAGAGGGATATTTGTAAGATTTTTAGGAGGATTTTTGTAAGGTTTTATTTACATTTTTATATTATTAGGAGTATTTATAAAGTTTTCAAGTTTTGATGATTTTTTAAATTTTTAAGCAATTTTCAGAGGTTTATATATTTATTGACCTTACTTACAAAATTTGTGGCTACGCCAGTGGGCTACATAAGGGAGATTTTTATTTTAATTTTTTGGCAGCTATTTTGCATCCAATCAGCGGCACAGTGATTTTATGAACAATGGATTGGATTTTGGATTAGGTTAAGAAAGTGTTTTAAATAATCGGCCCAATAGCAATATGTGAGTGGACATTTTTGTTTTCTTAGCCAAAATGTCAAAAGAAAATATCCCAAATTGATCGATCTACTTATTGACCCTGTTCTCAATAGTAGAAGTTGATAATACAAGGTTGAAAATATAATAAAAAACACTATATATGTTTCTGAGTTGGAGCTTTTGAAAACTTAATTTTTAGGATTTTGACATAATTCTTGAATACTTATGAGTTTCATGTAAAGTGTAAGTGTAATTATTTAATTAAGAGTGTTAGGACTTATAGTTTAATTTTCATGGGTTTAAATGTAATTAACGTAAATATTATTTATGAAAAAACTGAAAAAGTGCTTATGCAATGCCTACTTCACCAAAATCTCATATATTCAACAAACCTCCATAAACATTTCTTAAATGAAAAAGAATACCATAAAAAAGTTTAGGTATTATGTTTAGTAGTCCTAAGTAAGTGGCAACATTATGTAATAAAAGTTGGTTTCATACTATCAAGTACGGATACTTCGAAAAATTATATTCTGTCACGTCGTATCGTGTTGCACCCAATATTTTTTTAATATAAAATATTGGCGTTTAATAGGTCCCATATGTAGCAAAAGTCATGCAACAGTTCCAAAAAACCTCTCTACAGTTCAATTTTTGACTTAGGAACTGTCGGGAGTGTTGATGCAACTCTTTAAACTGTACAATCCAAAGTACACTGTCAAATGATCTTCTCGTTGTCTTTAGTCTCTGCACTTTACATATCCATAAATAAATGTTTTTGGATAATTTTTTTTATAGGTATAACACTAACATATAGTATTTGAGTTATAACTATTAAATATTAATATGCTGATAATTTTAAATTAAGCCATTAATAATTAATAGTGATAATTGTAGTTACTCTATCAATAATCCAAATCATGAAAAAAAATACTAGCTAGGACATTTGAGCGCCTTTAAATTAGGAAAATGTAGTTGAATTATTGAGACTCATTCATCATTAACCAAATGTCTAATCAGTTGTCTCATCCTTTGAGATGCCTATAAATTAGCAAGACTCTAAGATGCAACTCCTTTTTTTTGTTTTTTTTTTTCATTTTTTCGTTAACAACGTGATCTAAAACATACTTATGAAAAAAAAAATGGATATGTAAAAAAAAAATTATACTTATTTGAGCAGGACCATTAGTTTGTGGTCAAGATTGGAACAATTCTTAACTTTGGAGTATATACCGGAAAAGGAGGCATATCTTTAGAGTTTTATAAAATTTTAAAGTTTAGTACAAAATCGATTCCCTAGTCAATTAATAACTATTTTGGTATCTTAATATGTCAAAAAGCTACTGCTTTTAATGAAAAAGTTTGTTATGCCAACAGATTAGCTTGATCTTCTTTCTTTTATTTTAAGTGGGAGTTTAAAGTGGTCAAGTATCATTTTCTTCTTATGTCTCGTAAATGAAACTATTTTTATTTATTTAGAAATATAATTGATAAAATCTAAATCATAACTAATTCATTAATTATTAATTAATTATCAAGTATTTAATTAGTTAAAAAATTAATTCTTGAGCCATAATGATAATGGTAGTACAGATTATGAAATAATTACAGTATTTTTATTTTTAGTATTAGAAAATAATAAAATAAATTTGAATTCAGATTTCCACATCAAACTTATCTCAAAGAATCTTAGGTTTATCAAGATAAAAGTAAAAAATATTCAGATTATTTTGTATAATCTTATTTTGGATTTTGTTAAAACTATTAGTTATTTTTTATTTAATATGTGTCAAAATAAAATATAATGAAATTATCTCCGTACACGCTTAGGTAGAAAATATTATTTACTATATTAATTTAGTAATTTACATGTAATCTAAATATTTTCCAGGAGCATTGATTACACACAAAAGCACACGGTGGGTACAGACACAAAGTTGAGCGAATCGTTATATATATGTGACGCTACATTGAAGAACTTCAGTTTAAAAGTGTTTTTGCAGAGTAGAAAACTCTCACTTTCCTTTCTCAAACAAATTGTAAGGATTTCTTCTTCCAAATTCTAATCTTTTTATTCTCATGCTCATTGATTGGTTCTGATTTAATCTTACTTTGTGAATGTTTTCGCTTTTTTTTTCGATCTGGGCTCCTCTGTTTTTTCTGCGCATGCACTGTCACAGAAATCTTAATCATTCAAAAAAATACATAATCTGCATTATATGTGTATTTCGTTTCCCAATTGAATTTATCATATTTCGCGCAGTTCGAATTTTATCTGGTGATTTTGGGTTGTGAAAGTTGTTCTGAAGAATTCATGCATTTTACTCTGTTTCTTGAAACAGAGTCCACAGAAATGGCGGCGCCGCCAGCTTCTCAGCCTCAGTTTATGACGAGTGGTGGGAGTAGAACCCATCCAAATGATTCGCTCATTGATGATATTGAATATGATCAGATTGTTGTACCTGATGTGAGAATTTGTTTTTTTTTTTTTTTGTTTTGGTTCCTTATTGTCTCTTTAAATTCGAAAATTTGGGAATTAAATTATGAATTTTTATTTCTAACTTTTTCGCAGAAAAAAAGCTGGAAGAATTTGTTTTCTTATATGGGCCCTGGCTTTCTTGTTTCAATTGCATATATTGATCCTGGAAACTGTAAGGCCTAATTAATCTTGTTTATAGCTAAACTAAGTACTTTTAATGGTTATTAATTTAAATTTTTTCTGCATTTACAGTTCAAACTGATTTACAAGCAGGAGCTGAGTACAAATATGGGGTGAGTGTCCTTTTTGATATATTATTTCGATTCAAATTGGAGAACATTAGGCTTTTTATACTGTGAATATTGTTTTTAAATAATAAAAGCAATTTCTTTTTCCCAGCTACTCTGGATTATATTGTTGGCTTCTGGTGCTGCTCTTATCATTCAATCACTTGCAGCAAACCTGGGAGTTGTTACAGGTTCTTTGTTTCTTGAATTATATATGTATCATCTTGTTAGAGTGAAATTGAAAATCAATATTTTAAGGGGATATTTTTTGCATTTTGTAGGAAAGCATTTAGCTGAGCACTGTCGACTCGAATACCCGAAAATCCCGAATTTTATTTTATGGTTTCTTGCTGAAATAGCTGTAGTCGCATGCGATATTCCTGAAGGTTACCATTTTAATAAAATATATATTATTTATTCATACTAAGAATGAGCTAAATTATCTGAAATTTCAACATTTTATTTTTCGTATCAGTTATTGGAACAGCATTTGCTCTGAATATGCTATTCAAGATACCGTTATGGTGCGGTGTGCTTATAACGGGCCTTAGTACGTTGATTCTTCTACTACTTCAGCAATATGGGGTACTTATTTAAACATCCCTTAGACTATTATAAAATAATCTCTCTCGTTATATTGTGTTAGTAAGCAAAATGAATTTCATTTTATAGGTGAGAAAGCTTGAGATCTTGATAGCTTTGTTGGTCTCTACAATTGCTGTTTGTTTCTTTATTGAGCTTCGATATGCAAATCCCGACTCGTTAGAAGTTGTACATGGCTTATTTGTTCCACAACTCAAGGGAAGTGGAGCTACTAAGCTTGCTATTTCACTTCTTGGAGCTATGGTTATGCCGTAAGTATTTTTAATTAATAATTGGTTGATTCATTTCATGTTATTTTTTAAAGAAAAAGAATTTATTTGTTGATCACTATTTTATGAGAATTTGAAACTGTTACATCAATTTGCAGGCATAATCTTTTCCTCCATTCAGCACTAGTGCTTTCTAGGAAAATCCCACGTTCGGTCAACGGTATCAGAGTAAGAAATCTATCCTAAGAATCGCTGAAATAGATCTTCTTATAGCTATTATACAACATGAACCCAGAAAATGCAAATTCAGCCTATTTCAGGGAGGTTTTTTGTAATTGCTGAAAACAGAGGGACTAGATTGTAATTAGGCCAAACCTCATGGGTAGCTGTTGTAATTCGTGCTGATTTTATTGTTGACCCCATTTGATGTTCTTTTTTCCTTCCCTTTATCCTTTTACAGGAGGCATGCCGATTTTACATGGTAGAAAGTGGTTTTGCTTTGATGATTGCATTTCTCATAAATGTATCAGTCATCTCAGTAAGTGGTGCTGTTTGCAATTCGCCAACACTGAGCCCGGAATACGTCAAGAGCTGCAAAAACTTGGATTTAAATTTAGCTTCGTTTTTACTTAAAGTATGTGATTTGACATAGTTGTGAAATGTCCTTTTTTTTAAAATACGCTTTCATGTTTGTTGCAATATCAATTCATAAGCTACTTTTTGTTGTTACTAGAACGTTCTAGGCAGTTGGAGTTCCAAGCTTTTTGCAGTTGCTTTGCTGGCTTCAGGCCAGAGTTCCACCATAACTGGAACGTATGCTGGGCAATATGTTATGCAGGTGCGTAATTTTACCAATATTTCCTTTTATTTCTACTATTGAAACTTCTACGTCGGAGAGAAGTTTAAGTTGTCAAAAGCTAAAGTAGTAAAAGCTGGAAGCATTTGGAGGACAAAGCACAAAAAAATAACCCAGATGCTGAATCCATTTATGCCTTTTTAATCTATTTCAGCTCATTTCAAGTAGAAGCAACAAAAGGAAACTCTCTACTTCTGCTTTCTTAAGCTAAAAGCAGAAAAATAATCAGATATTTTAAGAGTTTGCGAGCACTTCCTACAGTTCCTACCCAACTTTTAACTCTTTTTTTTTTTTTGCCTATCTTTTAACAGAACTTGTTCTCCAACACGTATGTTTTGTAGGGTTTTCTTGATTTACGGTTGAAGCCATGGATTAGGAACTTTCTAACTAGATGCTTAGCTATAGTCCCGAGTCTAATTGTTGCAATTATTGGTGGAGCTTCTGGAGCCGGAAACTTAATCATCATAGCATCGGTAATTTCTTCTTTTTAATTAGTTTTATATATGTCCTCGTTTTTTTAGTTTTCTGTAACAATAATCTCATTCCTCATTTTGCAGATGATCTTATCATTCGAACTTCCTTTTGCACTAATTCCACTTCTCAAGTTCACAAGTAGCAAAACCAAGATGGGCATATACGCCAACTCATTTTCAGTAAGTTTTCATCATTTCAATCAGTTTTCTACGATTTGATGGGTTTTTTTTGTAACATTGAAATAAATGAGGGGTTTTTATGTAATCAACCCTAGGTTTCGGCGACCACTTGGATAATCGGCTCCTTAATCATAGGCATAAACATCTACTACCTCGCGGAAAAGTTGATCACTTCTCTTCACGATAGTTATAGCCATCTCCACACTGTCGGAACTGTATTTTGTGCACTGTTGGGAATATTGGCTATGTTCATATATTTGGCGAGCATCGGTTATTTGGTAATTCGGAAAAACAAGGAAGGATCCCACCTTATTGCCCTAACAGCTCCAGAAAGCCGAGATGTCGCCATTGGAGGGGTCGATGCATCGGTTAGTTTACCTAGAGAAGATTTAGTAAATATGCAATTACCGCAGAGTAGGACGAACAATGATCTTGATTGAAAAACTATAGATTAGTTTGAGTTCGAATTTTCTGATGATCTGATTTTAACTGCAAATGTTTTTGTCAGTGATTTAGCAGTAATAATATTTTGAATTGTTGGTTGATGATGGTTTGTTCTTGTGGGAAATGCTTGCAATGTTGTTGGACATTCTAATGACATGGAGGGGGTTGCAAACGAGCTGAGTCGGGTTTGCATAAAATTTCAGGCTCGAACTCGACTTGATTTAAGCTCGAATTTCAAGTAGCATGACTAATTTCGTGCTGGATCAAGCTTGAAAGTTTTTAATTTAATTGAAAAGGAATATATTTTTTTTAATTTCTATGTATGACTAATAATGTTATATAGTTTGATATAATTACACTTTTAAAAAAAATAATGAATCAAAGCACATATTAGTCACATTAAAAATAAGAAAAGATGAGGAGAAAACAAGTTGTAATTTTTTTAATTTTTTTTTGGTAGATGTGATTTTGTTACTCCACGCGTATATTAAGGAAACCCAGATACTGTGGGCCTTATAATTTATAGGCCCAATAGACAAGAAAGCTAAGACTGAATTAAAATGGGCCTTTCTCCTGAAAGGCTTTTAACTGTATCATTAACCAAAAGAAAATACCAAAGACCTGCATTTCAGCATTACCAAAATAAAAATAATTTTTTTTTTGGTCGAAACCAAAATAAAAATAATTGGATTAAGCTATGCAATTTAATTATGTAAATAATTTGATAAGATTAATAGAATTATATAATTGTTTGTTTGATATAGGGAAGTATAGAAAATGGACTGGCTGGAGCAGCTCCTCAAATCTATTTATCCCTTTAATTTTTCTTGTAGCATTAGAATCCTACCATGTCTTGTCCATTGTGTTGTGTCTTATCCGATACTATATTGAATGCCCGTATTAGAAATTTATCTAGTGTAAAATATCAAAAAATAAAATAAAATTGTGTCGCCGTATTTGTATCAGCATTCATAGATATTTAGTCTTCATTGTCCTATGTCCATCGTCGTTTATATTGAAAATCAGGAGAAAATATGCTGACGCTGCAAGCTGCCAAAGCTCAACTACTACTATACTTTCCGGGGCTAGCACTCTTTATCACCACTCCTCAGTACACTAACTGATTTCCAAATTTGAGTTTAACGTGTATGCTAACATGCAAGCTCTCTGCCTATATATTGCCTGCAGTCTGTAAGCTTATGAGATCAATCAAGTGAGAATTTTCTAATTCATCTTACAATTTCCAGGGTCGAGGTAGGCAATTGAAAGTTGAAACAAGAAGCCAGGGCCTGCATTGCATTGTTTCTCAATTGCCTATTGTTATTGTTATGGACCTAATAATAAAATATTCTTTTAATATATTAATAAAACCCACATGCACTTTAATACATGATGGCTCAATAAAAACCCAAGAAACATTTTACTTGACCAAAGACCATTATTTTAATCTAAGTATTTAAGGACCATTTATGATCTAAAGGAGCATTCATTGTGTCCTAAGATCAGCCGACAACTTCATCCTCACGGCATCTGATCTGTTCTCTCTCTCATCTCACAAACAAACACACGTAAACTCAGACCACCAAGGTCATGGTTTCCTGAAGTTAATCTCGAACCTAATCGGATAATTCCTAGCGGAAACCCGACCCCATTTCACCTATCTTGACCTGGGAATTATAAGGTGGATTTAGTCTTGTTATCTGCATCACAAATAAAATCTCCCACCTTCTTTTCGCAACCGCTAGCTTTTCTACAGAATTTTGGGTCAAAAATTGTATCCCCAAATTTGACATCCCATTGATATTTGTATCCCTAGTATATATAGCTTATAGCTGTATTAAGCTTGTAACAGAAAACACATTACAATTTACATCTTTCCATCATTCAACAAGCCTAGCTAGAATTTATTACAACATATGAAAACCAGATAAAAATATATAGATCAAATTCCTATAGCACATATTCACAAATCCACCCCACTGGCCTTAAGGAATTTTGTCAACCCAAAACTAATGGCCATAGCCAGGCAACCTCCCACCAAGACCCTAGCAGAAGACGGCACCACCCTCGTCCCTCCCATCACCGCCCCGACTCCGCCAAACACTGCCAGAGCCACAGCGGTGGCAGCCACCACCGCCACCAGCCTCACATTATGATTAGTTATAAAACCGGCCGCAAGCAACGGCACAATTCCTCCTAAACAAAAGCTGAGAGCCGACGCCATTGCAGCCTGAAACGGATTGGGGAGTTTTTCGTTGTTTTCTCTTCGATCATCGTCTCCTGCCCTTCTCTCCTCCTTCTTCATCTGGGCTTTCTCAATATCCCGTTGAGAGTAAACGGAGACAAACTCCCATATGGCCATACTATATGCATGCACCCGCACATAGACCGGCTAAACCGGTCAAGAGCATCGCCTTAGAATCTTTTCTAATCGCTCCCACTCCCGTTATGAGCGATGCAATCGATACTAATCCATCATTTGCTCCCAAAATAGCAGCACGAAGCCACTGAGCCCTTTGACTATAGTCAACTTCTTCTGCAATGTCTTCAAGGATTGCGATCTGAACGTTGTTTTGGGAAGAAGCCATGAAAGAAAAAAGGGTATTAATGTTAGGGTTTGAACCGAATCTTGTCGATTTCAAGTTCGACTTTTTATTCTTTCAACTAACCAATCTGATGATCCTTCATCAACTGATTGTCCAAGGAAGACGCAAGGCTGCATGTTATATATAGGAAAAAACAAGGAAAGGGATGATAAATAAAGGAATTTTGGATTGATTAATTGAATCAGGAATCCAAATTTGGATTCGGTATGGATAAAAGAACTTCCTATGTTATACTATTCAAGTCTCTTGTATATTAGGAGATGGATTTTTTGAGGATGATTGAATATATGTGAAAATGTTAAGGCCAGGCCGGGTATATATAGAGGAGGAAGAGGAGGAGGAGGACTTATTTTCTCTTTTGAAAGTATTTACATACCTCTGGTTTCTTTATGTTCCTCATAAAGATAAAGCAAAATGGGTATGGAAAAAAAAACCTTTACAATCTGCATTGTAGTTGTTTCCTGTTGAAGAAAAGTTTAATGAAGAATTGAAGATGGATTGCTTAGTTCTCTAATGTTTGAACTGTTGTGGTTTAGTCCGTGGTGTTCAATTTCAGTTTTATTTTACTTCTTTAACTAATTATGCACGCATGCATACACATGTGGAGATGTAGGTTTCTACTTTCTTCTACATGGCAGTTGGCAGACATCTATGAAATGAAATAAGTGAAATTTACGTTGTCACCCTGATATTTAGTGTAATTACAATTTAGTCCCTATTTTTCAAAAATTACAAAAGAAACCCTTGAGGTTTCATTATTCATACAAATTTTGTGAAAATCATGGCAAGAGATGCTTTAACCAGGCTCAATGTGACTGTAAACCGCATTGACTAGACTTAATTAGAAAGATTAATTGCAGGAGATAGCTAGACCACGTTCAATTCGATGGTGTTAAGTGTTAACATATTCAAAATCTCAACTAAGATTGTAATTCAAGAATTAAATTTAAGAGTGGCTATTTTGTAATTAATTACATCCAAAATGGTCCATGAAATAAAAGATGGAATAAAGAAAAATCTAAAGTGATTAACGATCAACCCTATAAAACCTTAAATTTATGGCTAAAACATTTCATATATGTCGAGGTAATTATGCAGTACTGGTGATTACCATGAACATGGTATTTAGGGATATCTTCAAAAGCGTTACAAAAGTGATTTTGAACTTTTTTCTGTCTCAAAATTAGACCGTGTTTTTGTTTGTAACATCTCCTCTTTATAACAAGAACGAGCTAAATTATATTAATACAGAAACTTCTGGAAAATTCTTATATGGATTAGGCATTTAGTCCCACATATACACTGGAAGTTCCAAAATATATAATATTTTGTACCGCGAATTATATTGGGATTTCTAACCTTTTTTATATTTATATTTAAATCCCTCTAGTGTTATATAATTTGATATAATATAATATAAAATATTACTAATATATGCAATTCTTTAAAAAAATATGAATCAAATTTACATATTATTCACATTAAAAATAAGAAAAGATGAGGAGAAAACAAGTTGTGATGTTTTATTTTTCTTTCTGGTAAGGAAAACCCAGATATTATGGGCCTTATTATTAATAGGCCCAATAGAGAAGAAAGGCTAAGACTGAATTAAAATGGGCCTCTCATAATGGGCTGGATCATACACACACAGGACAGTGGACACTGTATCAAGCCCAAAAGAAATTACCAAAGACCTGCATTTCGGCATTACCGAAAAAAATAGAAAAATTAATAATTAAAAAAAATCGATTAAGCTATGCAATTTAATTATGTAAATAATTTGATAAGATTGATAGAATTATATAATTGTTTGTTTGATATAGGGAAGGATAGAAAATGGACTGGCTGGAGCTCAAATCTATTTATCCCTTTAAATTTTCTTGTATCATTTTTGTAGTATTTTTTATTATTGTGAATAAATTTATAAAATTGGTAATTTATCCCTTTTAAATGACCAATCTGATTCTCAAACAAAAAAAGAAAAAAAAGAGACCAAATCTCCTCTTTACTGTTTTTTTGAAGGAAAAAAAAAAGCGAAGTAATGAAATAGCTGTTGATTTATTTTAAAAAAAAGAAAAGAAATAGCTGTTGATTTTGGTAATGGAAAGAGAAACCTATTTTTGGTAATATGAAAGCTAACTTTTTTCATTCCACATATATCTAGTTTTTTTATACGGAAAAGGAAACTTCTTTTTTGGTAATGTAAAAGATAACTTTTTTTTCATCCATATATATTTAGCTATTAAAAATCCGCATAGTGTTGTGTCGTGTCCGATTCCGACATTGTATCGGAAACTTATATAATATAAAATATTGAAAAAAATCTATATTGTTGTGTCCGTCGTATCGGGCGTATGTGTACCTATGTTTCATAGATATTTAGGCTTTTTATCTGTAAAGGATCACTGTCATTAATCCATCGTTTATATTGAAAAAATCGCCAGAAATTATGCCGACGCTGCAAGCTCAACTACTAATCTACTACTTTACCTTCCCGGGGCTTGAAGTACTCTTAATCACCATGACTCACCATGAATTCCAAATTTTAGAGTTTAATCGACACGCTATGTACGGCTAACATGCAAGCTCTCTGCCTATATATATATATTGCCTGCAGTCTGCTGTAAGCTTAATTATGAGATCAAGTGAGAATTTTCTAATTCATCTTACAATTGCCGGGGTCATTGTATGCAATTGAAACAAGAAAGCCCGGTAGGTCCTGCATTGTTTCTAAATTGCATACATTGATCTGGGAATTGAAAGGTCTTTTTAGTGATCTTGTAACTGCTAAACCCCTAGCTAGTTTTCGATCGAGATCATTCAGATAAATACCCCAGACTCGATCCAGTTCGGGAGCCAGTCCAACTTTCTTCATATATATGTTTGATGTTTTTCTTCTCTAATTTATTATTCAGCTGATGTGAGTTTGGACGATCCTCCTCTGTTGCACAGGTACCGTCTTGGGTTGAACCAGTCAAAATATATATCAGAGGGCATTGCAATTGGATGATTATTATGAAACTGGCGATCGAGAAGGTGAATTTTTTTATATATTCTGCATTGTTAAGGATTTTTATTTGCTTGATGATTTCCAGTACAACGTGTTATCTTCTCCAGTCTCCACAAGAAAAAATGCTGCAAGTACATCTCATGAATTCAATTAATTTTTGCTTCTTTTTTTTTTCTTGATTTTCGGTTCATTGAAAACATACGGGTAATAGTGAAATTGGGAATTTTCTGGGATTTCGTAATGGAATAATTGCTGAATGAGGCTCATACCACATTTTTTGAAGATTCACTCCTTTTTTTCCTTGTTTTAAATTATAAGTGGAAGCTCAGGCTGGTTTTCTGGGGATTAAACGCACATTTTCCTGGTGTTTTTTTCCTTTTTTTATCTTTTTCTTCCCGATATCTATACATATACTTACAAATATAGAGTTCTTGTGAGGTCCCATGTCGCTGGCACTGCTGCTAAATTTGAGAAGTACTGGGATGAGGACGTATGGGAGTTCAAATGATAATTTCATCTGCAAATATCATGGGAATTTAATTTTGAGATAAAATTATCATCTAGACTTCCATTTACCCTCGTCCAACGTCTCTAATTTAACAACAATGCCATAAAAATGGGACATCGCAAGAACTCAATATTTGCAAGTTTATATTGAAAAAAATGAAGCATCTTTCAAGAATAATTACGAGCACGAAATTAGTACTCATGCTACTTTAAAATCTATAGGTTTTCAATTTCTCTTCGGTAATCGCTAAATCTTCTCACCTTATTATGCTAACGGCTCCTAAGACCTGCATTACATTACCCTCAAAAAATAAATATTAAGAAAAAATTGGATTAAGATAGCAATTTAATTGTATATAAAAATTTATAAAATTGATAAGTTATCCCTTTTTAAATTACCAAATATCCTCTTTAGTCTAATAGATCTTCAGAAATGAGAAATAATAAAATATTCTTTTGGTAATGTATAAGGAACTATTTGTTTTGGCATTGATAAGTTAAAAGGAAACTTTACTTGGTAATGTAAAAGAGAACTATGGTATTGGTAATATAAAAGTAATTTTTTTTATCCATATATTATTAGCCTTTTTATATCTTTTTTCATGCCTTTTCCTATTGATTACAATAACAAAGTAAGCTGGTCCTCCATCAAAATCCAGTGCTTCCAGATATAAGAGTAGCCATACAAATGATCCAGGGGTATTTGTAATTTTAATAAGACTGATAGTAGAAGAAATCCTCAGTTAAAAGCAGCAAAGCCAATTTGCAGTCCTTTTAAGTATTAAAAAATGCTTAACAAGGTATGAATAGCTGCAAAACAGATATTGACTTTTCAAGTAATTCTTCCACCTGCAAACAGAGAAAAGGTTATAGAAAAAAGAAAATTCCATATTTCCATCTGTTTGAAAGCTATCACATAAGCAACAAAAACCAGGGGGGTAATTGTAATATCAGAACTCTAAGCTTAGATCACAACACATCCAAAAAGCTAAAAAAAAGTTCCCTTTAACATTAGCAAATAAAAACAATTCCCTTATATATTACCAATACCAAAATTATAGTTCTCGTTTACATTACCTAAACAATGTTTTCTTTTAACTTACCAATACCAATAAAATAGTTCCTTTTTAAATTATCAAAATATATTATTCTTTCTCATTTCTAAAGATCTATTGAAGTATAGAGGGTATTTGGTCATTTAAAAGGGATAAAATATCAAGACCATTTTGCAATTCCCAAGGCAAAGATCACTAATTGAAATGCCAATTTTAGGACAACTTTGAATTTTCTTTTCTTCTTCTTCTTCCAAATAATCTTTTACTCTCAGTTTCACTGGTTTCTGCAGATTTAATCTTAGTTTATGTTTTTTCTCTTTTTTTTTTAAATCTTGAAATATATACTACCTAATATACACCTAAACAAAAGGGGCATTTCACATTTTCCACCTGACAACATACAACTTTCAAGCTGCCTCTTCACGGAAGCACTATAAAGACCCCTCTTTTACACTGCACCGCTTCATACAAACTCATCAGCATTAGCTTACAGCTGTATCTGATTCTGGGCTTGAGTTTTCTTTTCTAAAATTGAAAAATTCGAAGTGCATTATATATTCAGAGGTGGGGTTGTGATTCTGGGGTAGCTGAATTTTTTATTTTTCTAGTTTTTGTGAAGTTTATTTACTTGTTTTTTCCTTTCTTTTGGTTTGACAGGTAAATTGGACGAATGGGGCTTCTACTTACAAAAAGTCCAACAAAGTTAGGTGGGGCTTCTACTTACAAAAAGTCCAACAAAGTTAGGTTAGGATCGTGGTCTTGAATGAAAAATGATGATGGGAATCGGAGCGGCTAAAGATGATGATATCAAGACCATGATTCTCACCGACTTTTTTGCCGGCGCTTGCAGCATTGCCATCGGAGATTAATTCGCATGATCTGTTTACTCTCGGTTGGATAGGATATTGAGAGCCCAAATCAAGAGAGAAGTATATATAGATCAACTGCTGAAAACAACAAAGATCGATCTTGACGAGGAAAATGATATATGTAAATCTCCCTAACCTTTTTTCAGCCAAGATTAGCAATGCTGCTTTGAGGACATTTTTAAATATGGATTAATGGTTAAAAAGGATGTTATGACACGTATGGATAATAGCAAATGGATTTTTGATTGGTTCGGTAGTGAGATTGGTGAGGTACACTGATATTACCAATACCCCTGATTTTATTTGATGGCAACTTCAATTTTTCAAGGCATTGGATATTGTTGGGGAGTAAAGCAGAGGTTTGATGGTTTGTTTTTTTCACAAATTCTATCACTTTTCAAACTATAGATTGTCATCTTCTGCATGTTGCTGTAACATATTTCTTTTGGCTACTGTGGTAATAAGGAAACTGAGAGCAATAGAAAAAGCAGAAATAAGAAGGAAAAAAGGAAAAGGAAAAAGAAAAGAAATAAGGAGATGTAGACTAATCCAAAATTTTCAAAATTACATTTTCACCCCTTTTGCTGTCTTGTTTTTGCTAGGCTCTTGCTGCTGGTTACTGGACCTGGGTTTGGTTTGTATTAAAATTGCTGCTTATTGAAGGGCCCATTAGATTATATAAGTTTAAACTAATGGATTTATTTACTCATGTATTTTCTAGAATTTCCCAATTTTATTTTATTTATAATACAGAGGCGTGTTCCTCGGTAAAAATCCTCCAGCTTGCTTGTTTGATAAAAAAATAAAATAATAAACATTTCGTTTTTATTATTGAGTTTGCAAAGAAACGCACCCAGACATCCCAAGAAAAATTCATTTCATTTCATTTAACACGTAGATTTTTATATTTTTACTGAATTTTCATTAGGCATATATCATTAGCATTCTCAAAAGTACATATTAATCACTTTAAAAAAAATCGGCCCAATAGATAATAAAGACTAGGACTGAGTACGAATGGGCTCTTCATTCTGGGCTGGAATTGGAAGATGGCCTTTTTCCTGAAGGCTTTTAACTGTATCATAAAGACACTGCTTCACTGGTGTAAACTCCAAACCTAAATCCTTTAGCTTTTGGTTTGAGAATTTGTAAGGTTTTTTTCTTGGGTTCTTTTCATCTGAGCACCTGAAAAAAAAAATTCGATTAATGTAAGAAATTGAATTTATATATATAGTTTGATTAAATTATGAAATTATATAATTGCTAGATAAGGGAAATGGGTTTTATTCATTTATTTTTTTTGTTTTTTTAATGCACTCTTAACAGAAAATGATGGGAAGAAAATGGGCTAGGTGGGTTGGGCCCACTTTTGACAATGACATGGGGGTTGGTGAAGTCTCTTTCGGTCCAGTAAAATTGGTAGCTTTTGTTTTCTTGGATTAGGTTTGCTGAAATCAAATGCCCACAAGAAAACTTTTATTAGGACAAAGATTGAGACAACGACAATAGTCCAAATTAAAATCATTACAAAGAAAAAAAAATATATAACAATTAAATATAAATATAGTATATTCTTTCATGGAAAATCCTAAAAAACTATATTTCCATGTTTTGGAGTCGTGCAATGTCTACCATAAGTTCTACTAAAGGGAGCTTATTGTAATTTCTAAAAGTAGAGAGACTAAATTGTAATGAAGTTTAACCTTAGTGATAGTGTATGTAATTCGCCCTAAACAAAAAGGTGATTAACACTTACTTGGTCGGAATAGGATATTCCGGGAAGAACTTGACGAGAATCTCCACCACGTCACCGCGGTGGAGGACGCTCTCGGCACAGAGGTGCCGCCCCGACGCGGCCGGGTTCTCGAACAAGAGTATATGTGCCAAAGCCACATCTTTGACATGGACATAAGCTTGGATCGAGTTGACATAAGTCTTTGCAGAACCAGTCAAGTACTTGAGTATGTGAAGAACACTTGCATTTATTGTGGGCTGGAGCAATGGACCAAGCACCAAAACTGGGTTGAGAACCACTAGATCAACACCCAATTCCTTGGCTATATCCCATGCTGCTTGCTCAGCAACAGCCTTTCCATAGCAATACCAATTCTGAAAAAATGGTAAATTAATTTATTTATTATTTAAAATTGTGGAATAATAATTAATAAGGTATTAGATGATGAGGTGGAATTATCACAAAGGTGGGGTTTTTTGGTAATATTGTATTGTTTTAGTGCACCTAACTTGATAAGGACTAAAGGAAAGTTAACAAGGAGACATGCACCATACTTGCACTCAAATAAATTGGAGAAAAAGGAACTTTTGCTGCTAATACATATATTTGTATGATGCACATACACTTCTATAAAGTTACTGTATAAAGTCGTGATGTATTGAAAACTGTGTCGAAAACATGTTTCATCCACAACTTTTCAAGAATCTTGAACATAATAAATACGAACCTTGGTATTTTTGCAGAATTCAAGATCACTCCAACAAGTTTCATCCACAACTTTTTCAGGGTCTCTATTGGGATCCATGTAAATTGCACCAATTGAGGATGTTAACACGACACGGCGGACCTTGGCTTCCGCCGCCGCCCTTATCACATTCTTGGCCCCATTCACCGCCGGCTCCACCATTTGTTCCTTCAATATCACGCACAAATTAATAGTATATCAAAAATCATCGAAATTAGTAAGATAAATTAGGTGGGAAAGCCAAGAAACTATATACCAATATTTAATTTGAAAGTTAGGTATGTTTATCATTGCGTTTCTCATCAAATCACTTATGGCTCAGGAATTCACGACAAGTGTCTTACTGCAAGTGATGACTACAAAATTATATAATGTTTTGAAAATGGTGCACGTAATAATTGTATGAATTTTTTTTTTAAATTTCATTAAAATGAAAATGAAAAATCAAAGAAAGGGGAACATATACTATGAATTTTATTTTATTTTAAATTTTAGCAAGATATATTAGAGAAGGAAAAATGCATTTGAATTCAAATTAATGTTTATGTATTAATTACTCTTTAAAGCTTCACTTTTTCCGTTTTCTTAATTTTAGTAAGGAGTTATTGCAATTAATTCGATTCGCACATTTTTAGATTAATTTATTTTAAAGAAAAGAAAAAGGAATTAAAACATCAATATTTTGATTATTTTATCCAATTGGATGGTGTAAAATCAGTGAAATAATAAGCCAAAAATAAATAAATCATTGAAATATTAATTTCTCTCTAAAAAAATATATATTTGCTAGTTCGAAGAAAATTCGATGTCTTGTGTCATCCTCAACCAAATCCTCTATTACGTATAATTTTCTTCGAGTTGCATCACCAATTTCCTACGTCAAATTTAAGCATGTCCGCCACCAACCGCCGCCCTGCACCACCACCACTTCCGCCACCCCCGCCCCACCACTCAACATCAGAAATTAACTTCTATTTCTTCTTCAAATTTTATCAAACACACTCACAAAACTTAAAAATAAAAATAAAAATGGACTAATTAATTTCTAGTAACAAAAAGTACTTACTGGATCATCAGTAACAGGGGAGGCAGTGTGGAAAACGCCGTCGCAGCCATTAATGGCTTCTCTTAAGCTCCGATAATCGTTAAGATCAGCTTTACACAGAATCAGCCTCTCACCCGCTCCTTCAAGCTCTCTCAAATGAGAATTCTTCGGATCCCCTGTAACCAAAAAAACCACTAAATTAAGAAAACCTACCCTCGTGCAGAAAAACCTAAAATTTTACAAACAAATATCCACATAAAGGTTCAATCTTTACCTGGGTTTCTGACGGTGCCTCGGACGGTGTAGCCCTTTTCGAGGAGGAGCTTAACCAGCCACGAAGCAATGAAGCCGCCGGCGCCGGTGACGCAGACGATTTTTTCGGGGACCGACGGCATGGTGGCGGTGGTGGAGTGTGTTTGTGTGTATAGTGGAATAATGGAATGATATGATGGAACAGAGAAAAATGGCACCTGATGTCTGATGTAAAGAAATTTGTGTGGAAATGCTGTATTTATAAATGGGAAATATAATTAGCCAGTTCACCTACTACGTGAAAAAATATATATATTAAAAAGAAATAGAAAATAAATAAATAAAGGGAAATATTTTTATGTTAATTACATACAGGCCCTGCTAGAGTAGTCGATATTACAATTAAGTCCTATGTTCTTGCAGGGTGTATATGTAATTAATCCTATTTTTTTATGTTTAGAAAAATAATCCACTAGCAAAATGTTTCATTTCTAGAGTGTGGGGTGGGTGGGGACTGGGGAGGGGGATTGGGGTTGAGGCAAGCATATTTATTATTTATATTCTTTTAAAAAAAAGAAACTCTTTTTCCTTTTTGAGGTAAGCATTGTGTGGTGGAGTTGTTGATCTTTTTCTTATGAAAATATTTCATTTTTAAATTTTAATCTTTTTTGGTTTGTTTGATAATATAGTGGAGTTATTTATTTTCGAAAAATATTTCTTAATAGAATTTTATTCGTTGTCGATTTATTGTCTCCACTTTGGAAAGAATTACTAGACCAAATGGGGTTTTAATTATTAGGTTTTGCCAAACAAGAAAAGTGGTTTCACTTTGCAGTAGTGATGACTGATGAGTCGGTGATATATACATTTTGATAAATTAATGATATATAGTTTTTTATGAAATTAACATTCTATCTTTTTTCTAGCGCATTCATAATGGATCATATCAAACCACTGGAATATAAAATTTTCCGTACTTATGGTAATTGCGTTCTCAAGAACTCAAAATCGAGACATTTAAAGGTAAAATTAACTTTCTTCATTATCCTAAAATGCTTTTTATTGTACATAATTTTCTAAATCGCCACTACTCATGCACAATTGAGAACTCAAAATCGAGACATCTAAAGGTAAAATTAACTTTCTTCATTATCCTAAAATGCTTTTTATTGTACATAATTTTCTAAATCGCCACTACTCATGCACAATATGCACCGTTCTTTACTTGAGTAAAACTGTACCTTCTTCTGCTCCACTTTCTTACAAAATAAAGTTCCATATTGTATCTTGATTCTTGAACCTGCTCAAACTTTGCACCAACTTAAATTTGACTGTCTCACCACAAAAATAAATAAATATGCAACAACTTTTACTTGGTCAACCCAGTGTCAATCTTGCATGCTTTTTTAGGTCTAAAGCAACTGACTTATAGATTTTCTCGAACCTCAACTACCATGAATACTTTTTTTAGCATCAAGAAAAGTATTTTCTTTTTCCCTTTCCACAACAACAAAAAAAAAAGTAGTAGAGTTTACACAACAATCTGACAGATATTGTCCTACCAGTTGGACACCAGTCAACTTAAGCAAAACAGAAATATAACACATAATTACAAGAAACCTACACTTGTTCAGAATTTACATATAAATCAAGGACCAAAATGCAAAAAGACTAAGTTGTGACACAGTGTTCGCAATAGATACAGCTTGATGATCTAATTTTAGCCCTTTGTTGCATCATGGTTAGAAGCTCTACACTTAACAAGACTAGGGCCTTCAGTTTTCGATCTGATACCAGAAAAACTAGCCGTTAGAACATCGTTGAACAAATAATTTAATGTTTTTAAAGAAGAGGAAGCATAAACGAACCTTGACTTAGACGATGTGGGCTTTCTCTGTTTTCTTGACGAACCGGGCTTTCGTTTTGATGAAGTCTGCTGAGTCTCGCTACAATTATTTAACGGGAATTATCACAAAAATGTCAAAATGAAAATTTAATTCTCAAATTTCAATTAGAAAAGAATTATTAGTATATAGGAATAATTATGAAAAAAACCTGAGATTTCCGCCATTTATGAAAAACAACCCAGACTCCATGATTCTCAGTTAGATTGAGGGTGTTTTTCGCTATATTCGCCAAACTTAAGGGTGTCTTTTTATAATTTTCAAGGTTTCAGGGTTTTTGGCGTAAGCGACGCAAATCTCCGGCCGTCAGGGGGTTATTTGTAATTGACCCTAATATATAATAATATGCTTTAGACTAAACTTACTTGATGGACTCATCTTCGGCGGGAGGTTGATGGTCAGCATCTCGTCTCTGAGAAGGTAATGTGAGGTTAAGAAATATGGGAAAAGAGTAAAAAGAATTAGGTTAATATGAAATTATGAACAGGATTAAAGAAGAATCTGACTTCTCGCATCGACCCGTAACTGAAAAGCTCCCATTTTTCTTCTTTTAGGTTCAACACTTCTTCCTCATCATCATCGTATACAATCTTCAATAAAAGCCAATTAAAAACAGTAAAAAATAGTGCAATTTAAGTGCACATAAGAACATTACATAACTAAAAAAGAATATAATTATCACCTTATGTTTTTTTGTCAAAGGATCATAAGCTTCAACAGTGCCTGTGTAAAACCTGCATGCCCATAAACTTGAACATGAGGAAAAAGTATGTATAAAATTCAGAAACATCAAAACGCACATTATTTGCACAACGCTCAGAATTTTTATTTCCTCATTTTAATAGTATAGTACTTTCCGACTTTTTTATAAATAACCTAACATATTTCATTCCCAGAACACAATACACATGAATTAAAGCCTCACGAGAAACACGAAAACAGTTTAATGAATTACGAGAAAGTGTAAGAAAGTAAATTTTTTTTACTTACGTTTCATCAATTGGCCACCAAACAGATATCCTTGCATTAACCATGTCCTCTCCATAATCAACATCAGACTTTCTTGCCTTCTACATTTAAAACAAATATTCCACAATGATTATAACAGCATTAATCTTAAAAGAATATTGAGTTCACAAAATATAATACGAAAAATGGTACCTTTTCTTTTCCCACATCCAAATTCCCACAAGACTTCCTTTTTGTAGGTTTACTCTTAGACATAAGAGGTTCCACCATCTACATCGGTTGTCTCAAGTAAATAATGAAAAATGCAACACTTAATAGTTTACTTACAGGGTGTTTGGCTGGAATTATAAGCTAGACTAAACAGCTTATAAGCTGTCTAGGATTATAAACACTCAAAAAGTGTTTGGCAAACTTTTTAATGAAAGAACTTATAAGATGTGAAAATAAGGTATTAGGAGCTTATAAGCTACTTCAAATAAGTTGGCAAATACCAACTTATTTTCAAGAATCAAGATCTAACACAACCCAAACTTTTTCACCATATTAATTACATAATTGTCATTACGAACATCTTATAAGCTTATGATCTTATTTTTAAAATAAGATCTAACATCTTATAAGCTCAAAAAGCATCTTATAAGATGTGA
The DNA here is from genome assembly GCA_958496215.1 of Verbena officinalis. Taxonomy (NCBI): domain Eukaryota; kingdom Viridiplantae; phylum Streptophyta; class Magnoliopsida; order Lamiales; family Verbenaceae; genus Verbena; species Verbena officinalis. The sequence continues at coordinate 8,655,935 of OY292385.1, forward strand.
AAGCTTATAAGATTAGCCAAACACCCTCTTAAAAAAAATTAAAATGATAGTTTAATTACCACATGCTCGACATCTTTCAACTCATTCTTAATTCCTTTCTCCCCACTAAGTTCTTGAATACTGGATTCAGCAACGAGCTTTTTAGCTTTCTTCTTTGGGGTGGTAGAATCTCTCTCATTACTCTTAGATTGCACGATTTTCCTTTTTAGCTTTGGTAATGATTCCTGATCATCATTATGATTTATCATGCTCTCTTTCTTTTTTGACGGAACCTTTTTCTGATTACTTTCTTCATTAACAGAATCGGATTCTTTTTGTGCCGAATCGCTTGGCATGTCGTTCTTGTCTTTATTATTTTTATCAGAAGATAATTTAAACGAACCCCTTTTTTCTAACATCCAAGTATGTATATACCCTTCTTCTGGTCTCATCAAAGAATTAGGTTTTCTTCTGCTCCTTCTCTCTCCAAATGACCCTATATCAGTATCTGAATGCAAACCTTCAGCATTATTCGCTTCTTTAATATCAGGGCTTGTTATAATAATCTCTGATTGCACAACTTTTGCACATTTCTCTTTTTCGATGGTAGATCTCGTATTAGTCTCTGAATTTACAACTGCTGCTTTATCAGTTTCTGCATTATTGGCTTTCTCGGCTTCAGATGTTGGATTACTGCTTTTAAGCTGCACAATCTGCTCGCAGCATTTTAATGTCTCCAGTGAATTTTGATTTTCAGTTTGTACAGCTTCTTCCCTCACCTGGTTCACAGAAGCAAAAAAAATTGTGAATGTGTGTTTGTGTGTGCATATATGGTGTTGCATCAGTTTTGCACATAAATTAACTATATGGACAATATGAATGGTCAATTACTACTAAACCCCTGAGGTTTGAGCTCTTTATGAAAAACATCTCTAACTTTGGAAAATAAGAAAAACACCCTCAGGTTTGCTATTATGGTAACCAAAAACACCCTCAAACTAACGTAAAATCACAGATTCAGGGTGTTTTTTACATTTTCAAGGTTTCAGGGTGTTTTCCGAAAAAAGGACAAACCTCACGGTGTTTTTCATAATCATTCCTAATTAAAGTTACCGCAGAACACATGCAAAATAATTCCTACATGGAGCAACACAAAATATATTAACAATATGTGAACTTTATTCTGAATAGTTTTTGTCTTCTAGAAGTATGTCTGGTCGAGGAATATGTTCTAGATTAGCAAATACTTTTAAGAATGCTGAGATAATTAATTAAACAATAATAAACGTCTATAGTAATCAATAACTTCTATAACTCAAAAGCTTATTCCTATTCAGTTTCTTTCTTTACTTCAATACTACATTTCTCTGCACTATGGTTATTTCAAGATTTTAAAAAATTGAAAAGGATTTTTTTTTTAGTTTTAAAAGAGAAATATCCTGTGACATCTTTTAGTTCGAAAGCAGAAAATTAAGTCCTATATCATGGTCCTACACCTATATGTAAACTATACAAACAACAAATATATGTAAATATAAAGGACATTCGAGAATAGAAGTTTTGATCGTGAAATCATAGAACATGACATCAAGAAATAAGTTAATGCACATTTTTAACTACATAGAATATCAATTATGTTAGGTCCGTATGACAACATTAGTTCTCCGTAGCATGTGAAGGAAAACAAGGTCAATCAAAGAAATGTATTTTCTCTCATGAAAAGATAAATGCTTATTTGGTGTTATTTTTGGTGATTTGGAAGATATATGTAATGCATTTCTAGATATTATAAAAGTGTTCCGGGGCGATTGTCAGAAATAATTGATAGTGATGTATTTTCAAAGAAGATGCCTTTTGGATGAAAAAGTCCTCCACATATATTCTCAACTACAAATGTCTTTCTACACGTCTTTCCGCATACGATGTATATATTTATACATTGATACAGTTATTGAAATGTATATAAATATGAAATGGGAGTTTGAGAGAATGACACTTTATTTTTCAAGAATCGTTTCAAGGAAATGATGATTAAATTTCTGAAAATGAAATTGTCAAAGATTTTCATCTCCAATATGAAAACGGAAGTGGTTTGAGAAGATAGAATCAAACAAAAGCTACTAGGTAGACTTGCTATTCTACTTCTTAAAACAACTTGAATAGACAGGTAAGGAGCTTGATTGGTCATATAGGATTAGGGTATGTAGATCCGTATTTAATACCCCCAATCGAATTCAAATTTTTAAATTTTGTCGAGATTAAATAGTAATTTCTATCTTCATGACATGGTATTATGGTTTCTATATAATTCCATCGAGACCATGATGTTTATCTCCTTTCTCCACGATTGCATAATATCTCATCCCTCATCTTGATATCTATTTTTCTATTTAATTCTCTCAGGGTGCATCGGCCTTTAAGCCAAAGTTGATGAATTGTTTTCCATAGGAAATTCAAGAATCCCTCATTTGAGGATGAGTGGTAGAATATTTTGATAAGGGAACAATCTTGAGATCATAATAGAGGTCACCTTTCCAATACATTTGCAGTCACTTGAAGCGTTCGCAACAATACCGCACAACTTTTTTCACTTATCTACTAATAATACTTTCATAAAACTATCCATATATGATTGAACTCATTCCATTTTTGAATATCTTCAATTTTCAAATATACCTTAAAAGTGTTTGTTACATATTTTGTTCCACCCCACTGCTCCATTGCATAATATTACCCTCTATTAACTCAGAACGGTTGTCGTAACATTGCATCGCCAACATCGGAAAACATGCTTCCATTCCCGTTATAGAATGGTCGTTTTGACTGTTATAGCGCATTGCGACGAACCATGTAGATTGTTGGTGAAGATATCCAAAAAAAGCATTTGCTCACTCGGTTTAGGGTAAACTACATTTTGGACCACTTCACTTTGATGTATATACATATAGACCCCCTCAACTTTATGTACGCCTCACCAATATGGCAATACCCCTTCCGCCTAATTTTTTAGGGTTTCTAACATTTTTCATTAAGATTATCTTGTAATCTTCCGAAATTGCCGCAGGGTGCTGAAACACATCTTACTTCATTCTAATTGTCCTCTTAATATTGTAAGTTGTAACTACAGGTAATATGGTCTTTTTACTAAGTTTGCTAGGTTTTCCTACGCCGAGGAGGTCTATGTGTAAATACATCAAATGTAAGAGGGTCATAGATGTAATTTTTCCCTTTGGTTTATATACACTGCCAAGCTGCCTCTAAATTAGTTTAAATAGCTTCTAGAGATGCATTTCCGAATGCCTTATGTTCAAAAAGGTCAGAAAAAGAATGAAAAAAATACGGGTCTCGTCCCAATTTAGTTTTCCTTGAGTTATACAGAGTAAGCACCAAACGCAAGACAGAACAGTTAACTCCTTTCTTTCATTCATAAACATGACTTACTAGTTACGGCCATCAAATTTACTTTCCATTTCCAGCTTCTCCAAATAGTGGGCTAGTGAAGTACAAGTACCATAAAGATAGGAAAACATTCTACAGCTTAGTTCCCTTGGGATTAGAACTTAAAAGGAAACTTGTCTGGTGTACATCAAAAAGCCTAAGATACAAAATTAGTAACATATGAAACTAATAGCGGAATATGTCTCATGTAGAGTAATTTCAGTAAACTACTCAAAAGTAATCAATAAAGAGAAAAAGAAAACAAGTAAACAGCCAATTTGCATAGACTTCGATTCTTTCACTTTCTCATCTATGGGTATATAATAATAATTCAGAATTAATTAAACATTACGCATTAAGTAAACAATTTTTGTTTTTAAGTTAATCATCTATCATGCAATTTAATTTTTTACATTTTCTATCAGGTAATTTGAAACATTGATCTCTGGAAAATGGAAAGAATTGCTGGCAGCACCAAAAATCAATTCCAATCAATGAAAATAAATGGAACAAAGAGAACACATGTAGAAGAACGAACCATGTTATTCCCATTGGATGTATCCTTGCATAGAGAAGCAACTATTTCAGCATAATCATCAATTTTCAACTTCATTGGCTTCACAGCTTCTCTAAGATAAGGCTGGATTTTTGTTGCGCAATGTTCAAACACAGATTTGCCCAACTCCCACGAAATAGGTGAAACATTCTGAAACAAGAACACAACATAAAATACATGGGTCAATACGAATACCCCCTGAGGTTTAACGTTTTCACGAAAAACATTTGCCCAACACCCACGAAATAGGTAAAACATTCTGAAACAAGAACACAACGTAAAATACATGGGTCAATATGAATACCTCCTGAGGTTTAATGTTTTTAAGGGAAACACCCTAAAACCTTGAAACCTTACGGAAAACGCCCTGAGGCTTGCAAACCATAATGATTATCCCCCTAAAACTAACGGAAAATCGTTGACAATCGTTGAGTCAGGGTGATTTGTACCATTCAAGGTTTGAGGGTGTTTTTCATAAAACGGCCAACCTTGGGGGGGGGGGGGGGGGGGGGGCGGGGTTCGTAATTATTCCAAAATATATTTAGTATAAATTAAGACAAATAGATTACAATTCCATAAAAGATTAGGGAGTAATTCGTCTTAACCTTATTGTCCATTCTGACACTATCTAAGAGGGGCTTCAGAAGTTCCAACGACACCTCGTCACTTTCTTCTATCACCAAAGTCATGATATTTTTCATGTATTCGTAGATATTAGAGGAGCGATTGGACCTAAAATAGAATTAAAAGCTCAAATAATAGGAATAGTTCAAAAATAAATATTCGAAAAGAAAAAATAAATATGTACTCATTCTCGAACGACTTACTTAATAGTATTGAAAAATATTTTGAACATTTCAACAACTGTTACATCAGAATCTATGTCCATCATGATCAAGAATGATCTCACTATTGACATAGTTTCAAGAATCTTAAGAGCTCTTAAATAATTGCTGTCAGACTTGCACGACAAATGCTTTAATGCAACCATGAATAATTCGAAAACTTCCTGCAACACAGAAACCACATGATGATGTCATTGTTTCACTTTATTACATCATTGTATTGGACAGTCAACTGCTTACCTTCATTTTATCATCAGGATAAGGTTGTTCTGGAGCGCTTATTCTTGTAAGCTCATTAATACAGGATACAACTAAAATTTGAATTTTTGCATCAGCATGATGTAATATTTTATCAGCAACGAGCGCCTTCATGGCTGGAACGAGAGCCTCTTCTGTTGACTTGGGAGGCCTTTGAAATACCTTAGCTAAAAGGCACTCTACTTTCTGAAAAAGGAAATGCAAAGTTAATCATGACGAGAGTAAAAGGTCGAAAGGAAGAAACTAATGACAAAGAATCATCATAAAGCGGTATAGTAATTTTCAACTAATAAAGGGTTGCTTCTCAGTTGCTCCAATTATCTGATCTACGAATGATTAATGTGAATATTCTCAAATGCAACAAATCCATAAGTTTTAACCAAAATGCAAAAGATGGCTATTAATGTAAAAGTCCATGATTTCCACATGTGGGATAACGAAAATACAGAATTTAACCATCAAGTGCAACATTGAAAACAAACACCTAAGTTTAAGGTTCATACAAAATCCACAGTGAGAAGGAAATTCCACCTCTTAAAAGTAACCAACACCACAAAATAATGCAATGTAGTTTAACAATTACTCAATAAACACAACAGATCTTAAATGAACCCAAAAAATTTCAATTTACGTTCAGCCAACTACGAATCTTTTAGGGGACAGATTCCAAAATGCAAGTAAAGAATCAATGTGATCAACAACGATGTCAGAGTACCGAGGCTAGTTAAACATGAGTGAAATCCACAAGAAAAAAAGGGGTTCTCTTAATCTTAAATAGAAATTGGAATTTCATATGCATTCTTCCTGCATTTCCGTAAAGTTCATTAATTCCTAAATGTGAAACAAACTCAGCACAAACATGATCCCATCGATGAGCACTAAAATAAATCTCCACACACAAACCGTATGTGTGTGAAAAAAAAAAGGTTTTGCTTAATCTTAATAGAAATTGAAACCCCACTCCTAAGAAAGGAGCGAATAAAGCTCTTTGAACGACGAATCTTCTCCTATGGTAGTAATTAGGGCCGAAATAGGTGAACTAAAAGTTTGAATTGGCTGATTCCATACCGGTTTAGGGCTGTGTATTCAATTTCGGGTATCGTTTTCTCGAGAATCTTTGATATTTCCGGATTCAAAAAACATTCACAGAGATTTGAATTAATACTTCCCTGCATTTCCATAAAGTTCAATAATTCCTAAATGTGAAACAAGAACACTCAGCACAAACATGATCCCCATCAATGAGCATTAAAAAAAATCTCCACAAAAGGAAAGTGGGGTTTATACCTCAAGCAAGATGAGCAATAATTTGGGGGAAGAAGGAAGCAAGAGAAGCCTATTCCCAGCACTCAATAACTCACATTCAATCTCTTTCTGTAACTCCTCATTGTAAGTAGAAGAACCCATTCTTCCAATTCACCTGTCAAAACAAAACAAAAAAACAACTAAATAAACTTCAAACAAAAAAAAAAAATCAGAACTTCAACCAACCCACAACCACAACCACAACCGCACCTCTGAAAAGTCTCTGAAAAATGCACTTGGAATTTTTCAATTTCACGAAACGAAAACACAAGCCCGGAAACAGATACAGCTAATGCTGATGATGTATGAAGCGGTGGAGTAAAAGAGGGGTATTTTGCAAAATGTCCACCATGCAGACCCCTTCTTAAAACTCCACCCGGATTTTGCCTCATTTGATGAATTTTTGCTTATTCTTGGTTTTCAAATCCGTGGATTCGCAAGATTAATTTTTTTTTTTCCCTTTTTGGCTTTGGGCTGGTTTTTTTTTTTTTTTCCTTTTTAGTTGGGACATATATTGTGTGATTAGTGATGCTGTAATCTAGGTATTGTTCAATATTCCTACTGGCTATTGGGCATGTCTGGGGTTTTTATAGTGCTTCAGTGAAGAGACTTCAATGTGGTGTGTTGTCAGGTTGAAATTGGACAAATGACGTTATTGCCCTTTGGGTTTATGTGTATCTAGGATAGTGTGTTAAAACCTATGAAACACGGACATGAACATGGCGATAGAGATACAGACACAGCAATAGAGACAGACACGACATGGATACAGCGACACGGATTTATTTCGATATTTTACACTAGAGAAGTGTCCGACACAGTATCGTACACGACACTGCGGAATGAGATTTTTAGAAGTGTCTGTGCATTATATGTTAAAACCAACTTCGGTTTATTTTAAAGAGAATCTAAAAGCTATAAGCTGACAGTACCTAAGGATCAATTTTCGGGTTCAACTTTTAGCTTTTTATTTGTGAGAAAACATGTTTTTATCATCGAACTGTATACATTTGTACATTTTGCCATTTATTCTTTTTCCTGAACAAACTATCATCCGAATTATGAATTTTTTTTGTGATCTAGAACCATTTTAGTTGGTTTAACCAACGAAAAAACACTATTTTGCAAGTTATATGAACAACTTAAGAGTATTTTTGTGCACTTCAAATCATAAAGGTAAAATGTCTATATAGCTGTACAAAATAATCAATTATATTTTAAATTGCACAAAAATACCTATAAATTATTTACGTGAACGTTTTTCGGACCACTGTTGTTAGGTTGGAACAACATTTTAAATGGAAAAGAGGAATTTTCCAGACAAAATATAAATTTTCCTTAAATTGTACATTGAATATGATGATTAATAAACTAATAATCAGATAATTAAATATAAATTAGACATAGTAGAATAATTTATTAATTTAACCATCAAATCATTCCCCCTCTGTTTTATGTCCAAAAAGGCCAATAGGCCCAATATAATTTCATCAGCCGAATAGAATTCTTCTCATCAATGGACCACGCCTATCAACTATGCGAGCCCAACTGGTCAGTACTAAATTAATAGGAGTGTAGGACTTTTTAGATTATTTTTATAAATAAATAAAAATTTCTTAAAATAATATAATTACTTCTTAGTTTTAACTTTTTTAAACACTCAACTATTTTTATATTTTTCATATTTTACTTTTCTCGAACTTTAATTTTTGGAAAAATCTCACTTTACGTCCTATAAAATATTGTAATTTTATTTTTAGTCTCATATATTACGGGGATCTCAGTTTTCGTTCCATAAAATGCAAAAAAATTAGTTTACATCCTAAAGTTAATTTTTCCTCAGTTGACTAATAGTTAATTCACTTCTTGTTGCAGTTACATTAACAAAAATTTCACTTTACGTCCCATGAAGTGCATAAAGTCTTACTAATGGAAAAACTAAATTTGAAACATAAACTGAGACTGTTTACACTTTATGAGATATAAAGTAAGATTTTCTTAATGTATGGGGCGAAAAATGAATAATAAATATTTTATGGGACGAAATTTTCCATTTTTTAACTTCTTCAAATTTGCAGACGCCCCGAAACATAATTAATTAAGCTTTTTTGTTTTAAGCAGTAATTAAGTAACTCAAAGAGTTGCCACGTCGAGCGGCTTTCCTTTCCAATAAGAAGCATCCACGTCAACAAACGTCCACGTGGAGCAAAACCATTGGCACTAAGCATTCTTCCCCACGCTTGGAGGATCTCAAAACACTAACCTGAGTTAATTAGTTAAATCAGTCTCGCTTAACATCAAACCCCAACACAAAATCCACCCAAAATCTTCTCGTGGCTTGTTGGGAGAAAATCCGAATCGCAATCCAATCGGATCTTCATTGGAGCTTGCTCCGGCACCGTAAGAGGCTCCACCGTGGCTCCTTCCGGCTTATCCAAGCAGCAAAGCAATCTCACCCGACGGAAATCGGCGCCTGCCTCCGCCTTCACCGCCGTCTCGAGATCGGGCTCGGCGCGAATAGTTTACAGCGAGTCAGTTAATCCGTCGGATGATCTCGATCTGAACGTCCCGTTTTGGCAGAAGACTTGGTTCATAGTGCTGTTGCTAGCTATGGCGGTCTCGTTTTTCGCACTCGCGATGTTTATGTTGCTCAATCTCGACTCCGACTATGCTTCCGTACCTGTTTCCGCCGCCTCTGAAGGCGTTCAGGCAAGTGATAACGTGTTTTATTTTTTATTCTCATTGACGAGGATTTTTTGGCTGTACATTATTTGTTGTCCTAATGCTTGTTAATTATGGAGAGTTTTACGCGAATATGTGATTGCAAATTGGGGAATGTGCTTGCTTGATTTTCAGGAGGTGGTGGGAGATTTTGTTTTACAGGTTGTAGTTTGTCCGAATTTAATCGTGGCAAAATTTCTAACTGAGTTCGTATGTGTCCGAATTTGATCGTGGCAAAACCCCCTGCCATTTTCCCCTTAGTTTGCTTAAATGGCAGGGGGTTTTGGAGCATTTTAAGAAAAACGGATATATGGTATTGATAGTATAATTGTTCAAAAGAAAAAAGGTCTTTCCAGTGATTGTGGTTTGGAAAATCAGTAGAATAAGCGTGATCAGAATGATCATGAGTGTATGACTTCAATATTTGAGTCATTGACATGTGATTCCACCTTACTGAGTCAAATGTCAATGTAAATTACCAGAAGCTTTTCTATGCTCTGGGTTTTGTTTATTGTAGTTTAAAGCTTTATGTGTTCTCCAATGATTTTGTAGATTACTTACGGTTCTGCCATCAAGCTGATGCATGAGAAGACAAAATTTCGGCTGCATTCACACGATGTGCCTTATGGCTCTGGTAGTGGGCAGCAGTCTGTTACTGGTTTCCCTGAAGTTGATGATGCTAATAGCTACTGGGTGAGTGTGATTTTTCCTTCATATACTATGGCTTGGTAGAGATAAAATTTGAGAGTGGAACTGTAGTTTCTGGATTTTAGTTTGAGTTATTGTGTGATTTTGCAGATTGTTAAGGCTATACCAGATTCATCTGCAAAGCAAGGAGATCCAATCAAAACTGGAACTCTTATTAGGTTGCAACATATGAAGACTAGGAAATGGCTGCACAGCCACTTGCATGCATCCCCTATATCTGGCAATATGGAGGTATGCAATTTTTTGTCTTAGGGCATCTCTGAAAAACATTAGACACAACTATTTCAGATGCATTTGTAGCTGGAAAACTGCAAATATTTTACTATCTTATTTGCCTTTTTCTTATGTATATACTAAACTCCATAACCTTCTCTGGCTATCATAATATGGAGGCCAGAGAGGGTTTTTGAATATTTAGTCCGACTGATGCAAGCATGAAATTCTTTGAAATCAAAATGACACAAAATGGTCAATTAAGAGCATTTGATGACAGTCTAGATCATTCCCTTTTTACTATCAAAATTCCATTCCCTTTTCTCGCAGTTGATGGGCAGGAAACATATAAGATTTCTTCTATTACCATGTTCATGACTAATCATTTGGTAAAAATGCTGAATTTCACACAGAAATAGAACATTGTGATTGCTCTCATAGAACACGCTATGTTTTATTCATCAACTAATACATATTTTCAACTCCATTTTCCTATGTTGTTCCCATTCAAGATGAAAGTATTTCTATGCATATCATTTGAGAATGTTTTATTTGTCTTTTGAGTTTTGAGTTTATGTCGAACTTAAACTTATGGAAAACCAAACATGCAGGTGAGTTGCTTTGGCAGTGATACTCAGTCTGACACTGGAGATCATTGGAGGTGAGATTATCAAAACTTCTGAATTATATGATTCAAATCCTTCATCGATCTTACAAATCCTTATTATTGCTTTCCAGGCTTGAAATTGAGGGAAATGGAAAGACTTGGAGACAAGATCAAAGAATCAGGCTTCACCACGTCGACACTGGCGGATACCTTCACAGTCATAACAAGAAATACACCCGTATAGCTGGAGGTCAGCAAGAGGTAAGAAGAGCCAAACTGTAGTTATTACATTTTAATCTATATTTGTAACATCTCGATGAAATTACTATTGTTTTTCTTTCAGGTTTGTGGTGTTAGCGATAAAAAACCCGACAATGTATGGTTGGCAGCTGAGGGTGTTTATCTTCCCGTTTCTGGAAGCAAATAAAGTCGACCTCAATGTATTTGGTCGATCACAACTAATCTTAGGGCAACCCCTTTTTTTCCCATTTTCCTAATTGTTTTTCCTCTCCCCTTTCTTTTCTTCTCGTAGCTGAGAACTTGATTCGTCTATGAAGATTGAAGGGTAAAAGACAATTTTGAAAGTTATATGTAATTTAGACAGAAAAGATAACATTATTAAGTATAGCTTCCTTCAATTTCGTATTACATCTTAATCTTTTTGAAGAAATTTGCCTTTCTCAATCAAGCTTGAGTAGAATGATTGAGCCACATAAAATTCATGTATTGCCACCTCATCCAAAGTAACTTGCATAAGTTCAATAATTCCTAACTTAGTATCGTAAGACAGCTTTTGTGGCCAAATATAGACCTTCGGTTAATGTTACTCATAAAGCTCCGTTAGGGTTTGATTTTGGGTGGGAAATCAGTTTTCTTCTCCCAATTTTGATAAGAAATAAGTATATTGCACAGATACGAACACGGCAGTACGGATTTTTCAAAAAAATTTATGACACGACACAATTCCGACACGGCTTTTTTCAAAAAAATTTATGACACGACACAATTCCGACACGGCTGACTAATATATATTTTAATAAAAAATACAAATATTCATATATAATATTTATACAAACATTCATAATTGAAATAGACAGCTAGCCATGGCGTTATAATTTTAGTTCATTTAATTGCATGAAATTCGTGTCTTAGTTTAATTGAGATGGGTTCTCTTCTATCCCCAAAATTAAAGATTAGATTTTTAAATGTGGAGAGTTTTTTCTTCTGTATTGTTTATTTGTTGATTTTTGAGTTATCCGTAAGCAACAAAAGGAAGATGATGAAGGAAGAGATTAGTAGACTGCACAGGAATTTAGAATCCTAATCCTAATGAATTTGGAATTAACATCTGCGACTGAGATCGCCTAATTCTAACAGATCATGGAAATCCCTAATCTTAATCCTAATGAATTTGGAATTAAGAGCTAATTAATCAATTTGAACAAACAACGTAATCAGCCGAGAATTTGATGCCTAAATCAGGAGGAGTGAGTGTTGATGAGTGTTTGGAGAACTTGATCACTACTTTGGGGAAGGCAAAGGCAGAAGCAGCAGCACAAAATAAAGATGCTCAGAAGAAGAAATTACTGAAGAATTCGGGTTCGGAGAGCGAAGAGAAACATCTACACAGAATGTTAAGGCGAGTTTTATTCAAAAAAGTAAAGAATTCTAGCAGCTGAAAATTTAATTCAATTAGGAATATCGGATTATCTATATCAGTAGATTAGATTAGTACAAATTTAGGCTTCTTTTTCTTGTTTGTTTTTGTAGTTTAGAGTTTAGACAGGTTGAATAAGTAGGTAGTCCAAAATTCTATGTTACTGTGTAATTAATTTTAAGTTTGGTTCAGTGCAATTTATGAATCTAAAGACAAAACTGTCCCTGCACTAGTTAATTTTTTTTTAATAGAAGTTAAAACCAATGACTGAATTTTGATCTATTTAATTAAAATTGGAAACAGATTCAGTAAACCCAAGAAAAAAAAATATAGTTCATCCATGATTAAAAAAACAAAACAAAACAAAATTTCCAACACTATAGCAACACAAAAGGATAAATAAAGATTAAAAGCTAAAATAATACTTGAGCAAAGAATCCCATAATTTGCATTTCATGTCACATTGCCACATTGAGAAAAAAAAAAACAATAAAAACACACACTAAAGAGTGTTGTTCCTTCAAAACTCCCCACAAACACGTCCGAGAACCCCATCATCTACATAATCTTTCAGTGAGACTTGACATACTCCTGAACAATATGTAGACCTTCACTTTCCTCACCAAAATCCTACAGGACAAATTCAAGATTATTATAAAAAATTAATCAATATTTTTCTCTATTTGAAATGAGAACTTATAAGCAGTCTTGATATACAATACCTTCACGACAACACATGAGGCTCCGACAACCTTCCTGGCATTTCCTTCCGAGTCAATCTTGCACAACTGCAAAAGCATCAATCAACACTAAAATCAACTACTATCATATTTGTCCTATAACCACAAACAATGACAACCGGCTCAAGATGATCCGTCATCACCATTGTCATCAACGATCAATCTGTAGGGTAGTGTTTGCAAACTCACAAAAAGACTACTCAAAACATTTTTTCACAACTTCTAACTTCTCCTAAAGCAAAAGCTCTTGATTCAAATTACTACAAAACAAAACTCAACAACCCTTTTGCTAGCCTTAAAAATCAAAGAAAATCTTTAAAACCGTTGAACAGAAATAAACAAGTAACAGAACAACACTTCCAATCTACGTATATAAGATATATCCAAGAACTTACACCAGCCCATTCACCGAGAGTCTTGGCACTTGGAACAGTAATTAGGTTGACATTATGGTCAGCACACAATGCTTTCACTAGTTTAAGGTAGTCTGGTTGATTGCAATCCTCCGCCAATACACAAAGCTGAGCAGAGTGTTTCTCAACTGCTTTTGCACCTTCATGAAGGCCTCGGATCAAACCTCCATGAGCCAACGACTTTTTCAGCACAAGCTGCAAAGCTGTCATAATATCCATTGGCTCACCAAGAACTGGAGCTGGTGCAGCAGCAGGAGTCTCCACAACAGCAGGCTCTTCACTGCAAATGGGATTGATCGATATTAATTTTGAGTGTCTTACAGAATAAATAATGATCTGATAGGTTTATGAAGTACATAAGCAGAATAGAATAGAAGTTATGAATACAAACACATCGTTCTTGATGAAAGTTTGATTAGCAACTAAAGGGTAAACGATGAAAGATAGTATGAAAATCGTAATTCCCAGTAATCAGTGATGTCTTGAAACATGGAAATTAAACAGACAACACATCACAAGGAAAATCAAAACTCTGAATTTAGTTCAAGTTTCTAATATTGAACAATAGTTCATACCCGGACATTTTGTCTTCTTGGTAAATAAGTGCTTCGATTTACACCTGCCATAAAACAAACATAAGTTAATAAAAATATAAACAAAGTATGATAATCGATAAACATACCCTTATTTAATTAGAAAATCCGATACATTCTCCGATGAAAAAATAAATATTTGAACACTCAGATATTCAATTGACAATCTTGCAAGGTACTCACAATTCACAAAACATGACATAGAAATGCAAAAGAAATTAATAAAATAAACACAGCACACGAAAATTCGAACTAAAACTAATTTCAATTCACAAATTATATGTAGAAATCGATCGAACAAGCACGAAATGGAAAAACACCTGTTGAATTAAGGGTTGCGCGAGATGCAGGAATAAACTTGGGGGAAGCAACAGCAAGTGAGAGCTCAGAAAACGAGTTCAGTCGTTTTTATATGCAGGAAAGAAAACATAAAATAAATACCACAAACAAAAAGGTTAAACCCTAAAACACTCCGAATTCTCGTATAGGCCCAGTTCTAGTTGAGCTATGCGTATATATGGGCCAGCCCAAAAATATTTTGAACTTGTAATTTCGTTAAAATCTTAGGCCCATTTGCTTTTATTTTCACTTTTTCCTTGTTTTTTTGTGGGAACATTAGTTTTTCGTAAAAAAACTGAATCTATTTTAAACTAGTTAAAATTCCGTGCCAAGGCACGGGTGTTAATTTATTAATAAAATATTTTTTATTTAATTAATTTTTTATTTTAAGAAATCAGTTTGCTGTAAAATTTTAAAATTATTTATTTTAATTTGAATGATATTATATTGTTTCTTTTATATTTATCTTTGATGATTTTATTTTTATACTTAATTATTTTTAAAATTTGTTTTAATATAATTTAAAATTAATTTATTTATAAAGATATTGTAGGACTCTTATATATAGATAATGAAAATATAAATAATAATTTAATTTGAATTAGATATGTAACTAACATATCTATACAAAATCTTTCATTCTTTTGGATAAATATGATAATAATTAATAGGTTTAATTACATGGCAAAATAAAATTCATTGAGGTTATCCACGTGTATGTTTAGGTGGATACCCTCAAGGGTTTTGACCGGTTACAATCTTTGAAAAACCATTTTTTAGAAAGTGTGTGTTAGCACTTTGATTTTCTAATATTTTTAATGCATGCTAAATTTAAGTAACTTATTAAAAGTTTAAAACACTTATAAACATGCTTTTAACTTCAGCTTATAGCTTTTAGGATTTTTTTTATAAATAAGTTAAAAGTTTTTTGAATAGTAAAAGTATTTCTTAATTTTTTTTTCTTTAAACACTAAATTACAGAGCAGAGCCACTGTATATTTCAGTTCATTCCCTCATCTCACCACGAATTCATTCATATAAAGTTATAAACAGCACAATAGTGACATTACAATATTTCAGTTTCACATCACATTACAATTCCAAATTGCATATCCAGTCTCGAACATTTTAATCAAGACTTTATTCACTTAATCTATACGAATATGCACGAATCAACTATTTCCCATCACCACCACAATCCCGACTTCAGAAACACACACTAGCTGGTGAAGACGAACTCTTTTTCACCGACAGCGGGTCCCAAATAATTCCCTGCTTACCACAATTACCAACCATTACTCCATCCGCCTGGACCAAACTGAAACCTGGAGCCACAGCAGAAGAGGCCGCCCCAGGGGCCGGGGCCCCCACCACCAGATTAGCCTTCTCGGTCTTAGCTTTCAACCTTAACCTTTCAGCCCTTGAGCCAATAATCTGTCCAAGAATAGAACCTGCAATGGTCAACGCCATGGCTGTTTTAGGCATCACGACTGATTTCCTAAGCATGGCTATGAAGGGGACTGCAGCATGAACTGCTGTGAACCATGAGATGGAGAACTTTTCTGTATGCTCTCTCCAAACGCCCAATGGAATATTGGCTGCGATTCCCAACGTACCAACCACAAGTACTTTTGCAGGTAATGGCTGTGGACGAACAGTCTTGACAAGGGCAGTCCGGGCAAGGGCAGCTCTGGCTGCAACGATTGCTGGCGGACATTTGAGCTTCATTCCTGGTGGGGGTCGAAGAGCTGTTGCCACAAGTGGGACGATATTACTTACAGCTCTGTAGGATTTTGCTAGAGGACAGTTTCCGGTTTTCAGCCACTCATTTCCAAGTGCCTCATGTTTTGATGAATCGCCCTGAAAATCAGAGACACGACAGAAGCAATTAATAAATGAATAGTTGAAGGTAGAAGCAATTTTATAATAGAACTGCAATTTTATACCTTAGGGGAATGTTCCTTTTTCCTGAATGACTCGGACTTTTTATTCTTCCCGAAGAATGAATTAAAACCAAAAGGCCCTCCTGGTCCAAATGCTGACATACTAATAGAGGCAGCACTTGATGCTAAAGGATTGAATCCTGGTAAAGCTTCAGTCTCCAGTTTGTCAAGGCAGGGTTGAGAGTTTTCTGATAGAGGGACAACACCGTCTTGCCCGTGAAAAACTTTGAAGGCCAAGTTAAAGTTGGGACCATCCTCAAAAATTGGGCCTTTGGATCCCTTAGACTGGAAACAGAGAAGCAAAAAGAAGATGGCCGTCATAATGATGCACGTAAGTACGAAAAAAACAGTGTCTGTACATATGGTTTTTCATTGAGCACCTAAGGACAACTTAGATAATCAATTGCAAAAAAGAATGAATGGATAAAACTTACAGGAAATGGGAAATTTACGGAAGCAAAAGAAAAATTGGTTGGTTTATTGATATTCCTCAAGAATGGACATTTACGAATATCCTGCTCGTCCAAGGAGCAATCAGAAGTCTCCTGGTTGATTGGCTTGCACAGAAAATCCATCTGCTACTCCTGGAAGTATTTATCTGCAAGGTGCAGAATTTTACATAATTTAGAGTTTTCAAAGGAAAAAAATAAGTCAATTTGAGCAAATTGGCTGAGGCCGACCAAAATTATGGCATAGTAACAAATTAGTTGCAATATCATTTTATCTGACTATAGGAATTGCTATCCTGATCCACTGTAATAGGTTCTTGGTGAGGCCAATGTATCATGATATTCAAGGCTAAATCAGAATTCATCCAAGCTGACCATCGATCAAGCCAACTCGTTAACCTCATTCATCAGAACTTTGCATCGGTAACAACCACATAGATTTTGCATCAACCTCGGAACTGATATTCATATTAGAACTCCTCTAAACCTGAGTATAACTTGAAGGATTTTGGTATCATTTAAAGAACTCAATTCTAAGAATGAGAAGACCAAAAAACAGAACATTGATATTTGACAAAACTTAAAAATGCTAAGAAAAGCTTATGAACATGTAGAAAGAATCCTGCAAACCAAATACACATGAACTACCAAACCAGAACGATTAAAAAGTAAACAGTCAACAAACAAACAGAATTCCGATGCGCAGCAAAACTCAATCAACTTTACTATTTCGTTCAAAAATGTCCTAATTCATAACAAAGTACACAAAATCCCCAGTGAAGGGTAAAAGCCACCACCGATAAAATTACAGTAGAATTAGAGAACTTGTGGACTAAAGGAAAAGAAAAATGTGCGAGAGTAGAAAGTATCTCTACCGGAAGAAGAGGCGGAGGACGGCGGCGGAGCTAGACCACTAGGAGAGACGTGTGGAGAGCACAGCACAGACAAAGACACAAAAATCTTTTTTTTAATTGAATATAGAATTATTGTGGTGGGATTTTCTAGATTTTATTTCACATTTTAGTAATAGGATTATTATTAATATTTTATTAAATATAAATATAAAAATAAAAGAGTTATTATAAGGAGCACGTTTCACGTGGGAATTATATGAGTTGTACAGTCTTATGGAAGTTTCCAGCCAATAGGGCGACGCCAGCTGGCGGGGGTTTATCTGTAAATTTATTTTTATTTTGGAGTCTAAGTATAATTCTTCTTTTTGAAATAAAAAGGCTAAATCCTGCAACACAAAAATCGGATCCTCTCTATAGGCCCAGTTGAGCTATGTTATATATGGGCCAGCCCATAATATTATGAACTTTTAATTTCATTAAAATCTTAGGCCCGTTTGGTTTTTGAGGAGAAGTCAGAAGCCCGTTTGCTTTTATTTTCACTTTTTCCCTTTGTTTTGGTTTGGGAACATCTGTTTTTCCGTTGGAAAGCTCAATATATTCAAAGACTTGTTGCAAACTCTAAAAAAACATTTTTTTAAAAATTGTTTTTTAGCACTTTGGTTTTCTAATAGTTTTAACTTATGCTAAATTTTAAGTAGAAACAAGTTACAAGTTTAAATCACTTATGAATATGCTTTTAAAACCAGCTTCTAACTTTTATGATATTTTTGTGAATATATAAAAGTATTTATTAGTTTTTTCTTTCTTCAAACACTAAACTAATTATATTTGTGTTTTCCATTTTTTTTTTCCAAATAATTTCTACTTGTACTACTTTATTCTCTTTTTTTTTTTTTGTTTCCCAAACGTTCTTTTTTAAGGTTCAAGTATTACACAGACTCAATTGAAACGATTCTCCTAATCCAGCTACTTCACGATTTAAGGTTTAAGGTGTGACATTGCTATGTACCCTAGATTAAGAATCATTCCTTAGTGCAGAAATCTAGCAACACCAACAACTTGGCTGCCATCATAAAGAAACAAAAGACACGAATAATTATTTGGTAGTACATGATAGTACACCGTACACTGTCTTTAACTAAAGTTCAGTTAATCTAATAATCAAATTTTAGACTGGATTATGAGATTCAGACTCGCTTTCAATGGTTCATTCTTACTTCTATACTGGTATTGTTCCTATATAATGCTTGATGTGTGCTGTCATTGTTTTATGACAGTAGATATGAGAAACGGTGGGCAAGAATATTTATAACTTGAAATTACATATAAGTCCTCCACCATTTACCAAAAAGAATATCTATTTGAAATGAAAGGGATGATTGCAAATTCTACAGAAGAAACCAACTCTATGTTTTCAGCTCAAAAGAGAGAGAGATTAAGTGTTTTCACTTTATTGTTTTCATTCATATTGATAAAGGTAGAAGCACATTTGAAAATACATTTTTCAGCTTTTTATTGTACGAAAAAAAGGTGGTGATAGAGAAAAAAACTTAATTAATTAATTAAAATGAAACATCCTAGTGAACCTGCAGATTAGTATATACCAGCAACTAGCAAGTTGTTCCAAATCATTAATCAAAGTTAGGCCCTCTCTAATTCAATTTTACACACAAAGGTTGCCTGGTTGGCTCAACTTTTCTAATATTGAAGTGGGATTTCGGTAATAACTTTATCATACGCTCGTCCCGATTTAGAAACAAAAAAAGAGAGTGAGAGGAAAAATCAAAGAAAGCAAAATAAAACCCACTCATTTACAACTCACTGTATTCACACACATAACAATCTCAATTCAATGCACCCATTACACCCAACCTACTTTTGGACCCCGCCACTAACAGCTCTACCACTGAATTATTCAGACAATCATACTAAACTCCAAGAAAAAAGCATTTTTTTATTCTAAAATTAAAATATTATTTCATACTTTAAAATACTTACAATAAAAATCCACAGCTTTCACTATTTAAATTAAAAAAAAAAAAAAGGCCGTCACCAAAGCATTTTCTTCTCTTTACGGGGAACAGAGGAAAAGTATTCCCCATCCAATGTTCATCTTCTTTCTCTAGGAAATTGTCTTTGTCTTTAATATATTTATAAAAAAAAAAAAAATTAAAAAGAAAGGTTGATTAGAAAAGTACACTTATCTCCATAATCTCTTGAATCTTTCATCTCTGTCTCCTCTCTCATCGCCGCCTTACACTCATTTATCATCTTCATCCCAATTCAAACCCCGAAACCCTCTTCTATATATACACCCATATACATACGTGTATACAAGATATAGGCAGATATAAAGTATGGATTTGTGAGATCTGAACGTGCTCTTGATATTTAAGGTAATTAATTTCTCAATTGATAGCTAACTTTGCATTTCGGTTAAGGTTTTTCATCTGGCCTTGCTCTAGTATGCCCTAATCACGCATTTCTGGAAAATTTTCTGCAGATTTAGGCTGAAAGGATGTCTCTTTAACAGATCTGGATTAAGGGTCCTCAAAAAGATCGAATTTTGAATGGTCGAGATTAAGAAATTGAAGGGTTGTAATTTATCTGGTATTTTTATCTAAGTGGTAATTTCTTGATTCGAGGCTGTTCAATGATATCTGAGATTTTTCTACATATTTTAGTTGAGAAATTGTGAATTAAGAACAGATCTTCATTAGGGTTCTCAAAAAGTTCGAATCTTTAGTAATCAAGAACAGAGAAATAGGAGAGATTCATTTAACTTTTGCTGAAGCTGCTCTCTATTGGTATGTCTGAAATGTCTCTTTTGCCCAAAAGCGATTCGATTCAAATCCGGGAGGTTTGGGCTGATAATTTGGAGGAAGAATTCGACTTGATTCGCGAAATTGTCGATGAATATCCTTACATAGCAATGGATACAGAGTTTCCAGGTGTTGTGCTCCGGCCCGTAGGCAATTTCAAGAACTCAAGTGATTACCATTACCAAACATTGAAAGACAATGTTGATTTACTCAAACTTATCCAATTGGGGCTAACATTCTCGGACGAAAATGGGAATTTGCCCACCTGTGGGACCGATAAGTACTGCATCTGGCAATTCAACTTCCACGAATTCAATCCCAACGAGGATGTTTTCGCTAACGATTCAATCGAATTGTTGCGCCAGAGTGGAATTGATTTTGTGAAAAATAATGAAAAGGGTATCGATGCGAAACGCTTTGGTGAGCTTCTGATGTCTTCTGGAATTGTGTTGAATGATAATATGTATTGGGTGACATTTCACAGTGGGTATGATTTTGGGTACTTGTTGAAGCTTTTGACTTGTAAAAGCTTGCCAGAGACACAAACCGGGTTTTTTGATCTGATCAATTTGTATTTTCCAGTTCTTTATGATATCAAGCATTTGATGAAGTTTTCAAACAGCTTACATGGTGGATTGAATAAGCTGGCTGAGCTTTTGGAAGTCGAAAGAGTTGGGATTTGCCATCAAGCAGGTTCGGATAGCTTGTTGACTTCTTGCACTTTTAGGAAGCTGAAGGAGAGCTTCTTCAATGGATCCATGGAGAGGTATTCTGGTGTGTTGTATGGATTAGGGGCTGAAAATGGAGTGTGTTAGAAGAATTGTTTAGAAATAAATATTTGAAATAATGGCAAAAATAGTGTGTGGAAGTTGTAATACGTGTTTGATTGTTAACTACATGTGTTGTGCAGAATGATAATGGTGCCACAATGTTTGTACACTCTTTTTATAAGTAATCTTATAGTTCTTGAGTAAAGTTTATGTTACGTCCTCTTGGCTTCTTGTTTTGTTTATCTTATGTTCTCTGTGTTTTATTGGTGTTCTTGCGATGTTATTGTCCAAGTTTATGCTTTCTTTCCCCTTTTCCATCTCTAAGTCAGCCCGAGTCGACCGGCTGTTTCAAACCGGACACAGATTCGTACTCCCAAGTGGGTTACTCTGAAAATTAATTATTCAATTTCTTCACACTTTACTCGGTAAGAGAAGCATACATTGTAGCAGTCGTATTGAGAATCTCGAATTTTAAAGAGTTTCTGATGATGGAAGAAGAAATCCAAAAGCAAAACTTACAAGAAAAATTAGCAGTTTTCCTATCGGGCGGAGGTTCCAACTTCAGGTCGATTTATGAGGCAACTCTTAGTGGATCTTTTCATGCAGATGATGTTGTTTTTGTCACCAATAAACACTGTACTGATCTCATGTTAGTATCAGTTTGTCCTTTTCTTTTCTGAATTGATTTAATTGTTAAATATTGCTTTGCATATGCGGATAAAGCTCTCAGCTTTATTATGATTTGGTTCAATTACGAAAAACACTCTGAAAATTACGAAAAACATTCTGAGGTTTGGAAAATCATAACAAATACCCCCCTCAAACAAAAGAAAATATTTGATGCAGAGTGGTTTTAATAATTTTCAAGATTTGAGTGTATTTTTTTCATAAAACGAACAAATCTCAGGGTTTTTTCGTAATCTTCTGTTGTGGTTAATGGGTGTCTTTTGAAGATTGTTTCATTAACTCCTGTTTGGAAATCCTATATGTGCTGCAGCTTGTGGGGTGCAGAGTTTTCCCGTAATAAGGGTATTCCTGAAAGATATGAAAGCTATGATTTTTAATGTTGTTTGATGTGTTCGAAATGGTATTTCTCATGAATTTAGTTGCTCATACGAGTGACTATTGAGTTCTTGATTCTTGTCCAAGCTCGCATGGGATTAAGTTAATTCAAAGTTCAATATTTTTTCTCTGTTGTTAAGACACAATAAATGTTGGGTAAAGTACAAAAACCCTCTAATGGTTTGTGCCGTTTACGAAAAATATTATGAAACCTTGAAAGTTACCGACTCTCAAACTAACGGAAGTAGCCATTTAGCATGGAAATATAACATGACATTGAAGAAATGGCAGTTTTGGGATGTTTTTGTCATTGAATCAAGATTTTCTTTTTCCAGCCAAAACATGAAAAGTGTAAGTATATACCTATGATATAACTTAACTATGAATTGTTCATGACTGAATATATAGTTTAATAAATCAGCCGTATAAGGCTGTCTTTGGGGTGGATTTTATTTTGAGTTATAGGTTTTTTTAACAAATAGGGTAAATTACAAATAGCCCCCTTAGATTTATGTAATCTTTTAAAAAATATCCTGAAATCTTAAAAATTATAAAAAAACCCACAAACTAATGGAAAATCGCCGACCGGGTTGTCTTTTGTAAGTTTCAAGGTTTAAGGGTGATTTTCGTCAATGTCACAAAACCGGGAGCTTATTTATATTTGACCGTATTTGTTAAAAAACTAAAATTCAAAATTCAACAATCATGTATTTCTTTTGTAATTTTCAAAATTTTAGGGTAATTTTTGTAAATAACGTGAGTCTATGATTGTTCTCGTAACTTTTAACAGCGAGTAAAAGTATCCACGGGACATCGTAGTCACATAGTGGACATCACGTCGTGTAAAATCAAGCTGAGGATGTTGCCTACCAAAACTACAAACCGGAAAAACTATTGGTAACATAGCCAACATCATAATTCATAATTCATAAAAGAAACAAAGATGAGCGAATGATGAGAGCTCTACATGCATACACGTTTTCTTCTCTATTATTAATTCATCTTCATATAATGTCTAGCTAAATAATAGCCAATAATTTTTATAATTTTTTCCACCCAAAAAAAAAAAAAAATTTTTTTTATGATTTGATCCCGTATTCATTGATGATTCCAACAACCGTAGATTCATGGAATCAATTTGCATTAAAAATGTATATTTCAAAATTTATATTCACTATCAAATATCAATTTACATATCATCGTTTAGTCGGATGAGATAATGTAGTGTCTCACATCGGATATTAAGGAGAACGAAGTCCTCCTTATAAAGGGATGGAAACCTTAATAAGCTCGAGGCCTTTTAAAACCGTGAGGGCCTGAGTCAGATTTTGTGCTGGCTGAATTCTAAAGCAGATTAAATTAATCGATCTAAGAGCTATCTATATATAGAGATAGATATATTTTTTAATATCTTTATCTCAACAATACCTTAAGCATGAATATAAATAAATAAATTTCTTAAAAACTATAAATAATTCATAAATACCTTAAATTAAGAGAATAATGGTAATATGGTATGTAATTTCCGGATTTTATTACAATCATTTCTCAATGTCCAAAGGTCAAAGAAGGCCTACAATGTATTTCAACTTCGTTTTCACATTATTCTTGTTTTTCCAAGTATTATTTTTTTACAATTTATGATTATTAAAACTAATAAATAAATTTTCTCCTCTCTCTCTCACACACATCTAAAAATAACATATTTCCCAAAATAAACCTAAAAATAACTATAAAAATTCAAAACCACAGCTTTCATCTTTGTTTCACTAATAAAAACAACTTGTGACCATAGTATTTTTTTTTTTTTCTTTCCAAGGTGAACAGAGGAAAAGGGGCCCCCATCCGTGTTCACCTTCTCTCCTCTCTCTCTCTCTGTCTCTCATTAGTCTCTCTTCGATTAGGCACATTTTCAGAAAAAAGCAAAAAAGGAAAAAAGAAAAAAAAAAAGGAAACCAGTTTCGCCCTTCATCTTTTGCTCCTCCCATCGCCGCCTTAAACTCATTGTCATTTTCCTTCTGTCCGAAACCCTAACATCCCATTCTCTCTCTATATATACGCATATACATCTAATTAGACGTCTGTGTATGTGCAATCTCGGCATTTATCATCACCGGACTTGATTTAAGGTAAGATTTCTATCTGAATTGGTTTTTCTTTTGGCTTATATGATATGTTTGTATCGGCGCATATCGTCTGGAAATGCTGACTTTTGGCCGGATCCTTGTTAATGATTCTCCAAGAGAAAGCATTTTGATTGGTTACGAACAAGGAAGTTGGGGATTCGATTGGGGTTGTGATGTATCTGTTCTTTTATTAGGTTGTGCTTTGACTTGGGGCTGACGACGCATTTCTGGAAATTTTCTGCAGATTTCAGTTCATTAATGGTGAAACTTTAACGGGATATGTGTTGGGGGTCTCCAAGAATTCGAATTTTTTAGTGGCCAGCAACAGAGAAACAAGGAGATTTTCCTCAAGATTTGTCAAGATTGCTCCGATTACGCTGCTGTGAAATGTCGCTTTTGCCCAAACGCGCCAAAAGCGATTCGATTCAAATCCGGGAGGTTTGGGCGGACAATTTGGTGGAAGAAATCTTATTAATTCGTGAAATTGTCGATCAACATCCATATGTAGCTATGGACACAGAGTTCCCAGGTGTTGTGCTCCGCCGTGTAGGCAATTTCAAGAACCCAGGCGATTATCATTTCCAAACATTGAAAGACAATGTTGATTTACTCAAACTAATCCAATTAGGGCTGACATTCGCAGACGAAAATGGGAATTTGCCCACATGCGGGACGGATAAATACTGCGTCTGGCAATTCAATTTTCGCGAATTCAATCCCAATGAGGATGTTTTCGCACACGATTCAATAGAATTGCTTCGCCAGAGTGGCATTGATTTTGTGAAAAACAAGGAAAAGGGCATTGATGCAAGATTTTTTGCAGAGCTTTTAATGTCTTCTGGAGTTGTCTTGAATGATGATGTGCAATGGGTGACTTTTCACAGTGGGCATGATTTTGGGTATTTGCTGAAGCTCTTGACTTGCCAGAACTTGCCAGATACTTCTTCAGCATTCTCTGAATTGATCAAAATATACTTTCCAGTTCTTTACGATGTCAAACATTTGATGAAATTCTCAAACAGCTTACATGGTGGATTAAATAAGGTGGCTGAGCTTCTGGGTGTGGAGAGATTTGGGATTTGTCATCAAGCGGGCTCGGATAGTTTGTTGACGTTAGACGTCTTCATGAAGATGAAGGAAACTACCTTTAGTAGTGAGTCCCTCGAAAAGCATTCGGGGGTGTTATATGGATTAGGTGTTGAGAATACAACTCATAGATAATATCATATAGGTGAAGGGATTTTTAGAAAATAAGAAAAAAATAAAAAGTGGTAAAAAAATGGAAAGTGAATTTGTAATTGTTAAAATTAAAATACTACAGGTGTTGTGCACAGCTTGTTAATGATGCACACTTTTTGTACACTTCTTGAAGCATTGTAGTTCATGAGATGAAATTTTTTATCTTGTCTTGTGAAGATCTCTATTTTCTCTCTTGATTCTGGCCTTTTGATATTGTATTGTGTTTTCTTTTTGGTTCTAGTTCTGGTTTTTGCAGAAGGTGTCCTGCTGATTGCTGATTGGTAAATTTCAGTTACTATTTCGGTTTTCCAGAACCCAAGAATCGGCAGAAGTCAAAAACTTTGGGGAGCAAGATTGAATTTTTACTGAGTATGACGGGCAATAAATTCAATCCATGATATTCCTATGCTAGTTATTGGATTTTAATGCTTGGATTGAAGATTTAGGAGGTAATGGTACTTGTTGTGGGTGTTGATTACATTCTTCTTCCCATAACTTCTTATGTTTTTTTTTTAATTTTGGTCTCATACTAATTGATTTTTGCAATTTACATCCATAAGTGCATTTGTTTTACAATTTCAGGAGGACCTTTTTGAATTTCCATCTAATTATGTAATGTAAACTGGAAAGTCAACTATTGCAATTTGAATCTCATATGTTATATTAGTCTTGAAATTGCAAAACAATAATTCACTTATGGGTTGCAAATTGCTCAAGTCAATTAGAAATGGACCAAAATAAGAAAAATATAAATTTGTGAGATAAAAAATGCAATTAACTCAAACTTCTTTGAAACAAAAGGGAATTTTTATAAATATGTTAGGCTTCAGGGACCTAATTGTAATTTACTGTTATACCTTACTTAATCGTTTATACAGTAATCGCCATACAAAAAAGAACCAAACTTTAGGTACGGAATGCGAATGGGATGTCGTTAAACTTGTTTATCATATAATTAATACTTTCCCATATTTTCAATTAATACTATTCGGTCAACCTCGTAAAATCTGACCAAGAAACAAGACGTGATTGCTAAGTAAGGTGTTTGGTGATTACTCATGTAGTCATGTTGCCTAATTTAGGGATAATTACATTCGTATATCCATTCGATGTCATTACATAAATATATCCCGAAATTTAAAAAATTACAAAAACATACCATGTTAAAAAAAAATTCATTTAATCTCGTTATGTGATTGGATGGATTTCGGGCAGGCATTCGATAAGCCTTCTTTTATTGTTATCTTTTAACAACGTGAAAAATGGAAATGCTCTTTTTCGTTAGGATTCACTAACGACAATAAAGAATTTAGAATATATTTCTGTAATTTTTCAAACTTCAGAGACCATGAATGAAATTATCTCGTTAATTTATTTAATAAAAAGCCGAATAAATCGTAATCATTGTGCATTTTGAAGTTCCAATAATAACACTCCAAAAACAACGAATATTTTCTTTGGAGTATTTAACCACAAAAAGAAAGGATACCTCAACTACATTATTGATTATTGTAGATCAAGACAGGATTAAATAATCAGCACTTCACCAACCAAGATTCCCTTATATTTCTTCCTCGATTTCTATAAAATTTCATAGTCAACAACTAAAGAAGCAATAGAGAGTGGTTGACTCTATATTTGAGTGAAAATTAGACCAAAAAAATCAAGTGGAAGGTACACAAGAAAACGAGACCAATGATCTCAAAGTTTAAAGTAACTTTCTCTTTCCCTCACTTCATTTTCAGCCACTAAATGTATATTCTTTTTCACCTCTACCGCTTCTTTTGTATCTCCTGAGATGCTCCAAGTCAACCTATCTTGTATAAAAAACGGATATAGCCAAAAAAGGATTGGTTCAAACAGATATTCTTCTTCAAATCTATATAAAATCAAGCCTCTTTATTTCTTATAAAATTCAATCTCATCCCTCCAAATTATTCTAGCTCCATGACTATATATAAATGGATGAAGGACTCAACTCTTCTTTGTGTCTTACCTACATTGTTCTGCTACTACATTTATCTATAGGGATAATATAAACACTTTCTTGAGTAATGGTTAGTCGAAAATCATCTTTTCTCAAGAACTGCAAATGCTTCAGTGTTGAATCATTGGCATTAGAAGAAGGAACCCTACCACCCGTCTCATGCACATTGGCTCCACCTCCCCTTTCCCTAGCAAGAAAGGTTTTTTAAATCTTTTCGAGTCTGTTTTTTACGCATAAAATGAATTTCCAACTGATAATATTTCATTTCGTGGTGCTAAAAATCAGGTTGGAGCTGAGTTTATAGGGACTATGATACTTATCTTTGCAGGAACAGCAACAGCAATAGTGAACCAAAAGACACAAGGTTCAGAAACCCTTCTCGGCATGGCGGGGTCCACCGGATTGGCGGTGATGATAGTCATACTCTCGACCGGCCACATCTCTGGGGCCCACCTCAATCCGTCTCTCACTATTGCATTTGCAGCCCTTAGGCATTTTCCTTGGAAACACGTAAAAATGATTGCAATTTTAATTTGGGCAGATTACATTTACTATCCCTCAGTTTTGGTATAATTACCAAAAAAACCATCATGTTTCATTTATTACATACCCCCACTCCCCCAGGTTTTCTTTTTTTCTTTTTATGGGATTAAGAACCAAGAAAAAAAAGCGCCGGAAGAGCATTATCTTAGCAGTTCATCTATCTAGTAGTCAATGCAGTTTAAAACCTATTTGAAATGCACAATTTCACAACATCCACATGAATAATGAAAAACTCAGGGGGTTTATGTAATAAATGAAACCCAAGGAAGTTTTTTGTTACTATGCCAAAGCTGAGGGGTTAGTAAATGTAATTTGCCCTGCTAAAATTAATAAAACTGATTGTTTATTAAAGTTTCTGACTCTGACCCTGATTGATTTCAGTAAATCTTGACTTATGCAGGTGCCGGTGTACATAGGAGCACAAGTGATGGCATCACTTTGTGCTGCGTTTCTGGTAAAGGTGATTTTCAATCCCGTAATGGGCGGTGGAGTGACAATTCCTTCAGGGGATTATGCTCAAGCTTTTGCTTTGGAGTTCATTATCACCTTCAACCTCATGTTTGTTGTCACTGCAGTAGCCACAGATACAAGAGCTGTAAGTATATATACTTTGTCTCTTTTCTTTTCTACAACTTATTTTCAAGTGGAATGACTTAGTTGGAGCTACTAAGATCACTACTAGATCAATTCGTAACTTCCTAGTAAAAAAACATGTTATACGTCATGTGGTGCTCTCCAAGAGCAATAAATATTGGTGGTGGCAGTACAAAGAAAGAAATTGTCTAAAATAGAAAAGTAGAATAATCACGTCTCTTTTACTGGTACTTGATTATCGATCCAAAAGTTTTAGGGTCAAATACGAATACACCTGAGGTGTACGCCATTAATGAAAAATACCATGAGGTTTGGCATATCATAACAAATACCCCCCCTCAAACTAACGGAAAATTGTTGCCAATCGTTGACTCAGGATGCTTTTTGTGATTTTCAAGGTTTCAAGTTTTTTTGTAAAAGACGCAGACCTCAAGGGATTTTTCGTAATTATTTCAAATTTTATCACACAACTGTGTAACATCATTTATAACACTCACCAATACAGGTGGGAGAGCTTGCGGGAATTGCAGTTGGGGCTACCGTCATGCTCAACATACTAATAGCAGGGTAAAAAGTCTACAACACAAGCAACTATCATGAAAACGCATAAAGATATAAGTTTCTGAAAACGGAGAACAAGTTTTGAATGACCCTTCAAATTCAATGTCAAGAATGATTACTCATGAATAAAAGCTTATCCTTTTTCTTCTTATTCCAAAACAGGGAAACAAGTGGAGCTTCAATGAATCCAGTGAGAACTTTAGGACCAGCAATTGCAGCAAATAATTACAAAGCCATATGGATCTACCTTACAGCTCCTGTTCTTGGTGCTCTGGCTGGAGCCGGGGTTTATTCTGCAGTAAAGCTGCCCGATATAGATGACAATGCACATGAAAAACCCATAGCAGCACTGAGCTTCAGAATATGATCCACTTTGCCTACAGAAATGAAATTTCATGGCGATGTTAATAATGCAGGAAAGATAAGATTTAGACGTATTGGCTGGGAAAAATAAAAGAGCAGTGATTAGACTAGTACTGACTTTAGAACATTTTGTATTTTGGCACTGGATGAATATGCATATGGATATACATATACATAAGCAACAAAACAATTAGTCGCAGAACGATATCAGAAAATAGAAGTCTAAATTAGAAATTGAAATCAAATGGGCTTCAACTTTACATACAAAAGATTACAACAATGGAATTTAACTAAAATCTCTAGTTTTTCATAGATTTCCTCAATAACCTAACACTTAATACTTAGAAGCTTGTAACCTCGCACTACAAAGCTCACCTGATTGATTCTCACTCAAATCGTCGAATGGAAATTGACTGCCGACTTATTCGCACCAATTCAAACCATGTCGAGCGCCGGCGTTTGAGCGTCGGGTCTGACCCGGGAGAAGGGTGACACATATTTAGACAAGTGAAGCACTACTGCGGCGAGTAGAATTCCAACGAGATCGGCGACAGCGTCTTTGGTGGAAGCGCCGGCGGATTGGATAAAGCCGAATTCATCGGCGAATTCTTTCGCGGCGCCGGCGGCGAAAGAAGCTATGGATCCGACCCAAATGCTGCGACGGCGGATGAACGGGTAGCGTGTCATTGAGGCGAGTATGGAGAAAATGATGGAAATGAAGAAGCAGAAAAGGACATGATATAGTTTGTCGATCGCCAACCAATCGTCGCCGTTCTCCATTGTCAAACTGTGTATTGTGACTTGCGAAAGGAAGTATGAAAAAATTCGTAGTCAAATGAATATAAAATAATATTAATATTAATATAATTTTTTTTTTTTTATTCTTTTCCTAAAAGCCATTTATTTATATATTTGTTTTAAAAAATATACACACATATTCCGAGACTCTTGTTATTGTAAAGAATCAAGAATCGAACCAAACTTCTACTGGAGTAATATGATAATATCTGATATCCATTGATTCAAAACTCCAATGGTTATAAAATAAAAAAAAAGCCCATTTATATGGATTAAGTCATATCAGATTACTAAATTGAAACTTTCCTTATTAATAAGGACTGAAACTACTCGAAATCAAAACTTTTGATTAAACTAAAATATAAAATTTATTGAAAGTAGTAACATTTTTTTTCCCTAAAAGCCAACTACATTTTTTCCCCACCATTCCCTTTACTGTCCCATATTTTTCTAATTTTTAGTTTCTCTAAAAGCATTAGATTTTGCAGATACCTCAGATATCAAAAGTGCTTCTCATCCTTTTTCTTTACCGAATCAATCCTCATTTTTTGCTACTCCAATTTTTTAGAACTTTTATCTTATAACTTCTCCTAAAGCAAAAGCCCTTGCAAACACCAATAAAAGCTACAAAGTTCAAAACACTGTTTTTGGGTCTCATAATGGGCTACAGAACTGGGCTATAATCCAAAAATTTTATATTTTCCATTTTCCTTTTGATGTTTTCTATAGACTCATTGGGCCCAAGGTTTCCTTTTTGGACCAACCTATTTTTTCATTAGTCATTTTCTCTTTTATTAAGTTTGCACTAAAATTCTCATATTTCATTACCAAAGGTAAATTAGTGTAGTGAGATGAGACACTAAGATTCTTCTAAACAAAATTTAGTATTTAAATCCTGACTTGTATATAGAGTAATTGAGTTGAGAGAGTCGCATCCAATTGAACCTCTGCAGTATCGACAAAAACTTAGTGGGAAACTAAAAATAAATAAATTTGACTTTTTGACTCTTTAACATTTGACTATCTGAGGAAACAGAACGAATAATTAGAGTGGAGTCTTTCTTTGAAAAAGAAAGAAAAAAAGAAGAGTTCTATTTGCAGGTCTTTAATTATGTGGGGAAAGATAGTGATATATGCCCACATCTATCTTTCACTTCATTGCCCCACGAAAACATAGTAATTACACAAAGATATGCATACAGACAAAGAAATCTCACATGATTCAAACTTGATTTCATAAAGCAAATAAAGGCATAATTGCTGGGTCATTTTCTAAATTCATGACAAATCTAAAGTAATGTTTATGAAACTCATCTGCATTTATGCCCAATTATTTCTAATCACATCTCCCAAAACTAGGGACAACCATGCCCCTCGGGTAGGTCCTATATATGTTATGTCATACATTTTTTTTTCCCTAGTCAATTTTTTTTCCAAATTCATACACTGCAAAGACCTAATTGTGAGTGATCCTTTCAACCTAGTTACTATGTCATAAACTAGAGTTGTACTTTAAGCTAGGGTTTACTAATGCTTTGATGCCGGAGTTGTTTTGTAATTATTAAAGTGTAAACAATGACTATTCCGTTTGTAGAATTTTAAATTCGAAATTTTTAATTAAACTAACATAATTTCGAATTGGTATTAAAATAAGGATTATCTAAAACCCCAACTTTAGAAACATTGGTCATGTTATATGGGGCCCTTTAATATCAGTTTCCTAATCTGTTTGTCGGCCACTCGTCATATGAGTCATTAATTATGTGGTAAATCTTTGAGTTTATTAATGGTTACTATATTATTATATATTGACGAGGCTTATTTCTATTTATATATATATATATATATAAATCTATACTATATATGCATGTGTATATATTTAAAAAATTAGAACATTTTGAAATAAAAATAGTAGCTATTTATATTTCATAAAAAGTACTTAATCACGTTACCAAATAATATATATATTTTAGGAGTATTTACCATTCGATACCTATAGTTTGAAATATAACGTAATAATCTCCGAATTTTATAATGAATTACCAAGAAATCTAAAATTCCAAAAATACCTCCACTTAGGGTTTCAATAGGGTATTTCAGATATGTATTTTTATATGTTTTTTACGCATTTGAATTCCAAACCACTTAATTGAATATTAATTTGCATTTTTCTGAAATATTTAAAAGCTATTTTTTTTAAAAAAATTAAACTCACGCACACAATTCGACCTTGCCATTACAAGTAGTCGAACCCAGAATTTAAAAGCTATTGCTTTCAAAACGAATACAACTTTTTTATTAATTACTAAAAGCATCCTTTTAAAGGATGGTGCAATAGAACTTGATTCTTATAAATTACTATTTTAAATGATAAACACGAATAAAAGTTGAAAAAACCTTTCCTTTTCCCCCTTTCTCATTAGTATTCTATTCTATTCATGGGATGGAATTTTGCCTAACAAATTCAAATGATAAGTTCAACTCATCCACTTGCATGACTCAGAAACCATTAATCACACGTACACACAGGTATCTTGAATTTATTACATATTTACGTACAAATTAACCCTTAATCTTTGGAAAATTATCATCTAGTCCTTGAGATTTTATATTTAGAAAATGTATGATAATTTCTTAAATAATAAGGATCGATTTAAAAATCTATTAAATTAATTCTAGGGTACCCCAAATGTAGTTCATACCAATTTAATTAGTTATTTCTATATATAGATCATTTAATTGAATTTAAATTTTAATTTCCCATGCCAGCTTATTGTCAGTGTCTCATTTACGTACGATACATAAATTAAAATCATTAAAGTAATACACAATCAAGAGCGTAAGTTTTAGTTTTCGTGCAAATTCAAATTGAAATATGGGGATTTAGGAAATTAATAAAGCATTTTCAAATAACATTAATCATAAATAATAAATATACATAACTACCATTGATGATGTACTATTCTTTTCTCCATGTGGCCTTTTTCTTCATGGAACAATTCAAGTTCAGAAGTTAATCCTACAACTCCAAGCTACTTAAAATCAGCCTCAAAACTTCTCACCGAAATTCAGAAAATATAAAAGGATAATTACCCGAATCCCTGAGATTTGCTTAAAAATCCGAAAAAACTATTGATGAGACTTATTCCCCTTAAAATATAAAAATGTATACATAATACCTTCTAAAAAACTTTACAAATATCCCCTAAAGGGGTAAGTGCAAGATTGCAAGATTCCGATAGTGATATATTAGGTGTTTTGTGTAATTTACCTTGATATAAATAAATATTAGTTATGTTGTTTGAAATTCTTCATGATATATGATATATGTGTGCATGTGGTGTTTGTGTAAATTAAGGAATTAATGAAAAGTCTCACAACATGCATGTTTACATATCATGTGCTTGTGCTTATCCTAGCATCACTTATTAGTTTGTCTTAATACATGAATAATGTACCTTATGGTCCCTATTCTTTTTTTTTGGTAAAAAAAAATTAGGAGTAGGGTTGGTTACTCATCTTCAAGATCAGGGCATATTGTCGACTGATTTTCAGGATTTACGAGATCCTATTTAAACTAATAATCTAGGATTATTATCTTGAAAAATTAAAGAATCGTTAACCACTTGAATAAATCTCGATTAATCAATAGTTGTTTAGTTTATTTCCTTCATGACTTGGAGAACAAAAAACTTTTTGAAAACTTTTAGTGAGAGAATTAACTTTGTGCATGTTTGATATAACACCTTTCACGATCGCGACAAGGTGAGTGAGTATCCACATGATTATGAAATAAAGCTCTAGCTCTTTGTGGAGTAGAATTTGGTCTATCTTATGCCTCCCATCAAAATCAAAATCTCTTTTAATTTCATATTATATATGTACACTACTTTATATATAATCTTTATTTATTCTATGCCAAAATGACATTTGACCCCTAGCTTATCTTAGAGTTTAATATCACAAAGAGAAAATAGGCAAAGTGTCATATTAAAAAAGAAAAAGTATATAAGAGCATTTGATTTTGACCCCTATATAATTAATATATATCATAGAATTTAATATCTCAATAATTAATGAAATTTCCAAAAGATTGGCCCCCAAAAAGAAAACCCTTGAGACAAGATGTGCTAAAAATGACATGGGCAACTTGACAAATGAAAAGTAGAGTAACACATTCAATGGGGCATGTATGTCTTGAAATAGGCTTAGATGGTTTGTTTCATGAGTTTCTATCAACAACTTTGTAGTACATGCACACGTTATCCTCATCCACCCCCACCCAATGTCATGTCATATTAGATACCGTATTGAAACCATACTTCTAAAAAATCCAACGTGTAGTATCATGTCATATACTGTATCAATCGAACACCGGCACTTCTATAAAAGTATTCATCATGCAATGCAGTATATATATCGTGTCAGATACCGTATCGAATATTGATACCTATGTTTTAAAACCCGGACCGGACCGGCCGGTCCGACCGGTTCGACCGGTGACCGGCAGGCCATCTGGTCCGGGTGACCCATACAAACCAGTCCCAAATTGGACCAGTGTGAACCAATGTGAACCGGTCAATTGACCGGTTCAACCGGTACTGGTCGGACCGGTCGACCCACTGATTCAATCAAATTAATTTTTTTTTTATTTTTTGAAGGTTAAATCTGTAAATTTCTTGAAAAAAAAGAGGCTAAATCGGTAAATGTGAATCTCAATTGAACCACGAAACCTAAATTCCAAAATTTGAAATCCCTATTCTAATTTTTAGGTATATTTTTGTATTTTTTTAATATTATTTTATATATTTTTCTATTTTTTTAATATTACTAAAATTATATATATTTAAATATAATTATTACGTAATTATGACGTCACTGAACCGGTGACCAGTAAGGCCTCCGGTTCGACGTCGGGTCCGGATTTTAAAGCATAGATTGACACTGTACCCATCAAAACCCAATACCTTATTTCCTATAATTAGGTTGTAACTGTAAATTCTCCTTCCATACATAGTACAAAAGCATTTATTTTATAATCAATCAACATTACAATGCAACTTTCTCTGAGTATATATTAAAGATATATCAATGACCATATCTCTTCACCCTCAAAAGTAGAAAAGAAACAATTCAAGCCAAAACACTCCATATATGGATCAGTCTCCAAGCTTTGAGCCATGCAATCAATTTTCTCAAAATTGCAGCACAAATTCACCAAGAAAACCCGAACCCGCTAACGATCATCATCAAATTATGGAAGAACAGCAAGAGACGAGAAAATTTACATTGGATCTGAGCCTCTCAAGCAAGGATTTGGATCAGGATCACCTCTCCCAGCCAGAACCACTCGATCTCTTCCACACGAACAATCCAACGGCTCAAAATGATCAATCATCTTCATCATCTGCAGAACCACGAATTTTCTCATGCAACTACTGCAACAGGAAGTTCTACAGCTCTCAGGCGCTCGGCGGCCACCAAAATGCCCACAAACGCGAGCGGACCATAGCAAAAAGGGGTGCCGGCGGCGCCACCTTCAGCCACCACGACGCGGCGGCACACCACCGCTATATGAGCATGGCTTCTCTCCCTCTACACGGATCCATCAACAGGTCACTTGGGATTCAAGCTCACTCTATGATTCACAAGCCGGTTTTTTCAGCTTCATCGTACTCGAGTTTTAGTACTAGACCATATGGGCAGTTGGGGTGGGGCAGAAAGGCTCTCGATCAGCAGCCGGCGGTGGGGCGGCTCGCGGCAGAGGGTTCTCCGGCGATCGGCGGAGTAGCTAGGTTTGACGGTGGCCGGAGGTTTTCTGCCGCTGTGGATGGGATTGGAGGGTTTAAATGTGATGCTAGTTCTCATCATTTGAAGATCGGGAATCATCAAGAAGAGCTGAAAAAGCTGGACTTGTCTCTCAAACTCTAATTAGTTTCTATTTTTTTTCAGCTTTTTGCGCCCCGGCCCTTTTACTTTTATAATTTTCGTTTTTCTTCCCCAGATCTTTAGTTTTTTCAATTCTTTCTCCTGAAAAATTCCTTGGGTAGACTATATTAGGTTTTCAATTTTTCATTATAATTTTTCTTTTTGCTCTTTAATTTCCATTGTAGATTGTAAATAAATTTCCATTTACTGGAGAAAATAATATTAATTCTTGTATATCTTTCCATTGAATTAATTAATTAATTACTATAGATTCTAGACTTTAGACACAATCAAGAAGAAAAGTGTATTAACATTCACTATTTTTTCTGAAAGCAAAACCTCTCAAAAGAAGAGAAATGTTATTAACTTAAATCAGCAATGACAAAATCACGAACAAAAAGAGAATATCACTCAAACCAAAGCTAAAATGTCAACTTTAGACTTATCTCTTTCAAAAGCTCGAATTGGTAAAGTATTCGATTGCATAAAGAAGATGCAAAATTAGAAAATACAGCTAAAAATATATATGGGAATAATTATTTAATTCCATGGTTCAATCCATAATTATGAAGCTATATAAATATGATACATATAGTCTCATTTTGAATTTAATTAGGATCATGTCCAAGAAAATCTCCAATAATAAACTCAACTTGAGCAAATTCTAGATTTACTCTATAAAAACATTGTTCCTTTCCCTTTGTTGATAATGGATCTCTCAGAATCTAAAAATAAAATCTTTGCATGTATTTTTATTTTATTTTATTTAGAATGTCGGTTTTATGAAATTGAAATATTGCATAGTCCGTACAAAATTGAAATTAAAATCATATTTTCTTGAGGTGACTTATATCGATCACTCAATGTATGTGTACAAAATTGGATGGTTAAGATTTTGGCCTACCCAAACAGTCCATGACCCACCTGCAGTTGGGTGAAATTGACCATCTATTAAGCTGTCTTCATCACTAGGTTGGTATGCTCATGTGGAAACCTAGAGCTGCTGTTTTGGATTATAATAATAATTATTATTATTATTTCTCATTTTTTTGGGGGGGTTTGCAAAAGGTATATTTTTCAAGATTTTCTTATTTTTGTGTGGAGAGAAAGTGCCCTTGAATTAAAGAAAGGGTTTACTGGAAATGCCCATATCGTCGTGTTCGTATTTCATCGAATTCACAATTTCTTGCTATTTCTTTTATTAAAACTGAATTTTGTGCAAGTTTTCAAAAAAAATAAATAAAATAAAAAGCATACTCATTTGTCTTTTAGCGACCCCTTTAAGCTCTCAAATCACCATCACCTTTCCTAATTAAAAATGTTTTCAAAATCTTGATTGCTTTGATTTCTTACCTAAGAGATCTTTAAAAACTGGATCTTCTCCTTAATGGTGGGTCCAAATCACAGTCATGATTCATCATGATTCATGTTAAACTTGAGACTAATCACGTCATTATCTAATAAACTTAACCGAAATCTAGTCACTAATCATGCATTATCTTACGAAAGATACAGTTCTAATTTCCAGTTAGCTTGTTCCAATTATAAGTTTGCTGATAGGTTATTTTCAGGAAGACACGATTTTAATGTTACCCTAAAGTCAATAAAAGATGGCGGTTTTACAATTTTAAGTAACTTCAAGTGTTTTCTTTTTTTGCACTCTTTCTTTCGACATAATCTTTCTACAAAAGGCAACACATTTACCAAAAGTTATTCCATCCAAGTGAAAATTTTCACGTAGGTATCTGTACAGTGTACATTCACATCAAGAAATTATTTCAATCATGTATTTTTCAATTAATAAAAATGAATTCAAAGGAACCCACATCGATACTATGCGACCTTCCTCTCATTTATCATCAAGTAAAGAAAATCCCAGTTTCCAGTGCCTGAAAGTCAAGAAAGTCGATAATTTTTTTTAGATCAGAGCATCCACCATCGATTACAGTAGCTAGTCTCCTTACTGAATTGTAAGCACCTCAAATAGTGAGACAGCTGGCCACAAGATTTAAAGGTCGATGACCTATTTGTCATTACATAAAAGCACAAAAACGTGCATCCCACTTCTTTAAAACTGTTTTATACATAGTGTATTGTTTAGAAATGGACTTTGACCTATTTCAACCTCCAAAAGCTCTCTAGAGGGGAGGTTTGTCAAGTCATTATGTATTGAACACCACGTGTTTGAATTTTCAATGTGGGAAGGTTTAACATACTTCCGTCAAGCCCAGAGGCACGTAATATGCGGGACAAACTGGAACATGAAATTTGCAAGAATGATTATTTTCGATGTGGAATAATATAACATGTATTCTTACTTCTAATTAAATATTTAATGGTACACATTATGCATAAGCCATTGAAGGTTAAGTAAGTGGATTACTTGATCTAACATGATACGACGTAGGTTAAGGAAGTGGATGAGTTGATCTAACATGATACTATGTAAGTTACATACGAGGAGATTTGTGGACTCAAAACTCATTTACTAATTGTTCATCATGAGAGTTGAGATGTCTTTATAAAAAGCAACCTCAAAGGGCGTGCTACATTTACATCTCTCTTGTCTTTCTTTGGTTAAATGGATATGATGGTGTGGGGTTGGTGGGAAGGCCACTAATTATACACAACAAGCACCGGAAAAATGTACAATTTTTTTTTAATTTTCTTTTTCCTGCAGTGTTTTTGTTAGCCAACAAG
Organism: Verbena officinalis; assembly: GCA_958496215.1. Taxonomy (NCBI): domain Eukaryota; kingdom Viridiplantae; phylum Streptophyta; class Magnoliopsida; order Lamiales; family Verbenaceae; genus Verbena; species Verbena officinalis. The sequence continues at coordinate 8,695,046 of OY292385.1, forward strand.
AAAAACCTATGATGGAAATGTGGGACACATCATCACTCATTTCATACTTGATGATGGATTTCCTTAGTACTATAAACTGCAGAAGTGTTATCAATGTGAATCAAAGTCATATGAATCCTTAACCAACAATAATAACTTTTGTAGTTTGATACAAGTATGATACTATGACAACCACACACTAATTACTCCAACTGGCTATAGTCGCTTGATTCAAGTACAATACTATATATGTGTTATGTAATTTAATAATGTGGGGATCAATTGAATTACATTTATACTATTCCAACCCTAAAGTGTGATGTATTTCAAGTAAATTATTACATATTCTTGAATTTTGATATTCCCGATTTTGCTAGATTATTAGGCTCTCAAAATTAAAATCTTGCTTCCAGACCGTTAAGCTGATTATAGAGACTGATCAATCACATGACGAACACAACAAAGATTACTACACTCTCAAAACAAAGTCTTGACGATAGTCAAACAGTTAAGGAGACCGATGAATCACGACAAGTGAAATCAAATTTATCATTTATTTTACTGATATATGATGAAACCTATTATGAAAATGAAATGAAATAGTATAATTTGTGATGCACGGATACGATCACGACACGATACTGATACACCAGAATAATTTTTTTTTCTAATATTTTGCATTAGACAGGCGTTCGACATGACACTACATAGTAAAATTTTTAGGTGTCCGTGCATTATAAAGTACAATCAATTAGAGACAAAGCTACATTGGGGTGGCTTACCCCCTATCTATGAAACACGGATATAGATAGGGCGACACGACACGATACGGATACAACGATACTGATTTTTTTGACATTTTACACTAGAGTAGTGCATCGGACACGACACTACACGTCAAGGTAAAGTTTTAAGAAATATCTGTATATCACGACCTCCCACCCTCCCAAAGAAAATGGTAATTTCACGCTCTCAAATTGTTTTTTTTTTTCTTTTTCTATCTTGTCGCCCCTTTTACCTTAAATGGCTCCATCCTATCATCAATAAACAAAGAAATACCTACACCAGCAACGGTCATAGCCGTAAAGAAAGAAGCTCAACTATCTTTTTATCCGACATTTTCAGGACCTTACACTGATTACTGGGCCAAATCCATTTGCTGCACTTCGCCTACATTTTCCTGTTTTCTGGATATGGGACTTATTTTGTTCACCAACAAAATTAAATAATACTGTTTCCCAAAGTGTAAAATATGGACTGACTTATAACGAAGTATTGAATTATAGTTCACATTAATTTCTAATTTATGAACTGAAGCTAATCTACTGATCTTCTATATATGGGTTGGTCTTTCTTAAGTTTATGCCCAACATCTGCCTTCGGCACTTTTCAGTTTATTAATAGGAAAAATACTTTTTTGAGGTCCGAACTATAGGAAATTTTGCATTTGTCATCTTAACTATGAGATTTTTACGCTTTGTCATCTGAAACTATTATTCGGTGTTTTCTATCACTCGAAAACTGTTCATGTGCAAGTCATGCAAACAACGTAAGGGCAATTTTCAGCAATTCAAAGCATAAATGTCCCTATAGGTGTAGAAATGAACTATTTATTTGAATTGCACAAAATTGCCGTTAAGTTGTTCACATGACCGGTTTTCCGAAACAATCCAAAAATGGTGTCTGACAGCAAAGTGTCAAAAGTACATAGTTGAGATGGTGGTTTGTCAAGAAAAACCATTTTAGATGACAAAATATAAAAACCCGTTAGATTTGGACGGCAAAAAATATTTTCCTCTACTTAATATTGAAAGCTAAACCTATAGTTTTAGATGTCTCTGGCAACCAGCATTACCAAAGATAAAGAAAAACTTAACCTTCTCTATTACTTTTGAACAGAAGATTTGACTTTCCATCTGTATCCTCGCTCTTCTTGGATAGATGTAAAAGTAGAGCAAACTTATCATCTATGTCTCTCACATTTAAGATATCATAAAGTGAAACTGCAGCTCATCGCCCAATTCCCTGCAAAATTAAATAATATTGTTTCCCAAAGTGTAAAATAAGGACCGAGTTACAAAAATATATTGAGTGGGACTTTCTTCAGTTTATGCACAGTATCTACCTTCCGCACAAGAATTCCAACTTAATTTTCATCTTTTACTAATCATCCCCATATTTATCCTTTTCTTTAGGGAAGGCATCAGCCACACATTTATATAAAATACTAATTTTACCAGCATAGAAAAGAAATTCTACCTTCTCTATTACTTCTGAATAGAAGCATTTGACCTTCCATTACCCTCACATTTAAGATATCATAAAAGAGAAACTGCAGCTCATCACCCAATCCCTGCAAAAGCATAAAAGAAACAGTCATAAAATAACCATAAATGTTAAGCAGGGAGGCATCCAAAGTTTCCTGATGAGGAGCAGAAGATATGCCAACATCTGCAGTTATGATGCATGTGTAGATCTCATGATCAGCTGCAACTATGTTTTTGTCCATAAATGCTCCAAAATTGAGGTTCGTCCCATTTAAAGACAACAACGACCAAACTAATGCCAAAATGAAGCATTAAAGAAAGAAGAGTGCAAAAGCAGTCAAAGAAGATAGCTACTTCAGCTTTCAGTTCCATAAATTACTGATCATTTTGGTGATATTTTACAACAAGAATCTGTTTAAGATATGATTTTAATCAGTCATCATCTCTGTGAGGCTCTTAATTAGCCCACTTGAGTCTGATAAAGCTTTTTCTACAAGTACTGGCAAGTACCAATAAATAAAATCTAATGAGGTCAAAACTCATTTTCTTGAATCCTGGAAAGTTCCTCCTTTTATATTTTTGTTTTGATTATTCTCTGAGGCTTGAGTAGCTTGCTTTTGCTCAGTTTTGTCTTCTCGTCCTGTTTTTATCGCATCGCCCGATTGCTTCTTAGATTCCACAACAATTCCCTTTACTGCCTCTTCTAGCTTATTTAGTCTGTCTTTCACCTCCAAAAGCTCTGGATTAGATGCTGCAGCCTTTTTTTCTTCAGCAGCCTTCAGCTCCATCTCTTTTGTTTGTGCCTCAAACTCAGCTTGTTTCTTTCGCTCCAATTCCTGACAAGAAAATCAAAGATGGACCAATTCGAAAGTAAAGCATCATAAATTCCATCGTATAGCCCAATCTGAGACATATTGAAATAATATTTATCCATTATTATTGGTGTTAGCTTCTCAAGGTAGTCTGAAACTGTTGTGGTATGTTATGTCAATATCTTGATAAATCTTTTTTTTTTTTTTTTATGACGTTGCATGCCTGTGCGTCCAAGTACAGTGAAAAGAAAATCCAAATTAAAAGTAAAAACAAAAAAATAATATGAACTAACTCCTTGCAAATCAAATCCACCTAAATCTTTTTTCTTTCAATTCCATACTTCATCTTCATAGCATAATTCAAATAAGAGATGATATCAACATAAACTGTTTGTTATACAAATGGAAATGCAATATGTTCAAACTTCTTTTAGCCATCATTATCAAACTATATCATCCTTGTTGTCCTAAAGCGGAAAACATGTTTCCAAACTTCAAACTTCAAACGAACATGGCAATCAGAACGAGATTCTAGCATGTTCTACAAGAATCATCAAGCATCAAATTTGATGAATTTTCAGAATTGGAAGACATGGATTCTAGTCAAAGATAAAGGTCGAATAAGCATTTAATCCATACTTGCAATCACATTCAACAAACATAAATACTTAAAATCGTATAATTTTTCCAGTTATTCAGGGGTGATCACAGGCTACACAGGTCGTGAAACCAGACATTCAATTCATTTACAGAACCTCTATCAAACGATAAAACGCATTGTTGTAAATGCAGACTTCAAATCATTATCATTCCTAAAATCCTATGTAATATGTATGCATTGAATTCGGTTATAATCTGAAAAATTGAGAGCAAAATGGCCGAGATGATCATTTCCAGACAAAGAAAGCCAATAAGAAACCAAGCTAACAAATGTAAAAAGTAATCTTACGGCATCCATTTTTCTCATTTCACTGCGAGCATACTGAGCGACCAGATACACAGCTGGAACAAAAATTCACAAAAGTGTCATGAATCAAGCCAAGAGCCAACTCCACGAAGTACGTAACATATTGATATAATTATTTCCGGATAAATTAAACGAGTTACCCAATGATGGCAAGCAAACAAAGAAAAGTTGTACCAGGTGGAAATCCAACCTAAAAATCAATCAAATAAACTCATAATTAACTCAGCTCATCACTATAGGTAGCAACCATTATAGCAAAACGTACTTTCAGTGAATGAAAACAAATTCCGAGACGGGACGAATGACGCAATTACAACCCATGACAACAGCTGTTCGAAGAAATGCCAGATAGAACAAGAGAAAAACATACCCAAACTTCTTCTTATTGGGGGAATCGGAGAAGAGAATTTTTGCTGCCTTCATGAAATCTAGATTGTCTAGAGCTTTGTATTGCTCACTGTAATTACTCAATGAAGGATACGAAGATGACCCATTGCTGCTGCTACTGCTACTGCTACTGTTGTTAATCGTAACTGGTTTCTGCTTGTTGGTGGAGGAGCAAAAGGTTTGATCCTGGTAGCGTTTGAACCCGTTTGAAGTTGGGATCCAATTCAAAATCCTCTTCCCTCTAAGAAGTATTCTCATATTTTCCTGCTAAACATTTCACAGAAATTGCTATTACAGACGAGACGAGGAAGATACAGCAGGCTATGAAGAAAGTGCACTTCATAGTTCATATGGGCCTTGATCGACCATGCTGGGTGTTCCATAATCCATACTAACTTAATGGGCTGATATGTTATTACTCAAGAGTCAAGCCCAATCAAAATGGGCTAAAATTTCGTAATATATGCTGTCAAAAAACCGGTCATGTGAACAACTTAACGGCAATTTTGTGCAATTCAAAACATAAATAGTTCATTTCTACACCTATAGGGACATTTATGCTTTGAATTGCTGAAAATTGCCCTTACGTTGTTTGCATGACTTGCACATGAACAGTTTTCGAGTGACAGAAAACACCGAATAATAGTTTCAGATGACAAAGCGTAAAAATCTCATAGTTAAGATGACAAATGCAAAATTTCCTATAGTTCGGACCTCAAAAAAGTATTTTTCCTATTAATAAACTGAAAAGTGCCGAAGGCAGATATTGTGCATAAACTTAAGAAAGACCAACCCATATGTAGAAGATTAGCTTCAGTTCATAGGAGTTATTTATTGATTAGCTTCCATATTTATGTAGAAGATCAGTAGATTATTTGTTGTGGTCTTCCATATTTGTTTTACTAACGCCTAAATATTTTACAGAAATCAGACTCTAAGCAATGATGGGCTTGTTAAAGGTCCTTGTAACTTATAAAAAGGACTAATTCATTTTGCCGTAGTGTATAATTAAAAAATCAATAAATAACCGTGTACAACAGAAAAGCTTCAAAGGATTATTCAAAAGTTATGCAGCAGCCAGCATTCAAGAATCAGAATTCAGTAGCAAAGTGGATACTAAGTAAGATACTCTACTAAAAGGCTCAAGCTCAACTATGAGAATTCAACTACAAAAACTTACAGAAACCCATACCTACTCTAAATGCTTCTCCTCTTCTCTACTTCACACTCCCCTAATCATAAATATCTATAAACTACAAAACTCATTGCGTACTGTTGTTGGTATTAAACCTTGTTTATAGTGGATGTAGCCCAATTAATACAAATTGAGGCTCCTGAGATATGTTCGGAATAATCTAAGCAATAAACCACTATATTTCTTCAAATGAATCCTAAATAACTAATTTTCTTTTCACTTCACAGAATATTAGTAAAAAAGAAAAATTATATTGAATTACCGAAATTCCAATGTGAAAGCCCAAACAAAAATACTATTTACTCGGAAAAATAAAAGAGATGTAATAGGAAAACACAAGCCAGGCCTCTTTGGACTAGGGGTGCACACGAGCCGAGCCGAGTCGAGCTTGGCCTAAAATATCAGGCTTGAGCTTGAGCTTGAAATATTTGAACAAGGCTTGAGCTTGAGCTTGACAAGCCTGGATTTTTGAGCTTGAGAAAAGCTTGAGCTCGGCTTGAGCTTGATCAAGCCGCTTGATTATGTCAGTTTTTGCTCAAGCTCGAGCTCGAAAATTATGTTTGAATTGTTCCTTATTGGTAACTTTGGTATTTGAAAATAAGTTTCCTGAAAATGAATCATATAGGAATTTTTTAGCCAAATACATGAAATAACTCAAGAAAAAGTCAACAGGAGAATATGAAAAGAATCAATTATTCATGTCTCTATAATCATCAGATAATTAAAATGTTATGTTGGGGTAAAAGATAATAACAGATATACTAACACTAACACTATATTCTTTCGTTGTCGTGGAAAAGTATGCATATCTTTCTATCATTAGAAAAGATAATAATCAGGAACAACAAGATGTTCTCGAGACAATTTCAATCAGAATTAGACAATTTCAGAGGATATAAAGGTTTCAATAAAAATATTTCACGACATGTAAAAAAGAAGGATATCCCATGTAATGATTGCCTTAAACAAGTCCAGAGAGGAGAAAAGGAAAAATTGTAGTGGAGGAAATAAAAGAAACTTCATGATTCCACCAAAAAAAACAAGAAACTTCATGATTCCACCAAAAAAAACAAGAAACTTCATGCTGCCAGAGTGAAACTAATCTGACCCTTGTGCAGGTTTCTAGTTCTTGTCGTTTGTCTACTTTCTCATGTGACCTAGTACCCGTAATTTGCTATAATTACAATATATTTTTTATAATTACATAGCTCAGATTCAGAGATAGAGGAGATTTACGAAGAAATGTTACCTTAGAGATAGAGTGAGAAGAAACACTGGTGGGCGAGAAGGGGTTGTCGGCTGCTGAGAGAGGCGCGGCGCTGAGGTGGAGGACCGTGGACGACGAGGGACTGGTGGTGGTGGTGGGCAGTGAGCAGCGGCAGTGAGTGGCTGTGGGCGGAGAGGGGCTGTGGGCTGCTAAGATAGGCGCGGGGCTGGTGGCCGTGGGTGGAGGGCGGTGGGCGGCTTGGGCTTCACAACTGAGAGGGGAAGAACGGATTTGGGTCAGCAGGCTTTACATTAGTTTTGTTTTTTTTTTGTCTATTTTTGTTTTTATTTTATTTTATAAATTAAAATAATAATACTATATTATATATATATATATATATATATATATATGTATATATATATATATTATAAAAAGCTTCAAGCCACGAGCCCATGGAAAAGAGGCTCGGACTTAGCTTGAACCAAAGCTTGAGCTCGATGAGACTCGAGTTCGAATCAAGTTAACTCGAGTTCGGCTCGTCGGGTTCGCAAGCCAGCTCGACTTGTTGTACACCCCTACTTGAGACTCAACAACTTACCACAACCGACCAAAAAAAAAAAAAGGCAACTCAGAGGCAGACTTGAGGTGGCGGACAATGGGCTACTAGACTCCTATGTTGCACGGATACGGATACGGAAATACAGATACGACACGGACACGACAATTCGGATTTTTCAAAAATTTTAGGATACGACATGGCTAATTAATATAAATTTTAATAAAAAATATAAATATTCATATATAATATTTGTACAATCATTCAAAATTAAAAAATAAACTATCATAATGTAATATAATTATTAGCAAAATTAAAACATACAAATTGATTATTATGTTAGACTAACATTAATATTATTTATAGATTATAATATTATGAAAAATAAATAAAAATAATAGAAAAAATTAATTTAAGATACTTAAAATTTAAAAAATATAAAAAAAATTAAATTTACAGTGTTCAAAGTCTCCAACTCCCCCCACTTTACCTCATAATGAGTATACGTTACTTTCTCCAAGAACAGAATATTTTTTTCATTTCAAATTTTAAAAAATAGAATTGGATCACACCAGCTCACTTTCCAACCAATCACATCCCTTTTCTTTTTTTCATTTATTCATTCCCTCAGAAAAACAAACTTTAAAGTAATACAAATCCCAGATTTCTATATAAAGCTCCAAAATGGTCCGCCATAAAGTTGACAGTGCGGCCATCTTACGCCGCCGGCGGTGAACTCTCCTCATTTTCCGGCCATTCGTTTCCTCATTTTCTTGCTTTAGTTAACCACTTACGAATGTGTCGGAATTTGGGTTTTCTCTGATTTGCAATCTTATGCCGCCTGCGAGTTTTTATTCTCAGTTTCCGGCGATTCTTGAGCTCAAGAGATTTTCAGTTCAGTTTCTTGAATGCCCTTATAGTTAGAAGTTTTCTGTTTTTCTTTTTTGTGTTTATAAGTGTGGGAAATTCTGGGTATTGATTGATTTGCAATGATATGCCGGAAAAGCTTAGTTAAAAACAGCCGCGCCGCCGGTTCGGCGGTGCATCTGAATGTATATGATCTCACCTCAATTAATGGCTATGCTTACTGGTTGGGTCTTGGAGTCTACCATTCTGGTGTTCAAGGTATGTAAATCAATTTGTGTTTTGTTTTAATTATTGTTTCTGGTTTTGGAACTTCCATTCCCGGCCACTTCAAGTTTTGATCTTTGTTTGCCTGACCATAAATCAGATCTAAATTTGACTTTTTTTGGGCTGTTTTTATATCAAATTTAAATGTTCTTTGTTTTTAAATATCTTGAATCACATAACAACGTTAATTTTGATCAGATTTTGCATTAGAATGCTAATCTTTTGCCGCATTGTCTCACTATCTCATTTAAAATTTTTCATAAAATAATAACAGTGGGATCCATAAATTACTCTAGGACTACTTGAATATAAATATATTTTTTAAAGCACGTCTTTCCATGAAAAAGTGGAGATACTGCACAAAATAATATTCAAACATAATTTTATTTTAGGAATAATTACGAAAAAAATTCCTGAGATTTCCTTAAAAATTACAAAAATATCCGGAGTTAATGATTTTTCATTATCATTTGCTTTTAAGGATGTTTTTCGTAATTTAAAGGTTTCAGGGAGTTTTTCATAAACGGCGCAAAATCTCAAGAGGTTATTTGTAACTAAGTCTTTATTCTAACACGATGAAGATTTGATTCTGTTTTAGTTTTGTGTAAATTTCTAAGTTCTTTTTCTTTTTCTTCTTTTCTGTTACGTGCAGTTCATGGAGTGGAGTATGCATTTGGAGCCCATGAATATCCCACAACTGGGATTTTTGAAGGTGAGCCAAAACAATGTGATGGATTCACATTCAGAAAATCAATCCTGATAGGATTCACTGATAAAACTCCCAGACAGGTGAGAGGATTAATGGAGGAACTTGCAGAAAAATATAGAGGAAATAAATACAATCTCATCACCAAGAATTGCAACCATTTCTGCAATGATGCCTGCATTAAACTCACAGGAAATCTAATCCCCAATTGGATTAATCGCCTCGCTAGACTAGGTAACTCTCTCTCTCTCCTCTCCTCTCTCTATAGGGTCGTTTGCTAGAACTTCTGCTTTTGAAAAGTTAAAAAGTTATAAAAAGTTGCAGTAGTAAAAATTTAGTGTGTTTTTGACAAGAAAATACAGAAGCACCCTGAAAAAGTAACATGCAGGGTGTTTCTGTCTTCTAGCTTATTTTAAGCAGAAACAGCAAAACAAAATACTCCCTTTCAACCTTTAGAAAACCATAAACAGAACAACACGTTTTTTTTAAAGTTTGCAGGCACGACCTATACATTATACATATAATTGCTGACGTAATTTGTTTTTTGCCCGTTAGGTTTTCTCTGTCAATGCATGATTCCGGTGAACTTACACTCTACACGAGCTCGTCACCGCAAAGTAGAAGACAAAGGCATTGATGTGGAGAAGAAGAAGCTCACAAGCCAATCAAATAGATTCACTAATTCATGTTCCAATTCATCATCATCTTCGTCATCCTCGACTCCTCCCGTGCCAAGCAATGGTGCTGAAAGTCGAAGAAGAAGCTCGTTGCCTCTGGTTCTCGATTCTAACACAAACTAAAAGGTCCCAAAATATGAACGAGGACAAATTTCTACACAGGAAAAATATGTTTTTTTGTTCCTTTTTTTCCAGAATGTGATTTTGTAATGGCAAGAGCACAATGTAATCTAAAAAATGGGATTTTCTTTTTTTAAATTTCATCTGTTTTGGTTTGGCAAGACATTAATGTGTTATTATTAAAGGTTAGAAATATTTACATCTACGACCCATGAGGTTTGTATAATTACAATTTACCCCCTGTTATTTTAGGAATTACAAATCCAACCCTAAGGTTTCATCTTCGTCGGATCTAGGCTATGTTCACACCATAGACATCGCCTTGTCTCCCATAGTCAAAACCTCTCTTTTCTAAGATTTTCGCAAAACTTACCTGAATAACAAAACCTCAGGTTTTCCTTTTTGTAACTTTAGACATAAGAGGGACTAACTTGTAATTACACCGAACCTCAGAGGAAGTCGAAATAAATTGCCTACAGAATATTGCATCTAATATAATAATATCTAACTAAAAAAGTAAGTTTTTCGACAAGATTTCAACCACAGCAAATATAATATCCGATGAAAGTTATTAAATATTTAATTGCCAGTCACTTTTCACAAGGCTAACAGAATATGTGCCATAAAAAGCATAATGTATTCTTCCAAACTGCTTTTTGCTAAATCAAGGTACTTTTTCTTGATTTACCTACCATTGGGACTTTCTTTTGTCTCCAAACTTCTCAATCTGTAGCTTGTTTTAAGTCCAAACATTACCTGCACTGGGGCCCACTTTTCGTACCGACCAATCATAGCTCACCGCAATTATCAAATCATCTCTTTCAAGTCTGAATCTGGAGCAAACCAATAACTTTGCAGAATATGGAGATCATATATAGTATTGAAAAATAGAATTTGTTTGATACAACTTGGTGAAGTTTGTAAAAGTAAGTATACTGTATATATAGAGAGATTTAGAGAGAGTCCTAATAGGAAAATACTTCTAACCCTAACACATAATATAAACCTACCTAAATACTAATTCTAAGTTTCTAACATAGTATAAATCTATTTTCTTCGCTTATTTGTCGAAGAATTAGAAAAATTAATAAATCATCGAACTTATGCCAGTATAGCAAGCAGCAGCGAACTTTAGTGTCATTTGGATCTTAACCAGTCAACAAAATTATCCATGATCCATGGCCATGCTTCATCGTTATCATAATTGTCGAGATCTGGAAAATTTACCTGTTCTTGCAACATATGGTACATTAGATCTTGCAAGAGGACCCAAAAAAGAAAAGGAAATTAAAAAAAGCACAGGCATCCAAGGCTCAGAGACTGCTTTTTTGGGGGCAAATTACATCTACTAACCCTGTAGCCCTATTTTCAGAAATTACAAAAAATTCCCTGAAATTACAACATGAAGCCAAAAATGGAAGTAACTGGAGTTTTTCGCAATAAAGTGATACGTCATAGAGTTTTTTGTAATGAAAAAAAACAGAGGGACTAAATTGTAATTAGCTTAAAACTTAGGGGTAGTAGATGTAACCAAGCTTTGGACAACCAGATTTCCAGCCAGTCAAATATGTACTAGTAAATATGGCACACGCATATAAAGTGATAAAATTCAAATAATATAAAATTATAATACATGTCTAAATTATTTTTAATATATACTTTTAAAATATGATAGGTTAAAATTTTATTTTTATAATTTGATTTTAAAAAGAACCTAAAAAAGGAAGAGAGAAAAAAATAACGTGAAATATATGAGAGTGTGAAATATATGAGAGTGAGAGAGAAAATATAGGAGATTGGGAAGATCGTGGAGAGAGAAAAAGAAATTAAAATATATATATATTTTTTAAAAGGACACCAAAGGGGTGAAGGTGCATTATATAATAGTATAGATTATTCGAAGATATTCAGATAATTTAATACTGTCAAGAAAATAGTGAAGCATCAAATTACCTCGTTGAAGAACCTATAGAATCCTTTCCATTGATCAAAGTTAATGACCTTGAAATCAACTTGTATCTGCAATTAATCAGCCAACATAAATTGAGTATTTCTACTCACGTAACATTAAATTTGAGTATTCGTAACAGTAAAAGTGGAAACCTGGAGATACTGAATAAGTGCATCGACTTGAGCACGAAACTGTGATCCTAGAACAAGATCCAGCATGAGACATATACATTCAATGTCTATGCTTTTCTGCCTCTCCTCTGAAAGAACATAGAATAAATCAAAACAGGAACGAAGCAAACATAAGAACTAAAAAAAACCATTAACTGATCTAAGTAATATACCTGTCAGACAATATCTAAAGGCATAGTTGCAGAAATCTTCAAAATTTGATGGCCACCTGACCTTTTGACATGAAATAATAATGATATAAGAAATGAGAGTTAATTTCAATATATTCGATGCAGAAAATTACCAAAAAGATTAAAATCATACCTCTTTCTCAAGATCAAGAAGCGACTTTTTTAATTTAAGTATTGTATCAGCTTTTAGAGCTTTAAGGCCTCTTCGCCACTCATCCTAATAAGACATTATTGGGTGAGTATTTACAAATAATTAAGCTCGTTCGAATGAAATTTCTACACTAGAAAATAACTATTCCTTACCAAGGTGAAGTATCCTTGTTTCTCTGCTTGCATTTTCCTTGATGAATAATAACAGAAGTTAATTTATAGTACATAAGATTATAATTGCAGGAAAAATAAATGTAACAACAACTCACCAAGCAAGCATTAATATTCGCACATCCGTATGATCAACTTCCAAAGCCGAGCACAAAGATTCAATTCCTTCCGGACTGCTCACAAAAAGTTTCAGAATGAGTAACAACTTTAATTTTGCTATGTATAAATTAGCAAATAAATAATATATTTCCTAATAAATTTCTTCATTTAAAAATTGGGATAATTACACTCACATAACCTGAGGTTTGGCCTAATTACACAGATATACCCTGAAGCTTGAAAAATTACAAAAACATACCCTGAACTCTAACTGCCATCAGAAAACCTTAACAAAAAAAAAAAGATTTTCACGTTATGTTCCTAAGTTTTTTGTTAAAAACTTATATTAAGATTAGGGTTAATGGAATAAATGTCCCCGAAATGCATCCTATCACTTCACAGGACGTAATGAAAATTCTTTGACAGGGTATATGTTTATGTAATATCCCAAACCTTAGGGTATGTTTGTGTGATTAGGTCATACATAAGGGTATGTGAGTGTAATTATCCCTTAAAAACTCAAGATTTATCATTAAATCATGAGTAAGGATGAAGGAGCAGAGACTTACTCAATCGTACTGGAGGAACTGTTGGAATATGAATTGAAGAGTTGATCAATTCGTTTCAGCTCTTTGGAAGCTGCTTTACCAGAAGCTGAAGGAAAAAAACATGCTCAACAGTAAGGGATTTTAAGTACGGCTCTGTTTACTCTTATCAATTCTTTTTTGTAACTATTCTAAAAAACCCAGAGAAAATCAAGAAAAAAGCAGAGCAACTCTACATTCTATTATCCCCAAAAAAACATCCAATTATTACATCAAACTTGCAACAATCTTCCACTTAAACTCTCAACATTGCACAGTGCACTTGGCCCAATTCATAATCAGAAACATTAATTATTTTTCATTCATCAGCATGATCAAAGCAGCATAAACATATTGAAAAGAATTATATCTCCTTCTCCAAGAACATTACCAATAATTCTATCTCAAAGAACATAAAAAGACCACAGTTTTATCACGAACTACAAATTGGAAAAGAATTAAACTCCAAAACCCAATATAGAAACACATATGTATTAAACATATACGGTTTTTATACAGAAATTTCATGCAAAAAGATAGAGAACCTTTGCGTGAATGATCCACGGCTGATGAATTGCTGGATGCCATCGAATTTGTGGAGCCTTTTCTGGATGAAGTACGAGGCATGTTTTCTTTTCAAGAATTATTGATTTATTCCGAGATTCAGTAATAATTGTGCAACAGAATATAGTGTATTTATACAGAAATCGCTTCCCTTTTCCGAAAAGGAGATGGGTTTTAACCAAGAAAGGAATCTACTACGAAATTTTAGAACAGAGAAAGGATTGCGTAAACTGTGAATGAGTCGACAACTAATTTCAAGATTATTTATTTAAACAAGATTAGCTGAAATCTATATATTTTAATTCAGAAATTTTCATGATATCCATCTAAACTTACACGTGGATAGCCTCAATGAATTTTATTTTACCTATTAATTATTTTATATTTATCCAAAAGAATGAAAGATTTTGTATAGATATGTTAGTTACATATCTAATTCAAATTAAATTATTATTTATATTTTCATTATCTATATATAAGAGTCCTACAATATCTTTATAAATAAATTAATTTTAAATTATATTAAAATAAATTTTAAAAATAATTAAATATAAAAATAAAATCATCAAAGATAAATATAAAAAAAATAAAATAATATCATTTAAATTAAAATAAATAATTTTAAAATTTCTTTTAAATCAAAGAAATTTGAAATTGATTATTTCTATTTTGTTAAAATAAAAGGATAATTAAATAAATTATATAAAATATATGTAGTAATTATATTGCAAAATTATAATTAATTAAATAAAGTAATACCCTAGACTTGACACGGAATTTTTTGATTATGGTTTCTATATAAATAGGTTGAAACAAAATTATACTTATTATTATCGTCGTCTCATTATATTTGTAGAATAAAAACTTAGAACATTATTTGTCAATTAAAATTGGGCAAAGTTTCTCTTTTTTGGGGGTAGATTGTCGATTAAAGTTTAGAAGTGAGATACTGAAAACAAAACCAAAAAATTGGGCTAATGGAGGATAATGAATACTGGGCCAAGACCCAATACTTTGATCACGAGGCCCAAATCCCTCCGAGATGGGCCGATCTATCAGAAGGAACAAAAACTTCAACATTTTCAAATTCAGTTGATTTTAATGATTATTTATTTCTGCAAATTATGTTTATGAACCTTCTTCTATTATGTGAAAAATAATAATTTTTGTAAATGAAACAGAGATGCATTTATGGGATGTGATTGTTAATGTGGACTATCCAATAGAATGAATTGTCCACTCATTCTCACTTTATACATTTGTTGAATAAATTCCATCATTTTTAATGTTTTTTGTGTTGTGGCCCATTAGGCCCCAAAGTTATAATGACAACTTGATTGTACCTTCATTTAACTTTCGTTTTGTAAGCTTTCAATTCGTTCATTTTAAGCTCATCTCCGCTCATTGTGATACTTCAAATTTCTAAATATCTTTCTTGGTATCGTATCGGGTTGAATATCATGTCAAATACTCACATGAAATATCTATTTAATAATAAATATTACAAAAAATATTATATTGTCATGTTCGTATTTATATTATATTATTTGAATACTCAGCACGATTGTAAAATCAAAATAAAGTAGTCATGTTCAATTTATCTCATTTTATATTTATCCAGTATCTGACATTATAAACACATGTTAAGTACATATCACGAGCTTTTGGATGAATCCAACTCCAACTCATCTTTAGCTATTCGGAATCTCATGAGTCGGCTCATAATGATTTTATTTTTAAATACAAAACTAACATTATAATATAACACTAAATTTATTTCGGATATAAGCGTGAGCTCGAGCTCACTTAAACCTAAATAATGAGATAATTACAAATCCCTTGAAGTTAGATTTTTTTTCTGTGAATACTTTTAAACTTTGAAACCCTACAGATAACCCCTGGTCAGCTGAAACCTTACAAATACCTCCCTTAAAACATAAAAATGTAGACATAACACCTTCCAAAAAACATTACAAATTTTCACGATATTTTTTGTAAACGGCATAAACTTTAGAGAATTTTCGTAATCGGACCAAGCTAAATTCTTATTTGAGCTTGAACTTAGCTCAAGACGAGCTACTTAGTTTGAATTTGAGTTCTTTATCCATTCTAGTAGAAAACTAGCAATCAATTAGTACATTAATGCATGATGGATGGACAACAAATGATCTCAAAAAACAGAGGCGGCCCCTCTTGTGAGATGGAGTAAATGTGAAGAAAAGAACACTAATTTTTCCATCTTATCTTTCTGATTCTGAGTGCATGCGCAATCTTCCCTTTTTCCTTTTTGCATCATCGTGTACTAATTTCTTCTACATCAATAACATTATTTTTTTTCTCTATAGACTAGAAAAAAATTTAATTTTCAAAATGTGTGAATACAATTTCCACATAGTTAAAGGTCACATTGACAAACGGTGTTTCATATTCTATTTTATATAATAAATTAAGATGAATTACATCAGGCTACCTTGAAATTTGATGTATTTACAAATCAATCCCTCTTATGTGAGAAATTGTAATATAATTCCTTAGATTTTCAATAAACGTATAAATATCCCGAAAATACTCCCATTTCGGCTTTCAATTGGGGATTGTTCGAGGTATTTATGGGCACATTTATTAAAATCTCAATGACTATAAAATAATTTTTCAAACAAGAGGGATCAATTAGTACTGGATGTATGAAAAGACTGATCCTAAACTTACTTCTCAAAAAAGGTCGATCTTTTGTAAATATACAAAATTTCAGTTTATCCAAATGTTAATTGTTAAGATACATATGTTGAATATTTTATAAAATAAATAGTGGGTTGCCGACTGTGATGATGCAGTATTGTGTCTTGTTAGATACCCGTCTCAAAATGTCTAGTACTAAATATTAAAAAAAAATCGGTGTCATGTGCCGTGTTCGTACGTCAGAAATTATGAATATGATATACTTAGCATATTATTATTTTATTTTATTTTGAAATTTTCACTTCTCATTATCTGAAACATGCAATCTTGTGAATTATTTTAAGAAACAAATTGAATTATTATATAATTTCTTACCAAAATTCAATAAAATGATGAAGAGAATGTAAAGTCTATTCAATAGGTATGTATGCATGTAAAGTTATTAAGCAATGATGCAATTTCTCATAATATTGGCACACTTTGTGCAGACAGATAAAAAAGGGCAGCCAGAATTTTTTTGTGTGGATTCTGAAAAAGTTATCAAAGTCATCATTTATGGTATTTCTTCATCATCATCAGCACACTCTCTTTTTTAACCTATGCATAATTACACACTCTTTTAAAAGGAAAACTATGTTTTATTTTTCTAAATATTTCACTTCACTTTAACTAAGAGTACAGACAGAAAATGTAATGATTACCTTTTTATTATCAAAAATAGTGAAGGATTAAAGTTGAGGCACTTCGAGTGCTTTATTTTAGTTTTGTATTTTTTTTATTAAAATTGTTTTCTACCCGATTTATGGACGTTTTTTACGTTTTGCAACCTAATATTTATGAATTTAACGGTTATAAAAAAAAAATTGGAGGGTGGATTGATGCGACAAATTTGCACAAAAAAAAACATATAGTTTAATTTTTTTTGTAAAAATCAAGACATCCATTATCGTATATAAATTCAAAATAAAGACATCACGTGGCGAAATATAAAAACGTACATAGCTTAAAGATTTTGATACATGTATTTTTTGTCAGGATCAAGACATCTACCGTTGACCATAATAACTAGCTCACTCGTTGAATTGTAGTCAACTCAAACAGTGGAATAGCTAATCAGAAAATTTAAGACTTCTACGTATTCAAAATTCGTAATCGAACCACTAACAATTGATTAAGAATGTATGATCGAATCTCTTCCCCCAACACAATCCTGATTAAATCTTGATACATGTGGGAGCAACCTAATTATAGGAGTTAATGAAGGATACAAATTTGTCTTTTATGTTAATTCAACGAGAAACAAAGATAGGGTGGGGGAAGGTTTGGAAGATTTTATTTGGCCACAATCTTAATTGAGAGCTCTCATTTGCTGGTCGACAATGTTTGGGACCTGTCATATCTACTATTTAAAAAGCAAATGTCTAATTAATTAGGCAAAATATTAAATCTTTACGATTTTTTAACAACTTAAAATGTACATTGGACTTGGAGTTATATGTGAGTATTTATCTACTTTTGGGTCATATTTTTTTTATTACAAATATTAAATTTATCTTGGAAGTATAGACTCAATCATTGAGTACTGTAGTTAAGAGAATTCAATCGTCCATTTATTGGTGTCCCACCAACACAGTAGACTCAAACCGATAACTTCTTTATTCATGAGACTTTTTTCTTACTACTAGACTAAGGGATCCTCGATGAAGTACTATAGATCAGCAGTGACCAATCCCAATTTAAAATATCTCAAATAATTGACAACCTCTAACCAAATTCAAGTCCTTCACTACAAATTAAAGCTAGCTAACATGTTCAAAACACACAACTCCAAACTTGATGTGATGTGGAAGGATCTTTGTGTTGTTCTAAAGTAAAGAACCAAACCACAATATATGTCAGCATCTTGTTCTTTGAACTTGGATTCAGAGCAATCTAGTGTAGGTATATTGGTCAAAAATAGCAGCCACAACCCAACAAAACCCATGAGGACTGAGCAACATATGCAAAAGAATTTCTTAATTTCTATACACATTTTCTTGTGTCTTCCAGAGTCTTGGCCTTACAGTAGGCACATGGGTAGGTTTTTCCTATGTTTAGTAAATTGTGAAATATAAGATGTGATCAGCCATGTAAGGTTGTCTGTAAATTTCTTTACAATAATTAATGCAGTTACACAACCATCATTATCCATCTTTAGTTCCTCAAGAACAAGATTGGTTGTAACTTGTAAGTAGTAACATTCCCCAACCCTTGGAAAGATGCATTTCATCTAACTTTACTTGAAATAATTCAGCATTTATTGATATAAGTACCTGCTAAAGTCATTTTAGAAGAGGATTAAATGCAAAACACACTGACTTATACCTAAATTATTATTGATGTCATTTGGAATAAGTACTTATCAGTGTCAGAATTTCATGAATATATTGTCACTCGAAAAATAGGGATGTAAGAAGAGTCGAGCCCGGTTCGAGTGAGGCTAGATTCAGTGTAAAAGTATTCGTTCGCGAGCTCGTGAGCTGACTCATTAGCTTTTCCTTCTAACAAATTATAATGGAATAATATACCATAAGGTTTGAGAAATTACAGAAACATATCTTGTAAAAGAGTTTTCATTTACAGGGTAAGTATGTAACACTAGACTCAAGCTCAACTCATTTATGACCCTACCCGAAGAAAACCTATTAAACTAATGTCTAAAAAGCACTTGTTCTCTCTCTATCCAATGATATTGGATGGGTTGAACACACTGCACTCGGTCCATCCAAAAATCTTCCTCAACTCATGTGATTGCTACAAGAAAGTTGGATATATACATACATAATATATGTGGATATATATTATAATAATAGAGAAATGGATTAAGTTAATATTACTCACATCTTTCGACATTTCTATTTCCTTTTCCCTTTCATAAGTTTCATTGGAAAGGAAAGATGAAGATGGTAGAAAATGGTGTGGGTCCAATCCTATATTAAATGCCAGCTGAAGGCCGCAAAGTATGGTTACATAAATCCCCCTCTCCTCAGCATCACCTGCAACGATAAGCATTTCTCCAAATTCTCTAAGAGACATATCGACAAACACTTACAACGCAACTACTTTAACACAGCCACAACCTCCATGGTTAGACCTCAGCAACGCTACCGCGGCGTCCGCCAACGCCACTGGGGTTCTTGGGTCTCCGAAATTCGCCACCCTTTACTGTAATTCACTTGAAATTATCCTCTTTTTCTCATCAATCATCTGCATTTTAACTAACTGTGGTTTTTTCTTCTTTTTCTTTACAGAAAAACGAGAATATGGCTGGGGACATTCGAGACGGCGGAGGATGCAGCAAAGGCGTACGATGAAGCGGCGAGGATCATGTGCGGGCCTAGAGCCCGCACAAACTTCACGTACAGCCCGAACGAGCCGCCGTCGACGTCGGCGAAGTTTCTGTCGGCGGCGTTAATGGCGAAGCTTCAGAAATGTCACGTGGCGTCTCTGGCATTGGCAAAGAAACCGACTTTGAACAAGGTGAACGAACCGGGCCCGAGTTTCCACAGAGGGAGCGGCGCCACCGAGGTAAAGAGTGAGGAAATGGGTGGCTCGGATTATAGTTACGGTGGTTATGAGAGACCGTCGGAGAATGTACAGCAATTCAGGACTCTTGAAGATGATCAGATAGAGCAGATGATTCAGGAGTTGCTTCATTATGGTTCGATCGAACTTTGTTCTGTTATGGAAAATTCATGAAAATTAGATTAATTAATGTATAAATTGAAGATTAATAAATTATAAAATTACCACCTTTATTTTCTTTTATTTCAATTCGAGTTATACTTTAGAAATACTGTAGCTACTTATTTATAGAAATTCAAGACCAAACTACTTAAGTTGGTCTTCATTTTTGTGAGTTAGTTCTATTTTCAGCATTTTTATATATATTTTAAATTCCACTTAGTTATAGAATAAAAATAGGTTCGATTGTTTTGATGAAAATGTTGATTTTACAGAGATAAGAGCGACAATGTATTTACTTGATGACCTTTTTTTTTTCAAGTATAAAAACACCCAAAACTTCAAATTTTTACCTTTTTATGTAGTTCATATATTAACTTTATAATCCACTAGTATCCACATTTACTCCTTAAACCTTCGAGTTTCAATAACTCATTAAAAGCAATTAATTGGAAAAATATTTATCGATGCCAAAAAAGAAAAATATTATCATCTGAAGTATTATGATTTTAGCACTTTATTATTTATTTTATTTTTTAAAATTATTATTTCAGGTACATAATTTTTGCGTTTTATCATCTTGGTGAAATATTCTCACATGACGTTGCCGTGATTGACAATTTATGGTGAGATATCGATTTTTATACTGAAAATTTCAGTGAAAAATAACATTTTTAAGGATAAAATATTATAAATAATTTTAATTTTGTGAAATAGTTAATAATGATAATGCAATATTTTTTTTGTCATAAAACAAAAATTACATTAACTAATTCACGCAATTGCTAGTTACAACATCTAACAGCTCAACTGAATGACCAATTTTAAACCTTTAATTAGTTGGCCGAAAATATAGATTAATTTTATAAAATTAATTGAAAACTTCTTTTTAAAAGATTGAGACGAATAAAAATGACATGAACTTGTGTTTTCTCTTGTGACTCAATATAATTTTCCCGACTGAAAATGATGGAAAATTAGTCTTGGTAATTTGTTAAAAGTCCAAGTAAGATTTCACGTTTGTCGAGCTTAATCTGATCAAGGCAGAAATAGCGGCTACGGCAATCCCAAGACTCGTTAATTAATAGTCGTTAAAACAAGAGATTTTGTGTAATTAAATAAGTTAATATCAAAGCTGAAAATGGTTTTAATTAGGAAGAAATTTGTGGAGGAACATTCTGATAGCGATCTTTTCTTAATGTGGCTTTACACTAGACGTTGATTCATCCCCTAACTTTTACTATTTCCTTTTTGACCCACATTCCAATTCTAATGTGTCATTCCGATCCCGCAAATTAAGTATCTCATATCTCATATCAATCAAGAGGCAAGGTCCACACTCCACACATTTGTGTAGAATAACGGAATACATAAATCTAAAAGATAAAATTAGGGATATGAGTAAGTTCAATTTAGATTATTCAACATTTTATATTTTTCAAATTAATCAAAACATAATCAAATACAACAATAATTTCCTCAAGTTGGAAACTGTGATGCATTGAAACGAACACATAGATACAAACACGATATCATGCGGATATAATTACTGAGTTTTTCAATATTTAGCAACAGGATAGCAAATTACAAATTCTGTCTCGGTAGGACATGTATTTCTAGTATTATGAAATTCAAAAATGAAGTAGTTAATGGTGGGGTTACCATTATCCTTTTTGTAGTGACGAATCTTGCATGTGTTCTTAAGAAAATGATACTATGCAGGTGTAACCTAAAGCTTGACTATAATAGAATAGGCAGGCCTCATCGGTCGCAGAAACTCTTTGTTGAAAAAGGTCTGGGATCGATCCCTTTTAGCTTTCCCGCACCCACACAATCACAATCGACATGTCCTGCGAGAATTAGATGTGATTACTGATTCATGCCCCCCATCCGGGGGCTCGTTGGATGTGAGCTCCGTTGAACATGAGCAATAATTTTCAAACTCACTGAGTGTAACCTAAAACTGGGCCTGAATCACTGCCTAAAAGTATATCAATTAGTTACTCTTGAATTCTAACTTATAAATTCATTAATATTGTCCCTAGGTACTACAATCACCCCACCTTAAAAAACGCAATGTCTTCGTCGTGGCGTGATATAACCCATAACCGACCCGCCAGTGGAGATTCTAAAAGAGGCTCCCACACGTATAACACTTTGCCCCACAAGCTCAAGCAGTTAACTCCCACAACTCATAACACAATATGTCGAAATCGTTTGATTCAAAACTAAATTCTTGACTAGAATTTATTACTTTTCTCGATGCAACACCCATCCCCATAACACTTGCAACCAAAAAAAATGAGAACTAGAATACAAAGATAATTATCAAACTTTTTATTAATACCTTCTACTATAAGCTATAATATTTGAAATGATCAAGTGATATCTTCCCTTTCCCATCCCTTTTTTCTCCGATAGGCATGTGCTACTACATATAAATTAGGGCACAAAACCATGTTACTCATATACTTGGCCCTCAATATTGATTTCGTTATGCACGTGGTTTCATTTGTCTTCAAGTTACCCCGTTATCGAAATCGCCACTTTCTTCATTTTTCTTTTGCACGATTGCATGCACATGGATCTACTTATGTTTTATTCACTACATATATTTTCATGGTCAAAATATTAATAATAATGTCTAGAGACAAAGATACGTGGTTCCATTTATATCACTCTCGCCCAAATAAGTTGCTTATTTAGTCCCCCATCTCTTTATTTTTTATATAATTTTTAGGATAAATTAAATTACGTCTTAATATTCTAAAGTTTGGTGTATTTATAAATTAATTTCTCTTATTTAAGGTATAGTTTATGAAGTTTTCAATAAATATGTAAATATTTTTAACCCCCACTTAGAATTTCAACCGGAGTTTATTAGGTCGGGGAATATAGCCGGCAATTTACGCATTTATTGAAATCTTAGGAATTATATTGTAATTTTTTCAAATATGAAAAATCGATTTGTAAATACATTATCACTCTAAAGTTTGGAGTATTCAGTTACAAATCAATCTCTAGTCCATTTTGAAATATTACCGTATACTTCATGAGGGTTTTCCAAAAATATGTAAGATATTTCAAAAATACCCGCATTTGGGGTTTCAACGGGGGTTTAATTTGTTAGGGGGTATCTTTTTGGAAAATATATACATTTATTGAAACTTTAGAGACTATGTAACATAATTCTCTAATATGAGGGATCGATTTATAAATATATAAAAATTCAGGATACCCAAATATGATTCACCTGAAATTTGTGTAGTTTATATGTACAAGGTTGATTGCTGAGTGGGAAATATAAAGTTGTGAAACTTATGAGTATTAATAATTGTGTTCTAATGATTAAAAAGTAGGATAAATTACATGTGAATACCTCACATTTGATCCATTTTTTACGGATATAACTATGTAGTTTGAGAAATTACACACAACCCCCACAATTGTTTGAACACCTTTTGATATCAGATTACTTACTCTTTTTATGTATTTCACTTGATTGGAATTCTAAGACATGGCTTTATTCTATACATGTTTCATGTTTAAAATAGAAAAATACAACTTGCAAGTACTAAAAGTAGAAAATAAGATATTTTCAGTTAAAATTTAGTTTATGGGCCGTTCAGTAGGGCCTAGAAACTAATTTACCCTGACCTGTGTCTGGCTTAAGAAACCAACATACTTGTTCTAGTAGCCCATTTATGAAGCCCATTTATAGGAATTTCGAGTTAAGATAGCATGAGATACACATAAATCTCTCTTATATTTGACCAGAAAAAAAAAATAATAAATCTCTCTTATGACCAAATTGTTTCTAAAACTTTCATATTTTAATGTTTCACCATTCCTTTTGGAGATTTCATATTGTGAATTTGTATATTTGAAAAAAAAAAATTGGGTGTAATATAGAAAAAAGCCATTTTATATATAGAAACAATAACAAAATATATACTAGAAAGACTTGGGAAAATGTAGAAGAGTATAGTAAACCTAGAATATCAGTGTTTATAATTAAATAAATGCGAGAAATTAAAAATTAAATATATAAGTGGGTCTAAGAATTTCTTTAGATATATTTAGAATTATTCTTTCTTATTCTAGAAATTATTTCTTTATCTTTTGATTTTTTGAATCTCCACTTTCCATTTAAAGAGATGAAATATATAAATAGTTGTGTTTTATTTAAATTTTCTTTACCTAAGCTTACATTTAATTTTATATTTTTATATTTAGTTTAATCATCTTTCATAGTTATTTGAAAAAAATTATATACGTCCCTCGCACTTACACTTCTCTCCTACATTATGAAATAAAGTGATTAACAAATTTATTTACCAAATATTTAAGCACAACTATTTCTCAAAATTTCAATTTAATATTTTAAAAAATATTTCAGGTATTTTGGGTAAAAAGATTGACACAATTTCTCATAAAATGAATTAGTTTGACTCAACTCTAAATATTATATTTGCCTGAGTCAAAACCTTCCCCCTAATGAAAATTAAAGATTATATTTGTAATTATTTCATTGGGTGTTTGAATAATGAGATTGCCATTTGACTCGGCTAACATTTTAACAGAGTAACAAAAGTTAAGCTCCTTCATTCATTTCTTTTTTGCATGGGATTATTATTATTATTTGGTTAAAATTACGTCAAGATAAATTCAATTCCATACACAACTCCTAAACATAATCCCATTTCCTTTTTCAGTTTAAAATAATCACCCAAAATTCTTCTTCTATTATTTGAAAGTTCACATACCAAAATCATGACATCCAACTTCTTGAAAAATGTATCTCACTCACATTTTAAATTATAATTTTAAATTAATTTTATATAATATATTTTCAGTTTCTACATGCAACAACCCATAAAACTTACCTCACCGGTATTTTAAATAATTAATATATAATTGCACTTCCTAAAAAACATTGTTGCACATTTAGCTGACATCTTAAATAATTAATTCAAGATCCCACTTTATAACAACAATATTGTTTCTATATTCAACAAGTTACAAAAGTATTTCATTATTTATTTTGAATCATTAGCATGAAATCCCTCTTCTATAAAAACATAATTTCTATAAAAAAAAATAAAATTGTGGTTGATATAAAATTCAATTACTATTATTATTATTATGATATTATAATATTTCAATATTATTATTTTAAAACTCCATAAAATCCAGTTAGTTTGTTATTCTAGTATAAAACAAACAACCTTGTACTTAGGAAGCTCATCCTTGACTCAAAACTCAATCAGCCTGCCCTAGAAAACCAAAACTAAAAACAATTCTGTTTATATTTATTTACCTAATTCATTAGCTCATTGTTTCCAATTGAGATAATGCAGGCAAATCTGACTCTCTCCTTTCGCCGCGTCGAGTTGTGTTTGGTTTTCGAAACATTTTAGAAAGAGAGTAGTAATAACACAGAGCCGAGTAAGAAAGAGATCATTTGAGAGAAGAAAAAGAAACAAGAAAAAAAAAGATGGCGGAGAACAGGACGATCAGCTTGGAGGAGATCAAAAAGGAGAATGTTGATCTGGTAGGATCAATTTTTGTTTTTCTTGATCTGGATTCTCATTTTCGGAAAATTTAATGCTTTTGATAGTTTACCATGCAAGAATGATTTCATAATCATATGTGCATGTTGCTTTGAATTTCCAACTTTACGTTTGATTTGGTCGAGTTCATGTCAATTATTAATTATCATGGCGATCTAGCTACTCTTTTTTGAATCTTTTTCACTGTGTGTTAGTCTATGTCGTTTCCACATTCTGCAAGAACAATGATCACGATAATCAATTTTCTCTTAACTTAATTTCTGTCACTTATCACTTTGGATCTTTAAAATTATTAATTGATGAATTAATTATATAAATAATTTGTGCTTTGATCTTAATTTGTGTGTTTCTAATGTTTTTTCTGATCTGACCATCCCAAAATTACAGGTCTTGATTGGTATACGTTTGGTATAGTTGAGGAGTTTCAGTATCTTTCCAGAAGTAATAATGTAGTATTAGTTAATTAGTTGATAACTATATAGATACAGCATTTTTTTTCTTCATCAGCTGAATTTGTATATATTAAGAGATGGACTGATGGAGCAAAAAGTGTTTGAATTTCTTGACGAATGCGATTGAATCTTCACTAAGTATATGTTTTTTAATAAAATTAGAGTCATTAAATTAGTTTCTTGAAAAATACAGGAGCACATACCAGTAGAGGAAGTATTTACTCAGTTGCAATGCTCCAGAGAGGGATTAACAAGCAGTGAAGCTGAGAAGAGGCTCCAGGTTTTCGGTCATAACAAGCTAGAGGAGAAGAAGGCAAACAACTCAAACCATATATATATATATATATATATATATATATTTCAATTTAGTCGTATTTGGATTTTGACTTAAATTGTTGTTTACCCTTTTCTTTTTCATTTATAATCAGGATAACAAGCTTATGAAGTTTTTGGGATTTATGTGGAACCCTCTTTCATGGGTTATGGAAATTGCCGCCATCATGGCTATTGCTCTTGCCAATGGACAGGTGACTTTCAAATCCTTGCATTCTTAGATTTCTACACACTTTAAGAATATTGGTCGTGTTTGCAAACTCTAAAAAGTGCGGTTTTATGGTTTTAGCTTATAAAAGTCAAAAGGGAGTGTTTTGTTTTGCCACTTTTGCTTAAGACAAGCTCAAATAAGCTAGAAACACATTGACTGAGCTCCTAGGTTGTTTTTTCTATTATTGCAAAAGTACTTTTAATTTTTTTATTGATGATAAATGTTTCCAGGGAAAACCTCCGGACTGGCAAGATTTTGTCGGTATCATAGCACTTTTGTTCATCAACTCGACTATCAGTTTCATTGAAGAGAACAATGCAGGCAATGCCGCAGCAGCTCTAATGGCTGGGCTTGCTCCCAAGACTAAGGTAATCTAAATTGTGCACATCAATTCATAACTTAAATTTAAGTTTTGTAGTTTCTTGAGCAGTAGCATATTTTACCTTTATGCTATATATCTTAAAATGTACTTAGGTATTGAGAGATGGGAGTTGGAGTGAGCAGGAAGCTTCTATTCTCGTGCCCGGTGATATTGTCAGCATCAAATTAGGAGATATTGTACCAGCAGACTCTCGTCTTCTAGAAGGCGATCCCCTCAAAATTGACCAATCAGCACTCACCGGCGAATCTTTGCCGGTGACTAAGGTTGCGGGGAGCGAAGTGTTTTCAGGGTCCACATGCAAACAAGGCGAAATCGAGGCTATCGTTATTGCCACTGGCATCAACACTTTCTTCGGCAAAGCAGCACATCTCGTCGACAGCACTAACAACATTGGCCACTTCCAACAGGTTTAAATTTTACCAACATTTCAAAAGTATATTAAAACCAATTACAAATAACTCCCCTGAGTGTTAGAATCATTTACAAAAAACACAGTGAAACATTAAAAATTATGAAAAACACCCCGACTCGGCGGTTTTCAAGGTAAACTGCACAAACCTCAGGGGTTTTTTCGTAATTATTTCTAGAAACAAAAAACTGAATGTTTCTTCTTTTTTGTTTCCCAACTTTTATTGAATTGAAATATGAATGATTTAGGTGTTGACGGCTATCGGTAACTTCTGCATATGCTCGATTGCGTTGGGGATCATTATAGAAATAGTTATTATGTACCCGATTCAGCACAGGAGGTATAGGGACGGAATCGACAATCTGTTGGTTCTTCTCATTGGAGGGATACCGATCGCGATGCCAACTGTTTTATCCGTGACTATGGCAATTGGGTCCCACAGGCTTTCAGAGCAGGGCGCCATCACGAAGAGGATGACGGCTATCGAAGAAATGGCGGGAATGGATGTTTTGTGCAGTGATAAAACGGGAACGCTTACTCTGAACAAGCTCACAGTTGATAAAAACTTAATTGAGGTTAGCAACAAACAACTTAATTGAGGTTAGCAACAAACAAGTTATAAATGACGTTTTCTTTGATCATTGTCTTGCAGGTGTTCTGAATAGTACGAATTAATTTTACTTTTTTTAATCATTGTATTGTTTCATAAACGTTTTTAAATAGTACATCAAACAAATTAAGAATATATTTTTGGAAAAATTACGAAAAACATCCTAATTTTTGTGACAATTACAAAAAATACCTTAAAACCTTGAAAATTACGAATATTACCATGAGTCCGTGATTTTCCATTAGTTTGAGGGTTTTTTGGTTACTATCACCCAAACCTCGGGGTGTTTTCCGTAATCGTCACAAACCCAGGGGGTTATTTGTAATTGAGCCTTAAAATTTAATCATTTGCAGGTGTTTTCGAAGAATGTGGAGAAGGACACGGTTATACTTCTTGCAGCTAGAGCTTCGAGGGTGGAGAATCAGGACGCTATAGATGCGTGTATTGTTGGAATGTTGGCTGACCCCAAAGAGGTATCTGTAGCTAATTTCACTCTCTAATAAATAAACTGTGCTAAAATTTAGATGTGAAATCGGATCATAAATAAACATGTTTTTGACATTCTTGATCTTCCAGGCAAGAGTTGGGATTACTGAGGTTCATTTCCTACCATTCAATCCGGTGGAGAAGCGTACTGCTATTACTTACATTGACACCAGCGGGGATTGGCATCGAGCTAGCAAAGGTGCACCAGAACAGGTATGCAAACCTATCATTTCCTCTCTACCATTTTTTCCATTTTTGTAATTTTAACATGGTTATTTTGTCTTAAATCATTACTGCATTCGATCAGATCATTGAGCTTTGCGGCCTTAGGGAAGACTTAACAAGGAAAGTTCACGCCTTGATCGATAAGTTTGCCGAGCGTGGCCTTCGCTCTCTCGGTGTTGCTCAACAGGTAGCAACCAAATATTCTTTTTCTTTTTAATTTTGGGTCAATTATAAATGAACTCCCAAGGTTTGTGTTGTTTACGAAAAACACCCTGAGATTTGACCGATGGTAACGAAAAATCCCCGAAACTAACAGAAATCTCAAACTCTGGGTGTTTTTTGTAATTTTCAAGATTGTATTTTTCATAAACAGTGCAAACCTCAGGGGGAGTTTCGTAATTATTTCTTTTTGGTTCTAACATATTTGAAAGTGAAACTAATGTTTTCTTCTTGGTTCACAGACTATACCCGAGAAGAACAAGGAGAGTGCCGGAGGGCCATGGCAATTTGTCGGTCTCTTGCCGCTTTTCGACCCTCCAAGGCACGACAGTTCAGAAACGATTAATCGTGCCCTTCAACTTGGTGTTAATGTCAAGATGATCACTGGTGATCAACTCGCGATTGCCAAGGAGACAGGACGAAGGCTTGGAATGGGAACAAATATGTATCCTTCGTCCTCACTTCTTGGACAACACAAAGACGAGTCTATCGCCCACCTCCCTGTTGAAGAGCTCATTGAGAAAGCCGATGGCTTTGCTGGCGTCTTCCCAGGTAAATAAATAATCCTAAAACTATGTCTCGTCAAATTCTTTTAGATGCTATTCAAGATTAAATTGTTTTGAAATTACACTTACATCCTTTGCAAGTAATCTGCACTTTACAGTTACCTCCTCCCATCTGTCAAACATAATTTCCTTTCGAACTTTCTAATTTTCGTCCGTCAAATATTATTTTCTTGTTGAAATTACATTTAAACGTAAGAAAAATATGTAACTGCAAGAAGAGATTTTCCGAGTTATAAATAAACATGTGTCAAATTCTTTTAGATGCATTTGCTCTTCAAAACAGTTTGTTTAGAAATTACAGTTACACCCTTTCTTTCCAAACTCCGAAGTATTAAATTACTAATTTCTGTCTGTCAAACATTAGTTTCTTTTTGAGATTGCATTTAGACGAAGAAAAAAGGAGACTTTCTGATACATAGAAAGAAACATGTGTCAAATTCTTTTAGATGCATTTTCTGTGGAAGAAGTTAAGAAATGTTTGTTTTGAAATTACATCGACATCAAGTGTAACTTATTTGCACTTTACAGTTTACCCCCGTTTGTCTGACAGTCGTCATTGGAATAATAGTTTCTTCGTGAAATTACTACACGATTTTACAGTTGAATATCATATTAATTTCTTTTTGAAATTAGTATTAAGATAAAATTAATATGTAAATTAGGAATTTAACAGCAAGAACGGGCTTTCTGAATCCTCACATTGTTTTGAAATTACACCTATTCCCCACTTAGCAGTTTTCTTCTTTCAGAGCACAAATATGAGATTGTGAAGAAGCTGCAAGAAAGGAACCACATTTGTGGAATGACAGGAGACGGAGTAAATGACGCCCCTGCTCTAAAGAAGGCCGACATTGGAATTGCAGTAGCAGATGCTACTGACGCTGCACGAGGCGCATCAGACATAGTCTTGACAGAACCAGGATTGAGCGTCATCGTGAGTGCCGTCTTAACGAGCAGAGCCATTTTCCAGAGGATGAAGAACTACACTATCTATGCAGTTTCCATAACCATACGTATCGTCCTCGGTTTCTTGCTGCTCGCGCTCATCTGGAAGTTCGACTTCTCGCCCTTCATGGTCCTGATCATAGCAATCCTTAATGACGGAACCATTATGACTATTTCCAAGGACAAGGTCAAGCCATCTCCGATGCCCGATTCTTGGAAGCTCAAGGAGATTTTCGCGACTGGTATTGTTTTTGGGACTTATCTTGCTCTCATGACTGTCCTTTTTTTCTGGGCCATTTCGGAATCCGATTTCTTCGCGGTAAGTGTGCCTCATTTTGCATTTAAGTGTATTTTTGTAGTATTAGTGCAAAATGGACCGTTTAGGCAAATTAAACCTAAAATATGTTTGATAATCTTGTTCATTTTACAGGACAAATTTGGAGTACATACGATAAGGCACAACTACCATGAGCTCAATTCTGCCATTTATCTTCAAGTGAGCATTGTGAGCCAAGCGCTCATCTTCGTTACTCGATCAAGAAGTTGGTCTTATGTTGAACGTCCTGGCCTTCTACTAGTGGCCGCCTTTCTAGTAGCTCAACTGGTAAATTTTAGCATCATTTAGCAACTTTACCAAAACTATATAGAATAGATATAAGATATGAACCTGATATCCCATTCTTTTGTATACAGATTGCAACTCTAATAGCAGTTTACGCAAACTGGGAATTTGCAAGAATCCACGGAATAGGATGGGGATGGGCGGGCGTTATATGGCTTTACAGCATCGTATTTTATATCCCACTCGACATTTTCAAGTTTATCATCAGATATGCTCTTACCGGAAGAGCATGGGATACTATGATTGAGAATAAGGTTAAAAAAAAAAAAAAAAAAACCTTTTCAGTTTAGCTCTTATTTTTTTAAGTAAACAAAAATGTAAATAACTATTCTTCTTTTATGTTTATTTGTTTTCTCAGACGGCCTTCACGTCTAAGAAGGATTATGGCCGAGGGGAGAGGGAAGCTCAGTGGGCACTAGCGCAACGAACATTGCATGGACTCAAACCGCTGGATAGTTCAGAACTGTTCAACGATAAACACAACTACAGGGATTTGTCTGAAATTGCAGAACAGGCCAAGAAACGTGCTGAAGTTGCAAGGTAATGTTTTGCAAATAAATTTTTGTAGAGTTTTTGTATGTAATAGTTTTCAATATTTTAAGTTTGATATGTAAAATGACAGGTTGAGAGAGTTGCATACTTTGAAGGGCCACGTTGAATCGGTCGTGAAGCTCAAGGGACTCGACATCGAAACGATTCAGCAGAACTACACAGTCTAAGAGGCTGAGAAAAACTGGAACCGCGGAGAGAGAACAATAAGAAATAGTTGAAAAGCTAGAGTTAATTCGTTGTTTTTTTCAGAATTAGTACTCCGTTTTCTGCTACATATCTTGTTTCCAGTTTTGATGCATTAGCTTTTTGTTTTTTGGAGCATTCAGCTAACAATGTTTTATTCCCCATTATCTGAATGACACTTCTCATCAACCCAAAAAAAACAGTGTCAATTTTGTCTTTCTATGTATTAATCTTTTCACTTCATCTGTGCAAAGTGTTCAAAGTGGTTTTTTTTTTTCATGTTCACAATTCGAAACAGAAAATAACAAAATTCTTGCAAGAAAAACAATCACTATACATATAAAATTTTATTCCTCAGTAATGCTTTCTAGACCAGGGTGCCAATTATCCACAGATACAAGAGGTAACCTCCCTCTATTTCCATCCTCTTCAGGTGAAATTACCGTATGACCCCTCCCGTCACTCCCCGTTCTCGTCTCCTCACTCAAACTCTCACTATTACTGATCTTCTGCTTCTCACCATTCTTGTTCCCATTTCTAAGCAAACAACAAACCGATGATCTTTCGCCACCATTCTCCTTCTCAATATTATCTTGGTTGTAATCACCTGCTTCATGATTCTGTCGAGGATACTTGAGTTGGAGCTTCCTGATCGTGCCAAGTGGCACGACGTAATACTTCTGGCCAAGAACGAGCGTCGTTTCCGGCGCGATAATCGCGTGAGGCCTCTGGAACACGGTGGGATGCGCCACACAGCATTTCGGGTTTCGGTTGAGAACTTCTGCGGCAAGTATAGGCCGGTCGTGTAGCTCCACGTGTCCGCCTGGATGGACTATTTTTACGAACAGGTTCTTGGTGCTGTTTGTGCATAGCCAGCTTGAAATTGAATTCATGATTTTTGTTTTTGTGGGAGAGTTTGGAGGTTTAGAAAATCTTGATATTTGGGAAGTTGTGAATACTTGTGTTTGTGTCGGAGACGGAGACAGGCTGTGGATTTTCATGGAAGATGCTTATATTCTTGTTCATGGTATTGTCTGTGTAAAACTTTGGTTATCTCGGGGAAAACTATGTTTATGTTTGTGATATTTGGACTCAAGTTTAGATAATCATGATGGTACAAATACTTTGGTACTTAAAATTTGTGATATTTGGGTTATCCCAGTATTTTATTTTAGGATAATTACACTCTGCATGCTAAGATTTGGCCTAATTACATAACTATACACAAAGGTTTAGAAAATTACATAAATATACCTTGTTAAGAAAAAATCATTATATCTATTAAGTGGTTGGATGGTTTTTGGGAAAATTCATTTGATAAAACCTATTTTTTTATTTTTTAACAGAAAGAACACAAAACTATTTTCCATTAGGGTTCTCTTAGAATATTTAAAGTTCACGGTATATTTTTGTAATTTTTGTTTCTAATGTTTCATTTCAGTAATACATCGATCCCTCTAATCGGTTTTCGGATTAAAAATCACTGAAAGATATTTACAAAATAAAACATATAGACCTAAAATAACGCCATTTAAAGACATTTAATCATCATTTATATGATAGTGATATGAAAAAGGCAAATTTTGTGGTGAAGTTGCAAATAAATTCATTTTAATTTGTCTTGTCACATAGAAAAGGGAATGGATATAGGAATAACTGAACAAGTTAGGACAGTTGGACTATGACATGCTTGTCATTTATCACTAGTCTATCAATATAAATCAAAGTAAAACAACCTAAGAAAGTGACTTCTTGTCCTACATATTCAAAACTACAACTACTTCATTCAATTGGCATAACTACACCGAGGCTAAAAAAGAGCATAATTTTCCATGAAAAAAAGTTACAAGTACTAGAAATAAAGATCACAATATGTAAGAAAACAGCCTAACAAATTAGTATAAATACAACTTTCTCCTCTAATGTTTGACATAATTCTTTTGAATAATTACAGTATCCTCCCCTAAAGTTTGACATAATTTTACACAAACCCCTTAGATATCTTAACAACGAGCAGCTTCCACACATGATTCAACAATAAAACCTATTTGTTTTTCAACTTTACAACTTCTATAAGCAAAACCAATACTTCTCGAATTTCAAATCCCTTAATTTAGTTTCCTAATATTTGGGATTTACTAAAACAAGATTTTCAATTATTCTATCAATACCAATTATGCCAAAAATATTAGTGAAATGGCAAAAGCTATAAAGCAGAATCAGTCACCCTTAATGATCCTCCAAGCTCAACTGGCACAAGAGGGATGAACGAGTGCAACACATCCGTTATAAGCGGCCTATAACTCGGTTCTGGTTGTACACATAGTACAGCTATTGCAGCCACCTTCATCAAAAAAAAAAAAAAAAAAAAAAATCAAAATCAGCAAATTTCATCAAAAATACTAATTTTCAAGAACTTCTTGTATTAAAAACGCACTTGATATAAATGCTTTAAGTCCATAGTGTTTCTGATTGCGTGATCAACAATATGTGGAATCTTTGATCTGTCAGTAAGCTGAGGCGTTGCCTGTTTACAAGGAAAGTAAGTGGAGAAGTTGAGATTCGGGATGGAAATATGTGACAAATTAAACCAACTTTTCTCAAATTTTGGTTAATTACAAATAACCCCTTGAGTTATGTGCCGTTTGCAAAAAAAAAAAAAAAAAAAAAAAAAAAAAAAAAAAAAACACCCTGAGACCTTGAAAATTATGAAAAATACCCTCAAACTAACGGAAAATCATTGAGTCAGAGTGCTTTTTGTAATTTTCAAGGTTCCAGGGTGTTTTTCCTAAATAGCACAAACCTCAAGGGATTTTTGTAATTATTCTCTTTGTTTTACCCATGTGACTATAGATTGCAATTGTGCTTCAGCTACTTTTTCCACCGGCCTTCTTCCCATTAAGAGCTCCAAAAGAACCACACCAAATGCATACACGTCGCTTTTATCAGTAAGCTTACCTAAATAAATTGATGAAGCATTTGTCAATCAAATCTCTATTAAATGTTTAGACTTGAATACATGTAAAAGTGGATAAAGGGTCGTAATCAAAAATGAAAAACCAGTTACTTCTTGTTTTTCTATAATTTTTCTTCCCATTAATAAGAGGGGACCTTTTTTTTTTCATTTTTTCGAAATAATTGATTGTTTTTACCATTCAACAGATATTCTGGAGCTACATAACCTAAAGTTCCAGAAAGCTTGGGGTTCGTCCTGCTTGAGTTACCTCCAGTAATTGCAAGGCCAAAATCAGAAATCTGAACAAAAAAGCCAAAGCTATTACCATAACAAGAACATTCATTATATGATCGTCTAGAAACGAAAAATAATCTTTTCTTTTCTTGTTTTGTTTTTTGTGGGATGATGATGTTACCTTAGCATTGAAGTTGGAATCTAGAAGAATATTGGATGGTTTGAGATCCCTATGAATCAAAGGAGGATTGCAATGCTCATGTAGGTACTCTAATCCTCTGATTAACAATGAATAATTTTTATTAATATCAAGAAAGATAATATTAAATTAAAAAAGAAAATGGGGGAAAATATGGAAACGGTCATTTAAACTGTACCTGGCAATATCCAGAGCAATTTTCATTCTCATATGCCAAGTTAACGGCAACCTACGAGACGGTCCTGAGGGAAATATTCGAAAAATATTGAAATAAACTGAATTTAGTGTACATATAAGTGAAAAAACCTCATTATGTTTTTAATCTTAATAATTATGAAAACCCCCCTGAGGTTTTCGCTATGTTACGAAAAACACCCTCAAACCTTGAAAATTACAAAAACTGCCCTGAGTCCGTGTTAGTTGGATGGTGTTTAGTTACCCTTTTCAAAATCTCGGGGTGTTTTTCGTAAACGTTGCAAACCTCGAGGGGTTATTTGTAATTGACCCTTAATTTGTTAAGCTTACTATAA
Source organism: Verbena officinalis (assembly GCA_958496215.1). Taxonomy (NCBI): domain Eukaryota; kingdom Viridiplantae; phylum Streptophyta; class Magnoliopsida; order Lamiales; family Verbenaceae; genus Verbena; species Verbena officinalis. Next base: position 8,731,019 of record OY292385.1, read on the forward strand.
GTTATACCATGCAAGACAGATTCCAGAGAGCCATTCTCCATTATTTCATAAATCAAGAACCGTTCTTCGCCATGACTACAATATCCAAAAAGAGAAACTATATTTTGATGCTGAAGTCTACTCAAACACTGGAGTTCATTCTGCAATTTTTTTGGAAAACAATCATTGAGCAAATATCAGAAAAAAAGAAATAAATAACCAAATATATCTAAAAAGTTACCTCAAATTCTCTTTGGGCTGCTTGCCCTTCAGCATATATTTTTTTAACTGCTGCATGGAAATGGTCATTCAAATGAGCTTTATAAACACGGCCTAATCCACCTTCGCCTATAACATTTTCTTCTTCGAAATTGTTTGTGGCCCCAACTAGCAACTCATACTCGATAACAGCAACTGAACCCTTTTTACTACCAATTTTCAAAGAAGGGAAAATTTCCAAGATTGGTCCTAATGAGATCCCTTTTGCAGCATCTGTGAAATGCAAAATTAAAATTGCGAGAAAGAAGAAATAAAATGGTTTAACCACAAAATTAGGAAAATTACCTGAAATCCGATCACCACTTGTGTTCCATATCTTCAACTTATTCAGTCTCTTGATTGAAAAACAAAATAATAGCAGCAAAATCCCACCAAGAAGGGATGATGAGGCAACTAGGGCAATAAGGATTTTCTTGTTTAAATCCTGGTGGTGCACTACCTTGACCTCTGCAACTTCTGATTTTTCAGAAACGAGTAGAGCATTAGTGACAAAATCAAATGCAAATTTTTTTGGGGAAAATGAGAAAATATGCAAACCGAAACACCCCACTGTGTTAAAATCCCTTTCTTGAGAAGCTTATGATTGTCAATGACAAGAAGATGATTAACAGTTTAAAACACAATGATTTGAGATGTTCACATTATTATCCCAATCTTTTTATCGAAACTTTCAACAAGAAATCACACAGGGTCAATCAAAGATTCAAGAAAACCTCAAGACAAACTCTAAAATCTCAGAGACATAATCTCAATCACATTACAATCAAAGCTAATGCAGATAAAATTCCGAAAAAATACCTGGAGAATGAGCTGTCAAATCAGTAGAATCCTTAAAAATCGGATCTTTTTCATTAGGCAGAGGATTAGCAGCAGGAGCTTCTGGGATATCAAGTGGAGCTGAATACAGAGGATAACTAAAAACCCAAATAGATATTACCAGCAAAAACAAAAGCTTCATCTTACTTTCTTTCTCCCTCCAATATTTTTTCTTGAAATGTGAAAATATATATAGAAAATGTAAAAAGAATCGATTTTTTTTCTTTTTCTTGTCAGATATTATGCAAATTCAAATGGGAAGTGCTTTTTGATTGGAATGTGCAGTCTTTGCTTAAAGTTCTGCACATCTTAGTTTGTTCTCTGTGTATCTCAGCTTTTCGGCTTTTTTTTCTTGTGTAAGAAGAGAACAAAGAAAAACTGCGACAGGGAAAAAGCAAAAAAGAGGACTGGCAGATTACGAGTTACAATCATGTGGCATTTATTAGAGCTTAAGTTCCTTTTCTTCTTCACTTCGTCCAAGTTGTAGTGAGAGAAAGTCACGTTCTGGATCGTGGGGAGAGAGAGAATTGTGGGGCGAAAAGAGTAAGAGAGAGATTTTATGGGGTTTAACTGATATTCTTCCTATTTATGTGCTTAGGAGGGAAATGGAAATTGGGAGGGAAATTGACTTACTTTTAAGTTTTAATTGACCTGAGGAGAATTTGAATTACAAAATTTTAAAATCTTTAGATAAATTTATACATAATATATTCGAATAATCTTCAGCTTTGATTTTACATAACTATTTATGTAATTGTGCTTTGATATTATATAAAAATCTAATTATATTTAGGGAGTGCTGCAAATTCTATTTTTACTGATTTTGAAAAAGCTAAAGTTGGGGAAAAAAAACGTAATCATAAAAATAAGAAGTATTTAGAAAAAAAAAGGTTTTAGAGAAGAGTAAAAGTGCGTTTTAGTTTTTTCTTTTCAAAATACTTAATTATTTCTGTAGTTGTGTTTTGCATTTTTCATTATTTTTGTCCAAACACTCCTTATTTTTACTACTCCACTTTCTTCCCACTTCTACTTTAACTTTTCAAAAAAATAGTATTATTTGCAAACACCCCATAATCCAGTTCACACTTTACATTTTATATGAAATTGGAAAAAAATTATACCAAAGACTTAGCATCATCATATTCATAGCATGAAATAACTGGATTGTGCGGGACACTTCCAATTAGATCTTTGCAGTATTCGAATCTGGAAAAAAATCTGAGTGGGATAAAAAAGAAATAGAAGTGGAATAAAGTGCCTTATGATTTATCCGATCCCTTTTTTCATTTATGCTTTTTCCAGATTTCCAGACCTCTTTTTCTGCTTATTTCCCACCACAAATTCTCCTTGAAAAATCAAAAAATCTTATGCCATTTCTCAATCAAATCAGATTAAACCCAAATTTAGGTATGTGAGTATGTCAATTTCATCGTCACAATTAATTGCTGCGGAAAATTTTCAACTTAACAGATTCTTCAATGCCTTATAATTCAGGGAAGTTCTTTTTTGACTTTGCCAAAATCCACAGGAATTTGGCTGCTTCTGCAATTCTTGACCTTCAGTGCAGACACTAGGATTGGATTGTATCTTTATGACACGAGTTAAATCTCGTTTTTCCTGGACTCGCATACTACAGAGGGTCAATTAGAGTTCACATTTCTAACCGAGTTGTTACTTGTACAAGAATGGTACAATCGTCAATATCAACAAGCTAGTGACCAAAAAATATAGGCACTTAATTGAATTGGCCATAAGTACATGAATTAATTAATATGCATGTTTGAGTACGAATCATATTTGGATTTTTGATACTCATAAGATATTTTATTTTATTTTCAATAAAAATGTTATATACTTTTTATAATTCATCAGACGGTAGAAGCCCGTCAAAGATCTCATCTAACTTCAAAATAATTTATTGAAAAAAGATAATATATTCATCGTTGACAGCAATATCAATTGTTGGTTTAGTTGGACCCTCTACAACCATGAAACTTGGAACATCATTGATTATTACCATGTGTTCCTATCAATTATAGTATTTATTACAAGCCAATATATTAGCTATTTCTCGTGTTTGAATACAGTGTGGGATACTTCTTTAGTAGTAAATGTTGGACAAAAATCTGATGTTATTGTGTCCGTATCATATCCATATCCCATGTTCGTACATCGTCGGTAACGATGGATACCAATATATTTTTTAAAAGTTCTTTATTGCGTCTTCTTTTTTACTAGCTAGTGAAGGGAATAAAGGTGAGTGAGTGTCAATTTGTGTATAATTCATGAAGATTCATGATCAATAATGCCAACATTTTATCAAACTTATGTATTTTTAACCCAAAATCAATAGTTAAAAATTCATTTCAATTATTCCATTAAGATTTAAGCACCAAAAATTATTATTTATTTATGGGTTCAATTTGATTATGATCCAACTCATTAATATCTGAAGCAGCACAAATATAGGCCGAGGCCTCGAGACCTCACCAGGCCCAATCAAACAATAATAAACTACAAAGTACTTTATATCCATTTTCCATAATGTTCAATTAATCAATACAGAAATAAACTCTAAAAAAGCTCAGAAAAAGTTTGTGTTGAACTTTTCCAGATATATACATTCCTTCAAGTAAGTATTTTTTACAAAATTATTTTTCCAAATTTACCAAAAAAACATGCTGTCAGATTTCTTAAAAAGAAAAAATAATCATTCTTGACATCATGGAAAAAATTACCCAGAAATTAGATTTAAAAAAAAATTTACTCAAACCCCCCTAGGCTTTAATATCTGGGTTATCTCTAAGGCCGAGTTTTGAAAGAACAAGGCAATACGAATCCCAGTCGGTTCGTCTAAGATATTTCAGAAGCTTCTTCCTCCTCTGAACCATCGCTTGGTGGCCTCTTCGAGAATGTTTATCCTACAACATTTTCACATAGTGGAATGTGTTTAAGGTTACCAAAAGAGAATTTGAGGTTGTTTGACTTCAGAGAATAAGTACCAACCTTTTTCTGTAGAACGCTTGAAAGATATTTAATCTTCTGTCAGTTGAGCCACTAAAGAAGAATAAAGATCAGATTATAAGATTTCATAAGACCATGAGATATATGGAGTAATAATGTAGTTACTAGTTAGCGTCAATTACGAATACCTGAGGTTTACGCATTCACGAAAACAATGTGAAACCTTGAAACTTATGAAAAACACCCTGAGATTTGCAATACCATAATGAATACCCCTTAAACTACGGAAAATCATTGACAATGGTTGACTCAGGGTGGTTTTTGTAATTTTCAAGGTTCGGGAGTGTTTTTCGTAAAACAAACAAAAACATAAGTGGTTTTTTCATAATTCGTCCATGTAGTTATTATTGATTAAGAAAACGGAAAATGTATGAAATCATCAAAAATATTCTGATTTTACCTTGAACGCGGGCAGAACCACAATCTGATTCTGACATTTTGAATTCATCTCGTACGTTTTTGAGTTCCAACTTTAGTTTCTCAGCAGCTGACATATTGTCCGGATGAAAATACTGTACAATACAAGAAGAAGAAATTATTACAAGGCTAAATACATGTATACTTAGGAACAACATGGTTACATGGATTACGGCATCAAAATTATAAGTTAAGGCCTGTTTCGAAATTTCATTAGATCTATTCTTTACGGCAATAAGCCACATTCAGTTTCCACAAATATTTATACTTTTATGAGCGGCATAAATGCTTCAACTTGAGAAAACCAGTATGCACAAAAGTTCCCGTTGCATAAGACCTCATAGAAATCTTAAAGGGTTAATTACAAATAACCCCTGAGGTTTGTGTCGTTCATGAAAAACACTCTCAAACCTTGAAAATTACAAAAAATAACCCTGAGATTTGGTTGGCCAACGGTAACAAAACACCCTGAAACTAACAAAAAATCACAGATTCAGGGTGTTTTTTGTAATTCAAGGTTTCATGGTGTTTTTTCGGTAAAAAAAAGGGCAAAACTCAGGATGTATTTCCTAATTATTCCAATCATAAAAGGTAAAAGACGAGCAAACCAAGAACAATGTTTACCTTCTCAACCAAGTGGTCTTTTGGAGGTGACAACATATTAACATAAAGCTTGGGGTTCCACTAATGTGACCCAAAATATCAAGTCTCTGGGCTGTAACACAGTTTACCAATTAATCCAAATTCCAACATATGTATCAGCAAGAAAATTATGGAAAATCAAAGAAAGGGAAGAACAAAACTTACTTTTTCGCATCCTCAATTTCTCATCTTTTGAATTCTTAAAAATATCTCTCGGATCTATGAACGAACGCTCCTTACTCTTCTTCTCCTCTATCTCCCCCACTTTACTAAGTCTCTCATTCAATTCCTGCAATGAAAACCACTTCCCTTTCCTATTCTCTGGCCTTAACTCCTTCAGCTTCTTCCCCAAATCCAAATAATCATTAAACTTCAAGAAATTCAATAAGGTCCCAGTGCTGCGGATATTATCACCCCTTTTGCCACTATTCAATGTTGAAGGGAAACTATAACTTCCACGAGTGTTCGCTGGGGAATTAGCGTCAGGGTTCAACTTCAAGCTCTCCCTAAGTCGAGCAAGAGACGATGGATCAGGGGCTTTTCCACCGGAACCACGACCGGAGGATTTAATTTGATTAAGGCTCTCACGTACGGTGTTGAATGAGTGTTTGAGCCTGTCAACCGGGTCGACGGCGGGGCCACCGCCCTCGGATTTGACGGTTCTGTTGTAAAGCTCCTGCAATGAGACGAACTGGCCGCCGCCGGAGGACGAGGGCGGTGGTGCGGCGGAGCGAAGGCGGAACTCGCTGAGATTCTGGCGAATTTCGTTGAGCTCGACGGCTCTGGACGGCGGCAGGGTTTGACGAGGGGTACTGCCGGAAAATGAGAGGGGTTTGCGTGCTGGCGGTTGCTGGCGGTTCTGCGGCGGAGGTTCTCTGTGTAGACTGGCTCTAATCTCATCAAACTTCGACGAGAATGCGGAATGTGCTGCCGAATCGGGTTTGGGTTGGGGAATGTCGGATGGTGGGTCGGGATTGGAGGATGAGGAGAAATGATGGAGGGCATACGAGTGCAGCCGGGTGTAGGAGCGGTTATTAGGGCTGAGATGGAGGAGGCTCTTCGTCATCACCGCCATGTGCGGTGGCGATCACGGCGGTGCAAGGTTTTAAATAGCAGTGGCCAGTGGGTAGTATTTTTTTTTTTTGGTCGAAATCCAAACTCCAAATTAATTGTGAGAAATTCTAATTTTTGGGATTTTGTTATTTATAATTTTAAAGAATTTTAGTGGAATATTTCGTCAAAATTAATTTTGTATAGTGCCATAAAGAATTACGTTAAATATAAAAGTAGATATCTTTTACCACGATTAAACACCACTTTTTTAATTCCAATCCCATCACCAAAATTGAAATTATTACTAACTTATCTCTCTTAAAAATATCATTTTTCAGTCAATATCTGAATAAAAAAAACTCATGTTTTATCAGAATTCAAGAAACACCTCAATATCTTGGTATAATATTCCACCCGTTGTAGTTAATTGTAAAATTCACATTGTTTTGACAGTGATTTGTTAAAGATAAAAGTTTAAGTGACAAAATACAAAAAAACGTAATAGAGTGTAGTTCATACTTGATATCGCAATTCTTTTAACCTAAAAAACAATTATGGTTAAATACAAATTTGATAAAAGCAATGTTGGTGGAAATTTCGGGGCTTTTATAGACGAAAATAAAAGTTTTGGGGCGTGTATGCAAATTGTGGAGAGAGCGGGCGGGGAATGGTGGCAGCAATGATGTAAGTCACGCCATTTATGGGGGGAGAAAAGAACTAATACGAACTCAAGTACGATAATAGGGTACAGTACATGCCATGGGAGGCGCGTGATTGACACGCTCCAATCATAAAAAGGCAACAGAAAGTCCTTTTTGGTAGGATTCAGGTGGCAGTGGTCCCCGGTCGATAAAATGGCTAAACATAAGGCCTCGTTTGGTTTGATGCATTTCATTCTATGTGAATTGAGGCCAAAGAATAATTTACACTGAAAAAAGAATATAACATTACAATTATGTAGTATTTTATTTATGTGATGCTCTACTCTAACATGTGACATGTATTTTTCTTCCCCTATTTTTGGTGGTACCAAACGGGGACTAAGAGATATGGATAATATTCGAAAACCCTCCAATTCTCATCCGAACCTGCATCTGCATGGCATGGAACACACTTACCCATCGGGGACCCCCCCCCCCCCCCCCCCCCCCCACCATATGGTATAGGGTATCATTCAAGAATTGTTCCCTATTTTTGTTAATACTTTAAAGTCTTATAAGTTAATTATATGTGAAAATTAATATATGATTTTCTATATAAAAGGTCGATAAATACGTTGGGTATGCTATTTAATAAGAACCAAGCAATTAAATTCCATCTTGTTGATGGATCTAAAATATTATTTCCATCTATCTTCAAGAGTCTCAAGATTTATTGCCACATCTAGCAAGGGAATTACATATTTTTTCTAAAATAATAATAATAAAGTCGTCCATTTTTTAAAAAAAAGTATTTTGGATTTTCTTCTTTTCTATTAATGTTTTTTAAGGGAAGAGAATCATTAAGTTTTCTACAAAATATGATTGGATATTGTTATGGCTAATAATTTGAAATTAAGTTTATATTCTTTTAGATAGTTAGAAAAAAGATATTTGAGTTGAGCTTTGACCTTGAAAACTAACAATCGAGTTTGGCTCGAGACCAAGTTCGTCTTCAGCTCGAATCGTTTTGTTTTATCTAAATTTATCAGTAAATACGGGATCGAGCTCGACTATAAGTTTGAATTTCATAAATTTTAGTATCTTATACTAAAAACTTGAGTTCGGATCTGAGCTTCAGCTTCAGATTTAATATATAATTCATAATTACATTACATATTATATATATAAATATAATTATTAAAAAATAAAAGCTCGTGAGCTAGCTCGCAAACTCACGACAAAAAGTCTAGGCTCAAGTTCAACTCAATATACTAATGACTTTGATTTGGAGTTCAAACTTTTGTTAATTTGACTCGTTAAACTTGCAAACTAACTCCATTCACTCAATTCATTTACGTCCTTATCTCAATATATATTAAAAAGAAAGAAATAAAACTAATTTTTTAAAATATAATATTGAATATTAAAAGGGAAAATTCCCGATTTGGTCTTATATCTTAAACTTGAGGTCACAAATGGTCTCATAAGTTGAATAAATTTATACTTAGTCCCATAACTCAACTTTTTTGGACAAACTTAGTCCTTCCGTTATATTTCAACAGGAATAAGTCATGTGCAGGCCATGTGCGTGTTAGTCAATATTTTTTGGAGCTTTGATCTAACTACTACCACACCAAACATTATTTTCTCAAAATTTTTGAATCCTCTCAAGGGTTTCTCTCTCTATAGGAACGAGAAAATCCTAAATCCCCAGATCCTCATTTCTAAAATCTCGACAAGAACGACAAAATTTCTGTATGAATATATATGCTAACTCTTGAAGGACGTAAGAAAACATGGTAATTAGCGCTGAAGATGATTCTTTCACTGCGTTTGAGGCTATCGGATAATTCATGTAACTTTTAGGTATTTTTTTATAGGGTTTTCTTATGCAAAGTGAGGTTGATAAATTGCATATTTCATTAGTTTGAAAATATGAAACATTACATAGATTATTTGAGCATATTATTGAGCTGCGATTTTTTTTTTTTTTTTTCGGAGCAAATTATTGTTTTTTGATGTTGTGACATGACGGAGGTGAAGCTGTATTTATGGAATAAGGGGCAATATTTTTCCCACCAAAATTGAACGCAATGAGATGATTTTCACACTAATTCGAATTCTAACGGCGGAAACAGAAAAACTTACTAAAATTTAACGGAAGGACTAAATTTGTCCTAAAAATTTAAGTTATGGGACTTAAGTATGAATTTATTCAACCTATGAGACCATTTGTGACTTGAAGAACTAAGTTATGGGACTAAGTATGAATTTATTCAACCTATTAGGACCTTAAATTTACGATATGAGACTAAATAGAGAATTTTTCCAATATTAAAAATATTTGTTTTAAATAATTTAAAGTGCATGAAAGGATTTTTTCCCCCCTTTGGCCATTTTTTACACATATGACATGCTGCCGCGTCACTGATTTATGCGCATAACACCCAACACAGACAACATCACCATACTTCCCAAAAATGTCTTTCACCATCCCCACTCTCCACACATCCGCGTGCATCTCACGTCCCACAATTAAATAATATAAATAAATAAAAGTTGATGATAAAGTAGAGGGATAAGAAGTGGAAGCATGGGAAAAAGGGTAAAGGAAAAAAAAATTAAATAAAAAGAGTCATTAGAATACCCATTGGATGTCATTCTGGAGCCCAAAGAGAAGTGTAAAAAGTGGTGTCCATTGCTAGATTTTGTAAGAAAGACATTAAAAGTACTAGTGTGAAAAAAGAAACAGTTGGGAATGGCTTTTTATTAGTTTGTCTATTTTGTACTTTCTCTCAATCACCAATTAAATGTTTAACTAATGAAAAATCAATAGTATCACACTAATAAAAAATTTGTATAGAAATAGTAATTTAAGAACAAATATGATATTTCAAGATATAAAACTGGACATTCTAAATAGTAAACAAAAAAGTCATTGAAGTGTAAATTTAGGAGAAGTGTTGTCTGTGTGCATTTTGCTTCAAAAGTAGTAATCTATAAGGAATCTTTAACAATCACATGGTACTTTTCAAATGAGCAATTCTTTTTTTTTCTTTTCCAAAAATTGAATATTAATTTCAATCATGCCCAAAGCCCTCCCAATAAAGAGAGTTTGCATTCAAAATAAAAGCACAATAGGGCGAGAGGAAAATACCAATTTATCCCTCCAAAAAAATTACATATCAAAATTAGTCCGGAGAAAGTCCGTAGATAACATGACGGGAGAATGTATCTAGTAAGATTCAAGCCTAGTATTATACTTCGTTCTTAGTAAGGCTGCGTGTCATGAGATCAACGTTTACGATAATTGTTTAGATATCTGATATTTTACAGTTGAATATGAAAATCTGAATATATCATCAGCTAAGTACTAATTAATTTTTTTCCATAGTAAAAAGTACAAAACATATATAATTTTTTTTCTTACCTAATTTACCAAAATAACCTCATGTGGGAAACCACTTTTTGATATGGGTATTAATAGGTACAAATGTAATAAAAGCATCCCCTCATGCCACATCTTTTACATGGGCCCATATCACTAAAAAAACTCATTATTAATTTATATATTTAATAAAAATAGGTTAAATAAAAAAAATAAAATAGGAAAATGATGAGTCCATCCATTCCAACACCACCACAAAGTCACCCAAAAACACACACAAAAGAGTTGTCAACAAGCATCTCCACCCACACACAGAAACACACACTTAGATGTATTAATTAATTTTTAATATAGTAATAATATATATATAAACTCAACCTCAGATTTTCTTTGCCACCACCATACCATATTTCCATATCTCCAGTCCAAACCCAAACCTCTCTCTCTCTCTCTCTCTAAAAGCACAACAGACATGAGTGGCGCAGACGAGGAGTGGGTCAAAGCCGCCATGACAGACGACACCATGGTGGTCGAGCTCCTGGTGCGTCTCCACGACGGCTCTGCGCCGCTTCCGCCGCGCAAGCCGGCCGCCCTGCCGCTGGATTGGAGCGTGCGGCAGCGCAGGTCAAAACCCGTGTCATCCGGCAACAGCAACCCGAAGAAGCAGCACTCACAGAGAGCCAGCCCCACCACTCCGCTGTCGTGGAGCGGTGCGACATCCCTCAGCGGAGGCTCCGGTGGATCTGGCCGCGGAGGAGGCGGTGGCTGCGAGGAGTCCAGCCGACCACCTGCCCAGAAACTCCCCACCGCAACAAGATCTAAGGTATGTAGACATCCCGTACGCACAGACGCATGCGCGTTATCTGTGTGAGTATCTATGTGTCTTCTAATTTCCGGCATCCGGCGACGGTGGGCCAGCGGCGAGGATACTTTTGCTATATTATCCTAGGAGTGTGTCCTTTGTTTTTATCTTTCTACATTAGAGCCTCGTGTCAGTTTTCATTCGGTGGTTCCTGGTTAATTGTCCATAATACCCCTGCAATTTCTGGATATTTACTGCCACGCAGTCAGATTTCTCTCAGCCATTCCTCGTCGTCACCTGTCACCGTTTTTTCAGTTTCCGCAAACGGACAAAAATACCCTCACCCTTTCCCATCTCTTCTACAATATCCCACTTCCGCAATTTCTCCGATCCGATTCCGGCACCGGCGTTGTGACCGTAATGCCCTCCCACTTTATTTATTTATCCCTTTAACCACATATATATATTTGATTTACTTTATTTAATAGGATTTTGAAGGTGGAAAAAAACTGGTGAGGACTTGGGACTTTGATTCAACGCGTATGGGTCAGACGCCCACACGAGAATGAATTTCTCACCACTTTTCAGCCCACCCAGCACCATAATTAACCCCACAAGTTGACGAAAACACCCCTGTTTCCAAGGGCAGTTTCGTCAATTCCTCATCCCCACAGAAAGTCCATGTTTCCAGTCAGCAATTCTTGCTTGAACCCAAGTTTCCAGAAAAGGTTTACTAAGTCAAACTTTTTCAAGTGTCAAGAAATTCTTCAAATAAATAAAATAAAATTTCCTCATTCTTCTCAAGAAAAACAGAAAAAACCTCGGAGATGGAGGGAGGGTATTTCCGTCAATTAACACGTGCGTCCTGTATAAGCGGTGGCGTGTTTTCGTGGCAAATAGGTCTGCGTTTTAGTTTGGTGGGGAGCGTTATTAGTGGTTGTGCGCTTTACACACACAAAAAAAAGCTCTCCTTTTGTAGTGAACAATAATATTAAATTTTGTATCTATATATGCACATAATAATTAGATAAGGGCCCGATCTGGTGCGGTAGGGAGCACCATTGACTTATCATGTCGTCTCTAGTTATTACATGTCCACACTTGCTTGTCTTCATCGTCCAACCATTTCTTGCCATTTGTACACAACACTAAAGCGAACATTTCGAGGCACCGCACAACTGTACGACGTAGTTTTTGACCTTCTTTTTCCCATCTTGTGGATCCAACATGCACACACAGCATGTGTGTGTGTGGGGGGGGGGGGGGTGTGTGTGTGTAATTTTTTTTGTAAGTATAGGATGTAAATATATATTAATTATAACTATATAGTAGGACAAAAATTTAGTTTGTGGGACTTAAAAATGTGACAGACATTCAATTATGTTTTCCTGAAAAACAAATGTTCCACTGGTTTTTGGTTTCTTTTCTTGGTAGATGGAGCTAAACTTTTAATTTGGGGGATGAAATTGAATTCTTGTTAATGTTAAAAATGTAATCTTGGTAGAAGGGTTCTGGCGGGGGTGCCCGCCCCCTCCCCCTCCTAATTTTTGTGAAAATGCGTTATTTTTCCTTTTCATGTGTTATTAATTTCTTTCACACATATTTATATATTTTTTTATATAATTAATATATCTGAGAAGTGTGGCAAAATATACAGAGTGTTGCTTGGTGCAAAAGCTGTAAGCTGTATGGTGTGGATTTAGCTTTTGTGGGTGGGGGGTGGGGTGGGGGACCATATTGTCACCAAACACATTTGCTGTAAACTTATAATACAATAACAAATCAACATCTTCAAACTAACTTATTGCCTTACTTCAACAATACTATACCTTCCAATTTTCCTTCTCTTGGTTTTGCAAAATGCAATCCTTATTCTATGGTTATGTAATTTTGCTTCTATTTTATATTATTTTGTGTTACTAAATAATAAAATAATTTAATTCCGAAACTACCCTTCTTTTTGTTTGTATTAATTATGGGAAGATGCAAAAGTAGGTGTGAGGTAGTTTGGTTGAGAGATATTCTAATAATCTGAACATTCTTTATATAACTATGCTGATCATCTTTATGCAGTGATCTATAACATAGAACTTCTGCTGATTTTGTGTTTTATTATTTTTCCATTGCAGGTTCATTGCGGAAGTGAGAAAACCGGCTCAAAGAGGTCGAGAAAGAAGAAGGTGAGTAGTTTTTTAGACTTTTAACTACTAATATGTTAGAAGAACATCAGCATTTTAGTATGGAGACATCCCGGATTCGAATTAAGTAAATTTTTTTGATTATTTTTGCAGACATTACCAGAACTCAGAGACGAAGAGAACTTATTGATAAGGGAAAGAAGGGATTTGAAAAGGGTATTCTATAATTTCCTTTTCTTTGCCTATGGACTGAGTTCCAAATAAGATTTGATTTATTTATTGCAAAATGCTGATGTCGTCATAACTTCTTGCATCTCAGGAAATAGCGGCATTACGCACGAATTTGGAGAAACAAAAGGGTATAAATGAGAACTTGAAGAGAATTAAGGTGCAATTTCTTATTGTTTAATCTTAATGTGTCTCGTTTAGTTCATTATGCTGTTTTCTTGATTTTGTTTTGAGCTGGACTTTCTTCAACCTTGAAATCTTAGAAGCTAAAACCTTAAGGGTCAATTACAATTAATTGCCGGTGACGTTTGGTCGATGGTAACGATAAATATCCTCGAACTAACAGAAATCACAGATTCAAGGTGTTTTTTTGTAATTTTCAAGGTTTTGGGGTGTTCATTGAAAAAAAGGCCAAACTCCGGGATGTTTATTGTATTTTTTCCAAACCTTAATTTGATCAAAGACTAAGGGGGTGTTTGGATTGTTTTGGATATAGTTAAACTGCAAAACAGTTCTGAAGAATAGTTTTGTAAAATAGATTTTGTAGTTTTTGGGAACACAAAAAGTTGTTCCCATCCTCAAGTCAGCAGCCCGCTTGGTTTGGATGATCATTCTGAAATACAAAATTCACAGAACGCGTTTGGATGAGATTGTTTTGAAGTAAAAAAAATATATAATTTACGTGATTCATTTAATTTTTCCTTTTATATATTTATGCAAAACTAGAAACATGTCATACACAAAATATGAATATATCACATAATATTACATTATAATATTAACAAATATTTGTACCAAAATATATATACCAAGAACAATACATAACATAGCAAATGTCACAAAAAATCTAAACTATACAATTGAAACATAAGAACATATATCTCCAACAAATTCAGAAAGTTCAAATGGAACCCAAGAAATCCCCATATATCAGTTGTATAGTAGAATAAAAATCAGCCAATACATACCGGAATGAACTGAAAATTGAAAGAAGGATTTCGTTATCTATACTATTTAATAATGCACATTCCCTTAGAATAACTATTTATGGTCAAGCTTTGAATTTTCTATTTATTTAATTATTTAATTCTACTATGTTTTCTCTCCATCTTTCCACATTTCTTATTTCTCTCTTCCATTTTCTATTATTATTATCCAAATATTTAATTCTTGATTCTATTATTTATTTTTATAAACATTAAATTTATTTTATTAAAATTTATTAAAGTTACTAGTTCGGATAAGTGATAATAATCACTGCTGGAACTTGGACTTAATGAGGTTTAATTGAGCGATATCCATTTATTATGCTATTTTTGTTCACACGCCAAGTCGAACCCGCGTCGATGTGCCTCAAACGTGAACAGTAACTTAATTCCGTATTTTTGCTGGAGAAGAGTATTCTTTGAAAACATCTTTTAGTTGTTCTTAAAAATAGGGCTTTTGGAGTGTTGTTTTCAAAGAATAATTAATATGGAGTGTTGCTCTCTCTCTCTCATATATGGTGTTGATCCTCTGTACAGATTGAACTGCAACCTCTTCCAGATAGAGAAACAACATCGACAGCTGAAGAATCAATCTCCAATCATCTTCAACAAAAGACGATAACAGAAGAAGAAATCACGCTACGATCCTCAACTTCAAATGACTGTTTTGTCCTTCCTGATCTAAACGTCCCGTTCGAGGAAGATCATCCCTGCCCTGAAGTAATATGTGGAGTCAGCTAGAACATTCAAATAACATGTACTGGTGAAATCTTTTTTTACTCCAACCTAAATCCAGAACAAAGTATAACAAATGATAACCTATACTAAATAAGGGCTAACCTTTTTACTTTTTTAGGATGATGTTGTAATACTAAATTACCTTAAAACACATTTTTCGACAAAAACGTCGAAGTGTTTTGTACTAGATAGGATGTATTCATTTTGTTTAGGGATCCTAACTCGTCTTATATGAAGCCACAGTATTACTTTTCGTGTTTCCATCTTTTTCGGATTCTATTGTAGCTCTCATCTTAGAGATAAAATGTATAAACTATCTTATGTCAGAGTTAGGTATACATGATTTCTGTAACTAGAACATTTGAATGCTAGTGTAGTGCTTGTTTTACCATGATTTTGATGTATTTAATGTTTGAAATCTGGTACATGGTTGGCCCTTGAATACGCTGAAAAGCTCAATGAATCAACTAAGATAGATATATACAGGAAACAAAAAATTCACTATGAGAAAGTTTCTTGATTCAATGGTTTTTATGATGATTGATGACTCTAATGTTATGGAATGTACTGAAAAGGAACCTTTGATGGTCATTGTAGCTTGTACATGTTGGCAAGTTGGTTGAAAATTCTTCCATAAGTAGATATTGCTATATCACGCGCCACCACCTCAGCTAGCTCAGTGATGGCGCGCAACCAACCAGAGTCACCGTGTCTGAGGGCATTTTTGACATACGGCAAGTCAAGTCCAGATATATATTCTCCATCTTCAACACCGAATAATTTACACCCTTGGCCACTCGAAAACACCACCGGCATGTCCGGCATGTCCACCATAGCGCTGGCTCCGTCCCTGGTTGCGATGGTGGTGAGGCGACGTGGCCACTCAGGTGGAGACTGTTATGGCATGTCCACCATAGCGCTGGCTCCGTCCCTAGTTGCGATGGTGGTGAGGCGACGTGGCCACTCAGGTGGAGACTGTTATGGAGATCGGATAATCAAAATTTGGATTAGTGTTAATAGGTTGGTAAAGCAACAGCCCGTAACGTCGTGATAAAAAAGTTTCTAAATATTATTTAGGGTGAATTACATATAGGGCGATGATATTTGATTTAATTACACTTATATACCTTATGTTATAAAAAATTACATTTGTATCCCCTGTACTTTGACAAGACAAATTGTCCATTCCTCCTGTTTTGATTAGGGTTTCTAAGGTTTTTCCTCAAATTTATAGGGTAAACTGTTAAAATTACCATACATAAGCGGAAATTTAATTTAGTAGATTTGTGACTAAAATGTCATTGAGGGATCTAATATGTGGTATTTTATAAAGTTTGAGGAGCCAACTATTGAGTATTTTAGTCACATAATATACTAAATTAGGATACAATTTTTTTTCTGTTTATGGGAAAACAATTTGGACAGTTTACTCAATAAATCCGACGACTTCGCTCATCCTACACCGCTATAATCCGCTAGTGATTTTGAACCAATCAAAAGCCATAATGGTATTCGATGCCCACCTGATTTAAATATCGGGTATCAGGTACCCGTCCCGACTCCGTAACATCCTGAAAAAATAATTTATAAAAAGAAAAGAAAAGACATAGAACTAATTTATATTAAAACAAACACATTCCAGATTATTGAAATCAGCAATATTGAACCATCAAGCACTTAAATGAACATCACTTGTTTTTGAGTCACTAAACCCTCAAAACATATCGGCTCTTAATTGCTAACAACCTGATCAAGAACAGGAAAACAACTAGCCAAGATTTTAACAGCTTCATCCGATTCCTCCTTTGAGATGATCAATGGTGGCAAAATCCTCACAACATTTCCTTTACCAGCAATCAATACAAGAAGCCCGGCTTCTAGGCACGCATCAACTAACGGGCCCGCCTTTACATCAAGATCTATACCGAACATAAGTCCGAGACCTCGTATTTCTCTGACATGAGGATTCGCTCCAATTTTTTCTAATAATAATTTTTTAAAATAGTGGCCTTTCTCTGTCACACTGAGCAGAAAGTCGGGTTTTGATATTTTGTCGAATACAACAACTCCGACTTTGCAAACAAGTGGGTTTCCACCAAACGTGCTGCCGTGATCTCCATAGTCAATTGCAGAATCCACTCGTTTTGTTACCAATGCGGCACCAGTTGCGAGGGCTCCACCAAGAGGTTTGGTATGCGGCACCAGTTCTTATACCTGAACATCATATAAGAGATCAATTTTCTGACTAACTCACTATCAGACTCTCAGTAGCAATGTAGAATTTATTCAGAAAGTAAGGCCCTCTTTGTTCAAAAATTACAAGTAACCCCCTTTGGTAATCTAAAACTAAATGAAAACTGGAAAAGTTTATTAATTAACGTGGATAACATCATCTTCACGTGCATGAAAAGTTTTTGTAAAGTTCGTTGAAATCGAACTACAAACAGTATTTTCAATAATCAGCAGAAGATGGGAAAACTGTAAAGCAAAAATAAATTATAGGGGAGGTATGTGTAATTTCAAAATGAAGACAGGTCTCTTTATTACCTCATCAAACACAAGAAGACAGCCAGCATCATCACATGAAGCACGCAAGGATTCCAAGAATGTCTTTTCAGCAATGTATATACCACCTTCTCCTTGAAGGGGCTCGACAAATACTGCAGCAAACTTTCCACTCTGAATCATTTCAACTGCAGCTTTAGTATCACCATATTCCAAGAATGTGACTCCAGGCATGCCGGTTGAAATGGCAATCGGTACTCCTCTTTGCTTGTTAGTGCAAGAGATCCCGTTGTTCGACCATGAAAGCCGTTTAAGAAGGCGATGAACTCCATAGGTGGGTTCTCCACATCGGGACGTGAAAATCGTTGGAACTTTTTTGAAAATTTAATTGCAGCTTCATTAGCCTCAGTTCCAGAATTGCGAAAGAAAACACGATCGGCAAAAGAGTTCTTAACCAGACGATCTGCATACACCATCTGCAGAAGCAAAAACAGTTTTGACCACAAATTCGATTACATAAAAAATGATGCTTTTCCAAAACCTTTTCAAATAAACCACAAATACCCAGAAAATTAAGCCCACGTATAGCTTTTTCAGATTTATAAGCGACATGTCATAAATATTCATACATTCCTTGTCATTGTTTATAAATTTATAACTCATCAGATCTTGAAAATTGATTAAAGAAAAGGTAGAATCGCACACTCTTAAGTCTAAACCTAATAAAAATCCAACCTTTTTTCCAATGGGAAAATCAAAACCCATTTTCTCAACCTGAAACTCGAAAAAAAAAAAAAACGAGGAAGAAAAAGAAAACACTAGTAAAAATTACCTGGGGAATGTTATGGGAGATATTGCCAACATGCCATAGCTTCTCAGCTTGCTCGGTGAGGGCGCGCACGCAATCAGGGTCACAATGTCCGAGGGCATTTACGCCAATACCGGAAGTCAAGTCCAGATACTCTCGCCCTTCAACATCCTTTACTTTACACCCTTCGCCACTGGAAAACACCACCGACGCCCTCTTATAAGTCCTCACCAGAAGCTTCTTCTCATATTCGATTAATTCCGCGCTGCTGATCTCGTATTCAAGGGAATCAAGTGCACGCACGTCCCTTTTGAGGGATGCGACGGCTGGCGCGGCGGGGCAATTTGTGGGTTTGAGCGTCAGAGAGCGGCGGAGGAGGGCGGGCGGGGGAGAAATAATCCCTGAATAGCTCATTGTTCATGCGGGTGAGAGAGAAATGTTCCAGAATAGCGCCAGAGAAACGGAGTACGTAGGTGGAGATGCCAACCTGTAGAGTCTTGTCAAGCTTTGGGTTTTGCCTAAAATTTACAGAACCGTCAAAGAGAGAATAACGGCTAAGTGATGATAGTGGGTAGTGAATAATGCCTTTTTATCCTAGGTTATAAAATCTATTTAAAGGAGAGTTTAAGTGGGTTTTTAATGGGTTAATAAATATTAATTTGTAATTAATAATAATTGTAAGTGCTTGATGCGCAAGAAATGGGATTTAATTTCGGGATATGTTATATGTGCAAATATCTTGACCAAAATGGGACATAATATTACGAAAAAAAATATAAATGAGATCCATAACACGTGGAAATAACCTGCCACTTTCATATGTGGGTTTAACCAAAAACAAAAATAAGTGGGCTTAAATTTTCAAAATATAATATTATTTACAGAAAGACCACTATTTTGTACATGTAACCTTACACAAACATGTTGCCGTCGGAAAATTATATCGTCAGCAATTTTCTTTTTTTGAAATCTAATTTTACCCTTACAGGTATTGGAGTCTTTTGAAAGTATTTATTGGTTTGATGTACCTCAATGTAATTAACTTTCAAACTCTTCAAATTTCAGAATTTCCTACATCATTGGACTGCGGTCAGGAAATTCATCAAAAACACTAATTTTTTTCATCCATCGAGTCCAATCTATGATACACGAACACAATATGACGTATGCAATAGGAATGTCACCGTCGTAGATTCCATCAACGAGTCTTTTGTTGATTTTTCGCTACCAACATGTTCATCCCATAGAAACCATCATAAACGATCAGTTTTCGTATCTCAACTCCGATCCGTTGAAATCACTTGCATCTAGAACTTCTTAATTTCAAATTTTCTCCCTCTTTGCTCGATGAAAGTTGGATTTCTTAATACCGTTGTGTTTCTTGTCGAGATGATTAAAATGGACTATAATTTTGTCCCTTTTCACGAATAATTAAGAGAGTTGCATATATATATATATATATATTCCAGGGCTTGTATTTTTCAGGTGTAAATGTATTGTGCATTGCTATATATCCATTACAGGCCTTGGATCCCCTGTTTCAGAAGCCTGTTCCATCTCCTGTTTCAGGAGACAGATTAATGACACGTGTATTATGAAGATTATATACTTAACAATAGATTTTATTACTTTGACGACGCTATCTCTTCGAAAGTCCTTGTCAAAATGTCTTCAACTTTTCTTCCCAGTATCAGAAAAGCCACGAAACCACAGAAAAAAAAATGAAGAAGAAGGGTGACAAAGAAGAATAGAAGTAATAAACATGATAGAGAAGAAAAGATCAAACCAAACTACAATCGGAGAACAGTGAAAACTGATAAGATTAAATCTGGCGGCGTCTTCTCCTTCAAGTGAAGTCTTGAAGACATTATGTTCTAGTCTGTTGAGGAAATCCAAAATTAATATTTGATTGTTTAAGAAAATAAATTATTTGCAGCTTGAATGTCTCTCTGATTAGGTCTCCCGAAACGCTTGGTAAGGCACAAAAAGATTTTCCCCAAATTTTCTTCTGTTAATTTTCTTGGGCTACTATGGTTTTCAATGAATTTTATTGGTCTACTGCTGTCATTTTCAATGAGATTTATTTCCATGTTTCTATTTCTTTTGCTGCGATGCTTTTTTTTCTCTCTTTAAAATTTTTCTGTTTAATTTTCTTTTAATTGAGTTCTCTTCAATAGACAAGATAGGACGCGGAGTTCAAGTTGGTCTTCATGACTAGGAAGTAGGAAGAGGTAACGTCTTGATTCAGTCGTTAGAGTAATAAAAGCTATTGTTAAGTATATAATTTTCATAATACACATGTCATTAATCTGTCTCCTGAAACAGGAGATGGAACAGGCTTTTGAAACAGGAGATCCAAAGCCGTTAAACTTAGTCCTATTATCTTAGACCATAAGATTCTATTAGTTTCTGGACGGAAATTGTACACATAGCCGTTAGTTATTATTTTTTAATATTTTTTCTTATTTTTTTAAAAAAATATTTGGCTTAATTATATTTTGGTGCTGTAACTATAGTTATATAGTTTTATTGTAACATAAAAATAACACAATAACGTATTATATAACATTTAGATATAAATAAACGATTAATTAAACTCATTTATTTCTTCCATTATTATCACAATCTTTCCTTAAACCCCCTCATTCAATAACCTTAAACTTCCCCTCACCATCCAAAACACACATACATACACAAAGGCATGTCCTCACCCCATCATCATCCCTACCAAAACCCAAATCGAAACTCAAAATTCGACGAGCAGCAGTGGATAATCCAAATTCGACAAGCGCTAGAAGAAGAAGATCTTGATGAAGAATCTGATATGCCAATCTCAATCTTCAATGTTCCCAAATCCTTACTCCTTAGCTGCTCGGAATCATACATCCCACAGCAAATCGCATTAGGCCCGTATCACCATTCTCGGCCCGAGCTATACGAAATGGAAAGATACAAACTTGCTTCAGCAAAAAGATCACAAAAAAATCTCCAGGGCCTGAAATTTGGTAACCTTGTTGACCGGTTAAACAAATTTGATTCACATTTTCGTGCTTGTTACCAGAAGTTCCTGAATTTGAATGGAGAAACATTGGCCTGGATGATAGCGGTGGACTCGTGTTTCCTGCTGGAATTTCTCCAGGTTTTTGCTGTCAGGGATCCTGGAAAATATTCCAGGTTTTCATCAAGAATGTTAGGACGAAAATCGGGTCTCGATGCTGTTATCAGGGATATTGTCAAGCTCGAGAATCAAATCCCGTTATTTTCACTGAGAAAAACCCTGGAATTTCAGTCGGGATCAGCGGAGGAAGCTGATAAAATGATTTATGAAATGCTGACAGGTTTGGGTAGAGAGATTTTGCCTGTCAGGGTATTTCAGGATTTGCCTGATTTTAATCAGGTTATAAAATGTGCTCATTTGCTGGATTTTTTATACAATTCAATCGTCCCTAAATTAGATAGATCATTAGATGTAACATCTGAAGCTGGGAAAGATGACAGAAGTGGAGGTGAAAAAATAATTAATAATTTCCACAAGATTATTTTTAATTTAAGATCATTTTTCTCAAAACCTGTTAAATTTTTTCTCTCACTCCCCTGGAAATTCGTCTGTAATCTTCCAGAGGTGATAATAATAAAACAGATGGAATACTTTTGTTTTTCTCAGGAAAAAGGTAAAGTTAATGAACAAGAACTAAATAAAAACAGTGAAATAAATAATTTACATCCATTGATGGAAGAAATAGCAATCCCTTCTGTAACTGAACTATCCAGGGCGGGTGTTAAATTTTCAGTTACAAATTCAGGCATTCTTGACATCAAATTTGATGGAAAAACATCTACATTTTATTTGCCAAAAATTACTTTAGATGTAAACTCTGAGGTTGTCTTGAGAAATCTCGTCGCCTACGAGGCTTGCAGCGAATCAGGGCCGTTGATTCTTACACGGTACACTGAATTGATGAATGGGATTATCGACACCGATGAGGATGCAAAATTGTTGAGAGAAGAAGGGATTGTTTTGAACCATTTGAAGAGCGATCAAGATGTGACTAACTTGTGGAATGGCATGACTAGGTCAATTAGATTGACGAAAGTGCCCTTCTTGGATACGCTCATCGAAGATGTGAATGCGTATTATAATGGAAGATGGAGGGTTAGAATTGGAAAGATGATGAAACGACATATTTTTGGCTCGTGGAGAGCTATGACATTGCTTGCCGCTATTTTGTTACTATTTTTCGTGAGTTTACAGACATTTTGTTCGTTTTTCAGATATGCTCGATTGTTTGTTTATAGTATGAGAATTCATTAATCAATATATAAATAAAAAGTGATAACATTATCTTTGTAGTTCACCCTAATCTTTGAAGGAATCTTTATGATAAAGGACCTTTTAATTTATTTCATAAGGTCATACATGATACATAAGTTAAGACTTAAGATGCCTCTTTTGACCTATAGTTTTAGACTTTTAGTTAATTACACATGTTTATTCATGAAGTTTGACCTAATTACAGTTTAATTACTTAAAAAATAATTTCCTGATATTTCAGATTACTACATGTAAACTCCCTTAAATTTTATAACATGATGCCAAAAGATAATTTTATAATAGCACTTAATTTATATGTTCATAATCTGAAGGTTAACTTTAGAAATCGAAGGATGTCGATTATGACAGCATTAATAAATATAAAATCCTTGTAAAGATGGGCCGATATGTCAAAAGATATGTACTAACTTTTTCGTTGGGCTCATGTTTTTATAATCAATTGGCACCAAAACCTTGACCCCAAACAAGAAAAAGAAAATTAAAAAAATCAGACCCGAAATTTGGCCTTTAATTTGTAGCATCTACTTTGTTTAGTGTAATTTGTGTTCAGTGTGCGTCAAAAGGTGAAAAATAGAATAGGAATGAAACAAACACATAGTATTAACGTGTTTGTATAGTTTATCCAACAGTATTTTTTTGTTTTTTTTTTAATTAGGGATCTAGAATTTATGTTAATATCTATAATGCACGAACACTTTTAAAAATCCTACATTATTATGTCTTATCGTATCCGATACCATATCGGATACTTTTCTAATATAATTTGTCGAAAGAAATATGTATCGTGTCATGCCCGTTATAATTTACTCCGTATAGAACAACAATATAATCCCAATTCAAAATAACCTGTAAAAATTGTGGGAAAACTTGAAAAGACCATCATTCTTTATGAAAATATTCCTTCAAAATGTAATATTCAAAGTTATAGTCAGAATTGAAAGCTTTACAATGACCATCACTTCCATAATTAGACATAATTTTCATATTTTTTGGTAATTTTTATAAGTTTTTTATCATTTAAAGCTAATTAAAATTTTGAACTTCAAGGGGACAAAATTTAGAATGGTATCACATGCAATTGCTACTATCATGTACAAATTCATTGCTCTTCATACACGAATTTTGTATATAATCACAAACCAAAATTCAATGCATCACGCATAATACAATGAAACATAGCCACCATGATACATTAAGACCGTGTTAGCATTTATGACAATATGAGGCAAAATTGTAAGAATCATATAGTAAAGTTTCAATTTTTTTGGATTTCAGTCTGATTGTTTATTGTTTTATAAATTTTGTATATTAGGCTATTAGCTTTTAATTTTTTGTAATTTTTGTTATTATTTTGGAAGAAATTTCCAATTAATATCATAAAATTCACTGAAAATTTATTAATGTCTTTGGTGAGATACTTCATAATAAAAATTGGATTCTCCTAATTGTCTTTGTCAAAATCTTCACAATAATTGAAAAATATAACTCCTCAGAATCGTTCAATTTTTACTATCTCAATTTATTTATTTTAATCTCATATTGAAAATTTGATATTTTTTGAGAAGTTATAGTAATTAATTGATACGGGAATTTTGACCTAGAAAATGAAGAGAATTTAATGATGTGATTTAGTATTTCATCATATGGTTCTTTCGGCGAATTTCTGACAATAATTGGGAATTTTCGATTACAATAGAACAAAAATTACAAAAAAAAAAATAATTTAAAAACGATAAATGATGCAAAAATTATATAATGAATAATGGAGGAGAATGGAAGAATATGCACAATTGCACATGCTTTGAACCGAACCCATATTCATAAAGATTTTCTCCTAATAAATATTGCTAATAATTACCCCAATTGTCTCCATAAATATTCCAATAATACAGTTTCGAAATTTTAAATTATATAATATCTCTATCCCATAAATGCCATTGGTAAAAGAAAAATCATTAAGGTCCCATAAAAAATATTTGAAAGCTTAAAGATCACTTTTCAGTTTTCATTAAGTATCCCATTATTTTAACCAAGAAAATAAAAATTTATCGTCTTATTTTAATATAATTATATATTTTAATTATTTGTTATAATACACGAATATTTTTAAAAACTTTTTTTTTGTTTTGTCGTGTCGGATAATTCTATAATACAAAATATTAAAAAGAATCCGCGTTATCTTGTCCATGTCAAATCGTATGTGTGTCGGCGTGTCTCTATCCGTATATTACAAGTTATGACTCTTTTTTTTATAAAATACCACAATTTTTTACTTTATCCTCATTTAAAATTTAAAACGTACACACAAATAATTTTTCATAAGAGAAGAATCTTTCTTGGTAACATCATTAATATTCCACGTGTCCATTGCCTTGTGGGCTAAGTCTAACACATCTCATATAATTTACTTTTCCTAAAACACCCTCACGGTGCAGTGCATTTACTAGACTGCCATCACCATCTTCCTCCTATATAAATGTTGCTTCAGCTGGTTTTACGTTTGACAAAACAGAGAGCCAAACGGCACTTCTTAGTTTCCACTCTTCCAGATCAAAATACACTACTTCCAGTCAAAAGGTACAACTTATGGTAGCTTCCTCCGAATCCAAATCTTCTCAAGGTACAAAATTCCACAACCATTTTCAGCCATCAATGATCTCACCGGAGCCGCCGTCCGATTACTCGAACCGATCCGAATACATACCGACCCGGTCCAAAAGCCCTCCCCGGTTCAGCCTCGGCCGATCCGTACGATCCTCGCACCATCAGAATCGGAGCAGTCGAACTTTGAATTCGGGTCCGAAAAGGGCGTGCCTGTGTTCGCCTACGTCGCACCCAGGATCCTTCCGGTGCAGCCTCCACAAGAATAGGTACGCGAACAATAATCAGAGAGCATCGTTTCGTTCGAGTCATCAATTAAATATGCATAGATCGGCGATGACGAATTCGCTGGTGCGACTCGGAACTGTGGAAGGTGATTTGGTGAGGAGAGCGCTGGCGGCGTTGATACGGCCTTCGTCGCATAACTTACGCCGCCGGGCCGGATTCCAGCAACGGCCTAGCCGGCTGTCGATGATGTCTAGAGCATGAGATCTGTAGCGAGTTTATTATTGTCGAGATTTCTATTTTTCCTTTCTTTTTTTTTAAATTAGAATCAGCAACATTTGTGACTTCAGTGAGGTAAAAAAATCAAAGAAGAGTGAAAAATGAACAAAAATTTAGAAAAGAAATAGTTCGGATAGTGATATACTGCTCAGTGCTGACGCTTTGGAAATTATCCTGAGCAAATAACACACAATTTTTCTCACCACCCAAAAGAATGGAAAAATAAATTAACTATTAATTAAACGCCCAATCAATTAAATACTCATATTAATAAACTGATAAAAATTAACTTCTTTAAGAAAGTCAGTTCATTGTGTGACCCCTCAAGTCCATCAATGAATGTGACAATTCATACAATTATCATAACATGAATTACCCATATTCATGATATGACGCATAATAAAAATTCTGCGCGGACCAGCACATTCAGAATCCTACCTAACCAATGGTGAAAGCATTTCATATATGAACCTTTTCGATCAGTGACTTTATGTGAAATACGATCTCTCCATCTTATAATTCCCGATATAGTCTAAGGCATGGGATAAAGAAACCTTATTGACTTTATCATATATGTCTGTTAGTAATGAGTGTCGTTCGATTCTAAACTCAAGGAGACCCTTTCCTCAGTTTGAATCTTTTAATACTTCGGCCGAAGATTCCTTGGCAGTCATTCTATTCAGAACGATATAAGAATTCTACTCGCTATAAGCATTGAGTAGATGGATCCTCTCTTGGCATTCTCTGATCTTCATATTCACTCGAATAGCTACTAGTATGAGACTTATGTTCTCTTTTGAGCATGTTGTCATAGAGAGAAGAAACAAAGCGAATGACCATCTCATGAATATGAGATGAGACGAACTCTAAAGTCTAGGAATTATTAATCACATCACTAACTTTGACTTAACTCAATTACTTAGAGGTTATAGCCTCTCCCATTTGAGTGCCACGATTGAGATCCTCAGTGTAGGCCTATTATTGGGCAGACAAATATCCACCCAAGACCCAAAATGACTAGACCCAGACCCATACTCATGCCCAATATTTTAATTTGGGTCCGTACCCAGACCCAGACCCAAAGAAAATATTGTATTTGGCTTGGGTCTGGGTATAGACCCAAATTTTGCCCAATGCCCAAACCCAAAGTTAGACCCAAAAGCAGACTCAATTTATTCCCTAAAATTTCTCCCAAATTCTTATTTCTCTCTTTCCGCCTCAATCATCGTCTCTCAAATCTCACAAATCTTCTCCGTGACTCCACCGTCTGACCACTGTAACTCTGTCAAACCGCCACCGTAACTCCGATCCGCCAAACTGTTGTCGTTGGGGTGCCACCTCTCCTCACAGAGGGCAGAGGCGTCTTTCTTATCCTAAATATATAAATTAATTAACAATTAATTCCTAAAAATACATCTGGACAGATTTTGGGTTAAGGAGCATAACCTGGATGAGATCGGAGATCGTAAATCGGAGTGGAGGAGATGATGACATCAACAGTATCTGATTATGATTCCAATTTCCAATTGCAGTGGCGTAGAAATTAGGTTGATTATTTGTTTTGGTTATTTTGCATTTCTTTCCCTTTCCCTTTTTCGTTTTTTCTCAATCTAATTGAAAAACAAATGAAAAAGAAATTAAATAATTCAGTTTAATGCTTATAATTTCTTAGGTTTCCATTTAAAAATTCTTGCATTTAAAAACTATTTATTTCTATTTCTACAAATAAACAAACAAGATTATATTTCATTTAAATTTCTATTTTTAATCTCACAAGAAATTATAGACTTGTCTCAAAACATTTAAAAAATGAATAAATTCCATTTATCCATATTATTGAATACAGAATAACATATTAATTACATATTTGCATGACATATTTTTTAGCTATTCTTCAAAACAAATAAATATATTTTAACTGTTAACATGATGTTAAAGTAAAAGAGACTAAGAAGTAAAGGTCTAGACCCAATAAGATCCAAAAAAATTGGGCAAGGCTCAGACCTGACCCAATGTGAATGTAGATCCATTGGGTGTAACTTCATGCCCAAATATTTTGAGTCAGGTCTGGGCATGGGTATTTTTGGGTTGGGTATAATTGGGTAATGGGTCTTGGGTGGGTAAATATCCATCTATTGACAGGCCTATCTCAATTCAACTGTCGAACATCCACCCAGTGTGAGTATGAATGTCAATTTATATTCTCTTACTTAGAAACTCAGGTACTTTAAGTATGAATGTCAATTTACATTTTCTTACTTAGAAACTCAAGTATTTTACATAATCACACTGTAAATCCATATTCGAGTCCTAAAATCAAAATGGCCAAATTAAAGTCCAAAAATCAGTACAATGCCAAATTCGTGTACCCATTTTGCAATTTACTCCCAATAACAACAACAATAAAAATAATAAGGCTTAAAAAGAAAGTAGAAAATCCTTTAGAAGATCGTAATAGATGTTGGCTTGAGATTCATCAAAAAGCTCGATTCCATGAGTTCCTCCATCACTAAACTTATGAACCACCTCTATGGCTCTATTCCATTCTCTTTCAACATCTTCACAACTTGAATTTGTCGATCAACGAGTGGGTCCCCATCACGGGCCGTCACTAAGAACTTCCACCCTTGATCCTTCACCTTCTCCAACAGATCTAATCTGACGGCCACCATTGGATTACAATACTCATGGCAACGCTAAACTCCACGTTACATCCGTACAACACAGAGGAATTACTTTATCATTGGCCAGCCTAATTTCCGATTCGGTCCTCTCGACCCCACCGAAAAACGGATGGTGCAATATCAACCCTCGGATCTCGATAGGTAAGAGATCATCCACGCGTGTAATCGCACGTAAGCCCACATGATACACTAAATTGCAGCCATGACAAAACACTTTGAGAAATCAGCATAAGTGGCCAACTACTCCTCGCCGCAGGTTCTGACCCACTGTAAGGCTTCAAAGCCGTCGTCGTAGGCGGTGTTCTGGTGCGAGACGGTACTCCACAGACACGACCACAGCCGGGATCCGATCGGCGATGTCAGAGGAGAACTTGTGGAACAACAGCATGGCTGCACTGCCCACGACGAAGCCACCACCGTGATAGTAAACTATAAGGGGCAGTACTTTAGCCGTACTGGTACTGGATTGTGGCGGTGGCCGGGGAAGAAAAATACGGGCCCAGGTGCTTTTTTCTTTGTTGATGGGAATATCCTTGGTGAGAATAGGATTACAAGGATCAGAGGAGGCGGGGGAAGTGGGAAAGGAATTATTAATGGGTATGCGTGTGAATGAGCCGTCGGGGTTCTTGATGAATCCCAAGGGGACATTGGAATCAGTACTATTTGGATCATCAGTTGAAGACATTTTTGCAGGTATAAGTGAAGAAAAATCTGATCAGCCTGCCCTGAATAGCTAATCAAGTTTCTCTTGCTAATTGTACTTTGAATCAGGATCGGTGGCTATATAAGATAAAAACAAGCATTAAACCCGTGGTAGCCAGTCCACGAAATGTAATAATACCGTATGCATGTTTTTTTAAATAAAATATTAAAAATGTAAAACACTCACATCTTTAAGGATATTTTAATAAAACATAATGATCTTTCATATTTTACCGCAACTTTTATAAGTTTTTTTTTGAAAAAAATATTAACAACTATATCATTATTTCTCAATTTAAAGGAGGTAAATTGTAAATTTCCCAAATTTTAGGGTAGTCAAATGTGTAATCTCTGTTTTAAAGGAGGTAAACTGTAAATTTCCCAAAAGTTTTAGATAGTCAAATGTAAATTCCCCTATTTTATATTGAGATTTCATTTGATGTCAATTCTTTTGAACAAGACATTTTTCTAACTTTAAAGAGTTGGTTGATGTTGGCAAGAAATCGTTATCGTTTTCTCTTTATTGATCATGCCTACCTTGCTTCAACATAATAAGTGAACCAATTTTAATATTTCATCCTAATTAAGCCGTCCTTATTACCAAAAATAACTAACCCCACTTGAGATTTTTAATAGTTGAAAGAGAATTATATATGTGGCTCTAAGGAGAAGAAAGAAGTACAATTTCTCTTGTAATAAAAAAAGAATGATGTTGACTCAAGGGATTATTAATTTACAATTCATTTTACATAGTCATTTCATTACCTAGTTGGACCTCACTAGTAATTTGGTAATTCACTAGTTTGTTATTCATCAAATATTAAAATTGAAACTTGATGTCATACATTTGGCTTTCCCTCCTCACATCCTAAATTAAGAATAAAAAACAAATAAATTAATTTAAAAAACATCTTCAATATTACATTTTTTAATTTTTCTCCATACCTATTTTCTAAAACCACATCTATATGCGATGAGTCAGATTGAATCATTCCTAGAAGTAAAATACATATATTTTCTCGTAGAAAAATACATTAAAAAAACAAATATAAAAGGGTAGAAAAGATGTGGAGGCCTCAGTAAATACTACACTGAGTTCGCCATTTTGATTTAAAAATTAGGTAAATAAAAGGGTAGAAAAGATATAGTGAAAATATAGTAATCAACAAACTTTATAAAAATATATAGTAATGAATAACACCTTTATAGTCTTTTTGTTTTGGCAATTAAATCCTCACAATCAATATCCTTCACATTCACATGGTCCCTCAAATAGACAAAACTTTCCTTTGAAATAAAAAGCACGCTTTTAGACCGTCCGCTATAAATCCACCCTGTCCTAACTCAATTGCAGCACGTTTTCTCTCAGTTTCCACTTAAAGTTGCAACTTCCCTCTCTCTTCTTTCTCGCTCCTCCCCAAAACCCCGTAAATCACTACAAGAATCTGCAAGAATCTCTGATCCCAGAAAACACACAGTTACACGCACTCAATGGTGGTGCTTAAAGAAGGTAGTAGACCGCCATGGGTGGGCTTAGGTGCAGCTGTTTGGGTTCAAATAGCAGCTGGAAATGCTTACACTTTTCCTTTATACTCCCCTGCTTTGAAGTCAGTTCTGGGTTTTAGTCAGCAGCAGCTAACGATCCTCGGTGTCGCCAATGATATTGGAGAGAATGTGGGAATTCTTCCTGGGATCGCTTGTAATAAGTTCCCGCCTTGGGTTGTTCTTCTTGTCGGAGTTTGTACTTCGTTTTTGGGCTATGGTGTTTTGTGGCTTGCTGTTAGCAAGACTGTTGAATCTATACCGTATTGGGCTGTAAGTTCTTTGATGCTTTACTTAAAGATTGGATTTTTTTTTTTGTTGTTTTATTTTCTACTCGCGTTTTTAGTGTTTTGGCTCTTGTTTTGAATTTTCCACTCGATTGGGATGTGAGTTTTAGACTTTTAGCGGAAATATCGGAATTTTTAAACTGTTTTTCCATGTTCTGCTTGCGGTTTTTGTATTTGAGCTTTTATTACCGACTTTTCACGCTATTGGATATGAGTTTTAGGCTGAAAGATAGGGGTTTCTTTTTCTTTTGTTTTGAATGTTCTAATTTATCATTTGTTTTTTCGGATCTTAGAGAGATGTGGGATGTGGGTTTTAACATAAATCATTTGATGTTGTCTTGTTTCTATGTTGTCATGATAGGAATAATTGACTTTATGTTGCTGGAAGTATTGAAATTTGGGGTGTTATTTTTAATGAAATCAGTTGATGTAAGGGATTTGAAATAAATGTTGAATCAATTGAAGATCCATTTTGTAGCTTACTTGAGTTAGACCTCTGCATTTCTTCATTTATAGTGTTTTAGTATTATGCCATAAAAAATAATCCTTAAGTTCGGCCAAAAATGTGGCGTTCACTTTCAGCCTAGCCTTGCAATTCCAATCAAATTCAACGATATACATCTTCATCTTTTCCGCGAGATGTTATAATTATGGGATAATGACACTCACAGACCCTGAGGTTTGACCTAATTACACAAACATACCCTGAGGTTAGGAAAGTTACAAAAAAAGTTGTGGATCCCAAATTTAGGTATTGTTTGCAAACTCTAAATAGAATCACTTTTGTGCTTTCTGCAAACCAACTTTTGCTTATTTTAAGTATCAGCTAGAAGCTGGAAGCACCCATTGACCTACTTCTAGCTTCTAGGTTGTTTTCGCTAATAACTGGAAGTTTGTTAGAGTAACAAAAATATCTCTCAATTTTTTTTTTCAACAAAACACTCCTCACTTTTACTACTCCTCACTTTTTACAACTTTAGCTTCTACTTTTGCAGTTATGGATTGCACTATGCGTGGCCACAAACAGCAGCGCATGGCTCGGCACGCCCGTCCTCGTCACCAACATGAGAAATTTTCCCCTGAGTCGCGGCACGGTTGCCGGAATTCTCAAGGGCTATGTCGGTTTAAGTGCTGCAGTTTTCACAGAAGTCTATTCGATGATCTTCAACAATTCCGCTTCAAATTTACTTCTCCTTCTAACCCTTGGGATCCCGTCAATAGGCTTAATAATGATGTACTTCATAAGGCCCTGCACCCCTGCCTCGGGAGAAGATTCCTCCGAACACATCCATTTCCTCTTCACACAAGGAGCTTCTCTCTCTCTAGCCATCTACCTTCTCACTACGACAATCTTGAAAGACATCTTGTCTTTCAACACCACTATTTCCTACACTTTGGTTGCCGTAATGATCATTCTCTTGATGGCTCCTCTCGCGATCCCGTTGAAAATGACGTTATTGCCCTCGAGTAAGAAAAACGGACAGCTGGTGGATGGAGAGGGAGAAATGGACCGAGGGGCCCCGCTTTTGACGCCGTCTTCGTCGGCGACTTTTCTTGGGAGCTTTTTTGAGCCTGAGGAGATTTCGGAAGTGGATTTGCTTCTTGCTGTCGGAGAAGGGGCAGTGAAGAAGAAGAGGAAGCCAAGGAGAGGGGAAGATTTTACTTTTCGGGAAGCTGTGGTAAAAGCTGATTTTTGGCTTTTGTGGGTTGTGTACTTTGTTGGGGTGGGGTCGGGCGTGACGGTGATTAATAACTTGGCTCAAATTGGGGTTTCGCTCGGCGTGGATGATGCAACGACTTTGTTGAGTTTGTTCAGCTTTTGTAACTTCTTGGGACGGATTGGGTCGGGAGCTGTTTCTGAACATTTTGTGAGGTAATTAAATGCTTTCTCCTATCTATTTTGGTTTATTTTACTAAATAATCCTTTTTTCTTGCATTTCTTTGGCCTTATCCTGTATCGAAAGGTATCGGAGAGAGATATGTGCTTATTTTAGTTGAAGAGCAACATATTACACTAACCTCCCTCGTAGTTTACAAATTACAAATTCCACCCTTAATCACAGAAATTTGATCAATGCTTGAAAAAATATTTATGAATAAATTTGAATAACATCACCCAAATATGTGAGAATAATGTGAATATTTCCCGAATTTTGATAAAATGTGTAATAATCAATAAAAGGGGGTAACTGTGACCTGGAAATAAGCTACAAGGGAGGTGGAATGCTCTCTCCTATCATACTTCTTTAATTTTTCTAAATGATCCCTTTTCTTACATTTGTTTGGCTAATCTTATTTTAATAGGTTACAATCCTAGATCTTATAAGATGTTTTTGAAATTTATAAGCTCCTGTTTCTTATTTCAAAACTAAGTTGTTAAAGTATTAGTTTCACAGAAGTTATTTCTTTTAGGTGATATAAATATAGTAGTGAAAGAAAATTAAGGATATGCTAATTTAATGTTTGAAGTCTGACAGCTTATAAGGTGTTATAAAAAAAGTTGTTGGGAGCTTACTTCTTATACAAGAGCTTATAAGCTCCAAACTACTTATTTTGGCTCTTAAAAGCTCAGTCAGCCAAACACCCTCTAAATTTGAATAACATTACCCAAACATGCAAAAAATATTTTGAATAGTTTACTAAATTATATAATTTGAAAATGTCTAAAAATCAATACAAGGGGGTCACTGTAAGGTGGAAACTAACTACAATTACGTAATTTTGAAACCAAGAAGGGATATTTATGTAACATTCACATATCATTAGACATACTCAAATTCTCTCTATTGTTACAACCATTTCAGGTCAAAAACGATCCCCCGCACATTCTGGATGGCCGTCACACAAACAATCATGATCCTAACATTTCTCCTATATGCCTCGGCTCTAAACGGCACCCTCTATGCTGCCACAGCTTTGCTCGGGATTTGCTATGGTTTCCAGTTTGGTGTAATGATCCCAACAGCTTCTGAGCTTTTTGGTTTGAAAAACTTTGGCATAATTTTCAACTTCATGGGTCTCGGAAATCCAGCTGGAGCTCTTCTCTTCTCGGGTTGGCTTGCTGGACAGGTGTACGACTCTGAAGCAGCTAAGCAGATGGGGTCGTCTTGCGTGGGCCCCGCTTGCTTTAGGCTCACTTTCTTTGTCTTGGCTGGAGTTTGTGGAGTTGGAACTTTCCTGAGTATAATTCTTACTGTGAGAATAAGGCCCGTTTATCAAATGCTTTATGCTGGAGGTTCATTTCGTATTCCTTCGAATGTTACGTAGTGAATTACGGTTATATGAGTTTTTTGGGGTAATGAGATGCTATAATGTGAGTTTAGATGTTTTTGGAGGTGTATTGACGAAAAAGGCTCGAGATTTTGTTCATTTTGTGTATTGAAGAGAGAAGATTTGAATGGTTAATAATGCTTTAGTATTGGTAATTGATGTTCTGTATTAACTTCTAGGTTTATTCAACTGCCAAAAGCTTTTTACATTGGTAGTGTTTACATAACCTAGAAACAAGATTGTGCAATTTCTACTTTTTTCAGCACTGGTAGTGTTTGGTAAACCAACTTTGCATTACTTTTGAGTAGAAATAAGCTAGAAGCTAAAAGCTAGAGAAGCACCCAATGGCCAAAAAATAAAATCGCTAGAAGGAGGGGCTGAACCTCCGACCTTGTGGTTAACAGCCACACGCTCTAACCAACTTAGCTATTCCAGCTACTTTAATGACTGACTTTTTAGTTTCTGTTTTCTAATTATAATAACAAAAGTGTTTCTCCACTTTTTTTTTTTTTTTCTCCTTCAAACACTCAAAACTGTTTTTTTTTTTTTGAAATTATTTTTTAATTTTTAACTGTCACTCCACCCACCCCCCAAACACTCTCCATTTTCACTATACCAACTTTTAAATTTTTATAATTTTAACTTCTACTTTAGCTTGTTTGGCAGACAAGCAAAAACCAAGAATCACTATTTGCCAAATTCTACTGTTTTTGGCAATATATTTTCGGAGGATCTAGACTTTCAACTTTTACTATTAACAACTTTTTCTTTAATTAATGTCTTGATATAACAAAATTATCCTGGCAAACACCCTCTCCCTCTGTTAATCTTTATATTTCTACAAAAGAATCTCACTTAAAATTCCAGTAGCTTATGGGAAGGATTTGAGAACATTTCCGACTTATATGAATCTATGAGCCAGAAATTCTTCCAATTAACAGTAAATGGAGGATTTAGAAATCATCAAACTAACAGTTGCAGACAGATCAATTTCTAAAACACAACAGATGATTCTTTTTTTCAGACAACTGTAAAGATTGCATCTTTATTGAAGCAACCACCAGAATTATTTATGTATATGAGAAGAAATAGATTATATATAGATATATATTTATCTACTGTTTCATCATATATATATCATGCTACAGAAAAATTATTTCTTGATCATCCCCTGTTTTATTACATGATATATGACAAGCCCGAAAGCTGAGATTCTTTACCAACGAAAAATAAAAAGAAGAATTTCTTAAACATTATAATCATGTGGGCTTCAAGTTCTGAAACAATGAATCCCACTTGATATCTTCTGTGCTACTAAACCAATACTCACCATCTAAAGAATGAATCACATTACTCGAAAAGCTGCTATTCCATTGATTTGCTCCCGAATCACCATTAGCTTCTGATTCAAGCCAGCTCGAGCTCTGAGCCGAGCCTGAGCCTGAGCTGTGAGACTCAGCCAAAGGGCTCCCATTAGTCAGCATCAACATCTTAGGACCAGACAACAACCTAGGAGGACTAAGCTCGTTTCTCAGCTTAGCCGGAGGCGCTCTTAGCCGCTTGTTCCTCTGTAGCATAGCAACTTTCCATCTCAGGCTGTGATTTCTCTTAGGCATGGAAAGAGCTGATTTAGAATCATTGTGATGAACTAAGGCCTGCATTTGTTTTGAAAGGTATTTCTTGGTCTGTCTGATTGCAAACATGAACCATAGGATTGGATGTATTTTTGTTCTGCTTTTGTTGCTTCTTGCTAGTTTGAGGATTTCGAGCCGGTGTTTGGCTATCGAAACGCCCATGCTTTGGAGAAATTCATGCCCGAAAAAGGTTATGTCGTGCTCGTCGAGCTCGTTGTGGGTGAAAGTGAGGGCGTATTCGTAGACATGAGAGGGATCAAGGTTGGTTTTTGATAGCCATGAAAACCAGTCCATAGCTTTTTGTGTGTGTGTTTTTCTAGTGTTTGAAAAGACATTGAAGTGTTAAGTAGAATGGGAAGTTCAGACACAATACCTTGAGATGTGAATAATTATAAGCTAACCCTTATTGTTTTAGAAATTACAATAAAACCCATGAGGTTTCATTAGTCATGTTTGACCAGACAAAATATGGGAAAATTGTGGTAGATAGAGGCTTTGAGGGTTTGACCTGCATCAGCGAGGCTTTAAACTGCATTGAGGCTTAGACCGTCGGGTTGTAGAAGACCATACACTTCTAGAGATGAGAACATACCTAGAATCAGACGAAAGTTTTACATGAATAATGAAATCTCTGGTGTGTTTTTGTAATTTTTGAAACAAGAGGGTCCAATTTGTAAAGGTGTAGTAGTTGCAAAGAGGGGATGAATGTGGAGAAATGGGGAATCTTATGTTTAGATTTCATTTAAGACTTATTGGTTGGTAGTTGAACTTGAGAGTGACAAAAGACAAAAGACGGTCTTGGCCTAATTAAGTGCCATGTTCTTTTTGAGAAAACAGATAAATGATTCACATTTCTTTTTACTTTTTTCCATAAGAGTGCTGCCTAAGTGATTCTTTCTGGAAAATGTTACCATCACTTATAAAAATAAGTCACTTTGTCACTCATTAAATTCTAAACAATCCAACTCATACTCTGAAACTTTTTATAAGAAAATCCAGATTTGGGTTGATTTCAATAGGATAGTTGAGCTAATATAATGACTAGTTTTAGGGATATGCTATAGGGTCACATGTTTACCTACCAATCTAGAGGAAGACTCCTAGGATTCAGATCTTTTCATTTGGTTTTCTCTACTAAATTTATTTTATTTCTGGAGGGGGTGTTTGTAAGATTTTAAGATCCTTTTTTGCATTTTTAGGGAGGTATTTGTAAGATTTCAAGATTACAGTAGTTTTTTGGATTTTTTGGATAACTTCAGGGAGTTTTTAGTAATTTTTACTTTATTTTAACTGCTCACAAACCCATTCGATAAGTGTAACAAGAGATATATCAGGAGATCGAAGATCGAGATCGATAACGTTCATCCATAAGCAAAAGAATTTAAGCATGTGTTTGCATTAATGATTTGTAATTAACAATATTAAATTTTATTCCCCCTAGCTATATGAATTATATAAGTAATTTGTTCCTTCATGTGGATTGACAATATTATAATTTGTTCTGAAAAATTAAAAAATTCAAAACTCTGTTTCTTCACATGAATTACGTAAGAAAGATGCCAAGGCATAAATGAATTTGGTTGGTCACAATTGTGTGGTAGGGTCAGCCATTCTCTCACTATTTCTTGAACCATATCCAAATGCAGTAGATGCTGCTGGCACAGAGCTAATAAATTTCCAGTTTCTAGAATTGCATTTTATCTTCTTTTTAGGAGAAAATGCAAAAAAAAAAAAAAAGTACTGTGATTTAGCAAAGTTGCATAAAAAACCCCTCTATTAATATGTATAAAACCCGTTTAGTTATCAAAAACCCTCTCCGTTGAGAGAATTTTGTTGTATTTTTCCAAAGTTGAGGGGTGTAAGTGTAATTATAATTTATTCCTTATATATTACTTCTTTTTAATTTGATCTGCTGATGTAATTGCTATGCCTCCGGACAAGTTTTACCAGTCAAAGAAACACCTTTTGATAATCATACATGGAAAATTCCTACATGATTGGTTGAATAAGATCAAGATGTTTATTTATTTATTTAGAAAAAGAAAAAAAAACTAATGAAAAATAAGAGAAAAATGAATTTTCCAAGACTTGAAAAGACCATAATACCCCTTCAAGTTGGATTCAAATTCTGAAACATTGAATCCCACCTGATCTCTTCACCTCCACAAGGCCGATACTGATCATCATAATTTTTATAATCTCCCTCAATTTTCTGATCATGATCCCTTTGCACAAAAGGGCTCGAAAAACTACTAATTCTCGAAGTAGGAAACATTAAAGGGATCCCATTTGTGATCAAAAGTGGTTCTTTACTATGCTTATAATTGTTGCAACTGTTAACCACAATCAACTTCTTCTTCCTCTTGATCCTAGCATTGTTAATCTTCCATCTTGCACTGTAATCGGGCTTAGCCATGATCGCGAGGCCCGAATCCTCCCGACTTATCAAGGCCCTAAAAAATTTAGAGAAACGCGTCGTCGTTCGCTTGATCGTGATGAAAATCTTGGATATGTGATGATTAGGGGTGTTCGTGTAATTTTGTTTGGTGGCAAGCTTGAGAATTTCTAGCCTGTGTTTGGCTATGGAAATTCCCATGCTTTGGAGGAATTCATGGTTGAAATAAGTAATGTCTTGGTGTTCAAGCTCATTCTGTGTGAATGTTAGGCCATATTCATAGACTAAGGATGGTTCTAGGCCTGTTTTTGAGAGCCAAGAAAACCAGTCCATTGGCCTTAATGTGTGTTCTTGGAAGTGTTAATTTATGTACACAATTATATATATATGAAGCTCAAAGTGATGTTTAATAAAGTAAATTAACTAACTTTCTTTTAAAACTTGTGATTCTGTTGCTTTAGTGGGATGGTGGTTGAAACTTGAGAGTGACTAAAAGAAAAAAAGATGGGACGAATTGGTGGGGACTTAAAGGCCATTTTGTATGGTTTGCTCAAGAATTAGATAACTTTTTTACTATTTTTTTATAATTATTCTGCTTTTGAGTCAGGGTGAAAATTAGGTCTCCAGATATTAAAATTCGAAAGTTCCGATAAAGAAAAATATTGCACTGAACTACTAAAAATACTCCAAAATTTTAATAAACTAATGTAACGTTAAACCACTAAAAATCGCGTTCTCACTTCTAGGAACACTTTTTGTAAGTGGGAGAACTAAGTAATCTTGAATATGACACACATAAGGGATGGAAAACAAGTGTAATTCATGATTTCTTTGTTGGTTTTAAACGGGATTTATTTCATACCACTAAAATATAAAACTTTCCCTAGGAAAGAATCAGATTCGATCACACCCTACATGATAAATATCGTTATAATTATTATATGATTGGTTCATTGTTTTTGGACTGCACATTGATTACCTTTTGATATTGTTTTTTGCTTTATTATCTTGTTAGATCTTCTACATCAGCAATGATTTCATGGTGTAAGCTAATTCAACACATGTAATGAAAGTTGACTTTAAATCTTTTTTTAACATGAATTAGGTATTATCATGTCATCATGACTAAATAATTCCCAATTATGAAATAACGCGTGATCAAGGTATACTATGTAAAGTGATTTAATATTAGTTTAATTACTTTAGTCAGGTAAAATAAAACTATTGCATAAGCCAATAATGAATATTATTATGTTTTCTTATTCCAAATTAATTACATATTCACACAAGAATCCCTAAGAAGTTCGAAAATTTGCCAGATTCCATATATCCAGAACAAACTAAGTCTAAATACATCAGATTATCAGAATCCACAATACATAGCAACTTTTAAAACCCTTGCAATAAAGCAAAAGAATTTTCATGGCACTATATGTTCTAACACAATTTTATATTCTTCCAAAGGGAAGAAGTAAAAAGTTGGGAAATTTCTGCACTTTTAACATTTATTTAGTAACAAAACTTACATTTCTTGGCTGATCACACCTCAAGAAAATCCCATAAGCCGCCATATTCACCAAACTATAACCTCATCCTAAACTTCATTGCTAAATTCCAACATCAGCCAACAAAATTTATCCTCCTCAAGCAAAACCCATTATCAAGAATTCGAATCCATGCTATAAATATTACCAACAACTCCAACAATACTAACAATAATAGCCAACGTCAACATCAACCGAGACAAGAACTTCTCCATAGGGCTTAACCTCTCTCCTTCTTCACTCAACCTTAATGCAATAAGAGATGGAAAAGTAAAACCCAAGGAGACTGCTGTCGTTGCTCCCGTAAACTTAAAAGCCGTCCAAATATTTGGAATCATAGTCGAGCCGAAATAAATAAGGGCCAGAAGAACGAAAGTCAAAACCAAACATCTCTTCCTACTCTCAGATAAGGGATTCAATCCATCAAAAATCAAGGTATCAACTGTTTGCCTCAACGAAAAATGAATCACAGGAAAAACAAGAACCAAATGAAGAACATAACCGATTCTAACAATGTAGTTCAAAGCCGTACTGTACTTTATCCCAAGATCCTTGTCAAAATTCGTCAGCACATCAGATTCAGTATCTTTTCCAAAGAGCAAATATCCAGCTATTGCAGTTGAGATATATACCAAAACACAAATAATTGTTGTGATTTTTCCAACTCTATACATTTTCTGAGGCGAAGGCTCATCAAGCTCATTGTAAATAGGCTGAACATTGAAATGACAAACATAAGCATTCGACATTATGGGAATTACCACGAGAAAATCAAGAATGGCTTTTGTCGATCCCAAATCAGGGGACATTCTTGGAGGCTCGCTTTTTCCCTCAGCAAACTTGATGGCTGCTATGATAAAAGCTACTATAACATATACAACAGCTAAAGCTACAGAAGCTGCTGAAGTAGTGCTTAAAGAATCAATCTTGTCTAAAACACATAGTGGTGCGAGAAATAACACCACCACAACAAGAATCACTATTTTTCTATGATCCCAAAAACCGTGACCTAACCATTGATCGAAAACGCCCATGTGACGAAGAGATCCCGACATAACATCACCAATTATGATCAAATAAACAACCAAAACTCCTGCATTGTTAATAATTATGCAAATTTCAGACAGAACTCGAGCTGTTTTCCCCAATGCAGCTTGAACAACCTCACCATACGAGGTTGCTTTGCATTGAACAGAATATCTGACTAATAATTCGACACTAATTTCTGATAAAATCCCCATCACAATTATTAAGATTACACCCAAGACCAAGCCCATTACTTTCATTGTGGCCGGCAGGGCCATGAGGCCAGCCCCAATTATGGAGGTGGTGAGGTTGAAAACGGCGCCGTAAATATCCGACCCAGATTTCTTTTCACCAAAAATTAGGGGTAAATCGTCGTGATCGATTGCGTCTTCAACGTCTATTTCATCTGCATTGCGCTGTGGATTCAAATTCGTATACCCATTTTCGTGATTATGCGGAACCAATTCCAGAGATTGATCTGTGAATCGAAAGCTTCCTTCTTTCTGTAATTTCTGGTAATTACTATCCATGTTTGCTTCTCTCACTATATATACACACACGTATACACTCAAGAAACAAACTTTTATATACGCATCCGCATCAACTGCAGAGAAACTTAATATGAAAAATTGATGAAAATTCGATGTGGAATTCTGGGAAATTCAGGAAGAGATTGACTTTGATTAGGAAGCTTTAGATCTCAGTTTCAATGGTTGATTTCTTTTCGCATCTTCTTCATAAATAGGAGACAGATTAGAAGGATTTTGGGGTTCTTTGGGCTCTGCTACTTTTGAATGAACTCTGTTTTTTCCGTTTTCACTTTTTCTCTCGGTTATAAGCTATTAAAATAAAGGGTGAATTCGCATTTTAGCCCCTCAATTGTATCTATAGTTTCAGTTTAGTCTCATAAATTTAAGAAATTATACATTTTGCTTTTTCTAAAGAATGTGATTTAGTTTTTATTTTACATTTCTTTTCAATTAGACAAAAACTAATTTAAATTTAAAACATTGACATTTATTTTATTTTCTGTAGTCATAAATCAATTTTGAGCATGAGGAAAGGCAAAATTGAATTTCTTTAAAATTTGACAATTGGATATAAATATATCAATCCTCGATTAAATTTTATGTTTTTGTGACTACCTACATTGTTTTAAATTAATTGAGATAAATGTCAAGAAAAAATTGAAATATATTTGAAATGACTTTAATATTAATCAAATAAAACCTTGTTTTGCAAGTATTTGTTGTTTATTGATATTTTTATCTTATGTGGAGAAGAATGTTATGTTGTCAAACATTCCTTGAAGTAAGGTCGTTTTTACCTTTTACAACTTGATATTAATAAAATTTTCAACTATAAATTATGACGTACATATACTTTTAACAA
Source organism: Verbena officinalis (assembly GCA_958496215.1). NCBI lineage: Eukaryota > Viridiplantae > Streptophyta > Magnoliopsida > Lamiales > Verbenaceae > Verbena > Verbena officinalis. Next base: position 8,773,377 of record OY292385.1, read on the forward strand.
ATCATACAAATTATGACGTACAAATACTTTTAAAAAATCATACTCTATTGTATCATGTCGTGTCCGATACCGTGTCGGACACTCCTCTAATATAAAATATCAAAAAAATTTCATGTTACCATATCCGTGTCGTGTCATGTCGTATTGTATCTGTGTTTCATATACTATAAACTAATATTTCAAATTAATGTAATTTGTCACCTCAATTACTTTGCAGTTGTCTGGTCGGTAACACATTCATTCGCATAATAAAAACATTTTTAAAATTTTTCTACTCGATTTTTTTTACACTTTGTGACCCAAATAATTACTTTTTTACCATTTATCACCTAACTTCCTTATTAATGTCACATAATTATCACGTGTTACCATTCACGGCCTGCGTAGGTTCTTCAGATATTCCTAGGTTTGTCCGAGAGTTGGTTGTTCTGGATTCTATTTGATTTATATATTCGGTTGTTTTCCTTCAAAAAAAAAAAAAAAAAGATTAAAATGACAAACTACAACCGTTAAAAAAAAATTAATTTTAAAGTGTAAAGATATTTATACCTACCAACATGTAATTGACCTTCCAAAATTTGATCTAAGTTCAAATAAATTTATCCTTGTATTAACTACTAAAATGTTTTGATGTACGAATATTTCTAAAAATTTTATCTCGCCGTATTGTGTCCTATCCAATACTTATATCATATATTTTTTTAGTATAAAATATCAAAATAAACCCAAGTTATTGTATCAGTATCGTGTCGTGTCTGTATTCATAGCAAAATCAAATACAACCTGGACAAAATCAAATCCTATTTATATTAATATTATTATGGTTAAGCTATGTTTCAATCTCAATTACTCGATAATAACTAATCGTCTCGGTTACCAGTTACCGCCATCCGATATCTTCTTCTTCATATCACATCATATCTTCGACGTTCTTATGGCGATATTTATATTCAATCAATATCTCGTGTTAGAAACTGCAGAAAATAGCGTTATGGGGATGACTGACGTGACTTTCACCCACCTCATAAGTTCTTTATGCCATATTTGGTCCATAATTTCACCTAAATATCAATTTTGCCCAATGATTGTCCTTTACCCGTTCTCGTTTTTTCTGTAATTTATAGCAACTTGGCCTTTAATAGCTGGTCCACATGTCATTAAAGTTTCAAAACTATTGGGAGGTTGAATTGGAAAAAATTTATAATTTGGATAACTTTTTATTATTAAAAATAAGATATTTCTTTTTATGAAATTGATCTTGGTCAAGAGTCCTAGATTAAAATACATTTAACTACCGTATGATTTGTTTAGATTAAGATATCTACCGTCGATTACAATAACTAGTCTACTTATTAAATTATAGGCACTTCATTTGGGACAACTAACCAAAAAATTTAAAATTACTTCAGACCAAAAAAACAAAAATTCGAATGATGAATAAATTAATTTCACTCAGCCCCATCCTCCAAATTATCTAAATTTTATTTAAAAGTTAAGTGATGCTCTAAAATTTGCGTGTTACGTGCTCCCCTAATGGCCCTCTCAGTCATGTGCCAATGTGACATGACCTAAAGTTTCATTCTTTATTACCCCTTGAAGGTTAAGGTTAGCAATGATATAGCTTTTAAGTTAATTAAATAAAAAAATAATTACAGTAATTATACTCTTCGACTTAGAGTAAATATAATAAAATTTCCTAAACTATTAAAAATTACAAGCAAACCTTCTAATCCGTTCTAAAAAACTTAATGAAAAGTTACAAAATTATTAAATTATCCATAACATTTTTATTATAGTGTTTGCTATACGTGGAATGAACGAAGTAATTGAGTTGTTTTCTAGTTAATAAAAAGTTAACGTCTATATGAAAATAATAAAATTACTCACACCAGGACTTAAGTGTTCGAAAGAGCCATAGTCAATAAGGTGTCTCTATAATTTTCAATAGTAGAAATAGTCTTGTTGTATTAATTTTTCCTCAGTCGAGGAATGTAAATGTAATTATCCCTTAAATAAAATGGCACATACCATTAAGTAAGATTTTTTATTTTTTATTTGCAAAATTTAAGTAAGATCTCGACGTGTTCAGAGATGTTAACACAAATACAACTGAATTAAAATTTGATTATAGAAAAATAAAATTATATTTATCATGTGTATAAAGAAAGTAATTTGAAATTTAACAGGTATGATATTAATTAATATTCTTTATATAATTATGTTAATATAAGCAAAAGAAAAGGATGTGCTAAAATCTATGAAACACAAATATAAATACGACGTTACGGATACGACACTATACAAATACAATAATATAAATTTTATTTTATATTTATATTATATTAAAAAAGTATCCGATACAATATCGGACACCAATAAAGACGGACTATTATAATAATGAACATTATTCCAAGCACCTCAAGCCGAGCCACGCCAAGTTTGACCCGAGTTGAGCTACGGGATTGTCAGTCGGCAGCCGTTTCGAGAAAATTCATTAATGTTCGTACTGTTTCAATTTGTAGGGGCCCCTGCCTGCCTGTCACATCAATTATTGAACTTCCATATTTCTGAATAATATAAAAATATCTTGAGATCTCGTTATTGTACCGTCAAGATATATTTATCGTACGATAAGAAAAAAGATTCTATGTCAAGTGCCCGAATTATCGCGAGATTGTCTATATCGCACAATATATTTTTATTATCCAGCTACATTTTGGAAAATAATATATTTTTTCTAAAGTCAATTTATATAAGTCGAATCAGATAGAGGTCCGACTATTATGATTTAAAACTCTCTCTGTTAATAGTAACTATATTCTCAAAATTTTGAATTCGAATTTTTTTTTTTAAATTAGCATAACTCAAATTTGCTAAACTGATGATAAAAATTTTGACGTTGATATAAATGGAAAATGATAAAAATATGAGCAAGTGCAAATGTGCAATTTATATATTTATTAATTTCTGTGAAGTTTTGTTTGTTGGAAGAAGTGAAGAGGTACTTGATAATAAATTTGTTGCAGCAAAGGGACGACAAGGACAAGAGCTATATTATTATTAATGGCGTAAAAATCCCACTTTTCCCCAAATACTTCATTTCTTTATTGAAAGCGCTAATTCAGACACTGACAACTTATATTTGTCTCCTGCTAAACCTAAATCATCTTATGTTGATGCATGTCTCTTTCTTCTCTCTCTAGTCTCTCCCCCCTCTCTCTACAAAATATTATATTGTATGCAACCTATAAAATAGAAACACGACTGATACAGTGGCATGATTTTTTTTTTATATATTTTATATTAGAAAAGTGTCCGACATGGTATCAAATATGATACGACACGACACAACATAATATAAGTTTTAAAAGTGTTTGTAAATCATATTCAAAACTGACTTATGAACATCACCATAGCTTGATTTCTATTATGTGCTGATAGAATATCAAAAGCCTATATTGTCAGGTCATGCAGCAGTTGTATGTGAATTTTAAAAATTTATTATTTACATAAAACCATAATAATTATTTTTGCAAGTGGCTGAATGGTCCCATATGTAAAGACATAACAATAAAGAAAGACGACCAAGTTTAGTGGATATGTACTTAAAATGAGGTTTTTCTAAGCTAATTTAATTAATTAATAATAAATCATATTGTATGTAAACATTATTACAATTATTATGTAATTAATTATCATTTTCTGAAATAAAAACTTTAGAGTATGCAGATAAATATAGTTACAAAATTAAAAGTTTATTTGCATGAGAATTTAATGCACTATAGAGTCGTAGATACATATCAAAGTTGTACATGGCCTACTTTAAATGGAGTAATGTTTTATTGGAATATCGTCCGATTCCTACTACATCCACAGTTGAAGTAATGGAAAATCTGAGCTTTTCATCATCTTTCAAAATTACAATTTCCCCCCTCTGCATAACTTCTGTTATATACAGTTTTGAGGGTCTTATTTGGATTGTGATGGTTTGGAATTTATATGCTGCTGCTGTATCTTTCATATGTAATCTTTCAAAATTACTATTTCCCCCTCTGCCTTTGAATATATTGTTTGAACTTTCCTACTTAATTTTGACTTATATACAAAGTGGGTTCTCTTTAAAAATCCTAGCTACTAGCGTTTTTTGCTCGATTTTGGTTAAAATAAAAAATGGCTGACTGATTGAATTTTTCGCAAGCTAACCAAGTTGATGTACGATATAATTTGTTTTTATAGTGATATTGGATTGAATATAATAACAAATAATATAATATTAAGTTAGTATAAGTGGGAAGCATTGTTGTGATGTTACTTTCGATTTGCCTAACCTATATATAAAATAAAATAAAATAAAATATTTGCAAGATTTTGACCCACGAGAACTTCATTGGGATTCATATCAATGTCACTTTCAGAGTTTTATTTTCAATTTAATTTATTTCCTAAGTGCCACGAATAATATCCATTTGAGAAAATTATAAAGAAATTTTTCTTAGCTTTCTTCAAAGTTGAAATCATTCGAGGTGCAAAAGTTTTCTTTTGCTACTTTCATGAATTTTATTATACATGATGTCCTTGTCATGATTTTTCATCAAAAACCTTAGATTGCATCTTTACATTAATTAATTGAATTTAAATAATTTTTTAATTGAATATAATCAATTGAACCTATTCAAAGGGGAAGCCTGCCAAGTTAATGTTGTTCTATGTTTTCCAACCACCATACTTGACTAAGGAATTCGACACTACAATCAATTATTATTTTCAAATAAATAAAATAGAAGAATTATAAACTTCCAAAATAATAGATAAAAATAGTGCAAATAGAGCCACTGCGCGACTCTTATCAAAGGAGTCGTCGTTACCCAACTTGGACTACTTTACCATATCCAAATTCAATGGTTTTAATAAATTTCTTACGATCGTTCTTATTGGATCTTATTAATGGAGTTTAATATATAATGGCTTGGCAAACATTTTCTCTTGAGCTAACTTTTAGGAGTTGAGTCATATCAAAGTTCATTAATTCGATATGGTATCAGAGTAGGTTCGGTTCTCAGCCTGTCTCTCCTCGCAGATGTCCATTCCTGCAAATCATTTAACGCTCTAGTTTGTCCCGCATATTCCGCGGCCCTAGGCGTGACGAGGGTATATTAAACCATCCCACATCGAATAATCAAAGATGTGGAGTTTACTTGGCAAACCTCTCCTCTTAAGCCAACTTTTGGGGGCTAAGTTAGGCCAAAGTCCATTAATTCGATAGATCCAGTCTAAAATTGTTTTCAACAGTTTGCATGGCCATCTATGTTGCACGGACACGGATACGGGGACACGGACACGACACGACACGGATACGGTGACACAAATTTTTTAAAAATTTTAGGACACGACATGGCTTCGACACGACTGACTAATATAAATTTTAATAAAAATATAAATGTTTATATATAATATATGTACAAATATTAATTAAAAAATAAATTTATCACAGTATAATATAATTATTAGTAAAATTTAAATATACGAATTGATTATTATGTTAAAAGAACATTATAATTTGTAGATTATAATATTGTGAGAATCAATTAAAAATGATGAAAAAATAAATTTAAATTAATTTAATACACCGCTTCATTCATTTATAATTTTGTATTTTTTCTCAAATAAATTTTGACCTTTTTAAATAAAAAAATAAAAAAAATTGAATTTGCCGTGTCGGACACTTCCCTCAGCCTTGTCCGACACCGTGTCCTAATTACTTTTTATTTTTATTTTTTTCGAACATTTTTTGCCGTGTCCGACACGTGTTGGGCCCATGTCGGAGTCGTGTCCGTATTCGATACTACACAGACACATTTTTTGCCGTGTCTGTGCATTAGTGAGGCCATAAATTCTATTGAATTCATTGAAATCGATTAACTTTGTGTATCATTCTGTTACAGATAAATTATCCAATTGATAGATATGTTGGTGTCTTGCAATTAGATAGATAAATATAGTCATTGCATGATAACTACGATATCATCATTGTAACATTCTTAAAATCCATATTGTCCATTTTAGAAGAGTTATCGGGGAATGCACATCACGGTTTAAAATTTATCAATAAGGTAAAGATATTCAACTCTTATAAAAACGATATCGTTCTACTTCACGATCGATTTGAGATATCATATCACAATTATTAAATTATTAATGGAATGTGGCTAAATCTGATTTGCATGAAAAATAATTTCCACATTTTCAATCGTGATATAATTTTAAAAATTTTAAAATTTTGAAAATATTAGAATAAAATTGAAGTAGGTAAACATTTAATGGTGTCCTGAAATAAATGGGAGTCAGCCAGTTTAGAAGTGTACTGTAATTGCTGGACCAACACCAACACAACACCAACCCCACCCTACTCAAATGCATCAACAACAAAATGGGCCTTTCCCATTCATACATTTATTACACCCAAGTTCCTCATTGGGCCCACTACTTTTATTATTTAAAATTCTTTTTGCATTTAAATTAAATCAAAAATTTGAGAGAATGTCAATGTTACTGGATTTAATTACGTGTCTGAACCTTATTGGACTGGGCAAGTACATGCCAACTATTTTATCACTTGTTAAATGGGTGCGTAATTAATTTATATAATAATACGAACACGATATAATATATAATATTATTTTTTCTTAATAGTTATTTTGACTCAATTAATAATATTGACCACGTCCTGAGAGCGGGATTTGATAAATTAGCTAATTGATACAATATTTGATGTATGTGTAAAATAAAAAAAAGGAACAATAATTACATCTGATTATCTAGTTCCTTTAGTAATTTGAATTTGTAAAAATATAATGAAAATTCAATATTAGTTATATTTTGAAATTTATTCAATAATGAATACGCCCATTAATTAATTTTTTTTTATCAAATACTAATTAATCTGAAGAATCTTAGTTACTCGCCAATCATTATATTCTTTTCCATATATATTTGAGATAACAGTTATACCAATATGATATAAGAATATTTCAAAAAAAAATATCATATAATACTATAACGTGTTGAATATTATAATGAAGACTTGTACAATATTAATTATTAAATATTAAAAAAAGTTTATATTATCGTGTTGGTATCTTAATGATGAACCCATGAGGTACAAAATTCCAGTGGCAAAGCATGTAATTCCCACCAAAACGCAGCCCAAATATAGAGAGAGCAAAGTCCGAGAAAAGCTTGTCGTTTTATATAGAGAGGGAATCTAAATTCAGAAAGCAGTGAAAATCGCTGTCTCTAACTTTTCAAGCAACAATTATGCCGTACGATCATAGCAATCTCAGCCGCATAAATTACTCACTTGACCCCACCTAATTAAATAGACGGTTCAGATAGGTTGAGGAGTAAATAAGGAATGTACGGAAAATGTAGGCTAGCATTTAACCAGCCGAAGACCAGATGTCAGCTGAAGATTCCGAGCCGATTATTCAGGACAAAAACGTAGCCGGCTCGGTGGGACCCATGTTAGCTGTACTTATGATAAACCTAATATCTCGCTGATAAGTGGGTCTGATTATCGTAGTTATCAAAGTGATAAGAGAATCAGCTTATCTTCTTCTCTATGTTTCCCTTCGGTATAAAAATCACTTCTTTTTCTGCAAGCGAGGTCTTGTTTAATTGTTTTTTTTTCCTTCCTTCAACGATAGACTAGTGAGAGAAAGTAGAGAGAGAAACTGCTCCTCTGTGTGTCTGTATGTATCTGTCTCTTTCTCTCTCTCTATATATAGAATAAATACATGAACACAACCATCACTCCATCTATGTCTATATAGATACAGATTATAGAGAGAGAAAAAACAAAACCCCATTTTCACCTCGACATCGTAGTTTTCTCTACATCGATCTCTGGCAAGTAAACTCCTTCTCTCTGTGTTCACATGTTATGGAATATTTTTACTTTCAGAAGCTGTTTTGTATTTTCCATTTATTTATTTTTCTGCTTTTGATGCTTTGTTTTTTAACGCTCTACTTTTCCACACTTAAACAGAGACATGATAGTCTTGAGCTTTGCTTTTTTGGGGTTCTTTTGGCTTCCCTTTTCCTTTGCATCTCGGATTCCATTTAAAGCTGCTTTCATTTCTTTGATCCCTTCAATTAACATCGGATTTTACAATTGATTTTTGGACTTTTTTAGCTAATAGTTTGTCGGTGCATGCTCAAACCCTTACGCTCATCTTCCAGAAAAATTGTTTCTTTTTTCTGTACTCTTTCATCGGAGACCCATTTCGGTGATCTGGGTTTGTGCAGATTTGTTTTTTTCGCAATTAATTGGTTTTTGTCCTATTTTAAAAGTATTTTTCTTGTTTTTTGGTCACTTCAATCTCGCATTATTATTTATATAAGTTATTGTAGCTTGTGTTGAGCAATAATTAAATGGATACAATTAAATAATGGGTAGTGCTAGCTGACCCCCTTTCATTTATTGGTCTTTTTTTAAAAATTATTTTTCTGGTTGTTTTGCAGATCTGTTCCTGTATTAGCTTTTGAAAATTAGTTCCTCTGGAATCCAACAAGAGTTGTTTAAAATGTCTTCTCTCAGTAGAGAGCTCGTGTTCTTGATCTTACAGTTCCTGGATGAAGAAAAATTCAAAGAGACTGTTCACAAGTAGGTTAAATTAATTATTAAGTCATTTATGTAGACTATAGTTGTCTTTTTCTGTGTTGTCTATTTATAGATTATGTAATAACTGAATAATCCTCTGTAAAAATGTGACCTTTTCTAATAATAGGCTTGAGCAAGAATCTGGGTTCTTCTTTAACATGAAGTATTTTGAAGAGGAAGTGCACAACGGAAACTGGGATGAGGTCGAAAAATATCTCTCCGGCTTCACAAAAGTGGATGACAATCGATATTCAATGAAGATATTTTTTGAAATTAGGAAGCAGAAGTACCTCGAAGCATTGGATAAGTTAGAGGCTAAACATTTTTGCTTTTGAGAATCTGAATTTACTCCTAATGTGCAGAGTTTTGATAAGTTATAGTTTCTTACAGGCATGATCGGTCCAAAGCAGTTGAAATTCTTGTTAAGGATCTTAAAGTGTTTGCTTCTTTCAATGAAGAGCTCTTTAAGGAGATAACTCAGCTTTTGACATTAGAGAACTTCAGGTATTTGATCTATATTGCTATATATTGATAAAGATTGAACCGTTTTCTCAAATTATGATTATATTTGCTTATTAGGGAGAATGAACAGCTCTCGAAATATGGAGATACGAAATCCGCAAGAACAATTATGTTAGTCGAATTAAAGAAGCTTATTGAAGCAAATCCTTTGTTTCGTGACAAGCTGCAATTTCCAAATCTCAAGAATTCAAGGCTCAGAACACTCATTAACCAAAGGTAGATAATATTGGATTTCGTTTTGTCATCTTTACTGATTTGCAGTGAGAAAAGCTGATAGAATGTGCATGGTGCAGCTTAAATTGGCAGCACCAACTTTGTAAAAATCCTAGGCCGAATCCGGATATAAAAACCCTTTTTGTGGATCATTCATGTGGACAACAAAATGGCGCACGTGCACCATCTCCGGCAAATAATCCCCTGCTTGGAGGAGCAATACCAAAACCTGGAGTTTTCCCCCCTCTCGGTGCACACGTGGTTGGTTTTGTATAGTTCTTGGCTTTTTCTCTTGCAGTAATTTGTCATAAGAAAATGTGTTTTTCTGCTTTTAGTTCTGCTTAAAATAATCTAGAAGCTGGTGTCACCTCTCGCGTGCTTTTTCAGCTTCTAGGTTGTAAATTTCTATTATCTACAAGTGCAAGTACTTTCTTCGTCAAGCACTCCCAACTTTCTCTACACTAAAAACTCTTTTACAACTTCTACTTTAACTTATTCAAAAGCAGAAGATTTGCAAACACACCCTTGGTGGTGCTTTTTTCAGTTTCAATTATTTACCACTCCAAGTACTTTCTTCTCCAAACAACGGCCAACTCTTACTACTCTCAACTTTTAAAAACTTCAACTTCTATTTTAACTTCTCCAAAAGCAGAAGTTTTTACAAACACACCCTTATTATCCTGTGATTGATGATGTCAGCCATTCCAACCGACTCCATCACCAGTTCCAACGCCTCTTGCCGGTTGGATGTCCAATCCACCCTCCGCATCTCATCCACCTCTAGGACTTGGTGGTCCTCCAATGCCAGGTCAGCATTTGGATATAACTTTTTTATAAATCTCTCCAAAAAAGATTTTAATACTGTTGAGAATTTCTCATTTTGGGATAAAAATGTTGCCTTTGTACAGCCGGACTTAAGCATCCACGTACTCCCCCAACAAATCCTTCTGTTGACTTTCCATCTGTTGACTCTGATCATCTGAGTAAAAGACCGAGACCCTTGGGAATTTCTGATGAGGTAATTGGATATTAAAAAAAAAAGAAGAAAAGAAAAAAGATGACAACTTTCATCTTCTTCTTATTATTTTTATTTTTAATATCCAGGTAAGTCTTCCTGTGAATGCTCTTCCTCTGTCATTCCCTGGACATGCACATAGCCAGACTTTCAACGCGTTGGATGACTTCCCGAAGAATGTATCAAGGAATTTGAACCAAGGATCGTCTCCTATGAGCATGGATTTTCATCCTATCCAACAGACACTACTTCTAGGTAATTTAATGAAGAACTGTATTTCTTGAATATATATATATATATATATATATATATATATATATATATATATATATAATGCAATTTTATAATTTTTATGATCTCTATGTCAATATTTCAGTTGGAACCAACGTCGGAGATATTGGGTTGTGGGAGGTCGGTTCAAGAGAGAGACTCGTCCAAAGAAACTTCAAAGTTTGGGACCTTAGCACATGTTCAATGCCTTTTCAGGTCCAACTTCTTTTTTAATTTTTTTTTTTCTAGTGCATTATATAAAAATTTAAACTATTGAATTCAGGCTAGTTTGGTGAAAGATCCAGGCGTCTCAGTAAACCGTGTCATATGGAGCCCTGATGGATCTTTATTCGGTAAGTTTTGCCTTAAAATTCTGATTTAATAAATAACTAATAATCTGTTTTACCAAAAAAAAAAAAAAAGAAAGAAGAATAATGCTGTAGCTATATATGTGTATAACAATCTTAGTTTTTCTACTAAACAGGAGTTGCATATTCAAGACATCTCGTGCAGATCTACTCATATCACGGAAACGATGATGTTCGTCAGCATTTGGAGGTATATTGATATTTCTGTCATCTTATGTTCAATTATTTAATTTTCTATTAATTTCACAATTTCGCCACTGACGGCATCTTGTTTTCTAGATCGATGCTCATGTTGGTGGAGTAAATGATCTTGCATTCTCCCACCCAAACAAGCAGCTTTCTGTGATAACCTGTGGAGATGACAAGATTATCAAGGTTCTTTTAAGAAACAAATATTAGATGGCAAAAAAAAAAAAAAAAAAAAAAACTTTAGTGCACAATGTGATGTTCATTGTTCTGATAATGTATGATTCTTAGGTTTGGGATGCCACAACTGGTACCAAACAATATACATTTGAAGGGCATGAGGCCCCTGTCTATTCCGTCTGCCCTCACCACAAAGAGAATATTCAAGTAATAATTTTTCCAATTATTCATTTTTTTTTTCAAGAACTCTTTATGATCAAATGAAGGTGTAATTGTAGTGTATGATTCTTGGAAATTGTTTTGTAGTTTATCTTTTCTACAGCTCTGGATGGAAAGATTAAGGCTTGGTTATATGATAATTTGGGATCACGAGTTGACTATGATGCACCTGGTCGTTGGTGTACGACTATGGCATATAGTGCTGATGGAACAAGGTAATATACATCTGTTACTCGACCATATTTCTTTTTTACTTTTCCTTTTCTTCTTTTGGATTAATTACATTTAGACTCCCTTAAGATAGGTCGAATTACAGATTAATTCTCCCCGTTTGGGAAATTACAACAACCCCCTCACTTTATGCACCGTCCAATAAAATGTTGTTCCAAATTTACCCCAGAGTCGAAATGTTCGTACGAGGCATTTTTTGGTTTTTCAGAATTTCAACTATTTCACATTTTTTCAGGCTTTTCTCTTGTGGGACGAGTAAAGATGGAGAGTCCCACATTGTTGAGTGGAATGAAAGTGAAGGAGCTGTGAAGAGAACTTATCAAGGTTTTCGAAAGCGGTCTTTGGGTGTTGTGCAGTTTGATACTACTAAAAACAAGTTTCTGGCAGCTGGAGACGATTTTTCAATTAAATTTTGGGATATGGACAATACTCAGCTTTTGACAAGTATTGATGCTGATGGAGGTCTTCCTGTAAGTTTCCTAAGAAAACATAATAATATAAATGACATATGAAAGTATCTCCGAATTGATCCCTCATTTGTTTTTTTTTTTTTTTCACAAATTGAAGGCAAGCCCTAGAATTCGGTTCAACAAAGATGGGACCCTTTTGGCTGTTTCTGCTAATGAAAATGGTATCAAGATTTTGGCAAATGCTGACGGTTTACGTTTATTACGCACGTTTGAGAATCTTGCTTTTGATTCTTCAAGATCTGAAGCTGCCAAGGTATATTCTTTAACTTGATCACCCACATACTTACATTCACATATTTTCTACATATAAACATTACTTTTAGCGAAGAATCCCGTAAAAATAAATTTTTATACCCAGAAAACTCTTAAAACTATTTTTGAATTGAAAAAATGGTTTCATGGATTTTTTGGATATAGAAACTTATTTTAAGGGGTTTTTAGTAATTTTCCCTTTTTGTTTTTTCAAATGTTCTCATTATTGTTTAACATGCAGCCTGCTGTAAGCCCGATATCTGCAGCAGCTGCAAGTAGTGCTGGACACACAGATAGGGTGGGCTCTGTAGTTGGTATCTCTGTCATGGTAATTGTTACTTTTATTTTGTATCATAATAAATATTGTTTTAGTTTTTATTTATATGCTTACTGAGAGTAAAGTGTTTGATTTTCTCAGAATGGAGATCCAAGAAACCACGGAGATGTAAAACCGAGAATAACAGAGGAAAATAACGAGAAATCAAAGCTTTGGAAGCTTAGTGAAATTAACGAACCATCTCAATGCCGGTCCTTGAAACTCCCTGAGAATATGAGAGTAACAAAGGTACATTTAATTTCTAGTCATTCAGAAATATACACTTTTTAAATAATTATAATTATTAATTCTTATCATGATTTCGTTTGAACAGATATCGAGGTTGATATATACGAATTCAGGTAGCGCGATATTAGCATTAGCTTCGAACGCAATCCATTTACTCTGGAAATGGCAGAGGAATGACAATAATTCAAGTGGAAAGGTAATAACAATAAATTAGAAGTTTGGCAAAATTGCAAGATTGGTCCTGTAACTTTCACACTTTCGAACTTCTGTCCGATGTCATTTTTCCAATTTTGTCCTATGTATAAGTTTAAGCACTTAGCTATTTGATCCGATTTTTCGCTGGAAATTGGAAGTTCCACATGAAAAATACACGCGGCGATTTTATCAAATTTCCACCAAAATCAAACTAAAATTGCAAAATACCAAACTTTGAAGACGAAATTGAAGAAGTGACATTAGATAGGACGAAAGTCGAAAAGTGTGAATGCTATGGGACCAATGTTGGAATTTTACTATCTCTTAGAAACTACAATGTCAATAAAATCAAATTATTGAAAACGAATTCTTCACTTTAGGCTACTGCGAATGTTTCGCCTCAACTATGGCAACCGTCTAGTGGGATTTTGATGACCAACGATGTGGCCGACACAAATCCCGAGGAATCCGTTCCTTGCTTCGCCTTGTCAAAAAATGACTCTTATGTGATGTCGGCATCAGGTGGAAAGATCTCTTTATTTAACATGATGACATTCAAGGTAACATATATGAATATATATAAATACTTGTTTTTTCCATGCATATAAATATTTTAGCATTCTCTTTTTTGGATAAGTGCAGACAATGACAACATTCATGCCTCCACCACCAGCAGCAACATTTTTAGCATTCCATCCTCAAGATAATAATATAATTGCTATTGGAATGGATGATTCCACTATTCAGATATATAATGTTAGGGTAGATGAGGTAATAAGTTTTTTTTTTTTTCCAAACACAAAATTACCATACAGTCCCTGAGGTTTTGAGTAGATGTGTAATTTGTTGGAATATTTACAAATCTATTGAAAACCTCAGGATGGCATGGTTTCTCAAACTATAGGATCAATTTGTAAACACACCAAACTTCGAGGTAGTCAAATGTAATTCACCCTAGAAAAAGGGCAAAGAGTCTAAGTAGTTTATTCCATCTTTTTCGTGAAGGTCAAAAGCAAGCTTAAAGGCCACTCTAAAAGAATTACGGGCCTCGCTTTCTCACACGTGTTAAACGTGCTAGTTTCATCGGGTGTAGATGCTCAGGTTGGCAACTTAGTGAAAAGTTTAATTTCATTTTCTTTTATTTGTTTTTGCCCATTTTTTCTTAGTTTTTAATATTTGAAAACATTTTTCTCCAGCTATGCGTATGGAATTCGGATGGATGGGAAAAACAACGGTCAAGATCTTTGCAACTTCCTTCTGGAAGATCACCTTCAGCGCAATCTGAAACACGAGTACAGTTTCACCAGGACCAAACTCACTTTCTTGTGGTGCATGAAACTCAGCTAGCTATATATGAAACTACAAAGCTGGACTGTTTACAGCAGGTAATTTTTTTCCCGATCAAGAACACATTTTTTAACAAAATGTTTTGATTCCACTCTCTTATGTATGTAATATTTTATCATTATATAGTGGGTCCCACGTGAATCCTCGGCCCCAATATCCCATGCAACTCTCTCATGTGATAGCCAGCTTGTGTATGCTAGTTTCCTGGACGCTACTGTGTGTATTTTCACCGCTTCACACCTTCGCTTGCGGTGCCGAATCAATCCTTCTGCTTATCTTTCTTCAAATGTCAGGCAAGCCTCGTGACTCTCTCTCTCCCTTAGACACACACACATAGTGTGTGTGTGTTTAAACACTTGTTCTTTATCTACTTCCGAACATGTAAGAAGAATTGTCATCCTCCGAAATTGCAATATTATAGTTGGTATCTGCAAATTCGAACTAACTACAAACCCCTCCCTAATCTTTTAAAATTACACAAACCATGGAAGTTTGTAAAACTTACACAAACCACCCCCTAATATAAGGTGATTCTTGTAATTTTTAAACATTTTCAGGGAGTGGTTTATAGCTTTTCCAATCTAGCTTGTACCAATTGTAACATGACAATCATTCTCCGAAGGGGTGTAGATGTAATTAAGTCTATTTACGTACTTGTTAGTTATTATATTTTCTTCTTGCAGTTCTAGCATACATCCACTTGTTATTGCCGCACACCCACAAGAATCGAACCAGTTTGCATTAGGTTTGTCAGATGGTTCGGTTCATGTTTTTGAGCCCCTCGAGTCCGAAGGCAAGTGGGGTCCACCTCCACCTGTCGAAAACGGTTCTTCAAGTAGTCTACCTATCAATTCCGCCTCGGATCAGGCACAAAGATGACCTAATCTAGCTGCTAACTTCCTGGATAATTTGGGTAATGCTGGAAATCTATGTTCTTTCTTTTTCTTTCTCAATAAACTTGCTGATAAAAAATGGAAAAAAATTACATTTTTTTTCTTGCATTTTGAAACATATGCTTATTATTTGTCTTCTATGCAGCTTTTGGGAGTTGGCTTCTGTAATTAAATGAGATTTCTGACTCATGACATTCCAATTTGTTACGCTTTGGGTAAGGTAGATACATGTTGTAGAAGTATTTCAACATTTTTGGAGGAAATTTCTTAGTTGTTAATAGGTTGTCCTTATATTATAAGTTAAAATTGTTGTTAAATTTACCGACTTTATGTGTATTTAACTACCATGGCTTGAAGGGTTTTTACAACATTTACTAAATATGTTTCTTAGCACTTCTAATCGGGATCATTGATCTAGTCGGATGAGACACTAGATCTCTTAAACAAAGTCTAGGATTCAAATTCTAACATGTGTATGGAGTAACTGGATTGAGAGAGTAGTCCCCAATTAAGTCTCTGCAGTACCCGAGTAGGGTAGTACCCGAGTCTGGAAATAATAAGTAAATATTTTAATGTATATTCAATTATTTTGTACTACTACAATACGATTCGAGTCATTAATTACGCGCGCATCACCCATTCACCTAACCAAATAAATATAACTTAAAAGAAGTTGTTAAGTCTTCTCAAAGACTATTTAATATTATTATCTATCACAATCTTAATTTCCAAAAATATATCAATATATTAAATAAACTATATTTATATATGAAACTGTTCAATGAATTTAGACTAATATTATATGATAAAGAAATACAAAAGAGTCAAGGGGTAATTTTTGTGTTTATAAATTGATTTCTCTTATTTAAAAAATTATCACATAGTTCCTTATATTATTTCTTAAATATGTAAATATTTTGAAAATACTCCAACTTAGAGTTTCAATTGGAGTTGTTTTGGAGTATTTTTGGAAAATTTACATATTTACTGATATCTTAGGAATTATATGTTAATTTCTCAAACATAAAAAATTGAGTTGTAAATAAAAAAAATTATAGTTTTAAAATGACCACATTAAGAAATAGATCAAGAGTCATTAAGCACTTAATTAACAATTCAGGATGGCTTAGAAAATCAAAATCCAGCTACATTGAATGACGTTACATAAAAATTTATTTAAAGTTATAAACTAGTGAATTATTCAAATTTTAATACAAAAATTTAAAATTTTCAAATATTTAATATTTTTCATATATAGTTTTCTAAAGACCAAGAGATAAGTTTTCCTTCTCTGTTCTTTTATATTTGGACAAAATATCCCCAAATCAAGGCCTAAAAAACCAAAACCCTAAAATTTGTCTGTTCCCTCGCTTGCCAGCACTCTTCAAAACCCCTCCTTTTCAGAGACCCTTTTGCCCTCTTTCTCTACAGTCTCTCTCTCCTCATTCTTGCTCCTATTCAGGGTTCAGAAAGAAAAAAAGATGGAGATTGAGAAACTCTGCTCTGCTGGTGCTGTTGTTCAGAGGATGATTTTCTCTTCAGTTCTTGAGGCTACTCAGAGATCTCTGCTTTTGCTTCTCTTGCTGGTGCATTTTGTTACCCTTTACTGTCTCTAATGTTTCTGTAGTTGTTTGTCCTGCTTTTTTCTGTGTGTTTTTTGATGTTTTTTAAGCAGTGCTTATGTTTGTTAAAAAGGGTGTTCTTCTTTTGATTTTTGCTCTTAAGTTCAGCGTTTTTACCGTGCTTTTCTTTTATCTTTTTACAATGGGACTTGTGTTCGGCGACTCTTATGTTGTTTGGATTGAACTTGTTGTTACCTTAAAGATTTGGTGTTTCATGTTATTTGGTCTTGAGATAGATTAGTTTTGAACTTTGGCTTCCCATTTTCTTGGAGAGACATTTTATTTTCTTTTTCCCTTCTCAGTTTTCAGGCCTTTCAATGTCTAGTTAATTTGTGGGCTCTGATGATTGGTTTTACTTGAAAGTTGAAACTTGAAGCAAAATGGAAATAAATTTAGCATGTTTGTGTTTTCGGTTAGTGTGCTCTTATTCTGGATATATGTATTTTGGGCGGTTGCTCTGTGTTCTACATGATTTATATGAGATTTTATTAATAAATTATTCGACGGGGTTGTAATTTACGAGAAGTTACAGTTAATTGTACTTTGATGCTTACAAGTCCAAAGTATTGTGCTTGTTGGGATGGTTTGTGCTCTACGTCAGTGTTTGCAAACTCTACTGGTTCTAAAAAAGCTAAATAAGAAGTTAAAGTTGTAAAAAGTTGGAATAGTATAAGTGGGGAGTGTTAAGAAAAAAAAGTGAAATGTTAAAACAATGCAGTTGAGTGTTTGGGGAAAAGGTTGAGAATCACTTTTGCTACTCTCAAGAAACTTCCATTTATTTTTATGAAATAACCTAGCTATAGTTGAAGCCAAAAGCATGTCCTTAGATGCTTCTAGTTTATTCCTGCTTAAAATAAACAGAAGCTGAGCACTTTGGCACAAAAGTGCTTTTTTATAAACCACTAGTTGAATTGATTTGAAATATTTCAGAGTGGGACTATGCTCTATGACAGCAATGTACTTCCATCTCCATTAGAGACGGAAAAAAGGTAATGCAAGTTTACTTATCTGTATAACTTCAGCTTCCCCGTTGTTCTCATGGAATGTCCGCTTTTGCAGATTCCCATTTGGTGACCATAACAAAGCTGATAAATCTGAGGAAGCCAAAGATGCTGAAAGCGACAATGAGGATGATGATGAAGATGACGACAACGATGATGGTGATGACGATGATGAGGATGATGATTACTCTGGAGAAGGGAGCGACGGTGATGATGGAGATTCTGATGATGGTGGTGTTCAGGCTAATGGTGATGGAGGGAGCGATGATGACGATGATGACGACGATGATGATGACGACGAGGATGATGACGATGAAGATGATGAAGGCGAAAGTGATGATGAGGAAGACAATCGCCCATCAAAGAAGAAGAAGTAAAAGTGCATCTTCTTTTTACTTTATTTTCAGTTAGGGGTTTGCAACTTCTAGTTTTTAGTTGTGCTTCTATTTATATTCTAGAGGGTGATATTTTCTTGTAGTTGCCATGAAAAAAGAGAAACATTTTCTCGCAGGTTAAAGATTATGTTACTACCGGAATCTTAGCTTAGTTTACGAAAGCGTCAGGCTATGTAAAATTGTTGTTTTCGTATCGTCGCAAGTCTTAACATTATTATTTCTTTTGAGTCTTTGGATTAATTCTTCATCAAGTAAGGAGTATTCATTGTTATGGTTAAGTCCTGTATTAGTTGCACAACATTTGTGGGTGTTCGCAAAAACACCTACTTTTCGAAAAGTTAAAAGCAGAAACAAAAGTTGTTAGAAATCTGTAGTAGTAGAAATTGGAAGTATTTTGGAAAAAAGAAGGTAAAAAGTAAATATATAAAAAAAAGATAGTTGAGTGTTTGAAATAAAAAAAAGCTACGAAAACACTTTTAATTGTAAACATAAATTGAGCAAATCAATAATTGGCATTGACAAAATCATATGGAAGAGATTTGAGCACGAGAATAGAAAGAGAAGTAAGCAAGCAAGTCAGTCAACTCAAGTCTTTCATTACCAGCCAGCCAATCTTAGCTGTACAATTTACATCCACTCTATCTTATACTAATCTTTGTTTCTACTGTTACAGATCCCGTTGAACCCATTCATCAAACTTCAATATTTGCAATTTCTGTGTGATTGTGGAAGAGATCAGCTATGTCTTATTATGCTGCTCTTGTTTCACTTATCCAACTACTCGAGGAATCTCATGTATTTATCGGTGAAATTCATCGTTCTCAGGTATCTCTCTTTGCAGAGTTAAGCAATTTGCAAGCTGTACTCAAATATTCACCAGAATACAAACAAGTTGCTGTTCGTCTGGAAAACCGAATCACAGCTTTGGCGTATGAAGGCCAACATATTGAAACTCGGATTTCAGGTTTGGAACATGAGGGATATTCTGAAGAAATATTAGAGGAGGTGAAGAGAGATGTTGGATCCCTCGTGGAAGAGTTGATGAGGATCAAGGAAAACCGCAAATCTCATGAAGATAATGATTCTGCAAATAGTGCTGGAGCATCAACACAAGCAGCAGTACCAAAAGATGGAATTAGCACAGTAAAATCTAGCTTCCACTCTTGTGTCAGTCAAGTTTCAAAAATTATTCGTAGACTTGAAAGCAAAAGGCGTGATATACCTCCCGGCCACTATGTTCTTTTCAAAGAACAGATTGACTCTCTTATTGAAGTCTTGAGCCATTTTCGAAAACTACTCCTAGATTACTCACCAAAAGATATTGATGAAGAAGCAGCTAATTCCTTGAAAATCCAAATCAAAAATACAATAAATGAAGGAGACCAGATCATGATGTCTAAGATTTATTATATAAGTTTGAAATCGAGTTTGTGGACAAAATACGTTAAACGTTTAGACAAGATGACTGAAGAAGCTCATTCCATTGCGACAGAGCTGCTGGTGAGGACCAGCAAGTGTCGGAAACTAAACTCTAGAGAAGCTACTCTTGCTCCACTTGTTGAATTACTCGAGGAGATGACCCATCATGATCGATATTCGGACTCTCATCTTGACAAAGCACAAATTGCATCTCTACTTACAAAGTTCGAACTTTTGCAATTCTTAGAAAAAGGAAAATCGGTTGGTTTTGAGGAAAAGCAAAAAGGAATAATCGGCTGGTTTTGTGGAAAGGCGAATAAGAGTTGCAGCATTTGAAACACAATATATTGTCGGAACTCACATTTCAAATCAGAACTTAGGTATCTTGGAGCCGGCTTATCAAGACTTACTGAAGGAGAGGGCATACAAGAGCTTAAAGAATGTGGAGGATGAAGTTGATTCCATTTGGAAAGAGATGACAAATCAAGCATCAAAACACGCAGCAACTACCGGTAAAACTACTTTGGCTCGACATTTTCTATGAAGAATATATAGTGTATAACCTTAATTGTTTCGTGTTTGGGTAACTATATCTCAAGATTATCATTTGCAATATATTTGAAAAAGGGGCCTTGCTTAGGGAGCCTAATATTGAATGGGAGCTCAGAAAATTGTCAGGAAATGAGAATATCTTGGGCACAGAGAGAGAATGAGGGTTGATTAATAATGGAAGATAATGAATAATCCCCTTTACCCTAGGTTATAAGATGTATTAATGTAGGGGGGACTCAAGTGGGCTTTTAATGGGTTAATAAATATTGAGTTGTATAAAGAGTAAATGAGCTTTTAATGTAAAATATAAATGAGACCCATAACAATATTATTTTGAAGTATTCCGTAGATTCCTAGAATATCAACTCATGAAATGTACAACTAAAATCTTATATTTCTGCAGATGGTGTTCTTGTTACAGTTGTTCAATTACTGAAGAAGATAAGATACCCTAATTCATGTCCCGACTCTCTTAACGAATTAGAACACTTTCCAAACCTCCGTCAACGATTTAAAGATTTGCAAAAATCGTTAGATAAAGAAGCTGTACCGGTTGGTTATTTTGAAAGGAGAATTATGCGTGCAGCTTTTCGAGCACGAGACATTATTGAAACGCAAATTTCACTTGAGAAACATGGAAATCGTCCACTGATTCGTACCTTCTTAGAGAAATATTATGACTTAGAGGAGGTGAGCAAAGAAGTTGTATCCAAAAGAAAGATGCTGTGGGGAGTGAGACACCTCACAACTCATCAAGATAATTCTGGAAACATTGCTGGGGCATCAACACAAGCACCAAGTGATGGAACTACCGCAATGGAAATGGGATTTCATAAACAGCTAACAATAAACGCCCAGCCCTATGGAGAATCATCCGAACTTGAGGCCGTTCCCATTGTTGGAATGGAAAGATTCGCAATTAATGAAGATAATTTGCAGGAAAACCATTGTTCTGAAAACAGTGCTGGACCATCAACGCAGGCACCAATAATCGGTATAAGACCACTTTGGCTAGATGCATTTTTGATGATGAATATATAATGTATCACTTTGATTGTTTCGTGCTTGGCCATTGACTGTATCTCAAGATTATAGTTTGAATTATGTATTTGTAGATTCCTTGAATATAAACTCAAGAAGATTTTGTGACTAAACTCTTATATTTTTGCAGATTGTACTGCAAGAACATCAAAGGTACAAGCATCGAGTGATAGAAGTACCATGGTGGGATTTGATGAGAATCTCAATGCAATAAATGAACAACTCTGTGGAGAACCACCCAAACTGCAGGTGGTTGCAATTGTCGGGATGGGGGGCATCGGTAAAACTACTTGGGCCAAAAATATTTTTAATGATAAACGTATATATGAACGTTTTAATTGCCGTGCTTGGGTAGTTGTATCACAAGATTATCATCTGCGAAACATTCTTCTAGATATCGCAAGTTCATTCAAAAATGATATTGAAGAATTACGTGGAGTTGAGGAGGAAATCTTGACAAAACGCATTTACCAATTTTTTTATGGAAGGAGGTATCTCATTATCATGGATGATGTGTGGCATAAAGAACTTTTGGATGATCTAAAAATGATCATTCCAGATAATCATAATGGAAGTCGCATAATGATAACAACCAGACAATCAGATGTGGCTTTATATGGTTGTTGCACTTCTCGTTTTATTCATCAAATTCCACTTCTCAATGAGTATCAAAGTTGGAATCTATTTTGTCAGAGTCAGAAGGTATCTTACCCCCCCATCCCAGAGAATATTGGAAGGTCTATAGCGAAAAAATGTTGAGGACTTCCACTCGCTATTGTAGTGGTTGCAGGACTTCTCTCCAAGGCTAAACTCGGAAGATTAGACTGGGAAGAGATTGAAAGAGGCGTAAGTTCAATTGCTGAAAATGATGTACATTTCTCAAAGATACTATCTTTGAGTTATAACTTCTTACCTCATCATCTGAAACCATGTTTTCTATATCTCGGAGGCTTCCCAGAGGATTGTCAAATTCATGCATCTCTACTTATCAAGATATGGATTGCTGAGGGATTTGTAGAACCAACCGAATCCAAAAGCATGGAAGAAGTAGCGGAGGTGTATCTAGAAGATCTTGTTAGTAGAAATCTTGTTTTGATCAGTAAGAAAAAGTCTTCCAGTAAAATCAAATATTGTGGTATTTATGATCTTTTGAGAGACTTATGCTTACGAATATCAAGTTACGAAAATTTCCTTCATGTCCTAAATAAAAAATTCTCTCTTATTTCCAAAGGATATAAGGAATGTACGTCGTCTCCATATTAGTCATACTGATCCCTTTCTTTGCTTGGATCAAATGAAAGAACATTCGCGAAGTGTTTGTTCTATTTATTCTTTTGCCGATGTTGGGGATGGTTTTTTATCAGTTGTGTCTGACTTTAAATTCTTGAGAGTATTGAATGCAGTAGACACAAGAAGCTCCACATCTCCTGATGAAATTGTAGAACTTTTACATTTAAGGTACCTTAAACTTTTGTCTCTCCCCATTACTCCATCGATATGGAAACTTCAGAAACTTCAAACATTAGTTCTTGGAGGAGAGACAATATTACCATCTGAAATTTGGAAGATGCCACATCTAAGGCATGTTATCATTCCTCGAATGACATGGTCCTCAATAGAATCGATCCTCTATCGTCCAGGTGAAAGGATTAGCGACGGGGTTCCTCTGCTAGGGAAGCTACAAACACAACCCCTGAAGCTACAAACACTGTCGACAGTGATGGATTTCATATTCACCAGTATAACGAGGCCTATAAGAGTTGGGATGCGTTTGGCCTCAACAATCTCGTCCATCTAACTCAACTACAAACACTGAATATTGAGTTTTCTTTAGGCGAGAACAATGTGGATATTCTGGTTGGGCCTTTACCTCTGAACTTTGCTTTTCCGGAGAACCTTAAAACATTGTCTCTCTCAGGTTGTAGACTTCCTTGGAGCGACATGACAGTTGTTGGCTCGTTGCCCAATCTAGAAGTGCTTAAACTTAGACTTGATGCATTTCTGGGAGAAGATTGGGAAACAATAGAAGGAGAATTCCCCAAGCTGAAGTTCTTGCTAATGGAGAAGTTATTTTATCTCAAGTACTGGCAAGTAGAAAATACTCATTTCCCATGCCTTGAGCACCTTATAATCAGAGACTGTGGGCGGTTGCAGGAGATTCCTTCTGAAATTGGAGATATTCCAACTCTCGAATTGATTGAGGCATATGGAAGCAAATTAGCTGCAGATTCAGCATTGAGGATTAAAGCAGAGCAATGCGACAACGGAAATGATGACCTCCAAGTTTGTATTGGTTGAACCTTGAAATTATAGGTGATTCAGCTTTAACTTCTCTCTTATGCTTTGAACCTTTTGCTTGTTCATATTTAATTCCCAGATTCTTTACTAACTACTTTAAATAAATGCAACCCATAAAGCAACATTTCATTTTCATTACAAGGTGTAAAATGTCTATGCCTTTGTATTAAAAAGATGTGGATGTTTGGATTAGGTGGGCAGAGTTTCATGCCAAAGAACACAACACTGGTGCTGACATTTGCAGAAACTTTTGGAGATATTATGCAGAACATTTTCTTTCCTTTTATTGTCTTTTTTAGAACTGGTGCTGGTGGAGTACTCTAATTATATATGCTAGGATTGTTAGAATAGTTCAGATTTTCCATTCCACTTTTTATACTCTGTTACTATGGTGAAGAATTGTAATATTTATTTGCTACCAATGCTATTTACTGGAATATTATAGGATGAAAATTCTCCGGATAAAAGTTCTAATAAGTCGTGAAATAGGTCAGACTCATTCCGAAGGAGTTTATAATATCAAATCGTGTCTTTTTATTGGGTCGGGGTATAGACCAAAGATGTCGAGTGACCGTTCCGACAGATCAACTCAAAATATAAAGAGGTATGTTATTTTCTTCGCGCCCATTCCAAGTTCCTTCTAAGATGTTAATGGATAAAGGGATTGAGGTTGGATGAATATATTTCCCGAAATAAGTTAATCCCTTTTGGTAAGATCTGAGTTTTTCTTAATTCGTTTTTTGAAAAGAAAAAAAATAATGTATGTAGAATTTAGAAGAACTAATTAGGTATTTCTTTTTTTTGGTTCGCTCCTAACATGTCAATATTGGCAATAATGATACGTAAATGTAACTCGTTGTTCAAACAAATAACAGTACAAAACAGTGGAGTCAGCATTCAAAATTTAAGAAGAAGAACAGGACTTTAACAATGTCCTTCAAGTTCGTATTCATCATCTGATCATCATAAGAGCCGGTTTGAAGTACAAAGTGATTTCACTTTAACCTCTTATATATTATGATTTTCACATCTCTTGTTCGTTCATGTTTAATGTTCGGCTTCTAATGGCTATAGATAAAGGGATAATTACAAAAAAGATCCTGAGGTTAGGTCTTTTTTGGGAAAACATCCTGAAACTTTAAAACATTACGAATATCCCCCTGAGACTCCGAGTCAATGATTTTCTGTTAGTTTTAGGGGGTATTCTTATATTTTGCAAACCTCGGTGTGATTTTCTTAATGTTTCAAGGTTTCAAGGTGTTTTTCGTAAACAGCGTAACCTCAAGGGGGTTTTCGTAACTGGCCCATAGATAAATGCAAGCCATAATCAGCATTTCATTTTATTGCAAGATGTGAAATGTCTAAGCACTGTAACAACCTTTATGCCTTTGTGTTAAACAGATTTCGTCTTTTAAGAAGGTAGTCGGGATTAGACGGGCTGAATTTCATGCTAAAGAACACAAGATTGGCTCAGATGTTTTACAACTTAAAGGAAAGCCGCATTTTGCAGACAACTCAGGAAATGTTATATTTGAGATTTTCTTTTCCCGTGTTATTTAGTATAAATCAGTTCAGATGTTGTCTATATTTGTTTTGAAGTGCACCTAAACCATGTTATACTGTTATATAATAATGATATGATTCAAGTTTACTTTCAGCTTGAATACTTCAAATTCGAACTCAAACCTTTCTTTAGCCAGCTCGCAAGTTCAAGAGCAGGTTCACTTTGCTTCCATCCCTAATATTGATTCGATACCATATGCATATAACCGGCTTACGGTTCTATACATTTCTCCATGAAAGTAAAAAATGCATGGAAATACCAAAATTCTTGTTCATTTTTTCATAAATAATGAGATCTTACACTTGATTGGAGTATATGAGCACCCTTTCCCCAGATTGTGAAGTAACTCAAGATTTTACAAGGCACGTTGTCTAGCTGTTTCCATCCCCACTATAGTTCTTGAAGGTAAGAAGATATCAACAGAGGAATCACCTAGACATCCTTTGCAAGATCATAGCAGATTCCATCTACAAAGAAGAGTTTCAACAATCTGGAATTAAAAATTGGGATAATTATACTCACATGCCCTTGAGGTTTGGCCTAATTACAAAAACATACTATGAGGGCTGGAAAATTATAGAAATGTACTCGGAACTCTAACTGCCGCTAGAGAGCCTTATCGGAAAAGAACATTTTCAGGTTATGTTACTGCTTTTTCTGTCAAAAGATATAAATAAAATCAGATTTATCAAATGGATGTTCCGGATATCTATTCAACCACTTAACGGATGCAATGAAAATTCTTTGATTAGGATATGTCTCTGTAATTTCCCAAACCTCAAGATATGTTTATATAATTAGCCTAAAAGTCAGGGTATGTGATTGTAATTATCCCTTAAAGATTTAATCTTTACGAAATCAATTGAGGAAACAGTGAGATAGTGTTGGCAAATTTTTTTACCTCAATCGAGCAATTTTCCAGCTCTAAAAATGGCGAATTTCGAGACCTCCGAATACTTGTACTCAATCCCATTGTTCGTCAGCAGTTCTTCAAGCAAATTCTTCGCAATTTCCGGTTCTGAGCTCTCACATTCAAGCTCATAACACGTCCCGAAACTATAATGCGTCTCATCGAGCTCCAGTTTCAGCCCATTCCACTCATAAACCCCTCTCACATTCCTAAAACCCCCCAAACACATGAAACCCTTCTCCCCCAAATTGAATTCCTCCTTCACCCTCCTGATAATGTCGGAGGATTCGATGCGGAGGAGGCGCCACGGCTCGGCGGTGCAGTGGCGGCCGATGGTGGGGTCGAGGGACTCCTCTTGCTCCTCGATGCGGCTTATTCCGTCGGATATTTGGGGTTTGGATTTGAGGGAGAGGACGCAGCGGGAGTCGAGGTCGTAGAAGCGGAGGCGGAGGGCGGCGAGGTTGGAGGCGAGCTCAGCGTTGGGGCCGTCGAAGAAGAGATTCTCTTGAAGGTGGGTGCGGCAGTGGTGCGTCGAGAGGATGCCGGAGAGCCGCTCATGGGCGGTGGAGGATGGGAGGCGGAGCTTTACTTCGACTTCCATAGTATCATCAGATAATCGTCGTGTGGAAATGGTGGCTCAGAACGAGGAGTAAAACGGTTGGAGTTTGAGACACGACACAAAAAATATATATAAATTGAAATGAAGAGCATGAAATGTAAAAAAATGATTTTAATAAAAACATCCACTGCAAGAAAAAAAAATTATGAACTCATAATTAATTGAATGACCGAGGTGGCTAGCCTGCCTTTTCGACCTAGCTTGAAGAGATTTAAGGGGTGGGGTAATATTTTTTTTTTGACATTTTGGATTTTGAATTTATAATATATAAATACTCTTGAAAAATCACCGTTTAGAACTGTTTTATCGAATATTTGTATCGAATACTTCTAATGATTCATATTTTAAAAAAAAGTATATTATCATATCCGTATTATTATATTCATACATCGCATTTTAAATTTGAGATTGGAAAAAATATATAGTGGTAATGTATATATGGTGTTGGATAAATTTAATAATTCAAATAATAATAAATAAAAAAAGAATATGAGGACCATTAAGAAAAACAAAATCAAATAATAACTAAAAATAATATGAGAATAAAGGTAAAAAAAATGATTAAGAAAAACGAAATAAAATGGAACCAAAACCTAGTGCCTACAGCCCAATCGGACCAGTCTAATTGAAAGTCGGCTAAAATCTAACTCCCAAAGTCCCAATCCTTCTTCTCCTTCAGTAGTCGAAAATCTTCATCAGCATCTATATATGAGCGAAACGAAAGCTCATTTATGCGAAATCTTAAAAATTAGTAAAGAAAAATCCGTTCCAGCTCTGCAATCTCTCCGTGAAAATCAGCTGACCTGAGCTCTACCTTCTTCGCCAACTCAATTGTTGCTTTTCTGTTCGCCCGGAAGATAATAAACCCTTGAAAATGGTAAGTAAATTTGCTTATTTTTCCTTGTTTTTGTTCTTACTTGGCTTATTATAAGTATTGACATTTTCGCTGATCTGGGTTCTCGAGATATTTCGAAAGTTTCGAAATTTACATGTATTTCTGTTCGTTTAGTTCAATACTTGAAATAGTTATTGATCGGATTATTTGGGATTTCACCAATTTGGGCGCTTGCAGGAAATTCGCGATATTCCAATTATTTTTATTACTTTTCTCAAAAATCTCTGTACAGATTGTCAAGATTTGATCTTCATTGGTTTTACTTATATTTGTGATTTGAACTGTTTTTAGGGTTCAAACGTCCATGACATGATGGAAGAAGACGATGACTACGTTGAGTACATTCCAGTAGCCAAACGTCGTGCACTTGAAGCACAAAAGATTCTCCGAAGGAAAGGGAAATCCTCTGGACTTGAAGATGAGGAGATCGAAACACATAAACCTGTCGAAAACAAACAGAGCTTATTGGTCAAAGCAACTCAGCTCAAGAAAGACCAGCCTGAAATCACTCAGACCGAAAAACTAATCCTACAAGAAAAGGAAATGATGGAACACCTATCAGATAGAAAAACACTAATGTCGGTTCGCGAATTGGCAAAAGGAATCACTTACGAGGAGCCCTTATTGACCGGTTGGAAGCCGCCTTTACCAATTCGTAGAATGCCAAACAAGGCCCAAGATGCAATCAGAAAGCAGTGGCATATAATTGTTGATGGAGAAGATATCCCTCCACCAATCAAGAATTTCAAGGACATGAGATTTCAAGAACCCATTTTGAAGAAGCTAAAAGAGAAGGGGATTTTGCAGCCGACTCCCATACAAGTTCAGGGCTTGCCCGTAATTTTGTCGGGAAGGGATATGATTGGGATTGCTTTTACGGGGTCGGGAAAAACTCTAGTTTTTGTGTTGCCGTTGATTATGATTGCTTTGCAAGAGGAGATTATGATGCCGATTGGTCCCGGAGAAGGGCCGATTGGATTGGTAATTTGTCCGTCTAGAGAGCTTGCGAGACAAACTTATGATGTTGTGGAACAGTTTCTTGAACCGATGAGAGAGGCTGGTTATCCCGCTTTGAGGTCTTTGCTTTGTATTGGAGGAGTCGATATGAAGTCGCAGCTTGATGTGGTGAAGAAAGGAGTTCATATCGTTGTTGCTACACCGGGAAGGCTTAAGGATTTGCTGGCAAAGAAGAAAATGAATCTTGACTGTTGCCGGTAAGGGATACTTTACTCTCTTGTGTGTGTTCTCTAGTATTTTCTCGTTTACGAAGCGTCTGCAAGCTCCTAAAAAAGTGTTGTTCTGCTTTTACCTTAAAATAAATCTGAAATGGAGTGTATTGTTTCACTGCATTTGCTTAAGAAAAAGTGTTGTTTTTTTGCTTTTAGCTTGAAAGAAGCACAAATGGATTGTTCTGTTTCATTGATTTTTTCAACTTCTAGGTTGGGTTTTATGTTTTTCACCAAAACACATCCACCTTTTACTACTTCAATTTTACCTTCTCCAACAGCAAAAGCTTTTTACACCCCCACCCTCCACCCCTCCTCTCTTAGTGTTTCGTTCTACTTCTTCCGCTTAAATTAAGCTTGCACCTTTGGGGGAATTTCTGTTCAGCTTCTAGGTTAGTTTTCCTTGTATTTAAAATTGCTCCTATGCTTTCTTTTTTGAGCACTCCCAACTTTTTACAAATCCAGCTTCTGCTTTAACTTCTCCAAACCAAAACGTTCTACTAAACACGTTCTCTTGCAGATACCTAACACTGGACGAAGCCGATCGTCTCGTGGACCTAGGATTCGAGGACGACATCCGAGAAGTATTCGACCACTTCAAAGCCCAACGACAAACCCTTCTCTTCTCTGCCACGATGCCCACCAAAATCCACAACTTCGCCCGAAGCGCCCTTGTAAAGCCCATCACAGTAAACGTGGGCCGAGCCGGAGCTGCCAATCTCGATGTCATCCAAGAAGTTGAGTACGTGAAGCAAGAAGCCAAAATCATCTACCTCCTTGAATGCCTCCAAAAAACCCCGCCTCCCGTCCTCGTCTTCTGCGAGAACAAATCCGACGTGGACGACATCCAAGAATATCTCCTCCTAAAGGGAGTCGAGGCCGTCGCAGTACACGGAGGGAAAGATCAAGAAGAGAGAGAATACGCCATCGCGTCGTTCAAGTCTTCCAAGAAAGATGTTTTGGTGGCAACGGATGTGGCGTCGAAGGGTCTTGATTTCCCGGACATCCAGCACGTGGTAAACTACGATATGCCTGCAGAGATTGAGAACTATGTGCATAGAATCGGGAGGACGGGGAGATGCGGGAAAACGGGAATTGCGACGACGTTTATTAACAAGAATCAGAGCGAGACGACTCTGCTCGATTTGAAGCATTTGTTGCAGGAGGCGAAGCAGAGGATACCGCCAGTTTTGGCTGAGCTGGACGATCCGTTGGAAGATGCGGAGGCGATTGCGAGCGCGAGTGGAGTGAAGGGTTGCGCGTATTGTGGTGGGCTCGGACATAGGATTAGGGATTGTCCGAAGCTGGAGCATCAGAAGAGCCAGCAGATTGCGAGTTCGAGGAGGGATTATTTCGGGTCGGGAGGTTATCGAGGGGAAATATGAGGGAAATGTTTGTATAAGTTTGTTCGCATAATTTACAAGTAAACACCACCATATAGATATCGTTAAGCTAACGTTTGTAATGAATATTTTGTTTTAAGGTTGTGCCAGCAAAATAGTGGTAGATTTGACAGCTGTTTTTGTATTTGGTGTAATTACATGGAGTCCCTTCGGAGAAATGCTATATTATTACTAATGAATAATTACAAGGAGTTTGTGATTTTCTGTTACATTTTTTGTAAATAATACAAAATCTAACCGTCATTAGAAAATCCTAACAAAAAATATATTTTCTCACTATGTTCCTGATTTTTTTTCTTAAAATATTTAGAAACAAACTTTATTACATGAATGTGCTCAAAATCCATCAAGTAATTTAATGGACGTAGAGAAAATTAGTACATTTTCACAAGATATATTTACGTAATTAAAACCTTACGGTGTACTAGTGTAATTATCCATTTTTAGTTTTTACTAGTGCAATTATTCATTTTTACGACTTTGCAACATCTACTCCATATTTAAAATAGAGATAATTTTGGGCCACTAATTAGGCACACACACGATCAAGGGAATGTAAACCAGATCTCAAATTTTCAAATTTTCGAGCCAAGTAAAATTTTGGACCCAAAAGGATCCATGTTCTTGGAGCAAATTTAAATCCACCATTACAGAGAGAACCAGAAAACTGGAGCTGTTTGCAAATAAACTCAACAACAAGAACTAATACATTCCATCTTTAGACGATATAACAAGGATCATCATCAGCTCATCAAAAAAGACAAGATCTCACTAACTAAGCGCTAACTCGGAAAAAGAGCCCGAAAAATCAGAGATATAATAATGTTGCGAAAGACAGTGAAGAAGGCATACTTCAAAAAAGCTTAAATAGCAGACCACCGTGAGTGGCAAAGAAGGGAGCAAAAACGAGGGACTCGACTGCCATGAGCTTGATGAGGATGTTTAGTGAAGGACCAGAAGTGTCCTTAAGAGGATCTCCAATGGTGTCACCAATCACAGCTGCCTTGTGGGGATCTGATCCCTTTGGGCCGAGAGTTCTTGCATGTTCTGAAGCACCAGCCTGGAAGATAGTTCAACAGTTACATGATAACAATAATTAAAAAATATTATATGTGTAACTTGGTAGGTAAAATATAATTAATACAATTGAGATCAGAAAAATGATGTGAGAAATACAAGGGTATTTTGTCAAGAAAACAGGCCAGCATCGATGATTGGTCTATTTTTAAGATTGCAAAATTGGTGGAATGACCTTTTAGATCATACAATAAATTATACGATTTCTTGGATATAGAAGTTAATTTAAAGAGGTTTTTAGTATTTCTCTGTAATAATCGAAGGACCTAACTTATCCTCTAACGAGAAGAATGTCCGAACATACCTCAATATACTTCTTAGCATTGTCCCATGCACCACCAGTGTTGGATGCAGAAATAGCAATCTGTAAAATGCAAGTCAACACTCAACCATAAGGACAACTTTGTAATTTCCAAACATTAATTCCAAATAAAAAACTCAAGAGTCACACCTGAACACCAGAAACGAGAGAACCAGCAAGAACGCCTGAGAGGGTCTCAACACCGAAGAAGGTACCAACAATGAGGGGTGTAAGCATGACAAGGGCGCCAGGTGGAATCATCTCCTTGATCGAAGCATCGGTCGAGATCTTGACACATGTTGCATAGTCGGGCTTCGCAGTGCCCTCCATTAGACCAGGGATAGTGTTGAACTGCCTTCGGACTTCCTCAACCATCTTCAAGGCTGCACTGCCCACACTCTTCATTGTCATGGCGGAGAACCAGTATGGGAGCATTGCACCAACAAGTAAACCGATGAAGACTTTTGGGGTCAAAACATCAACTTTGGAAATTGTGGCACGGCTCACAAAAGCACCAAAGAGAGCCAATGAGACAAGGGCAGCAGATCCGATGGCGAATCCCTGAGAAAAAAAGGTGAGTTGTCAGGTTTTCTGATTAATCCGACAATATAGCAAAAAAAAAAAAATTAACTTAATTACTCCTACACCACTCTGGACTCTGGAGATTGCCGTACTGTAATTGTTACACGCAAGCTAGGAGAAGCTGCAAATACTGCATGAAAATGTATAGATTTACAAACAGGGTAGTGTAGATGTAATTTTCCAAACTCCCAGGGGTGGTTTGTGTAATTTTAGGAAAAAATTGGGAGTGGTTTACAGTTTCTTAAACCTTGTGGTTACCAAATTAATAGGGTGGTGTAGAAGTAATTGTCCGAACACCTAAGAGTGGATTGTGTAATTTCAGGAAAAAAAATAGGGAGCAATTTGCAATTTCTTCAAATTTGTTGGCACCAACAGTAATATAGAATGGTGTAGATGTAATTTTTCCAAACTCCTAGGGGTGATTTGTGTTATTTTAAGGAAAATTGGGGAGTGCTTTGAAGTTTCTACAAAATTGTGGGTACAAACAATAATAATATGGTGGTATTAGATATCATTTTTCCTAACTCTCGAGAGTGGTTAAAGTATTTTTGAAAATTTAGGGAGTGGTTTGAAGTTTCTTCAAGCTTGTGGTACCAACTGTAACATTGCAATCTCAGAGGGCGGATAGATGTACTTGACCCTTAAGAATTACCTTTCCAATAGCTGCAGTGGTGTTTCCAGCAGCATCAAGAGCGTCGGTTCTCTCACGAATCCTGTGGCTCATGCCGGCCATCTCAGCAATCCCTCCGGCATTATCACTGATCGGACCATAAGCATCAATTGCCAAACCAGTAGCAATTGTGCTCAGCATACCCAAAGCAGCTACAGCAATACCGTACATAGCAGCAAATGAGAAACTAACGAAGATGCTAATTGCAATGGCGAAAATGGGAATAATGACTGATTTGTATCCCAAAGCAAGGCCAAAGATAACATTGGTTGCAGCACCGGTTCTGCACGAATCAGCAACATCTTGCACAGGGCTGCACACAGGAATTCCGCAAAAACAAGCAGAAAATTAATAAGATAAATATTAAGGAGAAAAGGGCAAATTGACAATTAGTACCTTGTGTCCTAATGTCTGGTTTTTTAAGAACAAAATGCCCTGCGGACTGCTATGTAATTTTGTGAAAAGTTGAGGGATAGTAGGCTTATGTTTTCAAACATTGCATAATATATTAGTTTTTTATTTATTTTTTTCCAGTTTTTAAAGGAGAAACATTAAGGTCAAGTAGCATTTGTGCAATTTCTGTTAAGTAATTGTAATAAAGTGATGCCGTGTAGTTTTTTGTAATTTATTATAACAGAGGGACTAAATCGTAATTAGGATAAACCTCACGGAATAATGTAATTCTCCAAAAGAAAAAAGGACATGGGAGAATTGAAGTTTTAATTCACCTGTAAGCATTGCTTGTGTAGTACTCGGTCACAAATCCAATAATAAGTCCAGCCCAAAGACCGACACAAACACAGAGGAATAGCTGCCTGTAATATAAATACTAAGTGAGTTGTAATTCAAGCAAAATTAATAAATAATTAAATACAAAAAAAATGATTTGATCCAATTCTAGATTTTGAGACTGGATCCATCAGTCCTCACCAGTTCTTAACATCTTTTTGAACACCAAAATTGAAGATAGTGAAGGATGAGGGCAAGCAAGTCCAGGTGACGATTGCAACTCCAACAGTCATAAGAATGGTGGAGATAATAAGCTGTTTCTTCAAAGCTGGCTCGATCTCCTTGACGGCTTTTATCTCAAAAAAGTCGGTAGCGAATAGAGTAGTGATCAAGCAAACAAGGATACCCATAGAACTAATGAGCAATGGGTAGCACATTGCAGTGAAATCATGGGTGTTTCCGAAAGAGGAAATTGAAGCCACAACAAGAGCAGCACATGATGACTCAGCATATGAACCAAAAAGATCAGACCCCATTCCAGCAATATCTCCAACATTGTCACCGACATTGTCAGCAATCACCTGCAAAACAAAATTAAATCGTAAATACAAATCCATTTCTAAGTGGGTATTTGCAAACTCTTCTGCTTTTGGAGAAGCTAAAGTAGAAGAAGGAAAATAAGTTCAGAATCACTTTTATTAGAACAAAAAAAGTTTCACTAATTTAGAAAAATAAGTTAGAAGTTGAAGCCAAAAGTTGTTCCTTTAGTACTTCTAGTTTCTAGCATATTATTTCTGCTTAAAATAAGCACAGACTGGTTTCCAAACACCCCCCAAAGTGCAGAAAAAGCAAAAGAAGCACAAAGAGTGCTTTTTTTTTTCCAGAGTTTGCAAACACTCCCTAAGGTAGTGTTTAGGCAGTGTTTGCAAACCCTACTGATTTTGGTGAAGCTAAAATAGGAGTTGAAGTTATAAAAAGTTTTGAGTAGTAAAAGTGGAGAGTTTTTGAAACAAAGGCACTTTTTACTACTCTCAAAAGTCATTTATTTACAAAAATAACCTTGAAGCTAAGAGCTAGCCCCTTCGGTGCTCCTAGCTTATTTCTGCTTAAAATAAGCAGTAGCTGGTTTTTCAAATACTCCCAAAGCACTGGTGAAAAGGAAGCAAAAAGCAGAAAAGTGCTTTTCTGAAGAGTTCGAAAAGATGCTTACAGCAGGATTCCTGGGGTCATCTTCCGGGATGTTCCTTTCCACCTTTCCAACAAGATCGGCACCGACATCAGCAGCCTTGGTGTAAATTCCACCTCCAACTCTCCCAAACAAAGCCATGGAAGATCCCCCAAGACCATATCCAGTAATTGCCTCAAATAGACCTTCCCAGTCATCACCGTAGTAGATTTTGAACACATTGATGGTAATGTACAGAACCAAAAGGCCATTTGCAGCAAGGAGAAAACCCATAACTGCACCAGATCTAAATGCAACAATGAAAGCTTTTCCAACGCCCTTTCTTGCTTCCAATGTGGTCCTTGCATTTGCATAGGTTGCAATTTTCATCCCAAGGAAACCAGAAACGACTGAAGTGACAGCACCAAGCACGAAGGAGACTGTGCTGAAGGCAGCAGTTGCAAGAGCAGGCTTGCACAGCCTCTGCTTGTCATAAGTACAAGGCTGGCTCTTTGTGCTGAATCCCTCAACTGAACCCAGGAAGAGGAAGATGAGGATTGCAAAAGCAACCATGAAAATGCCCACATATTGGTATTCAGTGAACAAGAAAGAAGTCGCACCTGTTATGCAAGAAATAACATTCAGTTAATTGAGCTATACATAAACTACACATGAACCCAAATATTAGCAACAAATCTTGATTTATATACAAAACCACGTCAAAATCCAGACAGGCCACTATTTCACAATTACTATCCAAAGATCTCACATTTATACACAAATGGAATAAAGATTAGTTTACAAAAGAAACCATGTTATCCAATTGCAAGCAATGAATACACTGACAGCAGTACATTATCTCTTCGAGAGAGAGAAAGTATTATACAAAAAAGCTGCGCTGGAACGGAAACAGAAATAATAAAGACAATGAATGACATCACAGAGCACCAGTATCTCACGTGGTCCAGACATCAATACCATAAAAATAATTTTGTATACTAATTGCACGAAGAAAGGCCACTGACTTTTATTCACATAAGACAATGAGAAAACAACTCCCTAGTTATTCCTCCAACGATAAGCTGGCATTTCAATACGATTCTCTACAATCTTCCCAAGATCTGGGTAACAATAAAATAATGCATTTAAACAATAAGGCACTACCAGAGCATAAAGTTAAAAAGTCAGATCCGCATCAATTCCGACAACTCATGTATGCCTTCACTAGTCTAAACCGCAGTACACCAACCTAACACATATGAAACCCTAAACCCACCATCGCCGTCAAGATTCTCAAGAAAAGATCCACCGACACAACAAACAGAGTAGAAATTTTAAAAGAAGTCGGAAAATTGATATTTTTAAATCAAATAATTGAAAAAATTAACAAAAATATATGCAGAATAAGTTATTGAAGTTAACAGATATGGAAACCTCAAACCCTTCAAACAAACTTTCTGTTGGACATCAAATTTTGTTTATCCAAATTTCTGCGCA
The DNA here is from genome assembly GCA_958496215.1 of Verbena officinalis. Classification (NCBI taxonomy): domain Eukaryota; kingdom Viridiplantae; phylum Streptophyta; class Magnoliopsida; order Lamiales; family Verbenaceae; genus Verbena; species Verbena officinalis. The sequence goes on from OY292385.1 coordinate 8,809,928, forward strand.
ACATCGAAAAAGAACATTTATGGATGTAATTACCAGATTTACCTAGCAGTAAATTACTAATAATAACACTGACATAATAATTCATTTAGGTTCAGTTCAATATAGTGGGTGCACCTCTAAAACATTAAATAAACTAAAACCGGAAAAAAAAAAAAAAAAAAAAAGAAGAAGAAGAAACTCAAAATCCATTCTTTATAATCTCCTACACCTCAGCTCAGCTTATTCACCAGCTCCTCTAATCCAACTCACGGAGACCTGTTCCTTAAAGAAGCTCAATATTTTTTTTCTGAAAGGTTAGTCTTTCCTCCGCGTCTTTCGAATTTACCAACTCTCATCAGTAAAATCAAGCTCAAACCAACTAGAACACAAGCAGAAATGCACATACGCAATCACACAAACAAATACGTACACACATAACAAACACAAAAAAAATAAGGTAAAAATGAGATCTGGACGAGTTCTATATAGATCTGAAACAGTTCTGACCCTCGGAGATGGCGTTCTGGATCTCAGCGCACTTAACGACGACGTTCTGGTCGTTGATGCCGTCCTCCTCCTCTATCAAGTAGTCACTGTAGCCATTCTTCCCATTCTTAGCTGGCGACTCGCCACCGCGCTCCGCCGTCATCTTCACTTGCGACACAATGAACCACTGAACTAGCGAGAATATGATTCCGATGACCGCGCACACCGGAATCACGATCTCCGTCCCCAGATCTGGAAGCAACGCCATTTTTCACCGGAATCGTGAAAACGTAGCCGGAAACACACCGGCCGAAGGAAAACTAAATCAAAAGGAACAAAAAAAAGAAAAGAAAATGTAAAGAGGTAGAGTGAAAGAGTAGAGAAGGCGGAAACAGAGTCACGAATTTGAGGAGGTTTGGGCTTGGTGGGTGTGAGCATATTTATAGCATTTTAAAAAAGAAAATTCGATTAAAATTCCTAAGGATAAAGGGGTTATGTTAGTCTGCAAGAAGGTCCACCTTAACTAAATGTGTGGCCTTTTGGATATGTATTCATCTAGTTGTAAAAACAAATTTAATTAATTAATTGAGATTAGATCATTTGATTAACTACTTTGTAGATAAAATTTGCTATTTTTTATCATGATTGGAGTAAATATAGTATAGTTATTAAAATATCTCACGAGCCGACAAATAACAATAGTTATTTTCGAGTTTACTTCAAACTCAAATTCAAACTCAGAATAAATATTTTAAACTCGAACTGAAACTTTTATTGATTCAATTCGTTAGACTGGCGAACTCGATCGATTGGTTGGCATTCCTAGTTGAGGAATTCAACATATTAAGGATAAACTATCTAATGTTCTCCACTTTGCTTCTGATTTTGTTCTTGCGGATTTAAGTTAAGTTATAATACCCCTCTTTGAGGGGTCTTTTAGTCAAAAATTTATCTTTAAATGAAATATTTTCACATAGTATTAATATCAATTAAAGTTTAAGTCCAATTGAAGTTGTTTGACAATCAATTTTAAGATCCAACTATTAGTTCAAATGCCATTAAAATTCAATTAACACACTATCTTTAGCTCTTCTTATACTTGTTTGTTGCAATGTCTAATTTACTTAGTTGGTCACTAGATCTATATGTTTAAAATATCACTACTAAGTTTTTGTTTTTTTAATATTAATTGATGCCTAGTGGTTGGCACACTTGCAAATTATAAAATTGTATAGATGAAATTTTATTTATTTTCCTATAATAAAGTAAAAATATATCATGTTTAGCTTCTTATATGGATAAGTTGTGCATCTTGTGGTTAATTAAGAAGTTAATAAAATTTAATTGACCACAAATTGGTCGTTATTTAAGTTAGGAGATGTGTAAATTGGGGAAATATAAATTAAATTAGAAAAAATAATAGAGCGTAATTTCCACGCATTGACGTACGCATGAACCATAAGTTGGGTGCTCGGCCTTATCCTTATTCCTTGCCAGTCGCCACGTTGGAGTGTTTACAAAACCTAGGGTTTTAGAAATTAAAGTATAAATTAAAATTAGCAAAAAGTGTAATAGTAGTATAAATATTTTTTTTGAATAATAGTTTTTTAAAAAATAGTGTCACAAACATGTCATTAGTGTAACAACTTTCTAACTTATTTCGGCATAAATAAATTTAACTAAGGTATGGGGTATTTAGAAACCCAAATTACTCTTCCAAACAACATTTTTTTTAAGAATTTGCAAATTCTCTCATTGTATTGTATTGGTCATCTCACACTTTTGGTAACTCTCTTTTTTATTTTGGTAATTTCATTATTTCTTTCCTTTTTTGTACCTTATATATAATAATTATCTTTTGCTTTATCAATTATTCTCGTTTCGGACAATATAGCAAAATGATGCATGTTATCTTGACTTTTTTCCCATAATTATTACTACAAAGTACAAAAGAAATAATATTATTTTCATGTTGATCACTTTAAGATTTTTGAGAGAAAGATGATTTAAAGTAAAGTTATTCCTTTAAATCATATACAAATAATGAAGTGAACGAAAAATACTCAAATTTTATAGGTAGTACATTTGCCAATTAAATCAGTCGAACGCTATCAAGAAAATCTAAAAATTCGTTTTATATATTTAAAGGCACTTGAATCTATAATAGAATAGAGAGAGTAGGGTGAAAGAATTATCGAAATTAATTCATTGTAGAGTTTTATTGAACTTTTATTAAGTTGAGCGACCTTTTATACTAATTCAACTTTATTAATTTACATTTAAGATTTTATAGAGCTTTTAAGACTATACAAACTAAAAATACCAACGAAAAATCAGCCAATCATCGAACTAAATTTAGAGTTTCTAATATTGGAATTCATCAATTCATTATGAAAAGGAGTCTTTGTTTCTGGGTTATTCGAACTCCGAAGAACAAAAATAAGATGAAAAATCTTCAAGAAACTCCGATCGGTAACTGAAATGACGAACATGTTAGGTTTAATATCTTAATCTTTACGAAACTTTTGTAATGCCAACTAATAAATAGTGCCATAACTATAGTAATAGGAGGCCCCACTAATTAGTAATTACTAAATACGTTCTAATTTAGGCAAACTTAACACGACTAATCAACCTTTTATTAATTAATTATAAATAATTGTGACCATGAGTAATACGTTATTTAATATTTTAAGAACCGATTATCCAAACGAGTCACAACGTAGGTGGAAGCATTAATAACACTTGGTCCAACTTTGTTCCTTCACACCATAACAACACCGTCAACTGTTTTATAGTATTTTATTTGTGTCGTGTAAAATATAAATAGCTTGTATTGGTAGGCTGATTATTAAATCAGGAGGACGTGGTTGAGTGGTTTGGAATTCGTTCATTCCTAATTGAATATCAGGTATTCGAATCCTAGTTTTGGATACAAAATAATTTTAAAACTCCTGACCAATTTGGAGTGTCTATAATTCCGTAAAGAGATTAGTCACCGCTGTCGCCGGTGGATGTCAAGAAAGCTGATTATTATATTAAATAATTAAATACATGTACAACTACCATCTTAGGTTTACAAGTTAGATCGTGCTCGAGCTCTCAAGTCTCAACAACCCCTTTTAGAAAGTTAGACACTAACATATAAAATTCATAATTAATTAATAATTACAGTTTGCACCCCTCATGAGTTAATTGAAATTCTAAGATATCCATCCTTTAAAATATGTAATTATCAGTCTCTCTCTAAAATCGGTTCGGACCCGGTCCAAATAGCTGTAAAGTTTCATAATTGTTCCTCGGGTTTCATTTTTAGTGATTACATACACCTCCCCTCCCAGCTTAAAAAATTACAAAGGACATCGGTTGTAAATTGTAATTATGTATTTTGGACCGGGTATCTGGTAATTTTGACAAATTTAGATTATACAAGGGTAATTTTGTAATTTGAGTCTTTTACCCACGTCATCGCGGGGACAAAGTGGTATCCAAAAACGAAATTTGTGTGAACACATCGTCATTTACACATAATAACCAATGAATATATTAACCTATATTTCACGGACACGACACGACACGGATACGGCGACACAGATTTTTTAAAAATTTTAGGACACGACACGACTAACTAATATAAATTTTAATAAATTTATAATGTTCATATATAATATATGTACAAATATTAATTAAAAAATAAATTTATCACAATATAATATAATTATTAGTAAAATTTAAATATACGAATTGATTATTATGTTAAAAGAATATTATAATATTGTGAGAATCAATTAAAAATGATGAAAAAATAAATTTAAATTAATTTAATACACCGTTTCATTCATTTATAATTTTTTATTTTTTTCAAATAAATTTTGACCTTTTTAAATAAAAAAATAAAAAAAATTGAGTTTGCCGTGTCGGATACTTCCCTCAGCCGTGTCCGACACTGTGCCCTAAATTTTTTTATTTTTTTTTCGGACACTTTTTGCCGTGTCCGACACGTGTCCTGCACGGCAAATTTTTTGCCGTGTCCGTGCTTTGCAGATATTAACCATCAAACCTCTGTCTTAGTGGTTTGCAATAGCATATTGAGGCTGCGATTCAACGGTAAAAAAATAAATCTATAATTTACGAATACTTCTAAAAATTTTACTATTTTGTATCTATTGTGTCCGTATTGTGGTGTCCGTATATCACAACCAACAACGCAAATATATATTTCAAAAATATCGAGCGTATTTCTAATAGTTACCATACTATGCTTAAATCAATATTCTTGGTCTTGCATAATAGACTGTTTAAAAAGAAGTTGACATCAAGAAGGAAGAATTATAAGGGTTAATTACATCCGGATCCCCTTTAAATAGTGAAACTACAAACTATAAAATTACAAAGACACACAAAATCGACCATAGGTCTTACTCTTACCTAAATTGGTGAGAAATTCTAAATATGCCCCTCTATATTATTTTGCAAAAGAAATAAAATACAAGAAGAGAATATTAATAAGTTTTTTAGGGTTAGTTTCCTCCTTGACACTTTTACCAAATTACAAAAAACTCCACGGGTTGGGTTGGGTGAGTTGGGCAAGTGGGTATCTTGTAATTTTCACTAAAAAAAGAGTACAAAGTATGATTTTCTTATTTCTAAGGGGTCCAGATGTAATTTAGACCATGTTGGATCCAGGCATTGATTAAAAAGGTGAGCTGGTTTTGGATCTCCAGTATTTTATTTTTGTATTGAATGGCGTGCAATCTTTTTCCCATAGGATAATACTTGTTTTTGTTCTGCTCTTAGATCTTATCCCTCCAAACATTTCCAAATTTTTGCCGAATCTGAAGTTCTGAACTTCCATGGTGCCATTTTTAAAAAAACTTTCTTACTTCTTCCTATTATTTGTTCTTGAGTTTTTCCCCAATCAGATCTGCCCATTTCTTCATAATTATATGGATGGTGACAGACTGATTTAAACTTTTTTTAAAAAGAAATTTATGTATCAATCATTCTTTTTGGTACAATATATCCATTCATTTGTCGCCTAACTAATATTTAGCAGGGTTAATTATATATATTTTTAGATGGAAATCACCGAGCGTTAAAGAGTTTTTATCGAGGATCCCACTTCATATTATAATTATTGAAACTAAATACTAATAAATCTATCACTGGAGATTTGGTGAAAGATTGTGGTATTTTGATGAGGAAAACGAAAAGAGTTGATACTCAAAAAGTTGTGGCTTTTCACAAAATGATAGAAAATTTTTCGTGTGTTATAAATAGACCATAAAGTTAATTATTTCAGTCATTCATATACAAGATCTATAAGTTGGAGAACAATCTCACTCATCAAATGTCTTGCATGCATTATAGAGTCGAAAAACATAGTTACGCATACAGAAGTATTAAAATTTTGCATCAAATTTGTTTTTTTAGGAGAGTAAAAAATACTTAGAATTCGCTTACGTGATCATTATATCTTGGGAGATGATTGCTATTGAAACTATGAGAACCAGTGCAGTACAATTTTGTCTTAAGGACAAAATATCAAACACTTACCTCGATCAATTCATTAAATTTTTGAATAATTATTAAATCATACCCTATTTTACACAAAGTATCCATGATTTGAATCCATACACTTTTTTTTTATATCTTAAGATGGGCATTTAAATCTTTGTCCATCCTCACCTTATGGAAGTTAATAAAATGAAAAATGGGTTCCAACCTATTTGTCCTTCGACAGCCATAATTGACAGATAAAATCTCATTATCATTCAATTATCTATAGTATTTTAATATCATTCATTTTGATTTTGCCGTTTGAGCAACATATTCTACTTGCAATAATCAATAGGCAGACAAAATAATAAAGTTCGTAAATGATGGCTCACTCTTCCAAGCATTTTTTTTATATTGTTTTCATAAATACTTTGATTGGAACTACTACTATTTTTCCATCCCATTTTTTTCCAGTCCAAAACTATAGAAGTCCAATTAAGTATCATAATATTATATTATTTTGCAAGGTATGTAGTTTAGCGATTCGGTACTATGCTATTTTAATCAGAGTTTTGAATTCATGTTTTTTAGGAGTGCAATTGATAGAGAGCTTTTAACATTTTAGTGATCAAACCCCACTTAATCCATATAAATGAGTTTAAGACAAAAGAATATCTTGAAAGTTTTTTTGTCAAACCAATTGTTTGATAATTATATCCCAACAACCTCTTAATCAAAAGTGCTTTTATACCCGAATGAGTATAAAATGTGGGAAGTCCTATCAACTTTTGATATCCATTTAATTTCAATCCAAAATTCATCGTCATTGGCACACCATCAAATCAAAGCTAGTACTTTTAAATAGAGATAAAACCAAATACTATTTAAAATCAAGATTAGAGATGTTTCACACCAAATTCAAGCAACCACGTTGCCTTCTAATGTTCATCTCATTAAAGGAAAACTTTTTTCCATGATTTAGGTGTGTAAAAAAAAAGAATCACTTTTGAAGAAGTTAGAAATCTAGAGATAAACGGGAAAAGCAGTAAAAGTTGTGACTATGAGTGCTGCTGCTTCTGCAAATTATCACTAAGAGTCCATTTGGATTGATGGATTTGAATTTGGAGGAGAATTTCAAATGAGTAGATTTGAAATACATTTGATTTCAAATTTATGAACTTTAATTCATTTGTTTGGATACACACAATATTTTGAGAATAAATTTCAAATCTTTTCATCCAATTTTATATTTATTATTTTAAGATTCATAAAGAAAAGTTTATTGTAATATATTTAATTTTATGTTGTATATAAGTATATATATATAGATAGAAGAGAACAAAATTAGAGAGATTGAGGAGAGAGAGAATGATGAGAGAAAACGAGGAGAGAGAAAACTAAGAGAGAGAGAAAGCTAGGAGAGAGAGAGAGAGAGAGAAAATGGGGAGAGAAAAAAAGGAGAGAGAGTGAAGAGAGAGAAAAAATAATAGTATGAAAACAATAAAAATTAAAAACTAGTAGAGAAAAATTAAAAATAAAAATTATGAAGAGAAAAAGTGAGTAGAGAAAAAAAAAACATGAATTTGCTTGAATTGAGTGAATAGGGTGGATTTGAAATGATTAAGGAATCTCAAATCCATTAAAAAAATAGGTTTGAAATCCATTAGGATTATGAGTGAATTTCAATTCCATTAATTTATAATTTTTGCCAAATAAATAAAATAAATTTGGACAATGAAATTGAAATTCATAATCTCAATTCCCTCCATCCAAATAGCCTCTAAGCGATTCTTAAATTTGTGGGATGTGGTGTAAGGTGAAACACTTTCTGGCTTTTCTTCTTCTTGAATATTCCCTTATACAAATTTAATGGGGCCATTTCAAGCCCAATTCTTGTCAATAAGCCACTTCAACCGATTAGTGCGGATAAGAGTAGCCCATTATAAGCCCAATTAATTATGATTGGCTATAAAATGATGAATATCCAAATATCCAATTCTTTTGTCCATACAACGCAGGGCAAATCAGGTCCGGTATTCTGGAGTTTGGTGTAATTACAAATCAATACATAATTTTTGAGAAATTATTATATAGTCCATGTAGTTTTTGATAATGTGTACGTATTATGAAAATACTCCCAACCTAGAGTTTCAAATGTTGGTTGTTTGAGGTATTTTCGGATAATTTATATATTTATTAAAACTTTAGAATTAATATGATGATTTTTTAAATAAAACGATCGATTTATAAAAACACCAAAATTGGATGGCCCATTCATGAAAATGACAAGCAGTTGCAGTTTCTACAATAATGTTGACATAAGGATAATATAAAATGTATGAGAGAGAGAGAGAGAGAGATTTACCATATATCTTGGGTCAACTACCAAGTCTTTAAGGCGCTTTCCTTTTCCTTCAAGCAAAACATCAATTATAGCATATTTATATACAATTTTAAAGTTGGAAATTAACTTTTCCAAATATCATTTATGTACATAAAACATCTTTATAGACATGGACATTTTTTAATAAATCAAGAAGAAAAAAAGAAAGAAGTACTCACAATTAAGAAAGGTTTAAGGTTAAAATCCTAATTTGTATACATAACAATTGGATCGAGAGAATCGTTTATAGACTTCAGTTGGACATTTGCAATACTCGAGCCTTGCAATATTCGAATTCGAAAAAAAAAATGGCACTTATGTACATACATTTCACTCCCATAAATTATGATACTATAAAAAATAAGACATTCTTTAAAATTTGCCACTATTAATGGAATATTTTTTAAATATATCTAAAATGTAATTAGAGCAGAGTATAACTTAAAATAGGTGTGGGTTGCACGAGAATTCCGTGCACCCTTTTCAGAAAGTTACAGCCTACAGGATAGCATCAATAGCTGTCCATGTGTAGTAAATTAATTATTTACTGATAAAGTTGGCAAACTTTTGTATCTTGGTCAATTACTTTTATTATGTAGATTTGGAATTATGTATGTATATCGACTTTAGCATAACTAAATTATTGAAATTTTCAAAGATTAATTTCAGTATATATATTGCAGAAAAGGACACCTCCTAGGTATATTTTTCTTATATTTTGAACTTTTGACCGAACAAGCTTTTGAAAATTGGACTCACAGGCCTCTTGTGGCTCCACTAAATGTGGTTTCATTAATAATTTTGATTCTTTTTAGTATATATGAGGGATGAGTTTGAGTTCAAGTCAAATGATTCAAGCACAAGCTCAACGAGCCTAAAGAAATAGAGGTCAAGTTAGGTTAGAGATTATGTTCGAGCTCGGCTCATTTGGTGTGAGTTTATGAGTAAATATGAATTCGATTTTCATAAATTTAAATACTTTAAGTAAAGACTAGAATTCGAATTCATGCTCGATTTGAAGTTGAATTTGACTCGTAAGATTCACGAAAGGGTTCATTCTGTTTTGGAGGAAAAGAAAATTGAATTTAAACGTCAATTTTATGTTGTCTAAGCAATTTCGTAGAAAAATGAAAAACAACTAATTCAATCAAATTGTATCATTTAATAATCCTTATCCAGAACTAACTAATATAACAATAAAATCTCATCCAATCTAAATTTCAAACTTAATCATTTAAAAAAAGAATATCAAATTCTAATAAATAGAGAGATTCCAAGCTGCAAAATGCCTTTATCCTAAGATACATCATGCCAAAATTACCAAAAAAATAAGATAAAAAAGATATATTTATTTGGATAATCCTTTCATATCTGGTCATCATACCCAAGAAGCCCACATTCATCAACTTTTCCAACGCTTTTATTGACTTTTAAATCTCACTCCCACACCCAGAACAACTATATAGTTGTGCTCTGTTTTCATTAGAAGGCAAAAATTGAACAAAAATGTCAGGGGAAGAAGTGTTCATTGGTTCCATAGATCAAGGCACAACCAGTACGAGATTCATCATATATGATCGCTCCGCAAAGCCCGTTGGATCTCACCAAGTCGAGTTCACTCAATTCTATCCACAATCAGGGTAAAAACAGTCCTATTTTTTTATGTAAAGATTCAGTCTTTATTGGATTTTCGTTGTTTTTCAATGTAAAGATTGAGTCTTTTTTGTGGGTTTGTCACTCTGTGATCGCGTTTTGTTTTTGAATGATTTTTTGGTAGATGGGTGGAGCATGATCCGATGGAGATTCTTGAGAGTGTGAGAATGTGTATTGCGAAGGCTGTTGATAAGGCTACTGCTGCAGGTCATAACGTTGACAGTGGATTGAAAGCCATTGGCTTGACCAATCAGAGAGAAACCACTGTTGTTTGGAGCAAATCCACTGGTCAACCTCTTCACAATGCTATTGTTTGGATGGATGTTCGTACCAGTTCAATTTGCAGGTGCTTCTCTCTCTCTCTCTCTATATATATATATATATGTGTGTGTGTGTGTGTGTGTGTGTGTCCTTTTGTTGAATTGAGAATATCTGAATTGGGTTCTGAATATTATTGGAGATTTGGTGAACTTAGCTATAATCAAGTCTAACTGTGATATGGTTCTTGGATTTGGCTGTACTAATTAGAGTTCATCAATGATCATTTATAGGTAGCTCCATTCTGAAACCTTGCAAAACCCTTTTTCATCATGATTTGCCAAACCGCGGATTGTTTCTCATAATTTTTAAGGTTTAAGGGTGTTTTCAGGGGTTATTTGTAATTGACCCTTAAAACTTTTCATGTTTTCTCTCTGCGATGTCTTAACTTCAATCAAATATGATTCCCATGGTTGACATCCTACTTTTCCCAATTCAGAAAACTGGAAAAAGAGTTATCTGGTGGAAGAACTCATTTCGTCGAGGCATGCGGTTTGCCAATAAGCACATATTTTAGTGCACTAAAGCTCTTATGGCTGTTGGAAAACGTGGAAAAAGTAAAAGAATCTGTTAAAAAAGGCGATGCTCTATTTGGAACCATTGACACATGGTTGATTTGGAACTTAACAGGCGGGAAGGAAAACGGCTTACACATCACAGACGTCTCAAACGCTTCAAGAACCATGTTGATGAACCTCAAAACCCTAGAATGGGACAAAACCATCTTAGACACTCTAAAAATCCCTCAAGAAATCCTCCCCAAAATAGTCAGTAATTCCGAAATCGTAGGAAACATCGCAAAAGGATGGCCTATAATGGGAGTTCCCATAGCCGGTTGTCTAGGCGACCAACATGCAGCAATGGTGGGTCAAGTGTGTAAAAAAGGAGAAGCTAAAAGCACTTATGGGACTGGAGCTTTTATACTCCTCAACACGGGGGACGAAATTGTCAAATCAAATCACGGCTTGTTAACCACTTTGGCTTATAAACTCGGTCCGAAAGCTCCGACCAATTACGCTTTGGAGGGCTCGATTGCAATAGCCGGTGCAGCTGTCCAATGGCTGAGGGACAGTCTTGGAATTATAAAAAGTGCTTCTGAGATTGAGGAATTGGCTTTGAAAGTCGATTCCAGTGGTGGGGTTTATTTCGTGCCGGCTTTTAACGGACTTTTTGCCCCGTGGTGGAGGGATGATGCTAGAGGAGTTTGTATAGGTATAACGAGGTTTACGAATAAGTCCCATATTGCTAGGGCTGTTCTCGAGAGCATGTGTTTTCAGGTGAAGGATGTTTTGGATTCGATGCATAAGGATGCAGGAGAGAAAGGCGAGGTTAAGAATGAAAAGGGGGAGTTTTTACTTAGGGTCGATGGTGGCGCGACCATTAATAATTTATTGATGCAAATTCAGGTATGGCTTTCTTGTTTTAATTTACATATAATTACGAAAACCCCCCTGAAGTTTGTTTGTTTTACGCAAAAACACACTGAACCTTGAAAGTTACGAATCCCTCCCGAGTCAACGATTTTCCATTAGTTTTATCTAACCTCGGGGTACTTTTCATAATATTTCAAGGTTTCAGGGTGTTTTTTCATAAACCTCGTAAACCTCAGGGGTATTCGTAATGGATCATTTATTTATATATGCTGTTAGTAGTTTCTTGATTGTCTGTATGGTGCTATAATTAATCCTATAAGTTTTATACGTTATAGGCTTATACCGTTGCCTTTTATATTATGTAAAAGATTTAGGATAATTATAATAACACCCCCCGAGATTTGAACAAAATACAGAAAATTTACCCTGAGGATTTGGTAATTACAAGAACAACCTTCGTGGGAGAATTGAACTTACAGTCATTAGATTCTTTAAAGCTAACATCATCACAAAAATGATCACCCCCTAAACTAAAATTTCCGTCTCTGGTCGTACCTGGGAGCATTGCTTTTGCTTTCATTCATCGACTATATAATCTTAGTGAGCATAGTTATATAATAGATAGGAATAAGTACGAAAAGTCCTGAGGTTTGCGTAACCCTGAAACCTTACAAAAAACACCCCGAGTCAACTATTATCAACGATTTTCGAAATTTTCAAGGTTTCAAGGTATTTTTCATTAACGTCATAAACCACAGGGTGTTTTCGTAATTAACCCTAATAGATACATATGTATATCTCCCTGTCAATAAGAGGCTCGTATTGACCAAAATTGCGTGTTTGCCCTTTTGCAGGCGGATGTGTTGGGAAATCCGGTAGTAAGACCATCTGATATTGAGACAACAGCACTTGGAGCAGCCTATGCTGCTGGAATAGCTGTTGGTGTTTGGGAAGAAAATCACTTATTTTCCTCCGAGGAAAAGTTGGAGAAAGTCTACACTACTTTTCAGCCCGTTATAAACGAAGAACTGAGAAAGAAGAAGTTCGAATCGTGGTGCAAAGCTGTTAGCAGGACTTTCGACTTAGCTGATCTAGCTCTTTGATTTGGAACTGTTCCAATGCTGCAAATACTTTCGGTTTCTTACAGTTAATCCTAGGTTCATTCGACAAATGTAATAAAACTTTCTAGTTGTGTTTCGATCCGTCTTCTTTGTTTCTTGCTATTCGCTTGACAGTTGGGGAAAGAAAAGGGGAGAAAGAACAACTTAGAATGTGTGAATAGGAATAATGTTTTCTTTCTTCAATTGATGCAATCTTGATATATACCGTATCTTTTACTTGACATAGTTCTAGCTCGGATCAGGTTCGCTCAACTCAGTGTAAAACTCGTAATACCAAAAAAATTGAAAGAACACGTAAAACGCTTTATTCAATGATATGTTGAGTTTGATCGAATCAGGGTTCGGGCTGTAATTTGAATTTTCGATATGTATATAGTATTTTATTTATATAATGGGTTCGGGTATGGGCCGGTAAGTTTTATTAATGGGTCTGGATTCGGGCCTCCATGAACTTTGGCCCAAGGAAAGGTACAAGCTTCCTTAATTACAATATAATTTGATTTTTCATACAATTAGCCCTCTAAGACACCTTTTTTTTTTAATAAGTGGGGTTTTCGACGAGGACCCTCTCTTTTATTAGTCGCATACGAATATTTTCTCTTTTCACACCATAACTGATAAATCTATGATTAAAAAATTGGGTAATTTGTCAAATACTATGGTGATTTATATTTATTTAATTTTAAATTTCTTTTCTAGTGCACAACATAATATTTTGCTTTATCCTTGTAATTAAGTCAATAACCGACTTAATTAGAGTCCATTTTGACGGCAATAATATAATCGCAAATACTTACTATGTTTTCTTAGTCACAGAGTAGAAGTCATTCCGCAGACAACATGAAAGCTTCAATCAATTCAATTAGTTATAATCAAGTAGTTGGTTTGGTAAATAAACATGTTTAGTGGGATGTCCCTAATAATTAACTAATTACCCAAAAGAAAATACATAAAAACCTGTCGTCCGCACCAACAACTTAGAATGATTGAGTGTCGTTCTTTGGCATCGTCATTGGTTTTCTACTCCATTTTTTTCGAGTTTTGAGTAACGTAAAAACTCAATTAAAGACGATCTTTCTAACTCGATTACTCTATGTATAAGTAAGAGTTTGAACCATGTAGACTTGGACACACAACGTTAACTAGTATTCATTTAATTTACAAACACCACACCAAGAAAATAAAATTCTTTTTTCTTTCTTTTGTCAAAGTTCAATCCCATCACGCAATGTAAGTAGGTGAAGTATCATTGATCTGATCTGGGGAGAGTGAAAACTGTCCATCTGTTTTCCACCAAAAATTCAGTGCAACAAAACAAAATGATACACTGTAGTCTGTAGTCTGTAAGTCCACTCCCTTTTCCCCGTTTCAACGCCCCTGTTGAACCCAACCCCCCCGTCTCTCTTCATTCCCTTTTTTTCAACCATAACATAAGACGATGTTGGAAATTGTGGAATCTTGATTACATTGCTTTTTGAATGTCATAACTCATAAGTTGGTGGATTCAGTGGGATGTTATTGTCGGTACATTTACATTAACATTACATAGAAATCTGAAACAAGTTTTTAGAATTACCTAACTGAACTAGGTTTTGAAGCTAATGGAAAAATTTACCCTGCTAATAGTGAATTTCAGGGGAGTAATTAGTAATTTCTGAAACTTCAAGAGTTTCTGTATTTTGAATTCAATTACAGGGCCGTTGGCAATTATTTTTTTTATTCTACTCTATCTTTTTATGAAGTCGAATATTGCAGAGACCTAATTGAAAACGATATTTTCAATCCAACTCATTTACGTAGATGTTGCTCATTTACAAAACTAAAATTTGAATTCTAATCATTCGTTAAGAAATCTAGTGCGTCATCTAGGCAACGAATATTTAATAATGTTAAAAGTAGATTGAAAAAAGATATAAAAAAAATCATTTAGATAAGATATTGTGATGTCCCAATGTCGCAATCCAAGACGAATTTAAAGACCAAATTAAAGTCATTTTCTTGTAAAGACTTGCTTGTCATTTAACTTCAAAGGAATGCAACTTATGCACAAGTCCTTTTCATTGCTATATTTCCTTTTCCCTCCCCCACATGGCATGTAAGTCAACAATCTTGTCATAACAAAATAAATAAATATATAAATGCTTTTCAAAATAGCAAAATAAATACAATTTATAGCAAATGTCTTGACTTCTAATAAACTTTTTGGACCAAGCAAGACTTCATTCACATCAATGAAATGATATAGCTCATAAAGGGCATCCAAGGGATATTTCCTATGGCTACATAATTATTTTTTTTGTGATTTTATTTCTTTTATTTAAGGAAATAACAATATTTTTTTATGGTTAGGGTAAGACAACTATATATATACCATCCAAAAAGGAATAATTACACGTACATCCCCACAACTTAGGAATAAATACAACAACACCCCATCGACTATTGGAATTACAGATATATCCTCTAATTCTAACGAAAATCTAAAAAACTTAACTGAAAATTATAAAATGACTAAATTACACATAACATTTTTGTTACAGTGTTTATTATACATAAAATAAACGAAGTGATTAAGTTGTTGTCCAGTTAATACAATGTTAGCATCTACTTGGAAACAAGAAAATGACTAGCAGCATAACCTGAGTGTTAGACAGAACCATTATGAAGGAAGTGTCTCTGTATTTCCAATAATACAGAGGGTCTTGCTGGATTTTCCCCTAAGTCGAGGGATATAAATGTAATTATCCCTATTATAATTTTGACCATATTTGACATAAGATTAATATAGTTATGGTTAATACACAAAATGATAAAAGTTATAGTATATATTTAAAATAGATTTTAAAAAATTCATTTTCTTGCATAAGTACATGCTTGCTTCTAAAAAAACTTTGGTCCCTGGAATTTACCTCCTTTTAAAGTGGTCCAATTCTATTAAATTTAATCTTATCTTTACCCATATCACATTCTTGCTTGCTGAATTAAAACTTGAGAAGATTTCCATATTAAAATGCAGAAGCTGCAGATAATCAGATAGCCCTCACGAATCAACAATTACTAAAAATAGATTCTCATTCCATTATACATAAAATTAAGCTATAAGCTAAAAGCTGATTAATAATGAGTAACATTTACTTCAATAGCTACAGGTAATTATTACATATATTACATAAAAATTCATGATGATGAATGATAAATATTATCTCTTGGTGAAGTAAGTGGAAACAAAGGTAATAGCTCCGGCGGGTCGGATCCTCTCGGAGTGCTTAACGGGCTCGGGTGCAAATAAAAACCCTTCTCAGCAATGACCCTCTCTTCCATTTCCTCCATAGGTGACCTCGGTATTGTCGGACTCCCACGCGCCGCCGCCAGATATTCAAACGGCGACACTGGTGAAGCCATAACCATAGAATGTAACGCGGAGGCGCTGCCGTTGTTTAGCTTGATCTCGAGTTTTCTCGAGGTTTGCCGTCGCTCGTGGAGCTTGAAGGCTGGTCTCCGGGGTCCCATATCGCCGGAGTTCTGTTTTCCGGCGGGGGCTGCGCCCGTTAGTTTTTGGACGACGGCCCGGAATGTTGACGGGTCGGCCTGGACGAAGGTGGTGTTGTGAGCTGAATTCGGGTCGAGTCCATGTGGGAATGCGGGTCGAAATGACGGGTTGGAAGAATCGTTGAGAGAAGAAGATGAAGAAGCCATTAATGGAGTCTGATGTGAGAGAAAGTAATAATGAACAGAAGAAAGATGAAAAAGGGCGACGAAAGAGAGGCTTTTTATATTCACCACACTACCGAGTTTAGCACACAATACAAAATAAAAATAATAGAACACATACGTGAAAACTAAAACTAAAAATATAATTTATTCAAGTATTTAAATTTAGGTTTTGTAACAATTGTATCGATTTTTCATTAGATTCTCTTATGAAAAAATTGGTTTTTGCAAAATTTAGAGCTTTGAATGTATAAATGGAGAGATCCAAGCTTATTAATGCATGCACAAATAATATATTTTATAAAAGTTTGTCACTTAATTCGCAAAAGAAAACTCTCTTCTTCCACGGATGGTTAAGAAAGCTATGATGCACGGATACCGTATCCGACACCGTATTGAATGGTTAATTTTATTATAGTATATTGCGTCGTATTCGATACCGTATCGAACATCGTGTCCGTATTCGTGTTTATAAAAGAAAAGTGTTCCATATGGGGCAAGTTTCATTTTCTTGCGTGATCTATAAAACTTTCCTCAATTTTGCTTTAATTTTCACAATTAAGTCATAATAGTTGCTTTCAATTCCAATATCATGTTGTTTAAGTTTAAGCTTCTTTGATTGTGATATTCCGGTTTGAATGTGCAGTAAAGAAAGATTTTGGGGTTTTTAAGTCATAAAGCGTGCTAAATAAAAAATCTAAATTGAAGTCGCATATCCACATTATTTCTCAAAAGGTTTTTTCAATGTGTTCAAACTAACTGGCTACTTGACGACCTCTTTCTCCCTTGTCAAAAGTGAAAACAGGGGTCATAATGATTTTCATGCACTAAACCTTAAGTTTGAGCTAATTACAATTTAGTCCATCTGTTATTTAGAAATTACAAAGAACACCCTAAAATGGATGAAAAATTTATCTACTTTGTTCCCCGAAGAAGAAATTTGGCAATAAATGATGACAATAACTCCTGCAGGAGACTCGTGAATACGTGATTCATGATTACATTACATATAATTCGAATTAAACATGAAAAAATTGTCAAAGGCAACATAAGCAAAACACAGAGAAAAGTTACAAAAATAATATAATAAGAATATTCTTATTAGATAATATAATGAACAAAGAATACTTACTTCTATTCCTATATTTAAAAAGAAAAAAAGAAAAACAATAAGACATCTACAAAAATGAATATCCAGAAGAAAGAAAAAATCAGAACTCAGTTTTAACAATTGCACCAAAACTTTCTGATGAAATCCCAAATGAAATACCTGAAGAAGAAGAAGTAGAAGAATACGACTCATGTTGAAGCCAATCTTTTGCACAGATTAATGCCTGATTTATTTTAGGCGTCAACAAACTTCTCTCTCTATCAAGCTTTCTCTCTCCGGTATCAAACACGGATTCTGAAGAAAGTGTCGAAAGCGGAATCGACAAAACATCCGACGCCAATTTCGACAAAGTCGGATATTTTGTTCTGTTCACTCTCCACCATCCCAGTACATCAAAATCTTGCACACGAGGCAAAAGTGATTCTTCCAAATACTGATCTAATTCAGATTTCATGTGTTGCCCTCCCATAATATCAGAAATATAAACATCAAAATCTGAAAAGTTATCACCGTTTGTAAGAAGAGCATCTTCTTGAGTCAAAACCTCGGGTTTCAACAAAGGGTCATTGCCATCATCTATAAAAGTTGGTGGAGGAAGAGATTGAACTACATACTCGAGATAAAGCTCGTGCAGACCCTCATCAACAATCTTGATCCACGTGTCAGCTTCTTCACCGTAGATTCTCGAAAAGCTGAATTCCACAAGCTTCATTTTAAACCTCGGGTCCATTACAACAGCAACAGCTAATACTAAATTACAATCGTCCCAATATTTGGTGAACTTTTCGTGCAACGGTCTAGTCAAGCTACTAACAAAGAAATCTTGGCTCACAGAAGCATGCATTAATTCGCGATGAATTTTGCACACGTCTTCGAAGAACAAGTTTGTTGTGGGGTAGACAGGTGTCGTTAATATACTGGCTGCATCGTGGAAAAGTTTCAAGTAAGAACATAAAGTTTCCACCTGTCGCCATTCTTCCATTGATATTGTTAGCCTGTAATCTGGATCAGAAGTGTCTAAACATGAAAAAACTTCTTTAAGTTCAGAAGCAGAAATCAGCATTTGATAAGTCGTGTTCCATTTCGACAAATCATCAATGGTTAGGGTTTTCGTGCTGGGAACTTGAAGCTGTTCTTTCAATTTGGTGAATCTATATTCATTTGCTTCTGAAGTTTTGACATACTTTACACCGAGGCGAACTTTCTCAATTGTTTCCGCCATAGAACCTATAGAATCTTGTGCAAGGCTTCTCAAAATACGAGCAAAGCAGCTTTTAATTAAAAGCTGACCGTTAAGAACGAGGGAGTTTTGTATTGACATTAAATTTCTTATATTTTCTCTCGGTTTTTCATTGGCATAAGAAAGATCGAGAGTGACTGTAAAAAGCATATCCTCGAAGCTCCAATCAGTTAGACAAGCAGCAATAGCATGACTGAAAGCTGTATCTGAATCAGGAAACTGTACTGTGATAAAATTCAACACTCTCTTCTGCAATTTCCAATCTTGATCGACAAAATGGCCCGTTAGAAGAACATAACCCAAGCTTTGACTTGACGTCCACAAGTCAACCGTAAGGCTGAGACGCCCTGGAATTTCATTTAAAACTTCCAGAAGCTTCTGCTTTTCTCTAAAGTAAATTCCCATGATTTGCTCTTGCACAGAGCTGACACTGGTATTACTAAACTGTGGCTGAAGTGCTCTCACAAAATCATTAAATCCAGAATCTTCGACCATGTGAAGCGGATAATCATGCTGGATTATCATTTTTGCAAGCTCGTTGCCACAATTATCACCATCATTATAGATGTTTGTTAACCCATTGCTGGCTCGATAACGCTTTCTTGGTAAATTACCGTTTGCAGACATGTTAGCTCTTGGAGCTGATGAATATGGACTATTTAATTGGTCTTTGTCCTGATTGTGTCGGTTGACGGGACAGATTCCCAAAGCAATATGTCGTTTTAGGTGACTAGTGCCAGCTAATTTTGAACCTGATATATAAGCAAATGATTTTTTGCACTGATTACAACAGGCTCTGATACAGTCAGCATTGACTGTTTCAATTGTGAAGTGTTCCCAAACCATTGACTTCTTACGCCTTCGTTTATTAGGTTGGGAATCTGAATTGGGAAAATCACTTTGATCTATAGATATATCCATTGCGTACATCCTGTTATCGAAAGTTGGAAAAAAGTGTTAATGCATCGTTCTTTAAGATGAGAAGATGTTTACAATGAACGGTGTCCAAATAATTTCAATAGGGAAGAAGGAAAGAAACAAAATATGTAGTAAGATAATATTTGCAAATTCAACACAAGTTTTAAGCCATTTATAATAACAATGTGAAACAGCATTGGAACACCCTAAATAGTAAATACCAATTCAAAGCAACAAAAATCCCATTGACATTGATGTTCTACAAAAATTTACAAAGAAAACCGCAACAAGATAGTTTCAGGTTCCGGGGAGGAGGGTGAAAGGTATAATTAAAATTACAAACTAGGAGGAAGATTAGTTCAATAAGGAATTTATTTTTTCACATGCCAACATCTGAAGGCTAAACATACTTAGTGAGCATGGAATATAATATGTAAAGATTTTCCAAATAGTGATGAAGGAACACATTGTGTAAACTAGATCTTCTGCTTTACAAGTCTATGGATTTGTTTACAGGGCTATTTATTTGATTGTTTGAATTTCTGGAACACCATTAACTAAGACGATTTTCAACCAACCTAATGCCTCAACATTCAAATATGATCCTATATGGTTTAGAATAACTTGAATCAGTATCTCCTCCAAAACATGGATTTGATTCACACAGCATATCCCTAAAATAAGAGTCTATCAAGAAAGATGAAAAGATGGACTTTTCCCCAGAAAACAGGTTTCAGAGACAGCAGAAAGCATAAGCCCACAAACGAGTTGGTCCTTTCAAACTCTCAAAAATAAAGGATGTCCCAAATTATATGGCCATTGTTTCAAAGTACATAAGGACATGAAGAGACAATAAATTCGCCCAACTTAACCCATTAACCTCCGAAAGCATCTTTCCCACTTCTAATACAAACTTTGTACACACAATGCAATCATAAGAACACAACACACAAAAGATGCCACACTTTACACGTCCATATATACGTAATATGAACCAGATACTGATGCCGTATGCAAGACTTGGTCGTAAAGCTAAGAGAACCACGAAATCCAACAAGAAGCTAAAGAAAACAAAATCCTTCGCAAAATCCCATCATCCTCAAAGAAAGGCGCCACCTTCGAATAAAATTAAACCCCAAAACGAGGGTTTTTCCAATAAAAAAAAACACGAAACATCACACCGAAAATTTTACGGAAAAAACCCATAAAACAGCAAAATTTCATAGAAAGCGGACATGAACGCACGAAACCACCACTATATCGCGAAAAAAACACTGAAAGCTAAATTCATGAGCAAAAACCAAAGACGAGAAAAACTTACTTCAGCGGTGCAGCGAGATTCTCCGCCACGGAAAACTCAGGGGTTTAGGGTTTTACGAATTTTTGCGGTTTCTTTTTATTTTTCAGAAAAAAATAATGGAGGGAGAAAGAGGAGGAAGAAGAAGATGGGCTTTTTAAGACTGAAAAACCCTAATTGGACTTTCTATTAGTGGCGGCCTATTTCGGAGATGGACTCCTTTATATATATTTGTATCTATTTTAGGTCCATTAAATAAGGAAAGAGTAACGGAACCTATCATCACCCGTCGATTAGACCAGTCAAGTTAATCTCAACCGTTGTTTACAACTCCTACTAGAATTTGAACTTTTTTTTTCATAAATAGGTCTCTTTTTAGTAAGAAGATTTTCATCGTATATAAGAGATTAAAGAAAAAAGAATGTTCACAAACTATAATAATATTGAACTCATTTATGGGTATGTTTTTATGAAAAAAAAAAATTATGAAATTGGTTTTTGACTTCATTAAATCTATTGTTTTTAATTATTTTTTTTTAGATTTAAAATACTATTGTTGTTATTATTAGAAAACATTAGCCCAATTTTTACATAATTAAAAGAGTTTATATTTTTTCCTCTAAAGCACTCGGCACTTTTAGGTGTCTACAAACTAAATTACTTTAAGATAAACTAAAGTAGAAACTGAAGTTGAGAAAAAATAAAATAATAAAAGTAAGAGAAAAAAGTGAATAACACCCAAAAAAATAATATTTGGAAAAAGAAAATGCTAAAAAAGGTTTACTGCCTACTCTCATAAACTTTCACTTATTTAAAAAAAAAAACTATAAACTCAAAACTCAAACCAAAAGCATGCATATAGATACTTCAAGCTTCTAGCTTATTTTGCTTAAATTTAACAGAAATTTAGGGTGTTTGAAAACTCGATGTGCTGAAAAAATTACTTTTAAAAACTACTTTTTTTAGAGGTTGATGACACTCCCTCACTACTCCAGCTTTATACAACTTCAACTTCTCAAAAAGTAGTTGTTCTTGCAAACACACTATTGTAGAATTGAAAGTTTAAATACTTCTGTTTTCAAAACAAACTTGGTAAATTTATAAAGTATCATATCAAATAAATGCAAAATAAAAGAGGCAAAACCATTCAAAACTTTCAGTTCCAGCATCACTAAATGCAATTTCCCATTCATAAAGACAAAAATGTGGTAGATTTCAAGACTCTCTAAGCATTGCTGGTCAATGATTTATGTGGTACAAAAGAATACAATTGAGATCATCACTCTATGGCAACTCGTGCTACAATTTACAGCAGTGAAAAGGGGGGGAAAAAAATAAAAGAATCCCAAATTAATGGAGAATTACAAATTATCTTTGAACCATTTCATTGCTCCATTTGCAACTGACCTGCAAGCACAACTATAAAATTACATACATGTTCATATATAAAAGATTTAAATTGCTAGTGAATTCTGAAATTTGATTTGCATTAATTGAAATTATACCCAGCAAGATCTTTCAACTGCTTCCATACGTCGTTTTGATCTTCAGATTCATCTTCCTTCTCAGCGATGGGAGCTTTTTCACTTTCTCTACTTTCATCTGCAAAGCATAAGGTCAAATCAGACCTCAATACCAGGAAACAGAAAACACTTGTTCTATGACATATATTATGATACAAATTTTGTAAGATTCATAATCAGTAAAATTAACAAATATGCATCATTCAAAGAAGTGCTCACCTGGGGGTTGAACTTTAGGGCGAGTTTTTGAACGACTGGCAGGAGCATTACCAAGAGAAGAAAGTTCCTCGAGTAGCTCACGTTCCTTTCCACTGATATTAGAAACTTAATTAGTAAAAATAATTAATGAACACATTTATTTATGCCATAATTTAAAACCAAGCAAGTAGCTTCATGAAAATAGAAAGTTCAGTCCCCAAAAAAACAGCAACATTCGATATTTATAATCCTTGTTTATAATACTTAAATATACACCATCTTATTGAGGTATCAAGTAATCCAGTCTTAAAGAGTGTGTTTGGCTAACAGCATATTTTAAAGATACATAAGCTCTCGCGTCTTCTAAGATATTTTAGGATCTTATAAGATGTTAGATCTTATTTTAAAAATAAGATCTCAAAGTGTTCGGGTAAGAAAAACATTATGAGCTTATTAGTCAGTAATGACAATTGTGTAACTAATATGGTCAAAAGGTTGGGGAATGTGTTGTGAGCTTAAAAAATAAGTTGGTATTCCCCAACTTATATTAAAGGTGTTTATAATCTCCTAAAATCTTAATTTAACATCCTATAAGCTCTTGGACAAAAAAGTTTGCCACACACTGTGCTTATAAGCTCAGCCAAGCACCCCCTTACTCTATCTAGCAGGACCATTTACATCTCCAGCATCTAATTTAAAACTTGAAAATTTCTTCAGTGAGGTTATGAATAGTTACAGCAACCGCAACATAAACAGAAAAGAGATTTCGACTTTCTACAATAAATACAATAAAGGAAAAAAGGTTTGACTTACCTTATACGTTTTGGAATGCTAACTTTAACATTGAATAGATGATCACCACGTATTGATGGCCTGTTTAGTTTAGGTGCACCTTTCCTTGCCAAGACAAGTATATCTCCAGGTTGAGTGCCTGGAGGAATTTGCAAGTCTGTCATTCCTTCAACTGTCTTAACCTATTTCACGAACCAAGAACATTAACATTTTATGAACCTGTTTTTGTTTACAAGCCAGAAACAATTTCATTTACAAACCAAAAACAATTTAATGGATCATTTCACAAATACACAAGCATAATGAATCAGTTCAAGATGCAAAAGGCCAACTATTTCATTCCTCGCCACTTAGAAAGACCATTATGAGCATATATATACATACATACATATATTTCGACTATTTAAAGACAGTAAGCATGCTAAAAATACAAACAGTCGCGATTTATTATCACTTGGGTCAGTGGCTTCTTCACTTTCAGAAACAATACGGCTGGAACTTTTGACCAAAATGAACTACTTTAGCACTATTTGCCACAATCCAGCATCATCAATTGATACATAGTTCAAATGACAAATGTAAATAAGTTGAAACCAAAAGGCCTGAGAAAATACTGGGAATCTGAACAAGAGACAAGAGCAGATATACCTTTACAACAGTCCCCAATATGGCATCCAGATAGCCAACTGAAATGGTAGAAACAAGATTTATGCCATCTCTTTGAATCTCAGGTATCTCTTGAATATCAAGATAGACATAAAGATCTCCAGCTGGGCCCCTGTATAAAAGAAAGAAGCAGCACAAAAGTGAAAACCATAGATTCTTGCTTGTGTCTTTAACATTTCCATAACAGAAATTGTAAAGTAGACGAAAATAGATCAGACAAGTAATTTATGATTATGTAACATTAAGATTCCCATACTATTTCCCAGAATCAACAGGCAATTAAGTTAGTGTTACAAACTCTAAAAGGAGCACTTTCTGCTTTTGGCTTTTATTCAGCACTTTGGTTTTCCAAACATTCCCAACTTCGGATTAATTTAAGCAGAAATAAGCTAGAAGCTTGAAGCACCTAAAAACCTGCTTTTGTTTCAACTTCTAGCTTCTAGTTTATTTTCGTAAATAAATGGAAGTTTCTTGATAGTAGTAAAAGTGCTTCTTAGCTTCTATTTTCCAAATACTCAACTACTCTTTTTTGCTTCACTTTTTTTTTTCCAAACACTCCCTGCTTTTACTACTACACTATTTTTACAACTTTGGCTTCTGCTTTAGCTTCTAAAAAAGCAGTAGAGTTTGCGAACTCCCCCATAATACTGTGGAACCACAGATTTCTTGGCAGTTACGTTGTTACTAGTCAATTTAGCATGACAAATAGTTTGCATACAAATCTTGATCAAATTAAAAAAAAAAAACAGAGAATCTTTATCTGAAGAAGTAGAATTTTACCCTTTTAACCCAGCATCACCCTCTCCAGAAACTCGAAGAATGCTGCCTTTGGTGACTCCAGGAGGAACTTTGACTTTGATATCTTTTCTAACTCGTACTCGGCCAGCACCAGAGCATTTACGACAAGTTTCGGATATCATTTCACCGTCCCCGCCACAACTTGGGCATACAGAAACCTAGATTATTTAAATACAATAACAGCTTAATTGAAGTACCCAAGCAACTCAGAATAAGACAAGAAGGTTATGTGAATGTTGGACAGTGGAGATCTGAAATGAGGGAGACTTGACTCTTAGGCTATGTTTGGATTGATGGATTTGGATTTGGCAAAAAAATTGAAATGAATGGATTTACGATCCTTGAATTTGAAATCCATATACTTCCAAATCTTTTGATAGGTGTAAAGAATTTGTGAACGGATTTCAGATCCTTTCAAGTTTCATCTAAACTTCAATTTTGTTATTTTATCTTATTTTAAATTAATTTTGTGTGTGCAAGTGTGAATTTTTTTTTTTTTTGTGTGTACATGTGAAAATGTGTGGGAGGGTGTGAGTATGTGAAAATAGCCCGAGAGTGTGAGAGAGAGAGAGAATTTGTATTAAAATATTAAAGAGTGGATTTGAAATCAATTCATTTCCTTTTTTTAGCCAATAGATGTGGGCGGTGGATTTAAAATGCATTGAACCCAAATCATCAATCCAAATGGAACCTTACAATTCTTTCTCAGTATTCCTGAACGAGCTCTTATTATTTTGGTTTGGTCAGAACCTGTAATGCACTGTAGAAGTACTCAAACCGTCCCCACACAATATCTTACACATTTTGCTTTAGATGTTCTATTTATATACTCATTTCTGATTTAAACTGTTCCAGTACAGCTGTTTGCTCAACCATGCTGGCCGAGTACAGCTTGTAAGGAGTTACCACATAATTATAAAATCTCATGTCTCTATTAGGAAATGGCTCTTTTGGTTATTAGCTATCACTAACTTATGACCAGTGGTCATGACTATAATCACGATTTCATTTTTCTTCTGTATCGGTAGACATTGTAAAACAAAGACACAGAAAATTCCCAAATAGCTCTCATGCTATGAAAGTCAAAACGCAAAACCATTCAAGCAAGAGGAAATGCCCTATAAAGATGAATACCTGGGAAAACATGCCAAAAGGTGTTTGCTCAGTTCTCATGACTTGACCTCTGCCACCACAAGTTGAGCATATCCTCATTTTGGAACCTACTTTTGCTCCAGTACCAGCACAAACTCCACATGATTCGAGATGGGACAGCTCGAACTCTTTCTCTGTCCCAAATATAGATGCCGAAAAATCCAATGTCATGTCATAACTGAAATTCATTTTGAATAATGAGTCAACTTCAATGACGATAAATGCTGTCAGAAAATTTAGTGAACTCATGCAGAGAGCAAAGAAAGATCAAGGAGATGAACAAAAGTCCAAGGCTGATAAAAGAAAATTTGAACATAACTTAGAGATGTTATAATAGCCATTTTGAAAACAAAATCATGCATTGAATTTTAAACTTAGGTACGACAAAATGTCACAGGCTAATTTCTTTAGGCTCTGTTTGGATTGATGGATTTGAGTTCAATGGATTTTATATCCATCGTCTAAATCCACTTAGGTTGTTTTGGCTAATGAATGAAACAAATGGATTTCAATCCACTTTCCGAAGAGAAAGGATTTGACGACCAATTTTAATGGATTTCAAATCCACTCAAAACTAGTATCATTTCAAATCCACTCTTTAATACATTAATGACAAACTATCTCTTCCCTCTCTCTCTCTCTCTCTCTCTCTCTCTCTCTCTCTCTCTCTCTCTCTCTCTCTCTCTCTCTCTCTCACACACACACACACACACACAGACACACACTTACTTAAACCTTTTAACACGCATATACACACTTAAACCTTTTAACACGCATATACACACTGACACCTTTTAACACGCATATACACACTGACACCTTTTAACACATACACCCCCACCCACATACACACACACTCACAAACATTTTCACGTGCGCGCACAAACAAAAAATTAATTAAATATAAAGATAAAACAGAAAATTGAAATTTAGATGAAACTTGAAAGGATTTAAAATTCATTCACAAATTCGTTACACATCCAAAAAATTATTCCAAAGTATGTGGATTTTAAATTAGAGGAATTTTAAATCCATTCATCTCAAATTCCTAGCCAAATCCAAATCCAAATCCATTCCAAGCATAGCCTAAGTAGTACATTAAAAAGAGTATAAAATAGCAGTGATAACTGACATATGAATGAACAAACATGTCACAAGAATAATTGATTGCAATTTGACTCACCGAATATCTTCACCTTTGGTAACAGTACTACGACGTTGAGCTCCAAACCCAGATCCATCCATCCCAGCAAATCCTCCCATACTAGGCCCAAAAAAGGCTTCAAATAGATCAAAAGGGTTTGTTGCCTATGGAACAAGACACATATGTCATCAACATAGCATAGTCCTTAAGTTTTCAAGATAAACAGACATCTTTTCTCATTCAAGTTGCTAACCATGAGCACTTGCAAGCTTTAAATACTTGAACTACACGAAATGAATCTGTGGCTAAGAGGTACTACATTTATTAACTTCTGCTAGCCAGCTAAATGTATGCATCTACTTGGAAGAGTTTTGGGAAGAAAGTGCATCTGAAGTTTCATAGATAAAGGACTAATTTAGATTAGATCATCTTTATATTATTATAATCAAATAATTGCATTAACAATGATAATTGATAAGATAAACAACAAGCAGATAATTTCAGATTTCATATCTTAAATTCTTAATAAACGACAAAAGGAACTTATTTAAACAAACTCTACCAAAATATTCTAATCGGAATTTGGACTATAACAAAAATAGCTACAGATTTAGCTCAGCATTGATGCAACTTGGAGGATTTTCATGAGAAAATGTAAAACAGTTATGTGAGGCAGATTCTTCAAAGCTGTTTTATGTGTATGTCATTATTCTTTCTTCTTTGAACATATGATTAACTTTGAAAAATAGGAAAAAATATGGGCAATACCGTGTAACCACCACCTCCACCCACTGTACTTTTCACTCCAGCTTCACCATATTGATCATACATAGCTCTCTTTTTGTCATCTGATAGTACCTGACAATGTTGTACTTCAGACTTCTCAAAATAATAAATGCACACATTAAACTCCAAGAAGGGTTTTGCAGTAAACTATGAAATGTAATAGCGCCTCAAGGAGAGATCAGTCATTAATGATTTCCCCTTTATTATCCCCAAGAACTTCAAAAACTCATTAAATGGTTTCCCACAAATGTATGCAAAACCATAATATACTCCAACAAGCTGAACAACACTGAAATGAAGAACTTCACGCTCAAGAGGACAATCAGGTTGCAGTCACAAAGCTCACATAAACTAGTACTAATTACCTCATATGCAGCACTGATCTCCTTGAATTTGTCAGTTGCTCCAGGTTCTTTATTGACATCAGGATGGTACTACAGAGCAAAAGCAAAATTCAACAGTCAATTCTCAACCGTGTATATAAAACTCTACAAAACATCACAAATCAGCTAGCTGAAGCAATAAATATCAGTTTGGCACGACGGCATTGCCACTGTATCATATCTGCGGATGAACCCAAATCTAATCAAGTCCATACACAGGCAAGCTACTGACGATGTAACTTGTGAGCAAACCAATGAATAATCAGGATCGACCCAATACAATAACGGAGGCTATGATTTCCAGCGAATACTAAAATTTGTACCTGCCTAGCTAGCTTTCTATAAGCAGCTTTAATTTCCTTGCTAGTAGCAGATTTCGGCACTCCAAGAGTAGAGTAATAATCGGCCGCAGCAACCACAACCGCTCTCCTAAACCTCCTCGCCGACATTTTCTTATCCAATTGCTTCGCAGGGGATAAAGAAACTTGCAGATAATTCTTGCTCCCCAGCATAAAGCGGGGCCCACCTCCAAAGAAGCAAGAGGACGAAGAACTCAACGGAGGTAATAAACTGCTCTGGCTTTGGGACGTGCAGCTCAACGAAGAAGGGGAAAATAGCGACGCGGCGGTAGCGCCGGCGGCTGCCATTTCGGAGTAAATTTGACTAGTTGTTCCGAAGGAGAGATTTCCAAAATCGATAATTAGGGAGAAAACTCGAGCTAACTACAAGTGCTTGACGAATGTTCTAAAAGAATGTAGAGAGGGATTGGATTTTCGTTCATCGCTTTTATAGTTTTGCCCTTTTTCGAGTTTCAGCTTTGTCTACTGTTTAGTCATCGGAGTTTTCCCTTTTTTTTTTCTTTTTCCGTTTTTCTTTTTCGTAGCATTTTTGTGTGGGTGTGGAGAAAGGTGGACACGAGGAAATGTGTGGTGTGACGCGCTTTTGCGTCAATATTGTGCACGTTTTTATTACTACCAGAATATAATCAAAATCTTTTTGGGAGAAATTTTGATTTCATCCATCAATTTTATAAAATCGAAATTTTTGGAACATAAATTTATAGAAATAGATAATTTATCTACTAAATTTTAAAAAATTACATATTAGAGATAAATTTTCTTAGAATTATACTTTCTCATCTAGAATTGTCAGGTGACGGGATTCAATAAGCAATTTTCACTCTAAATCACTTTCACATAGTTAAAAGTTTTTTTTCGCTGTTGCAATTTTTGAGTCAAGAAAGTTTAACTCCAACAAATTTTATTCCTAATATGTAACTTTTTTGAAATTAGAGGATAAATTATCCATTTCTATAAACTTATATCCAAAAAATAGGACTAATCGGGATTTCATGTTGATAATTATATTTAGGCCCCCTTTAACTAAGCCTATTACACACGGACCCCTCTTTGTTTCAGAAATTACACTTACCTCCCTTATGATTTGCTTTGTCTTCTTTAGTTTCCGACTTAGAATAGTTCATTACATTTTTCTACCTCTGCAAATTTTGAAGTGCAGTAGGTCTCAAATGCTAAGTACCAAAACATCAAATTTCGAACAACTATAAAACCAATATTCTATCAAAGTGAGGCACCATGAAAACAAGAGGAATCACAAAACAAATACAATATAAATTGAATCTCAACTTTTTGACAATATAACCTCGGTAAATTACTTTGAGGCCCAATACTCAAACAAAAGGCCTCCAACTTATACCAAACTTCAAACAAACATGAGCTTTTGTATTCAACATTTTCAACATACAAACCCTATATAAGAAACTAGAAACAGCCGGTGCAGTTTGTCAAGCACTCTGGTTTCTATTTTATTTATTTATTATTTAATTAGAATACATCGGGATTGAAACGCCCGGGAATGGAATTGTCCTGCTGAGCCTGACGCAAATGCAATGTCAAGGCATAGTTGTTTACCTGTAAGGAAACGAAAAGTCAAGCAAATATTACCGGGAAAATATAAATCATATTTTTTCAGGTGTTTACCATAAAAATAAGTAAGGGCAAATTACATCTGCCATCAACTAATTACGATTTAGTCCCTCATTTTCATAAATCTGTTGTTCTTTCATCAAAACAGGCTTTGCACAGTCAAGTTCTGTAATAAAGTGAAATGTCAAAATGCCTTCTGTAATTTCCGAAAACATAGGGGCTAAATTGTAATTAGGGAATTATCACAGGGGTAGTAGATGTAATTCACCCAAAAATTATTAAGTGCAGAAATTAACCTCAAGAGTCCGAACTTGCTCCTGATATTGAGCCACCAACTGCTTCAATTGGAGCACTTCTTGGCTCCTCTCATCATACTCCTTTTGACGTTCATGTTGGATGGCTACAGCACGTTTGAGGATGGCATTGTCCCGAACAAGTAGCTCAAGTTGCTCCTTCAGCATCATATTTTCCTGGAAGCACAGGTAAATATTTGTGAACACAAAAGTTGGTTGGTGATATTACTACATATCACCTAGGAATAATTCTGGTCACGTAGTGGAAAGAAATAGCACAAACTTCATCAAGCATGCATGACAAGAGCCTATGGGAGTGTTCGCAAACTCCAGAAAATAACACTTCTGTGTTTTTTGCTTTTCTCCAAGCACTTTGGAAGTGTTCGGAAAACCAGCTTCTACCTATTTTCAGAATTCTACAAGCACCCAAAGACCAACTTTTAGCTTCAGCTATTGGATTCAACTTCTAACATCTAGGTTATTTTCGTAATTCGTAAATAAATGAATTTAGTCTGATAAAAGTGTTTCTCAACTTTTTCTTCCAAACAGTCCTCACTTTTACTAACTTCTTACACAACTCTAACTTCTACTTTTAGCTTTTTTCCAGCAGCAGTAGGGTTTGCAAACACCCACTATGTATGTACGGTTTATCCATTGATAAAAGCTAGAATAATCAAAGGGATTAATGGCATCACGAATCTATTTCATCAGCTTTTTGCTTTATTTAACATCAGAATTATGGGAAAAAAGACGGATCGATGCTGACCTTGTGGAGACATTCAGCTGCCTCGGCACCAGCACGAGCAGTGATGGATTTCTCCAAGCTCTCTAATATGTGTGCTGCTCGTGATCTAGCATCATCTATGCTAGTGGCGCTCACCATTTCCCTAACAAATAGGTCGACCCATTCAGCACCATCTGCTGGCAGGTTGTTTTGAGCTTGAGGCTGCTCCAAATGAACTGCATCCCCACCAGTTACTGTTGCATCTGATAGTAATGCATGATCATGATTATCATGATATAAAAGGCTGAATAGCTACCCAAAATGCTAAGCATTATATGCATATATAAAAGGTTTAAGATGCATGTGCACGCCCAGTATGAAATATGAACTAAAATATGTTTTCTAAGTAAGAATAGTTTGTCAAAACAAATGTCATACACATCTAGTACAGAATATCCACATAGTAGTAAATGCAATTGTTATTTTAATCTCTCATATTGGCTTTAGTTAATGTAACACTTCATAGCTTTCTGTCAAGATGCAATCCATGTGAGTCAGCTTGATAGAATCCAATTCACAAGCAATAAATATGCACAGACATAATCAGGTGGTACAAAAGGTCTGCCTTGAACCATGAGTAAGAGATAAGTTAAAAGCTAGAAAATGAGAAATGTTGGGCAAAATACCAATTATCAAGGCATTACTGTTGCTTTCATTCCGGTAGTTAAACACATACCTTTTTCCATATTTGGATCTTCTGCATTAAAGCCTGAGTTGATCTTGACGTCTCCAAGACGGAGATTGTTCAGGAGATTAATAGCAGAATCTAAGTCATTTCCAGACTCTTCCAATGCTTTCTCAAGAATCTGCAATAAGTTACGGAAAGTGATCAGTGGCTATGATTTGGCAAACAATCTCTCACTGGTCAAAGTCCACCAAAGACAAATCCAAAGATTTAAATACTAACAGAAACATAAAGGTATTTGTGAGATAGAGTATGTTTGTGTGTGGGCGTGTGCCGAGGTCCTTTTCCACTAACTGGAGAAAGAACTCTAAACCCTTATGCACTTAAACTTCATATCTAATTCATTCTCCTCCAATAACTTTCAAGGTGAAAATATCTAAAAGCAGTGAATTCATTGCAGGCCATTAATCGTGAGCTTTTTACTAAGCAAAATATAAATTCCTTCACAATTAGTAATACAACCCAAAAGTAAATTTGACATCTGCACAAACAATACTCAAACCAAACCTATTTGGGAATCCGTGCATAAGAATTGCTTTCGAAATCGTCAAGGTATAAACTTTAGAACCACAAAGGCGAAACCCACGCCGTTGAACAAATCATTGAGGCCAATCAATTATTTCTCGCAGATTGGACAAATAAATTCGTGATCAAATCAAAACAGATCTATCAGACCCAATCACCCAAGGACGCTCAGAAACCGAAAGCTCATCATCCACAAAGATAATCAAAAAATCGCAATATTCACCTGAGTTTCCATATCAGGAAACAACGCCTTCAGCTGATCAACAGGAGTCGGATGAACAGGCGGCGAGTATGTGAATCTGACCGGCGATGTCGACGAAGAGCACCGAAACTTCTTGTAAACCGGCGGAGACGCTGACGTCGGTGATGACGACGGTGATTCTATTTCGAACGATCTCTTTCCGCAGACTATTGCAGACATTATTGACACCAACAAATCGATTTAATTCGAACAGAAAATTATTCCTCTCAGCTATTCTTTCCTAATCGAAATCCAATTTCACAAAACAAATAGGAAGAAACAACGAATACGAATCGTATTAGGACTTAGGGTTAGGGTTTTGAGAGCGCATTTAAGATACCGATTTTGCTTTCTCCTTTCCTTTTTCCTTCTTTTCGGAGAAGGGATTTTGCTTGTGCGGTGGTGGTTGGTATTTATAGAGGCAAGGATTTGACAATAATAATATACGGGGAAATAATTATTTCCAATTTAAACTTTTCAATTATTCCTTAAAAAAAAAAAAAAAAAAAAAAAACTTTTCTTATCTTTTTAATTTAGGGAAAAAAAAAAATTACCTCATGATCTTTGCGTTTTTTTGCAGATTGCCTCCTGACTTTTTTTTTTCAACAAATTGTCTCCTCACCTTTCACAATATTTACAAATTAACTCCTAAAATACACTTTCGGTGGAATATTCTGTCCAGATGCCAACACGTGTGCCACGCGTGAAATTCTTAAAAGTAGAAACGTCATTTAAACTTCAACCCGGCCCCTTTCACTTGCCTGACCAACCCATACATTTTAATCTAATTAATTACTTGTATGACGACCTAGCTGCTACTGATCTAGCTAGCTTCCGTTGGACCTCTCCCTCCATCTTATTATATCATCATTCAACATTTTTTCCCAAAAATTAATTTTCCACGGTAACCATAAAACGTACAATGAATAAGGGAAAAAATTACCATAATCTGGAGTGTTGCGCCCAGACCATATTTTTTGTTTGCTCATACTTTTGACCATTCACGCCATGGTCGGATTGCAGGATAACAAACAAAAATTGAAAAAGTTGAAGAAATCGCTTGACGATGTGAATGAGAGAAACCTTAATTTTTTTAATTGATTTGGGAGAGAGAACATTAGACTGATAATTAATTAGATTAAAATGTTTGGGTCGGTTCAGGCAAGTGCAATGGGTCGGGTCGAAGTTTAAATGACGTTTCTACCCTTAAGAAACTCATGTGAGCCGCACGTGTTGGCATCTGGACAAAATATTCCGTCGGAAATATATTTAGAAGGTAATTTGTAAATATTGCGAAAGGTGAGGAGACAACTTGTTGAAAAAAAAGGTCAAGAGGCAATTTGCAAAAAATCGCAAAGGTCAGGAGGTAAAGAAAAATTTCCCCTTTAATTTATAACCTAAATTACTTCGGATTTTTAATTGTAATTTGAATTTTTAAATATTTTTTAAATTTACAATCTAAACTATTTCGAACTTTTAATTACAATCTAAACTTTTCAATTTTTTAGAATTTGCAACCTAAAACGATTTCTTTTGAAAATCCACCAGCAGCAAATATTAATAAACTCGGTTAGTATGAGTTGCAATTAAAAAACGAAATAGTTTAGATTGCAAATTCAAAAAAAAAAAATCGAAAACTTCAGATTGCAATTATAAAACCGAAATATATTAGGTTGCAAATTCCAAAAAACATAAAAAGTTCAAGTTGCAAATAATTTTTTTCTCTAGTATATATATATATATGTAATTTCTTTCTTTTCTCTTATTTTAATTATATCTATAATAATAAGATTTTAGATTTTATAATAAATTTAGTACAATATTTAATATAAATTTATAATAAGTTAATCTTCAGATATTACTAAAAAACTACTAAAGAAGGAACATATTTAGAAATTAAATAAACTAGTGAAACCAATAAAAAATATTATATTAATTCCTTAAGTTCAAATATATACAAGTTATTATCCTTTAATAAATTGGTAATTTTCTAGTCCTCCAATGATAGTTTTCCCTACTTAATAAGGAAAGAGGCGAACTGTAGAGTCAGAAGACTCAAAACACGATTTGCCGCGCAGTTCCCTCCGGTTCCAACTATTCTATGCCATGCAGTTCGCTTTCTGAAATTAAAGTCGTGTACACCATTACATTAGGGAATATTCAAGTGAATAAATAAGGCAATTTTGGCCATTTCATGCTATAATATCCTGTGGAGTTGTAAAGTGTATTGAGTGGTTGGTAATTGGTATGCTTTTCAAAAAGTAATTTTACAGCTTTAAATATGAATTATTATCTTTTTATTTTTGGTAAATATCTGAATTATTATCTGACCATTCAATGTACTGCAAGATGTTTGCCAAAATTTCTGCTTTTAAAAAGTTAAAAGTTGTAAAAGTTGAGAGTATTTAGAGAGGACAGTGCAAAAACATTTCTAAAAAGTAGAAGAAGAACCCACAAGCAGAAAACAGAAAAACTGCCAAAAAATAAACAAAAGCACTGCATTTCTGTATTTTTAAAATTTAAAAAGCAGAAAATCACTTTTTTAAAATCTATAAACACTCTTTGCGTCTTGATCCTAGATTTAAGATCAATATTTTTTTCAAGAATCAGAGATATAATTACTTTTTACAATACTGTTACTTGAAAGTGGATGGTATTCTCCAGCAGGTAAAAGAAGCCACTCCACAGCATAATTACTAAACTTGGACAAATTCTTACATTGTATTCAGAAACAATACAATTGTGGATACATGTGAAAATAGTAAATTCGAAAAAAAAGGCCAAGAAATTATGCTCATTCACGGATCGGATCGACTACACATCGCAGAACAACTGTTCATATGCAGTGTTAGTAACCTTTTGTCTGCAACACTTTATCTCTTTATTTTCAACACCGTTAACTTTTGGAGAGTGAAATCGACCTCTTCAAACTCTACACGAGCAGCATTTGCAGCTCCGAGTCTACGAGCATCTACTTAAAAACAAGAATCATCAAGATGTGCAGAAAAACAAGAAGTGCAACTAGTATCAAACAAGTTTGTATAAAAAGGCCAATTTGTAATTCACTTTTGCAAATGTGTAACTGTCCTTTATAACAAGGTCGGAGCTAGAAACTTCTATTCAGGTGTGAGATTGAATTTTTACGATGTATGAAAATAAATGGGGTGAATTACATTTAGTACCACTCAGTTTTGGTGAAATTACAAAATAATCCCCAAGTTGTATTTATTCCAGAATAGAAAGAAAAAAAAAAGAACTGAGATTTCATGATTCATTTAAACTTGTATCTACCACTGATGGACTGAAGAAGACAAGGCGCGTGTATTGGTGTGAACATAACCAAAATATGACAAAGGGATTACATAAATAACGAAACGTCATGTTTTTGGTTTGTAATAAAGGAAAACTGAGGGGTATTTTTGTAGTTCCATCAAACCTCAAGGCTGGTAAATGTATTTTTCAGAATAATAATGTATTACAGACAAAAAAGAATACCAGATAATGGAGCTGTATCGACGAGGTCCCACGAGGATGTATAGTGGTTTGCCATTCAACCTGTGCCGTTCCTAGAAAAAGAGGATGAAACAACAAAGGAAATTAACTCATGCTAAGGACTACAGTTTACAATACACTGTCTAGACCAAAAGAAGAGCATTCTTGTGTATGTTTACATTGCTGCCTCCAAGATTAGTGGTAAAGAGTTACTAATTATTTTATTTACATCAATAACCTAGAAGCTAGAAGCTGATGGCACCTAGCTTCTAGCTTATTTCTGCTTAAATTTAGCAAAAGTTGGGAGGGTTTGCAAACCCAAAGAAAAGAAAGCCCTTTTCTGGATTATTTTTTATTTATTTTGGAGTTTGCGAACACTCCCTTAGAAGTAGATTATAATTACCTCAAACTCCGGCAATCCAATAACACATGCACACTCGACCACCTCAGCACCAACACATTCTAATAAAAAAACGAAAAGCATCAACATACAAAGAGAAAAATGTACATAGAAAAAACACAACTTTTGGAAAAGCACCTAAAAGCCTTGTGGCTGCAGAAAGTGTTCCTCCAGTAGCCACTAAATCATCAACAACCAATGCACGTTCTCCTCGTTCGACACAACCAACATGCATTTCCAAACAATCGTGACCGTATTCAAGTTCGTAAGCCTCAGAAATAACTTCACCTACAGAACACTTATTTACAAAAGTTAAGAAAAAAAGGATTCATTTGGCATGTCATGTATTTGAAAGTACAGTTAAGTGGAAATTGATAGAGGACTAAATATTTGGGTGTATTACATCTACTGACCCAGAGATTTTCCCTAATTACAATTTAGTCCTCTTTCATCAAAATTTACCAAAAAAAAAAAAAACTCCCTGATGTATACAACATGAAGCCAAAAATTGTAAATAATCAATCTATTTCGGGGAGATTACCTAATAATGCCACACAAAACTGTAAATCAAAGAAATTACCTGGAAGCTTTCCTGGTTTACGTAGAGGAATAAACTTGGCTCCAATTGCCAATGCAATTGCAGGAGCAAATATAAATCCTCTTGCTTCAATTCCTACAAAAAGATTCAGCCTTTAGCCCTTTCAGCAGGACGCTGGATAGTTCTTAATCGCTCCGATTAAAGTTTCTGTACATTTCCCATCAAAGTTATAAATAATGGAGCTAAATAAATTCCGACAAAAAATCAAAGCTTGTTTTCGGGTTTCAGATTAAAATGTCCTGAACCCTTTTCACCAAATTTGATAAAATGTACAATCTTAAGCCGAAAAATGGTTAATGTTTCTGCTAATACTGTAAATAAAGTTGATTATGCGTGCAATTTATCATCATCCCAACTATACGTTATTTACCACTTTGCTCTAGAACCTTTTTTTGGGTCGTTTCAGCCACCGGAAAACTGCTCGTGGCAATACTCAATAACTTAAGGCAATGTTGTACAATTCAAAGTTTCATTCTCTACACCTACAGGATACTTATGTTTTCTTTTACGTTGTTCACGTGACTAATTTACACGTGAGCAGTTTTCCGATGGTCGAAACCACCCAAAAATGGATCGAGATGACGAAGTGTAAGAAACTCGAAGTTGGGATGGTGGTTTATCAAATAAAAAGATTCACAAAATGTAAAACTGTGAATAGTTTGGATGGGAAAAAATTATTTTATTTTAACATATTACCAGCAACTATTGAGATACCCATTCCCTTGTATCTGTCTACAAAGATATCAACAGTGTCCTTGAAGACCTTGTGATTAGAGACAAGTGCTGTTATATCTTGAAACATTATTCCTGGAAAAAACAAATAAGACAACAAATTATATACATAGTACTATTACACAAACAAACAACATTAATTTACTCAAAATGCCTTCCCACAAGAACATGCACGATAAATAGGAGACAGAAAATTACAAGAAAATTACAAAGTAAAAAAAGATGTAAAACTTTAAGTAAGAGAAGGAAATATGGGTTAAAAATTGAATCTTTTAGAATTATATACCAAATCTTTGCATTGAAAGTAGAAATATACCTGGTTTCGGAAAGTTGGGCACAACTCGAATGGCTTCAGAAATGCCCTTCAATCTTGGGTCACCCCTTAACCCATTCTCTTCTGCAAACATCATCCTCTTCTGAGATTAATATTATTTTTTTCCTTTTTTCTGTTTCTTTCTCTCTCTTTTTAAAATTTTTTGTGTTTGTTTCTTCTTGACAAACTCAAATCTCTCTCTCCCTCAAGTGAGAGAGAGCTAGTCTATGTGCTTTTAAAGACTGTAATTTTGGTTGGAGAAAAGCTCCCACTGAGGTCTGAGGAAGATCCAACTGCTCAGTGCTGCTATTATTTATACACCAACTCAATTTAATTTATATTTTTAGTTTTTTTTTTTCTTATTTGTTTTGTTTTTTGCAGTAGCATTTGAAATTCTCTGAAGATTATAGAAAGGTCCCATGCTTCTGATGGGTACTTGATTGCAGTTTGTCCGGTTCACCATAATCACAATAAATAATGACCAAAAAAAAAATCTACATTTATGACAAAATAATTATTATATAACTTGATAATTGGCTTTTTTGTTATTATTTATTTACAAAAATATAATATATTTAGATGAATAATAATATATTAATGGCTTTCATTCCTTTTATGTGATCAATATATAATTAAATAGTTTATTATGGAAAGCATTATAAGAACAAGTCAAATATTTTGTGACAACTGTCCTACCAGGGACTCGAATTCGAGACATCTGGTTAAGCAAGCATAACATCAAACCGCTAAGGTACATCAATTGGTGGTTGTTAATGTTATTATGCCAATAAACGCTACGCTATATTAATCAGAGGTCTCGAGTTTAAGTATTGGAAACTCACCTGTCATGGATTGTGAATAAGAATATAGAAAATTGTAAGATGGTGTATGATTGAATGGATTATATTGGGAGCAGTACTTTGCAGGAATTAGGGCAAACTTTTTTAATCAATTGGACCCCCAATGGCAAGGTACAACACTGTTTAAGCGCACGCGTGGTGTACCATCAACCATGATTACCTGATTATTTATTAACTTGATATTCACCAATAGATCCCTACATTTCCAGTTATCTGCATCGAGTCACCATCCTACTTCTCGAGGTTTTCTTTTACATCCAATTAATTATCCAAAAATTACACTCCAAACATGTGTTCAGAAAATAGCATGACTAGAGTTCCGATAAAAAGTACGATAAGAATTTCAAAATAGTTAGTATAAAAATTATCGAAATCCTAAGATTATGGTTTTTCTCGTGATTGTCAAATACATTTATGGGTGTATTTTGTAATATTCTGATCAACAAGAATCCAATTATAATACCGAATATTCATATCATGTCCATGTAATTTATCTAGTAAAATATATTAAATTGGACTATTTTTCAACAAGATTGGGTTTTTTTATCGAGAAATCATATATTTGAATTTCTATTTATCATAAACTTTTGCCAATCCAAAAGCTTTCAAATATATCCTACCCTTATTCCATCACATCAAGTCACACTCTATTACAACTTTCACATTGCCACCATTCAATTAGTTTGAGAAATAATTGGTTTTCACAAAGATTTTTTGATATTTGCCTTGTATTTGATCCAATCCCCATTCTTTATACTTCTCATGTTATATGTGCACAATCATTGGTTTTGTGAGTCCAAAAGCCTAGTATCCTATAAGCATAGGCTAATAAATGTAGGCCAAGGCAAACATTTGCTCAAATTTGAGTAAAGTGGCTTGATCAAGTGGCTGATGCAACATCATATTCAAAATAAAGCAATCCGTTGTACATATAAGAACACGACACGATAAGAATACGATGAAGTTATTTTTTAAAATATTTACTGCTAAATAAATATATTATAATATTGCATTGTAAGATGATAATTTATGACATCAGACATAAATCAATGCATTTTTATCCTATGTATGAGTTTTTGACAAAACCTTTAAGCCAATTAGACAACATATCCAAGGAGATCTAGATGATTTGATTTGGTTTTCACTATAAACCACATGCATTTGAGTTTTGACAAGTGAATTAAAAGTTGAGACCTATCCCACATTCCCATGTGAATTAAAATAATTGTCTTTTTTTGGTTTTTATGCATTTGTTTCTATTTTTTCTTGGCGAAGCAAGTTCATGTGAATGGACCATGCAATGCCTCAAGGACCCACAAAATTAAAGTTAGAAAAATTTAGATTACTTATTTTTTTTTTAAAAAGTGAAAAACACATATTAAAAAAAAAATAGTGAAGTGTTTAGAAAAACGAATCCCAAAAATACTTTTACTACACTCGAAAAGTCGAAGTGAAAAGTAATTTAAACTTTAAATCTAAAATATCTCTTGAAAGTTGAAACCTGTGATGCATGAATACGGACATGGATAAGACGATATAATTTTTTTTCCGACATTTATCACTACAAGGTGTTGGATAAGTGTCCGTGCATTAGAGGTTGAAACATTTAGCCAAATATATATGGGTGGGGTGGGATCTGGTGTATTGGGCCTTTACGATGGCCCAATGAATTTTCCTGAACTCGGATCTGACATGGACTCCAGCCCATTTATAATCGTTAACTGGGCTTAATAATATCTTTAAGACCATTACAAAAAGCCCAATTGCAAGCAGGCCCATATAGTAATAGTCGGATTTTTTTTCAGACCGCCTTCACACATTAGCCAGCCATATATAAACTCCGAAAACATTTTACAATCGTCTACTTTTCACTCTCCTCAGATCGATTGGGAGGGATTGAGAAAAGGTTTTCAGTATCCAACCGTTGCTCTAAACCCTTGGGAGTAAAGTTCTCCCAAATCACTGAAATTTTCAGGAAAATCCCGATTTCGTCAAGTCGAAGTGTTTATGGTAGGGTTTTAGTTCGGCAGAATCATGTACAACGGGCAGGATATGTGGAACAACAACATGAGTAATCCGGCGCCGCCTGGGACTAGCGGAGCTCAGCCGGTTGCGCCGCCAGTTCCTTCCGCTCAGCCGTCTTACACTGTTGTGCCGAGTGAGTCGCAGCTGGATGAGAGAGCGAGGAAGTGGATGCAGCTCAACACGAAGCGGTACAGTGATAAAAGGAAGTTTGGATTTGTTGAGACGCAGAAGGAGGACATGCCTCCCGAACATGTCAGAAAAATCATTCGGTATGCTGTTGTTTTGTTTGGTCACTTTTTTTTTTTTTTTGGGCTGTCTAGTATTTGCTAGGCTTCTTAGTCGGTTAGAAGAAGACCTTCCACTTGTTTACTCCTTCTGTTTGATGTGGTTTTATTGTGAGATTTTTTTTTCGCCATTTGGAGGATTGAAATGATTCTCCATCTTGAAAAGGCAGCTTGAATGTGATTGGAATTAGACATATTGTCCAAGTAATGGGCTGAACCGGACTATATTCACTGAGAACTTTTAGAGCTGGAAGTATATAATTCCTTGTTTTTTTTCCGCCTTTATAAATTGCTTAAATTGACGATAATTTGGATTACGGTTTTCAATAGGGACCATGGTGACATGTCATCAAAGAAATATCGTCATGATAAGCGTGTCTATTTGGGAGCTCTTAAATTTGTACCTCATGCTGTGTACAAGCTTCTCGAAAATATGCCCATGCCATGGGAACAGGTACTGGTGTTGGGTTACTTATTTGCTGGAATTCTTCTCTGAATAATTTTGTGTTGTGGTATCTTGAATGCCTTTAATTATGTTAATATTAACTTTTTTTTTTTTTTTTTTTCTGTTTATTGTTGTTAGGTCCGTGAAGTGAAGGTTCTCTACCATATTACTGGGGCTATTACATTTGTAAACGAAATACCATGGGTTGTGGAACCAATCTATTTGGCACAGGTATGTTATTTTATGCTGTGAACTTCAGCTGCACCTAAGACCTTTTGAAGCCTAAATTCATACTTATTCTTTGGAGCAAACATACTCTTGCTTCTTACATTTCCCAATTTCGAATTGATTTTATCTTTTTTGGAAATTTTGCAGTGGGGTACTATGTGGATCATGATGCGAAGGGAGAAGAGAGATCGACGCCATTTCAAGAGAATGCGTTTTCCACCTTTTGATGATGAAGAGCCTCCACTGGATTATGCTGATAATCTCCTAGATGTGGATCCTTTGGAGCCAATCCAGTTGGAATTGGATGAGGAAGAAGATTCAGCTGTTTATACATGGTTCTATGACCATAAACCTCTGGTGAAGACGAAACTTATAAACGGCCCTAGTTATCGTAAATGGCATCTTTCGCTTCCTATAATGGCAACACTGCACCGACTTGCTGGACAGTTGCTTTCTGATTTAATTGACCGCAATTACTTTTACCTTTTTGATATGGAGTCGTTCTTCACAGCCAAAGCTCTTAACATGTGTATACCAGGTACCTTGTTTGATGCTAAATCTGGTTTTAGAATGACAAGACAATTGTATGAAGTGCTCTGAATTACTATTAATCAGAGAATTATCTTGATAATTGTTCTCTTTTCAGGTGGTCCTAAGTTTGAGCCTCTCTATCGTGACATGGAGAAAGGAGATGAGGACTGGAATGAATTTAATGACATTAATAAACTTATCATCCGATCGCCTCTCAGGACTGAGTATAGGATAGCATTTCCCCATCTTTATAACAATAGACCCAGGAAAGTAAAGCTTAGTATCTACCACACTCCAATGGTGATGTACATAAAAACTGAGGATCCTGATTTGCCTGCATTCTATTATGATCCTCTAATTCATCCCATAACAAGTACAAACAAGGATAGGCGAGATAAGAAGATTTATGAAGAAGATGAAGATGATGACTTTGCTTTGCCTGAGGGAGTTGAACCATTACTTCCGAGCACACCATTATATACTGATACTACGGCTGCTGGAATTTCACTGTTGTTTGCTCCACGGCCTTTCAACATGCGATCTGGTCGGACGAGGCGTGCTGAGGATATACCTCTTGTGTCTGAGTGGTACAAGGAACACTGGTAAGAGTTCGTTTCTTAATTATTGAAGTCTCTTGTCATGAATGTGCCTTATTCACCATATCTTCTTACATTTCCTCTTTTTTTGCAGTCCTCCATCATACCCTGTTAAAGTACGTGTCAGTTACCAGAAACTGTTGAAATGCTTTGTCTTGAATGAGCTTCATCACCGACCACCCAAGGCTCAGAAGAAGAAGCACCTCTTCAGGTCTCTCCAAGCTACGAAGTTTTTCCAGACTACTGAACTTGATTGGGCCGAAGCAG
Organism: Verbena officinalis; assembly: GCA_958496215.1. Taxonomy (NCBI): domain Eukaryota; kingdom Viridiplantae; phylum Streptophyta; class Magnoliopsida; order Lamiales; family Verbenaceae; genus Verbena; species Verbena officinalis. Next base: position 8,853,704 of record OY292385.1, read on the forward strand.
GTCTCCAAGTTTGCAAGCAAGGGTACAATATGCTGAACCTGTTGATCCATAGAAAAAATCTGAACTACCTCCATCTCGATTACAATTTCAACTTGAAGCCTGTGAAGACACTAACCACTAAGGAGCGTAAAAAGTCACGTTTTGGTAATGCCTTCCATCTTTGCCGTGAAATTCTGCGTTTGACAAAGCTTGTCGTTGATGCGAATATCCAGTTCCGATTGGGAAACGTTGATGCATTTCAGTTGGCCGATGGGTTGCAGTACATTTTCTCACATGTTGGCCAGTTAACTGGTATGTACCGATACAAATACCGGCTTATGAGGCAGATTAGAATGTGCAAAGACCTGAAGCACTTGATTTATTACCGATTTAATACGGGGCCTGTTGGGAAAGGTCCTGGATGTGGGTTTTGGGCACCCATGTGGAGAGTATGGTTGTTTTTCCTTCGTGGCATAGTTCCTCTCCTGGAAAGGTGGTTGGGGAATTTGCTAGCCAGACAATTCGAGGGACGACATTCCAAAGGAGTGGCTAAAACTGTGACGAAGCAGCGTGTTGAAAGCCACTTCGATTTGGAGCTTCGTGCTGCTGTTATGCATGATGTCCTTGATGCTATGCCAGGTTTCTGTCATATCTATTTCAGTTTTCCATCTGTCTCTCTATCCGACAGAGTTGTATAAGGTGTTTTTTGTCCTATATTAAGGAGCTATTTTGCATTGCAGAGGGTATTAAGGCAAATAAAGCAAGAACGATCTTGCAGCATTTGAGCGAGGCATGGCGTTGCTGGAAAGCCAATATTCCTTGGAAGGTACTTCAGCTGTTTAAACTATTTTCTTCATTAACCATTATTAAGTTTAATCACCAAGACACCCACATATTCTTAGAGCCTTTTGTCCTTTTGCCTGTTGGCTGACATTTTGATTTTATATTCCTTTGACTTGTAAGGTACCTGGTTTGCCTGTTCCCATTGAGAACATGATACTTCGTTATGTCAAATCAAAAGCCGATTGGTGGACAAATGTTGCTCATTACAATCGGGAACGTATTAGAAGGGGAGCAACAGTTGACAAGACTGTTTGCCGGAAGAATCTTGGAAGATTGACCCGTCTTTGGTTGAAGGCAGAACAGGTGTGTGCTTTTCTCAATCATTTTTATACTATTGAGTTGGTTTGGCTTTTGGGATTCCCTATGCATATTCCTTTCTGGTGCTTTTTGCTGATGTTTTTTCATCTTACTCTTTGCAGGAACGACAGCACAACTACTTGAAGGATGGTCCGTATGTCACGCCAGAAGAAGCAGTTGCAATATACACCACAACCGTGCATTGGCTAGAATCTAGAAAATTTTCTCCAATTCCCTTTCCTCCTTTGTCTTACAAGCACGATACAAAGCTTCTCATCCTTGCTTTGGAGCGACTGAAAGAGTCTTATAGTGTCGCTGTTAGGTTGAACCAGCTACAAAGAGAGGAATTGGGTTTGATTGAGCAGGCTTATGATAACCCACACGAGGCTCTGTCACGTATTAAGCGTCATTTGCTTACACAGCGTGCTTTCAAAGAAGTAAGTTTCTAAAAAAGGTTTCCCTGTGAAATATTTAGTGATCCCAAAAAGTGCTCAAACATATTGCTGTCTTAATGGAATAATTAATGTTGAACCGTCTCAATTTTGTTGTCAAGCTAATAATGGGTTGTTTTGCAGGTTGGCATTGAGTTCATGGATTTATATAGCTATCTGATTCCTGTTTATGAGATTGAACCCCTTGAAAAGATCACTGATGCTTATCTGGACCAGTACCTGTGGTATGAAGGTGACAAGCGCCACCTTTTCCCTAATTGGATTAAGCCTGCAGATTCAGAACCTCCGCCACTGCTGGTTTACAAATGGTGTCAGGGCATAAACAATTTACAAAGCATATGGGACACTGGTGACGGGCAGTGTGTTGTGATGCTTCAGACCAAATTTGAGAAATTTTTTGAAAAGATTGATTTAACCATGCTTAACAGGCAAGTGTAGAATATAAATGAATTTCTTTTGAAAAGTAATTGTGTTGCTATATGACTTAGACTGATCATTTTCTCAAACTTCTACAGGCTTCTACGTTTAGTTCTTGACCATAATATTGCTGACTACGTCACTGCAAAGAACAATGTTGTTTTATCATACAAGGATATGAGCCACACAAACTCATATGGGCTCATTCGTGGTCTTCAGTTTGCCTCGTTCGTTGTGCAGTACTATGGGCTTGTCTTGGATCTTTTGCTTCTTGGTCTGACTCGTGCCAGTGAAATAGCCGGCCCACCACAGATGCCTAACGAGTTCATTACTTTTCATGATGCTAGAGTGGAAACACGACACCCGATTCGATTGTACTCCCGATACATTGACAGGGTGCATATATTGTTCCGTTTTACTCATGAGGAGGCTCGAGACCTCATCCAGCGCTATCTTACAGAGCATCCAGACCCTAACAATGAAAATATGGTTGGTTATAACAACAAGAAGTGCTGGCCTAGAGATGCTAGAATGCGACTCATGAAGCATGATGGTATGCATCTTTTTCCTTGACTTTACTTCAGGCAGATGTTTTGATTTGAATGCGTGGTGTTAACTGCTCTTCCTGATCTTCTTACAGTCAATCTTGGTAGAAGTGTTTTCTGGGACATGAAGAACCGTCTACCAAGAAGTATTACCACTCTTGAATGGGAGAACAGCTTTGTGTCTGTCTACAGCAAAGACAATCCGAACTTGTTGTTCAGCATGTACGTGTAACTCCTTAAGAGTTTTTTTTGCTTACTTAGATTAGGTTTCTTCATGTGAGCATATCTGAAATATCCAAGTTAAAAATGGTTGAACTATTGATTTGTGTTGTATAGGTGTGGTTTTGAAGTTCGTATACTGCCCAAAATAAGAATGACTCAGGAGGCTTTCAGCAACACAAGAGATGGAGTATGGAATCTTCAAAACGAGCAGACAAAGGAACGGACTGCAGTTGCTTTCTTACGGGTGGATGATGAGCACATGAAGGTGTTCGAGAATCGTGTGAGGCAGATTCTCATGTCGTCAGGTTCAACGACATTCACAAAAATTGTAAACAAGTGGAACACAGCTCTTATAGGTAATCATTCAAAATTGTTCTGTCTTCTAATGCTTTGCTCTTTTAGACTGTTGCTTTTCTTGTTACTGAAAACCTTTCTTTGCTGCTGCAGGTCTAATGACTTATTTCCGTGAAGCAACTGTGCACACACAAGAATTGTTGGATCTGCTTGTGAAATGTGAGAATAAGATACAGACACGTATTAAGATTGGGTTGAATTCAAAGATGCCCAGCAGGTATGTACTTTACTCTCTCTCTCCCTCTCTCTCTCTCTCTCACACACACACACACACAAGAGTTTTATTTTATATATTTCTGAAACACGTTCTTCCGTCAGGTTCCCTCCTGTCATCTTTTACACGCCAAAGGAAATTGGAGGGCTTGGAATGCTGTCCATGGGTCACATATTGATTCCCCAGAGTGACCTTCGGTATAGTAAACAGACAGATGTTGGTGTAACTCATTTTAGAAGTGGTATGAGTCATGAAGAGGATCAATTGATCCCAAATCTTTATAGATACATCCAGGTATGTGGAGTTCATTATTGTGTTTGCTGCATTAAGCTGCAACATTACTTTCTAATTCCTCTTTATCTTTGGCACTGTGGCAGCCATGGGAGAGTGAGTTCATTGATTCTCAGCGTGTTTGGGCCGAGTATGCATTGAAGAGGCAGGAAGCCCAAGCTCAGAATAGAAGATTAACTCTTGAGGATTTGGAAGATTCATGGGACCGTGGTATACCTCGAATTAATACTCTGTTTCAGAAGGATCGCCACACTCTTGCATATGACAAAGGGTGGAGAGTAAGAACAGATTTTAAACAGTATCAGGTTCTGAAGCAAAATCCCTTCTGGTGGACACACCAGAGACATGATGGGAAATTGTGGAACCTGAACAATTATCGAACGGATGTTATTCAAGCTCTGGGAGGAGTGGAAGGAATTCTTGAACATACCCTGTTCAAGGGAACATAGTAAGTCGCTCTATTTCTGTATTGTTTACTTCATATCATCTTCTTCCAAAACATGTGCTTTAATGTTAACAATATTCATGACATTCTTACCTTTGCTGTTTAATTGTTCAGCTTCCCAACATGGGAGGGTCTCTTCTGGGAGAAGGCTTCAGGTTTTGAGGAGTCTATGAAGTACAAGAAACTAACTAACGCTCAAAGATCAGGGCTTAATCAAATTCCTAACAGAAGATTTACTCTTTGGTGGTCACCTACTATCAACAGAGCAAATGTATATGTTGGTTTCCAAGTACAGCTGGATCTCACTGGGATATTTATGCATGGAAAGATCCCAACTCTGAAGATATCTCTGATCCAGATATTCCGTGCTCACTTGTGGCAGAAAATACATGAGAGTGTGGTGATGGATCTTTGCCAGGTTTTGGATCAAGAATTGGATGCACTGGAAATCGAGACTGTTCAGAAAGAAACTATCCACCCTAGGAAGAGTTACAAAATGAACAGCTCGTGTGCTGACATTCTACTCTTTGCCGCTCATAGATGGCCGATGTCGAAGCCAAGTCTTGTGGCTGAGTCGAAAGATGTGTTTGACCAAAAGGCTAGTAATAAATACTGGGTCGATGTGCAGCTTCGCTGGGGTGATTATGATTCCCATGATATCGAGAGATATACCAGAGCAAAGTTCATGGACTACACAACAGACAATATGTCAATTTATCCATCTCCAACTGGTATGTTTGTTGTCCCTATTTTATGTTACATTTAGATTGATGGTCTGTTGATCCAAAAGAAGAAAAGATATATATACTATGCATTTTCCTCTTTTTAATTTTTTCCAAATAACCAGTAACTTAAATAATTTTTTGTGCCCACAGGGGTTATGATTGGACTTGATTTGGCTTATAATCTGCATTCTGCTTTTGGAAATTGGTTCCCTGGGTCAAAGCCGTTGCTTGCACAGGCCATGAACAAGATCATGAAGGTATAGTCTTTTTTTATTGGTAATGATATGTCATCATTTAATTAGCAAAGCTATATTCTGACTGATTCCGTGATATCTTTTCTTGCAGTCAAATCCAGCTTTGTATGTCCTGAGAGAGCGTATAAGAAAAGGTTTACAACTTTATTCATCTGAACCTACGGAGCCTTACCTATCATCTCAGAACTATGGTGAGATCTTTAGTAATCAAATTATCTGGTTTGTGGATGACACAAATGTCTATCGTGTCACAATACACAAGACGTTTGAGGGAAATCTCACAACAAAACCCATCAATGGCGCCATTTTCATCTTCAACCCGAGAACTGGTCAACTGTTTTTGAAGGTTGGTTTGACGCACTTGCTTACTTGTGTTCCCCATTATTTTGAATTTTATGCGTACGTAGAATTTATTCCTTTTCGTGACTCTTACAGGTGATTCATACAAGTGTTTGGGCTGGGCAAAAGCGTCTCGGTCAATTAGCCAAGTGGAAAACAGCAGAAGAAGTGGCTGCACTTGTAAGGTCATTGCCTGTTGAAGAACAACCCAAGCAAATCATCGTTACACGAAAAGGAATGTTGGATCCACTTGAGGTGCATTTGCTCGATTTCCCTAACATTGTCATCAAAGGAAGTGAGCTGCAATTGCCATTCCAGGCTTGTTTGAAGATAGAGAAATTTGGTGATTTGATTCTCAAGGCAACTGAACCACAAATGGTTTTGTTCAACATATACGATGATTGGTTGAAGAGTATCTCGTCCTACACAGCCTTCTCCAGACTTATCTTGATTTTGAGAGCTCTTCATGTAAACAATGAGAAAGCAAAAATGTTGCTGAAGCCTGACAAGACGATTGTCACTGAGCCACATCACATCTGGCCTTCTTTGTCAGATGACCAATGGATGAAGGTATAATTATATCAAAGTTTTATTTTAGCAACATCTGAAAATTCTGATTAACAAAGAAAGCACTTCTAAGTCTTCTCCTATTTTGATGTGTGCAGGTTGAAGTTGCCCTCAGGGATCTAATTCTTTCTGACTATGCCAAGAAGAACAATGTGAACACGACTGCCTTAACCCAATCTGAGATCCGTGATATAATTCTTGGAGCTGAGATTACTCCACCATCACAACAAAGGCAACAAATTGCGGAAATCGAGAAACAGGTGAAAAGATTTCCCCACCTTTTATTCTCTCGCAATGTTGCCTTTCCTTGTTATTTTATCATTCAATTATTAAATGTGGTCTTCTAACTCCCCCTTTTAGGCAAAGGAGGCCAGTCAACTGACAGCTGTCACAACAAGGACAACAAATGTCCATGGAGATGAATTAATCGTTACCACCACAAGTCCGTATGAGCAAGCTGCATTTGGTTCCAAAACTGACTGGCGTGTCAGGGCAATATCTGCAACAAATCTCCATCTTAGAGTCAATCACATTTATGTCAACTCAGAAGACATAAAGGTACTTTTTTGAAATTATCCACAGCCTTACACACACACACACACACACACTAGCATCCAGGCAAACTCGAGACGTGTGCAAAATAATAAAGGATATATATAATCAATTATGTGCTTAATTTGATATTTTAAAATTATATATATATATTTATATTAGATTTTTCTATATAAAATATATATTTTTTGTATTTAATAAGTTAATGATTAGGTAAAAATTGAAATAAGATAAAATAAATGATAAAAAGCAAACAAGGAAGTTATTAAAGAATACCGAATAGTGGATAAGAGAGAGAAGGGAAGTGGAAGACAATGTCTAATATGAGAGAAGAGAGTATAATAAATAAAAAATTAACTTGAAGTTTACTCTGTCAATCTATTTAAAAAGACCAAGGTAGATCGTAGATGCTCTGCTTGCGCTTTATATAGTAGTGTTATATATATGCCTAAAAGATAGTCTTACTGAAGATTCTTGTGCTCCAATTTGTGTAGGAAACGGGATACACTTACATCATGCCTAAGAATATCTTGAAGAAGTTCATATGCATAGCTGACCTGCGAACTCAGATTGCTGGTTACCTTTACGGCATAAGTCCTCCAGACAATCCTCAAGTGAAGGAAATCCGCTGTATTGCGTTGCCACCACAATGGGGTACTCACCAGCAGGTCCATCTTCCATCTGCTCTTCCAGAACATGATTTCTTAAACGACTTGGAGCCTCTGGGATGGATGCATACACAGCCGAACGAGCTTCCTCAGTTGTCTCCACAGGTTTATATTTCATATTGATTTTACATTATGGGTGTGGCAAAAATTTCTGTTGTTGGAAGAGTTGAGTAGAAGCTGAAGTTGTAAAAAATTGGATGGTTGGAGAAAGAAGTCTACGTAATTTTAAATAACAGAAAAAGATACCAAATGCCAATAAAGCACGCCTAAAGGTGCTTCTGGTTTCTTATTTTTTTAAACTCATTTTAAGCAGAATCAGTAAAACGAGGGTAGTGTCTGCAATCTCTGAAAAAGCACTTTTCTGCTAAATGAGTGTAAACAAACTAGAAACCGGAAGGACCCAAATACCAACTTTTATCTTCTAGGTTACTTTCGTAAAATAAATTGAAGTTTGTTTAGAGTAGTGAAAGTGCCTAACGTTTGTCTGTTACCTAATGTAGGATCTTGCTGCCCATGCTCGGGTCTTATCAAACAACAAACAATGGGATGGAGAGAAATGTATAATCCTGACATGCAGTTTCACTCCTGGCTCGTGCTCTCTAACTGCATATAAGCTGACTCCATCGGGATATGAATGGGGAAAGAGCAACACGGATGCCGCAGCCAATCCACATGGCTACCTCCCAACTTATTATGAGAAAGTGCAAATGCTCTTGAGTGACCGTTTTCTGGGATTCTACATGGTAATCATTTGTTTTGAACTCTCTGATACTAGTCTGACTACTTTTTCCTTTTTTATTTATTTGTTAAAGAAATTATTAAATAAAAATAGGGATAATTACACTCATACATATCTTGATGTTTGGCCTAATTACCAAACATACCCTGAGGTTTGTGAAATTACAGAAACATACCCTATCAAAGGATTTTCAATTACATCCATGAAGTGGTCGGACAGATTTCGAGAACATTCTTTCGTAAACCCTGACTATATTTTTATGTTTTAACAGAAAAACCAAAAACATAACATGGAAGTGCTATTTTTCGTTAAGGTTCTCTAACAACAGTTAGAGTTCATACTATGTTTTTGTAATTTTCAAACCTCAGATATGGTATGTTTGAACCTCAAGGCATGTGATTGTAATTAATCTAATGAAATATTGGTTTTTCTGGGATCTACATGGTAATTTGTTGTTCTAAATATGTTTTTCTTTTTTGGGCAGATACCTGATAATGGTCCCTGGAACTACAACTTTATGGGTGTGAAGCATACCGTGAGCATGAAATATGGGGTGAAATTAGGCTCGCCACTTGAGTACTACAACGAGGATCATCGGCCTACACATTACCTGGAATTCAGCAACTTGGAGGAAGGTGAAACTACTTTGGGTGACAGGGAAGACACTTTCACATAATTCAAAATACATGTTTTTTGGAAGGGATTTTTTAGCCCCTTTTTTTGTATGAGAGGAAGTTGGATTTTGTCTTCTGCTGTACATATGTAATCGGATAATGCTGGTCTTGTTGTATCGAAGTATCGCCAACTTGTGTACCAATTTCCAGTTGTATCATCTGGAAACTACTGAAATCATACTTTAGTTTTCAGTAACTTAATGGAATTTTTGTGAGTTTAGATGATAACTTCGCGTTTTTGAGATCTGTTTTTACTTGATCCGGGGAATTTACATCTACAACCCGTGATATTGGGTGTAATTGCACAATAAGTGTCTTTCCTTTTAGAAATTACAAAAGAGCCCTCAAGATTTCATTATGCATTTAAGTCACTGTCGGATTCTAACAATCTGATTCATTGAGAAATGTATGATGAGAAAAGTGATTCTTGGATTTTGATGGACCTTTCCTTGGTCAATTATTATAGCTGTACAACTGGCTCTTACGTTCAATATACTATTATTACTACGGAAAACAATTAAAAATGGTTTATCAAGCATGAGTAACAATTAGGATTTATATTTTAAAGTGCTTTAATTAGTTCATGCAAATTGTGTCAATTTTAAGATAGTTATTGGTGTCTCAAAGTTAAACAGATTTTGAATAAGGGTCAATTAGGAATACTCACGAAGTGTACGCCGTTTATGAAAAATATCTTGAAACCTTGAAATATTACAAAATAGTTCCTGAGATTTTCAAACCATAATGAATACTCTCCTCAAATTATCGGAAAATCATTGACAATAGTTGACTCATGGTAGTTTTTGTACGTAATTTTCAAAATTTAAGAGTGCTTTTCATGAAACGGCCTAACCACTGCGGGTTTTTCCGTAATTATTCCTTTTAATAACTTAGATTGAAAATCTTGATCAAGTGAGACAGATCGATCAATAGAAAAAACTCATGATACATTCCCACTAAAGATCTCAATGGTATCTCCTTGACCAACATGATGCCATCTAAAAGACCGATCATCATCCATTACATTTTGCTTAAAAATGAAAAAATACCCTTCTCGTGGAAGATCTAACTTAATCTTTTGCAGCTTCTTCCTGAGCTCCCCGACATTCTCCGACGAACTCACATCCACCGGGATTTTCTCCGCTCCACATTTATTCGAAACAACTATCCTCATCTTCCTCACCCCGCCAGCACTTCCGGAAGACGAAGCTGGAGCAGCCGGAGGAGGAGGACACGATCGAACAACGCCCAGATCTATTTCCAAACCGTCCGAAACCTGGCAGTCCTGGACGGACTTACGATCATGCATTTCGATTCCATTTGCATGGACTTTTGTGGTTGGAATAACCGGATCGTCTGTTTTGGTTATATTGTTGTGATCCGAGGCGATTAACAGACGGATGCGTGATCGGTCGAGAACGTCGGAATCGTGGATGTTGAGGTCGTCTTGTAGAGTGTTGCCATTGAAAACTAAGGTTTGTTTGGAAATAGGGATGTTTTGGTTCTTTTGAATCTTCTCTTTGATTTCCAGCACTGTGTCGAAGTAGCCCACTTCAATGGAGAAAGGGTTGCCTCGACTCGGTTGGAAGATCACATCCATTACTGATTACTCCTCCGCCATGACTATGTGAGAGAGAGATTGTGTTTGTGTGCGTGAGGGAGTGAGAAAGGAAGAGAAGAGAGAGAGAGAGAGAGAGAGAGTTTGCAACAGAGAGTTTGGAGGAATATATATGCATGGTTGTAACAGACTAACAGCTTCCGATATTGACTGATTTTCAGCAGAAAGTTATAATTTCCTATTCTGAAAAATAAAATAGATAATTTTTTTAATAAAACCATATAAATACAGAATCAATGTGTGTTATTTCACAGTTTCCATAAAGAGGATAAAAAAGAATTAATCCACCAATACAAAATATTAATCATGAATTAATGCATTATTATTGTTATTAGGATCATTTCTTTAGAATGATCGACTGCAAATCATACTTTAGTCCACGAGTTAAGTTTGTCCATTTACATGGCATGATTACATGATGATCATAGAAATTCCACCAAAAATATATGTTAAAATCAATTAAAGTCACACCTAATTTATATATTACCACCCTATATATATATATATATATTCGTGTTTTTAGCATACAAAACTGTGTCGTATTATTTTTAAGGCTCATATGAAAACCATATATTGTTTTTTGCTTGAAAGTCTTTGGTGAAGAACTCAACAGAAATGCTTGATGGGTTGTACCTTCAATTCGAATATAACTTAATTTGTTTGCATTTCTCTCTTTAATTCTTTTATTTTATTGAATGCTTCTAATTTCAGTTTGCCTTGAGAAAAAATATTGATTAAAAAGTCAGGTACAATTTATTTGAGTGTTTCTTCATATTGTGAATTGTCTTTATTACCCTTAAGTATATAAGAATAATAATTTGAAGTAATTTAATTAGTGTTTTGCTCTTAATATTAGCTCCTCGCATGAATGTCTACCATTCAGTTGATATGTCCCAAGTTCCCAACTCATTAGACCTTCTTTATTCTTTCTCTTGCAAATACTTAATCTAAGCATTAATCGTTCTCACTTACTGTACAATGAATTCAAGAAAGTCAGCATAACACACAAATGTAGAAATGGTATGCCTAAACAGTACTTGTTACTGTAGTGCGAATAGTAGCTCTATCTCCTTTTTCTGGTCTATAAATTTAACTCATCGTATATGTAATGTACATATATTAACTTATTTTTAAGATTAAGTTATTCTTATAACTTCATTATGTTATTTCTTAAATAAATTTCATTAGGTATATAAAATTATAATATATTTTTATGTGCAACGCATGTACTTATTGCTAGTTTTCGATAAGTATGTAAATTAAGTATATAATTTTCTAGTATTTAATAATTATCTTTCAAGTTTAAGACGACACATTTTTAATTTTGGAACACAATTATTTTATCACCATCATCATTTTCTCAATCTCAAAATAAAAAATCAAAGCCAAATTATATTCATATATCAATTATCACATACATAAATATATAATAATGCACACATGAAGTTTATTATCTCATTATCTCACCATCCATGAACTAGAGCTCAACATTTTACTTCTCTGTCTTCACTTCCTTCTCATCCAAACCAAACTCCAAGCTCTTAAACATCTCATCATTCTCCAACGCATCAAACTTCTCCTTATCACCTTTCAACAATTCAATCACTTCGAGCATCGTCGGCCTCTTCTCGGCTTGACTATCGGCACAAACAAGCCCAACAAGAACAACTCTCTTCATCTCTTCCTCATCATAATTCCCTTCCAACCTTTCATCAGCAATTTCACAGAACTTTCTTTTACGAGCCAGAGGCAGGGCCCACTCCATGATCGTTCTCTTCATCGTGCATGGCCTCAGCCTTTCTAAGGGCTTCTTCCCACTAGCGAGCTCCAACAAAAGAATGCCAAAACTAAAAACATCACAACTTTCTTTTGCTTTTCCTAGCATCGCGTACTCTGGGGCGAGATAGCCGAGAGTACCCTTTACTCGGGTCGTCACATGGGTTGCCCCGTCGGGTATGAACTTTGCAAATCCAAAATCAGCAACTTGAGCTTTGAAATCGCCGTCTAATAAGACGTTGCTGGCTTTTATGTCTCTGTGGATTATGTGGGGAGTTGCATAATGGTGTAGGTAGCTGCAATTGAACATAAAGTGTTGGCTTCTTATTCATTTATTATTATTTTTAGGGATAATTACACTGACACACCCTGAGATTTGGCCTAATTACATAAACTTCTCCTGAATTTTGTGTAATTTTCCCAACCCTCGAGGGGAAGTTTGTGTAATTTGGCCAAACCTGAGGATACGTCAGTGTAGTGGTGTAGATTACAGGAGTAGAAAGTAAAGTGGTAGTTCTATTTTCTTTCTTATATTATTAAGGATAATTACACTGACATACCTTGATGTTTGACCCAATTTAACAAATTTCCCCCCAAGTTTGTGTAATTTGGCCAAACTTTAGAGTGTGCCAGTGTAATCAAATTTCCACTACTCATTTTTATTCTAATCAATCACTTAATCCACTCCTATTAATAATTTTTTATCCTAAATTCACCACTCAGTTCATTCCTATTATCCGATTCTCACAAGTCGTCAATATAGGCGAATCATTTTCCCCACCATTTCTCTTAGCAGCCAAACAAGTCGAGGATTTTAATTTTCCTTTTCCTAGCATTTTCTTTCAGTAGCAAAACAAACAGTGTTAAAGTTCATGTGAAGGAGGCAATGGGAAAGAAAGTAAGGCATGTGAGAGCACGCAGCACTTACGCAATGCCTTCAGCCGCACCAATAGCGATATTCATCCTTCTGGTCCAGTCGAGATGACACTCAGCAGAATGCTGCCCATGGAGATGAGATAGTAAGCTGAGATTTGTCATGTAATCGTACACAATAAGACGTTCTTGCCCTTCTGCACAATACCCGCGTAGAGTTAGCAAATTCTTGTGGCGAACGCGAGCCAGCATTTCGACTTCTACAGAAAACTCCATCTCTGCTTTGTTGCTCCATGATTTTAACCTTTTCACTGCTATCTGTACAAGCATATTTTATTTTATACTAAACTTTCAGAACAAAAATCACAAGATTGATTTTTTCTTGATCATTTATATATAACCATTTAAATAAAAATTAGATGAAAAGTAGAGAAATCTTACTTGAGAACCATCCCAGAGCTGACCCCAATAAACACTGCCAAATCCACCTTCACCAAGCTTGTTATCATAATTAAAATTATTTGTAGCTAATTGCAACTCCTTCAGGGAAAAAAACCTCCATGTCGTATCTTTTTCCCCTTGTTTTTTCCTGTTATAATAATATCAATTTTTAGAAAAATCACTTAAACAGGTTTAGAACACATACAAAAAACAAATTAAAAATGCGATTTTTCTAGTATTTCTGAATAATTATGAAGCTAAGAAAGATGAAAAAGAGAAACAACATCAATCAATAGAACAGTAACTGGGCTTTATGCACATTTCCAAACAATTACACAAAAGCAACTCAAGAAAATTCAAATAACATAAATCAACAAGAAAATGAGCATTGACTGAGTGAAATAATGATATAGAACATACCGATCTGAACCCCTAACACAACAAAACATTGACAAAAATTCCATGATTTTCTAAACACCCCACTAAGCAAAATCCTTCCTTTTCAGCAAAAATTTGCACCAGGATCCTAATTAAGCTCAGATATTGCTGCCATCAGAGAAAGCAGAACCCAAAAGTTCATCACTTTAAAAAGTTTCTTCATCTTCTTCTTTCCTCTTTAAGCTCAAAGCTACCAGCTTTAAAGTATTGAAAGCGGTTTGGCAAGAAAATCGAGAACTTTTCAGGGTTACCAAACAGACCCTTGTGGCCTTGTGATGGAAGCTGATGTTTCCCAGTTTTTAATGTTTTGTTGAACAAATTGTGTGCTGATTGAGGAAAGCTGTTTTATTGAGAGGGAATATAAGAGCAGCAGAGTGGGAAAAAGCAGAAAAAGACAGAGTTGTATTTATGAAATGTGAAACGTTAAATCTGATTTGGAAATTTGTGAAACCAACTTTGATTTCTTGGTTTTGCAGTGGTGGGCGTGGGGCAGTGTGTGTGAAATACAGGGTCGTCTTTGTTTTTTAGTTATATTTCTTATATCGTGGGGTCGATTTTCCAATTTTCAATCTTCAGTGGGACTTTTGAATTTATTATGAAAACATTTTGCTATGTTCGGGTATTTTAAAGTATTTTAAGAAAAAATGAATTTGAATATGTAATATTGTAGTGGAATTTGCAAGATTAAAAGAATGACAACTTTCGTATTTCACAACTAAATCAGTAGCTAATGAATATAGGGCAGTAATCAACTTTTAAAATGTAAAAGGTTTTCTCGGTCAATTTTTTGCAACACATGGTTTCCTTGTTCCTTTTAAAAATATATGATTGTGGGTAATATATAAAGAAGCTCACTACTAGAAGACAACGAATTAGCAACGAAAATTCGATTCTGTTGCAAATAAATCAAATTTAACAATAAAAACTTACAATGGAAATGAAATAACACGAATCATCAATTATGCCAGTTAGCAACGGAAATTCGTTACAAATGAGACACATAGACTTGTCAATAAAACTAAAGATTTCGCAACCGAATATCCATCGCTAATATTACATAACTTGACCTGAAAACTTGGCACTCATTTTGCAACGGCAAATTTCCGTCGCAACAGAAATTTTCCGTTGCAAAAGAGTTTTTAATAAAATTATTTATGTGTAACGGATTTTCCGTTGCAAAGTTTCTTCATAGAACTGGAACACAATTAAATTTGCTCGGATATTCCGTTACAAAAACAAAATACGGTATCTTAATTGGAATGAATTAGCAACGGATTTTCCGTTGCAAATATAACATATATCGAAACTTATTTTTGCCAAAGAAATTGCAAGAGCATTTCTCTGTTATCAATTGCAACGGTAATCCTGCTGTAATTTTTTTTAATTCAAATCAATTTGTAACGAAAATTCTGTTGCAAAAATAATGGAATCCCTGGTAATATGTTTAGCAACGGAAATTTAGTTGCTAATGTGGTTAACTTTTGTTGTGATTAGTGATTAGTGAACCCAGGGCAGTGAGCACCTTCTAAAAATTAATAAGATTTTTTAAATTAGTTTATATGACATAATTCTTGATTCTTTTCAGTTTATATGTATTTGTTTTTTTTTTGGTCAAAAGTTTATATGTATTTCGAACACTATCAAAAGTGAGTAATATTTTTTTCACTAATTTTCATTAAATTTATATTAACTCTGCACTAGAAAAATGATTTTTAACACAATTTGAAGACCGTTGTTAAGCTGTAATTATCATAGTAATATCTTCACATAATTAATTCTGTCTCCAGTTCACACTAAACGAAAAGGTATAAATTTAGGAGATATACAACTGCACACCTCTGATATTAGTCTAACTACACTTTGATCCCCTATACTACAGGAAATTACTTATACAACCCCTATTTTTGACTCAGTCTAACAAATCAATCTTTCCATCGGATCTTTGGAGTAAACTATCTAATTTATTCCTACATGGACGGGAAAGTTTTTTACCGTAATACAGTAGATGTTGTTTGATTGAAATTATAGTTTAGGGCACTAAACTTTTCTCATGCAGGCATTTCATAGCACAAAATCTAATAAGTGAAGGCATAAAAACTTTTCGATTATGGGAGGTAATTTAGGTTGTATATTTCATAAATCTAACAGAAAAAAAGCAGCAAGAAAGCGGAAAAAAGGGGCACTTCGTAAGACACGGGATCGAGTCAAAGTATTTGGGGTCTAGGTGTAATTTTTCATAGTACAGAGATGTATATCATGCATGTTAATTAGCAATTAGCTTTTTATCCCCTGTGTTGCACGGAAAAATTTAATTATAAAATATATATTATTAAATAAATCGAACCATATTTTTTTTATATGATTATTAACGATACGTTAAAAATTATTAATTCAAAATTTGAAGCACATACACCAAAGTAATTCATTTTATAAAATAATCAGGAATAATGTATATACAAAACTCATTTTAAATGTATAAAAATAGTAATATGATTTTTTTATGACGAAGTACTGATTTTATATTTGTAATAGAGAGAATATATATTTATATATATATATATAGAACGAATATCATGAATGTTATATAAATATTAAAATAACAATTATAATACAAAAAATATTTAATAATAGACCATATAAATATTGATTGGAATCTCTTTATCTTTTTGGTAAAAAAAAGAGCTAATTATTATACTTGGTATTATATTTTTTGTTAAATAATTTGTTATCATTTCATTATTAATTAATGGTAATATTCTTTTTATTATTGAAATTTCTTTTATAATATAAAAATATTAATATTTCGAATATAATAATTTAATAAATCTATTTAAATTGAAATAAAATATAACTTTGCCACCACAAAATGAACATGAGAAACTTAATAAAACTTATATAATAAAATTTTCTTCCTTATTTTAGTTAGATAAATTTCTTTGAATCCACTATATATGCACCAAAAAAAAAATATAATTGAATCCACTTTGTCAAAAATATTTGATAGGAATTAAAATATTAAATATAATTTTTTAATGGATTTATGAAGTACATTATTTTATCTTTATTTTTATTCATGAATATTCAATGCAATATAGATAACTCTAAAACTTATCAAAATTTATTTAAAATTATTTTTTAAAAAATAAATTTTAATATTTTATAAATTAGTTATATAGTTCTATAATTAAATGGGAGTTACAAAATTTTAATATAAACAAAAATATGGAATATCAATAAATACATTGTAAGTTATAAAAATAATAATTAATGAAATTAATTATAGAAACAATCTACATGGCAAAATGGATCAATTCTAACTAATTCACTTCAATGCCACATAAACATATTTCCTAAAACATTCCACTCGCTCATTTTCATATATATATATATATATATATATATATGATTAGTTAGCCAGTGGTTTCCCTGGTTGGTACAACTACCAATTATTAAAATATAGTTTATTACAATATAATAATAATAATCAAATTAATTATTCAACTAATAAATTAATGATTTTAAATACTGCTGATGTAATTTATTGCAAAAACTCCTGCTGCTAACAAGCTTTTTGTACACAGTTACAAGGATTCTAGCAAGCAATCGATTTTAATTCCTACTGATCACGTATTAAAAGGAGAGTTTGCAGTTTCTAAAAGAATTATTTTTTAGAAAAGTACTAGATCTTTTTCAGCATTTTGGGTATCAAAATGCTCCCAGCTTCTGCTAGTTTCAGCTTCTAACTCTTAAATTATTTTTTTGTAAATAAATAGTGTTTTTAAGAGTTGTGTTAAAGTGCTTCTTAATTAGTTTTTTTAATCAAACATTCAATATTTAAGCTTCTTGCTTTTATTACTCCAAATATTTCCAACATATATATTATATATATAAGTATCTCTGAATTATAGTTATATTTTATCCATAAAAACTTGAATTACATAATATGAGATATTAAAGCATTATTATTTGGTAGATGTTTAGTAGATGTTTGACGACTGAAAGTTTATGTAAATTAAGGCACTAAATTTTTCTCATGCAGGGATTTCATAGCACAAAATCTAATAAATCAAGGCATAAAAACTTTTCGATTATGGGAGCTAATTGGGGTTGTATATTTCATAAATCTAACAGAAAAAGCAGCAAGAAAGCGGACAAAAGGGACAGTTTCTAAGACACGGGAGTCAAAGGTGTAATTCTTCAGATTACAAGGGGTATAAATATAATTTGACCAAATATCAGGGATATTAGATGTAATTACCCTAAAATAACATTAGAGGACAAGGTCTACACATAATAATGTTATTTTTACATATCCAAAATCCCAAGGGATCAGAAAGGTAATCTGCACCAAATCTCAAGCATAGCAACACTAATTAAATTCAAATTACAATTTTCAAATGAAGATCAAACTCTTAAAGTGTATGATTGAGAGTTGTAGAATGATCTTCTTTTGGCTCTCAATATATTTTCATTCTCTTGTATATTCCTGTAAAATAGAAAAGGGAAAGGCAAAGGGGGGAAAAATCTAAGGAGCTTACATCGAACGTGGTAAGCTGCCCAGGCTCAGTGCTACGCAAATTCTTTCGCCAATTCACTCGCTTTTCTACTGTAAATTTTCCCCAAAATTTCAAAAATCCCACAGGTGTAGTACTGCAAATTCCATGACGAACATTTCATCAAACACTTTAACTACAATACTTCCACAACAGCGTTTAAAATTTCCACTCAAAACCATTGTATAATGTAAAACACATACACATATAATGATTCAAGGGGTGGATTATTACGGTCGCCTTCGTGAACAGTGGGATCACCATTTTCTGTTAGGATCCTCTAGTGTTGGAGGATTTAGGTTCAGATTTCTCGAAGTGGTGGATCTAGTCATCAAAGAGAAAGTTTGTTTGAAATAAATGAATAATATAGACAAAAATAATTCAATACTTTCTAATATATGTACTTACTTAGCTCGAGCTTCAGCTTTCTTCTGCATTTGACTCATCCTCCTCTGCGTTCATTGAAGAATTCTAGTACTACTACAGCCCATACTGATCTTAAAAGCCAGTGAATCTTTAATAATATTATTTTCCACATATAATGTGGGCATAAAATACTAAACAAGGCTAATCAAGTGATGTTGGTTAGAAGAAATGATTCTCTCATTTCTGCAGATATATGTTTGTAAATAATTTTGTAAAACATTAAATTTTTTCAAAGATTGGCACATTTGTGGAGATAGATTAAACGAACGGCTTTTTCATTAAGAAATTAGTGCAAGAAATATCATATACAGACAAATTAGTGCAATCACCTGTGAATTAGACGAACTTGAAGGTCATCATTTCCTCTGCTTTGACAAACAAAGATGAAATAAGAACAAATAAGTATGTAGTACTACAGCCCATAATGATCATAAAAACTAATGAAATCCTTATTAATATTATTTTCCACATATAATGCGAGTGAAAAATACTAAGTGATGTTGGTTAGAAAAAATGATTTCACTCTCATTTCTGCAGATATATATTTGCAAATAATTTTGTAAGACATTATGAATTTTCAAAGATTGGCACATTTATGGAGAGAGATATATTAAATGAACGGCTAATAACGGCTACAGTTTCATTAAGTGAAGCTATTACTCTATCACTAACGATTTCAGAGAAGCAAAACAGCAAAACTAATTAAATTTGGAAGCAAGAAATAACATTAAAAGCATATACAGGCAAAGTGCAATCACCTGTACTGTACACGAACTTGTAAGTCATCGTTTCCTTGGTTCCTTTGTTCTTCTTGAATTTCCAAAGCTGAATCTGCAGCTGAATTGCATTCATAAACATCAATAACTTGAAGAGTTGGAATATCACCGATTCCAGAAGGGATCTCTAATTTATCACAATATTCGACATGAAGTAGTTCGAGACAAGGGAAGTGGATATTTTCTGCTCGCCAGTATTTGAGATCATTTAAATACTCCATTAGTAGGATTTTCAGCTTGAGGAATTCCCCTTCTATGGGTTTCCACTCTTCTCCCACAAATGCATACCATCTTAGCTTGAGTACTTGTAGATTGGGCAACGAACCCACAACACTCATGTCTTTCCAAGGAAGTGAGCAACGTTCTAGAGTCAACTGTGTCAAAGATGGCGGAAATGCAAAGTTCTCAGGCAAGGGTATTTCAAATAAAGACAATGGAAAACAGATATTTAGTTTCTCAAGTTGGTGTAGATGGACGAGATTGTTGAGGCCTAACTCCTCCCAACTTGCATAGGCCACATCCAGAACAGTGGTGTAGTAAACTACCAATTTCTTAAGGCTTGGAATCATTTCAATGGTATGGCGAGTGAATATAAAATCACTCAAGCGCTGGAGTGTTTGTAGCCTCCCTAGGAGAGGAACTCCATCAATAATACTAATTTCACCGTAAGGAATTGGGGGAAATATTACAGAACCGTCGCCCCCCAAAATCAAATGCCTTAGTTGTGGCATCTTCCAAATCTCACATGGTAATGATACCGAAGTTCCTTTAACAATTAATGTCTGAAGATCCCAAAGCTTGCATATAGATGGAGAAATGTGGATGTCAGACTCTGCATTAAGTGTGAGGTACCTTAGATGTAATAGTTCGAAAATTTCATCAATGGAACCATAGTCAGCGGCTGACAATTTTGATGCATCCAATATTCTCAAGAGTTTACACTTAGTTGTAGCTGATAAAAAATACTGATCCATGGAAAAAGAAAAAGAAATAACTGAACGAATAGTTGAGTAATGTTTTGTTGTATATTTGAGAAATAAGGAATTTTCACTTGCAAAAACACGATATACATTTCCCATGGATTCGTGGTAGACATTATCTTCTTGTAGGCAATGGAGAAAATTTTCATAATGAGCTCTTTGTGAACACAAGTCTCTCACAAGATCATGAACGCAGCAATATTCGAATTTTCCATAAAACTTCGTTTTAGTGAAGAAAACAAGATTTCTACTGGCAAGATCTTTGAGATACTCTTCACCCACCTCTTCTAAGCTTTTAGATTCAATTGGTCTCAAAAAACCCTCTGCAACCCATAACCTAATGAGTTGGGAGATATGAATAGCATGATCTTCCGGAAAACCTCCCAAATATAAAAAACATGGTTTGAGATGATGAGGCAAGTGGTTATAACTCAAAGATAGTATATCTGACAAGTGTTTGTCATTTTGATCAATAGCAACGGAACTTACTTGTCTTGCTATCTTTTGCCAATCATTTGGTACCTTGTTGACATTTGAGAGAACTCCTGCAATCACCACAATTCCAAGTGGAAGTCCTTGACAGGTTTCAGCAATCAACTTCCCGATAGCCTCCAATTCTTCAGGGCAGTGTTCTTGTCCAAACACTTTATGCTGAAGTAGGGTCCAACTTTGATTCTCATTCAAGAATTGCATTTGATGAAGAAATTTTGGATTTCCAGCATAAAGAGCCACATCAGACAATCTAGTAGTTAACATTACACGACTTTTGTCCGAGGTATCTGGAAATATCCTCTTAATATCATTCCAAACTTTTATATCCCATATATCATCTATTACAATGAGATACCTCCTTCCAAATAAATATTTGCGTATGTCTTCTGCTAATCCCTCATTCTCTGTTATATTCATGGAATTTGCAATACCTTGAAGAACTTTTGGCAGATGATAATCTTGAGATATAGTGACCCAAGCACGACAATCAAAATGGTCATCTATAAGTTTATCATCGAAAATGTTTCTAGCCAAAGTAGTCTTACCGAGACCCCCCATGCCGACAATTGAAATGACCTCAAGTTTGACTGATTGTCCACAAAGCTTCTCTTTTATTGCTATAAGCTGCTCCTCAAATCCTACCATGGTATTTCTATCACTCGGTGTTTCTACTTTTGATGCTCCTCCAACACTATCTGCAGAAATGTTCGAGCTTCCTTGCAAATCTTCTTCTTGTGTCGGTGCTCTATTTGCCGAATAAGGGATTTTCTGCAAATTATCTTCGTTAGTGGTGAGGGTTTCCATCTTAATCCTCATCATCTCTTTCACTATGAAATCAACTTCTTCCTTCACCTTCTTTAAGTCCTGATATCCCTTTGCCAAGATATTGAGCGTAAGATCCCCATGTTTCTGATTTGAAATGTGAGTTCTGATAATATCTTGTGTTCGTTCTGTTGCATCTCTGATTCGTCTTTCGAGAATATCAGTTGTTTCTTCTTCTTTATCTAAAAATTCTTGCAAAAGTTTGAACTTTTCATGGAGAGATGCAATTTGTGCTTTGTCAAGACGAAAGTCGGGATATCGATTGTGGTTGCTTATCTCCTCCAGTAACTGAACAAGTGGAAGAAGATCACCATTTGCTGAATTACTGGACTTCTGTAGATGCAAGTCCTCTTTATGAGTTTTGTGACTTTCCACCTTGAACCTCATAAGCTCTTCCAAAATAGAATCAACTTCTTCCATCACTTTCTGCAGAAGAATTTTGTTACCTCTACCTTCTCTGTTTTTTCGAGGAATTGGATTTGAAATTTGAGATTCAAGGATATCTTGGGCACGATATGATACATCTCTAATTCGCCTTTCAAGAATATCAACTGATTCTTCTTCATGATCTTTAGCCGAATATTCGTCCAACAATTCTTGCAAAAGGTTAAACTTTGCATAGAGAGATGCCATTTGTTGTGTTTGGAGACGAGAGTTTGGATATCTATCGTGATGGGTTATCTCCTTGAGTAATTGAACAAGTGAAACAAGAGCAGCATAATAAGCCATAGCTGATCTTCTTCAAAGTTGAAGTTTCACAGAAAAGTGATAAAAAAGTACAAGCTAAATTCAAATCTTAGAGAAGTTGTGTTGTCTCTGGACCATAGCGTTTGTATATGACTTCATTGCCAACTTGCATTGCTCACCGACAGACTAAACTTCAAAAATAATTGAATCAAAAATGTAAAAATTAAAATCTAAATACCTTTCACACTCAGTCTCAGTCTCAGTTGACAATGCATGGGTCAGACACGTCAACCACACTTCCTCCGACATCTTCACACTCGTTAGAGACATCCCTCTGTGTTTCTCTCTCTATAAGTATATCGATCGATATACCATTGAATTTCTCTATGTGTAATTAAGAAATTTTTTCCTCGTTCGAAAGGGGTCCTGAAAAATCTAGTGTTTTTCACTGAAAATGGCTTGAAATATTTGAATGACCTCCTCCCAATGATGCAGAAAGCCGGCCTAAGAGTGAAAGGTTTGGTTTGAGGTTTGGGGGAAATGAGAAAACTTTTCTTGGGTTCTTGAGGACTGCGCCGTGTAATTGGTCGGTGCGGTGGGTCGCAGATTAAACACCCTGCACCCTCAATTCCTGACCGCAGATTATCACGGCAAATTGCAATTTGCACCTCTAATTTATACATAGTGACAATTTGCCCCTTCTAAGAGGTAGAAAATATTAAAATTATTATGGAACAATGTGGTCATGTTGATTATACTTTTAAAAGTAAAGATTCGTATAGATAAAGGTAAAATAAAAATAAAATATTCTTAGTTGAAAAAGTGTAATAACTATAGCTACATTAATATCGGAAATATGTTAATTTGAGGAAAAATTAAGGGTTGGTACATGGTTGAAGGTGCCAAGATGGTAAAATAATCAAGAAAAATAATTACAATAATTTTGAATTAAGGGTATCTTTACCAAAAAAAAGGAATTAAGGGTATAATTGTCCAATTGCTAAATTTGCTGTGGCAAAAAATGTAAATAACGAAAAAGAGTAAAAGGAAAGTTTGCAATTTCTAAAAAAACTATCAAAATGCTCCCAACTTCTAGCATTTAAATTATTTTTTGTAAATAAATAAAAATTTCTTAAGAGTTATAAAAGTGCTTTTTTTTCCAAACATTCAATTAAACTTCTTGTTTTTATTACTCCAAAATTTTCCAACTTTAACTTCTTCGAAAACATTAGAATTTTTTAGGGATGTCATAAACCCGCTCAACCCGTTCTACTTGCCCTCACTGAGTCGATTCGCCCGGAAACTGCATGGTTAAATTTTTTAAATAATATTACAATTGTACAATGCATAAAAAAATATTATATATATGTATTTATATATACACACATATATAAGGATCTCCAAATTATAATTATATTTTTATCTATTAAAACTCGAATTGCCTAAAAGGATTATACAAATTTATATAACATATTGTATTTTCTTAAGATATTTAAATATATATAATATATATATTAATATTTTTGGGAATATTATAGACAATCAATATGATCATTAAATATGGTTAGTTCATAAATCTATAATTCGACATAAGTAAAATGCATTATATAAAGATGGTGAAAATTTATTTATATCTACAATCTCTTCTATTCAAAATTTATTGTTGTTTGTATTCTGACCAGAACCGACAATCATTTCATCAAACAGTTGGAGCATCATATCGTATTCTGATCATCCCATTTAACACGGCGCTCATTGTCCATACTTCCGGAAATAAAACAAGACTAAAATTCCGAAAAAAACATTAAGGAAGGGGAGAGCTTCAAATGAGTAGTTCAGAGTAGTATCTCAATATTCCCAGATCCAATTACATGATAAAAGTCATAAAACTAATGCAATATGAATCGATTCAGCATAAAAACAAGTGTCCTACCGTATGTTGGAGTTTGTAGCACTCCTTACTTCCTTCCAAATGTCACAACAATATTTTGGGTAGCTCAAATTGAAGAAATTTTAGCCAAAAAGTACGTGGAATTTAAGAAATTGATGAAGAAAAAAGAATTTGGGACTAAATTGAGAATTAGGGTTTGATGAGATAGTATAATATGATGGATTTTGTGGGTTTTGTGCAACTCATGTGAGTTTTTCGTTAACTCGGACTGACTCAGGACGGACTAGTTAACGAACTAATAAAACTTAAGAGACCAATTTTAATAATACTAGCAGTTGAGGGCCCATTTATAAAATGACCCTATAGTTAAAGGAACAAAAGTGAAACTCTCCCTAAAAAAAACCATACCAAAAAACATACAAAAAAACATAAAAAAAAACTCTCATCCAAGCAATACCGCGCCGCGATAGTGAACCATGTTGACAAGTGTTCATCATTTCGATCAATATCAACTGATCGCGAACTTACATTTCTTAGTTTCCCTTCCCAATCATGTTGTGTCATGTTGACATTTGAGAGGACTCTTGCAATCACCGCATTTCCAAGTTGAAGTCCTCGACGACTTTTTGCAATTAACTTCTGTCGAAGTAGGGTCAAACTCTGATCCTCATTTAAGAATCGCATTGGATGAAAACAATTCGAAGTGCCAACATAAACCGCCACATTATCCAACCATCTAGTGGTTATCATAATTCTACTTCCATCGGATTTATCTGGAAATATCATTTTTATTTCATCCCAAATTTTTACATCCCACATATCATCTATTATAATGAGATATTTCACTCCTATCAAATGTCTCCGTATATGTTCCTTTAACACCTGCTCTCCCTCTCTACTCAATTCCTCATTCATTATATTCATGGAATTCCCAATATTTTGAAGAACTTTTTGCACGTGATAATCTTTTGACACAGTGACACAAGCACGACAATCGAAATCATAAACGATATCTTCATCATCAAAAAGTTCTCTAGCTAAAGTGGTCTTACCAATCTCCCCCATTCCGACAATTGAAAGGACAGATGATTGTCCACAAAGTTTGTCTTTTATTGCTATCAGCTGCTCCTCAAATCCCACCATGGTATTTCTACAACTCTGTGCTTCTGCAGAAACATACGAGTTTAGTTGCAAATTGTCTTCTTGAGTTTTGCTGCTTTCTGCTTTGATTTTGATCAGCTCTCTGACAATGGAATCAACTTCTGCCTCCACCTTCTCCAACTCTGCAATTTGTTCAAGAATATTCAGATTTGAAATATCAGATTCAGTGATATCCAGTGCATGATTAGCCACATCTCTGATTTGGCTTTCCAGAATATCAATTGATTCTTCATTGTGACCTTTTCGTGAATGACCATCGTCTAATAATTCCTGGAAATGGTTGAACTTTTCATAGAGAGAGACATGAATTTTTTTTTTGGCAAGATTAGAGTTCAGATCTGGAAAATCATGGTATATGTCCTTGAGTAATTGAATAAGTGAAACAAGAGCAGCATAATAAGCCATAGCTGATTGAACTCCCTCCCAAAAATCGTCAAGTGGACCAGGTCCGCTGGGTGGCTTTCCTCTGTAGCCGCAACATGGATGAAAGAAGAATAAATACGTTGTATTACTACAGGCCTTATGATCTTATTACAAAAAGCAATTGTGGAGCAGGTGTTATAAAAACTAATTTAATCTTTATTAATAATATTATCATATATATATCCACGTATAATATGAGTAAAAAACAGTGAACAAAGCTAATTAAGTGGGCGGTGGGAGGCTCCAAATAGACTGATCTCTGAAAAATTGGCCCTTTTGTGGAGAGAGATCAGTTGAAAAATTGACGGCTTATAAGTAATAAAGTAAAGCTATTAGTTCTGTCAGAAAAACAATATAGGGTAAAGCTATTTGTATATCAAAGAGAGAAAACTAATTAAATTGATTGAGAATTGAAAAAATAACATTAAAAACTGGCATATACAGTGGAAAAGTGCAATTACCTGGGATCCTTTTTCTCGGAAACGACATGAACCTGAAGATAATCATTTCCTTGTTCCCTTTGTTCTTCTTGAATTTTTAATGCTAATTCTCCCAAAACTGAATCTCCGTCTTCACAAACCTCAATCAGTTGAAGAGATAAGATATCTCCAATTCCAGAAGGGATTTCCTCCAAATTCTCACAAAATCTAATATGAAGTTGATCAAGGCAAGGAAAATGGACATTTTCTGCTATCAAGTACTTGAGATCATGTAGCTGCTCCATAAGCAGAAATTTGAGCTTGAGGAACTCCCCTTCTATGGGTTCCCACTCTTCTCCTACAAAGGATTGAAATTTTAGTTTGAGTACTTGTAGATTGGGCATCGAACCCACAATCGTCATGTCTTCCCAAGGAAGTGAGCAACCTTCTAGAGACAACTTTATTAAGTTCGACGGAAAGTAAAAGTTGTCAGGTAAGGGTGTTGCAAGTTTAGTCCAATTAATACTCGAAAAACAGATCTCTAATATCTCAAGTTGGTCAAGTTGGACGAGATTATTTAGGCCAAACTTCTCCCAATTTTCAGAGAGTTCATCATAAGTATATCTAACTTTCAGTTTCTGAAGGCTTGGCATCATTTCGGCGGTACCACGGGTGAATCCAAAATTTACCACCTTTGACAATGTTCGCAGCATTCCTAGGAGAGGAATTCCATCACTATTCCTAATATCACCATAAGGAAGTGGGGGAAATGTAACAGCCCAACTCACAACATGCCTTAGATGTGGCATCTTCCAAATTTCAGATGGTAATGAGATCCCAACTCCATGAATAATTAACGTTTGAAGATTTTGAAGCTGGAATATAGATGGAGGAATGTGGATTTCAGATGCCCGAACTGCAAGATACCTTAAGTGAAATAGTTCTAAGATTTCGTTAGGAAATCGGTAGTTTTCTTCCATTTTTTTGGTGAAATTAGGAATTGGGGAGTTCAGCATGTCTGTTGTATCCAATATTCGCAAGAGTTTACAATCAGATGCAACTAATAAGAAGTGATCTTCATCCAAAACTCTGGCAAAAGAGATAACAGAGCGAATATGTGAGACATGTTCTGCCATATATTTGAGAAATAAGGAATCATCCCACGTATGAATATAGAGACGGCGTACATTCCCTATAGTTTCTTGGTCGACATCATCTTTTTCATGTACGTGATGGAGAAATTCTTGATAATGAGCTCTTTGGGAGCACAAGTCTCTCAAAAGATCATGAATTATGCAATATTTGAATTTGCCATTCGACTTCTTTTTTGTTATTAACACAAGATTTCTATTAACAAGATCTTCCAAATACTCTTCTCCCACTTCTTCTAAACTTTTAGATTCAATTGGTTTTAGAAACCCTTCAGCAACCCATAACCTGATGAGTTTAGATATAGGAATTTCATAGTCTTCTGGAAAGCCTCCCAAATGTAAAAAACATGGTTTGAGATGATGATGTAAGTGGTTATAACTCAAAAATAGTATCTTTGACAAGTGTTTGTCATTTTGATCATTAGCAACCGAACTTACATTTCTTGCTATTTCTTCCCAATCATGTTGTGTCATGTTGACATTTGAGAGGACTCCTGCAATCACCACAATTCCAAGTGGAAGTCCTCGACAATTTTTTGCAATTAACCTTCCAATAGCCTCCAAGTCTTCAGGGCAATGATCTTGGGCAAACATCTTGTGCCGAAGTAGGGCCCAACTCTGCTCCTCATTCAAGAATTGCATTTGGTGAAAAAAATTCGAACTCCCAGCATAAACCGCCACATCCGACACCCTAGTGGTTATCATGATTCTACTTCCATTGGATTTATCTGGAAATATCATTTTTAGTTCATTCCAAATGTTTACATCCCACATATCATCTATTATAATGAGATATCTCATTCCTATCAAGTGTCTCCGTATATGTTCCTTTAACGCCTGTTCTCCCTCTCTACTCAATTCCTCATTCATTATATTCATGGAATTTCCAATATTTAGAAGAACTTTTTTCATGTGATAATCTTGTGATACAGTGACCCAAGCACGACAATCAAAATGATAAACGATATATTCATCATCAAAAAGTTTTCTAGCCAAAGTGGTCTTACCCATGCCCCCCATTCCGACAATTGAAAGGACCTCACGTTTGGATGATTGTCCACAAAGTTTGTCTTTTATTGCTATCAGCTGCTCCTCAAATCCCACCACGGTATTTCTATAACTCTGTGCTTCTGCAGAAACATATGAGTTTAGTTGCAAATTTTCTTCTTGAGTTTTGCTGCTTTCTTTGATTTTGATCAGCTCTCTGACAATGGAATCAACTTCTACCTCCACCTTCTCCAACTCTTCAATTTCTTCAGGATTAATCGGATTTGAAATATCAGATTCAATGATATCCTGTGCATGATTAGCCACATCTCTGATTCGGCTTTCCAGAATATCAGCAGCTGATTCTTCATTGTGATCTTTTTGCGAATAACCATCATCTAATAACTCCTGGAGATGGTTGAACTTTTCATAGAGAGAGAGATGAATTTGTTCTTTGGCAAGATTAGAGTTTAGATGTGGATGATCATGATGGTTTATCTCCTTGAGTAATTGAACAAGAGAAACAAGAGCAGCATAATAAGCCATGGCTGATTGATCTCCTTCAAAGTTCAACGTTCACTGAAAAGTGTCAAAAAGATAAGCTAATAAGTCGAAGTCAGAGAGACCATAGCTTTTTCATGTGACTTGGAGCAATAATTGCAAACTTTCTCACTGACTGGTGATGGTGACGGGTTGCTGAACAGTGAGGGCAATAATTCAAACAGACTGAACATCAATGAGGGATGAATTCAAACTTGGCAGCTATGTGTCAAATTTTTATTTACGTTGAATAAGTTATTTTTTCACCAAATTATCACATAATATATTTTTATAAATAATTTTTGTAACTCCTAAAGTATTTAATTCTTTGTAACTCTACTATATATTAACTTTAATTTGGCTAACCATATATTAAGTAAATTCATAAAATAATTTTACATTTACAAAATATTTTTACTCATATTTTATTTTCAATCGAGATTTTATAATTAAATTATGTTTTAAAAAATATTATCATTATTTCATTTATACTAATACCTATTTCACTTTTGAAATAATATTAATATATATATATATATCTATATATACTATTATGTCATTTCGATAAGCTACATAACAATTTATATTTTTTGAAAAATTCTTTATAAATTTTCTTTTAAAAACTATTACATATCACTATCTCTATTTTATTAATACCTATTTTATTTACCTAATTTTTTTATATATAAAATATGATTATATTACATATTTACATATCCCCATCTCATATAAAAACATGTATATCTAGAGCTAGGATTTAAAAACTCAGATCCTCTCAAGGAATTAATGATTGTGTATATTTACATTATATTTGGCCGTATAAAATGTCAGATGGACCCACAATAAAATATGAGATGATTAGCAAATTTATAGGAAACTAGCTGGCAACGTGTTTGATAATTAATTAGATAAGGAAGAAATAAAGATGTTCTTATAATACTTCTTTACATTGTCACCAGAACTCTTTTAATCTCAATATTCATCATTTTGTGGTTTTCGGCATCAAAAATCCTAAAAATAATAATTTTTTTGAGATATCGGATTAATTTTCGAGTGAAAAATTGATGTCCAAAAAATGCTAATTGGATTTGATGAGGTCGTTTTTTGGTACGGGATCTGGATCGTCCACGTGGCCCAGACAAACAGTTGAATTTGTAGATGGGAGTTCGGCTATGACCTGAAAAGCACTAGCACGGGATTACTTTGGCCGGAGGGGGTTGTCTCCGGCGTAGCCTCTCCACTGAATTAAGTCAGTTTCGAATAGGATATTCGTCAAGAGAGAATGGAAGTCCAAG
The DNA here is from genome assembly GCA_958496215.1 of Verbena officinalis. Lineage (NCBI taxonomy): Eukaryota > Viridiplantae > Streptophyta > Magnoliopsida > Lamiales > Verbenaceae > Verbena > Verbena officinalis. The sequence goes on from OY292385.1 coordinate 8,884,030, forward strand.
TTATTAACTCGAAGAGCTTACCTACCATAATAAATGATGGGGGTATTTATAGGGAGGCTTCATACCTATCGGGTATGGCCTCGACCGTGGGGCATTTAATGCCTGTGCCTCGGATCTGATTCATTCCCTGACAGGACTGATTGCCTGTCACTTCTGGAGATACAGAGTACGGAAGGCAATCAGAGTAGATACGGCGCAATTAATGCGGCTGCTGCGGGGTCGACCGTGTAGGGATGGGACAGGTTCGAGCCTCCGTAGGTCGATCCTCGATCTACGTTCTAGGAGGATTAGCGAGTCGAATATCGATCCTCGAGCCTGAAGGGTTGATATATGGCACCCGGGAGGTTCTACATTGTAATGACGGTCGGGGTATCAGGGCGAGCTATGGTCGACCCTCGAGCATGTTCTTGAGTCAAGCGTGGGTTGACCCGGGTTTAGATACACGTGGCGTTTTGACTCTTTTACGAGTGTGCCACGTGTATTCTCCAAGATGGCTCGATGATTGGCGATTTTGAAGGTGATTTCGCGTTCTTCGGTGCCCTTAAGGCCATTGGCAAGCTTGGACAACACGTCGGCCCTCGTGTTTTCCTCCCTGGGCACTTGGTTGATCGCGAAGCTGGTGAGCTGGGCTGTTAGCTTGCGTACCGTCTCCAGGTATCTGATCATGTTTTCCTCTCGGGCCTCGTAGAGTCCTTGGACTTGGTGTGCAACGAGTTGCGAATCGGTGATAACCGCGATCGACTTGGCCCCGCTTTCGAGTGCGGTTTTCAGTCCTGCGATGAGTGCTTCATACTCCGCTTCGTTATTGGTGACTCGAAAGTTCAGACCGATGGCAAAGTCTAGATCCAACCCATCCGGGTTTGTTAGAGAGATCCCCGCGCCCCCACCCTGGGCGGTCGACGAACCGTCGACCTTCAGGAGCCAATGAGTATTCTTGCTTTTAGGTGTCTTTGCCCTAGTTGTTTTCTCGACCAGAAAGTCTGCGAGGACTTGAGCTTGTATGGCGACCCTGGGTTGGAAAGTGATATCAAATTGCCCGAGCTCGATAGCCCACTTGATCAGTCGACCCGAGCTATCTGGTTTTGCCATCACCTGCTTCAGCGGTTGGTTGGTCGGGACGACGATCTCGTGCGCTTGAAAATATGGGCGTAGCTTCCTTGAAGAGACCACCAAGGCAAGCGCAAACTTCTCGATCTCCAGGTATCGAGTCTCTGCCCCGTGAAGGATCTTGCTTACATAATATACCGGGAGGTGTTTCCGATCCCTGATGGTTACTAGAACCGAGCTTATGGTTTCTTCTGAGACGGCGAGGTAGAGATAGAGTATCTCCCCTTGCTCGGGTTTGGCGATCAGCGGAGCGGATGCCAGGTATCTCTTCATTTCTTCAAAGGCTCGGTCGCACTCCTCCGTCCACTCGAACTTTTTCACATCTCTCAATATTTTGAAGAAGGGCAAATTACGCTCGGCCGATCGAGATATGAACATGTTAAGTGCTACGATTCGCCCGACCAATTGCTGGACCCCCCTGATGGTTTCTGGTCGGGGTATGTTAATAACGGCCGCGATTTTTTCCGGGTTGGCCTCGATCCCTCGTTGGCTTACCATATATCCCAAAAACTTTCCTCCTTTAACCCCGAACACACATTTCAGGGGATTGAGCTTGAGGCGATGTTTTCTTATCAAGGCAAACATCTCGCTAAGGTCGTTTTGATGATTTTCCGCCTTTAAACTCTTGACGATCATGTCGTCCACATATACTTCCACCGTTTTTCCAATCAAGGGATCAAAGATCAGGTTAACCAGCCTTTGATAGGTGGCTCCTGCGTTCTTGAGCCCGAACGGCATTACTTTGAAGCAATATATCCCCTTGACAACGATGAACGCCGTGTGTTTTTGGTCTTGGGGAGCCATCCTAATCTGATAATACCCTTGGAAGGCATCCATCATGCTCATCAGCTCACATCCGGCGGTCGAGTCGACCAGCTGGTCGATCCGGGGTAGAGGGTAAGGGTCTTTAGGACACGCCCGATTTAGGTCAGTAAAGTCGTTGCACATCCTCCATTTGCCCCCGGTCTTGGCCACGAGGACCACGTTGCAGAGCCAATCGACGTATTTTTCTGGAGTGATATACCCGGCATCGAGCAATTTGTTGACTTCATCTTCGATGATAGAGTTGCGGACGACACTTTGGGTCCTTAATCTTTGTTTTATGGGTTTGAAGGCAGGGTCAATGTTTAGGTAGTGCGAGATTACCCTTGGATCGACCCCCTCCAGATCTTTGGCCTTCCAGGCAAAGACGTCCGCGTTCTCCTGTAGGAAGATGGTGAGGCACTCCAACTGTTTTCCCTCGAGACTTGCTCCGACCCTGGTGGTTTTTTCTCGATCCTGAGGATCGAGTTGGACCAACCGAGTGTCCTCGGCTGCCGACAGTCGGGATTCGTCCATCTTCCTTTTCTTTCGAGCTTCATGGGTACTCATTTTGGAGCACGAGGCTCCATCCCCTTTTGGGTCGGGGATCCTTTCGTCTTCATCTCCATCATCCATGATGAGATCGCCAGGTTTAAGCACGTCCTCGGTGGGGGGTCGAACCTCATTGGCAATTGCATAGCAAGCCCAAGACTCGGCCAAGTCACAGCATACCTCCCCGATCCCATAGGGAGTCGGGAGTTTGATCTTTTGGTGGTAGGTCGAGATAACGGCCTTGAAGTCGATGAGGCCGGGTCGACCCAAAATCATGTTATAGGGGAAGTCGGGGATATCGACGACGACCCAGTTAATTTCTATCGTCGTTCGAGCGGGATGGACGCCCATGGAAGTGAGCATTTTAATTTGGCCTTTTGGGGCGATGATCGAGCCACCAAAGCCTTTGAGAGTGGTTTTCACTGGTTCATATCTTAATTTACTCAAATGCATTCGCTGAAGAGTCGAGTAAAGAACAATATTTGAACTAGCTCCAGTATCAACCAAACATTTACTTACAGCGTAGTTCGCAATATCTAAAGTTACCACCATCGGACAACTCGGCGTTACGCCGTCCCGATGGGGATCTAGATGAAAGTCCCTATCGCTGAAAGCCACTTCCTTTTGCTTCCATTCTTCCCCGGGCTCTACTTGCAGCACTTCGTGGGGGCCATGGAGGCTGGTTTGAGCGCGGCGAATCCCCCTCTTTCGGGATGTCCTGGTATCTCCCCCGTCGGGGCCCCCCACAATCATATCAATTCGACCGTGGGTTGGCGCGTTCGGGATCGGGTTAGGGGAGATGGCTTGTTTTCCATCCCGTTGATTCCGCTTAGGTGGGGGCGATCGAGACCTAGACCTCGACCGCCCGTCTTCGTTCTCATTGCAGCGCCGCTCACGCCCCCGATCCCTATTCCTCTTCAATCTCTTGACAAACTCGGCAAGATGCCCCCCTTGGATGAGCCTCTCGACTTCATCCTTCAGCTTGTTACAGTCGTTTGTATCATGCCCCGGCTGATCGTGGAACTCACAGTATTTAGAGTCATCGATCTTCCGCAGGTTGAGCTTCAGCTTCTTGGGGTAATTGAGGAGTTTCCCAGGGATTTTAGGAAGGATATCCCCTACCGCGCATATCAGGGGCTCGTACTTCTCCCGGTCGGGCCGCCGAGTGTTCGAGCTTCCCTCGGGTCGAGCGCCGCTCTCTTGACGACCCTTATTCTTCCCTCGACTAGACGCAGGGGGACTCCGGTCTTCAGGGCCGCGAGACCGATTATAGTAATTGCTGTGAGCGGGGGCTCGACCAATGCTTCGCAGCATGGCTTGACCGTGATTCGCCCAGTAGCTCCCCTCAATCTCCTCATAGTCCATCCATTTCGTGGCACAGTCTTGGATGTCCCTTAGGCTGTTTATGGGAACTCGGCCAAGGATATCCTTGGTGAAGTCACGGCAGTGGCAGTTTTTCCCCAAGGCGCTGAGGACGACTGCCAGGTCCGGCGGTGCGACACGGACCAATTCCGCGTTGAACCGAGTGAAGTAATCCCGTAGGGATTCGCTCACTCCCTGGACTATGGAATCCAATCGTGACACCCCAAGCCTATCTTGGATTAGGGGGGAGAAGTGGCCTTCGAGCGCTGTGGAGAGCTCGTCATAAGACCTTATGGAGGCGGGAGGTTGCCTGAGGAACCAGTCGAGCGCCGCCCCCTTGAAGGTGGTGGCCAGAACCTTGGCCCATGTGTGCGGAGTATGGGGGAACAGGTTCATTGACAGCTCGAAGCTGGTTATGTGGTCGCCGGGGTCGGTTTTCCCATCGTAGATGGGGAGGTCCCTGGGGATAGCGGTCGATCCTGGATCCTCGCTGAGGATCTCCTCTGTAAATGGCGACAGCCTCTGTCGCCGACTCCGCGCGTTACGCTCGGGTTCCCATTGCTCGTTACGAGCAACATCACGTCGGGGGGGAAGTCTGTCCCTCAAATCCCCGAATGGTGGGACGCCGGCGTATTTGTTTGTTAACCTCTCCCTGACCGGAAGTCGGGGAGGAAGGGGACGTCTAGCGTCCTGCATGAGCCCGCCCGTAGGGCGGACCTGATGTGGATGTATAGGTTGGATAGGCTGCGAATATGCCCTCCGACGGATGGGAGGTGGGGGGACGTAGTCCCTTTCATTAATTTGATCGTCGAATTCTTCTCGATCGTATTCATCATCATAGTAGCCCTCCGCCTCGTTTTCTTGCTCGGCGACATGCGCCTTTTCTGGCCTCTGGACCGTGTGGCCGTTATTCTCATCTTCCCCTTCAGGGGAATGGTCAGCGGGATAACGCGGAGGTCGGGCAGCTTCGGGCCTGCGGCCCTCGTTCCCCCTTCCTGCGTGAGTTTGAGCTCGCGGGACAGGCGGAGGTCGAGATAGCCGATATTGTATGGGAGAGGGCTCGGTGACATTGACTACGAGGGGGATCATCCTTATGGGCCTCCCCGCTTCGAGAGCCTGCCTAGCCTCTTCGTAGACCTGACTGGTATACGCAGCTAGATCTTGGGCTGACAGTTGAGCAGGGAGTATGACTGCGGGTAGGTCCGCCCGTGAGATAGCGTCCTCCTCCCCCTCATTGAGGGGGTTTGCCCCATGAGGGCGGTCGATTTCTTCCAGTCGGGCGGCGAAGGCCGCCTGTTCTTCAGCGGCGGCAGTGGCTCGATCAGCCTCGATTTGAGATCTAGTCCTGACGATGCTGTGGGTGCTTTTTGTTTTCTTGTTCACCATTGCTAACGCTTGATCGCTCTAAGGTCGAAAGTCTTTTTTGGTTCCCACAGACGGCGCCAAACTGATGAGGTCGTTTTTTGGTACGGGATCTGGATCGTCCACGTGGCCCAGACAAACAGTTGAATTTGTAGATGGGAGTTCGGCTATGACCTGAAAAGCACTAGCACGGGATTACTTTGGCCGGAGGGGGTTGTCTCCGGCGTAGCCTCTCCACTGAATTAAGTCAGTTTCGAATAGGATATTCGTCAAGAGAGAATGGAAGTCCAAGTTATTAACTCGAAGAGCTTACCTACCATAATAAATTATGGGGGTATTTATAGGGAGGCTTCATACCTATCGGGTATGGCCTCGACCGTGGGGCATTTAATGCCTGTGCCTCGGATCTGATTCATTCCCTGACAGGACTGATTGCCTGTCACTTCTGGAGATACAGAGTACGGAAGGCAATCAGAGTAGATACGGCGCAATTAATGCGGCTGGTGCGGGGTCGACCGTGTAGGGATGGGACAGGTTCGAGCCTCCGTAGGTCGATCCTCGATCTACGTTCTAGGAGGATTAGCGAGTCGAATATCGATCCTCGAGCCTGAAGGGTTGATATATGGCACCCGGGAGGTTCTACATTGTAATGACGGGCGGGGTATCAGGGCGAGCTATGGTCGACCCTCGAGCATGTTCTTGAGTCAAGCGTGGGTTGACCCGGGTTTAGATACACGTGGCGTTTTGACTCTTTTACGAGTGTGCCACGTGTATTCTCCAAGATATTCCCCATCAGGATTGAATTGGTATCTTTTTTTCGCATTTCTCCCAATATTTTACTATTTATGGTAAGTATTAATCCACTCAAATTGAAGGTGACTATCGATTAAACAAGATATAAAATAAAATTGTAGCAGAAAATTTTTAATTTTTTTTTTATCTTTTTGATGTCTAGAAAAGAATACAAAAATCAAAAGTACAACAAAACTCACTTTTCCATCGTATGGGTTTTTTGGAAGTGGAATTGGTAATACTTGAAGAACATTATGTGTTAAAAGTTTAGGAAATCTTTATTGTAGGCATCGAACGAAATATTTGCTCGAAGAAGGATGTGCTAATTTATTATATGATTTCTATCCATTTTTTATATCATTTTGATTCTGACAATTGTGCAGAAAGAAGGACAAAGTTAAATGGTAATAGATACTATTTTGAGTCTCAAAAGTCACCATTTCGTGTTCTAAATAAGATTGACTAATTACAATTTTAAGGGTAGAAATCTGGAATTAACGGTTTCAAAATAGTTTCGGTGTGACTTTAGACTCGAATCGGCATTGCTTTTGAAACAAGTTTTTCTTCTTACTCTTTAACTTTTATTTCTTTTTGAAATTTATAAATTTCAGAAATTTTAATATAATTCTGTTTTATTCTATACAAATTAATGATTAATATGTTATCAATGAGTTTCAATTTGATCGTGAGCAAAAGTCACTATTTATGTGTCATGGCGATCAATCCGTATGAACTCAATTACGTTGGGAAAGTTGATTTTAACGGAATGGAGGATCGAAAAAACGAAAAGAAATGTATTTTAAATATTTATATGTTAATTCTGTCTCAAGATTGTTAAAAATATATTTGATACATATTTTCTCTAGGAAACATATACACAATTATTTGAAGAATGATTATCGGAATTTGACTCTAAATGGAATTAAAAAATTACTAAAATCAGTTCATGGTTTCAGAAATGTGTCATTATTTAAAGTCTAACAGATTCTTTTGTATTATTATTTTTTTTTCGAATATACATTTATATTTAGTATAATTATTTTTAGTTTTATTTTTCTTGGTTAGTGTATAATCATATTTATGCTCAAACACTATTTTTGGATTTTGTAAGAATAAATTGGATGAACAACGGAAAAGAAAAATAAGAAAGGTATTTAAATTTTTATCATTAGTAATTTGCTATTATATTATTATTATATTACTATTTGAGAAATCACTATATTATTTCTATATTTCTAAATTTTTATATATGCAGTATAGTTTTTTCAATGTAGCCCTCCGAAAAAAGTTGGCGAGTAAGAAGATATATTCAGATAAAAATACTCTAATTTAATGGATTTATATTTGATTATTTTAAGGGTATATACATGGAATGTGATGTACGTTTAATTTTGAAATATAACTATTTATAAAAAATTTAAACTTTCAACTTTTCTAATCAATATTTTTCGTAGGTGTAGGAAAATTTTGAAGATTTTCTATGAAATAGCACAAGTCCAATAAAAAGTGATATGATCTTATTTAAATCATGTTTGTGTAGGGAATTATTATATTTTGGTTAAATCGTTACATTGTGGTTAATAAAATTAACCTATTATGAGCTTTAGTTAAATATTTATGTTCTATATGCTTTTAGACAAAACTGATATATTGACTATATCCAAAATTAAAAATATATTAAAGAAGTCTATCTAAAATTATTGTCCAGTGCAACGTAAGGGTTAAAAAGTAGTGATAAATGGAAAACTTAAGAATAAAACAGACTGACTTCACGTTTTTTCTATAACACTTGATACATCAATTTACTTCTATAAAATTTCTATATACAAAGCACAAATTACAATAGACAGAAAACAAATAAGAAAATTGCAATAAATTCAATCATTTTTCTCGAAACTCTAATTCTCGAAGCACCTGATTTTGTGTTCGATTCCAACACATCTGCATGATCAGTAGAAATATGTTGGACCAATACAGTAGGCCCAAGTTTTTCTGTATCACAAAGCCCAATTTCAGCACTAGACAATGTGTCCAAATCATCTCCAAGCCCACTTTTCATATCATAGCAAAGCCCAGTATTATTACTAAGCCTTAATTTTCTTCCCATTCTCCAAACCCTTTCTCTTTTAAATGGAACTGGGCCTGACAATCTGTTATTATCCAGCCTAAGCTCACTTAGCCCATTTAAATTGGCAAAACTTGGTGGAATTGTGCCATTCAATTGGTTACCATCAAGATGGAGCACTCGTAACCCCGTTAGCCGGCCCAAAGATGCCGGTAACGGCCCTTGTAAATTTGTGTTTGATAATCCAATAATCATTAGGTCGTTTAATCCGACAAATGTACTCTCGGGAATTATAGTGGATATCGAAGGGTTACCGTTGAGAATAAGTGCTTGGAGCGACTTTAAATCTTGGAGGGAATCCGGTAACGGGCCCATTAGAACGTTGTAACTTAAATCCAAGAGAATGAGGTTTTTGAGCCCATTAAGGTTTGGAATTGGGCCTGAGAACCGATTTCGGCTCAAATCCATTTTCATGATAGTATTAGTGGCTAGAATTGGTAATGGGCCCATCAGATGATTTTGGTTGAGGTCCAACACACTTAATGAAGGAAACGAAATATTCGGAATCGAACCGGATAATCTATTGCAACTCAAATCCAATGACCTCAGTCCCGTGACACGACCCAAGGAAACCGGAATCGACCCGTTGAGACTATTTCGATGAAGATCCAAGACAGTTAAACGGGTCAAGTTGCCCAATTCTTGTGGGATGGGCCCAATGTGCCCATTTTCCCTTAAAACCAAACTTTGCAAAGACGAGCCCAATTGGCCCAAAAAAGACGGAATGGGCTGAGGATTATTACTAAAACAACGATAGAAAAATAAAGTCCGAAGATGAGGAAGTTTTGTTATAGAAGGTGAAATATAGGATTGGGGCAGCCCATCGCACGTCGGAAAGGCCGTATCATCGGACAATGCCCCGAATGACAAGGAGACAACATGGAAGACATTGTCTTTATCCGGCATGCACTCGATCCCATGCCACCTGCAGGAACAGACCCAAGATTAAATTAATTTTAAAAAAAATTGAAACTTGGGATAGCCTAGTATCGTCATGAGGCCCACCTGCCACGACACACGTCTTGGATTTCGGTGGCCCAATCATTTCCGGTGGCTCGCATGATGTCATACACTGCTTTTTGCTCATTAGGATCGGTTCTAGCACCGTCGTTGGATGTGGATATCCCCGATTGTGGCCCGTCGATGAGAGAGCCCGAATCGGACATGATTACGGTGAATGGCGTGCAGAATTGAGCGTTTGTTAGGAGGAAGAGGAGTAATTGAGTTAGGATGAGTTTCATTTTTAAGCTAGACAAGAAAATTTTGGAATGCCAAGTTGGAGGTGAGTGATGTTGGAATATATTTATAGGTAAGAGGATTTCAATTTTGATGATATTTATTATGGGGTAGGTGAAAGAGTACTTATGGGATCACGGGGATTGAGAGGAGTTGGAATCAATGTAGGGTTTATGACCATCAATGTCAATCACGGAGTTCATCCCTTGAGGGATTTATATTCCATTAAAATCAATTTACATTTCTTCTTTTTTATTTTATCTCGCAACTTTGACGAATTTAGTCTGAATTTTTGCTGGAAATATACCCCAAAAACTATCAATTCCACCGGTTGGATATTCTATTACAAATATCAGATTATCTTATAATCTAGATTAACTACCTTAAATTAATTAAAAAATATAACTTATCAAAATCGTTGAATTTATATCTCGAGTTTGAGAAGTTATTTTATTCAATTGATGTGAATGTTTTTACCTAGATAATAATGAAAATTCGTCTGTTATGATGGAGTGTCTCAACGGTCATATTAACAATTTTTTCGGAGAATTTCAGATGAAAAATATACATTTCAACTAAATAAAAATATAATCCATTTTGCCAAATTTCTTGGATACCAAAACAAAATCATAAATTTGAAACCTGCCTAAATTATTATACCTTAAATATGATTGGATTTTACCATAAAAGACACCCGGCCTGTTAAATGAATCCGAATTTTCGCAAGTTATCTTAGCATAATTAAATTTACGGAAAATATACTTATACATCAGATTAGTTTGCTAAATAATAACTCAAGACTCTCTTAGTTAAATAATATTTATACCCTACACGAAATTAAGTAATTAGAAAATACACTCAAGTATTAGGATTTTGTTAGGATTCTTATGTATGGGATGAAATCATAAAAAATGAATAATAAATATAAAAAATACCTTTATTTTTTTATATCATGGATTGCTCCTAAATTTTATTTGGGTGTTATTTGTAATATCATAAACTCTTTCGGGTCTAAGTGTAATTTTTAAAAATAAAAAGAAAATATTCTGTTAATTAGTAGCAGAACCGTTAATGTTCCTTACCGAAATTCTAAAGCTTGAGACTTGATAGTATTTCGTAATTATTCAATTTCGTATAAGGTGTAACTATACGAAATTTTCGATATATTCTGTATAAGCTTGAGACTTGAGACTTAAGTACCTTATGGTTTAGTAAAATTATGTTTTAGTCAAAAAATTTCGATATATTATAAAATAGTCCCTCAAGAATATGTTTTGGTAAAATTAATATATCAAAAATTTTGAGCTAAAATATAATTTTACTAAAACCACAACAAAGGTACTTAAATATAATTATTCCATCATTATTTAGTTAAGAGATCGTAAATTATAATTTAGCAATGTTAATTTTTCCATAATTTTAACACGTAGCAAATACTAGGCCTTCCACGCAATCTCCAATATCGACACGTACTTGCAAATCACAGGCCCTTCACATCTCCCCATGCATAAAATAACCATTTCAAATTTAGTAGCCATCATCAAATGTTCAGAACATTATGTTCTAATCCTTATCTCTGTTTCTCAAAATCAAAAGGATAAAGAATGCAAGCCACGGCGGGTCAAGAAAAAACCACCCCTATTAAAGGCGGCGCTTCCGCCGCCCCGCAGCCGCAGAGGTGGCTGAGGGACAAGAAAGTCGGAGACTTGATAGCAGACAAGAGAAGACTAGTGGAGGTACCCTACACTGCATCGCTTGCCGACACAATGAACGCTCTCACAGCCAACCGGATTATGGCGGTGGCGGTGGCGGCGCCGCCGGGACAGTGGATCGGCGCAGGCGGGTCTATGATATTGGAGTCGGATAAGCAGACAGGAGCTGTGAGAAAGCATTATATTGGGATGGTGACTATGCTGGATGTCCTGTCTCATATTGCTGGGAATCATGTTGAACGGCCGGCGGAGAGTGGCGTCGGCGGCGAAGAACTTGATCGGAAAATGCAGGTTCCGGTGTCGTCGATTATCGGGCATTGTCTTGAGAGCCTAAGCTTGTGGACGCTCAACTACAATACCAGGTCTATGTTTCATTCCATATTCAATTTTTTTTCTTAATCATAAAATCTTTTATGCTTGATATCTAAATAATAGTTTTTCACTTTGAAGATAATAATTATTTACATCCACTATCCCTGAGATTTGATGAAATTACAAATTAGTCTCTTGTTTCCTATATTACAAAAACTCCCTTTAGGTTTATTATTCATGAAAAATTTGTGAAAATGTGGTAACTAGAGGTTTTGACCGACATTGATTAGGTTTTAAATTGTACTGACAAGGCGTTTCCAGTGGTGTGAAAATAACCAATACCCGATAATGGTCTTACAAGAATTATGAAATCTCAGGAGTGTTTTTGTAATTTTGAAACAAAAGGGACTAACTTGTAATTAAACCAAACGTGAAGGGTGGTAGATGTAAGTCTCCCTAAATTTGAATTCAACTATATATCCCTAAGATTAAGTTAAGTACTTAAGTTTGTAGCTCCGCCCCTTCTGCTAAATTGATAAGATACTTTGAAGATTAATATATATTCAAAACACTACTCCTCAAAAGTCTCTAATTAAGGAATATTAATTTCATATGTTTTTCCTGCAGCATACTAGATTGTATGGAAGTGTTCAGTAAATGCATACATCGAGCATTAGTCCCATTGGATGGCCACGTCGAAAATGTAGGAGGCGTTGAGCTAATGGAATCGGCATCGAGCTATCGAATGTTGACACAGATGGATCTCCTCAAGTTCTTGAAGACACATGAGCATGAGATTAGAGGCATTCTGAAACGTCAAGTCAGAGAACTCAGAGTGGTTAGTGATACCGTTTTTGGTGTTACGGATAAGACTCGAGTGATCGATGCTATAAAGTGCATGAACACGGCCTCGCTCTATGCTGTGCCGATTGTTGAATCGACCGATATGGAGGAGAATCATGGCCAGCTTATAAATGTAAGTTCCCTTTTGGTTTGGCTTGAGATTGGCTTCGTTCTGATTTTGGAATTACTTTGTCAATTGAAGAGAGTTGTGTGTTTTTGGGGGCAGAGTTTGAAGTGTCTAGGTGTACTAAAATGATGGAATAATTTTTCGTATTTTTCAAAAATTCGACGTTGCTCATTGAGTAATGTTTATGGTTCCTGTCCTAATGATGAGATTCGAGTATCCACTATTTTGATTGTCGAGAAGTCTAAACAGACGATGTTGAGTTGTCGGTTGTCGCCTGTTGGGCATGACTTCTCATATCACTGTACAAAAAATTCCATGAATTCATTATTGACGCCATGATCACACTTAATTTATATTGTTGGTTTCATGGTGCTGTGAAAATTATAGGCAAATTACATTATCTACCCCTGAGATCCAACGGAATTACAAAATACTTCTTCAGTTTGATTATTACAAGTAGGAAAAAGCCCTAGGCCTCATTATTCATGTGGATCCTTCTTCCGATTTTGGTCATGTACACCCCACTATAAAAGCATCTCGTCACTTGTAGTCATCGATGCTTGAGTCAATCCTAGTTAAAGCGCAATCGGTCAAAGTCTTTTTTTGCCACAATTTTCACGAATTTTCATGAATAGTACTGAAATTTCAAGAGAGTTTTCTTAATAAAGGGAAAGGTAAGGAAGTATTTGTAATTAATTCAACAATCTGAGGGGTAGAAATGTAATTTATCCATTTTTGCATGATCTAACAGCTAATCTCCATTTAATTCATTGTGGTCTCTAATTTCAGGGGAAAGATAGGAAACTCGTGGGAACATTTTCAGCCACAGATCTTCGAGGATGCCCAATATCTCAACTCCAATCTCACTTGCACTTGAACGTGATCGATTTCATCAAGGAACTTTCTGGCACAGCACTGCATGAAGCCTGCTGCCTGAGAAATTCGACGAAGGAGCTCATAACTTGCTATCAAGAATCCCTCCTCGGCGATGTGGTGGACAAAGCCATTGACCACCACGTGCACCGGGTATGGGCTGTTGACGAACAAGGTTTTCTTGTTGGTTTGATCTCGTTGACTGATATAATCAGCGTCGTTCGTGTTTGGATGCTGTCGGAGCCTGCTTAGCTAGCTTCCATGTCGAAATGTTATAGTTAGTTGTACAACTGATCTAACTGAAATGTTCTTGGACTTGCTAAGAATAGAACTAGGTTTTGTATTTTGTTGTGAGCTCTTTTGTATGATGTAAGATGGTTTCAAGTTTCTTTCTCCTTGTTGTTTTATCCAGATTTTTAATAGTTTGTGTTAAGTTCTTGTAGATTTCAAGGAAAAGGTATCTAAGTATAATATCTGATACTAAGTTGAAGGGCCACTTATACAAAATCTCTTGAGATTTGTATTTTATAATTTTATCATTGAATCTTACAATCTTATATTTACTTGAGAGTTTGTAATTTCACTATAGAGTCTTGTAAATTTATACTTATCTTTGATGGAGTATTTGTAAGTTTTTCAGGGGTATAATTATATATGTATTTTTTCTATGTTTTAGAGGGTAATTATAAGAATTAGTATTGTAAAGTTTTAAGCTTTAATGGCTTTTTGGATTTTAAATCAAATTTCAGATTCTTGTTACGTGTAATTAATATTTTAAATAACAAAACTGATCTAAATAAAAACTCTTGCACTTCTTTGAAATTTTACTAATCCACCACTCACACAAATAGTACCCCGCCGGTTTTCCGACGCTCGAAAAACTCCTCCCAGTTATAACACTCCTTCGACATGCCACTCTCCGGCACATCAAGCGGCGGCAATGGTCGGTAAAACCCCTCGCCTCCGTACCCATCCTCAGAAAAAACCAACGCAGCGAATTACAGGCGAGACGGCTTCGTCGTTCTCCGGCAATCAATTGTGGTGCTTCCTCGCCGACGCGCATTTCTTGAGATGGAGTGCCGGCGACGTAGTCGGGGCGTTGTGCCATTACCCTCTGCCGTGCGCCGTCGGCGTCTCCCTCTTTTTCTTCATGGCGGTTGAGTACACTCACATCATGATTCCACCGGCGGCGCCGCCTTACGATCTGGGCTTCGCCGCCACCGCTACCCTCAACCGGTGTTTCACCGCCAGGCCCAATCTTAACACGTTTCTGGCTGCGCTTAATACGGTATATATATACACATGAATGTCTGTGTGATTGTACATATAAAGACATGTTTTGACGCTTGAATTATGAAATTGTTCTTCATTGCCCCTAAATCCACTTTTTGTCCAGAAAAATTACGTTTATATTTTTGACGAAATTAATATAGTTATTTATTTTTGGTTGATGATTTTGTGCATGGTTGGAACTTGGAAGGTTTTCGTGGTAACTCAGGCGGCATATATTATGATCTGGGCATGGCTTATTGAGGGGCGGCCTAGAGCCACCATCGCGATACTCTTCACGTTTTCAAGTAGAGGAATTCTTGGATATGCCACACAGTTGCCTTTGCCTCAGGTTCTCATTTCTATCTTATTACATTCAATTTTATGGATTGTTTGCGAACTCTACAACTTCTAGAGAAGTTAGAATTGTAAAAAGTTGGAAAAGTAGAAGTAGGGAGTGTTAGGAAAATAAAAAAAAGAAGTGGGTGTTGGAAAACGAAAAGGATAATTACACAAAACCCCTTGAGTTTTGCTTAAAACTCCGAGAAATATCGAAACATTGAAACTTTACAAGTACCCCCTTAAAACATGAAAATGTATACATAATATCCTGAAAAACCTTACAAATACCCCCTTCAGGAATAAGTGTAAGATTGCAAGATTTTATGTAATTGAACCTATAAAAAACACTAGTGACATTAAACTGTACCAGATTGTATTCATCACTCTGAAACTTATACATATTTTTCTAAATTTTGTCTTTGCAGGGATTTTTGGGATCAGGGTTTGATTTTCCGGTTGGAAATGTTTCATTTTTCCTGTTCTATTCTGGGCATGTTACTGGCTCTGTTGTTGCATCCTTAGACATGAAACGAATGCAGAGATTGAAATTGTCATACATAATTGATGCTCTAAATGTTTTGCAAGTAATTAGGTTGCTAAGTACGAATGGGCACTACACGATCGACTTGGCAGTTGGCTTTGGGGCTGGAATAGTGTTCGATTCCATGGCCGCCAAGTATGAAAATCTTGAAAACATTGTGCAGTAATTGTTAAAATGTGATTTTGTGAAGGTGTTAATTATAATTTAATCAAGTTAAAGGGTATCAATCAAGTTCGAGTTTATGAAATTCAGTTGTCAGAACTTTATATTTTAGTAGTTTCACATTCAAGTGTAGTTCAAACGCAGATTGAATGCAGCTAGCTATTACAAAAGATATTTGAAAAATACTAATTCTACTAATATTACAATTTACAACACTAATTCTACAAATATATATGTACTGGTTGATCAAGAATTCAGTTTATGTATGTTAGTGAGGTGGCATAATTTTATGCACACAAATTTAAACTACAGCCAGTTATGAAAACCCATGAGGTTTACGCCGTTTATGAAAAATATATTAAAATCTTGTAACCTTATACTTACCTCTGAGGGGGATATTTGTAAGGTTTTTCAGGGGAAATTATGTATACATTTTTATGGGTTCAAGGGGTAAATGTAAAGTTCCAACTTATTAGAGAATATTGATAATGTTTCAAGGTTTCAAAGTGTTAATTTTAAGAAAAAAAGCCTAATTTCATGGAGTTCATGATTTCTTAATTAGTACAGTTTTATGCTGATTATCATAAAGATATTAATTAACGGTCCTTTTTGTGCGAATATCGATCATGTTAATTTATAAAGGGCCTTTTTCTAAAATTGATTGATTAGTGCATAAAACAAATGTGGGATAATATAATTAATTATCGTCTACAGAATCGTATCTGATCAAAATCAAACTGATAATTCTATAAAAATGTTATATGTCAGAAGTTGATTAGTACTTGTATATTTGAACGACTATGTATAGTTGGATGGGTCTATGACTCTAATTCATATCATCAGAAAAAAGGTTAAACATAAAAGAAATGTGTGATACTATATTAGTTTAATCAGAAGTCTTGAATTCAAATCTTCTTCAGAACACACCTACCACATAGTCATTGCGTAGTAAAAAGAAAAAAAAAACACAAAAGCACGTGTACAGGGTCTTTCATATACACTTTAAGAAAATACGAAATTCTTTTGAACGATATATTTTTTTCATAGGGTCTTCAGTGCTACGTAGACCTAACAGAGCAGTGTTTCTTGCAAAACTTCTGGACACATTATTATTATTATTTTTGGCCTGAGAATCAATTGTCGTCGTTGAATTTTGTTAAACCGTGGAAACTCATCTTTGACATCCTCCCTGCTTTTTAAAGAATATATTCTTTGAAGAAACTTATTTCATTCCTTTTTTTGGTTCTTTAAAAGGAAGGTTTTATATTCATTAAAGTGCAGTATAAAAATTATGTACTCCGAACGATTATGATTTTATCAGTTTGTTATTTTTTTTCTTTTACAAGATGCCATCTCATGTGTATGGTTTTTGCACTTTAACATCTCCGGCAACATGCCAGTGGTTGACAATGTTCAGGAAATAAGAATTTTTGTTTTGAGGTTTTGATTGAAAATAGATATTTTTTAGTAGAAAAAATTACGAAATATATAGTCGGTAATTGTATTGGAATTGAAATACCTGTGGTGATGACAAAAATTGATTGAGAACTTCTTTTCAAGAAATTGAAACGAGCAAAAAAAATATGAAATTATGTTTATAGTTTGGTTTCACAATATAATTTTCCGGCCAAATATTCTACCAAAGATGGTGAATTGCAAATTTTTACATATTTGGATGATGAATGATAAATAATCAAAAAATTCAAATGACAAACGGCTAAAATAGTTATAGTATTGTGTAACAAGCGCATAAGGTCCACTGGAACGGACGACGAATAATTTTTTCTACAATTTATAATTAATAATTAGTACTATTCCAAGTCCTAACTTGTTTCCTTTCAAAATGAATTGAATTCCTAAAAAGGCCATTTTTATATAATAGATCCTTTTAATTTATTTAAATTGGCTCATCTGTAAATTCTTTTATTAATCTGTATTATTTAGTTGTTCAATCTGTTTCGGTAGTTGAAAATAAAATAAGAAGTATAGTAAATCACATTATATCAAGGACCACGCACTCCTCATGTTCCAACTTCTAATTGTTAATTAAAAAATATATATTATCTAATTGTTTAGAATAATTATAATGAATTAATACTTTGATTAACCAAGATTTTACACGTTTGATTCTGCCAAAAAATATAAATGTGGACATGCAATAAAACAAAAAAAAAGTTTAATTAAATAAATACACTTTGGGTTGGTTCTCCATAGGTTAAAGTGAGAGTACTCTAAACTTCGATAATAATTAGATCAAATATTTTTTGCTAAAGCTTATCAATCCAACTTGATTAAAGTAACATATCTCATCGTCATATTATTTAATAATTCAATTAAAGTTTTGACACATTTTATGATCTATCTCATCACATAAAATTAAATTTTAATTATACGTACCGGGGCTAGCTAAGACTTCTATTTATGGAAAGTAATGGGTAATTAACAACGTGGTCCAAAGGAAAATTGAAACATATCATGAGTTCCTTTAGAAGATAATATAGTTTTACAAAATTTGACTGCGCGCTAGTATTTCTAAAAGTGTAAAGTTATCATATCTTCAATTCATTTATTAAAATAATGGATGAGCTCTTCACCTACTGCATATAGCATAGTATGAGGTGTTTATTATGTCCAAATAGTTAGGAACATATATGTTATAATAATTTATAACAATAGACTTATATTAACCATATATTATTAATATATAATTAAATAATTAATTGTTATTATGATTTTAGATAATCAAATTAAGGCATAAATTATGGTATTCAATTATTTATTCATATTCATCGCGTGATATTCAATTATTTCTAACTTAAATCGCATAATTAATGAGCTGTATGGGCGGGCCACAAGACTTTTAATTCCAAAGTCATCTTTGTATGGCTTTTCGAATTAAACACACCTGCAACACGTCTTTAATTGGAATTAATAAACACACCGCCAACAAAATCGTATATTCTCCTGATCATGTAATGAAAATCTTTTGTAACTTTTACTACAAAATAATATATTTTAGTTATGAAAAGTCTGTGAAACCACTAAGGTATAACGTTCTTATTATTAATAATAGTTACGTTTTTAGAAATTCAAATTCGAGATTTCTGTAAGTTAAATTAGTATAGCGCCGAACTGCTACGGTATGTCACTCGGTGATACTACAGAATAACATTTACCATACAATTTTTTGAAATTGATATAAGCCTTCCACTCTTAAGTAATTTGAGTGAGATTATCAGTTCTATAAATTATATCTAAGATATAGATATTACCAAAAAATTATAGAATGATTGCAAAAATATATCTTTTGAAATGCATTAATAAAACTAAATAGAAAAATAAAAAAATATATAAATAGAAAATATAAAGTAATTATAATTAACAATATACAGATACTTTAAAAAAATATTATACAATATTTTGTCATGTACGACACTTATATAAGAGTATATTGAAAAAAAGATTGTGTCGTATTTTGTAGTGTCGGACACTTGTATAAGAATAAATATTATATCGTATACGTGTAGTATTGTATCCGTACACCATAGCGTATAACCCAACTTCAATTAGTTGAAGATATATATTCCTAATATTTATTAAAATAATAAAAACACACATGTTACATAAATTTAAACACCACAAGTTCATTTTCCTCACCATATTCCATTTCTTTTCTTTTTTTTCTTTCCTTCTCAACAAGACAAAGTAATCACTGATCAGTGATCACTATAAATACAGCAAATCTTCTTCCCTTCCACTCGAAGCACACACCAATTCTACGAGTCCCGTTCATTCTTGATCACACTGATCTGGTTTCCAACAGAAAAGGAAAATCTTCTCAGTATTAATCATCAAAAAGCACCATGCTGGGTCCCTTAAGGAGAACAACAAACGAAAGTAAAACGATGAAGGCTGGCCAGCCGCCGCCGGCGATCGTGGAAGAATTAGGTTTTGTATTCAAAGAAGAAACCCACCTCACAGTGCTGAAAACTTCCCTTTTCTTCGCCGGAGATGGGTTCACCGCGTACAATTCCAAAGGCGTTCTCGTCTTCCGGGTCGACTCGTACGGCGGCCCTGAGCCAGGAGAAGTCGGGGAACTCGTTCTCATGGACGCCGGCGGTAGATGCATCCTAACCGTCCGCCGCAAGGTAATTAATTAAAATACAATGTCTCTCCTTTTTTCCCCTTCTCAGTTAGAGAAAATTAGTTTATACAGGTGATTTAATTAACTTTTTTGTTAATCTTATTTTGTGGAACAGAGGCCGAGCTTGCACAGCCGTTGGGAAGGGTTCGCCGGCGAGGGAACGGGGCAGAAACCCCTCTTCAGCGTCCGTAGATCCTCGGTGATCCGACGGTCGAGCATGACGGTGGAGGTTTACGGCAACCCAGGTGAGGAGTACCTGATTGAAGGCTCCTTCGCCTCCCGGAAATGCACCATTTTCAACGTGGAGAAGCAAGTCGTGGCGGAGATCCGCCGCAAGGTTGACGCGCACGCCAAAGTCGTGGTTGGGAAAGACGCTTTCCAGCTCTCCGTTAAACCCGGTTTCGATATCGCGTTTGCTATGGGTTTAGTTTTGGTTCTTGATCAGATTCGTGGGGCTAACGACGACGATGCAACCCACCAGTATGGGAGTAGGGTGGCCGTGGAAGCTTCTAATATTTCTCCTTAAATTATATAATTTTTAGAGTTTTGCCGATCGATCAAATCCAATCGTGTAATCAGTACAAAATACTTATTAATAATGATTTGACTAAAGTCGATCTGAGCTGAAATTTCTTTGTTGTATAAACTTACTGTAATTGCAAGTTTATAAAAATGTACTTTTTTGTAACGAGAAAAAACAAAATTGATTCCAGAAATTAATGATGCAATAATTTTGTTTCAATTTCTTCATTAATTTGGTTTATATTATATTGCATTTTTTTAATAAAATCGACGAGCGTCATAGAATTTTTACCGAAGGTTCCACCTCATCTCATAACCAAAAATATATATTGCATCTAACTATATAAAGTATATAATAATATATTACCTTATATACAAAAAGGGAATTCATCCATCAATTTTTTAAAATTGGGATTTTAGAGACATTACTTTCAAAAATTGAGTAATTCATCCTTTGAGTTTTATTTTTTCCTTAGGAAATTCATTGAATATTATATGGTTTCATTTCAAGATCAGGTTTTCTATTTTCTTTAGATAAATTAGTTGAATAAGAATAAATTATTTTTAAATTTAAGAGCAAATTCTGAAAGATAAAATAAAGATCAATTCCAAAACTAATGATTTTTTATTTTTTTTGGGTTAAATTCCAAAACTAATGATGTCCGTTTGGAAAGTATACTTTTAATTGTGTTTATAAAAAGTAAAGTTAGTTTCAAAATAAAAATTTCCTAGATTGGGAAAATATAAATTTGGAAACTCGATTATTAGATTTTTATGAGAGGCACATACATTGGAAAGTATATTTAATTCTGTCCAGCTTATGACAGGTAATCTTGCAAAATAAAAAATTTCCTAGTTTAGGGAAATCAAATGTAAATTAGGAAATTAGATCATATTACCGTTTGAATGATTTTTATGTGAGGGTCCGGTCCGGTGATCTCCCTTCTCACTCACTATCGCTCTTCTTTTTCTTTTTTTCTTTAACAAAACCAAGTTTCTTCCCTGAGAGTTCTACAATCATCAATCAATAATAGATCAGAGGGAATGCGAAGACTTTTGCCGAGTGGAGAACAATCTCCGAGTTTGTTCTTCCCGAAGCTGATTACAATCCCCTTCGACTGAAAAAGGTAATATCAAAATCTCGTCTCCCAAGTTTTTTCGTTTATGTCCCTAATCATTGTCGCGATTAAGGGTTGTTGTCTCATTTCGAAAAACAAAAATGGGTTTTGTGGTCTGACCACGATCAATTTTTCATTGATTCTATTACACTGATTGTTCCGCTCCTCTGTGTTAGCACTGTGAATGGTCATCTGCTCAAAAAATTCTATTGATCAATGATTATGTTACTACGAGTTTCCCCAATTTTGTTTTAGAAATTGCGTTTTCCTAATCAATTTATTTCTATGTTATTCTTCTTCTTTTGGAACTTCATGAATAATATGTGATTCATTCGGTGTTATTGGAACTATGACATCCTTCTGCATCATATCACTTTGTATTCTTTTACCGTCAGCTAATGAACAATAATAAGTTGAATTAAGTGCTGATATATGTATAAATTTATGTTTTACAAGTATCCATTGTTGTGAGGTTTCCTTCCTAACAATCGTGGATAATGTTTATGTTTTTACTATAAACTCTCATTCACGAGGATCTTGTAAGGTCTGTAACTTTGCATAGGGCTAATTCTTGAATAGTTTCAGGTGCAAAATGGTTATTCCAAACATTGGACATGGGCTATTTGGAGCTTGCGGATTATCTTTGTATCTTGCTCGTCTTTGTTATATATCTATCCATCTGTGGCTTTATTTCATATCTCCCTTTTCTCAGGTTAGTTTCTTTCTCCGTACTTCATACATTAATGTTTTATTCTTTCTCTCTCTGTGTCTGATATATGGTTATTTTGTCTGTTATAGCTATACCATTGACTGGCGCATTTTGGTCTATGTTTTATCTCTTCACTGTAGGCCTAATCAGTTATCTTTCCCAGATTGAGACGGCTAATCTCAAGATGATTTCCTCAATGTTGTTGTCAAGGTAAAGAATTTCTGTTATTATATTCTACTTATCTTTGAATGGATTTACGTGTTTTTTTAACCTATATTTGGGTCTTATCGTTTTACTTATTTTCGCACACATTCAAGACACACATAATAAACATGTTTGTTTTCCATGTAAGTGTTGGCCGATATCTTGTAGCACTCCTCTGAATAATTTAGTCCAATTTCAATCTTCTTCAAAGATTTCTAACATGATGAGGGTGCAAGTGCAAGCCATATCTTATAGTACTTTCTGTTCATACTCTTAGACCTATCCAATATCTATCAATCTTCTGCAAAAGATTTTAAAATCTTGAGGTTGCAAGTTTTTACCAATATCTCCCAGTGCTTCCTCTTGGTCCTCTTAGTATTCAACTTCAATGATTCAATCTTCTCCGTACTTCATACATTAATGTTTTATTCTTTCTCTCTCTGTGTCTGATATATGGTTATTTTTTCTGTTATAGCTATACCATTGACTGGCGCATTTTGGTCTATGTTTTATCTCTTCACTGTAGGCCTAATCAGTTATCTTTCCCAGATTGAGACGGCTAATCTCAAGATGATTTCCTCAATGTTGTTGTCAAGGTAAAGAATTTCTGTTATTATATTCTACTTATCTTTGAATGGATTTACGTGTTTTTTTAACCTATATTTGGGTCTTATCGTTTTACTTATTTTCGCACACATTCAAGACACACATAATAAACATGTTTGTTTTCCATGTAAGTGTTGGCCGATATCTTGTAGCACTCCTCTGAATAATTTAGTCCAATTTCAATCTTCTTCAAAGATTTCTAACATGATGAGGGTGCAAGTGTAAGCCATATCTTATAGTACTTTCTGTTCATACTCTTAGACCTATCCAATATCTATCAATCTTCTGCAAAAGATTTTAAAATCTTGAGGTTGCAAGTTTTTACCAATATCTCCCAGTGCTTCCACTTGGTCCTCTTAGTATTCAACTTCAATGATTCAATCTTCTGCAAAAGATTTTAACATTTAGAAGGTGCTAGTGCTGGTCAATAGCTTATAGTACTTCATCTCAATACTCTCACATGCTTTCAATTTCAATCTTCTGGAAAAGTTTTTTACTATCTTGAGAGTGAAAGGTCGGCCAATATCTTATAGCACTTCCTTTGAATACTCTTAGAAGTATCAACTTTCAATCTTCTGCTAAAGTTGTTTAACATCTGTAGGGTGTAAATGTTGGCCAATATTTTACTGTACTTTCTCTATAATTTAATAGTTTGTTATTTCATAATTTCATAATTTGTATTTTTATAATTTATTACATATTTATATGTAAAAGTTTAAAGTTACTTTTTATTTTCACTTTTTGTTTAATTATTTATATTTATTTAAGTTTATGATATCTCATAATTATATTATGTGCAAAATAATGTCTTATTCATATTTCCCTCCTCTGCAAAGTTTTTTAACATGAGGAGGTGCAAGTGTTAGACAATATCTTCTAGTACTTTCTCTTGATACTGTTATAAGCATCCAATTTCAATCTTCTGCAAAAGATATTAAAATCTTGAGGGTGCAAGTTTTCACCAATATCATCTAGTACTTCCTCTTGGAACTCTTAGAAGTAATCAATTTCAACCATCTGGATAATATTTTAATATCGAGACGGTGCTAGACAGTACTCTTACATGCTTTCAATTTCAATCTTCTGCAAATGATTTTTACTCTCTCGAGAGTGCAAGTGTTGGCCAATATCTTATAGTTTATCAAATAATTGGAGGGTGCAAATATTGGCCAATATGTTACTGTAATTTCTCTATAGTTTAATAGTTTGTTATTTCATAATTAATATTTTTATAATTTATTAAATATTTTTATGTAAAAGTTTTATAGGTAATTTATTTTAATTTTTGATTAATTATTTCTATTGATTTAAATTTTAAGATATTTCATAATTATATTATGTATAAAATAATGTCGTATTCATATTTCAATCTTCTGCAAAGTCTTTTAACATGACAAGGGTGCAAGTGTTAGACAATATCTTCTAATACTTTCTCTTGATACTCTTATAAGTATCCAATTTCAATCTTCTGCAAAAGATATTAAAATCTTGAGGGTGCAAGTTTTCACCAGTATCTTTTAGTACTTCCTCTTGGGATACTCATAGAAGTAATCAATTTCAATCATCTGCAAAAGATTTTAATATCGAGATGGTGCTAGACGGTACTCTTATATGCTTTTAAATTCAATCTTCTGCAAATGGTTTTTACTCTCTCGAGAGTGCAAGTGTTGGCACATATCACAGAGCACTTCCTCTGAATACTCTTGGAAGTATCAATTTTCAATCTTCTGTAATAGATGCTAACTTAAGTAATTCCAAGTGCTCGAGATTTTAGCAGATGGAGGGTACTAGTGTTGGCTAATACTTTTATAAGTATCCAATTTCAATTTTCTGCAAAAGATATTAAAATCTTGAGGGTGCAAGTTTCACTAGTATCTTCTAGTATTCATCATTAATATTTTTATAATTTATTAAATATTTTTATGTAAAAGTTTTATAGTTAATTTATTTTTATTTTTGATTAATTATTTCTATTGATTTAAATTTTATGATATTTCATAATTATATTATGTATAAAATAATGTCGTATTCATATTTCAATCTTCTGCAAAGTCTTTTAACATGACGAGGGTGCAAGTGTTAGACAATATCTTCTAATACTTTCTCTTGATACTCTTATAAGTATCCAATTTCAATCTTCTGCAAAAGATATTAAAATCTTGAGGGTGCAAGTTTTCACCAGTATCTTTTAGTACTTCCTCTTGGGATACTCATAGAAGTAATCAATTTCAATCATCTGCAAAAGATTTTAATATCGAGATGGTGCTAGACGGTACTCTTATATGCTTTTAAATTCAATCTTCTGCAAATGTTTTTTACTCTCTCGAGAGTGCAAGTGTTGGCACATATAACAGAGCACTTCCTCTGAATGCTCTTAGAAGTATCAATTTTCAATCTTCTGCAATAGATGCTAACTTAAGTAATTACAAGTGCTCAAGATTTTAGCAGATGGAGGGTACTAGTGTTGGCTAATACTTTTATAAGTATCCAATTTCAATTTTCTGCAAAAGATATTAAAATCTTGAGGGTGCAAGTTTCACTAGTATCTTCTATTAGTTCCTCTTCGGGTACTCTTAAGTAATCAATGTCAATCATCTGCAAAATATTTTAATATTGAGAGGGTACTAGACAGTACTCTTATATGCTTTTAAATTCAATCGTCTGCAAATGGTTTTTACTCTCTTGAGAATGCAAGTGTTGGCCAATATCATAGAGCACTTCCTCTGAATACTCTTAGAAGTATCAACCTTCAATCTTCTGCAAAAGATCTTAAGTTTAGTAATCACAATTGCTCGCGATTTTAACAGATGGAGGGTACTAGTGTTGGCTAATACTTTTATAAGTATCAAATTTCAATCTTCTGCAAAAGATATTAAAATCTTGAGGGTGCAAGTGTTCACCAGTATAGTCTAGTAGTTCCTCTTGTGTTACTCTTAGAAGTAATAAATTTCAATCATCTGCAAAATATTTTTAATATCGAGATGGTGGTAGACGGTACTCTTACATGCTCTCAAATCCAATCTTCTGCAAATGGTTTTTACTCTCTCGAGAGTGCAAGTGTTGGCAATATCCTAGAGCACTTCCTCTGAATACTCTTAGAAGTAATAACTTTCAATCTTCTGCAAAAGATGTTAAGTTTAGTAATTTCAATTGCTGGCAATTTTAACAGATGAAGGGGTACTAGTGTTGGCTAATACTTTTAAGTATCATATTTCAATATTCTGCAAAAGATATTACAATCTTGATGGTGCAAGTTTTCACCAGTATAGTCTAGTAGTTCCTCTTGGGGTACTGTTAGAAGTAATCAATTTCAATCATCTGCAAACTATTTTAATATGAAGACGGTGAGACGGTTCTCTTACATGCTTTCAAATTCAATCTTCTGCAAATGGTTTTTACTCTCTCGAGAGTGCAAGTGTTGGCACATATGATAGAACAGTTCCTCTGAATACTCTTAGAAATACCAACTTTCAATCTTCTGCAAAAGATGTTAACCTTAGGAATTACAAGTGCTCGAGATTTTAGCAGATGGAGGGTACTAGTGTTGTTGGCTAATACTTTTATAAGTATCCAATTTCAATTTTCTGCAAAAGATATTAAAATCTTGAGGGTGCAAGTTTCACTAGTATCTTCTAGTAGTTCCTCTTAGGGTACTCTTTCAGTAATCAATTTCAATCATCTGCGAAATATTTTAATATCGAGAGGGTACCAGACAGTACTCTTACATGCTTTAAAATTCAATCTTCTGCAAATGGTTTTTACTCTATTGAGAATGCAAGTGTTGGCCAATATCGTAGAGCACTTCCTCTTAATACTCTTAGAAGTATCAACTTTCAATCTTCTGCAAAAGACCTTAAGTTTAGTAATCACAATTGCTCGCGATTTTAACAGATGGAGGGTACTAGTGTTGGCTAATACTTTTATAAGTATCAAATTTCAATCTTCTGCAAAAGATATTAAAATTTGGAGGGTGCAAGTTTTCACCAGTATAGTCTAGTAGTTCCTCTTGGGTTACTCTTAGAAGTAATCAATTTCAATCATATGCAAAATATTTTTAATATCGAGACAGTGGTAGACGGTACTCTTACATGCTTTCAAATCCAATCTTCTGCAAATGGTTTTTACTCTCTCGAGAGTGCAAGTGTTGGCAATATCCTGGAGCACTTCCTCTGAATACTCTTAGAAGTATCAACTTTCAATCTTCTGCAAAAGATGTTAAGTTTAGCAATTTCAATTGCTGGCGAGTTTAACAAATGGAGGGTGCTAGTGTTGGCTAATACTTTTATAAGTATCAAATTTCAATCTTCTGCAAAAGATATTAAAATCTTGATTGTGCAAGTTTTCACCAGTATAGTCTAGTAGTTCCTCTTGGGGTACTGTTAGAAGCAATCAATTTCAATCATCTGCAAACTATTTTAATATCAAGACGGTGAGACGGTTCTCTTGAATGCTTTCAAATTCAATCTTCTGCAAATGGTTTTTACTCTCGAGAGAGTGCAAGTGTTGGCACATATGATAGAACACTTCCTCTGAATACTCTTAGAAATATCAACTTTCAATCTTCTGCAAAAGATGTTAACCTTAGGAATAACAATTTTTTGCGATTTTAACAGTTGGAGGGTACTAGTGTTCTCTAATACTCTTATAAGTATCCAATTTCAATCTTCTGCAAAAGATATTAAAATCTTGAGGGTGCAAGTTTTCACCAGTATCTTCTAGTAGTTCCCCTTGGGGGTTCTCTTAGAAATTAATTTCAATCATCTGCAAAAGATTTTAATATCGAGACGGTGCTAGATGGTACTTTTACATGCTTTCAATTTCAATCTTCTGCAAATGGTTTTACTCTCTTGAGAGTGGAAGTGTTGTCAAATATCGTACAGCACTTCCTCTGAATACTCTTAGAAGGATCAACTTTCAATCTTCTGCAAACGATTTTAACTATAGTAATTACAATTGCTCGCGATTTTAACAGATGGAGGTACTAGTGTTGGCTAATACTTTTATAAGTATACAATTTCAATCTTCTGCAAAAGATATTAAAATCTTGAGGGTGCAAGTTTTCACTTGTATCTTCTAGTAGTTCCTCTTCGGGTACTCTTAGAAGTAATCAATTTCAATCATCTGCAAAATATTTTAATATCGAGACGGTGCTAGACGCTACTCTTACATGCTTTCAAAACCAATCTTCTGTACATAGTTTATACTCTTTCGAGAATGCAAGTGTTCATCAATATCATAGAGCACTTCCTCTGAATACTGTTAGACAAGTTTTAACTTTCAATCTTCTGCAAAAGATGTTAACTTAAGTAATAACAAGTGCTCGAGATTTTAACAGATGGAGTGTACTAGCGTTGAATAACTGAACCCTTAAGGGAAGCAAAAAGCGGAAACACGAAAAAATCTGTCTCGTGTAGTATATGTTGGGTATGTTATTGACTTTTCTTTTAAACTGCTGCATAAGAATCTTTTGAAAATGGATCATGTAGAAAAGTGTGATATTAGTTGAACTGTTTTTCTGTTGTCTGGTGCACCTATTTTCTCAGGAGAGAAATACCGACAACCATCCTTGTATAATCCGAAATGTTTGCATACACCCCCTCTGTTAAATTAATGTCTAATTACCCCCTGAGAAATTAAACAAAGTTCATTTAACTCCCTAGGGCAGCGACTGTTTAATATTCGGCGGATATTGAGACTAAAATAGGATAAAAATCGACTTATTCATCTCATAAATTCCATAATACCCATTGATTTTATTATATAAAGGCACAAAGTCTTTATCTTCTACATTTTCAATTCACAATTCACCTAGGTCTTTCACTTATTTGAGTACTGATTTAGAGATTTGGTGCAACTAGGACTCAAAACGGCAAGAGAAAAAAGAAATTAGGGGTTTAGGTTTTATCGTTGTAAATTTACATTGCAGAATCTGGTATTTTGCCCGTAATTATAACATCTTTAAAGCGCGTGTATAGCGAGAAGTAGGTAATGTAATAATTACCCTATATCACAAGAGGGTTATTAGGAATAAAAATAAGACAGAGAGGCGGAATGAAACTTATGAATAACATAATTAGGTAATATAAATTAAGCCCATTTCCTCAATATGTAATAAAGATCAATATTAGTCATAAACTTTTAAACTTTTAGGTCAATATTCTTCCAGGCTCTATTCTCAAAGGACAATTCCTTCAAGAATACAGATCTGATGAGACGAAGAATAATAGCTATGTAATTCCAAATTTCGAACAACTGTTCATGTTTTTTTCTGAAATTGTCACGTGATGGGCACGTGAGTGCATTTTCAGGCGAGAGTGGATGAGTTATCCTAACAGACATCTTCTTGCGTCTCACATGACAATTTCAAGCCAAAAAATTAATCTCTGGAGAAATTTGTCTGTAATTTTTTCAAAAATTTAAAATTAAGGGAGGCATTATCCAATTTTCGAAAGTAATGTACCTAAACTTGAATTTGAAAAAGTTGACGGATGAAGTAACAGGGCAATTGGCCTTAGAATTTTCCATCTACAAATGTATTTAGCATTATATGTACACAAATTACATTTAACATTTTGTTAGCATCAGTAAGAATGTGTGTGATTCTATACAAAGAAAACAGAAAATTGGCCTCAGAAAAATCAGCCTAAACACTAAACAATATAAACATAAATTACTATATGAATTGATGGAAATTGCCTCATCCCTTTTGATTTTTTTGGCTATGGATCAGATCAGGACAAGAACAGCTGCTACACAGATTACATGAAACAATATCTGCATAAACAAGAAAATACATTACGTATTGTTCATCGAAGCCTGCATTTAAAGAGAGGGAGAAAGGAAAAGACAACAAATTCAAGCGTCAATTACAAATAACCCCCTGAGGTTTACAAAAAAATACCCTGAAATCTTGAAAATTACAAGAAAACATCCTAAGTCGACTTAGTTTGAGGGTGTAATTTGTTATGATTTTCCGTTAGTTTGAGGGTGATTTTGGTTATAAGTCAAACCTTAGGTGTTTTTTGTAATTTTCAAAGTTTTAGGGTAATTTTTGTACCTCAGGGTTTTCTTCGTAATTATTCCCAAATTAAAAACCATAACCAACTTTTTCAAAAAATAAAGGTAGAAAAGTGAAAAATAGTAAAAGTTTGAAATGACTAACATTTCATGAAAAAATCAAATAACCTTTCAAGTTTTCTACTAAAATCTCCGAAAAGCTGATAAAAAGTGGAACAGAAGATCTGATCAGCCAAAAAGACTTAATTTAAGCAACAGCTATACCTTGAGGGAGCCCAGAAATGATGATGGAGCTGAACTGGCAAGCCCTGTGAACCCAATATCATAAGAAGTACTTCCATCAGCTTTAAACAATCCAAAATTCCTCTCAGAAGTTGGCCCTGGCTTCAAATTTTCATTAAACAGTGCAAAAACATAAGCTTTTACAGGCCTCCTAGGCCTATGAGGAGTCCCTTTTTTCTTCATAAGCTTCTTGCGAAGATTCCGGTTATATGTCCTCGCGTTTTTCAAATTCGCCCCGGCTTCATTATCATCCCCTTTCGAACCCCATCCAGTCTCGGACACAATCACTTCCATCTTACGGAAACCGACTTTTTCCAAGGCAAAATAAGACGCGTCCACCATAGCGTCGAACATGTTATCGTAATGCAGCTTAGTCTTCGGATCGGAAATGCCGCGATTCTTTTGAAAAAGCGCGTACTTTAAATCAATGTGGTCCGGATCGCTCTTATAGGCCAAAAAAGGGTACGCGTTTATATAAAAAGGGGTACCGATTTTAGCGAAAAATTGCAAAAGTGGCCTCATGTAAGGAAGCACACTCTCCTTAAATGCCCCCTCGGACGGAGGGTAGGTAGTCGCGAACACTGCCTCAGAATGCGGGCTTGACACCTCGATCTTGTCCGCCAGACGGAGACGGTCGAGGGCATTATAGACGTTTTGCACAGCAGGGACGAGAAACTCCCATAATTCCGCATCTACCCCTCCCAGAATCTCGTTTCCGACCGCAATGCCGCTTATTTTCGTCCCGGGGAGATACGGCTCCACGTTTTGTTTCACCCAGTCCATGGCTCGGACTGGATTTGCGCTCATCTCTCTTAAGAACTCGTTCCCGAGCCCGATTATTATTTCGATGTCTGACCCGCTAAACGCTCTCAAAACGCTTTGATCAGCATCGTATATCCGGATGTTCTTGATCTTAGCTGATTTTAGAAGGTTTACTACACTTTCCGGTGAAGGGATGTTATCAGCTATCCTTCCATAATTCACACCATATGTACCGGTGAAACCATTTGCCACTGAAAATTGAAAAAGCCAAAAAAAGATAAGGGTCAATTACACCTGAGACCTTGAAAATTATGAAAAGATACCCTGAGATTTGGCAAATCATAACGAAAAATACCCTCAAACTAACGGAAAATCGTCGACTCTGGAGTGTTTTTTGTAATTTTCAAAGTTTCAGGGGATTTTTTCTTAAATATTCCAAAAGATAATAAAGCAGAAATGACATGAATGCGACAAGTTGAATACACTAAAGATACAAAACTTCATTACGAGCAACAGAAAGCGCGACTTACCGTTTGACAAGGGAACGACTACGAGCAGAACGAACCACGGGAAGAACGAAGAGAATCCCACCATCTCGAAACGAATAGTAGATAGCGAAAAGCGGCGCGATTTCATAGAAGTGGGGACAGTGTAAAACGTTATTATAGTAGGTAATAGTTCTAAGTATGTCGTAAATTCGAAACTGGGCAAAGAATACTTCCTCTGCAGGGATGAGGAATGCCATTGTTATAAGATTGATGGACCAAACTATGAAAGATTCCAAACCTTAATATGAAAAATATGTGTTTCTGGTGATGAAGTGAAGATGTTGTTCTAAGGTGGTGGTCAGGAATGAGATTCCAAACTTTTTATTTCCATCGAAGTATGCTTTTTTGATGTTGAATCTTGATCCGTACTTTATTGGAAACTTTTTGGAGATATTTTGGTTCTTTCTTGCACGAAGGATGCTTTGTCATAAGGGATTTAGGAGGAAGATCTTAAGGTCATAAGTAAACTAAGTTATTTTTTTATTAATTTCTTTGGTTCTTAACTTAGTTATTATTTTATGCGTTGCATAATTATTACTCTTTTAGACACCGATTGATACTTTTCGGCTCCTAAATTTGTAGTTATATTTAATCTTGGCGGAAAATCATTTAATTTTAGAGTAACATACTAACATGTCAAATCAAGTTATGTAATAGTAATTGTTGCCAAATTACCAACTAAATAAAATCAATCAAATTATGTGGATTCTACAAAATTTAAAGACTTGTTTGCTAACTCTAAAAATAAGCATTTCTTTAATTTGGGCATTTTTAATTATTTTAATTCTTCAAACACTTTCAACTTCTTATTAATTGAAGACGTTGTTAATTTAAGACGAAATAAACTAGATGCTTGAAGCTTGAAAACATACAATGAACTGTTTTTGGCTTAACCTTCTAACTTCAAGATTATTTTTAGTAAATAGATAGAAGATTAAAAAGATAATAATAATAATAATAATAAATAATAAATTGAAGCACCATGGCTTAATATTCTAATTTATAGGGTAATTTCGTAATGAAAAATGAAGAAATATAGCTCGTAAAAGCGCTTCTCAACCTTGTATTTGATTATGATCACGCATTTTTCCAAATACTCCCTACACTTTCACCTCTCCACTTTTACACAATTTTAACTTATATTCTAGCATCTCCCCAAACAATAGTTTTACAAATACCACATGATGCATCGCAATCACCCAAAATCTCCAAAAGCAGCAACCAAATGTACCAGAATCTCCAAAAGCTCAGCAAATACAGAACAGAGATTCTAAACACAGAGCAGCAGCAGTACAAACAACTGGGCAGCAGAACTTAAGCAATACTCAGCTATATATTATAAGGCAGCTGAGAGTTTTACATACTTATTGATAAAACAGTAGCATCATAACACAGAAGTCTATCAACAAAAGAGTTGTTTAGTTCCTCCACAAGACAAGCTACAAATGTCAGAAATGAATCCATAGCCAAGAAACTCCCCTAACTAGAAACAAATCTAACCATCCTAATTATCAGCAAGGATATTACAGTCAAAATAAAATACACATGAGAGGTGGAAAGAGTTCCATTCGCTACATTAACATACATAATATACCACTATGCATCATAATTTAACTACTAATGGGAGTCGGAGAAGGATGATGTGGCGCTTGGTTCACCTTCCTGTTATCCATTGCATCAGCGTGCACGTTCTTTTCTTTCTCCTGCACCCCATTTGCTTCCTCGTTGTGATTCTCTGGAATATTCTGTTTCATATCATTGCTCTTGAGTTTATCACCGTCGGGTTCGACCTGTTTTTCTTCAGCTTTTTCCTCCACTTTTGCAGCTTCTTCAGTTCCATTAGCTTTCTCAGTCTCGTTATGATTCTCGCCTGCCTCAGCTTGTTTTTCTTCAGCTTTTTCCTCCACTTTGGCAATTTCTTCATTTCCGTTGGTTTTTCCAGCCTCGTCGTGATTCACTCCAGCCTCAGCTTGTTTTTCTTCAGCTTTTTCCTCCACTTTCGCAATTTCTTCATTTCCATTAGCTTTTTCAGTCTCATTATGATTCTCACCCGTCTCGGCCTTCTCATCCTTTTCCGGGTTCTCAATCTTCATATCAACATCACCTGTAACAACACTCCCGTGCTGGACATTCTCTTCATCTTTAGCCTGTGGGCCCGTCTCATCATCCTTATCCTGTGGGCCCTTCTCTTGAACTTTGGCTTCAGCATCCTTTTCTTTGTCTTCACCTACTGCATCTTGCATCTCGACTTCTTTCGTGTCATCAGTTTCTTTGTCTTTCTTCGCGGCTGATGATTTTCTGCCTCGTTTCTTTGGAGGCTCACTCTCCTTAGAAGGAGGTGTTGACTTGACTTTCTCACTGATCCTAGCTGATCTTCTTGGAGTTTCACCAGTGCCCCAATCAAACTCTGAAATAGCAGGATTTCCAGAGTGAGCTTTTAAGTACTGCTCCAGCTGCTTTCGGTTGCTAATCTCCTCCCCAGTTGGAGCAATAAATACAATCTCGTTTTTTCTTGGAGTGCCTCCCTTTTTCGGCAAGTACTGAAGAGGAAAACCATGACATAAATGGATAAATATACTGATAGGATGAATATGGACATGCTTCAGCAGAAGCCCATTGAATTGAAGACTACTTGTGGAGTTGCTGATAAAATTAAAGCAGCAGCAAACTAAGGTATTCAAACACAGCTAACAAATTAGAAAAATAAGTAACAACCTTCGATCAGTCACTGCTTCATTTTTCTTTTCAATGACCAAACTACAAACCTATGACTTCCCCTTCCTAATTCAGCATAAATTTACACTAATGATACACAAAAGAAAATCTATACTAATGTACAGTAATTTGCATTTTACCATACCAACACGGAACACTACACAGGTAGATATTTCCATAAATCGCAAAAGTAAACCGCTCTCCGTTCCCCAAAAAGATAACAGATGGTGAAAACCTTACACCACTATGTCAAAAAAGGAAGTCTTGATTCATTATGGAAAAAGAAAACATTATAATGCATCTCAGGTCAATATCACCAACAGAAAAAAGATATTCAATTCTACTCATCAGACCACCTACACATATCAGACGAAAATACAGGTCAACTTGATTTCCCAACATCGGACCGGAACAACGATTTCTAGCCTTAAACCAAAAAATCTATTTGCAGGGTATCAGTCTTGTACACCAACAAACTTCAAAGCAAGTAATAAAAAATTTATCTTGCACAAGAAATGCTCACACTTGCCAGTTACGGTTTCCAACTATCAGAGCTAAAATCAAACGAAAACTGTCGGTGGTGGTTGGGGGGGGATAAAGGGACAAAGAAACCCTAATAACTGAGAAAAACATTCAATCATTCACAGATATAATAGGAAAAATAAAATCTAAAACTGAAATTACATAAAACGCGAGTATAATAACCACAAAATCCCAAAACCAAAGTAGTTCAGCTACCACAAGGAAATCCACATCACAGCACTTGAAAAACCTTCTTTTTTAGCGAAAAGGGGAAACTAATTAAGCTCATAACTTAACCAGTCCCGCAAAAATCAGCTACCCAGAAAACGAAAAAGCTGAAAAAGTGAAGGAGAAGTACCAATTTCTTCCATGAAGCAGGTGCTGGTAGCTCCAACGAAACGACGTCATCGTTAAGTCCACGCTGATTCTCCGCCATTTCTCTTCACCTACGAAAAAACCCAGAATATATATCTATGAAAGATTGAAAGTACAACACCAGAAACTAGCACTGCTCGCAGGTTTTTTACAGCTACCTTCTCACTCTCTTACTTTCCTTTCCCTCTCTAGAAAGAAAAAAGGAAAATGCTCAAAACCTTAACCGCCACGACGCCTTCTTTCTTGGAAGAGGGAGGAGATAATGCTAAAACCACCTCAAAAGGGACAAAGGATTGTTTCACCAAAGCCACGTGGCGTAGGTACGAGTCGTGGATTTGACCGTTAGAAATCAGTTTCTAATTTGCCTCGTTTTGAAAGAACGTTCTGGAGGAAGGGTGGGGTACACGTGTCGAGATCTGGAAGGGGGTTTGAGGATTTAGTGTAGATCCTCCGGTTTACTTTAGATTTATCACTCCTAAGCTAGGAATTGGGGTATCCACGCGCTGTGTGCGACAGTAATGCGACGGTGAAGTGGCGAGCGTTGGATGTTTGGTGAGTTGGATCACGCACTGAGGATGAGAGGGGGAGTGTGTTTGGTGTGTCATGCGGATAACGTTCCCGAAATGGTTTATTAAATGGAGTTGGGAGAGGTGGTTTGAAGTCCGGATTAGGATTGTGGGAATATTGAAGCATGATGCAGAGGATAATGCCTGTTGAGTCGGGCTGGTGTTTGTCGCGTGAAGAGATTGGGCTGGGCTTCTTAAAATCTTATTGGGCCTTATGTTGATCCGATAAGAAATTGTCTACATTTTATTGGGCCTTATATTATATAGTCCATTTAAGATGTTGAGGCCTAAACTGCCTGATCTAGTAAACAAGCTTTAGGACGAGTTGGGGAAATTTTCCATTATCATGGTTGAGTTGTTGGGAGAAACGATACCAAAGGCTTGAAGTGGGAGGTGACTCGGAGATTGTGGTAATTTTATTTTATTTTATTTTTTGTCAAAAATGGACGATACGGGTGCAAAACGAGTACTTTCCAGAGGACCACTCATCCTAGTACTACTCTAGCCCAAACACGCTTAACTTCGGAGTTTTGAAGGATCCGGTGCATTAGTAATGATATGAACGCACCCCACATATTTTGGTTAATGAGAAGTTAGATGTACAAGATCATCCGCTTGAGCACATCATCCTTGATTGTCGGAGACTTCTTCATATGCCTCGTGAGATCAAATTTGGACAAATAAAACGGGAGCGTAATACTACTATTGACAGATTTGCACATCTGGGAAACAAAATTGATAGCACTATTTGCATTTGGGATGAACCTCTAGCGGAGTTGCATCGGTTGGATATTCTTAGTTTTATTTAACTTATTTATTCACAAATCATATAACTTATAATCGCTTCCAGTAAAATTTCAAAATTACACAATCATCCATAATAGTTTGGAAACATTATACATTACACCCGTCTAATTATAATATAAAAGTGGAGAAACCTCAAAAATCACATCCACAACATATAAACAACAAGATATTAATATAGTACTATAGTAGTAATCATTGCTCAACTTATTTTCTTTGACATAACTATTACAGTCAAGAACTAATATATGTTATATTATTGTAAGAACCATAAGAGGTTACACATAGTCAAGAGTATTGTTTTTCTCTTCTATATTTACAACATAACAAACCGCGAAGCTAAATTAATACACGCATTAGATAAAAGGGGAAAAATTCTAGCTCAGAAGTCAGAACCGGCTTAACTAGACCGGACCAATTGTATCGCAAGTATATATCACACTTGCTATTTAATTGGTCACTCTCTCTAAAGTATTCACCAATCACACCATGACGAGTGTAAAAACACTCGCCTTCTTCGATAAACTGGTCTGGCTAGATTAAGAAGTCGCAGCCAGAGGAGACATATGATTTCCCTCATGAAACAACTTTTTGAAGTTATTATTCTTTCCCACTTCGGCGTATTGCATACCAACATTCTCTACCTCTTCCTCCTCATCGTCAGCATCCCACAAAAACCGAGCATATGAAGCCATCACATAACTGCAACAAAAACAACATTTTGAAACTCAACTATTTATATTCGAGCTATTAATACAAGATCAAGAAGATCAAGAAACCGAGAACGATGATTAAAGCAATAATTTCATTCACATGCCTTGAGGTTTTGGCTAAATTACGCAAACATACCCCTGAGGTTACATGGTTGGACGGATTTTATGTAATCTATAAAGCTTGATTATAACAGAAAAGGAAGATCAGGGTATGTTTCATAATTTACCAAACCTCGGGTATGTTTACATAAATAGATCAAACCACGGCTTGTGTGAGTGTAATTATCATATAATTAAATGATTTCTAAGTTCTAACCAGTCATTGGGATCAGCTTTGACAGCCTGATCAAAATAAGCCTCAGCTCTAACAGCATCTTTTTGTGTTTGCCAAATTAGATCAGCATAAAGGGATAACATATTTCCATCATTAGGGTTAGCCAAGATTGCTCTTCCACAATATTCCTCTGCTTTTGCAAAGTCTCCCTTTACCTACAATGTGCAAGATATGAGTTTTAAATTCAAAATTCTAAATAAGCCTCAATTATCTCAATTCTCAAACAAGATTCAATTTTCAAGTTACAAGTCCGGGACCCATAACAATTTAACAATGAATTTTTGTGAAATCATCGGAAAATTAAAGAAAAAGAGTACCTCCTTTAAGAATTTAGCATAATTTGCCAAGAACAGAGGATTTCCCGGATTAGCCTCAATCATCATTTCATAATACGCGTCCATACTCTCACGGCCGTGCCAGCTTCCCGGATCCTGAGAACCCGACCCATCATCCGACCCTCCGCCACCACCTCCGACACCTCTTCCGCCGCAGCCGCCGCCTACCATCGGGATCCTCTCCGTCTCTGCCACCGCCGAACACCTCTCTTCCTCCGCGGCCGCGCCCAGGCCGGAGCTCGAAAGGAGGAGGGGCACCACATCCTGGCTCTCCCTCCGCTCCTGAATTTTGGTCGGCGGCGGTTTTGTCGGCAGCCTCAAGCTTTTCTTCGACCTCATCGGATCTTTGAGGTCAGATTCAAATCCGACTCGAGTCGGCGTCTTCCTGCCTGGGCTTTCGTCGAACGACGTCGTCAGGGTGACGGATCGTGTTCTCGATAACGTGTTCAGGACATCAGGCTCCGGCGATGATCCGGCACCGCATGATGAAGAATTGGGTAGCCATGAATTCAGGATTGGTGATGATGAGCTTCTGAGCATCATTTTTCTTCTTTTCTAGTGTGTGTGTGTTTTTTGTTTTTGTTCCAATGAGTTGAAGTTTTGTAGGCGGAGCTCCTCCGCTCTGAGGCGGAGAAAATGGCGGATCAGAAGGGGTTTTATAGG
Source organism: Verbena officinalis (assembly GCA_958496215.1). Classification (NCBI taxonomy): domain Eukaryota; kingdom Viridiplantae; phylum Streptophyta; class Magnoliopsida; order Lamiales; family Verbenaceae; genus Verbena; species Verbena officinalis. Next base: position 8,922,487 of record OY292385.1, read on the forward strand.
AGAATTTTATGGAAACTTGGGGGTGGATGCTGACCGTCGGATTGGAATTTTTTATTGGTGAAAATGATGATAGATTTTTATTTTTTTCGTCCTATGTCATTTGTCTTGTACGTATTTAAAATGACGAGAGACAAAATGTGCCTTGTGAATAGGATATTTCATGATTATAAATAGTAATTAATAGTAGTAATTAATAACTATTAATTACTATTTGCTTCAACATTCATTTGTGAACCGTTTGATATACGATACGACATTGACACGATATTATAATTTTTTTTAATTTTTTATTATTAAATTAGTGTTTGGTACCATAGAACTGTCTATACAGTATCCTTTGCATGTCAATTAAGATTTTGAGTATATCTGATAAACACTATATTTTTAGGAATTTAAACTCGAAATATCTGATTAATTTGGAAAGTATTTAATTATTAAACTACTCAACTCATTAATGAGATTATAATTATATTCAATTAGTATTTTGATATCTCCAAATTGAGTAATGCAATGAATCAATTAGCATTATCATTCAAACCTCTTTTTGATTTTTGCATAATCAATTAAAGGAGAGATTATCATCAATTAAAATTACATCTTTGAAAAATAGAATTACAAAGTTGTTCAATAATTGGGGAAAAAGTGGACAAAAGTTGATAAAAAAGTATTTTCACAATATGGAGGGATAGTTGTTAGCTCACTTTCTCTATGGAGCCCAACTTATAGAAAGAAAACAAATAGCAATGTGAAAAACACATAAAACTAAAAAAAACTATGATATTTTGGTGACATGGGGCTCCACCAAATTGACATTTCTTATGAACTCTCTGGTGGAAAATTGAACTACCATAAGACATATCATTGCTAATTTGATCAAGATTTTTACATGACAAGGACAATTTCTTTTAGGACATTCATGAAATGAGATTCATGTGAGACCCACAATAATTTAGCCCCGGGATCCCTCTTACGGGGTGTATTGCAAACTCTAGTGCTTTTGAAAAAGCTAAAGCTAAAATTATAGTAGAAGTTGTAAAAATTATAGCCGGGGAAGTAGGAGGTGTTCGAAGAAAACAAACTTCTTACTCTAAACAAACTTTGATTTATTTACAAAGTGACCTAGAAGCTAGAAGCTGAAGCTAAAAGTTGATCATTATTGCTTCCAATTTCTAGCTTTTCCTTCCATAGTAAAAATAAGCTCAAGTTGATTTTTCCAACACACCAACGCCCCGAAAGTGCTGAAAAACAACAAACTAGTACAAAAGCGCTTTTTTGGGACTGTTGAACTCGAGTAACAAGCTTAAGTCAAGCAATATAAAATAAGAACTTCTCTGGATCCAAGAAAAGCAAGATAACTTGGATTACCATACAATAAATCTATAGAAAAACACACACACACAATCTAGTTGTACTAGCAGTAGGGAACCATCCCTTCTCTTCTACTCATCTGGTCATTGAATCTAACCACCATTTTTGAGAAATTAAAAGAGCAGAAAACGAGGATACTTGATGTTTTGGAAGATGAAAAAGTAGACGGTAAAATCTACTAAAAGATATTCCGTATATTTTGAATCACAAAGTTCAAATAATTTGTTTAAAACAATATGATCCTTAAATTAATTCAGACTACTCCAACCACACGATTCAACTTCATGCATGCTATCTTAACTTGTATCAGCTTATGTACAGAAAGTAACCTTTTGGATTCATTTCCAAAATCGAGATCTCTTGTTTGGTCCACCATTATTTCCCCCGTCCCATGCGCAATACCAGAAGAAAAGAGACATCCAGAATAGCACACCAAGGAAAACTTGCAGACGATCTTGAAATCTGGAAAATAGTGCTGTTACACCTGATAAACATATATGATTTAACAGGTTATATAATTGACAAATCGCATTAAAGAAACCTTAACAGTAATAAATAATTCGCATAATGTAATCAACCAAGATGATATGATATCTATTTGGGTGATTTACATATACTACCCCTAAGAGTTGAGATAATTAGTATTTAGTCCCTCTATTTTAAGAAATTACAAAAAACTCCTTGACATTTACATTACAAAAAACTCCTCAAAGTGGCTGATTATTTGCATTTTTGGGCTTCATTTTAGTTAGTTTCAGGGACTTAATCGTGATTAAGTGAAAATAGAGGGATTAAATAGTAATTAGCTCAAATCTCAGATTCGCCCAATCTACTTTGCGAGCTAGATATGAAATAAAAAAGAAAAAATGAAGTGGCTCTGCGCCAATGTAGAAGCACTATCTGCAGGTCAAAGTTGAAGGAAATTGAGAAGCTTTAGACAGATAACCAAGAAAATAACTACCCATTAAATCGCCCTACTGAAATTATGAAACTTTTTTCTCCAATATTTTCAGACCTAAATCTTAGATATACCTTCTCAATAATTAGCGGAAACATTCAATAGTTTAAGATATATAGCTAAAAAATTATTAACTTATTACAAGGGGTAATAAATGGATAATCCCAATCAATGAACATACAATAGTTTACCTGGTAATAAATGTGATATATCAAAACCAAATTTAAAAGCTTTAATGGTAAAATGAGGAAAATGGTACCTGAAGATGGAGGTGAGTTTTTGTTTGACGGAGGCTCCGGCGGTGGAGTGGGAGCTGAGCGACGCGCCGACCAGGAATTGCTTTTGGACGGAAATGAACGGCGGAGATTAATTGTAGATGACGATGAAGAAGAGAAGTACGTTATTGGAATACTTGTTTCGGTATCTGTGCAATTGTGATTTGGCAGCAGAGCGCGGTACTGCTGGCGGTGGTTAACGGTGGTGGGAAATGAAATCGGACAAGACGCCATTTTTGCGGCAAATTTTCAGCTTCTTTCAGTTGAAGAACTGGTTTGCTTTGTTTGGTTTAATCTAGATCGTTAATTGACAAAGTGGGCTATAAAATGGGCTTGGCCTGTTGTCCAAGGTAAGGCCCATGCTGATTTGATTTATTGGGCTAGTCAGGCCCAAACCGGTGGACAAATTTAGTTTTATCTTTATATTTTAGGAAAAATGTCTTCTGATTAAACTTTTCTTTTCCTTCACTTTTTTTCAAATCTATGTATAATAATTCAAAATTCTTGAAACTATCCACGTAATTCCTATACATATTTAGGACTCTATTGATATCCAATAATATATATAATAAACTCTTGAATATCTGGCTCATAGCTATTTGATTTATTATATTAATTTGTATGAGCCTACTTCTACTTAATAATATTCTCGGCCGGCGCCAATATACGATACTATACATAAGTAGTATTTATCCCTTGCGTTGCACGAGAAAATTTATTTATAATTAATAAAATATATAAATAATTAAGTCATTCATAATTTGAAACATACGCCAAAATAGTTCTTTTTATAAAATAATCTTGAGCTATATATATAAAAAAAACTTATTTTATATCTATATCTATATATATACAATATTTTTTTAAACTTATGCACACAATCAATACAAAAATAATAAAATGATAATTAAAATATAAAAAAATATTTAATAAGAGACCATATAAAAAATGATTGGAATCTCTTGTATACTTGATATTATTTTTTTGTTAAATAATTTGTTATTATTTCATTATTAAGTAATAATAATACTCATTTTATTATTAAAATTTCCTTTATATTATGAAAATACTAATATATAAATATAACAACTTAATAATTTATTCACATTGAAATGAAATATAATTTTTCCACCACAAAATGAAAATGAAACACATGTATTTAGAGTTTTTTCTAAATAAATCAACTATTTTATTATTTTATAATATTAAAATAATAATAAAATTTAATTAAATATATATTTTAAAAAAATGTATGTAATTTAGTGACCCCCACAATAATTAAAAGAAATTTTGGAAAAATAATTACATGATAGATAAAAAGAATACAAAATAAAAAAAGTATTAATTATATAACTAAATAATATTTTACCCAAATATTGTTAATATTTGTTGAATGGTAATTCTTCTATACTATGCTTTCATGTGCAAATTGAATATTATATTTAAATTATAAATAGTTTTAAGCTCCTCTTCAATCATATTTATATTTTTTAGCACATAAATATAAAGTTTATAATGATTAGTAAAGCTTATTAAAATTTGCTTAAAATTATTTCTTGATTGAAATTTTCAATATCAATATTATATAAAATAGTTATTTAATTCTATAATTAAATATGAGTTACAAAATTTTTAATATAAATATATATATATGGAATGTCAATTAAATATACATGTAAGTTACAAAAATAATAATTAATGAACTTATTTATTGAAACAATTTACATGACAAAATGGACTAATTCTAACTAATCCAACTCATTAACACATAAACATGTTTCCTAAAACATCCTACATAATCATTTTCATATATATATATATATATATATATATATATATATATGATTACTATCGCAGGTGTTTGATTTATTTATTTCAAATTCTTATTATAATATTTGTAAAATCTTCTAGCGTCCTCTTTTAGGGTCATATAGAAGAGCAATATTAATTCAAGAAAATCCCCTTTTTTCATGTTTTTCTTTGGTAAATATTTTTTTTTATAATAGTTTAGTTGAATATACAAGGGTCATAACCAAAAGTTTTAGAATATTACTTTACCTCGTAACCAAACTTTTATACATTTTTGGGCATTCTGGTAGACTGCCAAAAGACTGAAGTCTGAACACATGCATGAAATTGATATAGAAACAGTTAAATTGCACATGGATATAGTAATGGTACAATCTGAAAATTTATCAAAGGACTCAAATTACATGACACCATCATGTTTTGGTCCTATATATTATGATGATTGTACATCAAATCTGACCATCAATTCAAAGAAGGGATAATTTGTAGCGCCCTGAAGAAGGACCGTCACATCCGCACCGAAATGGATTTCCGAACGTCAGCGAGGGGCCTCAACCCAAAAATCCACTCCGGCGAACGGCACTCAAGCAAAGACCACCGGCAACAGCGACCATATCCCAACAACAACCACAACCAAACAGAGCAATGCGGAAGCGATTTAAAAGATAATCAAATAAATCCATAAAAGCCTACGAAGCTAACATAATATCAATTAAACATTTATAATTCAAGATACAAAAGATTAATCAGCATATAGTGCCAACCATGGCTCAACTAGTCTACCCTATGCAATCCTAGATATCGTCAACTATCCCACAACAGGGGCACTTAAAATACATGAATTAAATAAAGCAGTAAAAGGTTCGAAAGCGAATAAAGACAATAAACAGGACTCGACGGTTGTTGGGACCACTGACAAGACAAACCAGAAAGACTGAGCCTATCTAGACCTGCTGATGCCGACTGACAAGATAGGTGACGTTGCTACCTGTCTACCTGAATCAAAAACCAAAATAGCAGGGGTGAGTATAAAGGATACTCAGTAAGGGGGTTTTTGATCATAGTTCGTCATTTATCTTTTTGAAACTAAAAGTGGTGAGTGTTGCCCGTTTTGAGAAAGAATACGAAGAACGAGATATAAGTTGTAAAATGACACAAAGCAACACTCGGGTTCGGCTTATTTGAAAACACAAAAGGGTGACGAACCGGATCCTTTAAAACATTTGCACGTAATATCAAGCCGATAAATTGAAAGGATATTAGTTGAGTCACAAAGTCGTTACAAGTTCGAAAAGCACGATATAAACAAGTTGGAATCGATAAATAAACACGGCTCGTAATTCAACTAATTAATTGATTAATAAAGGAGACTTCAGTTGGCAAGTTTGAGCCACGCTTCCGGGTTTTGTATATACATTTATAGGGAAATACGTATACTAAAGGAAGAAAACCGGAATGTGCTTCGACTCGTAACTAAAGCCGTAAATCAGATAGACAAGCAAGAAATGCAATAAGTCATGCAATAATGTGTCCCGGCGAGAACGAGCCCTCTCCTTATAACTCCCAATTGAAAATCATGCAAGCAAGTACTCCACCACCAAGGTTCATGGACCACTCAGAATTTATGGAAACGCGTGTTAACAACGTCACCCTTAACAGAATTTTCTAGGAAGCGCGTAGCCTACAACGCCACCCTCGCACTAACTCAGGTTAGTCAACCTCCTGGCTGACCTAAGCAGATACGGATTGGAGTATCCATCGGGATTTGCCCTGGACGCACGTCCCCAGGCTCACCTCCTGCATACTCCGGGCCTAAATCATTAATCGATCTATGGCTCGCTTTTGAAATAAATGACAGTTAGGTGGCCAAAAGGGCCATTCGCAATTGGGGAATCGGGATGTGGAAGGCCAAAGGGGCCATTCGAAACAAGGTTATATTTGCGGGGTCGAGAGACCAAAATTCGCATATAAAACAAAAGGGGTTTTCCTTGTCTCTAGTTGAAAGCATTTCAAATCATTTTGGTTTTGCTACTAAAAGGTTTGACTAAGCACATAAGGAATAGTAAAGGCAGTACAACGAGTAATAATAAAAGCTGGGTAGTCATTTATTTCGCAAACCTATATAAGACTATGTTCTTACTCCAGTTGAAAGAAGTTTAAACCCTTACCTGGCTCGACACGACAGTATGAAAGCAAGCAGTAGTCAGGTTTCTCCCTCGTTGGTCCCACCTGTAATACACAGGGCCTAGAGGATGAAAAAAAGACCGACAATAACAAAAGCAAGACACGAACAACAGACGACGCACGGCAATTCAAATATAACTTCACTCATGCTACAGATACAATATGGACAGGCAATTAAGTATATAAAGATATATAACATATGAATTAACATTTAAAGGAATATTTAAAGCAATTGTAATAATGGAAGAACATTAATAATAAATATGAGAAGCATGCTAGAACGCAGTTAGGGCACGTAGACATGCTTAAAATAATATAAAGGAACTTTCTCGCTAAAACGGGGTTAAACGGACAAGAAACGGAAAAGATGGGAAAAATCCCTAAACGAGAAAGGTGTCAATTGACGGTCAAATAAGGTCGGATAAATTGTAAATTATGAAGAATATCAAATCCCGAGACTCGAGGAAGCTATAGGTGAAATCGGATTGATATTCGGAGGTCGTATGTGGAAAGTCAACATTTAAATGAGTGGGGTTGACCAATTCCCGAAGTGTAAGAAAGGAAAAGGCTGGAAAATACACTAAGTATGTTGCACCGGCCAACGCACGGGCTTACGCACGGGCTTGGCAAGCCGGTGCAAGCACAAAAGGGGTTGCACGGCCTCCCGCACGGTCTTGAGCACGGTACCAAGACCGTGCAGGCTGAAAAGTGCTGCGCACGGGCTCCTGCACGGTCTTGCTCAAGACCGTGCGTTCGCCCGTGTGGATCTACTAAGCAGCAGACTCAGCAGATCGCGAAACTCACACGCGAAAATCAATATATAAATTCATACATCTCCTAATTTACTCCGTAAAATATCCTAATTTTCACATATAATCATATATATCATATAAGCTACACATAGACACAAGAATCACGTAAAATGGTCGAGTAAATCTTCCTAAACACAAAAATCCTAATATAATAAAATTCTATATAAAACTCATTAAAATCGCAACGAAGAGGTAACGAAATGAAATGGGGTAAAAGGATTACCGGTAAAGAATGTAGTGAGGGTCGTTCGGGTTTTCACGGCTCGTCGATGGGGCGAGAAACGGACTCGGTAGGGCGTCAGGAAGATCCTCTCCTTTCTTCTCCTTCTTTCTCCTTTCTTTCTTCTTTCTTCTTTGTGTGAAAATGAGAGAATGAGAAAAATAGGTAGATATTTAGGAAAATATCTCGGGGGGGTAAAATGGTCATTTAGGCTTTCAAGGGCATTTATGTAATTTAAGTAATTGAGGATATTTAAAAGATAGGTTAAATCAATCTTTTCCACAAGATTAATTAATCCAATTGGATAGATCGAGAAATTAGGTAAGAAAGAATTCGCGTAATAATTAATAATATAATTAAATATTCGGGTCGTTACATAATTACACTTATACCCCTCAACTTAGAGGTAAATACAGCAACACCCCCTCAACTATTGGAAATTACAGATAAATCCTCTAACCCTAATGGAATCCTAAAAAACTTAACGAAAAGTTTTAAAATGACTAAATTACCCATTACATTTTTTCCTAGTGTTTAATTTTTTATACATGAAATTAGCGAATTGATTAAGTTTTTATCTTGTTAATAAAACGTTAGTACTACTTAGAAACAAGAAAATGACTAACCACAGGACCCAAGTATTAGAAAGAGCAATAGTTGAAGGAGTGTCTCTGTAATTTCCAATAGTACAGTGAGGGGTGTACATGTAATTATTCCAATTATATTTCACTTTAATATTACAAAGAACTCCCTCAAATAGGTTGATTATTTGCATACTTTCATGTTGTATAGTACTTTCAAAGTGTGTTTTGTAATAAATTAAAAGGTTGGGGAATTTTTCGTAACTTTTAAATTAGAAAAGCTAAATTATAATTAGGAAAAACATAATAAAAGGCATTAGCTAGATATAATTCTCCTGCATATAAGAGAGATGAGAGAGAGAGTACTAGCTGAACTCATAATGATGATAACTAATTAATATTTATACATGGAATTAAATTAACATCAATAATAATCAATAAAATTGCAGAATATTATTCATGATGATCAGCTAGCTAGGGTTGATAGTACTTATTTCCACACCTGCATTTCCAAGAGAGAAGATAGTAGCTGACATCTTCTTTCTGAGCATATGAATATTTTACATAATTATAATTAGGGCTCCCTTTAATTAATCTATAATTACGTCCGTGGGGTGGGATAATTAGGGTTGCTTCACACGGCCTGCAACTCATGCATTTGTTCACACAACGTGGTGGTCTTGATCCCAGTACCATCATCTTCCTCCTCGCTACTGCGGCCTCCATATGATCAATTATTTCGTCTATCAAATAATCAAGAATGAAAAAATTAAGATTCATTAATTAATTACTAGATCTGTATAGTTGAAATAATTAATCCGTCCATCAGCAAACAAAACAAAACTTAATTACCTGATGCAGATTGAGGAGGAGGCAGCAAAGCTTTGAGATAAAATACATAAAACAACATAGCTGAGACTGCAAAAGCGAGGTATAATGTTCTTGATAGAGCCATAATTCATCAAACTTGAGTTTGCATACGTACATGTAGAGAGATCTAGAGAAAGAGATCTAAAGATGGTTGATTTTAGATCTTGTGAAGGATTGGGTGTTTCTGAAAAGCAGAGAAAAAAAAATTGTGGAGATTTTTGCAGATAAAGGGCAGCAGTACGATATACAGAACAAGGGGACAAAGACAGTGGTTTAACAGTATCTGATTTAATTCATTATTGGGGTTTTACTCACAATTTATTATAAATTAATAATGTTTTTTGTATTATTATCTATCTCGTTTTGGCTAAGTAAAATTGTATTAGTGTGTTTAGAAGAGATATTTTCAATTTGTTATTAAATTAATTAATCACCTATTTCTTTTTAAAGTTTTAGGTTTTTGTCTTTTAGTATTAATTACATTTAAACCCCTAAAGATGTGTTTCCTCGTAAAGTCTATTTTCTTGGACTACAAACAAACTAATTAAGACTACACATAGGGATAATTTATTTTCTTGTGAAAAATTGTGAGGTTTTAAATCGCATTGACTCTTAGATCGATAGTCTGCGGAAGGCAAGACGCTTTTGATGATGTGAATGAAAGGTTTACATGAATTACAAAACGTAGAGGGGTGTCTTTGTAATTTTTGAAATAAGAAGGATTAAATTGTAGTCACTCCTATCCTCGCAGATAGTAAATGCAAATCAATCTAGAATTAAGCACATTATACATAGAGAAGTACATTAGAGTCTCACCAGCTGATGCGACTTTACTCTACTATTATTTCTCTGCAGCTTTTTACAAGTCGTTCACCTTTTTTTCTGGTTTTTGCAGTTTCCATGCAGAGGAAACTGATGGTCTTAACGACGTTCTTAATATGGACAAAAATACGCATCATCTTGTGCTTCGTAAAATTTTGTTCCTGCATGTCAAAGAAAAATTCAACTTTTTCTTGAAAATAATTGAGCTTTCTATTCTGATTTGTTTTGTCATTTTGTAAATTTACTAAGGGAGCCGGGTAAAATTATGAGATATCTGCAAAATCATGTTGCTCGAATGGGCAAATTGCATTTCTAGTCCAAAGTATATCACTATTTGCAATATTTGTCCCGCGGCTTTCTAAAATACGCAATTTTAGTTTACTCCCATAATATTACTAAATGTTACAAAATTTGGTCTTTCCATCAGTTCTCCGTTAAGTTTCTTTTATCCGCTGTTGTCGTCTGCGGGAGGGACGTTTAAGGGGATGTTACCAATTACCAAATTCTACTGCGCTTGAAAAAGCTAAAATTAGAAAAAGAAATGAGTACTATAGCAAGGAGCTTTTAGGAGAAAACACACAAAAAATTTCAAAATTACGAGTATTTGAAAGAAAAATTAATTAAGGTCAATTATACTTTATAATTTTACTATCTGAATATTACAATTTTACATTTACCCACAAAGACTATTTGGAAGATTTGAAGATTTTAATTAATTTTTCAGATATTTAAACAAATTAAAAGAGTTTACCAGATATGTATTTGTAAAATTTCGATAATTTTTTATAAAACTGATAATTTTTTGAATTTTTATATAGACTTGTGGAATTATGTAATTATCTCATAAAAATATTCCCTTAATTTTTGTTCTTATAACAAGCATTTTTCTCCAATTCAATGACTTTTTTTTTTTAACCGGAACCAGTCAATAAGACCGTAGAGTTACGAGATAACCCCACCCCATATAAAAAACAATTCCATGACTTAACAGCATATGTAAGAAATTTATTTCAAATATGATTTTGAGTAGAAAATCCCATAACCAAGATTCACACCTCAACTGAGATTATTTTTTTTTGGGTCAAATAATTAAGATTGTCTTTAACCCTTTATTTCAACTTCAAGAAACAAGATCTTTTTGGTCAACTAACTAAGATTGTCTTTTAACCCTTTATTTCAACGTCAAGGAACAAGTTCCCTCCATTTCATACAACTAATCCACAAACACATAATCAAGAAACCAAAAAAACAAAAACCCTAAAAACCACACGACATACACATACTCACAAACTCACTGCACTTGAATCTCCCTAACATCCTTCTTCACCTTCTCACTCTTAGGTATAACAATACTCAAAACTCCATCCTTCATTTCCGCCATAATTTCATCAACCTTAGCATCATCGGGCAGCACGACGCTCGCATTGTAATAGCCGTAGCTCCTAGACGAGTAGTACTCGTCGTCGGATCCATCTTCTTCCTCTTCCTTATGCTCGCCTCTTATGCTCAAAACACCATCTTCCACAGTTATCTTCACATCGTCCTTTCCCAATCCTGGGACGTCGTATTTAAGCTTGTACAAGTTGTCGTGCTCCTTTGCCCGCCCCATCAAGTGGGAAGGCGAGAGATTTTCCATCAAACGGTTGATGTTCTCAGTGGCTTGGACGAGGGCGTTGCCGAGCCCGAAAGGAAAGAATTCTGTAGGTAAAATCAGGGATGGAGCCCATAGGATTAGATGAAAGGGGGGCGAAAAGAGTATTTTTGTTAATGTGAGATATTAAATCATTTAGAGGGGAAAAAATATGAATTCTTAAAATTACTTACACCACCCACACCACCCCTAAGAGTTTGGAACAATTACACATGGATTACCGGTAATATAGGGTGACTTTAAACATTTTAAGGGAGTAGTTTGTAGTGTTTTCAAACTTAAGGCTACCACTGTAATATGTCAATCTCTTTATTCGAGTGGTTTATGTATTTTCAAATATTTTTAGAGGTCATTTGTAATTTTTACAAACTTGAGGGTATCAATTGTAATATGATATGTATTGCCACTTTGAGATTTTCTTCACTAATTCATCGATGATCTGTTTTAAGATCAAAACTCTTTTTCTCATAAACTATTCATCATGATATCGATACTCTGTTTCTTATAGTGACTCTATAAGACTCGTGCATAAAGATATTTCAAAAATGATATAACTTGATCACAATTTTTTGAGAAAAACAACATAAAACATACGAACTTTTTTTTTTTTTTTTTTTTGTACCGGAATTTTTTTTTTATCAAATCATAAATTTAAATTAAAATGATTTAAGTGTAAGAAAATTGAATTACCTGTAAGAGCAGGGACGAAGTCCTGATTGTTTCTCCTCCAAAGTCCCCTCCTACCTCTCCTCCTCGGGGAGAGCTTAGATTTCTTGCCACCTTCAGCCACCGCCACCTCGTGGCCGCCGCCTTGGGACTTCTCCTCTGCCGCGGACGAGAGCCGCCGCAATATCTGAGAAGCCCATCTCTGTTCCTGCGGAGAACCGACATGGGCCACGTTTCTTGACAGTACAGGGGGAGCAGAAGAAGCCCTCTGCTGGAGATTCTTCAGAGCCAAACGAGCTAAAGCCATTACTGTTAAGCGATTTTACAGAACAAAGATTGAGGTTTTCAGCTTTTCTTAAGCTGAAATTTTTGTCTAAATGGAAATGAGAAATTGGAAGATTTAAAGAAGCTGGTGGAAAAGTCGGGAGCTTTGAGAAGTTTCATGTTTATTCGTTTCTTCGTAAATAAAAGTTGTAATGAATGTGGAAGAGTGTTCCAGATTTTCTAACTGTATCTTTTTTTTTTTCTTTTTCGTCATTTTCCATTTCTATATTAGTACCTCGAAATCATGATCATAAAAAATCCAATAATTATAACATATTCTATTTTAATTATAAATAATAGCAAATACAACTTTGATTATAAAAAAGAAACTCTTGTTAATTATATAGAAAAAAGAAAAAATATTATTTAGTTAAATGACGACTTAGCCCTCTAATTTGTCCATTTTCTTTATTTTTCTTCACCTTCCTCCCCAAAATATTAATATATCCTACATGACTAAATGCTTACCATGCAGCACCAAGCATTGATTCCCATCGAATGACGTTGAGGCTGCAAATTTAATGTATTTTCAGGTTGTGATTTTCATCTTACAAGCAATTAATGGAACTGCACAAAGTTACAACTGAAGGTAGAAGAAATCAAGAGAGACACACAATAAACGGTGGTCTCTATTCCGTTGTCTACGACAGCGATTCCACCCACACCTATCGTCATGAAAAAGTTGCATAGACAACCCTTTTTTTTCTTTTTTTTGGAGAAACCTCACCTCATAAAATATGTTCCCATTAACTAACGATTTACTAGTTACAACAGACTATCGTCCCAAGAAGCATGGACATGAGTTACAAACAAGATGACAAAAGCCCCTGAGTTTCAACATTAGGAGGCAGAAAGGATCTATATCTATAAGCTAATTTTGCTGCTGTTTACGAGTTGTTCATTTGTCGAGACCACGAGCTAGATAAATAAATTCAAACTCAGACTGCTTTTTCCTGAACTCACATTTGGTAGCCCCATTTCCATCCAAACAACTGTATATCAATTTGGGAGACAACTGCAGCGCGCAATTGATTGAGCATTTACAATTGTTGTTTATTGGGGTGGTGAAGACAAATTTTTCTAGGACATATGCATTCCTCAGTAGATACGCTACAACTTCAATCTCGAAGGACTTCCCAACACCACTGTCGCTGGAAGGATCGCGCAGACAGAAATTTCTTCTTCCATCAACAACCCTGATGTTCTTGAGATGCTGGAAGTTTCCCTTTTGCATACTCAAATACTTCTCTCCATTGACATTTTCAGTTTCACTGAAGTACGCCGGTTGCAACAATAATCAGTTAGCGTATCTCAATAAGAAAATACAGATATAACCATTAAAGGTGACGGATTTTTCAGTCCATTCTGCATTAGATGATAATCTCAAACTATATAGGAAAATGGACTTGAAAATTCAGTCAACGAAATTGCACTTGAAAGTTCCAGTGGATTAAAGGAAGACAGACATGAGATCAATCCACCCAAACTTTCGTAACTTACATACTTTTTCATACTAATGTAAGAATTATATAACTTGAACCACATCGCAAGGTGCAATCCCACAATCCAAAAATGAGATGAGGGAATTTATAAACTAGATTGATGTGTTTGAATATTTGATGGTTTCATGCAACAAACAGGTAGAAAGTAAAGAAAGAGCCCGGTGGAACCAAACCTCCCATTCGTCCACCGATTGTAGTTGTATGACTAAGGTTTCCAAATAAGGCAATCTTTGCAAAAGGCATGCTACTCCTGGGAGCTCCCAAGCCAGCAACAGTGATTCAATTGTCAGTCTTTTGCACTTGAACAAAGGAGAAGGCTTGCCTAACAGTTTCAATTCTGACAAAGCCTGAATCAAAAATGGGCCAACAATTAGTTCCTCGACATGTTGTAATTTTTCGAGTATTCCAGTGGCCAGCTTGAGCGAAAGAATCTAACGGCCGGCATCATCATCATCATACAAATCCAACAGGTTATATGCAAATGTAACCTTAGCAAAAATCAAAGAGGAGACGTCAACCAGCCAACAATCAAAAGCACAAAAATCTCCTGAAATCACTAGTTCTTTTAGCCAAGGGGCATTTATTTTCAAGAATGTATCATTGTAATTCACGGCGTAGAAATTGAGCAATTCAAGTTTCCTCAACTTAGGAGATGCGATATTGAGGAGTTTCAATGTTGTTAAATTCTCCAAAATCAAAGTATCCAATAGAGGGCAACCCAAAAGGATATCTGCAATCTGTTCGTTATAGATAGTGACATGCGACAAGGATAATTTCTCGAGCGAAAACCAACTTAACTTTCTAGGAAGCCGGAATTCGTAGAGATCTACCTCTAACTTGAGAAATTTCACATTTTTACTAGAAACATATTGAAGCCATTTCTCAATAGTCGGAGTTACCCGTTCAAAATAGTCTTCTTCAAACATTTCTTCTAACATGCAGAGCGAGAATTCCTTTAAATTGGGACAAGCACATTGCATTAAGATGTGGTCAACAAAGGAAATGAAACGTTCCAGTTTTTCATCACCATCGCATTCATGACGGAACCTGATTCTATCAACGAGAGTCCATAGGGTTTTCCATGGGCAAGTAAGACAGAATTTCAACCAGTAACGAATCGGGCAACTCACTGAGTCTATCTGAGACTTGTTCTACCTCATCCTTTTGGAGTATCCTCTTCCGTTTCGGTAGTACACCTTGAAAATCAATGTTGCCACTGTTGCTTCCGACGACGTTATCATTTCCGGTTATTTTGGGGGTTCTACGGCGGCGACCCATAATTTTGTTGGTGATTTTGCGGAAAAGAGGGCGGCATGAAGAGAAGGGCTCCCTAGGGTTTTAACTTTGTTGTATTAGCATACAGAACTTTCTAAACTGCCTTGATCTGTTTTGAGAATTTCTTTTCTCCTTTTATCTTTATTAACAATTTAACACAATATTTCATGAAAAATAAATACACGCACTAGTACACGGCTTAGGTATACATTAAATGCATCGTTCTTAATCTCTACGACTTAACCTTACTTCGGTAAGGAGTTGTCGGAATGTTCCCCTAAACAGCGTTTTCGCACTGTTAGCATTTAATGCACCGTATTCAGTCTAGATTCTACTGACCATACATCTCTTGAGCATAGCTTAGGGAATGTAGGTCGATTAGGTTAACTCTCCTTATCAATCGGGTCGGAGTACACTGGGAGGTCGTATACTCGACCTCCAGGTAAACGGGGGTACCAAGAAGGAACCTGAGGTAGGGGGTCGGAGACCACTCGACGAGTTTGTTCATGGTTCCCACTCGTAATGATTTGGGTTGACCCTAGGTTGGTCAACTCGACCTATGTTGCAATCAACAACTAGCATCGTGACATGTGTTGGGTCATAATTATGCCATGTTCGATAACAAAATTAGATTACTTCTAATAAGTTTTTATACACCTTATGGAAAGTAATATTGTCCTCGTACAGCCAAAACAACCACACTGCAGCAATTATATGACAAAGACTTAAAAGTAAAAAGTTCCATTCAACTTGAAAAGTATGCAAGGAAATGGAAATGCTATACAACTTGTCTGGATAAAAATGGCAGAAAATAGTGAACAACATCCAGTTACAGCATACTGCTTTTTCCTCTTTTTTTTTCCTAATTGTTTACTAGTAAAACATTTTCTAAGAAACTGCTTAAAGTCTTTGTTTACAGCATGAGGGTGATCCTATTTTTCAATGTTGATTGTTGCTTGTGGCTTTCTCAATCATACATTCCTTCTTGCTCCCAAATATCCACCAGAAAATCGATCATTTCCTGCCGGTTTATAGTCGAAATAATCAAACAATGGCGGCAAAATAAAATTACAAAAAGGATATAGCGAGATCTATATCTACCACCCCCGAGATTTTGTGTGATAACAAATCAGTTCCTTTTATTTCAGAAATTACAAGAAAAACCCGAGGTTTCATTATTCATGTAAGACTTCGTAAAAATTTTGGTATGTTCACTTGCATTCCATCAGTCTATAAGAGTCAATGCAGCTTAGAGCATAATCAACGTCTATCAAAGCCTTTTTTGCAACAATTTTTACAGATTTTACATGAATAATGAAACTCAAAAGGGTTATTTGTAATTACAACCAAACCTCAGGAGTGGTGGATGTAAATTGCCCTATATATGTAACTTACCCCAAGTGGAACGGATTGGCGAAATGGCTTATTGTTTGTAAGCAAATTGCTGTAGGTTGCGGTCCAACTGCAAGGCCAAAATATTTTTTAGTCATAGCGAAACTATAATGTTCATATAATAGAAGCTGTAAAAGCCTTTATCTAAAAGCTAAAGTTGTTAGAGAGTATAGCAGTCAAGTATTTAATATTTTTCTAACGGAAGCCAAATATCAAAGAAAATATGCATACTAGAACACGAATTTGTTTTATATTCAAATGATTAGTTTTAACTGCTTGTTTAAGGGAGAGATTAAATATTTGGTTGAGTAAAGTTTATCTGACCTCAATCTGGGCTCGTTCGACTGTTGTCCTCGATTTGCGGACTTTTTGTTTGCTCTCCATTTCTGTCGATTCTCTTTCCACAAAATAAGACCTATAGGACAGCATGTCCAGATAAAATTCACTTTTTCCATAAATCTAACTCAAAAAATGTTAAGAACAAAATAGAGTCAGACCTCAAAAGATGAAAGAGATTAAAAAAATAAAATTGGGGGTTCTAAACCCATTTATGGAAATTGCATTTTCTTCTTAAAGATAGAGATGTATAAATAATATATAAAAATACAGAAAAAGAGAAAATTAACAATTTAAACAAAAAAAGATAAAACAAAATGGAGAATTACATTTAATATTCCCAAGGTTTGGGGAAATTACAAATTACTCCTCAAATTTCGTTTTTTATAATAAAAAAATGAGGTTTCATTATTCAAGTAAAACCTTCGTCAGATTATAGTTATGGTCACACCAATAGAAACATCTCGAATTTTAGTTATGTTCACGCCAGTAGAAACGTCTTGTCTCCTACAGTTCATTGTTCATTGTGTAAAAGTCAATGCAGTTTAAAGCCTAATTGAAGTCAGTTAAAACCTCTCTCTGTCACAATTTTCACAAATTTAAATGAATAATGAAACATCAGAAAACTCAGAGGGGAGAGGGGGGTTTGTAAAAGGGTGTGTTTTGTAATTTCTCCGAACCTGAGGGGTAGTAAATGTGATCTGCCCAAAACCAAAAACACCCAACCACATTCAAGTATTGCATTGTCTAGAGAGAAATCTTAGTACCAACAAGTTTTAATTCTTATTTTTCTTCCCATTTTAACCGAAAAACAACTTCAAACATGCATATCACTTTACCATGATTTACAAATTCCGATGGTTTATTTGAAGCACCATCATGCATCTGGCCCGAAGTGGTTCTACTTAATGAAGACATGCTTCCACATGATTGCAATGTATTTTCCAATTCGCAAGTGCTGCTTGTCCACCAACATTCTTCAGATAGGTCCGCTCTTGAATTTTTCCTTTGCCCTTTACATGGCTCACCAGTCAATTTGGGCCGATTTTCGCACCCAATACAACCACTGCTCTGTTCCAAAAGATAACATATGCTCTAAGAAATCAATGTAATTTTTGTAATCCAACATTTTCACTCTTTAATGTATCAGATAATTATGAAAAAAAACCCTGAGTTTTGTTCATTTTACGAAAAACACACTCAAATCTTGAAAATTATGAATACCCCCCTGAGTCAACAATTGTCAACAATTTTACGTTAGTTTGAGCGGGTTTATCTATTATGGTTTTCAAACCTCATGGTAATTTTTCGTAAATTTTCAAGGTTTCACGGTGTTTTTTGTAAATGGCGTATATCTCAGAGGTAGTCGTAATTAACCCTTACTGTATTTCAAGTACTATGAAATGAATTGAAATAAAACGAAAATAGTATTGAAGGTGAATCCCAATTCCCAATTAACCCGATCTCTAAGACTCGTCTGTGAATCGTATTTGAGAAAATTAACAGTATGTTACTGCAACAACAGGTTGTCTTGTCCTTTTTTCTGCTCCATGTGTGTCTTTAATATGACCAAGACAAATGGACAACAAAACAAACATAATATAGAAAAATATATTGGGACATTAATCATTAAGCTTCAATACTTAACACAATCGTAATGAACAGTATCTATCAAAAGAATAATTAAACAGCAAACAATAATTGAAAACAACAACAAATTGCTGCAATTTCTCAAACATAAACACGACGAAAATGCTACAGCGACAAATCCCATCACTGTATTTCAATAAAAAAGATATTCAAGATCCCTCACGAACAAAAATGACCTAAAACCAAAAAATAAAAAGCGATAAAACAATTTTTGAAAAAAAAACGCAGCTTGTTGCTATTCAGAAAATGAATTACTTACCCCATGCAGGCAATATTTTGACAAACCCAAACTGCAATCGATCCGAAACGCAAAAGGGCCCCCACCATAAACATCGATAGCACGAGATTCTGATTCAATTCGAAAACCGTCGCAAAAGCCCTGAAATTTTATCCATTTTTTCAGTATTAATCTATGCTTTTTCGTTTGCAACAATGGTTGATTGTACCCCAAAACCTTAACGTTTATTGAAGATGAAACTTACCTAGAGAGAGAGAGCCATTTTCAATTCTCTCCCTTCTTTCCCGGTTCCTGAAATCGATCTCTTGTTTCAGTGAAAATGCCTTTTGAGACAAGAGCTTTTCTTTCTCTTACGTTTCTTCTTGTGGTTATATAACTGTTGTGGACAATGGAAAAATGGGCAGCTGAAGTGCTAACGAGAAATTAAAGAAAAGGACTCCAATTATTTTATTATTTCATAAAACAACAATGTGTATTTTCTATAAATCCTATTTTAAATGTATTTTTTTTTCCTAATATAGCTATAATATGTTACAATGTAACTAATCCTACATTGAAAACTAAAATTTTATGTTTTTTATTATCTTATTTGAAATTTTTCTTTAGTGTAAACCAGCCAAATATATGAGTTCGAATTTTATTGATTTATTTAAAAGTAAAATTCTTTCTATAAAACATAACTATATTTTCAAAAACTCGAACACCAAAATTCTAGTTAATTCAACCTATATAATTATTGTATCTATTTTTTATTGCAGAAAAAGGATGCAATAGAAGGCTCATTCTAATCCATCATCTGAATTATTATGATAGTGAATGATGGCTATAAAGTCTAAAAACTAAGAGAAACCCCATCACTTGATGTCTAAGCTTATCTTCCTAGATAATTTTTTGTTGTTGTTTTGGTTAAAGAGAAAATTAGGTGAGTTCTATTTCGGTCGGGCATATCAAGATTCAAAAGAGGTTACAGAGATACTTACAATTGTCTATTAATAAGATCTCAATCCTCACGAAGTAGGTACTTATAAATTGTTCATCAATATCCTCATAATTTTCACGAGATACTCACAGATTATCCATCATCATGATCCTCAAGAAGTAGTTACAAATTATCCACCAAAAAAGCCTCACGAAACTTACAGACTGTGTACCAATAAGGTCTCACGGTTTCACAAGATACTTACAGATTGTCCACCAATAAAACTCTCATATCAACAGAAAGAGTCGAACTCACGTTCCCTAACAATTAGGAGTACGAGCTTGCACCGTATCAACTACATCAACTCCTATTGCCCTAAATAAAGTTTTATTCTATAATAATAAGTAATCTCAATTTATTTTTCATCCTATCCTCTAATCATTCAATCCACCGAGATAACGATGTTCAGTCATTTTCAAGACTTAATTATCATGAATTAAAAACGAGGACACCTCGTATATAATGGGCTCAGGCCCAATAACGTTTTGTTTATGGTCACACACAAACACTTATCTTTTGGGCCATATGTGTAGGGCCCCACCCATTGACAGGCCTACGCCGATCAGTCTTTATTTATCCATCTAACATTCTTTTTTTTTTTTCTTTTTTTTTTGTCACCAATCACCATCTAACGTTCTAACTTGGTGCGAATCATCAAATTTTAAAAGTTTGGTGGGACAGAAATATTTTTCTAAACTTATAACTTAATTTTCTAAACAATTCAATCATATTATAATCGAATAAAACTCTTGTATAATTCAATCAATTAAAAGCATATTAAATAACTCATTCTATACAGAGAAATACATATTATTAAACTACCGAATACCAACACTTCTATACAGAAATCTAATACAAACAGTCGTAAAACTCGAACCTATAATCTCGGGCCTCTTCCTCGCCGATCGGCCAAGGAACCCTGGGCATAACTTAATTTTCTTTCATTTAAAGATTTCAATGTTTTCTTGATAATCTATATACTTTTATTATTGGAATTCCTAAGTCGATTATAGTAAAATAGGGATATATATTAACTCTTAAACCCTATATTTCACAATATACACAACTTCTTAAAAGAAATGATAAAATTGACAATTCCTAAAAAAGTTAGAGGCTTTTGTACAATTTTTAATATCTCATAGGACCTTTAATTTCACCCAAATACCTAAAATCTTGTATTTACCACAAATAACGGGGAAACCAAGAACTCTTCCGTTTCCCTTACACAATTCATCTAAAAAAAAACTACACATTTGATGATCTGCGAAATTTCAGAATCAAATCAAAACGAATACTCCAATCTCTGCAAACGATCTTTTAGAATCCCACTGTACAAAGCCGCCCGATTCGCCGGCATTTTGTTGAATCCAATAATCTCACTCCTACATGAACTTCTCTGAATTTCTGTAGATTTTCTGTGTTTTTTTCTTGACAATTTCCCTGCATTAGCACTACCAATTGAAGAAATATCTTTCACATCGTCTGCAAATTGAACTCTTTTTTGTTCTTTCTCCCTTTTCTTGTTACCTGCAAACAAGGGGGAAAAGATTAAATCTTTAACAAAAAGATTGAAGAAACACAAGAAATTGGTAAAAGGGTTTATCTATTTTTATTATTATTTTCAAAATTTTGAAATTCTTACCTGACGATAAACAAGATTTAAGGAGTTGCTTTTGATGATTTCGATTCTTGGGAATTTGGGATGAAGTGAAATAGTGATCGATGAGGATGCCGGCGGACAGAACTACCGCCGTAGCTAAGAAAACACTTTTAGAATTCATCAGAAAAAACAAAACTTTGTTTTAGTGCAGCAGAAAATTGAATGGTAAAAAAGGAAAAAAGAGAACAGGCTAAGAAAGTGAATTTATTTCCCAGATAATTAATTTGCGGGATTTTTATACAATAAAAATGCAATAATAGGCGTGAGAATATGGAATTTATCTGGGGTTTTTTGCTTTATATCAAAACTTGAGCAGAACTCTGAAAAGGTAAAAATAAAATAGGAGGTGATTTAGATTAGTTGGAAAATACTAAATAGAGTTTTAAGGGAGTTGGGATGTTACTCGGAATTTGCTAATTCTGATAGGAAAAAGGGTTTTTAAATTTTGAATTTTGGCGGTGGAGACTGGAGATGGAAAGTATTTGCCTATTTGGATAGGTGTCCCACTTTTAATTACACTAATATATCTTGAAATTTATTATAATTATACAAACATATTCTAAGATTTGAAAAATTACAAAAATACACCATGAGCCATTAAAAACCTATAAAAAAGAAACACTTTTACTTTGGTTTTTTATTAAAATATAAAAATAAAACCATTTTTTGTTCAAAACAACACGTTTAATATTTATGCTCAAACACTATTTTTCGATTTTGTATGAATAAAATGGATGAACAATGAAAAAGGAAAATAAGGAAGGTATTCAAAATTTTATCGTTAGTAATTTACTATTGTATTATTATTATATTATTATTTGAAAAATTACTATATTATTTATATATTTCTAAATTTTTATTTACAGTTTTTCCAATGTACCCCTCCGAAAAAAGCTGACGAGTAAAAAAGATATATTCAGGTGAAAATACTTTAACTTAATTATTTTATACTTGGATTATTTTTTAAGGGTTTATACATGGAATGTGATGTACGTTAAATTTGTAAATATAAATCTTTGTAAAAAAATCAAACTTTCAAAATTTCTAATTAATATTTTTACATGGGTGTAGGAAAATTTTGAAGATTTTCTATGAAATGACACAAAATCCAATAAAAACTAAAAAGTGATATGATCTTATATAAATCACAGGTAGAGAATTATTATGTTTTGGTTAAATCATTACATTGTGATTAATAAAATTAACCTATGAGTTTTAGTTAAATATTTTATCTTCTATATTCGTTTACACAAAACTTATACATTAACTATATCCAAAATTAAAAATATATTAAACAAGTCTATCTAAAATTATTGTCCGGTGCAATGCCCGGGTTAAAAACTAATATATCTTGAAATTTATTCTAATTATACAAACATACCCTAAGATTTGAAAAATTACAGAAATACATCATGAGCCGCTAAAAAACCTATAAAAAAGAAACACTTTTACTTTGGTTTTTTGTTAAAAATATAAAAATAAAACCATTTTTTATCGAATAGATGTCCCAGAAATCTATCCAACTATTTAACGAATATAATGAGAATTCTTGAACATGGTATATTTTTGTAATTTTCCAAACATCAAAATATGTTTGTATAATTAAGCCAAACTTCGGGAGTGTGGGTGTAATTACAGATACATTTTAGTAGTCAAGACGTTTCATCTGCACAATTCGTTGGCCAAAAGAAAATCCATCTATCAGAAAAGCACAAGACAATCAAAAAAACAACTTGATATTCATAAACTCGCCCTGATCACACACACAACTTATTATTATTACAAACCCACCCCACATTTTATTACTCCTCAAACACCCTTCTTAGGTTGTAAGAATCGGCGGGAGATAATCCGATTTCCCACCGAGAATTCGAGCTTTCGTATCTGGGAAATTTTCATGTCCCGGCAGCTCCGTAACCTCTCCATTGCTCGTAACTGCGATAGGGTATCTCAACAAATGACCCGGCAAATCTCTCTCCAACTGTTCACTAGCAAAGAGTTTCCAATACTTATCGGCTATTTCATTCACTTTCTTTGCACACTTCACATTTTCGGGTTGGAGAAACGTGTCGTCCAACATGCCGAGATGTTCGTACCATAATGCCATCCTGAAACCGTGCACTTGACCTCGAGCGGGCTCTCTGGAGGAGGATATATGGTACGGTTGGTAAGCACCCATGCAAATCTCAGAGTCGCGGGCCCCGTCCATTGATCTTTGGTTGATGTTGGCCGATCCGATTATAATGTATTCATCATCGACTGCAAGAGACATAAAGAAATAAGATATAAGGATGGGTAATTAAATTACAAATTCGCTACCTTGAAGTTTGGTTTACTTAAAGTTTCAGATGGGTGTATTATCGTGGTATTTTTAAAAAACTCACACATTTATTGAAACCTCAGGGACTAAATACTAATTTCTCAAACTAGAGGGATCTATTTTGTACATACATCAAACGTCTAGGTATTCAGATGTAAATGATCGATTTACGACAAGAAATACACCCCACTTCCTTGTTCAAGTTAAAATATTATGACCATCACTGTTTTTTTTGGTCAGCACATACATATATATGTATAACTAAGTAATTATATAACATTTTTTGAGACTATTTATATGATATACCAAAACAATTAGGAATAATTACAAAATCACCTGAGGTTTGACCTTTTTCCGAAAAATACCTTGAAGCTTTGAAAGTTACAAAAAGCCACCCTGATGGTGTTTTTTGTAATTTTCATGGTTTGGGGGTTGTTCCTCATAAACGGCGTAAAGCTCAGGAGTAATTTGTAATAGACCATAATATTTAAGAGTACGAATGTTTTCATATAAGTAAAAAGTTAGTGAAAATAACATTTATAGCTCAGGGGGAATCACTTTTCAAGAATATTAATGCCTATTGATGCTCCTTAGAGGGTAAATACCAGCATGAAAATTACAATTATCCCCCTTCAGAAAATATATAACAGCATGAAAATTTAGTAAACAGAGCCATTACTTACCAATCATCATTTTCGAATGAACATATATCATGAAACGCCTAGACTGCTGAGCTCTTATATAATCTGAATCCGGTTCCGGCGTTTCCGAAGGCTCAAACTCTCCACTCTTCTTCACCTCCCTATTACCAAGGCAGAAAAATGTCAGATAATTTCTAGGATCCTCTTGAATGCCCTTATCACGAAGGGCCTTAATGACGTCCTTATACATCATCTCCATCGTCCTCCTCTGCCAGTCCAAGATAGCCTGAACTGATCCACTCTCAGGTATCCCTTCCGGCCACATAGGCATGACAACATATACGGCGAACCTCTCGCCCGCCTCAATCTTACTAACAATCTTCAACGAAAGCTCCTTCGGAATAAGATGAAGTGCTCCGATCTCTCCCAAGTTAATGTCCTCACAACCCCATCCAAAGCACGACCCCAAGAAATACTGGTTCTCAATGTAGATGAAGTTCTTCGCTCGGCGTATCGCGTGGATATATGCGTCCTGTATGCTCCGGTCGATTATATTGTCCTTCCCGCTCACGAGGCCTGCTCTGGCTGCCTCCTCTGGGGAATCCGGGAAGCCGAATGCGGCCCCACCATCGATCGAACGGAATAATTGGACGTTCCACGACTCATGGTCGTCGGGGTACATTACAGGAGACGGGGGTATCATAATATCGTCCATCTCCCGTAGCTTGAGCAACACATCCTTCCCTCCCTGCTTCCTCCACCTCTGCTCAAAATTGAACAAGACATCCCATGCGATCGGCCCCTCCAATCTCGAGTGGATGTCGTGCCAGGGCTCACGGGGCCCACCTTTCGTGATCGCAGCCCCCGTGAAATTTGCCTGGTGAAAATCTTGGTGATGGGCCGTATCCAAAGTCCTGAAAAGGGAATGGAACGGGGTGTCATACCGGCCGTCACAAAGATCAAGACCGCCCACAAAGCTAACTATTCTCCTCCTCCCGCCGCCCCGACCCAGCAAATCGCTATCCACCACCACGATCTTTTGATGGTGAGTAAACATCGTGGAGATTTGCAAGTTTTGCACCAAGCTACCACCGTCGTCGGGATTCCTAGGGCACAAAACGCAATGGACCTTTGTGTCCCTGAAGAAGTTCTCAGTTTCCTCGTCGTGTGTGGCCATTAAACCGTCTTTCTTGAGCATGTCCACCGAGGTTCTATCATCCCAGACTAGAATTAGAACCCTAACGCCTTCATTTGCTTTCTTTTTAAGAAGCTCCCCGAGCGTGGCGTCTCCTCCCGGTTTTTCCCTCCTCGAGTCCCTTATCAATGTGATCTCAGTGTACACAGACCAACCAGTAATGTAAATCAAGTGCTTCGCGTTCGTGA
The DNA here is from genome assembly GCA_958496215.1 of Verbena officinalis. NCBI lineage: Eukaryota > Viridiplantae > Streptophyta > Magnoliopsida > Lamiales > Verbenaceae > Verbena > Verbena officinalis. The sequence goes on from OY292385.1 coordinate 8,948,403, forward strand.
TTGCTTCAAAAACATCTTCCCAACATCTATGGACATCGTAATGCTTCCCTCCTGATAGAGGTATCTTAGGGATGAATTGGTCCGGCACGTGAGCATCCTGGAACAAAGAAACCCGACATCCCGTTTTCTGGGGGAAGAACGTGTACGGAACGCCGGGATATTTAGGGCTCTTAACTCCACGAGCCCAATTACGGTCCCGTTTAACATCGTAGAATTGAAGCTTCACGTGGATTTTCGAGCCTTGTTTGATGGGATTCTTGTTTTCATCCAATATTTCGACCCATTCGTCTACTTCTTCGCCTCCCGTTAGCGAGCTAACAGGAACATAAGCTCGTCCAATTAGAGTTGCGCCGATGGGATTATCGTCTTTCACTGAGACTATCACGTTTGAAGCATTGTGTGCACAGTATATGTGGAAAGATTCGTACCACCTCGGGTTGCTCGGTTCCTTTTCTATCAATCTTGTTCTGCCAACTCGGGATTTTTCTAAATCGACCGTTGCATATATTTTGGGAGTTCCTTTGCCTAAGCCAACAGTCTCCTCAATGTTCTCCACAAGCTACAAGAACATGAGAAAACAACAATCAAGAACATGAATATAGACATTATCAATAATTATCAAATCTTTATCAAAACATAAATCGACCCACACAAAAATATCAAGAGAAAGGGATATATAATTGCTAAACTGTTTTATATGACATTCTTATTGCTAGACTTCATCACATAACTAATTCAAATTCAATCACCTAGCAGTGCGTTAATTTACCATTTAATGTGTGAAATAATATATAGTTTGGATTACAAATTACTGTAAAATACACTTTAGGGATCAAAGAACAAATCCCACATAAATGTCACTGAAATTCAACCAAAACAAACGGGAAAAAACAGCTGCCCAGATAAAGTTAAGATCAAAATCATACCTTGCCCAAGAAATTCCCACCTTTTCCAACATCCAGCTTATCCACTTCAAAAATGGTGACATGCAGAGTCCCATGAAGCAATATTTGGGCCATAATTGCGGTTTACCTGTTACATTAATCAATACATCAAACTCAAAACAAAATTAAGAAAAATTACAGTCTTTAAACATAAAAATTCGTAGTGAGAATTTTTTTACCCGACAATGGGAAAATTAACAGATGAGTACGGTATCCCAAAAATGTTAACATTTTATGGGTTTGTTCAAGCATGAAAAGTGGAATTTGATCCGATTTTTGCTGTGTGAAAAATGGCGAGAGAAGAGAGAAAAGACTGGGGCAGTGATCCGTTAAAATAGTTTTCTTTTTCATTTATTTATTTTTTATTGTTATTTTATAGCTATTCTTTACCCAGCGGACTGTTTAAGGTGACAGAGATTCTGTTTATTCTATCCTGACCCCGGATCTTTACCATATTTGCGTAATTGACAGAAGAAAATTTTTCTCTTGAATTTTACCGTCCATTTGGTCAATTTTATTTATGCTTTATCCTTTTTTATTTTTGGACATTTAATAGTATTTATGCTACTAAAATGTAAATTTCACTCAATTAATGTTAGAAACTTACATCTGATTATACTCAAGTTTGGAGTATATACAATTTACATACTCTAGTTTGAGAAATAATGATATAGTCCCTATTATTTTAGAAAATTAGAAAATCTGACAGAAAATTTGAAAATTATATCTAATTTTGAAAGAGTTCATGATCATTGTGAAACTTCAGTTTCAAATAGTAACTTTTATATTGACATTAATAAAAAATAATTGTATTTTCATATTATCCGTAATCCGTGTCCATTTGTACAAGTTTTTAAAAATATCCTGGACTATATTGTTATTCTAAAACTAGATAAACTAAATAAATAAACCAAACTTAAGGATAGTCAGAATATAAATTTCTATTAGTTTTAACACACTTTTAGAAACTCGAAAATCACGGCAATGTTAACAAAACGTTCACTAAATTACGTTACTCAGATCATATTTCATGTACACACCATAGTATTTTACCTAATTGACCCTACCACGCTAGCTACCAACTTTGTGCACTAAATATATAACAACATTTCAAAATTGAGGTATAACAAAATTAAAGTCCCTAAAGTGCCACGAGAATGCTAACTATTACAAAGTCTTGAATTCTATTTAAAATTTCTATAAAGTTCATAGGAAATATACCAATGGCCTCGCCTACTTTTGAACTTATAGTAATGTGGGTGAAAAGAAATAAGTGGAATAATTAACTTTTTTAGGGTTTTGTATTTATCACAAAGTCGTATGTAAGGCAAGTCCAGTAAGATGAAGAAGATGGACCTCATTTGACAATACTATAAAGCAATAAATTAAACAGAACTTCTTTGGGATGAACGATGATCACATGTTCAAATTCAATTTGTCTTAATCAAGTAAAATTCACGTAATTCTTTTTCAGAGTTATTAGGTTGTCGAGTTCTAATTTTATCTAATTTATTAAGTTATATATACAATTTTTTAATATATATATGTATGTACTTTGATTTTCTTCTATTTTTTTAAATGTGTGAGCGTGCAATAACAATATGTGGACCTAAAGAATTTATGACATATTGATAGAAAGTTTAGACGAATCAAAATTAATCATATGAAATAATGAAAAGGAAACTAATTTTATTATGTGGGAATAATTGCAGTCATTCATCCAACTTTTTTCGCAATTTGCACATTGTTATATATCTTTTTTATTTTTTATTTTGCAAATGCCAAACATCTGATCTTTTTTAAAATGTGTCATTTATCCCAATGTAATTTCTAATAGTTCTTTTTTTAATTTTCGATGATTACTTGTTCCGTTTTCTAATTATGTGCAGTCATACATTACACACCTCATACTTCATAAAATTCCGGACACTACTTTCCTAATTTTATTTTTTTTATGTAAAAATTTAGATTTTTTCTAATTACACCAATATTTTTCGAGATTCCACTAAAATTGATTTCAGGGATAAATGACACATTTTAAGAAAAAATAACGATTCGGCACTATGTTAATTTAAGCAGAGGTTTCGGATTTAAGTTTTTGGGAACGTAATTGTCACCTGGTAGAATCTGACTCGACTCATATAAATGAGTTTTAGAAAGAAAAAATAACAAGACATAAAAGGCTCAATAATTATTTGAAAATTGAAAGTTAATAGTTAGAAAATAACGAAAGTTAGAAGAATGTGTTTGCCCTATATGTACATAAATTAACTGAGGTAGCATAAACTCGGGTAATAATTCTTAGTACTTTTACAATAAATGATCAAAAATCCAAACGTAGCCAAACAATAAATTGATCTGCAGTAAAGCTATTAAACTTTATTTCTACTGCTGTCTAGATGTCACATCATGCAATCTATATATCTTCACATTAATGCACCAAACATTTCTATATATATAAACACACATCCGACTATTTAATTCATTTCTTTATTTTAAAATATATTATACACATTATATTTGTGCTAAAAATTAATTTTTAAATAATATTATAATTTTACATAATTACTTACATTTATTGTACATTTGTTAAATAGTAAAATAAACAGAAAAAAACATAGACAGACTAAGAAAATACTTCACTACAAATAATATATATTTATAGTTTTTATGTATTAATATAATATATTTTTATAAACTATATATGAAATGTTTGAATAAAGTATTAGAGCATACCAATTATGTAACATCATATTATTAAATACTACAAGAAATCTACCACAAACCGATAGGACAAACGGCAATTTGTGCGATTTAAAATAGACTACAGTTGAAAACATCAATTCCGACGAACTCTCTACCGGAAGTTGGCCGGTATCTCGATGGAAACTTAGCTTCTTCCACGTCCCGATCGACCAATTTCAACTTGAAATTTCAGCCGGTTTTTGCTATTGATTTTCGGCGATTTTCTTACCGCAAATAAAAAATGTTACTATTATTGATTATGATTATGATTTTTGGTGCAATTGGAAGTGATATGTCTATTTAGACCTACGTTAGAAGCTCGAAAAACCATTAAAGCACAATAATATTATCTAGCAAAACACAAAATTCATATATATACAACTAATTAATTATAATTAAGCATTTATAGGCTAAGAAGTACAAAAATATTTAGCAGTTATGTTCTAGCCTAACTTATTCCAATTATGTAGACAATAATAGAATGGCCATTAAAAAGTAAAATTGCCTCACTTTTAATCTGCATAAGCATTCAATTGACCCAACACAGGACCACATTTCTGATTTATGTTTCACTTTACAACTCTTAATTGTGTGTTTAATTAATTAGGGGCCTATGCAAAAATAAAATAAAAAAATTACTGTTTTTTGGGGCTCTTTTAATATTATTTTAATAATTTGTTTGTTATACCATATAGCTAGGTACTAATGTTTCATAAAAATTTGTTCCTAATGCTGCTCACCTACCTAAACAGACCGATTAACCATTAGATTTATGAAAATAATCATAATATAATAAATATTATTGTCATTTATATCAATTTTAACTTTATCACTTAGTATATAATCTCTCTCTATATATATATCATATTTTTCATTTACACAATTTACTTGATAAATAATTTATGTACTATAACACATAATATAACAGCCCGAAAACCCGCTTCAGAAGAGTCATCAAGAAATATAATGCATTTCACGGTTTTAAAATGCGTCCACAAGGTCAAGGTATTCACCCTTATAAGAAAGACTCCTTCCAATCGATGTGGAATACTATACATAATGACTTTTTGAAATGGAAAACATTTTGTAAGTTTGTCTGTTTAGCAAATCAGTCATGTTCGAATCCATTTTTCAATTATGTCTTTTGAATTTAATTTTGCAATCTTACACCTATTTTTTGCTGGAAAATGCAAATATCAGTGAAATTTGATATGTGCAAGTCACGTGAGAAGTCTAATTTAAGAATTTTTAAATTTTTGTGGAAAATTACATTATCACCACTAGAATAATCGATGTGGAGGCATTTACATGGCAAATTTTTAAGGGGTGCGCCAATAATGTAATTTTTCTAAAAACTTCGAAAATCCTCAAATTAGACATGCACCTACTTGACTGATACACAGCAAAATTTGTATCTTCAGATAAAAATTACAAAAATTAAATTCAAATAAAATATAATTGCAAAACAAAAAATTCGAACAAAACTGATTTGCCATCAGGTCCTTTATTTTCCCCCAAGACCGACGCCGACAAAGAGATGATTGTTGTTAAATGCTATAGTTAAAGCATAGTTATGCCAACTTAAATCACTATTCAATATTCCATGCATATATCTCTCAGTTCTCTTCTCTCTATATATATATTTCCCACAACAGCATAATCAACGGCGATCAGCTTTATAGTTCCTGAAACTTTCAGCAATGGTTCAAACGAGAAAGTTTAGAGGTGTGAGGCAGCGCCACTGGGGTTCTTGGGTGTCTGAGATTCGCCACCCCTTGCTGTAAGAAAATCAATTTATGATTTTTCGATCTGCATGCAAGTTTTTATTCCTCGAATGATCATTATATATATATGATGGCGTTTTATCTAATCTATTAACAAGTTGATTATATTTTGTTTATTTCTTGAAAGGAAGCGGAGGGTATGGCTGGGTACTTTCGAGACGGCGGAGGCTGCAGCCATGGCGTACGACGAGGCGGCGATTTTAATGAGTGGCAGAAATGCAAAAACAAACTTCCCGGTTATTAATTCTGAAAATCAAGAAAACGGCGGCCGAGATTTATCCCCGCCGCAACCACCGCCGTCTTCTTCTTCACTCTCGTCGGTTCTGAAAGCGAAGCTTCGCAGATGCTGCAAATCGCCGTCGCCGTCTCTGACATGCCTGAGATTGGACACGGAGAACTCACACATCGGGGTGTGGCAGAAACGGGCCGGGCCGAGATCGGAATCCAACTGGGTTATGACTATCGAGCTCGGGAAGAAGAAGATTAATAAAGATGAAGGCAATGCAGGACTGCCGGCGGAGGCGGACGTCGCCAAGACGGAAACTTCGACGGAGGAGATCATTACGGGAAAAATGGAGGAAGGGTTTATGGATGAAGAGGAAAAGATTGCATTGCAAATGATTGAAGAACTTCTGAATTAACAGGATTTTGATGAGCTTATTAACTATCTGAAAAAAATATCAAGGTTTTTCCACGACATAATACGCCGGCTTAATTTCATTTCGGGTTAATTACACATAGCCCCCTAATGAATTCACTAATTACAACTCGTACCTGAACTTAGAAAAATGTTGCAATACACCCCTGCGAGTTTGAAATATTTCCCCTGGGTATCCATCAAATCCAATTTTGAAGGTAATAGTTCAAACTAATGGAGGGTAATTAGTTGTAATCTCTTTCAAACTCTTAGCTAGATGGAGGTAATATTTCATACTCGTGGGAATTAAGGATATTGTAAAATTTTACAAAGTTAGGGCACGAGTTTTAATTAATGAATCTTATTAGGAGGCTAGTCGTAATTAACCTTTTCATTTTATAGTATAATTATGTTTTTATTCAATTTGTTATCATTTGTTTTGTTTTTCTCACATTTAATTAATACAATAACTTTTAATTTTTCTGATCATTTTCATACTTTTTGCACTTTTAGGTCAGGTCTAGGGTTAACAGACACATATTTCCGCTATTGAGTTTTAATGGAAAAGTGCAAAGAGTATCTACATCGAGATAAATTACAAATTATAGCAATAAATGTGAGAGAAATCAAAATAATAATACAAATTGAACTAAAACATATAATACATATATAGGATATGTCATATGCAAAAGATTTCTTAAGATACTTCAATTGTCAATATGACAATATGTATATGAAATAGCTAGTGTTTCTGGTTTATATAAGTTCAGATTTGTGGTTGTGTTTCTCTATTACGTGTTTTATATATTTTAGTTATTAATATACTTTAGATGTATTAATGTATTATTGAGCTGTTGTATTAAAAGACATATTATTTTTATTACTATATTTTCTCTTCCTCATAGCGTAACAGAAACATGAAAAATAAATTGAGTAATTTAATCTCAAGTTTCTTGTACAAATATCCGATGTGACACAATACAATTATTTTATTAGTAGTTAGTAAACCGGGTATCATAACTTAAGAACAATAAATATTCCTTTTATATAAAACAAAAATACTCTTGCTCTTGATCATTGTTTAGAATTTTTATCTTCCTCTTTCCACAATTGTTTTTGACATAAAGTAGCTAGTAGAAACAAAAGCTCTATAAAATCATTTTAAAGTACTATTAAAATATAATCATTTATTTATATAAAAAATTACATCTTTTCACACTAGGATATTTATAATTTTTTCCAACTCCTTGTAGTCAATTTTTTTATTAATTAATTAGCCGAATTTTTATTTACACATAACTAATAAGCTTCAAACGAAGCTTTATTGAGAAAAACTTCCACAATTGGTCAATAAATATATTATTGAAATTAGTAATTGGACAAACCTAGTGCGTGTGCAAATTAAAAATGAAATATAAATTAGATTTTAAATAGATTTATCATTTTTTTTTAAATTCGATCCTTGTTATTGCAATAAGTCAAACCCCAGACCCCATATGTGGAGTAATATCTGGTCGTCATTGGGTCAAATCCGAATGGTTGTAGATTCACCATATGAACATATGTTCTTTTTAGTTTTTAATGTAGTTACTAACTTAAAAACTTAATGGGGAAATAAAATAAAATTATTTATTATTGGAAATGCCTTTTGGACTAACGTGCGCTGAGCCCTTTAGAACAAAAGAAATCGCGTTGCTTTGGAACAACGCTTTTTCTCTGCAAAATCCGCTGGGTCATAACTCATAATAGTTTTTGTAAGATCAGAGATTTCGGGAGAACGAAAATGTTGCTCGCCGTCTTGATCGCCAACTCCGAAGGCAATATTCTCGTCGAACGGTAATATATCTTCCTCACAAACCCGAAAAATCATAAACTTCTATACTTATCATTTAATTTTATGTTGTTTTTCTTGAATTCTGGTCTGGGCTGCGGTATTCTTAATTTTTTCCTTTACATTTTCTGTCAAATAAAGTTTCGAGTTTGTAGCAAAATCGATTTGGGTTTTCTTTGTTATGTTGAAAACTGTATGGGTTTCTTTTATATTTTAAAGTCTTTTTAGATCTCTTTGATTTTTTGCTTAATGAGAGTCATAATTTTAGCACTTTGCACTTCAGATTTGGGCTTTACGTCATTATGATTAATTATAACAAAGGACTAAATTTGGCCTCCCGAGAGTCAATTAAACCTTGATGGGTCTGTTCTAACTAGTGGAGATTAGAAAATGATTAGATGATTGAAAAGTTAAGATCATATTTGTTTATTTGGTTTTTTGATGTTGTAGTTTCAATGGAGTTCCAGCAGAGGAACGTTTGCATTGGAGATCTTTCTTAGTAAAACTGGGAGCAGATAATCTTAAAGGAGTCAAGAATGAGGAACTTCTTGTAGCTAATCACAAGTATGTTATGAAATTTCATTTTTCTCATTTATTTGATTTATTTTTGTATATTTCCTGTGAACAGAATTTTCATAGCTATGCATTTTTACGAGTCTTGCCTGGAAACTTGGCATCATTTATCCAGATGCTTAGAGATCACAATTATGTGAAACTATTGAGTTCAATACTGTTTGTGTGTATCATATATTGGATTTGCATACATTATTATGTGGGTGAATTGCATTTAGATACCCTGAGGTTTGGTGTAGTTACAAACTGATCCCTCCTGTTTGAGAAATTACCATATAGGCCCTAAGTTTTCAATAAATGTGTAAATATTGTGCAGGTCAGTATATACTGTTTGAGAAACTGATCTCTTCATTGTGCAGGTCAGTCTATATTGTATACACAGTACTTGGAGATGTCAGTGTATTTGTTGTTGGCAAGGATGAGTATGATGAACTTGCTTGTAAGTTTCTACGTCTTTCTATGTGCTGATGAAAGTGCAATTTCTTGATAAATCTCATAAAAGTATAGCAGCACTAACTTCCTTTGATGTGGATATTTTGATCATTTTATCTTAATCTTGAAATTTTTCTTCGTAGTGTCAGAAGCTATCTTTGTTGTAACCTCAGCCCTGAAGGATGTATGTGGAAAAGCTCCAACCGAACGCCTTTTTCTTGACAAGTACGGGAAAATATGCTTGTGCTTGGATGAGATTGTGTGGAGGGTGAGTAATATATATTCTTTTATCTTAGGGCGAATTACATGTTACTACTTAGAAAAGTCTGGTGTATGTACAAGCTCTAGTTTGAGAAATTAGCACATAGTCCCTGAACTTCAATTCAATGTGTAAATCTTCCAAAAATAACCCCGAAAACACCCCCAGCTGAAAATATAGGACTATATGGTAATTTTTCAAACTATAAGGATCGTTTTGTAACTTTACCTAACTTCATGGTAATTCACCCTTTATACGAATGCTTATACAATTCTTGAACTTCATTTCTTTTGTCTTGAAGGGTCATCTGGAGAACACTGATAAAGATAGAATCAAGAGACTCATACGCTTGAAACCGCCAAATGATTTCTGAATCAACACATGTACTTGTAATGTTGTGTTTCTTAGTTGCTTGAAAAAGATGATATTGTATTTCCTGTGTGTATTTGAGTTGATTCACCCTTATTATATTTGCTTTCGGGAAGATCATTTGTATTGTTGTTGAAGAAATGTAGAATCTTTTGAGTTTTTATGATTCATAGTTGCATCAGATTCAGGTTACTTGATTTGTTATTGTGTTTAGTGCCTATTCCCTTACATTTGAACTGTTTTCTATTAGAATTCACCATCCAAACATTGTAAATTTCACAAATAACCATCTCCGGTGGAATATCCGGTGAATTATGACGGTCATGCATGAATTCGGGTGAAATAATGATATTTCTATTGAGCTTTTAATTGGGAATTGGAAACTAATCCAGTGTATTATGAACTAAAATCTCGCCGATGGTGAAAGATTCTTCATTGAGATTCAAGAAAGTAAACTTTTGGATTCGAATCTAAACCTTCACGTTGGAATTAATATTTGGTGGGTATTTGGCCAAACCCCTTACTAATGAGACTTTTGATGTAATTATTATTCTATATATATTCTTACTATTTTCAAATAAAAAAAAAAAAGAAGACATTGCCCGATTGGTCTAAAGGAAATACGAGATGGGCCTAAGCAGTGTGCACGTGGCTGTAGCCTCGGCTTCTCGTCCCACCAATCCGTACCTGAAAAGACGAAACTACCCTCATAGGCAATCAATTTTGATCAACATAAACGGCCTTAATAACTACAACTGTCCACCATCTTCCTTACTGTAAAACTTCAGATTTTCCACTGTAGGAGAAATTAAGTGAAGTCAAAATGATGAGAACTCTGTTTTTTCTGCTATTCTCATCTCTCATGATCTGTTCCTCACAATCAAGATCAATAATCCAAAGCCCTCAGCCTCTGTCGTCTCTAAAAATCAACACAACTCAGGTTTGAAATTGTCGTCTTCTTTTTTTTTTTTTTTTTTTATTTAATCACGTTGCTAAGTTGAAATTATTTGAAAGTTCTAATTTTGATTTCTTTTGGGCTTTTCTGTAACCCTTTTGAAGCTAATTTAGTTAATGTAGTGTTGATTAATTTGAGTGCAGAATGCTGCGACATGTTCGTTTACAGTTACCATAAGAACTAGCTGCTCTTCCACTCGATACACACGGGATCAGATCAGTCTTGCCTTTGGGGATGCTTATGGAAACCAGGTAATAAACTTATTTTCTATCTGTTTTGAATTGTTAATTTTCTGTAATTATAAGTGATTTATTGCTATTTTTTACCTAATTATCAGTAATTAATTGCAATATATAAGATAGGGTGAACTAAATCTAGACCCTCTGACGTTTAGTGTTATTACATTTAAAAGCCCTGTACTACATGAAATTACAGCTAGCCCCCCAGTATTTTGACTCTATCTTACATATTGTCCCTTCCGTTTGCTTTGATTAGGATTCCTGACATTTTCTATCGGATAAAGTTGCGAAATTTACCCTTCCATAGATGGATAATGTTTTGTACCATAATTTAGTTGATTTTATGACTAAAATGTCGTCAGGGGGTTTATTGTGTAATGTTTTATAAAATTGGAGGAGTCTATTATGAAATATTTCTTTTGCACAATAGCTACTAAATTAGTGTACAGATTCTTTTCCACCTATGGAGAAGTAATTTGGATAGATTACTCCATAAAATTTGACAGAAAACGTTTGAAATCCTTGTCAAAGCAGACTTAAGGGGCACTTTGTAAGACAAAATCGAAGTTCAAGGGTCTAGATGTAATTCCTCATAATAGGGGATCAAGTGTAAGTAGACCAAATATCAGGGATTTAAGTGGAATTACCCTATAAGATATAACACTTTGATGCTAATATTATGATATCATATTTCCAGAACTTTGGAGTATGTTTGATTGGTTGGTTTTTCCTTAACTTTTGTTGCTTTGGAAGGTTATTCTCTGGGGGAAGTGTGTATATTTTATTTTCTCCGAAAAAGATATAGATGCAACTCATGTTACTGAGAACATCAAAAATCCTGTCTTTGTTTGATTTTTGTCATGTTGTCTCATTTTTGGATTGTTCGGTTTCTCTCATGATGGTTATAATTTCTTAACAGACGTGGTCTCGACTCCTGCAAATAGTTTAGCGCATTCTTTATTATTACTATTGGGTCCAAGAAAAATTCTAGTCGGTGTCAATTAGGCGGTTTATGGAATTTTGTGGCTTTGCATGACTAATTTTACACTAGTTTTGATTCTTGATTTCAATGTAATACATAGGTTTATGCACCAAGACTCGACGATCCGTATTCAAGAACATTCGAGCGATGTTCGACTGATACCTTCCAAATATACGGTCCGTGTACGTATCAAATATGCTATTTGTACCTCTACAGAAGTGGGTATGACGGATGGATACCGTATGATGTGACCATATACGGATACAATACGAGGGCTGTGACTTACTACTATAATGTAATGATACCTAGAGATATTTGGTATGGATTTAATGACTGTTATGGAGCCAATGCAGCTTCTCTAGCACTGAAGTAAGCTTCTTTGGTTCTTTTAACCCAGATTATGTGAGGGTATCTTAAATTGGAGTTATAGTTTTAAACTATTAATCATGATGTAATAAGTCTTTGATATTGGATGGAATAAAGGGACATTTATTATCACTAAAGTTTGCGTTAATTATAACTTCCTTTTGAATCAAACCTAGCAAAATCACCTCGTAGGGCTTTTATGGAGGACTTCACCTTGTACATAAATAACATCAAGTAAGAAAGTTGATAAAGTACATCAAAAAAAGCTCTAATCCTATATCTATTACAAATAAAATCTGCATCTAGCTTGTCCATTCTCTCAGTACCCATTTGGATGGATGGATTTGGATTTGGAGAGGGAATTGAAATGAACGGATTTGAATTACATTTGATTTCAAATCCATGAAATTTGAATTCCTTTGTTTGGATACACAATATCTGACGATAAATTTCAAATCTTTTCATCTAATTTTATTTTTAACTAAAATTGACATTCTAATATTTTTATTTATTATTTTATAATTCATAAAGACTATTAATTAGGAATAAAATTATTGCAATATACTTTATGAATATGCAAGTTATATATAGAGAGAGAGAGAGTGAAAGAAGAGATAAAAGAGATAGAGAGAAAGAAAGCTGGGAGAGAGAGAGTGAAGAGAAAGAAAAAGAGAGAGAAATTGGAGAGAGATAGTGAAGAGAGAGAGAAAATTTGTTTGGAGAGAGAATGCTGGGAGAGAGAAAGAATTTGGAGAGGGAGAGAGAGTGAGGAGAGAGCAAGAAACTGGAGAGAGAGAGAGAGAATTTTATTTTGGAGGGAGAGAAAAATAATATTAAAAAAATTACAAATAAAAATTATATAGACAAAACACAAAAAAAAAATAGAGTGAAATAGGAGGAGTGGATTTGAAATGACTAAGGGTTAGAGTTAATTTTAAATCCATTGAAAATTAAGCTTGAAATCCATTGGGTTTAAGAGTGGATTTCAATTTTATTGATTTGCAATTTTTTACAAATAAATGAAATGAATTTGAATAATGAAATTCAAATTCACCGGGCAAAATTCATCCATCCAAATGGGCCCTCAAAGTCGTTCAAATTCATCAAGTCGAAGTCCAAAAACTAGTCAAGATAGAAACAAACATATAATCTAGGGGGGAAATTGTAATTTTGGAAGATGATGAAAATAAAAATAATCTCCTGTCATTTCCTCCATTGCTTAATCAGTAAGTAGCAAAAACCTCCCATCTCAGAAAACCCCGTGCAAAGTAGGCGCCATGAAGGTGATCAATAATAATAATTACATCATCAGCATAAAAAATCATGTAAAATCAGCATCATAATAGAAACAACAACTGTGGAGTCCCCTGAGAACGCAACTGACGCTGGAGCTTTACACCTAAGTAGTCTGACCAGACTCGACCATATAAATGAAGTTAAAAACCAAAAAAAAAATGTACAAGAGGAAATATTAATTTTGAAAACTGATGAAAAACAAAGAATTCCCACATAATTACAATAACTTTATGATATTTCACTTTAATGAAAAAAAAAAAAAAACCTTGATTCTTCACATGGCTAATTATATATTTTGTATTTTGGGTAAGTATCTGGTAAATTTGACTAACTCGGGGTACAAACTGTGATTTTTCTATTTAATAGGGGGTCTAGATGTAATAAACCCGAATTATTATTATTTTTTTCTAAAATATACAAGATATTTATATTGGGCTTTATAACACTGTAACACCTCCCGCTCAAAACCCTAGATCCTGCCTAGGGTTTATCTCTCAATCTCCAACACTCTCTTCTTCGCAAGTCTTCGGCGGTTAAGCTCCAGGTATGCATAGAATCCTATATCTGAAATTCGTGTTCATTTGTTTCTATTTCGGAGGAAATTGAAGCATAACAACCATAATTTGGACTGAAATTTTCGGTGTGTGTTTGGTTAGCAGGAAATATGGGTGAAGTGAAGGAGAACGAAGCGTACGAGGAGGAGCTTCTCGACTACGAGGAAGAAGATGAAAAAGCCCCTGATTCTGTCAACGGCAAGCCAACCGGCGAGACGGTCAAAAAGTAAAAATTTCGGCAATTATTTGAATTTGGTTTCTTTTTGGTCAAAGGAAGCAACTTTGTTTTCAAGATCTGTTTTTGTTATTGGGTTTATAATATGGAAGATGGACGAATCTAAGTTATTTTGCGTAAACTAAGCTGGAGAGTGATAGATTAGAAGTCCAGAAGTCTGAAATTATAAACTTCAAAACGATTTTCTCCTTATAAATGGAGTCAGATAATCGAGAGAGGCTCCAGATTTCAGTTTCCTTTTTACCGAACTTCAAAATCTAGTTTTGTTACTCTGCATTTAATATATGGTCTGAAGTAGTCTTGGTCTGCTTAGGCATTTTGTGAAAACTTCATGTTTGTTAAATTACCCAAAGTTATCGAGTATGCTTCTAATCTTGTTTTTTCAAAATTATAACATTTATTGTGTCCTTTCATCTGTTCTATTTTATGTCATATTTCAACTGAGGAACACTGTGCTGTCCTATTATTTCCCATTGTCTTATCTTATTAAAATTCTTCTCTTTGGACAGGGGCTACGTTGGAATTCATAGTTCAGGTTTCAGAGATTTTTTGTTGAAGCCAGAGCTTCTTCGAGCTATTGTGGATTCTGGGTTCGAGCATCCTTCAGAAGGTACAACTCAATTCTACCTCTCTTTAAGTTATTGTCAGTACAAAATTATTGGCATGTTCCCTTAGCTTCATGTAGTGGGAGCTCGACTAGTCAGCCTGCAAAGATTAGTAGCTTCTCAGTCTTGACCAGAGAAATCTATTTTCAGAGTTCTGTATTACATGTAATTTGGCCTTGCTCGTGCATCTCGCATTAGCTTGCTCCTACTATTTTCTTTCTGCTTTTTGACTTTCTTGCCTTTTCCATTTCAGGTAACAACTAATCCCACTATCTTCATATCAATCAAAAATTGGTCTAGTAACCTTTCAATCGAGAGAATCTCGAAGAACATTTTAACTTATTGAGGATTCGTCCGCCTTGGATTTTCTTTCCTTTATCACCAGTGCAACATGAGTGTATACCACAAGCTATCTTAGGAATGGATGTTATTTGTCAAGCAAAGTCCGGAATGGGAAAGACTGCTGTTTTCGTGCTTTCTACCCTGCAACAAATTGAACCTGTTGCTGGGCAAGTGGCTGCACTTATTCTCTGCCACACAAGAGAATTGGCATACCAGGTATACTTTTCTGATCAATTATTCACAAATGTTGTCTTTTTCCTTCAGAATCATTCAAGGGTGATTTACATCTACTATCCCTGAAGTTACAGGAAATTACAGATCAAGTTTAAAAATTAAATGTGTTAAATCTTTCACATGGTGTATTTACATGGGTATTTTTGGAAGATTTACATATTTACTGAAACATCAGGGACTAAATACACTAATTTCTCAAACTAGAGGGATCGGTTTGTAGGGGTTGTGGATGTAAATTTCCTTTTTTTGTAATCGCAGTTTCAAATGATATGCCTGTACATGATGTATATTCTTAAACTTAATGGGGACTTCACTTTGCCTTTTGACAGATCTGCAATGAGTTTGAGCGGTTTAGTACCTACTTGCCTGATCTTAAAGTTGCTGTATTCTATGGTGGTGTCAACATTAAGATCCACAAAGATTTATTGAAGAATGAATGCCCCCATATTGTTGTTGGAACTCCGGGAAGAATCTTGGCTCTTGCAAGAGATAAGGATCTTGGCTTAAAAAATGTGAGGCACTTCATTCTTGATGAGTGTGACAAGATGCTTGAATCACTTGGTATGTTTTTAATTTCTATGAAGTGGTACTGTTCAGTTTGATCATTTGGGAAGTCCAACAGTATGTTTATGCAGTGTTTTTTTGTCAGATATGAGAAGAGATGTTCAAGAGATTTTCAAGTTGACCCCTCATGATAAGCAAGTTATGATGTTCTCAGCTACTCTGAGTAAGGAGATTCGTCCAGTTTGCAAGAAGTTCATGCAGGATGTAATGTTCCATCACTTGTTTCTGGTCATAAATATAACTTGCTTCTCTTCACATATGATTCTTAATGTTATTTTTATGGACGAACTACATACAGTATCCCTAAGTTTGTCTTAATTATAAAATACCCCATCTGTTTCAAAAAAATTACAGAAAAACCCCTGAGGTTTCAAACAATTACAAATTACAGGGATTTTTTTTGTAATATTTTGTATAAAGTACATAAGGTATTTGTTTGGAACCTCGGGGAGTTTTCTGTAATTTCTGAAAACAGGGGGGGTATTTTGTAATTATGGCAGACCTTGTGTGGTGCTTTATGTAATTTGCCCTATTTTTATTTGCTCAGTATCATATGTTATAGTACTTTTTCCAGCAAGGCCATCAGAATATGACGTTAATGCCTCGAAAATTACGTGTTCGTATGCTATTGTCACATTCTGGATATATTCTCAAAGTTCCCACATACTACTATTTTCTTTGCTGATGGTAATCATTCCTATAAATAAAGGTTGATAGTACTTGGTTATTTTAATATGCAGTTTTTATTAGCTGCTGTTGGTTTATTTTAATGAATTCATTTATCTTTCTATCAATTTTCTTTTGGTTGTCATGATGTATACTCTACAGATCATGAATGTGTGGAATACAACAAATTTATCCGTTCCTTTGGGCTTTCGGGCTTCATGTTTAAGGAATCTACTTGTAAATGGTCTCTTTCATGCTGGGAGAAATTAAAATGATGAGGGAAAGGCAAGATTTTGCTTCAGCTCATTTACCATCTTGAAGAGTTCCATAAGCTTCAGATTAAGTTAAAACTTCCATAGGTCGATGGACATATGTTCTGTGTAAATTGTGGTTGGCAACTGCTTGTGTTTCATCCTTAAGCAACATTTGAAAATATTCTAATTAATATGATCTTTATTCTTTTATAGCCAATGGAAATTTATGTTGATGATGAAGCCAAGCTGACTCTTCATGGGCTTGTACAGGTAAATTGACTCATGTTATTGTTATTCTGTTCTTTCTTTTTCCTTTTTTGGTGATAGCTTTTTCCTGGTCAGCAATTTTTAATTATAAATTGTGCTCTATCTTGTCAGCATTACATCAAGCTTACTGAGCTGGAGAAGAACCGAAAGTTGAACGACCTTCTCGATGCCTTGGATTTTAACCAAGTTGTCATTTTTGTTAAAAGTGTTGGCCGAGCAGCTGAGCTGAACAAGTTGCTTGTCGAATGCAACTTTCCGTCTATCTGCATCCATTCTGGAATGTCTCAGGAAGAAAGGCACGTAACCTAATCATCGCAATAGAGCAGAATACGTTTACTGGTTGTTTGCAAACGTTACTGCTTTTGAAGAAGCTAAAGTTAGTTGTAAAAAGTTGGGAGTAGTAAAAGTGTGGATGTTTTGTTTAAAAGAATTGAGAAGTTAGAAAAAAAAGCAGTTGAGTGTGCTTGGGTAAAAAAGTTGAGAAGCTCAGACTAAACAAACTTTAGTTTATTTATGAAAATAACTTAGAAGCGGAAGCTTAAGTTGATCCTCTAGGTGCTTTGAGCTTCTAGTTTATTTCTGCTTAAATTAAGTAGAAGTTGGGAGTGTTTGGAAAAGCAAAGGGCTGAAAAAAGCCAAAAGTAGAAAAGTCCATTTTCTTAGAGTTTGTAAACACTCCCTTATTTCTATTGGAAACTTTATGCTTTTTTTTTTTTTTTTCTTTTGGTACAAGCTTTGGTTTTCTTCTCTTTCATAGAATTCTCCAACAATAATTTTTTGTTTCCAGGTTGACAAGATACAAAGGTTTCAAAGAGGGCCTCAAACGAATTCTAGTTGCCACTGACCTAGTTGGAAGAGGAATTGATATTGAACGTGTTAACATTGTCATAAATTATGATATGCCAGATTCTGCTGACACTTATCTCCACAGGGTATGACTATATCATATCTAAATTCAGCTTGAATTGAACCCATAGTTTTGTAGCTGATTCACATTTTCTATTAAATTTTGTTATATAATAGGTCGGTCGAGCTGGTCGATTTGGAACCAAAGGGCTGGCAATCACATTTGTATCATCTGCATCAGATTCTGATGTTCTAAATCAGGTAATTGAATTTATCGTGCTGCTGTTTATCCTTACCATGGCTAGTTTCTGCTTCCAATGTTAAAAATGTCATTTTCCTATTAACAGGTTCAAGAAAGATTTGAAGTTGATATACAGGAGCTCCCTGAACAAATCGATACTGCGACATATAGTATGTTTTCAACCTATTTTCCTCTTTTATCCTATTTACTATGAATATTTAGGGCGAATTAAATCTACTAACCCTGAGGTTTGCCTTAATTACATGTTGAGTCTATTTTCAGAAATTACAAAAAACTCCATGACCATGTCATTTCACTTTATTTCAATCTTAACAGAAATTTTGTAAAGTCTGTTTTGCCCTTAATGCTTATTCCTCTAAAAAACTGAAAAACTAAAAGGAAAACATAATACATTTATGCAATGACTGAAAAAATAACAATACTATCCCTCAACATTTCCATAGTTAGAGAACAGTCCCTGGTGTGTTTCCAGTCTTAAAAAACTGAGTTTAGGGCACGAGGCAATCTTTGAAGAAAAGAAAAATTGACGGAATAGTAACGGAACCCCAACGGATATAATTTTTTTTTGTAATAAAGTGAAACACCAGGGAGTTTTTTGCACTTGTTGAAAACAGAGGTCCTAAACTGTAATTTTGTAAAACCTGGGGGATGTGTATATAATTTGCCTTAATTTTAAAATTACTGGGCTCATATGTAATTTCTCATTTCTAGCTTCATGATGATTAATCTTTTCGTTCTTGCTTTGTTTGTTGCCTGCAGTGCCATCTTAATTGCTAGATCATGGAATCTTGGATGTAGATGATAGCTTTTGTAATGTCTTCTAGGGTTGAGAGGATTATTTATTTTCATATGTTTGTGAGAAGAGTAATTCTTAATGGATTATGTACTATTATTCACAATCTTTACTCTTTATCTCTCTCTTTTGGAAGTTATAACTTGTTCCGTCGATCCGCATGTTGGTGGAAATGTACTAAAAATTGTTGTTTGTCAGTGAGTAATACTTGCAGGGTATTTTTGATTCGATATAATATGTTGCATTTTCTGGTATAGTACCCCTTAGTATTACATGCAATGTAATGCATTACAGCAATTTAAATTACTAATGGGCTCGAGTTTGTATAGTATGGGAGTATTTGCAGGCTCTAAAACGTGGCACTTTTTTGAAAAGTGCTTATTTTTTCTAGTAATTTGCTTGTCTAAACATTCTTAATTTTTGCTAAATTTAAGTACAAACGCAAAATGCTTGAAGCACTTATGAGCATGATTCTGGAATCAGTTTCCCGCTATTTTTTTTTCCAAGGGAAATTTTGATAATTCATCCGTGATATCATGTGCTCCACATCTGATATTTTCTGTCAGGTTTATGAAAGTCCGGTTACTTTTGTCTGCGGGATGTGTTATGCATCTTTTTAAACCAATGTTCCTTAAATTCCAATTTCTGAAAGCTGATGGGTGAATTGTCAAATTCTCTTTTTGTAAATGTATGGAGCATATTTCTGGTTTCAGTTTCTAGCTGTTAGATTATTTTTATAAATAAATGGAAGTTACTTGAGAGTTGCAAAAGCGCTTAGTTTCTTATTTTGTCAATCAGTCTGACAATTTTTTTCTGTGTGTATTTTTCACTATTTTTTATTTTTCCAATTTTAACTTTTACTTTAGAATTCTCTAAAAACATTAAAGTTTATACTATTAGAGTTTGCAAAAGACTTTCTATATGCTTTCGAATGGAGTTTAGGCTTTTTGCTTTCTCCTATTTGAGTAGCTTTAGTTAAGTTGTTTCTGTGGCTCT
Organism: Verbena officinalis; assembly: GCA_958496215.1. Taxonomy (NCBI): domain Eukaryota; kingdom Viridiplantae; phylum Streptophyta; class Magnoliopsida; order Lamiales; family Verbenaceae; genus Verbena; species Verbena officinalis. The sequence continues at coordinate 8,968,433 of OY292385.1, forward strand.
GTGGATACTATTGATGCAAAGGTAAATATCCTTTTGTTCTATTTCAAATTTATTGTGCTGACCATTTTTTTTCTTTTTCTGGATTCCATGTATAAGATTTTAGTTTTTTTTAGAACCAAGTTACTCTTTTGAAGTAGTTTTTGGTTTACTTTTTCTGTTTTAATTTTTTAGAGGACCGTTACCGGTTCCCAACTATACCAGCTATGAAACACGGATACATCGATACGGATTTTTTTGATATTTTAAACTAGAGAAGTGCACGCGTACAAACATGCCACAGTAGGATAAGAGTTTTAGAAATTTCTGTAAATCATGTTATAACATGATATCCTCTTTTTCTTTGCAAATTAAAGTAGTTGTAAATTTCGGTAATTGTTTATGTTTTTATAATTTTCAAAATGGTTCATGGTTCATGTGAATTTGCGACTAATAGGGAGTTCTTGTGCAATTATGTTGGTCAAAATCTTTTAGATTTTGTTTATGTATTTAATAACTTGGAGCAAAATATATAATCTTAAATGAAATTTATAAATATGTAACGTAAAATAATAGATAAATATTAAATGAATATAGGGTTGACTGCATGCGTATTCATACAGACTTACTAGTTAAATTTCAAGTGAGTTAGTAATAACCCTAATGATTATGTACAACACTACAACTTATTACATACAGTAATTAAAATCCATTGACAGGATTTTATAATTTCTCAGAATGAAATTTAAAGGACTATATATAAATGTTTTTTTATATTAATCTCAACTTTAGATTTTGCAGTATGAAGTCAAAACTTGTTAGATTTCACATACTATTTCTGCCTTCTTTCCTTTTCTTTCATTTATTTTCTGGCAAAATTCTGAGCTTTACTCCTATATATATATGGCCATTGCCTAGGCTTAATTTGCATTGATTTGTTTGGAACTTGGAAGAGTAAATTGTAGCATTTTTCTTGAAAACAACCCAACAATGGTATGTAACATTTTTAGTATTATTACTATTATTATTCGGGATAATTAACAAGTACTCGTGGGGTTTGTCTCAAATTCAGAAATCCTCATGTGTTTCAGAAATTACCAACTTCTTCTTTGAGGTTTTGAGGCTAATTGAAAAATTAATCCCCTAAAAGTAGACCTCAAGGAGAGTTAGTAATTTCTGAAACATCGAGAGGTTTTCTATATTTGAGTCAAATCTTGGAGTAGTCGGTAATTATCCCTTATTATTATTATTATTATTATTATTGAATTAAACTTTTCAATGCAGGGTTTTTTAGCATATCTTTTGATTTTGTGGTGTGCATTTTCGGAATCAAGCATTGTACAAGGCTACACCACATTTGATGTGACAAAATATGGAGCAGTTGGCAATGGACGAACAGATGATTCTAATGTTAGTTCATAATTATTTTTATATTGTATATCAAGCTGCTGCTGTCTTTGGAAATTTGAAAACAATAAAAATTTAAAGCTAAAAAATAGTTTAATATGATATTTAAAATATTTTTGTTCTTTTAATATTGTAATTCTTATTTTCCCTATGAAATATATCAAACTTATACTACTCTTTTCTTTTCAATTTTTTTTAATAGGCATTTGAGTCTGCATGGGAAGCAGCCTGCAAAAAGAGTTTGGGAAGTGCTAAGATAATTATTCCAAGTGAAAAGACATTTTTAGTGTCCCCAGTAACGTTTGAAGGTCCTTGCAAATCAACATCCATAACATTTGAGGTAAAAATTAAGCAACATTTTCATATAACATGATGAAGTTTTATTTAGGGTCAGTAACGAAACTCCCATGAGATTTACGTCATTTACGGAAAATACCCTGAAATCTTATAGCCTTACACTTACCCCTTAGGGGGGTCTTTGTAAGGTTTTTTAGGGAATAATTTGTATACATTTTTATATTTCAAGAGGGGGGGTATTTGTAAGGTTTCAGTTGACCAGGGGTGTATCTGTAATTCTCCTTTTTATTTAGTTCAGTGTGTTACTAAATGACTTACATCTTACATTTTATGCAGATATCTGGAAGCATTGTTGCACAACCAAGACAAGCTTGGAAAGATAAAGGGACAGATCAATGGCTAAATTTTCATAGAGTTGATGGACTTTCTGTTGTAGGAAATAAACAAGGATTAATTGATGGTCAAGGAGAATCATGGTGGGGCAATGTAAGTTTATACCCGACCCCGACCCCGGGCCCACGTGATATTTTTTAGAACAGAATTATATCTGACTAGCTTGGAACTTGGTGTATCTACAAATCAATCATTCTAATTTGAAAAATTACCATATAGTACTCAGAAGTTTCAAACCCCCCACTAAGTAAGGGTATTTTTAGAAGATATACACAGATATTGCTGAAAACATCAGGGACGATATGGTAATTTACTAAACCAGAGGGATCAATTTGTAATTTTATATAATTTCGAGGTAGTCAGATGTAATTCGCCATTTCTTCAAATCTTGAATGATGTCATATATTACACTTGTTATGTGCTGAAACTTGTTTTATTTTTTTCAGGGAGACGACAGCAGTCGACCAAGTGTAAGTCCAAGACTTGAAAAGAGTGTTTGCAAATTCTTTAAAAAAACGTTTTTCAGTTTTTGACTCAGAAAAGTCAGAATGAGAATGTTTTATTTTGTTGCTTTTGCTTAAAATAAGTTAGAAGCACCTCAAGGGGTGCTTCTATTATCTCTAAGCGTTTTAATTTGTATTGTTTCCTTGAAACAATACAAACTTTTACTACTCAAACTTTTCACAACTTTAGCTTTTCCAAAAGCAACAAGCTTTTGCAAACACTCTTTTAATATCTCCAGTTCCTCATTAAAAATTCAATATAATTGTACAAATTACTATTAATATATATATTCATGGGATTTTCAGGCACTCAGATTTTCTCATTGCAACAACCTCAAAATCATTGGACTGATGCACAAGAACAGTCAAAAGAATCATGTTTCCGTAAATGAATGCCACAATGCAGACATTTCAAATCTTCATATGATTGCCCCTGAAGATAGTCCCAACACAGATGGAATAGATATCAGCTTTTCAACCAACCTTCATATTCATGACTCTGTCATGGAAACTGGTATAAATAATTTCTTCCACATTTAATTTCTTGCCTAATTAAGTTTACACCTTATATTGATAAAGATTAATTCGTCGTCGGTATTAAAAGGGGACGATTGCATCGCCATAAATGGGGGTACTTCAAACGTCTATATATCCCGTATAGCATGCGGGCCTGGACATGGAATAAGGTAGGTCTTTCAGGGACAATATCAGAAATTTTAATACTGTTTCTTGGGTTTACTATGAGCGAGTTTTTGTATTCTTTCTTGTTTCAGTGTAGGGAGTTTAGGAAAAGACGGAAAGCGCGAAGAAGTAGAAGGAATTCATGTATCTGACTGCACATTCGTTGGTACTGAGAATGGAGTGAGAATCAAAACATGGCAGGTAAATTATAATAACCATAAGAAAAACTAGAACATTAGAATTATTTTGGAATAATTACAAAAACACCCTGAGGTTTGCTTTATTTTTGAAAACCCCGTTGAAAACTTGAAAATTACAAAAAATACCCTGATTCCGTGATTTTCTGTTAGTGTGAGGGTCTTTTCCGTTACCATCGGCCAAACCTCAGGGTGTTTGTAATTAGCCCATTTATTTTCGATAGTATAAATGTTATTTAATACCTTTTTTTCTTATGCAGGGAGGCTCAGGATTTGCCAGGAATATCAGCTTCTCAAATATAAATTTCATAGCTGCTAATAATCCTGTTATCATTGACCAGTTTTACTGCCCTCATAAGAAATGCGATAACAAAGTAAGCAACTTTATTTACCAGATTTTTCAATGCTATGAACACGCACTGCAAACTTAAAAGGGAAGTTATTGTAAATTTGAAAGATACAGGGGGGTGTCGGTAATATTAATCCGTAGAGGGTGTTTAAATGTAATTATCTCATATACTATTTTAATTCCCTGCGTATATTTTTCACTTACTAATATGTTTATCAATTCTTTTTATTAGGCATCTGCTGTGGAAATTAGCAATGTGAGATATACGAGCCTGCGAGGAACATCTACGAGCAAAAACGGCATAATCAATTTTCGGTGCAGCGAAACGGTTCCTTGCTCTGACATCGTAATGAATGACGTTAATATACGACCGGCAACTCCGGATGTTCCAGCATCTGCCTACTGTGTCAATGCTCATGCCATAGCTCATGAATGCAATCCAGCCTTGGATTGTCTACAAAATGAATAGTTTTTACTTTTTAGCATATTTTCAAATCCCACATATTAAAGGGGAGATTTTATCTAAAGTTCTGCACTCTTATGTTTATGTAGTGAAAAAGGAAGTATGTTCAATGAAAAATAATAGTTAAAGAAAATATTGCTTGTTTTATTTTTTAATTTTTCAAACACGTATCTTTTTAAGAGAAAATTCTTGATTCGGGTTAGGTATGTTCGTACTCAATCAATTACGTGATAAATATAATGAAAAATACAAGAAATAAACATAAACAATACATAATTAGAAATTATCAAGTATTTTTATTACGAAACTTGAGGCCAATTTATATATAATAATGTATTTATCTTTAAGAAATTACCAATAATAGTATATCTAACCTTTTTAAACTTTATTGTTTGCTTATTAAGAATAATATACTTATAATAATAATTCATTAAAATATTTTACATTGTGAAAAATAAAAATCTAATTGATAAAATGCAGAAATACTCATATTTCCAAATTCTAATTGCAAAAGGTTTCTATTTATCTGATCTACCTAAAAATTTCACAATCAATAAATAAATACCAAATAAAAGGACTCAAGGTTTAAGTGGTAAAAGAGGAATTTCGTGTTCTTGAATTGGATTGGCCACGTCTTTTAATCCAGTGAGACAGACTCAATTTCATCTGCAGCCCTAAAACAAAGAGAAGGTCAAAGTTTCAGTCAACTACCCAATAAGGGCACATTATCTATTTTTGGATTATTCTCTTATTGGCCACAAGAATGCTTATCGTGCAACCTACTGCACCAGATCACTGAACAACCCAAACTCTTTTGAACCAAAACCCCTAACCTAAAATCCCCAACTCCATGACGCAAACATCTCCACCTCCACCAGCTTCAACACACTTTATACGTGAATCAACTGCTTCTTCTCTTTTGATTAATCGCACTTTCCCAATCTGAATTTATCGACGTTGAATATCATTGGCGGTACACATTGCAATATTTCAATAGCTTTTTACTTCTTCTTTTTGTGCTTTTTCTATCGCCAATTCGGCTAAACTTCTGTGATTTCTGGAGAACTCCATTGGGTTTTGTTTATGTATGTCCTTTGGAGTGATTTATTTTCTTAGGATATGCATTGCATCTGAGTGACTATGCGAGGTACGATGATTTGATCCGAGAACAAGAGTTTTTCCAGCGGCTGATTTTTCTGGGTGCTGTTTGGCTGTGGTTTTCTGATGTGGGAGTTGCGTATTCTAGTGATATATCGGTAAAAGCATTGATTTTGGCTTTGGGGCATGCGTGAAAAATTGGTTCTTTTTCTAGAATATGCTCTCACTGCGATTGGTTCGCAGATTCAACACCGCCATTGTTTCACCCATTGACAAAGCGAGTTCAATCAGGAATAGTGTGAGAAAACCTATTGAAATAGACGAGCCTGCACTCATTAAGCTGAAAAACGAAAGGGATCCTGAAAAATTATTCAATTTGTTTAAAGCCAATGCCCACAATAGACTTGTTATTGAAAATAGGTTTGCGTTTGAGGATACAATTTCTAGGTTAGCTGGAGCTGGTCGGCTCGATTATGTTGAGAATCTTCTTGAGCATCAAAAGAATCTTCCACAGGGTCGGCGAGAAGGATTTATAGTTCGAATAATAATGCTATATGGGAGGGCTGGAATGCCTAAGCATGCTGTCAATACATTTCGTGATATGCATTTATATGGTTGTAAGAGAACTGTTAAATCATTTAATGCTGCTTTAAAGGTATTGACTCAATCCCGTGATTTAGAGGAGATCGAGTTGTTCTTGAGCAATATCCCGTTTAGATTTGGCATTGATCTTGATTCGTACACTGTTAATATTATTGTCAAGGCTTTTTGTGAAATGGGTATATTGGAAAAGGCGTATGTTGTCATGGTTGAGATGGACAAGTTGGGAATCAATCCTGATGTTATTACATATACTACCCTTATAGCAGCTTTTTACAAGGCAAATCGACCCATAATTGCTAATGGATTATGGAATTTGATGGTACTAAAAGGTTGTCATCCTAATGTAGCAACTTTTAATGTTCGCATTCAGTTCTTGGTGAGTAAAGGGCGTGCATGGGAAGCTAATAAGTTGTTGATTTTCATGCGTAAGCATAAAAAGTTTCCAGAATTTCCTGATGAGGTTACCTATAATTTGGTGATTAAAGGGCTTTGCAGAGGTGGGTTCTATGAGATGGCGATGAGGGTATATTCGGCATTTCACCATGATGGTTATAAGCCGAATCAGAAAATTTATCAAACTATGATACACTATCTTTGTAAGGCGGGAGAATTTGATAAAGCATACAATATGTGTAAAGATAGTATGCAAAAGAATTGGTTTCCTAGTGTGCATACTGTTAATGATCTTCTTGAAGGCCTTATGAAAGATGGAAAAGTTGATAAGTTTGACAAGGCTAAGTATATATATCGACTTGCTTTGAAAAGGGTACCTCCTTTTTCCTATGCTCAAGTTGATGTTATGAAAGCAATATTATCAAGGAATAGAAACTAATTCATTGATGGGAGGCTAGCCCTTTTGAGAGATTCGAGGTGGGATACTGCATCGAATTTCTGGTATCACCTAAATGAAATGTACGTTTACTTTCTTGTAATTTTAATCTGTATGTCGAATTTCCTAGACAAAAATGGTTCTTTCCAACTTTTATGATACATTGGATATTTTTCGTAATTTTCAGATTTGTGGTGATGAACAAAATGCAGTAAAGTTGCTCCAATTTGATATGACTCGAGCTCTACTATTGGTAATTCGAAAAACCTTCACTTATGTAGTCAGAATTGTTAATCAAGATTCCATTTTGCACACTGATTTTCATGAAAAAGCAATGATTATGGTATATTAACTAGGATGATTTTGCATGACTATTGACTATGATGATTCTTTTGATGGAATTAACATATAAAAATATAATGTGTGTGGCATCTTGATGTTTGATCGGTATTGGAAATTGAATCTCTTTAATTTTAGTTTATATTTTTATTTGTAAATTAGATTTATTCGTTGAGCTAAATCAGATAGATTATTCATCTTGCAAGTTGATTGTTAGTTGTTTAATGAGGTTGTGGTAATTACAAGTAAATTGCCGAATATTTGAAATACGAGTTAAATCAAGAATTTTTTCAAGCTAATCATTTTTGTCATTTCTAGTGCAGGGCTATGAATTTGAGAAGCTTGCTGCATTTTTATACACGAGGAAGAAACAAATTTGTACTTCTGAATGAAAATTTGAACAGAGAAATTCGATATATTGTTGCTGGCCGAAGCTGTGAAGATAAAAAGTGTTCCGAGGGAGACGTCAATGAGTATATATATAGGCAAAATTCGCTTTAGTTAGATTTAGTGGTGTTCTTTTATTATTTTTGCTGTAATCTTATTCTTTTATTTAGAAAAGTATGCAACTCATGATTTTGGAGAAAATCTGGGATCTGCCTGAATATTTTTTGTACAACAGAATCTCAACAATAGAGAAGCAATGCACACTGAGGGATATGATTCATTGACATTTCAAAATCCCAAAAATATTTAGCCGATGCATGGGCACGTATAGAGCAATTAGCTCCAGAGATGATTGGTGAAGATAGAGGTTTGCATGCAAGCATTGAAGCGGATGTTAAGAGTCTTTTACGAGGGAAGAACTATGGGGAACTTGAAACCCTGCAATCCCAGATTGAATTTCAGATGAGATCTGGAACTGCCAAGGTGGTTGAATATTGGGAAGCTGTTCTTAAGAGTCTCCATATGTACAAAGCTAAGGCTTGTTTGAAGGAAATTCATACCAAGATGCTTCGCCAACATCTGCATTGGCTTGAGACACCATCCGGAGTTGATGAGCAGGATGAAGGAAAAGAGGAGGAAGAAGAAGAAAATGCTGGATCATATTCACCGCAACTGTGATGCTGCTGATGAAGATGAAGATACAATTGACCCTGTCGATCGAGGACAGGGCTATTTTGGAGAGAAAGCGTACCACTGTATCAAAAGATCGACAACGCATCCAAGAACTGGCTGCAATGCCGAAGAACCCTCCTGAAGATAACTTTGAGAGAAATGCCTTGAAAGCCATGGGAGCCATGGAGGAAGCTGGTGGTGATGTTGTTGATCTTTGGCTCAAATAAAGATGAAATCAACCTTGATTCTCAGGTGTACTGGTGGCATGATAAGTATCGCCCGCGAAAGCCCAAGTATCTGAATCGTGTTCATACCCGATACGAGTGGAACAAGTACAACCAAACTCATTATGATCATGACAATCCACCACCCAAAACTGTTCAGGTATACAAGTTCAACATTTTCTACCCTGATCTGGTTGACAAATCTAAAGCTCCAGCCTACACCATAGAGAAAGACGGGGAGAATAGTGAGACTTGCATCTTAAACTTTCATGCTGGCCCCCCTTATGAAGACATAGCTTTTCGCATTGTGAACAAAATATAGGAGTACTCGCACAAGAATGGGTTCAAATGTACATTTGAACGGGGGATCTTGCATCTGTATTTCAATTTCAAACGTCACCGATATTGTCGCTGATCATCTTCAAAGGACTAGTGTAAAGATTTTGATAATGAAATGAAAATAAATTAATAATAGTGTTATTATTTTATTTTTTTTAAGAAAATATATTTTGTATAAACTGGAGAGAAAAATGCCAATTTAGTCCCATAAAGTAACTTATTTGTCAATTTAGTCCCAACGTGTTCACAATTGGCCAATTTTGTCCCATAAAGTGTATTTTTTAACCAATTTCGTCCCAAATTATATTTTTTGTTAGTTTTGGACATAAAAAATCAATTTATGTTACTTCTCTAAAATGGAGGAAAGATTTACATTCATCACTTGCGGTAATAGCATCTGGTAGCAACATTATTTGATTGAAACTTTCTTCTTGTTTTGAGTTGATTTCAGGAGAAATAAAAAGGGAATGAAAATTGACATTTTCCGTCCAAAACTAATGGAAAATACTATTTGGGACGAAATTAACTAAAAAATAGACTTTATAGAACGAAATCGGCCAATTATAAATCTATTGAAACTAAATCGACAAATATATCACTTTATGGGATCAAATTGGCTTTTTTCTGGGATCAAATTGGCTTTTTTCTGATAAACTGGACAATTTGAAACTCTGAACCCACCAAAACACAGATGCATCTTCTTTTTACATGTCTAAGGCCATTCTCTCCCTCATCAAACCCCTACACAACCCCCAACGCAGAATCAATCCACCCAGAAAAATCCTCATCACGCCCCAAATCAGGAAATTGGCTAATGAAATCTGTGAAATCCTCAGAACCCAAGAGAAGCAGTGGGAAGAAACCCTCCAAAACCGATTCTTCGAAGAGGAAATTGCTCCGTCGGAGGTTGCCCACCTAGTGTTCGACAAAATTCGCGACTCTGCGTTGGGTCTCAAATTCTTTGATTTCGTCTCCCAGAAAAGCTCTTCCCTTGATGGGTTTGCTTATTCCTCGCTTTTGAAGCTCCTTGCCCGTTCTAAAGTGTTTGCTGAAATCGACAACGTGTTACAGGACTGTACGCAGTGTGAGGATAAACTGCCTACTCGCGACGCTTTAGGTTTTGTAATATCTGCCTATGCTGACTCCGGGTTGGTTTCAAAAGCTCTTATCTTGTATTCTTTTGTGTTGAAAAATTTCGATTCGGTGCCCCAGTTATGGGCTTGTAATTCCTTGCTTAATGCGCTTGTAAAGGATGGAAACATGGAAGCTGCATGGCGTGTGTATGATGAAATGGTGAAGAGAGATGATGCTGGTGAGAATACTTCTTTGGACAATTATAGTGTTTGTATAATGGTGAAAGGGTTGTGTAAAGAGGGAAAAGTCGAGAAAGGTAGAAGATTAATTGAACAAAAGTGGGGGAAGAATTGCATTCCAAATATTGTTTTCTACAATACTCTAATTGATGGGTATTGCAAGAGTGGGGATCTTAAGAAAGCTTATGTGCTTCTTGAGGACTTGAAAGTGAAGGGTTTCATGCCTACCCAAAAGACTTATGGAGCAATAATTAATGGTTATTGTAAAAAAGGGGAGTTTGAGAAGGTTGATCAACTCCTGAAGGAAATGGAAAAGAGGGGTATGGAAGTAAATGTTCAAATGTATAACAATGTTATAGATGCTAAATGTAAATGTGGTTTTGTTGGGGAAGCACTGGAAACGACTAGAAAGATAATTGAAGTTGGGCACAAATTAGACATTGTGACATATAATACTTTGATTTCTAATGCGTGTCGTGATGGGAAAGTCCAAGAAGCAGAAAAGATTTTAGAAGAGGTACTTAATAGAAGATTAGTCCCAAATAAGCTAAGTTTTACTCCTCTTATACACTACTATTGCAGGGAAGGAAATTTTGACAAAGCCTCAAATCTGCTCGTAGAGATGACGGAATATGGAAGTAAACCTGATTTAACAACATATGGAGGTCTTATACATGGTTTGGTTCTTTCTGGAGAAATTGATGCTGCATTAACAATCCGAAACAGAATGATGGAAAGAGGGTTATCTCCTGATTCATGCATTTACAATGTTCTGATTAATGGGCTTTGCAAGAAAGATAGATTTCCTGATGTGAAGAAGCTTCTTGTAGAAATGGTTAGCCACAATATATCACCCGATGCATTTATTTATGCCACTTTGGTTGATGGATATATCAGATGTGGTAATTTTGATGAAGCAAAAAAACTTTTTGATGATATAAACAATAAAGGTATTGATCTCGGGCTTGTGGGGTACAATACCATGATCAAGGGCTATTGTAAATTTGGCATGATGAAAGATGCAATCGTTTGCATTAGTAAAATGTCCGAAGGAAACATTTCTCCAGATGAAATTACTTATTCCACAGTTATTGATGGATACATAAAGCAGAACAATTTGAATGGCGCATTGGCTATTTTCTGCAATGTTAATAAAAGGGGATATGCACCAAATATTGTAATTTATACCTCTCTAATTAATGGATTTTGCCGTTGTGGAGATTTTTCAGGAGCTGAAAAAATCTTGAGGCGAATGCAAATAAACGGTTTGCAACCTAATGTTGTGACTTACACTGTAATTATAGGCTGCTTTTGCAAAGAGGGGAAAATTGCAAAAGCTTCCTTATTTTTTCAAGAAATGCTGATGAGCAAATGCAATCCTAACGACTTTACATTTAACTATTTGGTTAACGGGTTATCAAACAATACCATGAGGATAGAGAGAGAATTTGGTTCAGAAAAGCCTATGTTGCTTGATATCTTTTCAAGAATGATATCTGATGGTTGGCTTCCTATTTCAGCTGCATATGCTTCGATTATTTCTTGCCTTTGTTTAAATGGGATGCTTGGAATTGCTTTACAGCTGACTGATAAGGTTATGAATAAAGGGTTTTCTCTAGATTCAGTGACTTTGGCTGCATTAGTTAATGGTGTTTGTTCTATAGGAAAATCTGAAGAATGGAGGAATTTAATTTTGTTCAAGATAGTTGAGCTGAATCTTGATGTTGCTTTGAAGTACTTGTCTGTATTTGGACAGTATTCGACTCGAGAAGTGAATTTGGAGGCTTCTGCAATTTTGCATACCATTTTCAAAGAATGGAGATATAACGAAAGAGAAGAGATTGATGTAAAAGTATTAGGTATAAAAGGGAAGAGTTGAAAGTGTTGAGAATTGTTGATGTGTCCTTTCTGTGAAGAATTACAGCAAATCCCGCACATGGAGCCCGCCTTGTCGAGCGTTTTAGCTTATTACATACAGGTAAATATATTACGAGTTATTTCGTTAAAATTTTTAACTATGGCTAATCACATCTACTTGCTGGGGTGTGCCTTAATTACAATTAAGTACCTCTTTTTCAGAAATTACAAAAAAAACTCCCTGAAACTATCCTGTTGAAGCCAAAAAATACAAATAATCAGCTGATTTCAAGGAGGTTTTGCTTTAAAGTGAAATGTCAGGTAGTCTTTTGTAATTTCTGAAAACTTGGGGACTAAATTGTAATTAGCTCAAACCTCAGAAGCAGTAGATACAGCTCCCCCTTTTACTGTTTGTCACACTATCATGTTATAGTGGCTGTCATCATGCAGGTGAGACTGATCTCATCCAGCTGAAAGTGACTGAGGCAATGAAATGTTGTTGGCATGCAAATGGAACTTTCTTACATCAAAACGATGCTGTCGGAACCGGGGAAGGGTGAAGCTGGGAGAAGTACTGTTTTCTTGTGATGGTAATTCATGAATATCTTTTTACAGCTTTGCTGCACTTTTGGAGTTTATGCATGTCTTCTGCTGAAACCAGAACAGCCTACCGGATAATCAAACTTCATGTGGAGCACCTGCTAACATTGGATGTTTTGCTGGTGGTTGATGTTGGGATGTTGACATATACGATTTTTGTTTCAATTTTCTGTGTGATTAATGTAAATTAATTTATGTTGATTATGTCACAGCCAGAATGTTGATGCCCCAACACTTTGAAATATAAGTGATATTTTTAGAGTGTACCCATTGTAACGAATGTGTGAATATCTTAGTTTTCCCGTATGGTTTCTTTGTAATTTATTTATTTTGATTGATGATTTTATTAGATATATTGAAAAATACAATCATCATTTCATCTTAAAAAATAAAAAGATGAATGCGGTAACAAAATGTACTCGAAAAGGTCAAATAGACAATGTCTTTACAAAATTACTATTGAAGGTAGCAGAAAATACTGAAAAACTTTACAAAATTACTTTTGGAGATTCATATTAGACAAACGGCATCTTCACGCAGTTGTTTATGACAATATGATAAAAGAGGAAGAAAATGAAATCCAGAAAATAAGAAAATACCCCGATTCAATGCCAATAAAATGTGCCAAGACGATAAGCTTCATTTAAAGAATAATTAACAATAAAAAGGAAACAAAAAAGAGCCTCAAACCGCAACACATCCAAAGAAAAATTTGTTACAAATTTAGAACCACAAGGACCAAGTACGAATGTCATTATGCTTCTACATGACCAAAACTCAGAGAGACATCCATAACATTAAGGAAATAATAACACATAGGAAAAGAGATGGCCCTAGTCCTCATTATTTCCATTCTCTCCAGCCTCTTGAGCTGCAGCCATTAATTCATCGAAATTTGCTGTTTTCCCAAGTACGATTTCGATCTGTATCATGAAATTGTGAACCATTAAGTGTAAGTAGAAAAACATAGTGATCCCATAGAAAGAAAAGTATAATCCATCTTCTAGAAATGGAATCATTATAATAAATGACTGTTGAGAGCTTAAGAACATGTTTTGTAGATAACTATGAGCTCTCAGATTTATTGAACGTTTTCCCATTTGAAGTCAAAATCTCACATAACAGTGAACCAATCAATTTGATTTGAAAACATAATATACTGAATAGAGTTATTCACCACATAGACGAATTCCCGTTCCTGCCTAAAATGGAAGGCAAAAAGTCTCGAGTAGAATAAGATTTACCTTTGCTTTTTGGATAGGTCTTCCTCTAGAATCATCTTTTATCTCCACAGTGGAGGTCATGATCTCTACATGTTATAGATGGAGACACATTAAATTCAATGTCCAGCTATATGATGTATTTAACATTCTTCAAGTCACAACGAGTAATACAAAAGATTGAATGGTTAAGAATAATTGTTTAGAGAACTTACTCTTCTCAACTGCAAATCCATTGTTCTTCAGGATTTCAGCAACTGAGACAACTGTTGAAATAGCTGCAATAAGAAAGGCAAACAGGAAATCAGCCAAAAATTTGAAAGACTTTAAAGAAAAAGAAAAGACTAAATTCGTTAAAAATGTCAATGTAATATCATGCTCTTGGGGTCAAGATCACAAACCGGAAAATAAATTAGATGTCGAACAACACTTCCTTATTCCAAAAAGACAACGAGTTGAACAAACAGAAAGATCGAAAGGGTTCTTCTGAAACAATATCTCTCATTTATCACAACTTCAATTAGGTCATATATGGAAATTGAGAAACCTCGCGCACACTATGATGGACTGTGAGAAATCCAAAATATATTTAACGAAAAATCAAATGTGAAACAGCCCAAATCTACCAACAAATTCCTTCAAAACCAGAGATTAGAAGCCAGAAACCGAAGGGTATTAACAGAATAAGCATGAACTAGAAATTACCCATTCCAAGTGCTGAAAGCTCGACCTCGCTGTACTGTTGCATGTATCTCTAGAGACATAAAACCTCAAATTAATACAAAACCCAATTCATTACAGGGCTCCAACTCGAAATTAAGGAAACCGAAAGAGTAAATACCTTGGCGAGATTAACGTAGAAGAAAAGCGGCTTCTTAGTGTTGGAGACTTGAATCCGGTTCTTCTTCTGGGATTCCACAATGTTCATCTTGTTCACTCCTTCCGTTATCTCCTCCATTTCAGCGACGATTTAATCTGGAATGATAAGACTCACAGTATTTCTGGTTATTTTCTTCTGCCGTCAGGTAGTCAGGCAAGGGTTTTAGAGAAGCTAGGGTTTTTATTTTGAGAATTGGGAATTCGGCCTGCTTATAAGGGATGTTTGGAAGTAGGTTACAAGTTGTTTCCACATGAGAATACATTTACATATAGATGTTGCGAATTAAATTTCACTCCTTACATTTAGAAATATTTACAAATTGGTCCTCCTAATTTGAAGATATAACAATATAATACTTAAAATTTCAAAAAATAGGAAAATTCAAGAATAAATGTGTATATATAACTACTTTAGAATTTAATTTTCACTTGCTATTCCAAACAAATTTGTAATTTATTTTGTATCTTATTGTTTTTCATTAATCAAAGACTTAATAATCATCTAGAGCCAAAGGGTGTGGTGTGAACTATACAAGTTACCAATACCATTGATTAAATGAAATAAAGGCTCCGGTGTATAGAGAAGACCTCACCGTTTAAGAAGTAACCATAGAAACGATGGAACCCACTATTTCTTTATCCATTTAATTTATAGTTCTTATTTCTTTTGTATTTCGCAGTAAAATACTTCAAAAAGAAAAAATCGTGGTCAGGAAGGTTATAGTAGCCAAAGCCATTACTTATGTTAAAAAGATTTTTTTTTCGAAAAATTAAAGAGTAATTATTGCGACTAATATCTTTCTTCATTACACTAGTGATTTTAAAATGGATATAGTGATATTTATCATTAAATTAGTTATATATTACGTGGTCAATGAATAATTTTCGCGTAGAAATAGAGGGTTGTTGATTGGATTTGAATGGATTAGAGACAACACCAGTAAGGCAATAATTTAATAATAAATACGCTCATTATTGTTTTTTTTATTTTAAAGTTGCTTATTGTTTTCGTGTAGGTTTTTAGAAAAAGATTTAGGTGGTGGATTCGGCGCGCTTGATCACCACTAAAGTTAAGAGTATTTCCCACGACTCAAGAACGCTTACAAATACAAGTCTATTCCTTAAAAACTGGTTTAATTCAGGTAGGTTTGAGTCTTACAAATACGAATTCGTTCCTTACAAATTGGTTTAAATTTTGTAAGCTGTGTTCGTATAGTTATATACTTTCTATTAAATTTACCCTGTTATAGTTGTCCGTTGTGATAAATGGATGATTTTAATAAGTATGAAGGGATATACAGAGAGAGACATGGTGTTAAATTTTGAAATTATTCAGAAATTTTTCTCAAAGTGACGAAATGCATCTAATTATAAAGTGGATGAGTTTCTCAGGCAGAGGAGATGCAGTTATCTGATAATTTTTTAAGAATATTTGCATTTTTGGAAAGTACAGATAGATCCTCTAACTCGAACAAAAACCTAAGAAACTTAACTGAAAGTTGTAAAATAACTAAATCAACCATAACATTTTTGTTATAGTGTTTGATAAATATGAAATGAGCGAAGGGGTGATTAAGTTGTTGTCTAGTTAATAAAACATTAGCATCTACTTAGAAACAAGAAAATGACTAACGGCAGGACATAAATGCTATATAGAGTCATAGTCGAGGGGATGTCTTTGTAATTCCCATTAGTAAATGGGGTCTTGCTGTATTTTTTTCTAAGTCGAGGGAGTATAAATATAATTATCCCAAATGTAAAAGATACCAAAAAAAAAAATCATATATTTACAAAAATATCCTAAAAATTAAAAGTTGAAGTCACAAGCATATCCTTCATCTGTTGAAATGTTATATAAGTTTATGTATACTTAAATTTAATATAAGTTGGAAATATTTAGAAATCGAAAGTGTTCAAATAAAAATACTTTTCTAAAACCATATCTTAATATGGTGAAGCTAGAAGAATATCCTTAGATCATTCAAAATCTTCTATAGCTTATTTAAGCTTAAATTAGGCAGAAGTTGAAACTACTTAAAATCTAAAAATGCTGGAAAAAAAAATTCTGTTGTAGAATTAATTTGCAATCACTCCCTATGTTTTAACTGGTCCAAACACATATTGATCACTTCCATAATAATCAATCAAAAGTCATTTTTAAATATGACCATTAAAAGGAAAAAGAAAGTTAAAACAATACCCAGTCAGCACGATGGGATCTAAATGTCCCGAAAATAACTATGTGAAGCCATTAGCCAACCATATATTTTTCTAGCTCAGGAAACCATCCCTAAATTTCTGGTAAAGTCAGTATTTCAGTTTTTCCTCTATCCTTTTTTATAGTAAACTCTCTGCAATCCTTCTTTTTTGGGGCATTATCCATCCAACTGATCATTAATCAGTTTTAACTTCTTGGCTTTTGATAAAGATTTAATTTTGATAAAGGGTTCTTCAAAATCTTGAAGTTTCTTTGTGTATTAATAATAAGATGAAGAATAAAGGGAATCCATTGCAGCTCTCATCTCTTAATCATGTTTCTGTTGTCTGCAAATCAGTTGATGAATCCACTAACTTTTACCAGAATGTTCTTGGATTTGTGCCTGTCAGAAGACCCGGATCTCTGAAATTTGATGGGGCATGGTAGCTTATTTTATTTTTTTGGATATTTGCATGTACAGTTGTAGGATTGTTTGATTTCATGATGAATTATTTTTTGTTTTTTTTTTTTAATGTGTTTTGCAGGCTATTTGGACATGGGATTGGGATACATTTACTGCAATCTGAAGATCCAGAAAAGATGCCGAAGAAAACTGTGATCAATCCAAAGGATTATCACATTTCCTTCCAGGTTTGGTTACCTATATAGGGATAATTACACTTACACCACTCGACTTAGGGAATAATACAGCAAGATCCCTTTACTATTAGAAATTATATAAACACCCCCTAACTCGAGGGGTTGTAAGTGTAATTATCCCAAATGAATATTACTTTTTTTAGTTTCCTACCCTTTTATTACAAACTCGTCTACTGCTAAAACTCAATTGGAGGCCACCCTCCCAGCCTTATACAACCTTGGTTAATTAATGGTATATTTAATATGATGCAGTGTGAGAGCATGTCAATGGTGGAGAAGAAGCTGACAGAGATGGGAATCAATTGGGTGCGGCAGAGAGTAGAGGAAGGTGGAGTCTACGTTGACCAGTTGTTTTTCCACGACCCAGATGGATTCATGATCGAAATCTGCAACTGTGATAACATCCCCATTGTACCTTTGGCTGGTGAGATGGTACGTTCCTGCTCAAGATTGAACATGCAGCAACAAGCACAGCAGCAGCCGCAGCAGATTCATAGTACTCCTGTAATAAAACCTTAGATGATTAATGAAGTATTATTATTATTTTTTAATTAGTGATGATCAAAATAATTAGGTGAGTTGCCTAAATCAGTTGCTAGTAATAAATTATGGGATGTGACAACAATTTTGTTGCTTTTCTTTGTTGTCTTTAATTCTCTGTCCCATTATGATGCAATTTTTGTGATTTTGTCTATTTTAATTGATGTTTTTACTTTTATTTTGTGTATAATATTTGGTGTCTTATGACACATTTTTCAAGTTAATATTCAAAACATCCATATAAAACAAATTTAACTTATCATGATCTACCACTACTACTAATAATTTTTGCAAGATACTATTATAATCAAGAATAACTACTATGATTGCTTGAGATTTGACTTAATTATGCATCCAACAACGTGCTACTATAATTTATTTTGTGCAGATATACACAAATACCACAATATAGACACAAAACAAGCACAAATGGTAGAAATAACAAGAAAAACGACAGACAAGATTTGACGTGCATGATTCAGCAATTGTATCTCCACAAACAAGATTGCATTTTTTTATAATTTTATCATCGATATTTTGCAATTTTATGAGAAAAATGTCAATTTCGTTTCATAAAGTAGTACAATTGTCAATTTGGTACCAACATATTTACAATTCGTCAATTTCGTCTCATAAAGTATATTTTTTAGTCAATTTGACAATTTCATCTCAAATGACATTTTCCCCTAGGTTTGGACGGAAAATATCAATTTCCGTTATTTCTCCAAAATTGAGGAAAAATTTGCACGTGGGGCTCGGTTAATACTATCAAATTTCATTTCTAAACCTTAAACCCTTTTTATTTTTCCTGAAATCGACCAAAATTCTTGCGAACCAAAAAATGTGTTGAAAACCATCCAAATTCACAAGATAAATAAGAAGGAAGTTCTAATCAAATAATATCGCTATGAGATGCTTCTCAAAATAATGGATCCATTTTGGAGAATTAACGAAAATTAATATGTTCTGTTCAAAACTAATGGAATATACTATTTGGGACGAAATTGGCTAAAAATATACTTTATGGGATGAAATTGGCGAATTGTAAATATATGGAGATCAAATTAACAAATATACTACTTTATTGGACAAAATTGACATTTTGCTCCAATCTTATTTTTATGTTTCGATGAGTTATTTATAAGGTTTCAGTTTAACAAGAAATATTTATTAAATTTTAAGGTTTCGATAAGTTGGATAGTTTTCCAATTTTTTAGGTAAACCTCATGAGTTTTGTGATTTGAACTAAAAATATAAAATCTTTAATTCGGGCTGATTCACTGCTGTTCTTCTTCATATCTACAGACTACAGAGTACAGACACAAAATTCAAGCCCGTAGTTTGAGGAAAGCCCATGAAAACCGGGTCAGGCGAAAAATATCCCAAACCTGAATACCCGCATAATCTCCATTGAAGAACCAAAACCTAAGCAGGATTCTGCCTAGCACAATGATAAGCGTACAAAGACTCACTGACCAGTTCTTTCCTTTACCTCTAGTACAAAAATGCTTAAGACACTTTTCGAGAGTCCCTCTTTTAACCCGACCCGCAATTCAACTCATATGCAGGCCGGAATTTGTGTCACCTAGAAGAACCCACAGCTCCGGCTCAATAGCCCGGGCCGGTTGGTTTTTGGGCATGGGCGAGAAGAAGAATGCGTTGCCGGAGATAGTGAAAGCCGGCGACCCGGTTCTCCATGAACCAGCTCAGGAAGTGGGTCTCGAAGAAATCGGGTCGGAGCGGATCCAGAAGATAATTGATGATATGGTGGAGGTTATGAGAAAGGCACCTGGAGTTGGTCTTGCTGCTCCTCAGATTGGCATTCCGTTGAGGGTCAGTATTTAATTTCCAGTTGCATTTGATGATGCTTTTACGAATTTGAAGGTTTTGGAATGTATGTTGATTATTTATCGAAAAGGAAAACTGAAAAAGATCAATTCTTTAATGTTTCGTGAAAATCATTTCATATTTTCATTGTTTATTGTTCTTTGAGACTTAAGCCAATAGCCAGATTTTATTTTGTGGAAAATGGAAATCCAGTATTGTAGTTGCTAAGGGGGCCTAGCAAACTCTACTGGTTCCGTAGAAGCTAAAGTTGTAAAATAGTAGTAAGAGGGTAGAATTGTGTGTTTGAAAAAAAAAAGCTGAGAAGCACTTATTATACTCTCAAAAACTTTGATTTATTTACTACATATTTACTACAGTAACCTAGATGCTAGAAGCTGAAGCCAAAGAAATATCCTTGGATGCGTCCCGCTTCTAGCTTATTTCTGCTAAAATAAGAAGAAGCTGTTTTTCCAAACAATCCCAAAGTGCTGATAGCACAAAACCGCTTTTTTTAGAGTTTGCAAACACTGTTTATTTGGTACTATGTTGAAAGAAGTGAGAGTTTCTTGGTTATTATTTAACAGATTATAGTTTTGGAAGATACAAAAGAATATATTGGTTATGCCCCAAAGGAAGAGACGAAGGCACAAGATCGTCAGCCTTTCGATCTTTTGGTATGTGGATGTTGAAATTGTTGATGAATATTTAATAAATTTCTTGAAATTTGATTTAGAGTGAAATTATCTGCTGTTTTAGTGCAGGTTGTTGTGAACCCGAAACTTGAAAAGAAGGGCAACAAAACTGCCTTATTTTTTGAAGGTTGTTTGAGGTAAGTGATGAGCAAATATTTCTCCTACAATTCCTTTCCAAGGATTGTTACGTTGGTTGAATACTACAAATATCTGTCTTTAACTTTGTTTTCTTAATTTTATTTATGTATTTATGCTAATTTTCATATATTTACAACACTCCTGGTCAAGTTTTCTTTATGCTCCAACTCTATCGCGGTTTACGTGACTTATATTTTTTGTTAGAAGTCGTTGAATACTTGTTTAGTGGCAATTTTTAGTGTTAATATAGGCCAAAAGTAGCATTTAGAGTTGATTTTAATAGATATAGTCCCTCTTGTTTCACAAATTACAAAAAGAATCCTGAGTTTCCTTATTCATGTGAAACTTTTGTTGGATTCTAGCTATGTTCACACCTGCGTAAGCAACTTATCTCTTGTATCCATCGGTGTAACAGTCAATGCGGTTTAAAGCCTAGTTGTCTCTCTTGCCATGCTTTTCTCAAATTTTACACGAAGTTTCGTAATTTCTAAACAAGGGGGAACTAATCTGTAATTACACCAAACTTCAAGAGCAGTGATGTAAATTGCCCTAATGTTATACCTCCTGTTTATTCAAGTCTTATTATTTTATAATTGTAATTATTATTGTTCATTTTGCAGTGTCGATGGGTTCAGAGCATTAGTGGAACGGCACTTAAAAGTTGAGGTTACGGGTTTTGATCGAAATGGGCAGCCAGTAAAAGTCGAGGCGTCGGGTTGGCAAGCCCGAATATTCCAGCATGAATGTGATCATTTAGATGGGACTTTGTATGTTGATCGGATGATGAAAAGAACATTCAGAACTGTTGATAATCTGGATTTGCCTCTTGCTGCTGGTTTGCCCAAATTAGGCGTTCGCTAGCTAGAAAATGATTTATCTGGATTTGGTGTTGCCAAACTATGATTGTAGAAAAATTATATTGATATCTCTGAATAGTGTTATGTGACTACTTATGAGAGAGCAGAAGTTACTCGAAAGAAACTATTTTTATGGCTGGAAGTGCTTTTTTTTTAAGCTCCAATTTGATTGTATTAACAATTTACTTTTCAAGAATCTAGGTTTGTGGAGTACTCTGTTATAGTGTCAATTATACTTACCAATATCTAATAGTAATTAATTTCTAGTCTTATACAATGAGCGTTGACAATGTGGTTGTTGTTTTTGGTTTCTCACCCTATTTCTTCCGGGCTCAAGGTAATTCTCTCAACTCAGTCACTCCATCCAAAATCTAGTATGTCGGCTACGAAAGCGAAAGAAAAGAAGCTACATATAAAAATCAGAGATAATTACACTTACTTACCTAAAATATTTGATCTAATTATGCAAATATACCGGTTGGCTGATTTTGATGATGTCATCACAATTATTTTCTTACGAATTTCTTTGTTTTCCCTTAGTAATTATTGGTCAATATTTTACCCTAATTTCATGACAATTATACCCTTGTAATATTATATAAGTTATATTTTCCAGTAGGTTTTCAATTTTCAAATGGCAACTGGAGACTAGGGTATGTATCTATAATTTCCCAAACATCAGGTATGCCAATGTAATTATTCCTAAAAGGTAACAACATCATCGCACAGTATCCATATGGCCATAAATGTAAACCAAAACAATTATGATTATAAACGTGGTATCTTTAATGTATATGATAATTTGATCAAATAGATACAACCACCACCACTCTATACTTGCCTATATTTCCCACAACCTCCTATAAATATGCATTCTGGAGATCTTTATTCAAAAAGCGTGTTTCCATCTTACATACACGAGATTGAATAATATATTTTTATACACACGGAAGCCGATAAATGTTAAATCGAAGCGTAATTATCTTTCTTCATATTTGTTGAGTTGAACTCATCATTGTGTTGAATAATACTTCCACAAGATGAAATAATGCAAGAAGGTGGATATATAACACCTGAAGTTGTGCCATAAGCTTCCCAGCAGACTGATTTTGTGAAGCCAGAAGATGATATCAGCTCAACATCTTCAAAGTACAATTTCTTGCATGGAAAGCTGTCGCTGCATGACAATACGATAGCCTCCTCTTGTGCTGATGTGCCTTTGATGCCTCGGAATGAAATGCTGTCAATACTCACAGCAGAAGTCTGCAAAATGTAGGGAAAAATAACACATGAAATTCGTATTTAACACATACATAAATAGTTAAGGGCGTATCGGAATCTATTTCATACTTTTTTTTTTAGTCTAATTACAGGTAGACCCCCTCGAATTTTGATAATTACACCTACCTCCCCTATCACTAATAGACCATTAGTTTTCTTGATGGTGTGCTGACATCAGCAAAAATGTTACAACTTTTGGAGGGGTCCTGCTGTAATTATACATTATTTCAGGGGAAGACGTTGTAAGTGTAATTCACTTGATTAATTTAAAGGGTTCATTTTAGCAGTGTGCCCGTGTAAGTACTATTCTCATTTTCCGTTTTAATTTGAGCAAAACTGCAAAATTTAACTCCCATGTTACCTGGTTAAAACATGGCACTGGAGAGTCACAGTAATATTGATCTATTATAATTGGATTTGAAACATTTAGCATCCTTATATTCTGAAATGTAATTTTCCTTGCAAAACCGCTGCCTCCCTGTCAATTCAGAAAAAAGAAATTATAATTATGAAACCTCTGCAATATGTTAGAGATTTAATGAGTTGTCTGAATGTGTGAATTTACCTGCCATGTTTTAATCCTGACCCCATTTTGAGTATTGAACAAAGTTGCCCCACTGATAACAACATCCTGCACCATATCAGATCCATTGTATTCTCCCAAACTTCCAATACTGCAAAATGTAGCTATTTTTAGCTAGTAATCTTTTATGGTCCAAAGTAGATTGGAAAAAATTGTAATAATCTATACCTTATACCATGGCCGGGCCCACATACAATATTCTTTATACGAATCCTTGAAGAATTGCTAACTATGGATATACAGTCGTCTCCTGCCACAAATTTTAAAAAAAATTATCAAGAAAAGGTAAGAAAATATATAGGATAATACTGCATGAAATTCAGTGAAAATGTTTGATCTGATTACAATTTAGTCCCTCTAATTTCAGAAGTTACTTCTGACATTTCACTTTAATGCAAAAAATTCCATGATATAGGCTGATTAGTTGCATTGTTTGGCTTCACGTCAGGGAGTTCTATAATAATAAAGTGAAATTTCAGAGGAACTAAATTATAATTAGGGTAAACCTCAGGGGTAGTAGATGTAATTCACCCAAATGATTTTGCTCCAAATCTTCTTGAGTTTTTTCCATTCACAACGCCTGGGAGATTGCATTATTCCAGATCATACCCCCCAAATTACTCCCTGGGAAACTTAAATAATTACACAAACCACCCTCGAAAGTTTGGAAACATTTAGGGTAAAACCCGTTCTAAAGAGAAATAACACAAACCACCCCTGAAAGTTTGAAGATCATACAGATAAAGCCGTACTAAAGTGTAATATTTTCTAAAGTTTAAGGGTGATTTCTGTAATATTTAAATTTCCCTGGAGTGGTTTGTCGTGTTTTGTCTAGGGGGCACCGACTGTAATTGTCCAATCTCGTGGATTTAAAAAACCAATTTTGTTTTTTACACCTGTTCCAATAATCGCATCCTTGAGTTCAACATGTGTGGAAGCACTTATGTGGACCCCATCTGTGTTGGGGCTATAATCAGGTGCTATAACTTTGACACCAGAAGCTGCTACATGTTTACAGTTAGTAAAGGCCATGTGCATTTTTTGGCTGTTTACCAAAGTCAGTTTCCTGATTTTCAAGTTGTTGCACCTATGGAAAGTAATGGCCTGCATTATATGTATTGGATTCGCCACAAGTAATAAAAAAACATAAATAAATAATGGGAAATAAATAAGTGGGATTTATGAATATGGAAATTGCATTTGATGCAAGAAATACTAACCGTTGGAGCTTGCGTGCAAGGCTGCCAAAGAAATGAAAAATAATAAGTTTTTCAGAAAAAAAACATCTCCTTTTCCAGGAATGAGAACACGATGCAACTACAAATTGGAAATATGTTTAGGACATGTTTGCTTTGTGGGTTTCTTATATAGTGCTAGAACTTATAGGTAAATACATAATTTCTTCAAATTCAAATATTCAAAAATCCTCAACATTCCATCTCTGTTTTAAGGTAGTATTTGCAAACTCTAAAAGAAGTACTAATCTGTTTTTAGCTTAAAAGAAGCATGTTTTATGTTAGTGCTTCTGCTTAAAAAATAAGTTGATAAAAGCTAGAAGCTAAAAGCAACTTTGGGGTTGTTTTTTCAGCTTCTAAGTTCTTTTAAAGTGGTTTTGTAAATTTTCATCCAAACACTCTCATCTTCCACCGCTGCAACTCTTTACAACTTTAACTTCTCCATAAGCAGAAGTTTTTGCAAACAGCCCTATGAATCACTTACATTTGATTCATTGGTCTTGCATGACCGGGACCACCATTCTTGGCCCATCCCATTAATCATTCCACCACCTTCTACCGTGAGATGCTTCACTCCATGGAAATAGAGCCATTTATGTAGATTTAAACCATCCCATACATCAGGATCGTTTGGAGCAACAACGACACCACATACCTATAGCATTGTAGAAAAAACATGCTGTAAATCATCTTTAGTTGTAAATTGGAATTTTGAAGAAAGTAAGTAATTTGTAAGGGAAGTTAAATAACTCTTACTCTTAAGGTGACTTCTGATTTGCAGGGGCCGGCAAAATCAGTCGGTTTAATTAGATAAGATTTTCCTGCAGGAATTACAATTTTTGCTGGTGATGATGAAGAACAAGCTGCCTCCCAAATATCTTGTAGGGTCTGATTCCATCAAATTACTATAGGATTAAGATACAAAAATTTCCTTTAATTGGAAATTCTTTTTTTTTTTACTAAGATAGGTTATGTTGTCAAGATCGTATACGCATTAACATTAAGTTCACCATGATTAATTCAACTTTTGCAGGATACATGTAAAACGTGGCCACAGCCTACAAGATGAACTGAAGCCGAAAAGGGGCTCGTGGAAATCAATAAAAAATTCTAGGATCAAAACAAGGAAAAATGATCATGAGCTGAATCTGACATAATTTAAGGCCTGAAAGTTAGATTTCCTGGAAAGATTAAATTTTTAGATCATATCGTAAAGCTACATTTGGCCAAACTGGATAGTACTCCATTATGCCGACAAAACAGTGTCTAGACATTCTTGGCTTATAATCAATTCCAACAAAAATCTTCATAGAAACAGATAGATTATAACATAATTCTAGTAAAACAGAAGAACAAGCCAAAAACATGATCTCCTTTAAGAATGTGAACGAACTTTTCACATTATGACTCAAGCAATAGATCAAACATGTCAAAGGTATTACAAAACCACACTCTTTTTTCACACAGTAGAAATTAAAAGATTCAGCGAAACGAAAAAAGAAAGAAAGAAATCAACGCCATTTTAAAGTGGAATGAAATACCTTGGTATCGTCAGAAACTCCATCTCCTTTAGCACCAAAATCGGCAATGTTAAGAATCATAGTTTCTGAACTATTTCTGAGAAGCCCAGATGTTGGGAGCTGAATTAAAGGGTCAAACCCATCGGCATTGGCATTATTCAACAGAAAATAAATGCCGATGCATATAATGTGAATAAAAGAATATCTGAAATAACAGGAAAATTCATTTGAAGACGACGATGATTTCAGCTTCCTCATCTTCTCGCCAACTTTCGAGTGGAACAATTCCTTTCCTTTTCCTTTTTCTGACAGTCAGAGAATTCGTAGGAGTATACATAATATTATCTTTTTTGCCTGTTTTTTATAGCCGGACCATTCGAAGATGCGAGCATTTTTGACCCACGTTTGCTTCCGAAGATTGTACGACATGGACATGAGATGCTTTTTTAGTACAAATACGACTAAGTTCAGGGGGGTCGATGTAATTTGAAAACAATGGGGGTAAAAAATAAAAAATAAAAGGAATGTATCCAAATTGGGCCAGCCCACTACTCTGCAGTAGTTGGGCCGAAATTACAAGGTGTTTGAAATTGGGCCCAAAGTCAAATGACCCTTCTCTTAATTTCTCCAGGCAATTGGGGGTTCGATCAAATCCTAAAAAAAGTTCAAATTTTTTTTTTTGTTCTGAATTTAACAGTCGATTAGGAAATCAGCTGAGAAATTTTCTCAGTAGAAGAAGAAGTAGAGCGAGAGATCGATGGCGAGTACGGCGTGTTTTATGATAGTCAGCAAGAATGACATCCCGATTTACGAAGCTGAAGTTGGTACTGTCCCCAAAGTATGTTTTCATTTCATTTTCCCTTTCAAATTAGCTCAATTTTCGGTTAATTTTGCGGAGATACGTGTAATTGTGGTTGTTTCATGAATCTTGTGGTGAATTACTGTAGAAAGAGGATGCTGCTCATCAACACCAGTTTATATTACATGCGGCTCTTGATATAGTTCAAGATATGGCCTGGACTACGAGTGCTATGTGAGATCTCGTTCCCATTCTCTGTATCATGTATGTATGTTGTATCTATATTGTGTGTGTGTGTGTGTATGTGCTTTGATCGTGCTGAAATTATTATGTTCGTGTTATGACATTTGGGAAATGCTAATTGAGCTATTGATTTTTTTTTATTTTTTTTTGCATTGAATGATTTCTCTCAGTGTGTTCTATGAATCAGGTTTCTGAAAGCAATTGACAGATTCAATGACTTGGTGGTTTCGGTATACGTCACTGCTGGTCATATCCTTTCATTTGTTTTGATGCGTTCGATACTTTTAATCCTCTTTTATGAATTGAGACGTCAATTTGTCTTTGCAGTAGTTTGATTAAATTTCCATTTGCTTTGAATAAGATTCTCAGTAGTTGAGAAGGAAGACCTCCATCTAAAGGACTAAATTGCTTGATGGATCTGATGGAGGATTCATAAACCATATTAGCTCAACATTGTTCAAACAAGTGATGAGCTTGTTCGTGAATTTGAAGTATATTTGACCCATGGCACTCAATATTAAGTAGACCGGTTCCTATGTGTGATAAGATCTTGAACTTTTGTAAGCATTAGGGAAGATGACCTGTCTAGATTGTGCTGCAGAATTATCCCAGATAAGGGAATATCAATATGGACTCAATATGTAGTTTGGTTTGGAACTAATTTACCCCTTAGATTTTGCTGTCCATCATATTCATAAGCAGCTTTGCCTGAATTGATAATTTCTTCATGCATGTCATTTTGTTAAAGTTGGGAACTATAGTTTACTACCCAGGGTCTTGTTTCCATTTCCTTAACCAATAAAGTCAATACATACTCGACTGATGCTGCTTCATGATTCTCGTAATGACGATGGCATCAAGAGCTTCTTCCAAGAGGTTCATGAGCTATATATCAAGGCAAGTTCTGTTACACTTCTTTAATATTTTTCTTTCCCTTTGAAGTTACATATGGGAATAGCAATGATTCTTTAGTTTTGCTCTATGCTGTAGCATACAAATTCCTCTAATCCACTAAAAACACCTTAACACCTTAACAACTAAACTGCCTGAGAAAAAGTTGATCATTTCTCCATTTCAAATCTTAGCTCTTTGCATTACGCTTGTGTTATGACATTGGCAATTTTGAATGCCTTAAGTTCCATTGCCATATTAATCCATGTTCCCTATGCATGTTCTGGGACAAACCTCTAATGAAGTTGTTCAAGCTTGCATTGAGAAACCAGCACCTAAGCACCTTATCATTCCCAAGATGCATACCTTCAATTGACTCTCTCTTTTGCCCTTGTATTTCTTTCAGTGTTAAGTTTTTCTCCCTGGCTTTATGCATCTCTGAGCAAGATTTGATGACTAATCATGTAGCATCAAATCCAGTCTGGAACTGAAATGCTACAAAGTATAAAATTCATGTAGAATAAGCTCTTTTCATTTCCCAAAATGAAAATGAGTACTATCTAGTGAAGGCAGAAAACTTAGGGCGAATTGTATCTACTACCCCATAGGTTTTCCCTAATTACAATTTAGTTTCTCTTTTTTCATAAATTACCAAAAAAACTCCCTGAAACTATACAACATGAAGCAAAAAATGCAAATAATCAAGCTATTTCAGGAAGTTTTTTGGAATAAAGTGAAATACCATGTACTTAATCTATGAAAACAGGGGGACTAAATTGTAATTAGCTAAAACTCAGGATAGTAGATGTAATTCGTCCTAAAACTTATATAGTTTTATCTTTTTGAGATGTTTTAACAATTAACCGATGATTTGGTGTCGACTTTTTTCAGACTCTTCTCAATCCACTTTACCTTCCCGGAAGCCGCATCACATCATCACATTTTGATACGAAAGTGAGAGCCCTTGCTAGAAAATATTTGTGAAAGCCTGATTTTGATTCAATGGTATTTGGAGCTTGCTGCAATTCCTGGTGTGCTATGTTAACCAGGACGAATGAACTTTACATCTCAATATTGTGATTATTGAATTTTGTATGCTAAGTAATTCTCAAGGATATGCAGTAGCACCCATTATTATATCTGTACTGTAAAATTACAATCCTGATCTTTTTGAACCTTCATTTAGTAGTTATATTTTGCATGTATTTAGATTCACTCTCTCTCTCTCTCTCTCTCTCTCTGAATTTTGTATGTGAGTATGGCCTTATGGGTGTTCGCAAACTCTACTGCTTTTGGAGAAGCTAAAGTTGCAAAAAGTGTAGTAAAACTAGGGCGTGTTTGGGAAAAAGGTGAAAAACACCCAATATAGTAGTTTAGTTTTTTGGAAAAAAAGCTGAGAAGCGAGTATAACCTAGAAGCTAGAAGCAGAAACCAAAAGCAGGTCCTTAGGTGTTTCAAGCTTCTAGCTTATTTATGCTCAAATTAAAAAGAAGTTGGAAGTGTTTGTAAGACCAAAGTGCCGGAGAAAGGAGAAAAGTGCTTTTAGAGTTTTGCAGACACTACCTATGTATCAAGCGCAATTGTCAAAAAATATATAGGAGCTGTCCTTGTCATGCAAATAGGATAAATTTAGCACATTGTCAAGCTGATTTTGTTCAATTGATACACAGCTGGCTATCATCTCGTGACAGAATTATCCTGTAGCTAACAGTTTAAGAAACTTATAATTGTACCTAATTATTGTCTAATAAATGACTATAGTCTATAGTGATATGCTAATCTGATAAGATTAGTGGTAGGGTAGGTACAACAGCATGACCTTGACCTTCTTCACGGGCCTGTCTGTATTTTCATTCCGTTTTTCCTATCTCTGAAATGAAAAGGGAAAATTACATCTACTACCCACAAGTTCTCCTATAATATAACATAGTATTTGTTAAAATGTTGTTTATTATCATTGTGATTTTTTAAAATATATTAAAATAAACTATATTTCTTTTATGAAAAAGATGTCAAAATTAGTCAATATTTCGGTTGTAAAAGGGTATGTCCACTTAGAGAATTGCATCTAAAAAAAGCCAAGTATCAAGGTGGGGCGAATTTGAGAGAGATAAAATTCAACAACCGATAGCCATACACTTGGTGTGGAATGTGGATTTGTCTCGACTATAAAAGAATTATCTCCATTAACGAATTCATGAGAGAGAGTGAGTGCTTGATTTGTGTGCCCATTAAACGAAACGGCGTGTGCAAAGCTAAATTTTGAAGTGACATCGAGTTAGGAAATTAGGGTTTTGAGATAAGTGATGCTGCATTCATATCTTATTGTGTTTGATATCGTATCTGATACTTTTTTTGATATTTTTCTAGTGCAGCAAAATATTGAAAAAAAATTTTGTATAGTGGTATCTTTGTTGCCGTGTGTGCGTGTGAGATAAGGTATGGGGAAAGATTATTCATTATATAATTCTTCTTCAATTGGAAAGATGAAGTTGGAGGATAGAATGAAATACGGACCACACTGATAAAGACCTGCACTTTGGAGCCGCCAATAGTAAAAATCATTAGTGTTGAAAGACTTGATTGAGTTCCCACGGCTAAACACTCCTGATTAATGAGGATAGGTTTTGGACCATTACATTCCAGACCCTTCCTTGCAATAATGACAAATTCTTGTTTATATTTTGCTTAATAATAATTAGTTAAATACCGATGATAATTTTCATTATACATCCTCTCACATCAGAAAAACAATAAAAACGAATATAGTTTACAAGTTATAATTAAAGTATAATAATTGAATATTTCTTTTGAGAAATATTTTTAGGTCTAATTCTTCTTGTGTTTAGCTGGCCACCGGGTTCGAGACGTGATAGGTTACGACAAAAAAAAGGGGGAATAATGTACACATTCACGTATGGGATAACTTTTTCCCCCACGCAATTTGATCAAATTGAACCAAATTGTTTATTAAAATGCTATACAATTGGATTTTTTAGATGCTACGTATGCAATGAATGATTTGTTGAGTGATCTATGTGTACTTAAATTTTATCTTATACTTAGAAAATTGAATGTGTATATCACGTCGAGTGTGGAGTGTGGACCAAAAAATATGGGATTAGATGAGGAAATTCAGAATTTGATAATAAAATGTACGGCGCACAATACTATGTGAAGACCACCACACAACACCTACTCATATTTCTTTTTATTTTATTTTTCTCTCAAGAAATGTTAATGACATTATGACATAAAAATCAATAATCACTTAAAATAAATTATAATTTAATAACCAATTATTATGAAAAAAAAGATTTAATTACATGTAAAACCATATAAGTATTCAATATTACACTAAACTCCTGTTAGAATACACCCATGCATTAGTTGGTTTTTTGTGTAATTTCTAAATATATCAACGAGTATATTGATAATATTCGGACTAATAGAGATCTAATTGTAATATCGAATAGTTAGTGGGGTGTATATGCAATTAACTCCAAAAAGAATTGTGCGTAATTAACTTGATTTGAGGCTTTGAGCAAGAATTAACACAAGCATATGAAGCTAAAAGAAATCCTCAACTGAAATTTGAAAACTCATTTGCACATTGTAAACAACCAAGAAAATGAAAAAGAGAAAACCTTAATCATCAGCAATCTCCATTGATTACAAAGATATGCACACATAATTACACCAAACCAGAGAGAGAGAGAGAGAGAGAGAGAGAGAGAGAAGGGAGAGAGAGAGAGATCCCTTAATCACTAAATCCTATAAACCAACGTAAAAAAAGATTTAGCAAAAACAGCAGAGAATTAAGAACACGATTGTTCGATCCTTTCATTCATCAACCAAAATTCTTCCACCTCAATTTAATCGAGATGAACATATACACCTTCCAGCACCATAATACCCACACCTTACATCACGCGCTTACCGGACTTGGGCGGGCGGCGGCGCGTCTTGCTACTCTTCTTCCCAAACGCACTGCACAAGCCACAGCCCGAGACCTTCGGAGACGGAGGCTCAATCGCCGGCGACGCCCTTCCGGTGCGGGATGCCCGTCCGCCATTGGATCGGCTCCTATCGATCGCCAATCCGGCGGACGGCGACGGATTCATCACATCGGCGGTGGAGTCTTCTTTGTTCTGTTTTTCAGGCGATCTGTTATTGTTCTTGTGCTCTTTCTGTTGATTGGCGAGGCGATTCAATTCGCCGGAGAGAATCTTGTCGTCCCATACTAATCCCGATGAGCCTTGTCGCCTGAATGATACTGTAGATCTCTGTAAACCTTCCATTAACGGACCCCCAGAAAGCTTTTCTGTTCTCTGTGATTTCTGAAAACAGTTCGTTAAGATTTCGTTTTACTTTTTCTCTGTTTTGGAGGCTGATTTTGCTGTTGGGGCGTTGGGGTTCGTGGAGAGATTTCTTCGATGATGATGGCTCTTTGTGGACCTTCTCTCATGATGTGTGTGTATTTATATGTGTGAATATAACATTTTTTTTGTGATTATCCATTAATTAATACTTTATAAATTTAATTGCTTTATTAGTTAGAACATAATTCTATAATTTTCTTAATATATATATATATAATTTTTTAAAAAAAATACACGCACACAATTAGACCATTGTCACTGCAAGAAATCGAACCCAGACCCCCACAGTGTTTAATTTTAAAAATTATTATTTCCTTAAAAAAATTGTTTGATATCTTGGAAATAAATATTTTGTCGTTTGATAACCATGTACATGGTATACTTACGATGCACGGATATAGATACAAATATGACGATACATATTTTTTAAAATATTTTGTATTAGAGAAGTTTCCGATACGTGTATTAGACATGATACGATATAACATAGTATAATTTTTAAAAGTATCTGGACTAGAGAGGAAACTTATCTATTTTTTACATAAAAAATATGAAACATAATTTATAATCCAAACTCTTATAATTTGTGATATAATTCAAAATAATTGGAAGAAAAATATATATATTTTTAAAATAAATAATCATATATATATATGAAAATGATTAAATGTGATTTTTTAGAAAACATGCTTATGTGTTAATGAGATGGATAATTTAGAATTAGTCAATTTTGCCATGTAGATTGTTTCTATAGTTACATTCATTAATTATTATTATTTTTGTAACTTACATATATATTTATTTGACGTTCAATAATTTGTAACTCGTATTTAATTGTAGAATTATATAACTATATATAATATTGATATTGAAAATTTCAATCAAGAAATAATTTTAAGTAAATTTTAATAAGCTTTACTAATCATTATGAATTTTATATTTATGTGCTAAAAATATATATGATCGAAGAGAAGCTTAAAACTATTTATAATTTAAATATAATATTCAATTTGTACATGAAAGTGTAGTATAGAAGATTTACCATTCAACAAATATTAACAATATTTGGGTAAAAGATTATTTAGTTCTATAATTAATAATTTTTTTATTTTGTATTTTTTTATATATCATGTAATTATTTTCCAAAATTTCTTTTAATTATTTGTGGGAGTCACATAATTACATACATTTTTTAAAATGTATGTTTAATTAAAATTTATTATTATCTTAATAATATAAAATAATAAAATAATTAATTTTTTTTAGAAAAACCTCTAAATACACGTGTGTTTTATTTTCATTTTATGGTGGATAAATTATGTTTCATTTCAATGTAAATAAATTGATTAAGTTATTATATTTAAATATTAGTATTTTCCTAATATAAAGAAAATTTCAATAATAAAATGAATATTATTATTAATTAACAATAAAATAATAACAAATTATTCAAGAAAAAAAATAATATCAAGTATACAAGAGATTCCAATCATTATTTATATGGTCTATTATTAAATATTCTTTTCATATTTTAATTGTTATTTTAATATTTTTGTATTATATTGATTGTGCGCATGAGTTTAAAAAAAATATTATATATATATATATATATATATATATATATATATATATATATATATTTTCTCTATTACAAGTACAAAATCACTACTTTGTTATAAAAATATATATCATTACTGTTTTTATACATTTAAAATTAATTTTTCATATATATAGTTCATGATTATTTTTTTTAAAAAAATTATTTTAGTGCGTGTTTTAAATTATGAAATAATTATTTATATATTTTATTAATAATTATAAATAAATTTCCCGTGCAACGCAAGGGATAACAACTAGTTTATAATTATTTCGGTTCAAGCTCAACTAAATTGATCTTATCTGCTATTAATCCACATCTGAATCGGGTCCAACCACTCGTCAAATGTCAAATAATAGCATTATTACATCAAGGAAAACTTCAATTATGAAATAATATATAATATTTAATATATATCATGTGTTATTTTTTATACAAAAACTTATATTTGATACTCAATATATGTAATATTTCAATAGGATTTTGTGGACGTGCAGATACATATAAAGTGATATAGATACAATACGATATAAATATGATAATATTAATTTTTTTCAATACTCAACGCTAGACATTGCATGCAAAAAATTGCTATTCAAGTTGCCTAAGTTTTGTTTATATAATTATAACTACAAAAAGTGACAATTTATACTTTGAGAAATCATATATATATATATATGAAAATGAATGAGTGAAATGTTTTAGGAAACATGTTTATGTGGCAATGAAGTGGATAAGTTAGAATTGATTCATTTTGCCATGTAGATTGTTTCTATAATTAATTTAATTAATTATTATTTTTATAACTTACATATGTATTTATTGACTTTCCATACTTTTGTTTATATCAATTATCAAAAAATTTGTAACTCCTATTTAATTATAAAACTACTTTATATAATATTAAAATTAATTTTTTTTTCAAAATATGGTTTTAAGTAGATTTTAACAAGCTTTAGAGTTATCCATACGGTATTGAATGTTCTTTAATAAAAATAAAGATAAAATAATATATTTAATATATCTATTAAAAAATTATATTTAATATTTTAATTTCTAACAAATATTTTTGATTTAGCAAATTCAAATAAAAATTTATCTAACTAAAGTAAAGAATTTTTTTTAAATATAAGTTTAAATAAATTTTATTATTATTTTAATAATATAAAATAAATAAACAATTAATTTTCTTGATTTTTTTTTTCCAAATACACGTATCTCATGTTCATTTTGTGGTAGAAAAGTTATATTTATTTCAATGTAAATAAATTTCTTAAATTATTATATATGAATATTAATATTTTTCATAATATAAAAGAAATTTCAATAATGAAATGAATATTATTATGACTCAATAACGAAACAATAACAGATTATTTAATAAAAAAATAATATAAAATATAATAAACAACTCTATTATTAAATATTTTTTTAGTATTTTAATTATCATTTTAATATTTCTATAACCGTCATGATATTCCTTCTCTATATATGTATAAATATATATTCTCTCTATTATAAATATAAAATCAGTACTTTGTCATAAAAATATCATATTACTATTTTTATACATTTAAAATGAGTTTTTGATATACAAAATTCCTAATTATTTTAAAATGAATTACTTTGGTGTGTATGCTTCAAATTATGAATTAATAATTTTTGACATATTGTTAATAATCATATAAAAAATATAGTATAGTTTATTTAATAATTTATATTTTATAAGTAAATTACCTCGAGTTAAAAAACTAGTTTTTATTAACATGTTTAGTTATATTCTAAGCCGACCCACCTAATAAAGCATATAGTTCAGGTAGAGGGTTTACGGGTTTGGGATCGGTCGGATCGGACCTGATTCTAACCTGAAGATGCCAGGGTTGGATTGCGGGTCACATCCGAATATGTGACTCATAACCCGTATCAAACCCGACCCAATCGAATTTGTGTCGTATAGAAAAAATCTAACATACCCACCAAAAACCTTCAGCAATTCGCCGCCCCACTCCATTCTCAGTGAGAATTTCTCGCGCTGCTCTCTCTCTCTCAGTCTCTCCGCCGATCACCACCACCACCTCCCTGTCACCTCCGTCCCCCACCACCACCACCACCACCACCACCACCACCACCACCACTACTCTAAAATCAGTACGGCGGTCCGCCTCTTCTTCTGTTCTTCATTTTATCACGCAGCCGCTGCTCCCTCTCTCTGCCGGCCACCACCACCACCACCACCTCCCTTTCGCCGCATCCCTCCCCCCGCCTTATATCCACTTATCGCCGCCGCCCATCAGCCCAACACCACCCCTGAGTAGCGCCGCCCACAGTTTCCTCTCTTCTCCGACTATCCCTCTCTCTCACTCTCTCTCCTGTTGGAAAAAAACACAAAAAGGAAAGAAGGTAAAGATCTTTCCAGATCCAACTCCAGAAACTGCAATTTGATAATTATGATTCGTTTGATTTTATCTTCTGCTTAGCGGTTTTGATGTATACATGCGTAGAACATCTAGATTCTAGTTGAATTTGATATCTAGGCTATTCGTTTGAATGAGGATTTGATTGAACTTTTACTCATAGTTGCTGTCTTTTGTGTGTGATTTTCCCGCCAAAATTCTCCTTTCTATAATTTCCACCTCAAACTTTTCATTCCATCCCTTTCCACCCTAATTCTCCATCATCAGTCATTCTCGCTGACATTTTCCATGTATGATTATAATTTATTGTAAATCCACGCCTTGAATCATTATATAGGTATGTGTTTTACATTATACTGTAGTTTTTGAATGGAAATTTTAAGTGCTGTTGTGGAAGAATTGTAGTTAAAGTGTTTGATGAAATGCTTGTTATGGAATTTGCAGTAATACGCGATTGGGATTTTTGAGGTTTTTGGGAAAATGTACGGTAGAAAAGCGAGTGAATTGGTGAAAGAATTTGCGAGCAGTGAGCCTGGGCAGCTTAGCACTTTCAATGTAAGCTCCTTAGATTTTTTATTCTTTCCATCTTCTACTTTCCTGTGCTTGTTCTTCATATTTTGGAAGATCTGTTTGACCCAGTTTGGTTTGGTCTCCATGTGTTATTGCAGAACGATGTATTTGCTCAAGTGCTTGAAGAATGCAGCGGCCATCTTCTTCAGCTTCAACCCCTAATGAGGTAATCATTTCTCTAGTTGCTCCTGTGCGCAAGGTCCTTTCATTTTTATGTATGTGTGTGTGTGAGATTGAGAGAGAGAGATTGATGTGAGAATGGGATTCATTCATTGATTTGCGAGTTCCATATAATCTGTGTGTGTGTGAGAGAGAGAGAGAGAGAATGTGAGAATTGAGATTTATTCATTGATTTCGAGTTCCAGGCAATCTTTGCTTCATATTAAAGTTATTCAACTGAATAATGTGAAAGGAATATACAAGAGAATGAAAATAAATTGAAAGACAAAACAAGATCAGAAGAGGACATGGCAATTTCAGAAGATGAAAGGAGGAACTCAGATGCTGAAAAGATAGGCATCCAATCAGCTATGAAATCTGACCAATTTGGTGCACTGACCCATCACCTTTCATTGGTGCGCAATAAACGTTGTCTCATGGCCTATGTGTGAGTAACCAAAACACACTGCTATTTTTCTTCTTTCTTCCAAAATGAGAAAAATAATTTGAAACGCTTGTCTGAATTATAATTCCATTGTGTTCATAAGATATTCTGACGATTCTTTTAGATATAACCGAGCGGAAGTTATTAGAAATTTGGGATGGATGGTTGACAGTGTTCTCCCAGAAGAAATAGAGGAGAAACTCAGTAGTACTGAGAAAGAATATTTCAAGAATCATGCTTCAGCTTTACAATCATATATGTCAGAGGTTGATCTTCATTTGACTGTGGTAATTATTTCTCCTTTAAATGATTATACGTTCCATTTGCTTGAAAGGAAGAGCCA
Organism: Verbena officinalis; assembly: GCA_958496215.1. Taxonomy (NCBI): domain Eukaryota; kingdom Viridiplantae; phylum Streptophyta; class Magnoliopsida; order Lamiales; family Verbenaceae; genus Verbena; species Verbena officinalis. Next base: position 9,006,432 of record OY292385.1, read on the forward strand.
TATTTGTTCATTGATTTGTACATAATTTGAAGTGATTGTTGCCCTGCTTGAGAGCGTTTTGATGATTCTGATCCTCAAAGGGGCTTGTTGCAAATTATTTTTCTGTCACCCTGAAATATATATCTGTTCAACATATTATTGGAGTTGTTTTCTGAAAGGGATAATGAACTTTTATCATCCAAACTATAGCACTTTTATCTATTTACCTCCCAAACTTTCATTTGCTACTGATGGTCAGCCAAAATTTGCATTTTGTTGCAGTTTACCTCCTGACCCCACTTCTCTGGCAAAAGAAGCCTCATGAGTCACACACGTCAGCAAAATTTGACCATATTTTTTGCTAAAAAGAATAGGATTAGGAGGTAATCTGCAATAAAATGTATTCTTTAAGTATCAATAGGCAATAAATGGGAGTTCGAGAGGAGAACTATGGACTTGAGGTCAAAATCCAGAAAATAAAGTTCCAGTATATCTTTCAATATTTGATAAAACATGAATTATTTACCATCCTCTGCTAAATATCATGGCTGAAATTGGTGGTCAAAGTACTTGTTAGTTCCTTCTATTTCTAAACGACCTTAACCAAAATTAGGCCAAGTTTGATCTTATTTGATGTTTCCCAGGATATGATTCCTCCAAAAGATCCTTACATCAAGGTGAGAGTCATAGATGATATTGGTGAGGTTGTGCTTAGTGATCAGGTTGCCAACTTAGCTCGACATGCAATCATGTTCTTGAGACGTACTGATGCAGAGCAGTACATCACTCAGGTGATTCTTTTCTCTATTCGCATCGTTTTTTTTGCATTAAAAAAGCCTCGAAAACACGTTTTATACTCACATTGTTATCTATGATAATCAGGGCCAAATGGAAGAACTCACTGGATAACTGGAGATCTCAGCATTTAAAGAGTTTGTCTATTGTAGTTTGTGATAAGAAAAACAAACACTTAAACCAATGGATATGACTTGTGGCAAAATGGTGATACATAAGGATACTAATAGGGTTCATGAATCGTCTTGCTCCTTGTTTGCTTGTTTGATAGAAACTGTACTTTATTTTGGACTATTGCTATGAAGTTCAATAAAATTAGAAAGTTGATAATCAGAATTGTCAATTTTCTTTTATACTTATTTTGCTCACTCGGATTCTGAATTCTTCTATGCATCAGGTGTTCAACTATTAAATATTTAATGTAAGAAAAAATATTAAAGACTGATGGTGGAATAAATTATAACCGTTTAGTTCAGTGTTTACGAGGAAACTGTCATCTTCTTCGTAGGTGACTATTAAGTCGAATTGGAAGCTATTGGGAAGTTGATTGCGAAAAATTGTAGAGGACTTCCACTTGGCATTGTGGTGATTGCTGGAGTCCTCTCAAATGTCAATAAGACACAGCATGAGTGGGAAAATATACTATATTTGAGTTGTAAATTGGCAGTTTACTACACCACTGATAGTTGGGAGGAGGTAGGCCTCAACAATCTCGTCCATCTACATCAACTTGAGAAACTAAAGATCCATATTGGTTCGGATAAACCTGGAATACACTGACCTGAGAATTTTGCATTTCCGTCATCTTTGTCAAACTTAAATCTATATGATTGTAGACTTCCTTGGAAAGAAATGAGGGTTGTAGGTTCGTTGCCCAATCTACAAGTACTCAAACTATACTTTGATTCATTTGTTGGAGAAGAGTGGAAACCTATAGAAGGGGAATTCCTCAAGCTGAAATTACTGATAATGATTGGGTTACATGATCTCAAATGTGCCACAAATGTGCCAATCTTTGAAAATTCTTAATGTTTTCTTCTAAGAGACAATCATTTCTTCTAAGTTCTATAACCAACATCACTTTAGTAGCCTTGTGTAGTATTTTTCACTCGGTAATAGTTTTTGTAATATGATCATTATGGGCTATAGTACTATATACTTACTACTAGTAATAACCCGTGCGTGAACACATGCATTGATTTAGGGACTAATTACCATATTTTTCTAGCTGCTTTATAGCAAATTATGCATGTTGAAATGCTGTTTATTATAATGTGAAAGAGCAGCTTGTGTGATTATTTGATGGAAGAACTTCACTACTTCAGTGATATTAATTGTAATTTCAATAGTTTCATTAGTTTCTCTGCTAAGTTTTCTTGATGTCGCTTTTCTCTAAGCTGATCAGTTTTAGAAGAAATCTCAAGACAAATCACAAATATCCCAACAAACTGCAAATCCTATGCTATCTTCACAACGTAAAAGAAAACAAGTACAAGTGAGAAACAGGGGAAAGATAGAAAACCTGCATTCGGGGTTAGGTTAGAAGATAAGTTAACAACAGAAAAAAATGCTATTTACTGAAGGATTAGTGACAAAATTAATAATATTTTTCATGAGCAATGCTTGCAAAAAATTAATATTTTTGGATGTAATTAATAGGTTCTAATTTTAATAGGATTTAAATTATAATTATTCTGGAAAAAGGAAAACAGAGCAAAGAAAGTATCTTTTACAGAAGTGTAAGAAAAAGGCAGCAGATACCAATGGACAAGTGCTTTCAGAATAATTTGGAAGATAATATTTACGTTTTCTTTTACATTTTACATTTTTCATTCAATTATTAGCTGCCGTTATTGGTGGAGTCACGAGCAAAAGCTATGTTCCAAAGCATATTACAACTTCATTACATTTTCTCTCTGATTCCAACTTAGCTAAATATCCCTTTTAAGTTTTAACACTTTTCTGTTTTAGTTTCTGTGAAGATTGAACTTTGAAGGAGATCAGCTATGGCTTATTATGCTGCTCTTGTTTCTCTTGTTCAGTTACTCAAGGACATAACCGATCACGATCATCCATTTTCAAACTATGTTCTTGACAAACAACAAATTCATCTCTCTCTCCATGAAAAGTTCAACAATTTGCAAGAATATTTGGAAGATTATTCATCAAAAGATCTTGCAGAAGAGTCCGCTGATACTCTGGAAAGGAGGATCAGAGATGTAGCTTATAAAACACAAGATATCATTGAACATCATATTTCAAACCAGATTCCGGCAAGAGACATTAAGGTTCCTGCACAAATTGAGTGGCCTATGCCTGATACTATTCCGGAGAAGGAATATTTACCTGAGCCAGAGAATATGCCGGAGGAGGAATATTTTCCAGACTTGGAGAAGGTGCAGGAAGAAGTTGACTCCATCGTGGAAGAGCTCTTGAAGATCAAAGAAAGCCAGACAACTCAAGAAGATTACTTGCAGCTAAGCTCTTCTATTTCTACAGATAATCTTGGAGGAGCATCAAAAGTAGAAGCACAGAGTGGTAGAAGCACTACAGTAGTATTTGATGAAGACCTCATGACAAAGATAAAAGCCCAGCTCTGTGGAGAACCATCCACACTTGAGGTCGTTTCAATTGTCGGCATGGGGGGTCTCGGTAAGACTACTTTGGCTAGAAGTATTTTTGATGATAAACTTATAGATGATCATTTTGATTGTCGTGTTTGGATTACTGTATCACAAGATTATCATTTGCAAGACATTCTTCAAGCTATTGTACACTCATTGAATACAAAAAAAGATGAATTATGGGAAGTTGGGAAGAGTGTTATAGTAGAACACATATACAAACATCTGTTTGGAAGGAGGTATCTCATCATATTAGATGATGTGTGGGATACAAAAGTTTGGAATGATATTAAAAAGATATTTCCTTGTACCTCAGATGGAAGTCGTATAATTGTAACTACTAGATTGTCTGTTGTGGCTCTTTATGCTAGCAATTCAAAATTTGTTCACCAAATGTCATTCTTAAATGAGGATCAGAGTTGGACCCTACTTGAGCAGAAGGTGTTTGCACAAGGACATTGTCCTAAAAGATTGGAGGGTATCGGAAAGTCGATTGCAAAAAATTGTCGAGGACTTCCACTTGGAATTGTAGTGATTGCAGGAGTCCTCACAAATGTCAACAAGGCACAGCATGAGTGGGAAAAGATCGCAAGAAATGTAAGTTCGACTGCCATTGATCAAAATACCGAACACTTGTCAAAGATACTATCTTTGAGTTATAATCACTTGCCTCATTATCTGAAACCATGTTTTCTATATTTGGGAGGCTTTCCGGAAGATCATGAAATTCGTATCTCCAAACTCATAAGATTATGGGTTGCAGAGGGATTTCTAAAACCTATTGAATCTAAAAGCTTAGAAGAAGTTGGAAAAGAGTATTTCAATGACCTTGTTAATAGGAATCTTGTTTTGATCACCCAAAAGAAGTTTAATGGCGAATTCAAAAGTTCCAGTATTCATGATCTCTTGAGAAATTTGTGCTTGCAAAGAGCTCATTCGGAGGATTTTCTCCTTCCATTACATCAAAGATATGATTTCGGTGGCAAACCCATATCCGGAAATGTGCCCCCTGTCTATATTAAAACGTGGGATGATCCCTTTTGCCCCATATTACTCAAAAATAATAAACCAGTAAATATCTCACATTTCTCACATGTTCGTTCTGTTTTTTTGTTTTCCCAAACTGGCAGTGATCATTACGTTTCATCAGTTGTATCCAACTATAAACTCTTGAGAATATTGGATACAGATAACCAGCTCCCCCATCCTTATGATTTAGATGAAATGTTTGCTACTAGAATTGTAAAACTATTACATTTAAGATACCTCAAACTTATGGCATATGGCTTCCACGTTTCTCCGTCCATATTCAAACTTCAGAACCTTCAAACATTCATAATTGATTTTGGAGATATATCATTACCAGTTGAGATTTGGAAGATGCCACAACTAAAGCATCTTATAGCCAAGTATGGAGTAAAATTACCCCAAATCCCTTATTGTGGAATCGGGATTATTGATGGAGTTCATCTCTCCAGAAGCCTACAAACACTCTACATGCTAAAAGACTTCATATTCACAAGTGCTACCATCGAAATGATTCGAAATCTTAAGAAATTGAAGGTTCACTATTTCATCTACAATGATTATGCCTACGAATATTGGGAGGAGTTCGGCCTCAACAATCTCGTCCATCTATGCCAGCTTGAGATACTGGAGATCAATTTTTATGGCTGTACTGTGGATTATGCAAAACCCGTAGTTAATACTGTGTTTCCATCAAATTTGATAAAGTTGTCGCTCATTGGTTGTAGACTTCATTGGAAAGACATGAGTATTGTCGGTTGCCTGCCGAATCTACAAGTACTCAAACTAAGAATGGATTCCTTTGTGGGAGAAGAATGGGAACCTGTAGAAGGGGAATTCCTCAAGCTGAAATTCCTGGTGATGGAGGATTTATGTGATCTCAGACACTGGCGAGCAGAAAATATCCACTTTCCTTGTCTTCAGAAACTTTATATCAGTTCTTGCAATGAATTAGAGGAGATTCCACTTGAAATTGGAGATATTTCAACTCTTCAGTTGATTGAGGTCAAGTATAAAAACAATTCAGCTTTGAAATCGTCGGCATTGAAAATTCAAGAAGAACAATGGGACCAAGGAAATGATGACCTTCAAGTTCGTGTCATTTACAATTAATGTTATTTGAATTAAATGCAAACTGTTATAAGCCCAAGTTCATTTTCATCTCTCTCTGCATATTGATTATTTTCATGGACTGTTAGGGGAATTCTATGGTTAGTTACCAATTGTAGGTGACTAACATTAGTTATAGCTTAAAATAATGCCATGTGTCCATATAGATATATATTACTAAAATAGTTAATCTTATCCTTTAATATTTTTAAGACTATAATTCATTATTTTTAGACAAAAATATTTTATTAAAAAATTAATTGAAAATTTACACCATATTAAGATGCTTTTTAATTAAACGTATTTACTAAAAAGTAAACTAATTATTAAGTCAACATTATTATTATGATGTGAGATAAATATAATTATATAATAATATTTTATAATAAATGCTATCAATAATAATGATAACATAAAATAAATAATAATAATAATCCATATAGAACAACATTCGTTTTTTGATTCAAATTATATAGTACATACTTTATGCATGTTAAATTTAACGACATGATTAATGATCAATTTTTCTTAATATAAAATAAATATATTATAATCTTAGATACTTTATGTTATTATTAATTTAATTAACGAAAATTGATTAACATAAAGTTATGAATATAGTTATGGACAAATTAATTTTAATTATTCAATTAGCATATAACTAAATGATATAATTTTATATTTAACTTTAAATCAATATATAATATTCACTTTATTTAATTTTTCAAGCAGGTATTTTTATGAAATATTTACATAATTTAATGAATATAAATAAATTTGTTAATTAAAATAAATAATTATGTCATGTAATTCAGATCTAATAACTGTAATATATTTTTAGAATTTTAATGGTTATATAATGTATTTTTAGGAAAAAAATATAAATTTTTTATAGAAATAACTAAATATAAGCAATATGGATGTCATTTTACTCCTTACATTATTTAGGAATAAAGAAAATTAAAAAAAAAATTACAAAAACTCACCAATTTATTGAAATTTGTCATTTTATTTTTGAGTTTAAATTTTGAAGATATAGTGTTGATGGGTGGATACTTAAAGAAAACTAAGAAAATATATTTTAATTTTAAGAAAAATTAAACGGCTAAGATTATATGTATTAGATCTAATGGTTAGAATGATGGGTGACTAATATTAGTCACCTACAATTGAGACTAATGATAGAACTCCCCAACTATGTTCTGATAAGTATATTTTGATACTGTAATCTTAAAAAAAAGGATAATTACACTTACACCCCCTCGATTTAGGGATAAATACAGCAAGGCCTCTATACTATTGAAAATTACAGATAGATCCTCTAACCCTAACGGAAACCTTAACAACTAGACCCTTAAGTCGGGGGTGTAAGTGTAATTATCCCAAGTAATTAAGCAAGTTTGTGGAATCTTGCTTTGCCAAGAAAATCGATCATGTAGCTTTAGAGCAACTTTTTATTATTATAAAGCTATACGGATTGATCAGTCTGTCGACTCGATTATAGGTAGCCAGCCTCTAAGAGTACTAATTAACTAATTATTAGCACGAGTAAAATATTTTCCATCTCCTCTTCGGCACCACAAGCATTGATGTCTTCTATTTTATTTTCAATTTTTATGGTATATGTATATGATATTCTAATCTTCAATTTAATTCTAATTGGACTTAAATAAAATTATATAAATTACTTTGGAAAGAGGAAAAGAGAGGAAGAAATTATATTTTATAAGAGAAAAAGGAAGAAATAATTAGGAAGAAAGTATTCTGGTTTTCTTTTACATTTTTTCATTTTCATTCAGTTACATTGTTCCAAAGTAAGAATTTCTTGGTCAATGATGTTTAGTCTGTCGGTGAGGATCTGATTAAAAGGAAATGCTTAAAATAAAGCTACAATGTGCACTCTGATTAAAAGGAAATGCTTAAAATAATTCTGGTCTTCATAGTTAATTGTGTAGCCAACCTGTAATACTGATTAACTAATGCAAGTGGTGAGACTAGTCTAACATTAATACCATATTTTATTACAACAACCGATGAGTTGAAATTCAACAAAATACATATGGAAAGTCCAGTCTAGCATTAATATCATGTTAAATTGTCTTGCTATGCCTTAAGCTTAGAACAAGATGATATTTCGAGAATCTCCGAGAGATCGTCGCGTCCAAGGAAGAACTGAGTTAAACCTTGTTTTTAAATAGCAAGGATCTAAGGAATATAGTAGAAAAGGATATGGGTTTGTCGATAGAAACAGCAAAAGGGCATGGCAGAGTATATTTTCATGAGGGAGAAGATGCGCTGCTCTTCTTCCTTAAATACCTAGGTTTTAGCATTGGTCCCACGTGGCACCATCTTGTGGCTGGAATTGAATGGTGGAGATATCTTGGACAGGCTTCTTTCTAATTGGGCTGGTTTCAAGAGTTTTTATAGTTGAGCCCAATTAAATATAATCAACTTTAATAAGAGATGTCCCATAAACATATAAAATTTATGTGGTCATAACATACCATAATCTTGTAAATTTCTTCTGATCTTTGTGTGTGTTGAAGGATATCAATCAACTATGGCTTATTATGCTGCTCTTCTTTCTCTTGTTCAATTACTCAAGGACATAACCAATCATGATCATCCATATTCAAACTATGTTCTCGACAAAAGGCTACTCCATCTCTCTCTCTATGAAAAACTCAACATTTTGCAAGAATTATTGGATGATTATTCACGAAAAGATCATAAAGGCGAATCAGCTGATCTTCTGGAAAGTCGAATTCGAGATGCAGCTTGTGATGCCCAGGATATCATTGAATCTCATGTTTCAGATCTGTTTTCTGAACAAATTGAAGACATGGAAGAGGTCATGATGATCAAAGACAGCGACGCAACTCGTGAAGAAGATTTGCAGAAGAAATATTATGAAGAGTTGGAGAAGGTGAAGGCAGAAGTTGATTCCATTGTGGAAGAGATGGTGAGGATCAAGATGGAAAGCCTCACAGCTCAAGAAGAAGGTTCGCATCAAAGCTCTTACATTCGTGCAAATAGTTTTGGAGGAGCACAAAAAGTAGAAGCACAGAGTCGTAGAAGTACCATGGTAGGATCTGAGGAGCAGCGTATGGCAATAAAAGAGCAGCTTTGTGGACAATCAGTCAAACTTGAGGTCATTTCAGTTGTCGGCATGGGGGGTCTCGGTAAGACCACTTTGGCTAGAAACATTTTTGATGATAAACTTATAAATGACCATTTTGATTGTCGTGTTTGGGTCACCATATCTCAAGATTATCATCTACCAAAAGTTCTTCAAGTTATCGCAAATTCCGTGAATATAACAGAGAAAGAAGGATTAGCAGAAGACATATACAAATATTTTTATGGAAGAAAATATCTCATTGTAATAGATGATATATGGGATATAAAAGTTTTGGATGATATTAAAAGGATATTTCCTGATAACTCAAACAAAAGCCGGATAATGTTAACTACAAGATTGTCTGATGTGGCTGATTATGTTGGAAATTCGATCTTTCTTCATCGAATGCAATTCTTGAATGAGGATCAAAGTTGGACCTTACTTAAGCAGAAGGTGTTTGCACAAGAACATTGTCCTGAAGAATTGGAGGCTATTGGGAAGTTGATTGCTAAAAATTGTAGAGGACTTCCACTTGGAATTGTGGTGATTGCAGGAGTTCTCTCAAATGTCAACAAGGTACAACATGATTGGGAAGAGATAGCAAGCCATGTAAGTTCAGTTGCTATTGATCAAAATGACAAGCACTTGTCAAATATACTATCTTTGAGTTATAACCACTTGCCTCATCATCTCAAACCATGTTTTTTATATTTGGGAGGTTTTCCGGAAGATCATGATATTCGTATCTCTGAACTCATTAGGTTATGGGTTGCCGAGGGTTTTCTGAGACCAATTGAATCTAAAAGCTTAGAAGAAGTGGGTGAAGAGTATCTCAAAGATCTTGCCAATAGAAATCTTGTTTTCTTCACTAAAAACAAGTTTCGTAGAAAATTCAACTATTGCAGCATTCATGATCTTGTGAGAGACTTGTGTTCACAAAGAGCTCATTACGAAAATTTTCTCCATTGCCTAGTACATGAAGATGATGTCTACCACAAATCTATAGGGAATGTACATCGTGTTTTTGCAAGTGAAAGTTCCTTATTTCTCAAATATATACCAAAACATTACTCACATATTCGTTCAGTTATTTCTTTTTCCGGGTCTGGGGATCAGTATTTTTTATCTACTATAGCTAAATGTAAACTCTTGAGAATATTGAATTCACCTATTTCTTCCATTGATGAAGATAAAATTTCCGAACTATTACATCTAAGGTATCTCACACTTAGTGAAAATGCCATCCACATTTCTCCATCTATATGCAAGCTTTGGAATCTTGAGACATTAATTGTTGAAGGAATTTCGGTATCATTACCATGTGAAATTTGGAAGATGGCACAACTAAGACATTTGATTTTGCGGTCCAATGGCGAAGATTTTGTAACATTACCCCCAATTCCTTACGGTGAAATTAATATTATTGATGGAGTTCCTCTCTTAGGGAGGCTACAGACGCTCCAGGGCTTAGATAATTTTATATTCACCCGCCATACCATTGAAATGATTCCAAGCCTTAAGAAATTGGCAGTTTACTACACCACTGATAGTTGGGAGGAGGTAGGCCTCAACAATCTCGTCCATCTACACCAACTTGAGAAACTAAAGATCTGTTTTGATATGTGTATACCTGAAATACCCGTACCTGCAGAGAACTTTGCATTTCCATCATCTTTGACAAAGTTGGCTCTATTTGGCAGTAAACTTCCTTGGAAAGAAATTAGGGTTGTGGGTTCGTTGCCCAATCTACAAGTACTCAAGCTAAGATGGGATGCATTTGTGGGAGAAGAGTGGAAACCCATAGAAGGGGAATTCCTCAAGTTGAAATTACTGCTAATGGAAAGGTTATATAATCTCAAATACTGGCGAGCAGAAAATATCCACTTTCCTTGTCTACAACAACTTCATATTGAGTATTGTTCTAAATTAGAGGAGATTCCTTCTGGAATTGGTGATATTCCAACTCTTCAATTTATTGAGGTTATAGGATGCAATTCATCTGTGGATTCATCAGCTTTGGAAATTCAAGAAGAACAAAGGGACCAAGGAAACGATGACTTCCAAGTTCGTGTGGGACCCAGGTGATTGCACTTTGCCTATGTATGCTTTTAATGTTATTTCTCGTTTTCCAAATTTAAGCGTTAGCCGTTCATTTCTCTCTCCACAAATGTGCCAATCTTTGATGTTTTACAAAATTATTTGCAAATATATATCTGCAGAAATGAGAGTCAATCATTTCTTCTAACCAGCATCACTTGATTATATGTGGAAAATAATATTATCAAAGATTTCATTGGTTTTTATTATCATTATGGGCTGTAGTACTATATACTTATTTGTTCTTCTTTCATCTCTGTTTGTCAAAGCAGAGGAGGATGAGTCAAATGCAGAAGAAAGCTGAAGCTCGAGCTAAGTAAGTACATATATTAGAAAGTATTGAATTATTTTATTTTTGTCTATATTACCAAGTATTTAATTAGTTAAAAATTAATTCTTGTTCCCCATAAGATGATTTGTTCTTGTTTCATCTCTGTTTGTCTGCTACACTTACAATTTGAAACTTTATGATATCCTTCAAGGCGGAATCCCCGGTTTTAATTTCAAACTCAGAGTAAGATGAGTCAAGTGCAGAGGAAGACGAAAGCTGACTCGAGATAAGTAAGTAACTGAAACCCGCCGACTTATGTTTTAAATATCATTCTGTAGCTCTCATGAACACATGCATTGATTTAGCTAGGGACTAATCATATTTTCTAGCTGATTTATAGCAAATTATTATGCACGTTGAAATGCTGTTTATCATAATGTGGCAGAGCAGCTTGTTTAATGTAGCCTCTTATGCTATTGATATTTTTAATTTGATAGCATGTGTATACATGTCAGACACAGTGATACGATCAATGCATGATGGGATTTTGATAAGTGTACGTGTATCATAGGAATGTGTACTTTATTTTGCACTTATAGCTTTAGTTAATTAAATCCCAGCTATTATAAGGCAGATTTCATGTTTATCTTCATGGATTAAATGTTTAAATCCACCTCCTTTTTCAGATTGATGACTAACAGTGTTCACCCAGAAGAAATTGAAGAGAAACTGAGTGGTCCTGAGAAAGATTATTTCAAGAATCATGCCGCAACTCTCATTCATACTTGTCAGAGGTTGATCTTGATTTGAAAGTTGTAATTGTAATCAACAATTTGAATTTTGTGTTCCTCTGCTTGAGATTTGGTGCAGATTACCTTTCAGATAACTTGAAATACTTTTCTTTAATTTCAGCAGTTTTTCCTAACATATTCTGTCAAATAATTTTCATTGCATCCATTAATATCATGATGCTTTTATGTTAATTTTGTGCTTCCCAATATAATTGGTCTCACGTTTAATTGTGCTTTTTTCCTCCAAAATAAAACAAAATTGCGCTTTAATTTGGAAATCTCTATCTGGTTATCCTTGTATATATGTATGCTGTCATGAAACAATAAAGTACAACTGCATATGATGTTATATTTCCTATTCAATATCTTTCATATTTGTTGTATTTCTCGTAAGGATATTATTATTGTGCCTGTTTACCACTTATTTGTCATTCATTTTAAATTTGACGTCTTTCACATAGTGATAGACTTTGTGCTGTATGAGCTTATGCAAATTCAACTATCAGAAAGATACTCTGAACTCATCTTTATTTTCTGAAAATATAGGTACTTTATTCAACTAACCGTATCACAACTGGCCAATTGACCAGCCTTACTATATTTTTGATTAAGCTACTATTTATTATTGGGCGAATTATATTTAGTACCCTTAAGGATTGCCATAATAATAAAATACCCTCTCTGTTTCCAAAAATTACAGATAAATCCCTGAGGTTTCAAACAGTTACAAATCACAAGGGGTTTTCTGTAAGATATGTATAACTTAAAGGGGGTATTTTGTCATATTTTTGTAATTGTTTGAAACCTGAGGGTTTTTTTTGTAATTTTTAAAAATAAAGGGGGGTATTTGTAATAATTGAAACTTTTGGATATTGTATGTCATCTCCCCTTATTCTTTGATCCATCATGATTCACCTAAGATAACATATTATATCAGATAATTCTCAGGGCCATTTCTATTCTTTGGATAGTTATGAAATTTGTATGCATAATATAGATCTACACTTGATTGAAAGTTATATATTCAACCGATCTTGATGAGGCCTATAATAACTGGGAGGTGTTTGGCCTCAACAACCTCGTCCACTTGCGTCAACTCGAGAAACTGAAGATCCATTTTTTTTTATCCTAGAGTGAATTGTGCAGCGCCCTTACCTGAGAACTTTGTCTTCCCATTGACTCTGATAAAGTTGTCTCTACATTGTTGCCGACTTCCTTGGAAAGACATGGAGATTGTGGGTTCATTGCCCAATCTACAGATACTCAAATTGGGATGGGATTCATTTGTGGGAGAAGAATGGAAACCTGTAGAGGGGGAGTTTTCCCGACTGAAATTCCTCGGAATGTATTCGTTAAATCATAAGTACTGGCTAGCAGAAAATACTCATTTCCCTCGTCTTGAGCAACTTAATATCGGTTTCTGCATTCAATTAGAAGAGATCCCTCCTGAAATTGGAGATATTCTAACTCTTCAAGTGATTGAGCTGAAATACTGTAATCCAACTTTGGAATCATCAGTATTGAAAATTCAAGAAGAACAAAGGGACCAAGGAAACGATGACTTTCAAGTTCGTGTAGTTCGCAGGTGATTGCACTTTTTCTCTATATTCTAGATTTAGCTTGTTTTTACCAGTTTGCTGGTCTTAATTTATTAGTGATATATAGTAATAGCTTTACTTAATGAAATGCAACCTGTTATTACACGTTCATTTCATCTCTCTCCAAGAATGGGCCAATATATCTTTGAAAATTCTTAATGTTCACAAAATTCCTATGTTTACTAAATCAGAGTCAATCTTTTTTTCCGACCACCCTCACTTGAGTAGCCTTGTTTACTATTTCTCACTTATTGTGGACTGTAGTACTACTTATTTTCTTCTTTCGCCCTGTTCGTCTGTTATACTTACAATTTGAAGTTGTATGATCTCCTTCAAGGGAGTCAAATAATGCAGAGGAAGATGAGTCAAAAGCAGAGGAAAGCTGAAGTTCGAGCTATGTAAGTAACCAGAAGAGCCAACTTATCTTTTAAATATAATTCTCTCTCATGAACACGTGCATTTAGGGGCTACCTATGTAATATCAAATTTAACAAATTATTATGTTTCATCTTAGGTATTGTCACCTGAGTATGCTCAAAGCGGACAGATTACAGAAGAAGCCAGAGTGGAAGGATGTGGTTAGATCATTAGCTACAATAGAAACACAAATCAACCTAGTAAATGAGTCGAGCTCCATGTAATTAAGCTGTCTATCTCAGGGATCGAAGCCAAATTTCATGGGGAGAAACGATAGAAGAATTTCACATGAGCAATAGGTCTTACAAGGGTCCTGTACGTATCTTGATTCTAAATTTCCTTGCCAAGCTACATGAAACAGATATTCTGAAAGTCCACAGAAAAATGATTGGTAATTGACCAAAATAAGAAATGGCAAATTGTAATTTCACCAGATAAAAGGGATCTTTTTGTAAATGAGACAAACTTGGGTGTGTGGGGGGACTTCTCAACTAATATTTGCTTGAAATCTCTCTTTTTTTTTTTTCTGGAACTTCAAATCTATATGTAATAACTGCATCCTTTCAACAAATGTGATCTTTTTCGATGATTAAAATAAGAAGTAATTAACAAACATAAATTCTCCAAGGTTTGTCCCAATTACCAAATAGACCCTTGTACCAAAATTACTATTCCACCCACTCGTGACGTTAATAAATAGAGGCTCTTTTTTTTAATTGCACAACTAACAGCTTGTGCTATTTGACGGAAGTGAACTTCAATGATTAATTGTGATTCAATAGTTATTTGATGGAAGCGAACTTCAGTGATATTAATTGTAATTTCAATAGTTAGACGGAGCTTTTTGTAATTAAAACAAATTCCAACGGCCTTTTTATTTTTGGTAATCAGTACTCCTTTGTATAAAATGATGATATCTTTGTATTTTTTTACATATATGCAGGGTTTTGAGGTTGTAATTCCAGATCAGGCAACCATGGAACATACAGTTATCCCTGCAGTTGAAGCATTAAGCAGAAAAGACTTTGAAGGAGCTCAAAATCTGTTCAGAATTGCTTTGCAAGTTCTGCTGGTAAAAGCTGTGAATAAAATCATTATAGCTTCTGATGAATTAATGGAAATTTTGCCTCAAAACGATCCTTTGAGGAGGAAATGTATCGATCCAATGGATGCTTTAGCACGTTGGACTATTAAGTATGCTCAATCACCAGAAAGATGTAAACAGAGAAATCTTTATTAGACTGTTAAAACTTAAAATTTGCCTTGTAGAATGAATGATGGAAGTGTCTATCTTTGGGTTATTTACAGTTAGCCCCCATGGAGATATATGAAATTAGAAGTGGTACACTACTTTTAGATATAATTACACTTAGGAGGCGTTTGAAAAGCCTACTTGTGACTGATTCAGGGCGGCAGTAGTGGATTCTTTTGGGTTTAATAACCTAGATGAATATTTTCAGCCTATTTGACCTAATGGCGAGGCTGGTATGGAGCCCACACTGTATTAATGTAGAGCTAATGGGTAACCATGATTGAGTCACTAAAATCGATCAAGGATTTGAAACGCCTATTTATTCTATATCGTTTTTTGTTTCGGTCAAAGCTTATACAGTATCTAAAGTTTATATATTACGTTTGGCTACATATCGTTAGATTTCGGTCCAAAAGATCGTGAAATTCCTGTTATGCCCTGAACGATCGTATTTTATATCGAAAATGTTCACAACAAAATTACAATGCACACCCATTTTTTTGGATACCAAGTAAATGGAAATCTTAGGACGTGGGATCTGAGTGTAATTTATAAAGTTCAGGCATGGCACAATTATAATTAATATCGAAAAACGGGTTACCCTTTGTAATCTTATATTCTTTGTGGGGCTAAGTGCAAATAACCCTTTATTTTATGTGAACATTCATTTTTTTTTTGTGTAAATTACTGATTCAGGTAGTACTACATTGAGGACCCTTAATCCAGTTCGGGGTTTAGTCACAGTTAAAACTTCACCCCTCCCAAAGAATATGTTTAGTGGGGATCGAACTTGAAACTCTTTCCATAATTTCAACATGTGTTGCCAATTGAGTCAACCACGTTGTTTTTTTTAAATCATGTGAAAATTCAATTTTGTTCTCTTGAAATAATGAAGAAGCCAGTGTGTGAAATAAATAAGGCCCACTTCTTTGGTTTTGCTTATCTAATTCTATTGTCACCTTTTTTAGTTTGTCCTTTTACTGTTTTTCGTTATTTACATTTTTGGCCACAACAAATTTAGCAATTGGACAATTATACCCTTAATTCATAATTATTGTAATTATTTTTCTTGATTATTTTCCCATCATGGCACCTTTAACCATGTACCAACCCTTAATTTTTGCTCAAATTAACATATTTCCGATATTAATGTAACTATAGTTATTACACTTTTTCAACTAAGAATACTTTTTTTTTTTACCTTTATCTATACGAATCTTTACTTTTAAAAGTATATTCAACATGACCACATTGTCCATAATAATTCTAATATTTTCTACCTCTTAGTAGGGGCAAATTGCCACTATGTATAAATATAGGTGCAAATTGCAATTTACCATGAAAATCTGCGGTCAGGAATCGAGGGTGCAGGGTGTTTAAGCTGCGACCCACCACACCGACCAATTACACGGCGCAGTCCTCAAGAACCCCAGAAAAGTTTTCTCATTTCCCCCAAACCTCAAACCAAACCTTTCACTCTTAGGCTGGCTTTCTGCATCATTGGGAGGTCAATCAAATATTTCAAGCCATTTTCAGTGAAAAATACTAGATTTTGCAGGACCCCTTTCGAACGAGGAAAAAATTTCTTAATTACACATAGAGAAATTCATACGTATATCGATCGATATACGTATAGAGAGAGAAACAGAGAGGGATGTCTCTAACGAGTGTGAAGATGTCGGAGGAAGTGTGGTTGACGTGTCTGACCCATGCATTGTCAACTGAGACTGAGGAGATCATGGGCCTTCTTCTTGGTGATATTCAGGTTCGTAGATTTTCTGTTTTTGTTCTTGTGTCACCATTTTTGTGGGTTTTTAGTTTTGTAGATTTTGGGATTTGTTCTAATCCAATTTCGTCATTTTGAGTGGGAGAAGATTTATTTTGGGTATTTTTTGGTGTTTTTACATAATGGGTTTCTGAGTTCTTGATTTATAGAATTGTTCATTGCTTGTTCACCATTGTCGATTATAACGCTGCCCCTGAAATTGTACGGTGATGGTTTTTTCATGATATTTATGTTTATGTTTCTGATTTCTCCTTTTTTATGAGGTTTATCCTTCTAAAGTTCGTTGGTTTAAATGGGTTTTTGTCCAAAGATTGTATTTTAGAGGAATTTTTCATGGTTCCAGTAGATGGCTTTTCAAATGTACTTGATTGACTTACTAATTTGAAGTAATGTGTGCTTGGTTGCTTTGTTAGGTCAAATATGAAGTCCAATTTAGAAAATGTGGATTCTTGCAGAAAAATTTCGATTGAGGATGAGTAATTGTTATGAAGTAAACATGCAAGATGAAAGATTTTGCTTGAGGGTTTTAGTGCGATTTCTAAATTTGGGTTTTTTCCAAGTTGTTATGTAACTCAGCCTCTGAAAATGTAGGCAGTGTGAAATTTTAATAAACTTATGAACTCACTTTATAAGTTCATGAATGTTGAAAATTTGGTCGTATCAACAATTTACTATGGAATTATAAGTTGTTAGGCGAAATTCAACATTCTTTATTTGATTATGGAGATCTAGATTGTTCCTTCTTTCCATTTTTCACTTTTTATTCGTTATTCAAGATTCATATTTTACACAGACTGGAATAAAGCTAAATTACATTTACTTTCTGGTTCAGCATTCAAAGAACGGAAATGTAACTGCATTAATCTGGGGAGCACTTCCACAGCCACGTTCTGATCGACAAAAAGATAGAGTAGAGACTAATCCTGAGCAACTAACTGCTGCATCAGTTCATGCTGAAATATCCTTTTTCCAATGCTTAATCACATTAAATTTACAGATTTTGTTGAAATATTGAGCGTAAAATTAAGTATAAAAGGAGGATACCCATTAAAAAGTAAATCTTGCAGTACTTGGCCAGCTGCGTATTAATTTGCATTCTTTTGCCAGTTTTTGTTTCTGAGATTTCAATTCCGTATCTTTTTCTCAGAGTAAATTAAATAGACTAAAATTATTGATTAAAAAAGCATAAACTATTTAATAAACTATATCTTCAAGCTTTGTCCAATTAACTGTAAAACACAGAATGACAATAGCAACAGGGACTACAACTAGAGTGATTGGCTGGTACCACTCACATCCTCACATTACAGTCCTTCCTTCTCATGTAGGTGAGTTTTAATATTTCGAAATGGTTCTTGGAAAAAAAAGACTTTATTTAGCATATAATTTTGAGTTTTTTTCTATTTAACATTATCTTCTATTGATTTAAGATGCCGTGTTTGTGGGATTTATGCAGACGTGCGAACTCAGGCAATGTATCAGCTATTGGATTCGGGTTTTATAGGGTTGATTTTCTCCTGTTTCAGTGAAGATGCTCAGAAGGTTAGTTCTAATAATATTGTCCTTGAAAAATAATATTCTTATAACTTTCTCTTTTAAGTTGATAAAATTGTTATAGGTCGGAAGAATACAAGTCATTGCATTTCAGTCTTTGGATGGGAAGCAAAATCACGTTATCAAACCCGTTGTTCTTTCCCCTGTACAAAAAAGTTCTGTTATAGATCTTGAATCATCTATGAGTTCTTCAGATCATACTATGGCTGTGTTTGGCACTTCCAAAGGAGATAATATGGAACAAGATACTGGAGATTCTGCAATGGCTTCTAAGGTATGAGTGGTCAATTACACCGTCTATTTCCATAACAATGTGTAATTTTCCAAAATTAGAAATTCCCCCATTTGATTTTGAAAAAATTGATCAAAGCTGGAAAAATTCATCAAGAAACTTGGTAATATCATAATATAACATTTGTGAATGTGCTGATTGGGGTAAGTGTAAGGTGGAGCTAAGTTACAAGGAAGTTACGTGTAATTTTGAAACCAAGAGGGATATCTGTGTAATTGCATATAGTTTCAGGGCAGGCATTGTAATAAGCTGTAATTCATTTTCCTTCGATGGATGTTTCTGTTCTTTTACTTGATTTGCTGGTTTAAATTAATTTAATTGGCTAGGGTGTTGCGGGAAAATCACCACGATTGGGAGGTTTTTTCGCAAATGCTGATGCTAAAACAGGAAATAGTTACCCCGCAAATAGCTTAAATAATGCAATTCATGATTTGGATCCAATGGATATGTCAGAAGGTATGCAAGAAGCAATGCACCTATCAAATTTAGAGATGAGGTAACCTGAGTATATTCTTTTAGTATTTTCAGATTGCAATATCGAAAAAAAGGTTCCTGTTTTAGTTTTTATCTATTTTCTCTTTGCACGAGCCGTAAAGGGGTTTTTCTCCCTTGCAGTGGGGCAGAATATGTTAGAAAAGAAATCCCTCTTCAGGTTCTGCCTTCATCATCACTTCTTAATCTCGATTCTCCTTTTTCATCCTTTACAAATCTCCAACGTGTACTATATGAAGAGGAAAGGACAGCATATAACCAAGCGATGTCACAAAATACTAGGTATAGGTGAAAATTATACGACTTGCATATTTCCATTTCCTTTTTTACTGTCTATATTTATTAAATACATGTTATTGTTTATTAACCAACCATTTTGATGCATCTTTAGGAGTGGCAAAGTTCATCCTCTTTCGTTCATCCATCATACATCCACATACAAGGCTTCCATGTGCAAAATGATGGAATATTGGTAAAAAATCAACAAATTAATTATTTTAATTAGGTTTAATTACAGCTAAACCCCCTCAAGTGCGGGTAATTACACATACATCCCCTCGTTTTAAACTTTTCTTACCGTTCAGTCCAGCCGTTAATTTTTTTTTAATGGAAATTGCTAGCATCATCTAAATTTTCGTAAGGGTTTTCTAACATCAGTTAGTTTGAGGGGGTGTACATTTAATCACCCATATTTCAAGGGGTCTAATTCTAAATCACCCTTTTTAGTTAGCTACCCTTAGCTTGGTGTTTTTAGTGACAAACTTATAATGCTATCTCAGCTTGAGTCCTGCCATGATTGCTCTTCAAGATCGCTTGAGGGAAAACGAAATTCAGGTAATAACCCTATTTTTTCTCCCCATAAACTACAACCAAAAAGCTGTTTAATTAAGTTATACATTTCTTTTTTTGGTTTTTCTTGAAACAGTTGAAACTCCTTGCTGAAGAAACCAACGTTTTGGAAACCGAGCTTTCTAGAGGAAGCCCATCAAATTCTTCTCCACGGTCTCCATCTCAAGGGGCTCGTAGTGCCTCGTTTGGCAAAGATTTGTATCCTCCAAACTTGAGCCACTTAAAAACGGTTAGTGGCAGTCGAAGCAAAAGGAGTTCTTAGTCTTGCACCAAACATGGCCTTAAGACGAAGCTTATTTTGCGTACCCTTCTAGTTTGTCTTTTTGAGTTTGTATACTTGAATCCTTGTCTCCACCCTGAAAGAAGTTGTATATGGTATTATTCGAGACATATGATAGGTTTTGGGAAAATAGTATGGTGTTTGATTAGATGGATATATCTTATATTGTTTGGCTATTCACAAACACCATATTTGTATCTGATTATTAGCTGTTTCGGAGCCCATTTTGGCTTTATTTTGAATTGTCGGTTTCATTTAGTATTTTGATTAAATTGGGATAATTATACGTATATATCTTAGGCTTTGGCTTAATTATGCAAACACACCCTGAGGTGTGGAAAATTACAAAAATATACTCGGAACTCTAATTGTTGTTACAGAATCCTTAATGAAAAATAGTATTTTCATATTATATTCTTGGTTTTTTTTGTAAGAATTAAAAATATAATGAAGTTTTATTGAACTGATGTTCTTAGAATTCGTTCTATTACTTAATGAATATAAATGAATATAATGAAAATTCTTTGATAGATATATTTTGTAATTTTTTAAAATTTGAAATATATTTGTATAATTAGATAAAATTTCATGTACTTCCACTTAAAAATATGTTGGACTACTAAAATAAGGCTGAAAGAGAGACTAAAAAACTAGGGAAAATTGCAATTCATGTCCCATTGGATATGTCGAGTTGTAATCGTGGTCCCATTATTTCAAAAATTGTAAAAAGTAGTCCTATTATATATCAAAACGTTGCAACCGTAGTCCCACCGTTAAATCTACTAACGGAAAATTATACATAACCGTTAAATCTAATTTTGGTGGAGTTTGACACGTGTAATAGAAGGAAAATCAACCTAAAAAATATTTTTGGAGAGAAAAACATAATAAAAGCTCCATTTCAAACCCTAAAAACCTCATTCCCATCTTCCTTATTTTATGTTTTCAACCAAATATTGTAATATTTAATTTTTCTAATCTGTAAGTCAGTTTTTATCTTTATTTTATTGTTGTTGAAGTTCTTTTTAATAAATGTTGTAGTGTGTAATCTACCTAATGTGTGAGTCAGTTTTTATTTTTATTTCAATAAAATGAATTTTATGCACAATAATTAACCCGTGAAATACTACCAGATGGCACAAAAAATACCAACTTTAAACCATTAAAAAACACATGGTAATTCCATTCAGTTCCAAAAAGGTCACAATTTGTGTTGCTAAATGCATAAATTATCACATCAAATAGGAATAGGGCTTACAAATTAATTTGTTTAAAACCCTTCAAAAATCACATCAATGATGCCATTTACAATCAATATCTAATAGACTGCAATTTTCCGTTAGTAGATTTAACGGTGGGGCCGAAGGTTCAACATTTTGGTAAATAATGGGACCATGCTTGCAATTTTTGAAATAATGGGACTACAGTTGCAATATTTTGGTAAATAATGGGATTGTGCTTGCAATTTTTGAAATAATGGGACCACAGTTGCAACTCAACATATTCAGTGGGACATGAAATACATTTTTCCCAAAAAACAATGTTTCAATATTACATCTAACACACTATCAGATATCTGTATAGAATATCTATCTAGTGGTTTGTATTAAAAAAATTGTATATCACTATGTTCTTGAACACATTATCAGATATCTGTATAGAATATATGTCTAGTGGTTTGTATTAAAAAAATTGTATATCACTGTGTTCTTGTCCGTAGATATACCGTAGATATACCAAAATTTATAACATTACCAAAGAAAGAACTGCACCATAACATTATTTCAATCAAAAGGGAAAATTGCATGAACAATAATTTCTCAGAACTGTTCAAGAAAAAAAACTTCAAATCCTGGGATTATTAGGGTTGCTTGTATGATAGTTAGTGTTGGCTGGATAATCAGTGTTGCTTGGATAACTTAATCCTTCCATATCATAGTTGCCTGAATTTGAGCTCCTCATCGAAGGATTAATGCATCCTGATAGGTTCGGATTCTGCCCCTGATTGTGGCCGCTCGGACTATTCATCCCGAAAGTATTCTTAACGGCGCCGGCCGCGCCTCCCATAATGTTGGCTGCTCCGGTGGCGGCTCCGCGAGCCATGCTGACGACGCCTTGCGTCGCTCCCTTTCCCACATCGGCGGCTCCTTGAGTCATGTTCTTAATTTGACTTCCAGTCTGATGTATTAACCCATTTGATTATTTAAATAGTTATAAAGTTGATATCCTATCTTCTAAAGTCTCAAGTACTAGCATATTTTTTCTCGAAAAAACAAGTAGTGGTATATAAAAGAGATAATTACATTTACACCCCTCCACTTAGGGAAAAAATACAGCAAGACCTCCTCTACTATTGGAAATTACAGAGACATCCCCTCGACTATGGCTCTGTCTAACACTTAGGTCCTGCCGTAGTCATTTTTTTTTTCAAGTAGATGCTAACATCTTATTAACTGGACAACAACTTAATCATTTCGCTTATTTCATGTATAACAAACACTATAACAAAAATATTATGGGTAATTTAGTCATTTTATAATTTTCTGTTAAAATTTAAGTTTCCATTAAAATTAGAGGATCTATCTGTAATTTCAAAAACAAAAGTTTCAAGAATATATACCTCGTGAAGGAAATTGCCTTGACCTTGATTGTGGATGGTGGCCTGGCCTTGGCTAGGAAACTCAGATGGTTGATCATCCCATTCTCTCCTCATCTAAATTTATACCCAGAAAAAAATGCAAATTGACTTTCTTACTCATTGATGAAAAATAATAATATAAGAAAGAATAAATAAAATTAATAAATCCTTGTTTATTTAATGAAAATATAAAAATAAATTACCTGGGCTTGGCCTGTGTTTGATGCAGCATTGACTGAGGTGTTGGGAAGGGGACCTTGGCCTGCCATTTTTCTTGATTCTAGAATTTCTTTTTGAGTAATCAAACTAGTATAGTTCAAGAAAATTACAAAAACTTTGAATTTTACAAGTTTTTATTGAAGATGAATTTATAGGTTTTTTAGACAGACATTTTCCCGATATGGTCTCTGCCTTGGTATGTGCATCACTTAACAAATGGTGCGTTAGCGGCAGAAATGGGCAAGAATTCTTCAACCATTTTAATTAATTAATTAATCTTTCTTCTTATTACTTTATGTTTCTACAAAGTAGTTTCTAAGAAAGACCACCTAGCTTAGAAAAAGGGTCTACTTGTTGGAAATTTCTATCTCTTCATCCAAAATTATTGTCCAATGTTTTTAAAATTAGAAGATAAATGTAGAGAAAATCATGTGTTATGTAAAAGTGACTTAGAAAAAATAGTTGTAAACTTTGTGTCATCATTTTTTAATTAGCTCACTGTCCATGGGTCAATATGCTGAAATTAAAAGTTAGATATTCCGATTTCTTTTATCTTTTTCAGCGCGCTTTCGTGACACATATTTTTGTGAAAATAGACAAGATAAGGTTTATATTTTAAAATTTTAAAAACAGAGTTTTTAGCATTTAAAAAAAAATAGAGTTTTTAGTTTAATATTTTGTTAACATAAAACCAGGGGTAAATTGGTCATTACCTAACCCAAAAAACTAAGTTGTTGTCTTTTTATTATTAATGCACTTATATACATTAAAGACTTAGTAATTAAATAAACCACTCATTCCTGTATTTAGAGTTAGTTCACATAGTAAGCTAAATGGTTGGTATGGCCAATTCAATTACCTTTATCACCACATATTTTATTTTCACTTATGTTTTAGTCTATAAACATAATGATATGAATAAGACACGATACAGAATAAGTGATATAGATTTTTTTCAATATTTTACACTAGAGAAGTGTTCGATATGATATCAAACATGACACGAAAGTGTATGATTTTTAGAAGTATCCGTCCATCGTAGGTTTTGTCACGACTCCCGGGCTCGGAGAGGAGAACCCTTTGCGGGCACGTTGGACGCTCGGGTATAAGCTTTATCCCCACTGTGTACAACCTAAAGTTTGGCTTGGGAAGCACTTGCCAAAAAGGATTAATCCATATTGATTGTACATGATAATTAACTTATAAACCCCTCATTTCCTTTTTGTTTTTCCGATGTGGGATAGTGCTCACGGCTTGCTGCACGGCGTGCAACAAGCCATGTGGTGTAGCTCTCTTGAACTCTGTGGGGTTTGATTTCTTGTAATGACAAGGATCGAATTTATAAAAGAAATATAAAAAAAGACTTTCCTCAACAAGTTATCTTGAGTTTCAATGTTAATTATATAGATAAATAGTAATAAAATTATGAATAAATAAAAAATTTAATTGTATATTATATATCGGAATCTCTGAATTTCAATTTTCAAAAATATCTTCAACTCTAGAAAAAAAAATCTAAAATCACCTCCAAATATAAGTTATTACATTGATCAAATTACTACATTTAATTTTAAGTATTAAAATACATAAATAGTTGATTAATCTTTACCAAATTTTTTATGAGTTAATTATCTTATTAAATACTTTAGAAACTTTTCTTAAAATAGTGAAACAATTATTTAATAAAAAGAAAAAAGGGGAAATAGAAAGCAAGACAATTAGCCGATTAGGGCACGTCATATTTACAGCAGGACCTTCGAAGCACAAGCCCATACAGGAGAAGGACACTTTAGTAATTTAAAGAAAAAATTAGCTATAAATAACCTCTTCTTCCTCCATAATTCATTCTTCGCCCAGCAGCACGGCAGTCGTGAAGCGCTGTAGCCCTTCTGGAGCCTTCCATTCTCCGAATCCCTGTGGAGATCGGGTCGGGTTGGGCATTAGGTACGCAGAATTCCTCGACCTTTTGTGTCTTAACCAAGGTTTGATTTACTTTACGATGTGTTTTGTTTGTTGTATGTGATTTTTTTTCGAGATTCGGATTTTCGAGAATTATGGCGGGGTTATTGTTGTTGGAGGTCGATCGCGCGGGGTTTAGGGTTAGAGATGCTTGATTTGTTGGTATGTTTATGAGTTTTCGGGAAATTAATTGATTTCTATTTCGAAATTGAACGAGGCTGCTTTTTTCTCCGTTTGTTTGTTTGTTTTTTTAAATTATAGTTGCTGATTGTTTCTTCTGTTCTTCGGTTTTTTCTTCGTGAATTTGTGGATATTTGACTGTTTGTATGGAGAACTAGGTAGGAATTTGACGGTTGACTCAGTCGTGATAGCCTTTTTCTTTTAGACGTTCTGGTTGGAGTCGTTTTAAATTGGATTAAAGTAAGTTTGCTGTGTATAAGTTAAACACTGGCTTGGCTTGTTAACTTTTAGAAATTAATCCTCAACGTTCTTTGCTTCAGCATCCAGGTTTTAATGATGCGACTCTCCTCATGGAGTTGTTTGTAAGTTAAGAATTGATGAAGTTATGCTGTAATTTGGATTTATTTTTGTGACTCGTTTCCACTTGAGCTATGTGGCCTGCGTGCTGCGAAGAGGTTCTGAATTGATTGTTTCTTGCATTAATTTAACAAAACAGATCTCAATTAAGCTTGTCACTAACATCTGATTTGGTATTTGTAAACAGTGTCAGCGTGCGATAGACAGAAGAAGACAAAGTTCTAATAACTTATTGCCTTCTCAAAAAAAATGCCAAAAGATAGAAGGGTGAATTCATCTTTTGACAGAGCCACCGTCTCTCCTTATTCTTGCAGCTCAAAGATTTCAGACCTCAACAATCCGGAAACCTCTTCACCAAATGTTGGGGATGAAAGAGAATGGGAAGAAGCACGTTGCCCTATTTGCATGGAGCACCCACACAATGCAGTCCTATTACTCTGTTCATCCCGTGACAAAGGCTGTCGTCCTTTCATCTGTGACACAAGCTATCGCCACTCAAACTGTCTCGACCAATTTCGAAAATCATCATCTCCATCAGAAGAACAAGAATCGCCTCTTCTATGCCCACTTTGTCGAGGCCTAGTAACAGGATTTGATGTTGTTCAGCCAGCTAGAAAATTCATGAATGCCAAATCAAGGAGCTGTTCTTTAGAAACTTGTAATTTTAATGGAAATTACGGGGAGTTAAGAAAACATGCAAGAACCGACCACCCTTCTGAACGTCCCTCAGAAGCGAGTCCCACAAGGCAGTCGAATTGGACTATTTTGGAACAACAAAGGGAAATTGAGGATGCACTTGCTCACCAATCAGATATTGAATATGATTGGGAAGGATGGCCGAATTGGGATGAATGGGTAGATGATGACTTGTGGAGTGATGGAAGTTTCTTTGATTTTCCGAGTGGAATGTCGGATATCGATGATGATTTGGTTGATGAAATGTTTAGTGGTCTTTCTTTGTCTTTCTTTAGTTTGTATTCCTCCCCTCACGAGGAGGAGATGATTATGATGGATTCAGGTAACTCAAGTAGTAATTTGGATCAGCGGTCTCCATTGCCAATTTTAAGATCAAGATTGAATTATCGTCATACTGAAAATGATGCAACAATATCACGGTCAAGATCGAGCTACCGCAGGGAGACTGGTTCAACCAGTTCCAGGTCAAGATCGAGTTATCACAGAGAAAACGATGCTCCTCAAAGTTCAAGAACGAGACCGAGTTATAATAGGGACTATTCCCATAGGCATAGGGATTATGCCCCCCTGCCTATTTCTCGGGGAAGATCGAGTTATAATGACCGGAGAGATGAGAGTTATAATGGCCGGAGAGATGAGCGGTCTGTGAGACGGTCTGGTTCAGGACATTTACATGGCTCTTCAAGACAGCGGCGTTCTGATTTTGGACTCCGTGAAGATTAAAGAAGTCTTATAAATTGATGAATACAATGTTGCTGCTTTGTAGTGTAGGATATGGTAGTTTTGGTTCTAGATTTTTTATTTTATTTTTTTGGACTCTGAAAGTTTCTATAATACTATTTGGTTGCACTTGTATGGTGGATTTGGTTGGGTGTCCCACCTGGGAATCTGCCGATATTGTTTAATGAATGAATGTGATTTTTCTATTCTCTTTTAGTTTTATGTTTTCCGAGGTGTCGATATTTTTCAGGCCCGCAGTCCACCCACCCTAGTAGAGTATAGGGCAAACTATGCTTCTGTTTGTCCCAGTTACGATTTATTTATATATTTTTTTTTTACTTTTAGATATTAGGAAAAATTAATTTTTTTTTTAAATCTTACAAATATCTTTGAAAAATCTTACATTTATTCCCGCAAGGGTGTAAATATAAAGTTTTAAAGTAGGGCTGGCAAAATAAGTTGAGCTCATTAAGCTCAGCCCAGCCTACTGGTTTTGGGCTGGGTTGGGTTGATATTTTTTAAGTGGGCTGGATTTAGGTGGGTTTAGGAAAATAATGGGTTTAAGATAAGCCCAAGATGGACTTTAAATAGGCTTTTAATTGGCTCATATTTTAATCATCAAATTACTATTGTACCCTTACTTAATATTTTTATAAAAATTTAAAATGTGTTTTAAGGGTAGTTTAGGTATTTTATAATGTATTGAGTAAAAAATTAATTTTATTTTTTTATCAAACCCATTAAAAACCCAACCCAATCCATTAAAAATCCGTCTACAACCCAACTCAACTAAAGCCCATATAATTGAGCTCATATTAAACCCATCTCATTTAAACCCATAACATTTTAACCCAACCCAACCCAAACCCAGCCCAATCCGCCCAATTGCCAGGCCTATTTTAAAGTTTTAGGGCATTTTTTGTAAATATTGCAAATCTCAAGGATTGGGTAATTAGCCCAACAAATATAAATAATTAGTTCATTTTAGAGAGTTTTGCTTTGAGGGAGTATTTTGCAACTTTTAAAAATAGATTTTGGACAAATACAAACAATCAACGACTTTGATTTCAAACTTTTTTTTTTGGGTCATGTTCAAACCTTTGTTAGTCAATGAGATCACTTCTCAAGTCTCAACTAATTAAGATAAATAAACAATAAGTATTATTTAATTATATATCGCTGTGTCTGAAATATATTCGAGTTGTGTCCCTGTCCGACACGCGACCTAACAGACCAAAAATTAAGAGTGTCCATGGATTAGAGGAGGTGACCATTGAGCCAAATTATTGCTTCTTTTTTCCCAATAATATGAATTTATTTATTATAAATAAAAAGGAAAAAACTCCAAAATGTGAAACTTTCTGATAACAGAAAGCTAGCTAGAGACTACTGCACTACAAAGAAAATAAGAAATAAAACATTGTACGACAATATTTTTATGTAGATAAAAGTAAACCAAAACTCATGAATCTGAATCTCCTCTTATAATCTCTCCCTTTACTGCTCGTAAGTCTTAAAGCCCCATTACTGTACTTAACCATTTGCAGACATCATCCATCTCTTTAGGCACAGTATAATGTCCAATCCTAAACAACAAGCATAAAAGCACTTTTGTAAGTTATCTAAAGTCAGATTCTTGAAATAACTTGGTAAAATCATGGAATAGAGAGAAATTTCTGTTTATTTTTGGTACCCGTCATAGGTTTTGAAGGCAAGATTTCGAAAACCGGCGAGGCTCAAAGCGTTGTAGGATCTCTCACTCTGTTGGTGAGGAACAGCTTCATCACCTGTTACATAAATTGATATGTGCTCAGTAAATTTGCTTATGTAAATCATGTAATATGAATCGCACTTGACATTACCAATATTTGGACATAGATAATAATATATATAAAATTGGGTCAATATCACAAAGTCCCTGAGATTTGCTCCTTTTACAATTTCAAAATTGAAACTTTACAATCTTACACTTACCCCCCTCAGGGGGGGTATTTGTAAGGTTTTTCAGGGGTATTATGTATATATTTTTCTATTAGCAATGGGTATTTGTAAAGTTTCAGTTAACCAGGGGGCCATTTGTAAGGTTTCGATAGTTTTTTGGATTTTTTTATCAAACATCGGGGGGTTTGTGTGATTATCCCTATAAAATTTTACTATTTGAGACATACAGAGTCCATGAGACAGCAGAATTGGAAGAGATGCAGCGCGTCTGGCAGACTCGTGTGATCCTTCGATCTTGTTCCTCAAACTTCTGCAAGTAAAAAACATTCAAGATTTTGATGAAGAAATTCATAAATTGTTTTTGGTTCTTTATTATAAACAGTGAATGCATTTACGGACTGCAGGACAGACAGGGGGCTTCTGGTGGTGTTAAAACAGCCAAATACGACGGAAGTTTTACATTAAATAATGAAACTCCAGGGGTGTTTCTGTAATTAATCTTAAAGTAGATGCAAACCTAGCTCCAGGAAGCCAACCACTTAGGCCAAGAACAGCCCTCAAATTAACAGGGTAGAAGTTGCCATTTCCATATTTTCCAGAGGCAAAACAAGTTGCAGAGTAAAGTGCAGTTGCAGCACCCATGCTAAACCCTCCAACACCAAGCTTAACTGCAATATACAATAGTAATTATTTATTTATTTTTTTTGAAAATTTAATATATTAAATATTTAATGTCACTTACTGTCAGCAGGCTCAGCTGACAACAAGTTAGCAACATGTGCTGCTGAGGCCTCTAAACCTTCAAAATCATGTGTACCATCATCAGAAAGCTCTTCCACATCAAACCCTATAATTATAATAAAAGATACATGCACAAAATAATTACTACACATGAAATAAATTAAATTAATTTATGCGGATAAATATAATATTTTTTCCTACATGTGGTGCATGCAAATCCGCCAAGTGTAGCCACGGGGCGCGTCGGAGCAGTCGGGCATATCCATTTTATCTAAAATGATAAAATTAAATTCAAGAATGAGAATAATTTGTGCTTAAATGAGGACAAAAAAAAAAAAAAAAAAAATTGAACTTGGAGAAATAAAGTGTAAATATTGATTGAAGTGATGCTCACATTTGGAAGAGGGAGATTTTCCAAGAGTTGTGACCAGCTGCAAATTAGTACATGAAAAAGATCACATCAATCAATTAAAAAGGAGAAAAAAATTTCAAACTTCTTTTCTAGTTTTGATGTGCATTATTGTGGGTTAATTTGTCTCATCATGTCAATTTCTTTAGGTAGCTAGGATCACATTAGAAGTGCATGCATGAGACTTTTCTTTTCTTCTTCCATTCGAGGGGCAAGATTGAATTCTTATGAAAAAATATAAATGGTAATCTATCATTATGTATGGGACGAAATGTCGAAATTCAATAAAGTATTATGATGATGTTTGCAAACTCTTAAAAATAAAATACTTTTTTTGATAAGTGTTTTCATTCCAGAATTTTGAGAGTACTCTTTGGAAACATTCTTTCAACTTATTTTAAATAGAAAAGTTAAAAGCTTGAAATATCGAAATATATACTTTTGACTTCAAGTTCTACTTTCTAGCTAATTTTCATAAATAAATGAAAGATGAACTTGCAAGAAAGTCTATAATATCCTTTTGAATTATTAGAAAAGTGAGATTTTACCTAGAGCCATTGTCACCAAGGTCATGAAGCCAAACAATTGTAGCTTGGTGTTTTCCTCTTGGCCTAACCACATATGTACCCCCAAATTCAAATGTCCTACTCCCTGAGAAATTTCATACAACAAAAATGGTTATATAATCCAATCGGAGACATCGATATCTGCAACGACAGAACAATAATAGCGACAACTTAAACACAATCTTCTGTAGTTATTTCAATGGTTTTCACGAAGCTTATATATAATGTAGAGAAATGTGACAAAAGGAGAGATTTTTGCAACTAACCAGAGCCCATGGATGAGTTTGAATAGCTCATTTTGTCTGTATGAGAATATGAACTTAATTCCAACTCTTTTAGTTATAAGAAGTCACTTATGATATGCTATGAAGACTACTGAAAAACCCTCCTATTTATACTCAAAAAGAGTAGGGTTGAAATTAATGGAATAGAAAATTAATGTGTGAACCAGCTGCACAATCCGTGCCTATAAGAAAAAGAGGGCATCCATGAAAAGGAGAGGCAAAGATAAGGACAAAAAGTACTTGGCAATCTTTCAGCAGCCTAAGTGCAAGAGAATAACATATAATAAGACAGCAGCATCTTTAGTGACGGAAATATTTTGTCAGTAATTAATTTCTAACAATATTTCTGTAATTTCCCATAATTTCCCTGGACCGTTGAGGTTGGAGGGCTATAGATTTACAGCTTAGAGATAAGAATCTATGCTTCTTGGCTATGGCTATAAATATATATATATATATATATATATATATAAATAAAGCTAACCCTATATAAACTTGCGTAGCATTTCAAGAATATTACTCTAAACAACTAACTGAGAATAGTTCAATTTGGGGAAAAAAATCAAACCCAATATGATCTCTCTTTAAATGATTTGTTAATGTATATTTTGTGATCATGATTGATAGATGCCTATATTCTCTTGAATTAATGTGAAGTTTAACTATCCAATAAATCGTTATCATTGTACTACAGCTAGCATTTATATATGTGTGTCTGTCCTAACTTGGAATTATGAGTATATTGTTACCAAAATTTGTGAGAACTTTTGGTCGATTCCATGCTGCTTTTTCCCATGTTTTTTTTCAATATTATACTATAAAGTGCAGCATTTTGCGGTATATAAAGACAGAGCTTCCCGTATAAATTATCATGGCCTCATATTAAATTAAATATATGTATATAGATACATACTATTTACCCCCAGGTTTGCATTTTTTATAATTCTACAATCGGAACCTTATAATCTTACACTTATCACTTGGGGAGGGGCATTTATAAAGTTTTTCAGGGGTATTATGTATATATTTTTATGTTTAAGGAGGTATTTATAAAGTTTCATTTTACTAGGAAATATTTATAAAGGTTCAAGGTTTCAATGATTTTTTAAAATTTTTAAACAAATAACTTAGTAAAAAAGATTAACTTTTTCTTAGAATATAAACTTTTACACACTTCTGTTGGTTACCTGGAGTTTAGGACCGAGAACTGGTAACTAGTGATGGGAGGTAATAGGAAAAGGGTGTGGGCTTTTTTATATTTAAACACTCTAACTTCACCTCTATATTCTTTCTTAGATTTCTCTTTAAGATATATATCTGACACGGTATCTGACACGATACAATAGAATATCGTATGATAACTCGAACTTTAGATCTATAGTTATCTAACATAGAATGAAGTTGCTAAGCTACACCACTGGTAGTGTGGTTTGCCTTTCATATTATAATTGTGGCATAAATCGACAACGAGTATCTCAATTTTCAATTAATATCAAGACTTTTAACAAGTCCTTTCTTCCCTTCTTTTAGGAAAGGCATATTTTAATTGAAATATTTAGTAAGTCAACCTCCACAAATATTACCACTCACTGCCAACATAAAGAACCCGACATTCTTTAACACTCAATATTATTATATAGTTTTAACTAAAGAAAAAACGCATATGCTGTTGCCACTAATAATTCTCTTGTTTAGTATAATAATGTCCTAATAAACGATTTTTACTCTTTTTAGTTGTTTACATTAAAAAAAAGAGAGATTTTTGTCTAATTACATAAACATATCTTAAAGTTTGAAAATTTATAGAGATATATCTTACCTCTAATACAAGTATAGAACCCATTATAAAATCATATCAGAAAAGAGTGAGTTGCTCGTTATATATAAGTTCAATATTATTCAATTTCCGTCTATCAATTTAACGAATGTAATGAAAATTCTTCGTTAGGTATATTTTTGTTTCCTAATCTCGAGATATGTTTCCCTGATTAGCCAAACCAAAATATTCGATCCAGGCACATTCTATCCGTGAGGTAGGTTAGATGAGATCAGTACCCTCGTTCTAACTTTATAT
Source organism: Verbena officinalis (assembly GCA_958496215.1). NCBI lineage: Eukaryota > Viridiplantae > Streptophyta > Magnoliopsida > Lamiales > Verbenaceae > Verbena > Verbena officinalis. The sequence continues at coordinate 9,039,550 of OY292385.1, forward strand.
AAAGTCATTTTATTTATATATACTTTTTGTACGTTTAAAACTTACCCACTTTATAATGATACTATATTCTATATTTTAGAAAAAAAAAAATATTATTGTGGTGACTATGTACTGTAACACTTAGCACTTGAAGATGCAAAAGGTTGTAAAGATATTAAATGGGGTTAAGCCGGTTAACTAGGTATCGTTTAGACTTAATTAACGGTGGAGAAAAGTTATTCCTCTACAAAAGAATTAAAATTTTCTGTATATTTAAATACATTTCTCCAAGCAATTGTCTCTCATCATATTCCTAAATCCCTAAAGAATGTTAGAACATCATGTTCTATTCCCATTATTGGTAAGATCGGAACGCAATTTTGAATCACTTTTATTTTGATTCTCTACCAACACTCCTGGCAATTTTTAACAACTTAAGCTTCTCGAAAAGCAGTAGAGTTTGCAAACACCCCGAAAGCACTTTCTACTAGAACTTTAGCTGTAGCTAGTCATCAGACTCATCACCAAGGAGCACACTGGCTTCTTTTGGTACCATAACACAAGTGGAAAAATTAGCAGAGGTTCGTGGAAGAAAGAAGTCAAATATGTGCGGTTAACAAAAGGTTAAAGTAATAATCAATGCATTTGAAACCAAGAACGATGCAGTTCCTCGTGTTTGCAAGAACAATGAATAGTGGCTAGATTAAACAAAATGTTGCCATCAATTATTTGTATCCTACAGGAGTAAGGGCAAAATCCATACTTCCAATGGATGACTGGCCCGTGCTTTAAACTCCGAAAACCATCAAAAGAAACAGGTTAAATGCTGCCAAAAGCAACCTCACAGATCCATCAAAAGGTAGGCAAAAAACAAAGTAAGCTTTTGAAACGAGAAGAATATTACAAAGCCCCCCCTCATCCTGTCACCAGATCTTATTCTTGCAGCAAAATTGCCAACTATATTTAATGGTGGTGATGGTCGTCATCATTTCCATCAGGTGATCCGCCTGGGCCCACCACCTCCAACTGTCAACCAAGAAGAGGTTGTAAGAATTTAATAGAGACATATAGCGGGCTTTTCATCTGTAAGTGAGTTTACTAGAATAACCCTATTTGTTACCAAAAAACCCTATTTATCTTTTTTTTTTTAGTGGAACTATTTATCTGAATGTACGTAAGAATCAGAAGTAGGGGTCAAAATGTGATTTACACAACAGTTACTTAAGTTCTTTTCTTATTTACTGGTACAAATTAATGTGAACATAATGTACATATAATAATAATTATTTAATTCTTACTAATAAAAGTAATTTAAAAATGCAACAAAATTATATTCTGTTTTTGTGTAACACTAGCACCGGGTGTGCCTAGTATACATAGACAGTCAAGGTAACATAACCAAACTAGAAATATCTACATGTGTGGAGGTGTGCTGAGAAGTGTGGACTTGGTGCAAGAAAACGAGTTTAGGCTCCCATAGCATGACGAGGTGCATCAGAATACACTTAATAGACTTCTCAAGCAGTCCTGATTTATGCTAAGGATTGACTTCCTAGTCTTCCAAAAGTTATCATAACCGACATTCACGAAAGAATCACCATCTTTGCTAATCTTTTACCAGCAAATATAAGGTGTCTATTACTTACCACAAAGTGCTGAGCGCATACTGGGCACTCGTAGGGCTTGCCCTTCTCTAGCCAGAACCAAACAACATCGTGCTCATCCTCTGTCAGATTTCGCGTGGAGAACAAATTATTAAACGTTAGAACGGTTAAAAAGAAAAAAATTGCAACTCTTACACATACAAAGGGAACCAGACAAAGACTTACCGCCTTCAGCACCAGGGCATCCCACAATTCTTTTGTCATAATAAGATTTGACCACAGCAGGTGCTTCCTGCAGGCAAACAAGAACAGGTGTATCGGTTCTCCAATGGATGAATTCACCGAAACGAAGGTATGTAGATAATGGTTCAATGAAAGTGCAGAAATCTAAAAGAAGATGCAATTGACACCAAATAAATACGCGGAACGAATTAGCAAAGAAATTCATGTTACATAACTGACCTTTGTTCCAAAGGGACCAATCGGGTAGTTGATTTCCAGAAGGTCCTTTCCCTAATAATAGCAATTCAAACAAATTAAAACTATCATAAAAAATATCCACTTTGATAAAACAGGAAAAGACATAGAAAATGAATAATGACAGTGAAACACTAACTCTAAGCTCTGCTTCAAGCTCCTCCCGCTCATGACCAGTAGCAATCGGCATTACATCCTCTACTCTTTTTGCAGTCACATTCCCCACTGCACACATTCATCAACCCAAAAAAGGACTTTTACCATCATTCATCAATAATATCCCCAAAAATCACTTTAGATAACCGAAAAATTAATCACTTTCACATATATCGTGAAAAAGAAAAATTAAAAAATTTAGGGCTGGCTAAGGTGTACTCACCAGATGCAGTAGCGAAATGGCGAGAGAACGCGGCAAGTGGACGGAGACTATTCGTCTGAGCAATCGAAGATCCTGCCGCGCAGCCGGCGGTCCTGGCCGCCGATCGGAGGTGAACAGAGAGTCTTCTCCACATGATTCGGATCAGAATTTGATGTCCGATTATGATTGATCAACAATTATGAGTCTCTCTCTCTCTAGAAAATTTCGTCTTTCCAGGAGAAATGGTGGAAAAACGACGAGAATGGTAGCGGAGGCGTTACGAGGATTATTTCTCTCCGTCTAGGGTCGCTTTCTCGCACTGTATACAGAATAGCAGCATTCGCCACTTGAGGAATGGGTTGACTGTTGAGATTTTACTATTTTGCCCCTCGTTAGTTCTTTTATTGGTGCGGATTTAATTTTTTTTGGAAAAATATTTTAAGATTCAATATTTTAAGAGTGCGACATGTGTTTTATTTAGTGGTCCAATTTTAAAATATTTTTTTCTTTAGAGAAGATCCTACCATCAAATTGATCGGATTTAACACTCACTTCGGATTAGCGGTTTGACGTGGTTTTTTTTTTTTTAATCAAAATATAATTCACAACTAATTACGGGAGAATAATAAAGTTTAACGTCTACTAAGTAATAATTAAGTGAAAATTTTAATTTGAAACTAATCTATAATAGATAAAAAAAATTGTATAATTTTTATAATGATCAACTTTTAAATTATAAATAGGTCAAAGTACATTTTGAATTAATATATATAATAAAATAAAAACTATTATTAAACTTAAAATAATATAAAAAACACATAATGGATTAATTAATTTAATTTTAAGTTAAGTTATCCACTTTCTAATTTTAATAAGAATAATCTTCTAAATAAAGAGGAGTATATTCTACTTCTTTTTTCTGAAGAAAGTATATTTCTATTAACTTTAATAAATAATTTTCAAAAAAAAAGAATTAATAATTTTCTACATTCCTAAAAATTGGGCCGGACGATAAATTGGAAATTTGGAATTAGCCCAAAAGGAAAAGTGTTTGGGCCCACATTGATTGAACCAATATATTTTTTTGAAAATATATAAGAATTTGCCACTAAAAATGTTACACTTGTTGTCCAATTTTCGGGTCAGCTATGGCTGCTGCTACTCTTGAGTCTTGCAGCCAGTCAGAGTCTTTCACTTACGTTATCACTCGCTGTTTTCTAGTTGCTTCCTACTTCTTCCCCCGGAGTAGTTTATGACAAGAACAAAATGAGTAATCCTCTGTTCTTGTTCTTTTTTCAATTGATTTCTGTTTCTCCATTCTTTCTTGAATAATCATTGGTTTTCTGTTTTTCTTTTTTCAAAGATTCTGGAGCTGGAAAAGTTAACAGATTGATCGCCCAATTCACTCGCCGAAGTTTTGTGAGTGAGCCTCGGGTTGCAGCCTCTGATTTCAAGGTATTGCTATTCGCTTTTGTTAATCGATTCATAATTGGCGCAATATTTGCATTTTGAGTGCTGTAAATTTTTGTAATTTTTGATGTTTTGAGCTAGTTTATGTTCAGAAATGAGAGATGTTTTGTGGAACGAAGTGATTGACATGAGTTTTCTATATACGATCAGTGGCTTATTATCTAGTGTTAGCTTAAGTTTCTATATGCGGTAGTTTATCAAGCAGTTTATGGAAGTTTATACGGCAAAAGACTCGAAGAATCAAGTAAAGCTAACTCCAGTTAAGTATTGACAGTTATATCATATACTACTTCTTGTTTGATTATTTATCAGAATTTGCAGGCTCCTCCTTTGTTGCCAAACAATGGTCAAGATGGATTTGGATCTAATGGCTCACAAATTTTCAAAGTTCTTGCACTTTTTGGTGCAGGAGCTTCCGGGCTTTTGAACTGTACAACAATAGCTTATGCTTCTGATGAGGCTGAGCATGGTTTAGAGTCTCCAAGCTATCCATGGCCTCACAAAGGCATCCTCAGTTCATACGACCATGCTTCGTAAGTAAACACTGTCATTTTTCCAGTTACTGAAAGTTATGATATAGCTCAAGTGAAGGACTTTCTTTTGATGTTAATTCTGAGTTCCTAAACTTACAATCGTAACATGATTATACTTAAAGGATAAATTACATCTAGACCCCTGAAATTTGTTTAATTACACTTAGACCCCCTGTTCTAAGTGAAATTACATCTAGACCCCCTGTACTCCGTCCTTACAAATCTTCTTTCGCAAGGGTTCCAGACGTTTTTATTTAGATTTATGGAGTAAACTTAGCCCTCTGTAGGTGAGAAGAAATTTCTGCCCTATAAGATAGTCAAAGTACAGGGGGCTCATATACAGGAGGTCTAAGTGAAATTAGATCAAATATCAGGGGGTTTAGATGTAATTCACCAAAAATTTAAACTGTAGAAGGAAATCTTACTTAAAACAATTGAATTGTATAAACAGGATACGGCGGGGTCACCAGGTTTACCAGCAAGTTTGTGCATCATGCCACTCAATGTCGCTTATTTCTTTTCGTGATCTTGTTGGTGTGGCTTACACTGAGGAAGAAACCAAAGCCATGGCAGCAGAGATTGAAGTGGTTGATGGCCCTAATGATGAGGGGGAAATGTATACTCGACCAGGAAAGCTGAGTGATCGTTTTCCTCAGCCTTATGCAAATGAACAAGCAGCAAGATTTGCAAATGGAGGGGCATATCCCCCGGATTTAAGTCTTATTACCAAGGTAAATTCTAGAATCTTTAAGATTTTCAGGTACAAGCATTTGAATCAAAGATACTTTAATTGCTAATCGGTTGTTTTCCCCCAGGCCCGTCATAATGGTCAGAATTATGTCTTTGCTCTTCTAACTGGCTATCGTGATCCTCCTGCTGGTGTCACGGTAATTTTCCTTCCGGAGCGTTATTTCTTCTGTAGAATGTAATTGGTGATACTATTAGGAGTTAATTGCAACCAATCTTGTGTTACGGATAATAAGAATAAAAAAATTAATTGTGCAATTATTAACCATATAATTAGTATTTATTTTCAATACTACGAAATAAGCTAATCTATAAAATGATCTCTAGAGTACCATAACTCATCTTAATTGTGTTCAATATTCAATTATGTCTTGTAACCTTGGATATTGCCATAGATTCGTGAAGGCCTTCACTATAACCCTTACTTCCCCGGTGGAGCAATAGCCATGCCTAAAATGCTTAACGACGGTGCAGTTGAGTACGAAGACGGTACACCAGCCACTGAAGCACAGGTGATTAATTTCGTCTTCCGAGTTCTATGTTTGTTAATTTAATTCTTTTGAAACATATATTACATCTTATTTTCCTTATGATCTCGACAGATGGGAAAAGATGTCGTGACATTTTTGACTTGGGCTGCTGAACCAGAGATGGAAGAACGAAAACTGGTAAATCGATTCATTATCTATTTACTCATTACCTTATCATATTTATTTTGAATCATCTAGTATTATTGAAATTTCTATCCACTTGTTCTTCCAGATGGGTTTTAAATGGATTTCGGTATTCCTACTTGCACTCGTTGCAGCAGGGTACCAGAGACGCTTGAAATGGTCGATTTTCAAGTCTCGCAAATTGGTTCTTGATGTCATTAATTAAACATAATATATATTTTTCTCTTGCCAAAAAAAAAATGTTTGTTGATAAAAAAGAGTGATTAATAAGCATCAGCAAGTTGTACTAGGTTGTGGGTTGTACTAAATATGCTAATCTCTATCAACATGTGCTATTACTATTGTTCTTTGAGGGAGGAATAAGTTATAGTTACATGATTGAATTACCTGTTGTGCCTACACTTTGGTCTCTGGATGATTTGTTTTCCTGTCTGTAAAGTGAGAGATGCACATGTTTAGCATCGTTTTGATCCTTAAATTCTCCAAGTAACAGGGATATTTTAGTAAGGCGAATTACATTTTACCCCCTTAGTTTTATAAAATTACAAAAAAATCCTAAAATTTTCATTTGTTACATAAAACCTCTGAGTTCACGTTTTCAGTTTCAATTTCATTATCCACGTAAATTTATGAAACTTGTAGCAAAAAAATAAATATTGGTAGGTGTCGATTAGATTTTAAACCTCATTGCCTCAACCACCGATTTTCTAAGTAACTCATGACAGTGCAAAATCAAAAACTAGCATAAAATAATTACTCAGTAACCCATTGCTCTAAGATGTTGGAAAAAAGCACTTTTTATTATAAACAAATAAACATATGAAACAAACTAAGCTAACATAAACTCATACAAACATCGAAACATTGAATTAATACCTAGTTACAAGTAGACACAACAATAAAGCAAACTCAAACCCCGTCTCTCTTGCTATCATAAGGAAAAATCACAAGAAGACAAGCTGCGTAAAAACCTTCATTAATCTAAAACCTCAAACCCGTCCAGGATAACGCACACCGACCAACCTCACGTCATCAATCACCGGTCCACACAAAGAACCCGAGTTATCACTCTTCATGTGATAAAACGTGCTCAAGAACCTGTAAAAGTATATATATATATATATATACTGTATATGCTTATCTTATAATTGAGGGTTATTTCGGTCCTTTTGTATATAAGGTATTTTGCCTTATTTGTATAAACATAACAAATTAATCAAAAAAACTCTCCTTCATTCGTCTCTTTTCTCTGCAACTTTCTGGTGTGTTGCTCTTAGATTTTTTCATGGCATCATGAGCGAACGATCCTGAAACAAACAAAATTGTTTTCTTCTTTCACAAATCGATTGAAGAAAAGAAAAATCCTCCGAAACTCTATTCAATTTCGGATCAAAACTTTTATTTCAATTTCTACAGCTTTTGAAGAAATCACATAGTCAAATCCTTAGATCTCTTCTCAAATCGAAGAAACTCTACAAAATCATGACGAAAGAAGACGAGAAATCGAGCACAAGCGGCGAAGAAAAAATCAAGATCGTGACATACGAGAATGGACATCCGCTATATCTAGCATCATCCGACACGCCTGGAATCATTCTAAACCCTAACCTGCTAGACGGTGACAACTATCATATCTGGAAAGAAGGAACACGCCTTGCTCTCGCCTCAAAACTGAAGCTAGGGTTTGTCTATGGAAAAATTCCAAGACCTAACGAAGACTCTGATGACTTTGAACAATGGTTGCGCGTCGATGCGATGGTGAAATCTTGGATCCTCAATTCGCTAAACAGAGAACTCTACAATTCCTTCCTACGAACGCCTTCCGCACAAGTACTCTGGCGCGAGCTCGAATCCAGATTTGGAACCTCTAACGGACCTCTCCTCTACGAAATACAAAGGCAAATCTCATCTATTTCACAAGGTAACAGCAGCGCTTCTCAGTACTATACTAAACTCAAAAGCCTTTGGGATGACCTTCAGGTCTTGTTTCCAACCCCTCCTTGTACTTGCGGTGCTGCAGCTACTTTTAACAATTTTATCACCTCTATTAAACTTGTTCAGTTCCTGATGGGATTAAATGAAACCTTTAATCACATCAAGGATTCTGTTCTGGTAATGGAACCCCTACCAGACGCAGACAAGGCCTACAAAATGATTCTTGTTGTTGAAAAACAACGAAATGTTCAAAACAATTTTTCTGAAACAAATGACAGTAGTGCCTTGCTTGCGAATCAAAACAAATTTAAAACTGGAAATCAAAATAAAAGAATTGAAAATTCTGGAACTCAAATTTCTGAGCAATCCAAAGTGGACAAATCAAAGATGAAGTGTCCTGCCTGTGGCTACAATGGTCATGGTGAGGACACTTGTTTCAAACTTCATGGTACCCCTGAGTGGTACACAAAGCTCCTGGCAGAAAGAAAGGCAGTCAAGAATAAAGCCCTTTCTAATATGGTGGAAACCAAGCCTAAAACCAAAGGAATGCAAGAAACATTCACATCTAATTCTGAGAACAACAGTGCAAAGATTCAGGACATGATCAAACAGGAGTTTGCCAAATTCCTCAAAGTAAAGGCCACTGAGAGCAACAACATGACATACTTTGACGAGGATTTTGCAGGTACAATGCAAAATCCCTCAGGTATCATCTTTCCTCAATCTTGTTTTAACTGCTTAGATAATATGAAAAATAATTGGTGGATAGTTGACACTGGAGCCTCATCTCATATGAGTGGCAATTTAGAACTGCTTAATAATTACAAAACTGTTATCAATGATGCTCCTGTTTACTTACCAGATGGTTCCACCAAACTTGTAAAACACATGGGAAACTGTGTTATAAATGATTTTATTACACTTCAAAATGTTTTGCACATACCAAGCTTTAAATATAATTACTTTCTGTAAGTAAATTGTGCAAAACTGGCAGATTCAAATTCATTTTTCTTCCCAACTCTTTTTACCTGCAGGACCTTCAAACTAACAAGGTCTTTGCTGAGGGAGGCTTGCTTGGAAAACTATATGTCCTGAAACCATCTGATAGGCAAACTTTACAGAATTTTGTTTTTCCTAAAACTGTTGTGAACAATTCTATAGATAATGCTAAAACTGATCCTTACAAAACTCATGATTACTTTGGTTTATGGCATAAGAGACTTGGACACATATCCCCTGGTGTTATGTCCCACTTAAAATTTTTTGGTAATAAAAACTCCATCTCACTTCCACATTGTGATATCTGCCCCCTTGCAAAGCAACACAGGCTGAAATTTCCTTTAAGTAAGACCACTACAAAACACTGTTTTGAACTGTTGCATCTTGATGTATGGGGACCATATTCACTGAAATCAACAACAGGAGCTCAGTTTTTCTTGACTGTAGTTGATGATTTCAGTAGAGGAACTTGGACTTACTTAATGAGCCACAAAAGCCAAGTTCCCAAACTTCTACAAAATATTTTCAAACTCATAGATACACAATTTCATGTAAAAGTGAAATCTGTAAGATCAGACAATGGAAGTGAATTTTTAAGCAATGAATGTCAAAATATTTTTCAAACATTGGGCATTATACATCAAAAATCCACTCCATACACACCCCAACAAAATGGGGTGGTTGAAAGGAAGCATAAGCACATCCTTGAAATAACCAGAGCTCTTCTATTTCAAGCACATCTTCCAAAATATTTTTGGGGTGAGGCTGTCCTTATGGAAACTCACATCATAAATAAACTTCCTACTCCTATCTTGAAATGGAAGAGCCCATTTGAAATTCTATACCAATGTAAACCTGATTACAGTAATATAAAGGTATTTGGATGTTTGTGTTATGCCACAAACACCATTCCTCACAAGTTAAAATTTGATCCTAGAGCCCTCAAATGTGTGTTTTTGGGTTTTTCACCAGGCCACAAGGGTTACAAAATCTTTGATCTCACAACTCATAAACTATTTACATCAAGAGATGTAATATTTCATGAGGATATTTTCCCTTATCAACTAAAACATTCTGAAAGGGATCTCTCCTCTAAATTACCATTTACTTCTAATGATTTTGTTGATGAAGAAAATGCAGGAAGAACATTGCATGTTCCACAGGGCAACAGCTCAGATTCAGAAGCTCTTGAAGAAGAACCCACTGGATCAAACCATCACAACCAACTGCAACATTCATCACAGAATCTAAGGAGAAGTGAAAGAGTCAGAACACAACCAATAAGACTGCTAGATTATGATGTTCAAATAGCCCATGCCTCATATTTTCCACCTCTTCCACAAACTAATACAAAACAGTCAGGTAGTATCTTTGCTGTCCTTACTTACCCTTACATTACAGCTCCCACCTTTTCTGCTGCATATATGACCTTCTTGGCCAATCTATGTGATGAAACTGAACCTAACTCATATCTCCAAGCCAGTTCTAATCAAAAATGGGTTGATGCTATGCATCAAGAACTTCAAGCCTTAGAAAAGAATGACACTTGGGAACTTGCTACCCTTCCTAAGGGTAAAAGAGCCATAGGATGTAAATGGGTATATCGGATAAAAAGATTGGCTGATGGCTCTGTGGACAGGTATAAGGCTAGATTAGTAGCCAAAGGCTACAATCAAATAGCTGGGATAGATTATATGGATTGCTTCTCCCCTGTTGCTAAGCTTGTGACTGTGAGAGTGTTGATTGCTCTTGCTACTCACAAGCAATGGAGCATCCACCAATTGGACATTAATAATGCTTTTCTTCATGGCACTCTTCATGAAGAAGTGTATATGACTCCCCCTGAGGGATATACAAAACATAAATCTGGTCAAGTTTGTCACTTGATCAAATCCCTATATGGTTTAAAGCAAGCATCTAGGGAATGGAATAAAACATTTACAGACAAACTAAGTGAGTGTGGATTCCAGCAGTCTGAGGCTGATCATTGCTTGTTTACAAAATCTGCTACTGATGTATTTTTGATACTTCTTGTCTATGTGGATGATGTACTTCTCACAGGAAATGATGAATCTGCTATAGCTGAAATAAAACAGTTTCTAGATGAAAAATTCACTATTAAAGATTTAGGCCTTGCTAAGTATTTTTTGGGTATTGAAATTGCTAGGTCTAGCACTGGCACATACTTGAATCAAAGAAAATATATTCTGGACATTTTAACTGATGTTGGAATGATTGGTAGTAAGCCTGCCTTGACCCCTTTACCCAAAGGACTGAAACTTAGCTTATATGATGGCAAAGCATTACCTGATCCTGAGAAGTACAGAAAACTTATTGGCAGATTATTGTATTTAAACATGACTAGGCCTGATATTTCTTTTGCTGTGCAACAATTAAGTCAGTTTATTCATAAACCTTGTGAATCACATTGGGTGGCTGCCACTCACATTTTAAGATATTTGAAATCCACTCCTTCTCTAGGTCTCTACTTCCCTGTTTCTTCTTCTTTGCAGGTTCGAGCATACTGTGATGCTGACTGGGCAACATGCCCAGATACCAGGAGATCCATCACAGGCTATTGCATATTTTTGGGAGATTCCTTGATTTCTTGGAAAGCGAAGAAGCAGGTGACAGTTTCAAAGTCAAGTGCAGAATCTGAATATAGAAGTATGGGCAGCACTGTATGCAAATTAAAATGGATTTCCTACTTGCTTCAAGACTTGAAGATTCCTCTTTCCTTACCAATTCAACTCAGATGTGACAACCAAGCTGCACTGGATATTGCTGAGAATCCAGTCTATCATGAAAGAACAAAGCACCTGGAGATTGATTGTCACATTGTCAGACAAGCTGTCCAAGCTGGGTTCATTGACACCCAGCATCTTGCCTCTAAGGAACAAATTGCAGACCTCTTCACCAAGCTTTTGGCGGCACCTCAGTTTCAATTTTTGTCGTCCAAGTTGGGATTGTTTGATCCCCACCAATCTCCACCTTGAGAGGGGGGTGTAAAAGTATATATATATATATACTGTATATGCTTATCTTATAATTGAGGGTTATTTCGGTCCTTTTGTATATAAGGTATTTTGCCTTATTTGTATAAACATAACAAATTAATCAAAAAAACTCTCCTTCATTCGTCTCTTTTCTCTGCAACTTTCTGGTGTGTTGCTCTTAGATTTTTTCAGAACCTAACCTAGTACGCCGCGAGATCGCCTTAAACCTAAACGTCGTACGCTTGAACCCTCCGCTAGCTTTCGACTCGTAACGAACTTGATGGATCACTTTTCCCATAGCTACCTCAACCATCATCGATCCTTCGCAAGAATTCTTAGCGCCACCGATCGAGAACGAAAAAGCATAGGTTTTTCCGGGCAGGGTTTTCACAGTTTGTGCTATTGCACTTTCTCTTCCGGCCACCAATTCAATTGCCCGTTTCCCCTCAGGCACACCGAAGTGGTCGGAATCTATGTACTTTACGGCTTTTAAGGATTCGATAATCCATCCGGGAAGTGGGGAGTTGTCGTCCTCGATGTTCGGAGGGATTAGGACACCCCATGATGTTTTGGGGAAGATGTAGGAACCCTCTTCAAAGTTGGCGTGTTTGAGCATGTTACCTGGATTATTTATTGGGACACATTTGTTAGGTTGAAATGGAAAGTAGAGTATTATAATGGATTAACTATTAAGGACACTCATGATTTTTTTATTTATTTTTAATTCAATCACACCATTCCACCCCTATCATTTGAAAAATTATCATATAAATATATTAATATTTCGAAAATACCCCATTTTGGGTTTTAAGTTTGAGCTTGTTCGAGGGTATTTTCAAAGATTTTACGCATTGATTGAAATTCAAATTTAGATAGCATTGTTATTGTTTAAAAAAAAACTCAAAAATATATGCAAAGTTAATGAATATAAATTTCAATATAATTTATAATTATAGTACAAAATAATGGTCAAGTAATGTTTTATTCTAATCAGCCTGATAAAGATGGTCAAATTTTTCAAATTGATCTTTAGTTTAAATTTTAATTTTAGATTAAGATAGATTAAAATTTAAATTGATTATAAATTAATCAAATACATAATTTTAGAATAATCAAATTAAAATAAATTATTAAATTATAAATATATAATCCCAGATAACGCAAGGTTAAAAACTAGTTATTATTTACCCTATGCTCACTAATTAAATTCTTTTTTTCTTATAGATAAAGGGAGGAGAATTTAACTCACCTCTTTGTCTTTTAGGATTTTCCAAAACCTTGAGAGCAACCGAATCAATAAGCGGGCCACAAGCCGGGTCCTTCTCAACACCCGGGTTATGGATCACAATCTCATTCGAATTCACCATAAATCCCCAGCAATACGAATCCCATCCATCACTGCTGTAAATTGTTTGCATGGGCAAAATTCCAGAATCCATGGATAATGTATTCGATAAAACCGAAACGTTCAATTTCTGTTCTTGTGCGCAAGTTCTTGCCGCGCTGAAGGAGACCGAGTAAAATAGTCCTTTTGTGACCATAACTTTGGTCTTGATCGAGGCTTCGTCGCCGAGGCGCACGGCGGAGGAACCCTCCGGCACCACCAGAATCATGTCGCCTTGTTTCTGGCCGGATTTGATGAACTCGACGAAGCCGGAGGTCACCCAGTTGGGAATTGCGTGTGGATCCGTCACCTTTGTGCCCTTCATTTGTGACGGTTTTGGGCCGTATTCGAAGTTGCCGTTGGGTAATAGGCCTGCGAAATTTGGGGGAAAAAAATTGCGAATTAGTTAATTTTTTTTTAAAAAAAATTGGGATTAAAATAAATTGAAATAAGCTAATAAGCTAAAAGTACTTCTCAACTTCTAATCTTTTTTTCCCTATTTTTGAAAAGTACTTTTTTATTTATATTTTCCAAAACACTCGCATTTTTTACAAATTTTAGTTTCCCATTAAGTTAGCACTTAGCACTTTAATTGACAATAATGCCACTTTGGCCTTTGCAACTGTAGCCGCCGTGCTATCACATGTTATGTGTGTGTGAACTTGTAAAGCATTTTGAAAATTTATTAATTTTATCTATATGGTTCAAGTCGGATTGAACCACTAAGTTATAAAATTCTTCTTATCAATACTAACAATTGTTTTTTCAGGGATTTGAACCCTGACACATTTGATTAAGCAGCTAGCATAACGCCGAACCCCTAAATAACTACTTGGTGCAACCTAAATTGGGAATTATTGCATTAAATTGGAAATTACTGTGAAGATCTATATAGTTCACTTACATCGGGCTAAGCTTCCCATTATAGACAGAACAATTAAGTTGTATATTATTACTTTTTTTTATTTCAACCTATTTTTCTCAAGTTTGGATACTGCAAAGATCCAATTAGACTGTATATAGTTGATATTATTATTATTCCCATATACAAACATGATACATTTAGTTAAAAAGTAAACTTGAACTCAAATCTCACCAGATGTGGGACTATACGCCTCATTTCTGTGACGTGAGATTAATATTACAATATTTAGTGCAATTCCAAACCTATGATCAATTACACAAACCCCTTCGGGTCTGCACCTTTACAGTTTCATTGTCGGAACTTTGCAGGGGTTATTTGTAAGGTTTTTCAGGAAATATTATGTATATATTTTTATGTTTCAAGGAGGTATTTGTAAGAATTCAAAATTTCGATAATTTTTTATATTTTTAAGAAAACCTCAACGGGTTTTGTGTAATTATCCCCTAAAACTATAATGTGATAGTAAACATAAGTTTATAAAATCTCCAAGTTCAACGTCAAGAACCGGACTATAGTGCTATACTATACACTCTCTTATATCTAACAAATGGTGAGGGGGATAATTGTAATTTATTCAAGCATTTGTAATGTTAAGGACTTTTAGAAAGATGATAAAACAACACATCAAATTGCATATCTGTATGTAAAAAGAGTTCTAATTATAATTGAAGAGCTTACCATCAATTGCTGAAAACGCAATGGGGAGAATTGCACAGAGTAGCAGTAATACGATCTTCATACTTTTTTCTTTTTTATATTCTCAAAGTGTTTATTGTTTTGTCCGAGTTTTCTTGTTTTAAGTTAAGAATGAGGAGGATGGGAAGGTATTTATGCGTTTCAATTATTCAATTAGGGGCATTTTTGTCATTTGCAAACCTGGCAAGATTTGCCCGTCAATGTCTTTCTTTGGCCAATCACTGTGAAATAAATATAAGGAATAATTACATTTATATTACTCGACTTGGGAAAGTTTGTATCGATCACAAGATTCACAACTATGAAACACGGATACGGATACGGCGACACGGATATAACACGATACGAATAAGATGATCCGGATTTTTTTCGATATTTTACATTAGAGAAGTGTCTGACACGGGTGTCCGACACTATATTAGACACGACACAATACAACAAAATAAGATTTTTACAAGTGTCCGTACATCATAGATTTACAACCGTAGTCATAGGGAAGAGAATATTTTGAGTTGATTGAGTTGAGAGCACAATTATTCAAGATAATAATAATAATAATAATAATAATAATAATAATAATAATAATAATAATAATAATAATTAGGGATAATTACATTTAGATCCTAAAAAAGTGTGTTAAACTACAACCTATTAGTCAAACAATTGTAATTATACTCCACATAAAATTGAATAATTACAAAAAATAAAAATTATCCATGGAACACGGTTCCTGTATCTATTAGATGATGTCATAAAAAGTGAACAATAAATACTGAAAATACTCTTAAAAATTACATATAACCACCAAAGATATTCATGATATTACAAATAATACCCAAATGAAATTTAAAGGCATGCCATGGTATCAAGAGCATTTTCGGTATTTACTGTTACTTTTTTGTGACGTCATTTAATAGATACCGGAACCCTAATCTGTGGTTGTTTTTTGTAATTATCTAATTTTATGTGAGTTATAATTGTAATTGTTTAACTAAAAGGATCCTGAGTTGTAGTTTAGGAAACTCTTTTTGGGTCAAAGTGTAATTAACTCTAATTATAATAAAGTTGTTGATGCAAATTTAAGCAACATTTAACATTAAGTTGCTTAATATACCTTTGCAATTATGATTAAGATTATCTCGGGCAGGTTCAAAGACATAGCAAGCAGCAACATTTAACATTAGGTTTCTTAATGAATTCTTTGCAGTTATGATTAAGATTATCTCGGGCAGGTTCGAAGACATAGCAAGTAGCAACATTTAATTTCAAGGTGATTAATGAATCTTTTCAACTATGATTAAGATTATCTCGGGCAGGTTCAAGGACAAAGCAACATGTAACATTAAGTTGCTTAATGATTTTTTGCAATTATGAGTTGGGAGGATCGCCCCCAATGGAGTCTCTACAGTATTCGAGTTCGGAAAAAAATTGGATGAGAAATAAATAAATGAGATAATTACACTTACACTCCATCGACTTAGGGGTAAATATAACAAGACCCCCTCTACTATTGGAAATTATAGATAGATCATCTAACTCTAACAGAAACCTAAAAAACTTAACGAAAAGTTATAAAAATACCTAAATTATCCTTGACATTTTGGTTATAGTGTTTGCTATATATAAAATGAGCGAAGTGATTAAGTTGTTGTTGAGTTAATAAAATGTTAGAATCTACTAGAAAATAAGAAAATGACTAATGGCAGGATCTAGGTGTTAGATAGATCGCCACAGTCAAGGGAGTGTCTCTGTAATTTCCAATAATAGAGAAAATTTTCCTGTATTTTTTCCTAAGTCGAGAGGTGTAAATGTAATTATCTCTAAATAAATATATCATTATAATTAGGATTATTTCGGGCAGGTTCAAAGACAAACCATTGCAACACATGGTCTTATACCGGCACCCTGTTCTACGGTCTGCAATGGGCATTTTGGTCATTTTATATTTTCTTATTTGGCATAGAAAAATTTTCAGATCCAAGGTTTGATTTATCTAATTATCTCTTTATGGTCATAATTTTCTCATCTAAGCTAGGTTTAAAAATAAAACTAGGTTTAAAAATAAAAAATAATGAGCATATGATTACATAAAAAAGTTGAGTATAGATCAGAGATTGTGATGCTTGGATACGGACATGATGATATGAATCTTTTCAACATTTATTACTAAATAAGTGTCCGATATGACGCAATACTGTACAATAATTTTTTTTAGAGTGTCCGTACATCATAAAGTATATGTCAATTATCTAAATATTTTGAGTATGAGGTATACTTATGAAAAATTGAACCATCATTAGTTTCTGATATATGTGTCAAATACAATTTTATGATATTAGGATGAGAATTATGTTTTAAAAAAATCAAACCAGCGCTAATAGAAAAAAATTTAAACTAGAGACCTCTGGTTACACTCGCGTAGAGTTGAACAAATTAGTGATATTAGATTAACATTTTTTAAGGGTGAAACTAAAATTTGTTAAATAATTGAGAAATTAAAAAGAGATGTACAAGTCATAAGGGGTAGATTGGGAGAAAAGAAACCGAAATGACTAAATTACCCTCAAGAGCTTTCTTCTGGCAATTCACATGGCTGTGATGATCATATATTAATGTTTGATTGGTTTGAAAATATAATTCACAACTAATTACGGGAGAATAATAATTAAGTGTAGTAACAGAAATAATTGTTAAACGTCTACAAAGTAATAATTAAGTGTAGCAACAGAAAATTCAAATCCATAACTTGAAACTAATCTTTTATAAAAGATAAAAAACAATTATATAATTTTTATAATGACCAACTTTTAAATTATATATAGGTCAAAGTACATTTTGAATTATTATATAATATAAATAAAAACTAATATTAAAATTAAAATATAATAATATAAATAAACACATATAGATTAATTAATTTAATTTAAAGTCAAGGTATCCTCTTTCTAATTTTAATAAAGATAATCTTCTATATAAAGATGAGTGTATGAAATACGGTGGTACGGTCATAACACGACACGGATACAATGATGTGAATTTTTTGCAATATTTTATACTAGAAAAGTATCAAATACTCGATACTGCAGAATATGATATTTACAAGTGTTCCGGCATGATAGATGATTATATTTCTATTAGCTTTTAATAAATAACTTTTGACATACCTCAAAATTGGGCCGGACTATGAATTGAATTAGCCCAAAGGAAAATGTTTGAACCAATATATATAAGAATTTGCCACTAAAAATGTTACGCTTGTGTTGTCCTGCAAATTGGAAAATTTGCGGGTCGGCTATGGTTGCTACTCTCGAATCTTGCAGCCAGTCAGAGCCCTTCTTCTCCCCTCACTCTCCTTCTTATTTTCCACTGTAATTTATGACAAGGACAAAATGAGTAATCCTCCGTTCCTGTTCTTTTCTCGATTGATTTCTGTTTTTCCATTCTTTATTGAATAATCATTGGTTTTCTGTTTGTTTTTTTACAGATTCTGGAGCTGGAAAAGCTAACAGATTGATCGCGCAATTCGCTCGCCGATGTTTTGTGAATGAGGCCCGGATTGCAGCCTCTGATTTCAAGGTATTGCTGTTCGCGTTTGTTGATCGATTCATAATTGGCGCAATATTTGCATTTTGAGTGCTGTAAATTTTTGTAATTTTTGATGTTTTGAGCTAGTTTAAGTTCAGAAATGAGAGAGATGTTTTGTGGAATGAAGTGATTGACATAAGTTTCATATGCGATAGTAGTTTATTATCCAGTGTTAGTTAAGTTTCTATAAGTACTAGTTTATCAATCGGTTTATAGAAGTTTATATGGCAAAAGACTCGAAGCATTAAGTAAATCTAACTTCAGTTAAAGTATTGACAGCTATATCATATACCATTTCGTCCACCAAAATAAGTAAGTTTTGCAAATATGATCGTTATTCTCTTCAAGAACAATTCTGTCCTGCTTTGCTTGAGTGGCAGCCTTTGCTTCATTTAGTGTGCAAAATTTGGGTGATTCTGTTAAGCGTGATGCTCTTAATAGTTTGATTGGTGTAGGTCACACTTCTTGTTTAATAATTTTAGCATAATATGCAGGCTGCTCCTTTGTGGCCAAAAAATGGTCAAGATGGATTTGGATCTGCTGGCTCACAGTTTTTCAAAGTGCTTGCACTTTTTGGCGCAGGAGCTTCAGGGCTTTTGAGCTGTTCAACAATAGCTTATGCTTCTGATGTGGCTGAGCATGGTTTAGAGTCTCCAAGGTATCCATGGCCTCGCAAAGGCATCCTCAGTTCATACGACCATGCTTCGTAAGTAAAAACATCATTTTTTCAGTTACTGAAAGTTCTGATATAGCTGAAGTGAAGGACTTTCTTTTGATGTTAATTCTGAGTTCCTAAACTTACAATCATAACCTGTTTATACTTAAAGGATGAATTACATCTAGACCTAATTACACTTAGACCCCCTGTGCTAAGTGAAATTTCACCTAGACGCCCTATACTCCGTCCTTACTAATCTTCTTTGGCAAGGGTTCCATACGTTTTTCTTTAGATTTATGGTGTAAACTTAGCCCTCTGTAGAATTTATGCACTAAGAGATAGTCAAAGTACAGGGGGTCTCATAATACGTGAGGTTTAACTGAAATTAGATCAAATATCAGGGGGTTCAGATGTAATTCACTATAAATTTAAACTGTAAAAGGAATCTCACTTTGAAGGCAATTACAAAAATTGAATTGTATAAACAAGATCCGGCCGAGTCATCAGGTTTACCAGCAAGTTTGTGCATCATGCCACTCAATGTCGCTTATTTCTTTTCGTGATCTTGTTGGTGTGGCTTACACTGAGGAAGAAACTAAAGCTATGGCAGCAGAGATCGAAGTGGTTGATGGCCCTAATGATGAAGGGGAAATGTATACTCGACCAGGAAAGCTGAGCGATCGTTTTCCTCAGCCTTGTGCAAATGAACAAGCAGCAAGATTTGCAAATGGAGGGGCATATCCCCCGGATTTAAATCTTATTACCAAGGTTTCTAAAATCTTCAAGATTTTCAGGTACAAGCATTTGAAATATATACTTTAATTGCTAATCGGTTGTTTTCCCCCAGGCCCGTCATAATGGTCAGAATTATGTCTTTACTATAATCCTTACTTTCCTAGTGGAGCCATAGCTATGCCTAAAATGCTTAACGACGGTACAGTTAAGTACAAAGACGGTACACCAGCCACTGAAGCACAGGTGATTAATTTCGTCTTCTGAGTTCTATATTTGTTAATTTAATTCTTTTGAAACATATATTACATCTTATTTTCCTTATGTTCCCGACAGATGGGAAAAGATGTTGTGACATTTTTTACTTGGGCTGCTGAACCAGAGATGGAAGAACGAAAACTGGTAACCCGTTCATTTTCTATTTACTTATCACCTTATCATATTTATTTTGAATCATCTAGTATTATTGATTCACTTGTTCTTCCAGATGGGTTTTAAATGGATTTTGGTATTCCTACTTGCACTCATCGCAGCAGGGTACCAGAGACGCTTGAAATGGTCGATTTCAAGTCTCGCAAATTGGTGCTTGATGTCAACAATTAAACATAATATATATTTTTCACTTGCAAAAAAATGTTTGTTGATAAAAAAGAGTGATTAATAAGCATCAGCAAGTTGTACTAGGTTGTGGGTTGTACTAAATATGCTAATCTGTATCAGCATGTGCTATTACTGTTGTTCTTTGAGGGAGGAATAAGCTAGAATTACAAGATTGAAATTACCTGTTGTACGTACACTTTGGTCTCTGGATGATTTGTTTTCCTCTGTAAAGTGGGAGATGCACATGTTTAGCATCTTTTTTATCCTTAAATTCTCAAGTAACAGGGATATGTTAATAAGGCGAATTACATTTACCCCCTCAGTTTTGTAAAATTACAAGAAAAAACCTAAAATTTCATTTGTTAAATCTCATTGCATCAACCACCGAATTTCTAAGTAACTCATGACGGTGCAAAATCAAAAAGTAGCATAGAATAATTACTCAGTAACCCATTGCTGTACGATGTTGGGAAAAAGCACTTTTTATTATAAACAAATAAACATATGAAACAAACTAAGCTAACATAAACTCGTACAAACATCGAAACATTGAATTAATACCTAGTTACAAGTAGACACAACAATAAAGCAAACTCAAACCCCATCTCTCTTGCTATCATAAGGAAAAATCACAAGAAGACAAGCTGCGTAAAAACCTTCATTAATCTAAAACCTCAAACCCGTCCAGGATAACGCACACCGACCAACCTCACGTCATCAATCACCGGTCCACACAACGAACCTGAGTTATCACTCTTCATGTGATAAAATGTGCTCAAGAACCTAATCCTAGTACGCCGCGAGATCGCCTTAAATCTAAACGTCGTACGTTTGAACCCTCCACTAGCTTTCGACTCGTAAGGAACTTGATGGATCACTTTTCCCGCAGCTACCTCAACCATCATCGATCCTTCGCAAGAATTCTTAGCGTCACCGATCGAGAACGAAAGAGCATAGGTTTTTCCGGGCAGTGTTTTCACAGTTTGTGCTATTGCACTTTCTCTTCCGGCCACCAATTCGATTGCCCGTTTCCCCTCGGGCACACCAAAGTGGTCAGAGTCTATGTACTTTACGGCTTTTAAGGATTCGATCATCCATCCGGGAAGTGGGGAGTTGTCGTCCTCGATGTTCGGAGGGATTAGGACACCCCATGATGTTTTGGGGAAGATATAGGGACCCTCTTCAAAGTTGGCGTTTTTCAGCATGTTACCTGGATTATTTTTTGGGACACATTTGTTAGGTTTGCACGTTGAAATGGAAAGAAGAGTACTATAACGGATAAACTATTAAGGACATGTCATTAGAAGTGAAAACGAAATGCTACTTGCAATTTCGATGATTTCGATAACGCTTTTTAACCCCTGCAACTTAATTTACTTATATAATATATATTATTAAATAAATTATATTATATTTTTTATATGATTATTAATAACATGTCAAAAATTATTAATTCAGAATTTGAAGTGTACACACCAAATTAATTCATTTTATAAAATAATCAGGAATTTTGTATATAAAAAACTCATTTTAAGTGTATAAAAATAATAATATGATATTTTTATGACAAAGTAATGATTTTATATTTATAATAGAGAGAATATAAATTTATACATATATAGAGAAGGAATATCATGACTGTTATAGAAATATTAAAATGACAATTAAAATACTAAGTTATAAAAATAATAATTAATTAAATTAATTATAGAATAATCTACATGGCAAAATGAATCAATTCTAACTTATTCCACTTCATTGCCACATAAACATGTTTCCTAAAATATTTCACTCATTCATTTTCATATATATACTACTATTTATCCCCTGCGTGGCACGGGCAAATTTATTTATAATTAATAAAATATATAAATAATTAATTAATTCATAATTTGAAACATACACTAAAATAATTCTTTTTATAAAATAATTCTGAACTATATATATGAAAAACTCATTTTATATCTATATATATATTTTATATATATATATATATATAATATTTTTTTAAACTCATGCACACAATCAATACAAAAATATTAAAATGATAATTAAAATATAAAAAAATATTTAATAAGAGGCCATATAAATAATGATTGGAATCTCTTGTATACTTGATATTATTTTTTTGTTGAATAATTTGTTATTATTTCATTATTAAGTAATAATAATATTAATTTAATTATTGAAATTTCCTTTATATTATGAAAATACTAATATTTAAATATAATAACTTAACCAATTTATTCACATTGAAATGAAATATAATTTTTCCACCGCAAAATGAAATTGAAACACATGTATATAGAGTTTTTTCTAAAGAATCAACTATTTTATTATTTCATAATATTAAGATAATAATAAAATTTAATTAAACATATATTTTAAAAAATGTATGTAATTATGTGACCCCCACAAATAATTAAAAGAAATTTTGGAAAAATAATTACATGATAGATAAAAAGAATACAAAATAAAAAAAAGTATTAATTATATAACTAAATAATCTTTTACCCAAATATTGTTAATATTTGTTGAATGGTAATTCTTCTATACTATGCTTTCATGTACAAATTGAATATTATATTTAAATTATAAATAGTTTTAAGCTCCTCTTCAATCATATGTATATCTTTTAGCACACAAATATAAAGTTCATAATGATTAGTAAAGCTTATTAAAATTTACTTAAAATTATTTCTTGATTGAAATTTTCAATAAAAATATTATATAAAATAGTTATTTAATTCTATAATTAAATAGGAGTTACAAAATTTTTAATATAAATAAATATATGGAATGCCAATTAAATATATTTGTAAGTTACAAAAATAATAATTAATGTACTTATTTATAGAAACAATTTACATGAAAAAATGGACTAATTCTAACTTATCCAACTCATTAACACATAAGAATGTTTCCTAAAACATCCCACTTAATCATTTTCATATATATATATATATATATGATATGATTCTAAAACTTATATTCTTTCGTTTCATGTCGCACATTTTATAATATAAAATGCCAAAATAATTTTGTATCTCAATTTCCATGTCATGTCCATATTTCATAGATAATTAGATATAAATATAAGGGGAAATACATGAAGTTTTGTGTATTTAGAAATTATATTTTCTCCTTATTGAAAAATTTATCATATAATTCCTAAAATTTTTAATAAATATATTAATATTCCGAAAATATACCATTTTGGATTTTAAGTTTTTTGCTGATTTATTCGATGGTATTTTCGAAAATTTTACACATTCGTTGAAATTTCAGGAACTATGTAGAAATTTCACAAATTAAATTCTACACATACCAATTACCACATTATTATTACCCTTTTCTCACTAATTAAATTCTTTTTTCTTATTAATATATATGGGAGGAAAAAAAAACTCACCTCTTTGTCTTTTAGGTTTCTCCAAAACCTTGAGCGCAACCGAATCAATAAGCGGGCCACAAGCCGGGTCTTTCTCAACACCCGGGTTATGGATCACAATCTCAATCTCATTCGAATTCGCCACAAATCCCCAGCTATATGAATCCCACCCATCGCTACTGTAAACTGTTTGCATGGGCAAAATTCCAGAATCCATGGATAATTTATTCGATAAAACCGACACGTTCAGTTTCTCTTCTTGCGCGCAAGTTCTTGCTGCGCTGAAGGAGACTGAGTAAAACAATCCTTTTGTGACCTTAACATTAGTCTTGATCGAGGCTTCATCGCCGAGGCGCACGGCGGAGGCGCCCTCCGGCACCACCAGAATCATGTCGCCTTGTTTCTGGCCGGATTTGATGAACTCGACGAAGCCGGAGGTCACCCAGTTGGGAATTGCGTGTGGATCTGTCACCTTTGTGCCCTTCATTTGTGACGGTTTTGGGCCGTATTCGAAGTTGCCGTTCGGTAATTGGCCTGTGAAATTTTGGGGAAAATGAATTGGGAATTATTTAATTTTCAAAAAAAAAAAATGAAATTTAATTGGGGAAAATGAATTTTTTTTTTTTACACAAATTGATCAATTTTTCAAGCGACTACATATAAACCAAATCAAGAACATCATAAGTATTTCTTTTTTCATTTTTAGCTTTAAAAAAAAGTGTTTTCTACTTAACTAAAATAAATTGAAATAAACTAGAAGTTAAAAGTACTTTTCAGCTTCTAAGTACTTTTTTATTTTTATTTTCTAAAATACTCTCAATTTTTATAATTTTAGTTTTCATTAAACGTTTTGAACTGTAAAAGTTTTTGCAAATACCTCATATTTACGGTGTGATTTAAATTTTAACAAAAATAAGCTTTTTATATACCAGATGAGATCTTCTTAATCTTAGGATTATATGATCAGTTCTTGGAAAAAAAAAATTAACAAAATTCTCGATGTCGAGAGAGATTTGAGGAACTATTCGTAATTATTCAAAAACTTACACCAATAAATTGGATCTACTTTACCTTATTTTTCCCATAAGTTAGCACTTTAATTATCCTATGCTTCACAATCTTTGAACAATACTAATAATTTCCATGTGAAAGAACATGAAAATAATGCCATTTTGCAACTGTAGCCGCCATGCTACCACATGTTATGTCAAGCATTTTAAGCTTTAAATAAAAGAGGGGAAATATATAGTAATTTTGAGAATTTTTTAATTAAAGCAACATGCTTTAGCAATCTTGGTAGGGTCTGCTAATTATAAACATATTCATTAATTAGAATAACACATAATAAGTTTTTCTAAATTAATGTACCAGTGATAGTGTGATAAGAGAAGAGCTTGAACTCAAATCTCACCAGATATGGGACAGTGGGACTATACGAGATTAATATTACAATATTTAGTATAATTTCAAAATGAGGATCAATTACACAAACTCCTTGAAGTTTGTTTCTTTGCAATTCCATGCATCGTCGGAACCTTGAAGGGGTTATTTGTAAGATTTTTCAGGGAGTATTAGGTATAAATTTTTATATTTCAAGGGTGGTATTTTTAAGATTTCAAGATTTCGATGGTTTTTTCGGATTTTAAAGCAAGTTTAACGTCAAGAACCGGGTTATACTATACACTATCTTATGTCTATGCAAATATTCAGGGGGATAATTGTAATTTATCTGAAGCATTTGTAATGTTAAGAACTCGGAGAAGATGATAAAACAACACATTAAATTGCATACTGAATTTTATTTAAAAGAGTTCTAATTAGAATTGAAAAGCTTACCATCAATTGCTGAAAACGCAATGGGGAGAACTGCACAGAATAGCAGCAATACGATCTTCATATTTTCTTCTCCAAAAGCGTTTATTGCTTTGTCTGTGTTTTTCTTGTTTTGAGTTATGGAGGAGGAGGAGGTATTTATGCGTTTCAATTATTCAATTATGGGCATTTTTGTCATTTTTAAAACCTGACAAGATTTGACCGTCACGGTCTTTCTTTGGCCAATCACTATGAAATAATGTAAAGAATGACTACATTTACACCCCTAATTTAGGAGAAAATACAGTAAGAAATATTTTTATATATATTTTTTGAAGTATCAATTTTATACATACCATTGTAGAGTACTTTAGCGAAACTAATTTATTAAAGTTCCTGGGGGAAAAACAACATGCACGTGCACTTCTATTAAGAAACTAGACAAAGAAAGAATAATAATGATATAACTCGTAAAAAAGTTTGCATCGATCACAAGATTCACAACCGTAGTCATAGGGAAGAGAATATTTTGAGTTGAGAGCACAATTATTAATCAAGATAATAATAATTATTATTTTTGTAAGAAATAATTACACTTAAAACTCTAAATGTGTTTGTTAAACTACCATATTCCACAACCCTCTTAATCAAATAATTACAGTTATACTCCACAAGAAATTGGATAATTACAAAAAAAACTCACGAATCAGAATTCAATATGTATTGAATAACGTCATAAAAAATGAAAAGTAAAACCCTGACTAAGAGGGATATAATGAAAACCCTCTTAGTAATTGATATCAAAACCCTTTAATTGTTTTATGACGTCATCCCATGAATATCAAAACCCTGATCCGCGAGTGTTTTTTTGTAATTATCCAATCTCTTGTGGGATATAATGAACTATAATTATTTAACTAAAAGGGTCATATGATCGAATTGTAGTTAACAAACTCCTTTTGGATCTAAGTGTATTTATAATAAAGCTGTGATGCAAATTTAAGCAACATTTAACATAAAGTTGCTTAATATATCTAGCAATTATGATTAAGATTATCTCGGGCAGGTTCAAAAAGACATAACAAGTGGCAAATTAAAATTTAACATTGGGTTGCTTAATGAATTGTTTGCAGTTATGACTAATTAGATTATCTCTGGCAGGTTCGAAGACATAGCAAGTAGCAACATTTAATTTCAAGGTGCTTAATGAATCTTTGCAACTATAATTAGGATTATCTCGGGCAGGTTCAAAGACAAAGCAACATGTAACATTAAGTTGCTTAACGAATTTTTGCAATTATGAGTCGGAAGGATTGCCTCCAATTGAATTTTTGTTCTATTCGAGTTCGGAAAAATTCGGATAAGAAATAAATAAATAAAAAATTATAATTAGGATTATTTCGGGCAGGTTCAAAGACATACCATACCAACACATGGTCTTACCGGCACCCTGTTCTTTGGTCTGCAGTGGGCATTTTGGTCATTTTACATTTTCTTATTCGGCATGGAAACAAATTCAGATCCAAAGTTCTATTTATCTCTTTATGATCATATTTCTGCCATTTAAGCTAGGTTTAAAAATAAAAAATCATGAGCATATCATATTCATTACATAAAAAAGATAGGTAAAAATGGAGTTTAGTGATGTCGAATGCGAACATGATTATATGGATTTTTTAAATATTTACTATTAATAGGTGTCCAACACGTCATGATATTGTATGGTGGTTTTTCGTTTTTTTTTTAGTGTCCGTACATTATAGATTAGGGACCGATTATCTAATTCTTGATATATATAGATTTCAAATACGATTTTATAATTTTAGGATGAAGTTTGACTGTTGCTTCGATTTACTTTTTTTAATGTGTATACTCTTCCTATCAATGACAATGGCATTTCGAAGAACTCAAACTAGAGACATGTGATTAAATTACAGAGTCGAATAATTAAGCTAAGTCAATCTCGTTAAGATAGAATTTATCAAATGAATGAGAAATTAAAAAGAGATGGATAAGTCATAAGAGGGGTAGATTGGGAGAAAAGAAACCGAAATGACAAAATTACCCTCAAGAGCTTTCTTCTGGCAATTCACATGGCTGTAATCATATATTAATGTTCGATTGGTTTTGGAAAGAGTGATATGAGTCCAAGATTTGCTCAGCAGCACCAGAAAGATTATCCTTATTCCTCATTAGTTTATAGGTATTTATTTTCTTATTTTTTTAAAAAACATGTAATTAAATATTGAGCAATTAATATCTGGGGATCTGCCATCTGAACAACTGTAGAACTATCTAAAAATTCAGACAAATTAAATAAATTAAAATTTCGGACCATTCAAGATCTGTTTCTGTTCACAGCATGTGCAGCTGAAATATACATTGATTGAATAATAATAATATTATTTATTCCAGAAATTATCGTAAAATGTCATTGATTTCATGGTTGAGCCTATGCTTTTTGTTCCTCATTTGTCGGCAATAATTCAATATATTTAATCGGATAACATGTGCAATAAGTGACTGACAAGCTAATTACTGATGAAGGTATTATGGGGAAGCTAAAGTAATTACTTTTCTTGATGATAACTAGGATATGTGCCTCTTTTATGAAAAGCTTGGATTTTAAACACGAATTAAGGTTTCTTTCTCCGGGACAATCAGTCCGAGTTCGAATTTCTCTGACCACAGTTTTTGTTGGTAGGTTATTTCGAAATTCTAAAGAGTACGCATTGATTAATAGTCTAAACAAAGTCTCGTAAATCTCTAAGAATCCATGGTATGCCCTAACATTGGAGATGACTCCTAAATTCTTACACACCCAATATGAGACAAAATATGAAAAAATATCAAAGGTGGTGCACTATATCCCTTTAAGTAAGTTCTAAAGTTCAAATTCTAACTTATGCATGAAGCAATTAGGTAGGGAGGATCGCCCAAAAAATTGGACTCTGCAGTAAATAATTTACAAATACATCTATATGAGAATTATGTTATCATTAAGATAACTATGTAATTACAATACTTAAACCTATAACGAAGAAATAAAACCCTGAGGCAGTGTGTGTTTGTTTTCAATACGACGAGGATTGTATGTGCTCTGAAACTCAAAGGTGTTCCATACGAATTCATTGAAAGTTTAAAACTTGATGAACAAGAGCTTATACGCCTATACATAAAAAGAGCGAAGTGAGTAAGTTATTGTCGAGTTAATAGAACATTAGAATCTACTTGGAAATAAGAAAATGACTAACGACAGGACCTAAGTGTTAGATAGAGCCATAGTCGAGGGGGTGTCTCTGTAATTTCCAATAGTACAGGGGGTCTAGCTGTATTTACCCTTAAGTTGAGGGGTGTAAGTATAATTATCCCTTTTTTTTTCCTTGAAAATATGTCTATTTTAAATTTCTCATAATACCTGTTTCGAGTTCAAGAATTGCCGACGTAGAAAGTAATAATAATCAAATGTTATGAGTAAAGATGGATCGTAATTTACAAACCTGTTCCGTACCACCATGATCGAGCTCTTCTGCTCTTTAGAGAAGTGTATATGAGGCCGAATGAGAATATGACGCCTAGTAAACCATTTGCAGGAGGCAATCCAATCAATCCACACAGTAAAGTCTGCAATAACATTAACATTTCCGAAATCAGTTATCTTGACAATATTGTTACAATTTGAAACACAGTTCATGACAAGATAAATTGTCTATATAAATACCATTAATCCGAGTAGAAATATGTCGTAATGATAAGCCGAAGGTTTCTTGAGATTAAACTCCTTTTGCTGCGCCAACTGTGAAGCTACGGTATGGTCGAAAAAATAAAGTCCGGCGACCATCACAGCCGGAATGAAGGCAGCAGCAATATAAACTGGTGGAACCTTTGCCATATCCTGTTATAATAATGTAGAGAAATTGGAATAAAATTTAAAAATTTAAAATGAAAATATGTGTGATAGGGACAGCCATCTAGAGGGATCCAAATGTAAATATGGCAAACCTCAGGGTGCTCAGATGTAATTATTTCTTCTGTACTTAAATCTTAGGGTGATTTCATATACATGAGGGGCTATTTGTTTTCCCTTCCCCCAGGGACGTGGATGTTATTTTCTCTATGTGTCACCGTGTGATGTTATTTCCCCTAACCCCTAAAATATAATTATTCATGTAAAAATGAACCAAATTTGTAATTGAATCTTAGGGGGTCTTCTGATGCGAGGGGCTATTTTTGTAATTCAATACATTACAGGGGTGTGGATGTAATTTTTCCAAAAAAATAATAATAAGGAAGATTTGCATCTACTATACCTCACGTTTATTGTAATTACAAGTCAGTCTCTTTAATTTAAAAAAATTACAAGATACACCCCTAAGGTTCCATTATTCATGCAAAACCTTCGTCTAAATCTGGTAATGATCACACTACTGGAAGCAGCTTTTCTCCTGCAGTCAATCGGTCTAAGAAAAAGTGCAGTTTAAGCTTATTCAATACTAGTAAAAGTCTCTCTTTGCAACGATCTTCAGCGGGGGAGGGGCTTGTAATTTCCTATGTAGTGCATGTAAATTTCCCATAATAATAATAATAATGATATGTCGAAGAAAATCGTTTTACCATAATAAAAATTTACCCGATTCCGAACGAATCCCAGCAATCCAATCTTCTTTATAACATGATAATCTTCCTGAGAAATCCTTCTTAATGCCTTTGAATGGAGCGTTCATGTTCTCCATTTCTGATTATCAAAAAGAGAAACAAAAAAAGAGCAAGAAATTGTCTTACTTTCCTAAGAAACATTGTAAAAAATCTCAATAAATAACAAGATTGATTCTATAAATGTATGATAAACACACACACTGAAGGTGGCTGGGAGAATATTTACAGGACCAAGATACCTGGAAATATGCAGTGATTTAGTGAGCAATCAATATAGAGTTGGAAAAATGTGAGACAGAAGAAATATTACAAGCCCTTTTCATTGAAAAGCCATTAATGTTTCCTCAACTGCATACCATGAAATTCATAGGATTTCTCCAAAGTCAATGGAACTTCATTTTCCAAGAGAAAGTAAAGATAAATTCAAACTGTTCAAGCATGCAGTCATTAATGGATTTAAAAATCAATCCATACTTTGACTCTAACCAAGATAAAAACAAAAATATAACCAAAAAAATGGTTTAAAATGTCGATCACCTTATGTTTATGTGAAAATGGCTTGTCAGAAAGATCAAAACTTTTCCAGCTTATTGTCTGTTTCTTCTGTTTTCCTCGCCTTATTACAAGATATATATAAATATTGGAGCAAGGATGGAGCTAAGGGGCTGGTAGTTGGTACGGGAGTACTACTAGTCTTACATCATGATAATTATACATATATCCTGATATTTGAAAGATTATAGAAACATATCTTGAATAAGAATTGCTGTTAGAGAGAATCTTAATAAAAAATAATACTTTTATATTATATTCTTGGTTGCTACTAAAAAATAAAAACAAAATTTTGGAAATCCGACTAACTACTTAACGGATGTAAAAAAATTCTTTTAATGGGGTATGTTGCATAATTAATTCAAATTTGATAATATTGAAGAAATGACGGAGCTAAGGGGTTGGTAGTTGGTACGGGATGAGTACTCCTCTTACCTCACCTGAATATAATAAAGTAATATTTTGTGTATATTTTTTATTAAATTATCTTTAAAATTTTCGCCGCTCAAAAGTCAAAATAATAATAAAAAAGGAAAATAATAACAAAACAATAACAAATTATTTAATAAAAATATCAAGTAAAATAAATAGTTCTTTTTTTCGGCCAAAAAGATAAAGAGATTCCAATCATTATTTATATGATCTATTATTAAATATTTTTTTATATTTTAATTATTATTTTAATATTTATGTAAGAATTATGATATTCTTTCTATTTATATATATGTATAAATATATATTTTCTCTATTACAAATATAAAATTAGTATTTTGTAACAAAAATATTATATTACTATTTTTATACATTTAAAATGAGTTTTTTATATACATAATTTCTGATTATTTTATAAAATGTATTACTTTTGTATGTGTGCTTCAAATTCTAAATTAATAATTTTTGATGTATTATTAATAATTATATAAAAAATATTATTCAATTTATTTAATAATAAATAGTTTGTAAATAAATTTTTCTAGTGCAACGCAGGGGATAAAAGTTTTTTAGTTAAAACAATTCCTTAAACAAATGTAGCTATTTACGTTTATGGAAGTTAGCACATCTAGCTGGAAACTTATCCTCTGATGCGATTACTCTTTAATTCTCTTACAAATATATCAACAGTTTTTTATCCAAATAATTCTCTGATTGATATTAAAGGTATAGAGATTTGATTTAATTTATAATGTTATGATTGAGAATATATATATATATATATATATATATATATATATATATGTAATCGGCACCATTTCTTAGGAGGAACTGGCACCATCTTTTGATAATATATATGTAATTTTTTTTTAAAACTTATATATAATTGTTATAATTAGTAAAATATATAGGAAGATTTTAATTAAGTAGGACTTTCAATGATCCTATAAATCCTATTCTTACTAAATCACTCAACTATAGAATTCTAGTATTATTAAATTTCTTTATTATTTATATAATTATAGATTTACATATTTGTAGGATTATTTAATAAAAATATGTATTATTAAAAGGATATTATAGTCATCACAAGAAAAATGACAAACTTAAATTATCCAAAAAAATCATACTTTTATAATAATACATAGATTATTATTTTTTTGGAAAAATGGAAAGTGAGTAAGTGAGTGAGAAGAAAAGCTAGCCGATACCGATGTGCAATTGGTTTCAAATTAGTAATTTGGAAAAAGGTATTTAGATATTACATTTTTTATTCAAATTAGTAATTAGGAAAAAGCCTTGGTCAATGATGTTTAGTCTGTCGGTGAGCAATGCAAGTTGGCAATAAAGTCTTATACAAAAGCTATGGTCCAGAGACAACGCAACTTCTCCAAGACTTGAACTTAGCTTATACTTTTTTATCACTTCACTGTGAAACATCAACGTTAAAGAAGATCGGCTATGGCTTATTATGCTGCTCTTGTTTCACTTGTTCAATTACTCAAGGAGATAACCCATCATGATCATCCATATTCAGCCTATATTGTTCTTGACAACCAGCAACTTCATCTATCTCTCTCAGGTTTCAGATCTGTTTTCTGAACAAAATGAAGACATGGAGAAGGTGAAGAAAAATGTTGGTTCCATCGTGGAAGAGCTCATGAAGATCAAAGATATCCACACAACTCGTGAAGGAAAAATGCTGAAGAATATTATGAAGAGTTGGAGAAGGTGAGCGCAGAAGTTGATTTCGTTGTGGAAGAGATGGTCAAGATGGAAAACCTCAAGACTGATCAAAAAGAAGGTTTGCAACGAAGCTCTTACAATTCTGCAGATAGTTTTGGAGGAGCACCAAAAGCAGAAGCACAAATTGGTATAAGTACCATGGTGGTGTTTGATGAAGAGTTCATGACAACAATAAAAGCCCAGCTCCGTGGAGAACCATCTACACTTTGAGGTCGTTTCAATTGTCGGCATGGGGGGTCTCGGTAAGACCTCTTTGGCTAGAAATATTTTCGATAGTAAACTCATACATGATTATTTTGATTGTCGTGCTTGGGTCACTATATCACAAGATTATTATCTGCCAAAAGTTCTTCAAGTTATCGCAAATTCCATGAATATAACAGAGAAAGAAGGATTAGCAGAAGATATACAAATATTTTTATGGAAGAAAATATCTCATTGTAATAGATGATATATGGGATATTAAAGTTTTGGATGATATTAAAAGGATATTTCCTGATAACTCAAACAAAGGCCGGATAATGTTAACTACAAGATTGTCTGATATGGCTGATTATGTTGAAAATTCGATCTTTCTTCATCGAATGCAATTCTTGAATAAGGATCAAAGTTGGACCTTACTTAAGCAGAAGGTGTTTGCACAAGAACATTGCTCTGAAAAATTAGAGGCTATTGGGAAGTTGATTGCTAAAAATTGTATAGGACTTCCACTTGGAATTGTGGTGATTGCAGGAGTTTTCTCAAATGTCAACAAGGTACCAAATGATTGGCAAAAGATAGCAAGACAAGTAAGTTCCGTTGCTATTGATCAAAATGACAAACACTTGTCAGATGTACTGTCTTTGAGTTATAATCACTTGCCTCATCATCTCAAACCATGTTTTTTATATTTGGGAGGTTTTCCGAAAGATCATGATATTCGTATCTCCCAACTCGTAAGGTTATGGGTTGCAGAGGGTTTTTTGAGACCAGTTGAATCTAAAAGCTTAGAAGAAGTGGGTGAAGAGTATCTCAAAGATCTTGCCAATAGAAATCTTGTTTTCTTCACTAAAAAGAAGTTTAATGAAAAATTCAAATATTGCAGCATTCATGATCTTGTGAGAGACTTGTGTTCACAAAGAGCTTATCACGAAAATTTTCTCCATTGCCTACAAAAAGATGATGTCTACGACGAATCCATAGGAACATACGTCGTGTTTTTGCAAGTGAAAATTCCTTATTTCTCAAATATACAACAAAACATTACTCAACTATTCGTTCAGTTATTTATTTTTCTCTATCTGGGGACCAGTTTACTTTATCAACTACAGCTAAGTGTGAACTCTTGAGAATATTGGATGCACCATATTCCTTTGCCGCACACTATGATTCACGTAATCTTGTTTCTTCCGCTGGTAAAATTTTAGATAATGTTTTCAAACTATTACATCTAAGGTACCTCAGACTTATTATATTCGACGGCACCCACATTTCTCCATCTATATGCAAGCTTTGGAATCTTCAGACATTAATTCTTAGTGGAAGTTCGTTATCATTACCATGTGAGATTTGGAAGATGCCACAACTAAGGCATTTGATTTTGGTGTTGGCGCAGCACACTTCCACCAATTCCTTACAGTGAAATTAGTATTATTGATGGAGTTCCTCTCCTAGGGAGGCTACAAACACTCCAGGGCTTACATGATTTTATATTCACCCTCCATACCATTGAAATGATTCCATGCCTTAAGAAATTGGTAGTTTACTACCATAATCGTGTAAGTTGGGAGGAGATAGGCCTCAACAATCTTGTCCATCTACACCAACTTGAGAAACTAAAGATCTCTTTTGATGTGGGAGGAATACCCTTGCCTGAGAACTTTGCATTTCCGCCATCTTTGACACAGTTGACTCTATTTGGTTGTAGACTTCCTTGGAAAGAAATGAGTGTTGTGGGTTCGTTGCCCAATCTACAAATACTCAAACTAATAGAAAATGCATTTGTGGGAGAAGAGTGGGAACCCATAGAAGGGGAGTTCGTCAAGCTGAAATTACTGCTAATGGAAAAGTTATTTGAACTCAAATACTGGCGAGTAGAAGATATCCACTTCTCTTGTCTCTAACAACTTCATATCAAGTATTGTTGGAACTTAGAGGAGATCCCTTTTGGAATCGCTGATATTCCAACTCTTCAATTTATTGAGGTTCAAGAATGCAATTCAACTGTGGGTTCATCAGCACTGAAAATTCAAGAAGACAAAATAATATATTCAATATATCCATTAAAAATTATATTTAATATTTTAATTTCTAACAAATATTTTGATATAGCAAATTCAAATGAAAATTTATCTAACTAAAGTAAGAAATTTTTTTAAATATAAGTTTAAATAAATTTTATTATTATTTTAACAATATAAAATAAATAAACAATTAATTTTCTTGAATTTTTTTTTCCAAATACATGTGTCTCATGTTCATTTTGTGGTAGAAAATTTATATTTATTTTAATGTAAATAAATTTCTTAAATTATTATATTTGAGTATTAATATTTTTCATAATATAAAAGAAATTTCAATAATGAAATGAATATTATTATGACTTAATAACGAAATAATAACAGATTATTTAATAAAAAAATAATATAAAGTATAATAAACAACTATTTTTCGACCAAAGAGACAAAGAGATTCCAATCATTATTTATATGCATGGTTTATTATTAAGTATTTTTTTAGTATTTTAATTATCATTTTAATATTTCTGTAACAGTCATGATATTCCTTCTCTATATATGTATAAATATATATTCTCTCTATAAATATATTTCTTCTCTATATATGTATAAATATAAAATCAGTACTTTGTCATAAAAATATCATATTACTATTTTTATACATTTAAAATGAGTTATTTATATACAAATTTTTTGATTATTTTATAAAATGAATTACTTTGATGTGTATACTTCAAAGTCTGAATTAATAATTTTTGACATATTATTAGTAATCATATAAAAAATATAATATAATTTATTTAATAATATATATTATATAAATAAATTATCCGTGCAACACAGGGGTTAAAAAAGCTAGTATATAGTTTTTGTAATATGACCATTATGGACTGTCGCACTATATAATGACGCTGTATGATCTCCTTCAAGGGAGTACTCATCTGAAGAGGAAGATGAGTCAAACGCGGAGGAAGATGAGTCCAACTCAGAAGAGGAAGATGAGTCAAACACGGAGGAAGATGAGTCCAACTCAGAAGAGGAAGATGAGTCCAACTCAGAAGAGGAAGATGAGTCCAACTCAGAAGAGGAAGATGAGTCCAACTCAGAAGAGGAAGATGAGTCAAATGCAGAGTTATCTTTTTCTTCATGGATTAAATGTTTAAATCCACCTCCTTTTTCAGCTTGATGGCTAACAGTGTTCTCCCAGAAGAAATTGAAGGGAAATTGAGTCGTTCAGAGAAAGAATATTTCAAGAATGATGCTGCAACTCTCAATCATACATATTGTCAGAGGTTGATCTTCATTTTGAAAGTTGTATTTGAATTTAGTGTTGCTCTAGTTGAGATTTGGTGCAGATTACTCTTTCTGATAACTTGAAATACTTTTCTTTTTAACAGTTTTTCCTAACATATTGTGATATTCAATAAAACATGAATTTGTTACTATATATTGCTAAATACTATGGGTGGTTTTAAATCAGAAGAGTTTGATTGAGTCGAATAAATGCATCCAAAATTAACCAAAATATCAACTAAAATAGACATTTTTCTTAAGTTTAGTGGCTGAAGAGTATGGACAAACTGAATTATGATGGTAGAGACGTGGAAAATATGAGAAAATAGTTTTTTGATTCTTGAAATTTATATTAAATATAATAAAAATTTATTCTTATCACCTTTCAATTTCATCTCCTCAAACTGGAGGTCAAAAAATTTGAGTAATTACACACATATCCTGATATTTGAAAAACTTTTCAAGTTATGTCTGTTCTTCTGTTTTCCTCGCCTTATAAGATATATATAGATATTGGAGCAAGGAGCTAAGGGGCTGGTAGTTGGTACGGGAGTACTACTAGTCTTACATCATGATAATTATACATATATCCTGATATTTGAAAAATTATAGAAACATATCTTGAATAAGAATTGCTGTTAGAGAGAACCTTAATAAAAAATAATATTTTTATATTATATTCTTGGTTGCTATTAAAAAATAAAAATAAAATTTTGGGAATCCCACTAACTACTTAACAGATGTAAAAAATTCTTTTAATGGAGTATGTTGCATAATTAATTCAAATTTGAAATTAATGTTTTTTTCACTCTTGTTTTTTTTTTTGGATACGACCTTTAGACTCAAAAAACACAAAAGATTTAATAAGCCAGACTAAAATGAACAATTTAGATGCTTCGGGAAATTTTAATAAACTTCTACTAATCAATTTTAATAAACTTCTACTAATCAATTATTGTATTAATCAAACGTTTATTAAGGAATGCACTCTGCAGACTGCACCGTCCTTTAATTGTATAGCTGAAAATATATATTTTTTCTTCTGTCGACCACCCACAAAAAAATTAAAAATAATAGAAATTGAATTTGGAAAAAAATATATTATTATTGAAAACTCAAGAAAGAGTCGCCACTTAGAATCATAATTCACTGTAGCCCTGTAGCTAGCAGGATCTTGATATGATCTTTACACAGAGTAAAATTAACTTGAGAAACATAAAAGGCATAATTAACTTAAGAAACATAAAAGGCATGTCCAAGTTGGAAGACATCACTAATGCAAAAACAAAAACATATAATCCACCACCACAAGCCCATTAATATAGATCAGTACCATTAACCCTCCATGGGAATGAACCCTCCATGGGAACGGATATAGGCCAATGTGGAATCACAAACACATGGGATCCCTTCCAATAAATAAGGGCGGACTCCTTGAAAATAAGTCCATCTTCACCATCCGTAATAAAGTCATCTTCAACTCGTAGTTTTCTTGTCTTTATATTGTATGATACCGGACCACAAGAACACAATAAATACACAATATCAGAATCAAATGGATGGCAACATATTGGATCCATTACAAATCTTGGGCCGGGGAAATTTGCATCGAATTGAATATCTTCATGGCTTACATTATGTTGTAGACACCAATCTCCAGAACTATAGTCATTTAGTGACCAAACTCTGAAACTCAGGAACACATTTTCACATATTTTCCTATTAGACAATTCAAAGTATCTCAACTTCCCTTTATATGCAACACACAAACTACGGAGTAGAAACTCTTTAGTATCACCAGGCAAGGCAATAATGCGCATTTGCTTAGGCTTTTTGTAAGGGTCATATGCAATTATACAATGTCCCTTAGTTATCCAATGCAGAACTCCATTAAGATCAGTAGCCGCCTTTTCTATAACAAGTGGACATATGTCACAAGGAACAGTAAAATCCTTCCATTCACCAATATTAGAAACAAAAACTTGAAATTTTATGCTATTACTCCCTTCAATGGGTGGCTCAATTAGCACCACTCTAAAACTTTTGAGAGTGTAATTTTCAACACAAGTAAGAAAACCCCAACGCCATAAAGTGAACTTACAAGAGAGTTTTGGAAGGTAGACACGATGGCTAGTGAGAGGATTGCATATGCAAAGATTGGGCTCGATCCTATTTTGAGCATCATACAAAACTAGCCCATTGCTAACTGCAAGAACCAAAGACTCGTAATCACCCTTACGTACGACAACTACACCAAGACTTGGCTTCAGATATAAATTCTCTAGCATCCCATACTCCATTAATTGTGAACATTTGGAATCTTTTCGCCTGGGAAAGGAATATTTTTCCCTGAGAAGGCAAAAAGTAGTCCAAGGCTGGGACAACAATGAGGCTCGAGAAACATAGGCATGAACAAAATAAGGCTTTGAAATTACGGAGATCCATTGCTTGGAAACAAGTTTAAACCGAAAAACAGACTTCACCGGTAGTCTAATGAGAAACTCTAATAATAGCCACTCAGGGAAATCGCCATCTTCAATCCAACTCAAAGATGAACACATTGAAAGTTCGGGTTTCATAAGTTTCACCTCATTCACTTTTCTTCTCTTTGAACTAACCTCAGATCCTTCGGCTAGCATTTCAAGTTTCTGAGAATGACTAATTTGGCTTGATTCTACATAGCAAATAAAAGAGAAATATTCACATAAACACCTTGGGAAAAATTATAAGCAAACTTGTATTCTGAAGACTTAATATAAGAGTTAATTTTTTATAGTTATAAATAAAAACTGTTAATTTCTTTAAATTGAAGATATCGATTGATTTGTTGAATTCTCAAGATAAAAGATTGTAAAATGTTCAGATAACATGTAGAAAATTTGAATTAGTGACACAAATCAATTTGAAGAAAACCTTGATTTAGTCACATAAATCAACTTTCTTATCACTGAGAGAAATCTTTATAAATTTAAAGATTTAACAGAGAAGAAGCAGAAACTTCAAATTGATTGCATATTCGCACGTACGTATACCTGACGCACTGTGATATGGATCCCGCGACAATTGCTTCCGTTCTTTCAATAGAGAGGGTCTACGTCTACGACGAGGTTATGGATAACCCCAGCAAACAAAATCTTTCATCTAAATCTCCCACCAATCCTTTAGTTCCTTACTCTACAAGAAATAGAAGAAATTTCAGAAGAAAAAGCTTGTACCTGTTACGGAATCTGAAGGTTGAGAGCCGCTTCTTCCTCCATCAATTTTTTCCTCTTTTACTTTCAGGCTAGGGTTAGCATTTATGTATTTATTTATTACTTTAATTAATTGAGATTCAAATAGTTGGGCTTCAAATATATGGGCATTCTGGATATATTAAAAACTTAAATTATTTATAATTTACTTTTACTAAGTAAATGATTTATTTATAACGCACTTATTCTTTATATATATATATATAGAGATATATATATATATATATATTATTTTTAAATTCACGTACACAATTCAACCCTTATTATAAAGACGAACCCAGTGTTCCATATTAAAAGTAATATCGGGTAGTTATTGGGGCAAACCCCAATGGTTTTTTGTGAAGAAGAAAGGCTATTGGGCGAAATAAATACAGGTCCAAATCATTAGTCAACTGACGGAATGACAGATATTAATAGAATTTAAAAACTGAATGACACAATGTGATAGCTTTAAATTTATAGGGATAAAATTCAATAATGTTCTATAATTTAGGGATGAAAAATGAAATTATCCCATTATTTATTTACCAGTCATTCCTTATGAGTTATGACCTTAATAGCAACCAAAAACAATTAGCTCTGTCAATGGGTGGGTATTTACCCACTCAAGACCCATACCCAATTATACTCAATCAAAAAATATCCATGTCCAAACCTAACCCAAAATAATTGGGTATAAAATTAGACCCAAACTTTAAATTCAATAGGTCTACATTAACTTTGGGTAGGTTTGGGCATTGCCCAAATTTTTTCGGTCTTATTGGGTGTATGCAATTATGCCTTAGACCTGACCCATTTTACTTTCATTTTATTCTTTTTCTTAGGTTACAATATCCTGATTACTATAATCCTAAATTCTATGTAATCCAATTTCAAGGTCATGTAGTTTTACTTAGAGATTTTTTGTTGAAAGAATCAGTTGCTTAGTTTAAATGGTCAGATGACTCAGATCTTTTGTCAAATAGTTTTTCTTTTTCTTTTTTTTTTTTTTTGATAATTTTTTATTTTTTATTATTAAATATGAACTACTTATTAATCAAAAATTTTAAAAAAATTGAAAATAATAGGAAAGAGAAACCGAAATAAAAATCAAAATACTAACATAATACCAACCTGTTTCCACATCGCAAATGGCCTAATCCTATGTATTTGCAGTATTTTATTCTAATTTTATGTTATTATATTTTAATAGAAATTGAATTAGATTAGTAATATAAAAAATGTGCATATTAAAAGATAAATTTTGACTAACAGTATTTTGATAGGAGTATATATTATATATAATATGACTAATAATAATAAGAAAATATATAACTTAAGTAAAATTTTAATTTCTGTAAAAACCGGTAACTGAAACCAAACCGAAAATTTCAAAGGCGAGACTTTAATTTACTAAGATGATGTTTTAGTAATTTAATCAATATTTTTGTTTTAACCAAAAAAATCAATACTTTTGTTATTATATATATGTTTCTTTTTTTAATGAGAAATTATTTAATCAATATATTATTGGTAGGCCAATTTGAGTCTAATAAATTCAAATTTCGACTCGAAGTAGAAACCCGTAAATGAGAATACATAGTATCTTTGTAAATTAGAGTGGACAATCAAAGAAAATGAAAAATGAATTGTCCTTGCAGTCGGAGTTGCAAAGTGAGAGTTTGGACGCTTGGGTCTATATTTGGGTCTTGGGTATTGGGTATTAATTGGGTCTGGGTAAGACCTGGACCCATAAAAAATATAATATTATGTCTAAGTCTGGGTCTTAATTTAAATATTGGGTATGGGCACTAATGCACGGACACGGCAAAAAATGTGTTTGTTCATGTCCGACACGTGTCGGACACGGACACGGCCCCGACACGTGTCGGACACGGCAAAAAGTATCCAAAAATAAAAAAAATAAAAAATAATTTGGGAACGGTGTCGGACACGGCTGGGGGAGTGTCCGACACAGCTAGGACACGGCTAAGAGAAGTCTACGACACGGTAAACTCAATTTTTTTTTATTTTTTAATTTAAAAGAGTCAAAATTTATTTGAGAAAAAATAAAAAATTATAAATAAATGAACGGTGTATTAAATTAATTTAAATTTATTTTTTCATCATTTTTATTTGATTCTCACAATATTATAATTTACAAATTATAATGTTATTTTAACATAATTATCAATTCGTATATTTAAATTTTACTAATAATTATATTATTCTGTGATAAATTTATTTTTTAATTAATATTTGTATATATATTATATATGAACATTTATATATTTATTAAAATTTATATTAGTCAGCCATGTCGTATCCTAAAATTTTTAAAAAATACGTGTCGCCGTGTCCGTATCGTGTTGTGTCCGTGTCCGTGCAACATAGGTCCTCATCTACTCGACGAGTGGGAGGCCGGAGGTAATTGAGGAAGCGAGAATGACGATAAAGGTCGGATAGCTCAGGTTTGGCGTGAAATTAGGACAGTGCTCGAGAAATCAAGAGATTGAGGTGCTCTGTCGTCTGAAGAGGTGAAGATTGCCGTAAAGTGAATGTGAGGGGTCGAGTATTTTCTTATCTTAATTTTGATAAAAGTATAAAAGAAAAAAGCTATAGATTTAAGAGAAGATGCGGTTAGTTTTTTTAAGAAAAAGATAAATTAATTTATTATGATCCAAAAATTGGGACTGGATCTGGTTGCGGTCAGCAGGTCACCCATTTAAAAATTGGGTTACATGGGTCAATCAATACCCAATCTTACCATTTGTGTGACTCGAACCCGATAACTATCAACCCTAATATGATATTTTTCAGGTGGGTCGAGTTGCATTAAGGGGTTGATTTGTCATCCAAATCCGACCCGATCCACCCGAAAAAAAAGATAATATAAATTAAAAAAAACAAAAGTCCTACCCTATCATTCCCATTCTCTCATTTTGACTAGAAAATATCCTCAAATTTCTTATGACTAATAAGATGGAGATAAAATCTGCCGGAGTAAGGAAATACATTCCCAGATTTGAGTACTGAGAATTTTGACCAACTTCCGTTCATGTTCGTTGTATTCAAATACTAGCTTCTTGTAATATTAATCAACTTTAAACCCCAGAAACTATGTATAATATAGAAATATTTTATGCTTAGCAAAGAGAAGAATGTCTATTAAAGGAATTTCTGGTGCTCTCCAATTATTAAAGGAGAATTCTATTAAGGTTGATACGAGGGGTTAAATGTAATATCTCACATGAGGTTTCTCTTTATATGCACAATTTGTCTGACTTTTTTATTTGTCATCAGCACTAAGTGGATCCTATTTAAGTTTCTGTTGGCAAAGGAGACTAAATTTAAGTTCTATTTAAGTTGGATGAAGTGGAATGTCGATGCAGAGACTAAATTTAAGTTCTATTTAAGTTGGAAACCCCAAATCTGTGGGACGGGGAGCCGACGGATGTTATTTCCCAAAATTGTGGATTGAGACAATTTTGACGCTTTGTCGCCTTATCTTTTTGTCCTATGGAATGCCTCACATACATCATCGATGAGGCAATGCTTCATGATGATTGGAGGGCGCTTCTCGTATGTCGAAATGGGCCGAAAATCTCCCATTTACTTTTTGCAGATGATATGATATTAGCAACAAAGACTTCGATTAGAAGAGCGGTGGTTATCAAAGATATTCTTGATAAATTTTCCCACGCCTCGGGGCTTCGAATCAGCTTACCGAAATCAAAGATTCTTTTTGCACTGAGGACGGACACTTCCATCAGAACTGAGGTTTCAGACATCTTGGGGATCGGGCAACCAACTAGTTTTGGCAAGTATTTGGGAGTAAAGATAGGATTTGGGCTTAATACTCTGGGACCTCTTTAATCACATTATTGAAAAAAGTTGAGAAAAAGCTCACGGAGTTGGAAAGCTTGTACCTTGAATATGGCGGGACGAGCAACACTCATTCAATCTGTCACGGTGTCAAATCCCAATTTACCACATGCATACTAATTGGCAGCCTAGTCATATATGTGAGGAATTGGACAAGCTAAACACAAAGTTTTCTTTGGGCAACTGACATCTCGAGGAAACAGACTCATTTGGTGGGCTGGAAGAAAGTGATTATGAAGAAAAGAAATGAGAGTTTGGGCTTACGAGATGGACGTCTTAACAACATCGCCATGTTGGCTAAAGTTGGTTGGCGTAAGCTCAAAGGCGATGACTCAAATTGGTGCAAAAATTTCGAGCAAGGTATTTGAAAGACGGCCGCGAGATTCTTGATCACACGCCAAAGCCAAACTATTCACGCCCATGGAAGGGTATTGTGAAAAGCCTCGAGGCTGTTGATTCTAACATTAGTTGGCGGGTTGGACGCGGGCATATGATCTCTCTGTGGGACGACAAATGGCTTCCAGAAGGGAAACTTAGAATCTTGTTCAAGGTGAGGTTCTTGCGGGTGACGAGGAGCTGCTTGTTGCTGACTGCCTCAATGAAGATCGAAAGTGGGACTTTAGTAGATTACACACGACTATTCCACCTGAACTTCATGCTCTCGACTCGCTTCAGAAGCTGGCCGATTCCTCTAGACGGAAATGACGAAGATTCACAAATCTAGAACTCCTCGAAAATGGGGAAATTTACATGTAAATCTGCCTATGATTAGTTGGTTCCTAGGAAAGAAGAACATGATGTGGAACGGAATAGAATTTGGAAATTACCATTAGCATCAAAATTCAAGAGCTTCTTGTGGTTGTGCAAACACAACAGCCTCTATACAAACGCATTGCGGTTCGATAGACGATTTGGGGAAAGCCCGATCGAGCTGCAGCCGCTGCCACAAAGGGAGAGAAGATATCACTCACATTCTTCGACGTTGTCCCGTTGCAATGCATGTGTGGGAGCTGGTGATAATGCCAACTGAATGGGATAAGTTCATCAACATGAATAATATAAACTGGTCGGCTAG
Organism: Verbena officinalis; assembly: GCA_958496215.1. Taxonomy (NCBI): domain Eukaryota; kingdom Viridiplantae; phylum Streptophyta; class Magnoliopsida; order Lamiales; family Verbenaceae; genus Verbena; species Verbena officinalis. The sequence goes on from OY292385.1 coordinate 9,084,190, forward strand.
AATGCTTGGTATGAATTTCTGGAACAGTGTCGGAGTGTCATGTGTACGGCAGTGTTTTGGTGTCTTTGGAAGAGAAGGAATCAATGTGGAAAAATTCTCTATTTGGTCTCATATCTTAGACTTGAGGTCACGAATCGTCTCATAAATTGAATAAATCTATACTTAGTGCCATAACTCAACTCTTTAGACAAATTTAGTCCTTCCATTATATTTCAAAAGGAAGAAGTCATGTGCAAGCCATGTGCTTGTTTGTCAATAATTTTTGGGACTTTGACCTAACCACTACCACACCAAATATTATTTTCTCAAAATTTTTGAATTCTCTCAAGGGTTTATTTCTCTATAGGAATAAGAAAATCCTAAATCCCCAAATTCTCATCTCTAAAAATCTCGACAAGAACGACAAAATTTCTGTACGAATATATATGCTAACTCTTGAAGGACGTAAGAAAACCTGGTAATTGGCGCTGAAGATAATTCTTTCGCTGCGTTTGAGGCTATCGAATAATTCATGTAACTTTTAAGTTTTTTTTATAGGGTTTTTTATGCAAAGTGCGGTTGATAAATTACATATTTCATTAGTTTGAAAATATGAAACATTGCATAGACTATTGGAGCATATTATTGAGCTGCAATTTCTTTTCTTTTTTTTTGGAGCAAATTATTGTTTTTTGATGTTGTAAGGTGGGGGAGGTGAAGCTGTATTTATAGAATAAGGGGCAATATTTTTCCCACCAAAATTGAATGCAATGAAATGATTTTAACACTAATTTGAAACCTAACGGCAGAAATGGAAAAACTTACTAAAATTTAACGGAGGGACTAAATTTGTCCAAAAAAATTAAGTTATGGGACTAAGTATGAATTTATTCAACCTATGGGACCATTTATGACCTCAAGAACTAAGTTATGAGACTAAATATAAATTTATTCAACCTATAGAACCATTTATAACATCAAATATAAGATATGAAACTAAATAGGAAATTTTTCCAATCAATGGGCTCACAAGTTACAATAATAAATTGGAACCATTCCGTTTCACAATCCAATGCATAAAGTCTCTTGCACTTGACATGCTGAGTTCAAGAGAACATGTTGAAAAAAGAGCAGCCACTGACCGCATCTCACTTGAATGGGATAAACCGTCGAGCGGTTGGATGAAACTTAATACAGATGGGAGTTTCTATGCTCATACGAAAAATGCTACGGCTGGGGGCATTATTCGTGATTCTGATGGTAAGTGATTGTGGGTTTTTACCATGCAACTCGGGCCAAATTCTATCACAACTGCGGAAATCCTTGGCTTGAGAGAGGGCATTCATTTAACTTGGGAACAACGATACCCTCGAATTGAAGTGGAGATTAATTCCGAAATTATTGTCAAGTTAAATAAAGAGGTCGTGTTTGATGACCATCTGCTTGAATTGATTATCCTTGAATGTAGATTGTTTTTGAGAATGCCGTGGGAAGCTTCTTTAAAATATGTCAAGAGAGAGAAGAACAAAGCAATGGACAAACTCGCTCGATTGGGACATGATTTGTTTTGAAACTGGTTTAGTTGTTTGGAATGAGCCTCCGGGAGAGTTTGAAACTATTTAGTAGATGGTTTTGTTGGTTTTTATTTCCCTCTTACGTTTGTACGACCCAAAAAAAAAGTGAAACTATTATTTTTTGAATTTATTTGGATAAATTACATTTTGGTGCCTTGAAATTGGGTATATTTATAAATGGACCCATTACATTTAAAATTACATATAATCTCTACAAATTCAATAAATGTGTTAATTTTTCAAAAATACCTCCCATTTGGGGTCTCAACTGGGATTGTTCGTGGATAATTTTTGAAAATTTATATTATTATTGAAATTTCATGAACTATGTGGTACGTTTTTAAGTAGAAGGAATCGCTTTATAAATATTATATACATTAAACTTGAACTTTAGGGTAATTTTTAGTGAAAGGTAAAGTTAATTTTATTTTACATTTTATTAGATTAAAGTATATTTCCTTTTTTTATATATTCACAATTTATTCTGAGCCCTGAGGTGAAGTCAATTTTTTCTCCCAACTTTTTCAATATGTGTGTCTTCACTCTACGTGGTATTTCCCGATGAAATCAAAGAAATATCGAGTCCATATTATTCTTGCATCAAACTAATTTTTTATAGGAGAGTCTAGACTACCCACCTTGTACTCTACAAAATCTCTCAACACAAATTTCATGATTTGTTATACTGATTTCAGTCACAAGGAGAAATGCGCAACCCCTGTACGAGGTGGGTAATCTAATTATTAGAGCTAGGGGAAATATAAGCTAAAAGGTACTATTATGTATGTGATTGTTTCAAGTTTCAACTATGTAAATGTTGTGATTGTCTTAGAATTAATTCGAAGTCCAATATAACAAAATTCTGCATACAATATTTCATGGTTTACTTCTATAACACTATTATGTATCTACAAGTTTCATAACGGCAAATGAAAATATATCAAGGAGAAAATCAGCATTGAAATAAAAATAATAATAACAAAAATTAGGCATCAACTAGACTAATAAACTCCATGAGTTCTCTGTAGTATATAATATGTATGCCCCAACAAAAATTCATCATCATCTTATCACACCATTAGCAGAAAGACACCCGGTCCCTTCATCGCCTCTTTCAGGCAACCTATAAAACACCTGCTAATAAAGAACTAAATTTCAAATCGAAGATAAAGAGAAATGGGAATTGGAATAATTAAACTTCGTTAACGAGGTCGAACAATATATATTGAGGATAATTACACTCACATACCCTGAGATTTGACCTAATTACGCAAACATATCCTGAACTCTAACTACCATAAAGAGAACTCTAACCGCCGTTAAGAGAACTCTAACGGAAAATAACACTTTCACATAATGTTCCTAGTTTTTCTGTTAAAAAAATAAAAAGAAACTGAGGTTGGATGTAATGAAAATTCCTTGACAGGGAAAGGTTTTGTAATTTCCCAAACCTCAGGGTATGTGAAAGTAATTTTCCCTATATTAGCCAAGAAAATGAAATATTTAGCCTCAGAGAATATGAATCAAGAAAGTATGAGGGCTCAAGTTCAACAGACAAATACCCTAGGTACAAGTTCTTCAACTTTATAAATGTGGGTGTTTGCAGAAACTTTTGGTTCTGGAGAAGGTAAAGTTGTAAAAAAAAGTTGTGTAGAGCAGAAAGTGTAGTTGAGTGTTTGATAAAAACAGCTGAGGAACGCTTTTGCTACTCTAAACAAATCTCCATTTGTTTACGACATAACCTAGAAGTTAAAGGCAAGTGTTGATCCTCGGGTGCTTCCAGCTACTCTAAACAAATCTCCATTTGTTTGCAAACACTACCTATATAGGAAGTATGATAACCAAGAAGAAAGACATTTCAGACGCACTTAATGCTCCTACTTCAATAAATAACAAACGAACATTTCACTGGTTGTGCAACCAGTCAAAAAATCTTTTTGAACGAGAGATCTAGGCAAAATACGCATTTCAAATCAGGTAAATTGAGACGAGAACAATTAATGGCACAAAACCCATGTTCTGAATAAGAATATATATCATAACTAAAACACATTTGAGATAAAAGCTTCAAATCTTACCATGAGAGAAATTGCATGCAGCTGGAACCATTTGTCTTGAGTGGATTCAGTTACGTGGTGTAAGCACTGTCAATTGAGTAAAAGGGGGACAAAACAAATAAGGATCTATCATTATTTGCTGATGCATGACCAAAATAATATGAAAAGGAAACTACTAGAAATAATATAACTTTTGATAGTAATGCATCATGTACAAAATACACTAGTCATATGGAATGAAAATTTTCAAGACCCTCTGAGACAACAACCTGGAAAATGATAATTGATAAGAAAGGCCGATTAAAAGATCGAAACAAGCGCCAAAAATAAGATTCTACAATTTTCTAAATCTTTGAAATGCTTTATCCGCCTAATTAGGTAGCAAACTTCTACTAGAATTTACCATAACTCCGATAATAATCAATAATCAGGCAAGTTCCTAAAAATTCGAGTATTAATTATCTCATAAGATAAGATGCACTAAAAGCATAGACGGCAAAACAAAGAAAATTAACTAATTAATCACCAGCAACAAAACTAGGAATTTTCCCAATTGCCTTTAGGCTGACAGTTTTCCTTCATTATCCGTACCCCACTCTTCCTCAGCCTCATTGCCATTCACAAGTACAGCTCCATCTGTTGGGTCAGCATCTACCACAACTGGCTCGTCTTGCCCTTCACCATTATGCACCTCCACTTGCTCATCATGATGAGCCTCTTGTACTTGCCCATCATCATGTCCATCTCCATTTTCATTTGCATCCTGGACAAAATTCAAACAGACAAACAACTTTAGAATCCAGATATATCAATATAAACAGGGAGATTTATATCTGCTATCCTTACGGTTTGGTGAAGTTAGTCCCTCTTGTTTCAGAAACTACAAAAACACCCCGTCTGTGAGATTTCATTATTCATGTAAAACCTTCATCAGATTATTCATGTAACCTAGATATATCAATATAAAGAGGGGAATTACATCAAATATCTTTATGGTTTGGTGCAATAGCAAGTTAGTCTCTCGTCTTTCAGAAATCACATGAGGTTTCATTATTCATGTAAAACTTTTGTTTGATTATGGCTATGTCCACACCACCGGAAGCACCTTGTTTCCTACAATCCATTGGTTTGAGAGTCAGTACGGTTTAAAGCCTAGTCGACACCGGTCAAAGCATCTCTTTGTCATGATTTTCACAATATACATGAATAATGAAAACTAAGGGTTTTTTTTTTTTTTTTTTTGTAATTTCTAAAATAAGAGACTAATTTGTAATTGAACCAAACCTCAAGAGGTAGTGATGTAAATTGTCCATAGAAAAATGATTTTCCTAAGATATATTATCCTGATATTAAACGACAAACTGAAAAACTTCCATAAAGTAGTACATGATTCACCTCTCCCTCGTAATTTAAGCCTCCATATTCAGCGGGTTCTTCATCCAGCTGCATGTTTCTAAAAATTTCTACAAGACTTGCAGTTGATCTATCAGCATGCTGCACATATTCAGCTGCCGGAGGGTAATTTTCCCTAGAAAAGAAAATGGAAAACGAGTTAGTGGACTTCTACAACATATCATGAGCATGCCAAGTTAAGGGCACATCATGAATTGGCCTAGCTAGCTTGAATTGAACATTTGAACTTACATAAGCTTCTGAATAATCAAAGCTAAAAGAGGGGGAGGAGAAATGAACATACATAAAGTGCTAGATCAAATAATAAAGGCGCACAATGATAAAACCACCTTGTCTCAGCAGCTTTGGTTTCAACAGCAAGTGCAACTTGCCACTCCTCAAACAAATTAGGATATTCTTCAGGATCAGCAAGAGATTCTGCAGGTTTCGCATTAATCTGCAAATCATAATGGACAGATATCAAACAACTTGAAATCTCCTCGACAACTCTCCAATCTTCAAATAGATTTTGACCTCTATTTTGGTATTGGATTTAAGGAAATGCATCTGTAGATTTCCATAAACCACAACTGCCACAACTTGAAAACTAGAATATAAATCATAAATCAGTGATAACCTTATTAAGGTCCTTTCTCCAAAGAGAAACAATTTCTGACACCTTGCTTGGAAGGTAAGAACGAGCCATTAGTGCAGCTTCAGGGATTCGATTGCTGTGAAGAACTTAAAATTTATAAGAGCTGTTACTACTAATTGGTTTTTTCTTGCTTATTGGAGGATGAAAGTGATGCACTGATGCTCTATGTTTTATTCTTTATTTTGGTGTATGTTTTTCTTTATCTTTAAAAATATATAATATAATCCGTAAAGTATACGTAACTTGAAAAAAATCAAAGTACTTTTAACTCATGTCAACTTTGCTTAAAAGAGATTTATTCAAAGACTACTCAAATAGTAAGATAACTCCCTTAAGTCTCCCATTCCTAACAATCTTTTATCATAAAACAAATTTTTAAAAAAATCCCTGAAGTCTTGATTTCAGATAAAACAACGAACCATTACCTGTCAACCAACAGCTGAAGGCAGTCCTCTAATTTACCCAACATGAACAAGCAAAGGAATGCAATATTGTTTTTCCCATGCTCTTTGGCAATAGATGCTTGTTCAGTAATTCCCTGAGCATCGCCTAAAGAAGAATAGAGTAGCAACAAACCACTCAAATCATTTGCTTGCTTCAAGCACTGCTCTGCCAGCTCTGACTGGAAGACAAAATGGAAGCATAACATTTTTAGAAAGAATATCAGACAGATCAATATAGGCATTTATATAATCAAATCCACAGCAGGCAAGAACATATATATAAAATTAGAGGAGGAATAAGAAATAAACATAATGTCCAGGCTCCTAAGCAGGATTATAATATCATTTGGGCAGCAAAGAAATTTAGCAATTGTCATCCTAACTTGTTCGAGGGCGTCGAGGAATATACTTTTTACAAGTGAAGGGAGTATCGCTTCATGTATGAAAAATCATAATTCTCAATTTTTTTAAAGTAAATGTGAGCATGCATTATGATCAAGCGAATACCATTCCAGTAGACATGGCTAGTTCACCCAATTGCTTCCACTTAGACTCATTCTGGGCAACTGTGGCGATTTCCTGTAGATAAATATAAAAAGTTCACAAGTGAGAACCACCTAATCAGAACATATAAATTCATTGAGAAGATGAATGATAAACTTCCTTAAATTCAGCAGCCTGAAACAAAAAGAGGTGCTCCAGCAAAAGAACTTTATATAGATTTAGTAACTCCCCCAAAAAATTAACATTGTTTACCTGGGCAATTTCTAGTTTGCGTAGCATAGCTAACTCAAATCTGTAGTCAGGGTCTGTAGCAACTTCAAGTGCATCTTCTACCATGCCTCTGATTCCAAGAAATGAACCACACTGTCCAGAGCACCAATTTATATGTATAATCAAGTTTTGATGGTTACAGGAGTCTGAGCGTCAGAATCAGATAAAATGGGAAATTGCAAAGAGAGGAGAAGAAAGGGAAGAAACACAGCATGTTAAGAACATTTTTCTTCCGTAAGTTTCAGAATTCAAGCAAAGAACAAGAATCAGTTCAGTAGAACTCAACAAAAAGCTAATCCAAGAACTTTGAGTCTGGTATATATTCAGCAGTATCAGATTACGAATCAGAAAACACACTTGACAAATATTTGTCCTGCAGCTTATGTGTATTTCATTAAAGAGATACCAAGCAAGCAATATTAATTCACCTGCCTAGAAATTAAATTAGGATGATAGTTAAATCATTTAATTTTCTGAACCAAATGAACCTACTTATAATAATATTTAACATTCACTTAATTTCTTCATCATCAACTTTGCTATGATTAAAGGGCTTTGCAAATTAAACAATGGTCCTTACGAGGTTGAAGATGTTAAAAAACCTGTTAAGATTCTCCTTGAGAATTGATGGTAAGAGCTCATTTGCCCTTTCCAGATCACCACGCATCACAAGAGTCTTGTATAAGTATCTCCTCCTCTCGAATTAAGAGTACAGAAGTCATATCAACCATGCTTCAGAAAAATGACATTAGTTCTCCACTTTAAAAAATAAAAATATAATACTATTGCTTCTAAAAGCTAGCTAAATGACTCACTTGAATTCTTTGTCGATGAGATAAACACGGCTCTGATTGGCAAGATATCCAAGCAGGTACATAGGTCGGTCTAAATGGAACATTGTAGTAACCTTAAACACCACATAAGGAAACAAAACTTTCTCATATTATGAAAGTACCTTTTGGTGCGACAATTTTAAAAAACATATGGGGAGGCTAGTGATAAACCATACCTCGCCACCTACGCAGTAATTGAGCCTCCACGAATTGTTGTTGTAAATGAAGAAGTCCCCAACCCAAATCCCAGTTCGTACTCGTTCATATAAAGAAGCTCAAAAGCATCCTCGCCTTCTTCATCCGCTGATCTCCCACTATCTAGATGAGCAGAAACAACATCACGCTGCAACAGGTAAAGGCCAATCCAATTAATAAAACTTCCCCAAGACAAGAAATGTGTCCAAATGCATAACAAATACAAAATAAATGGAATCCTTACATTACACTTGAGTATTAATGACAACCAAATCACCACTGTCAGCCCAGTAAAGATTCTGTAATGTGTTGGCAAGGAACACATAAAAGCATAAAACAATCATAACCTATATGGACACAATAGAAATATGTTCATTAAGTATCATAAGCTGTAACCTTTTCTTTTACCTTGACACTGACATCAATTCGCCGTATCAACCTGCATTCAGCCCAGTCATAGAAACAAATAAAATCGTTTGAGCACATTGCCAGTAAAATGCCCCCATAAATGTGCTCAGCGGAAAATGTTGGCCGGATACTTTTCTTCTCCTGTAAGAAATACACCTAAGCTGTTAACCCCAGAGGACAAAATAAAAAACAATTATGGATAACTAATAATGTTGAATAATGGATGCTGTGTTCATCATCTTTCTGAATTCGGTATGATGCGTCATGGATGTGCTATGTTAAAATCAATATGATGCGCCGTGGATGTGCTAAAATCGGTATGATTCAGAAGGACTAAAAAACAAAAACAAAAAAGAGGAAAGCAAAAAAAATGCAGGTTGTGAGTCCAGAACTGAAAATTAGCAGATCACAGAGGGGGACAAGAAAACAAGAATACATTCTACTTTAAAATTCAAATCTCTGTACAATATGGATGCTAACAAAGAAAAGATAAAAGAGGTGAACCAACCATGAAATTTTTACTAAAGATCTAAATCTTTGATGTACTTTCTCTAACTGCATATTCACCTTCCGTTGACCAAACAAATTCCAGTGCTGAGCCAAACGATCTGTTTCTCCATGCCAAAGCTGTATATATGATATATTCACCATCCCCGCATACAACAACAAACCTACCATTAGGGTTATGCTTTAAGCTCTGCCAGAAGAAAAAAAAAAATACGTCAATCCTAAGCTAAGACAGAGAGATTACAACCCTGAGCATCGAGACATTTTGTCACTCTTTTTTTACATTTCCCAGATATTGGTAACTTTCACCGGGTAAGAGACTGGACTCTGGAGTAGAAACTATACCAACCTATAACCAGCTTTTCGACACTGAAATTTAATGATTAACCGCAGACACTGCTCATTGTTACTTTTTCAGAAACAAATTTAAAAACTAAAATCAAGTATCTGAACATTGTGGAACTTCATCAAAACCCAAACATTAAAAAATAATTTAAACATCTCAACAGAACATCCAATAAACTGAAATGAAACTTACCTTCTCGAACCTTTCATGTAGCCAACTGCCCAAACTCTTTCAAGACCATAATTAATGTTTTTTAGTCTGCAAAATGACACAAATGGTGAGGGGTTCTATGCTTGGACAACCAATAGAAATAAGTCTATCATAGTAGTGATGAAACATACAAAGAAGAAATTGTATATTTGAAGTAGTGAAAGCAGAGAGATTACAAAGATATATTGGCCTGAATCAGTACGGTATGTAAAATACCAAAATCTGAAGCATGCATGCTTATTAATAGAACTCTTCAATTTCGACGACGTATTGATATAAAAGGAATTAACACTTAATCAACTTGAAGATATCACAAAGCTTGATATAATTTCAGGAAAACAACTCCAAACTCTGAAGGCTTGAAATTCAATAAATTCATGAATTGTGACTCGAGTAGTCTATTCCGGGTAATGAAAAACGTTGAAAGATCATTGTAAGGAATTATAGCAAGAAAGTCTTAATTAAAGTATGAGCAGTAGGGCATGTTAATTGGACTCCTGAGTAGTGATAAACAGGAAATAAGTCACCTAGGTGTAACCCAAGTGATAACCCATGCTTACCTATAAGTCGTGGAGTGCCAAATGCGAACTGTACCGACCTCAGAACCTGTTATTATGATGGGAAGTTCAGGATGGAAGCAAACTGCAGAAACATTGTGCTTGTGGCCTTCTAATGTCTGAAACTCAGTACAGCAGAAAGAGAAAGCGGAACCAGGAACAAAGTCACAAACCTTTAGCTCTGTGGTTATCAGAACCAGTGATTAGAGAAGGTTTATCACCACCAGTGAAATAATCTACACAATTAACTGCTTTGAGGTGGGCATCCAGGGTAAAGTTCGGGTCAGGTGAGCCAAGATTCCAAATCTACAAAAGCATTTTACAAGTTTATGATGCCAGGTTGATTTTCATAATTAGTCTATTAAACTTTGAAAATGAATATAAATAAAATTGTAATATTAATCTATATTATATAATCCTAACATATAATCCAGAACACTTGATGCCATGTCAATAAATATAAAAAATATATTATTTATTATTCATCCTTATCTAATAAGATTAAAAATATTATATAGATATATTAGTTACACAAATCAATTTAAATTCATGAAATACCTTTTATGATATCATAGGAAATAAACACAATAAGATTTTCAATAAAAATATATATTGAAAATATTATTTAAACTTAAATAAATATTTTTTAAATTAAAACAAACCTAAATTGATTCACTAAATTTTATTAAACAATAATTATTAAAAACTATATAAAATTATATAGTAACTAAATTAATAGATTTAAAATAATTAATTTAATTTAATAAATAAATTGGCACTAGTATACAATTAATTTAAAGACATTTTCCAAAAGCATAATTATATTCAAAAACTACTAAACTTTCGAAAACTGTATTAATTATATTATTTATTTATATTAAGCTTCATAAATTTTGTTCTACATACTTTTCATAACCTCAAAATCATCAATGAAAAATAGTTAAAATATTAAGGATTTATTACAAGAATCATCACAATTTCAAGTAACAAGAAACTTAATATTTACTCAAAGTTAAGAATTTAAATTTAATAAATAATACATATCTATGTACTTATAGTTTAGTGAATATTATCTTATTGTGTTTTAATCTATTGGGTGAAAAATTTCAGAAAAATTGAACCAAACCGAATTTTTAGGATTTTTATGTGAAGATAAAAGAAAAAAATAGAGTTTATGATATATCTAGGGAGAAAAATAGGAAAATATATTATTTTTCATACATAAAAAGTAAATTTTAAAACTAAAATTTTGTTAAATTTTCAAAATGATAGAAGTTTTAAAAATTTTAAGAGGACCGAAACCATAAAAATATAAAATTGAGGGGATAAAATATCAAAGTTTCAAATATTTGTAGATAAAAATGGGAAAGGAACAGAGTTGAGGGGCGGGTGCCGCCACATGCCACCCCGTCTGTTAAAGTGATGCCAATCAAGATGAAGCAAAGAGTTGGTCTGGAAGCTATAGAAGAGAAATAGCGTCGAGATTCCAGTTCCACACAGTATTCAACTATTCATGCACACAAAATTAAGAGAGAGAAGAAATGGTTACTGAATTCCAATCTTCACTAAAATGGCCAAATACGTCAAAACGTACAAAGTGTGATCTGCAACCTAGTATTTATACCCAAGGTTGAAGAAGATGATGACTCAGCCAGCTAACTAATTAAAAAACGTTAAGATTTTTTTTTAGTCGGTAAAGGGAAGAAATAAAAATTAATCGGGGCTCATATCCACCCGAATACAGTCAATCTTCTAAAGGGACAGGTCGTTCCAAGAAACAAAAGACTCAGTAATGTCGTGGCCCATCTTAGCAAGGAGGTCCGCACACAAATTCTTCTCTCTTTTGATATTAATCTTATTAATATTCCCTTCAAACATAAAAATGTATACATAATATTTCATTTAGGGGTAAGTGTAAGGTTGTTTATTCATTACATAACTTAAGCTTGTAATTTGAGAATGAATATAATTCACTAATATTTCCTAAAATTCTAATTATATTGACCCTCATCTATGTATTTTGTAGTTTTTTCAGGGGGGTTAATCAAATAAAATAAAATTAAAATTTTACAAATATATCTATATATATAATTTATATATGAAGGATTATAAAATTTGAGGGGGTCAAATGTACCCCTCACCACCACATGGCTCCACCACTACTTTAAAGAATATCTAATTTTTTCTGTTTCATCTCACTTTTGCAGTGGTCCTGGAAAGCCATCGTAATGAGCGTATGTTTTCTGGTCTTGTTACGGTCGTTTATGTCTTTGCCCTTGTCTTTCTTTTTTTTTTTAGGGGGGGGAATATTTGTTTCTGTAATTTATGTTTTAATAAAATTTGAAATTAATTCAGAGCATGAGAAAGCCGAAACTGTTTTGGATTTCAGCAGCAACTCCATTAGTATCTGTGGTGTTGTCGACCGTCTTAGTAGCCTTCCTTAAATCAAAACTTCAGGAAATCAACACTGTAAGGAAAAAAGTGTTGATTATTATTTTATTGTGCGAATAACATCTACTAATCCTGAGGTTTTTTCTAATTACAGTTTGCTCCCTCTATTTTTTATATTACAAAAAACTCCCTGGCATTTCTCTTTTAATGCAAAAAACTCCCTGAAACAGGCTTATTATTTGCATTTTTCGGCTTCATGTTGAAAAGTTTCAGGGAGTGTGTAGTAAAATGAAATGTTAGGAGTTTTTTTTTAATTTCTGAAAATAGAGGGACTAAATTGTAATTACCTCAAACCTCAGGGATAGTAGATGTAACTCGCTCTACTTTTTTGGTACTTGTTCCATTTTTCAGAATTTAGGAGAATTACATTTACTACCCCTCAATTTTGGCCAAATTACAAAACCTCCCTTAGGTTTCATTTATTACATAAACCGCCCTAAGGCTTCATCATTCAAATAAATCCTTCTTCCGTTTTATGGCTATGTTCACACCACAGTAAACGTCTTTCTCCTGCAATCCATTAGTTGAACACTTAATGCAATTTAAAGCCTAATCGACTGCAATCAATGCCTCACTTTGCCATAATTTTCACAAATTTACATGAATAATGAAACCCAGAGGGGTGTTATATGTAATAAATGAAACCCGAGGGAGTTTTTTGTAATTTTGCCAAAACTCGCCATCAAATTTTTTAACTGGGCAGTCGCCCCCTTAAGTCTATATAAATTAACGTTTTGTACATTTTCGAGTAAGCTTAAATTTTTACACAACTTTCTGTTTTTACTCTTAGGAAGGGATTGCAGTGGGACGGACATTTGCAACTCTAAAGAACTACCAAGTTGATGGAAACAATGAAATGTCAGCAATTGGCGTAATGAACATAATTGAATCTTTTACTTCATGTTTTGTCACCACAGGTACGAAAAAGGGCAATTTACATTTACTACTCCTGAGGTTTGACAAGATTACAAGATACTCCTGCAATATTTTCATGTTTGGAAATACTATTTTAGCTTTTGTTTTTTCAATCCGAAATAAAAAGCTATAAGTTAGAAGCTTTAACTTTCAACTTTTGGCAACTTTTAAGGTTTTCCTAAGTTCAACTTCCCAAGATTCACTACTTTTATGGCTTAACCACTTCTCTAAGAATATCCAAATTTAGTTATTTCAAGAAAAGCGGAAGCTGATGTAAAACAAAGCAGAAATTGGGTGTATTGTTTTGTTGCTTCTGCTTTAAACAAGCTAGAAGCAGCCTTGGAGATACTTTTTTCAGCTTCTAGACTCTTGTTTCTATTGATTACAAGTGGCTCTGAACTTTTTTTCTCCAAACAGTCCCCACTCCAACATTCTCTAACTTTTTATCTACAACTTTAACTTCTTCAAAAGCAAAACTTTTGCCAAACACCATCTTAGTGGATTTAATTGAAGGCTACTTCTCAAACTGCAGGATATTGAGATGGATTCGTGAAGAGGAAGAATGGCTCGCAATAAACAACAAAAGCAGTATAAAATATGTGATTCTCGATATGACCGGTAAGCCAACAAATACAACAACTTCTGCTTTTACACATCAATCAAAATCAGCAGCTTATTTTTTTCCTCTTGATCAGCTGTGACAGCAATCGATACAAGTGGTATTGACACGATACATGAACTCAAGAAGATGCTTGACAGATTATCACTAAAGGTAAAAACATCACAAAAAACTTAACTATTTCCAAATATATATATATATATTTTCATGATATTTTATTTTTATTGATTATCGCGTAGTTTGTGTTGGTGAATCCCATCGGAAGTGTGATGGAAAAGCTTCATAAGTCGAAGACATTGGATTCGTTCTCGTTGGCAGGACTATATTTGACGGTAAGCGAAGCTGTAGCTGATATTTCCTCTTCTTGGAAGGATCAACCTTGACAAATTATTACTTTCTCACTAATTTAGTGTAGATTTTCTTCCTTCTTCCTACTATTTTAGGTGTAGGTTGAAGGGAGAACTCCTTTTTTTGGGTCTCCAATCACATTTTTAGGTTTTCGATTGTGAGAAGCTGAAGTTAAAGTTGTTGTATGTGTAATATAGCATGTAGCTGAAAATTTGTAAAAACATGTACTCTTTTCATGTAAGTGATTCCTTGTAGTAACATCCTTTGTTCTATAAGAAAATAAAGGGAAATAACAATCTTACTCTTACCATTGGAAATTCTGTGAGTATAATAATAATTATATAAAAGAAAAAATCTCCATGAGTCTTTGATATTACAATTAGATCCATTTTAGTTAGATTATTACAAATACACTCATGCATTATTATGAAAAATCACAGAAAAAAAACAGTATTGTTAGGTTCCATTAAAAACATGACTGAATATTCCAAAATATGACGGAAAACCCTACTTTTTTATTTGTAATTTCCAAACTACTTGTGTTATTCTGACCCTTTTAATTTTAAGAGGATTTAAGAGAATTTTTGAATTTTTAAAGTTATATTTGGCATGAAAATATGTGAAATACTAAAATCTTTTTGCAAATTAAAATTCATGGAGTAAAATTTCATGTAGAAAATAGATATATTAGGCATATCAATTTATTTTAAATTAGTTATTAAAAAGTCAGTTCTACTTATATTTAGAAAAATATTAAAAAATAATATTAACAAAAAAAAGGAATATTAAAAATATTAAAGTATTTAACTAGTTATTTTGCCACAGCCAAACAGAACCTTAGTATTCTCCTTTTGAGATTTCGTCTTCAATTCTCATTATTAGAAATTTAGAAACAACAGCTTTTCTCAAACAATTCATAAACCCTCGTAAATCGTCTTCAGTCCTCTCTGTTTCCATGGGAAAGGAAGATATCCGGAACGTTAATCGCTTGAAAGCTCAACTGGAGTCTACCACATTTCTTACTAAGTTCTACTTATATTTAGAAAAATATAAAAAAATATATTAACAAAAAAAAGGAATATTAAAAATATTAAAGTATTTAACTAGTTATTTTGCCACAGTCAAATAGAAACTTAGTATTCTCCTTCTGAGATTTCGTCTTCAGTTCTCATTATTAGAAATTTAGAAACAACAGCTTTTCTCAAACAATTCATAAACCTTCGTTAATCGTCTTCAGTCCTCTCTGTTTCCATGGGAAAGGAAGATATCCGGAACGTTAATCGCTTGAAAGCTCAACTAGAATCTACCACATTTCTTACTGAGTTCTAATTATATTTAGAAAATTATAAAAAAATAGTATTAACAAAAGAAAAAGAATATTAAAAATATTAAAGTATTTAACTAGTTATTTTGCCGCAGCAAAACAAAACCTTATTATTCTCCTTATGAGATTTCATCTTCAGTTATCATTGTTAGAAATTTAGAAACTGTTGAGATAGCTATTCTACTAGATATTCTAACTGTAATTCTTCTATGCTTTATGTTTTAGCTAAAGTAATTGTATTTTCCTCTACTGTATTAGTTAGATTAGTTGTAAAATTAGCTGGCTTATAATCGTTGGGCCCTTCAGGGACATTCTTGTCTTTTCAATCCTTTATTTGTTAACATTATTTATAGGGTATTGTGCACAAAGAACTAACACGATTATTTCATTATTCATCTTCTTCCTTCACTTCTCTGGTTCTTTCTGCAAATACTTCCATAATTCTACAGAAACCCTCGTTAATCGTCTTCGGTCCTCTGTTTCCATGGGAAAAGAGGATATACGGAACGTAAATATCTTAAAAGCTCAAGAGTCTACAATATTTCGTACTGAGTTTTACGATGCAAATCCATTTTCGTGGGTAAACCAGTTGCATACTGACGGGGTAAGCGAGCGGTGGTATTTTGCGCTGATAACGGATAAACAGGGATTCAAAACGGATAGAAGGATTGTTCGTTTGTATGGTTACTGGGTAAGTGAAGCCGGTACCCAAGAAATCAAACAAGGTCGCCGATTAATCGGTTACAAGACCGATTTTAAATTTCGTCCGATAATGCCGTTCAGGAATATGCAAACATTGAGCTTATACGTCTCCGAGAGTATAAGACTACCGGTCCACAAGCATACTGTAGAATTACAGTCCTCGACCGGTCTTTTTATCGGACCATTCCTACCCATGCCCAGATTCTCGATATGGAGAGGGCTGTTCTCCGTCCCACACTGGCGCTTGCTCAGGTTGATCTTCGATCGATTTGGAGTTTTCAAGTCTCCGATACTGCACGGTTGAAGGAGGCTGCTCATAGTTGCGATATTCCTCGACGGAATATGCTTGCTGTAGACAGAGGGTGCCCTCCAATGAGGACCACCTTAAATCAGGTCTTGTACCTTTTTTTCCTATTCTTTTCCAAATGTTAATACTAAATAGTGACTTTCCATGTGGTTATGATAGCAAGTAACAACAGATTTGTTTGATCAGATTCCATTTACGGTAGATCTTCTACAAACGTCTGCAATGCAGTTGGCTTTGTTGGTCCAGCCTTTAGCTCTTCCTCATCCATCTGAGGAGCCAATCCGAGTAATACGAAAGATTTGTTTTCGCTTTTCTATTGTTTTTATGTTCTGGTAGCATAAATGAGGAACTCTTATTGTAACTTATCATTATACGAAATATTTTCATTTTACGAAGACAAAGATTAGATGATATCTCACCTCCCAAAACTTTTCATCTCCACCTTTATGTGTCTTGCCATGTATAAATTGATCTGCTACAAGCTTCTTTGTTATGTAACTCAATGTTTGATTATAATATTATCCATAAACTTGTTAATCTCTGTGTTATGGAAATATGACCTTTGTGTGAGATAATTTTGTATGATTTTTAAACTATTTTGTGTGACATGTTGTCACCGTTGCTAGGACGTTGATTTTGGGAAAAGTGGTCCTGTTCGATGCTCTCGTTGCAAAGGTTATATTAATCCTTTCATGAAGTTTATTGATCAAGGAAGACGTTTCATTTGTAACTTGTGTGGTAAGAATAAATTTCTTCTTTTATTCTTTTTCCTCTTGTTACTTTTGATAATTGGCTTAGTTGCTATTCTACTGAGTTATAAAATCATGTGATATTGAGTTCAGTGTCCATGATATTCCTTTAGGTTTTTGGTTCAGTTAGAAACATATGAAATAAATCCGACCCTCAATGTGAGTCATGTAAATGTGTCAAGCTTTAGAGAACCTAAATCCATGACCCCTAATGCTCTATTCCCAGTTAAATGTATTTGTTGTAGGATATTTCTTCAATGCCACTGTCGATTTTCAAATCGTAACATCTGAAGCTATTAAAACTATGGGCTTACACTTCTGAACATTCTCTGTTGCAGGATTTAATGATGAAACTCCACGTGACTATCCCTGCAACTTAGGTCCAGATGGTCGATGCAGAGATGCTGATGAAAGACCTGAGTTATGCAGAAGAACGTTTGAATTTGCTGCTACTGAAGAATACGTGGTTAGTGCTATATATGTTTGGATCTAGCAAAGTTAACAAGGATAGAAGTCATTGTTACTAGGGCATTTGGTGTTGGATATTCATTAATTATATGAACTCAATATGCTTGGCCCAACTAACGCTGTGAGACGCAAAGCGGAAAAAAAATGATCTATGGTTTTATATGGACTTCGGAGTAATAGGATAAGGTTTTCTGGGTGCAATTGGATCTTGCACTCAGCTGAAGAAGGAAGTTGGATTATATAATGAGTTAATTACCAGCTTGTAGCCCCAAAAGATTAAGCATATCATGCGGTAGTAATTTAGAAGTTTTTGGAGAGTGAATCAGTTCTTCTTAATAGTTGGAGACTCAGGGACTGTGTTCCAAAGCATGTTTATGGAATGCACTATTGTCACTCACGAGTATAAAGTTTGTAGTGTTGGTACATAAAAAAAATCCTAAGTCCTTCGATGATAAATCATGAGAATAAATAAATGCTTCGTAGCTTGATATTTCAAATAACTATGCCTTAGCCTGAGTTTTGAACAATTCCTTTGCAAGAGAAAGCGCAAAAAGTGCAAAAATTATTCATTATCCTCCAGAAAGTACTTTACAAGCTTTCCAAAAGCTATCTTAAACGTTATCTACCTTATGTATTGATAGGTTTATTGTGGCGTATGAAAAAGGGGGAGGGGGAGTGAATGGGGGGAGGCAGGACTAAACCAACTTTTATGAGTTAAACGTTGAATGATGTATTGATTGTGGTCTAGATACACATATACTAGCTGTTTAATACTGTATGACGTGCTATTTTGGCTATTAAAGACTGTGTATAGACCAATTGACATGAGATTTTTTTTTTACTGGGATTCACTATATGTCCTCTGCAACCTAGGATTCGAGCAGCCTTCTTTATTACATTCTTAAATTGTATGTGCATCAGTGTGGCTCTCCTGCTGGGGAGAGCCCGGATCTTTCTGTTTATTATTTCTTGAAGGATTGTGCTTTTTCATCCTTATGTTGTTTTTGACGTGCGTTGTTTAAAACTTGATATTCTTAGGTCCGACCTGCAGTATTCTTCTTCCTTATTGATGTATCTATGAATGCCATACAAACTGGCGCAACTGCAGCAGCCTGCGATGCAGTCAAGAAAGTTATAGCTGATCTTCCTGTAAGTTCATGTTTGAATTCTTCCTGCAAGTAACATTTTGTTTGGGAAATAGCTTTATGGATTGTATTCCTGTACTATAATCTTCTCAAAGCTAAAACAGGCATGGAGAATTTGTCTTAAAAGCATAGGAGGAAATGAGAATCAGATTTTTATTTAGCATTCATGCTTAAGTACCTTAGCAAGTTGTGGTTGAATGTTTTCTTCTCATACTCCTTGAAGGGGGTCCACTTTACCGGTACACTAAGCTGTTGCCAAGTGTTGTGATATAGATTTTGAGATGATGATATATGGATTTGCATGAGCTACAGAACCATATGTCTTTTTAGCCTTCTTGTTGGTGATTTTTACCCTGTTTATTGTTTTGTCGGAAAAATACATTGGTTAACTTGTGCGATAATCTTTACCTTGCAGAAGGGTCCTCGAACAATGGTTGGCATTGCTACAGTTGACTCTACCATCACATTTCACAACCTAAAGCAAGCTTCTCAGCAGGTAAGTGGAGTTATCGGCTTTCTCGTGATAACTGTTGCTGCCACTGGTACTAAACTAAAATGTTATTGTTTTACTTCATCGCAGCCGTTGATGCCCACAGAACCAGACGTGCAAGATAACACACCTTTCGAAAGTGATGTTATTCAACTTTCTGAGGTTGGTAATCAATCTCCTTGCAACTTTGGTTCAGATGTGTGCAATTAGTTGCACTCAATTTTGCGTAGTTTTCCTGTTCTTGAATTATTTTTCCTATCGTCTTTGTCAAAATTTTGGGGAACTCGTTTTATGACGTCGGGGTGAAAGGATCAGTGCCATGGAATTAATTCCCTTATGTTATAACTTTTTCAAGTTATTGAATTTTTTTTTTTTTTACTGCAGTGCCGCGAACTTTTAGAAATATTGCTGGAAAAGATTCCTACAATGTTTGGGAGTAATATAACTGCTGATTCAGCTTTTGGTGATGCGGTGAAGGTATGGGCATGTGTTGTTTTTATGTCCATTTACTCCTTTTCAACATATAATTGCTGAGTCATTTTGTTGTTGATAGAATTTCACTTCGGGGGGAGTAAGTTGATACGCAAAAGTTTGTAGTGAATTTTACAGTGAAGGAAATATTTCTTTCGAGGACCATGAAATATTTAGTAACTTCTGCATTAGCCCACAAGGGCCAGTTTATGGTAAGCCAAGCAGGCTAAGGACAATTACTGGAATGTATTTGTGGCATGGCTCATCTATCACACAAATCCCATCTGAAGTATTGTAATGGAATAGGAAAGATGAGAAGTGGCTTTACCATGTTTCATTCTCTTAATCTAACCCAGAGATAATTTTCGCTTAATATAAGATCTCACTTATGTTCTCCTTATATGTCATGATAACTTTGTTATGATATGCCCCAATTGATAATGCGGAAGAGGCGCATCATACGCACTCCTTGTTGTCTTCTTTCTTACTACAGGCTGCTTTCTTGGCAGTGAAATCCACTGGTGGCAAACTTCTTGTTTTCCAATCAGGTAAGCTAGCAAATTCTGCTATGTTCTATGCATGCATACACAAGCATGCAAAGCGCACTCCCGTAAACCTCATTTGTTGAACTTGTAAGTAATAACAAAAAAAATTCATGCATTGGCCATATTCTGTTTACTTGTTTTGCACACATGTATGTGCAACATGAATTTGATTGAATTATTAGTTTCTGGTATTGTTATGTAAAATATTCTAATTACAGTATTGTTATGTTGCTATTTTATGACATTACAGTTCTGCCATCAATTGGCATTGCATCCCTTTCTGCAAGAGAAGCAGAAGGCAGAAGTAACGTATCAGCAGGAGAAAAGGTATTATTGCTGTATATAGATTATATAGCCCTGTACTTGCTGAGTTATTTGTGGTATATCTTTTTGGCGAAACAGTCTATTGAGTTGATAATGTACTATCACCCGCTTCTTTCTTAGCAGCAATATTATATGAATTTGGAGTTGCTTGACTAGGAGTGATACTTTGATAGTCTTGATGGTATATCTGTACTGGGTAAAAGGAATGTTGCAATTTGGAAGGTTTTTATGAAGATACCTAGGTAGCTGACTATGAGAAATTTAATTACACCAAAATTGTTTTCAAAAGTGCTCTTATATACTATCAAATTGCTAATCCATGCACTTCTTGGCACTCTATCTATATGATGTTGTAAACTATGCAGCTTTCTGTTTAATTCTAATACAATCGTGCTTGTTTTTTGTTACACCATTTCTTTGAGTACGGTGAGATAGAAACTGTTCTAAGATTGAATTCATGCTTGGATTTCAGGAAGCTCACAAATTACTACAACCAGTGGACGAAATTCTAAAAACTATGGCAGTTGAATTTGCAGAGTACCAGGTCACATTTAAATGCTTAGTCCTGAAAATCCGTGCTGTTTGGTGAAGTCTTACCAATCCTTTTGAGATAAGAAACAAATTGTTATTGTTATTTACTGGTTCTTAACATTCTCAGGTCTGTGTTGACTTGTTTATTACAACACAAACATATGTAGATATAGCTTCTCTTTCTGTCATTCCAAGAACTACAGGAGGCCAGGTGATTGCATAACTATTTAGGTTCTTAATTATATAGCGTTATGAATGACTATCTGACATTTGAAGGCCATATCTCTAATAGTTGATGGGTTATTTAGTTGGTTAAACTCTTGATGGATTTCTCCTTTGAAGCCAGAAGTTATTTTTCAGCTTTGAATATGATTTGTTCGATTGTACAGGTTTACTACTATTATCCTTTCTCGGCCCTATCTGATTCCGCTAAGCTTTACAATGATCTTCGGCTGAATGTCACGAGGCCCCAAGGATTTGAGGCAGTGATGCGTGTTAGATGCAGCAAGGTGATATTTTATTTGTTTAGTTTCTTTCCTTGTTTTTTATGCTAGCACCACAAATTTTCTTCAGAGAAAAACTGCATGTTTGACTGGTGAAAATGACTGGCTTATACCCTTTCTCTGAGTAGGGTATTCAAGTTCAGGATTGTTCTGGGAATTTCTGTAGGCGCATACCTACAGATGTCGATCTACCTACAGATATCGATCTACCTGCAGTACGTCTCTCTCTCTCTCTCAGACACACACACACACATGCTCATACACACATCTTAAATGTGGATTTTATTCTCTCTCTCTCTCTCTCTCTCTCTCTCTCTCACACACACACACACATACAAACATACATTTGTCTCTTCTTAATCTTTCAATTGCTTTCTTGTCTATTCTTTATCTGTGATGTTCTTTTAGTTGCGGTCTCACATTTGGCTCTTCTGTACTATATTTTAATTGTTGGGACACAGTTACTTACACATGAACTAATCTTCCTCTTCGCCAGATTGATTGTGACAAAACGATAATGGTGACCCTGAAACATGATGGTGAATTGCAGGAAGACTCTGTGTATTTTCAGGTATAACTTCAACAATGCCTCCTACTTGGAAATCTTCACCTATTTTTGTGATTTGTGGAATTAATTTTAATTTTCAAAGTGATATTTTCTCTTAGTTATTGTAGTCATCGGCCATCTAACCATCTTTTATATTTATTTTGAGTAGTGTACTCTTATTTACACCACCGTAGATGGAGAGAGAAAAATCCGAGTTTCAAACTTGTCTGTGCCTTGCACCAGGAGCCATACAGATCTGTTCAACTCTGCTGACCTGGATGCGCTATTTGCTTGTATTGTGAAACAAAGTAATTTGCCGATCATAATATAATACTTAACACATACTATGTTGAATTTGTCATTTTTCTTCGGTTTGTTCCATCTGATTACTGCAATCATCGTTCTGTATTTCTTTAAGTTTCGTCTTCTAGTGTACTAACTTTTGCTACTCTGATTTCTCATTCGACAGCTGCCAGTGAAATTACAGGCACTTCAGTTGAACTTCTCAGGGATAAAGTTAAGAGGTTTGCACCGAGATTCTATACGCGTATGACAAAGTATCACCTTATGCTAATCCACTCCTTCTGCCTGAGAATCTGCGAATGTTGCCTCTGTATGCTTTTGGTATGTTCTAAGTTGCTCTGGACATCTCACTATATTTATAATGCTACATGATTTCTGCATGGATCTGGATTTAACAAATAGAAGGTGAAAAAAGATTCTACTGAATAGCTTCAGATCAAATGACTATCTGCATTTTCCAGCTTTGCTGAAAAGCACTGCCTTTCGCTCTGATGGAAGCATTGGCGTTGATAGTAGGTCCTTCTGGATTAATTATGTTTCCCCTCTACCTACTCCTCTGGTGATCCCATTCGTATACCCAGGATGATAGCCATTCATGACCTTGATGACAAGGTATGGAGTCTCCCTTCTTTCTGGGTTAATTACACTTAGAACCCCCGACGACAGGTGAAATTACATATTAGGTCCCCACATTACATTTGGGAAATTACCCATGTTTAAAAAAAAAAAAAAAGAAAGAAACCTACCTCAAAATAGTTAAAATTTTGAAAAAACAAAATGCCTCAGATTGTTTTGATACACGAGAAAATAGTTGAATTTCTTTTTTTTATACAGAAAATTTGACCTAGGGCTAAATTTGGTACAACATCCTGTTGGATATAAACTGTCCAACACCCTAATGGCTGGGCCACCTATGTTATAGACGCATAAAGTGGGGGAGGGGGGATTTGTAATTTCCGAAATGTGGGGGACTAACTTGTAGTCTATCATCGGTGAGTCTAATCCAATTAGCCCCTTTTTTTTTGGTAAAAAGGACACGGGAGTTATTGCTATGTGGTGTGGTGTAAAATATTGTTTCTCATATGTGCAACTCGTCTCATTCTTAATGCTTAATTTTCAGGAGCTGGATGATTCCATTGTTCCCACTTCTATTCCTCTTTCGAGCTATTATATTAGTGATGATGGAGTATATCTGCTTGAGAATGGACAAGATTGTTTGATTTACGTTGGTAAATCTGTTCAGCCAAATGTTTTGCAACAGTTGTTTGGCATTTCATCAGCCGAAGAAATATCTGATCAGGTACTCTTATTTCATGCCTGATGATTCAACATTATTTATATTACTTTCAAAAGTCAGTAGCATTAGATTTGCATCAATTTCAGCACTTAAGACATTTTTTTCTCTTTACAGTATCTGCTGCAGCAATATGACAATCCTTTGTCAAAGAAGCTGAATGCTATTGTGAATGAAATAAGGCGCCAGAGATGTTCTTACTTACGGTAAGCATAAATAATCTTTATTGCTTCCCCATTGAATTTAGTAATTGGTTTTATGAGGTAGTTAATTGTTTTCAAACATCACTTCACTTTTTTCTCGTTCGTACTCTGCAGCTTGAAATTGTGCAGAACGGGTGATCCCTCAGTTTAGTTCGCGAGAAATAATCATCTTGATTTTGTTGATGTTATTGCTAATAGTCATAATATATATATATATATATATATATATATATATATATATATATATATATATTATATTCTTGTTTGCAGCGGAGATGTTCTTCTCCTACTTGGTAGAAGACGCCCGATATTACGTTTACATGTTCAGAATAAACCAACAAATTCAAAAGAAATGGAGAGACAGTGAGACGAAGCAGATAAATCCCATGACAATGAAGACGACGAGCCTTTCTTCAAATAGTTAGGTCAACGTTCATTTTTTAGCAAAACTGGTAGACCAAAAAAAATTAAACTAATCAAATCTAGTCACCAGCTGATTTTTATCTGAGGAAATTAGCTTTAGAAGACATTTGAGAAGCTACAGTTGGAAAAAAGAAACACTTTTAGTTTTGTACTGCTCTAAATCTTTTTCACAATCTTCGCAACAATCCTAATCCTCTCCGTCAATCTCACTGCCTCTCCATTTCTTTTGAATTTGTTGGTTTATTCTGAACATGTAAACGTAATATCGGGCGTCTTCTACCAAGTAGGAGAAGAACATAAATTTGCGTTCTTCTACCAGCGGAGATGTTCTTCTCCTACTTGGTAGAAGACGCCCGATATTACGTTTACATGTTCAGAATAAACCAACAAATTCAAAAGAAATGGAGAGGCAGTGAGATTGACGGAGAGGATTAGGATTGTTGCGAAGATTGTGAAAAAGATTTAGAGCAGTACAAAACTAAAAGTGTTTCTTTTTTCCAACTGTAGCTTCTCAAATGTCTTCTAAAGCTAATTTCCTCAGATAAAAATCAGCTGGTGACTAGATTTGATTAGTTTAATTTTTTTTGGTCTACCAGTTTTGCTAAAAAATGAACGTTGACCTAACTATTTGGAGGATTGCAATTAGCTCCTAGCATCTGATCTTACTCATATATATCAGTATTACTATCATTTAAGGAAGGTAAACAATTTTCGGATCTATCATATATAATAATTAATCCAAAAGTTTCGAGTTAGAGTCAAGCTAGAATCGTGCCAACTCGAGTAATTTTGGACCCCAAACCACATGAATTCGGTTTATTATAATTTGTTATTATCAAAACCAAATTTGCACCAAATAAAATAAAATAAAAAATCTGTATGCGTAATACACATGGTATATATATACTTTATTTAGTCTTTTCCACATAGATGATTAATCGAATTGAACTTGGCCTGTATGCGTAATATCATGGAAGTGTTGAAGGAAACTGGCTTCTGCTTATTTTAAGCAGAAATGAAGCTAGAAGTTAACAGATTCGCAGCTTTTCTTTTGTCAGAATATTCAATTATATCTTCCTTACACTCCACGCTTTTACTACTCCTAACTTTTTATAACTTTTATTTCTTTAAAAAAATTGAAATGCTTGTAAGTTGCAAACTCCCAGGTAATGACTTTTAAGTTTCTTTAAGGAAAAATATTAATTTCTTTGAGAATGTTTGATATGCAGTGGAGGTGGGAAAGTGGGATGTTGGGTGCTGTTTCCTCTTCTTTCTTTTCCTGACCCGATACTTTGTAAGTATTTCAGTAATGTTTATGCTGATTTGGGTTTTACCATTTAAACAAAGTTACATATACACGGAATAAAATACTACTACTATTAATTTTGGCGTATTTTGTGAACAAACAGAGCAAGAAGAAGCCTGCATTCTTCTGGATAAATGCATTAGCGCCTCTCACATCAGTCATCTTGGGAAGTATTCTGGTGTATGTCACCCATGCAGAGAAACATGGTGTAGAGATTGTATGTCACGTCAATTCAATTTTATTCCTACAAGTCCAAAACTATCACATTGTATCCCTATGTTTTCAAAGTTTATCAATTTTTGTCATTCTGTCAGTCAATTCGTTACTTGACTGGCGGAAGTTGGTCTGACGCCTATTTCTTCCGCTCTAACCTTCCCTCTTGACATAAAACCCTAAATTAAAAGAGGGTATCCATTATTTCGCCAGTGTAATATTTGATGTACCATTTAAAAATTAGAGCGAAACTTTAAACATAGTAATTCAGTAATTCTATGTATATTGCATCAAAACTACAAAATACATAGATGAAAGCCGGATGGAGAGCTTGATGGTAACGAGTTGGATGAAATGCTCGAAGAAAAACTACTATCTAGTGCAAATCTTATTCCACCTATAGTTTGTACATAAAAATTGTTTTACGTCATTAAATATATTATTATCTGTTTCTTTAATTTTTGGGAAAATTACACTTAGCACCCAATTAAGTTTGCAAAACTACAAGTGGTACCCATCTTCACAGAAATATTACCATTACCTGGCAACTAATTTTAAGAAATTACAACTAAGTCTAATTCTGTTAGGGTTTTATGTGGGATTTTAGGGTTTCGTTAATTATTTAACGGAATCGTGTTAATATACCATATTGCCCTCTGATTTATTCCAAAAAAAAAAAAAAAAAAAAAATAGAATGGAATTTTACATTTTTGCCTCTGATCCAAGTGGAGATATTATATTGGCCTTACTCATTTGCCCGCCAAACACTTAGCGAAAAGAGAAAAGAAAATTGAGAAAACCTCAAGCTGGAGATGAAGAAACCCTTCATCTTCCACTTTTTCTCCTGATCAAATCCATAGATTCCTAGTATACTTTGAAGTTTATTTGTGTTTATCAACTCATGAG
Source organism: Verbena officinalis (assembly GCA_958496215.1). NCBI lineage: Eukaryota > Viridiplantae > Streptophyta > Magnoliopsida > Lamiales > Verbenaceae > Verbena > Verbena officinalis. The sequence continues at coordinate 9,111,207 of OY292385.1, forward strand.
GATGTCTAGCAAGAGAAAACCTTCTTTGCCGTCGTCTGAAGCGCCTGTAAAGGTCAGTTCAAGTTTGGTTTTTTTCTTTCAAATATTTTTTGAAATGGGTTGAAGATGGAAGTGTTTTAGGTTCCGATTTTAGCTATTTTTTAGTGTTTGGACTGAAAAAACACAGAATACATACTCTCATGTTCTTAATATTCTAGGGTTTGTTTTATTTTCCAGATTTTTTTTTTTGAACATAAAATTCTTGTATCTAGCATTTAGTAGATGATTTAGTGTAAATGGTGATGTAGTATACTACTTTCCCTTCAAAATCCCCAATTTTTTTAGAAAATCGGTACATGCAGATAGTCTATAATGTTGATGTAATGCAGACAGTCTGTAATGTCGATGTAATGCAGACAGTCTGTAATGTTGATTTTGTAGGGAAGATGAGAGAAATTGTTCTTTGATGCTTCTATGGAGGGTTTGAGATTTGGAAAAGTTGGGAGAAAGCAGTAAGTAGGAAGAAAAGTTGATGGGTTATTATTATTATTATTATTATTTTTTTGTCAAAGTTGATGGGTTACAGTGGGAGAAAGCAGTAAGTAGGGAAGAAACGTTGATGGGTCGTTATGTTTTTTTTTTTTGTTTGGTCAAAGTTGATGGGTTATATGCATTCATCTTTCTCATAATTTTTATGTGGTTCCAGTAAATTAGTTGAAAAACATATCAACAACTTATTGTTTGTTTATTAGTGATATACAGACACTATGGCTACTTCCTGTGCATTGGTGGCCAATTATTCTACATAGTTGTTCAAGAACTGTTAGTAATTCTAAAATTCTTTTCCTTTTGATCAGGGGTTATTTAAGAGAGATATGTTCAATCTTCTCATACATTTTCAAGATGAGACAAGATATTTGAAAAGTGTGAAACCAAGAGATTACAGTATGAGTAGTCTTAAGACTGATAATTGAGAAGGTTTTCCCAGAGAAACAGAAGTTGAAAGGAAGGTTCTTTTTCCTTAGCTATGATTACTACCGTGGAAACCTTGTATCAAATGAGAAGATTTACTGTGATGATGACATCAAGAAGATGTTTCAAATCTGTCCAAAGGAAATCAAAGTTTATGTGAAGTACTATGGTTCTTTCCCAAATGCTAATGTGCCCCATGTATTTGAAGAGGGAGGTGTTCCAATACCAGATAAGTTTACAAGTTCCAATGAAGAAGCTGATACTGAAGTGAATGAGGAGGTCACTACTCAAGATGCAGTTTCTCAAGTGACAGAAGGTGATTTACCAGATGGTGGTAACTACATTGATGACAGTGCTGGTGAGGAGGACTTTGGACTAGATGATGATTGGATTTTGGCATCAGACCATGACAACAATGAAGTGCCAAATGTTGCTGTGAATCCTTCCTTGTTTGATGAAAACAACAATGAAGTGCCAAATGATGTACCTGATACATATGAAGATGATTTTGGGATTGATCCTGAAATTCCACATTCTGCCTATAATGAATCTGACTCTTCTGGAACAGAATTTGAAGACAATTCTCTATTGTCTTCATATGCTAGTGATGATCATTGTGAGCCACACCATGACAGTGACTCTGATTTTGATGAAGATCCAATGAAGGGATGGTCAGAGATTGGTGAAGTTCAGATCCCTCCAAATCCAGCCGACCAATTCAACTTATCAGTGAAGAATATCTTTTTGGATGTAGATGATTTTAGGAAGAAGCTAAAAGAATATGTGATCAGGGCAGGGATCAAGATAAAAAGGATAAAGAATGCTAAGAAAAGGATCATAGTTCAGTGTGCTGCACAAGGATGTAATCGGAATTTGCATGCAGGTTTGATGCCAGATGGAAGCACATTTGTGATCAAGAGAGGGATTACAGTTCATACATGTGTTAGAGTTGATAATGTGAGGGAAGCCAGTTCTTCATGGATAGCTGAGAAGTTAGTTCCAATTATGATAGCTAATCCAGACATGAAAAACAAGGGATTAGTCACAGAATTGGAGAAATTGGGAGTTAAGCCACAGTATATGCAACTTTATAGAGCCAAACTGAAAGCACAAGACATAATTGAAGGAAATCCAGCCAATTCCTATTCACTCTTGCCCAAATATACTGCCATGGTGGAGCAGACCAATCCAGGGAGTGTTGTTAGGCTGCAATTCAATGTCCCTGCTGAAGGAAGTTCAAGCATTCCTAGAGAACTTGAGTTTAAAAGATTTTTCTTCTCATTTGATGCACTCAGAATGGGATTTCTTCAAGGTTGTCAACCATTTATAGGTTTAGATGGTTGTCATTTAAAGGGAAAGTTTGGTGGAGTTTTGTTAGCAGCCTGTGGTATTGATGCAAATCTTGGTCTGTATCCAATTGCATTTGCAATTGTGGAGTCTGAATGCCATGAAAGTTGGGGTTTTTTCCTAACAGCTTTGTCTAATATGCTTGGTGGTTTTGGAGATGGCAAACCATGGACATTTATGACGGATAGGCAAAAAGTAAGTGTTTTTATATTCAGAATTGTTTAATTTCTTCAGAAATTTACCATTTTATTATACTAATTTAATTTTTACATGTTTTAAATGAAGGGCCTTATTGAAGCTTTACAAGATGTTGCTCCTGATGCTGTGCATAGGAAGTGTTGCAGGCATACATATGCAAATCTTAGAGCAAAGCATCCAGGTGTGATGGTGAAAAAGCTGTTTTGGGCTGTTGCTAGAGCATGAACAGTAAGTGATTTCAATAGAGCAATTGGTAGATTGAGAGAGTTAAAGCCAGCTGCTTTGAACTATGTTGTGAGTTTGGGTGATGTCAAAATTTGGGCTAGACATGCATTTAATACAGAGTTAAAAAATGATCATGTAACTAACAATATAAGTGAGTTTCTGAATGCTTGGGTAGGGGAATTGAGACTAGCTCCAGTTACAAAACTAGCAGATGGTCTTAGGTCAAAAGTCATGAGTAGGTTGCACATTAGATACCAAAGGGCTACTACAAAATGGAATAACAAGTGTTGTGCTAAAGTGGTTAAGCTATTGAATGAGGTTAAGCTAGATAGTATCAAATGCAAGATTCTGGTTAGTGGTGCAACTGAATTTCAGGTAAATGATGGGCCATATCATTACATTGTTGATTTAGAAAGGTGACATTGTGATTGTAGAATTTGGGACATTTCTGGTATTCCATGTAAACATGCTGCAGCAGCAATTTCTCACAACATAATGGATATTGAAGATTTTGTGCATCCAGCATTCCATAGGACTACATTTATCAATGGATATACTCCCAAAATTCATCCTATTTCTGATGAGCAATTCTGGCCGGAAATGGAAGATGTAGAGCCTAGGAAAGTTCTTCCACCTATAGTTAACAGGGCTCCAGGAAGGCCGAAGAAGCATAGAAGGAGGGAAGTTGGAGAAGAACCAAGAGCTGTCCCAAGGGCACCGAGATCTAACATCAAATGCTCTATTTGCAAACAAAAGGGGCATAACAAAAGAGGTTGCCCATCAAGAGCTCCGAGAAGGGTTCCAAGAAGGCAGCCACCAAGACAGGTATTTGTATATTACAATTTATTTCATTTATTTATTACTTTTATTTGAATAATTGTTTATTCATCCATGGTCTTTGTGGTTTTTTTCAATGTATTTCCAGCCTCCTAATGTGAATGCTTCTGGATCACAAGCTGCATCATCGGCTGCCTCAAGCAGGCCTTCTGGTTCTACATCACAAGCTGGAACATCTTCTGCTGCCACAAACAACAATGCTACCAGACCTACAAGAAATCAAAGCAGGAGTGTGAGAAGCAGGTTGTCATATGATCAGGCAAATCAGGTTCCAACTCAGCAGTCTAGAAATGCATTAGATTGAATTTGTTTTAGTTTAAAATTGATGGTGTTGAATTGGTCAGAACAATGTTATTTGAATTAGATGGTGAACTTCTAGGTTGAAAGCTGTCACTTTTGGGCAGCTTAGTAATGTTGGTTGAAAGCTGTCACTTTTGGGCAGTTATTGGCTTGTAAAAATCTGTCATTTTTGGGCAGATTTGATGGAAAAACAATGCACAGGGATGACCTGTGTGCCTTTTGAACAGTTTTTGTGAAATATTGTGCATAATATGCACAATATTTGTCAAAAAAAAACTGCTTTTGCTATGTACATATGATGAATGGAAATCTTTGAATGATGGAATTTATTCAGTTTGCAATTGCTTTTACAATTTGAATGAAAATGAAAACAGCTAATAGAGATAGGTTAACAACTACAAGTTTCTGCACATTTGTTGTTGTTGTTTGCATATCAGTTGCCATGGTCTGGATTGGTGCAGAACTAGTGGCCTCCTCATCACGGTTTCTCTGATAAGAACTCTCATTCCGTGCTACATCTTCATCATCAGGGTGACACCACCTGAAGAAACCATGAACCGGGCAGGAATAATAAAGCTTCTTGGGATTATCTCTGCTACCTGATATCTTGAGCATTGTTTCCATTCCAGAGCCGTTCTTCATGCAAAACAGTTTGGTGTAGTTGAGCAAATGTGGTTTATTTCGTGAATTCATGCTTGAAGAAGTCATTTTTTTCCTTCTTTGTGGTTTTTTTGGTAGTTTTCATGATTATATAATCAGGTTAATATAGACAGTGCCAGCAACGGTCAAAAAATACTCCCAACAGTCGAATTGCAATTTTTTATTTTATTACATTTTAGTCCATCTGGGTTTCAAATATTACGGAGGGCAGGCCATGTCCAAGAAGGGTATTTTGGGAAAACCACAAATATTTGTGATGATGTCATTCTGGAAAACCCTAAACCTAACGGAATTAGACTTAGTTGTAATTTCTTAAAATTAGTTGCTGGGTAATGGTAATATTTCTGTGAAGATGGGTACCACTTGTAGTTTTGCAAACTTAATTGGGTCCTAAGTGTAATTTTCCCTTAATTTTTTATTGAAATTTTATTTCTCAATTGATTATTAGATGTCGGAGAAGACACGAATGTAAGCAATGATCCGGTTGATTTAGCACGATTTAATGGTGTAACTTCAAGTTCTAATGAAGGTGAAGTGAATCGGATTTTAATACGACAAATAAATCACCTTATAGATGAAGAAGATGATTGCCATCACCTCATGTATGTGGTATCCACTGCGCCACCGTTTGCCATCGTGCAAACCCACCATTCGTCCCGACGCGCCGCTTGCCATCATTTACCTGAAAGATCATGTGCCAGAACCCGAGAAGGGCATGTCGGAGTTAATCGCCAAGGCTGAAAAGTATTTCAATGCGCTCTAATGCAATGAAGTCGCCGTTGATTATGTCGCATGGCGAATGATGTGGACTCTATGATATCGATGGGCAAATGTATCTGGATTTGCATTACAATACTTTTTGCCTCGGACATGGTGACTTCCTTTCTCACTGCGCCATCACGGACAATAAGAAGTATAGAGATTTGTACCGTTTGGAATCGATATTACTGATATCACTTTCTTGGCGAATATGATGATACTGAAGCAACTGTAGAATTGATTCAGAGTGGCAAATTTGCTACTGTAATCGTCGATCCCATTCAAGTGGGAGGTGGAATACGCTGTGTTGAAAAGTCATTTTTGCAGTCCTCGCATGCTTCATGTGATGATACTGGTTGTCTTCTTGTGTTTAATGAGATAATAATTCCAGCATTCTTACAACTACACCTAGAAGCCTATCTAAGTTTCGAAATTACACATACCTTCCCTATATTTGCATAACATCTCTAGTATGTATATTTGCATAACATGATGTGATTTCTTCAGATATTCTGTGGCATGGGTATAAGAGGACACCTACGGGCGCACGAAGCTTTTGGTGTACACCCAGAATAACGGTTGTGAGTCCTCTTGCTGGGAGCTTTCTCCATGGGTTGTGTCTTACTAAGAGAACGAGTTGCTGCTCTAATTATCTTTGGAACAGATCAGGGCATGCCGTTTGCTTCAGCACACCCTGTTGTTTGCAATGCTGCACTTTCTATTTTCGACAGAATATCAGATCCTGCCTTCCTATGCAGTGTGATGGCGAAGGGCATCCATCTCAAAAGCTTATTATTCAAAAAAATTGGAGACAATCCTCGTGTAAGAGCAATACGAGGTCTCGGTCTTATGTATGGTATAGATTTTGATGTACCGGCCACCCCATTGGTGGATGCGTGCCAAAAAGTGGGGCAGCATACAAATGGAATTTAGAACAAATATATATATAGAGAGAATTACATTGCATCAAAATTATAGTATCTACTACCATTTATTTGTATTACAATGCCACACTCACACTTAAAGTTTTAACCATCCTCCTACGCATAAACTGCCAACAAAACCAAAGTTTAAAATGTGCAAAACCAGCGACAAAGCTAGACAACGGAACCTTAACATGAGGGAGGACTTTGTAATTATTCAATTTTGTGTGGTATAACTGTCTGTAATTGTTTGACTAAAAGGATCATGAGTTGTAATTTAGCAAACTTCTTAAGGATCTAAGCGTAATTTTTCCTTTCTTTAATAACTGAAAGTTGAGAGAGTTTTTTTATAATTTCGCCAAATCTAAAGGATAGTAAATGTAATTCGTCAACAAAAATTAACAGATACTTTTTGTTACTTCGGGAGGGAAAAATCTAACCTGTTTTCTTAAAACAGCTAAACTTTTAGTATGCATGGGAGATTGAAGCAAAATTCCATTTGCAGGAGGCAATCCAATCAATCCGCACAGTAAAGTCTGCAATAACATTAACATTTCCGAAATCAGTTATCTTCACAATTTATTTTTTTTTGGTCTGGTCTCTTGAAAAAAAAAGTAATAATAATAAGGAAGATTTACATCTACTATACCTCATGTTTATTGTAATTACAAGTCAGTCTCTTTAATTTTAAAAAATTACAAGATACACCCCTGAGGTTCCATTATTCATGTAAAACCTTCGTCTGAATCTGGTAATGATCACACTACTGGAAGCATCTTTTCTCCTGCAGTCAATTAGTCTAAGAATAAGTGCAGTTTGAGCTTATTCAATACTAGTAAAAGTCTCTCTTTGCGACGATCTTCATAAATTTTACATGAATGCTGGAACTTCAGCGGGGGAGGGGGTTATAATTTCCTATATAGAGTTGGAAAAATGTGAGAGAGAAGAAATATTACAAGCCCTTTTCATTGAAAAGTCATTAATGTTTCCTTAACTACATACCATGAAATTCATAGGATTTTAGAAAGTCATGGAACTTCATTTTCCAAGAGTGATTATAGATAAATTCAAACGGGGAAATGATATGTGTGCCCAGAATCTTATGTACAGAATACACAGAAATGAATTGTTGAGCTAGTAAATTTCCTAATCTACCCTTATAATAATTTACATTTTGAGTTAGAAAATAATTATTTTTTATTGGAAATAGATTTATAATATCTCATTCCCGATGATTTTTGAAAACTGAACTATAATATTCTCATTTTCCCATAACAATTATCGAAGAAATTTACAGACCACATTTCTTTATTTATTTTTAACGATCAAATTATTAAAAATCTTATAAGTTATAAGTGATTAAATCAATGTCATGACTAATGCACGGACATGGTAGAAAATGTGTCTGTATTTGTGTCGGACACGACAAAAAGTATTCGAAAATTAAAAATAAAAAATAAAAAAATTCCGACACGGCTAGGACACACGAGGGACACGACTAGGACACGGAAAACTCAATTTTTTTATTTTTTTATTTAAAAGGGCCAACATTTATTTGAGAGAAAATAAAAAATTATAAATGAATAAAACGATATATTAAATTAATTTAAATTTATTTTTTTATCATTTTCAATTGATTCTCACACTATTCTAATCTACAAATTATAATGTTCTCTTAACATAATAATCAATTTATATATTTAAATTTTACTAATAATTATATAATATTGTGATAAATTTATTTTTTAATTAATATTTGTACATATATTATATATGAACACTTATATTTTTATTAAAATTTATGTTACTCAGTTGTCTCGGAGCCGTATCATGTCCTAAAATTTTTAAAAAATCAGTATTGCCGTGTCCGTATCCGTACAACATATGACCAAATCGTGCTCCAGGTAATTAACTTAATACATAAATTTTACTATGCTTAATAATTAATACTGAACATAGTATATAGATATTTATAGATAATAAAGAAACTACAAAGTTTATTTGCATAACATAAAAGGCATAATTAACTTAAGAAACATAAAAGGCATGTCCAAGTTGGAAGACATCACTAATGCAAAAACAAAAACATATAATCCACCACCACAAGCCCATTAATATAGATCAGTACCATTAACCCTCCATGGGAATGAACCCTCCATGGGAACGGATATAGGCCAATGTGGAATCACAAACACATGGGATCCCTTCCAATAAATAAGGGCGGACTCCTTGAAAATAAGTCCATCTTCACCATCCGTAATAAAGTCATCTTCAACTCGTAGTTTTCTTGTCTTTATATTGTATGATACCGGACCACAAGAACACAATAAATACACAATATCAGAATCAAATGGATGGCAACATATTGGATCCATTACAAATCTTGGGCCGGGGAAATTTGCATCGAATTGAATATCTTCATGGCTTACATTATGTTGTAGACACCAATCTCCAGAACTATAGTCATTTAGTGACCAAACTCTGAAACTCAGGAACACATTTTCACATATTTTCCTATTAGACAATTCAAAGTATCTCAACTTCCCTTTATATGCAACACACAAACTACGGAGTAGAAACTCTTTAGTATCACCAGGCAAGGCAATAATGCGCATTTGCTTAGGCTTTTTGTAAGGGTCATATGCAATTATACAATGTCCCTTAGTTATCCAATGCAGAACTCCATTAAGATCAGTAGCCGCCTTTTCTATAACAAGTGGACATATGTCACAAGGAACAGTAAAATCCTTCCATTCACCAATATTAGAAACAAAAACTTGAAATTTTATGCTATTACTCCCTTCAATGGGTGGCTCAATTAGCACCACTCTAAAACTTTTGAGAGTGTAATTTTCAACACAAGTAAGAAAACCCCAACGCCATAAAGTGAACTTACAAGAGAGTTTTGGAAGGTAGACACGATGGCTAGTGAGAGGATTGCATATGCAAAGATTGGGCTCGATCCTATTTTGAGCATCATACAAAACTAGCCCATTGCTAACTGCAAGAACCAAAGACTCGTAATCACCCTTACGTACGACAACTACACCAAGACTTGGCTTCAGATATAAATTCTCTAGCATCCCATACTCCATTAATTGTGAACATTTGGAATCTTTTCGCCTGGGAAAGGAATATTTTTCCCTGAGAAGGCAAAAAGTAGTCCAAGGCTGGGACAACAATGAGGCTCGAGAAACATAGGCATGAACAAAATAAGGCTTTGAAATTACGGAGATCCATTGCTTGGAAACAAGTTTAAACCGAAAAACAGACTTCACCGGTAGTCTAATGAGAAACTCTAATAATAGCCACTCAGGGAAATCGCCATCTTCAATCCAACTCAAAGATGAACACATTGAAAGTTCGGGTTTCATAAGTTTCACCTCATTCACTTTTCTTCTCTTTGAACTAACCTCAGATCCTTCGGCTAGCATTTCAAGTTTCTGAGAATGACTAATTTGGCTTGATTCTACATAGCAAATAAAAGAGAAATATTCACATAAACACCTTGGGAAAAATTATAAGCAAACTTGTATTCTGAAGACTTAATATACGAGTTAATTTTTTATAGTTATAAATAAAAACTGTTAATTTCTTTAAATTGAAGATATCGATTGATTTGTTGAATTCTCAAGATAAAAGATTGTAAAATGTTCAGATAACATGTAGAAAATTTGAATTAGTGACACAAATCAATTTGAAGAAAACCTTGATTTAGTCACATAAATCAACTTTCTTATCACTGAGAGAAATCTTTATAAATTTAAAGATTTAACAGAGAAGAAGCAGAAACTTCAAATTGATTGCATATTCGCACGTACGTATACCTGACGCACTGTGATATGGATCCCGCGACAATTGCTTCCGTTCTTTCAATAGAGAGGGTCTACGTCTACGACGAGGTTATGGATAACCCCAGCAAACAAAATCTTTCATCTAAATCTCTCACCAATCCTTTAGTTCCTTACTCTACAAGAAATAGAAGAAATTTCAGAAGAAAAACCCTCAAGTTATTATAGTATTTTAGGATTTTTTTTTTTTTGAATTTTATAGTATTTTTCAGAATATAGTAGCAATTACTACTATGGTCTATGGCTGATAAATGAGTCGAGCTTGAGTTGAATTTCTGTATTTTCTTTAGGCTGCAATTTATCTGATAAAAAATAAAGTTCGGGATCATTTGAAGAAATTTGAGCTATGTTTGTCGAGAGTCGAGACTATAAATTTTAGGTTCCATTCAAACTTATCTTAACCAGGAGATTGGATGGAACATGGAAGAGACTGAATCGAATTTAGGCATCGAATATATTTAAAACGATCCATTATGTTTCATAACGAGTTATTCATTGTTTATAGTTTCTCTTATTTTAAAAGTTTCTTCATATCTAAACATTTAAAGACTAAAGAATAACATTTATTTATTTTATAATTTCATTTTAGTATCAAACTAATTTTCTAATTAAAACATTTCAGAAAATTCATATTTCATGGCAAAATGATGAACTTCACTTGAGTTTCAAAGTTAAGAATCATGCATGTCAATGTACAGCTAAAATACAACATAAAACCAGAAATACAAATTCATTATCCGACCCACTAAAACCAGATCCGGACAAAATAAGATTCACTAATACAAATTCAGGCATCAGACGGTACAAAAACCACCGCATCAGCCTCCTTTTTGGTAAAGAAAATTACATCCAAACAAAGAAAAAAAATAAAGCAGATTCATAGTCGACAGATTTGATTTCCTAACCGACAAAAAAGTCGGAATCAACGATCGGATCTGTCGGACACGTCGGAGGCGAGCCTGGCGGCGATGGCGGAGTGGTACATAATATCGTGAAAAGTCGAGGACTCAATCGTCTTTTTGCGCAGCTCCTTCGCTTTCTCCTCAGTAAAGCTTCCACGGAAAATGCTTCTGTCGGATCTGCCCCGACCCGACACATCTTCCGTGTTTCTATCGCTCTGGATGCTAATGTAGTCCGGCTCCGAGGACAGGCCGAAGATCGGCGCCCACCAGTTGTTGGACTGCGCCGCCGGTTTGCGGGCGGGGTCGGGTTTCCGTGCGGCGGCGGAGCAGACGACGGTGGTGCGATAGGAGGAAAATGTAGTCGCCATTAATGAATTTTTCCTACTTCAGATGACGAGTGAGGGGGTTTTTTGTGTGTGTTTCTGGTTAGCTTGTTGGTGAAGAAGACAATGGGAGTGAGGTGGGTTTAAGCAAATTGACTGAAATGGATAAGATTTGGTACGTGTCAAACGTCTTAATTAGTTTCTTTTTTGAATTGATTTTTGAACGGTCAATTGAAAACGACGTCGGATTAGGAGGGAACCTATCTTCTTGTAGACGGTGGGAAGGATATTCTCATTTATGCTGGTTTCGCACATAGTTTAGGATAATTACATGTAGACCAACAGAGTTTATTATATTACAAATAGACATACTCATTTAGTTAAGATATTACAAAAACACTCCTAAATTTCGTAGAAAAATGCCAAAATATTTTTTGCAGAACGTTATGTCCTAATCAGTTTCAAAAAAAATATTATATTTAACACCCCTTATTTACAAATAACAACCAATTCAATAGATAGTGTTACCGAGAACAATTTATAGTATAAAAATATGTATGATTTCAAATTAGTGATATTTCAATTGAGAAAGGTCTACTTATAATATTGAGTATTTCCGTGAGTTCTTAAAGGTCAAACACAATTGTTCGGTTTTCATCCACCAGCTTTAAAAGTGAGCTAAAATAATTTCAATGGATCACGATGTAAAAATATAGCATCAAATCACATTAAGTATAAGAAATTGATTCAATCATAGAAAATAGAAAATAGTGTAATTACACAGAAATTACAAATTTTCCCTTCTGATGATCGGAAGTTAATCAAAACTAGAAATTTTATAAATAATCTTGGATTACATTATTTGTAGCCTTTAATCTATAATGTGCAAAGTAAGTTACTCGAGGAGCATGAGTTATAGACATTGTGTGTAGCCTCTAATCTATTTTATAAAATACTTGAAGGTGACAATTTTGCTAATTTGTAGGATATGAAAAATACAAGTTTGCAATTCACCAATTCTGCCGTCAAACACATCAAAATTTATGGAACAAACTGCTGCTAGTGGGCAAAACCCCCACAATAGATCCGATATAGCATGGAAACATTGCTACAAAATTCATTCAAGTGGGAAGACTCAAATGCTCAAATGCTTGTTTTGTGATCAAGCAATTAGTGGTGGTGGTATCAATAATATGAAGCAGCATCTCGAGAGTATTCCTGGTAATGTAAACTGTAAAGTCTTGACTTAAGGTTTTACCAAATTTTTTGTTTTCAAATTCAAAGTAATTTAGCTAAAGTTGCACAAAGTAAAAAAGAAAAAACTCGATCAAGAGTGAACTTAGGTGATGATAATTTGCAAGGGGAAAATATGGTAGAAATTCAAAAATTAACTAGTCAAGAAGCTATGATTGTGGGTGGTAGTAGTAAAAGGCAAAAGACTACGAATATTCAAAACTATATGAAAGTTGGTGCCGGAATTGATTCCTCTCAACCTAGCATTACTAAGTTGCAAAGTAGAGAAAGATGGCATGATACAAATATGCTTGTTGCACTTTTGATGTATGATGCCTGCTTTCCTATGAATGTTGTGAATTCAAGTACTTTCAACCAATGATTATTAGGATAGCAATAATGGGTCATGGGTACACGGGTCCATCTTATCATGCTTTGAGGGTTCCTCTACTTGTATTGCATCAAAATTATAGTATCTACTACCATTTATTTGTATTACAATGCCATACTCACACTTAAAGTTTTAACCAACTTAGCTAGAAATTTGCTACCAAAGCCATAACTTTATATTATAGTAATTATTATACCTTACTCTCCATCAAATTTGTAGCATTAATTATTTTCAGCCCTCATTCTGGTTGTACATCCTTCTCTGGATGAATCTACAAAAGCATAAGAAGCAACAAATACGTATTCAGTATTTCATCATGTTGATGTTATTTAAATCATATTGCCATAAGTTGTGTATCATGGACAAATGACAGGTACACCCTCTTATGTTAGCGTTTTAATTACAAGAAACCTCCGATAATTTCAATAATTACTGTTACACCCCCTAAGCTACATACCATTACCACCTACTAACCGTTACAATGATCTAATATTTTTTAACTGCAATTTTACGTGAATACCATATTTTCCATAGTTATGGGACAAAAAATAATAACTTTCCATTTTTTCAAAGTACCTGAGGGCGTCTATCTTCACTGAAGCTCACAGTTCGAATCTTCAACTCTCCTCTATTCGTCGTCAACTCATCCAATATCTCAGCATCATCACAAATCAGCATTTCATCATCCACCTTGCCAAGATAAGTCACTTCCCTTTCCTAAGTATCACAAAAAATCCCAACTTAGGAAAAATTTGCAACAAATTCAGAAAAAAGTAACAAGTTTGCGAAAAAAATAAGGTATTAATTACATCATGACCCGGAAATAGTTTGTCTAATTACACTTAATCCCCAATACAAGTTGCCCCATCTGTCTGCTTTCGTTAGGGTTCCTAATGTTTCCCTTCTGGTTGATGGAGTAAACTTCTGCCCTAAACAAATGTAATGGACAATTTGTGACCGAGTCAAAGTATTGGAGGGTTTGGTTGTAACTTCCCACATCATAGGTTTCTAAGTGTAATTAGACAGAATTTTGGAAGGTTTAGATATAATTCACCCGAAAAAATAAATGTACATACTCTTAATGAAATACTGAGAGATCTTTGCGGAGTTCCTGCAATTTCTTCGTATTCAGCTGCATCAAGCTCGCACAAATATTGTGATTGAAAGAGCTTGGGAAGAATGTATTGACGAATGCTTATGAGAAGGAAAAATGGTAATGGGAATAGAATTCCGGCGACAGGAATCCATGTAACACCAAAGCATAAGAGTAAGTAGATGAACTGGAATATTGTGAATGCTGCAATGCTTCTGAATGGAACTGTTTCCATGAAGGATGCATGAATTCCCTCAAGAACCCTGTGAAAATATAAATAAACAAAAAGAAAGGTTGAATAAGTTTGGTTTATGTATAGTATTACTTCGAAATTGGGCGAATTAAATACAGTAATCCTAAGGTTTGTCGATATTACAAAATACGCCTTTTGTTTTTCAAAACTCACATAAAACCCCCCTGAGTTTTCAAACAATTACAAAAATCTACAAAAAGTGTGAGTAAAGACATTTATACCCCTAACATCCTTAAACTGCTATATTTTCTTATTCACAAAACCTCAAAAATAAAATCGTATACTTTAAACAAAATAACAATACGATCCTTAAAAAGTTTAGATTATAACAAAATAAACCCGAGTTTAAAAATGTCATCAAAAATACCAAATTAAGGCAAAGGAGTATTCTAGGAATAATAATAAAAGTTATAGGAAAAGTGACTGAAACACTAACAACTCTTGGAGTTTTCTAATTCTTGAAAACAGATGAGGTATTTTGTAGTTTCGACAAACCTTAGGGGGTACTTTATGTAATTTGCCCTTGAAATTTGGTGGGATGGGGAAAATGCAGGGACTAGCAATGACGTTTTCTAGAAAAATTACCTGCATCTCCTGCTTGGTGCAATGAAGAGGAACAATATTCTTTCCCACAATTGATTTCCAGGTAAGCTGTCAATTGCCATATATGCAAAATAGCCCCAAAGAACTGATGTTGGAATCAGTTTGATCACAGGCATTGCAAAAACTGAAGCTGCAACTAAAAGTGATTGCAGCAAATTGCTAACTCTCTGCTCGTTAACACGAACGGGCAAGTGTGCATCGATGTATTTTTCAGGGTCCTCGATTTTGTCTCCATTTATTACTGCCTCTTTCAAGTTCTGCAGCTCTGAAACTACATTGTTCGTCTGCAATAACAGTAAGAGCGAATTATATCTAGGTACCCTAAAGTTAAGTGTATCTACAAATCGATCCCTCTAGTTTGAGAAGTTACCATGTAGTCTTTGAGGTTTTCAATAAATATATAATTATACTGAAAATACCGGCCAAGTAGGGTTTCTGTTGGGGTTATTTTCAGAAAATTATATAATCTGAAACTTTACGGACTACATGGTAATTTCTCAAACTAAAAGGATTGATTTGTAAATAGAACAAAATTCGAGTTAGTCATATGTACTTCTCCCTGACAATAAATATCAATTTCTAATAATAATAATGGCGAATTACACCCGGAAATCCTAAGTTTGATGAATTCATAAATCAATTCCTCTAGCTTAAGAAATTACTAAATAGTCCTTGAACTTTTCAATAAATATGTAAATATTCAAAAAATACCCCTAATTAGGGTTTCAGTTACTTACCACAGGAGATTTATCAATTTCAATGAAAATAGCTTGCATTTGTCCATATATCTCAGAGCTGCTTGCTTTACGCTTTATACTTTCTTTAGCACTTTGCACCATCTTCCTACGCATAAACTGCCAACAAAACCAAAGTTTAAAATGTGCAAAACCAGCGACAAAGCTAGACAATGGAACCTTAATATGAAGGTGGATTTTGTAATTTTTCAATTTTGTGTGGTATAACTGTAATTGTTTGACTAAAAGGGTCATGAGTTGTAATTTAGCAAACTTCTTAAGGATCTAAGTGTAATTTTTCCTTTCTTTAATAACTGAAAGTTGTGAGAGTTTTTTATAATTTCGCCAAATCTTAAAGGATAGTAAATGTAATTCGTCAACAAAAATTATCAGATACTTTTGTTACTTCGGGAGGCAAAAATGAAAAATCTAACCTGTTTCCTTAAAACAGCTAAACTTTTAGTATGCATAGGAGATTGAGGCAAAACTCCATTTGCAGGAGGCAATCCAATCAATCCACACAGTAAAGTCTGCAATAACATTAACATTTCCGAAATCAGTTATCTTGTTGACAATATTGTTACAATTTGAAACACAGTTCATGACAAGATAAATTGTCTATATAAATACCATTAATCCGAGTAGAAATATGTCGTAATGATATGCCGAAGGTTTCTTGAGATTAAACTCCTTTTGCTGCGCCAACTGTGAAGCTACGGTATGGTCGAAAAAATAAAGTCCGGCGACCATCACAGCCGGAATGAAGGCAGCAGCAATATAAACTGGTGGAACCTTTGCCATATCCTGTTATAATAATGTAGAGAAATTGGAATAAAATTTAAAAATTTAAAATGAAAATATGTGTGATAGGGACAGCCCTCTAGAGGGATCCAAATGTAAATATGGCAAACCTCAGGGTGCTCAGTTATTTCTTCTGTACTTAAATCTTAGGGTGATTTCATATACATGAGGGGCTATTTGTAATTTTCCCTTCCCCCAGGGACGTGGATGTTATTTTCTCTATATGTCACCGTGTGATGTTATTTCCCCTAACCCCTAAAATATAATTATTCATGTAAAAATGAACCAAATTTGTAATTGAATCTTAGGGGGGCTTCTGATGCGAGGGGCTATTTTTGTAATTCAATACATTACAGGGGCTATTTTTGTAATTCAATACATTACGGGGGTGTGGATGTAATTATTCCCTACATATATTTTTATAATAATTTGATGTACCTTGATAACAGTCCAATGGTACAGTGATTCAGATACCCAAGGCAGAGGACTATAGAGTCTTCTTGGAACTCCAGAAGGAACTCTACCCGGCATTACGAACGACATTGCTGTCCAAATTAGGACCATCAACGGGACTCCATAATCAGCAATGAAGCTTCTCAGAGAACCTGTTTTTGAGTTCAAGAATTGCCGACGGAATTTCAATTGTTAATTAGAAAGTAATAATAATCAAATGCTATGAGTAAAGATGGATCGTAATTTACAAACCTGTTCCGTACCACCATGATCGAGCTCTTCTGCTCTTTAGAGAAGTGTATATGAGGCCGAATGAGAATATGATGCCTAGTAAACCATTGGTGTAAAGCCAGTTGAACTGATATTTTTCTAGACTAGGATCCTCAGCTTTCGGGGTTTCAAACTCGCTTACGATTCCCTGTTATACAAACAAAATAAGAGGAAAATAATAAAGAAATAAAAATTTCTGATGTCGTTACTGATGTATAATTATAACACTGAGTACCTTGATTGCCTGTTGAATGAACAACACAGCAATCAACATGCCGAAAGTCTCTCCGGCAATACGAGTAAATCTATTTATGATGGCGCAAACGTTGAAGATTGCTATGAGAAACAACATTAGAGCTGTCCAAACACAGACCCTGCCAGCATCATCAACAACAAAAAAGATAATGTTATTATGAGAAATTTAAAATAGACATATTTTCAAGAAAAAAAAAATAATAATAATAAGGAAGATTTACATCTACTATACCTCACTTTTATTGTAATTACAAGTCAGTCTCTTTAATTTTAAAAAATTACAAGATACACCCCTGAGGTTCCATTATTCATGTAAAACCTTCGTCTGAATCTGGTAATGATCACACTACTAGAAGCATCTTTTCTCTTGCACTCAATCGGTCTAAGAATAAGTGCAGTTTAAGCTTATTCAATACTAGTAAAAGTCTCTCTTTGCGACGATCTTCATAAATTTTACATGAATGCTGGAACTTCAGCGGGGGAGGGGCTTGTAATTTCCTATATAGTGTATGTAAATTTCCCATAATAATAATAATAATGATATGTCGAAGAAAATCGTTTTACCATCCAGCCCAAGCCAAGTAAAGCTTTTGTCCCAAATCTTCTCTCCCTTTAGCAAATTTATACAAATAAGAGTACATAATAATAGTTGGTTCTGCAACTCCTAGTATCATCAGAGGCTGTCCACCTAATATAGAGTGCATGATACCACATATAGCAGTTGATGCTAAAGTTTCCACAGTGCTCAAGCTCCCATCTACACGAAATGAAAAAATTGGTAAAAATTTCTTTTTCGGATAGTTACAGCTAGACCCCCTGAGGTTAGAAGTAATTATAGCCAGTACCCCTGGTATAAGTAGATAAACATGTGTTTACCAGTTTCTTTGCTTATTTGTTCTCCGAAGGCGATCACAGGAAGAGCCGATGCAAAGAAAATATAAGTAGTCGGAGCCAAAATCCTGTAACAGTGTGTGTTTTCTTAGATCTCCTTTTGTTGCTTGCTGAACATAAACCTACTTGTTTGGATTTCAATGGAAAAGAAAAAATTAATTTACCCGATTCCCGAACGAATCCCAGCAATCCAATCTTCTTTATACCATGATAATCTTCCTGAGAAATCCTTCTTAATGCCTTTGAATGGAGCGTTCATGTTCTCCATTTCTGATTATCAAAAAAAGAAACAAAAAAGAGAGCAAGAAATTGTCTTACTTTCCTAAGAAACATTGTAAAAAATCTCAATAAATAACAAGATTGATTCTATAAATGTATCATAAACACACACAAAAACATACTCAAGGTGGCAGAGAGAATATTTATAGGACCAAGATACCTGGAAATATGCAGTGATTTAGTGAGCAATCAATATAGAGTTGGAAAAATGTGAGACAGAAGAAATATTACAAGCCCTTTTCATTGAAAAGCCATTAATGTTTCCTCAACTGCATACCATGAAATTCATAGGATTTCTCCAAAGTCAATGGAACTTCATTTTCCAAGAGAAAGTAAAGATAAATTCAAACTGTTCAAGCATGCAGTCATTAATGGATTTAAAAATCAATCCATACTTTGACTCTAACCAAGATAAAAACAAAAATATAACCAAAAAAATGGTTTAAAATGTCGATCACCTTATGTTTATGTGAAAATGGCTTGTCAGAAAGATCAAAACTTTTCCAGCTTATTGTCTGTTTCTTCTGTTTTCCTCGCCTTATTACAAGATATATATAAATATTGGAGCAAGGATGGAGCTAAGGGGCTGGTAGTTGGTACGGGAGTATTCATCTTACATCACGATAATTACACACACATACCCCGATATTTGAAAAATTATAGAAACATATCTTGAACAAGAATTGTTGTTAGAGAGAACTTTAATGAAAAAGAGCACTTTCACATTATATTCTTAGTTTACTGTTAAAAAATAAAAATAAAATTTTGGAAATCCAACCAACTACTTAATGGATATAATGAAATTCTTTTAACAAGATATGTTTACACGTAATTAGTTCAAATTTCCGAATATTGAAGCAAAGGACGGAGCTAAGGGGATGGTAGTTGGTACGGGATGAACAGTACTCGTCTTACCTCACATGATATAATAAAGTAATATTTTTTGCATATTTTATTAAATCTTCAAAAATTTCGCCGCTCAAAGGTCAAAATAATAATTAAAAAAAATGCTTTTAGTTTTATATTTTCTAAATATTTAACATGGTACTTGAAATAAATGTTTTTTTTTTTTACTCTTATTCACTGTACGGAAGATTGATTTTTAGTGGTTATATATGTAGCAAAAGCTCTTTGTGAGTCTCAAGAAAACACCTGCGCATGCAAGATTTGTGGGCTCTATTTTCTGGTACAATTATCCGTATGTATAATTCTTTTCTGCAAATTAAATTAATCTGCAACTTGTGCAGAAGACTTCAAATCTGCAATTACCTGCAAAAACTAAATAAATAAATAAGTTATTATCAGGGCCATGCATGTATAATTTCTGTCATGCATGACGTAGAAGAGCTAAATGACTAGATGTAAATGTCACTAAAGTTGAGTTTTGTGATTAATTGGTTATCATTTTTTTGAAATTGATTTTGTGAAAAAATTTGATCATATACATAGTTAACTTTATAAACCGATTTCAACCGGGGAATATGCATAAAACCTACTTTTTTATAGGTAAATTACGTATCAAGTCCATGAGATTTGCACCTTTTGCAACTTCAACATATAAATATTTTGATCTTACATTTATTTTCCTAAGAGAGGTACTTGTAAGTTTTTTCAAGGATATTATGTATATTCTTTTATATTTTAAGGAAAATATTTATAAAATTTCAAGATTTTGATGATTTTACAAATTTTTAAGCAAATTAGAGAATTTCGTGTAGTTATCCCATAAAAAATCCTCCCAAAAAACACATATCCTATCCGTCTAAAGTACACAGTGTTGAATGAGAACATATCTGAAGTATTAATGATAGAAATTGCAAAGGTTTTGAATATAATTTTTTGCGAGTCACTATCGAAATACAACCTTTAGACAATTAGACTCATATAAAGATTTAAATTGTACCAAAAAAAAAAAAAATGATTAATCAGCCAGACTAAGATTTTATTATTCAGACAGCTTTTTTTCTTTTTTTCATTTTTTCTTTTGGCACAATATACAGCACCCGGCCTATCAAAATGATTTGGTAAGATCTAAGTTAATCCACACATATATAATTTAAGCAATTAGGATAAGAAAGACAATATTATTTTAAAATAATAAAGAGAAACAAATGAACAATTTAGATGCTTCGGGAGAATTTTAAGATATTGGCATCATATGATTTTAATAAACTTCTACTAATCAATTAATATTGTATTAATCAAACCTTGATTAAGGTATGCACTCTGCACTCTGCACCGTCCTTTAATTGTATATCTGAAAATATATATATATATATATATATATATATATTTTTTTTTTTTTTTTTTTTTTTTTCTTCTGTCGACCACCAAAAAAAATATATATATTGAAATTGAATTTGGAAAACGCGCGATATATTATTATTGACTTATTTCAAGTGATAATTGTCTACTCATTTTTATTTTAATTTATTTTATTTTTTCTTGATCCCTGTCTTATTTTCCTGGAATTGAGCCAAAACATGAGTTGTTCAAATGGTCCACTCTCCTTTGGAGCTTTATTATTTTTAGAGAATCTTCTTCAAGAAATATATTTTACATATCAAGGAAATTATTTGAAAATAGGTCTGAATCATGATTTATTCAATATTTAATTTATAGGGAAAAAAATGGGTACAAAGTTACAAATCTCTTGTGATTTAGTGAAGTTGTTTGTTACTACTCATCAAGCTGGTCCTTTGAGACAAAAATTGTCAGAAAATGATTCATTATATGGTCGAAAATCGTAAAAATAAGGATTAGGACCAAAAACCCTATAGTTTTGATGGTGAGGGTCTTTTTTTTGGTAATACAAGGGAGTTTATGCAATATTAAATTAAAGAATTTTTTTATGAAATTTCACTAGGTCACAGGGGTTTGTATGCATTTTCCCCTAATTATAATAAATAATAAATTCTATAATTAATAATATTGAAAAAAAAAAAACATAGAATAAATTATGATTGTTAGAGTATATGATAATCTTGACGTTGTCAATGACGGCTAATAGCACATATTTATACAAAAAATGACCAATTAATTTCCAATTGCTGACCTATTGAATAAAACAAAATAAGATTATGTAGACCTTTAAATTAATGAGTGGTTAGGTGGAATGTAAAGGGTTATAAACTCCAGTCCACAAATATGCCAAGAGAATCAAAGATGACGTCTGCATTAGATTTCTTTCTCATTTACTGTCTACTTCACAAGAACATGGCAATTGGCAAGTCACAAGTGTCACTCTTCATTAGATATTTAGATCATAACTTCGAAACACGGATACCGATGCAGATACATTGACATGGATCGACAGGGCGTCGAACACGATACGATACGTAGGAGGATCATCCACATAAATATTTCTATTTCTTTCCGGCATATCTATTGTATAATTTGAAAAATTATCATATATATGTCTCTTAATATTTTCAATAAATGTATATTCATATGAAAATATTCCACTAAGAGGGTCAACAAGTAATTCTAACCCGAACCTGGATCGACCAGACCACTATAATTAAGGAGCCGAGCAAGAGTTCAACATCGATCTTGGAATTACTCTATTTTCCAAGGAAAGTGCGGATCAATGGCAAGTTAATCTGGGCTGGAATTTTCCGACTATATGATAATTTCTCCAGTTAAAAGGATCAATTCATAAATATACCAAATTATAATTTCCCAAACAAAAAAAAGAAAAAGTCAATTTGTAAATACTCCGAACTTTGAGATAATTCCGTTTAACTCGGCCGTATTTCCCCCTAATACAAAAGAAAATCCAAACCCAACCTCCCACCTTCCAAGGTTATCACACAAACTATAGCTCAAACCAATAGAGAGCAACATATTAAACAGCTCCAGAAAGAACAAATAGTACAAATATATGAGAAACATTATCGGATGTGAGTTAAACAAAAGCTAGGTCCATTTTGTTCGATAAGAAACAGCTTTTGACTTTCTAAGATGTTACAATCTACTTCCAAAGCTTTCTCAAAGACATATTTTTCTCAGTTTCCTTCTTCATGACCTTGGCAACAGCCATCTCAAAGTCCTCTTGAGTAACATGAACTCTCCTCTCTCTTAAAGCAAACATTCCAGCTTCCGTGCAAACAGCCTGAAAAGAAAAGAAACATATAGGTTCTATGAGTTTTTTTCTGCCAATGGGGTTCAATAATTTGGTTAAGAAAAGATCCTAGAATAATCCTAAAGTTTGGTGTGTTGACAAATCAATACATCTAGTTTTGAGAAATTACCACAGTCCCTGAGGTTTACAATAAATGTGCAGGTATTCCGAAAATACCTCAACTTAGGGTTTCAACTCAGTGTAATTTCTGAAAATTTGAACATTTATTGAAACCCCTCGAATACATGGTAATTTCTCAAACAACAAGGATTGATTTTAAATACACCAATAGATTTAATTCACCCTAATCATTAATACACTGTGCAGAAGATATCAACTCCACCTGAATAAAAAAGTAGGTTACCTACTCAATATAAACATCATATAAATTAAGGTAATTATCATTCCATGGAGATTATATCGAACTTCTCCAAGAAAATACTACAATCCATTCAAACATACCTTCAGTTCTGCACCAGATGCACCATTCATCTTCTCAGCAATTTTCTTCAGGTCAATCCCTCGCATTAAATTCATTTTTCTCGAGTGTATCTTCAAGATGTCAAATCGAGACTGGAATGTGTGGAAGTAAAATGGTAGTAGCATTAGCAAATATCCAAATAATTACACTCAAATATGAAATTTATCAAGAAATAAGAGCTTAGAGCATCACGCACAAAGCAGAAGGATGGATTATAAACAAGTTCCAATTTCATGAAATGTATTACTGAACAAGAACAACAACCTCTTCATTGGGATTTGGAAACTCAATTTTCCTATCAATTCTTCCAGGCCTAAGAAGAGCTTGGTCCAGAATATCAATTCTATTGGTAGCCATCAACACCTGTGTAGAACAGCCATACAAACAAGATTTATCATTATTTCCAATTCCAAAACCCATCTATCTTCAAAAAACCATATTCTTAAGCAGAATCGGAGGAAGTAGAATTTAGGTATAAAATTAAGCACTCAAACACACTTTTATCTTATTTGATGCTTCAAACCCATCAAGCTGATTGAGAAGCTCCAGCATAGTTCTCTGAACTTCACTATCCCCGTTTCCACTTCCAGATTCCATACGAGCAGAGCCAATGCTATCAATTTCATCCATGAAGATGATGGATGGAGCATGCTCTCTGTTAAAATAACACGAGTAAGTAATGGCAAAAGGTGAATTTTCAATTAATTATACCTAAACTCTTGATGTTGAAAGAAACTAACCTGGCCATCACAAAAAGTTCTCTCACCATTCTAGAACCTTCTCCAATATACTTCTGGACTAATTCAGAGCCCGAAACTCGGATAAATGTACAGTCAGTGTGGTGAGCCACTGCCCTTGCAAGCAAAGTTTTGCCCGTACCAGGAGGACCATATAGCAAAACTCCCTACAGCAATTCAATGATATTAAAGATTAGAAAAGCTTCCAACATTTCACGAAATAACTGTTATCAAACTGTGGATATTACCTTAGGTTGAGCTATTCCAAGACTCTCAAACAATTCAGGATGTTTGATTGGAAGTTCAATCACCTACAAAATAAGAGACATGGAAATGAAAACAAAGAAACATAACACAAAGGGGTACATTACCCAATACTAATAATGCAAACAAATTCAAAGCTACAAGAAACAGGAAAGTCCAGGATAAGCACCTCTTTTATCTCCTTAATTTGTTGGTCAAGACCACCAATCATGTCATAAGTAGAGTCGGGAACTTTCTCAACTTTCATAAGGTTAACCAAGGGATCAACTTTACTGGGTAGGACCAAGTGGAGCACATAGCTATCATTACGTAAAGCAACCCTTGTTGAAGGTGTTATCTTCGTGATGTCAATGCTCTTGTCGGTGTCAACTACATACTTCCCCTCAGGATGGACCTAAGCAGAATAGCAAAAAAACAGTACGTTTGTGACAATTTAGATATCGGGCTGAAAACCTATCTAAATCTGACGGAGGAACAAATTCAATCTTAGAAACATTAAAATGATACTAAGCCTTTTCCTCCTAGCGACAAATAAAAGAAAAAACCACAACCCAGAGCAGACTAAAGGTTAGGAGAAAACAAAGATACAGACCATCCTAGCATGTTTGTATTTGATCATTACATCTAACATTTTGAGTGGCCAAAGGTAGAAAGACAGGAGTACAAAGAGTATTGACATTAGCCGCAGAAGATAGAAAAATGTTGTCAACAGCAGAATCGCAACTAACCTTCACGAGGACCTTTGATTTTCCCATAACTTTGACAACTTCACCAACATAAGACCCAGGCTCCTGAAGAAGCTGCAACTCTTCCTTCAGTGATCTCACTGCCATTAAAGAAAAAAATACTTTTAAACCATCTGTTTTTCAAGATTTATCTCCACATTTACCAAGCTAATTTTATATCCATCCATGCTCCATAACAACCGTATATCAGGACATGTTGAGGAAGATAGAAGCTGTCGAATAATAATTAACATATGTACAAAGCAAATAGATATGAAAGAATCTAATCACTGTACCATACACCAAAGAAGCTTGTCAGTCTCCAGAAGACCTCAAGTTACAGTCTGAAATGATTACCCATTCACAAAACCACCTAAAATATAATAGCCAACTGGAATTGGGACCTCAACTTCCCAACGAAAGATAACTCCCTAATTTAATTAACAAAGAAGTATCTATAGTGTTCGATCCTGCCTTCTATTAGAATCTAAAGCCAAATTCAAAATTTAATCCCTAAAGCGAGCTCGTCAACATAGAATGTCCACGAGAAAATCCCTAGCTCTACAAACCAACATTTATAATCACTAAGGGATATAACAAATTAACACCCATGTCCCAAAAAACGCTAGACTCTCGTTAGTAGCCTATAATTTCATCAAAGAAAGCCAAAAACACGCGAATTGCTTTCCAATTCCTAGGGTTTAAGATATGGCAACAATTAAAGAACATATCCAATTCAATATATTAGTAAGAGGAGATAAACCTCGGGCATTGAGGTCATTCCGCTGAGCTTCGAGACGCTGGAGATCGTGGTCTTTCTGACGGACTAATAGCTGCATATCCTGTATGCGCTGCTGATAGTACTGCCGGAGCCCTTCGCCGCCGCCGGCCCCAGCGCCTTGCTGGTGCTGTTGCTTCGAGTCATCCGCCTGCCTAGTCTCTATTGCCGCCGTGGCCATATTATGTGATTCGTCGGAGTTTGTTCTCGGAGCAGATCTGAGAATAATCGATTTTCGTCTTGCCCAAGTTATAGGTGTGAAGTTTGTTGTTTATTGTAAATTTCCCACTGTATATATATAGGTAAATCCGTAATTAGGAATATATAGAAAGCAGGGCTTACATCTCTCGGAAATGTTATTTTTACACCAACATTTTCTCAAACTATCAATTTTGCCCCGTAAACTATAAGAAATTTAGTACTTTGCCCCCAACTCAAAACTTAAAAGTAAAATTCTTCCTGCATGTTTTGAATGAGTTTTTTTTTTTTAATTAACCGGAATCAATCAACGAGATCGTGGGGTTAAAAGAGGACCCCTTATATATAAAGCACTCATAAAGGAAAGTTCGGGAAATATATCAGTAAGGCGACAAGCCCGCCCACCAAACAAAGCTAAACAAAAAAGACAATCACAATACATCTATGTCAAAGCATGAAAACAAAATAATCTGAAGGGACCGTCCTAAGGTAGAACACGAATTTAATGAGTTTAAGCTAGCTATTCATTACACATAATATTGTTAAAATACATAAAAATGTGTGGTTCAAAGAGAGGGTATAAATATTAAAATTTCACACATATGATACAAATATGAAATAGTGATTTTTGAATATTGAATAGTAATTTGTATATAAGTTTAGAGGAGCTCGCGAAAACCTCACAGCTTCTGACATATTTTAATTAGAAAAAAAGTTTAAAACTATTAAATATATATTATTCGACACATCAAATATCCTTAAAAAAAATTTTTTTTTTTTTGAAAGTAATTAAAAATTTTGTATTAAATCTCCTCAAAATCCTTATTTTCACATCAACCCCAAAAAAAAAAAAGCGCCAAGATATATTTCACTCCGAAACTTGAAATTTTGAGCACTTTTCGTATAATGATATGGGATTTGGGCATTCATGCAATTGCTAAAGAAAGCTTTTTGTTTTTGTTTTTTTCAAATAAAATGTAGTGTAACAAATTTTCCGGTAAATTACATTTAACTATTTTATATTTATCGGTATTTATAAATCTAACCTCTTTAGTTTGAGAAATAACAATATAGTTCTTGAACGTTCAATCTATATATAAAAAGTTCAAAAACTCCCTATCTGAAATCTTAAGTAAGAGTATATAATTATTTCTTAAATTAGATGGATTAATTTTTAATTACTTCGAACTACATGGTAGTCAAATGTAATTCATCCATTTCTTTTTTAATTTTTTCTGTTTTGAAGTGCATAATTTGGCATTTATTTTATTTTATTTATAAAAAAAGAAATTGGAAAAATGGCTAAATTAAATATGTCTCTACCCTATAAATAAACCGAGTCATTTTCCAATGAGCTTCCTGCGCCTAGCCCAGTTACTCCAGTTCTATACCAATGGAGCTTTCCCTTTCTTAGATTTTTCTTCTTCATTTTTTTCCTTTTTCCCTCTGTAGTATTGACCAATAAATTCGATCAAACTAGGGCTAGGAGGTGTGGATCCGCGAAGACATTTCGATCGAAGGATAAGGGTTTTCCCACCTGTGTGCATTGCCGCCAATACATACATATACACATACAGATAATCGTGGATACTACTTTTGCTTCGTATACATCGTGATCTGTTAAAGATTTCTTATAGTCAATCTGTAATTCTAATTCATACACGAGAAAAGAGGAAACTCGCTTTGATCTCATAAATCACCTTTTTTTAATCCGGCAATTGTGCGTGTTATCGTTTGGTGTCAATTGTCAGATTTCAAGCTTTGATTTGTGGCCTCGGAAATCGGATATTAGGGTTCTTCTGCTGTTGATTCGGATAGTATTTTGGTTTTGTTTTTGTTTTTCAATTTTTGGTGGGAAAAAGTCTTCAATTGGGTTGTATCTAGGGCAATTGAAGGAATGGATAAGAAGAAAGTAGTAGCTCCGTTGGTCTGCCATGGGCATTCACGTCCCGTTGTCGACTTGTTCTACAGCGCAATAACGCCTGATGGTTACTTCCTTATTAGTGCTAGCAAAGGTGAATTTCTTTTCATATTTAGCTTAATTGTCTCAATTTTCTGCTTGTGTTTTTCTGTGGATGTAACTGATGAATTATGTGTTTATCATGTTTCTGGTTCCCAGCATTGTGATTCACATTTTGATCATAGTCTCTTAGTTGCTGGTTTAGAAATGTAATTAGTTTCAGTTAAATTATTTCTTTTACTATTATGAAATGGAAATACTTATAAAAGGTGATTCTTTAGCTTAGTATTTCTGAAAATTGGCCTCACTTTTGATCAGATTCCACACCAATGTTGAGGAATGGAGAGACTGGAGATTGGATTGGAACCTTTCAAGGGCATAAAGGTGCAGTGTGGAGTTGTTGCCTGGATAAACATGCAATGCGTGCTGCCTCTGCATCAGCTGACTTTTCTGCGTATGTGGTTTGTTCTAACCAGAAAATCAAATTTCAGATTTTTATCAATAATATGCTTGGATATTTATTAGGCAATTATACAAAGTAATCATCTCTAGGAATGAATCATCTTGTGTAGATAATATTAGCCTCCAAAAGAAAAAAAATTTTGTCCATAATTCTGGGTTTCAGCGACCAAACCAACTCTGATTTGTTTTCTAATTACATTTATCTGTTGCAGGAAGCTGTGGGATGCATTAACTGGGGATGTATTGCATTCGTTTGAGCACAAGCACATCGTGCGTTCTTGTGCTTTCTCAGAGGTACTGTATTTTACTAAATATACTCACTTCAACCGTATACTGGTGATTATTCCTAACCTTCTAATGATATTTTATTGTGATTGTAAAAAATTGCAGGACACCAACCTGCTGCTAACTGGTGGGATGGAAAAAGTTCTTCGCATATTTGATTTGAATCGTCCTGATGCACCTCCCAGTGAGATTGAAAAATCTCCTGGTTCAGTCAGAACTCTTACTTGGATGCATAGTGATCAAACTATTTTAGGAACCTGTACTGATATGGGTGGGGTGAGGTATGTTCATTTGATTTTTAAATTACTAATTTGGAGTTGAGATATCAAATTAGGTAGTGTTTGCAAACTCTAAAGAAAAGCACTTTTGTGCTTTTACCGTTTTTTCAGCACTTTGAGATTTTTTGGAAAACTAGGTTTTGCTTATTTGAAGCAGATTTAACCTAGAGGCACCTAAAGACCTGCTTTTGGCCTAAGTTTCTAGCTTCTAGCTTATTTCGTTAATGAATGGAAGTTTCTTGAGTGCAGTAAAAGTGCTTTTCAACTTTTTTCTGCACTTATCACTTTTTTTTTTTCCAAACACTGCCCATTTTTACTACTAATTTTTTTTACAACTTCTTGCTTCTACTTTAAATTCTCAAAAAGCTGAAGTTTTTGCGAACACCCCCTTACTAGTTTATGAATTGGTTGATCTAGATTATGGGATGTGAGAACTGGAACAATAGTTCGAACACTTGAGACGAAATCTTCTGTAACGAGTGCCGAAGTGAGTCAAGACAGTCGCTATATCACAACTGCTGATGGATCAACGGTCAAGTTTTGGGATGCAAATCAGTAAGTTGCTCTGTTTTTTAGTCTAATTTAGTTATCTAGTTTTGACAGGTCTAGTTAAGTGATGAAAATGCTTGTTTCATCGATATGGGATAACGCTTGAACTATTTCTAACAGCTTTGGGTTGGTAAAGAGTTATGATATGCCCTGCATTGTGGAATCAGCTTCTTTGGAGCCTAAGTTTGGTAATAAGTTCATTGCCGGGGGAGAAGATATGTGGATTCGTTTATTTGATTTTCACACTGGAGAAGAAGTTGGTAAGTTCTATTATTTTTCTTGGGCAAAATACAATTTGCACACTTGAACTATATTAAATGTCTAATTTACCCCCTAAACTATCACATGTAACACTTACCCCCAAGATTTCTAGAAATAGATATACGTGTATGTAGTTTGTAAAGTACTTTAAGTAACTTGTACTTCAACTTCAATTTCAAACTTTTTTTTGGTTGAAAATACTTTTAATTTATGGTAGAGAAAATAAAGTTATAATCCAATATCAAAAATTAAAATAATGTACGAGTATAATAAACATAAAAGATTAATAAAATCAAACTTATAAATTATTAACTATCTATTCCACTTCTAAATGAAGATAAAGATGAATACTTCTAAATCTTTTGCAAACACTCCCTAAAAGTGCTGAAAATTTTTCAAAAAGCACAAAAAGTGATTTTGTTTTTGGTTTCTGACTCATTGTTTGATAATCCATAGGCTGCAACAAGGGGCATCACGGTCCAGTACACTGTGTTCGTTTCTCACCTGGGGGGGAATCGTATGCCTCAGGATCTGAAGATGGAACTATTAGAATATGGCAAACTAATCCTCAGAATACTACTGAGAAAGAAAGTTCTGCTGCTAATGTTAATGGGCCGTCTCAGAATGTGAAGGATGTCGTGAATGAGGTTAGTCAACAGCTGGAGAATGTGCTCATTGCTCAACAAGACAATACTAAGTCAACCGACGTAAGGGTGGCAGAAGCTAACTAGGTTTATATAATCTTTTTGTGTGTTTGTCCAAGTTTTGCCTAGCTCTAGCTGGTTGTGCAAGTTCGAGGGATTTCTTCTTTTGAAATTAAGTTAAGCTTTACCGTTAGATCTTGTTCTGTCTTTGTCCTTGATTGTTTGTGGTGTTTGCAAGAGCTTATGCGTTTGGAGAAATTAAAGTTGTAAAAGTGGGTGGTGTTTGGGGAATAATGTGAAACGTTTTAGTGACGGGAAAAAACAAAAATGAAACTCCAAACAAATCTCGTAGCTAGAATCTGAAGCTAAAAGTTGGTTCTTGGGGGCTTCAGTTTCTAGTTTATTTCTACTTAAAAATAGTAGAAGTTGATTTTCCAAATACTTCCAAAGTGCTGAAAAAGACAATGATTTTCCGATTACTCCCAAAAGTGTTGAAAAAAGCAAAACATACAAGTGCTTTTCTTAGAGTTTGCAAATACTACTTCGGTTAACATGTTCATCTTAACTTGCAGCATTTCATTTCCCTAAATGACTTTCGGAACAGTTTTTTTACCCAAAATCTGCATATTATGTTTCTCAACTCAAGTGTGTCCATGTTTTAAATTGGAGTTAATTTTTCAAGCTTGCTATGCTCGAGCTTATTTAAACAATTTCTACTTGAAACTGAATATATGAGAGAGAGAGAGAGCACGAAAATTGATGGAATTTGAAACTAAGACATGAAAAACCCACACCAAAAGGAGAGCTGAACTTGGGCTCCTTTTCCTCTTGAGAAAATTTACAAGGAGGACCATTAAATAAGAGAACTATCACCAATATAAAACATGACAAAACACCTCTCTATTGTCTTTGCAATTGTGGTCTTAATACAAGATTACTAATGAACGGCGATATAGCTGCAAGCAATGCCTCGGGACATTCCTCGTGTGGAAGATGGCCACAACCAGATATTGCAACCAATCTCTGCAGATACAAGAATATCAAAAAGTTAAAGAGGATGACAAGAGGGGGGTGGGGGGTGGGGGGTGGGGGTGGAAATGGGTGAAACCCCAGAGGGGTACTCGTAATTAACCTAAAAAAGAAATGGGTGAATTACATCGACTACACCTGAGGTTTGAGATAATTACAATTTAGTCCCTCTATTTTCAGAAACTACAAAAGCTCCTAGCCATTTGGCTATAATGCAAAAACTCCCTGAAACAGGCTGCTTATTTGAGCGGAGTTTTTTTTGACAAAGTGAAACGTCAGGAAGTTTAATTTCTGAAAATATAGGGACCAAATTGTAATTAGGGATAAAAGATGTAATTCGCCCAAAAGAAATAAACATATATCACATGCAGCGAGAGAGAGAGAAGAGACTCACAGAATTTACAAGTTTAGAAGCCAAAGTTTGAACGGACTTTAGAGGGACAAGAACATCTTCAGCACCCGAAATAACTAAAACCGGTAGTGTTTCAACAGCTTTGAGCATCAAAGCTGCCATCTGTGGAGGTAAGACTGTTTCATACGATAGTTTACCAATTTCATGAAGTGCCTCATCCCAACCTTCAACATATAATGGAGCCTGATGCAATCCATAGCAGAAAAAATTAAAACATTACAGAAAATGGTGTAATAGATATTTACCAAAACATTCAAATGGTTAATTACATCTAACTCCCTCATAAAATTCATTAATTACAACTCGTACCCCATTTTTGAAAAACATTACAACTAATCCCCCACAAATTTGAATATTACAACTAACCCACATGAGTTTGAAATATTACTCTCGAAATCAGCTTGGATGGGTGCTCGGAGGTAATATTTCAAGCTCATGCTGGCTTAGTTGTATTATGTTTCAGAAAACGGGATGATTTGTAATTAATGAATCTCACGAGGGGGGGAGATGTAATTAAACCTATTTCAAAAATAAGCTGACTGTATGTATGATGGTGTTTTTTAATTACAGTTACAAATAAAAAGAAATTAAATATGTTTTAATATGTGAATACCTTGTATAGGCTTAAGACTTCCGTGGTTAATTTGGTTGCATCATACCAAGCTCGCCGATTGACCACTTGAGTAATTTCAGTTCGAAGAAGAGGACGCACCAAGTGCTTCTTTCCTAGAGAAGTGCGTAATAGTATTCTTGCAAAAGCAGGAACCAATTCTCTTGACAAACTCACATTCAGTAATATCACACCTTTTATTTCAAGCTGAGAAACAAGCCATTGTAGAAATATTCCTTAGGTTAGTGCCCAAAAATAAATAGAAAGTGTTTGCGAAGTCTAAAAAAGCAACTTTCGGGTTTTTTTGGCTTTTTTTCAGCACTTGGAGTGTGGAAAATCAACTTCTGCTTACTTTAAGAAGGAACAGTAGAAGCTAGAAGCACCCAAACACCAACTTTTAGCTTCAGCTTCTAGCTTCTCTGTTTATTTTGGTAAATATATTAAAGTTTGTTTAGAGAAGTAATGGAGCTTTTCCAACATTTTTACAAATGCTCGACTAACTCTTTTTTTTTTTAAACTTTTTAAATCCTCACTTTCACTAGTCCAACATTTTACAGCATTTACTTCTCAAAAAGTAAAAGTTGCAGCTACGGAACTTTTTAAGCTCTAGCATTGATAATCCACCCTATAAAAATCTTCTATTGGTTGGTACTTCCAATCTCATAGAGAAAATCTGAAGATTTGATTTCACAAACAAATTTGTCATTTGTTAAGCTAACAATTGAACGCATTAGGAGAATCCTAAATTATCAACTTACATTCATAGAATTTGCTGATGACTGAAGTTTCTGCACAGCCTTAAGGGCAAGCAGTCCTCCATCATCATGGCCGACAAGCACGACAGACGAAAACTTCATCTCCAAGCAAAATGAAAGAAGCAGGTCCACCTGAAAATCAGACCATACTTTGAATACATTGTACACTAAATGGGTTTTTGCAAATACTACTACGTTTGGAGAAGCTAAAGCAGAAGCAAAAGTTGTAAAAAGCTACAGTAAACCTAGGAGTGTCTCTGAAAAAAAAAAGTGAAAACACACAAAAAGAGTAGTTGAGTGTGTGGTAAGAAAAGCTAAAAGGCACTTTTACTACTCTCAACAAACTTCCACTTCCTTACGAGAATAACCTAGAAGCTAGAAGTTGAAGCAAAAGCAAGTCGGTCCTTATATGATTCTAGCTTCTAGCTTATTTCTGCTTAAAATAAACTGAAGCTAGTTTCCAGCCATTCCGAAAGTGCCGTAAAAAAATCAAAATTGCAGACTGCCTTAGGAGACAAAAGCTTAATCTACAACAAACATACACACGACTTACCTGATTGTCAAGCTTGTAAGGATTATTCAATTTATTTTCCTCCCAATCCTTCTTTTTCTGCCTCGAAGTCAAACCCCAACCAGGTCTATCAAAAGCAGTAACCGCACATCCCATTTGCCTCGCCAAAACTCCCATTATCTTTCTCCAAGAAAAAACTCCGCCTCCAAATCCATGAACCAAAACAATTCCAAATTGCCCATTTTGATCGGCCATTGCGGGCCCCATTTTGCTCACCACATCCTCTTTACAGCTTTCATTGAAGCTCAAAATAGGCACATCTTCAGAAATTGGGGATGTTGGTGAGCTGGAAAGAAGAGGAGTGTAGAGAGGAGACGAGGTGGTATAAAATTGGTTACTGAAGCTCCTATGAAGACCATGTTGGGGTTTTAAGGGGATGTTTAGTGATGGGTGGTTAAAAAGGGCGGTGGAGGATAAGGAATGGGAAGGTGATCCAGGAAGGCTTAGCTTGTAATGAAGTATTAAGCCTTGATGGGAAAGGAATAAGCTGTCTGTATCAGCTAGTAAACTAACGGGAAGTTCTGCATCATCTTGAGATGGTGATTTTCTCCATGTTTCGCTGTCACTTCTGAAAGATTTCCCTGCTGGAGTGGGTGATCGAGGAACCTTCTGATAGTTTGAGAAGACCGCTCTGCAAGAAAGAACCTGATAATCAGGTGAAAAGGTTAGATAAAATGAAAGAAGAACAACTTATGAATGTTCGATAAAAAGAATAAGATGGACATGATTTTTGCTTCAATTTATTTACGAAATAACCTAGAAAACTAGAAGTTGAAGCTAAAAGTTGGTTCCTGGGTGCTTCCAACATCCAGCTTATTTCTGCTTAAAATAACTGGAATTTGATTTTTCAAACATTCCCAAAAAAAGCATTTTGTGAGAGATGTAATGAACTTACAGCTTCAGGATCAGCACGGTGAAAAATAAGTTTCCTCCTAGCTTTGCAACTGGTTCGATAAGCCACAACAATGTGGCCAAGCGCAAAGACAACAGATGATAGAAACAAGACAGGCATTCCCCACGACTTCTTGAGATGAAGCCTCTTCCTTGAAAGAGAAGTTGAAGCTTCAGCCTCGAGTTGAGAATTAACACTGAAGACACAAGCCTTGATCGAAAGCACAAGTATGGAAACAAAGGAGGAAATTGACACAGTTCCTAGATAGGGCCCGTGGGAGAGTGCTGGGCCGTCACACATTGTATATACACCTGTTTTCATTTGAAAATTGAAAAGAATAAGATTAACTTCTAAATATAAATTTTACTGAAAAACAATAAAGCCTTCATAAATATTAATTTTTGTCAGGAGGTTTTTGATCATGCCAAACCATAACAAAAGAAGTGATTTTTAACCCAGGAATTGAAAAAGTAGGAATTAACTACAGTTTCGCTGGACATATTACCAGAAAATGTTGTGAAATCAAAGAAAGACTATCAGCTACGAGAAGAAATTGAAGCATGAAAATGAATTCTTACGAACCTCTTCATTAGAAGATTTTTATAACATCAAAACGCAGTTATCTAAATAAAAGGATAAAATTACACATACCGTGCAACAAAGCATGGATATTCAAATCTAGAATCCCATTTTTACTAACTTAGCCGTATCAATAACTTTTTATCTCGAAAATAAAGGAAAAGAAGAAAAGACAGACCATAAGGAATCTCAATTCAACCAGTCCAAGTTGCGAAAAGCTACTCCTTTACAATCATTTCACATTACTACATCGTTCATGGACGGATTAACCCAAAAAACAGTTCTTCATGAAGAAAATCACACAGAGCAGAGAACGTACAAGTTATGATAAGAGATCTGATGATTGAAACAAGAGGAATATCCATAAGCGAGCTCTTGAAGGTGTATCTCTCTAAATGTTCCTTAAAGCTATAACATTTTACGCAAGTAAAGCTAGGAATTAACAAGCAAGGCAAAACGGCATCACTAATCGCCACAACCACCGGCAAAGAAACCGCCAACAGGGACGCGACCATTGCCACCACGAAACATACCATTCTGGTGCACCGCCGCACCTTCTCCCACCACCACCAACATTTCATCACCATTTTTTCCGGCCAAAAATGATACTCCAAAAAAATTGAAAAATTTATTAAACCAACAGTGTCCCGGTAGGGCCAATCGGAATGCGAGATCGCTGAGACGAAAAGGAAACCTTCTGAGACGACGTCGTAATGGCCATCCTCCGACGTCAATTCAACCGCCGGCGATTTCGAATTAAACAATAACGACGACGCCGTCGCTAGGGTTTAATCAAATCATTCGTTGATCTCCCAGTTTTCCAAACATATGGAAAGAAAAAAGGAAAGAGAGATTGAAAAAAGTGATTCAGAGAGAGAAATGGGATTCGTAGAGAACGAATTTTCTCTGTTTTTCTAAATGTTCTCTCGCCGGAGTCTTTATTCTGTTATTCCCTCTCAATCTCTCTCTCTTGTTTAAAATGTGTGAGAGAGAAAGATAGAATGAGTGCGTGTTTGTGTGTGCGATTTCAATTTTCTATCGAAATAAATAAAAAGAATATAAATTGAGTTTGATAAGGAAAATAGTTGAGTGATTAGCGGTGATAAAGGTGTTGATTAAGAGTTATTAATTGCTCTGAGAAACACTGGATTCCAGCCCAAATATGCTGACCTTTTGCCTACCTGTCAGCTTTTTTTCTTTATTGGCCTCTTCTGCACCTGGCTTTTGTGTATACCGAGGATTTTTATATAAAGTCTCTGCGTGCAACCTTTTCGTTGACGGAAATGCCCTTTAGGGATGTTTTCTACTTTTCTATAAAATAAAGGGCAATTTACATTTACCGTCCCTAAGATTTAGTGAGATTACGAATTATTTCCTCTTATTTCATAATTTATTAAAAAAAAAATTAAAATTTCATTATTTATGTAAAGTTTGTGAAAATATGACAAGTAGAAACTTTGACCGACATTGACTTTACTTTAAACTGCATTGGCTCTTAAACTAATAACTTACAAGAAACAAGACGTTCTTGATGGTGTGAAGTTGTGAATATAACCAAAATTCAATGAAAGTGTTACAAGATTAAACCAAACCTACAATATATTGATATAAATTTTCCAAAATTAAATTATTAAGAGAAGTACATTTTGACATTCGTGATTTTGATTTTGGACCGTATATTCAAATACTTGGATATATGATACTATATTTGGGTTTATATTTGATCACCCTCAAATTTTTGAGGTATTTATAAAAAGTGATAGAAAGTTTAAAAATTATATCTAAGAAGGTGATAATTATTATGAAACTTTTAATTCATGTAGTTACTTTAATAATCACAATATTTAGTGAGAGTTTAATAAAATGCAATGATGTTTTCAAATTTTTCATCAACTTTTACAATATTTTTTAAAATATTATGAATTATATCTTTTCTTTTTTCAAAAAACAAGTCTTTCCAAATAGTCCCGGGGGTTCGGAACTTGACCCTGTAAATTTCATTTATATCCCTAATCCAAAATTAGCCGTTTATTTATTTATAAAAGGATTTGAAAGATGAGAGAGAGGACAATTTGGGTATTAGGAAATAATCAAGCAAACAAAAAACAATTAAGTAATTAACTAGGTGAGGGAGGAATAATCAGATACGGTGGTGCCCCCGAGAAGTCTGACCGTCCTCCAGTACAATAATTAATCATCGGAATCAACGGAGGAGATTCAAGAAGTTTCGTCAAGGGGTGGGGTGGGGATGGGGTCACTTTCGTTATAGCATAGCTGTCTGTCTGTCTTGCGGCGTTTCATAAAATAAATAAAATATTCCGCCGATTATAGACACCATGCATGCCTATTTAATTTCGTTTCTAACGGTCTCAATTTTTAAATTCTTTGTCATTATCGGGCGTTTGCTTTTTTCTATTTTTTTTTTCATAATTGAGGAAAAAATTATTTGCAATTAACCTAAACTTTTCATTTTTTTTTAATTTGCAACCTAAATTATTTCGAGCTTATAATTATAATTTAAATTTTTTAATTTTTTCGAATTTGCAACCTGAACTATTTCGGTTTTTAATTGCAACCTATACTAATAAAATTTATTAATATTTGCAACCTGGTGGGCTTTCAAAGGAAATAGTTTTAGGTTGCAAATTCAAAATAATTGAAAAGTTCAGGTTACAAATTCAAAAAACTTTAAAAATTCAGGTTGGAATTAAAAGCCCGAAATAATTTAAGTTGCAGATTCAAAAATATTGAAAAGTCTAGGTTGCAATTAAAAGCCCAAAATAATTTAAGTTACAAACTCAAAAAAAATTAATAGTTCATATTGCAAATAGTTTTTCCCCTTTTATAATTTATTTTGGTGTATTTTTTGACAATTTTAGGGCTCACAATGCTATTATGCAAAAGACAATATTGTATATTTTTTAAGGAAAAATTACTACAAACTTTCTTAGATTACCTAAAAAGTTCACTATTATCTTGAAATTTTATAAATATATTTCTGAAAAATTTTACATTTACCCTCTGTAAATAAAGAATTTTAAGGTTTGAGGTTATTTTTTGTAAATTTCAGGGGGTTTGGATAATTTACCCTATTTTTAACACCATAATCATATACTAGCTTAATCAGAAATTTTAAATTCAAGCGCCTAAAAACGTAGCTGTCATTAATAGGAAAAATTTTATATTTTAGTATTCTAATCTGACTCTACACATATGTAAACCAAAAAAGATGAAGGTTTCATTTTTGCTAAAGAAAAGATAGCATGGTCTTTGCATGAGTAGGATAAGTTTCCTACTATTGGAATATTCTCCCCGAATTGTAATAGAAGTCAAGATCAAGAACCTTGATAATTGAATCTATAGATGTACATTAGTGAGAATTAGTGGAGAAGTCAAGAACTTTTTTGAATCTTGCTACTTTGTACCCCACACACACACACACAAAAAAAAAAAAAAGGGCATAAATGGAAATATTGTAACTTTAAGCAAAGTTGTCGATATGGGTCGGGAGTATGGACCATCTACAACTCACATCCATGTTCTATTGTATAGATATAGGAGAAATTTAAATGTTTCAACTTATATAGTATTGAATTATTTAATGTTGTGGCAATTATTTTGTTTGATAATGTGGAACATTCTACCGAGGCAGGTAAGTTTTAATTATAAGTAAATTGTCATCTTAAGAAAAATAATATAGTATAGTAAAGGATTTTCTATTTTTATGGAAGTTATGATTTCGAAATTTTCCCAAGTGGCATATTAATCAGGATTCAAGCACTTCAAAGATTCAATGTGAATTTTTTTTAATATTTAATACTATATAGATGCCTAATGTGGATATTCGATATGACACGAAGTGGGCATCATTATTATTGATATATCTAATAGCTGTTTCTTAACTAATTTTGCATTTAACATGCGAAATATATTTATATAGAAATTCTTTCATTAATTTACTAAAATACCATAAAAAAGTTGAGTGGTCCCTAATAAGACTTTGGAGTTTGGACCTCTTTGATAACAATAAAACATGCTATATTTCAAATGTCCTTTTGAATCTTGATATCTTTCTTTTGGACATATTTGCCCCCACATTACCCCCCCTCTACCCACCCACCCCAAAAGAAAAAAGGATTACCAAATAGTATTACAGACAGGCCCACAACAGATCATCAGTGAAAGCTTTATTGCTGGTAAAATCAATCATATCTTAATTTAGCTTTTAAATGGCAATTGGCGCCCTGGATTAACATGTTAAAGCAAACCAACAAAAGCCGTGCTTGCTGGCATTGTTGCAGATTTTGATCTTGATTTTGATTTGACATTTTGACAACCACGAGTTTTGTACCCTAGAAGCTAGAAGTTGAAGCCAAAGACATGTTTTTAAGTGCTTCTAGCTTATTTTTGTTGGAAAATCAAAAGCGTAGAAGTTTTTTTCCCTAGTGTTTGCAAATCAACTGGCAAATTTTCATTAAAATGGAGTAATTTACATAAATAACCGAATTGTTACATGATTGAAGCTCCAGTATCCTTTTCATTCTATCAAGATTGTGTGTCAGCAACAAAAAATTTAAAAATATTTATAATTCGGAGAAAGAAAGAATTAATAGAGAAATTTGAAAAATATGACAAACACCCCCAAACGACTAACACATGATAAAAATAAGAAGTAAAGAAGTCACCCTTTAGATGGCCATGTTGCTTGAGCCGACATGATAATGCCTACGATGACACCGAACAATCCAAGAGCACTGCCGAATATCTCAATAACAAGAATCTTAACGAACAGTGTTGAGTTTTGGGCATCAGATAATGCGCAGCTGCTTCCGATGATTCCAACACATAGCCTTTGTGAATTTAAAACGAAGACAATGAAAACGGGAAAAAATTAGTGGGAAATGCTTTCAATCGGAAGGCATTTGATTAAAAAGGCAAATTACTACCTCTGAGATTTGCCTTAGTTATAATTTAGTCCCTCTGTTTTAGGAAATTCGAAAGAAAAACCGTGATGTTTCACTTTAGTACAGCAATCTTCCTTAAACTATACAGCGGGAAGCCAAAAGAAGCAAATAAACAGCCCAATTTAGCGAATTTCTAACATTAAAGTGAAATGTTAGGGAGTTTTTTGTAAGTTCTGAAAACAGAGGGAGTAAATTGTAAATCAACGCAGACCTCATGGGTAGTAGATGTAAGTCACTCTTGATTAAAATTGTTGACAAGCAGATAAATACTAGAACTCACCCACAAACAAGGTTAGCAAAGCCCACGATTATTCCAGATGCAAATATAGCATAGCCAGCTCTCATGGACTCGGGGTCGTACATCTTTGATGAAGGCACACTCTCGAGCTTGGTTTGAAGAATGATGGCGACTATAACTCCATATATAGCAACAGCCTCACAGAAAATAACACTGATAGAACAAAGTTGAAAAAAGTTTAACGCAAAGGAATAAGTAGATGATCGCTGATCGTCATAAGAATAATACACGGGTCCTCAATTCAATCCATGCACATGTTTGACACTGTAAGTTATGAATATTTCAAATTGAAAGACCTAACTACTTAAGAAGCTATTTCCTCGTAAGTGCCAGAAATCTTGGAAACTTGATGTCTTTGGTTCTTACTATTGTTATTGGTAGAATATGGTATTGAGATGTGTACATTTTTTTAATTTTGGATAGCTTGCAATTGTAAAAACAAACTAATTCCTGAAGATTTCTGAGTGTCAAAGCCATTTAATATACACTTCTCCCAGGAAACTCATCCTCAATAGACATACTCAAAGAGCTAGTGCAGTTTTTTTGTATACTGATTGAGCAAAAGCAAAGAACCCGAAGAGAAATAGATGATCACTTATTAAGGCAGGAAATTTCCAATCTAATGATCAAATAAACTGCATACAATGTAAATATAACAAATAGATTTTGGTCGTCATCAGCATCACGGTGTTTTCATGACAACTGAATCTAAGTTAAAGGAGATATGCGAGTACCTGATTAAGTTTTTTGAAGTAATGCGAGGAGCTTTGATGGCGGCACCAATTAAGCTACTTCCTGTTATATAAATTCCCCTAGAATTTTCCAAAATTCAACAAATTTAGGGAGGGAAGAGGCAGCAGAGTAACTCGAGCTGAAGTTAAGTAAATAATAAACGAGATAATCAGACAAATACCAGGCGGCGCCGAGGACGGAGACGCCGATGGAGATGGCAATTCCGATGGCGGAGAAGGTGTAGGGAGAGATCTGAACCAATGCCTGAGCCCACGTGCTCGTTGATGTCACCATCGTGCTGTACATACACAATCTGTTCTTCCAAAGGAATCGAAAAAGATCAAGTTTTGATTGAAGAAGAATAGTCAAATTAGGAGAAGACGTGCGTAAGCCGTAAGCTGATGGAATGAGCTGAAGCCTGTTTGATCCGATTTCCTTTTTTGTATTCTTGATAATTTGTTTGATCCGATTTCAGGTTACATGTGTTAAATTCGATAATTTGGCTGAATATTAAAAGCCCAATAAATTCAAGTTGTAATTTAAGATAGGCCCAATCGTTTGTGAGCCCATTGGACTTGTGGATAAACAATGGTGTGAGGCTTTGAGCTTATTTTTTCGGAACAATTGCATGCAGATCATTACATCAATCAATATTAATCAATAATTCAAACCTAATGCAACTGACTAATTTTGAGTATAAAATCAAACACAATAAACACAGTTAAACTATAAAAAGTAATATTAATATTTTATTTTATATTTTATTACGTGATTATTACATATGTAATCAAATCAAAACCTCAAACTCGAGCTTGTAACTAGTGGCGGAGTCAGGACCCTAATGTGAGGGTACCTGGTTTAAAGAGTAAGTTTAGGAAATTCACTGAATAAAAAATACTCCAAATATTATGAAATAATTTTAGAAAATACATTGTATATGTAGAATAATTTTAAAGTTAGGGAATGCACGTGCACACCCTTACTTGTATGTAGCTCCGACACTACATATAACAATATATAAACTTGATGCACACATACGGACATGACGATACGGACACACCACGACACACATGCGATAATACATATTTTTATCAATATTTACACACAAAAAAGAAACTTTTATTAATTTTAATAATATTTCAAATATTTAATTCGTCCTTCCATAATATGAATGCCACATTTGATAACGCGAGAGGCTCGTTCTTCTTGTTTGCTGTTTCCCAAGAAAGGCGATAGTTTGGGCTCAAATCACTCTCCTAATTCCACGTGGACGATTCACCGCCGTCAATTGGCGACCGTCCATTATCTTGCTCGTGGGATTAGGGAATATGTTGTAAGAATATGTGCCCATTTGCCAATTGCCATCCCTCAAAGTTTGGAGCCTTCATCTTCACAACAATTATTAATCATTTGTTGTACTAACATTATGTGTGTGCAAGAATTTTCTATTTTCGGAAATATAAAAAAGAAGTAAAAGTTTTAAATAATTGGGGTAGTAAAAAATTTTGAAGAATGAGTACGAAATTAATTTTTAATAATTATACAAAGAATAATTTAGAGGTTGAAAAAAGCACACTTAAGATGTTTCTAATAGATTTTAAGTGAAAACAATCCCAAAAAAGAAACAATAACAACGACATCTGCGTTTTCAGCTCGAGATATCCAGTAAAATTAGTATAATGCCGAACTGTTATCGTTGATGATTCTTCCCTTTGCTCATAATAGAAAACTTGGCCATGTGTTATGACTTTGGACTTAGAAATAGTGGTCGGCTACGAAACTTCAAATACAAACTTGATGGCAAGGGACTCTTCTCTTTGTCAATACATAATTGTCTTGATCAAATTGATTTCTGCTTTACTCTTTTAAAAAAAACACCTTTTTTTTTAATATTGTTTCAAATATATCAATTTCTGTTAAATTTAAGTAGAATTTGGTAAACGATTGAAGCATATAAGGACAAGTTTTTATAAACAAATAAAAGTTTATTAAAGATATTAAAATTACTTTGTAATTAATTTTTTTTCAGAACACTCAATTATCAGTATGTTAGATTATGAAAATGCATGAATAAACATAATACCAATTTGACGTGACAAAGTTAAACAAATTTGAAAGCAAATATAATATTTTCCATGTGCTTAGGAAGATTTTAGGAATGTTGCTTGTATATGTTTTGGCACACTTGCGGCTTATCACCAAACTTTATGGTATGGGGTGGGGCCCAATTTGAAGAAATTATTCAAAGATTGGTGCAATTTAATAATTTCAATTAAGCGAAACTAAAGCTGGATCATAATTTATGAAACACGGATACGATGAGGATATGACAACACAAATTTTTATCGATATTTTATATTAGAGAAGTATCTGATATGGGTATCTGACACGGTGTCGGACACGACACATGATGATAAATTTTTTAAAAGTATCCATGCATCATAAATCATAATTAACTTTAATCAAGCTTAATTTTCTTTAAATTATCAATATATGTATATTCTACTTTATACACTTGTTATCTATCTAACTAATGAAATGTTCTCTAAATTTGCAAATATCAATGTTAGAAATTAAAACCGTGCAAGGAAAAAAAATTAATAAAGGAAAAAAAAATAATAACGCCCACAAATTTACTAAAGTCCAACAGCCAAGAAAATCACGAAAATATCTCAATCACTTGGTCAATTTAGGACTCACTCTTGGCACCATATGCGCGCTTACTTCACATGATTCTCTTGCACTTTTTGTTGTATCCTCTTTAAGATCCTATTTTCATTGCTGCCCGTTTTCTTCTTCTATCACCACCTTCTCCGTCTGAGATATTTTTTCCCAGTGTTCATCTTCTTGATTTTTACTGCCAAAAAGCTGGAAGAATCCTTTCATACACTGTTTCAGACTAATAAATCACAGTTTACTGCAAATCCCGAGATCCAGATTTTGCTGTAGCAGTATTTATATATTCTGGTTTCAGAATTTGTTTGGAATTTTCATTTCATTTCTCTCTGACATGGTCTAAAGATAATTTTGCATATCATCTTCATAGCCCTTCTGAGCAAAGAAATATCTCAGTTCCTGTTTTCATTTCATAAAAATTGAGTCTTTACCAGAAATTTCTGCAGAAACAAGAGATTAGAGAGAGTAGAAAGGTGTTAGAGAAATGCAAGCTGTTCTACAGTCAAAAGGGATTATTTCTTTACCTTCAAACCCAAAAACCCGAGCTTTCATTTCACAGCCCTCATGTGATTTGCGGTACAGGTTCAACAACCCAACCAACGCCTTATCAAAATCAAGACATCTAAACAAGGCCTCTTCATTATTTCTTAATGGGTCCTCAAAATTCCAAAACTTCATCACAAAATCTCAATTAATCACCCAAAAGAAAAGCCCAAATAATCTCATATGTAGAGCTGAGGCAGCTGCCGCAGATGGGCAGCCTTTAGAAGAATCACCAAAATTTCTTGGAATCGAGATTGTGACTCTCAAGAAGATCATACCACTTGGGATGATGTTTTTTTGCATTCTTTTTAATTACACGATTCTCAGGGACACTAAGGATGTCTTGGTGGTGACAGCAAAAGGGTCGAGCGCTGAAATCATACCTTTCTTGAAAACATGGGTGAATTTGCCCATGGCCGTGGGGTTTATGCTTTTGTACACAAAATTGGCTAATGTATTGTCTAAGC
Organism: Verbena officinalis; assembly: GCA_958496215.1. NCBI lineage: Eukaryota > Viridiplantae > Streptophyta > Magnoliopsida > Lamiales > Verbenaceae > Verbena > Verbena officinalis. The sequence goes on from OY292385.1 coordinate 9,156,012, forward strand.
AGGCTCTGTTTTACTTTGTTATTCTTCCGTTTATTGCGTTTTTCGGGGCGTTTGGGTTCGTTCTGTATCCTCTCAGCAACTATTTTCATCCCACAGCTCTTGCTGATAAGCTGCTTAATGTTTTGGGTCCGAGGTTTCTTGGGCCTCTCGCGATTTTGAGGATTTGGAGTTTCTGTTTGTTCTATGTGATGGCTGAATTGTGGGGAAGTGTTGTTATCTCTGTTCTGTTTTGGGGTTTTGCTAATCAGGTAATGATCTGTGATTGTGTGTGTTTTATTTGGTTTGCTATCAGAAGTAATTCAAGGATTTTTGTTTGGGATGTGTTGTCTTGCTAAATCTAATATGACTTTTGGATATTTTGGTTAATGTTAGAAATCACAAAAACGTTTATGGTTTACAGAGGATATTTGATATAATTAGGGTGGATTACATCCACTACCCCTTAAGTTTGCTCTAATTACAATTCAGTCCCTCTGTTATCAGAAATTACAAAATACTCACTGACATTTTCACTTTATTACAAGAAACTCCCTGGAACTATACAACATGAAGACAAATAATACAAATTAATCAGCTTATTTCAGGGATTTTTTTGGCATTAAAGTGAAATGTCATGGAGTTTATCGTAAGTTTTGGAAATAGATGTCTTAAATTGTAACTAGGACAAAACCTTAGGGGTAGTAGATGTAATATTTCCATATCATTATGTGTTTTTTTGTATTTTCAATTGTTCTTGTTGATTGAATTCGGTTGCATAAATTTGTTATTTTGAAATCTGATCCTAAAGTCACATCTCTCTTTGCTCTTATTTATGTTACTTGCGAAAAATATATATTACCACCTGAAATTCAACCTTTTTAGATTTAACGTGTAAATTTGTTTTTTTGTTGCAGATCGCCATTTGAATTATGGGATTTTCACAAAACACCGTCTAGGAGCAGATTTCAACAAAAAAGACATACTTGTCCTCACTAGATCATGCTCCTACATGGGTTAAGTGAGGGCAAATATGTCTTTCTTGGCCAAAATATGCTCCAGATGGTGTTCTGAAAAACTCAGATACTGTATATGGTGATCTGCAAAAAAGACAAAGCATAGAACAATTACCCTAATAATTGCAAGCTTACGATACACATTACTTGTACCATCTAAAGATATTGGATAATTTAATTGTAGTATAACAATTATCTTGCAGATTACTACAGTTGATGAAGCCAAGAAATTCTACCCGCTTTTCGGTCTTGGAGCAAATGTTGCTCTCGTTTTCTCAGGTCGAACCGTGAAATATTTCTCCCAAATGAGACAAAGTCTTGGCCCCGGAGTTGACGGTTGGGCCGTCTCCCTCAAGGCAATGATGAGCATAGTTGTGGGAATGGGTTTCACAATTTGTTTCCTTTATTGGTGGGTGAATCATAATGTTCCACTTCCCAAACGTAGTCTCAAGAAGAAGGTAATTTAACCGCAAATGATTTTGTTGCTTTTTTTACCAGTATTCTAACGTTTATGTTTCAACTAACACGTTTTCGGTTATTAGGGTGCCTTTGTTTAGTTGTTGTTAGTGGGTGTTTGCAAAAACTTTTACTATTGGACAAGTTAAAAGCTGTAAAAAGTTGGAGTAGTAAAAGTGAAGAGTATAAGAAGAAAGTAAAAAAGTTTAGAAAGGAACTACTCGACTGTTCAGAGAAAGAAAGTTAGAAGCACTTTTACTGCTCTTACTAACTTGCAAAAGTAACCAAGAAGCTGAAGCTATAAGTTGGTCTTTTAGATGCTTCCAGCTTCTAGCGCGTTTCTGCTGAAGAACAAAGTGCTTTGTTTAAGAGTTTGGAAACACTATCTTAGTATTATAATTCAAAAGGGTATAATTTTAATTAATACTTTACACTATGTTGTGTTTAAGAATCGTGCTCATTGGCTTTTTGTAATTAAAAGGGGTAAATTGCAATCAGATCCCTAACATTTGACCTAATCAGAGTAAATTATCTTTCCAACATCAGGTTTGTTAAGTGTTTTCTGTATTTTTTCTTGACAATCTTTACTAAACTCAGTTATTTACTTATTTATTTGATTTTTTTCAGGAGAAGCCGAAAATGGGGACAATGGAGAGCTTAAAGTTTTTGGTATCTTCAAGATACATTAGAGATCTCGCCACTTTAGTGGTCGCATACGGTATCAGCATCAACCTTGTCGAGGTCACATGGAAATCAAAGCTCAAAGCTCAGGTAAACACAAAACCTCATTTATTTCATCTTCATTATTTTCTGGCAAAATTACATCTACTACCCCTGAAATTAGGTGAAATTAAAGATCGATTCCTCTAGTTTGAAAAATTACAATATAGTCCCTTATGCTTTCAATAAATGTATAAATTTGCCAAAAATATCCCCGCTTTCAGAAGATTTTAAAAAATTATTGAAAGCATAAAGGGCTATATGGTAATTTCTCAAATTAGAGGGATCAATTTGTAACTTCTTCAAACTTTGAGATAGTCCGATGTAATTCGCCCTTAATTTTTCTTTTTATTTTTTCAACTAATTTTCTAACTTCTCCACCTCTCGAAATTTTAACAGTTCCCGACACCAAACGAATACTCATCCTTCATGGGCGATTTCTCAACCGCAACTGGAATAGCAACTTTCACAATGATGCTTTTGAGCCAATGGATTTTCAACAAATACGGTTGGGGGGTAGCGGCTAAGATCACGCCAACTGTCCTTCTTCTAACGGGAGTCGGCTTCTTTTCTTTAATTCTTTTTGGAGGTCCTCTTGCTCCCACCCTAGCTCAATTTGGGATGACTCCACTTTTAGCAGCTGTCTATGTTGGAGCTTTGCAGAACATATTTAGCAAGAGTGCGAAGTATAGCTTGTTCGATCCCTGCAAGGAAATGGCCTACATTCCTCTGGATGAAGATACCAAGGTTTGATTTAAACTTTCCTATTAATTGTTTCATTGTTTTCATAGATTTAGCAAGGAGACTGGTAGAGGTAGTCGCTCGCAAGTTTTTAACGAGCTATATTTCCAGGTTAAAGGCAAAGCAGCAATTGATGTCGTATGCAACCCGTTGGGCAAATCCGGAGGCGCATTGATCCAACAATTCATGATTTTAACTTTCGGTTCTCTTGCGAATTCGACTCCGTATCTCGGAGGCATTCTTCTTGTAATAGTTCTTGCATGGCTAGGCGCCGCCAGGTCGTTGGATGGCCAATTCACCGAGTTGAGGCGAGAAGAAGAACTCGAGAAGGAAATGGAAAGATCAGCTGTGAAGATTCCAATTGTATCTTCTTCTTCTTCTTCTTCTTCTGATGAAGATGGCAACGGCTCTCTTGGTGCCGGGCCCACGCTAAATCCAACGGGAGAGGACTCGTCGAACACCGAACCCTCGTCTCCGAGGAACGTGGATTAAAGCCTACATAAGAGGAGTAATAAAGCAAAACAAAGATGTTAGATTTGTTTAAGGTTGGTTTGTAGTGTTAGGATCTTAATATCTGGGAATTATTGGGTTTTTAGTTTCTTGTAAGATTTCTTTTTTAGTCTTATGGAAATAAATTAGAAATCCTGTTTTACTTAATTTACTTCCTTATTTTTTAATGGGAATTACATCTACAATTTAGTTCAGGACCACTTGGGACTTGAATACTTGATCTCGACATCAAAAAATGCGTTTATAATTTGGTAATATTTCATTTTCACTGTTATTGATCTTGTTCTACACTAAAGGATAGGCCTGGCAGATGGGTAACATGGGCAGAATGTTCATGATGTTTCACAGAATACCAAGTTGGCTGTCAAAATTCTGAAAATTCTTATAACAATTCCTTTTGCCCTATATACGCACTAGATATTCGGTGGCCGAACTGCCCAAAAGTATTTCTGGTAGTGTTAAGAACTCATGGTTGGGATGATAGTCTGTCAAGAAAAAAATTACAGACAACAAAGTGTAAAACCGCGTATAATTTGGATGATAAAAAAAACTATTTTCCCTAAGAATTTCTCCAAAAGTATGCGCTCGCAATGTGCTTAGAGTTTCAGTTTCTCTTCATGTTTATTCATTCTCAAATTAGCTCTGAATTGTTTTGAACTGCAGATAAGTTGGATATTTTGCTATGACAACGCCTTTTGTGATTCTCTTGAGAACCCTATGGGCACAACTCCTCACATGAATACAAAAATCCAGCAAATGAGCGACAAAATCACTCATTAAGTTCTCTAACAAATGCAGACAATTCTTGGCTTGATTGTGGACAAAAAGCATCAACAATCCCACCAACAAAAGGACATCTATGGACAATCATTGTGAGAAAGTGTAGTAGAAGATCCGAAGCGCCTATGGAGTAACCTCCACCATATAATTAGTCGAACAAACCTTGTATTAACCTGTAAATTTTCTTACCATAAAGAGTGAAGTTGAGATTCCAACTACAAGTCATGACTCTCTTAGTCAAAAGATTACACTTACACCTCATAAGAGTTTCATAATTACAAAACACACCCAATTTTTAGGGTTTAGTTAGGATTCCGTCAGAATTTTAACGGAATATTCCTAACAGAACCTTAAAAGTTTGATATTTTTTGTAATTATGAAACGTGTGTGGGGGTGTAAGTGTAATATTTTAACTAAAAGAGTCCAAACTTGTAGCTAGTTAAGCAAACTTAAATTAAAATTTGAAGAATTCACACTTTAGAAATGAAGGGCCTTTACGATTTGATGCAGCACTTATGAACGGAAATGAGAAAGAGAGAGAGAGACAAATGAAAATTAAATGCAAATATTCCATCCGTATGACACAACCATGGATTATTCTCTGTTACATGAACAAATTTCATTATAACACCACACAACAAAAAAATGATAGAGACTTATGAAAGGGATATCTCTCTTTCTTTCTCACCTCTCTTTTACCATCTTATCCTCTTTTTCTAAGCACCCCATATTCTAAAAACCAACGGTAAAGAACATTTCTGCCAAAAATCAGCATTGGTAAGGGCATCTCATTTTTTGTACTGCCAAAATTGGATTTTCTAAAGGCATTTTTGTCATGAAAAATGCAAATTTCTAGACCTGTTAATCTACATATTAAGTTAGTCTCATGAGGTCCCGAACTTCAAATTTCGAGATAATCGTTACATGTATCAAGTACTGTCAAATACCATCCAGTCAAAATTTCCAGATATTCAAACTCGGGTTTTATACTAAATTAACATAATATCGAATTACTAAACTATACAACCATCAATTGGTATTAAAAATAACAGATAATTATGCAAAAAAACCTTGAGGTTTGTTCGTTTTACGAAAAATATACTTAAAACTTGAAAATTTCAAAAACCTCCCTTAGTCAATGGTTTTCTGTTAGTTTTAGGGGATAATTTGTCATAGTTTGTAAACCTCAAGATAATTTTTGTAACATTTCAAGGTTTTAGTGTGTTTTTCGTAAATCCCATACACCGTAGCAATAATCCTTCACAAGCCAAATAATGGTTCTTTTCACAATCTCATTTGAAAACAATTTCCCAAGATATAATGCTTCACACTGTGTCACCCATACATTACAATCAGTACGGGAATTTTCCAACAAAAAGTGACACACACACAAATACAAACACTTCTATATAAAGAGCCAAAATTTCTGCACAACATTTTCCCTAGAGAAAAACCCCACACAACTATTACTCCGCTACTACAATGCAGAACCAAGAGCTAACAGAATTCAGCAACGACTGCATTTCAGACATGGATTACTTCATCAAAACCCTATCAAGCATCCAGGGAAAAGAAGCCCGGCCCGATTTAATCGGCTCAATCATCACACATTACGCTTCGAAATGGCTCCCGGAACTCGCCACCAACGAGCCCGAAAAATCCCACATCGAACAAAAACAAATCAACTCCCCCGAAAAAAGCATCACTTCTTCACTAACTAAGAAAAGATTCTTCATTGAGACCCTCGTCGGAATCCTCCCACCGGAAAAAGATTCCGTCCCGTGTAATTTCCTCTTGAGGCTTTTACGAGTAGCGAACCGGGTTCGCGTAGAGCCCGTTTATCGAATAGAGCTCGAAAAACGGGTTTCGTGGCAGCTGGACCAGGCTTCTTTGAAGGAATTGATGATACCGTCTTTCAGTCATACTTGTACGACGTTGCTGGATGTTGAGCTTGTCATTAGGTTTGTGAAGAGGTTTATGAGTATGGAGGAAGTTGCGAGAAGTGGAGCTGCTGTAATGAAAGTGGCGAAGCTTGTGGATTGTTATCTGGCGGAGACGGCGGCGGACTCCGGCTTGTCTTTAGATGATTTTGTTGAACTTGCTGGTGCGCTGCCGAGCCACGCGCGGTCGATTGATGATGGACTTTATCGCGCCATTGATACGTATCTCAAGGTAATAAGTGTGTGTTTTTGTTGGCTCTTGATCATAATTAGCTCAGTGAAAATGAAGAAAATTCTAGGGCAAATTACATCTACTACCCTGAGATTTAGCCTAAATTACAATTTCGTCGCTGTGTTTATAGAAATTATAAAAAACTCTCTGGAACTTCACTTTATTACATAGAAACTCCCTGAAACTATACAACATGGTGCTGAAAAATGTAAATAATCAACATTTTTAGGAAAATTTTGTAATTAAGTGCAACGTCAGGGAGCTTTTTGGTAATTAAGTGCAACGTCAGGGAGTTTTATGTTATTTCTGAAAACAGAGGGACATAATTGCAATTAACTCAAACCTCAGTGATAGTAGATGAAATTCTCCAAAAAATTTAATATGAATGAGCTCGGAAGAACCAAATTTACCAGTTGCTGAGTCCTTTTAGGGTACTTAGTTGTATGATTGATTTCTCTTTTTACATTACATATGATGGATGAATTGAGGTTTATTATTCATATGAATTTTTAAAAATCGTAGCAAAGAAAGGCGTTTACCGTTGTTGATTAGTTTTAAACCACATTAACTCTTACAGCGATCGACTATTGGAGAAAAGGCTTTTGCAGTCATGTAACCATAACTAAAATTCAACAATAATGAAACTGGGAGCTTACGTAATGAAAGAAAAATGAGGGAGTTTTTTTCGTAAATTTCATCAAACTCAAGGATAGTATAAGTGTAAATTTTCCTATATACTAATTAGTCCTCAGTCGGTTGAATAAATTGAATTCTTGAAAAACCATGAACTGTTGGATCACGTGTAGCTCATTGTGGGCCGATATGATTGATGGTAAACCCCTTAGATAGCTAGACCAATGTGTTGAGACAAAAAATTGACAAGGATTTGATTCTTTTTTGGAGTTTATTATAATTTTGGAGTCTATAAGGAGAAAGCGCACTACTCTGTGTTTTCAGAAAACTCAGTTTCCTGTATGGTTCCTATACCAAAAATCATGTGTTGGTCATAACTTATAATTGTGAAAAGATTTATAAATAAAATTTTATATTTTTAAGAATTTGAGGGGAATAGTGGCCTAGTGGGCGGCTTTCTGTACTGTCACCAGCACAGGATTCTTCGGCAGAAGAGTTGAGCAGAATAGGCTGTATTCTTGTGCACTGCCTGTGTATGCAATGTCTTATCCTGGCTAAAATAGAACCAAGATTGCCCTAAATTGGCTTTTCTGCTGTCCTGATTTAAACATAGAAACATTTGTTTTTAGTTTTTACAATATTATATTGGTCTGGAATTGGAACCGTAATCGTTCCGTAAAGTTTATAGGTTGTTCTACGCAGTCGTATTGATTCTAAAATTAAGGTGAATTACATACAAAATCCCTGTTTTAAACAATTACGGGAAATCCCCCGAGGTTTCAAACAATTACAAATTACATGGTTTTTTCTGTAATTTTAAATATAGAGGGGGTATTTTGTAATTTTGGAAAATTGTAAGGGTAATATATGTAATTTGCCCTAAAATTTTTACAAAAATCAAGAATTTCATTCACATTCACTATTTTCCATTCAAAATAACAAAATCACCCTTCCATTTCTAGAAACTCCAATATTTTACTTCACAATTACAACTTCTGAATCTATCCCTGTATAGGCACATCCAAGCTTACCGAAGCAAGAGAGAAAAACACTATGCAACCTAATGGATAGTAGAAAGCTCTCACAAGAGGCATCTCTCCACGCAGCTCAGAACGAGAGGCTGCCCGTTCGGGCCGTGATCCAAGTCCTCCTCTCGGAGCAAACTAAGCTCATAAACAAGCACATCGTCGAATGGAGTGGATCCCTGAGTGGGGCTCGCAGTCCGATGGCAGCAGCTGGGCTCGACCACTCGGCCCGGTGCTTCTCGAAGCGCGAAACGAGCATCCAACAATTCGAGATCAAGAGGTTGAAAGAGGATGTGCTGAGGCTTCAGAGTCAGTGCATGGCGATGGAGAGACAGATGGAGAAGATGATGGAGAAGAAGAGTAGCCGGTATTTTAGTTGGAGAAAGTTCGGCGTGTTCAAGGGGAATAGGATCGGAGAAGTTGTCGAGGATGATCGGAGTGATAGGGTTGAGGCTGTTGGGATGAAAACGCCGGTAGAAATGAAGACGAGGCTTTTAAAGGGGAGGACTCCGAATAGGAGGAAGTCGCTGTCGTAAAGGAGTAAGAGGGTATTTGGCTGAGCTTATAAGCTTTTTAAAATATCTTATAAGTTGTTTAAAAACTTATAAGATGTTGTAATGCGTTTGGTAAATGTTTTTGAAAATGAGCTTATAAGTTTTTAAAATAAAATGTTAGGAGCTTTTAAACTCCTTTAAAATAAGTTGGGGAACACTAATTTATTTTTTAAGATCTTAACACACTACCTACATTTTAACCATATTAATTACATAGCTGTTATTACTAACATCTTATAAGTTCATGGTCTTATTTTTATCCAAATACTTTTAGATCTTATTCATAAAATAAGATCTAACATTTTAGAAGCTCTAAAAACATCTCATAAGATATGAAAAGCTTATAAACTCTTAAAATAAGTTTGGCCAAACACCCTCTAAGTTGGAGATTGAATGATCGGAAGTTGTAGTAATAGTAGAAGTAGATTTTTTTTAAACTTATATATAAATATATATATATATATATATATATATATATATATATATATATATATATATATATATATATAGGAAAATAAAATTAAGTTCTTATTTTGTTATTGATGATTTGTAATAATTCTATGATGATGGTAATGATATTGAATGTGTTTATTTAATATGATCATACTGAGATGATCAGTATGACCGTGGATGCATATTCATGGAGTTGTTTACCAAAGATTTGACCTTGCTTTCTGTACATTCTACATTAAATTTTCGGCATGTTTGATATACAGAAATGAGTTGCATTGTAATAATATAATTGTTGTTATATTCACATCAAAATGATCATTCTCGAAGGATTATTCATTCTTGTATGCATGAAATTAGCCATTCTTTCTCTCCCTCGTAGTATTAGCTATTACTAATGCTTTAAAAATAAACTATTTATATTGTATTTCATTATAATATCATTAAATTCAGCTTATATTATAATATTTTGATAAATACAATTTACATGTTAATATTTTTGTATAGAATATATATCTATATATATTATAAAACTATGAATAGTTTCTTGAAATTTATATGCGCGGCAACTTTGCTTTATTTTTATTTAAGTTGATGCTCAAAATTAAGAGTATAAATAGAGGGAGTAACACTTTAAAAATTACTTATTCGGTATATCATATTTGTCATGTAATTATTCAATTTTTTAAAATTTACACTAACTATATGATAAATATAAAGCACTAGATCTCGAGATTTTAAACTCAATTTGAAAGTGGGATTTTACATGAAATTTGAAGTTGACTAAAATTCCCTTGAAAGTGTGACGAGGTATTGCACAAGATTAGAAAAAGATTTACAAAACTAAATAAAAATATTAATTTAAATTTACAAGTAAAAAGTACATAATGATGAGATGACAAGTGTTTCTAAATGTAATTGTCTTGAGAGCCATTTTTGATCATGTTCCTTTCTCCGCCTCCTCACGCAACTGAGGAGCCCTTTATGCTTCTCTCCGTTTCTTTGTCAAGAATAAATAATTTCCATATAAAATTGAAGGGTGGCCTTAATTAGATTTCTATATTATTCGAACTCGTAAATAATTAGGTAGAAAAATAAAAATAAATAAATAATACCCATGTAAAAGATTGATATTAATTTGATAGTGCCAATGATTCCATAAGTTGTCCTTTTCAATTCAATTAATATTACAACCACGTTGATTTAAATAAAGCAACTTGGAAAATAAATAATCTATTTCTTAAATTTTAAGAAAGTAGTTCTTTCACTGTGGAGCAACTATGTGATTGTCTTTTGACTGAAGGTAGCTATATAAAATATAAAGTCAAGGAGGAAATAAATATTAGAAAAAAAATGAGACTTTCATGAAAAAATATTTCTAAGAGCTAAATGAAAATAAATATGTTATTCAAAGATACTGATAATATATTTCATTTTAAATTATTTATCTGAATATTTATGTTGGACGTGTAACTAACACAAACAAGGCAAAAGATTTAGTATAAAATCAAATATGATGATGCCCAAAAGAAATCATATGGACCCAATTTTTATTTATTTACAAAATTTTAGATATTTTATTTTGAATTTAAATTAATTAAAAATAGGATAATAAAGTGAAAATAAATAAAATCTGAAAATTGTATATAATACAGAGAAAACGTTGAGAAGGAAAAGATCACACCTTGACTGGTAGTTACACTTGTTAGTCGACTCTCGGCGCACACAGACAATCACAATGTCAGACGAATCGCCGGAAACTACCACGCCACTCCTCCACCAACGGTGGCGCAACCGTATCACCACCTCCCTCCGCCTCAAAACCACCGTTCTCTCCGAACTGAGTGGCGCCGTCGGCGACCTAGGAACCTACATCCCCATAGTTCTAGCCCTCACACTGGTCTCGCACATTGACCTGTCCACCACCCTCATCTTCACCGCCCTCTACAACATCGCCACCGGAATCCTCTTCGGCATCCCCATGCCGGTTCAGCCAATGAAGTCCATCGCCGCCGTCGCAGTATCGGAGACGCCCCATTTGACGGTGTCCCAGATCGCCGCCGCCGGAATCTCCACCGCCTCTGTCCTCCTCTTCCTCGGAGTTACGGGCCTCATGTCCATCCTCTACCGCTTCCTTCCACTTCCTGTTGTTCGCGGTGTCCAGCTCTCACAGGTAATCGGTCAAATTCATCAAGCTTTTCAATTGTCGATAATTTGCAGAATGATAGTATATGTTCTATCTTGCGATTCAATTGAACATATTGAATTTGGAAAGAGTTCTGATCTTTATGGTAAATCACTCGAATTATAGAACTCAAAAAATCTAGCGAAATTTTGAATTTTCTGATTTTAAGTTTCAATTTTGCCAAACTTCTCATTTATACAGTGTTCTGTTCTTGAATTTGGATGAGTATTTAATGGAATTTAGATTTCTGAATTGCAGTTGACGAGTCTAAAATCATTTTTTAGCTCAAAAAATCTTGCGGGATTTCGGATTTTCTGTTATTAAATTGTAACTTCCCAATCTTTTGCAGTATTATAGTATATTCTGTTTCTGGAAAAAGGGCTGATTTTTCTAAAATAACTCGAATCATAGTTAAAAAGCCTAAAATATGTTTCAGCTAAAAAAATCTAGCGGGATTCTTAATTTTCTGCTATTAAATTGCAATTTCCCAAACTTTTCATTTATGCAGTGAATTGTTCTTGAATTTGGACGAGTTTAACCAGTTTAATGAAAGTTAGGTATCTGGATTTTAACTTCGTAGATGACATGATTAAATTTGCATATTTTTATGCTGTAATATAAATTTCATATACAAATACCTTGTTTTTCCAAGATAATCGGTATCTTACTTAACCATACTCCATTAGTCCTAGTTAATACGGTAAAATTTCCAATGAATTGCATTAAAAGAATCACTTTTGCAGAATTTCTATAACCAATCTTTACGTTATTCACAGGGACTCCAATTTGCATTCTCAGCCATCAAATACATTCGTTATAACCAAGATTTCACCACAACAACATCAACAAAAACCACAGATCCTCGCCCGTGGCTCGGCCTAGATGGTCTAATTCTTGCACTAACTTTCCTCCTCTTCCTAATCCTCACAACAGGAGACGGAAACAGCAACGAAAACAATACATCTGTTATCCCAACAACCCGACAAAGAAGAGTCCAGAAACGGCTCAAAATCCTCTCATCAATCCCTTCTGCCCTGATTGTCTTCCTCCTCGGCATAATCCTATGTTTCATCCGTGACCCTTCAATTTTCCGTGACATTAAATTCGGCCCGTCAAAGTTCCACGTGCTGAAAATCACTTGGGACGATTTCAAAGTCGGGTTTATCCGAGGCGCAGTCCCTCAAATCCCGTTATCAGTTCTAAACTCCGTTATTGCAGTTTGTAAGCTCTCTGGCGATTTATTTCCCAGTACAGAGTTATCTGCGACAAAAGTGTCGGTTAGTGTCGGATTAATGAATTTGGTCGGATGCTGGTTTGGTGCAATGCCCGTATGCCATGGGGCGGGTGGGTTAGCGGGCCAGTACCGTTTTGGTGGGAGAAGCGGTTTATCTGTCTTCTTTCTTGGATTTGGGAAATTAGTGCTTGGATTGTTGTTTGGGAATTCGTTTGTGAGGATTCTGAGTGGTTTTCCGGTTGGGATTCTTGGAGTGTTGTTGCTGTTTGCTGGGATTGAGTTGGCGATGGCGTCTAGAGATATGGGTTCGAAAGAAGAGTCTTTTGTGATGTTGGTTTGTGCAGCGGTTTCATTGACGGGTTCTAGTGCGGCATTAGGGTTTGCGTGTGGGATCGTGTTGTATTTGCTTTTGAAACTGAGGGAGATGGATTATTCGAGTCTGGGTTTTGGGGGAGAAAGGTTTGAAGGAAATGATGAAGATGAATTGCTTATGAGTAGTTCATAAGTTGATGTTTTCTTCATTTCTTGTATGTTGTATGTTCTTGATTGTGTTATTACTTATTAGGAAATGGAGGTAGTAATGAATAGGGATATTGGAGGTAGATGTGGTAGTTAAATTAATCTGACCCATAATTTTCTGTAAGGAAGTTTAAAGTATGGGATAATTTCACTTTTGGTCCCTCAACTATAGGTTGTTTCCACATTGATTGCCAACACTTTTGGAGTTCAAACAAAACAAATTTGGTTACTTTCTTACCTTCAATAGCTTGAGCTTTCGCCCTGCATTTTAACTTCTTTTTCTGTGAAGGTGACCAACATCTGCTCGTTAAACAAATAAAATTGAGAAACAAAAAAGAACATTAAGACCATATACAGGCAAAGTGCAATCACCAATGGTGAACGAGACGAATTTGAAGGTCATTGTTTCCTTGGTCCCATTGTTCTTCTTGAATTTTCAAAGCTGAAGATTTCAAAGTGGGATTTCGGGGGAAATACGGCCCATACACCTCAATCAAGTGAAGAGTTGAAATATCTCCAATTTCTGAAGGAATCTCCTCTAATTCATTGCAGTTTCTGATGTGAAGTTGCTCAAGTCTTGGGAAGTGAGTATTTTCTGCTCGCCAGTACTTTAGATCAGATAAACTCTCAATTAGCAGGAACTTCAACATGAGGAATTCCCCTTCTATGGATTCCCACTCTACTCCAACGAATGCATTTTCTCTTAGTTTGAGGATTTGTAGATTCGACAACGAACCCACAATCCTCATGTCTTTCCAAGGAAGTTGGCAATGATGTAGAGTCAACTTTATCAGTGTCGACGGAAGGACAAAGTTATCAGGTAAGGGTTTCGCAACCATTGTGACTCCAGAAAACCGGATATCCAATGTCTCAAGTTGGGGCAGATGGATGAGATTGCTGAGACCAAACTCCTCCCACTTTTTGTAGGCTTCATAAGTGCATTCAACTTTCAATTTCTTAAGGCTTGGAATCATCTTGATAGTATCATAGGTGAATTTGAAGTCTTTTACTCTTTCGAGTGTCTGTAGGCTTCGTAGGAGAGGAACTCCATCAATAATCCTGATTTTACCATAAGGAATGGGGAGCAATGTTATGATCTTAAACATAATGTGCCTTAGTTGTGGCATATTCCAAATTTCTGATGGTAATGATGTCTCTCCATGTTTAAGAATTAGCGATTGAAGATTCTGAAGCCTGGATATAGATGGAGGAATACGGATGTTGTTTGCTCCAAGTGAAAGGTACCTTAAATGGAATAGTTTTACAATCACAATCGGAAATTCTGAGCTACTTATTCGCCTTGCATCCAATACTCTCCAGAGCTCACGACCAGATGCGATTGCAAAAAAGTCATACTGACTAGAAACAAGAATAGTACGAACATTCGGGATAGGTTCTTTTCCGTACCTTCCTAACAAGGAACGATGCCACTTTTGTATATAGAGACGGCGCACATTCCCCACAGGTTCTCGATAGAAGTCAACTTTTCTATGTAGACAGTGGAAAAACTTCTCATAGCGAGCTCTTTCTGAGCACATGTCTCTCAAAACATCATGAATGCTGCAACGTTTGTATTTTCCGTCGGTCCTCTTTTTGGTGACTAAAACAAGATTTCTATTGACAAGGTCTGCAAAATACTCTTCCCCCACTTCTTCTAAGCTTTTATATGCAACTGGTTTTAAAAATCCTTCGGCAACCCATAACCTTATGAGCATGGAGACACGAATGTCATAATCTTCTGGGAAGGCTCCTAAATACAGAAAACATGGTTTTAGATGAAGAGGCAAATGGTTATAACTCAAAGCTAATATCTTGGAGAAGCGTTCGTCATTTTGACTTGTAGCAGCGGAGCTAACATCTCTTGCAATCTCTTTCCAAGTATGTCGTGTCTTATTAAGCTTAGACACAAGACCTGCAACGACAATAATTGCAAGTGGAAGTCCTCGACAGTTTTTTGCAATCAACCTTCCAATATTCTCCAATTCCGGGGGACAAAGGACCTTGTGACAAAATAGATTCCAACTTTGAACCTCATTAAGAAACTGCAACTCCTGAATAAATCCAGAATTATCAGCATAAACAGCCACATTTAGCAGCCTAGTGGTTGTAATTACCCGACTTCCACTGTAATCATTTGGGAAACTCTTCTTTACATCATCCCAAACCTTTGTTTCCCAAATATCATCCAATACAATGAGATACCTCCTTCCAAACAAATGTTTGTATATGTGTTCTCCTAATATCTCCTCCTCCTTCACTTCACCCTTTTTTGCCATATTCAATGACTTAACAATAACTATATTCAATGAGTCAACAATAGCTAGAAGAATACCTCGTATATGATAATCTTGAGAAACGGTAACCCAAGCACGACAATCAAAATGATCTTCAATAAGTTTATCATCAAAAATGTTTCTAGCCAAAGTAGACTTACCGAGACCCCCCATCCCGACAATTGAAATTACCTCAAATCTGGATGATTGTCCACATAGCTGGCCTTTTATTTTTGTCAGGTGTTCCTCAAATCCCACCAAGATATCTCTACCACGCGGTGCTTCTCCAACACTATCTGCAGAAATATAAGAGTTTAGTTGCAAATCTTCTTCTTTTGCGTGGCTTTCTTTGATCCTCATGAGCTCTTCGATAATGGAATCAGCTTCTGACTTCATCTTCTCCAAGCCTTCATAATATTCCTTCTCCAAGATATCATCGAGAAATTTCCCCAAAGCAGATACCAAGTGCTGGAAGAACCTCTTGACTCCATGAATATTTCTGTTTTCTTGGTGAACATCATGAGTTGGAAAAGTAGTTGAAATATGAGGTTCGATGGTATCTTGCACTTGATGTGCTGCATCTCTGATTCTCCCTTCCAGAATATCAGCTGATTCCTTTTTAAGATCTTTTGGTGAGTAATCTTCCAACAGTTCTTGCATATGGCTGAACTTTTCATAGAGGGAGACATAAATCTGTTGTTTGTCAAGAGCAGAACTTGGATATTCATGATGAGGACGACGGGTTACGTCCTTAAGTAATTGAACAAGTGGAACAAGAGCAGCATAGTAAGCCATATCTGAACTCGTTCAACACACAAGCACAGGTCAGAAGAAAATTACAAGATTAATTATATATATATATGGTACGTATTAGTGTCTTAGAAACTTCAAACTGCTGGTGTTTCATTGAGCTTCAACCTGATCAGTGTTGTAATAAAATATAATTATAAGCAAACTGCCACTTGTATTAGTTAATTATTAGTATTATAAGGCTGGCTACAGTGATCACACTACATAATGTCGATTAACTAGGAAAACCTGAATTATTTTAAGTATTTTCGTTTTGTACTATACCAGTTTAATTACTTTTACAGGCTGGACACCTTTGATCAGAGTGCAGAATTTGGACGGTGTGAATTACTGGTCTAAAGACCTTTGAGCAAAGTGCATAATACACAGATTGACATATTTAATAGCCTAGCTTTTCAGTTCACAAGAACATATATAAATCACAACTACTTCGAATAGGTAATGAGAATAAATGGGAAAATCTCACTTTACATCCCACAAATTACCCATTTTTTATTTTTCATCCATACATTACGGGAATATTAGTTTACGTCCCATAAAGTGCAAAATATCAGTTTTTTATATTCTTATTAATTAGTGTGACTTCAACAGAAGGTGGATTGACTATTTTGTTAGTCAATTGATGGAAAACTAACTTTGGAACGTAAAGTGAGATTCTTTTCCACTTTATGGATGTAAAGTAAGATTTTCATAATGCATGAGACTGAAAATAAAATGAGAATACTTTATGGAACCTGGGATTTCCGAGAATGAATTTGACCATATCAACTGTATATACAAGGCTTGGAAATTAAATAGGGACCGTACCAGAAAATATTAAATATAAACCGGCCGATAAATCATAATAACTTTTGGTTCATAGTAGTATCATTTACAATAAATATAAACTCTATCAATCATATAGTTTAGGATATTGACTGTATTTAGGCTGATCATCAGGGGATCTAGCTGTAATTAATCCTTACTATTATTCACTCGGTACACACATGATGAAATAATAAATTCAAATTCCACAATACGATTGGATGGCACCTTTCACAGTGGGCTCAACTTGCTTGCAGTATTCCAAGAATTCCAAATTACTGAAAGATTTAAACTTCAATGGATTTTGATCATCAACGAGCTCTTCTGGTACTTGCAAAATTCCACGAATGAAAGAGAAAATGGAGATGGAATACCTATCTTTAAATCCTCTTGCAATCACCCTGTGTAGAGGACAATATATTCTTCCATTGCTCCATGCCTGGCAAGTTTCGATTTACTTAGAAAAACTCATTCGAAATTCTTACATGCATCGAATGTTAAAACATCGAAAAGGTAACAAAATATTGATCTTACCATGAATGCCTCGCCTACTATGACTAAAAACTTAGAAGGTGACGGTTCAAAGTCGAGCCATTTTCCGTCGCGAGTTTCGATCTGCAAACCTTTGACTTCATTACTACTAAGTACAGCCATAAACCCTTTGTCTCTGTGAGCCCTCAGACCAAGACCGTTCTCAATATCTTGACCCGGCGAGTTGTATTTGATAAGTCTCGTCAAGTAAAATGATGAATCAACCAAAGGGTCGTAATATTTATCCAATTCATAGCTGCTAAGTACCATTTTCAGCACCAAGCGATCCAACTCCGATAACAACTTACAGTATGAGAGCAGAGTTTCACTTTCAGAGAAAACAAAGAGGAAAATTAAAGGAAAAGAAAAGGAGGCGGTTAGCAAATTAAAAGATTTTGATGTTTATGAAATATCAAGGACCTCATCGTTATTTATGATATCTATGGGACTATTTTGTAATTTCCACAAATGTCATGTGTAGTACATGTAATTCGCTCAAAGATTTTAGAAGATTCTGTAGACTCCGTTCTGATATGTGTGTGATGGATTAATCGGGTCGTGATATTTGATCACCTATCTTCATAATTAAAATTACTAACTAATGTTTTGGTTGGTTCATGGTTGTGATTTAATCTACTTCTCCACAGACAACAAAGAGGGTCAATTACGAATACCAATCAGGTTACGCCGTTTACTAAAAAAATATACTAAAACCTTGAAACATTACGAGATAGTCCATGAAGTTTGCAAACCATAACCACCACCACCCCCCCCCCCCCCCCCCCCTTCTCAAGTTAATGGAAAATCATTGACTTAAGATGGTTCTTGTAATTTACAAGGTTTGAGGGGTTTTCCGTAAAATGGCCAAATCTCAGGGGAGGTTTTCGTAATTATTACCAATAAAAAATCAGAACTTACCAAAAAGTTTCATGTCCATGAGGCCACATAAGGGTAGAGAACTCTCTTGCAGCTTCAATATTTCCACCATCTCCAATCCCAAAACATTCAAAGAAAGGCATTCTTGGATAATTCCCTTCATAACCAAACCCCATTAGTTCAGAAATATGCTTCTTTTTAGCTTCTAATGGGAGACCAAAAAGCTCCTCCGATAGGCCAAACATGGCCTTATGGAGTTGATCTTCCGATGACTGGATTTTATCGTAATCCACCACAAAACAACCGTAGATTTCCAGAGATTGCCGGACTTTTTCAGCCGTTGATTTCCATGAACTTGTCGCCGGAGTCATGTTCTTTTCGTTGAACTCGATGGTGGGGAGCCGATCGGAGTTAGCATGAGACTCCATAATTTGTTAATGATGAATATTTTGGGTTCTTGCTAATTTAATTCGTGACTCTCATTGCCTACCCAAATTGATGTTATATTTTTAATGTAATTGAAATTTAGTTTAAGTGGCGGCAATGAGGCCAATTTAGTTAAGTACTTTTAAAATAAAGAAAACTAGTAGAAATTGATTGAAATAATAAATAAATATGGAATAAATTGAAAGAAAACAAAGTAGTCGACTAAATCACCACAAAAAAACCATTAGAAAAAATTGTTGATTAATATGTCATGATCCTCTACCTAGCGAGATGTCACATGATAGTGAAGTTATATTTTTAGATTGAAATGTAACATCGGATTTAAATTTCATGGAATATTAATTACTAATTAAAAATAGAAAATACAATAATTTATCAATGCATTTGTAGAATCCAAAATCATGATTGTCTTCATTCTTAAGAATTCTTATCACCATCAAAACACAAAGCCTAGAAAGATAGGCAGAACACTGGGGACCAATCAAGTGTTATTCATTAATGCTCAAAGTACAACAGATCAGGAAATTATTGCAACCAATCTATACTTTTGACAAATTCTTGAAAACTATAGGCAACAAGAATCACAAATAATTGTTTTTACTCTTTCTATTGCCACAATTAGCAATATCTAAGACACAAAACCAAACACAAAAATTACCAACAAAAAAAAAAAATCATGGCACCATCCCTTCATTTACCAGTTGTTCCACCCCTTTCTTAAGCCTCTCGGCCGCCACTCGACATTGATCTTCCATCATTCCTCCAAACGAGACCCTAACATATCCCGGGCACCCGCTCGAGCAACCCGGAATCAAAACGACCCCGTGTTTACGTGCCAACCAACGAACCACTTCAAAATCATCTTTATATTCTTCCGGAAGCTTTGCCCATAAATAAATCGCGCCTTCTCCTCCTTTGACCGAGTCTTTGCCCAATGGGGACAAAGCTTCTAGAAGGAGTTCGCGATTTTTAATGAGATTCTTGACTTGATTGGTGACCCAATCGGGCCCCACTTCCAATGAGTGGAGGGCGAGGCGTTGGGAGATTATGGAAGCACAAATAGGGATGTTGTCTTGGACTTTGAGGAGTTGGGCTGATAAACCTTCGACTTCGGAAGGGTATGCTATCTGCATTCGAGAGAGGGATTTTTATAATTATGACATTCCTCAGAGGTGTGCATGTAATTTACCCTTAACTATAAAATAGCCAAGATAATTGCTATTATGAAAAAAGGGTTGATTACATCCAATGGATTGTGCTTATAAAATTACACAAACCACCCCTAAGAGTTTGGAATAATTACACAAGTACAAACCTATAGAGTGCTTGATGTAATTTTGAACATTTTCAGGGAGTAGTTTGTAGTTTTTCTCAAACTTGTGGGTAGATGTAATTAAGTCATGAAATGAAATGAATCTTATACACACATCAAATTTTATTCATGGTTTGTCATTTAGCTCGAAATCAGTGCGATTAAAGAGTTTAAAGAATCACTTACGTAACCAACTCGCCATCCCATCATCCCGTAAGCTTTAGAAAAGGAAAATATATTGACTATGTGATCGTCCTCTATACACACATGCTTTCGGCCATCGTACATGAAATACCTGCATAAAACTTGTTAAAGACATTAATATACTCTTTCAAAATACGTTAATTAGTATTATTGATAAAACATTAAGCGATTAAAAGAGAATAAAATATTACTTACTCATATGTATTGTCCACAACAAGCCAACATCCAGCATTCTTGCAAATATCTGATATCCTCTGCTTAAAATTTTGCTGTCATTAATATGAATACAAGAATTTGTACATGTAATGAGAGAGAAAACAGCAAAGAGAGAGAAACCTGAAGAAGAGATTGAGGAATGTAAGTTCCAGAAGGATTTCCGGGATTCACAACCGTTACGAGCTTCGGAGTTGGCTTTGCATGCAGTAAGGTCTTCTCTAGCCAGTCTTAAGACAAAGTAACATTTCAAGAATAAAAAAAAACAAGATATTTTAGTATCCAAACGCATACAATATAATTTTAGTAAATCAAAATGTTGTAAAAACAGAGTATAAGACGAAGAAGACCAGAAAATTACATTCAGAGAACAAAAAAGTTCTTCAAAAAAAGAGAACAGAAAAGGATTTTTATTATCAGTTTTACGAATAAAGGAATATCAAGCTAGAAGAAATACCAAATATAGCTTGCATCAACAACAAAAGTGCTGCAATAAATCATCAACGAGCAATTTATTTAGTTTTTCTTTTTCTTTTACCTGCATCTGGATGAAGCGTCTCTGGATCTCCGGGACCAACCAAAATATCAGTAACTCCAGTCATTTGGAAGGACATGTATGAATTGAAATAGTATGGAGCAAACATCACAACTGAATCTCCAGCATCACATAGTGTAAGAACAATATTCACAAAAGCCTGCAAAAGAATTGTCAAAATTTACTAAGTGAGAATTCGAATAAGCAAATTATCCACTCAAATTCTAACCCTTCATAATCATAAGTATACAAAAAAAATCGAATCAAATTGAAAATTCCGACCTGATTCGCCCCAGCAGTCACCATCACCGAGGATTTATGTAAATTGTTTTCATTTCCTAGCTGTAAAAAAGAAACACAGTTTGAAAAAACAATTAGCTTCAAAAACAAAAGAAACTCAAGCAAATGAAACAATAATAAGAAGAAATAAAGTTTTAAAAAAAATTACCTTTTTCAATAAGGCTTCTCTCAGCTCAGGAAGACCTTCATCACCGCCATATCGACTGACCGAAGGCTCCCACACTTGTTCTTGCACCTTTTCTAGGGCCTGTTTGGGTGGTTGCCAATACACGACACCCTGAAAAACGAAAAAAAGCATCCTTTTTTATACCAAAACTTATCATTTCTCATTCAACATTCATTAAGAATTCCATAATAACATCAGTACAATGAACCGAAAAGGAGGCCAACAAGTTTTAAAATAAGTTTCAGCTACTTAAGACATATGTTAAGTTCAAGGTATTGTTCTTTACCAAGAAATAAACAGGACAGACTTTATAGCTGAACCAAACAGAGCATAGAGAAAAGCCTCATTTTCACAGTTTTCAATTTCTTCCACATCGATTTTCAGAAAGCATATGCAATAACTCAAATTTGTTTATATAGTGTACCAAAAATAGTTGAGAAAAATTAAACATTGGGAAAAGTAAACAAACCTGAGCCAGAGAAACACAATCTTTAACACCTCGGATCAGCTCTTGTATCTGTAGATTTGAAACATAAATTTTCACGCAAAATCACTTTTAAAAGCTAATTAATTAATTAATAGCTACCTTTTTCTCATCATTAAAGCACGTCAATTTCTCTAGATTCTTCGAAAATAAAGGGAAATACGCAGTAGAAATAAAATATACATCCAAAATACACACACAGAAAACAAGATAGGAAAAATTCAATACCTGAACCATAACAGGGGTTTCTGTGAGCAAAGCCCTTCTTGCAAGCATCCCATAAGAACCCATCTCTCTTACAAATTTCTATCCCCTCTCAGATACCCAGAAAATGTATGAAATTGTCAAATATAAAAGAACTAATTTACTGAATGAAATGAAAATTTTGGCCTTTTCCCACCTACCCTTTAAAGATTATTTCTTTATTATTTCTTCTTTTTTTGTGTAAATTCTTTACTATTTCTCCTAAAGACTTGCAAAGTTTCTATTTTATTATTGTTTGCGAGGAAATGATATACATTATTATTTCATATATATACAAAATACACGTTCAGGGAAAGGAAGAAGGATAAAAGAAACCAAAATTAAAAATCGAATCTTTTTATCATTTTCTTCTCACACCAACCGTAAACAAGATTTGCTTGCACGAGACGACTCCAAAAACTCCTGCAAAAAAGTCAAGCAAAGCAGAATGGCTTTACTGACAAAGACGATTCGCTTTTCAAGCAGTGCTTTATTTATTATTTATTTAATTAATTATTATTGTTATATTATCTCTTATTATTGAGGACTGTATTAGCGTATCGTACTTCTTTGTTTTCTTATGATTGCGTCTTCCTTTTTTCTTTTCATTTTGACAAACAAATGTGGTTTCCGAAAAGCTAATTAAGAAAAGGGAAGGAATTGCTATAAATCATCAATATTTATATACGTTACGACAAAAATCCATTTAAAATTTATGAATTCCACCGATCAAAAACGAGATTTATTAAAATATCAGCTGAGAATCTGTGTTCTAATTGGGCGACCGAAGAAAATATTCTCTCTAGAAGTTCGTTGAAAACATGTAGAATGTAGATAATTAAAAACCAACATATATAATAATGTTAATGAACAGCAAGGGGTGGTGGCGCAGTTGGCTAGCGCGTAGGTCTCATAGCTTCTGAGTTATCCTGAGGTCGAGAGTTCGAGCCTCTCTCACCCCATATTATTTTTTCATTTCATTATTACTACTATTATTATTATTATTATTATTTTTTTTTTTATCAAAGTTAATATAAGTTGACTCTTTAAATTTGTCGTTGAAGTTAATGATCCTAAGAAAAACAGATGTTGAAAAAGTCCACAAATCTTAATTTGTTCGATTGTTAAGGAAAATCGTGAAAAAGGAGTAATTTTCCCAAATTGATAAGACATAATGAAATGGATTAATAGGAATGCATTAAGCAATGGAGTAGGAAGATGTGAAGAAGAGTAATTTTCCCGAAATTAAGAAGACATGATGACACAGATGAGATTAATAGCTCTTGGTGTTTTTGTAATAGATGAAATGGAAGAGAATTATTTGTAATTTTCTGAAAAATGAGAGGGCTAAATAGTAATCAGGACAAATTTCAGGGATAGTAACTGAATTCTCCCTACCTTTTCTGCATCAGATTTTAGCACTGTGCAACACAAAACTACCAATGCAAAACCACAAAAAGGGGGAGACAATCCACAATTTGAACAAACCAAATACACAAAGTCAGATAAATTAACCAGATCATCCTGCTGAAGTTCATACAGAGCAGCTTGCATATAATGAAACAGATCCACAAAAGCAAAACAACCAGAAAGAAAGCGAAATCAACCTTCTACATATGACGATGTTAAACTACAACCCGATTGAAAAACGATATATATTCTCGTTTTAGCAAATTAATAACTATCACAGTCTTAGAGAGAGGATACTAGTCTAGTTATACAACAATGAAGAATTACAAAGGCAATCTCCTATAGCTCTATATGACTACCAAATCTAGACATCTCCTAATCAACAGATAGCCTTAAAATCGAGAGACCGAATCAAACCATCCAAATATCTAATATCAATGAACACCATAAATTCCCAATGCCTACATGGATCAAGCTGAGGGTAATTCACATCCACTAGTCTTAAGGTTTGATGTAACTATAAATTCCATTATTCATGTGAAATTTGTGAAAATCTTGGAAAATAGAGGCTTGGATTACTCAGTATAAAAATAGCCAGAACCCGACAAATGTTTTACTTGCATAATGAATCCTGAGGGGTGTATTTGTAATTTCTAAAGCAAAAAAGATCTAATTGTAATTACACTAAACCTCAAGCATTGTACATGTAAAATCTTTCTCAAGTCTCAACCTAATCCACCTTCTTTCCAGAAGACTTCCTGTATTCCTCCAACTCCTTCAACCAAAGATCTCCAAACTCACAATCTTTCCATCTTTCAAACCACGGCCCACCAAGCGTATAATGTATAGCTTTCGGATATGTACTACAATCGCCCTCGACAACCTTATTATGGCCAACAAGAAAATTCCACACAAATGGAACCTCACCAATCTCATTATCCTCCAATCATTGAAACCTATGAAGAAACGCACCCGTCTCCTTATTCACGACATCCGGAGTCAAAACATGATTCTTCAAATGCCCGCAATTGTACAAAACCATAGAAGACCAATTTTTCCTAGGATAAACTGTCTGAACCGCCCCATCCATTTTCGTGGTCTCTTTAGGGGCGTAATCGTGCTGCACGCACATTAAAGCATATTTATCGTCTATTAAATCGTATAATTCCTTAATATCGGCTAAGTATAGGAAATCACAATCGATGAACATGGCCCAACCCTCGTAATTGGCTAAGTGTGGGGTTAAGAAACGGGAGAATGAGAATTCTGTGCTTTCTAATTTCCCCCTTTCGCGCCAGTATATACCTTTTGGCGCAATTCGCATTGTTTGATAGGGATTATTTCGATTGGAATTGAGGATTTTTTCAGTAATGAATAGGCAAACCTCGTTGGAGATATTTTCACGAGGATCGTAGCCTATGAAGATCTTGAATGGCTTCTGGGAATTCGCATTGCTCGAATTTTTCGCATCAGCGCCTGACATGATTTTCAGCCAAGAAATTACTACCTGCGGAAAAAAGATTGATGAAACCCAGAAAGATTAATCCAAGAAAATCAATAATTATGCCATTTTTTAAGAGTAATGGTGAAATTTTACCTTGTTAGCAGATCTGGATGAAGAGGGAACCAAAATGAGAGATTTTCTTTTACTTATGTGGAAAAATGAGTCAAGATTGAATATTTTTACATGAAGAAAGGGTCGTATGATTTTCTTTCTTCTATCCAACTTTGGATCACTGATTTTCAGGTGCGAAAATAGAAGTAGAAGGGAATCAGGGATTGGATATGATAGCGTTATGAAGGGATTTAGAAGTCAGTTCATACTTCATAGTAATTTTGGGCGTTTTCAGCGGGAAAATTGAGCCGTTGATTTAGTGCCTTTAGCCCCTAGATTTGACATTAAGCCCTTTACTTTACTTCTCTTATTATATTTATATTCTTTATATAAGAAATGGAAAATCATTTGACAATGTTCATTGCGTCTCTGGTCTATTGCAGAAAAAATATAAAAGAGGAATCTTCGTAATATAGTTTGATTTCTTTATTAAGCTTGAAATTTTTATTTGAATTTGATTTGATTGAATAATTTGAATGAATCGAGCTTGAACAAACTTCGATCGAACCGAATCGAGCTCGATTAGTTGATATTTTAACTTATGGACCATTGTCTGAGTCGAGTTTTAAGGCTTAAGGAGTCGTTTGTAGTCCTTAATCGATTTTAGTGACTTAATCATGCATAAGCTCTTAGATTGAGTATAATTAAATTTTTTTAATTGCAGTTTGAAACATAGAATCACTTAATCTCATTTTTCAATTGCATATTAGGTCAAATGGCCTGAAAAAAATCATCTAGGTTATAACCACAAAATAATTCACAACTGAAGCCCTAAATCGGGCACAATTAGGCTTTTCAAACGCCTCCTAAGTGTAATTATATCTAAGAGTAGTGAACCACTTCTCATATATCTCCCAGGGGGGCTAATTGTAAATAACCCAAAATTCATTCACTCTACAAGGCTAATTTTAAAAGTCTAATACAAAATTTTCTCTATTTATATCTTTCTGGTGATCGAACATTCTTAATAGTCGAATGTGCTAAAGCATCCATCGGATCTACACATTTCCTCCACAAAGGATCGTTTGGAGGCAAAATTTCCATTAATTCATCAGAAGCTATAATGATTTTATTCACAGCTTTTACCAGCAGAACTTGCAAAGCAATTCTGAACAGATTTTGAGCTCCTTCAAAGTCTTTTCTGCTTAATGCTTCAACTGCAGGGATAACTATATGTTCCATGGTTGCCTGATCTGGAATTACAACCTCAAAACCCTGCATATATATGTGTAAAAAGATGCAAAGATATCATCATTTTATATAAAGGAGTGATTACCAAGAAAAAAAGGCCGTTGGAATTTGTTTTAATTACAAAAAGCTCCCTCTAACTAGTGAAATTACAATTAATATCACTGAAGTTCTTCCATCAAATAACTATGGAATCACAATTAATATCATTGAAGTTCACTTCCGTCAAATAGTTAGTTGCGCAATTTTTTTAAAAAAAATCCTCTATTAATTAATGTCAGGAGGGGGTGTAATTATAATTTTGGTACAAGGTTCTTTTTGGTAATTGGGGCAAATCTTGGAGAATGTATGTTAATTATTTCATATTTCAATCATCAAAAAAGATCACAATTGTTAAAAGAATGCAGTTATTAGTTATTACATACTGATTGAGAGAGAGAGAGAGCATATATTAATTGAAAAGTTGCCTCATTTACAAAAATATCCCTTTTATCGGGTGAAGTTACAATTGCCATAACTGATTTCGCTTCGGTCTCTGCAAATAGTACTACACATTAGTGTCCGGAATTGCAAAACAACCCTTCTATCTAATAGTGTATGGGGGTAATTGTAATTTCAATCGGTAGAGGGTGCTTTTTTGTAAGACAAACTCTCAGAACTTTTCATAATTATTTCTGTCATGAATCATCAGTAAAGATCACACTCATTGTTGAAAATTGAAATGCGATTATTACAAATAGAATCAAGGAAAAACAATTCAAATCAGAATCAAGCAAATATAATTCAAATCAAAATTATCTCAAATGGGACGAGCTCAAATACCTCGTTTTTGAGCTTCTCGCCATAGACTCTACCCCCCAAAGTTTCATTTGTAGAAAGAACACCAATAAGTGGACGATTCCCAGCTTCCAAGGGCCTCAACTTAGCCGCTTTTAGTTCTTTGGCCACACATTCACCCATATGAAGAAACTCAACACAACAACCTTCTTTAATCTCCTCATGCCAATAATGCAATACATTGCAAGGCATCACAATGCATGAAACTCCACATTTCTCAAGAAAAACTCGTTTTCGCCTCAAATTCTCTACTATCAAACTATAATCACTATGTTCTTGATCATCTTTACCATGAATTGATAAAAGCTCGGGTTTTATCGCGGGATCTGAACATAGGACAAAAGGAAGGCCAGTTTTGTCATTCTTTTTTAAGTTCACTAATTTGTTAGTAAAAGTAAGACTCGAATCGATCGAAAGACCTCCAATTATCCCTATACCATTGGCTTGATCATTTAGGAGTCCGCGAACTTTTCTATGTTTTGAAGGTTTGTTTGAGGAGGGATCTGGGCAGTTGATTTCTTCTGCTTGTGGGAGGATCAATGGTGGATGCTTCGCTGTTGAGGAATTTTTCTTTCCTTTTGAATCTCTACTTATACAACAGTTTATACTTGGTGAATAATTGAATGACTGGAAACAATAAGACATTATTATGTAGAAATTTGGAAGTAAAGATGGAAATTTTTCTAAGCAATTAGTAGATCATTCTCCTGTCACAGCAAACCAGAGTATTTGATACTCACATAACTCAAAAAAGAGAACCACAAACACACACACACACAACTCTAAAATTGCAAACCTGAAGAATGAAAGATGTAAAGATACTCTACAAAATGGAGTCCAATTTTCCAGCATCCAAGTTTAAAATTGAAACCCTCGATGCAATACCCAGAAAAATGCAATCTTTTTGAAGAATTTGCCAAGAAAACCAGCCCCCAATTCAGCTGACAATCCGAAATCGAGCAAAAAAAAAAAAACCATTAAAATCCAAAGCCCATAAATATTTTCTAGTTGAAATTAAAAAAAAAAATGGCTTTAGGGGCTAGTGGGGTTGAAGAAAGTGAGTGAAGAGAAGAGCTCTCCAAGGATTGAGAGGTCTGTCATAAAATCCAACAAATAAAATAACGTCTCAAATCACAGTTGAAATGATTCAATTATTGTGAGCCAGAACTAGAAAACAAAATTCTTTGTTAGTTTCAGAATAAGAAAAAAAAGTATTAAAACAAAAAAGGCTAGAAATTAAAGAAAACAAAGTAACAATCTGGTGTGTGATTGCTTACTTTCCTAATTGTGTTATCTTTTGTTTTATGGAAATGCTCTCATTACAAATAATCTTTTTTCAATATTTTTGTGATTTCATTACTTTAGAAGGAATTTACGATACACCAACGTTCCTAGAAAAATCATGGTATAGTATATTGTTGTTTTAGATACTCGTGTCGAACATTTATCTAGTATTAAATATTAAAAAATTCGTATTACTATATTTATATCGATTCAATCTCAAATTTTTTGACCTCTAGTTTGAGGAGATGAAAGGTGATAAGAACAAATTTTTATTATATTTAATATAAATTTCAAGAATCAAAAAACTATTTTCTTATATGTAAACTCAAGTTCAAATTCAAAACTCGAACTTAGCTTGAATCTAAAATTTGAAGTTCAAAATTTTCTAAATAAACTTGAGTTTAGCGCATAAATAATTTTAAAAATTCAACTCAAACTCAACTGAGTTATGATCTTATGTAGGATCTCAATGGTCCGAGATTTTTGTGAACCTATGAGACACGGACACGACACAACACGGATACGGCAACACAATTTTTTTTTCGACATTTTACACTAGAAAAGTGTCGGACACAACACGATACGGTAGAGTAGGATTTTTAAAAGTGTCCGTACATCATAGTTGTGAACAAACGCAGTAGTCAATTCGAAGCATTTCAATTTAATTTGGAATATCTGTTAAATTATTTGAAGAACTATTATATTTATAAGTTTTTGTGAATTTAAATTTTATATCTTGATATAAATATATACTAGGACTTTATGCATGAGTTACAGTTGGTATATAAATCAGCACGTAACATAACTATAAAAAAAATAGTAACAAAATATTTTGTGACTATATAAAAGTTGCTACCAATTATATTTATTAGTGGCAAAATTTTATATTTATTAGTGGCAAAATTTGATTTTTATGACGCATATTAATAAGAAGATAGTGTTTAAGTCATTACTGGAGATTTAAAGTTGCTTTATATTCAAAGTGAAGATTCGATCGCTCAACATTATATTAAGAATGGATGAATCACTCTAACTCTAACTCTACTTATCATTACGTCGCAGCAAAATTGTGATGGAGATAGTGATTAATTTAGATACTAGAACATGGTCCATCGACACGAACCATGCTTTATTCAATTATGAAGCAATTAATTTATGAGATTGTGATTGAAAATATAGGATTATTTCATTTTGTCAATGTCACTCTACGTCTCTACCATCATAATTCAGTTTGTCCATACTCTTCAACCACTAAACTTAAGAAAAATGTCTATTTTAGTTGATATTTTGGTTAATTTTGGATGCATTTCTTCCACTCAATCAAACTCTTCTGGTTCAAAACCACCCATAGTATTTAGCAATATATAGTAACAAATTCATGTTTTATTGAATATCACAATATGTTAGGAAAAACTGTTAAAAAGAAAAGTATTTCAAGGTATCAGAAAGAGTAATCTGCACCAAATCTCAACCAGAGCAACAGTAAATTCAAATAATTACAACAATTACAAATACAACTTTCAAAACGAAGATCAACCTCTGACAATACGATTGAGAGTTGCAGAATCATTCTTGAAATATTCTCTCTGAACGACTCAATTTCCCTTCAATTTCTTCTGGGAGAACACTGTTAGCCATCAATCTGAAAAAGGAGGTGGATTTAGACATTTAATCCATGAAGAAAAAGATAACTCTGCATTTGACTCATCTTCCTCCGCGTTTGACTCATCTTCCTTTTCTGAGTTGGACTCATCTTCCTCTTCAGATGAGTACTCCCTTGAAGGAGATCATACAGCGTCATTATATAGTGCGACAGTCCATAATGGTCATATTACAAAAACTATTATCCTATTATATATTTGCATAAAAATGCAATGAAATCTTTAATAATATTATTTTCCACATATAATGTGAGTGAAAAATACTAAACAGGGTAACTCAAGTGATGTTGGTTAGAACTTAGAAGAAATGATTGTCTCTCATTTCTGCAGATATATCTATTTGCAAATAATTTTGTACAACATTAAGAATTTTCAAAGATTGGCACGTTTGTGGAGAGAGAGATTAAATGAACGGCTAATAACGGCTTCAATTTCATTAAATGAAGCTATTACTATATATCACGAACGATTTCAGAGAAGCAAAACGGCAAAACTAATTAAATTTGGAAGCAAGAAATATCATATACAGACAAAGTGCAATCACCTGGGAAATACACGAACTTGAAAATCATCGTTTCCTTGGTCCGTTTGCTCTTCTTGAATTTTCAGTGCTGATGAACCCACAGTTGAATTGCATTCTTGAACCTCAATAAATTGAAGAGTTGGAATATCAGCGATTCCAAAAGGGATCTCCTCTAAGTTCCAACAATACTTGATATGAAGTTGTTAGAGACAAGAGAAGTGGATATCTTCTACTCGCCAGTATTTGAGTTCAAATAACTTTTCCATTAGCAGTAATTTCAGCTTGACGAACTCCCCTTCTATGGGTTCCCACTCTTCTCCCACAAATGCATTTTCTATTAGTTTGAGTATTTGTAGATTGGGCA
The DNA here is from genome assembly GCA_958496215.1 of Verbena officinalis. Lineage (NCBI taxonomy): Eukaryota > Viridiplantae > Streptophyta > Magnoliopsida > Lamiales > Verbenaceae > Verbena > Verbena officinalis. The sequence goes on from OY292385.1 coordinate 9,187,063, forward strand.
ACGAACCCACAACACTCATTTCTTTCCAAGGAAGTCTACAGCCAAATAGAGTCAAGTTTGTCAAAGATAACGGAAATGCAAAGTTCTCAGGTAAGTGTATTCTAGGTTTAGCCGAACCAATATGGATCTTTAGTTTCTCAAGTTGATGTAGATGGACGAGATTGTTGAGAACTACCTCCTCCCAACTATCAGTGGTGTAGTAAACTGCCAATTTCTTAAGGCTTGGAATCATTTCAATGGTATGGAGGGTGAATATAAAATCTTTTAAGCCCTGGAGTGTTTGTAGCCTCCCTAGGAGAGGAACTCCATCAATAATACTAATTTCACTGTAAGGAATTGGTGGAAGTGTGCTGCGCCAACCCAAAATCAAATGCCTTAGTTGTGGCATCTTCCAAATCTCACATGGTAATGATAACGAACTTCCACTAAGAATTAATGTCTGAAGATTCCAAAGCTTGCACATAGATGGAGAAATGTGGGTGCCGTCGAATATAATAAGTCTGAGGTACCTTAGATGTAATAGTTTGAAAACATTATCTAAAATTTTACCAGCGGAAGAAACAAGATTACGTGAATCATAGTGTTGGGCAAAGGAATATGGTGCATCCAATATTCTCAAGAGTTCACACTTAGCCGTAGTTGATAAAGTAAACTGGTCCCCAGATAGAGAAAAATAAATAACTGAACGAATAGTTGAGTAATGTTTTGATGTATATTTGAGAAATAAGGAATTTTCACTTGCAAAAACACGACGTATGTTCCTATGGATTCGTCGTAGACATCATCTTTTTGTAGGCAATGGAGAAAATTTTCGTGATAAGTTCTTTGTGAACACAAGTCTCTCACAAGATCACGAATGCCGCAATAGTTGAATTGTCTACGAAATTTCTTTTTAGTGAAGAAAACAAGATTTCTATTGGCAAGATCTTTGAGATACTCTTCACCCACTTCTTCTAAGCTTTTAGATTCAACTGGTCTCAAAAAACCCTCTGCAACCCATAACCTTACGAGTTGGGAGATACGAATATCATGATCTTTCGGAAAACCTCCCAAATATAAAAAACATGGTTTGAGATGATGAGGCAAGTGATTATAACTCAAAGACAGTACATCTAACAAGTGTTTGTCATTTTGATCAATAGCAACGGAACTTACTTGTCTTGCTATCTTTTGCCAATCATTTGGTACCTTGTTGACATTTGAGAGAACTCCTGCAATCACCACAATTCCAAGTGGAAGTCCTCTACAATTTTTAGCAATCAACTTCCCAATAGCCTCCAATTTTTCAGGGCAATGTTCTTGTGCAAACACCTTCTGCTTAAGTAAGGTCCAACTTTGATCCTCATTCAAGAATTGCATTCGATGAAGAAAGATCGAATTTCCAACATAATCAGCCACATCAGACAATCTTGTAGTTAACATTATCCGGCTTTTGTTTGAGTTATCAGGAAATATCCTTTTAATATCATCCAAAACTTTTATATCCCATATATCATCAATTACAATGAGATATTTTCTTCCATAAAAATATTTGTATATGTCTTCTGCTAATCCTTCTTTCTCTGTTATATTCATGGAATTTGCGATAACTTGAAGAACTTTTGGTAGATGATAATCTTGAGATATAGTGACCCAAACACGACAATCAAAATGGTCATTTATAAGTTTATCATCAAAAATGTTTCTAGCCAAAGTGGTCTTACCGAGACCCCCCATGCCGACAATTGAAATGACCTCAAGTTTGACTGATTGTCCACAAAGCTGCTCTTTTATTGCTATAAGCTGCTTTTCAAATCCTACCATGGTACTTCTACCACTCTGTGCTTCTACTTTCGTGAATATTCGTCCAACAATTCTTGAAAAAGGTTAAACTTTGCATAGAGAGATGCCATTTATTGTGTTTGGAGACGAGAGTTTGGATATCTATCGTGATGGGTTATGTCCTTGAGCAATTGAACAAGTGAAACAAGAGCAGCATAATAAGCCATAGCTGATCTTCTTCAAAGTTGAAGTTGCACAGTAAAGTGATAAAAAAGAATAAGCTAAGTTCAAATCTTAGAGAGTAGAGAAGTTGTGTTGTCTCTGGACCATAGCTTTTGTATGACTTTATTGCCAACTTGCATTGCTCACCGACAGACTAAACATCATTGACAAACTAAATAATTGAATCATAAATACCTTTTTCCTAATTACTAATTTGAAACCAATTGCACATCGGTATCGGCTAGCTTTTCTTCTCACTCTCTTACTCACTTTTCATTTTTCCAAAAAAATAATAATCTATGTATTATTATAAAAGTATGAGTTTCTTTTTTCTTGTGATGACTGTAATACCCTTTAATAATACATATTCTTATTAAATAATCATACAAATATGTAAATTTATAATTATATAAATAATAAAGAAATTTAATAATACTAGAATTCTATAGTTGAGTGATTTAGTAAGAATAGGATTTATAGGATTATTGAGAGTCCTACTTAATTAAAATCTTCTTATATATTTTACTAATTATAATAATTATATATAAGTTTTAAAAAAAAATACATATATATTATCAAAAAATGGTGCCAGTTCCTCCTAAGAAATGGTGCCGATTACACACATATATATATATTATCAACCATAACATTATAAATTAAATCAAATCTCTAACCTTTAATATCAATCAGAGAATTATTTGGATAAAAAACTGTTGATATATCTGTAAGAGAATTAAAGAATAATCGCATGAGAGGAGAAGTTTCCAGCTAGATTTGCTAACTTCCATAAACGTAAATAGCTACATTTGTTTAAGGAATTGTTTTAACTTTAAAATTAGGCATATGAATACATTTTTATTAAATTATCAGGAATATACTTAATTAGTTGTATGTTTCATATATTGTTATTGATGGAGTATAATATGTATTTTTTACTTTTTTGAAAACCGGCAAGCGTTGTGAAGTTTTTATCGAGATCTCCACCTTCTTTTATTCCACTAGAAAAAACAAATCCAAACAATATAATACGAAACATGAATATAGTTAAATTTAAAAAATAGAGAATAGAAAAAATATTGAAATGTTAAGATAGAGAATAGAAAAAATATTGAAAAGTATAAATGGGGCAAGATAGAGATACAAAATTAAGAAAGTAAAAATAATTATAAGTATAATTTTAATAAATAATTTTTTGACAGTTAAAATTTTAAGTTAACCTAATTAGTTATCGACTTACTTAGAGGTCTGTAAGTAAATATATATTTTTTAAAATTCATCCTATTAAACCTTTATATATATATATATATATATATATATATGTTTATTGAAATATACATGCTTACTAAAGTTAGATTATATATTAAAGAAAACCAATAATTTTCTTTTTCACATAAATATATATAATTGTTTTAATATATCACGAAAAATAAGAATTTGGTGATTATTTTTTACAATAATATATTTTTATGATTTTATTTGATGAGTGTGAGACTTTGAAAGTAAAGAGAAGAGAATAAAGAAGAGAAAAATGAAAGTAAAATATATAAACACATTAAAGATAGTCATGAAAAATTAAAAGGGAGAGCAAAGATAATAGATAAAAATTTACAGAAAAGAACAAATAAATAGAAACAATTGACAAGTACTATTAAAGTTTGTTACTTTAAGGTCTTCTTTTTTTTTTAGGGATAATGATTTTTTTCCATCCAAACTATGGCGATTTTCGCACTTTGCCATCTAAACTTTTTTTCTTTGTAGTTTGCTTCCTGAACTACATGAATTTTTGCAATTTGCCATCTCCGATGAAAAAATTCTACCGGAAAATTGCATCGTGTCATATGAGAAATAGAGGTCCACGTTATATTGCTCTCCTTAACATATAGAAAATAAACCCTCAATTAATTTCAGAAAACTTGAATTTTTTATCACCCAATTGAATATTTAAAAATAATCTATTAAAGTCGTCGTTATTCCAATTGGGTCATAAAAACTCCATATTCTCTGAAATTGATTCAGGGTTTATTTTCGAGACAGTAAGGAGAGCAATGCAATGTAAACCTATGTTTCTCATATGACACGATACAAATTTCCGGTGAAATTTTCGGCGCCTAAGATGGCAAATTGCTAAATTTGTATAGTTCAGGAAGCAAACTGTAAAATATAAAAGTTTAGATGGTAAAATGAAAAACTTGTCATAGTTCGGATGGGTAAACATTTTTATCCTTTTGTTTTAACTCATGTATATGCTTTAGAATCAACCTTGTGGAATTACTTAAAATAATACTGCTCATTAGAGTTAATGTGCATGTTATGTTGGTTTGTTAAAATCTATGTTGCATGGACACGGATACGGGGACACGGACACGACATGACAAGGACACGGCGGTACGGATTTTTTAAAAATTTTAGGACACGACACGGCTGACTAATATAAATTTTAATAAAAATATAAATGTTCATATATAATATATGTACAAATATTAATTAAAAAATAAATTTATCACAATATAATATAATTATTAGTAAAATTTAAATATACGAATTGATTATTATGTTAAAAGAATATTATAATTTGTATATTATAATATTGTGAGAATCAATTAAAAATGATAAAAAAATAAATTTAAATTAATTTAATACACCGTTTCATTCATTTATAATTTTTTATTTTTTTTCAAATAAATTTTGATCCTTTTAAATAAAAAAATTAAAAAAAATTAAAAAAATTCAGTTTGCCGTGTCCGACACCGTGTCCTAAATTTTTTTATTTTTTTCGGACACTTTTTGCCGTGTCGGACACTGCACGGCAAATTTTTTGTCGTGTCCGTGCTTTGCAGGTCAAAATGATATCAATAATAACTTAAAATTTATTTTAATACTCTAGCTAGGTGAAAATATAAATGTATATAAAACAGGGAAACAGCAAGTTAGAAAATAAGAGGAATAAAATAATTATAAGAATTAGATAGAGTAAAGAGAGAAGAAAAAAAAATGATAATCCAAAATCACAAAAAATATTAAAGTTGTTTGCTCTATAAGTTTGGTAATTTTAGTGTTTAGTATATTCAACTTAAACCAATATTTATTGAGTGTTACTTTGTAAATTTAATTTTGAAAAATATAATAATTGTAGACATTTTATTAAATATTTGAAATATGTATCATTACATATCAAAATTAAATAAAAATTACAAATATTCCCTGTTAATTAAGAAACAAAAATATCAATCAATGAATAAAATAATTACAAATATGGCTCTTCCTTCCAAGAAAATGGAACGTATAATCATTTAAAGGAGAAATAATTACCACAGTCAAATGAAGATCAACCTCTGACATATATGATTGTAAAGCTGAAGCATGATTCTTGAAATATTCTTTCTCAGTACTACTGAGTTTCTCCTCGATTTCTTCTGGGAGAACACTGTCAACCATCCATCCCAAATTTCTAATAACTTCCGCTCGGTTATATCTAAAAGAATCGTCAGAATATCTTATGAACACAATGGAATTATAATTCAGACAAGCGTTTCAAATTATTTTTCTCATTTTGGAAGAAAGAAGAAAAATAGCAGTGTGTTTTGGTTACTCACACATAGGCCATGAGACAACGTTTATTGCGCACAAATGAAAGGTGATGGGTCAGTGCACCAAATTGGTCAGATTTCATAGCTGATTGGATGCCTATCTTTTCAGCTTCTGAGTTCCTCCTTTCATCTTCTGAAATTGCCATTTCCTCTTCTGATCTTGTTTTGTCTTTCAATTTATTTTCATTCTCTTGTATATCCTTTCACATTATTCAGTTGAATAACTTTAACATGAAGCAAAGATTGCCTGGAACTCGAAATCAATGAATAAATCTCAATTCTCACATTCTCTCTCTCTCACACTCACACACATGCACAGATTATATGGAACTCGCAAATCAATGAATGAATCCCAATTCTCACATCAATCTCTCTCTCTCGATCTCACACACACACATGACACATACACAAAAATGAAAGGACCTTGCGCACAGGAACAACTAGAGAAATGATTACCTCATTAAAGGTTGAAGCTGAAGAAGATGGCCGCTGCATTCTTCAAGCACTTGAGCAAATACATCGTTCTGCAATAACACATGGAGACCAAATCAAACTGGGTCAAAAAGATCTTCCAAAATATTATGAACAATCACAGTAAAGTAGAAAATGGAAAGAATAAAAAATCTAAGGAGCTTACATTGAAAGTGCTAAGCTGCCCAGGCTCACTGCTCGCAAATTCTTTCACCAATTCACTCGCTTTTCTACCGTACATTTTCCCCAAAACCTCACAAATCCCGCCCGCGTATTACTGAAAATTCCATTAACAAGCATTTCATCAAACACTAACTACAAATTCTTCCACAACAGCGTTTAAAATTTCCATTCAAAAACCACTGTATAATGTAAAACACGTACATATATAATGATTCAAGGCGTGGATCTACAATAAATTATAATCACACATGGAAAATGTCAGCGAGAATGATTGATGATGGAGAATTAGGTGAAAAAGTTTGCGTCGAAATTCTAGGAAGGAAATTTTTAGCGGGAAATTTCGGGACAGCGTAATGTTTAAGCGCCGAATTTTGTGAGGTTTGGGCCTTGGGTAATTGGACACGTTAATATGGTTTAGGTTGTGTATATGTAACTCTATTATTAGACTCAAATAAATATCATAAGATTCCTATTAAATTACTTAAATATAGAATACTAGTGTTATTAAATTAGTTTATTGTTTATATAATTCTATTAAAATTACATATTTATCCTTTTACTTAAGATTATGAAAGATAATTTTAGGTAATTAATAAGTTCTAAAAAACTTAAAAGACTACTCGTACTTTTATAAGATAAATATATAGATAGATGGGGTCAAGTATATTAAAAAATATATTATAAAATCAAAGATTTTTATTTAATATTAAATAAAATATCAAGTAATTGAGTCATAAACAACCATAAGTGTAGTTGGGATTGGGTACCCATCCAACTTGATAGGATCAAATTAACAACCCTTTCTAGATTGGATTCTCATCAAACAATTTCAATTATATAACGGTTTAGATTTAATTTTTAATAGTATTAATAATACACAATATAGCTTGATTTGAACCAATTCATCTCCCTTGGGTAATTTAAATTTGGATATTCGTTATTGGGTTAGGAACTTTGTTGAGATTAAATCTTCTTTCGTTCGACGTGGTTCTAATAGAGTAGCTCACGCTTTAGCTAGAAATGCAGCTTCGATTTGTGTTAGTTTGGGTGATGTTCCCCTTTTTGCTCGTGACTTTATTACTGCTGATTTAAGTAAATATATTTCCCTCTTTAGGGGTCTTGCTTTCAAAAAAAAATTCATCTAAAATTCTTTTAACATATTATAAAATATAACATACCCCAAAATCTAGGTTCTTAGTATTTGTAAATAATCATATCAGCATATATCAAAACCAACCAACAGTTGATGTAGTTTAATGGTTCGTAGCTATGTTAGTTTAACCTGAGTCTCAAGTTCGAGTTCTTTTGGGAACACAATTACATGTAGAAGGAAGAAATTTATATTTAAATGGTCCGATCCATCTCGACTCATATAATAATTTTAGGAACTAGCTAACTATATATCTATTGCTTGATCTTATTGAAGGTCAAGAGTAACTAATTATTTAGTTAAGCTAGAATTGATGTATAAGCTATAATTCAAATATAACAATGGAATATTATTACCAATTTCAAGATGTTCCCAAGCATTGACTCATGAGCAAACAAATAATTAAGAGAAAAGGATTATTTTAAATTGCTTTCTTCCGATGTGTTTTCGGCAGAATATTCCGCTAAGATTTCTCACATGCACTACATGTGAGAAATGAATAATTACATATACCTCCAATGTTTGTCTCTTTTTCAAAAAATATCCTGAAAATTTTTAAATTACAATTTACCCACTATGACTTTCAGTCTACGTTTATTTAGACAGAAAAATTTTAAATTACAGTTTAGCCCCTGACGGAATCTTTAAATTACTAGTTTAGTCAATTATTATGCATAATAAGTTAATAACTGTCCTAGTAGTGCTACTGACGGAAATTAGGGACCGCCTATTTCGTCAATAATTCAAATTAGTGACGCCAATGCGGTCATCAATTAGCGACCACGGATGCAGTCACTAATTCATAAATCCAATATGCGGTAATGGAAGTAGTGTTGTTCAATATGGGTCAGAAAATAGGCACAAAATACTGATTCTTTTGCAGGAGGTCACTGATTGGAGTCCGTAACTTTCTTCTTATTTTTGCATTTCTTTTTTTTTTTTTTTTTTTGAAAACATATTATTAATTAGCGTTTAATTTAAATTGTCTAGCTAAAGTCAAATCAATGCACCAAATAATAAATTTTGATAATTCTAAATCCACTGTTCATAAACCATCAATTGCCACAATCCAAATTAATTAATTGGTTCAATCTAAAATTTAAAATCCATACAACACTTCGAAAACTTTCTTCAGCTCTATTCTTCAAAGAAACACAGAGAGAGTAGATGTGGGGAGAGCAAATTTTGTAAAGATATTCTGATTTGAATTCTACCGAGTATGTGCAGAACTGCAGATCTTCCAAATCTTGTAGACATATTTTGATTTAAAATTTCCTAAAATCACGTTAATTTGGAGAGTAAGAATATTAATTTTAAGTCTTAACCATGGTTTGGTTTAGTCATATTAAGTACTTAAGTTTTATTAAACTATTGAATTTTCAAGTGGTGAGATTTTATTAGTTGGTTTGGCCCAGACGGGTTCGGCCTAGAATTTTCCCTTCTGGAGAGATGAACTCCATCAATTATCCTGATTTCGCAATAAGGGATTTGTTAGGCCTACTGGCCTAACGAACTGAGTTTACACAAACTTCGAATATCAAGTAATTTTATTTATTTGGGCTAATGTCTTGTTGAGTACCCAATTTGCTAATTTAGGCCCAATTAAGAATACTTGGTCTGCCTGACATTACTTTATCCGGCCCACTTGTTTGGGAATAAAAGTGATTAAATTTCTTTAAAAAAAAAAAAAAGAAATTGAGTATGTTGTAATGAAATGAAACCTTGAAGTAGTATTTCAAAATTTTAATGTAAATACAGCTACAAAACATGGGGTTATACAGTTGTAGTTTGGATTAATATGACATCTCTATTTGGATTAATAAGGGATTTTTGCTGAGTTCGGGATGCTGCAGAGGCTCAATCGGGGGAGACCCTCCCAACCTAATTGCTTCATCCACGAGCTAGCTAGGATTTGAATCCTAAACTTTACTTACGGGATCTAGTGCCTCATCCAGAATTTGAAAATATTTATACTAAAGTTCTTTAACTCTAAATCCCTTGATTCCCTTCATATCCTCTTGTTTTATGTTTATTTGCATAGCTAAAAATTATCTAAAAATACCCAAAATACTTCAAAACCAACTAATGGTTGGCTTCTTATTTCTTTTCTGTATATTATATATTTTATGAGGTATGACATATCTTTGAAATTCTGAAAAAGTAAAGCCCAACAAATCTAATACATCTATATAACTATACAAGTACATCATGTAGCTAGTAATGGGTTACATATTTGTAAAATCCTGAGAAATCTAATGATATTCATAAACTCCATGAACAACAACAAAAGAAGAAGGCCTTTCTGTACAAGCAACTCAGCGAAAGGATTGCCAAGAAAACCTCTTTTTTATCAACTTCTGCTTAAGCCCTTTGCAGATGTTTTAGGAGCTGCACCTAATCCAACTGCCTCGGAGCTCTTCATCAACCTCATTCTCTTACAAGATTCAACAAACATTCTGCAAAAACCCAAAAAAAACCACATTAGGAATTACTAATTACACAAAAAAACAACAACATTCAATTTAGCAAAAAATGGTGACAAGATTGAGAAATCTTGAGGGCAAAGTAGTGAACTCACTTCCAAGGAACATCACCAACCAACATCCAATCCCCATCTCTATCCTCATAAGTTGGCACATATTCTGTGCCATTTGAAGGGTCCATGATCTTCCTCTCATTCTCAACATTACCTAAACACAAGAACAAATATATAAATAAATCCATGTTACTCTTCTATCTCCCATTCAAAAAACCCATAATCAAGAACAAATTTTTATGATTTGTATGGTTGCTTACATATGGTTAAACATGTGAACATTTCCTCAAAAGCATCCAAAAGCTGCTGATAGCCATTGTAGATTTCAAGATCAACTTTTCTTAGATATGGAGCTCCATCAACAGCCACTTTCACATATTTGCAATTGTTCTTCATCATGTTCTTTCTGTATGATCTCACTGGCGGCCACCCCACAACTTGAACCCTATAATCAATTCAATCACATTTATTAGAAAATTTATTTAATATGATAAAATTACCCTTTAATTTTTCAAAATTAAAGAAAACAAGAATAATATGTACAAAAGACTTACTTGGATGGAGGAGGTGTTGAAACACTGACTTCATCTTCACAACTCGAACCCAGTTTCAAATCCACCGTGTCGGGAAACCCACGCTTCGATCCGGACTTGGGCGGCTCCGCCGCGCCGCCACCGGGTAAACCCAAGGTGAGCTCCGTTTTCAGGCAACTGGAATATTCTGATTCCGGCAGGTCATTTCCTTTTCCCGACGACATTTTTTTCCTAGAAAAGATGTCCAATTTGGTGGGCTCAATTAGAACAGTAGATGATTTGACACTTTCTCTGAATTCTCTCTCTATCTCTTGCAGAATTATTGTGGGTGTTTCTTTCGGAGTGAGAACGTGGAAAGGAAAGATTGAAAATATAAAGAGGAGCAAACTGGACGGCATCGTTTTGATGGATGATGGGCCATTTATCGCTTGACGCGTGTCCTTTGATGAAAGGCTCCGATTCGTCTAAGTCGGTATGTGTTGATTGTTAAGCGTGTGGGCGTGTGTGATTTGAGTGCTTTCAACATTTGGGGACCCAAATGTACGATCTTGTCTCCTTTGTGCTATTTTGTTTTAATATTTATTTATTTATTTAAGAGGGGTTCAACTTATTATTTAGATATACGAATATTTTAAAAAGAATTACGGTGAAGTGTTGTGTCGATTCGTATATAGTATCTTGATTAGCAGTATAATGTTGAATGTTGGAAAATATTTGTGTATGTATCATTGTATCATTATCTATGTATTACAAGTAGGGACGGAGTTAGGATTTCGACTAAAGTAAACGAAAATAAAAATGAATTTTTTTTAATAATTTTAAGGGGACGAAATTATAAATTATTTAAATTTCATGTATAAAAATAATGAATTATAATTTTTTTTAAAATAAAATATAGGGAAAAATACTAAAAAAATCCCTCAAATGAACTTTTATGTCAAAAAAATCCATGAATATATATTTGTTAATCTAAAATACCATTCCACTATATTTTCATTCTAAAAAGCCCAAAATTTAATTTTTTGACTACCCTAAGTATATTTTAGATTTAAAAACATACTGATTAATTTTTGTAACATTTTTCCTTATGTTATTTAAATATTTTTTTTATAAATAATGACTTTAAATCTATTAAATATTTTCAGAAAAAATATTTTTTCAATTAAATATATAAATGTATATATATGCATGTGTGTATGTGAAAATATTTTTTAAAATGTTATTTACAAAGTATAATTGAGATAATTTAATTTTCAAAAATTAAATAAAAAATTAAAATCTTGATAAGTTAATTTTTTTTTCATCTTATGAATTAATATATATGAATAAAATCAATTTATAATTAAAACATAAAAAAACTAATTTAATAAATTCAAGGGTAAATTTGTCATGAAAATGGACTAAAGTCAACCATTTGGCTTTTTAGATTAAAAATTTGGTGGAATGGATATTTTAAGATTAATAAAAATATTTATGGATTTTTTGGATATAAAAGTTTATTATAGGAGTTTTTTAGTATTTTAAAGAACAAAAAAATCCCCTATTACCTTCGTCATTGGTTACAACTTATGTATTACGTTAGTAGTATACAAGGAGAATTACTCTTTTAGTACAATAAAACAAATTTGGTTTTGATTTGAGTCCTATATGATTAGATGTCAACACATTTAATTCCATAGTAATGTATTTTCAATACTTCAACTTCCTATCGTTGAATTTGAATCCGTTAAATGCATGTTATTCGACCATCTAACTATATCTTTTATGTTATTTGGAGCTTACATGATAAATTAATAAACGTGTTTTTGTAAAGTTGCACATTTGGAAAAAAGAGGGTGCATGGGCAGAAAGTCGACGGAAGGCGCAGGAAAACACGGCCCTGTGCTCGTGTGTAGTAAGGCAGAGAAATGATGACCAATGAGTAAAGAGATGTTGGTTATGTGGGCCCCTGATGTCGGGTTAAACCAGGATACAACTGCGAATGTATTGAATCCATCCCTGTGGACCAGCATGTGAACCTGTAGTTTTGTCGGCTGATGATTCTATCTTTCTGGACCAAATATTCTACGACCGACACGTGCCCGTCAACAGTCGGTATATTTTTCTGCATAACCGTCACTCGCATGTAAATATCACTCCTCTTTACCGGAGTTTCCGGGTACCCCAACATGCTTACGAATTACGTTGGCCGACTTTTTTGTCTTTTTTTTTTGTTGTGAAAGAGGTCATCTATTCTTACAATTTTTTAAAATTAGACATAATTATATCCCAAACTCCTTTGAAGTTTGGTATATTACAATGGGTACACTTTTTTTTTTTTAACAAAAATTTAGCAGCAAGAAGTGTCTACCACATTTCCAAAGTCAGAGCGATTATTCGGGATTTTTAGGACCCTGTTTGTACTATTAATTAGTGCGAGTTTTTTAAAATTTTCGAACCCAGAGTCATTACCCTGGAAAAAGAACCGTTAACCACTTAGACTAAACCCTGTTGGCTACAATTGATACAAATAAAATAATAAGATTGGTCTCCTTATCAATGACAGTTGCTTTTTCATAATATAATGATTGTGGGAACCATATCAGTCACAAGAACTACCTTTTACGCAGGGACGGTATCAAGATTTTTGAATTGAGTACAAACTCATATTACATATAAAGATATTCAGTTGATTAGTATAAAGATATTTTCGATATATATAGTTGCATGCATTTGGAAAATATTATCCGACCAAAAATCTTTGACCTAATAAGTAATGCCATATTAAAGTAATAATTTAGATAGTTAATCTTTATGTCTTTTCATCCAATCAAAAGCTAAATCAATTAACTTAAATTGAATTAAACCCCAAAATATTGAAAACACAATGTACCAACCAAATTTGGCAGGATAACCATTTGTTTATACCAAGTTGTGTTTTGGGTTGGCAGATTATTAAAAATGTTTGGATTAATCGAGTTAAGCTGTCACGATTTATGATCTCTTATAAATATTCATTGTCTTTCAAAAGAATATGCAACTGTCTTGATTTTGCCACGCACGATTCTTATGAAGCGTTATTTAATTCAATTTCCTAATTTCGAGTAGACATGGGATATCAGTATAAACAGCTGAACTAATGGTGTTTCGGAATTTTAAATGCTAAGGTTATCGACCGATGATACAATTTATATCACTAATCATATATATATTATATATATGAAAACTAGTGTAAATCCCGTGCTACGCACGGTGTGATAAAGCATAATATTATATTATAACTTATATTTACTTTATATACAATAGTAAAAATAAAAATTATGATGTAGATATGTATTGAGATAATTTTAAAATTTAAGGCAGACACGTATTGGTTTCAATAAAAAAAAATTCAAGATAATTTTTGAATCAATTATCTTTTTTTTTTTTAAGTACCCAAAACTAATCCTTAATCCAAAATGTAAAGATTCATAACATAATCCAACATTGTTAGTTGAGAAACTTACAGAAAATAGAGCAATACAAAATTAAGAAAGAAGCATTCATCTTGTAGATATCCTAATACTTCTATAGCCGATCGACACCTATCATGAACGAAAGCCACCGGATGAAGGACGCTCGTATGAGAAATCATATCATCGTACACACTTTGTTTAGGATAAAAAAAAATTAATTAATCATCCTCCACCTATTTTTTTTTTTAACCTTACCCATCAAAAGTTGGGAATGGAACGGATTTTATCCATGAAAGCGAGGTCTATTTAAACGAAATGCATTGCAAACTTAATTTTAAACCCGCACATAAATACATAAAATATAATTTTATTTGAAATACCGATTTTTCGCTTAGCAGGGTGTGATAACCAAAAGATAATCGGATCGGCATATAGAGTAAAAAAATTAATCAGTTAAATCCTAAAACAAACATATAAATATATAAATATAATTTAATCTAAATACCGATTCTTCGCGTAACAGAGTGTAATAGCCCAAAGATAAATCGGATTTGCATGGAGCGAAAAAATAATTTCAGCAGTTATATAAAATTCTAAAACCACACACATAAATTAATCTAAAATACCAATTTTGTTTCACAAAGTGTGTTAGCCGGATCATTATCGGATCTGCATGGAGTAAAAAAATCATCGGATCAGTTAAAGTGTTATCCTAAAACCACCAACTACATAAAATATAACAAAAATTATAACAACTACATCAAATTCAACTTACCACACAACTCTTACGATTTTTGAGATACGTAGTCACATTCGAGATAAAAGGTATGATTATCCTATTCAAAAAATTTATTTTAGAACACCATTTAACCGATAATGATTGAGTGAGGAATTTTGCTTATGTTCATGATAATCTGAATAATTAATTTAAGATTGAAAAATATTGTAAAAATTGTGAGGGTAATGTAGAACCGAAGCTAGCGGCCGACAAAGTAAAAATATCTCCAATATTATGGCATTCACTAATTTAATGGGTTTGCACAAAAAAAAAAAAAAAAAACTAATTTGATGGGTTAATGTAGGAAGGATCATTTAATTTATTGAGTATATTATGGCATAATATAACATTTTAATAGGAAACCACTAATTTCTCCAATTTTGTCCAGGAATAGAAAAATTATGACTACTAAATTAATTACACTAATATCTATATTTATAATTATGACAATTATATCTCACATTAACTAATAAAACATTTTAAAAGGAAAAGTCTTCTAATTTCTCCAACTTTGTCTAGGAATAGGAAAATAATGATAGATAAATTAATTACACTAATATCTATAATTATAATTAATTTCCTAATTATGACAATTATATCCTACATTAAATGATTGAGTGTAATTATTTGTATTAGATATATATTTATAATTACTATTGACCAATGAGGTTTTTTGTTTGAATTAAAAAACTCTAAAAAAAGGAGAAAAAAGTATTGAGTCAAGATGCACATTGGAAAAGTCAAAAATCGCTGTCCTATATTATATAGTATAGATGATTGAGTGGAATATTTTAGGAAATATGTTTATGTGGCAATGAAGTGGATTAGTTAAAATTGATCCATTTTGCCATGTAGATTGTTTCTATAATTAATTTCATTAATTATAATTTTTATAACTTACAATGTATTTATTGATATTCCATATTTTTGTTTATATTAAAATTTTGTAACTCCCACTTAATTATAGAACTATATAACTAATTTATAAAAAATATTGAAATTTATTTTTTAAAAAATAATTTTAAATAAATTTTAATAAGCTTTAGAGTTATCTATATTGCATTGAATATTCGTTAATAAAAATAAAGATAAAATAATTTACTCCATAAATCCGTTAAAAAAATTATATTTAATATTTTAATTCCTATCAAATATTTTTGACAAAGTGGATTCAATTATATTTTTTTTGTGCACACATAGTGGATTCAAATGAAATTTATCTAACTAAAATAAGGAAGAAAATTTTATTATATAAGTTTTATTAAGTTTCTCATGTTCATTTTACGATGGCAAAGTTATATTTTATTTCAATTTAAATAGATTTATTAAATTATTATATTTGAAATATTAATATTTCCATAGTATAAAAGAAAATTCAATAATGAAAATAATATTACCATTAATTAATAATGAAATGATAACAAATTATTTAACAAAAAATATAATATCAAGTATAATAATTAGCTCTTTTTTCGACCAAAAATATAAAGAGATTTCAATCAATATTTATATGGTCTATTATTAAATATTTTTTATATTATAATTGTTATTTTAATATTTATATACCATTCATGATATTCCTTCTATATATATATATAAATATATATTCTCTCTATTACAAATATAAAATCAGTACTTTGTCATAAAAAAATCATATTATTATTTTTATACATTTAAAATGAGTTTTTTATATACATTATTCTTGATTATTTTATAAAATGAATTACTTTGGTGTATATGTGCTTCAAATTTTGAATTGATAATTTTTAATATATTGTTAATAATCATATAAAAAAAATATGATTAGATTTATTTAATAATGTATATTTTATAATTAAATTTTTCCGTGCAACACAGGGGATAAAAAGCTAGTTGTTTTTAGAATATCAATCAATCGATTATATTTGGATATGGGCTGACAGGAGCATGATATATGTATAATGATAGATTGGATATTCCTAAAAAAATCATTATTTAAATATTTAATATTATATCGTGTTAAATACTTAAATATGTGTCGAATTCCAGTTTAGTACGGCGCATCAAATACTCTAGTGCTAAATATATGAAAAATTTTGTGTTGATGAAGTTACCCAATTGGTTGTGAGATCTAGTTTTTTATTCCTGCGCGACACAATTCGGAACTATATATAAAAAATAAGGTTTAAATCAAATATAATAGTAAATAAAAAGGGATTTGAATATTACTTATTTACATTGATTGATATTATTATGAAAAAAACTATTTAATTATGGGATCACAAATTTGACATATTTAGTAGAAAAAAATTTAAAATTTATTGTAGCTAGAGATTTATCAAATTTTTAGAATCATTAATTGTTTTATAAGTAGTGAACCATGGTTGATTTTATAAGATTGTATATATACCTAAGACAGAGTGAATTTGTTGGGATATATTAAACAGAATTTCTCTGACATGCATGCATGTATGTAAGAATTTGAGCAAATGCACGACAAGGAGACATGTCTCACTTAATTTAAATTTAATATATCTGATTTGTTTACTTACTAATTTATGCTTTCAATGTTGAGAATATTCACCTATTCAAGAAATGAGTTCAACGAACTTAACTAAAATTCTACTATAATTAATTAGAACAAATTGCATTTGATGAACCCCTAGAATTAGATGTAAATGTAATTACAAATTGACCTCCTCTAATTTGATTAATTACATATGAACTCCCTCAACTTTGGATTGGGACGATTCGTTGTATGTAAACTGTAAAGCTTCACAGAAACTGTTCAATCGCCAAATATCATATATAAACTTGTAATTCAATTACTAAAGTCAGCAAAAGCACAAACCTTACAGATCGATCAAAACAGTACTGATCTGATCTTCAACAAAAAATAACATGATAAGCATATATATAATTAATGTAAATCTGACTAATTAAGTCTAATAATTAATAAGTTAATTACGTCTATGTGTCACCCTAGCACAAAATAGAGAAAGGTGGTAGAAAGACAAATATACCCTTCCCTGTTTTATATTTGATGAGCTAATTTTAAGTTATTTGATCTCTAGCTTAATTTGGAAAGACCCTTGAGAAGGTCTTTTGCATGGAGCCCAACTCCATCTGCATCTGCTTTCTTCATTACCCTAAGCCTTTTGCAGGACTCTCTGAACATCCTGCACCATTTATATTCCCTTGAAATATTAAAATGTATACGTAATACTTCTTGAAAAACCTTACAAATACATCCCTCAAGGGGACGTAAGTGTACAATTATAAAGTTCCGATGGTGAAATTGTAAAAGACGCAAGCCTCACGTGATTTTGTGTAATTACACATAAAAAACAAGACTATTGTAAAACTAGCTACAATATCATATAACTTCATTATTGAGAATTTTGCAGAATTAAAAAAAACTCACCAGTAATTTTAACCTTTTCGAGTTTCGTTATTTAATTAACAAGGACATGATTTTCCCTAGCTAGCACAATATTACTACCATCATAAATTAATATTTCATCATTCTAACATTGAAAAACAATATTACTCATATTATGAACACAAAATTGGTATTACATGTTATCAATACACACACATATATATTAATAAAATAAAGTAGAAAACTTATATTAATACCTTTATTCGTAGTGACAGAACTATACATAAGCGAGATTATACATGTGAACCACTAGTATTAAAAGTATTCCATATATAAAGTATATTTTTAAAATTTGCTCAGGACATATAATTATTTTTTAAATATTGCTTGTCATCTTTATATAAAAATAGAAAGTAATTTTTGTAGGGATCTAGTGGTGTAGGCTTTAGAGAGGAAGGGGTCCTCCTCCTCTGGAGCTTTTAATGATAAGCGATAATGTCTGGCTTGACCTGCTGGAGTTGTCCTTGCAGGCAGGGAATAATTTTCTGTCTCTCAATTTCAACATTATTATGGAATTTTCGACTTTGTCGACCAAAAGTAAAATTCCAGAAAAAGCATCTGCAATTAATTACCATATTTCGAACAAAACTTTCTATTATTCCTAGCAAGGGAATATATTATATAATTACCGAATTTTATAATCTACGCGAATCCCGCACGTATAAATTGTATTTTTATTATAAAGCAATAAAGTTAAAAGAACACAAATTAGAAATTATCGATTCTAATAGGAGATTTTGATGATATGGTTGATTATCATTTATAAAGAAGATAAGTAAATGGACGGTAAGCAGTTGATAGTGGGATGAGTTTATATTAAATTGCTTCATGGGTTAAAAACGTGGGAGAAGTGAAACGGTTATGGATATAAATTTATTTAGAATTTAAAATAAATAAAATGAGATTTAGTTTAGGATACGTGGGTTTGTGCTTTTGTGGTGGGTAGATATATTACAATTTTATCCCTGTCTAAAATGAATATGTAAAATAAATAAAAAGGGTATTTTGAGACATGTATTAATTTGGTGCGAGAACTACTTTTTCCTACTAATTTCTCAAGTTTATTCTTAATTATATATTGTTGTATTGACTTTATAGAAAAATAAAGGGCTAAATATGTAAAAATACATTAAATAACTTTAATTTATGAAACAATACAGACTTTCTTTTTAATATAGTACGGATAGAAATTATAACTTAAGTTGAAATAAGTAACAAATTTTAGAAGGCACATTTGGAATTTCTTGTTTTTTTTTCCCATCATTTATAAATGTTCTTTTTTCTATCTAAAAAACAGAGAAAGAATGCTGCATTTATTAGACATAATAAAAAAGTGGTAATTAAATATAAACTTACCCCCAAGGGACATCTCCAAGAAGCATCCAATCGCCATCTTTATCCTCATAAATGGGGACGTATTCACAATTGTTTAATACCTCATCCTTCAATTTCAATTCCTGCCCTGTTCACGTTTCAAACTAATTAATTATAGCATTAGTAATAAAAGTATATATTTCTTTCTTATGTATTTCTAATATTAATATATATATATATATACATATCCCTGTGCTGTATCTGGGATTTGACTTGTGGAAACACATTTTCCAAACCTGAAAGCCCAATTATTACATCCCTATCACAGGCACTGCACTGTAGTTGTCTTAAATTTTGCCTCTACTTCCACAGACACTACCAAAACATATATAATTCAATCAGATCATATGTATAATGTATTTTATTTTTGTCTTAATTCCGCCTTGCGTGTCCAATGTACGTTAACCATTTGTAGTAAACCACACTTAATTATATACAATTAATAAATAATACCAGAAATGTTCCATCACATAAAAATTGCTCATTATCACAATAAATAAATAAATAATTGTCACAGTACTTATTTCAAAATTACGTGATTTATTGGATACCATACCATATATATTCAAAATTACTATATATGTTAATTATTTCTAAATATTAAGTTTTATTATAAAAAGAAAGGAAATTGAATTCATTGTTCACAAGTTTGTTTCAAACATGGAATATATATTTTGTACAATTTGCACTATTTTTTTTTAAATAAAAAAAAACACGCACACAATTCGACCCTTGTCATTGCAAGGAATCAAACCCAAACTCCCACACTAGACAATTTGCACTATTTCGAATTTCATAACTTTTACTTTTTCGAATTTCAATCCTGATGTTTATTGTTTTTTTAAATTTGATTACTAATTTCTTTTAATTTTATCATATTTTGACCGGAATACTCCATTATTGCCGAAAAATCATCATTAACTTGGTATTTCTAATTTGATCCATTTACCATATGATCAGCTCTAATTAAATAATTTTTCGTAGAGAAATTCAAAACCCTATACCCTCACTAGCTCTTCCCACAGAAATTGAGAAAACCTCATGTCATGAAACTCAGATATTATTGTTACATGATCACAAAGAAAGATAAAAATAATTTTCTCTAAAAATAATCTCAATTTTGCAAAAATTACAGCTTAATTAATAAAATTCCAATTTTGATAGCCATGGTAATGAAGTTGATCAAGAAACTCACCAATTCCAAAGCAGCCAAACAGGTCCTCCAGAGCCTTGACAAGTTCAGAATATCCCTCGTGCATGCTCAAATCTACCTTGCGCAGGAAAGGTGCGCCGTCCATGCTAACTTTCACGTACATTTTTCCAGTACCAAAGCTATTCTTCCGCCGGAACGCCGCCACCGGCGGCCACCCCACCACCTGGTTCTTGTTCCCCGCTGCCTTATCCTCACCGCCGCCACAATAATCTGAGAAAACCCTTTTCTTCTCACTCCTCTCCACCTCACCACCACCACCTCCGCCGCCGGGAAGTCTCAGAGTAAGCTCGGTTTCGAGTCCCACACAATTTTTCTCCATTTTCAGACCGGAAAAATTGAAGGGCTGGTTAAAATTCTGCTAATTTTTTTCTTCTGAATATGCAACAAATTATGTTAATTTGATAGAATGAACATGTGATTTTTATACAAGCAAATTTAGGACGAGAAGACAATAATGCCAGCAGGTGGAGGCAAACTTAGCGGTCGGTCACATGAGAAACAATGGTGGGGAATTGGTTTGCTGCCTTATACGCAAGAATGGACCGGCAAGACTAAAGTTTGGATATGGGGCAGATCGGATGGCTTTCGATTTCTCAAGCTTTCGGAGGATTGAATCATGGCCGTACGTGAAGTGAGGTTCATTGAGACATTGCATGTGATGTGCGTAATTGAGGTGGAATGAGAAAGAATTCAATTATTTACATCACTCTATATGTCCCAAATTTCAAATATTTATAATTTACTTCTTTTTTTTTAAAAAAAAATCCACATCTGAACTGGGTATATTTATAATTTACTTCATTTAATTTAAGAAATAATCATATAGTATCCAACATTTCAAAAACTTTTTAAGAAACTAAACGAAAAGTTTGAAAATTATATCTAATTATAAAAGTGATGACAATTTTGAAATTTTAATTCGAATAATAACTTTGATAATGACATTTTCAAGTGATATTTCAATAAATCAAAATGACTTTTACAAATTTTCAGTCAACTTTTACAAGTTTTTTGAAATATTAAGGACTATATCTTTATCTTTCAAACTAGAGGAATTAAATTGTAAATACCTCAAATTTGAGGGGAGTCGGATAGAAATCCCCTTTATATATAATAGTAAGTAATAATTAGTAGTTAAGCTAATAATTTAAGGGGATAATTGTAAAAATCGTCCAGTAGAATTACCCCTCTATGAAATGTGGTACAGGTCTTTCAGAATTTGGTAATTTTAGTACGCTACAATTTAAAATCAAGCAATTTCAGGACAAATTGAGCCGGAGACTGAATTTCTTCCCGGAAATGGAGGAGGAGATTCCAACTCAAGCAAGTTGAGTGTACCAAAATTGCTAGATTTTAAATTATAGCATACCAAAATTACCAAAATTGTGACATTTTTGGGAAGAAATTTGGTCTCCGGCACAATTTGTCATGAAATTGCTAGATTTTAAATTGTAGCGTACCAAATTACCAAATTCTGAAAGACCTGTACCACATTCCATAGAGGGTAATCCTACTGGACGATTTTTACAATTATCCCTTATTTTAATTTTTCTCCATTTTTAGGCCTGCATGTTAGTGGAATGTAATGATGAGGAAATATAATAAGTTAGGCTTTATTTTCTTTTGTTGAGTGGGGACTATAACACAATTATGGACGGGATTGTTATCTCATTATAGATAAATTTACTACTCTCCCTAAAGACAAATGATCAAAATCATAATTTCCATAATCTTTTTTTTTTTATAGAAAACAATTTCCATAATCAAAATGGGCCTTGTTGTGGGTCTCACCAGAAATGAGATTAGCATTATCCAAAGGCCCATATCCAAAAATTAACAATCTTGATCATGGGCCTTCTCAATTAGCAATAAATGCATGCATATTATAATAGCAGAAAATGGTAATGATGATACAATACAATTCTCTCCGACTAGCAAAAATGGCTGCAGCTGAGTTGAAGTGGAAGAACACTGCCCTTCTTGTAATCGATATGCAATGCAGGTATTGATTTCTCGAAGCTAACTTAGTTAAATTTACTTCATTTTCAATGTTCATAATTTGTGGGTTCTTCAAATTCTTTCTCCCCAGACCTAGATTTTATTTTGCCTGGTGGTCCGATGCACGTGGGAGGCGGCGAAGCTATTGTTCCTAATGTGATTAAGGCCGTTGAAGTAGCTCGCAGCCGTCAAATTCCCGTTATCTGGGTACCCTTTTGTTTTTCGTTTACTTCTTCTAATTTATGATTTTTTTCTGCAAATTTTTTGTCAAAATATGTTGAATTTGTTATGTTGGATAGTACTACAATTGATATGTGTTTTCGTTTTATGGAGCATATGGATTATGATTATCTTCACAAGTGGCTTGTAGTTTAAATTTTATTAAAAAATTTAATTACGGCCACCAATATTAATATTTCTAGCTCCGTAGTCCTTCCCTAAAAGCGGGAGTGTTTTCAAACTCTAAAAAAGCACTTTTATGCTTTTGGCTTATTTTCAGCATTTGGTTTTCCAAACACTCCTAACTCTACAGTGAATCAGTAAGCAGAAACTTTGGCACAGGGCCCTATTTTTTTTTTTTTTTTTAACAATATTAATGCATTCTCATTAATTTCATATTTTATAAGATTAATTCAAGTTTTAAATATTTACTCATATATTATTAGCACCAGAAAAATTATGAAATATCTGATGGCAACGGGTTCTCTAGATAGCAAGACCACGTTTTCATTTTGTTGAGACATTGTTTTTGAGATTAATTAATTGCAAAGGTTCAGGTTGTGGAGAGAGAGGGCTAAAATAGTAAAAGATTTGCAGTTTGTTGAGTGGTTTCCACAGTTAAAATTATATAAATATCTAATTTGACAGATCCAAGGAAAAAGGATCTAGACATTTAATCCGTGAAGATAAGATTGAAATATTGCTTATTAACAGTGTACGTAGTATCACCAACAAATGCAGAGAAGCATACAGTAAACCAATGAAATTGGAAAACAGAAGTAAAAGCATCTAAATAGAGACCAACTGCGAATCATTACAGATTATAGGTTAGGGAATAACATGAACTTGAAGGTCATCGTTTCCTAGGTCCTGTTGTTCTTCTTGAATTTTCAATGCTGATAATTCCACCGCTGAATTGCATTCGTGAACCTCAATCAATTGAAGAGTTGAAATATCTCCAATTTCAAGTGGGATCTCTTCCAATTTCTGACAACCGCTAACCTGAAGTTGCTCAAGGCAAGGGAAGTGGGTATTTTCTGCTCGCCAGTACTTTAGTTCTTTTAAGGAACTCATTCGCAGAAATTTCAGCTAGAGGAATTCCCCTTCTACAGGTTGCCACTCTTCTCCCACAAATGCATCATATAGAAAGAGTTCTTGTAGATTGGGCAACGAGCCAATAGCTCTCATATCTTTCCAATGCAGTTTATCACCAAATAGACTCAACTTTATCATATTAGGTGGAAAGGCAAAGTTCTCTGGTAAGGGTGCTACATCCACTGGCCATCCAAGAGACCAAATCTCCAATTCCTCGAGTTGGTGCAAATGGACAAGATTTTTGAGGCCAAACTCCTCCCAATAACTTCCACCATGCTTATAATAATCCTCAAAAGTAAGGCTCAGTTCCTTCAGACTTGGAATCATTTTGATGTTATTACTTGTGAATCTGAAGTTTATTAACCTCCGTAATGTTTGTAGCCTACCTAGGAGAGGAACTCCACTATTGATCCGTTCACCACAAGGAATTGGGGGCAATGTTACGCCCCAAAAGGCCATAAGATGTCTAAGTTGCGGCATTTTCCAAATTTCAGACGGTAATTGTATACAGCCATCGAGAACAAGAGTTTGTAGATTTTGAAGTTTGGATATCGACGGTAGAATGTGGATTTTGGACATTTCAAGGTACCTTAAATGTAATAGTTTGACAATTGCATTGAAATATCTGGAGCTCCTTACATTTGGTGCATCCAATACTCTCAAGAGTTTGAAGTTAGATACAACTAATGAAAAGGGTCGCCAACCTGAATCCTTATCAAGAAAACAAATAGCACGAACATGCGAGATATGTTCTTTTCTAGATTTCCGAAATGAGGGACCCTTCCATATTTTAATAGAGAAACGGCGTACATTCCCTAAAGTTTCGGGATGAAAGTCATCCTTTTTGTGTAGACAATGTAAATACCGTTCATAATGAGCTCTTTGTGAGCACAAATCTCTCAAAAGATCATGAATAGTGCAAATTTTGAATTTGCCACTGAACATATTTCCGGCGACTAAGACAAGATTCCGACTGACAAGATCTTTGAAATACTCATTTCCCACTTCTTCTAAGGTTCTAGATGCAATTGGTTTTATAAATCCCTCGGCAACCCATAACCTGATAAGCTTGGAGATAGGCATATCATAATCTTCCGGAAAGCATCCAAAATATAGAAAGCACGATCTAAAATGATGAGGCAAATGATTATAACTCAAAGCTAGTACCTTTGAGAAGTTATCACTTTGATGAATAGCAGCTGAGCTAACATCTCTTGCAATCTCTTCCCAATCATGCCGTATCTTATTGACCTTAGATATGAGTCCAGCAACCACAACAATTGCAAGTGGCAGTCCTCCACATTTTTTTGCAATCAACCTTCCAATATCCTCCAAATCGTGGGGACAAAGTACCTTCTGACAAAATAGATTCCAACTTTTATCCTCATTAAGAAAGGGGAGCTCATGAATAACTCCAGAATTGTCGGCATAAACAGCCACATTTAACAGCCTAGTGGTTGTAATTACCCGACTTCCATTATTATCATTTGGGAGTATCCTGTTTACATCATCCCAAATTTTTGTTTCCCACATATCATCCATTACGATGAGATACCTCCTTCCCTTCAAATGTTTGTATATGTGTTCTCCTAATACCCCCTCCTCTGCTTCACTTAATTTAAGTTTGTCCATATTTAATGAATCTACAATATCTAGAAGCACTTTTCACAAATGATAATCTTGAGATACAGTGACCCAAGCACAACAATCAAAATGATCATCTATAAGTTTATCATGAAAAATACTTCTTGCTAAAGTAGTCTTACCGAGACCCCCAATACCGACAATTGAAATGACCTCACGTCTGGATGGTTCTCCACATAGCTGGCCTTTTATTGTTGTCATGAGGTGTTCATCAAATACCACCATGGAATTCCTACCACTCCGTGCTTGTCCAATCGATGCTCCTCCAACACCATCTGCAGAAATATGAGAGTTTAATTGCAAACTTTTGTGAATTGTGCGGCCTTCTTTGATCCTCAGGAGCTCTTCCACAATGGAATCAACTTCCCCCTTCACCTTCTCCAAGCCTTGATAATATTCCTTCTCGGCAATATTGTAAAGCATAGGCCTCTGACATCTCTTAGAATGAAGATGTTGAGGTGCCTCATGGAAAGCAGAAATCAATTTCCGGAAAACCCCCTTAACTCCACGAGCTGGTTTAACCTCTGCACGGATCTGATCTGAGATATAGGATTCAATGATATCATGTGTTTGATACGACGCATCTCTGATTCGGCTTTTCAGAGTATCAGCTGATTGTTCTGAAAGATCTTTGTGTGAATAATCTTCCACTAATTCTTGCAAAAGGTTTAACTTTTCATAGAGAGAGAGATGAAGTAGTTGTTTGTCAAGAACATAGTTTGAATATGGATGATCATGATGGGTTATGTCCTTGAGTAATTGAACAAGTGGGACAAGAGCAGCATAATAAGCCATAGCTGATATCGATATCCTTCAAAACACACAGGAAAATAAGTGACAAGTGCTAAAAGGATTATATAAGCTAAGATGGTGTCACGGAGAAGATGATGTTTAGTTTCAAACCAGAAAAGTTGTACTCTTTTCTGGACCATATATAGCTTTCGCATGTGACTTTGAGCAATAATTAATATAATTATTAGTTATAAAATTTAATTTAAAATAAATTTAGTTTATTTTTTATATATATTTAATTAAATCTAAAATTTTCAAATTCAATTGAGTTTCAAATGGTTCATGTTTTCAAAAAATCGAGCTTAATCGAGAGCCATTCTTGAATTCAACCCCGACCCTAGAAATTTTACCCAAGCTCGTCTCAAATCGTTTAACTCCTAGTTGAATTCCTTTTTCTTATGATTGATTTTGAACGTCTTAACCTACTCTACTTGGTCATATACACCGCATTGCTGTATAAAAAGCAATTGTTATATATATTTGGTAATATATGGGGATAATTACCAAAACCTCCCTGAGCTTAGGTATTTTTTCTAAAAAATCCATTGAAATCTTGAAACATATCAAATGCCCCTGTTCAAATAAAACCTTACAAATATCCCCTTAAAATAAAAATATATATATATATAATACCTCTAAAAAACTTTACAACTACCCCCATCTGGGGTAATTGTAAGATAAATAAGGTTTCATGATGTCAACAATTTCCCTTAAAACAAATTAATGGCTGGACTCAACTGTAAGAGAGGTTTAAAAGTAGGGGGTGTACATGTAATTACCCATACCTCCTGGGTCTTGCTGTAATTAATCCTACAACGAACCATTTGCAATTTCTGGTATGGTTTTCTATTTGGTTTCAGCGGCTCTATATATAATTTCCCAAACATCCGGGGTATTGGTTATATGTAGGCCAGACTTTAGGGGAAGAAGATTTTATGGGGGATACAGCTATTGCATTTGTTTGTATAAAAAATTATTTGACATTCTACTGCATCCTAACCCCTGATGCAGAGACGCAATCCTAGCTCATCATCTGTTTAAAAAAGAAATTGAAAGGATTGATATCAGAATAAGACCACCCATAAAACATGGAGGAAATGTAGGCTTACTAAAGCAGATAGCCTCCTTTTTCTTGTTTGGCTCCATAATAAACATCATTTCTGCTACAGCTGCTCTGTGCCTCAGATCAATCTGCCAAAACCAAAAATGGTAAGCCAATTAAAAGATCGAATACCTTGTTAATTTGATCGAATAAAAATGTGATCTTTATACATGCAAAATTTAGACTAGAAAAATAAGTGAAAAAACGTATTTTACTGACCCAAACTCAATTCATTTTTATTCTTATTTTAGTTAGTTCCAAGAATAGGCTAAATTGGGAGAAATTCTGAATTGATTCACCAGATTCTCAAAATCAGAAGTAGCAAGTTTTGAGTTGATTTACCATTGAAACTCTTCATAGCCCAACGGGAATCGAGAGTATTTCCTTAGTCCATTTCCAGCTCCTCAAAGTTTCTACATAGTTTCATCGGCGCTCGCATTTCTACGGAGTTTCAGCAGATTGAGATGGGCTATAAGAAATTTTATTGATTAGGCAGAATTTTGAAGTTTGTTCGGTTTTTGCTAGGGCTTCTGGGTTTCCCTCCAGATTATGATTGAGTATTGTTTAGGTGGGTATTCTGGTTTTTCTTGTTGCTTTAAATTTCTTATATTTTGAGCTTCATATTCATTGTTATCTCTCTCTTTTATTTTGTTTTTGATGAATATTGTTGTCTCTTTTGATTTAGATTAAAACTAGGCAATCAAAACATGGGAATCATTTCTATGTTCAGCTGGATTAGACTTTACAGTAATAGCAGAATTTAAATGTTTCAGTCTTCTAAATGATTCTCAAATTTTCTGAAGCTAACTTTGCAATTTGCTACAGCTTTCAATTCGACTAATGAATGAATAACCTTCCTACTTTATGTCACCGGAAGAGATGGAGGAGAGAAAAATTGCTGCCGCGGCAGTGGATGATGCCAAGAGAATTTGCGCTACCCTCAGTGATCGACTTCACTGATTAACAAAAGGTGAGCTTTCTCCATCTGCAAAGGCCACCTTCTCTCGATTAATCCAATCCGAGCTCAACTTTCTCCACCGTCTCTCGGCCACTTCTCAGCTCTTTACGTCCCCTCTCAGTTTCAATATAGGTCATCTAGAAGCAGTGGAGCACGTGCTCCAGCAACGGTTTGTAACTGGGGTATCACGCGTTTGCAAGACCATTAATTTATCTCCTTCGCTCAGCATTTACATCGACATTGTTTGTTCTCAGAATGCGAATCCTGTTTGGTTTATTGTCTCTGATAGAAACCGTAGATACATTTCGTGGGACAGCGGTTCTTGTGATGAAAACAAGGGGTTAAAGCAAAAAATTGAGCATGTTATGTAGGCTGCACGTCAATCCCCTGTAACGCTCAGCCCATCCTCCATTGTGCTTTTCTTTTCAAATGGTCTTGATGATAGTGTCTATCAGGAGCTTAGGGTTGAGTTTGGACTTTGGAGCTGTCGACTTAAAATTGGATCCTTTTTCCTATGAAGAGTTAGAATTGGAGGATGATTGGACCAATGTGGTGCTTGGCAGAGTGTTTACTGATGCCTGTGTTGTTGAAATAGAGGTTGAAAAGGATGATAAAGATAGTCAAGAGGTGGAGAAATGTATTCCTGAGTTTGTGAGGATTGGTGGCCTTGTTTCCTGCAACAAGTATAATGAGAATTCTGATTTGAATATAGGCACCTCTTTATGTTCTCTTGTTTCTAGAATGAAGTGCTGGTGCTGCTCTATGAAAGATAATGTAGAACTTGAAGTAGGATTACTGAAACAGTCGTGTAAGGATACTGAAGCCAAGTTGGTTAATTTTGATACAACAGCAATGGTTGCAATTGTGTCAGGGATGAGTAATGGCGGTGCAGAAAACTTTTGGCTAAACCAGAGAGCGAATTGAGATTACCCAGGTCGAGTCTGAAAATCAGAATCCAATCCACAAGGAACTGGTTGGTGCAATATCAGGAAAACGAGGAATTATATGTGAAAGTGTTGTGTCGGTGTTTCAAGAGCTTATCTCAATGTGTGGAGGGCCTAATGAGAAATTAAGAGCTCAATACTTTCTGGAGTTCCTCAAGGTGGTGCCGGTTTGCCCATCAACACGACTTATGGGCCTTCCCACAACCAGAAAGCTGGCTATAAAAAACAAAGTGGTTTTTGGCACAGGTGATTATTGCTCTGCCCCAACTGTAACAGCAAACATGGGCTTTGTGAGGGCTGTGTCTCAGACAGGAATGTCACTATCTGTAATAGAGAGCACAGACCACGGTCACAAATTGGTGACTAGCACAGACCATCAGTTCTTGGAATATCTGTTTTCTAGAAAATTAGAGTCCTAAACTACAGAGATGTATCATCTTGATGGAATTGGTTGTGTGCTTGTCTTCACAAATATTTGCAAAATTTGTTTTAATTCAGTGGAATTTTATTTTGTTCTCAAAAAAAAAAAAAAAAAAAAAATTCTACTTTATGAGTTAAAATATCTATGAGTTTCCATTGCTTGTCCACAAATGCACTACATCGTAGGATTTGTTCCCAATGTAAGCATTACTTAGTATTCTGTCTGAAAGAAGGATCTTCAGCTGCCCTCACACCATCAAATAGGCTTCATCCTAAAACTGTCACAACACGGACATGCGAGCTCGTTGGGAGCGAGTTATCTCTCCGAACCTACCAAGTGCACCCTTAAATTTGACCATGAACAAATGCCAAATGGGACATCCAATGGATGCATTTGAGTTCCTTTGCCATACTTATAAACCACTTTCCTTCCTCTTACAATTTCAAGGTGAGAAGGGGCCGGGATCCAAAAAATCTGCATCATCAATCTGACAAAGAAAATGACCATGAAGATAAAAATTAAATCTGGCTTATAACATTTTAAGAGAAGCAAACGAAGGCAAGTTGGTGTAATTAATATGTATGGCTATAGGGAAGACAGAGTCCAGTTAATTTGTTTCTTAATATGATTTAAGTCTTCAGCATATCGAGACATCATTGAAAAATTGTCTTGAGATTCTGTTTTTGTCTATTGAAACTTTTAAAAAAAATTGGGTTCCTGACAAAAAAGAAGTTTGGGTTGAATGGATTCAGATTGTGGAGAGAGAAGGGGCAAACGAGTAGGAAATTGGCAGTTGCTTGACAGGTTTTCACAGTTAATTGATGTGCATATGTCTAATACTCTATTTCTTTAAGAGTTTCTTGAAATACTATAATACTTGCGCATCTTTATCTCTATATATATAGAATATTTATTTGCTAAGTATCACCAATAAATTATGAGAAGCATACCGTCAAATTGCAGTCATTTCAGCGAACGATGCGAACTTGAAGGTCGTAGTTTTCTAGGTCCTGCTGTTCTTCGTGAATTTTCAATACAGATGATTCCAAAGTTGAATTGCTAACCCAGTACAGCTCAATGCATTGTAGAGTTGGGATATCTCCAATTGCAAGAGGGATCTCTTCTAACTTATAGCATCTATATTTGATACAAAGCTGCTCAAGACAAGGAAAGTGGTAATTTTCTGCTCGCCAGTATTTGAGACTCTCTAATGAATCCATGCGCAGGTATTTCAGCTTGAGGAATTCCCCTTCTACAGGATCCCACTCTTCTCCAATAAATGCATCATCAATTAGTTTGAGTACTTGCAGATTGGGTAACAAACCCACAACTGTCATGTCTTTCCAAGGAAGTTTACAACCTTCTAGAGACAACTTTATCAGGGTCAACGAAAAGCCAAACTTCTCGGGGAAGTGTGCTATCCGATTTCATATTGGAAAAACGGATCTCCAGCTTCTCAAGTTTCTGCAGATGGAATAGATTGTTGAGGCCAAACTTCTCCCAATATTTGTTGGGCTCATCATCATAGCACATAACTTTCAACTTCTTAAGGCTCGGAATCATTTGAATATTATCACAAGTGAATTTGAAATTTGCCACATATGATAGTGTTTGCAGCATTCCCAGGAGAGGAACTCCATCACTATTCCTAATTTCACCATAAGGTAGTGGAAGCAATGTTATCCCCCAAAAAACCATAACATGCCTTAGTTGTGGCATCTTCCAAATTTCAAATGGTAACGAAACAGACCCATGAACAATCAATGTTTGAAGATTTTGAAGTTTGAATATAGAAGGAGGGATATGTAGGATATAACTACCGTATGCCATAAATGAGAGGTACCTTAAATGCAATAGTTCTAAAGCTACACTAGGAAATTTATCTTGGTCGTGTCTCCCGCCTGTATCCAATACTCTCAGGAGCTTACAGCCAGACACAATGGATGCAAGGTGACTTCGCTGAATTGAATCCACATGAAGAAAGGGAATAGCACGGAACATTAGAGACGTGTTCTTTTGAATATTTGCGAAATAAAGAACCCTCCCAATATGAAATATAGAGACGACGCACATTCTCTAAGAGTTTTGGATGAAAGTCATCTTTTTTATCTAGACAACTGGAAAACTTTTCATATTGAGCTCTTTGTAAGCATAAATCTCTCAAAAGATCATGAATGGTGCACCGCTTGAATTTGCCGATCGATGTCTTTTTGGTGACTGCAACAAGATTTCTATTAACTAGATCTTTGAAATACTCTTCTCCCACTTCTTCTAAGCTTTTGGATGCAATCGGTTTTAGAAATCCCTCAGCAAACCATAACTTGATGAGCAGAGAGACAGGAATTACAAAATCTTCTGGAAAGCCTCCCAGACATAGAAAACATGGTTTTAGATGATGCGGCAAGTGGTCATAACTCAAAGATAGTATCTTTGAGAAGTCTACATCATTTCCGGCCGCTGCAGAGCTCACATTATTTGCAATTTCTTCCCAATTATGCTGTATCTCATTGACCTTAGATAGGACCCAAGCAATCACGACAATTGCAAGTGGAAGGCCACGACAATTTTTTGCAATCAACCTTCCGATATCATCCAAATTGGGGGGACAAGTCACCATTTGACAGAATAGATTCCAACTTTGATTTTCATTAAGAAATTGCAGCTTGTGAATAAACCTGGAATTGCTGGCATAAACAGCCACATTAAACAGCCTGGTGGTTGTAATTACACGACTTCCATTATTATCATCAGGAAATATCATGTTAACATCATCACAAATTTTTGTTTCCCAAATATCATCTATTACAATGAGATACCTCCTTCTCTTCAAATGTTTGTATATGTGTTCTACTAGTACCCCCTCCTCTGCTTCACTAAATTTATTTTTGTCCATATTCAGTGAATCTACAATATCTAGAAGCACTTTTCGCAAATGATAGTCTTGAGATGCAGTGACCCAAGCACAACAATCAAAATGATCATCTATAAGTTTATCATGAAAAATATTTCTAGCCAAAATAGTCTTACCGAGACCTCCCATACCGACAATTGAAATAACCTCACGACTAGATGGTTCTCCACAGAGCTGGGCTTTTATTGTGTTAAGGTGTTCCTCAAATCCCACCATGGTACTTTTACTACTGGGTGCTTGAACTTTTGATGCTCTTGCAACACTATCTGCAGAAGTAGAAGAGTTTAGTTGCAAATTCTCTTTTGTCGTGTGGTTTTCTTTGATCCTCATGAACTCTTCAATAATGGAGTCAACTTCTCCTTTCACTTTATTCAATCCTTGATAATATTCCTTCTCGGCAATATTATAAAGCATAGGCCCATTAAATCTCTTAGATTGAAGATGTCGAGGTGCCTCTCGGAAAGCAGAAATCAAGTGCCGGAAAAACCCCTTAACTCCATGAGTTGATTTAACCTCTGCAGGAATCTGATTTGAGATATAAGATTCGAGGATATCTTGCGTTTGATACGCCACATCTTTGATTCTGCTTTCCAGAGTATCAGTTGATTCTTCTGTAAGATCCTTTCGCGAATAATATCTTGCAAAAGGTTGAACTTTTCATAGAGAGAGAGATGAATTTGTTGTTTGTCAAGAACATAGTTTGAATATGGATGATCATGATGGGTTATCTCCTTGAGCAATTGAACAGCTGAAACAAGAGCAGCATAATAAGCCATGGCTGATCGATCTTCTTCAAAAGAACTAACTGTTAAAAGAATGAGCAAAGATTGAATCACAGAGATGATGTTGTTTGGTCAGTACTTAGTTTCAATACCAAAGCAATTTTACTCTTATGTGGACCATAGCTTTTTGCTGAACGATAATTGCCAGCCTGAATTGTGCTTCTTTGTGAACCACTTGCCCTTTCATATTTTTTGGCTTTCTATTAGTTTTTCTTTTGTGAAGTACCATCTTTCGTCTCCTTTTTTTCACCCAAAATAATTGTGTAACTCAAGTCCAATTACATTTAGATTGAAGATTAGAATAGTCTCACAGACTAAAAATATTTTCACTTCAATAGCAGAAGGGGAAAGATAGTACTTGACAAAAGAAAAATACTACAATGTATATTGTGCTAGGAGGAGGCGGTGGTGGTGGTGGTGAAGGCGAGAGCGAGTTGGTGGTAGTGTTGACGGCGAGAGGAGACGGTGGTGGCGTATCTTATGGCTGGTGCGAGAGGCGGATGCCAAAGGAGGCGGTGGTGGTGGGTGATTGTCTGATTGAGAATGAGGAGGAGAATGAGTGAGTGAGAGGCACATAATGAGATTTAAGAGAGTGAGAATGAAGTTAGTTTTTTTTTTTTTTTTTCCTTTTAATTTATATAATCCAAAAATTCGGGGTGGATCAAAATTGGGTTACATGGGTCACCAATATCCAACCCACCCAGTTAGGTGACTCAGAAGCCAGAATTGGATTATGTAATAAAATAATATATTTCAGTTTATTTTTTATGTTTATTTAACTAAATCTGAAGTTTTTGAACCCAAATTAGCTTCAAATGGCTCATGTTTGAAAAAATGAGCTTAATAGAGAGCCGAGCTTGATTCAACCCCGGGGGCCGGGTCTAATACATCGATCTCTAGCTTGAGCCCAGAACTTTTGCCCAAACTTGACTCGGATCGTTTGTACCCATAATTGAATTCCTTTTTCTGATTAATTTTGACGTATGAACCTACGGTCGTTGGTCATATATACTGCGATATTGCTTTATAATTAGTAAAATGCATTTAAAAGTGTATTTTATCACTCTACATGAAGTTACAGAAGCTAAACTTATATTAATTCTTAAATCATAAAAACAGAAAACCTATCATCAGTACATAACAACCACATAAACAAGAGAGCTTAAAAGTAGAGTGTTAAATTCTACTCCAAATCGGGTTCAGTCAAATTAGTTTCAAAAATGTAACCAAAAAAAAAAAAAAATTAAAAACAACAAGCTCTTGCAAATAGCCATATAGGGAGCAAATCTAACGGTGAATGTAATCTGCCATTTTATATAAAAACTCAAAAAATGTGCCGCAATATTAACGGTGAATAGTGGAGTTTTAGGTGCAAAAAGTCCAGGTACGGTAGGATAAACCGGGTCACGACACATGCATAGTAAACAAGAAATTCCCCTTATGTTTGGCCTTTATACGGGGTTAGAGGGAGTAGTAAACAATGCCTAAGGTATATCAAAATGACAGAAAAGTCCAACCATCTCTTCTTGTTCAAACCAAAAGACTTGATGTATCATTGCTGAACTGAAATTTATTTGTATCAATATCAAGGCAAAACTTTACATAGAAATTTGGCATTTATACATCACCAATTAAACCCAAACCGACCATGCACAAGTAATTTGAACCTTGTTAGCCGTTTAGTTGAGGAGAGAGTATCGGTATACCATTCATTTGCATATCAATTCATTTCATTAATGCAATCAGAGATGAAAGACGAAACCAAAACTACGTATACAAGCGACAAATAAAAATGAAAACATATCAAATAAGTATTTGTTCTCATTCTTATAACTTAGAAGATATTCAAACCATTACTTGAGTACTTTGGCTCAAGAAAGGAGCTTCTGAGTTCTGGTTGACCTCACGGTTCACACCATTAAATTGACCCCATTTAAATCTCCATCAAGACCTGACAAAGAAAATGGACTAGGACATTTAATCGGTGGAGATAAAAATGAAATAGGATTATAACATCTTGCATCTAATTAACTAAAGCAATTAGCATATAATACTAACAAATTAGGAGAAGCATGCAAGTAAAAGCAATTAGACTGGGACACAAAAAAACAACATCAAAAGCATAGGGAGACAAAGTGCACTCACTACCAATATCGGCTGATGATACGAACTTCAAGGTCATTGTTTTCTAGGTCTCGTTGTTCTTCTTGAATTTTTAATGCTGATAAATCCAGAGTTGAGTTGTTGTAACGCACTTCAATCAATTGAAGAGTTGAAATGTCTCCAATTTCAGAGGGAATCTCCTCTAATTCATAGCACCATACAATGTGAAGTTTCTCAAGGCAAGGAAAGTGGGTATTTTCTGCTCGCCAGTACTTGAAATCATGTAAATCATCCATTACTAGTATTTTCAGCTTCACGAATTCCCCTTCTACAGGTTCCCACTCTTCTCCCACAAAAGCATTAGATATTAATTTGAGTACTTGTAGATTGGGTAACGAACCCACAGCTCTTATGTCTTCCCAAGGAAGTCCACAACCCCATAGAGACAACTTTATCAGAGTTGTCGGAAAGGCAAAATTTTCAGGTAAGTGTGTTAATTTTCGTTCCATATTGTTAAAACGGGTCTCAAGATTCTCAAGTTCGTGCAGATGGAATAGATTGTTGAGGCCAAACTTCTCCCAAATTTTGTTGGGCTCGGCATCCCTGTATTGAACTTTCAATTTCTTGAGGCACGGAATCATTTGAATGGTATCACAGGTGAATCTGAAATTGTACACAGATGATAGCGTCTGCAGCATTCCCAGGAGAGGAACTCCATCACTATTCCTAATTTCAGAATAAGGTATTGGAGGAATTGTTACGGAATCACGAATCATAACATGCCTTAGCTGTGGCATCTTCCAAATCTCAGATGGTAACGAAATATGCCACTCATCAACAATCAATGTTTGAAGATTTTGAAGTTTGGATATCGAAGGAGGGATATGAAGGATATGAACACCGAACCCCAAAGATGCAAGGTACGTTAAATGTATACCATATACCGAAAGTGCGAGATATCTCAAATGTAATTGTTTTAAAATTACACTAGAAAATTTGGAGCTCTGTCTCCAGCTTGTATCCAATACTCTTAGGAGCTTAAAGCTAGATACAACGGATGAATAACGACGTCGCCAAACTGAACCCGCATGAAAAAAAAGAATCGCACGAAGATGAGAGGCGTGTTCTTTTGTATATTTGCGAAATAAAGAACACTTCCAATATGATATATAGAGACGACGCACATTTTCTAAGAGTTTTGGATGAAAGATATCTTTTTTATCTATACAACTACAAAACTTTTCAGCATGAGCTCTTTGTAAGCACAAATCTCTCAAAAGATCATGAATGGTGCACCGCTTAAATTTGCCCATCGACGTCTTTTTGGTGACTGCAACAAGATTTCTATTAACGAGATCTTTGAAATACTCTTCTCCCACTTCTTCTAAGCTTTTGGATGCAATCGGTTTTAGAAATCCTTCAGCAACCCATAACTTGATGAGCTTGGAAATAGGAATTTCATGATCTTCTGGAAAACCTCCCAGATATAGCAAACATGGTTTTAGATAATGCGGCAAGTGGTCATAACTCAAAGATAGTATCTTTGAGAAGTCTGCGTTATTTCCAACCGCTGCTGAGCTCACATTTCTTGCAATCTCTTCCCAATTATGCTGTGTCTTATTGACCTTAGATAAGACCCCGGCAATCACGACAATTGCAAGTGGAAGGCCTCGACAATTTTTTGCAATCAACCTTCCGATATCGTCCAAATCGGGGGGACAAGTCACCTTTTGATAAAATAGATTCCAACTTTGATTTTCATTAAGAAACTGCAGCTCGTGAATAAACCCATAATTATCAGCATAAACAGCCACATTTAACAGCCTAGTGGTTGTAATTACCCGACTTCCGTTATTATCATCAGGGAATATCCTTTTTACATCATCCCAACCTTTTGTTTCCCAAATATCATCTATTACGATGAGATACCTCCTTCCTTTCAAATATTTGTATATTTGTTCTCCTAATAACCCCTCCTCGGCTTTCATTAATTCCCTTTTCTTGTCCATATTCAATGAGTCTACAATAGCAAGAAGCATCTCTCGTAGATGATAATTTTGAGATACAGTAGTCCAAGCACGACAATCAAAATGATCATCTATAAGCTTATCATAAAAAATGTTTCTTGCCAAAGTAGACTTACCGAGACCGCCCATACCGACAATTGAAATAACCTCCCGACTGGATGGTTCTCCACAGAGCTGGGCTTTTATTGTGTTCAGGTGTTCCTCAAATCCCACCAAGGTACTTTTACTACTCGGTGCTTGAACTTTTGATGCTCTTGCAACACTATCTGTCGAAGTATAAGAGTTTAGTTGCAAATTCTCTTTTGTCGTGTGGTTGTCTTTGATCTTCATGAGCTCTTCCACAATGGAGTCAACTTCTCCTTTCACCTTCTCCAAGCCTTGATAATATTCTTTCTCGGCAATATTATAAAGCATAGGCCGATTAAATCTCTTAGTTTGAAGATGTCGAGGTGCCTCTCGGAAAGCAGAAATCAAGTGCCGGAAAAACCCCTTAACTCCACTAGCTGGTTTATCCTCTGCATGAATCTGATCTGAGATGTAGGATTCGATGGTATCCTGCGTTTGATACGCCACATCTCTGATTCGGCTTTCCAGAGTATCTGCCGATTCTTTTGTAAGATCCTTTCGTGAATAATCTTCCAATAATTCTTGCAAAAGGTTGAACTTTTCATAGAGAGAGAGATGAAGTTGTTGTTTGTCAAGAACATAGTTTGAATATGGATGATCATGATGGGTTATCTCCTTGAGTAATTGAACAGCTGAAACAAGAGCAGCATAATAAGCCATGGCTGATCGATCTTCTTCAAAAGAAAGATGAAATCACAGAGAAGATGCTGTTTTGGTCCATATTTAGTTTCAATACCTAAGCAATTGTAATTTGTACTCCTCTGTGGACCATAGCTTTTGATGGACAACAATTGCCAGCTTGAATTGTTTCTTTGTGAACCACTTGCCCATTGATATTTTTTGGCTTTTTATTAGTTTTTCTTTTGTAAAGTGCAATTCTTTTCTCTCTTTTTTTTTGTCTCACAGACTGAAAATATTTTCGCTTCTATAGCAGAAGGGGAGGAAAGATATATGGTGGGGTTGGATGGACCTGATTTCGTATCGGGTCATCCTGCCCAATCCAGCCCAAAATTTCAATATTACTCTTTTTTACTTGTTTTCTGCCCAAAGTGTCTCTCTTTTCCACTGCTTTATTTTCAGCATAATGTAGAATTTGAATTGGAGCCGTTTTGATACATGTTACATAAAACAAATTTAAACTGATTCATCCTATTAACCTGAAATTATAAATCATGATTTGAAGATTAAGAAAATACTAGAATATAATCTTGTGGGAGGAGAAGGAGGCGGTGGTGGTGGTGGCGACGGAGGGAGGAGACGGTGGTGGTGGATCTGATGGCTGCGGCGAGAGGAGGTGGTGGTGAATCGGCGAGAGAGCAAGGTGGTGGAGCAAGACCTGGTGGTGGCGGCGGCGAGAGGAGACGGTGGTGGTGAATCGGCGCAAGAGCGAGGTGGTGGAGCAAGACCTGGTGGTAGCGGCTGCCAGAGGAGGCGGTGGTGGTGGTGGGTGATTCAGCAAGAGTGAGGGAATGAGAATAGTGGGAGTGACTGAGAGGCGGAGAATGAAATTTGACAGGAGCATTAGCTCAGTTTTTTTTTTTTTTATAATTTTATTTATATGATCAAAAGATTGGGGTGGGTCGGATCGTGATTTACCTTTAAAATATCCGTTTAAGTGGATCACCCGATACCCCGACCCACACATTCCTCTTAAGGCCAGTTTTAGGTCCGACTTAATGCAACCCGAATCTCCCCACCCTAACCTGATATATTTCAAATGTGTCGGGTTTGGGTTGGCGAGTTCTTTATGTTTTAATTGTTTTTTTTTTAATTTGTTAATTAAATTACTAAATATGTTAATTCCACAATAACTTAGTTGGGAATTGGTGAGAATTGGGAGTCTCAAGATAACTGAGTAAATGTGTTAATAGATATAGACTAAATTTATTAACTTCAGGGCCAAATATGTTAAAAAATAAGTGAAGTGTTAAAATCAAAAATATAAAGGATGAAATCTATTATAAAAAAAACTTAAAAAACTAACATTGGATTTTGGATAAATATATCGGACTAAAAATGCAATTTCACCATTTAAAAGATCTTCACAGATATTTAAAAGATGTATATTTTTTTAATAAAATATTATGTTGTTCTATCTAAAAGGGATAATATAAAAAGGAGGTAGAGGGATAATATATAATATTAACACTATATTCATATAAAATATTGAAGATAAATTTATAATTAAAAAATTTTATTGGAATTTAATTGAAATACAAAGATATACTTGAATATTCTGAAATATTTTTGATGAATTTAAATTTCTTTTTCAACCATTAGATATTTTGAATATATAATATCAATTTGAGAAAGTTAAATTTATAAATAAATGTATAATAATTATGAACATTGAACATAACTGAGTCATCTTCTCCAAATATTTAGTTGAACTCATTTTCTTTTTAATATTTTAATTTTATCTTAAAATTATGTCTATAATTTGCCTATAAAACATGATGAAACATGTACACCGCACGTATAACTTCCTAGTATGGTTACAAAATATAGAAGAATAGTTCATAATTTGTCATTATTTCTAAAAAAAATAGGAAAAAGAGGTACAATAGTACGGCTTAGAACAAGACCTGATTTATGGTACTTTTGATTGGACTGTGCCCTATGTCTACTATTGCAGGCACATTTCGACGAGGACTATCGCACAAAGCAGCAGCCCGTATAAAAAATGTAGTATCAAAGGTTGGAAAACTCTACAATATGCCGCTTCTGGACTGTCGGTACTCCTGTACTCTCAAAGATGTATGAGATCAAACTTTTCCATTCTCACGACGAGCAGCAGGATGGGTCGAAATCTATAATCGGTCTTGTAACCGATCAATTGAGTTACCTTAAAAGATTTAAACAAATCATATATAAAATGAATGAGTTGAGTGTTTCAGGAAAAATGTTTATGTGGCAATGAAGTGAATTAGTTAGAATTGATTCATTTTGCCATGTAAATTATTTCTATAATTAATTATGATGTATTCAATAAATCCATTAAAAATATGATATTTAATATTTTAATTACTATCAGATATATTTGACACAATTGATTCAGATGAAAATTTATCAGACTAAAGTAAGCAAGAAAATTTTAACATATAACTTTAATTAAATTTTATTATTATTTTAATAATATAAAATAAATAAATAAATAATTTTTTCGGAAAAAAAAACTTTTCCAAATGCACATGTCTCATGTTCATTTTGCAGTAAAAAAGTTATATTTCATTTCAATGTAAATAAATTTATTAAATTATTATATTTGAATATTAATATTTTCAAAATATAAAAGAAATTTCAATAATGAAATGAATATTATTATTAATTAATAACGAAACAATAATAAATTATTTAACAAAAAAATACCAAATATAATAAATAGCTCTTTTTTCGGCCAAAAAGACAAAGAGATTCCAATCATTATTTATATGGTCTATTATTAATTTTTTTTTATATTTTAATTATCATTTTAATATTTCTGAAAGAATCATGATATTCTTTCTATTTATATATATGTATAAATATATATTCTCTCTATTACAACTATAAAATTAGTATTTTGTTACAAAAATATCATATTACTATTTTTATATATTTAAAATGAGTTTTTTACATACATAATTTCTGATTATTTTATAAAATTAATTATTTTTGTGTGTGTGCTTCAAATTCTAAATTAATAATTTTTTATATATTGTTAATAATTACATAAGAAAATATTATTCAATTTATTTAATAATATATATTTTATAAATAAATTTTTCCGTGTAACGAAGGGGATAAAAAGCTAGTCTATATATTATTATAATTTCTTTAGATCTTAAAATATATATAAAATATGTTAATATTTTTTAGAATATCATAGATAATCAATCATTATCATCCATGATGATAGTTAATTCGTAAATCTATATTTTCGCATAAGTAAGAAATACTATATAGAGATGGTGAAAATTTATTTATCTATAATCACTTTTATTCGAATTTTATTAATGTTTGTTTCTTAATATAGATTTCATTTAAAACTAACTAAATAATTATATTTTACATATAAATACATAAAATATATTCGATTGAGAAAAATATCATTTATTTGTAGTTCAATAAAATGTACTTGATAGTGTTATATATACTTAATTTGTCATATATTATCAGTACTCTACATGAAGATCCAGAAGCTAAACTTATATTAATTCTAAAGATGGTCAGATTTGAATTATATGTATATATGAAATATCGCACAAAGCGGCACACTCTTTAAAAAATGGAGTATCGAATGTTTTCCTGGAAGAACCCCAAATCGATGTCAGATAATGATCAATAAGCATCAGCAGCAGAACTGCAAGAGATCTCGACAACTCCATAGCCTGTCGTATTGTAGGAAAGGTCCGATGAGAAGTATCGTTGATCAACCAAACTCTACAATACGCCACTTCTCGACGGTTCGTATTAGTGTATTCTCGAAGACGTATGCGGTCAAATTGTTATTCCATTCTCACGAGCGGTAGGATTGGTCGGAATTTATAATCGGTCTTGTAACCGATCAAGCGATGATTGGGTCGTTTCACCTTTATTGTACCCTGATTGATCCAGTACCCAGTGACTGTACAATCTTACGATCACTATATTTAATCCTTGCTAAGTACTCATCTGACCTAATTAACTAGGAAATGGGATCTTCATCATAAAAAGTAGGATCGAATATTGCTCCTACGGACATCTGTATTTCAACATTTAATTTGATAACCTTAGCACAATCTTCCTTTCCCATCTGCTAGTTTTTAGGACCAAAAGTCCGATAAGATGTTACGGTGGAAGCAACTCGTTAAAGTGGAGATGGAGAGAAATTCAGAGAGTGGAGGTGAAAGTAGAGAGGAATTCAGAGATATAGAGGTGAAAGAAATTGAGAGAAAAATATTTATAGCTGATTAATAATTCGAATTAAACTCAATGCAACCCGAACCAAATTCAGAATCCTAACCTGATATATTTAAGGTAGGTCGGGCTTGGTTAACAGATTGGGTCAGAAATTGACACCCTTCCAGTATTTAGAATAGCCGGTCAAATTATTGCTTTTTAACTATAATATTTTATATTTATGGTATAATATATTTGGATACTATTACAAATAGTTGAATTTATGGGTGCAAACGAGTCGAATTAAGCTCAAGTTAGAAATATTTTGAGCTTGACTTCTTATTGATCTCGCGCATGATGTGCGCAGGCTCGTGGATTGCGAGCCTGAAAATATTTAATATGCTTTTTATATTTTTAATATATAAATAATATATTTGTGCATGTTAGTAATATTTTATATTTTATCATGTAATAAAATTTAATTTAAAATAATTTAAGTTCATCTTTTTATATTTATTTAATTAAATCTAAAATTTTCAGCCTACTTGAGCTTCAAATGGCTAATGTTTTTGAAAAGTTTGGCTTAATCGAGAGCAAGTCTAATATAGTCTAATATATCAAGTTCTAGCTCGAACCCACAATTTTTGCCCAAACTCGACTTAGATCGTTTGTAACCCTAATTGATTTCCCTTTTATGATTAATTTTGACATATGAACTTACTCTACTTAGTCATATATACTGCAATTTTGCTTTATAATTAGGAAAATGCATTTGAGAGTATACCCAACGAAAGAAATAATATATTATCACTCAGACATAAAGTTTCAGAAGCTAAACTTATGTTAATCCTAAAAATAGTCGCATTTGAATTATATGTATGGACATATAGAACAAAGCAAATGATGCAAAGGGACATGCAGCTATGTACACAACACATCCAATAATCATAACCTTTAAAATTAAGGATTCATTACACAGAATATCATGAGATTTCCATCTGCTATAACTTTATTATCAAAAAATTACAACCTTACACTTATTTCACTGAGAAGATATTATATATATATATATTTATATTTGAATAGGTAGTGATAAGGTTTCATCTGGCGTGGGAGTCCTGTAAAAGGAAAACGTTGGAAAAAACTTATTGGTCAAGAGTAAGAGAAA
Source organism: Verbena officinalis (assembly GCA_958496215.1). Classification (NCBI taxonomy): domain Eukaryota; kingdom Viridiplantae; phylum Streptophyta; class Magnoliopsida; order Lamiales; family Verbenaceae; genus Verbena; species Verbena officinalis. The sequence continues at coordinate 9,230,876 of OY292385.1, forward strand.
ATGTGTGATTCCCTTAATAAAATTGCTTGAGATGTAAACAAGAATTTCCAGATAGTTTTGGACTTGATAATTTGGAATGTTCGATTTTTTTTTTTAACAGAGTCTCAGGACTAGTGATTTTTTCTATACATTTCCAAACATTCTGAGGCTTAGCTTACTATGGCACTACTTGGCAGGTATCTGCCCAAATTAGCATACCAATCATGTTTACTATGGCTGGGCCCTCACCCGGTTTAACCATCCGCACCCGCCTCTAATCCGCCGAAAATTGAACTGTTCATTGCTTATGTAGCCGCGCATAAATGCCGCAGCTATTTAAGCGGATGAACAGTGGCCGCAATTTTCGGACATTTTTGTCCTCTCCAATTTATGATAATTACTCCAATTGCCCTTTTTGGCTCCATTTTTTCCTCTAATTTTTTTGGTGAAATCATTTGGTCTAATTTTCCCTGTCTTGTTTCTCACTCCCAAGCTGGTTGAAGTGTTTGAAAAAAAAAGGTAAATTACATCTAAGTGTCTTATAATTTATTAAAATTATATTTTAGTCTCAGACTTTCGATATATTACAAAATAATCCCTGCCGTTAGTATCCCTTAATGTTCCGCTAGGGTTAGTAATTTTTTCTTTTTTAAGAAAACTAATTGGAATGGTGGAAATTCAATTTTGGGATAATTATGCTCTTAAGGATCTATTTGTTGAGGTGTGATACCTGAGGATTGTTTTGTTACATCTCTCTATAATTCAGGGACCAATTCGTGGAAGAGTTTTAGTTTTGTAACTATAACAAACGAAAAGTTAGGAGAATTTTAGTAAATTTTAACTTGTCGTTATCTTTACAAAACCCAGTGTATAGCTAGGGAACTATTTTATAATATATCAAAAGTCTCGAACTAAAATATAATTTTATCAAACTACAAGATACTTAGATAGTAATTTGCCCAAATAAAAAAAGGTTGTTGATTGGATACTTGATTTTGAAATTAGGTTTTCAAAATTCAATTTCGAATTCAAAAGGAAAGACGTAAAGTGTGATAGTAAATAAAAGGATTTTATTGGCTATATTATAACAAAATAAACTGGGTTAGTAAACAACCTAAAATGGCATATAAGGCCTAGGCTTCAATGCCATAATATTGTCGTCCCAATATTATAAAATCGCATAGTAAACCAAACCTAAATGTCATTGTAATATTTTGACTCACATAGTGATATGGATTTAATTGTAATATCAAATACTCGTGGGGTAACTACATAATTAACCCAAAATTGTAGACACATCTACTAAGTAAAGGTCCCGGAAGGTCCAGGCTCCATAACTTCAACTCATCCGTCAACATTTATATAAAACTCAGATTAAATCCCCAAAACCCTAGTACTCTTTGTTCTAATTTGAGAGCCTATTTCAGAATTAGGGCTTGCAGAGCTTGTATATTGTGTGAATCTTTGGGCTGATGACTGGAGGGACAATGGCGGAGGAGGAAATTGAGTACGAGAGCGATCCGGAGGAGGCGAAGCTGTCGTTGAAGATGCGGAGGAGAGAAGCCAGCGACGACGAAGCGGAGGAGGGACCGGAGATTAGGGAAAAGCCGCCACTGACGGTTGATGATTCCGACGGGGAATCTGAAGGTGCTGCAGCGGAGTACGAGGATGAATTCGAGGAAGAAGAGGAACTAGAAGTTTATGATTTGGATGCGGAGTATGTGGAGGAGGTACAAGAGGTGGGTTATGGAGAAAGTGGTGGTGCGAGAGATGAGGATAGTGTGAAGACGGTGACGGTGGAAAGGGATGGGGCGGGGACTGGTGGAGATAGAGGGGTCATGGCGGAGCGGATGGATGAGAAAAAGGGTGTTAGTAATGATACTAGTAAAATTAACGATGACGAGAATGGTGATGCTGAGGATGGTCATCCTGAGGGAGAAAAAAAAGAGATGGAGCCCTACGCTGTGCCTACTGCTGGGGCATTTTACATGCATGATGACAGATTTAGGGACAGTGCTGGTAGGGGAAATAGGTAAGTCATTTGTTTCTCCGGTTTGATTGTTGAAAATTCTCTATTGGATTGTCTGCAAAAATTGTTTTTTGGTTCTCTCCGAAAATAATAACTTCCAACTCTGAGTTGTTCTCTAGTATTATACTGGGTTGGTTCTTTGAGTTCCCGGAGTTAATACTTATTTTTTATTTTCTGTTATTCAAACCTAATGGGTATGTCTTTGGAATTCAATTAAAGCCTAGAAGGTAGAGTTTGTAATTTGAGCATCAGAGAGGGTACAAGTGTAATTCACGCTTGATTTTCTTTTGTTTCTTTAACAAGGAACTTGTTCTGCGGTTTGGTCTCTCTCTCTTTTTTTTTTTTTTTTTTTTTTGTGGAATTTGTCACAGGATATTTTTCGGAAGTCTGAACTTCAATTTCTTGTTTCTTAGGCGAACTCTTGGAGGAAGAAGGTTATGGGAGTCTAAAGATGATAGGAAATGGGGACATGATAAGTTTGAGGAATTGACTTTGCAGGAAAGGAGTTATGAAGAGGTGAATATTTTAAATATATGTTTCTACATTTGTATCTCCGTCGTTTGTCTGCTTTGTTTTTGTTTCTGTTATTCTTTTTTCACGTATTTCTTGCATCTCATATTAGCTTTTATATCCAGCGAAGTAGGGGTTCTAGAGGTCGTTATCGAGGTCGTGGTAAGAATAGAACTTCAGGCCGTGGATATGCACGGGAAAATAGCAGTCATAACAATAACAATCAGAACAATGCTCCTAAAGATGTTAGGGGAAGAGGACCTCGAAGGTATCAGCAATCTTTTAAGAACAACAAGGCACCCCTAGGACAGAATAAACAGTGAGTGACACCCTTTCTCTTACTTATTTTCCTTTCTTTTCCGTTTTTGTTTTTTGGAACTCATGAGGTTCTTATGTTTGCCTACTTTCCATTTGTAGACTGGGGAAATCAGACGAGAAGCCTTTGTATGTCACATCTGTACGAACCAGTGTATCATCTGCATCTACCGCAGAACCTGATGTGGTTTTGCCTAGAAAACAAGTGGTCTCATCCAGTTTGAATATTGCATCTCCACCATTTTATCCTTCTGGTTCTTCAACGAAAGACCAAAGTGTACCTAATAAGGAGGACATCCAAGCTGGTTCATTGAATAGGAATGGTGAGCCATCCGTAAATTCAATTTCTGCAGGAAAGCCTGGGAACAATACGCAAATTCCTCGATCTACTAACGCTACTCAACATCAGTTTAAGGGTCAAGGAAGAGGAATAGCTTCCTCGACAAGAATGGTATACCAACCAACCGTCTCAAATAACCAGCTACAAACTGTTCAGACGAAACCTGTCCAAAGTCGTCCTCAATCTTCTGGCCAGCAGTTTACACAACGTGTTCCAAGTGTATCACAATCTTCTTCTCCACCAAAAACTGCTGGGAATGCATTTGAATCTACTCCAGAATTGAGTAAATCCAAGACAGAATTGGTTCCTAAAGGAAAAGGTAACAAGCAAGGAAGTGGAATGGCCCCATTCCTATATGGTGGAGCACAGTTTATGGGGGCTTCTGGAAATATAAGCAGCGGTCAGGGTGATCAAAACAACTTCCCAGCTTTCATGCAATGTAATCTTCTGAAGTGGCATTAACTTATATTTATGTGCTTGTGTGTGTATGTAGTGAATATGCATCTCAAATAGGAATAGTATTTTAACTTATCCTGTTTTTGTCTTGGTACTTGAAGTTTAACCAGGATTTTATTCCCAATTTTTGGTGGAATTTTACAGTCATGCAACTTGGAGGTCAGCATCCTGGTGGAATGGGAGTTCCTGCTGTTGGCATGGCCTTCCCTGGATATGTTGGTCAACCACAACTTGGTCGAGGGAATTCTGAAATGACTTGGTAATAATTACTCTTTCAAGAAATACATAGATTTCCTACAGTTTCCACTTGAATTTGATTGCTATTTGCTAAGGCTATTTCCACCTAAATCAAATTAACTTTTCTTATATTTGCATGGCGTTTTAGCCTTGTTTATACCGTTATCTTGTGTCACATCAACTTAACTTTAGTTGTTAAACAATCAAACATTTTTAACTAGTCTTAATTTTGTAATGGCCTTCAGGCTTCCAGTTTTAGCTGGTCCTGCTGGTTCACTTGGGGCATCATATTGCCCTCCGTATATTGGTGTTGATGGTTCTTTCAATGCTCGCCCATCTGGACAGACATCTTCAATTACATCTGTTTCAAGGTGAATAGCTTGTGTCCTTTATGACCATTTGTCATTCTTTATCGCATCTTCAATACCTCATATTGGTTTCATTACATCTAGCCCCTCGTAGACTCATTAATTGCAAGTTTGCAACTCGTACCCCTTTTTTGAAAAATATTTCTATAACCCCCCTCCCAAAAAAAAAATTAAAAAAAAAAATAGAAATGTAGCTGTGAGCACCCACGAGTTTGAAAAATTACAACAAACCGCCGCATCTATTTGCCCTTTTTTGGAGTGTCTATATGTTATTTCACTTGTTTTGTACCACCTCTCCTTTAACATGTAGTAAGCCCATTGACTTTGGTTGCAGTAAAGAGAGTAATTCCACAAATGTCAGTAATGATTGGAAGTCTGCACAGAAGCCTGGTTAGTTACGATGAACCCTTTCACTTTAGTACCTTGGAATTTAATTACAAGTTCGGTCATTATTTTGTTGTTCCTAGCAGAGCTTGCAAATGACGACTATGTCCAAAGGCAAAAGAATCCTCGCAGGTAAGTGGCTTTTGCTATATATATCCTAAACATTTTCAAACTTAGATTCCTCTTGCTGATCCATACATTTGTGGATTTTCAGATATACAGAGATGAAATTTGACCAGTGAAATATTTTGAAAAGTCGAACCCTTTTCAATAAGCAGATTAAGTCAGAAATAGTTGCTATCAAAATCTCTTCCATCTATTTGGGTGTTATGGAGTTTCTATGTTGTGCTTTCGGTGCTGCATGCCTCCTGTAGGCCCTTTTCGTCCCCATTCAGGCTGCTGCATATTCTGAGATAATTAGGTATGGCTCAATTTCTGTGCTTGTTTTGTTTCACCCCATTAAATCTTAATCTTCCTTTTTTTTTGGATTCAATTGAAGATGGAATTTTAGTACGGAAATCAAATCTTTTGTGCTTGTAGACATAATCATATGCAAATTCGCTTTTTTTAATGAATCATATGCCCATTCTCAAATCTGTTGCATTTTGTTGTGAGGAAGAAAGTTTATTCATAAATCTTTATATTAAGATCCCGTGTGTGATGCAGGTTCTTGTGGGTTAGTCTTTTCATGAAGCTTGCGAGATGTCTGAAAAAATGAAAAAAAAAAAAATGGAATAACAAGCCGCAGCGGGGCTTTTGCTTTCTCCAACTTAATTGTTTCTCTCTTCTTGTAAATGGTGAGTTTTATTGAATATGTACCGATTTCCTATAAACGCTGTGACTTGTGAGAGTATTCGCTGTGTATGGAGTTCTTTTGTTTACTATTAATCCTTTGATGTTGACGATAAATGTCATTATTTGTTTTTAGTATTGTAATTGTATCTTTCTCTTCTTTCTTTTTGGTTTTTCACCCGGTTTTCTCCCAGCTCGGTACTGTAGAGATTCAATTAGGGGAGATCCTCCCAATCCAGTTGCTTCATGCTCAAGATAGGATATTATTTTTCTCTTCTTGCGTTCATTTGTCGACTTGAAATGTGCTGGACTGCTCTTTTATTGTAATTTTCTTTTTGTGTTTGTGTTTAATATTTTGAGTTTATGCAATTCCTCTGTCATTCGAGCCGAACTCGAACTTTCATGGAACTCGAATTTGAGCTCAAAATATTGAACTCTTAATTTATTGGACCAAGAAAGTAGTTATTTTAAGAATCTTATTATTATTTTTTAAAAAATAAACTGGCAAAAAATGGACCCTAGGTTAGCAGAGGGCCAGGAATCTTATATTTTATTAAATGGTATAGATTACAACTTCCAAAATCATTTGATAATGAAATTTTAACATTCATCTTATTTTATATTGAAAATGAAGATCCTGTATGACTTTAAAAAGGTTTACTGTGAAGATAGGTTAAAATAAACAACACATTGAATATATTTATTTTTGAGATTGTATATAGCAAATCCTAATTATGATAGTAGAATTAATAAATTACACTAAAAAATATACATGAAAAGTAGAATTTGTAAGACATTTATTGATGAGAGGCTATGAAACACGAACCCAGCGATACAGACATGACACAGATACGGTGATACGGATATTTTTTAATATTTGGCACTAGATAAGTATGCAACACGGTATTTGATACGAAATTTTACTTTAGAAATCTTATAATACGAATTCTGTTGATATCTTAAAAAATGGGATTCTATGAGACATGTACATTTCTTAAAAATCATATCATATCGTGTCAAAAAAAATTCGTAAAATTGTATCCGTGTTTCGTAAAGTTTCAAAATAAAATTTTGTATTGTTATTGTTATCATTATTATTCTTTTGGTTTTCCACTCCTTTTTTTTGTGGGCCTAACTGATATTTGGTATTGTTATCGTTATGATGATAGTGTTAAAATATATACATGTTAGGTGGTAAAGTAAAGGGGTTTAGGTGTATTTTAATATAATACAGGAGGTTTAAGTGTAATTAACCCAAACTTCAAGGTGATAAATGCAAAAACATAATAATAGTATGGAATTACCAAAAACTCCGCCGATCGGACTTGAGCAATTAGACAGTAGTAACACGTCTTTCCTTCTCCGGCTGAGTAGGGTTGCAGAAGATAAACGCCATCCTCTATGCACCGAAGTTCCTTGTGTCTCTCACTGATACATAAACTCTCTCTCCAGAATCAGTAGCCTTTTTCTCTGCGTCTCGCCTCCATTGCAGTGGAGATACAATGGGCGCTTCGCTTCCGACTAAAGAGGCCAACCTCTTTAAACTCATTGTCGTAAGTCGTCGTTTTTATTGAAAAAATCGCTAACTATTTCCGTAGTTGTAGTTGCAATGTTGAATTAACTTCTTCCGAAATTTTCTATTTCAATCAATGGAATGTCCCTATTGTTGCTGCTTTCAGTGTGGTGCTCGTTTGATTTTGGGAATTTGGCAGTTTTCGAAGTTTCCTTTTTCCTTGTGTTTGCGTCTGCATTCTCTGTAATACTTGTTATTGCAGCGTGCAGCGTTAAAATATTTAGGGGGTGGTGATATTATACGGTTTTTTGCAATTCAGTGCGAATTCGACTTCTGAAGTTGGGAAATAAATATAATGGTTATCTGTTTTTCTTCACTGATAATAAATACCCATTATCTTGGGGTGAAGGAAAAAGTTAATTACATTAAAGTTGAAAATTTTGATAAGAATCTGTCTGAATGTATATACATGAGTAAAAGGCGATAGACGACAGGTGATAGAAAAATTGAAAAAAACCCGAGTTTGATGCGATTCGAAAGAAGTTCCCTAATCACGGACGTTATGTTGAATGTTTATGCAGAAATCCTATGAAACAAAACAGTACAAAAAGGGGTTGAAGGCTGCTGATGCAATTCTAAAGAAGTTCCCTAATCATGGAGGTATGTGGACAAATTTTCTGGTACTGTGATGATGGATTTGTACTTTATCAGAAAGTTAATGTTGTCAGATAATTGCTGCTTTCAAAACATGTCTTCTGATGAATTAACACTTGTAAGTTGTAACTCCCTGATTGTAGGATTAAATTAATATGACTTCCTTTTTATCTTTGTTTGACATTGCTCGGTTACTGTTAAAACTGTAGAACAGCTAGGAAGTTCTGTCAGTTCATTCTCCATTTAGGGTGTGGATGTTATGAAGTTCTCCTTCTTCGATCTCAAATTCTATATGCCCTATCAATTTCCTACACCCAAGTGATTCTTTGTCTTTCCTTTTTCTTGTGGTCATCAGAAACTCTATCAATGAAAGGATTGACTTTGAATTGCATGGACCGCAAGTCAGAAGCATATGAACTTGTGCGACTTGGACTGAAGGTTAAACTATATGTTTCTTCTCTCAGTTACAGAAAGAACTGCTGCTTTACCTTGTGTGTTTACAGTCTGAAGCTATTTTTAAATTCGATTATGCATTCATGCAGAATGATCTGAAAAGTCATGTTTGCTGGCATGTTTATGGTCTTCTGTATCGGTCAGACAGAGAGTACTGGGAAGCAATTAAATGTTACCGCAACGCACTTAGAATTGATCCTGATAATATTGAGATACTTAGAGATCTTTCTCTTTTACAGGTGCGTGTTGTTCTTTATGCTTATTATTTTTACTGTACCAGACTTGTCCCCACCCAGAAACAAGGAAAATAAAGACGTTTTTGATTGTAAGATGCATCTGCTGTAAAATAAATCCTGGATAATTATGTTGTCATTGTGTTATAGTTCTTAATTTTGGTTTCGTTTGCTTTCCTCTGTCTGTGCACGTGGAAATGCTTGTGCATTTATTTACAGTATGCCAAAAGGACACACAATGTAAAGTTCGGTTTATGGTTGCTCAGGACATAAGAGATTGTACCAAATCTATATTACTTGGGTATATTTAATTTCCAAAATCAGAAAATCTAATAAAAGGGCTACTTCGACGTCAGACCAAGTATAGATTCTTCTGTCTGTCTCGTGTTTGTCCATTCTCTTTACGGACAAGGCTGTAGCCTCGCTGGGCCTGTCCTTACAAGTGCACCAGGAACAGTACTCTCACCAGAATGTACAGAATAAATTGACTTTGGGAAACTTGAGAAAAATGTGGTTCGGAGTTCTGTTTAGGTGTTGACAGCTTGCCTATAAACTAGTATGATAAAGAGGTGGCAGCGTATTATTTTACTGCTTGTACAATGGAAAACAAAAGAAGAGTATCTACCTCATTGCCTTCTTTCAGTTATTTATATTACATGAACATTTGTTGTTGCAGTTTGCAGCTGATCATGGACTATGTTGTTTTTCGTAATCGTTTTACAGGCGCAAATGCGTGACTTGGCAGGTTTTGTTGAGACAAGAAGACGATTGCTCACCCTCAAGCCAAACCATCGAATGAATTGGATTGGATTTGCTGTGTCGCATCATCTGAACTCCAGGTATATGGTAACATTTGTGTTTACTGTTGTTATCTAATGCGTCTCTTCCTGCATTTTTTGTAAATTGTTGGGAGGTGTAGAGAGGTTTTTGTGACTTTTTCCTCCATCTCGATTACTCGTCTTATTATTAATTTTTCTTTTTGTCCCCAGTAAACTGTATGGTTTCACAATTTCATCAGAAAAAATTTGTGGGTTGTAGCTCAGCTACTCGAATTGGAGGGTTAGATATTGTAGTATTTCATCTGGTAGTTTAGAGCTAGAACTCATAAAACAGAACGGGACATATATAATTTGGTAACATGTTTGCTGAACAACATGTTTATTCACGCTGAAGGTATTTAGGCCATGAAAAGGCAGAAGGTTCATAAGTTACAAGATAGCGCTCGTGAGTAGTTGGTTGGTAAAAGTATAACATCTATTTGTATACCATTACCAAAATATGTGAAGGTTGAAAAGTGTAATGAAGTTTTGGTAATGATATCATTAAAGTTCGGTAGGTTCGCCAACAGAAAGGGGTGATTTTGAGTTGGAATTATATATATATATATATATATATATATATATATATATATATATATATATAATTTTGTAACCAGGAATGAGGATTTTGGGTAAATGCTAAAGCAAGGGGAGGGCTCTGTAATTATCCCTTTGAGTTAGCTGGAATGTGCTTTTCTCGTACATTATTCACTTTGCTTCTCATTAGTGAATCAAAGGCAGTGGATATTCTTGAAGCATATGAAGGGACTCTTGAGGATGACTACCCTCCTGACAATGATCGTATTGAGCATGGAGAGATGCTTTTCTACAAGGTACCATGCACCTTGCCCTAGTTGTAATCGATTTCTGTAGAGCTACAAACTTATATAGATTCTCCTAAAATTTTTTAGTCTATGTCATTGGGTGCTCTTCATTTTCTGGTTGATTCTTAGAAAATGGAGTTATCATTCTAAGATTATGCTGAAATAATTATGTTACATTGCATGCTGTCATTCATTCTCCTCAGTGGACATAAATTTTGCTTTCAGATTTCCTTATTGGAAGAATGTGGGTTACTGGAGAGGGCTCTGGAGGAGTTGCACAAGACAGAAGCCAAATTTGTGAGCAGTACTTTTAGCATGTGGGCAATAAATATTTAAGTACTGAGTTTCCTGTTAGACTTTCAACCTTTATTTGTTCTCTAATGTAGGTTGACAAATTAACTTACAAGGAGCAGGAGGTTTCTCTGCTTGAGAAGCTTGGCCGTCTTGATGAAGGACGAGAGTTGTACAAGATACTTCTTTTGACGAACCCTGACAATTACAGGTAACTACTTTTGTGGGATACTAGATGCACCTTCTTGATTAAATATTCTCTTGGAGAAGAATATTTTAACCTGTTTAAGTAAGTAGAATGTCAAAATTGAAGAGCTTTCAACTACAAAATTTGCTGTTGGCATTAATTTGCTTTCTAATAATCGAAATGCTTTTTCTGGTCTGATATTGTGTCTCGTTGGTTCTTTGCCTGAGTGTAGAGGGAACCTTTTTATCAATTGTGAAATTCGTACAAAAATAACTTTTATCCACATGTTTGCTAGCTTTTAACTCAATTATTTTCATATTTGCAACTGTTCTGCAATATTAGGTATTATGAAGGTCTACAAAGGTGTATGGGATTGTATTCAGCAAATGGGCAGTATTCTTCTGATGAAGTTGATAGACTGGAAGCCCTGTATGAATCACTGAGCAAGCAATATAGTAGGTCATCTGCTGTCAAGGTGATGCATGGTTTTTCCTTACTCTGCAATATAGAATTTGAATACACACTCTTGTCTGTAGCTAGGCTCAAATGAATATGTGTTCCTGAACTGGACTTCTGTATTTTCTTTCCGTTCTTAATTTGACTGTTTTCTAGTATAGTGGTACACAGTCAGTCTGTGCTGCCTCTGACAATGACTTCCATAACTACTAGTGAAAAATATAGCTACACAATGGCAATTGCAAGTTGTGGCGACATAACATCTCTAATGTTAATACATGTTGCTCTTATTTCATTTCTCCGTGCATTTCTAGCAGTTAGAATTAATATATTGGCAAGCCGTGAATTAACTACTCAATGACTTTATGATATGTTGCATGCTTGGGTTTCAATTACTTATGTTATTGTTTTGGTTCGAGGAGGTTAGGTGTGAATAGTAATTCTCTGCATAAAATGCCAAATTATTTCTATCCGTTTTCTGTGCGATGACTTGTCATGGGTCATGCTTGACAGATTCTCAGCTAATATCTTATATTGTCTACACCTCTACTCATGTTACATATTGCATTTACATGATCATTGCCAAAGAAAGATAGTCTCTACTCTCAGTTTGTTAGTGTGATAATCTTTAGATTCTGGTTAATATTGTTTCTGAGTTTCTACTTGACAGAGAATTCCACTCGATTTTCTAAGTGCTGAAAAGTTCCGTGTAGCATCTGAAAATTATGTTCGACCTTTCCTTACCAAGGTACTTGTCCCTGTCTTTCTTACTCTTACTGGTTAATTGACATATTCTGATTATGCTTTTGTCTTTTGATGAATATCTAGGGTATTCCATCTCTGTTCTCCGACCTTTCTCCTCTCTATAATCATTGTGGAAAGGTTAGTGGGTTCCTTTATAGGAAGGATGCCTTGTTGCTGGGTTATGACCATATAAGTATTAAGATCTCTAGAATGATGCATAAGAGCTAGGTTTCAATTCGTGTACAGGCAGATATTTTGGAGCAGTTAATGCTTGAGCTGGAACACTCCATCAAGATGACAGGTGGATATCCTGGGAGGTAAGTTAACTTCCCTGTGCTTTTATGTAAGTGTTGTGTGCCTGAACACGTGCGTTAACGAGCATTTGTTATTTATAACGTCCTTTTGACTTTAGTATTAAGTTAGAATATTCAAATTCTAAATTAGGTTTATATGGTGGAGTTAAAAATAGCGCTAAATGTCGTGTTCTCTTGATCTGTACTGCTGTCCTTAGTTTTAGACTATATTGAACTACACATTCACTTCTTCTCTTGAAAGGTACTTTAGTTGCTTTTCTAGGAAATCTCCATAAAACTCAGAAAATTTGCAGATTTATGTACTTTGTTGCCTTTTATGCCTACAATATCTCATGTAACTGTTTTGAGATTTTGTTTATGTGTTTGCATAATTGAGCTGTTTGAATATTTCCTTCGGTTTGTGAATGCTAACAAAGTATTGTCTCACTCACCTTAATTGTCTTGGTGGTGTCATTTTTTTTTTGGGTCTTTCCATGGGTGATAAGTTGAGATTTTGGCGGTGTCATTTTTTTGTTGCCTTTTATGCCTACAATATCTCATGTAACTGTTTTGAGATTTTGTTTATATCTTGGACATGATGTTTGATTAGGCTTTCTATTTTGTCTCTATGTTTCCCTCACTGTCACATACTTCGTTGTCCTCTTATCTACGACGTTGCATTGCCTGTGTTCAGGGTGGAGAAGGAGCCTCCTTCAACACTTATGTGGATTTTGTTTTATTTGGCCCAGGTTTGTACTTAACCATATTTTATGAGGTTTCTGCTCACAAATTCTTATTTCCGAGAAGCTTTATTTGCTTTCCTAAGGAGCTTTCCTTGCTTTTCTAAGAAGCTTTCCATTTACAGCATTATGACAAATGTGGTCAGTATGATGTTGCTCTCAGAAAGATTGATGAGGCAATAGAACACACTCCGACCGTCATTGATTTGTTCTCTGTGAAGGTAATTAAAGTTACTAATTGCTATCTTGTACTGTTTACCTTACCTTGTTTGTCCTTGAAAATTCCTTCCAAAGATGATTTATAATGCTCTTTCAAAGGAATTTTTCATACCTAAACCGGTTAACTTCATACTATTCTTCATCTTCTAGGATCATTAGAAACAATCAAGATTACTATCCAAGAATGTGGTCCATTAAGTAAAATATCCAAAAGGGAAAGGGAAATAAGTCTTTCGCATTCATCTTACTTAATCTATATACTATTTTGTCTCGTTTATTCATGCTAATCGATTATTGCAAGATGGAGGAGCTATTAAAAGATTTAGTTAAAGAGTTTTTCTTGCATATATAACCAAGCTGCTTTTCACTTCAGAGCCGGATACTAAAGCATGCTGGTGACATGGTAGCATCTGCTGCCTTAGCAGATGAAGCTAGATGTATGGATCTTGCTGATCGCTATGTCAATAGTGAATGTGTGAAACGTATGCTGCAAGCTGACCAGGTTTACTGTTTATTATAGTTTCCTTTTAATTTTCACTTTAATCTCATATATAAAGCTTTATCAGGTGTTCAATTTTTTCTTGATTACTTGTTATTATGTTATATTATAGGTTGCCTTGGCAGAAAAGACAGCCTTGTTATTCACGAAAGACGGAGAACAGCACAATACCCTTCATGATATGCAGTGCATGTGGTTTGTATTTTAAATACTGAATCAATATCTTCTTTAAAACATAGGCATCTTCCTGAGTTATTCTATCTGTGGTTCAAAGGTATGAACTAGCTTCTGGAGAAAGTTATCTACGCCAGGGAGACCTTGGACGGGCTCTGAAGAAGTTCCTGGCTGTGGAGAAACATTATGCAGACATCAATGAGGATCAATTTGACTTCCATTCGTACTGCTTAAGAAAAATGACCCTTCGAAATTATGTCACTATGCTGAAATTTCAAGATCGCCTCCATTCATATCCTTATTTTCGCAAAGCAGCTGTTGGGGCCATCAAGTATTCTCTCTCTCTCTCTCTCTCTCTCTCTCTCTCTGAGTTTTGCCTTAGTAGGCTACTTTCAGTGCCACCTGCTCAACAATTGTTTGTGTAATAGATGGGCTGTAGTACTACTTATTTGTCTGCAATCTTGCCAAACAATCATAAAGGACTAAAGGTGTTGGTTTCTTCCTCTCATCTCTAATTGCACTTATGAAATGTAACAATATGCAGATGTTATGTGAAGCTGTATGATTCTCCTTCAAGGTCAGCTGCAGAAGAAGATGAAGAAATGTCAAAGTTGCCTCCTTCACAGAAAAAGAAGTTGAGGCAAAAGCAAAGGAAAGCTGAAGCTCGAGCTAAGAAAGTAAACAGAATTGCCACCTTAGTTTCCTCAAAAGCTTTCCGTCAACAACATTTTGGCAGTAAATGGTTGCATTTTTGCAGGAAGCTGAAGTGAAGGAAGACTCCAATGCTACTTCTGTTTCTAGGTCTGGAAAACAGAACATAAAACCAGTAGATCTGGATCCACATGGAGAGAAGTTATTACAGGTACTTTACAACATTTTCATTCGACTAGGTTGTCCATCATTTAGCAAATTATGCATGTACAAAACTTTGGGATAATGTGAGAGTAACTTTTAACTATTGTAGGTTGAAGATCCTTTGGTGGAAGCTAAAAAATACTTGAAGCTACTTCAAAAACACTCGTCTGATTACGTAGAGACACACTTACTTTCATTTGAAGTTAATATGCGAAAGCAGAAGATTCTACTTGCACTACAGGTGATTTAGTTCATTATTACATCATTTGTTCTGGAAGAAATAATAGTTCGCTACTGAAATATTTTGCACAGACTCAAAAGTGTTGGTAATGATTCAATGAATCTTCTATTTTGAAAGGTCTGCTTCATGGTGGCTGATGTTTTCCTGTGCCTTTGTAACTATTCACATTGGTCTGCTTATAGTCCTTGACATGTATATCCCGATACTTTCTTGTTAATTTATGGAAACATTGAAGGCCTGTCTTTGTTTACTGCAGGCGGTTAAGCATCTGGTCAGATTGGATGCTGATGATCCAAACACACACTGTTGCTTGGTAAGATATTAGTAAATATTTATTTATTACTAAAATATTGGAAATGCATTCCCGATTGTTATATGTTTTGCCTGTATAATTCTGTCATAATTAATCTGGACATCATTTGCTGTTTTTTAGACATCAACTTTACTTTTTGCAGATAAAATTCTTTCATAAAGTGGAATCTATGCCTGCTCCAGTAACTGATTCTGAAAAAGTCATCTGGAGTGTCTTAGAAGCAGAGCGTCCTACATTTAGGTACTCTTAGATTTTCTGTTTTCTTTTCATTCTCCATCATCTTTTCTGCTTGTTATTGCAGTATATTTCTGTTGCTAGTGCTCTGATTGTTTCATTGCAAATCTTATTTTAATGCCTTAGTAAGTTGCATGGCAAATCTCTCATCGAGGCAAACACCCTTTTCCTTGAGAACCATAGAGGTCAGAATATTAGTGGCTTTATTAATTGACATGTAAATTTGGGATCCATCTTTTAATTGGTTTTCAATTTTTTGTTTTTGGCAGATTCATTGACGCACAGAGCAGCTGTAGCAGAGATGATGGTTGTTATGGAGCCAAGCAAGAAAAAGGAGGCTATCAGCTTGATCCAAGAATCATCTAATAATGCTATGGTTTCAGCGTATGTTGATTATAACCTATCTTTGTCATTGTTTTCCCGCTGCTTGTTGTGCCGTTGAATTTGCTTTTATTTTGTTCCTTTCAGAAGAGATGAACTTCTGTCAGCCAGAAAATGGTGCCTCAAGGACTGTATTACAGTCCATAAACTCCTAGGAACAATTTTTTATGACAATGATGCTGCTTCAAGTAAGCCTACATTTCCTTGATGTTTCTTGCTGGTCTCATTCAGATATCAATCCTTTCAATTTCTTTACTTGTCCAAGTTCTCATTAGTGCTTGCAATATAGAGGAACTGTGAACTTTAGGAATCTTTTTAAACAGTCTGTGGGTATTGTCTCTGGAACAGGGGTTAGGATGCAGTAGATGTTTGTTGATGTCATCTAAGTTTTTTTAATGAAACTCCTATACTGACCTCGTAAGCATAAGTTGAACTCTTGATCTCATTTTTCAAACTAGAATATCCTGCATAATAATTACTATTTGGGTTTAATAGGTAACAAATTTATATTATAATATTTTAGCATCATTTAATCATGTATTATCCTTATTTTAATGTAATTATCCCAATTATTTATTTTATTTCATGTTTTTTCTTTTTATTTCTCTCATGTCTTTCCCAAAAAACTATTCCAAGCACCTTGTAATCTTCTTCTTTCATTTCCACCATTAGAGTTGAAGGGATTAAGTAACTCATTAACCTGAAGCATCTTCTTTCTTCCGATACTCGTAACAAAAACTTGGACAATTCTTTCAATTTATTTTGAATTGACTTAGTAGATAATTAAGATTTCATTTATATTACTGCAATTAAAATATATTATTTAATCAGTTATCTGTTCCTTGTGTTTAATCTATATAAAAAGTAACTAACACTTAATTTAAAATGCACATTTAATTTAATTTCAAATTTGTTTGTCCCTCAGCCGGGGGCATGCTGTAATTAGGCCATACCTCTGGGATCGAGCTGTAATAAGGTCACTATTGACTTATGCTTGAGGGCAAAATAAGATTTTTGCTATACCCAAATGTGAGACAAGTTCAAACTCATGGGGAGGGGTACTAGCTGTATTTAGGCCAGAACTCAAGGGTTCAAGCTGTAATTAACCCTTTTTTTTTGGGTGAAACCCCTTTCTTTTTTAAAACTGCTATCATAATACAGATAACTGTAGGTCTGGATCTTTTTTTGTTTTCTGTACTAAAAGGCTAACAAGGTTCAAATGCTTGGTTGATTTGGTTTAATTGGTTTATTCTTGTGTAGGATGGAAGACCCAGTGTTCTGAGTACTTCCCTTACTCAACATACTTTGAAGGCAGCTGCAGCTCTTCGGTCCCGAATTCTGCTTCCCATAAACTTCACAAAACACCTGAAAATGGCAGCTCAATAATTGATCAGAATGGAAATATAGAGAAATTGAAGATTTGAGGTGGATATTACACGTAGACTAAGAGAGTGTTTGGCTGAGCTTATAAGATGTTGCAAAATGTTTGGTAAATATTTTTTAAAAGGAGCTTATAAGTTATTAAAATAAGATGTTAGGAGCTTATAAGTTTCTTAAAAATAAGTTAGGAATCCCAACTTATTTTAAGATCTTAACATACTCCCCTATATTTTTACCATGTTAATTACATAATTGCCATTACTAATAAGAATAAGCACATGGTTTTATTTTTTATTCTTAAAATAAGATTTAACATCTTATAAGATATGAGAATTTATAAGCTTTTTAAAATTAGCCAAACACTCTCTAAATCATCTGGAAGAGTTGCCACGGAGGACGAGAGGATTGACTAACAAATCATTCTGAGAAATGGGCAAAATATACTACACATGATCTCAAGTTTCATCAAAACTGGATGAAGATAATTGTATACTCAGCTTACTCGGGTATGGATTATACTGCAAACAGTGGCCGAGCCACCTTTGCTTGAGGGGGTGAAATTGACCCCTCAACTCCCAAATTTTTTATTAGAGTATATACATATACTTATATAGATTTGTATAGATTTTTTGTTAAATTCCTTTAATTGACTCCCCTAACAAAACTCTAAAATACTTATGAATGAGGTTTATATTGTAAAAGACTTAATGTTGGGAATTTCTTTCAATTAAGTTGGAACTTGATTGGGACTTCGACCATTCTGATCAAACAAAAGAAAAAAAAAAAAAAAAAAAAAAAAATATATATATATATATATATATATATATATATATATATGAAATTATTTTTACTTTGCTCTCTTTTTTCTCTCTGTTTTTACTTTTAATTGCCATATAAAAACTTGAATATTGCATAAATTGGTCTTTAAATAATTTTTATAAAAATAAGAAAAAAAAGTGATTTTAGTGTTCTTTCTTATCTCTCTTATTTTTTGTTGAAACTTGAGGATTTAAGATTATATTAGGAAAGATTTAGTTATATATTCTATAAAAAAAACTAAATTTGGCGTCGTCTCCGATTTAAATAACAAACATAATAATATAAAATATTCTGATACAAATAATGGTGGATTCTTGAAAATTCAAAAAAGATATGGTTAATTATTGAAAATTCAAAAAAAATAATTTTATACTTCAATAGATTTTGTATGTTTTATATTTGGTTCAAATAAACTTTTAAATATTGGCATATATGGCATATATTATTACCTTCAATTACTTAAATAAAATAGTAGAAGAAAATATATTTCAATATATACATATATTAACTATAGAACAGAAAGATTGTCAATATCATCGTGAATTAGTGATTGAAACTTTTAGTCGTGATAATAGTGAATGTATAGAATAATATATTAGATGTAGAAATTAATTAGAAGAATGTAATCATTTAAAAAAAATGGAAGTTTTTAGCATTTTTTGGTAGTTTTGTGTGTTATACTCCTACTTCGATCCGACCTGACCCGACCCTCCCAAATTAGCATTCCTTGTAAGTACTAAATTCATACTTTTAGCTGAGCTTACATGTTAATTTTTTAAATTTATTAGTATTGTACTTTAATTGCCCCTAATTAGAATTCTGGCTCTGTTATCTGACCGTATTTAGCCCGTAACCAGTGGCGTAGCCATCTTTTGGCGAGGGGTTTCAATTGACTCCTCTGGCTTAAAAAAACTCTTCTTTATACATTAAATTTATAGAAGAAATATATAGATGAATGCTTAACGTTCTTGATTTTGAAAGGATAATTTTATTTTTTGACACCACTAAAAATTTATAAAGTTACATATAAAAATATTAAGATAAAAAGGATAGAGGTAGATTTTTTAATTTAAACTAAAACTATCATAAATCAATGGATTCACTTGTTTAGAACAACTAAGAAAAAAATTATATGAATTTATATGAGAATCAAAAAATCAATTTTTTGATAATAAATAGTCAAATTTATTCCTTCAAAAAAAAATAGTCAAATTTATAAATATATATAAATTTTACATACAAAAAATTAAAAGATTTCTCTTAGTGATGATGGAATTGAATTTAATCATTTATGTGACTAAATCCAAGTTTCTCCACCTATATATGGCTTAATTTTATTGAATAACTAAACTATACCTAATTCTAGAAGCTATTTGAGCATTGTACAATTTTCTAGATTGAATGATTTTGAGAATTAACCTCAGATTTAAAGAAATGACCATAAAGCTTCGGAGTGGCAAAAGCCATGTCAATATCCAATATGAGGAGTGTTGTATTTCTTATCTGGCCCTATTTACTCGTGATGTATATTTGTGCTGTTCTGTGCGAAATTTTGTCCCGGTGTTGATACAATAATTTTTTGTTCAGCAATGATCGTATCAAACACTGTGCTTTTGAGCTCCCTTGTTTATGTGATTGTTATAAACAATTGAAGTAGCGATGATAGGTGTTTCATTTCCGTGAAAAAAATGTTTTTCATTATTTCTGTTGGACTCCTTTTGTTACGGATTTTTGTTGTGAATATTTCTTCAAATTTCAAATTTGATGACTTCTGTAACGGAAATTCCTTTGGAAATTTGTGTAATTTAAATGATTTTTCACCGCATATTTGCCATGGATTATTCGATGCATACTTTTTAAATTGGATGACTTTTACTCTATTAATTTTAAATTGTTTATTAAATGGATATTCTGTTAAATTTTTTTGTAAATAAATGGTTTTTTGAAGTAAAAAAATTGTTTGCAAAGGGATGAGCACGTTGTAAAAGCATTCAACAACTATTTGCAACAGATTATCCGTTGCATAATACATTTTCATTTTCTAAATTGGATGACTTTTGCTATGAAAATTTTCGTTGCAATTTCAATGATTTGGTTTATGTTCGAAAGTTCTTATTTGCAACGGATTATCCGTTCCGAATAATTTAGGAATTTTTTGTTTGCAACGGAATAGAACCGTTACAAAATTTTACAATACAATTGCAAATATTTTAGCATTTTAAATTTTAAATTCCGTTGCAAATTTATTTATTTTAAAATTCGCACCTACAAAATTAAATCACAACATATTTGCAACGGATTATTCGTTGCATAATATTTTTTCAACAACTTTTGTACGAAATATTTCATTCCAAATTTCTATGATTTGATTTATGTTCAAAACTATGATCCGTTTTGCAAATACATTTAAATTTTAAATTCCGTTGCAAATCATTATATTTAAAATTGATTTCACTGAAATTTTTGTTTGCAACCGTTACGGTTATTCCTTCATTTTTTTAATTTGTTCTACTCATGTAATGGAATTCAGTGGCAAATTTACGTAATTCAAATCGCTCTTTTTGTAGGTTTTTTGTAACGGAATTTCCTCATTGCAAAAAAAAAAAAAAAAAAATCACCACATACGGTATAAAGTTTTCTTCTTTTCATTTTTTAAATTCTGATTCTGATAGACCTAAAATTAAAGACGAACACAAAAAATGACCAGCAAATTTCTGAATCGACTAACGAAAGTTAGAAGAGAAAACTTAAATACAATACTAATAATAAATAATTAAACATTTATCGTCCGTCAAAAGAAAAAATAGTCAACAAAAAACTCAGACGCTGCAAGTTCTCTGACAACCTTGATAGGAGATTTGTAAAACTCATCATTTACAAGAGAAAAACACTTAGTTGGAGAAAGCAAGCAGAAACTACCTGTCATTCCAAGTCTTTTTTTTTTTTCAATTGCGACATTCTTCTTGCAAGCTTCATGAAAAAGACAACCTGCAGCATCACACAAGGAATTCACTTTTCGTCTGAACTCGCATAATGCATATCAATAACACAAAATAAGACTTCATCTTACAGTGTATTAAAACAGGGAACTGCCACCCATCAAGCTGCATTGTCTTCCTTAAGCTAAGCACAGCTAGATCAGGCGTTTTTTTAGCACATATACCTAAAAACCAGAAAATAAAGATTTATTATAATAATTTCAACATTTTTTGCACAACTACATGCAAAAGATTATAGCAACTTTTATTCTGGATTCATAGATGACAATTGCAGTTGGCTATGGCTGCATGCCCAATAGATTTTATTCCCATAAAGTTACATCTTTACTGCAAACCATATGAAAAAGGAAAATTTATGATTAGATTGGGATGAAACGGATCAAACCCAGATATAAAGCCTTACCTAAATTATCTCAGAATATGTAGCAGCCCCAATGTCCTCCATGATGAAGAACTGGAGGCCACAAAAGGCCTCTAATAGGAGGCATGCAGCACCAATAGCACATCATAGAAACTTCATAACACCAAAATAGATGGAAGAGAATGGAAACTATTGACTTAATCAGCTTACTGCAATCGGTTTGACTTAACTAAATCCTTCATTGGTCAAATTTCATCTCTGTATATCTGAAAATCCACAACTGTATGGATCAGCAAAACTATTCCAAATTAAAAATGTTCAGGATATATAGCAAAGCCCACTTGCCTGCGAGGATTCTTTTGCCTCTGTCCAAAGTCTTCATTTGCAAGCTCTGCTAGAAGCAACAGAATAATAAGCAAACTTGTAAATAAAATAAAAATCACGGAACAAAGAGAAAGGGCTAATTATAACTAACCAGGCTTCTGTGCAGACTTCCAATCATTACTGAAATTTGTAGGATTACTCTCGTTAGTGCAATCAAAGTTGTCAGGCTTACTATTTGTTACAGGGTACAAGAAAATATAAATAACATATAGGTACTCCAAAATAAAGTTAGATGAGTAAGAACATAATGAAGTTTGAACAGTTAAAACAAGGAAAATAATAGGAGGTATTGAAGATGCCAAAAGAGTAAAGCAGATAAACAACAAATGTCACGAGGGGCACTATTTATTTACCTTGAAGCAGATGTAATAGAAGATGTCTGTCCAGCTGAGCAAGAATTGAAAGAACCATCAACACCAATATATGGAGGACAATATGTTGCCCCCAGAGAACCAGCTGCACCAGCTAAAACTGGTAGCCTGAAGGCAGTTACATAAATAAGACTAGTTAAAAATCTACGGTTGTTTAACAACTAAAGTTCTTGTAATTCGATGTGGCAAATGATAATGATATAAATCAAGGCTAAATGCCATGCAAAGATAAGAAAAACTAATTTGATTAATGTGGAAACAGGTTTAATTCAAGCTACAAACTGAACAAAATAGTAAATCTATAAATATTACCAAGTCATTTCAGAATTCCCGCGACCAGGTTGTGGTTGACCAACATATCCAGGGAAGGCCATGCCAACAGCAGGAACTCCCATTCCACCAGGATGTTGGCCTCCAAGTTGCATGACTGTAAAATTCCACCAAAAAGTAGGAATAAAATCAGGTTAAACTCAAGTAACGAGAAGTAAACAGGATAAATTAAAATATAGAGAAAGACACAATAGAATGATCAATTTCTCCTATGAATTTGTTTAAGAAAGAAGCAGTCATTCAATCTGGGCATGTCAGTCAGTACAATATGAAGGTAATACTTCCTCTTTGAGATGCATACTCACCACACACACACACACATGTATATATTTATATAGATAAACACACAAAACACATAAGTTTAGCCACTTCAGAGAATTACATTGCATGAAAGCTGGGAAGTTTTGATCACCCTGACCAATGGTCTTATTTCCAGAGGACCCCATAAACTGCGCTCCACCATATAGGAAAGGGCCAATTCCACTGCCTTGCATGTTACCTTTTCCTTTAGGAACCAATTCCGTCTCGGATTTACTCAATTCTGGAGTAGATTCAAATGCATTCCCAGCAGTTTCTGGTGGAGAAGAAGATTGTGATACACTTGGAACACGTTGTGTAAACTGCTGGCCAGAAGCTTGCACAGATGATTGAGTACGACTTTGCACAGGATTCCTCTGAACAGGATTTGGTGAAATAATCCTGTTGGCTTGGTTATTAGAGACAACTGGTTGGTAGACCATTCGTGACTGATGTTGAGCAGAGTTAGTAGATGAGGGACCAGATCGTGGAATTTGCATATTGTTCGTAGTCTTTACAGGCATTGCAGAAAGTGAATTCTCCACTCCAATAGATTTTACAGATGACTGACCATTCCTATTGGGTACAGCTTGGTCGTTTGTGGAAGAACCAGAGGGATAAAATGGTGGAGAAGCAATGTTCAAACTGGAAGAGACCACTTGTTTTCTTGGCAAAACCACATCACGTTCTACAGTAGATACAGACTCACGGGTTCTTCCAGAAGTAACATAGAGAGGCTTCTCATCTGATTTCCGTGAACTGCAAATTAAAAATAGGAATAAATAAGAAAATGACGAGTTCAAAAGAAAAAAGTAAGCGAACAGATTTCACTCACAGTTTGTTTTGTCCTCGGGGTGCCTCATTGTTCCTTAAAGATGGCTGATACCTTCGAGGTCCTCTTCCCCTAACATCTTTAGGAGCATTGTTCTGATTGCTATTGTTATGACTATTGTTTTCCCGTGCATATCCACGGCCAGAAGTTCTATTCTTACCACGACCTTGATAACGACCTCTAGAACCCCTACTTCGCTGGATATAAAACTAATATGAGATACGAGAAAATGGGGAAAAGAAAAACAGAAATAATAACAAAGCAGACAAACACGAGATACAAATCTAGAAACTAATTTTGAAATGTTCACCTCTTCATAGCCCCTTTCCTGCAAAGTCAATTCCTCAAACTTATCGTGCCCCCATTTCCTATCATCCTTAGACTCCCATAACCTTCTTCCTCCAAGGGTTCGCCTAAGAAACAAGAAAATAAAGTTCAGGCTTCAGAGGATTATGCTCTGACGAATTTCCAAGGAACAGTATAGTTGTAAGGTAAGAAGTTGAAGTAAAAGGTATCTTAGCAAGATTAAGCACTTTTTCCTCATAACAAATGGCAGAGCAAGTTCCTAGTTGAAGAACTATAATCTTTTTCAAAAGGGGTAGTTACACTTGCACCCTCTCTCAGATGTCCCTTTAAGCTAGAATAATTCTGAAACCGAACACACAGATGAAGTATGAAATCTGGGAACTTAAAGAGCCAATCAAATTTAATTTTAGTGAAAAGCTCGAATTCAGAACTCCGTTATTTTTCTGAGAGAACAGGAAAGAGATTTCCTTCTGCAGACAATCCAAATAAGAATTTCAACAATCCGACACTCAGCGGTTCAATCGAAAACCTGAGAAACAAATGCATTACCTATTTCCCCTACCAGCACTGTCCCGAAACCTGTCATCATGCATGTAAAATGCCCCAGCAGTAGGCACAGCATAGGGCTCCATCTCCTTCTTTTCTCCCTCAGGCTGACCATCCTTACTATCATCATTCTCTTCATCGTTAATTTCACTAGTACCATCATTATTAACACCCTTTTTCTCCTCTATCGTCTCCGCCAAAACCCCTCCATCTCCACCGTTCCCTGCCTCATCCCTTTCCACAGCCACCTCCTTCACACCACCACTCTCTTCATAACCCACCTCCTCTATCTCCTCCAAATCATAAACTTCATTTTCCTCCTCTCCCTCGAACTCATCCTCGTACTCCGCCGCAGCACCTTCAGATTCTCCGTCGGAATCATCAAACCTCAGAGGCGGCCTTTTCCGAATCTCCACTCCCTCCTCAGCTTCATCGTCACTCGCCTCTCTCCTCCGCATCTTCAACGAAAGCTTCGCCTCCTCCGGATCACTCTCGTACTCAATTTCCTCCTCCGCCATTGTTCGTCCAGTCATCCACCCACAAATTCACACAAAATACGTGATCTGCAAGCCCTAATTGCAGAACGAGTTCCCGAATTAAGAAGGAAACCGCTAGGGTTTTGGGATGTATCCGATCGTTGGAGATTCAGAGCAGTAGAGCGAGTTACTCCAGATATTTACAAATCACTGATAGATATTTCAGAACTTTTTGGTTTGATTTTTTTGTGGTTTCAAAGTGAATTCAACATTTACGAATCACAGGTTTATACGATAGCAGAAGTTGAAGAAACCGCCGAATAGATTTATCTCGATTCTAGTGAACTATTATTATTTTTTGAATTTATTTGGATAAATTACATTTTGGTACCTTATATTTGGGTATATTTATAAATGGACTCATTATTACATATAATCTCTAAAAATTCAATAAATGTGTTAATTTTATAAAAGTACCTCCCACTTAGGGTTTCAACTGGAACTGTTCGTGGATAATTAATATTTTTATTGAAATTTCATGAACTATATGGTAAGTTTTTAAATAGAAGGAATCTCGATTTATAAATATTTAATATATTAAACTTAAGCTTTAGGGTAAGTTTTAGTGAAAGCTTAATTTTTCTTCAACATTTTATTCAATTAAAGTGTATTGCCCTTTTTTATATATTCACAATTTATTTTGAGGTGATATCAATTTTTTTCTCCCAACTTTTTCAATATATGTGTCATTCACCTCTAAAATACAGACATAGAGACAAAGACACAACATAGATTACACTAAAGAAATGTTGACACGATACAACAAGATATAATTTTTAGAAATATCCATACATTATAAATCTTAAATCTATGTAGGTATTTTCCGATGAAATCAAAGAATATCACGTCCACATTATTCTTGCATCAAGTTAATTCTTTATCGAATGATTTCCCCTTCTTTATACTCTACAAAATCTCTAACACAAATTTCGTGATTTATCATACTGATTTCGATCACAGGGAGAAATGTGCAACCCCTTGCAGAAAAATTCAGTGTTTTTGAATCGAGGCTCAACTACACAATAGAGTACGAGTACGAGTACGAGGTGGGTAATCTATAACAGCGAGAAATTATTAGAGCTAGGGGAAATTTCGAGTTTCGACTATGTAAATTGTGATTGTCGTAGAATTAATTCAAAGTCCAATATAACAAAATTCTGCATACAATATTTCATGGTTTACTTCTATAACACTATTATGTATCTACAACTCATAACGGCACATGACAATATATCAATGAGAAAATGAAAATCAGCATTAAAATAAAAATAATAATAACAAAAATTACGCATCAACTAGACTAATAAACTCCATCATAAGTTCTCTGTAGTATATAATATGTATGCCCCAACAAAAATTCATCATGCTTATCACACCACTGGCAGAAAGACACCCGGTCCCTTCATCGCCTCTTTCAGGCAACCTATAAAACACCTGCTAATAAAGAACTAAATTTCAAATCAACCACACCGATAAACGGGAAGTTAAACATACCCCAAGGAAATTGCAGAACATATCCTGAACTCTTAACAACTCTAACAGAAAAGAATAATTTCACATAATGTTCCTGGATTTTCTGTTAAAAAAATAAAAAGAAACTGAGGTTGGATGTACTGAAAATTCTTTGACAGGGTATGGTTTTGTAATTTCCCAAACCTCAGAGTATTATGTTTGCATAATTAGACCAAACCTCAGGGTATGTGAAAGTAATTATCCCTATATATTAGCCAAGAAAACGAAATATTTAGCCTCAGAGAATATGAATCAAAAAAGTATGAAGGCTCAACAGACAAATACCTCTCAGGTACAAGTTCCTCAATTTTATAATTATGTGGGTGTTTGCAGAAACTTTTGGCTATGGAGAAGGTAAAGTTGTAAAAAGTTGTGTGGAGCAGAAAGTGTAGTTGAGTGTTCGATAAAAAAAAGTTGAGGAGCGCTTTTGCTACTCTAAACACATCTCCATTTGTTTACGAAATAACCTAGAAGTTAAAGGCAAGTGTTGATCCTCGGGTGCTTCCAGCTTCTAGCTTAAAATAAACAGATGTTAGTTTTTCAAACACTCCCAAAGTGCTGAAGAGAAGCCGAAAGCAAAAAAGACTTTTTATAAGGAGTTTGCAAACACTGCCTATGTAGGAAGTATGATAACCAAGAAGAAAGACATTTCAGATGGACTTAATGCTCCTTCAATAAATAACAAACGAACATTTCACTGGTTGTGTAACCAGCCAAAAATCTTTTTGAACGAGAGATCCAGGCCAATACACATTCAGGTGAATTGAGAAAAGAACAATTAATAGCACAAAACCCATGTTCAGAATAAGAATATTTATCATAACTAAAACACGTTTGAGATAAAAGCTTCAAATCTTACCATGAGAGAAATCGTATACAGCTGGAACCGTCTGTCTTGAGTGGATTCAGTGACGTGGTGTAAGCACTGACAATTGAGCAAAAGGGGGAGAAAACAAATAAGGATCTATCATTATTTGCTGATGCATGACCAAAACAATATGAAAAAGAAACTACTAGAAATAATATAACTTTTGATAGTAATGCATCATGTACAAAATACACTAGTCATATATGGAATGAAAACTTTCAAGATCCTCTGAGACAACTTGGACAATGTTCATTGATAAGAAAGGCCGATTAAAAGATCGAAACAAGCACCAAAAATTAGATTCTACAATTTTCTAAATCTTTAAAATGCTTTATCCACAGTATTAGGTAGCAAACTTCTACTAGAATTTACCATAACTCCGATAATAATCAATAATCAGCTGAGTTCCTAAAAATTCGTGAATTAATTATCTCATAAGATAAAGAAGCACTAAAAGCATAGATGGCAAAAAAAGGAAAATTAACTAATTAATCACCAGCAACAAAACTAGGAATTTTCCCAATTGCTTTTAGGCTGACGGTTTTCCTTCATTATTCGTACCCCACTCTTCCTCAGCCTCATTGCCATTCACAAGTACAGCTCCATCTGTTGGGTCAGCATCTACCACAACTGGCTCTTCTTGCTCATCATCATGAGCCTCTTGTACTTGCCCATCATCATGTCTATCTCCATTTTCATTTGCATCCTGTACAAAATTCAAACAGACAAACAACTTTAGAATCCAGATATATCAATATAAACAAGGAGATTTACATCTGTTATCCTTAAGGTTTGGTGTAATTGCAAGTTAGTCCCTCTTGTTTCAGAAATTACAAAAACACCCGGTCCGTGAGGTTTCATTATTCATGTAAAACCTTCGTCAGATTATTCACGTAACCTAGATATATCAAGATAAAAAGGGAGATTTACATCAAATATCTTTAAAGTATGGTGCAATAGCAAATTAGTCCCTCGTGTTTCAGAAATCACATGAGGTTTCATTATTCATGTAAAACCTTTGTTTGATTATGGCTATATTCACACCACCGGAAGCACCTTGTTTCCTACAGTCCGTCGGTGATCGGTCTAAGAGTCAGTATGGTTTAAAGCCTAGCCGGCGCCGGTCAAAGCCTCTTTTTGTCATGATTTCACAATATATATGAATAATGAAAATTAAGGGTTTTTATTTTTGTAATTATTAAAATAAGAGACTAATTTGTAATTAAACCACACCTCAAGAGGTAGTGATGTAAAATGTCGATAGAAAAATGATTTTCCTAAGTTATATCATCTTGATATCAAACGACAAACGGAAAAACTTCCATAAAGTAGTACATGATTCACCTCTCCCTCATAATCTAAGCCTCCATTTTCAGCGGGCTCTTCATCCAGCTGCATGTTTCTAAAAATTTCTACAAGACTTGCAGTTGATCTATCAGCATGCTGCACATATTCAGCTGCCGGAGGGTAATTTTCCCTAGAAAAGAAAATGAAAAGCGAGTTAGTGGACTTCTACAACATAACATGAGCATGCCAAGTTAAGGGCACATCATGAATTGGCCTAGCTAACTTGAATTGAACAATCGAACTTACATAAGCTTCTGAATAATCAAAGCTAAAAGAGGGGGAGGAGAAATGAACACACATAAATTGCTAGATTAAATAATATAGGCGAGCAATGATAAAACTACCTTGTCTCAGCAGCTTTGGTTTCAACAGCAAGTGCAATTTGCCACTCTTCAAACAAATTAGAATATTCTTCTGGATCAGCAAGAGATTCTGCAGCTTTTGCATTAATCTGCAAATCATAACGGACGGATATCAAACAACTTGAAATCTCCTCGACAACTCTTCAGTCTTCAAGTAGATTTGACCTTAATTTTGACATTGGATTTAAGGAAATGCATTTGTAGATTTTCATAAACCACAACTGCCACAACTTGAAAACTGGAATTTAAATCATAAATCGGTGATAACCTTATTAAGGTCCTTTCTCCAAAGAGAAACAATTTCTGACACCTTGCTTGGAAGGTAAGACCGAGCCATTAATGCAGCTTCAGGGATCCGATTGCTGCAAAGAACTTAAACTTTATTAGAGTTGTAATTACTAATTGGTTTTTTTGCTTCCTTATTGGAGGGTTAAAGTGATGCACTGATGCTCTATTTTTTATTTTTTATTTTGGTGTGTGTTTTTCTTTATCTTTAAAAATATAATATAATCCGTAAAGTATACGTAATTTGAAAAAAATCAAAGCACTTTTAACTCATGTCAACTTTGCTTAAAAGAGAGATATTCAAAGTCTACTCAAGTAGTAAGATAACTCCCTTAAGTCTTCTATTCCTATCAATCTTTTATCATTAAATAAATTTTAAAAAAATTCCCTGAAGTCTTATTTTCAGATAAAACAATGAACCATTACCTGTCAACCAACAGCTGAAGGCAGTCTTCTAATTTACCCAACATGAACAAACAAAGGAATGCAACATTGTTTTTCCCATTCTCTTTGGCACTAGATGCTAGTTCAGTAATTCCCTGAGCATCGCCTAAAGAAGAATAGAGTAGCAACAAACCACTCAAATCATTTGCTTGCTTCAAGCACTGCTCTGCCAGCTCTAACTGAAACACAAAATGGAAGCATAAATTTTTAGAAAGAATATCAGACAGATCAATATAGGCATGCATCTAATCAAAGCCACAACAGGCAAGAACATATATATATGAAATTAAAGGAGGAATAAGAAATAAACATAAACTCCGGGCTCTTGAGCAGGATTATAATATCATTTGGGCAGGCAAAGAAATTTAGCAATCGTCATCCTAACTTGTTTGAGGCATATAGTTTTTTCAAGTGAAGGGAGTATCTCTTCATGTATGAAAAATGATAATTCTCAATTTTTTTGAAGTAAATGTATCAAAGCTCGGAGCATGCATACTGATCAAGCGAATACCATTCCAGTAGACATGGCTAGTTCACCCAATTGCTTCCACTTAGACTCGTTCTGGGCTACTGTGGCGATTTCCTGTAGAGAAATATAAAAAGTTAACAAGTGAGAACCATCTAATCAGAACATATAAATTCATTGAGAAGATGAATGATAAACTTCCTAAAATTCAGCAGCCTGAAACAAAATAGAGGTGCTCCAGCAAAAGAATTTTATATAGATTTAGTAACCCCAAAAAGAATTAACATTGTTTACCTGGGCAATTTCTAGTTTGCCTAGCTGTATGGCTAACTCAAATCTGTAGTCAGGATCTGTAGCAACTTCAAGTGCGTCTTCTATCATGCCTCGTGATTCCAAGAAACGAGCCACACTGTCCAGAGCACCAATTTATATGCATAATCAAGTTAAATCAATGTTACAGGAGTTCACGTGTCAGAATCAGATAAAATGAGAAATTGTAAAGAGAGGTGAAGAAAGGGAAGAAACACAGCATGTTAAGAACATTTTTCTTCCCTGAGTTTCAGAATTTCAGCAAAGAACAAGAATCAGTTCAGTAGAACTCAACAAAAAGCTAAATCCAAGAATTTTGATTTTGGTATATATTCAGCAGCATCAGAATACGAATCAGAAAACACACTTGTACATAATGTTGATTACAAGTAAAGCATCTTGCATTCACCAAGATTAAGAAATATTTGTCCTGCCGTTTATGTGTATTAAGGGTGCAATAGAAGGATAATGAACTTATTCATTAAAGAGATACCAAGCAAGCAAGATTAATTCACCTGCCTAGAAATTATATTATTTAATTTTCTGAACCAAGTGCACCTACTTATAATAATATTTAACATCCAATTTATTTCTTCATCATCAACTTTGCTATGATTAAAGGGCTTAGCAAATTAAACCAAGGTCCGTCCTTAAGAGATTGAAGATGTTAAAAAACCTGTTAAGATGCTCCTTGGGAATTGATGGTAAGACCTCATTTGCCCTTTCCAGATCACCACGCATCACAAGAGTCTTGTACTCAATCAAGCTGAGTAGCAAAGTAAACCCAATAACACTGCAAAATATATCCGAGGACAAGTGTGAAAAATCGCAAACCGAATGATAAGTATCTCCTCCTCTCGAATTAAGAGTACAGAAGTCATATCATCTATGCTTCAGGTACTGATAAAAAATTAGTTCTCCACTTTAAAAGTAATAATATAATAAAGCAGCTATTGCTTCTAAAAGCTAGCTAAGTGACTCACTTAAATTCTTTGTCAATGAGATAAACACGGCTCTGATTGGCAAGATATCCAAGCAGGTACATGGGTCGGTCTAAATGGAACATTGTAGTAACCTTAAACACCACATAAGGAAACAAAACTTTCTCACATTATGAAAGTACCATTTGGTGCGACAATTTTAAAAGCACATGGGGAGCTAGTTATAAACCATACCTCGCCACCTACGCAGTAATTGAGCCTCCAGGAATTGTTGTTGTAAATGAAGCAGTCCCCAACCCAAATCCCAGTTCGTACTCGTTCATTAATCTCATAAAGAAGCTCAAAAGCATCTTCCACGCCTTCTTCATCTGCTGATCTCCCACTATCTAGATGAGCAGAAACAACATCACGCTGCAACATGTAAAGGCCAATCCAGTTAATAAAAGTTCCCTAAGACAAGATATGTGTTCAAATGCATAACAAATTCAAAATAAATGGAATCCTTACATTATACTTGAGTATGTAGAATGATGCATCACTGGCAATGACAACCAAATCACCACTGTCTGCCCAGTAAAGATTCTGTAATGTGTTGGCAAGAAACACATAAAACAATCATAAACTATATGGACACAATAGAAATATGTGCATTAAGTATCATAAACTGTAACCTTTTCTTTTTACCTTAACACTGACATCAATTCGTCGTATCAACCTGCATTCAGCCCAATCATAGAAACAAATAAAATCATTTGAGCACATTGCCAGTAAAATGCCCCCATAAATGTGCTCAGCGGAAAATGTTGGCCGGATACTTTTTTTCTCCTGTAAGAAATACACCTAAGCTGTTAACCCCAGTGGACAAAATAAGAAATTATTATGGACAACTAATAATGTTGAATGATGAATGCTGTGTTCATCATCTTTCTGAATTCATTCATACATCAAAAGTAAGTAAGTTAAAATCGGTATGAAGCGCCATGGATGTGCTATGTTAAAATTGGTATGATGCACCATGGATGTTCTATGTTAAAATTGGTATGATGCAGAAGGACTAAAAAACAAAAACAAAAAAGAGGAAAGCAAACGAGGCTTGAGTCTAGAACTGAAAATTAGCAGATTACAGAGGGGGACAAGAAAACAAGAATACATTCTACTTTAAAATTCAAATCTCTGTACAATATGGATGCTACAAAGAACAGATAAAAGAGGTGAACCAACCATGAAATTTTTACTGAAGATCTTAATCTTTGATGTACTTTCTCTAACTGCATATTCGCCTTCCGTTGACCAAACAAATTCCAGTGCTGAGCCAAACGATCTGTTTCTCCATGCCAAAGCTGTATATATGATATATTCACCATCCCCGCATACAACAACGAACCTACCATTAGGGTTATGTTTTAAGCTCTGCCAGAAGAAAAAAAATACGTCAATCCTACGCCAAGACAGAGAGTAAACAACACCTGATGATTTGGGATTAATCTTTCAACAATAGTGGTGACAAGAACATGGTCAAAGAGAGAAGTTCTGCATACTCTGCACCCAGTATAAGGCATACAGAATACCTTATTTCTTAACACCTAAATATTACATTTTTTATATACCTGACTCAGAAAAAAAAAAAGGTAGGGAAAATAAGAAAATCTTCATCCTTACAAATATAACTATGGTATTACCCTTTTTCTTACGTGGCAAACATGAGTCAAGATCACTAAAAATTAAAAAATGGAAAAAGTCAGAAGAACACAAAATATAAGGTTAATCTGGTAAGTTATCTAACAGTCACAAAGTGGAGCACTTCCAAATTTTAGAAACAACACATTATATAAACAAAGGTAAACAAAATAATTGAGCAGAAAATACAGCCAAGTACTTGGATAAACATCTCCAGCAGGGTATTAGATTCTTATAGAAATTTCCAATGAGTAATACACCACAAATGCAGACCCACAAGATAGATATAGATCCACACCCAGTGTTATTGTCAAATAGAGTAAAAACTTTCATATGCATATATCAGCTATCAAAACAAACAAAGCAGAAAAACTTTCAACCACTACATCCAATTTCATTCTCAAGTGACGTAAAAAACAGCAATTAGCATAGTTTTATCTAAGGTAAAATCTTAGCATAAACCAACCAAGGAAAAATAGTGGAGGAACCAGTTAAATGACTGCGCATTGAGGTTTAAGCATACTGAAATCTACATATTGTAATCCCACTTCAAATGACTTGACACAACATGTGGTTCATTAATGTATTCAAGGGAAAATCACCTGAGGGTAAAGGTCGCATGTTCCCAACTCCTTAACTGCCAAAGGCAATCTCTCGCCATCAGCAACCTGATGAAAAATTAATTTCAGAAAAAACATGGCTTTGCAGTAATTTATCAAGTTCAACTGTTCAAGTTAAATTTGTACCTCATAATCTGCTCCAACACTCTTGATGTTGACAGTCTGGATTTCATTATGCTTGGCCCAAATAATTTTGCCACTGTTATCCATACTAGCAACAGGTACCTCCCGACCAAGCTTTACCATGATGGTTCCTTCATCATAACCAATTACAACCCTGAGAATCGAGACATTTTGTCATTTTATCACTCTTCTTTTTTACATTTACCAGATATTAACTTTCACCAGGTAAGAGACTGGAGTAAAAACTATACCAGCGGACCAACCTATAACCAGCTTTTTCGACACTGAAATTTAATGATTAACCGCAGACACTACTCATTGTTACCTTTTCAGAAACAAGTTTTAAAACTAAAATCAAGTATCTGAACATTGTGGAACTTCATCAAAACCTAAACATTAAAAATAATTTAAACATCTCAACAGCACATCCAATAAACTGAAATGAAACTTACCGTCTCGAACCTTTCATGTAGCCAACTGCCCAAACTCTTTCAAGACCATAATTTAATGTGTTTTCTAGTCTGCAAAATGACACAAATGGTGAGGGGTTTTATGCTTGGACAACCAATAGAAATAAGTTTATCATAGTAGTGATGAAAGATACAGAGAAGAAATTGTATATGTAGATGTAGGGAAAGCAGAGAGATTATAAAGATATATTGGCCTGAATCAGTACGGTATGTAAAATACAAAATCTGAAGCATGCATGCTTATTAATAGAACTCTTCAATTTCGAGGCTGTATTGATATAAAAGGTATTAACACTTAATCGACTTGAAGATATCACAAAACTTGATATAATTTCAGGAAAATAACTCCAAACTCTGAAGGCTTGAAATTCAATAAATCATGAATTGTGACTCGAGTAGTCTATTCTGGCTACATGAAAAACACTTGAAAAGATCATTGTCAGGAAATATAGCAAGAAAGTCCTAATCAAAGTATGAGCAGTAGGGCATGTTAATAGTACTCATGATAAACAGGAAACAAGTCACCTAGGTGTAACCCAAGTGATAACGCATGCTTACCTATAAGTCGTGGAGTGCCAAATGCGAACTGTACCATCCTCAGAACCTGTTATTATGATGGGAAGTTCAGGATGGAAGCAAACTGCAGAAACATTGTGTGTGTGGCCTTCTAATGTCTGGACACAGCTCTTTGTCTGATAATCCCACACCTGTTCAGAAGTTTAAAGATACTTTAGTTTTTGCTCATAGAAACTCAGTACAGAAGAAAGAGAAAGCGGAACCAGGCACAAACCTTAGCAGTGTGGTCATCAGAACCAGTGATTAGATAAGGTTTATCACCACCAGTGAAATAATCTACACAATTAACTCCTTTGAGGTGGGCATCCAGGGTAAAGTTCGGGTCAGGCGAGCCAAGATTCCAAATCTACAAAAGCATTGTTACAAGTTTATGATGCCAAATTGATTCAACACGCAGAAACCAATCAAGAATTCTAATGTACCTTAATAGTGCGATCAAGAGAAGCACTAGCAAAAGTATTGGTATCTTTTGGATTAAAAGTCACTTGCATCACGTAATGGGAATGACCCTCAAATATCTGGGTGCATAAAAAGCCCTTTTCCCAGTCCCAGAGCTTTATTAACATATCATCAGAGGATGACAACACATAGGGAAGAGTGGGATGAACAGCCACACACCTAATATAATCTGTATGGGCCTCAAAAACTTTGACCTTATCCATGGTATTGTAATTGTACACACGAATGAACATGTCATCCGCACCAGCCACAACCCACTGCTTTCGTGCTATAAATTTAGCTGACCTAACTGCAAGATCACAGGGTAGGAATTAGTAAAAACAGTCTCCTTACTAAATTTGAAATTGCTGGTGAAGCATTTGTTCACCATCCCAAAGATAAAATATATGATTCTGATCATGCACCTGGTAGCTCTGTAACCTCGAAAGATTTAGCCATTGTCTGCAGCGGCAGAAATCGAGTTTCAAAATGTAATTCAGGATATTCAAAATAACAAAAGAACACGATGTTGAGACAGACAGCTGGAATAATGCATATAAGTTAAACATCTCGTCATTAATTTACATTCCTGGTGACTGTTAAGCAAAGTTATTTCCAATAAGCTGCACATCAGAGAACTTTTCCCGAAATAAAAGGTCTATCGGCAGACTGGCCAGGAAGCCATACTAGTAATCAAGTTCGAGAGAGTCTTGCCCATATGCTGGACCCTTTCAAGAACCTAAGGATTTGTTACATGTGATATGCCAAGGAAACCCTTCAATCTTTTAATTCATTCCATTTACGGCCCCTCTTCCCCTAATTCTTTCCATTCTAAGAAAGGAACTATCTAAAAATTAGCAAACCTAGGTACGCTAATTGTTCTATTATAGATCATTGGTTCTTGATAACTGATAGTGAAGAACACTAAATAAAAAACACAATTCCGAAATATGGATGATTAAAACAGAATCATCCTAGTGGTGAAGAAACATATGTCAATAATTCATTCCATTAGCTGAGTCAATCATAAGATTATATACTAGTCCTTTTATCATCTCAAATCTTAATTTATTGTAAGTTCACATATCTACACAAAGATCAAT
This sequence comes from Verbena officinalis, assembly GCA_958496215.1. Taxonomy (NCBI): domain Eukaryota; kingdom Viridiplantae; phylum Streptophyta; class Magnoliopsida; order Lamiales; family Verbenaceae; genus Verbena; species Verbena officinalis. Next base: position 9,267,110 of record OY292385.1, read on the forward strand.
CGAGTTCAGGCATCATTAGTTTGTCAACATGGCAATGCTTTGTTATGACAGAAGATGATGGTTTCAGCTATATTCTCATACCTGAGTCTGATAGTTCCAAATGCAAACAGTCCCTGAATACAAACTTGCCAGTATCCTGTGAAAATACAACCCAATATTGAATAATCAAACTCCATGATAACTAACCCGTAAAACAGAATACACAAACCCATACTTGTGTTCTCATATATAAGCAAGTCGGCCATAATACCCACTCAAGACAACCATGATATGAACTGAACATATACCAAGACCAAGTGATGGGTTAACAAATCTATTGGAATGGACATAAACTCCACACATTTGATCTCTTAAAATGGTACCTCGGTAAATTAAGAAACAATAGAAACAAACATCTGTTTTGGACCTTGAATGTGACAAGGAACCATTTCCTCATTGCTGATGGAAATTGCAAAATGCAGCTGCTAAAGCTTATTAAGCGATTGCAGAAGATACATACCATGGTTCTGTTGGATGTAGATCCACAGATTTTACTCTTTCTGATCGTTGGGCAAGTTTTCTCTGTGTAATAATTACAAGAAATCAGCATCGAACAACTAATTGGTCACGCACACACACGTACGACGGAAAAACCCGAAAAAAGTAAACTTTCAATTGAGATATTTTCAGTACCTTGATTTCGAGTCTGAGCGGCTGCAGCACAATTCAGAACCAGGACGCAAGCAATCAAAGAAATTGAATTAGTAAACAATAACAGCAGCTCTAGATCTCAAAAAAGGGGCATCAAATCCAAACAAAAACCAAATCTACCACCCAAACTCAAAGGACCCGAAATGCCGAATCCCCACCCAAAATTACCATCAAAACAATCACATAGCGCGCTATCAACACCAATTCCCAGATCTAACAGGCAACCGAAATGCGAAATCAATCCAATACCAATAAAAGACGTAGAAACTCACCATTTTAACAGATTCAGTGTTTGCAAGTGGGAAAACTTAGAGATCCGAGTGAAAGATCTATGGATAGTGAACGACTCGACAAAACACGCACTCGAAAGAGAGATCAAGAGAGAGAAAGTGCGCGTAGTATTTTATGTGAATTCAGAGAGAGAAAGTAGAGGGGTTTTGCGCTCATATATCTAGTGTAAGAAATTCATCTACAAATATATGAACGTAAAATGTTATTTAATTTTGTTTTTTCTTTTAATGTCATTTTTCGAAGTTATTTCGTAATTTGGTAAGCTTTCGGTTGTCGATTAATCTGTGCTATCGACGGCCAAGATTTGGATTTAGTATGTCATCTATGATTTATTTTATTTTTTCACTTTTTAACGAATTCTTATGTTTTATATTAAGTCTTCACAAGTCTACTTACATATTATTTTTCAAGACTTTATTATATACGGATATTAATAAGGTTTCTAATTAGAGCCAAACACGACTAAATATCTATGTAATATAAACATAATATATAATTTAATTATATGATAAAATTACGAATATTTATTGAATTTATATGGAATTATGGATTTAAGTTTTGTAGTTATTATCATATGATATGAATTTGTATGGTTACAAAAAAAAATAGAAAAATAGTTCATAATTTATCATTATTAATAAGAAAAATAGGAAAAAGAGGTACAATAGTAGGGATTAGAACAAAACTTGATTTAAGGTACTTCTGATTTGAATGTGCCATGTGTCTACTATTGCAGGCACACTTCGACAAGGAATATCGCATAAAGCAGCAACCCGCTTAAAAAATGTAGTATCAAAGGTTGGAAAACCCTAAATCGATATATCAATACTACTAAGCATGATCTATAGGGGAAATGTAAGAGAACTCGACATCTGCATAGTCTGTAGCGGCGTAGGAACGGTCCGATGAAAAGACTCGTCGATCAATGAAACTCTACAATATGGCCCTTTTGGACCACCGGTACTCCTGTTCTCTCGAAGATGTATGAGATCAAAGTTTTTCATTCTCACGACGAGAGGCAGGATCGGTCGAAATCAATGAATTGGTCTTGTAACCGATCAATTTGCCAATTCGTTTCACATCTAGAGTACCACCTTCACTCATCCAATACCCTATTGAACGTACAATCATTCGCGCTCCGCATGTGATCCTTGCTCAGTGTTTATATGGACAAAAAATCACTTCTCTGTCACATTTTCATTGCTCATCTCGTGCAACCAGTTAATAGGATTTTCATCATAAAAATTACGATGAAATATTGCTCCGGGAGACTTCCGTCCAGCGTTTAAGCGATTAACTTTGTCGATATCTTTATTTCCCATGATGGAGGTGAAACAGAGAGGATGGAAGTGAAATAAGGTGAGGAAAATTGAAAAAGACCTAATTTATAACAAGGACTTTTTTGTCTTTAATATTTGTGATCTCCCGAGAGGTTTTGTGCTCATATATCAGCAAGTGTAATAAATTCATCTATGGAAAAGATAAATGTAAAATGTTATTTAATTTAGTTTTTTCTTTTAATTGTCATTTTTCGAAATTATTTCGTAATTTGGTGACCTTTTGGACGTCGATGAATCTGACCAATGGGATCGATGGTCCAGATTTGGACTTAGTATGTCATCTATGCTTTATTTTATTTTTTTCAAATTTTTAATGAATTCTTATGCTTTATACTTAAGTCATTGACAAGTCAACTTACATATTATTTTTCAATACTTTATTATATACGGATATTAATAAGATTTCTAATTAGAGCCAAACACACGACTAAATATCTATATAATATAAACATAAAATATAATTTAATTATATGATAAAATGATGAATATTTATTGAATTTATATAGAATTATGGATTTAAGTTTTGTATTTATTATCATATGATATGAATTTATATGGTTACAAAAAATAGAAGAGTAGTGCATAATTTATCATTATTTCTAAAAAAATAGGAAAAAAAGGTATAATAGTAGGACTTAGAACAATACCTGATTTAAGGTACTTCTGATTTGACTGTGCCCTGTGTCTACTATTGCAAGCACATTTCGACGAAGAATATCACACAAAGCAGCAGCCCGCTTAAAAAATGTAGTATCAAAGGTTGGAAAACCCCAAATCAATAGATCATCAATACTAATAAGCATAATCTGTAGGGGAAATGAAAGAGAACTCGACATCTACATAGTCTGCAGCGGCGCAGGAACGGTCCGATGAAAAGACTCGTCGATCAATGAAACTCTACAATATGCCCATTTTGGACCGCCGGTACTCCTGTTCTCTCGGAAAAATACGAGATCAAAGTTTTTCATTCTCATGACGAGCGGCAGGATCGGTCGAAATCTATAATTGGTATTGTAACCAATCAATTTGCCACTTCATTTCACATCTAGAGTATCACCTTTACTCATCCAATACCCTATTGAACGTACAATCCTTCACACTCCGTATGTGATCCTTGCTCAGTGGTTATATGGACAAAAAACCAATTCTCTGTCACATTTTAATTGCTCATCTCGTGCAACCAGTTAATAGGATTTTCATCATAAAAGTGACGATTAAATATTGCTCCGGGAGACTTTCATCTAGCGTTTAAGTGATTAACCTTGTCGGTATCTTCCTTTCCCATGGTGGAGGTGAAGCAGAGAGGACGGAAGTGAAATAACGTGGGGAAATTGAAAAAGACCTATTTATAACGAGAACTAATTTGTCTTTAATATTTGTGATCTCCCGAGAGGTTTTGCGCTCATATATCAGCTAGTGTAAGAAATTCATCTACGGAAGAGATAAATGTAAAATATTATTTAATTTAATTTTTTCTTTTAATTATCATTTTTTGAAATTATTTCGTAATTTGGTGAACTTTTGGACGTCGATAATCTGACCAATAGGATTGATGGTCCAAATTTGGACTTAGTATGTCATCTATGCTTTATTTTTATTTTTTAAATATTTAACGAATTCTTATGCTTTATACTTAAGTCATTGACAAGTCAACTTACATATTATTTTTGAAGACTTTATTATATACGGATATTAATAAGGTTTCTAATTAGAGCCAAACACATGACTAAATATCTATATAATATAAACATAATATATAATTTAATTATATGATAAAATTACGAATATTTATTGAATTTATATGGAATTATGGATTTACTATTATCATATGATATGAATTTATATGGTTAAAAAAATAGAAGAGTAGTTCATAATTTATCATTATTTCAAAAAAAAAAAAAGGAAAAAGAGGTACAATAGTATGGCTTAGAACAAGACCTGATTTAAGGTACTTCTGATTGGACTGTGCCCTGTGTCTACTATTGCAAGCACATTTCGACGAGGAATATCGCACAAACCAGCAGCCCACTTAAAAAATGTAGTATCAAATGTTGGAAAACCCCTAATCGATAGATCATCAATACTACTAAGCATCTGTAGGGGAAATGTAAAAGAACTCGACATCTGCATAGTCTGTAGCGGCGTAGGAACAATCCGATGAAAAGACTTGTCGATCAATGAAACTCTACAATATGCCCTTTTTGGATCGCCGGTACTCCTGTTCTCTCGAAGACATATGAGATCAAAGTTTTTCATTCTCACAATGAGCGGCAGGATCGGTCGAAATCTCTAATCGGTCTTGTAACTGATCAATTTGCCACTTCGTTTCATATCTAGAGTACCACATTCACTCATCTATTACCCTATTGAATGTACAATCCTTCGCGCTCCGTATGTGGTCCTTGCTCAGTGGCTATATGGACAAAAAACCACTTCTCTGTCACATTTTCATTGCTCATCTCGTGCAACCAGTTAATAGGATTTTCATCATAAAAATTACGATTAAATATTACTACGGGAGACTTCCGTCCAGCGTTTAAGCGATTAACCTTGTCGATATATTCCTTTCCCATGGTAGAGGTGAAGCAGGGAGGACGTAAGTGAAATAACGTGGGAAAAATTAAAAAAGACCTATTTATAACGAGGACTTTTCTGTCTTTAATATCCGTGATCTCCCGAGAGGTTTTGCGCTCATATATCAGCTAGTGTAAGAAATCCAGCTACGGAAGAGATAAATGTAAGATGTTATTTAATATAGTTTTTTCTTTTAATTGTCATTTTTCGTAATTATTTCGTAATCTGGTGACCTTTTGGACGTCGATGAATCTGATCAATGAGATCAATGGTCCAGATTTGGACTTAGTATGTCATCTATGCTTTATTTTATTTTTTTCAAATTTTTTTCGAATTCTTATGCATTATAGTTAAGTCATTGACAAGTCAACTTACATATTATTTTTCAAGACTTTAATATATATGGATATTAATAAGGTTTCTAATTAGAGACAAACACACGACTAAATATCTATTTATTATATATGGATATTAATAAGGTTTCTAATTAGAGACAAACACACGACTAAATATCTATGTAATATAAACATAATACATAATTTAATTATATGATAAAATTACGAATATTTATTGAATTTATATGGAATTATAGATTTAAGTTTTGTAGTTATTATCATATGAGATGAATTTATATGGTTACAAAAAATAGAAGAGTAGTTCATAATTTATCATTATTTCTAAAAAAAAAAGGAAAAAGAGGTACAATAGTAGGGCTTAGAACAAGACCTGATTTAAGGTACTTCTGATTGAACTATGCAATGTATCTACTATTGCAGGCACATTTCGACGAGGAATATCGCACAAACCAGCAACCCGCTTAAAAAATGTAGTATCAAAGGTTGGAAAACCCCAAATCGATAAATCATCAATACTACTACGCATGATCTGCAGGGGAAATGTAAGAGAACTCGACATCTGCATAGTCTGTAGCGGCGTAGGAACGGTCCGATGAAAAGTCTCGTCGATCAATGAAACTCTACAATATGCCCCTTTTGGACCGCCGGTACTCTTGTTCTCTCGAAGACGTATAAGATCAAAGTTTTTCATTCTCACGACGAGCGGCAGGATCAGTCGAAATCTATAATCGGTCTTGTAACCGATCAATTTGCCAATTCGTTTCACATTTAGAGTACCACCTTCACTCATCCAGTACCCTATTGAACGTACAATCCTTTGCGCTCTATGTGTGATCCTTGCTCAGTGGTTATATAGACAAAAAACCACTTCTCTGTCACATTTTCATTACTCATCTCGTGCAACCAGTTAATAGGATTTTCATCATAAAAATTATGATGAAATATTGCTCCAGGAGACTTCCGTCCAACGTTTAAGCAATTAACCTTGTCGATATCTTCCTTTCCCATGGTGGAGGTGAAGCAGAGAGGACGGAAGTGAAATAACGTGGGGAAAATTGAAAAAGACCTATTTATAACAAGGACTTTTCTGTCTTTAATATTTGTGATCTCCCGAGAGGTTTTGCGCTTATATATTAACTAGTGTAATAAATTCATCTACGGAAGAGATAAATGTAAAATGTTATTTAATTTAGTTTTTTCTTTTAATTGTCATTTTTCGAAATTATTTTGTAATCTGGTGACCTTTTGGACGTCGATGAATCTGACCTGTAGCGCCTCCTGAAAAAGGAACGCCACATCCGCACCAAAATGGATTCCCGAGCTTTGGCGAGGGGCCTCAACTCAAAACCCACTCCGGCGAACGACACGCAAGCAATAACCATCGGCAACAGGGACAACATCCCAACAACAACCACAACAATACAGAGCAAGGCGGAAGCGATTTAAAAGGTAAACAAATGAATTCCATAAAAGCCTACGAGGCTAACATAATATCAATTAAACATGTGCAATTCGAAATACAACAGAATCATAAACACGTAGTGCCATCCATGGCTCAACTAGCCTATCTTGTGCAATACTAGATATCTTCAACTATCCCACATCAGGGGCACATAAGATACATAAGGTAAATAAAGCAGTGAAGGGGGTACGATAGTAATTAAATACAATAAATCAAGACTCGACGGTTGTTGGGACCACTGACAAGACAAACCAGATGACAAGACTGAGCCTATCTAGACTTGCTGATGCCGACTGACAAGATAGGTGACGCCGCCACCTGTCTACCTAAAGCAAGAACTAAAATAGAAGGGGTGAGTATAAAGGATACTCAGTAAGGGGGTTTTGATCACAGTTCGTCATTTATCTTTTAAAACCACAAGTAGTGAATGTTGCTCGTTTTGAGAAGGAATATAAATAACAATATAAGTTGTAAAATAATTCAAAGCAATACTCGGGTTCGGCTTACTTTGAAAACACAAAAAGGGTGACGAACCGGATCCTTTAAGAATCATTTGCATATAATGTCAAGCCGATAAGTTGAAAGGACATTAGTTGAGTCACAAGGCCGTTACAAGTTCGAAAAGCATGATATAAGTAAGTTGGAAATGATAAGTAAATACGGCTCGTAATTCAACCAAATAGTTTGAACAATAAAAAAAGCTTAAGTCGGGCAAGTTTGAGCCACGCTTCCGGGTTTTATATATATGTGTATGGAAATGCATATGCTAATGAAGAAATCCGGAATGTGCTTCGAATTGTAACAAAAGCCGTAAACCAATTAGACAAGCAAAATGCAATAAGTTATGCAATAAGTTATGCAATACTGTATCCCGGCGAGAACGGGCCCTCTCCTTATAACTCTCAACCATGAAAATTATGCAAGCATGTAGTCAATTACTCCACCACCACAATCATGATCCACTAACAGAGTTTTAAGGAGACGCGATTAGCACCACAATACAGAGTTTTAAAGAGACGCGGTTAGCACCACCTTTCGCATCAACTTAGGCTAGCCAACCTAAGTTAACACGCTATAAGTATACATCTGGATTTGCCCTAGACGCTCGTCTCCAGGCTCACCTCTTGTATACTCCGGGCCCAAGTCATGATTCAGTCCATGGCTCGCTTTTGAAATCACTATCAATTTGGGGCCAAAACGGCCATTCGAAAATAGGGAATCAGGGTGTAGGAGGCCAAATGGGCCATTCGAGACAAGGTTATATTTGCGACGTCGAGAGACCAAAGTTCGCATTTAAAAACAAATGGGTTTTCCTTGCCTCTAGTTGAAAATGTTTGTAAGATATTATACATATATGTTTTGCTATTAAAAGGTTTGACTAAGCATATAAGGAAATAGTAAAGGCAATACAACAAGCAATAAGAAAGGCGGGATAATGATTTATTTCGCAAACCTATATAACTATGTCCTTGCCCCAGTTGAAAATAGTTTAAACCCTTACCTGACTCGACACGACAGTATGAAAGCAAGCGGTAGTCAAGTTTCTCCCTCGTTGGTCCCACCTGTAATACACAGGGCCTAGAGAATGAAAACGAGACCGACAATATGAAAGCAAGACAAGAGATAACAAACGACGCACGACAATTCAATAGGACTCAAATCATGCAATAAACGCAATATGGAAAGTTAAACAATTAAACATATAGAGATATATAAAATACAGAACAACAATTAAGGAAATATTAATGCAATTACAAATAATGAAAGAAACATAGATATTAAATATTAAAGGCATGCTTAAACGCAATTAGGGCACGTAGACATACTTAAAATAATATAACGAAGCTCTCTCGCGAAAACGGGATCGAACGGATAAGAAACGAAAAAAGTGAGAAAAATCCCTAAATGAGAAAGGTGTCAATTGACGGTCAAATAAGGTCGGATAAATTGCAAACTATGTAAAATATTAAATCTCGAGGCTCAAGGAAGCTATAGGTGAAATCAGATTGATTTTAGGAGGTCGTTTGCGAAAAGTCAATATTTAAATAAGTGGGGTTGACCCAATTCCCGAAGTGGATGAAGAAAGAAAGCTGGAAAATCCACTAAGTATGTTGCACCGGCCGGCGCAAGGGCTTGGCAAGCTGGTGCAAGCACAAATGGGGGTGCACAGGCTCACGCACGGTCTTGAGCACGTTGCCAAGACCGTGCAGCTGCAAACGGGCTTGTGCACCGGCCCGTGCACGGGCTCAAGCCCGTGCAGGTTGAAAGGGGGTGCGCACGGGCCAACGCACGGTCTTGGCAAGACCGTGCAAGAGCCCGTGCGGATCATCTGGGTGCAGAACAGCATCAGGTCGCGAAACTCTCACGCGAAACCAACACTTCATAGATCTCCTAATATACTCCATAAAACATGCTAATTTTGACATATAAACATATATATCACATTAGCTACACATAGGTCAAAGAATCACGTAAAATGATCAAGTAAATCTTCCTAAACACGAAAATCCTAAAACTATAAAAATTCTATCTAAATTCACAAGAATCGCAATGAGGAGTGAACTGATTGAAATGGGGTAAAAGGATTACCGGTAGAGGATGAAGCAAGGATCGTTTGGGTTTTCACGGTTCGTCGATCGGGCGAGAAACGGGCTTGGTAGGGCGATTCTCCTCCTTCTTTCTCCTTTTCTCCTTCTCTTCCTTCTTTCTCTTTCTTTCTCTCGGTTCACACGGTTTTGGGGGGGGGGGGGGGGGGGGGGGGGGGAATGTGTTCAAGAGGGTGCAAGGGGGTGTGATCAAGAGGGTGCAAGATGGCCAAGAGGGTGCAAGGGATAAAATATGAATTTCGAGTAAAAGGTAGGTTCTCAGGTAAACTTATTCGTAATAGTAAATATTCTCACGAAAAGCCTTCAGTGCGAATAAAATATTATTCCGGAATAAGTTCGAAATTTCGGGTCGTTACATGACCAATGGGATCGATGGTGCAAATTTGGACTTAGTATGTCATATGTGCTTTAATTTATTTTTTTCAAATTTTTAACGAATTCTTATGCTTTATACTTAAGTCATTGACAAGTGAACTTACGTATTATTTTTCAAGACTTTTATTATATATGGATATTAATAAGATTTCTAATTAGAGCCAAACGCACACTAAATATCTATGTAATATAAACATAATATATAATTTAATTATATGATAAAATTACGAATATTTATTAAATTTATATGGAATTATGGATTTAAGTTTTGTAGTTATTATCATATGATATGAATTTATATGGTTACAAAAAAATAGAAGAATAATTCATAATTTATCATTATTTCCAAAAAAAATCAGAATATGAATGTTTTGAGGACTAATTTACTTTACAATTTAGAAGTAATTTACACAACTTTAGCCTTTAGGATTACAAAAATTGGATCCAAATTAAGGCAGAAGGACAGGACAACATAGGATTTGAATTTAGGTTGGGCCTTGTGATTTATTTCATTAAAGTGGCCCAAATCCTAACAAAAGTAGCCAGCATCTGCCATGTCATGAAGTAAGACACATCTAGATTCTTTAAATAAGTTTATGGGTTTAAATTTTAACTTGTTAATAGAGCACTTATAACTAGTGGCTAGGCTGGAAGAATCATACTTTATATTTCTATAGTGATAAATATTTTTTTTAAAAAAAAAAACTGTATCATTATATTCATATCGTGTCGTATTCGTATTTTATAGTTTCTTGGTTAATAATTTTCTCTACACACCATGAGTCTGATTACCATGTTATCATAATTTCTTAGGATACTTAGAGTTCACGAGTTTATGCCTAAATACAGTTAAATTCTGTATAGTTTGAATAATTACATTTAGACCCATTAAATGTAGAAGATGTGACTGTATTTATATATAATATTACGGGATCTGGTTGTAATTATTTCTACAATGTTATGTTCAAGTTCAAATGATCTCCATTTACTAAACCAAACTAATATGACTTCAATTTAAGACAAAATGGACATAAAATTTAGTCTCTTTATTTTTCCCCATTATCGCAAATTATTAGCATTCACAAACCATGCAGGGAATCTCTAACCATTGCCACTTAAAAGAGTGATATACTGGTATGTTAAATCATCCCATATCGTATGATAAAAAACATGGTGTTCAATATATAATGATTTGGCAAATATTTTTTCTTAAGCTAGATTTTGAGGGTTCAGTTAGACCGAAGTCTATTTATTCAACATGATATAAAAGTGGTTCTATAATGTGTTTTTCGGGATTAACTTAGTTTAGACACATGTAATTCTAATATGGTATATTCTTGGAATAAACTTGTCCACTAACACTAGCACCAATATGAGCCTCAACTCTTTTTAATTGATTCCTAACTTCTTCTTTTTTACCTAGCTATGCCTTACCCCAATTTCTACAAATGGTAGAAGAAGTGATTTTTGTTTAAACAATCTGAAATTGTTCAGAAACAGGATTTGGAATGAAAATACTAAAATGACAGTTCTTGTTTTTTCGACAAAAAAAGAAATATATCGACTCGATGATAGTGATCGGTATTGTCCGCATTTATTATCAGCATCCTTTATCAAACTCAAAAAAACATGACTGAAACTCGAAATTCCCAACCCTAATATGATATTTTTCTTGAATCGGGTTGGAGTGGATTTTGACATCTGTCATAAAATTATTTCGAATTAAGGAGTTATTCGAACCAGCAAAATCTTAAAGGCTCGACTCTAACTGAATGGACACAAAAATCTTTAATGTTCTGCATTACAGAAGAATCGTACCACATGAAAAAATGGTATAAACTGGACGGCCCAGATTGATGTGCCTGTTTTGCCTCAACAGGGGCCAAAAGTCTGTCCCTTTACTTGGAAAGGTGACTGGTGAGCAAAAGTTTTTACTTTTTACTGAACCTGAAAAAAGATTAGGTGCTTAACCATATGTGTTGTCCTCCTAATTCCTAAACATGGTAGCAACAAAACATTTGTATTATTCACTATTGGCATTAAATAGACATTGATTATATGTGTTATTTTACCTATGACAAATATAAAATACTTCCACCCTATTAATATCAGTTTGACCGAGTAAGTTCTGAATTAGGATTTCACTAGAATTTAGTTTTTATGAAAATATTTTGAAAATAATCAGTTGGATAGCATAGCATCAAATCACGAAAATACGCTACTCGATGCTTACTAATAGTAATCGAAAAGTATTACATATCCAAAATTACAAATATTAAAACTAAATTCACAAACTTGCAAAGCCAACCTGTCATTAATTTGAACTCATTAATTTACAACAAGATACATGTTAAAATCTATCAATGTTTCTTTGAAACAAAATCTATAAACGTTCAACTATCAATAGTTCAATACTAGACTATTAATTATATATCGGATGTTCATAACATAATGTTTCAAAATGAGGTATTCATCTCATCATGTGTATAAAATCTATCCAATTTTATGTTAATGCATAATAACATTCACATCTTTTAAAACTTGGTCTAATTACACATACTTATTCTGAGTTTAAAAAATTATAAAAACATACCATATCAAAAAACATAACGAAAAAATGGTTGAATGAATTTCAGTAATATACATTCGATAAATCATGATTTTATTTTTATTTATTAATACAAAACTCAAGAACATAAGGAAAAAGTGATATCTTATATTAATATTTTTTAATGAAAATTAGAGTTTGAAAACCTTTGAATCAAACTTGAGATATTCATGCAACAATATTATAGAATGAAATCTATCAATGGTCATAGTCAACATTGGTCTTTTAAAATCTTAAAAAGGAATTACACTATTATTATTAAAGATTACCAAAATGTGTCCTAAAATAACATTAATCTCCTATTAATTCGTAATTTAATTTGATATAAATCTTACACACTTAGAACCAAAAAGAAGGAAAAAAAAAAAAAAAAAGAAAAATCTTACACACTATAAAAAGGGGAGGCTGTCCAAAGAATCCTATCCAAGAGTAGATTCTCACAACCACCTTCTAACTGAAAAATCTATATCTCAAATTTCTCCATAATCATCTTTTCAAGGTTGGTTAATTAAATAAACATGTACATATTTTTGTGAAAAAAAAACGAGAAAAAAAAAGAAAAAAGAAAAAAATGGTAAAAAACTCAATCAGGGTTGAAAATTCGTCAAACCCGTCAGCACAATCTGCATGTGATGACGACGACGACTACACATCCGTGACGGTTCCGGCAAATGCGCGGCCAATGCCGCCGTTGGAGGTGCACAAAGTGTGCCTTCCGCCGCCGCGAACCACCCTGCAGAAACTCCGGCACCGCCTGTCGGAAATCTTTTTTCCCGACGACCCACTTCATAGGTTCAAGAATCAAACGTGGTTCAGAAAGTTGGTTCTCGGGCTTCAGTTTTTCTTCCCTATTTTTCAATGGGCACCAAATTATAGCTTTAAGTTGCTGAAATCTGATGTTGTTTCTGGGGTTACAATTGCAAGTCTTGCAATTCCGCAGGTACATTATGAAAAAAAATGATCTTTATGTTTATTGTTTTGATGTTTCAGTCTTCTGTTTTTTTATTTTTTTATTTTTTTTTTTATTTTAAGGGTGTGCTTGGAACTTGATTATTGTGACTTGATGAGGAAAAAGGGAGAAAAAATGAAAATTGCATGAAAAAGGTGCTATCTTTTTATTTGAAGTACCGTAAACACCAAATCCTAAAGAAAATGCTCTCTCTCTCTCGGACCAAAACTTATTTTAAGCTTCTAACTTTTAGCTTTTTAGTATCAGGGACCTTGCACAATTTTAGTTTAAAGGAGTGTTTAAAACAGCTTTTGAAAAAGCAAAGGTGAAAATTTTAAGCAGAAGCTAGAAGTATGCTTGGAGGTGCTTCCAACTCTTATGATATTTGCAGCTTAAAACAGAAGAATATTAACATACGACTTAATATAGTGCAAAACTCATCGCTTGAAAAGCTGAAAAGCAATATTCAGAAGCTGTTGCGTTCTGTCAAAATTATGAAATTACCTTTCTTAATAAATTAAGATATGATTCTTGTTTGAAACTGCAAATGACATGTTTCATTTCTCTCTAATTCAGGGGATTAGTTATGCAAAGCTCGCAAACTTACCACCAATAATCGGCCTATGTAAGTACAAAAGGACAACCAATTCTGTATAACTTACTCTATTTAATAAACTGTTTATTGTTAATTAAAGTATCTGATAAATCACATATATTTTGATTATTAACAATTACAATAATGTTCTCATGCAGACTCGAGTTTCGTTCCACCCTTAATATATTCTGTTCTTGGAAGTTCTCGACATCTTGCTGTGGGGCCCGTCTCCATAGCTTCTCTAGTAATGGGCACGATGCTCAGTGAATCCATTTCTTACACAAACGATCCGACTCTTTACCTTAAGCTAGCTCTTACAGCAACTTTCTTTGCAGGAATATTCCAGGCTTCTTTAGGTCTTCTAAGGTATAAATCTACAAAGGAAAATTACCAAAAAAATCCCTGAAACCTTGAAATTTACAAAAACTACCGCGAGTCAACGATTGACAACGATTTTCCGTTAGTTTGAGGGTGTTTGATTTGCAAAACCTGAGGGTGTTTTTCGTAATTTTCAAGATCACAGGGTATTTTTCGTAAACAGCGTAAACCTCAGGGGATATTCGTAATTGACACATCTACAACTACTACAAAAAGGATGCTTGCTTACGTTCTAATACATTTTTTTTATATATAAGATTAACTGTTTAATTTCCAGGTTAGGATTTATAATCGATTTTCTCTCGAAGGCAACTCTAATAGGCTTCATGGCTGGTTCAGCAATCATTGTTTCATTGCAACAGCTAAAAGGGCTACTTGGGATTGCTCATTTCACATCCAGTATGCAACTAATTCCTGTGATGTATTCCGTTTTCCATCACAAAAATGAGGTAGAATCCTTAGCAAAAATATTCATTTAAATGAGAAGGAAAAAAAAAAAGAAGAGAAAATGACCCAATTAAAAACCGCCAGTATATGATTTTCTTACAGACTATTAAGTTTTGTTTTCCTTAAAATATACAAAACAATATTGAAAATCCAATTTCTTAGTCAAAAGATTGTGTTGGTTTACCTTCCGTTCACATACTTTGTACATATTTAATAGTTTGAATTACATATAGACCCTTTGACATTTATTCTAATTACACTTAGACCCCTGTACTCTAGGAAAAAATACCTAAACTTCCCGTACTTTGACTCGGTCAGTCTGTCTTACTAATTGCCCTTCCATCTGCTTTAGTAGGATTCCAGACATTTTCCGTTGGTGTAAATTTCCCAAATTACTCCTCCATAGGTGGAAAATATCTGTGTCCTAATTTACTAGATTTTGCGTGATTAAAATGCCCTCTGGGAGTCTATTATGTAATGGTTTATAAAGTTGGAGGGGTCTATTATGTAATATTTATGTCACACAAATCTAGGGCACAACTTTTTCCGCCTATGGAGGATATTTGGGAAATTTACTCCGTCGGAAAATGTTAGTAATCCTAACTAAAACAAACGGAAGGGCCAAATGACAGGGGGTCTAAGTGTAATTAGACTAAATGTCAGGGGGTTTAGACGTAATTCACCTTATTTAATATGATATTAGATACAGATTAAACAAAACAAGAGGTCTGTGTGTTAAAGATCTCACTGCTTATTGGGAAAAAAAATCCCTTCAAAGAATATCTAACTTTGCCTATTTCATCTCACGTTTGCAGTGGTCCTGGAAAGCAATTGTAATGAGTGTATGTTTTCTGGTTTTGTTACTGACAACGAGGCACATAGTAAGCGTTTGTTTATGTCTTTGCCTTTCTCTTTTTTTTTTTTTTTTGGGAAATATTTGTTTCTCTAATTTATGTTTTAATAAATTTTGAAATTAATTCAGAGCATGAGAAAGCCGAAACTGTTTTGGATTTCAGCAGCAACTCCATTAGCATCTGTAGTGTTGTCGACTGTTTTAGTAGCCTGCCTTAAATCCAAACTTCAGGAAATCAACACTGTAAGGAAAAAAGTGTTATTATTATTTTATTGGGCGAATAACATATACTAACCCTTAGATTTCCCTAATTACAATTTAGTCCCTCTACTTTTCGAAATTACAAAAAACTCCCTGACATTTCACGTTTAATGCAAAAAAATCCCTGAAATAGGCTTATTATTAGCATTTTTTGGCTTCATGTTGTAAAGTTTCAGGGAGTGTGTAATAAAATGAAATGTCTGGACTTTTTTGTAATTTCTGAAAATAGAGGGACAAAATTGTTATTACCTCAAACCTCAGGGGTAGTAGATGTAATTCTCCCTTTTTTGTTGAACTTGTTTCAATGATTAATATCTGTCTATGGTGCTTAATTGAATAATTATATTTTTCGTACAGATTGGTGAGTTGCCTAAAGGTGTGAATCCGCCATCTCTAAACAAGTTGTATTTTAAAGGGCCTTATTTGGCTTTAGCAATCAAAACCGGTGCTGTCACTGGAATACTTTCTCTCACAGTAAGTTTTTCAGAGAGCGACTCATACTTCTTCTAAATATTTAAAATGTTGATAGAGAAATAGAGAAGTCGCCTCACAAAAATATATAGAGTAATAATTTTACACATATTTTAGTAAGATTCAGAATCTGGGAAAAAATTACATTTACTACCCCTCAAATTTGGCCAAATTACAAAACCTCCCTCGGGTTTCATTTATTACAAACAGCCCTAAGGCTTCATCATTCAAATAAAGCCGTCTTCAGATTTTGGCTATGTTCACACCAAAGTGAGCCTCTTTATCTCCTGGAACCCATCAGTTGAAGATTTAATGCAATTTAAAGCCTAATCGACGCCAGTCAAGGCCTATCTCTCTCATAATTTTCACAAATTACATGAATAATGAAACAAAAAACTCACCTTCAAATTTTTTAACTGGGCAGTCGACACCTTATGTCTATATAAAATAACGTTTTGTACATTTTCAAGTAAGCTTAAAATTTTATACAACTTTCTGTTTTTAATCTTAGGAAGGGATTGCAGTGGGACGGACATTTGCAACTCTAAAGAACTACCAAGTTGATGGAAACAAGGAAATGGCAGCAATTGGCGTAATGAACATAATTGGATCTTGTACTTCATGTTTTGTCACCACAGGTATGAAAAAGGGCAATTTACATTTATTACTCCTGAGGTTTGACAAGATTACAAGATACTCCCGCAATATTTTCATTTATTACAAAAACTCCCCTGACATTTCATTTTGGGTGTAAGACATAACGGAAAGTGATCGAAGTCCTAAATTCCCCCAAAGGCTATATTAAGAAACAAAAGATTCACAAATAAGTCCTTTCTGTTTTATTTAATAATGAAACGAGCCCTATACATTTACTAAATTATAGAACAGTCCTTGAAGGTGTTTGGTCTCAGAAAAATTGACATTAGGATTTTCCCTTCCAGGAGGGCATTGTTGGAAATCAAAATTTCTTTACAAATTTCAGACGGGACCCAAATGGACTTTTTTTACGAGAGGAATGAAGTGTCGTTTAATAAATTGAAAACTGAGGGATTTTTTTTTTTAATTTCGCCAAATCTCAGGGGCAGTAAATGTAATTTGCCCAAAAAAAGAACTCTCTATTTTTCTTTTTCATTTTTGCAAGATAAAAACAACCGTTATATTTCTGAAAAAATGTGGTTAATTTTCAGGATCATTTTCACGGTCTGCTGTAAATTACAATGCTGGAGCAAAAACAGTAGTGTCTAATATAGTAATGGCTACAGCTGTACTTATAACTTTGTTATTTCTCATGCCGCTTTTTCGTCACACTCCAAATCTCATATTAGCAGCTATTATCATATCCGCTGTAATCGGCCTGATTGATTATGAAGCTGCTTATAAGCTTTGGAAAGTTGATAAGCTAGATTTTTTAGCTTGCTTGTGTTCGTTTCTCGGTGTTCTATTTATCTCTGTGCCACTTGGTCTCGCTATTGCAGTAAGTCTTTAACATTTTCTTCATTAGATTTATGAAATGTACTTTTTGGCTTTCTTTTTATTAGTTTAATTTGAATTTTCAGGTTGGTATTTCGATTTTCAAGATTCTGTTGCATGTGACTAGGCCGAATACGCTTGTGCTGGGGAATATTCCAGGGACTGAAATATATCAAAATGTTGGCAGATATAAAGAAGCTGTTCGAGTTCCTTATTTTCTTATCCTTTCTGTCGAGGCTCCTATTTATTTCGCGAATTCGACTTATCTGCAAGAAAGGTAAGTTGAAAGTGCTTTTGAAAAAGCTAAATTTTTAAGTGCTAAATGGGGTGTATTGTTTTGTTGCTTCTGCTTACAATAAGCTAGTTATCTACAAGAACGGTAAGTTGAGAGTGCTTTTGAAAAAGCTAAATTTAAGTGCTTTTCAACTTTTTGTGGTTTTTAGCAATGTGAGATTGTTTGGAAATACTGGTTTTAGTTTTTGTTTTTTCAATCCAAAATAAAAAGCTAAAAGTTAGAAGCTTTACCTTCAACTTTTGGCAACTTTTAAGGTTTTCCCTAAGTTCAACTTCCCAAGATTCACTACTTTTATGGCTTAACCACTTCTCTATAAATATCTGAAGTTAATTATTTCAAGAAAAGCAGAAGCTGTTGCAAAACCAAGCAGAAATTGGGTGTATTGTTTTGTTGCTTCTTTAAACAAGCTAGAAGCTAGAAGCAGCCTTGGAGGTACTTTTTTCAGCTTCTAGGCTCTTGTTCCTATTAATTACAAGTGGTCCTGAACTTTCTTCTCCAAACAGTCCCCACTCCAACATTCTCTATCTCTTTGCTACAACTTTAACTTCTTCAAAAGCAAAACTTCTTCCAAACACCGTCTTAGTGGATTTAATCTTCTTCTCAAACTGCAGGATCTTGAGATGGATTCGTGAAGAGGAAGAATGGCTCGCAATGAACAACAAAAGCAGTATAAAATATGTGATTCTCGATATGACTGGTAAGCCAACAAATATAACAACTTCTGCTTTTACACATCAATCAAAATCAGCGGCTTATTTTTTTTCCTCTTGATCAGCTGTGACAGCAATCGATACAAGTGGTATCGACACGATACATGAACTCAAAAAGATGCTTGACAGATTATCTCTAAAGGTAAAAAAACATCACAAAAAACTTAACTATTTCCAAGCATATATTTTAATGATTTTTTTTATTGATTATCGTGTAGTTTGTGTTGGTGAATCCCGTTGGAAGTGTGATGGAAAAGCTTCATAAGTCGAAGACATTGGATTCGTTCTCGTTGGCAGGACTATATTTGACGGTAGGCGAAGCTGTAGCTGATATTTCCTCTTCTTGGAAGGATCAACCTTGACAAATTATTGGCTTTCTCACTAATTTAGGTGTAGGTTGAAGGGAGTACTCCTTTTTTTGGGTCTCTAATTACATTTTAGGTTTTTGATTGTGAGAAGCTGAAGTTAAAGTTGCTGTATGTGTAATATGGTATGTAGTTAGTTTGTAGAAACATGTACTCTTGATGTAAGTGATTCTTGTAGTAACATCCTCTGTTCTACTGGAAAAGAAAGGGAAAATAGCAATCTTACTCTTTACCATTGAGAATTGTGTGAGTACAATAGTAATTATACGAAAGAAAAAATCTCCAGAGAGCTAGTATAACTTTTGTTTATTTAACAATGACTTATGAATAATATAATAATTTCTAATATTCGATATTACAATTAGATTCATGTTAGTTAGATTATTACAAATACACCCATTAATGATTATGAAAATTATTGAAAAAAACAGTATTGTAGGTTCCGTTAAAAACATGACAAAAATATTCTAAAATATGACGAAACCCTACGTTTTTTATTTGTAATTTCCAAACTCATTTATGTATGTACTTGTGTTATTCTGACTAACAGGGTTAAATTATAATATCGAATATTCATGCGGGGTCTATATGTAATTATTCTTTTGATTTTAAGAGGTTTTAGGAGAATTTTGGAATTTTTAAGGTTATATTGGCATGAAAATATGTGAAATACTAAAATCTTTTTGCAAATAAAAAAATAATGGGGTAAAATTTCATGTAGAAAAAGAAAATAGATATATTAAAAAGTTGCTCGACTTATATTTTAAAAAATAAAAAAATTATATTAACAAAAGAAAAGGAATATTAAAAATTTAAAAATATTTAACTAGTTATTTTGCCACAGCCAAACAGAACCTTAGTGTTCTCTTCTGAGATTTCTTCTTCAGTTCTCATTATTAGAAACAACAGCTTTTTCTCAAACAATTCATTAATAAATTAAAGATCACGCAACATTTTCCTTTTCTCAAACCCTGTAAAAATCTTTCTCTACAGATTTGACCCCCCAAATTCTTCGTCATTCTTGTTCAAGCTCTCCAGCTCGACTTGATTGAAGAATTCCAAGAAATTCTCCTTTCAATCTACACGAATTTAGTCTCAATTCAGCTCCAGAACCCGAAGAAATTGGTGTGTTTTAATTATACTCTTAATCCGCAGAATTGCGTTTCCAATCAGGTCCGAAGCTGGTTTTGATTCTCTCTGTCTCAAATATTACTGTTACTTGATGCTTTTGTTGAGAAATCAAATAAGCTCTTGAGAATTTCCGCGAAGAGGAAGAGAATAACGTCATGTTCTATGGTGCTGTGGCGTGGGATCCGTTTCTAATAGTGGCGCAAATCGTGTGCCTTCAATGTCTATACTATATCAGTTTGGGGTTCTTCCTGTCAATTCTTGTTGGGCCTCGAGTGTCGAAGATGAGCCTCGTTTATTTCTTCGATTTTGCTACGGTTGATGCTTCCACAGTCACTGGTTGGGGTGTTATGGCTTCAAATCTCCTCAGCTCCATTGCCGGGTACTTCTGTAATTCTATTTCAGTTTCTGTGCTTACATTTTTATTTCTTTGCTTGATTTATGACTGTTTTGGCTGAATTTTCTGGCGATCATGATATCTTTCTGGTTCTTTGGTATTCGAGAAGTTTGTGATCAAGTTTTTGTGCTTTGGGTTTAGTTTAGAAATCCCAATGAAGTGGTTATGCTTTAATTTGTATGTAGATGTCCTCACATAATGAAAAGAAAATGGTTGTGCAGACATTTCACCATGAACTTAGATTAGTGGGATTAGTGTGGTTTATGATATGAGAGGTGAAGTTGGTTCCATATGGAGTTCGAATGCTGATTTTGTTATGTACTATATACAACCAAATGATACTGAATTGAGGTGACAGCTATGGTTTTGAAACATCTAAAAAATATGGCAACAATTCAATATGAAAAAGGGCGTATTTGCTATGTGGAAATATGTAATCTCTTTTTTCCTATTGAAGTTAATCATTTGAAGGGACTTTTGTTGTGGAAAGGAAATACTATTATACTTATAGGCAGCAAGAGAATAAACAGAACCAAGAAGGCAAGAAGTGTGTGTGGCTGGCGCATGTGAAAGAGCGCATAGATTTACACTTGCTATTATATTTCCAGAAAAATTCATTCTCAATATCGTCATGTTTTTATAATTGCAACAGAGCTGGATTTTCGGTCTTCGTAGTTGAAAGATTCAAGAAATGCTTGGATTTTTCCGCAACCCTTTATCTCATCCACCTTTTCATTTGCTCCATGCATGGAGGTTGGCCCTCATCACTAACATGGTGGGTGGTCAATATTACCAGCCTAGCAGTGATGGCATTGTTGGGTGAATTTTTGTGCATGAAGCTTGAACAACGAGAAATTCCAATAAGATATCGATCGAGTATGTCATTTTTCTTTTTGCTCTTTCTTCTTTTGTGAAATTATATTGCATACGTAATAGTTTAGTTATTGTTTATATGACGTGCAGATGTCCGACGAGAGACGGAACTTTAACTGGTTTTCATTCTGGAGGTTGTGCTGCACTGCTGCTGGTGTTCATAGGAGATGCTAAAGTTGAAATGAATGTGAAGAGACTAAATACCTTGCTCAATATGAATTCTTTTGGCCAACTGAAATTATTGTAATAGGATAGTGATTTATTTTATGCATTTTAAAAATGATGGAAAGAAAGATCAGGGAGAAAGACTTCAACTTGTAGATTATGAGTTTGGAATTGATCATTTTCTTGGTCTTATATTCTTGATCCCGGTCAATTTTTTGATGGATTCTGACCAATTGTATTCATGTATTGTGTTTCAAGTTTTGCGTTTTGTAAAACTATGTTACGGAAAAATAAATATAATTGTATGGTAATGTTGGTAAAAGGAAAAAAAGAAAAACAACAAATAGAATTTATCGACCACAGTGGGAGTCGAGCCCACGACCTTCTGATCCGAAGTCATGGATTCAGTCCTTGTGATAATTCTACAAATTATCATACTAACTCATAACAACACTCGCGTACCCTAAGATTGACCTAATTATGCAAACATATCATGTCCAATAATTTTTATTATATTGGGTAAGTGATTAGAGGGATTTCGAGGATATCCATTCGACGAAGTTTGATTTGTTATTTTTAACAAAAAAATCAAGAAACACAACATGAAAGTGCTATATTTCTTAGGTTTTTAACGCCAATTAAAATTCGAGGTATGCTACTAATAATTTTCCAAATCTCAGGATGTTTGCATAATTAGACCAAATTTCAGGTACACGAGTGTGATTATCTGAACAACGGAAAAGCACACACCCTTATGAAGTGAGGGAACTGTTATCATATAACCATTCTTTATTTTTTCTCTAAAATTCTTTATTACATGGTGTAAATGCTATATATGGTGAGGAAATGCAACGTTTTAGGGTAAATTATAAAATAACATATTCCCCTTGAAAATTACCAAAGACTATAGGAACAGCCAAATGAGCTCTTCATTAAATAGGTATGCATAAAAATCAACAAGAAGGCAACAAAAACAACACTAATCTCCCTCATCCTGAATATACACTCATGATAGATCAACAACAATACAAACAAATCATGAGTTAGTTACAATCCTCTCTCAACACGTTATTCATTATACAATCATGAAAAAAAGTTTCTCTAGCTGAACACAAAGAATTATGTACTATGAATCTTCCTCTTTTTTGGGGGCAACCTTTCTCCTCCTAGTAACTTTCCTAGTCGAACCAGCCGCTTTATTATTACCCGTTTCAACTTTTTCTTTAAGCTCCTCATTAACTCTCTCAGTCGAACCAGCAGCTTTATTAGTACCCGTTCCAGTTTTTTCCTTGAGCTGATCATTGACTTTTGTCCTTGATTCACTCTTTAACCTCAGTATTTCTCCCTTTGCAGTAGCTAACTCCTCTTCTAACTTCTGGCTTCGGCTTTCAAAACTCTCCCTTTCGTTTCCAAGCTTCATTATCATCTTCTGGGCTTCCTCTAAATTCTCCTGAGTTTCTTTATAAACCCGTTTTTGCTCTTCGAGTGCCTTAAGAATCGAGTCTTTTTCATCCTCCAAGGTGGAAACTTTTGAATTAGCAAGCTCCAAGTCTTTTGATAGTGTTAATGTGATTTTATTCATCTCATCAAGTGATTTGGTAGCCTCTTCTAGATCTGATTCAAGCCCTTTTCGTGCTTCCTTGTCTTTAGAAATTTCAGTTTCTAGAACCTTCACCTCCTTGTTTAATGAAGAAACAGCTTTCTTTTGTTCTTTTAAATCAAGAACCGCACTTTCAGCTTTTTCATGGGCTGAAACGAGTTCTTTCTCTAAACTACCACGTTTTTCCACAGCTTCAGCTAGTTCTTGACTCGTTGTTTGCAGTTCTTCATTTGCTTTTCTGAGAAGCTCCTTTACTGAATTTAGTTCTCCAGCTAAGATTTTAGCGCCTCGTTTGGCTTCATCGATATCAGTTTTTAGTGATTCTTGGGTTTCGATAAACTCACCCTGAATTTTGGAGACCTCTGCTTTTAGCTCTGAGCAGACATTTCTGGACTGTTCCAGCTGTTTCGCCAGGTCAGCAGCTTCATTTCTCGAGTTATCCAAACTTTCCTGTCTGATTCTGACATCCTCTTCAAGATTCTTCACTTTTCCCAATTCAACATTCAACTTCTCAGTTAAATTGTCCTTTTCGTTTGTCAAATCAAAAATCAAGGCTTTGTTTTTGTTAATATCATCAGAAGCAACCTTGAGTTGTTCCTCAAGATTATGAAGAACTTTCTCCTTTTCTTCTAGGAGCTTCTCATCCAAAGCTGCCTGCTTGACAGCAGACGACTTAAACTGATCGTATTCCTTCAAAAGGGCATTAAGCTTTTTGCTAGATTCATCCATCTCAGCCCGTGAAGAAGCCAAATCTGAATTCAAATTATTTAAATTCTGAATTTTCAATTCAAGCTCATTTTCTTTCTCCAAGATTGCATTTTTCAGCTGTTGGATCTCTAAATTCAAAGCTTTTAACTGATCCAGCGTCTGCTGATAATCAGAATTCAGTTGATTCAACTCTCTCTCTTTTCCAACAAGGGTAGAATTGACATTTTGCAGATTATCTTCCTTGTCCTTAATCTCTGAAGACAGTAAATTTATCTTTTCTTGCAATACTTCTATAGATTCTATCTTCTCCTTCAACAGTTCTTGCAGTTCCTTTTTCTCATCCCCAGCCTTATTAAGGCTAATTTCAAGACTCTCAATTTGAGTTCTTCGATCTTCAACTAACTTTTTTTGTTTTTGTAATTCATTTTCAAGGCTTGTTATTGTATTTTTTGCAACCTCCAATTGATTAACCAGAGACAGCTTCTCTTCATTTGCTTTTGTAACTGCTTTATTTCGAATTTCTTTCTCATTCGATAAATCGGACGCGAATTTTCTCTCAAGAGAATTGATTGCAGCATCTTTTTCCTTCAGTTTAGTGCCAAGCTGTGTGCACAAGATGATAACATTTAGTAGAAAACAAAATTAAATATAAAAAAGTTGATAAGTTGGTGATAGAAGCAATTGGGATCAAAGAGAACTTCATGCTTTTCATGGAGTTTAACTTGGTTTTATCAGCAAAAAATGAAACGTTTAACATTTTTTATTTAGGAAACAAATAAATAAGTAAATAAAAACATAAAAATATTGTTGACTGAAGAGAAATGCATCCTGTTAAGAATCCATTGTCTTCCAAGTCCATTCTCTCCTATATTTATTTATTTAAATTAATAATCTTTTAATTTTGAGACAATATTCTTGTCATGCATTTGAGGAGTGTTGCAAACTATAAAAAAGTACTTTTGTTTTTTTCTTTCCCAACACTTTCGGATTGTTTTTGGAAAACCAGCTTCAGCTAATTTTAAGCTCAAAGCTAGAAGCACTCGCAAGGACCAATTTTAGCTTCACCATCCAGCTTCTATTCTATTTTCAGAAATAAATGAAAGTTTGTTTAGTCTAAGAAAAGTGCTTTTCAACTTTTTTCCGAACACTCAACTGCTAAGAAAATAATTCTCCAACATAATATTCAAACTCTTACAGATTCAACGGTTGCATCCGAAGCATCTTTTTCCTGCTTTATTGATGCATAGAGAGGAGCAAGCACAGCCGACCCAAAAAACCCAAGTGCATTCAAAAGTGACAAAAATGGATTTCCCTGAAAAAATAAATATGCAATTTAAAACATTTGAAAAGTATAGAATTGTATACAAAATACAATAACTTAAGAACCACAAACCAGTACATATAAAACGCTTTCAATATAATATGCGGACCTCTGCTTTTTGGTTCTGATCAAGTGTGGCCAAATCAGTATTTTCTGAAACAAATAGAAAAGAGAATAGCAATAGTTATTGTACTTGCGAAATATATATGAAGGAAAAAATCCCGAAAGGAATACAAACCATAAAGAACTGAACAATACATATTCATGCATGTAAAATACAGAAATAGAGAGAAAAAGGTAGCCAAAATCAATAACTATCATGCATTGATAATATCTTCTTAGACGTGTATCGACTATAATAATATTAATTAGGGTCAATTACAAATGACCCCCCTGAGGTTTGAGCCATTTAAGAAAAACACCTGAAACCTTAAAAATTACGAAAAACACCCTGTGGTTTTCATTTTTGTAAATAAAAACACCCTCAAACTAACTGAAAATCACGGCTTAGGGTGTTTTTAGTAATTTTCTAGGTTTTGGGGTTTTTTCCAGAAAAAGGCCAAAGCTCAGGGTGTTTTTCGTAATCATTCCTATTAATTAATCATATTCTTATGGAATTCTGCTTGTGAATGAATTATGGACAAGTTTCATTCCCATTTCCTTCTGTAAAATATAATGTATTTATAAAATCATAATTTCCAAATGTTTTTTTGGCCCTTTCGCTGCTGATTAACCATATAACATGTAATACACTAGTAATATCATCCTGAAAAGACATTAGAGATTTGAAGCATTATTAGTAACAAATTACACAAGTCAATGACCTATACCAAGACTTTTCTCTTCAAAATATTGCAAATTATTCAAGAAACCTAATGTCAACAGATCACCACAAAATCATCCCCAAATTGTTTCAAAATCCACCTTCACATCTAACACATCTTCATAGACAAATTTACCATCATTACAAATGCAATCATGCATTACTAAGAAGCCGTATGAAAAGCTCAAGCAAACAAAAGCAATAGACTATAAGCATTAAGAAAAACCTGGACTATAACAAGAATGCCCGTTTCCTGATAATGTATGATATTACCACATTCAGTAACCATAGATGAGGCAAAAAATAAGAAAAAAGAGAAAACACATGAATAGGCTTCAACCAAACTACCATAATATAGTATAAAAGGCAGAACCCACAACGGAAAAAACAATGAATCTTGAAAATTACACAAAAAAACACACACTCACCTGCAGCAAGTGCTTCAAAAGTCCCTTCCCTCATGTTAAGAAGCGGAATTACAGCAAAACTCATTAAAAGAAACATTCTTCTTTTGCCAAAGCTTTCATCTTTTGGATTTTCTTGCTTCAGGCAAGCTATGGCAGCTTTCCTCTTTCTCAGAGATAGAACATTTCTTGGGGAAGAAAACACAAATGTGGGCTGCAAAAAACATGGAGACGCGGATGTGGAGAGAGAATGGCAGAGTGGCGAATGTAGACATGAAAAAGAGCTCATTTCTATTACAAATTTTCTGGATTTTTGAGTGATGAGCTAATGATTTTAATTTTCTCCCATAGCTCACTGCTCTTTGGGGGTTTTCAGTAGTTTAGTTTTCCTATCCTTTATTCTTTTCCGATCTTTTGGGATAGAGAAAGTGATACAGTAATTTGAATGAATGGCTAAATGACTAAAATACCCCTTTCAGAGTTTCGGCCTTTTTTCCCTTGAGTTTGGCCTAATAAATTGCACTTCATGCCAAAAATATTATGTCCCCCCACCCCCCCTTAGGAGTTAGACATTCTTTTATAGGCAAAAGTTTTGAAGGAAAGAAAAATTTCATGACTATAATTTTTTTACTACAACTCAAATTAATGAAGATTTTTTTGTAAGATTATCACTACCACTTACACAAGTATTCAAATATGTTTCGTATTATCTACGAAAGCCTGGATTCTTTTCTAAATGAATATTAAATAGAAAACCAAGGCAAAAATGCATTATTGATCCTATAACTTATAGTATTTGGCAATTTCAGTCCATTAACTTTAGTCTTTGTAGTTTTTAATCCACCAAAAGTCCAAAATTACCCCAATTTTTTTCATCCCTAGACATAGGATGGTAGTATAGTAAATTTATAAGAAATTAGAGGCATTTTTCAAAGTCTTGTCCGTACGATCAGATCGTGGGCTTTTTTTCCTTTGATTGCCATTTGCCAATCTATCCACAATCTGCGTTTGCTAAGCTGCCATGTCAGCAATATTTCTTGGTTTTCACTCATTCACCTGCAGAAGTAAGAAATGCTATTTTTGTTTTGAATTTTTCTTCCTACTTTTCAAATTCTAATTTTATATATTTATTTATTTTTGTTTTGTAGTCTCCTCTTAAAAACCAAGAACGCAATCAAATTTTTTAATTTCCCGCGGAATCCATTTTTCTTGAAACCTTTTAGCTCTCTGGAAATTTTATTTACAACTGCATACAAAAAAACGTAACATTTCTTGCTATATTATAGGGTTAATTAACTTGGACCAAAAGAATTTACTAAACTACAAGTCGTAACATTTGTTTTTTAGTTAAAATATTACGATTACACCCACAGAAATTTCACAAGTATAAAATAAAACTCAATTCTTAGGGTTTCATTAGGGTTATGTCAAAAGAAATTAACAGAATATTCGTAACGAAATCCTAAAAATTGGATATTTTTTATAATTATGAAAATTTTATAACATGTAAGTATAATATTTTAACTAAAAACATCATAATATGTAATTTAACTAATTTTCTTGGGATTAAATATAATTAACCGAAATAGCTGATGTACAAAGCCCAAACTGCAAAAAGAAAATATGTATTTGAGCCCACTTTATAAAGCCCAAGCAGTTGGATGCTCCATTTTTTGAACTTTTGAAAAATAAATTAAAAAAAATAATACGACGCCGTTGCCGGGGATCGAACCCGGGTCACCCGCGTGACAGGCGGGAATACTTACCACTATACTACAACGACTTGATGTTACAAACTGACATTTCAAATTATATCAAGGTTAAACATGCACGGATTTCCTCCAAAAGTGATATTACCAAGAACATATTATTAGTCTTTAATTTTATTGTTGATTAGCCTTCCTAAGGTTCTCAAACGAATAACGTGCACATTTCCAGGTAGAAAGGAGATTGGTGGTGTTGGAAGAACGGGAACAGGAAAGTCTACTTTGATCCAAGCTCCGTTTAGACTGAAGGACATTCGTGATTGATGAAGTAGATATTTCGAAGATTGGTTCACAAGATCTACGGTCCGGATTGAGTATCATTCCACAAGATCTGATTTTGTTTCAAGGGACTTTGAGGATGAATCATGATCCTCTAAGGAGGTGAGGAATCAAAAGGCTGTCTTTACACAAACTTGTTTCTCAAAATTACAAATACCCCCTTCTGTTCATTGAGATTTTGAAATCTAATTGAAACTGATTTTTTTTATTATCATCACAACAATTTGAAAAGTTTACTTAAATTTGAATTAATCAATATAAAATGGGTAACTTTGAAGTTACAGGGAGTAAGTGTAATTTTGATACAAGAGGGGATATTTTTGTAATTGACGTAGTTACAGGGGAAGGTGCTGTAATTATTGCTGATATTATAATGCAATTTTTTTCAGCAATTGGTCTTGGATGAAGCCACAGCTTCTGTAGACACGGCAACAGATAACTTAATTCAAAAGACAATAAGAGAAGAAACGAACGGATGGACAGATACCTCATATTTTCAGCAAATCTTGTCGACCTGACAAATATTGGAGTGGCAATGCCAATGTTAGACGAATCAAATTTTCAAAATGGCATATCTAATTTGATAGATCAAGGAAAATGGAGCTAGACATTTAATCTGTGAAGATAAAATTGAAATCTTGCTTATAAACAGTATACATAGTATCACCAACAAACTCAGAGAAGCATACAGTAAAAGTAAAAGTATAAACCAATGAAATTGGGAAACAAAACTAAAAGCATCTACATAGAGACCAACTGCGATCATTACAGATTATAGGTTGGCCATTAACATATTTGTAGCAATATCAGGAAGATTAATATTCACATAGAAAAGCGTTTATACATCATTAAATAGGGCCAGGTTCGAAATACAATATGCTCTTCATGTTTCCTTCTAGAGATTTTTGCAGTGCAAGCCAGAAGAATCTGATCATCCAGCATCAGAGGAGAAAGCAAGAAAATGAACACAACTGCCAAAAATATTGCATTCTGATCAGCTGTCATTGTTGCGAGGTGTGGCACAAAAAACGGATTATAATTAATGAAACCTGGTCATTAGATGGTTTGATTCTGCTACAGCAGCTCCGTTACCTCAATCGATCTGCCAAGAAGAAAGCATGAAAAACCAATTATAAAAAAGATCATAAAGCATAAAGTATAAAAGACAGTAACATTAAAAGCATACGGAGATAAATTGTAATCACCAATTCCGGAAATAACATGAACTTGAAGGTCATCATTTCCTTGGTCCCGTTGTTCTTCTTGAATTCTCAATGCTGATGAGTCCGCACCTGGAGTGCTCCAA
The DNA here is from genome assembly GCA_958496215.1 of Verbena officinalis. Classification (NCBI taxonomy): domain Eukaryota; kingdom Viridiplantae; phylum Streptophyta; class Magnoliopsida; order Lamiales; family Verbenaceae; genus Verbena; species Verbena officinalis. Next base: position 9,296,976 of record OY292385.1, read on the forward strand.
ATCGACCGAATCAATTGAAGAGTTGGAATATCTCCAATTCCTTGAGGGATCTCCTCTAGTTTCTTACAGTATCGGATATGAAGTTGCTCAAGCCGAGGGAAGTGGGTATTTTCTGCTCCCCAGAATTTAAGATCCAACCCTTGCAGTAGCAGGAATTTCAGTTTGGGGAATTCTCCTTCTATAGTATTCCACTCATCTCCGACAAATGCACCACTTCTTAGTTTGAGTACTTGTAAATTGGGCAAAGAGCCCACTATTGCCATGTCTTCCCAAGGTAGTTCAACAGCAGATAGAGTCAACTTTATTAGCGTCGAGGGAAAGACAAAGTTCTCAGGTAAGGGTGTTGCAATTCTCCTCTGTTGATCATCAAAACAGATTCCCAGTTTCTCAAGTTGGTGTAGATGGAACAGATTGTTGAGACCAAACTCCTCCCAGTATTTATAGCGCTCATCATCACGGTAAACAACTTTCAATGTCTTAAGGTTTGGAATCATTTTAATGGAATCACTAGTGAATTGGAAATTTCCTATTCTTTTTGATGTTTGTAGGCTACTTACGAACCTACAAACATAAGGAAATAGGGACAAACTTGCTTCCCGAGCAATAACATGCCTTAGTTGTGGCATCTTCCAAATTGCAGGTGGTAATGATATCACCCTATTGAGAATCAATGTTTGGAGATTCGAAAGTCTGAATATAAATGGATGAATATCCCCGGATACTTTGAGTGCAAGGTACCTTATATGTAACAATTCAAAAATTGCATTAGGGATTGAGGGGTGGGAAATGGTTGTTCCATCCAATATTCTCAACAGCTTACAGCCAGATGCAACTAATAAACATTGATCGTCATCCTGATAATTGGCATTAATAATAACAGAACGAACATGTGAGGCATGTTCTGTTATATATTTGCGAAATGAGAAATATGCAGCCGGCGTTGGAAAAAAGAGACGGCGTGCATTCCCTATGGGTTTTGGATGAAAATCATGTCGTTCTTGAACGCAAAGGAGAAGATTTTCACAATGAGCTATTTGTGAACATAAGTCTCTCATAACATCATGAGTGCTGCAATATCTGAATTTTCCATTTGATGTCTTCTTAGTGACTAAAACAAGATTTCTGTTGACGAGATCTTTGAAATACTCTTCTCCGACTTCCTCCATGCTTTTAGATTCAGTCGGTTTGAGAAATCCTTCTGCAACCCATAACCGGATGAGTTTAGAAACTTCAATCGTCTTATGTCCTAGAAAACCTCCCAAATAAAGAAAACATGGTTTGAGATGATGAGGCAAGTGGTTATAGCTCAAAGATAGTATCTTTGACACATGTTCATCATTTTTATGAATAGCTGCCGAACTTACATTTCTTGCTATCTCTACCCAGTCATTTCGTGCCTTATTGACATTTAAGAGGACTCCTGCAATCCCCACAATTGCAAGTGGAAGTCCTCGACAATTTTTTGCAATCAACTTTCCGATAACCTCCAATTCTTCTGGGCAATGTTCTTGGGCAAATACCTTTTGCTGAAGTAGGTTCCAACTCTGGTCCTCATTTAGGAATTGCATCTGATGAACAAATGCACATCTCGCAATATAATTAGCCACATCAGACAGTCTAGTAGTTATGATTATGCGGCTTGCGTTTGATTTATCCGGAAATATCCTTTTAATACCATCCCATTCCTTTATATCCCATATATCATCTATTATGTTGAGATACCTCCTTCCCACCAAGTATTTGTATATACGATCTGCTAATACCCCTTCACATGATCCACTCAGTCCGGTGTTCGTATTCATGGAATCTGCAATATCTTGAAGAACTTTTGGGATATGATAATATTGAGATATACTAACCCAAGCACGACAATCAAAACGATCATATACAAGTTTATCATCAAAAATATTTGCAGCCAAGGTAGTCTTGCCGATAACCCCGATACCGACAATTGAAATGACCTCACGTTTGGATGATTCTCCACAGAGCTGGTCTTTTATTTTTGTCTGCTGCTCCTCAATCCCACCATGGTATTTCTACCATGAGCTGAGTGACTTTCTTTGATCCTCATTATCTCACCCAGAATGGAATCAATTTCTTCCTTCACCCTCTCCAACTCTTGATATTCCTTCCCCAAAATATTATGGAGAGGTACGGAAGCAGAAACCAAGTTCTTAAAGCCAAGAATCTTGTTTTTTCCATGAATCTGAGTCGAAAAGTAGTTGAAAGATGAGATTCGATGATGTCCTGCACTTTATAAGCAGCATTTCTGATTCGTCTTTGCAGAACATCAACTGATTTTTCTTGATGATTTTTTGGTGAAAAATCATCAAATGATTTTTGCAAAAGGTTGAACTTTTCGTAGAGAGTTGCAATTTGTTGTTTGTCAAGAAGAAAGTTTGGATGTCGCTCATGATGGGTTATGTCGTTGAGTAATTGAACAAGTGGAACAAGGGCAGCGTAATAAGCCATGGCTGATCGATCTCCTTCAAAACACACACAGGAAAAGAACTGAGAAGTGCTAAGATGGAATCACAGAGAAGATGTTTACAGTTTTGTTTCAAAACCAGAGAAGTTGTACTCTGCTCTGGACCATAGTTTTCGCAAGCGCCAACTTGTTGGCCGCCAGACAAAACATCAATTCAAACTTGGCTGGCAACTAAAATAACTGAATGAAATATTAAATATAAAAAATGAAAAATTGCCTACTTGAGTTGATTTGTGACTTTATTTTTTGATATATTTGAGGATATCATCTTGAATTCTACTACATTTTGGGGTATAATTTTTATGCAGCAGAGATATTTGAAAATAATTTTTTGATTTGTTTAATTACTCAATTGATTTTATTTATTTTTAAATATTAAATATTACTAAAAAACTTGAGAGTTTTTAAATAATAGGATTAATTAGATCTTTATTTTCTTAATAAACATTTAAAATCAATCCTAATATTTAATTACCTCTAATTCTTTTCGTAATGTTTTATATTTAAAATTAAAAAAGAAAAAGAAAAACATTGATCATTGCCAAAGAAGATCTGACCATTGATATCTATGAAGAAACCTAATATGGATATTCAAATCAGAGCTCCCTCATCAGAATACGAAGATTTAAGGACAAGGCTGCAATTCCAGTTCTTGTAATTAACAAGTATCAAATAAAAGAGAGGTTAAGAATGGGAACAGAGTTCAGCCATCTCTTGCTTAAACTAAAAGACAGAAGAATTTGATCATCCAGTATTAGAGCAGAAAGCAAGAAGAACTGCAAAATATAATGCATTTTGATCAGCTGTAACAAACAACATCTCTGCTACAGCAGCTCCGTTGCCTCAATCGATCTGCCAAAAAGAAAGCATGAAAAACCAATTATAGAAAGGATCATGAATTTAGAAGGCTTACAACACCCTGAGATAGAAACTGTAGATCGGACGGAAGAGACCTAAAACAAGATGCCTGAGAAAATGGAAGAAGTTTAAGCAGAGACCCAGCAAAGAAAATATGAAATCCTAAACTCTCAGACGTTTATGGTGCTTCTGTTTGGGTTGGTGAGAATAAATGAGAGGGTAAAGTTGGTGTTTCCATGGCAACATATTCTTTGCCTCACTTATTCCAGTTTAATCACTTCACAGGGGGAAGGTGCCATCCAAATGACAGGCTAATCGGTGAACAAGAGGTTATTTTGAACGAAACAGTGATCTCTGGCCCGAAATTTTTAGTCTCACGTTTCGAACAGAATATTAACTCACCATTGCATGCTTGACGCTTCGAGATAGAGCATTCATTACCACTATTAATTCCAGCACAAACAATAGCTTCCACCTACAAATAATCACAAGTTACTCTATCACATACACTATGTTAAAGTATATTTCTATATGCATAGTTTGCTATGAAGCAGCTAAAATAATGATACATGCCCTCGTGAGCATGAATGATATTTAAAAGTTTCAGGGTGTTTTGAGAAAAAAGATCTAACCTCAGGGGGTTTTCTGTAAATATCCAATTAAGTTACTTTCTTAGCTCGACTTCAGCTTTCCTCTGCATTCCACTCATCTTCCTCTGAATTTCATTCATCGTCTTCTTCAGATGAACTTGAAGGAGAACAGGAAAATCATAAATCATTACTGCAACAGAGATGAAAGAAAAACAAAAAGTAGTACTACTACATCCCATATGATCATATTACAAAAACATTAATCGTGGAGCGGGTGGCATAACAACTAATATATATTTAAATTATTTAATAATAATATTAAAACCGTATAACATGGGCGAAAGATAGTGAACAAAGATATTTTAGTGAGCTTGGGTGGCTAAACAGATTGACACTTATTTTGGCTGCAGATGCAATAGATCAGCACATGGATATTTGGATTGTGGATGACATTATGAGAACATAGTTATGTGGACCTAAAATTCTAAATAGTCGATAGAGAAATACAATTTTCCAAAAATTGGCTCTTCTCTTTGTGGAGAGTGATGAAAATGAAATTATGCTAATAATTTGGAAACACGAAAAGAACATTAAATCATATATAGGCAAAGTGAACTTACTAGAAACGAACTTCAAGATCTTCGTTCCCTTGGTCTCTTTGTTCTTCTTGAATTTTAAATGCTGATGATCTCAAATTGCTCTCAGATTTCACCTCAATCAATTGAAGAGTTGAAATATCTCCGATTTCAGGAGGGATCTCCTTTAATTCATCACATTCTATGATATGGAGTTGCTCAAGGCAAGGGAAGTGGGTATTCTCTACCCTCCAGTACTTGAGATAATCTAATCCCAACATAAGCAGGAATTTTAGCTTGAGGAATTCTCCTTCTATGGGCTCCCACTCTTCTCCCACAAAAGCATTCAATCTTAGTTTGAGTATTTGTAAATTGGGCAATGAACCCACAATCGTCATGTCTTTCCAAGGAAGTTGGCAACGATTTAGAGACAACTTTATTAGAGTCGATGGAAAGGCAAAGTTCGGAGGTAAGGATGTTACAATAGATGTGAGTGCTCCATAAAATATGATAAGTAGTGACTCAATTTGGTGCAGATGGACGAGATTGTTGAGGCCAAATTCCTCCCAGATTTCATATGCCTCATCCTTAAGACATTTAACTGTCAATTTCTTAAGGCTTGGCATCATTTCAATAGTATCACGAGTGAATCTGAAATCTATAACTCGCCAGAGTGTTTGCAGGCTTCCAAGGAGAGGAACTCCATCAATGATCCTAATTTCGCCATAAGGAATTGGGGGCAATGTTACTCCCCATTTTGACATAACATGCCTTAGCTGTGGCATCTTCCAAATATCAGATGGTAATGATACATATACACCAACAATTAATGTTTGAAGATTCTGAAGCTTGAATATAGATGGAGGAATGGGGATGTTTCCTTTTCCTTTCCCTAGTGTAAGGTACCTTAAATGTAATAGTTTTAGAACTTTATTTGGAAATGAGAGATTGAACATGCTTTCTGCATCCAATACTCTCAATAGTTTGCAGCAAGATGCAACTGATACTGGGTGATCCTGAAGCGGGTGATCCTGAAGCAACAAATCATTGAGAGGAGAAATAATAGAACGAACATGTGAGGCATGTTTCTTTATGTATTCGAGAATTAAGGAATATTCATCCCAAGTTTGGATATAGACACGATGTACATTCCTTGATGGATCTCGATGAAAATCAACTTTTCGTTGCAAGCAAAGAAGAAAATTTTCATAACGAGCTCTTTGAATGCACAAGTCTCTCAAAAGATCATGAATGATGCAACTTTTAAATTTTCCACTGGGATTCTTTCTGGTGAATAAAACAAGATTTCTATTGACAAGCTCTTTGAAATACTCTTCTCCCACTTCTTCTAAGCTTCTAGATTCAATCGGTTTTAGAAACCCCTCAGAAACCCATAACCTGATGAGTTTAGATAATGGAATCTCATGATCTTCCGGAAAGCTTCCCAAATATAAGAAACATGGTTTCAGATGATGAGGCAAATGCTTATAACTCAAAGATAGTATATTTAACAAGTGTTCATCATTTTGATCAATAACAGTTGAACTTACATTTCTTGCAATCTCTTCCCAATAATGTGGTGCTTTTTTTATATTTGAGAGGATTCCTGCAATCACCACAATTGCAAGTGGAAGTCCTCGACAATTAATTGCAATTAACTTTCCGGTAACCTCCAATTCTTTGGGCCAATGTTCTTCAGCAAACACGTTTTGTCGAAGTAGCGTCCAACTTTGATCCTCACTTAAAAATTGCATTTGATTGATAAATTTTGAACTGCTAGCATGAACAGCCACATCAGACAATCTAGTAGTTATCATTATCCGGCTTCCGTCTGAGTTATCTGGAAATATCATTCGAATATCAGCCCAGACTTTTGTATCCCATATATCATCCATTATGATGAAATACCTTCTTCCAAACAAATGCTTGTATATAGCATCTTTTAGTACCTCCGCTCCAACTTTTTTTTCTGGAATTACCTCCTCTAATTCCTTTATGACTATATTGAATGAGTTTACAATAACTAGAAGAATATTTTGCAGATGATAATCTTGAGATACAGTTACCCAAGCATAGCAATCAAAGTGATCCTTTACAAGTTTATCATCAAAAATATTCCTAGCTAAAGTAGTCTTACCGAGACCCCCCATACCGACAATTGAAATGACTTCAAGTTTGGATGATTCTCCACAAAGCTGGCCTTTTATTGTTGTCATGAAGTGTTTATCAACATCCACCATGAAATTTCTGCCACGAGGTGCTTGTACTTTTGATGCTTCTGCAGAAATTGAAGGGTTTAGCTGCAAAACTTCTTCTTGAGTTGGGCAGCTTTCTTTGACCCTCGTGAGTTCTTCCACAATGGAATCAACTTCTGTGTGCACCTTCTCGAAGTACTCTTGATAATATTCCTTCTCTGAAATATTTTCAAGCATAGGCCCCTTCAATCTTTGAGGTTGAAGTTTCCTGTATGCTCTTTTGAGAGCATAAATAGAGGGCTGAAAAATCCCCTTAACTCCACGAGGTTTGTCTTTAGGAAGAATCTGATATGAAATATGAGATTCAATGATATCCTGTACATGGTATGCTGCATTTGTGATTCGCCTTTGCAGAATATCATTTGATTTTTCTTGGTAATCTTTTGGTGAATAATCGTCCAGTAATTCTTGCAAAAGGTTGAACTTTTCGTAGAGAGAAACATGAATTTGTTGCTTGTCAATAATGGAGTTAAGAAATGGATAATCAGGACGAGTTATATCCTTGAGTAATTGAACAAGAGAAACAACAGCAGCATAATAAGCCATAGCTTATCGATCTCCTTCAACACACAGATCTGAAGAAAATTACAAGGTTACTGATTAGTATTTGAAATTGCTCTTAGTTTATTGAACCGAAAGCCAAATAAACTGTACTTTAATTAAACCAGAAAAAGTACAACAAATTTTCTGTGTTCTGATGTTCTCATTAATTCATACAGAGTTCTTCCTCAAAGATCAGCTAGAGAGAGAATCAAATTCTATCCTAAAATAATCACAAGAAACAGAATATTATCTACCAAAATATATACAATCTACAATAATTCACAATAATAATACTGTTGTCTTACCTAAATATGCAGAGAGAAGATTCAGAGTAAAGCAGATAAACCAACACCAGAGCAATAAGTGAATGAAAATTTGGCAATTTGATTTAGTGGACCTTAATTATTTTGAAAACCCACTTGTCCGTTGCTATCTTCTGGGTCAAAAACAGAATTGACATAAAAATTTAGGGGGCATACTAATTAATTTAAATAAGTGTATTCTAATAATATATCAATTATGAATTGTTGAATTTACTTAATTATCCTAGAGCATTATTTTAGCATATGGGTATTTTAGATATATCAAAAAAAATTAAGAATCATCACATTTTTATAATAGTATAAATTTGTAAATAAATTGTGAATTTTTTTCGATAAATAAATACAATAAAGTTGGGAATTTTATATGATCGGAAAATTAAAATATTGTGAAAAAAAATTGCTATTTGGGAAAAAAAGATTGCTTTCATTGGGAACTCAAGACCTCCCGCTTACAAAACGGGTACTCTAACCACCTGAGGGGAGCTATGAAAGCAGCAGCATTTGTAGATTTGTTGAACCATAGCAAATAAGTTGCTCCTCAAACTATGAATGTTTTGTACATTTTGTCATATTCTTTTTCTTTCCAAATTGTCATATCAATTTTACGATTTGTTCCACTTTACCTTCAGTGACTTTCTACTTTCTAACCAGAATCTCCAAATTTAATCACGGGAGAGAGATTATCCCATTATTAAGGGCTTTTGCCATCAATTTAAATGTAGTGGTATAAAGACATCCTTCTAACTTGTAGATGATTTTTATATAGATAAATGAAAATTTTAATAAGACAACGAATAAAAGTATTTCTTAACATTCTTTCCAAACCAAACAATTCACTATTCTTTTCTTTCTTCCGAAAACTCCCCACTTTCACCTTTTTTCCAATTTTCAACTTTCATCTTAACTTTTTGAAAATAGTAAATTATGCAAAAAGACCCCCAAGCCAAACTCCAACTCAATTTCTAGCTAGGTGATTTTGGAGAACTCAGGACTTAGTTGAAATGAAGTCAAACTCCTACAAATTTAATCGACATGTGGGACAAAATTCTCAAGCTTGGACTAACATTCAATATCTAGATTACAGTTGCCGAGTTGGTCGGACTCCGTGAAGGTCTCCTGATTGCCACGTGTTGAGGTAGAAATTGACTCAGAAGTTGTTTTGAAGTTAGTGAAAGAGTCAGATATTAGCTCGCACCCTCTTGGTAACATTATTAGGGATTGCCGTAATATGTTAAGACTTCTTTGGAAAATCGTGTTCATACATGTGCATCGCGAGAGAAATAAATGTACCGACATCTTGGCGAAGACGGAACAAAGATTGCATGCCTCTTATATATGCTGGAAATACCCGCCAAAAGAAGTTTTAGATTGTTTTTTAGCTGAGAAATTTAGACTATACTAGTCCTTTTGTACTCTTTTGCTGACGAAAAAAAAAAAAAGAAAAAATCTAGTCAAATTACAACTATATTAATCTGATACACATGTCACTCTACTAAAATTTCATAAGTAAATCCAAGAACAATTATAGAAGTTAGTCTCTTAATTGCTTCCCTATCTTGCATTGCATCTGATCAGCAAGGTCAATTACCTTGAACCTTCAAAATGAAATTGGCTAGCTCCTCAGTTCACTTCCAACACTAACTATAGCATCCAATAATTTCCATCATTCTTGAAACATCAAGCCATGTCCCCTCAGTCCCCTGTAGAAAAATTACCAAATTGAAATTTCTGTTTAGTAGAGTAATTCAAAATTTCAAAATCATCAGATTTGAAAACGTATGAAATCTTCTGTGATTTCACAGCTCCAACCAGGAAACCATAATCATCCTATTGCAGAAATAACAGCAAATTCAGATATGATGCATTTGACTCTTTTGTGAATACCCAATGAAATTCATTAATAACATATATATAATTTTGGGATAATAACGAAAAAAAAAACCCATTATTTTTCTGAACCTGAAATCTAAAAACATTATAAAAACTTCCCTGGTCAGCTGAAACCTTACAAATACTCCTTTTGAAAAATAAATATGTACACAAATACCCATAATAGGGCAAGTGTAAGGTTACAAGATTTAGAGTGATTTTCCTAAACAGCGTAAGCGTCACGAGGATTCATAGTTTGTGCAGGCAAACATTTGTCGGAGAGTTGTAAAACGGAATACCCTACGACAGTCAAATGACTATACCTTTGGTTGCTTGCTGTCAGGAGTGACGGTAGCTGCGGACACTCCTGAAGATAGTGTGAAGGGTACTCAGATTTACAAAACTACGAATAATTGGCATATATAATAAAGTGAGTCAATGAAACAGGGCAGCTGATCATAACTTAAAGATTGACAAAGAAGATGAAATTTGGTGTGGGATTAGCAGAAAGAGAACATGGTGGCAGAAGGCGGAGTAAGCTGTGTTGTGTAGGTTTATTTGAGTTCTGGAGATTGTACAAATTTAAAGGGGTCGGGAGAGAAATGAGAGGAAAGAAAAGAAAGAGATTTGTTCTATATGAACACCAAGCGGAATGACTTATATATAGAGGTAAAATAGTATATTAATATACTTTTTGAAAGTGACAAGTAATAACAAGATTGTTTTAGTGTGACGAGTAACGTCGTTTGCCTAGAGGCCACATGTTTTTGAAACTGAACATGCATCATAAATACAAATTCGGAAAATAGGAACATGATAGAATAAAGTAAAACCAAACCCTTCTTCTCAAAAAAGAAAACAGAATTATATACCCACGGATAGTATAGAAGCTATCACTATCCAACAGATTTTTTCCTGATTTTTTTTTCTTAATTTTTCTGCAGAGAAAAGTAAAAAAGAAATCGGACCAGAATCTACATAGTTTGAATTTCCTTTAATTTATTCATTTATTTTCTGCAGAAAAAGAATGTCACCAGTCTTCATTATTTAATCACTTTCTAATTATTATGTATACCTTGATCACCTTCTTACTTCTCACATGTACGAAAAGCTTAGATAGACTAAATTTAATTACCAACACCACAAACCAAGCTACATAACAACATCAAGCTTCACAAAAATACTTCAATTCAAAATTACCACCACAATCTTCTTAAACAAGAATTATAGTAAACCCTGCTGAGACAAAATTCAACTTGGTTCGAAAACGCCATTTAAATAAAAGGGGCGAAGCGAAGCGTAGTCTTTCTTAGCAGACAAGACCGAATAAACAAGGGAGGAGGAATCGATAGTCACCAGGCTATTTCTTACAAACCCTTCTTCTCAAAAAAGAAAATATGAACCTATTAATGATTTCGTACTCCGCCACCTGCTGAAATACACTTGAGACAACATTTCCCATCGTAAAAAAAGTCGCAAAATTCAGGTTTGGCTATATAGTCATACAAATCGTAAGCAGGCATCAAAAATAACTTATGCGGAAGTTGGGGCAGTCTCGGTTTTGTCGGTCTCCATAGGCTCGGCATCAGCTGGTGGGGCGTCGTTTGGAGTGTCGCTTGCATTGGGGCTCGAGTTAGATTTGTTTTCTGCTTCGCCTGACTGGGGAGGTGCTGGTGACGGTGGTGCCTCGGGAGTGGTTGGTTTAGCCGCCGGTTTTGGTTTCATCATTATTGGTCGTGCAAGCCTGTCAAATCAAATATGTAAATTAAACTGATACATTCCAGAAGAATAAATAAAAAATGGGGCAAATTATATTTATTAATCTTGAGGTTTGAAAAAATTATAAAAAAACTCCTTCAATTTTTATTTATTAAAGACATTTTTTATGTTTGTAAAAGAAATTATTCCATTACGGTCCAGACTTGATCCTGTTTAAAAAAATGATTTTCCAAAAGTGCTCTCCAGGAAGCGGGAACCATATTTTAGAATTTTTCTGACCCCAATATTCATTCAGGGACTATTCCATAATTTCGTAGAAGTGCCAGGCTAGTTTTGTTAGTTGTTACTAGATAAAACCTAAAGGGAAAACGTTGGGAGCAATTAGGCCTTTTGCCACTTTCTTTAAAGTCTTAAACCCAAATTGAAGTTTCAAGGGGTCCTTTGTAATAAATGAAAACTGAGGGAGTTTTTGTGCAATTCCGCCAAACTTCAGAGTTAGTAAATAATAATTTGCCCTCAAAAAAATCTAATGTATAAATATTGTGTGGGAAGTTATGTAGTGGTTTACAATACCTATCAAGGGCTTCAGCCTTTTTCCTCACGTCAGCAGACAAGAGGACAGGTGTTGCGTGTTTAGGAAGGGAATCCTGTTGCTGCTTTTTCTCCCTTAGCCATGCTTCAGCTTCGACGCATTCAGTCACGACCTGAACAGTCAAGACATAAATTGAATCACAAATCAATATGATCAAACTAGCAACCGGGCAAATCGTACAAAATAAAGAAATTAACTGCAAATTTGGGTTTTGATAGTATCATTTATTATAAATACGTACTAAATATTTTCAGTATTATTTCTAAATGATTAAAAATTAAATATATAGAAGATTAGAGATTTTTGAAAAGTGGGAGATGAGGGAGGAGAGAGATTGAATAAGTAAATATCAAAAACATCGGAGATGAGAGGAGAAAAGAGAGGAGTAAATTTACATTTAAAGGCAGTGTTTGCAAACTTTAAAAAAAAAAAAAAAAAATTTCAGCACTTTGGGAGTGTTTGCTAGACCAGAGTATGCTTATTTTAAACAGAAATAAGACAGAAGCATCTTAGGACATGCTTTTAGCTTCAGCTTTTATGTTATTTTTGTAAATAAGTGAAAAGTCTCTTGAGTGTAGAAAAAGGTGCTTCTCAAACTTTTTCTTTTTTCAATCACTAGAATCCTTTTCCTTTTTTTTTTTTTTTTACTTTTCACATTTTTTTTCCAACACTCCACACTTGTAAACACAAACCTTTTGTTTCTCTGCTAAATCAATGTGATCAAATTTCGGATCGGTCGACAAAGCTGCTTCTCTATAACTGTTAATGCAATAAACAAGTTGATCGATCACAGGTCCCCTCTCCGTATGCTCCTTGTAGCGTTGCTCTATAGGATCACCTTGCTGCAGGATTTAGAATAAAGATTTAAAAATATCTCTTCCAGACACAAAAAAAGACGAATTAAAAGAAAATAAACTTCAGCATTCTTACCTTCTTGAGCTCCTCCAGCTTAGCAATATATACACCTTTTGTTTCATCCTCTCCATCCTCGTACAACCAGTCTTCTACTTCCTGGAGTCTTGCAATAAACTGCTCTCTCTCTGACTCAAGAACGAATTGCTGATACTTGTCATGAAGCTGCAGAAATAAAATAACGTTGGTGATAAAATTTAAAGTGTCCTAAAAGGGCCAACTATATACTACATACCTTGTTCCTCATGTCATAGACATAAGATTCAACAGCATTCTTTTTGTCTTTGGTTTCTTCCATAACGCGGTCCTGCAAAGCCATCTCAAATTCCTTCTCAACAGCCTTTTGCACATCAGCAGCAGGAAGTCCTCCATAGACGATCTCAGATACCGGCACACTGATTTTCTTAACCTTTTTCTTAGGAGCCTCTGCCTGATGAGCACAAAACAACAAAAAAAACTCAGGCAAATAACCACCTAAACAAGAAAGAAAGAAAGAAAACAAAGAAAATCAACAAGGAGACTTAGTTTACAGAATATGTGGTGAATAAAATAAAACCGCTGAGATAGATGAGGATTTTATAGTTTGTTTTACATCGGGGGAACAAGGAGAGTCAGAGAGAGTAGAATTGTATCCATCCAAAAAAGTGAAACACATGGACAAAGATTTGGGAATGTAGATCTCACCAACAGTACTAGGAAAAAACCCAAAGAAGGAAAAGAAAGAAATTGTTGCCCTAAAGAATTAGCAGTTGCCCTCATAGAACCAGAAGTCCACAGTAATCAATAAAAGAGAGAGAGAGAGAGAGCTATAAATATGTAGGCTTTTAAGTTTACCTTGGCATCGGTTTCCATCTGAACAGGCTTATCTCCTGACTCTGGTACACCATTTTCAGCTCCAGCTCCCTCAGTCTTAGCATCTTGCATATTCACATCATTTTCTGTTGTGGTTGTGGGGGCAGGGGCAGGGTCAGCTGGAATTTCATCAGTTTCCATCTTGGTTGATTCCTTTGCAGGCTCTTTTACAACTGGAACTTCCGTTTCCTCCTCCAGGAGCTGCCCCAGGATAAAAACCGTCAAAATCCAAGTAATTCATGAAACAGCAGTAAAATAAAACGACGTATCAAATAATAAAATATTTTCCTCTCATTAAAAATTATCCATATTAATTGCAATCCAGCATTCTTGTGAAGGCAAGAAATATAAGAATCACCACTATATCTGTGGAAGTATAGAACATAAATCGAGCTCATAGAGTAAGATGATCTAATAATGCTGCATTCGTGTTGGCTATAATTGTTCATATCTTCGTAGACTATTAGTAACTAAAAAAATTGACAGCAACACATTAAGAAATGATGGAAGCACTTTATCATGAGAACTCACCACTGCTGATTCAACCGAAACGATACCATGAAGATTCAAGCGTACTTTCACTTTTAGTTTTGCCTTCTCACCACTCTTTGTGGACTGGAAAGGACCAATCTGCATTCAACATAATAAAAAAATAAAGTAAGGCAACAAATGTTACATTAGGAGATGGCTACAGATAGCTTGAATTCATATATTAAAGTAAGGCTGCATAGAAAACTACCGTGTAAGAGCTTATCTTTGCTGGTGCCTGCAACTCACTGACATCAGCATAGTGTACATCTAATGAGAAGGTACCAGATCTGTAGAAAGTCAATGCCTTTACACTGGGTATGGGATTACCCTTCGGGAATACAACAGTGCTCTGCTGATTATCTCCATTTTGAGTGTCCGAGCCAGAAGCTTTCCATGACAAAGCAATTGGGAAAGGAAAGTTCTCGTTAACCTGTACAAAACATAGCATGTTTCACTTTCCATTCACTACCCCAATTTACATCTTGCAAAAATTTATGAGCTAGAAATTAATCAACATGAAATGCATGTTTAAGAATAGTTACCTGGAATTCCCTAACTTTGAATGTGGGACTAAGAATAGCACATTGTAGAGCACAACCTTTGGCAACACATTCACTTGCATTCATTGTCCGTTTAGGCTCCTTGCCAAAAAACTCAGTCAAGATCTTCACAACAGCTGGAACTCGAGAGCCTGAACCCACAATCTCAACAGAGTGTATATCCTCAACAGTAAGCCCTGCTTCTACAAGAGCCTTCTCCAATGGCTTTTTCACACGTTCCAAAATCGGTATGCTAATTTCCTCGAACTCCTCTCTCTTAATGAAACTTCTTACATCCTTATCGTCCATCAAACACTCAATGTTCAGAGGTGATTCAGCGTTAGCACTGAGAATCTTCTTTAATTTTTCAACACCAGCACGAAGCCTTAGGCAAGCCCTGGCATTCTGGTAGACATCAATCCTATACTCATCCTTGAATTTTGCAGCAAAATGCTGGAAGAGTACTTCATCAAAATCCCTACCACCAAGGTTCCGATCAAAAGCATGAGCCAACATCTTCAGTTGACCTTTCTTGAATGCACAAATACAAACTTGCAAGCTTGAATGCCCAATATCAACAAAAGCAATGTTCAAGGGCTCATTTTCAGGCAAGTCGGTCTTATAGATACCATATGCTAGAGCAGTCGCAGTGGTCTCATGAATAAGACGAAGAGGATGTAAGCCAGCAATTGTAGCAGCGTCAATAACAGCTCTCCTCTGAAGGTCTGTGAAATAAATAGGTACTCCAATACAGCAGTCTACGACTGCAGAATTCAAATTCTTTTCGGCAATAATTTTCAAATCCGAAAACACCATCCCCAATACCTGAGTGGGTGTAAATGTTTTAGTTTCTCCCAAATATCTAGCATGTATGAGAGGATACCCATCGGGCCCTTCAGTCACCGAGTACGGCAGAGATTTGAGATCTCGCTGCAACTCAGGATCTGAAAACTGACGCCCGATTAGCCTCTTTATCTGAGAAATTGTATTTTTCGGATTCATCAGACTTGATGCAGCTCCTGCTGTCCCAATGAACCGCTGTTTGTCACCGAAGCACACAAGAGCAGGAGTTTCTCGCTTTGACTCATCATTAAGAACAATATCGATACCTCTCTGCCTTGCAACAGCAACAACGCCGGTCTCATTCCCAAAATCAAAACCAACCACACTCATGTTTGTAATAGTTCAATTTGCGGCAAAGACACTCGACTGCAACAAAGTAAATTACAACCTGAAGCATAAAAACATCTTCCTTATTGTCACACTTAAACAACAGGGAGAAATGTACAACAATGTGAACCACTTATACTTCCTTTGTGATGATTCCAATCAGAAAACAACAAAATTGTATCATACTAAGTATATAAAACATTAGATAGGGGGCGAGGGTTAGATATGAATAAATCAATACCACTATCAAAAGCTTTCCTTGACAAATTCCTATTCAAGCCCTAATCCAACACCAGAATTCTATTCATGCACAGCGATTGGAGGCATATTATCCTCAAAGACACGAATATTTACTCAATTTACTCTATCAGAAGATCGAATTCAGTGAACAAATACACCCATATATAAGCACACAAATATATAGTTCACACCGTAGTATATTCTGAATCAGATAAAAATAACACTGTAATGACAAATTATGAAAACAACATTAACGTTGTAAATTTTAGTGCGTCTAGTTTTAGTTTACTGAAATTTACAAAGTGAATCACGCTAAACTAGCAACAATCTTTAGAATTTCGCACCGCATAAGAACCAAAGACAATAAACACGAGCATCTAATACTCGAAAGTGACCGCCAATTCCTTCTAAGGAAAAGCCAAATCTGGCTAGATCAAACAAACTAACGAAGGATAACACATTCCAGATATCCGGAAAAACAAGAAATCCAACAAAACTACAGATGCTATACCGAGAAACTGCAGAATCTAACCAAACATCACCAACCGATTAGATCTGAAACCAATACTAAAACGATACTAGATTTACAGATTCGAGACTGACAGTACCTGAGAATAGATCGAGCCGGCCGCCGTCGGGGATTTGCAGGAGTTTATGCTCCGAAAAGACGGAGTCTAAAGAGGCAGCTCAACTCTTCAGTTTCGTACGCGTAAATTGGGTTGGAAAAAGAATAAAAATGGAGGAGGAGGGGTTTAAAAAGAGAAAGGGTTTGTGGGGGAATTTCCAGCTTAAAAAATAAAGAGAAAAAGAGGAAATTAAAGAGAAGGGCCTACCGGTCCTAGATGTGTGTGTGAGAATCGGAGATACTCTGTGGCTTCTAGAAAGATCTACTCCTTCCTTTCCTTCTGGCGGGCTGTACTATTGGGCTTTCTTATTGGGCTTTGTTGTTCCTTTATTGTTGGGCTTTGATGATCCCATTCTGGGCTATTGCGTCTACTCTAAACAAATTTTTGTTTGTGTTATTCTTAAATTCTCTCTTTCGTTTTTTTAAATCGTCTCGGTAAGATGAGTTGAAAATTGAAATGAGGGCTGATTCGTATAAAATTCGATATTCTGAACTCAAGCTCGAACTCAGTGAACCTCATCACAATATTCTGAACTCAAGATGAGTTGAAACGAGTTGATTCAAATAGAATTTGACATTCTGAACTCCAGCTCGAACTCATTAAGATATCCTAAACTCAAAACTCTGAACAAATTGACTTCATCATAAGCCAAGCTTGAATTAACAACAATAAAGAACAGAGTGAACCTGGCAACAATTGATGAATCGCATCGAACAAGGACAGAATTAACACGGGATAGATCAATAATCCCAGACAGTATCTTACAAACCCTTCTACAAAAAACCGGATTATAAAGATTGATTAACCTATCACTAATAATAACATACTTTCCCACCTCCAAAAACCAAAACACAATTAAAGTGAAAAAGGCAAAAGGCAAAAGGCAAAGGAAAGATCGTGCCATCAAAAGTCCCAGAATGCAGGTTTTGCTAGCCATACAATTGAACTTGAACTTGAGAACTTGTAAGACCACATAGAGTTTTGTATAACAAATGGACACATCGACTTAAGCCGAGGTTGGACCAGTTTCGGTTTTATCTGTCTCCATAGGCTCTGCAGCAGCTGGGAGCTCATCGTTTCCGGAGCTTGGAGTTTCAGTTGCATTGGGTTTTTTATCGGGGCTAGAATTGGCTTTGTCTGCCCCCTGTGATGGAGATTCGCTTCCTTGGGCTGATGATTGTGACGGTGGTGCCTCGGGAGTTGCCGGCTTGGCTGGTTTTGGTTTCGGTTTCATCATTATTGGCCTGCAAGACCTGTTAAGAAAAGTATATGAAACTTAGATATCACAGAAGCTTATTTTTCACACTCCCAAGCTGCTGAAAACAAACAAGTAGCGCGAAGTTCCTTTTTTAAAGAGTTTGCAATTTTACCTGAGTACCTGACAAGTTCTAAAAAAATTTATCGAAAATATATAATTGCCCCCTTAAGAGATATCATGGCATCTTTCATATTTTTAAAAGTGTCCATACCCCAACCCCCACAAAAACAATTAAATTTCCAACACCATCCCTTCTTGTATCAAGCACAAGGCAATAGAGACAGACTTATGCGGCAATTTACAGTACCTGTCGATGGCTTCAGCCTTTTTCTTCACGTCAGCAGACAAGAGGACAGGTGTTGCATGTTTCGGAAGAGAATCCTGTTGTTGCTTTTTCTCTCTTAACCAAGCCTCAGCTTCCACGCATTCATTCAACACCTGAACATTCAAAAATATTAAGATGATTCAAAATCTGCATGACTTCATATATACAATTTACTTTTTGCATGTATGGGGGGTACATATACATATACCTTTTGTCTCTCTGCCATATCGATGTGATCGAATTTGGGATCAGTTGACATTGCTGCTTCTCTATAACTGTTAATGCAAAAGATAAGTTGGTCGACCACAGATCCCCTCTCTGTATGCTCCTTGTAGCGCTCCTCTATAGGATCTCCTTGCTACATGATTTTGATTCAGAATATTTAAGTATCCATCCATTCATCTAGATAAAATGTCAAAACTAGGATAAATGAACTTACAGAAATCTTACCTTTTTTAGCTCCTCCAGCTTAACGATGTATACACCTTTGGTTTCATCCTCTCCATCCTCATATAACCAATCTTCTACCTCCTGGAGTCTAGTAATAAGTTGCTCTTTCTCTGACTCGGTAACGAACTCCTGATACTTGTCATGAAGCTGCAGAAACACAATACTTAGTTTGTGACAAAATTTAAAAAATTTAAAACAGTTTAAAAGCCAACTCCTATTTACAGTACTACATGCCTTATTCCTCATCTCATAGACATAAGCTTCAACAGCATTCTTTTTGTCTTTGGTTTCTTCCATAACGCGGTCCTGCAAAGCCATCTCAAATTCCTTCTCTACAGCTTTTTGCACATCTGCAGCAGCAAGTCCACCATAGACAACTTCTGATACAGGCACAGTGGTTTTCTTAACCTTTTTCTTTGGAGCTTCCACCTGATGAGCGCAAAACAACATTGAAAAGTTTATGGGGGAGATCGCAACACTCTTACAAGATACTACGGGCATATCAGCACAACAATAAGGAAGAGTGGAAAAATAATAAAAGAAAGTCATGCCCCAAACTTAGTCCTAATACAGAAGGAGCATAAAATGATAGCAATAGTACACCCAATGTATAGTTCAAATGCAACAATGGTGGTAATTGAGATTAAAAACAGGAAAACCAATTGTAGTGATAATCTGTTTTCCAAGAAAGAGAACATGTGCGTCATACTATATGGGAAGTACAGAGAACAGAGAATAGTAAAACATTGAGCCTATCCTACAGGTGGGCTCCATAGAGAAAAAGGGTGGTGAGAGAAATTCCCATTATCATTATGAGAAGAAACAGCAAGCCCAAGATTTAGAGAAGTTATAAAGCAGGGAAAGAAGGAATCATAACAAATAGTTGCAGCACTCATTGTAACAAGTCAACAATCATCACTAAGATGGAAGCTTACCTTGGCATCTGTTTCCATCTGAACAGGCTTATCTCCCGACTCTGGCACACCATTTTCAGCACCAGCACCATCAGCTTTAGCATCTTGCATATTCACATCATTTTCAGTTGTGCTTGAAGGAGCAGGGTCTGCTGGATTTTCATCAGTTTCCATCTTGTTCGATTCCTTTGCAGGCTCTTGTACAACTGGAACTTCTGTCTCTTCCTCCTCCAGGAGCTGCACAAAGATATACCATCAAATTTTAAAGAATGCATAAAAGAGCAGTGTGCAACATTTAATTGATCAAGCTACTGGACAACCTTTCAAGTACAAGAAATATATTCTTTTTAAATAAGATGTTATCACTCACCACTGCGGACTCAACAGATACAATGCCATGAAGGTTCAGGCGTACTTTCACTTTCAGTTTTGCCTTCTCACCACTCTTTGCAGATTGGAAAGGTCCAATCTGGTTCAAGACAAAGAAAAAGTAAGGTAATGGCAAAAATGTTGTGCAAGTAATGGTTACAAATACCCTGAATTAATATATAAGAGCTTAGAAAAATTACCGTATAAGAGCTAATCTTCGGGGGTGCCTGCAATTCACTGACATTAGCATAGTGCACATCTAATGTAAAGGTGCTAGATCTGTAGAAAGTCAACGCCTTCACACTTGGCACGGGATTACCCTTCGGGAATACAACAGTGCTCTGCTGATTATCCACTGTTCCATTTTGAGTATCTGAACCAGAAGTTTTCCATGACAAAGCAATGGGGAACGGAAAGCTTTCATTAACCTGAAGAAAAGAGAAAATAGAGACCAATGCAGTTATGTTCCACTTTCCGCTATCTGTCCCGCATAAATAAACACAAGATGCATCAAACCGCAAGAGCTCATACACCAAAATTCATAAACCGTAGCAAGGATGCACTTAATGAATTACCTGGAATTCCCTCACTTTAAATGTGGGGCTAAGAATAGCACATTCTAAAGCACAGCCTTTGGCAACACATTCACTTGCATTCATCGTGCGCCTGGGTTCCTTGCCAAAGAACTCAGTCAAGATTTTGATAATGGCAGGAACTCGAGAGCCTGAACCAACCACCTCAACTGAGTGTATATTCTCGACAGCAAGTCCTGCTTCAGCAAGAGCCTTCTCCAATGGCTTCTTCACACGTTCCAAAATCGGGATGCTAATTTGCTCAAACTCATCTCTCTTAATGAACCCTCTCACATCCTTCTCATCCATCAAGCACTCAATGTTCAACGGTGCCTCAGGATTTGCACTAAGAACCTTCTTCAACTTTTCACAACCAGCACGAAGCCTCATGCAAGCCCTGGCATTTTGATAGACATCGATCTTATATTCATCCTTGAACTTGGCAGCAAAATGCTGGAAAAGAACTTCATCAAAATCTCTTCCACCAAGGGACCGGTCAAAGGAATGAGCCAATATCTTCAGCTGCCCTTTCTTGAAAGCAGCAATACAAACTTGCATACTAGCATGCCCAAAATCGACAAAAGCAATATTCAAAGGCTCATTTTCAGGTAGATCAGTCTTGTAGATACCATATGCGAGAGCTGTTGCAGTGGTCTCGTGAATAAGACGAAGAGGGTGTAAGCCAGCAATTGTTGCAGCATCTATAACAGTTCTCCTCTGAAGATCTGTGAAATAAACAGGTATTCCAATGCAGCAATCTACAACTGCCGCGTTCAAATTCTTTTCAGCAATGCTTTTCAAATTGGAAAGGACCATACCCAAAACTTGTGTGGGTGTAAATGTCTTAGTTTCTCCCAAATATCGAGCATGTATCAAAGGATATCCATCAGGCCCTTCAGTCACCAAGAAAGGCAGTGATTTGATATCACGCTGAAGTTCAGGATCTGAAAACTGGCGTCCAACTAGCCTCTTTATCTGGGAAATTGTATTTTTTGGATTCATCATACTTGATGCAGCTCCTGCTGTCCCAAGGAATCGTTGCTTGTCACCAAAACATACGAGAGCAGGTGTTTCTCGCTTTGACTCATCATTAAGCACGACATCAATGCCTCTCTGCCTAGCAACAGCTACAACACAACTCTCGTTCCCAAAATCAAAACCAACCACACTCATGCTTGTTTAGTGGTTCAAATTTGCAGCAAAGACACTCTTTGTTGTTAAAACCTGAAGCACAAAAACATCAATATCATCATCACCATTAAAAAAAAAAAAAAGCAAACTGTACTCCAATGTGAATAGCCCATATTTCCTTTCTGATCATATCAAACAGCAATGAAAGGTTTCTAAGCATCAGAAATTGTAGAGGAAAATAAAACAAAATGAAAAATCAAGGGCATTCTTTATAAGCTTTTCTAGACACCTTTTCGTTCAACACCTAGCCCAATACCAAATTTTCATGCATTATAGCTATTTGGGAGCTTAATATCCTCAACGGCACAAGAATTAACTCAACCAACATAAAGAATTCAGTAACAAAGTCCATAAACTACTCCCCGGATCACTATAGAGAAGCACATTGAAATTAAATTCACTTATCATCACGATCCGAGTACCATAACATTAACACCAATACACCATAATTAAGTTTTCCAGTCTATACCAAATACCGACACCCACCTCAACCACCAACATTCCAAAATGACCGCGAATTCAAAATCTCCGCCTTAATTACTACAGCCAAGCACATTAAAACTAAAGACACTTCAGTACAAACTGAATCACGTAACACTAACAACGACATCATTAAACTTCTCAATGCATGAGAAACAACGACAACTACCATAAGCTCCAGTACTACTTCAAAATGACCAGAAGTTCCTTCCGATCACGGAAGCATGAAACAAAGGCCAAATCCGTTTAAATCAAATCAAACTACAGAAGAAAAAACACATTCATGACGTCCGACGAAGCACTTAATCCACCAAAATTATGGATGCTAGACCATGCAACAGCAGAAACTAACCAGAAACAACAACCGAATAGATCCGCGAGCAATACAAAATCAGTGCCAGGTTTAAAGATTCAAGAGTAACAGTACCTGCAATTAGATCGAGCTGGTCGCTTCGAGGAATCTCTGGAACTTTCACTCCCAAAATGCGGAAGAATATATAGGAAGCGGAGAAGCTCTAGTGTTATGTATTTATAATTTAGATGAAAAATTCTAGAGAGATAGAAGGGGTTTAAAAGAGACAGGGTTTGTGGGGGAAATTTCAGCTTGAAAAATAATATTAAATAGAATAAATAAATAAGAACAGATGTTGGTCTAATGGTCCTAGATGTGTCTAGGAGAATCGGAAACACTCGGTGGCTTCTAGAAAGATCTTCGCTTTTCTTGCTTTTGGTGGGCCATAGTATTGGGCTGCATCATTGGGCTCTGACGCTGCCGTTTTCAAGCTTTGGGCTGATTTCTTGATGCTATTATTCGACAGTGTTTCTCTGTTTTATTTTTTATTTTTTATTTTTTTGGGAAAAATGCACTTAGAGCCAAAAATGAGTTTGTTAAATTACAATTAATGACCCTCTTAATAAACCATTACAGTTATATTTATACCTCACATGAAATTGAATAATTACAAAATATACTCATGTATAGAGGTTTCTTTATTTACTAGATGAAATCATCAAATATGAATAGTAAATACCGAAAAAATCCTTATTTTTTTATATCATGAATTACTTCTAGATTTCACTTAGGTGTTATTTGTAATATCATAAACTCGTTTATTTTTTTTATTTTTTTTTATTTTTTCTCACAATCTATTCAACAATTGTCAAGTACTTGTCTTATTATTTTTTAATTTTACAAATTAATTTTAATTTATGGTAATTATATAAACATATTAAAATAATTTCATAAATATATTAATTATGTAACTTATAATAGAAAATAATTAAAATATATAATGAAATCATATTCTATTTTATTTTGAGGAGTACTAAAATCCAAAGGAAAGCAACAATATATAAAATCAAGTAAAAAATTCATGCATGCATCGCCTAGTGCATTCTACGGCCTCCGCCGTTCTGTCGCCGGCCACTCGCCGGAATCCTCCAAGAATTCTCACGCAGAATGACCACCAAGTCCACAAAAGCGCGTATTATACACTTGCAAGACTTTTCATTGTTCAAATTCAAATAACAAAACAAAAGCTCCTCCATGAACTCCCAATCCACTTTTCCAATATGCTCCAAACGCGCCTCCACCATCTCCTCCATCGATCGCCTGAAATCCTCGTACGGACTCCGCGAATGAGCCAAAATCACGATGAAATCGTCCACCACAGACGACGAATCCTCCACTTTATCAATGGCCAACGAGCTGGAAAACCTAGACGAGCCTGAGAGGTTCTCCAACAGTAACGAAGAATCGAAAAACCTAGAAGACTCTAATGGGAACGACGAGGTTTTGCTCATGTTTTTCAAATCTTCTTCACACTTCTTCCGGTAGAATGATCTCAAATTTTCAAATACGAGTTGTTCGTCGTCGTCGGAGACTGACGCGGCGTCGTTTTTACTATCGCTACCGTCTCCGCCAAAAGACAGCGTCTTGGAGTGCTTACAAGTACGGAGTGAAGATTGGATTTGTCTGTTGGAAATTTTGACTTTTGAGAGACACACCTGAAACGATTTCTGAATATGCTTCGGCATTTACTTTTGTTTATTATTTTAGAAATAATTTTGCCAATATTTTTCGATTTGATATATAGTGTTTTTTTAGTGATGATTTGCATTTTGCAGTGATGGAGTGTGCTATTTATATTTGGAAAAATGAAATTCTTTTTTTTCCATAGAGTAATGATCACAGATTTTTTCAATTTCATTAATAATATATAAATTCTAGGATCACTGGAAATTTAAATTTCATAATTATAAATCTACAAAATCGGACATAACATATGCCAATTTAATTTTATTTCTTTTTTTTCCCTCTAATTTGTCATTAACTATCAGTTACTCAATTAAAATCACGGCGAATTGTTATAATATAATCAGGAAAATAATCTTAATTGACTTATAACTATTGCTCTTGCATCTAATTCATGCACCCCTGGAAGATCATAGTAGAAGTTGACTCCAAGATTATCTTTAATCTTGTTAGACGTTAGTAAAGTTGATATGACGGATCACCTCTTTGAGCTTATCGTTCGAGATTGTCGAAGTTTGTTACAATAATCTTGATTCTTGGGAAAGCAAATTCCAACATAAGTGTAGAGATGACGTCTTAGCTAATTAAACTAGGTCATAGTGTTGATAAATACTTTTGAATATTTTAGGTTGAACCTCCTTCAAAGATGATCAATCATTCGATTGTATTTTCTCTGACTATGAGGAACTTGATATTTAATTTATGAAATTTCCTTTTTGACATAAAAAAATCTAATTCATGCACATATTTCTTGAACCCAAATGTAAAAAGCAAATAAATTCAAGTGGTAAGTCACAAAATCTTTAGAGGGAAAATATCACAAGGTTACAAGAACATTTTTTTAATCTAATTTAAACAAAATAGTAGCAACAAGAGTATTCATTAATTTTTTAATTATACAATATTAAATATTTCAAAAGCAAGACATTTTTAGATTATTGCAGAATTCTTATGGTTGTGTGGTTCATTATATTTTTAAAAGTATGCACTAGTTAGATAATAAAAATTAAAAACTAACTTATTCAATTTAATTTAATTTAAACCAAATTTAGAACCAGAATTTTTCTTGAATTAGTTAGAACTAACATTATTTCTGGAGCATAAAATACTAAATACTCAAAATCAACAATAATAAACACTTTTAAGTCCAAAAGGATAACTATAACCTATTTTCACATCCAAAAAAACGAAAGAAAAAAAAGGAAAAAACAAAAACAAAGAGAATTTGCCCTGCAATCTTCATAGTGCATACGGTAAACCAACACACGCACACAGAAATCACACATACACACACGGAGAAATGGAGAAGCAAGAGAGGAGGAGGAAGATAATGTCTCGTGGTACGGATCGCATGGCACTGATAACGGGTCGGATCCAGAGTCTTGACCCAGATCCATTTTCCAAGTCTTGTTCCTTTTCCACACCTCCACAGCCACCACCGCCTCCGCAACACGCCCGCTCATCATCGGTACCCACCACATCAAACGAGGAAGCTTTGTTTCGAGACGCTCGTCCTCGTGGTATTTGATTTCGTCTAATTTTACATGGAATGTTGCCTGAATTTTGATTCTAGCATGTGCATTATACGTTTTTGCTGCTGATAATGATATTCGTCTGTGATTAGCATGAGCTAGATTGAGCATGAAACTCCAATCACACGTCGAATTTAACGGTTTCCGTTTGATACATCAAATGGGTATTTTAATTCTAATGTTGGTGAACGATGGGAAGAGAGTTGGGATATTATTTGGTTTGTATATAATTGAGCTTAAAATTTTAATCCCACAACAAATTTATCCATAATTACATTATCTGGTAGTTTGATTCTAATGTTAGTCTGATTTATATGGGCTAAAGCTTAGCATGATTTTAACTCCATGTCAAATATATACATTTTTTTTTCCAAAATTATGTTGATATCTCATAAGGGTAGCTTGATTCCAATGTTATGGAAGGGTGAGCAGAGATTTGGGGAGATTCTGTGGTTTATCGAGCTGGTGTTTGATTCATGAAATTAGTATATACTCTGCATGTATATGCTGTTTATATTTGTCAGTGATTAGCAGGATGAATCGAGCTTACAGTTTAAATCCCGTGTCGAATCCATACACTGCTTTTGATTTATCAAAGTGGAAAAGTTTATCATTGGATACTCTGCTGGTTTGAAATGATCATACCATTTATCTCATGATTATCAAGAACATCTGCTGGTTCGAGACAATTTGACCGAATTTGAAAATATTTTCTTCTTTCACACTTACACTAAGATAGAATATGTAACAGTAATTATGTCTTTTAACTTCAAGAAACTTATGAGATGGCTAACATGAAAAATGTCAATTATTACTCTTTTTCAGTTAAACCATGATGTGATTTATCTGAACTTTGTGACATTTCAATATTTTCCTTAATTTCTATCCTTTTTTTTCTTGAAGGTGGACACAATGCTCCTGAAACAGTAACAAGACACGATAACAATGAGGCAATTTCTAAAGAGACAATCCCTAAAGAGCCAATTCCTAAAGAGCCAATTCCCAAAGCAAATGATTCAACAGCAAAACCTCCTCTCTCACAGAAGCCTCAACAAAAACAAGAAATTACAATAACATCATCAAATAACACAAATGTACCCACCAAACCATTTGATAGTCTCCTCGGTTCAGTATCTCCCAAGGAAATAAATTTCAGCATAATAACCACCGAAGACACACGCGCTCTTTGTTCTGTTGCTTTAGCTATTCTGGTCATTCTCTCTCATATAAATCTTCCTCCTAATGTTGGAAAACCCAAAAGCCTTATTACATTTGGGCCTCTTTACTTAGTTTTGCTAACAGATTTATTTATAGTGGCTGCAAGATTAGCTCCATATGCACTTATGAAAAAGGAAGAAAATGAACCGAAAATTGAGGAGGATCAAGATTGGGGAGGAGCTTTTAAGTTGCTGGAAGTAGGTTTGGTTTTGCATCAGACGATTCGGGCTCTGTTTATAGACTGCAGTGTTTATTTGCTCATTGTTGTATGTGGCCTTTCTGTGGTATAATGGTGAAGAGAGTAAATAATCCAGCAATCCAGCCAAAGCTAGTATTTTTTTTCTCCTGTAAGTAGATTTCTTTACTGTGAACACCTTCTTTGATTTTATTCTCACCCTCTTTTTTTTTTTTTTTTGAGATTCTATGTCGATCTTGGTCTATCTATACTTAATGTAATTTACCGCCATGCGAAAAATCTCGTTGAATTGGGAAAATTGTGGTTCTTTAAAATCAAAAGGAGAACTTTTGCATTTGTTTTCGTTTAAGGGGTCTATTTCTTTATGTGGTCAAATTTTATCAGGGGTAATTACACAAACCCCTGAGGTTGGTTTAAAAATCCAAAAAACCATTGAACCCGTGAACCTTACAAATACGCCCCTGGTAAACCGAAACTTTACAAATACTCTCCTTAAATCATAAAAATATATCCGTAATCCTCCTGAAAAACCTTACAAATATCACCACTGAGGCGGTAAGTGTAAGGTTTGCAAGGTTCCAATAGTGAAATTGATAAAGGCGCAAACCTAGGGGTTTTGTGTAATTGACTCTTTATTTAATCCATTTTATATAGGATGTTCATTATACAAATTTTATAACAAAAGTGGTTGTTGAATAACTTTATTGTCTTGAAGGTCCAAAGATTGACAAGGATGAAAAGGCTTTGTTGGTGAGTAATCACCAGAAAATGTCATGAAATGCAATAATAGCTCTTTGGTTGAGAATTGGAAGAGTAATTTTGTTCTGTTTTTTGGGTTTTCCACCTGATTTTTTTTCTAGTTCGGGTACTGCGGGGAGATTCTCACAACCCAGTTGGTCCATTCACAGGGCCAGGATTTAAACACAGGACCTAGCTTTCTACTACACAAGTCAACATAGCAAGATGATATTCTTCTTCATATCTGATACTGACATATAACAATTTTGTAGATTTATTGCTATCAAGCATTATTATCTTTCTCCACAATATGTAAGTCTTCAATTTTCTTATAACTTGTAAATTGCTTGATATTTTTGTTATCATTATGGCTTTGAACATATTGATATTGTTTGAAAAATACAAGTTTGGCGCATTTCTTTTCCATTAATTAATCTGATTTTTGGGTGATAATTTATTTTGATCATTTGCATTTGTCTTCATATGCAAAAAAAATTAGCAAATTAATATTAATCATGAATTAAAAACATTGACTTTAGAACTATGATGTACGGACACTGCTAAACAAATTAATCGTATGGTACCTTGTCGTGTTTGAGACACTTATATAATGCTTAATTTTAAAAAATCTTTGTGTATTCGTGTCCGTATCTCCGTTAGTCCCCGTATCAGAGCCACTTGATATTCTTATTACTGAATTGAGATGGTCCATTGGTCCAGAGAAGGATGACTCAATAAGAGAATTAGTCAGCCTCATTTCAGAGTCCTTGGCCTTCTAAGCCCTAAGGTGGTCCATGAATTGCACACCTAAGTATGAACTTAATTTATTGCAAAAGTGCTATTTAAAATATAATATTATGTAATTTAATATACAAAACTCAATTTGCCTTATTAATATAAAATATTTCAAAATTTCATAATTCACCTAATGTGTCCCTTCCATTTAGTTAAGGATAGAATGCAAAACTGTTGAATTATTTGAAGTGGTATTTATATTACAATAATTTTGTATTTGGTCAGTACAATTTATTAATTCTTAGAAAGCATAAAATAGTTCACCAAGTAATTAAAAGATATAACAATATTGTGCACTTTTTCCTAAGTTTTTCTAGATCATGGTACGATGACGTATTATTATTCTGAACATTATTTCACATCTACCTATATTTCAAATATAAAGCAGCCGAATTCATGCTGCTTATTTATATAATAAGAATTTTTAATAATAATTAGACCTGTCTCATCTGAGAAGTCAGAAATGGGCAACGACTTATTGCATGTTGAATAATTAATTTAAGGATGAATTATATGATTTGAGCTAATTATAATTAAGTTTCTCTTATTTTTAAAAATTACAGAAAACACTCTCTAATGGGCTGATTATTTACATCTTCGGTTTTATGCTGTATAGTTTTGTGGGGTGTTTCACAACAAAATGAAATTTTAGGAAATTTTTTGTAATATTTTTGAATAGGACTAGATTGCAATTTCACAAACCTCCCAACTAATACTAATATTATCAACGAATCAGAATGTTTGATTATTAGACATGGTATTTAATTTCCCAAACACATTATTATTGTATACTCTTTGATATATCTAGCGCAACCACCCCATTTTTCTTTTTGACTTTTTTTGGAATCGAAATACCTAATCTTTCCGCAAGTCTTAGGATTCTGTATATATAATTCACCCTTAATTAATTATCGAAATAGTTTTAATAATCATACATAGGTTTATAATGTAAGATTGGAAAACATAGAAATTCATAACAATACTACCATATATTTAATTTATTAATTAGCCAAAATGGTATCCAAATAACAAAAACAAATAAACAAGGAATCCAATATATTCCTTTGTCTTCAACTAGCTAGCTCTAATTTCAAAGTCATCAGGTGCATGTTCAAGTCAAATATTGTTGAAGAATTCACACTCTTATTTTAGAATATTTTTTTGATAGATATATTTTTAAAATTTTCTAAATTTTTAGGGTATGTTTTAAGTAATATTAATTAAATTTGAGAATATGCGAATTTGCAAATACATAAAAAGAGAAATATACAAAGCATCTTACGTTACTTGTAAATAAAGACATCTAAAAACAAAAAGAGAAAAGAAAAAGAAATCTAACAGCTAAAATTTAGTTCTAAATAATTAACTGCCAAAAAAAAAAAAAAGAAAATTAAGAACATCATATCATTCTCTTTCTTTTCCTCTGTTTTCATATATGTGTAAAAGAAAAATTAAAATCAAACCATGACGCCGTTCTTCTCAAATACTCTTGATGGAACAGCAAATCGAGCAGAAAATGATCGAGAGAGATCATCTGGATCAGCCCAGATCAAACCCTGATCAAAATTCTGTGAATATGAATATGGATCATAACTGAACCTCATTGAACTTGATGAACATTGAAACATTCTTGATGATCTTTTCTGTTTCTTGATTATTCTCCTCCATAGTAAAACCCAAATGGAAGGTTTCGATCTCGTTTCCGGCATGTTGTACGATGCAAAACGCTCGTAGTTTCGACCCGAATAGCTTCTTGGCCAGCAAACCTCATGATCACCATGGCTTGCAGGAGAGAACTCATCCCACGTTTCATCAATATGATCCATTGCTCTAGTAAAGTAAGTGTTTTCTTGGATGTGTGTGTTGTAGGAATTCAAGAACTACTGTGTGTGTGTGTGTGTGTGTGTTTGAATGTGTTGTAGGAATTCAAGAACTAGTTTGAAGGAAGTAGTGAAAATGGTCTCTCTATATATATATATATTTGAACTGCCTATCAATGAGAGGACTAATCAGTATCTTCGAAGGTGGAGGCTTACAGTGTGTTTTATGTGTAGTCAAATGATGATGCATTGATGGGTAGTTTTCCTTATATCTTATCCTCCTAAATAGTGAAATATAGTCATGCTTTTTAGTTATGACATATGACTTATGTGTAAAACAACATGGTCCACAAGGGAAATGGCATGTGCTTGATCTATTGACACTAAAGTTTAAAAAAGGGTTGAATTTTAATTAATAATGTGTCATAACAAGTGTGCTAAAGGTAGTTGGTCATAGAATTTTTCAACAAAGGGATTCTAGTTTTTGAGATCTAGACTGTTTGTGATTTCAAGTTGATGTGGTAATGTTTTATTTTGGAAATCCCATTTAGAAAAAGTGTCCTTATTTTGATTTTAACGTAAATGTAATAAAGATACATCCAAATACAGGTAACATATATATATGTACGTTACAAAAATCCATTCAGAAAAAGAAATACACGTAGAATATCTATATTTTGATTTTTAACTTAAAAAAGAAATTTATATTATGAACTTCAATATTGTAAATGTAACAAAAACAATATAGATAGTATATTTGTGTTTTCAAACCCCAAAGAGATATCATAAGCTTCAAATCTCGTATATATGCTAGTACGACGTCGTTTGGTTACCTTCTTGGAAACTCAATGACAAAAAGAGAACAATAGTTAGATGCTACCGGACCCACCACACTTGCTTGGACATTGTAGTAGCCAGTGGTGGAACTACATACAAGTGAGGGCATTCACATGTATCTCTAATTTTAAAATTATTTTATTTATAATGTATTTTATGAAATTATTTCATAATATATAATATAGTTTTATCTGAAGATCCTTTCCAATACTTTTTAACCTAACAAAGAGTCTCATAAAATGGGCAAGTTCTCAATAAAAAACCTTATGGACGGTTTGGACATTCTTGTCTCTTGCTTTTTGCTTTTCCTTTTTCACTTTAGCCCTTATCTTCTTACCACAAAGGAAAAAAAAAATGATTTATTTTCTTTTTGTGTCCTTTGAGGTAAATACAATTTTATTTGCTCTTTATTTGTTCTTGTTTGACATTTCCAATCTCTTTATCTAGACTTGTAGGTGTTAGGAATCTATATGACTTGGTTTTTAAATTGTCAAAAAAGAAAATAAAGGTAAAAATCCAATAAAGGGAAGTTTGAAAATCAAACTTGGCCAGAGGCCCAGACTTAATTTAATTTTACAGGCCCAGTATGCAGATGGTGACCCAAGTACATGGAAGCTCAGAGGGCCCATTGGACCATATAGCACTCAAAAATGGCTTTTAGTTAAAAACTGGATCCTTAAGCGGATTTTTGGGGTTTTGGTCCAAAATTGAGGTATATAAATTTAAGTTTTTTTTAGGGACAATTACCTTTATATTCCTCAACTTAGGAGAAAATATATCAAGATTTTTCGATTATTAGAAATTACAATCAATGATAGTATACAGCACATGAATATTTTTTAATATTTATTACTAGACAAGTGTCCGACAACACATATGCAACAAAATCTTTCGATTAAAAAATATACATATACAACAAAATCTTTCGATTAAAAAATATTCATATCACCGTACCTCTATCATCTTCTCTCATTTATGTATTTGTACATGACAGATCTTATCCTACTGGATTGGTAAACTTAGATAATCATCTAGGAGTTATGAATTATTATATAAAGCCAGAAAAAAGAAACCTATAGTAGGGACAAAATTCACCTACAAAAGATGCATAATCTTCCTTTTCTCGAATACACAAAACTTCAACCTACGCAACCCACAAAATTAAGAAAACTGAACTAAACAACAAAATACTAAAACTTCCCCAATTCCCACTTGACAAGTGGTTGCAGCCATCATCTTACACTGCACCTCACCTCAAAAATTAGCAAATTATAACAAGAAAAAGCAGAAGTTCCTACAAGGATAAGCTTTGCATGGGAAAGAAAAAAACAACTATATTTTTATGATTATGTAATAAAAGCTGGGGCCAAAAGCATTCCCTTTCTATGAATCAATCCCAAACTTTTAACCAGAACAATATCCCATCCCATATACCTTCCTTTTTCCTTCTTATATAATACCAAGATTCCTTATTTTCATTTCCCACATAAAACCTTAAGGGAGAATAATAATATCTTTCTTACAAAATAAAAAGATGTGTTATCCTCATGGTGCCTATTGGGAAGGTGGTTATGGACGTTGTAGCTCCGCCCTTCCACGGCAGCAAATGGTGGAAGCAGCAGCAAGGCGGCGGGAGATGGCTACCAGAAGAGGTGGAGTGGCTGAGGGTGGTGGCAGAGATGGTGGGATTACAACAAAGGTGTGTGTGTGCTCACCGACGAGCCATCCGGGTTCGTTCCGGTGTAGGCAGCACCATGGAGAGTATAAGTGGGCTAATCAGCTCAGACATAAGGATAGTTAGGCAGTTCTGTAAATTTTCACCATGTAAGGAGGAGATAAGTACAGAATATGTTGTTTATCCTATGATGTTTATTGTACAAACTAACAAATTAAAGCCAATAAAATAAAGGTGAGTTGGCTATTTCCATGACAACTTTGATCCTCTATACTGTATTTCATGTGCAGTCGGCTAGAAGTTGCAGTATGTCCCCAACGCCCATAAACCCATACTTTAGTATATTGTCCATTAAAATTTCATCCTCCAAAATCATATAAGTACTTTTTTATAAATTTTATTACACATCCATACGCGATGTGGAATAGTAAAATTGAAAAAAACATGTATAACCCTGATAAATTAGCTCATATGCACCAAGATTAGCAAAGGAAAATTTACATGACCAAGCGAAATAAGTCTGCAGATACTGTTTCATCACTATATATGTAAAGCTACTTAGTTTTGAACATCCTAGGGTAAGATGAACTACGGGTCATACAATACAATACATACATAATAATATATCCCCAAACATTACCATAATATAATTACAGAGACCTTTATAGTGGATAGTGGATAGTGGAAAGTGGAAACCTTTGATTGAGAAACTGCCCATAACCATTATTTGCACTCAAAATCTGCAGCAAAGCATTGGCAATCAGAATTTCAGTTTATGTAGATAGATTATCCTATCCATCTATCATTTACTTCAATAACTCCGTTATTTTCAATAGGAATAATTACGAAAAAAATTCTGAGGTTTGCGCCGTTTACGGAAAAACACCCTAAAACCTTCTAATTTACAAAGAAGACACCCCAAGTCAATGATTTTCTGTTAGTATAAGGGTGTTTTTCGTAATTTTCAAGGTTTCAGGATGTTTTTTGTAAACAGTGCAAACCTTCAGGGAGTTATTTGTAATTGACCCTTTTCAATATGAACCGATGATGGATAGGATGCTGATGGTATCTGTAAAGAAATAAAGCTTACCTAAAGATAACAATTTTGACGAACAATTGTTTGATTGCGTGTATTTACAATAACCTCGCATGATATCTTTGTCTGCAACAAGACCATAAATAAGAATAGCATTAGATAAATGGAACCAGATTTGCATATCAATATTCCTTAATAAATAAACTCAAAAGTCAAGACTGTTAAGAAAGTAGCAAAAAATGATCTCTTGGGCTTGTGCCAAAAAATCCCATGAATTCAGAATAATACGACTCCAAAACTTTGTAATAGCAATATGACAGCCTAAACAATCAAAATTTCTTGAAGAAGAATAAATGGTACTCTTTGTTGTAGCCTGTTTCTAGGATGGTATGATCTAAATCAAGATACAGATTTCAAATACCTATGAAGTCTATCTGTTGACGCAGCATTAATCTTAATATCGTTTTTGTTTAGTCCTATCATATTTTTCACACGCTAGTCCCTTATTGTATCGACTAAATCCCAATTCTCTTAAATCTTTCCATAGTTCAACTACTATAGCAATGATGATATGCCTCGTTAAATTTGGTTTTCAACTCTAGGAGAGAGAGAAAGACTTCAGTAACATTTGTTTGTCCTCTAGCATCAATCCTGCCAGGTTATGCACAATACGGTATATTTTTCTTCAGAAGTCACCAAAACAACTATAGGAGATGACGACTTAGATTTGCAGAAAAGATGAAGGAAAGTAGGAGGTTACAGTTGATCTAAGTAGGTCCGAAGTAATTAGAGGTAAATCTCATTTCTTGAAGATTCATAAACTAAAATCAATTTCACTTAATTAGTTCTAATTCAGGTAAAGGAAAAGAACAAACGATTCAAGCTTGATCATCATCTACACTCCGCATTTCAAGATATTATCAACCGATTAGAAACAAAAGTGATCATCATAATTTTACACTTTTAGTAGAAAATCCAGGCTTACCTTTAGAGGCAGCTCAAAGAAGAAAAGCCCCAGCTTCCCTTTAACCTCCGACGTAGTATCGAACGTAATCGCGCCTTTAGCCAAATCCTCGATCAACAAAATCACATTGCTCAATATCTCCACGCTGTCGAGCTGGAGCGTGGCGTTCACGTAGGACGAACCGCGTGCCCGGACACGTCCACCACCGGAGGTCATATACCCTAGCTGTTCCCCCCTGTATCCGATCGAAACGAGCATGGAATTATAGTCAATGGAGTAGAAATCTCTGTTTCGAACCTTAACAGTCGTGTCTAGGGTTACGTCGAGTGAGATTTGGGGGCGAGTATGGAAGTGGAGGCCGTCGAGGTTGAGCCGAACGATGGAGAGCTCGGGGTCGGAGGGCCAGATGAGGTACGCGGCGGCTACGAGGAGGACCGAGATGGCGGTGCAGCAGATTACCGGTTGCCAGCATGATCTGCGGAGGAGACGGCGGCGGTAGTGGGGAAGATGTGGAGGAAGAACGACGATGTATTGGGGTGGTTGGGGTTCGAGGATGAGGGGCTGACCTAACGCCGCCGTGCCGGAATGCTTCGTCCCGGCCATTGTTTCGGATGTATGTAAGTAAGCTAGTAAATTGTGATTGGTCGCCGGAGATATAAGAAGGAAGAAGGAATTGGAGATACGTGGCAGGGTGGGATCCACGACGCGTTCTCTTCTGTTTTTTTCCTGCAGTTTTTTCCGGTTTTGAACTGATCACGATATTATATTTGCAACTTTTACTTTATCTTGATATTTTGTTGACTAAAGTTGCGTTTGCGTGACTATTGTATTATGAACGTGTCACCTTTTTATTTCCTTTAGAAACGTGTCACAATGGTACAACAAAATTTTCAACCATTTTATTTCAATTTTATATTAGAAGCACTTTTTATTATCTTATAATATACTTTTGTTGGTGATCAAGTCCTAAATTCATGGAGATATGAAGAAATAATATTTGTTGATATTTTGAGATTTGATCCTTAAATAACACAAAGATTGGTGGTAACTTAAACTAAATAATATCTTTTAAAAAAATCCATTTTTTTTAAGAAAAAGATAGGTAACTAGTTTTTCTCATTCCATTGAGTTCAACCCTATGATATACAGATGTTTTAAAAAATAATCATACAGTGTCATATCCTATTGTATCAGATACTATCAAATGTTAAATGTTGAAAATATTATATGTCGCCATATAAGTGTCATATTTTGTCTCGTATCGTTAAATCTGTGATTGTGCATTCAAACTAAATATGGTCGAAATAAAATTATTGATATAATAAATTGAATATACTTATTACTAAATTTAACGAACTTTTAGGAGAAATAACATTTGTTATGTAATTTCATAGGAGGATTAAATTGTTAAAACACTAATAATTGGTGTTTTACTATTAAAAAAATAAATATGTTGATCCTGATAGTTACAGAGGTCGAATTCACCTAAATTTTTACAAATTCTATAAATAAATAATAATAATAATAATAATAATTTCCCCATTAATTTAAGGACAATGATTGGACCAATTGAATGACTCTTTTTAAGTCCAATGGTTGACAATGCCATTCCCTAAATATAAAAACCAAAGTCCAGAATATTTCCAACTTCAATCAATAAATCCCGTGTTTTGGGAGGAAAAGAAATTGCTTCATCATCCACCTTTGTTCGGGAGATACATTGCGAATTACAGGGAACCCTAACCCTAGAATTCAACCATGTCGACCAAGCAAGGTAAATTGCATATCTCGGACTACGCTGAATATTTTTCGCATTGTTCGAATTGCTGGATTTTTATTTATTTTTTGTTACTCTTTTAATAGGAGTCTATTCTGAAAAACAAAACTGAAAATTGCTGATTTTATATATGTGTTATCTTATGTTTTTGGGTTTCGAAACAGGAGGAAAAGCAAAGCCTTTGAAGCAACCCAAGGCTGAAAAGAAAGAATACGACGAGGTACTAATTTCTGCCAACAAAAAAAGATAAAGAGTTAAATTAAATTCCATGCTTAATTTGAATTTTGGAAGTTTTTCTAGCGTTTGTTTGAATTATTATGATTTATAGTATTAGTGATTTAAATATTTTTATATGTTTTTCTCTGTTTGGACATTGCATTACAATAATCAATAATGTAATGGTGGTTCTGTTTCACTAAGCTTGATTGTATTATTTTCAGGGTTTTCTAGCATCAGTTAGAGTTCATGGTATGTTTATGTAATTTTCCAAACGTCAGAGTATATTCACGTAATTAAGCCAAATCTCAGGGTATGTGAGTGTAATTATCTCAAGAAAAAAAAAACACTAGCTGTCGTGTGTGCTTTCATCTGTTGTATCGTTGATTTTCTTGGCTTTGGTAATTCGAATTCCTACTTGCGGTACCTCCTCTGTCTAGACATTGTATTCATAGATTTAACAAAAGGAAAGTTGAAAAGAAAGAGTAGAGAAAAAGAATCTGTGAAAAGCTGTTTTTATTGCATATATTCCTTTAAAACAAAACGTCACTTGAGTTTTAACTGTGAATAACAGAGAATCATACAGATGTTCAGATCACCGAAAAATCCCGATATCTGATAGTTATGTACTCATATCATTCAAGCCATTGCATACCATTAGGTGTCTGCATTTAATTCTTAGTATTTTGTGTATAGATTTGTTTGTCAAAGTATGTTTGATTTTTGCAGATTGACAAAGCTAATATCCAGAAGAAGAAGGAAGAAGAAAAGGTAGAACCTTTTTTTCCTAGAGAAATGCTCATTTTTACAGCTTTTCTGTTACTACCTGAACTTATATCTTGTTTGGTATTTTCTTACTTCTGACAGGCCCTTAAAGAGCTTAAGGCAAAGGCTCAGCAAAAGGGGGCATTTGGAGGTTCTGGTTTGAAGAAAAGTGGCAAAAAATAAGTCCAAATCGGCTCAATTTGTGTGATTTTTCTCAACTTCTAGTCTTCGTTGTAAACAAGTTAGCTTTTGATCACTATTATGAATCTTATCAAACTTTTTCAGGTATTTTTTTATGTGAAAGTTTGAATAAATCAATGGTATATTTCCCTGATGTTAATTTATTGCAAGTTCTCTCTCTCTCTCTCTCTCTCTCTCTCTCTCTCTCTCTCTCAGCCATATTCTTAATATTCTTACAATTAAGTCTAGTTGGTCCCAACGTATTTTCAACTGCAAAATGCAATATTAAGAGCATTAAAATAGCACAACAATCAGAAATCATAAAATCCACATGAATTTAGTAGTAGATAAATTGATATCAACTACGAAGATAACTGCGAGCATAAAAACTCGTTTACAAGATAGGCTACACTATATATGGCTAACAATCCCAGATGTATATAGTATCTGTTACTATTCTGGGATGTCAGGGTTGTCGGGATCTTTCTCCTCTTCCTCTTTCTCTTCCTCTTCTTCTTCTTCCTCGTCTTCAAGAGGAGGATCATCAGCCGGCATCGGTGGTGGTAATGGAGTTTTTTGTGGGCTGAACTGAGGAAATATATCTGGCCTTCTTCCTGGACGAGGTCTCTCCCACTCCTGAAAAAAAGATAATTGCATTTTAGGGTCAATTACAAATAACCCCCCTACATTTGCCCGAAAACACCCCAACATTGAAAACTACGAAAAACACCCTGTGGTTCGGCAAATCATAACCAAAAACACCCTCAAACTAAAGGAAGATCGTTGACCGTGAAGAGGCTAGTAATATGTTCTAAGCTGTAAAAAGCATTTGTTAATCTTGTTTACAGTTAAACAACATCAGCTGATTTGTAGTTACAATTCAATTGCATTACGTAATTTATTTTTATGAAAATGTGAAGTTTTTATCACAAGGACGCAGAATTGCCTGTAATAAGTTGTAAGAATTCAATCTTGAGCTGTAAAGTTAAAACTCTTGCTTATGTCCATGTCTTCAATATTATCCTTCCATAAGTTTTCCCAACATTTTCAATGTCAATATCTACGCTGTATAATATACCCTCCTTCATTTTCTATGAGAGCTCTGATATTTTCCCCCATTTTTTATTCTACTTGGTATCAAAGAACAATTATGAAGAAGTTTAACTGAGAGTTCGACGTAGTCTGAAATAATACTAAAATTAACGATTCACTAAGTACTTTGAATCTATAACCAACGGTATTAGTAATTTAACTTAATTTCAAAATTAAACAAAACAAAACCAACAAACACGAAGAAAAAGTTCGGCGGAATCCCCAGAGAAAGAACGAACAAGGAAACTTACGAGGGGAAAATCGAGAGGCGAACGGCGAGTCATTTTCTCTTCATCAGGAGCCATACCCACAGCCCACGACCTCCGCCGCCCACCAGTCGAAATTACGGCGCGAATTCTCGTGAAACGATTCAAAGAAGACGGCAGCAGAGAAACGGTTTTCAAAGAAGACGACATCGACGTTGAAGGACGATTCGGACAAAAGGAAACCATTTTCGGTTTAGAATCCGGTATAGTGAGATGGAGGAGAGCCATATACGGCGGCGCGTCCGAGTGACGGCGTTTTCCTCTACTTCTGCGAATGTCGACCACTAAATAACCACTCGTCCACCGCCTTCAGAGAGAGAGAGGCCACAAATCACAATTAACTAATTGAGATTGGATTTGGGTCCGGTTTTCACTTCCGGGTCGGGTAAATGGCATCAATTTTATGGGTCGGTTATTGAAAGACCCAATGGGATTGTTTAAATGGGCCAGTTGCGAAATTACAGCCCACTCCAGAAGGCCCAATAGACGTATACGAAAAAAGCCCACACGAACAATTTAAATTTTTTTTTTTCCCAATTTTATCTTATTTATCTTTTTGTCAAGTTGGTAACACCAAAAATTAAATACAGAAAATCTATATATAATAATTCAAAACCTTTTGGATAGCCTCAATGAATTTTATTTTGCCATATAATTAAACCTATTAATTATTTTCATATTTATCCAAAAGAATGAAAGATTTTGTATAGATATGTTAGTTATAGATCTAATTCAAATTAAATTATTATTTATATTTCTACAATATCTTTATAAATAAATTAATTTTAAATTATATTAAAATAAATTTTAAAAATAATTAAATATAAAAATAAAATCATCAAAGATAAATATAAAAAAAATACGATAATATCGTTCAAATTAAAATAAATAATTTTAAAATTTTACAGCAAATTAATTTCTTAAAATAAAATTAATTAAATAAAAAAAAATACTTTATTAATAAATTAACATCGGTGTCAAGGCTCGGGAATTTAACTAGTAATGTTAATAATATAAAACATTACTAACATACACGTATATTTTAAAAATAAAATGAGGCTGGCGAAACTTGAACATAGATACATACGAAATCCAATTCAAACTTGATTAAACTCGATTCAAGCATAAAATATTTCTGAGTTCAAGACCTAACTCGACTCGCTTGCACCTTTACGTGTTGGTGAGTGGTGACAAGAGGTTGATAAGTCATCTTATTGCGTACTCAAAGTTTCATAACTTGATAGAAAAACTTCCACACTTTTAGAAAAGATGATTTGAAGAAAGCAAACACGACTTCTACTTTATGAAGAAAAACAATGTGAAAGTAACACGTATGCATGCATTTTAGAGAAACAGAAAGACCAACCAATCAGGGAAAAGTACGAGAAAGACACGACTCTGTTTGGACAAATCCGGTGTGCTTTTTGTGGATTTTATGGTTTTACCACTTTAAAAGGAAAAATAATTAAAATAGAATAATTATAAATAAAGAAAAACAAATGTTATCCAACTCACATGCCACATTGTAGAACAGCAGCCTTGCTTTGGATAACTCCAAAAAGACCTCTCCCACCCATGCTTATGGCCCATCCTCACGTAACATTTGAAATATTTTAAAAAATATCTTATTACAAAAATTTCATTATATTTATTAAGTTATTAGACGAAAATATAACGTTGTCTCATTTTTCTTAATTTCCCCATTTT
The DNA here is from genome assembly GCA_958496215.1 of Verbena officinalis. Classification (NCBI taxonomy): domain Eukaryota; kingdom Viridiplantae; phylum Streptophyta; class Magnoliopsida; order Lamiales; family Verbenaceae; genus Verbena; species Verbena officinalis. The sequence goes on from OY292385.1 coordinate 9,338,066, forward strand.
GTCCATAATATATAGTTATTTTTATTAGATTTTATAACGGACAACTCACTCTTTCTATTAACTTTACGGGTTGTTAAATATTAGGGTATAAATATATAATTTTCCTTATTTCAGATATATTTCTATAATAAAGTCAAATTGTAGGGTATATCATTGTAATTTTCCCTAAAATACCTACATTTCTGTAATTGTATATAGTTTAGTAATTTTATATTGGGTCGAATTTATTTTATCTGTCAGAAATACGTAGTAGTTTTTGTAAATTGAATTAGGAACAGTATTGGTTATTGTCTGTAAAGTTGTTAGAATTAGGAATAATATTGGTCATTGTCTTCTATAACTTTTATTGAATTATTGGAGCAATGATAACATAATCATGTTTATGCTGATTTCTGTAGTGTTTGATGATTGAACTCGAGATACGAATGAATTGAAACAACTTAAATGTGATGTACATATGATATAGCAATAAGAATTAGGTCATACATTTGTTTTTTCAATATTCATTAATAGATATGTATCCAAAACGAATATTCAACACGATATTACATTGTACGATAGTTTTTTTGAAGTTGTATAGTATTTTACACGCCTAATGAGTTGATCTGATTGATGCCCTCAGGAATTAAATTGAAATATTTCAAACGTCAAAGGGCTTATTTGTAATAAATAAAGTAAAAAGAATACATATATAATTATGGCAAACAGTAGGGATTCGGACTGTAAGTCATCATTAAGTTTTTTTTTTGGATACATTTAATTTTATCTTAAACAACACTATTATTATTTATTAAATAATTACATGGTAAAAACTAAAAAAAAATATACGAAACACTAAAAAAAATGGGGGTTAAAAATGTGCATGTGTCTCAAATTCCAAAGCTCTGCTGCTCTGTTTCTATTCCTGCAAATACCACAAAGTTTTCACGCAAAACGAGGTGAAAGAACTCCATAATTGAAAGAATCCGTGACGTGAGCAACATCCAAACTTCCCTGATTTAGACTTCCTCTTAAAATTTCCAATAAAAACTGCTGTTTTGAGTGGATGGTCAAGAACTCAAGATTGTAATTTTTGGCCAAACAGTTACAGAATCTCTCTCTAGAATATCTAAAGGTGAAAAAAAGATCCAACTTTTTGAATATCCGACATGGGATTTTGCTGAAAAAGGTTAATCTAGCAGAAAATAAGAAGAATTACTCTGTGTGTGTGTAAGAGAGAGAGAGTGGTGGGACTTGGGAATGATATATAGTGGTGGGAGAAAATGGAATTCTGGCCGGAGTTTCTTGCGAGCAGTTGGGGTAAAGAATTTGTCGCCGGAGGATTTGGCGGCACGGCCGGGGTTATCGCCGGATATCCGCTTGATACGATTAGAATACGGCAGCAGCACTCGTGCAAAGGGTCGGCTTTTCAAGTCCTCCGCCGTCTCGTCGCCGCCGACGGACCCTTTGCCCTCTACCGTGGCATGGGGGCGCCGCTGGCATCTGTAACTTTCCAGGTTCTTAATTTTCTTGTACTTATTATGGGAAATGAAAAATGAGTTGTTTTTTGGCTCGGAAATTGGAATTTCTTGCCACCCTGCAGAGATAGAGATGACAAAATTCAGAGTATACTCTGTTCATGTGATGTTGTAGTTTTTTATTTTTAAAAAAATTACCAAGAATGATTTTATTTGATTATTGATTTGAATTACGAAAAGTTCAAGTCCCTTATTCAGTTATAGATTTTATAATATTTTCAGAGAAGAAGAAACCTCAAATTGCATTGAATTGTATGTATAAACTGCAAATACATATAAAACTAATCAAACCTCTAATCACACATTTATCTTGCTTTGCATTTATGTTATGGTAAGCTATCTCCAACTTATAATTATTACTTCTGTAAATCAGTACACATAATTCGGTTTAGACCAAATTTCAGTCACCATGTACGTTTAATCTTGAAATCAAGAAGCATAATAAGTTGTTCTCTCGATTGCAGAACGCCATTGCATTCCAAACATACGCAATATTATCACGAGCAATCGACACGAATTCTTCACCCGACGATCCGCCCTCGTACAAAGGAGTCGCCCTAGGCGGAATCGGTACCGGAGCCATTCAAAGCCTCGTCCTCAGCCCGGTCGAGCTAGTCAAAATCCGGCTCCAACTACAAACAAAATCCACCCCCGCTGCCGCCACCTCCACCACCGCTGCCTCCATAGCTCACCGGGGCCCACTAGACGTTGCAAGAAGCATATTCAGAACAGAAGGTGTTCCGGGCATATACCGCGGCCTAACTGTCACTGTCCTCAGAGACGCGCCAGCACACGGCGTGTACTTCTGGACCTACGAGTACATGAGGGAACAATTCCACCCGGGATGCAGGAAGAACGGGCAAGAAGCATTTGGGACGATGCTTCTAGCCGGAGGGTTGGCGGGCGTGGCAAGCTGGATTTGTTGTTACCCGTTGGATGTGGTGAAGACGAGGATTCAGGGGTCGTCGGGGAAATATAGTGGGATTGTGGATTGTTTTAGGAGGAGCGTGAAGGAGGAGGGTTATAATGTGTTGTGCAGAGGATTGGGGACTGCGGTGGCGAGGGCTTTTATTGTGAATGGAGCTATATTTACGGCGTATGAGATGGCTCTGAGATGCGTCTTCCATAATAATGGGGGAAACAGTGCCGTCGTTCAGACAGATAGTGCAGTTGTTCAGACAGAAAATGCTTTATAGACACTTAGACAGGAACGGAGTCGGAAATTTTAAGATTTGGGGAAAAGGGGTATTTCTATTACTTTTTAGGGGTAGATTCTTATATTTTTTGGGGGTGAAAAGATGATAATATATATACAAAAATAGTCTTATATAGATAGTTCAAAAAGAAAAGAGTGATTCTTGAAACCCCTATTGATATGTATTATGCCCACATAATGAGCAATCCACATATGCTATACCTCACAATTCACATCAGTAAAAATGCATTTGAAAGTCTTCTTCGTTCATTGATTTTGGGTATTTCACGAGATTTCTGGGGACGTAGCTCCCATTTGTAGAGATCTTTACATCTTAGTGATCTGTCCGACCGTCAATAGACTCATAATATTGTCATATTATGTGAGAAAACTAGTAACGGAATAATATTATAACTACGATATGAACTTTCAGAAATCAATATTTTCTGAAGCTGCAGATCTGAAATCGTATAATACACCAAGAAACAATGCATTACCCAAACTAAACAAGCCGAAACATGACATACGCGATTTCTGCCGAGGAGACATTATCAGACTGTATAGAGTTATATTGTATAATGTTAACAAATCAATAATATTTTAGAATCAATAAGGGGTCGATCCACATCTCAATTCGGGCCAAAAGAGGCTACAAAGATCCCCTGGAGATTGGTTGACACCCGAAAAGCTCTTTCTAGAAGCTCAATATGCTGTTCTAGAAGCTCACTAGTTCACTCACATATCTGCATCAATCAAATACACTACGGGAGCTGCATCACCACTCTTGTCTATGTGCAATATAAACGTCACGCCTTCATCAGTTTAATAGCCAGAAGATACGAGAACATTGTGCTCCTTCAAGCGCTTTTGAAAACGAGCTAAGCGATTTTGTAATTGTAAGATACCAGCAGCTTTCTGGGATAGGATTGAGTTCAATCTGGAGACGTAATCATCTAGCTGATTTCCAGGTTGATCTGCCTCAACCAGCAGGTTCATCTCCTGCAAAGAGTAATCAAGAAAATTAATATACACATGCAATCTTGATATGTGTGTGTGCATCTTTAGAAGTTTTTGCTTAATCTAAAAAGTTTATTTCTGCTTTTAGCTTAAAGAAAACAGAATAGAGTGTTTTGTGTGGCTGCTTCTGCTTAAACTAAGCTAGGAGCACCTTAGGCGCCTCTTTTTTCAGATTCTAGGCTCTTCATTTTATTATTTAAAAAGTGCTTTTGTGCTTCGTTCTTCAAACACTACAAGCTTCTCCAAACTATTTACAACTTCAGCTTTTACGAAAGCAAAAGTTTTTGCACGCATCCCTTTCTGTGTTATTCTGGAAAGAGAGCATCAGATTCTTCTTTCTTTTTTTTTTCTTGTTTTGGTGTGTGTGTGAAGTGTTTATAACGGTATGATCTTCCACCTCTCGAACGATATCCATTGTATCTTCCACTTGCTTCCTGTGAGCACTGACAAGATCTTCCTCTTCCTAAAATATAACAAAGACAAAATTAATCATACCAACGCCTTAAATTGACTCCTTGTTTATCTTCATAAAAGTTAACTTCACCTACTCTTAATTTCTTACCTTCAGTAAAGCATTCAAATCATCATCTGAATTTGAATATTTCATTTCCGATTTAGACGTAGGCTCTTTCCACTTTGTTTGGCCATTGGTTCTCTTCATTTTATCATCAGAATTGGGAAAGTTGTATGATGATTCAACTTTCGAGTTTTTCTTCCATGTTGGCTTCTCTTGCTCATAGAAATCCTCATCATATTCTTCCCTATCATTTGTTTGTTCAGGCCAAGAATCACCTGTATCATCCTCAAATGTGGATGTTGGTGGCACCATAGAAGACAAAGGCTGTGCAATTGACTCCTTCAGATTTACAGTTGAAGATAAAACGTCTCTTTTCGAGTTGTTGCCTTTTGAAAGGCTCTTCACCCTACAATGGTATAACAAATAGCACATATGTTATATATACATATATATATATATGGAAATACATATGTTATATATTCCAAATATGTGGATATATATGTGCGTATTACATCCTGGGTACCTTGAAGTTAGGTGAATTTACAAACGATTCCTCTAGTTAGAGAAATTACCATATAGTCCTTGAGGTTTTCAATAAATGAGTCAATCTTGAGAAAATACCCCTACTTAGGGTTTCAGCTCGGGGTATTTTCGAGTGTATTTTTTGAAGATTTACACATCAATTGAGAAATCAGACTGTACAGTAATTTCTCAAACTAGAGGGATCGATATCTATTTTCACCAAACATCAGGGGTAGTAGATGTAAATCACCGTATATATATTTATATGTGTAATTGATACTAACCTGTCAGCATATCTTAAAGTATTCAAAGTATGTTCACATGATCCAGCATTTGGCGAAATGCATGATATCATAACAGTGCGAGAATTCCCAACAAACGAATCCCTCAACACTTCAGTCAATTTACTGCCTCTAAATGGAATGTGCCCTTGGTCGTTATCAAGAGCCCTAATACACTCCTTTAAAGCAAGTAAACTTTTGTTGATCTCTGCTCCTTCCATCCTACATATTCAAAACATTGGATAAGAACTGGGAACAAAAGAAACAGATCAAATTTTTCTGCATTATATAACATATAAAGCCAACTAGAAATCATCTGCAACATCAAGTGACAATATCACGTGGTCCTCATACGAAGGGGTGCTTAAAAGTTAAAGACGAAGCTAAAGTGATAACAAGTTCGGTAGTAGTATAAGTTGAGAGTTTCCACCAAAAAAAAAAAAAAAGTATAAGTTGAGAGTGTTTGAAAAAGAAAAGGCGCAAAACACTGCTATATAATAGAAAAAAGAACCTAGAAGTTGAAAAAAGAACCATTACATGTTCTTCTAGCTTTTAGCTTATTTTTACCACAAGCAGCAAAAACAAAAAAATCAATTTCTCCTTTTCTTTAAGCTAAAAGCAGAAAACCACTTTATTTTTAGAGTTTGCAAACACTACCATGACATAATATTTACGGTTTTGCATTAGAACAATTCCATTTCACCAAACAACAAGCTGCTACATTAATTGAAAATAATAAAGAGAAAATGTAAAACACACACACACACACACACAAGAAGCTAAACGAGATATATACCTGGTCTGTTTATCATTGTCGGTAGTATCAGCACCACGTTCACTTCCAGCAAGATCTATGAAGGAGAGCTTACCAACAACTCTTGGAGGTTTAGTTTCACTACCATCAACTGATCTCTTAATGGTGAGCTGAAGAATGGCATGAGATCGAGATGATTCCTCATTTGCACCTGTTGTTCCTGTACTTCTTGTTGAATTTCCTCTCTCAATCAGTTCTTTAACTGTCTCCACATCCACTACTCGGTACTCTTGCAAGCCCACAATACATACTTGCTGTTTGCCATCCTCTCTCATGCAAAGCTTTCTGAAAGGAGAGAAATTACAGAAATGTTATTCAAATAAGGAATAGTATTTAACCCTTTTGAGAAAGATTCGAAGTTGAGACAGCTTACTTCCTATCACCAAGCAGATCAAAGAGCTTTCCTCCATAAATCTCAAAAAAGCTGACAAACAATTGAAAGCCTTGGTTTCTGTAAGTGTGGTTCATGAGCCTCAAAATATCTCTAACAGCTCTCAGAGGCAGTGGCTTCATAGTGAAAGTTTTGCCACTTCCTGATAAATGTCAGAAGCAGAGAACAATTATGGAATGTCGATGTCAAGAAAGGAGAAAAACAAAATGCAATCTTCGAAAATTCTAAGTTATTACCTGTCTGTCCATAAGCAAAGCAAGTAGCTTTTGTACGCTGGAAAATTATTGGAACAATTGGCTCTACAGTTTCACGATACACCTAGAAAAGAGAGATGGACAAAATACAACGAAACCATAAGTACTACACCTCATTATCAGGTGAATTTTATGTGTTGTAATTACTACCTCATCATTTGACACTTCTTCATTTAGCACTGCATCGAATACAAATTCATGTTTCTCCACATATTCAGTGAGGTCAACCTGCAGCATATTAAGTCGCAAAGAAATTAGATACCTTAGAAAACAAAAATACACACAAAATATCTTAACATTTTTACAGGACTTATTTTGCTGTCATTACAATTTTAACATTTTTACAGACCTTAAGCTTTGTCTCATGGACAACAAGAGAATTTGAATGGGTGTCTATGATATCCTCCTCATTCTTTGTCAGTTCTCTTTTGTTAAGTGGTCTTTTTCGTACCTGCAAAAAGTCAATTATTAAGCCAGTTTCTACAACAGATTTCTATGGAAGAAATCAGTTCAATTCACTTTGGTTTGGACTAGAACAACTTGATGCAAGCAGAATACACATACCACTACTTTGATCTTCGCAACATTGCTGGCCTTCACATTATCAGCTGCAAGACTTTTCAGTACGTTGCTCTCAGGCAATAAACGGGCTTTACCAGTTTGTTTATTGTTTCCCAAGTATGGATCAGAATCATCAAAGCTTCTTCCCCTTGAAAAGTGGTTCATTGTTGGGCCATCATAAAGACTAGGAACTGACATCTGTTCTCAACATATGAGCATACAAGGAAAAAATAAGAAATTATTAGGCAATCGTCAAACAAACTAAATGCACATCCAGAATACGAAGTATGATACAATCAACTAAAATGTGAGAGAATTAAAAGGGTAACCAAAGATATACAAATCATTCCGGCTTATTGAATTTCAAATGCCGATAGATTAGAGCTCATTAATTAATAGTAATCCAGAGTTATCAATGGTAATCAATACAGCAGCCACCACAAGCAGTCTGCTTGAATATCACAATTTATAGCCATACTATTTCAATCCAAAGAAGTTGAGTAAAAAGTTCTTTGTTTTTCCTGCTACGTATTCAAGAATTTTCAACACCCATAAATTAACAGAAGATTATTAACTCGTCTAATCAAAAAATTTACCTCAGGAAGTAGCTCAGTATCAAAAGAATGCAGATCCAGCAGCCCCGGGCTAGACTCATTAGGCGAAATGTGCTCTTCACCATTCCTCCTCCGTGAATGCCCAGGCGGCGTTAATGGCTCTGCAAACAAATCGCTGCTTCCACTGTAAGTTCTCTGCGCTTGAACACTCTTGTACATTCTCGAACCCTGTCCGCCTCCATTGTAGTACCCAAAATCCTAAATGTTTTTAAAACCCAAAAAATATTTGAAAAATCAAATTTCAAGTTTCCAGATTACAGCATCAGATCCAGATTACTTCGGTTTGACTAAGTTAAGAAAGTAAAAATCAACGAACCTGAACTGGAGGAACCGCATTGTTTGATGACTGTAGATGCTGCAGGCCAGTCGATTGCAGCCATCGGCCGTTCGACGAAGTTTCTAGAAACTGGTCGGAGTACTGCCGCTGATGGTGCGCCGCCGATGCACCGGATCTCTGCCTCCCAACCGCATTCATTTTCTCACCAACCACACCGAAGAAAATTTGAAAAAAACAATGCAAATAAAAGAAGGAAGAAACAAAACCCTTCTCTTAATTGCTCAAAAGCGACTGCTTCTACGGAAAGGGTTATCGAAATATCTTCAAATTAATCAAAAATAATTGAATCTTTTCAGAAGATTAGAGAGAGAGAGCGAGAGAGGGAGACCCGATGTCTGTTCTCTAGAGAGAGAAACTATTTTAAATAGAGATTGAAAAATGCGAAGACATGGCAGGAGGGAAGGTCTGAAATTCAACGGCTGTGATTCGTTTTCACTTCGAAGACTGCAGTGAATGAAAAGGGAAGAAAAGAAAGGCAAAAAGAAATGAAAAATATTTGAAGATTTTTCAGAGAACAGTGGACTGTTGCTCTTGCTCTGGTAAAACCAGATTAATCTATGCCGAAATGTCACTTTTAGTCCCTAATATTTTCACTTTATTTCATACTAGACTCTAATATTTTAAAAGTCACATTTTGATCCCTCATATATAATATGTTTCAATTTAGTCTTTCAGGCTAAAATTAAGTAAGTTAATAAAAGTTTAATATTAGATAGGGTGCTTTATTAGAGTACCTGTTATGTATTGAGCCGGTAAAAATTACCTTTTACCTACTAAATAAGTTAAAATAACCCGCTATATTAATTTAAACTTTTAAAATCGGAAATTTCTTAAATCACTAACTAGTTATTTACGTCTATAATGAAAGAGGGAGAAGAGATCTAAAATTTTATAACCGGTAGCTTATGAAAAATTAATTGCTAAAACCTGTTAAAATTTTTACATATAATATGTGGCGTTAAGAGAGAGTCATACATAACATTAAACTTTTACAAAGCTACCTAATTTTAGACAACCTCTCCTGACATAAAAGTTCGATTCTTCTTTATAAACCCAATATCTTACTTAAAAAATCGATCCAAACGCAATGAAATATTTAAAATTTCAAATCGTGTCTTATAATATGATGTTCCCTTCGAAAAATCCGAGTAGTTCGTTGTTCTTTGATATATTTAAATTGGATGAGGCTATTTAGAAATTAGAATCAATATTTCTTCCACTTTGTTGTTTTGTTTTTCCAATTTGTGGATATTTAACATAGAAATATTGTTATTTCCCCACATGAGTTATTCTCAGACCAGATTCTCATCGTAAAATGATTTGAGAAACAAAATTGAGACACATTATAAATTTTATGGACTAATGTGTCACTTTTAGAATATTACGGATTCATATGACACAAAACTGAAATACTAGGGACCAAAAGTGATATTTATCCTTAAATCTATTAATTAATTGTGTTTTGTCTTAGTTTTATGTAAATTTAATTGGTAGTTTATTTTTTGAATTAAAGGTATGGGACCGACGCATCAATTTGAATTTGAAGAGGAGTGCGGTTTGGCACGTGAGAGCGTTGCGCGGCACGTGATTGGTTGAAACTTGGCGACGGTGAGGAGGGGCCCGCTTAATTTTTTGAATTAGAGAGACGATGCTGTTGTTTTGCGTCCCCATGTCGTTTCACGTGGTGGGGTTATGTCGTTTAGTGTCTCTATTATCCTTTCTCTATGTGTTAATATATGATCCCTTTAGATTTAGATCTATAAATAGGAAAATTTTGAGGTCATTTTATTAAAATGTGATTTCTTTTTTATCAATTTTATAATTGTAATAACATGTTTATATTTGTGGAAAAATTATCTTTATCATTTAATTTATAATAATTTGAATCGATTTATTACTACAAAGAGGATTAAAAAAAAACTACCATTGAAAACTTGTATACGGTGAGGATGTTTTTTTGGTAAGGCATCGTCATCGTCCACGTGCCCAAGCTCGTTAGTTGAATTTGTATAGTAGGATCGATTTTGACCTGAAACACGCAAATACAAGGGTTACTTGGTTGGAGGGGGTTGTGTCGCGGCCCCCCAAGCGCGGAGAGGAAAACCCTCACGGCGGCGCCCGTTGGACGCGCGGGCATAACCTCCGATCACCACCGAGCACAACCCTAAAGTTTGGCCGGAAACACTTGCCAAAAGGTGGTACCACAAGGTGGTTGTTATTTGGTGATTTTTGGTTATAAACCCTCTCAAATTACATATCATATTCCGATGTGGGATCAAATATGGACACACACGGCCTTGCAACACCCCGTGAGGGGAGGCCGTGCGTCTCTCTTCCACACGGGCTGCTGCACGGCATGTCGCAACCCCGTGTGGACTCCCTGAACATATTTCTTGCGGAAATTCGGGGTGCTACAATCACCCCTTCTTCAGATCGCAATGTCCCCATTACGCCACAACAAAGCTTTCCCAGTACCGCCCACCAGTGGGACTCCCACCGCATGTAACCCATACGCGTGGCACATGCCCACGCGCTTGACCCGTAGCGGACATCCAAGCCGTGAACATGCGTCCCCAACCGGCGGTCGGCTCTGATACCACTTGTCGCGGCCCCCCAGGCGCGGAGAGGAAAACCCTCACTGCGGCGCCCGTTGGACGCGCGTGCATAACCTCCGATCACCACCGAGCACAACCCTAAAGTTTGGTCGGAAACACTTGCCAAAAGGTGGTACCACAAGGTGGTTGTTACTTGGTGATTTTTTGTTATAAACCCTTCAAATTACATATCATATTCCGATGTGGGATCAAATATGGACACACACGGCCTTGCAACACCCCGTAAGGGGAGGCCGTGCGTCTCTCTTCCACACGGGCTGCTGCACGGCGTGTCGCAACCCCGTGTGGACTCCCTGAACATATTTCTTGCGGAAATTCGGGGTGCTACAGGTTGTCTCCGGCGTAGCACCTCCGACGCTCAAGTCAGTATAAGGATACTGAAAAGGGTTAGAATAAGGAGAGTGCGATCAGAGTAGTAAAAAAAGCTTATCAACCATAATAAATGCTGGGGCTATTTATAGTGTTTAATGCCTCGACTGTAGGGTATTTAATACTCGATCCTGAAGTCAGAGATATTCCTTAAAATGAATGTCTCATGTCACTTCTGTCCTGTACAGAGTATTAAGAGCAGGTGTGGCGCATTTAATGCGGCCGCAGGCGGAGCTGGCACTATCTGATGGGTTGGGATTAAGCCCCGACCCATCGATGATATGAGTGAGATAGAAAAATGGCTTAAGCAGTGTTCTAGTGATCGGCTTAAGGTGAGAGTCGGACCGATCAGGCTCAAATATTACGCTCGATCAAAAGAGACTCACGTCTCGGCCCTGTGAGCCTAGCTCGACCGGAGCATATATGTCACGGTGCACATCAACCTTACGGTCGGGACAGTCGACCGCTAAGATTATTGACTAATCAACAGGTGGACTTTAACGAGATCCACGTGACAAGTGACTCGCTACGATCATGCCATATGTAGCGCGACCCCCCGGGCACGGAGAGGAGAACCCCCCTGCTTGGGCACCCGTTGGACGCGCGGGTATAACCTCCATCACCACCGAGCACAACCCTAAAGTTTGGCTTAAACCACATGCCAAAAGAGGTTGCAACCATATGGTGATTATGCTTGGTGAATTTGGTTATAAACCCTTCATTTTCAATGTGATCTTTCGATGTGGGATGAAACCCCAATGCACACGGCCTTGAGACACCCCGTGAGGGGAGGCCGTGCGCTATTCACACGGGCTTGCGACACGCCGTGCAGCAGCCCGTGTGGAATACCTGAACCTTTTATTTTTTTTTTCACGCTGAATATTTCGGGGCGCTACAATATGGGTTAACCGGAATATCCCTTATCAGTATATATTAGTACATATTTATTTGGTAAAATCATAATACCAAATATACTAGCATGCCTAAATATTTATAATAAACTTATAAATGCAATTCATCTTCCAAAAAAAGGGAATAAATTGCATGTTGTACTATCCACCGTGACAAAGATGGACTACTCCTCACCCGCCTTTGACTTGTTATTCAAATTTCCTTTGGGGTAGGGCAGCGACACAATCATTACACGTGTCAGAGTATCAGTTGGTGATCTGAATTCGACGGAGATGATTAGATTTGAGTATTATGATCGAGTATTAAGTGTGAAGCGAAGCGAGTAGCGGAATAATGTTATACACACTGTCACATTTTTTATTAAATAAATAAAATTTTAGATTGAAAGATTATACATAATAATTAATATATAATACTCGACTATATAGTAAATAATAATGTCTGAGATCCAAATAATTTTTTTATTATATATTAATTCAATGATTAAGATTATAGTTTCTTATCATAATAAATGCTAATTATAGGAGATTGTATTGGACTTCATATTAGCCTCTTTGAAATTCTAAAACCCAAAACTTTGTAATCGGAAAAACAAAAGTGAATAAGAAATTAAAATGAGTCACTATTGAAATAAACTTGTGTCGTTGAGTTTGTAAAGACAAAGTCGATAAAAATATGTGGTTATTTTGAATCTCCGACTCACCGCGCTACTTCACCGATGATACCCAACAAAACTAACTAAGTTCCCAACCCTAAAAAATAATAGGTACCCAAAATTCCCCTTTAAAAATGATTAGGTACATCATATATTTTAGATCAAAAAATAAATAAATCTAAGTATATCACACGAAATTTCTTGTCCCATAATTGGGACCAAGCTCACTCCAAAGTACAAGCCCATTTTCAGATCAAGAAGGCCCAGTCCTAAATCTTAATAAAAGAAAGATTGAAATTCGTTCATTCTTCTATGATTTTATGGCTACCAAAAGAAATAATTCGTTGCACAAATAATTATTTAGCCATTTCAAGATAGTGAAAGTTACATATTTAAGATGACTAAATTAAAATGTTTCATATTTTTAATTTTTTAAAATATTTAAAGCGATAGATAAAATAATATTATTTAACTGAACTATCACGATTTTAACAGTTTGTTATTGAATCTTTTTTGCTTTTCTTTTTTAATCCACCAGCAAATTCGAAAATTTGAACTCACCATATTTAGAGGAATATTCAATCAGAAAATTATACTTTTACTTGTGTTTTACTGGAAAATCGAAATCATCAATAACCATCATGCTTCGCCTGGAGATCATAAAGTGCAGAAAACTTGTACATGAGATAGTAATTTGTAAAAAAAAAAATATTCGAATATTAAACTGCTAAAATTGTGAGCGTTCGGATGACAAATAATTTTTTACTTAGAGTTAAAGAGTTTTTTTTTTTTGTTAAAATTAAAGAGTTAATTAATTCCATATTACACATAAAAAAATCCCAAATTGAAATAGAAAATCCATTTTATCCTAAAAAAAATTACACAAAAAAAAAAAGAAAAAAAATAGAAAATCCCTAGTTACTCACATAAACATCCTAGCGAGAGTAAATTAAGCTAAAACTGAATTACCCCTAAAAAAAAAAAAAAAAAAGGATCGGAAAAAGCCAACACTTGCAAATTGAACAAACCAAGCAAGTAGTTTCTGGTTTGATTCCTCTCCCAAGCTTTTCAATTTTCATCTTCATAGAACATTCTACATTTTGCTTCAACCATTTCTCCAAGAATCTTCTCGAAACCGCTGAATACAACTAACTCCTCCGCCATTTTCTATATTCTCTCTCTGTTCTCCAATTTCCTCCCAGCAGAAGAAGCGATAGAATCACTGTTCTAGTGTTGCGTTCAAGATATACTGTGTATAATCGAGTGTTTCAGCAATGGCAGACGACAACGCCGTCACACTGTACAGCAACGCCGCCATCACCGATGCCAAGAAGAACCCATTCTCCATTAAAGTGGCCATGGCCCAGATGCTCCGCGGCGGAGCAGCTGTCGAGGTCTCGACTCTGGATCAAGCAAAGATCGCCGAATCAGCCGGCGCCTGCTGCGTAGTCGTCACTGATCAGCGTAGACCCGGGATTTCCCGCATGCCGGATCCTGCTCTTATCAAAGAAATCAAACAAGCTCTGTCGATTCCCCTAATGGCGAAAGCTCGGGTGGGTCACTTTGTTGAGGCGCAGATTCTGGAGTCGATCGGCGTCGATTACATCGACGAGAGCGAAGTATTAGGCATCGCCGACGAGGACCACTTCACCAATAAACACAATTTTCGCGTGACTTTCGTTTGCGGGTGCCGCGATTTGGGGGAAGCTTTGCGAAGGGTTCGAGAAGGCGCGGCGCTAATTAGAACTCAAGGCGATTTGAAGGGATCGGGCAATGTCATGGAAACCGTCCGCAGTGTAAGGAAAGTGATGGGCGAGATTAGGGTTTTGAACAACATGGATGATGATGAGGTTTTCGCGTTTTCCAAGAAAATACAAGCTCCGTACGACATTGTAGCTCAGACGAAGCAAATGGGCAGGTTGCCGGTGGTTCATTTCGCTGCCGGCGGAATAGTAACTCCGGCTGATGCTGCACTGATGATGCAATTGGGATGCGATGGGATTTTCTTGGGACCCGAGGTTTTTGAATGTTTGGATCCATACAACCGGGTTCGAGCCATTATTCAAGCTGTTAGAAATTACAACGACCCATTGGAGTTGGCTCAGGCGAGCAGTGGTTTGGAGGATGCTATGGCGGGTTTGAATATCAATGAGAATAGAATTGGAGCTGGAGGAGCTTACTGATTGGTTTTTTGGTGAGAGTTTTCATGGCTTTTGCTTTGTATCTTTCTTGTCCTTTGAGCATGATGGAATTGATGTAGTATAATGTTGTTGTTAGTGTTGTGACTGTTGAAATGTTTTGATGTTGTTTTTTGGGTTTTCCAAACTGATGAATAAGAGCTAATGATCTTGTACCCGTTTTTCAGTTCATACTTCATAGATGAATTGAAATAAGAATTTTAGTTGTAGCCGACTTTGGGTTAGCAATGTGAATTGTTTTTTGGAGATGCAAACGGTTTGTTTCGCTATTCGTTATAAGCATAGAAGCTAATCTTGATCTTTTAAATTTGATCACGCTGTCATTGATGCTCCCTTATCTGTGTGTTTCTGTTTGTGTTTTCTGGAGAATGATTTTCTTGAAAGTTGTAATATATCATATATGAGCTTTCTTGTTTCAATCCCTCTCCTCAAGACTTTAGAGTTAATTGATTTCACAAGAGCCATCCTTGTATATGGAGTATCTTTCTTTTGCATTTATTTCTTTGATTTCAAAGTGAGGATAAAATGGCAAGCTAATCTGATTTGTCATTTCACATTACAAATATCATTTATATGTTTTTCCTGATAATTGAGAGATGTGATACATGGTTTGCTGTTCTTATATCTTTTGCTGTAGAAACAGAAAAAGCTGTGTAGTATAATAGAACACAGAAAGATTACTTCTGGGAGTACATGATATTGCAAGTCCACATGTTCTTTGTTTCAAAATTTGACTTGCTTCCTCTGGAAACCAAGCCTCTAACTGTTAATGGAACCTTAATAATTGGGGTGGTTTTGTAATTATAATATTTTCTTGATGAGTATAGCTTGTCATATAGAGGAAAAGAAGATAACGACTCGTAATTCGATAATCTTGTAGGGTGAAGATGTAATTAAGAGGGTGTTTGGCTAAGCTTATTTTAAGAAGATTTTAAACTCTCACATCTTATAAGATGTTGGATCTTATTTTTAAAATAAGATCTTAAAGTGTTTGGATTCAAGCAAGTTCATGAGCTTATAAGGTGTTAGTAATGATAATTGCGTACTTGATATGGTCAATGAGTAGGGAAGTGTGTTAAGATATTCAAAATAAGCTTGTGTTCCCCAACTTATATTTTAAAAGAGCTTAGCTACTAACATCTTGTTTTAATAGCTTATAAGCTCATTTCGTATAATGTTTCTCAAACACATAGCAACATCTTATAAGCTCTAAACAACTTATTAGATGTTTTAAAGAGCTTATAAGCTCAGCCAACCCCTTCTAACTCTTCTAAAGCTTTTTTCTTCAGCTACTTTATACAACAAAGTACTGATTTTCAATAATGAAGAAACTTTGTGAAGTTGCATCATTTACTTGAGCTTTTTTTGGCCCCTACCTTATGAGCTTAGACAACTCAAGTTGGTTGGAAAACTAACAAGTCTAACATAGATGAGGCCTAGTAGTTGACAATCGACATGAGAAAGGGAGTGATTGTAATTTCTAAATTAAAGTGATTCTTTGCTTTTAGCTTCAAAAAAGCTGAATATAAGAGTACTGTTTTGCTGTTTCCATTTAAAGATCTCTACTCCAATTGCTCGTTATACTTTAATGAAAATTCGTTCTCATCCTTTGAATTTAAAACTTCGAAATGATCTTATTTTGTTCAAATTTGTAAATATGGTTTTTTTTTTTAACTTGAAGGTACGGAAAATTATGCATATTATCCAATGGAATCCAGTTTCAATAAATACAGTTAAAATTTAAACCTCTTGATTTGGTTGACATACTCGAGTACTCGACAAATGAGACTTGCGTTTGAGTTTAAATACTTGGCTAGTTAGCTTAGATTCCAAAAATAACAAATGATAGCTTTTGCCAACTTTACTGATTTTGAGAAGTTAAAATTAAAAGGGAGTAGAGTAATAAGAACAGAAGTATTTAGAAAAATGAAATACTTCAGTGTTTGGAAAAAAAGAGTTAAAAGAAATATTTTTGCTATTATTAATAAAAATTTCATTTATTTATGCAAATGACGTAGAAGGTAGAAACTCATAATATTATGTTTTTTTGGATTCTAAAGTCTATTTATATGGATTGAGTCAAGCCATACCATTTGAAGCTAAAAATATATTTTTATGTGCTTCAAACTTCCAATTTATTTATGTTTAAACTTAAATTAGAACATCTGGCAATCTAAATTACTTTTAAAAAGTTAATTTTATGATTTTTTATTTTTTATACTTTTAAAAAGTTAATTTTATGATTTTTTATTATTTTTATTTTTAGAGTTGCAAACACTATTAATTATCGTTTTCGGCTATATTTACTATTCTAACATGCGTAATTAGTTAATTACCGTATCTAATAAGCACTTAATTAGCGATAAACAAAATCTAAATTGAAGCACAAAATTTGAATTGATGGGTTCACTAACTCCAAATAAACTAACTTCATGTGGGGCCAAAATGGTAATTTAGAATTGCGTGTGCTCCGCCGTCGCCCACCACAGTGCACCACGAGTTCAGCTCATGTTGGACCTGGTCATTCTACAGTAAAACTCTTTGGACAATTGTCGTCTACTCGTCTTCCACTGTTCGTAGTCAGATTTTCGCCAAAATCATACTCACCACGTAAATTTCGTATTCAACCAACCGAATCTACCCGGTGAGTTGAGTTTTTGATACTTTTTGTTGAAATTCGTTTGGAGACAGAGAGTTAAGAGAGAGAAACTGCCAGCACATTGGTTTCTGTGCGCGGAGTTAGAGGTCTTCGGATTGGAGTTCATTTTAACAGAAATATTTGATATGAGATTGTGATTTTAGTGATTCGGGTATGTTTTGGGGGACGTTTCGAGTGATCGCTTGACTAATGTGGATTTTCGAGGATTTGATTGGGTGATTCCTTGTTTGGCCTGTTTCATGAATGATTTTAATGGGAATTTGAACTAGTGGTGTGCGTGTTGTTGTCTGAGACCGTGTAGCATATTTTTGAGGTCCGAAAATGAGCAGCGGCATTGAGCGACAGACGACGAGTGTTAGAGACCTTGTCGAGGAAGCTAAGAAGCGGATTGTTTTTCTGGTCGTATGCGTTGTTGGACTGTCCTACCTCATGTCATGTAAGTGTTTTCTTTGTTTTCCACTTTTCGTTAATGTTGGTGTTGATTCATGTCTAGTTTGACGTGGAGTTCTGTTTTTTCTCCTCTTCCAGTAACAAGCTCATCGGTTTTAGTCAACTTCCCTGCTGCTTTATTCTTGATAATCATCCTCCGCTACTTGTCTATGGATTTTGATATGCGGAGGAAAGCTGCAACTTACAATGGTAAATCAACATCGACACAAAGTTCTTCCAACAGGAAACCATTTGAGGTTCCCATAGTTACTGCTGAAAGGTCTGAGTGGGAGCATAAGGTGAACTCTCCTGTTGTTCAGGATGCAATTGACCACTTTACCAGACATATAGTCTCTGAGTGGGTGACAGATCTATGGTACTCCCGCATAACTCCTGATAAACAAGGTCCTGAAGAGCTTGTGCTGATCATGAATGGTGTATTTGGAGAAATTTCAAGTCGGATGAGAAACATTAATCTCATAGGTCTTCTAACAAGGTTCTGCTATAGACTTTACAACCAATTTCTTCTCTGCCGACATAGGTCCTGAATGGTATTCTAAAGGCTTACATTTTGCTTGTTGTGGCACAGGGACATCATCAGTCTTGTTTGCATTCACCTTGAGCTTTTCCGTATGAGTAAGACCAAGATTGAGAAGCAACAATCAAGATTTTTAACCATTGAAGAGCGAGACATAGAACTAAAATCTGTTCTGGCTGCTGAGAACAAATTGCATCCAGCACTATTTTCCGCTGAAGCTGAACACAAGGTTATGAGGCAGTCTCACAATAACCTTTCCTCTTATTTACCTAACTTTTTATGGTTTCCTTTGCTCACAAATATTTATGTTTGTTGATAATGTGTTTTGGCAGGTTCTCCAACACGTTATGGATGGCCTCATATCGTTGACGTTCAAGCCAGAGGATCTACAGTGCTCGCTATTTCGCTATATTGTTAGGGAAATGCTTGCTTGTGCTGTAATTAGACCAGTCTTAAATCTCGCTAGCCCTCGGTTTGTACACCATTCTTTTACATTCCCACAACAAGTTCTTTCTTATTCCTTAAATCCTCCCCATTTGGTTTCAGGTTTATTAATGAGAGAATTGAAAATCTCATAATTTCTGCAAAGAACACTGGTAAAGGTAGTAAGGCAACTGGTGCAGCATCACAGTCAAAAACACATTCACCTCCAAAGATTTCATCTGATATTTCAGGGTCTCCTGATCCTTCCATTAAAGGTGTTGAACTGGTTCAATTGAAGAAGGATCAGCAGAAGAAAGATTCTCAAGTTCCTAATTCAGATAAAATGTATGGATTACCTCTTTCCAAGGATCCATTGCTTTCTCTGGATGCACAGTCCACCCGATCTTGGAGATCTCTGCAAGATACTCATAATAGTATCGAACGACACCATACTGGAGGAGAATGGGGCGAAATGCTTGATGTTGTTTCACACAGAAAAACTGAAGGCCTTGCTCCAGAACATTTAGATAATATGTGGGCAAAAGGAAGAAATTACAAAAGAAAGGGAGATACAAATTCAGTGGAGAGATCAAAGGGTATTTCTGAAAAAAAGAAGAATGAGTGGGACACCAAGGGTAGTTCTGGATTTAATAAAAGCTCGGGGGTAGACAATGTTTCCTTATATGAAGAGGATGATGAGCAGAAAAGTGCGTCCTCAGATGAGATGGAATCGTCCAGCAGTAGTTCTACTGAGGAGGAAGATACAAGCAATGTTACAGGGCTTGATTCACCTGGAGTTAAAGTTTGGGATGGTAAAAGTAGGAAAAACTTAAGCCGCATTCATCATCCTCTTGAAACATTTGATGGACACAAGAGCAGAAAGAAGAGCAAAGGTCGCCTCCATTCTAAAAGATTGCAGATAACTAAGTCTGCAAAATCTAGATCAAGTACAAGTAGTCATATTAGGCATATATGGGATGAGGTTGAAAGAACAAGTTTTTTATCAGGGGCTGGGCAGGATTTACTAAAAGGAAATGCCAAAACTGGAGAGTCGAGTGAGGATTCCGATGCAGAGCTGTTAGGTAGAATTTCTAGTGGAGCAAGAACTTCATCATCTGTGTCCTTAGCTTCTTTACCTGAAAGCCATAGTTCAGCTGCTAATTCAGCAAAAAATTCCATTATTTCGGATCCCTTTTTCAGGTTAAGATGTGAGGTATTCCATTTGCACCTTCATACTTTTTTCCATTTTGATATGATGCTTGATGATGTGAAGGATACTAGCTAATCTCTTTTTGCAGGTTTTGGGTGCTAATATTGTCCGGAGTGGATCCAAAACATTTGCTGTTTATTCCTTATCAGTTACAGATGTTAACAATAACAGTTGGTCTATAAAAAGAAGGTACCGAGATGTTTTTTGAGCTTCTCTAGTTTGCCTTGGGATTCTGTCAAAATGTTCCTTTGCATGCTTTTTCCTTTTCAATCTTTACCTTCCTCTATAGGATTCAACATTTCATATAATTAGACCCAATATATTATGTAGAATTAAATGGTGAATACTAAATGACTTTATGCATCCCAGTGATTGAGAAACCTTGAATGTCAAGTGAAAACCATATAACCTTGTACGTCAAAATGCTTATTCATTTGCTAATTTTATTTTCTCTTGCTGGCAGATTTCGACATTTTGAGCAGCTGCATAGGTGTCTTAAAGAGTTTCCTGAATATAATCTCCATTTGCCACCAAAGCATTTCCTGTCAACTGGTCTTGATATAGTCGTCGTTCAAGAACGATGTAAATTACTGGACCAATATCTGAAGGTCATGTATCTACTGCACTTGATATGGATGCCTCTCCCTCCTATTTTGAGCTTCTCTCTCCTTCAGCAATGTAACTTGATTTAGATCAAGCTTGTGTTTTACAATTCGTTTAGAATTGGAAATATTAATTTGAAGTGTGTAGTATGTAACTAAGAAGGTGTTGCCCAGCTCGAGTAAAAACTGCGGTTAAATTCCTAGGAGGTTATAACATGTTTTTAGAGCTTAAGATAAAGAGTTGCTTAAACATGTTTCTGGAGCTTATAAGTGAGTAAATCTGCTTGACAAATAATTTGTTGATCTATTTGATAAAAATAAAAGTTATGAATTCATAATATGTTTCGTGATTGGTTGGTCAAGTTGTCATTAACTTTGTAAAATAAGGTTCTGACTTTCTGCTATTCTACAGAAGCTCTTGCAGCTCCCGACTGTTTCCTGTTCCATTGAACTTTGGGATTTCCTTAGTGTTGATTCTCAGGTTTGACATGCCGCACTTTCCTTCTTCTAAAACATACTATTGGAATTACTCTTACGCTGCTTTGCTCCAAACACTGCAGATGTATACATACTCAAATCCATTATCCATAATCGAGACTCTTTCAGGTGAATCGTGACTCTAAGCTCCAACTTTCCTCTTTCTTTTTCTAGATTGAAAGTTTCACAGTTTCAAAATGGTCTTACATTTCAGTTGATATGGATGACACAAAGAGTGAGATGAGCAATGTATATCAAGATGATGCCATGTTACGATATGGTCCATTATCCTCCAAAAATGAAAACTCTGCATCAAGATTGAAAATGGGGGGTCAGGATCTTCCGTCATCAAAAAAGCCTGGAAAAGAATTCAGACCGTGTTTTAAGGATTCAAGTAGTGACTCAGAAAATCTATATCTAGAGAACATTGTTCCAGCCAGAAACTCACAAAGGACTGTAAATACTGATCAACAAGCTTCAGCCTCCGTTAAGATTTATGACTCTGCTTCTGATCCAACCCTTCCTCGTGAGGTGGTTTACAAACTCGCTCTTGTCCTTTTGGTTTTGTGTCTTCGATATTGAAGCATTTTCTCATAACTATTTGTTATTATGTAAATGTTTGGGAATGTTTTAAAATCCAACATTGGTTTCTTTGTTTAGAATATGGGTGTTTGCAAACTTTACTTCTTCCAGAGAAGCTAAAGTAGAAGTTAAACTTCTAAAAAGTTGTAGTAGTAAAAGTGGTGATTGTTCAGGGAAAAAAAAAAGTTAAGAATTCTATAAAAAAAAGGCGGTCGGGTGTTTGGAAAAAACAGCTGAGGAGCAATTTTACAACTCTCAAAGAAACTTCCATTTTTTTATGAAAATAACCTAGATGCTAGAAGCTGGAGCCAAGAGCATGTCACTGGGTGTTCTAGCTTCCAGCTTATTTCTGCTTAAATTAATCAGAAGCTTATTTTCCTAACACTCTCAAAGTGTTGAAGAAAAGCACTTAGCTCAAAAGTGCTTTCTCTAAGAGTTTGCAACACTACCATTTTTGATGCTATATTGGTTATTGGCCATCTTGCTTGATGATCTTATACAATTTATGTCTTATTTTCTCCATACAGTGGATTCCACCAAATCTAAGTGGCCCCATATTGGATGTGGTTGATGTCGTTTTACAGCTAAAAGATGGTGGATGGATAAGGTACTCTTTCCAAGTAATCTTATATAAGCTGAAGATTGAGATACAAGGTTCTTTTGTATGCCCAAACTCTTAACTCCCTCCTCTTTTCCAGGAGAAAAGCTTTTTGGGTGTGCAAGCAAGTTCTACAATTAGGAATGGGTGATGCCTTTGATGATTGGTTGATTGAGAAAATTAGGCCTCTGCGCCAAGGATCAGTAGTTGCTTCTGGAGTTAAACGGTTGGAGCAGGTAAATCTTTAAAAACATCTTTTTGACTGATTTATATCTGATTTCTGTATTAGCTTAAAATTGATATTTATGCTTAATGTGTATCAGACTTTCTAAGGTAGTGTTATCAAACTCTAAAAAAACACTTTTGTGTTTTTTACTTTTATCTTCAGCTCTTTTGGGGTGTTTGGAAAACTAGCTTTTGCATAAATAAGCAAAGACATAAGCTAGATGTCGAAGCATCTAAGGACCTGCTTTTGGCTTCAGCTTCTAGCTCCTAGGTTATTTTCGTAAATAAATAGTAGTAAAAGTGCATGTCAATTTTTCTCGCCAAACTCAACATCATTTTTTGGTACTTTGCACTTTTTTTTGCCAAATACTCCACACTTTTACTATTCCTACTTTTTACAATTTCTGCATCTACTTTAACTTCTCCAAAAGCAGAAGTTTTTGCAAACACCCACTAAGTGAATCTGTAGCCACTTATCCATTATTGGCGACCAAATACTGGCCTATTTATATTATATATGCGTATATACTTGTTCTACTTTTCCTAATTGATTCCTAGACAAAAGAAAATGCTAAATGATAATATAAAAACCGTGGATGTCATAGATACTCTGGCCTGATGGAATCTTCATAACAAAGCATCCAAGGAGACAGACACCTCCTCATGATGACCAAACTGGAGCTTATACCCAGACACTAGAGGAGATACAACAAAAGGAAGCTGAACGGAGAGCCAAATTAGTATACGAAATAATGATTGGTAATTTTTCATTGGTTGCCACTAGATTTATCTTTAATTTTACATCTACACCCCCAGGGAGATTGCATAATTACAACTCGCACTCGCTTAGATTAAGAAACAACAACTTTTTTGAGTTTTGAAAATTACACATTACCCCATTCCGTTATGAGTGAACTGACTTTTTTACCCTGAACTTAAAATTTTAACTAATTTCTTCCTTTTTCAAATTTTTTAATTTGAGGGTAAAGCGGTCAGCTCACTCATAAATTCACCTATACCCTACCGGAATGGGGTAATTCATAAATTCCAAAAACTCACGAGGTTAGAGTTTGTAAAATTTTCATCTAAGGGGGTGTGAGCTATAATTACGCAATCTCCCTGGGAGTGTAGATGTAAAATCCCTTATCTTTATCGAGTCATTCTGTGTGAGTGGATTGGTTGAGAAATCATTAGGCCTCTGATGGAAATTATGCTGACTTGAGAAATTCTGCAGATAAGGCACCATCTGCCGTTGTGGGCCTCGTTGGACGAAAGGAATATGAACAATGTGCGAAGGATCTCTACTATTTCATTCAGGTTACTCTAAAAAACTTGGGACCTATTTTCATATTTAGGGCATTTTTCTTTCTGTATCATTTGGTTAAGGGCGTGGTTGCTTCTATTTCATTAAAAAGGTTAATTACACCTAGCCTCCTAATACGATTCATTAATTACAATTCGTACCCCAACTTTTACAAATATTACAACGCACCCCCCACAAGTTTAAACTTTTACCTCTGAGCACCCATCCAAACCAATTTTGGAGGTAATATTCCAAACTATGGGGGCTTAGTTGTAATATTTTTCAAACTCGTGGAGAGTGCTTTGTATTATTTTGCAAAGTCTTGTAATTAATGTGTCTATTAGGGGGCTAGGTGTGATTAACCCTTCATTAAAATCATTCTTATGGTCGTTTCTTGAGTTACCATATTTTTCATATGTATACGCAAAATATCTCGTTTGTATTTTGTAATTACTGATATTTGTTGGTTTCTATGTACAGTCGTCTGTTTGTATGAAGCAGCTAGCTTTTGATCTTCTTGAGCTATTGCTCTTATCAGCCTTCCCGGAGCTGGATTATGTTTTTAGAGAGCTGGAGGAGGAAAAACAGAAGTTTGGTGAACTCAAAACTTAATCTTATTTTTTCTTTCTGTGATTTGTTTAATTGTTGGTTTGAAAGAGAGAAATACAGAAGTCAAGGAGACTCGTATAGAAAGACTTCACACATACGCATCCGAATCTCCCATTGTGGGAGGTATATAGCCAAGAAAACAAAGAAAAACTCAAATACGTTTGTCACCATTTTTTTCATCACTCAAGTTTATAAATTATAATGTTAATTGTTAGTGTACGTTTGAACATCACGCATTTCAAATTCTCATTAGTTTTCTCTCTGTACATCTCATCACCAAAGTGTAGCCTTATGTCATGAAAGGGACGAGAAAAATACAGATTTTGTCCCAACAATTTCACAATTTGCAACATTCATCCCATAAAGTATAAATTTTTTAAAATGTAGTCTCAGATGTGAATTTCCCTTATCTTTTTAGATTTTTGTATGTGCTTATTCCGTCCAAAAATTAGCATTTGAGATCACATTTGTAAAAAATTACACATTATGAGACAAATATTGCAAATTGTAAAATTATTGGAATTGAAA
Organism: Verbena officinalis; assembly: GCA_958496215.1. Lineage (NCBI taxonomy): Eukaryota > Viridiplantae > Streptophyta > Magnoliopsida > Lamiales > Verbenaceae > Verbena > Verbena officinalis. Next base: position 9,363,018 of record OY292385.1, read on the forward strand.
AATAAATTACTTTGCGGGACTAAATCTACAATTTTTTCCGAGGGACAAATGGTCTTCACTCAAAATTCTTGCATGCTACAGAGTTTAGCCATTTAGGTTTCACCGTGGATTCGAAGACAGAATTTGCCATATGAACACTCAGAAAATATTAACATATATAAAATTGCTCAAAGAGGCCCATACTTAAATTTTCTATCTTCGCAATACAAGGTAAATTAATTAATTGCACCACTTGTATTGGAAATTGAAAAATAATCGATGAATTACGAACCCTGAATTTTGTGAATTCACAGATAAATCTCCCTCAAAAACTATCTTATAGCCCTCAAGATTTTCAATAAATATGTAAATATTCCAAAGTCCAACACTTAGGAGTTAAGACTTCAACTAGGGGTATCTTTGAAAGTTTCTTAATTTAATAAAATCTCAGTGACTATAATCATATTCCAACACTAGGATATAATTTAAAATAAATCAATTCCAAAAGACATAATAAAGCAAATAGTTGGTCTTGCATCCATCTGTATTAAAATGCTATCGAGTAACACCAAAATTAATACTACTAAGTAGATGAAAAAGGTAAAAAAGCTGTTCAAATGACATTCTCAAAATTCATCAATCTCTAGTTCTTTCAAGACTGCAATGAAAGAAATACATCAAGAAGTACCCTCCAAGATCAGACCCTTAAGCAGAAGCAGCTGCTGCCTTCTTCCTGGGAGCAGCTTGAGTACCTATATCCATCAAGCAGAACTCGCACATCAAGAAAACATTAAGGAAATGAAAAGTATACATATGAATAAACATTCCCTAATCATCATATTAAACTGGAGAAAGTTCTAACCTTCTCTAAAGTTGGTCTTGAACCTGCGGGGCACATTGCGGAGATACCTCATGCGTCCAGTTCCAGTGGTCTTTCTACGGATGGCCTTCACACTCCAGTTGTCTGAAGTCCAACAATTGAACATTAACGAACAATTCACAAGAAAATTGTGGCAACAGTACCATTAGTAAGTTGCTTCAGTTGCATAAAATTACAGAGACAATGTTTGGCTAATAAGGTTTTTTTAAAAGTGACCAGATAAAAATAAGATTATGTGCTTAAAAGATGCTAGTACTGGCTATTGGGTAATTAACATGGTCAAAAAGTGGGGGATATGGTAAGGTCTTGAAAGGAGCTTATAAACTCCTAACATCTTATAAGCGCTTTTACTATAAAATTTTCCACAACACCACCAATACAATTTAATCAAACACATAAAAGAACCATATATCAACAAAGAGCAAAAGAAAAAGACTGATTGACATAAATACCCTTCCAGCTACATCAATCTAATGTGCAAAAGGCAGATAGTTCGATTCCATTAATGAACTAACACTCCAGTTGTCTTAAGTTACACAATTGGGTAGTGTGATTCTATTAAGTTACACAATTGGGTAGTGTGATTCTATTAAGTTACACAATTGGGTAGTGTGATTCTATTAATGAATTAACAAGAAGAAAAATGTGATTACAAGGCTCTATGAACAATGTAGCTCGCTTCACTTAAAAAGTCCAGGCACTAAATTCGACACATCAACAAGAAAAATGGCACAATTACCCATAGGTATTTGAAACAATCATAAGCGAGAGAGATAAGACTACCAATTATAATTAACCTTCAGGCAACATTCATCTAAAGTGTAAAGCAGTGCATATTGCCCAGTTCATATTCAACGAACTCATAAACCGTAAACAGCTCAAACTCACTCAATCACACAAACAGGAACACTCATTCCACCTAAACATGTATTAATTGAAAAATAATATAAACCGAAAACAGCATATAAATCCAAATAGTGATCAACAAAGTCAAAATAGCCTACATGTCCTCTTGCGGGCGGCAGGGTACGCGCAGGCGGAGCAGCGGCTCTTCTGGAGATGGAAGCTGCGGCGTCCACACCTGACACACAGTGTGTGTGTCTTGTTTCTCCTCTTTCCAAAACTACCTGTTCCCTTGCCCTGCATAATATTAACGAACACACACATTACACACAATATTCACGAACACACATAAGCTCAACATTTTTACATCAAAGGAGAAACTGAGCTTACCATTGCTGCGGAGTTGCAGAAACCCTAGATTTCTTCCCCTTCTTTCCTGAGCCACTGAGGTTGAAGAGAGAATACGCGGCGTCGTAAGAGCTTTTATATGGAGAGAGATTAGTGAAATGAAGATGGGTTTTAGGGTTGCTTTTTTATTGGATATTGGGCTGCTATTGGACCTTAACTAAAGGGCCAATTTATTGTTCTTAATATAATTTTATAAAGTGGGCCTGAGTGTATATAATCGTACATTTATCACTAATGTACAACTAGGAAGATGTGGTTGAGTTGAAGGGACTCATACATCCTTAATCAAATATCAGGGGTTCGAATCCTGACTTTGAGTGTGGAATAGCCTTAAATCTCCTGGCCGGCTGTCCCACCCAATGAGGCACTTTGTGGTGCCTACAAGTAATCACTAATAAAATCACTAATATACAATACAGGATTAGATAGGTATCTGATATGACATGACATTACATGATAGTTTTTATAGTTATTATAGAAATATTCGTAAATCATAATTTATAGGTAAAATGTAGCATTAATGAAATACCCAATATATTACTCTAATCTGTTCTCAATGATAAGATACTAAATTAAATAGCTAGAATAGTCATTATATAATTGTCTGAATGATTTTTTTTTTAAAGCCCATTTATGTGGATCGAGCTAGGTCGAATCATATAAAATTAAACACAATAATCACAATTTATATCGTACATATATTGTAATGCCCTAAAGTGGGCTTTTGCAGCATATCGTAATTGTGCGATAAATAAAATTAGTTTATAAGTTAGAATTCAACTATAATTCATAGATATCTTTTTGAACTGTTATTTATATTCAATTTCAAATTACACTAAGTGAATTCGAAATTTATGTTCAGGGCAGGTACAATTATGTCAAGAAAATTAATAATCCCACTCTTGTAAATTGTAATAATACCATATTATAATCTAAAGCAAATTAAGAGCAACGTACGGACCTTGTTATCTAGTACTCCAGTAGTGGACTAGTTTGACACTTTAACTATTTACCTTTCCAGGAATACGGCCAGTCAACAAAACGACGTCACTTTAATGCCCCACAATCATGTCAGTCCCAGTCAGGTTACAGCCGCGACAGGTGCTTACACGACGCCGTTTTATGTAAACTTTCCATTTTCGAGCTCCACTTTTTACTCAAAAAGCTGATCTTTTTCACGCTCTCCGCATTACTTCTCCGATCTCAGGAAAAGTTAGCGAAATCGAAACGCCTAGATAATTGCATTGCTACGTGCTGAATCCGGCAATGTCTTCGCCGCCTCCGGGAGCTGGCCCGGATCCCATAACACCACCGTCGCCTCCTGCTCCGGCGGTTCTGCTGCTTCCGCCGCCTATGCCGGAGAACGGGATCCCGGGGGTGGCTGCTACGCCTCGTCCGGTGTCCAGCAACAGCACGACGCTGGTGGCCCTGGGCGTGGGGATAGGGATAGGTGGAGCAATTGTGCTGGTTTGTGTGGGCATTTTCGTCTTTTGGTACAGAAGGAGGAAAAGGCGCCTGGGATTGGGCGGATTTGCTGATGATCCATCACAGTGTCCTAAAGGTTCATAAAATTTATAAATCTCTCACTCTGCTTTGTGCATGACTTATGCGGTGTTGCTGGGAGTTTTGCTTGGTGAAATTTCTTTACTGCCAATTTTTCTGTATGAAATCAAGAGACTTTTGGATATTCTTTTTTTATTTAGTTTGACTTGTTGCAGACTAACTATTATTTTGTCTTTGTTCTTCACTATTCACATGGGATTGCTGTCGGTAAACAGCTTCAGTTCAAAACCTTTTCTTTTAACTTAATATTAGATTATCAAAGAATCCAAATTCTAATCATTGAGACTTATTTGGAATAATTGAAACAGCACTCTGTTCCTGCAACTGGCATTAATAATGTAACAGGAAAGAATCTGTCTCAATTCTCGATAATCTATTGGGACAAATAGGTTTTTCTTCTTTAGTTGAAATAACCTGCAACTTTTATGATTTAGAAAACTGGTCGAGTCCATTAATTGAGTAGTTTACAATATTTCTTGTGCTGATCTTCTTTTTCTGTGGTTTTCATATAATTCTTTGGGATAATTTGTCCTAATTATACAAACGTACCCTGAGGTTTGGAAAATTACATAAACATACCCTGAACTCTAATTGCATTAGAGAACCGTGACAGAAAAACAACACTTTCACGTAAGTTTCCTTGTTTTCCTGTTAAAAAAATACAAATAAAATTAGGATTCATCGAATGGATGTCTCCGAAATCCATCCAACCACTTAATGGATGTAATGATAATTCTTTGACAGGGTATATTTCTGTAATTTCCCAAACCTCAGGGTATGTTTGCGTAATTACCCTAAATCTCAGGGTATGCGAGTATAATTAACCTAATTCTTTTGCTTTTCCAGATGAACAACATCACTGGCAAAGGCCTGCTCCACCAAAGCCTTCAAATTCTCAGTCATCTTCTACTCTGCCACAACATCCATTAATAAATGTTCCAAAAGCAGCCCTTGATAATAATTCGGAGTTCACAAAAACTACATTCACATACGAAGAACTTGCACTTGCAACGAACAATTTTGCTGGCACAAACCTTCTTGGTCAAGGTGGCTTTGGTTATGTTCACAAAGGAGTACTTTCTGATGGGAAAGTGGTGGCAATAAAGCAATTAAAAGTTGGAAGCGGTCAAGGGGAGAGAGAATTTCAGGCAGAGGTTGAGACTATCAGTCGTGTTAATCATAAGTATCTCGTGTCATTGGTTGGGCATTGCATTTCAGGGACTCAGAGATTGTTGGTATATGAATATGTTCCAAATAACACATTGGAGTTTCATTTACATGGTAAGCCTGCATGAGATTTTCTTTCTTAATTTACTTCCATGCTATTATGAATGTAAATGTAGTTGTATGTATTACTGTATATGCATGTTCATTTATATTTTATATTGAATTTTCTTGGTATTGTTAAGTTCTATATATTTATGATTTTCGCATCAAGGATATGTGATTTTTCCTTTTTATTTTTGATTTTTCCTTTTTATTTTTGTAAATTTTTTTTAATTTTGAAATTTTAATTTGGTGCGCACATTTGATGAGTAGGGAACTACTAAAAAGATCCAATAGTTCACGTAATTTCATTTTCTCCTTTTAACTGGAATATTTGTGTAAGAATTGTTCTATTTGCTAACATTTGGACATCTTTTTCTTGACTATATGTGCTAAATGTTATAATGTAGTAGGTTATTAATCTAATTTCTTTTTTTTGGTTATGGCATCTAATTTCATTCCTCTGACTTCTATCTTTTTATTTAAATTGGTCTTTCGTTTTCCAAAAACAATGCAGGAAAGAAGAAACCTCCTATTGATTGGGCAACTAGGATGAAAATTGCTATAGGATCGGCAAAAGGATTAGTGTATTTGCATGAAGAAAGTGAGTCTATAGTTATTAGCATTGTACCTGTGCTAATTTTCCTTGATAGATACAATAACATTGACAGTTAGTTACATTTTTCAGGTCAACCAAAGATCATACATCGTGATATCAAGTCCTCTAACATTCTTGTTGATGAAAATTTCGAGGCAAAGGTATGCATATAATTTCATATCACTATGAGCTATCACATATGATTAGAATTATGATGTGTTTTCTTCACTTCTCTCTTTCATTTTGATAGCTGACTTCAATGTAATGTTTTCCATTTTCTATTGAGTCCCTGTTCTGTGAACAATGCATCAGCATAGTGTGTTATACTAACTCAGCTACTATCTTATTATATAGGAATAGATACAAACACCCCCCTGAGGTTTAAACTCCCTGAAACCTTGAAAAATACAAAAAACACCCCGAGTCCATGATTTTCCGTTAGTCTTGAGGGTTTTTTTGGTACAGTTAAGACCTCAGGAAGTTTTTCGTAAACGACGCAAGCCTCAGGGTTATTTTTAATTGACCCTTATAAATATACACATTCTTATTTTGTTCATTTTGAATAAGTGTTTGCTTTTTATGTGGCCAAAATATTGTTTTCTTTGGGAATCTTATACCAGGTTGCAGATTTTGGGCTTGCTAGGTTCTATTCTGATACTGACACTCACGTCTCTACTCGAGTAATGGGAACTTTTGGGTATGCTATATGTGTATATATACAATCTCTCTTTCTTTCTCTCTCTCTCAATTACTTCAGCTGTAATCTTGATTTAACAACTCTCGTCATTTGCAGCTATTTAGCTCCAGAGTATGCTCTTACTGGAAAGCTAACAGACAAATCAGATGTTTTCTCATACGGGGTTGTGCTTTTAGAGCTGATCACTGGACGCCGCCCAATTGATAAATCCCAAAACTACCTCGATGATAATATCATTGATTGGGTAAGACTACGACTACTATATATTTCAATCTTATTCTGATATTTAATAATTACTTGAATGTGCATTATTTTTTAACAACTTATGAAAAATGTCACTTAAGTTCATAATAATTGTAGGCAAGGCCTTTGCTTACACAAGCTTTGGAGGACGGTGACTTCGATAGTGTCACTGATCCAAGGTTGAAGAAGGATTATGACTCTGTTGAGATGGCTAGAATGGTTGCATGTGCTTCAGTATGTGTGCGTCATTTTGCACGACGGAGGCCACGAATGAGTCAGGTATATTGATAACGCAGCTGGTTCAATGAAATTAACTTCTTTTTATAAGTACTAATTTATCAAAAGACCCCTAAGGTAGGCCACAATTAACAAAAAAACCCTCTATCTATTGAAATTACAATTACCCCCTTCATAATTGGAGCCACTAATGCTCATGCTATTTTGTTAGACAGAAGCAAAACCTCAAGGGTAGTAGTGTTAACTTCAACAGACACCCTTTTTTTCTTCATTTTTAATAATTATCCCTTTTTAAAACTAATGTCTACAACTTCTTGCAAATGCAGATAGTATCTGCATTAGAAGGAAACTTGCCCGTGGACGAATTGACAACGGGCACTCGACCTGGAGACAGTACAATATACGGTTCTCACGGGAGCTCAGATTACGATGCCTCTTACGACACCACCCAATACAAAGAAGACCTTAGAAAATTCAGGAAAATGGCATTGGAAAGCGTCGAACACAACACGAGTGAGTGCAGTGGTCCAACTAGTGAATTTGGTCGTCGGCCCTCTGGCTCGAGTAGTGAAGGTATACAAACTACTTGAGAGAACACAAACTCAACCTTGTATAGAATTTTCATTTTCTTTTTTCTTTTTTGTTTTGGGTTTTTTTAAAGTATATATGAGTGGAGAAAATGATAATAACATTTGACGATGTCTTCAATATATGTTTAGTATTGTTTATTATTTGCAGGTTGATCAATTTGTTATCAACCTCTTATGGTTTGATCTGATGCAATTATGAAAACCATCTTGGATTTATCTCTGTTTCATCTCATATTTGTGTAATGTTTGAACCTATTTTTTGATTCTTACGTGAGTGAGATTTGCTTATTACATTAGTCAAACAAATTTATGAAGTATATTGCCAAGTCATAGCTAATTGACTCCATTAAGAGAAAAACTAATTTTGCAATGTAAATGGTGACTTTTTGCATATTATGGACGTAAAGTGAAATTTTTTGTATTTTATAGAACGTAAAACTAAGAGATCTTTTGCACTTTATGAGAGGTAAATTGATTCTCATAGTATATGAGATTAAAAACAAAATAGGGATACTTTACGGATGTAATGTGAGATTTTGTTTGAATGATAAGTTTAAAAAAATATTTAGATGCTAAAATGCGAAAAATATCATATTCAGATGAAAAATAAATTTCAATTTCGAACTTTTAATTAAAAAAAATCATGAACATAAAATTTAAAAGCCAATTTGGAAACTTAACAAACATCACTTTTTAACCATTGGGGTTTGATTGTTTGATTCAATGGCCACCAGATATTACTCCCAGTGTGGAGGGAAAAAAAAAATGAAACATCACTTTTTAAAATTGTGTTTTTGGGGTAAAAAATAAATAAATTGTGTTTTTGGGGTCAAATTATGATTTACAATTTAGTATGGGACGAAAAAAGTTGATATATGAATTTCACTTCAGACTTGCCGGTGAAACGACACCGGCTTCAGTAGGAACCGACTTGATTACCTTCATTTTACATATTTACCCCTATTTCATCGGCCATCACGTTTTACACTCTCCTTATGATTAAGGGTCAAAAATGGAATCGCGAAATTTGTTCTGCTTCATCAGAGAGCTCAGAGCTGCAGGAGAGCTAGAGCAAAACTCGTGGAGTTTAGGGTTTTGAAGAATTATCGTCGTCTGATATGGAAGCTGAATCGTTCTTCGAGAAAATCAAGCCGCCGCGACCGGAGGATGCCGGCCTCGAAGACTGTGCGCTGCCGCCGGAATCCATCAAGGAAGCGTTTCTGAGAGCTGCATCCGCCGTCAAATCAATCGTCACCTCCACTGGAGAAGAAGGTGAAACTGAAGGCCGATGCGTGGAAGATCCATGGGAGGATTCTTCGGACACTCTCGTGGGGATAACTGAGGGGGTTACTGGTCCGGATGAAGGATGCGCTGCTGAGAAAGGCAGCGGATTGACGGAGGGGCCTGGAGATAAGGTGACAGTGGGCGGTGGCGATGCGGAAGAGAAAGCGGATGTGGTGGTGGGAGCCGGTTTGCCTAAGGGTGGCGCGGCCTGCGTAGATGGGTTGCAAGGGTTGAAAATTGGTGAAAAGAGTGCGGGAAGTTTGGGAAAAAGGTTGGCGGATCAGAAAGATGACATCAATGAAGATGAACAGGAAGGGCAGAAAGAGAAACCAATTTTAGCTGAAGGTTGTGTGTGAAAGTAGTGTTTGTGCATGGAAATCTGTACCAGTTTTACAATCAATAATAAGAATCTATTGTCAAGAATTCCCACTTTTTTGCATCATTTTTTCTCAGAAATAGACGTGTGAAGTATGTTTCTTATAGAATTATTGATTACAGTTTAGTATATTAATGTTGAATGTTATGATCGTAGTAGTATATTATTGATTACATCAGTCTGGTTGTTGAGGCTTCTAGCTATTTTCCAGAAATGTTTAGCAAAGTTAACTTTGGCTTCTGAGCAACATTTTCAGGTGATTGTAGTATTCATTCTTGTTTGCATATGATCTTCTATCTAAATGTTAATTGCTTTAGCTATTGGTTCTTATCTTCTTCAGGGTGAATAAGAAGTGGGGTTTTGAGAATTTAATGGCTGAAATTGGAGCAGAGTGTAAGGAAGGTTTGAGAGGAAAAGCTGTGATTTTGACTGACTTGCGTGTTTTAGCTTGAGTTTCTGCAGAGAAACGCTGTGATCAGTGGAGGTCTTGAATCAGGTTACTTAATCAGCTTTTTGCAGCAAAATGGGGACAGCTTTTCCAGCATGTTTGCCCTGTAAGTTATTCTTCATAATGAAGCTTTCCCTTTTTCTGCCATTGTCCTCTGCTAGCCTGCATTTCTGGTTTATGTAATCAACCATGGTTCTGAATTATTATGTCAATTCATCTATAAAATATCATTAGTTTCATGTCTTTTAGAGTTAATTACGGATAACCCCCTGAGTTTTGCTTAAGAACACACTGAAATCACAGAAAAACACCATGAGGTTTTAACTATGGTTACATAGTATTGTTTCCACCAATTAGATGGATGGAGATGGCTGACATCATCAAGATGTTTTTTTTTCTTTCTAAAATCCCATTTTAACCTTGTGTACTATTCATGTATTTTTCAGATCATATTACCCTTGACGAATGTAATGGATGGTACTTTATTTCTTGTAATTTGGTTTGCAGAATATGGAATTTGTACAAAAATTGGATATTTTTAGTGCTGCTCATAGTCATTGGATTTGATCCAAAATCATCAACGAAATGTTTAGAGTTCATCTTTTGCATTAATGATCTCTTTATTTATTTATACTTGCAATCTTCTTCTTTGGTCAGACATGATAACTCATAACCGGTGCTGTACAAACCTCTGCCTGAAGGCCCAAATGATGAAACGACGAATTCGTCTAAATGAATGTTTATGCTCCAAAGGTACTGGAAATATGACCTTTTTTTCCAAAGGTACTGGAAAAATGAATTTGAAAGCACTTCAAAACTCAAAAGATAAACTTTAGCAGCTTAAGAAATCACAGGTCTCGACGATTGGAAAAGCTTCTCTTATCTGTAACTGTAAAATTAAGTGAGATATCATGGTGTTTTTTGGTAATTATCCCAAGTTGCAATATTTCCTTAGCTGACTCGAGCACAAAATAATGTAGTAATCATAATTAAAGATTGAGGTTTACAGATGACAGAACCAATTCAAAATCAATTAGAATTGGGCTGTCTATCAAAACGTGTAGCACACTTCTTACTTTTTAGCATAAGCCAAAAGTTTAGGTCTTCCTCGTCTATGGGAAAGCATGAATTTTTCTTTACTTTGTAGGTTTTGTTGGTGTGATGGCTTTTAGTGACATGTGCACAAATAATTGAGCCGTAAATGATTAGAATTTAAATGGACTTATAGACTACGTAATGATTACTTTGTCAAACAAATATCTTCGTCTAATTTGTTTTCTTTTTGGTATGTGTGAAACTGATTTAGTTAGTTTTTTTTTTTTTTTTAATGTTTCTAAGATCATACAAGGTCGATTAAGTTCGACATACTCGACCACGAAATTCTTAATACGATCGTAATGCCAAGATTAACTCTACGTATCGATTATTGATTTAAGTATCTAAGTGTCTATTACGCAGACACTTCTAGTTCACGTGTACTATTGCATTTTAGGTCGAATACTTCTCCGACTTTACAAATACTTGCCTGATCTATCAAGCGTTGTCGACCTTGAAATCCACCCACAAAATTACAACACAATCATTGCCATAAACATCATTTTTTGTCTGTTTGTTTCTTGTATTTTCTTTCCAAAACCTCCGCGAGCAAATTACGACCGATTATTCTGGTCCTCACCACCTTTATCCACTTAGCTAGGTAAAAAAGAAACGAATTTTGGCTGGATTTACCGAAGTATTCAAAATTAAAAATGTTGGCAGCTTTCATTCTTCAGCAAATAAATAACATATTTAAAATGACATTAATGACACCGTGTATATCAATCAGTATTACCCTAAAATGAGCTTATAAATAAATTCTTGAATACATTAATATACCGTATTTATTTATCTAATAATTTTTTTTTTTGAAATTTTTTGAGAATAAAATATAAGACCTTAGACCCTATAAATTTAAAATCTAGAAACTATTAAAAATAAATTGTGTGAACGCCATTAACAAAATAATACAAAAGTTCAAAAAGTTCCCTAAAAAGTGAGGAGGGAAAGGACAGAGAGAATTGAATTAGCCTATATCACTGTGCCAACCAAATCAAATGACTCGTTTACACTTGGGCGACTTCTTTATATAACACATATGCTTACAACAGATAATGACTGACCTTCATTGATATCTCTTTGCTATTTTTGTCATTTTAGTGTATATCTAAGTTCTTTCCTTCGCAGAAGATCAAGAAACAGGATAAAATCCTCTTTTGGGCTGTCAAGACTCGAGCTTTTTAGAGAATTTAGAAGTGGGGTTTTCTGTAATTTCTGGAGAAATATGTTGGAAGGAAAAGCTTTGATAGATGATACTGATATGCCATTGAAGATGCAGATCCAAGCAATGGCTTCTGCTTCTCAAGCTCTGGATCTGTTTGATGTCTCAGATTGCAAGTCCATTGCTGGACACATCAAGAAGGTGATGAAAATCATAGTTTCTTGTTATGTGTGTGTGTGTGTGTGAGAGAGAGAGAGAGAGAGAGAGAGAGAGAGATTTTCTGGAATTTAAGTACTTTCATAGGAAGTCCCTTTTGTGTTGTGGAAATACAAGTGGAATTTTCAAATGGTTTTAAATCTTTTACGATGATTAATTATAAAGAAATTGGGAAAAGTGATGATGCTCATGTTTGGAACCTTAGTAACAATATTATAAGAACTCTTGAAAATTGTTTCACTTGGAAGTTGTTTAGTGTTGAAAATTGAGTGGATAATGCTTCTATTTTTAGTATTCGTGTACTTCATACAGAAAAGAATCGTTTTATATGCTTTGAATTACTAAAATAATTGAAACGGTTTAACAAAACCAGATTTATCTTGTAAAAGCACCCTCTAAACGTCGTTTTTCATAAGAAGTTTTGTGATTTTTGTGCAGGAATTTGACAAGAAATATGGGAATGGATGGCAATGTGTGGTGGGATCAAATTTTGGTTGCTTTTTCACACATAGTAAAGGGAGTTTCATATATTTCACATTGGAGACTCTCAACTTTCTCATCTTCAAAGGTGCTTCTTAAGGATACGAAGATTGGGAAAAGAGAATGCTTTTCTGTCAGATGTTAGGGATGTAGATATGGAGAATGGTTCTAGGTTTTTTTCAGTTATGATGTTTTAGAGAAGCACTTTTGTAATTCCTCTGTTTTAAGGTTAGGTTCTAGGAAGTGTAGAGCTAGGTTGCATATATGTGAGATGGAACCAATGTTTGAAGGGCTGAAGTTGAAATGCAGTTTCAATTATTTGTTTATTTGCAACTTATATTTAGAGAAATCTAGTTCGGACCGGAAACGACAAGACCAGAACTAATCACGTAGTGAGCATTTTACATTTATTAGGGTTGGAATTTCGTCGTCATTGATTTTGGACCCAGCGTAATGTGATTCATTGGATTTTGGCAATCCATATCCAGATTATAATCAAGAAACCCCATGTAGTACCAACAACAATTATGGGGTTTTTGTCTTTGGAGAAGTTAAAATAGAAACTAAAGTTGTAAAATAGTTGAATAGTAGAAGTAAGGAAAGGTTTGGAGTAAAAGAACAAGATATTTGAAAAGTTGAAAAAATAATCTAGAAGCTGAGAAAAGCACTCTCTGCTTATAGCTTTTAGCTTATTTTAAGCAAAAGCAGCAAACCAAGATAATCCACAACACTTTCTCTTAGAGTTAGCAACACTAAGAGTCCACAAAATGAAAAATGTAAATAATTACCAAAAAAACCCCTGAGGTTCGCCTCAGTTACCAAAAAAAAAAAAAAAAAAGAAAAACCCTCTGCCTATCAAAATTACAGTTACCCCATCACTATTAACTACTAGCCACCCTCACTAAAGCTCCACTTGAGTCAAAAGTGGTTTCTTAAGGAAATGACACTCCAAATTCCCAACAACAAGATCAGCCATATCTCTACATGTCTCAATAGTATCACTCCCAACATGAGGCAACAAAACGACATTGTCCAACCCAAAAAATGACTCGTTCACATGAGGCTCATTCTCAAACACATCTAGTCCAGCCCCACCCAATCTCCCTTCACGCAATGCAGAAACGAGCTCTGCTTCATCAACGTGTGGGCCCCGTCCTATGTTTATGAGGATCCCGTTTGGTCCCAACACATCAATGACGTGGTGGTTGACGACGTGGTGAGTTTCTTTTGTCAGGGAGCATGATATGATAAGGATTTGAGAGTTGGAAGCTAAGTTGAGGATGTCTGGGTAGTATGTATAGTGTGTGTTTGGTTTCTTGGTTCTTGAGTGGTAATTGATTTTGCAGCCAAATGCTTCAGCTCTTTTGGCAATTGCTGATCCGATTCTGCCTAGGCCAACTATGCCTATTGATTTTCCACTGAACTGAGAATAGACAAAAGTTAATAAAACAAAGGCAAATTACATCTACTACCTCTGCTGTTTGCACTAATTACAATTTAATCACCCTCTGTTTTCAGAAATTACAAAGAACTCTATGACATGTCACTTTAATGCAAACAACTCGTCGAAGTAAGATGATTATTTGCAATTTTTGGCTTCATGTTGTATAGTTTTATGGTATTTTTTGTAATTAAGTGAAACGTCAGGGAGTTTTTTGTAATTTCTGAGAGCAGATGGACTATATTGTAATTAGGATAAACCTCAGGGGTAACAGATGTGATGTGCCCATAAAACACAGCATGAATACAAACAAAGAAACAGTTTACAGAAGAAGAAAGATGTAGTAAAAATGCAACCTTGATGCAAATCAAGAACATTTGACTGAACTGGAAGCTTTCCTCTAAAGTCTGTGTGAGTAATAGCACTTTTCTGAAGCAAAGATACAAATTTTAATTTTATGTGTGTGTTTGTGTTTTCAAGCCTTGTTACAGTTTGGATAATGGAATACTGATAATCACTGTAATTCTGGGATGAAAAATTCTTCAAAACACTAAAATAAGATTCAAATAACCCAGGAAACCAAAATTCTTCAGCAAAATCAAACAATCCACACCAAAAAATAGAACCAGAAAAACCCAAAAACAATATCATGAACACGAAATCAGAATATACCCAAATCCAATTCACCTTAGAAGCCAGCTCAAAATCCCCATTTCTCCACAGCCCACTTCTCACAAACTGATCAGACGGGCAAATCTTCCTCAATGTAGCTATCGCCAACCCAATTGCGATATCTGCGACGTCATCTGTCAGCACATCCGGAGTGTTGCTAACCCTAATTCCTCTCTCTCTACACTTATTCAAATCGATTTTATCGAGGCCCACGCTGTAAGTGGCCACGATTTCGAGGCGGGGGAGCGAGTTGATCAGCTCCGAGTCGGCGCCGACCTTGGTGTTGCCCACCACCGCCTGAACTGAGTCGGCGTGCCGAGTTAGGAACTGGGTTTTGGAAGGCGATTCCCATAGTTTGAAGAGAGTGAAGCGTTTTCCGAGTTCTTCTTCTAGGTAGGCTGACATTGGGCAGGTCATCAGCACGCCCACATCCTCCATTGTTGTAGCTTTTGATTCGTCAATTTCTTTGTTTTTGTTTATTCTTTGATCAATAATATTTCCTGGCGAAGTTTTATTAGACTTTCTTTGAAGACATAATAGGAAATTAAAAAAAAATATATATGTTTTTAAAACTCATATGGTTTTTGCCTTGATTTTATTTTATCTTCTTAACTTTCCTTTTTAGTTTTCTAAACAATAAATTAGATGAAGATAAATATAGCTAGATCATTTACGTCCTTCTAGATTCTAATTTATTTCTACTTTTTTTTTTAAAAAAAATATATGTACACAATTCGACCATTGTCATTGCAATGAATCAAACCCAAACCTCCACACTTGAGTAATATCTAGTAGTCATTGGGTACCCCAATGGTTGAATTTCTACTTAAATTTAATAAAAGTTGAATGTTTAAAAATCCTAAGTACTGAAAAGAACATAAGTGAATTTTTTTTTAGAATTTGAAAACACTTTTTCTTCGATGACAACACTTATGTTTTGAGGATAAATGGTATAAATTTATGGAAATTAAAGAAAAAAATTAATTATTAGAACATTATGGTTCATAATTTGGATAGCAGACAAGTAGGAAGCAACGGGAAACAAATTAAATAAGATTCTTGATATAATTTCAACTTGTACAAATACAGTGTTTCAACATTCATGTTTGCATAACGCAGACCGCGTTGAGCTTACAATTGGTATTTGGTAGTTGGCAGGTTAAAGTACTATGACTTGCTCATAGTTTTAAAGCTTAAGATAAAGTTTAATTAATAAATAAATAATTAACCTAAAGTTTTGCAATTTATATTTTGTCACAATTACATTAAGGGTAAATAACATTTAATACAAAAAAACTCCATAAAAAACGTAAATAATCAGGCAATTTGAAAGAATTTGTTTTAATAAAGTACATATCAGGAAAGTTTTAATAATTTCTAAAGCTAGAGCGATTAAATAGTAATTAGTTCAAACTTCAAGGATAATAAATACAATTTGCCATTACATTAACCATCAAAAACCACTCCTAATCACGGAATATGTTGGTGCTTACGAGAGGAAATATGCAGTAAATTTGACAAGAAAAAGAATTCAAAACTAATTATACAGCGACTTGACTTATTATGTGATCGATATAAAATTTAAAATTTTAAGAAGGTTGACCAATCACACGACAAGTAAAGTACTACTTGTTCCAACATGATATTTATAAGAATTTTCAGAAGAGAGCATCAAAAAAACCAAAGTCTTCCTTATATTTTTCAAAAGAATTCATTAAATGACCTGTCTTAATTCTTTCAATTCTCTTCTCTAACATGCATGATGCATCCCACGTTCCTCCAACACATCACATTTCAGGAAAATTAAACTAAAGAGAAAAACAAGAACTTTACTTTTCCCTGTATTTTGTTTCCCTAAACCCTCCGCAACTGCTTATTGTTCAATTTTTATCATAATTATCATTTGAGGAAAAATCTTTTCTTTTTTTTTATTTGTTTGCGCCCATCCAAGAATTTCTTGGATGTTTTTCTCCCATTTTCCATCAATATTCAGCCTGAATAATCATAAAAAAAAGATATGGTACGAGCCTTGGAGCATCTGACTGGAATATATGAAGATGGAGGAAGACAAGCGAAGAGCATGGTTGAAAACAATGGCGCATTTCCAAAGGTGGATGATGACGATAGGGTGACGTCAAGAAGCCATGCTTCTATTAATTTACATGATCATGAACAATTGAAAGCTAAAAAAATCGGTTCATCACTGGACCGGACGGAAAACATCAAGTCCCGGTTGACCGTTGATAAGGGAAAACAACATTCAGGCAAGAACAAATTCTCTCTCATGCTCTCTCTCATATATTAATATTATTAAGAACTAATTACAAAAAAAAAAACCCTGAGGTTTGTGTCGTTTAGGAAAAACAACCCGAGTCAACGATTTTCCGTTAGTTTAAGAGGGTTTTTCGTTGTGATTTGCAAAACCTGAGGGAGACTTTCGTAATTTTCAAGATTTTAGGGTGTTTTTCCTAAACAACGCAACCCCAGGGGGTTATTTGTAATTGACCCTTAAGAAAGCTATTATCAATTTCTTTCAGTTTTTTCATATGTGTTTGTATTTTGGAGAAATATTGAATACCTTTTCATTTTTTTTTTTGTACTTTAATTATTTCATAATGAATATTTGGTAATATGTTTGCTGTAATATTAGATATGGATTCAATGAAGGAAAAATTTGCAAAGTTGCTGTTGGGTGAGGATATGTCTGGTGGAGGAAAAGGTGTTTCTTCAGCTTTGGCATTGTCAAATGCAATCACAAATTTAGCAGGTAAATCATATTTTCACACAGATACCTGTTCTTCTCTCTCTAAGAATTCGAAAAATGTCGAATTCTGGTGTTTTCTTGGCCATTTTTGTTAGTCTTGAGGAAAACTGGCATTTGAGGGGAAAAGATGGCTTCCTTCTTTAAGGGCAATTTACATCCACTAACCCTGAGATTTGGTGTAATTACAAATTAGTCCCTCATGCTTGACAAATTATGAAAACCCCCTTGAGGTTTCATTATTCATGCAAAATTTGTGAAAATCAAGGCAAGAGAGGCTTTGACTGGTGTCGAACTGTATTGACTCTTAGGCCGATGGAAGGCAGTAAGCTAGACATGTATGATGGTGTGAACATATCCAAAATCCAACGAATGATTTACAAAAATAATGAAACCTCAGGGGTGCTTCTGTAATTTTTGAAACAAGAGGGATTAATTTGTAATTATACCTAACTTCAGAGTTAGTAGATGTGAATCACCTTTTTCTTTAATCTTTATTCTTTATGTTAGTTTTGTATTTTTTTGAGGCTTTATACATAATTCTTTATTCATTTCTGTTTTGATTGAATATAGCTTCTGCTTTTGGAGAACAAAAGAGATTAGAGCCCATGGCGGCAGACACAAAAGTAAGGTGGAGAAAAGAGATTGATTGGCTTTTATCTGTCAAAGATCACATTGTTGAGTTTGTTCCTTCAAAACAAAGGTCTAAGGATGGAACTAATATGGAGGTCTCTCTCTCTCTCTCTCTCAGAACAAACTCAAAAGGCTGGAATGTCAGGGAACTTTATGTAGTTTCCAAAAAAGAGTGACTAAATTGTAATTAATTCAAACATCAGGGATAGTAGATTGTATTTGGCCTAATTAAAAACACATTTTATACTTACAAATGTTCAATTCTTTATCAGATTATGGTGACGAGGCAGAGAACTGATCTCCACATGAACATTCCGGCCTTACGCAAGCTAGATGCAATGCTCCTTGTAAGAAACATACAATCTCTTCTCAATTCAAAATCACTTTTTGTCATTAAGGGCTAGTTTGGTTTCTCATACTTTGATGTCTTAAACCACAAACAGGATTGCCTGGACAATTTCAAGGACCAAAACGAGTTCTATTATGTGAAGAAGGACGACAACGACGACTCCCAGAAAGGTAAATCAGCAAGAAAAGATGAAAAATGGTGGATTCCTACTCCTAAGGTTCCTCCGAATGGTTTATCTGAGGAGTCGAGAAAATGGCTACAACATCAGAAGGATTCAGTAAATCAAGTACTAAAAGCAGCCATGGCTATAAACGCTCAGGTCTTGTCGGAAATGGAAATCCCGGAAAGCTACATTGACTCCCTACCTAAGGTACGAGAAAGATCAAGAATTTCAATTTTTAGCAAAAACTTCTGCTTTTGAGAAGTTAAAGCTGTGAAAAATTGTGAGGGTTTGGAGAATAAAATGCAGAAGGGCTTTTAAATGATAGGAAAAGGAAACTAGAAGCTGAAAAAACCATCCTCAAAGATGCTTTTAGCTTCTAACATATTTGAGATTAAGCTGCAAAGAAAATACTCAGTCTCTGTTTTCTCCAAGCTAAAAGTAAAAAGTCATTTTTTTTAGTTACACTCAATACGCAAAATGGGTTGTCTGCGAAATTTTCTGCTTTTGAAGAAGTTACGATTGTGAAAAGTTGTAGTGGTAGAAGTTGTGGAGTTTTTGGAGAATAAAATATAAACGAGCTTTTAAATATTAGAAAAGAGAACCTAGAAGCTAAAAACACCCTCAAAGGTGCTTTTACCTTCTAACTTATTTTAAGCAGAAGCTGCAAAGAAAAAAACTCAGTTTCTGCATTTTATCACATGATTTCTAGGTTGGGATGTAAAAAAAATACTAATCTCTTTTTTTTTTTTTTTTTGTTGAAAATAATAGAATGGGAGAGCAAGTCTTGGAGATTCAATGTACAAGATCATCACAGACGAGCATTTCGACCCCGATTATTTCCTCTCGTCAGTGGACTTGTCGTCGGAGCACAAGATTCTCGACCTCAAGAACAAGATTGAGGCATCGGTTGTGATATGGAAACGGAAAATGAATGCTAAAGATAACAAGTCTTCATGGGGTTCAGCTGTGAGTTTGGAGAAGAGAGAAATTATTGAAGATAGAGCAGAGACGATTTTGCGAATTTTGAAGCATCGTTTTCCGGGGCTTCCCCAGTCCGATCTAGACATCACCAAAATCCAATGCAACCGAGTAAGAATTTCTTGAAATTTCTTTTAATCTATTAGTACCCAAAGTACCAAAATTGACAAATATTAAGGTTTTTGATATTATTTAAAAGGAAAACAATATCCACACCCACCCCCTGAGGTTTGAAGAAATTACAAAATAATCCCTCATACATCAGAAATTAGCTCTAAATTTCAGATATCCTGCTATTTTTATTTTTTCATCTTGTAGGATGTGGGACAGGCGATTCTCGAAAGCTATTCAAGAATCATAGAGAGCTTAGCATTCACGGTCTTATCAAGAATCGAGGATGTCATGAACGCCGACACTCAAGCAAGAAATCCATCTGGGACAGAACGATTTCGGTCCCCTTTAAAGGAGCACTCGCCCATTAATATAGAATCCAATAGACTTTCAAATGCTAGAGAAGATAACAATTCAAAAACTACACTGTTGGATTTCATGGGATGGGGTTCGGAAAATGAAGAGGCAGAAGCAAAGAAAGATTTGCAAAGTGAAGTTGCTACAAAACACCTCAGCAAACCAGCTATCATTGTCACGAACAAAAAATCCTACCTAGATAACTTAGTTGGTGCAAGAAGTCCAACGGCACGACACTAGTGTTTGTTATTTTCTATTGCATGATTGTGGGGATTCATGTATATAGAACTGTCGCACTTTAGAGGGTTCTTTTTCTTTTTTCAATTGAGTAGTTGTGGTTAAGTGAATAGAAAGAAATGGTGCAAGAGGTCATATCTATGACTCTTTACCTAAACTATTTACATGGTTGTAGATCATGATACTTAGAATGTGGAAAGTTCTTATCTCGTTGTCCCAAACAATTCTAAATTTGCGACATTGAATCATGTGCGTTGGAGTGTTCATTCGATGGTAGATTGACAGCTACATCCCTAAAATTAGAGTAGTTACAAGAAAGGAAAAAAGAAAACAAAACGAAAATCCCTCTTGTTTCAAAAATTACCATTATCCACCTGAGGTTTGAACCAATCCAACATTTAGCCATTCCATCAGAATTTTCGGCATTTCATTCTAAGATACATAAGAGGTTTTTTTTTGTAATTTCTCCAAACCTCAAAGGTATAGCTGTAATCCACCCCAAAAATGGATTTGTGTGTGTATTGAAGATATTACATCTAATTCAACAAGCAAGATGAACACCCTAATTGAGGATATATATAGCAAAGATCAGAATGTCACATTAAGGATTGATCAGAAAATACTTACAAAGCTGTCGAAATGATAGAATAGACACAAATCTAGGAATCGACAAATATTATAGATTTTCATGAATTTAGATTTTGCCACGTGGGCCGAGCTTGGGTGGAAGTTGTGGGCCTTTGACAATTGGCAAAACATCTCCGGTTGCTTGGGAGCTGACGTAGGCTAGGGTGGACCCACCTCCCAAGATCAAGAATTTGAGCAATAGGCCTCTCTTGGTGAATGGGGCAGCAAATGTCTCAAAGAACTTGCTCTGCATGTATGAATTAATGAATATTAACAAGGATCAATTACAAATAACTCCTGAGGTTTGCGCCGTTTACGAAAAACACCCTGAGGTTTGACAATTCATAACGAAAGACACCCTTAAACTAACAGAAAATCATTGACTCAGTGTGTTTTTTTTTGTAATTCCAAGGTTTCAGAGTGACTTCCGTAAACGGCATAAACCTCAGGGGGTTTTCCGTAATTATTCCTATTAACAATTCAAAACAATTTCTAGTCATTTCTTGAAAAACAAACAGAAACACAAATACACACACATGTGTGTGTTTATACATACCTGAAGAGAGTTGTATGGTGAAGGTGCATCTGATCCATACAAATCCCATTGGCCAGTTGTGTTGCCAATATCCTCCAAATCGAAGTACACACTTTTGTCACCGTATTTTGCAACCACAGCACCAGCCCTACATAATTTCATCCCATATGTTAGAATTTAAACTATTTTTATCTATCTAGAAACATAGGGTTGCCTTCTTATACTTTGTAAAAATGGCGACTTACATCTAACTACCTTGAAGGTTGTTGTATTTACAAATTAATCCCTCTAGTTTCTAAAAGTATCATATAGTCCCTAAGATTTCAATAAATATGTAAATTTTCATAAAATTTCCTCGAACATATGCGCAACTGAAACCATAACTAGATGTATTTGCAGAATATTTTCACATTTATTGAAAATATAATGGACTATATGCTAGTTTCTCAATGATCGATATTGTAAATTCAAAGAAACTTCAGGTACCCAGATGTAATTCTCCCTTGCAAAAATCTAATATTTCCAAAGTTTAAAAGTTTCTGGCCCTTCGCAAAATGTTTTGAATCAAATGATTGACCCTTCGAAGCTACTAAGCAAAGCCCACATCATGGATTAATATATTCTTGGAAATCAATTCAGAATTTTTTTTCTTTCTACAAATTTAAATGAAAGCAACTTATATAAGAGGAATTAACTGATCAAAATGTAGAATGAATACCTGTATTTAGTGGGCTTGAAGTTGACACGAGATGGCTTGACATGGAGCTTGGTTCCGGCGAGGGAGCTTCCGGCGAGGCCCTTAACGGCGGTGGGCTGGGCGGCGAAGGTTGTGAGTGAAGCCATTCTCTGCTGCTCTGTGTGACCAAACTAGCAAAATCCGAGTAGTAAAAACTATTTTGATTCTGGTTTGGAAATCTGAATGGCTGGTTATGTTTTGATCTTCTTCATTGGATATTGGCATGCCATGTGTAACTCTGATTTTCTTGGAAGAGATTTGGGATGTCATTTGATAGGTGCCACGTAGGATCTTGGTGGATAAGCCTATCCCTCTTGGATTTTTCCTTCTTTTTATTTTATTTATTATTTTTTTTCCCTAAAAAAGTGGTAATAGAACTGTAGAACTATAATACGAGGTTACTCATTCTAGTATTACTTTCACTCGAACTTTAACTTTTGAATTTTTATGAGATTTCTTGCATTAATACATTAATAATGTAGTGAAGAATTTATGATGCATCCTTTTTATAAAAAAAATAAATAAAAAATGTGATATATCCACTACTCTAAGTCATGATTGAAAATTAATTTATCTAGTTAAAATAGAAAACATCAAAATTAAACAGCTATGATTATATATTAAAATCCAATTAATAAATAAATCAATTAATAAACTTATGGTTCACCATGGAATTGTTAGTCATTGCTTCTAACTCTACTAATTTAACTAAATTTTACTATTATAATGAACGTTTGGCGTTTAACTATATAAACCAAATTCGAACACGAATAAATATAAGTGCGAATCACCTCTACTATCCTAAATTATAAAATAGTCCACTAGATATCATAAATAACTACGAGATTCATGACATTTCAATATTTCATATATTTTGTAAATAATAAACTTATAAAAATGCCTCTCATCTTTTTATATAATTAGAAAACATTTCCAACAATTTTATTTAAAAATTAAAATAGCAAAATAATTCTTGTTTGGGCAGGGCACAAGGCCCACTATGGTCTATCAAGCCCACTATGGTTTAATTACCGAATATAATACCGGGTCGAAAATGGGTTCCGGTGTAACCCAAATAGGAAATTACCAAAATCGGATCACCCTTCAGCAACAGCTTTCCACCTTTGTAATAAATCACACGACTGCGGTTTCAATTCCCAGCTCCGATTCGATACCCTCCATGAACTGATCTTCAAGGTTTAAAAAATTAGAATCTCTGTTTCAATTCTCAAATTCCACATTGCTGATTTACATGATTTTTGCGATTCTCAAGAGCTCACCGACGATCAAAAAAAGTTTATTAGATATTTATCTATTTGCGCATTTGGTTTAGCAAGTGTTTGTTGCAGTTATGTGTTTTGATTAATTTGGCAGGTTTGGATGATGTGAATCAGCGAATGTGATACTCGGAGTAGTGGATCAGGCGCCACGGTTGAAGATATGGCGTGGTTTGGCGGGAAAGTCTCTCTTGCGGATTTGGATTTTGCAGGGGCGGTGAACAAGCTGAGTGAAAGTGTGAAGAACATCGAGAAGAACTTCGATACCGCTCTTGGCCTGGAGGAGAATGCCGATGCTGCTGGCAGTGGTAGTGAAGGTAATGAATTGTTTCTGTTCATGTTTTCCTTTTTTATTCCCTTTTCTTTTTTTTTTTCTGGATTATATTAGCTCCCTCTTGGCGTAAATGTAATATCATTATGGTTTATGTGATCCACCGTGTGGTTTATTTTGTGGAATCGCTTGAGATATGCTGTTATTTTGGGTGCTGGAGAATGACTTTGGATTCTTGGTGCCTTATCCATATTGCATTTGATGTGTAATTTGAATAGTCTAAGCTTCTGGGATTTGCTAAGGAATTTATCACTGCCTTAGGTTTGGCATTGCTAGGGCTTGAGGTTTGGTAATGGCAGGATGCAATTAGCTTCTTAAATTGTGTATCCACAAAATATATTGCAAAGTTCATTCTCACATGCTTAAGTTTGTGAAAAATATCCCATTAGCTAAAGCTTGTTGAAATAATTATTGTGCAAAAGGCACTATGTTGACTGTGGGTTATTATGCCAAATTGCCAATCATCCATATTTTACCAATAATTTCTGCATAACAACATCAGGAGTATGGCCTTCAGCTACGGACAAGAAGGCATTATCTGAACCCATCATGGGGGTTATGGGGCAGCAAGGTGAGGAGAGCACAGTCGAATCATCACAAAAGCCTAGTTCCTCGACACCTGCATCTTCCATCAGAGAGAAAAATGTTGAGAAGGAGAACTCGGTTCATCAAGAAAAAGAAGAAAAACCTCAGGGAGAAATAGCAAATGAAGAAATAAAAAATGCAGACGTAGAGAAAGGAGCTCGAGAGGAAATAAAGGATACAACTGGGGAGCCGAAAGAAAGTGTTTTTATGGGCCACCATGAAGCTGGAGTGGTTTCACCTTCCGTTCCAGTCGAAGTATATGCAGGAAAACCTAAAGATGTTGAGCAAACGGGATCTGTAACCAATCTTCAAAAGGAGGAGAAGTCCAAAGAAATATTTCCTACAATAGTGGAATCTGTACAACCAGGTTCTGAAAAATATCTTCAAGAAAAGGAGATATCAGAAGAAATGCCTTCCAAGTTGGAGTCACGAGAACCACAATCAACAAGTCCTGTTGGTAAAGTTGAAGTTACCTCTGTGTCTACAAGGGGAGATGCTACTAGTTTGCCAGAGAGTATAGGTGAACATATTGCAGAAAAATCGAAGAGTAAAGAAGTTTTTCCAGCTCAAGCTCTGGATGCATCAGCTGAATCTGAAACCAGAGAATCATCTGCTTCAGATATCCCTGATAAAAATAGAGATTCAGAAGATAATTCTACTGATAATTTGGTTTTACAAGATAAAGCTGTGGAGGATTCAAGAGCAGCCTCAGATACACTTACACCTATGAATGATACCGTTGCTAAATCAGTTGAGATAAAACAGCAAACGAACAAAGATACTAATATAACAGAACAACGTTTGAGTACTGGAAGCAACTCCTCAGATGATACAGATTCCATGGCTGAACTTAAGAAAGTGAAGAAGGAAATGAAGATGATGGAAGCTGCATTGCACGGAGCTGCTAGACAAGCTCAGGTATTTATGTTAAAAATCTTAAGTTTCGGACTATTCTTTGTGTTATTGAACACCAAGATTTTCATTTGTGTATAATGATCATGTCACCTAGTAAACCATGAAATGGGAAGTTTTCTTGAGTAAGAAATACTTGTACAGATTGGTATCTTATCCATTGTCTATACAGTAAACCTACTTGGAGGAGCAACTATAATCTATTAAAATGTTCCCTTCCCGAAATGTGAAGAGAAAAAGAACTGTTTCCCTTAAATGTTTTAAGCACCTGAGATGGTGAGAGCCTTCTTATTTTTCCTTAAAGATAGAGAATGTGACCTATCTTTTTCCTCCCAGGCCAAGGCTGATGAAATTGCAAAGTTTATGAATGAAAATGAGCAGCTAAAAGCTGTCATTGATGATCTGAGGGTGAGTAAAAACTATTTTCCTTTTCTATTTCTTTTATGGTTTTTAAGGATGAGACCAATCTCATGATATTGTAGTGGTGCATTAAAAGTGTATAAATAATTTTTCCAGGGGAAAACAAATGAAGCTGAAATTGAATCTCTACGAGAGGAGTATCATCAAAGGGTGGCAACACTTGAGAGAAAGGTACACTTTTGCAGGTGCTATTTCTTGTTTATTTCCATTTTCTAAATAATAATTTTAGTCACTACATCAAGGCATGACTGATGTGGCCTTTTAAGTTCTTCATTTAGCGCCTATTTTGATGAATCTAAAATACATGGAGGTTTAATTTAAAGTACATATTGCACACTATTACATTTAAATTGATTTCTTAAGAAGTCCTTTTGAATTTTCATTTTCTATTTGTTAGGAGTTAGAACAGGTTACTAACTTCTTGTTTTGTATATTTACCCCAAAATTCTCTTCACACAAATATCTTGCCCTCAGTTTACTAAAGCTGTCTTTTGTAAAATATACTGTTCTAAATAAGAAGTCTGGTTTTGGGGAATTATGATGGAGTGAGTTGTTGACTCACATTATTTCAGGTTTATGCTCTCACTAAGGAAAGGGATACACTACGTAGAGAACAAAATAGGAAAAGTGATGCTGCAGCTCTGCTGAAGGAAAAAGATGAAATAATCACTCAAGTAATGGCTGAAGGTAACAACTACATGAGCAGGGGCAATCTCTTAGATCGATTAGTGATTTTAACTGGCTTAAAATCTTCCGTGTTTCATAGAAATGTAAAATGATTTATCATTATCAGCACAGGGTGTGCTTGGATTGATATTGGGACAACAATAATATGGCTAAGAGGGACACTAGAACTGGATGATTTGGTTTTTGTAGGTTAACTGCATTTGTGGCTAAATGTGGAGAAATAGCTTTCGTTGGAGATGAACAGTTACTTGTTATCCATGTTACTCTATTTGGTAGTTAGATAAAGGCCTAATTTTTTTTCTTATTTGATTTTTGAGACCTAGAAGAACATACTTCATTAATCATTATTGCATGTTATAGGTCCTTTAGGAAGGGTTAAATAGAACTGACGGGTACTTATCTGCATATTGGCTTCATGCTTGATTCTCTTATCTGGTTGAGACAGTAGGCTTATCCTGCCATTACACTTTCTTGGTAGTCAAGTACTCTTGAAATAAGAGTTCAAACATAGAAAGATTTACATCCGCTCACATGATCTCATTGATATGCACGTTCAGTAATTTTTACATTACCACTTGGTATTGGAGTTAATCATGCTTGCAATTATCTCCAGGTGAAGAGCTCTCAAAAAAGCAAGCTGCTCAGGAATCTCAAATTAGAAAGTTAAGGGCACAGGTGTGCATGTCTAGACTAGTTTTCCTTATCTTGAGAGTGATATTTATTTGGCTAAATTTTAACATCGGTCCAGCTTATTATTATTTTGTCTTTACTTTCTTGAAAGCTAGATCAGGGAACATGAGGAAGAGAAGAAAGGACTGTCTACTAACCTACAGGTTGGTTTCCTTCTGTACCTTGTTCATTCAAATAGACAGTTACATTATACATCTCTAGTTTTCCCTTTGATGATAAGTTTTCTGATATGATCATTTTTCTTGTATGCTTATATACCCCTCTCCATGTTTATGGAAATTCTGTACTGATAGAAAATTTGTTCTCCAACTTCTGTGTTCCCCCTCATCAAACCTAGATCCTCAAGGCATGAGATTTTATTATTCTCTTTTGCGAAACTAAAAGTCCTTTTCCACTTGTATTCACCCCTCCCCACCATCCTTTTTAATAATTTTATGCATCAAACGAGATGTGCATTCCTTGTACAGGCTCATGGGAAAGTGGTTGGAGTATGTCTCTCGTTCGCTTAGTGTTAGATTATAATACATTTCAGTTTGGTTGTTTTGAATAGTTGTTTGTTTTAACAAATTCGCAACTCACAATCTTTCTGGTGCTTTGCTATAGTTGTTCATTCGATGTGGCGCTTGCTGCTTAACTTTTCCTAGTACGATGACATTTTTATTCTGTCAGTAGCTAGAAATTTAATTCTTTTTATATTTTGCGTTGCTGTTTTCTATATCATTGTTTATTTACCGTTATTGGAATTAACCCAGATTTGAATATGTCTTTCCCAGGTCGAAGAGAATAAAGTAGAGAGCATGAAAAGAGACAAGGCAGCAACAGAAAAATTGCTTCAAGAAACTGTGGAAAAACACCAAGCTGAACTTGCAACTCAAAAAGAATACTACACAAATGCTCTCAATGTGGCAAAGGAAGCAGAAGCATTGGCAGAAGCACGTGCTGACACTGAAGCAAGAACAGCACTGGAAAGCCGTATGAGAGAGGCTGAGGACCGCGAAAGTATGCTAGTTCAAACACTTGAAGAATTAAGGCAAACTCTGAGCAGAACAGAGCAGCAGGTTAGTTTTCCAGAGAAATATCCTTCAATTCTGCTAAGTCGTCCATTAGTTCTAGTGTTTTATGATCACACCTCTCTTCATTCTGGTGCAGGCAGTTTTTAGAGAAGATATCCTTCACAGAGACATTGAGGATCTTCAAAAGCGATATCAAGTGGGTCTTTCCTTTTTTCTTTAGTGTTAATTGTTTGAAAAAGCTTTCTATTTCTGCCATCTAATGTAGAATTTCTTGTCCCTAGGCAAGTGAGCGTAGGTGCGAGGAGTTAATAACTCAAGTTCCCGAGTCTACCAGACCTCTTTTAAGACAGATCGAAGCAATGCAGGTTTGTAATTAGTAATTTCCTTAGATAATTAATCTTGCATGCCGTGCTTTAATTATGATTTACTTTTTAATTATTAATATCAGGAAACAGCCTCTAGAAAGGCTGAAGCTTGGGTTGCTGTTGAAAGATCGCTAAACTCACGTCTTCAGGTTTCTTAATAAACATATACCATTTTCTTGTTATTTTGTTTTCTAAGAGATCTAAAATAAAGTTCTGATCTTGACGTTCAGGAAGCAGAGGCTAAAGCTGCAGCTTCAGAGGAAAAGGAACGTTCTATCAATGAGCGTTTAACTCAAACTCTATCTCGCATAAACGTTCTAGAAGCTCAGGTTTTTATATATTACTTGGTTTGAATTATTGAGCAAAAGTTTAGTCTGGTGATTGGCTTATGCAGTTATGCTACAACGTTTTTGCAGATATCATGTCTTAGAGCCGAGCAGACACAGCTAAAAAAATCTCTCGAAAAGGAGAGACACAGGGCAGCAGAACATAGGCAGGAATATCTCGCTCTGAAGGAGGAAGCTGACACTCATGAAAGTCGTGTGAATCAGCTTGATGAAGAAATCAAGGAACTCAGGAAAAAGCACAAGGAGGAGTTGCATGAAGCACTTATGCATCAAGAGCTTCTACAGAAGGTAGCACTTAAAGTGTAATTTAGTCATAAAAAATCAACTGTTGGGCATCTTGGAACGAAAAAGTTGATGAAATGGGTTTTTTAGATGATAAACTAATTTATGGTGATTTTGACTATTGGGTTTTTTAATTTGGGCGAGTTACATCAGACCCCTGAGGTTTGCCTAGATTACAATTTCATCTTTCCTTTTTCAGGAATTACAAATAAATCCCTCACATTTAACACTAATCAGCAAATTTCTGGGAGTTCTTTGATTTAGACTGAAATGTGAGGGATTTTTTTAAAAAATACCTTAAAAAAGGAAATTGTAATTCAGACAAACCTCAGGGGTAGAAGATGTAATTCACCCATTTTCCCTGATTTAATTTTAGGATCCTTGTGACATGTGCCAGTACTTAAAAACTGCAGCATTTATCTAATTTTGGTATATGTTTTCTTTGCATGGTTTTCAATGTGATTATTATTTTTTGAAAAATATGTTCTTTTGCAGGAATTAGAGCGAGAAAAGGCAGCTCGTTTGGATCAGGAAAGAGCTGCCAGCCTTCAGTCTTCTGCTGTATCCGATCAAAGCCCCAGAGCAAGGCCAAAGTCACCTGCATTCGGAAATGGTATTTCAAAACATCTCTTATACCCCATTAACTCTCTTATTTGACAATCTTCTTTATATAACAGGTAGCTTGGCTCGTAAGGTTTCAAGTGTAAGCAGCCTGAGCAGTATGGAAGAAAGCTATTTTCTGCAAACCAGTCTTGGCTCTGAGAATTCATCTGCTGCTGGAGAGAGAGGCATGAGTCCATATTATATGAAGAGTGTTACATCAAACACTTTTGAAGCTGCCCTTCGTCAAAAAGAAGGGGAACTTGCTTCTTATGCTTCTAGATTGGTATGAAGTATATCTCTGATTCATCAAACTGCTTTTACACAGTGTTCGATTCTAGGATTTCAGGGAGGAGAAGAAAAGAAAATGATAAAGAATAGTTGGTGTTTGGTTACTATAGAAAATAAGAAGGAAATAAAATAAAATAAAATTGAGGGGAAAAATACACTAGAAAATCCCTTTT
Source organism: Verbena officinalis (assembly GCA_958496215.1). Lineage (NCBI taxonomy): Eukaryota > Viridiplantae > Streptophyta > Magnoliopsida > Lamiales > Verbenaceae > Verbena > Verbena officinalis. The sequence continues at coordinate 9,392,956 of OY292385.1, forward strand.
CCTTACCAAATGAAACAGTTACATTTTCACTACTCATTTTTATTGTAATCTATCAATAAATTCACTCCTATTGATCATTTTTATTCTAGTACACCACCCAATGTATTCCTATTAGCCAATTTTCATCATATCTTCTCAAATATGGGAGAACCACCATTTTTCTTATGAACCAAACTAGTTGAGAAATATAGTTTTGTTTTCCTTACTATGTTCTTTCCTTAACAAAATCCTAAAACCGAACATAGTGTTACTTTTCTTTTCCTTACTATTTTCTTTCCTGTTTCTATCTCTCATTTTTTTGATTTGTTCAGGCTTCTATGGAGGCCATTCGTGATTCTCTTGCAGAGGAATTAGTTAAGATGACCGCACGGGTCAGACTTTGTAGGATCTCATTATGATTATTTATTTTTATATTACACATGATAGTTTTGATTTATATTTGAATTGATTACGCATGGTGCAGTGTGAAAAGCTACGATCAGAAGCTGCAGCACTACCTGGAATACGAGCAGAATTGGAATCACTTAGACGGCGACATTCAGCTGCACTGGAGTTGATGGGGGAACGTGACGAGGAGGTATCTCAATTTCCATTTTTCTTCAATCATATTTCCATACAGTAACCTTTTTATTGTAGATAGATTTAAGGAAAAAATACAACCTTTCTAAGTGGATATTTTTGTATAGTTGGAAGAACTTCGCGCGGATATTATTGATCTGAAGGAGATGTACAGAGAGCAAGTAAACTTACTTGTAAATAAGGTGATGTGTTTTCAATATCTCTAATTTGAAATTTTTACTACAAAAATGTCTATAAAATACTCGTGTTTCTTAATGTTTTTGCAGATCCACATACTAAGTTCGTCTACTGGCGCTGCGTGATAGTATCCAGAACTGGTTTTCTTTTGTTTTTTTTTTGGTTTCCCATCCGGTTTTTTCCGGGCTTGGGTACTCCCAACCCAGTTATTTCATGCAAAAGCTAGGATTAGAACAACCGGGTTTTCAAGTTTAGTGCATTTATACGAATACAATTTTATATACGTGTTTTACTTGGTAAAATTATTTCTTGTACATCAACTGGTTCAAGTTCAACTGTTAAATCATACCCTTATATATTGATGTATAGATTCAGAAACTTGTGAATTTTGCGAGAGTTACTATTTCATGAAAAAGAAACACTAAATTTATTTCGATACCCAGTATTTTCCTTCTGCAATTAATGAACCTAGGTCATAGAGAGGAAATTCAATGCTGCACTTACCGCCCTCGACTTAAGGGAAAATACAATAAGAGTCCTTCGACTATTGGAAATTATAGAGACATCACATCAACTTTGACAATACTTAGGTCTTGTCTTTAGTTATGTTCTTGTTTTAAATAGATGCTAAGATTTTATTAACTGGACAACAACTCAATTACTTTGCTCATTCTACATATAACAACATTATAACAAAATATTAGGGTTAAGAAATATGTCTGTAATTTTCAATAGTCAAGGGGTGATACTGCATTTATATTTAAGTCAAGGATGTGTAAGTGTAATTATCTCTTTATTTTATCATCTCAAATCACTTTTTGACTGAAATTTGGCCTGATATATTAATTATGTGAGAGGTAGTATTTCATTCTTTAGGGTTTTTTAATCTTTGATTATTGGTCTAAATTTGGGTTCAATTCTTATGGAAAACACACAAATTAACCACACGTGCTTCTCACACCTATTTTGTAAAGTAAAAATAATTGATATAACAGAATGCGTATTAAACTTTATATTATTAAAAAAGATGCACAGTATCGTTGCTTTCATAGCTCAGTTGGTTAGAGCACCCGTTTAGTAAGCGGGAGGTCTTGAGTTCAACTCTCAATGAAAGCAATAGTTATTCTGATGATTTCTTAATATTTTTGCTATGTCTAAAATACCCATGATACTAAAATTATAGGATCATTGCGTAAATTAAAATCGCATTTTATCAGATCAGATGCATGAATATGACGTTTTATATGACAAGAGATTTTTGCACGTGACTTGAGATAGCAATAATGGAAACTGAATAATTGAATGAAAAATGTCAAACAAAATACTATCTTCCATATTATTTTGAACCACTTGTTCCATTGATAGATATCTGCTGCCTTTTTCTTTTTCTTTTGTAACAGATGTTATGAATTTGAAGAAAACTTGGATAGAAAGATAGAAATTTAGAGAAGGAGCTTTAGATAGAAGCTTAAACGAAGAAGAGAGGAAGAGAATTTTATTATATTTCAAGCCTTTTTAGTATCTATGAAAATGTGTGTATTTTACAATGTAAGAACAAGCCTATTTATAGACAAAAGTTTACTACAAATAGTTAATTACTACAAATAGTTAATCTAGAATATGATAGATTAATTTAGAACTTGATAATAGGTATTCCACAATATTTAGGCCATTTATAATACTCCTCCTTGGAATGCCTATATAGTTATTGCATAAGCATTTGGTGCTACCTCGTTAAAAACCTTATCAAGAAAAACCGAGTGGGATAAAAACCATGATAAGGGAAAAAGAGTGCATCTGCTTAAGCTCCCCCTGATTTGACGCAATGAAATCTTCCTCACAAACTTTGTAGATGTCGCATCCCAATATTATGGACATGTTTCCTAAAAGTTGTAGTAGAAAGTGCCTTTGTGAAAAGATCTGCTGAATTTTCACTTGATTGAATATATTGAATGTTGATATCTTTGCTCTTTTCAAGATCTTGTGTGAACTGGAAAAACTTCGGAGGAATATGTTTGGTCCCATCATTTTTGATGTAGCCCTCATTTATTTGAGCAATACATGCAGCATTATCTTTGTATATGGTTGTTGGTTCCTTGTTGATGGATAAGCCGCAAGTGGTTAAGATATGATGTGTTATGGACCTTAACCATACACATTCTCGACTTGCTTCATGAAGTGCAATAGTTTTGGCATGATTTGAAGAAGTAGCGACAAGTGTATGTTTCTGGGAGCGCCAAGAAATTGCAATACCTCCATATGTAAACACATATCCAATTTGAAATCTGGCTTTATGTGGATCTGATAAATAACCTGCATCTGCATAACCAACCAAAACTTGTTTTGCATTTTTAGAGTAAAATAATCCCAAATCAATTGTACCTCGAAGGTATCGGAAGAGATGTTTAATTCCATTCCAATGCTTTTTTTGTAGGAGACGAGCTAAATCTTGCTAGTAAGTTAATTGCAAAAGCAATGTCAGGTCTACTACAATTAGCAAGATACATGAGTGCCCCTATTGCACTCAGATATGGTGTTCCTGAATCAAGAACTTCTTCGTTTTCTTCACAAGGACGAAATGGATCTTTCTCCACATTAAGTGATCTACCAATCATTGGCGTACTTAATGGAGTTGCTTTATCCATATTAAAATGCCTCAAAACCTTTTCTGTATAAGTAGATTGATGCACAAATATTCCGTTTGGTCTATGCTCAATTTGTAGACCAAGACAATATTTAGTTTTTCCAAGATCTTTCATTTCAAATTCTTTCTTCAAGTAAACTGTTGTTTCTTGGATCTCTTTAGCAGTCCCAATGATATTCAAATCATCAACATAGACAGCGATAATTACATATCCGGATGTTATTTTCTTTATAAAAACGCACAGGCAAATAGGACTATTTACATAGTCTTTCTTCAATAGGTACTCACTTAGGCGATTGTACCACATTCGCCCAGATTGATTTAATCCATACAAGGATCTTTGTAATTTGATAGAACACATTTCTTTTGGTTGTGATCTTAATGCAGCAGGCATTTTAAATCCCTCAGGAATTTTCATATAAATGTCACTATCAAGTGATCCGTACAGGTAAGCTGTAACAACATCCATGAGATGCATTTCTAGTTTCTGAGAAACTGTCAAGCTGATTAAATATCTAAACGTAATTGCATCTATTACAGGAGAATACGTTTCTTCATAGTCAATTCCAGGTCTTTGAGAAAAACCTTGTGCAACAAGTCGAGCTTTGTATCTCACAATCTCATTTTTCTCATTTCGTTTTCGAACAAAAACCCATTTGTAACCTACAGGGTTCACATTTTGGGGTGTGAGGACAGTAGGTCCAAAAACATTACGCTTGTTAAGCGAATTTAATTCAGCTTCAACTGCGTCTTCCATTTAGCCCAATCATATCTATTTTGGCATTCAATGATAGATTTTGGTTCAGGATCTTCATTCCCGTTGATGATATCATATGCTACAGCATAAGAAAATGATTCATCAATCTCTTTCACATTTCGGTTCCATAACTGTTTTGTGTGAATATAATTAATTGAGATTTCTTAATTAGTCTCAATTTGTGCTTCTTCTGGGATACTTTCCTCGTCTTGTGTTTCTGTAGGAACACTTTCTTCTATATTGGGGTCATTAATCACATTTGCTCCTTTTCTTTTTCGAGAATTTTTATCTTTGGAACCGATTGGTCTACCACGCTTCAGGCGTGTTGTAGATTCATGGGTGACATTTTTCTCAGATTGTTCTTTTGGGATCTCAATCCGAGCAGGAGCATTTACTGCTGGTATAAAAGATTTTGTCACTCTTTTTGTATCTGTGAACGCATCTGGTAATTGATTTGCTATATTCTGCAAATGCACAATTCTTTGTACTTTGGTTTCACATTGTTTTGTGCGTTGATCAAGATACAATAATGATGGTTCACACCATGTAATTTCCCTTTTCAGCTGTTTATTATCTCCCCCTAATGTCGGGAAATTACATTCATCAAAATGGCAATCAGCAAAACGTGCTGTAAACACATCACCCGTTTGAGGTTCAAGATATCTAATAATAGATGGGCTTTCATAGCCAACATATATTCCCAATCTTCTTTGAGGTCCCATTTTGCTGCGTTGTGGTGGTGCTATAGGCACATACACTGCACAACCAAAAATTTTCAAATGAGAAATATTTGGTTCTTTACCAAATGCAAGTTGCAGTGGGGAGTATTTATGATATGCACTTGGTCTGATGCGAATTAATGCCTCAGCATGTAAAATTGCATGACCCCAAACAGAAATTGGAAGCCTTGTTCTCATTATCAATAGTCTAGCAATAAGCTGAAGGCGTTTAATTAAAGATTCAGCTAAACCATTTTGAGTATGTACATGAGCAACAGGGTGCTCAACTGTAATCCCAACTGACATACAATAATCATTGAATGTTTGGGATGTGAATTCACCAGCATTATCAAGTCTAACTTTCTTGATTGTGTAATCAGGAAATTGTGCTCGTAATTTAATAATTTGAGCAAGCAATCTTGCAAATGTCATATTACGAGTTGATAATAAACAAACATGAGACCATCTGCTGGAGGCAGCTATCAATACCATAAAGTATCGAAATGGTCCACATGGTGGATGAATTGGTCCACATATATCACCTTGAGTACGTTCAAGAAAAGTAGGTGATTCGATTTTTATTTTGGCTGGTGATGGCCTTATAATCAATTTTCCAAGAGAACAAGTTGTACATGGACTCTTATTTATTTGAGTAATCATTTTGTTACTCAATGGATGTCCATGTGTATTTTCAATAATCTTTCACATCATTGTTGAACCTGGATGGCCCAAACGGTCATGCCAAATAGATAATATCGAAGGATCGATGTGTTTACCTTTAACTACCTTATTGGATTCAATCACATTTATGTAAGGATAATGCAATCCAGTAGGGAGCATTGGTAGTTTTTCCAATATGTATGTCTTTCCTGATTTACTGGTTGTAAGATACATATATTTCATGTTTCTCTCCGTTGCAGACTGAGTATCATATTCATGAGAATATATATCATTAAAACTCAACAAGTTTCTTTTGGACTTTGGCGCAAATAAGGCATCCTTTGTTGAGAACTTGGTGCCATTTGGTAATATAAAATTTGCTTTGCCAATTCCTTCAATCAAGTCTGTAGGATCTGATATTGTATTCACAATTGTTTTTGTTGGTATTAATTTTGAAAAGAACCTCTTATCTTTCAGGATAGTGTGTGTTGTGCCACTATCAGGTTGCATAAATTCTCAATATTCACTTTATCTTTGGCTTCCTTTTCAGAATGTTCCATATCAAACTTCACATAAAAATAAACAATTTAATGAGAAATGGCGCAAGAATTCAATAAAACAAGAACATTTTACTAATAAAAAAGAAATACTACAAAATGGTAAAATAAACATAACACAACATAATAAAATACAGACATAATATTTAGTTGCCATCAACATTGCTACTATCCTTAGAGAATTTTTTTTTTTACCTCCTGTCATTTCATGATTTTTTGGAATTGCCTCCTCACCTTTTTTTTTCGATTTTTACCTCCTCACCTTCATGAATTTTTCAAAATTGCCTCCTTAGGCCAAATTCCGGCGGAATATTCCGAGAATTTGCTTTCTCGTGTATCTCACGTATTTTCTTAAGGGTAAATCCGTCTTTTTTCTATGCGACCAAACCCACTAAACCCGCCCGACCCTACCCATACCAAATAAAATCAATTAAAAGGTTTTAACTTATTTTTGTTAGAAAAAATTAAAAATATTTAACATAAAAGAAATTGGGGATTTGGATTTATAATACGCATTCTCAAAATCTCTCTCAAAAGAATAGTAGAAATTCTAGCAATGGATACCGAGTTTTTAGATGTTGTGCTCCAGCCCGTCGACAATTTTGAGAACTCAAGTGATTGCCATTACCAAACATTGAAAGACACTGTTGATTTTGGGATAGATTTTGAGAATGCGTATCATAAATCCTAATTCCCAATTTCTTTTACGTTAAATGTTTTTAATTTTTTATGACAAAAATAAGTTAAAACGTTTTAATGGGTTTTATTTGGTATGGGTAGGGTCGGGCGGGTTTAGTGGGTTTGGTCGCATAGAAAATGACGGATTTACCCTTAAGAAAACACGTGAGATGCACAAGAAAGCAAATTCTTGGAATATTCCGCCGGAATTTGGCCTGAGGAGGCAATTTTGAAAAATTCGTGAAGGTGAGGAGGTAAAAAATAAAAAAAAAGGTGAGGAGGCAATTCCAAAAAATTGTGAAAGGACAGGAGGTAATTTTTTTTTTCTCTTATCCTTATCATTAAAATCTTCAGCGAAATCCAGAGCATTAAGATGTGTAAAGCCATCTGAAGGATTTTCGATGAAGTCGAAATCCAAAGCATCAAGATGAGTTGAATCACCTAAAGGGTGATCTTCAATGATATTCACTTCATTTGCTTTTCCTTTCATGGATGCTTTGTATAAATAGCATAAATGTTCAGGAGCTCGTCAAACTTTAGCCCAATGTCCTTTAGTACCATATCTAAGGCAAGTATCTCCTGGAATTTTAGAGGAACTGCCATGAACATCATTTATATGATGCTTGTTATTTTGGTGGCTGATATTTCTTTGAAAAGAGTCATAAGGATAATTTCCTCTGCTACGTCCATGAAGAGGACCATGATAATTTCTCTTTTCATAGTTGTTACGAAGTATAACATTTGCTTCTGGAAATGCTGTCGCGCCAGTAGGGAAGGACTCGTGATTTTTCATCAAAAGTTCATTATTCTTTAATGGTATCCAAAAGATCCATTGATTCAAGATGCATTTCAACATCAACCATCCAGGGCATATAGTTTTTGCCCGAAATATCAAGTGCAACGAACTCAATTTTGGCAAGATTCGACATATTGTCAACTATATATTATAACAGCAAGAAATAATTAATACATTTACAACAAAAATTGCCAAGCAATATCTATAGCTATATTAATAAGTAAAAGTGGACTTATAATAAGTACAAACATTAACAAAAATAAATTACTCTCTCCTGCTGTTAAATCTCCAATAAAAACCATGGCAACAATTATGATAATTAGCACAATAATGACGATCAAATGAGGAGATAACATTTTGAATCTAAGAAATTTTGAGGTAAGAAGTAAATGTAGAAATGAAATAAATTGTGTTTGGGAATAACAATTTATACAACAAAATTAACAATTTTTTTTATAGCCGTTAAAAACTAGCCATTGAAATTTTATTTTAATTATAACATATATATATATATATATTTTTTGTTAAAATTAAAACACATATGGAATTTTTCTAAAAAGCAAAATATGTTGAGTATTTTGAAACTATGCTTAAAGAGTTTTTGCATTTTAGGAAGAAAAATCAAGGTTGATATACTAATAATAGTAAATTTTGAAAAAATTAATAGTTATTGATTTCTAATAATAACAACTTGTGGAGATTTGCATGTAATACATGATAAAGATAAAATCACAAATAATTTAACAAGGAAGAATAAAAACTGAACAATAATATTAGATGGATAAATAAATATTAGGAGGAGGCATAACCTACCATATAGATGAATAATTCAACAAGAATGAAGAAAAACTAAACAATAATATTAGATAGATAAATAAATATTATGAGGAGGCATGACCTACCATATAGATGAATATTTCAACAAGAATGAAGAAAAACTAAACAATAACATTAGATAGATAAATAAATATTAGGAGGAGGCATAGCCTACCATATAGATGAATAATTCAATAAGAATGAAGGAAAAACTAAATAATAACATTAGATAGATAAATAAATATTAGGAGGAGGCATAGCCTACCATATAGATAAATAATTTAACAAGAATGAAGTAAAAAAACTAAATAATAACATTAGATGGATAAATAAATATTAGGAGGAGGCATAGCCTACCATATGGATAAATATTAGGAGACTTTAGCCTACCATTATATATATTAACAATATTATAAATATAATTTCTTAGTAAATAGATGAAGAACTTACGTTTGCCTCACCTATTAGGGCTTTGTGCTTTTGCTCTAGCAATTAGAGCTTCGTGCTTGCTTCAACGATTAGAGCTTCGTGCTTGCTTTGCTTCAACGGTTAGAGTCTCGTGCTGATAACGTGTTATGAATTTGAAGAAAACTTGGATAAAAAGATAGAAATTTAGAGAAGGAGCTTTAGATAGAAACTTAGAGGAAGAAGAGAGGAGGAGAATTTTATTATACTTCAAGTCTTTTTGATATCTATGAAAATGTGTGTATTTTACAATGTAAGAACAAACCTATTTATAGTCAAAAGTTTACTACAAATAGTTAATTACTACAAGTAGTTAATTACTACAAATAATTAATCTAGAATATGATAGATTAATCTATAACTTGATAATAGGTATTCCACAATATTTAGGCATTTATAATAAAAGATACTTAATTGCTCGCTTTTCCTTTTTTCAGAATACTACTTATGATTTAAATCCAATTAAAATTGGAATGAAGACGAGAATAGTGTCATAGGCCCACAAAAAGTTTCTACATTTTACAGAATTGCGAGAAATGAAAAACAAAATTTACAAAATCATCGTTGTTTTAGGCTGCGGGCCTCAGCTGGTTCACCATTTGATTTGAACCAATAATTTTATTGATTTTCTCTGTAAAGAATTAACACTTCTCTGGTGTTGGGTTATCTGCTAATCTGCTTTACTCTGAATCTTCTCTCTGCATATTCAGGTAAGACAACAATATTATTATTGGGAATTATTGTAGATTGTATATATTTGGGTAGGTAATATTCTGTTTATTGTGATTATTTTAGGATATAAACTATGCAGTAATCTTGTAATTTTCTTCAGATCTGTGTGTGTTGAAGGAGATCGATAAGCTATGGCTTATTATGCTGCTGTTGTTTCTCTTGTTCAATTACTCAAGGATATAACTCGTCCTGATTATCCATTGCTGAACTCCATTATTGACAAGCAACAAATTCATGTTTCTCTCTCCGAAAAGTTCAACCTTTTGCAAGAATTACTGGACGATTATTCACCAAAAGATCAAGAAAAATCAGCTGATGTTCTGCAAATGCGAATCACAAATGCAGCATACCATGTACAGGATATCATTGAATCCTATATTTCATATCAGATTCTTCCTAATTTTCCTGCCAAACTTCGTAGAGTTAAGGGGATTTTTCGGCACTTTAATCTCAAAAGGGCATACCGGAAACTTCAACCTCAAAGATTTAAGGGGCCTAAGCTTGATAATATTTCAGAGAAGGAATATTATCAAGGGTACTTGAAGAAGGCGCACACAGAAGTTGATTCCATTGTGGAAAAACTCAAGAGGATCAAAGAAAGCCGCCCAATTCAAGAAGAAGATTTGCATCTAAACCCTTCAATTTCTGCAGAAGCATCAATAGTATGAGCACCTCGTGGCAGAAATTTCATGGTGGAAGTTGATGAACACTTCATGACAACAATAAAAGGCCAGCTTTGTGGAGAATCATCCAAACTTGAGGTCATTTCAATTGTTGGTATAGGGGGTCTCGGTAAGACTACTTTAGCTAGGAATATTTTTGATGATAAACTTGTAAAGGATCACTTTGATTGCTATGCTTGGGTAACTGTATCTCAAGATTATCATCTGCAGAATGTTCTTCTAGTTATAGTAAATTCATTGAATATAATCATACAGGAATTAAAGGAGGGAATTCCAGAAAGAAAAGTTGGAAAGGAGAAACTAAAAAATGCTATATACCAGCATTTGTTTGGAAGAAGGTATTTCATCGTCATGGATGATATATGGGACACAAAAGTCTGGGATGACATTCGAAGGATATTTCCAGATAACTCAGACGGAAGCCGGATAATGATAACTACTAGATTGTCTGATGTGGCTGTTCATGCTAGCAGTTCAAAATTTATCAATCAAATGCAATTCTTAAGTGAGGATCAAAGTTGGATGCTACTTCGACAAAATGTGTTTGCTCAAGAACATTGCCCTAGAGAATTGGAGGATATCAGAAAGTTGATTGCAAATAATTGTCAAGGACTTCCACTTGCAATTGTGGTGATTGCAGGAATCCTCTCAAATTTAAAAAAGGCACCACATGTTTGGGAAGAGATCGCACGAAATGTAACTTCAACTGTTATTGATCAAAATGATGAACACTTGTTAAAGATACTATCTTTTAGTTATAAGCATTTGCCTCATCATCTCAAACCATGTTTCTTATATTTGGGAGGCTTCCAGAAGATCATGAGATTCCGATATCTAAACTCATCAGGTTATGGGTTTCTGAGGGGTTCCTTAAACCGATTGAATCTAGAAGCTTAGAAGAAGTGGGAGAAGAGTATTTCAAAGAGCTTGTCAGTAGAAATCTTGTTTTAATCACCAAAAAGAATCCCAGTTGAAAGTTCAAGCGTTTCATCATTCATGATCTTTTCAGAAACTTGTGCTTACAAAGAGCTCGTAATGAAAATTTTCTTATTTGTTTGCAACGAAAGATGATTTTCATCGAGATTCAACAAGGAATGTACGCCGTGCCTACATTCAAACTTGGGATGAAGATTCCTTAATTCTCAAATACATAAGGAAACATGTCTCACACGTTCGTTCTATTATTTCTCACGCCAGCGATTCGTTGCTTCAGGTTCACCCATTATCAGTTGCATCTTATTGCAAACTATTGAGAGTATTAGATGCAACAAACATGTTCAACTGCTCATTTCCTCATGAAGTTGTAGAACTATTACATTTAAGGTACCTTACACTTGGGAAAGGACACATCCCCATTCCTCCATCTATCTCCAAGCTTCAGAATCTTCAAACATTAATTTTTGATGTATATGTATCATTACCATCTGGTATTTGGAAGATGCCACAACTAAGGCATGTTATGTCCAAATGGGGAGTAACATTGCCCCCAATTCCTTATGGTGAAGTTAGGATTATCGATGGAGTTCCTCTCCTGGGAAGTCTGCAAACACTCAAGGGAGTACGTGATTTCAGATTCATCGGCCGTGATGCCATTGAAATGATTCCAAACCTTAAGATATTGACAGTTAAAAGCCGTGAGGATGAGGCATACGAAATTTGGGAGGACTTCGGCCTAAACAATCTTGTCCATCTGCGCCAACTTGAGTCACTACTTCTCTTGTTTTATGGAGTACAAAGATATACTGTAATATCCTTACCTCAGAACTTTGCCTTCCCATCGACTTTAATTAAGTTGTCTCTGTATCGTTGCCAGTTTCCTTGGAAAGACATGACGATTGTGGGTTCATTGCCCAATTTACAAATACTCAATCTAAGAGAGAATGCATTTGTGGGAGCCCATAGAAGGGGAATTCCTCAAGCTAAGATTCCTGCGAATGTTGAGGTTAGATTATCTGAAATACTGGCGAGTAGAAAATACTCACTTCCCTTGCCTCGAGCGACTTCACATTAGAAGATGTGATGCATTAGAGGAGATCCCTCTTGAAATTGGAGATATTTCAACTCTTCAATTGATTGAAGTGGATAACAGGAATTCAGCTTTGAGATCCTCGGCATTTAAAATTCAAGAAGAACAACGGGACCAAGGAAACGAAGATCTTGAAATTCGTGTCTAGTAAGTGAACTTTGCCTATATCTGATTTAATGTTCTTATCAAGTTTCATCACTGATCTCCACAAAGAGCGAGCCAATTGTAGGAAAATTGTATATATTATCGGCTATTTAGAACCACATAACTATGCTGTCATCCACAATTCAAATATCCATGTCCACAACTTGGGTGAGTAGATTGAAAAGAAAGCAGACCTCATTAAGTTCTTCCCCATTTTCTCCAGCCCTGCTATTTGTCGGTTTAAATGCAAGTCTTGAATTTATTTTTCATTGTTCGTAGTTTTGGGCATCTGATTTGCTACATAATAACTTCTTATTTCCATGGCCTTTTTCCCTTTCTCCAAATCACTTATTCTGCAAATTTTCTTCTGTTTCTTTGTTATTCTTTAATGGGTTTTTGAGGATGTATTTGGATTCAATAGATTGTGGGTTCTGTTCTATGAATTGATTACATGGAATTACATGATTTTTTAATTGCAAAAAATTGATAAAAATTCGTTTGAGTGTGTATGAATTTTCGATTGTGGTTCTCTTGCCTTGTTTATGAAGTCGGTGGGTATATAATATATATTCGCTAATTAGAAATTAAATTGCCATTACAGCGAATTGCCATGGTGATATTAGCAAAGGATGAATGAATACCCTTTCGCTCCTTTATCTGCAGTCGCCTCCACCTCGTCTCTCTAGTCTTCTCCCGGTAATTCAGTATTTTCTTCCATTTACTTCTAACTCCTATTTGATTGAATGATATTATAATAGCTCTTTTACAATCTTCACAGGTCGTGGGGACGGGATGATGAAGTGGACGAGAAGCTTGAATTGAGCAACTATCAGAGGAATTTGTTGAGACTAGCGAGCAATGACCATGAGAATAAGGTATACCTCATCGTTTCCTGGATTCATTCCTCTTTAAGCGTTTCAGCTGATAATCGATTGTGCCTTCAATGTCTCCCAATTGATGATTAATTTTCCAATTTGAAAATGCCTCTGTATATTTATACTAGAAATTTCTCAATAATGTCATTTCGTTCTTATTCGAGAGAATTGTTACGTTACATTACATGATTAGAGTCCAGTGGATCAGCTAAGATTTTCATTGTTACTATGAAAGTTGAAGTTGGATCAGAACTGTGCAATTATGAGCTCTTATGTGGACTTTGTGTTTGTTCAAGTAAGAATATTCAAATGGGAACAGAGAGTTCGATTGTAAAAATGTGGAGACTTATTCCTTCCCTTACTGTAGTGATACATGGCAATTTAGTTCTGGCATTTGTGCTGCAGTGCTCGATGTTGTTGGTGGATCACCAAAAAAATGAACCGTGTTTGCTTTATTTGCTTAGAGTCTTTAAGTATTCCTCTCTCTTCTGTAATTTCTGGATTTGTAAAGTTTGGTTCATGTCATAAAATATGATGAGATGATCCCACGAGCTATTTTATGACTTGATTATTTGTGGTGGCCTGCTGATAAGAACACCTTGATCTATATACCTATATATAATATATGTGTGTCTCCTACATGTATAATGCTTCTAGCTTTCTTTAGATTCCAAAATCTTGATTTTGTTTCTGTCAAAGAAGAATTTATTGGATTTAGCTTTTGCGTAGATTTGCTACTAGTGCAACCCTCATGGAGCAGTATATACAAGGGCAATGAAGGGATTTGGTTGGTTAAGCTTACATTAAATTAGTGAGTGTTCAATATGAGACCGTTTTCTCAGAATTCATGCTATATAAATTCTTGAGGTAGTTTAATATTTGATTTGTTATACTTATTAAAATTTCATTTAAATGAGGTGAATCAAAGTGTGAATATTTCATTGTTTTAGCCCAGTTTCTACAAAACTTGATCTTAACCAGTAAACCTGTTGAGACAAATTAACCTGAAGAGCCCAGAGATCAGAGATGGAACCTGACGAGGAGCAGAACAAGTCTGTTGAAGTCACACCAGCTTTTACCTCAGCTAGCAAAACTCCTGCAGAAATTGAGCAATCGATACCAAGGAAGCAAGTCACCTATATGTCAACACGTGCAAGAGGTAAAATGTAAAAATGCTATTCTAGCATGGTTTAGATTCCCTAACTCTATTTGCAGTCTGTTGTTATCTGGGAATAGCATTACAGTTTCTTGTGAAAAATTGAAGTTGTTAAACAAATGCATTTGAAGATACTTTATTACATGTTCCTTGTTACAGGTTAACGGATGTAAAATGATGCATATTGGTTGATTCTTGAATATTGATGGGATTCTGACTATAATGTGGCAAATTCATTTGTTTGGATCGAAGAAACACTTGATATTTTGGTTATATATGTGTACCTTGATGTCTATTGAAGTACAATAAGACATTTTCCTAATTACTTTGTGGGTAGTCTCTTTTTTTTAACTAGTTTGTTTTATGGATTATAGTAATGGACAGATATTTTTGTATACATCCATTTTGGGTGTTGGTGTGTATATGTACGCTTTCGTAATGTAAAGTGCTGATATTAGTGAACACACATGAGTAGCATAAACAGTTTCTAATTATTGTACAAGAACAGAGCAGTTTCTGATGCTAAGCCCCTTCTAACATTAATCCTGTAATTTTCTTGTGTTTTGTCTGGTGAAGGAGATTAATCAGCTATGTCGTATTACGCTGCTCTTGTTTCACTTGTGTTTCAAGAACCCAACCTACCAACCCTGAAATTTTTTAATTTTTTATTTATATAATAATAAAAAATCACATTTTAAATATAAGTTTTGTGCACCAAAATTAGTAGACAAGCCCAACAATAAAGATAGTAATTTTATTTGTAGCAAAATTACTGCATCTTAGTTTTGATGGTTATAAGGGAGGTTGTGATTGGGAGGAGTTTGGCCTCAAAAATCTTGTCCATTTGCACCAACTTGAGGAATTATATATTATGTGTAATGCTGGATGGCTGGAGGATGTAGCACCCTTACCAGAGAACTTTGCCTTTCCACCGAATCTGATAAAGTTGTCTCTATGGGGCGTTAAACTACCTTGGAAAGATACGAGGGTTATTGGCTCGTTGCCCAATCTACAAGAACTCGAACTATGTTCTAATGCATTTGTGGGAGAAGAGTGGCAACCTGTAGAAGGGGAATTCCTCAAGCTGAAATTTCTGCGAATGATTTCCTTAAAAGAACTTAAATACTGGTGAGCAGAAAATACCCACTTCCCTTGCCTTGAGCAACTTCGTGTTAACTTTTGTTAGGAATTGGAGGAGATCCCACTTGAAATTGGAGATATTTCAACTCTTCAATTGATTCAGCTGTGGAATCATCAGCATTGAAAATTCAAGAAGAACAGCGGGACTAGGAAACGATGACCGTCAAGTTGGTGTTATTCCAAGAACCTGGAATCTCTAATTATCGCACTTCGTCTCTATGTAGATGCTTTTAGTTTTTGTTTCCCTAAATTTATTGGTTTTTACTTTCACAGTATGATTCTCTGCATTTGTTGGTGATACTATGTAAACTGTTTATAAGCACATATTAGATCCATTTTCCTTGATCTGTCATATTAGATATGCACATAATTACATATTCTACTATTTTAGCCACCCACCCAAACCCCCTCTCTCTCTCCACAACCTGAACCTTTGCAATTGCACCAATATTCCAACTCAAATTAATTTCTGACGTTAGTTAAATAGAGAAATTAATCTAAAAAGCAATGTCTCGACAAACTAAAATTATTATGTTGAGTGAAATATTTTCTTGAGAGAGCCCGGCCTGCAAAATTTGGTTATATGGATGTAACATTGATTAGCTATCTAGAGAAGCTGTTGTCATCAGATATATCATACTTTTCTTCTGGTGTTAATTAATAATATATGAGTAAATATTTAAAACTTGAATTAATCTTATAAAATATGAAATAATGAGAATGCACTAATTTTCTGGTGCCAAAGTTTCTGCTTATTGGCATTGCCACTCAAGGAGTGCTGAATTCACTGTAGGGTTACCCTACATTGATCGATGAGTGACCCACCAAACATAAAATTTATTACATTCTGTGGAGAATTTACTCCTTCAAAGCCCTATAAAATTTGATTATATCAAGACTCTAATATAAAGGTAAACGTTAACTAGATTTTCTGTTGCCATATTCAGATATATTATAATTTTTTAGTGCCTCTTGGTTTTTCAATTTTCAGAATATCCTAAGCAAGTTTGAAATTAAATTATGTCTCCATAACATAGTTACGGATTTATATCTGCGTAAGTGGGAGCCAATTTGTTTGCAAGCTTTTATGCCACTCACACTGATTAATTGCGTACTGGCTTTGTTCATTATGCTCAGCATAAATTATATGCCCGATCATCCATATTTTAAAACTCTGTTCTCGACAAACAACAAATTCATGACTGTCTCTATGAAAAGTTCAACCTTCTCCAAGAATCATTCGATGATTATTCACCAAAACATCAGACGTCCGGGTTTTCGTCTAAAATTTGACGGAATATTCCCATAGTTTAAAAACTTACGTAATAAAAAAGATAATGGAACGCTAACAAATGAGTGTTTTCTGTAATTATCAAATTCGTCAATGAGTCAAACTGTAATTTTTCAAACAAGAGGGTCACCAACTGTAGTTTCGCACACTCACATGGGATCCAAATGTAATTATCCCTATAATTTTATACTATGTATTTTATAAAGTTATTTCTGACAATTAGTGAACACACATGAGTAGCATAAACAGTTTCTAGTTATTGAAGACTCATCTTATACAATTCCGAAAAGACCTGCTCCTCGGAAGAGCTTTCAGAAGTTCCTGCTGAATCGGCATCCACATAAATTTAGTTATCAAATTCACACCAGTCTTCTAATGTTGGTGTCTCCACTCCAATATTTGTCATGTCGACAGGATTTGCTGAAAACAGGAAATAACGCATTATGAAAGCCACAGGGGGGGGGGGGGGGGGGGGGGGGGATTTGTAATTTTTGATATCTTAGAGGGGGTACAAGTGTAATCAACCAGCCATATGTATATAAAACTAGTGAAGTATTTTTTGAAGGTTGGATTAGTACTAATATTTATATCAGGAGTTGCATGCAGCAGCAGCAGCATCAACAATAACTGTCACTTCATGATAAGCCAATGCGACGGCATCAAATACAGTCTGTCTGATACAATTTGGCGTTTGAACATCTAAGTAAGTAAAGAGCCCAAAAATCAAAACAATAAACACTCCCATATTACATAGCATAAGTTAAGAGGGTGTTTGGCTGAGCTTATAAGAAAAAGAAAAAGGCAGCGGATATCCACAAACAAGTAGGAAAATAGTATTTGTATCTCCTTTCTATTTTGTATTCTATATTTAGTTGCCAAGTTTGAATATTTGTCCATGGCTTTTCCATGTGAGCTAAGCAATAATTGATATTGGCAACTTGCTAACAGACATGGACACTTCCCTTTGCCGACAAAACCTTATAGCTTGATTATCTAGTAAGTTTCCCATTATTGCTCAATTAAACACAATTTTCTACTGTTACAGATCCATTTGAACCCATTCATCATTTTTCAATTTCTGCCTGTGTTTTTTTTGAAGGAGATCAATCAGCTATGGCTTATTATGCTGCTCTGGTTTCTCTTGTTCAATTACTCAAGGACATGACAAATCATGATCATCCATATGCAAACTCTTTTCCCTCCACACAACAAATTGCATCTCTCTGCGCAAAGTTCAATCATTTGCAGGAATCATTGGAAGATTATTCGGCAAAAGATCATAAAGAAGAATCAGATGATATTCTTGAAAGGCGAATCAGAAATGCATCTTACCGTGCCCAAGATATCCTCGAATCTCACATTAATTCACATGAGATTTGTCAATCTCATGGCTTGGAGAAAATTATTGATATAATTAAAATAGCTTTCTCGCACTTGATGTCTGCTTGCCAAAAGACGAAACCTCTACAAGAATTAGAGCTGGTGAAGGAAGAAGTTGACTCCATTGTGCAAGAGCTCATGAGGATCAAAGAAAGCCACACAACTCATGAAGAAGATTTGCAACTCAACTCTAATTATATTTCTTTAGAAGCATCAAAAGTACAAGCGTGGAGTGGCAGAAATACCATGGTGGTACTTGATGAAGGCCTTATGATAAAAATAAAAAGTCAACTCTGTAGAGAATCATCCAAACTTGAGGTCATTTCAATTGTCGGTATGGGGGGCCTTGGTAAGTCTACTTTGGCCAGAAACATTTTTAATGATGAACTTATTGTGTATCATTTTGATTGCCGTGCTTGGGTCACCGTATCTCAAGATTATCATCGGCAAAACATTCTTCTGGCAATTGCAAAGTCACTGAATATAATCATGAAGGAATTACATGGAGTTGGAGAGGAGACATTAGAGGAAGCTATATACAAGCATTTGTTTGGAAGGAGGTATCTCATCATAATGGATGATATATGGGATAGAAGAGTCTGGGATGATATAAGAAGGATACTTCCAAAGATATCAAACGGAAGCCGATTAATGATAACTACTAGATTATCTGATGTGGCTGTTTATGTTGGGAATTCAGAGTTTCTTCATCAGATGCAATTCTTAAATGAGGAACAAAGTTGGATCCTACTTCGAAAGAAAGTGTTTATACAAGATTATTGCCCGAATGAATTGGAGGTTATCGGAAAGTTGATTGCAAAAAGTTGTCGAGGACTTCCACTTGCAATTGTGGTAATTGCAGGAGTCCTCTCAAATGTTAACATGGCACCACATGTTTGGGAAGAGATAGCAAGAAATGTAAGTTCCGTTGCTATTGATCAAAATGATGAACACTTGTCAAAGTTACTATCTTTGAGTTATAGCCACTTGCCTCATCATCTCAAACCATGTTTTTTATATTTGGGAGGCTTTCCGGAAGATCATGAAATTTCTATATCTAGACTCATCAAGTTATGGGTAGCTGAGGGATTTCTAGAACCAATTGAATCTAAAAGCTTAGAAGAAGTGGGAGAAGAGTATTTGAAAGATCTTGTCAATAGAAATCTTGTTCTTACAAACGTTGTAGCATCCACGATCTTTTGAGAGATTTGTGCTCACAAAGAGCACATTATGAAAATTCTCTCCATTCCCTATATGAAAAAGATGACGTTGATAGAGAATCAATAGCAAATATACGCCGTCTCTATATTCAAACTCGTGATGCATGTTCCTTATTTCTCAAATATATAACAAAACATGCCTCACAAGTTCGTTCTATTGTTTCTTTTGCTGAATTTTGGATTGATGATCACTTTTCATCAGTAGCGGAATACTGCAAAATGTCGAGAATATTGGATACAGAAGGAAAATTCTACTCCCCAGTTTCTAGTGCAATTTTTGAACTATTACATTTACGGTACCTCTCATTTCAGGCATCCGTATTCAACATTCCTCCATCTATATTCAAGCTGCAAAATCTTCAAACATTAATTGTTGATAACTCACATGTATCATTGCCATATGAGATTTGGAAGATGCCACAACTGAGGCATATTTTGAGTCCTTGAGGAGTAACATTGGCCCCGATTCCTTATGGTGAAATTGAAATTATTGATGGAGTTTCTCTCCTGGGAAGCCTACAAACACTCCAGAGGCTAATAGACTACATATTTATGTTTGATACCATTAACATGATTCCATGCCTTAAGAAATTGAAGGTTAAATATTACCCTTATCGTGCGTACAAAAATTGGGAGGAGCTTGGCCTCGACAATCTTGTCCATCTGCACCAGCTTGAGTCATTGGAGATTGTTTTTCATGAAATTTCATCAATTGCACCACCCTTACCTGAGAATATAGTCTTTCCGAGGACTCTAATAAAGTTGTCTCTGTCAGGTTGCAAGCTTCCTTGGGAAGACATGAGGGTTGTGGGTGAGTTGCCCAATCTACAACAACTCAAGCTACAAAAGAATGCATTTGTGGGGCAAGAGTGGGAACCTGTAGAGAAGGAATTCATCAAGCTGAAATTCCTGCTAATGGAAAGGTTATCTGATCTCAAGTACTGGCGAGCAGAAAATACACACTTCCCAAGACTTGAGCAACTTCATATCAAGCGCTGCGACCAGTTAGAGGAGATCCCTAATGAATTGGAGATATTCCAACTCTTCAATTGATTGACCTTGAAGACTGCAAGCCAGGTGTGGTATCATCAGCATTGGAAATTCAAGAAGAACAAAGGGACCATGGAAACGATGACTTTCAAGTTTATGCCCGTAGATTTTAATTTTAGTAAGTGCACATCATCTCTACATGCTTTCAATGTTATTCTCTTTTGTTTCACAGTTTAATTGATTTTACTTTTACTATGTATGCTTCTCTTATTTGTTAATTGTTGGGTATTCACTCGGGCCCTGCTTAGCTTCTCCCCAATTTGGACCCCCCTTGCGCCAACATTATTGATAACTAATAGTTTTTAGTTTATTAAATGCAAGCTGTTATATATAAGCCTAGTAAACTCGTGATCTATAATTGTTTTTTCATCTTGTTTTGCAGACTGAATGAGGCACGGAGTGGCTGTATCAGAGATGATGTTTGTTACAGAACAAAGCATCTAATGACCTGGTTTCACTGTATGTTGATTATAATCTGTCTTTTCATTATTATTGTGCCACAGACACACTCTTAGGAACAATTATTGAAGGCAATGCCGCTGATCAGAATGCATTATTTTGGCAGTTTTCAATTATGTTTTTCATTTTCTTAATTTCTGATCTGATACTGGATGAGGTTCTTCTGTCTTGCACTGCAAATCCAACAAGAGCCTGTTGTATTTCTATGTTAAATTTGTCCTGATATTGGAACATATAAATCTGTCCATCTATGAATGATCATATCAGGTTTTTTGTTTGAACTAGAGACGGTTAAACTTCGTTCACCATTTCTAACCTTTTACTATTTAGGTTGTCATATACCACAAATCGTCTTATACTGGTGAGGTTAGATTAGAAATACAGAATGCGTTTGCTGTCTGTCGATGATGGATACAAAGGGGGTATTCGAAAAAAGCCTGTATCTTTTACAGGATTAACTTTACACATGCTGCGTAAAGTTGTTAAGAGGATAATGAAAGATAATAGGGTTAATTACATCTAACCCCTTCATGAGATTCTCTAATTAACACTCATACCTTAATTTTTGAAAAATAATAAAACTCCAAACCCACGAGTTTGAAATAATACATCTGAGCGCCCAGTGAAGCTTTTGGAGGTAATATTACAAACTCATGAGGGTGTAGTTGTAATATTTTTCAAACTCGTGGATGGTCGAAGGTAAATTTCAAATTCGTGGAAGGTTAGTTGTATTGTTTTCTCAAAAATTAGGGTTCGATTTGTAATTACTGAATCTCACGAGGGGCTAGATGTGAGAAATTCAAGATAATAAAAATATATGTGTGTATCGTATAATTTTAGTGGCACAGAGCTGCCATAGCAGAGATGATGTTTGTTACGGAATCAAACCATCTATAACGAGGTGCTGTTTCATGCAAGTTTAGCGAGAAATCCTACAGCTTCAGAGTATTGTTTAGTTTTTCAGTTTAAGCAAGAGATTGATGGTTAAACTTTAAAATGTTATTTTGATTTTTGCTACAAGAATTGGCATAGCTAAAGGTCTGTTTGAAGGAGCTTGTGTTTTTTACATGATTTAACTTTACACAAGGTGCCTAAAGTTAATATGTGTGTGTTTTTGTGTAATATAATATTATACAAAGTTAAGTAGGGTGATTTTATACAGGGGTAATGTTAAGTATGTATTTGTAAAGTCTTTTCCGACAACTAATGAACACACGTGAGTAGCATAAACAGTTTCTAGTTATTGAAGACTCATCTTATATAATTTAGAAAAAAACCTGCTATACGAATCCAACAACTTAAGACGAGTTGAGCTTCCCGAAGTTTCGGCTGAATCAACATCCACATAAACTTAGTTATCAGATTCACACCATTCTTCTAGTGTTGGCGTCGCCACTCCAATATTTGTCATGTCAACAAGATTTGCTGAAAACAGGAAATAAAGCATTAGGAAAGCCACAGGGGGGAATTAGTAATTTCTGACATCTTAGAGGAGGTCTAATGTAATTAACCCTCTTATGAAATACAAAACAAGTGAAGTATTCTTTCAAGGTTGGATTAGTACCAATATGTATATCAGGAGTTGCAGCAGCAGTAGCATCAACAATAACTGTAACTTTATGATAATCCAATGTGACGGCATCAAATACAGTCTGTCTGATACAATTTGGCGTTTGAACACCTAAGTGAAAAAAGAACCCAAAAATCAAAACAATAAACACTCTCATATTACATAGCATAAGTTAAGAGGGTGTTTGGCTGAGCTTATAAGCTCTAAGAGCTCTAAACAGCTCATGACCTGTCTGTCTAAGAGCTTATAAGCACCCAAGAAGGGTTTTGGAAAAAAATTTATTAGTAAATGTTAAAAGAAGATGTCAAGGGCTTATAAGCTCCTTCAAAATAAGTTGGAAAATACCAACTTATTTTGTAAGTTCCCAGTACATTCCCCTATTTTTTGACCATATTAATTAAAAAACTGTCGTTACAGACATCTTATAAGTTCGTTATCTTATTTATAAAATACAATCTTAACATCTTATAAGCTCCAAAACCTTATAAGGTCTTTCAAATAAGCTTAGCGAAACACCCTCTAAAAAATAAAATAGAGGAATAAATGAATTGAAAATATAAAGAAGAAATAAAAGTTATATTACCAATTATAACTAGCTTATTAATTCCACAACCCTGGAGATACAAGTGAAGATGCGTGTTAAAAAACGCACTAAATCTTGTTTTCACAAGCTTATATTCACCATCTTTGATGATTAGCCCATCTGCCAATTCTGCACCAAAACTACCTTTAGAAGTCGGTCTAGGTTTATCATCACCATACAAGTGTCTTCGGAATAATTCAACGTCTCTCCCCAAAGGGTCGTGCTCACGAACAACCTAAAACCATTTATACTTAATTACTTCAAGCACTAAGATTCGTCTCAAGATCCTTTAAGGCAAATTAGAGACATTGATTGGTTAACTTTAGGAACAAAATTAATACAATTAGAAAAGATCCTTTCAAAAATTATCCTGCTTTTCATCATATTTGGGGTGTTTGAAACTCTAAAGTTGTAAGAAGTTGGAGTAGTAAAAGTGGGGAATGTTTGGAGAAAAAACACATGAAAAGTCGAAAAAAACATAATTGAGTGTTTCGAAAAGGAAGCTAAGAAGCACTTTTACTACTCTCAACAAACTTTCATTTATTTATGAAAAATAACCTACAAGCTAGAAGTTGAAGCATGTTGCTTCAAACTCTAGAATTAGGAGTGTTTGGAAAACCAAAGTGCTGAAAATAAGCCAAAAGCATAAAAGTGCTTTTTCTAGAGTTTGAAAACACTCCCTTTTCTAGGGAAGGACTACGGAGCTAGAAATATTAATATTGGTGGCCGTAATTACAAGTTTTAATAAAATTTAAACTACAAGCCACTTGTGAAGATAATCATAATCCATATGCTCCATAAAACGAAAACACATATCAATTGTAGTTCTATCCAACATAACAATTCAACATATTTTGACAGAAAATTTGCAGAAAAAAATCATAAATTAGAAGAAGTAAACGAAAAACAAAAGGGTACCCAGATAACGGGAATTTGACGGCTGCGAGCTACTTCAACGGCCTTAATCACATTAGGAACAATATCTTCGCCGCCTCCCACATGCATCGGACCACCAGGCAAAATAAAATCTTTCTGGACAGAGAAGATTTGAAGAACCACAAATTATGAACATAGAAAATGAAGTAAATTTAACTAAGTTAGCTTCGAGGAATCAATACCTGCATATCGATTACAAGGAGGGCAGTGTTCTTCCACTTCAAGTCAGCTGCTGCCATTTTTGCAAGTTGGAGAAAATTGTATTATCGTTACCATTTTCTGCTATTAAAACATGCATTTATTGCTAATTGAGAAGGCCCATGATCATGAGTTCTAATTTTCGGATATGGGCTTTTGGGTAATGCTATTCTCGTTTCTGTTGAAAAATGGATACAATTGAGACCCACCCTCAATAAGGCCCATTTTGATTTGGAAATTATTTTCTATCAAAAAAATTAAATAAATCATTATGATTTTCATTTGTCTTTTAGAATATCTTTATGAGCGATGGCTGAACCATTCGAAAATAGTTTCAAATGGAATGTATAAAAAATTCGGATGATGGTTTATGTTAGAAGACAAGTTCATATGACGAAGTATAAAAAATACTTACAGTTCGGATAGTGAGAGTCGCTTTCCATTCAATAATCAACAATTAACCTCTTATATATGCTTTTAATATTTCTTTGTTTACTCAAATTCAATGTCCAGCTTTTTGTTACTTGTTTGTCATGCTAACATAACTTTAAATAAATATAAGAAATAATTAAACGGCATTTCATTGTCATTGCAACGTGGGAATATGTATATACACCATTGCACATAATATGATTGGGGAATTACATTCAGGTACTTCAAGGTTTAGTGAAATTATATTCTAGTTTGAGAATTTTGATATAGTACAAAATAGTCCGGAGGGTATGTATTAGATTTTATAAAAATAACAGCAAGTTGAAATTTACTGGAATACTCCTAGCTTTTCCGTCTGTTATAATTACAAGAGAAATATAAAAATAATAAATTAAAATCTAGAAAGATGTTTTAACCCCTAAAAAAATAAAAATTAATTATTAACCCTAACGAAACATTAACGGAGACTAATGGCATGAATTATTTTGTAATATAACGAAAGTTTCGGATGAAAGTGTAATTTCACCAAACCTCAAGGTAAATGGATGTAATCCACGTCAAGTATATTATTTTGTTGGACATATTGCCCCTACCTAAAGTCAATTTCCAAGGGTATTTTTGCCCAAAGGGTGAATTATATATTAATGCCGAAACTAGATATAATATTCAGGATGCAAACTTCCCGTCTGCTTCAAATTATATTGTGCAGTCTAATTCAGCCATGTCGTATAATACTAATTAACTAATAAAAGAAGTGGTAGTTGCATATTATTTTTAATTCATAACAAAAACAAAATGTCAATTTCTTTTTTGTTTTATGGTTTTCATGAATAATTGTGTAGTGACTGTAGTCTAATAACAGTACGTAGGCAGCCTGTAATACTAATTAACTAATGCAAGTGGTACGTAGTTGCTTAATTATTCTTTTATTACAACACAAATCAGTTGAATTTCAATAAACCAACAACGCAGTTTCTAATGCCAAGAGGCCCAAGACCCTTCTAACATTAGTACCATAATCTTGTAATCTTCTTCTGATCTGTGTGTCTCTCTGAGTTGAAAGAAATCGATCGATCGGTTATGGCTTATTATGCTGCTCTTGTTTCGGTTGTTCAATTACTCGAGGAGATAACCTACCATGATCGATATCCAAACTGTCTTCTCGACATACAAGAAATGGCATCTCTCCATGAGAAGTTCAAACATTTGCAAGAATTGTTAGATAAACAAGAGTCAGCTGGTTCTCTGGAATGGCGAATCAGAGATGCAGCTTACCATGCACAAGATATAATAGAATCTCATATTTCAAATCTAGTTCCTGAACAAGGGGAGGACCTGGGCCTCGTTAAAAACCTTACGATGCGCTCGCATCGGTTTCAATTAAAAAAAAATAAAAAAAATCCAGTTCCTGAACAACTTGAAGACTTGGAGAAGGTGAAGGTAGATATTCATTTCATTGTGGAAGAGATGATGAAGATCAAGAGAGAAAGTCTCACAATTCATCAAGATAATTCGCAGGAAATTCGTTATTCTGGACTAAATATTGGTAAGACTACTTTGGCTAAACATACTTTTTACGGAGATTTACATCCACTATTCTTGAGGTTTGTGGTAATTACAGATTAGTTTCTCTTGTTTCATAAATTAGAAAAAGACCCTTGAAGTTTCATTATTCATGTACAATTTGTGAAAATGTGGCAAGTAGAGGCTTTGACCGACGTCGACTAGATTTTAAACTGTATTAGCTCTTATACCAATTGATTGTACAAGACAAGATGGTATGAACATAACCAAAATCCGACGAAGGTGTTAGAAGAATTATGAAACCTCAAGGGTGTTTTTGTAATTTTTAAAATAAGAGGGACTAGTTTGTAATTAAACCAAACCTGAAGGGTGGTAGATGTAAATCACCCTAATTTTGATGAAGAATATATAGTGTCGTTTTGATTGTTTTATGAAAGTTTTACTATAGAACGAGATCTGATCGAACCCCATTTTCCCATTCTTTTCATCATTCAAGATTCCTTAATATAATATAATAACTCATGAAAATTAAATTAAAAAACTTCTATATTTCTACAGAAGCATCAAATATACAAATACAGAGTGGAAGGAGTACCAAGCTGGTATTTGATGAACAGCTCATGACAACAATAAAGGAACAGCTATGTGGACAATCATCCAGGCTTGAGGCAATTTCAGTTATCGGTATGGGTGGTCTTGGCAAGACTACTTTGGCAGGAAATATCTTTGATGATAAACTTATAAAAGGTCATTTTGATTGCCATGCTTGGGTTACTGTGTCTCAAGATTATCATCTGCAAAAATTTCTTCATGATATTGTAAATTCATTAAATATAAAGCACGAATTAGATGGAGTTGGGCAGGAGATGTGGCCGCAACATATATACAAACATTTGTATGGAAGACGATATCTCATCATAATGGATGATATATGGGATACAAAAGTTT
The DNA here is from genome assembly GCA_958496215.1 of Verbena officinalis. Classification (NCBI taxonomy): domain Eukaryota; kingdom Viridiplantae; phylum Streptophyta; class Magnoliopsida; order Lamiales; family Verbenaceae; genus Verbena; species Verbena officinalis. Next base: position 9,420,151 of record OY292385.1, read on the forward strand.
GGGATGATATTAGAAGGATACTTCCAAACAATTCAAATGGAAGTCGGGTAATGATAACTACAAGATTGTCTGATGTGGCTGTTCATGCTAGCAGTTCAGGATTTAGTCATCAAATGGAATTCTTAAATGAGGATCAGAGTTGGATCCTACTTCAAGATAGGGTATTTGCACAAGAACATTGCCCAGAAGAATTGAAGGTTATTGGAAAGTTGATTGCGAAAAATTGTCGAGGACTTCCACTTGCAATTGTTGTGGTTGCAGGAGTCCTCTCAAAAGTCAATAAGGCACGACATGATTGGGAAAAGATAGCAAAAAATGTTAGTTCTTCTGCTATTGATCATAATGGTGGACACTTGTCAAACATACTATCTCTGAGTTATAATCACTTGCCTCATCATCTAAGACCATGTTTTCTATATTTGGGAGGCTTTCCAGAAGATTATGAACTTCGAGTCTCCACACTCATAAGGTTATGGGTTGCTGAGGGATTTCTAAAACCGATTGCGTCAAAAGGTTTAGAAGAAGTTGGAGAAGAGTATTTCAAAGATCTTGTCGACAGAAATCTTGTTTTAATCACCCAAAAGACGATCAATGGTGAATTCAAATGTTGCAGCATGCATGATCTTCTGAGAGATTTGTGCACACAAAGAGCTCATTATGAAAATTTTCTTCATTGCATACATAAAAAAGATGACTTTCCTCGAGGACCGGAGGAGAATGTGCAGCGTCTCTCTATTCAAATGCGGAAAAACTCCTTGTTTGGCAAGTTCGTTCTATTATTTGGCAAGTATAAAATGAAACATGTCTCGCACGTTCGTTCTATTATTTCCTTTGTAGACTGGACCAAGCATGATCAGTTTTTATCTGATTGTAAACTATTGAGAATATTGGATACAACAACCACTCTTGACGATTTGACCTTCACTGCAAATTTTAAACTAATGCATTTAAGGTACCTTCGGTTTCTGGCTGCATCCCAAATCCATATTCCTCCATTTATACTCAAGCTTCAAAATCTTCAAACATTAATTGTTCTTCAGGGACGTATATCATTGCCATCTGAGATTTGGAAGATGCCACAACTAAGGCATCTTATATTTCAGAAGGCAACATTGGCCCCAATTCCATATGACGATATTCGGATTATTGATGGAGTTCCTCTCTTAGGAAGCCTACAAACCCTCCAAAAAGTAACAGACTTCATATTCACCCGTGATAGCGTTGAAATGATTCCAAACCTTAAGAAATTGAAAGTTGCATATTTGACTGATCCTGTTGAGGCCCACAATAAGTGGGAGGAGCTTGGCCTCAAAAATCTCGTCCATCTGCGCCAACTTGAGACATTGAATATCCATATTTCTAGATGGATGAAGGTTGCACAACCCTTACCTGAGAACTTTGACTTTCCGCGGACTCTCATAAAGTTGACTCTATCTCGTTGCACACTTCTTTGGAAAGACATGAGGTTTGTGGGTTCGTTGCCCAATCTGCAAGTACTCAAACTAGAATGGAAGTCATTTGTGGGAGAAGAATGGGAAACTGTCGAGGGGGAGTTCTCCCGACTTCAATTTCTGCAGATGTACTTGCTAAATGATCTCAAGTACTGGCGAACAGAAACTAACCACTTCCCTTGCCTTGAACAACTTCATATGAAATGCTGCTCTAATTTAGTGGAGATCCCTTCTGAAATTGGAGATATTTCAACTCTTCAACTCATTAGGGTGTCATATAGCAAATTAGCTGCGGATTCAGCATTGAAGATTCAAGAGGAACAACGGGACCTAGGAAATGATGACCTTCAAGTTCATGTCTATCCCCAAGAGTTTATCTGGTGATTGCACTTTGCCTATACATCCTTTGCATGTTATTCTCTTTTGCTTCACGGTTTAATCCGTTTTACCTGTACTGTGTGTCTTTCTTATTTTGTTACCAGCTGTTATAAGCCTAGTAAACTTGTGATCCATGTTACAACTGTTTTTCTTACTTTTTAGGCAGAAGATTGATTGAGGCACAGAGCTGCTCTGGCAGAGATGATGTTACGGAATCAAAGAATCTAATGGCCTGCTTCCTCTCTATGTGTAGTATAATCTTTCTTTTTCATTAATGTTGTGCCACAAAATGCATTAATATTCTTATGCTGATGAGGTTAGATTTGAACATCAGAATGCATTTGTTCATGATGATGGATGCTGAGGGGGTGTTTGCAAGAGCATAGTGTTTTCAACATGATTTAAGTTTACACATGGTGTGTGAAGTTGTTATTAGGATAAGGAAAGATAATAAAATAATGTTCAAATTGTATAATATAATTATATACAAATTATAAGTGATTTTTCCCACCAGTCCTTGGAGCTATGGAACTATAGAGGAGGGATAATGTTAGTATTTATTTTATAAGTTTTTCTGAAGAATTTATGAACATATGCGAGTAGCATAAACAGATGATTGAAGACTCATCTTATGCAATTTCATTTTAAAAAAAAAAAAAAAGCAACAAAACTGCTATTCGGATACAACATAAGACGAGATGAGCTTCCCGAAGTTTCTGATGAATCGGCATCCACATAAATTTAGTTATCAGATTCAAACCATTCTTCTAGTGTTGGCGTTGCCACTCCAATATTTGTCATGTCAACAAGATTTGCTGAAAACAGGAAATAAAGCATTAGGAAAGCTACAGGGGGGAATTAGTAATTTCTGACTGTCTAATGTAATTAACCCTCTTATGAAATATAAAACTAGTGAAGTATTCTTTGAAGGTTGGATTAGTACCAATATGTATATCAGGAGTTGCAGCAGCAGTAGCATCAACAATAACTGTAACTTTATGATAATCCAATGCGAGCATCAAATACAGTTTGTCTGATACAATTTGTCGTTTGAGCACCTAAGTAAAAGTAGAGCCCCAAAAATCAAAACAATAAACACTCCCATATTACATAGCATAAGTTAAGAGGGTGTTTGGCTGAGCTTATAAACTCTTCTAAACAGCTGATGACCTGTCGAAGAGCTTATAAGCACCCAAGAAGTGTTTTGGCAAACCTTTTATTAGTAAATGTTAAAATAAGATGTCAAGAGCTTATAAGCTCCTTCAAAATAAGTTGGAAAATACCAACTTATTTTGTAAGATCCAAACACGTTCCCCTACTTTTTGACCATATTAATTATGCAACTGCCATTACTGGCATCTTATAAGTTCGTTATCTTATTTATAAATACGATCTTAACATCTTATAAGCTCTAAACCTTATAAGGTCTTTAAAATAAGCTTAGCAAAACACCCTCTAAATAACAAAATAGAGGAATAAATGAATTGAAAATATTAAGAAGAAATAAAAGTAATATTACCAATTATAACAAGCTTATTAATTCCACAACCTTGGAGGTACAAGTGAAGATGCGTGTTAAAAAACGCACTAAATCTTGTTTTCAGAAGCTTATATTCGCCATCTTTGATGATTAAGCCATCTGCCAATTCTGCACCAAAACTACCTTTAGAAGTTGGTTTAGGTTTATCATCACCATACAAGTGTCTTCTGAATAATTCAACATCTCTCCCCAAAGGGTTGTGCTCACGAACAACCTACAACCATTTATTCTTAATTACTTCAAACACTATGATTCGTCCCAAGATCAAAAATTTAAGGCAACAAACATTAGAGACATTAGTTAGTCAACTTCAAGAACAAAATAAATACAATTAGAAAAGGTCCTTCTAGAAATTAATCTGCTTTTCATCGTCCTTTGGGGGTGTTTGCAAACTCTAGTGTTGTAAAAAGTTGTTGTAGGGAATGTTTGGCGGAAAAAAAATGAAAATTCGAAAAAGATATATATATATATATATAGAAAAAAAAAATAGTTGAGTATTTGGAAAAGAAGCTAAGAAGCACTATTACTAATATCAAGAAACTTTCATTTGTTTACTAAAATAACCTAAAAGCTAGAAGATGAAGCCAAAAATATGTTCTTGGTGCTTCAAGCTTTTAGCTTGTTTCTGCTTAAATTAAGCAGAATTGCGAGTGTTTGCAAAACCAAAGTGCTGAAATAAGCCAAAAGCAGAAAAGTACTTTTTCTAGAGTTTGAAAACACTCCCTTTTCTAGGGAAGGACTACGGAGCTAGAAATATTAATATTGGTGGCCGTAATTACAAGTTTTAATAAAATTTAAACTACAAGCCACTTGTGAAGATAATCATAATCCATATGCTCCATAAAACGAAAACACATATCAATTGTAGTTCTATCCAACATAACAATTCAACATATTTTGACAGAAAATTTGCAGAAAAAAATCATAAATTAGAAGAAGTAAACGAAAAACAAAAGGGTACCCAGATAACGGGAATTTGACGGCTGCGAGCTACTTCAACGGCCTTAATCACATTAGGAACAATATCTTCGCCGCCTCCCACATGCATCGGACCACCAGGCAAAATAAAATCTTTCTGGACAGAGAAGATTTGAAGAACCACAAATTATGAACATAGAAAATGAAGTAAATTTAACTAAGTTAGCTTCGAGGAATCAATACCTGCATATCGATTACAAGGAGGGCAGTGTTCTTCCACTTCAAGTCAGCTGCTGCCATTTTTGCAAGTTGGAGAAAATTGTATTATCGTTACCATTTTCTGCTATTAAAACATGCATTTATTGCTAATTGAGAAGGCCCATGATCATGAGTTCTAATTTTCGGATATGGGCTTTTGGGTAATGCTATTCTCGTTTCTGTTGAAAAATGGATACAATTGAGACCCACCCTCAATAAGGCCCATTTTGATTATGGAAATTATGATTTTCATTTGTCTTTAGGGAGAGTAGTAAATTCATCTCTATGCGCGGTTTTTTGGTGGTTGGAATCATCCGAATATGATTTCGGATGACAAAGTGTAAAAAGTTTGGATAATGATTTGTTAAGAAGATAAGTTCATATGACGAAGTATAAAAAAATTACATACAGTTCGGAATTTTTTTTTTTTTTTTTTGGGTTCTACACATGAAAATGTTCACCTTAAACACGAGTGTATTTTGTAGTTATTTAATTTAGTGAAGAATATAACTGTAATTATTTGACAGTTTGACTAAAAGAATCATGAGTTGTAATTTAACAAACTCTTTCGGGGGTTGTAGGTGTAATTTTCCATTAATAAGAATATAACAATATTACACAAGATACGAATTACCCTGTCATGGACCACCTTACATATTGACATATTGTCTTGTGTTATAAAAACTTAGGAAATAATCAATTATCAGAGTTACACCATTCTTCGAGCGTCGGCGTCGCCACTCCAACATTTTTCATGTCAACAAGATTTGCTGAAAAGAGAAAATCAGCCCATTAGTTGATTTGGTGAATTACAAAGTGGCCCTTCGTAGTTTCAAGAATTACAATATAGTCCTTGAAATTTTCAATAATTGTCTAAATATTACAAAAATATCTCACTCACAGTTTCAAAGGGGGGTTATTTTCGGAGATATTTTCGAAAACTTTACATATTTATTGAAATTTCAGCCACTATATGGTAAATTCTCAAATTAGAAGTATCGATTATATTGGATTAATACCGGTATGAATATCAAGCGAGGTAGCAGCAGTGGCATCAGCAATAACACTAACTTTATGATAATCCAATGAAACCGCATCAAACACAGTCTGTCTGACACAATTTGGCGTTTGAACACCTAACCAAAACAAACCAAAAAACAAAAATTAAAACAATAAACAATCCCATAAAATGTACCATAAACTAAATCACAAGATAGGAGTATCAATAATAAACATATCCCGAAGTTTGGTGTAATTATAAACCAGTTTCGCTTGTTTTAAAAATTACAAAAACACCCATGAGATTTAGTTATATATGTAAACCCCTCCATTCATTTCTTGCCATAGGTGAAGAGTCAATATCTGAAGCCTTTTCGATGCTTGTCAAAGCCTATATTCGACAAATTTTGCCTAACATGTTTAACATAACAAATACTCAAGGTGTGGTTTTGTAATTTCTAAAACAAGAAGGGGTAATTTGTAATTTAACCAATCTCATGAAAACTTACAAAAACAACATAAAGTTATAGATTTACCAGTGATAACTAGGTTATTAATTCCACAACCCTGCAGATAAGAATGAAGATTGGTGTTGAAAAACGCACTAAATCTTGTTTTGACTAACTTATAATCATCGTCTTTGATGATTAACCCATCAACCAGTTCAGCTCCCACACTACCTTTCGAAGCAGGTTTTGGTTTATCAGCTGCATACATATGTCTTCGAAACAATTCAACATCTCTCCCAAGAGGATCGTTCTCACGAACAATCTATAATCAAATTCTAATTATCAAAAGAACAAGGAAAGAAGAAAACAAAGCTACGACTTAACTGCATTTTTATCTCATAACTTAGTTTTATTTAGATTTTATATTAATTGATTGTTGAAATTTGGTCCACAACTTGATATGTCTTTTTACTTTTGGTACATTAGTAATTGACTTTTGTAGCTTTGGTCCCATAAAGTGATAAGTAAATCTTCTCCTATTTTTTTGTGCAGTTTTTGGTCCCATGAGTGATTTTATTTTTTTGGCAATTTTTGTCCCATAACGAAGACCTTTAAGTACTGTAAGGAAATATGGGACCAAAATTGCATAAAAAGTTCACTTATGGGAAAAGATTGTGAAAGTAATTTTTTTTTGAAATTCTGGTTGCATAGGTGATTTGATTTGATTTATTTTTCCAATTTTGGGTCCAATATGTAGGGGATTTTTTTTTGTAATTTTGTCCATAACAGAGTTTGTTATGTACTGGAAGAAAAATAGAAATGAGACCAAAATTGCAAGAAAACTTCATTTATAGGAACCAAAGTTACAAAAGTGAAGACCAAAAAGAAAAAAAAAAAAAAAAAAAGGGTAAAGAGATAGGACAAAAGTTGCAAAAAAAATTATATATAGGACCAAAATTGCAAGAAAGTCAATTAATATGACACCAAAATTAAAAACAAGTCAAGTTATAGGACTCCATAGGTACACAATAGAAGATATAAAACATCATAATCACCAATTTAGCTAGAACATGATGAATCCAATACCGAAACAAAAGAAACATCTGAAAATTAAAAGGCCCCTTCCAAAGACCAAACTGACTTTGATTAAATTATATGATGCACGTATACGAATACAGAAATACAATACAAATCCTTTTTATATTTACTACTAGAAAGGTGTTCTGACTCGGTATCAGATAAAATAACGATATTGTACAATAAATATTTTAAGAATGTTGGTGCATCATAGACATGGAAATAACAACATGTAAACTAATGGCAACTTCAAGTAAAGAAAAATAAAAGGGTACCCGACCCAAATAATGGGAATCTGACGAGTTCGAGCAACTTCAACAGCCTTAATAACATTAGGAACAATAGCTTCTCCGCCTTTCATATGCACCGGACTATCGGCCAAAATGAAATCTTTCTGGAGATCGAGAGAGAGAGAGAGTAAACCAAAAGAATCCATAAATCAATAAACAAAAAGAAGTAAACTTTAACTCAGTATCAGCAACAACAACAAGAAAAAAAGAATCAGGACCTGCATATCGAGTACAAGAAGGGCTGTGTTCTTCGACTTCATCGCAGCTGCTGCCATTTTTGGAAAGATGAAAATGTTGCTATCTTTTCCGGTTTCGCCCATTATCCTATCAACCACGTTTTGATTGCTGATTCAGCTAGAACCTATAGAGGTCCCATTATTATGACTTTTGATTCTTCGATATGGGCTTTTTGGGTTTTTTTTTTCTTCTCATTTTCGATGAAATTTGGACACGATTCTGGCCCAAGTTTAGAGTTTTTCTTTCTTTTTGCTTTGAGTACAGCCCATCTTTAAGCCCACTAGTTGATGGGGTTATAATTTTCTATTTAATTTTCTTTTTTCTTATTTATTTTTCATAAGAACATGTTTTGGCGACACATTTAATTTATTAAATTCGTAACCTACGGTTTTGACTTTTCAAAATCAAGACATGTATGTGGCTAACTAGTTTTAAAACAATTTTTAATTAATCGTGTGCATGTCACATGAGTGGTTTCGACTTTCGAGTCTAAAAATCTTGAATATGTGCGAATTTTGCCACAAATTATTTAATTAAAGGGTAAAAATATCATAAGTTTGGTAAATATATTGAAAATAATTAATATTGTCATAAATAAATTTATAATTAGTATTTATAAATTTATGCTATTTAAATTTATATATTATATATTATTAATAATATTTTTATTTTATATTGTACATGCATCGAGTGTATTGAGTGTGCCATATTTGTTAGTAACTATAAAGAATTAGAAACCTTTCAAGGAAATCATTTAGAATTGAACAAATAAGTTAGCATAATATGGACAAAATATTATTTGTATTATGCTAGAAAATAACTCCCGCAGACATGATATTTTTGAAAAAAATCTTGTAAGTACAGACACACAAATCAAAAGTTTAAAGGATAACATATCAATCCAAATATTGAAAAAATGTACAAAACTCTCACATTCGACCTGATTATGGTAGGAGAAGATATTTTGTAAAATACATGAATATTAAAAAGTAATTTAAAAGAAAAAATAAGTTAAGAAGTAAATTATAAAAAACAAGATAGTACATGTTACAAAAAATTATTTTCTCTAAAATAAATATACTTGATCACAAAAGGTATTGGTTTTTCTGCGCCAGTAATCAGGCTTCCCTACCCTCCTTTCGCGCGCGTCATAGCCGTTCGACTAAAGGGGTAGTCTTGTCTCAAGTCTAGGTGAGGGTATAGTCTCAATCCTAGGGGGCCTAATTCGGCTCAAAGTCCATTAATAGTGGAGAGGGTATATTATTGGGCCTGACGGGCCAAGCATTAGAGGACGCGTTGCTTCAGAGGATGGGTTCCACTCTACTACTGGCCTACGCTTTATTCCAATACCTTATTGCCCCAGCATTTGGTTACAGGCCTGCGCTACGAGGCCCGGCAAATAATGATCTCCGTACTTCTATTATAAACTGTCTTGACTTCAAACTAAGACCCGATGTGGGATGGGATTCAATATAACTCAAACGGCCTCCGTTCCTTTATTTTTTCTTTCCAAAAGTCAATTAATCACATGCAATTTTCTTTTCCATTTCATATATATTTTGAGGCCAAAAAGAGATTGCTTTATCTATACAACATTCCCTACTCTATATTTTAATTTCTCCATTAATTTAAACTGTTATTTAATAATTAATTAATTTAGATAATTTTTTCTCTTTTTTATTCATATTTAAATAATTTTCTCTCTCTTCTATTCACTTTTTCTCTCTTCTTTTTTTCTCTCTTACTAATTAAATTTCTCAATAGTTTAAATTTTATACTTTTTTAACTATAAAAGTTACTTTTTAATATGTTATCAATTTTATAAATACATTGAAAATAATTAATATTATCATAAATAAAATTTTATTTGTATTTATAAATTTATGCTATCTAAATTTATGTATCATAATAACATTTTAATTTATATCGCACTCGCATGAAGTATGTCATATTTACTAGTGAGTAATTAAGTGCCCAAGTGTCCACAATTCAACTTCTACGGATACTACTTTGCAATTTCCTTTTTATATTAATTCAATAAATTAGAAAAGACTCGTAATTTCAAAGAACTTTTGTGTTGAGTACGTTTTTCAAACCCTTGAGAAATTTAACACAAAGCTTTTTTAAGTTTCTCTTTGTTTTTGGCTTTGTTGTATTTTAGCCATGAATATAGTTTATCATTAGTCATATTCACGTCTTCCAATTCTTTTATAATTGGACTGATTGATTTTTTATAATTAATATAAGGTGATCGAGGATCTCGTTAAAAACTCTACTACTTGTGCGGTTCATTAAAAAACAATTTATCAACGCAAGTCTAGCATTAATTAGCTGTCAGATTCACACTTATGCAAGAAATTAAATAATTAAGGTAAGGATTAAAGCCGTTTTGAAAAGCAAAACAAGACAACCCCATCTTGCTTTGTTATTTTAGTAACATGATGAATTGATGATTGTGTTGACTCTTTGCTTAGCCACAATTATATTCCCCTTTTCAAGAGAGCCCCTTGCGTACGTACACACATGTTTATAAATAAATAATATATACATTTGAAAATTACATTTTACTTATAAATAAGACCCCTTTTGGGAGTGGACTACAAGTGGATTTTCAAAAGTTATTACAAAAGCTAAGACCATTTATATTAAATTACAATATGGTGTGATGTATTTATTACGTCTGGACTACGAAATTTCCTAAAGTCTCAAGAGTACCGAGAAATATCTAGAGAGAGACTGGGTAAGAATTTTTTATCGAGATCTCCACCTGATATATTAATATAAATTAAATCAACAGTCTAAGCAAGATAACAAGACCCAATGAACATGATTAAATATAAGATATGAGCATGTCTAAAATACAAAAAGCCCGGTAAACTAGAACAATTAATAAAAGACCACAAGGCTCTAACAATACTAACTCAAAAAAATCTCACCCCACTAAACTAACAATAAGCTGAGCCTTTCCAAAAGATATTTCTTTATCACAATGAAAAGAAAAATCGCTAAAGATGTGCTCAATATCATCTCACAAGCTGCCATCCATATTGAATCAAACAAATTGCACCCAAAAACGCCGCAATATATATTACCGAATCTCAATAAGATCAACCAAAGACAACCACGAAGATAGCTAAATATAAATGTAATTTTGCTCTTATATATAACAATTATATTGAACTCAATCCGACCTAGAATTTCCATAAAACTAAGTCTATCTATTAAGTATTTAGCTGATATATATATCTTGAAATAAATAGACATTTTAAGGCGGATCGAGTTAAAGGAAGAAAATGAAAGTTGATATTGAAGAAGATGATAGTGATGATATTAATGATCAATACGACATGTGTAAACATGCAATGCATGCATGCATAATCATGGCATAAAATCATCTAATTAACTAGAATAACATTATTTAGTTTATCAAATTACAGAAAACCCCTCAATAATCATGGTAATTAATTTTTTTCGCCCCTATCTCGCATAATATATAATAATGCACATACATTATACAACTGGTAGCATCAGAAGCAATCATCCTTTACTTTTATAAGATGAGTGCTTCTGATGTTACACCACTTGCGATCGATCGAGGGTTTGATTGGAAACCCTAATTAGTAGATGATATAGAAATTGAAAATATCAAAAGCCGCCACCAAGAGCCGCCGGAGCCCAATAATCGGCTCCGGTGTCGTTTCCAACATTCTGGGTGCATGAAATGGGAACCAGACACAATCCTCTGCTTTTCAAGTCCTTTAGTCCACTTTGGGAATGGTCCTGATCATAGAGTGAAATTCAAAAGAGAGGTTGAGATTTCAAACATGTATATATATAATCACGATTGAAATAAATTATACCAAAAAATGATAGAAATACAGAGGGATAATTATATTTACACCCCTCGACTTAGGAAAAATACAACAAGACCCCCTCCACTATGGCTTATTAACTCGACAACAGCTCAATTACTTTGTTCATTCCACATATAACAAATACTATAACAAAAATTTTGTGGGCCATTTTGTAACTTTTCGTTAAGTGTTTTAGGTTTCTATTAGCTAGGGTTAGTGAATCTATCTGTAATTTTCAATAGTCGAGGGGGGTGTTTCCGTATTTACTCTTAAGTTGAGGGGTGAAAGTATAATTATCACAAGTAAATAATGTAGTTAGCTAGGTTTTGAAATTTAAAATGTGCATGTGCTTACACTTAAGTTTTTTTTTTTTTTTATCTCCATTTATAAATATTTCAAAATTGTACCAAAATAGACTTTGTATGATGCATGATCTCAACTATCATGTAATAATTACATAGTTTTGGAAAATTAATTTACCAAATAATTTATAAATGGATAAATACCTGCTTAGGAGCTCCTCGCCCTTCCATGCCCATATGATCATTATTCAAGAACTGCACAAAATAACGTGACATAAAAAGATATTTAAAATATAAATTAGACAATTGCAGCTTTAAGAATCTTGCTTTTTCATGTAATTGAATCAATAAACAAACTTTATAAATTAATAAATATAACTAATGAAGTTCATGAAAAGCTGAAAACTCTTGTTTTTAGCTTTGCTTATTAAAAAACACGCACAGAAACACGCTTTTTATCAATTCAAAGCCTCTTTTTAAGGAAGTGATGGATCCAATAAAGCATACAATAAATACATACCTGACTTGCACCCTCTTCGGGAAATAAACAATTCCTTTCTTGAACCTAGCAAATTAAAATAATTATCTTATTTCATTATCATGTAATTATTATCATTATTAAGTATTATTTTTTGACGTGTTTAGGGACGGAGCCAGAATATTAAATCGCAAATGCATGATTAAATACTTAATAATAGGAATAATTATCTGTATCTTGAAATTTGATATGTTTACGTACAAATCCATCTCTCTTGTTTGAGAAAATTATCATATAGTACCACATGCAGCTGAAACCCTAAATTTGAGTACTTTCGAAAGATATATTTATTTATTGTTAATATTAGAAAATATACGGTAATTTTCCAAATAATTAAATTGATCGATTCGTAAATGTAATTCACCCTTAATAAAATGGTATAATTTTATCTGAGGGGGCATAATAATTATTAAACAGATATATTTTGTTATATAATAATAGAAAATTACAAAATCAATTTTATCTATCTAACTGGAAGTAGAGAATTCAACGACAAACCCATTTCCCAATACAAATACACAGAGAATGTTTTCGTGTGTGTCTTGTTTGGTGTATCAGTGTGTGCGAAAATCTGGATTTTGATGCATCGGAAATTGCGAAGAATAAAAATGTTTGGTATGGGGACTCACAGAATGTTGGTGGTGAACTGTACTTCCAGATCCATTTCGCATATATGGGGAGCTTAGAGCCTGCATATTCAATTAATGTTAATTTTATCCAAATTTCAAAATATTACCGATAAACCCCTACCCTTTATACAAAATCTTATTTAAAATCTTACAACCCCTAATTTGTAATTATTTAAAATCTTCGGGGTTTTTCTGTAATTCTTTAATAGTTCATAATTCAATTACATATATATATAGTATGAAATTTTTCATACTTTAATCGTAACTTTTCTTGAACAAGGTAGAAGAAAGGGGAAAAAATACTACCTCAATTTGACCCTGGAGGAATCTAATGTAGCCAATTGCTTCTGACAATACAGAAGCAGTGTCAGTCTGCAAAAGAGAAACACACTTCAAAGTAAATTTTTTATGAAAGCTCTTTTCTTTAATGTCAAAAGAAAAGCTAGCACAGTGCACAGTAGATATATGGGCTAATGTATACTGTAAAGGAAAAGGGAGTTCTTGTTTCTTTTTTTTTTCTTCTGATCACTTAGTGATTAATCCTAATTTAATGATCAGTTTTTCTTTATGGGATTTATGTTAAAAAATTTAAGAATGCTTCTGCATAATTATTCCTTATGTTCTGTTACTTGTGAGAATATTATTGGACATTCTCTGAAAAATTATTTACCTTTCCAAATGGGGAAACAAGCTGGTGAAGAGCTGTTATTCTATCTCCTAACTTCTCTTTTCTCACCTGCATCAAGTAATTTTGAATATTTATAATAGAATTTTGAGAGAGAGAGAGAGAGATTCTTGTAAACCTTCAAAGCTGGTTGGGCTGAAGACTGTTGAACCCTAGGCTTCTTAGTCACTCCACCAGAATTCGTGTTGTTGCACTTTTAACAAAGAAAAAAATGAAATTAATTAGTAGAGAAAATAGTAATTATAGTCGAGAAATCATAATTAACTACTAGAAACCTAACAGTCAAATAGCTCATCCAATTTCCTCAAAAAGAAAAAAGCTGGCAAAATTTGAAAGAAACGGAAAAAATAATGAAGGGCTTATAGTAAAAGAATGTATTTAATCATTATTCAGCTTTAGGCATGCCCCAGATTTTAAAATCAAAATCACTTCAACTTTTTGTATTTATTTTATTTCGTTTCATTTCAGTAATAATGACTCTTTGAACATCAATTATCATCCTAAGAAATGATAACACTTCTTTAATTTTCTTTTCTTTTTTCCTTTTTTCTTTGGTAATTAATTACCTGATCAGATGAATGATCTTGATTGCGGTGGTGGTTCTTCCCCTCCTCAGCCGCCGGTTTCCCGCCGGAGAAATTCAAGATATTGTTGCTCAAAGTTGTGGTACAAGAATTTGGTGGAGAATTAACTAGCCAATTAGGATTATTTCTATATTGATCATGATTATGATCGTGATAAAGTTGGGAAGTTGATTGAGCAACAACTTCTTGCTTCACATCAATAGCAGGAGCCTGTAGCTGCCTTGTGAAATTATTGGAAATTGGATTCAAATTCAAAACTTGGTCTTCCCAATTAATTTCTAACTTCTTTTGTTGCTGCTGAAAAAGACAGCCACCAAACTTTTCTTCATCTTGATTATTTTCTCCAAGTCCCAATCCTCCCCTGATAAGAAACAACAAAAACCCATTTTAAAATTTTCACTATTGTGTGTGAGATGTATGTGAAATTCAAGAAAAAGTTGCCAAGCTGGTTCACATTTGTTGTTTAAGCTCTGGTAAATTGAAGAAATATTAAAGATATATTAGTCTAAAACCAGAAAATGGAAAAAAAAAAAAAAAAACTCACAGAGATTATAGAATGAGCACATCATCTAAAAGTTTAAACAGTTGTTAGAATGGTTATAGAGAGATGTATCGTTAAATACTTAGAAATCTCAACACAGACAAGCTACGTGAGTGTGTAACTTATCATAAAAATGAGCAGAAAACACACTCACACACAAGACCTGTGACCTAGCTGACAAGACTAGCTAGTTTAAACAGTAAATGAGCAGAACACAGAGAGAGAGAGAGAGAGAGAGTTTCATTACATGAGGAGTTGGCTCCAAGACCTAACTGCAGGGAAATCTTGGTTGCCATGGTGATGATCAACAGCAGCAGTATCAATTGAAGAAGAGGAAAGTGAAGAGTTAGAATCAGATGAACCATAAACAAACTCATGTTGATGATCATGTGGATGCATGCCGGTCATGCTCCACCAATTAGGGTTTCCAGCCATCATCTGTCAGTGCTCACTCTAAATTCACCACCAAAATTACTCCAACACTCTCAAAAACCGACTACAAGAAGAATTTCCCAGAAACCCTTTAACTTTTTCCTCCTCAATTCTCTCTAGATAGACTTATATCCCATCCTCTTGCCTTGTTTGAGCACCAAAACAAGCCCTTGTTGAAGCTATCAGAATCATGCTTGCTTTCTCAGAATTAGAGGAGTATATTGAAGAAATTAATTCGCTAAATCAGCCCATGTCTTTGTCAGGAAATGAGTATTTTATACTTGTGGGGCTGAGGAGGACCTTGTATTTGTTCCCTCTTCCTCCATCTTACCTTTGTTTATTTATTTTAATAATTCAAATATATCTATCTTTTTATTCTTGCTTTAACTTTATTATAAAGTGGGACAGAAAAAGCTGATGGAGAGTGTTTCCAGGCCAAAAAACAAATGCTTGTGGAGCTTATTTTCCTTGAATTGAGGGGGTAACTAGCAATTTTTAGGGACCTAGGTTGGGATTAGGGTTAGGTTCAAAAATATATATATATATATTTACATCTAAGTCCCCGTAGTTTGGGGTATTTACATCTAGGTCCAGAAGAATCGATTTATTACATATCAGTCCAATTTTTCGTTGACCGTTAGTCAAAGTTGACGGAACCGTTAAAAATTTAAAAAAAAATGAAAAAATATTATGAAAGGACTAAATTACCCTTTGGACTGCATTGTAAAATTGTCAAACTATAAGGACCTAAATGTAAAATATCTCGCCGCCGCCACCGTTGCCGGAGCCACCAACCAGGTGGCCAACACCTTATACCACGATGATCCCCTCATCAAGCCCGTCATATTCCCCAAGTTCGTTTTCCCATTCGACAACCACACCGGATTTAATTTCAATTCAAATTTTACGGTTTTACCCTAAAATCCTAGAAATTTCAATTCGAAATTAACGATGATTCGTTCGTCGAGTTTCCGATCCGGCTTCACCAATGGATTACCCATGAAGAGTAGATCGAAAATCACCCTCTGTTCGTCGGAGTTCATCAACGAAAACGTAGCGTCACCACCTCCGCCGCTCCTCCACCGCACGAGAACTTCTCGCCTCCACAGCTCCACCTTCGGTAAGAACGAAGGGTCGAGACCACCACCATTCAACTCGTTTCGTCGAGGGCTTCCAGATCTTGGTGGTCTTCGCCCTCGTCGCTGGCCGGAAAGTCGATCGTCGCTCCTCCGCCGTGCGCCACCTTTGGCCGCTGTATCTCCGCCATCGGACATCTCCTGGCCGTGCGACCACCACCATTCGACTCATCGTCCCAAGGGCTTCCAAACCCTGGTGGTGTGCGTTCATGCCTCCTGCCGGAAACGCCGTGGTCCACTGTGACGTCCCCCACGCCACAACCCCCGGACCGAAACGAGCTCCCGAGCGATAGTTAAATACCACCACTCGAAAACCCGCCCCGGACAACGGGATTCCCACAACCTGGCAACAGCGACTCCCAACAACAGTACCAACACCAACAACAACAACAACACCAACAAGCGGAAGCAATGAGCAAAAGATCATATTTATATTCACACTGCCATCCGTGGCCAAAATAAACATTTATAAGTTCATTATCTATCACAAGTTATAACATCAACTCATTAAATATCCAACATCAGCATAACATGTCAAGTATTCATGTAATTCAACATCATAAGTTCGATCCACAAAAGTAAATACATAAGACCGACTTCAAGGACTGTACAAGCCTACAACGCTGCTGCCAGTACCTGACCGCTAACCTGAAGCATGAACCAAAACGGGATGTGAGTCAAACGAACTCAGTGAGGAGGGTAATATATATAATAATTAAAACATAAAACATATTTAATTCACGCTTTGGTTAATAGAGAAACGAATCTAGTGCCGATACTTTCTCTTTATAATTCATCAAAGCTTTGTGAATTAAATATTAAAGTAAAACATTTTAGAAAACATTTTTATTCCCGGCGAGAACGGGCCATCTCCTTATAACTCCCAAAAACATATCAAATATAATGAAATCCGTAACACCGTTTGGCTTATCGAGGGAGCTACCCTCGATTTCACCATACCCGACTAATGGCGCCGGTGCAAGTATTACTTGAACTAGACTACCTCCGACTAGTTACAAGTAACACCCATTGATTATATATTAGATGATCGTCATTGGGTCTCCATCTATATATAATCTGGATTATATATATTGGATGATCGTCACTGGGTCTCCATCCATATATATAATCTGGATTATACCATGGGCTTCCCCCTAGACGCACGTCTCCGGGTTCCACCTCTAGTATAATCCGGGGCCCAAATATACCCTAAGAGCGTCCTCAATAGGGTTAAAGGAAATATAGTCTCGCTTTATAATTGTTTTGATTGACCAAAATGGTCGTTCGAGACAAGGTATGTAACCGTCTAGGGTTTCTCGACACGTTGCCGAATAACTCGAGGCATACGCGCAAGTCCCGAGACCAAATGTTACTTTTAAAAACAAAATAGTTCTCTTGTCTCTATTTTAAAACCATTTTGGAAAAGATATACATATATATCATTTTTATATCAAAACCTTTTTATTTCAAATATTGACAATATATAATTGAAATATAAGGGATATGGTTTTCGCAAATATTTGTTCAAGCTTCAGTTAAAAACATTTTTCATCCTCACCTGTAGGTTTTACAAAAGGGGTTACCAAACGACCAGAGATCAGTCCCGCGAGGTCCCACCTGTAATACACAGGCCTCGAGGTAAGACACGACTCGATAAATCAACCAAATACGACGCACGGCTATGAAATGCATTTTATGCTCAAAATAACATATTATGCATAAATGCATTTAAACACAACTAAGCTCATTCAAACACATTTAAACACAATCAAATACACATGATATTAAGCTAAAATAGGCATACAAGTAATATGGAAGCTTGGGAAATAAAATTCAAAGGTTTGTGAATATTACACAAACCACCCCTCGTTTAATACTTTGCATAGCAAATCAACTCCGATTAATCCGAAATTTCCGGCATCACTTAGCTACTATATTTAAGGATTTTTGATGCCAAAAGAATCGAAAAATGAAGCCAAATGCTCAAAAATCACTATTCATCAGCCCCTACATATTTTGCCAAACTCTCATTTTTCAACTCCAAACTCCATAAAACTTCACCAATTAGCTTAATATCATGAACTAACATGAATTACCAATCCATTTGAGCATCTAAGCATCTAAATTCATCAACCCAACATTGCATAATAATCAAATTTATATGAAAAATCACAAGAGATGCTACATGTAATCAATCACCAAACTAAGCTCATCAATCATTCATTCTAACATGCTTCTTCACTTCATCAACATATGAGACATTGAAAACCAAAGAATTGTGAGATTTACAAACTTACCTTGAAGGAGGAAATGGAGGAGAAAGGATGAAATAAAAGCTTGTTTGCACAAATAGAAAGTATAGGTTTGTTCCTTGGATGAGAGAGCAACTTTTTGTAGCAAGAAAGAGGATGATTTTTGGTGCTTTGATGGTGATGAAAATGGCGGTGGTGAGAAGGGTGAGAATGGCCGAGAGAGAGGTTGAAGAAGATGAGAGAATGTTGCTTGTGGAATAGTGTAGAAAATTTGAGAGAGAAATGAGATAATTAAATAAATAAAGATATTTTGAAAAGTCAAAATTAGCTAGCAATTTATATATACTTGTATATATATTTGTATAGATATTTATGTATGTATTTGCATACATATTTATATATATGACAAGAATAATATCATATAATTCAAATACGATGGCATAATTTTCATAGAATTTCAAATACAACACTTCAAATATAAACATAGTGTAAGGTAATTCAAATATGAAAATTCTTATGAATTCATCATATTATTCACATATAGAATCACACATTAATTCATGTAATTCACTCACATAATTGCAAACAATGCACACAAGGGCAATTAGTCGGTAAACGTACCAAAGCGTTGTAAAAATAGCGGGGCGTTACATCCACCACGCCGCAGTCGTGAGTTCTTCGCGAGAAATTTTACATTTAGGTCCTTATAGTTTGACAATTTTACAATGCAGTCCAAAGGGTAATTTAGTCCTTTCATAATTTTTTTTTTTAAATTTTTAACGATTCCGTCAACTTTGACTAACAGTCAACGAAAAATTGGACTAATATGTAATAAATCGATTCTTCTGGACCTAGATGTAAATACCCCAAACTACGGGGACCTAGATGTAATTTTCCCTATATTTTATTTTTTTAAACTTCTTTTGTAGTAAATAATTGGCCATAGACTAATTAGCTAACAATCCCAAAGGTTTAATTAGTAAAGCAAGTATGACAAACATTTCTATAAATGCATACACAAAAAGATTATTGATTTGTCCAAGGAGTTTATTCTCGTCGTTCATAACAAGAGGATTCTCCAGGAAATTACAATGGAATTTAATTTTAATGTTTTTCTCGAATGGATCGTATGAATTCCCTTTGTGAAATAATTCAATCTGAAGTAATTTCTTTAATTATTAGAATTTTTTATGAATTGTCTTGCAATATTTTCACCTTTAATTTGATCTTCCAATAGATTATGCTTAATTTCTTAGCTTTTATAAATTATAATTAGTTTGAAAATGACATCAATGAGGTAAATAGATTAGATTTAGAGAAATTGATGAAAAGTTTAGCTTTAGAGTTTTCTATGTTGTTGGTAGTCATTTTCTTGTTGACCTTATTTAATAAACAAAGAAACAAAGAGTTGTTGGTAGTCTAGTGTGCCTCTTTTTATATCAAAGGAGAATAATGTGTAAGGATTGGAAGATTTATTTAAGAAATTTTCAATTTCTATATGTCACTACAAGGGAAAAGAAACTCATGCCAATTGATAAAGTATTAAGTAATAGTACCAAAGTTGTCACTAAAGTATATGTTAAACGATTAATCTTTTTCACCAAATAAAGTCTAAAAACCTAATTATGATCATATGTATATTTAAAGAGATTTATATCTAACTACCCTAGTTTGCAGTTTTTATAATTATTAATTTACTCTTCTAGTGTGAAAAATAACAATATAACTCCTAACATGTCAAAAAACTTTTAAAGTTTGAGTACTGCAAATTTGAAAATTCATTATGTATGATCTCTTTTGGGAATATCATTATATATCGAGAAAAACACAATCTGAATAAAAGTTTCACAAAATGTCATCACAGCTAGCTTTCATATA
This sequence comes from Verbena officinalis, assembly GCA_958496215.1. Taxonomy (NCBI): domain Eukaryota; kingdom Viridiplantae; phylum Streptophyta; class Magnoliopsida; order Lamiales; family Verbenaceae; genus Verbena; species Verbena officinalis. The sequence continues at coordinate 9,440,579 of OY292385.1, forward strand.
TAATTAGACACAATTTTCAAAAAAAATTATCAACTTTTTATAAGTTTTTTTAAATGTTAGGGATTATAATATTATTATTTCTTAATTTAGAGAGTATATTGTAAATACTCCAAACTTGAGCCCTAGCTAGTTAGATATAAATCTCTAAGTTATCATCAATAACGATTGGCAATATATAGCTAATATAGTACATTACGCTCTATGAAACACGAATACGGACACGACACGATACGACACGACACAGCAAAATAAGATTTTTAAAAATATCCGTGGATTATAAATGACGTACGATTGAGTTATATACACAAATATACTAGCTAGAGACAACGTAACTATATATTATAATTGAGTTACCATTATGCATATTCCACTAATTGTTGTCTAGATATAGTGATAATTGTACATATAATTTTATATCTACCTTTCATATAAAATAACAAATACTTTTACATAATTCGCCTCAATCTGTTATAATGTTACTAATTATAATTGACATATATAAGCCTATATATACGTACGTTTAATTGTAACTACTATATAGGGTAAATATATAATATCAATTTAATTTAATTTGGTAAATAATCCTAGTCTGAGACATTAATTATTAATGAGGGAATGTTTATGTCCAAACTCCAAAATCAAAAGTTAAATAAACATATGGAATTCGTCTTTAGTAATTAACAGTTGAGCCCCAAATATAAGAAAATTAATATAAATTATAAATTATTATACCAAAATTAAACTAGCTAGCTAGGCAAAGTTACAGTAGCAAAATTGATATATATTAATACCATCTATCGCGTCTTTTCGCCTTTTCATGGTAATTTCTTCTGTTCTGTATTTTATACATCTAACGAGTAAGAAGATAATCTTTAGAAAATTACAAATAGAAACAAAATTTCCCCAAAAAAAAGACTTGTGTAAAGTTTTCATTAGTGGGCTAAAGTCTAAAGTTAAAGAAGAGAAAAGAATTAAAATTAAATATTCAGTAACCAGTCGACACAATAGTATGAGGTTGACATAGTTCTTCACCCCCAAGACTCATCCTTCAACTGTTACATCACAGCTTCATAAAATATTTATCAAGGTTTTCGCTTTCAATAATTTTAAATATTTTCTTTACCTAATAATTGTCTCTGGATAACTTTTTTTCAAATATTTAATAACGTACAAAATCTTACTTTTATTAAAAATTGTTCTGCCCTTCATGTATATATGATTAGCAATTTAGCATTGCTCTATACATGAAGTTCACATTGAAATCTATGAAACACGAATTGGGACACGACACGATACAGAGACGGCAATACATATTTTTTTTCGATATTTTACACTAGAGAAGTGTATATGCATCATAGATTGACATCTTTTTGAAGTATCTGATTACAGCTGTAAACTACTTTATAAATTTGCACAATTACAACACTCAAATATATAATAATTAAAAAGCAATTCAAATATGTATATTAAAGAAAATAACACATCATGAAACTGAAGATACCAAAAATTTGAAAGACGAATTTCAATTTCAAAATAGTGAAAAAACGTGTTTTTACCCATTCTTTTCTTCTTCCTGCAATTCAGAAATAGGGAGTCAACTTTCTGAGTGGTAGTAACTGCATGCCGACTAAGTTTCATATGGGATAGCAAGTTTGCAAAAAGCTTTTGATAGTGTCATAATATTTTCAGTAGAATTTCTCATAGAAGCACGCAGACAAATATTATTAATTGATGAAAAGGAGATTACTGTAATTTCCAAAGTTAAAAGGTGCAATTTGGTAAATGAGATACTACAAAGAGAATGTCAATACAAAAACGTGTTTTTAATTTCTATCATCTACTATTGAATTTGGATTCTCTCGTTGGCATTGCCTCCCAACTTGGAGACGTACTACGTTGTTGCACATGCCTGAATAAATAGGGGCATAGGGCGAAGCTAATTCAACGGTTAAAGGTGCTCCAAGTCTCTGGGGGCATGTATTGGATGGAGAAAACACGATTTCCATTACTGGAGCTACAGTTCTTCACATAAGTGTGTGAAATCTTATGATGCATAGACACGCTTAAAAATCCAACATACAGAATCGCGTTGTGTCGGAAATTATATCGGACATACATTGAGAGATAAATGTTGAAAAAATCCGTACTGTCTTATACATGTCGTGTTGAATCCATATCATTGTGTCCGTGCACATATCTACGTATCACACTTGCTGAAACCTATGCTTACCTTCAAACCTCAATACAATTGTCTTGTCATGAATCTAATAGTTCAAATTTTATCACATTTGATATTCTACTTTTTCTTCTCAAATGAATTAAAAATAGGGCTATTTACAAAAATCCCTCTACAGTTTACGCCATTTACGAAAAATACTCTGAAACCTTATAACCTTACACTTACCCATTGAGAGAGTATTTGTAAAAATTTTCAGGGGGGTACTATTTATATATTTTTACGTTTTAAGTGGATATTTGTAAGATTTCAGCTGATCAGAGGGTGTTCATAACATTTTAAGATTTCAAGGTATTTTAAAAAAAATAACCTTATCTCAAGGGTTTTTTTGGTAATTATCCCTTAAAAGATATGGCAAAATATAGACCTTTCGGACGCAGGGAGTTCAGCCTAGTGCATATAAAAATTTACCCAAAACAAAGTCAAGAGTGCATACAAAAATTTACCCAAAACAAAGTCAAGAGACATGAGATGATACTCAACAAATATATATGATGTTATTATATTACATATGTAATTTTATTAAAATTTGAAAAAAAAAAAAAAAAAGAATTCACTACCTTAGAAATGACAACATTACCCTTTATATCTTTATAAGACTTCCAATTTCGGCCCTAAAATAAGATTCCTAAAACTATATATCTCTGAAATCGGCTACACAACCACGAAGCTCAATATCAATATCAATATCAATCAATCCCAACCCCAAATTCTCATAAACTTAGCAAACTTTAATCGTCTTCTACAAATGCAATTGCTGATGAGTTGGAGTCTCAACTCCAGACAGCTGATGATTTGGTTGGCAATTACTGACTGCAACCGACGATAACGAGTTAAGATGAGCAACATCACTATATAAATTCAGCATGAGCTAACAATCTATGAATAGTTGAAAGCAGAGTAACAAAATGAGGGAGTGTTTGCAAACTCTACTGCTTCTAGAAAAGCTAAAGTAGAAGTTAAAATTGCAAAAAGTTGGAGTAGCAAAGTTGGGAGTGCGAGGGAGAAAAAAATGAAATTTGACAAAACATGTCTTTGGGTGCTTCAAGCTTCTAGCTTATTTCTGCAGAAATAGCTTATTTCTGCAGAAAAACAAAAGTTTTGGGAGAAAACGCAATAGTAGAAAAGTGCTTACAGTCTGCAAACAATACATAAGTGGATCAATCAATAATGCTTTCTGTTTCTACCACAAGTAGTAGTTCTGACAGATTGAGCTGGAAAAAATCTTAAACCATAATGAGAAGTAAAGACCTCCAGAAAGCTAAGCATAGTGGTAATTCACATCATGGATAGAGCTAAATTTCAACCAAACAATGGAGTGGAAAGGATATTTTTCTTATATAAATGAATTAATCACTTCCCGATTTTCATACATCATTTTAATTGTGCATTTATTATTTAATTCACCTTATGAAATAAATCGTCATCGAGCAACATTGTTGTCAGAACCACCAAGTCTTTGCATAGCAACAACTGGCTCGTTACACCTGGAGCACCGGAACGCCATAGATGCTGAACATCTCGTTCGAAGGCAGTAATAGCAATATCTGCCAAGAAGATAAACATTATAATTGTTACTATAAAGTTGAAGATTGTCAAAAAAAAAAGGTTTCGAAAGATTATCAAAAGACATGGCGAAGTTGGTGTTTGCAAAAGCCTTTGCTTTTGGAGTAGTAGTAAAAGCAAAGAGTGTTTGGAAAATAAAGTTGAGAAGCACTTTTGTTACTCTAAGTGGGGGTTTTCAAATACTACTACTTTTGCAGAAGCAAAAGTTGCAGTAGCAAAAGTTGAGAGTGTTTGGGAAAAAAAGGTAGTTGGGTGTTTGGAGAAAAAAGCCAACAGCACTTTAATTACTCTCAAGAAACTTACATTTATTTACGAAAATAATCTACAAGCTTTCTTTGAAGCCAAAAGCATATCCCTAGGTTATTCTAGCAATCTAGCTTATTTCTGATAAGCATACATCATTTTTCCAAACACTCCTAAAGTCCTGGAAACAAAAGCAAACAGCACAAAACTGCTTTTTTTTTTTAGTTTACAAAAACTACCTAAACAAACTTCCGATTTATTTATGAAAATAACCTCAAGCTAAAAGTTAGTCTTTGGGTGCTTCTAGCTTACTTCAGCTTAAAATAAGCAAAAGTTGGTTTCCCAAACACTCCCAAAGTGTTGAAAAAAGCAGAAAACACAAAAGTGATTCTTTAATTTTAAGAATTTGTAATCAGTACCAAAATTACCTGTGCTGACATGGGAGAGCTAAAAAAGGAGTGGTTGGAGTTGCTTGGCAAATGGGGCATAAAGCCTCGTCCTTTTCTGAATTTGAAGATTTATCTTTGGAGAATGGACGCAGAAAGTTTTTAACAGATGATGAATTAAGAAGAGGAAGAAGCAACAGCAGCATTTCCTGCATTGTACATCATTCATCAGAGGAAAATATAAGATCTGACTATATACTCGGGAAAAATAGGAGTTAATTGTATTTTTTGTCCCACAACTTCACTTGTTTTTTTTTTTTTTTTTGGTCTCCTACTAATTGACTTTGCAATTACATCTCATAAGTTGATTCTCTTTTCCAACCAAAAAAAAAAGCTAGACTCTTTTTTGCAAATTCAGGACCTTTTTAGATATTTCTCTAATTATGGAACTTTTGCAACTTCCATCCCTTAAGTTGAAAATGTCCTGAAATTGCAAAACAATCCACTTATTGGATATTCAATTAGTATGAGACCAGTATCAAGAACAGGTGAAGCTATGGGACCAAAAATGCAATTAACTCGAAAAATAGCATGTTCAACTATGAATTCAAGGAAATGAGATAAATTACCGAGAATTCATTCCACACCAACTGCCGATTCATGTATTCAAAGCTTACAGCTCGATTCATATTAGGGCTTCCATAAACAAGTCTTGCCTGTAAAGCTCTCTCAATGAGGCTCCTATACCTGTGTATATATACAAATTACTAATTGCAATTTTATAACTGATTCTAACCAGTTTTTCTCAAATATGATCGAGTAAAGTGATGAGCGTTTGGAAAAGAGAAGTGAAAAGTTTTTTTTTTTTAAAAAGAGTGTTTCCGGAAAAATGTTGAGAAGCAATGTTAGCAGACTAAAGAAACTTTCATTTATTTTATGAAAAACACCTAAACCTATATGCTCCCTTAAACCTTTGGTTTACTTCTTACTACTGAATGCTAGAAACTAATAGAGAAAACACAAAAAACTTCACTAAAAATTATACCTTCCTGTCAAGAGAAATATGAGTAGGTTTCCAAAAGATGCAGCCTTGTAGAATCCTTCTATGCGTTGTAATAAAAACCAACTTCGACGAGCTAGTGTTCTCTGGAGGAAGCAGGGAAAATGAGAGTAGTCTAACCTTTTCTGTGTTACTATGATTGTATCTCACACAAAAAATAAAAAACAAAAATAAGAGCAAAATACCTGTTCAGTGTCACCCCACCTACGGAAAGCAGAAAATGACTGAAGTCGGGCCCAAATATATTGACCACCAACAGTTGCAATACAGTACCAGATTTTCTGAGACATAGTTAATCCTGGCCCCTCTAGTCCCGTTCTAACTATAAAAAGAATGCAAAACCATATGAATTGAGCATAAAAGCTAGCAGAATTTAAGCAGAAACGATAATCATAGCAAGTAATATATCAAGAAAATCATCAATAAGACTAAGGGCTAATAAAATCTGGGTATCCTGAAGTTTGGTGTATGTACAAATCGATCCATCTAGTTTGAGAAATTACCATATAGTCCTTGAGGTTTTCAATAAATCTGCAAATATTACCAAAATACCCCTATTTAGTGTGTGTTCGGGGGTATTTTCTGAGTAGTTAAACATTTATCGAAAATCTCAAGGACTACATGGTTATTTCTCACTAGAGGGATCTACTGGCAAATACACCAAACTTCAGGATACCCAACTGTAATTCGCCCTAACATAATTTAACTGATAGCAAAAGAAAACAATTAAGATTACTGACCTTTGCCCCTTGCTTCAACTGCACGTTCATCTCTATACCTTAAATTCATGAGAGCGTTACCAGGGGTAGGCTTATCAACCCATATGGAAAATCGCCATATAAGAAATTCAAGAAAAGCATCCAGTTCTGGCTCGTATTGAAATAGCATTCCTGGCTAATCCCGAAAAACAGAATGGACAAATCAAATATATATGAACTCCCCAATAGTTTGTTGAAAACTTATGGAGCGAGATAACAGATTAGCTGCACGACTTTTACCTTCATTAAAGAGAAAACTTTAACCAGCTGTTCTTTTAACATGGCTGACATCTCAATGTCCAGCCTTCCGGCATCGACCTGATTAACTCTAGATATCTCAATTGGGATTAGCGCCTGCGTGAAGAACCAGAAAAGAAAATTATTATAACAGGAGAAGAATAGGAAGAAAATGAATTTTTGGGAACTTTTGTTACCTCCAATCCCTGAGAAGAAAGGTGGAATGAAATTCAGAAAGATGTCTGTTCATTAACCAATTTTGCCTAAAATTTAAAACAAATACTTCACTGAAGACCGAAATTTAACCAATCTCATCTAAGGCTCCAAGTTTTGCTTCAATAATCATGACAATAAAAGATTATGCTCTACAACACTTTAATGTCTTGGATTGTTCATATATAACTTTTCCAACAAGCGAAGTGGAAATTTGCAATAGGTATATCCAGGAATACAAACATAATAAAACTGCAAACATAATAAAACTGGGACAATTTATCTGAGTAGCATTTGTCTCTCCATCTTCTTCATACCCAATGTAAGCTAAAATTACAGTAAAACATCATGGAAATTTGCATTCACACGAAGCATGTAAAGTTGATTAATCCTTTAGAATTCATGAATGAGAGCATTTAACATCATATTACCAAAAAATTCCAGATTCTTATAGAGGAGACAGGACACCCATCAAATATGTAATTTTTCCGCTATACTAGCTGAGCAAAACTCAAAAGAATTCAGCCAATTTTACATGAAAACATCAAATTTCCCAAAATGGTACGACGAACAAACCAGTCGAACAAAAACCTTCAATTACTAACCACAATTAACACATCAACGACTCGCAACCGCACATCATTCACCTCAATTTACTTAAAATTTATTGATTTTCTCCCCCAAAAATGCTTAAAAACAAAAGATGAAAAAAAGAGCAAATTGAATCCAAAGAATAATCTTCCCTACCTGGCTAGCGGATGAAAGAGATTGCCATTGAGGAAGTAGCTTCAAGTAAGTATTAAACCAAGCATCCTCCGGCGGCGGAGAATTCACAGAATCACCACCTCCCGATGAAGAAGAAGATGATGATGAAGCTAGGGTTTGTCTATCCATTTGTTCTTTGATTATTCCTAGGGAATTGCTTGAGCTTGTGGTTCGTTGTCGAAGAATCGAATGATTTTGCTTTTTTGTCTATCTGTGTATGTGTTTCTCAGCTGTGGAAAAAATCAGTGGTCTTTCTCACCACGAACTTGAATAATAAGATTCTACCTAAGATCCCTTCGGTCTAGTTTACATAACTTTATTTAACTTTCCTAAACAAAAAAAAAAAAAAAGGTGCTTTTTTTTTAAAAAAAAAAACTTTGAACCATCAATAATAAATATAACTTTTAATATATTACAAATAATAGATTCTATAACTCTAAATCATTAAAATATACATCATGATATAACTTATATTTTTTCATCCATAACATCACTAGTTAATTATAAAAATATATTCTTTAATTTAAAGATTACGAAACATCTTTTTCAATAAATAAACAAGGAACATAATATAAAAACATTGTTCTTTCATTGTGGATAATTAGAATTTAAGATTTGTCTTTGTAATTTTTTAAATCTTATATATTCGAAAACTTAGGTCAAATGTATATAAAAAAAATCTATATATTTAAAATTAGTTAGAACCAGCTATATATAAATTCAGACAAATTAAACCACACAAATAACTAAAGCTAAGGGCTTTGGAGTCTAGATAGAAGGAGAACCCGCATATCGAGAATGCATTGGAACTTGCAAACAACTCAAGTTGAATAACCACTTATTTTGGGCTTAATTTCAAGGTATTCCAGCCCAAATACTAGTCTATGATGGACGTTTTGGGCCGGCCCAATTTGAAACAAAACCTTTTATTAAAGTATAATCGAAAAGTATGGGGCATATTTGTCCTATGATATCATATTATTAATTTGTTTTGGAGAAGAAAATTAGATTTATATTAATATTTTCCTCCAAATCAGACTTTGATATGTAATTTTTTATTTTTCTCTCATTTTGAAGAACTAACCTGCACGCACACTGCACATATTTATTCCATCCAAATGCTAACAGAATTGGCATCTAAAATCACATTTATAAAAAATACACTTTTATGGAAATCTTTCTTTAATTATCTTTTTACATATATGTGGGTCCTAAAAATGGATGTTAAAAGTGATCTCTTTACTTCTTTTTATCTTTTCTCTCAAAAAAAGAGAGGGAAGGATGTTTCAATAAATATTACCAATTTCACAAAGAAAAACCCAAAAACACTTGATTAGACAAAAATACCCTTATACAACCTCTTTAATTCCTGATCAACCTCATCAGCCAATTTCTCCTCACCAAACCTCCTTAACCCCCTACTCAAAACCCTGCCCAAATACTCATCCATTTCGTACGTCGATCTCTTCATCATCCCGTAGATCTTGACCGTTGATTCTCTCCTCCCCGCGGCAATCAGCGCCTTCACCAGCCTCAGCAATCCCTTACTCTCCTCGCACCGGATCGCTCCATCTTTCTCCATCTCGTCAATCAGCGGATCAATCTCGTCCGTCAATCCGTTCCTCGCCAGCGCCAGGACCAGCTCGGCGTACGCGTTGAAGTCGGCTCCGTATTCCGACTGGATGGTGGAGAAGACTCTGGCGGCGAGGGTGCACTGGTCCTGGCGGAGGAGCTCCTTGAACGCGGCAGTGAGGTCGGATTTGAGGAGGCGGGAGAGGAGGTGTGTGGGGAGGTTTGTTGGATCGGTTCTGTGGGCGCGTTTGAGAGATTGGATTGCTTGGATGGCTTCAGTGCTTAGGATTCGGCCTTTTAGGAGAGGGCCGCGGTTGGCGCGTGGGCCGCAGCGCACGGCGGTGGCGCGGCGGATATTGGTGCTGGTTGTGGGTGTCGTGGCGGAGAAGAGTGCGAAGTTGGAGCGCGCGGCGGTGGAGGCCATTTGGTGGTGCTGGGGGTGGACTGTGGAGGAAGAGTGCGCTGGAAATTTGGATAAAAAGGATAAGATGAAGGACGTCAATGACGGAATTGTCCTGAACTTTTTGAAGAAAAAATGTAAATTGGGAAAAAAAATGAGAAGTGTAAAACGTCGACAGCAGGATTCGAACCTGCGCAGGCAAAGCCCAAAAGATTTCGAGTCTGTCTCCTTAACCACTCGGACATATCGACAATTTGCTTAATTCCTGAATTATTATTACTTACCTATCGAGGAAATTGTTAAAATTAATATATTCTTTAGCTCTGCGAATATACAATTTGAGTTAAAAGAAGAAAAGAAAGTGTGAAGAGTATGCATATGTAGCATAAGTGGAAGTTCCATATTTCCATAATTTGCTTGTAGTCAATCTCCATTCTCTAGTGCTTCTTCCCACGCCTACTTCAAAAGTTCAATTCTAATTACTACAAGGTTTAGTAAACATTTTATTCTATGAAATTGATCATTGACATGAGCTTTCATCTATGATGCACGAACACTCTTAAAAATTCTATTTTGTCGTGTCGTATCATGTCCGACACCGTGTCGCACACTTCTCTTATCGAAAAAAATCCGTGTCACCGTATTCGTGTCGTGTCCGTGTTTCATAGCCTTTCATTTCTATAAATTTACAATAGATAATAAAACATAAACAATATATCACGAAATTGAGATAGAATATTAATCGAATGATTATATTCATATACTATGAAATTTATTTTAATTATAAAAAATATACCCTAAAATTTTAAAAATTACAAAAACATATCATAAAACTCTAATCATACTAAAACCTAACAATACTTTTACATGCTTGCAAGTCGCAATATAAAGTCAACTCTTGTATGGACTATGGTCAATGACTCAATGAATAGGCGTTGACCGTAGTCAATCCCGGTGACTAGACGCCGTTTTGTTCCCCAACCACCGCCAATAATGACGTTTGCAAATCCAGTCCGTTGAATTCTTCATTGTTGCTTGCTGACCGCCGATCAGATCCGCACGCTTGTAAAACGCTTTTGGGATTACGCTTGTAAAAATGAGATAAAGATGTAATTTATTTATAAAAAGTGGAATTAGGCCATTAATAATGGTGATTAAGAGTAATGATTAAAAGGGATTTGGCGCGGGTATCTCTGAGTGAGTTGTCGGTGGGGACTGGGGCATAACCCTAATATATATATTTTTTTCTTTTTCATATCCTCTATTATTTATTTTGTCTCATAAGAATTGGAATATCGGAATATGAAAATATGAATACGAATCAATATAAATATAAATCATATAATAATACTATTTTTTTAATGGGTACCACTAGATTAATACTTGATATATATGGATGTCTAATGAGATACTGATACAATACCATAACTAAAAAAGTTTTTTAGAAATATTCATGCAAGAAATAAAATATGATTTTCTCCTAAATGAGATTACCTAGCAATTGAATTGAATCAAACTATTAAAAATCGGAGACATAAATTAAGATTTTTAATAAATTCGACAACATGAATTTTACCTTCTTTCGTGACAGAAACAATATCTATTTTTCTTTTTTTGGTTACATAGAAACAATATCATTTACTTCACACCATATTATAAGTAAAGAGAGGGACAAGAATTTATTATAGCCATTTTTCCTGTCTCCTAAATACAGAACTAAATATCCCTACCCTTATTGCACTTGTTTTGATAAAAAAGCAAGTCAAATAATTGTTTTTGTACTATAATACTTAAATAATTATATTAATTGTTTTCTCGACTTTATGCAATTACATTTCATGTTTTCTTGGTCAGAATGCAATTATATTATATTATGGCATGATCAATTTTCTGCAGTAAAGAAAAAGAAAAGAAAGCAGGGGTCTACAGAAATGCCAAAGAAGCTTCTTTTTCTGCAACAGCAAAACAGCTCTTTGCCTCCATTTTTTGGGTACCAAAACACACACGAAAAAAGAGGAGACTTTGAAGAATTAAAGCTTCCTTCTTTCTTTCTTTCTTTCTTCTTCATTAGTTAGTTTTTGTCAGAAAAGGAAATTAACATCTTTTCAGGACTGCATTTTTAGCTGAAATTCGTGATGTCTATACCTCAAGAACATGATTATATAGGCTTACAAGAGCCTCTTCAACTAGAAAAGAACTATGAAAAACACCAAAAAAATGTGATGAATCTTAACGAAACTGAGCTTAGGCTTGGTTTGCCAGGCTCAGAGGCTTCTCGTAGTTCTATGAAGAACTTTGCTTCAGGGTCAAAAAGGGGGTTTTCTGATGCCATTGACAGTTCTAGCAAGTGGGGTTTGTCTATGGCTGCTGGATCTGAGGTGGATTTGGTAAAAAGTAACAAGAAGTTGCAATCTTGCTTGCCTGAGAGTTGCAAGCCTGTGGAGGAGAAGAAGAATGGAAATGGCAATTCTGCCCCAGCTTCAAAGTTAGTGTGTTTCCTCTCTCTCTTCTCTCTCTCTCTCAATTTTGTTTACATTTGCCTATTTTTAATTTTTGAAGTTAAGGTTTCATCTCGTTTATGCTTGCTTTTCCTGGCCTCTTGAGATGGTTTGGGTATAAATTGTGTGGATGACCTTTTTAGGTGTTGGAAAAGATTATTTTTTCTTCAAATTTTCTTTTATCTGTTGAATTCTTTTCACGTTTTATTTCCTTTGGAAAGTGGTCCTTCTAGTGTGTGTTAGATATCTAAGTTTTTTTCATAAATTTATCTTTCTTGCCTGCTTTAAGTTCTATATTTGTTCTTTTGTGTAACAGGGCTCAAGTTATTGGATGGCCACCTGTTCGATCTTTCCGAAAGAATGCTCTTGCTGCATCAAAAGATAATGATACTAATGGATCAGGCTGCCTATATGTTAAGGTCAGCATGGATGGAGCTCCATATTTGAGGAAGATTGATTTGAAAACTTACTCAAACTATGTAGAACTTTCATCAGCTCTTGAGAAGATGTTCAGTTGCTTCACCATAGGTACTTTTTTTCTCTTGAATTTCGTTGTTTCTTTTGCTGATGTCAGCATTTTCTGTAAACTTAACTGATAGTTGGTGAAAGATGTAATATGGTTTCAAACATTAGGAGGTTTTATGTATTCTTGAAAGGGGATTTTTGTAAATTTTGAAATTAAAGGGTGTTTTGAGCAAATGGCCCAAACCTGGGGGTTTTTTCTAATTTAATGTGTTCTTGGGATTGACATTTGAATTATTGTTTTATTGTGCTAAAGGGCAATATGGTGATGGACTTTCAAGGGAAGAGCATCTTAGTGAGAGCCGCTTAATGGATCTTCTTCATGGCTCAGAATATGTGCTCACATATGAAGATAAGGATGGTGATTGGATGCTTGTTGGAGATGTTCCATGGGGGTATGTTTTAATTCCCAAAATGCCCTTTTATGGAGTGTTTTGTAATAAAGTGAAACGTCAAGGAGTTATGTAATTTCTAAAAATAGAGACTAAATTGTAATTAACTCAAACCTTAGGGGTATCTAATGTAATTCAACCTTTTATATATGTTTCTTATTTCTCCTTCAAACTTCAGGATGTTTGAGGATTCATGCAAGAGATTGAGGATCATGAAAGGCTCTGATGCAATCGGGCTAGGTATAGTTTTACAATAACTAGACCAGAAACTGATGAATTTTATATCTTGTTTTTATGATCTTGACTTAAAACTCATTTTCTGGATTCTCTTTTGCAGCTCCGATGACTATGCAGAAGTACAAGAACCAAAGCTAGGAAACAAGTGTAACTAAAAGATGCGATTTCCCGAAACCCACAAAGGGTATTTATGTCTTTTTAAGTGTTTAAATATAGTGATATCTATGTATCATGCATGAACAGAAGTGCTTGGATATATATCCTAATATTTTTCCAGTGCTGTGTTCCCAATTGGGGAAATTCTAGTTTTTTTGTCGATCCAAGGTTTTATACGTGTAAATGGAAAATGGTGGTCGATTTACATTCCTTCATTTATGTTTGCTGCTTCAGTGGTGGAGTTACATACAAACGAGGGTGTTCCCGTGCACCTCGTGAACATTTGATAATTGCAGATTGTAAGTCAAGTGCACCCCTAACTTTAGGGTCCTGACTCCGCCACTGTCAGCTGCATGCCAATTTCATGCAGACAATCTAACTACATTAGGGTTGGAAGCAAACAAACCTACTGATAATTCTAGTTCGGACTTGGCTATTGTTAACCGTATTGATCGTACCAAATTCAGGGGGAGTTGGTAATTCTCAGGGAGTTTACTGTATTTGAACCAAGTCACAGCTACTCTTATCACTCCCATGCTCAAACTAGTAAAGGATCTCACAACAAATGATTGTGGAAGAGATATGTTTAAATTTAAATTAATATATAACGAGGCGCAGAAAAAACAACTCTATAGTTCTTACATCTTTTCTTCCCCCTGTGTTCCATATGATTATGTTTCCCCTTCAGATACCTGAATATAGACCATCTGCGTATAACCATTAAATACAGAAGCATCAAATCGCGATAATCCAAGCCTCTGAAACAAGCTAAATCTACCATCTTCTACAATAGGGTGAGGTGCACGAGCTGGTTCGTATCTCGTTTGATGAGTAAGTGAAGGGCCGGCAACTGGAGGCAGCTCCCAGTAAACATCAAGAACAGACTCAACAAATCTGCTGTTCTGAAAATGTTCGTTATATGTAATTGCTTTGTTGCTGTGATTAAAATCATCGCGCATGTATCCTCTTACGCCCCACCATGCTTCTCCGGGCCCACATAGCTCGTCTGGGTCGACGGCTTTTTCCCAGAATTTCTTTCTTCGATATCTTATCCGAGCCTCGTCACTATCTTTGAAGCAACTATGGCCGCCACCTGAATGAAACATATGGCTAATAACTACTTTTGGTTTTGCAATCTAAGTGGGTTTTTGCAAGAGCTTTAGCTTTTGGAGAAGCTAAAGTTGTAAAAGGTTGGAGCAGTAAAAAGAACTAAAAAGATAACATACCTCTAATATAAAATTGATCGCATATTTGCCTGAACGAGTAATGGTCCCCAGTTCCAGTATCATAGTTGTCCTCAAAAACTAGATGTTTGAAGCCAGCCTTCAGTGCTTGCTTTAATCTACTCATCGAATTTCAAATTGGAATAGTTAAAAAAACTATGAGATTTTCAGAATTAGAACAAGACGTAATATCAATCATAAAACTTTTGCATTTAAAAAGAAAAAGTTTACCTTTTAAGTTCATTTTGATGGTCATCAAAGAACACAAGAACTCGACTGGGATCGGTAATCCCATGTTTCTTAAGCACTTTCCTCCAATCCATGCTTCCAAAATCCAGAAAGTCTTTTCCAGCAAAGTAAGTGCAATTTCCATCAACATAAGCTGGCCCCTTTTTAAGGTATTTCTCAGGATGACGAGGCGAAAGTGATAGAATATGTGTATCTGGCATAGCTTGTCTTAAAACCCATGTTGAATGTCCCTTAAAAGCTCCACTCTCGATCATCAAGTCTGGCTTAAGCCATCTTGTCATAAACCAAAGTCCAAAACTGTGGTCGAAGCCCATACCATACATGTTGTTCTTGATTGGTCGGGTTTCATATATTGGCACAAACTCCTCAAGACCTTTGATCAAATCCTGTGATGTCCATTCAACAGTTTTTCCGTGTTTCGATCTGCCTTTTGACAAGGATAACAATTATATACATATTTACAAAGTTTTCATCTTTAGACCAGATTAAAACTTTTATCGAAGAACAATTGTAATACAATAGCATTGAAAGAAGATAAAATAGAAATACGAACTAACTTAGTTTTAGTATTTTTAAGATATACTCCCATCAACTTCCAAAAGCTAATTGTATCTAATTCTTTAATCACGAGAACAATTTGGTACTTCATTGCTAATACTGCTGAAATTGATAAGGTAAGGCAAATTGCTCCGCCAACAGATAACAGCTTGAATGCAGAGCTACTGTTTTAATTGAACAAGTTTCTAATAAATCCCAAAACAAGAAAACATGAACAAGAATGCAGTTAAATTAGTTCTTTCCAAATCCAGAGCATTTAGTTCCTCCATTATTAGTAAATCAATCTATAAATCAAAAGGAAAGGCAAAAAAGCTGTAGCTTTACTGGTAAGTCTGGATATTTTTAGCTAATTAATCTAAGCCTAAGAGCTCTCAATCATTTATCGAAAACTCAAACAAATGATCACAAGCAATTATATACGTCAAACATCACAAATTAGCATTTAGAAATAGTCATTCAGCTTCTAAACCCTAACAATCAACTTACACCAAGGAACGCCGAGGGATCCGAAATCAGACTCGAGCCCATCGAACCCTGAAAACAACCGCGAGACGTGATCGGAGGAGGAAGAAGCTGAGACGCAGACCAAATCTCGGGTGCGAATAACTATAGAAGTGATCATCACGATAGCAAGCCCTATAATCAAAATGGGCCACATATACCCGGTTCGGGTCAAGTAATTGGTGATCCTCATACCGATGGATATGTGCTTCCGGTCCTTGGATTCTTCGGCCACTTCGTCGGAGGCGCCGTCGTTGAGCGGCCGCCGTACTGCTCTTTCAAGCATTGTGTTCGTTGATCGGATTTCACTGTCAGTGCGTATGTTGGCTAGTGTGTGCGAGAAGTTGCTTCAGAGTGGAGAGTTCACTTGGCTAGAGGTGGATCCTAAAAGCTGATAGATTAATTTATTGGAAATTAAATTTTCGCCTCGTAACTTGTGGGAAATTTTGAATTCGTCCAATAATTTAAGAATTATACTACGAGTGGTTCAGAAAATTTTCAATTTAGGGTTAACAAGTGGATCTAAATTCTAATTTAGTTGTTATTATAATATTATAAATGAATATTGTATGAGGATTAGTAAAAACAATTAATTATTTAATATTTTTATATAAAAGAAAAGAAATTAAATGATATAAGTGTTTTTCTACTTCACTTATACTTTTTTGCCATTTCATTTTGTTTTTCTTGACAAATTATTATTCAAATTATGCGTTCTTTTTCATATTTACCATATGAAATTACTTTTTAGTGCAGTTTTTACCACGAAAAACGGTTCATTATGTTTAACATGCATATAGTTTGGATAACAATTTTTTATTCTCTTTATACTTTTTTAATCATCAAGCCGTCACATTACCACTAGGACACTTAATTGACAAAATTTGACATCATAGGCTTCATAATTGAGAAATTTCAATTTGAGTCCCAATATTATGAAGTAGTTGGCATTTCCACCACCCACCAACCACAATGAATAGATTTTCATAATCATGAAATAGTTAGCATTCAAATATAAGTAAAGTCTTTGTGGGCAAATTCAAACCAGACATCTGACAACCTATTCATCACTTCATTGATTCATAACAAATCAATTCCAAGATACTTGTCTGTCCCTGATAAAGAACATTAAAAAACCGAATCTACAACAACTTTAAGACAACATTAAAATGACAATCTACTCCAGCTTATCTCGATGATCTATCACTTCACTTACTTAGAAAGACCAGCCCGGCCCGTGATTATGACTCACGGGCTGTGTTTTCCACTGTATCTCCATGATAAGGGCCTGTTTGGTTGTTTTTGTGTCTTCTCAACAGAAGCCGAAGCACGTAACATAATAAACGTATACAAACAAGAATGCCGATGATGATCAAAACCGAGAATGCCCAAGACTTGGCAGAAGAAGGCCTGCAGCCAAACAGGACTCCTAAGCATACCATCTGACAAGCAATTCAAGAACAGAGATGGGAAATACTAGGAATATGTGATACTTAATTTGGAAAAATATTTGGTTAAGAAAGGAAAAGATGGCTTTATTTAACAACTATTCCTGCCTTTTGCAGGTGATATTTGGTGGTCACCTACGTGTGAAGTATGGTATAGTTGAAGTGTTTTACCAAAAAGAAGTTTTGCAGGTTCCCTTTAGTAAAATTTTGCTTTTTAGAGGAATTTGAGTTTTCAAAATGGATTAAGTTGAGCTTGATTCAGATTTTATTATGCAGGGTTCTTGTTAACAAAAGTTCTGCATATTCTTGTTTTGATTTGTAAAAAGATTTATGGGATTCTTTGATCCTCTTTTCTCTCCTTTTCTTTGCTTGTTCAGTGTACTTGTTTCAATTGGTTTTGTCTGCATTGGTATCGTAAAGAAAGTAGAACTAGATAATCCCACCTAGAGAAGATACAATATTTGATAAAGGTTGCAAAAGATATACAATACTAAGTGATATTGAAACTTGAAAGTATGAAACATGGTATACAATACCTTATTAATAAAATTGGGATAATTACACAAAACCCCCTGAGGTTTTCTGAAAAATCCGAAAAACTATCAAAACCTTGAAACCTTACAAATACATTCCTTATATATAAACTGAAACCTTTCAAATACCCCCTTGAAACTTCAAAATGTATACATAATACACCCTAAACAACCTTACAAATACCCCTTTCACGGGGTAAATGAAAGGATGCAAGGTTCTGATAATGAATTTTTAAAAGACGCAAATCTCAGGGGGTTTTGTGTAATATTTGCAGCAGCAGAAGCATCATAACATTCTATCTAAAAATGCTTAATTTCATATTCGATCCAACTCAGTAATCACTACCCTGAATCTTCTTCTCGACCCAAGAAGGCGATAAAACGGGACTCATTTTACACTCCACCAACTCCAATTGCTCATCACCACCTTCTATAAGTTTATGATCCAAACTCACTTTCTCAGACGGATAAACCTTAACTCTCCACACCTTAAGAGTCTGATCCAAGCTAGCGCTATAAACCAACAACCCCTTAACAACATCATTAGTCTCCACCACCGCCGTCAAACACTTAACCGGCCCATGATGGCCATCAATCACCGCTAGACAAGAATGAAACGAATTTCCTTCCTCCCGTTTCCATATCCGTATCGTTGCATCCTCTGATCCGCTCAGGATTAGCTCTTCCACCGTAACCAAACACATAACCGCGAAATGATGACCCTGCACGAACCCCGCATGATTATACCTTCCGGAAACTCTCTCCTTCTCCCAAAAGTTTATAAGCCCATCCGAAGAGCCCGAATACAGAAAACAATCATTCGAAGATGAACTCAAAGCTAAGGCATTGATAGGCGAAGGTTGGAACTTAAGTGTCATGGTGAGTATATGTGAGGTTTCCCCGAAAACCCTCCTCCAAATCTTGACCGTCCCATCGGACGAGCACGTGAAAACGCACCCATCCGACTGGTTGACCACTATAGCATTGACTTGCCCCTCGTGGGCCACGAAAGAGTCGATGCATTTCTGCTCCGAGATCCTCCACACCTTAACGGTTTGATCCGACGACCCAGTGTACAAAAGCTTCTCCAACACATTGTACGCCAGGCATTGGATGAAATCCTCATGTTGGTCAACGCTCTTCTTGGAATACGAAAAGAAAGACCTTCTTCTTGGTAAAGTCGTTATTTTTCTCGGTTTGAAATATTGATCGCTCTGCGGTAGGTCCCACACGCGGACTCTGCAGTCGCCGTGGGCAGTGATGAGCAGTTTTCCGGTGGCTAAAATGGCCCGTATTTGGCCTGTGGTGGCCTTGATGAACCCCATTTCTGCACAGTCCGGCTGCTTCCATGCATGGATTCTGCAGCTCGACGAGCCCGTGAAGATGAAGTCTTTTGTGACGGTTATTGAGAATATGTTGCCTTCGCTGCGGTGGAGAGAAGCTAAGCAATGGTAGAGGAGAGGGGGGTAATTGGGTGATGTGGGTGGGGGTGACCTCGTCCACGGCGTTTCTGTGCTCGTCGGCCAGAGTGAATATGATGCGGCCGAGACGCAAGATGTTCTTGCGGATGAGAGGTCGTGGGAATTGTGATCGGCTTCTTCGTTAGTACTGTTTCCAAATGAGAATCTTCTTGGTAAGTTTATGTTTTTTCGTTCTTCGTCCATGAACTTCCATATGTTGGTTTCGGAGATCAAATCCATGGAAAGAAATAGTTGAGAAGTGTGACGAGAGTCAGAAGCTAGCTATGTAAGTATGTTAGGTTTGGATGGCTTTTGTGTTAGTTTTGTTTCGCTTACTTCAAGGAACTGATGTGACGTTGTGGAATGTCGAAAGAGTATGGTTTTGCTTAAGAAAAATGATTTAAGTGAGTGAGGCATTGTATAAGGAATTTAATTAAGGGGTACTGTTTTTGAAAGTTTAATTTTCTAGTTTTTGTGAAGTTTAAGTTGTTAAAAGCTGGAATTTTTGGATGAAGTATAAATGCACTTTTGCGTAATAGAAAAATTGGATAATTACCACCTACCCTTCCGGTTTCACTATCTTTCCCACGAACTACTCCTGAAGTTTACTATCTTCCTTTTAATTTTTTACAATCCTCAAAACATAGGAAGAGTTGATAATTTCTGAAATTTTATAGGCTTTTTTAGGCTAGTCCATATGTGTACTGTGGTTATGGTAGATAGGAATAGTGTCTTTTAAAATCAACATTGGTCCGTTAAAATTAAATGTTTGTGGTTTAATAATTTATGGGCATTGATAGTAAGGTTGGTGATTGCAATTATTACTACTACAATTACGTAATATTGTTGCTTGTATGTTTTGCTTTGGAGTTATGGATTTTATCTACCTCTCTTTCTTTTCAGTATTTAAATTAAATGAATCCAGAATTATTGATCTTTGATGTAAATGATACTATGTTTTCCCACTCGTGATGTTTTGTCTGTAAATTTCTCTTCATTATAGATGTGCAGACTAAGTGAGCATTGATGAGTAAAGTACATTATTAATAGGCCTGGAATAATTCCCAACTCACCCAAAAAAACATCAAAATCTTAAAATTTTACAAATATTTCAATTGAAACATAAAATTATATACATAATATCTCCTGAAAAACCTTACAAATATCCCATCAAAGGATAAGTGTAAAATTACAAGATTTTGATGGTGAAAATATAAAAGGAGTGCCAAGCTAGGGGGTTTTGTATAATTGTTTTGTAGATACGAGAGTTAAATCACCTTCTAAGAATATTATTATGTAGCCTGCTACAATGTCCTAATGCTCTACTAATAATGGTGAAGTTGCTAATTGCTACATAATTTGGGCTACTAATTATGTCTATGATCTGGGATAGCTTAATTGGGCCACATATAGGTAGAGTTCTTTTTCCGTTCTTTTTGTGTTTCTGTGGGTATGCAGTATGCTGTCAATTTGGGTGGGTTTTAACTTTTAATTCAAATCAATTTTAGTTTTTCAGAAATTAAAATATTCGATGGATCAAAACCAATTATTAATACTTATAATCCAAAATAAATTAATCAGATGAAATTATCTAGTTCGATCCATTAAAGACCCCAATCTGAACATTAATATTTTTTAATTAAATTATTAATCTTATATCTAATGACTAATATTGATAATGCACTTAGTTTTATTATTCCTAAATATTTTAGTAAAATATGAATTGTTGCATATATTGGAGTTTAATGAAAATCTGCCCCAAGATTCATGTGAATACGACCCAGAAATCCGAGTGGTTCGATTCTAAATTTTTTTTATCCTCAAAAGTTTGTGAACAAAATAAATGATGTCCCAAAACAGATAAATATACAGACTTGTTTGGTCTGAGTTCTCTCTGTGATCCATACAAATTTTAAAGGTCCAGAAGTGGATCTCTCTCTATTCTTCTTTTTATCAATTTTTATGACATATTGTCTCAAAATCTATTTTTTTTTATAGACAACCTCTCGAAAACGAGGGACAAAATCAAATTAACTTAAATTCGCAATTACAAAGTTAAAAGTAAAATTAAGAACATTATTTAAACCAACTCGAGTCAAAACAACATATCTAATTCAAACGTGAACTATTACAAAAAAAAAATGATAATTACCAAAACTACAAACGATACTATGAACATGGGCAATCAAATTACCCAGCGAGAAAAAATCTTCAACGTCATTCTATAATTTCCATATCAGGTTGAAACAATCACCTTCAAAAATAATATTCTGTCACCCAAAATCCCGAATTACTAACTTAACCCTCCGACAGGCAAGGCCCCTAACTCGAGATTGCTCCCAACAAACCGAGGAACCCGTGGTCCCCCACCACCACTCCAATTCCAACTTCACGCAAACTCTAAAACAAAATATAAATTTTAATATATCAAACTGTTCATTTTTTCTCTTTCTTAGTGTTACTTTTTCGTAGTAGATTATCAAATAAGTTAATTCATTACTGAGGTTTACGATCATATTTTGTGGAAACTCTTTTTTAAATGAATTTGGCCAGAAAGTTCAAATCAAGATTCCCTCTATAATACATCTTTGATCTAGCCGGCTAACCTCCATTACCAAACATTAATCAATCATTACATTTTATAATCTCCCAACTAATCATATCCACAAAATTTATTAAGATTATTATTATTATACAAAAAAGAAAGTAAAAATAAAAAATAAAAAATTCCAACCAACCCATAAAAGGAAACTACAAAACTTGGTCGGCGCACTGTGCGGCCCAAATAAATTAGAGATTTCCACGCCGCCACCACTTTCTATTTTAATTATCAATTTTCAAAAAATTAAAAAAACTGTATATTTAGTAGTTTTCAAAAATAAAAATTGACCCCACAACTCTTAGATTATCTGTAATTGAGTTCACATGGACATACTATTGTTGTCCCGCCCGACAATTCCATCAGAGCACGTTAGTGACAGAGAGGCTAGCACAACATTTTTGATTGGATATATGTGTGTGGATATATTTGCCAACTCGAATATATTCCCTTTTTCATTAATTAATTTCTCGTTTCTTCCATTTCTATTTAAAACTATAATTAAGCTCATATAGCATGGGAAAGTTACAATTCAGATTTGATTTCGTTAGTCTAATGAGATGAGACAGTAGATATCTTCAACCAGATTTAGAATTTAAATTAGCTTTTGTATAGAATTATTGAATTGGAAGAGACGCTCTCAATTGGACCTTTAAGCCGCGAGAAAATTTGGATGATAACAAAAAAAAAAAACATAATAATTATATTATTATTTATCACCATTGCAATTTGGTGAAATTACACACTAGTCTCTTCTGTTTTTAACATTATTTTCATTATTTATGTAAGAGAAATCAGGGTAAGAAAAGCTTTGACTAGTATTGATAAAACTTTATACTGTATTAATTCTTATATTAATGAACTGTACTAGACAAGATTTTTAGGTGGTATAAAACATATCACAACTTTGACGAAAATTTACACGAATATATGATATTTTTGTAGTATTTTTATAGAATCTAAAACAAGAGAATAATATGTAATTACCCCAATATGTGATAATTATATTACACGTTCATCTAACATGATTTGGTTGACTACTTATGAATAATCTAAATTAAATACAACTTATATTACTTTTTGATCCGTTATTTACTTATTTTACTCAAATAAAAACTAAATAAAATATTATGAATGACAACTAATAAGGATTAGATTTTCCACATAGGATAAAGATCACATTAATTTCTTCATTGTCTATCTTGTGACGAGGCATATGGAGTATATCCTGCAAAGTGCAAAGAGATACTCGTTGAATTGCATCTAACTACTCTAATTGTAGGTATTTATAAATTGTTCCTCTTAGTTTGGTAAATAACAATATAATCCCAAGATTTTGTAATAAATTACAAAAAACCCCGCTTGGGGATTCAGATAGCGTCTTTTCAGGTGTATCTTTTATTTACTCAGAAATTTTTACACATGTATTATTTATATTGAAAATTTTGGAATTATAAAATTATTTCTCAAATTAATTAGAGGGATTGATTTATAAATACCCCTAAATACAAGGTAGTAGAATGTAATTTGCCCTTAAACTAAACTAAATTAAATTGAATTTATGAATATTCAAAAATAGATTAAAAAATTGTGAAGTTTCCCAGTATATATATGGGACATAGAAAGTGCCTTTTGTGTCATCTGTAAGGATAATTGTCTTTTCTTCTTCTTTTTAGTCTTCTCTTTTTTTTCTCCATAATTATTGTTGAATATTAATTTTAAAAAAAATGGCTCGAATTGCATTCGGACGTTTCGATGACTCGATCAGCGGCGCCTCGATCAAGGCGTACGTGGCGGAGTTCATCTCCACCTTGCTCTTCGTCTTCGCCGGAGTTGGCTCCGCCATTGCTTACAGTAAATATTTACCCATGCATGCCCATGCAATTAAACTTATTATTTATGAATGTGTAATTCTAATATATATTTGGTTTGCTCCTTATTTCGACAGACAAGTTGACCTCCGATGCTGCCCTTGACCCAGCCGGGCTGGTGGCGGTGGCTATCTGCCACGGCTTTGCTCTGTTCGTGGCTGTTTCAATCGCCGCCAACATCTCCGGCGGCCATGTCAACCCCGCCGTCACCTTTGGTTTGGCCGTCGGTGGCCAAATCACAATCCTCACCGGCCTTTTCTACTGGATTGCTCAACTATTGGGCTCAGTTGTAGCTTGCTTGTTGCTCAAATTTGTCACCGGTGGATTGGTAAGTCATATATTTAATATTGATAACAAATTTATTAATTATATTTTCTTATTTTCAATTAGTAAAATACCAATCATTACATATATATACAAATTTCAATTTAATGAAATAATATTCATGTTCATAATTGCAATTTCCAACTGCAGGCTATTCCCACCCACAGTGTGGCTGCCGGTCTCGGCGCCATCGAAGGAGTTGTAATGGAAATCATCATCACCTTCGCCTTGGTCTACACCGTGTACGCCACCGCAGCGGATCCCAAGAAGGGCTCATTGGGCACAATTGCACCAATCGCCATTGGTTTCATTGTTGGCGCCAACATTCTCGCTGCCGGCCCATTCTCCGGCGGGTCAATGAACCCAGCAAGATCCTTCGGCCCAGCCGTCGCCGCCCTCGACTTCGCCGGACACTGGATCTACTGGGTCGGACCACTCGTCGGCGGTGGTTTGGCTGGACTCATCTACGGCAATGTGTTCATGTGCGAGGAGCATGCACCACTAGTAAGCGAGTTCTAAGTTTGATATTGTTTTCTTGTAATATTTCTCGGTTTCGGAATTGTAACTTCTGTTTGAATTTGTGGGGTTTTTTCTTTTTCCTTGATTGGTTTGCAGGTGTAAATCCATTTTCTTTGTAATGTTGTTATTTTTCTGAAAAAAAAAAGATGATGAATTTGTGGAATATTTGCAGCTGCTCTTTGGTTCCATTTGTGTTGACTTTTGGTACATTCTTTGGATGCTTATCTTAATCATGATGGATGTTTACTTATCAACTACTATTGTTTTTTTAAATTACGGGTTTGGATAATTATACATTGAAAATCCTTAATTCAATTCGGGGCTAAGTAAACTTCATTTAAAAAATGAAAAGTGGTGTAAAATTACCCATAAAAAACACTGAAAAATCTAAAAGATGAGAAAAATGATGAAAATTGGAAAAACTTATAATAAGCAAAGAAAAAAAATGATCAATATTCAATTCTTACCAAAATGCATTAAGGAAAAGGTACATTTACCAAATAATTAAAAATAAAAAAGATTCGCTAGAAGGAGGGTTTGAACCTCCGACCTTGTGGTTAACAGCCACACGCTCTAACCAACTGAGCTATTCCAGCTTTTGGTTGATCGAGTATAAATTGTTTATAAGACATGAGACATGGGATTCTAACTGGGAAATAATTTACTTACCAGTTACCCCTTAGATTTATCTTCCATACTTTTTTAGTTTTTATTTCATTCAAAAGCTCTTTACAAGTCGTGATCATGCATATTGGAATGGGCTTTGGTGGTGCTGTGTGTAGTGTTACCTAATATCAATAGTAGCCCATTATTCTTCTAACACTATGGCCCAATTAAAGAGCCCAATTCAATTTAATTACAAATTCTAGGAAAATTCGAAATTATGGTATTATTAAATTAAAGGTAGTACAGTAATTATCTACCTGAAATCTAATTAATAAAGTTGGATTTGACATTGATCTTACGTTCGGGTACATATAACATCAAATAATAGAACCAACGACATTAATTTTAAGATCAGCATTAACTAATTTAATTTAATTAGTTGGGGTAATAAGTTCCGAAATGAAAGACACCTACACTAATTGTCCCACTTAATTATATCATTCACACACACGTACGCAACGCGAGTTTAATACAAATTTAGAGACCTTAATCAACAGATTTTTGGAATAGTTTGATTTTTCACATTTATGTGACCTAGCTAGGGAGTAAGATGAATCGAGCAGGCTCGCGAAGTCAATGAGTTGGCTTAAGTGAAGCTCCAATAATTTCTTTACGAGCCAAACTTGAGTACCCAAATATTAGTAGGTGTACAATAACTGAAGCTTAATCATCGGCTTTTGTTCTATAGTTGGATTAAAATTTTAAAATGGCTGCTACGAAATAGTAATAATAACAATAATATTATAGGGTTGTTACAGAAAAATATCTCAAACAAGTGAAAAATGAGGGAATAGACCATATATTATGGTTTTATTATGAAATAAATGGACGTGACATACGTGGGATTATTACGTAAGCCAATGTCCTTCCACCAAAGTAATGTACATTTTATTCATTATCATTAACTTAATAAAATAGTGTCCTACCTAACCAGGACGATTTGTCAATTTCAGTAAACAAATGTTTTTTTTTTAATTAATTAGTTACGCATGCCAATTGAATATAAATAGACTAAACATTTATAACTTTAGTCAATAACAATTTCCAACCCAACTATTGCAGTTTGTTATAGTTAATCCCTAAACTATTTTGCAATCAATTTCTTTTTCACTGTGAGCATGGATACTTGTAAAAATTTTATCCTGTCGTGTCGTGTCGTGTCGGATACTCGTGTCAGATACTTCTCTAGTGTAAAATATAGAAAAAAATCCGTATCGCCGTGTTCGTGTCTGTGTTTCGTAGGTTTTTCAATCTTTAAATAATGCTGTCAGCTCATTAAAATTGACCTATTTGTACATTGCACATGGAATTTTCAGCATTAATTTTCAATTTTTTTAAAAAAAATATATTAACTTAAATTACCACTTTTTTGGAATTAATAGGCATAGTTGCAACTTAGAAAAATTATTGTCCCTATATAAATTAGCTCAATTTTATGCATTCTCACTTCTCAGACATGGCTGAGCCCCCGTGTTCAGCCGCCGGAAGCTTCTCCACAACCACAGCCGGTACAGATGAAGTTAATACAGATAATAATAATTGCAGGAAACGAACAAGAGATATTAGTAATACTGGAACTAAGCATCATCCAGTTTACAGAGGAGTGAGAATGCGAAGCTGGGGCAAATGGGTATCTGAAATTCGGCAGCCGCGCATGAAATCCCGCATTTGGCTGGGGACATACTCCACGGCGGAGATGGCAGCGCGTGCCCACGACGTGGCTGCTCTGAGCATAAAGGGTAACGCCTCGATTCTCAACTTCCCACACCTGCGCGACTCGCTGCCGCGGCCGGTATCTCTCTCGCCGCGGGACGTCCAGGCTGCGGCGGCGAAGGCGGCGGCTATGGAGGAGCTTAGCTCATCGTCGTCGTCTTCCTTTTGTTCTGAAGAGGATGTGGCTGGGTCGGCGCCGGAGGAATTGGCGGAGATAATTGAGTTACCGAGTTTGGAGGGGAGTTATGACTCCTCCGAGTCAGGGACGACCGAGTTTCGGGTGATTGACTCGGCGGAGAGGTGGCTGCAGCCGCCGTGGTTGGAAACGGAAAGAGATCTTAACGAGTATCTCTTTGAAGAGGTTGCTTGGTGCTGCGAGTTTGATTCCATGCAACATTGAGATAGGTGTACATTGTGCTTCTCTGCTTGTACTTGATATTCTTGCTCACAGTTGCCTGTATAATGTAGTAATTGGGCAAAATTTAAAAAAAAAATGAATAAATCTGTAATTTAGATATTATCGATCTGTCCGAAGTCACTTTAATAATTTTATCCGTAATTTAAGAAATTTGGCAATTAACGTTACTTTATTTTGGCCCGGTACTCGTGTGTTTGTCGTGGTAAATTCATTGAAAAAATCGATAATATATTAGATGAGATACTCCATTGCAACCATAAAATTCTCAAACAGTCTAGTACTTGAATATCCTTACAGCAATTGTGTAATTCAATCTTTTATATGATTCGGATTTATTTAGGTGTTCAAAATTTTCTCGACATTAATTATACATAGGAGCAAAGATTGCGACATTTTTCTTAGGATTCATTTGCCCTGACAAGTACTAAATTGTTTTATTTTCTGTTGTATTTATTAGAAGTTGATACCGTATACTGAAACAAGTACCCTTCTTCTGCTTCTTTTGTTTTAGTTTGTCGTAATCTTCCCAATGTCGTATATTGTAATGAATGAGAATGAATAAATACTGAAAACTGTAATTAATTATTTGAACTAATAATTCCTAACAGAAAATTCATTGCATTTAGGGCGGGCGGGGGCATGTGGCTCCATCATTGGCAGTCCTTGGCACTCGTCTCCACTGTCCCAAATTTGGGACTTTTTGGTGTGACCAACTGAATTGTATATATAGTTTCTTGACAACTAACAAGGACGTACGTACAATTGGTTTGAATTTTGAAGGGATCGGAATATCAAGAGTAATAACCCATTCCAGAAATTAACATTGTTCTACCTGAGGCTGAGGGTGGGTGGAATATGATATTTCTTGCAACTATTTGGGTGATTTGCACCACGAGAAACAAGTCTGTCTTCAAAGCGAAAACTGAAAACTTCAGATCGATCGAGGGAACATTTAGATCTCCATTAAGAAATGGGTTAATTAGGTAAAACCTCCTAAAGTTTGAACCTTTTACAATTTCACTATTATGTATACATTTTTTATGCTTCAAGGAAGGTATATGTAAGGTTTCAATTTACAGGGGTGTATTTGTAAGGCTACAAGACTTGTATGGTTTTGGGAATTTTTAAGCAAATTTCAAAAGTTTGTGTAATTATCCCTTTAGAAATTGGAAACTTTGTATACTTGTCTTCCCGTCCTCGACGGGTAAGACCAGCCAAAGATGGGATGGAATCAATTGGTGTTTGCCGGAGAAAGGATGGTTTAACTTGATCAAGCTGGTCGATACCAATACCCATTCTTTGGGTCATATTATTGAATTTCAACTTTCTATATGTTTTTTTTCTTTGGGGTTGGGGTTTACTTATCAATTTATATGTGCTGTACGTGATGTCATTCTAAGGGACGAAGGAGTGAGAATTGAGATGAACTATACATTAATGTCTAGTAGAATTTCAGTATTACATTTAGAACCATTCGGCCATTATCTTTTCTTTTCTTTTCATTTGTCAGCCTAAAACTGAAGTCAACTATATAACCAAAGAATCTGAATGACGAAGATGTTATACTTCCTTACACGTTCCCCCAACCCAAGTCAACCTCCTCCAATCAGATTTCTTTATTTGATATCTTTAACTAGTTGTCATAGTTTAAATTCACTACTCTAATAAGTCAATATTAAGTAATATGCTCAACGAACATTTCATTTTGCTTGCATCTCTGTCTCCTTAATCATGCGAGGAGGACCCATGCTTCTCCAACTACTCAGCTGGTTCCTCTCCACCGCCGTAAATAGCCCTCGCACCCGCTGCGGGCCACCATCCTAAAATCCACACCATCTCTAAACATGGCTGCGCCTCCAAATGCGGCAATCTCACTGTCCCCTACCCCTTTGGCATCGGCCGAGGTTGTGGCATCGACAAGTCATTTGAGGTCAACTGCAGCACGGCTTTCGACCCACCCCGCACTTTCATCGGCGGGCACATTCAAGTCTACGAAATCTCAGACAACCAAATGCGGATCCCAAGCGTCATAGCGAGAATGTGCTATGATAGTTCCGGCACGGTGATCAGCGAGAACACCGCCTGGTCAGACATCACCGCGACTCCCTTCAGCTACTCGTCCGAGGTCAACAAATTCATCGTGGTTGGCTGCGATGACTTCTTGGTCGTAACCAGCAAAGGCAACCGGAACTTCAGCAGCGGATGCGGCTCGTTGTGCTCGAACACAGCTGAAGTCGCCGCTGCTGGATCCTGTTCGGGATTCGGGTGCTGCCAATCGCTGACGCCAAAGGGGATGAAGTTTTACATTGCTGGAGTCATGAGCATCAGAAACCATACAGGGGTTTATTCTTTCAACCCATGTAGCTACGCATTCCTTGGGGAGGAGAGCAGGTTCAATTTCCATGGGGTGTCGGATCTATCTGACCCAAATTTCATGAATCGAGTTGAGACGACCGTGCCAGTCGTGCTTGACTGGGCGATTGGGAATTTGACTTGAGCCGAGGCGGAGGGTTTGAACAGTTTTGCCTGCAAGGAGAAGAGTCGCTGCGTTGACTCCAATACCGCGTATGGAGGGTACCGGTGTAGATGTAATGATGGGTATGAAGGCAACCCGTATCTTGGTTCGGGCTGCACAGGTAACATTCTTTCGAGATCGTCTCTTCGAATTCACAACTAGAAAACAGGGCTTTAGAGACCGAATAGGAACCGCATATATTTCATTTGCCTTCTTCCATTGCTTCTGTGGCAGATATCGATGAGTGTCACAGCGAAAGGAGTCCTTGCCAGTCCAACACAATTTGTGTGAATCTTCCTGGAAGTTATGAATGTAGCTGCCCAAAAGGGTATTTTGGCAACGGAACCAGAGACAGTTATGGTTGTCATCGGGTGCCGCTGTCCAAAATGATCAATCTCTCAATAGGTAACTCCCGCTCAACATGTTTTCTAGATCATATAATCCTCTTACTACTATAGCTGTTCTGAAGCTCTGTGTTCGAAGTGGCGAATCAAGTGTTGCGTTATAAAATCGAGTGTTGCACATTAGACTGGTGTTGATGCAGCTTTTTGTTGTTTTTACATTAATTCTACCAATATTTAACTCCCAGGTCTTGGCGTTGGAATCGGATCACTACTAGTCCTCTCAATATGCTTCTTGTTGCATAAGTTGTTTCAAAGAAGAGCAAACAAGAAGCTAAAGGAGAATTTCTTCAAACGAAATGGTGGCCTTCTACTGCAGCAACAAACAAACGAATGCACAATCGGAAAAACCAAACACTTCCCTGCAAAAGAGCTGGAGAAAGCCACTGATAACTTCAACCAGAACCGAATACTAGGACAAGGAGGCCAAGGCACCGTCTACAAAGGTATGTTATCCAACGGACAGATTGTTGCAGTAAAGAAATCCAAACAGGTCGATGAAGATCAGGTTGAGCAGTTCATAAATGAGGTGGCGATCTTATCACAAATCAATCACAGGAATGTGGTGAAAGTCTTAGGGTGCTGTTTGGAGACTGAAGTCCCACTTCTCGTTTATGAATTTGTCCCTAATGGAACCCTATTCGATCTCATTCACAACCCAAATGCTGAATTTCCGCTTTCCTGGAACACGAGGCTAAAAATTGCAGCTGATATAGCGGCGCATTGGCTTATTTGCACTCTGCATCATCTCTTCCAATATATCATAGAGATATAAAGACGAGTAACATTCTTCTAGATGAAACGTATGTTGTCAAAGTGTCCGATTTTGGTACTTCAAAATCGTTAACAGTTGATCAAACTCATGTGACAACTTTGGTAAAAGGGACGTTTGGTTATTTGGATCCTGAGTATTTCCAGTCGAGCCAATTCACAGAGAAAAGCGATGTTTACAGCTTTGGAGTTGTTCACGTTGAGCTTTTAACCGGGCAAAGGGCTATATCTATGAATAGAATAGAAGAGGCGACACGGTTTCTTATATCCATGGAAAGGGATTGCCTTAATGAAATCTTGGATGATCACGTTTTTGGGGAAGGTAAAAAGGAAGAGGTTGTTGCAGTTGCTAGATTGGCTCAAAGATGCTTGAATTTGCAGGGGAAAATGAGGCCAACTATGAAGGAAGTGGCAACTGAATTGGAAAGTGTTAGAATTTCTCAAATGCCAGCAGCTTCGAGTGTTGGAGATCATGGAGCTGACGAAGCTAGTTTTGATGGATCCAAGATGGTAACGATTTCGGATTTTGAATATTCGCGGACAAATAGTGGGAAATGTTAAATAGAACGAAAGACTCTGTAAAAAATTATATAATTCATAATATGTGTTTTCTTAAAGTGAATACAGAAAAGCTTAATCTATCCGTCTAAAGTGCTTTGAAAAGAATAAAATAAATTGAAACTTCAAACTTGTAATTTCAGCAGATTGACTGAGAAGGAAGAATAATTACCGACAACCCGAGGTTTTATAACTCCAAGGAAGCTGGTAATTTCTGCATTTGAATCAAACCCCAAAATAGTTAGTAATTATCCCTCAAATATCAAAATTAACATAATAAAAGTCTACAGTTGACCTGATATTCAACATGAAGACTTCTCAGCCGACGACCCCAGCAGGACGAAGTAGTCAATACTATGCTCCCACAATAATGGAACCATGAAAACCAATCATTTGAGATTTTTTTGCTATCTTACTCGTACTTCTGTGCTTCACATTCAAGTCTTCAACATGATTCTATATGTTTCTTTCCTCCATTTTTTCTGCTCGATTCTGCCACTAGCCTTCTCCTTACCCAAATCCGCATGCCCGGCCAGTTGTGGAAACTTGACAATCCCATTTCCTTTCGGAATCGGGTCAGATTGCTCAATCGACCGAGATTTTGACATTCGTTGCAATACTTCCACAAACCCTCCGAAAGCCTATCTCTCCTCTATTAATTTGGAGATCGTTGAATTCAGCGAGAGCGAGTCCCAAATTCGGGTCAAGTACCCGAAATTTGCCTTGACATGCTACAATTCGTCGGACAGTGCGACGGAGCGGTTTGATTTCAAGATTAACTTGACGGAAACTCCGTACACCTTGTCGGATGACAACTGGCTCACCGCCTTTGGCTGCGACGATTTCGTGACGGTCTTCGGAAATTCAGAGAAAAGTTTCGGATTCGGCGGTGGATGCTTATCTATTTGCTCAGACAGAATTGATCGCATTTACGGAGTATGCGGGCAAGCTGGTACCGGGTCTTCCAATGGCTGTTGCCAGAGCCCCATACTCGCCGGTATTACTCTCTGCTTCTGCATATAATTGGTTGTAATATTAATATTCAAGTTGTAATTACTTTTAAAAAAAAAAAAAAGATTCAAGTTGTAATTAATTAGGATATTTTATATCATTTTTAGTACTTTTAAAATTTATTGTATCAAATTGAGACGATTTCAAATTTCACAAAAATTTAACAGTTGTATGCTGCCTTTAAATCTCAACCATTAAATATGCAAATATACTAGATTTATACAATTGAAACTTATGGCATCGAATTTTGAGAAAAGTCAAAAGTTTGGTAGAAAAATTGAAACTAAATTAAGGGGAGAATTTTATTTTTCGTTCCTGAACTATTGGTTATTTTCAGATTTTATCTCTACAAGTCCAAAACTATCACATTATATCCATGTGTTTTCAAAATTTATCAATTTTTATCCTTCCGTTAGTCAACTTGTTAGTTGACTCACGAAAGTTGGTCTGACGTCTATTTCTCCTGCCCCCAGCCTTTACTCTTGACATAAAATCCTAAATTCACGCCCCAACCCTAAATTAAAAGAGGGATATCCATTATTTTCACAAAATATACGAAAATGAGCTCAAGGGCCAATCTTTTGAAAGTTTAGATCAGCCTTGTGAGATCTCACCTTCTGCAGGAACATGATTCTTGGTCTAAATCCACATTAAGCTGATCTAAAGGAGTTTGGATTTGAAAGTATCAATCATCAGATATCACAGATGCATGCATTCATGAGCTAGTTGATATGTCTTATCTAAAATTCCTCTGATTTAAGGGGGTACTTTGTGGCCTTTTGAGTCCATTTTCGTGTATTTTGTGAAAATAATGGATACCCCTATTTCAATTTTAAGACTGGGGCGTGAATTTATGATTTTAAAATCAAGAGGCAAGGTTGGGGGCGGGAGAAATGGACTCAGACCAACTTACATCAGTCAACTAACAAGTTGACTAACAGAAGGACAAAGATTGATAAATTTTAAAAACGCAGGGATACAATATAATAGTTTTAGACTTATAGGGACAAAATCTGAAAATAACTAATAGTTCAGGAACAGAAAATGAAATTCTCCCTAAATTAAATTATTTCTACACATAAGGTACAAAATCTTGATTTTGCCACCAATACGAAATTTGAATTTTGTAAAATAATAAAGAATCCATACACTTTCCCTCCCTATAAAAGAATTTTGAAAAATAATAAAGTTAATTTTAGAATTAATATTGTATCATAACTATATTTTAATTCCATTTTGATATCATACATTTTCTCAATTTATATATCGTAATAACATTATATTTGTATCAATTTACATACAACAAGGTACGAGTCTCCTAACCGCTTATTTATCGGACTCGCACCGAAATTGGCGAGAGAACAAGCTTTTCCCTTGCAGCTATGCCTTTGTTGGGGAGAAGCAGAAGGATGATTGGCTCGGGTCCGGGTACCGTACGCAGGACCTTCAAAATTCAACTGCTCTCGTAAAAGGTAATCCGACTGTAATGAGAATGCCATTGGTGCTGGATTGGAGGATAGGGAATAATCGCTGTGCCATAGCAAGGAATACTACTGATTTTGCATGTCGGGCGAATAACAGTGATTGCAATGAAGCTTGGCATACTAGAGGATACGTCTGCCGCTGCCGAAGTGGATACCAAGGCAATCCTTATCTCAACAATGGATGCCAAGGTAGTTTTGACATATTTGCAAAAATAGTTCCCTAACTTTATTATTTTAATTAGTTAGTTTCTAAGCTATAAAATATTCAAAAAATGGGAAAATTTCCCAATTTAAGTACAATATAGATTTTGATATGGCTTCTTTTATTGTTTGTGAGGCAGATATCGATGAATGTCGGAGTGAAAGTAATCCTTGTGCGTCGGCGTCGACTTGCTTAAATATTCCCGGAGGTTATCTATGTACATGTCCGAAAGGGTATAACGGTGACGGCAGAAGAGACGGTTTTGGTTGCCGATGGTCGCCCTCCAAACTGATCATCACCGCAATTGGTAATTACTTCCAATTCATTTGGATTCTTGTTTTCTAATTGATTTTTTCAGTTCATTCAATTTACTTCAGACACCCCTAAGTTTGAAATTGGAAATTACAGAGACACCCCCTCGACTATGGCTCTATCTAACACTTAGGTCCTGCCGTTAGTCATTTTCTTATTTCCATGTAGATTCTAACGTCCTATTAACTCGACAAAAACTTACTTACTTCGCTCATTTCATGTATAGCAAACACTATAACAAAAATGTTATGGATAATTTAGTCATTTCACAACTTTTCGTTAAGTTTTTAAGGTTTTCGTTATGGTTAGAGGATCTATTTCTAATTTCCAATAGTATAGGGGATCTAGCTGTATTTACCCCTAAGTCGAGGGGGTGTAAGTGTAATTATCCCTTAATATTTCACGCTCAGGTGTTGGCGTTGGAATCGGATCACTACTACTACTCTTAATGTGCTACTGGCTGCATAAGGTACTAAAGAGAAGAGCAAACAAGAAGAAAAAAGAGAAATTCTTCAAACGAAATGGCGGCCTTTTATTGGAGCAACAAACAAACGAAGGCACAATCGGAAAAACCAAACTTTTCCCTGCAAAAGAGTTGGAGAAAGCCACTGATAACTTCAATGAGAACCGAATACTAGGACAAGGAGGTCAAGGCACGGTTTACAAGGGAATGTTATCAAACGGCCAGATCGTCGCAATCAAGAAATCCAAACTGGTCGATGAAGATCAACTGGAGCAATTCATAAATGAGGTGGCAATTTTATCACAGATCAATCACAGGAATGTGGTGAAACTATTAGGTTGTTGTTTGGAGACCGAAGTTCCTCTACTTGTTTATGAATTCGTCCCTAATGGAACCCTTTCCGATCTTATCCATGATCCAAGTAGCGAATTCCAAGTGTCTTGGAACATGAGGCTGAAAATCGCAGCTGATATTGCAGGTGCATTGGCCTATCTGCACTCTGCAACTTCTCTTCCTATATATCATAGAGATATCAAAACGAGTAACATTCTTCTAGATGAAAAGTATGTTGTCAAAGTATCTGATTTTGGGACTTCAAAATCGGTTACAATTGATCAAACTCATGTGACAACCTTGGTAAAAGGGACGTTTGGTTATTTGGATCCTGAGTATTTCCAGTCGAGCCAATTTACAGAGAAAAGTGATGTTTACAGCTTTGGAGTTGTTCTGATTGAGCTTTTAACAGGGAAACGGGCAATATCGAGGAATAAAACGGAAGGTTTGGCTACACGGTTTCTTATATCCATGGAAAAGAATTGTCTTGATAAAATCTTGGACGATCAAGTTTTGGGCGAAGGTAGAAAGTTCGAGGTGGTTGCGGTTGCTATATTGGCTCAAAGGTGCTTGAATTTGCAGGGGAAAATGAGGCCAACTATGAAGGAAGTGGCAACTGAATTGGAGAGTGTTAGGATGTCTCAAATGCCTGCAGCTTTGAGCGTTGGAGATGGAGTTCAAGAAGTTAGGGCAAATGAAGCAAAGATGATGATGCTTCCGGATTCTGATTATTCATGGACAACTAGTGGGAAAAGCGCTGCCTCGTCGTCAACAGATTGCCACCCATTGATGTTTGCGACAGTATGAAACTTAAATAAGGATCCTAATCCAAGAAGTTAGAGATAAGACTTAAGATGGTCTCAGACTCTCAATCAACCATTCTGATTAAAATTCGATAAACGTTGATTGATGGTATGTATATTTTGGTGTGTTTCTGAAGTTATATGTTATGTATGTTTTTTTTTTAGGCGGAATGTTGAAATGTTGGAATAACTAGTTTGGTCTTAAAACAAAAGAGTATCTATATGAAATATATTTCGATATAAAATTGAGGGAGTGAGGGACGCAATAGCTCTTTTCAATAAGGATCAATTACATAAAACCCCTAAGGTTTGCGTTTTTTACAATTTCACTATGGGAACCTTGCAACCATACACTTGTCTAATCTATTATAAGAAATACTGTAGTTTTGAATTTATTTGTTGAAGGAAATCTGAAAAATATCTCTATAATATACAATATATAGGATAGGGAAGTTGCAGCAGACTACAAACAGGCCAATGCAATTAATTAATCTTCAAACACACCTTACAAGCTATTCTAGAGGATTATTCAATCATTTGTTGCAACCATGAACTTCGTACCTACAAGACCCACTCTTTTGTTTTAAGGTGATACGAACTGTTGCCAACATTTCTAACTTCTCACCACAATAAACCGAAACAACATTTACCCCAAAGAAACTCATTGCAATATACGGTCAATCTATAAGATCGCATCCTGCTCTACAAGTCACATCGTTTCAAACATCAGAGGAAGAGAATCCGATGATGATGAGGCAATACTCTTCCCACTAGTTGTCCACGAATATTCAAAATCCGAAAGCATCATCATCTTGGATTCATCAAACTTAGCTTCTTGGAGTACTTCTTGTTCTCCAACACTCAAATCTCCAGGCATTTGAGACATCCTAACACTCTCCAATCCAGTGGCCACTTCCTTCATAGTTGGTCTCATTTTTCCTTCCAAATTCAAGCACCTTTACGCCAATCTAGCAAATGCAACCACCTCTTCCTTTTTACCGTGCTCCAAAACTTGATCATCCAAGATTTCATCAAGACAATCCCTTTCAATGGATGTAAGAAATCGTGTAGCCAAACTTTTTTCTTCTTCTGCTTTATTCCTAGAAATTGCCCTTTGCCCTGTTAAAAGCTCAACGAGAACAACTCCAAAACTGTAAACATCGCTTTTCTCTGTATATTGGCTAGACTGGAAGTACTCAGGATCCAAGTAACCAAACGTGCCTTTTACCAAGGTTGTCACATGAGTTTGATCAACTGTAACCGATTTTGAAGTCCCAAAATCGGACACTTTGACAACATACTTTTCATCTAGAAGAATGTTACTCGTCTTGATATCTCTGTGATATATCGGAAGAGAAGATGCAGAGTGCAGATAAGCCAAAGCACCCGCAATATCAGATGCAATTTTCAGCCATGTTCCAAGAAACTTCGAACTCACTACTTGGATCATGTATAAGATCGAAAAGGGTCCCGTTAGGGACGAATTCATAAACAAGTAGTACTTCGGTTTCCAGACAACACCCAAAAAGTTTCACCACATTCCTATGATTGATTTGTGATAAATCGCTACCTCGTTTATGAATTGCTCAACCTGATCTTCATCAACCTGTTTGGATTTTTTGATGGCGACAATCTGACCGTTGGATAACATGCCCTTGTATACCGTGCCTTGTCCTCCTTGGCCGAGTATACGGCTCTCATTGAAGTTATCAGTGGCTTTCTCCAGCTCTTTCGCTGGGAATTGTTCTGTTTTTCCAATTGTGCCTTCGTTATGCTGTAATAGAAGACCTCCGTTTCGCTTGAAGAATTTTGCTTGTTGCTTATTATATGCTCTTTGCTTAAATATCTTATGCAACCAAAAGCATATTGAGAGGAGTAGAAACAATCCGATTCCAGCGCCTAAACCTGAGTCCATATTACGGAGTTATTTAGAATATATGTATCATCTAAATTCTTACCTTAAATTCAAATGTTGTAATCCAAACACAACCTTAGAGATCTTGAAATGAAGAATTGTGGTAAAAATTGAGAACATTTGAATATAGAATGTATTATAAGCACTAAAAGTTGTTAAAATTTGTATGGATATATATTACATTCTGTCTTTCTAAGTAAAATCAATCATTCACAACACACAGAAACTACTGCTGTATTGCATAAAGTGGAAACTTCAAAGCACTTAAACTTAACAAACTAAAGCAACTAAGAAAACATAACATGATAATTAGGTCGAGAATTGAAAGTTTACCTATCGAGACATTTATCATTTTGGACGATGATCGGCGGCAACCAGAACCATATCTTCTGCCATCGCCGTAATAACCTTTCGGACAGACACAATTATAACTCCCGAGAGTATTTACGCATGACATGGACGAGCACTGATGAGTAGTTTCACTCAAACATTCGTCGATGTCTGCCCCAGAAAAAATAAAGAAGCCAAGTTAAATAAATGTTGTAATGTTTGATCTTTATTCATTGCATTAATATTGGTAAGAAATGCGGAGTCTGGACAAATTTTGGCATTTCCCCCCCTCGAGCTTGAGATGGAGCACGAATTAAACAAATCAAGCTCGATGAGCCAAGAATAATAGAGCTCCAGTTCAACTCGAGTCAATATTATTTGGCATGATTCTCAATACCAGTCCAATGAAATGGCTTCAATTTTTATTTTTCTTAAAGATGGTCTCAAACCACAAATTCCGCTAAACTTTTAGTTTTTAATGGAACTTGTGGTTTGGAACTATCTTGTAAGTTCTAAATAGGATATTTTATGAGAGGAAATCAACATTAATATTTTCTTTTATTTTTAGTTGCAGTGCATCTTGTGAGTCAGGTGAATACTGGTACCTCTACTATTACACTACCCAATACACTTGGTTGTGTATTGATGATTTTTTATTTTACTAAATCAGCATTCATTCATGCGTAAAATCAAACTGCAAACCATGTAATTTGGTGGTACAAAACAAATTTGATATAGCAATAAAACCGAAAATCTCATACTTCTCTACGCATTTCAAAAAAAAAACTGAAAGCTTCTTGAGTAAATGTCAGTATATATGTGCACACCTTGATAATCATGATCAATTCGCTTAGTTGATTGTCTACGTATTTACATGTAATTTTTTAAAAGAAAATAAATTTAAAAATGAATTATTAAGCGCACGTGGACACCAACTAAGAAATTTCACCCCCAAATTTTTGAAAAAAAAAAAATTCCCTAATTTTAAATGTCAATTGGCAATTTTCGGTCAATTTCAAAAACTCCAGTGGAGAAAGGACTAAAATTGCATAATTTTTTAAATTACAAGACTTAATTGAGAAATTGAAAAAAAAAAAAAAAAAACAGGACTAAATTGCTACTTCGCAATAGTTTTACCGGACCAAAAATGCATTTAGGAGCAATGAAACCGAAAATCTTAAGACTTCTGTGGGCATTTCAAGAAAATCTTAAAGCTTTGTGTGCGTTCGTAAATGTACATACCTAGACAACCAGCGTATAGATAAGGATTTCCCCTGTGACCATCCTGGCAAGCACACCGTACCCTTTACCAGTATTGCTGGGTTCGTAGCACTCTGAATTTAGACTTTTACAAGCATAGGTCGATAAGTTCATCTTCGCCTCCGAGCAATTATTTCCGTACCCAATGACCCAATTTGCCACGATAGGAAGTTGAGTAACATTTCTCAAGTCGTTAAAGCTTTCCGAAGAGAAGTTGAATGCAGTTTCCTCAGCAAGAAAAGCATAGCCGAAACTGTTAAAAGTCCCAAACACTTCTATAATTGCTGAAACTCGTTAAGTTAAACTCCAGTCCCCAAACATCATCAGGAATAGAAGTCACCTGCTGGCAGCAGCCTAAGCCCCTGCAGGATCCTTGTACCAAGTCTTTCTTTGCCCGACACGTGGCAACGCAACCAGTTCTGTAAGATTCCAGGTTACTAGAAACCATGCCTAATGTGTCGCAGCCCACAACACTCAACTTATTTGCAGTATTATTGAATGTGAAGCCCACGGGTTGCCTCAGCATACTCGAAGTCGAACTCGAAATTATGGCGCCATCACGACCATAACAAACCCTTGATATGTTCCCCAAGAATTTGATCTGCCCATCAAGGGATATATCTGTGATTTCTAATGAGGTACTGTTCCGCCAAAACAGCTTGGGGGGATTGGAAGTCTGCTTGCAAGTCACCCAGAAAGTACGACCTGCACGGTAACAATCTGGTGTGGTGCCAAAAGGAAATGGGATGCTTATGTTGCCACAACGATCAACGCAGTTGGGCTTTGCTATAGGGAAATTATTATGTTGAGATTGTGTTGGCGTACTTGAGCTGCAGCCTGAAAACATAGTTATCAGCAGCAGCAGCAGAAGAAGAAGAATTATTTCTATGTTTACTGATGGAGTTTGAAGCACATGATCATGAAGCCCCATAAGTGTTTGTTCTAAGTTCTGGGAAAATTGTTTAACATTAATTAGAATGCGCGCAGAGATTTAAGTTTTTACACAAACAGATGGATATTATATATATGGTGTACGTACTGCATGTCTTGTCACATTGAATGCTGAAATTACACGTTGAATTTCTAAGAGTAGATTCATAATAATTCACAAAGTGGTATTGAGTTGACGTTTGTTATGAGTTGTGACCTTTACTTAAATCATTTTGTTTTAAATTGTCGACTTAGGGGTCCTGTCCTCATTTGATATATTATGGTTGAACATATTCCAGCCGGACATATTGCTGTTAAGTATATATTTACAAAAGTTAATTATAAAAAGGAAAATTTGCATTCCACAATTTGGTATAATTATAAATTAATTACACGTACTTATTTCAGAAAATACAAAAAATCTCAAGGTTTTATTATATAATATTCATATAAAGTTGGACAAATTTTGTGGAATTTGGGGGAATCCATCAATTTCGATGAGGCTTTAAACCGCTTCGATTTTTAAAATTAATAGACGATGTGATGTTGATGGTGTGAATATAGCCAGAATTAATTAGTCTAATATTTTACGTAGATAATAAAACCTAATTAAAGAGGTTTTTTAATAAACTAGTAAAGAGCACGCGTTTTGCGCGTGTAGAATAATTATTTACATTTACGTTTTGAAAGTACTATTTTTGCAAATATATTTATAAAATTTATGACATGGAAGAAAAGATAAATAATTTTTGTGTAAGAACAATTTATCTTCTTTAAATATAATTAGTATATCTTTTAATTTAATTGTTAGTTCATTTTACATTTTGATTGTGGTTCTAGCTAAATAAATAAATTTTTATACATTTACTTCTCTTAGTTATTTTTAATTCATTAATTGAATATTTTTATTATTTAACAATGACTCAGAACATGTAATTTTTATTTAACTTTAAAATTTAGTGATATATAATATTTTAAATATTCGAAAAAAGTATCTAAATATTTATATATTTTGAAATTCATTTTATCAGAATAGACAAAATAATTTCAAAGTGTTAGTATCCGAAAGGTCACAAAATAATTTATTTTTAATTATCTATTCTATTTAAGTTATTTATTCGGATACATTTCACTATTTTATTGAATAATATAATGTATACTATAATTCAAAAATATTTATAGTATTTACAAATAAGAATTAATACTAAAGTAAATCTGAAATTGTTATATATTAAATAGGAAAACCAATTTAAGGTCAAACAGAGAACTGTTAGTTGCTTTGAATGGAAACTTCGGTAAGCAAGCAGTGGCATACACATTAAATTTACAAACTAGCACTCAATGAATCTTCATTACTTTAAAAATACCTTAGTGGTAGTCTTTATTTATATCAACTTATTTATTTATTTTTCATAGTGTATTTTTATCTTTTAACAGTGGATGATTGGAAAAGAAAAAAATAGTGGAAACAATTTTAAATGTAATTTACCATTTATTACTTTAAAGTTTCGCTAGATTTTTCCAAATTATTTTAAATAATAATTTCAATGTTATTATTACTTTGTTTTTCTTGGTGAAACAACTTATTAGAAAAATAAAGATAAATATAGGTTTTAATTAAGTAGGATTCTCGTATAAATCTTTTAAAGTGAATCCTATTTCTATTATTATTAAATTAAGAATAGGTGAAGATCACTTAATTATATAGCCTAATAATTTTTTTTTCCATAACAATGGTGCATTTTTGGAAAACAAATTGTCAATTCCAATACCTTATATATACCTTCAATATATGATATATATCGACAACAATTTTTTTGTTACGCATGACAGAATTTTTCTTAGTTTATTAACGAAATAAAGTTTTTTTATTATAGGTATCATAAGTTTAATAAATATATTATTAATAATAATAAAATGTATACATCATAATTTTTTTAAAATAATTAAATATGATCATTCTATCCAACTGTAATTTTACTACGTAATTAATTAGATTATATTTTATTTTGCATTTGAGTGCAAATATTATATTCAATCTACTTCTTTTAAACTATGATGAACATTTATGATAGAAACGTTTTTAATTGCGTGTTTTAATTGATAAAAGAAAACAATTAAATTGTAATCGATTACTCATACCAAAGGTTGTGTACATGTAACTCTATGATTAGAATTATAGGTTTTAATTAAGTATGACTCAAATAAATATTATAAAGTGAATCCTATTCCTATTAAATTACTTAAATATAGAATCCTAGTGTTATTAAATAAGTTTATTGTATATATAATTCTACCAAAATTACATATTTACCCTTTTACTAAAGATTAGTTAATAAATTACGAAAGGCTATTTTGGACAATTAATAAGTTTTAAGAAACTCAAAAGCTAACTCGTACTTGTATAATATATATAGATATAGATACAGATTTTTAAATAATAAAAACTAATTGTAATCACACAATAGGTCTTCTATTGACTAGTCTGCAATCTTGACTATTTCCAAGCAAGTTGAAGAATGGTTTTTGCGGTTCAGTTCGGTTTCGGATATAGCACAGGATTTGGTGAAAATTCAACAGTTGACTTGATATTCAACAAGAAGACTCTCGGTCCGAAGACCCCAAGTCCCAACTCCCAATAAATTGTAGCTATGAAAGCCGGACATGATATGATATGAATTTTTTTTGACATTTTATACTAGAGAAGTGTCCGATATGGGTATCGAATACGACACAACATAGTAAGATAAAAGTTTTAGAAGTGTCCGTGCATCGTATGATTGTAGTAATCAATGCTGGGAAAATTCTAAGATATTAATTTCATATTTTCATCCAAAGACTCCACAACACGTTGTACTAATCAACAGGTTGAAGTCCCAAATCAGACACGTACTTTTCATGTAGAAGATGCATGCCGTCGATTTTATATCTCAATAATAGGGAAAAATATAAAATTTGGACATTAAGCACTTGATATCTTGGAATAATAAGTACTTGTCCAGTAATAATTTGACCCACTAACTTAATATTTATGGTATTTTCCGCCACAATTCAAATTCTCTCCTATTTAGTAACCTAAATGAGTATGTAATTTCTAATTGTCTTGTCACATTGTTTTCAGGTGTCATTTGCTACTGAACAAGTTACTGTCCCAAAATATCAATATAACTATAATGACTTATATTCATTTTACCTCCCAGCGAAATTTGGGATTATCACATTACGCCTTGATAAATAAATCATTGTAATTTACCTCTTTGTTATATTTAAAACACTTGAATATGAAGTCAAAACTTTGTAGCTATTCAGGTCAGATTGAATGTATAATATTAATATATAAACAGTAATTTTATTAATCTGGAAAGCAAAATTACATGTAAATTAAAATCCTATATAAACTTAACTGACAAAAGGGGACCAACTGCACCTTCCAGCCTCTAACGGCCCCAACTCCC
Organism: Verbena officinalis; assembly: GCA_958496215.1. Taxonomy (NCBI): domain Eukaryota; kingdom Viridiplantae; phylum Streptophyta; class Magnoliopsida; order Lamiales; family Verbenaceae; genus Verbena; species Verbena officinalis. The sequence continues at coordinate 9,484,645 of OY292385.1, forward strand.
ATCTCGTCTACCGATGTAATTTCACTAAAACGTACACTATCTCAACACTTTGCTATCATATAATTTACAACAAAATTTTCAATATTCAAAATCCAATAATCAAATCATAATAGATTAGCTGCACTTCCCTGAAGAGCTGCTCCATTGTTGTTCACAGTATTTTGCAACTCTAAAAGCCTAGTAGCTCTGATATCCAGTAATGAAGGCGGCGTAGGTTTATGAGATCCATGCAATTCGGCTAACTCGTTGAATTCTTCTTTCGTTAAACTCTTCTGCTCTGCCAGTTTATCAACTACATCATTCATAAGTGCTCGATTCTGCTCGAGAATCTGCACGGAAATGTAGCAAAAAAATGAAAAGTTCTTATTACATTGCATTAAATAATGCTACACGGTCAAGCATGGAGATAGGAATTTATACTTTAGGGGCAGAGAAAAAAATGTTAGGGAGCTTTACTCTACTACCCTGAGGTTGGATGTAATTTGAAATAAGTCCTTCTTGGTTAATAAATTACAAAAACACCCCTCAAATTTCATTATTCATGTAAATCCTTCATCGGATTTTTGGCTACGTTTACACTATGTGAAGTGTATTGTCTCCTGCATTCTATTGGTCTAAGAGGCAATGCAGTTGCCACGATTTTCATAAATTTTATATGGATAATGAAACCTTAGGGGGATTTTTGTAATTACACTAAACATCAAGGATAATGGATGTAAATTGCCCAAAAAATTAACATATGAAAAGGTACCATTTTTGAACGTTCGTAGCAAACGTGAAGGATCTTCAATGCCTCTGTATCAAGCTCCTGAAAAAATCGACAATTTAAATATAATTATGACCAAAACTTCATTTTCGAGTATTTGATAAGCTTGTTTTTCATTTTTTCTCCCAAAAGTGATTGATTGCAAGAAAGTTATAAACGGATTACATTGTTCTTATGTTCATCCCAGAATTTGTTTAAGCCGTGATACTTCTCGCGAAAGCCGGCAAGAACTAGATTCCGTGCATCTGCCCTTGCCTTTTCTGCTGCCTTTGCCCAAATGGTACTTACCTGGCAAACATCAAAGCAATAGTGTGAAACTTATAAAGATTAAATTTAATTAAGCAATATGTTTGCAGTCTTCAATTCAAACCAAGTTTTGTATATATTTATTGAAATTAAACATTTTCATTCAAATATTAGATAGTTAAGTAAAACTTGGGGCAATTTTGTTACCTGATCCTGCCCGTACCACAGTTCATCAGCTGCACGTGGTGCAAGATTGATAGTGATGTGATCGATCACAGATTGGCGGCTGCGTAAAGGATAAGAAAGTTACAGCACATGGAGGTAAGCATGGAGGATATTAGCACTACGACATATTGGAACCAAACGAAAATATATGTGTAGGGGTTTTTACATCTAGACTACCTAGGATATTTTGTATATAATCCTAAACCCAACCCCTCCGGCCTCTGAGTTTCAAAACTTATAAATTATCCTATTCGGTTAGGGTTTAGGCAAATTTTACCCTCAGCTTAAAAATTGAAGGAAAAAAAAAAAGAAAAAATGTCTAGAATTGCTTTTTTCGGAAATATCAAGATTTAATTTTTATTTATAAATTAATTTTACCCTGAATTGAATTTTTTATGTTTTCTGTTTTTGGATTTTTAATTTTTAAGTGAGGATAAAAGGGGCAGTTCAGTTATAAATTCGCCTAAACCCTACAGAATGGGATAATTTGTAACTTTTTAAACTCAGACAGGTAGGATTTATAATTTTTTTCATATACTCAGGTGCGCGAGTTGTAATTATGCAATCTCCCAGGGGTGTTACATTTCACAAAAAGCATGATAAGAGAAGCATACACTTGCCAACAGGTAGTGTAAAAGGCATACCTGTACATTGCTTTCTGAAACTTTATGTAATCTTTAAGTCTCACTTGTGTATAACCTAATTCTTTTCCAGCTCGCGGAGCAATCGTAATCTGCAACAAGACAGACGGCCGAATTTCTTCACATATGTGAGTCAAAGATATCCTTCTACTTTTTTCACGTTTTTTTCAAATATTGAGGCATGTGAAATTAAAATAAAGAACATACATATTCAATTGATTCAGTGTCAGGGAGATTGATAGAAACTACAGCCAATGCCGCTTGATTCATTGCCATTTGCCTCCACGTCTCAGGGCTTCTGTCTTTCTTTTCTAGCAATCCGTGTTCTTCTATATCTACAGCTTGTATCAAGTCTTGCGTCGTAATCTGTAAAATATCAACCCTTTGCAGTTACATAAAGTATAATATAAGTTTTAATTACCGAATGTGCACATGCTTCTATAGTCTTATAGATCTTACATTTTCCCACCGATTATATTGAAGGGTTGCTTTTGTAATTATGGCATTTCTCAGGTTAGACATAATTTGCACTAAACTAAATTAAGGGCAAATTACATTTAAGAACCCTGAAGTTAGGTGAAATCACAAATCAATCCCTCTAATTTGGAAATTTACCCTATAATCCCTGAAATTTTCAACAAATGTATAAATCTTCCCACAATAACCCTACTTAGAGTGTCAACTGGCGGTATTTTAGGAAGATTTACACATTTATCGAAATATTAAGGATTATACAATTTCTCAAACTAGAGGGAACAATTTGTAATTTCACCGAACTTTAGATGTAAATCACCCTTAAATTAATTTTTCCCTGTAGTTAACCATCCCTTATCCAAAAAAGTCCAAAATCCATTTGATAAATAGTTGAAATCGAAATTCAATTTTCATTAAATAAAAACTAATTCAATTTGGAAAAGTGAATACCTCTTTTTTTCCATCACGAATCATATAGATAGCTGCAACCTCTAAAACGTTGGCCAACTCAGCACCAACCATTCCAGCAGTTACACCAGCAACAGCCTCAAAGTCCACATCTGGAGCCATCGGCTTTTTCCTAGCATGCACCTAAAAAAGTAAACCAAAAAATTAAATATTCCCTCAAATATAAAATAAAAAGAAAAAATCAAACTGAGAAACAAATTATACCTTGAGAATTTCCTCCCGACCTATCATCCCAGGCTTGGGAATATGTATTTTACGGTCAAACCTTCCAGGTCTTATAAGTGCTGGATCCAAAATGTCGGGCCTATTTGTTGAAGCAATGGTAATGACTTCACCTCTGCCTTCAAATCCGTCCAGGCAAACGAGGAGCTGAGATAATATGTATGTTATTATTTGAGAAACTAAAATTAATGTTCGGGTCAATGACATCTATACCCCTTACGAGATTGCAATATTACAGTTTGCAGTTGGTACTCACATGTCTGGAAAAAAATACAAACGACTCCCTAACATATTTTTAAAATTACACAAACAACCCCAAAGAGTTTGGAAACTTACACATGTACACTCTAATATGGGGCAAATTGCAATTACGACAGGAAAAACAACCAAAACGGCAAAGTTACAGGACTATTTTTGCTTTATTGCCTAATTTTAACATTCCTAGGGAGTGTTTTGTAGTTTTTGAAAATCTAAAACTAATGTTATATGCTTAAGAGACCTGATTTAGAGTAGCATCGCGTTCTTGTCCGCCAGAGCCCTTAAGTAAACCACGTTTTCTTCCAACAGCATCCAGCTCATCAATGAAAACAACAGCTGGAGCCTGAGTAATATTTTAACAAGAATTCACATCAAAAGATTCAAATTTCTATTATAACAGACATAAATAATTAGAGAAGGCGTTTTAAAGAAAATCTCACATTTTCTCGAGCTTCTTGATAGAGTGCACGAACACGAGAAGCACCAACACCAACATACATTTCAACAAACTGAGAGGCAGAAATGGAGAAGAAGTTTACACCTGCCTCTCCAGCTACAGCTTTTGCCAATAATGTCTTCCCCACACCAGGGGGCCCACAAAGAAGTATACCGCCTGAAGTATTTAAGAGATATAAGAGCCAATTAGTCCCTGATCATAAGTTTTAGTTGTAAGCTCCTCTAAACTGCTTATAAGCTGTCTAGGAGCTCATAAGCACCCAGGAAGTGTTCGCCAAATTATTTATAAAAAGAGCTTATAAGATGTTAGGAGTTTATAAGCTCCTTTCAAATAAGTTGGGGGATACCAACTTATTTTCAAGATCTCAACACATCCGTACTTTATCACCATGCTAATTACACATTGGCATTACTAACATTTTATAAGCTCATAACTTATTTTTTATCAAACACTTTGAGACCTTATTAAAAATAAGATCTAGCAGTCTTATAAGCTCCAAAAACATCTAACAATGCTTATAACCACTTTATAATAAGCTTAGGCAAACATCTTTTAAACTGATCCTAACCTCTAAAAACCATTTCCAAACTCAGGGAGCATATCACAACTATTGAACAACTAAAGCATATCACTCATAGCTTAAGAGTCAAGAAAAGCCAATGATAAAATACAAACATAAGTAAAACATTTCTCAAGTGCAATAAACGGTTATACCCGGTATTTTAACTCCACGCCTTCGGTAAACATCCCCATGAGTAAAAAACTTGACAATCTCCTCGAGCTCAACCCTGATTTTCCCCAATCCTGCAACATCTGTAAACTTAACATCAGCATCTGGATCTAAATATTTCGGAAGCTTCCTATCGCGAGCTCGTTTCACACGAGCACCACTTTTCATAAATTGTTGAGCCATTTTCATATAAGGATCATCTCCTCCATCTCCAAATCCTTCCAATTCATCTCCTTCTTCAAGCCCAGCCATTTCTCGCTCTAAAGCCCTAATCCGGAGCCTCTCGTCAGCATCGGCCTCTTCTATCTTCAACCTATCATCATAATCCTTCCTATTTTTCTTGTAACTAACAATAACCACTCTATAAAATAAGTAAAAGAAGATAATTCCTAAAAATGTGGTGAAGCTTTCATCGTTAGCCAATGATTTCCACATCATATGCATATCGTCTCCCCTCCTATTTGCGGCAATCATGGCTTCGTCCTCATACATTCTCTTGATTTCCTCTCTTCTTGCCTTCTCCTCCATCATTTTCTTCATTCTTGCGTTTTTCTTCATTGTTTCTCTGTCTTTCCTCAGCTTAGCCAGCTCCTCCATATTCTTACGCTTGAGCTCCTCTCTCACTCGCTTCAACTCCAGTGCCCTCAAAGACTGAGGTGGCTTCGGCTTCCGCTTCAGCTTTGGTAAAGTAAGCTTAATATCAGGCATCAAAGATGGAATGTCTAATAAAAAGGTGAGATAAGGTATCGGGATTTCGGTTTCAGGGTCTTTCAAAGGTGGGGTATATGCATTTATACAAAGCCCATTCATCTGCAACTCATCCCATTCTTTCCAGAATTTGGGATCGTCCCCTAATGCAGGCAAAACTATTCTAACAACCTTGTTATCCTCCAAAACAGCCAAAACCACCTCGGACCGACGCTTTAATCCGTCGATGGAAGGCTTAATCACATGCTTGAGCTTATTTTCCCTTCTCAAATCCAAGAGTTCGGTGTACATAAGCCTGTCGGATACCAGAGGAAGCCCTTGTGAACCTTGCGCCCATTTTGCCCATTCTTCAGGGGTTAAAGCTTCTGCTTTTTTCGCAGAGCGCTTCTTTTCAGAGAGTTTGGGTGCGGCTGAAGAGGGTTTGGCGAGTGAAGCTGAGATTACGGTTAGTGTAACTGTGGATTGGAGTAAACATAAGGATGCTCGCTTGAATCTTAATCTTTTTTCATCTTCTCCGTTTTCATGGCGATTTTGTGAGTGGTTTTTAGCGAGGTTGCATGAAATTGGGAATAGGGTTTTGGGTTTTTGGATGGTGCGACGGTGGGTAAACAGAGGGAATGAGGGCAGGAATCCACATTTGAAAATACAATTACAGGCCATGAAATTCGTTCCACTCGCAAAGGGAAAAAAGGAAAATGTAAAGAGAATTCAAGTCATGTTAGAGAGCCGATTTTTTGATAAGGATGAAGAATACGGCAAAATTAAGTAGAATATCTTATTTATTCGAATTAGGAGATTGCGGATAAGAGTTAACCTCCGGCGCCAGCGGTGGTTGGCGCAGAGAGTTCTGGTTTATCGGCGGAGAAAGCCACCAAAGAGGAACCCATTTATGGTGGGCTCTTAATGGGTTCTCTCTTATTGGCCTGTGGCCTAAGTAATAAAGCCCATTGTGTTTTATTCGAATTCTTTTTTATATATTTAAAATTTAATATTTTTATGAAATTCCATATTTTATAATGTGAAAAATACCTTGTGTATCTGATCCTATTTAGGTCTTTGATTTTACAATTGTCATAATTTATAGTGTTAAACATGTTTTTCACCCTCAACTTTGGGTATTTTCATATTTTGGTGCCCAAATTTCAAAATCTGAAGAATTAGTACATAAATTTTATTTTTTTTATAAGTTGGTGCCTAATATAATTTTTTAGTGGAATCAAATGAAATATCTTGCCGTATTACAAAATATGTGATTTGCACATATATATTAAGAAAGATACAGCTAACAGTCTTTCTTGCTCTAATTAAGAAAATCCTCCTAATAATTCAGTAAGAATGACGTAAACTATATTTTTTTTTTGGGTAAAATATGCAAAAACAATAGATCATATATTTATATAGGAGGGAGATTTCTTAATCAGAGTAAAACATACTGATTTGCCCTTTTTAATATATATGTGCAACTCACATGTTTTGTAATACAACGGAATATTTCCGTTGATTCTACCAGAAATTATATTAAGCACAAAATACCTAAATTTTAAAGTTCGGACACCAAAATGTAAAAGTGTTCAAAGTTCAGGGTGAAAAAATATTTAACCCTAAGTCCCTAAGTTATATTATAAATTTATGATCTATTTTGAAATTCTCGATTGAGCCATCAATCATATTTAATTAATATTTAACCAAGTTATTGTGATATTATTGGGTGGTATGATTTATAACTTTCCATTTGAAAAATAAAAAATAAAGATGTGTTATCATGTTATGCACCTAACTTTTAAGAAAATATATCATATACCATTGCAGCAACATTTACCTTATAAATTTAATATATATTAAAATATTCCAATAACCATAATCATAATCCACCTTATTACAAAAAAAAAAAAAAAAAGGAAGGAAAATCAATTACAATTTTTTAGAAAATTAATAAGCCTCAAAAGGGAGCAGAGAGGGGCTCTTTAACTCTAGACTCCTCCGGTGAGGACTCAATTGTACATTGGCAATTTCTCTCCACATTTATCTGTCCCTTAATCATCACCTCCGTGCTGCACTCTTCCACCGCCTTGTAAGGCTGAGTTGCATCTGAAACCACCACCGCCGCCGCCTCTTTGATCTCCACAAACGGCTTCATCAGTCCCTGCATAGGAGGCAGTTACTAATAGGGTTAATTACACTTACCACCTAGTATGCGTGTTTCCACACTTAGCTACCTAATTATGCTTCGTTAGTTAACCGGTTACAACCTAAACCTAACGAAGTTTTACTCTTTGGCTATCTAAATACATTTAGCGGTCGGCTGAGTGCATGGTAACACTTAATTTTGGCCAGTATAGATATATATGAAGTTTTGTTTACAATTTGTCACCTCAAGTATGAAGTTTTTAAACTTAATTTCACGTAGTTATCAAAAGTTACGACTCAGGCAACAAACCAGAGAACCGATTGAAGTGACAAACTGCAACAAGACGATCGAATGATTTAAATGATAGCTGATAAACTTATATACATTAGGTTGTACAGTGTAAAAACGCCGTATGAATTTACCTGATTGAATATACTTGTGGCTTCATCAAGTTCCTTTTTCTGAACTATGTCAACAGCAATTTCCTGCAGCAAAATTGATTGTTAGAGCACAAATTCTTTCTAGTAATTATTCTAGTTTTTCTGAAATTTCTCTTCTTTTTTCGTTAACTTGCTACGTACTCTGGCATAATTGAGTTGGCCTTCATTTAGGGTTCTTGGCTCTGTCTCAATGGAGCAGCAGAAGTTTGCCATGAATTGAATATCCAAGTGCAGATTCAAAATTTCTCATCCAATGATATATAGAAATTACAGATTTTTCAGTTGATTTTTTTAGCATCCTTGGCTGTTATTTTTGCTGATATATAAATATGGATAGCAATCTCTATTTAATTTTTTTTTTCCCAGCTGGAATTCACGGATTATTTTGACTTTTACATGGAAAAATTGAGGTGGGGAAAATTTTACATTTCGTACCTCTAAAATTTCTCGACCCACTCGTGAACTCTCTAGTCACAACTGCTTCACGAGGGCCAAATTAAAACTTCCAACTTTGTTTCAATTGGTTGGAAATGTACTTAGGTTTAAGACTTTGTCAAGAATTCAAGATTCCCATAGACCATGCATGGGTGATTAAAAAAAAAAATATTATCTTTTGTTTTTTCAAATAACTGCCGAAACATCGAGATTTATGGAGCTCTGTTTGAACTATTAACTAGTACAAGTTTTTTGAATTTTATGGAAGACATAGAAATTTATAGATAACCTACCAACAGTCAACAGAAGACCCAAGTAAGTAGAATTTGAATCTCATTATCCTAAAGAAAGAACCCTTAACCACTTGGATCAACCTTTGTTGGTAATTATAAAAGCTATACATAAATGAGGGTTAATATCATTTTTGGTACTGTAACTTTGTCCTAATTCAATTTTGGTACCAAACTAATAACTTTCTCAAATTTGTTACCATAACTTATCATTTGTATCAATTTTGGTATATAATATTTGTATTTTGTATCAATTTTGGTATATTTGGGCCTAATATTAGTAATTAGTGGTTCTTGGCCTAAGTATACTAAAAGTAATACAAATAATAAGGTATGGTATCAAAATTAAGAAAAGTAATAGTTCAATACCAAAATTGAATTATGATAAAATTAGAGTAAAAAAATGATATTAACCCTATAAGTGGGATGTACATATAAATATGCAAAAGAAATCTTACAAAATCAGCAAGTCGTTCTATATGACAAACGACATCGTTTTTGGACATTGGATACCTGGGCCTAGATAAAATAACACATGTTGACATAATGGGCCTACATACCATGAGGAAACCCAGGTTGTCGACCCATAATTTCTCAAACTGGGCCATGTACTTCCTATAAACGTTTTAAGTAACAACTAGATAATTAATTTAAATATATAGAATTAATCTTAATTATTATTCAATTGATTTAATATTTTTTTAAACAAATTAAATAAGTACAAAATAAATAGAAAAAAGAGTTACAATATTTACCTTTATTAGTTAATTTTTCATTTAATTTTATGAACAATAATTGTTGCTAAACTCATATAAAGAAATAAATTGACATGGACAAAAGGATTAATATCAACTTGTCCATGTCATTGACATTAAACATATTTCCTAAACCAGTTTACTCATTCATTTTCACATATATATATATATATATATATATATGATTTCAATTATTGAAATTACTTTTTAAGTATAAATATTAAAAGGTTAATTACATATAGACCCAACGAGAAGTTTACACAATTATAAGTAGATCCTTCTTAGTCAAAATATTACAAATACACGCATAAATGAATTTGAGAATTACTTAAAAAATCAGCACCGCCAGGGTTCTATGATTTCTAAACTCTTTAATGGTTGTAATTGTAATATTTCGAGTAAGAAATTCTAAAAATATCATTTCCTCCCGTTGAATCTATACTTAATTAACCCAATATTAAATAATTACATAATTATCAATTCAAATAAATTATTGTATTGAATATTCAATTAATTAGTTTTAAATATATAGTTAGCATATCACATCATTTTCTTTTTCTTTTCTAATTTGCTTAATTTTCATGTTAATTATAGAAAAGGTAATATTTTCTAGCTCAGCAACAGATATTTGTTTAATGTGATTGTCAGCAGCATACGTAAGAATTGAAATAAGCAACAGATACTGAATCTGCGCATTTATTTCTCAGTATCAGCATTGGAGTTTTTTCTTCTTTTTTTTTTTATATAATTAAAAAAAATAAGTCGACTTAGACATACTTCTTTTCGTTTCTTTCACACTTCATCCCTAATTCCTATGAAATATCAAAATAATCCAATTAAAAACAAATACTCCCTCAAAATACCCCCAAAATATTCATAATTCACCAATAAACCATATAAAATTAATTACCTCTAGTTACTCATCATCATACAATGATACAACTCTCAAAATATCCCAAGAAAGTAAATGAAAACTTGATCAAAAGACAATTACTCTTGAGATATGGTATTATACATTTTGGCATTTGTGGTTGCATTTCAATCGATCAATATAGATGACAGCTTACAGGATAACACTGATCACATTTTTGTGGGTTATTCTCTTCATATTGAGAAGAAGTTTTCCTTTGAGAAAATTCAAGTTCTTTCTAGGTGTTGTTGGTTTAGTGAGTTGCTGATTTTTTAGGTCAATATTGTTAATGCCTTGTGGTCTTTTCTCGCTCGTTTTAGGCATGTTCATGACATCGTTTTATTTTAATTGAATTGTTGCTTTGTTAATATATGAGGTGGGTATCTCAGTAAAAATTCTACGATGTTATCTTACCGATATCCCATTAAAAAAAGACAATTACTGGTGCAAATCTAAGAAGCACTTTTCAATTTACCCCTACAAATCCTGAATACGCGTTGATGGCACCGAAAGAAATTCAAATTCTGGGCGGCTTGCGAAAGACAATCTAACAGTGGAATGATTGCAAGTATGAGAGAGGGAGAGAGGGATTAACAATGGGTCTTATCAATTAGTGGTTAGTGAGGAGTAATTAAGGAAGAAAACGAAGAAGCAGCATGATAGCCATTGTTTGGTGCCAAATTAGGTTTGTTAAGAAAAAGTCCAGCAGCGGTATATAAATCAGATCACTCATTGCTTTTTCCTTTCTTCTTATTGAAAAGTTACACTTCACTACTTCATATTTTAATTTGATCAGACTCTGCTGTAATCTTTTAAACAGTAATTATAATTCAAGTCCAACATTTCATATGGGACCTTCCAATTATATAAGGGCTAATTAATACACCTAGTTCAAGAAAAAAAGTTGATTATTGGGCATGAAATTATAATATATTCTTGATTTTAATAATAAATGTTGGAGTAAATTACAAAAAAAAAAAAATCTGTATTTTCCAAAAATAAAGCCTATACTTGAGTTATAATAAAAAAAATTCTATATTTTATAAGAGTTGGTTACCAACATCTCACTTCCGTTCGTTGAGCGTCGAACATACTACACCAAAACCAACATAAAATATAGGAGAAATCATGGAGGGGCAATGCAAGCAGAAGAATTATTATATATGATGTGATCGAGATGATAGTTGTCAACATCTCCCACCATCCCAACATTAATCATCCTCTCATCTTCACTTCAATTCCCACATTTCACTTTTCATTAGTCATCTCAATCTTTATTTATTTATTTCTCCCCTTCTTCGTATTATTCATCATCAATATTCATGCATCATCTCAATCTATCATTATACATACATATCAGTATATCAGTATCGTCTGAAATATTTGTAAGATTCGAAGATTTCGATGATGTTTTGAAGTTTTTAGTAAACCATAAAGTTTCTATATAATTGAACCTATTTCTTAGTATATATCAGTCAATGGTAAATACTAAACCATAGGAATATATGTTTAAAAACACTCTTACCATCTAAAAGACATCATTTTTTACATTACATTAGTGTGAATATATATACTTTAAATCCAATTTTTTTACAATATTCGCCACCTATTTAATCAAAAAATTATATTGTAATAGATTATTCGTAAGGTATATAGTATAACTTATAAATAATCAATATGAATTAATTATAGATTAATAGTAATAGACTGGAATCGAGACGACGCATGCAGTCTTCTCATCATGGTGTCCGCTATCTCTATGCCTCACGCAAACCCCATCCCATACACTCTATGTTATTACCTTTATGCCATCTTCATTCCACGAATTTACACTGTTGCCATGCATTACTCTTGCCATAATTCTAGTTCTTCCATTTTCATACTTTGAATATGTAGGAATAATTCCTATCAAAAAATGTATATGTAGGAATAAATTAAAGAAAAAGGTTAGAAAGTGCAATTTATCGTGTAAAATTCATAAAAAATTCACTTTATATATGTATTCCCTCTCCTTGGCATAGGGAAGTAAGGAAAGTTGTAAATAAAATTCGATTACCGTAGAGGTTTAATTGTGAATTATTCTCTCAATTCAGTTGTTCCATATACAAGTTTAGATTTTAAATTTTAAATTTTACTTAAAAAGTCAAATAATTTGATCCGACTAGACTAACTGAACTTTGATTATTTTACCCAATCTTTAAATTAGAAGATCCAAATTATATCATATTTTATAATATTAATATTATATATCATATTATACCATTTTAAAATATATTGACGATTTGATGTATATGTAGGATGAAGATATATATAGTTAATTTATTTCAGTTTTAAATTATATTGTTACTCAATAATTCCAAATTTTAAAAAATTATTTACATCCAAACATATGACCTCTGTTTTGACCCTATGAGAGGACAATTTAGTCCTGACAGGCCCCATTCATGAAATATTCCAAATCCAGTGTCTACCTGCACTACCTCTCCAGCACAGTATCAGAGGTCACACACACACACACACACTAAAAGTGAATTAAAAGACTGAAAAGTAAATAAAAAAAACACAGTAGCAAAGCTGGAAAAAACTTGAATTAAACCAATCCAAAATAGTTCAAAAGGCTCCACCAAGCACTACTCCTTTCTCTTCCTCCTCTTCCAGTTTTTTTCTTTACCAACAACTACTTTTCCAGCACTCATTTCATCAACCCAGATCCATTTCTCCAAAGTCTACGCCAATAATCATATATATGCTATATACATGTATTTGTATGTGTACATGCATGGGGAATCTCCGTTGATTGAAGAAAGTTTTGATTTTTAGTGAAGATTCTGGGAAAAAGCTATGGGATGTTTTCTGGGCTATGCTTTTTCTGTTCGGATTCAGATTATGAAGCTCAAAGCTCCGATCTTTGAATAAATCAGTTTCTGTTTTGTTATTTTGGTTTTGTGAGTTCTTGAATCAGTTATCATGAAGGAAATTTTATGGGATTGGAGGCAGGCCTGGTGGATGGAAGATTTTTGAGAATTTCTTTTATTAAAATAAAAGAATTTAATGTTTCGATTTCAGCAAAGGTTGTCCGTTATATATCGAGATTTCTAGCTTTCCGTGATCAATCAGATTAAAAATATTCATATTCCTGCTCCTGAATCAGAAACATTCTCCGGTTGTCCGCTGAAATTCATGGGTTTATGCTTGTTGCTTTAGAATTTCTGTCTTCTGTCAAAAAAATAAGAAATCTGACAAAAGCCCACTTGCTGTGAAGTGAAAATAATTTAAAAGGGAGTTTCAAGAATTGGTGAGTTTCTAGGATTAACTGAGATTTGAAATATTTGGAGATGGCAATGTCTTGCAAGGAGAGTAGCAAGGCGGCTGCGGCAGCGGCGGCCGCCGCCGCCATGGACGGTAAGTATGTGAGGTACACGCCGGAGCAGGTTGAAGCCCTTGAGAGGCTTTATCATGAGTGTCCTAAACCGAGCTCCATTCGCCGCCAGCAACTCATTCGTGAATGTCCCATTTTATCAAATATTGAGCCTAAGCAAATCAAAGTCTGGTTCCAAAATAGAAGGTAACTTTAATTTTTCCTTTTTTTCTGATTGTACTAAAATTTGTAATGGAAGTTCTTGAATCTTTGATTTAGTTGGTTTTTCCTTGTGATTTATTTCAATTCATGTTTAAAAGTGCAGTTTTTTTTTTTGGGTAAGTTTTTAAAGATTGGATTTTTAAATTTGAAGTTGCTATTTTTTCTTGAAATTGCAGATGCAGAGAGAAGCAAAGAAAAGAGGCTTCACGACTTCAAGGTGTGAATAGGAAGCTTTCAGCCATGAATAAGCTCTTGATGGAGGAAAATGATAGGTTGCAAAAACAGGTCTCACAATTGGTGTATGAAAACAGCTACTTCCGCCAACATACTCCCAATGTAAGAAAGAATCTTCAAGATCCCGAATTCACTTTCTCCCAGATTTCAATCTTAATATTCTCAATTCTAGCCAAAATTGTTGCTTTAACTCATAATTTGGTACAGTATCTGAAAAGGGATCTCAATCAGAAAAGAACGAAAACAAATTTTCAAACTCCCTTTTCCATATATTCCAACACTTCAATTTTTAACCTTCTCAACTAAAAAAAAAATGGTTGCTTTAACCCGTAATTTTGCTTAATCTTTAGCCATCTGAAAAGGGATCTCAAGAAATTATCAAAAAAGGAAAAAAAACAACCTCGTTTTTCCATATATTCCAACATTTCAATTTTAACCTTCTTAATTCTTAAAAAAAGATTGCTTTAACCCATAATTTAGCATAATCTGTAGTTATTTCAAAAGGAATCTCAAAAAATCATAAAAAAGCAACCAAGAGAAAAATGGGAAACAAAGTTTGAAACTCCCTTTTCTAAGCATTCCAAGATATCAATTTCAACCTTCTTAACTCCTAAATTGTTACTTTAAACCATAATTTGGCATAATCTTTAGTAATTCGAAAAGGGATCTGAATAAATCATAAAAAAAGAGACGAGGGATCACTCCAAGAAATTAACAGAGTTCGTATTCTTTTTTCAGAATGCACTTTCTACAAAAGACACGAGCTGTGAATCAGTGGTGACGAGTGGTCAACACCACCACTTGACGCCTCCGCATCCGCCAAGGGATGCAAGTCCTGCAGGGTGAGTAGTCATTTTCCTGATAGAGAACAACTAAGGGTATAATTGTCTTTTTCATATTTACCTTGTGGTGCGTGTTTTTTCATGGTTTGCTTTTTTGTATTCTTTCCAGGCTTTTGTCCATTGCAGAAGAAACTTTAACAGAGTTTCTTTCAAAGGCCACTGGAACTGCTGTTGAGTGGGTCCAAATGCCTGGAATGAAGGTATGCAAATTGCAAACTTTTTCTTGAATTTTGTATTTATTGGAATATTATTTTTATTGATAAGTTAAACTATTGGAGTGTTATTTTATTCGTGTCATCATTTGTCAGTTGATTTTAATAATAGGAATGAGTTATAGAAGGAATATGTTCTGATATGCAAGCAAAGACCAAATTTCTTATGTATTTTTTCAAATATAAAAACAAAATTTCCCTCCATAAATAAAATAAGTACTTCTTAGATTTTTAAATTTAATCTTTCCAAAACAAATAATTTATAACTTCGTCCCTGTATCCATGCATGGACTTGTACACACATTTTGCACTCTTTAAAGTGTTTATAGAGTTCCAACGCATATTCTAGAATGATAACAAAATGTTTATAAGATCGAGTGAGCACAACTTACAGTTGTAGTTATATTTAGCTTGTAAGCTCTTTCATCTAATAATGAAGAAAAAGGACACTGTGAAGTTTATGTCTCGTTGATAAATATAGTTTGGGATGGTAGAAATTTGATATTAAAAAGAAAAGTTGAGGGATATTTATATTATTTTATTGTGTATTTTTTCAAGGGGGATACTAGCACTTTAACCAATTTTTTTTATAATTAATTTGGATTAGCCTGGTCCGGATTCCATTGGAATCGTAGCTATTTCTCATGGTTGCACTGGCGTGGCAGCTAGAGCTTGCGGTCTGGTTGGCCTGGAGCCTACTAGGGTAAGTTTACTATATTTTTCACCATTTTTCCTTAGTTTAAGATCAAAATTAAAGAATTTATTAAAAAATGTTTATTTCAGGTTGCGGAAATCCTCAAAGATCGGCCTTCGTGGTTTCGCGATTGCCGTGCTGTGGATATTCTCAACGTGCTGCCTACTGCCAATGGTGGAACCATTGAACTTTTATACATGCAGGTAATTATTATCACAATTAATTGCTCCAACACATAATATAAATGTATATATTATGAATATTATCGTTACTATTCATTATTGTTTAATTATCTTATTTTATATTATCATTTAAGTTTATCTTATCTAAATTATTTTGCTTTTCACTTATCATTAACTGAATAAATACTAAAAAAAGTTGTATTGCTTTTGAGAAACCTAATAAATATTTAAAATTTTGTAGTATTAAAAATATTTAAACACATAATTAGTTGTGTATATATATTTTATTTTGCACATGCAACGAGTGTGCCTGGAAGCTAGTATGTTATTTAATTGGTTAATGAACTTTTAATTTCAGTTATATGCGCCGACAACTTTGGCGCCCGGTCGTGACTTTTGGTTGTTGCGCTATACTTCTGTCATGGACGATGGTAGTTTAGTGGTAAGTGATATTTTATTTTTAATTTCCCCAGTGGTTTTTTCATATTGGAATTATGAAATTTGTATAGAACAATTTAGTGCCAACTGCCAAGAATATTTATTGTTTTCTTTTGCAAATGCGATAATCAGGTGTGTGAAAGATCACTTAGCAATACTCATAATGGTCCGAGCATGCCGCCTGTACAGAACTTCGTGAGGGCGGAGATCTTGCCTAGTGGTTACTTAATTAGACCTTGTGATGGCGGGGGATCGATTATACACATTGTAGATCACATGAATTTGGAGGTAATAACATTTCGGTCTTGTAAATACTGCACCCGGTGTAATACACTTGGTAGTTGGTGACATGTGGGCACTGAAAGTAAATTAAGATTATTACATCACTTTTACACACATGTTTCCCATCTTAACTACCGAATACACTGTACCAGGTGTACGATGGAACAGACCATCAAATTTCTAGCACATCAATAGATTCTTGATACATTGCTTGTGGGGAATGCAATAAAAGACCCTAGAATTTTAATGAAAATCAATAAAACATGGATATGTTTTCTGGTAGAATTATAAAACACTAATTCTTTTTTCACACGAATTAGGCATGGAGTGTTCCTGAGGTGCTGCGCCCGCTCTATGAATCTTCAACCGCTCTCGCACAAAAAACCACCATGGCGGTAAGAATTTCGTATTTGGCTCAATTACATATATACCCCTGTAGATTGCAATTTTACAGTTGGGGGATTGTAAAAACCACAAACCACTCCCTAAAAAATATTAAAATTACTTAAACCACTTTGTAACTTTAAGCATTTTTAGGGAGTAAATTGTAGTTTGTTTCAAACTTACAAGTACAAACTACCAACTGTAATATGGCAATCGCCGGGGTGTAGATGTGATTAATTAAGTCTTATTTTAATTCTCTGCACCAACATTTTATTTTTTCTGTTTTCTTTCAGGCTCTTCGCCAGCTTAGGCAGATAGCTCAGGACATTTCCCAGTCTAATAATGTAAGCAATTGGGGCAGAAGACCAGCAGCTTTACGAGCTCTTAGCCATAGACTTAGCAGGTCGGGACATTTATATTTCTACTCCTTTTCTAAATGTCTTTTTACTGTTCTATGTGGTATTTTTCTGTGTGTAACTTTGTTGTGTAATTTGTACAGGGGTTTTAACGAAGCCCTTAATGGATTTAGCGATGAAGGGTGGTCGTTGATAGGTAATGATGGCATGGATGATGTCACGATTCTTGTGAACTCCAATCCTGAAAAATTGATGGGATTAAATATCTCCTTCGCAAATGGATATGCTTCCGTTTGCAATGCTGTCTTGTGTGCCAAAGCATCCATGCTTTTACAGGTCGGTTTGCTCTGCACACTTCATCTATTATTATTTTTATTTTTATTATTTAAAGTGAGGCTAAGTATTTGGTCTAAAAATGAGTTTTATAAAATAGTCGTATTTATCTGAGTTTAAGAACTGAAAGTAAGGATGAAAGTGTAAGTTAACTCAATATTATTGTGCTAAACTCATTTACTTTTTCTTTTTTCTTGGTTGCAGAATGTGCCTCCTGCAATACTACTCCGGTTTTTACGTGAACACAGGTCCGAATGGGCAGACAACAATATTGATGCTTATGCAGCTGCTGCTGTCAAAATCGGTCCATGTACTTTGTTAGGGACTCGAGTTGGTAATTTTGGTGGTCAAGTTGTTCTTCCATTGGCTCAAACTATTGAGCATGAGGAGGCAAGTTTATTTTATTTTTTCAAAAACTAAACTTTATTTATGTAACTAAATTTCCATGTATTGATCCAATTCTTCTCATTTTATTATCCTCAATAGCTGTTAGAAGTAATTAAGCTGGAAGGCGTCGGTCAATCTCCTGAAGAAGCAATGATCCCTAGAGATGTGTTTCTCTTGCAGGTAAATCTTATTTGGCATAACTCTATTCTATTTAGAGGCATGTCAAGAGTAGGAAAATAGTGTTAAGTGGCTATATTCTTGTTCTTTTCACCAGTCATATTATATTTTTTTTGTTGGAATTTGGTAGATGTGTAGTGGAATGGATGAAAATGCAGTCGGCACGTCTGCTGAACTCATATTTGCCCCTATTGATGCCTCGTTTGCCGAAGATGCTCCTCTCTTGCCCTCTGGTTTCCGCATCATTCCCCTCGATTCTGGCAAGGTTAGTGCTAGTGACGATTAGTTAATTTTACATACAAATTAAAATTATTAATATTGAGTTAAAAATACTGAAAACTTGAAATAAGTTAATCATCGAGTCTCTTTTTTTATTGAGTACATCAGAGTCTCTTGTTTTGTATCCTTTATTTCTTTTATATCTTGTAAATATCTACATTATTATGTAGGAATCATCTACTCCAAATCGCACGTTGGACCTCGCTTCTGCTCTTGAAACAGGGACAGGAAGCAATAAACCATCGAATGACCCTTCAGTTGCCAACACAACTACAAGATCGGTCATGACAATTGCTTTCGAGTTTGCATTCGAAAGCCACATGCAAGATAGTGTTGCATCAATGGCCCGTCAATACGTACGAAGCATTATATCATCGGTTCAAAGGGTTGCATTAGCTCTCTCTCCAACTAACCTAGGTGCTCATGGTGGCCTTCGATCACCACTCGGTACTCCCGAAGCGCATACCCTTGCTCGTTGGATTTCCCAGAGTTACAGGTAATTCTTTTTCTGGATATGTAATTTTTTGAATTGGAGATAGTTAGTTTTACCAACTTAGTAGGGAAGATGCTGTAATTATTAGGGGAAAATACTAAAGAACACTTGAAATTATTTTTTTATGTCCAACAAAAATCCATGAATTAATCTATTTTTCATTCAGAAAACCCCAATCGTTGGCTCTTACCTATTTTATTATCACTGAGGGTCAATTAATTACACTATCCTACCTCGCAACTCTGTACAATTACACAAAATTCATATCCTATTTCCAAATTTACTAAATACCCCCTCCTGACTATCAAAATGTGATCAAATCATCAAACGTATAAAATCTATCCAGAAAACTTATTGTTTTCTAAAGAAAAATTTGTTCTCTATCTTGATAGGAATTTTATGGGCGTCGAGCTCCTAAAATCAAGCGGTGAAGGGAGCGAATCCATACTTAAAGCTTTATGGCATCACTCGGACGCCATTATGTGTTGTTCTGTGAAGGTAAGATTTTTCAAATAGCTCAATCAGACGGCTAAAATTTCACTTAATTAATCTTAACATTGTCGGTAGGCTAATTGTTTTACTTCTTTATCTACTTCGACAGGCTGTACCCGTTTTCACATTCGCGAACCAAGCCGGTCTTGACATGCTGGAGACAACCTTAGTTGCGCTTCAAGACATCTCTCTGGAGAAAATATTTGATGATCATGGAAGGAAAAATCTGTGCTCTGAGTTCCCACAAATAATGCATCAGGCAAGAAAAGAAAATGTGCTTTTATATTTTTAAAAATTCAATTTCACTTATGTCTGATGTAAGGGCCTATTATATTTTGTGAAAATTCAATTTTGCTCCACACCCTAAATTTTCCTTCCTCATATTTTGTAAATGTTCAATTTCCTCTCCCCAAAAGTTAACATTTATGTCCCTCTTACCGACTGTTATAATTTGTGAAAATTCAATTTTGTCCCACAGCCCTGGCTTTGTACGGTGTCTTCTATATCTTGTAAAATTTTGATTTTGCATCCAAGTCCATAGTTGTGGCCTCAATGGCATTTTCATATTTTATGAAAATTCAATTTTCCCCTTGAATTAAAAGTTCAGATCCTGCCCCTCGAAATCATAGTAAAAAGAAGTGAAAAATTGTGGCAAATTTTGAATTGCAGGGTTTTACGACTCTTCAAGGTGGCATATGTTTGTCAAGCATGAGCAGGCCGGTCTCGTATGAGAGAGCAGTAGCTTGGAAAGTTCTGAATGAAGAGGATAATGCTCATTGCTTCTGCTTTATGTTTGTCAACTGGTCGTTTGTTTAATCTTATGTTTGATAACTAGTCCAAACAGGAAAAACAACTACGTTTCTAAGGACTCGAACCGTCTTCCTTTTCATTCACTGTGTTATTGTACGATCTCGTTTGATCTTACATTTGCTTATGAAGACTGTTGTTTGTGAGTTCTTGATCCATGATAGAGCTGTTATGTTGATCCTTTTTTTAAATGGTTAATATCTTGAGAGGCATATTTTCAATATTTACTATTTGAAAACAAAATTATTTATATCTTCCTTACTTTTCATCTTTGATACATTGATAGTTTGATACAGATATGGTGATATGGCACGACACAACAATTATGTTTCTCACGACACAACAATAATTATGAACCAAAAATTTTTTAAAAGCTCGGCTTATTTACACCTTCTAACTTCACCGAACAAACAAACTGGCCCTTAAAGTTAAGTTCTCATCCGCACCATGGAAGATGAAGAGATTGGACGATCCTGATTAAACCTAAGGACATGACACGCAGACCCCAGGGAGGGGAGCCACGCTGTAACTTAAAAGATTAAAAGATTTATTGAATTTATGGGACTAAATCAAAATTTTTTCCACCTATGCATGGTTTAATTTTATTAAATAACTGAATTCTACCTAATTCTAAAAGCTATTTGGGCAATTTACAATCTTCTAGAGCTGAATGATTTTGAGGATTAACTTTTATTGTTGGATCAAATAAATGAACATTGTCGATTTAAAGAAATTAACATTATAAATAGATGGTAAGTTTTATTTGTAATTATAAAAAAATTAATTCTTAAATTAAGTCATTAGATTATAAATACAAGTTTTCATATAAAGAGATAAAAATAGAATATATACATGTCGTGTCGAGCAGTGGCGGAGTGGTTAAATTCATTTATCACAATATAAATACAAATAAAAAAAACGTGTTATATATTAATTAATTAATCTTACCATTGTCGGTAGGCTAATTGTCGTTTTACTTCTTTATCTACTTCGACAGGCTGTGCCCGTTTTCACATTCGCAAACCAAGCCGGTCTCGACATACTGGAGACAACCTTAGTTGCACTCAAGACATCTTTCTGGAGAAAATATTTGATGATCATGGTGTTTACATGTCCAAAAATCAAATAGTAGAGCCCAATTAATTGGGCCAAGACTGAAATGGCCCAAAGCCCTAACAAAAGTTAAGCCCACGATGGGAATATTAATACGAGCTCTAATAAATATCTGCCTTTTATATAAATAGTTTTATGCTCTCCTTCAATTATATATATATTTTTTATTATTTAAATGTAAAGTTCATAATAATTAACAAATCTTATTAAAATTTATTTAAAATTATTTCTTGAATGAAATTTTCAATATGAATATTATATAAAGTAGTTATATAATTCTATAATTAAATATGAGTTACAATTTTTTTAATATAAACAATATATGGAATGTCAATTAAATATATATGTAAGTTACAAAAATCATAATTAATGAACTTAATTATAGAAATAATCTATATGGCAAAATAGACTAATTTTAACTAATCCAACTCATTAACACATAAGCATATTTCTTAAAACATCTCACTCATTCATTTGAAAAATTGGGGTAAAAATGTAATTGCTCCACTTACCTGCCTTATCAGGGTTAATTAGTAAAGAAGACCTGTTTTTTGGGTTATGAAACCAAACAAGGGCGGGCCCATTAGTAAACATCTTAATCAGCCATATGGCCTACTACATATCACCCCTTATCATGACCAACTTGTTGTACTAAACACATATGTAAACGGTGCCTCAGTGCAAAACCCTATCGCCCTCATTCCCCCTCCCCAACCGGAAACATAACGAAATGGCCGCAGCCGCCGCCCGCCCCCTCGTAACGGTGCAAACCCTGGAGAATGACATGGCAACCGACGGCGGGGCCGCCGCCAACTGTGTTCCTCTTCCAGATGTGATGAAGGCGGCAATCCGCCCTGACATCGTCACATTTGTGCACGGTCAAATCTCCAATAATGCCCGCCAGCCATACGCCGTGTCGAAGAAGGCTGGCCACCAGACCTCCGCCGAGTCCTGGGGTACCGGTCGTGCTGTTTCTCGTATCCCCCGTGTTCCCGGTGGCGGTACCCACCGTGCTGGGCAGGGAGCTTACGGAAACATGTGTCGAGGTGGAAGGATGTTTGCTCCGACTAAGATCTGGCGCAGATGGCACAGAGCAGTCAATGTCACTCAGAAGCGTCATGCGATCGTCTCCGCGATCGCAGCTTCTGCTGTGCCTTCTTTGGTGCTTGCCCGCGGACACAAGATTGAGGAGGTTCCTGAGCTTCCCCTTGTTGTGTCTGACTCTGCAGAGGCTGTTGAGAAAACCAACGCTGCTCTTAAAATCCTCAAGCAAATTGGAGCCTCCCCTGATGCTGAGAAGGCAAAGGACAGTCATGCTATCCGAGCTGGAAAGGGTAAGATGCGTAACCGTCGCTACATTTCCCGGAAAGGTCCCCTCGTTGTGTACGGAACTGAGGGAGCTAAGATTGTCAAGGCTTTCCGCAACATTCCTGGTGTAGAAATTGCTCATGTTTCCCGCCTCAATCTCCTCAAGCTTGCTCCCGGTGGCCATCTGGGTAGGTTTATTATCTGGACCAAATCAGCTTTTGAAAAACTTGATGAGATTTATGGGACCTTTGACAAGCCTTCTGAGAAGAAGAGTGGATACGTATTGCCCAGGACTAAGATGGTTAACGCTGATCTTGCAAGAATCATCAACTCTGATGAGGTGCAGTCTGTTGTGAAGCCCATCAAGAAGGAGATCAAGAGGGCTCCAATGAAGAAGAACCCGCTGAAGAACCTCAACGTTATGTTGAAGCTAAACCCATATGCTAAGGCTGCAAAGAGGATGGCTCTCTTGGCTGAGGCACAGAGGGTTAAGGCCAAGCAGGAGAAGCTTGTCAAGAAGAGGAAGCCGATCACGAAGGTATTGTTGTTTCTGCATCTCTTCCCTTATATATGTGTTGCTCATACTCAAAGCTGTAGTTTATGCTATGTTTTGTTAATTGAATTCTCATTTTGTTATGTGTATATAAAGTATACTGTAAGCACATATTGTATCTTTGATAGAATGCATGAGATATTCTGGAATATGGCATCAATATGTTTCATTTGTTCTTATCTTCTTTCTGATTGTTTTAATACCCTTGCTTTGTATGATTGATTGTTGCATGATCATGTTCAGTTTAAATTGAAAATCTTTATTTTCAATTGATGTGTAATGTAGTGAGTTTCTGTACGATGTTGTAATGTTGCAATGAATGCCCTCACTTGGGATTGCTGTTCTTGAAGTTGAATGCAAATGGTATACTGAATATAATGAGTTGATTTTAACACATGTGAATTTCTGCTTGATTTTTGTTTCATTTGCCTCTTATTCTTGTATTGTTCATGGATGACGTCATGTCTGATCATTGTGGGCGTTTTTTGTTTGTTTGTTTGTAGGAGGAGGCATCTGCAATCAAATCTGCTAGCAAGTCCTGGTACAAGACAATGATCTCAGATAGTGACTACACAGAATTTGAAAACTTCTCAAAGTGGTTGGGAGTGTCTCAGTGATTGAATATTTAGTTTTGATTGTTGTTTAGAAGTTAGAACCAATATGTTTTATTTGTTTTTGTGTACTGTTTTTGGGTTTTGAGATTTCAAGACTGGTCGGAATATATATGTCTTATGGGATGGGAATTACTGCAATAACTTACTAGCTCTACTTTAATTTTTTTCCTTCCCATGTTTTGGTGCTCGATTATCTATTTAGTTTTGAGAAATCGACATTTTTATATATCATTATTATGCTTCCATCACAATGTTCGGTGTTCCACATTATTGTAAATTTTCTTTTATCAATCAATTTCAGTGCAATCCAGAAGTTCATGGACATAAACAAGTTTACTCACTTTATAGAACTCGTACAGCTCCATTATTAGTATCAGAACTTCTTCCTCACTATAACACAACAAAGATCTTGCCATCCACCCCTCTTAAAGACTCTCCAGACATTGAAATCCAGTTTCTGAGACATCGTCCAAACCCTGATTTAGTTAGTAATATACAATGTTTTTCAAAGTTCAAAACTTGGGCTAGGTTCTAAAATTGCTGCCAAACAGGGAATACCCGCCAACTATTTCTCCATCTTCGGAGCAGCTCTTTTATCTTCCGTTCATCACTTCATCATCAGTTTATGTATGGGGGGAAAAAACAATCTTCCTTCTTCCCAGAAAATTCGTTTTCAGGGGCCACAAGTTGAAAACCGTGGCAACTGTTTTTGAGTTCCTGTGCGAGAATATTTTTCGATCAATATTGATCACGAATTTCTTTCCAGGAATTTTGAGGTTGTTCTTGTGAAAACTAGTCGGGATCGAGGGGAAATATGTAGATTATCTATCCCAATTATCCGACAAGACAAGAAAATATATACTACCAGTTGGTTCACTAATCAGCAGAAATAAAATGCGAATTCAAACATATATCATTAAATGGCTAAACAAGAAAAACCCCAATTCGACAATATTCATTTCATTTGGGAGGGAATAAAGACCTATAAATCTCAAACTTACACTTAAAACCCCTGTCTCAATCAAAAAACTCAATATCCCCCTTACGGCAAAAATGCACCAAACATGAAATAGCAATCGATATGTCTAACCAATAAACAATCTACAAATCCATACATTATATCTATAAACATAAGATTTCTTGCCTTATCTTGTCAATCATGCTACCTCCATCACTTCCAAGAATTATTGTTGCTGCGAATGTCAACTTTCTCTCATCATTAACAGCAAATCTTGCCTCCAAAACCTCAGCCTTATGCTTTTCCAACATCTTCACAATATCAGGCACTAAACCACCTCTAAAAGGCAGTTGATCAATTGCAAAGAATGTGGCACCATTCGAGACTGTAAAATTCACAGAGGAGTTCTGATATGGACATTTCAGTGAAACAGGTTCCACTGACTTCAGAGCTTTCAATCTCTCTTTCTCTTCTTCAAGGTATTTTATGTAGTTCAAGGTATCGGTTACAATCTCTGCTTTTTTGGGCTGCGATGAAATAGTTGGAAACGTTAGGTATGAAATTTTCTATATAAAGATATAATTTGTTATAACTATTCTGGGGATGATACCAATAGAGTTATAAAAATAAAGAACATCACTAACTGAGTTCTACAAGAAGCCATGAAGCAGAATTGAGGAGAAGGTGCAGTAAATGAAGCAGCTGATGCGTATGTGTTCGTGCGGAACATAAGCAGAAAAAGTAACATTAAACTACTTTGTCGAGCAATGGAGATCAGAATCAGTTTAAGGTTGGCTTAACTTCCGATGTTCGTGAGTTCTTGATCCATGATAGAGTTGATATGTTGATACTTCTTTTAAATGGTTAATATATTTAAGAGAAGCATATTTTCAATATTTACTATTAGAAAAGAAAATTATATATATTTTCCTTACTTTTCATCAGTGATACATTGATAGTTTGATGCAGATATGGTGATACGACACTATACGAATTCGACAACACAACAATTATGCTTCTGTTTGTGATCTTACTGTGTTGGTCTGATAGTAGTGATGGGTTGTCCGCTAGCTATTTAAAATAGAAGAAGATTAAGTGGATATTTATCAGTCTTGGCTTGAATTATCGCATCCGTATCCCCAAATCCGTGCTCATAAACTGTGAACTTATCATAGTTAAATTAGTTTTCTTATCCCCAAATCCGTGTCTGTCTGTAAACCACAACTTATCATAGTTAAATTGTGGCAACCCAACATTTATAATTTTTCTTTGTTTTTCACCGGAGCTTGGATACTGTAGAGATTCACGGACTTGAATACTGCACAGACTCAAATCCATAACTTTTACAATTTACATCCCATATATTTGATAAAATCTTGAAATTGTAAAAAATATCTAAGAATGGGATGTAAATTGAAAATGCAATACTTGTTGCGGTCTGTTTATGAGACTGGAGCTACTTTTAAATGTTATAGGATGTTTTTATGTTAATTAAGTAAAGATAGGTCTAATTTTCTAATTTGTAATATTAAGAAAATTGGTGTTAATAACTTTTTTTGTCCTTTTATATTTTCGAATTCACAAAAAAAGAACTGAATAATTACAAGTTTACAATTCACTACACTTCAAAACAAGAATTTCAATAATAGCCCAAATAAGCCATGGAGTTTTCCTTTCTCAAACCCTTATAGAACTTCATTATGAACTGTTCGGCAGCTTCATCTACGCGGCTATCTTCTTCAACATCTCTCATCGGAAACGGGGAATCAGTTATTCTCAGCTGCCTGACCAACGGGCTCGGCCCAAATCCCGGAAGGGCCGGAGACGCCGCCCCGCTGTTGATCATCTCCATCGCCGCCGCCATTATGTCTTCTTCAATGTGCTGCGGTGGGGCGTGGGAGTGTTTCCGCTTGTTGAGGTGGAATGGGAGCTGGAAGGCGGGGCTGTTGCTGCAGCTGAACTCGTATTCTTTTAGTGGGTCGTGGTAGCGGCGGCCGGAAGTTGCGTGGTGGCCGTGGTGGAACATGAGGTTGTGCATCGCCGCCTTGCCGGCGATCTTGCCGCGCTTCAACATCAAGCTGAGATCGGCTAATAATTTGCCCTTTGAAATGCCTTTCCTCAGCATGAAATATGCTACATGGATAATTTTCCATATTTTCTTGGCGATAATTGGTAGATTTTGCTCCATTTTTGGAAATTCTTGTGATTTTCTTTTTCAAGTTATGTTTTTCAGAGAGAGAATGAGGAGGAAACTTGGAAAGATTGTTTTTTTTTTTTCCTTTTCTTGATTTGATGAAATGTTGAGGAACATGAGTGGTATTTAAAGGCCTCTAAAGTGGAAAAGGACCAAAATAGCCCTTAA
Organism: Verbena officinalis; assembly: GCA_958496215.1. NCBI lineage: Eukaryota > Viridiplantae > Streptophyta > Magnoliopsida > Lamiales > Verbenaceae > Verbena > Verbena officinalis. Next base: position 9,511,878 of record OY292385.1, read on the forward strand.
GTTGCAAGGAAATTTCAACATTTTTTTATATAGTCTACATTTTTATTGGCTCAATTATTGATCGATGAATAAGGAGAGTCGGAGGACAGTCTCTAATTGGGGGGTCTTAAGAAAAAAGTCCAAAAGGTTGGGGTGAGTTTTATAATAAAATGTTAAAATGTGGCTTCACTCAGCCCCTTATGTTGGAGAGTGAAATAATTTTATGTAATTTAAAAATAATAGTGGTGACTTGGGTTAACTTAGCAAGAAAGGTTGGCAAGGGACACGTGCATGTCCACTTGTTCTGGAAAAATAATTTAATTATTATTAAAATAAAAAGGAAAAATTATTACCATGCAAATGAAGAAATCTAATGTCGGAAGTAAAGTACGTTGTGTTTGGCCGTTGGCGTGTTGCTGTAGGAGAATCACAGGATTCTGTAAATTGAAGCAACAATAGTTAAATTTCATTGAAGTACTTTTATAATATATATTCCTATGTATTTGCTCTATTTGTAACTAAAATGTTCATAATCACGTGGCAAAAGTTTAACAAGATCAGCAAAAGTTCAAATGAATTTGGGGAAAATCACATTTTGGAACTATAAAATACGTCGTTTTTACATTAACTCGTCTCATTCGTTATAAGCTTTTAATATTCCACAAAGTCTAAAATCTCTAGTGTTATGTTCCAAATCCTATTTTTCTTCGATTGGTTAATGGATTTAGGGAAATATTCGTTAGTCAATTAATGAATTAGCAGGAATTTTCCACCGTCAATTGATGGTAAAATGGATTTGGACATAACGTGAGATTTTTAAGATTTTATGAACACCGTATTATAAGAAACTCGTAATGCATGAGACAAAAATGTAAAATCGTTATATTTTATGTCTGTGTTCGTGTTTCATTGACAAGATCGAATAATTATAACTAGTAAATTAATTAATTTATGAAAAGGTAAACAATGAGGCTTTATCCTTTGATTTAATAATTAATTGTAACAACATGGAGGAATCATTGTAATTAATCTGGATAATCTGATCAATCAAGATTGCCTAACCTAAAGTGGATCGGATACTTATGATCTGTTCAAAGGGAGATAGCTTCACCAAAACCCAACATGTATGTAACATTTATTTAATGTTTCTTGATTTTAATTTATGGGATAAAGTTAAGTACTACGTAGCTGTACTTATGTACTCATTTCAATTTTTTACATGCTAAATAATTATTTTTTAAGCTAATAATTAGATGACACCCTATAGGGCAACAGACATGTATTTCCTCCAAGATTTCCATGCATGCATATATAGTCTGTACCATCCGTATTTCGACGATGCTTCATCTTGCAGGCTACTTTACATATATACAGATAACACAATTAAAAACAATATATACATTAATTTAAAATATAGATTATTTAATTGATATGACACTAGGTTATAAGTTGCATAAGCTCTCAATTGTCAGGATTAATTTTTCCTAGCACATGTGAGATAGACGTGACCTAATTTTACCTGAAAAATGAATTGGGGAAAAATTGTTCCTAAATAGCAACTTTTTACGAATTAAGGGACAAAATTGAAAAAGATCAAATAGGTGTGCTAAAATTGCAACGTACTAATTATAGTCTTAGTTTTGCAATCTCTAAGGTTTGGTGTGATTATAATTCATTAGTCCCTCTTATTTCGTAAATTACAAAAAACTCCTTGAGCTTTCATTATCCATGTAAAACTTGTAAAAATATAGCAAATAGAATAGTGTTTGACCGACGTGAACTAGACTTTAAACTACATCGAATCTTAAACCAATGGAATGCAGGGAGACAAGACGCTTCTGGTGGTGTGAACATGCTGAAATCCGATGAAGAGCTTACAAGAATAATGAAAATACCTCAGGCATGGAGGTTTTGTAATTTTTAAAATAAGAGGGACTAATTTGTAATAAGCTCAAATCCTTGTAAATATTCTCCTTTTTGAGGACTGACTAATTAAACTCTTTGACAGCTGAATCCGTTGCTAATCAGCTTTTCTTTTAGTGGAAACTGTTGCAAAATGGGGCGGATTTTGGACTGCTTTTATAATTAATTACCAATTGCAATACTCAATTGAATATCTTGGTCAAAAGTCTGTGCATAACTTAATTTGATTTTTCTCATATGCTTAAAACATAAAAGCACGAAAAAAAAGTAGAGAAAAGTAAGGTTGGAAATATTCTTAGCATATACAAAAAGCTTATCGAGTACATTTTAAAATAGAACTGGTGAAACTTTAACAGGCTTTTCGCCATGTTTTAATATAAGTCGTGAACAGCTAGCTAGCTGGGCTGAGTCGTTGTGAGAACAAAACTTATAAATTATTAGGATTTTTAATTAAGTTAATGAGTTAATTTTCTTGTTATGTACATTGAACAGTTAACTAAAGGGAGATTACCCATCAGGTCTGGTTTAATTAGTTACAACTTACAAATTCCCTCTTATTTTAAAATTACAAAATTACCCCTGAGGTTCATTACCTTCATCAGAATTCGGCTATGTTCGCGCTATGTCTTGGTTTAATTAAGAGTCAATGCAGTTTAAAGCTTAGTCGATGTCAAGGAGTTTTTTGTAATTTATAAAATGAAAGAGACTTATTTGTAATTATACCAATCATCAGTGGCAGTGCAGGTAAAGTGCAGATTATGATCTGGTTTGATTTTCTCTGCGTGCGGGTATGTGTTTCTCATTTCCTGGAAACAATTCAATTTGTTTGGCAACATCTGTATTAAGAAACCTCCTTCGCTAAGTAAAGCTTAGCTTCACAAAGGCATGCATGCAGCCACGAATTTTAAATATTAATAATAATACATAGTTTTATAAATATAATTAATGATAAAACATCAGGCCGTTCAATCATTGGGAAAAACTCTTTATTAATTCATGATTAAGCTAGCTAGCCATAAGTACTATATATTTGACACAATTTTCATGTGCAATTAGGTTTTAGATATTTTTCAAAGTTATAACAAACATGCGCTAAACTCAAAAAGCTTATCATGGCACTTTAAAACAAAGTCGTAGTACGTAGCTATAGCAGAAGAAGCACTTCATATATATAAATCATTTTACACGAAAGGAAAAAAGTGATAAAATGAAAAAAGAAATTAAGAACTATTCAAACTCTTGATTAATTACCTAATTATTGGAAGGGTTTTTCTAACCATTAGATTCTCCTTATTTTCTAGGGTCAAGATCTTCTCCTCAATTGAAAAAGTTAGCTTCTCAAAAATCTAGCATTCACAATTTCCACCTAATTATTGGACTATATTGTGAACTTAACTTCTCTAATTGACATGAGGTAACTTAACCTAGGTAATACATAGGAGAATCTGATAGTACTTGTAATATTTCAGATCAGGCTATGTTAGTGATTTTTTAGAATTTCCGACCAGAATTGGGGACCGGCAAAACTCGGACAATATTGACGGAAATACGAAAGTTACATAACAGAATTATAAAAGTAAATTCAAATACGACAACAAGCCTAAAATGTCTAAATTTGATTATTATTATTATTATAATTAAATTCTAACTTCAATCTAACAATATATAATTTAAGCAATACCATTGGTGTTATATAAGTAGTTTTTTAAGAGTTTATATACTATATTAAGATTATTGAAACAAATATCAGGGCAATAAGCAGAGGTGGAGCTAATACTTGGGCTAAGGGGTGGCCGCCCCTCTAAAATTTTTGAAAATTTTATTTTATATACAAAATTTTGAAAAAATTATAATTTTACCTTCCAACTAATAAAAAATTTTCATACTATGTATATATTAATATTAATATATACATATATAGTATGAAATTTTACATCCAATTAATATATAGTTCTATATATATATAAGCTCAACCAATTATATTCAATATGGTATATACTACCCCATTAATAATTGAGTAAATAAAATATAGCTTAAAAATGATCTGAATCTTCCGTGCAATCTTAGGTCTATTTAGTTAAAGTACAAACTCATGAGTTATACGTGCAAACCCCTTTTTGGCCTTTAAATACCACTCTAATGTTCCTTCACTTAATCACATCAAAATTACAATCATCTTTCCAAATAATCAAACTCCCTCTCCCTCTCTCCAAACCAACAACCAAAACCATCTAAAAAATAAATAAAAAAATCCAAGAATTCAAAAATGGAGCAAAATTTACCAATTATAGCCAAGAAACTATGGAAAATTGTCCGAGTAGTGTATTTCATGCTGAGAAAAGGGATTTCAAAGGGAAAACTACTAGCCGATCTCAGCATGATGATGAAGCGCGGCAAGATCGCCGGCAAGGCAGCAATACACAACCTCATGTTCCACCACCACCACCACCATGATGGCCGCCGCCACGGCCTCTCCTTCCCCTCCCCACTAAACGAGTACGAGTTCAGCTGCAGTAACAGCCCTGCCTTCCACCTCCCTTTCCACCTCAACAAACGCAAGCACTCCCACAGGCCGCCACAGCCCATCGACGAAGACACAATGGCGGCTGCCCTCGAGATTATCAACGGCAGTGGCAGCACGATAGCGTCCCCGGCTCTGCCTGGTTTCGGGCCTAGCCCGTTGGTGAGGCAGCTGAGAATAACGGATTCTCCGTTTCCGTTTAAAGATGTTGAAGAAGATAGCCGCGTCGATGAAGCTGCCGAACAGTTCATAATGAAGTTCTATAAGGGTTTGAGAAAGGAAAACTCCATGGCTTATTTGGGCTATTCTTGAATTTGGTTCTTAGCTTGCTTTAGGGGTGATATTTGTAATTTTCGTGAAATACTGGGTTTCATATGTAAATTTTGGAACTTTTCCAAGATTTCATGATGCATGGCCGGCGGCTTTCTCTTCGAGGGTTTGAGAACAAGATTGAAGATTAATGTTCAAGATCGAGAGCTAAGGACTGAACATTGCATGTCGTAGTAAATATTAAATAAATAAATGGTTAGAAAATCAAAAATAGAATAGATATAGTCTACTCCTTAATGTAGTCTTTGCCTCCATTCATGTAATAATAAATGTAGTAGTATTTTAATAAAAAATGAAAGAAAAATATAGTTTTGAATCTTTTGTTATACAGTTTAAATTTATGAGATTTATCAATATTCATGCATATTGGCCTAGCTTTTCCTTTTTAACATTTATAGGATGTCTTGTCAAGCAACTTTTCTACTTTTGGTGGTGCTGATTTACAATCGGTAGCAACTTAGCAAAAAGCTCTTAAGAAATTAGATTTTCTGGATACTCTAAATCAGTCTTTTAAAATTCTTTAATTTTATAGCATGAATTTTACAATATATCTTATTATAACTTGAAATTCGGATTTATAGTGTTAAAGATTAGATAATTTATGTATGATAGGATTAAATTTTGATATCTTTCTAAATCTCTCTATATATTAAAAAAAAAATTGAGCTTGATGAGCTGTGATTATTGCGTGCAAGTTACTTATTTTGTTCTTTTAATTAATTTATTGAATATTTTGCTGATAAAAAGAGAAATTGCAGCACGAATTGAAGAATTAAAAGCCAAAAGTTTAGGTAATTGTTGTTAAGTAAAAGTGTTAAATAAGATCTTTGACACTTGGCACTTTTGGAACTTGCTTTTAATTCTTTGGAGCCATTTGCCTGTCTTATTAAAATTGCGGCTTTCGAGTAGTGAAAGCCACTTTTCATTTAAATTACAAAATTAAAATTATATCATTTGTTTAGATAAAAATAAATATACAAGTATAACATTTTAATTACTTTATTTAAATAATTTATACTTCATAATTTAAGATGTTACAATTTCTACAATAAGTCAGGATTATATTCGAACCCAACGTTTAGTTACATTTAATTAAAGATGGATGAGAAAGATATTTAATTAAAGATGGATGAGTTTCTCTCACTCAACTACACCTTACTTAAAGTAATCTTTTGATTAAATCAACGTCAAATATTTATTAGCCTAGTAGCCACCTGTTATAGAACGATCTAGAATTTCAATAAAACGCATGTATGTCTCCATTAAAATTTAGATCTCATAATCATTTAATCATGCATATCTATCATGATTTTATTTTGGTATATCAATCATATTTAGATATGTCTCAATTGTCACGTTGGTCCTATAAATTATTAATTTACGAGGCCAATTTGCAATTAAATTATTTTTGGGGCTAATTTTGAGCCACAAATATGTACAAAACTATCCTAATGTTGATTTCTTTTTTAAGAAGTAGACTACACGAACACTCAAATGTGATCAATCTTATTCTTTCTTAATTTAATTTTTTGGATAATTAATTATAAACCAAATTTGTTGATAAAAACGTGCATGAATGGATCTAAAACTTAATTTTAGTTACTTGTTAAGCTGAATTCTTGTAAAATACAAAGCATAAATTCATAATTAATGTTTCTAACCTAGTTTTTTTCGACTCAGGTACTGTATAGTCTCAATTGAATGGGATCCTCTCAACCCAATTGCTCCATGCATGTACAAGCTAGAGTCGTTTTTAACCTTGAAACTTGCTTCAAAGATCCGACGTCTTATCCTGCTAGATCAACTTATTTTTAATTGTGTACCTAATGAATATGAGTACTTTAATTTCAGGAGTGAAGCTAAAATTTGGAAAACTGTAAACTATATTTGATTTTAATTAATTTTTAAAAGAAAAGTGATCAAAATCAAAATAATTGAAATTGCTTTGTAGAAAAGGGCACTATTGCATCCAGAGTTCTAAATACCAGTAGCTTCCTCCTTTTTTTTTTTCTTTTTCATATTTATGAGACTTTAGGATTGGAAAAAGTTGGCAATAAGTGATAGTGCAATCTTGTAAAAGAAATTAACTTTACAAGAAGTTTGTTTTATTTCATTCCAATAAGCTATAACTTTTCTATCTAGGGCCACCATGCAAATTTCAGCACTCATGTGGTTTATATTACAAATTTTCAAGTCTTGTGGGCCATTACTTTTGGAAAGTTGCAATTGAGTGCGATTTAGGTTTGCAATTTAAGGGGCAAATTGTAATTTTTAGAAACTTTTAAATAGGTAGGACGGTAATTTTTTAAGTAAAAGAGTTACCCGTTGTAATTTACAAACAATTTTCCAAGTGATCTAGATGTAATTAACCCATAATGCTTGTGTTAGTAATATTTAAACAATTAATGTGTAAGGTGATTAATCAAACGACAATGATTATGACAAATACTATAGTTTAATTTTATTTTTTGTCAGTCATTATAGTTTGATTAAAATCATATGAGTACGTGTAATCTGCTGAGTGTTGACAGTAACATTGTCGGGCACAAAGTTTATGACCCATTAATTGATGTAGATGTAAGTTTATGAGCATTTTTGCAAGTAATTACAGGTGTGTGCATAATGGCCTGTAAATTAATTAATTAATTAAACTTTGTTTAGCAGCAATCAGATTTTTCATCAATTAAATTATCAAATGACATTAAAAAAACAAAATGCCAAGTCCACACGTGGGACATAGTTAACCATACATTTCAAGACAAGTGGCACTAGTGTCCCACTTCAGTAGCCAAGAAGAACAAAACCTTTTTTTATAAAAGGGTGGATATTTTTACCATGTGGACGTTTTTTAAAACCGTGAGGTTTGCATTCCTCTGGGTACTCCTCCAAAGCGGACAATATCTGCAAGCGGGTTTTCGGGTTGTTACAGATGGTATTAGAGCCGGAGCCCGAGCCTGTGTGCTAGCAAGGATGCTGGTCTCCTTAAGGAGGGTGAACTGTGGTGTCCCACATCAATTGTGAAGAAGAACAAAACCTTCCATATAAGGATGAAATAAGACAAATTTTGTCAAATTTTTTAAATTACAAAAAAAATTATAAAAGTGAATTCGAACAGGATGATAAGTCGAAATTGTATAAGCTATATGCATATGTTTTTCAATTTTGCCTAAAACTAAAAGAAATAAAAGGGAAAAAATGAAAAGAAAAACATAGCAATATAGCACCCTTTTATTAATCCAACCAATAAGCTAGTAATGTTGGACCTCAACTTTTGCTTATTTTAATTCAAGTATTTGACAGCTTATTGGGTTTAGGCATCAATATCAATGCTTTTATATCCACCAAGGACATGATCCATATAGAGTTGTTAATACAATTAATTAATCAAGGACTTGATTAACAATTAAAACAAATTAGTTTGGGTCCTTTATTACAACTCATTTTCGAGATACACTCATGGATCCTTTCTTATCGATAGTTTAGAATAATTACAAATTGAAACCCTGTAAATATGTTTAAAAATTATGCACTTGGCTCTCGTTTTTTGCTTTCTTTTAATCTGCTTTATTAAAAGCTGGCAAAGGCACTTTTTCTATACACATTTGCTCTTTTGTACTTTGTAGTTTGTATAGCTATGTCCCCACAGTCCCACACTCACTCCCACTTCAAGTTCAGATATACATTATTTATAAAAATTATAAGGGTTAACTATATATGGATCTCTCGTTAGTATTCATTGAGAAGTTTGAAAATTAAAGTAAAACCACACGTCTAGCTTAAAAAATAGTTCCATGATCCCACACAATAGACCAGTCCAATTATAGTACAGAAAGCCCAGAATGTCTATTTTATTTGGGCCTGGCTTATCAAAGTCTTTATAATGTTAGCCCATTTCAACTATTTAAAAAAAATTGAAAATATATATTTAAAAATAAAATTACTATTAAAACGCCCACCGTGGGGCTCGAACCCACGACCACAAGGTTAAGAGCCTTGCGCTCTACCAACTGAGCTAGACGGGCTTTTTTATTTTAAAGATAAAATAAAAAGTTTTAACCAAATAATATAATATGAAAAACAAAATATGACGCCGTTGCCGGGGATCGAACCCGGGTCACCCGCGTGACAGGCGGGAATACTCACCACTATACTACAACGACTTATTACATACTGAATGTGCTATTTTAAAGAATTGTTATTATTAGACACTTTTCTAATAATAAAAGTTGTTATCGTGTTCGTATACTCGTATCTGTGTCTGTGCATCACAGGTCTCTACAGGTAGGTTTAAAAATGAACAATTCATGCATTAAATTACACAAACTACCTTAAGTTGTTCATATGAACAGTTTTCGGAAACCACTTGAAAATAATTCCATATGATTAGGTGTAAAAAACAATTAATACAATGTAAAAAACATATATATATATATATATATATATATATATATTTCGGACGACAAATCTTTTTCCAGATCAGTCAATGTCAATGTGAATATTCGTAACCGGTTCAACTTTTATCCAAGATTGATCCCATTTTTCTAATGTTCGGTTTATATAAATGACATTCCACAACTCCAAACTGATCTAAATTTGACAAAATCATATCAAAGTTACCAAAAACTAATAAAGTGGAACTCTAAGTATTTAAAAAATGACCCATTAGACAACCAAAATCACATATCAATCTTAAAAAAAACAATAAAAGTACAGTAAAGAAAAACCCGTCTCTTCTTCGCATGCTTAATATTAATTCTTAATTAACTCTTTGATCTGTTTTTCTCGGAGCTTTAATTTGGGGGTTGTTGGCTTTGCCTACCACTGGAAAACGACGGCGTTTACGGGTTCAACCATGCACAGAAGGCTAAACCTGATCCCTGTGAAAGTGAAAGTTGAAACCAAGCAGGACAATGGACGTTTGTGGACCAAAAGTCAGTAATCTCAACAACCAAGGGTTGAAAAGTAATTAAGAAATTTCCAACAATATTGACTCCTCGACCCAAACTTTCTTTGGGTGTCTTTGATAGCCAAAAAATATATAAGATCAACCAAATCAAATCTTTTTTTTTTTTTTTTGAATGATTCATCATTCATGTAATATATATATGGCCTTGCAATGTTTGAAAATGCATACATCAGTATTTGGCATGATGACTTCATGTTATCATAACCCGAGAGAGGGTTTGGTTGAGTAAAAAAGACTCATTCTTAATCAAATCTCAGGGTTGAATCCTAACTTAAGGTGTAGAACAATCTTAATAATTCAGCGACGAGACTAGTCATTGCAGTCGAATGGTGGATATATACTTTGAGTCTAGACCAAAAAATATATCCATGTAATTTTCTGTTGTTGTTATGTATGTTGGTTTTCCGGAAAAAAACTGTATTTAAAATCAAATTATAGATTTGACGTCAAATTGTAAATTTGATAATCTAAAACCTAGAACCGGAGGCCAAAAGTATATCATTTGGTGGTGCAAGGCTTCAAGTTTCAGATTTATATTTCTGCTTAATAATTAAGTAGATATAAGGGGTGTCTGAAAAACCAAATTAAATACTTGAGAAAAACTATAAGTAAAAAGTATTTTTCTTAATTTGCAAATATATTATCGTACAATATTATGTTATATCGCGAATTCTACATCAGAAACTTATATTGTGGTACGGTAAATATTGAAAAATATCCGTATTTTCGTGTGCAAATTAGATCATGTATCTAAATGTCTTTACGCCGTCACTTTCTCAGTTGTCACCAATATAACCACTAGGTTTCGGGCTCGTGGCAGTATGTATTATTAAGAAATAATTAATATACAACTACAAAAACTAATGACAAAGGCTGATGTATAAGTAAGCTATATTAGACTTTGTTTTATAGGATTTTCTTTTTTCCAAATTAAGAAATTATATAAACTTTAGGGTGGGGGATCTGCCTAGCTAACAAATTAAAATATTATAATATGTTTCAAGAGATCAGATTCATGTGATCTAACCCTATCTGGAAATGGTTTTGGTGTCGAATTAAACTCAAAAAGTAGCATTATTTAATTTTGTTCACCTACTTTTAGTGGAAGAATTTTGATGTGTCGAGGAAGAATTTGTTATCGTCCCAATTTCCACTATTTTAATTGGGAATTGGACGTGGCATATATATGTTATTATGATTTTAAAGTTTACAAAGTTTTCGGAAATATGAGGTCTTTAATCCTGAAATTGACAAATTAAAATAAAATTAATGTTATAAATTTATATATATAAGAAAAAAAGACGTGTTTGGTCGGCCAGTTGATGATGACTGGCTGATCAAGAAATTATCAGTATTCGACTATTTGTTGTTTTTCACTTGGGATGTTTTAAAACATAAAATTTAAATATTACTTGATTTTTTAATCATTACTTTTTACTGAATTATTAACATAAAACTGTAAAACGTGTGTGGATCTACATGACATTCTAGGTACCTTTATCTAATTATTATTTTTAATTTCTATACCGAATTAGAATTATTGTTTATTTTATATTTTACATAAAACTGTCATCTCTATCGATACTTTGAAAGTAGTAAAATTAACTTGATGATGTTCTATTCTGTGATCTCTATTGGTACGCAATCGCGATTCTATTTGTGTTAATGTGTGAATTACTATTAGTTGGCCTACGTGAACGGCTTGGTTTGGCATGGAAAAGACGGTTGAAACATATTGAGATTGAAATTGACTCAGAAAGTTGTAGTTAAATGGATGGAAAAGGTAAATGTGACTATATATCTTTTGGGCAACATGATTTTGGACTGCAAGCATATATCCCAGTTTTCAAGGGATGTTAGTTTCAAATGTGGAGAATGAGAAGAATATGTGGGCTGATATCCTTGCTAAGATAGGTCACACCATTGACACTCACTTTGTTAGTTGAGAAGGTCCCCCTCTTGGGGTCATTGATACATTGTATTCGGGCGAAGATGGAACAAGATTGAATTTTTCCTTTTCTTTTTTTTTTTGTATTTCTATTCTTTCTGCCCTCCTGTTAACCAAAAGAAATATCATCAAAACAAGTAAGGTATACCTGGAACAACATTTTTAATTTAACGAGATTGAGTGGAAAAACAAAACAATTACATATATATAGTTCAACTCTTAATCTAACCACTCTAGTTTAATAGTTCCATTACATTTCTTGAAGCATTCATCTTCCAATATCTATACTATTATATATAGTACAAGGACCGTTGACTTTTTGTTACCTATTTTACTTGAAATACTATTTTAAGCATTCTCCTTTCATTAATGAATATATACAACTCAAAACGGATACAGAGGCACCGGACTAGAACTAATTATCTTATTTTCTCTTGTCTAAAAATTATAGTCACATGACTATGAAATCTTTTATTGTCTATGTTGCTTATTTCAATTTCAAACTTTAAAAGCATTTATCTCAGCAAATTAAAGACGACTGAGGAAAATAAGCGGGAAGTGCCGTTTCTTTGATTAAAAAGAGTTGACACTGTGTAATTTGTTCTTTTTCTCTTTAATTATTTGGCTTTATGTTTGAATCGTACTTAGTGTAAGTATTCAATTTATGTAGGTTCATGACCGGCTTCTGGAAGCTAGAGTTCTAAAAGCTTCTGTAACGAACTTAAACTTCTCCTTTGAAGAATCATCTGCAACTTTCACTTCCACGAGCTATCATGTTCTGTTATGTTTTCTTTGGAATTTTGATATGTATGATTATGAATTAAAATAGATTTGTTGCATGGAGCAATTACCAAAATTTCATATTCATGCTTTGAAACTACTACTCAAATTTGTGTTTATTTAAGTCCTATTGTTTTTATTATATGTCTTGATAGAGAGAAAGCATCATTTGCTTAATTTTTTACAATCATCTTTCTTTTGGTATTGCATTTGTTTTAGTAATTTTTGCTATTGTTATTGTTGTTTCTATTAAAATTAAGTAAAATTTAATCCCACACACAGAGGAAGCTTTCATGAATTTATATTCACTTTTGTTGTTCTTTTACGATCACTAAATAAGATTTAATTGAACTAATGGATTTTGTTAAATTGATGGATGCATACTAATACGTGTATATTTGAAGAGAGTTTTAATTTTCGAATAAAATTGTACAACTTTTTTACTAGAGAATGAATTCTTAAATTCTTTTTATTTCTTCATTGATTGATTGATGAGCTTTAAATATATGTTTAAACTATTTTTTATGTTTCCAAAGTTCTTAAAACTCTTCATTACGAATTTTTAAATATATTTAATTCTAACATTATTTCATGACTTCGGAATTGATTCTCCCACAATTACTTACTTGAATTGTTACTAACAATTTTTTTAAAGTAATATAATATAATTATACATTGAACTTTAGTTTATAAAAATATAAAATCTTGTGTCAGATATTATAATTTATAATTTATATTGTTAAAGAATTCTATTAAAACAATTTTCAATTGTGTCACCATATCTCTAATTCCCTCTAGCTCCACCTTATTGCACGTTAATAAGTGGTGAGAAATTATAGCACTACTAACCTCCATCTGCTTCACACTTAAGAGGGGTTAAAAAGGACAATAGTCAAAAGACAAATAATAGTATAAGAAATTACATCAAATTAGAAAGAGTTGGACTTGGTGATATATGATTGATTATGTTCTTTCTTGATAAGTAGTGATAATTTAAAATGTTATAATTTATGAATTACGAATATTTCTAAGAAACTATATTGTTTAAGTTACTGTATTGGATATGTCTGTCGAATACCTATCTACTAATGAATATTGTGTTATCATATTCGTATTGTCTCGTATATGTATCATTGTTTTACCCCACCCCACCTACCCCACCCCACCCCACCCCACCCCACCCCACCCCTTATAAAAGCCACTAACTCACCAGCTTCTGCGACAAAGAATCAACCACTCTCACACTTTGAAGTGGTTTAGTTTTGGAAATGATCAAATTTACAAATCTCTGAAAAAATCTCCACCAGACCCAAATCCCATTATACTGTTTGCTTGAATTTTTCCTAATTTCAATAAAATAAAAATTTAACTAAATGGATGATATAATGCGGGCCAATTCGCGGCGGCGGAGTGCCAGCCGGGGAAGCTGGAGCGTGGAGGAGGTTTTCTACGGCGGTGGTGGGGGCGGCTCCTCCGCCGGAAGGCGGAGTGTTAGGGCGGTGGAAGATGAAGAGGCGCTGAGATGGGCGGCGCTGGAAAAGCTGCCAACCTACGACAGGCTGAGGAAAACAGTGCTGAAATCTTATATGGAAACTCCGAATCGTGGGAATGTTAGGGTTGTTCATAAGGAAGTTGATGTGAGGAAACTTGACATGAATGAAAAACAGGAATTCATTGACAGGTTTTTTAAGGTTGCTGAGGAAGATAACGAGAAGTTCTTGATGAAGCTCAGAAATCGAATTGATAAGTAAGTTTCAACTTTTTAAAACTAAATCGTTTTTTGTTCTATTGTTTACATGGATTTGAAAAGTTGATTAAATTTGTGCAAAGTATAATCAGATTATATATTTTTGACAAAATTTGGGACACGATTTGGTTAATCAGTATTATTCACGATAAAAATGTATTATAATTGGTGTATAGTTTATCAGTTATATGATAAACACACCACCGAGTCGTATAGTTTAGTTGTTCGATTTATGCTAGATTAATCAGAGGTTTTGAGTTCGAACTTCTGGAGACGTAGCTGCCAATGGTATCATTTAACCTAAGCAGACTTGAATTAGAACTTTCTAATACTTATATGAATTGTTAATTAAGTATCATTTTTTAGTCAGATTTTGTACTTGAGAAGCCTATTGGATGTTGAGATTTCATGCAAAATAAAGAAAGTGAAGGATAACAAACATGGCTTTATATTATAACAAAAGCTATGTTCTTTATTTAATTTTGAAAATCTTGAACTAATATTTATGATCATGAGATAGAGACTTAAGAGTATTTACAAATTTTAGATTTAAAAAATTGTCTCAGTTTTTACTTATTTCCAAGCAGAACAAAACAATAAGAATGATGAAATAAGAATACAGTAGTATATATATACCAGACAAATATAAAAAATAATAATGTAAATCGATATATAAAAGTACAAGAAAAGAATAATTACTTGCCTAGTCAAGATATGCTTCGATTATACTCCGGCCAGAACTAATTAAATGTCCAACTCTAAAAACTAGAATCGTATTTCCTACAGTTTTTATCTGAAAATGACAAAATATTAGTCTATTTTAATTATAAAATAATTACAAATAATCCTTAATTTTCTATTTCCTTCCAATTAGCTTAAAATTGAAACTAAAATATGAATTATTACATCATCAAATCATTTATAGTGGAGGACATAGAATGTGACGTGCAAGACAAAGACAAAGCATAAGGGGGTGCACATGTAATTTTCAAAAATAAACTGTCAGTGATACTCATACAGTCATACTATACTAAGACATCCAACAAATTGACTAATTTATTCTAACTATTGATTTTATTTAACTTTGAAGTATTTTTATAATCTTTTTCAGAGTTGGGATTAATCTTCCCACAGTAGAAGTGAGATTTGAGCACTTAACGGTGGAGGCTGACTGCTTCGTCGGCGACAGAGCACTTCCGACGCTGCCGAACGCGGCCCGTAACATCGGAGAGGCGGCGCTGAGTTGCTTCGGAATAAGAATGGCGCAGAAAACAAAACTTACTATACTAAAAGATGCCTCAGGCATAATAAAACCCTCTAGGTAAATATATATTATTTTATAGCTTTTAAACTATGATAATTTCCTATAAGAGTTAAAAGGTTAAATTACATTTAGACCCCCTGTATTTTGACTTTATCTTACAAATTGTCTCTTCCGTCTGTTTTGATTAGATTTTCTAACGTTGTCCGTCAAATTTATACATAAATTTACCCCTTCTCTAAATCGACCCTTGAGTGCATTTCAGTACATAAAATTTACTAAATTAAACTTTTTCCACCTGTGGACGAGTAAGAGGCAGTTTACTCCATGTATCACGAGATGGAGGGGACAATATTTTGTAAGATAAAGTCAAATTAAAGTATAGGGGTGTTTGGTGTAATTTGACAAAAAATTCAGGAATCTAGATGTAATTCAGAACCCAAAGTTAAATGTGGCATGCATTGCGATGAATCAAAGTAAAATATAATAATTATTTCGTAATTATGGTTCTAATTTGATGGTGAAATGTCACAGGATGGCACTATTATTAGGACCACCATCGTCAGGGAAAACAACCCTTTTGTTGGCTCTAGCAGGAAAATTAGACCCTACTCTAAAGGTTTGATCTTTATTAGTAGTTTTCATATTAGAATTCAGATTAAAAACCTGTTAATTAGTAATAGCTTCCTAAATCATGAACTTGATTATATCTTAATTTTGTGGAACTGCAGGCAAGAGGAGAAATTACATATAATGGACATTTGCTTAGTGAATTTGTACCACAAAAGACATCAGCATACATCAGCCAAAATGATGTTCATGTAGGAGAAATGACTGTTAAAGAAACCCTAGATTTCTCAGCAAGGTGCCAAGGAGTCGGATCGCGATATGGTAATAACACACAGATGAAAAAACAGAGTGAATTACATTTGAGTACTCCACGATATACAAATCGATCCTTCTAGCTAGCTAGGTTGAGAAATAACAATATAGTCCCTGAGTTTCGCAATAAGTTACCAAAAACTCTAAAGAATTTCAATGACACCCCAACTTACGGTTTTAGATAAGGTGTTTCAGGGGTATTTTTTGAATTTATTTTACTCATTTATTGAAAGTTTAGGGATTACATCGTTATTTCTCAAAATGCAAGGTAGTCAGATATTGTAATTAACCCAAAACAAACTATATATATAAATATAGAATATATCCAATTTCCTTTAATTTGAAAATAATTAATTAATATGACAGAACTTTTGAGTGAGCTTGCCAGAAGGGAAAGAGAAGCTGGTATTTTTCCTGAAGCAGAAGTTGATCTTTTCATGAAGGTAAATTAGTTAAGAGTATTAATTAAGCAATTAATTAAGTGATAATTCCAATGTGTTAATTTGGTTAATCACTTAAAATACTTTCTACTTTTTTTTTCTTTTTTTTTACAGGCAATTGCTATGGAGGGAGTAGAGAGCAGCCTCATTACTGACTACACTCTAAGGGTAAGCATAATTACATTATTTCTAAAATAAAAATAAAGTTTGATATTTAATTTATTGCTTATCTTATCCCACAAATTAAAACATGAAAAATAAAAATAAAACAAAATTAACTATGATTTTCTATCAATTTCCAAAAAAAAAAATCGCAGATATTGGGGCTTGATGTGTGCAGAGACACAATTGTTGGGGATGAAATGATAAGAGGAATTTCAGGAGGCCAAAAGAAGCGTGTTACAACAGGTTCATTTTCATATTCTCTTAAAGACGTGATTATCACTTATAAACATTTTTAACTTTTTACATGTATTAATTTCAAAGCACCAAACCATGTCTTAAAAGTTCTTGAGTTGGAAGCAGAGAAAAATTGGCAAATCTTTGTCATATTGCAAAATTCTAGGTGGGCCTTTGTCTAAATACAAAGCAACATTAAAGAATTTTAAAGTATGAATTTGAACAAAAAAAAAATCAAATTGGGAGTTATGTATTTGTTGACCAAATCCTCTAAATCACCATATGCAAGGAAAAAGTGAGAACTGAACAGGTAATAAGTCAACTTTTAGTTGAAATAATTGTCAACAATTCACCTAAACACATAACAACATCTTGGACTAATTTCACACAAAATATGTATTGTGATATATGTTGCTCACAAGTGACAACAACATCACCATGGAATTTGGTCATGTTTATCTAGTTAGGGTTGATGGGACCATCAATGGGACCATCAATCAATCTTTTGTAAGATCAATTCAAGATTTGATGAAATTAATTATGAAATTCTCATAACTAGCTATTCTTTCATTTTATTGAATATAAATCATATATATATATATATGTGAAAATGAATGAGTGAGATGTTTTAGGAAATATGCTTATGTGTTAATGAGTTGGATTAGTTAAAATTAGTCCATTTTGCCATGTAGATTATTTTTATAATTAAGTCATTAATTATGATTTTTGTAACTTACATATATATATTTAATTGACATTTCATATATTGGTTTATATTAAAAAAATTGTAACTCATAGAATTATATAACTACTTTATATAATATTGATATTGAAAATTTCATTCAACAAATAATTTTAAAGTAAATTTTAATAAGCTTTGCTAATTAGTATGAACTTTACATTTAAGTGCTAAAAATATATATATATGATTGAAGAGAAGCTTACAACTATTTATAATTTAGATATAATGTACATGAAAGCATAGTATAAAAAAATTACCATTCACAAAATATTAATAATATTTGGGTAAAAGATTATTTAGTTCTATAATTAATATTTTTTTTATTTTGTATTCTTTTTATCTATCATGTAATTGTATTTTCAAAATTTATTTAATTATTTGTGGGGTCACATAATTACATACATTTTTTAAAATGTAAGTTTAATTAAATTTTATTATTACCTTAATATTATAAAATAAATAAATAGTTGGTTTTTTGTTTAGAAAAACCTCTAAATACACGTGTTTCATTTCCATTTTGCGGAGGAAAAATTATATTTAATTTCAATGTGAATAAATTTATTAAGTTATTACATATAAATATTAATATTGCCATAATATAAAGAAAATTTAAATAATGAAATGAACATTATTGTTAATTAATAATGAAATAATAATAAATTATTCAACAAAAAACTAATATCAAGTATATAAGAGATTCCAATAATTATTTATATGGTTTATTATTAAATATTTTCTATATTTTAATTATTATTTTAATATTTTTATATTAATTGTGTGCGTGATTTAAGAATAATTATATATATAAATATATATATATATATATATATATATATATATATATATATATTCCCTCTATTACAAATACAAAATCATATTATATTACTATTTTTATATATTTAAAATGAGTTTTTCATATATATAAAGTATGATTATTTTATAAAAAGAATTATTTTGGTGTGTGATATTTATATGTATTGTTAATAAGTATATAAGAAAATATGATTCAATATATTTAATAATATATATTTTATAAATAGATTTTACCGTGCAACGTAGAGAATATATATATTAATTTATAAAAAAAAACTCTGTTAAATTTGTGATATAAATTCAAGTTTTTAATATATAAACTATAATTAATATTAATATATTAAATTTATAATTATAAATTAATTTCCCGATGCAACGCTGGGGTAAAAACTAGTACATATATAATATGATGGACTTGAGGAGACTAGTCACGTTTATCGATGGTGGACCGGCGATGTCCTGACTAATTAAACAACTTAATTTCATTCTTGTTGAGATCGAGCCTAATTATACCTGATTGAAAGCTCGAGAGTTGGTATGCGAGGTTTTATATTTTTTAAATTTAATATAATTAACCTATTAATAGTACATATTGTAAGTAATAATATATATATATTCTAAATTACGTATTATAGGAAAAATAAAACTAGTGTATATAATATATAATTGATATAGATTATTATACTAATTAGTAAGATTAAAGAAAGAATACTATTATTATTAAAAATCATACTAAAAAAAGATCGATAAACTATTTTATTAAATGATCTAACGTTGCCTGTTGCTCGAGTTTGATTCGACTCATATTTGGCTTCTAATTAACTACTATATATGTTGGATACACAGGAGAAATGATTGTCGGGCCGACAAAAACACTGTTCATGGACGAGATATCAACGGGCCTGGACAGCTCGACGACGTTTCAGATTGTCAAGTGTTTGCAACAGATTGTACATTTGACAGAGGCCACCATTTTCATGTCCCTTCTCCAACCAGCTCCAGAAACATTTGATCTCTTTGATGATGTCATTTTGTTGTCTGAAGGGCAGATTGTTTATCAGGGCCCGAGAGAGCACGTCGTCGAGTTCTTCGAAAGCTGTGGGTTCAGATGCCCTGAGAGAAAAGGAACTGCTGATTTCTTGCAAGAGGTAATGCATGCATCTTCAAATGGGACGACTATAATTAGTTGGGATAATTACACAAAACCCCCTGAGGTTTGCTTAAAAATCCGAAAAACCATTGAAACTTCAAACCTTACAAATACCTCTTTGGTAAACTGAAACCTTACAAATACCTCTCTTGAAAGTGGAAACATAAAAATGTATACATACCCCCTGAAAAACCTTACAAATACGCCCCTAAGGGGGGTAAGTGTAAGGTTGAAAGGTTCTGATGGTGAAGTTACAAACTGCACATATCTCAGGGGATTTTGTGTAATTGAACCAAAATAATTTCACTAGATCATACCGAGTATAGTATAATTAGTTGATCTAATTTTATACATTAATCCACGTATATGAACACGACTTGAAACAATATAGACATGGAATACAATTAGAACTGTGTTATATATTTTGTGAGAGAAAAGGAAAACAGTGAGAGTAACCTTTTAAAGAGAAGTTCAAATTTGGAGAATTAAATTGAATTTAGATAATATACATAATATCTATACACCACAAATTCTATAGTAAAAAGTATGTCACAAGCTTCCTAGTTAACTTCCCTAACCATGCATATCTTTGTTTACATCTTGTATTCATCATCTACTCTCCAAAAACACAGGTTACATCAAGAAAAGACCAAGAACAATACTGGGCGGACAGAACCAAGCCCTACACATACATCCCCGTCCGTGAATTCGCCAGGCGTTTCAAGCGCTTCCATGTCGGCCTACGCCTCGAAAACGAGCTATCTGTCCCATACAGCAAAGACCGATCCCACAAAGCATCGCTCGTCTTCAAAAAGTACTCCATGCCGAAGATGGAGCTCCTCCGAGCCAACTTCGACAAAGAGTGGCTACTAATCAAGCGAAACTCATTCGTGTATGTATTCAAAACTGTACAAATATTCATCGTCGCCATCATCACATCCACTCTATTCCTGAGGACTAACATGCACACGAGAAATGAACAAGATGGCGCACTCTATATAGGCGCGCTCCTGTTTAGCTTGATATGCAATACTTTCAATGGCTTTTCTGAGCTTGCGCTCACTATACAGAGGCTTCCCGTGTTTTACAAACACAGGGACCTTCTGTTCCACCCGCCGTGGGCATATACTCTCCCAACGTTCTTGTTGAGGATACCGATATCGGCATTTGAGGCCACCGTGTGGATGGTTACTACTTATTATACTATTGGATTCGCGCCTCAACCGAACAGGTAAAATTAAATATGATTGTTTAAGTTGTCTCATTTTGAATATTACATATTTTTTATATTTTATAACATGAGTCACCATAGATTAAATAATTATATATTTTGTCAGTATTGTCTTACTGGTTCCCAATATAAAGAAATTAATAATTACGAAAACCCCCCCAGGTAAGGGTCATTTACAAAAATCATCCTAAAACCTTGAAAATTACAACAAAACCCCCGAGTTAACGATTTTCCGTTAGCTCAAAGGTGTTTTTCGTTATGATTATCCAAACCTCGGTGTGTTTTTTCCATAATTTTCAAGGTTTTAGGGTGTTTTCATAAATGGCAAACCTCAGGGGGAGTATTTGTAATTGGACTAATAATGGGACTAGAAATCAAAACTTTGCAGCTGAAAAATGAAGTCTTTTTTTAATCCCATTTTCAGGTTCTTCAAGCAATTCCTGCTGATATTTGTGATCCAGCAAATGGCAGCTGGGATATTCAGGCTGATAGCAGGAATATGCAGGACTATGATCATCGCAAACACCGGTGGAGCTCTTACGCTCTTACTAGTGTTCTTGTTGGGTGGCTTCATCCTTCCTAAAGGTAATTAGTGACTAAAAAAGTTGCAGAACATAATAATTTTTTTAATCTATATAACTGTTTGATGAAATTCTTGTGAGATAAACTACTTACTTCTTCCAATGGCAATGGCAGGCAAGATTCCGGACTGGTGGAGTTGGGGTTACTGGGTTTCACCCCTTACCTACGGGTACAATTCAATTGCAGTAAATGAGATGTTTGCACCAAGATGGATGAACAAATTGGTGTGTCAAAAATTCTGCATTTCTTACAACTTTTTTGTACTTGTTTAACTGTCACATAAGTAAAGAAAATATGCCAAGAAACATCATAAGTATCAATGTTTTCCTCCATGCAGGCCTCAGACAACACAAGATTATTGGGCATCGCCATATTGAACAACTTTGATATTTATCCCGAAGAGTATTGGTATTGGATAGGCGTTGGTGCCCTTGTGGGCTTCACGCTACTCTTCAACGTTCTTTTTACTTTCGCGCTTATGTATCTCAGCCGTAAGTTTTAATAATACATATCCATTTTCATTCAAATTAAATTTGCACTCCTAATTTTCGTGTAATCAATTTGACATAATAGCTCTTGGAAAGCCACAAGCTATAATATCCAAAGAGCAAGCAAGAGAGATGGAAAACGAACAAGAAGATTCAGATGGTGTGCCACGGCTCAGAACAACAAAGTCAAGGAATGAGTCTTTTCCACGATCCCTATCGTCTACCGATGCAAACAACTCAAGTAAGAAACAAAATTAAATCAATTAGTTAGTGAGATCTAAGCCCTTTCGGAGATTGCAATATCCCAGTGGATAACCCTTAACTTTGAAAACATACGAACCATTCCCTAAAAGTTTATAAAATTACACAAGCCACCCACTCCCTAATATAGGGTGGTATTTGTAATTTTAACAATTTTTGGAGTAATGTGTTGTTTTTGTAAACTTGCGAGTACCAAAAACTGTAATATGACAATGTCTGAAGGGGTGTTGATGTAATTAAGTCTAGTACCATATATATTTGCCCATGCATATTAATGTTTTTCTTCTTAACTTTCTTTTCTTAGTGGAATTGTCGATCCAACGTATGAGCAGCCGTGCCAATGTACTTGGACTAAGTAGGACCGAAAACCCAAGCCTCGGGGAAGCAAGAGGCGTTGCTCCAAGGAGAGGAATGGTTCTTCCATTCACCCCTCTAGCAATGTCATTTGATAGTGTGAACTATTATGTCGACATGCCGCCAGTAAGAACTCTAAAAAATTTATCTCATTTTTTATTTTATTTCGGACTTCTTTTCTCATAACTTACAAATTTCAAATTCTTTATAGGAAATGAAGGAACAAGGAGTAACAGAGGAGAAGCTCCAATTACTCAGGGAAGTAACCGGTGCATTTAGACCGGGAGTTTTGACAGCATTGATGGGAATAAGTGGTGCTGGAAAAACAACACTAATGGATGTCTTAGCGGGGCGAAAAACGGGTGGTTATATTGAAGGTGAGATTAGAATATCTGGATTTCCTAAGAATCAAGAAACCTTTGCGAGAATTTCCGGATATTGTGAGCAAACCGATATCCACTCGCCTCAAGTGACAATTCGCGAATCTTTGATTTACTCCGCCTTTCTTCGGCTCCCTAAAGAAGTTAACAAGGAACAAAAGATGGTATGAATATTTCCAATTTATAACATATCTATAGGGACAAAATGAAAAAGATTGGTAGTAGGGACAGTCACCCTCTTTATAGAAATGTTTTATTTCGCCCTCTTGCTTGTTTACAATTCATTTACGTCCGTAATTTTAAAAATTTATGGCTCCATCCCTATTTCATTACTGTATAAGGACCAAGCGAAACGGGGCCTAGTAAGGACAATCGCCCCTTTTCAATTTTATATAGGAAATAATCCTTTACATATTTTTATTAAACTTTAGTGATATTTATGCCCCAAAATTATAAATTGTATTTTATTATATAGTAAAGTTTCCAATACTCTTATCTTTATATTTGTGCCCTTCTACAGGCTTTTGTTGATGAAGTGATGGATCTAGTTGAGCTAGAAAATCTCAAGGACGCCATTGTTGGGATCCCTGGAGTTACTGGATTGTCAACAGAACAGAGGAAAAGATTAACAATAGCTGTTGAACTTGTTGCTAACCCTTCGATCATATTCATGGACGAGCCGACATCCGGTTTGGATGCAAGAGCAGCAGCCATTGTCATGAGAACTGTGAGAAATACAGTCGATACGGGAAGAACTGTTGTCTGCACAATTCATCAGCCTAGCATTGATATTTTTGAAGCTTTTGATGAGGTAATTATAATATAGAGTCAATTATGAATACCCTCTAGGTTTATGCCGTTTACGGAAAACACCCTGAGGTTTGCAAATCATAATGAACACCCCCTCAAACTAACGGAAATCTTCGACTCAGGGTGATTTTGGTATTTCAAGTTTTAAGGTGTTTTTCATAAAATGGCAAAACCTCAGGGGGTTTTAGTAATTAAGCCTATAATTATATTATGAAGGGACAAGATTAATTTTTTATGACTCATTCAACCTCTTATTCCACAAAGCTGACATAGACATGAATCTTACTATGTTTTAAGTTACTTCTGATGAAAAGAGGAGGGCAAGTCATCTATGCGGGACCGTTGGGCCTGCACTCGCAGAAAGTCATCGAGTACTTTGAGGTATTATTTTCTAAAATTTGATCTTATTTCAAAAAGATGTTTCTTTAAAGACTTTGGATTGAACATAATTTAATTTCATTGAATACATGCAGGCAGTACCTGGAGTTCCAAAAATAAAAGATAAATATAATCCAGCAACTTGGATGCTTGAAGCTAGCTCAGTTGCCACAGAATCCAGACTAGGAATCGATTTTGCCGATTACTACAAATCAACAAGCTTATATCAGTAAGTAAAATAGATATAAACTAAGAGGGTGTTTCAAAAAACTTTTGTTTTTGGAGAAGCTAAATTAGAGGAAAACATACAGAAGCACTTTCAAAAAATAGAAAACAACAACATAGACGCCCAAAAGAACACCTGCTATGTACTTCTAACTTATGAGTTATTCCAGCTTATTTTTCAGTCGAAACAGCAAAACAAAACACTCCATTTCTGTTTTGTTAAAAGCTAAATGAAGAAAAACACTTCTTTCTTTAAATAATAGAAAAAAGAACAAAGAAACTGAAAAAGTAGCCGAAATGTGTCTCTAGCTTCTACCTTATTTCAGTTTATTTTAAGCAGAAACAGCAAAACAAAGAGTTATCTTTCTGTTTTTTTAAGCTAGAAGCAGAAAAACACTTTATTTTACAATTACTCTATATGTCCGTACATAGATTCCATGTGATATAATTTGCTATATATTTCTCAGGAGAAACAAGGCGTTGGTGAACGAGCTGAGCGTGCCAGCTCCAAGCGCGAATGATATATACTTCAACACACAGTACTCACAGTCTTCATGGGGACAATTCAAATCCTGCCTCTGGAAACAATGGTGGACTTATTGGCGAAGCCCCGATTATAATCTCGTTAGATATTTCTTCACATTGGCTTGTGCTCTCTTGGTCGGGACGGTTTTCTGGAGGGTCGGCACTAAAAAGTTCGTATTTATATTCTTGATCAATCACTCCATACATAAATATAATATATGTATATATATCATTCCTGTGATAAAAAATCTTGTGAAATTAAATTTGTTTAGAGAATGCCATGTAACTCACGCAATTGACTGCGAAAATACATGCATTTTCTACTTCTTATTGGTACTTTTGTTCCTTTCTTCTTTCTGTTCGGAACAAGGGTAAAATTGTAACTTCATAGTTTTTGACTTTTTTCTGGTACAAGTAAAAAACAATCACTTGGAGCTAACTTAATTACGAAAGACCCCCTCTGTCTTCAAATATTACAGAAAACCCCTTGAGGTTTCAAACAATTACAAATTACAGGGGCTTTTTTGTAAGGTTTTGTATAAAGTACAGGGGTATTTTATTAGATCTTTGTGATTGTTTGAAACCTCGGGGATTTTCTGTAATTTTGGAAAAGAGGTATTTTGTAATTATGACATTCCTTAGGGGTACTATATGCAATTCACCCTAAAGAATTTCAAAAAAAATTATGAGATTTTTTTTGTGTCACAAGTTTTTATGATAATTAGCTATAACGTTAACACAGGGGTTGAGTGTAATTAACTTTATACATAGCCAGTTTTCTGAATCCTTTTATTTCCCTCTATTATTGATACAGGAACACGGATTCGGATCTTCTAACTATAATAGGAGCTATGTATGCTGCCGTGTTATTTGTTGGAATTAATAATTGTTCGACAGTTCAGCCCGTTGTAGCCATAGAACGAACGGTCTTTTACAGGGAAACAGCTGCTGGAATGTACTCAGCATTACCATACGCCATGGCACAGGTGGACGACAAAACAAACATTTTTCCGTACAAATTTATAGTAAATTAAAATCTATAACTAAGATTTCTTCGTTCGCCTCATAATGCAGGTCATTGTAGAAATACCTTATGTACTTGTTCAAACTACGTACTATACCCTGATAGTATACGCTATGGTGAGCTTCGAATGGACAGCAGCTAAATTCTTCTGGTTCTTCTTTGTCAACTTCTTCTCCTTCCTATACTTCACATACTATGGAATGATGACGGTTTCCATTACACCAAACCACCAAATAGCAGCGATTTTTGCAGCAGCTTTTTACGCGCTTTTTAATCTGTTTTCCGGCTTCTTCATCCCAAGACCGGTAAGTTATCTTTATCTTAAAGGTTTTAATTGGTGCTTCTTAGCATTATAATTGTACCAAACATCTTGCATTATGTTTAGTAAGCATAAAAAAGAAGAAACTCACAAAGATCCTGTAAATTTTGAAAAATGCATTATTACTAATTGTACCCCTCCAAGAATTAAAATTACACTTACACACCTCTTGAATTGACACACATGTTTTTTAAATCAGAAAATTCCCAAATGGTGGGTATGGTATTACTGGCTTTGCCCCGTGGCGTGGACAGTGTACGGACTAATCATAGGCCAATACGGAGACGAGGCGACAACTATTACGGTAGTTGGAATGACGAATCAACCGATGATTAAAACCTACATTCAAGACCATTTCGGATATGATCCCGACTTCAAGGGTCCAGTTGCTGCAGTTTTGATTGGTTTTGCAGTTTTCTTTGCATTCATGTATGCCTATTGCATCAAGACATTGAACTTTCAGATGAGATAGAGTAGATAAAATGACTCAAATGTGGACTGTAAATATAATTTTGAAGCCTTATTGATTATGATATAAAAGAAAATGGTTATGTTAAGAAAACTTTGTCCAAGAATATTTAATGATTAAATGGGGCCCGAATAGTCGAACCCTATCCACCTTGGTTCTATCTGGGCCAAACAATCCAAATTTGTTTTTATTTAGGTCAAATCATATCCTTGTGGCTCGTTCTATCTCGTGCGGCACAATAGAGAAAAGCGTGTCTCTATCCTCTTCCATTGGAGAGGTCATATTCGTACAAAAGCGCTATTCATGTTAGTGTTTACGTGATGTGTCATCTTCTCCACCTATAAGATAAATTTTATTATTTGGGGAGCCAAATTTCATATTTTCATATGGAAATTATATAGAATCTTGTAAATTTTTTCTAACAATAACATGTGCGTTTTCAGAGATTTGAACATGAAATTTCTAATTAAACTAGTATAATGTGGAACAGTTTTCTAAATATACATATGTACAATCTAAAATCCCAAAAATCTAAGTACATAGTGATAAGGAAGAATAAATTAGTAAGCTCGTGTGTTTGAATATCAAATTATTTAAAATTTCAAACATACATGCATCCTGCAACTCTATAAAAAAATAATAAAATAATACAAACCTCTATTTTTGAGGCCCACCCAATGAGCATTTCCAATTTCATTCTATCTGGAGTCTGGACCACAATTTAATATTGTCTTTTTCTTTTTTATTGGTTGAAAAAAAGGAAATTAAACATTGTATTTGGAGAAATTAAAGTTTGAGTATGGAAACAATTAAAATAGGAGAAAGGACAAGCGTGTGGCTGGAAGCAGCGAGTCGACGCGGTTATTACTTAGCCACCAACTCAAAGTAATTGAGTGGACATACGGACAAAACCACAATCACTAAACTTTTTATATATAGAAAATAATATGACTTTTCAATTTAATGGATAAATTATTAATATGTTCGTCATATATATATTTATATTTTGATGTAAAATATGTTCGTCATATAATTACATAATAATTTTTGCATACAATTTATCTTTGTAAGGAATTGAACTCAAATTTCTACATTAGAATAATATCTGATAGTTATTAGGACAAATCTAATAATTACTTAATAATTTTCTTTTTAATAGCAAACGACTGAATGTGCTTTTATTATTAATTAAGAATTTTCATAGTCTTGTGTATGCCCGATAGCTTAATCGTCATGATATGTTGGAATACTCAGCTTCGTCAAGTTCTGGGTGGATACGATACGATAACCAAGATCGATAAATCTTTTGAAATACAAAATTGGAACCAGCACCAATTAGAATCCTGCTCATGATTTCATTAATTAATCATTATATTCAAGAACGAGTTGGCCTACTCTAATTAATTGAATGGTTGGACGGATTCTACTATGTTTTTCTGATGTTACAGTACTTCCAGAGAGTGTGGTTATATTGGTATCAATTTGTCAATTCTACTAAATTTTTGTTTCGATCTTGTCCCCACCCTAAGTTCTTGGTGTATATTGTTGTAATGTAATAATAGCGTTATTGACTCGATCATTGTTATTACCACTATAGACATAAATATCAATGTTTATGGATTATTATTTATTTCATGATTTTAGTAGCTTACATTTTGAAACTCACCATATTCCGCCCGATAATTATACGGTGCTACAAGAAAAACACAATTTTATTATTTTGCTTGTCTCAACTGATTCCAAAAAATCAGGAGGGTATGGTTGAATAGAAGGAACTCAGTCATCCTTAATCAAATATCAGGGGTTCGAATCCTGACTTTGGGTATGGAGCAGCTTTAAATCTCCTGACCAGCTGTCCCACCCAATGAGGTGCCTACAAGTCAGTGAGAGGACTAGTAACTGTAGTCGATGGTGGATGCATGCCCTGTCCTAGACAAAAAAAAAAAATTGATCCCAAAAAGAAGCACTTAGATCAATTTTATAAATTTGGCATTCTTGCCAATCAATTTAAAATTTAAATTTTATCGTCATTGTAAATATTTTAATTCCACCACCATCAACAACTATTTATTGAATTAAAATATTCGAAACAATATTAATGCATGCACCTTGTGTTTGTAGCAAGTGATGTAGCAAATAGCAATAAGGACAAATGGTGATGCATATTTCAAGAAAATGAAGTATAATTTCTCAAACTAGTTGAATTTCTACGACTTAGGATCCTCAAACCCAACCTCTCATTTATTGTCTATGTATGGGTCATAATCTTATGGCGATGATGCTGATACACATCCAAGTCAGCACTACACTTGCATATAGAAAAATAAATTAAATATCAATAAAATAGAATTTCATTATAAAATTTGTTCATATATTATTATTCTATTATTTTTCTTAAATGAGGCCAAACTTTAGTATCTAATTACAATTATTAAGTTATCTAAAAACACAACTAAGTCGACATATCGTGTAATATAAATGTTATCTTATTTCATCATGTTTAATATATCAAACTAAATGTATTTTTAGCGTCGATAAAATTTAATTTATTATAAAATAATTGAATTAAAAGAGTCGTCTCTAATTGAATATCTGACTTATTAAAATAAAAAAAAAAACGAATGGGAAGAAAAAAACTCTAGATTAGTATTGAAATTAGAGATCAAATACATACAAAAAAGAATTGGGATGTATATTTCTACGAATGTGTAGGGTTATTCCAATAACCATCAGATATTACTTTAGTATGGAGGTGTGGATTCGATTTCTTACAATGACAAAAGTCATTCGTGTGT
The DNA here is from genome assembly GCA_958496215.1 of Verbena officinalis. NCBI lineage: Eukaryota > Viridiplantae > Streptophyta > Magnoliopsida > Lamiales > Verbenaceae > Verbena > Verbena officinalis. Next base: position 9,541,600 of record OY292385.1, read on the forward strand.
TTAAAAAAAAAAAAAAATATATATATATATATATATATATATATATATATATATATATGGTTATTACCACGTGCGGTGCATGCAAGTTGCGACCTTTCATAAGGACCTGTTTGGCAGCGTTTGTGGTCCACTTTTTTTTACTTTTTAAATCTAATTAGTAATTTCTAGTCCTACATGTTGGAAAATGAGAAAACATGCATGCTTCCATTTTTTTTTCTTTCGAGTTTGATGCTGCACAAATTCAATTAGAAACGGCACCTACCTATAAGTTTCAATTTTGTTGCTCTATTTTTATTTTATTAATATAAATCAACCAATGTTTTTACGTCACTTATTATACAATGAATATATACCTTGAATGTTCAATAATATTGTAATTTCTCGAACTTTATGATAAAATTTATGTATATAATAGCTATTATTAAGTAACAACAAATATATAGTTTGTAGTTATTTTAGAAATAGAATCATTATTAATCAATTCATTTTGACATTTCTTAAAGAAGATAGATATCTATCAATCTATCTCTATGTATATGCACAAATGTATAAAAATCAAGTCCATAGTATGTATAACAAGTAACTATAGAAGTTTAAAAATTAATATGAAGTATGTCAAGTTACTTTTCTTTTAAAAGCATCAATTATAAATGCTCAAATCGATTTCTTATTTTAATTAATTTACAATTTACCATTTTTTTTTAATATTCGGTGATTTTCTAAAAAAAAAAAGAACTCACACGTAAAGATGTATCCAAACCCCCTTAAATATGATGAACAAGATACAGAAGAGAAGAGGTCACATATCTTGGGCTACATCTCAGATAAATTCCCTGATATAAAGCAAACACAAGACAACTAGGAGAGAGAGAGAGAGAAGACGCAGAGAGAGATCGCAGAAGAAGGAAGGAGAACTACCCTTACCAAATCTCTTTCTTTTCTTTCCTCTCATTTCTCTCATTCTCCCTTTTCGCTGTCTCAAGAACTCATTTAACCTACACAACAACATAGACTACTCCGCCATCTAAGTTTTCTGCCACCATGTTTTCGTTAAATGGAAGCACTTTTCTGGTAATCCTACGCCAAATTCATCTTCTTTATCAATCTTTATGCAGTTTCCATTTATTTTTCTTATTTTAAGTGATTTTTTCAGGTGGCCCTGTTTCACTGACTCACTTTATTAGTATGATTTGTGTCGTCTAATCACAGATTAGAGAAATGAGCAGAAGCCCATTTCAGAAATCTCTGTTTGGAAAAAACCCATTTGATTTCAAGAAAATTTAGAAAAATCTGACATTTTTCCGCTTCCAATTCACCCGAAGAGTGTCGTAAATGACTCATTTTTTTAATTCTTGATGATTTCTCGAATCTGATGTTAAAGAATTTATGTTTGTTTGTTTGATTGATTGTCTGCAGAATAATTCTCTTTCTGTGTCCAAGAGCGTGACGCAGTGTACTCAAAGAAAGATATCAGCTCGGCCGATGGTGGTGGCGGCGTCTGTGAGTTCAAATGGCAAGCCCGCAGATCAAAACGTCGGCGTTTTGATGGAGAATACTTTGAAGGAGATGAGAGAGAATGCTCCCTCGGCGTCATCATCATCACAGCAACAAATTGTTGCGGAAGAAGAACCACAATCCACCGTTGGCGGCGGCGTGGAAGATGTGTACGGCGAGGATAGCGCCACTGAGTATCAGTACATCACCCCATGGACTGTCACAGTTGCTAGGTGATAAATCAATTTATTTATTATTATTATTATTATTATTATTTCTCTTATATTAGCGTGTGCTTGTGTGTTTTCTTGAGGTTTATAGGGAGTATCGAAGCATTTTTATGTTGAATTTTCAGCCTTTTTTGTTTCTTTTACTGATATATCTTCTGATGTTTACACTTCCCACCTACTAAAGATTCTATTTTTAATTGTTGTTTTTCATTTTCCTTAAGTCTTTTTCTGTGGAAACTAAATTTTTGGAATGTTATGCTTTATGTTTGTCTATGTCTGTTGGACTTTGAGAGAATTAGGACTAAATGCTTTAGTTTTGATCCTTTAATTTCTAATGAACATATTTTTCTATTTCCATTTTTCATTTGCTTAATCTTATTTCTTGCTTTTTCTTAAAATTTGCTCCTCTACGAATAATTGAATAAAATTGCTGCTGAAGGGCTGGCTGATTCATTATCCTAATCTTTACAGCCTTAATAGCCATGCGAACTGAAAATTTAACAATTTGCTGACCTTTCACTGTGGGTTTTTGCACGAGCTTTTTGCTTTTGGAGAAGTTAAAATAGAAGCTGAAGTTGTAAAAAGTTTAGTAGTAAAAGTGAGGAGTGTTTGGAAAAAAAAGAGTTGAGAAGCACTTTTGTTACTCTAAACAACGTCCACTCATTTACAAAAATAATCTAGAAGCTGGAAGCAAGCTGAAGCTGGTCCTTGGGTGCTTCTAGATTTTAGATTATTTCTGCTAAAAATAAGCAGAAGTTGGTCTTCCAAACACTCCTCACGTGCTGAAAGGAAGCACAAATCATAATTTTTCTTTTTCAGAGTCTGCAAACACTACCTCAAAGACGTACTCCCATTACATGAAAATTAAATATGCATTATAAAATGCGAAATTTTGTAATATATCTTATTTGATTTACAGTGGATATCCATTATTGCGGGATCCTCACTACAACAAAGGCCTCGCCTTTACAGAGAAAGAAAGAGATGCCCACTTTTTACGCGGTCTTCTCCCACCAGTTGTTATCAGCCAAGCTCTTCAGGTTAACATGATAAAAGCTTTATTATTATTATTATTATCATTATTTGTCATTTACGATTAAAAATATTTACCAACAATTTTCCCCTTTCTGCCTGAGCAGGTTAAGAAAATGATGGCCAACATGCGTCAGTACCAAGTGCCTTTGCAAAGATATATGGCCATGATGGATCTTCAGGTAAATTAAATAATTATATAACTCATTTGATTCTTTTTTAATTTCTTTTCAGAACCCTTACATTGATTTAATTTTTTATTTTGCCATGTTTAGGAGAGAAATGAAAGATTGTTCTACAAGCTTCTGATCGACAATGTCGAGGAGCTGCTTCCTGTTGTGTACACTCCAACTGTAGGAGAAGCTTGCCAAAAATACGGGAGTATTTTCAGACAACCTCAGGGACTCTTCATTAGTCTGAAAGAAAAGTATGTTTTATACCAGTGATTTAAGACATGTCCAAATCGGATACAATTAAATTTTAGACTTATAACTTTTAGTATTTTTCAGGGGAAGAATTCTTGAGGTACTGAAGAATTGGCCTGAGAAGAAAATCCAAGTTATTGTTGTAACAGATGGTGAAAGGATTTTGGGTCTTGGTGATCTTGGCTGCCAGGTAATTGAATCTTTTCTTTTTCAGTATTAATATTATTTCTAATATTTTTAAAATTCTTTTCTAAGTTTCCTTTTAATCTTACCAGGGAATGGGGATACCGGTTGGGAAACTTTCATTGTATTCAGCTCTTGGTGGCATCCGTCCTTCTGCTGTAAGTATTAGGGTGTATGAAAACCTTTTTTTTTTAGAGAAGTTAAAGTTGAAGCTAAAGTTGTAGAAAGGTGGAGCTGTTAAAGTTTGAAGTGTTTGGAGAAGAACGTACAAAAAGCACTTTTAGTGAATTGAAAAAAGAACTTAAAACCTGAAAAAAACATCCCCAAAAGTGCTTATACGTTATTTCCGTGTAACAAAAGCAACCAAACAGAACACTTGTTTTTTACTTGTTTTAAGCTAATAGCAGAAAAACACTTTTCCTTAGAGTTTCAAGCATTACCTACATTAAAAAGAATCTTGTGCTTTAGTGTAAAATCATAATTTCGTTTTCTGGTTGTTATTGGTGGTTTTGTTCATGCTGAATCTAATATTGTCGAAATTTCTTGTCCATCTCAGTGCTTGCCTATCACCATCGATGTTGGAACGAACAATGAGCAGTTGTTAAATGATGAATTTTATATCGGGCTTAGGAGGAGGAGAGCAACAGGACAGGTTAAAAATCTCTCTCTTAATATATATATATTATTTGCTAAATTTAAGTGATTTTATCTGCATGAACAGGAATATGCAGAGCTTCTACACGAGTTTATGAGTGCAGTGAAGCAGAATTATGGAGAAAAAGTCCTTGTTCAGGTTATTCATGTTTGTCAGTAACAATCGTAGTCACCATTTTACCCATATTTTCTGCAATATCTGATACTTAAGAGCTTGTATTTTTTGCAGTTTGAGGATTTTGCAAATCACAATGCTTTTGATCTTCTCGCTAAGTACGGAAGTACGCATCTCGTTTTCAATGATGATATTCAGGTAAATACACACTATTCACTCCTTGCTATAATTAATTATAATGTAATCTTTTAAAAATAAATTGCATTTTTTTATTTTATTTTATTTATTTATTTATCAGGGTACGGCATCTGTGGTCCTTGCTGGGCTTATGGCAGGATTGAATTTAGTAGGCGGCACATTGGCTGAACATACATTTTTATTCCTTGGAGCTGGAGAGGTAACTTTTCGTTAATTTTCCTCCCCTTTTCTTTTTATTTTTTTAATTTGTTTTATATGCTTCAGTGCATATTTAATGAAACAAAATCAATCTCGGATGATAATTCGATATCAACGTAATTCCTAAATTTTTAACTTATGTGGTGTTTGCAAGTTGGATTAGTAAAAGCAGGGAGTGTTCTTGGAAAATTAGATGAAAAGTTCAAAACAAAAGCAGTTACTTACAAAAATAACTGCGAGCGAAGCTAGAAGCTGAAGTTAAACATTGGTCCTTGGATTCTTTTACCTTCTAGCTTATTTCTGCTTAAAATAAGCAGAACACTCCCAAACTGCTGAAAAAAAAGTAAAAAGCACAAAAGTGTTATTTTTGGAGTTTTCAAACTCTCCCTTAGAATCTCTTTTGCCTGTGACTGGATTTTATTATAATTGGGATTGTTTTATATGATTATTTTTGTTTAACATGTTTCGTTATATATTTTATGAACGCAGGCTGGCACTGGTATTGCAGAACTCATAGCTCTTGAAATGTCTAAACAGGTTAAAGAACGACAAACATTTGTGATTTGTTTGTCCAAGTTTAAAATTTGACTGATTTTTAATTATTTATAGTCCTTGTTTATATGCAGACTGATGTACCTTTGGAAGAGGCTCGCAAGAAGATTTGGCTCGTGGACTCAAAGGTATTTAAGTTCTCCATCTTTTGCTTATTGTAATTTTTTTTATCCATCTATAATATTTAAATACTGTGATGTTTTTTTTTTTCCCTAGGGTTTGATTGTTCAGTCCCGTATGGAGTCACTCCAACATTTCAAGAGGCCGTGGGCCCACGAACATGAACCTGTCACAACTTTGTTAGATGCTGTCAAGGTGTGGACTCTCTCTCTCTCTCAATATATATATATATGTCGAAAGCAACCAATTGAAATGTGGGTCATTTTATCTATTTTGTTTGACAGACCATCAAACCGACAGTATTAATTGGCTCATCAGGAGCTGGAAGAACCTTTACTAAAGAAGTGGTTGAGGCGATGTCATCCTTCAACGAGGTACAATTATCTTATATATAATTTGTATTTTTATTTAAATTGAATCGACTTACCAAAAAAATTCATTTTATTTGTTTTCAGAAACCCGTTATTCTTGCACTCTCCAACCCAACCTCTCAGTCGGAATGCACAGCTGAAGAAGCTTACACATGGAGTGAGGTGATTATTCAATTTTCATCTTTCAATACTCATTTTGTTGATATTTATATTAATTGTTTTCCTATTTATTGATTTTCTTTATCTGTTCGTTAATTAGGGACGAGCCATTTTTGCTAGTGGGAGCCCATTTAGTCCTGTCGAATATAATGGCAAATTTTACGCATCTGGCCAGGTTCGGTCTAATCATCCATTCACTAAAATTAACTTTATTACATTCCATTTTCTCTAACTTTACTATTATTTCTCTGTGAAGGCAAATAATGCGTATATCTTCCCCGGACTTGGTCTTGGATTGATAATTTCTGGTGCCATCCGAGTTCACGACGATATGCTTCTGGCAGCTTGTAAGTTACTGAACAACTAAGGGGTGTATCTGTATTTTAAAAATGATGGGGAGGTCTGTGTACTGGCACATAGTTAGAGGGGATTTAAGTGTTAACTAACCCGTATATGTTTTCTTGAATCAGCGGAAGCATTAGCTGCAGAAGTGAGCCAAGAGAACTTAGATAAAGGACTCATATATCCACCATTTTCAAACATCAGAAAAATTTCTGCCCAAATTGCTGCCAGAGTAGCAGCCAAAGCATATGAACTTGGTAATAATATCTTCATTTAATTCCTAATCTTCAACATGACTTTAATATTATTAAGCTTGCAACATCTCAAATCTTTTGTTATTTCTATTGAATTATAGGTTTGGCCACTCGTCTACCACAACCGAAAGACTTAGTTGCCTACGCTGAGAGCTGTATGTACAGCCCTAACTACCGTAACTACCGTTGAAGAAGTGTGAGAATTTACTAGATCATGCCGTGTGTTTTTCTCGTTGTAATTTTGCCTTTCTTTTTTTTGTTTAAATCCATTTGTTACCGCTTCCTTATTGCCCCTGCTTCGATGAGACGCATATAAATGCTAGGATTATTAGGTTTGCGAATGGTAACAGCACGATGAATGTTTGTGTATTAGCGAACTCATTGTCAGTGAAGTTTGATAAATCAAGAAAAAAGTTTCAAGTATTTGTAGCATATTAAATTAGTTCTAAGCTTGTTAAGATGCGTATTATACCAGAAATGGAGGGTCTTGGGGAGAAATTATGTACCGAACAGTTCAGATTGTGCCACATCTTTAATTCTTTAATTTGAACGATTCAATTGGTATGTGAGGATTTCTTGTTTTTGGTGTATTGTTTGGATTGCCTTAACTTTAGCTACTATGATATAAACTACGAAACATGGACATGGCGAATCTGATTTTTTTTCGATATTTTACACTAAAAAAATGTTTGATATGATACTCGATAATAGGTAAGAATTTTTAGAACAAATGCTCTTGGTCTGCTAAAAAGTGAGATGGGACAGCAACCTTAAAGCCATACTTTATAGCATATCGACATGTTTGGTTTATTCTCTTTTTGGTACATTCTTGAAATAGGAAGATAAAATGGTTCTTTTGTTTCAAAATAGAAGTGATGTTGGAAAACTAGTCACTCCTTTTCAGTTTCGATCATAGTATGGTCTGAATACAGATCTCTTTGTGATGCTTGAATCAGAAAGAGTTTTTTTTTTGGTACGAATTACATCTACCACCCTTGAAGTTTGAAGAAATTACAATTTAGTTCCTTTATTTTTAGAAACTACAAGAAACTCCCTCATATTGAACTTCAATGCAAATTAATTAAAAAGAAAAAATCAACCCCTCCCCACCCCACCCCACCCCACACCACAAATTCATTCTCCATTATTAATTAAAAATTAGTTCCAACAAAATGAGTGCGGCTGTCATTTCTTGAATATGTACCATTGTTATGGTTTTTAACTTTTCTTTCTTTTTTCATATAAATTCCATGAAAGTATGATAATGATAATGGTATTAAAATATATTTCATCTTCAACTCATAAAAAAAAAGATAATGTTCTTAAAAACCATATATATTTCAAGCTTTTTGGGGGGAATTGGGCGGCAGAACTTTCATGCCAAACTTTAGGTTCTTTTTTGGGGATAAATTCTCTCTCATATTGAAACAACGTATTATTGAATTAAAAAAATAAGTGTTATATAGTATTTAACTTATAAATCATGTAATTATGTAACTTATAAAAATGTATTTTTCTTTTTATTATTCTGCCTAATGACATCAGAATTAGCCTTTTTCTTGCTTGGAAATATCTTGGTATATCTCAAGATAGATTGCTATGGACGCTATAAGATGATTTGTACAAAATTTCAGATTCTGAATGAAAAAGAATCATCTGATGTATATTTGTCAAACAAACCCTTTTTATAATTACAGTTTTCGTCTCACAAACTATTTTTAATTCAAGATTCTTACATTTAATCTGTATTTTCAGAACATTATGGCTACTAATACAGGTGTAAGTCGCATTACGAGTAAGCACATGAGTAGCACAATGCATCATGGCGAATAAACAAAAAGGAACTAATATCAAAATAGCTAAAGAGAGCTCTAACATCCACAATATTGCCAGGACTCGAAAGATCAACAGTACCATTGTGTAACTTTCGAATTAAATTAAGACAATGGCCTTCGAGAATTGCCTTTTTTATCCAAAATCACGAGGTAAGCGGACTGTCGAAAGGGTAGCCATGGTTTCGGCGTACTCCACACATGAAATTAATATGAGAATCATTAAATTCGAAAATAAAAGGTTATATTTTATGAAACGAAAATTACAAATGTCCCCATAAGTGAAAAAATGACATTAGTGTGATAAAGAGTCGCTACTTTACCTTTACGTCACATATATTCCATAACCCAACAACTATATAAACCCCCTCTCAATGCCAACTTCTACACAAATTAATTCAGTTCTTGACTAATATAATTATATTACCTTATTTCTACATTGTACAAATAGAAAGTGAAAACATAAAATAAAATGTACAGACAACTTGCTAACATGAGGCAGTCCTTCTTTAATCAGGTACACACTCTTTTAATTCATTAGCTTTATCAAATGTATGCATGTGGGACTACAAGTGAAGTAACTTAGTGGTTCGACGCTATGCTAGTTTAACTAGAGGTATCGAGTTTCTTGGGAACACTGCTACCATTGGTAGCCAGAAGTTTATATTTTAGTGGTCTGACCGGCTCGACCCATATTGTAATTTCAGGGTCTATTATTCTTTTATTCTCACTAAATCAATATGTTTGTGCAATAGGGATATCTTGACGAACAATTTGTACAATTGGAAGAGCTGCAAGACGATGCAAACCCTAACTTTGTGGAAGAAGTTGTCACATTATACTATCGGGATTCGGCTCGAATACTCCAAAATATTGAGCAAGCTTTGTAAGTTTCATCTTATAATGAGTATTTATTTTATGATTTGCCAATATATAGCTAATTAATGATATATAGCACATAATTAAAAACGTTAATTACATATCCGGTATTATAATCAGAATATTACAAATACTCCTATTGACGAGTCCTGAAATTGCAGCAAGAACCAATTCTGCTACGATTTCGTTAAAAAGATGACAAAATATAATATATATATATATATATATATATATACTAATTAAGAATTACCATTACTTATTAAATGGTTCTTGTTAGGGAGAAGAACCCTCTTGATTTTGTTAAGCTGGACAGCTACATGCACCAGTTCCTGGGCAGTAATTCAAGGTAAATTTAAGAATAATTATATAAACATATTTTAATTTTAATTATTTAAGATCATGTCACAATTAGGAATATTTAATAATGGCTTCAGAATAACCCTTTTTGTACTTGGATTTTTGCAGCATTGGAGCCAAGAAAGTGAAAATTGAGTGCAAACACTTCAGAGAGCACTGCGCTGCTGGAAATGCTGATGGGTATAAATAATATATATAGAACAATCTTACTATATTTAATTGAAAATTTTATGTTAGGTTTTAAATTACCAGATACCCATTATTGCTCCTTGCGTTTTGGTTTAGAAAAATACATCTTCCTTGTCAGTTAAAGATGATATTAAATATTACATATACACCCCCTGCCAGTACAAATATATTACATGCACCTCCCTTTTAAAAAGGGAATTACAAAAAGTTGCAGTCACTTCTTGAAGTTATTTAATTACTGATTCTTGATTTATTTGTTTACTTTTTACTTTAACAGATGCAAGAGAACTTTCCAACAACTGAAGAGAGAATATGCCACTCTTAAAAGGAAATTAGAAGTTTATTTTCAGGTCCTTTTTCTTTCTCTAAACTTCAAATCTGCCCCCATATTTTGTTTGTGTTTGACTTTGACATCTTATCCTCTGTGTACAGCTCTCAAGGCAAGTTGGGCCTGTTAACAAAGCATGTCAGCCCTAATAAGAGACCATCTTGGACTTCTGCCAAGTCGGCCGAGATATTCTGCAGAACTGCACATTTTCTAATAATTTGTAATATCTTAAATTAAATAGCATTAATGCAAGAAAGAAGCTTTATATTTTCAGATATTTTATCAAACAAGTTCTTGTAATAGGGAGATAGAAAATTTTATGATATAGTGAAGAAGTTAAAAAGAAAAAAAATAAATTATTGCTTGATAACCATTAACCACCAAATAATCATGTGCTATTTGAGTTTATTTTTTTGATTTAATTCTTCCCTTTTTCTTAAAAATTCAACCCGTCCCGTCAAGATCGAACCTGATGAGGTCGTTTTTTGGTACGGGATCTGGATCGTCCACGTGGCCCAGACAAACAGTTGAATTTGTAGATGGGAGTTCGGCTATGACCTGAAAAGCACTAGCATGGGATTACTTTAGCCGGAGGGGGTTGTCTCCGGCGTAGCCTCTCCACTGAATTAAGTCAGTTTCGAATAGGATATTCGTCAAGAGAGAATGGAAGTCAAAGTCATTAACTCAAAGAGCTTACCTACCATAATAAATGATGGGGGTATTTATAGGGAGGCTTCCTACCTATCGGGTATGGCCTCGACCATGGGGCATTTAATGCCTGTGCCTCGGATCTGACTCATTCCCTGACAGGACTGGTTGCCTGTCACTTCTGGAGATACAGAATACGGAAGGCAATCAGAGTAGATACGGCGCAATTAATGCGGCTGCTGCGGGGTCGACCGTGTAGGGATGGGACAGGTTCGAGCCTCCGTAGGTCGACCCTCGATCTACGTTCTAGGAGAATTAGCGAGTCGAATATCGATCCTCGAGCCTGAAGGGTTGACATATGGCACCCGGGAGGTTCTACATTGTAATGAAGGTCGGGGTATCAGGGCGAGCTATGGTCGACCCTCGAGCATGTTCTCGAGTCAAGCGTGGGTTGACCCGGGTTTAGATACACGTGGCGTTTTGACTCTTTTACGAGTGTGCCACGTGTATTCTCCAAGATATTCCCCATCACGAGTTTGACTCTTTTACGAGTGTGCCACGTGTATTCTCCAAGATATTCCCCATCACGAGTCCCCCAGGTTTCGGTTGAATTTATTCGACCGGGATCTGAAATCGACCATCACTTTGAAGCTCGGTCCACGTGGCCTCCTTTAATCGGGCCACGCACCCCCGCTTTACCGTTACACGCTACCGACAATAAAGTAGGTCGACCGTCAGTTCGTTCTCGGGAAGGCGCGCTTGATTCGTCAGCCTAATAAAGAGTAATTATGGCGACGTTCCGTATTCCGAGGCCTGACTACTATAAATAAGGGCCTAGCCCTTTCTCATTTCTTACGTTTTCTGAATATTCACTCCGAGCAGAAGCAATTTTAGCGAGAAAATCACAGGCGCAGGAATTTGTCTCGAGCGAAAACACCGTCCACACTTAGGTAATCCCCGACCCTCAACTCTTGCATTTTGTTTAAAACTATAAAAATGTCGGGAGCGTCTGAGGGATCGAGTGAGAGGTTGAGAGAGTATGAAGCCCGCTTCGACGTAGTCGACTTAGGGTTCGACACCGACTCAGAATCAGAGGTAGAGGTTACATCCCGTAGGGCCACGGGGCTTAACAAGAACAAGGGCGCATCCACCAGCGGTCGCGAGGAGACGACCATCGTCCGGCCGCGCGGTCGGGTCGCCGCTGCCTTGCCCCAGCGCTCGTACCGTGGGAGGACATCCGCCGCTCCGGAAAAGTCGGCGGGAGGGTCGAGAGATGCTGGGGTCGAGCCCCAACAGTCGGAGAAGGGAGCCCCTGCCCCCTATGACAGCATAGTGGGAGGGGTTTCTGAGGAGCAGTTCCTGAGGATCGTAGATCGGTTGAACCTGCCAGCGCCGTATTTGATTCGAGTGGCGACGAAGAACGACGTCCTGGGCAGGCAAGCTCACGGGGAGATAGCCGTTAATTATAACGCGGTCATGAACGGCTTCCGCCTGGTCGGGAATACTCAGTACACTAGCCTGTTCCGAGGTTTGCGGGTCTGCCCGAGCCAGATGACTGCCAACTGCTTCTCCCTCATCTCCTGCTTCTTTGTTTTGATGAGGATCCTGAGGCTCGAGCCGACGCGGCTCGATTCTTTCAGATGTTCACCCTCTCCGCTTCTTCCCCTTCAGGCGAGGGTTTCTACAGCTTATCCCAGAAGAGGGGTAAGAAGATATTCTCCATTCCCACATCCTCTCACGGCGACCAGTGGAAAGCCGAGTTTGTGGTCGTCCAACACCCGGATGGCTTTCTCATCCCGACCCAATGGGAAGACAATAGGCCTCCGACCCTCCGACCCTCAAAGGATGAGGACCTCGAGGAGTCGATTGACTTGATCATGGAGTTCCTGGGTCGGGAGGTTTGTACCGACCAAGTCCTGCTCGACTGTAGGACTTTCTGTTGCGAAGAGAATCTAGCGGCCGTGGGTATAGGGTGCGGGAGAGTGCGAGAGGGATTTGTCCTGGGTATATGTCTTTTTCTTTTGTTTCTTTTCCTTAAGCTAATCATATGTTTCTCCTTTCTAACTGTTTCTGATCGAGTTGATGTTTTTTGCAGATACCAACATCCTCATGGCCTCCAGGACTTCTTTCCTTCAAAGCTTGGGCAAGGCTATGTTGCCCGAACACGAGAAGCTGGCCGAGGAGAAGCTGGCCGAGCTCAACGAGGCCGTCCAGAGTCGGCCCGAGCTTCCCGCAGTCGAGCCTGCTATCCTCGGCGCGGATACGGGAGCGGGTTTGTCGCTACCCCGCCATGGCCCCGGACTCGGCAAGGGGCTATTCAAGAGGCCCTCGGAAGGGTCCAGCCGAGCGGTCGACCCCGCCCCGGTCGACCTAGAGGAAGAAGAAGCGGAGGCCGAGCCTCTGACCCGAAAGAGACCGGCTCCCAGGCCTACCCGCAAACCCGCTCCACAATCCAAAAAGATGAAGGGCAAAGGGTCGACTAGTGAGCCGACGGACGACTCGGGCTCCGAGACGAGCGTCGAGTTTATGACGCGCCGCATAAGGGATTACCTCCCCGTGGCCGAGCCTCACTTCCCGGGAGGGGTCCCGGAGCTAGTCGAGGGGCAACCCCGATCCCTTCTCAACGCGGGCTCGGATTTTGAGGCCGTCAGGGCCATCTGGCGATCGGTGGCGACCGAGCCCGACCACAGGCGCATGGCCGAATGGTCGCTAGAGACCTTCGAGCGTAACCTCGCCACCGCCTTCATTTCAGTAAGTCACTATCGTATTTCGCTTCAAGTTTCTTTACTCGATTTTGAACTAATCCACCTTTTTTGGGTCGACCTTGCAGCGCACTGCTCCGATCGCGCATGGCCTAGTGCAATACGCCAAGGCCCTCCGGTCGAGGAAGCAATTTTACAAGCGGCGGTGGGTCGACCTCAAGAAAGAGGTCGAGGAGCAAAAGGTGGGCGACTGGAAGAGGCAAGCCCAAGGATTTCAGCAGTCCGCCCAACTGCTGGAATCGGAGAACAAGAAGCTCAAGGAGAGGGAGATCGAGCTTCTGGCGGCGGTCGAGGAGCGAACCCTCGAGGTCTCCAGGCTCGAGGGGGAGGCTCGATCCCTCAGGCTCGAGGCCCAAGAGGGTTTCGTTAAGGGGCAGGCTGCTGGTCGGGCGGCCGTCGAGCAGGAGATGGAGGCCAAGTATCGCGGCAAGGCTCGGGGCTTCCTCAAAAAGGCTCAGATGGCAATGGGGCGATGGGCTGTGAAAAAATTCGCGGAGGGGCCCATGTTCGAGAAGGCCAGCGCCATTAAGGCGTTTGACGATTTCAAGGAAGGCCATGCGCTCTGCCTGGCCCAGTTACAGGCCCAGAATCTGATTGTCCCAGGCGCTGATCTCTCCAGGGTCGGGATAACCGCAGACGACCCTCGTCCTCAGAAGGAGGTGACCCCCGACGCTGAGGCTCAAGCGGTAGTGACGAAGACTACCGTCGAAACGTCCGATCCCGACCAGCATCCATATGGCTTTGTGGTCCAAAGGCTCCTTGCCGAAATCATGAAGAAGCCATACGACGGGAAGGACGAACCGCTGGAGCCTTCCATGGATCTCCTATTCCCCTCGGTAGATCCAAATGAGGCCGAGCCTGCATGGTCTGCGGCGGAGCTCGAGTGGTTGAGCTCTCTGGTGCTCGAGCCTGGCCCGAGCAAGTCGACTGCCCCTGCCGATCCTTGAGCCCCCTTTTCTCATTTTTTCAATTGTAATAGGATTCCCTCCTCGAGCAGTAGGCTCGAGCCTTGTAATAGCATTTTGATTTTTTAATGAAATTTAATACTTTACATTTCACTCGAGTCTTTGCTTTACATACTGCCACTTAATCTCTGCTTTATATGTTAAAAACTTAATTCCAACCAAGGGTTCGGGCTCGAGTTTCATGCTCGAGCTTTGTTTATCAAATTTCACTCGAATCCTTGCTCTACTTGTTGAAACTTAATTCCAACCGAGGGTTCGGGCTCGAGTTCCCGGCTTCCTGGGGTGGAGCGTAACTTCCATACGGAGCCGTTGCAACATTGGGGGGCTCAAGTTTTACGCTCGAGTCCCCAGCTCCTTTTCTGAAGCGTAGCCTTAACAAAGGGTTGCCGACTTTGTGGGCTCGAGTTTTACGCTCGAGTCCCCAACTCCCCTGTTGAAGCAGAGCTTCAAACGAAGGGTTGTTTGTGAACTTCGTGGGCTCGAGTTTTACGCTGGAGTCCCCAACTTCCTTGCTGAAGCGTAGCTTCAAACTAAGGGTTGTTTGAACTGCGTGGGCTCGAGTTTTACGCTCGAGTCCCCAGCTTCGTTGTTGAAATGCTGATTAACTATAGATGCTGCTAAAACAAGAATCCTTATGATGTATTCAACACAAGCATAGCTATTACATGTAGGGCCCTTCGAGGGGAGTTACATAATCAAATCCCGTAAGGATCGGTTCTAAGGATAATACAATTTTAAATTGTAGGCATTCCATGGTCGAGGCAACTCCTCGGATTCCGAGCCTAAGGTTTCCAGCCTATATGCGTTGTTTTTGGCGATCCGTGCAACACGGTACGGTCCATCCCATTTTTCCTCGAGCTTCTTAACTTTCCTCGACACTTCAACCTTTTTTAGGACTAGATCGCCCACTTGAAAGCTTAAGGGTCGAACGTTTTTGTTGTAGCTTCGAGCGGCCGCCGCCTTGTGTTGCTGCATTCGCCCCAACGCCCGATGGCGCTTCTCCTCAATAAGATCTAGCTCGAGCGCTCGCCCTTCGTTGTTTTGAGCTAACTGGAAGTGTGAGACTCGAGCAGTCTCGTGGAGCAACTCCGTGGGAATCAAGGCTTCCGATCCATAGACGAGAACAAATGGGGTCTCGCCTGTGGCGGTCCGCGGGGTGGTCCTGTAGGCCCATAAAACCTCATCAAGCTCGTCTGCCCACGCCTTCCTTTTGGCGTCGAGTCGAGCGCTGAGACTTCGAAGGATGGTGCGATTGGTCACCTCCGCCTGCCCATTTGCTTGTGGGTATCCGACCGACGCAAATCGCTGATCGATCCCATGGTCCTTACACCATTCTTTCATGTCGTCGGCCCTGAATTGAGGCCCATTGTCGCAAATTAGGATTCGAGGCACTCCGAACCGACATACTATGTTCTTCCATATAAAGTTCTGGATGACCTTAGAGGTCGTCTTCCTGACGGCTATTGCCTCGACCCACTTGGAGAAGTACTCGCAGGCCACGATGCAATATTCAGCCTGCCGCACGGTGGACGTCGGGAGTGGCCCCACTATGTCGATCCCCCATTGATCAAATGGCCATGAAACATCGATGGCTATCATTTCCGCGGCGTGCTTGTGGGAATAATTTCCTGTTTTTTGGCATTTGACGCAACGCCTGGAACATCTTTCGGCGTCTCTCTCGAGGGTCGGCCAAAAGTAACCAGCTCGTGTTACTTTTCTAGCCAGAGATCGGCCTCCCGCATGGTTACCGCAACTTCCTGCGTGGATCTCGTAGAGAACCTCTTCAACTTGCGAGGGTCGGAGACACCTCATCGGGGGTCGGCGGTTACCTCGTTTGTAGAGTCGACCCTCGGGATCGAGGGTATATCTTGTAGCCCGGTGACGTAATCGCCGAGCGGCGCTTCGATCCTGTGGCAGCACTCCGTCTCTTAGATATAGCACGATTTCATCGAGCCAGCAGGGCTCTTCGGGGTCGATCGTGATTATAGCTGACTCGGGCCCGTCGATGGCTCGATGATTGGCGATTTTGAAGGTGATTTCGCGTTCCTCGGTGCCCTTAAGGCCATTGGCAAGCTTGGACAACACGTCGGCCCTCGTGTTCTCCTCCCTGGGCACTTGGTTGATCGCGAAGCTGGTGAGCTGGGCTGTTAGCTTGCGCACCGTCTCCAGGTATCGGATCATGTTTTCCTCTCGGGCCTCGTAGAGTCCTTGGACTTGGTGTGCGACGAGTTGCGAATCGGTGATAACCGCGATCGACTTGGCCCCGCTTTCGAGTGCGGTTTTCAGTCCTGCGATGAGTGCTTCATACTCCGCTTCGTTATTGGTGACTCGAAAGTTCAGACCGATGGCAAAGTCTAGATCCAACCCATCCGGGTTTGTCAGAGAGATCCCCGCGCCCCCACCCTGGGCGGTCGACGAACCGTCGACCTTCAGGAGCCAATGAGTATTCTTGCTTTTAGGTGTCTTTGCCCTGGTTGTTTTCTCGACCAGAAAGTCTGCGAGGACTTGAGCTTGTATGGCGACCCTGGGTTGGAAAGTGATATCAAATTGCCCGAGCTCAATAGCCCACTTGATCAGTCGACCCGAGCTATCTGGTTTTGCCATCACCTGCTTCAGCGGTTGGTCGGTCAGGACGACGATCTCGTGCGCTTGAAAATATGGGCGTAGCTTCCTTGAAGAGACCACCAAGGCAAGCGCAAACTTCTCGATCTCCAGGTATCGAGTCTCTGCCCCGTGAAGGATCTTGCTTACATAATATACCGGGAGGTGTTTCCGATCCCTGATGGTTACTAGAACCGAGCTTATGGTTTCGTCTGAGACGGCGAGGTAGAGATAGAGTATCTCCCCTTGCTCGGGTTTGGCGATCAGCGGAGCGGATGCCAGGTATCTCTTCATTTCTTCAAAGGCTCGGTCGCACTCCTCCGTCCACTCGAACCTTTTCACATCTCTCAATATTTTGAAGAAGGGCAAATTACGCTCGGCCGATCGAGATATGAACCTGTTAAGTGCTACGATTCGCCCGACCAATTGCTGGACCCCCCTGATGGTTTCTGGTCGGGGTATGTTAATAACGGCCGCGATTTTTTCCGGGTTGGCCTCGATCCCTCGTTGGCTTACCATATATCCCAAAAACTTTCCTCCTTTAACCCCGAACACACATTTCAGGGGATTGAGCTTGAGGCGATGTTTTCTTATCAAGGCAAACATCTCGCTAAGGTCGTTTTGATGATTTTCCGCCTTTAAACTCTTGACGATCATGTCGTCCACATATACTTCCACCGTTTTTCCAATCAAGGGATCAAAGATCAGGTTAACCAGCCTTTGATAGGTAGCTCCTGCGTTCTTGAGCCCGAATGGCATAACTTTGAAGCAATATATCCCCTTGACAACGATGAACGCCGTGTGTTCTTGGTCTTGGGGAGCCATCCTAATCTGATAATACCCTTGGAAGGCATCCATCATGCTCATCAGCTCGCATCCGGCGGTCGAGTCGACCAGTTGGTCGATCCGGGGAAGAGGGTAAGGGTCCTTAGGACACGCCCGATTTAGGTCAGTGAAGTCGTTGCACATCCTCCATTTGCCTCCTGTCTTGGCCACGAGGACCACATTGCATAGCCAATCGACGTATTTTTCTGGAGTGATATACCCGGCATCGAGCAATTTGTTGACTTCATCTTCGATGATCGAATTACGGGCGACACTTTGGGTCCTTAATCTTTGTTTTATGGGTTTGAAGGCAGGGTCGATGTTTAGGTAGTGCGAAATTATCCTTGGGTCGACCCCCTCCAGATCTTTGGCCTTCCAGGCGAAGACGTCCGCATTCTCCTGTAGGAAGATGGTGAGGCACTCCAACTGTTTTCCCTCGAGACTCGCTCCGACCCTGGTGGTTTTTTCTCGATCCTGAGGGTCGAGTTGGACCAACCGAGTGTCCTCGGCGGCTGACAGCCGGGACTCGTCCACCTTCCTTTTCTTTCGAGCTTCATGAGTACTCATTTTAGAGCGCGAGGCCCCATCCCCTTCGGGGTCGGGGATCATTTCGTCATCATCTGCATCATCCATGATGAGATCGCCAGGCTTAAGCACGTCTTCTGTGGGGAGTCGAGCCTCGTTGGCAATTGCGTAGCAAGCCCAAGACTCGGCTAAGTCACAGCATACTTCCCCGATCCCGTAGGGAGTCGGGAGTTTGATCTTTTGGTGGTAGGTCGAGATAACGGCCTTGAAGTCAATGAGGCCGGGTCGACCCAAAATCATGTTATACGGGAAGTCAGGGATGTCAACGACGACCCAGTTAATCTCCATCGTCGTTCGAGCGGGATGGACGCCCATGGAAGTGAGCATTTTAATCTGGCCTTTTGGGGCGATGATCGAGCCTCCAAAGCCTTTGAGGGTTGTTTTTACTGGTTCATATCTTAATTTACTCAAATGCATTCGCTGAAGAGTCGAGTAAAGAACAATGTTTGAACTAGCTCCAGTATCAACCAAACATTTACTTACAGCGTAGTTTGCAATATCTAAAGTTACCACCATCGGACAACTCGGCGTTACGCCGTCCCGATGGGGATCTAGATGAAAGTCCCTATCGCTGAAAGCCACCTCCTTTTGCTTCCATTCTTCTCCGGGCTCTACTTGCAGCACTTCGTGGGGGCCATGGAGGCTGGTTTGAGCGCGGCGAATCCCCCTCTTTCGGGATGTCCTGGTATCTCCCCCATCGGGGCCCCCCACGATCATATCGATTCGACCGTGGGTTGGCGCGTTCGGAATCGTGTTAGGGGAGATGGCTTGTTTTCCATCCCGTTGATTCCGCTTGGGCGGGGGCGATCGAGACCTAGACCTCGACCGTCTGTCTTCATTCTCATTGCAGCGCCGCTCACGCCCCCGATCCCTATTCCTCTTCAATCTCTTGACGAACTCGGCAAGATGCCCCCCTTGGATGAGCCTCTCGACCTCATCCTTCAGTTGGTTACAGTCATTTGTATCATGCCCCGGCTGATCGTGGAACTCACAGTATTTAGAGTCATCGATCTTCCGCAGGTTGAGCTTCAACTTCTTGGGGTAATTGAGGAGTTTCCCAGGGATTTTAGGGAGGATATCCCCTACAGCGCATATCAGGGGCTCGTATTTCTCCCGGTCGGGCCGCCGAACGCTCGAGCTTCCCTCGGGTCGAGCGCCGCTCTCTTGACGACCCTTATTCTTCCCTCGACTGGTTGCAGGGGGACTTCGGTCTTCAGGGCCGCGAGACCGATTGTAGTAGTTGCTGTGAGCGGGGGCTCGACCAATACTTCGCAGCATGGCTTGACCGTGATTCGCCCAGTAGCTCCCTTCAATCTCTTCATAGTCCATCCACTTCGTGGCACAGTCCTGGATGTCCCTCAGGCTGTTTATGGGAACTCGACCAAGGATATCCTTGGTGAAGTCACGGCAGTGGCAGTTTTTCCCCAAGGCGCTGAGGACGACCGCCAGGTCCGGCGGTGCGACACGGACCAATTCTGCGTTGAACCGAGTGAAGTAATCCCGTAGGGATTCGCTCACTCCCTGGACTATGGAATCCAGTCGCGACACCCCAAGCCTATCTTGGATTAGGGGGGAGAAGTGGCCCTCGAGCGCTGTGGAGAGCTCGTCATAAGACCTTATAGAGGCGGGTGGCTGCCTGAGGAACCAGTCGAGCGCCGCCCCTTTGAAGGTGGTGGCAAGAACCTTGGCCCATGTGTGCGGAGTATGGGGGAACAGGTTCATTGACAGCTCGAAGCTGGTTATGTGGTCGCCGGGGTCGGTTTTCCCATCGTAGATGGGAAGGTCCCGGGGGATAGCGGTCGATCCTGGATCCTCGCTGAGGATCTCCTCTGTAAATGGCGACAGCCTTTGTCGCCTGCTCCGCGCGTTACGCTCGGGTTCCCAGTGCTCGTTACGAGCAACCTCACGTCGGGGGGGAAGTCTGTCCCTCAAATCTCCGAATGGTGGGACGCCGGCGTATTTGTTTGTTAACCTCTCCCTGGCCGGAAGTCGGGGAGGAGGGGGACGTCTAGCGTCCTGCTTGAGCCCGCCCGTAGGGCGGACCTGATGTGGATGTATAGGTAGGATAGGCTGTGAATATGCCCTCCGACGGATGGGAGGTGGGGGGACGTAGTCCCTTACATTGATTTGATCGTCGAATTCTTCTCGATCGTATTCATCATCATAGTAGCCCTCCTCCTCAGGCTCGTTTTCTTGTTCGGCGACATGCGCCTTTTCTGGCCTCTGGACCGTGTGGCCGTTATTCTCATCTTCCCCCTCCGGGGAATAGTCAGCGGGATAACGCGGAGGTCGGGCAGCTTCGGGCCTGCGGCCCTCGTTCCCCCTTCCTGCGTGAGTCTGAGCTCGAGGGACAAGGGGAGGTCGAGATAGCCTATATTGTATGGGAGAGGGCTCAGTGACATTGACTGTGAGGGGGATCACCCTTATGGGCCTTCCCGCTTCGAGAGCCTGCCTAGCCTCTTCGTAGACCTGACTGGTGTACGCGGCTAGATCTTGGGCTGATGGTTGAGCAGGGAGTATGACTGCGGGTAGGTCCGCCCGTGAGATAGCGTCCTCTTCCACCTCGTTGAGAGGGTTTGCCCCCTGGGGTCGGTCGATTTCTTCCAGTCGGGCGGCGAAGGCCGCTTGTTCTTCAGCGGCGGCAGTGGCCCGATCAGCCTCGATTTGAGATCGAGTCCTGACGATGCTGTAGGTGCTTTTTGTTTTCTTGTTCACCATCGCTAACGCTCGATCGCTCTAAGGTCGAAAGTCTCGAGTTTCCCACAGACGGCGCCAAACTGATGAGGTCGTTTTTTGGTACGGGATCTGGATCGTCCACGTGGCCCAGACAAACAGTTGAATTTGTAGATGGGAGTTCGGCTATGACCTGAAAAGCACTAGCATGGGATTACTTTAGCCGGAGGGGGTTGTCTCCGGCGTAGCCTCTCCACTGAATTAAGTCAGTTTCGAATAGGATATTCGTCAAGAGAGAATGGAAGTCAAAGTCATTAACTCAAAGAGCTTACCTACCATAATAAATGATGGGGGTATTTATAGGGAGGCTTCCTACCTATCGGGTATGGCCTCGACCATGGGGCATTTAATGCCTGTGCCTCGGATCTGACTCATTCCCTGACAGGACTGATTGCCTGTCACTTCTGGAGATACAGAATACGGAAGGCAATCAGAGTAGATACGGCGCAATTAATGCGGCTGCTGCGGGGTCGACCGTGTAGGGATGGGACAGGTTCGAGCCTCCGTAGGTCGACCCTCGATCTACGTTCTAGGAGAATTAGCGAGTCGAATATCGATCCTCGAGCCTGAAGGGTTGACATATGGCACCCGGGAGGTTCTACATTGTAATGAAGGTCGGGGTATCAGGGCGAGCTATGGTCGACCCTCGAGCATGTTCTCGAGTCAAGCGTGGGTTGACCCGGGTTTAGATACACGTGGCGTTTTGACTCTTTTACGAGTGTGCCACGTGTATTCTCCAAGATATTCCCCATCACGAGTTTGACTCTTTTACGAGTGTGCCACGTGTATTCTCCAAGATATTCCCCATCAGAACCTAATTGTTATTGTCGACGGTAAATATCCTGATCGTGACAAAATAAATAATTGTATTTAATAGAATATGATTTATTATCATCTACCATGTCAAGAAATCAATATTTGCACTCTAATAATGTCATATATATAAAACCAAATTTCAATAACTCATAAAGAAATTGGAAATATTATATATTTTAATAAAATATTCTAGATATATATTTCCAATTAGGTAAAATTGCCTGAAAATCCAACTTGTACATGGTATCTAATTCCTAGTATTTTGTGATTTCCTTTACTAAAATTGACACAAAAGATACAGTGTCTCAGATTGCATAATCATATTCATACCCACTGCGCACCTGCAAAAAGATTACTGTTCTTCTTCAAACATACACACCCTAAACATAATCATGCATGTTGCAGAAAATTATATACGAGCTTAGAGTTCAATCGTTAATGGGATTTATGCAACTGTTAGTTTTTCTTGAGATTGAATTAGGGTTTTGAATTTTGGTCCCCAATTTTCCCGTTTGAGAGATTGGATCTCTTCACCGCGTCGGCAAATTCAGTCCCTTTTTCCCAGTTTTGACATATCAATTACGCAATTCGTCAACTTCGAATCCGTCAGAGCGGGGACTCACACTTCAGTTTTTAGGGTTCTTTCTTGCAGATTCGTTCAATCTCCGATTAGAACCAATTCGGAGGGAATTTTTTTGGTGCGCCGTGGATTTTGATTGGCCCCCGCGCCTAGAGTTTTGTTCTCGCATGTCCGTGTAAATCCCCTCCAAGCATAAATTTTGATTTTTTTTTTTGTTGTTGTTGTTTTGGGGTTGAACTGGGATTCTATCGTGTTTGCCTTAGTTGTTAAAAGGATAGAAATCGAAATTGAGATATAGTTATACCTTGTGCGAGCAGAGTTGCGCACAGAAATCCGGCCATGGCTTCGTACAGGCCGTTCCATCCGCCGCCGCAGTCAACATTCCCAGCTCCGCCGCCACCTCCGCCAAATCAAAACCCGCTGCAACCACCAGCGGCACCGCCGCAGCCGCCATCACGCGGCGGCAATCAGTATTCCCAGAACTGGGGTCCATACAGCGGCAACGAGGGTTCAACTTACAATCAGAACTTTTCCCATTTTACCCCTCCGGCAAGAAACCAGCCACCACCGCCACCACAACAGCAGCCTTTTCCGTATCAGCCTCCACCACCACCACCACCGGAATCTTCTTCTTTCCCCCCACCACCTCCACCTCCACAATCCGCCCCAGCTCCTCCAATATACTACCCTTCATCTCAGTATTCTCAGTTCAATCAGCCTCCCCTACAGCCACCGCCGCCACCACCTCCTCCATCGTCTCCTCCTCCGCCACCGCCGCCATCACAGCCCTCATCACCACCGCCAGTCCCTTCTTCTGCACCTCCGGCAGGTACCAGCAGGGAAAGTAGGCAACCAAATCACAATTCTTCATTTAAAAAGGATAATAGACCTCCATTGCCATCTTCTGGTAAAAGACCTACTGGACATGGACAATTCAGTAGGTCTGAGACAGAGGACGAAAGAAGGTTGAGGAAAAAGAGGGAATACGAAAAGCAGAAGCAAGAAGAGAAGATGAAGCAGCATTTGAAGGAATCTCAAAATAAAGTGCTCCAAAAGACACAAATGTTGGCCTCTGGATCTAAAGGGCACGGCTCGGTTAGTGGATCACATATGGGAGACAGAAGGAGTACTCCATTGCTAACTGGTGACAGAATCGAAAACCGACTTAAGAAACCAACAACATTTCTCTGCAAGTTGAAGTAAGTTTAAATATCTGAGCTTTTTTCAATTTTCATTTGGGGTTGCTGTTCTTTTATTGTAATGTGGCTTATTTGTGAGATATTAATCCGGGCTTCGCTGGCATTTTAAGTAATCCAGCGGTTGACATTAATGCCCTCAAAATTCAAATTAATTAGTTTTAGAAAATTTGTTATCTGATTTTCAAGAATGTTGCTCGAATCAATGCCTTGATTCTATTGATGCGGCTTGCTGTTTTTACACCTGCTACTTTATAAAGTAAAAGACTGGAATTTGGTAAAGAGGTGTAAGAAACTCGTGCTGTTCTTTCTTTTCTCTTTTATGTACAGCATTTTCTCTGAAGATCTTATGATTGGAAGAATTAGGTTGTAGCAGTACAAGTCACATTCCCCTTTTGTGTTTATATATTTAAGTAGAGATTCAGTGTTAATTTGTTCTCTTTGTAGGTTTCGGAATGAACTCCCTGATCCATCTGCTAAGATGAAGCTTTTGTCTCAAAGGAAAGACCAGGATCGGTATGAAGCCCTGTTTTGAATTGAATTTAAATTATTTATACGTGATGTTATATGTTATAATACTTCGATATGGAGATAATGATTTTAGCCTTTTGCAGATACTCCAAATATCAAATTACATCATTGGAGAAAAATTGGAAACCCCAGTTATATGTGGAACCAGATCTTGGGATACCACTCGACCTTCTTGATTTGAGTGTATACAAGTAAATATTTTTATACCCATAACTCTGGTTTTGCCTTTATGATTTTATCTTGATTTGGTATTTCAATGTCTTTGTTGACCAGTCCTCCGAAGGGTGAAAGAATACCCCTTGATCCAGAAGATGAGGAATTGTTGCGCGATGATGATCCTATAACCCCAATTAAGACAGATGGTATTAAAAGGAAAGATAGACCAACTGATAAAGGTGTTTCTTGGCTTGTAAAAACTCAGTATATTTCTCCTCTCAGTATGGAGTCAGCTAAGCAGGTACAATTACTTATTTTAGAACCCCAGCCCCCCACCCCCCTCAAAAAAAAAAAAAAAAAAAGAAGAAAGGGAGAATAACATCTAGGTACCCTGAAGTTTGGTCTATCTACAAATCGATTCCCTCTAGTTTGAGATATTGCCACATGGTCCCTGAAGTTTTCATTAAATGTGTAAATATTCTGAAAATACCCTGACATAGGGTCAGCCGGGGGTATATTTGCAAAATTTACATATTTATTGAAACCTTAGGGACTGTATATTAATTTCTCAAAGTAGAGGGATCGATTGGTAAATACACCAAACTTTGAGGTAGTCATATGTAATTTGCAAAAAGAAAAAGAGAAGAAAATCAATTGTAAGCTAAACTGGACAATTTTATATTGTTTGCAGTCTCTGACTGAGAAACAAGCGAAAGATTTGCGAGAATCTCGAGGTCGGATTCTTTTGGAGAATCTCAATAGTAGGTTGGTTATCTTATTTTCTGCTCTTGGTAAAGTTTGAGTAGTACATAATTGTTATATTAAAGATTAATCGATTTTTATTTTCCTTTTACAGGGAAAGGAAAATTCAGGATATTGTGGCTTCGTTTGAGGCATGCAAATCCAAACCTGTTCATGCAGTCAATCGCCAATTACAACCGAAAAGAGTTCTCCCACTCTTCCCTGATTTTGACCGGTATAGTGGGTGTTTGCAAGTGCTTTTTCTTGTGGAGAAGCTAGAGTAGAAATTAAAGTTATAAAAAGTTTGGAGTAGTAAATATGAGCTGAATATTTTCTATTCTTGCTTCTGATTTCTCCAGGTATGAAGACCAGCTTGTGGTTGCAAATTTTGATAGTGCCCCAACTGCTGATACAGAACACTACAGAAAATTAAATGCTGCAAATCGTGCTGAGTATGAACATAGAGTAAGTAATATTGCATATTATGTAATGCAAATATCTATTAAATATTTGAAATATGTTATAACACATCCTTTCAATTCTGCAGGCAGTTATGAAGAGTTACATGTCCTCAAGCTCGGACGCTGAGAGACCTGATAAATTCTTGGCCTACATGGTCCCCTCAGTTGATGAGGTAGAATTTACTCAAATTAAAGATGTAGAATAAACGAAACTGAATATATATATTATACATATATGTAAATATATGTGTGTGTGTGTTTATTTTCCGCACATAATCATTTTGTTATGATTTGTTGGATATGGTGGTGACAGCTGGACAAGGATATGTTTGATGAAAATGAAGACATCTCGTATTCGTGGGTGCGCGAGTATCATTGGGATGTAAGTTTCTATAATTTAGTATTTATTTAATTTTTTTGTTTTTTCTTTATTTTTTGTTCAACCCCTGTTACCGACTTGGCAGGTGCGGGGCGATGATGTGGACGACCCTACAACATACCTTGTGACATTTGGTGAAGATGAAGCTAAATATTTGGTAAGCCTGTTTCCTCAAATCAATTTGGAAAAAATGCTAATATATATGTACTCTTTTCCGCCCTCCTCTTCTCGGTGTCTTTTTTTCTCTCCTCTAAATCTACTTGACATTTGTTTAAGCTATTTTTGTATTTGCCTTTTTACTTATATAGATTAATTTAACATATTGTAGATTTAATTATTATATAAAAAATAATTTTGGTAAACTTAAAAAATATCTAATTTATAAATAGAATATATTTAAAAGTATGATTTAATTTTATTGATTTTTATTTTACACACGCATCAAGTATCTGTTTTACTAGAGTGTGTCTGTGTGTGAATGTGTGTATATATGCTTGTATGATTCATTTTTCTCGTTGTAGCCTCTCCCGACAAAGCTCATTTTAAGGAAAAAACGAGCACGAGAGGGAAAATCAACAGAAGAAATGGAACATTTTCCTGTTCCTAGATCGATTACAGTAAGAAGAAGATCAACTGTGAATGCTGTGGAATTGAGAGACGAAGAAACGGTAATAAAACGTTTACTATTTATCCTAAGTTGTTATTAAGCTATATGAAGTTTATAATTTTCTCATTCTTCTTATGCTTATCAGGATTATGTACCTTCGAAGGGCAGTAACATAAATTCACGAAATGGAAATGGCGGTTTTGGTCGACTACGTCGAGCTGCTCAGGACACAGATGCTGATGCTGATGTTGATCATGACAATTTTAGTGGAGCTGAGGATGATATGTCTGAATAATTTTGCTTCTTGTAATAAGAATTCTGGAACTGTAACGCAAGAAAAGATGGCAGAGTGTTTTATTAATTATTTCTTCTCCATTTTGGGAGTTGTGACCACATGCTGGTAATTAGTTACAGCTTAATTTAGTATCAGAGGAATGAAATTATTAGTTTTACATAATCTATATGGTTGATTTACTTGGTTTTGTCTTCTTTTTTCTTCATTTTCTTTCAGGTTGTAGATGATAAGGCAACTTATATCCACTATCCTTAAGTTTGGCGTTATTATAAATTAGTTCTTGTTTCAGAAATTATAAAAAAATTCTGAAGATTTTATTCTTCATTTGAAGTAAGTGAAAATCATGACGAAGAAAGGCTCTGATTGACATCTGTTAGGTCTTAACTAACATTGACCCTTAAATTTTATGGGTGTTCTTGTAATTTTTAAAACATGAGGAGTTACCTTGTAATTATTTCAAAATTAGACCTTCCTAGATAATGACATCATGAGGGGCACAAACGTCTGTTTAATATAGGGATAAATACGAAAAACCCCCAGAGGTTACGTCTTTTTCCAGAAAATACTCTGAAATCTTAAAATATTACGAATACCTCTTGAGTCAATGATTTTCCGTTAGTTTTAGGGGAATATTTGTAATGTTTTGCAAATCTCAGTATAATTTTCGTAATGCATCAAAGTTTTAGGGTGTTTCTCGTAAACAACTTAAACCTCGGGTTTATAACTGGCCCATTTAACAAAGTCAATATTTCCTCACAAACATAGCGTTAATACAAAAACGAAGGAACAAAAATCTACAAACGCAGAGGACAACATTTATTAACGTTATTACATTGCCTCATTTTCTAATCCCAACGTAGATACTTAACATAATTTCTTCGAAAATAAAATAAATATCAACAACTCGGCCGATATAAAAAGAAGTGTTAGGTGACCGAGCATAACAATCTTGATAATTCTAGGCTTCAGATACATTTATTTCCTCATTTCCAGAAGGCAAATCTTGCTTATCTTCACTATCGGGCTGAGATTCATGCTTTGCAGCAGCTTGCAAAACTCGGCTTTGAATATCTGATGATGAAGGCGACGTCGGTAATAGTCCGTTACCGTTTGTTTCCAACTTTCCAGCAGCCCATGTAATTGCTTGTCCTCCAAGCCTAACTGGGACTAGAAGTTGCCTAAACAATCACAATATTTGTCAATGAGGGTTGATTACACAAATCACCCCTGCTAGTTTCAAATTACGAACATCCCCTTTTGATCATCATAACCGGGACTAGCAGTTGCCTAAAAAAATGTGTAATAAGAATTTATTACGCTGACCTCCCTTATAACAATGTGAAATTACAAAAACCTCCCCTGCTTGTGTCAAAATTACAAATTAAACCCATCGAGATTTAATTAATACTTTTAAGGAACTAGGATAAATCATACATGCATGGGAGAAAATTTGAAATGATTATTAAATTTTCATTATAACAAGTCTAGCGATGTGTAATAATCAACAGAAGAAGGCAATTGTAATGTATATACCTGACATCCTGCTTAAAATCGTCAGCATCTTGGTAAGAAGCAAGTCGCCGGAATATGGTCTGGTAATTATTGAAATTGAGAAATGAGGATAGTAGCAACAAATCATAATGAATTTCGGAAAAAAAATTACAAATTGCTTATATAAGATACATGAAACAAGTAGTTTTTCAATTTTGCTTTCAAATTACAGGGGGTGTAAGTGTTATTTAGGTTTTCTCTTGTTCAAAGATACAAGACTTTAAGACATCTAATTGAAGAGGATTTGTTACCTGGCCCACACCAATAACGGCAATGAATTGCAGTGTCTTTTCCCATTCTGTAGAAAATTATAATTGTTGAGATGGAATTTAATTTCATTCTTAGTAAAGTGACCTACGTTTATATTCTAAAAAATAATCAATGTGAGAGTATATTACCTAGTAAGGAATAAGCAACTGCAGCAAGACCCTGTCCGCGGAGAAATTCATGTAAATAAATTATGTGCACAAAAAAATATTGAAGTATTGAAATTATTCCGACTAAACTGAAAGTGTTTGAAATAAGTATTAAAAACAATTGAAACTTGAATTTCTTTAATGAAGTGACGAATAATAGACAATGAAAAAGCCTTACCACTCCGAACCCAATAACTTTTAGTGGGGTCGGATTAATTTCCTCCAAGATTGCTTCAGCTTCCTACAAGACCAGCTTTTTATTAGTATTTTGAAAGTGAAAATATTATATACATTTACATATATATAGATATGCTAACCTCATTGAGTATTGTAATTGCTGTCTCAGGTTTTAGCTCTTTTACACGGTAACCATTTTTCACCCATGCACGAAAGCCACCTTCGACTTGATATGGTCTCTGTTGTGTGGAAAATAAAAATATTAAATAAATGAAAATGTAAAAATAGTTCTAAATTTCAATAAACATGCTAATCCTTGCAAAACTTTATTATTATTATTATTATTATTATTATTATTATTAGTTTATCTTAGTAATACTTACCTTAATTCCAAGTTTTCTTAGTGATCTTGCAACGGTCTTGGAACGACTTCCATCATCATCCATAACTAAAACCTTGGACCTGTCCTATAGATATGAAATTGATTTAAGGCATCATTTCTTATCATCCAAAAACTCAATACTATCACAAAAACATTTGAATATATGTTTCGTACTTCAACAATTTTGAGGTTACGAATAACAGCAGCAAGCAATGAATCCTCAATGTCTCTTCCACCCTTCAGCAGCTTTTTCACAGAGCCATCTACCTGCAAATTCATATAGAAATCTCAACTATAATAACCTCTACATTTATTTTTCCATCTTTTATATAACCCATAGTTTTGGTTATAATAATAATAATAATAAAAATGACAACCTCAAGTGGTGTTACACTAGCATATCTAGAACGAGCACTCCTTCGAAGATCAGGAATTCCGTCCCTATCCCTAAGATTCTTCACATTGTAAAAGAAATGTCAGCATAAATAATAAAGTGAAATGGCTCAAACTAGAACACATTTAGAAAAAGAGTCAATTACATGTCAGCCCATTATATGTATAAATACACAAACTTCTCTTGGTTTTGAAATTACAAAGACACCCTTCTGACCAAAGTAAAGGCTAGAAAAATTTACAGTCTCTTGCCTCAGGCCGAATGTCAATAAGTACAACACTCTCTTTTCCTCGTAAGAGCTCGAAACTTGTCTCGGGAGATAAATCTCCAGCATATCCACTGTATTTTAACACTCTATAAGAACCCCTGCAAAAATCTGATGAAAAATGTAATTTCCATTTAAATCAAGAGGAAACAATAACGAATAAAAAAAAGAAAAAATAGAAAGTTTATACCACAAAGTGGCCGACACTCCAAGGAAAAGGACAAATGGGATTAGTGGATCATTAGGGTCTAAGCCGAGTCTTTCCTCAAATCCCTCGAGAGCAATGTAAACCTTTAATAACAATATGGGAACATTTTAAGTAAAATTTCTATATCAATATAGTAAATACCTTTATTAACCTATGTTTTCATAATAAAAAAGACAAACGAGGTGTTTGCAAAAACATATGCATTTGGAGAAGTTGAAGTTGTAGTAGTATAAGTTGGGAGTGTCTGGAGAGTGGAGAAAAGAAAGCAAAAGCACTTTTAAATAATAGAAAAGAACTTAGAAGCTGAAAAAAGTCACCCGAGGTACTTCTAACTTCTATCTTATTTCAGCTTATTTTAAGCACAACCAGCAAAATAAAACACTAAATTCCTGCTTTTTGTAAGCTCAAAGCAGATAATCACTTCTTTTTTTTTGTAAGAATTTGCAAACACTCCTGAAAAATAATGTTGAATATACCTGTTGCATAGCTATCCCAACAGGCCCCAACACTTTTACAACATTTCCTTCAGATGAATTAATTGCTTCTTGAAATTCTTGAGGGAGAAATTCCTTAGCAGAACCATAAGCATATCCAATACTTTCAGCTCCCTTTATTAAAGAATCCTCAACTATAATAATTCCTCGCCTCAACACATCGAGTGCAACGAACCCTACTTTACCAGACCCTTCCTTTAATCCACTAGATATACCACTCAATTTATCACCAGCTGATTCTCCAGATTTATTAATAAACGAATTAACATCATTAATGACATTATCAACTGCCTCATTGACATTTGTCAGAGTGTTCTTGAGCGATGAGCTAAAAGTATCAATTGATTTGTTCAACACATCTTGCCCTCCATTAAGAGTATCAGAAACGGAGATGTTCATCTGACCAACAATTTCAGATATATTTGTTTTTGAATCAGAAACCGATGGGGGTTCTTGTAAATCAGCATAGCTTGACCTAAGATTAGTGTTTTCATTGATTTTGCTGATAAAATCACTTATCTGATTATCGCCAATGGTTTCAATCGAGTCGTCTACAAATATCAAATTGTTTGGCTCTAAATGAGGCGATTCGTTGATTGTGGTGGCATAGTTAGAGTAAAAACAAGTGGACGATCTTCTCTTGGAGGAATTTGGAAAATATCTGAATGATTTCTCCACATTTTTGCAATTTGAATCAAATGCCTTCCAATTTGAGGGAAAAGATTTCAAACCTCCATGGAGAGGAATCTGCAGAATTAATATTTTCATACTGAGTAACACTTCACTAATTATAATCAACATATATTACACATAAAACTTTATAAAATGAACTACTCCATTAGTGGATTTCAATATTCAGTGACAAGCAAAACCCAAATAGCTAAATAATAAAGAACCCACATTGAAAATTATACATAAAGAAGAATTCATAAATATTGCAACATATTATACCAACTATCTTGAATGAAAACAAAAAAGATTGAAAATTGAAAATACCCAATTTCAGAAAATAGGTAAATATTTATCTTTGACCTGAGTGTGGCAGGAGCAGCTGGTGGTCGCTGAAGAAACAGGCAACATTGTTAATGTACACACCTCAATCCAAGCAAACCCTAAACCCTCATTTTCAGTTCAATAAACTCCAGAAATAATCCTTCGCGAAGAGAAAACACATAAAGACGTAAACTTTTATCAAAATTAAGCTAAAACAGAACAACCCATGAGCGTTTTCGACATAAATATTCAACTGGACAGAAGTAAGAAATTCTGCCCTTCCTGAAAATGGGGTTTTTCTTTTATTTTTTTTTCCAGGTTTTTAGTTTATTTCCTATTTGTTGGTTTATCCTGAAAATTGACGTGTAATCGAGGATGTGAGGTGGGAAGAAATGTGTGGATTGTTTGGAGCTATTAGCTTCATCTGCTTGGTTATCAACTGCCTCTCGTTTGGTTCTTGTGGGGACAGTTCCGGATTCGGTTTAAAGACTGTTTTTCCTAACATTAAGTTGGTGTTTTTATTGTTTTGGTCATTCAACTAGGACAATTACACCAATATACGTTTTACGTAAACATATGAGATTTAAAAAACTTCAAATACATACTCTAAATTTTAACTATTTCTGGAAAATCTCAACAATATTTCTTCATATTTTTTCAGTTAAAAAATAAAATAAAATCAAGTTCTATCCCATGGATGTTCGCAAAATCTATCTAATCCTTTCACGAATATAATGAAATATTTTGACAAAATGTGTTTCTATTAAGAGTATATTTTGCCTAATTATATCAAATTTCAATGTTGTGAGTATTATTATCCCATTAAATTATGATATTTATTAAATCATTAATTTAAGTTTATACTTTTCATAATACACATCAAGAGAATCAACCTTCAAATAACTAGTAACAATTTTAGCCAGGTTTATGGATAGATATAGACCTTTATCTAAGTTATATTTTATTTTAAAATTTGATTCAATTATTAAATTAAATTGAGCTCAAATGAATCGAATGGATCGGAACTCAAATTAAATTTTTTTTTTTCATTCCGACCAACAATAGCACCAGTACTTGTATATCCAGAAGCTAGGAAACTGAATAAACAAATAGCAAACGTGCTTCAGATACAAAATTTTGCATAAGTTATGAAGAAATCCTCACAGTTGCTAGCTAGTTCAGTCCTCTATTTTACTTCACATTGCATCGACTTCTGTTGTCCTCACACCACGAAATAGACCCCATGATCAATCTGAAAATGAAAATGGATTTACACATTTAATCCATGGAGATTAAAATGATCTCCGGCTTGTAACAGTTGAATTAAGTAAAGCTAGTATCACTAACAAATTAAGAGATCAAACATTGAAGGGTGAATTACCCAAACCCCCTTCAAGTTTACGGTGTTTACGAAAAACACCCTGAAACCTTTAAAATACCCCTGGATTTTTTAGGTAACCTCAGGGGGGTTTTAGTAATTTTCCAAACATTAAAAGCATATTTACAAAGTGCACACTCACTAGATGTTCGAATTCAGGGCAAGGACTCGAACTTGAAGGTCATCATTTCCTTGGTCCCGTTGTTGTTCTAGAATTTCGAATGCTGATGATCCCAAAGCTGAATTACATTGGTACACCTCAATACATTGAAGAGTTGCAATATCTCCAATTTCTCGAGGGATACCCTCTAGGCGAAAGCAACTTCTAATGTGAAGTTGCTCAAGGCAAGGGAAGTGTGTATTTTCTGCTCACCAGTACTTGAGTTTATCTAATGACTCCATGAGTAGGAATTTCAGTTTGAGGAATTCGCCTTCCACGGGTTCCCACTCTTTTCCCCAAAATGCATTACGTCTTAGTTTCAGTATTTGTAGGTTGGGCAGCATACCCACTGCCCTCATGTCTTTCCAAAGAAGGTGGCAACTTGTTAGAGACAACTTTATCAGATTCGCTGGAAAGGCAAAGTTCTCAGGTATGAGTGATGAAGGCTGTGATATGGAAGAAAACTCGATCTCCAGTGTCTCAAGTTGGTTCAGATGGACGAGATTGATGAGGCCAAACTTCCCCCAAACATATCCTGTATCCTTAAAAGCCACGCAAATTTCCAATTTGAGTTTCTTAAGGTTTGGAATCATTTCAATGGTATTGCAAGTGAATATGAAGTCTTTTACTCGGATGAGTGTTTGTAGCCTTCCTAGGAGAGGAACTCGACTACGACTAGTAATCAGTTCACCGTGAGGAATAGGGGCCAATGTTATTCTCCAACTCATAATATGCCTTAAATGCGGCATTTTCCAAATTTCAGAAGGCAATGATGATGGGGATTTTCCAGCAACAATTAATGTTTGAAGATTTTGAAGTGTGCATATCCATGGAGGAATGTTGATTGGGTACGCCCAAAATGCAACGTACCTTAAATGCAATAAATCTTCAATTGCTCTAGGAAATCTGGTACTTAACATGCTTTCTGTATTCAATATTCTCAAGAGCTTAAAGTCGGACACAACTGATAAAAAGTGAACCTGAATCTGGAATTTGTCGAGAAAAAGAATAGAACGAACACGAGAGACATGTTCTTTATTATACTTGCGTAACAAGGAATCATTCCACACTTGAGTATATATACGGCGTACATTCCCTATGGGTTGTCGATGAAAGTCATATTTTTCATGCGGACAATGGAGAAAATTTTCATGATGAGCTATTTGAGAGCACAAGTCTCTCAAAAGATCATGAATGTTGCAAAGTTTGAATTTGCCATTAGAATTCTTTTTGGTGACCTAAACAAGATTTCTATTAATAAGATCCTCCAAGTACTTCTCTGCCACTTCTTCTAAACTTTTAGATCCAATTGGTCTTAGAAATCCCTCCGCAACCCATAACCTGGTGAGCCTAGAAACTGGAATCTCATAGTCTTCTGGAAATCCCCCGAGATATAGAAAACATGGTTTGAGATGATGAGGCAAGTGGTTGTAACTTAAAGATAATATCTTTGACAAGTGTTCATCATTTTGATCAATGGCAGTCGAACTAACATTTCTTGCGATCTCTTCCCACTCATGTTGTGTCTTATTCACCTTAGATAAAATCCCTGCAACCACAACAATTGCAAGTGGAAGTCCTCGACAATTTTTTGCAATCAACTTCCCAATATCCTCCAATTCAGGGGGACAAAACACCTTATCGCATAAAAGATTCCAACTTTGGTTCTCATTAAGAAATTGCATCTCATAAATAAGGCCAGCATAAGAAGCTATATCCGATAGCCTAGTGGTTAATATAACCCTACTTCCATTACAATCATTTGGGAATATCCTCTTTACACAATCCCAAACTCTTGTTTCCCACAAATCATCCATTATGACGAGATACCTCCTCCCACACAGTTGTTTGTACATGTATTCTTCTAATACCCCCTCCCCAACTTCATGTAATCCCTCCTTGTTTATGTTCAATGACTTTGCAATAGCTAGAAGAATGTTCCCTATATGATAATCTTGACTTACAGTGACCCAAGCACGACAATCAAAACGATCATATATAAGTTTATCATTAAAAATATTTCTAGCCAAAGTAGTCTTACCAAGGCCCCCCATCCCGACAATTGAAATGACCTCAAGTTTAGATGGTTCTCCACAAAGTTGGCCTTTTATTGTTGTTAGCTGCTCCTCAAATCCCACCATGGTATTTCTACCACTCAGTGCCTGAGCTTCTGTAGAAATAGAGGCTTTTGGCTGCTGCGAATGCTCATGAGTTGTGAGACTTTCTTTGATCCTCATGAGCTCTTCCACAATGGAATCAACTTCTTCCTTCACCTTCTCCAATTCTTGATATTCCTTCCCCAAAATATGATGGAGAAATTGTCCAGAAGCAGAAACCAAGTGCCTGTTTACCAAAAAAAAGAGCAAGAAAAATAAAGAAACCAAGTGCCTGAAAAGCTTCTTAAAGCCACGAGCGTTATTTTCTCGATGAATCTGAGTTGAAATATGAGATTTGATGATGTCCTGCACTTTATAAGAAACATCTCTGATTCGTCGTTTTAGAACATCAACTGATTCTTCTTGATGATTTTTTGGTGAAAATTCATCCAATGAACTTTGCAAAAGATTGAACTTCTCGTAGAGAGTTGCAATTTGGTGTTTGTGAAGAAGAAAGTTTGGATATCGCCCATGATGAGCTATGTCCTCAAGTAATTGAACAAGAGAAACAACAGCAGCATAATAAGCCATGGCTGATCTATCTCCTTCAAAACACGAAGATCTGAAGAAAAATTCTGGATTAATGTTAGAAAGGGCTCAACAATATTACAAAGTGTTGCTCTCTTTTTTACTTTAACTTTCAACTGGTCAATGTTGTAATAAAAAATAGTGAGCAACGACAAACATTTGCATTAGTTAAAAGTATTACCGGCTGTCTACACAATTAACTATGAAACCAGAATTATTTTAAACATTTTCTTGCAGGCTGTCTACCATTGATCATAGTGCACAATTTAGAATTAGTTTGGTTCTCTCCTGAAAAATTCGCAAAGACCATTATATATTATTAAAATCTCTCTTAAAGATGTTATTATCGACTTCGTCACTGTTTTACAAGTTATTTGAAAAGTTAGCTAGGGACCATATCGTTATTTTTTAAGTTAGAGGGAGTAAATTGTAAATACCCTAAACTTGGGGTAGTCAGATATAAATCCCCCTTTATTATATTCAGAGCTACTAAATGTAGTCAAATCCTTAAACCACAATGAAACTAAAATTGTAATAGAAGATCTACTATTGTCTGGACTCTGGAGTCGTCTATCTTCCTTGAACAAGGCCACTGAAAACTTGGCTACTCCCGGCTAGAGTTGCTTCCCATTCGATTGACGATAAAAGAATCTGCGAAAGTGATATTACCACTTGCTTCATGTCCGGTCTCAAAATGGGATCGTCCTCGACACATTGCTTCGCCAACATTGCCATCTAGACATTAATGCACATGATGATTATCAATACTTGTTTTTCTGAAGTAAAATGTGTTTGACGTAACTCATCCTAAAAGCTAGCTAATGAAATGAGGGTTGTTCGAACATTTTTAAGGTAATAAGTAGTTTAGTATTTAATCGATGTGGGACAGTTAACAACTACACAATTACGAGTTTCATTTGACTTCTTATCGTTTATTGAGATCAGTGAAACAAATGTTGTGAGAACTGGCAAGACAAAGTCAGGATTTTCAATAAGGGCAAGGGGTATAAGAATAGGGTTGATTTGGTCGGTAGAAGGGGTGAATCATAAATGTTCGCAATCAGTCACAAAAAATTTGTGTGACGATTGAGCACATATGTGTCGGATTTTTTCAAATAACTAATAGAAAATTCAGTCACAAATTATTAACAAATTTACTGATGGAAAAAAATGAATTTTTCATCATTGATGCTTTTTATAGTGTGGCATTTGCACAAAGCTCGAGTTTGGAGTTTTAGCTTTTTACCTGGAAGAGGCAATCATGGGGATACAAATCCATCAAGTTCGGATCAATATGAAGCTTCAAGCTCGACATGTTCGTTGAGTCTCGTGAGTTCCTCAGAGCCGCCACCATCTGAAAACCTAAGCAATATTAGTATCTCTTGGTTTTTTCAATATATAATATGGGTGTTTACCAGAAGTTATGCTTTTACAGAAGCTGAAGTTGTACCAAAAGTTGTAGACAGTTGGATTAGTAAAAGTGGAGTGTATTGGGAGAAAAAGATACAAAAACAGTTTTAAATAATAATAGTGAAAAAGCCTACAAGCTAAAAAAAAAAAAAAACACCCCTTTAGCTTTTAGCTTGTTTAGATATGTTTTACTGTGTTTGCATTTTCCTGCGTTTTAAAACAAACACACAAGACTTACGATAGATACCAACGACCGTCTTTCAGTACTTCTCGTCATGGCATGTTTCCCAGATATTATCTCAAAAAGCACAACGCCAAATGCATAGACATCACTTTTATTCGTTGCAAGGCCATTCGTCAAGTATCTAAAAAGGAATCAGATATTGAAATAGAATAGGAAACTGAAAAAATAAAGCTTGTGACTTTTAACTTCCGAATCACTTACTCTGGAGCTAGATAACCGTATGTTCCAACAACTCTCGTAACTGAATCTTCCCCATCATTGGTTGTCATTACGAGTTTCGCCAAACCAAAGTCCGATATCTATTTGAATTAATGTCAAACAGATACATCATCTAAGATGCAAAACAAAATAAAGAAAAGAAAAAATTAAATGAGGCAGAAGAATGCATACTTTTGCTCTGAAGCTTCCATCAAGTAGAATATTGCTTGTTTTGATATCACGATGCACGTAATGAGGCTTTGTGTGCTCGTGTACATATTCTAGACCTCTAGCTGCATCAAGTGCAATTTGAACTCTCGTTATCCAAGATAGCGGAGTATGACCTACAAAAATCATGAAGATATTCACATTTCTACATTTGCCACTTGAGTAACTTTTTGTGTTGGAACAAATAATTTAGCTCACAAAGTGTAAATTGTGCAATTATTATTATTATTATTATTATTATTATTATAATTAATTAAGAATTTTGAAACTCTACTAATACATAGCAATAGGATCTCACCTTTGTTCTGAGGATTATACAAGTGATTTCTAAGAGCGCCGTTTTGAGCATACTCGTATACGAGAAACAGCTCATCACTGCTAGCTGCATATCCAATCAACTCTACCTTTGACAGTGCCAAAATTAAAATAATCAAAATACAAAATTGAGAACTTCGCTCGAAATTATCTCAGAAAATGCAGGGGGGCTAACTGTAATTAGTATTACCAAATTTGTATGATGAACTTTGCACAAAACTTTCATCTCCGCCGTAAATTCTTTCGTTTTGGTAGCAGTCATCCTTTTTATCGTAACTTCCTGAAATTTCAAACAAATTAGGGTATTGCTTGCACATTCTAAACATAACACTTTTGGGCTTTCGACATTTTTTGTCTACACTTGGAGAGTGTTTCGAAAACCAAATTCAGCTTATTTTAAACAGAAATAAGCTACAAGCTGGAAGCACCCTGATCATACCAACTTTTAGCCTCAGTTTCTAGCTTCTAGGTTATTTTCGTTTAAGTAGAAATTTATTTAGAGTCACAAAAGTGCTTCCAACTTTTCTTCCGAAACACTCAATTACGTTTTTTTAACCAAACACTCCTCACTTTTACTAAAACTTTTTTACGACTTTAGCTTCTCAAAAAGCAAAAGCTCATACGAAACCGCAGTAAAAAACAAAAAGAAATGTTAAAGATTAACTGTGGACCTGATCCCTGAGGAGGCCATAAAACACGGAACCATAAGTTCCATTTCCCAAAAGCTTAGAATCAGAAAATCCGTCTGTTGAAGATGAAATTTCCTCATATGTAAAAACCACAGGTTTCTCCACATCAAAGACATTATTAGTCCCTATAACTGCAAGAAAAAGACATGAGAAATTGGAAAATTGAAATACCATTTTTTAACATGTTAGAAAATGAGACAACATTCTAATAAAATCAAACCTGTGGGAATATTTGTTTGACCATTCTCCACATTTTGCTGTATAAAATCCCCAGAT
This sequence comes from Verbena officinalis, assembly GCA_958496215.1. NCBI lineage: Eukaryota > Viridiplantae > Streptophyta > Magnoliopsida > Lamiales > Verbenaceae > Verbena > Verbena officinalis. The sequence goes on from OY292385.1 coordinate 9,580,855, forward strand.
TTGCAACATATGGATCTCCCAGAAGCACAACAGAAGCGGCTTTTCGGGAGAATGTGAAATTTATGTGAATTTTCAGAATCAGGATCTTTCGTTTGACTTTTGTTTGACTTCAAGAAAATGAAGATAAGTAATGCTGCTACAATTATAGCTAAACCAATTGCTCCATAGATCCACCAATAAGGTATATGAGTCTTGTGATTTATCTGATTTACTGCCAAATAATATATTAAAATTATATTACATGCATGAAATATGTGTAGTTCATTGGGCGAATTACATACAGTACCCCTAAGTTTTTCCATTATTACAAAATACCCCCTCTATTTTCAAACAGAAGGGGTGTTTTGTAATTGTGACAAACCTTAGCGTTATTGTATGTAATTCGCCCTATATAAAAAACATGCAAGAAATATACCTTCTGTTCCTACAAAGATATCGGCAGATGGAGCTGGAGATGAGTTGTTTTGTGTAGAATAAGGTTCACCTGGAACTGGAATAAAGAATTTGAACCATCTATAGCACGTCTTTGAATAAAAGAACGCAGAAAGAGTTAAAATTGTGATCTTGAACCTTTTTCAATTAATTTTCTTAAATTAACAGAACTTAACAGGAGGGAGGGAGAGAGAGAGGGAGAGAGAGAAATCCCAATCAAAAACCATCTACAACAACTGATCACAACCAAATCAACTACACAAAAAAATCAAATTTAAAGAATAAGAACAACAACTAATAAAAAAGCATACCAGAATTCATCGGAATATAATACAATTCCCCAACAGTAAAATTATCAGGATTAGCAATCCCATTAACACTCTCAATGCTATCCATACTAACTCCAAATCTGCTTGCCAAATCCTGCACACTATCTCCATCGCTAGTCACATAACTCATCAAATAATTCCACAGCCCACTTGAACAACCACACATTAACCTCAGCCACACAACATCACCAATTTTCGCTTCCTTTGTCAAATTCATAGGAAAATAAGCCAACCCATTGTAAGAATCCATCACAAGATCATGAACTGAAAAAGACCCATTGTTTTCTCTCACAGTAAGAGTCGTGTTTGTTAAGTATCTGTTCACTTCTGAAGAACAAGAACAATTCTTTCTTATGAAAATGTAGCCTTTCCCATTGTTTTCGAATGTTATGTCTTGTTGAAATACGTCGAACATGCTTTGGATTATTGGGAGGGTTTGTTCTGGGGTGGGCTTGAATGCGAGAAATGAGGTGCATAAGCGAGTTGAATCTGTGCATTTGAGTGGAGATGGAAATGATGATGATGCTAATGAGGAGAAAATTAGAGCTTGGAGTATGAAAATTTGTGTTTTTTCACGACCCATTGTTGTGGCAAGAAAAAGGATTGAATCTTTTTGATGGGTTTTTTAGAAAGATTCGATCTTTATGGATACTTTAGTGAGAAAAGTTGAATCTTTGATTATATTTTGGGAGAAAAGGAAGCTAGAAACAAAGGATATCTGGAAAAATGAAACCTTTTTTTTTTTTTTTTGGTAAGGAATTATGGAGTGAAATTCTCTTTGTTTTTCTGTTTTGTTTTAATATTGAGTAGGTCTGAGGACAAAGGACAAAGTGATCACTGAGTGGCAAGTGTTGCAGACAGAGCAAAAAGTGAGTAAACTGATGCCCAATTGAGAGAGAGAGACAGAGTAATCTGACATTCAAGCATTTAATACGATGATCATCTCAGTACTCCACAGTTCATTTGCATGATCATGATGATGATTAAAGCTTGATTTATTTTGGGCTTTGTAGTTTCGGCAAAAATGGAGATTGTTCGAAGGAAACCAATTTGCCAAAGACAGGAAGAGGACCGCCATTGGCGCGTTTAAAAGGAAATCGCCGACGTTTTGCCAATTAATTCCTCATCGTACATTTGTTAGTTATTCCATTAAGGTAAAAAAAGAATTAAGAAGTAAGCGTTTGACCCCCGACTCCTGAGTCAAACTCAAACAAAACGTATGCAACCGACACTGACTGGTAAGAGCTGTGGATGTTAAAATCGAATTTCACCTCTCAAATGCTGAAACATTAAATTATTTATATGTATCGAGTTGGTTGGAACTACGTTTTCATGGACTCGTAAACTCATTTAAAACTGGAAATATACAATTTATTGTTACTTAAATCAGTCTTAACACAAAAATATTGAAGTAAATTTGATGGAGAAGATGATATTTCTTACAAAAAAATAAATATCTAAAAAGGATTGGTATTATAACATAAGATTTATGTGAGTGTGTTGGGTTGACTAGGTAGGCCCGCACGTGGATATGGAAGACAACTGTAAAAGTAAAACTGCCCAGAAAAGCAATGGCATACGGACAGACACCAGGCCCCAAAATTAACTTACTTCCTTCCTTCATTAATTTGATGTCGCCATTTAAATATCATTATTTATAATTAAAGAAAATGAAAACATATACTTATTAATATATAATTTTGCCAAATTTTAAAAGAGGACGATTGTCTTTATATGAAACTAACTACTAAAAAATCGCTCTAAATTGAACATTTGTAATATCCGAACTAAAAAAATCATGTGAAAAACAAAATCCAAAAAGAAAATCTCTTCCTATTCAATACAATCGCTATCTTAGCAAGGACAATCTAGCTACCACATCATCGCATGTGGACAAAAATTAGTTAGTAAATTAGGTAAATGGGACAATTAATACTATAAATTAGGACCGCAAATAACTACAAAGACATCGCAAGAAAGGTTAATTTACTGACTCCAAATCACGTTTGAGTTGGATTATGGCTGTATGATGTGACACTAAGGAAAATTATAATGGTATTTAGTTTCGCTAAATCACTCAACGATACTAGCATCTGTAACAATACAATTAATAATTTATCTTGGAGATTCTATCCATTCCACCAACAGAAAATCTTGATCATATCTTTTTTCATATGAGAGAGTTTGGTGATCCAAAAATACCTGCAGTCCTCAGTTAATGCACCCAAAGTGTGACAATTAGTCTTAGCAAATTGACGAACCAAGAATCACTTCCTCATCAATCTCGATGCGAATAACTCGACTGAGTAGGTATGATATAAAACTTTTAACCCTGTTCTTTCTTGGATCATATCTAGGCTGGATTTTATGGTACAGAAATGAGATGCCACAGACCCACAGCCCAAAGCACATTCATGAAAAAAGGCCCCTACCACTTAGATTCATGTTTTTAGGAGATTTTTTTTTTCTCCTTTTTTCTTTTTTAGATTTAATTATGAATTATAAGAATTTACAGTCGATAATCAAACTAATTGCATCGAATTAGTCGCATAATCTAATAAACTATTGCCCAATGCTATAGTAAATGTTCGAAAATAAATTATGATAACGAAAATCACTATATTGGATAAAATTAACTCGAATCTAACACCTCTACAAATTAAAGAAGTAGGGTTCGTTTCAACAGCAGAATTCAGTCTGTGACCAACTGCAATAATTAAGACGACAAGAAATTAATTAATAGACAGAAATGTAGTAAAATTTTCGATTTCTTTTTCTTTTTTGGGTTAAGTTGATCTTTATTTTATGAACATAGGCTAGACTAGATCAGACTAGATGAAAACTTCTACATGGCAAAGTTTCTGTAAGTTTGAATAAGTACAACAAATTTCAATACTTACTCAACTATGAGATGAAACCCCTGTAGAAAAAAGTGTTTCATAGAGAGCTTTACTTGGGTTCGAGCACGGACGACAACTTACTTCGGGATAGCTATGAGCACATCAAGAAAGCCCAGGATCTAAACTACGTACTCTTCTTGTATCATATCTTAGATACTTTTAGCATTAGGTTGTTTTTTTGGTTTGTCTCCTATATTTTTTGGTAGTTGATTCGGACTGTTGTATAGTTTTAGCTTATTTAATTTATGAGATAAGGAGTTCTTTGCGAAACTCCTAAGATGCTTGCCGGAAATTTTTATTTTAAAAAAAAAAAGATGAGAACTTGATCTGGGTGGCTTTGAAATATATGAGCATTTCCTTTTGGGCCTAAGCCCATCGAAATAAAAAAAGTTAATAAACTAACTTCAATAGGAATTTCAAATTTTCTATATATCATCATAAGTGGGCTAAGCTTACTTCGGCTGCTGCATTCGAATTTTATATTACTTTTTTTTATAAAGAAAATCATATTTTATATACTTTTCTTCGTTATATTCTATCTTTCTCCATAGTTCCAACTTTCATGATGAAGTAAGCCCCATAAGTTAATCATTATATGTAATTGCTGAATGTGGGGATACAGATATAATAAGATACGGATATATATATATATATCGATACAATATTCTTTTAAAAAAAAATTATATTACATAAGTGATCGATACGATAAAACATAATAATAAGTTGTAGATTCTTAGGAGTGTTCATAAATAGTTATCAATATTTCATAATAAAAAAGTTATGATACACAAACACATACATAGTAATAAGACATATATGCGAACACACCAACAAGAACTTTTATCAGTATTTTGCATTAGAAAATTTTACGAGACGAGTTTTGAATACGAGCGCATGCACTACGCAACGCGATTAAATATTACATTACTTTTCTTCTAGTAACTTTTTCTGATTCCTGGTTAGATGCATTGTATGATGAGTGCTACTAACACTTCTTTTCAAGAATCATCACATCATCATTCATATCATTTTTCTTACAGAAGAAAAAGGTGGAAGTTGTTCTTATCAACAATATCTTCTTTTTTAGCAATATATATAATGTCCTTTCAGAGCTTCAACTTCTGAAACCTTGACTGCTTTTTCATCATAACTCTCAATTACCAAGTTCCTTGAGGTCTCTAAACAGAAAGGAAAGTAGTTATGTAATCTATTAAAAGTCTAAAAAATATAAATATAGCTGCAACTTTTCATCACAGTAATTTATTTTTATTCATAGCCGAAATTTTTAAATCAAAATTTCCAAAAAAAAAAAAAAGCACTAAGATAATGTCCTTGCAACCCTTTTTCACCCACAAAGAATAGTGATGGTGGCAATGAGTGGTTCAAGGAAATTAAAATCATGATAGAAAAGGGGAAAAAAAAGCACAAACTTTTGGGTTGCTACATACTCGCTACAAAAAGTTACTTCTTTAATTTAGAAAAATTAAAGATAAAATATAGTTCGATGATATTATAATTACACATACATCACAAATAAAATTGAGGGATAATTACATTTATACAGCAAGACTTAATTTCTCAACCTCCGATTATTGAAAATTATAGAGACACCCCTTCGACTATGACTTCATCTAACATTTAGGTTCTGTCAATTGTCATTAGTGATTTTCTTATTTCTAAGTAGACGCTAGCATTTTATTAATTGGATAAAAGCTCAATCGCTTTACTCATTCCACGTATAGCAAACATTATAACAAAACTATTCATTAAATTTTTTAGATTTCGTTTAGATCTTATAAAATTTGTTTGTAATTTCCAATAATATAGAGAGTATTCGGCTATGGAGTTTGCATGATGTGAGTCTAGATTCCTCCTAAATTAACACAAAGTACATATTCAAATTTTGTGTGTATGTAGGTCCCTTCCCCCATTAAATAAAGTGACAAGAGAACATCTCTTTCTATGTATAAAATAGTTCAAAAAATATGGGGCTATAATTTGTTTTGCTTGTTGGGAGATAACACTTTATTTTTTTGGATATGGATGCTAAAAAACGTGGAATAAATCCAATTTTCTACAATTGGAACAGCAGCCTCTATCACCAACATGAAAGAAAAAAAAAATCACACACATGAAGATATGGTTGTCTGCAAGAAATATATATTATCTATGGGGTGAGAAAAGAATATTATTTTTATAGGAATTGAATTTTTAAGTTTTAATAAAGTATATAAAGAATAACTTCATTAATTTTTCAAAAATAACTTTAGAGTATACACATAAATTAGGGCGAATTACATTTATAATCCTTCCGATTTGTCTTATCAGAAATTACAAAAAGCTCCCTTACTTTTCACTTCATTACAAGAAACTCCCGAAAACCGCAAATAATTATCGGTCTATTTAATGTAGTTTTCGGCGTTAAAATAAAATGTTATGGAATATTTTGTAATTTTCTAAAATCGCGCAATGAAATAAATTGTAATTAGCTTAAATATCTTAGATAATAAAATGTAATTAATTGTCCCTATAAATTAACTTGAGAAAAGGAGCGATTATGATCTCTACCAATCTTCCTGCTATCTGAGACTTTGACCTATTGCCAGGTAGAGAAATTAGCTTCAAGATCCGCAATGACACTTAATCAAGAAATCATGCAATCATATTATGGACGCAAAATGAATAGAACTTGCATTTATATTACATTGTGATTAGTGAAAGAATACATTTTGGGATAATTACCTAAACCCTGAGATTGCTTAAAAATTCGAAATACTATTACAAAAACCTCCTGAAAATGTAAATATATAAGTGAAACCTTACAGATAGCCCCTCTGAAGGTTTCGTTGGTGTCTTGAATTTTTTAGCAAACCTTGAGTTGTATAATTGAACCTAAATTTTCACATGAAAAACAGAAGTTTAACTAATATAGAGATTAATGATTAAAGGAACTTAGGAAGGTGATTAATAGGGTAGATTTGTTCCAAGATAAGATGGATTGATTTTACTCTAGTGCGTGACATGCCTAGCTACCCACTAAGGGATTCTTCTTTTATGAAATTGACATGCATTATTAAACGTCAATTTTAGTTATGATTCAATATAGGGCTAAAAACCTGTGAGTTTATATACTGATAAGTAACGAGCCACTACAACAAAAAGGTTTAATTCCGTATAGACATAATAAGAATATTTGATATTGCAATTAGATGTCTATTTGTCAATATATTATTACAAATACACCCTTTAAAAAGTTTGAAAATTATAGATACATTACCCGTCAAAATTTGATGGAACCGTTTTTCTGTAATTTCCAAACTTCTAACCGAGCTTATTGTATTATCCTAACTAACACGGATCTAATTGTCATATTAAATACTCTTTTGGGGTCTATGCCCAATTACTCAAATAGGTGCTAAATTCTTTTTTTCATTTTGGTTTTCTAATCCTGTACTTTCCGAACTTGAGTACTGTAGAGGTTCAATTGGAGGTGAACCTCTCAACCCAGTTACTCCATATACAAGTTCGGGTTCTAAAAATATTTCATCAATGAAAATCTGAAAGTTCTAAATATATTTTTTAATTAACTATATCTGTTTTGTTTACCAACCACAGTTGAATCATCATAAACTGATAAACGAGATGGATTATGAAACATGATCACCTAACTATTGTTTCTATTTAGACTATATATATTCTTTCCCCACAATAATGCAAAACATGATAAGACTAGCGACTTTAATCTTTAGTGCGGTACGTCTAATTTCCCACACAACTATTCCCCAGCATCCAAAATAGCAACACCTAAAGTCGCACAATGTAAAGACGACTTCGCGAGCTAGCTCCCCCAAGTTGTTCTTCTGATTTGACACCCATATCACGAGTTGCCTCCCCCGTCTTGCCCCACATCTTTCAGCAAATTATCGCCGTTGGATTCATCTCAGGGGATTTACTCATAATTATATATTTCCAATTTGATTTAATTCATATTTTATAGGTAATATGAAGAAAATTTAATTTCAAAAGGTCCAAAATGCCCTTAGTTTGACTCAAAAGAATCAATATATATGCCCACCAACTTTGTAAAACGAAAGGAGAAAATATTGGAAAATAGAATCGAAGTCTTTTTCGCCATGGCTCCTTTTAGAATGTAGAACTTGAGTTGTTGATCCTTTGTAGAAAGTGATACATCATACATGACTTTGTAATTTGTGGTAATTTCAAACCGGCCAACACAAAACTCTCAATCAAAGGCAAAACAATGAAACCAAAACAACAATTTGACACCTAAGAATCACTACTTTTTGAAGGAATACTAAAAACTGATATTTAAGACCACATGATAAATCATTTTCAGTGAAAACACATTAGTTTTTGAAATCTTTGACTTGACATCCCCACGTGGACAAAAAACATATATCTCTTTACTTTTAATCTCAAAATTTCCAATGGTTAATAATCATGGGCCACCTATGTAACTTCCCGTTGTGCACAAAAAATAATCTAAAATTCTGTAACTTGTAACCTTATATTTATTTCATTAGGAGGTATTTGTAAGTTAATAGGGTATTTGTAAGATTTTTTAAGGATATTATAAATATATTTTTATATTTAAAAGGGTATTTGTTAGATTTTAGCTGACCAAAAGATACTATTTGTAATATTTTACAGTTTCAGTGTATTTTTAATATATTTTTTGAATTTAAATTATCTTATACACATATAGCAACAATTGTTTGAATCTATAGTTCAAGTTGAGATTTTCAATTCTATATTTTTATAGGAAGTATATTTATCAAACTTGAAAAGCAATCTAAGTTGGTAAACTATGTGCTATGCAAGGTATAAGGGTGCAAGTCATGTTGCTTGACTTTGAGGGAACAATGAACCTACTAATTGGACTAAAAATAGTTCAATTTGTTGGTTGTCTCAATTCATTATAATGCTTATTTACCGTAATAAAAAATATAAAGTAGGCTTTATTTTTTATTTTTATTTGGGATGACAAAAATAAAAAATGTAAATGTCATGAAGGGACATGCATAGTTCAATGCCTTGATAGACCCGGCTCTCATAGGTTGAAAAACTTAATTCTTATGACAATTTTTTGTACAAATTAAAGAAAATCAAGAAAAGCTCAATGAAACTCCATTATATCTATATAAAAATTAATAAAGTACTTATATATATCGTTCTTCTTCATCATCTTGATTTATATGTGAAAAATGAGTTATTGGACAGCCGTTGGATCAAATGAAGGCTCATCACTGCAGTTTGACTTTTGACTTTTATCAAAGTCTTGTCCATATCATATATTTGCACCACCCGCATTAGAGAGATTACGGCTAATTGGGCTGTGGACGGTAAGCCGAAAGAAGATAACAAGTCGACTCTCAGAATTCAAACAAGATTATGGGATCTGCTGTTTTTATTGCACTGCCCCATGCAACATTTAAGGGATCACGCAAATCCTCTTTTACTAAACACACATAGCAATGAGAATTAAGTCTTGGTGTAATATATTAAAGAATGTTCTTCAAAATAATAAAAATATGATTTTTATTTCGTAAAAATTCAATCTTGATTTCGTAAAAAAGAAAAAAGTAGTTAAACTAGTGAACGGGTCTACTCTCTTTTTTAATCTTTTGTTGATTGACTTTAAAGGGGCTTTGGAAAAGAAAAAAAAAGTAAAATTCTTGATGCCTATATAGTCTTTGTGTCACTGTTTTATTTGATATTGTGTTGTTTTTTTCCCGGAAAAAAAGAAAAAAGAAAAACCCTTTTTGTTGGTGATAGGAATAGAAGAGAGAGGTCAAGCACGCTTTGCTTCCTAAACAGAAAAAACAACATATTTTTTTGTGGGTTGGTTGCGTGCATTTTGCTCTAATCCTTTTCCATTCCTGTTTTTGGGGTACTTTTGAGCCAAAAAAGAATCTCTCTGGTTATATACTCTTTGTTTTCTCCCTTTTTCTTTCTCCACCTTCATTTCAAACTTTTTCCTTGGTTTTTTGTAAGCAAAATAATACACAGAAGAGCTTTAAGGATTAAACAAAACCTTAGCAAAGAGAAAGCGTGGGTACTATTAAGGTTTAAAAGCAAGATTTGCAATCCAGAGGCTGTAATAATTAGCTACCCTCTTTATATTTCTCTCTTCGGCGCTTTGCTTTTTGAGGGTTTTTGTATTTGTTAATTTCTCCGAAAGTTTCAGCTTGTGGGCATCAAGATTTGTTGGAAAACTTGGAGATTTTTGTGTTCTTGGGATTTAAAAATGTGGGCTTTGATGAGTCTAAGCTTTGGTTAAGTATATTCTCAAGGTTTGTTCCAAAGATCTCTCGTCTTTTGTTCACACTAAAATGTGTTTTTTCTTCTTTCCTGATTCTTGATATAGTTTTTGCTTCTTTTTTTTTTTTTGCAGAAGCAACGTTCTATTATTACATAAATCTTAACTTTTTCAAATTATAAGGTAAAACAAATGGAGGGCTATCCAAGAAAAGATGAATCATGGCTTGTCAAAAGTGCAGAAGAAGAATCAACGCTCGAGCTTAGGCTTGGTCCACCAGGGGAAGAACACAGGATCATCAAAGAGAAAAATAATTTCTCAACAGAAATTAAAGGAAATGAAAGTCTCAAATCTTTTGGCTATTTTCCAAACAACCCTTGTGTTAAAAATCCAGTCTTGAAATCTCCATGGCAGCAGCAGCAAGCAAAGCCTCATAATTTTGTCCACCTTCAAAATTCAGAAAAAGCTGCAACAAATACAGCTGTGCCCAACAGTCAGAAAAGGTTGCTTCAGCTTTCTTTATAATTATGATCTTTATTTAATTTTCCTTCAATCTTTTTTTGTTTTTTACTATTGTTTCCCCTTTTGGACAGAGGATATTTCACTGTTTTACTCAACATTTTCTTACATGTTTGTGGTCCATGCATCTGTTTTTTTCATCCTTTATTGTCTGTTGTACAATGGATTTTGCTTCTGTGCTTTCTTAATCATGATCACATGTTCATATCAGTTTTTATGAAAGAAATCAGCTGTTCATTTCGTAGTAGCCCTCTATTGTCTATTACTTGTCACCTGTATTCTTTTCCATTTTTTCGATTTCTTAGCTCACATCATTTTCTCATGGATAGTATCAAATATTATCTATCTTTGGTAAATAGTAATTCTCATAATATAATTAAGCACAGAAAAAAAATTCGACAGGTCCCTCGAGTTTATATATTTTCATTAAATCTTAAAATTTTGCCCCTTAAAAATCAGCCTATCTGAAGGAGTTTTTTGTAATAAAGTAAAAATGTCATGGAGTTTCTGGTAATTTCAAAAACAGAGGGACTAAATAGTAATTTGTAAACCTTAAGGATAGTGAGTGTAATTTGCCAAAAAACTACTGAAGTACCATACTTCGTGAACAGTCATTATAGTCACTAAAATTAAAATTTCTATATTGCTTACCCCATAAATTTATATAAACTTTTTCTAGACTAACTCAATTACATTGTTTACTCCCATAAATGCTACAAAAACATAGGACTGCTCCAGCTCCAGTTGTGGGATGGCCTCCAATTCGATCCTTCCGGAAGAATCTTGCAAGTGGCAGTTCTTCTAAATTATCATCGGAGTCGAGCGATGTGGGGCCCGACAAAGTTCCCGGCCAGAAACCTAAAGAAGATTCCCCAAAAACTCTGTTTGTGAAGATCAACATGGATGGTATTCCCATTGGACGAAAAGTGGATCTTAAAGCATACGATAGCTATGAGAAGCTTTCGTATGCTGTTGATGAACTCTTTAGAGGACTTCTTGCAGGTTAGCTCTAAACAAACTATAGGGAGACTGCCTCTTTCAGCCCCCCTTTACTAGTCAAATTATTAGCATCTTACTGTTGGTAGGGACAGAGTCGGAAATTTTAACCTAATAGGGGCAGTATAGGAATTTTATAAGATACAAAAAAAGGTAATTTTATGATTCATAATTACATATTTTAGAATGACTTTATAAAAATTTAGGACGATTGCCCCCACCGGTCCCCCCTTACTACTCATTAAATTGTGAACATCTTGATGATGGAAGGGACAATGTCGGTAATTGGTAATTATAACCTCGACGGGTAGTATTGGAATTTTATAAAATATAAAAAACACAATCATATCATTTTCAAGGACATATTTGTAAAATCGCCTATTTAACTTTAGGGGCGACTGTCTCTATCAGCCTCTATTGTCACTGTTTCCGCACCCTGTCCCTGTTTGTTATTCTCGATTCCTATTAAACTTCGGTTAATAAATCGACTAATGTTGCAATTTTTTTATTTTTGATTCGTGCTTCTAGCTCAAAGTGATTCTCGTGCCGGTGGAATCAAGGACAAAGAAGAGGGAGGGAAAGCGATTGGATGTTTATTGGACCGAAATGGCGAATATACCCTTGTGTATGAAGATAATGAAGGGGACAGGATGCTTGTTGGGGATGTTCCTTGGCAGTAAGCATCTTACCTCTATGGATATGATTCTATTTGTTCTTTTATATTCTTCTTGATTAATTGAACTTTGAGAAAAGAAGGTAATCTTTGCTTAAATTAAGCTATTTTAGAATCTAGAGTGTTTGAAAAAGATGCTTTTGCTTTTTTAAGGGGGGACAAAAGCTAAATGCTAAAAGTATCCTACACCTAACTAATACCAGCTTTTTGGTATTCTTCATAAATCTTTTAAAATTCTTTTGACTAGTTTTGCAACTATTTATTCCCCTTAACATTGTAACGTATTCTTCAATACAACCAACTTTTTACTATATATTTTTCCAACTATCTGCATGACTTTTTCAAATATAATCCGAACTTCTACCGGCTTTTTTGTATTTTCGTAAATTTCAACTTATAACTATTTATTTTTCCAACTTCTGTTCGCAACTTTTCACATTAAATCCAAATGCTTAATATCTTTTCTCACTGTCCTAATTTCTCACAGCATGTTCGTCTCAACCGTTAAGCGGCTGCGCGTGTTGAAAAGTTCTGAGCTACCCAAGTTGTCTCGTGAGTTCTTTTTCCTCGAAACTAAATCTTTATTTTCATTATATATTCTGAATAAAAGGTAATATTTGTGTTGTAACTTATGCGATTATTGTCCATTGCAGGCGGAGGCAAACAGGGGAAGCTCTCGATGAATGATTCACCTAAATAAATGCGAAGACATTCTTCCTTCGCGTATAACCTATGACAAAGGTTGTTGTCTAATCATCTAACTCTTGGATGCTAGTATATGTTTGTCTGTAGACAAAAGAGGAAAGAGTTTCTTGTAGTTTGCTTCAACTAAAGTTGCTATGTATGTTGGATTGTAAGCATTTTTGAGTGCTGTAGAAAGAGACTTGGAAGTTTGCATATAGAAATGCAAATGTTTTCTTCTTCAAATCAACTGCACTGCTTATTAAAGGGACTCTTGTCTCTTGCATGAGATTCTTCGTGTTTTTTTTTAACAGTACTTTGCGGTTTTTGCATGTTGCCTCCTCCAACGACATCCAAACGGAATATTCTAGTACTTCAATTTGATAAAATAGTTGGTGGTAGTGTTCTTAAACTTTATAAATAGATTTGTTAGTTTTCGTTTTGTTTGGATGGTGACTTTAAAAGAAAAATTAAAATAGATGACAAAGTGATAAAAATCGCATAGATGTTTGCCATTTAGTTGCACAACCACCCTTAATGTGTTTGGGTTTTTTGTTTCCCCAACATAAATCCAATGACCAAACATAATTAAAAAATAATAATCTAGATGAAAACCACAAAAAAAAATGTTGAGCTCTAGACTTGACCATCTCTTGTCAAGGCAAGTTTTTTACAGTAACCCTCAATTGATCCAAAACTAGAAAAACCAGAAAAAGCATGCCTGAGATTCAACAAAACAAAATTTCCAGGATTATGCTTCTCCGGACAACTTCTCCTCAAGGTAAAGTGAGTTGGAGGCAGCAAGAAGAGCGGCGCCAATGCCCGAACCATCATTTGAATGCTCGAACGTGATGCTTGACGCAATGTCGTCCCCAAGTAGCTCACCCAACGTGTTCTCTAAGCACTTGCTGTATTCTGTGTAGTGTTCGTACAAACCTCCATCCATTGCGATGACCGTCTTTTCTCGTTGTTCTCCTTCTTTAGGAGGAGTATCCCGTCCCATTTTCTTCAAGATTCCCAAGATTCCTGATGCAGCGAGGCGGGCCCCACGTGTGGCAATGATGTTGGCGAGCTCGACAACGACTAGCCTTTGTTTCAAGGAGGTTTTGGATATCTGAGGTGAGATGAGAAAAAATATAATAATGTGAATGATAAATGTACTTTTTGTCTAGACCTGAAACTGTGCGGGTCGTATGAGTAGGAGTGTGGGACAGAGTTGCAATTTTAATTTTGAGGGGATGAAATTGTAATTTTGGAAAATATGGAAGGCAATTTACCATCATAATATTGCAATATATAGTGTGATCTTATATGAACTAAAAAATCATTAACATTTAACAAAAGAAAATATAATGTAAATATACTCTCATGTAGACCTAATATCGTGAAGGTCGTACGAGTAGGGACAGAGTCAAGAATTTTCCAGGGGGTGGAATTGGAATTGTAATAGCATTGCTCATGCAATCTTATATAGACTCAAAAACCAAGAGCATTTAAACAAAATCAATAGGAAAAATTTAGCAAGAAAACATTCATTACCTCTAATATCTCCTTCATTTTGCCATTGACGACCTTCAGATCAGGGGATGTATCTTGATGCATAGCTGACATATCAGGAGTCCTGCAAATTTTACAACTCGGCGGTAAAAACTGTTGCAAGTATAAACATAACTAGTTTCGTCATCGAGTACCTTAATATGAACGGGATTTTGAGTTTCAGTGGAACTTCATCACCAAAGAAAAAAGCTTCTTCAGCCATCTTAAGTAAAACTCTGCGTAAAATTTCTCCCAAATACATACCGGAAGTCACCTTCTCGAATATCTGAATTTATCACAAAGTTTGTAGAAAATATTACTTAAATTCAAATATTAAATAATAACTTGCATGCAAATATTAATCTTAATTCCAACCTGTTCACTAGGATTTAGACTTTCAACATCCAATGCGTTGTCGTACTCGGTTAATGGAAGATGCGAAGTCCTGAAGTTACCCCACTCCATATTTATAACCTGAAATTTTGAAAATAATTAAAAACATGAGTTACAAATTTATTGAGAACACCAGGACTATACAGTAATTTTTCAAACTAAAGGGACCAATTTGTAATTACACCTAACTTCAGGGGTAGTAGATGTAATTTGCCCAGTAACTTTTTCCCAGTTTAAGAAAAGAGGGGGTTTTGCTGGTTCACCAACAACACAGAAAATAATTGGAGATCAAAGAATTTGCTAACCATTTCACCAGATGCCGGCAACGGGCCATGCCACTTAGGAATTGCTTGGGCACGTTCTATATATGCCGCATTAGTTCCTGTGCCTAATATAACAGCAATTGCGACATCTTTGTGAGTATATTTCCCTCCTGCTAAAGTTCCAATTGTATCATTAACCTGCAAAATAAATAAAATGTAAACTAAAGAAAATGATTCATGAGGTTATTTTTCATAAGAGCAATATTAAATCAAACTCACCAAAGCTGCCACCCGCATGTCAAGGCCCTTTCTTTCCATGGCTTTGTTTAGTTCGACTACCACATCTTGCCCAACCTAAAAAGATATAAATAATTACACAAATATCCCTTATTATTTTCAGAATTACAAATACCCACCAGAAAATTAATCAAAATTGACAAACTTAATCAAGATACTTGTACCATCCAAATATGCAAAAGCAAGTTGGGAAGTTTAATAGAAGTTGAATAACAACATTATTTGTATAGTGACTAACATAAGGGGATAAATGTAATGTGAATATAGTTATAGGGGAGGTATGTGTAATTTCAGAAAATAACACAAGTAAATGTGTTTGAGAGAGAGAGATATTTACAGCGTCGTCAATGGAGAAGCCTTTAGTCCACCTAATAAGAGTTCCGGAATTTATTGAAGTTTGCATACAAGGGAACGAGAAAGTGAAACCTAATTCCCGTTGCTGCCCTGGAGGTTGTTGGAACGATTCTTCTTCTTCAGCAACAAAATTAGCAAGCTTTTCCACTATATAATCAAAAAGTTCCTGAAAAATCGTTTCGTCTTAGTTGATCAGCAATCATCTTAAGTATTCAGCATTCACTTATAATCATTTCTTACATCTGAAGTGCCACTCATCAATGCTGGTGGAATTGATGCCTCAGCAAATTCTTGATGAACAATTCCAACTTCTTTGCCTCCTAATTGAACTCTCAAAACACGGAAATTTGTGCCTCCAAGATCTAATGCATAAAAGACTCCTTCCTCCTCACTGGAATAGAGGAATGGCGAAAAATTTTATATCTTAAACACAAAAGTAAATAAATTAAATTAAATCAAACTTAAGTCATCATTATCCGATCCAATATAATGTTATCTCCTACACAGTACACAGCGATCGCGATCGACAATATAATGTGTGTGTGTGTGTGTGACAGAGATAGAGAAGAGAGATTGATTTTACATAGTGATTTCATAGCAAGATTTTCACAATTACAGACTTCCACTTTAAAATGGATAGAGAAATATTAGTCAATCTTTTACATGAGAGAGAGAGAGGGAGAGAGAGATTTTACCCAGTGGGAAGACTATCAACATAGCTAATAAGCATCTTGAGCTTGCTTCCACCTTCAGAAGCCAATCCAGCATGCATTTCAACAGTCATGGCGTCAGCAATCTGCTTAAGCTTCACCAATGGCGTCGCACACTTCTCTTCAAATTCCTTCACAATCGCCAAAGCCCGATCCCACCTCCCAGAACTCTTCATCCGCTGTTTCACCACCAGCGCCGCCACTCCCACCACCGCAGCGGTTCCGATCACCGCCGCCCCGACCGCCACCTTCCTCATTTTTCCAAAAAAGATCGAATCTTTACGGGTTTTTTCCACAGGAATAATTAATGAAGAATGGATCAAAGGAAGAATCGATGAAATGGTAAAAAGGTGGGATAGAGACAAATGAGGGGTGACGAGAGAAATGAGAGGAAGAATTAATGGCGGAGGAGGATTTAGAGAGCGAGAAAAAATGGAAAGAAGATTTCAAATCTTTATTCGGAATTGTTCGTTGTATTTCTTTACTTTCAAGTCTGTTACCAAGCTTCAGTCACTATTTTTCAGGAAGAATCGAATGTAATAGTGCTGATGGATTTTCTTACAAATATAAATTTCTTTAGTTAAGATTTTATGTGCATTTGGTAAAGATTTAAGTGATGGATGTATAATAAATATTTATGCTATTATTTTATTTGATAATAATATATGATCTTGACATTTAATATATTTTTTTGATAATTATAGTCACATACCAGACTAAATGAAAATTCTTTAAGAAAACACGTTTCCATAATTTCTAAAACTTGAAAATATATTTGCATGATTAAACCGCAAGTCCATGTAGGTTATTGTAACTATATATACCCGTATATAACTTTTTTAGACCGGTGACCTTGAAAGGCAAGCAACCTATGACGAGATAACAGTAAAGCTTTTCTAAAGCAACATTAGGTGAGATGGTTGACCAATTAAAACAAGTGGTTTTCATCTAACCAGATTGAGTTTGTACACGACTTTTCAAGTAATCTTGTTTAAGTAGACTTTTAGTCTCACATGACGGTGACATGTATTATGCTAACATGGTATAAATCGTGTAACATGTAATATGCTGACATGGCATAATCCTGACCGTATGATGTTAACATAAGACACACAAGGAACTAAGATTCCAACATCCACAAGTCAGTAATATAGAATGTACATTTCAAGTCTCATCACCGCAAGTACAAGAAGCTCTTCAAAACCTCGATAACCACTCTCAAGAAATACTTCTCTCCTAACCTTAGTAAAAAGATCCGCTTAAGTCATATTATCCGTAACACCGAATACATTCCCACCAACAACCGTGCAACATTATCGACGTAATTGATGATATCTATTTCAACAGCAGAAAAAAACACAACTTTTCAGCCTTAAAAGCAGGCAACTTCTGTACATGGAGCCATCCGACCAATTTTGCAGCTTCTGCTTAGTTTCCTTTTCCCGCTCAAGTTTCAAATGTTAATAGGATATATTTAAAGCCAGCAATACTTACCCGTGCTGCTGGCTTACATCTTCTCGTTTCACGCAGTTGAAGTTAGACTTAAAATGCTGCACAATAGCCAATAGAGCCAAAGATAGAGCAGCTTAAAGACAAACATGGTAAGGACGAGATTCAAAAAGTAGAGAAGTTATCAAATTTCTATGACATGCCTCATCACATTCTTTTCAACGGATTCTGACGCAACTCCATCTCCGGATTTCAGCACCATCGAGAGCGCAGCATTTGGCTTCACAAAAAGCAAAACCAACGCAGAAACATTAAATTGTTATACAAGCAAAGCCAAAAATCAAATTCAGACCCAAAAGTGGGTAATGATGTGAGACAACTAATGAAAGGGGTAATTACATTTTGCTAACCCCAAGTATGGACGTTTTTACATTCTAGTACTTGTTACCACCTGAATTTTTTGCCTTGTTGCAGTTTGCCACCTCAATCCATTATCTGGTCGCCTGAATGGTAATACGTGTCAGCCACGTGAAATTAATAAAGGTATCAGGCTGGCAAAGTGTAAGAAAACCATACTTTGGGTGGCAAAGTGTAAAATATTCCATATTTTGGGTAGCTAAGTGTGAGAAATTCTCTTAATAATTTCACGTAGCCGTGGGTGTTACAGCTTAGGTGACCAGAAAATGGATTGGGGTGGCAGTCGGCAAAAACGCATAAAGTTTAGGTGGAAATCGGTAAACTATGAAACATCAGGTGGCAAAGTGTAAAAACTTCCATACCTCGGGGGCCAAAATGTAGTTAACATTAAATTAAAAGTGAGGGACAAAGAGAATTTATATCCAAAACCTCTAACTCCAGTAAACCATCCCCCAAAACCGAAGCATCCTTCTTAGTCTCATATGAAGAACCTTTATTATTGATCTCTGAGTCACCATAACTACTCCTTGCATGGCAGTCATTACTGAAACAAGAATTAGAACCATTTTCAAAATCTTCTGCACATTGCTTCTCCTGATTCAATGTTGTTAAATCAGCATTCAACTCTTTCTTCCCATCAACAAGCACTTCTGATGTCATTCTATCAGCACTACAAACATGTTCATAAGAGCCCGAATCTTGCTTCTGAGGGCTAATAAATTGCCTTTTCTCTCGACTCTCTTCCTTCAACTCTCTCTCATCCAGCTCTTTTTTGCGTTTTAGAATTCTTTCACCAGATTCAGTAGATACTCTGTCCAGTTGTTGCTGCCTCAAATGTCGGCTTCTTTTGTAACCTTCTGGAAATACATAAGATGGAAGTTGCTTTCTACGAACATGAGAAACATATATTTCCATACCAGGTTTCCAGTACATGTATGAATTTATCTGATGTCTAAACTCTTCGACAGTTTGTCGGATATCAAACTGTTGACCTTCTTGGATAACTTCTCCTTGCTTCCTTTGTAAACCCATGAAAAAGGCACAATGAGCACACTGCTTTGAAGAATCCACATAATCATGTGGGTAAGGATGGCACTGTAATTTCCCAGTGGTATCCCGCTCTATCTGTAAATGTTGAGGAAAACAGGAAATAACTTTATAGGATTACCCTTATCCTTATACTGAAAATCTAGATTAGACATCACAATCAATTTAATCAGCATTCATTTTATGAGCAATTTACATCCACTACCCCTGAAATTACAAATTCTCCCTCTTTTCCAAAAATTACAAAAAAAAAACTTGAGGTTTCATTATTCATGTAAAAATTTGTGAAAAGAACACTGCAATTAGGCTTTAAGCTGAATTGCCAATGGACTTGCAGGAAACAAGACGCTTCAAGTCATGTGAACATATTCAAAATCCAACAAAAGTTTTACGTGAATATGATACCTCAGGGTGTTTTTATAATTTCTGAAACAAGAGGGACTTATTTTTAATTACACCTAACCTCAGGAATAGCATATGTAAATTGGCCTTATTTGAAAGATAAATATTACCATCAGAGTTAGCTGCCGAAGGCGGGATTCAACCCACCCTCTCCAAGCACGCAAGTCATCAGTATCAGCAGCAACAATGTCCACCTGCAGATAATTTCTATAGCTTTCAAAGAATAAATAAGGCTCGAACAAAGCACTCCACTGCGCTTTATTCAGCTCAATATCCTGGAAATGCACATCAAATTCCAAAAATCAATATGTAACAATATATTTCTAGTCAGATGATGTTACTACACAATCAATCAAACGGGTTAAACACTGTCTACCTCGCAGATCTTTTTACCAATTTCAAACTGTTCTGCCATAACACGAAGAGTACTTGCTGAGACATTGTAGCTGGAGTTCATGCAAGGATAAGCAGGGGTTATGATTGGCATGATATGACTACGATCCCAAGGGTTCTTTCGAGGATCCCATATGGAAAATCCAAGTTCATTATCCTCTATTTCACAGAGCATCACAGGGTTTGGCCAACGCCACAGAGTGTAGACTCTGAAGAAACGAGACACTAGCATGCTTGGATTTGCTTTGGGATAAAATTGACACAAACGAGCTACAAGAAGCGCCCAATTCACACCACCAAGAAATCCTGTCACCTGACAAAACAAAATAGAAAATGATCTGCCTTTTGGCCGGGAAAAAAAAAAAAAGTAAAGACCAAGATACATCTATTACCCCTGAGGTTTGAGCTAAAGAAATTTTAGTCCTTCCATTTTCAGAAATAACAAAAAAAACTAGGTAACATTTCATTTTTATTAAGAAAGCTCCCTGAAATAGACTGATTATTTGCATTTTTTGGCTTCATGTTTATAGTTTCAGCGAGTTTTTCGTAATTTCTGGAAACAGAGAGACTAAAATTGTAATAAGGGCAAAGCACACGGATAGTAGATGTAATTTGCCCAAAAAAATACTGGATCTGGTAGAAACATGGAGAAAATGGTAATATGAAAACAAAGTGAACTTACATTTGAATAAACTCCACGTCTTTTAGCCCAGAACTTTAGACAGCGCAGAGTTGTCCTGAAGTTCTAATATTTAATATATAATTAGCCATGGCAAGATGAATTTTATATAATAATGCCCCAACTCATATACATAAATGCCGAAGAGATTACATGCCTTCATGTAAAAAGAGTACCTCAGCATTAGGAACAAGCTTGAGAATTTGATCTGCTACACGACAGCCGTTTAGACTCCGTACAGTTGGATCGTCTATGCTGTGCAGTACAGATATATCTGAGATGTCCAAATCCTGTCAGAACTAACAACAATTAGAGGCGATGAAACAATTGAAAGCATTCACAAAGTAATTATTAACTCCCCAGATATGAACTCTGGAATGACAAGAAACTCGCTGTACGACTTACATCTGGAACAACCAAGAGGGAAATACTTGCATATAGAAGATCAACCGATATTCCATCGAACTTGAATTTCATAACAGGAACATGAGCATCAGGCACGGGTTGGAGTTCAGTAACTTCCTCCATCTCGGCTAAGATATTATGGAGTACGTAAAAGAAATCTTCCTGGCAAGGCAAGTTTCCCATAAGTGGATATGTAATTACAGAAACCAACTCCAAAATGGAAAGCCAAAAGCCATAAGTACCTCCCGACTAACATATGATGGTCCAACACATAAAGTATCAATGTCAGCTCCAGGGCCGTGTACCTGCAAACATACCCACAATCAGCACAATGTATAATGTGAGTTTCAAACTCTACTGCTTCTCGAGAAGCTAAAGTAGAAGTTAAAGTTGTAAAAGATTGGAGTACTAAAAGTTGGGAGTGTTCGGAAAAAAAGACTGAGAAGCACTTTTACCACTCTCAAGAAACTTCCATTTAGTTACGAAAATAACTTAGATGCTAGATGCTGAAGCATGTCCGTAGGCACTTCTAGCTTATTTATGCTTATTTTAACTTTTAAGCAGAAGCCGGTTTTCCAAACAATCCCAAAGTGCTGAGAAAAGCACTTAGCACAAAAGTACTTTTTCTTACAGTTGGCAAACACCAATTAACTATAAGCTTGGTACTGTGCCAAAATAATGCTTGATGTATAAAATGCAATTACACTTGTGCATAAGCGTTTAATTTAAGGAAAAGATAATGTTCGGCAATGCAGCAAAATAAGATGGAACAGCCTTCCAGCATTTCATATAAACAATTTAACGTGTCCTTACATGATTATTATAAACAGGAATCAAAAGTTAGTTTCTCCTAATATCAACTGCAAGCTCAATTTCTGACTTCTGATGACATGAAGTGTAAGCTGAAAGAAGTAATACACAGCATGATTTATTATGAAATATCCAAAGTGAAATAGAAGTTCCTTACCCCGAGTCGATAAGAACCAAAAGTGAAAATAACAGCATTGGCATCTTCCACCATCTGATCGGTGTACCCCCTCAATCGAGTCAGTTCTTTCACCCAGTCTTTCACAATCTATATAATAGGGAAAGATAATCGCATGTCATTTTGAGCAAAGATAACTGCATTAACACAAAATATCTAGCATGTTTCGTGTATCTGTAGTTCTGTACAACATAAATATTACATTCAAATGAAATCCTCAATTCAGACAACCAAATTGGACCTGGGTCAAGTACTTCTGGTGCCCTTTTTAATTCAATTTGACTTGATTTTAAATTGTTCACTTACATTAATACCATCAGATGCATGTGGTCTAACTATCCCTGTTAAAACGTTGAAACTATTCAATTTGAAACTGTTCTCATTACGGACCCAACCCATTGAATAAAACACAAATTGGAGTCCAAAAAAAACAAAATAAAAAAACCTTTTTTGTGGTAAAAATACCTGTTTAAGTCTGTCCAGAACTTCTTCCCTCTTGGCAGCTTCTTCCGCACTCTCATAGAGTCCCGAATCCACCAAAAACTAAATGACAATAACAGAAAACAGCCACCTCGTGAGAATTCCGGAAAGCAAGCAGATGTAAATCAATGCTACCAACATTAGGAAAACGTAACCTTTTCCAAGTCCTTAGTTCTCTGAATATCCACATCAGTGGGCCCCGCATGCGACAAAGGTTTCGTCACTCCAAACTGCTTTTGCCGCTGGTTCTGCTCGGCTGAAGGAGGCGACGGTGTAGGCAATGGATTACAACCATCTGACCCAGCCATATCTCCCAGCTCTCAAACTCGCGCAAAACCCTAACCCTAAATTCAAATCCAAGCAGAACGACGCCAACGAAACAAACTTTCCGCCTCAGAAACCACTCTCTTCCGACTCCATCGAATCGAAACTCAGATCAGACTGCCAAAAAACCACCGCGCGATGAAAAGAAGGAGCACAACTCCCACGAAGGATTTCAAAATCGGTCGAGAATGAAACCAAAGAACAAAACCCTAAAATCGGAGCAAAATTATGCCCTTTCTCCACGGGAAAATTGACCAATTGAATTCATAGATCTAGCGATGAAGCCCAGAATCTCTCCATTCCAGACACGGAGAATGGAAGTTTCTTCTCCTTTTTCTCACCGGGGTGGGTTGGGGGTGGGGTGAGGATGGGTGGGGTCGGTGGAAATGTCGATTGGCGATTATTGTAGAGTAGTGGCGATGAGTTGTAAAATAAATAGAATTAAAACAAAGGAATATCTTTCAAAAAAAAAAAAAAAAAACGAAGGAATATCTTTTACAATTACCATTAAACATATGCATGATTTGGTCACACACTCTCTCTCTCTTATAATATGCATTTTATTTATAAATTATAATTATTAAATATTTGTAAAAATAACCCATTTTTATTTAAAAAATACATAATAAGATAATTAAATTTTATTATTCATATAAAATCTTGATTGATTTCGAACTATTTTCCCAATAACTAAATATCTCGTAGTCTATCAATTTAAAAAATTGTTACAGTTGATAGTGTGTCGTTCAAATCTTCTTCTAGTCATGATTTTCTTAATCTTGTCTGAATTTTATATAAATAGTAAAATTTCATTAAAAAAAATAATAATTTTTTGAAATAAGATAAATCTATGTCTAATCATATCAAACCTTATGAATAGTTGATACAAATTTCTCATATGTATATAGAATTATAGATAGAGATAAATACTAATAAAATAGAAAAGAAAACTTTATGTGCAAGATAGGAGGGGTAGTGGCCGCATCGTGGTGGTTAGGGAGTGGGACTGTGGGGTCACCATAATCTAATATGTTCTTATTAGTGATCTATATATAATAATTCAAAACCATTGAAACTATCTACTTAAGTGAACATGTGGATAGTCTTGATAAATTTTATTTTGCCATGTAATTAAACCTATTAATTATTTTCATATTTATCCAAAAGAATAAAAGATTATCCAATGAAAAATTTTGTATAGATATGTTAGTTACAGATATAATTCAAATTAAATTATTATTTATATTTTCATTATCTATATATAAGTCCTACAATATCTTTATAAATAAATTAATTTTAAATTATATTAAAATAAATTTTAAAAATAATTAAATATAAAAATAAAATCATCTAATATAAATATAAAAGAAATGATAATATCATTCAAATTAAAATAAATAATTTTAAAATTTTACAGCAACTTAATTTTTTAAAATAAAAATTAATTAAATAAAAAAATTCTTTATTAATAAATTAACACCCGTATCTTGGCACGGAATTTTAACTAGTTATGAATTAGTTTAAGTAAATAATATGGAATGATGGAATGAGGGGAATTGCCTACTTTTGCCGATCCAGTCAGTAAGAAACGGCCTCATATCTGTAATAGGGCGTGAGTTCGACTCTCTTTATTTATTAATATGAGGATCTTGTTGATTGATGGGCGATCAATCTGTAAGAATTAAGACCTGACTTTGGTGGTCATGACAAAGTTCTATATAGTATAAACTAATCCTAGTCTCTTCTATTATTTGGATGTGAATGGAAGTACCATAATATTGTTTGATCCAAGAATCATGATGAGATTTTGTATTTTTTAGTTATTTGCTTCAGAGTGTGAGAGAGAGAGGATATGATGACTTTGTGACCAATCATGAATTCATGATGCATATAATGTTCAAGATATGAAACTATAAGTGTAAATGTAATGTAGTACTATAGTTACATAAAAAAAAAACATGTCCTATTATATTTAGCTATATATAGAGAAAATAAATAATTATTTTAGGTTAATTTTGTAGGCACTTAGAGCCATATTGCATCCAAATTTTAACCCTAATAGTATAATGATTCTTTAAACAATATTTAGGATTCAAATTATATCTCGTACAGGAGTAATTGGATTGGAAAAGTTATCTACAATTAGGCCTCTATAGTACCTGAGTTTTAGAAAACAAAAAAACTATAATTCAATTAGGGGTATATTTGATGTAATCATAATAAATAATCGCTTACATCTGAATCATTAAAGTGTCATTAAATGCATTACCAAAATAAATTGTGAAGGTAATTTAGCAATTATGAGACCCTAGATCACTTTAATGATCTAAAAATGTGATCAAAATTTCAAACTTTTTCAATACCTAAACTTGACTCATACTTAAGTAGCTAAATTTGGGGTGAAAGAAAATTGATTTGGGTACATTATATCTAGATTTTCTAAGAGTAATTAGACTTAAAACCCATTTATTAGAGAAAATTAAAAATAGATCCTCATATACTTTATTTTTATCTTACAAATTGTACTTTTCATATGCTTCGTTAAGGGTTCCCAACATTTTTCAATTAGATTTATGCATTTAACTACACAAATTTCCCCTCCACGTGCGGAAAAATAATTTGTGCCATAATTTAGACTATTTAGTAGATTTTCTGTGACTTATATTTCATAATACATCCCTTAAACTTTATAAATATTGCATAATATATCTTACTAGGATATTTCATTCACTACAAGCTATTGAATTAGGTCAATATTTGTTTCCTCTATGCCAGGGTGATTTAGGTATCTTACTTGGGGAGTTCTATTATTAGTCTCAATTGTAGGTGACTAATATTAGTCATCCATTATTCTAACCGTTAGATCTCATGCATATAATCTTAGCCGTTTAATTTTTCTTAAAATTAAAATATATTTTCTTAGTTTTCTTTAAATATCCACCCATCAACACTATATCTTCAAAATTTAAACTCAAAAATAAAATGACAAATTTCAATAAATTGGTGAGTTTTTTTATTTTTTTTTAATTTTTTTTTTCCTAAATAATGTAAGGAGTAAAATGACATCCATATTGCTTATGTTTAGTTATTTCTATAAAAATTTTATATTTTTTTCCTAAAAATACATTATATAACCATTAGAATTCTAAAAATATATTACAGTTATTAGATCTGAATTACATGACATAATTATTTATTTTAATTAACAAATTTATTTATATTCATTAAATTATGTAAATATTTCATAAAAATATCTGCTTGAAAAATTAAATAAAGTGAATATTATATATTGATTTAAAGTTAAATATAAAATTATATCATTTAGTTATATATTAATTGAATAATTAAAATTAATTTGTCCATAACTATGTTCGTAACTTTATGTTAATCAACTTTCGTTAATTAAATTAATAATAACATAAAGTATCTAAGATTATAATATATTTATTTTATATTAAGAAAAATTGATCATTAATTATGTCATTAAATTTAACATGCATAAAGTATGTACTATATAAGTTGAATCAAAAAACGAGTGTTGTTCTATATGGATTATTATTATTATTTATTTTATGTTATCATTATTATTGATAGCATTTATTATAAAATATTATTATATAATTATATTTATCTCACATCATAATAATAATGTTGACTTAATAATTAGTTTACTTTTTAGTAAATACGTTTAATTAAAAAGCATCTTAATATGGTGTAAATTTTCAATTAATTTTTTAATAAAATATTTTTGTCTAAAAATAATGAATTATAGTCTTAAAAATATTAAAGGATAAGATTAACTATTTTAGTAATATATATCTATATGGACACATGACATTATTTTAAGCTATAACTAATGTTAGTCACCTACAATTGGTAACTAACCATAAAATTCCCCATCTTACTTAGACAAAAATGTTAGGAAACCTAACCTAAGCAGGAGGGTACAAGAGTTATAGGTGAAATTTTATATAGTACATACGTCCCAAGTATAAATAAACCAAATGTGAGGGGTCGACATATAATTTATTTTCTGCCACAATAAATTTAATTGGGAAAATTGTACAAGGTGAAGGTTGGCCCAAACAAGAGATGCATTATCACAAAAGGCCCAAAGTATGATCCAATATCACCAAATAAGCCCATTAGGGTACTAAATATTCAAAATGGGCCAAGTGAAATTGGCTACTGAGTACTGACACAAAATGTATAGGAATATGAAATTAAAAATAAAAAGAGTTTGATTATATTTTTCTATAGTATTTAGTCTTATTTATTTTAATTTATTTATCTTTTATTGTCTAATTTCATTCAAATTTAACCCCAATTCAAAGAGTAGTTTGTGTATGGAGTAATTGAATTTTGCTGATGACTGGATTCAAAGACAGGTCATGAGGATGCAATCATCTTAATAGAATTTTTGCAGTATCCGAGCCAGGAAAAAACCGAACTAGAAAGACAAAAAAATATATATAGGAAATATACCCCTCAATTAATAGTCTTTATAAACTTCGGAAAAGAGTCTTTAGTTAGAAGTTGCAAGTGATGAGGCAAGAGAATTTGAGAGTTTGTACAGATACAACGTATGACATAAGCACCCATAAAAAGAAGAAAAAACAAATTTAAATATGCTATAAAAGCTAAAAGAAAGAAGAAAAAAAGAATCCCATAAAACTGTGGCAGCGGCCGAGACTACCTAGTGGGAGCTGTATTTCTCATTTTTTCTACACGTTGCTCCAGAAAGCAGCCCAGAGAGAGAGAGTTGTA
The DNA here is from genome assembly GCA_958496215.1 of Verbena officinalis. NCBI lineage: Eukaryota > Viridiplantae > Streptophyta > Magnoliopsida > Lamiales > Verbenaceae > Verbena > Verbena officinalis. The sequence goes on from OY292385.1 coordinate 9,608,566, forward strand.
GAGAGAGAAGCAGAGTTTTTTAATATTCCTACACAGTAAAAGTGATGTTATTTTAATGGTTTTTTTGTGGGTTTCTGATTGGAGCTGAAAGTGGAGAGATTTTGAGTGCTTTTTTTGAATTTGAGAAGTTCTTGAGTAGCTTTCAAGCAACATTCGAGTATGTTTCTTCTTCTCCTTCTCTCTGTGATTATTGCTTCCCAACTTTTTCACAGTTCTCTTCTATGTCTCTGCATGTAATTAATCCTTGTTTGTTTGACTGGAAAATGGGTGACAATTTCTGTAAGATACTTGAGTTTCTGATTGGTACTAATGGAGAGCTTCAAGTGCTTTTCTTATTTATTTATTCTATTTTTTGTTTCACTTTAAATTCAAACTTTTTTACTGGATTTTGGCTGTAAATTTCCTCGTTCGGTTGGTTAAAGTTTCAATCTTTTGCATTTCCTTTTACTTTTTAATCTTAGATAAGAATTTTAAATATTTATCTTCCTGTTGATGCCTTTTTGTCTTCTACAGTTCCTCACGAGGCTATGTCAGAGGTTTAAATATTTCAAAAAGATATACAAGAAAATTTTGAAAAAAAAGCTAATTATATATATCATTTCCTTCCTCTAGCAACTCAATTTTTCCTATTGCATAATCTAAAAATACTAACTTAAATTCTAAAAAAGTTTTCTGTTTTGTTTGGCTTGCAGTGATTATGTCATTTAATTTTATTTTTTTCGTAATAAATTTTGTGTTTTCACTCAAATTTAAACAGCTAAAATGAATACCATAGTTCTCAGATTAAATTTATATTTTTAAATAATTTATGTTAGTTAGTTATGGAAGGATAATAAAAAAATAAATAAAAAGGAAAAAGGCCCATTCTTTATGACTGCATTATTTTAAGGTTCCATGCCTTTGTGTAAATTTCCTCAGTCCTCTGCTCACATGATGTAAAGATTCCAACTTTCCTTCAAATTACACTCATTTCTCAGCAAAACAAAGCTGTAATCTTTACATTCTCACACAATCAGAGAATTCACATTCATAACCCCATTGTTTTCTATCTCATTCTGAATTCTTCAAGGTGCAATACAATGGGAAAAGCTACAAGGTGGCTGAGAGGGCTTCTGGGAATGAAGAAAGATAAAGAAAACATGGAAAATAACTCAAATTGTGGCGATAAAAAGGAGAAGAAAAAATGGGGCTTTGTGAAATCCGGCAAAGATGCTGGAGGGTTGAGTCAGATTCCAGCGGATATTCCGGCCACCGCCGAGACGGCGTGGCTGAGATCATTCATGGCGGATTCAGAGAAGGACCAAAACAAGCACGCGATTGCGGTTGCTGCAGCCACCGCTGCTGCTGCCGACGCGGCTGTTGCAGCTGCTCAGGCGGCTGTGGCGGTGGTCCGGCTGACCAGTCAGGGCAGAGGAGCTTTGTATAACGGCGGCAGGGAGAGATTCGCTGCTGTAAAGATTCAGACTGTGTTTAGAGGCTATTTGGTAAGTGGGAATTTATTTTATTTCATTTTCTATTTCTTGGATTCTTGAGATTAATCTCATAAATGGGATTCTATTTTTATTTTTTCTTCAATTTTGGATGTGGGATTTAAATTTCAGTTTCTTTGTTGGATCATGTACATAATTTTTGAAACTTTTGCTGTCAAATTTGATTTTTATTTTTACATTCATAGATACATCATATTATCATTACATTCATAAATAGATAACATGAAAATTTCCTTAATAAACCACAAAATTTGTCAGCCATTTATCATATCTTGTCCTTACTCCTGTCCAACTATTACATTTCTTCATTTAGCAATCTTCACAAATCATTGCCCTTTCCGAAGATGTCTAAAATTTGAAATTTGAATGTGTTTGTACATTGAACTTAGTGTTTAGATTTTTCTCACCTGTCCAAATCAGGTAAATAATTTGTTGCAAATTTGACATTTTTGGCAGGCCCGAAAAGCACTGAGAGCTCTAAAAGGGCTTGTGAAAATACAGGCTCTTGTTAGAGGCTATCTTGTAAGAAAACGCGCAGCTGCAACTCTGCACAGCATGAAAGCTCTTATACGGGCCCAAGCTTCTATTCGAGCCCAACGGGCCCGCCGCTCAATGACCAATGAGTACAGATTGCAGCCCGAAATGAGAGCTCGAAAGTCCATTGTAAGAAACAAAATTGATGATTTTGTCCCTCACAAGTGATAAAATTTTCACCATTTCTTAATCTCACTCCCTATATAAAATCTTGGTTCTGTCTCAACATATATTCTTTGTTGGTATGCAGGAGAGATTTGAGGAGACGAGGAGCGAATATCATAGCAAGAGGCTATCGGCTTCATATGATTACCACTCTATCAATGCACTCGATGAAAGCCCGAAAATAGTGGAGATCGATACTTGTTGCCCCAAAATAAGGCCCGAATATCAAGTCCCGACTCGTTTGTCGATTCCCCAAGATCACGATTGGGCTTATATTGAAGAAGATTACAAGTTCCCAACAGCTCAGAGCACGCCTCGATTTGCTTTTGCCCGCCGGGCCAATGCCCCAGCCACGCCAGCTAAGAGTGTGTGTGGAGATGGTTTTTGTAGGCCTTATTCGAACTGCCCAAGCTATATGGCCAATACGCAGTCGTTTAGGGCGAAGTTGAGGTCCCATAGTGCCCCGAAACAAAGGCCCGAGGCAGGCCCGAAGAAGAGGCTTTCATTGAATGAAATAATGGCTTCTAGGACTAGCTTTAGCGGAGTTAGAATGCAAAGGTCATGTTCTCAAGTTCAAGAAGCTTTTGCATCTTAGAGGTTATTAGCAATTTTTATTATGTGTTTTCGAAGTGTTGAGAGTTAATAGAAAAAGAAGAGAATGATTGTGTAAATTCCTTGATATATGTTTTGTGCAAATTTCAACTGAAATGAAATGAATAGATCGATTTGAGTTTACTCTTGTTTAAGAAATCTTACTTTGTATTCGATTTAAGCGGAAAGATTATGAGTTAGAGAAGGATTGTAAGAATTATGAGTTTACCAAACTCGAATTGATTCATGTGTATGATAATTCGTAATATTTTAATGGTGAAAATATTAATAATAAAATTGTTAATTTCGTTTCTTTTGGTTCTCTATTTCGAAGGAACTTGATCAATATTATTTAAGGTGTCCAAAAGTTTAATTAGTTAGGTTCGACCTCAGTCATTACCACAGCCATAACATGCTTTAAGTCTTAAGAGCGTTTACAAAGGTTCATACAGCTTGCCCACTAACAAAATCCTCACATCACCAGAGGAAGTCGAGTTCACGACCTCTAACAAATATGAGTTCGTTACTTAACAACTAGGTTAACTCTTGTTGGCAAATTATTTTATTTTTGAATGTTTTTCCGGCCTCAAACTTTTCCATTAAAGTTTGTGTTGTGAAAAACTAATACTTCCAAAGAGACTTCCATCAGGAACAAAACCAAAGCCACCTTATTTTTGGGGCACCTTATTCACAGGAACAGTGGGGCACAATTTCCAATTCATGTTCGTTTTTGCTAAATTAAATCATTTTTTGCATTGTCCAGTATAGTATAAATTTTATTCCAAGTACTAAATATAGGAGGAATATTCTTCTGTTTGTACAAGAACAACAGCAATCAATTTCAAATCTTAATTAATAGCTAGTTGGGAAGGATTTCACAAAATTGAAATAAATAATTATATTTATTTAAGCTGTCAATTAACTGTAAATGCCATTTTCTTTTGGGAAAGTATATAGGTGAACGATGAGTGGAAAATTAAAGCTTGTTTTTTTTGGTTAGGTAAAATTAAATCTTGTGGGTACAAACAAGGTTGAAGGGAATACTGAAAGATTATTGGTGAAATTAATGATTTTAAAATTTCTTATCATTAATGATTAGAAGTTGATTTGATTTGATTGATCTCTGTAGGATCTTCTTGAGAATTGTGAATTTTGAAGCTATGTTTTTTTTTCATTTTATAATAATAGTATAGATAGGTGTAACTTTAGGTAAAAAGACACCATTGTGAGATTGTTTTGGTAATTGAGCTTCCCTGACTCTATTATTATTATAATATCTTCCCCTAGCTTCTCGATGTCGCATCAGTAGAAAAAATCGAATTCACGTCCAACAAGTACGAAATATATAAAATTTATTTCTTTCAAATAACTAGAAAATGTAGTTTGAAAAAAAAAAACAGAGGGATTAGTTAAGCATTAACTCTGATTAACTGGCATGTCTCGTCTATTAAAAGCGCTTTTTCCGAGAACAACTAATGCTATCGTCATCTTATCCTCTGTTCAAAAACAAACACATAATTAATATACATTTTGTGAAGGATTCAAATACTATAGTCTATAAAATAAGATTAAAGGATTAGAGAACATTATCCAAAGATCTAAGTGGGATTGATATGAGTTAACAAATGCATTTAATTAATCACTAATCATGGTTTTTGTTTGCTGCAAATTGAGGAAATCAGTACTAGCTAATACATTTTTTAATACTCTCCCATATTGAAAAACTTTGGATTTTGGGAAATGGGTTGTGGAAATTTTCAAAAGAGAATTTTGAAAGTAAGTTTTGCTTTAATTAACTAGTCAAAATGAAGCATTAATCACAGGCTTAATTAATTATCAAGGAGTTAATCTTGGTGATGTTTGGATTACCAAAATGTCTCTGCATTGACCTTCTTGGAACATGATATTTCACTTTGAGAATGGACATTGTTTTGAAAATGAGATAATTTCTAAAATCCATACTATTCATGATAAACTAGAGATACATTTAGTAACGAACTCGATAAGATTAATATTAAGTAACATAATTTTTTTTTTTTTGAACTCACACACAATTCATTTGTCGTCCTTGCAAGGAATCGAATCCCAAACATTTATGTTCACAATTAATTTCTTAGTTAACTTTTTATACAATTTTTTTTTTTTAAATTGTAAGTCACATAAATACATTAAAATAACTAGGTAAAATCAATTAATATTTAATTTATACTATTAGAATCAATTTAAAACATGTAATTACAGGTCTAGTATTGCCCATTTTACTAGTAAGTATTGTTCATTAGTTTACGGAAATAATTAACTAAATATTATTTTACCAATCTCTTGTCAAAATGTTAAGACTTTTATAACTATTAATTAATTAATGCAAGCGTGTATTAATGGGCTGGATCATCAAATAGCTGGACCCATTTATTCCCCTTAGAGCCCATTGAAGAGTTACTACAACTCAATTGGGCTAATACAGTATGTTGATGCTTTCATTTCTACCCAAGCCTATCAAGGGAATGTTTGTCCTATAAAGATTTGCGAAATTCGACCCCCAAAAAATCAAATTCAAGCATATGTTTTTTTTTACTCGTATTACTCTATTTCAAGATTATATATACATTTATTCAATAATATTTATCAAGAATTGTTATTAGCTAAAACATAACTCGGGTGCATAAAGCGAAAAAAAGAAAAAAAAATAAAATTCCAAACTTTGTTATTTACTCTCCCTCTCTCTCTAGCATTGCAAATTCTTTTGTAGAGGAGTGAGTGTCATGAAACCCCCTCTTTTACTAGTGGATTTCTTTGATATAGTAGGCTTAGGAAGAGTGTAATTTTTGTAGCTATTTAAGGCACTTGAAGTACCCTTCACTTTCCTTCTACTTTGAGTTGTTCTCTTTGCAAGATCTTGTATGCCTCTCACACTTGCCGGCCACTTGATCAGTCTGTCGTTATTATACTAACTAGTATTTATTCCGTTGTACGGAAAAATTTATTTATAACTAATAAGATATATAAATAATTATTTAATTCATAATTTGAAACATACATTAAAATAATTCGTTTTATAAAATAATCTTGAGCTATACATATATATGTATAATATTTTTTTAAATTCATGCACATAATCAATACAAAAATAATAAAATGATAATTAAAATATAAAAAAATATTTAATAAGAGACCATATAAATAATGATTAGAATCTCTTGTATATTTGATATTATTTTTTTGTTGAATAATTTGTTATTATTTCATTATTAAGTAATAATAATATTATTATTACTTAATAATGAAATAAAATGAATATTATTATTACTTAATAATGAAATAATAACAAATTATTCAACAAAAAAATAATATCAAATATACAAGAGATTCTAATCATTATTTATATGGTCTCTTATTAAATATTTTTTTATATTTTAATTATCATTTTAATATTTTTGTATTGATTGTGTGCATGAGTTTAAAAACATTATATATATATATATTTATATTTATATAGATATATAGATATAAAATGAGTTTTTCATATATATAGTTCAGGATTATTTTATAAAAAGAATTATTTTAGTTTATGTTTCAAATTAAGAATTAATTAATTATTTATATATTTTATTAATTATAAATAAATTTCTCCGTGTAATGCAGGGGATAAATACTAGTAGTATTAGTGAAAAGAAAATATATATAATGCTTAAAATAATTCTGGTCTTCATAGTTAATTGTGTAGCCAGCCTGTAATACTGATTAACTAGTGCAAGTGGTAATCACTTTTTTTTTATTTTTTTTATTACAACACTCGATGAGTTGGTATTCAACAAAACAGATAGCAATTTCTGATGGAAAGTCTAGTCTAACATTAATATATACCAGAATCTTGTAAATTTCTTCTAGTCGTCTTTGTGTGTGTTGAAGGAGATCAATCAGCTATGGCTTATTATGCTGCTCTTGTTTCTCTTGTTCAATTACTCAAGGAGATAAACCATCATGATCATCCACATCTAAACTCTAATCTTGCCAAAGAACAAATTCATCTCTCTCTCTATGAAAAGTTCAACCATCTCCAGGAGTTATTAGATGATGGTTATTCGCAAAAAGATCACAATGAAGAATCAGCTGCTGATATTCTGGAAAGCCGAATCAGAGATGTGGCTAATCATGCACAGGATACCATTGAATCTGATATTTCAGATCTGATTAATCCTGAACAAATTGAAGAGTTGGAGAAGGTGGAGGCAGAAGTTGATTCCATTGTCAGAGAGCTAATCAAAATCAAAGCAGAAAGCAGCAAAAGTCAAGAAGAAAATTTGCAACTAAACTCGTATGTTTCTGCAGAATACGCAGAGAGTTGCAGAAATACCATGGTGGGATTTGAGGAGCAGCTGATAGCAGTAAAAGACAAACTTTGTGGACAATCATCCAAGCGTGAGGTCCTTTCAATTGTCGGAATGGGGGGCATGGGTAAGACCACTTTGGCTAGAAAACTTTTAGATGATGAATATATCGTTTATCATTTTCATTGCCGTGCTTGGGTCACTGTATCACAAGATTATCACATGCAAAAAGTTCTTCTAAATATTGGGAATTCCATGAATATAATGAATGAGGAATTGAGTAGAGAGGGAGGGCAGGTGTTAAAGGAACATATACGGCGACACTTGATAGGAATGAGGTATCTTATTATAATAGATGATATGTGGGATGTAAAAGTTTGGGATGAACTAAAAATGGTATTTCCAGATAAACCCAATGGAAGTAGAATTATGATAACCACTAGGGTGTTAGATGTGGCGGTTTATGCTGGCAGTTCGAATTTTTTTCATCAAATGCAATTCTTAAATGAGGAGCAGAGTTGGGCCCTACTTCGGCAGAAGGTATTTGCACAAAAACGTTGCCCTAAAGACTTGGAGGCTATTGGAAGGTTAATTGCAAAAATTTGTCGAGGACTTCCACTTGGAATTGTGGTGATTGCAGGAGTCCTCTCAAATGTCAATATGGCACAACATGATTGGGAAGAGATAGCAAGAAATGTAAGTTTGGTTGCTATTGATCAAAATGACGAACACTTGTCAAAGATACTATCTTTGAGTTACAACTACTTACCTCATCATCTCAAACCATGTTTTTTACATTTGGGAGGCTTTCCTGAAGACTATGAAATTCCTATATCTAAACTCATCAGGTTATGGGTTGCTGAAGGATTTCTAAAACCAATTGAATCTAAAAGTTTAGAAGAAGTGGGAGAAGAGTATTTGGAAGATCTTGTTAATAGAAACCTTGTGTTAATAACAAAAAAGACGTCGAATGGCAAATTCAAATATTGCATCATTCATGATCTTTTGAGAGACTTGTGCTCCCAAACAACTCATTACAAAAAATTTATCCATCACGTACATGAAAAAGATGATGTCGGCCAAGAAACCATAGGGAATGTACGCCGTCTCTATATTCATACGTGGGATGATTCCTTATTTCTCAAATATATGGCAGAACATGTCTCACATATTCGCTCTGTTATCTCTTTTGCCAGAGTTTTGGATGAAGATCACTTCTTATTAGTTGCATCTGATTGTAAACTCTTGCGAATATTGGATACAACAGACATGCTGAACTCCCCAATTCCTAATTTCACCAAAAAAATGGAAGAAAACTACCGATTTCCTAACGAAATCTTAGAACTATTTCACTTAAGGTATCTTGCAGTTCGGGCATCTGAAATCCACATTCCTCCATCTATATTCCAGCTTCAAAATCTTCAAACGTTAATTATTCATGGAGCTGGGATCTCATTACCATCTGAAATTTGGAAGATGCCACATCTAAGGCATGTTGTGAGTTGGGCTGTTACATTTCCCCCAGTTCCTTATGGTGATATTAGGAATAGTGATGGAATTCCTCTCCTAGGAATGCTGCTAACATTGTCAAAGGTGGTAAATTTTGGATTCACCCGTGGTACCGTTGAAATGATGCCAAGCCTTCAGAAACTGAAAGTTAGATATACTTATGATGAACTCTGTGAAAATTGGGAGAAGTTTGGCCTAAATAATCTCGTCTATCTGCACCAACTTGAGATATTGGAGATCTGTTTTTCTAGTATTAATTGTTCTAAACTGGGAACACCCCTATCTGAGAGCTTTGCCTTCCCATCGACATTGATAACATTGTCTCTAGAAGGTTGCTCACTTTCTTGGAAAGACATGACAATTGTGGGTTCGATGCCCAATCTACAAGTACTCAAACTAAAATTTCAATCCTTCGTAGGAGAAGAGTGGGAACCCATAGAAGGGGAGTTCCTCAAGCTCAAATTTCTGCTAATGGAGCAGTTATATGATCTCAAGTACTTTATAGCAGAAAATATACATTTTCCTTGTCTTGAGCAACTTCATATCAGATTTTGCGAGAGTTTAGAGGAAATACCTTCTGGAATTGGAGATATCTCATCTCTTCAACTGATTGAGGTTTGTGAAGACGGCGATTCAGTTTTAGGATCATTAGCATTAAATATTCAAGAAGAACAGAGGGACCAAGGAAATGACGATCTTCGGGTTCATGTCGTTTCGGAGAGAAAGGATCCCACATACACAAGGAATAGAACTCCCTCTTTTACCAGGTAATTGCACTTTTTCACTGTATATGCCAGTTTTTAGTTTTTTTTTCTTTTTCTTTTTATTCTCAATCAAAGAAAAAAGCTAAAAAAAAAAAGAAAAGAAAAGAAAAGTATTCCATAAAACTGTGGCAGCGGCCGAGACTACCTAGTGGGAGCTGCATTTCTTATTTTCTCTACACGTTGCTCCAGAAAGCAGCCAGAGAGAGAGAGAGAGAGAGAGAAAGTTGTAGAGAGAGAAGCAGAGTTTTATAATATTCTTATACAGTAAAAGTGATGTTATCTTAATGGTTCTTTTGTGGGTTTCTGATTGGACCTGAAAGTGGAGAGATTTTGAGTGCTTTTTTTGAATTTGAGAAGTTCTTGAGTAGCTTTCAAGCAACATTTCGAGTATATTTCTTCTTCTCCGTCTCTCTGTGTTATTGCTTCCCAACTTTTTCACAGTTTTCTTCTATTTCTCTGCATGTAATTAATCCTTGTTTGTTTGACTGGAAAATGGGTGACAATTTCTGTAAAATACTTGAGTTTCTGATGGGTAGAAGTGGAGAGTTTCAAGTGCTTTTCTTATTTATTTATTTTATTCTTTGTTTCACTTTAAATCAAACTTTTTTTACTGCATTTTGTCTGTAAATTTCCTCGTTCGGTTGGTTAAAGTTTCAATCTTTTACATTTCTTTTTCTTTTTAAACTTAGATAAGAATTTTAAATATTTATCTTCCTGTTGATGCCTTTTTGTCTACTACAGTTCCGGTAATGATGCTGGGGGGTTGAGTCAGAATCCGGCGGACATTCCGCCCACCTCCGAGACGGCGTGGCTGAGATCATTCAAGGCGGATTCGGAGAAGGACCCGAACAAGTACGCGATTGCGCTTGCTGCCGCCACCTCTGCTTCTGCCGACGCGGCTGTTGCAGCTGCTCAGGCGGCTGTGGCGGTGGTCCGGCTGACCAGTCAGGGCAGAGGAGCTTTGTATAACGGCGGCAGGGAGAGATTCGCTGCTGTAAAGATTCAGACTGTGTTTAGAGGCTATTTGGTAAGTGGGAATTTATTTTATTTCATTTTCTATTTCTTGGATTCTTGAGATTAATCTCATAAATGGGATTCTATTTTTATTTTTTCTTCAATTTTGGATGTGGGATTTAAATTTCAGTTTCTTTGTTGGATCATGTACATAATTTTTGAAACTTTTGCTGTCAAGTTTGATTTTTATTTTTACATTCATAGATACATCATATTATCATTACATTCATAAATAGATAACATGAAAATTTCCTTAATAAACCACAAAATTTGTCAGCCATTTATCATGTCTTGTCCTTTCTCCTGTCCAATTATTACATTTCTTCATTTAGCAATCTTCACAAATCATTGCCCTTTCCGAAGATGTCTAAAATTTGAAATTTGAATGTGTTAGTACATTGAACTTAGTGTTAGATTTTTCTCACCTGTCCAAATCAGGTAAATAATTTGTTGCTAATTTGACATTTTTGGCAGGCCCGAAAAGCACTGAGAGCTCTAAAAGGGCTTGTGATAATACAGGCTCTTGTTCGAGGGTACCTTGTAAGAAAACGCGCAGCGGCAACTCTGCAAAGCCTGAAAGCTCTTATACGGGGGCAAGCTTCTATTCGAGCCCAACGGGCCCATTGCTCAATGACCAACGAGTACAGATTGCAGCCCGAAACGAGAGCTCGAAAGTCCATTGAAGAAACAAAATTGATGATTTTGTCCCTATCCTCACAAGTGATAAGATTTTCACCCTTTCTTAATCTCGCTCCCGATATAAAATCTTGGTTCTGTCTCTTGTTGATTTTGAGTTAACATATATTCTTTGTTGATTTGCAGGAGAGATTTGAGGAGACGAGGAGCGAATATCATGGCAACTTGTTGCCCCAAAATAAGGCCCGAATATCAAGTTCCGACTCGTTTGTCGATTCCTCATGATCATGATTGGGCTTATGTTGAAGAAGATTACAAGTTACCAACAGCTCAGAGCACGCCTTGATTTGCTTTTGTCGGCCGAGCCAATGCCCCAGCCACTCCAGCTAAGAGTGTGTGTGGAGATGGTTTCTTTAGGCCTTATTCAAACTGCCCAAGCTATATGGCCAATACGCAGTCGTTTAGGGCGAAGTTGAGGTCCCATAGTGCCCCGAAACAAAGGCCCGAGGCGGGCCCGAAGAAGAGGCTTTCGTTGAATGAAATAATGGCTTCTAGAACTAGCTTTAGTGGTGTTAGAATGCAAAGGTCATGTTCTCAAGTTCAAGAAGATTTTGCATGTTAGAGGTTATTAGCAATTTTTATTATGTGTTTTTGAAGTGTACGTTGAGAGTTAATAGAAAAAGAAGAGAATGATTGTGTAAATTTCTTGATAAATGTTTTGTGCAAGTTTCAACTGAAATAAAATGCATAGATAGATTTGAGTTTTCTCTTGTTTATGAAAACTTATTTTGTTTTCGATTAAGCTGAAAGATGAGTTCAGAAGAAATGTAAATATTATAAGTTTACCAAATTTGAACTCGAGCATATCAAACTTGAACTTCTCGGTAAGGTTATTGATATTATAATTCGTAATATTTTTATGGTTATTGATAAAATTGTTAATTTCATTTCTTTTGGCTCTCTAACAAATATGAGTTCGTTACTTAACAATTAGGTTAACTCTTGTTGGCAAATTATTTTATTTTTGAATGTTTTTCCCGCGTCAAACTTTTCCATTAAAGTTTCTGTTGCGAAAAACTAATACTTCCAAAGAGACTTCCATCACAATAAAACCAAAGCCACCTTATTTTTGGGGCACCTTATTCACAGGAACAGTGGGGCACAATTTCCAATTCATGTTCGTTTTTGCTAAATTAAATCATTTTTTGCATTGTCCAGTATAGTATAAATTTTATTCCAAGTACTAAATATAGGAGGAATATTCTTCTGTTTGTACAAGAACAACAGCAATCAATTTCAAATCTTAATTAATAGCTAGCTGGGAAGGATTCCACAAAATTGAAATAAATAATTAAATTCATTTTAGCTGTGAATTAACTGTAAATGTCATACTCTCCCATATTGAAAAACTTTGAATTTTGGGAAATGGGTTGTGGAAATTTTCAAAAGAGAATTTTGAAAGTAAGTTTTGTTTTAATTAATTAGTCAAAATGAAGCATTAATCACAGGCTTAATTAATTATCAAGGAGTTAATCTTGGTGATGTTTGGATTACCAAAATGTCTCTGCATCGACCTTCTTGGAACATGATTATTTTTTTTGAAATGTCGAAATGATATTCTAAAAAATGAGCTAATTTCTTGAAATCCATACTATTAATAAACTATACAAAATATACACGAGCCAATTCAAATAAACAAACTATAAATTTACAATACAATGGATTCATGATCATTTTCACACGCGAAACTCGAATCCATGACCTATTTTATTATGGGGTCTCATCCTAAACACTATGCCAATGAATCTTTCTTCTGTATTCTCAATCCAATTACTAGCCTTTTAAATTAATTGTAAGATAAATAAATACATTAAAATAACTAGATAAAATTAATAAATATTTAATATATACTATTAGAATCAGTTTAAAAACATGTAATTACACGTCTACTGTGCCCATTTTACTAGTAATTATTGTTCATTAATAATTTACGTAAATAATTTCCTAAATATTATTTTGCCAATCTTTGTCAAAATGTTATAAACTTATAGCTATTATTAATACAATCTTGTATTAATGGGCTGGATCATCAAATAGATGGATCCATTGAAGAGTTACAGAACAACCAAAATTGGGCCAATACAATACGTAGATCCTTTCATTTCTACCCAAGCCCATCACGGGCATGTTTGTCCTATAAAGATATGCGAAATTCAAGCACATGTTTTTTTTTTCTCGTATTACTGTATTTTAATATTATATATACATTTATTCAATAATATTTATCAAGAATTGTTATTAGCTAAAACATAACTCGGGTGCATAAAGCGAAAAAAAGAAAAAAAAAAAGTCCCAAAATTTGTGATTTACTCTCCCTCTCTCTCTAGCATTGCAAATTCTTTTGTAGAGGAGTGAGTGTCATGAAACCCCCTCTTTTACTAGTGGATTTCTTTGATATAGTAGGCTTAGGAAGAGTGTAGTTTTTGTAGCTATTTAAGCCACTTGAAGTACCCTTCACTTTCCTTCTACTTTGAGTTGTTCTCTTTGCAAGATCTTGTATGCCTCTCACACTTGCCAATGATGTGAATGAATCTGATTTTCCTTGGTAGAATTTTGAAAGCCCTCTTCTGCAAATAACATAAACAAAAGCTTCTTAAATGTATGAACAAGAATATTGTAATAATCTCCTATAATATGAGGTAAGAACTAAGAACCATTTTGTGACAATTTCTCAATCAATAGTAATTCTTGAAATAATATAAAGAAACATATACCATATTAGCATTAAACACAAGTTTTATAGAGAAATGATTCACTCACTTAATCGGCAGTTGCTCCATGATCTCCGACAGATCATATAAAGCTCGACTCGAACTCGACAACGAAGATGATGAAGAAGAATCAACCTCTTCATCAGATAATGAAGAAATGGAAATCATTGAATCCTCAGCAGATGAAGTAGATGATGTACATTTTGCAGAATGATCCTTGTTCTTCACAAGATTTTCATATTGATCCCAAGATTCTTGAAACAGCTGATGATGAGCAGCTCTGCCTTGTTCCATTTAGAAAAGTAACTGCAATGAAAATGGAAATTATGAAAAAGTGCAGCTTTAGTGGGACATTTATGAATGGAAGTTTTAATACGTACATTAACTTTTTGACTGCCATGATGAGGAAAGGAAACATATATATAAGGGGAGAATGGATTTTATTGTCACATGTGGATGCACGAAAGTTTCATGATATCATAGGTGAGAGGCTAGCTGACACGTGGATTGATCCAAAATTGATTAGTTAAATATTAAAGCATAGAGTACACGTGTCGAGAATCGGTCTTGGTTGCATGGTTATTTGGTGTGACTGCATGTGAGTTTAGATGAGCCCTCAAATTTGGTTATATCAAACCCTAATTATTTGCCTTATCTTTAGATTTGATATTATCCTCTTGACTTGATTTGAGTACTTTTGGTAGCCTAGTTGGAACAAGATAAGTTTATATAGTATGGAAAGCCATCCATATCCAAGTCACCATTTAATACCAACCAAATAAAATCATGCGTATATAAATAATAATTATTATATATAAATTATTAATATATATAATTGTTTTTTTATAAGAAAATGGAGGGGGGGGGGGGGGCTATGTTCTTGATTATAATTTATGTTTCTTTTATTAAAGAGAAAGTACCATTTGAAAATTTAAATAAAATTTGTATCATGTAAAGAAAACCATTATTTGTTAAAGTATTAAAATTTAGGAATAATTACACTGATATATCCTGAAATTTATCTTAATTATGCAAACATAACCATAGATTTAAGAAATTACAATAACATATTCTATACAAAGAATTTTCATTACATCCATTAAGTGGTGACATTCATTTGATAGAAGCTGAATTTAGTTTTATTTAACAGAAAAACTATGAACATAACATGAAAGTATAGCTCTTTTCTATTAGGATTCTCTAACGATAATTGTAGTTCAAAGTATATTTATGTAATTTTCCAAACTTCAGAGTATATTTGCATAATTAATTAGACCAAATTTAAGTATATGAGCATAGTTATCCGTAAAATTTATATAACAAGCAAGAAGCTAATCTTCCCATGTTTCACTAACTAGCTAATTGAAAACTGCAACTTTAAGGCATCACTTGAGTTGAGCGTTGATGCAAGAAAAGCATCAAAAATGAAATATACACAACCTCATAAGAAGAACCCAAAAATCACTATCTCAATCTCAACACACTCGAAGTTATTTGCCCGAACAAAACCTTGTACGATTTTGGAGACACAATTCGCAAGGCTGGAGAAGCTAGTTTTGTCGTAAGAAGCATGCTTAATCGGGATAAAGCTACAGTCCCTGAGATAAGCAGGGGCGGTACCAGAAAAAATATTCCTGAGAGGGCGAAAAAAAAGGGGGTAAAAAATTATTTTTAGTGGTTATGAATTTTTTTTATGTATAAATAATTTTATATAAAATTTTTTACTACATATAAATTTTTTTTTTTTTCAAAAATTCAGGGGGGCAGTAGCCCCCCGCAGGTACTCTTAGTACCGCCCGTGGAGATAAGGTAGTCTCCCATCTTCTCAACAACCATGTTACATTGTCCTACAGGAGTCATCGGTTCCTCGTAAATACCAAAAATTAGAGCTTGTCCAGTTTTCTTTACAGTTATAGTGTTATACCACCCGAATCCTACAATGTCCGGGACAAAATAACGAGTTTAAGATACAAATTTTTATCGTTTATGAAGAATGTAAGAGATCAGATGTCTTTAATATATTCAAGGGAAAATCACATACAATGCCGCTAAGGTTTGCTATAATTTAAAAGATACCATGTGTTTTTAAAAATTACAGAAAACCTCCTGAACTTTCAAAAATTTTGAGAACTCGAGGAAGATGTAACGTATATGTACCCGGATTATGACAATGAGAGAGAGAGAGAGAGAGCACCAGGGCTCTCCTTGAATGACGATGTATTTAGCGCCTCCAAGGAATAGTCCGTTAGGAGCGAGGAATCCAGGCTCGTCGAAATCCTTAACAATGTTTGAAATCTCCTCAGGTTAGAACTGCACAGAATGAAGTATAACTTCATCAACAAATGACGAACAGGAGAAGAAATTTCAACAAGAAGCACAATACATTAATCTAAATACAAAAATACCTAGATTTTTGAAGAATATCCAAAATCCAATGAGATGAGATTACAAGAACCAGACTCAAATAGGGAGAATTACCTCTACTATTCCTGAGGTCTGAGCTAATTACAGTTTAGTCCCCCTGTTCTCAACAATTACCAAAACTCGAACATTTGATTTTATTACAAAAATTTCCCTGAAATAGGCTGATTATTTGCATTTCTTGGCTTCGGGTTGTACAGTTTCAGATAGTTTTTTGTAGTAAAGTGAAATGTTCGGTAATGTTTTGTAATTTCTGAAAAACAGAGGGACTAAATTGTAATTAGAGCAAACTACAGGGGTTGTTGATGTAATTCTCCCAATCAAATAAGACAGTTAACTATAGTGCAAGATTGAACAGACATAGATCACAAGTCATGTTTCATCTTCTAGCAGAAATGCACCTTTGATTAGAGCAATTAAACATACAATTCAGCAACCCACTTCAGTCTAAGGAGAGCTTTGTAATTTCGAAAATAAAAGTGGTTATACCATTTCTGTAATTTGTGAAACAAAAACAATTTAACTTTTACTCAACTTAAAGAATAATACCATAACGAATCGCGACTTCTTCTGGACCTGCAATACTTGGCAATTGGCAATAGAAGTCTTGTTCAGCTATCGTTAGTCTTTAAATTAAGATTTTGCTGCTTAGAAAATTCTTGTCCATTCATATATTTAATTCCTGTGATTATGTTTTCTAATTGTAGATAATCATATAATTTATCATTTTTACTTAATAGAGACAAAAACAAATACTATATTCAACCCATTTTCTTCGGCCATGGTCAAACCAAAACTTGTTTAAGAAGGAGTTAAAATCCCACCTCATCAGAAACAAATTCTAAGGTTGCCTGAAACGAAACTGTTTCAGCTTCCTGAATGAATGCACATGAAAAATTAGACATTAAATAAACAGATCAGACAAAATCACACAATCTGAAACCTCAATTAACAACCCAAATCCCCTCAACCCTCCTCATCAAATTCAATGCAGAACTTTTTCACCTGTAAGTCTGCACATTTTTCATATTTTCTGCCTGATTTTTTCTGGGATTCTTGAATTTTTACCAAATATCCATTTTTTATATATATTTATTGTTTTGATCAATTTTTCAGATGGAGATTGTTTATGACGATGATGATGAAGAAGGGTTTGTCTCAATATTTGAAAAAAATGATATTTGTTGCAAATGATGAAAAATGAATTCGGGGTTGTTGAGAATGGTAGTAGAAGAAAAAAGGCTTAATTCAGGTAGAGCTGTGGGTTTGAAATTTGGGGTGGCTTTTGCCGTTTCTCTTGGTGGGATTCTTTATACATTTCATAGAAATAAAAGGATGAGGGATCTTCAATCAAAACATTCACATTTTTCTCCAGGTTTGAATTCGTTTTTATTCTGAAAATTCATATTTTATACATGGATTGTAATGCATGGTTGATGCGCAGGTCATGGCGGGCTCAGGGATGATAATTGTGCTTTGCAGGTGAATATTACACAATCCCTGGAATTGTAAAATTAAATCTTTCAAATAATTTGAATTTATATTAAATATATTTATTTGTAAATAAATTGTTCTGGAAATGGTATGAATCTGTAATTGATCAGGAGTTTTGTTTATTAATTTATTAATAGTATCCGAATTGATCTTCTTCTTGCATTCTCGAAAATTCGTTTTCCTGAATTTGGAAACAAGGGGAAGTTATGTCCTTGTCCTGTTTTTCCCCATTATCGTTGGGCAAAGAAGCCGAAAGATTTACCTTTTTTCAATAAGACATTAGTTCGATTTTGGCCGGAATCCCGAATCGTCGCTGGAAACTCATCGAAAAACAGGCCAAATTCACACGAAATCGAGAATTACAAGATGGATTATGAAAGAAAATTTAGATATGACAGAAATTCAAATTGTCAAACTTACAGGATGAAGCAATTTTACCTCTATATAAATTTGATAAGTTTGAAGGGCAATTCCCCTACCAGCCCTTTCACTCCATACCTATGCTTCATGATTTATCTCCAAAAAAGTACTTTTCCTTATCTTAGTTTACTTGATGTTGTAAAGGCACCTAGCAAATGTGTCGAACACGAAGAGATTGAGCAACTACGAAGCAAGGTGAAAATCCTTGAAGAAAGAGAGAGAAACCTAGAGATGGAGTTGCTCGAGTATTACGGCCTAAAAGAGCAAGAATCGGCTGTGCTGGAGCTCAGAAACCAGCTCAAACTAAACAACATGGAGGCGAAACTATATAACCTCAAAATTGAGTCCTTAATGTCGGATAACAAAAGACTCGAGGGGCAAGTGTCTGATTATGCAAAAGTTGTTACGGAGCTCGAAGCTGCAAAAGCTAAGTCAAAGCAGCTTTGGAAGAAATTAAAGATTGAAGCCGACGAGAGCCGGGTGCAGATTTTAGCACTTCAAGATAAAGTGTTGAAGCTGCAGGAGAAGGAAAGGAAGGTGGTTGTATTGGATAAAGAAGTGGAAATGCAGCTTAAGGAAAGGAAGGAATTGAGAGAGGAGTTGGAGGAGATGAAGAAGATGAATCATGGTTTGAAAGCAGAAAATTCGGATTTGACACATAAATTAGAGTACTTACAAATGCTCGCACCTTCTCCCATCGACCATGAAGAGGTAATTCTCTGTTTATATTATACTAGCGGACGTATACACGCTATAATATCCGTATTGTATTTTCATTAGACTAGAATTACCCCTATTGAGCACTCTACACAAATTTTAACGAGGATTATTTCTTTGGTTTTATCAGGTCCAGGCACTCAAAGAAGAGCGCCAGAATTTAAAACAACAAAACGAAGATCTCACAAAGGAAATCGAACGTCTCCACGCCAATCGTTGCACAGACGTAGAAGAGCTAGTCTATCTCCGATGGATAAATGCATGTTTGCGGTATGAAATGAGAAATTACCAATCTAGTCGAGGTGAAACCTTAGCCAAGGACCTCAGCAAGACGCTAAGCCCCAAATCTGAACGCAAAGCCAAACAACTCATTCTCGAGTATGCAAACAAAGAAGGTTCCGGAGAAAAGGCAATCGACATAATGACCGATCTCGATTCGGATCACTGGTCCTCTTCACAGGCTTCTTGTATAACAGATTCAGGTGAACGCGATGATTTTACTGTCGACACTTTGCCACCAAGCAAAGGTAGTGTTTGCTAACTTTAAAACACGGTACTTTTTAGCTTTCTGCTATTTCTTTAAGCACTTAGGAGGGTTTGGAAAATCAAGTTCGGTTTATTTTAAGTAGAAGTAAACTAGAAACTAGAAGCATCAAATGACCAACTTTTAGCTTCAGCTTTCAACTTCTAGTTTATTTTCGTAAATAAGTGAAAGTTTGTTGAGAGTAACGAAAGTGTTTCTCAACCTTTTTTTTTCCAAACAATCAACTGCTTTGGTTTGAACTTTTCATATTTCTGGTAAATAGCCACTCTATACTTTCACTACTGCAATTTTTTTTATAATTTAACATCTCTAAAAGCAACTTGCAAATTCCGACAAAGCAGGGAGAAAGAAAGTGTTTGCTAAGCTTAGGAGGCTGCTAAAAGGAAAAAGCAGGCCAAGGCCCCGGCCTCGTCCCCTAGAGAGACAAGTCTCAGCAGACAATATTATGACAACCGGGTATTCAAGTGATTATGCTTCTGAAGATGTAATGAATAAGTTGAAAGATTCGTCGAGTAATTCTTCTAGAAGGTCTTTTGATCTCAGGGGATCTTATTCTCAGAAGAGCTACAGTTCCACCAGGACCAGCCAAGGCAGTTCTTTAAATATGTTTAAGAGAATCGAATCGCTAACAGAAGATGAAAATGATTGGTCCCCAGGTGTTAATCACAGTCACGATCAAAATGCTCGAAATGCTGCAAAATATGAATTGATTAAATTTGCTGAAGTGTTGAAGAACTCTCAAGCCAAGTCGTTATGAGATATGCATTCTTTTTGTCTATTTAATGTTAGAAATGGAAATTGGTGAAAAAGTTGCAGGATGTGGCGGGAAGGGTGCCTAAATATAGTAGGATATGTGCAGCTGGTTGGGTGATTCTCAAAGAGTTGAAAAAGTTGTATATATGTCTAATTTTGAACATATAACTAACATAATATTTATGGACTTTTGTAAAATTTTCACTCCTGTTGATATACTATGCTGCACAAAGTGCTGTAATCGTTCTTCTGTATTTATTTGGAGTTCTGGAATATAAGATATATCTACACACAGATATAATTCTAACAATGTTGGACAATCCTAGTATAATTGGAATAACCTAGCTCCATATATTCAGAGTAGACAACATCTAACTGAATTAATCAATCACTTCAAACAAAAAAAGAAATCCGAACATTATCTATTATAACACTTGATTATCATAATAGGTTAACTAATAATAAGCGAAGAATCGGAAAAAAGCTCGCAATAACTGACCACATCCTAAAGAAAGAATAACAAGATATTCAAGAGATAGAGATGAATACCGACATAGCGTAAACCCTCCTATCTAATCTACATATATTCAAAGATATCTGTACTGAAGTCCTCACTAAAACTAGCTACCGTAACCTTGGGGTCGTTGACCACGAGACAAAACCTCATAGATCCTAATCTCATCGACGAGAGATCAACATCAACGTCTAGTGATTTAACATAAGCTGCAGTGCCGTCAGCCAAAAACTTGACATGACCATTATTCCTGAAATCCATCATTTCCCATCCCTTCATCGCAGTTCGATCATTCACTGCAAAATCACGGTCAAATCAGAACTACATAGTATGATAGTACAATAATCTTTCCCTCTTCAAATGGCAAAAATAACACAACACTACTACTACATACAACTAGAAATGTACAAGATGTGAGAGCTTCTAATCTCTTTAAATAAACTTAGCCAAGCACCCTCTAAGTATTATCAGGGAAAAAACTTATAAGTTTTTAAAATAAGCTCCTTTAAAGTACGTAGGTAAACACCAACTTATTTTCAAGATTTGACACATTCCCCTAGTTCTTATCATGCTTTTTATGCTTGTCATTACTAGCATCTTATAAGCTCATCCAAACAATTTGAGATCTAACATCTTATAACATGTGAGAACTTATAAACTCTTTAAAATAAGATTTGCCAAACACCCTCTCAGTCAATTATTAATTGAGAAATCAAACATCTAAGCAAATATTAATTCTACAGAAATAGCCAAACCAATTATCAAATACACAGAAGAGTGATAAAGTGTACGCGCATAGCACTAATACAGTAGATTCCTTGGATACCCTTCGACCTCAATACATCTGCCTTTTCAATGATCGCATGGACATATTTGGTGCTCTATTCCAAAATTAAATAAATAAATAAGCAAATAAATAAATAAATAAAATTTGAAAAGTAATAATGAAAGAAATAGAGGGAAACCTGAAGGTGGTCTTAAAGGCACTGGGAACGCCAAAGAGCATGATCTTTTTACCAGTGGCAATGGAGTAAATCGACATCGTCCGGAGGCGATACCGATCTTCGTGGTCGAGAAAGAAAACTTGACCATCGGGAATGATGTCACCCACAACAATCGGAGACATTGGCCTGTAAGCCGCTGCAATAACCTAGATAAGGGTAATTATATGTGAAATTAAGAGTATTTACTTATATTTCAATTTAATTTTGCTTTATGCTGCTCGAAATTCATTAACTTGAACTAAATTTATTTACACAAATCCTTCAGAACTTTACACATACAGGTGCAAAAATTAAGCATAAAAGAAACACGCAAAAGCCACAAAAGAAAAACTTACAGATATCCGTGAGCACCTTTGGAGGGTCTGCGATTTCTGCTCTACGAGCTAATGTAACCTTGCGATCCTTAACAAACAAGATAAACCGCCTCAACCGAATGCCACTTCCCAACGATGAGAGGTCAAAGTCGAGTAGGCCAAGAGACCTAACATATGCTCCCGTGCTATCAGCCAAAAACTTAATATGCTTGTTGTGATTTTTCAATAGCAATTCCCATCCCATCATCACAAATGGATCATTTACTACAAAAAGAAAGAATTAGAATTGGATATAGCTATAGCTTTGTACCCAAAAAAAAAGCAATAGTCTATAGATAATTATAGTAAGTGCGAATCATGATATAAATTATATAACAGTGTATGGAAGAGGAATAAAGTTGGTGCTTTTATTCATAACTTCAAGGCCATTAAATAGGCAATACAATATCAAGATAAAATCAAAGATTAACCACTAACGTAAACAAGATAAAATCAAAGATTAACCACTAACGTAAACAAGAGAAACTGACTCCTAAAAAACTGATAAAAACTTATCTCTAAGAAACAGACTTCTACTAGACTTCTACTGACCAAGTCAAAACACATGTGAAAATATGACTTTTTCAACAATCCCTCCCTTAAACTAATGATTAAACATTAGTTTAAGAAAAAACCCTGCATCAAATTGAATTCTTTGAGCAAACTCCAAGCAGCTCCCTTAGCTTCTGAAATGCACTTAGTTTGAGGGCTTTGGTAAACATATCAGCAACTTGGTCTTCACTTCGGCAATAAACAAGATCAATCGTTCCATTTCTTGTAAGATCTCTCAAGAAATGATATCTAATATCAATGTGTTTACTTCTTCCATGTAGAACTGGATTTTTGGGCAGCTTTATTGCTGAGTTGCTGTCACAAAAAATTGTAGTTGGTCCTTGTTGCTTGAACTGTAACATTTCAAGAATTTGCCTCAACCAAATAGCTTGACATGCACACGAACTTTCTGCTAAGAACTCAGCTTCAGTTGTTGATAGAGTAACAATTGATTGCTTTTTAGATGACCATGACACTGCTCCAGACCCCATTAAAAACACATAACCTGATGTGCTTTTTCTATCATCTAAATCTCCTGCATAATCGCTATCTGTAAAACCAAATAAATCTGATTTTTCACCATTTCTATACATAATTCCATAATCAGCTGTACCTTGCAAGTATCTAAAGATGCGTTTTGCAGCCAAGAGATGCATCTCCTTTGGGGATTCCATAAATCTGCTAATGAGGCTAACAGCATGCATTATGTCTGGTCTCGTCGCCGTTAAATACATCAAACTTCCCACAATTTGTTTGTAAAGAGTACTATCAACCATTCTACCTTTGGGATCTTTGACAAGCTTCAAACCAGTTTCTGCTGGAGTAGTAACAGGATTGCAATCCTTCATTTTAAATCTTTTCAACATCTTCTGAATATACTTTTTCTGAGAAATAAAGATGCCTGCAGCAGATTGTACAACCTCTATACCCAGAAAATAGTGCATCATTCCAAGATCAGACATATCAAATTCATTCATCATAGATGCTTTAAATTTATCAAACATGCCCTTATCATTTCCCGTAAAAATTAAATCATCTACATATAAGCAGACAATAAGCATCTTTCCACCATTTTCAATCTTTAGAAAAAGTGTGTGTTCATAAAGGCATTTGTAAAAACCTTCCTTCTGAAAATATGCTTCAATACGACTATACCAAGCTCGTGGTGCTTGTTTTAGTCCGTATAAAGCCTTTTTCAATTTATAGACTTTGTACTCTTCTCCATCTTTTACGTAACCAGGAGGTTGATTAACAAATACTTCCTCCTTCAATTCTCCATGCAAGAAAGCTGACTTAACATCTAACTGAAAAATGGGCCATGAATTTTGAGCTGCTAATGCAATCACTAACCTGATGGTGTCATGCCTTGCAACAGGAGCGAACACTTCTTTATAATCAATGCCGAACTCTTGCTTATACCCCTTGGCAACCAAACGAGCTTTGTGTTTATCAATTTCACCATTCTCCTTTAATTTTGTTTTGAAAACCCATTTAACACCAATGGTTTTCATTCCTTTTGGAAGCTCGGTTAACTCCCAAGTATTATTTTTCTCTATCGCTGCAATTTCATTGTCCATGGCTTCTCTCCACTTTGATTGTTTGACAGCCTCTTCATAGGTAAGAGGATCACAATCTGCAAAAAATGCAAAGTGTACAAGTGGATTTTCAGATTCATCAATTAATCCTGTTACCTCATAACCGCTCATCCATGCTGGTCTTCTTCTAAGGCGTTGAGGCCTCTCCTCCGTCGTACTTCCGGGTGAAGTTTGAGTTGCTGCTGACTCATCTTGAACAATAGTTGTTGATTGAGTGTGTTGCTTCTCCATTTCTTCAGAGTTTTCTTCATCAAAATCAGTTGGAATATATTGCTTAATTCCACTTTCTTTCAACTGCCAAAAACTTTCTTCATCAAAGACTACGTCCCGGCTAATAACAATTTTCTTTGTGTTAGGATTATACAATTTGTAAGCTTTTGAATAATCACTAACACCAAGAAATATGCATTTTTCTCCCTTGTTATCTAACTTTTTCCTCTTTTCATATGGAATGTGGGCGTAAGCAATGCATCCAAAAATCTTGAAGTAACTGACATCAGGCTTTCTACCATTCCATGCTTCTTCGGGTGTCATATTTCGAACAGCTAGAGTTGGACTTCTTCTGTTCAAAATATGAACACTCCAATTAACAGCCTCTGGCCAAAATTTCTTTGGAATTCCACTCTTCACCAATAGACTCCTAACCATGTTCATAATTGTGCGATTTTTCCTTTCGCACACGCCATTTTGTTGTCGGGTGTAGGCTGTGGTTAATTGCCTTTTAATGCCGTGCTCGTCACAGAAATTTGCAAATTCAGACGAGTTGTATTCGCCCCCACGATCAGTCCGCAACACTTGTATTGAGCATCCTGCTTCTTTTTCAACCATGGCTTTATAGCTTTTGAAAGCTATGAAGGCTTCCGATTTATCCTGTAAGAAGTAAACCCAGGTTTTTCTACTCAAATCATCAATAAACGTGATAATATAACGTTTACCTCTATTTGATATAGGATTGATTGGCCCGCAAAGATCAGAGTGCACGATCTCCAATTGTTGTTTTGCTCTCCGAGCTTTTCCTTTTGGAAAAGACTCTCTATGTTGTTTGCTAACAACACAATCTTCACAAACACTTGAGATGCTTGTGAATTTTGGAAGGCCAGTAACCATGTTTCTGTGTTGGAGTGACTTTAGACCACCAAAACCAAGATGGCCATAACGATAATGCCATAACCAAGCCATGTCTTTTAATTTTGTTGAAAAACATGTGTGATTAACACAATTGAGATAGAGAGGGAACATCCTGTTTGCTGTCATGGTGACTTGAGCAATTAATCCCAATTCGGCATCCTCGATTCGGCATACTCCATCTTTGATTGAAATCTCATAACCCTTCTCTTGTAGTTGGCCGATACTCAACAAATTGGACTTCAAATCTGGAACAAAAAGGACATTGGATATAGTTTGAGTGGAATTTGCATTTGTTTGTATAGTTACATGTCCTTTTCCCATAACTGAAATTTTGGAATTATCTCCAAATTTCACATTATCTCTGAATGATTCGTCTAAAGTGGAGAATACTGACTTATCACCACACATATGATTGCTGCACCCTGTGTCAAGATACCATAAATTCTTGTTTGTTTCTTCTCTTGCATGACAAACCATCAAAAGAGAAATTTCCTCCTCATTTTCTGCGAAATGTGATTTTTCTCCATTATTTTTAGACAAATCAGCATTACATTCAGTTTGGTAATGCCCAAACCTGTGACATCTATAACATTTGACATTAGACTTATCTCCCGGGCTCAGTCTGTAAGTGGTTGAACGAAATCCACCTCGTCCTCGTCCTTTTCCTCTTCCACCACCACTACCGCGATAATAACGTGGTTGATAATCTGACTGCTGCCATTGATTCTTGTAATTTGCCGTCGACACCTTGTTCCTGCTTTTGTCCATGTTACTTGAAGTCGAGGACCGGTCATTAGCAGATGCTTGTAATGCTTGTTCCTCCTTATCTTGATGATTGAGCTTCTGCTCATGAACCAACAAAGAACTCTGCAATTCATCAACTGAGAGCTCATCAATATCATGTGACTCCTCTATAGAGCATACCACATAATTGAATTTGGGTGTCATGGATCGAAGTATCTTCTCCACGATAGTGACATCCTCTGACTTATCCCCATGATTTCGCATCTTGTTGACAATTGTCATAACTCGTGAGAAATAATCTGTCACGCTCTCACCGGAATTCATTCGAAGTGTTTCGAACTCCGTACGAAGTGCCTGAAGCTGCTGCCTCTTGGCCTTTGCTGAACCTTGATACTTTTTTTTCATGGAATCCCATATTTGCTTGGAGGTATCTTTGCTAAGAATAGTCTCCAGGATTGAACGATCGATTGCTTGAAATAAGTAATTCTTTGCCTTCAGATCCTTTAACTTCATCCCTTCTATTTCTGCCTTTTGTGCATCTGTCGCTGCTGCGTCAGCTTCAGGTATGCCACCTGATACAACTTGCCAATACTCTTTAGATCTTAAGAAGTTCTCCATTAGCATACTCCAATGATCATAATGACCATCGAAACGGGGAATAGCTGGTTGAACGAAATTGTCGGATGCCATTTTGCTATGAGAAACAAAGCTGCTGCTTTATATTTATAATTTGTGGCTCTGATACCACTGATATAAATTATATAATAGTGTATGGAAGAGGAATAAAGTTGGTGCTTTTATTCATAACTTCAAGGCCATTAAATAGGCAATACAATATCAAGATAAAATCAAAGATTAACCACTAACGTAAATAAGATAAAATCAAAGATTAACCACTAATGTAAACAAGAGAAACTGACTCCTAAAAAACTGATAAAAACTTATCTCTAAGAAACAGACTTCTACTAGACTTCTACTGACCCAAGTCAAAACACATGTGAAAATATGACTTTTTCAACATATCACTGATACATAAAATTTCATCTTCCTTACTGCATTCATCTGCCTTCTCAATTATGCGAGTCATACTCTCACTTTTAATAAATAAATAAGTAAAATTGTAGAAATTATAACCCAAAAAAACAAAAGAGGGATAACCTACCTACACGTGGAGAAGAAGGCACCCGTAAAACCCAAGATGAGGACCCTCTTATTGGTGATTAAGGAGTAAATAGATGCACTCTCGATTTGACCCTTTTTGTTGATGAAGGTCAACTCACCATCGGCTATGATGTCACCCTCTGCGATCTGGGCCATTGATCCATATGACGAAAATCTTTCAATATAAAATTGCAATATATCAAAATCGAATGGGACTGACATCATAGATAAAATTGCACAAAAAGCTCAAAGATACACTGTCATTAACTTCAAATCACATATTTTCAATCTATTCAAAATGAGATTAGGAACAAAATTTCCTTAATACGGTAAATAGTGAAGAGAAATTAACACAAACGAAACAATCCAAATATGATAAATTGTTTCATATTTACCTGTGCAGCGAGCAGAATACACGAATTTTTCTTTGGATAAACCGGGAAGATCCCGGGGTTTTCGCAGGGCCCTCCCTTTTATTAAGGAATAGAAAGAATTACAACGGAGAATTACAAAAGAACATCCAAAGTAACAAAAAGCAATGAAATAAAGACTTCAAGCCAAAACTAGCCCAAGTATGCCCAATTCTACTGTCAGAATACATGAATTTTACGAGTAAAACGACGAAAAATCACAAAATCAATTAATTAATATCAGTTGTTTCATAGAACAAATTGCACAAGGTAGATGGATGCTTTACCGGATATCCGACAGGTTTAAAAACTCAATCCTTTCAGTGTCTTCCATATTAGTATATTACACAGTCGTGAGATAAGCAGAGAACCCTTACTAACAACTTCGTCTTTTATTGGAAGAACCTTGTTGGGCCTGCCCCCGTTTTAGCCCAATCAATAAATACTTTTAGGTAAAATATTCCAAACTCGCCGGCGGACTCGAAGCGGCGGCGGCATCGGAGGTAGAAACGTTTTGTGCAGTTAGAGTTTTCATTGTGCATTAACTAAGGTTTTTAAAATGTTAAAATAAATTAGTGATAATTAGTTCGGTGTCTATACTATAGTATTTATTTAATAATACACTTTCTCCTAGAATAATTATCTTTCATCAAGCTTTTATTATGTTGTATCATTTTTAATTTTTTGTTTCTTTTATTTCTTTCTTTCATTTTCAATTTTTTCTCTCTTCTATTATTTATATTTTTATTCTTAATTTTATTAATTTATTTATAACTATTAAGTTTTTTAATATGAATACTGAAATAATATAAATTAAAAATTATGAATTTTTTTAATATAAATATTTATAATTTTAGAATGTTAAAATTTAATATATTATTAGTTATACTTAATTTTATTTTGCACAGATGGGAGTATGTCATAATCAGTAGGGAAGAATAATGTAACATCACGTAATTTTTTTTCCTTTTTTGCCATCCGAAGTTTTTACATTATGTCATCTGAATCTGAACTATTTTTCTTGATGAACCGCTACAGATATCTCAATCGCCTTCAGTGCAATTTCCTTGATCAATCCTGGAGAAACAGAGGACAGTGCATTGCTATCACCAATAGAAGATACGAAATTGAAGAGTATCGTTCCCCATGTCCTGTTGTTCTTCTTGGATCTTCAATGCTGAATCTGCAGCGAATTTGCTATTTGACACCGAAACCAATTGGAGAGTTGGAATATCTCCAATTCCAGAAGGGATCTCCTCTAATTTACCGCAGTCTCTGATATGAAGGTGCTCAAGGCGAGGGAAGTGAGTATTTTCTGCTCGCCAATACTTGAGATCCGACAATTTATCCATAAGCAAGTATTTCAGCATGGGGAATTCACCTTCTGTAGGTTCCCACTCTTCTCCCACACAAGCATTAGATCTTAGTTTGAGTACTTGTAGACTGGGCAACGAACCCAATGTTGTCATGTATCTCCAAGGAATCATGCAACCATATAGAGAAAGCTCTTTCAGGTTCCCTGAAAAGGCAAAGCTCTCGGGTAAGGGTGAATCGAGCATGCAGTACCGAGAAAATCTAATATCCAGTATCTCAAGTTCATGTAGATAAACGAGATTGTTGAGGCAAAACTTCTCCCAATTTTTGTAGGGCTCACAAGTGCAGACAACTTTCAGATTCTTAACGCTTGAAATCATTTCCACGGTATCACGAGTAAACGCAAAATCTACCACTGTCGAAAGTGTTTGTAGTCTTCCTAGCGAAAAAACTCCACCAATAATCATTTCATCAAATGGAATTGGAGGCAAATCCATAGATTGAATGATAACATGCCTTAGACGTGACATCTTCCAAATTACAGACGGTAATGATGTGTTTCTCCCATAGACAATTAATGTTTGAAGATTCTGAAGTTTGGATATAGATGGAGGAATGCGTAATTCACTAAAGTGAAGTGCGAGGTACCGTAAATGTAACAGTTCTACAATTTCATGAGGAAAGACGAATAAAATTGCATTTCCTGCATCCAATACTCTCAAGAGTTTAAAGCCAGATGCATATGATAAAAATCTATTCGAAAGATAGGGAAAGAAAAGAATAGAACGAAGATGTGAGGCATGTTCCTTCGCTGGATTTGTGCGGAAAAAACACTCTGGATAGATATAGAGATTGTGTACACTCCCTATGACTTCTCGGTGGAAGTCTTCTTTTTTCCGTAGGATATGAAGAAAATTTTCATAATGAGCTCTATGTGAGCACAAGTCTCTGAGAAGATCATGAATGCCACAATATTTGAATTTTCCATTGGACCTCTTCTTTGTAAGCAAAACAAGATTTCTAGTGACAAGATCGTCCAAGTACTCCTCTGCCACTTTTTCCAGGGTTTTAGATTCAATTGGTTCTAGAAATCCCTCTGCTACCCATAACTTGATCAGTTTAGAGATTGGAATTTCATAGTCTTCTGGAAAGCCTCCTAAATATAGAAAACATGGTTTTAAATGATGAGGCAAGTGATTATAACTCAAAGATAATATCTTTGAGAAATGTTCATCATTGTAAGTAGCAGTATAACTTACACCCCTTTCAATCTTCTCCCACTCATATCGTGTCGTGTTAGCCTTGGAAATGAGTCCAGCAACCACAACAATTGCAAGTGGAAGTCCTCGACAATTTTTAGCTATCAACCTTCCAATATCCTCCAACGCCGAGGGACAAAACACCTTCTCACAAAATAGATTCCAACTTTGAGACTCATTAAGAAATGGAATCTGGTGGATAAAGCCAGAAGTACTGGCATAAAGGGCCACATCTGATTGCCTTGTGGTTATCATTATTCGACTTCCATTTGAATCATCTGGAAATATCCTCCTTACCTCGTCCCAAACTTTGCAATCCCAGACATCATCCATTATGATGAGATATTTCCGCCCTTTCAAATGCTTGTATATATTCTCTGCTAATTCGTCCTCCACGTTTATATTTAACGAATTTGCAATAGTTAGAAGAATTCTAAGCATATTATAATCCTGAGATACAGTAACCCAAACACGGCAATCAAAATATTCATCTATAAGCTTATCATCAAAAATCTGTCTGGCCAAAGTAGTCTTACCTAGCCCCCCCATGCCGACAACTGAAATGACCCCGCGTCTGAATGAGTGTCCACATAGTTGGTCTTTTATTGCTGTCAAATGTTTATCAAATCCCACAATAGTGTTTCTACCACTCGGTACTTGTAAATTTGATGCTTCAACACTTTTTGTAGAGTAACCGGTTACCTGCAAATTATCTTCATGAGTCTTGTGGCTTTCCAACTCGACCCTCCTGAGCTTTTCCACGATGGAGTCAACTTCTTCCTTCACTCTTTCTAATTTTGCATAATATTCTTTTTCTCCAATATTCTCAAGGCTACGCTCCTCAAATCCCTCGGCAAGAAGGAGTTGAGGGATCCGGTCTGAAATGTGAGATTCAATGATTCCTTGAGCTTCATCTGCTGCATCTCTGATTCGCCTTTCCAAACAATTATCAGCTGCGTCTTTATCAAATTTAGGTGAATAGTCTTCGAGCGATACTTGCAAAAGTTTGAACTTTTCATAGAGTGATTCATGGATTTGATGCTTTTCAACAAGAAAGTTCGAATATGGATGTTTGGGATTGTTTATCTCCTTTAGTAATTCCAGAACTGAAACAAGAGCAGCATAATAAGCCATACCTGAAAAATATCTTCAAAATCTTGAAGATTGATGAATGGGTTCAAAACTTCAAAGGGATGTTTCGCAGAAGAAAATGGATCTAGCTTTTGTTGATTGAGCAAAAGTGAGCTGTTAGTGTCGTAATTGAAATGGGCTGAGCTGCATTATCTTTCACCTTTGAGGGGCTTACACGCGGCCTTGGTCAAATAGAAATTCCACTTAATTTGACACAAAATTTCAATAATTTTAATTACTATTTCTTATTGAAAATTAGTTGACTCATATTAACTTGATTATTTTGATTAAAAAAATATGGTCGTTTTTCTCCCCAGTCGGTGCCATTCGAGAAGTCATAATTAGTACGATATTGCAATTAGACAAAGATATCTATAATTCCTAAGAATCTTGCAGGCCCCAATTATCACAAAACTAATTAAATAAATGTAAATAATCCTAATCTTCTTAGGATGAACCTTCACTTTATGTCTAGACTCTGAAGTTCTTTTAGGTAAAAAAAAAAGCACTTTTGGAGGCAAATTGTCATTGGTTCTGAAAGATATTATTCATATTAGCATATATTTTGGCACACCAACCCACTCTTAAGACTTGGAAAAATCCTATCAAAAGAAATGGTAAAATATTATCAAAAAAAGGTTAAAGATGATGTTTGTATCACCTTGCTGATAAAAGGTTGCAAAAAAATCAAGAATTATCATAGGAAGAGAATTGGTAGACACAAATATATTTCTAAATTATGGTCTTTGAACTCTACAAAGTGGAATCTGAAAATTGGCTTATCTGTTAAAGATGATGTTTGTATGATTTGGAAGACTTCTCTGGATCGGTTGGCTGAGGATGTTCCTGATCAATCTCTCGGTCAAGTTTGGGGCGGCAACAGGGAGGAACCTGCCGTGATCCTCTCCGACAGGATTTTTCCGAATTTTAGCTGGAATTTGGTTCGAGCGTTTGATCGAACACTTGGTGGCCATTGGAGTTTTATGGAATTATATATGTTCCTTCTTAGTAGATTACCACAATTTCACAACAACCATAACAATCAATCCTACCTTTTCGCTACGAAGGATGTTGGGTGGGATGATCTGTGGTATAATGTCTTTGGTAGCAATCGTCAATGTATTCGGCGGAACTGGAGGATTTTGGAGCTAATCACTTTTCAAAACTTTGAGGCTTGGTTCGGTAGTTCTTGTCTTGGGAGTTTGGTTATGAGATTTTATTTAATTAGCAGGATTATGATTAGAGTAAAATAGTTTTTGAATTTGAGGGACTAATGGACTAATGCGTCTTCTTTAAGAAGATTAAAAACGAATGGAGAGAATAAATTTAGATAAATTATAAATTTGATAGACTAAAGTATCAGTTTCAAAATATTGGGGACCCATGTGAGATAAATTGTTATGACATGCTAAACAATAAGTCCCAAATAAATGGCAAAAATGAATAAATGACAATAAGGCTGACTAAAAGCCTCCTATCTGGCTGTCTAATCTAGTTTAGACTAGATATATTCAAAGATATATGTACTATAGTCCTTGCTAAAACTAGCTGCCGTAACCTCATAGACCGAATGTCTAATTTCATGGACGAGAGATCAACATCAACGCCCAGTGATTTAATATAAACGGTAGTAATGTCAGCCAAAAACTTGACATGACTATTATTCCTAAAATCCATTGATTCCCATCCCTTCATCACACTTGGATCATTCACTGTAAAATCATGGTAAAATCATAACTATATAGTGCAATAATACTCTCCTCTTCAAATGGCAAAATAACACAACACTACTACATATAAAAAGAAATTTGCAAGATGTGAGAGCTTATAATCTTTTTAAAATATGCTTAGCCAAACACCCTCTAAGTATTTTAGGAAAAAAACTTATAAGCTCTTAAAATAAGTTCCTTTAAAATAAGTTGGTAAACACCAACTTATTTTCAAGATCTGACACATTCCCCTAATTTTTTTATCATGTTTTTTACATTTTTCATGACTAACATCTTATAAGTTCATCCAAACAATTTGAAATCTAACATCTTATATCGTGTGAGAACTTATAAGCTCTTTAAAATAAGATTTTGCCAATCACCCTCTCAGTCAATTATTATTAATTGAGAAATCAAACATGTAAGCAATATTAATTCTACAGAAATAACCAAACCAATTATCAAATACGTAGAAGAGTGATAAAGAGTACTTGCATACCACTAATACTGTAGATTCCTTGGATACCCTTCGACCTCAATACATCTGCCTTTTCAATGATCGCATGGACATATTTGGTGCTTTATTCCAAAATTAAATAAATAAATAAATAAATAAAATTAATTTGAAAACTCGTAATGAAAGAAATTGAGGGAAAATCTGAAGGTGGTCTCAAAGGCACCGCGAACACCAAAGAGCATGATCTTCGTACCGGTGACAAGGGAGTAAATAGACGTCGTACAAACTTTATATCGATGATCTTCTTCGTCGATAAAGAGAACTTGACCATCGGGAATGATGTCAGCCACAGCAATCGGAGACATTCGTCTGTAAGCCGCTGCGACAACCCAAACAAGGATAATTATATGTGAAATTAAGAGTATTTACTTATATTTCATTTTAAGAAAAAATTCACTTTTGGTCCCTCAATTATAGATCGTTTTCACTTTTGGTCCCTCAATTGTTTGACTCGTCAAGACTGGTCCCTAAACTACACTTTTTTAATCTGGTCAATCCTACCTTGAATTCGGCCCTCTAAAGGCTAATGAAAA
The DNA here is from genome assembly GCA_958496215.1 of Verbena officinalis. NCBI lineage: Eukaryota > Viridiplantae > Streptophyta > Magnoliopsida > Lamiales > Verbenaceae > Verbena > Verbena officinalis. The sequence continues at coordinate 9,642,641 of OY292385.1, forward strand.
ATTGCAAATATGCCTTCTATAATAAATAAAATTTTTCTTTGTCCTCTTATACCCTACATTATATATTAAAAATGAATAAAATTTAAAATTGATATAAAATTTAGGTTAGGGTGATATTTTGTTATTTTTGTGCTATTAAAAGTTATTTTGATACTAATTCAATAGTATAAGGGGACAAAGTGAAATTTTATGTATCATAGTGGGTATATTTGCATTTCTTCATTAGGATTTAGAGGACCGAGTTTAGGGAATGACTGACTCAAATGAAAAAAGTATAATTTAAGGATCAATCTTGACGAGTCAAATAATTGATGGACTAAAAGTGGAAAAGGCTTATAGTTGAGGGACCCAAAGTAAAATTTTCCCTCATTTTAATTTTGCAATATGCTGCTTGAAATTCATTAACTCGAACTAAATTTATTTACACAAACCCTTCAGAATTTTACACATATAGATATAAAAATTAAGCATAAAAGAAACACACACAAGCCACAAAAGAAAAACTTACAGATATCCGGGAGCACCTTTGGAGGGTTGGGGAATTGTATATGAGTTTTTGTAACCTTGCGATCCTCAACCGACAAGACAAACCTCCTCGACCGAATGCCCAATGCAATATAATCGAAGTCAGAGTAGACAGAGTCCAGTAGGCCGAGAGACCTAAGATATGCTCCCGTGCTATCAGGCAAAAACATAATATGCTTGTTGTGGTTTTACATGACAATTCCCATCCCATCATCGCAATGGATCATTCACTACAAAAAGAAAAGATTAGAATTGGATACATAATTATAGCTTTATACCAAAAAAAAAAAAAAGCAATAGTCTATAGATAATTTTAGTAAATTGCGTACCGCTGATACATAAAATTTCATCATGCTTATTGTGTTCATCTGCCTTCTCAATTACGTGACTCATAAGCAAGCTTTACACAAAATAAATATATTAATAAATAAAACTGTAGGAATTATAAACAAAAAAAAAAGGGATAACCTACCTGATGAGGGTGTTTTTTGGTAAATGATCAGGGTCGACCGCGTGTCCTAGCCTGTCAGTTGAATTTGTATAGTGGAATCCGACTTTGACCTGAAATACACAAACAAGGGGTTACTTGGCTGGAGAGGGTTGTCTCCGGTGTAGCACCTCCGACGCTCAAGTCAGTATAAGGGTACTGAAAAGGTGTTCAAAGATAGAGAGTAGGGTCGAAGCATCGAAATGAACTTACCAACCACAATAAATGTCTGGGGTATTTATAAGATGGCTCCACATGCACTAAGTATACTGTCTGAGGTGTGCATTTAATGCCTCGACTGCAGGGCATTTAATGCCTGACCCTCAAGTTATAATCATTCCTTAAGGGAATGATTATCTATCACTTCAATTTGACCAGTGTATGGAAGGTAGTCAGAGCAGGTGCAGCGCATTTAATACAGCTGCAGCCGGGACGAGCGTGTGGGAATGGGACATGATCGAGCTTGGCGCCTCGATCCTATGGTTTTGCTCTCAGAGATGGACATAAGGATCGACCAGCTATGGTCGAGCGTATGGCGCTGGAGCTCGAGGCTTGAGCCCTTCCTGTTGGATTGTCATGACAACTGAGACGCTCGATTGCTGGGTTCTTTGACCCGGTCAACCGTTGGACTTTGATTATAGCCACATGGTGAGCGGACTTTGACTGGGCTCACATGGCATGTGACTCTCTAAGATCGTGCCACGTGGGCCACGCAAAATACCAACCATCATGAGTCCCCCAAGTTTCAGTCGAATTTATTCGACTGGGATTTGAAATCGACCGCCATACTAAGCCTCGAGACACGTGGCTACACTAGGCTGGGCCACGCGGCGCTCATGCTGACATTTGGCATACCCGACAGTAAAGTGACTCGACCGTCAATTTACTCTCAAAAGGTGTGCCTGAACCGATAGCGCTTTAAAGAGCAATTACGATATTTCGCATTCCGAGGCAAAAAAACTATAAATAGGGGCTTAGCCCTCTCTCATGTTTTACATTTGCTGAACATTCACTCCGAGTATAAGCATTTTTAGCGAGAAAAACATTCAAGGGTAGGAATTTTGTTCGAGCGTAAACACATTAAAAAATCATCTACACTCTAGGTAACCCTCGACCCTCTACTCCTTCATTTATTTGCATTCTTAAAAATGTTGGGAGCGTCTGAGGGATAGAGCGAGAGGGTTAGAGAGTACGATGAGGGGTTCGACTTAGTCGATCTAGGGTTCGAGTCCGATCCTGAGGTGGAGGCGACCTCCGAATATGGGTCAAGAATAGTCGGGGGTATCCCGACCGACGTCTCTTTTCCTGGGGCCTCATTCCATACTGCAGCTACAAGTCGTGGAGGGGGCGATGGCATCGAGGCCGTAGATGTGAGTGATGAGGAAGACGATGCTCCATCAATGAGCGGTCAGAAAAAGACGACCGTCGCCCAAACAGGGGGGAAGCGGCGGTCCTTCCCGAGCGGGTGTATCGGAGCAAGCTCCCAGCTCAGGCCAAGGGCAAAGACAAGGCTAGAGGCAAATACAAGGCTAGAGGCAAAGCGAAGGCTGGAGGCTCGAAGTATCCCATGGTCGAGGCTGAATACTCAGAAAAAGAGGCGTCATTGCCTTACGATCAAATTGTGGAAAAAGAGGCGTCATTGCCTTACGATCAAATTGTGGGAGGGTTACTGACGAGCAAGAGTTGGATCAGCTGAGTATCCACGGCGGCGGATAGTCGAGATTCGTCCACTTTTCTTTTCTTCCGAGCCTCGTGTGTGCTCATCTTCGAGCGCGAGGCTCCATCCCCTTTTGGGGTCGGGGATCCTTTCATCATCGTCTGCATCGTCCATGATGTGGTCGCTTGATTGAAGCACGTCATCCTTGGGCGGAGGCTGAGCCTCGTTGGCAATCGCGTAGCAAGCCCATGATTCGGGCAAGTCAAAACACACCTCACCGATCCCGTAGGGAATCGGGAGTTTGATTTTCTGGTGGCAAGTCGATATTACAGCCTTGAATGCAATGAGGCTGGGTCGACCCAGGATCATGTGATAGGGAAAGTCGGGAATGTCGACCATGACCTGATTAATCTCCATCGGCGTGCGAATGGGGTGAGTTCCCATGGAAGTTAGCATTTTAATTTGGCCTATTGGCGCAATGACCGAGCCACCAAAGCCTTTCAGGTCGTTTTAACTAGTTCGTATTTTAACTGACTCAAATGCATGCGTTGAAGAGTCGAGTAAAGAATAATGTTTGAGCTAACTCCAGTATCGACCAGACATTTACTTACATCATAGTTTGCGATATCTAAGGTTACCACCATCGGACAACTAGGCGTTACACCGTCCCGGTGAGGATCTAAATGAAAGTCCCTATCACTAAATGCCACTTCCTTCTGCCTCCATTCTTCTCTATGCTCGACCTGAAACAAATCATGTGGGCCGTAAAGGCTTGCTTGGGCTCGGCGGATGCCTCGCTTCCTTACTGTCTTGCTATCACCACCCCCAACGATCATATCAATTCACCGTGAGTTGGGGAGTTTAGGATCATGCTGGTGTTAGCGATTTGTTTTCCTTCACGCTGGTTTTGCTTTGGTGGGGGCGTCCGAGATATCGACTGTGACCGTCGACCCTCATCATTTTCATTGCTGCGTCGCTCATGACCCCGGTCTCTGTTGCGTTTCAACTTTTTAACGAACTCTGCCAAGTGCCTGCCTTGGATGAGCCTCTCTATCTCATCCTTCAACTGATTGCAGTCGTCGGTGTTACGGCCGAGTTGGTCCTGAAATTCACAGTATTTGTTGTCGTCGATCTTTCGCATGTGGAGCTTCAACTTCTTTGGAAACCTAAGGAGCTTCTCGGGAATCTTTGGGAGGATATCCCCGATCGCGTAGATCAAGGGCTCGTACTTTTCTCAGTTTGGCTGCCGCGAGAACGAGCCTCCTTCCGGTCGACTACCGCCCTCTTGTCGACCTCTGTTTCTGCCTAGACCCGCTGGAGGCAGGCTTCGAGCTTTGGGGCTTCGGGGTCGATTGTAGAAGTTGCTATGGGCTGAGGTTTGCCCTATGCTTTGTAACATGGCTTGGCCATTGCCCACCCAATAGCTTCCTTCAATCTCTTCATGCGCCTTCCCAGGTCGTTGGACCGTGTGGCGTTGTTTTCCCTCCTCATTTGAGAGAGTGGTAGACTGGGTACTGTGGGGGTCGGTTGGTTTCACGTCTTCGACCACCATTCCCCCCTCCCCCCAACCTGGGTTCGAGCCCAGGGAGGTAATGGGGGGTCTGGTCGAGGCAATCGGTATTGTATAGGGGGAGGCCCGGTGAGATCGACCGTAATTGGAATTACTCTCACTGGCCTCCCTGTTTCGAGGGCCTGCCTGGCCTCTTCGTAGACCTGGTTTGTATATGCAGCTAGATCTTGTGCTGATGGCTGCGCCGGGAGCAGGACCGCAGGCAGGTCTGCACACGAGACCGCGTCTTCTTCCACTTCATTAGGGTGGTTTTCCTCCTCAGGAGGGTCGACCCCGTCGAGTCGAGCGGCGAAAGTTGCATGTTCTGCTGCCGCGGCAGTGGCCCGTTCAGCCTCGATCTAAGATTGAGTCTTTATGACGCTTGGAGTGCTCTTCGTTTTCTTTCTCATCATGGTTCGCGTATGCTGGCTCTAAGGTCCAAATGTGGTTTCCTACAGACGGCGCCAAACTGATGAGGGTATTTTTTGGTAAGTGATCAGAGTCGACCGCGTGTCCTAGCCTGTCAGTTCAATTTGAATAGTAGAATCCTACTTTGACCTGAAATACACGAACAAGGGGTTACTTGGCCGGAGAGGGTTGTCTCCGGCGTGGCACCTCCGACGCTCAAGTCAGTATAAGGGTACTAAAAAGGTGTTCAAAGACAGAGAGTAGGGTCGAAGCGTAAATGAACTTACCAACCACAATAAAGGTCTGGGGTATTTATAAGATGACTCCACACACACCAAGTACACTATTTGAGGTGTGCATTTAATGCTTCGACTGCAGGGCATTTAAAGCCTGACCCTCAAGTTATACTCATTCCTTAAAGGGAATGATTATCTATCACTTTAGTTTGACCAGTGTACGAAAGGTAGTCAGAGCAGGTGCAGTGCATTTAATGCAGCTGCAGTCGGGACGAGCGTATGTGGATGGGACAGGATCGAGCTTGGCGCTATGATCCTATGGTTTTTGTAACGACCCAAAATTTCGGATTTATTCCGGAATAATATTTTATGTGCGCCAAAGGCTTTTCGTGAGAATATTTAGTATCACGAATAAGTTTTCCCCGAAAACCCACTTTTTACCTGGAATTTCCTATTTTATTTTATATTTCTTATTTTAGCAAGAATTACCTTTTCACCCCTCGAACCTCCCCCAGCACCTTGTGCGCTGTAACGCCCCGACTTTCAAGATGAGTTCGGTAAGCTTCGCGCCTACGTATCTTGCTTATTTCCTCAATTCTTGAATTATGTGATTAATTGTTATATTTTATTGTGAACTTGGTAAATGTGCTAATAGGTAAATTTAAATTATTCTATGTCAATGTGCGTTTAAAATGATGAACTTTGACTGTAATATTGTTTCATTTGAACAACATTTATTTTTGAGTGAGTTTTATTAAATAATAAAAATGCCCCTTCGTTTCTAAGCCCCAGGTCAAACTTTGACTCAGACCCCATCTCTCTCCCTCACCCTCACTTCACAAACCAACAACAAAGAGGAAGAAGAAAATGAGGAAAATGAGAAAGAAGGAGGAGAAGGAGGAATCGACCTACCGAGCCCGTTTCTCGCCCGATCGACGAGCCGTGAAAACCCAAACGATCCTTGCTTTATCCTCTACCAATAATCCTTTTACCCCATTTCAATCTGTCCATTCTTTGTTGCGATTTTCGTGAGTTTTAGATAGAATTTTATAGTTTTAGGATTTTTGTGTTTAGGAAGATTTACTTGATCATTTCGCATGATTCTTGAACCTATGTGTAGCTAATGTGATATATATTGTAGCGCCCCCTGAAGAAGGACCGCCACATCCGCACCGAAACGGATTCCCGAGGTTCGGCGAGAGGCCTCAACCCAAAAACCCACTTCGGCGAACGGCACTCAAGCAAGAACCTTCGGCAACAGCAACGACATCCCAACAACAACCAAAGAAGAGCAGAGAAATGCGGAAGCGATTTAAATAACAAGACAAATTCCATAAATGTCAATTAAACATGTGCAAATCGAAATACAACATAATAACAACACGTAGTGCCAACCATGGCTCAACTAGTCTACCCTATGCAATCCTAGATATCTTCAACTATCCCACATCGGGGGCACATAAGTACGTAAAGTAAATAAATACAATAAACAAGACTCGACAGTTGTTGGGACCACTGACAAGACAAACCAGAAAGACTGAGCCTATCTAGACCTGCTGATGCCGACTGACAAGATAGGTGACGTCGCCACCTGTCTACCTGAAGCAAGAACCAAAATAGCAGGGGTGAGTATAAAGGATACTCAGTAAGGGGGTTTTGGTCACAGTTCGTCATTTATCTTTTTAAAACTAAAAGTGGTGAGTGTTGCCCGTTTTGAGGAAGAATACGAATACGAAATATAAGTTGTAAAATGACACAAAGCAACACTCGGGTTCGGCTTATTTGAAAACACAAAAGGTTGACGAACCGGATCCTTTAAAACATTTGCACGAAATATCAAGCCGATTGAAAGAATATTAGTTGGGTAATAAAAGGGACTTAGGGTAGCAAGTACGAGTCACACTTCCGGGTTTTATATATATATAGGGAAGTACATATGATAATTGAAGAAAACCGGAATGTGCTTCGACTTGTCACGAAAGCCATAAAACAATTAGACAAGCAATAAATGCAATAAATCATGCAGTAATGTGTCCCGGCGAGAACGGGCCCTCTCCTTATAACTCCCCATTGAAAAACATGCAAGCAAGTACTCCATCACCAAGATTCATAAACAGGATTTAAGGAGACGCGATTAGCACCACCATCAGGATTTAAGGAGACGCGATCAGCACCACCGTACAGGGTTTAAGGAGACGCGATTAGCACCACCGTTCGCATCAACTTAGGCTAGCCAACCTCCTAGCCGGCCCAAGTTAACGCGCTAGAAGTATACATCGGGATTTGCCCTAGACGCACGTCCCCAGGCTCACCTCTTGTATACTCCGGGCCCAAGTCATAAACAGGCTATGGCTCGCTTTTGAAATCAATGATAGTTTAAGTGGCCAAAAGGGCCGTTCGAAAATATGATGCAAGTAGTTAAGTATGAATGGCAAAAGGGGCTTTTGAGACAAGTTAATGTAACGATCTAGGAAATACTCATAAGCTTCGTACGCTTCGGGAGCATACTGACGGATGTCCCTAACGACATTACTTATAAGTGCCTCAGAGATCAAATAGTTACTTTTAAAACAAATAAGTTACTTGTCTCAAGTGGAAACATTTCAAATCATTTGGTTTGCTATCAAAACGGTTTGACTAAGCATGTAAGGAATATTAAAGACAGTACAACAAGCAATAAGAAAAGGCGGGGAATAAGTTATTTCGAAGCCTAAATAAACTATGTTCTTACTCCAGTTGAAAACAATTTAAAACCCTTACCTGGCTCGACAAGACAGTATGAAAGCAAGCGGTAGTCAGGTTTCTCCCTCGTTGGACCCACCTGTAATACACAGGGCCTAGAGGATGAAAACAAGACCGACAATACTAAAAGCAAGACACGGACAACAGACGACGCACGGCAATTCATATAAACAACACTCATGCTACAGGCGAAATATGGAAAGTAAATCAATTAAACATATAAATTACGGTACGACAATTAAAGAATATTAATGAAATGTTAAATAATGAAAGGACGTAAATAATAAATATTAAAGGCATGCTTAAACGCAATTAGGGCACGTAGACATGCTTAAAATAATATAAAGACGTTCTCTCGCGAATACAGGATTAAACGGATAAGAAACGGGAAAGGTGGAATAAATCCCTAAACGAGCAAGGTGTCAATTGACGGTCAATTAGGGTCGGGTAAATTGTAAATTATGAAGAATATCAAATCCCAAGGTTCGAGGAAGCTATATGTGAAATCGGATTGATATTCGGAGGTCGTATGAGAAAAGTCAACATTCAAAAGAGTGGCGTTGACCAATTCCCGAAGTGCAAGAAAGGAAAAGGCTGGAAAATACACTAAGTATGTTGCACCGGCCAACGCACGGGCTTACGCACGGGCTTGGCAAGCCGGTGCAAGCACAAAAGGGGTTGCACGGCCTCCCGCACGGTCTTGAGCACGGTGTCAAGACCGTGCAGGTGCAAACGGCCATGCGCACGGGCCTGTGCACGGGCTCAAGCCCGTGCAGGCTGAAAAGTGAAGCGCACGGGCTCTTGCACGGTCTTGCTCAAGACCGTGCGTTCGCCCGTGTGGATCTACTGAGCAGCAGACTCAGCAGATCGCGAACCTCATACGCGAAAATCAAAATATAAATTCATATATCTCCTAATCTACACCATAAAACATCCTAATTTTCACATATAATCATACATATCAAATAAGCTACATATAGACACAAGAATCACGTAAAATGGTCAAGTAATTCTTCCTAAACACGAAAATCCAAATATATAAAATTCTATATATAAATCACGAAAAATCGCAAGAAATAACGAACGGAATGAAATGGGGTAAAAGGATTACCGGTAGATAATGTAGTGAGGATCGTTCGGGTTTTCACGGCTCGTCGATCGGGCGAGAAACGAGCTCGGTAGGGCGTCGGGAAGATCTTTCTCCTTTCTTCTCCTTCTTTCTCCTTTCTTTCTTCTTTCTTCTTTCTTTCTTCTTTGCAATGAGAGAATGAGAGAGATAGGTAGATATTTATGAAAATATCTCGAGAGGGTAAAATGGTCATTTAGGCTTTTAAGGGCATTTATGTAATTTAAGAAATTGAGGGCATTTAAAAGATAGGTTAAATCAATCTTTTCCACCAGATTGATTAATCCAATTGGATAGATCGAGAAATTAGACAAGAAAGAATTCGCGTAAATATTAATAATATAATACAAATATTCGGGTCGTTACAATACTCCCCTCTTCAAGAGAATCTGTCCTCAGATTCTCCTCCGGACTTCGGGGTTAGTTAAGGGGAGCATAATCTAAGAGCTCTAATAACGCGAATTAAAAACGAACATTTAGGAGCAATTAAAATACATTATAAAACATCATGCATAACAAAATATTTAAATGCAAATAACATTCCAAATAAAATTCAAAGTCAAGCGAAAGACAAAATTACAAAAACCCTAGACAAGGCTAACGTCGAAGAAGAAAATCCCAAAGCAAGGTCCATCGCCACTGTCATTATCTATTTCGTTCTTCCGACTGATTCTTGTACTCTTCGTATCCTCAATGACAATTGTCACATCCTTCTCCTGTTTCTTGATTAGAGTTCCTTTTACAAGAAGTAACGCCATCATCATTTCTCCTCTTGTACTCCTCGTCTCTCTCACAATCTGTCTCTTCAAGATCACACTCTTCTTATTCTTTCTACAGAGTGTTTTCTCATTTTCAAGGGTATTTGATTATTTCTCCTCTCCGCCTTCCATTAAACCATCATTTTCATCATTTCTTCGCTCGACTTCATACGAAACATCAGAGTCGTCATCATCAGAAGCCGATGTCGGCTCATCTCCCATATAATCATCCTCGTCAGATAATTCATTATCCTCTTCACTAGTTGATTCATCTTCAGACATACCTTCAGAAGTATACTCCTTCAGACTCGATTTGTCGACGTCGGTGCTGTCCAGAACCGCATAACATACTCGCAACAGAATCGATCCTAGTCGGCCAAGAACTCCTTGTCCTTAGCACTCTCTAATAGCGTATAACGAATTTATCGAATTCCACGCTATCCACATAGAGGTCACATAAATCTTAGCATCTAATCATTCAATCAGTGCAAGTGTGAATTTTGAAAGCAGTTAAAGCACGTAAATTATATAAAACACTTAACACATATTTAAAGCAATTACCATTTTAAACAAAATATTATGAATGAATGCTATAATAATGCAATGTACCTCTGCAAGTCGGTATCATGGTCGGGATCCCCCTTTCCTTCCCCGAGGGTTGCTTGAGTCGGGGCAGTCTTGAACTCGATGCTTGCTACTCCCACATCTGAGGCAACGCCCCAGTTTCCTCCTACACCTTGCAGTCTCGTGATTTGTCTTCCCACAGTATTCGCAGGGAATGGGGTCCTCGTTCACTTCAGGTTCGGTAGGTTTTGGCATCTCGTAGTGTGGTCTCGATGTCGGAAAAGTGCTCGGTCCGGCTGGTTCTCTTCTTGCCTTCTCGTTGAAAGAGGATCCTTTCATGTGAGGAATACCTCGTCTCATCTCTTGAAGATCGGACTCCACTCTCATAGCTCTGTTAACTGCCTCGTGATAAACTTTAATGTCCAATCCTACTAATCTTTCCAAGATCTCCGGCTGAAGTCCCTCAATGAACTTTCGCGCTCTTCTTCGATCGTCAGATGCAATGTGAGGAGCATAGACGATGAGGCGGCTGAAAAGTGCCTCGTATTGTGCAACAGGGAGAGCTCCTTGGGTGAGGGACATGAACTCTCTTTCTCGGCTGTCACGTACCACTTGCGGCACGTACTTCTCTCGGAAGTCGGATAGGAACCGTGACCAAGTGTACGGAATTCTCTCAGCGATCCATCTCTGTTCTATGTAACGCCACCAATCCTCAGCTGGTGCTCTCATGAGAAAGATGGCATACTCGACCCTCTCGGGGTCACCGCAGTGTATTACTCGAAAGATTCGCTCCAGATCGGCTATCCAAGCCTCGGCTTTAAGGTCATCTGGTTCACCCACGAAGCAAGGTGGGTTGTAGTGCAGAAATCTGTCCAGGGATTGACCCTCAGTTTGTCTCGCAGGTATATGCTGCTGTTGTCGTTGTCTCTCTTGATGCACTTGCTCAGCAATCTGTCTCATCGCTGTCACTAACTCCCTTGCAATCGAATTCGGAGATGAGGGAGCGGTAGGGGGTCTTCGATGAGACATTATGTACCTGCGCTCAATAAACTAGGAAAAGATGCATGTTCGGTTAATGGAATGGTCACGTAAGGCATATAAAATTTAATCAAAGCATACATATATGATTCGGATAGCATGTAGACAAGTTAAGCATGAAACAAATCACAGAACAAGAAAAACTCGATCCTATAGCCGTACGACCTAGACACGACAAGACCCAAGCAGAACACGACAAGACGACAAGACAAGACAGACGCTACCTCGAGTTCCACATCCACTTGCATTCGATCCCAACTCAGTACTACAATTGTAAGAGATCAAACGGTTGGTTGGCCATTCCAAGAGAAGATCAATCACAATTTCAATACTAAGGAGTTCTCAAGCACCTGTGACTGGAAACTCTAAGTCTCATTGACACGAAATGGGCAGACACAAGAGACAAGACACGACGCGATTACAAAGCTTCGGTTCCTTTTGGGAACCTAGGCTCTGATACCACTGACTGTAGCGCCCCCTGAAGAAGGACCGCCACATCCGCACCGAAACGGATTCCCGAGGTTCGGCGAGAGGCCTCAACCCAAAAACCCACTTCGGCGAACGGCACTCAAGCAAGAACCTTCGGCAACAGCAACGACATCCCAACAACAACCAAAGAAGAGCAGAGAAATGCGGAAGCGATTTAAATAACAAGACAAATTCCATAAATGTCAATTAAACATGTGCAAATCGAAATACAACATAATAACAACACGTAGTGCCAACCATGGCTCAACTAGTCTACCCTATGCAATCCTAGATATCTTCAACTATCCCACATCGGGGGCACATAAGTACGTAAAGTAAATAAATACAATAAACAAGACTCGACAGTTGTTGGGACCACTGACAAGACAAACCAGAAAGACTGAGCCTATCTAGACCTGCTGATGCCGACTGACAAGATAGGTGACGTCGCCACCTGTCTACCTGAAGCAAGAACCAAAATAGCAGGGGTGAGTATAAAGGATACTCAGTAAGGGGGTTTTGGTCACAGTTCGTCATTTATCTTTTTAAAACTAAAAGTGGTGAGTGTTGCCCGTTTTGAGGAAGAATACGAATACGAAATATAAGTTGTAAAATGACACAAAGCAACACTCGGGTTCGGCTTATTTGAAAACACAAAAGGTTGACGAACCGGATCCTTTAAAACATTTGCACGAAATATCAAGCCGATTGAAAGAATATTAGTTGGGTAATAAAAGGGACTTAGGGTAGCAAGTACGAGTCACACTTCCGGGTTTTATATATATATAGGGAAGTACATATGATAATTGAAGAAAACCGGAATGTGCTTCGACTTGTCACGAAAGCCATAAAACAATTAGACAAGCAATAAATGCAATAAATCATGCAGTAATGTGTCCCGGCGAGAACGGGCCCTCTCCTTATAACTCCCCATTGAAAAACATGCAAGCAAGTACTCCATCACCAAGATTCATAAACAGGATTTAAGGAGACGCGATTAGCACCACCATCAGGATTTAAGGAGACGCGATCAGCACCACCGTACAGGGTTTAAGGAGACGCGATTAGCACCACCGTTCGCATCAACTTAGGCTAGCCAACCTCCTAGCCGGCCCAAGTTAACGCGCTAGAAGTATACATCGGGATTTGCCCTAGACGCACGTCCCCAGGCTCACCTCTTGTATACTCCGGGCCCAAGTCATAAACAGGCTATGGCTCGCTTTTGAAATCAATGATAGTTTAAGTGGCCAAAAGGGCCGTTCGAAAATATGATGCAAGTAGTTAAGTATGAATGGCAAAAGGGGCTTTTGAGACAAGTTAATGTAACGATCTAGGAAATACTCATAAGCTTCGTACGCTTCGGGAGCATACTGACGGATGTCCCTAACGACATTACTTATAAGTGCCTCAGAGATCAAATAGTTACTTTTAAAACAAATAAGTTACTTGTCTCAAGTGGAAACATTTCAAATCATTTGGTTTGCTATCAAAACGGTTTGACTAAGCATGTAAGGAATATTAAAGACAGTACAACAAGCAATAAGAAAAGGCGGGGAATAAGTTATTTCGAAGCCTAAATAAACTATGTTCTTACTCCAGTTGAAAACAATTTAAAACCCTTACCTGACTCGACAAGACAGTATGAAAGCAAGCGGTAGTCAGGTTTCTCCCTCGTTGGACCCACCTGTAATACACAGGGCCTAGAGGATGAAAACAAGACCGACAATACTAAAAGCAAGACACGGACAACAGACGACGCACGGCAATTCATATAAACAACACTCATGCTACAGGCGAAATATGGAAAGTAAATCAATTAAACATATAAATTACGGTACGACAATTAAAGAATATTAATGAAATGTTAAATAATGAAAGGACGTAAATAATAAATATTAAAGGCATGCTTAAACGCAATTAGGGCACGTAGACATGCTTAAAATAATATAAAGACGTTCTCTCGCGAATACAGGATTAAACGGATAAGAAACGGGAAAGGTGGAATAAATCCCTAAACGAGCAAGGTGTCAATTGACGGTCAATTAGGGTCGGGTAAATTGTAAATTATGAAGAATATCAAATCCCAAGGTTCGAGGAAGCTATATGTGAAATCGGATTGATATTCGGAGGTCGTATGAGAAAAGTCAACATTCAAAAGAGTGGCGTTGACCAATTCCCGAAGTGCAAGAAAGGAAAAGGCTGGAAAATACACTAAGTATGTTGCACCGGCCAACGCACGGGCTTACGCACGGGCTTGGCAAGCCGGTGCAAGCACAAAAGGGGTTGCACGGCCTCCCGCACGGTCTTGAGCACGGTGTCAAGACCGTGCAGGTGCAAACGGCCATGCGCACGGGCCTGTGCACGGGCTCAAGCCCGTGCAGGCTGAAAAGTGAAGCGCACGGGCTCTTGCACGGTCTTGCTCAAGACCGTGCGTTCGCCCGTGTGGATCTACTGAGCAGCAGACTCAGCAGATCGCGAACCTCATACGCGAAAATCAAAATATAAATTCATATATCTCCTAATCTACACCATAAAACATCCTAATTTTCACATATAATCATACATATCAAATAAGCTACATATAGACACAAGAATCACGTAAAATGGTCAAGTAATTCTTCCTAAACACGAAAATCCAAATATATAAAATTCTATATATAAATCACGAAAAATCGCAAGAAATAACGAACGGAATGAAATGGGGTAAAAGGATTACCGGTAGACAATGTAGTGAGGATCGTTCGGGTTTTCACGGCTCGTCGATCGGGCGAGAAACGAGCTCGGTAGGGCGTCGGGAAGATCTTTCTCCTTTCTTCTCCTTCTTTCTCCTTTCTTTCTTCTTTCTTCTTTCTTTCTTCTTTGCAATGAGAGAATGAGAGAGATAGGTAGATATTTATGAAAATATCTCGAGAGGGTAAAATGGTCATTTAGGCTTTTAAGGGCATTTATGTAATTTAAGAAATTGAGGGCATTTAAAAGATAGGTTAAATCAATCTTTTCCACCAGATTGATTAATCCAATTGGATAGATCGAGAAATTAGACAAGAAAGAATTCGCGTAAATATTAATAATATAATACAAATATTCGGGTCGTTACATATATGCTTATATGTGAAAATTAGCATGTTTTATGGTGTAAATTAGGAGATCTATTGATTTATGTATTGGGCGCGAGAGAGAGCTTCGCGAACTGCTGTTTGCTGCACCCAGAAGATCTGCACGGGCTTGCGAACGGTCTTGCCAAGCCCGTGCGTAGCCCCGTGCGCAACCCTTTTTCATTGCACATGCTTGAGCCTGTTTGCGAGCCGGCGCGTGATCTCGTTTGTGTCTGCACAGTCTTAAGAGTGAGCTCAAGACCGTGCGTTGCCCGGTGCGAGTGCCTTAGTGGATTTTCCAACTTTCCTTTCTCTTTCACTTCGGGAATTTGGTCAACCCCTCTTAATTAAAAGGTTGACTTTTGCAAACGACCCCCTAAAATCGATTTCACCTATAGCTTCCTTGAGCTTCGAGATTTAATATTTTGCAGAATTATGATTTATCCGACCTTACTTGACCGTCAATTGACACCTTTCTCGGTTAGGAATTTTTTCCACCTTTTCCATTTGTTATCCGTTCAATCCCATTTTCGCGAGAGAGCTTCCTTATATTATTTTAAGCATGTCTACATGCCCTAATTGCGTTGAAGTCTTTAATATTTAAATTCCAATGTTTTTTTGTTATTTAGAATTGCATTAATATTTCTTTAATTGTTGTTCCGTATTTTGTACATCTCCATATGTTTTATTGATTAACTTTCCATATTGTGTTTATTGCATAATTTGAGTTCTATATGAATTTTCATGCGTCGTTTATTATCTCGTGTCTTGCTTTTAGTTTTGTCGGTCTCGTTTTCATCTTCTAGGCCCTGTATATTATAGGTAGGACCAACGAGGGAGAAAGTTGACTACCGCTTGCTTTCATTCTGTCGTGTCAAGCCAGGTAAGGGTTTTAAACTGTTTTCAACTGGCACGAGGACATAGTTACTTAGGTTGCGAAATAACTTATCATCCTGCCTTTATTATTGCTTGTTGTACTGCCTTTACTATTTCCTTGTGTGCTTAGTCAAACCCTTTTCGATAGCAAAACCTATACATCTAAAAAATGCTTTCAACTAGAGACAAGTAACTTATTTGTTTTAAAAGTAACTATTTGATCTCAGAGACACTTATAAGTAATGTCGTTAGGGACATCCGTCAGCATCCTCCCGAAGCGTACGACGCTTATGAGTATTTCTTAGATCGTTACATCAACTTGTCTCAAAAGCCCCTTTGGCCATTCATACTTAACTGCTTGCATCATCTTTTCGAATGGCCCTTTTGGCCACCCAAACTGTTATTGATTTTAAAAGCGAGCCATGGACTGGATTATGACTTGGGTCTGGAGTATACAGGAGGTGAGCCTGGAGACGAGCGTCTAGGGCAAATCCTGATGTATACTTCTATGCGTGTTAACTTAGGTTGGCTAGGAGGTTGGCTAGCTTAAGTTGATGCGAACGGTGGTGCTAACCGCGTCTCCTTAAAACTCTGTATGGTGGTGCTAACCGCGTCTCCTTAAAACTCTGTTAGTGGATCATGACTTTTGGTGGTGGAGTACTTGACTACATGCTTTCATGATTTTCATGGTTGGGAGTTATAAGGAGAGGGCCCGTTCTCGCGGGAAACATTATTGCATGACTTATTACATTACTTGCTTGCCTAATTGATTTACGGCTTTCGTTACAAGTCGAAGCCCATTCCGGTTTTCTTCATTTAGCATATGTATTTCCCTATATATATATATAAAACCCGGAATCGTGGCTCGAACTTGCCCAACTTAAGCCTTCTTTATTGTTCAAACTACTTTTGAATTACGAGCCGTGTTTACTTATCATTTCCAACTTGTTTATATCATGCTTTTCAAACTTGTAATGGCCTCGTGACTCAACTAATACCCTTTCAATTGGTCGGCTTGACATTATGTGCAAATGATTTTAAAGGATCCGATTCGTTGACCTTTTTGTCTTTTCAAAGTAAGCCGAACACGAGTGTTGCCTCGTGTTATTGTTTTGTAACTTATATCGTTATTTGTATTCTTTCTCAAAACGGGCAACATTCACTACTTTTGATTTAAAAAGTTAAACGATGAACTATGATCAACCCCCCCTACTGAGTATCTTTTATACTCACCCCTTCTATTTTGGTTCTTGCTTCAGGTAGACAGGTGGCGCGGCGTTACCTATCTTGTCAGTCGGCATCAACAGGTCTAGATAGGCTTAGTCTTGTAATCTGGTTTGTCTTGTCAGTGGTCCCAACTACCGTCGAGTCTTGTTTATTGTATTTAATTACTTCCGTACCATTTACTGCTTTATTTACCTTCTGTACCTTATGTGCCCCTGATGTGGGATAGTTGAAGATATCTAGGATTGCACAGGATAGGCTAGATGAGCCATGGATGGCACTATATGTTTATGACTAAATTGTATTTCGAACCGCAAATGTTTAAATGATATTATGTTAGCCTCGTAGGCTTTTATGGAATTTAATTGTTTACCTTTTAAATCGCTTCTGCATTACTCTAAACTGTTGAGGTTGTTGTTGGGATGTCATCGCTGTTGCCGGTAGTTATTGCTTGCGTGCTGTTCACCGGAGTGGGTTTTTGAGTTGAGGCCCCTTGCTGAAGCTCGGTAATCCATTTTGGTGTGGATGTGGCGTTCCTTCTTCAAAGGGCGCTATATAGGATGTCGTCGCTGTTGCCATTAGTTATTTCTTGCGTACCGTTCGCCGGAGTGGGTTTTTAAATGGAGACCCCTCGCTGAAGCTCGGGAATCCATTTTGATGTGGATGTGGCGTTCCTTCTTCAGGGGGTGCTACAATTTTACTCTCAGAGATGGACATGAGGATCAAACAACTATGGTCGAGCGTATGGCGCTCAAGCTCAAGGCTTGAGCCCTTCTTATTGGATTATCATGACAACTGAGAGGCTCGATTGCTGGGTTCTTTGACCCGGTCAACCGTTGGACTTTGATTATAGCCAAGTGGCATGTGACTCTCTAAAATCGTCCCACGTGAACCACCCAAAATACCAACCATCACTACCCACACTTGCCTAAGAAGGCACCCTTAAAACCCAAGATGAGGACCCTCTTATTGGTGATTAAGGAGTAAATAGATGCACTCTCGATTTGACCCTGTTTGTTGATGAAGGTCACCTCACCATCAGGGATGATGTCACCCTCTACGATCTGGGCCATTGATCCGTATGACGAAAATCTTCATATAAAATTATAATATATCAAAATGGAATGGGACTACGTATCACAGATAAAATTGCACAAAAAGCTTAAAGATACATTGTCATTAACTTCAAATCACAAAATTTCAATGAGATTAGGAACGAAATTTCCTTAATACCGTAAATAGTGCGGAGAAATTAACACAAACGAAAGAATCCAAATATGACCAATTGTTTCATATATACCTGTGCAGCGAGCGGAATACATGAATTTTACGAGTAAAACGACGAAAAATCACAACATGACATAATTAAAATCAGTTGATTCATAGAACAAATTACAGATTCAGTTGATGGAAAAGGAGCTGATGAGGCCGCCGGAGGTGATCGCTTTTGTTCGAAATTATCTTGCTACGCTCCCACCACCTGATCCGGTTGTTCTTCCAGCTGCACATTCAGCTTCGGCTTGTTGGAGGCCACCGGAAAGAGGGTGTATCAAGATAAACTTTGACGGTGCTACTTTTGCTGAGGAGAGAGCACATGGTTTTGGTGTTGTGGCGAGGGATGAGAGGGGTAGTTGTGTGGCGTGGTGCTCGGGCAAGATTCAAGGGTTACTTGCTGGGGTGGAAGCCGAAGCTAAGGCTGCTCTTGAGGCTGTCTTGTTGGCGGCAAGGAAGGGATGGCACCGGGTTGTGTTCGAAGGGAATTGTCAGGGGCTTTACCACCCTATAGAGAAATTATAAAAAAATATATATTTTATGGGTAAAAAATTGAATTTTTGTGTATAATATAAGGTTTTGTCCCCCAAAATTTAAAAAATATGGAACATTTTAGATATAATATAAGATTTCTGTCCCCAAATAAAAATAAAATTTGGCATTTTTATAGTTCGCCCCCAATCCAAAAATCCTGGTACTGCTCCTGGCGATTGTCAAGATAATCTCACACGTGTTACTTTCTTCGGATAGCGATTTCTCGAGTGTCGGTAATATAGTTATGATATTCGAGAAGCTCTTTCATTGAACCCATCTTTTTCTTTCTAGTTTGTTCATAGGTCGGGCAATGGTGTAGCCCATATTCTTGCTAGAAATTCTTCTAGATTCAATTTTGAGAACTTTAATATCCCCGATGTTACCTGGTCTGTTTTGTTATCGGACGCTTTGACGATTTAATAAAATAGAACTTTCTTTCAAATTTTTTTTTCTAATTTTGCTAAGTTCATTCTTTGATTGAAGTTATGCCTCACTAAACATTTTTACCTATTCAAATATTAAAACTACACATTCACGTTTACAAAGCAAACAAAAAGTAAATTTTATACTTTGTGGGAAGGGGATTCTTATAAAACAATGATTTAATGATAGGCCTAATTGCATTTTTGGTCCTGTAACTATCGACGAGTAGCGTTTTTGGTCCTAAGGTTTTCAATTTCGCAATTTTAGTCCTGTAACTTCCCAAAAGTAGCAATTTTGGTCCTTTCTTCACCGGAATTCCAAATCGGCACCGGAAAATATCACGTGCGGCGTGCGTGCGAAATATTCCGGCCAATTTTAGTTGACATGGCATTAACTAGTGCCAACTCACCCTCCAAATCAGCATTGCTCAGACACTGTGTAATGCCACCTTTTTTTGTTAAAAAAAAAAAATTTAAATAACAGTAATTAATGTAAAAACACAATGAACCCTAAGAATGAAATAGAGAAACAATGGCTTTTCTCCGAGGCAACGGCGGCGACGATGGCGTCCTATCTCGGATCTCTGATTATGCGATCGTTCGGAAGGGTAAGAGCGCCGCCTGCGACGCGTCGTACGTGGCCAAGCGCCTCCTTAAGAGCACCGGCAAGGCCGCCTGGATCGCCGCCACCACCTTCATCGTGCTTGGGATTCCGCTTATCATTGAGATGGATCGCGAGGCGCAGCTCAATGAAGCTGAGCTACAACAAGCCTCCCTACTCGGCGCCACTCCTGCCCAGCCAGCCTTCATGGGCCCGCCTAAGTGATGTAATGATTCTATCATATTTCTAATTTTCATGATTCTGAGAACGGATCTAGGGTTTTTGTGGTTCGGCGATTGGAATATAGTGGTTTAAATTTAACAATTGTCTGTTGCTGTTAGGTTTTGTTTAGATACTATTGCTTAGTATTAATGAGAAATTTCAACTTTGGCCAAAAAAAAAAAACCCTAAGACACAAATCCTTCTTCTAAAACACTCGATTGTTCTTTGAAATTACCTGTGGATTTCTGGATTTCATTGAAGAAGGTGGTAGTCTTGGCTATTATTTTGAAGATTAAGCTTGTCTGAAATAAAATTGAGAAGGGAACGAACCCTACGCTTATCTGCAATTTTGGGGATTAAGATTGTATGCAATTTCTTGAAGGAGTAGGACGACTGGGCATCTGGAGCACCTCTCCATAAAATTTCTAAACCTACAAACAATTTCTCAATTTTTCTCCCCAACACACATTTTCTGATTTAATTTGAGATTTATTTGTTATTTCATTTCTCCATTTCATTTTGCGCTGACTGTTACAATTGGAAGAAGAAACCTTGAAGACATTTTATCTTCCCCTGTTTTCTTTTTTCTGCAGACTGACAATGGCGAAGTGCTGAGGAAGGAGAAGATATATTAGTGTTTTTTTTTTAATTTTAATAAAAGCTAATATTAGTTTTGAAGGGAAAAAAAAATCAGTTTTCCCTCCCATATTTTTTTCCACTCTGGAAAAAAAAAATTTAAACATTTTTTTAATTTTTTTTTTCTGAGCTGGATCGTGACATGGAGCTCCGACAGCCTACGTGACAATTTCCAGTGACGATTTGGGAATCCGGTGACAAAAGGACCAAAATTGCTACTTTTGGGAAGTTACAGGACTAAAATTGTGAAATTGAAAACCTTAGGACCAAAAACGCTACTCGTCGATAGTTACATGACCAAAAATGCAATTAGGCCTTTAATGATATTCTTATTAAAATTGTAATGTGATTTTCTGAAAAAGGCCCTCAACAGATGGAAACTTTGTTTCAAGTACTCGTTTCGGAATCTTATCAAATGCTTAAACATATAACATATTTCATAATTAGATTCCGACGAGAACTTAAAAGTTAACACACTTCAGTTTAGCGATTTCAATTTCAAGAAACCTCCAAGAACCCAAGAACTACTCCAAGATGGCCAACCATCCCCAACGCGTGGCCAAAGCACCGGCGAGACATGCCAATTTGATCCGCTTCACAGACTCGGGCGAAGGAAGACATTATTGATGATCTAATTAAGGACCCTAGTAAGTTCAATACATCTACATTAGCCATTATTAAATTAATTTTTCTCCATAGTGCTTCCCAAAGTAAGTTCAATACGTGCCGCATTTCTGAAGGAAATCAATGATATGGTCACCTGATTGTAACATGAATATTTTTTTCAATGTTTAAATTAATGAATTTTGATCAATAAATTTTGAGTTGCAGATTTATATTTAATATATAATGAATGAACCTTTGCTTTCTATAGAATACTGTTTAACTATATAACTAATACATGAATTATATTAATGTTATAAATTATATAATATATATGAACCTTGCTTTACGTCATATAAAATTATACATAAGGACATCTATTTTAAAGATTTAACTTTTTAAAAAGGACATTATATATTTAAAATATCCAATAACTGAAATAAAATTTCTAAAATGCTCAAAAATATTTCAAATACATCTTAATATATATTCATATATGAATGAACTTTCAATAAACTTCTTTAATTATCTATTATATTATCAATATATTTTTACCATTTCAGATAACTATGATACTAATATTATATTTCTCTTAAATTCTTAGGGGTTTTTTCCTTATTGTTTTCCTCCTCGTAATAGCTTACATTTCATAGGTAAAACTTAAGAGTTGATTTGATTTGTTCTTTTTTATCTTATTATTAATCAAGTTCTGTCTTTTTTTTTATACTCACAACATAAGAAATTTATTAATTTTCCAGAATAAATTTTCTGCAATTCCTATATTTTATATAGTTATTAATCATGATAAATAGAATACACAAACAAAAAAAAATTAATTATTAGACTAAATAATCCGTAACCCAAATATTGTTAATGTTTTGTGCATGGTAATTCCTATAAAATACACTTTTTTGTATAGTATTTTTCCTTGTAGTCTAAACTTTTCTAATTTTCTTTTTCTTGCAGTTATCGAAGTAATGAATTGTGCTGCACTTAAAGCATTTCGTGAGAAAGAGCAGCTTAAGGTGCTCAATGCTGCGAGGTTGAAAGTTGTTCAAAAATGTTGTTGGCGAGGATGTTGGCCTTTCTGCCTTGAAGCCTATATTAGATGGCGATTCTTCCACTCTGCCTCCTCAGGTCGACGCTACAAAGGGTCAGGGGGTTGATGCTTTCTCTAATCCAATTTCAGAAGGATCCGAAATGCCTCATGCCTCTCCTCCTGTTCAGGCTAAATCCGAAGGTAAAAAACGTAAAGGTGGATCTGGAAAGGCTCTTCCTCTTCAAGCTTCGGAAATTGTTGAAACAGCAGGATGCTCTCCTGCTTTGGTGGCTGATCAAGTTCCCAAAAAGGCTCGCCAAGAGAAGATCAATTCTGCCAACTACAATGAGCAAGTTGGTAGCAGTTCTCAGAAGTCGCCCTTGGAAGAGTGCCAGAGCATCAAGGCAGAGATGTTGCGAAGGTTTCCTCATGCTCCGCGGAGTGGTTCCGCTCCTCGTTCCTTTGATCCCTCGAAGAGTTATGACCCTCAGTGGGAAGTGATGACGGATAGCAGTCTGACAGAAGAAGGTGTTGCTCAGAAATTGATTAAGGGCATTTGCTTACCTAATGACTTGGATTTCCAGCTGACAGTCCGTCCTGTTCGTCTTCAGGCAGCTCTGTCTCAAGACTTGGCTCGGGTAAACTTCCATTTAATTTCTTTGTTTTTCTTATTTCTTTGGAGATTATCTCTCTGATATGTTGTTTATCGTTCATTTTTCTTTTTGACTCAGATTGTCATGAAATCGAACACTTTGGCTCTGCAAGCCAATTTTTGGTATGCCCGTTCCGTTGTTTTGGAGTCAAAATTGCCAGGAAACTCCTCGGGGAACCAAGATAAGGCTAAAGATGTGGAGATAGAGCGTCTTTGACTTCAAGTTGCTGAGCTAAAGAAGACCCTGCTTAAGAAGGATAGAGCTATCGAAGAATCGAAGAAGGCTTTGGAAGCAGCCCATGCGGTTCAGCCACAGAGGTTCAGAAGGTTGTGTTTCTGGAAGAGGAGTTATCTGGCTCAAGAGTTATGTCTAAAGTACTAGAATCTCAATTGGCTACTTCCAAGCTTGAGGTTATTGCTGCTAAGGAAGAAGGGCGTACGAAAATTATAAGAGATTTGCTGCATGGTTTAGATTCTCGCCCTTACCGTGAGGCGGTTATAAAGAGTTTTCTTCAATCTCCCGCATTCGCAAGTATTGTTGCGGACCGTCTTGGTTCGTCCATTTTCGAAGCCTGGGACTTGGCACGAGAGCAGATTCTGTATCTTCATCCAGAGTTGGAGCCGAGCGTTGCAAGAATAGATATAGGGAAGGATAAACAGCTTAATCCGCTTCCCTTGGAGGCAGAACTGATGAGGTGGAGTTGGGTGAAGAGGGTCAGCATTACGTTGCTTTTGCTAAGGGGTTTGCCGACAAACCAGTTTAAGGATTACAGCCTTCTAGCCTTGTCCCCTTATTTCCTTGGCACTTATTTTCTATTTTTATGTTTTGCTGGGTTAAACTTTCCGGACTGTAATAGTTTGGCCGGGATCTTTAAAGGCCAAAACTTTGCTCTACTTGATCGTTTTATGGACTTAAGTATCCTGCTGTAGCTACAATCCCATTTAATTTGTATACCTTATGTTGCTACTATTTGCGTGCTGACTAGTTATTGCCCTGATCTGGTGTTTAATCTGTTAGAAGATTTTGTTGTTATGTTTCACGACTTCTGGCTTTGGTTTGAAAGCATCTTTCTTAAATATTTTCTGATTTGTAGATAGATCGAGGAAATACTTTGACTAGAGTGCGCGTTAGTCTACATACCTCGAACATTTTGATACTTTGTTTGATGACTTAATGTAAATTTGAGCTGTAAAAATGAACGAGCTTACATGTTTGTAGTGTTTTATATTCTCAGTTCGCATTTTCAAATGCGTACGACATTGATTAATAGTTGCAAATGCAAACAACATTGATTAAATAGTGCAAGTATACGGGTATATACGATTGTTATAGCTTTTTGAAGCTCAACAAATCGGATTGAGGCCTATTTGGGCCTTTTCTCGAATAAGGATACCCAATTTTGACTTGCCGCGACGTTGAACTACAACGAGTTCTTAGTAACATGAACCCCAGCAGTATGAATGTTAGCGAAGCTCAATGTTCGACGGATCGACATGAGGCTTAGTCAGCTTTGGCCCACAGGAGCAAATGCTATATTTAGCTCAATGGTTCGACGGATCGACCTGAGGCTCAAGCAGATTTAGCTTGGTGGCGTCAACGCGATTTTGGCTCGTAGGCGTGATGGGTATGCTCGAGGCTTACATTTTTACTCAAAAGTTCGACTTGAGGCTTTTATCGAACTTGGCTCGGAAGCACAAATGAAAACTTTTATAGCTCCAGGGTTCGACTCGAGGAATTTTCAACCTTGGCTTGAAAGCACAAGTGAATGGTTTTTCGACTCAAGCGGTTGACCCAAGGCTTTGTCGAACAAGACTCGGAAGCACAAGTGAAAGTTTTGTTGCTCGAAAGTCTTACTTGAGGTTTTGATCGAACTTGGCCTAGAAGCTCAAGTGACATTTTAAACACCACATATGTAAGTGGGACAAAGCGTAATAATGATATAGTTTAAAGCTAACCATAAATATATAGCTTAGGCAAGTGATGCAATGAGTTTGTAATGTTTTAGCATACACATTAGGGAAAATATAAAAATACGATGTGCGTTTTGACCTAAGTCAATGGCACTTTTAGGAATGTTCTAAAATAAGATAAAATAGTTTCTCACTCTACTCAGATGTAGAACCTTGTGAGGTTTTCTGCATTCCAGGACCTTGGAAGCATATTTCCATTGAGGTCCATCAGCCTGCATGCTTTGTTCCTTGATATCTCAGTTATCTGGAATGGTCCCTCCCATTTGGGTTGAAGTTTGCCTATGTGCCTTGACACGTCGATGCGTTTTAAAACCAAATCACCCACCTGAAAGCATCGAATTCTAACTTTTTTGTTGAAACTTCTCTCCATCATTCGTTTGCGTTCCAAGATATTTGCATAAGTTGTATCTCTGGTTTCAATTAGTAATTCTAGTTCTAGTTTTCGAAGCTTTTCATTTCATTTTGCTTCATATAACTGACGCGATGCGTCATCATTACAATTTCAGCTGGCATCACTCCTTCAGAACCATAAACCAAACAATATGGGGTGTGACCCGTGGAGGCTCGTGGGGTTGTCCTATAAGCCCAAAGGATGCAAGGCAATTCCTCCACCCATTTTCTAATTTTTCCCTTGATCTTGCATTTTAAGTACGTCAATATGGTTCTATTCGTTACTTCAACCTTCCCGTTTGATGGTGGGTGAGCCACACTAGCAAAGTTTTGCTGGATACGCATTTCATCACACCATGCTTGAATATGATCTCCATTAAACTGGGTCCCGTTGTCAGAAATGAGCTTCCGGGGCAACCCGAACCTGCATACAATGTTATTACAAATGAAATCTAGGGTTGTGTGTATGATTCTAATTTTCGATGAACATCGATCCTGCAATGAGAGGTTAACAACAGATATTTCATGTTTGCATATTTAGCTTAGCAATGTTTCAAATTAAACCAAACCTGCACACTATGTTATTGTAGATGAATTCTTGAACGACTTGCTCAGTTATATGTAGCAGTGCCTTCGCTTCCACCCATTTTGTGAAATATTCCACAGCTACGATGATATATTTTTTGGCCTCACGAGGCGGGGATGGAAAAGGTCCTATTATGTCAATTCCCCACTGATCGAAGGGACAACATATTGTTATAGGGCACAGCATGTTTGGTGGTTTGCGTGGTATGTTGGCGTGAATTTGGCATTGCTCACACCTCTTGCTGAAGTTGATTGAATCTTTTCGGAGCGTGGGCCAAAAGTATCCTGCTCTGATGATCTTTTCTGCTAGGCTCCGCCCCCCGGAGTGATTGCCGCAACTACCTTCATGCACCTCCCGTATAACGTAATCAGCTTGTTCTGATGTCAAGCACCGCCCATCAAAGGATCTTTTGTACAGTTCTCCATCGACCATTGTAAAAAATGGCGCCTTGGATTGGAGCCTCCGTGACTTCGTTTCCTCTTTGGGCAATATTCCTTCCTACAGATATTTAATCAACTCATCCTTCCAACTTGGCTCTGGTTCCACTACGGCAAACGCTCCGGGTTCGAATTCAGTAAGATTTAACACTTCTTGGGGAATCTCTAAGTGTTGATTCCCAATAGCATAATCCTTTATGACCCAATACGAGATTTTCCTTGATTTCAGTGCATCCATGGAATTTGCGAATTTGGATAGTGCATCTGCCCTTATGTTGTCCGTTCGTGGTATTTGATGTAACTCGAAACTAAGGAAGGTTACTGCCAACGCTTTTACCTTAGCTCGGTATTTAATCATTGACTCCTCTTTGGCTTCATATTCTCCGTCAAATTGCTTTGCTACAAGTTGAGAATCAGTAAAAGCAACAAGCTTTCGAGCTCCCAGTTCAATAGCTACCTTCAAACCAGCTATGAGAGCTTCATATTCAGCTTCATTATTACTCGGAATTCTATTTTTAACGCCATCTCGATCTCTACTTGCCTTGGTCCCTCTAGAAAAATTCCAGCGCCTCCATTTTGAGTGACTGACGATCCATCCACATGTAAAACCCAGGCTTGGTTTTGTTCCTCGTCGGCTTTGTGAGTCATTTCAACTACAAAGTCCACTACAGATTGTGTGTGTATTGCAGTTCTAGGCCTATATTCACCAAGTTCTATGGCCCATTTTACCATTGTAGCGCCCCCTGAAGAAGGACCGCCACATCCGCACCGAAACGGATTCCCGAGCTTCACCGAGGGGCCTCAACTCAAAAACCCACTCCGGCAAACGGCACTCAAGCAATAACCTTCGGCAACAGCGACAACCATCCCAACAACGACCAGAAAAGAGCAAAGAAATGCGGAAGCGATTTAATGTAAACAATCAAATTCCATAAAAGCCTACGAAGCTAACATAATATCAATTAAACATTTATAATGCAAGATACAAAATATTCATAAACAGATAGTGCCATCCATGACTCAACTAGTCTACCCTATGCAATTCTAGATATCGTCAACTATCCCACATCAGGGGCACATAAATACATAAAGTAAATAAATACAATAACAAGACTCGACGGTTGTTGGGACCACTGACAAGACAAGCCAGAAAGACTGAGCCTATCTAGACCTGCTGATGCCGACTGACAAGATAGGTGACGTCGCCACCTGTCTACCTGAAGCAAGAACCAAAACAGCAGGGGGTGAGTATAAAGGATACTCAGTAAGGGGTTTGATCGCAGTTCGTCGTTTATCTTTTAAAACTAAAAGTGGTGAGTGTTGCCCGTTTTGAGAAAGAATACGAATAACGAAATATAAGTTGTAAAATGACATAAAGCAACACTCGGGTTCGGCTTATTTGGAAACACAAAAGGTTGACGAACCGGATCCTTTAAAACATTTGCACGTAATATCAAGCCGATAAGTTGAAATGGGTATTAGTTGAGTCACGAGGCCGTTACAAGTTCGAAAAGCACGATTCAATAAGTTAGAAACGATAAATAAACACGGCTCGTAATTCAACTAATTAATTGAATAATAACGGAGGCTTAGGGTAGCAAGTACGAGTCACGCTTCCGGGTTTTGTATATATATAGGGAAATACATATGATGATTGAAGAAAACCGGAATGTGCTTCGGCTTGTAACGAAAGCCGTAAAACAATTAGACAAGCAATAAATGCAGTAAATCATGCAATAATGTGTCCCGGCGAGAACGGGCCCTCTCCTTATAACTCCCAATTGAAAATCATGCAAGCATATAGTCAAGTACTCCACCACCAACAACACTATACAGAGTTTTAAGGAGACGCGATTAGCACCACCATATCAGAGTTTTAAGGAGACGCTGTTAGCACCACCGTTCGCATCAACTCAGGCTAGCTAACCTCCTAGCCGGCCCAAGTTAACACGCTAGAAGTACACATCGGGATTTGCCCTAGACGCACGTCCCCAGGCTCACCTCCTGTATACTCCGGGCCCAAGTCATTAAACAGTTTATGACTCGCTTTTTGAAATCAATGATAGTTTGGGTGGCCAAAAGGGCCATTCGAAAGTAGGAAATCGGGGTTTGGGAGGCCAAAGGGGCCATTCGAGACAAGGTTATAGTTGCGAGGTCGAGAGACCAAAGTTCGCATTTAAAACAAAAGGGTTTTCCTTATCTCTAGTTGAAAGCATTTCAAATCATTTTCGTTTTACTATAAAAAGGTTTGACTAAGCACATAAGAAATAGTAAAGGCAGTACAACAAGTAATAAGAAAAGAGGGGTAATCATTTGTTTTGCAAACCTATAATAGTCTATGTCCTTGGCCTAGTTAAAATAAGTTTAAACCCTTACCTGGCTCGACACGACAGTATGAAAGCAAGCAGTAGTCAGGTTTCTCCCTCGTTGGTCCCACCTGTAATACATAGGGCCTAGAGGATGAAAACGAGACCGACAATAACAAAAGCAAGACACAAACAACAGACGACGCACGACAATTGAAATATAACTTCACTCATGCTACAGATACAATATGGAAAGCCAGATAATTAAACATATAATGATATATGACATATGAACTAACATTTAAAGGAATATTTAAAGCAATTGTAATAATGGAAGAACATTAATAATAAATATGGAAAGCATGCTAGAACGCAGTTAGGGCACGTAGACATGCTTAAAATAATAGGAACTCTCTCGCGAAAACGGGGTTAATTGGATAAGAAACGGGAAAGGTGGAAAAAATCCTTAAACAAGAAAGGTGTCAATTGACGGTCAAATAGGGTCAGGTAAATTACAAATTATGAAGAATATCAAATCCCGAGGCTCAAGGAAGCTATAGGTGAAATCGGATTGATATTCGGAGGTCGTATGAGAAAAGTCAACATTTAATTGAGTGGGGTTGACCAATTCCCGAAGTGCGAGAAAGGAAAAGGCTGGAAAATACACTAAGTATGTTGCACCGGCCAATGCACGGGCTTACGCACGGGCTTGGCAAGCCGGTGCAAGCACAAAAAGGGGTGCAAGGCCTCCCGCACGGTCTTGAGCACGGTGCCAAGACCGTGCAGGTGCAAACGGCCATGCGCACGGGCTCGTGCACGGGCTCAAGCCCGTGCAGGCTGAAAAGTGCTGCGCACGGGCTCCTGCACGGTCTTGCTCAAGACCGTGCGTTCGCCCGTGTGGATCTACTGAGCAGCAGACTCAGCAGATCGCGAAACTCACACGCGAAAACAATATATAAATTCATACATCTCCTAATTTACTCCATAAAATATCCTAATTCTCACATATAATCATATATATCATATAAGCTACACATAGGCACAAGAATCACGTAAAATGGTCGAGTAAATCTCCCTAAACACGAAAATCCTAATATATAAAAATCCTATACAAAAGCCACAAAAATCGCAAGAAAGAACGAACGGAATGAAATGGGGTAAAAGGATTACCGGTAGAGAATGTAGTGAGGATCGTTCGGGTTTTCACGGCTCGTCGATCGGGCGAGGAACGAGCTCGGTAGGGCGTCGGGAAGATCCTCTCCTTTCTTCTCCTTCTTTCTCCTTTCTTTCTTCTTTCTTTCTTCTTTCTTTCCTCTTCTTCAATGAGAGAATGAGAGAGATAGGTAGATATTTAAAAAAATATCTCGGGAGGATAAAATGGTCATTTAGGCTTTTAAGGGCATTTATGTAATTTAAGTAATTGAGGGCATTTAGAAGATAGGTTAAATCAATCTTTTCCACAAGATTAATTAATCCAATTGGATAGATCGAGAAATTAGGCAAGAAAGAATTCGCGTAATTATTAATAATATAATTAAAATATTCGGGTCGTTACAACCATTCTTCTAGAAGCCTCAATTTTTGATAAGGTTTGCCTCAATGGTTCTGTAGCTCCCCGAAATATTCAGCGTGAAAATGGTTCAGGTATTCCACACGGGCTACTGCACGGCGTGTCGCAAGCCCGTGTGAATGGCGTACGGCCTCCCCTCACGGGGTGTCTCAAGGCCGTGTGCATTGGGGTTTCATCCCACATCGAAAGATCACATTGAAAATGAAGGGTTTATAACCAAATTCACCAAGCATAATCACCATATGGTTGCAACCTCTTTTGGCATGTGGTTTAAGCCAAACTTTAGGGTTGTGCTCGGTGGTGATGGAGGTTATACCCGCGCGTCCAACGGGTGCCCAAGCAGGGGGGTTCTCCTCTCCGTGACCGGGGGGTCGCGACAGATGGTATCAGAGCCAACCGTCAGTGCGGACCCGCGCACCAGAGGGTCTCCGCCAATGGAAGTCGGCGTGCGTGGGGATATTTCCCGCTGGCGGGGAAGTGACAGGGCCTATGTCGTGGCGTAATGAGGACATTACGCTTTGAAGGAGGGGCGATTGTAGCGCCCCGAAATATTCAGCGTGAAAATGGTTCAGGTATTCCACACGGGCTGCTGCACGGCGTGTCGCAAACCCGTGTGAATGGCGCACGGCCTCCCCTCACGGGGTGTCTCAAGGCCGTGTGCATTGGGGTTTCATCCCACATCGAAAGATCACATTGAAAATGAAGGGTTTATAACCAAATTCACCAAGCATAATCACCATATGGTTGCAACCTGTAACGCCCCGCTATTTTATAGCGCTTCGGTACGTTAGCCGATTATTGCTCGTGTTTGCATTGTTTGCAATTATGCAATTATGTGACTTATATGATTTAGTATATGAATAATATGATGATTTCATAAGAATTTTCATATTTGAATTATTTTATACCATTCTTATATGTGAATTACTTCACACTATGTTTATATTGGAATTGTTGTATTTGAAATTTTATGAAAATTATGTCATTATATTTGAATAACATGATATTATATTTGATATATATGCATATATATATAAAAACATATGCAAATATATACATATAAATAACTACATAGTTGCATATTAATTTGGACTTTTCAAATAAATATCTTTATTTATTTAATTATCTCATTTATTCTCTACATTTCTACACTATTCTAAAACAAGCAACAACTCTCTCTTTCTCTCTTCTTCTTCATCTCTCGGCCACTCTCTCCTCTCTCCACCGCCACCTTCATCCTCTCAAATCACTAAGAAACTCAACCTTAAATTGCTACAAAAAGTGTGCTCTCTCATCCAAGGAACAAGCTTCTTCTTTCTATTTGTGCAAACAAGTGCTCTACATCTTTTATTCTCCAATTCTTTTCTTTAAGGTAAGGTTGTGATTCTTTCTAATCTTTAAGTTTCAATGTTTCATATGTTGATAAAGTGAAGAAGCATGCTAGAATGAATGATTGATGAGCTTGGTTTGGTTGTTGGTTGCATGTAGCATCACTTGTGATTTTTCTATTAAATTTGATCAATGTGCAATGTTGAGTTAATGATCTCATATGCTTAAATGGATTGGGAATTCATGTTAGTTCATGATATTAAGCAAATTGGTGAAGTTTTATGGAGTTTGGGGTTGAAAAATGGAAGTTTGGCAAAATATGTAGGGGCTGGATGAATAGTGATTTTTGAGCTTTTGATTCGTTTTTTTTTATTCTTTTGGCATCAAAAATCTTAAAATGTATTAACTAAGAGATGCCGAAAGTTTCGGATTAATCGGAGTTGATTTGCTATGCAAAGTATTAAACGAAGGGGGGTTTATGTAATGTTTGCTAAACCTTTGAATTATAGTTCCCAAGCTTTCATATGACTTGAATGTCTAATTTAGCTTAATATCATGTGTATTTGATTATGTTTAAATGTGTTTGTAGCGGGCGCCCCAAACGGGTAACGCACGCCCCGCACCGAGTCCCGACCCGGAACCGAAATGGGATCCGACCCGAACCGAAACCCGGCGAACGGCAAGCATTTACTCAATAACTAGGCGGGGGTTTCAAAACAACGGAAAGACAAAAGGACAGAAGTGCGGAAGCGAAATAAACGAAACATTAAAGCATAAATAATTACACAAGTATTAAAGCCCACCAAGGCTAACGAAATTCAATTAATTAAATAACAAACGGGTTCGATACAATATCCCGATAATTATAATAACGGGTTCAATATATACATAATCCCGAATACAACTTAAAGTAATAAATCCCTAATATCATAAAACATATAAATAAAAGCCATACGGGAAAGAGTTATACATGAGCAAAAATAATGTAACTCTACTACGCCTACGACGACGAAGATCCCGCCTAGTAACCTGAAACCAGTATAGGGGTAAAACAGAGGGGGTTAGTCAAACGACTAAGTGAGGAGGGAATAATAATGTATATTATAAATCAGAAATAAATCACCAATTTTAAACTTAAAAGAAATCAACATAAAAGAAAGGTTTTCGTAATCGGGAGGTGATTTAACATAAAACAAAACAAATCATATGACTCGGCGAGTCGAGCCCTTAACTCCAATTTCCAAACATAAAAACCGAAAACCACCCTTATGCCTCCAATGTAGACGGACCGCTAAATCCGAACTACTCATAACTGACGGGAATAACTCAGGTACTCAAAAGGGCTGCCACTCCGGCCTCAACCCGAGCTCCCAAATGGAGGAAACCATAGGATTTACGTCGTAGACCCGACGTCTACCGACTTCGTCCTATCGCTCTTACTCCGGGCCCAAACAAACATGCATACATATCATAACTCGCTTTTCAAATCATTTCGGGTTGGTCAAAAGACCGTTCGAGACATGTCATATGCGAGGCCGAAGGCCAAAGTTCGCCTTAGAAAACAAAAGGTTTTACAGGTCTCTTTCATAAACATTTCAAAGTCTATACGTAGTACTTTTCATATCAAATCATTTTCGATAAATCAAATGAACATAATAATCATAAATATCTATTAAGTATATATATATAAACGGTGTGAAAACAAAACATAAACGTGGCTTATATCGGGAGAGGCTTATTTATATATACGTAATAATACTGGAAACAGAAACGGAAAGCCTCACCTGTGGCTATACAAAATATGACAAAAGCAAGACCGGATGCGCTACTCCACGGGAGTATCGTCTGCAAAATACCAAGACACAACCAATTAAGACTAACAACGACGCACGGCTTATACAAAAGTATTAAAACACATAGGAGCACGTTATACAATTAAATCAATCACTTAAGTTCAAATTCTCAAACGAAAACAGAGTAATTCATGCATTTAAAAAATGTAAATCAAGTCCAAATGCAACGAAACTTTACGGACATGCTTAAATTATCATAAAGGAGTATGCATTTGAATTTCGGGAAAATCGGACGTCACATGCAAAAGTTAGAAAATTTGTCGAAAACTTAAAACGCACTATTCAGGGCACATGCAAAACTTAAATTTGTCGGAAAAGACGAGCCGAAGCGGGACCCGTAGGCTAAAATGTGCCCTGACTTACAGAAGGTCAGGGCACTGTTCGACCAGGCCACACGGCCTTGTGCACGGCCGTGTGCCGAGGCCGTGCACAATCAAGCAACACGCACGGCCTCCGTGTCCAATGCACCATACGCACGGTCTCTTGCACGGCCGTGCAAGAGGCCGTGTATCCCCACATGGCCTTGCGACACCCCGTGTGCAAAGCCCGTGTGCGTCCAGATTGAGCAGAAACTCGCAGACAGCAAAAACATACGCGATTTCAAACCAAAATTCAACATTTAATGGATAAATCATGCAAATCACTCCCTAAATCTCACATATAATCATCTACAACATATAATCTACATATAGAAACGATAAACACGAAAATCCATCCACGATTACTATCAAAATCGAATAAAACCTAAATTCTACAACTATTATCAAAAATAAGAAATACTAAGCATACAAGACATTAAACGAAAGAATCGTGAAAGGCTTACTCGTAGATGAGATCGCGAGGAGTTCGTAGACGTAAACGGCTCGAAAATCCGTCAGGAATTGAAGTCGGGACGATCGTTGGAATCTCCTTCTTCTTCCTTCTCTTTTTTCTTTCTTTTTCCTTTCTCTTCTTTCTTTCTTGCTGAGTGTTGCGTGAATGGAATTGAGAGGGAGGGATGAGACTTAGTCAATCTTGACTAGGGTTTAAACTCGAAGGGGCATTTTAGTAATTTCGCCAAATAAGTTCAAAAAATCACGTTGTCCAAATAACACATAATTACAGTCAAAATTCATATTATTAAACGCACATTGACAATTAAAAATTTAAATATAAAAATTCATTCATATACGAAATAATTCTAAAATTACATAATAAATATCAAATAAAATAATAACTTGCGCAAATATTCGATTCGGACGTACCATATTATAATTCGGATTTTAGGGGCGTTACAGTGTTTGAACAAGCTTAGTGCATTTATACATAATATGTTATTTTGAGCATAAAATGCATTTCATAGCCGTGCGTCTTATTTGGTTGGTTTGTCAAGTCGTGTCTTACCTCGAGGCCTGTGTATTACAGGTGGGACCTCGCGGAGCTGATTTTCGAGTCCTCTAGTTGTCTTTTTGCTAAGCCTACAGGTGAGGATGAAAAATGTTTTTAACTGGAGTATGAACAAATATTTGCGAAAACCCTATCCCCTTTTATATTTCAATTATATATTATCAATATTTGCAACAAAAGGGATTTGATATAAAATGATATATGTGTATCTTTTCTAAAATGGTTTTAAAATAGAGACAAGAGAACTATTTTATTTTTAAAAGTAACATTTGGTCTCGGGACTTGCTTGTATGCCTCAAGTTATAGGCAACGTGTTGAGAAACCCTAGACGGTTACATCCCTTGTCTCGAAAGACCCTTTCGGTCCATTAACATATTTTAAAAGCGAGATCATACACATTTAACCCCATTGAGGACGCTCTTGGGGGTATTTGGGCCCTGGATTATGTGAGAGGCGGATACCCGGAGACGTGCGTCTAGGGTTGAAGCCGGGCTCATAATCCGCCGATTATAAGCAAGTATTCTAGAACCTGACAAATAATCAAAGGGTATTGTTCATGGCTGGTTGGAGGTAGTCTAGCCTGAATAATACTTACACCGGCGCCATTAATCGGGTATGGCGAAATCTCGGGTTGCTCCTTGATAAGCCAAACGGTGTTATGGGATTTCATTTATGATTTGAAATGATTTACGGGAGTTATAAGGAGATGGCCCGTTCTCGCCGGGAATAAAAATGTTTTCTAAAATGTTTTACTTTAATATTTAATTCACAAAGCTTTGATGAATTATAAAGAGAAAGTATCGGCACTAGATTCGTTTCTCTATTAACCAAAGCGTGAATTAAATATGTTTTATGTTTTAATTATTATATATATATTCCCCTCCTCACTGAGTTCGTTTGACTCACATCCTCTTTTTGGTTCATGCTTCAGGTTAGCAGTTCGAGTGGTTGTTGGGTACTGGCAGCAGCAGTGTAGGCTTACAGGTCTCTGGAGTCAGTCTATGTAGATATTTTGTTACGTCTGAACTCTTATTTATTTTGGCATGTTAACTTGAAAATTAATACAAGTTGGGACATGATGATATTTGGATATTTGAACTTGATAAGATTAGTGGATATATATATATATGTTTGTTATCTGATTCCGTTGGTGACCTGTTATTGCTATTGTTGTTGTTGATGTTGGTATTGTTGTTGGGGAGTTGCTGTTGCCAGATTGTGGGAATCCCGTTGTCCGGGGCGGGTTTTCGAGTGATGGTATCGAACTATCGCTCGGGGGCTCGTTTCGGTCCGGGGGTTGTGATGTTGGGGACGTCACACAACCTCTTTTGGCATGTGGTTTAAGCCAAACTTTAGGGTTGTGCTCGGTGGTGATGGAGGTTATACCCGCGCGTCCAATGGGTGCCCAAGCAGGGGGGGTTCTCCTCTCCGTGCCCGGGGGGGTCGCGACAGGTTCGTTTGTCAAAACTATAATAGTCCTTGATATGAAGTATGGGCGTAACTTTTTTGCTGCTATAACCAGTGCTAGAGCCAACTTTTCAATTTTTGTGTACTTTTTTTCTGCTCCTTGAAGCATTTTACTGATATAATAAACGGGACGATATTTGGAGCCATCGACCCTAGTAAGCACAACACTTACTGCTTCCTCAAAAATGGCCAAGTATACGCACAGAGGTTCACCATCAATCGGTTTTGCAAGTAAGGGAGGGGAGGACATATACTCTTTCAAATTTTGAAAAGCATTTTTCCATTCTTGTGTCCATTCAAAGGTTTTCATCTTTCTTAAAACTTTGAAGAAGGGCAGTGCCTTATCAGCTGATCGGGAAATAAAGCGATTCAAGGCAGCTAATCGGCCAGTTAAAGTTTGTACTTCCCTCACTTTCTTTGGAGACTTCATGTCTATGATGGCTGCAATCTCCGACGGGTTTGCTTCAATGCCTCGTTCGTTCACTAAAAATCCCAGGAACTTGACGCTTCTGACTCCGAATGTGGACTTGAGTGGGGTTAACTTCATTCTGTATTTCCTCATTATAGCTAAAACTACTCCCAAATCCTCCATGTGCTTCCCATCTTCCGTGCTTTTTACCAACATATCATCTACATACACTTCCATGGTTTTGCCAATTTGGTCTTTAAACATTCAATTCACGAGTCTTTAGTATGTGGCTCCAGCATTTTTCAGAGCAAATGGTATTACCTTGTACCAATACACTCCAGATTCAACAATGAATGACGTATGTATGCGGTCTTCCTCTGCCATGAAGATCTGATGATACCCTTGATACGTATCCATGATACTCAACAAAGCGTTGCCTGCAGTTGAATCCACCAACCCATCAATCCGTGGAAGAGGGTATAAGTCTTTAGGGCATGCTTTGTTTAAATCTGTGAAATCCGTACACATTCTCCATTTTCCCATTGGTTTTGGTACTATCACCACGTTTGAGAGCCAATCTGTGTACTGCACTTCCACAATGTATCCTGCTTCCAACAGTTTGGATACCTCTTTCTCAATTATCTGGTTCCTATAGTTTCTGTGGTTCCTTTTCTTTTGCCTCAATGGTTTTGCAGCTGGGTCAACATTCAAGTGATGGACTATGTCTGTTGGATCTATACCCTCAAAGTCAGATGGAGACCAAGCAAATATGTCTGCATTTTCTTGCAAGAAGTGGATTAAGTTTACTACTAAATTTTCTGGTAACTGACTTCCAATTCTTGTCATTTTTTATGTGTCAGAGGCGTCGAGGGGAACACTTTTATACTCCACTGGTTCCATCCTTATTTCTGGTTTCTCGTGAATTTGGGCTACTGGTTTCGTGTGCCCGTCTGTTTGTCGCTGCAATTGGTATGTTTTATCTTTTTTCAGATTTCCGTGTTTGTCAGTGTTTGTGGATAACGCATAACACTCTCTTGCTATGATTTGATCACATGCGATCATTTCAACTCCATTTTTTGTAGGAAATTTGACCTTGAGATGGTAGGCTGAGGGAACCGCTTTAAAGAGGTTCAAGGCAGGTCTGCCCAGTATTGCATTGTATGCCAAAGGTATGTCCATTACCAAATACTTCACGTTGAGTGTTTTCTTGCAATCTCCTTTTCCCAGAGTTGTGCTTAACTCAATTGAGCCCAAGGCGTATACCTCGGAATCGCCAAAGCCGCGGAGCGGGGTGCTGATGGGTTTTATCAATGTTACATCTAATCCCATTTGCCTTAATACGCCCAGTCTAATTATATCGCAGGAACTTCCAGTATCTATCAGAATTCTCTTTAACATGGTTTTTCCTATCTTTATGGACACTACAATGGGGTCATTGTGAGGAATCATGACGCCCTCGAGGTTGCGATTGGAAAAAACTATTTGAACATCTGGGTCATTAACAATGAATACTTCTTGTTGGACAGAAGCTCTAGTTTGCTTACTTACTCGTACGTATTTGCGCCTTGCGTTGTTGGAGTCTCCATCGGTTGGGCCTTCGGTAATTGTGTTAATGACCATTTGAGGTTGCTCCTCTTCTTCCCTGGGAGGGGGAGGGGGCAAGGAAGTTGGCTGGCCTTGTCCTCTATTTTGGTTATGGTGTGGCTGTTGGCGTTGGTGTTGGTGGTGGTTCTGTGGCTCCCTTCTACGGTAGTTCTGATTCTGATGGTTGTTTTTTCTGAATCCTTTATAATCCCTCTGATCGCAGAGGTATTCGGCAAAGTACCTTTGGCGTGCCAGTCGCTCAACTTCATTTTTGAGGACTTTGCATTTTTCTGTGTCATGCCCCCGGCCCTTGTGGAAGTTACAAAATTTTCCAGTATGTCTCTTGTCCGGTCTAACTCTTGCTCCCTTGGGCCATTGAAATAATGTTTGGTCATGTAAACCCATTAGCACTTCCTGCCTGGGGACCCTCAGAGGGGTGTAGGTGTGGAAGGTTCGATATACCTTTGAACGATCTATATAGGGTTGTTCTAGCTCGCCCCGATACTTCCTCATTCGCTCAATGGGTCGTTCTATTGGTGCATTGGGATGACCCCCCTTGCCCTTTGACGATCCTTCTGCTTCCCATTCTTTCTCTTTTTCCATATTCATTTCTTCATCGTTGATGTATTTTTCAGCTAAAGCAGTGAGGGAATCTCTATCTAAAGGGGCGTTTCGTATGAGTGCGGAAGCAAAGCCTCATTTCTTCAATGCATGTATGAGTATGCCGACCGTCATGTCAATTGTCATTTCTGGAGTCTCCAAAAGGCTGTCGGAAAAGCGATCCATGAATTGTCTAAGCGTTTCATTCTTGCCTTGACGGATGTTAAGCAAATGTCTTATCAGCTTCTTGGATTTTTTCTTACTAGCAAAGTTATAAGTGAACTTTCTGCACAAGTGTTCATGAGAGGTGCATGTGGCAGGTGCGAATGAGCTAAACCATTCCTATGCTTTTCCCATTAACGTTGTGACAAATATTTGGGCGTTTATGGAGTCATCTAGCCCATACAGCCTCATGATGTTGTCAAATGCAGCTACATGTTCTCGACGGTCTGTGAGCCCCTCATATCGCGGCAGTTCTGGGATAATGAACCCAATAAGTAATGTGAACTCTGAGATTTCTTGGAGGAATGGTGAACCTGTTTTTAGTAAGTGTTGGTCCACGTCTTTTGGCTGCGTGAGTTGTTGCAGCTGAGCTGTAAGAAACTCCACCTGAGCTTTGAGCACTCTGGCCTCCTCTACCGCCCCTCCGTCTGTGACATTGACTGTGTTCTAGCCATCAATTTGCATAGGCTCCACACTGTTGAAGGCGAGGGTTCTTGGAGCCAAAGGAGATTTGGTAACTTCTGGAGTGTTGAAGAAGGTCACCCTTGGATTTGCTGAGCTTGACGGCTGTGTACTTTCCCCTTTTTCGCCTTATTGTGCCATCATTTGGGAGAGTATATGTTGGAGCATGGCCTGTACCTGACCCCGGTCACGGGACTCATCGGATCTGTAGGTAGGAGGGCCGATGCTGCCGGGTTTTAAATAATAACCACATCATCCGCTGTTTGCTTACCCTTGCTCGCCTCATCTCCAGTTCTTTCATCATTGAGTGTTCCGCCATTGCCATCTCTGTTTCGTCAAATCTCCTGTCTCGTCTGCCATTTTTTGGATGTTACAGTTAATGTTAGATGTCGAGAATACTTCAGGCCACCAGATCTGCGGTTTCAAGAAGAAACAACAGACGACGCCAATGAAATGGGGTCGGGTTTCCGCTAGGAATTATCCGATTAGGCTCGAAATCAACTTCAAGAAACCATGACCTTGGTGATCTGAGTATTTTTGTGTGTTTATTTATGAGTTGAGAGAGAGAACAGATCAGGTGCCGTGAGGATCAAGTTGTCGGCTGATCTTAGGACATAATGAATGCTCTTTTAGGTCAAAGATAGTCCTTAAATATTTAGATTAAAATAATGATCTTGGATCAAGTAAAATATTTTTTGGGCTTTTGTTGGGCCATCTTGTATTAAGGTATAGATGGGTTTTATTAATATATTAATAGTATATTTTATTATTAGGTCCATAACATTACCAATTGAATATTATATTTAAGTTAATTATAAATATTTTTAACCTTTCCTTCAATCATATATATTTTAGCAATTTAATGTAAAGTGCATAATAATTAGCCAAAACTTATTAAAATTTATATTTTGAATAAAATTTTCAATTTTAGTATTATATATGAAGTAGTTTTATAATTCTATAATTAAATAAAATTTCAATTAACTGCATATGTAGGTTACAAAAAAGTGTCGACGATGACACAAACTTGACAGCAGCCATTTCTTATGTCCCGTTCTTCTTCTTGAATCTCCGATGCTGGACTGGATCCACGACTAATTTGCAGATAAGGCTAGCTGTGCTCTCTGTAATTTCGCCAAATAAATTTCAGCTCCCATGTAATTAATTAATTATCCCAATCCCCTAAAGAAAAGAAGGTTAGTTGTAATTAGACTTAAATTTTCTTTTGATAATTTAGTGCTTAGAGTAACAAATTATATGTTTATTTATCGGATTTTTAAGCGTATCTCATTTAAAGGTTCTATGAAATTGACCTTAAAAGAATATTACCATAATAAAGGTTGAGAGTGTTCTGGAACACATTTAATTAACTTCAAATAATTCAGTTCAAACAAATCCATTTCAAATGAATCTAAGTTAGTAGCAAAAAGTCAAAACCAAACTATGCCTGCAAAAGAAAATTCAAAATAGTTGTCCCTAACTTGGTAACTCCTAATCCAGAGTTTGCATCACATCTCATTGTAATGTTTTATCTATTCCTAAGGTGATTCAGTTGTCATTGGAGTCAGATTTTCGAAGAGGGCTTACGACTTGAGACGCAATACCAGAAAAAAATCCTGGAGAAACAGAGGACGGTGCTTTGTTATCACCAATAGATACGAAATTGAAGATTATCGTTCCCCTTGTCCTGTTGTTCTATCGGATTTACTGCTGCAATAGCCTCTCCATTTCTCCTCTTTCACCGCCTGTCATCACGATTCGCTGGTGCCGTTGCGGGGTGCGGAACAGAGGAACAGAGGCCACCGTTCTAGTTTCATTGCAATATTATGGAACAGCCGAGGCAAACGACCAAGCCACGAAAACTCTTAAAACAATTCCTAAATTTACCTGAATTTATATTACCTGAAACTCTTTAATTACATAATAAATCATATATAAAGGAGTAAAAGGCATCCAGATCCTGTGTTAGTGAAAATGGCAAAAAAAACCTTGTGAAAAAAGAAATAACATAAATAACCCTATGTTTTTCAAAATAGTCTCACGGCCCCCTAGAACAACATTTTCGTATTTTGGGCTAGATTTTACCCAATTGCTCCTTATCACTAACTAATGCACTAACACCAATTAGCCATTATCAGACTTAACAACAACAAATTGAAAAATCTATGATGAACACAAACCCAGCAGCAATGTGGCTTGTTATTTCGATAGATCTTGATAGTTTGGTGTTTGTTGTTGATATTAGCCATATTTAGTGTTTTAATTTTTGAAAATCAACCAAAAAAAATCATCTACTGCCCCATCTCTCTTCCAACCAAATTTGGATTCAAGGCTCCAGCTTCAGCCAAATCAAAAGCTACAACATCTTCCTACACATCAAGGCAACCATCTGTTTCTCATTCTGACGAAGGATATAGGAAATTTAGGGTTTTAAATTAGGGGAGCAACAAAAGGGTATTTTGGATATTTCAGGAACATAAGTAGCAAAAATACCTATTTCAATTGCCACCAGGACGCGTGCAGTTAAAAAATCTGCTTCAGGGTTCACAGTGGCAGATTTGATAACTTTTTGGGTTTTTCTAGTAACTTTGTTTTCATGGGATTTTTCTTGTCATTTTGAGATAATACAGGGTAGCGCGGTGCAATTCTCCCTATAAAGAATGTTGGCTTTCAAAATAACATAAGTTCTTCCGAGGAGCTTCACACTATGAAAATCTGTTCATTGGGTGCAATTCTTGTTTGAGGAGAATGATTGGAGCTAAATTTAATTGAGTTCGAAACCATCTCGGGTGAGTGGAATGAAAAAAACAAATTTGAGTTGAAATAAAGTGAAAAAAAACCTGCTAGCTCCTTGAATATAATGCTAGTTTCATCACGATTAGGGGAAAAAGAAACCAGCATTGCGCCCAGTAAAAACAGAAAGGAAAAAATTACATTTTCTTACCGCGCCGATCCAAGACGCTGTTCCGTTGCCGCAATCACAGCTGATTTCTTACCGGAGCGGCTGCTATAGGTACGTAGTTCTTCCACCCCGAACCAGTGGAATGGAGGCTACCGTTCCCGTTCGGCGATGGCCGTGATTGCCTCGCGACGGCGAACCATGCCTGTCTTCATTTGAATGAATTCGAACTTTGAGGACATCATTTCCTAGGTCCCGTTGTTCTTCTTGAATTTTCAATGCTGAATCGGCAACTAGTTTGCTTTGATAGATCTCAATCAATTGAAGAGTTGGGATATCTCCAATTTCAGGTGGAATCTCTTTCAACGTGATACAGTATCTGATTGTAAGGTGCTCAAGGCAAGGAAAGTGAGTATTTTCTGCTTGCCAGTACTTGAGAGGATATAGCATGTCCATTAACAGGAATTTCAGCATGGGAAATTCCCCTTCGATGGTTTCCCACTCTTCTCCCAAAAACGCTTGATGTCGTAGTTTGAGTACTTGTAGTTTTGGCAACAAGCCCACAACCCTCATGTCTTTCCAAGGAAGTCTACAACCAAATAGAGACAACTTTTGGAGGTTTTGGGGGAAGGCAAAGCTCTCAGGAAAGCGTACAAAAGACCTTCTATGCATAGAAAATCTGATATCCAGTGTCTCAAGTTCTTGAAGACAGACAAGATTGTTGAGGCAAAACTTCTGCCAAGCTTTGTAAGGCTCATTATTGTAGATAACTTTTAGTTTCCTTAGGCTTGGGATCATTTCAACTATATCATTGGTGAATTTGAAATTTACTAATGTAGACAGTGTTTGCAGCACTCCTAGCAAAGGAACTCTATCAGTAATCCAACTTTCACCATAAGGAATGGGGGGAAATGTCATTTTCCGAATAATAACATGCCTTAGTTGTGGCATATTCCAAATTTCAACCGGTAATGATATTTCTCCATTGAGAATTAACGTGTGGAGGTTCTGAAGTTTGCGTATAGATGGAGGAATGTGTAATATGCTATGACGAACTGCGAGGTACCTTAAATATAACATTTCTTCAATCTCAACATGAGTAAAGAATCGAACACCCGTTTCGAATGCATCCAATACTCGCAAGAGTTTAAATTGGGACATGTACCATACAATATTATAGTACCAAAAATCACCAAAAGCAAGAATAGAACGAAGACGAAAGATAGGGGAAAGATGGCGGACGTATTCTTTTCTAGGATCTAGAAGTTGGAAGCCTGGATGAATATAAAGACGACGTGCATTCCTTATGGCTTCTACAGAAACAACATTTTTCTGTAAGAAAAGAAATTTTTCATGATGAGCTCTTTGTGAGCACAAGTCTCTCAAAAGATCATGAATGACACAACGTTTGAATTTGCCATTAGACTTCTTTTCAGTGACCAAAACAAGATTTCTGCTGACGAGATCCTGTAAATATTCCTCTGCCACTTCTTCTAAGCATTTAGATTCAATTGGTCTTATAAATCCCTCAGCAACCCATGACAGGATGAGTCTAAATACATTAATTTCATGATCTTCAGGAAAGCCTCCTAGATATAGAAAGCAAGGTTTGAGATAACAAGGCAAGTGGTTATAACTCAAAGATAATATCTCCAAAAAGTTGTCGTCATTTTCAATGACACTTGAATTTACACTTCTTGCAATCTCTTCCCAATAATGTCGTGCCTTTTCGACCTTCGATAGGAGTCCTGCAACCACAACAATGGCAAGTGGAAGTCCTCGACAGTTTTCTACAATCAACCTTCCAATATCCTCAAATTCAACTGGGCAAAACACCTTCCTAGAAAATAGACTCCAACTTTC
Organism: Verbena officinalis; assembly: GCA_958496215.1. NCBI lineage: Eukaryota > Viridiplantae > Streptophyta > Magnoliopsida > Lamiales > Verbenaceae > Verbena > Verbena officinalis. The sequence goes on from OY292385.1 coordinate 9,686,709, forward strand.
ATCCTTATTAAGAAACACTAGAGGATGAGTAAGGCTAGATTTGCCTGCATAAACAGCGACATCCGATAACCTAGTAGTTATTATTATCCGACTTCCATTTGAGTCATCCGGAAATATCCTATTTATATCATCCCAAACTTTTGTATTCCACATATCATCTAAGATAATCAAATACCTCCTTCCTTTCAAATGCTTGTATATATGTAATTCAAGTAATTCATTTGGAGAACTACTCAATTCATCATCAATGATTTTCAAGGAAGTTGCAATATCTAAAAGAACTTTTCGCAAATGATAATCTTGAGATATAGTGATCCAAGCACGACAATCAAAATGATAATCTACAAGTTTGTCATCAAAAACATTTCTCGCCAAAGTAGACTTACCAATCCCCCCCATCCCAACAATTGAAATGACCTCACGTCTGGATGATTGCCCACATAGTTGGTCTTTTATTGTTGTCAAGTGCTTCTCAAACCCCACCATGGTATTTATGCCACTCGGTGCTTCTACTTGAGATGCTCCTCCACCATTTTTTGTAGAAATATAAGATTCTACTTGCAAATCTTCTTCATGAGTTGTTGGGCTGTCTTTGATCCGCACGAGCTCTTCCACAATGGAATCAACTTCAGCGTTCACCTTCTCCAAGTCATCAATTTGTTTAGGAATCAGATCTGAAATTTGAGATTCAATAACATCTTGCGTTCGATAAGCTGCATCTCTGATTCGCCTTTCAAGACAATCAGCTGCTTCTTTATCTAATTTTGGTGAATGATCTCCAAGTAGTTCTTGCAAAAGTTTGAACTTTTCATAGAGGGATACATGGATTTGATTCTTTTCAAGAAGACAGTATAAATATGGATGTTCAAGATTGTTTATCTCCTTTAGTAATTCCAGAACTGAAACGAGAGCAGCATAATAAGCCATAACTTATATATCTTCAAAATATTGAAGATTGATGAATGGGTTCAAAGGATGTTTCACAGAGGAAAATGGAGCTGTTAATTGAGCAAAAATAGGCAGCTTACAGTACAAAAAACAGAGAATAGCATCACGATAAGGTTGCTAACTGAACTCCAATACAATGGCTTTTCAGTGGGGACTGGGAACCAGAATAAAGTTGCTTTAAAGTTATCTATATTCTTTTAGTGGCCTCCAAATCTTTATATAATTTTTTCTTTCTTTTTTTTTTTTTTTTGTAGAAAGGAGAAAAGAAAATAATAAAAATATTAGCCCCTTTTGAAATTTAGAAGTTGTTGGAGGTCCAGTTGCGGATTGTCTAGAGTACAATCCGATCCACATCATCGTGATCTGCCAAGGTTTTCTAAGAAAGAAATGACAATCTTCAATGATCGATCTGAGAGGTGCTAGATATATACATACACTCCTCGATAATATTTATATAATTTTGTCTATAGCAATAATTAATTAAATTTCTCCAATTCCGCTGTTAGTGTCCAAGCAATATATCGTTACTTTTAGATATTCATTATACATTTTAACTTGTAAAATATGTACAAATATCATGTTCGAACTCATCTATGATAAAAAATAAGTTGGTCGAAAATGGAATTAAGCAGTCCAATTAAAGGTTCGAATCAGAAATTTAGTAATATTTTTTATACTATTTAGAAAAAAAGTATTAATAAATAAATAGATTCTAGTTTATGTAATAGTATATATAATGGACATTATTTACTGAATGTTTTATTGATAAAAAAAAAAAAACAAACAGGGACAAAGGCTCCCAAACAACTAATCTTCTAAAGCAGAAACCTCATTAGAAGGATACTCCCAGACCATAACATCGTCACCAAGTAGTGTGTGCCCCTTTTTATCCAGCACATCTACAACTTTGTTCTTCTCGCTTTTAATATGACTAAATTTAATATCCTAAAGTATATAAAGAAATTTTCTACAATCGATAATAATTAGTTCCAAGGGATGATCATGAATATGCGCTTCATGCACTAACTTGAAAACAACCTCATAATCTACTTCAATCACTGGCACACATATTATCTATTGTTAATTAATCCTGGTTTTTTATTAAATTATCGGACTCTAGTTGAATTCGAATTTTATAGGAATTCGAATCGAACGCGGTTGTCCGATTATATAATCGGATTTGGATTTGAATTTTTAAAATCTACTCCGATGATCCTCGCCCTACTAACTCTATAACAGAAAATTCTGAAGATCAATAGAGGCCAACATTATCTAAAATGGCCCAACTCATGAATAGCCCATGAGAGGACAATTTTGGAGAACCTTTTATGAGACGCTTAAGCCCAATAACACAGAACTCGTTCTATGATCTTAAATCCAATAAGGCCCATATATATATTTTATATCTAAAATAAGTTGAATAATTTTTTGATGAAGTTCAGTTTATTTTCTTGAATATGGTATGAAGAGAGATTGAGCAATTTTTTCATTAATAGCAATTGACATATTTCACTAAAATCTGAAATACCACCCAAACCTGAAAATCTTATAAATACATCCTTCAACTTCAATTATAAAAATGTAAGCGAAACCTTACAAATACCCCAAAAAAACTTAAGAGGGAGTATTTATAAGGTTTGAAGGTTTCGATGATTTTTCAAATTTTAAGCAAATCTTAAAGGTTCTATCTAATTGACCTTAAAATTTATACTTTTAAAAGAATATTACAATAATACAGGTGGAGAGTGTTCTGGAACAGATTTAATTAACTTCGAACAAATCCATTTCAAATGAATATAAGTTAGTATCAAAAAGTCATAACCAAACTAAGTCTGCAAAAGAAAATTCAAAATAGTTGTCTCTAGCTCCTAATCCAGAGTTTGCATCTCATCTCATTGTAATGTTTTATCTCAGTTGTCATCGGAGTCCCATTTTTCATATCTATATCTATGCTATATATATAATCAGAAATCAGCATTATCAGAATCAGAAAAAGCTCTCTGCTCCAATGTAATTTGGTTATTTTTCATTACACTTCTGCCAATCAAACCTGGATTTCTTTCTTGCGAAAGATATAATAATCAGAACCAAATTTCTGTGAGCCACCCCAATTATATCAATCGCCTCCAATGCAATTTCTTTTGATCAATCCTGGAGAAACAGGGGACAGTGCTTTAATAAAGACATGCCTATCGAATTTTGAAATAAAAGAACTTAAAATACATACTAGCAAAGCAAATTAAGTTGCACTCACCATAAACGATTAAACTCTAATTTCAGAAATGGATACGAAATTTAAGAGTATCGTTCCCCATGTCCTGTTGTTCTTCTTGGATCTTCAATGCTGAATCCGCAGCTAATTTGCTATTTGACACCCGAATTAGTTGGAGAGTTGGAATATCTCCAATTGCAGAAGGGATCTCCTCTAATTCATCGCAATATTTGATATGAAGCTGCTCAAGGCGAGGGAAGTGGATATTTTCTGCTTGCCAATATTTGAGACTAGATAACCTCGTCATTAGCAGGTATTTCAGCATGGGGAATTCACCTTCTATAGGTTCCCACTCTTCTCCCACAAGTGCATCATCTCTTAGTTTGAGTACTTGTAGATTAGGCAACGAACCCACAACCGTCAGATCTTTCCAAGGAAGTTGGCATCCTCTAAGATACAAATTCTTGAGGTTCAGCGGAAATACAAAGCTCTCAGGTAAAGGTATTACATCATCCACATCTTCAAAAACATCTTCAAACATGATTTCTAATATCTCGAGTTGGCGCAGATGGACAAGATTATAGAGGCCAAACTTCTCCCAACAGTTTTCGTCGGGCTCACAAGTGCTGATAATAATTTTTAGTTTCTTAAGACTTGGAATCATTTGAATGGCATCATGGGTGAATGTGAAATTCTTGACTTTATACAATGATTGCAGCATTCCTAAGTGAGGAACTCCATCACTAATCCTTTCATCATAAGGAATCGGGGGCAATTCCATAGTATGACTTAAAACATGCCTTAGTTGTGGCATATTCCAAATTTCAGATGGTAATGATATATCTCCTTTGAGAACTAAGGTCTGAAGATTCTGAAGTTTGAATATAGATGGAGGAATGTGCAATATGCTAGGCTCAAATGCTAAGTACCTTAAGTGAAACATTTCTACAATCTCAACAGGAAAGAGGGCCACCTCCATATCTAATGTATCCAATATGTGCAAGAGTTTAAGTTCCGACAAATATGATTGAATATTATCCCAAAAAACTCCAAAAACAAGAACAGAACGAACACGACAGGTAGGGGAAAGATGGGGAATGTATTCTTGTTCAGGATCTGGAAGGTCGAAATCTTGATGAATATAGAGACGACGTGCATTCCTTATGAGTTCTACAAAATCAACATTTTTCTGTAAGAAAAGAAAACTTTCATGATAAGCTCTTTGTGAGCACAAGTCTCTCAAAAGATCATGAATAATGCAATATTTGAATTTGCCATCAGACCTCTTTTCGGTGACCAAAACAAGATTTCTACTGACGAGATCCTCCAAATACTCTTCTGCCACTTCTTCTAAGCTTTTTGATTCAATGGGTCTTATAAATCCTTCAGCAACCCATAACAAGATGAGTCTACATACATAAATTTTATGGTCTTCAGGAAAACCTCCTAGATATAGGAAGCATGGTTTCAAATGATGAGGCAAGTGGTTATAACTCAAATATAATATCTCTGAAAAGTGGTCGTCATTTTCAATGACACTTGAATTTACACTGCTTGCAATCTCTTCCCAACAATGACGTGTCTTTTCGACCTTCGATAGGAGCCCTGCAACCACAACAATGGCAAGTGGAAGTCCTTGACAATTTTCTGCAATCAACCTTCCAACATCCTCCAATTCAGCAGGGCAAAACACCTTCCTAGAAAATAGATTCCAACTTTCATCCTTATTAAGAAACTCTAGATGATGAGTAAGGCAAGATTTGCCTGCATAAACAACCACATCTGATAACCTAGTAGTTATTATTATCCGGCTTCCATTTGAGTCATCCGGAAATATCCTATTTATATCGTCCCAAACGTTTGTATTCCACATATCATCTAAGATAATCAGATACCTCCTTCCTTTCAAACGCTTGTATATATGCTCTTTAAGCACTTCATTCCTGGATCTACTCAATTCCTCATCAATGATGTCCAAGGAAGTTCTAATATCTAAAAGAACTTTTCGCAAACGATAATCTTCAGATATAGTGATCCAAGCACGACAATCAAAATGATAATCTACAAGTTTGTCATCAAAAACATTTCTCGCCAAAGTAGACTTACCAATCCCCCCCATCCCGACAATTGAAATGACCTCACGTCTGGATGATTGCCCACATAGTTGGTCTTTTATTGTTGTCAAGTGCTTCTCAAACCCCACCATGGTATTTATGCCACTCGGTGCTTCTACTTGAGATGCTCCTCCACCATTTTTTGTAGAAATATAAGATTCTACTTGCAAATCTTCTTCATGAGTTGTTGGGCTGTCTTTGATCCGCACGAGCTCTTCCACAATGGAATCAACTTCAGCGTTGACCTTCTCCAAGTCATCAATTTGTTTAGGAATCAGATCTGAAATTTGAGATTCAATAATATCTTGCGTTCGATAAGCTGCATCTCTGATTTGCCTTTCAAGACAATCAGTTGCTTCTTTATCTAATTTTGGTGAATGATCTCCAAGTAGTTCTTGCAAAAGTTTGAACTTTTCAAAGAGGGATACATGGATTTGATGCTTTTCAAGAAGATAGACTGAATATGGATGTTCAGGATTGTTTATCTCCATTAGTAATTCCAGAACTGAAACAAGAGCAGCATAATAAGCCATCACTGAAAAATATCTTCACAATATTGAAGATTGATGGATGGGTTCAACGGGATGTTTCACAGAAGAAAATGGAGCTGTTTTTTGAGCAATAATAGGCAGCTTACAGTACAAAAACAGAGAATAGCATCAAGACAAAATGATAAATTTGCTAACTCAACTCCAAATTCGATACTGATAAATTATTGAGGCTTTTCAGTGGGGAACAGAAATAAAGTTGCTTTAAAGCTATTTGTATTCTTTTCGTGGGCTTTTTATCAAAAAAAAAAAAAAAATATATGAATGGTTAACATCTAGTGACTCAAGAACAAAGTTGACCAAAAAGAGAAAAAAGAAGTCAAGAACAATCCATTAAATGACGGCCCAATCTAAAGACCCTTTGCCGTCTGGCCCAAATAAGTGAATCAATCCAAATCTCTTTAGCCCGTTAGGCCCAATAGAAACTTCTAAGCAAGCCGATTCCGATTATCCTTGGCCCACCACCTCTGTAACAGTAACTTCTGAAAAATAACATGTGACTTGCACATGCTTGAAAAAGGTTATTTTTGTCATTAACAGATTTATCATTAATTAAATTGGGTTAGGAGTTTGAGTCTCAAACAACTAATTATATTTTCATATCACTTTCTCAATATACAAATAATTTTTTAAATTCTTAGAAAGTAAATCAAAATAATTAACTAGAAATTAAGAAAATCGAAAATACTATCAAGGCAACCAAACCATGTTTTCTAAAATACTGAGCTCACTATATTCTATTAAATCTCAAAGGATCAGTAAATTTTCATTAAGTTAATCAGTTAAAAGTTAATAAAAGAGAGCTTATTAAGTGGGTATTTGCTTTGGTAATGGATATCCCTCTGACTTTAATAAGAGTTCTTGAAATTAAAAGAAAAAGACATATAAATGCATCATCTATTCTTTAGAGACTGGTCCACTATGTATATATGTGATCATTTTGAGCAGAAACATGAAAAGCATTTCCTGCAGTCAGGATTACGTACTTACTTTTCGCCAATTCTTGCCACAACAGCCGAAGCAATGACATAGACAACATTAATTGTGAACATGAGTCATCCTCGGAAAACATTGGAAAATGCTTAACCATATATATCACATAACCTTCTTTCAGCTTTGGACCATACTCTTGTGCGAATGATAACCTAGATACCTCCAAGAACTTGCGTACCTGGAAACACAAGTCAAGGTTATATTAATCCTTTTCCATTGCATGTAGGCTAACATGTAATACAAAAAAGTATCTGCTGCAAGTGATCAACTTCAGAAGGACGTGGATAATTCATGAGCAGCTACACTTGTCAAGATATATCATTGCAATTTAATAACCCACCGATACATTGTTCTCATTAACAGTCGTGATTGTGACTAGCAATCGGCTCTGATACAATTTATTATTCCCCGGGCTCTGATAAGTTGAGCAATTGAAGATTATTAGCTAAAATGGCCCGACTCATGGATAGCCAATAAGAGGCCAATTTGGAGAGCCTTTTATAACTGAGGTCCAAAGAGATGCGTAAGCCCAATCACGGAGAACCCGTTCCAAGATCTCAAGTCCAATAAGCCCCATATATATTTTATTACAAAATAAGTTGAATAATTTTTTGATAGAGTTCAGTTTACTTTCTTGAATTTGAATTATGTATATGAAGAGAATTTTGGGCAATTTCTTCATTAGAAGCAATTTAAATATTTCACTAAATGTTTAAAGGCACTCATCTATTTTTAATGAAACTTTAGGGATTAAATCCTGATTTTGGGCATGAAGCAGCTTTAAATCTTCTACCAGTTGTTCCATCATTTGAGGTGCCTATAATTCAGCGGATTAGTCATTATAGTTGATGGTATATCATATTTTGGGCCTAAGCCCAGTAAGAATTTAAGGACCCGATAACTCTTTTTTGGACTGAGGACTTAACATAAGTGGACTTAAGGAACCTAATTAATTATATTCGGCCCATAATTAACAATGAAGAATCCTAATCTGACTCTAATTCGAAGATAAGGTAATTTGAGATAATAAGGAATTCTAACCCTAATATGGTTCGGACTACGAATAAGTCTATATAAAGGGGTCAGGACCCCCATAATCAATCATCGAATAAACCCTAAGAGCTCTCGAAGAACTCCCCAATACTCTGTCGAAAGAGCCGTGTTCGGCCACTGCCGCGCCCCGTCCGAACAGCGCGGAGCCATCCGAGCATTACCGTAAATACTCAGAAAAACCCTAAAACTCCCCAAAAATGCCGTAATAATCCTGAATCCTATCCAATCCTTCAAACCAAACGCAAGATTTATTGACCCGTAAATCGACACGCATCAATTGGCGCCGTCTGCGGGAACGAAATCGAGATAATTCAAAAGCTATGGCCGGAGTCAATGGAAATCGAGGTGCTGAAGAAATCAATCAGGATAATGTCGACCCAATATATCTGGTCACGCTAGAAGCCAGGCGTCAACGGAGGATCATCGAAGAGATGCCGGAGGTGGATTTACCACCAGACGTCACAGTGGAACAGATAGCGCAAATACTAGATATGATAAACGAGAAAAATGCGAGACGAAACAAATCTCCCCTTACTGAACGACCGAACGGAGGAAGAAAGTTATTACGGAGAAGAAGACACACATTCACGAAAGCAGCGCCGGCAGGACGATCGACGAACACAGGAGACCTGGCAGAAACAGGACGCAGACCTACGAGGGCAAATACAAGACCTGGGAAAAGTCGTGGAAGACCTAAAAAAGAGCATGCAGAAACCAACCGTAGAGAGGAGATGAAGTCATTTTACCAAAGAAATTTTGGACGAAGAATTGTCGTCGAAGTAGTAGGCAAAAACAGGCAAATGGAGGGGCCAGACAACGCGAAAGAACAGATAAAGCGAGAGCCACCACACCCGAAGAGAAAGAGGGAGGAGAATTTCGTTTGCCCCTGGGCCTTATACGAGGAATATAACGAATTGTAGGATTCTAACGATGAGATATTGAAGAAAATGAGAAACAAAGAAGGCTTTAGGTGGCCGGTGACGCGAGCGGATAAACCAAGAAAGCCAAAGGGGCCAAATTTCTATGAGTTCCACAATGATTACGGACACAAAACAGAAAGATGCGGACACTTAAAGGATGAAATAGAGCGACTAGCGCGAGTAGGACTAATCAACGACCTGCTTACTCACCTACCACCCAGAAACTTAGGTCAGCTGCCGGACAGAGAAGAGAGACATAGGAGAGCCAGACAGAACGAGAACGAGGAAGACGGACATCCCTAACAGGTCATTAAGTTAATCAATATGATCATAGGCGGTCCTACAGACGGAGACTCACAAAGTGTTCGGAGAGCACACGCGCAAGCCTGCACGAAACCAGAAATCATGTCCATTGAATAAGCCACCGGCCCAGCCATCACATTTGGGCCGGAAGACATGATCGGAATACACTTTCCGCACAATGATGCCCTGGTAATAACGGCTTTAATCGCACATTATCGGATATCGCGTGTCTTCGTAGACGGAGGAAGCTCGGTAGACATAATATTCATGGAGGCATTCAAACAGATGGATTTAGGAACAGTTCACCTTGAGCCTGTCAACATGTCTTTGTACGGATTCGGAGGGAAAAATGTCGAGCCGATCGGACAAATTCAGTTAGCCTTAAGCTTGGGTAAAGGAAAGTACACGAAGACCAGGAACATAAAGTTCTTAATAGTGGACGCACCCTCATCTTACAACGCGATTTTGGGACCACCCGCAGTGGGCATATTCAAAGCTATCGCCTCCCCCTATCATTTAAAGCTCAAATATCCGGTGGGAAATGACATAGGAGAAGTGCGAGGAGACCAGACTTTGGCAATGAAGTGCTACGTAGAGGCCATCAGAAAAGAGGTAAAGAAAAATAAACCGATCGAGGAGAAAGGAGGAACACAGGGCAAGAAGAGAAAAGGAGATGAAGACGGAAAATGAGGAGAAGAAGAAGGATTAAACAAGAAGGGGTGAAGTGCCCGGGTGAATAGCATAAGTCGTTATTTCTTTAACTATTTTATTTTAAGTCAATAAGTTCCCCTTTAGAGGACAGTAGGAAGTAGGATAATACGATATTGAAGTCAACAGTCAGTTGCTCAAATCGTACTCAGTTGTTTCTTCGTTTCTAGTATGTAAAGGTTATTCATAATACTTAGCTTTAACATTTTTTTTTGTTTGATTACTTAATGGCTATATAAAATCTCATTTTATTACGAAAATCATGAACGTTGGTGACGGACATAATAGCTTCCTTTTAAGCTACGAAGAGTTGCCACGAGCAACGAAAAGCAAGTACAACTACGAAGAGCCTCCAAAAATGGCTACGACGAACAAAATACCCCAAGAAAAACTAATCTTATAAGTTACTCGACGTTAGGGCACACGCACACACGAATAAAAAATAACTTGTAAGAAAAAGAAGCAAATTCGAAGTATGACAAAACTCGGAAAACAAAATCATGAAGGAATGCGAACGATAAGGTTATAAACGCATATAGAAAGAAGAAATACGCGAAGGCAATACAAAATACCCGGAGATAATACAAGACACTCGGACGAACAAACAAAGCCAAGCGAGCAATAAATAGCTTTACCAAAAACAAGTAAGATGGATAAAAGACTAATACGAGCACAATCAAAAAGAAAAAACTAGAACGAATCATCGTTATAGGAAATTAAGGGCCGAATAAAACAGCATGAACAAAAAGCATGAAAACGAACAGAGGACAATTAGACAAGCTTGCAAGAAACAAGTAAAAACTTACGAATATAAGAAAAAACTATAATAAAATTATGAAGTCTAAGAGTATGAACAGAGTCAGAGTTTTGCGGAAAAGAAAAAAAAGCAAAAATTACAAAGATGCCTGAAAAGCGTCACTCTTTTTCATCAGAGCCTGGAGGAGGACGAGCAGGGATAGGAAAATCCGGATCAAGCAATTTTTGCCCAACGAAACGATCCAGTAATTTGTCAAGGCTGGCCCCGTTGACTTCTTCACCCTGGGAAAAGGCCTGTTGGACTTGATCCGCGCAAATCTGAAAGCCTTGAAAATAAAATCTCGCGGCCTCATGGATCAAAGACTGTTCAAACTCCGGAAGAAACTTAAGTTTGGACAGAGTCTCCCTTCTCGCAGCCTCCTCAGCTGTCTCTACGGCACGAGCTTGCTCCTCTTTCAGCACCTCTAATTGAGCCTCGCGAGCACGCAGATTCTTCTCTTGCTCTAGCGTTAGCTTCTCTTTTTCGGCCAAAGAAGCCCGTAGAGTTTGGAAGGTTGAAGCAGCTTCTGCCTGACGATCAGATAAACGTTGATGTTAGTTCGCAAGTTCCATATCCAGATCCAATAGTTGTAAGATACGAGAACTAAGAGCGAAACGCTGCATCAACAGATGAGAAAATTAAGCAAAGGTACATGAAAAACCAAAATAATACTGAGAAGGAAAACACGAAGACACGAATACCTGAGCCTCAAAATGGGCAAATATTCGACAAACTTGATGACGAGAAAGAGATTGAACATAAGCTTGAGTGGATCTAAAGACGCTGTCCTTGATCCAGCCCTCGTAAAAAGCTGGATCACTCGCAGTCTCAAACACCGACTAATTAGTATGAGTGTTAGAAGAAAGGGGGACAGATGAAGACCGGGACCTCTTCCGAGGAGAATCTGTCCCAGTAGCCGAGGGAACATCTGTAAGAAGAACTTTCTCGGAAGGAAGGAGAGACGACGTGGGAACAGGGATATCTGACGAAGAAGGAGTCTCCGTCTCCGTTCGCTGTTCGGAAATAACATTGGGAGCAGGAGGTTTCAGTTTATGCTGCTTCTTTGACTTAGCAGCCTTATCCTGAAAAGCCTGCTTCAGACGAGCCTTACGAAGCAACTCTGCAAACACCCGAACAGACAGAAAAAGGTAAGAAAATAACACACACGGACTCGTCTATAAGAAATGAAAACACTGTTAAAGAGAAAAATAATAAATACAAAATATACTGCCGAGGAAACAACGCCCCAAAGGAGAAGGAACGTCATGTATAGAAGAACTGAGGCCATACTCGAACATAGAGCCAACTTGATTCAGAAGAGATACGACTTCAAATCTTTCAAGGAAGAAGGATGCTCGGGAGGAGTAACTGAGGAAAATGGGATTGATAATCCCCAAGGAATCGGCCCGCGTAGGAAGAAGAAGGAACGGGACCAACGGACGTCGGAAAGTGACCCCATGTCAATAGGAGAATACGTACTCTCGTGAGGACGGAAAGAGAAAAAACTATTTCGAAAGCGATGAAGCCGATAAAACAATTTAAAAAGGGCAACAAAGGGATGAATACTTTCTTTAAAGCACAAGGCTTGAAAGCCGAGCAAATAACGGATCCCATTCGGTATTAATTGGTTCAGAGGAACTCCGAACAAATGAGAAGCCTGATAAATAAAAGGACTGATAGGAACACGAAGACCGGCCATAAAATGCTCTTTGGTAAAAGACATGTAGGAAGAGATAGGTTGTGTGTAGGAATCTGAGGGACTTGGAAGTAGACTATGATAATCCTCTGGGATATTGTAGGTTCGATAAAGAACTTGACGCAGGGGAAAAGTCAGTGCAGGATTCTCGTGACCTTCTTTGGAATAACGGGTAAACCAAGGACTTTCATCGTAAAATTGGACGGGAGATGGTATAGTGTCATTGATGAGTTGCTCAATGGATGAAGGAGAAAGTGAATCCGAATCAGAATTAGAATTGACCAAGGAAGCACGGGAAGAGGTAACAACGGGGGAGTATTGTTCAGAAGGAAGGGCGAAGCTAGAACCTATGCAGAAGAAAAGATAACTCACTTAACATACGAATAGACGAACAAAAAAAAAATGAAACAAGAGAAAGCCGGGAGAAGAAGTAAATTCAGATGGAACGTACCTTGATCCTGCTCGGAGGACGACACATTGTTGGGTTCCTGAGTCGAAGACATAGTTACTAAGTCAATTGGTTCGTACAGTGAAGCGAGAGAAAATTTTTGAAGATATTTCTGAGAGAGGAGGAAAGGTGGAAATGAAAAGGGTGGGAGTCTTTTTAAAGGAAGGAAGGCTTGTCAGAGAAGGATCGACGCAAATGGAGGCACGTGGCAGGTGACAGGGCGATAAAATAAGAAAATGCACCTAAAAGCTCGGAAAGCAGGAAAATAGGCGAACAAGAATGTGTTCGGAATTTTACGAATAGACCAACCATAAGGAAAGATCAGACGATTGTGTTCATTTTCGTATAAAAAATAAAAACTATGGTGGGAATAGTGATGGTATATCATATTTTGGGCCTAAGCCTAGCAAGAATTTAAGGACCCGATAACTCTTTTTTGGACTGAGGACTTAACATAAGTGGACTTAAGGAACCTAATTAATTATATTCGGCCCATAATTAACAATGAAGAATCCTAATCTGACTCTAATTCGAAGATAAGGTAATTTGAGATAATAAAGAATTCTAACCCTAATATGATTCGGACTACGAATAAGTCTATATAAAGGGTCAGGACCCCCTTAATCAATCATCGAATAAACCCTAAGAGCTCTCGAAGAACTCCCCAATACTCTGTCGAAAGAGCCGTATTCGGCCACCGCCGCGCCCCGTCCGAACAGCGCGGAGCCGTCCGAGCATCACCATAAATACTCAGAAAAAACCCTAAAACTCCCCAAAAATGCCGTAATAATCCCGAATCCTATCCAATCCTTCAAACCAAATGCAGGATTTATTGACGTGTAAATCGACACGCATCAATAGTACACTTAGAAAAAAAAAAAAAAAAAGAACTAAAAATGTATATGCAACGTTTATTCACTTGATGAAGGCGACTACTCCAATTTTAAGCCCCCTTTAGCTCTGTCCTTCTGATCTACAAGTAATTCCTGCAAATGCTCAACTTTATATAGAGTAACTTTAGAAGAACCTTTCATAATTAACTTTTCTTTAAAACAGATCATCAATCATCAATTCATCATCACTCCAATAAACCAGGTCCAGCAACAATTGCAATCTCCAATAATCGTAGAAAAATATATATGAGCAACCTTATACTATGTTATATGATGTAGCCAGTCACATACGTAGTACTCGTGATATCGTATTTAGTTGGATCTTGTGACATGAATTTAGAAATTTCATCCGATGCAAAGTGTCGACGATGACAAGAACTTGACAGCAGCCATTTCCTATGTCCCGATGTTCTTCTTGAATCTCCGATGCTGGATCCACGACTAATTTGCAGATAAGGCTAGCTGTGCTTTCTGTAATTTCGCAAAAGAAATTTCAGCTCTCATGTAATTAATTAATTTTCCCAATCCCCTGAAGAAAAGAAGCTTAGTGCTAATTAGACTTAATTTTCTTTTGATAATTTAGTGCTTAGACTAACAAATATGTTTATTTATGATATATATGTATATACATATAGCAAATGCAGAGAAATATTATAACGAAAAAACCCACAAGGTTTGGCCATTTTACAAAAAAACACCCTCAAACCTTGAACATTATAAAAACCACCCTGAGGCAACTGAGTGTCATCAATTTTTTGTTAGTTTGAGGGTGTTTTTTGTTATGATTTACCATACCTCAGGGTGTGTTTCATAATTTTTATTTTTAGGATGTTTTTTTTATAGACAGTGTAAATCTCAGGGTATTCATAATTGACCACTAATTAAAAGCATAAGAGGTTAAGTATCAGCCACCTAAAATTTCCAAGCCCAAGGATTACTGAGACGAGCTTGAAGGACATCATTTCCCATATCCCTTTGTTCTTCTTGAATTTTGAATGCTGAATTTGCAGCTAATGGGCTTCCATACAACTCAATCAATTGAAGAGTTAGAATATCTCCAATTTCAGAAGGAATCTCCTCTAATTCATCACAAGATATGATAAGAAGTTGCTCAAGGCAAGGGAAATGGGGATTTTCTGCTCGCCAGTACTTCAAATCTAGCCTCTCCAGTAGCAGGAATTTTAGCTTGGAGAATTCTCCTTCTATAGGTTCCCACTCTTCTCCCATAAATGCATTATCTCTTAGTTTGAGTACTTGTAGATTGGGCAACGAACCCACTGCCCTCATGTCTTTCCAAGGAAGTTTACAACCTCTTAGAGACAACTTTCTCAGATTCAATGGAAAGGCAAAGCTCTCAGGTAAAGGTGAACAATGCATATCAAACATACTGTACAGAGAAAATTCAATATCCAGTGTCTCAAGTTGATGCAGATATATGAGATTATTGAGGCAGAACTCGTGCCAATATCCCGGGGGATCAGAATTGTAGTCAACCTTCAATTTCTTCAGGTTTGGAATCATTTCAAGGGTATCAGTAGTGAATTTAAAATTTAGTACCCCAGAGAGAGTTTGTAGCTTTTCTAGGAGAGGAACTACACTAGTAATCATTTCACTATAAGGAATTGGAGGCAATGTAGCACCCTGAGTCATAACATGCCTTAGATGTGGCATCTTCCAAATTTCAGATGGTAACATTGTTACGCCCTCAACAATTAAAGTTTGAAGATTTTGAAGTTTGATTATGGATGAAGGAACGCTAGATAGGTTTCCCAAAAATGCGAGGTGCCTTAGATGTAGTAGGTCTACAATTTCAGCAGGAAAGTCGAAGAATCTTGTGTTTCGCGTATCCAATACCAATACTCTCAAGAGTTTGGAGTCGGATGCACCAGATGAAAATTGATCCCCAACATCAGTGAAAAAAAGAATAGAACGAACATGAGAGACATATTCTTTTACGTGATCTATGAGAAACGAGGAGTTTGGATGAATATAAAGACGACGTACATTCGTTATGGCTCTTTGGTGGAAAAAATCATCTCTATGTAGGAAATGAAGAAAATTCTCACATCGAGCTCTTTGTGAGCACAAGTCTCTCAAAAGATCATGCATCCTGCAAATTTTGAATTTTCCATTGGAGCTCTTCCTGGTAATCAAAACAAGATTTCTATTCACAAGATCCTCCAAGTACTCCTCCGCCACATCTTCGAAACTTTTATACTCGATCGGCTGTAGGAATCCTTCGGCAACCCATAACCTTATGACTCTGGAGACACGAATGTTATAATCTTCTGGAAACCCTCCAAGATATAAAAAGCACGGTTTCAGATGATGAGGTAAGTGAGTATAACTCAAAGATAGTATCCTTGACAAGTGCTCATCATTTTGATCTACAGCACCAGAACTTACGTTTCTTGCAATCTCTACCCAATCATGCTCTGTCTTGTCAACTTTTGAGAGAAGTCCTGCAACCAGAACAATTGCAAGAGGAAGTCCTCGGCAATTTTTTGCAATGAACCTTCCTATAGACTCCAATTCAGGGGGGACAAACACGTTGTCACAAAATAAATGCCAACTTTGATCCTCGTTAAGAAATTGCATCTGATGAATAAAACTGAAGTTGTTGGCATAAACAGCTATATCTAATAGCCTAGTGGTTAATATAACCCGACTTCCGTTACGATCATCTGGAAATACCTTTTTTATATCATCCCAAACTTTTGTATCCCATATATCATCCATTACGATGAGATACCTCATTCCTTTCAAGCATTTGCGTATGCGTTCTTCTAATCCCCCCTCCTCAACTCCATGTAATTCATTCTTTATTTTCAATGATTCTGCAATATCTAGAAGAACTTTTTGCATATGATAATCTTGCGTTACAGTGAGCCAAGCACGACAATCAAAATGATAATCTATAAGTTCATCATCAAAAATATGTCTAGCCCAAGTAGTCTTACCGATTCCTCCCATCCCGACAATTGAAATGACCTCAAGTTTTGATGATTCTCCACAGAGCTGGCCTTTTATTGTTGTTAATTGTTCATCAAATCCCACCATCATAATTCTAGCACTTTGTGCTTGTGCTTTTGATGCTTCTCCCCTATTAGAAATATAAGAATTTTTCTGCAAATTCTCTTCATTATCTCTGTTCCTTGCATTGATCCTCATCATCTCTTTTATAATGGAATCAACTTCTTCCTTCACCTTCTCTAATTCTTCAAACTGTGGAGGCTTCATCTTCCGGAAAGCAGAAATGAAGTGCCGGAAAACTCTTTTGACTCGACGACGACTAATCTTCTCTTCTGAATGAGTATTCTCTAACTCATGAAGAATCTGATCGGACATATGAGATTCAATGATATCTTGTGTGTGATAAGCTGCATCTCTGATTCGCCTTTCCACACGTTCGCCTGAATCTTCATCTTCTGGTGAATAGTGTTGCAGAAGTGCCTGCAAATGGCTCAACTTTTCATAGACAGACAGGATTTGCTTTTTCTTAAGAATAATATTTCGATATTTATCACGATGGATTATCTCTTCAAGTAACTGCACAAGTGAGACAACAGCAGCATAATAAGCCATATCTGATCTCCTTAAAAGCACACAAGAACACAGAGAGGGAAATTAGAACAAAGACAAGATTAATTTAGCCTTAATGAATAATGATAGAAACTGTGTCTTAAAAATTAGAAAGTGCTGTTCTTGTTTTACTGAATTAATTTCAACTGATTATGTGATTTCAGCACTATCCTGTTGTAATACAAAATAATAGTCTCAACAACTGGTTCAGTTAATTAATTAGGAATTTTGGATTACAGGGTGGCTAAGTGTAAGCATTTTCTTTTTCTTGTAAAAAATAATACGCAACTAGATGGTTTAGGCTGCCTATAAGGACTTTTTTCTTTCTTATGTAGTCAACATGCAATAGTATAAGGAAAACTATCTCCTTTAGGTTTGAATATGATTCGAATTTGAACGATCTCCACCAATTAAAATATTCGATGGATCACTTCCCATTATAAATTTCTATGATAAAAAGTAAGTTGGTCGAATGTGGAATTAAGCCGTCCAATTAAAGGTTCGAATCAGAAATTTAGTAATATATTTTATTACTTAACTATTTTATTTTAGGAAAAAACGTATTAATAAATAAATAGATCTAGTTTATGTAATTTGTTATCCCCTGACCCGCAAAGCTGTTAGACGCTGGAATTGTTTCCTAGCCCACCAAATATACCCTGAAATTGGACTACAAACCATTTGCATAAAAAGAAATTTTCAACAAATACACTTGAATCCTTGGCCAAACTTATAAATCAAAACATATTTTTCTTGCGCTGTTAAAGGGTCCATTTGATGATAGGGTCTTCATATTTAAGATTTTGATATGTGTTTTATGATTTAAGTCTGATTTTTTATTAAATTTTCAGACTCTAATTGAATTCGAATTTTGTAGGGTTCCGAATCGAATCCGGTTGTCGGATTATATAATCCGATTTTAGATGATGAATTTTTAAAATATACTCCGGTGACCTCTCGGCCTACTAGCTCTCTACAACAGAAAATTCTGAGCAAGCCCAATAGAGGTTAACCTGAAGATCATTAACTAATATGGCCCAACTCATGGAAAGCCCATGAGAGGCCAATTTGGAGAACCTTTTATTTCAGAGGCCCAAAGAGATGCTTAAGCCCAATCACACAGAACTCGTTTCCAGGATCTTAAGTCCAATAAGGCCCATATATATTTTATATCAAAATAAGTTGAATAATTTTTTGATAACGTTCAGTTTATTTTAATTTCTTTCAAGTGCGATACTTAATAGGTAACCAAATAGGTAACCACATCACGCTTTATTAGAGCCAAAAATGTTGAAGGCATCAGACATTGATTGCTTGAATATGTATGTCAGTATGTGAAGAGAAATTTGAGCAATTTTTCATTAGTAGCAATTTACATATTTCACTAACACCGTAAAGAACTCATCAATTCTTAAACCAAACCTTAGGGTTAAATCTTGGTTTTGAGTATGGAGTATCTTTAAATCTCCTGACCCGTTATCCCATCCTTTCAGATGCCTACAATTTAGCGAACTAGTCACTCAAAACTAATTACGAAGAACATAATTATGAAAAAAAACTCCAAAGGTTTGGCCGTTATACAAAAGAACACCCTCTAACCTTTAATATTATAAAAACCACCCTTAGTCAACGATTATCAATGATTTTTCGTTAGTTTGAGGGAGTTTTTAGTTATAATTTGCCATACCTTTGAGTATAAAGAACACCCTCAAACCTTGAATATTATAAAAACCACCCTTAGTCAACGATTATCAATGATTTTTCGTTAGTTTGAGGGAGTTTTTAGTTATAATTTGCCATACCTCAGGGTATTTTCGTAATTTTTAAGTTTGAAAGGTGTTTTTTGTAAACGACTTAAACGTCAGGGTATTATTCGTAATTGACCACTAATTAAAAGCATAAGAGGTTAAGTAGCAGCCACCTGAAATTTCTGAGAATTACTGATACGAGCTTGAAGGACATCATTTCCCACATCCCTTTGTTCTTCTTGAATTTTGAATGCTGAATTTGCAGCTAATGAGCTTCCATACAACTCAATCAATTGAAGAGTTAGAATATCTCCTATTTCAGAAGGGATCTCCTCTAATTCATCACAAGATATGATATGAAGTTGCTCAAGGTGAGGAAAATGGGTATTATCTGCTCGCCAGTACTTCAAATTCAGCCTCTCCAGTAGCAGGAATTTTAGCCTAGAGAATTCTCCGTCTATAGGTTCCCACTCTTTTCCCACAAATGCATTATCTCTTAGTTTGAGTACTTGTAGATTGGGCAACGAACCCACTGCCGTCATGTCTTTCCAAGGAAGTTTACAACCTCTTAGAGACAACTTTCTCAGATTCAATGGAAAGGCAAAGCTCTCAGGTAAAGGTGAACATTGCATATCGAACATGCTGTACAGAGAATATTTAATATCCAGTTTCTCAAGTTGATGCGAATGTATGAGATTATTGAGGCAAAACTTGTGCCAGTATTCCGGGGGATCAGAAGTACTGTATCCAAGCTTCAATTTCTTCAGGTTTGGAATCATTTCAAGGGTAGCAGTAGTGAATTTAAAATTTAGTACCCGAGAGAGTGTTTGTAGCGTTTTTAGGAGAGGAACTCCACTAGTAATCATTTCACTATAAGGAATTGGAGGCAATGTTGTACCCTGAGTCATAACATGTCTTAGATGTGGCATCTTCCAAATTTCAGATGGTAACATTGTATGGCCCTGAACAATTAAGGTTTGAAGATTTTGAAGTTTGCATATGGATGGAGGAACGCTGGATATGCTGCCCAAAAATGCTAGGTGCCTTAGATGTAGCAGGTCAACAATTTCAGCAGGAAATTCGAAGAATGATCTTGTGTTTCGCGTATCCAATACCAATACTCTCAAGAGTTTAGAGTTGGATGCACCAGATGAAAATTGATCCCCAACATCGGTGAAAAAAAGAATAGAACGAACACGAGAGACATATTCTTTTACGTGATCTATGAGAAACGAGGAGTTTGGATGAATATAAAGACGACGTACATTCGTTATGGCTCTTTGGTGGAAAAAATCATCCCTATGTAGGAAATGAAGAAAATTCTCACTTCGAGCTCTTTGTGAACACAAGTCTCTCAAAAGATCATGCATCCTGCAAAGTTTGAAGTTTCCATTGGAGCTCTTCCTGGTAATCAAAACAAGATTTCTATTCACAAGATCCTCCAAGTACTCCTCCGCCACATCTTCTAAACTTTTATACTCGATCGGCTGTAGGAATCCCTCGGCAACCCATAACCTTATGACTCTGGAGATGCGAATGTTATAATCTTCTGGAAACCCTCCAAGATATAAAAAGCAAGGTTTCAGATGATGAGGTAAGTGAGTATAACTCAAAGATAGTATCCTTGACAAGTGCTCATCATTTTGATCTACAGCACCAGAACTTACATTTCTTGCAATCTCTACCCAATCATGCTCTGTCTTGTCAACTTTTGAGAGAAGTCCTGCAACCACAACAATTGCAAGAGGAAGTCCTCGGCAATTTTTTGCAATGAACCTTCCTATAGACTCCAATTCAGGGGGGACAAACACGTTGTCACAAAATAAATGCCAACTTTGATCCTCGTTAAGAAATTGCATCTGATGAATAAAGCTGAAGTTGTTGGCATAAACAGCTACATCTAATAGCCTAGTGGTTAATATAACCCGACTTCCGTTACGATCATCTGGAAATACCTTTTTTATATCATCCCAAACTTTTGTATCCCATATATCATCCATTACGATGAGATACCTCATTCCTTTCAAGCATTTGCGTATGCGTTCTTCTAATCCCCCCTCCTCAACTCCATGTAATTTATTCTTTATTTTCAATGATTCTGCAATATCTAGAAGAACTTTTTGCATATTATAATCTTGCGATACAGTGAGCCAAGCACGACAATCAAAATGATAATCTACAAGTTCATCATCAAAAATATGTCTAGCCCAAGTAGTCTTACCGATTCCTCCCATCCCGACAATTGAAATGACCTCAAGTTTTGATGATTCTCCACAGAGCTGGCCTTTTATTGTTGTTAATTGTTCATCAAATCCCACCATCATAATTCTAGCACTTTGTGCTTGTGCTTTTGATGCTTCTCCCCTATTAGAAATATAAGAATTTTTCTGCAAATTCTCTTCATTATCTCTGTTCCTTGCATTGATCCTGACCATCTCTTTTATAATGGAATCAACTTCTTCCTTCACCTTCTCTAATTCTTCAAACTGTGGAGGCTTCGTCTTCCGGAAAGCAGAAATCAAGTGCCGGAAAAGTCTTTTAACTCGACGACTAATTTTCTCTTCTGAATGAGTATTCTCTAACTCATGAAGAATCTGATCGGACATATGAGATTCAATGATATCTTGTGTGTGATAAGCTGCATCTCTGATTCGCCTTTCCACACGTTCGCCTGAATCTTCATCTTCTGGTGAATAGTGTTGCAGAAGTGCCTGCAAATGGCTCAACTTTTCATAGACAGACAGGATTTGCTTTTTCTTAAGAATAATATTTAGATATTGATCACGATGGATTATCTCCTCGAGTAACTGCACAAGTGAAACAACAGAAGCATAATAAGCCATATCTGATCTCCTTAAAAGCACACAAACACATTACACACAGACAGGGAAATTTGTAAAAGAGGCTAGATTAATGTAGCCTTAATGTCAGAAACTGTCTTAAAGATTAGAAACTGTTCTTGTTTTACTGAATTAATTTCAACTGGTTAAGTGATTTCAGCACCATCATGTTGTAATACAAAATAAAAGTCAACAACTGCTTCAGTTAATTAATTAGGATTACAGGGTGGCAAAGTGTAAGCATTTTCGTTTTCTTGTGAAAAATAATAGCCAACTAGTTGTATTCAAGCTGCCCAGTAAGGACTATTTCTTTCTTTTTTAGTCAACTTGCAATAGTACAAGGAAAAATTACTAAAAACCCCCTGAGGTTACTTAAAAAATCAAAAACACCACCGCAACCTTAAAACCTTACAAATACCCCCTTGAAAATGCAAAAAAATCTTGAAACCTTACAAATATCCTCTGAAAAACCTTATATTTGCCCCCTGTAAATGTAAGATCTTCAAGGTATTAGTGTGTTTTTCATAAATGCCGTAAATCTGAGGGGCGTCTGGGTAATTCGACCATAGTATAATATAGATTAACCAGAACATGTCATTAGTTTGATCTGCAATAAGAAATTTTCAACAAATAAGCAAACAGAGATAATAAATAAAAGGGATAATTACACTTACACCCCCTCGACTTAGGGGTAAATACAGCTAGACCCCTTGTACTATTGAAAATTACAGAGACACCCCCTCAACTATGGCTCTATCAACACTTTGGTCCTGTTGTTAGTCATTTTCTTATTTTCATGTAGATTCTAATGTTCTATTAACCTGACAATAACTTACTCACTTCGCTCATTTCATGTATAGCAAACACTATAACAAAAATGTTATGGATAATTTAGTCATTTCACACCTTTTCGTTAAGTTTTTAAGGTTTTCGTTAGGGTTAGAGGATCTATCTGTAATTTCCAATAGTGCAAGGGATCTAACTGTATTTACCCCTAAGTCGAGGGGGTGTAAGTGTAATTATCCCTAAATAAAACAGACCTTCGCTACATAAAGCAACGGAATAAACTTCTTCCTTCACCTTTAACTTGATTGCAATCTCAGTCCGATTTTAACTGAATGTCGAGTTTACCCATTTTTAGTAGCATGTGACCAACTCTAGCTACTTTATCATATTCCTGCCAAAATCGGATAAAGATTGCAAATGTTTAATTCAATACAGACTTAATCAAAATCACAACTGGACATAATCGTGCAATCCTACCAGACCAAAAATTTGCAATTTTGCTTATAAAATCTATGTTTTTTTCACAATTTTAACTCATACTTTAGCTTCTTCAAAAACAATAAAGTTTGCAAATACCCTAAAAACCTTAAGGAAAGACGGGAAATAAAAATAGGCAAATTACTATGATACCCCTGTAGTTCTCAAATGTTATTCCCATCATATTTTTACAAATGTTACTACCCTTGTGCTTTTCTAGTAAAAGTAATTTAGCATCTTATAATTTCTTAGAAATCGTATCTATTAACTCTAAGATCACTGGCTTTTGCAATTTCAATGAAACCATATTTATATAAGTATAGTTAGTATAAATTAAAAATTAAATATACTAGAAAACTTGAATTAATTTACCGAAAATTAAATATTTATATTTTATCTTCTTAATATATTGATGTTTGTTTAATAGTATTTCTTCATATTCATTTCTGAAATTTATAGATTAGAGCTTTGGGAAAAATTTTCTTTAAAATTTTAACATCTCCAATGAAAGAAAAAAAAAATAGAAACAAAATATATATATAGAGAGAAAAGCACCTTGAGGCCTGAGGTAAGCTTTCTAATTTTGGATCCTTTCTTTCAGGACAACCTCTTCCCAACAAAAAAAACTATTTTCCTCCACAAAACTTAAATCTGATTTCCTCACTTTCCATACTTTCTTTTTTCCCCTGAAATTTTTTTCTAACAGATTTGCTTCATGCAGAAATCATACCTGTTTTCATGTCCGAATCTGTACTTGCCATCCCATATTTGTGTTTCGGACACATATTTGCATAAATTCAAATCAACAAGTGGATTTAATCGTCAATAGATCAAACTGCACCATGCAAGAAGGAAATCTCACTCCCCGAGGTAAAAATGCCATCTCCCTGTTTGTGGAATTGTCCCAATGAGGAATACCTTCCTTTACTAGTATTCTCATTTCTCCTAATGCAATTACCTTCAAAGAAACATTCATTAATCCCCATTTTTGCTTCATCAACCTTCTTCCTTGACATTCAAATTCATCAAGATCCACATTTCTATTACATTAGAAGAGGATCAAAAGGGATCAACATTAGCGAAATCTCAAATGTTGTCCACTTCTCAAGCACAAATTGCTCAAAAACTAAGCAAGGATCCCGTTACCCAAAAAACGCCACAGACAACTGTAACGTGCGTGTATCAGACACATGTGGCGGGCTTCTACCGAAACATCACCATATTATGGAGCAAGAATCTCATGAACTACTCCTTAAGCATATCGATCGATAGCACGGAGGAGGAAATCGTCCACACGTGCAAAATCGACCTAAAACCTTGGCATTTTTGGGCCAAGAAAGGCTACAAAACGTTTGAGGTCGATGGAAACCAAATGGAGGTCTATTGGGACTTAAGATCCGCAAAATTCTCAGGTAGCCCCGAACCGTGCTCGGATTTCTATGTCGCCGTAGTTTCCGAGGAGGAAGTTGTCTTATTATTAGGTGACTACAACAAAAAGGCCTATAAGAGAACCAAAGCTCGGCCCGCGTTGGTGGAAGCCATGTTGTTTTACAAGAAAGAAAATGTTTTCGGGAAGAAATCATTTTCCACTAGGGCAAAATTCGATCAGAGGAAACGTGAGCACGATATTGTTGTGGAGAGCTCGACAACGGGCCCCAGGGACCCTGAAATGTGGATTAGCATAGACGGGATTGTTTTGATACACATTAAGAATTTGCAATGGAAATTTAGGGGAAATCAAACGGTTCTTGTTAATAAACAACCCGTTCAAGTCTTTTGGGACGTGCATGCATGGTTGTTTTGTGCTCCCGGGTCTAATCATGGTTTGTTTATATTCAAATCGGGTGATGCTGAAGGCGATAGTGATGAGGAGGAAAATAACAGTCATGATGATAGTGAATGTAGTGGAAATAGCAGGTATTATTCGACACAAAGCTACACGAAAGGGTCACAGTTCTGTCTTTTTCTTTATGCATGGAAGATCGAGTAAAAGAGTGAAAAGATAAGAACTTTTCTCGAAGAATTACACAAGATGGGGTTTTCTGAGATTTGTATATAGGTAAATTTGTCGGGAATGAAGCCCGTTTTCTGTTGTTGTATCGTCATCTCATGGTAATTGCTGATGAAAAAAAAAATGATGCTTAAAGGTGTCAATCTCAAAGTTGGACTCTGATGAGTAATATGTAGTATCAGTAGAACAGAGAACAAACACCCTATCCCAGCAAACATGTTGTACATGTATTTGATTTTTCATTTTGTGGAACAAGATCAAGTTCTGACGTTGACTTCTTTTTTAATCTGCTTTTCTTGATTTCTTTTGCATATTTTGATTTGGGAGTGGTTGTTATACTTTTTTACAAGACATGGCTAAGTCTCCTAGTCTTTAGGAGATGGAGCAGAAGTTGTAGTATTAATGAAAAAATGTTATGTGATATAGGCGTACGTAACTTCTGCTTAATCTTCCCTATGTGCAGGGCCTTTAATATTTCTGTACAGTCGCTACATCCAGTGCAAGGTACGTGTGCCCACATGAACATGGAAATTCCCAAAATGCCAAAAGAAAAATAAAACATGTAATTTTCATTAATTAATGTTTTAATGAGTGCCAAGCCTTGGGGATTGATTCAAGGAGACAAGACAATGACAATTGACAACTCATACAATAATATTAATTAAGAGAATAATTGTTGCCTCGTTTTTATTGAACAATCTTAGTTTAGATAACTTGGTATTAAGATCTCCAATAAAAGTAAGTTTATAAATACAAAGAACTGTAATTTAAATTTTAAATAACTCAAGTTACAATTTGATCGACTAGGTTTCATTTATATTAGCTATTATGAGAGTACGATTATACTCATGACGACTTCATTATAAATTTATAATGATCTTCAACTCTTAATTGGCCCATCAAAGAAGTACATTTCCAGAAGCTAAAAGATCATCTAATGACGAAGAACAAGAATACAAAGAGTCAAACTACTTATTAACTATTTATCCCAAAAATACATTTCATTCCCTGAATGAGAAAATTACAAAGTTTAACCATACGAACTATACTTGATCAAACATTAATTCAAGAACATTCACCTTCCAAGAGATTAACTTGTTAGTAGTAGAAATTGTTGACAAATGGTGCAAAAACAAGATTCCTACTACAAGGGCCGTTGATCATATTCTCCTTTCCTAAGTCTTCTAATGCCTTAACTTGTGATTTTAGGAACCTGAGGTAATTTGCAGCCTCCTCAAGCATTGAAGCAGTGTCCATCTTGTTCCCACCAGGAACCAGCCTCTGCAAAACCCTGATTTTCTCACTAACTCTCTCTCTCCTCACCCTGGCTGCCGCCGTCTGGGGGTCGTTCGATATTTTCACATTTTTCCTTTTCGGCCTCTCCACGATTTCCGTGCCTAAATTCACAGGCCTAAAGATGGACGAAAAGTAAATCATCTCTTTCAGATGAGCAATCGCCTCTGAGTCCGGCTCGTCAGACCGATGCTGGAAACTGAGCGTGGATGATGTCACCGGCCCTTTATCCAATACAGGGCTTTTGAGAAATTCGAGCTGAATTGATTTAGTATGTTGACTTTCTGTTCTCCTTTTCTTGGTGGCATCATTTCCAGGCAAGTGATGAGGGTCTGGATATCTTTTGCTGCCTGAGCAAAACATGGAAATCTCATCATGATCTTCGATGGAAGTTGTAGTATCCGTTAGGCTGTTGGAAGAGCCCGTGCTTGCTGATAATTTAGTATTTGTTCCATTAATGGCTGCTTGATCCCATTGAGAAGTGATGAATTCGGTTTCCTGGATCTGCTGATTGCTCCAACCAAGACTATCCATTGGATTGTTTTATCCTGCTGCAGGGAAAAAGCAAGAACAGCAAAACAATCGGTTTAAAGGATGGTTTTCAACAATAAGCTAGAGAATTCAAGATAACTAAGAATATACATATACCTGGCTCAAGAAGTAAATGTGCAACAATATTGAGGGGGAAAGTTGAGTGTTTATGGAATATTTGTAGGAAGTCATGCTTATATAGAGAAGGTGAGGAAGTTTCTGATATGGATACAGGTAAAATTCCGTAAATGCCCCTGGCTTCTAATGTTTGGATTCTAGCTGATCTTGAGTCTGATCAGATGTGGATATACTCTCCACTAAAAAACATAATAATATTGTTACTTGTTAAGTTGTTAATTAGTCATATATTTCAGCTGTGTGCATGTATAGTATACTAGCTAGTTTGTATCCACTACTTTCTTGATTTAAGATTAGATTACTGATGTAATTTCATCTGAGATTCAAGATTATTGATGTACACTGTAATTTAATTTTGAGAAGTCTCTTGATTTAGATATGGATATTCAAGATTATTGATTGATGTAATCGATTTGAAATGAAAGGAATTACAAAATCCTTCATTCATGTTATATTAGATAAATTCCATGAGATAGAGTTGTTTTAAACTGTGTTTCTGCGGTTTTAAATTACATTAATTCTTAAAATCTAGAATCCAACGAGCTTCTATTTGAATTATGAAGCCTTATTGGTGTTCGTATAATTAAACTGAACTAGTTAATAATATATACCAAATTTTATGAATAGTCGATATAAATTTTTTCATAATTTATTGGTTACGAAAATACCTCTAAGATTTATGATGTTTAAGAAAAATATTCTGAAACTTGAAACATTACAAAATTACATTAAGGTTAATTTGCAAGACATTAAACTGAATCCACACGGACTGGACAATTGGTGACTTAAGGATGTATTCGTAATGTTTTAAAGTTTTAAAAGTGTATTTTTTTCCCTATACATCTATGATCAACTTTGTCACTCTTTACATTTTTTATATTGATATGATCAGAAAAACACACAGAAACACACAACATAGTGATCAACAAATGTACAGTTTTCTGATCATCAGGCTGTTCTTCCCACATGCGCACCATAAATACAGCTCACTGAATGGGTTCCCATAGCAATTTTTGGCTGCATGCTTTAATTCGGTAACTGCCGCTGCCGAATAAATATATATAGTGTCAACGCTCATCTTTTTCTTCACTAAAGAAAGATTTTCGCCCACGGCCATCTCTAATAATATTGTTTTCATTATAAGATAACGATTTTAAATGTAATATATAGTATAGAAGATAATAAAACAAATATTAATTAGAGACCATCATGGCAATATGTGGCCCTGCAGCCACAGTATTTTAATTAATTAGTTGGATTTAAGCCATAATTAGTTTATTATATCTTTAGTTAAAGAACTTTAGCTAGTTAATTAGCTTTCACGAACTTCTACTGATCAATCTGCAATCTGAATATGGAATATTTTAATTAATTAATTAATTAATTCTTCTGATAATATGACAACCCGGCCTCACCCCTTTCACCCACCCACCTCACCCTTTCCCTGAATGTCAATATCCTTAATAAATGTTTGTTTTTTTACCCCTTTAATTAATCGTTAATCATCGGCTTCTAGTTCTAGGCACATACATCATCGTCCAGCCGAAACATCGATCAGCTTCGTGAAAGGTCGGTTGTATATCCCAATTGTTAGAGTGATGAGCTACTGATGACACGTGAACTCATGGTACTTATTCCTATGTGGCTTCCTCTCATTGGCTACTCTTTCCATTAAATAGTTCTATCCCACATGCCCCCCCCCAAACACTTCAAACCTAAGAAGCTAGGATCATGTCATTCATTGTTGTCTTACATTTTTGCTGAAATTCTTGCTGTTAGACCCACTCAATATTAATTTAAGATATAAATACTTTTTCTTTTGGTTCCATAAAGATAACTAGCTAAATAGTAGTTAATCGATCAGTCACTAAGAAAAGTTATCCCAAACTCTAATTCTAACATCTAAATCAAGACCCATCTTCTTGGATGTATTATATTGTTGCCCCAGGGATGGATGATCCCTAATATTTTCTGATCACTAGTAGCACCAAATTATTTATCCATTTGGATTATGATTGTTTCTATAGTTCAATTGCTAAATTGTTTATTAATACATTTTTTCACGGAATTCGAGAAAAAAATATCCATTGTCGATCAATATTACTTTCATAATAATCACCATATGATTGCGGCCTTTACTTTCTGACAGGTCTTTGGCCGCATATGAGGAGCAGATCAGTGCAAATTTTGTATAATTCCTAAGAAAAATGCAAATTTTGTTTGATCTCATCATGTTTTAATTTATATGGTCTCTTGAGAACTGTACAAGTAAGGAGATTAGATTAGTACGTTGGAATGGAATTATATAGCAATGGATATACATGAGAAAGAAAGAAATGGAGATAATATAATTATAGCATTCTAATTCAATTCCTATGATTGATATGTTTAATAATTAAAAAAGGAATGGACCTAAAATTTCTTAATTTATTTCATTCTACAAAGTTAGTATATAATACTGAATATAGAAATAAAAATAACTTGAGTACGAGGAAAAATTAATTTTATACATAGAACGGTGTTTATTCTGCATTCCAACATAATCAGAACAGTGACGTGCAAAACTCTCACAATTAACTAATATTATCAACAAATTCAGAATAAATAGAGAACAGCGATAATATTCACGGAGAGAAAAGTTTCGTATATGAGCGAAATAAAGAAAGAACCATTATTGAAACTTCAAAATAAACCTTTTTCCCTGTGTATAAGAAACTATCATGATTTGAGTGGAAACCCCGCCACATTTCAATCTATGGGGTGTGTGTATTTACATTTTACAGTAAATAAACAATTCAAGCGAAAAGAATTATAAACAATAATAATATCACTCACAACCTCGATTTAATTACTCAAATTTTTCTTCTTTCTTCTTGTATAGACTGAAAAATGCGCGCGGCTGATTCAGGAGCAGACCTACGGTTATGAGGTACGACCTTGATTGCCTGAACCGTCCGATCGTTGCCTTCATCTTTCAAAACCCGATCGGACGGTGTGGTTGGAAAAAGAGATAACGTGTCACCTTCTGACTGCTCTGCAGTATAATTTCCACCACATTCAGAGACCAATGCGCTTTGCAGGCTCGATTCTTTAGGAAATTTCATAGCCTTCATCTGCTCGACTTCAAGATTTGAACCCGTCAAGGCATAAGGGTAATTATGTCCATATAAATGTCCAATCCCGTTTTCTTTAGGAAAGTAAGAGGGGCCCGCGAATGGGGTGAAGTTTATAGGCAAGCAATTCCCATAAACGGGGCCCATGAATCCGAGGGAGGGACAAGAAGATCCCGTGTACGGCTTGTAAATTAGACCCTCGGATGGTGATGTTATGGGAACCAACCAATGATTGCTGTGTGGCGGGTGGAAACACCAGGGTGGCGCCAGCTTGGCTTCGGCAGGAATGGGAGATGGTGTTGGTAAAGGGTTTGGAGTTAATTGAGGAGAAATATGTCCTTTTTCGGTCTTTGTTTCAGTTTCTTTCTTGATGGAATTGGATTTTAGGGGGTTGGGTTTTGGTTTGGAGGGTAACGGGTCCAGAGGGGTCAAATAGAGCAACTTGTTCATTGGGGGAAATTGGATGAATGGTTTTTCGGGTTGGAAGTTGTTTTCGGCTAGCATTCCTGGTAATCCAGCTATAAGTTTTTGCACCTGTTGACAAATAGTAGTAAGTTATGGGGGTTAATTACATTGACCTCCCCTATAAGTATGTGAAATTACACAACCTTACCCTCTGAGTCATGGAACTACAAAGACCCCCTTTTGATTATCGAAATTCAAATTTTATTTTTGTTAAACTCGGATTACATCATCCGTATGTGTACGAACAATTTGAGTAGTCTACTAAAATTTGGGATATAATATCGTTTAACCACAAGTAATAATAAGGTAAAACCACAATTGGTCCCGTAATTTCATAACTTTCAGACTTTGTCCAATCCAATATTACTTTTCCGAATTCGTCATGTAAATTTGATATTTTGGCAGTCTTAGTTCGATATTCGGCCGGAAATTGATAAAATCGACGGAAATACATGCCACGTGTATAAATTTGATATTTTGGCAGTCTTAGTTCGATATTCGGCCGGAAATTGATAAAATCGATGGAAATACATGCCATTGTATTTTCTCGGTGGATTTTTCCATATCCGGTGAAAATCGGACAAAACTGAAAATTTTTGGAACTTGAGAAAGTGTCAACGGAGAGGACGAAAGTCTAAAAGTGTCATAGTTACAGCCTACAGGACCATTGTTGCAAATTTTTCGGTAATAATCAATAGAAGGGGTAACTGTACAAGGGAAGTATGTGTAATTTCTAAACTAAGAGGGGAATTATTTGTGTAATAGTCAACAGAAAAGGGGTAAGTGTAGATGGAAGTAAGCTACAAAGGACTTATATGTAATTTCAATTTTTGCACCCGACAGCTTACCTTTATCAATCTGTGTAACTCGAATATCTGCACTGAAAATATTCTTTGCTGGCTGCAAAAAGGTTGGTGCAATATTAACACAAATTATCAACTTTAAATATTAAGATTCACAACACATGTACACTGGAAATAAACAGCTCGAAATACTTACTGGAGAATCGTCTTTCTTGCTTTCGAGAATAGTCTCTCACCAAGAACTCTCACAATATCATCAGTAGTTAAATCCATTCCGAGTACCGAATCTTCCTTAAACGCATCCAAAATATCTTCCCTTTTGTCAGAATCTTTGGAGCACTCTTTCCTCGAATCCATCTTACTAAGTTTATTACAATCTCCAATTCGTGGAGACTCATCCAATGCAGACGCGCTTCTTTTTCTTATCAATTTTTCTGATAAAATTTTCTCTCCTAATGCCGAAATAAAAGGCTTCTCGAAAAAAAATTCATTACTATGAGATAATTTACCCATTTTTTCCGCCGTCTCATCACCATTTTTCGTCTCCTTAAGCAGTTTCAAGCAAGCATTATGAAGTTCTTCACCTGAAGACATCAAGCTAAAGGTGGTCCCCACTTTTTCTTCATCCAAATGCTCCCGAATATTTCCACAACCAAGAGTTTTTCCCGATTGAAGAAAGGACGGATGTTTGAAAAAGTTTTCATCTCCAAGATCTTTTGTGGAGAAACTATTTAATCTGGAAAAGCCATGCGGATTTTGATAATTTGTGGCGCCCAACATCCATTTGTCGCATTTTGTTAGTGAAGCGTTTGGGATTACTCCATTGGAACAATAAGAAGAACTACATCTCTCTGTCAATTGAGAAGATCCCGGAATGCAACCAAAAGTTGGAAGCAATTTTCGCTTCGGACTACCAACCTATATTTAATTTAAGAATTTAGGTCGACTGTAACAGCCGTATATGAACATAAATTCTCGTACTAAGCAAATGTAAATAGAGAGGATAATCTCATGTAATTTTCCCATGTTCAATTTTGGGAACATTCAGTTCTTTTTTCTCGTATTTGATATCATAAGTTTCAACTTTTGGCAATGTTGATGCATTTGCAAATCACGAGATCTTTTAACATTGCTATAAATTGTAACTTATTGTATTAAATCTGAGAAAAATGAAATGAATGGTACCAAACCAAACAAGGGTGACGTTATGTAACAAAAGTGAGATTATCCCTTAATACAACAACCACACATCATGAGGCAAAGGCTAAGAATGGGATTAAAGGAAAGTATTAGCATATAACGTAGGACCTTTCAATTATTTATGAAACTACATAAATTGAAACTAAAGTTCTCCTCACTCCTTTGTTTTAGGTCCTATGCAGTGTTTTGTGCCTTTAACCTAAAAAAGAAA
The DNA here is from genome assembly GCA_958496215.1 of Verbena officinalis. Taxonomy (NCBI): domain Eukaryota; kingdom Viridiplantae; phylum Streptophyta; class Magnoliopsida; order Lamiales; family Verbenaceae; genus Verbena; species Verbena officinalis. The sequence continues at coordinate 9,719,539 of OY292385.1, forward strand.
AGAGGTTACATGCTAGAAAACTCGAAAAAAGTGTTTTCTGCTTTTAGCTTAGAAAAACAGGAATGGAGTGTTCTATTGTGCCCCTCCTGCTTAAAATAAGCTTAAACAAGCTAGAAGCATCTTTGGCGTGCTTTTTTAAGCTTTTAGGTTCTTTTTTCTATTACATAAAATTTCTTTTACACTTTCTGCTCCAATTCTCCTAATTTTAACTACCCAACATTTTACAACTTTAACTTCTAAAGCAGAAGGTCACTCGAACTACATATATAATTTATATCTAATGTATATATTATAAATATATTTTGAGATCAGGGGGTGCAAGTGTACCCCTATCTTCAATGTGATTCCAACATAGAGAGCACGATTCGACTATACATTCGTCTCCACCAAAACATTCTGCAGCAACTAACAATATACTTCATAGATAAAGTTGAAATCAAACTACAGGACACAAAAAAAGTATAAGCATATTTCTCGGACTCACATTGTTGGACGACGAAGATGGTTGAACAAAGCTACTACAGCTATTGCTAGGTGGAAGAGGCAGCATTGCAATCGATCCCGACCCAAGTTTCAAACTTTGAGAAGAAACATTATATTGCTCACAAAGAGCCATTTTGTTTCTTGGAGGTGCTCTTGGACCTCCTTTATCTGCATCATTAATATGCAGCCTAGGAAACAGAGGATCCATGGATTTACCTTCATCTTTTACACCTTTCATTAATTTGACCTCTTTATGTCAAAGTTCTCTCAACTGATAAAATCCCACTTCGTCCATTATATTTATGAACAAATTGAAACAAGCCCATTTGCAATAATGCTCATTTGCCCAAATGAGAACTCCATGGGTTGAAAAAAGATGGGAAAGAAATTACTGAAAGTACTCCAATCAGTTATGGGCCCACCTCACAAGAACAACTTTTGCAGTGGGAGTAGCAAAAACACATGAAATTGCGAGTCGAAAATGACAATTATTGCATAAAAATCAAATCTTGATATACTCAAGGGTACTATGCATGAGAATTTCAGAAGCACCCTTACTTCTGAGAAAATTCCAACTTTGCAAGACGGAAGTGAAAAGGGTAGGCCCCTAAAACAAGCAAAATCCACTACTTTACAGATATAAACAGAATCAATCAACCTCAGTGAAAAAAAATTCAAACTTTTTAACTGAAAATCGCTAAAAACAAACACTGTAGGATGATTATTATCACATGATACCGTGAAATGGGTGAGATAGAGGGGGAGAGGGAGAAGGAGATTGTTCAGGGCTTAAGGCACAGGTGGAGGAGATAGATAGATTACAATCACGAAAGAAGAGGGTCACCTCAGAATCTTAAAAGATCGCATCAGCAAAAACAGTGGGAGAGAGATAGAAATTGATTTAAAAGAACTTCTTTTGGGGGTCAAAATTTCGATTTTGGGCCCCAAAATTGAGTTAAAAATGGACGCTTTATTTTAGGGAAATATTTCTATTTTCAACCATCAGAAGATATTTATGTTTAGGCTGTACACTTGGAAAATATTCCATAAGACTATTTCTTGAAAACAATATATATTTTTTGGGTACAATTTCTTGAAAATAGAAGATATTTTTCAACATTGGTTGTAAAATAACAGAGTTAACATTAATTAAATTAATAAAAAAATATGTATTTTTCAAGATAAAAGATCAAACAAGAATTTGAAAATCCCTTTGTTTAGGGAAAAAAAAAACAGTAGAGTTTAACAGTGAGACGAATCTCTTCCATGAAATTGTGCAATCGAATAGTGTGCTTATAAATCACATGTTGCTAAACATTATATTAATTTGGCTAATCTTATAACAGAAAAGTGAATCTAATTATGTATATAGATTACTAACACTTAATTAGGTTAGTAATTAGTTACACTATTTGCCACATTTTTCTTATTTCCCCCTAAAAAATGCCCATGTTTCTTTTTCCTCTCATTTCATTTCCTAATTTCTTATTAACCTATTAAAATTACTAAATTAAATTCCCCTTCTCTCTCTCTCATCAATGTTCACTTCGATGGGATTTGCATTCAACACACAAAGAATGCTGCATTCTTGTGCAGGTGACTGTTTCCAGCGTTTTGGGCGAAGAGTTTAAGCAGTTTCATTGTTCAAACCCGGACGTTTCTCTTGAATGGGATCAATAAATTTCCCTTTTGATACACATTTATTTCACGCCCATATGATGATGATAAAATAAAAAAAAAATCTACTTTGTCAATACATAGATCAATTCTTTTTCTTTATATTTTTCCTTTTTATTTCATCCCTCTCGTGGGATCTGTTATTACATAAAACAACAGCTGCAGAATCTTGGGTTCTTCGAATCCATTAATGTTTCATGAAAATCTTGTCGATCTTTTTCCCCTTGAACGCCCATGTGATGAAAAGTTAGATTTTTTACCAATTTTAGAAATTGGGATTGATGATTATTTTGTTCTTTTTTCTTTTCTACCACCCAGTGATGTGAAATGCTGAGCCCTTACTCATTGACATTTTCACAAACATAATAAAGGCATTGCATTCAGAATTTAATTTTCTTGTTTTATTGTTTTTTTTCTCGCTAAAGTTGAGATTGGGATTCAGAAAAAAGATCCCATTTCCTCGAATTTTCGAAGTTAGCTGATTTTTTTCTGAATAGAAAAGATGCAACCAAGAGTGGGAAGTTTAGGCTCATTGGAAGATGGCCAAGCCTCACATGTTAGAACCTTAAATCAATCCAACAAATCATGTCCACTAAAACTAGTTCTTATCTTGTTTTTAGTGTTAGTAGTCATAGTTTTTTCATTTATCAACATATATTCAAGCCGGTACGTACTCCTCCAAAATGCAGCTTCTATGAGTCAGACAAAGTTACAACATTGTTATGAAGAACCTAAGAATGTAGAGCATTACACTAGGCCTCCATCAACACCTTTTCACGAAATGAACGATACCGATCTTTTTTGGCGGGCTTCGTTTGAACCGAGGATTAAAAAGTATCCTTTCAGAAGAATTCCAAAAATTGCATTCATGTTCTTGACAAGAGGGCCTTTGCCTATGTCCCCTTTGTGGGATAAGTTTTTTAAGGGGCATGATAAGCTTTATTCGATCTATATTCACTCGTCGCCTTCATATAAGCCGGATTTTCCACCTTCGTCGGCTTTCTATGGCAGGCAAATACCAAGCCAGGTAATGAAATCTTTGATGATGATGTTTCTTCTCTTGCATTAATTTTTGTTGAAATTTTTGGAATATCTATATCTAGTTGTGCTTGGAAAGATGATCTTTTTATCTCGTTAATCATCACTTATTTATATTGTAATTAGTGTAAGGAAAAAAAATGAATTGTACATGCTTCTTTAATGGACTGCCAGAACTTTTTTATTAGCATTTCTATTGAAACACAACTTTATATTGCTATAATCATTGTCGTTGTCATCAAGGTCGCCGAGTGGGGAATGATGAGCATGTGCGACGCAGAGAGACGGCTCCTCGCGAACGCCCTCCTCGACATGTCCAACGAATGGTTCATCCTCCTGTCGGAAGCCTGCATCCCTCTCCAGAGCTTCAGAATCGTGTACCGTTACATATCCAGCTCCAAACACAGCTTCCTCGGCTCGTTCGACGACCCGGGCCCCTACGGTCGGGGCCGGTACAACTTCATGATGCACCCGGAAGTCAACCTGACGAACTGGCGAAAAGGGTCCCAATGGTTCGAAATAAACAGAAAACTGGCTATAGATATCGTCCAAGACGATTTCTACTACCCTAAATTCGAGAAGTACTGCCGTCCCGACTGTTACGTGGACGAGCATTACTTCCCGACTATGTTGAGCATCCAGTCGCCTCATTTGCTAGCGAATAGGACGCTCACATGGGTCGATTGGTCGAGGGGCGGTCCCCACCCGGCCACGTACGGGAAGGATGATATAAGAGATGGATTCTTTAAGGAGATTTCTCATTCGGATTTGTGCAGCTATAACAACCATCCTGCGAATTTGTGTTACTTGTTTGCGAGGAAGTTTGCTCCGAGTGCTTTGGACCTTTTGTTGGAACATTCGCTTGAGTTCTTTGGGTTTTGAGGATATGTTTTTGTGGGATGGGATTTACTTTTTTTTGGGGGGTTCAATTCATAGGTAAATTACAAAACATACATTATAAATACACATTTATAGAGTTATACTTATAGAGATATATATAGTATAGCATTTTAGTTAACGTAATGCACATTTTGTTACAACAATTTAAATTTTGTGAGTGTAATGAAAGTATATCATGGTAGTTGAGGTTAAGCCTTGTGAGTGTTCTTTTATTTTAACTTGTGATTGATTGGAAATGACTCATCCATCCTTAATCAAATAATGAAGTAAATATCCACGTTGGATTCAATCTCTAGCTTATGTTTGTTTTACTATTTGAGATATCTACGATTCAACGAATGGACTAGTCACTATATCAGTATTCCATATTATATGCGTGTGCTCTTCAATTTCGCATTACACGATGCACCAAATAATTTTTTTTGGGAAATAAAAGGGAATATATTTTTATTTTCGATCCAATTATATTAAACACGCTGCTTAAAATAATATAAAATTAAAATTGTGAAAAATAATTCTACTTTAATTTTGAATTAGTCGATTTCAATATTTATATGGACAAAGAAAATTAATTAGTAATGGATGATTCATCCAAGAAAAAATATCTTAAGATAACTATTATATTTTCACCTTCAATAAAGAATAATAAAATGTAAGTGAGATCAGTATCATGCTATAATTGACACTATATACACATTGATCAATATTTATATATCAACAAAGATGTAATGTACGTAAGTTTTTACAAAATAATTTGCTTTTCTCACAAACAAATTTGAATGATTTATTTGGGTAAATTACATATGAATATCCTAATGTTTGATCATTGATATATTTACACACCAATTTTCTTTGTTTGAAAAGTTAACAATATTCCCTTTTTTTAATCACGTTAACAATATCCCCGAGATTTCAATAAATATGTAATTATATTAAAAATAATTATTTCAAGAAAATTTAATACATTTATTAAAATTTTAAAAATTATATGATAATTTATCAAATATGGAATATCTATAAATACACTAAAAATTTTGGATTTTTTTTTGTTGTTTTTAAAAAAAATATTAGGATATATATGCGAGATCTTATGTAATTTACCCTATTTATTTTTAAGTGTGATTTCCTTTTGTATAGAAATTTGCATTTATGATATTACATATTAATGGTTTTATTGATTTTGAATGTATGAAAAACGATATGTTAATCAGGAAAAAATTAAAATAAAGCTCCAAGATAAGATTTGGAGGTAGAAATTGTCTAATTTTGAGGTTTCAAATAGACAAAAACTAAAAATATTGCCAAAAAGGCGCTAAATCTAACTATAAACGGCAATACCAAGTCTGATAAATTTATTATACTTGAGGGATCGAATCGTATAATACTAACAGTTGAGGAACTATTTGTGGATCCGCCTTATTATTGAGGACCAAAAGTGTAATTCTCCCGTAAAAATAACTATGTAATAAATAATAATAACGGCCGTTGACGAATAAAATGGAACGCAAAAACCCACAAGTAAAGAAAACCGACGGTGCGCCCTTCAAGAACGGAAGAACACTAAAAATTACATTTTGCAGTTCTATTTCGGATAATTCTTCCCTAATTTCTCCTTAAAGGTTAGTGCTTTCTTGTTGCGCAGTACAAATTGTTTCCCGTGCCTGTGTAATTTGGACGGAATTGCGTTTTTCTTTTGCCGAATTTGATGTTTGTTTCGGTTATTAAATGATGGAAATTCGTAATGCTGATATATCTAAGAATTTTCTGCAATCTTGTTACTTCGAATGTAAGTGAGAGTAGTTGGGAGAAATTTATGTTAATTTCGTTAAACATCTTCTGTTGAAGGGGTTTTGGCAGGAAAGGGATCTGATAAAGTGATGTTTTGGAAGATAATTTGTCATTGGCACCTCGTTAAGAGGGGCAATTCTACTAAGAGATCAAGAACTAGGCTAGGAACTGATGGGAATAATTCAACGTCGAAGCGAGTTGGGATTGATCGTAGCGATGAAGCCTTATTGGGAAAGCGAAAATTACGGCAAGAGAATGTTGATTTGAGTACACAAAGAGTTAGGAAGAAGCGGGAAATTAGGGGAAGCAATTGTGTTCATGATATTGATCGGATATCGGAATTGCCTGAAGTAATTATTCATCATATCTTTGAATTCATGCATTCTACGAAAGACATTGTTCGAACTAGCATTTTATCCAAAAAGTGGAAAAGCATGTTTAATTCATACCTGGTATTCGATTTTGATGAGAGATGGTTTCGATTACTGATGGGAAAAGGAAAGCATAATCGAATTAAAGCCCGTGAAGTGCAGAAAAAGAAGTTCAAATCTTATGTTCAGAAGTCTTTAGCAACGAGGCTCGATTCAGTTCCTTGCATTGAAAAGTTCAGATTGTATGTGGATAATATTAATCATGGGTTGAACGGTAGTATGGGAAATTGGATTCTTGCAGCTCTGAAGAAAAACGTGAAGGAGCTAAATATTCATGTGAATCCAAAGTCAAATCTATATCTTTTGCCAATTTCCGTGCTAGTGTCGAAATCAATAACTTCCTTAAAATTGTCGGGATCTCTATTGTTTTGTTTTGATCCTATAAAGCTATCTAATTTGCGTGAGCTTTCTATAAAAGACGTACTCGTGGTAAATGAATTTGTGATTGAGAAAATTGAAGAAAGCTGCCCATTATTAGAAGATTTGAGGCTTGTTTCCTGCAATTCATTGTTCACTTTAGCTCTTTCGTCTCTTCTCAAGCTTAAAAGAGTGGAAATTCATGAGTGCAGCAAGCTGAGTCTTATTGAAATCTCTTCATCCAATCTAGAAACTTTTTGGTATCATGCGACAAGACATCAACAGTGCAAAATCGATTTCAAAAGGTTGGGAAATTTGAAAATTTTGACTTTGAAGGACTGTAAAATGACAGATGCTGCATTTAAACTTTGCATTTTTAAGTGCCCGTTGCTTGAGAACTTGGTTCTTCATGAATGTAGCAGTTTGGAGACGCTCACAATTTTGAGTGGGAAATTGAGGAGTTTGGCTATAATTCAGTGTGGAAAATTAAAGGAAGTGGATATTGAAGCTCCGAATATGTACTCATTTCAGTATAGTGGCAATAAAATGCCTTTCTCTACCATGAATGTTGTGGGCCTTCGTGAAGCGAAGTTTTCTTTCGGTCCAATTATGAAAACATCTCATTGTATTGCTGAGTATCAAAATCTTTTCGGGAATTTTGATCGGTCCAAGGGTTTTAAATTGATCGTATATTCAAAGCAGGTACCAAATAGTTTTCTTCTTCCTTTTTTGCCTCCTGATGTTACTATTTTTACCAGATGCAAGCTAAAGTTGTCGGTTTATTCCAGTTTACAATCTGACTTAATTTTCCGGCCAAGAAACTGTCTCTTGATGTTTTTGGTGGCACTTTCTCCAGCACATGTTACTGTGTAGGTGACAACATTTTGGTCGGAAAATGAAATGATGCTCAAGTGACACTTTCTATGTTTACCAGTTGCATCTAAAGTTGTCGGTCTAGTGCAGTTTACCATCTGACTTCTTTTTCCGGCCAAGGAAAGTGTCACGAGGAGTGTTTTTTGTGAAACTTTCTCCGCCACGTGTTATTGCTCAGGCCTCAGGTGACAACTCTTTGGCCGGAAAATGACTTTCGCTGAAGTGACGCTTCTTTTTTCACCAATTTCAATCTAAAGTTGTTGGTTTATTGCAATTTACTATCTGACTTCATTTCTTAGCCAATAAAATGTCTCCTGGAGTGTTTTTGGTGACACTTTCTACAGTGTGTGTTTATCGCTCGGGGGTGACATTTTTTTGGCAGGAAAATGGATCAGATGGTAATGTACCAGAAATCGAAAGCTTTAGATGTTAACCCTTAAAAATTGGAACTTTGGGGTTCATATTGTAGAAAAGACAATATTTTGGATGGTTAAGTATAATTTCCCCTTCGTTTAAACACCTCAAATCTTCCATTCTGTCCTTTCCCATTAATTTCCTCTATTTTATGTTCCCATTTTTAGATTATGAAGATTTATGAAGAACCGAGAGAAGCCCATCTAGCTCCAATTAATTTCTGCAAGTTAGAACTGATTTCCTCGTCGACAAGTGTCAGAAAAATTGTTGATAATTGGTTGCGGGAATGCCATGGGAAGAGTCTTATACTAGTATCCCCCAGCAATGGACTGGTAGAGGTGAGATAGATTTCGTGCAACTATCTTTTTAATCTATAATCAGAGAAAGTGGTCTTATCTATGCTTAAAACTAGCTTTGTGTAATTACATCTTATCTTTCATTGCAGTTAGTGCACAATATGATAGTAGAAAGAGAGGAAAATCCGAACTGCTGCTCATTCTACTCTAACAAATGTTGGAGACATTACATAAAAGATATTAAAGTTTATACCTTGAGCACTGTACAAAAGATATATTTTGAATGGAGATCTAGACAGAGAACTCAATGGAAAACTTTTTTGTTTTCTTGATCTTCAAAATTAGAGCCATATGCGATAATTCATCAGGAAATCACATGCTTGCATTTCTTCTATATCAACCTCCTTGCCCAAAGCAGCACAAGCATTCTCAAAGAGGTTTTCCAAGGTACATGGTATTTGATTCCAAATTGAATGCTAATTATTCTTCTCTTTTTTTTTTTTTAAGGATCTTTTATTCTTCTCACAATATATGAATTTCTGATTTGATCTTGTTTGAAGAGAAGGATCAGAAATATGAGAAAAGGAAGGTAATATTTAATGTTCGAAATTATTATTCTCATCTTTTTAATTTAGGAATAGTTACGGAAAACCCCCCGAGGTTTGCGTTTTATACTGAAAAAAAGGAACCTTGAAAGTTATGAAAAACACCCTGAGTCAGACGATTTTCCGTTGGTTTGAGGAGGGAGGGGGGGTGGGTATTTGTTATGATTTGCCAAACCTCATGGTGTTTTCCATAAATGGCGTAAATCTCAGGGGTATTAGTAGTTTATCCTTTAATTTATAAGTTTCTACAAAAAAGTTCTAATTTCTGTATTTGAAACTTGAATTTTTATTTTTTTGTTGATTGGATTGATTTTTTATCCAATTTTGATTGAATTTGGTCTTGGTATTAATGTACAATGATCCTATAGAATCTCGTATTCGATTTGGATATCAGAATAACTTGTCTGATTCGGATTCAGATTTATCTGATTTGATCCAGATCCACCCGTTGGCAGCACTATTTGATAATTAAAGTGTCTTGAAATTTTTATTTTATGTTTCATTGAGCGATTGAACCAAAATTGCCGAACAGAAATCGGAACGCCATTTTCTGTTGCCGTTGAACGAGGGAAAATGGTTGGTTTCAGAGGAAGGTGTGGCATTTTATTAGATGCCATTGGTGTTCATATTACGAAAGCCTGATTGATTGAAGAATCAATTATGATGTATTGTGTTTTACTAGGCATTTTGAAGAATGTCAGTACTGTAAAAAGTAATGCAATTGTGTGCAATTTGTCTGACAATCTGACCTGTTCGATATGTTTTAATGATATATTTGGGTCTTTTATCACTGTTGGTTTTGGTTCTGTAATTACGCAAACTAATAGCGGAGGTCAGCGTAATTATGAGAGATGAAGGGGAACAGTAAACATGATATTTGAGAGGAAATGTCAACACAATTAACCATCTAAAACATTAAGATATTTTAAAATTATCACATCTAAAACTCGATCGCCCATTTTGATCGCACGATCAAATGAATCTCGATTCACGAAAACCCCGTCCTAGTTTGACACCTTTAGACTTAGTTGGGACAAATAGATGCTTATCTGATCACTTTAGCACAAGATTCAAAGCATTTTGATGGAACTTGAACCGCTATTTCTGATACAGACATGGGGAAAAAAATGGCATACTTTTAGCTGGATTATGCTACTAATGGAATCTGATACTAATGCAAAAGGCAATAAGTTCCTTGTTCTGCACTTCACATCTTATTGCAGCTAATATATATATATATATATATAGTAGATTGCAATATTCTGGTCTATACTTGCTAATACTTTCTTGTTGTTCTCCACTTCTCCCTAGTTAACATGGTATGCAGTTTACATTTATGTAACAGATTATTTCACACATTATCAAGAATACCAATTGTGTATAGCAAACTCCCCACCCACACCCCCATGACCAGAACAACCTGAAAGGTGCAGTCGTCCTCTCAAATCCATACAACGCAAAACTTTATTTGCATTTTTTCAAAAAGAGTCAATATTTTCCAATGAAAGAATATAACTAGTCTTGTATTTCGTAGATTTTTAATATCGTCCCTGTACAAAATTTTCTGACTCTGTTCTTGCCTAAGATGACATAGAACAGAAGGAAAATAAGCCTATTATAGTTACTAATTCTAGCTTAGTATCTTGGTATTGGATTTTGGAGTTTTGATTTGATGCTAATGCTAGTATATAAATATATAAAAATTTGGTGTGTTTCTTTGTAGGAAGTGGACAAGGATCAAAGAGGTGATGGAAGGGCAATAGTTGTTGGACCATGGGGAGGAAATGGAGGGACTAACTGGGATGATGGAAGTTACAATGGAATTAGGGAAATTACACTTATGTATGGTCGTTGCATCGACTCGATATGCGTAGTTTACGATAAAAACGGTAAGCCTGTTACAGGGGAGAAGCATGGAGGTGTTGGAGGTGGCAGAACTGCAGAGGTAATACTAATTTTTATAAGAAATATTAAGTATTTAATGTCTTTCTTCTGTAATAGATTAACTTTATATTTTGGGTCATTCATTAACCGTTTTTCTTTTATCATGCAAGCTTACAATTAATCAACTCATGTTTGTTTCTATAAGAAAATCGAACTGGGAAACTAGTTTTATTGGTGGGATTAATTACATGAAAAGTTTTTCAGTTTTGCATCAATTACAACAAACACCCCTTTAAATATTGAAATTACAGTTACCCCCCACCCCCATCGTACTAATAAATAGAGGGGTTTCTTTTTCTTTCTTTGACAATTGGATCAACTTATCGCTAGTGGTATTTATACATACATCCCGGCACAAATCTCAAGGGTTGAGAATTGTAATTTCAAGAAATATAAGGGTATCTTTTGTAATATGAACTTTTCGATTGTTATCCCTTTCTTGTTTTTTCTTCTCCTTTTTGTTTTGCTTTTTAATTGAGGCAAACCATACGGAATTTTCAGTAATTATCCATCCCTATCTTGTTTATCGGAGGAAAAATGTGAAAAGTTAAAAGAAAAGAAACGTAGTTGAGTATTTGGAAAGAATAAAGTTGAGAAGCAGTTTTACTATTCTAAATACCTTTCACCCACTTACAAAATAATATAAAAGCTAAAAGTTGGTCCTCCCAATTCCCATACCTCTAGCTCATTTCAACTTAAAATAAGCAGAAGTTAGTTTCCAAAACTCCTGAAATGCTGGAAAAGAAACAAAAAACACAAAGTGTTCGATTTTTTAAGAGTTTTCAAACACCACCTAACATTGAACATCCGCAGATCAAACTGGACTTTCCAGATGAATTCCTAACAACCGTGACGGGCTACTACTCTCCGGTGGTGCACGGTGGCAGCTCGGTTATCCGTTCGCTCACATTTAAGAGTAACCGAAGAACATTCGGCCCGTTTGGAGTAGAAGAAGGAACACCATTCTTTTTCCCAATGGAAGGAGGTCAGATTGTGGGCTTCAAAGGGAAGTGCGGATGGTACTTAGATTCCATTGGTTTTCATATAACAAGAACAAAAAATCCAAAAGTTATGCAGAAAGTTCAGCAGAGGTTTAGAAGACTTACAAGTTCTGTGTCTTTTGCTGGTTTTAGAGAGAGTGATGAAAGTCGAGCTAAATCGTCCACGAAACTTCCTGCATAGACACACACATATATACACAAGATACAGATAATATTTGTGTTGAGATTGAGAATCCCTTGATGAAATTTATGTGGCTTGTTTGAACGATCCATTCAAGATGTTCGACTTGTTAATTAAATATTGTAAGAGTTGTGGGAAGTAATGCATCATAGTGAATGATATATGTTTTGTAAGGATTTAAGGAATAAATCATGTGTTATTGTCGAAATAGGAATAAGTGTTTTCTCAATTACTTTAAATTTGAGTTTAAAACTCTTTAAAAAACTAGTGAATAATATTTCTACGTCTACGTGCTGTTGCAAAATTTAAGGTATTTAATTATTTTAAAGTTTAAAAAAAATGCAGTTACGCAAATGAGATATGAATTGTGAACATAAATAAAAAAGAAATTAGGTTATTAGACCTCCAGTATCATAAATTATCGAAAAGAAAAAATGGATATGATAAATTGGTTGAATTCAATAAATTTTTTGAAAATTGCAAGCGACAAAATTATATAAAAGATTGGAGCCCACCGAAAAAGAAGAGATAATAGCAAGCAATTCAGAAAGCTAATCTCTGTCAGTACATTGTAAGTTGCCTATTATTGTAGATCCCTTTCAAGCCTGATATTCATCATACTTCAATATTTTTGAATTTCTGTATGTGTGTTTGTGTGGGGAAGAAGATCAAGATCAGTTACGGCTTATTACGTGTGTGTGTGCAACTATTACCAGTACTTTTTGGAAAAATTAATAGTAGCAAATATTATGAAAAGTTATATATATTAATTAGTAAAGTTGAGAGTGTTGAGAAAATTAAAAGAAGAACAGTGTTCTAAACTTAAGCTGTAGTTGTCTCTGATACTTAGAAAAGTGCCATCGTTCGTGTGACAGTCTTTGGATATGTTATAGATACTGGCTCCAAAAGAGATGAAAATATTAACAAATAGTACAGAATACAGATGACTGCATAATTTTTCTTATAATATTATATTATTAGATTTAAATTTTATTTTAGTTTTTCCCAAAAAAGAGCTTGTGAAGTGATCAATTAATCTAAGTATAGCTAGCCGGTAATACTGATCATAGATTAGGCAATTAAGCTCGTTATTACTGAATCTCACATTTCAAGAACAAAAAATATAACGAACGAACGTGTGAACTGAGTATTCATGTCTTCTTGTGCAGTGGAATGCAAAGTCTGACACCCTCATAACATTATACTACTTCTATATTTTCAGTTTCTCTCTGTCTCCTGAAGAAGCTATGGCTTATTATGCTGCGCTTGTTTCACTTCTCGAATTACTCAAGGAGATAAGCCATCATGACAAATATCCAGACTCTCTTCTTGACAAACAACAAATTGCCTCTCTTTATGAAAAGTTCAGCCATTTGCAAAATGTAATGGGTGATTATTCACCCAGAGATCAAGAAGTAGCTGATTGTTTGGAAAGACGAATCAGAGATATAGCGTATCGTGCACGAGATAGCATTGAATATCAAATTTCAGATACATTTAATCAAAGATACAAAAATGTTAAAATTCGTCTTCAGCAATTAGAGAATGTGATTGAAGAAGTTGATTCCATAGTGGAGGATTTCACGAAGATCAAGGAAGTCTACAGCACTCTTGCAGAAGATTGGCAATTACTCGAGTTCCTTACAAGAAATACAATCTGCTTCTCATATTCACTCGATTCTTTTTAGCCAGCATTGGAAATTTTTTTCACTTACGTCGTGCTTTAAACTATTGAGGATATTATTTGCACCAGAATTAGAATTCAAAGTATTTCCTTCTGAGATTTTGAAACTGTTTCATCTTCGGTATCTCGTCCTTCACTATACTGCACTCCCTATTCCTCCATCAATATCCAAACTTCAGAATCTTCAAACTTTAATCGTAGAAGATTCAGATATGTTGAAAATTCATTCTTTGTATTCGTTACCATGTGCAGTTTGGAAGATGCCACGTCTATGCCATATTGCAGTTTGCGGCCTAGGGCTGTGTTATGTTCCTTTCCTAGGTCACGAGGCTCCTGCTCTATTAAAGCTAAAATCACTCAATACAATATCAAATTTCAAGTTTATCAATGAGGGCCATTGACATGATTCCAAATCTTCAGGAATTGTCTGTTGTTTACGATAATGTGTCCCGTGAAAAGTGGCAGGAGTATGGCCTCAACAATTTCGTCAATCTGTACCAACTTGAAATACTGGAAATCATTTTTAAGCCTGATGGCCCCGAGATGGCTGACCCCCTCCCTAATGGCTTTGCCTTCCCAAAAAACGTTAACGAATTGCGTCTGGAAGGATGTAGACTCCCTTGGGAAGCCATGACAGCGGTGGGTTCGCTGCCCAACCTACAAGTACTCGACCTAGGAAAGCTAGCCTTTGTGGGAGAAGAGTGGGAACCCTCGGAAGGGGAATTTCCACAGCTGAAATTTCTGCAAATGGAATGGTTAGAACTCAAGGATTGGCGTATAGAAAACACCCATTTCCCGTGTCTGGAGAAGCTTGTTATCATATCTTGCAAGGGACTAGAGGAGATCCCTCCTGGAATCGGAGAAATTCCAACTCTCGAATTGATTGAGGTGTATTACAACAAATTACTTGGGGAATCAGCACTTGGAATGCTAAAAGAACAACGGGACGAAGGAAACGATATCCTTCAAGTTGGTGTCTATTCTTAGTGACTAGAACTTGCGTTGATGGCTTATCTCGTGCTTTTTACAGGTTTGTTTTTCCTTTTCTGGATTATGTTTGCACTTTTACTAAGTTTAGAAACTTTGTCATGCACGTCATTTTTTCATTTTAATTCAGTGTGTGTAGTTGCTAGCTATAGATCGTGATTTATTCTTAAAAGCATTGCTCTTGCTGGACTATACATCCTGATGATATTAAAATTGTTAGATTGTCGGAACTGTCGAAATGAATATCAGACATGTAATGTACTTTAGAAGTAAAATTTTCTTTTTTACGGGTTTGTTTTTTCTTTTCTGGATTATGTTGACAGATTTTATATAGCTCGGACCCCCTTTCATGCATGTCAATTTTCACTTTAATCTGGTTTGTTTAGTTGCTTTGAGTCGTCATTTATTCTTAAAAATATTGTTCTTGACATCTTGTAAATGTACTTTCAAGCTTTGGAAATTTGATATTATAAATGAAGCTGAAACACTCGAGCCACACACAACTCCACATTTTCAAGTATAATAATTAGATTTAGCTATAGAATCATTATTGAATAATCAGCTCAGACATTAACATTTCTAAAGCACCTATGACAGCTCAATTCTTCACTTGAAATAGTGTTCAATATCAAAGCTAATCTGTGAAACTATATCATAAGCATCCTTTTCAGATGTAAATTATTTCCAACTAACTTCAATTGCTTTCATGCAGCTTATCATCTAAAATTCTAAATTTTCAGCTGAACAAAAAATAAAAAAATAAAACCTATGTAGAAGATCAGTTTTCATAAAGGGCCCTTCAAAATTCAGCTTTGAAAACCTCGAGTTCAGCTTTTGACAATTCAGAAAGAACAAGGGGATAGGTTTCAGTTATTTACTTGTATGTTTTTCGTTTTCACTAGTGATAATAACAGCTTAAAATGGATGCAAGTGATTAGAGGCGTTTCATTTTCATTGCATTAGACTATAAATATAATTTCTTAGGTTTTTGTGTTAAAAAGTAGAAATAAAATCAGTTTTATTGAATATATGTCTCCGAAATCCGTCTAACCACTTAATGGATGTAAAGAAAATTCTTTGACAGGGTATATTTCTGTAATTTTCCAAAACTCAAGGTATGTTTGCGTAATTAAGTCAGACCTCAAGGTATATAAGTGTAATTATCCCTAGAGTATAAGGTACCTAAATCATTTAAACATATTTTCCTAAATATTCTAAAGTAGTACTGTAACTGAAGTTGATTGTACTAAGTTCAGAACTGCTAATGGATTTTTGGCTCATAATATTATTTCCACATTAACATCTGTCTTTCTACTGCATATATAGATTTGAATTTTCAAGAAGAGATTCAAGATGAATGAGGACAAGATTGGGTGAAGGTGATGTCGAAGAAGCCGAGATTGGTGGAGGAGATATGTTTTTCTTAATTTTGATATAAATGAAACTACTCATTGTGTTTTTTGTATTGTTGAAAGATTAAGGTCAAGTAATATGTTGTATTCAACCTTTTGTTGTCGAGTCTTACATCACAAATATTATGCAACTTCTCCAGATTCTTTAGTACAATACAGATACACGCTAAATGTAATAGCCTAATAGGAGATATAACATCCCAACGAATTACAGCAAAATAGTAGCAGAAGCTCGAGGGGGGAAATGGTAATTTTGAAAAGTGGTGAAAATATGAAAATTTCCATCCGCTTCTCCGTTATTATCCCACCTTTTAATTAAGACAAATAGTATAGCTAGGTGAAAACTGAAAAGTGATGCATTTCTCTTATTTATTTTGTCTTATAATAATTATACTATTTAAATTATACACTATATTTCAATTTCATAGAATGATCGATAATTGCTACGGACAAAATTGGGAAGAATATCACTATAGAAAAGGAATAATTATATCCACATTGCTCGACTCAGTGAAAAATACAGTAGGATCTCTCTCGACTATTAAAAATTACAGAGATGTCTCTTGACTATGTCTCTGTTTAACACTTAGCTATTTTCGTTGGTCATTTTCTTGTTTCCAAGTAGACGCTAATATTTTATTAGCTGGACAACAACTCATTCACTTCGCTCATTCCACGTATAGTGGATTCTAGAGAGTGATAGAAGAAGAACTAGGATCTCTTGCCGAACATGACTACAACCCCTACTTCTCCCGATCAGTTGATTTCTACCTCATTAATAATGTTATGTTTCTTTAATCAATTTGAATTTTTTTAAAGGATTTGTATGTAATTTTCAATATTCAAGAGAATTTTGGTGCACTTACCTAAGTATAATTATCCCTTATATAAAGGAGGGAGCCCCCCTAGTAAAAGAAACAATAAAAATGATTAGAGCCCACAAATGAGTAGAGATAGTAATTAGCAATTCCGAAAGCAAGTCAACGATCTAATCTAGCTCTACATCAAGTTTCTCCCCATTGCTACAGTAACTGATAAGTCTTGTGGTGGAGTTTGAATCAGCTAGCTAATTTCTCAGTACATTGTAAGTTTCTTATTATTGCTTGATTAACACTTTATCTGTTTTTGCTATGACAGATCCCTTCGGATCCATTCATTTTTTTATTTCTGCGTGTGTCTGTGTGTGGAAGAAGATCAAGATTAGCTGTGGCTTATTATACTGCTCCTATTTCACTTCTCGAATTACTAAAGGAGATAAATAATTTACTTTTAGACATTGTAACTTGAAATATAGTAATTTATGTGTAAAAAACTAAAAATTTAATTATATCTGTTGTTTGAAAAGTAAATACACACAACAGGGGAAAATCAGGAGGATTTGAGTACTGTTTGTTTGTAGATCTGAAGAGAAGTATAGTGGGCATACTTGAATCTGGACAAAGAAGGGTGTTTTAGGGCTTACTTGAATGTGGTGGTGGACCGGCCGGCGCTGGTGGTTGGTGGTGGAGAGGATTGAGAGTGGGACTGGACATTTTTCGTGAAGATGAGGAAAAAAACAAAATTTAATATTAAAATAGAACTATACTTAAATGGTAATAAATAAAAAGAGAAATAAATTGAAAAAATTGCTCCTCTTTTTATCTGAATTGATGGGGGCATTTAGTCTCTACAATACTAAAATTAGCCTATAAGTTGATGGGGAGACAGTGAGCTAAATTTTTTTTTTTATAGAAAAAGGGTTCTTAGGCAATTTTCTGCTTTCAGGGAGGTAAATTGAAAATTGGTCATATCACGGGGGAAAATGCAATTAACTCTGCTTTGTAAATAAACTTTTGTTACTTAAAACAAAACTAGCAAAACATATGAATTATTAACTAGATATATTGTTTCTTATTTATCCTTTTAATTATAACATCTTAACCACAAAAGTGTGGTGTTGATATTCAATGAAGAACCTTATAAACATTATACTGCAATATTTTCAGTTCCACTCTCTGTGAGGAAGAAGATACACCGGCTATGGCTTATTATGCTGCTCTTGTTTCACTTGTGGAATTACTGAAAGAGATAAACAATCCTGAGAATCCATATTCAAACCCTCTTCTTGAAGAACATGAAATCCATGTATCACTCTATGAAAAGTTGAGCAATTTGCAAGAATTACTTGAAGATTATTCCCCAAAGGATCATACAGATGAATCAGCTGATTTTCTGCAAAGGCGAATCAAAGATGTATCATATCAAGTGCAGGATATTATAGAAAACCAGATTTCCAAGCAGAGATGTAAGGCTCTTGGGCTTGATATTGATATTCAGGGAGAGGAATATTATGAAGAATTAGAGAAGCTAAAATTTGAAGTTCATTCCATTGTGGATGAGCTGGTGAGGATCAAGGTGGGAAGTAACACCACTCACGAGGATAGATTTCTCACAAAACTAAAATCCCAACTCTGTGGAGAATCATCCAATCGTGAGGTCGTTTCAATTGTCGGTACAGGGGGCACAGGTAAGACGACTTTGGCTAGAAATATTTTTGCTGATAAATCTGTAGATCATCATTTTGATTGCCGGGCTTGGGTCAGTGTATCTCAAGATTATCATTTACGAAAAATTCTTCTAGTTATTGGAAATTCCTTGAATATCATTGACGAGAAATTAAGTAGAGAGGAAGAGGAGGTATTGAGACTATGTATATACCAACATTTGTTTGGAAAGAGGTATCTCATCATAATGGATGATGTGTGGATTAAAAGAGTCTGGGATGATGTGAAGGTGATATTTCCAGATAATCACAATGGAAGTCGGATAATGACAACCACCAGGAACTTCGATGTGGCTTGTTATGCTAGTTCATCTGACTTTGTTCATCAGATTCCATTTCTTAATGAGGATCAAAGTTGGAATCTATTTTGTGAAAAAGTGTTTTGCCCCGCTGAATTGGAGGATATTGGAAGGTTGATAGCAAAACATTGTGGAGGACTTCCACTTGCAATTGTTGTGGTTGCAGGACTCCTCTCAAAGGTCAATAAGACACGACATGATTGGGAAGAGATTGCAAAGGATTTAAGATCAGCTGCTATAAAAAATGATGACCACTTGTCGAATATACTATCTTTGAGTTATAATCACTTGCCTCATCATCTAAAGCCATGCTTTCTATATCTTGGAGGTTTTCCAGAAGATTACGAAATGCGTGTCCCCGCTCTCATCAAATCATGGGTAGCTGAGGGATTTCTAAAACAAAATGAATCTAGAGACTTGGAAGAACTAGGGGAGTGGTATTTGGCTGATCTTGTCAGTAGAAATCTTGTGGTGGTCACTAAGAAGAGGTCCAACGGAAAGTTCAAGTATTGCAACATTCACGACATTTTGAGAGAGTTTTGCTTACAAAAAGCTCGTTATGAAAATTTTCTTGTCGTACATGAAAGTGACACCATAGGGAATGCACGCCGTCTCTATATTCCTCCTGGCTCTTCTTTCCTAAATCGTGAAGATGATTCCGATGTAATCTCTATCTCCAATGTCCGTTCAGTTCTTTTTTTCGGCGATTGTTGGGATAATATTGATTCATATGTGTCTGAATTTAAACTCTTGAGGGTACTTGATGCGTTAAGCATGGACTTCGACTCGTTTCCTATTGAAATTGTGGAATTGTTACATTTAAGGTTCTTAGCACTTCAGTGTTCGGAATGCCACATTCCTCCATCTATTTTCAAGCTTCAGAATCTTCAAACGTTAATTATTCATGGAATGACATCCTTGCCATCTGAAATTTGGAAGATGCCACAGCTTAGGCATGTTATGTGCAGCAGAATGACGTTGCCCCCAATTCCTTATGATAAAATTAGGATTATTAATGGAGCTCCTCTCCTAGGAATGCTGCAAACACTCTGTACGGTGGTAAATTTCACATTTACTCGCGAAATTGTTGGAATGATTCGAGGCCTTAAGAAACTGACAGTTCTAATTTGTGGTAATGAGCATTGTGAAAATTGGGTGAAGTTTGGACTCAACAATCTCACCTATCTGCGCAACCTTGAGATATTGGATATCAATTTTGCTGGGGTCTCGTCAAGGCTGGATGACGTAATTCTTTTACCTAATGGATTTAGCTTTCCAATGAACCTCAAAAAGTTGACTCTAGAAGGCTGCAGACTTCCTTGGAGAGACATGACGGTTGTGGCTTTGTTACCCAATCTCCAAGTTCTCAAATTAAAAGATAATGCATTTGTGGGAAAAAAGTGGGAACCCATAGAAGGGGAATTCCTCGAGCTGAATTTTTTGCTAATTGAGAGATTATATAATCTGAAGTACTGGCTAGCAGAAGATATCCACTTCCCTCGTCTTGAGCACCTTCACATCATAAGTTGTTTGGAGTTGAAGGAGATTCCTTCTGGAATTGGAGATATTTTAACTCTTCAATTGATTGAACTGACAGACTGCAGCAGGGGTTTGCAATCATCAGCATTCGAAATTCTAAAAGAACAACAGGAATATGGAAACGATGCGTTACTAATAAGGATTGAAGCATTTAATTGTAGATAAACATTATCTGTTGTATACTAACGTACTTGTTGTAACTTATTTATTTTACCTTATCTTTTTGTTTAGATAAGTTAGATTAGTATTGTTGAGATATTCCTGGAGTCTGGTATTCTGTATCAGCCTATAAATAGGCAGCCATTTTATCAATAATAGTCAGGTCAATTTCCATCAGATTCCTTTACTTATAGTTACAAGTTCGTGTCAGTCCCACGAGTGAAATTTCAGGTGATTTCAAATTGCCTATATATTCTTTTAATGCCTTCTGTTTTAAAATCGGATTCGATTACTTACCGGCTTGTATGCTTTTCCTTTACATTTTCATTGCAATAAAAAAGGTACCTAGGTCATTTAATTATGGTTGGATAGATATTCTGAAGTAGTTCTATAAGACTATTGATTGTAGTATAATCATATATACCTGCTATTGAATCAGAGGATTATGAGTTTTGAAGAAGAGTTACTCGGGAAGATGGGCTGAAGTAGATGCCGAAGGACACGAGATTGGTGGAAGAGATATGTTTTTCTAACTTTGGCTTAAATGAAACTGCTCATTGTATTTTTGTATTGTTGAAAGATAAATTCAGTTAATATGTTATATGTATTAATGGTGATACAGACTATGATTGTTGGAACTCGGAGCTGCTCCTAAACCGAGTTGTTACTAATGTTCTGTTTTTTTGCTTAATAGTTCAGTGGGTTAATATAAGTTTCGGTGCTCTAAATTTCCGGGATCATAGTGATTATTTTTCTCAATTTTGGTACCATAATTTATAATTTGTATCAAACAGCCCGTCAATGCCTAATGCTAAAAGTTACTCGAAACGTGAGATCAGCAGCTCAGACCGAAATAAATCAATATTGATACAAAGTATAAGTAAAAGTTATGGTAAATAAATTGACACAGTCCAGGCGACGGACCACGGAGAGAATTGCAGAGTCTGTAAAGAATTGGATTTTGCGATCTCCGCTTTAGTTTTAGTCGTGTGGAATCACACAATGGAATCAGGTAAGTACTCTGAATTCACTAAAAAAAAAAAGATCAGAAATATTTGAGGGTACTCATACTGCTTCATAATTGCCATGGATAAAATCATAAAGAAGATACTTGGAGCCCACCAAAAGAATAGAAATAAAAATTTGAAGCAATATTTTAGAAAGTTTGTCAAATCTTGATTTGCCAACTAAATCATCTAACTTTACAGCAAGTGTTTCTTTTTCCGATTAAAAAACTACATAATGTGTAGTGGAGTATGAATCATCAAGACTATACTTATGATCCTAATCTCTTTTTGTAAATCTTAAGCTTCCTATTATTTCTCAGTTAATAGCACCAGTTAATACTGTTACAGATCTCTTTGAAATCCTTTCATGATCATACTTCAAGATTTTTGAATTTCTCTCTGTGTGTGTGTGTGGAGGAAGATATCATCTATGGCTTATTATGCTGCTCTTGTTTCACTTGTGGAATTACTAAAGGAGATAAACAATCCTGAGAATCCATATTCAAGCACTCCACAAATTCGTGAAATCCATGTATCACTCTACGAAAAGCTGAGCCATTTGCAAGACTTACTCGAAGATCATTCACCAAAGTTAGTTAAAGAAGCAGCTGATTGTCTGGAAAAGCGAGTAAGAGATGCAGCTTATAGAGCCCAAGATGTGATAGAATATCAAACCACAAACGCAATGATTACGGAGGATCTCAGATTAATCGATACCGACGAATATTATCAACACTTGGAAAAGGTGAAGTTTGAATTTGATTCCATTGTGGAAGAGCTGATGAGGATCAAGGTGGAGAGCCTCACAGTTCATGAAGATAATTTGCAACTAAACCGGCCTTGTATTTCTCGAGATAGTACTGGAGCATTGAATCAAACACATGATTGCAGAAATGCCATGGTGGGGTTCGATGATCATCTCACAACAATAAAAGGCCACCTCTGCGGAGAATCATCCAAACTTGAGGTCGTCTCAATAATCGGGATGGGGGGGATCGGTAAGACTACTTTGGCTAGAAACACTTTTTATGATAAACTTATAATGTATCATTTTTATTGTCTTGGTTGGGTCACTGTATCTCAAAATTATTGTTTGAGAAAAGTTCTTCTAGATATTGGAAATTCCATGAAAATACTTGATGAAAAATTAAGTATGGCAGAGGATGAGATTTTGAAAGAACATATACGCAGACACTTGATAGGGATGAGGTATCTGATCATAATACAAGAGTGTGGGATGATATAAGAATGATTTTTCCAGATAAAGCCAACGGAAGTCGGATTGTAATAACCACGAGGTTATCAAAAGTGGCTGATTATGCTAGCAAATCCAGCTTCATCCATCAGTTAGAATTTCTTAATGAGGATCAAAGTTGGAAGCTATTTCGTGGTAAAGTGTTTTGCCCCCCTGAATTGGAGGATCTTGGAAAGTTGATTGCAAATAATTGTGGAGGACTTCCACTCGCAGTCGTTGTTGTTGCCGAACTCCTCGTCAAGGTCAATAAGACAAAACATGATTGGGTAAAATTTGCAAGAGATGTAACTTCTGCTGCTACTAAAAATGATGAACGTTTCTCAAATATACTATGTTTGAGTTATAACCACTTACCTCATCATCTCAAACCATGTTTCCTATATTTGGGAGGCTTTCCAGTAGATTACGATGTTCGAATCTCCATATTGATCAAGTTATGGGTTGCTGAGGGATTTCTAAAGCCGGTGGAATCTAAAAGCTTAGAAGAAGTAGCAGAGGAGTATTTGGAGGATCTTGTAGATCGAAATCTCGTTATGGTAACTAAAAAGAAGTCCAATGGCAAATTCAAATATTGTGTTATTCATGATGTTTTGAGAGATTTGTGCTCACAAAGAGCTCAACAAGAGTATGTCCTTCATTGCCTAGATGAAAATCACGACTTTCGCCCAGAAGTGATAAGGAATGTACGCCATCTTTGTTTTCATCCACATTCCACTTTTTGCGTAGATCGATTACTAAAATATCACTCACATGTTCGTTCCATCCTTTTTATCCGCTCTGAATGGGATCTTCTTCTATCAGTAGTCGCCATCTTTAAGCTCCTGAGAGTACTAGCCATACTAAATGGGAAGAACTCCTTGTTTCCTCATGAAGTTGTTGAACTGTTACATTTGAGGTACCTCTCACTTGAAAGTGGCGACAACATTCCTCCATCTATATTCAAACTTCAAAATCTTCAAACGTTAATTGTTCATGGAGAGGCATCATTACCATCTGCAATTTGGAAGATGACAAATCTAAGGCATGTTATAATTGAAATATGGAAGGATATATGCCTCCAATTCCTTTTGATGAAATGTTCATTGACGGGGTTTCTTTGCTAGGAAGACTACAAACACTTTCGACGATACAATTTCAGATTCACTGTTGCTACTATTGAAATGATTCCAAACCTTAAGAAATTGAAAGTTTTCTATGATCATAGGAAAATTGAAAAATGGCAGGAGTTTTGCCTCAACAATCTTGTCTATCTACGTAAACTTGAGACACTAAGTATCTCATTTTCCATGTACTGCGGATTCTCTCAACCTCAACCCTTACCTGAGAGCTTTACCTTTCCAATAAACCTCAAGAAGTTGTCCCTACAGCGTTGCGGACTTCCTTGGAAAGACATGACGATTTTGGGTTCGTTGCCCAATCTACAAGTACTCAAACTAAGAGATTATGCATTTGAGGGAGAAGAGTGGGAAACCATAGAAGGAGAATTTTCCAAGCTGAGATTTCTACTAATGAGCGGCTTATATGATCTCAAGTACTGGCGAGCAGAGAATACACACTTTCCTTGTCTTGAGCACCTAAAAATTGAGTATTGTCCGAAGTTAGAGGAGATCCCTCTTGGAATTGGAGCATTCCAAGCCTTCAATTGATTGAGGTGTTTGACCACGAATTAGTAGCGGATACGGCATTGCAAATTCAACAAGAACAACAGGACCTAGGAAACGATCTGCTTCAAGTTCGTATCCATCATCGCAAGAGATGGTATTAATTGACAGGTGATTGTGCTTTAACCTCCCTCTTATGCTTTCAATATGTTTTGCTTGTTCAAATTTGACAAATTCAAGTTATAAACCTTTTCATCTTCCTTGAAATTGAACAAAGTCTATATCAATCTGTTTCTTCAACTTCATTCATATAGATATTAGTCTGAGCAAGAACCTCTGTTTCTTCAGAAATGGTTAAAGAAATTGCCTAAAGAAGGTCATCGCGACAATTGCATGGCTTCAACAAGATCTGCCAGGACAGAAGTTTGGTGTTTGAAATCTAAAAGATAAAAGATAGCTGAAACATAGAATGAAAAACTCTGGAGATCACTTCTATCCATCTATTTTTCTCAGTTGTGTAAGTTTGTTAGAGAATCTTTTTCTTCTTGTAACATATATGTAATCTTTTGTTTGGCTTTTCTTCTCGTTGTCAATAAATTCAGTTCAGATGTTGCCTATATATTATTATTTTACTATATCAGGATGATTTTGAATTAATAATGCAGCAAATACATAATTTGCTATAATTACACCTACACCCCCTCAACTTAGGGGCAAATGTAGCAACACCCCCCTCAATTATTGGAAATTACAGATAGATCCTCTAATCCTAACGGAAACTTAAAAAACTTAACGGGAAGTTGTAAAATGACTAAATTATCCATAACATTTTGGTATAGTGTTTGCTACACATGAAATGAGCGAAGTGATTACGTTGTTGTCTAATTAATAAAACGTTTGCATCTACTTGGAAACAAGAAAATTACTAACTGCAGGACCTAAGTGTTAGACAGAGCCATAGTCGATGGGGTGTCTCTGTAATTTCCAATAGTAGAGGGGATCTTGCTGTATTTCTCCTAAGTCGAGGGGGTGTAAATGTAATTATCCCGTAATAATTTCAACCACTAACTAATACACTGATAAACGTGGCAAGCGTGTATTCGTGAGTGAAACAAGAAAAGAAACACAAACATGTATGAAACAGAAGATCTGAACCATGGGAAGAACCTCCTGTGGTGCTGCTGCATGCTGTCATGGAGGAGGCTATTGAATAGGAATTGCTTTGTTCCTTCTTTGCATTTTGCTCTTTATTTCACCAAAAATAAATAAATCTGAATCATTAATCGCCGAACGTTAGGTATGAAGAAATATAAAAAACATTAATTTTCAACCTAGTTATTTGATTTATTTATTTGTTGCCAATCTGACTTTCTTCAGCAGTCTTAATATGCGGCCAGCTATATTAATATAAAAATTGCAATTTGCTTCGTGAAAAACTACAATTGTCATATCTTAATAATTCGTCTTATATAATTAAGGATTGAGAATAATAATGTTTAAATTAATTCAAGAATCGAAATTTTAATGTTTAAACTTTTTTGTTAAGCTTATTAGATTTCTGTTAGAGCTAGAAGGTTTGTCTGTAATTTCTAATATTCAAGGAAATTTTGGTATATTTACCCTAAGTGACGGGTGTTAGTGTAATTAATTATCCCAAAAATGATTAGAGCTCAGCCCACAAGTGAATAGAGATATATATTAATTATCAATTAGCAATTCCGGAAGCTAGTCAACGATCTAATCTAGCTCTACATCAAGTTTCTCCCCAATGCTACAGTAACTGATCAGTCTTGTGGTGGAGTTTGAATGAGCAAGCTAATCTCTCAGTACATTGTAAGTTTCTTATTATTGCTCGATTAACACTTTATCTGTTTCTGCTATGACAGACCCCTTCGGATCCATTCATTTTTTTATCATACATCAATATTTTTTAATTTCTGTGGGGAAGAAGATCAACATTAGCTGTGGCTTATTATGCTGCTCCTGTTTCACTTCTCGAATTACTAAAGGAGATACATAATTTACTTTTAAACATTGTAACTTGAAATACAGTTATTTATGTGTAAAAAACTAGAAAGTTAATTACATTTTTCTTAATTAAAGTTCAAAGCTTGGACACATCTCTGTTGTTTGAAAAGTGCGATTTTTTCTTATGATATATACACATATCATCTTTTCCTCAAAAGGGCTGGAAGCCACCAAATGAATGTATTTACACAAAACATTTATTTAAAGTAAATACAGACAAAAAGAGAAAATCAGGAGTGTTTGCAGATCTGAAGAGAAGTATAGTGGGCATACTTGAATCTGGACAAGGAAGGGTGTTTTGGGGCTTACTTGAATGTGGTGGTGGACCAGCCGGCAGTGGGGGTGGTTGTTGGAGAGGATTGAGAGTGGAACTGGACATTTTTTATGAAGATGAAGAAAAAAACATAATTTAGTATTAAAATAGAACTATACTTATATGGTAATAAAAAGAGAAATAATAATAAAAATATAACTGGATATTGTAACCAGAAGACGTGTTTCTCTTCCCACCCTTCACCCCGCCCACAAAAGGCAAATTCTTTGCTAATAATGTCTGTCTGTATATCGTGAGCTGCCTATCAACAGCACCAAGATTTTGAGTTTCTGTCTGTTTTGTGTGTGAAGAAGAGATCGATCAAGATCAGCTATGGCTTATTATGCTGCTCTTGTATCACTTATCGAATTACTAAAGGAGATAAACTATCCTCATCTTCGATATCCAAGCTCTCTCCTTGACAAACAACAAATTCATCCATCTCTTTATGAAAAGTTGAGCCATATGAAAGATTTACTAGAAGATTATAAACCAAAAGATCGCAACCAAGAATCAGCTGATATTCTGGAAAGGCGAATCAGAAATGCCGCATATGAAGCTCAAGATGCCATTGAATGTCAAATCTCTCGGAGAAGGGAGGAGCATAGGCTTCATAATGTTTTAGAAAAGGAAGACCAAAGGTTTTGCTTAGAGAAGGTGGAAAAAGAAGTTGATTCCATTGTAAAAGAGCTGATGATGAGGATCAATGAAAGCCGCATAGCTCGTCAGGAAGAGTTGCAACAAAACTGTGATGTTAGTGAAGAAGCATTGAAAGTGGAAGCACCAAGTGGTAGAAATACCGTGGTGGGATTTGATGAACACCTCATGACGGCAATAAAAGGCCAGCTCTGTGGAGAATCATCACGACTTCAAGTCGTTTCAATTGTCGGGATGGGGGGAATCGGTAAGACTACTTTGACTAGACATATTTTTGATGATGAACTTATCCCGTATCACTTTCATTGTCGAGCTTGGGTCACTGTGTCCCAAGATTATCATCTACGAAAAGTTCTTTTAGATATTGGAAATTCCATGGATATACTTGATGAGAAATTACGTAAAGGGGGGGATGAGGCAATAAAAGAACATGTATACAAGTATTTGAAAGGGAGGAGGTATCTCATCATAATGGATGATATGTGGGATTCAAAAGTTTGGGATGATGTAAAGAGGATACTTCCAGATGACTCCAATGGAAGTCGGATAATGATAACAACTAGGCTAACAAATGTGGCTTTTTATGTTGACACTTGTGGCTTTCTTCATCATATGCAATTCTTTAATAAGGATCAAAGTTGGAATTTATTACGTCAGAAGGTTTTTTGTCCCCCCGAACTGGAGGATACTGGGAGGCTAATTGCAGATAATTGTCGGGGACTTCCACTTGCTATTACTGTGGTTGCTGGACTCGTCTCTAAGGTTAATAAAACACGATATGATTGGGAAGAGATTGCAAGAAACGTAAGTTCAGCTGCTAGTGAAAATGATAAACGCTTCTCAAATATATTGTCTTTGAGCTATCACCACTTGCCTCATCATCTGAAACCATGTTTTTTATATCTAGGAGGCTTTCCAAAAGATTACGACATTCCAGTCTCCAAACTCATCAAGTTGTGGGTTGCTGAAGGATTTCTGAAACCAATTGAATCTAAAAGCTTAGAAGAAGTGGGACAGGAGTATCTCGAAGATCTTGTCAACAGAAATCTTGTTTTGATCACTAAGAAGTGGCCTAATGGCAAATTCAGATGTTGTAGCATTCATGATCTTTTGAGGGAATTGTGCTTAGAAAGAGCTCGTTATGAATTATTTTTCCATTCTCTTCATAAGAAAGATGATTTTCATGGAGATCCCTTAGGGAATGTACGCCGTCTCTACAGTCAAACGCGGGATGATTCCATATTTCTCAAATATATAACAGAACATGTCTCGCATGTTCGTTCTGCTCTTTCTTTTGACAAAGCAGAGAATGAGGGCGACTTTTGCTCAGTTGCATCAAGTTGTAAACTCTTGAGAGTACTGGATACAAAAAGCAGATTGAGATCCAAATTTCCTAATGTAATTGTAGAACTACTACATTTAAGGTACCTTGCACTTGGGGCAGACAATATCGACATTCCTCCATCTATATTCAAGCTTCAGAATCTTCAGACGTTAATTGTCCATAATGGAGAAATATCATTACCATCTGAGATTTGGAAGATGCCACAACTAAGGCATGTTAAGTCCAAATGGGGAGTAAGATTACCCCCAATTCCTTATGAAGAAACTACGATTATTGGTGGAGTTCCTCTCCTAGGAAGCCTTCAAACACTCTGGAGGGTAATAGATTTCAGATTCACCAGTGATGCCATTGAAATGATTCCAAGCATTAAGAAACTGAAAACTACCTTCACTTATGAGAGCCAAAAGATTTGGAATGAATTTTGTCTCAACAATCTCATTCATCTGCACAAACTTGAGGCATTGGATATCATTTTCATCTCTCCAGTGATCAACATTGTGCAGACAGTTGTACCGGTACAGTTACCTGAGAGCTTTTCCTTTCCACCAAACCTCAAAAAGTTGGTTCTGGCAGGTTGTAGGCTTCCTTGGAAAGACATGACAGTAATCGGTTCGCTGCCCAATCTACAACTACTCAAACTAGATTTTGAAGCTTTTCTGGGAGAAGAATGGGGACCCAAAGAAGGGGAATTCGTGAAGCTCAAATTACTGATAATGTATGAATTACATGATCTAGAGTATTGGCGAGCCGAAAAGACCCATTTCCCTTGCCTTGAGCAACTTCATGTCAAGAACTGTTGGGGATTGGAGGAGATTCCACCTGAAATTGGAGAAATTCCAACTCTTCAATCAATTGAGGTGCATCATAGCAGATTAGCTGCAGTTTCAGCTAGGAAAATTCAAGAAGAACAACAGAGCATGGGAAACGATGTCCTTCAAGTTCGTGTCTTTCCTGACTATTGGGATCTCTAGTGATCGGACGAGTTCATTGCATTTTTCTTTTATTTTGGTCTCATACTACTTTTGCAACTTACATTCCATAAGTGAATTTTGGGATTGTTGTAACATAAATTCAGATGTATTGATACCTAATGATAAATGTAAACCATGTTCTTCATATTTTGCATCATCTTGACAATCTTGTTCATCAAAGTCAATATCTGGAACTGAAATCAGAAGCATTATTTCATACATAAACTATTTTCAACTAAAAACTCAATTGATTTACCTATTTTCTTTGTGACATATCATCTACATTATCTACCTGCAGAAAAGATCCATGTAACCATACCTCGAAAAACTTGCTCAAAATTCTGAACAAAGATAGCGCAGACAAATTCCTAAATAAACATTCATAATATTTTCTGGGCTTCTGAAGAGATTTTTCAGGAATCACTTGCCACTAATAAATCAATATCTGCCATGAAAGAAACAACAAACTGTCACAGAGAGAGAGAGAGAGAGAGAGCGAAATCTATCAGTGAGATTTGCTGCAAGTAATCTCATAATCTTCAAGTTAACATACATTGAGGATCAAGTCACCATCTCATATACTCACGAAAACACAAAAAAGGTTTGAATTGTTTTATAGAATCAAAATACAATACCGCTAAATAACTAGCCTGAAGCATAAAGATCTAATCTTTACAATCAAGAATTGAAAAAGAATCAAACTTCACGAACAATGCCTCCCATCTCTGAATGCTTACAGATTTTGCCCGACGACCTTTTAAAGTGAAGTTGCAGAATCAAATAAACCCCTACAAACGAAAAAAAAAAAAAAGTTTTTTTTGTAAAGGAAAATAAATAAAATAAAATGAGCTCGGTGGACTGGCCTAAGCATCTATTCACCGTTGATCTAGAATCCTCAAGAATTAATCTCAGCCGTCAATACAAGTGAGTTTTGCACAGAGCTGCTGATGTGTAAGAAAAAAATATCTGAATCATTAACCGCCGAACGTTAGGTATGAAGAAATATAACAAACATTAATTGTCAATCTAGTTATTTGATTTATTTATTTGTTGCCAATTCTGACTTTCTTCAACAGTCTTAATATGCGGCCAGCTATATTAATATAAAAATTGCAATTTGCTTCATAAAAAACTACAATTGTCATATCTTAATAATTCGTCTTATATAATTAAGGATTGAGAATAATAATATTTAAATTAATTCAAGAATCGAAATTATAATGTCACTGTAAGTGAATTCGAGCTTGAATGTTGTCGACTACAAAGGATACAAAGCCCCACTTATAATAACCTGGACAAGTTCGATCGAGTCCAAGCTGCCTCAGGAATCATAAAGATTGAGAGCAAGTGGTCGTCTTTCTTTGCAACGATCTAGATCTACATCAACTGTTCCTCCAACCCTCAAGAAGGAAAAAAAAACAATTAGGCTACGGAAATTAATCAGTCTTCTGGTGGAGTTTGAACAAGGAATCTATATATATCTCTGTTTGTATACTGTAAGTTTTCTATAATTGTTTCTCAATTAACATTACCGCATTTTTGTTATTGCAGATCCCTTTGAACCCATTTATCATATATAATTCAATATTTTGAATTTGTATGCGCCGCGCTATTTTTAAGTGTACTAAATGTGAAACAAATTAAACGATTAGGAGGACCAAAAATGATATTTCCCTTTCTTTTGGAACATAAAGATTCTGTGTGTTTTTAGCTTAGGTAAATACATATTAAAATATGAATATAAGAAATTCAAGTATTATGTTATCAAGAATTAATGGACCAAAACAATGATTGGTTTCTTAGAAACAAAAATTGGTGGAATATGGCTTTTAGGTTGATAATTGATTCATACAATTTTATATAGAAGTTAATTTAAGAATTTTTTAGTAGTTTTTCCAAATATTTATTATGTTTGTGCATTGTAGGTTTCGAATTATTGCTCAATTAACACTATTTGTTTCTACTGTTACAGATCCCATTGAACCCATTTCATCGTACTTCCAACATTTTTGACTCTGTTTTGAAGAAGATATAAAATCAGCTATGTCTTATTATGCTGCTCTTGTTTCACTTATCCAATTACTCAAGGAGATAAACCATCCCGAACATCCATATTCAAACACTCTTCGTGAAATACATCAAATTCACGCCTCTCTATACGAAAAGTTCAATCTTTTGCAAGAATTGCTGGAATATTATTCACCAAATGATCATAAAAAAGAGTCAACTGAAATCATGGAAAGGCGAATCAGAGATGCAGCGTTTCAAACGCAAGATGTCATTGAATCTCACATTCCACATCAGATTCCTCAACTCCTTGCTGGGGGATCAACGGAGCTTACACTCGATAATATTGTGGGGAAGGAATATTATGAAGAATTAGAAAGGGTGAAGGAAGAAGTTGATTCCATTGTGGAAGAGATGATGAGAATCGAGCTAGAAAGCCACATAATCCGTTTGGTGCTAAACTCTTGTATTCTTGCAGATAGTACTGAAGGAGCAGCAAAAGAGCACGCACACAGTGTTAGAAATACTATGGTGGGAGTTGATGAACAACTGATGAAAATAAAAGCCATGCTCTGTGGAGAATCATCCAAACTGGAGGTCGTTTCAATTGTTGGAATGGGGGGCATGGGTAAGACTACTTTGGCTAGAAAAATATTTGATGACAAACTTATATGTGATCATTTTGATTGCCGTGCTTGGGTCACCATATCACAAGATTATAATTTGCGAAGTGCTCTTCTTGATATTGGAAATTCCATGAATATTATTGATCATAAATTAAGAAGAGAGGGAGAGGAGGTATTGAAAGAACATTTATACAAACATTTCTATGGACGGAGGTATCTCATCATAATGGATGATATGTGGGAAACAAAGGTTTGGGATGATCTAAGGAGGATACTTCCAGATGACTCCAATGGAAGTCGGATAATTATAACCAGTAGGTTATCAGATGTGGCTGATTATGCGGGCACTTGTGGCTTATTTCATCAGATGCAATTCCTTAATGAGAACGAAAGTTGGAATTTACTTTGCCGTAAGGTGATTTGCCCCCCTGAATTGGAAGATATTGGGAGGTTGATAGCAAAAAATTGTCGAGGACTTCCACTTGCAATTGTTGTGATTGCAGGACTCCTTTCCAAGGCTAGTATGACAAGATATGCTTGGGAAATTATTGCAGGACGTGTAAGGTCAGCTTCAACTAGAAATGACGAACATTTTTCGAACATACTGTATTTGAGTTATAATCATCTGCCACATCATCTAAAACCATGCTTTCTTTATTTGGGAGGCTTTCCAGAAGATAAAGACATTCCAGTATCTAAACTCATCAAGTTGTGGGTAGCAGAAGGATTTCTAAAAGCAATTGAATCTAAAAGCTTAGAACAAGTGGCAGAGGTGTACTTGGAGGACCTAGTAAGCAGAAATCTTGTCTTAATCACTAAAAGAAGGTCCAATGGCAGAGTCAAATATTGCAGCATTCATGATGTTCTAAGAGATTTGTGCTTAGAAAGAGCTTATAACGAGAATTTTCTTCATTTCCTATATAAAAAGGAAGGTGTCCATCCAGAAGTCATAACGAGTGTACACCGACTCTACGTTCATCAAGGTTCCTTACTGCACAAATATAGAAGTTCCTCACATGTTCGTTCTATTCTTTTTTACGTCAAAGTTTTGTATCCGGATCATATTTTATCTCTTATATCTGGTTCTAAGCTACTGAGAGTATTGGATGCACTAGAAGTAACATTCTACTTATTTCCAGCTGAAATTATGGAGTTATCCCATATAAGGTACCTTGCATTTCGGGGTCGCAAATTCCACTTTCCTCCATCTATATTCAAACTTCAAAATCTTCAAACTTTAATTGTTGAAGGAGAGGCATCATTGACGTCTGAAATCTGGAAGATGCCACATCTAAGACATGTTATGATTCATAGAGTGACATTGGCCCCCATTCCTTATGGCGAATGGATTGTCCATGGAGTTCCATTACCAAGCATGTTACAAACACTTTATACGGTGGTGGATTTCAGATTCAACTGTGATACTGTTCAAATGATTCCAAACCTTAGAAAACTGAAAGTGGAATACACACATCAGCCTGTTGAAAATTGGATGGAGTTTGGCCTCGATACTCTCATTCATTTTAACCAACTTGAGTCAATGAAGTTCTTGTTTTCTGGACTCACATCATCTGCAGTGCCCTTACCTGAGAAATTTGCCTTTCCTCAGACCCTCAAACAGTTGACTCTATCTGGTGGCGAATTTCCTTGGGGGGACATGGTGACTGTGGGTTCATTGCCCAATCTAGAAGTCCTCAAACTACAATCTCATGCCTTTGCGGGGGAAGAGTGGGAACCTACAGAAGGAGAATTCATCAGCCTTAAATTCCTATTAATGGAGATGTTACCTCTCAAGTACTGGAGAGCAGAAGATACCCACTTTCCTCAGCTTGAGCACCTTAAAATCATAGACTGCTGGCCATTGGAGGAGATCCCTCTTGGGCTTGGAGATATTCCAACTCTTCAATTGATCGAGGTGCATGATAGCAAATTAGCTGCAGCTTCTGCATTGAAAATTCAAGCAGAACAAATGGATCTTGGAAACGATGACCTTCAAGTCCGGATCTATCATTCTCAGGATTGGAGTTAATTTATGGTGATTGCACTTCAACCTCTTGTGCTTTTACTGTCTCTTGTTTGATCAGATTTAACAAAATTCAAGTGATAAAACCTTCTCATCTTTCATTGCGGTTGACCAAATGTCTAAACCCATTTTTGTGTTCTCAACTTTATAATATGAAAGCATGTATGCAAATATTTTTGTTAGTCTAAGCACTGACCTCTGTTTTTCTAGAATAAAAAAAATTCCTAAGAAAGGTCATCACGACAGTTACGTGCTGGAATGCTGAAATCTAAAATGAAAAGGATAGATGTCAGGCTATGCAGAAAACGATGGATATATATGTTCTGTGGTGTAAGAGATATTTTCTCTTGCAACATATATGTTACTCCTTTTTCTTCTGTTTTTGTTATTCTTGACTGATAAATTCAGTTTAGATGATGTCTATTATTAGTACTGAACTGCCGGTGTGTTTCAATAATACTAGAACTGTTACATCAGATACCTTGTTAGTAATGCTTCGGTCAGTGGCGTATGGGAAACACCTACTTCCCGCACCTTGAAATCAAGTTTCCTCCTGAAATAGGAGAAATTCCAACTCTCGAATTGATTGAGGTGTATTACAACAAATTAGCTGCGGATTCAGCACTGCGAATACAAGAAGATCAACGGGACCTAGGAAATGATGTCCTTCAAGTTCGTATCTATTCCTAATGAGTAGAACTTTCGTTAATGGCTCTTCGCTCATGCCTTCCACGTGCAGTTGCTACAGATAGTCATTTATTCTTAAAAGCATTGTTCTTGTTGGAGTAGACATCCTCATGATATTAAAATTCCTAGATTATCTTAATAGCTCAGCCAAACGCCCTCCACCGAGTAGAAAACTCCAGCTAACAGAGTAGTTGATCTCTGTGTTTCAAGTACTGATACTCAATGATACATGTAAACCAAGTTTCTTTATATTTTGCTTCATTTGACAATCTTGTTCATCAAAGTCAATATATGGAACTGAAGTCAGAAGCATTATTTCAAACATACACTATTTTCAGCTAAAAACTCAATTGGTTTTCATGTTTTTTTTGTGACTGATCATCTACATTATCAGCAGAAAAGATCCATGTAAGCATACCTTTTCCTCAAAATTCTGAACAAAGATAGCACAGACAAATTCCTAAATAAACATCCATAATAATTTCTGGGCTTCTGAAGAGATTTTTCTGGAATCACTTGCCATTAATAAATCAAACTGTCACAGAGACACAGAGAGAGAGAGAGAGAGAGAGAGAGAGAAAGAGAGAAAGAGAGAGAGAGAAATCTATCACTGAGATTTACTGCAAGTAATCTCATAATCTTCAAGTTAATATACATTGAGGATCAAATCACAATCTCATATACTCACGAAAACACAAAAAAGGTTCGAATTGTTTTATAGAATCAAAATACAATTCTGCTAAATAACTAGCCTGAAGCATAAAGATCCAATCTTTACAATCAAGAATTGAAAAAGAATCAAACTTCACGAACAATGCCTCCCATCTCTGAATGCTTACAGATTTTGCCTGACGATTCTTTATGTTCCTTTTAAAGTGAAGTTGCAGATTCAAATAAACCCCTACAAATGGAAAAAAAAAAAAAAAAAAAGGTTTTTTTTGTAAGGAAATAAATAAAATAAAATGAGCTCGGTAGACTGACCTAAGCATCTATTCACGATTGATCTAGAATCCGCAATAATTAGTTCTATGAATTATGTTTTTGTAAGAAGTTGAGAACCACGTGATATTTCAAATAATTACAAAAATCAAACAAAATGTCCCTTGTACTTCACCAAAATTTTACAAAAAATCAAATGTAATTTATAATAGTTTGAAACCTCAAGGGGATTTCTGTAATTTTTAAACACAGAGGGCGTATTTTGTAATTAAGACAAACCTTAGGGGTACTGGGTGTAATTCGCCCTTCAAACTGTAATATTTTGGTCAAGATCAGCTATTTACGTCTCTTGTGGCGGAAGAGATGTGTTTCCTAATTTCGACATCACTTGAGAAAAATCCAGACATGCCTGATTTATCATGTTATAAGAAAAAAGATATAATTATATAATTAATAGAACTGACACTAACTAACTAATTCTGATAATTCATGTATTGCAATTTGGCTTATAAAAAGTTACAGTAATCATGTCTTCTTGTGAACTAAATGAACTAAAAGCCATCTATTACACTAATCTCTTTTCTATATGTCGCAAGTTGATTAGGAAAAAAGTCTTGCAGCATCTTATACACTCTTTTCTTATTTTAAATTTTTTATTCTACGCTGTAGGTCGTTAACTATTGCTAGTAGCCTATGAATACAACAGTCTGCGAGGTGATCAGTTGACATTTAATAAAAAAACAAAAGCATGTCATTGTCAGGAAATAAAAATGGTGTGATTTTATTAACATGAAATAGTTTCTCATGAACTGAAAAGCCAAATTCAACTATGCTAACTTGTATATATTGCAAGTTGATCAGGAAAAACAAGAAAACGGAAAACTTACCATCATACATTAATACTCTCTCTTCTCTCTGTCTCTGCGTGTGGAAGATCAGCTATGTCTTATTATGCTGCTCTTGTTTCACTAATCCAATTACTGAAGGAGATAAACCAACCTGAACCTCAACATCCAAACGCTCTTCTTGGGAAGCATCAAATTTATGTCTCTCTCCATGAAAAGTTCAGCCATCTCCAGAAAGTACTGGAAGACTACTCACCGAAAGATGGAGCAGCCGCTGATAATCTCGAGAGGCACGTCAGGGATGCCTCATATCGAGCTAAAGATATCATTGAATTTCACATTTCAGATCAGAATATTCGGAAGACTGTGGCCAATGTATGTTATTATGAAGACTAGGAGAAGGTGAAGGAAGAAGCTGATATCATTGTGGAAGAGCTGATGATGAGGATCAGAGAAAGCCACAGCCACGGAGATCCTGAAGAAGATTTGCAACTAAACTCTTATATTTCTCCAGACGGCAGTGGAGGAACATCAAGGGTACAAGCACCCAATGGTAGAAGTACCATGGTGGGATTTGATGAGCATCTCACGACAGTAAAAGCCCAGTTGTTCGGAGGATCATCCAGACGTGAGGTCATTCCAATTGTCGGAATGGGGGGCATTGGTAAGACTACTTTGGCTGGAAATGTTTTTGATGATGAATATATATTTTACTACTTTGATTGTCGTGCTTGGGTCACTATATCACAAGATTATAATTTGAGAAAAGTTGTTCTAGATATTATAAGTTCATTGAAAGTAGATGAGATATTAGGTGGAACTGCGGAGGACGTATACAAATATTTGAAAGGAAGGAGGTATCTCATCATAATTGATGATGTATGGGATACAAATGTTTGGGATGGTCTAAAGAGGATACTTCCAGATGACTTCAATGGAAGTCGTGTGATAATAACCACTAGGCTATCAAATGTCGCTGTTTATGCTGGCAAACAAGGATTTATTCATCAACTGCAATTCTTAACCGAGGACTGGAGTTGGGCCCTACTTCACGAAAAGGTGTTGCACAAGAACATTTCCCGCACGAGCCGGAGGTTATTGGAAGGTTGATTGCAAGAAATTGTCGAGGACTTCCACTCGCAATTGTTGTGGTTGCAGGAATCCTCTCGAAGGTCAACAAGACACGAAATGTTTGGAGTCAGATTGCAAGGGACGTATCCTCAGCTACTTTTGATACAAATGATGAACATTTTTCAAAGATGCTATCTTTGAGTTATAACAACTTGCCTCATTATCTAAAACCGTGTTTTCTATATATGGGTGGTTTTGATATTGAAATTTCTGTATCCAAACTCATCAAATTATGGGTTCCGGAGGGATTTCTAAAACAGAATGAATCTAAAAACTTGGAAGAAGTAGGAGAGGAGTATTTGGAGGATCTCGTCAATAGAAGTCTAGTTTTGATCACTAAAAAGACGCTCAACGGCAAATTCAAGCGTTGCATCATTCATGATCTTCTAAGAGATTTGTGTAAACGAAGAGCTTGTGATGAAAATTTCTTTCATATCTTCGACATAACCGGTAACATCTACCCCAAAGCCATAAGAAACGTACGTCGTCTCTATACGTATCGGGGTCATTCCCTAAGTTCCTCACAAAAATTGGCATGTGATTCTCGTATCCATTCTATCCTTTGTCTTCGCCATCGTGGGAACCAATTTTCATTTATAGGGTTTAAGCTATTGAGAATATTAGATGCATTGGAAATAATATTCTCATCATTTCCTATCCAAATTTTGAACCTTTGGCATTTAAGGTACCTGGCCCTTCCGGAGAGCGTATTCCTCATTCCTACATCAATATCCAAACTTCAAAATCTTCAAACATTAGTTATAGGTTCATTACCAGAATGGATATATCGTAACCCATTG
Source organism: Verbena officinalis (assembly GCA_958496215.1). Classification (NCBI taxonomy): domain Eukaryota; kingdom Viridiplantae; phylum Streptophyta; class Magnoliopsida; order Lamiales; family Verbenaceae; genus Verbena; species Verbena officinalis. Next base: position 9,758,384 of record OY292385.1, read on the forward strand.
CCATCTGAAGTTTGGAAGATGCCACATTTGCGTCATGTCATAGTTTGTGACCTACAAATGTCGCCCGATCTATTTCAAGGTAATCAACATGCTTCTACCCTAGAAAACCTACAAACACTCTCACGGATACTAAATTTTTCATTCACTGACAGGGCCATTGACCTGATACCAAACCTTCAGAAATTGAAAGTTTTTTACAACAACGACTCCTGTGAAAAGTGGCAAGAGTATGGCCTCCACAATCTTGTTTGTCTGCACCAACTTGAAACACTGGACATTCATTTTCATCGTGAATGCTACCCACTGATGGTTGACCCCTTCCCTAATGGTTTTAACTTCCCCATAACGCTTAAAAAGTTGTGTCTGGCAGGATGCAGACTTCCTTGGAAAGACATGACAGTTGTGGGATCACTCCCCAACCTACAAGTACTCAAACTAAGACTACTGCCCTTTGTGGGAGAAGAGTGGGTGCCCTTAGATGGAGAATTTCCAAAGCTGAGATATCTGGAAATGGTATCGATAAATTATCTTAAGTATTGGCGAATGGAAAACACCCACTTTCCATGCCTTGAGCAGCTTGTAATCAAATTTTGCAAGGGATTAAGGGAGATCCCTCCTGGTATCGGAGATATTCCAACTCTTGAACTGATTGAGGTGTATTGCAACAAATTAGCTGCGGATTCAGCAATGCGAATGCAAGAAGATCAACAGGACCTAGGAAATGATATCCTTCAAGTTCGTGTCTATTCCTACTGAGTAGAATTTTCGTTGATGACTATGTGGGTGTTTGTAAGAGCTTTTGCTTTGGAGAAGTTACACTAGAAGCTACACTGCTAAAGTATTAAAAAGTTGGAGTAGTCAAAGTGAGGAGCGCTTGGAGCAAAAAGTGAAAAGTCAGGAGGCTGTTAGTAATTTCAGGAGGCTGTTAGTAATTTCTGAAACCTCATGAGGTTTTTTGTATTACCTCAGGGTAGTCAGTAATTATCCCTTTTTTCTTTTATTCTCAAACTAATTGACTTTTGCAATTTACATCCCATAAGTGATTTTTCTTTTTCCAATTTAAGGACGTGTCGACCTTCCATCTAATTATGGGATGTATATTGCAAAAGTTGAATTTCTCTTGGGACTAAACATGAATTTTTCCCTCAGACCAGGACAAGTGATTTCTTTCTCCGCATGTTACTCTCTGTAATTTCAACCATGAATGGATTAGATAGGCTGAAGATGATCCTGAAGAACATAAAGATTGGTTGGAAGAAACATTTTATCTAATTTTGACATCTATATTAACTCTCTGTAATTTTGGTATTATTGTAAGATAATTTCGGATCAGATGTACCAAGTTCTTTATATTCTGCATCATTCGACAATCTTGTTCATCAAAGTCAATATATGGAACTGAAATCAGAAGCATTATTTCATACATACATAAATAATTTTCAACTAAAAACTCAATTGATTTACCTATTTTCTTTGTGACTGATCATCTACATTATCAGCAGAAAAGATCCATGTAACCATACGTCAAAAAAATTCCTCAAAATTCTGAACAATGATAGCACAGACAAATTCCTAAATAAACATCCATAATATTTTCTGGGCTTTTGAAGAGATTTTTCAGGAATCACTTGCCATTAATATATCAATATCTGCCATGAAAGAAACAACAAACTGTCACGAAGAGAGGGAGAAATATATCACTGAGATTTGCTCCATGTAATCCAATAATTTTTTCATAATTTACATTGAAAATCAAATCACCATCACATATACGCACAAAAACACAAAAAAGGTTCGAATTTTTTTATAGAATCAAAATACAATACCGCTAAATAACTAGCCTGAAGCATGAAGATCCAATCTTTACAATCAAGAATTGAAAAAGAATCAAACTGCACGAACAATGCCTGCCTTCTCTGAATGCTTACAGATTTTGCCCGATGATTCTTTATGTTCCTTTTAAAGTGAAGTTGCAGAATCAAATAAACCCCTACAAATGAAAAAAAAAAAATAAATAAAATAAAATTAGCTCGGTGGACTGACCTAAGCATCTGGTCACCGTTGATCTGGAATCCTCAAGAATTAATCTCAGCCATCAATACATGTAAGTTTTGAACAGAGCTGCTGATGGTGTAATTTAAGGGGCCCACAGTCCACAGACAGTTGATGTGGGGGAAGTGTACAGATAATACTGTACTACTTCTCGTGCCTGATCACAGCTCTGTTTTCAATTTCTTTTTTCAATAGTCGTAGTATTTTCAAGAAAATCTTAAATCTCTCTCTTCATACGTTTCTCTCTCTTTCCAAGGGCTTCCTCTGTGTTGGCATAAAGATACCAAAAAGGTACCTTCGTTCCCATGTTCTATACAGCAACACTCTCTCTACTTTCATGTCATCATCTCCTCCACAAACACACACAATCACAGCCGCAGCAGCACAAAAACACACACACGAACTCAACTTCTCTCGCATATCTCGTGCTCTCTGAATCAAAAAGCTAATCTTTTGCAGATAGAAATCCACTCCTCTTGAAGTTACCATAGCAAAGCTGGGAACTTTTCCCTTGAATGCTAAAAATAATAATTAATGGGTTTCAAGTTCTCTTCAAATTAACGGAAAAGAACAGAAAAAGGAGTCCTTTTGCAGAAATTCTTTCACCAGATCTATATCTCTCTTCTCCCCCTGATAAACCCTTTTGTTTTTCCCCCTATTATTTCCATTCCCGTTTTTTAATCTGATTTTCTTGTTGTTAATTCTGTTTCCGATTTATTTAGCTTCGCTTCTCTTAAAATTTTTCTAAGTCATTGCTCTGTTTTGTCTTTTTTTTTCTCGTTTTCGTAGACATTCAGAGAAATATGCATGCTGCTGCAGGAGGGTTTCGGATTTTTTTTCTTAGGGCTTTTTGTGCGCCCATGACTTGAAATAAATTATTGGAGTAAAATCAAAGCCTTTTCTTTTTCTCTAATTATTTTCATATTTGCTTTGAAAATAAAGAAATCCTTTTCCTTTTTTGCTTGTTAATGGGGAGTTCTGGAGAAGACCCGAATAAGGGCATTGATGGGTCGGCGGGCGGGTTGGTTTGGGTCCGCAGACGAAACGGGTCGTGGTGGCCGGGTAAGATTCTCAGCCCGGATGAACTGCCTGAAGGCTGTGTTCCTACTCCAAGATCAGGGACACCTGTAAAGCTTCTAGGTAGAGAAGATGCAAGTGTGTAAGTAATTTATTTTGATTTTTTTTGTCATTTCTGCTTTTTTCTTCATTAGTTTGTTCTTACAGTAATAATTTCCCTCAAAGAAAAGTTTGTTCTTACAGCAAATTCAGATGTCAGCTTGCATTTTTATTAAATTGTCTGGATATTCTGAGACTTATGGAACAGAACAGAACCATTTTTTCAAGCCTGAAGTTTTTCTTGTTCAAAAAAGGGTTAATGGTTGAAATTGTGTGTCATTTCTGTTCGTTCAAGTTCAGATGTTGCGTGCTTTTTCCTTGAGCCATTTTACATGCCTGAGGTTTTCCTTCTCAGGAAAGGATTAATGGTTGAGATTGTCATTTTGGGTAATTCAATCTTCATTCACTTGAAAAAAAGAAAAAGAAAAAGAAACTTCATTGAGTTCATTGTTGTTTTCACACTCCATTGTATTCATTGAACTGCTCTTTGTTCCTTTTGTCATTATGTTTTTTCTCTGCCGTTTATCTTTGTATCTGTTAAATCATTACGGCAAAATGGGTATTTGTAGATGGAAAAGTGGGACTGTGTTTTATATATTTTTGGTACAAAAGTTCCTTAAGAAATAGAAAACAGTGCAGAAAATCCCTTTGTCTTGTGTTGAAAGACTCAGAAATCTTAGTCAGTTTCAATTAGTAAACTGTGAATCCCATAATATTCATGGTTTTGGATCAAAATGATTCTTGGTGACTATATGGCGGTGTATCCATGTCAGTCAATGGGGTTTCGTGTAGAAAAAGTAAAGGATAATAAAAATATTACTATTAAGATGATGCTAAAAGGAAAATGTCAAAGGAATGAGGTAGAAATTGCTAAATAAGGAGCTGAGTAATGCCAATAATGTGAGCAAAGCATGCTGTGGCTTATAAGGCGAGTTTGTTTTAGACCACGAGGCTCTTAAGTGTTCTATTGTTTTAGGAATGAAATCAGTCTAAACTATATTCAATATTAAAAACCGAGTCTTGATTTTTTAAATAGTTTCTCTTACTCAGGGCTTCCTTATCTTGTATTCCGAATCTTGAATGCTTCGTTTATTCTTATTGTCCATTTTATAAGAATAACAGCTTCTTTTCCTCCCTTTGGAATATTAAAAATTGAGTCTTGAATTATTTAATAGTTTCTCCTACTCATGACTTCCTTAATTTCTTGTATTTTTACACTTGAATGCTTAATTTGTTTGTATTCTCCATTTCATAAGAAAAAAGCTTAACAGAACTATAGGTCGCGTTTATTTCACAATTCCGGTATATCCTTCTTTGTCTAAAATCTAATATATTTAATATTAAAAATTGAGTCTTGAATTATGAGTAGTTTCTCCATTCAGGCTTCCTTCTCTTGTAATTTAACCGCTCGAATGCTTAATTTGTTTGTATATTCTCCATTTCATAAAAAAACAGCTTCTTTTTCTTGACAAAAAACTATTGTTTCTGTTTATTTCACAATTTTGCTAGAATTGAATTCAAGTTCTCGTCAATTCTGTTTCAGGGACTGGTATAATCTCGAGAAATCTAAAAGAGTGAAAGCTTTCCACTGTGGAGAGTACGAAGATTGCATCAAAAAAGCTAAAGCATCCACATCCAATCTCTCTAAGAAGGGAGTCAAATATGCCAGAAGAGAAGATGCTATTCTTCATGCACTCGAGCTCGAAAACGCCGCTCGTCTCGGGAAAGACCACCCAGACTTTTCTCCTACACCAAATGGGGACCACCATAATATTAACGAATCGCCTCCGAAATTTCATCCTAGTCAAGAAAGTCAAGATCATGACGAGGATTTGAATAATTCCACTGAAGATGATGATGGAAGTCAAGAAAGTCAAGATGTTGATGGGGGCCACGAACAGTCTCAATCGGGTTTATCATTTGAGGAAGAATCGAAACATTCTAAAACTACAAATGATTCTGAGGAAGATGGAATTGAAGGAGTAAAGCGTATGAAGGGGCTCGAAGACCTCGGGATTGGTGTAGCATCGTCAAAATCATCACCCATGAAAAGGAAAAGATCTCAAGATGGTCATGGTCATGAAAGCTTGAAAAAGAAGAACAAGAACAAGAGACGGACCCTGACTAAAGTTATGGAGTGTACTGAGATGGTGTCTGTTCCTGTTGTTTCCGAGCCGGTAGTGTCAGACAGTAAGGTATCTGAATTGGAATCTAATGAGTCAAAGAATGCCAACTCAGCTGTCCTCAATAATAACAAATCGGATAGCAATGAATCAAAGAATGCCAACTCAGCTAGTGATGCTTGTAAACAGAAGGATAATGAAATTTCTAGCACAGAAGCAGATAATAATGAGGATGAATCTTTGCAGAAGCTCTTTGATGTGCCTCTTATTGCTCACGAAAAAAACTCAGCAGGTACAATTTTGATACATATAAGTGGTTCGAATGTCGCTTTATAACCTTGACAAAATTACACTAGGGATAGTTACCGAAAAACCCCAAAAAGGAAGCTCTGTACATTGAAATTAAAATTAGGACACTAACAGATATTAGGGTTGTTTTGTAACTGGAGCAACAGACAACCAGGGATATTTGTAAGATGGAAGCAATGAAGGTGGTAATGGTAATTTCTATAGGTAGAGGGGTTTCTTCGTAATATTTGTACATAGGGCAAACCTCATGGGATTCGAGCTCATTTTTCTCTTTTGATTGGGCTTATAGGCTCTGCATTATCTTAGATTATTGTTTTTTTGGAGAATTTGTATATTTCAGTTTAACTTACTCATTTGTGGATCTCTATTTCAATGGGCTTTCCCTCAATTTCTTTCAGATGCAACACATAAGGTGGCACAAGTCGGTGGTGGGGCCCAATCCAGCCAAAATAGTCATATCGAGACCCTATCTCTGTGCAACGAAGACCACAATGAGTCAGGCTCGACAAGTTCGGGCACAGCCAACGTGTGGCAGTTAAAAGGAAAAAGAAATTCCAGGTCACGAAAAGTGGAACTCACAACACATGAGGCCGAAACACATGCCCACAGAGGATTACCAATGACAGCAACAGCCGATCTGCGTGCCCCACAGAGGCTTCTCCCTTACAGACAATCCCGTTTCACGGTCAACCCAAAGTACGACTCTTCCGACTTTGACTCCTCCCTCAGACATCACATGACTGGCTCGGGATTATACGATGTCACCCTGGAAGTGAAATCTCAATATCGCCCTCAGCATGTTCCTTACATATCTCTCATGAGCAAGTCGAAAGGTCAGCCAATCATAGGCCACCCTGTGGCGGTTGAGGTTCTAGAAGACGGCTTCTGTGATAGTATGTCTGAATTATGCTACAGCAGCAGTTCTGAGCTGGATTTGTTGTCTGAACAAAAGGTGAAAGTGAGGCCAACTAGTAAAATTAGCCCGTTTTGCATTCGTGGGCCATCTTCAAAATCTCCAAAAACAAAGAAAAATGGAAACTTGTCGAAGAAGATTAGGAAGCTGTCGTCACTGACAGGATCTCATAGGCTGAGTAGAGAAGAGAAGAAGCAGAAGCCGGTTCTGGAGAAGCTGCTTAAAGGTCCTTCTATAGCTTGTGTGCCTTTAAATGTAGTTTTCAGTAGGATTAATGCGGCCTTGAGCGGCTCTGTAAGAAGGTAGTTTTCTTCGGGTGGAAGAGATGTGTAATACTGAGGTTCAATGTTGTCCTTTTATAGATTTCTTGAAATTTTTTGTTTTAGGCAGCCAGCAATGTACATTCAGCCCTTAAGAAATTCTCTAATTGTTACAATAATTGGGATGATTTGTTTGTCATAGGAACTATTAACAGTTAAAAGTGTTGTAGAGGTACTTTTTGTTGTTGGTGTTTTGGCTGCTTTTTGGCTGTGTATATAGTTTAAGATTAGTTCAGCCTGAAAAAGGTGAATTGGTTGTTTGTACACTGTTTTCCGAGATCATGGGATTTTTCTAACTTAGGATTTTGGATATTTGAAAATTTTTTCAGTCTGTTTTTCTTTCTGTTTTGTTCATGCAATTGTAATGTTGGGGGTGGGTGTATCCAGAGTTTTTACCCTAACATTGGGATGGTCGTTTTTGGCATGGATTATATTTCCGATTTATGCTCAATTTAAGTAGAAATAAGCTAAAAGTTTGAAGAAGCACTTAAAGGACATGCTATGCTACTAATTTTAGCTTCTAGCTTCTATATATTTTTGTAAAAAAAATTAAAGTCTCTTGAGACTTATAAAAGTGCTTTTTAGCTTTTGTTACAAATACTCAACTATTTTTTTTTTGTACCTTTCACTTCATTGTTCAAAAATTGTCTGCTTTTACTACTCTGCTTCTTTTCAATTTTAACTTTTACTCCAAAAACATTGCCTATGAAGCTTGGAAATCTTGTGATTAGCCATTGGGAAGTGCATAATACTCCTTTTACATAATGCAAAAGTGATTATTGTTGAGGTTGTAAAAGTGATTATTAAAAGTGATTATTGTTGAGGTTGTAAGAGTGATTATTGTTGAGGTTGTAAAATAATAATGTGGTAAAATTAGAACAACTAAAAACGTTATTTTGATGTAAGTTGTCAAACAGTTTTGTAATCCCAATAAAAGGTTTTTGAGGGTTTGGATTTGTCAATTGCCATTGTGACCATAATGAAAGGAAAATAAGATAGGAAAAAAATATTTTTTTTTCCTTTTGTGAATTAGTAGATATTTTTTTTAAACTTTCTGAAATAGATAAATTATAATATTTTTAACATACATAAATATGAAACTCTGTAATAGTGTAGTAGCTTATCCGCGACAATATAAAAACTTCATATTATTTGAAAAATAACAAAATTATTGCAATACATAGCAACTAAAAGTCTAAAACCAATTAAACAAGTGCACAGAATTTTAATTCATAGATTAAAATTTCCCAAAAATTTCAGATGAAACCAAAATAAAAAGTACACTAATTTAAAGCCCTAACTTATAAAAATTAGTGAAAAAAATAAATAAAATCAACAATTGTTGGGCATTGTCCAAAAGCAAATAAGATAGGGGCATTTCCGTCATTGCGAAATTACTAGACCTCGTTAGGGTTCATACTTTTATAACATCCTCACATATATCATTACTCTCTCTTCTCTTCACAGAGCCACCTTCACTCTTCGAGCCGTCAAAGCAAAACCTAGAATCTCTAATTCTCTCTCTTTCTCTGAGGTAAATTGTCGATCATATTATGCATGAGTAACCCTTTTTTGTACGATTCGTAATGATGTGTTGTTTTACTGGTATAATTTAAGGTTTTGTGTGTTGTAGAAATGGCGACAGTGCCGGGCCAGCTCATTTGGGAGATCGTGAAGAAGAACAATTCGTTTTTGGTGAAACAGTTCGGTAACGGAACCGCTAGCCTTAGGTTCAGCAAGGAGCCGAACAACCTTTACAACTTGCACTCCTTCAAGCACTCAGGTTGGTTTTTTAATTTTATTGTTGTATGTTTTTGCTTGACTTCTGTTTGGGATTATTTTTGATTGATTTATTGAGTTTTTTGGGTTATGTCTGAATTTTTGAATTCGTAATCTGTGGGATTGAGAAAATGATATGAGATCTGAACAATGAGTATTTATCTTTTACTTCCTGATATCTCCGTGATGTTAGTTCGTTGTGTCAAAGATGATCATGAAATTCTCATAAACAATGTTGATGTTTGTTGCTGATTTTGCTGTGTTTGTTGGATATATTCTATGTGATTTTGGGGAAAATATGAGCTGGTGGAGTAATGAATGAATGAAAACATATCTTGCGTTTCTGTGGTTTTTGACTTTGTGATGCAAGGCAATGTTTTTCTGATGGGGGTATTAATTGCAGGTTTGGCAAACAAGAAAACGGTGACCATTCAACCTGGGAAGGATCAAACTGTTCTTCTTGGAACAACCAAGACCAAGAAGCAGAACAAGCCTGCCAAGTTGGTAAACAAGTCCTTGATGAAGAAAGAGTTTCACCGCATGGCGAAGGCTGTCTCAAACCAGGTATGATGTTATATAGTTACTAATCTTCTCTTTTCACTGCTATAGTATCAATTAGTCCACTTTTATATCATTGCTGAGAATTTGTCTATCTAGTAATGATTAAGCCTTTTTTGCTGACTACATGGATCAATTCATTCTTTATAAAGCTGAGGCTTGTGTTCATCCATGAATTAAAACCTGAACTTCTCATTTAAAACCATTATTAACTCTTTTTTGAAGCACACATGATGCATGGCTCTGATCATTGCTTATCTTTACAATGATATAGAAGACTTGATGTTAATTAGTTGCTTCTTTTCTCCGCAAAAGCCTTCTCTTGTTTTCGAGAAGCTATAGTTGTAAAGAGTTGTAGTAAAAAGTAGTGGAAAAAGTTGAGGATCACTTCTATTACTCCAAACAAACTTTCAATTGTTTACGAAAAATAACGTAGAAGCTAGAATGTGAAGCTAAATATTGATCCTTGGGTGCTTCCAAAGAGTTTGCAAAGACCCAACCCACTTAATATTGACAAAATATTCTTTGTTGAATTTAGGTGGCGGATAACTATTACAGGCCTGACTTGAAGAAGGCTGCACTAGCCAGATTGAGTGTCGTGAACAGAAGCCTCAAAGTTTCCAAGTCAGGTGCCAAGAAGAAGAATAGACAGGCTGCTTAGGTTTTTTTAGTAGAACTTGAAGTAACAAATGTTTTGTCTCATGCGCAGTAGAATACTGAACTTTTGATTTTTTTTTTGTTTCACCAAATTTTTCATGGAGTTTGTGGTATCTTATCTTTGGGACCCGAAGAGATTGCAATTAGTTTTAAGTTTTGTTTTTACATCATGTTTTTTGAGTACTTAGTCTTTGTTATTATTGCAATCCTGTTTGAGAATTTTGATGCTTTTTTAGGTTTATGATGAATGTGTTGCATAATTATGATTGCGTTGCATATAAAATTGTGTATATGTAGATATATAATATTTCAAATGATAATTATTAAAAAATAGAAGTTGGTGAATCTAATAACAAGAATAATTCAATTGAGTTCGGCTCGAAATCTTGTTTGAGCTCGATATGCTTGCGAATTGGCTCGGTTCGTTTGTATCTCTACCAACAAAATATTAAATGTTGTTTTTAAGTGTTTTAGTAATTTGGTTTAAATATTGAAAAGGTATTTTCTCAAATTTCCTCAAACTAATCTAATTAAGGAAAAAGTTGAACTTTACACCCATGAAAATTACCATTGCAACTTGCAACTAAACAATTAAGACAGACGCCTTACGCACCACCACACCCGATTTTTAACTCCAAAAAGCGCAAAAATATTCAAACTTCAAAAAGAGAATCCCCAAATTGATAGAAAAATCCTCCATTCAAAAATCCCTAAGTCAATTTTCTCTCTAGAAATCCTCTTTTCGCCATGGGAAACGCCGAGAAGCTGATGCAGCAAATCATGGAGCTGAAATTCACCGCCAAGAGCCTCCAACGCCAAGCCCGAAAGTGCGAAAAAGAGGAGAAAAGCGAGAAATTGAAGGTCAAAAAAGCGATCGAAAAGGGTAACATGGACGGCGCAAGGATCTACGCCGAGAACGCCATCCGCAAGCGCAGCGAGCAGATGAATTACCTCCGCCTATCATCGCGGCTCGACGCCGTCACCGCGCGGCTCGAGACTCAAGCGAAGATGACCGCGATCGGCAAGTCAATGGGCAGCATTGTCAAATCGCTGGAGTCTTCGCTCGCGACGGGCAATCTTCAGAAGATGTCCGAGACGATGGATCAGTTTGAGAAGCAGTTTGTGAATATGGAGGTCCAGGCCGAGTTTATGGAGAGCTCCATGGCTGGAAGCACGTCGCTATCCACGCCGGAAGGGGAAGTCAACAGTTTGATGCAGCAGGTGGCGGATGATTATGGGCTGGAAGTGTCCGTGGCCCTGCCACAGGCTGCAGCCCATGCCGTGTCCGTGAAGAACGAGGAGAAGGTGGATGAAGATGATCTCACCAGGAGGCTAGCAGAACTCAAGGCCCGCGGGTGAAAGTGTGATAGAATTGGAAATTGATTATTATCAAAGCTTTTGTATTGAGCCTGAGATAAAACTCATTTCCGTAATTTCTACAATATTCTGTGGCGATGTGGGTATTATATTAGTGTCTAAATTTCTCAAAATCTCAGTTTTATGCATAAAATTAGTACATTCTGAATGAAATTGTGCCTACTTTTCATTGGAATTGCTGTTCTTGTAATATAGAGTAAATGTTTCTATAGTTTCTGTTGTGAAATCTGGTTGTGTTTATATATTCAACTACGGTTACATAATGGCATCACCAGTTTGCTTAAGCATTTTTCCAACGATCAGATAAAATTAGAGTTAGTTTCTTAAAAATATAAAAAAAACAAAATTTAGCCAAGCAACTTATTCATTTCATTTAGTTTCTTAAAAATGTAAAAGATCACAATTTAGCCAAGCAACTTATTCATTAAAACTCGTCAAACTTGGGGTTGCAAAGATCACAACTTTTTCTTTTCAGATTACATAATTACTACTGATCAAGCGTGGGAGTTGTTGCCTGGGTACACTAGTGTGGCTTGAGTGGTGGAAGATTCACCCTCAGCAATCGCATCACAATATCCGCGAAGAATGTCGCTTTCTTCAGTAGTGATTCCAAGTGCTCCAAGCATAGATGGCCAACAATGATGCTGAATAGTGCTTATGGCTTTGCAGCAGTCGGATCCAAGATGCGCCTCTCCGTTGAGAAAGAATTGCACCACTTCTCCACTGCAAGACTGAAGCTCTAAAAGCACATCCCAACACGAAGTCGAATTCGAACCCCCTTCTTCTAATTTCAGGCGTGCTGAAAGGGTTGATACGGAGCCGAGCTTTCTTGCTGAGATCATGGTGGATGATGCTAAAAAAGAAGCAAGCAGAACTACGAGGAACTTCAAGTAAGCCATTTTTCTTACTTTGTTGGAATTTTTGTTTAATTGGAATGGTAGATGATTTGATGATTTGTGATTGTGAAGAGAAGGTGGGGATATATTTATAGGAGGGAAAAGGGATAGGGAAGATCAATGAAAAGGAAAAGGAAAAGACATAATAATTGATGAGTTATGATAGTAACTGATAAGCTGCGAAATGAAAAGATTGCTAAAACATTGAGTACTCTTTTGTAACTGATAAATGAAAAGAAAGATAATTATAATATTCTTTTATATTAAGACCAAATCAAACTGAACGTGTTTACATGATAAATTTGAAGTTCATAATCACTGGGAGAATCATTTAATTTCTTTTTCTCACCCAGTGAATTTTAGATCCCTCTAAAAGAATACAATTGAGAAATAGAAAGAATAATGCACTATATTTGTTTCGAGTATTACAACTATTTCAGCATCTGCAATTTCTTCGACATTTTAATGCACCAGCAGATTTTGTTAAAAATCTCACATTCCTTCCATCTGCCACTGGGAATTTCTGATCAGGTCCATAGTTTGGTCTTGATGCAATACCTTCATCGGCTGTCTCGCGAAAAGAAGCTCCATTCTCAAACACGTCATGGACTGATTTGAAATTAGTGTTGCCCCATGTGATCTGAAAAATCAATCAACATAAAATTCGTTTTTATTAAAGTACATAAGAATCCTTTATATATTGTTTTTACGTGTTATTTTAGTAACCCTCTTGGATAATGGAATAATAAAAGAAAAGAAATAGTTGGGATTAAGCCATCCCAGCATGTTACACTATGATTTCACTTAGGCGGTGTTTGCAAACTCTAAAAAAAATTACTTTTGAGCTAAGTACTTTTTTTCAGTATTCAGGAGTGTTTAGAAAACTAGCTTCTTCTTATGTTATGCATAAATAAGCTAGAAGCACTGAAAGACATGATTTTGGCATCATCTTCTAGCATATTTTCATAAATAAATTGAAATTTGTTGAAGTATTAAAAGTGCTTCTGAGCATTTCTTTTTTCGAACACTCAATTTTTTTAACTTTTCTGGAAGTAGTAACTCATATTTTTAGCTTCTCCAGAAGCAGTAGAGTTTGCAAACACCCACTTATTTTGAACCATTAGTACTTCAATGCCTAATTCATTGAAAAAAAAAAATTCCAAATACATACCTCTTTGTTTCCTCCTGTGGGTGCAATAAAAAGGTTTGCTTGGCTCTTGATGTTCGGGTTCATGGTCCCTCCAATGGCATATATTCCCCAACCCAAGTAAAGGTTGTTAACAACGTGTGCATATCCAAATCGAATCCTGTAAATTATCCATCAAGTAGCCCATAAGTTTTATGACTTGGTTCCATGATGAACTATAAATTGATATGGTTTTTTGTAACAAGTTGAAATGTCAGGGAGTTTTTTGTAATTTATAGAAACCAATTGTGGTTCAGGTAAGTCTTAGAGATAGTAGATGTAATTCGCCCTAAACTATAATGAATGCAAGCTATGCTATATGTACCTCGGCATTCTTTGGTGGCAATTAGGGCCAAAATGATTAAAAACAACCGTGACCCTCATATTCTTGTCCCTCTTGTATCCATCATCGTGGCCTAAAAGCATGACCTTATTTTGAAACCGAAACCAATTGTTCGATATTGTAATGTCCGTAGAACCCCTTGTAACGTCAATCAATCCATCTGGGCAATCGAACATTGTGTTGTGATCAATCCATATCTTTGTGGAGGTCACTATTCGGATGGCGTCGGCATCCACCTTTCCCAGCCGCATGATTTTCCGGTTCGGGCCCATCACCGGGCCAGGCCCTTGTGCCACACAGTCGTGTATCCGAAGACCGTGGATGATCACATTACTCGCCTGTTACATTACAATTTCAAGAAAAAATATAAGAATGTTTTGAAATTTTATAAGTTGTCTAAGTTCTCTTTGGCCATGTTGAAAAATGATTTGTTTTAAAACACACAATACTTATATTTGATTACTAATTAAAAAAATCATGAAAACTACATACCCTTTGAAGAATTAGGCAAGCACCGTATGCAATGTCCACATTAGCACCTCTTCCATCAATGGTGGTATAGCTGCTAACAAGAAGAGGTCTAGCTAGTTTAATGATCATATCTCTTTGAAATGTGATCCAAACCTTGCCCTTTATGCTAGTTGTTGCATATCTTAAGGTACCAGGTCTTGGGTTCATAGGATCGTCACTAGGATCCGTGACGATGTAATTTCTTATGGCATGTCCGATGTTGTTGGTCATTTTACCAGTATAACCAACCGAACACATTGCCAGTTGGTGGCAATGGTTCGACCAGTTGGGATTCGTCCTCCAACACTTGTCGATCATGTTCATGTTGTCGATCGATCTTCGTGCAAGAGTAGAGTCCAAATTCATTATCATAATTGCCATTAGAAGGTAACAAATAAGACCCCATTTTGTGTTTTGTGTATCCCTTGAAGCCATGTTTTGAAGAAAAAGAAGTTGTGGATGCAAATGGGAAGTAGAATTGGGGGGTTTTATAGATTCAAATGTGACTAATTTTGGTACTTATGTTGGGGTTTCTTCCATTTTGGGGGTTTAGGGTTCTTGGATAAACATAAGATGAATGTGGTTAAAATTAGTGTTTTATTTGCTATTTTGTGAACTATCTCAACTATAGTGGTATCTAATATTAGATTGTTAGTTTGCAACAGAGCTCAAAGTACGGAATGAGATATATATACTAAATAAGGGAAACTTAAGAACACATTGCTTACTATTTTGAGGGGGAAAATTATAACAAGTTAACAACCCATAACTCAGAATTTTGATAAGCATTTCTCATACATTCATATATATAACTCAAGCATCTTCAAGAAAACTTGGAAAGATGTCAATTACAATTACCAATACTCATAATTTCGTTAATAGTACATAAACATCACTTAGCGTGGGAGTTATTAATATGTCCTTGATCCCCATATGCCGGCGGAGGAGTGGAGGAGCCGCCTCCGTCGTCCTGATCCGCAATTGCATCACAATATCCACGAAGAATGTTGTTTTCTTCAGTAGTAATGCCGAGTGATCCCAACATAGACGGCCAACAGTGGTGCTGAATCGTGCTTATAGCTCTGCAGCAATTTGCGCCGAGATGAGTTTCGCCGTTGAGAAAGAACATCACAACTTCACTACTACAAGATTGAAGCTCCAACAGAACCTCGAAACACGACATTGCGGGAACCTCTTCGTCTAATTTCAAATGAGTCGAGCCTGAGTCAAGCTTTCGTGCTGAGATAGTGAAAGGTGTAGCTAAGAAGGAGAGGAGCAGAACAATGAGAAGTTTCCAAGAGTTAGAAGCCATCTTTTTTCTGACTGACTTGGAGTTTTTGGTAATTGTGAAGTGAAAGAATTGAGTGTCAGTATTTATAGGAGGGAAAAGGGATGGGATATTAATGTAGGAAGATCAAAAGGGTTGAGAATTTGACAAGTTTTTTGGTAATATGATTGATTGAATTCACTCTATTTCGTGGGATTTTCGACCTTTCAAATGGAATCTTTACTATTATGAGTAATTGCTTGAATACGAAAGGATGTTTGTATTAGATTAATTCTTTAATGATTGATTTTCAGTGAGTTGATTTCCTGGAATTATGCTCTATTGTTGAGAGTGATATTGTAACAACAAAACTTTAAATAATGTTAATTTATTCATTTGATTGCTACCATTTTTGTTCTCTTATTGAGATTTGAGTTTTCTTTTGGGGAATTGTGGCCGGGATAATTACAATTTAACCCATGATCACGATCAAAATGAACAAAATGAAAAATCACTAACCAATTAGGTCTCGTGTTCCTAAAAAAAGGCGGTATATAAATGCAATTTTTAACTAGTTCTCTAAAATTTGTACCCTTGTAAGTATGAATTGTTGGATCCATTTTAATTAAAAATATATGATCACGATTTTACTTTCTGTGATCAATGATAATAATAAGAACAAGTAGGTTGTGAATTTTGTATCCCTTACAATTTTACCATCTGATCCTTGCAACATTACACTTACTCGGAGGGGGTTTTTGTAAGTTTTTCAGGAGTATTACGTATACATCTTAATGTTTCAAGAAGGGTATTTGTAAGGTTTCAGTTTACCAGGGGGTATTTGTAAGATTTCGATAATTTTTTTGAATTTTTAAGCAAACCTCACGGGATTTGTGTAATTATCTCTAATTATTTTTCACAAGAGATCTTTCTTGCCCCAGTATGCTTTGCATTAAAACTTTAAGTTCTGTGGAAAAAAAATGTGTGCCTACACTTTTTATATTACCCTCATCAAAAAGACAAGTGAACTGAGGTAAAGTAAAATAACAAATATATATAATTTCCGATCAGAATTCATAATCTGAATTACATGATCAGTTGAAATTAATGATGAAAAAATTGAAAGTTGATGAGGGTTTTGAATGATCGTTAGCACTTGCGGTTTGTTCTGCATTTTAAGGCACCCGCTGATCTTGTTAAGGCTTTCACTTTTCTTCCATCTTCTTCCACATGGAACTTCTGATCAGGTCCATAGTGTGGCTTCATTGCCTCTCCTTTATCATCTGTCTGTTTAAAATGAGCTCCATTCAAAAACACATCGTCGACCGAGTTGAAATTGCTCTTGCTTTTCCCATTATTTGCCCATGTAATCTGTTCAATCCATACATAAAACTCATCAACTGGTGTTAATGCATATCTAACAATGTAGGTCGAAATGGAGTGATATAGGGGAAGTCCACCTTTGCGCGTCATATCACCATCGAAACAATGTAAAACGTCTAACGAGGATAAAATTATAACTTACCTCTTTGGGACCTGTAGTTGGTGCAATAAAAAGGTTTGCTTGGCTCTTGACGCTAGGGTTCATGGTACCTCCAATGGCATAAATTCCCCAACCCAAGTAGATATTGTTTACAACATGGGCATATCCAAATCGAATCCTATAAACATTTCAACAAATATTAGCATTTTAATGACCAGAACTCCCCTAAAGTTTATCTGTAACTGAGGAAAACTTGTAGGGGAGGTTTCGGTAATTATTCCAACCTCTTATTACTTTGAGAAAAAAATGGTTTATATATGTACCTTGGCATTCTTTGGTTGCAATGTGGACCAAAACGATTGAAGGCAAATGTAGCCTTCATATTCTTGTCCGTGGCAAAACTATCGTCGTGACCGAAAAGCATGACCTTATTTTGATGCAAAAACCAATTATTCGATATGGTGACGTTTGTGGAACCTCTAGTAACATCAACCAATCCATCTTGAGTATGGAACAATTTGTTGTGATCGACCCAAATCTTCGAGGAGGCCAATATTCGGATCGCGTCACCATCGGCCTTTCCGATTTTCATTACCTCACCGTCCTTGCCCACCACCTTGCCGGAGCCTTTGGGCTTGCAGTTGTGGATATGAAGCCCGTGGATAATCACATGCGTCACCTATTGCGTTAAGAAAAACGGATTCCTTTAATTACCGGTTTTCGTTACGATATTAATGATTGAAAAAACACAAGATTTACATACATACCTCTTCAAGAACAAGACCAGCACCAAATGCAATATGAACATTAGCACCCCTTCCATCAATAACTGTATAGCTTTTGACATAAAGAGGTTTTTTAAGTTTAATCACCATATTTTTTGCAAATGTGATCCAAACCTTTCCCTTAAGTTTCGATGCCCCATATCTTAAGGTACCTGGTTTGGGATTTGTGGGATTGTCTTTAGGATCAGTGACGGTATAATTCGT
This sequence comes from Verbena officinalis, assembly GCA_958496215.1. Taxonomy (NCBI): domain Eukaryota; kingdom Viridiplantae; phylum Streptophyta; class Magnoliopsida; order Lamiales; family Verbenaceae; genus Verbena; species Verbena officinalis. The sequence goes on from OY292385.1 coordinate 9,776,262, forward strand.
CACATCTTCCCCAATAACACCGGTCATTTTTCCGGCGTAACCAATCGAACACTTTGCCAACTGGAACCTATTACTCGACCAATCGGGATCTTTCCTCCAACACTTATCAATCACATTCATAGTATTGTGCGATTTTCTTGCAAATATCATGTCCAAATTCATGATCAAAAGAGCCAAAACAAGGCACAATAATGTTATGCCTTGTTTGGCCATTTTGTTTCAAGAAAATTGACGATTTGATGCGACAGAGAGAGTTGGGAGGTAAAAATGCATGAGGGAAAGGTTTGGATGAAAATGATGAATGGAGAAATGGGGTCTTTTATACATGGAGAAATGAAAAAATGTTGCATTTTTTTATTTTTTTTTTAATATTTTTTTTTTTATAAAAAATGGTGGGTTTAGAGGGGTTATGACTTATGTGGATAAAAATAATCAAATGGAGTTATGATTAGTGTTGGGTATTTTATAAAAACAGTTGGTTTCTATGCAGAAGAGCTTAAATTGCGGAATGAGAAGTTATGTAATAAGTTAGGAATTAGGATTACTACATTATTTACTACTTTGGGAAGCAATATTTTTGCCTATTCTAAATATTTGGTTATTATAAGTGAAAATCAATTACAAGATAAAGTGACTTTAGGTGCAATGTCATCAATTTTTCAGAGCATAAATGGATTCATCAAAACACTCTTTTCGATTAGTATTTACATTTTACATTTTGGTGAAACTATTGTGTGGGGAAATAATATGTGGGCCAGCCTAAGGCCCAAAGTGGTGTGGCAGCTAAATCCATCCATTATCAGCCCACCATGGATGGACTAATCATCAATGTAATGCACAAGACAGTGACTTCAGATCATCGAAGAAGTATGCTTGTATCAAGATTTTTATTTTAAGCAAAACTCATTAATGAATATTACTACGTGTCCCCAACGACCAAATTTCAGTTAGTTTAGCGGGATGAAGTATTAGATTCCTTAAACAAAATACAAGGTTCAAATCGTAGCTTATAAATTGAGCAATTGGATTCGGAGGATCACCCTAATAGAACCTTTGCAGTACCCAGGACCGTTAAGAACTGATATGCAATAATGCAGGAACACTCTTTAATGTTAGATATTGTGCATTGTAGGTATATTTTATGTGTGAGTTGGAGACCTTCCTTAGCTCTATACACTTCCTATTTCTAGCCAAAAAGAAAGAAAAAGCTGTTCAATCTTCCAAACACGGCCTTAATATCACAGTTTCAAGTCAAAGTTTTGATCTCGTTGCATTCTACTACGGGTGAGATTAACAATCCATGTGAAAATTGAGAAATATAAGAGAGAGAGAGAGAGCTCTAGACAGAGAGAGGAGAGAGAGGTTTGGGTAATGAAAATAAGACAAACACTGAAGTTAAAAGAAAAGAAAGAATAAAATCCCAAATTTCTCCCCCATAATACATACATACACATCAATATATCTATACATCTGGGGAGGGAGAGAGAGAGAATGAGAGAGAAAATCTGAATCCTCCTTTTTATTGTACTAACCGATGTCGTGTTCATACACACACTGAAAAAATGGTTGGATCCGACCTCCCGTTGCTCTTGCTCCGATCGACATCAATTCCTTAGCCCTAAATCCTTTTCATTTTGATTGAACTGAGAATTGGAAGGATAAAAAGTCGTTATTTTGTTTGTTTTTTCGATTGTTGTTTTATCTCTACTTTTTGATTTTTTTTTTTCGATTGTCGAGAAGAATGGACAGTGGCGATGGTGGGGAGGTGGCATCAGCTGCGGCGGGTCCACCTACGCCGCTAGAATGGAAATTCTCTCAGGTCTTCGGGGAGCGAACGGCCGGCGAGGAAGTACAAGAAGGTGCGGAATAATGATAATTTAATGAATGAGAAAACAATTCGTTTGCTTTGGGTTTGGATCTTGTGGTTAGGGTTTTGGTTTGTGTCAATTTTGATCTGTTTTTGGATCGTTTAGTTACTTGATTTAGTGGGAATTAATGGTAATTGGTTCCGGATTTGAGTGAGTGATCTGCATGTCAGTGTTGTGTTCTAATCTATCATTTGAGGGATAATACTATTAACAGTATTGGATTGAAGTGAATTAAGTTCGATGCTAGTTGGATTCTGGTTTTACTTACTGCATGCACTTGATTTTTATCTAAATGGTACATACTGTGGGTTTGGATCTTTGTGATTGCGTTTACTGTTCCCTCTATCTTATTTTTTGCAATCTAATGTTGTCAAAGATCAATTTTTATGGAGTGGGGAAGTGAAAGCAGACTTGTTTATTGGTATATCTAGAACTGCAAGTTTGTGGTTTGAATAGATGCTGCCAATTTTTACAATTGCACTGGGCTCGAGGTTCTTCGGTACCAACATGATTGTCATTGTAGTATATTACAGTTGTCTGCTAAATTCCTTTTGTAGATTGGCCCATAGATCGGGAAATTTGTCATGGGATGATAATCTGTCTTCCAGATATCAGCAATAATTCCTGGGTTGAAATTGACGAGGTCTTTACGCAGGAGAGCCGATAAGATGCTTATCTAGCTTTCAAATTGGCAGTTTCTAAACGGTGTCACATGATGGTGTAATAAATTAGAAAGATAGAGGAGAAGAATGTCGAGTATGAAGTTGTTCCCAAGTGAAAGTGGAGGTTATACATTGTCGATCATTACATATTCTATTGGCTGTTTTCGAGTAATTATAGTTACACCAACTAGGCTACCCAAGTTAGGTTTTGTCATGGAGTTTTTTGCTTTTGTCTTGAGATGCACACCTGGATGGGATCAAATTATTGCACTGGTTCGTGAAGGGGAGGTTGATGGGGAAGAAAATGTCTACAGAATGGATTGGTGGAATTGTTGTTCAGCAGAATTAAGTATCCGTAGACTAGCTTAATTCATGTGTGTTTAGGCCATTATGTAAGCTTATTTGTTGTCTCGTGCAAAACTAGATGTTGATGGGATACAGACAACTCTTTGTGGAAATATTTGTATCATTTGTGTTTGGAAGTCTTCGGAAATCCTACTATGTGTTTCGGAGTACCTAATTTTGATTATCAATTTTGATGAGATGTAATCTCTAGACTGATAGAAACTGCATTGATGGCTTGTCTTTACGATCTACTATTCCAACTTGAATGCAGTGTGATATCATATTTTCTGCTGTTGGCAGTTTCTTGTTTCGTACTGTTTGATGGCTGTTTCTAATTCTTTCTATCAGTAGGTTTTTCTCATTTAATTCGTTTATTCTTTGCAGTGGATATCATCTCTGCCATTGAGTTTGATAAAACTGGTGACCATCTGGCTACTGGTGACCGTGGTGGAAGAGTGGTGTTGTTTGAAAGAACAGATACGAAAGAGGTGAGGTTTCAATATCTAAAGATTTCTCTTAATGATGATGTAATCATCTAGTAAATTTCTTTTGCCTTTGCAAATTGAATTTCCAGCATGGTGGAAATCGAAAAGATCTAGAGAAAATGGACCATCCAGTTAGTCGACACCCAGAGTTTCGGTACAAAACTGAATTTCAGAGCCACGAACCTGAGGTATTTGTTCAAACTTCAGCTACTTTTTCCTTGTTGCCACTTCTAACGCATTTGATTTATAAGTAAATACGAAGGGGGAAAAAGGTAAAGAGAAAGTTCGACCTGTTATAACACACTTATTCATGCTTTGTTTCTTCAGTTTGATTATCTTAAGAGTTTGGAGATTGAGGAGAAAATCAACAAGATCCGGTGGTGTCAAATGGCTAATGGCGCCCTCTTTCTTCTGTCTACTAATGACAAAACAATCAAGTTTTGGAAGGTGGGATTTTTTATTTCATATTGATTAATCATTTTTTTCCATTGTAAAGGAAATCTGTTGTTTTACATGCTTTGGTTTGTGGTGTCTGCTATATAATTTGGCTATCAGCCACAGGCTTATCTCAGTCAAAGCTTGGATTTGTTGTTTTGAAGAATTTCATTGTCATATTTCCTAGTGTTTATGACCTTGATTTCTTTTCCTTCAATATCTTCCTAAAGAGCCTTTCCTGATCTATCTTATAAGTGTTACTGCCATTGTTATCACTAATTTCACCCTTTTCTCTATGTGTGTGTCAAGTTAAGGCATTAATAGTTGTAATGTATTATTCGTTTCGTAGCATTTTTATTTATTAGATTTTGTTGAGAAATGCAATCTTATCCATAGATTTTGTTGGTATCAGAGGATCATATTGTAGTCTAAATTAGGAAAGAAAAACTTGAAAGCTCTTTCAAAAGGAATCAAATTCAATCATGGGCATATTTCATTTCCAATAATAATATGGGAGTTTAGTTAAATTGAGATATTTTTTGGGTACATCCGCTCTCTGTGCTAATTCTACTATGCTAATATCCAATCTGGGTTGACTTGGTTGTTCGAAAGTGGAAGAAATAAATAGATATTGTATTTGATAATTCTACTTTGTTTCTTTAAACAGGTCCAAGAGAAGAAAGTCAAGAAAATTTCTGAGGTTAATGTAGGCCCATCACCGCGTTTACCAGTGGTAGTTGTACTTAACTCAGCTATATCTTCACTATCAGAAACTAAGGATTTTCTTACTATTTTCGTCATCTTGGAAATGTATTTGCTTAGACGCTTTATAGGTATTTACTTAGAATGTGTGGTGTTCCATTTTGAATATATAAAACTGTGCTAACTTGTAGTTGTTTGATAGTCTGTTTGTTTTTTGTTTTTTTGGTAGATGATAGTCTGTTTGTTTGTCTGTGTGCTCATGCTATTATGTTAGTGTTTGAAAACTTTAAAAAAGCATTTTTGTTCTTTTTGCTTTTTTTTTTCGAGCACTTTAGGAATGTTCGGAAAATCAGTTTCTGCTTATTCTAAGTAGAAATAAGCTAGAAGCTAAAAGCACATTATGGCATATTTTGGCTTCAACTCCTAGCTTTTAGGTTATTTTCATAATAAATTGAAGTTTCTTTAGAGTAGTAAAAGTGCTTCTTAGCTTTTTCTTCCAAACATTCCATTACTTTCTTTTTGTACTTTTCACTTGTTTTTCCAAACACTCCCCACTTTTACTAGTCCAACTTTTTACTAGTGTTGGCAACCACCACTATGACTCTCAAATTTGATTAGTACTGGGTTATGAAGCTTAGTTGATAAAAATAATTAATGTAGATTATGCTTTTGTAAGCCTTGCAACTATTGGCATCGACTTTAACTCTCTAATTTGCATATATATTAGGCACAGGTGGTTAGGACTAAGTATCATCCAGTTTTTTATTCTCGGTGTGTTTTTCTTATGATAGTTGATTATGCAATTGGTAGGTCACAAGCAGTGAGACAAGTCTTGTTGCAAGATGCAGGAGAGTATATGCTCATGCACATGACTATCATATCAATTCCATCTCAAATAACAGGTGAAGACTGCATATTGATGATTCTGTAATTCGTATTACGCTTCCTTTGTTTTGTTCAACTTAGAAGTGGAAAAGCAGGGGTTAGATTTTAAGGACAGTAGAAATTGGAAACATTGTTGTGGACAAATCTTTGGAGTAATGTTTTTCATTTATGTTGTGGGGTTTTAGCGATCAAGGTAAGGAAGATTTGGAAAACAATTAGACTTTTTACAATCTGGCGTTCCTTCTCTTAACTTATCTTGTTTGATTTGCAATTAATCTCTACTTATAATGCTTCCCAGTGATGGTGAAACATTTATATCAGCTGATGATCTCCGAATAAACCTTTGGAACTTGGAAATAAGTAATCAAAGTTTCAACATTGTAGATGTAAAGCCAACAAATATGGAGGATCTTACTGGTATGTTTCTTTTTCTTCTTTTTCGCTTTTTTTCTTCCAAGTTCATTTTTCTTAAGGTAGTGTTTGCAAATTCTGATAAAGTACTTCTCTGCTCTTGGCTTTTGTTAAGCACTTTGGTCGTCCCAACACGCCCAAAATTTGCTTAATTTAAGCTGAAATAAGCTAGAAGCTTGAAGTGCCAAAGGTCGTGCTTTTGGCTTCATATTCTAGCTTTTAGGTTATTTTTCCATAAATGGAAGTTTCTTTGAGTTGTAAAATTGCTTCTTGGCTTTATTTTCCAGACGCTCAACTGCTTTTTTTTTTCTACTTTTCACTTTTTTTTTTCCAAACACTCCCTACTTTTAATGCAACTTTTTATAACTTTAGCTTCTCCAGAAGCAGTAGAGTTTACAAACACCCCCTAAGTTATAGCAAAAACTGAATGGAGTGATCTGTAAACATCATGATGCAAAACAAATGAACCGGATCATGACCTATAATGAGCTACTTTGATTGGTTGATACTTGTTTCTTAATGCAGAGGTGATAACATCAGCAGAATTTCATCCTACTCATTGCAACACGTTAGCATATAGTAGTTCAAAAGGATCAATTCGTCTCATTGATTTGCGACAATCTGCATTGTGCGATTCACATTCTAAACTGTAAGTTCTTTGGTGGTCCTTTCTATTTGAGGTTTCTGATTATATACTCTGCTATTTACATGCTTACTTTTGAAATTCAATAATATCTCCATGTTGGTATTTCCTCAACTTCTGACTTTCTGTTTAAAGATATTGTTTGATGGATATGGGATTCTGACATGCTGTTCGTTTACAGATTTGAGGAGCAGGAAGCACCTGGCTCGAGATCTTTTTTCACTGAAATTATTGCTTCGATTTCAGATGTTAAGTTTGCAAGAGATGGCAGATATTTACTGAGTCGTGATTACATGACCCTTAAGGTTCTGTCTTCCCTAGTTATTTATGCAGTTTGGCTGCTGTTTGTTGCAAATGCTGTAATTTGTTAGAATCTGTCTGAATTTGTTAGAATCGGCTTAATTATGAAAATGGTGATGAAAATGTGTGTGCTGTTATGAATAATTAATATAAATTTAGATTGTTGGAGACTAGGCACTAGGAGTTTTACATGCATAGGTAGTACCTAAAAGTGGGACTGCATGAATCGAAGCTTGATCCTGGAAATGAGAAGTAATCTATTATTCATAGTGTTGGCAAACTCTAAAAAATATAGCTTTTGTGCTTTTTTGAAGCATTTTGGGAGTGCTTGGAAATCTAGCTTCTGCTTATTTTAAGCATAAATAAGCTAGAAGCACCTAAGGACACGCTTTTGGCTTCAACTTCTAGCTCTATGTTATTTTTGTAAATGAACCAAAGTTTCTTTAGAGTAGTAAAGTGCTTTTTAGCTTCTTGTTTTTCCAAATATAATATTCAATCTTCTGTAGTGTACCAGTTGGATTTTTCACTGATTCATATTATCATTTCAGTTGTGGGATATTAACATGGACTCTGGTCCAGTTTCAACCTTCCAGGTTCATGAATATTTAAGGCCCAAGGTGAATTGCTATATTTCTTTCCCATTTTTGCCTCAGATTTTTCCACAATTATTATTGATCTGATTAAATTTTAATTTGGTAATGTCCAGCTATGTGACTTGTATGAAAATGATTCCATTTTTGATAAATTCGAGTGTTGCCTGAGCGGTGATGGTAATCGAGTGGCAACCGGTTCTTACAGGTTGGTCAAGTATCATATTATTGCGGCGATCGAATATCTTTTATCTATTCTTTACTTTAAATAAATAAATAACCTATGTTTCTTCAGCAATCTGTTCCGTGTATTTGGTTGTGGTTCGGGCAGCAACGAGGCAACTACTTTGGAAGCAAGCAAAAATCCAATGAGGTAACTCTTTTGACAAGTTGATCCACTTTTCATTTATGTGGAAAATTTGCTAAAATATACCTCAATGGAAATTTCAGGAGGCAGGTGCAGACCCCCTCTAGGCCTGCTCGATCCCTGAGCAGTAGCATCACTCGTGTTGTGAGAAGAGGTATATTCTTACTTCTGTAAAAGACTTCTGCTTTCAAAGAAGCTCAAATTATAAAAAGTTGCAATAGTAAAAGCAGGGAGGGTTTGGAGAAGAAAGTACAAAAACAATTTAAATAATAGAAAACAGAACCTAAAAGCTGTAAAAGCAACCCCCAAAGTTGCTTCTAGCTTATTTTCAGAAGAAGCATTAAGGGAGTATTTGCAAAATCTTTTGCTTTTGCAGAAGTAGAAGCTAAAGTTGTGAAAAGTTGGAACAGTAAAATGAAAGAGTGTTACCAGAAAAAAAGGGCAAGGTCAAAGCAAAAGTAGTTAAGAGTATTTGGAAGAAAATACTTAAGAAACACTTTCACTACTCCAAACAAACTTCCATCTACTTACAGAAATACCCTAGAAGCTAGAAGCTGAACTTAAAAGTTGGTCCTTAGGTGCTTCCAGCTTCTAACTTATTTTTAAGCAAAAGTTGATTTTCCAAACACTTAACAAATGCTGGAGAAAAGCAGAAAGCACAAAAGTGCTCTTCTTCTAGAGTTTGCAAACAGTACCTAAAACACTAGTCCTGCTCTTTTTGAGCTAAAAGCTGAAAAGCACTTTTGCCATTGCAGGTTCAGAAAGTCCAGGATCCGACGCCAACGGCAACTCATTCGATTTCACGACAAAGCTACTCCACTTGGCATGGCACCCATCTGAAAACTCAATTGCTTGTGCTGCTGCAAATAGCTTGTATATGTACTATGCCTAAAGTGGTAAACATTTTTGGGTTGCTATTTAGAGAAAAAGTACTTCTCTTCTTTCAGCAAATTGAGGCTCCTATCAAAATTTCTCACATCAAAAGTGCTTCATAAAATCTGTAGCAGCAGTCTTTGTAACTTGACAGACTGCTATATATATCCCTTCTTCGCCAAATATTCCTTTTATTTTTTAACAACTCTCCTCAAAAAGGGATTAATGCAGGATGTGATTGTAGCTCTTCTAGAGACAATAACTAAAGAATGTCATATATTGTTTTTAAGGTAAAATGTAGTCTTTTTTTTTCTTTGAAGTCAAGGAAGAGATGCTGCCGTTGCTAACTTGCAGGCAATTTAAGTTTTAACTTACAATTTGTAGGATGATTAAGCTCGTTTTTTCGGTTATAGATTCTCATTTGATATTCTCTTGTAAAAGTATCATCCAACATTTGGCTTTTTTATTAATTTGTACAATATTTTTCCTGTTCAAGTTCAGCTGAATGATGCACTTTAGCTTAGGAGGCTAGGTTCTTTGTAAGCCTCTGGAGATGATTTTTTAAGTTTAAGGCTTTTGTGGTGAAATTTAATGCTTCCCATTTGTTTATGTTTTGAAAGTGACTTAGTGAGTTATGATGTGTTCATTTATGAAACACAAGTACGGTCATATGGATTTTTTTTAGACATTTTACACTAGAAAAGTATCTTAAGACCGGTGTTTGATACGGTATTGGATATGACATAGCATGATAGGGTTTTTTGAAGTGTACGATACATGATCATGAAAATGTGCTAAATTGAAATAATCGAAGTAATGTTGTAATATGATCAAAGTAATGTTGGTAATATTTGTTTTTGTTGTGATCCACCAGTTCGGATAATCTTATATTAAGGACTCTTAATTCGATTTGGAGCTTAGTTATGGTTAAAGTTCCTCATCTTTTTCAGTAAATGTATTTAATGGAGATGAAACCTGAGATTCTCACAAATTCAACCTGCGTATCCAATTGAACGACAGCATGTTGGTTAATGTTGTAATATGATAGTGCTCCTTGCTCACACATTATTATTGTGATAAGGATGATGGGCCTGGGCCCATTACATGACAGCCATCGTCAGTCTTCCCCAGATGGGCGGTCTTCATCAGCCCATCAGGAGAATCAATGGCTCAAATTCCACGATCGAATCTGCAATGATGCTTTGATCTTTCTTATGATGATCATGTTTAAGGTTACGACATAAGAACAACACTTTTATTACATAAATTGACCTTTTGTCTCTTTGTTCTTTACATTGATATAATCTCTATCCACTAAACAATAATTATTCTCATGGTCCCACTTATATTTTAATGATCTTAATTATTTTGGGCATATAAGCCCACTAATCAAGCTCCCATATAGCAGCCAAGAATGAAGGAATAAAAATTCGAAAAGAGAATTGGAAATCTGACCAAAAAAAGAAAAGAGAATTGGAAAAATTATGAAGAAAAAAACCCTTGGGTTTGACAGTTTGACAAAAAATCATTCTGAAAATTTGAAAATTATAAAAAATCATAAATTAATGATGGTAAATGATTTTTCGCTCGTTTAAGAGTATTCTTTATGGCGTGCAACTTCAGATTGTTTTTCAATATTTCAAGATTTTAAAGTATTTTTCTTGGATATTTTTGGTAAGAAGCAGATATTTCAGGAATATTCATAATTTACCCGAGAGAACTAATAATATACAAAGTAATCAATCTTTAGAAGGATTAGTGGCAAAAACTCCAAGAGCTCTTCAACATCAAGCCGTTAGGCCATGGTTCCCGTCACGGCTGTCGCGGAACGGGAACGGCATGCACTGGTCCACTGGTCTGGGTGGAACGGCTATGTACCCATAGCAGGTATTCTGGCGAGAAATCGGCCGAGATCGTGGCAACGGAACGGCGTTGCGGAACGGAACGACAAAAAATTCAATTTTTTCCTTCTTTTTTTTTTGTTTTTCTTAGCAAATGAACGTGGGAGAGTTTGCAATGTGTGTGGTTGTGAAAAATGAAGGAGAAATTGGTGGGATAGAGAGGTGAGAAAAAGCAAATCCAAATTTATTCCTCGAACCTAGGTGCGCTGACATGCTTTATTTTATACAATTATATATAAAACAAAAGTATTTAGAAGGGGAAAAAAAGAAGAGAAGAATTATTGCACGACAAATTCTTGTTAAATTACAAGAAATTCTAAATAAAGCGTAGTGAGCCTGTTTTAAAAATCATAGAATATTATTTGTAAACTACATTTATCGTTAGTATCGTGACAAAACTTTGTGAAGTCAATTATATAAGTTTAAATTTATCAAATTTATACTAAATATTAACCATATAACTATTAATTGATAAATATATAAGGTTTGGTATTTTAAAAAAATAAAATTAAATATTTTCTGACTTGGCCGTGATTTTGCCGCGACCATTCCGTGACGTTGTAATTGAACGAAATGATGGCCACCATTCCGCACCCCCGGACCACAAACCATGCGTTAGCCTTTAGCTAAATTCCAGAACTCCAACTTGAGATAGATTATAGTCACTATCAAAACAGAGAGAGAGAGAGAGAGTTTCTATTCGTTTCTCTCTCTCTATATATCCTTGTGCATGTATTATATATTGATCTTATAGATTATCGCTCTCACGCGGACTTGCAAAGATCATTCTCATCACTACAGTAAGAGTGGAGGAGGAAAGATCAAAATTATATCTCTATTACTCTATATATCTTCATTCTTATCTTTCTGTTAATCTCATCATCCCATTTTCTGAAATTTCCTTTTCATCCTCAAAAGAAACAACAGTCCTAAAATTGATGTCTGGTTTTTTCTGACTCAGAAACTCTCTGTCATTAGCCGTAATTCTTAATTCAACTGAAAAAATATCTGATTATCTTCTTGACTTTTTTTTTGTCATTTTTCAGTTGGTTCCTTTTCATTCTTAAATTTTCGCCACTTCACACACACACACACATTGTCTCATAAGACTCACCAAAACACATATATCAAAGATCTCTAATCTCCCATCTTTTTTTCCTAGTTACTCACCACATATTTCTTCGTTTAATCCATTCCAAACATTTTCACCAATAACAAGAAAAACCCTCGTCACAAAATCACTCAGACTTCATAGTTTCATCATAAAAATCGAATATTTTTCCTTATGTCAGTCAAAAAAGATGCAAAATTCATCATTTTACCCGCAGATCAAAACACAAGTTCAGCAGCCACAACAACAATTCCCAGAACAAGAACACTTAAAATGCCCAAGATGTGATTCCGAAAACACTAAATTCTGTTACTACAACAATTACAACCTCTCTCAGCCGCGCCACTTCTGCAAGAGCTGCAAAAGATACTGGACCAAAGGCGGCGCGCTGAGAAAAATCCCAGTTGGCGGCGCCTCGAGAAAGAACGCCAAGCTGAGCTCCGCCAAACGCCCTGCTGCTGCTGCGGCGGCGGCTGCAGTATCAGTATCGGCACCTGATTACAAGAATGATAGTAAGACGAATAGTGGTGATCACGAAATGGCTGAAACAATGGGAGAGAATTTTGCGGGCCAGTTTGGTAATTTCGGGGAGGTGAGTGGGAGTTTAAGCTCAATATTGGGATCAAGTGAGGGGCAGTTTGGTAATTTGTTTGACGGGTTGGGGCCAAATAATTTTACTGATTCGGGTGCAGGTCAAAATGTGGAACGACCAATGGGGCTGGAGAGTGGCAGCAGCAATAATGGTGATGGATTCTTGAGCTTTCAAGGTGGTGGAGAAAGTGGACATTGGAGTGGAGATAGCAATAGTTGGCCTGATCTTGCTATCTACACACCTGGATCCACTTTCAGTAGTGCCAAGGGTAGATGAGTCATGAGATCAAAAAAAAAAAAGGGTAGATGAGTCATCTGGTTTGTTCTTTCTTTATTTTAATTTCATGTATTTGTTTTCAAATTTTCTTTGTTATTATTTTTCCCTTTTTTTGTGATTTATAGTGATGTTTGTGAGCTTAAGAATCTTATTATAGTAGTATGAATATTTGGTCTGGTTCTTCTGCAAAATTTTCAAGTTATCATTTTTGTAGTAGTGAAAGAATCTTGAGTCGAGTACGAAAGAATAAACAGGTATAGATATAACGTGATATTGTCCACATAGATATACATATAGTGATATATATATATATATATATATATATATATATATATATATATTTAAAATATTAGTATTATATAAATTTGTGATATTAATGTTCGATACAATATCTGATACAACACGATATTGTACGATGAGTTTTTCAAGAAAATTCGTGCATCATAAGGGATTAAGGGTAACTAGTGAATATATGATCCTCAACATTCAACAAAATAAGATGTGATTCTGATTCATGATTATGTGAAGAATGTGGTGATTTGCAGCTGACTTATGGATTTGCTAGCTAGATTGATAGCTTAGTTGGTCCATTGTACTTGAAGATATGCAAAATCATAAACTCAGTCTTATATCTTTCTAAATAATAAATATTAAAATCTTTCGTCTCTGAATTTATAATATTTTTTTGTGGTCAAGTTTTATCTCACGACATGCCAATTAATGACCAAGCCTTTGAAGTCAAAATGTTGATGCATTGGAAATTTGGAATCAAAATTGTGTATTTTTTTTCCCATAATCAAGAGATTCTGACAATGTTTAAAAATATAATCTTTTATAACTTCAATTTTGATGCGGTATAATTATTCACATGCCACATGTCCCTCGCATATGCGATCATCAAGCGACATGTGTCACCCGATTAAGAAAAAAAAATCGAAAGCAATTCCGACGCTCTAAGAGAAGTACGCGAGGGCCTTTTCATCCTTGAATATTGGCGTTAGCCCTGGCCAAGTGCAAACATCTGCCCGTATGCTTATATTTAAGTTCCTGTGAACATCTCTTCTTAATGTTTTATTAAAATGTGCGAAATACAGTCGAGAGTGCTTATATTGATTTGGCCGACTCAAGTTATGAGTGAAAAGTGTTAATATTGTCTTTTTTATATTGAAAAATGGAAGAAAATATGGTAAATCCTACGTGGCAAGGGAAGGTGGATATTCAAATTTCAAAGTCTTGACTCTATGTTACTTGGCTCGAGTTTTTTGAATTATTGTATACCAGTCCACATGCGTATTGGTCCTTCTCTTCATCTTATGTGGGCCGCAGCAGCCCATTATGACTATTTCAATGGTCCACTATCGAGATATTCAATTACCCACATGTGGTGGGCCTAAATTAATCCAGCGATATCCAAATATAACGCCGTGTTTGCCAACCCCAATTAGTATTTAAAACTTTTACCTAATCGATAACGATGTAAACGAGTAGAACCGGCTCGACAACTAAATTTAAGATTAATTGTGTTTTCAGTGAGGACATAGATTTGTTTATCTATTTTAAAGTATCATTTTCTCGCCTAAGTCCCATCCATTTTCTCGACATTTCTAGTTTCAAACCCAATAAGGTTTTACAAGGGGGAGCACATGGACCCTCCAATTAAACAAGTTGGGTACTGTTTGGTTTGAGCAATAATCACAAGTAATCGCATGCGTTCCTCAAATATCTAATCCAGTAATACACAAATACTTCTAAAAATGACATTATGCAGTGTCTTGCCGTGTACAAAAACCATTGTTTCAAGAAAAAGAAAATTAAACAACCCTGTTTAATAAAATGTGATGTTAAAAACCTCATACTTGTTAACTTTAGCTCACTACCCCGCAACCATTCACTAAAGGATGTGCAATTCGGAGGTTTTTCTTTCTAAGTTCTCCATCAATTTTCTTCGAATTTAGGTATTGTAAATACCTAATATAAAAGGTAACCCTCTTAATCCAATAGTTCCATTCACAATAACCAGATTTGAATAATAAACTTTACTTAGTGATCTAGCATATCAACCCGCTAAGCCAACTGAGCAACCAATTGAAAAACCTACGTTTTCTTTCTTTTTTTTTCCTTGTTTTTTAGCACTTTGTAGCATATTTTTTGAATTGCTGATCCAATGGGCCGTCTCAAAGTTATACTGGGCCCAATGGATAAAGTCCGTTAGCTCTAATAATAGCCCATAACCTCAAAGTCATCAACTTTTCAGAGGTATGTTAGGCCATTAATCGTTAGAAAAGAAAAGAAGAAACTATTAATCATTTGTTAAAAAAATAATATTATATAAAAAGTAGGCAGTTTCACTAAACAGAAGTGACCTAATATGATTGCATAAATGATAAATATATAACCCTTTTTGTGGATGGTTTCGTCATATATTTGAAAATGTTTCTCATCGTACCAAAAAGATAAAGATGATTGGTAGAGTTTGTGTTGCAACGTTAACCTTTTTATCGTCATATTGGAATGGGTTCAGTTAAAAATTATACTTTTTTTGGGTTTTTGGTTTTTTGTTCAGTTAAAAATTATCATCATATTGGTTTTTTTTTTACTCAATGTTTTTTGATTTGGATACTGCAGATATCATTAGACAAAATTACAAGTATTAGAACTTTAGTTATTGGTTGCAAAGTGGATGTTATCGCATTTTTCCACTTGTCCTCACCAAATGCTGCTCTAACTTTTTTCATTTAATAAGAGAGGATTCGAAAGGATTGCATTATTAAGGGTCTCCTTTTAGCTACGCAAATAAGTTGCATAAGTCATTAGGCAAAATTTGAATTAATATCAAAATATTTTATTATGAATTTTGTCTACGTACAAAAATAATGATTACTTTGCCGTAACATATATTTCGAGCTCCTACTTTACTTGGCGAGTATTTTACATTTGTCATGACTAGTACAAAATTTAGAAAATACTATCGATCAAGTAACAAATATAATACACTTATCATATTATCCGTTAGAATTTCCCGTGATTCTAATTCTTAGAATAGTATGCATAATTGGAGTATAATTCCTATTCTTTTGGAATTATTATTGCCACTATAAGTCCAAATTTCGTGTCACATTAGGGCTTTTTGGTAATTTCCTACCTCAATTAAAGAAAAAGAAAGAGTATTTCCAAAGAAAAAGGAAATGCGTTTCCCATTAGGATTTAGGGCCGCCGAATTAAATTCCCCACAGTATATTCGTTTATTCCCTCCTACTCACCACAAAAACTAAATAAAAAAGAAAAAATAAAACGGTAATTTAAATGCTAAAAAGATAATATGTCACACTTTTTAACATAATATTATTCTAATCCAACACACAATTAACCCTCCATTTTGGAATATTCTGCGGGCATCGATCTATTCTATATCAGACGTTAAATTTCATTATGAACTGATCTCTAAGTCTCTATATAATAGTACCCTTCTCCAAAACATAGGGTGTACATCGAAAAATACCAAAGATTTGGAAGCCACTAAAATCTAGAGAGAAAACCACAACTAGATCTCTTGATTGAAAGCTTTCTCAATGGCCGGAATTGTGGTTGTTTTTGACTTTGATAAGACGATTATCGACGTGGATAGCGATAATTGGGTCGTCGATGAACTCGGAGCTACCGATTTGTTCAACCAACTTCTTCCTACCATGCCATGGAACTCTGTAATGGTTAGTAAACTCTCTCTCTCCGTTCATGAATGTATATGTAACTTTTAGTAACGAGGATTTGCTTACGAAGCTGGCAACGAATAAATTAATATTGCAGGATAGAATGATGAGAGAGCTCCATGCACAAGGGAAAACTATTGAAGATATTAAAGAAGTTCTAAGGAGAGCTCCTATACATCCTAGAGTTGTACCTGCAATCAAGAAAGCTCATTCTTTAGGGTATATATATATATATATATATATGATTGATTATCTCACTCTATCATAATAAGTTTGGTTGATAAAATTACTATATATATTTTCCTCTATTTCTGCACTAGTTGTGATTCTTATGTTGTTTGATCAACTTTTCTTTAAAGGTGTGATTTGAGGATACTTAGTGATGCAAACATGTTCTACATTGAGACAATCCTTGATCATCTTGGGATTAAGGATTGTTTTTCTGAGATAAATACTAATCCCGGATACGTCGACGAAGAAGGGAGGCTTAGAATTTCGCCTTACGTTGATTTTAACTCCTATCCTCATGGCTGCAATCTCTGCCCTCCAAACATGTGTAAGGTATATAATTTCTCAAGGGCATTTCTAATATTTTTTGAATTATATATTATATTGTATATTTCCTTTTCTGGATAATATGAGAAAAGGGGGTTTTACAAATGTTATATTCTCTGAAGAGTTCTAGATACCTCTTATGATTCCCAAACTAGTTCAAGAATAAGTTTGTGTGTCAGACAAGGTTTAAATCAGATGGTTTTGTTACTAGAATATATATGCTTGACATATGATACAATATTCTAGTTCCATATTCTGATTCTCCCCTTAAGACAAATCTAGAATTAAAGTATAAAATATATGATCATTTACTGACCCCATCAAATCTGTTACTTTATTTAGGGGAAATTACTAAAAACCCTAGAGGTTATCTAGCTAAAAAAATAAAAAATACCATTGTAACCTTGAAATCTTAAAAATATTCCCCTAAAAATGCAAAAAGAATCTTGAAACCTTACAAAAAAAAAACCTGAAAAACCTTACATTATCCCCCAAGGGTGTACATGTAAGGTTTCAATGTTTCAGGGTATTTTTCGTAAATGTCATAAATCTTAGGGGGTTTGGGTAATTCGCCCTTTATTTGGTGCCCCGGAACTTAAAAGGCATAATCATATATATATATATATATATATATGAAAATGAATGAGTGAAATATTTTAGGAAATATGTTTATGTGGCAATGAAGTGGATAAGTTAGAATTGATCCATTTTGCCATGTAGATTGATTCTATAATTAATTAAATTAATTATTATGTTTATAACTTACATATATATTTATTGACTTTCCATACTTTTGTTTACATCAATTATCAAAAAATTTGTGACTCCTATTTAATTATAGAACTATATAACTACTTTATATAATATTAAAATTAATTTTTTTTTTCAAAATATGATTTTAAGTAAATTTTAACAAGCTTTAGAGTTATCCATACGGTATTGAATGTTCGCTAATAAAAATAAAGACAAAATAATGTATTTAATATATCCATTAAATAATTATATTTAATATGTTAATTTTTAACAAATATTTTTGATATAGCAAATTCAAATGAAAAATTATCTAACTAAAGTAAGGAATTTTTTTTAAATAGGAAGTTTAAATAAATTTTATTATTATTTTAATAATAAAAAATAAATAAACAATTAATTTTCTTGAATTTTTTTTTCCAAATACACTAGTCTCATGTTCATTTTGTGGTAGAAAAGTTATATTTATTTCAATGTAAATAAATTTCTTAAATTATTATATTTGAGTATTAATTTTTTTCATGATATAAAAGAAATTTCAATAATGAAATGAATATTATTATGACTCAATAACGAAACAATAACAGATTATTTAATAAAAAAATAATATAAAGTATAATAAACAACTATTTTTTTGATCAAAGAGACAAAGAGATTTCAATCATTATTTATATGCATGGTCTATTATTAAATATTTTTTAGTATTTTAATTATCATTTTAATATTTCTATAACCGTCATGATATTCCTTCTCTATATATGTATAAATATATATTCTCTCTATTATAAATATAAAATTAGTACTTTGTCATAAAAATATCATATTACTATTTTTATACATTTAAAATGAGTTTTTTATATACAAAATTCCTGATTATTTTATAAAATGAATTACTTTGGTGTGTACGCTTCAAATTCTGAATTAATAATTTTTGATATATTATTAATAATCATATAAAAAATATAATATAATTTATTTAATAATATATATTTTATAAGTAAATTACCCCGTGCAACGCATGGGTTAAAAAGCTAGTCATAAAAATATAGTGACTAATTTTATACCTTTGGAATAGTGTGAGTGAAGATCAGTTCACTGTTAAGATATTGTCCTATCAGCAGTATCTGAATTTTGCAATCTATTTCTTAAAAGAATCTAAGTCAAAGTGAGACAAAATCCAATATCATCAATACCACCAGATATTACTCTAATGAGAGGGTTTAGATTTGATTCCTTGCAATGACAAGAATTGAATTGTGTGCGTGTATTTTTTTATTTAAAAAAAAAGTAAGAAATTTTACTAAATTTATAATTTTTCTTTGTATATTTTTCCTAGGGTATGATCATAGAAAGGATGCAAGCCTCATTCGCCAATGAAGGCAAGAAAAGGATGATATATCTCGGCGATGGGGCCGGGGATTTTTGCCCTAGTTTGAAGCTGAAGGAAGCCGATTTCATGATGCCGAGGAAGAATTTCCCCATTTGGGATTTGATATGTGAAAACCGCGCGGTTCTGAGAGCTGAAATCCACGAATGGAGCGATGGGGACGAGCTAGAGAGTGTTCTTCTAAACAAGATTACATTTCAAGAAAGCTCAGTTCAACTGTTATCTGTTGATCATTGCAAGGTTGAGACTATTCCAATGGCAGCTCATGAGGCCTTGCCCCCTCCTCTCAAAGTTCATCAGTAGTTTAATAGCTAGTGTGTTTGTATTACTAAATGAAGGCCTAGGTTTTGGCCATTGGTTGATTTTGGTGTGTATTGTGACAAGAAGCAAAATGTTGATTAATAAATCCGTTATCTTTCGCTGTCAATTTGGGGTCAGATGGTAATATGACGGAAAATTCTTATATAAATCACGATTTTGGTATCGTAAATGTGATAATTACTGTTGCGTATACCAATATTATAATCAAATGAACCATATCATTTCAATCGTTTGATACATACATGAAACTCAAATGAACTAGGGACATAGACTAATTTTATTTCATTTTTCTTTATTATAATGAGAAGGAGAATCCAATCAATACTTCTTAAAATATGATGCAACATATGGACAGAGATACAGTACATAATCAAAAGAATTCAAGCCCAAAAGATATATTCCTCATAATGAATGTGGATAAATGGGCTCACTACTCATACATTTATAGGCCCAGTTAAGATTCTTGATAAATTTTCTCTAGCCCAGCCCATTTAGTGATTTAGTCACTATTATCGACGTGCCCCGATTTATACCAAAAACAAACTTTATTTATGTTTTCTTTTGCTATGTAGGGTAGAATACTTAATATTTACTTAGCTTTGGAACAAAAAGGCCATCACGTCAGTCAGAGGGAATCGAATTCACATCATCTTATTGGTACGCGCTGGCTTCTTATCGAACTGCGTCAACTCCTATTTACTCATTTATATATCTTCTTATATTATGCATCCTCTCGTATTTCCACTTTCCACATCAACAAAATATGAATATAATCCAACATTTTTGAATAGTTTTGTATGAAATAAGACATTTGGATCAAGAATGGAGGCCCACAAGATAAGTCACTAGATTTTGGTCATTTTTTGACATATGAGATTGCAATAATGCAATGAGCAAGTAGAGCATGTGAGCTCATGGGTCCAGAAATTAACCACAGACAACGTTACGATCTTGTTTCCAACTCTCTAGGTAAAGATAAATTTGGACCATTTCTTCTTACAAGTCCCAATCCTTTTGCCCTTTATTTGCATTCAATTTGGGGCCACCAAAATTTCCTATACCCAGTAATGAAATGCATATTTTTTTATTTTTTATTTAAAAAAAAAAAAAAGAAAAAGAAGATTTGGAGCGTGTGATGAAAATTAGAATTTAGTAATTTAATTATCCCAAATAAAATTATTTTACTCAAAATGAAGAAGACCAAGAATAGAATCAAAAGAGAGAGAAAATTGGCTTGTAATCAATAATTGCTTTTTTTTTTTTAAATACAATTAGTCACCAATTGCTTGATAAAATTTGCTATTGTACTTGGGACACCACCATGTGATCACATGAGAGAGAGAGAACAAATGAAAGTTTGCAGTATTGAAAAATAACATTAAAAAATAGAAGATAATTAATAAAATCTGTGTGTCAGTATTAAGAAATGAAACTAAATTGACTAGTCGATTTTGACAGCTACTATCCTCAGCCATTTTATTCTTTAAATGTAAAAACAAACAATGAAGACAAAGAACCCAAATATGGATAACTCAACTTTGTCATAGTTCTTGAATAACATAAATTAGTGTCTCGTCAACGCTGATCAAAGTTTTTTTTTCAAGACTATAAATTTTGTTTATGTTTATAAAATAAAAAATGTAACTTTAGGGGTGTTTTGTGATTTGTAAAATTAAAGAAAAAAATATATTTGTGACAATATTGTTCAAATGGGTAGCGTTGGAATAGGACCACCAAGCCTGCAGGGTCCCTGGTTAAGAAGCAATGCATGTCGTAACTTCATTAAATAACATTTAAACCCCACTATGTCCAATCAAAATGATAATTAGGAGACCTTTTCTAGGTGTCGACTCGTGCATGCCCAATCCCCATGACAAATCATATATTTACAAATCTTCAATTATTACTCTAAAAATAAATAAATAACCACAATTGTCTCATTGCCCTTTTAATGGCTTACAATTAATTCCGTTGAAATAGGCTCATTAGTCAATTTTTTTGCGTCATGTTTGTAAATTATCGGAGTTTTCGTCAATTTAATAATAATAATAATAATAATAATAATGAGTTATTAAAAGTATACTATTATTTGGCGACGTGCATGCAGTTCTTGTTAATTTATTATTGTGATTTTAGCATGGTTGGTACAACTAATTTCCTAAATATACCCTTTCAATGTAGACCAATATTTCTCGGAATGAATCAAATTAAATGCAAGCAATATAATGAATAATTAAATAAATGCAAGTACAAATATGTAAATCATATATATATATATGAAAATGAATGAGTGAGATGTTTTAGAAAATATGCTTATGTGTTAATGAGTTGGATTAGTTAAAATTAGTCCATTTTTCCATGTAGATTATTTATATATTTAAGTCATTAATTATGATTTTTGTAACTTACATATATATTTAATTGAGATTCCATATATTAGTTTATATTAAAAAAATTATAACTCCTATTTAATTATAGAATTAGTTAACTACTTTATATAATATTGATATTGAAAATTTCATTCAAGAAATAATTTTAAGTAAATTTTAATAAGCTTTGCTAATTATTATGAACTTTACATTTAAGTGCTAAAAAATTATATATATGATTGAAGGGAAGCTTAAAACTATTTATAATTTAGATATAATATTCAATTTGTACATGAAAGTATAGTATATAAAAATTACAATTCACAAAATATTAACAATATTTGGGTAAAAGATTATTTCCTTCTATAATTAATATTTTTTATTTTGTATTCTTTTTATCTATCATATAATTGTATTTTCAAAATTTCTTTTAATTATTTGTGGGGTCACATAAATATTACGTATATTTTAAGTTTAATTAAATTTTATTATTACCTTAATATTATAAAATAAATAAATAGTTGATTTTTTTTAGAAAAACCTTTAAATACATGTGTTTCATTTCCATTTTGTGGTGGAAAAATTATATTTAATTTCAATGTGAATAAAGTTATTAAGTTATTTCATATAAATATTAATATTGCCATAACATAAAGAAAATTTCAATAATGAAATGAATATTATTGTTAATTAATAATAAAATAATAATAAATTATTCAACAAAAAAATAATATCAAGTATTCAAGAGATTCCAATAATTATTTATATGATCTATTATTAAATATTTTCTATATTTGAATTATTATTTTAATATTTTTATATTGATTGTGTGCGTGATCTAAAAAAAATTATATATATAAATATATTCCCTCTATTATAAATACAAAATCATATCATATTACTATTTTTATATATTTAAAATGAGTTTTTCATATATATAGAGTATGATTATTTTATAAAAAGAATTATTTTGGTGTGTGTTTCAAATTATGAGTTAATTATTTATATGTATTGTTAATAAGTATATAAGAAAATATGATTCAATGTATTTAATAATATATATTTTATAAATAATTTTTTCCGTGCAACGTAAAGAATATATATATTAATTTATAATTTTTTTTTGTTAAATTTATGATTATATTCAAGTTGTTAATATATAAACTATAATTAATATTAATATATTAAATTTATAATTATAAATTAATTTTCTGATGCAACGCAGAGGTTAAAAGTTAGTATAATATAAAATGTGGGATATAGTTTCACCTTTTAATGTAGAGACATTCCAAAAAATACTGTATCGTGTTATGTTGGATATTGTGTCTAATATTTGTGTTCGACACCTTTATAATAATAAAGTCAAGAAACTCGTGTCACCATATCTATGTTATCGTGTTCTTGTCCATGCACCATAGTTGCTTCCATATGTAATGACAAATTTGATACTTTCATTTGAAATTTTGAAATAATTGTATTCTCTATGTCAAAGAAATGTGCGATTATGATAATGAAATGAGAGAGATTTTCTTTTACTTATACCATTATCTATGCTTTAATTTCGTCTTATTCGATGTTGTCGCACTTAGTGACAAAAAGATGATCGATCGGATAATTCAAAAAGTACTTAAAATGAAGAAAAAAAAATGATTTATTCAAAAGCCCCTCGATTCTATAAAATTATAATTTCGGAGGTTCGAAAGCAGCGTAGCAGGATCCGTGCAGGAAGTGGGACCCAAAAAGACGCCGTTATCCATAAACAGAACTGCCGTTTATGGCCGCCGGAATCAGGCTTTGATTGCCGTAACGTCGGGAAACGGCTGGAGGTTATTGCTCAGAGCCGGGGAACTTCTTTTTTGCTTGCAGGGTGAATTGGTGATTAACTTACAAGAATTTCCTAATTTAATGGAATAATTACAATTACACTCCTCAACGTAGTAAAAAATACAGTAAGTACTTAATTGGCCAGAAACGACCTAAGCTTATTAGTTGCAAAGAATATATAATTTAGATGGTGATTT
Source organism: Verbena officinalis (assembly GCA_958496215.1). NCBI lineage: Eukaryota > Viridiplantae > Streptophyta > Magnoliopsida > Lamiales > Verbenaceae > Verbena > Verbena officinalis. The sequence goes on from OY292385.1 coordinate 9,799,818, forward strand.
GCAAAAATAATAAATTTTACTAAAATGTCTAAAAAAAAATTAACACTTAATTTGGAGGGTTTGTTATGAACAAATTAATAAATAATAAGTTTTAAATAACAGAGACATTTTTTAAATCTTAAATTGACAGAAAATGTTTGTGCAGATGCATAGCTAGTTGGGTACGGTTCTGTCACCTTAAAAATGGGGCGCAGTGTTTCGTATAGCATTTTGTGGGGTTGATTTGAATTCCCCATATCTTCATTAATTGCTGTCCAAACACTGAAATTGCTGATATTATTATTAGGAATGGGAAAAGTGTCCTATCCTATGAAATATTTTTAAATAAATTATGGTATAATTCGTGTCAGGTCGAAACAGATGTATTTAGTAGTAAATATTAAAAAAAAAAAAATTGCATAACTGTATTGCAGTATTTGGTTTATGTCATGTTTGTATTGTCATGTTAGTGTTTGTATATCACAGATGGTTCCACCTTAAGTGAGTCGAGCTTTAAGTGAATTTTTATATATAATTTTTTTCTAAGTTAGTCGGCAGTGAGTTTCCACTTTCCACATTGCATTTAGATGAACAAAAATTATCCGGCCATGATAAGCTGTACGCAGGACAAACATTTCTGTGATTGCAGAAAATGTACGTCTTTAATATGAAATCAAAAACATATATTACTGAAAAGTCATGATTACATAACTACACAGAAAGTCGTAACTTTAACTTTCCAAAGAAGACAAGATTATGCAAAAAGCTAAAAGTTGTGGGGTCGGTCACTAAATATAATTTCAGGAAGGTTATTCTTGTTTGTGACACGATCTGATTAAATGATTATTTTAGATTTTTCTTTTGTTCAAGACTGATTTTGTAGCAGTGATCGTGCGCCAGCCATACTATTGAATTGAAAAAAATATAAAATACTAAAGACAAGCTTCAAAACTAATTATCAGTTTTTATGGGATTATGATTATTATGTATTTTTAAGTCCCCATACTTGTTAATTCTTAAAACAATTATGTAAATTCTTATTTAATTGAGTGTTATGACTTATATATTTGTGCTTTTTAGTTTCAATATTACAAAACAAATACTAATAATAAATTTATATACACTAATTTTAACAATAAAGATTATACTTATTAAATTTATATTTAGACTTGACTGTAAAAATTTAAATGAATTTGAGCTTGAAATGAAAATTTCTAAGCTCGATAAACTCGAACTCTGATCTCTAGCTTATTTTTTAGAATAATTATTTTTGTTGGTCGAATAAAATGAATTTTAGCTTGGGTCTAAAAAAAATTTAAAAAAGCTCTCAACTCATTTACACACTTATTAGAGTGAAATTTCGCAATTATAATATTTTAGTTTGGAAAAATCAAGGGTAAGAACTGTAGTTAAACGCAAGGCCAAGGGTATTCTCGGGAAGAAAGAACCTCGACGGCGACTTCGTCTGAGACTGTAAAAAGCTAAGCGAGAAGAGTGACAGAGCTTTAAAGAAATACAGAAACCCATTTACATATTCTCAGATTTTGTGTATATCAACGTTTACTTGTCACTGTTAACAAAGTAAGCGAATAATTGCCTTTACTTCTCCACACACACAACACACACTCTTTTTCCAGAAAATCATCGTAGCATAGAAAGGTACCAGATATACGTAATATCCAAATATATGTATAAATATATTTGCAAATCCCGTTATTTTTTATGATTGTCCGTATTTGGTACATGACATCAATTTGGATTGCGTTGTTAAAGTTGTTCAACTTGATATTTCATCTCGTGTGATATAATATCTCTTTACACTAAAAGTGAAAAGACACACACTGAGCTCCTTGTGGAAGTACCTATCTTTTTACGGGTGTCATTTTGTTGTTATCATTGTCATTGTTGTTTAGCTGTTCGTGATTGTGAAAGAAGAAAACAAGTAAAAAAGGACACAAAAAGACAGTAGATTCCCTTTACTCTCTGCCAAATTTACTTCCATCTTTATATGGAAAAGTGTGTTATTTTGCTGATTTCATTTGTGGGATTGTTTTGCAGGAATCGAAAGTGGTGAAGATTTTGGTTTAGTGAGAGAAAGCTGAGGAGCCAGCCATATTTGATACTCAGATTTCAAATGATTTACTTGATCCAATAATAGTTTAATGTGAAAAGCATTATTTTAGTTTGGAGTCGATAAAAATAAGAAAAAGAAGTAATCTTGAGTTTCTGAAGGAATCTGAGTTCCACTTTCCCAGCATTCCAATTATTGGCATTTGGGAGAGAGAAGGAAGAGAGAGAAACAAAGTGTGTCATTTTGGATCTGGAAAACAGCTCATTACACCTGAGGCTTTTTTTCCCAATTTTATTGTTACAAAAAAAAGTTACAATTAAATTGAACCCCATCTTGACTTCTCTGATTTGAAAGCAGCCAATTTATCTGTTTTTCGCTGTTTATGGTGGTGGAGGAAAATCAGTGGAAGTATATTTCTGTCGTTTGTGCTGTACAAAAGTCATGTGCCAAACAGAGAACTATTGTTCTTGAAAAGAAGTATCTCTGCTTTTCTACTCATTTCTCTAGCTAGAACTCAAGCTTTTGCTGATTTCAGTTCTTTGACCGTTGAATAACAGAAATCAATATAATTGGGCAAATATTGTTTCCTGGTTAAAAGGGTCATCTCACAGTGCATGAGATTCATCATCAAGAAGCTGCTTTATTGTGGGGTAGAGGGCATAATAATGCAGCTATTCATATAGTGTATGTTATAAAGATTGTTTGTTTATTGTTTTGAAACTTATTTTGGGAAGAGGGATATAATTTTTATTTTGGGGTAATGAGTAGAGAATTGAAGAAAGGGGTAAAACAGGAAAAAGGTTGTGATGTGGCTGAGAAAGTTGTGGTGGCTGTCAAGGCAGCAAAGGAGATTCCTAAGACTGCTCTGATTTGGGCTCTAACTCATGTTGTTCAGCCTGGAGATTGCATCACTCTTCTTGTTGTTGTCTCGACACATAGCTCTGGTATGTTTTTCAACTATGCGTCTGTGTGTGTTTCTTGTATCTTCCCTCTTGATTTTGTCCTGATTGCTTTTCTGGAAATGGGATTTCTATAATCGGAATATGAAGCTATCTTGTGCTTTGTGTGTGTTTCTGTGTTTTTCCTCTTGAGAAACTCTGATTTCTTTCCTAGAAATGGGCTTTCGGTTTCAATATTTGGATTTTGAAGTTATGTTGTGGTTTATGCAATCAATTCCACATCTAATTTATCCTAAAGGCATACAATATATTGGATTTTTTTCCTTAGTGGGTGTTTGCAAAGCTTTTGCTTTTGAAGAAGCTAAAATTATGAAAAATTGGAGTCGTAAAAGTGAGTGTTTAGTAAAAAAGTCAAAATTCAATAAAAAAGTAGTTGAGTGCTTGGAAAAAAAAGTTTGACAAGCAATATTACTACTCCAAACAAACTTCCACTTATTTGTGGAAATAACATAAAAGCTAGAAGCACGGAGACTCTCAGCTTTTAACTTATTTCTGCTTAAAATAAGCACAAGTTGGTTTCCAAACACTTCCAAAGTGCTGAAAAAACACAAAAAGCACAAAACTACTTTTTTATGAGTTTGCAAATACAACCGTAATATCATCAGCTGAACTTCTACCCTGTGTGTTTTCTGGTTATTCAGCACAAAGTACTAAATTTCCCAATTTTACTAGTGATAGAAACAACTTTTGCTTAATCAGGTAGAAAATTTTGGGGGTTCCCAAGATTTGCTGGAGACTGTGCAAGCGGCCACAGAAGGTCACACTTGGGTACAAATTCAGAACATAAATCTGACATTTCAGATTACTGCTCTCAGATGATTCTTCAGCTTCATGAGGTTTATGATCCTAATAAAGTGAGTATCTTAATAATTTTCCATGTTTCTACATCGAGTTATGCTTCATAACATAAATTCTTGATCTATGGTTTGTGGAAAATACTTTTTCAGATTAACGTAAAGATCAAAATCGTGTCGGGGAACCCATGTGGAGCTGTTGCTGCTGAGGCGAAGAAAAATCAAGCCAATTGGGTTGTTTTGGACAAGTAATATTTACTTTCATTGCTATTTTAAGCATCTAAAATTATTACTTTTATGCCAATCCCAAAAACTACTTTTTACATATATATTGAGTTAATTTGCACCCACTCCTCTTATGGGTAAACCATTAGTTTAATAGCACAAAATGTATGTATTGTTTGTGGAAAATGTGCATGAGATACGTGCAGTCTCTATGCAAATTTTAATTTTACTGGGGTTTTACGAATTCTTTTTTGTCATATGGTTTTTTATGCTCATTTGAACTAAATGTTTAATTGGTGATCTTTATTTTGAATACTTGTACAGGCATCTCAAACACGAGAGAAAACTATGTACCGAAGAGCTGCAGTGCAACATAGTTGTCATGAAGCGCAACCAACCGAAAGTTCTCCGGCTAAATCTAGTCGGATCACCGAAAAAAGAAAAACCAGAATCACAATCATTAAATCCTGATAACAACCAATCATCCAAAAAACAAGAAATCATAAAAGACTCTTTAAACTCATCCCACGGCCCACTCGTCACCCCTTCAAGTAGCCCCGAAACATTCACCACCACAACGGAACCAGGAACTTCCTCAGCCTCGAGCTCCGACCCAGGAACTTCACCATTCTTCATAACCGAAACAAAAAACATCCTTAAAAAAACCGAACCTTCACCCACAAAGCAAGACCGAATTCCCGATGAATCAAGCTCAGATGGTGAGAGCGAAAACTTGTCATCATCCTCAAGTTTAAGGTTTCAACCATGGATGGCCGAGATCGTCACCTCAACCAATGTATCAAAATTTGACGAATCGGAAGCTCTTTTCAGGTCGCCTAGCTATAGTTCCACTCTCGAATTTAGTGGCAATTTGAGAGAAATGATATCTTTATCACGAACCGGCCCCCTTGGCCCCCCTCCTTTGTGTTCTATATGCCAACATAAGGCTCCAGTTTTTGGAAAGCCTCCGAGATGGTTTGCATATGCTGAGCTGGAGCTTGCAACAGGCGGGTTTTCAGAAGCTAACTTTTTAGCTGAAGGCGGGTTTGGGTCGGTCCATCGGGGCGTTCTTCCAGATGGGCGCGCCATAGCTGTGAAGCAGCATAAGTTGGCGAGTTCTCAAGGAGATCAAGAATTTTGCTCGGAAGTTGAAGTATTGAGCTGCGCTCAACACCGTAATGTTGTTATGTTGATCGGCTTCTGCATTGAAGATGGGAGAAGATTGTTGGTGTATGAATATATCTGCAATGGATCTCTCGATTCTCATCTTTATGGTATGCTTACATATATATTTGAAAAAAAGGGGAAAATACAAAACTGGGACAATAACCATACTCATATTGACACTTTGCGAGGGTAGTTTGTCCAGCAACAATATTGCCCCACTAACTTAACTTTTGTGGCAGTTTAATGACAATTTTCCTGCACAATACAAACTCTCGCAGGAAAGCACACATGCTCGTCACGTGATGATTGAATCAGTGGAAGTGGCTCATGAAATATCGTGTGGCAAAACCACTAGCCACCTAGATGATTTCATTATGTAATTTCTTGACCTTTAAAAAACGAGGGTATGGCAATGGTCTTGCCACATCGTTTTCAGGTGCCATCTGCACTCATTCAGTCATCACGTGATGAGTAAGGGGCTTTTTTGGCGAGAACTTGTCAATTGGGAGAAAATTGTCATAAAATTCCCACAAAAGTTGCTATTGGACAAGTTACTGTCCCAAAGTGATAATATGTTTATGAATGTTGTCTCGGTTTTGTAATGTGCCCTTTGAAAAAATAATGGTATCTGAATAAATGTAGTCATTAGAATTAAAATTTCAGGAACTTGAAAAAACTATTAGTTTCTCATCTCTAAACATCTAAAAGGCTATCATCCTCTTAAAAAGTAAAAATATTTTGTACCTTTATTATTATGTTTTTATTTATATCAATCCTTTAGTTCTAAGTATCTGGAAATTAGCTACCAAAAAACAAGTATCTGGAAAATATTCCCTCTTTAATAATATAAAATATTTCTAATCTCTCCCGGTGATAATTTTTCCAACATTATTCCTTCTTTATTAATTTTCAAGGTTCCAATTCCCCTCAATTTAATGTTTCATGGTTATGGCGGATTACCAGATAGAAGTATTGTTATTTGATTATCTAAATTCAAGCAAATTTCCCATTTACAAAAATGCTCCTATTCCGATCTATATTACTAATGAATTTTACATTGCCATCATTTTTTCCAAAAAAAATCAGGGCGTCATCGGGATACACTAGCATGGTCCGCACGTCAAAAAATTGCGGTTGGCGCTGCACGAGGACTGAGATATCTTCATGAAGAATGCAGAGTTGGTTGCATTGTACATCGTGATATGCGGCCCAATAACATCCTCATTACCCATGATTTTGAACCTTTGGTACAAATAATAACCTATCAATTCCAATTAATATATCCTTTTCAAGAATAATTGAGATTGGATGTGAAAACTGTCGATTTAATTCCAATAATTTTGTTCAAGGTGGGGGACTTTGGTCTAGCTCGATGGCAACCCGATGGAGAGACGGGAGTTGAAACTAGAGTAATTGGAACATTCGGGTAATTTTTAATTCGTTTCTTCTCTACCGAACACTAGTGATCTATGTAATATCGAAATTAATCTATGTTTATGTTACATTTAGGTATTTGGCACCTGAGTATGCTCAAAGTGGTCAGATTACTGAAAAAGCCGATGTTTACTCATTTGGTGTCGTATTGGTTGAGCTTGTTACGGGACGCAAAGCAGTCGATCTCAATAGGCCTAAAGGCCAACAATGTCTCACAGAATGGGTAAAATCCTTTTTTTTTTATAAAGTATTTACATTTACCAACGCTAAGGATTTAAGATTGCTAATTTTATTGTAGTTTTTTATGTGATAGGCACGTCCATTATTAGAAACTTATGCGATAGATAAACTTGTTGATCCTCGGTTAAGAAGCAACTACTCGGAGCATGAGGTTTATTGTATGTTGCATGCTGCATCGTTGTGCATTCGTCGCGATCCTCATGCAAGACCCCGCATGTCTCAGGTAGATGTTAGTTCTTACTACTGAAAACGTAGAATACTTCATTCAACATATCCCTTTTTTGCAATTGCTCGGTGCGATGTTTCGTATTCTGAAACCGTATTATAACACTTCCGTAGCCAATTTATTAAATATATCATTTTCAATATATCAAGGACGAGTTCTCAGTCATTTGTTGTTCATCTCATAAAAATAGGTGCTTCGGATACTAGAGGGCGACGTGGTGGATTCAAGTTCAATTTCGGCGGCATCTGGGGTTGATGTGGGCAGCAGGAGTGGAAGGATGTGGTTAGATCATCAGCTACTACACGAACGCAGTGGCTCCTTAGTAAGTGAATCGATATCCAGACGATTTAGCTCGAAACTTTCTCTAGAATCGAGGCCGAATTTAAGGGAGAAAGATAATAAAAGGACTTCATATGAAGACAATATGTAAATTTGTTGTTAATGTCAAGTTTGCTATAATTTCTCTTTATATGCATATTATTCAATTTTGTTTGATGCGTTCCCAGTTCCCACATTCGCTCTTGTATAACAGTGATATGGTTATTGCCTAGCTTATTGGGAATCAGTTCAATTCGTAAATGGAGCTATGAAACTGACTGAAAGAAAATAAACTAAAAAATTTATAAATATTATACAATTCATGGAAAGGGTGTTAGCCTTGTTATCTGATACGTATTCTATCCTAGTTTCTTGAAAATAACATATCAGTGATGCAACATATCAAGCACAAGTTATAACTAAATGAGAGAGAAATTTCTTGAAATATAAAATGGAATTTTATAACTTTTAAGGGAGGAGTACACAAATTCCTAAGGTTTGCTTAAAAATCCAAAAAAAAAATTTTGAAATCTTACAAATATCCGTCTTGAAACATAAAAGTGTATAGATAATACTCCATGAAAAACCTTACAAGTACCTCTTAGGGGATTAAGTGCAAGGTTTTGATGGTGAATTTGCAAATAGTGTCGGGAGTTTTTGTGTATTTTGACCCTAAATTTAAGGGACAATTTTTAAATTTTGAGAAAAACATAAATATGTAATATTATTTTGTACAGACTAGAGGGCCCCAAAATAAGCTTTTGCTGTCAATTCTGGCTTCTTTTCCCACCTCAATTAGCCACATGCTATAGAAAATTAAACTAATCATACCTTCTTGTGAACAAGTCTAAGCAGTCTATCATTCTTATCTGAATATTGCAAGTTGATTATCAACTTGTCACCTTAATCGAGATAAGGGATGAAGAAACATAACAAGCAAACATATGTAAGTAATATTTGCTTTATATATATATTTCTTTTTGCCAGTTAATGTGACTTCTTCTGCATGTCGACGCGCGTCTTAAAAGGCAGCTTCTTCATTAATTTAAAAATTGAAAGTTGGTTGGCAAACAATTACAATATTATTCATGGATCCTGACGCAGAGGACGAGCAATTCTATCACATGCAATGTATATATTGAAAAATTGATTAGTGACAGAAATTCTTACACCAAAATATTCAACTATCGCTACCTTGTAATAATAAATTGATCAAGTCATCTTCATCAAAAGCATGCTGTAATACTAATTAAGTATTTCAAGTTGCCTATTATTCGATGAACCAAGCAGTTTACATTCTAATGCTAAGATCATTAATATCACATTGTATTGCAATATTTCTCTGTTTCTAATTTTCTTTCTCTCTGTGCATGGAAGAAGATCGATCAGCAATGGCTTATTATGATGCTCTTGTTTCAGCCGTCCAATTACTCAAAGAGATAACTACCGATCCTGAAAATAAATATCCTCAGTTTCTTTTCCGTACAAAACAAATTACATCTCTATATGAAAACTTCAGCCATTTGCAAGAATTACTGGAAGATTACAAACCAAACGATCAAGAAGCAGCTCATTGTCTGGAAACAATTGGAGTTGCAGCTTACCGAGCTCAACATATTATTGAACTTCATTTATCAAAAGGAAATGCATATCCTCCAGCAACAATACATGTTATCTCATACACTTACACTCTTCCACCTGCAGCTGATCAAGTTAAACGTGTCATGGAATCTCAGATTTCAGATCAGATGCGTGAACCTCGTCATTGCTTGGCGGAAATTGTTCATATAGCTTTTCGGCATTTTGTCGCTGTTTGCAGCAACACAGATCCGGTGAATGAAAAAGCTGATTCCATTGTGGGAAAGGGATATTGGGATTTCTCGAAGTTGAAAGACCAACTTGATTCCGTTTTTGAAAATGGATATAACAACTTGGTTAAGATGGAGAAAGAAGCTGATTCCATTCTGCAAAATGAATTTCAAGACTTGTTGAAGTCGGAGAAAGAAGTTCTCTCTGTTGTGGTAAAGGAATATCTATACATCAAGATGTTTAAGGAACACTTTGATTTGGTTGCGGTAAAAGGATATGAAAACTTGTTGAAGTTGATGGAAGAAGTTAATTTCATTGTTAGCAAGGGACATCATGACTTGGTGAGTTTGAAGGAAGAAGTTGATTCCGTTGTGGGAAAGGGATATGAAGCTCTGGAAACCGTGAAGGAGGAATTAGATTCCATCGTGGAAAAGGGATATCAAGGATTGAACATCAACAGAAGGAACTACCATGGTGGGATTTGAGGCCGGAGCACGGAGCACTTGATCGACAAGAATAGTAAGCCAGCTCTGAGCTCTGTGGTCAATCATCCAAACGTGAGGTCATTTCAATTAACGGGATGGGGGGCATTGGCAGGACTACTTTGGCTAGAAATCCTTTTTATGATAAAGTTATATATGGTCAATTTGATTGTCGGGTTTGGGTTCAATATAATTTATAATTATAGTACAAAAAAAGGTCAAGTAATGTTTTATTCTAATTATCTCGATAAAGATGGTGTGATCGAATTTAGTTTTTTAAATTGATCTTTAGTTTAAACTTTAATTTTAAATTAAGATAGATTAATATTTTATTTTATTATAAATTAGTCAAATGTATAATGTTAGAATGATTAAATCAAAACAAAAAATTATTACATTATAAATATACAACTCGGGCCATGCACGAAATTAAAAACTAATTTTAATTTAAAAAAAAGTTGCCAAAAAGATTAATGCTCGGAAACAATAATAGACCGAAAATATTTAATATCTATAACAAAACAAAGTTTTTTCACGGATTTAAAATAGCTAAAGCTAGCCTAAAGGGAAAACGGAAAAGAAATTAAAGCAGAATAGTTTTTCCTAATTAATTATCTTGAAATTAAACCTCTTGTATATCTGCTGCCTTTCCTTTGCCAACAAAAACATTTAGCTCGACAGTTGACATCAACTTTTCTTATTGTTCCACCAAGAAAAAAAACAGGATTAACTTTTCTTATTGTAATCTGCTTATTATTGCTCAGTTGACCGCACCATTTTCTACCCTTACAGATCCCTTTGAACCCATTCATCAGACTTCAATAATATTTCCAAGTTTCTCTTTGTTTGTGTCTGGATTCTTTGGTAGAAGATCAAGATCAGCTATGGCTTATTATGCTGCTCTTGTTTCACTTCTCCAGTTACTCAAGGAGATAAGCCACCACGATCGGTATTCCGATTCTCATTTCGACAAAGCACAAATTGCATCTCTCCATGTGAAGTTCAAACTTTTGCAAGAATTATTAGATACAGATGGATCAGCTGATATTCTTGAAAGACGAATCAGAGATGCTGCTTGTAAAGCACAAGATATCATAGAAAATCACATTTCAAATCCCAAACGTGGGGAGCTTACACTTTAAATTAGCTCGAAACTTTCTCTATAATCGAGGCCGAATTTAAGGGAGAAAGATAATGAAAGGACTTCATATGAAGACAATATGTTAATTTGTTGTTAATGTCAAGTTCGCTCTAATTTCTCTTTATATGCATATTATTCAATTTTGTTTGATGCGTTTCCAGTTCCCACATTTGCTCTTGTATAACAGTGATATGGTTTTTGCCTTATTGAGATCAGTTCACTGACTGAAGAAAATTAACTAAAAAATTAATAAATATTATACCATTTACGGCAAGGGTGTTAGCCTTGTTATTTGATTGACCAGTACTCTTTTGAAAACACACCAGTGTAAAACACTCCAAATAATAATAAAAAATAGAGATAATTACATTTATACTCTCTCGACTTAGGAAAAAATACAGCAAGTTCCTCTTTATTATTAGAAATTATAGAGACACCCTCTCGACTATGGTCCCGTCTAACAATTAGGTTATTCCGTTAGTCATTTTCTTGTTTCCAAGTAGATGCTAACATTGTATTAACTGGACAACAACTTAATCACTTCGCTCATTTCATGTATAGCAAATACTATAACAAAAATGTTATGTTTAATTTAGTCATTTTACAACTTTTCATTAAGTCTTTTAGGTTTTCATTAGGGTTAGAGGGTGTATCTGTAATTTTTAATAGTTGAAGGAGTGTTGTTGTATTTATCCCTAAGTCGAGGGGTATAAGTGTAATTATTCTTAAAAAATAATAAAGAGATAGTTATATATACAGTAATAATATCTCTAACATGATATATATAGATTGGATATGGAATTAAGCAGTTCGATATGCTAAAAATTTGAATTCGAATATTCTCATAGTATTTTACAATTATAATTGTGTAATCTTGGTACAAAAAACTAAAATATATGTAGACATTATTCACTTGTCTGATGAACAAAAAACTTAATAGGATATATCTGATGATGGGTTCGGACATCATAGTATGTTATCACATCTGGATTCCGATAATTTTAAAAACTTAAAAATTGTATTTAACAGAAAAATTCAACTATTAAGAATAAAATATAATTTTAGAAGCTAGACGAATTTCTTAGAACACCCACCAAAAAGTTGACTTTTGAGGGTCAAAAATGTAAACCAAACCCCTATTTCAACTCTCAATACTTTCCGCCAGCTTGTTTCGTGCAACAAGATTAAGTTTTTATGCTTTTTACATTCACACTTTGAAATCTTGAAATATTTTTAAACTATTTTGAGATTTGCCAAATATTACGAATACCCCTAAAACTTAAGAATTTTTTTTGACTTTCATTGACTTTGGTGGTATTTGTAATGTTTCAAGATTTCAGTAGTGTTTCGTTGACTTTGGTAGTATTTTACTTGTCCAAAACGTGTAATTTTGCTGCCCCAACTAATTAAAAAAAATTCATACTATACGTATATTTTAATCTCGTTTCATCTCAATAAAATTTCAAGCTCCGTCCCTGCTCAGGCACTGGGGTAGCCACGTTGCTCCCAGGGGGTTCACTTGACCCCCCTCAATTCTCCTAGTCCCTTTACATGTATGCATGATAATGTTAAAATTATGATTATTTATTTATCTTTGTAAAGAAATTTGTAAAAGGCACTGTGCTTAGGGGTTATTCGTAATTGAGTAAAAGGCACAAACCGCAAGGATTATTCGTAATTTAACCAGTTATAACTAAAATAAAAACAGTACTTATAATGTAGGTTTCTTCTAATATCAAGTTGCATTTGTGCTCAATTTTTAAATGGGGCTTCAAAATTAGCTAGCGTTCATAATACTAAACTGTCCGTCTGAATTGTAGAGCAGTCGAGTGCAACTATGTTTGTGAATGATAGTTAGCTTCTATATATTTATTCAAGTCTGATATATGGAGATGTTTGCGATCACAAATTTTAAGTTGTGATGAAAGCTCAGACGATCGTTGAATAAGTGAGGCGTGAATACAGGTGAATGTGGATGTAAGGAGCAATAAGACTTATGAATTGTGATGGCTATCTGTTTGAATTGTTAAGACTCGTCTTCTCAGCTTTCTCTAGTTTTTGTCCTGATATCGGGGATTTCTCTATCGAGGGTTTTTCCTATCTACCAAAGTATCCCGAATCAGCACCTCATAAACTGGTTTATTGATAAATTCTTGCCATTTTATAGAATTTCTTTTAATATGCAACAATCAAGAAGTCTTTTAAGGGGCGTACTATTGTAGGTTTGTGATAGGGATTAATGAAAATATTCCTACTTATGCTTTATGAATCTAACTGTAAATGAAACATATTATCCATGTACAGATGTCGGGAAGGTTATGTTTCAGAATTAGGCTGGGATTTTGCAAAGAAATTATGATGAAATTTGTTTGTTTTCTGATCTTGTAATGTGAGCATTGGTTATTTCAAGGGATAATTACAAAAAAAAAAAAAAAAAAACCCTAGGTCTGGTCTTTTTTCTGAAAATACCCTGAAACCTTAAAAAATTACAAATACCCCCTGTTCAGCTGAAACCTTACAAATACCCCCTTGAAACATAAAAATGTATACATAATACCCAAAAAAAAAACTTTACAAATACCCCCCGGAGGGAGGGGTGGGTGGGTTAACCTCAGGGGGTTTTTCGTAATGGGCCTTATTTCAATCCCGATCACTTTATCAAGAGTATTGTGCACATACTGAATCAATTTCTGTAATCAAATAAAAAATATATGACTATTGGCAGTTTGTGTTCCGAAAAGAGCTGCCTTCCCTTGTTGATTCTCTGATTCTTTATGCAATTTCAGTTGTTATTAGCTAAAATTAACGAGTGTGTGCTCGATTTTCCTTCATTTATGGGTTTTATCTTTTGCTAGGTTCAAGAAATTACCATTTTTATCATCTCACTTGGTGTTTTTTGCTTTCTGGTAAAAAATAATGGAAGAGAGAAAATAGTTTTATGAGCTGCTCCAAAAGACCATAATTTTTTTTGTGATTTTGTTTCATTTGGTTGCTGCAAACTTCAATGCCTTGGAAAATTGAGATAATGTAGTTCAATGGGAAGAACTGGAAATATTCAGACATTTGTACATACAGTAACTGGAAATCTTGGCGGGAATCCTCTATAAACTCCCAAATTACATGTAGCCCCCTGCTACTTTTCAAACTAACAATTTACCCCATGATTTAAGTAAATGTCTATCAAAAATATGATAATTAATTTTACCGGGCAATATTTACCGCGTATTGCGCCGTGCCCAACAAAACTAGTATGTATATTAATGCTTTCAATTGTCTGATGCCGCTGCTGCTCTTGTTCCATTGAAGTGATGATTTTATAAGTTCATCATGTGTTCGGAATCTAATTTGCCAGATTCAGAGTGATTATAAGAAATGTGGAGTAGTTGGATGAGTAACATATTTTCATTTGAATTAAGTTTTATTTGTCCTCAATCTTAGATGGGCTTCAAAAATGTATTCAAAGAATTAAATTATCAGTTTGTTGCAGACGAGTGCGACTATACTAACATATACAAGTTATTTTAAGTGAGTGAATAAAATAGGGAAAATATTACTTTTGGCCATGAAAAGTGGGTCATATTCATTTTTTAGTCTCATATATGATCTATGATCTATTACTGACTTTTTCGTATTATATTCCATAAAATTCTAAAATTTTCATTTTACTTCCGAAACTCATTTTTCCGTCCATTAACTAACTAACGGTCAACCCACGTGAGAGTCACATACCAATTATTTTGATTAATTTAGGGGTAGCTAGGGGGAATGACCAATATATATTGAGAATTATGATTTTTTTTTCTTCCTCACAACCACATTTCTCACCCAAAAAATCATAAGAAAATTGAACCCATATGGCAAACTGTAAAATTGCATAATTATAATTGTGGTGTATTAAGAAAAATAATAAAAATTGAAAAATGTAAAATCCGGTACAATTTGGATAACAAAAATTTATTTTTTCAGATTTTAAAATGACTTTGAACTTAAGTCTGAAAATTAAGAAAACTCAGACTCATGTACTCTACTTACTGATACAAATTTTAACTACTCGAGGTTTAACTATTCTTAAGTGAAAAAAGTAAAAGAAAAGAGAAAATAATAAGTGTAATATGGATTCGAATCATACGATGAAATTAGGTAAGATATCTAGTTTCATGAAGTAATGAAAATAAGAGAATCTGAGAAATTGGGGGAATTCAATACTTAATTTTCCTACATAAGAATTGGAGCTCACTAAAAGAACCCAAAATAGCTTCACAGCAAGTTCTTCTTTTTCCCACTAAAAGCTAAAGTAATTGCATTAGTTTTGTAGTGGAGCTTGAATCAATTACAAGTCTATTGTTACGCTAATCAATAATAGAACCACTTTCCAAAGTTACAGATCCCTTTGAACCGAGTCATCACATACTTCAATAATATGGGAGAATTCCACTTTTGGTTGCTCAACTATATACTCAATCTACTTTTGGTCCCTCAAGTACCAGCTTTATACGACTCGGTCCCTTAACTTCAATAAATTTATCAGACTCAGTCCTGCCGTTAAGTTTTCCGATAGAATTTAGTGGAAAAGTTCTGAAAGTTTATTTTAACGCCTGTTTTATATTATTTTTTAATTTTTACATCTTTCAAAGCCCAAAATTAGACAATTTCTACCTCATAATTATAACTTAGAGTCTTCTTTTAATTTTTTCCAGATTAACACATCACTTTTTCATAAATCTAAGGCCAAAAATACCACTAATATCAGAAATGCAATCCAAAAATACCACTAATATCATAGCATCTCAAGGGTTTTTTCATAATAATCCAGGGATTGTTTTTGTAATATTGCCATCAACAACTTTGCAGGGGAGGTTTTTGGAATTAAACGAAATTTCATATTCAACAACTATTATCCATTCAAAATAATTTCCAAAAAAAAAAAAAAAAAATACAACCATCAAGACCTAATACAAATCTACATAGAGGATTATCTCCTAATCATTGAATCAAGTCTTTTAGCAAAGCATTCCACCTCTGCATAAGTGAATCAGTCTACATTAAATTGAAAAAAAAATTACACAAATTACCAAATGATATATATTATTTTTAAACTGACAGTAATACAATAATTCTTTAAGCTACCAGCAGAATATAAGGAAAAATCCATGTGATTATCACCATTCAACAGAATAATTTCTCGCCATTACATAGCTGAATATTCAATTATAGCAAAAAATCCATGTGCTTAAACACCTTAATACATCATCAATTCTAGATCTTAATTCCCATATGTGCCCTTATAATTATCAGTATAGCCTGGATTAGGAAACTAAATGAGTAGATCGTCATCCAGCAAATATATCTATATCATTAATTAAAAATATTGCGGTGAAACGGCTACTAACTGGATAAAAAATCTACACAAAAGCTCGTAATGCTAGCAGGTAAATGTTACAGTTTAGTGTATTACGATCTCAACATATATTTCAAATCGAAGAAATTTCAGCAAAAATAAGAATAAATTTGTGAAATTGATGAAAAATAGTAATTTGGGGTTAAATTGAGAGTTAGGGTTTGAAGAAATGCCCATTCTTGCATTATTGTTGGTAATTACTTGGATTTTGGTAATTACTAGCATGTGTAGTCCAAAACGGATTTGTCCCAACAACCTCAACTCTTGAACACTCTTCTCTCATGGATGGATTCTTCACCGCTTTGAAAAGGTTAAACTCCACGTTTTCATAACCCACTCGGAGTGTCAAGAGGTCGTTCTTCACATGGATGAGAGCTCCGGCCGTGGCTAGGAAATGTCTCCCCAAAATCAGGGGCATTTCTTTGTCTTCCTCCATCTCTAGCACTGTGAAGTCGACCGACAAGTAAAATTTGCCCACACGAACCAAGGCATTCTCCAAAATACTCGTGGGGTACTTCACCGAGCGATCCGCCAATTGAAGGCTCACCGTTATTGGCTTCAAAGCATCGAGGTCGAGTTTCCTACAAATAGACAAGGGCATTAAACTAACACTCGCACCAAGATCACACAAAGCTTTGTTAAAATCAATATTGCCAATAGTGCAAGGGATAGAAAAACTCTCGGGATCCTTAAGCTTTGGTGGAAGCTTGTTTTAAAGAATGACACTACACTCTTCAGTTAGTGCAATGGTGGCATAGTCCTCAAGTTTCCTCTTGTTGGATAAGATCTCCTTTAAGAACTTCACGTAGGTGGGCATTTGAGCTAAGGCATCGGCAAAGGGAATGTTGATGTGTAATTGCTTGAACACCTTCAAGTACTTCTCAAATTGCTTCTCTAAATTTTGCTTTTGTAATCTTTGAGGGAAAGGAACGGGAGGAGTGTAAGGTTTAGGAATTGGGACACTTCGCTCCTCTTGAATTTTCTCTTGCTCAACCTCAATTTCGGCCTCTTTGTCTTGTGAAGGCGTAGGGTTTTGCATTTCATCTTCCGGCATCTTCGAGCCCTCATAAGCTTTGCCAATGCTCATTGGGATTTATCTCGGTTTGGCTAGGCAAGTTCCCTTGTTGTCTTGAGTTGGAAGAACTAGCAATTTGCCCAATTTGATGTTCCAAGCTCTTGTTGTGGCTTATGAGTTGATCGACCTTTGCATATCTGTCGGTAGAAGCATTAATGAACTTCTCGAAGGCCACTTCCCAACCTTGCTTCTCTTGAGGTGGAGGGTTTTGAGGAGGCGCCTATTGGTATTATTGTTGTTTGAGATGGTTGTTGTTATGGAAGTTTTGGGGATTTTGAGGGTGTTGTTGGTTTGGAGGGGGGTTTTGGTAAGGTCGGTTTTGTTGGGTAGGTTGGACATGTTGAGGATTGAGGGCATTGTTTGGGTTGCTCCAAGAAAAGTTAGGATGATTCCCCGAACCGGGGTTGTAGGTGTTTGAGAATGGGTTGTTTGGGGGTCGGTTTCCCACATAGTTCACTTGCTCGTCCGCCGTTTGGATAAGCATATTTGGCAAGCTCCCGGGATGTGGATAGTGCCACATCCGTCACAACAACCCATTGGCACTTGTTGCACCGCATTTACCGAGAGTTAGTCCACTTTCTTGGATAGAGCATCCATTTTTGCATTGAATATGTTCATAACGTCCAACTCTAAAATACCGGCCACCTTACTCGACGAAGAAGTGTGAGAATTCCTTTCTTGACCCTTCATGCAATCATTTGTTGCCATCGCTTCAAGTAACTTGATGGCATTATCGGTTGTCTTGCCTACAAATGATCCTCCCCCGGTGGCATCAAGCAAACCTCTCACTTGGGTATCGAGCCCATTGAAGAAATTTTGAATTAAAAGCCAATCCGGGATACCATGATGAGGGCACTTCCTTTGAAGATCTTTAAATCTCTCCCATGCTTCATACAAAGGTTCTCCATCATTTTGCTTGAAGTTTGACATGGAGCTCCGATATTTCGCCGTCTTCGCCGGTGGGAAGTATTTAGTGAGAAAGGCCTTCACTAAGGTATCCCAAGTATTTCTCTCGTTCGGCGGAATAGAGAGGAACCATTGTTTGGCTTGGTCCTAGAGTGAGAAAGGGAAGAGTCTCACTCGAATGGCATCATTGGCGACTCCGTTTATCTTAAAGATGGCACACACATCCAAGAAAAGCAATACATGTGCCATCTGCTCTTCCATTGCTCTCCCTCCAAATTGATTTTGTTGGACGAGGGAGATAATGGACGGCTTGATCTCAAAGTTTTTAGCCGCTATCGCCGGTAGTGCTTCATTGTTTTGGAAGTGGGCTAAAGCAATGTGTAGTCCCGGAGTACCCTAAGTTGAGGACCTAATTCTTGCCCGTCCCCCATTTTAGTTTTCTTCTTGGTCCCCTTTTTACGAAGGACTTGATCCCTTCTCAAACGACGAAACGTGCACTCAATCTCGGGATCGAACACTCCCTCGTCTTCGTTTTCGGTTTTGTAAAGGACGTCTCCTAGGCTTGAGGGTCTTTGCATAAAATACATAGGAACCAAAAAGAATAGCAATTAGCAAACACTATTAATAACATGTAAATAAATGCTTAAATTACTAGAGTAAACCACTTTAGTAATGAAAACTACGCCTATGCAACGGCGCCAAAAACTTGAACGGCTTTTTGTGTAAGCCCCGTAAGTGTACGAGTTGTCAAGTAATAAAGATTTGTAAGTGGGGATGTCGTACCCACGAGGAATAGGGAATTTTACAATACCAAATGATCTATTCTAAAATTTAAGCTACAAATTGGTGAGAAGTACTAAATTCTAAGATTTAATTAACCAAAAACTCAAACTAGCTAAGGTACGAGTTGAGAATGTATGACAAATGACCTAGGGGATGATTTCAATACAAAACAATCAAAGATAGATCAACTACCTCAAGAGTATTAGCCACTTAAACTAAACAATTCACTAAAGCATGAATTAGCATTTCTCAAGGTCTAATTCGTGTATCTATAAAAGAGTCACCTCTACTCTTGTGATAGCAACTCAATTTACAAACCAAATGAACAAGAATTGAGTGATTAAATCAACTAGCGGCTCGGCATTGCTTGATTATCACAAGTTTCACAAGAGTGATCAAATCTCTTTGATCACCTACTTTGTGTCTTATAAAAATCCAATTCTTAGTTCCAATTAAGATCTTTCGATTTTTAATTGAAAACTCATTTATATAAGAGATGGCCAATAACTTATATACCATGAAAGCCAAGGATTTTTACAAGAAGTAAGTTTAAATACTCATTGAGGCATTTTCACAAACACTTTCATGCATTACATATCCATCATCCCCTAGGTACTAGAAATTTAGAAAAACAAGATAAACTCATAAACAACACTTCCATAACCATCAAGTTAAGCAATGTCATCCAAAATCTTAAACTTCGATATGGATTGAAGGTAACTCTAGCATGTTCATCAAATATATTCATAAAACAAGGAAAAAGTAAAAGGAATTGAAAGAGCAAACTATAAATGAAGCCCAAATTCTTCAATCTTCACTCCCTTGAAGATTCAATCCAAACTTAATGCCTCCAAATCCATAGCTTGATTGTACTTGATACTCAAAAGCTCCAAAATTACATAAAAGAACTTAACTACAATCTAGTGAAAAAACATAGAATTTTTATGGAAATTAAAAGAACTAAGCTAAGGATTGCTAAACTATCATTTACCAACTATTCTAAGGAGTATATGACTGCCCTAAACCTAGATAAGTAAAAGAATGAGGGTGTAGTGGTCACCACGGGTGTGGTGACTTAAAAATTTCCAAACTTGACTAGGACACGTGCAGGTCACCATGGCCTCAGGTTGTGCCCATGGTATGGACCACGGGCATGTTTTGCTCCAGTTCCGCTGCTCTGTTGGACTATTTTCGGCTCTGATATCCTCCATTTGGCCCGGAACTCCTCGTTTACCCGAAATGGACTCCTCGAACACAAAACACCATCAAACCTATGAAAACGAAGTGAATTAGGATAGAAATGGACTCAAATAGGATTAAATGCTATATTAAATATCAACATAATTCTACCCTATCAAATTGAGAGTTAGGATTTGAAGAAATATTGTAACTTGAAGGAATTGGGGGTTTTGTGTGACTCAGATGCGTCATTCCATTAATTCGGACGGACGAGTTAACGGAAGGACTAACTCTGTCGGACTTATTCTACTTCATGGAACAATTCATATAAAGCTGGTACTTAAAGGACCAAAAGTGAATCGAGTGTATAGTTGAGGAATCAAAAGTGGAATTCTCCCTCAATAATATTGTTACAGATCAAGATCAGATATGGCTTATTATGCTGGTCTTGTTTCAGTGATCCAAATACTCGATGAGATAAATGTAGTCATTATAATTAAATTTCAGGAATTTAAAAAAAAAAAAACTATTTGTTTCTTATCTCTAAATATCTAAAAGGTTTCATCCTCTTAAAAAGTAAAAAATATTTTGTACCTTTATTATTAATGTTTTTATTTGTATCAATCCCTTAGTTCTAAGTATCTGGAAATTGTTCCCTCTTTAATCTATGTATATTATAAATTTATGAAAAGTTTGTCACTTTTTTTGTGATGACTAAAATATCCTTTTAATAACATATATTTTTAATTGAAAAAACGTACAAATAGATAAATCTATAATTATATAAATATAATAATACTAGAATTCTATAGTTAAGTATTCTAACAGGAATAGGATTCACAATATTTATTTAGAGTCCTACTTGATTAATGAAAATTATGATCTAAATATTCAATAAAAGCTATTTATTTTCGTAAATAATATTTTATGAATACTTGATGTAATACAATAAAGGTACACTTAGGGTATGTAAATATATACGTATCTTGATGTAATACAATAAAGGTACACTTAGGGTATGTAAATATATACGTATGAAAGATTATAATTATTAGAGGAATAAAGATAAATATAAGTTTTAATTAAATAGTATTCTTAAAGTGAATTCTATTCCTATTAAATTATTAAATTATAGAGTCCTAATATTATTAAATCACTTTATTATTCATATACTTATAAATTTACATATTTGTACAGTTATTTAATAAGTACATATGTTATTAAAGGAATATTTTTGTCATCACAAGAAAAATGACAAACTTCTCATACTTTTTTTTTTGAAGCTCACCCCCGAAGGGGTTTTTTCATAAAATTAAACCAAATCGTTCAGAACAAACTCCTGCGCGACAGCAGGAACAGAAGAAGCGGAACCTACGCGAGCCGAAACTGCATTCCTAGCAAGAGCATTAGCAACACAATTTGCCTCCCTGTGAACAAAAGAAAATGAAACAGAACGAAAACAGCTAACTAAGCTACGAATATCCTCAACAATAACACCAACATTAGAACAATCCTCCTCATTCGACTCCAACTTGTGAATCAAGCCTTGGCAATCTCCTTCGAACACAACATCCCGCCATCCAAAATCGCATGCCAACAACATTGCCGATCTCGCCGCATAAGCCTCGGCCAACTCCGGCTCCCAACAGTGGCCCCGAACATCCGTTTCCCACCCCAAAACAGCCCCATCATGCGCACGACCAACAACTCCCATCCCCACTGACCGGGTAGCCCGGAACACAGCACCATCAAAATTGATTTTGACCACCCCCGCTCCGGCACCCGCCATCATGCTTGATCCCGGCGCTGCACCCCGACTTCTCGTGCCCGGAAAATCTCCAAAAGCCCCGCCCCCTGTATCTCAACAAAACGAATAAGTTCATCAGGCTCCCACCCCTTCTCATCTACCGTAATTTTGTTTCGGTTCCACCAAAGACTATACATGATATGCACAGATTATACAATTTACGGAAAGGGAATAAGTTCACTTTTGAGGGCCAAAAACGTAATCAAAACCCTATTTCAACTCTTAACTTTCCCCTTTGTTTCGTGCACATCTTTGCTTAATTTGAATATTGTTATTCAGTTGAATAAAAAAATAAAAAATAATTAGTTTGTTGTACCAACCCAAGTCTTCTTGTCTAATATAGCCCGCTTGCGATACTAATCTATCTATCTATTTATCTATACTATATTATATTTGAGAGTGGTTTGACCTCTCAATTGAGTAATTTAGACCCCATACTTTTTTCTCTTTTTTTTTGAATTTTTTAATTAAAATAAAAAAGGCTCATTGGTTGTTAGTTGTTAATTAATCACATTAGTTGGAACATATTAAATACTCATAAATCTTTACGACTAATTCCGTAATTAAAGTAATTGATGAGTAAATGAGTAATCCTAGAATTTTGTTACCATTTTTATTACTCCGCCAAATCAAGAACTCAACATTATCATTTTTAAAACATGACATTTATCTAATTTTATAAACAAGACTTCTGATGTCATATTTGTTAAAATAAATTTTGAGTTAAGTTTATATTTAAATATTTATTTTATTTATGTCCATAATTTCTCAAATTTATGTTGTTTTCCATAAAATTCGTTGTTGTCGTTATTATTATTATTATTATTATTTTCTCTTTTGTGATTTTTATCATGTGAGAAGTGAGGAATTAATTCCTTTCGTATTTCCTTTTAATTTCGTCAAATTTTTCCTTTTATGTTTCTTATTTGTGTATTAATTCGTTTCTTATTTGTGTATATAATAAATATAAAATAGTGTTGATGGTATTCAATATTTTGGGTAGAGCCTAATATGATGAAAAGCCCAATAAAACCTTAAAATACATGGACTGGACTTAATAATTATTAAAGGACAAATTAATTAATAAAGACCCACGTAAAAGAAGCCCTAATCTGACTTAATAAAGGACCAATGTTTTAAAATCCGGACCGTTTATTGAACCGGAAAAATGACCGGGTCAAGGGTCACTGGTTCAACCGTCGGGTCAACCGTGGTCGAACCGTGACATCATAATTATATAATATATAATATATATAATAATTAATATATTAAATATAATAAATATTATATATATTTTTTAATTTCAATTTTAATTTTTACATATTTTCAATTAACATTTAATAAATCAATATAATTAAGACTAAATGACAAAAAAAAATTATTAGACAAATATTTAAAAACGAAAAAAAAATGCAATCTAAAACCTAGAGAGAGAAAAAATTTCAACGTATCTAAATTCTAAAGCCTAGAAAAAGAAATTTTCAAAAGAAAAATGCACCAATTTGAAATCTCTTCCCTCTTCAATCTCTGTGAAAAAATTCACAGTTCTCTGCTTCTCCAATCTCCCCTTTCTCTATATGACTTCTCAAATCTTCTCTATTTCTTCCCCAAATTACAACAGAGAAATAAAAGATAAACATATCATGATTTTTAGTTAAAACAAAACAAAAAGAAATCAAGAAATTGGAGGATAATGGAGACAAGAAGAGTTCAAAATTTCAGTTACAGAGAACCGGACGGTTTCATTAACCCAGGACCGGTTCACTGGGTTGACGGTTCAACCGCCCGGTTCCAACGGTTTTGTCTTAAATGAGCGGTTTTTGCGTGAGTCCGGTTTTGAGGACTTGACCGGACCGGTTTTGCGACTAGTTGACGGTTCCGGCGGTCGGACCATCCGGTCAGGTCCGGTTTTTAAAACATTGTAAAGGACTAAAGTGCAATTAAGATAATCGAATCCTACTAAACTAAGGAATTAAACCCTAATACGAATTGGACTACGAACAAGTTTATATAAAGGGAACGAAACCCCTATTAAAACCCATCGAGAATCATGGAGAATACACGAAGAATTCTCCGACACTTTGCCGAAATATCCGATTATTGAAGGGCTATTCCGAGCACTTAAATAATCACAAAACCCTAAATCGTACAAGGTTATTGAAGGGCTATCGTTAAGCCTCTTAATAACCACGGATCTCAATCAATCACTCGAAGAAAACATCGGATTATTAAGGTGTTATTTTTGACACCATCAAGTGTAATTCCAATATTTCTCTTAGAGTATTATACAAACCAATTATATAAAACACTATTTTTAAATATCTTATAGTTATGATAAGAATGATTAGCATGTTCTAACTAAGCTACTACTACTATTTACTGTTATATTATTTGTAAATTAACACTTAAATTTTTATTTACAAGTAATCCACATACACTCAAATATATATTTTTAGATTGAGTTTTTCTCTCTATGTTGTGAACGTAATTAGTTATATTTTCAAAGTTAAGTCTACGATATGGTATTCTGTTTTTCCAAAACTTTTCTCAAAAGTTAAATATGAAATAATTAAGTACTATTTATTAATTAAGTGATCTGTAAACTCAATAAAAATGCTTTAGAATAACTTTATTTTTCATAGGTAGCATAACTTTAGATATTTTTTATAATTTTTCCGTGTATTGCACGAATAATGCTAGTTAACTAAGTACTTAAGGACAAAGAATCCTACAAAAATTTCAATAAAGCCACAGGCTACATCCTGTAATAATAATTAAGTATTTCAAGTTGCCTATTATTTTACTACAGCTAACTGAAGTACTGAAGTGGTACTGAAGTGAAGTGGTATTTGTAAGGCTTATGTTATATATAATTTACATTTCATTTAACTCCTATATTTATCTTAACCTTACATTTAACCACTGAATCAATTTCTCTTCTTTTTGTCGCCGTCGTCTTCTTTTTCTTCTCCTTCTCCCTACATACCACCACCTAACTGATACCCACAATTGCCCCTCTCTTTTCGCTGTGGCCTATCTCTGTCGCAAGATTTGCACAAGCAATCACCAAATCAGGAGGTTGTTTCGAAGTGGAGAGAAGAAATTCGAGACGGCGTTGGAGATAGAGGCGCTGAAGTGGAAGAGAAAGAAGAGGCGTATCAATACAACTAGGTGAGTTTTTTAGGGTGGAATAGGGTTGCGATTCTTAGAAAATAAATATCACCTTAAAGTTTTCAAAATACTGCAAATAGGACCAAACAGTGATATAAGTGATAAAATTAAGTAAATTTGAAGGGGAAAAAGTTATTTAACATAGATAAGATTCAGAGCCCACCAAAAGAACTGAAATTGCTTTTACAGAAAGTTCTTCTTTTTCCCACTAAAAAGCTAAAGCAATTGCATTAGTTTTGTAGTGAAGCTTGAATCAATTACAAGTCTATTGTTATGCTAATCAATAATAGAACCACTTTCCACTGTTACAAATCTCTTTGAACCGACTCATCATATATATACTTCAATATTGTTACAGATCAAGATCAGGTATGGCTTATTATGCTGGTCTTGTTTCAGTAATCCAAATACTCGATGAGATAATCAATCGTGATCAATATGAAGATTTTCATTTCGACAAAAATCAAATTGCATCTGTCCATGAAAAGTTCTTCCATCTACAAGCATTACTGGATGATTATTGGCCAAAAGACAGAGAAGCAGCTGATTTTCTTGAAAGCCGAATCAGAGATGCAGCAAAACCAGCTGAAGATATCATTGAAACTCAAATACACACAAGTAAAGTTGAGGTTCTTGTTCTTTTGGAATTGTTGAAGAAGATGAAGAAAGAAGTTAAAACAAATATGGAAGAGTTGCAATTTCAATTATTCGAGGAGATACGCCACCACCATGGACGTGATCCACGCACTACTCTTACAAAAGTTGCATCTCTATATGAAAAGTTCAAACTTTTGAAACAAGAATTATTAGATAAAGACGAATCAGCTGATTTTCTGGAAACGCGAATCAGAGATGCGGCATGTCGAACACTAGATATTATCAAAACTTGCATTTCAAATCAGAGACATGCGGGGGGTGTGGTTTATCTTTGTATCTTCGGTAAGGAATATGTGGACTTCGAGAAGGTTAAGAAAGAAGTTGATTCCATTTTGGAAGCATTGAATATTAAGATGGAAAGCCTCACAACGCATGAGCAGTTGATAATAATAAAATCCCAGATACGGTCAGATAACTTTGAGTGGGTTGCTACTGTGGATAAGATTACTTTGATTGTTTTATGGTATAATTACGGAAAACCCTTTTGACTTTAGGTCTTTTTTCGGAGACACCATGAAACCTGAAACATTACGGATACCCCCATGAATCAACGATTGTCAACGATTTTTCATTAGTTTTAGGGGGATATTCGTAATGTTTTGAAAACCTCACTGTAATTTCCGTAATGGTTCAAGGTTTCTGAGTATTTTTCTTAAATTGTGCAAGTCTCAGGCGTATCCGTAACTGTCCCTTGTTTTATAGATAGTCATTTGCAATGTGTTCTTTTATGTATTTTGCAGATTCCTAGAATATAAACTCATTTATTTCTGCAGATTTTGTTCCACTTGTTCGCTTACTGGGAGAGATAACCCACCACGTTCATTTATATCCCCACTCTTATCTTGACAAAGCACATATTATATCTCTCCATCAAAAGTTCCTATGCTTGCATGGATTATTAAATATGAAGCTGGATTTGGTAGAAGAATCAACTAGTTTCCGGGAAATGCTTATTAAATATGTTAAAATTCAAACACACGATATTATCGAAACTCACATTTCAAATCAGATTTGTGTACCTCAATGGTTGGAGGAAATTATTGATATCTCTGCTTGCCAAAACACGAAGCCTCTACAAGAATTAGAGAAGATGAAGGAACAAATTGATTCGATTATGGAGGAGATGAGGAGGATCAAGATAGAAGGCCTCAGAACCTATGATTCTACAAACATTCCTGGACCATCAACACAAGCACAAGGTGATGGAACTTCCACAGTGGGATTTGATGAACAACTTACAACACAAGCACCAAGCATTTGTAAGCCTACTTTGGCTTGACATATTCTTTGTGATGAATATATAGTATATATCACATTGATTGTTTTTTGTGTTGGGGTTATTGTATTTCAAGATTATCATTTGCAATGTGTTCTTTTGAGTACTGTAGGTTCCTTGAATATAAACTCATGGTGACTAGCAACGAAATTCTTACATTTCTGCAGATCCTAGTTCTGCAGGAACACCAAAAGTACAAGCATTGGGCAGTAAAAGTACCGTGGTAGGATGTGATGAGCACCTAAGAACAATAAAAGAGCAGCTATGTGGACAATCATTGAGACGAGAGGTCATTTCAGTTGTCGGAATGGGGGGCATTGGTAAGACTACTTTGGCTAGAAGTATCTTTGATGATAAACTTGTAGATGATCGTTTTGATTGTCGTGTTTTGGTCATTATATCTCAAGATTATCATCCGCAAAACATTTTTCAAGCTATTGTTAGTTTATTGAAAATTGAAGTTGAGGAGGAGGCACTAGGAGACTGTATATACAAACATTTGAAAGGTAGAAGGTATCTCATCATAATGGATGATATGTGGGATTTAAAAGTTTGGGATGACATAAAGAGGGTACTTCCAGATGACCACAATGGAAGCAGGATAATGATAACCACTAGGCAATCTGATGTAGCTTCTTATGCTAGTACGCCTGCCTTTATTAATCATATTCCACTACTTAATGAGCATCAAAGTTGGAATCTATTTTGTGAAAAAATATCTTGTCCTCCTGAATTGGAGGATATTGGAAGGTTGATATCAAAAAATTGTCGAGGACTTCCACTAGCAATTGTTGTGGTTGCAGGACTCCTCTCCAACCCTAACACGACACCTTATGATTGGAAAAAGATTGCAAAAGGCATAAGTTCAATTGCTGCTAAAACTGACGATCATTTCTCAAAGATATTATCTTTGAGTTATAACCACTTGCCTCATCATTTAAAACCGTGTTTTTTATATCTTGGAGGCTTTCCAAGAGATTATGAAATTTGTATCTCAAAACTCATGAAATTATGGGTGGCGGAGGGATTTCTAAAACCGCTTGAATCTAAATGTTTGGAAGAGGCTGCAGAGAAGTACTTTGAAGAACTTGTCAATAGAAATCTTGTTTTGATCACTAAATGGGGGTATAGTGGCAAGTTCAAATACTGTGTCATTCATGATCTTCTGAGAGACTTGTGCTCAGAAATGGCTCGGTATGAAAAGTTTCATTTCATACATAGCAATAAGGAGGAGGAGGGATTCTGTGAAGAATCCATAAGGAATGTCCGTCGTCTCTATATTCATGGAAGTTCATCACTTTCCATGTTTGGAGGTAAAAAAAATGTCTCCAATGCTCGTTCTGTTCTTTACCCTAGTGGTTCGAATTTGTTACTACCATTTGATTCCAGACTTTTGAGAGTATTGGATGCAGAACACGCAAATTTTGCACTTGGATTCTTAATTGGACATTTACATTTAAGGTGCATTGCTTGTAATTCAATAGACAGCCTTTCATCATTATCCGAACTTAAGAATCTTCAGACATTAGTTATCAAGAGAAAGTACGCAGCGTTATTGTTTGAGATTTGGAAGATGCCTCACTTAAGACATGTTATGATTGACTATGTAAGATTGCCTCTCATTCCTCGTGATGGAAAGGAAAATGACAGAGTTCCTTTGCTAGGAATGTTGCAAACATTGTCTACAGTGAACAATTTCACATTCACCCATGATACCGTTGAAATGATTCCAAACCTAAGGAAACTGAAAATTTTTCTGGAATACTTTTGGCATGGTATAAATCCATGGGAGAAATTCGGCCTCATCAATCTTATCCATCTACACCAACTTGAAAAACTGGAGATCAAGTTTGATGTGACGATGGAAGATGAATACTGCGAGAACCTTGTCTTTCCTCTTAGCCTCAAAAAGTTGACTCTTATATATTGCCAACTTCCTTGGAAATATATGAGGGTTGTAGGTTCGCTGCCTAATCTACAAATACTCGAACTAAAACAGTCCTATGACAGAAATTCTGGCATTCATTTGGAAACCAAAGAAGGAGAATTTCCCAAGTTGAAGTACCTGAAAATATCTAATTCCCACTTATTCTGGGGAGGAGAAAATATATCTTTCCCTTGCCTTGAGCGCCTTATACTCATACATTGTCAGTCGGAGGAGATTCCTTCTGCAATTGGAGACATTCCAACTCTTGAATTGATTGAGGCGAAAGACTGCAACTTAGCTTTGCAATCATCAGCATTGAGAATTCAAGAAGAACAACGGGATCTAGGCAATGATATCCTTCAAGTTCGTATCTATAGTGGGTACGACAGTACAGGTAATCATTGCAGTTCTCCTTTGCTTTTCCTTTTTCTGTTCAAGTTTAATATATTTAAGTCTGATAGATATGTTTGCTATCCCAAAACTTTAGATATGTGGGAGAGGAATTATCTGAGGATGAAGGAATACCAGACTTGGAAAAAGGAGGTGATGTTCACGTGTAATATCCCAATTAATCATAGCAATGTTTCTATGAGTCAGATTGTGGTAATAAATTCATTCTCTTTTTTGTTTTCTTTCAATTTAATAGATTCATGTGAGATCGAGTATTTGACAGAAATCCGAAGGCGAGCTCGGAAGAGGAATAGAGGATGCAAATGTGTGTGTTTGTGAGGGAAATACATTGATTATGTAACGACCTGATAAATTTGCAGACTGTAAAAGATGGAGCACAAAAGGAGCGTGGTCCTGAGAGGTTAATATCTGCTACATTTGCTGATTTACCTGCTCCAAAATTAAAATGGGAGCAGATGCCAACAGCTCCATGGTCTCATCTGGAATTGAATCAAACTTGGATTAAATTTTAGTGGTTATATTTATGTTTTAGGTGCAGTCTCATGTCTACAGTTTCCCGAATAATACTTGATCTGGGAGATTTGGTACTTTTAAAGAAATGGCAAAATTCGCATTTGGAGTGGCGAGTGATGGAAGATACATATTCGTTGTATCAGGGCAGAAAGGACCCCAGTGCAGGAGTCCTATAGCTCTTTAGTTTGTGCTTGACACATAGACGAAAAAATGGGAGAAGTTTCCAACATTACCAGCACCAAGGTACTTATTTAATTTGAGGGTGTTTTCGTTATGATTTGCCAAACCTCAGGGTATTTTTTGTAATTTCAAAGTTTCAGGTTGTTTCTCGTAAACAACACAAACCTCAGAGGGTTATTTGTAATTGACACTAAAATGAATTACCATGATATATAATGGACAATGAATTACATAACGCAGTTGAAGATCCAAAATGCATTGTTTATAAGAGTAAAAACTATTTCAGGTTTGCTCCAGCAACTCACTGTAAAATTAATTGTTCCTAAATTCTATGTAGTATTTGTACTATTGGTATTTGACTTTTCTATAATCCTAAAAACCACGTTGGATATGTTTTACAGGTGAGAGAAGATCCAGTTTTCCTTCGGGAAGGGGCCGACAGCCGACATCCATGTGGATGCAATTTTGAGCATCTATCACTTAGGTAATATTTTCAAGTCATAGTTTATTTAGACTTCACGTTTTTAACTAAAAGCTTTGCGCGATTTTGAGAAGTTGTGATGTTTATGCATCATAGACATCTCAATTGTGGCTTTAGTCTGCTGGTAGGGCAGAAGACTTATAATCCTCTAAATACGAAGTTTCTTTTTACTCCAGAATAACAGAGGTTGATGATATTGCTCAGATTTCTCTATTTTCATATCTGATTATCATTGTGTATCGCTCTTAAGTTAATCAGAAGTTTTCTTTTGCAGGCTATTTTGAGAGGAACGATCCAGATTCCTACTCTGATGGAGGATGTTGTTGTTTTTTGCCCGCATGAATCGGTCAAATGGGTGTTTTTGTATAGTTATGGTACTCTGGTTGGGTGTAAATGTAATATTTTAACTAAAAGGGCCACAACTTGTAATTTAGCAAATTTCAACATTCTTACATATATATTCCAATTTTAGAATCTTCAAACGTTAATTTTTCTTGGAAGACCATATGCTGAACAAATGTTGCAGTCTAAAAAAGTGATCCCAGGTGATGCCAAACTGTAAAAAGTTACATAGTTGGATTGATATTTTGATATGAAAAATAGTTCGATGACAGAAATAATTTCTCAGCTTTTGAAAAGAGTTTGAACTTTAGTCTGAAATTAGGAAACTCGACTCATTTAAGCTACGAACTAATACAATTTTAAATTTAAAAGTAAAAGAAAAGGAAAAACTAATAGATCAAATCTTACTTTTGGTCCTTAAATTTTCACTTTTGTTTCACATTATTCCGTAATGAATTAAAACTGACACATGAGACCTTCAATTTTACCATATGTTTCAATTTAGTCCCTCTACTCGTTTTCATACTCTAGAGACTAGAAGTGACAAAGTTGTTCCCAAATTTATAATATGTCTCAATTTAGTCAGCTATCTCGTTTACTAACTCGTTTTCTGGTGACATTCTTTACGAAAAAGAAGTGCATGTGTTACTTTTGAGAATTTTAAGGGTAATTTAATCCAATTTAAAGAAATAAACAAAATATAAGAGAATACGAAAAAATTGGGGGAATTCAATCATTGATATCGACAAAATCATAGACAAGATTGGATCCCATGAAAAGAACTGAAATAGCTTTACAGCAAGGTCGTCTTTTTCCCCATTGCGGGAGAGTTTATTAAATAACTCTTTTAAGTTTCTATTTAATTAAATAACCCTCAAGTTTGGAACTCCTTAATAGATAACCCTTTTTACTAATTAACATGAATAATAATATTAATAACTTATCTAATTAAATAAAATAGTTTACCCACTCTTAAAAATGTAATTTTAACCCCAAAATTTATAAATATTACAAATCAAACCCAAAAAATATTTACAAACCCTAATTTCTCATCCCATTTGTCGAATTTTTTTCCTCTCTTCTTCACCTTCCTTCATTTTTCTTTGCATTTTCTCCACGTAGAAGACATCATTTGAAGGTATTTGAGCACCTCTTCTTCTCTTTTGCAAACATTCTTCCAAATACTTCTATATTGAAATCCCTACATTATCAAAAGAAGTATTGTGATCCAAGATAAAATATATTTACGGAGGATTTCCACAAAAGTTGAACTAGAAAGTTGAAGGTAAGAACTATTTTGTACCCATATCAAATATATATCTAGTTGGGAAGATGGGTAATGAGATTTTGATGATTTTTGGCGAAAAAAAATTTCTGTTCTGCGTAAGCTATTTCGCGACCCATAAGCGATCTCAGAGATCGCTTAAGGGTCGCGAGATCGCTTTTTAATTTAGCACTGAATTAATAAGCTATCTCGCGACCTTAAGCGATCTCAGAGATCGCTTAAGGGAGATCGCTTATTAAGTTAGCGCTAAATGTATAAGCGATCTCCCTTAAGCGATCTCTGAGATCGCTTAAGGTCGCTTATTAATTTAGCGCTAAATTAATAAGCGATCTCCCTTAAGCGATCTCAGAGATCGCTTAAGGTCGCGAGATCGCTTATTAATTTAGCGCTAAATTAATAAGCGACCTTAAGCGATCTCTGAGATCGCTTAAGGGACGCGAGATCGCTTTTTAACAGATTTCGCATCCAATAAGACCTCTCTTTTAGCAATCACAAAAAGGACTTCTAACAAGGATATTTAAGCACTTCTATATACAAAATTACACTATAATTTTTTTTAAATTAAAATTTATAATTTTCTAAGCAATTTACTGATATATATATATATATATATATATTTTTTTTTTATAATGCAGATATTTAATTGCATCAATGGAAGCATTTATTGTAGGTGTTGTATATGGCGAGTGGGTGGAGAAAGAAAGTGGTTGGGAGTGGTATGCAAAAGGTAATGCAACTACACCACTTCTTTTGAGTACAAATACTACTTATGAGATGTTTATTGATGAAATTATCAAAAAGAGCGAGCTGAGTTGCTTACCTACTGATGTACATGTGAAGTATATTATAACAAGTGCACCTCCGAACGAAAAAGTACAACCTACTGAAATAAAGTCGGATGAAGATCTAATGATGTACAAAAACGATATTGGTTGTGGTGGTTGGAGGCCCATTTTAAAAGTCTCTATATCTCATGTTGGAGAGGACAATCAATTTGAATTACCGAAAATTTGTTCACCAAACGAGAATACATTATTCGATTTTGATTTCAATGGTGAAGATGAGACTATGGATGTAAATGAGAACAATAAATTGGAAGAACTTAATGAAGAACAAAATAAGATTACGGATAAAGATAGTAGTCTAACCGATCATCTACTTCTAGAGGATGGTAATGCCGATGAAGAAACTATGTTGAGTCGGGAAATGTTAGAGGGAAAAACAGGAGGTGAAGTTGGAAAAATTACATATCACACATTTGATGACGGATCGGATTTGTCTGAAGGATATTTGTTCAATGACAAGATGCACGCGATAAGGAAGATAAAATTTGTTGCTGTGAAAGGAAAATTTGAGTTTGTAACAAAAAAATCTACAAAATCACTAATTGTTCTTGGATGTGCTTCCCCAAATTGCAAGTGGTGGATTCGATGTGTTAAGATCCCCGATTCAAGTAAATTTGTTGTTAGAAAATACATTCGTGAGCACATATGTGGTTTGGAACATATTGAAGGTGAACATCGGCAAGCATCGGCTGATGTTATTGGAGAGTTCGTGAAGCCTCTATTTGTAAATGGAAAAGGTCCTACATCTAGTGATTTGAAGCATTATGTGAAAACACACTTGGGATGTAATGTTAGTTATTGGAAATGTTGGAAAGGGAGACAATATGCAAAAGATTTCGTGAGAGGAACACCAGAACATGGGTTCGCAGTTCTTGAAGCATATCGTCATATTTTAGAGTTGACAAATCAAGGAACCAAGACAGATTTAGCGGTTGATAAAGAAAATAGATTTCTTTATTTTTTCGTAGCTTTTGGACCGTGCATAAGGGGGTTTGTGTTAATGAGGAAAATTTTAGCCCTTGATGGTTGTTTTTTAACTGGAAAGTTTGGTGGTACATTGTTTGTTGCCACTGCACAAGACGGTGAGAACCATATATATCCTATTGCATGGGCAGTAGTTGACTCTGAGAATGACAAATCATGGGGGTGGTTTTTGAAACATTTGCAAGATATAGTTCCTGACAGTGATGAGCTATGCATAATATCCGACAGGAACCAGTCTATAAAGAATTCAATTGCAAAAGTTTACCCCATGGCGCATCATGGGTATTGCATGAGGCACCTCGGAGAGAACTTAAGGATAAAATTCAAGCGTGGTGAAATTATTCGTCCCTATTATTCGGCAGCGCAAGCTTACACACTTGATGACTTTCATGAGCATTTTCGCGAAATTCGACGGATCGAAAGCAAAGCGGCCGACTATCTTGAACATGATGTTGGATTCCACCGATGGAGTAGAGCTCATTCTCCTGCAAACAGGTTTAACATTATGACAACCAACATAGCTGAGTCTATTAATGCAAGGATTTTAATAGAAAGAGAATTTCCAATTACCGCTCTTTTTGATGCAATACAAAGAATACTTTCTACGTGGTTTTATGAGCGTCGTATGGAAATGGTTGATTGCACAACAATATTAGTTCCATCCAAAGAAAGCCTATTGCGCAAAAATTTGGAACTTTCCAATGTACTTGTAGCAAGTCCAATTAATGTGCATGAATTCATTGTGCGCGGTGGAAGTCGGGATGTTGTTGTGGATCTAAATAAAAAGGAATGCAGCTGTAGAGTTTTTAATGTTGACAAGATTCCATGTTCTCATGCATTAGCTGCTATTAGAGATCAAAAACTACCGGATTTCGGTAGGAGAATCTACACATTTTGCTCTCCTACCTATAAAACTGAAAGTTTCTTGCATGCTTATGTAGAAAATATATATCCTAATCCAGCAGAGGAACAATGGGAGGTACCCGAATCAGTGGCAAATATCATCATTTATCCGCCAAAAATAAAGGTATCAAGGGGCAGAAAAAGAGTTAAGAGGATTCCTTCCGCTGGTGAGGGCAACAAAAAGAAAAACATGTGCTCGAAGTGTAAGCAACCGGGTCACAAGAAGCGTACTTGCAACCAACCACCTCTTTCCAAATGACCAAATTTATATTTTCGATTTGTGTACAATTTATAATTTTGAAACGGTGTACAATTTATATTTTTCGATTGTACTAATCTACTATAATTATTTTTCACGAATTTCTTCTATTTTAATTTATTAATTTTATTTTTCAAAGCCCATAATTTCGAATCTGGTAAAATGTACAAAACATTAGTTTGGATGAGAAAAAATTAATATTACAACCTATTTTTTATGCTTATTTGAGTGAAAACCATTTTCTTAACAATTAGAATGAAATGATAAAAAATTAGACACAAATTAAACGTTTCATAACAACCATCACTTTCATAGGCATAAAATTTCAAGTTTTTGGTCATTTTTTAAAATAATAAAGTAATCAATAATATAATAAAGTTATTCTTTAAGAAAATTTAATTTGATTGACAAAAAAACAATCTCAAACCTCATATATAATTCATATACTATAATATAGATTAATACGATA
The DNA here is from genome assembly GCA_958496215.1 of Verbena officinalis. NCBI lineage: Eukaryota > Viridiplantae > Streptophyta > Magnoliopsida > Lamiales > Verbenaceae > Verbena > Verbena officinalis. The sequence goes on from OY292385.1 coordinate 9,835,514, forward strand.
AACGAGATTCATGCACTATACTCGTGCACTAATTTCATCTTTAATTCATCTAATTCGTGCATTTATTTTTTAAATTTTGAGTTTAATATTTTAATTTGATTTTTGTAAATAAGCGATTTGGCTTGCCTCAAGCGATCTCATAGATCGCTTGAGGGAAGCCAAATCGCTTATTTACAGTTTGGGGGGCGAAACTGTAAATAAGCGATATCGCTTGCCTTAAGCGATCTCGCGGATCGCTTAAGGCAAGCGATATCGCTTATTTACAGTTTCGCCCCCCAAACTGTAAATAAGCGATTTGGCTTCCCTCAAGCGATCTCATAGATCGCTTGAGGCAAGCCAAATCGCTTATTTACAAAAATCAAATTGAAATATTAAAATAGAAGAAATTATTGATTATTTGGATCTCAAACTCAAAATTTAAAAAATAAATGCACGAATTAGATGAATTAAAGATTAGTTTAGTAAAAATTCTCTCAAATATGGCAATCCAAAATTATTGGACGAGTATAGTGCTTGAATCAAGTTTATCGGATTAATCTATATTATAGTCTATGAATTTACTAAAGTAGTGTGTAAATAGTTAGAACAATTTCTTTATTTTGTCAAACACACTTGGAAAATATACAAAATATGCGATTGCAACTAATGGTCTAATGGTTTAATGGAACATTATATTAATTAAATTTTCTTAAAGAATAACTTTATTATATTATCGATTATTTTATTATTTTAAAAAATGAGTGAAAACTTGAAATTTTATGCCTATGAAAGTGATGGTTGTAATGAAACGTTTAATTTGTGTCTAATTTTTTATCATTTTATTCTAATTGTTAAGAAAATGGTTTTCACTCAAATAAGCATAAAAAATGAAGCAATATTAATTTTTTCTCATCCAAACTAATGTTTTGTACATTTTACCAGATTCGAAATTATTTATTATTTTGGATCTCAAACACAAAATATACAAAATACACAAAATATATAAAATACACAAAATATACAAAAGCACACTATTTATTTTTTACATGCACTTCTTCTTGAAAGATCTCTATAGCTAGAGCCTCTCTGAAGTATGGAATCGTGGAGTCATTAAGTGAATCAATGGGAGTCTTAGTCATATGGAACTCCACGAATTTAAGTGCATATATCCCACAATCTCCACTGCAATTTAAAAACAACAAAAATATTAAACACTATAATTTAGAAAAAACAAAAGGATAGGTTAAGGTACTAACCCATGTGAGTTTGAGGGTAAGTTGTCAACGAAATCGTATTTCCACCGTCGGTCAAATATTTCCGATTTCAAATGAGAAAACCGGCCGGAAGCCTTTAGTAGCTTCGGAAATAGCACGGACGGTGCCCACATCACCCGATCTAATGCCTCTTTTCGATAGCAAGTTCTATTGCAATCGAGAAGTTCAATTCTACCCTCGTCAAGAAACCACACAATAGTAATCCAGTGCATATCTGCAATATTTAGTATACCGTAAACTTTACGGACTTGAAGCCAATTTCGTCCGTTATATGGTCTCCTTCCGTCAAAATATTCATCAAATGTATCATTATATGGAGACCCAAGGAGAAGCTTCTCAACTTCTACCATACTCATCGTTTGCGGTTGTTTGACGTTTTTCTTTGCTTTTATTTCCGGATTACTTATCTTCAGTGTCCAAAGGCGTTGAACTTCTCCATCAAGAACTTGCCCAAAATAAGCGTCGAGGACTGCACAGTGTTGATCATAGAGTTGAGGAAGACGACGTTGTTTAGACCTTATGAGAGCTAGACCTTCCTGCAGATGCTGCATTAAAAAGTATTACTGATAAGTATATATAAAAGTATTATATAATGTATAAATATATTGAAATATATACATATACTTACAGAATCCTCAAACCAAGCTCCTACATCCAATATCTGATCAAAAAAGTGATGCAAATACTCCCCATGAAAACCTTTCGCCCACTTTGACTTGTCTTTTCCATCGTACCAATGGTAAAATGATTTCTTTTTTTCTTCGGAAATAGGCATTGAAATATTCAGGGGTTGTTCCACTTTTTTGTCATCAGTCTTTGCTTTTTTCTTGGCTCCATCTGCAGTGTATGGAGATGTTAAGTAATGACTTCGTTTTCTTTCTCTTTCTGGTCGTTCTTCAACATTTTGTTGAACGAAGTCATCTTTCATCTCGAACTCTTCTTTTGGTCGAAAACTCTCAAAATCTTTCCTCAACTCTCCCAACTCAACGACCGCAAAATCCACCCTCTTGCTCAACTCTCCCAACCCTTCCACCATGAAATCAACCTTATGGTTGAGCATCCTTTGTTCTGTGATTATGGTGTTCAGTAATTCCACCATTTGAGAATCAGGAGCAGAAGAGGGTGGTGGTGGTGGTGGTGGTGGTGGTGGTGGTGATGATGGTGGTGATGGTGGTGATGGTGGTGGTGTGCTTTCCAACTCTTCTCTACGTTCTGGCGCAGAAGAAGGCAATGCCAGTAGAGTTATGGCGTTTTTAATTCGAAATGCGTCAGGCGAGACAATTACATTAGTCAGCTTCGTGACACCTTCCAATGTCTTCTTCAACCGATCAATATTCTCATCCGAAGCATCCTTAAGGTCTTCGAATGATAATATATATTGTTCTCGCATTTCACGGTTAGAAGGAATTAAAAACGGATGCACAACCACCTAAAATTAGATTTAGACATATTAGCTAGGCAATAACATAAAAATATTATTGAAAATTAAAACCATTGTGTTGAAATCTAACCTCGTTGGATTTTAGGAGAGATTCAAGCGTGTCGTAATCCCATTTTGCAACTCTCCTCAAATGATATTGTAACATCCTCGGAATTGGGCGTAATGAATCTTTCTTTAATGGAATAAGCCCATCTCCGAGTCTTGCAAAAAGGGGAATAGCTTCATACGCCCACACCTAAATGCATGTAAACAAATTATATTATAATTTATAACATATAAACGAACCAGGAATGAAAAAATAACATGAAATTATTATTACCATAAATGCCCATGGAAAGCCTTGGAGGTTGAACTTTTGCAAAGTTTTATTTCCTTGCCATTCCTTATATCCTTTCTTCAAATTTCTTGTTTGGAGTGACTTGAGCGTAAGCTCGAATGACGTCCTACCCCACGGAAAGGAGTTGAAGTAATCAATGTCATTCACAGTCGAGATCCAAAGCGGTTCAACGTTTTTGCTTCCATCCTTGGCCATAAGGACATAGTGTAGGAATAGTACAAGACAAATCTTCAACTTATCTCTTGTACCAAAAGCTTTGTCATTATGAAGCATGTCCTCTAAATCTTTACCCTTAACACCGTTTCGGCCTCCTAAAATCTTCTCTAAAAAATCAGTTGCGTTGTCTACGACCTTATTTTCGGCATCCTTGCTAGGCGTAGGTCCGCAATTAAGGCCGGTGAGAAGGGCAAATTCTTTCATCCCAAAGCATAAAGGTTTATTGTCGACAATAAACCACATCTCGAAGTCCTTCCTACTTCGAACCGAATGGAGCAACATGTAATGACAAAGCATCCCCGGGAAGATCCAATCATTTGGCAAGTCAAGAAAATGACCCAAACAAGTCTTGCGAAATAAACCCATAACCTTTGCATTTTCGCGGAGGTACGTTTTTATTTGAACAAATTTAGACCAAGACGATCTCACGGTATAATTTCCCGGAAAATACCCGGACTCGTCTATCACCGTGCGTAGGTTAAAGTCGCGTGGGTCGATTGAACTCGACTGTTCTGGGATGGAAAGCATGTCCCTGTCCTCCTCATTCTCCTATGTATAAAGAAAAAAAAAATGAAAATAAATAATTTAGGTTCAATTTCAAATTATATTCAGTGAATTTGAAATTTATACTAACGTTCAATGGAAATAATTGAATTAATTTTGACATATGCTAAAACTTCTAACAAATTAATAATATATATGTATGTATAGTATGATTTATATTTATAAAAATTTTGCTATAATATTGACCAAAACGAATTAAATTTATATATATTTATGACAAATAAACAGTACTTTTCGTAGTTCATAAATATATATATATATAAAAAGAATAGATTAATATATAGAATTTGGTCGAGATGCAAGTCGCCCTCAACCTGCTCCAATTCTGATAACTAATTTAACCAAATTAATTCTATATATCTTCTGTTTCAAAAGATCCAAGTAATAATTAATAAAGTGATTGTATTGATATTAATTTTCTGCTTCAAAGAAGTTTAAATAAGCAAATACCTAAGATTCAATTCATGGAAATATATATGATCTAATAGACCGTTAAATATACGTTTACAAGATGCAATGTGTATATATGTATGTATGTATTAAGTTTATATGTATGTATTCAAAGAAGAGATCGCTTTTTCAAAGCTCACTGTTAATAAGCGATCTCGCGTCGCTTAAGCGATCCCCAAGATCGCTTATTAACAGTGAGCATTGAAAAAGAAGAGAGATCGCTTTTTCAGAGCTCACTGTTAATAAGCGATCTCCCGTCGCTTAAGCGATCTCAAAGATCGCTTATTAACAGTGAGCTTTGAAAGAGAAGAGAGATCGCTTTTTCAAAGCTCACTGTTAATAAGCGATCTCGCGTCGCTTAAGCGATCTCCGAGATCGCTTATTAACAGTGAGCTTTGAAAGAGAAGAGAGATCGCTTTTTCAAAGCTCACTGTTAATAAGCGATCTCGCGTCGCTTAAGCGATCTCCGAGATCGCTTATTAACAGTGAGCTTTGAAAAAGAAGAGATCGCTTTTTCAAAGCTCACTTTTAATAAGCGATCTCGAGATCGCTTATTAAAAGTGAGCTTTGAAAAAGAAGAGATCGCTTTTTCAAAGCTCACTTTTAATAAGCGATCTCGAGATCGCTTATTAAAAGTGAGCTTTGAAAAAGCGATCTCTTCTTTCTCAAAGCTCACTGTTAATAAGCGATCTCGGAGATCGCTTAAGCGACGCGAGATCGCTTATTAAAAGTGAGCTTTGAAAAGCGATCTCTTTTCTATTTCAAAGCTCACTGTTAATAAGCGATCTCGCGTCGCTTAAGCGATCTCCGAGATCGCTTATTAACAGTGAGCTTTGAAATAGAAAAGAGATCGCTTTTCAAAGCTCACTTTTAATAAGCGATCTCGCGTCGCTTAAGCGATCTCCGAGATCGCTTATTAACAGTGAGCTTTGAAAATGAAGAGAGATCGCTTTTCAAAGCTCACTTTTAATAAGCGATCTCGCGTCGCTTAAGCGATCTCCGAGATCGCTTATGTTCGAAATCGCTTGGAAGAAGAAGCAGAACAACAAAAAAAAATTTTGGCATTCCAAAAAAATCGTAAATATCAAACATTTAATACCTGGAGGCGTTCTACAACAGCTTTTTCTCCAATAATTTCTTCAAAATATTGAGATGGTTGGGCTTCTTCCGTAGTCTTCTTTGGAGATTCGGTAATAGTTGTCATTTTTCTAAAGAAACTTAAGAGAAGAAACCAAGTTGTTGCGAAGAACTGGAAGAAGAAGGAAGTGTTGATTTCGCGCGACGGGAAGCGACGGCAAGCGAAGAAGAAGAAGAAGAACTTGTTCTTGCAGGAAGAGATGAAGAAGAAGAAGAACTCTTTTTTGAAATGTTTCTCAAGCGACTAAGAGATCGCTTGGGGTAGGGCTTTTTCTTCGCGATTTTATTTTCTTAATTGCAGTTTACACTTTTTTAACTATTTTTTTATTTAATAATAGTATAATTATTATTATTTAAAGATTAATCTAAAAAAAAAAAAATAATAATAATTTCAGGGTTATTTGGTTAAATAAAAACTTGAAGGGGTCATACAAACAAATTTTCTCTTTTCCCCACAAAAAGAAACCTAAAGTAATCGCATTCGTCTTGAAGTGGAGCTTCAATCAATTACTAGTCTATCCGCTATGCTAATCAATAACAGAACCACTTTCCACTGTTACAGATCCCTTTGAACCGATTCATCATATACTTCAATAATATCCTTTGAATCGGCAAGAAGATCAAGATCATCTATGGCTTATTATGGTGCTCTTGTTTCAGTTATCCAAATACTCGATGAGATAATTCATCGCAATCAGTATAAAAGGTTTCATCTTAATAGAATACAAGTTTCATCTGTCCATAAAAAGTTCAGCCATCTTCAAGCATCACTCGAAGATTATTGGCCAAAAGTCAGAGAAGCGACTGATGTTCTTGAAACTCGAATCAAAGATGCAGCAAACGAAGCTGAAGATATCATTGAAACTCAAGTTTCGAAAAGGGAAATGTACACCAGTAAAGTTCGAAAGCCTCTTTTGGAATTAGAGAAGGTGAAGACAGAAGTTGATTCCATCGTGGAAGAGTTAATGAGGATGAAGATGGAAAGTCACAGAGTTCGTGATGAAGAGGAATTGCAACTAAAAAAGTCCGATATTTCTGAAGATGCTGCTCTTGTTCAAGATGTTAGATTACTCGAGGAGATATGCCACCACAATCAATTGACAATAAAAGAATCCCAGCCCTGTGGAGAATCATCCGAACTCGAGGCCGTTGCCATTGTCGGTAAGACTACTTCAATTATTTTCCTGTTTGTGTCGCTGTAGCTCAAGATTTTCATTTGCAATTTGTTCTTTTAAGTATTGTAGATTCCTTGAATATAAACTCATGAAGATTTGCAACCAAACTCTAATATTTCTGCAGATAGTATTGTAGGAACATCAAAAATGCAAGCATCAAGAATTGGTAAGACTACTTTGGTTAGACATACTTTTGATGGTGATATATAGATATCGTATCAGTTTCATTGCATTGTGCTTTGGTCCTGTATCTCAAGAGCACAATTCTAAATTGTGCTATTGAGTATTGCAGATTCCCTTCAATATGTACTCATGAAGATTTCCAATTGAAACTCTAATATTTTGCAGATAGTACTCGAGGAGCATCCAAAGTACAAGCAAAAAGTGATAAAAGTACAACGGTGATATTTGATGAACACCTCATGACAACGATAAAGGAGCAGCTATGTGGACAATCGTTGAAACGTGAAGTCATTTCAATTGTTGGAATGGGGGGAATTGGTAAGACTACTTTGGCTAGGAATATCTTTGATGATAAACTTATAGACTATCATTTTGATTGTCGTGCTTTGATCATTATCTCTCAAGATTACCATCTTGAAAACATTCTTCAAGCTATTGTAAGTTTATTGAAAATTGAAGCTCAGAAGGAGAAATTAGGAGAGTGTATACACAAACATTTGAAAGGCAGAAGGTATCTCATCATAATGGATGATATGTGGGATACAAAAGTTTGGGATGAAATAAAGAGGGTACTTCCAGATGACCACAACGGAAGCAGGATATTGATAACCACTAGGCAATCTGATGTGGCTTCTTATTCTAGTTCGTCTATTAATCATATTCCACTTCTTAACGAGCATCAAAGTTGGAAACTTTTTTGTGAAAAGGCGTTTTGTCCCCCTGAATTGGAGGATATTGGAAAGTTGATAGCAAAAAATTGTCGAGGACTTCCCCTAGCAATTGTTGTGGTTGCAGGACTCCTCTCTAAGCCTAACACAACACCGTGTGATTGGGAAGAGATTGCAAGAGGCATAAGTTCAACGGTTGCTAAAACTGACAAACATTTCTCAAAGATACTATCTTTGAGTTATAACCACTTGCCTCATTATTTAAAACCATGTTTTTTATATCTCGGAGGCTTTCCAGAAGATTATCAAATTCGTGTTTCAAAACTCATGCAGTTATGGGTAGCTGAGGGATTTCTAAAACCGCTTGAATCTAAATGCTTGGAAGAAGCAGCAGAGAAGTACTTTGAAGAACTTGTCAATAGAAACCTTGTTATGATCACTAAATGGGGGCCCACTGGCAAATTCAAATACTGTGTCATTCATGATCTTCTGAGAGACTTGTGCTCAGAAATGGCTCGGTATGAAAAGTTTCATTTCATACATAGCTATAAGGAGGCGGAGGAGGAGTTCTATGAAGAAGCCATAAGGAATGTCCGTCGTCTCTATATTCATGGAAGTTCATCACTTCCCATATTTGGAGGAAAAGAATATGTCTCCAATGCTCGTTCTGTTCTTTACCTTCGTGGTTCGAATTGGTTACTACCATATGATTCCAGACTTTTGAGAGTATTGGATGCAGAATACACAAATTTTGCACTTAGATTCTTAATTGGACACTTACATTTAAGGTGCATTGCATGTAATTCAATAGACAGCCTTTATTCGATATCCGAACTTAAGAATCTTCAAACATTAGTTATCAAGGAAAAGCACAAAGTGCTATGGTTAGAAATTTGGAAGATGCCACACTTAAGACATGTTATGATTGACGATGTAAGATTCCCTCCCATTCCTCATGATGGAAAGAAAAATGATAGAGTTCCTTTGCTAGGAATGTTGCAAACATTGTCTACAGTGGTCAATTTCACATTCACCCGTGATACCGTTGAAATGATTCCAAACCTAAAGAAACTGAAAATTCGTCCGCAACATTTTTGGTATCATAAAAATCCATGGGAAAAATTCGGCCTCATCAATCTTATCCATCTGCACCAACTTGAAAAACTGGAGATCAAGTTTAATGAGACGATAGAAGATAAATATTGCGAGAACTTTGTCTTTCCTCTTAGCCTCAAAAAGTTGACTCTTAAAGATTGCCATCTTCCTTGGAAAGGTACGAGGGTTTTGGGTTCGTTGCCTAATCTACAAATACTCGAACTAAAACAGAACTTCAAAAGAATTGCTGATATTCATTTGGAAACCAAAGAAGGAGAATTTCCCAAGTTGAAGTACCTGAAAATATCCAATTCCCGCTTATTCTGGGGAGGAGAAAATATATCTTTCCCTTGCCTTGAGCGCCTTATACTCATACAATGTGAGTCGACGGAGATTCCTTCTGCAATTGGAGATATTCCAACTCTTGAATTGATTGAGGCGAAAGACTGCAGCTTAGCTTTGCAATCATCAGCATTGAGAATTCAAGAAGAACAAGGGGATCTCGGCAACGATATCCTTCAAGTTCGTATCGTATCTTGTTGGGATTAAAGTGGCCAGCCGACGCAGCGGAAGCGAAACTCAACTAAGCGCCTACAAACAAATGCCCAAGATCCAAAACTTTCCCTTTGTGCAATCAAATAGGGGCTAAACAAATAGACGCAGCATCAGCTTTGCAATTGGAGATATTCCAACTCTTGAATTGATTGAGGCGAAAGACTGCAGCTCAGCTTTGCAATCATCAGCATTGAAAATTCAAGAAGAACAACGGGATCTAGGCAACGATATCCTTCAAGTTCGTATCTATAATGAGTATAGGTGATCATTGCAATTCTCCTGTGATTTTTAATACTAGATGATGTATATTAAATTTATAATTTGTTTGGAACTAAAATTGCCCTGTGTATAAATCTGTAAATATTATGGGGACAGAAAATTTTTCCTATTTAATTCCTTTAAGTGAATATTACAATTACATAATAATAAAATTATCATAAACAATATCTTTTAAACTTCATGATTGCATTTTAATTTTCATCAAAACATCTTAATTTATATTTATGAAAAAATTAATTGCTGAAAAATAAAATGCCACATTTTCCAGCATCAAGATTTAATAATATCTTAAGCACCCAATAAACTGACTTAAATATTAAAAAGAAATTTCAAATCTGAAATCCCATTTTTAACTTTCAACTCAACTTTTTACATTGTTTCCTGCACATTTTTCACAATGCAAACTGCTGATGTGAGCTTAATTTAATCCGATACAAGCAAAAATAATCTGTAAAAGATCATCAATTTTACCACATAAATTCCAGTGGAAAAAATATCAAAGAAAGTCAAAGAGAATTAAAAAAGGATTGAAAATCTGCATCAAAAATCAGGAGGAAGAAGACGGACCACCACCAGCAGACCACCACAAACCTCCTGCTGCCTCCTCATCAGCAGCCAAATCGTCGGTCTTTCTCATCGCACCGTGGATCAGCACCGCCACAACTCCCACACTCAGCGCCGACAGAATGTTGCCGATGGCTCCCGTCAGCAGCAGGACGGCAACTGTCGCCACCGTCAGCACGGTCAGCACCGTGCCGTCGGCAATCGTTCTGCCGAATACCGCCACCGGCTCGTCGCGGAGGAAGTAGAGAAACAGCCACGCCGCCATCATCGCGACGAAGGCGACGAGCGAGAGCGGGTGCCAGAGGAGGCTGAGGAACAGGATAAGTAGAACGACAATCGCGTAGTTCATCCGGAAATAAGCGGCGTTCGTTTGTACGCGCGATACTGCTTCGGCGAACGATTTCGGGAGATTGAAGAAGTGTAGCTCGAACATCTTTTTCCAGGGGCGGCGCGTCCCGAGACCGGCCTTCAGAGTTTCCCTGGCGCGTGAGATGTACTCCAACTTTGCGGCTTTACCGGCGGGGGAGGACGAAGTCGGGATCGTGCCGTAAGTCGTCATTTCCTGAGCTCGGCTCCGTCCGGGAAATGCTAACAGGCGGCGGCGATGTGAAATTGGGAAACTATTGATACTTTTGGGGGTTTTGTGTAATAAATCAGCTAGCTGGAAGCGAAGAAATCGAGGCGGAAAATGGGAGATACTATGTTGTGGCGGGCGCACGGGCCTTGTATAGATCCAGCTAATCACAGAATATAAATTAATTGAAAAAAATCAACATTATTTAAATAGAAATTAGGACATGTTTCCAACCAATACCATAATCATATGATTTAATCTGAACCGTTCGATTTATTATGAGACCATACATCAAATTCATTTAACAATATATCCAAAAAAAAATATAGAAAAATACCATGGACAATATAAGTCATAATTAAATCGACATAATAATTTTCATAATTTATCAACATTTGAAGTTTGAACATTTTGAACATTACTAAGCCTAAAAGGAACGAACCAACAACATCTACTCATAATATGCTTAAAAACCAAGACCAAGAGGAGCTAGTAAAGTATTCCGGAAATTTTTACTTTTGGTTTCTTAATTATAGGCGTTTTCCACTTTTGGTCTCTCAATTATTTGACTCGTCAAAACTGGTCCCTAAACTATAATTTTTTCATCTGAGTTAGTCCTACTTTGAACTCGGCCATCTAAACCCTAATGAAAAAATTGTAAATATGTCCTCTATGATACATAAAATTTCGCTTTATCCCCTTGTACTACTCAATTAGTATCAAAATAACCTCTAATACTATCAGAACAATGAAACAACCTCCTCTTTTTTTAGAAATGAAACAACCTTCTAAACTAAAAACTTATATTAATAAATAATTTGTTAATAAAATTTATTCAATTAACATATTAATTATAATATTGACTAAACTAAACTAATTATTAAATCTAATATACACTATAAAAATTTATTACTGAACTATAAGTTCATTATTTAACTTTTAATAATAACTTAATTAGATAGATTTAACATCTATTTATTTATTTTCTCTTGTGCACTTATTTTATCTAATTGATCGTATTTTTCCCTTTTCTCCAACCACCATCTTCTTTCTTCTCCCTATCTTCCACCATGACATCACATTTTGCTCCCATCATCCATTGCCAGAAAATTGTTATCACCTGTTGCAGGCACAAAAAATTCCTCAATCCTTTAACCATTATCCTCTCTTCCTATTTCTCCTTCAAACCTATTTCCTCGACCACTCCTTCCCACCGCCATATACTAGATATTATCCTTCTCTTGAATAAGACAACCATGAAGAATTCGCCAAGAATTCGCCCTTCGGTCAAAAAAATCTGTCGGACAAAATTTCTTTTAAAAAATAAAATTTTAAAACAAAATTTCTTTTTAAAAAATTTCATTTTAGTAAAACAAAATTTTGAAACAAATTATCCGTACATTATAATTTATTGAACATAAACAATAAAATAACAAGGACATAAAAAAACTGCATTATTTAGATAAATATATTTAATATTAAAAATAATATGAGTGCATAATAAAATAGTTCAAAGTAATTAAAAAAATTAATTATTATTTTATGTATAATTATTTTATATGTTTATATCTAATTAATAAAAATTAATAAAATTAAAAATTAATTATTTATTAAAATTATTTTAGGTTTAGGAGGTTGTTTTATTGTTTTGATAGTATTAGAGGTTGTTTTGATATTAATTCAATAGTACAAGGGGATAAAGTAGATTTTTATGTATCATAAAGGGCATATTTGTAATTTTTTCATTAGGGTTTAGAGGGCCGAGTTCAAAGTAGGACTAACTCAGATGAAAAAAGTGTAGTTTAAGGACCAGTCTTGACGAGTCAAGCAATTAAGAGACCAAAAGTGAAAAACGCCTATAATTGAGGGACCAAAAGTGGAATTTTCCCTAAAGTATTCCAATAAATCATGGCCACCCCAGAAACATGTCCGCTTGTACTGAAGGGTCCAAATGTGCAATATTCATGCATCTTCGTCCACCAAAAATTCCAGGCAGCGTCCAAAATGAAGTAGAAAGAGTATAGCAAATTACGAGGCAGCAAAAGAACCAACATCATAAAGCGCCAAATAAGATATACGAACTTAGAGAACTTGCATAAAACAAAAGTTAGTATACCCGTATTTAATGTGCTCGCTTTCCCTAGGATTTGAGGCTCTAAAATATAATAGTGGAGGAAAGTGCATCGGTTCACTCTTCTTTTGCCACTCAAACCTCTCACGGTACGTAACAAATCCCTCATCCTCTCCATTCTCACTTCATGATTGTACCTGCAAAGAAATAAAGTTAGACCCGCATGAGATGAGAAAAAATCCTCTAAAATCTGGGGCTTTCTAAGGTTATAGTGATTGGGTAAGAGTGTATGGATACTCTCAAATTTTACCTCCACTCTAATGATCCTCACCAAGATCTGCTATTTGGACATTGTCCAAACAGACTGAAAAAGCCGTCAATTCCATGAAGATTTTAACCATTATCATATCCAATATAAGTACGTTTATCTTTGCTCCGGACATACGGATAGCACCATGCACCCAACTCTTTCATCACGTTGTTATTCTCAAAGACCCGACTATCTTGTGAATCGCACGCGATGTTGGCAAGAAAATCAGCCGCCTTGTTGGCCTCCCGGAATATATGAGAGACTCTAATCTCGGCCCTTTTCAAGAGATCACGAATCCAACTTAGAACATGTTGCTTATCCCAAGACGTATTTCTAGAACTCAAGACAAGGTCCACCGTAAGGGTTGAATCCGACTCCATCCAAATATGTTGATAACCACGAGAGATGGCAAGCTCGAGCCCTTCATAAAAAGCCCACAACTCTGAGAAATTGTTGGTCTTGGACTCAAGGAATCTGTAAAACCCGAAAATAACTTTGCCATCATGCGATCTAGCAAGACCGCCCGCTCCAGCAATGCCCAAAGAACCTCTCGCAGCACCATCAGTATTCTACGAACTAATACAATTTTTAACTAGTCCAGGGACCAGGTTTAAGTAATTTTAAAGTTAAAAGGAAAAGAAAAGGAAAAAATAATAGATCAAATGTCACTTTTGGTCCTTAAAATTTCACTTTGTTTCACATTATTCCCTAATGTTTTAAAAATGACACATGAAACCTTCAATTTTATCATATGCCTCAATTTAGTCCCTCTACTCGTTTTCATACTCTAGAAATGACACAGTAGTCCCCCAAGTTTATAATATGCCTCGTTTTCACAAAGTGCACGTGTGTTATTTTCAAGAATTTTAAGGGTAATTTCGTAGTTTTCTCATAAAAACTTGTATTAAATAAATAAACAAAATATATAAGAGAATACGAAAAAAATGGGGGAATTCAATCATTGATATCGACAAAATCATAGACGAGATTTGGATCCCATGAAAAGAACTGATTCATCATATACTTCAATAATATCCTTTGAATCGGCAAGAAGATCAAGATCATCTATGGCTTATTATGCTATGTTGTGGCGGGCGCAGGGGCCTTGTATAGATCCAGCTAATCCCAGAATACAAATTAATTGAAAAAAATTCATCATCATTTAATCTGAACCGTGTGATTTATATATGCCTAATTCATGTAATAGGACGTACCCAAAATATGATTTAATCTGACCGTCAGATTTATATATGAAACCATACACCAAATTCATTTAAGAATATATCCCAAAAAAAAAAAAAAAAAACCATAGACTATATAACTCAGAAGTCAGAATTAAATCGACATAATAAGTTTCATAATTTACCAACATTTGAAGTTTGAACATTTCCATGTGGAAATGGGCCATTGGGCAGTTGTGGCCCAGTTGGAGACAATTGGAGAAAAGGATCGCAGTCATTCACAATGGGCCCATGTTAAAAGTGGCCCAACGAGACCACATGGTCATGGTTGAATATTGATGATTGAGAGCATGGATAATCCATTTTATATTCAACAAATTGAATATAAAATCCAACAACTAGGGAAGTCAGTGCGGGTCATGTGGGTTCACTCCCAAAATTGCATTCTCTTGTATTAGAAATAGATCAAGAAAAAGTACGATACAATCCAGCGGGATATTCTCATATTCCAACCTGCACAAGATTTTGGATCCCACTTATGCATCGTAAGATTCAGATTTTGCTGCATCTTTTATTCACTTAGGAGAAAAGTTACAAGGACCTCTAGTTCCTAACATGAATTTATCCATTCCGTTATTACGGATTTGAAATCTTTACCTTCAAATCCATCCATCCATCCATACTGTTGCACGGTAGCCTGATTTGTCGGAACCTGTTGGGCTGCCGGTACCTGTTGTACCTAAATGTGCTGGGCTGTCAGAGCGAGCCTATTCTGGCGGTGCAACACATATAATTTTTTTCTTATTTGTATTGTATTAACTAAATACATTATTTTTCCGTCACAATTAATTTACATTTAATTTACCCTCTAAAGACTTAATTTACACTATATTTACCCTCTAAATTCTTAATTTTTGGATAGTTACAAATAAATTTACCATCTATTTATAATTTTAATTTCTTAAAATTAATAATATTTATTGATTTAATCCAACAATTCATCCTCAAAATCATTTTACAATAACGTAAAACGTTTAAAAAACTTGTAGAATTATGTTAAATTTGAGTCACTCAATAAAATTAAGTTAAAGGTGGAGAAATATTGAATTTAATCAAATAAATCAACTACATTTATAAATTTAATTATTTATTATCAAAATAATTAGTTTTTTTTTTTTTCTATGTATTCTTATTTATGATAATTTTAATTTAAGTTAAAAATCTACCTCTATCCATATATTTTTATTTTATGACCCCCCTCCATATGTAATTTTATGAAATTTTTAGTGATGTCAGAAAACATAATTATCATTTCAAAATCAAAATAATAAATTTTTTTCTATATAATTAATATATAAATGATAGTTATTTTTTAAAATCAGATGGATCAATTGAAACTTCTGGCTATAAATTGGCTACGCCATGCAAACACGGCCTTAACAAACTTAAAAACATCGAAGTTCAAGCTGAACCATCAACGAGAAAATGGACCTTTTATGTAATACCAGAAAATGAAGGTTTCCATTAGACTTGTCACTTGCTATATGACACCTATCCAGCTATATATCCTCAAAAATAGCAGGAAAATGATCAAGTTCAAAAAGTTTGAAATTTGACCTGACTCATCAGACATATTACATATTTAGTTGAAATTCTTGGAACTTTTTCCAATTCAATTTAGGTAATTAGCAAATCTTCAGTTTTAAATTACATTTTCAACCCCAAAATTTGTTCTTAAGTATTCATAGTGATCCACAACATGTCTCCAATTTCTCCTATAGTATGAAGTAGTAGTTTGAAATGAAGAACATATATATTCCCAATCAACTTGGGTAACTTCCAGGCAGTTGCAACTTGCAACTTGCACCACAATAAATTTGCAGAAAGTACAGGAGAACGACATGGAGCACGACGGATGATATAATTTAGGCAGGTTCAACTTCAAACGCCAGCATAACAAATATTTTTAATTCTGCTACTACTTTTATACTTGTCTGAATTGCAAAGGCAAATTCATGATTTGTCATCTCCTATGTGGCGGATAGGGTGCTGTATTTTTGTTCATTGGCGGATAGGCAAATTCCATGGCTTCTGATGCAGTCATTCAGAGATATTCTTGACAAGTCTTCATCATATCTTTACAAATAACAATTTTAGATTATGCCATCATAGCTTCCTGATAAAATCTATGAGATTTATAATGGAGGTTCTAGAAAGTCAAGGAGACAAGATACATATATCTCATATTCTTGAAAGCCAAGCACAAGAATATATAATTGCTTGCACTAAAATGAACAACAGTGGAGTTTAACTAGAGTAGACTTTTACTAATTCAAGACGACGCACTCAATGATATGATCAGTTCCCTTGATTAATATCTATAAATTGAATTGGTTTTGCTAATAATTTCCACTAACAATTACTTTCTAGCTCATTCATCACTTCAACTCCAGTACAATGCTTACCTTGGTCATCTCAACTTTATCTGTCTCAGTACTGCTTTTGAGTGTAAGCAGTACAGCTGCACAAATGCAAGTACCTATATTTAATAGAACCTTTCAAGTTGGTGTAATTCTTGATTCTGATTCTGTGGTGGCCCGTATAGGACTAACCAGCTTATCACTCGCTCTCTCTGATTTTTATTCAGCCAACCAAAATTACACCACCAAACTTCAACTTCACGTCAGGGACTCCAAGGGACAAGTTACTGACGCCGCAGCTGCCGGTAGTATTCAACGACTATTTCATTTCTTGCTATATGTAGAATATTTATTCTTTTATTATCCAAATTAACCACTAGCTAGTGTCTTGCATGGATCGATGCACGCAGCTCTTGAATTACTCTCGGACATAAAGGTGGATGCAATTCTTGGTCCACAAAAATCAGCACAAGCAAGTTTTGTGATTGATCTTGGAAATAGATCAAAGGTGCCAATCATTTCTTTTTCAGCTACAAGCCCTGGTCTGCATCCTCGAACTCCTTATTTTGTCCAGACAGCAATAAGTGATTCGGTCCAAGTCCATGCCATTGCTTCCATTGTCCAACACTTCCAGTGGAGAAAAGTTGTTGTCCTTTATGAAGATTCTGATTACGGTAATGGCATGATTCCTTATCTATCTGATGCACTTCAAGACGTCAATGCTCGAATTTCTTATAGAAGCATCATCCCTATCTCAGCAACTGATGATGTTTTGTTACAAGAGCTATATAAGATGAAAACCATGCAAACGAGAATTTTTGTGGTGCATGTGTCGACTTCTCTTGGATCGAGACTCTTTCAAAACGTGAAGCAAGCTGGAATGATGGTTGAAGGTTATGTGTGGATAGTGACAAGTGGGTTGATGGATTTACTCTTCTCACTGGATCCACATGTAATCGAGACTAGCATGCAAGGTGTTGTTGGTGTTAAACCTCTGATTCCAATATCCACCAAATTTAGCTCTACTGCTGCAAATTGGAAAAGGAAGTTTCTTTTTGATAATCCCAATAATAATATTACAAATGTAGAGCTTAGTGTTCAGGGTTTGTGGGCTTATGATACTTTGTGGGCATTAGCTATGGCTGCTGAAAGAGTTGGGGTTAGGGAGTCAACTAGTGCTGTTTTGAATTCTACAAACTTATTTAGTATTGAAATCTCAAAAACAGGTCCAAAACTGCTGGAGGCCTTGTCACAGCTTACATTTCAAGGACTGGGTGGAAATTTTAGTCTCATAAACGGGCAGCTTCAGTCTTCCTCTTTTCAAATACTAAACATTGTTGGAAAAGGGGAGAGACAAGTGGGAATATGGTCAACAACTGATCATCGAATTTTAAGTGATAGCAGCAAATTAAGTAGTATTATATTTCCTGGAGAGACTTTAGTTGTCCCAAAAGGATGGGAAGTTCCAGTTAGTGGTAAGAAGCTTAGGATTGGCGTACCGGTAAAACCAGGTTATCCAGGGTTTTTTGTTGTAGAAAAAGACCCTCAAACTAATGCTCCAAAAGTTGGTGGATGCTACATAGACTTGTTTAAGGCAGTCATGGAAAAGCTGCCATATGCTGTGCCATATGAATTTGTTCCATTTCAAAATCCAAATGGTTCAATGGCAGGGACCTACGATGAATTATCCTACCAAGTTTTCCTCAAGGTAAATAAATGGTAATCTTAATAAGTTGATGCATGTTTTCTTCATTTTTGACTTCTTTTTTTTCATATGTTTGGTGTTTCAGAAATATGACGCTGTTGTGGGAGACATGACTATCACAACCAAGAGATCAAAATACGTCGATTTCACTCTGCCATTTGCAGTAGGAGGAGTTGTGGTTATAGTTCCAATAGCATACTATGATTCAAATAACAAATGGGTTTTCTTAAAACCCCTGAAAGAAGAATTGTGGTTAACTGCTTTAGCACTATTCTTTTTCACCGGTTTTGCCCTTTGGATTCTTGAGCATAGGTTTAATAATGCTTACAGAGGACCACCTTCACAACATGCTGGCCTGATCTTCTATTTTCCCTTCATGTCATTAGTATTTGCACAGAGTGAGTCATTTTCTCTTGTTCCATTTCAATTTTATGTACGTACATTCGAAGAAATTTCTTATAATCTAGTTTTTTTTTACATCCCAGGGGAAAGAATAGTGACCAACTTAGGTCGATTAGTTGTGGTGGTGTGGCTGTTTGTTGTCCTGGTTCTCAACTCAACCTACACCGCCAGCCTTTCATCAATATTAACAGTACAACGGCTGAAACCAGCTGTTAGAGATGTTAACAAGCTCGCCAAAAATGGACACTATGTTGGATGCCATAAAGGGTCTTTTATTGTCGACTTCTTGCAAGACCAGCTTGGATTCGACAGCTCTAAGATCAGGTTATACGATCATCCAGAGAATTGTGAATATGACTTGTCTAGAGGAAGTGAAAAAGGTGGCATTTCGGCTTTTTTTGCTGTCTCGCCATATGCCAAAGTCTTCTTATCCAAGTACTGTGATAATTACACAGCAGTTGACTCAACTTATGCTACTGAAGGATTCGGTTATGTAAGTTCACTATCATTTTTATTCGAACTGACTGCCTCATCTCATCTAAAAGTTCAAGCTATTAAAATTCTGACCTTGTGCTGAAAAAATTAACAGGTTTTTCCAAAGGGGTCGCCATTAGTGGCTGATGTCTCTCGTGCAGTGGTTGAGCTGAGAGAAAGTGGGAGGGCATCGGAAATTGAGAGACTGTGTTCAAAAGATCCACCATGTAACCCGCTTGAAAATAAGATTACCTCCACAAGGATCTCCTTGAAAAGTTTCCAAGCACTCTTTGGAATCACTGGTGGAATCACAGCTACTTGCCTAACGATTTTCCTAGTTAAATATCTCTACAACAACAGAGATTCTGTTCAGAGGATCTCAAGCTCTAGCACCACTATTTGGTCCAAAATTTGCTCAGTATGCACTTTATTTGATCAAAAAGACCCCAAATCTTTCCGGTCTAGTAAAGCCGAAGAAGATGGAAAAAATCCTTTGCCGGAGTTTTGTGTTAATAATAATCCTCGCCGAGGTACTGTTGTACCCATTTCATCAGATGAAGAAATGAGTGATATAGAATTAAGCCTTAGCCCAACCTTACAACAGACAATTACTGCAGACCAATCTACACCAGCTGCTCTCCACTAGGAAAACACAATTTGATGTAATTGTATATTTTCATTTTTTCTGTTCATATATTATGACCTCTGAAGTGTTATCTATTTGTCATGATTGAATTTACAGATTTACAATTATTGATTTACTTTAATAGCAAAAAGATGAGGCCTCGGGGAAACTCATAGTCGCCCCTCATTTGTACTCATAGTTCCTAACTAAAGTTCCAACAAATAGATCCTGAAAACCGTATGACTCTTGCCAAAGATGCTTATTACATTAGCATCCTTTGCAAATAAGTATGCAGATCACACGCTTGAAAAGTTGGATCAATGGGCTCTTCAGACATTAAGGTAATGAAACTCTTTGCTGTCGACCTCACTATGACGAGAAATGAAATCAGTGTTGCAACTCTTTTTAGATGGGGTCCTCTGCTTCCTAAGGCGGTTGACTTTCAGGAGCCATTAACATATTATGTGGAAAGCCCTGGGTTCGAACCCCGAACTGAATTAAAACCCTCAATATCAGATTATCCGAACCAGTAATTTACACCAAAAAAAAATCCTCAATTGGGAGCCTAGATTATATGATAATTTCTCAAATAAAATAGACTAATTTAGAAATATACCAAATTACAAGATATTCAGAAGTAATTCACCCAAAGATTTTTTCTTTGTTGCTCAAGAATAATACACAGAGAGCATAAAATTAATCTCCAATAGATTTGTTTAGCAGTTGAACAGAATTACGGAACATGTCTTGCTCAAGTGGTAGGGGAGTGAGATTCAAAGACTAATATTTAAAATTAAATAATGACATAATTTTTTTTTAAAAAAATCACTTTTTTAAAGTTTTGCAAACACTATGACATCTACAATTAGCACTTGGTCTAAAAGTTAAAGGGTTCCCTGCTTTCTATTCTAGAATAACAAGATGTTAAAGAAAACTGTATGCAATAAATATTAACAGAAATTATCCCAGGTAGTGTAGAAAATTAATATAACAGAACGAAAATCTAATATATATTCCTCTTTTTACATGAAAGGAGTCCTAAATGTTACACATGGAAGACCTGTTAATTTCCAAGCACAATTGGCCAATATCTTCCAAGGTCAGTTCCAAGACCGTCCGCCATAACCCCTTCCACGATCTCGGCCACCACCAAAAGCTGTTGATCGCAAGGGTAAAACTAAAAACATTAGAACTTAAAAGTAAATTTCAATCTCAGCATATACGTAGTCTTTGCAAACTCTTAAAAAAGAAACACTTTTTGTGTTTTTTTGCTTTTGTTCAGCCTTTTAGGAGTGTTTTGAAAATCAACTTCTGGTTTATAATTTATAATAAGAATAAATAAGATAGACACTAGAAACACCAAGAACCAATTTAGATTCAGCTTCGAGCTTCTACGTTATTTTTGTAAATAATAGAAGCTTTGTTTAAAGCAGTAATAGGTAGTGTTTGCAAACTCTAAAATAAAGCACTTGTTTGCTTTTGGCTTTAGATCAGTACACTGGTTTTTCAAATAATCCCAACTTCTACTTAATTTCAGCAGAAACAAGCTAGAACCTTAAAGCACCAAAGAATATGTTTTTAGCTTCTAGGTTTTCTTTGTAAATAAATGCAAGTTTGCTGAGAGTAGTAGAAGTGTCTCTTAGCTTTTTTTTCCTTATACTCCCATTCTGTTTTTTTATTCAACTTATCTCTTTCTTTTCACTTCCCACCTCTACTACAACCTTTTTAGAACTTTTAAGTTTTAACGCCTATGATAGCTTCTCCAGAAGCAGTAGAGTATGCAAGTACCCCAATCTGCTTCTCGACTTTTTTGCAAACGCTCAACTACAATAATTTTCCAAACACTCCTCACATTTACTGCTCCAAACTTCTTCAAAAACAAAAGTTTTCACAAACACCGAGAATAAATATATGAGCAGATTTTTCGTAAAGGATGCTAACCTGGAGCAGGAGGAGCACCACGTCCCATAGCTACTAGCTCAGGACTGACTTTTTGTCCAGCCTCCTCAAGAATTTTGATAAGTTCCTTTGCAAATCTGGCATTAGCAGCAGTGAAATAAGTGTATGCAGTTCCTTTGGCGCCAGCTCTTCCTGTTCGGCCTATACGATGTACATAATCCTCTAAAGATCCAGGAAAATCATAATTTATGACATACATCACATCCTTCACATCTGCAAGATTCAAACATGAGTTACTAGTAAGAATTCTCATATATGTATTGATAATTAAATTATACACGTATCCTTGGAAATCTGAGAAAAGCTTAAAATAGGTGTGCTGCTAAAGAATCTCAAGGTATTCATTTTAGGCTATATCTGGATATGGCTAGGAATTTGAAATGAAAAGATTTAAATTTCTTGATATGAAATGCTTCATATGAAAAAGTAACGATTGTGCTTTTTCTTCGAAGACGTACCTAGACCACGAGCTGCAACATCTGTAGCGGTCATTATGGGACTTTTGCCAGCCTTGAATTCAGATAGAACCCAATCTCTTTCTGCTTGGCTTTTGTCTCCATGAATAGACAATGCAGGCCAACCATCCATTCGAAGCTGCCTTGTTATTTGGTCGCACCCTTTTTTGGTGTCCATAAATATTAAAATTCGGCTACCATCCATAATATCCTCCAGCAGCTTCACTAATCTGACAATTTTATATTAGTATTACAACACCTAAACATCTTTAGACATAAGAAAGTGAGAAAAGAAAAGTGGATCTCATACTTATTATATTTTTGGTTCTCGGAGACAATTTCGACATGCTGTTGAATTGCATGGTTGGCTTTCAAATCTGGTGAACCAATAGTCACCTGGAGAGAGAGAGAGAGAGAGTATTTATATCAGTTATGACTCATAACTTGAGATTGTGTCTCGACTATAGTTATCTCTGTGTACTAAAACTTCGACGGTAAAATTTTAGACTAAGTTCAAGCTGAGACACTATAAGCTTTACTTCTGCTGCCAAACCAGAACCATGCTTTACCAGCTTCTCATTACATGGTAATATCAGAATTCAGCATAAGTAGGTTCTAAATTCAAAAACCGACACTGTTACAAGCTTTGCTCCTAAATAGCTTTTGCGCACATATTTATCTAGTTCTAGAAAAGCCAAAAAGATGTGTACTTATAGCCTGATTAGTAAGCATTGTCAAATTTCAATATTCATAATTAGATGTACCCAAAAGAAATAGAACTTACTTTATATGGATTAAACAAGGATCTTCTGGCAAGATGTTCAACTTCTTTCGGCCATGTGGCACTCCAATACAAAGTTTGACGGTCTGGGCGAATCTGCAAAACCATTATCGAATCAAAATATTCAGTCAAATAAGGCAAACTGAAAAAATGCATAATGAGACACTAGATGACACGATGAACCAATACGCAAAGTTTCAGGGACCAAATTTCAATATTCATCTTGACTGCATATCAACAGGGTGGGCAACTTCTATGTCTAATTACTAGGGATATCCTGTTTAGTTAGATGTAAGTTAGAAATCCCGTGCCATATAGCATTTGGTGCAATTACCACAAATATATTTCGGCAAGGAGCCAATATTTCTGCCTTCCACGACCCATCTTCTATCTAATGCATATCTTCCACCTTAAAAATTAACCAATCAGTCCCTTGCTGAATTTAAAACAAACCTGATCAACGATTTTTTTAATCTGAGGCTCAAAACCCATGTCAAGCATCCGATCTGCCTCATCCAACACCAGATATGTGACCCTTCTTAAGTTTGTATGATGAGATTCCAACATATCAATTAGCCTTCCAGGCGTAGCAATGACAATTTCCACACCTAGCCAGGAATACGGAGAAAGTGAGTGAGATGGCCATAGACTTGTGTATTCAATACCAAAGAAGAAAAAGAAAAGGTAGAAGCTGAAGAGAATACCCGATCCATGAACATCACGCTACAGTAGTAAAGTCACATTGAGCTAATCGCCACCTACCTTTCTGGAGATCCCGAACTTGGGGTCCCTTAGGTACCCCGCCATATATGCATGTATTTTTAATCTTTGATGATGCCCCAAATTTAGTAGCTTCTTGTTGTATCTGAACAGCAAGTTCACGAGTCGGAGCTAATACTAGTACTATTGGACCATCTCCCGGAGCTAAAAATGGCTGAGCATTAACATGAACAATAGCTGGCAGGAGGTAAGCAAGCGTCTTCCCAGAACCAGTTTCTGCAATACCAATTAAATCTCTCCCCTTCAAAGCCATGGGCCAACCTTGAGCTTGAATTGGAGTAGGTTCAGTAAACCCAGCTTTGGCAATTTCTTGCATAACATATTCTGTAGGCATAAAAACAAGTACCACAACCTTAAATTAATAGGGGGACCATCACTTCACTCAGATAAATCAATAACAAGGAAACTAAGTATAGGGAATAAATTATTGAACAAATGTAAAAGAGGGCATTCAAACATACAGTTTGGAATCTTCAAAAAAACAAAAAAAGACATACAGTTTGGAATAGAAAACTGAACTGGCTTCTGAAAGTAATTATCCTATAGCTGCAGAGTGCCAATATCATCATCCAACAATAAAATAGAAATATAAAAACAAACGCAAAGTTCATAAGATATGTAAAACAGGAAGTACGTCCAAAGTACCTGGAAATCCGACATCACTGAAGCTCTGAACAGGCTTGGGCACGTCCTTTCCCTCAACAGTGATCTCCCTTCGCAGCCTATAATCCTCCACCTCTGTCTCCGACATCTTAGCAACAGACGGCGACTCAACATAGAAATTCTTCTCAAACGGGGTCAATCCATCCAACTCAGATTTTCGAACAGGAGACTGAGCCCCTCCCTCGTACTCCCTCTTGCCCGAAGATGAAGACCGCTGACTCTCATATTCTCTTCTATGACCGAAGCCAGAATCACTAAAATCACACCGACAAGAAACAGAAAGAAAAATATGAATGAACCATATGATATCTCATCTCCATTTCTCAGCTCGAGACATATAACTTTCTTCAATTAACAAAATATAAAAAAAAAATTAACACGTATAGATGCATAAATTGAACTGAGATAGTAAGATTTTTACGCGCGGCGGTCGCGGTAGGAGCTAGGGTCGGCGGAGCGGCCGTCGTAGCGGCTCATGGTACTGTTCTGTTGAGTGCAGCTCTCGCGGTGCGATTAGGGGAAATTTGAAATTAGGGTTTTGCAGAATCGAATTTCGGAAGCGGCAGAGCGAAATTAGAGAGTGGAGGCGCAGCTGTGAAGGCTAGTTCCTTTCTTCTTCTTTTTTTCTACTTTTCTTTAATTTTTCAATTTCATTGTTCAAAATAATTTATATATTTTTAGGATTAATTACATTTAAATACACTGAAGTATAGAAAATTGTAAATTAACCCCTTTTAGTCAATATATTACAAAAACATCCCATGAGAATTCTGCCCCTGGCCCATGATCAGGGAGAGTACCGGACCGATAGGCCCACTGATTCCCTTTCGTTGGATGGACATTTCTTCAGCCCAACCTCATAAGGCCCACTATATAGTTGCTAAATATTTCTAAAAGGCCCACTATTTGTTTCTAAAAGGGGGTATGTTCGAAAAAGATTGTGATATGAGGAAAAAAAATTGAAATAATTCTTTCATAATTTCATTTGTTCACTAATATACAAGCCATATATTAGTGATTATAATGGAATATGTAACACAAAGTATAATAGAAAATCCGAAGTGACAACTTTTGATACATAAGTCATAGAAAAATGCAAATTTGTTTTCTTTTTTTTTATCTAGACCGGAGCATCTATCGTCGACAACAATGACTAGTCTCTTCACTCAAAGGGTAAGACATCTGACCGGAAGTTTTAGAATTATTCCATATTTAAAACTAGAATTCAAATTCTCAATATTTGATTAAGGATGAATGAGTCTCGACCACTCAATCACACCCTCTTATTAAAAAATAAAAAATTCAAGAGAACATCATAAATTAAACTTTTTCAATTGGATAAGGGGTCCTCGTTGAAGGCCTCAAATGTTTTGGATATGGCTTTTGTGGCAAATATATCCATTAAAGCATTACCAATGAATCATAAAAGATATACATGCATTAATTAAAATTAAATAAATGATTCATACTAGTATTTATGAAATTAATTCCCTTATATGTATATATTTTATATTGATCTTCACTTATTAATAATAGTATTTCGATATCTTGGTGTAATTTATCACATTTATCAAATTATCTAAAATAATATTTTCAAATTTGACAAATAAATAAAAGGAAAATAATAATATTTCTTTATGCATAAAGAAGGGACAAAGCAAATCATGGGTGCAGACTAACTGGTCCTAAACTTTAAAATTCAATTGGTTGGCCCATTTTCAGCCCCCAACAGTTGGATAATATCTAATATCTTACTTATATAACCCTCATTTTTCTCCACTAAAATTATTTTTTCGACATTTTATGTGTGCCATTCTTGAATAATAAACATAGTATTGTCAAAAAAACTAGGTGAGGACTTTTTGCTATAGGGGTTTTGGCCCCCATAGAACATGTTGCTTGGTCCCATCTCAACCAGCACAAGGAAAATAAGCTTTAATTACATGTAAATTCATCTAAATTGAAACTTTTAACTTATTTCTACTTAGGATTAACCGAAATTGAAAGTATTTTGAAACTTAAATTACCAAAAAAAAAATATTGTTTATTGAAAGTTCTTTTTTAGAATTTGCAAATGGCTCCCTAAAATGGAAGGAAATTGTGACTGAACAACAGCTGGGTATTGGACTTTGTCGAACTGCAATAATAGAAAGAAAAAAAAAAGTAGAAAATTTGGTGAGGACTAAGAAACAAAAGGCACCTAAGCAAGTAATCAGCTATATGTTTGGTTGAAGTGTGAGTTAGGCATCTGTAATTATGACAAAAAATTTGCCTACTCATCAAGGCAAGCCATTCTCTTGAAACTAGTCAGTACACATATTCACTTATTGTGTGAAATTTAGGGGATGAAAGTCAGAAATTTTAAGTTTATGAGTATAAATAAGGAAAAAAGGTAATTTTTTTATAAAATATGAGAACTATTCTTTATGCCAATTTATATCTATTACACTTGAGGTTAGGTGAGGTGTAATTATAAATTAGCTATTTTTGCTTCAAATTTTATAAAAACCCTTTTGAGATTTCGTATGATTTTGAGTATATTCGCACCATCAAAAAGTTTTATCTCCGGTAATATATTTGTCTAAGAGTCAATATAGTTTAAGACGTAATTGATGCTGACCAAAGCTTCGCTTGCCATGATTTTCAAAAAGTTTACATAAATATTGAAATATTAAAGTTTTTTTTTTTTGTAATTTTTTGAGTCATGAGTGACTAATTGATAATTATACTAAAATATGCAAAATTTTAATTTGTTAAAAACTTTAAAAAAAAAAAAAGAATCAATTAAGATTGCGTGTTAGTTTTTAACCAATAATGATAGCTCATATAATAATCAAGAGAAATTAAAAACAAAAAAGCAAAACAATATGTAATTATGATGTAAGAAAAGGATAGGATAGAAGCATCTAATCTTGCTTAACTAATTAATGTGGGAACTTTGCATTATATCTTAATCTACTATAATATTTCAATGTGACATGATAATGACCACGCCTGCACTCATTCATCATTCCGAAATTATTAGGTAAAAAAAAGTATTAGTTAACATAAAGATGAATGTACTTAAAACTCAAATCAATTTAATTGTACTTATACTCTAATTTAAAGCTTAAGATTTAAAATGCAATTAGGCCCACACAGTAGGTATAATAATTAGCAAAATATAAAATACATTTAACAACAACATTTCTTATTTTACAAAATATGACAATAAATGTCATAAATTGGACCCAAAAGAATGTTACCATTGCTACTTGATGAGCCCTCAAATTATGTTACAGTGGATCAACAAGATGGGCCCACCAAATCCATGGCCCAATTGAAATGGATATTTATTTTCTATTTTCCTTTTTGCTCTTTTTGAATAATAATAATAATAATAGTAGGTGGAAAATAATCCTGAGCCTCATCTTTGGGTGATAAGTTCTGCCAATGTGGAAGCTTTAATTATCCATCCATTTGCCAACAACATATTTTAATTGGATGCATTTTTGTCTTCATCCTAATCTTGAGTCCTTGATGAAAGCTCATTTATGATTATCATCTTCTTATAAATCTTTTTTTTTTTTCTAGAATATGCCATACACCATTTTTGGATTACAGTCACCTCAAAGATTGAGATAGTTAATTTAAAATTGCTCTATATCAAAAATTAAAATTCGTATTCCTAATATTTAGTTAAGAGTTGATCAATTCCTTTTATTCAACCACACCCTCATGATTTCTTATCAATCATTTTGAATAAGGGGATTAATACAAAGTTCATACAAACTTCTTTCACTATTTATGACGTGTATGTTTGGAATTTGAATGAGAAATGGATAATTGATTCAAATATTAAGTATCATACAATCCATTAATCATATTAATTTAACTTGGATTGTTAATTAATTGATATTATAGTTCTCAAAAAGTAGCATGATTTTGCTTTGATGATAACTAAAAAGGATATCATGATCCTTGAGAAGAAAGATAGCTTTCATTTCAATATTGCTTTTTATATAGTTTGTTGAAGCGCACACACATAGTAAAAGGAAAAGTGCTTAAAAGAACATGAAAAGCACTTTGTTTTAACAGAATTTACACACAACTATACTTATCTATTGTTGCTTAACTTGGATGGCATGCAAATTTTAGGTCTACCAAAAAAAAAAGAAAAAAATTAATTATTACTTGGTTCCATGAAATCCAGCTAAAAACCAATTATATTATGATATGATATTTGTATATAGTCCCTTTATTTTTAAAAATTACAAAAAATTCAAATATTTCACTTTTTAATGCAAATAACTCCTTGATATAGGTCATTATTTGTATTTTTTTAGTTTCACGTCGTATAGTTTTAGAGATTTTTTCCATCAAATTTGCCCTAAATCGTAGTTTGTTGATAATTAAACAGGAATTGCTCCAAGAAATTAGAAGATCATAGTGTGAATACAGAAACTTCCTGTCAAATGTCTTTTTTTAAAAAAAAAATATCTGTCAAATCTGTATAATGTTTGAATATATATTATAAGAGCAAGTTCTTAGTCTTAATCTGATTTAAACAGCTAACAAGTTGACTTTCATTGCATCCTGCATCAACGTTATTGCATGTAAAAATTTAATTAATTAATTAATAATACTTCTGACATTATTACTGATTTATTTAAATACCCATCTCCATAACAAATTATTATTTCAAAAAAATAAAAACATGGACTGATCAATTATTAAATGCATGCAGATTCGAATTATTAATTAATAAGCACCCTCAACCCCATGAAATTGAGGTCAAATCTTAATTTATCTAGGAAGTATATGTAGCTAGTTAGGCATATTACTATCCGGAGGACGGGGTTGAATATATAGAATTAACTCATACATCTTTAACTGAACGTTAGGAGTTCGAATTATGATATTGAGTATGAAGCAGACTCGTACATCTTTAACTGAACGTCAGGAGTTCGAATTAATTCTGATTTTGAGTATGAAATAGTTTTAAGGTGTCTACAATTCAACGAAAGGACTAGACACTGTAATTGACTGTTGATGCCCTAGTCTAGAAAGATTACGTATAATAGTCAAGGTTTGATTTGATTTCATACATTAATTAGTTATAGCTTCATTGAATATAGATTGGAAAATTGGGGAGGGTTGGGTGCACGCAATGATGCTAGGGTTAGTATGGGCCGGTGGGTGGGGTGGGATGGGGTGGGGTTTGCAAGACAAAGCCCATTGCTTTATTTATTTTTGCTACTAATATACAAACAAATGGTTGCCCTTGATTTTACATGAAGAAATTGAAATATTTAATTTCCTTTGCTTTCACCTTTAGATAAGTTACCAATTTTAAACTTTACTACATATAGAATAATTTAAAAGCTACGAGTGCACGTGACTATCCTCACTCATATTTAGCTTTGTTATGCACTGATTCTCTATATATTACTGAATCTGAATAAAGATTATCGATTAAATTTTTTCGGCCTAAATTGAATTAATAGTCATATTTGGTATGTCTCACTATCAAACTTCAATAATGATAATTCCAACTTTTGTGTTATATAATTCAAGCATGGTTTTGTGATAAGTATGAAAGAAAGAAAGAAAGAAAGATAGACATTAATTAATTAAATAAAATGTAATAAATAATTACAAGTTTTTTCTTTCGAAATGATGTTAACGCGTTGCATGCACTTTATAAAAAACATTTTTTTTAAAGATTCTTTTTAGTGTATATATGAATATATGATGAGATCGTGATTGTGACTCTTAAACTAACAATGATTCTTCCATATTTCTAAATTACCATAAGTAACTAATAAGAGGAACAAAATAAATTGCCTACTATATTCAATTTATTTGTCACATCTACTTAATTAGGGCATCAATTAAATATAAAATAAAGTAGTAAATGTTCTAGAATTTCATTTATTTTTTCTTTTGGAAAATAAAAGTGCTAGAAATTTGAAGCACAAAATTCAATTATTTATAATAATAATCCAGATGTTAGAAGTCAAAGCTAAAAACATGTCCGTAAATACTTTAAACTTCTAACTTGATTTTGAATAAATTGAACAAAATTTGAAAATATTAAAAACTCAAAATGCTAGAGAACACAGCTTCTTGAAAAGAGTGATTTAAAAATAAAAAAAAAAATGCCGACACTCCCATATTACATGATCTTGAACTTATAATATCTTTGATAATGCATCATTATATGGTGCATACCCGTGACTAACACATGATTTCAAAAAATCAAAAGTGATTATGGAATAATTAACAAAACAAAAGAACCAAAACCCATTATAAATTACTTTGTAATTGAAAAAGATTGATAAAGGTTTAAATTATCACGAAGATAACTTCACACAGTCCAATCATATCCAAACGTGAGGACAACGCGCAAGACTGCGTTTGGGCGACGATAAATACAAAGACAAAACATAAATTGGACCGGCTTGCATTGGGACTAACCAGAGAGAATCTCTGTGCACGTAACTAGATTAAGCACTTTTCGAAAAACAGCTTTTGAGCAACAACCAAACAGGCCATTAAACCTTTTCATATTCTGTTCAGCTGTTTCAACACAAAAGCAGAAAAACTTTTTCCTCAGAACTACAAAAGAGTTAAAGAGTAATTACAGAGAGAGCCAGGAAGTTTAAGAAATTACAGTTGGTGACTCCCGTAGTGAATTATTATACTCACACCCACTAATAGTTTCAAAATTATATTTAACGACTAACGATTCGTTAAAATCCCGTGCCAAGGCACGTGTGTTAATTTATTAATAAAGTATTTTTTTATTTAATTAATTTTTTATTTTAAGAAATCAGTGTGCTGTAAAATTTTAAATTCATTTATTTTAATTTAAATGATATTATCGTGCTTCTTTTATATTTATCTTTGATAATTTTATTTTTATACTTAATTATTTTTAAAATTTATTTTAATATAATTTAAAATTAATTTATTTATAAAGATATTGTAGGACTCTTATATATAGATAATAAAAATATAAATAATAATTTAATTTGAATTAGATCTGTAACTAACATATCTATATAAAATCTTTCATTCTTTTGGATAAATATGAAAATAATTAATAAGTTTAGTTACATGACAAAATAAAGTTTATTGAGGCTATCCACGGGTATGCTTAGGTGAATAGCCTCAAGGGTTCTGAATTATTATATATAGATTACAAAAAGTTGAAAACTGATCTTTAAACTCTCGTTTAGAGTTCAACAAATTATTACATATAGTACCATCTTGATTTACTATATTACAAAAAAAATACCCGGTGCAATTTATAATATAACTAGAGACAACTTTAGGTATTAAAAAATAAAACAGTAAATTGAGAATTTCATGTCAAAATTTTGCTGAACTTATCAAAAGTAGGCGAACTTCTAGTTTGGAGGTGTTTTGTATAATTTTGAAACTCCTCATTGCATATAATTGTTATATTTTTTACTAAGAGAGTCACCATTCACCAATTATAATTTCCTAAACTCTCTCTTTGTTTTTTTGTCAGCAATTTCCTAAACTCTGATGGGGTCTATATGTAATTAATCCAAAAAAATATATTCAAGAGGAAAAAGATGAATTTTTCTTTTTGGTTCACAGAAATTTATTACAATTGGATGGGAGGGCAAAATGGGCCCAACTTTCACTTTCAAAACCTCACCATTTTTCAATTTTCAGTCTTTAAAAGCAGCTTCAAAGCCACCCAATATTTTCAAAATTCTCATACAAAAATCACACATTCACTACAACAAAAGCAGAAGCTGATAAAACACAAATAAAACACACCCAGTGTGTGTGCATTCTCTCATTCACTCATTATTACTCCTAGAACAAAGAAATTAATACAAAAAAAGTGGGGAACAGGAAAAAACTTCAAGGCATGGCTAAACTGCTGTTTTCCTCATTTTCTTCTGTTTTTTCTTCTTAAATTTTGTACCTTTTTGAATCCATTTTCTGTCTGTTAGCTATAAGAAGCGTAGCCAAAGTGAAAAGCTAAAGAATAACCAAAGAATATAGCAAAATACAAGTGGGTTAGTGAAGAAAAGAGCTATAACTCTTACAAAGTTAATATCTTGAAGACATTTCAGCATTATGGGCTTGAAGATTGCAATGTGTAATGCAATTTTGCTTGGGATTTTTTTGAGCTCATTGATTTCTTGTGGGAAAGCTTCTGTTTCTTATGACCATAAGGCTATCTCTGTAAATGGGCAGAGAAAGATTCTCATTTCTGGGTCCATTCACTACCCAAGAAGCACACCTGAGGTATTTTTACACTAAGTGTGTGAGTGTTTTTTTTTTCCTTTCTTTTTTTGGTGATTTTCCATCAAATGTTTATTTTATAACTTTTATTGGGATTTTGTAGATGTGGCCAGATCTTATACAGAAGGCAAAAGAAGGTGGTTTGGATGTAATTCAGACTTATGTTTTTTGGAATGGTCATGAACCTGAACCTGGAAAGGTTAGTGTTGTTTTTCTAACTTATTGAATTTTCTTATAAGCCCTTTATATGTATGTTATTTGTATATTTTTCATATATTTTTTATGCGACTGAATTAATTTTTGTAAATTTTCTTGCAGTATTATTTTGAGGGCAGGTATGACTTAGTGAAGTTTGTTAAGCTCGTGCATCAAGCAGGACTTTATGTTAATCTCAGAGTTGGCCCCTATGCTTGTGCAGAATGGAACTTTGGGTAAAATTAACAGTAAAAAAGTTCATTTTTTTTAATATAAATAGCAAAAAGGTTTAATCTTTTTGATACTGAGCATTCTGTTTTTGTTTTAAATTCAGGGGCTTTCCAGTTTGGCTAAAATATGTCCCAGGCATCAGCTTCAGGACAAATAATGGGCCTTTTAAGGTCAGGCAACTCAGCAAAAATATGATGGTTTTGCAATATAAATTCAAATTTCAATATAGTTTTTTAATTTATTAATTTGTTTTTGTTAAATTGTCAAATTTAAAGGCTGCAATGCAAAAGTTCACAACCAAGATTGTGAACATGATGAAAGCTGAGAGATTGTATGAAACTCAAGGTGGCCCAATTATTTTATCCCAGGTAGTCAAAATGCTCTAACTTTTATTTATTTATTTTTTACAATATCAAGAAAAAAATTTAAAGATTCTTTATTTACTTTTTTTGGTTATAGATTGAGAATGAATATGGACCAATGGAAAACGAGCTCGGTGCACCAGGCAAAGCTTACTCACAATGGGCTGCAAAAATGGCTGTTGATCTTGGCACTGGTGTACCATGGATCATGTGCAAGCAAGATGATGCTCCTGATCCAGTTGTAAGTATTCAAATTTTTTAATTTTTTTAAAATTTTAATAAATAGTTATAGACTTGAATCTTGATTTTAATACATTGTGATGGATTAGTATACATCATGCTTCTAATTGTTTTCTGGCAGTTCTATGAGGTTTTATTTCTCTAAAATGAGAATATCTTTACATTCTTTTAATATATTAATTTGTAATTATTAATCTTGGTTGCAGATAAATACCTGCAATGGTTTCTACTGTGATTATTTTTCTCCTAATAAGGCTTATAAACCCAAGATGTGGACTGAGGCTTGGACTGGATGGTAGATACTAGAACTGATTTTTTTTGGCATTTTTTGAGTTTCTTTTATTCATTTAGTGGGAAACTAATATTTCTAACTTTTTTAACAGGTTCACTGAATTTGGTGGTGCAGTTCCCTCTCGACCGGCTGAAGATTTGGCTTTCTCAGTTGCTAAATTTATCCAGAAGGGAGGCTCTTACATTAACTATTATATGGTAACTAAATTGTGTTTTTATTGAATTTGCTTAGCTGAATGTATTTATTCATGGATTTATTTAACTAAATTACTATATCTTTTTTTGGTCAGTATCATGGAGGAACGAACTTTGGAAGAACAGCTGGTGGCCCGTTTATTGCAACTAGTTATGATTATGATGCACCTCTTGATGAATATGGTATGAACAAAGGATTAAACTCATACCTTCATTTTCTTTTACTGCTGCTTTTTTTTTCTTTGAAATTGTGTTTACGTTGAAGTTATTTGATATAAATATGCATGCGGCCATGCAAGAAATTTCCCTAAATATTCAAACATTGATTTTTAATGCATGTAAATTTGAAATTTTTAAGCGGGAGTTGACTAGAATTTGCTTAAATAAAATACTAAACCTTTTACGGACAACGAAAGTCATCGCCATGTCATCAAGACAGCCGCCTTCTGCCCTTCTCTCATTTGAGAAAAAAATAAGAGGGACTACTTATAATATATTTGACTAGATAACACTTTATCACTTATCATCATTTTCCAAAAATATAAGGACAAAAAATAATACAAGTTATTTTGAATTCAGGTTTATTGAGGCAGCCAAAATGGGGTCATTTAAAAGATCTTCACAGAGCAATAAAGCTCTGTGAGCCAGCTCTTGTTTCTGCAGATCCCACTGTTACTTCACTTGGAAACTTTCAAGAGGTTGGATATTAAACTCTGTTTTCTTCAACTGATTAATTTTATCCAAATGATATTAAATCCTAAACTACAGTTTTATTCTTACAATTCAGGCACATGTTTTCAAGTCAAGATCAGGAGCTTGTGCGGCTTTTCTAGCAAACTATAACCAGCATTCATATGCAACGGTCTCGTTTGCTAATAAGCATTATAATTTGCCTCCTTGGTCTATTAGCATACTTCCTGATTGCAAGAACACTGTTTACAATACAGCTAGAGTAAAAAACGACCCCCTTTTCCAAAATTATTTTATTTTTAATGTTTTGGGTCCAGAATGTATTTAATTAATATTAATTTGAATTTTTGTTTGAAGATTGGTGCTCAAAGTGCACAAATGAAGATGACTCCTGTTAGCAGAGGATTTTCTTGGCAATCTTACAATGAAGAAACGGCTACAGCATATGATGATAACTCGTTTACAATGATGGGATTGAGGGAACAAGTAAATACCACAAGAGATAATACTGATTATTTGTGGTATACTACAGAGTATGTGTAAATTTGTAAGCTTTAGTGACGGTATAAAAGGCCAATTACATCTATACCCCTTCCTCGATTGCAATATTGGCAGTTGGTACCCTCAAGTTTGAAAAACTACAAAATATTTGAAATTACACAAACCACCCCTGAGAGTTTGGAAAAATTACACCAAACCATCACTTCCTAATGTGGGGTGGTTTTTGTAATCTAAACATTTCTAGGGAGTGGTTTGTAGATTTTTCTAAATTGCGTACCAACTGTAATATGGAAATCTTCGAAGGGGTGTATATGTAATTAAGTAATCAAACTTTAATGTTGCAAAAATATAATGTTGAACCTAATTTGTACTTTTTGTTTCTTGTGTTTTTCAGTGTGAAGATTGATTCTAGAGAAGGATTTCTAAGAGGAGGAAAATGGCCTGTTCTAAGAGTCTTATCTGCAGGCCATGCATTGCATGTTTTCATCAACGGGCAATTATCAGGTGGGTTGTCAAGTGGTAAAATGTCTAAAATAAAAGTTTTTGTTTAGTTTGCTCAACAACAAATATCACTAAACTCCCTCGGTTCCAAAACAACGAATTTCCGTATATGTCTAAGCAATTTGGAAGTTACTTAATGTAGAATGATAAGATTGTTTGACTAAGTGTAATGATGAATGGAATGAGGAAAAAATGTTAGGCGGAAGTAAGCTGCAAGGGAGGTATCTGTAATTTTTGAACCTATGAGGGGGTATTATGTAATTACATATACTTACTGGGAGATGCTGTAATTATCCTATCTTGATTTTCCTTCATGCAGGAACTGCATATGGAAGTCTAAATGACCCAAAACTAACTTTCAGCCAAGGTGTGAATTTGAAAGCTGGAGTTAACAAAATTTCTTTGCTCAGCATTGCAGTTGGTCTTCCGGTTTGTCTTCTTCCCTTTCTTTACCATAAATCTAAAAGAAAAACAAATGTAAAGAAAATTATAATGATTATGTCTATTATATTCATGATGTTTAATTTAAATATTACCTTTTTTCATTTGCATGAGCTCAGAATGTTGGCCCGCATTTTGAAACATGGAATACTGGTGTTCTTGGTCCAATTACACTCAGTGGCCTCAATGAGGGAAAAAGAGACTTAACATGGCAAAAATGGACTTACAAGGTTAATTTCTGAATTTTCAAAAATAGTTATTTTTGTGTTTTTCTATCAAATCTTGCATGTCAATTTCTTCAAATATATATATGCATATATTAAGAGCAAATTACATCCACTACCACTGAGGTTTGAACTAATTACGGTTTACTCCATCTATTTCAGAAATTACAACTCCGACATTTCACTTATTACAAAAAACTCCCTGAAATATAACGATTGTTGCATTTTTGGCTCATATTGTATAGTTTCGGGAGTCTTTTTATAATGAAGTGAAATGTCAGGGAGTTTTTTGTAATTTCTGAAAATAGAGGGACTAGATTATAATTAACTCAAACCTTAGGAATAGTAGATGTAATTTGCCCTATATTTAAATCCAGGACCTCTCATTTGGCCTGGTTCTGGGACCATATTGAATTACAACCTCATTTAAAAGTTTAAGCTGTTAGGAGACACTAAATATTCCATTATAGTACTTGATATTTTGGTTTACGACAGATTGGTCTAAAGGGAGAATCTCTTAGTCTTCATTCACTTAGTGGAAGTTCTTCGGTTGAATGGCTTGAAGGCACTGATATTGCTCAAAGACAGCCATTGACTTGGTACAAGGTGAGCATATTGTGCTCAATTAGAGATTTTTTGCTACTAAAAAAGAAAAATAAAAAATAAACTAAAATCAATCTTTTTATTTTCTCCTCTTATTTTTTCAGAGTATTTTCAATGCTCCAAATGGAAATGAGCCTTTGGCTTTAGATATGAATACGATGAGTAAAGGTCAAGTTTGGCTAAATGGTCAAAGCATCGGACGGTATTGGAATCAGTACAAAGCATCTGGCAGTTGTGGTGCATGCAACTATGCTGGTTGGTTTAATGAGAAAAAATGTCTTAGCAATTGTGGCAAAGCTTCTCAGAGATGGTAAGTATGATAAAGCTATGTTTCTCCCACATTTTTGTATCTTTTTTAATTAAAGTATTGCCTCACCGAAAATTTTGATCTTTTAAAGATTACCATTAAATATTTAATAACAAAAAATATATATATATATTTGATATTTCTAACATGCCCCGACACATGCACACATTATTTTCCATTTTTTTTTTTTTTTTGTTGTTGTGTGTATGTGGCATGTGTTAAGCCTTGCATGTAGATCTAAAAGCAGGTTAAGCATGCTAAGCTGTTAAAAGAGAAAATACATTAAAATAGTACTTTGCAAACTCTAAAAGAAAGCGCTTCTACGGTTTCTTACCTTTTATCAACACATTTGGAGTGTTGGAAAATCAACTTCTGCTTGTTTCAAGCATAAATAAGGTAGACGTTGGAATCATCCCCAAGCAATTTTTAGCTTCAGCTTCTAGGTTACAGGTTATTTTAATAAATAAGTGGAAGTCCGTTTAGAGTAGTAAAAGTGTTTCTCAACTTTTTATTCCAAACAGTGTTCAATTTACTACTACAACTTTTTACAACTTAAAGCTTTTACTTTAGCTTCTCCAAAAACAAAAAGCTTTTGCAAACACCATTGAGGGTGTTCATGTCAGCTTCTACGTTCTTTTTCCTATGATTTAAAAGTAATTACTTTCTTCTCCAAACACTTTGAACTAACTTTTACCAATACAATTTTGTACTACTTTAGCTCCTCCAAAAGCAGAACTTTTTTGGAACACCCGTACAGTTCAATCTCTCCTACACATTTGAAACCTCTAAACTAACACAAAAACATAATCTTTCAGGTATCACATTCCTCGTTCATGGCTTCGTCCAACGGGAAATCTATTAGTTGTATTTGAAGAATGGGGAGGAAATCCATACGGAATCTCATTGGTGAAACGTGAAGTAGCAAGTGTATGTCAAGATATAAATGAGTGGCAACCAACTTTAGTCAACTGGCAGTTACAAGCATCGGGAAAAGTCAACAAGCCATTAAGGCCAAAAGCTCACCTCTCGTGTGCTGCTGGTCAAAAGATTTCTTCCATCAAATTTGCTAGCTTTGGAACTCCACAAGGGTCTTGTGGTAATTTCCAGGAGGGAAGTTGTCATGCCTTTCATTCATATGACGTTTTTGAAAAGGTATTTAACATATCTTTACTCAAAAGTCACTTCTTCCTGTACAATTCAAATTTTTTGTAACACAATTGTGTTGCATCCACTTTTAGAAAAGTGTTTTCTGCTTTTAGCTTGAATAAGCCTAAGTCAGAAGCTAGAAGCACCTTGGGGATGTTTTTCAGTTTCTAGGTTCTATTTTCTATTATTCAGCACTCGTTAATGCACAATTCTAGTATTTTGTTGCTTTTAGCTTAAACAAAGTCAAGAAATGGGGCTTTTCTTTTACTGCTTCTCCTTAAAATAAGCTAGAAGCTAGGTTCTATTTTCTATTATTCAACACTTGTCAATACACGTTGTATTTTGTTGCTCTTAGCTTTAACAGAGGCAAAAAATTAAGTGTTTCTTTTACTGCTTCTGCTTAAAATAAGCTAGAAGCACCTTCGGGGGTGCTTTTTTCCATTTCTAGGTTCTTTTTTATTATTATCATTTAAAATCGCTTTTGTATTTTATTCTCCAAAGTCCAAAACACTCCAACTTTTTACAAGTTTACCTTCTACTTAAACCTCTTCCATAGCAAAAGTTCTTGCAAACACCCGCACTAGTGTCGTGGTACACTTTATCAGTATTAGTGAGTGTAACAGAAAGCGTACTCCAATTTTCTGCCCTATATTCATGAATGTTCCTAATCTCTAATTTTGACTTCTCTTTCTTAATTTATTTTTGCAGTATTGTATTGGGTGGAATTCTTGCACGGTACCCGTAACTCCCGAGATCTTTGGAGGCGACCCGTGTCCAAATGTTATGAAGAAACTCTCTGTTGAGGTCATATGCAGTTAAATATGGAACACAAACAAACATATGATGTCCTAAAAATTATTCAGTTTGCTCTGATACCATGTTCAAGACGCATATTTTTTCGGGCTTTGTTGGGTGAAGTTGTAAATATAATGCAACACAT
Organism: Verbena officinalis; assembly: GCA_958496215.1. Classification (NCBI taxonomy): domain Eukaryota; kingdom Viridiplantae; phylum Streptophyta; class Magnoliopsida; order Lamiales; family Verbenaceae; genus Verbena; species Verbena officinalis. The sequence goes on from OY292385.1 coordinate 9,874,969, forward strand.
CATCAAAAGCCCAAAAGCTGATTTTTTTTAAAGATCATCGTATGTATATAAGATGAATAAGTTCTTGTCTTCATGGGGTTAGAATGCACGTTGAGATGATGAAAAATGAGTCCATGTGCGTTCGTCCCAGGTTCGCTAGAACAATATTTAAGTATTGTAAGATTTGAAGTTTGTAAATCTTCTTAGGGAGAAAGCAATCATTTTTATTGCTTCACCTTTGTAAGAAAGAATGGTTTAATGTTGTAATAATTATACATCAAGTTGTGTTAATGAAATTCTCTCAATTTCCACTATTGTGTGTTGTGTTAGACTTATTATCAAGGGATAATTACACTCACATATCCTAGTCTAATTATGCTAACACATCGCAAGATTTGAAAAATTACAGAAATATGTCTTGAACTCTAACTGCCATTAGAAAACTCTTAATGAAAAAAAAAAAAAGGGGCTATCATGTGATGTTCCTAGGTTTATTTTTTAATCCATGCAACTACTCAGCAAACGTAATGAAAATTCATTGACAGTGTATATTTCTATAATTTTTCAAACTTCAAGGTATATTTGTGTAATTAAGTCAACCCTTTAGAGTATGTAAGTATAATCATCTCTATTATCAAATGTCACCTCTTTTTCCATATCAATGCTGCCTTTTATCAATTAGTTACACACTCACGCCATACTTGATTTATCTACTCTTGATGTTTCAAAATTACATTTACCTCCCCTCTAAGTTAGACCATTTAATGATCGTCCCCTTACAGTAATGTTTTTGAAGGAAAATTAATATATCATCCAAAAAAAGCAAAAAGAAGGGGAAAGAAATGTGTGTTTTTCTTTTTTTTTTTTTCCATTCTAAACACTGAAGGGCAAATCCTCTTTCAAAAATTGAATATTCAATATGTTTCAATTGTTCTTGATTGAGAATATTTGAGTTATTTTTTCAGTTTTCATTTGGAATTTGTAATTATACAAACATAGAATAGTTCACTAATTTCAGTGTAAATAACCCTGCAACCCACTTTTCTTTCTTTCTTTTTTTTGGCTTAAAAGTTAAGACTATGATCATGTTGTCTTCACAATATGGGTTGTCACTTGTGACTTTCTAATTCGCTATTAGCTCATAATCTACATAACAACGATGAAAATAATAACAATAATTTTATAAATATATTAAAAGAGTGTTTGAGAGGACCCACTAATTTTTTGGTACAAATAGTGTATTATCAAGGACCATCCTACATCACAAATCCATGAAAATTCCACCAATAATCACAAAAATAATGACAAACTCTAAAAAGTATAACAAAAAGTTGCACCATAGAAACAATACTGATATTCAAAACTATATTTTTAGAATATAAGTAGATATATATAAGCCTGAGAACAAGAATCCATTAAGCTACAATGGGATTGCCGCTCAGTAACAAAAGTTTCAACTTTCAACACAAACTAACCTACAATATCTCTTCCCTGTATTATCATATTAATTCTTCCAAATCTGTTCCGACAAACAAACTCAAAACAAGTAACTTACATTCCAAGAAATTTTGCAGGCAGGCAAAATTTCATAAACTTCATAGCTATTATCCTGCAAAAAATTATCCCGACTTACAACTCTTCTACAATCCAATATGATTTTTCGCGTTCGTGTCAATCAATCGATCTTCACAGAAGAATAAATCTTCCTAACGAACCAGAAGCAAGCGTAAAACCCAATTGTGCCAGTCAACACAAAGAAAGCATATGAAGCAATCAGCATATACCCGAAATACAAGATCCCGGAAACGAGCTTAGTAATTTCCAATTTCGTGAAGAAATAGAAAACTGAGTAGAGGAATAAGTATAAAGCGGAGGAACCAGCTGTCAGATAAGCTCTCCACCACCAATTATAGTCTTCACTGCATAACTGGAAATAGCATAGCACGATTGTTATCTCCGCACAAGTGATTATCAAAATCACAAAAACAATGAAGAGGAAACCGAAGATGTAATAGAATTGGTTGAGCCAGATTGAAGTCAAGATGAAGAACAATTCAATGAAAACAGCTCCGAAAGGAAGAATTCCTCCAATCAAGATCGAGAATATTGGCTTCATGTACCAAGCTTGTTCTGGTATTTGTCTCGGGATTTTGTTTGTTTTCACAGGATCTTCAACAACGGGCTTTTTGAAACCTAAATAGCTTCCAACGAACACTAATGGAACTGAGATTCCAAACCATAAACACACGAGAGCAAACATTGTTCCAAACGGGACAGCTCCAGATGATTTTTCTCCCCAAATTAGAGCATTTAGGACAAAAAAGAATGCAAAAAGGATACCAGGAAACATAAAAGCTGTTTTTAGGGTGTTTCTTTTCCATTCTGTGCCTTTGAACATTTTGTAGAGACGAGCTGATGAGTATCCACCGAATAGTCCCATGAAAACCCATAGGAGAACCATGGCTGTCATGAGCCCACCACGATTGGAAGGTGAGAGGAAACCTAGCAGAGCAAATATCATTGTGACAAGTGTCATTGCAAAGATTTGAACTCCTGTTCCGACATAAACACAGAGTAATCCGGAATTTACTGGTGATCTGAAAACATCTCCATGAACAAGCTTCCAGCCTGTTTCTTCTTGTGCTTCATCTTGGGTTTCGAGTTGATTGTAGTTTGCTATGTCTTTATAGAGAGTTCTCATCATTATCATGGCGACCATACCAGAAAGGAAGAGGACAATCATTAAAGAGTTGATGATTGAAAACCAGTGGATTTGATCATCATTCATGAGGAGGTAAGTATCCCATCTTGATGCCCATTTAATATCACTTTCCTGTAAAACATAGATTGCTCTGTAGCTCTTTCAGAAGAAATCGAGCAGGAAAAGGAAAAATTAGGTTAGAAAAGGAGTACCTTGAAAGTGACATCATAAGTAAATACGATCTCTTTGTCTGTATCCACTTCTTGTGGGACGGCACCTCCTTGAATTATGTTTTTGGTGTTCTGGTTGCATGTTGCTACCTTAGGGTTCTTATCATCCCATTCCTTGAACTCGTGATTGATGCTGTTGGAAAGAATTTACGCGAAAACCCAATTAAAGAAAGGAAAAGTTAGTTAACTCCTCTACAAGCCAAAAAGAATATATATATACAATGAAGAATTTCACATACAAGGTTCAGAGTAATTTCTTTATTATCACAGATTAATTTCTACTGATGTTCAACCTAAATTCAGCTAGAGTCACATGCGCGCTATCATAAAGAGGCAAAACCTGATCGGAGAGACTTCAAACCCAACGATTCGAGCAGAATCTGTTTCAGGATCACTGTGATACATAACTGTGAAGCTTAAGTGGTTATGAATGAAATATTTCTCCTCTTTGCTCTGCAAAAGAAGGTACATCATTGAACAACTATTTTAAATGCCTAATAGTCGATCAAAGTACAGGAAGGACTGTCGACTAACCCCAGCAAAATTTCCCTTGAACCCAACACGATAACCATGCTCATAAGTTGTTGATGTACTTCCATCTCGCCTTTGCCTAAGTACAGCCACAGGAAGGTTGTCTAGGATCCTGCATGCCGTTTCAGATGTTAGAGGTCTAGGACGGTCACCAGCATTGTATGTCGTTATTACAGACATATTAATAGAAAAATATGAATAACAGAACAAGAAGAGGTCTGTGAGTAAAAAGACTATAACAATTGAAGGTGATTTGATCTAAATCTTACATGTTGACTCTGTACTCGTCATCAATTTTTTCTTTAAAATCCTTCGCCGCTTGAGCATCAAGTTTAATTTTGCAACCCACGGTGCAGGATTTCTCATCCCTCATATTAAACTAGTATCAATCAAACAAAAAGACCGTATTAGGAAAAATACAACAAGGAAACAAAAGAGAGAAATATCTGAGCCACACAGATTAAATAATTAGTAACGGATGCTCACATTATAAACTGAATTCTCTATACGGTCACCCCGAAGGACTTCTCCCAAGTTTTCAGCAACATTCCTGATTTTCTCTGGCTTGCAGTATTTCAAGTAATAGTAGTCATATGGAAGTTGTGTCTTAGTAGATGACAGCTTGTTAACTTTGACTTGAAGTTCATCCCCCTGTTAAACGTGCACAGAGAAAAAATTAAAAATGAGGACAAAAACATTAAATTTGAACAGGCCAAATATGCTTTTCGCATTGGCATCAGTTTTCCAGCAATTGCATAAAAATTGTGCTCCCGTTATTGCCATCTGTTTGCTAACATACCATAGCTAAACATCACAACCACATCCTTATAATATCTACAATACCATGATCATATAACAAAATATACATTCTCAGAATTATCACTGAAATGTAAACGCAAATCACTTTCAGAATGAAGATTCACAGTAAAGGCATGCAACTCACAGTAAGTCAAATGTTCATAAGGATCATCACCAGAATGAAAATGCCGGGAAATCCACAGTTTCACTTTCACCTAAATTTGGTCTAAGAAAATAATTAAAAATGCACAACACGACGATCCAATTAAACTCGTAATTCCAAAATGAATTAACCGACAAAAAAATAAAACATCAGTCAACTCCCACCGGCAACAGCCAAAAAAGCGTGGATCAAAGAAAATTCAATTAATCACCAACTAAATCAACGCACAAAACTCTAGATCTTCATCGACAACCGAAACGTAAGATAAGTTCCAATTAATGTTAAAAAAAATTGCTCTCCAGAAACCGAATTCACCGCTCATAGATCCACTAATCAAACACGTTACCACACTAAGCTCCGAATTAAAAAATATATATATACACATGAATTCACACAGCGAGAAGAAAACAAAAAAAAAAAAAGAAAAAATCGTACTCTTTGAAAATCGCGAGGAGCAACGCCGGGGAGATAGAAGCAGTGCGCGGATGAGATCACGAGAAGGAAGCAGAGAGCAATGGAGGCGAGCCGATCCGTTATGCGACGACCCATTTTCCCTCGATTGGGATTCTCCACACTGAGTAGAAGAAAGCAGGAGCCTGCTATAAAGACTCTGTTTGATCTGTATTCTGCCGGTGGAGGATTATTTATTTTACACGTTTGACCCTTTAAATCGCACCTGCTCGAAATGCGTTTATAGATACTTTCAATTTTTAGACGTTTCGTGTTTGGTATTTTCTTTTGTAATTTCTTTTGAGTTAGATGAAGACATTTTTTTTTTTGGTAAAAAGTTAGATGAATGCATAATTCAGTGTATTTATTGCCTTGGTGAAGATTTGGGGAAAATCAAGCTCTGATATTAACCATATTTGCGTAATATCTATTACTTTATTTGTAATAGCAATGTGGTGCACACTAATTACACTTTCTCTCCATTTATATCCAATACATACTTGGATGAATGTCATGTCACAAAATATTTAATTTAATGGTGGAGATTTTTTTTTCCTTAACCACAAAACTAACCCAAGTTAATTTTACTCTTTTAATTTTATTTAATGTCCCAGAATCTTTCTTTCTTTTTCTAAATCAGATTTCTCAATTCTCTTATAGATTATTCCAATTATTCTCCTACAAATTCTATTTTTTTTCTTGGGAATAATATTTTTGTGCTAAATACAATTTCACCAAAACTTAACTAATTCACCAAACTTAACTAAAAGGAAAATGAAGATAATAGAAATAAGTAAAATAAATTGATTAATTTTTTTTTATTGAAATCCTTGGCATCATCATTATTGCAATATAAAATAAAAAAATTTTATTTGAGGATTGTGTTATATGCACCAACTACAAATTTGGCTGAACAAAAAGACGGGAGAGATTATAATTGGAATAATTAAACTTTTTTTTAATTTAATATATTTTAAAAGAGTATAATTAACTTGAGTTAGTTTTGTAGTTAAGGGAAAAAGATCTCTACCATAAAATTAAATGTTATGTGGCATGGCATTCATCAAAGTGTATATTGGACATAAATGGAGAGAAAGTGTAATGGAGAGGAGCTCAATCCCACTAAATACATGGGCGGAATTGAAATAAATTAGAAAAGTATCTAACTTTTAAAAGAATTTTAGGCTTTTAATATTTATTATATGTAGAAGTGTAGAACAAAAGGAATTACTGATTTCTTGTTATTGCACAGTCAGAATAATTGGTTAAAACCGAATTTGCAATTAATTCTTATCCACATGAATTCAAATAAAAAGAAACAAATCTTTAAACTTTAAACTAATAATATAATTGAACCTTCATACAACAATCCTTACCGTTCATCTTTAGAGCGTATTACTGTAATAACTGATGTTTGAACTAATTATAATCTAATTTTTATTTTTATTTTGTTCAGAAATTACAACCTAATCGGTCTATTTTCAATAATGTATATTTTATAGCAAAAAATTCCCTAAAATTGGTAGGTTGTTTGCAATTTTAGCTTCATAGAATCATGTTATATAGTATCCGTTGTTTTTTTATGTTTGACAATTCACCCCGAAGGTCTCATTTTATATTAAAGTAAAATATCACGAATTTTTTTAGAATTTCTAAAAATAGAATGACTTAATTGCAATTAAATCAAACCTCATGGATAGTAGATATATTCCGCCCTAATTTTTTGTGTCAATTTCCCTTAATGTGCTCGTCTCGGGACAAATTTCATGTAAATTTTCACAAATGTTACATCTTAATAGCATAACAAACTCTTTGCACCCGAGGAGCATGGAAATGTGAGAGAGAGAGAGAGAGAGATGCAAAGTTTAATACATAAAGCTATTCAACCATGGCCGAGCTTGAGGACAAGCTATTAAGTTCATGTCAAGTCTAAATCAAGAACCAGAGCATGTCAGTAGATGAGATTTGAATTTATCCAGCTCAGACACAACCTCGTCTATCGGCCGGTAAATCAAGTCAATCATTCGCCATATCTGCACAAACGGTCCACCCAATGTTTAGACGAAAAATAAATAAATATAAAAACAGTTAAACGCATCTACATCCCTCCGGAGATTGGCATATTACAATTGATCTCCACAAGTTTGTGAAACTACAAATCAAAGACAAACCGTACCTAGAGATTTTCAGAAATTACACAAACCACCCCTGTAAACCTATAATGTTTCCCAACTCCCAGGGGTAGTTTGTGTAATGTTTTAAAGGTAGGGCTAGCAAACTTTCAAAGAAAAGCATTTTTGTGCTTTCTGCTTTTTTCAGCACTTCGGGAGTGTTTTGAAAACCAACTTATAGGCTAGAAGCAGCTAAGTGGATGTTTTGTTTAGACTGGGTCTCAAACCTCTTTTTCCAAAAGCTCAACTACTTTGTTTGAACTTTTGACTTTTTTTTCCGAACACTACCCACTTTTACTACTCAAATTTTTTTACAACTTTAGCTTCTCCAGAAGCAAAAGTTTTTGTAAAAAGCCGTGGTTTGTAGGTTTTTTCCAAAGTTGTGGGGACCAACTTTAATATCACAATCTCCAGAGGGGTGTAGATGTAAATGACCAAATATTAAAGTATCGTTGAACGAGGGAAAATTTAGACTATAGAATGTCAACTTTCTATTACCTGTAGGGTACCTCCCCCACCAGTCTTTTCTCCATCTTCAGACACACTAACAATTGTCCATGGATCTGCTGCATTCCAGTGAAAGTCAACCACCTTATCCCTGTTCAGAACAAAACATTATCAATATTAAGAAGAAAATAAAACAACTTCATAATATAATCACCAATGCAAAAAAGATGAAAGATTATGATTCACACGCAGTACCTATGCCCTGCATGTCGGAAAAATAAGCCTTCGGGATAATTTGAATTCTCTGTCCCAGAAGAATTCTCCACCTTGCCAATCTGCATAATAAGAAATGGCGTTAAAGCATGACAATTGATCAACAAAATACTTCGCTAGGGTTTGCAAATTCTAAAGAAAGGCACTTTTCTGCTTTTAGCTTTTTTGCAGCACTTCGGTTTTTTAAACACTCCCAACTTCTGCACAATTTAAGCAGAATAAAACTAGAAGCTTGAAGCACCTTAGTCCTTAGGACCCTAATGGCTTCAGCTTCTAGCTTCTAGCTTCTAGGTGTTTTCCGTAAATGAAAGTGAGAGTAGTAAAAGTGCTTCTTAGCTTTTCTTTCCAAAACACTGAACACCTTTTTTTTTGTGCGTTTCGATTTTTTTGCAAACAATCCCTGCTTTACTACCCCACATTTTTACAACTTCAGCTTCTCCAAAAGCATTAGAGTTTGCAAGCCTCCCCTTCATTTTATAATAATTTAGTTAATAGATAAACGAGTATAGCTAGTAAAGTTTCACCTTTCCATGATCCCAGATATTCAAGATACCATCCTCTGCTGCACTACCAAAGACAGATGCCTTAGCAGGAGACCACTGCATTATAATATGTCAATACTCATTGCTACTCAAAACAGATATACAAATTTCTTTTCTTTTTTTGATAAATAAACAGAAATACAAATTAAACCACAAAATTTAATATACTTGGACACATAGGACAGCAGCAGAATGGCCTTCAAATATGTGAACCGGGGATCCAACTCCACCAGAAGTAAGATTCCGGCGATCATACATACGAACGGTATTATCAGCAGATCTGAAAGTGACAAAGGTGCTAATTTAGATGATTTTGTGATGAAATTCAGTATTTTGAACTGGATTAAAATTGAAAATTACCCTGTCAAGATTAGATTCACATCATTGGGATTCCAATCAACGCAATGAAGATCAGCATCGTGAGCCTTTTCAACCTGTGAGAAATAGACAAAAAAAACAAGGCAAATCAGACAATAAGTCTAAACAAGCATTTCGAGGAATCAAAATGATGAACTAAAAGTGATGAGCCAAGTCAGAAAATTAACCTTAACAGCAGGAGAAGAGCCAGTTCTTGCATCCCACAGTATAAGGCAAGAATCATCACCAACACTGCAGAACTCCTGTGCGCTATATCACAAATTAAAAAAAAAAAAATGTAAATATTTCATATTGCAGAATCTTCAAAACTTGTGATGGCAATTCTAAGAAGTGATTTCAAGTCATGTCAAGTTGTAACTAGTTGTTCATACTCCTTGAGTTATATTCAGCATTACAGATAATTTAGTGGCACTACTTTTGGAGAAGCTAAAGTAGAAGCAAAGACTGTAAAATGTTAGGGGAAAAAAGTGAAAAGTACAAAAGAAAAGAAGCAACATGTTTGGAAAAAAAAGCTAAGAAGAATTTTTAGTACTCTCAAGAAACTTCCATTTATTCAAGAAAAATAGCCTAGAAGCTAGAAGTTGAATTCAAAAGCATGTCCTTAGGTGTTTCTAGTTCTAGCTTACTTCTGCTTAAAATAAGCAGAGGCTGGTTTTCCAAACACTCCAAAAGAGCTGAAAAAAAGCAAAAACACCAAGGTACTTGAGTATACAGATAATTTAGTTTCCATCACAGAATCAATTACATGTTCCATTAGACTATACCTTGATGGGTTAAATTGAACATCCTCAACAGTATCCTCGTGACCTTGGAAAATTCCACGAGCTTGAACGGTGGGGCCATCTCCAGGTTTACCATTGAGTGAACCGCTCTTAGATCCTGGAGACTTTTGAGCTCCTTGATCTGCTGCCAAAGATGATATATGATCGTGGATGCTCCACAAAACCACAGATTTGTCCTTGCCTGATAAACGTTCCATTGTTAATAACATCGTGAGATAGGAAACTTTTACATAAATAAATAATGATAATTAAGAAAGGGAGATTGAGACCTCCAGAAAGCACAAAGGGTTCAGTAGGACACATGGCTAGTGCAAATTCAGCATTATCTTCGTGTCCAGTCAGTATCTGCAAGATAGTCGGTTATCTTTAAAGATCACACTTGGAGAATGGCAATGCAGAGAAATAAGTTATCGAAAAACATTACTGAAACTTAGCAGTCATGGCTCAAGGTACAATGGTGGTATTTGCTAACTCTAAAGAAACAGCATTCTTGTGCTAAGTGTTTTTCTTCATCAGAGTGTGATTGGAAAACCAGCTTTTGCTATTTGAAGCAGAAATAAGCTAGAAGGATACAAGGACAAGCTTTTGGCTTCAACTTCTGGCTTTTATGCTATTTTCGTAAATAAATGGAAGCTTCTTGAGCATAGTAAAAGTGCTTCTCAGTATTTCTTTTCAAAACACTCAACCGCTATTATTTTAACTTTTCACCTTTTTTCCAAACACACCCCACTTTTACTACTCCAACTTTTTACAATTTTAACTTTTACTTTAGCTTTCTGCAGAAGCAGTAGAGCTTGCAAACACCCACAATGATAGTTCAAAGTTCATAGTATGGATAAGATCGAGTGGTGAGTCAAAGTAACTCAAACGTCTAAGAACTATAAGAATAAAGTTTCTTGAGACCATACCAGATCAGGACGAGATGGTGTGGCACCTAAAACAGGTTGGCGATTAGATTGAGATTCAACATCCCATATGAGAACCTAAGCTCAATTCAAAGAAGTAAGACATAATCAGTTGTTTGTGGGATTTTAAAAACCATACCAAGACAACACAACATATTTGCATAGAACGTTGACATAAAATGAAGCTATGCATGAAATTAAGAGTTTACATCAGGACTGTCAGTGTGAGTGGCCACAATGTTGCTATTTTGGGGCAGTTCTCTGATTCGATTCACCTGGGAAAGAAAAAAAAAGTTCCTTCAGATGAACAGGCACTCCAGATATTATGATTTCCACATGCAATGCTCGAAATCTTGAAAAGATGGCCAAAATGGGAACTAAAAGTTGGATAAGAGAATAATAAAAGGAAAAACTCATTTATCGAAGATTGGAGGGAAAAATAAGCACATTCCAATTTGATAGGTAAAGGAAATCAAGAGGAATCATGCAGCTGCTTCCTTATGCAGGTCAGCTATGCTAAGCTGCAGTCACCACAATATAGTCATTTCATATATCTCTTTCTTAGATGAAAACTAATTGACTCTTCTGGTGAAACAGGTTGTAAATAAGAACCAGCACCACTACATCAATATGATTTTCAGCAGATTTGAACTCAAATTCAATCATGATCAAGAAAAAATTTACAGACACGGAAGATTAGAAGTTCATCTGCCTGGAATGTTCAAAAAGCAAGCAAGATCCAAACCTTTTCTTTTAGGTTAATCAGGCAATAGTAAAAAACATACCTCTCCAGGATGTATGATGGTCTTGCTCTTCTTCACGAAAGGTGAACGAGATTCTTCATTGAACTGACATATTGATAAGCAAAACAACAACCAAATAAATAAGAATCAGATTGCATGCAATAACTAAGCTAGAACTTTCCGGTGGATTGTCGTACAAATATAGATATACAGTTGCTTGCATTGCATGCACATTAATAACCAGCTATGTTGATAAAGGTAACCTTCCTGACGAAACGTATTGATACATCACCTGTGCTATGTGCTCTGCAGCAGCAACCCTAGCTTTTACAACTTCAACATTTGCTATGACAAGTGTATTTGGAACACTACCATCAGTCTGCGAGAGGAAAATATAAGGAGAAAGTAAACTTAGAGACTATCAAGATTTGATAATTAATGGCACACGACTAGGAAAACAATAAGAGAAATCATTCCTGATGTGATAGATAAAGTTATATGAATATTTACCTGTTCGGAAAGGTATAGACGCTGACGATTCTTGTAAGTTGCTTGTTCCACTTGAGGTCCCCATCTGAAATAGTAAAAGATAAAAATCAACACTGAGAAGGGACAAAAACATTTATTGGAAATCCAAGGCTCAGCATGCCATCATACACCAGAAAATCCTTACATTTCTCCAGTTATTTGGTAGTTCAATGAAGGCATGAAATACCAGAAATGCAAGTACAGTATAACCCAAGTCACGATTGGAAAAGGATAGAATATTAGATAACGGATTGCATGCATGTAGACATAGAGGGATGCAGATGTATCAGAACAACAAGAACGAACTGAAAACCAACGAACAGCAGATAGCCAAATGAGGTTGCCTGAAGAACAAATCATGGAAACTAGAATTAAGAATTCAATCAAATATAACGGTCGTAAGGATGCTAATCACGCTACCTCTGCGATATCTCTCCCTTTTAAAGTAGTGATCTAAATTCATTTTCTCCCCTTGAATTGTATTCTAAATTCTAATTTGTGTATTTAGTTGAAGGTGGCATACATTGCAGCATGGATTTTCAATCATTAAGTTCTACAGATGTCAAATGAGTTTCTGCCAGGTGCAATATTTATAGAAACTCATGAGATACTCAGCCTAGCTGATGAGATACTTGAGCTATGTTTTTGTCGGATAGTTCATTAAATCCAAGAATAAGCAAGCTATTTCCAGTCTTCCTAAATTCATTTTGTCCCCTTGAATCATATTCTAACCTGTGTACTAAGATGAAGGTGGCATAAATTGCATCATTTCGCTGCAAAAGAACTACAACAAGATGCCAAATGTCAAGTCAGGCCAACAGAAACAATGAACGATGTTACAGCCAGGAATTACCATCATATCAACAGGATCAAAACATATCCAGAAAATCACGCATTTCTAAGTCTGAGAAATTACTAGACAATGTCACAAATTTCAGCAACAACGCCAAGGAGGCAAGGAACACCGAAAATCCAGCAAATAAGGTTAACTAACAAACTTACGGTAAAATAAACATAACACCAAAAGGCGAGCTAGAGAAGCAAGTCTACAGCAACAGTCACCATCAAACACGAGCATCTTAAACAAGATCCATGCATTCACAAATCAAAACTCCTTCATACATTACCACAACTTTCAACAAAATCACCAAAAAACTGGAAAACCGCAAAACAATCAAAAACACCGATAAACAGAACCAGTAACACCAGAACCACCAAAAATAGAAAAATAAACAGCTCTAAAACCCTAGAGACCATGAGAAATGGGGAAAGAAAATTACCGGCAAGAGAGTGAAGGCCAAACGAGGTTGTGATTTGCGAGCCAGTCGTATAGAACTGGCACAAGCGATTTCCATTGCGTGTAGCGGTCCTCAACCGAACGCTCCGCTGATTTGTCCTTCATTTTTCCCGACAGCTCGGTGTGGCAGTGTGTGTTGTGTGTGTGGGTTTTGCCGCTTTATTGCTCTGTGTGTGTGTGTGGAGGTTTTGTACTGAGCTGACTCGTGTCCTGACTGAGAGTATCTCGGCAAACGAAAATATAGAAGAAATAAAATAATTTAATTATTTCATTGAAAAAATGAGAAAATAGAAATTGCTCATTTTTTTGTTTGTTGATGAGCTATTTCTTTTATTGGATTAATTACATTTGAATATGGAAATTTACTAAACCACAAGTCTTGATTCTTTTAATTAAATAATTATACTTACACTTCCACAAAAAATTTATAATTACGAAAATGCCCAATTTTAGAATTCTGACAGAATATTCAGTTTAATATTTTACAAAACTCTAGAACGATTGGATGCTTTTTTAGTTATAAAACTAATGCAGAATGTAAATATAATTATTTGACATTACAGTTATAATTTGTAGTTTAGCAAATTTCTATAAGTCATCCCTTTTTTTTATTATTATTTTGAACACCTCTCGTGTTAATCTATACTATTTAAGTTGTTAAAAAACTTAAATAATTGGATGTATAATTATTTTTATTATTTTTTTGTCGGCAAGCACTACACAAAATTTTGTTGATGCCCCCTCCTATTGAGATCTTGTTTGCTATAATTGGCTTCGTGGAAGAATGATGTAGCAATCAAAAATATAAACAAAAGGCTAAAGAAATAAAAATAAATATAAATATTTTTTTACTTCCTAAACAAACTACTATACACTTCTAAAATACAAAATAACATAAAATACTTGTAAGATTTTAACCAGACTGAAGAGTGAAGATACAAAACTGCATCTCCTCATCTTTGCTTTGATCACTCACTCAACCTAGACAAATCAGTTAAATAACCTACTACTTTTTGATTCTAAATCTGAGAATAATGACTAAAATCATAGCTCGAAAAAGGGATTAATTACCTGCCTGCCTGCAAATGATGAGGAAAATTCTTACATTCAACAATCAAAATTAACTCAAAGATTTGGGACATTGAGACTCAGACTGTATTTCCATAAGAATTTTCTGCAGGAATAAACAATTAAACTTGGCAGCAGATCATCTCTGTTAACAAACAGTTTTTACTTTACTCCCGTTCAGACAATTTTCTGTCTTTTCTCCTCCACTGTATGATAACTAAACTACCAAAAGTATTAGAATCTGAAACCTGGTTCAACATCCATTGCCCAAGCAAATTTTGCCAGAAGAGACTTGTTGAAAATCTGCATCAGATAACACAACATCATCACTCAGAATAATATTATGACTTATAAAAGAAATAAAAATATATTCCTCTCAACTTCACACCTTTTCAATAGGAACTTCCTGGCGTTTGCACCATGCAACAGTGATCCTAGGGTCAAGATAATTGATCTTTGAAGTACCCAATGCAACAGTTTTCAAGTCCTCTTTAGTTTCCTTCTCTCTTTCCATCTTTTCAATCTTTGCATTGGTTTGAGCTATTTTTCTTTCTAATCTGCACAATGTTGTCATCATCAGCTAGTTTTCAAGTACACACACGCATTTTCTTTTAGGGGTGTGTGTGAGTGTGTGACTTACGCATCAGGATTCAAATTCCTCTTTTGCTTCCCATCAGCACTCTTCAATGGTGGCTTTCCTTTCTTTGCCCTAGCTAAATCTGTCTGCAGTTCTTCCAAAACACTCTATACCAACAAAATAGATATTTTCTTGTTAAAAAGAAAAAAGGGACACATCTGATATTTCTTGGATAACACTTCTCAGTAATAGTGAATTGATTTAAGTTATTACCTTTAGTTCTTCAATCTTTTCATCCAACCGTAACATCTGGGCACTGTGGGACTTGGAGACAGTACGTTGATGATTACATATAATTGCAACCTATGGAATAATTGCAAAAACATTACCACCAATCGAACAAACTCAGAAAAATATAGAGAGTATTAGACATTTGACAGCCCTTTACCTCCTTGTTTGCTTGGTTATAAACAACAACTTTCTCATTAAGTTCTCCACCTCTCGTCTCCCTGCTCAACTGTTTTAGGAGCCAACAACTTTAGACATAGCAAAGAGAAACACATTATCTCAAGGAAAAGATTCCAAACTTGCATCTCACCATGTCATCCAAGGTAATGGATGCGTTGTATGTACGGAAAACTTTAGCTGTGAGACCAGGCATAAGTTCCTTTAAATGAGCATTTAATTTACTAGTGTCAAGTTTGTCAAATAGATCGTCGCCACCTTTTTTCCCTGAAGATAATACCATTTATATTAAAAAAAAATTGATCGATTAACAAACAGAGCGATGAGTATTGTAAAAGCAGACCATTTACTGACCACTTCGAAACTGTTGAATTGACTTGAAAACAGCAGTTTCAACCTCGACTTCATTTTGATACCTTATGGAATCTTTACCAAGGAAATCAAACTGCAAGGCGAAAGAAATGCATCCATAATCGACTTAAAAAATTTAAAGTCTAGTCTGATTATGCGTGGTCAAAGTATCTGAATTTAATCCAAAAATTCCACTAGCTGAAATCGTTTTTGCTGAGGAGTCATCTACCCAACTCAAGAAACATAAAGAGCGAACTGGTTTTGAAATATTTACAGAAACTGGAAATTCCTCTACCTTCAAGATATTTGGAGGCACTGGTTCGCAATTTTCAACTTTAAGCGTGCAGCAACCAACTGTATCAGCTTCATCATCATCCTATAACATGAAAAAAACTTTTAAGAAGCAGCAATAATATTCCTGAAACTTTAAATGATGCAATTTGAATATCATATAAAAGCTAGGTTTTCAAGGCTGAAAACTGGTGCACCTTATACCTTCTCATTGCCTGCCCTAAGCGCTAGTTTGTCAATAAGATATGTTGCAACAGCTATCTGCTTCTTTGTAGGATCTTTACTTGCAAAATTCTTGGTATAGGTATCTCGGATACCTTGTATATAATCCTTCATTAGAACAAAATAAGATGTTAAAATTTTGTCCTAACTCATATCTTTAATTGCCAATACAAAATGACCATAAGGCTTTTATTGGATGATTCCATCTCAATAATAACCTTTAAGCGCCTAGCCTTCTCGTATTTCTCTTTGTCACTTTGCCCTTTCAAGGAACTGCTAGCTGCCAGGAACACATACTTGAACTCCTTTGGATTGATGGGATCATTCCAATATGCCAACCATGTCACTGTATTATCATGCCTTATTTCTTTCCAGCTGTCGACATTAAGTTAAGAGAGACAACACTAATTCAATATGTTCTTTGAGGAAAAGGAGTTATCCTAAGTTTGAAAAGGAAATTCAAGATATGAAGCAGAACCTTTCACCAGGGATAGGACACTCAGGAATTGGAGCATCCTTGCCAATATTTATCACTATGTCACTAGGACGAATTCGTTTTTTCAGTTTACCCATCTGCATTGACAATCAATAACATTATTCAATCACTAGAAACCTAAATATCCATAGAAAATTCAATTATCATCAATGTTTTATTGGTAAAGGGAAAACATTAATGCACCTTTGGATGTTCACCGCGACCTCGGAACAGTCCAGGTGGTTCAACTCTGAAGTTTCCAACCTGAAAATGGCATCAAGATCAGCTTCTGCACAGAAAATGACCAAATAAAGTAGGAAAACATAGACCAGTGTGAAAATCACACCTTCTCTTTCACACCATCAAGAATGGCCCACATATACTTTTCCTCTTGCTTCATTTTCTCTTCTTTTAAAGCTTTCTTCTCCTGCCAAGAGAAAAATAAAAGAAAATAATGAGAGCATGTAATTTATCAGATTCAATCGCTAGCAAGGAGCTTCAGGTGAGATGCTTAACCACAAAGTTGAGTTTTTTCCCACAAAAACATAAAGCTATTCTCTGAATCTTAAATTTCCATCAAATACTACCAACCCGCTAAAGGTGCATCCTCTTCTATGTTCAACTTCACCAATAAAGCATAGTGAAAAAAAAATAAGGAAAAGTTAAAGACAAAGTTGGTTTTAGTACGTACATCATGCAATCAATACAGCTAAATGCATTCTAATATCGAATTGGTGACTTTGTCTAATAGTAATCATGTTTATCACATATATGGATCACCACTTTTATATAGGTGTAACTCACAGTAGAAGGCACGAAAGGATGGCATCACACGTTTTTCTTAAACGTGATTGCAGGATTAAGAAACTCCCATCACATTTTAACCATATGATCTCTGGCTTCAGTTGAAAATTTTTGGTACTGTTTTTGACTTAATATGTTTACAAACCAGTTTTGATAGGGAACAAGCAACTTGCAAACATAATAACTGGTTCTGATGATAAAGATTGTACCATATTAGGCAAGTTATAAAGCAAGAAGAAGAAAGACGCATGGAATTGGATCATCACTCAATATCTTCAAAAATACATATAAATAGTATCTGAAAGTTATTGGTAGCTCACCTCAGAAGTCATCTGTTTCTTTTTCTCCTTTTCACTCTGATGCCATTCATATATTGGAGTGAAATCACAGTGTTCTAAGCTCTGGATAATGTGATTCTTTCCCAGTATCTTCCGCCAATCTGCCATGAAATTCTCTTTGAACTTAGGTTTATTCATGTATTCAGTTTCAAGCATCACTGCATACATTGTCGCCACCTGCCAAAAGTAGAAGGAAGAATAAGCGTTGTGATTCTCAGTAGCCAGGAACAACTTTAGAAATTAGAATCCCGACTAAATGAATATCAATGAAACTTGCAAGCTCATTTGCACTATATGTTTGAAAAAGAGATTAACCTCTTCCTGTTCTGGGGTTAAGTTGACAGGGTTGCCCTTGTAGAGCATTTTAACTCCATGGGGCTTATATGGAGGTGGAAAAATCACACCATTGTGAACCAAAGTTGTCCACTTCTGCCCTTCTCCTGAGCTTGGAGGAACCTTTGATGACTTGGAATATGTAGAATTATTTTTAGCAAACTTCTGTGGTTTCTTATTTGACTTCTTCAATATTGAAGATACAGGTTTAACCTTGCTGTTAGAAGATGATGGTTTCTTCTCAGAGGGAGCCGGCTTCTTCATTCTCTGTGATATAGGAACATGATCCTCATCATCTTCTTCCTTCATTTCAGCTTTAACAGATGTTTCTTTATTTTTGTTAGATGTAGACCCGTCAGAAAGCTTAGGCTTCTTTGAAATAGATTCACCTGGGGATTTTACGCCATCTCCGGGTCTCTTTTTTAAGTTTGTCAAAGGTTTCCTTTCTGTTGAGGTTGAGCCATTTTGGTCATATTTGGCCATTAAAGGTTTTCTCTCACCGGAACTAGGAGACTTAAACTTAGCTGACAAGGGTTTTTCATCATCTGAATCTTCAGATTTTGGGATCTTAGGCTTTTGAGTGATAATTGAAGTGCTAGACCCTTTGTTGGAATTGTTAGAGTTGACTTTTGACGAGCCAGCAGGTAGCCTAGCACTAAGTGGTTTATCATCTTCAGAATCCTCTGGATCCTCACCTTTAACTTGGTGCTTAACAGAATTGGACTTAGAGGGCACTGAACTAGAAGGTTTTGAAGCCATCCCTGAAGAGTTAATCGTCGATGCCTTGACAGCAGAGTTAGATGATTTTGGGCTAGTAAGAGGGGATTTAAGAGGTGGCGATTTCGAGGAAGGGACCATTTTACCCTTTTGAACAATGGTATTTTGACCATTCTGAGATCTTACATCTGGTGATGGCTTCCCTGATGGTCGATCAGGCTTTGGAGAAAATGATTTCTTAGCTTCCGAGTTTGATTGGTTTTGCCTAGCAGAAGGGTTCCTTCTGAAAACTAGAGGCTCATCATCATCGGTATCCATATCTCCCGTCGAATTTTGTGCATTAAGTGCCTCTGCAGCCATCAATGGCTATTACCTACACCTACATATAATGTTCTTAGCAGTGAGCACCATAAAACATGAATTGTTTTCTTTATTATGTAAATTTCAATGATTCAGAAAGTAGAAATGGAAGTCCATATTATAATAAAGAAACACTGCACTATAACAAGAGTAAAAACTTAATCTTTAAGGTAAAACCCAAAGTAAAATGAACAAGGTAGTTCGTTCTATCCAAAAACCATTTAACTTCTCCCTTTAGATCCAATGCATAAACATTTCCTTGGACTACAAGCAATTAGCTAAGTATGCTTCATACGGATTCATATGATATTGTATTCATTCATCGATCCATATGTGCACAGTTCAGGTCAATTAGACATCAGCCGCCTGGCAGATGAAGTTCAGAGCAGTACTAAGTTACCAGTACCCAAAACCTGAATTCCTTTCTAGCTTAATTCACGGTAAGCTGATGTACAAGCACATTGCATGTCCACATGAATAAATTTGATAAGAAATTCAAGACCTTCATACTTAAAAGAAATTTGAAAAGTGGAAGGGAGAGAATCCGAGCCAGATTCTTCGCCCTACAAAACCCTAACTCTATCCATCACGTTTCATTGTACATCAGCTATCTGGAATATGCTAGAAATCAATTCCAGGGCTGAACTTCCAAAACATAGGTAGTAGATATAAATATAAATCTTCTCTGACACCCTCCTTTAAAAAGTCCCAGCTTTAATTTCATGAGAATACATCCCAATATATATTACTTACCTGGAAAATCTGGAGACGTTATGGTGCTTCCAACGGTAAGGTGGACCCTGAACGGGCGCCGGAAACCGCCAATCAAGTTATGAGCTGGCCGGCGAGATGGGAAACGGCGATGAGATTGCCGGCGAGACGGGGAAGGTGTCGGCTGCCGAATTGAAATTGGGAGAAAAACGCTGAAGGGCCAAAGTTTAGGAAACTGGGAAGCGGAAATATAATGACTATAGATAATTTACAAAAAAAAATATAAAATTTTATTCTTTAAGAAAGAAAAACGTTCGGGTCCGGATCCGATTTGATTCGGGCGGGTAAGCATATTTTCGGACAGCCCAGTGACTCGGTGTGTGTAGTGTGTGTGGACTGTGGAGGTTTGTACTGAGCTGACTCGCGTCCTGACTGAGAGTATCTCGGCAAACGAAAATATAGAAGAAAAAAAATAATTAGAAATAAAATTGAAAAATGGGGAGATAGGAATTGCTAATATGAAGACAACAAAAAAAACCAATAGGATTTGACCCAATAGCCACCATATATTACTCCAAATATGGATTCAACTGTGTGTATTCTATTTATTGAAATTATAAAATACTCAATTTGTTTTTAAAAGTTATATAAATCTCCCTAATATTTTAAATAATTACTAAAAATCTAACGGTTGTTAGGTTTTCAATCATTTTGGTGTTAATTTTGTTATTCTCAAAATACTCTACCTTAATTTCGACTTTTAGACATTTTTTAACTAATGGAATACCTTGTTATAATCTAAAATTTTAAGAATCATATTGTTATTTTACATCAAGGAAAGACATTTTTTAACTAATGGAATACCTTGTTATAATCTAAAATTTTAAGAATCATATTGTTATTTTACATCAAGGAAAGGAATAGCCACTTACAGATGTTAGGAAATAAATGATTTTATATACTCTCCGTTAGATTTTTGTAATATTTTAAAATATAGGGATTTGATGTAAGGTGGAGACGTGGGGTGTTTTGTAATATCAACAAAACTTAGAGTATTGTATATAATTCGGTCTTTTTTTTTTTGTTTGTAGACGAATTTTTTCTTTTATTTATAATTTTGAACACCTCTTGTTTGAAAATAGTATTTTCTAAATAGTAAACAAAATACCAAATTAATATATCATTTTTTAGGGAAAATTAATATATCATCTAATATAAGAAGTATGTTCATCATTGAATGGAAATCAATCTTGTCCACACTTCTATTTCAAGTATGGTTATTGTAATGAGGAGCAACATATTCTTAAAATCGATTGTTAAGAGAGAAGGTTCTTTCTTATAAGAATACATGTCAAGTTATTGAGTGTGCGGGCCTCGCGTCGAACGTATAATACACTTTTAAAAATCGATTATTAAAGAGAATGTTAACTACCATTAAAAATTAGTTCATATCGAGATTCTCAACCAATTTGAAATAAATTACAACAACCTCCTATCTCACTTTTTCTTGATTTCCTTCACGTTATACTAGTTAAAGACATGATTATATATACATTGTTGTATTTTTACATTCAATTAGTTATTTTGTGGTTACTATTGAAGCTTATTGGGTTCAGATGGTGCTCTTCAAATAGCAACTTAGAAAAATATATTTCAAACCCACTAATGTTCCGTGTGGAGCCCATATTTGTTCTTTAGTCCAATTGGGCTTCTTTAATTTTATTATCTTGGATAAATTCCCAAATTTTAAGTTATGTTTGGACCAAATCAGAAAGTAAAGCCATTTTATGTTACAATATTCATCTCCAAAAATAGGATTTTATTTTTTTTTGTAGAAAAAATGTGGAATAGAAGAAATCAAAAAGAAAAAGTTGGCGGTAATTCCTTTTCTGGGTTCAGATAGTAACTCTTGCTGTACTTTATTGTCTGTTTGTCCATATTTTTATATTTTAGGTATCACCATGACTTATCTTTAGATTTTAGCCATGTTCATAATATTATTTTATTTTGCTTGAATGGTTAAATACACGAGGTGGAAATCTCGATAAAAACTTTATCTGGTATCCTTTCTTTTTTTTTTTTTTTTCTTTTATAATAAAAAGTTGGCGAAAAAGCACGAAGGAGAAGTGACGCTTATTTGTTGTCAAAACTCAAATGTGGAATATTTCCAGGACAACTAAAGTCGGAATGATGCTTAAAGCTACTCACGCTATACTTAGCCGCGTGTCCACACTCCACACCTTCTTTTGATTGTTGTCAAAACTCAAAACACACTATATTTCAGTAAAAAAGTTATTTGGCAAAATTACAATTTTAGTCCTATAACTATTACCTATTTGTAATATTAGTCCTAAAAATACACATGCAATACATGTAAGGATATCAAATCGAAATATTCGGCCTAAAAATAATTAGAAGAAGTATTTTGTAAAATACAATATTAGAAGATAAATTGCTAAAATCGTAATAGTATTAGATGAATAAAGTTTTTTTTCTAATTTTTTAAAATATAGTATAGAATCTTTTCAAGAACTCACATTGCAATAAAAAAAACATTTATGTTAGAAATAAATTTTTTCAGCACTTTGGATTCCAAATACTCCTAATTTTTGCTAAATTTAAGCCGAAATAAGCCAAAATATAGAAGCACGTAAATACATATTTTTTGATTATGATTATAGATTTTAGGTATTTTTATTATTAAAATAAAACTTTAATTAGTAATTTTATTAAAATTAGAAGTGATTCTCTATCTTTTTTTCCAAACACTCAACTACTTTTTATCTCTGCTTTTAGCTTCTTTTTCCAAACATTTCCTATTTTTACTATTATATTTTTTTTCAACTTTAACTTGTATTTTAACTTTTCTATAACTAATAGAATTGGCAAACAACCCATACTTGTCAAGAAATCTTTTGGGACCATCTAAGTTAATTAATTACTATTATTCTCAAGTAAATCTACCTAAGTGCTTTCCATTTTTACTTTTTGGGGAAGCATAAACATAAATCTACCTAAATTTTGTATAGGTGTATTCTTTGAGGTGAAATCACATGGATGCTCATTGGATCGTGGGAACACGCACCCCTAAGCGGATGACAAAACTGTGGGGGAAAAGATGGATGGGCGGTGCGGTGGGGCCGTGGCGGTCGGCGCCGGCACTCCGCCACCGTTCTGACTCACATCGCCGCCATCTCATCATGCTTCCCTTTTGGCATAGTATTCTTGTATTTTGATTACCAATTGACCCACCCCTGCCATTGTTCAAGTGTTTGTTTTTTCTTTTTCTTTATTACAATATTAATCTACAATTACACTTTGATGAGGATATCTTTGATTCCAATTTGAAACTTCTGAAAATAACTTCTAATTTGCTCTTTTTTTTGTTATATTATCTATTAATATATTAAAACTCATTAATTAATTATTAATTGTTATGGCATATTTTGTTGGAAAAAAAAAGGGCCAAATATAAAGTTGTGTTCAATCATAGAAGACACAATATTAAGGCAGAGTTTATTAGATGAAATAGGGGCACACCTCTAACAAAATTAAATCATGACCAAGTACATGTTTGACTAAAATTATTGGAAACAGGACATGTACCAACGTGAATGCTATTAATAATGAAGTTATTTTCACCTTTGAATTTTCATTCTATTTGGTTGCAATCCGAATTTATTACAACTTACAAGACAATAATCTAATTTCAACAATTTATTATTCCATTGAGCCTTTTTGTAAATGTGTTTTTATCCAAAACACTTGGGGTTTTCAAATACTCAAAACTCCTATTAAAAATTAAATTTAAGTAAAAATAAATTAAAAACTTGAAACACTTAAGTACATATTTCTAGCTTAAACTTCTATTTTCTACGTTATTTTTGTAAATAAATTAAAATTAGTTGAGAACAGTTGAAGTATTTCTTAATTTTTTTTTCCAAACATTCAATTATTTTTTTATTTTTTGTGTTTTTTACTTTTTTTATTTTTTCACTTACTCTATTCTTGTACTACTCTACTTTTCTTTTAAACTTTTTAGCTTATAAAAAGCAGCAGAGTGTTTGCAAACACTTCCATAGTCTGACATTTTGCTAATAGTTTTATAATTTATACAAACTCATTACACACGTAATTATGACCAAAATTAATTATTAATTTATATTAAATTACATATTAATGGCACATTGTCACACTTCGTCAAATAAAATCTATTCATACTAATAAAGCACATTTAACCTAGTTTTTAGGTGTAGAGAATCATTCATATGATAGGGAGGAAATGATAATGACATAATCATATCAAATAAATAATGCATGGAGATTTTAAAAAATAATGTATATTATGCAATATGATGCGGACACTATTTTAGATATTTATGTGACTATGTCGAACACATATCTAATGACAAATGTTGAAACAAATTCATCATCATATATATATATATATATATCTTGTTATATCCGTATATTAATTTTCGTATTCGTGCATTACAGTAAATAACTTTTTTTCTAAAAGTAAATTAATAATAATATATCATTTGCAGCACACATTTATTGAAAATCCAACATAACACGTAAGAATTTTTGGTCAGTGGAAGATAATATTATTAATAGAAAAATCTTTAATTTAACAATATTAATTCCCCAACAAATTTTAATTGTTGTAATTAGAAAGATGGGAAAAATAGAAAAGTACAATGGGATTCCTCACTCCATATAAAAACTCAAAATTCAGTAAAACCCATGATTTTTTCTTAAGTCTCTTCTTTTTTCCCAAATTAATTAATCCTCGTGGGACAGAAATCTACTTCCTTTTCACAACAGACAGCATATATATACAGATTTTTACAGTATAATATTCGTATGAATTAGCCCCAATTTGAGATCCTCTACTTCAAATCCATCGTCCTCTTCTTCTCCTTCAAGTCTCCGATCTCCCAGCATCCGGAGAACCGCCGCCATCAGTCGAAGTCCCCTGTAGCTCTGTACAAATGGGTAAGTCCCCGATCCAATTGAATTTGAGCCAATGGTTCGGGTTTTGTGTGTTATGAGCCCTCAATTGAGTGATCTGTTCTTATTGATGGCCAATGATTGATTGGGGTTTTGCAATCAATATACGGGCATAAACGTAACTCTTTCTTTTATTATAGGTGTTTTGCTGCTTTTCATTTTCCGTTACCTGGCTTGAAAATTGGGTCAAAATTGTCTGCTGAGTTTTTGCTCTTGGTGTTTTGTTTGTGCCATCTAGTTTGGATTAGTTGAGATTGGCTTTTTATACTAGGGTTTTTGTTGGGGCTAATTATCTGGACGACTGTGGCCGACTTCATGCTTTGCAGTGTGGATTAGAAAATGTTCCATCCGTCATTTGTGTGTTGGTTTTTAAAGTTATCTGGAGCTCATTCAGGATATCCAGTTAGATTCAGATTTCGAATTTGTCGGATTGCCTTCATATAAATACTTGATTTTAAATTGAAGAAATACCAGAAAGAAGTGAAGATGTGGAGTATAATTTGCTCAATCAAGTTTCTGCTTGAAGCAATAGTTATTTTTAACTCCCACTTCTTGTGGAGAAAGTTATTCAGCCCATTCTTAGTTATTTTGTCCAGTTTTTTTAATAATGATTATATTGGTCCAATACACACTATCAACATAGATGAAGAGAAAATTAGGCACTGTCCTTTTCCGTTGACAAGTTCATAGGTGAGATTTCAAAATCTTATTTTTCTTGCTTGGACATTTTTGTCTTAATTTGCTTGATTATTTATCACGTTTCCCTTTTCTTAGATTTTTCTTGTTGACAATATTTGTTATAATTTTTTTCTTAATCTCATCGTGTCCAGCAACTGCTATCTCAATGTAATTACTGATTGATGAACTAGATTATAATTATACTGAAGTGAATGATTCTGCAGAATCTACTTTGGTAGCTAATACAACTGCTATTCTATTTTTCTAGGTGAAAGAGATCATTGTTGTTCGACTCACCTCATAGATGGGGATGGTGCTTTCAATGTCTCCGGCGTTGATACTTTTATGAAGGAAGTTAAACTTGGCGAATGTGGGCTTTCTTATGCTGTAGTGGCTATCATGGGCCCTCAGAGTAGTGGTACAGATTTTGGCTTGCAATGCAGTTCTTCATATTTGTTCAAACTACTTGATATTTACATGCTAGATTTTGACATTGCTCGAACAGGCTTTTCTACTCCTATTTTGGTAGTGTTTCCAAACTCTAAAAAACAGCACTTTTGTGTTTTATTCTTTTTTCCAGCACTCTGGGAGTGTTTGGAACCAGCTTCTGCTTATTTTAAGCAGAAATAAGTTAGAAGCTTGAAGCACCTAAGGACTTGTTTTTTGGCTTCGACTCATAGCTTCTAGGTTAGGTTATCTTCGTAAATAAATGGAAGTTTCTTGTGAGTAGTAAAAGTGCTTCATAGCTTTTCCCCCCAAAAACTCTTGACTACAATTTTTTGTGCTTTTCACTTTTTTCTCCAAACACTACCAATTTGTTTCAACTTATGCTTCAACTTCAGCTTCTCCATAAGTAGTAATGCTTACTTTGTCTATTTATATTTTTGCTTTTTAGCAACTTAAAAGAGCCCTTTTCATGGTGCCATGATTTAATTGTTTGCAATACATTTCATGACTTTGACAGGGAAGAGTACGTTACTGAATCACCTATTCGGCACTAATTTCAGAGAAATGGATGCTTTTAAGGGGAGGCATGCACTTCCTGACTCTACTTTTACCTTTTCATTACTTGTTTGATTATACTGACATCTGAATCTCATTAGGTCTCAAACCACAAAAGGCATATGGTTGGCACACTGTGTTGGTATTGAACCTTGCACTCTTGTAATGGATTTAGAGGGTACTGATGGAAGAGAAAGAGGAGAGGTGAAATAGATTTTTCTACTTATTAGTGCTTTGTGATTTGTCTCGTTTTTTTCCTCCGCATTGGAGGTCTTTGTTGAGCGATTTTATTAAAGTCATTTTGGCTCACCCTGCTAATTCTATATCATTTTGCCTGAACTTTTTACTCCAAATAGCTAATTGGTTCTTAAGATAATACCTTTCTTGTTGTTTGTCTATGTAATTATGGGAGATACTCTTGCTTTTCAGCACCTGAATTATCTATCTTCACTCATTCTTCTCAAAGCCATAGTAAATCTATTCATTCATATCCATAGGCGTTATGCTACTTATAAGAACACTTGTTATCTCTGGACTACCATTTTTCTTTTAATTCAATTCAGTTCTCGTCATTTTGTAGTGGTTTGCTTACTATTTTGCTGCTTTTCAGGATGATACTGCATTTGAAAAGCAGAGTGCTCTTTTTGCCCTTGCGGTTTCTGATATAGTGCTTATAAACATGTAAGATTGTTGTGACTTTACCTGTGATCTGGTTGCCGTTGAAGTTAAATAATTATGTTCATTCTGAGTTGCTTCTTGGAAATAAATTGTTACGTTCAGGTGGTGTCATGATATTGGGCGTGAGCAGGCTGCAAATAAGCCCCTCTTAAAAACTGTATTTCAGGTAATGCATCTGTGCTGGCGTGCTCTGTACATTTATTTGATGTAAATGACTAATAATTTGCTGATTTTATCTTTAACTATGAACAGGTTATGATGAGATTATTTAGTCCTCGCAAGACTACTTTGATGTTTGTTATTCGTGATAAAACAAGGGTATGTTATGCTCTAGCTTATAATTTACTATGGCTAAATGATACCTTTAACAGTTAAGATATTTGGTGTGTTTGGTCCTATGAAATAATTATTAAGTTGCTGGAGAATTTTGTTTCTGTAGACACCTTTGGAAAACTTGGAGCCAGTTTTAAGGGAAGACATCCAGAAGGTACATTATATACAGCATTTTTTACAAAGTATAATTGGGTCTTATTACTGTTGGTTTTTTATGTTCTTCCTCAATTGATTTTTTCTTGCCTCTCATTGCAAGATTTGGGATTCAGTTCCTAAACCACAAGCTCACAAAGAAACCCCATTAAGTGAATTTTTCAATGTAAGTTGTGGACAACTCTATCAATTCTATATTGTGTTTGTAAGTGTTCAAACCTTACAGTAGTTTTCTGCTAAATGATTGAATGCCAGGTGGAAGTTGTGGCTCTTCCTAGTTATGAAGAGAAGGAAGAACAATTTAAAGAGCAGGTTAGTGCTCCTGCTTGAATTCTTCAAATCTGTGCTCATGTTATTTCAAATGCCTATCCTCATGACGGATTGGTTCCATTCGTAAGAAATGTATCTAGTTGAAGGTTCTTTTTGGAAAAAGATGCACTCTTTCATTATCGCATACAATAGACTTAATAGTTTGTTATTGTATTGTATTTTCTTTAAGGTGGCAAGTCTAAGACAAAGGTTTTTCAATTCTATTGCACCTGGTGGACTTGCTGGGGATAGGCGTGGTGTGGTCCCCGCTTCAGGCTTTTCATTCAGTGCACAACAAATATGGCAGGTCATTAAGGAGAACAGAGACCTTGATCTTCCAGCTCACAAGGTTTTGAACTAAATGCCTTTTACTATTCCTTACTGAAATGTTGAGGAAGTTCTGTCATTGAATATTTATGTTTTATTGGTAGGTCATGGTTGCTACTGTGCGGTGTGAAGAGATTGCAAATGAAAAGTTTTCTTCTTTCAGTGAAAATGAGGTACTTATCCCCTGATACAGATTTTTTGAGGTATACTGTCATATTCTGCAATCATTTCTAATTTTTTGTCTGGCTCATACACTTGCAGGAGTGGCGTCAATTGGAAGAGACTGTACAGTCTGAAGCAGTGCGTGGGTTTGGGAAGAAACTCACTTCTCTTCTTGATGTTTGTCTATCAGAGTAAGTGTCAGGTTATCTGCATTTTTCTGTTTGCCTGGTACTTTAATTTTCCCTGTGCTTTAGTAACAGAACTTGGATTTGAGTTTCTGAGACACTTAGGCAGTGTTTGCAAACTCTAAAAAATGCACTTTTATGCCAGGTGCTTTTTTTCAGCACTTTGGGTGTGTTTGGAAAACCAGCTACTGCTTATTTTAAGCAGAAATAAGTTAGAAGCTAGAAGCATCTAGGACCTGCTTAGGTTATTTCCGTAAATAAATGGAAGTTTCTTGAGACTAGTAAAAGTGCTTCTCAGTTTTCTTTTTTTTTTCCCATTCACTAAGCTTCCTTCTCTTTTTAACTTTTCACTTTTTTTTCAACACTCCTGACTTTTACTACTACAACCTTTTACAACTTTAACTTATCCAAAAGCATTAGAGTTTGCAAACATCCAGTTAGTTGTAAGCTTATTCTCTTTCCTATAATAGGTATGATGCAGAGGCCATATACTTTGACGAAGGTGTTAGATCTTCAAAGCGGAAACAGTTGGAAGAGAAACTTTTGCAAGTAATATTTTTTAAGCTTTATTATTAAACTTACAACATGTACATCTTTTTTCCATTACTTTTCTCGTGTTATGCTTATTACAATCTGTTCTCCTTATTTTTTCCTTTTTTGGCTACACTAGCTTGTTCAACCAGCATACCAGTTCATGTTGGGACACATACGTTCCGGAACCTTGGATAGATTCAAGGGGGCATTTGATAATGACTTGAGTGAGGGTAAAGGATTTGCTGCTGCTGCACGTGATGGCACCAAGTATTTTATGTCACAGTTTGATGAAGCAGCTGCAGGTACAGACACACAGACACACTACACACATATATAGTGTAATTCCATCTCTATTATGTGTAAGGTTGTAGGTTTGCAGCAACCTTCTCACTGATGGGGTTGAGAAATTATTTTAACAATAGCTAAATTAGCTTATCCGTAAGGTTCTGTGGTTGATACTATACAATTTGTAGATGTGAACATCGAGCAAGCAAATTGGGACTCTTCTAAAGTAAGAGAGAAGCTTAGACGTGATATAGATGCACATGTTGATGCAGTTTGTGCCACCAAATTGTCTGACCTTACAACCATGTATGAGGTATGAAATATTGCCTATCTAAAGTTCCTATGTGAGTAAGATTACACATAACAGCTTGTTCATCTTCTTAAGCATTTGTAAATAACATCGCTGCAATTTTTTCAAGAAACATTGAAATTTTTAGCTTCTACGATGAGCTATTAGTATAACTGATTAATTCCGAATTTGGCTATACCTTCATCATCTGACCACAAAATCTGACGACCTTTATTGTGTTCTTTTTTTGTATTGAGTAACTTTTATACTGATAATTTTTCTATGCAGAAAAAATTGAATGAAGCATTAGCTGGACCTATCGAGGCTTTGTTAGATGGAGCTAGTGATGATACATGGCCAGCAATAAGAAAACTTCTTCATCGTGAGACTGAGACAGCTATTAGTGGGTTGTCAAGTGCACTTTCTGGTTTTGAAATGGATGATTCAAGTAAGGATAAAATGCTCTCCAAGTTGGAGGATCATGCAAGAGGAATAGTAGAAGCAAAGGCCAAAGAAGAAGCAGGAAGGGTTTTGATTCGTATGAAAGACAAGTAAATGCTCTCTGTCTCTGTCACTCCATCCTCTCTTGATGATTATGTATTTGCACTGTTTTTTATGCTCATGAATATAACTTTGATACTCTCTTCTCCTATTATCAGGTTTTCGACATTATTTAGCCATGATTCGGACTCAATGCCACGTGTCTGGACGGGGAAGGAAGATATTCGAGCAATCACAAAAACTGCTAGATCTGCTGTATGATATGTCTTGGGGCGAATTGCATCTGGCTACCTGGAAGTTTGGTATATTTACAAATCAATCCTCCTAGTTCCAGAATTACCATATAGTCTTGATGTTTCAGTAAATGTGTATATTTTCTGAAAATACCCCCTGACTGAAATCCTAAGTGAGGATACTTTTGGGATATTTACACATTTATTGAAAACTGAAAACCTCAGTGTCTATATGATAATTTCTCAAACTAGGGGGATTGATAATTACACCAAACTCTAGGGTACCCAGATGTAATTCATGCTATACTTACTATATTTATGGTGGGATTAATGATTTTCTTGTTATGGAAAATTAATCTTTTTTTTTTCTTTGGTGGGGCCTAGTCTTTGAAGCTACTTTCAGTGATGGCTGCTGTTCGTTTGGATGACAAGTCTGATTCTATTGAGAACACATTATCCCTTGCTCTTGTTGATCCCAAAGCTGGGAATGCTGCAAATAAGGGTATTACAGGGGATCCTCTTGCCTCAAGCAGTTGGGAGGAGGTAATTAGCTATAGCTTTTAATATTTATTGATGACCAATATTTCTATCTTGGTTAATCTTTTTTCTTTCTTTTCCCGTTTGATATAATAAGGCAGTGTTTGCAAACTCTAATAGAAAGTGCACTTTTGTGCTAAGTGCCTTTTTCAACACTTTGGGAGTGTTTGGAAAACCAGCTTCTGCAATTTTAAGCAGAAATAAGTTAGAAGCATCAGAACACATACTTTTGGTTTCAGCTTCTAGCTTCTAGGTTATTTTTGTAAATAAATAGAAGGTTCTTAAGAGTAGTAAAAGTGGTTCTCAGTTCTTTTTTCCCAAGTCACTCAACTGCTTTTTCTTCCTTTTTTAACTTTACACTTCTTTTCCCAAACACTCCCCACTTTTACTACTAATATTTTACAAACTTCTCCAGAAGCAGGCGAGTTTTGCTAACACCCACTTAAAACTCTTGACAATCAAAAATCAGAAGCAGTTGTCTCACTTGTCTGTGTCATATTGCACTATAAACTCATACCTTTGTGGTTGAATTTTCTTACCAGGTTCCATCATCAAAAACCTTGTTAACACCAGTTCAGTGTAAATCTTTGTGGAGGCAATTTAAAGCCGAGACTGAGTATACTGTTAGTCAAGCCATTGCAGCACAGGTAAAATTACATGCATTAGACTCTTGGTACATTGTAATGTTCATGCTATATGGGTCTATGTTTTTCTCTTAATTATTTACCAATGTGAACTTAATTGCTGTTGCTTCATTGGTGATTGCTGATTTTTCGTTATTTCTCAACTTTCAGGAGGCTAGCAGGCGGAGTAACAACTGGATGCCACCTCCGTGGGCCATGGTTGCTTTAGTTGTTTTGGGTTTTAATGAATTTATGACCCTTTTGAGGTACTTCATTAGTTTTTTGGGTGGATTACATCTGGGCACCGAGTTTGGTGGATTTCGACCTCTCTAGTTTGAGAAATTACAAATAGTCCCCCGAATTTTCAATAAATGTGTAAATACTCCGAAAATACCTTCAATTAGGGTTTTAGCTAGGGGTATTTTCGGAAAAGTTACACATTTATTGAGACGTCAGAGATTATGTGTAATTTCTCAAACTAGAGGGATTGGTTTGTAAATACACCAAACTTCGAGATAGGTCCAATGTAATTCGCTCTAGTTTTTGTGTAATTTGATTTTTGTGTTCTCTTTATGAATTGTTGTATATTCTTTATTTCGTTTTACTTTGTACTTTTATGTGTGAGCATGATGCCTTTCCCTTTCTCAACCATTGTTTAAAATTATGATCATGCTATGATTGCTTTTGACAGAAATCCTTTGTATTTGGGCGTCATTTTCGTCGCTTTTCTGCTTATAAAAGCCCTTTGGGTGCAATTGGATATCTCCGGTGAATTCCGAAATGGAGCTGTAAGTGAACTAATTCTAGTTTTCCTATTTTCCTGTAACAAAACATGTGATTCTCAGGTACTTAACTATTATATCGCCTTTTCTCCTACTGTGACTAAGTGGGTCTTTGGAAACCTTTTCTGTGTCCAGAGAAGTTAAAGTTGTAAAGTTGAAGTAGTAAAAAGTGAGGAGTGTTTGGAGAAAAAAAGTGAAATGTTAAACAAAAAGCACTTGATTGTTTTGGGAGAAAAAGGTTGAGAAGCACTTCTATTAGACTCAACAAAAGTTATATTTATTTACGAAAACATAGAAGCTAAAAGCTGAAGCCAAAAGTTGATCCTTGGGTGCTTCTATCTTCTACTGGCTTGTTTCCGCTTAAAATAAGCAGACGCTGGTTTTCCAAAGTGCTAAAAAAAAAGGAAAAAGAACTTAACTGCTTTTTTTAATAGTTTGCAGACATTCCCTAATTAGAAGTCCCTAAGTCCGAATGATAACCTTAATTTGAGATTAATTAAATATTCCAATCAAGCTCTAATTCTTCCTTTTTGTGTTCTCTCCTGCAGCTACCTGGAATTCTCTCAATCTCCACCAAATTTCTGCCAACGGTCATGAATCTTCTCCGAAAACTAGCTGAAGAAGGCCAAAGGCAAGCCACTGGTGAACCTCAGCAAAACCCTCCAATTCCAGCAAAGACTTTAAGAAGCGGTACAAGTGATTTATCATCAAGTGCTTCTTCTGAAGTAACTTCTTCTGAAAATGGAACAGAATATTCCAGTCCATCAACCCACCAAAAAGCACAGTAAGCTTTTCGACTCTGAATTGTTTGAAGCATAATTGTCTTATCAGAAAAGAAGAAACATACTGGGGTTGTGGTTTGTCATGAAAATTTGCCCCACTAATAGTTTTTTTTTAAAAAAAAATCTTTTTTAATTCTGTGTCTGTGGCGGTAATATTACAAGGGCTTTTGTTTTTGCCTGGTCTTGATTGTGATTGTTCTGCTTTATGTTCATTTTTGTATCATTAGAAGGCTGGAATCTAAGTATGTATTTAATGACACTTGGGAAAGTTTTATGACCCATTTTGTATTTAAAGAGAAATGTAATTTTTTTGATTAATTGTTATGGACATGAGTTAATTTACTTGAAATTCGTTGTGGTTTTGCCAAGTTAAGTTCAGTGATAAGGGTTTTTGCAAATGTTGAATTGCAACTTGCAAGTGTTTGAAATGGCTAGACTGACTTATCCCAAGCCATGAAAAGGTGAGATGCGATTTTTTATTTATTTTTTGCGAATTATAGAAACTTTTACTTACTTTCGCAGTTAGTCTAAAGTTTATTTTCACACACTTTCAATTTTTATTAGTAATTGTGGCATAAAAACACAACTCCTTGAGAACACCGTTTTGAGTTTTGTACTTGTATTAGACTTTGATGGTGTTTGCAAACTACATTGCTTTTGGAGATGTTAAAAGTAGAAATGAAGTTGGAAAAAAAGTGGAATAGTAAATGCATGGAGCGTTTGTCAAAAAAGGCACAAAAAATGTAGTTATTTGTTTCGGAAAACTGAAAAAATAAAGCTAAGAAACATTTTTATTAGTTTCAAGAAATTTAATTTATTAATAAGAATAATCTATAAGCTGAAGCCAAGGACATGTTTTCAGGTGCTTCAAGCTTTTAGGTTATTACAGCTTATATTGTTGAAGTTGGGTGTATTTGAAAACCCAAATTGTTAAAAAATTGATTTTTTTGTTAGGTTTTCAAGTACTTCCTTTCTGCAAAGTTTTTGACCTATTTTGAAACACATTAAAGTTTAGTCCACTACATGTACATGTGCCTAGAAAATGAATTTGCATTGGATGGTAGTGGTACACAGCTAGATTTGGATCAATAATAATTAATAGTAGGTGAATAGACTTACTATTTTTTTTACTTCAATTACATGTCAACTACCTCAGAACCTGTTTCAACAGCAACATTAAACACATTTATACTTTATAAGTTAGAACAACTTAAGACTACCAGCTGTAAAATTCTCAATAAGCTTTTGTGGCCTTCCATTTTTGTTTAAATTTCAAATAAATTATATACATTTAAAGTGTGACTTATTTGAAAAAGGCTTATGTTTGATGCATATTACAATTTGTTAGGTAGCCTTGATTTACTAAAAGAAGAAAGGGTTGGGGAGATAGGAGATTGATTTCAATTTTACTTTTTCTTTTACCTTTTGTATTCTAGCAATTCATATTTTTAATTGAAATCATAATAGATGTTACTTTTTTTTGTGTGGTCTTAAATCACTTGGCATTTGACCGTTTGAATCTAAGAAAGCCTAAAATTTCCTCTATGAATGACAGTAGAGTTCCCACAAATTCATACACAAGGCATTTGATTAAATTTAGTTATCATGAATTTGTACTCTAAATTTCTGATTAAATTAGTATCACATCGAACAAATGAGGGAAGGAATGGAAGAAATTGACCCGCAAAGATTGAAGTCTTTAGACTTAGGAGGCTAAAAATCAATAATCACAAGAAAAACTTTATGAAATATCAAAATGGCTTAAACAAAGTAAATGGGAAATATAAATCAAAGTACAAGTGGAAGCCGTTTTAGTCTTTCAATGCGAATCTCTTAATATTTATTTCCACATCGTAACATGCTTAGCATCTTTCATCCCAAAGTACTTTATTTTCCTCTTCAAAGAAAAACGTACTTTAGTTTCCTTATTTTCTCCATAATGAATGCGACACATTCCTAATTCGTGCATGATATCTCCATTCCATCTTTTTGGGTCCCAAAACTCATAGAAACCAAAATCAATGTACATATTTTATTTGCTTAAAATTTGCTACCAAGCACAGGCACTCCTAAAAAAGCTGTCGTGCAGTATTTGTTGTGTTGTATTCGACATCTATTTAGCAGTAAATATTAAAAGAAATTCGCATGGTCATTCGTGTCTGTATTTACACATCACAGATCCACAACCGGCTATGAGCATGAATTTCAGCAAATAAAGGAAATTTTAACAGGAAAATACAATCATCGAAAATCTTGTTTCGACCAATCCGGAGAGGAAGAAGTATGTAATAATGTAATAATGTGAATAAATGCTGTCATAAAAGATAGTGTTAGATTTTGCTGTAAATGTAACATAAAGTATCATAAATTTTATTTCCAGCTGGACAGTACTTGGCAAGTTATCATGAGCATTTGTTTTGTGTGGATTTACATTTACTGGATTGAATGCGGCAGCTCAGAGTTAGGGTTCATCAGTAATATTCAATGTAGATCAAAGGCTTTCCCTTTTCGTTTTTTTTTGTTTTTAATTTTCTTGTGGTTTGTCATGAAAACATTATTTTTAATTTGCAATTCTTTAAGTAACATACTATAAAATTAAGGTATTTTTTACTTTAATTTTATATATGTTAGGGTAATTAACCCGAAAGATTTAATTTGGAGATAATTATATTAATGTTTCAAAGTTTCAGTATTATTTGTGAATATTTTGCAAATTTTAGAGAACTATCAGTAGGATTTCAAAATTTGGGTAGTTTTTGGGTGTAAACCAAGGAAATAATATTCATAATTAACCTTGATATCTAAGTTGTCAACTAACTTGTTGATTAATGATTTTGTCACAATATTATGTTGTGTTTATATATTAGGTGAGCTTAGATGCTAGTATTAATCGGTTAGCTACTCTACATAATTCATAATAATGTTCAGAAATAATTGTACTTTGATTTACTAAATAATGACAGTGGTCCAAAGTACAAACTCCATAAAATTACATCATTGAGTGGCTGATAAATTGTTCAACCCATTTACTTTTATTAAGCTTCCTAACGTTTTATGTCAGATATATGGAGTAAACTGCCCAAATTAAACTTGCATAAGTGAGACATGTTTAATTTAGTAGATTTTGTGATTGGGATGACCTTAGAGGGTCTATTATGTAATATTTTATAAAGTTGGAGACATTTATTGCGTAATTCAGTCACACAAGATCTACTAAATTATGACACAAATTCTTTCTCTCTAGGGTAGTGATTGAGCAACATACTCCATAAATATGACAAAAAACGTTAGGAACCATAACCAAATCATACGGAAGAGGCAATTCGTATAATAAAATAAAATATAGGGAATCTAGGTATAATTTTCCATAGTATAGAGGTGTAAGTGTAAAATTGGAACTTTAATATATTCCTTCTAGAGGCTTCCATTGAAACAACACAACTACTTCGAATCCTGACTACAGAGTTAGTTAAATATGCAAACATATATGTAGTAAAATTTACATCTAATAGTCATTATCATTAAAAGTTTACAAAAACACCCCTAAAGTTTCATTATCATATCAATTTTTTTTCGTATTCTAGCTATGTTCTCATCACTAGAAATACATAGTCTCTTGCAAGACATTGATCGATCTAGCATAGTCAAAGCCAATTAAAGTCTCTCTTTACCGCGATTCCCACAAATTTATGCCTAATTTTATATGAATAATGAAACTTTAGGGAGATATTTGTAATTTGTGAAATAAGAGGAACTGAATCGTAATCATACTAAAATTGAGCACACAGATAAGCAACTTTCAAAGCTGTTTGATTTAAATGCTTGCTGCAATATATGAGAGTGTCCTTAACACACAGAGAGGTTGAGCAGAAAATGCAGGCAGCTGGTTTTTATTGGTGTGATAATTTTGTACTTATTTGAAGAATTAATTAATTATAAATGAATAAATTACAAGGCAAGAATTATGTGGCACGCATTGATGACCTGTCCAACTGTTGCATTCATTTCCCATCACTAAATGCTATTTTTCCCAGTAAGGATTTCTGTGACATTTAACTGGAAAAAATATAAAAAATGATTATCTATCACACCCATATTTATGTAATTCAAGAATCAACCCACCAGAATTATTGTTATAAGTAGCATCATAACTACACCTGTGATTAATGCACATCATTTTCCACTCTAACTAATTATTTTTTCATCTTACGGTAATATACCATAAGATTTGGAAAATTACAGAAAAATACCATGATAAAAAATTTTCATTACATTTGTTAAGTTATTTGATGGAAATTGATGATGTCATCACTCTTTTTTTTAAATTTTTTTTTCTTATTTTTCCTTTGACAGTTATTGATCAATATTTGATCCTATATCGGACAACTCACTCTTTTTATTAGGATTTTATGACGAGCTGATAATTGTTAGGGTAGGTTTCTGTAATTTTTCAAACCTTAAAGTATGTTTATGTAATTAAGTCAAACATGAGATTAAGTCAGTGAAATTATCCCTATAATTTATTATAATACTTAGTAAGGTCCTCTTTCAACTGATTTTGTCTAATTAATAATCAAATTAAGGATATCTGTCAATTTCATCTCTACATATTTTGTGTATATTATGCATGTATAAATATACTCCTAGTCCTCACATACTCACAGAATAAGGCCAACCAGTGAAAGCCACATCAAAGAAGAGGAGCTGATTTTTCAGCTACTGTGTGTTATCTCTCTCTCTCTCTCTCTCTCTCTCTCAATGGCTTTGGTTGGTGGTGGTGATTCAGCAGCTCTTTACTTGTGTATATTTCTATGCATCACCACTGTGCTCACTTTCTGTCAAGGTTCTCACTAATCTCCCTTCATAATTTTCTGTGCTTTTCCATTGAGATTTTATAATTCTCAAATTATTCTTTATTTATATCTCAAAGAAAGTTTGTTTCTCTTCATATATATGTTTTACTACAAAAAATCCTGTCTTGATTTCAGAAGTTCCATATATAATTTTTCAAAAATACAGACTGTTTTTGCTCACTAGTTATAAAATGTAATTATTTTCTAATCAAGAATGAATTTTCTTAAATTTCCAAATTTCAAAATTTCTCAAATCAAGACTGGACTTTTACAATAAATTTATACATTTTGCTCTTATAAATCATAATTCCACACACAGACACATATATGTATATATAAATTTTGGAATGGTACAATCAACGATGCAGGCATGCAAGATGATCACCGGGGGGAGTACCGTTACCCGTTCATCAAGCCGGCCAGCTCATTCTCAGCTCCGCCATCCTCAGACGCGTGGAGCGGCGGCGAATCGGCCTACGACTACATAATCGTTGGCGGCGGCACGGCGGGATGCCCCCTCGCCGCCACCCTCTCTCAAAACTACACTGTTTTGCTGCTGGAAAGAGGCGGGACCCCGTTCGCCAACGCGAACGTTTCTTTCATGCAAAACTTCCACATCACGTTGGCGGACATATCGGAGACGTCGGCGTCGCAGATGTTCGTCTCCACCGATGGGGTGTTCAATTCGAGGGCTAGGGTTTTGGGCGGAGGTTCAAGCATCAATGCAGGATTTTACACCCGGGCAAGCCCAAGGTACAACCATGCCCCCCGGAACTTCACACTCTCTCTCTCTCTCTCTTAAATGACAAATATTTCTTTTTTAATTTTTTGCATTTATTGCATGATTCCTCAATGTCCCAGATGGTTATGGCTTATGGGTGTCGTTGCAAGCTTAAAAAGTGCTTTTACATTTTTAGCTTACGACTGTTTGCAAACTCCTAGAAAAAGCAGCACCTTTCGATAAAGTAATTTTTCATATTATTTTGGTTTTCAAACACTACAAATTTATGCAAAATTCAACGAAAGGTAGAAATTTGAAACACGGGTATATTTCTGGCTTCTCTTTTTATGTTATTTTTGTAAAAGAAGAAAAATTTATTGAGAGTACTAAAATTGTTTTTCAACTTTTTTTTGTATCCAAATACTCCAGAGTTTTTTTTTTCGGTTTTTCTAGCTTTTCACCTTTTTTAATCCAGACTTCTCTGCTGTTACTACACTATTTATTACTTAATTTTATTAAAAACAAATCAAAATTAGAAGCTTTTATTTTGATTTTAAAAAAATAACATTTTAAATTGATGAATTCGAAATGGAAGAGCCTTATTTGGGTGATTCATGAATTAAATTATTAGACTGAAAATAATAAATAATTTTAAAGTTCTTAACTAAGTTCCTCGTGATTCACCGATGTACGTGTGAGTTGTCCCATAAATCGTCCACATATTAATTATTTCGTAGAATCTCACTTTTCGCCCCCATACTTCTAAAAACTTTAACTTTTCCCGGACATCAAAACAGTTTCTAACTATGCCTTATTACTGAACTCTCATAACTTTTTGCAGTTACATCAAGAGAGTAGGATGGGATGCAGAGCTAGTGAAACAATCATATCCCTGGGTGGAAAAGCAAATAGTTCATCAACCAAAGCTGATGCCATGGCAGAAAGCAGTTAGAGATGGACTTTTAGAAGTTGGAATTTCACCTTTCAATGGTTTCACATATGATCACAAATTTGGAACCAAAGTTGGTGGGACCATTTTCGATCGCTTTGGCCGCCGCCACACTGCCGCCGAGCTTCTTGCTTCTGCTGATCCTCAAAATCTCCGTGTTTTGGTTCATGCCTCAGTTCAGAAAATTGAATTTGATACAACAGGTACAAATTCATATATGCATATAACTTTTTTTATGTTTCATTTCATATACAATGGGGGTGTTTGGAAATATTTCTACTTTTGGAGAAGTTAAAGGTAAAAGTTGCAAAAAGCTGGAATCGTAAAAGTTGGGAGTGTTTGGCGAAAAAATACAAAAAACTTTTGAAAAGCTGAAAGAAACACTTGTTTTTTTCGGTTTAAACTTTTATGTTCATCCAAGAATTTTTTTATACAACAGGTATATATGAGTCAACGATGTTCACAAGTGAGTCAAGAGTTTAACATTGTTGGAATTTACATTTACACCCACTCGAAAGATATAATATACAGTTGGTACCTGCTTAGATGAACACATTGCAAGATCTACCCTCGTGAAGTTTATATATTACAAGAAACATCCCTAACAGTTTAACGAATTACTGTAGCTTCCCGTAGGATATTTCAAAATTTACAGAAATTCAAGGGGCTTCTGTAATAATTTATATGTTAAAGGGTCAGGTAATGTAATATTACATTTAGCTAGATATCAACTGTAATATTACATTTTCCGGATAGGCATAAATGTAAGTTAATTCCTAAGTTTTACTCAGTGGTACTTACACAAAATCCCGATGACAGGGAAAAAGCCAAAGGCCGTCGGAGTTCTATTCAAGGATGAAAATGGAAAAACACACAGAGCACTTCTCTCAAAGAGAGTTGGAAGTGAAATCATCGTCTCTGCCGGTGCAATCGGGAGTCCTCATTTGCTTATGCTTAGTGGGATTGGCCCAAAATCAGAGCTTGAAAAGTTCAACATTTCTACAGTTCTTGATAATGAGTTTGTGGGAAAAGAAATGGCCGATAACCCTCTGAACACGATTTTTGTGCCTACTAACGGACCTGTTGAGCAGTCACTGATACAAACTGTTGGAATTACAAAGTTGGGAGTTTATATTGAAGCTAGCAGTGGTTTCGGCCAGTCTTCGGATAGCATTCGCTGTGATCATGGAATTGCTTCAGCTGAGGTTAGTGGTTCGAGAAATGAACTCTCTCTCCCTCTCTCAATTCTGCATTCATTTCTGTGTAAAATCTCTCCTTTCTCTCTTTACCTTGACTTATCTTGATTCTGCATTGTTATCTTTT
Source organism: Verbena officinalis (assembly GCA_958496215.1). Classification (NCBI taxonomy): domain Eukaryota; kingdom Viridiplantae; phylum Streptophyta; class Magnoliopsida; order Lamiales; family Verbenaceae; genus Verbena; species Verbena officinalis. The sequence goes on from OY292385.1 coordinate 9,915,851, forward strand.
AACAGATAGGCCAACTCTCAACAATCCCACCAAAGCAACGAACCCACAAATCAATCCACAACTACAAAACCACCAAAAAAAACCTCCCACACGAAACCTTCATGGGCGGCTTCATCCTCGAAAAAATCGCCAAACCTCTCTCCAAGGGCCAAATCTCCCTCAAGAACACCAACATCAACGACAATCCTTCAATCACATTCAACTACTTCTCCCATCCCTCTGATCTCGCCCGATGCGTGGATGGCATCCGCATAGTCGAGAAGATTTTACAAACCCAACATTTCAAGAACTTCACGAAGCTCGACAAGGCAACGATGGACAAGGTTTTGAACATGAGTGTTAGAGCAAATGTGAATCTCATTCCTAAGCATACAAACGACACAAAATCATTGGAGCAGTTCTGTAAGGATACTGTGATAACTATTTGGCATTATCATGGCGGATGCCATGTGGGCAAAGTGGTTGACAATGACTATAAGGTGATCGGAGTCGAAGGGATGCGAGTTGTAGATGGCTCGACGTTTTGGGATTCTCCGGGGACCAATCCGCAAGCCACAGTCATGATGATGGGCCGGTAAGACATTGAGGGGGCTAATTACAACTAATATCCCTGATATTTGAGCTAATTACAATTCAGTCCCTATATTTCAGAAATTACGGAACAATCCCTGATTTTTCACTTTATTACAAAAAGCTCCCTGAAATAGGCTGATCATTTTCTGACAAATGCAGGTACTTTAATGAAACTGATTTAATTTGTGAAAATTGGACAAATGCAGGTACATGGGAGTGAAGATATTGAGAGAGAGATTAGGAAAAGCAGCTGGAGTATAAAAAGAGCAGCAATAATAACACTTGCACAAGAGATTCATTAAGTTTGGATTGTTATAGAGGAAAATAGTACTAATTTATTCTTATGATTCTATTGTTGGCTTTCATGCACTTATATGTAGAGAGACTTGCTTCACTCTTGCCTTTTCAGAATTTGTAATTCTAAATCCAAATTATGTACTGAAAGTACTCAATTAATCTGATTACTACTATTTATGATTCTTAATTGCAAGGACAGACTCCTTAAATTTATACAAAATAATAATATTAATAAAATATTTGCCTAAAAAAAATTAAAGATTTCTGACCAAATTATATTACAATTCATAAATCAAGAAGATAGGGTTTATTTTGATGCATTTTCCTCTAATATATTATCAAAAATCAAAGTTCACTATTGGGCATTTTTTGTATAGGCTTGTTCATGGGCCTAGCCCATGGAACTATGTAAGTGAAAAATTCATATGGGCCCACCATTTTGTAGTGGGCCATCATATACCTGTTACCTAGTTGAAGGGGCATCTAAGTCAAAGCTTAAGCATGATTAGTATGTTAATAAGATAATAATACTTACTAATAACATGTAAAATTAAGAAATGATGAAACTCAATTGGCTAATTATGTCAATGTTTGCAGAAATACAAAGCAACCAAGGTTTCAATTAGGTGATGAATGGTGTAAGGTTCCTCTCTGTCTTACTTTATTTGTTAAACCAAATTCATCATATGCCCCATAGTTAACTAGAATGTTTTATAATTACCAAAAAAAAAAAAGAATGTTTTATTTAAAAAAATTATATGATTTAGGGCTAATTATATTTGGGTATAGTAGAGATCTGCATTTATAAATCGATTCCACTATTAAGTAACGTAATTTAGCAGTTTGATACTATGTAAGTTTAACCAAAAATCTTGTGAGGAGAGCTTTATATCTTAGTGGTTCGACCCGACTCGATTTATATATATTTCTTTTAGGAAAACAAAATGAAAATAATATATATATATATATATATACACTAAGAAGACGTACTAAGAGCTAGTTTACTTGCTTATACTTCTATACTAATAGATTAGTTATAAATTTATTTAGTAATTTATAATTTAACTAATCTAATGTTTATTTACATTGCTTATAAATAGATAAAATAACTACTACTTTTCCACTAAATTATTATCCATATTGATAACCTAATTAGTTTAAGGCCCACCTCCTTACGCAAGGCCCTAAGCATATCCAAATAAATATGTTTTATGATTTATTATACAACTTATCTAGCATAATCTAACTAAACTAGCTCTAATTGTAACTAAGCATTGGTTAAGCTGTGATTATCTCTCTCATAACTCTGACTCTTCATATATTCTTCCAAACCTTTTCTTCATTCCGTGCCCCTCTCTCTCTCTTAGTAATCCAATTCATTTTTCTCTCACTACACATGACAGACGACAGAGTGTACCCATCAACTAAGCCAACCGCCAATGGCGGTGCCGCCACCGCTCCCGTCCCCACACCCGCCGCTGCCAACGGCGGCACGAATCAACCATTCCCGGCTACGAAAGCGCAGCTCTACAACGCCGCGCGACCGGCCTACCGCCCGCAGCCTCCGCCGCGGAGACGCCACCGCCGAGGGTGCTGCTGCACCTGCTGCCTCTGGACAACTCTCGCAATACTCGTCATCCTCCTCCTCGCCGCCATCGCCGGCATAGTATTCTACGTTCTATTCCGCCCCCACCGCCCTTCCTTCTCCGTCACATCTCTCCAGCTCTCCAGATTCAACCTCACCGATACGGCCGTGACCTCCGCGTTCAACGTCACTCTTACCGCGCGCAACCGAAACGGAAAAATCACCTACTCCTACGACCAAATCTCGGTCAAACTAATCTCCGGCGACGTCGACGTCGGCGACGGATCTTTCCCCGCGTTCGTTCACGGTAAAAAGAACGTCACCACTCTGAGAACCGTCGTTTCCAGCTCGAACGCCCCGATTCCGGACGGAACCGACATTTCGGCGCTCAAATCGAGCTTCAGGAGCAGGAATTTGCCGCTGAAGATTCAATTCGAGACGAAAATTAGCGCCAAAATCGGGAGAATCAAAACGAAGAAGCTCAAAATTAGGGTTACTTGCGACGGAATTAAGATCTCAATCCCCACCGGTAAAACGGCGTCGGTTGCCACGACTTCCAGAGTGAAGTGTAAGATTGATCCGAGAATCAAGATCATCAGATGGACAGTTTGAGAAAAATTCAAGCACAAGGTGTGATAATAATTTTTCTCTTTTTTTTTTCCATCAAGAAATTATTTCAATTCTTTTTCGCCTTTCTTGATTTGAATTGATTTTTGGTTATTTGGTTGATTTGGGTATATAATATACATATTTCCTGTGTTTCAATATATATTAATTAATTGAAATTGTTAATTTGAAGCTAAATTTTGATTTGGTATGGGAAATTTAGATTCAATATATTATGTCTAAGATTAGTAAAATATTTAGTAATGTAAAATGTTAGCTTAATTGGAGTTGACTTATATATGCATTGACTTAAAACTTAGAAGTGTGTGCCTTTAATTGCACAATTAATCGGCCTGCCAAAATAGTTAGGCATTTAGTTACTTTAATTAACTTAATAATTACAAACTGTCCTTTATGTGCGTAATTTAGTTATTATATTATTTTATAAAATTAATTATAATTACAGTACTCTAAAATTTGGTCTATTTACACAAATACACCTCGAGATTGGAAATATTACAAAAACATATAGGAAAACATTTCCCCATTATATTTCTGGTTTTTTTAACCACTTAATAAACGTAATAATTATTTTTTAATAAGTATGTTTTAGAAAATTTTCTAATCTCATAATGAAATTTTTTGAGATATATATGTGAATATGATTATTTCTATTTTATAATCTTACAAAAAAAGATGATGCAATATAGCATATGCAAGGGACATGTGAAGTGCCTTTATTTTGTCAGAAATCAGCACGTAAAATATATTGATATTTTAAAGAAGAAATTATTAAAAATGATTGATGCCATGTGAAAATATGCTTTGCTTATCCCATTAATTGATACATAAATACAGGTCAAAAAGTGATTTTGAAATTATCATAAAACTTTTGGGGGTGTTTGTAAATTCTAAACAAAAGTATTTTTCAGAAAAGTGTTTGTTTCTATATTTTGAACAAACAATTACATGGATCCCCTAAACTATGGCCGTTTTTCAAACTCATCCCCAAGATTTGACATAATTACAGATACACCATGCTGACTCTCATTCAACGTTAAGTATAAAATTACATTTATATCCCTGACAGAAGTTTTATTAAAATAATTTGAAAATTGACTAATTATGTATTGACTAAGTTGCCCTTTTAGTTATAGGGGCCTAAATGTAATATAATTGGGTGTTTGAAAAAAAAAAGATGAAAGCCCGAAAATACCCTTCCTTTTCAGCACTAAAACACTCGCTTCCTTATATTGTTATATTAAAATATTGTTATTAAAATGTACAAATTATCATTTTAGGAGAATTGTGAAATAAGGATCAAAACGTGAGAAGATAATTATTAAGTGGACCTTTTAGTAATTTGAAAAGATAGAAAAGGCGTGAAAATCAAGGTCTAGGGTTTAAGGAATAAGTAAAAAAGCCAATTTGATTAATTTTATACTTGGATTTTTTCTTGGAAAAAAAACTCAACTTAAGATACTTTTTCATTTTGCACACTATATATTAGGCTAATATTACAATTAACCCCAAAGGGTATTATAGTCAATCAACCAAAAATGCAAACATTCCAAGACGTTTTTTTTTTCAAAAACATCCCTATATTTCACCTAAATATTACATCTAGATCCATAAGGTTACTATTGTCATTCCAACAATAATGCCCTACTTTGAATTTCCAAACACAACTTATACTAAATTTGAGCAGAATAATGGTACAGGACGGGTATTTTAGGTTTTTTTATACGTACGAGTATTTTTTATAATTTTACTGAAAAATACGTTCAGAAAATCGGCAAAAAAAAATGGAGTTTGATATAACACGTACTTTAATATATACGAGTATAATACGTTTATTAAGACAGAAAACGGGATGAAAAAAACGTGAATACTCCCATGCATTTTTATTTAAATTTTATGTAAGTTGTACATATAATATACCTACCTTCACTTTAAATATTATAAAAACTTATTTTAAATATATTATTAAATATATAATTTAGAGATAAATATTTAAATAATGTTTAATATTCTATAAGTTAATCCAATAATTATTTGAATAATATTTTATTAATGTAAGTAAATACTTTTGATGTATTTTATTTTTAAAATAATTTTGACATATTTAAAATTTTAAATAAATATTTTTTTATATAAAAATTGAGTTTTATTCGTCAAGTATTATACGGGATATATATAATACGTGTACTAAACGTATGACATCAAAAGTCCGAATATTATTCATTAAGTTCAAAATGTGTACGGAAAACGGAAGTATTTTTTAATTATTCGTACGTACGTGTATTATACGGGTATAATACACGTTTTTACTAACAAAGATAAAATCTTGGCGAGTTCATTAAATAAAAAATACCCTACATATTTTTATGAGCTCGGTAATGTATTCACTATTCATGTAATATGTAAAATTTTCAACATAAATTATGTAATTGATTTCGGAAAAAGAAGTTAAATCACGGTATACCCGTAATAATATTATTCTATATATGGTATAGTTTGCAAAAAACAAAATCGCATAAAATTGGATGTTCTTGTAATATTTTCATTTAAGGAATGTATACCAATTACAATATTACATATTTTCTGTGGTTTTATATATAATAATTAATCATTACCAAAAAAAATATATATATAATAATTAATCCTATTTTTGAAAATAATAGGTTAGATCAAGAAAGCTGTCTCAAGTGATGGTTTTCATATGTATCATTACAGATATCCAACCTCATCCATTTCCAACACTTTTTTAACAATGCAAGTACAAGCCCAGAAAATCATTAAATTTGTCATGTAAAGTTCCAAGAGCGTGTGTACTAATTTTTCTCATTTTCTGAGGTTTGAGCCCATAAAAATGGCGGCCCAGGAAAACTAGTTCTTCTCTGGCAATGAGATATTTTTCTACGCTGCTGCTGTAATATGTATAGGAATTACAAAAAATCATGAACGTTGCAATATGGATTCGTGTTTACTTTTTCATAATGTTAAGAGCTTCGCTGCAAACCTTCTTCTTGAGTTGTGAGGCTTTCCATCTCTTCCAAAATGGAATCAGCTTCTGCTTTCACCTTCTCCAACTCTTCATAGTATTTCTTCTGCAAATATTCTTCACGAGTTGTATCGCTGTCTTTTATCGTCATCAGCTCTTCCACAATGGAAAACTGAAAAAGAAAACTAAGAAAGACTAAAAACTTGATTTTGATTTTGAACTAAATTCCCCCTCTTGAATAAATAACAAAGGAGAACAGGACAATTCTTGAACCCTGTCACAAGGCATATTTTGGAGGAATCATATCCTGCAGGGGAACATCAAATAGGGTCAAAACCAACCATATATTTTTTTAAAATCTGGGCATCTACCGTGGACTATAGTAACTATTCTCTCTGTAATTTCTCCATACCGAAACTAGGATTCGAACCCCTTGACATATGATTAAGGATGAATAAATCTCTTCCACTCAACTACACCCTTTAGGTTCAAAACCACCCATGATATTTAGCAATAGATAGTAACAAATTCATGCTTTATCAAATATCACAATATGTTAGTAACAATGGTTAAAAAGAAAAGTATTTCAAGGTATCAGAAAGGTAATCTCAAGCAGAGCAACGCTAAATTCAAATTACAACAGTTACAAATACAACGTAGCTTTCAAAAATGAAGATCAACCTCTGACATGTAAGATTGAGAGTTGCAGCATCATTCTTGAAATAATCTTTCTCAGTACTTCTGAGTTTCTCTTCAATTTCTTCTTGGAGAACACTGTCAGCCATAAATCTGAAAAAAGGAGGTGGATTTAAACATTTAATCCATGAAGATAAACATGAAATCTGCCTTATAATAGCTGGCATTTAATTAACTAAAGCTATTAGTGCAAAATAAAGCACACATTCCTATGATGATACACTACACACCTATCAAAATCTCATCATGCAGTGTTGTGTCATGTTGGAAATTTATAATCTAATGCTAAATATTGACAAAAGTGGGTGTCTTTGAGTTATTGTGGTATCGTGTCCGTATTGTTGTGTCGGTCCGACACATGTATACACATTCTATCAAATTTAAAACATCAAAAGCATAAGAGGGTACATTAAACGAAGATCGTTTCAAGATAGAAGATTCATTGCTACAATTACTTCCACCTACAAATAATCACACAAGCTGCTCTGTCACATTATGATAAACAGCATTTCAACGTGTATGCATAATTTGCTATAAAGCAGTTTGAAAAATATGATTAGTCCCTAAATCAATGCATGTGTTTCATGAGAGAGAATGATATTTAAAACATAAGTCGGCGGGTTTCGGTTACTTATCTCGAGCTTCAGCTTTCATCTTCCTCTTCTGAGTTTGGCTCATCTTCCTTTGATGAAAACCACCAGGACTTCCGCCTTGCAGGATGTCATAAAGTTTCAAATTGTAAGTGTAGCAGACAAACACAAGAACAAATCTCATTATGTTCTATTTTGACACATATAAAATTAAATATAACTAATAATTAACTAAATCCAAGATAAGATTATTTAAGATAATGTGAATATTTTTCACTTTTATCCTGATAAACCTGAACTTCTTCAAAGATAAATATGTTATGAAAATTTGAATTCAAATTTATTTTATTATTTTTAATTTTAATACCAAATACAAATTCTTTTATAATTTCATTCATGGCAAATTGAATTACAATTTATATTAAAAAAGAATATTGTAATTATTTCATATTTTGTAGTACCACTCTATTATGGGGAACAAGAATTAACTAATTAAATATTTGGTAATTGATTAATAATTAATGAATTGGTTATAATTTGATTTTATCAATTTATATTCTTTAAATGAAAAGAAAAATGATTTTGATCATTTCTGTTATTAAAATTGTATCTCGTTGCACGGGTTATTAGTAGTAAGTATATAGTACAACAGCCCATAATGATCATCTTACACAAACTATTACTGAGCAGGTGGCATAAAAACCAGTGAAATCTTTTATAATTAGTTTCCACATATAATGCGAGTGAAAAATACTAAACAAGACTACTCAAGTGATGTTGGTTAGAAGAAATGTTTGTCTCTCATTTATGCAGATATCTATTTGCAAATAATTAATTTTGTACGTAAAACATTAAGAGTTTCAAAGATTGGCACATTTGTGGAGAGAGATTAAATGAACGGCTAATAACGGCTTTAACTTCATTAAGTGAAGCTATTGCTGTATAGCACTAACGATTTCAAAGAAGCAAAACGGCAAAACTAATTAAATTTGGAAGCAAGACATATCATATACACAGAAAAAGTGCAATCACCTGGGAATAACACGAACTCGAAGGCCATAGTTTCCTAGGGCCCTTTGTTCTTGTTGAATTTTCAATGCTGATGATTCCAAAGATGAATTGCATTCTATAACCTCAATAACTTGAAGAGTTGGAATATCACCGATTCCAGAAGGGATCTCCTTTAGTTTATAATAACAACCCGTGATACGAAGTTGTTCTAGACAAGGGAATTGGATATATTCTGCTCGCCATATAACCTATCCATTAACAGTGATTTCAGTTTGAGGAATTCCCCTTCTATGGGTTTCCACTCTTCTCCCACAAATGCATCCCATCTTAGCTAGCTCGAGTACTTGTAGATTGGGCAACGAACCCACAACACTCACGTCTTTCCAATGAAGTTCACAACACATTAGAGTTAACTTTGTACAAAGATGACGGAAATGCAAAGTTCTCAGGCAAGGGTGTTCCAGGTTTAGACAAATCAAAACAGATCTTTAGTTTCTCAAGTTGGTGTAGATGGACGAGATTGTTGAGGCCTACCTCCTCCCAACTTGCATAGGCCTTATATCCTGAACACTGGTGTAGTAAACTGTCAATTTCTTAAGATTTGGAATCATTTTAATGGTATGGCTGGTGAATATAAAATCATGTAAGCCCTGGAGTGTTTGTAGCCTCCCTAGGAGAGGAACTCCATCAATAATATTAATTTCACCGTAAGGAATTGGGGGAATTCTTGCTCCGTATCTTGATATCATAATCAGATGCCTTAGTTGTGGCATCTTCCAAATCTCACATGGTAATGATATCGAAATTCCATCGACAATTAATGTCTGAAGATTCCAAAGCTTGCATATAGATGGAGAAATGTGGATGTCGAACACTGCATTAAGTGTGAGGTACCTTAGATGTAATCATGGTTCGCTGTCGCGGTCGTGGGGTGCGGAATGGAGGCCACCGTTCCGTTTCATTGCAACGTCGCGGAACGGTCGCGGCAAAATGGCGACAAAATCAGAAAACGTTTAATTTTATTTTTTTAAAATACCAAAACTTATATATTTATCAATTAATAGTTATGTGGTTAATATTTAGTATAAATTTAATAAATTTAAACTTATATAATTGATTTCACAAAGTTTTGTCACGATACTAACGATAAATGTAGTTTACAAATAATATCCTATGATTTTTAAAACAGACTCACTACGCTCTATTTAGAATTACTTGTAATTTAACAATAATTTATTGTGCAATAATTCTTCTCTTTTTTTTTTCCTTCTAAATATTTTTGTTTTATATATAATTGTATAAAAGAAAACACGTCAGCGCACCTAGCTTCGAGGAATAAATTTGGATATGCTCTTTCCCACCTCTCTATCCCGCCCATTTCTCCTTCATTTTCCACGACCACACACATTGCAAACTCTCCCACATTCATTTGCTAAGAAAAACAAAAAAAAAGAAGGAAAAAAGAACGAAAATTTTGAATTTTTCGCCGTTTTTCTCGGCCGATTTCTTGCCAGAACACCCGCTATGGGTACATAGCCGTTCCACCCCGGACCAGTGGACCAGTGCACGCCATTCCTGTTCTGCGACGGCGAACCATGGATGTAACAGTTCGAAAATTTCATTAGCTAAAATTTCATCAATGGAAAAAGGTGAATCATAGCAGTCGGCTGACAAATCTGATGCATCCAATATTCTCAAGAGTTTACAGTTAGCTGTAGCTGATAAAAAATACTGATCCACGGAAAAAGAAATAGCTGTACGAATAGTTGAGTAATGTTTTATTGTATATTTGAGAAATAAGGAATTTTCACTTGCAAAAACACGATGTACATTCCCTATGAATTCGTGGTCGACATCATCTTCTTGTCGGTAATGGAGAAAATTTTCATAATGAGCTCTTTGTGAACACAAGTCTCTCACAAGATCATGAACGCCGCATTATGTGAATTTTTCATGAAAATTCTTTTTAGTGAAGAAAACAAGATTTCTTTGGGCAAGATCTTTGAGATACTCTTCACCTACTTCTTCTAAGCTTTTAGATTCAATTGGTCTCCAAAAAACCCTCTGCAACCCATAATCTTATGAGATGGGAGATACGAATATTATGATCTTTTGGAAAACCTCCCAAATATAAAAAATATAGTTTGAGATGATGAGGCAAGTGATTATAACTCAAAGATAGTATATTTGACAAGTGTTTTTCATTTTGATCAATAGCAACTGAACTTACATGTCTTGCTATCTATTCCCAATCATGTTGTACCTTGTTGACATTTGAGAGAACTCCTGCAATCACCACCATTCCAAGTGGATGTCCTCTACAATTTTTAGCAATCAGCTTCCCAATGGCTTCCAGTTCTTCAGGCCAATGTTCTTGTGCAAACACCTTGTGCTTAAGTATGGTCCAACTTTGCTCCTCATTCAATTGCATTTCATAAAGAAAGATCGAATTTCTACTTCCATACAGAGCTACATCAGACAATCTTGTAGTTATAATTATACGGCTTTCGTTCGAGTTATATGGAAATATCCTTATAATATCATTCAAAACTCTTATATCCCATATATCATCCATTACAATGAGATACCTCCTTCCAAATAAATGTTTGTATATATCTTCTCCAAATCCCACCTTCACGGTTATATTCAAGAAATTTGCAATATCTAGAAGAATTTTTGGCAGATAATAATCTTGAGATATAGTGACCCAAACACGGAGATGAAAATGGTAATCTATAACTTTATGACAAAAACTGTTTCTAGCCAAAGTGGTTTTACCCACGTCGCCCATTCCGACAATTGAAACGACCTTACGTTCTATTGATTTCCCAAGAAGCAGGTCTATTATTGCATTAAGCTGCTCCTTAAATCCTACCGTGGTACTTGTACCACTCTGTGCTTCTACTTTTGGTGCTCCTCCAAACCTATCTGCAGAAATGTAAGAGCTTCGTTGCAAACCTTCTTCTTGAGTCGTGAGGTTTTCCATCTTGATCCTCACCATCTCTTCCACAACGAAATCAACTTCTGCGTTCACCTTCTCCAACTCTTCATAATATTTCTTCAGCATAATTTTTTCTTCACGAGTTGTGTGGATATCTTTGATCGTCATGAGCTCTTCCACGATGGAATCAACATTTGTTTTCACCTTCTTCATGTCTTCAATTTGTTCAGAAAACAGATCTGAAACATGAGATTCAATGATATCGTGCGCAGCACAAGCTGCATCTCTGATTCGACTTTCTAGAAGATCAGCAGCTGATTCGTCTTTTTGGTCTTTTTGGTGAATAATCATCCAATAATTCTTGCTAGAGGTTGAACTTTTCAGGGAGAGATAGATGAAGTTGCTGGTTGTCAAGAACAATATAGTCTGAATATGGATGATCATGATGGATGATGTCCTTGAGCAATTGAAGGTACGTGGGTTGAACAAGAAATTAAATACGGCAAAATCCCAAACTATTCACTCGATGTAAACATCTGTATCACAAGATACAAGTTTGTCCCTCGCCCAAATTTGATGAGGATGGGATTGAAATATGGAAGGGGCAAACGAAAGAGGTGCAAGAGAAGAGTAACAAGTTCACTTATTTATAAATTTTAGTGAATCAAAGTAGTATAAATCATTTTATTAGTAATTCAATTTCAAAGTTAATACACATTGAACAAATAATCTTTGATATTTAACATGCACGTAAGACTGATAAATCTATATATATTATAAAAGTATGAGTTGGCTTTTGAATTTCTTGAAACTTATTAATTGCCCAAAATAACCTTTCTTAGATTTTTAAATAATCTTTAGTAAAAGGGTAAATATATAATTTTAGTAAATTAATTTAATATCACATCAAATTCTATCATAATTCAAATCAAATTCTAATTCTACTTAAAATAACCATATATTCATATAAACTATACAAACAACTTTCACCTTAGAATTAGAACTCTATCAATATATATTTTATTTACTTAAATCTGTTAGACTCATTTTACCGATATTAACTTCCCACGGCAACCTTGTTCTTATGCACCATTACCTTTGTTTCATGGTGCAAGTAGAGTTTCAAATCTCCACAAATTCTAAATTTCTTTTTCTATTTTTAGTTGCTGAAAAAATAAGATGTAAATTTTACAAGCATATATATTGTAGTAAGAACCAACCATTGTTAGAAAGTTCCAATCATGCAAATCACTTAAAAGACTTGGATTTTCGAATCCCGTCTGCATATTTTTTCTTTAAGTTTTTTAAAAATAAATTATAAAAAAATACCTTAAAACCTTGAAATTATGAAATACATTTTGAGATTTGATAAGTCACAACAGAAAACACACTCAAACAAACGAAAAATTGTAATGATGATTCCAAACCTATCTATTGTAATGGTTTTATGGTAAAATTTAATATTTTATTACAATGTATGGCATCGACCTTTTCCTGTTTTGCACTAAAAAATATGTTAAGAGAATATAATTAGAATTATAATTTTTGAAGATCTGAGGTAGACAGCCTTAAAAGCAAAGTTTATAAAGCTAACTAGACAAATAAATCTAGAATTCAAAGAGAGAAGTAATAACAGGGGAAGATTTAATACCAATTATGATAGAGATTGAAAAATATTATTTAATAATTTAATTATTATCAATGAATGTAAGGACAATAATTCTAAATATAAATTAACCTTGCAAAAAAATAAAGTAAGAAGTAAATTGTGCAATTAAATTGAAAGAATATATAGAAGAAAAAATTGAAAAGAATAATGATATAGAAGAGATAATACAATGAAAAAAAAAAGATAGAATATATTTAAAAATAATATTTTTTTTTGTGGTCAAATATCACAAGTTAGACTAATATATATTATAGGTTTCTATTGAACTAATTAAAACTATATATATGTTTATTCGAGTTCTACTTATTAATATTAATGTATATGTTAATCTAATATTTTGTCTATATGTGATATATATGTGTACTTCTTTAATAAATTATAAAATAAATGATAAATCAAATTAAATTATATCTTTTAATTATTTATTATATTTGACCGATTCAATATATTATTTAACAATAATAAATTGAAATTACTTATATATATTTGACATTATTTAATAGTTATAAATTGAAATAACAAGCCAAATTATATTTAATAAATATTCCTTTGGTTTACAGAAATTAATAAAAATTATTTAGATAAAAATATAATGATTACGTGCAAAGCACGTTATTTTTACTAGTTATTTTTAAAAATACGAGTAAAGTACAAATATGAAAACGATCTACTCTATTTAGTGCAAAATCATAATCTATATATAATAAGTAAATAATTATGATATATTTCAATTTAAATCAAAAGTAAATAATATACAACATAGGTTTGGTTTACTAAGTTCTATTAGGCCTGTTAAGCGGCCTAAATAACGTACCGGTCTTATTTACTATGATATGGATCTTACCTGCATTAAACCCGATTTTACTAGGCCTAAAATGTTCCATCCAGTAGATAAATAAAAACAGTTATATGGCCTTTTTAAGTTATACGTCGCACTGTTCATCTTATTTCTCTTCAATCTGCCCCCGCAGTTTTATTCTATTTACACCATATGCCACTGAAAGCTGAAATTTTCCCCTGTAAATCCTGTAACCGATTTTGCGCCCAATTTTTTCGCTCTTCCAAATTTTTCCACCATTAGCTTCCAATTTTCTATGGAGTCGCCAAATACAACATATATAGGTTTTAATTTATTTTCTGCAGTTCATTTTTCCTCCGAGAACAGGCGAAGGTGAATAACTCTCAGGCTTAACCCTAATTTAATATGAAAGATTTGTTCAGCCGAACACTGTTCTTGAAAATTTCTGCAAGCTAATTATTAATGTGTTTTTCGATATTAATTTCGTAGGTTGTTGGTGATATTTATTATCCGGAGTTGGGTTTTCTTCAGATTTCATCCCATTTAGGAGTCATCGCATAACAGGTACAATCCCAAACTATTTCTTAATTTTGTTTGACTAAGTAAGTTTACGGTATTTGAAACTGATTCTTTGCATCTGGTTAAAATTTTATAGATTGTATTCATGTGTTTTATCAGTTCATGATTCCTTGAAAATATTCATACAAATTGAGAACTGTGGATCTGTATCATCTTTTTGTGGTTGTTGTTGGAATAGATGGATCCTTTTGTTGTTCAAGAGCTGTTTAAGAACATCACCAAAATCAAATGTGGAATCAAACTTAGTCGAAGACGACAACGATTTTGGTTTGATGCACTTAGATGCATAAAGAATTGGTCTGCTGCACTTAGATGCATAAATGATTCTGTATATGGTGTTGGAATTGAAACAGAGTCGTTGGAAGTGGGTAACGGATATTTGAGGGTAAAAAATTTGATTTTGAAATTCAAATTTCCAGTAATAAGAATGCATAATAAATGACTGGGGTTTTCTATCTAATATTAGCCGACCAATTTGTAGGTTAGTAAACACGTTTAGCAAGGCCTTATAAGTCAAATAATATAAGGAGTCAATTATTTAAAATGTGGCAAGTAAACCAAGCCATAGAGTATTATTAGTGAATAAATTCATTAGAGGGTCATATTGTTCATAGTTTACTCACTTAATTTCAGTGAATCAATTCCTAGATATCAAATTGTTGGTGATTAAATTTGCTGATCTCATTTTTGTTAAAAACATAGTTAGATCGAAGTTAAAATAAATGGAATTTAAGTGATCAAATTAAAGAAAATAATATCTATTTATTTAAGCTGTGATTCACACCGTGTCATCAATTTTAAATCATACATTAAATATATTTTAATATTGAATTTAGATATTGACATTTATCAAAATACTAATATATACATTTATATAAATATTTCATGCCTGAATATTGTTCAAATAATTGTGTTTGATAATAAAAAAATAATTTTGTGTGTATAAAAACCTTGTTTCTAACATCAATATGGGCTGTTTTGGTGTTTCTAAATTTTTTTCCCTCTTGACATTCGAAGAGTTGTATATAATTATTATAACCAGATTTAAGTGCACAGAAAAGAATATAATAATGGCATGGATTACCATATAATTATTATAAGGGTAATTTGGAGAATTTATTGGTACTAAATTGTATTCTAGATATTCTGGAAATTATTTCTGTACCATAATCTTTATCCAATATATTATCCATGTACAGATGAAATTTGTTTGTTTCTTCTGTAACTCCAGTTCTGCGCCGCAATAATAATTCTTCTTCGTCTTCTTCATTCTTCCTAGGTTTATCTACAATCCGTTATGCTAATCAATAATAGAACCACTTGCCACTGTTACAGATCCCTTTGAACCGATTCATCATATACTAAAATAATATTGTTACAGATCAAGATCAGATATGGCTTATTATGCTGATCTTGTTTCAGTAATCCAAATACTCGATGAGATAATCAATCTTGATCAATATGAAGAGTTTCATTTCGACAAAAATCCAATTGCATCTGTCCATGAAAAGTTCTGCCGTCTACAAGCATTACTGGATGATTATTGGCCAAAAGACAGAGAAGCAGCTGATTTTCTTGAAAGCCGAATCAGAGATGCAGCAAAACAAGCTGAAGATATCATTGAAACTCAAATTTCGGAAAGGGGAATTTACACCAGTAAAGATCCAAAGCCTCTTTTGGAACTAGAGAAGGTGAAGAAAGAAGTTGATTCCATTGAGGAAGAGTTAATGAGGATGAAGATGGAAAGTCACAGAGTTCGTGATAAGGAAGAATTGCAACTAAACAAGTCTGATATTTCTGCAGATGCTGCTCTTGTTCAAGTTGTTCGATTACTGGAGGAGATATGCCACCACAATCAATTTCCCGACTCCAGTCTTGACAAAGCGCAAATTGCATCACTCCATGAAAAGTTCAAACTTTTGAAAGAATTACTGGATAAAGAGAATCAGCTGATAAGTTTTTGGAAAGGAGAATCAGAGATGCAACATGTCGGACAAAAGATATTATCGAAACTCACATTTCAAATCAGATATGTGGGGATCTTACGCTTAGTGTCTTGGCGAAGGAATGCCTGGACTTAGAGAAGGTTATGGAAGAAGTTGGTTCCATTGTGGAAGAAATGATGAGTATTAAGATGGAAAGCCTCACAACGCATCAAGATAATTCTGCAAGTAATGCCGGACCATCAAAACAAGCACCAAAAGATAGAACTAACAAGGAGGTATTTTATGAACAATTGACAACAAAAGAATCCCAGCCATGTGGAGAATCATCCGAACGCAAGGCCGTTTCCATTGTCGGTAAGACTACTTCAATTATTCCCATCATGTTTGGTTCGCTGTATCTCAAGATTATCATTTGCGATTTGTTCTTTTAAGTCATATCACTTCTTCCGAGGGAAAACCCAACAGTATCTATAATGAGTACAGCAGTACAGGTGATAATTGCAGTTCTCCTTGGCTTTTCCTTTTTCTGTTCAAGTTTAATATATTTAAGTCTGATAGATATGTTTGCTATCCCAAAACTTTAGATCATGAGGAATTATCTGAGGATGAAGGAATACCAGGCTCGGAAAAAGAGGTGGTGTTTGCTTGTAATATCCCAATTAATCATAGCAATTTTTCGATAAGTCAGATTGTGATAATAAATTCATTCTCTTTTTCAGTTTTTTGTGATAGAGTATTTGACAGAAATGCGATGGCAAGCTCAGGAGAGGTATTTGAAAGAAATGCGAAGGTGAGCTCGGAAGAGGAATTAGCATACCACTAAACTACATTACTTGGTGATTCCAAAATGTAATAGAAAGACTATAACGGCACGATTGGTATATTGGAATGAATTTAGGCAGTAATGGAATGAACATAGGAAAGGAAATGAATGGCTTTATTACAGCATTCCTATGCTTGGTAACGTTTAAGGAATAAAATTAGGAATATGTATCGGGTATCTGTTCGGATCGGTATATACGAATGTATTATTCATATCTAATACAAAATCCTATAATTTATGAATAAATAGTAAATTGAAGATATGTTTTATATTTATGTATAACTATATTTTTATATAATTTAATTAATATTTAATGTGTTTATTAAAATTTAATTTATATTTATAAAAATATTATGATATTAGATATATTTAATAAATATTGTAATGAAATATTATATAAATAGTTCATTCCTGCAGCATTGGTAATAGTTAATACCACGGGGGTGGGAGGAATGGTTAATCTCATGTATACAGTAATGAGCATTCCTTCAGGAATGGTAATTCCCGATCCAAAAATTATACCAATTATGGTTTTAGAAATGAACGTAGGAATGACCATTCAATTACCAGTTCATTCCTGCATACCAATCATGCTGTAATGGTCAAATTTGGAACTACATGATGTATATTAAATTTATAGGAGAACGAACTATTGATCATTTTCAGATTTTGTCCCTATAAGTTCAAAACTCACATTGTATCCCAGCATTTTCAAAATTTATCACTTTTTATCCTTCCGTCAGTCAACTCGTTAGTTGACTGACGGAAGTTGGTCACGTGACTATCACGTGATTTCAAATACACCTACTGCCCTAACATCAGTTATACCATAACAAAAATATTCTCAATTTATATCTTCTCATTACCTGCTATAACCCTAAAACTCTAATTCTCCAATGTCTCTCCGAAAATCTTGGATTTTTTTTTTTTCGAAATTTTTCTGCATTCTAGCTGCAGCTACTAAGATAATGAGAAGACGAAAGGCTGGAGAATACCGTAACGAGCTGGAATGCAGGAAAATACCGTAAATTGGTGCGCGTTCTCCAGCCTTTCGTCTTCTCGTCATCTTAGCAGCTGGAATCAGTAAAATTTCGAAAAAAAATCTAAGACTTTCAGAGAGACATGGGAGAATTAGGGTTTTAGGGTTATAGCGGGTAATGGGAAGATAGAAATTGGAAATTTTGTAATTATGGTATAACTGACGTTAGGGCAACAGGTATATGTGAAATCATCACATGATAGTCATGTGACCAACTTCCGTCAGTCGATTAACGGAAGGATAAAAAGTGATAAATTTTGAAAATGCAAGAACACAATGTGATAGTTTTAAACTTGTAGAGACAAAATCTGAAAATAGCTAATAATTCAGGGAAAAAAAGCGAAATTCTCCCTAAATTTATAATTTGTTTGTAACTATACGTTTGATCAAGAAATCTTTCTCAACTCTCAAGTGGTGGTTTTCATATGGGATCATTACAGACATCCAACTCATCATCCATTTTCTAACACTTTTTTAACAATCATTAAACTTGTAATATAATTCAGGATTCAGGACCACCAGGCAGCACCAAGTACAAGCCCATAAAATCATTAAAGTTGTCATTTAAAATTCCAAAAGCGTGTTCTCATTTTCTGAGGCTTGAGCCCATAAAACTGGCGACCCAGGAGGCATTCGTTTCTTAGTAGAAAGGCCAAGAAAACCAGTTCTTCTCTGGCAATGAGAGATTTTCTTATGTACATGATTTTTTAAATTCCTATACATACTACAAATACTTGTATAAACTATAAATTAATTAAACCAATATTTGTCTCAATTGGCTACACAAAATGCTTCATTTTCCTCTGTCCTCTATTTGTTTGCTATACGTACAATGCAAAACAAATAGAAAGGAGAGAAAATGAAAAAAATTATGAAAATTTCTATAAAATTTGGTTCATAACTTCATCCAGACACATCTAATATGTGATTGACTATTCTTTCTAAAATATACATCAATATATCGAAAAGCCCAATGCATTGATTAATACTGATCGAGCTACAATATTTTCTTCAAATATCACAGTTTGTGATGGTGAAGAACGTCGCAGCAGCCTTTAAATCGTCGTGATCTTGGATATATAAAAAAGATTCACCCTCTTCCTTGAATATTCCTGCATTTTCCTCACTCAATGTAGAATTATTGTTGCTGCCAAAAAAAAAAAAAAAAAAAGATTGGTACTTCAAAATGGAGATGAACACGTGTTGTTAGTTACTAACTTTTAATAATTAATAAATGTGATAAGTATATTACCGTGATTGAATTTAGAGCAAATTTAGGTAACAAAACTGATGTTAACCTTATTAAGTTTTAAGTTAGGGAAAATTACATTGGGTTCCTGACGTTTGGTATATTAATATCTAGTTCCTCTAGTTTCATTTTTTACATCCTAGTTCCTTAATTGGTCAACTTTTAGTCAGTTCCGTTACTTTTTTTGGTACCATTGTGTTCGTCTCATCGAGAAGATGGATTTAGACTGTAAATTTGTCTGATTTTGTGAAGAAATGAGAAAGTTACTAGCTTAAAAAAATTTCCTTCAATTGTGTGTATAGTACGAATTTCTCGTCTTTTCACGAAATCAGACAAGTTTATATTCCAAATGTATCGTCTCGATGAACACAACGATACTAGGAAAGTAACGGAACTGACTAACGATTGACCGGTCAAAGAACTAGGATGTAAAAAATGAAAGTAGAGGGACCTAAATGTAAATATGAAAAACATAAGGAGACCCCAATGTAATTTGCTCATAAGTTAATTGATTATTCAAACATTAAGATATTAATCAAACAAACCTTGATATGATGATGTTTCCATGTGAATCAAATTTGAACTCCTCATGCGACGCATCATCATCATCTTCACCGGACAATTGATCAAGAATCGTCTTCATATCATGATGATGATTATGAATATCATCATGATGATCATGGTAATTTTGATTAGGAGGAAATGAAGATGATGTAGACTCTGCATGGGTATTCACATTCCCATGCATGCAATTACTCCATGAATTCACATCATCATGATGATCCTCCGCTGCATATTCTCCACCGTCCGCCTGAACCACCGCCGCAAGAGAAACAAAATTGGAAATATCAACAACATATAAAGTAATGATATAAAATATTATCACTAATTAAAGCATATAAATAACGGCAATGTTTCTGATCTTACCAGCGCCACGTCTTCCTCCTGGCTGCAGGCGGCGGTGGCGCGGCAGAGCGCAAGGTGGTGGTGGACGATCTCAAGCTCCGCCTTCGCCGCACATATTTGTTGCTCGAGGTCCCGAATAATTCTATAGCAACCGCCGACAGGGTCGGCGGCGCGTGCATCTGACTGGTAAATAATGGTTCTCATGGCATGGTCCTTCGCCGCCGCGTCGAGGTGGCGCACGATTTTGATGATATTGCTGACACCAAAAAGACGGTGGGCGTTCAAAAATTGGGGTTGCCGGTCGTGAGGAAAGTAAGGAGCTAGAATACAATCAGGGGCGCACTTCCGACGCTGGTATTTGCAGGCGGCACAAGCTTGGGTCGTGGTGGAGCCGCCGTGGTGATTGGTGGTTTTGGGTAATGTGGGAGTGGCGGGGATTCTTTTTCTGCTTTGGTTATTGTGCATGACATTATTGTCGTTGGTGGATTGCATGGTTGGCTATATATATGTGTGTGTGTTTTGGGAGTAGTGTGTCTGAGATATAGGCGGCGGTTGCGACTCCGGCTCCGGCGGGGTGGGAATGAGGATTGGGAGAAAATGTAGTGCTATATTTCTTGATAGAATAAAGACTTTTCTTTTTTCCCTTTTTTTTGAAAATGTTTTTTCCTTTTTTGTGTTTTCCTTAATTTTCTCTTGGACTCAAATGTTGTAAGAATATATACAATAAGTTTTGGGAAAAAAATGAGAAGAAATGAGAGGAGTTAGTTTAGAAGTGTAAATACTTTCACTAAATTTGGGTGGAGTTTCTATCGGAGACTCGGAGTAATATGGTAACTTAAGATCAAGTCAAACTTGAAAGTCTTGCATTGTTTATCTTATTCTCAAATTAGTGAATGTGTTTATTTATCTAACATTTATTCACAATATAAAAAACAAGACAAAATGATGCTAGAAAACAAAAAACTTGAGTAATTTTTTTTATAATATATTATAATATTTTGTGATCAAACCATTTGTAAACCAAAAACTAGAAAAGGGTTATGAATTTTTTAACCTTTTTAACAATATGATATTTGACAAAAATCCATAAGTTTACTTAGGTTGTAGTAAATATATTAAGTTCTTGAACTTCATTCATGAATTTTCCCTTGAAAATTAGTCTGAAGTGTCAAATTGCATAAAGAAAATGATTAAATGAAAAATTATGTATGGTTTTAATAGCATAAAAAAGTTAGGCTAATTTAAGTCCAATCGGCTTCTTATAGGGCCAACCACAACATGTGCGGCCCAATTAGTATAACCCACCAACCCAATAACTTAGTCCAGTGACTCTTATTTAGCTGAAATCTGAATTTCCATACGACGCCGTATTGTCAATCGGCAACGGTTTCATCACCCACCAACAATTCCCAGCCCGATTTAGGAAGAAACACTGATAAAATTAGAGACCACCACAGAGGCACAGATAAAAAGGTGAAGTCTTAGGTTCGTTGACTTAGTTTAGAACTTTGAATTAAGGTTCAATTTCTGCTTTGATATATGTCTTGTTTTCTCTCGGTTTTTTACTCTTTTCAATTGAACATTCAACTTTAATATACAAAATATCTTTGGTATGGTGCTATTGAATCGTGGGTTGTGATTAGCTTTTAGCTTTATTTTGAGTTTTTGCGTAAAGTTTTGATATTTTTCATGAATTTGTTTACAAATTTGTTGGTAGATATGTTGTTTCTTTATTAATCCTTGAAAAAATCTATTCTTTCAAGTACAAGGAGATGAAAAAACCCTGAAAATCTCTCATCTGACAATCTAACGCATCGTGGATTTATTGTTACTAATTTTGATATTTCTTTGGCATCATAAGAAAGTTTCAATGTTGAATCATATGCATCAAGAACGTAGCATTTGTTTTCTTACATTTTTTTCAATAAATATCTTGATCTGATTTGAGATGGGTATTTGCAGATATCATGTCTGTAAAACACACAGTTGCATTAAGAGGCATTCTCGTAGGAGGAATCGCTGCTTTTGCCAAAATTGGAGGCGCAATGAAGGCCGCCGGCGGAGCGAAGATCGGCGCTGCAGCCGCCGCCGTCACTGCTGCAGCCAGCGCCGCCGTGTCGAAACAGGACGCAAACAACTCTCCTCCACAATCTTCTAAATGACTATATGCGTCCATTTTGGTCATTTCTCATTGTAAAAATTAGTCATACATTGGTATTTGAAGGGTTAGAGTAGATTATTATTATTATTATTTTAAATTTCGAATCTCATGCAGAAATGTGCTTATAAACATTTTGGCATTTTGGTGGAAGTTTGACGAATATTAAGTTTTAAATATTATAAATTATGGGATTGAATCTAACAACACTCAAGTGTTTATATTTTACTCATTGTAGCATTAATAATAACAATATAACCCTTAATTTTAAAATAATAATTGTAAAACTTATGAAATAATTGAATATTAGTTTAATTAGCAATTCCGTTTCCTGGATTTTTTTTGTAGGTTTTGTTGTTGTTGAGCGAATTAGGTTAAATTCTAAGGTGGAAGAAATTAGATATGTAGCACTATAATTCGTAGTGTTGTATGTATTTTCGGGTCACTATGTATTGGAATTAAGGAAAAGGAAACTTATAATTCTGATTTTTTTTCATTTTGTCTAATTTTCTGGTAAATATGTGCTCATATTTTGCTAAATGCTAAGAAAAACGGCATATTTGGTAAAATACAAATTTGCCCAAATTAATCAAATAAACTAAAATTTTTTATATTATTTATTCATTATCTAGATAGTTTTAAATTCTGAAATTACTGATAATAATAAATCAAACAAGGAATTAACCTTTAAGTATACGACTAACTACTTTTTAAACTCGTAATGAAGGAAAAAAATTAACATGAAATTAGATTATAATTAATAGTTACGTTTTTGTGGGTTTAAAATAACTAGTAAATATGACACACTCGATACATGTGCGATATAAATTAAAATATTATTAATGATACATAAATTTAGATAGCATAAATTTATAAATACAAATAAAATTTTATTTATGATAATATTAATTATTTTTAATATATTTATAAATTTTATAATATGTTAAAAAATAAAATGTAATTTGTATAGTTAAAGAAGTATAAAATTCAAACTTTTACAAAATTTAATTAGAAAGAGAGGAAGAGGGGAGAGAAAAAAAAGAAAAGAGAAAAAAAGAACGTGAGAAAATGAATAAAAAATAGAGAAATTTATTTAAATGTACATAGAAGGGAGAAAAAATCATACAATATCAACTAGTACTGAGCAAAAAATTAATAATATATGTAACTATTGACTAATTCACGTGATTTAAATCTCTATTTATAAATTTAATAATCAGTAAATTAATACCTAAATGTTTCTTTCCTTAATCTTGTTTTGTGAAAGACAAGATTAAAGCGAATGCATCACGCGCGTCGGGCATCTCAAAACGCACGCGTGGGCGAAACAATTGAGGTCTGAGCCTTGACAAAAGGAATGAATGTTAGCGTGAGAAATAAATAAGAGGAAACTGGAAAGACGGTTGGTTCCTTTAGTTATTGATATTTAATCCCACATCGGCTTTTAGTTTGAAGTAAAGACGGTTTATAATAGATTTAGGGAGAACATTGTTTGCCGGGCCTCGTAGCGCAGGTCTGTAACCAAATGCTGGGGCATTAACGCTTTGGAATAAAGCGTAGGCTGGTAGTAGAGTGGAACCCATCCTCTGAAGCAACACGTCGTCTATATGCTTGGCCCGTCAGACCCAATAATGATACCCTCTCCAGTCTCCACTACTAATGGATTTTGAGCCCAATTAGGCCCCTAGGATTGAGATTAAGTCCATTATATAACGTCGTCTATATGCTTGGCCCGTTAGGCCCAATAATAATACCCTCTCCAGTCTCCACTACTAATGGACTTTGAGCCCAATTAGGCCCCTAGGATTGAGAGTTGAGACAAGACTACCCCTTTAGTCGAACGGCTATGACACGCGCGGAAGGAGGGTAGGGAAGCCTGACTACTGGCGCAGAAAAACCAATGCTTTTTGTGATCAATATCCATATGTATTTATTTAATTTTTTTTGTTGTGGTCAAGTATATTTATTTTGGGATAAAAAACGTAATAATATACACGAGGCAAAAAATCATTTTACCTTTATTTTATTTAGGCTAATCACGTTAGAAGGGTTTTGCACATTGTTCTAATATTTGGATTGGTATGTTATCCTTTAAACTTTCAATTTGTGTGTATGCATTTGCAAGATGTTTTTCAACAAAATCAAAAAATCATATCTGCTGAAGGTATTTTCTAGCAGAATACAAATAATATCTTGTCCATATTATGCTAACTTATTTGTTCAATTCTAAATGATTTCCTTGAGAGGTTTCTAATTCCTTATAGATATGGATTAGCATTAGTATAAGAATAAATTAGTAAAAAAGTATAATAATTATGTGTACGAAAAGCTAATAAGATTTTGGAATCAATACATATGTGTGTGTGGAGGTGCCATTTTTTTCTATTGATAATTAATAGTTTTACAATGTGGGTTGGCTAAAAATAAAAGATGGTAAATTATGGTATTTTGTTCAACAGATAGAATTAAGAAATGGTTAGACGATAAAAGGATGCATTGCTCTATTGCTAAAAAAAAGGTTAAATCAAATTCAGAGTGGGATTAAATCTCCCTAAATTTATCAATATGAATTATGATGTTTCTTTTAAACATAATCTATTCATGTATATTTTGACTACAATGTACCCATAAATAGAAGAAAATTTTCAAAAAAAAAAAAAGAAGAAAAATTAGGTCTCACCTTGACACCTAAATTTGTTTGAAGCAAAGGATTTAACTTCTTTGTTGGGGATAAGGATATAGAAGATTTAGGATGTGTTTTGCTACAGAAAACTAATGAAGACATTAAATCTACCTACTAATACTAGTGGTGTTTGAACTTTGAACAAAAAAAGATAACCATTAATCATAAATAAGTCCGTGACTCGTGAATTCATATTTTTAAATTTTGGAGAAAAGCTTGTCATTGTTTAAAATTTAAAAATAATAATCTTTACTTGAAGTAAACATTCATGAGCTATAATTCAGTTATTGTCCATGTTCGAGTTTAGAATAAAGATACAGCAAATCCATTGAGTTATATCCTAATTGGAATCTTTGGCAGAATCCCACATCGGATTTTAGTTTTCAAAAAAGGTAGTTTATAAACAAGCTAGGGAGAACATTGATCGCTGGGCTCAGTAGCGTGGGCCTGTAACCAAAGCTTGGGGCATTAAGGTGATGGGATAATGTTTGGGCCGGCCGATGGTAATTGTCCTCCGAACTCGCATCTCTCGTGCCAGCGCACCAATGGAGTGCAGCTGATGCCTGTCACCGATGTGGTGAACTTTGTGTTGGGCCAGAATATGTGGCCTTGTGTCCAATTTGACCGGGGAATGTGGCCCGGTCTGAGGAGGTGGAAGAGGACAAATTACCTGAAAGTTTGGCCAAAACCATTACTCTTTTGTGATTAATAACAATATAAATTCATTTTATTTTGGTACAAATTATATTGATTTCTCTCTCTATTTTTGAATTAGGAAATGTTAAAAAATAAAAGGATATATTAATCAATTACTAAAAAATATGAAATCAATTTCGAGTGTGAATTATATTATACACTCTACAATTTTTATTTTTTTATAACTATATATTCACTACAATGAACCCATGAATAGAAGAAAATTTTCTTTAAAGCAAAGAATTGAACTTTCTTTGCATCTATTTCTCTCTCTATTTTAGAATTACGAAAGGGTTAAAACATAAAAGAATCACATTTATAATATTGAGAAGACTGAGAGGGTGTTTGACTGACCTTATAAGCTCTTTAAAACATCTTATAAGATGTTTAAAAGTTTATAAGATATTGCAAAGTGTTTGGTAAATACTGCATCCAAAAGAAGAATGGCGAGCTAGGTTTCCTACCCCTTGGTAGAGTGAGTCTACTTAGCGAACTGGCAGGACGCGGAGATCAATTGATCAATATGAATCTCGAGAGTGGATGGTTGATCGCCGCCTCCTTGTCCTGCAGGCTCTCTGGTATTGCAGAATATTTAATAAACCCAGTTTCACGAACTCTCATAGAGAGCTGATCGCTTACCCTCACCTCTTGTTCTGCTAGACATTTTTAAAATGAACTTATAAGCTCTTAAAATAAGATGTTTGGAGCTTATAAACTCCTTAAAAATAAGTTAGGAATCCCAACTTATTTTAAGATCTTAATACATTCTCTTACATTTTGACCATCTTAATTACATAATTGACATTACTAACATCTTATAAGCTCATGGTTTTATTTTTATCCAAACACTTTTAGATCTTATTCTTAAAGTAAGATTTAATATCTTATAAGCTCAAAAATATTTTATAAGATGTGAGAGCTTATAAGCTCTTTAAAATAAGCTTAGCCAAATTTTAGTCTTATAATCCCAATAAACAAATTGATAATATTGCACATTCATAGAAGAAAGACGCGGCGGCAATGCGTTTTAATTTCAAAGCAAAATCGCGTTTCTTGTTCTTCAAAAGAGAAAATCACCCGCCGCTTCCGGACCTGTTCTCGCGCTTTCGTGCAGTAAACCAAGTAACCAACATCTTCTTCTTCAATGGAAGTTGTAAGTTCAGATGGATCGGTAACTCAGATCGAACCGGGCCAAACCCGGGAACTCGGACGAGCCGATGGCCTCAATTCCTCTGACAAAACCATTTCTCGACGCCAAATTTCATTCTTAGTGCCGCCATTACCGCAGAATAAGGAAAGCCGCGTCCAGTTCGAGATTCTGGGAAGAAACCCAGTTTACGTAAGTAAAGGTGATGAAGTGAAGATATTTCGGAGGTCTGAAAAAGGTGAAATGGAAAATGGGGATATGTTCTGCGTTTCTGCTAAGAATCCCGTTTGGTATACCTTGAGAAAGATTGAAAATGGCGGTCAAAGTGTTCGACAAAATGATTTAGAGAGTGTGTTAGCCCAAAATTTGGAGAGTGGCTTTGCGTTTAAAGATGTTGAAGGTTTGCAACAAGAGGGTGCCGACATTTCGGATATTGATCCTGCTAAAGGTTTGTTTTTAAAACTGTGGAATTAGTTGAAAAGTTACCATTTTTAATTTTGCATGTTGTTTTTGGGTTAATGTGGTTGATTGTTGAATAGGGATGTTTATACCAGCCACAATTTAAGCTGTTGCAAGTTCATATTCTGAAATGATTTTGATATTTAGAATGTGGAGTAGATTGGCAAATTAGTTGGTGGTTGAGTACTTGAGTTTGGTGAAGGCTTATCGTTGCAACTCCGAGAATATTAATCATTAGCTAAGATTTACTATCAATATTGAAAAAATTATCATAAGCTAAATCACTTTGTTCAAGTTTTTTTTTTTTTTTTTTAGCACACATTGCCTACAGTTGTTTCCATCTCAATCGTAAAGAGCTTTCTCTTTTTCATTTTTTCCAACGTCACTCCGTTTGAACATAGGAGAGAATATAATGGAGTCAATTTAAGTTATATAGATTCTTAGTTATTAAGTGAAAAGTATTATGTTTTTGAGACAGGTAAGCAATGTACCATACATACTATTACACACACACCCCTATAACAGTATAGATTAAGCTATTCTTTTTTGCAGAGTTTGGATTTGTGGTGATAGGACATGAGTTTGATTCTTACCCCGACAAAATCATCCGTGATATCAAGAATTGGGATTGGTTTCTTGATGAATCAGAAAAAGATAGTGATGATGATGATGAAGAAGATAATGGAAAGAAACGAAAGGCGAGTAGGAGATCAAGAAAGAGGAAGAAAGGAACCGGGAATGACGATGATGATGATGAGTGGACAGGAGAGAGTGAAGATGAAAACGTTTTGATTAACAAATCTAAGAATGATAAAAAGCCTAAATATGTTACAAGATCCAAGGATCGTGGTAAACGGAGCAAGAAAGATACAATCAAGAGTAAAAGCGTTTTGGGGAGCAAAACTCGAGAGGTGGAAGATGAAGAAGATGAAGATGATGATGATGCTGAAGATGATGAGACGTTAGGAGGATTTATTGTTGATGATGAAAACTTGGAAGATGAAGAAGAAGAAATTGGAGATGAAGATGAAGAAGAAGAAGAAGAAGAGTTGGTAGATGAAGATGATGTAGATGAATGAATTAGTAAAGCTAAAGATGGCAACTTGTAATTATGTTGTAATGCTCATTTGATCTGTTAAATGTGTTGTTTTGTTATGTTTGTAAAGAGTAAGGCAACATGCTTAGTTGTTTTTTTTTTTTTTTGTGGTAGAAAGGTAACATTCTTAGTGCCAAAATACAAATTTTGCTTCCTTTCTCTCGTCTCTTCCTCCCCCCTCTAGTGGAAGTAAATTTCTGGTTTTAATCTATATAGAACAATATATGTGATGTAAGATCACCTGGTTTTAGTGTTATTTTCACGGGAAGTACATGGATTTAGGATTTTCAACGTGCTTCAGATAATTTATATAAATAAACAAATAAAGTACTGTAATTAGAAATTAGTTTTTATTTTTTCAGTAAGGCAAAAAGTTAATAAAATTTTCAACAGTTCTTTTCGCACTGCGGGTGTTTCTAAAAACTTATGCATTTGAAGAAAGTTAAAAGGTAGAAGGTTTTTTGAAGATAAGAAGTTACTAAGGTAGAAGTTGAAGTTGTAAAAACAATGGTTTAGTAAAAGTGGGAGTATTTGAAAAAGAAAAGTAATTGATTGTTTAAAAAATAAAATAAAGAAGCACTTTTATTATTCTTAAGAAACTAAAGCAAAATTACTTTTGTGCTTCAAGCTTATTTCTGCTTAATTTAAACAGAAATTTAGAGTATTTGAAGAGTCAAAATACTTAAAAAATACCAAAAGCAGAAAATTTTTTTCCTTTTAAGTTTACAAACACTACCTACTCATCGAGCATATTTCTTTTTCTTATATTTTATCCAACTACTTTAATTTTCATAAAATATGCCTAACAAACAACAATTTAAATTAAATTGAGAAAAAGAACATTAAAGATAAAACCATTTATCGTAAAATTGCACATAAAACCAAAAATTAGTTGGGCATAATTTTGTAAATTTCCTCAAGAAAACTGAAAAAATAAAGACAAAAATAAAAAGAATCAAGATTGCAATTTTTCCTGATGGGAATAAAGTTATCCGTTATTTCACCTCCCATACCACAGCTGACACTCCATGAGTGTCACTCCCATGCCCGTAAAGATAATTTGATCCCTTCAGAAATAACCAAAATTTACCCCCCCCCCAAAAAAAATGGCGAAGATTCTAATGGTGAAGGCGAGCTGCAGCAACCATTATCTAACCACTGCTGCAATTCTCTCACCACCAAACACGGCAAAAGCCATGGCTGCGTGCTCGAGCTTTTGCCCACGGAGATATACACGAATTGGAGCTAAACCCATTTCGTGTTCTGCGAGTAAACCTCAATTTTCAGTTCAAGTTAAGGCCTTCTCTTCTCAGGATTCCAGTACAGCTCCCAAAGGTTGTTTCTTTTTACCCTTCTAGTTTTAGTTTGCTCATGTGTTATAGCTTGTTGGAGACTTGTGTAATGTTAATCAGATTGCAGCTTAGCATAATTGTTGTTCATGATCAAGCTTAACTCAGGAATTGTTTTGAATTTATTATTATGTTTTTCATTGTTTTCCTGTTGCACAACTTTTAGGGTCAATTACAAATACTGTCATTTCGGGAATCCACCCTAAAACCTTGAAAATTACGAAAAATACCCTGAGGTTTGGCAAATCATAAAAAAAAAAAACCAAACTAACGGAATATCGTTGACTCAGGGTGTTTTTTTGTAATTTCAAGGTTTGAGGGTATTTTTCGAAAAATGGTCAAACCTCAGGGGGGTCTTCGTAATTATTCATATCTTTTTTAAGCAGCAAAAATGTTGGCGATTATGGGAAGGTGGTAGTTGTTTAAGTTTTCTGATGCAAACTTGAAGGTTCCAATAACTTTTTTCTTAAATATATTAATAGTTTCTGTTATACACCATTACAATTTTAGTATGATCAACTAATTCTTTATATTATTAAAATCTTTAATAAGTTTTATTTAACACAAAACAGATGAGACACCGACTCGCATTGGCTTTTTAGGCCTTGGAATTATGGGTTCTCCAATGGCACAAAATCTCATAAAAGCAGGGTATGAACTTAACTTATTTCACTCTGTTTGAGTTTAAATTACTGCAACCACACTTTATATATCATTTTCCACTTAATATATTTAATTAAATTCTTCTTCTGATTGATGACTTCCCAAAACCAACTTGTGTTATAGATGTGATGTTACCGTTTGGAATAGAACCAAAAGCAAATGCGATCCTCTTATCTCCTTGGGTGCAAAGTAAGTACATGCATATCAAACTTATTCGGCACTATTTTTTTCGGTTCTTTTCTTTATTTTTTCTCCTTTAGAATGTATTTTCTTAAATAGATTGCTATTTCTGCAGATATAAAGCTTCACCTGAGGAAGTAGCAGCCTCTTGTGATGTCACATTTGCCATGCTTGCTGATCCTGAAAGTGCAGTGAGTTTACATGTTTTTCAATGGTATGTTTGTCTTTTTACAGAACGGTGTCATCTGATCATTAAGTTTAATAACTTTCAGGCAGACGTTGCATGTGGCAAGAATGGAGCTGCAAGTGGAATGAGTCCTGGAAAAGGGTACATTTTTCCCAATAGATTTTAGTATTTATTTTTCTGCAATTTTCTGAGGTTCCAGTTACAAAATATCTTATGTTTACTAGAAAAATTTACAATGATAATAGTGGAAAAGCTGAAATAAATTGCATTCTTGCTTGACATATAGCTTATGATCACAAAATGGGGGCTGGTTTTCATATATATATTTTCATTACATATATATTTTCATCAAAATTGAAAAAAAAAAGAGAGAGAGAGAGTATACTATCTATTTATTTTATGAATATCTGAGTTAAAATTTCTATTTTTGTTTCAACTTATGGTTTTTTCTCTTTAAATGTGTTTGCAGTTATGTAGATGTCTCGACCGTTGATGTTGCCACTTCCAAATTAATCAGTGAAAATATTAAATCAAGTGGAGCATTATTTTTGGAGGTTATGTTATTTGCATTTCTATATCTCAATAATCATGATAAATACATTTAGGAAGTTGTCCTCTATTAAATTATTTACTTATTTACCTATTTTTCGACAACTTCATTTGCTAATATCCTTGCACTGTATCTTCAGACATGTTATTCAAAGAGTCCCTCATTTTTACTTTGTTTGAACAGGCTCCAGTTTCAGGCTCGAAAAAGCCAGCTGAAGATGGACAGTTAATTTTTCTTACTGCAGGTTAAATAATTTCTGGTTTTTTAATTACGCGCTACATATTTGTCTAAATTAATTAATTAAAATTCTTAAAGCATAATTTTCTTTGAATTTCTTGATACACTTCAGGTGACAAATCTCTATACGATACTGCTGCTCCGCTTTTGGATATAATGGGAAAGGTGATTAATTCCTCAACTTCCAGTTATCTTCTTTTACGAAAGGATTCCGATTTTCATTTCATATTTTCTGGTTATTATTATTTAATCGTGTTGTAGTCAAGATTCTACCTTGGAGATGTCGGTAACGGAGCTGCAATGAAACTCGTTGTCAATATGATAATGGGAAGGTTGTTTCACTTTTAATACCTTCATTACTTTTTCATTTTTGTTCTTTTTCCCCCACGTTTTAATGATCTAATCTCTTATGTAATTACAAAATTTTACAGCATGATGGCATCATTTTCTGAAGGTTTGCTTCTCAGTGAGAAAGTCGGCCTGGATCCAAGCGTGCTGGTTCAGGTAGATACTCATAAATTCAGCATCTTTTTATAAAAGAATCAGAAAAATATATAACTTTAAGTTTCTGTTTTCCATTTAATTATTGCATGGAGAATCTCATAGCTGGAGAAAAAATGAAAAAACAACTTTTGAGTTCAGAACACATTTCTGGCTGGAAAGTATATGTCCTAACTGGACCGAAGTTGATTTAACCATGCAATTTCTTAGTTACGTATGAAATTACCAGAAAAAAATGAATATATGTTATAAAAATAAGCATTGAATAGACTCGAAAAAGGAGTGTTTTCTTGGACTTCTTTAATTTATCACTAAATCTGGAAAAAAGTTGGACTATCGTTGAATATTAATTAAATTTGCAGGTTATTTCCCAGGGTGCCATCAATGCACCAATGTACTCCATGAAAGGTCCTTCAATGGTGCAATCTTTATATCCCACAGCTTTTCCATTAAAGCATCAACAAAAGGTACACATTTTCGGTACTAATTGAGGCCGCAGCCAGAAATTTTAACCAAGTAAAGGGATTTATTACGAAATATGAAGGGATTGTCATTTTATGTGGGAATGCATATGTAATATATAGTATTAGGGTCAATTACATTTCACCACTCAAAGATTGAAATATTACAATTGAATTGGTTAGTTTGGAAAAGGCTACAAACCTCTCCCTAAAAATTTTTAAAATTACACAAACCACCCCTGGAATGTGGAAATTTATATCAGCACCGCCCCATTATAAGGTGGTGTTTGTAATTCTAAACATTTGTACGGAGTGATTTATAGTTTTTCAAACTTGGGGGTACCAATAGACACAAAATTTAACCTTTCGTGGGGCGACACAAAAATTTCACATGGAAATGCATATGTAATTTGATATTATATAGATTTGAAAGGAACAAGAATTTTAATGTTGGGGTGACGTATCTTTTATATATAAAATAAGTTCATTTTTGCAATATTACAGTTTATAGCTGATGGGGAATATCTTGGAGAATACACGTGGCACATTCGTAAAAGGGGGAAAACGCCACGTGTATCTAAACCCGGATCAACCCACGCTTGACTCGAGAACATGCTCGAGGGTCGACCATAGCTCGCCCTGATACCCCGACCTTCATTACAATGTAGAACCTCCCGGGTGCCATATGTCGAACCCTTCAGGCTCGAGGATCGATATTCGACTCGCTAATCCTCCTAGAACGTAGATCGAGGGTCGACTTACGGAGGCTCGAACCTGTCCCATCCCTACACGGTCGACCCCGCAGCAGCCGCATTAATTGCGCCGTATCTACTCTGATTGCCTTCCGTATTCTGTATCTCCAGAAGTGACAGGCAATCAGTCCTGTCAGGGAATGAGTCAGATCCGAGGCACAGGCATTAAATGCCCCACGGTCGAGGCCATACCCAGTAGGTATGAAGTCTCCCTATAAATACCCCCATCATTTATTATGGTAGGTAAGCTCTTCGAGTTAATAACTTGGACTTCCATTCTCTCTTAACGAATATCCTATTCGAAACTGACTTAATTCAGTGGAGAGGCTACGCCGGAGACAACCCCCTCCGGCTAAAGTAATCCCATGCTAGTGCTTTTCAGGTCATAGCCGAACTCCCATCTACAAATTCAACTGTTTGTCTGGGCCACGTGGACGATCCAGATCCCGTACCAAAAAACGACCACATCAGTTTGGCGCCGTCTGTGGGAACCTCGAGACTTTCGACCTTAGAGCGATCGAGCGTTAGCGATGGTGAACAAGAAAACAAAAAGCACCCACAGCATCGTCAGGACTCGATCTCAAATCGAGGCTGATCGGGCCACTGCCGCCGCTGAAGAACAAGCGGCCTTCGCCGCCCGACTGGAAGAAATCGACCGACCCCAGGGGGCAAACCCTCTCAACGAGGTGGAAGAGGACGCTATCTCACGGGCGGACCTACCCGCAGTCATACTCCCTGCTCAACCATCAGCCCAAGATCTAGCCGCGTACACCAGTCAGGTCTACGAAGAGGCTAGGCAGGCTCTCGAAGCGGGAAGGCCCATAAGGGTGATCCCCCTCACAGTCAATGTCACTGAGCCCTCTCCCATACAATATAGGCTATCTCGACCTCCCCTTATCCCTCGAGCTCAGACTCACGCAGGAAGGGGGAACGAGGGCCGCAGGCCCGAAGCTGCCCGACCTCCGCGTTATCCCGCTGACTATTCCCCGGAGGGGGAAGATGAGAATAACGGCCACACGGTCCAGAGGCCAGAAAAGGCGCATGTCGCCGAACAAGAAAACGAGCCTGAGGAGGAGGGCTACTATGATGATGAATACGATCGAGAAGAATTCGACGATCAAATCAATGCAAGGGACTACGTCCCCCCACCTCCCATCCGTCGGAGGGCATATTCACAGCCTATCCTACCTATACATCCACATCAGGTCCGCCCTACGGGCGGGCTCAAGCAGGACGCTAGACGTCCCCCTCCTCCCCGACTTCCGGCCAGGGAGAGGTTAACAAACAAATACGCCGGCGTCCCACCATTCGGGGATTTGAGGGACAGACTTCCCCCCCGACGTGAGGTTGCTCGTAACGAGCACTGGGAACCCGAGCGTAACGCGCGGAGCAGGCGACAAAGGCTGTCGCCATTTACAGAGGAGATCCTCAGCGAGGATCCAGGATCGACCGCTATCCCCCGGGACCTTCCCATCTACGATGGGAAAACCGACCCCGGCGACCACATAACCAGCTTCGAGCTGTCAATGAACCTGTTCCCCCATACTCCGCACACATGGGCCAAGGTTCTTGCCACCACCTTCAAAGGGGCGGCGCTCGACTGGTTCCTCAGGCAGCCACCCGCCTCTATAAGGTCTTATGACGAGCTCTCCACAGCGCTCGAGGGCCACTTCTCCCCCCTAATCCAAGATAGGCTTGGGGTGTCGCGACTGGATTCCATAGTCCAGGGAGTGAGCGAATCCCTACGGGATTACTTCACCCGGTTCAACGCAGAATTGGTCCGTGTCGCACCGCCGGACCTGGCGGTCGTCCTCAGCGCCTTGGGGAAAAACTGCCACTGCCGTGACTTCACCAAGGATATCCTTGGTCGAGTTCCCATAAACAGCCTGAGGGACATCCAGGACTGTGCCACGAAGTGGATGGACTATGAAGAGATTGAAGGGAGCTACTGGGCGAATCACGGTCAAGCCATGCTGCGAAGTATTGGTCGAGCCCCCGCTCACAGCAACTACTACAATCGGTCTCGCGGCCCTGAAGACCGAAGTCCCCCTGCATCCAGTCGAGGGAAGAATAAGGGTCGTCAAGAGAGCGGCGCTCGACCCGAGGGAAGCTCGAGCGTTCGGCGGCCCGACCGGGAGAAATACGAGCCCCTGATATGCGCTGTAGGGGATATCCTCCCTAAAATCCCTGGGAAACTCCTCAATTACCCCAAGAAGTTGAAGCTCAACCTGCGGAAGATCGATGACTCTAAATACTGTGAGTTCCACGATCAGCCGGGGCATGATACAAATGACTGTAACCAACTGAAGGATGAGGTCGAGAGGCTCATCCAAGGGGGGCATCTTGCCGAGTTCGTCAAGAGATTGAAGAGGAATAGGGATCGGGGGCGTGAGCGGCGTTGCAATGAGAATGAAGACAGACGGTCGAGGTCTAGGTCTCGATCGCCCCCGCCCAAGCGGAATCAACGGGATGGAAAACAAGCCATCTCCCCTAACACGATTCCGAACGCGCCAACCCACGGTCGAATCGATATGATCGTGGGGGGCCCCGATGGGGGAGATACCAGGACATCCCGAAAGAGGGGGATTCGCCGCGCTCAAACCAGCCTCCATGGCCCCCACGAAGTGCTGCAAGTAGAGCCCGGAGAAGAATGGAAGCAAAAGGAGGTGGCTTTCAGCGATAGGGACTTTCATCTAGATCCCCATCGGGACGGCGTAACGCCGAGTTGTCCGATGGTGGTAACTTTAGATATTGCAAACTACGCTGTAAGTAAATGTTTGGTTGATACTGGAGCTAGTTCAAACATTGTTCTTTACTCGACTCTTCAGCGAATGCATTTGAGTAAATTAAGATATGAACCAGTAAAAACAACCCTCAAAGGCTTTGGAGGCTCGATCATCGCCCCAAAAGGCCAGATTAAAATGCTCACTTCCATGGGCGTCCATCCCGCTCGAACGACGATGGAGATTAACTGGGTCGTCGTTGACATCCCTGACTTCCCGTATAACATGATTTTGGGTCGACCCGGCCTCATTGACTTCAAGGCCGTTATCTCGACCTACCACCAAAAGATCAAACTCCCGACTCCCTACGGGATCGGGGAAGTATGCTGTGACTTAGCCGAGTCTTGGGCTTGCTACGCAATTGCCAACGAGGCTCGACTCCCCACAGAAGACGTGCTTAAGCCTGGCGATCTCATCATGGATGATGCAGATGATGACGAAATGATCCCCGACCCCGAAGGGGATGGGGCCTCGCGCTCTAAAATGAGTACTCATGAAGCTCGAAAGAAAAGGAAGGTGGACGAGTCCCGGCTGTCGGCAGCCGAGGACACTCGGTTGGTCCAACTCGACCCTCAGGATCGAGAAAAAACCACCAGGGTCGGAGCGAGTCTCGAGGGAAAACAGTTGGAGTGCCTCACCATCTTCCTACAGGAGAATGCGGACGTCTTCGCCTGGAAGGCCAAAGATCTGGAGGGGGTCGACCCAAGGATAATTTCGCACTACCTAAACATTGACCCTGCCTTCAAACCCATAAAACAAAGATTAAGGACCCAAAGTGTCGTCCGTAATTCGATCATCGAAGATGAAGTCAACAAATTGCTCGATGCCGGGTATATCACTCCAGAAAAATACGTCGATTGGCTATGCAATGTGGTCCTCGTGGCCAAGACAGGAGGCAAATGGAGGATGTGCAACGACTTCACTGACCTAAATCGGGCGTGTCCTAAGGACCCTTACCCTCTTCCCCGGATCGACCAACTGGTCGACTCGACCGCCGGATGCGAGCTGATGAGCATGATGGATGCCTTCCAAGGGTATTATCAGATTAGGATGGCTCCCCAAGACCAAAAACACACAGCGTTCATCGTTGTCAAGGGGATATATTGCTTCAAAGTGATGCCATTCGGGCTCAAGAACGCAGGAGCTACCTATCAAAGGCTGGTTAACCTGATCTTTGATCCTTTGATTGGAAAAACGGTGGAAGTATATGTGGACGACATGATCGTCAAGAGTTTAAAGGCGGAAAATCATCAAAACGACCTTAGCGAGATGTTTGCCTTGATAAGAAAACATCGCCTCAAGCTCAATCCCCTGAAATGTGTGTTCGGGGTTAAAGGAGGAAAGTTTTTGGGATATATGGTAAGCCAACGAGGGATTGAGGCCAACCCGGAAAAAATCGCGGCTGTTATTAACATACCCCGACCAGAAACCATCAGGGGGGTCCAGCAATTGGTCGGGCGAATCGTAGCACTTAACAGGTTCATATCTCGATCGGCCGAGCGTAATTTGCCCTTCTTCAAAATATTGAGAGATGTGAAAAGGTTCGAGTGGACGGAGGAGTGCGACCGAGCCTTTGAAGAAATGAAGAGATACCTGGCATCCGCTCCGCTGATCGCCAAACCCGAGCAAGGGGAGATACTCTATCTCTACCTCGCCGTCTCAGACGAAACCATAAGCTCGGTTCTTGTAACCATCAGGGATCGGAAACACCTCCCGGTATATTATGTAAGCAAGATCCTTCACGGGGCAGAGACTCGATACTTGGAGATCGAGAAGTTTGCGCTTGCCTTGGTGGTCTCTTCAAGGAAGCTACGCCCATATTTTCAAGCGCACGAGATCGTCGTCCTGACCGACCAACCGCTGAAGCAGGTGATGGCAAAACCAGATAGCTCGGGTCGACTGATCAAATGGGCTATTGAGCTCGGGCAATTTGATATCACTTTCCAACCCAGGGTCGCCATACAAGCTCAAGTCCTCGCAGACTTTCTGGTCGAGAAAACAACCAGGGCAAAGACACCTAAAAGCAAGAATACTCATTGGCTCCTGAAGGTCGACGGTTCGTCGACCGCCCAGGGTGGGGGCGCGGGGATCTCTCTGACAAACCCGGATGGGTTGGATCTAGACTTTGCCATCGGTCTGAACTTTCGAGTCACCAATAACGAAGCGGAGTACGAAGCACTCATCGCAGGACTGAAAACCGCACTCGAAAGCGGGGCCAAGTCGATCGCGGTTATCACCGATTCGCAACTCGTCGCACACCAAGTCCAAGGACTCTACGAGGCCCGAGAGGAAAACATGATCCGATACCTGGAGACGGTACGCAAGCTAACAGCCCAGCTCACCAGCTTCGCGATCAACCAAGTGCCCAGGGAGGAGAACACGAGGGCCGACGTGTTGTCCAAGCTTGCCAATGGCCTTAAGGGCACCGAGGAACGCGAAATCACCTTCAAAATCGCCAATCATCGAGCCATCGACGGGCCCGAGTCAGCTATAATCACGATCGACCCCGAAGAGCCCTGCTGGCTCGATGAAATCGTGCTATATCTAAGAGACGGAGTGCTGCCACAGGATCGAAGCGCCGCTCGGCGATTACGTCACCGGGCTACAAGATATACCCTCGATCCCGAGGGTCGACTCTACAAACGAGGTAACCGCCGACCCCCGATGAGGTGTCTCCGACCCTCGCAAGTTGAAGAGGTTCTCTACGAGATCCACGCAGGAAGTTGCGGTAACCATGCGGGAGGCCGATCTCTGGCTAGGAAAGTAACACGAGCTGGTTACTTTTGGCCGACCCTCGAGAGAGACGCCGAAAGATGTTCCAGGCGTTGCGTCAAGTGCCAAAAAACAGGAAATTATTCCCACAAGCACGCCGCGGAAATGATAGCCATCGATGTTTCATGGCCATTTGATCAATGGGGGATCGACATAGTGGGGCCACTCCCGACGTCCACCGTGCGGCAGGCTGAATATTGCATCGTGGCCTGCGAGTACTTCTCCAAGTGGGTCGAGGCAATAGCCGTCAGGAAGACGACCGCTAAGGTCATCCAGAACTTCATATGGAAGAACATAGTATGTAGGTTCGGAGTGCCTCGAATCCTAATTTGCGACAATGGGCCTCAATTCAGGGCCGACGACATGAAAGAATGGTGTAAGGACCATGGGATCGATCAGCGATTTGCGTCGGTCGGATACCCACAAGCAAATGGGCAGGCGGAGGTGACCAATCGCACCATCCTCCGAAGTCTCAACGCTCGACTCGACGCCAAAAGGAAGGCGTGGGCAGACGAGCTTGATGAGGTTTTGTGGGCCTACAGGACCACCCCGCGGACCGCCACAGGCGAGACCCCATTTGCTCTCGTCTATGGATCGGAAGCCTTGATTCCCACGGAGCTGCTCCACGAGACTGCTCGAGTCTCACACTTCCAGTTAGCTCAAAACAACGAAGGGCGAGCGCTCGAGCTAGATCTTATTGAGGAGAAGCGCCATCGGGCGTTAGGGCGAATGCAGCAACACAAGGCGGCGGCCGCTCGAAGCTACAACAAAAACGTTCGACCCTTAAGCTTTCAAGTGGGCGATCTAGTCCTAAAAAAGGTGGAGGTGTCGAGGAAAGTTAAGAAGCTCGAGGAAAAATGGGATGGACCGTACCGTGTTGCACGGATCGCCAAAAACAACGCATATAGGCTGGAAACCTTAGGCTCGGAATCCGAGGAGTTGCCTCGACCATGGAATGCCTACAATTTAAAATTGTATTATCCTTAGAACCGATCCTTACGGGATTTGGATATGTAACTCCCCTCGAAGGGCCCTACATGTAATAGCTATGCTTGTGTTGAATACATCATAAGGATTCTTGTTTTAGCAGCATCTATAGTTAAATCAGCATTTCAACAACGAAGCTGGGGACTCGAGCGTAAAACTCGAGCCCACGCAGTACAAACAACCCTTAGTTTGAAGCTACGCTTCAGCAAGGGAGTTGGGGACTCGAGCGTAAAACTCGAGCCCACGCAGCGCAAACAACCCTTAGTTTGAAGCTACGCTTCAGCAAGGGAGTTGGGAACTCGAGCGTAAAACTCGAGCCCACGCAGTTCAAACAACCCTTAGTTTGAAGCTACGCTTCAGCAAGGGAGTTGGGGACTCGAGCGTAAAACTCGAGCCCACGCAGCGCAAACAACCCTTAGTTTGAAGCTACGCTTCAGCAAGGGAGTTGGGAACTCGAGCGTAAAACTCGAGCCCACGCAGTTCAAACAACCCTTAGTTTGAAGCTACGCTTCAGCAAGGGAGTTGGGGACTCGAGCGTAAAACTCGAGCCCACGCAGTTCAAACAACCCTTAGTTTGAAGCTATGCTTCAGCAGGGGAGTGGGGAACTCGAGCGTAAAACTCGAGCCCACAAAGTCGGCAACCCTTTGTTAAGGCTACGCTTCAGAAAAGGAGCTGGGGACTCGAGCGTAAAACTCGAGCCCCCCAATGTTGCAACGGCTCCGTATGGAAGTTACGCTCCACCCCAGGAAGCCGGGAACTCGAGCCCGAACCCTTGGTTGGAATTAAGTTTCAAGTAGAGCAAGGATTCGAGTGAAATTTGATAAACAAAGCTCGAGCATGGAACTCGAGCCCGAACCCTCGGTTGGAATTAAGTTTCAACAAGTAGAGCAAG
The DNA here is from genome assembly GCA_958496215.1 of Verbena officinalis. Lineage (NCBI taxonomy): Eukaryota > Viridiplantae > Streptophyta > Magnoliopsida > Lamiales > Verbenaceae > Verbena > Verbena officinalis. The sequence goes on from OY292385.1 coordinate 9,956,718, forward strand.
GATTCGAGTGAAATTTGATAAACAAAGCTCGAGCATGAAACTCGAGCCCGAACCCTTTGGAATTAAGTTTTAACATATAAAGCAAAGACTCGAGTGAAATGTAAAGTATCAAATTTCATTAAAAAATCAAAATGCTATTACAAGGCTCGAGCCTACTGCTCGAGGAGGGAATCCTATTACAATTGAAAAAATGAGAAAAGAAGCTCAAGGATCGGCAGGGGCAGTCGACTTGCTCGGGCCAGGCTCGAGCACCAGAGAGCTCAACCACTCGAGCTCCGCCGCAGACCATGCAGGCTCGGCCTCATTTGGATCTACCGAGGGGAATAGGAGATCCATGGAAGGCTCCAGCGGTTCGTCCTTCCCGTCGTATGGCTTCTTCATGATTTCGGCAAGGAGCCTTTGGACCACAAAGCCATATGGATGCTGGTCGGGATCGGACGTTTCGACGGTAGTCTTCGTCACTACCGCTTGAGCCTCAGCGTCGGGGGCCACCTCCTTCTGAGGACGAGGGTCGTCTGCGGTTATCCCGACCCTGGAGAGATCAGCGCCTGGGACAATCAGATTCTGGGCCTGTAACTGGGCCAGGCACAGCGCATGGCCTTCCTTGAAATCGTCAAACGCCTTAATGGCGCTGGCCTTCTCGAACATGGGCCCCTCCACGAATTTTTTCACAGCCCATCGCCCCATTGCCATCTGAGCCTTTTTGAGGAAGCCCCGAGCCTTGCCGCGATACTTAGCCTCCATCTCCCGCTCGACGGCCGCCCGACCAGCAGCCTGCCCCTTAACGAAACCCTCTTGGGCCTCGAGCCTGAGGGATCGAGCCTCCCCCTCGAGCCTAGAGACCTCGAGGGTTCGCTCCTCGACCGCCGCCAGAAGCTCGATCTCCCTTTCCTTGAGCTTCTTGTTCTCCGATTCCAGCAGTTGGGCGGACTGCTGAAATCCTTGGGCTTGCCTCTTCCAGTCGCCCACCTTTTGCTCCTCGACCTCTTTCTTGAGGTCGACCCACCGCCGCTTGTAAAATTGCTTCCTCGACCGGAGGGCCTTGGCGTATTGCACTAGGCCATGCGCGATCGGAGCAGTGCGCTGCAAGGTCGACATCAAAAAGGTGGATCAGTTTAAAATCGAGTAAAGAAACTTGGAAGCGAAATACGATAGAGACTTACTGAAATGAAGGCGGTGGCGAGGTTACGCTCGAAGGTCTCTAGCGACCATTCGGCCATGCGCCTGTGGTCGGGCTCGGTCGCCACCGATCGCCAGATGGCCCTGACGGCCTCAAAATCCGATCCCGCGTTGAGAAGGGATCGGGGTTGCCCCTCGACTAGCTCCGGGACCCCTCCCGGGAAGTGAGGCTCGGCCACGGGAAGGTAATCCCTTATGCGGCGCGTCATAAACTCGACGCTCGTCTCGGAGCCCGAGTCGTCCGTCGGCTCACTAGTCGACCCTTTGCCCTTCATCTTTTTGGATTGTGGAGCGGGTTTGCGGGTAGGCCTGGGAGCCGGTCTCTTTCGGGTCAGAGGCTCGGCCTCCGCTTCTTCTTCCTCTAGGTCGACCGGGGCGGGGTCGACCGCTCGGCTGGACCCCTCCGAGGGCCTCTTGAATAGCCCCTTGCCGAGTCCGGGGCCTTGGCGGGGTAGCGACAAACCCGCTCCTGTATCCGCGCCGAGGATAGCAGGCTCGACTGCGGGAAGCTCGGGCCGACTCTGGACGGCCTCGTTGAGCTCGGCCAGCTTCTCCTCGGCCAGCTTCTCGTGTTCGGGCAACAGAGCCTTGCCCAAGCTTTGAAGGAAAGAAGTCCTGGATGCCATGAGGATGTTGGTATCTGCAAAAAACATCAACTCGATCAGAAACAGTTAGAAAGGAGAAACATATGATTAGCTTAAGGAAAAGAAACAAAAGAAAGGACATATACCCAGGACAAACCCCTCTCGCACTCTCCCGCACCCGATACCCGCGGCTGCTAAGTTCTCCTCTTGACAGAAAGTCCTACAGTCGAGCAGGACCTGGTCGGTACAAGCCTCCCGACCCAGGAACCCCATGATCAACTCAATAGACTCCTCGAGGTCCTCATCCTTTGAGGGTCGGAGGGTCGGAGGCCTATTGTCTTCCCATTGGGTCGGGATGAGAAAACCATCTGGGTGTTGGACGATCACAAACTCGGCCTTCCACTGATCGCCGTGAGAAGATGTGGGAATGGAGAATATCTTTTTACCCCTCTTCTGGGATAAGCTGTAGAAACCCTCGCCGGAAGGGGAAGAAGCGGAGAGGGTGAACATCTGAAAGAATCGAGCCCGCGTCGGCTCGAGCCTCAGAATCCTCATCAGAACGAAGAAGCAGGAGATGAGGGAGAAACAGTTAGCAGTCATCTGGCTCGGGCAGACTCTCAAGTCCCGGAACAAGCTAGTGTATTGAGTATTCCCGACCAGGCGGAAGCCGTTCATAACCGCGTTATAATTAACGGCTATCTCCCCGTGTGCTTGCTTGCCCAGGACATCGTCCTTTGTAGCCACTCGGATACCGTACGGCGCAGGCAGGTTCAAGCGGCCTACGATCCTCACGAACTGCTCCTCAGAAACCCCACCCACTATGCTATCATAGGGAGCAGGGGCTCCCCTCTCCGACTGTAGGGGCTCGACCCCAGCATCTCTCGACCCTCCCGCCGACTTTTCCAAGGGAGCGGCTGAAGTCTTGCCACGGTACGTGCGCTGGGGCAAGGCAGCGGCGGACCGACCGCGCGGCCGAACGATGGTCGTCTCCTCGCGACCACTGGTGGATGTGTCCTTGTTCTTGTTGAGTCCCGTGGCCCTACGGGATGTAACCTCCACCTCGGACTCTGAGTCGGTGTCAAACCCTAAGTCGACTACGTCGAAGCGGGCTTCATACTCTCTCAACCTCTCACTCGATCCCTCAGACGCTCCCGACATTTTTATAGTTTTAAAACAAAATGCAAGAGTTGAGGGTCGGGGATTACCTAAGTGTGGACGGTGTTTACGCTCGAGACAAATTCCTGCACCTGTGATTTTCTCGCTAAAATTGCTTCTGCTCGGAGTGAATATTCAGAAAACGTAAGATATGAGAGAGGGCTAGGCCCTTATTTATAGTAGTCAGGCCTCGGAATACGGAACGTCGCCATAATTACTCTTTAGTAGGCTGACGAATCAAGCGCGCCTTCCCGAGAACGAGCTGACGGTCGACCTGCTTTATTGTCGGTTGCGTGTAACGGTAAAACGGGGTCGCGTGGCCCAACCAAAAAAGGCCACGTGGATCGAGCTTCACTGTGATGGTCGATCTCAGATCCCGGTCGAATAAATTCAACCGAAACCTGGGGGACTCGTGATGGGGAATATCTTGGAGAATACACGTGGCACATTCGTAAAAGGGGGAAAACGCCACGTGTATCTAAACCCGGATCAACCCACGCTTGACTCGAGAACATGCTCGAGGGTCGACCATAGCTCGCCCTGATACCCCGACCTTCATTACAATGTAGAACCTCCCGGGTGCCATATGTCGAACCCTTCAGGCTCGAGGATCGATATTCGACTCGCTAATCCTCCTAGAACGTAGATCGAGGGTCGACTTACGGAGGCTCGAACCTGTCCCATCCCTACACGGTCGACCCCGCAGCAGCCGCATTAATTGCGCCGTATCTACTCTGATTGCCTTCCGTATTCTGTATCTCCAGAAGTGACAGGCAATCAGTCCTGTCAGGGAATGAGTCAGATCCGAGGCACAGGCATTAAATGCCCCACGGTCGAGGCCATACCCAGTAGGTATGAAGTCTCCCTATAAATACCCCCATCATTTATTATGGTAGGTAAGCTCTTCGAGTTAATAACTTGGACTTCCATTCTCTCTTAACGAATATCCTATTCGAAACTGACTTAATTCAGTGGAGAGGCTACGCCGGAGACAACCCCCTCCGGCTAAAGTAATCCCATGCTAGTGCTTTTCAGGTCATAGCCGAACTCCCATCTACAAATTCAACTGTTTGTCTGGGCCACGTGGACGATCCAGATCCCGTACCAAAAAACGACCACATCAATAGCCACAAGTTTGAAAAAAACTAGAAATTACACGAACCATCCTAAAATCTTGGAAAAATTACTCATGTACACCCTAATGTAGGGTGGTTTGTGTAATTTCAAACACTTTTAGGGAGTGTCTCGTAGTTTTCCCAAACTTGAGGGTACTAACTGTAGTATGACAATCTCTATAAGGGATCTAGATCTAATTAAGTCTAGTAACTTTAAAGACAATTTTGTCATTTTACGTGACAATATATGCTTATATTAAAGTTTGACGGGGGTATTTGCCCTCATCCACTACCCCTCGTCGTTCCATTTCTTACAGCTGATTTTATCCTCGACAGGACCTTCGACTTGCTTTGGGATTAGCTGAATCGGTTTCTCAACCAACGCCGATTGCAGCTGCTGCAAATGAACTCTATAAAGTGGCAAAATTGCAAGGTTTAAGTGATGATGATTTCTCCGCTGTGATTGAGGCATTGAAAGCGAAAATTGAACAAAAATCATAGTTATATTTTTTTCCAGCTTAGTTCAAGTTGTTATTATTCTTTTGTTACTTTTTCTACTCCCAACTTTCATAACTTTCTTCCTCATTTTTTTGATATAACATTATATTAAACCTGTTACAAGTATGGAATCATGCATTCCTTTTGCAGTCAGATTCCAAAATTCAAATGTAATTGCTACTGCACTGAAGTTTTGCTAACTTTTTGAGATTTTTTTCCTTATTATTATTATTAGTCGAGTCATAAAATGGCTGACCCATCCAAAGTGTGGGGAGGCTGTATTGCTCGAGGTTGTGGCTCTAGTCGACGAAGTACGACTTGGCCTTCCTTGCCATCAATTTCATAATCTCGTAACCGAGCAGGGAGGGCGCGATTTTCTGGTCTTGGTCGACCCACATATCAAAATTTATTATTATATTATTATAAACAATGCTTCCAGAACACACTTCACACCCAATTAACATCTATAATTTTTTTTTTCTTATTTGTAATGTTATGCTTGACACGATATATATACACTATTCTTCCGACACAAATAATATACAGTTAATATACATTATATTTATCTTCTAAATACTTAATTTTTGGATAATCAAGAATAAATTTACCATCTATTTATAATATTAATTTTTCAAATTAACTATATCTATTGATTTGATCCAACAATAGAAGTTGATCATCAAAATCATTCTACGAGAACGTAAACGTTCAAAGAACTTTTAAAATTATGTTAAATTTGAGTTACTCAATAAAATTAAGTTACATCTGGAGACAAGTTAAATTTAGTCAAATAAATCAACTACATTTATAAATTTGATTATTTATTATCAAAATAATTGATTTTTTTTTATACATACTCTTATTTATCATAGTTTTAGTTTAGGTTAAAAATCTATCTATATCCACATATTTTTCTCTTATAACCCCCCCTTTATGTGTAATTATACGAAATTTGATGTGGTATAAAAAAATATAATTATCCTTTCAAAATTAAATTAAATTTTTTTCTATATAATTAATATATAAATAAAAATTATTTTTTTAAATCAGCCAATTAAAATCTCTATGGTGGGTATGCTGCTTGTAGGCTGGCAGCCCAACGTGATCTTCTTTCTGTACAGGCTTTAATGTGGGCGGCCCCATGCACGTTCCAGTTAAATGACTTTTTCCAATTTTCATCATTACTTTTTCTAAATCCGGATTGCGGGACCCACCTCAGTTTTTTCTTCTTTTTTAAAGTTCTAACCTAGTCGCTTAATTATAATACTATTTTCAACCTTATTATTTACTTTTGAGCAAAATATTTTTTGAAACCTAATGTATATTGATTTTTTAAACTAAGCCACCTAACTTCTTTTGGCCACAAATTGCAAGTTGAACTTTATGAAATCTACTCATGTATATATTAAAATTAAATCTCATCCATGTTTTGTATTTTTATATTAGTACATCATAAATGGTATCACGAAATCCTTTTAATTAAGTGAAATAATATTTTGTTATTTTGAATTGTTTTAAGAAAATAATAATGTTATTAAAAATGTGTGTAGATGACTTTATAAAAGTTTATAATATGATCATATAATATTTAAAAGCTTATAAAGTAATTTTAGTATTTTAAAAAAAATTATAAATCTACTTGTAAGATAAAATAATCTCATAATTAACTTAGAAAAAGAGTTAAGTGTTAACTACGCGCCAATGGAAACACTTGAATGAATTCCCCATTTCTGTAGAAATCAAAACCTAGTTACCCCCAATTTTGAATCAATTTTCCCCTCTTGAAATTCAATCCTACCAACATCTAACCTACCCATTTCGTCCTCATCATCACTTTCATTGAATTCCACTTCAATTCTTTTCTCTTTGTTTTTCTCTCTGCAAATGACAACGCCAGCGGTGAAGAACAACTTCCTGCCACCTGGGCTAGTCTCGAATCTTCAGCAAGTCCTAGCGAGACGCAACCCGGCGGCCGGAAACGGAAACGATGCCGTATCGACCAAGTCCGTTAATGGAGAGTATGATTCGACCCAGCCTTCTTCTTCCGGCGACGAGCCTGTCGATGACAATGAGTCCAAGCCTATAATATTGATTACGAATAGTGATGGGATAGAGTCACCGGGGCTTTCCTATTTGGTGGATGCTATGGTTAAAGAAGGCATTTACAATGTCAACGTCATTGCCCCTCAATCGTAATGCTCTATGCACTTTAATGGGATTCTACTTTGCCGTCGTGTTATGATTGTTGATTGATAAATGGGCTCCGTCCCCTGAATCGAAATTCGCTTTTCTTCAATCTTGAGCTGAATTTGCTGTGTTTTTTGGCATCAAAATTTGAATCCTTAGTGTATATGTTGTTGGGTGTTCCATTGTTTAATTTTCCGATGGTGAATCACTGATTTTCTGGTGTTTATGGTTTTGCAGGGACAAGTCTGCCGCAGGGCATTCAGTGTCATTGAAGGAGACAGTTGAAGTGACCTCATCAGAAGTTAATGGTGCTGTTGCTTATGAAATTTCTGGTATAATTAGGTCCTTCCAACTCTCTTTAGCAGTCCTCATAGGTTAAATTGCCTTAAAAAGACTTTTAGTTTTTGACGTGTTGATTTTGTGATTTCGAATTGAGTTATTATCTAAGAATGAGCTTTATGTCAATTAATTGTTATATGAAACATTTCAGGAACTCCTGTGGATTGTGTATCATTAGCATTGTCGGGTGCGCTGTTTTCCTGGTCAAAGCCTCTTTTGGTATGTTTCTCTAGATGATTTCAGCTAATGCACATTTGTTTATAATATTGGTTTGCTTTATGATATTGTTTTTATCTTTCTTTCGGCTGATATTTAGGTAATAAGTGGCATCAACAAGGGTTCTAGTTGTGGGCACCATATGTAAGTTGCTGCTTCTGTTGCCTCTAATCTGTGACTTGAAAGTTCAATCTTTTTTGTGTCTGAATTCGTTTCTAGAAGTATTGAACTTAATAGAGTCTATAAATATAGGTTTTATTCTGGTGTCGTTGCTGGAGCAAGGGAAGCTTTAGTTAATGGTGTGCCTTCCGTATCAATATCACTAAACTGGTATGATCATTGTTATCACACATTACTTCTATCTATAGTATGTATTTGTGGATGAGCGTGACAAGTTGCTAGCTAATTTATTGCAGGAAAAAGGATGGGAGTCAAGAAAATGACTTTAAAGATGCTGTGACTGTGTGCTTACCACTTATAAATGCTGTCATACGAGACTTAGAGAAAGGGATTTTCCCAAAAGGCCTTTCGTTGAATGTTGAAGTTCCAACATCACCTCTAGACAACAAGGTATATATAAATTTATCTAATAATCATGATATTGTTTAGTTTTTGTTAAATAATATTGAAAAATCTACGACTTGTTGTATGGATCGTATCTCATCTCATTGTGTTGCCTAATTTAGCACTGTTGAAGTTCTTATATTCATGAAAGAATTACAATGTATTACCATGATGATTTCTTTGAGAAAACTGTATAAATGTCTTTTTTTCTTTTTAAATTTTTAATAGGGTTTGAAAGTTACCAAGAAAAGTCTTTGGAGGTCAACTCTTAACTGGAATGCCATTTCAAGCACAAGAAATCAGGCAGCTTCTCGTTTCAACTTTGGTCAGCCTGGCATTGGCATGCAATTTGCACAACTCAGCCGTGATGCCTCTGCTGCTGTGAGTAGCCTTTAATTATTAACATTATTATTACTACTACTACTTTTGTATGTCACATAATGGGACTTCTTCCTGAGTTATATTGTTGGATCAGATTGTGACTATTCCTTTTCTACCCTCAGGGTGCTGCTCGTCGTTTGACTACACAAAAGAAGAATATTGAGGTAGTGGAATCAGTTGGTGTTGCTGGGAAATCTGATTTTAAAAGAACCGTGAAGTATTTCCGTGTAGAGGTAACACTTTTTGACATAACATTTTATTTGATCTGGAAATTTCCCCAATAATTAACATGTGGAACATTTATTTCAAGAATTTGCTTCATAACTCTATTTTCTAAATATTTGCAATTATTGCTCAAGGTTATCTCAATTTTCTTTCAGATGCTCGACAAGGATCAGGAAGAAGACAATGAGGGTCTTGATTTCAGAGCTCTTGAAAATGGCTTTGTAATTTTACCCTTCTCTTTTCTTTAGAGTACACCTTTTACACACACGCATATATATATTGAAAATCTGATTATTGAACTGTGAAACAGGTTGCGGTTTCTCTGCTCCCTCTATCTGTGCATTTAGATACAGAAACAGAGACTGCTGCTTTGAACTGGATTTCTTCTGCACTGCAAATGGGACAATAACACTTGCATTAGAACAGTAATCTTGTATATTTGCAAAGCAAGATCCATGAGGGCTTATTTATTTAATTTTTTAATTTGATTTTCTCTAGCAGAAGTGATTGGCATGGTGTAAATTGCCGATCTTTCTCTTTTACTTTTAAATATTGAGTTAGATAAGGTATTTATTCCACCATGTAATTGGGTGTTACTAGGTTGGAATGATTGGTTTGTGTCATGTGATTTGTTGTAGAATTTTTTTGGATTTTCTTTGGACATAAAACTAGTTGTTTATGGCAAGAAATTCTTACCCTAATGTAAGGTGGATAATCCATAATTTAGAGGAAATTATGGATGTTAATCTACTTAAATAGCATAGCATTTGTTGTTGTACTGATACCTCGACTATGATTGATGTAATTTATTTTTTTGATTTTGGAATATTGATGTAATAGTTGAAGCATTTTCTTGTCCTACATTATATTTAGGATAGTTAAATCTAATATAAAATATTAAAAATAATCTATGTCATCGTGATTCTGTCATGTCAGTATCATCATGTTTGTGTTCAAAATTATTATTCTCGAAAACAAGTTTTTAGAGAAAATAGTTGAATGCATATAAAATGTTTTATTTTTGAGTCAATCTAATAGAAATAGGACCATATAATCTTGTGATTTATTTATATTAACATCTAACTAAATTAAAAATGAAAAGAAAGGATTTCCTACTTTTGTTGAATAAGTAGAACTTTGAAAATCATGATCCAAATATATATTGTTAGATTATTCACAATTATCATATAATGTATTTGTATACAAATAATTAAAATTGTAAAAGTGATTTTCATAATTAAATCAGTATTTTGGAAGAAATAATAAAATTAGTTACAAATATTCCCATTTGAGAACTCTTTCTTCTATTCCCACAGTATCCCGTAGGGTTTAACAGTTCAGTCCCTTCAGCTCGCACTGCTCCTTCAATTCTCCAACAATGGCTTCCTCCAAAACCTTAATTCGCACCGGAGTTTCTATGGCGGCTCGATTTCTCAACCGGGGATTCCACATAAACCTGAACCCGATAATCTCTCAGAAGCCTGAATTGATCGCCGCGCCCAAATTCCTCCCATCTCTGTTCATCCCGCAGTCCCACGAGACGACGCCTCTTCATTTTCCCCAGCATCAAAACGACGTTGAAATATTCAGAAAGCTCTCCTGCGAAGGCTTCCTCTACCCGTGTGGGCTTCCTTATATCCCGTTCTTCCTGCCCGATGGTAAATCTCTCAATTTTTGTAGAAGTTCCTTTTTGTCGGTTTACTGAAATTTGGGACTCTAGCTTGTTAATTGAGCTGATAGATAATGTTGTTTTGCTGTTGTGATTATTCATGTTATGACTAGTTAACTCAATTGGGGGTTATTGCACTTGGAATGTGCTTTCAATCGTATTATTGGAGTTGAATTTACCTCGTTATTTAGCTTCTGGATATGATTTCTGAAATTGAACTAATGCAATCTCTCTGTAGCTGATATGCTAATTCAATACCATGCAGAAGGATTGGAGTTAGACAGTAGCTTATTAGCATAGAAGAGCACCAGTAAAAATGTTTTGAAACTGCTAATGTCTCGTGTTTGAATTTCTGCGTCATTGTTAGAATAGTACTTCTAGGAGATTACCATTGTCAAAACATCAAAAATTGTGTTCCAGTGAGAAGTTTCTTCATTTCTACTGTTGTAGAAGTCTTCTATGATGTTGAGCTTGCAACATTCACTCATTGATGACATTTCCTTCTCAGTTTACAAACATATATTCAGATGATTAGAATAGGGCTAAAAAGGGTACTGCATCACAGTGGGGTGTTAGAATTGTGTTTGCACTAATTCTCATTCGTTTTTTCATCATTAATTTGGGTAGAGCAATGAACTGGCAGAGTGAAAAGGGTTATCGATGTTATTTTGAAGATAAAAGAGCAATTGTATAATGTTCTGTGAAGTCTAAAGTACTTATCCAATAGTTCTCAAAATCTTCTCAACTTTTCTGTTGGGAGGTTTTCATTTCCCGATGGTTGGTAGACATGGATGTTACTTCTCTGCATAGGAACTAGTTTCCTGGTACAGTGAAGTAATTACTAATTAGTATTTAACTGAAATATGAAATATTTTATATTTATCAAATTTTCACGACAGGTTGACACGTACCTATGATTTTTATTTTGCACTGGATTTCTGGAAAAGTTTAAACTAGGATCATAAAGTACCTGTCGGTGAGCGTCATTGATCTCAAGTATAATGGTCATGGCCAAAAGACTGCTTTTGGGCGAATGACTTGTTTGCGCCTAATGCGATAAAAATGTGAGGTCATAATTACATTGCACATTGCTTACAAATGAATTCATTGCATCTGTCAGCATAGCGTCCGTTTCTCTTGTCAGTATTGCTTCTCTATTTTAGTGCTGAGTTAAGGCAGGATATATGTCGCCAATTCCTATTGTTATATTGGTTGCTTCTTATGAGAGTTGAAATATGATGTGTGCTTTTCGGCTCGCCAGGGAACGAGTCTTCGTCAGATGAGCCAATGCTTTTACTTCCAAAGCGGACTTACCAACCGAGCAACATCAGGCGCAAAAGGACACATGGTTTCTTTGCTCGGTGACTCTCTCTCTCTCTGAAATTCTGATTTTGGAAATACCATTAAGTGCACAAAAACTTTTGCTTATGGAGAAGCTAAAATACGCTGAAGTTGGCTTTCCGTACACTTCCAAAGTGCTGAAAAGAAAAGCATAAAGCGCTAAAGTATTCTTTTTAGAGTTTGCAAACAATACACAAATGTCGTCAACGTTCTCCTCTATCTCACTTTCAAAATTTTACATTAAATGGTTTCTGATAATTACAACTCTAATTGTTAGTTCTGATATGTTTTTTCTATCATGTAACAGAAAAGCAACAAAGGGTGGTCGAAGAGTTATTGCCCGCAGGGTTGCAAAGGGTCGTTTTAGAATCACAGCTTAGACCCTTCAACTTCTCATGCATGAAAGTTGCTTAGCATAGCGATATGTCTTATTAACGTTGTTGTTCGAACTTTCCCTCTTATTTCTTTTATAGAGTTTTCGCATTCCGAATGAATTTTTAGTATGTGCAATGATTTTCCTTATAAGGTGTACTGTTGTTCCTATAAGACTAGTAACGCATAATGAGTGCAGAATATCTCCATGAAAAAGGAAAGTTGCTACCAGCTGATTGACAATTTTCTCACTCAAGACATTTTCATTGATTTTTGACCTCGTATTTTGTAAAAGAAATTGGTCCCATAAGGTCGACAACTTGTGCTCTTCGATGTTACTTTTTCAAATTTGTCATGTAAGTTTCAAACATTAGTAATTTTGGTCCAAATAAACAGGGATTTTATTATTTTTCCTGCCAAAATTGGTCTAAATTGCCAGAATATAAAATATACAGTGTATATTTGTCACAAACATATCCAAACTCACAATTCACTATTTTGGTTTACATATATAAGATTTGAATTGTATATTTCAAATTCATAGTTCTACATTGTGAAAAAATATATTCAATTTTTCTACTTTTGGTCAGTATCAACAAAGAATAACCTCTTTTGTCGCAGCACGTTTTGCCTGCTTGTGTTACTATCATTTTAGACGAACATTATATTTTGTCTTGTTTATAGAAATAAGTACAAACACTTACTAAAGATAAAACATTCAAAAGCATCACACTTTATGCGCAATTTTTGCCTAACCAACCAATTTGTCTAATGCACTGAGGAGAAATTGTTTTATTTTAGACACTTGTGTGCTTCAAAAACACACGTAGATATATGAAACATGTGTATCTAACACGTCTGCGCGTTGAAATGTTTAATATATGTATATGTTGTTATATAAAATATCATGGTTTTACACGTATAAAAGTTATGATGGAGTACTTCACCGATGTTGTCGACTATTTTCCCGGTGAGTTTCTGATTGAGAATTGGGTATTTTGACTTAAATCGGACTAAATAGTCTAAATTCACATAAAATCAGAAGTTAAAGATGAGTTATGAAAAGTAAATTTAGATACGACTAAATCTAAAGTTCGAACTCCTAATGATCAACTTATGAGGTGAATTTTACAACCTAAGGCAACACAATTTTATTATCATTATTATTATTTTTTACTTTTCTTATTATCATTATCATATATGTCAATTAAAATTATGAATCCCATTACAAATTTGGAGGGAATTTGACTTAAATTGCTACTTTTCAAGAGTTTGTGGGTATAATTGTAACGTGTCAAATTGTTGTCATGTATGTGAAGTTAAATTGCTAATTTTGCAATTTGCCCTTTATATTAAAGACATATATTTTACTCATTTACGTCCAATGTGCAAACAAAGTATCTTGACTGAAAAAAAAATATTCCACGTACAACTAAATAGATATGTGAAATTTGACCCCAAAAAAAAATAGATATGTGAAATTTTATGATGCACGGACACTCCTAAAAATTTTATTTTATCTTGTCGTGTCGTGTCGTATCTAATATTGTGTAGGACATCTGTGTCGAATACTCCTCTAATAGTGTAAAATGACGAAAAAAATCTGTATCTCCATATCCATGTTCTTGTCTGTATTTCATAGGTGAAGTTACATACATTCTTGCATATTTATGAACATTTAATATCTATGACAAACATCTGCTGGAAATACAAAACTAGAAAAGGTCTCAGGTTTTCTCCGAGATTTCATTAATTCATTGTCCTCAACAAAAATTTAAAGCATCCATAAAAAACAGTACAAATAAGCTTCTCTATATATATAAATATAATATATTTATATCTAATATATCTCATGTAGATATAGATATAGATATATTATATATAATATATCATGGCCGAGGAGGGTGGACATGAAAAGTGCTCCCGTTGCGCCGCGGCAGTGGGGAGGCGGAAGAGGCGGCGGAAATCGGACTTGATGATGATTCAAGTGCTTCTATGATAGAGGCAATGTAGTTCATCGGAGTGGGCGGCGGCGGTGGCGGCGCTGTAGAGAATCCGCCGTCAAACTCCTCGAGAAAGTAATCTTGTCCGGTGGATGAAGTGGGCCCCACAAGCTGATGACCACTAATATTATTCCCGTTATTATTATTATTGTCATTAATAACCATTAATGACGAATATTCTTGATCGCAAGGGTTTGAGTTCACCATCATCATCGTCAGCTGATTGTTATTATCAAGACCTGGATTATTATTATTATAATCAAATCCAAAGAAGAAGTTGTCGTCATTTTTTTGTGGGAAATGTTGAGGATTAATACGATTATTGGGCCATATTGAATTATAGTTCAAAAGTGAATTTGGTGGGAAATTTGCAGGAGGGTTCATGACCTGATCAAATCTTGATGCAATAGGATCGAAACATGGAAGGGTTTGATTCATTTGGGGATTTGGGAAATCTATCAGAGTACTGTTGCTGTTTGGATTCAAAAAGTAAAGATTTTGATGATGATTATCAGAAGTGGAGTTTGGAGAAATTAAGGTTGTAGGAATGATATTACAGTCAGAATTCTGATGATGAGGATGGGAAGTGATGAGCTTTTTCTTGATACTTGAATTCCAAAAATTCTTCACTTCATTGTCTGTTCTTCCTGGGAGATGCTTAGCTATCTGAGCCCACCTGACAAAGAAACAACCCAACAGGGACAAAAGAAAAAAAAACATATATTATTATTAATTATAAACGACTTTCATTACTAGAATAATTTATTTATATATATATATATATATATATATATATATTTTTTTTTTTTTTTTTTTTTTTACCTGTTTCCTAGAACTCTGTGTAGTTCAATGATGAGAGTAGCTTCACTGTGTGAGAAACTGCCTCTCTTGAGATCAGGTCTCAGATAATTTATCCATCTCAGTCTGCAACTCTTCCCACATCTCTGCAGACCTGAAAAATATATACAAACCAACAAATAAATGTCACTAGCTAACATATTATCATTTACAATGTATAACACATTTATGGGCATAAATACAAAAATATGACATAAATTCCAGGCCGCAAATGCATGCACTCATGTTGTAGAAATTTAAGAGAAACTTCATATATAGTATACCAGCATGTCTTGGAACTGAGCTCCAGCAGCCATGGCCATATGTAGAAATGTAGTTGATGAGTTTCTCATCTTCCTCAGGAGACCAAAGCCCTCTCTTCACTTTCTGTTTGTTGCAGCAAGTGTGATGTCCCATTTTTCTCTCAGTTAAATTTTAATTTAATTTCTCCAAAAGAAAAGGTATTAATGCTATTAATATCAGACAAATTAAATTACATGCAACAACTGGGAATGGTGATGAGTATCAAGCCACTGGTTTGTATATCTGCAAACATACACAAAAATATGAGAAAGAAACAAGAAAATTTACAGAAGATGATGATGAGTTTATTGTTTTCATTTTCTATATGCGATGAAGCCCTAGAAAGACAAGAAAAGAAAACAATAATATTGTTGTATATATGAGTTGGAAAAATAAATAAGGGGGACCTTATATTAGTGTGATGTTTGCAGGAGGATATCAACAGTGAGATTGTAAATTTATTGTCAAGAGTTGTACCATGATTGCACTGAGGGCCCTCTTCTGATCTGATTTTGAGGTGAAAAGCTGCAATATACACATATATATACGTAGAAGAGAGCAAAATCCACCCCAGCGTAGCTTAGTGATTCTGCGCTATGATAGTTTAACGAGAGGTTTTGAACTAGTTTGGATCCCCCTAGTAATGCAGTTAATTGTTATTGGTATGGAAAACTTTACACTTAAGTTGTTCAACCTGATTCAGCCCATATAAATGAGATTAAGAACAAAAAAAAAAAGAGCGAGATCGTTTTATTAAGCGACATTTTTTTTTTCAAATTCATCAATAGATGTTGTATTTATTGTGTGATAATAGACATAAAAAGAGATTTTCATTTTTTCTGGAATTTTCGCCCATTTATATAATCGCAATCTCATTGATTTTTTATTCTCAAGTACACTCACTAATTAATATGCGTATATTGAAGATCCAAACTATGGTGATGAGCTAGGTTTTCGGGTAAGGGTTTACAGCCATGAAAATGGCTCGTAGTCCACGAGTCGGCCATGCAATATTTGTAGGGTCCCCATTTTTATTTTTTATTTTTGAGTTTATATGACTTACTATGAAGAAAATGAAATTGTTTTATGCGTAATTCAGGTATTTATTTTTCTATAGTTTTAGTATATTTGAGAAGGGATGACAAAATTATGATGGCAATTTACATCTATTGTGCTTGAGGTTTGGTCTAATTGTAAATTAATCTATTTTCTTTCATAAATTACAAAAAAACTCATTGAGCTTTCATATTATTCATGTAATATTTGTAAAATAGGGCAAAAAAAGGCTTGACAGACGTCGATTTAGACTTTAAATTGCATTAATTCTTAGATCAATAGATTGGATGAGACAGGAGGCTTCCAGCAGTGTGAAGATAGCCAAAATGGATGAAAGTCTTACAAAAATAATGAAACCTCATGGATTTTTTTGTAATTTTAGAAAAAAGAGGAACTAATTTGTAATTAAATCAAATATGATGGATGGTAGATTAAATCTCCCTTATAAACTTCAACTATACATACAGATATATACACATATAAATGACTGCTAGCTCGTTCTAGTTCCTCATTGAATTCATGGATAAATTACATTTGGGTATCCGTATGTTTGAAAATTTACCATATAGTCCCTGAGATTTCGAAGTTGAATTTCTCATGGATGAATTTTATCATCTTCTTCTTGTTGGTTTTGTTTATTACAGCTAAAAATATGCGTCACTTCTCTCACACTCATGACCTTTATTTGTGTAAATAAATAACTACTTTAGGTGAGGACGACTGCGCCTTTAACAACAAGTTATCTGCGCTTTTCTTCTAGTTTCTTGAGAAGAATTTGCAATCGCTGGCACCAGATCTGATCTTTATTTCATATCTTCTTATAAATTCGTGTATTTCTTCTCAATTTTCAGTATCCCAAAATAGTATAAATAGATGGAGATGGTGAAAATCGAACGATTATTGTGATGGATTTTCTCATCGGTGATGTTTATGATTTTTAAGACGAATTTCAATAAGATCCAGAAACAACAAAGTTATGGGATGATTTTTGTAATTTACCTTCATTTTATTATACATATATAACTCACCTCTAGTTGCAATTTAATTAATGACTTATGCTAGCATCAATTGATAATTTAATTACTTTTATTAAATTAATGAACTTTGATCTAGCTAACTCAACTCTCAAAAACTAGATCAAGAAGGGAGGTTTGTCAAGCCATTATATAGTGAGCACCACATCTTTCATTATTCGATGTGGGATAGGTTTAACACACCTCTGGCACGCCCAGGGCCATGGAATATGCGGGACAAACTGGAACGTGAAATGATTTGCAGGAATGAATATTTGCGAGGGAAACAGGAGTGGAGAGACAGACCGAGAATTAAACCTGCTCTAATACCATGTTGAATTAATATAATGGACTTTGACCTAATTCAACTCCTAAAAGTTAGCTCAAGAGGAGAGGTTTTGCCAAGTCATTATATAATGAGCACCACATCTTTGATTATTCGATGCGGAATGATTTAACTTTAAACTTGGATATTTAATTTATAAGAGAGATAAGACATGATTAACACCAAATATTATATTGTGTGAGCTGATCTAGCTAGTGCAATTACAAGGGTACTTTTTACTAGTTGCTATTCATGATACTGACAAGTGGAATTTAAGACTAAGATTAACAAAACATTCTTAATTAGTTTGGTAAGAATATGCATGGATTATCAACATCAAAGATAATGACAATATAAACCCTAATGATGATTAATGATTATAATTTTGTAGTTGTATTTGGAACCATGCATGTTTGATGGTGAAGCCATCAGTTCTTGGTCCCCAATTCATGTGGACAAATTTCAGACCAAAAAACAATTAATTCACGTGGAGAAGAAATATAATTAATCCATTTTTTATTTTTATTTTTATTTTTTGCAAAAGGCCGGGCTAGATAATTTAATCTCTAAAATTCAAATAATTAGGCATTGTTATTTGTTATATATAACTATATAATATATATATATATATATATATATATATATATATATATATATATATATATATATATATATATATATATATTTACGTACCAAATTAAAAATTCAAATTTGACTTAATGTAAATCATAATTATTACATCTATATATGTACCAAACTTGAAAAGTTAATTATGTTAACTTATGTGGTAAAAACCCTATTGGAGACCATCACTTCACTAATCAAGAAATTGACAAGACATTTTTCTTCCGTGAACATGAAATTATCACGTCTAGTACAATATCTATTCCCGGACATTTTAATTTCTTTTTTCTTAATTAAGTTTTAATAAATAAAATAAGTACTTAAGTATTTCATTTATGATATTGTGATAACGAATAATTTGTACAACAATACATTTTTCTACTTGTTATATGAGTATATCCATGTACACGCTTGTTTGTGTCGGCATTTATTATGTCACCACCATTTTTTTATTTCAATAATTTAATTTTAATTTGTAATTAAAGTATGTATAGTATTATGTCACCATCACTTCTCAAATTAGAAAGATGGATTGGTAAATATATCAAACATTAAGATATATAGTCAAATGTAATTCGTCCTTAATTATCGGCATCTCGTGTTTGAAATATATAAAGAAATAAATTGTATTTTTATAAATAATCTATATATAATAATTCAGAACCCTTGTGGCTATCCAGCTAAGCGTACACGTGGATAGCCTCAATGAATTTTATTTTGCCATGTAATTAAATTTATTGATTATTTTCATATTTATCCAAAAGAATGAAAATTTTTGTATAAATATGTTAGTTACAGATCTAATTCAAATTAAATTATTATTTATATTTTCATTATCTATATACAAAAGTCCTACAATATTTTTATAAATAAATTAATTTTAAATTATATTAAACAAATTTTAAAAATAATTAAATATAAAAATAAAAAAAACACGATAATATCGTTCAAATTAAAATAAATGATTTTAAAATTTTAAAGTAAACCGATTTATTAAAATAAAAAAATACTTTATTAATAAATTAACACCCATGTCTTGGCACGGGATTTTAACTAGTTACTTATAAGTTTACTATTGAAAAAAGTATTTGATCGGAACAACTAATTTAATGCAGAAACGGGCTGATGATCCACTACTAGAAAAATAAGATATAGTGATTTTGAAAAATGTCACCAAAATAAGGATATTGTGACATTTTGATTTGAGACACTAACAACAGGTGTCATGTAATTAGGTGCCTCAATAGTTTATTTTATTTTAAAAAAAAAAAAAAACATACGTACACAATTCGATCCTTGTCATTGCAAGGAATCGAACCCAGTCCCCCACACAATAGTTCTTTTTACATTTTTATGATATTTCAAAATATATTTTCTAAAGAAAAAAATGGATATATTGTGACACTTTTTATTGGTATCTCAATAAGTAACTTAGGGAGATATTTTTCAAAAAATATCACAAAAAAAATTCTAATTAGCGAAAATTTTTAGTAGGATGAAACCAAAGTGGTAAGCAAAACAAAAGACACATTCCATTCTGATGAAGCAATGCAGCAATTATAGGATATATTGTTATTTTCCAAAGTTAGCTCACATGAAAACTTACAAATTTTATATACTATTTTTTTTTTTTTATTAAGCTGAAAACAGTTATACAATTTCGTCATCATCAGCCAAACAATAAATGCAAGAGATCTCAAATGGACTGATGTGGAATACAACAATAATCTGTAAAAGACAATTTCTTTCAATCCAAAAATATTATATCTAATTTTTTGAATAAAATTGTTTGCATGTAACTTGTCATTCGGAATTGACTACGTACGTGCAAATACCACTCTAACCACATAAATTTCATCACTGACGGGAGGTTATTCAAATTCTTATTGGCGTCTTTTCTAATTTCAAATTAAAACTCTAAATTTAATAGTGAGAAATTAATACAAATAGGAGGCTAAAATGAGGTCAAATCGAGATGAAACTTGTGCTTTTGGATTCATGAGAACAAGACGCACAACAAGGTATGGTTAGCTCCGTTGTTGTGGCAATGACGATACACAACAAAAACTAACGGATATTCTCTAAGATTTCATCAAAAAAATAACTGGTACAGAAAATGTCCACCTAAAATAGTTTGGATACCAAAAAATTACAAAACAACCCAAACATTAGGTCATTCAGTATAATTAAACCATTCAACAAAAGTGACATTCTTCCAACTCCAATGGTGAAATCTTCATAAAGCAATACTTGTTTTGGTTTTACAGTAAAACAGAAAAGAAGATATTCATATAATCTTTGGGTGATATAAGCTCCAATCAAAGAAGAAATGCAAATAAAAATAAGAGTTTTCTTGATTTAATTGCTGCACATGCAAGAATTAATTACAGCAGGCTCAATTGCTGAATTTGATGAGCCATAATGGGACAGAAGCTGAAGTTCAGTTTTGTTTTTTCCAATTTTATGGGAGAGTCCTTCCAAACAAGGTGCAACGAAAGAGAAAACGCTTTGCCTCAGTCAAGTTCTTTTTAGGAGTTTCTAAAACAAAACCAGAGAGAGCATGGAGCCATGCCTTTGCTCAAGAATCAACTATGCTATTTAAAAAATATATAGGTCAGTTACACAAAACCCCTCTGAGGTTTGCGTCGTTTACAATTTTACCATCGGAACTTTGCAACCTTACACTTATCCCCTAAAGGATGTATTTGTAAGGTTTTTCATGGCGTATTAAGTATACATTTTCATGTTTCAAGAAGGTATTTGTAAGGTTTCGATGGTTTTTCGGGGTTTTAGGCAAACCTCAGCAGAGTTTGTGCAATTATCCCAAAAACATTAGGGTTACATTGAGAAGAGAAGCAAGAGAACATTTACAAATTTAATTACAGGGAATATTAATTTTCGAATTTCGTTAACAAAATTAATTAAGACAAAAAACAGAGTACGCAGTACAAATAATGTAAGACATACTGTCCTAAATCCTAATCAGTCGACATAATCAAGTTTAAATGTACAATAAAGCAAAGGGATAATGAGAATTTTCTTAGAAAAGTAATAAGATAAAACACTCAGAAAGTAGCCCACATTTGCCTGCTTTATTTCCAACGCAATCCCATTGTGAGAAAGTCTGCTGATTTACTCAAAACCAAGCTCAACTTTGGTTTGCCAATATTTTATCATGTCATCATTAGGATCCTTAAAAATATATTGAGAACAAGAAGAATTAATTTTGAACCCGCTTTCACATTTACAAAAAGTTCATGGCTGGTATAAAAATTAGGGTGAATTACATCTAAACCCCTGACAATTGGTCTAATTACACTTAGATCCCTTGTACTTTCGAAAATTACATCTACATTCCCTGTATTTTAACTCGGTCTAACAAATTGTTCATTTTGTTTGCTTTGACTATGGCTATTACGTTTTCTTTTTTGTCAGATTTTTTTAAATAAACTACCAAATTTACACCTACACGAGCAGAAAAAATATTTCGTACCCTAATTTAGTTGATTTGTGTGACTGAAAGTCTATGTTAGAGGCACTAATTTTTCCCCTAAGGGGATATCAAGCAAATGAATATATTAAATCAGTGCAAAAAAAAATTTCCGAATATGGAGGGGTTTTTTGGGTTGTATATTCCTTTAGTCTGACAGAAAAAACAACAAAAAAGCGGATAGAATGACGATTTGTAAGAGGTAGTCAAAGTAAAGGGGATCTTTTCCATATAACGGGGAGTTTAAATGTAATTAGACCAAGTATTAGGGGGTCTAGATGTAATATAATTGTTTAGTTTGAAGATAAAATCATTGTTGCAGTTCACGAAACATCAAAATTGCAATGATATATTTATATAGTGGTCCTCTTGATTAAGAAAAAACCAAATGATGGCATTCTAAAGATGTTACCATCACTTCCTTTACTGATAATGATATTTTTTCACATATTGTTACCACTTTATTTTCAATTTTATTTACCATTAATTAATTAGTCTTTGAAATAAATTAGCAAAGATGTCTCCGTTAATATTCAGTTTCTGGTAAGAAAATAATGGAAATGTTTTTCAATGTTGAGATTGAGATGGTTTGCATATAGAAATTAAAATATTTTTCAAATTTACTTAGTTGGAAATATATTGATTACAGATCATTTTACAGAAACCACTGTCACAAACAAGCCACATACTTATAACATCAACAACAAATCCAACAACTATAAACCTTTGACTTCTCACTATCCTTAAAATAGTTTCTTCTATACTCAAACCAAACACACACAAACAACAAAAAGAGAAGGTTTTAGTATCAATCAAGAACAACAAGATGTTGAACTCATCATCAAGAAAAATAAGAAACCACAATTTCTTCTCACTTATAATAATCTCGACTGTTGATCCCATCACACCGCATCGGAGGGTAGAGATCCTTGCACAAGTCAACCGAATAAAGATCCGCATCGGCGCTCCTCCTCGCAACATTTCCCTTAGAAAGTGGACTAGGTAATTTTTTCCTACGCATAGGTAAATCCTCAACCGAATGCCTCTGCAACGACTGAGAATGCAACGATGAAGAATAATTAGCACTACTAGGTTTTTGCTTAGCCTTGATTGACCTTGTTAGATTCATGTAATTAGGCACAGTCTCCGAAGTGGTTGTCGAAGAATTTGAAGTCGTCGTGCTCTCATCGTACATGGACTCAGAGTAGGGATCAGAGGACGAACGCGTAATTTGACAACTTGTAGATATTTTTGAGGAAGATATTCGTGTGGAAACGTTGTTACGTCTTATTCTAACATGATCGTAATCAGATGTACTGGAATACGATCCGATTGTATGACTTTCGTGTTTGCTGTGAGTTGGTGTCAGTATCATATCAGAAGAGTCAGACTGAAATTCCTCCATCAGTCTCGTTTCCCAGGGTTTTGTTGCCATCCAACGTTCCAACCAATTGAGCCCTTGCCCACTGGTCTTGTCCATAACCCTAGCTGGGGTACCAATCTTGTTTTTCAAGTTTGGGGTTCTCCTCAATTGCTAAAACAAGAAAGACAACGTCGTTTAATCTATTAGCTAGGCCAAATTATTTGAATAATTTGGTTATCAGTTGATAAAAAAATATAACAATAATATTGATAGATCTTGCTTTTCAAGTTAGTGTTTTTCCTAAATTCCTAAATCAACATAACAATATTTGAACTTATTAGGCCAAAACATTTCTATATTATTAGAATAAGCTCATACAAAAGAAAGCAAATATTTTACCTGTTGAGAAAGTGCATATGCAATTGCCCTCTCCCTCTTAATAGCTCCTTCTTGCTTCATTTGCAACTTAGTCCTCACTTCATCTACCGTCCCACGACTATCACACCATCCACCCTGAGTTACCAAAAAAAAATTGAGAAAATTAGAAAAATATTTATTTTTAATTATACCAAAATCCCATGCAGAGTTCAATATTTAATATCTCAGAACTAATCAAACCTCGGCTATTTTAACTGGATCAGCCTCATTTTGATTTCCGATCTCGCCTTCAGCTAAAGATTGAGTGCAGTGGGCTCGAACTCGAGCTTGAACTCGAACTAGAGCCTGCATACACCTTAGTGTGACAGCAGCTTGTTTTCTAACGAGCCGACCTCGAACTATGGCTTGTAATCTTACTAAAGCTCTCAAGGCCTTTAAAGCCCTTCTCGCCTAAAAACACACATAAATTTGTAATAACATAATTGGAAAAAGTCAAGCAAGGAAAGTAAAATTCTTACAAGTTTCATCAAAGGAAGGTTCTTATGTGCAGAAAACAATTCAACATAGATTTACTTCACAGTGTTACTCTGTCTGAAAATCAGGAGAATCTTCCATGCATTTCTTGATTTAGATCAAGTGGGCTTGATTATTAATATGCAGATCATTTTTACAAATAAAAGTTAATTAAATTTATAAATATGTTCTCCTCAGCTGGATCATTAGTCATCATTTATTAGTCTAAAGATACAAGTGTAACCAAAAGTGGTATTCGAGAGCAAGAAAAACAGAATGCTTACAAATTTCACCAAAAGGAAAGTTTATGCGCATAAAACAATTCAACATATATTTTTTTCACATAATTGCTCTGTCTGAAATTGGAAAAAATCAAGGTTATCTGATAAATTCTTGAGTCTAAGACTCTAAGTACGTGACGTGATTATTGTTAAGAAACTCATTTTTCTTTTTTTTTTTTCCAACTGAATCAGGCATCATCCTAATTATTAGTTTAAACATATAAATTTAACTAAAATTGATATTTAAAAAGAAATTACAGAAAACTTACCAGAAAAGCACGAAAAATTGTCTGAATTCGGACAGCAGCCCATTCTCTTCGGACAGCCATGAAATCCTTCGGTGAAGCTTTAGCTAAAGCAGCTACAGCAGCCGCCATTTCACCGTCGAAAACATAAGAAGAAACCTCGGAGTCCTCATTCTCCGTCGCGTCGCCGCCAACTTTGCCACCCTTCGCCGCCACAGCTATCCCACCAGATCCACTCCTCCATAGCCTCCATTTCCTCCCCTTACCACCTCCTTTCTCCTACATTAACATTCACAAACACAATAATCAGTCCCACTAAACCGAGAATTTCAAGCTAAAAAAGATATGATTTTTAGCTTACGGGTTCATTAAGAGATGGCTTTTTTAGACCGATAAGTGATTTAATCCACTTCCCAGAAGCACCCATTTCTCAGAAGATCAAAACAAAAACAAATAAACGAAAACGACTGAATTTTTCTTTTTATAGTAAACTTGTTTTCGAGAAATGGGTTGTCTAAAATCCTGAAACTCTGCTAAGTGAGACAAAATAGAAGAAGTTATAAGAAAGAAATGATGATTATATTAACTTGGGATTCTCGAAATTCGACTAAGGTTTCTAATTTAATGGAGTGGAGCGGAGTTTTGGTTTGAAATTTGAAAGTTTGAAAGAAAAGATTAAAAAGAAATAAATAGAAAGTTGTAACGGATAGTATTCTTCGTAAGCCTTTATTTATTGGCTTTGTGTTTGAACTTCGAACTTTGAATCGACGCATCATACGACGTCGTTTAATGTTATGTTATTTTCTTTTATCACTTATCTTTTTTCTGGTTTAATGTTGGAAAGTGATTTATGTATGATTTTCAATTTGAAATCCCGCTTCTAATAACTTAGGTCTCAATAGATTAGTTTCTTTTTCTGTTTTTTGCATGTCTTTATTAAAATTAAATTTAGGTAGGTTTTGAGCATTCTTTCTAAAAGTTGCGTCATATAATGTATTTTTTTTATCAAATTTTGTATAACTTACTATTCATGTGAAAGAGTTTAATATGTATGTATCTACCCATTGAGTCATCTTGATAGAATTTATGATTTAGTAGTCGCAAACTAAGATTACTTTATAAATAAATTAACATGTATCAAGATTCAAGAATATAGTATATAGTGTTGAAGGAGTAATTCAACCAAATTTATTGTCTAAATTTACCAACTCTAATTGTTCAAAAAAACAATACCTTGTCATTGAATTTAAATATTTTACGGGCTATTACCTCATTATTAAATAGCTTAGATTCAAAGGAAAAAGGAAGAAGAAAGAAAATTCTCTAGCTCAACATGTTAGATTCAAACTTGATTAGAGGAATTTGATGAGGACAAAATATATTATATAGTTTTATTTTTAATGTGAAGGAAGTTACCGCAAGTCTTACAAGAACAATGATCTTTCAACGGAATAAAATCAAATACTTGGTTCCTAGCCATTTGACGAATAGTATAACCGTATAAAATTCACCTATAGAGAAAATCTAATCAATTAAACAAGAATAAAGCAAAATTCTACTATCATTAATCCAAAAAACTCAAACTTTAATATAATCACATATCACATATTGACATCTTTTATTACTTCTTAACCATACTTACATATATATTTCAAAATCTCAATGTTATATGAATCTATCCTTCAAAAAAAAAAAAGTTATATGAATCTAATACATTTTCTTTTTTTTTTTGTGTGTGTGTGTGTGTTAGACTTATAAAAATCTAATATAAAAGTAGGGTCTTTACTTGAGCCCATGCAAATAAATAGAAACTTGGCCTAGGCCCTTTTATGTATAACTCCAATCTTAATAAGCCCAATGGACTTAGAAGACTCCTTCTCTACAGTTCCTTTACTACGCAATACCTTCAGCGCCGACTAAAATCGCTAACCACACTACTAACTGGAGATAACTATCAAAAACAAATAAAAAAAACACTATTAACCGCAGATACATATATAAAAGGAAGGCGACTGAAGAGCCACATAGAAATTAGCTGAATGCAAT
Source organism: Verbena officinalis (assembly GCA_958496215.1). Classification (NCBI taxonomy): domain Eukaryota; kingdom Viridiplantae; phylum Streptophyta; class Magnoliopsida; order Lamiales; family Verbenaceae; genus Verbena; species Verbena officinalis. The sequence continues at coordinate 9,983,020 of OY292385.1, forward strand.
AGTCAGAAATTTCCCATGGCAGATCAAAACGGAAGCTCAGTTTCTCACTCCGGTCGGTGTGCAATCTTATTAGACTAAGTTTATTTTCGAATATATTATATTTATGCATTAATTTCATACCTTTCTGTCCAGTAAATTTGCTTTCTTTTATCTGCCTTTTCTGCTTCAAATCTTGTGTTTTTGCACATTTCAGCTTGGAATTTAGCTTTCCAAATTGTTTTGGGCGAAAATATTTGTGGGTTTTGTTTACAAACGACGATTTCTAATCAAAGATTCATTTTTTTTTTTGGGTGAAAAATAATTGTGGATCATTTGATATGTATTTTGAAGCTCTTTCTAGTTTGGTTTATCCCCTTACCAAAGGAATAATTACCAAAAACACCCTGTGGCTTGGTTTATTTTTTCGAAAAATACCTGGAAACTTGGAATGTTTGAGGGTGGTTCTCGTTACCATGGGCCAAAACCCAAAGGTGGTTTTTCGTAATTTTTAAGGTTTAAGGGTGTTTTTCAGAAATGACGCAAACCTCATCGAGTTATTTGTAATTTACCCATAAAAGAAATAGTTATATTCTTCATTCCCGCAGCTTTCACAATGACATTTATACTTTATTAGCTTATGGAGCTGCTGAATTTCAAAAAAAAAAAAAAAAGCTTATGGAGCTGCTGAAATTGTTTAGAAATTCCTTTAGGTTCGTATATCCAAATTGATTCATATGAAATGCTAGAAGTTGTTATAGTGTTAGGTAGAGCCAGAATTTTAATTTGGGGTCGAAATTGGATTGTGTGTAATGTAACCTTGGCTGGTTGATTGAATAATCCTCATGTTTTTGTTCAATATTGTTTTCTTGTTATTGAATGAGTTCTTGAAGTGAGAATTTGCAATTCACATTCTATTGTGTTATTGCTTCAGACAAAGATGTAAAATCACCAAACTTGACTGAAAGAGCCAAGGAGGAAAATGTGTCAATATTTCATAGTGATAAGTCTTCTCCACATCATGTCAAAGAAACACACGGGACGAGTGATGATATCGATAACAACACTCCAATTGATGAGGTTAAAGGGCCGGGAGTTTTTCAGCGTATGAAGGAAGAAGTTGAAGCTGTCGTTGGATCAGTTCTACCTAAGAAATAGGTTTCTTCTATGAATCTTTGATTCAATGTTGGTTGTTAAATGTAAGAGAAGCTGGTTTTATGACGATAGAAATGTTGATGTGCTTTGAATCTTCTTGAACGAATAATACTGTGTATGTTCACCCTTGACGCTTGTATTTATGTAGTTTGGCATATATTTTGGATAATAAAACGATGGTTTCCTTTCTTTTAAGGGTAATTACAACTAGCCCCCTCGTGAGATTCATTAGTTACAATTCACACCCCATTTGAAACATATTGCAACTTACCCCCAACGAGTTTGAAAAATATTACAACTGACCTCTCATAAGTTTGAAATATCACCTCATAGATTTGCTTGGTTGGTGCTCAGAGGTTATACTTAAAACTTGTGCAGGTTTCGTTATAATGTTTTTCAAAAATGGGGAACAATTTTAATTACTGAATCCGACGAGGGTGCTTGATGTAATTAACTCTTCTTTTATACATTGAGTTGTATTGAAGTAAAAAATAAAATGAGTAAAAAAAAGTCATGCTTGAACAAGGAATAATAACTAAAAAATATAAATTCGCTAGAAGGAGGGGTTGAACCTCCGACCTTGTGGTTAACAGCCACACGCTCTAACCAACTGAGCTATTCCAGCTTTGACATTACTTGTTCTTTATTTTAATATTTTTACCTAGTCACATACTCTTTAGATATATACTCATATACTGGAATAACAGTCAAATCAAACCCACACTTAAACTCTCCAAACAAACAAGAAGCTGCCCTGAGGCTGGTACATATTTCTCGAAGAAAGTGAATAAAAATTACAAAGTTTTGAAAAGTCAGACTGAGTCAAGTGTACTATTACAATTTACAGTGAATGATATATCAAATCTGACTCAGCTCAATCACTGAAAGACATTTCAGGCTCCTCTACCAATTGCCTGCTGTTTTTCTCATAGCATTTTCTAACCTTTTTCATGCTTTTTCAATCCACAAAATAAACAATATTTTATTACATTAATTAATTTTACTCTTTTCTAACTTGATTTGTACCAAGATAATGGGGAAACTTTTGGTCTTAGTATTACATTATGATTAATTACAACCACTATATTTAAGGTTTGGCCTTATTACATTTGTGTTTTCAGAAATAATAAAAAACTAATTGACGTTACACTTTATTACAAAAAATCCATAAAACTATACTTCATGAAATCAAAATTTGCTAATATTCAGTTATCTCAAGGAGGTTAATTTTTAACATTAGAGTCAAATATCATGGAGTTTTTCATAATTTCGAAAAAAATGGAGGGAATAAATAGTAAATAGTATAGGTGTAATTCGTTTTTTTGTTTTTTTTTTCTTTCCATTCCATCCAATACTATCCTGATGTTCAAAATAAGGGTTTCTTTCTTGTCTTGGGGTAATTAAACAACAAATGTCAAACACACATTCCCAATTCTACTTTATTAAGTAGGTTCAGTTTTGAATCATCATCATCATCATCATCATCAATAATAATAATAATAATAATAATAAATTTTTTTCAAAAAGAAAGAAAAAGAACTATCTTTTTTATACTTACCTGGTTAACTAACTTATTACCACAACTTTTCTACTACTTAATGAGAACAGTGTTTTGCAGCTTTTTATTAAATCTTCTTCTACTTCTTATAGAAAGAATAGAAAAGAAGCTCTCAGTACTGGGATTGATCGATTTTACTCATGAAATAAGAAATTTAAGATAAAAATGATCTTTATCAGAATCACTTGTTTGTGAAGCAAGTCAAGCCTACTACTCTATATCTGCCTATATATGTAAAAGAACTGATTATAAAAATAAAATATTTTGAAACAAGTGCAATTTCTTTATTTCTTATTGGGATATGAGAAATGACAGAAATTTTTGTTTTAGTTTTTTTTAGCAATTTCTTGTATATATTCTGCAAATCATCATGCATGGCTTCTTGAACTCAAGTGAACCACTCTCTCTCTCTCTCTCTCTCTCACATATAATCATTTGAGTTTGATTTAGTTAATAATGAGGGCAATATTGTTTTGTTTTCTTGTCTTGTTTCTGCAAATACTCAGTTTGATTGGAGTACTATCAAGCAGGCCTCTTGAGACTCATCATGGTGATTTTGTTCATCAACAAGGTGTATATGTTTTCCTAAATGGAAAAATATGTATGTTATATATATAAAAAATAAAAAAAAAAGCTTTTATCTGCTTTTGATTTTCACTAAACTAACATTTTCTTTCTTGATCAGCAACAACCCAGAATCTTAACTCAGTGCAGGCAACTCAGAGCTCAAATGAGGTATGCATCTATTAATTAATCCCATATTAATCTATATTTTTAATATAGAAATATGATATTCTTTTTTATATATGTTACAATTCTTTCTTTTTTTTTTTCACTCCTCAAAAGCAACTTTTTTACATATATACTATTATTTCATTTTTTTTAATTCAAAATATGTCCTTTTTTTAATTTTTTTACAGTTTTCTCCATTTTTATACACTTTTGTTAAATATTAAAGTTCATCTTTTATAAATAAGACACTATTTTCTATATTCCTCAAAAATCAACTTCCATTTCTCAAATCAGAATGTTAAAACTCTTGTCTTAAATGTACATACTATTATGACAATTTTCAATACTTAAACTAAAAACATTGTAATGTTTTTATATATAAAATTCCTCCATTACAATATTTTTTTATTTATTTTTCCCTAATTAAAGAGCATGAAGAATAAAATGGAGTCATCTGAAAGCAAGGAAATCAAGAAAATTGGGTCAAGCCCACCAAGCTGTGAGCACAAGTGTTATGGATGCAGCCCATGTGTAGCCATTCAAGTGCCAACCATTACGAGCCATTTGGGCCTCCACTACACTAATTATGAGCCCGAAGGCTGGAAATGCAAATGTGGGCCCATCTTTTTCAGCCCATAATTAAATTAATCACACCATTAATTTGTTGATTATGATATGTAAATTACTAGGTATTTAGCCTTTATCTGTACTTATTATGTCTTATTTTCAATTATTGGAACGAATTTTTTAGGATTCTAGCTTATGGAATTTAATATTTGTTATTTATTTTGAACTAGATTTCGATTTATATGATTGGATTAGTTTTATATATGTTTGAATTTCTCAAATATTAATGTGTCACAAAATACTATTGAAAGAGAAATTCTTTCCAATAAGCTGGGCTTACTTAATTAAGGCCTCGAATAAGTGGCAACAACTCTGGCCCATCAAACAAGAAGTAAAAATAACTTAGAAGCTAGATGTTTTGAGTCAAAAACATGTACTAGCTTATTTTTACTTAAGTTTAATAAAAGTTGGATGTATTAGAAAATTCAAAATACTAATTAAGAAAAAATAATTATCGAAAAATAAATTTGTTTTCGGAGTTTGCAAACACTCTAATCACATTTACTATTTTGTCACAATTAAGAAGTAAAAGAATAACAAATTTACACAAATTATGAGTTTGAAGGATCAACTTTTAGCTTTCGCTTTCAGTTCTCTAATTACGTAAATAAGTGGTTCTCAAACTTTTCCTATCAAATAAGTTTCCTTTTTACCCAACGAAAGTGCTTCTAGTCCAATTTTTTCAACTTCTCAACACAAGTGCTTTTCGTAAATAACTCGAGGAAGCATCCGAGGAATTTTACTTTTTTTTTCCCCACTTTAATTTTGCTTTCTATAAGCAAACAGTAAACACCCCTCTTACTTTTAGTAGCCCAGTGTTTTTACAAGTTTAGTGTCGGATCTTAGCTTCTTCAAAAAGCAAAATCTCTTGCAAACACTCACTTATTCTTGGCATTGAGATCTTTCCTAGAAAAAGTGAATAATTGAATCAGCCCGAATTTTCTATTTTCTTATTACAGAATACAGATTAAATTTTAGTTTATGATCTTTAAAACATGATTTTATGTGATAATTTTTTATTTAATTATTGGAGCAAAAAGATTTATTATAAATAATTAATTTTGTACTCAAAACTTTTAATTAGTTTATCTGATCCATCCATGAATGTCCCAATATGGAAATGTTCATTTGTTTGGAAGCAAAACGAAAATTATTCCCTTTTTTTTTTCCTTTTTTCTCTTTGTTTTCTTTCTTCCCACTTGATTATATTTTAGAGTTTTAACAAACCGTGCTTGAATTATTATAGTGAAGAAAATATCATCAGTCTTAATCACGTTTTTGAAGCAATTTGGACTTTTTTGTGTAAATGACAGACAAGCCAGTCGTTAGTCGCTACCCACTTTCAATTCTATCTTTTCTTATCATTTATTTCCAATTATCCCCATATATATATTTTTGTTAAACTTATGCACATAATTTGACCCTTTTATCATTGTAAAAAGTCGAATTCAAACTTCCACATTAGAAGTAGTATCTAGTGGCATTGGGGTAAACTAATAGTTAGTTAATTTTCCCCATATATATAATATGCATGTATAAAATATAAACATAAATATATTTTTTATATGGAATATTGTCCATATTGATGGCTGATTGTGGTGTTCAAGTCTAGTTTTTTTTAGAAGAAATGACTTTTATTTTGTTCCTTTCCACGCGATGTTGAGGGAGTAAATAATATTATTTTGAAATATATTTGGGAAATTAATAATATATATTAAGATATACCTAGAATAGTCTGATATTGTATGAAGAAATAGATTTTGATCTAATTCAATCCAAAAGATAGTTCAAGAGAGAAGGTTTCTTTGATTGTATAGCATCTGCATGATGAAATAGGGCAGCGTATTACGTAAAATAAGCCTAAGGTATGCTACAATTATGAAGTACTCCATCTATTTTAAAAAATTATAGAAAATACTCTAAGATTTGTAAATGCATACTATTTACTTTGACTATTGAATAGTGAATACCATAATATGCTTAAAGTAAAGAACATTCCATTTTTAACCTTAGTCAAAAAAAACCACCAAACATTATCCTCAAGAATCAAATCAATATATCTTTCTTGAATGATACTTATCTTGCAAATGGGAAAAAAGCAAAAACCAATTAGTACCTAAAATAATAAAACAAAACAAAGAGACTTTTTGAATTAGGACTTATGAGTGGGTCATGTGAATGTGTCTATGAATGATATTCCAACTTCCAAGCAACTTCCTTCCTTCATGGTCCCCAAACACCAATTGATTGCTATTTTCAACTTTAAAATTCCTTCATTATTATTAATTAATTAATTAAAAAGTTTGTTTATTATTATTACCATTACTATTGGGAGTGGAAGGGCCTTTATTGTGGGTCCCATTCTTTTACAAATTCCAAGGTATCAAATATGGGGATATCTCATTTTGGTCCCCACTATATCCCTTTTTGTTTTTTTTTGGTATCATTCAATCAAACAAGTTTGAAAACAAATCAAAACAATAAGTTTTGGGGGGAAATTTTGCATTTTAGAAAAGATATAAAGAAAAGTCGTGAATTTGAAATTCATATTTCACCAATTAAAAATTTCATTATAACATAACACTTTCCAACTTAATTTGAATTTTCTTATCTCAAATTAGGATTTTAAATGAGTCAGAGGCTCAGAGCCAAATTTTAATATTTTCCTTAAAGTTCGATCTCAAATTTGAACCCATGAGCCGAGAGAAAGGGGTTCGAGCTCGAATTTCATAAATATATCATTTTAATATACCACCTTGAAGTCAAAGATTATGATATTATTTGCAATTAAATTTTATAAAATATGAAAACTTTCGACCAAACTCGTCGGGATTCGGATAAGAATGATTAGGTTCGAGTTCAGTTTAAAACAATTGCAAGTTAAAGTCTGGATTTTTATAGAAACAACTCGTTATACTCACAATCTTTACGATCATGCTTGTTCGTATTTTCCATTCTCAAATTCATAATGGTTTAAACATAAATTTTCGATTATTTGAATTATAGCTAATTCCGCGTCATTTTGCCATGAATTCAAATATTATAAGATAATATATGATTTTATTTTTTTCACTCTTATTATTTTTTTTTTTATTAAGACTTAAAAATTGTATTTAATGCAAAGGAATGTGATGGTAGGTAGATCTATGAACGTAGGGTAGGAATTTCTTGTTATGAAGATTAGAATTAATTGTGCACCAAGTCAATATCAATGCGATTAGACCTGAATTAATTAGTTATATACATAAAAGTAGAATTTAATCATAAAGATACAAGTCTTCCATGGTCGTACCTAATTTTTTAATTCACAATTTGATTTAACTTACTTTATATGTCATTAAAATTTGTACCTAATAAAAAGATTTCATGTTCTATAAGTTGTACAAATATTTTTTAATTTAAATGCTGCAATTTTTTATTTTTAATATATTAAAGTTTTTTATTAGTTTAAAGAGTATCGTATAAGACCTTATAGGAAATTGCACGATTAAGAGAAATAAATGATGTGGGATATTTACAAGCAGTCGTCGTCAGTTTGACTAAGGATATTTTTATTTTCTAGTTTGAATTGAATGTTCAATTAATAATATATTAAAAAAATTGAAATTAAACGAGTATTTGTTTGATCAGGATTCAACGAAAAAGAGCCACCGACGTGCTGAGTGGGAAATAAGTGGGATATTTATAATCTTATTATACAAAGAAATAAAAGAATATCTTTATTTTGGTAATATAAATACGCACAAAAATGTCAATACTTAAATAAAAGGGATAATCACATTAAACCCCCTCATCTTTTTTAGATTTTGCACTTTCCTCCCTAACGTTTCTTTTTTCGCAAAACACCCTCCAATCTTTTCCAACTGTATCACTTTATCCTCTACGACTAACTGTCATCTATTTTTCCGTCAAATGTTTCCGAAAGTGATCACTTTACCCCCTAACCTTTTCCACCGTCCCTAAGCCGCCCCCTAACCTTTATTAATATGTAAAGTTTCATGATCCACTCTCCTTAATAATTATTTATGTAATCTTTATTGTGTATAATAATAAAAATTTTATGAATTATATTTACAATAATCAATGATAAATTAAACTTGACATAATTTCAATTAATTTTGTACGCGTGTGCACATATTTGTCCTTTATAAAATATTTATTTTGGCCCTTATTTAGCATTATAATTCTTATTATGTATTTTATTTATTTATTTATGTTAGCAATCATATTTATTTCTAGAATTCTTATTTATGTTTATTTATTGAATGTTTTTCTAATAATAAAACATAATATTTATTCTTTATATTTATGTGTACTTTTTTTTAATTTAGTATTATAAGAAAGATAGAAAAATATAAAAAATTTCTAAAACTAATTTCATATCTAACAAAAAAATATCATGTTATAATAGACCAGATTTTAATAGATTTGTGATTTATATTATTTGAAAAATATATATATAACGAATATAGTATATTACGTAATTATAACATTAATAATATAACCTAAATTAATGACCATTCACTTTATCTGAATAATATGTGACAAGTCATATATAAATAAACGATCAGGATTAAATTTACTAAATCTACACTATAATTAAAGGTGACTAACATTAGTCACTACGATGCCTGACTAGTAATAGGATTTTCCTAATTAATTTTATAATATGTAAATTTAGTACAATTATTTTGCTTTGGGACCGTGAAAGACATTAGGGGGCAAAGTGCAATCACTTTCGGAAATGTTTGACGAAAAAACAGACGGCAGTTAGTTGTAGGGGGTAAAGTGATACAAATAGCAAAGGTTGGAGGGTGGTTTGCGAAAAAAAAACATTAGGGAGAGAAGGGCGGGGAGTCTCTAATTCCTACTCTGGAGGGGAAGTTAGCCTATATCTTGGGGGAAAATCCCACCGGCTCACAGTTCTACAGAAAACTAATCCAACGCAGGGACTCCTTCTTTCGTAATGCGAAATTAAGGGGTCAGAGAAGTGCAAAATCTGGAAAAAGTGAGGGAGTTTAATGTGATTATCCCTATATAACACAAGCATACACTTTTTTATTTCTTGCCCATTTCCCAAGTTTAATTGATAGCATTTAAAATCACTTAAATAAATCAGATAATTACACTTACACCCCATCGACTTAGAGATAAATATAGCAACAACCTCTCAACTATTGAAAATTATAGATATATCTTCTAACCCTAACGCAAACCTAAAAAACTTAACGAGAAGTTGGTAAAATGACGAAATTACACATAATATTTTTGTTATAGTATTCGCTATACATGAAATGAGCGAATTGATTAAGTCGTTGTCCAGTTAATCAACGTTAATATCTACTTTGAAACAAGAAAATGACTAGCGGCTGAATCAAAGTGTTAGAAAAAGTCATAGTCAAAAAATATAAATATAATTATTTTCCTAAATAAAAAAGTGAATTTCATCTAGATTCTCATATTTGGTTTAATTACACTTAAAAAAATTATATTTAAATCTTTTACTTTAACTCAATTTTACAAATTTTTCATTCTATGAAAATAAAAATATGAAAAATTAAGAGAAGATAAAAATTGATATACAAAAATATGGACCCACCACGTACGCACATCCAACCAGATTATTTTTTTGGTTTATTTTCCACGTCATCCAGAGTGGGAGCCTATTTATTTTCCAAGGTGGAGGAACAAGTAAAAAACGACTGCGGAGATTTTATTATATAATAATATAATTTTCAGGAAATAAATGCTTTATTATTATTATTATTAATAATATTATTATTAAACCCTAAACCCTATACAGAGAAATACATGCCAACAAATTATAAACCAAACTTCTATACAGAAAACTAATGCTCACAATCGTGGAATTCAAACCCATAATCTCGAGATCATAGGGACTCCTCTTTGCCGCTCGGCCAATGATTCCTCGGCAAATAAATGCTTTATTTATCATAAACAAATTCTAAAACTGATTCGACACTACAGTAGTTTAACCAAATATTTCAGTTTCGAGTTTCTGAAAATACATGTGTCATTGATTGAGAATAAAAAGTAAAAAAAGGAAAAAAAAAATTACCTTTCTATTTTTCTATCATAAAGAAACAAATATGTTATTAATTATTAATTCCTTTCACGTTAAGCTAAATTGTTGGCTTTCCTATTCCAACCTTTTAATTATCTTTTTACAAAATCAAGACTTATTGGAACAAATGTTCTAAAAATAAAGGTAGAATGCTTGGTAAATGCGTTTCACATTGATTTTCTCATTGGTCAATATAATCTAATCTTTTAACCTAAAAGTAGCACTAGTAAGTTATATTAATAAATTTTCTCTTTATTCACACACAAATTGGAAGGAATTTTATTTCATTAGAGTATATTTTAGAATATAATCAGACTTATTAGAACTTTAATATTTAAATTCAAAATAAAAGTATTTTGAAATTCCATTTTACAATTGTTATCAAAACTAAAAACAACCATATATAACAAAAATATAACAAATAACAATCCATAATTGATATTTTGGTGGTGTTTTCAAATTCTATTATTTTTTGAAGAAATTAAAGTTGAAAAAAAAGTAAAATTTGAAGTGTTTGGAAAATAAAATGAAAAATATAAGAAAAAAGTAATTGAATATTTAGAAAAAAAAAAATTAAGAAGTACTTTTACCACCTTCAATAAATTTTTATTTATTTATAAATATAACTTAAAAACACGAAGCACGTTCGTAGGTGCTTCAAATTTCTATTTTATTTCTACTTAAATTTAACAGAAATTGAAGGGTGGTTAGAAATTTAATAGAAATTGGTGAAAAATAACTCATAAAATACAATATTATTTTTAAATTTTGGCACTTTCATTGATACAAAATTTAAATTCAAAATTTCGATTGTCTTTTTATGAAACGTATGTTGAATGGTATTTCAAAAATTTAAATAAAGTTTTGTAATTATATGATTAATTAGGATTTTATTAAGCCGGCGTCTTTGATACATTCGAACGTGGTCTTCGTCAATTAAGACCTAGTCTAGGACTCTAGGGCAAGTACCATTTGGTTTTTAAATTATGTGAGAAAATAAAAACCATGCTTAAAAAATAATAAAAATACTTTTCTAATGTCAAAATATTAAATTAAAATGAGAGAGAGATTGAAATGCTGGCGCATTGTTTCGGACTTCGTCCTGAGAAAAAAAAACTATTTTCCGCGACTGCCTAAATCAATCTCCCTCCCTCTCTCTCTCTCTCTGGGCCATTCTCATTTGGCCTCCGTTCGTACTTTCTCTCTCCTCCATTGCGATCTCTGAGCTGAAATACCATCTGGGCTTCTATCTAATTCCCGTTTTTACAAATATTTCGTCCGGTAAAAAAAATAATCAAATATCTACCGTCTTACCATCTGTTTTACGTTTTTTGTGTGTGTGTGATTTGTGTCTTTATCAATGTGGGTTTTGTTTACCGCGGTGAATCGAGGGGGGATTCGAAACAGTTTTCTCTATGCGTGTTTTAATGGTGTTGTTTTCGAGTTCTGGAACTACACTGGAGAAATTTGAGCTGGCATTTGTTTTCTGCATCTGCTGCATTCGTTATACACTCTTTTTTTTTCATTGATACTGTCGATGCTGTGATTTTGCGATTGAGTCTGAGGATGTTAATGCGTTTTAACTGCTGGAGAAAGTGATGAATTCTTATGCTGTCAATTATGTGCTCTGGAGCTGAATCTCTGTTACGGTTGAAATGAATTTGATTGTGATGATAGTGTTTTTGCTTTACTCGAGCCAGTTTATTTTAAATTTAGATATGATAATGTGCTTTGCTGCCTGTAATTTACTTGACTGTGGTAAAGATCTTGAAACATTGATTTTGATCGATATGTGTGTGCGTATCATGGAAGAATGTTGACTAAGTGTTGTATCTCGAGATTTAGTATATCAATATTATGAAATTGAATTGCCTATAACAATGAAATGTATGTTTATCTTTTTCTATATTTAATATATAATTTTGTTTTTTCCAGGTGGTAGACCTGAAGCGACACACTTCCATTGTGGTTTTCTAGAGTAGACTTCATGTGGGAGCTTAACTTTTTCCATGGAGATTAATTATCATGTAAGCAATCCCTTTGCTTGCTGTGGAGGCAAGTCTTTGGGGCTTTTCCTTTAATGATTCTCTAAGGTAGAAATTTTAACTTTTGAGCTTCGAAACAGTGTTAATATGGCTGGGGGCAGAATAAGGGCAAGAATTAGACGTAGCAGTCTTTATACATTTGCTTGCAATAGACCACAAACGACTGAAGAAGAAATTCCATATGATTTCCAAGGAGCCGGTTTCTCCCGTTTGGTTCATTGCAACCAGCCTCTTATGCACACACAAAAACCCCTTAAATATTGCACAAATTACATTTCCACCACTAAGTACAACATTATTACATTTCTCCCAAAGGCCATATTCGAACAATTCAGACGTGTAGCCAACTTGTATTTTCTTCTAGCTGCTGTTCTATCACTAACACCCATATCTCCCTTCACTCCCGTGAGTATGATTGCACCTTTGGCATTTGTTGTTGGCTTGAGTATGATCAAAGAAGCTCTTGAAGATTGGCGTAGATTTATACAGGATATGAAGGTCAATTTGAGGAAAGCTAGTGTACATAAAAATGATGGTGTTTTTGGTCTTAGACCTTGGATGAAGCTTAGAGTTGGAGATATAGTCAAAGTCGAGAAGGACAAATTCTTCCCTGCAGATTTACTTCTTTTATCTTCGAGTTATGAAGATGGGATTTGTTATGTTGAAACGATGAATTTAGATGGGGAGACTAATTTGAAAGTCAAACGGGCTTTGGAGATAACTCTACCCCTTGAAGATGATCAATCTTTTAAGGGAGTTTCTGCAACCATAAAATGTGAAGATCCAAATCCAAACCTCTACACTTTTGTGGGCAATTTGGAATTCGATCGACAAGTGTACCCTCTGGATCCAACCCAAATCCTCTTACGTGATTCAAAGCTTCGAAACACAGCCCACATTTATGGTGTTGTTATTTTCACTGGCCATGATAGCAAAGTCATGCAGAATGCTACGAAATCTCCTTCCAAAAGAAGTAGGGTCGAAAAACAGATGGATAAAATAATATACATCCTTTTCAGCCTATTGCTCTTCATCTCCTTCATCAGCTCAGTGGGGTTTATTGTAAAAACCAAGAATGACTTGCCAAAATGGTGGTATTTGCGGGTCCCGGATAAAGATGGCCTTTATGATCCAACAAAGCCAATGCAATCTGGGTTCTATCATCTAATCACAGCTATCATATTATATGGATACTTAATTCCGATATCCCTTTATGTATCAATTGAGGTTGTAAAAGTCTTGCAAGCTTTGTTCATAAACCAAGATGTTAACATGTATGACGAGGAAACAGGAACTCCAGCTCAGGCAAGAACTTCAAATTTGAATGAGGAATTGGGACAAGTTGATACTATACTATCTGATAAAACTGGCACTTTGACTTGCAATCAGATGGATTTCCTCAAGTGTTCCATCGGTGGTACTGCATTCGGCATGCGGGCTAGCATTGTCGAGCTTGCTGCTGCAAAACAGATGGCAATGGATATGGATGGACAAAATGTAGGAACACCTCGTTCTTTTCCAAGAAGCAGTGAATTTGGTGCATCAGAGATTGAGTTAGAAACAGTTGTAACTGAAAATGACCGTAAAAAACTGGCTATAAAAGGGTTTAGTTTTGAGGACGATCGATTAATGAATGGGAATTGGTTTGGTGAAACAAACGCAGAAGTCGTGTTGTTGTTTTTCAGGATTCTTTCAGTTTGTCACACTGCTATTCCTGAGGAGAATGAAGAAACTCATACTTTTACGTACGAAGCTGAATCACCTGATGAAGGTGCTTTTCTTGTTGCTGCTAGAGAATTTGGCTTTGAGTTCTGTAGAAGAACGCAGTCGAGTATATATGTTCGTGAGAGATATCCTTGCTTTCAAGAGCCTGTTGAAAGGTGAGATTTTAAATAGGGCGATTATTTTCAGAAATTACAAAAAACTCCCTGAAATATGCTCATTATTTGCATTTTTGGCTTCATGTTGTATGGTTTCAGAGAGTTTTCTTGTAATAAATTGAAATACCGGGGAGTTTTTGTAATTTTTTAAAACGGAGGGACTAAATTGTGATTAACTCGAACCTGAGGGGTAGTAGATGTATTTCACCCAAATATTTATTATTACTCCAATTAGGTGATTGCTGACATTTAACTTATACTTTTTCTTATGTAATTTTTCAGGGAGTATAAAGTTCTCAATTTGTTGGATTTCACCAGCAAAAGGAAGAGAATGTCTGTTATTGTTAGGGACGAGGACGGTCAGATCCTTCTCTTCTGCAAAGGGGCTGACAGGTGTGCCACTGATCATAAGTGTTTAGCAATTTGACCCAAAGAAAAAAGAACCAAAAAGAAAAAGAAAAAAATCTGTAGAAAAGAAAAAGATAGGAGAAAAAGGTTTCTTCTTAATCTGTTCTTGAACTTAACGTGTTATTTGCTTTGCAGCATTATTTTTGATAGGCTAGCAAGAAATGGGAGAATGTATGAGGAAGCAACCACCAAGCATTTGAATGAATATGGAGAAGCTGGATTACGAACTTTAGCTCTTGCTTATAAGAAACTTGATGAGGCTCAATATAATGCTTGGAATGAAGAGTTCACTAAAGCAAAAACCTCCATTACTGGCGATAGGGATGCAATGCTTGAACGGGCTTCTGATTTGATGGAAAAGGATTTGATACTTGTCGGGGCAACAGCTGTCGAGGACAAATTACAAGATGGGGTATGTCATTTAAATTTTTATATCTATATATAAATCATGAATGCTTTAAAAATTTATATCTCATTTTCTCTTTTTTATGTTCCTTGTAGGTGCCTCAGTGCATAGACAAATTGGCACAGGCTGGGCTAAAGATTTGGGTTCTGACAGGTGATAAGATGGAAACTGCAATAAATATAGGGTATGTTTTTCAGTAGCAGAATATGGTGTTTTAAATATTTTGAGATCCTTTTGCAACTTAAGGATTGAAAGCTTTCTACTTGTCACACTTATATGATGTCGTCATGCAGATTTGCTTGTAATTTGCTTCGACAAGGGATGAAGCAGATATGTATATCAACAATGAACACAGATGCAATAGTCCAAGATCCCAAACAGGTAATGTTTTGCAAATTAGTTTAATACAATTACAAAAGTATTCCCTCTTGGTTTCGAGATTACACGTATCATCCTTATTCGATCTTAGAGTTACTCTTACTTTTAGATTGTTTCGTATAAATGAATTATGTTATCCAAGTATCGTATTAGGTTTTCCAATTTTGATTGAATTTCGCTGATAAGTGTGGGTACTTGTAATTTTAAAACTAAGAGGGGAAGTTTGTGTAATTACACATTAATTATTAGGGAAGATCAGCGTAATTGAAAATGTTAACTCATCTAAGCCTTTGTCTTTCTTCCCTCTTTTGAGCAGGCTATAAAGGAGAACATCTTAAACCAAATTACAAATGCAACCCAAATGATCAAGCTAGAAAAGGATCCCCATGCTGCCTTTGCATTGATAATCGATGGGAAAACTCTAACTCATACCCTGGAGGATGACATGAAACTTCAATTCTTGAATTTAGCAATTGGTTGTGCTTCTGTCATATGCTGCCGTGTCTCGCCTAAACAGAAAGCTCTGGTGAGGCTTCTTAGAAAATATATTAATTGTTATGGTTTTTTACGTGAATTCTCATTTTCGTCCTACAAAATAGCCCCTGTTCAATTTTATTCCCATTGCTTATGAATTTCTCTATTTAGTTCCATAATTCCCAAACTTTCTTAAATGCACGTGTTTATGTTAAATCACTAATGAAAAAGATGGAGAGGGATGAAAATTAAAAGAAAATCTGTGAGCTGTGGGACTAAATCGGAGAAGTTCAAAAGCGATGAGGTCAAAATTGAATTTGGTCAAAATTGTGGGACGGGAAATGAGATTAGCCTGTTTTGGATCTTCCATTCCCTAGACTTCACACTTTATGCTATTTGGTAATAGGTAACGAGATTAGTAAAAGAAGGAACTGGGAAAACCACGTTAGCAATTGGTGATGGTGCAAATGATGTTGGCATGATTCAAGAAGCAGATATTGGTGTTGGCATCAGTGGCTGTGAAGGAATGCAGGTTGGTAAAACAAAGTTATTTGGTTCTAAATTCCAAGAATAAAAATAAAAATTTAAATAAAACTTATTTTGGTTTTATGATCAAGTATTGCTTTTATATGATCCCAAAACGGTCTAAACCTAATACCAGCTGTTTGCAGGCTGTGATGGCAAGCGATTTTGCTATTGCGCAGTTTCGGTTTTTGGAGAGGCTTTTGGTCGTACACGGGCATTGGTGTTACAAAAGAATTGCTCAGATGGTAATCATTATTAAAATAGATACTCATTTTTCTTGTTCAATATTTGAAGAATGGTTGAATTCTAAGCTGAGCTGTGATTTTTCCCTGCAGATTTGTTATTTCTTCTACAAAAACATTGCATTTGGCCTTACAATATTCTACTTTGAGTCTTTTGCGGGATTTTCTGGACAGTCGGTATATGTTGATTGGTACATGCTGCTGTTTAACGTTGTTCTTACTTCGTTGCCTGTTATTTCTCTGGGAGTATTCGAACAGGATGTAGATTCTGAAGTATGCTTGCAGGTCAGTTGTCTTTGGTACCTCTATATTTTCATATACATTAGGGATAATTACCAATGGCCCGCTCAGGTTTGCCCCAATTACATAACAAACCCCTATATCTATTGAAATTACAATAAGCAACTAATGACTCGTACTGCTACGTAAGACAGATCCAAATCTCAAGAGCGGTAATTTTAATTTCAATAGGAGAGGGGTGTTATTTTTGTAACTAAGACAAACCTAATGTAGCTTACGGACACAGACCTTAAGGGTGGTAATTGTAATTTCAATAGATAGAAGGAGAGGTTTCTGTAATTAACACAAACCTAGGAGTTTCCATTAATCACTCCCATACATTAAGGGTGAATTACATCTACTACCCTGAAGTTAGGTGAATTGCAAATCAATCCCTCTAGTTTTAGAAATTACCATATAGTCCCTGAAGTTTCACTAAATGTGTAAATCTTCCAAAAATAACCACAGATGAAACCCTAAGTGGCGTATTTTTTAAAATTTACACATTTATTGAAAATATCAAGGACTATATGGTAAATTTTCAAATTAGAGATATCGATCTGTAATTTCACCCAAGTTCACGGGTAGTAGATGTAATTCACCCATATATCAATCCCCCACCCACTCATATTGATTCCAAACCCCTTCCCTTTTTCACAGTTCCCGGCCCTCTACCAGCAAGGCCCAAAAAACCTCTTCTTCGACTGGTACCGAATCTTCGGGTGGATGGCCAACGGCCTCTACACCTCCCTCATCGTCTTCTTCCTCAACGTCATCATCTTCTACGACCAAGCCTTCCGCGCCGGTGGGCAGACCGCGGACATGACTGCGGTGGGGACTGCCATGTTCACCTGCATCATCTGGGCCGTCAATTGCCAGATTGCCCTCACCATGTCCCACTTCACCTTCATCCAGCACCTCCTCGTCTGGGGGAGCGTCGTGTTCTGGTACATATTCCTCGCCGTATACGGCGAGCTCACCTACGCCCTCAACGTTAATGCCTTCCGAACATTACGAGAAGTTCTCGCCCCGGCTCCGATATACTGGACAACGACTATCTTGGTGACCGTGGCATGCAATCTCCCGTATCTCGCACACATTTCGTTCCAGCGGTCCTTCAATCCAATGGACCACCACGTGATCCAAGAGATCAAGTACTATAAGAAGGATATTAAGGATAGACATATGTGGAGGCAGGAATGTAGTAAGGCAAGAGAGCAGACGAAGATCGGGTTTACAGCAACCGTGGATGCAAGGATTAGGCAGCTGAAGGGGAGGTTGCAGAAGAAGTATTCAACGATGAGTTTGACGCAAGCTAAAAATTCTGTAACGCAACAAACATGATTTTTTCTTTCTTTTTCTTTTCCTTTTTTGTAGAGCTTGGTTTTATTTTGTAGGGGTTGAGGTTTGGGGTTTGTTTTTTCTGTTAGGGGGCATTTTTGTTTGATTCATTCTTGGGTATATTAGTGCCTGGTGTAGTGTAGCCAGAGGAAAGGTATTATTATGCTTTGTTTTGGCTGTTGTATGTAACATATTGTGTAAGAAGATCATTACAAGGTTGTGAAAAGGAGTAGGTACATATTTGCCGAATTTGCTTGCTTTCTGGCTCTTTGTTTGTGGTTTTTTTATTTTATTATATAGTTTGATTTGATGGATTATGAAGCTGATATTTAAATTTTATTTTGTTTATTAAGTAAATAAAAATAATTACATGATTTTTGTACGTATTTCTTACGACGAGGTCCTAAAATAAGTTTATAAATTATAACTTGCAGGGTATTTTCATGTGAAAAAGAAGTATCAGAAATGAAATTAACTGTTAGGGACAAAATGGAAAGCTTTTTGCTCACTTTTATAACAAACTCCAAAGGCTGGAAGAAAAAAAATAGTTCGAGGAGTGTTGTTGTATCTAGACTAAGGGAGTGTTGGTGTAATTATCCCTAAAATATATCACGATTTTGTGTTTTATAGTTCAACAGGTTTACAATCTTGAAAATAAAGTCCATTTTTCCTTATTAATTTATCAAGTATAAAGCTTAAAACAATATCAAATTCGTATTTTGGGATGGGAAAAAAATATTTTTCTCGAGTAGGATGATTTTAGGTTTGATTTTAAGAATATCTTTTCTATTCTACAAATGAAATATATTTGATTTATGGAGATTTTAACTGTTTTTATTTATTTATTTATCCTAGCCCCAAAAATGTAGAATTTTTGAAATATAAATAGTTAAATTTCAAAGAAAGAATATTTTTATTTTTTAACTGTAAATCTTTTAATAGTAAATTGAGGATACATAAATTACTTCAAAAATACATAATTAAACCGGTTGCCGCTGGCCGGTGGTTTCTCCTACGACGTCGTTGCGGATAATGTTTAAGTTTGACAACAACATCGTATTATTTTCTTTATTTATCCAAAACTGAAAAATGTAAAAATTATATATACATAATAATTACTGGTATTAATAATTTATTGCATTATATTATTGGAGGTACCTTGGTCTATGTGTAAAGCCAACTCAAAAATCTGCGAGTTATCGATTAGATCGAAGCAAAAGGAGCCACTTATGAATCTTCGGTGTTTCGTATGAAATGCCGATTTGCTGTTCATCTTTCCTCTCTCCCCATTTTTTGTTCTTTACCTCTTTCTCTCTCTAGAATTTCTGCAATTTTCAGCTCGATTTGATTTGATTTTGGTGAAAAGGACGGGGAGAAAGAGGGAGATTGGGGGGGTTTGATTCGTTGAATTGAATGGAGCCGCGAGTCGGAAATAAGTTTCGGCTGGGCCGGAAAATTGGAAGTGGCTCGTTTGGTGAGATCTATCTGGGTATGTTGTTTATTTGTGCTTTTTTTTTCATCACGGTCTTTTTAATTGTATTTTGTGTTTGAATTTTGATGGATAATTCATAATTGATGTATGCGTTTTGTAGGTACTAATATTCAGACGAATGAGGAGGTTGCGATTAAGCTCGTGAGTGATGATAGTTTTCTCCTTCTCTGTTATATTTCTTTTGCCTTTTTTTTTTTTCTTTCTGTGTGTGGGGGGTTGTTTTGTTCATTACTTCATTGTAATTGCCTTTTTTCTCCACATTTAGAATTTGATGTTAGGTTCTCGGATTAATTGTAATCGATTGTTTCGGAATTAAATTTTGCTTCCCCTTTCCCAGTGAGAAAGTAAATTGAAAATCCTGAGCACATGGTGTTGCATTTACATGTATTTTTGTTCTGATGTAGATTCTTTGAGATATGTACTACTCGTTAGGAATGACGAACATTTATGGCTTAATGCCAGACAATTTTGTCATACTTGAACATTATTATCTGCCTTTGCATTGCCTTTTTCTGCGGATCATATATTTCTACTCTTTCTGGAACTATCAAAAGAAATACTTATAAATTTTTGTCGAATAATCATTTGTATACCTACCACTCACATTTTATGTTGTGAGTTCATAATTTTCAGATTTCTCCCTTTTTTTGGCAAGAAACACTCACTACCCATGCATGGCTCCTGCTATTGGATATGTGCTTGATTTATGATTTTACGTCTTTATGCACTTTCTTCATATAATTCCTTGAACATGTTTCTTCTTTAGACTATTTGCTCAGTTTTCTTAGAATCGAATTCAATTATTCTCAGGAAAATGTGAAGACCAAGCATCCCCAGTTGCTGTACGAGTCCAAATTGTACAAATTACTGCAAGGAGGAAGTAATAATCTTTCCGCTCATTCTTTTTCTTTCTATGCATATTTATCTTCTATCATTGTTCTCACTGGTTGGCAATTTTCTATTTTTGTAGCTGGAATTCCAAATGTTAAATGGTTTGGTGTTGAAGGAGACTATAATGTTCTTGTGATGGATTTATTGGGACCTAGTCTTGAAGACTTATTTAACTTCTGTAGTCGGAAGCTCTCTTTAAAAACTGTTCTCATGCTTGCAGATCAGATGGTACAGTCATTCTGTTTGCTTGTCTTTGATTAAGATTTTATTTTAATCATTTTGATGTCTCACTGTTTTCCTGGAAATCTCGTCTTATTCTTTTACAGATTAATCGGGTTGAATTTATTCACTCTAAATCTTTCCTGCATCGAGATATTAAACCTGACAACTTTCTCATGGGCTTGGGAAGACGTGCAAATCAGGTTCCCCTTTTTCCTTATTTTGAACTATGTTCATATAGAAAGGCTATATCCACTAATAAAGTTGTATAGAGTTTGTGCTATATTGTCGAACTGCTTGCTTTTATGATGTTTTTTGGGATTCATAATGAGATCAATTCACCAGCAGGTTTATGCTATTGATTTTGGACTTGCCAAGAAATATAGGGACTCCTCAACACATCAACATATTCCCTATAGGTAAGCTGTCTTTAATGTGGATAGTTAAAGCTCAGATCAGTTAAATTTTTTAAAATCAACTTGATTAACCAATATTATACTGTCTAATGCAGAGAAAATAAGAATTTGACTGGAACAGCCAGATATGCAAGCATGAATACTCATCTTGGCATTGGTATGCGTATCACCTATACCATATTTTCACCCTTTTTCCCTTTGACATGGATTGTATCTGATCAAGTGTTGCTTTCATGTCTGATTCCACATAGAACAAAGTCGCAGGGATGATCTAGAATCACTTGGATATGTTCTCATGTACTTCTTAAGAGGAAGGTGTGTGCATGAATATTCCTTATTAGTGTTGTTTACTTTTAGTTCTTTTGACATGTCTAACTCATCTCTCCCCAAAAAAAATAGCCTTCCATGGCAGGGACTGAAAGCTGGAAACAAGAAACAGAAGTATGAGAAAATTAGTGAGAAGAAAGTTTCGACTTCCATAGAGGTACATTTAAATTTCACTCATCTTCTGTTGCAAAATATTCCCTGTTGGCAACACTGAATCTGAATTACCATCTTTTTAAACAGGCCTTATGTCGCGGCTATCCCACTGAATTTGCTTCTTACTTCCATTATTGCCGTTCACTTAGATTTGATGATAAACCAGACTATGCTTATTTGAAGAGAATTTTCCGCGACCTTTTTATTCGTGAAGGTTTTGACATCTACATTAGTTTTTCCAACATTTTCTGCTTTTTTAATGATAAAATTTCAAACTCATTTTGGTCTTTTTCTTCCCCCGCTTCTCTCCCATCAGGTTTTCAATTTGACTACGTATTTGACTGGACAATTTTGAAATATCAGCAGTCACAACTTGCCAATCCTCCATCTCGTGCCCTGGTAAGTAACTTTATTTAAACTTACCTGCTTTAGTGGGTGTTCGGAAACTCTACTGAAAGTTGTAAAAAAGTGGAGTTGTAAAATCAGTTAATTGTTTGGAAAGAAAAGCAAGAAAGTCCTTTATTTACTTTCGAGTAACTTTCAATTACTTACAAAAATAACCTAGAAGTTGAAGCCAACTTCAAGCTATTTCTGCTTAAATTAAGCAGACGTTTAAGCAGAAGTTGGGAGTATTTGGAAAACAAAATGCTGAAAAAATGCCAAAAGCAAAAAGGTGCTTTTCTTTTCGAGTTTGCAAACACTACCGTAGCCCCAAATACAGCAAACTGATTAATTTTTGGTACAGGGTGCTGCTGCTGGAACAAGCTCTGGTGTCCCAAATGCTAATATTGACCGACAATCAGGTGATTTTCTTGAGGTTTTCTTAGAGTCAAACTATATAGGCGCAGTACTAGTTTTTCCTTATGCAAGAGCTTATGGAAAGAGTGCTATTGATTTATATTATGAGAGTTAAATGGATTGCTACAACTTTTTTGCAGGTGGTGAGGAAGGTAGGGGCCCTGGTTTGTCTTCTTCTGCTACTCGTGGCAGAAACTTTTTGCATTCTGGAAACTTGTCGAGACAGAAAGGTCCTGTTGCAAATGATGCCTCCATCTCTAAAGAAGTAAGTACCCCCCTCCCTCTCTCCACACACACACACTAGAAAGGGAAAGAAAAGGAGACATAGTATTTTGAATCGGGGTCATAAATATTTGAATACCATGGTGGGCAGAAGACATTTTAACTTATCTAGATTTACAAATGATTCCTCCCTCACTAGAGAAGTAAGACTAAGAGGTGTTTGGCTAAGCTTATTTTAAAGAGCTTATAAGCTCTTATAAGATGTTTCTGGAGATTGTAAATGGTAGATTTTATTGTAAAAATAAGATCTCAAATTGTTTGGATAAAAATAAGATTATGAGCTTATAAGATGTTAGTTATGGAAAATTTGTAATTAATATTGTCCATAGGGTAGGACAATGTGTTGAATCTTGAAAATAAGTTGGTATTCTCCCACTTATTTGAAATGAACTTGTAAGCTCCTAACATCTTATAAGCTCTTTCATAAAAAGTGTCAAATTTTTTTGTGTGTGTTTATAAGGTCCTAGACAGCTTAGAAGCTATTTAGAAGAGCTTATAAGCTCAAGCCAAATGCCCTCTAGCTCATCCCACTGCTCTTCCCCATAGCCGCCCCCCCCCCCCCCCCCCCACCACCACCAACCACCACCACACACACACACAAAAAAATAAAAAAAAAAATATATATATATATATATAAGAGAAATAAGGAAAAGGAGAAATTTTACTTAGAATAGGGGTCATAAATATACTTTGAATGATGCTCTACAATATGTAAATATCATGCATGTGGACGGAAGACATTTGAACTTGTTTTTACAGATTAACAACCAAAATAGGATTTGGGGAAAAAAATAACTTCTGCCGATTTCATAATATAGCTTCTATCCTATTGAAACCTCCGGGCTATAAATGGGTAAATCTTCCGAAATACACCCACTTAGGGTTTCAGTTACCCATTTATTGAATCATCAGAAACTGTATGGTAAATTTTCAAACTAGATGGATCGATTTGTAAATACACCAAACATCATACTAATTTTGGTTCACTATTTTCTGCAGTTATCTAGTTCTAATGCCATCAGACAAACTGGATCAGCAAGGCGGCCCACAATCTCGGGCAGTCAAGATCTAGAACTTTCCGGAAACGGTAACACAATCCACAGAAATTCCACTAGTGTTGCACAAAGAAGTTCACCAGTAGTATCATCCGATCACAAGCGCTCCTCTTCAACAAGAAACCCCACAAATATAAGAAATTTCGAATCGACCCTTAAGGGAATCGAGAGCCTCAACTTTGGCAACGATGAGCGTGTGCATTATTAACTGGAATTATTTGCTGGAAGTGTTTTCATCACTTATTACTCCCTTGTGTAAATATCAGAAAAGCTATATCCAGCAAGAAAAAAGCAGTGATGGTGCAGAAGATTGTGTGAAAAAGCACATAATAATGAAGAGAGCATTAAGTTTTAAATCAGATTTTTTCTTTTTGGTTTTGTTGTATCAGCAGCTTTAAGATACTTGGGTTTAGTACACTACCACTTGAGATTATGAGTTTATATAATGATGTACGGCCCATTCTTTTTCTACTTGCCAATGCAAATTTGGCACGTGTTTATGGAATTTTTAGTCTGTAAGTGCTTACGGTTTTATTTTAATAAAATTTGTGTTTGATGCTTATGTCGTACTAGCTTAAGTAGCACTTTTAGCAAAATGACACGGATATTGACTCTGATTTCTGAATGAAAGATTGCTTTCATTTAAGAGTGAATTGTATCTATATTCTTGACATTTTGTCTAATTACATTTACACCCACTTTAATGTGGACAATACACTACACTCAAGACTCCTCCATTTTGATCCTATCTTACAAATTGGTCCTTCCATCTGTTTTGGTTAGGATTCATAATGTGTTCACTCATACTTATGAAATAAACTGTAAGAATTATAGATTTATTAAGTAAGACGGAGCACAAAACAAACCCCTCAACTTAGGCCTAAGTAATTTAAAAAAAAAAAAAAACTTAGGCCTAAGTACAACTAGACCCTTTGGTCTCTTGATAATTATATCTACACCCCTTCAATTGTTGTTGTCTACCACGTGAACTTCGTATCCTTGTCAGTCGAATTTCAATTTTTGACACTTTTTCCAACCAAAATATCCTTGAAGGATTAGACTTATTCGAGGGTTTAAATGTAATTACCGAAAGATGAGGGTTTCTAATTGTATTAGACTTAAGTCGATAGGTCTAAGTATAATTATTTCTAGAACTAATTGACTACTAATAAAGATATCAATTGTATGGAAGATAGTGTAGTTAAATGTTCCCATGTGCAACTTACAAATCTTTCAGTATTTTGTGGAAACTATGTTGATTCAGTCAAATTAACAGAGTTGTACACATGCATTGTCTGCACAAACTTTCAAGAATAGATTAGTTTTCTTTACTTAGCAAAATGAACCAGCTGGGACATTGCTGACAAGTGACAACAATGTAATTATTCTTCATTGAAATTTTCAATTTACAACTTCTTTTCTAAATATCTCACAGTACCACGAATTTCTTGATCATCGAGAACTCCGCAACCCTTGATTAAAACAAAAGTAAAATGAAAATATTATAACAAAATCATCAGTACTTCATAGTAACAATCTTTTCTAAAATTTCCCAGAAAATTTATCATCATTCAAGACATCCTCAAACCTTTGTAGAACAAATATATATGTGTCTGATCATGAAAACAAATAGACCTTCGACCTCAAATAGAAAAAAGAGAAAAAATCCCAACAAAAATACAATCCATACCCATTAACTAATTATGGTAAAGAAATTAAAAAAATAAATCTTTGATCCACTTGAAGCTTTTTCTAAAAGACCCCTTCATTTTACCTTCAACACCATAGGCCTTATATCCAGCAACTCTCTTCTTCCTCTGCAGCTCAGGGTCAAAATTGAAACTCCAATTCTTTGAAGAAGCACTGATTCTGCTTTTGTTTCCTTTCTTCATTTTTATCTCCTTAAAGTTATCATTTTTATAATCTTGATTCTGAGGTGGATAATAATCTGAAGTGCTGTAGCTCCTCAGATCATGCATGTTGCTTGGACCTATTGGACCTTCTCTTGTTGATTTGGATCTTGAAAATTTCTCCATTTACACAGAGAGAGAGAGAGAGAGAGAGAGAGAGAGGAAAAGGGTTTCTTGGGATCTGCTTGAGGAAGTGATTTTTGTGGAGATTTTTGTTGACAGGAGTGGCTTTCAGCTTTTTCTTGCAGGATTCTGCTGGCTTTTTATCTCTTGAATGGTAGTATGGCTTTTCTATTGAGTATTTTGAGGGAGTATCTTTCTGTATTCTTACTCTTAAGGAGTTAATATTTTATAGGATAATTGCATATCCTAAAGTTTAGTTTATTCATGTAAAATATATTTTGAAATTTGAAATTTTAAAAAAATATATACTCTATCAAAATTAAAAAGTATTTCATTACATCATGGTATTTCAAGTGGAGGAAGTAATATTATTTATATATTTGGACAGAATTTTCAAAGGTGATTTATGAGTCCTCTCCTATCCTATGCATGTTATTGCATGAGGTGCTGATGCTGTCAAAGCTAAGCTTGACCGTTGAATTTCAAGATACTAATCATTTTTATAAAAGCTCTGCCATGTGATAATTATAATGTTGCCTGTGTTTATCTATGTAATTTATATAGTTATATATAGAAAGAAAATAAGTTTTTGTATTAAAAATTAATATAAGTCGGTCCCAACAATTAAAAATATTATTGACAGCTATGATTTGACATTAGTTAAGGATGTAGGGGCCATAGTGTGAATGAATTGAATTTCATGATTTACAATTTCAACATTTGCATCCTAGATCATTGACTAAAATTAATTTGCACTAGGAAATTTTGACCAGGTATACTCGAAATTTGCACTTTAAATTTCAAAACACTAAGCACCCACTCTATATTTTAGAGTAATAAAAGTGATTATTAGCTTTTGTTTATATAAATCCATCTACCAGATTGAATGGGGGCAGAAAGCACCCACTCTATATTTTAGAGTAATAAAAGTGATTATTAGCTTTTGTTTATATAAATCCATCTACCAGATTGAATGGGGGCAGCCCCAGGTTAAAATTCAGCGGCCCATGTTCTTTGATTTGGAAGAAGTGGAAGAGGCTTATAAGCCCATTAATATTATCAATAAGTTCTTTGATCCACAAATTTAACAGAGAAAACAAAATAAATAAATAAGCAAAAATCCGGCAAAAGCTATTTGAATACGTTTACATAAAAACTCTTCCTAGGGACAAAAATTGCATTTAGTGTGAGAACTGAGAACTGAAGCCTCACACCAGAATTAAATAAATGCCCAAAATTTTCCATCAAGAAAAAAGACAACTTCCGCAAGAACAAAATTAAAATTCAGCCAAAAAAAAAAAGAAAAATTAACAAAATAAAAACCTCAAAGAAGATCGGCGACATTGGACGGCAGCTCCTCGATGACAACGTTATAGAACTTCTGAATATCCTGCAGCATCTTCTCGTCCTCCTTAGTCAAGAAGTTAATCGAAACTCCCTTCCTCCCGAACCGCCCACTCCGCCCAATCCTGTGGAGGTAGTTCTCGGGCTGCGTGGGCAGATCGTAGTTGATGACGAGCGATACCTGCTGCACGTCGATACCTCGGGCGAGCAGGTCGGTGGTGATGAGCACACGCGAAGATCCGGATCGGAACTCGCGCATGATGATGTCACGCGTGTTCTGGTCCATGTCTCCGTGGGTGGCAGAGACGGTGTGGTCACGGCTGCGCATCTTGTCGGTCAGCCAGTCGACTTTCCGTCTCGTGTTGACGAAGATGACACTCTGGGTGATGGCCAGGGTCTCGTAGAGATCGCACAAGGTCTCCAGCTTCCATTCTTCCTTCTCCACATTCACATAGAACTGCTTGATGCCCTCGAGGGTGAGCTCGTCACGCTTCACGAGGATGCGCACAGGCTTGTTCATGAACTTGCGGGTGATTTCGAGTGCCTCGGGAGGCATCGTAGCGGAGAACACGCCGACTTGGACTTTCGACGGGAGGAGTTGGAAGATGTCGTATATCTGAAGGGATAAATGATGCATTATTAGTAAAAAGAGAGAAATCAAATGGACTAATGAGGTGTTGGTAGAGGTTATGTAGTTATATTGTAATAAAAGTTACTAACTTGTTTTCAAGAATCAAAAAGAATTTCCTTTTAATTTTGGCCAAATGCCGTTAGTAACATTTATACTCCAGTAAGATTTAGTTTATCGAAACAATTTGAGCTTCAGAGGGTGTTTGGCCATCTCATAATATCTTCAACATCTAATAAGGTGTTTAAGGGCTTGGAAGTTATTTAAACATCTTATAACATGTTAACAAGAACTTATAAGATGTTACTTTTTTCATGAAAAGGGCTTATAAGCTCTTTAAATAAGAAGTTATGAGCTTACAGCCTCCTTTAAATAAGCTGGGAAATTTCAGTGCATCTTATAAGCTCAATACCTTATGATTATCCAAACACGTCACATCCTACGTTTAAAATAAAGTGTAACATCTTATATGCTTCAAAAACAACTTATAAGATCTCTAAATTAACCATATACCCAAACACCCTCTTAGCATTAAAATAAAACCCAGTCTCTCATTAGCACAAAGAACACCTCATAACATAAAAGCAATGACAGAACATTATACATACCTGATCCTTAAATCCTCGAGAGAGCATCTCATCAGCCTCATCCAACACAAACATCTTGATATAATCACCACGAAGTGACTGTCTACGCAGCATGTCAAACACACGTCCCGGGGTGCCAACAACAACGTGAACCCCAGCTGCAAGAATTCGCTGATCCTCACGAACGCTGGTCCCACCAACACAAGCATGAACCTTAACACCAAGGTAGTCGCCTAGGGCACGCATCACCTTCTCGATCTGCTGGGCGAGTTCCCTGGTGGGAGCCAAAACCAAAGCCTGGCATTGAGTTAAGGTGTAATCAAGCTGCTGCAAGATGCCGGAACAGAAAGTGGCAGTTTTTCCGGTTCCGGATTGGGCTTGTTGGATCACATCGAGACCCTTGCAGAACGGGACAATGCCACGTTGCTGGATGGCAGAGGGCTTCTCAAAACCTAGAGAGAGAGAGAATGAGTTGATTGAGTGGGTGCTTGCCAAAAAAAAATTGCTTATGGATAAGCTAAAGTAGAAGGGGATGTTTGCAAACTCTACGACTTTTGGACAAGTTAAAGCACAAACTAAAGTTGAAAAAATATACAGTTTTACTACTCTCAAGAAACTTTTATTTATTTATGAAAATAACAAAGAAGCTAGAAGCCAAAGACTTCCAGCTTGTAGCTTATTTATGCTTAAAATAAGCAGAATTTGGTTTTCAAAACTCCCAAAGTGCCGAAAGAAATAGAAAGCACAAAAATGCTTCTTTTTTTGGGGGTAGAGTTTGCAAACACTACCTAAATGGTAAATCATTATTTTAAAGAAATTGATGGGACTTAATGCAATTATATTGAAGTAGAGGATAAAGGTTATTGTAAACGTACCATAAGCATAGATTCCTCTAAGGAGGTTCTCTTGAAGACCCATAGCATCAAAACTGTCATAAACCTCATCATAAGATGTGAAGAATTCTTGCCCATCAGCCTGAAGCCTGCATGAGAAGATTGAATGAGATAAGAACATGAAAACTATTATCTAATGTTTTGAGTCATAGAAGAGAACTTACAGCTCATTCATCCTTGCATCATATTGACGATCGTCGAATTTTGATCCTTCTAGTGCCATACCTGCAGTTTTCTTGACACATCAGTAAATCTATACTGAATGAACTGGAAAATAAACAAAAGACATAATTGAAACTGCACACTGAAGAAAAAGAGGTTTTCAGCCAATAACTGACATAAATTCCTGCTTTTCGAAGAAAAATGTATCAGAAGAGCCAAACTTGCAACCGACTCATCACTGATTACAAGCATTAAACTTCTGTTTTTCATGTTTGGGGGAGAATTTCTGGAGTAATGGGCTATTATACGACAAATGAATAAATCCTAAAAAAAAGTAGTCCTTGTACCCTCTCCCCCAGATCCCAGATGGAAAAACCAAATCTTTAAACCTTTAAACAACAATGTAAATCATGCGATATGTTTTTTTATGTAAAAAAGATCACGCCAGTAAAATTTTCAACCAAAAATCATAAAGGACGATGCACGCTTCTGAGAAGTTTTGTGAAATCTTACACCATGCCCAAGGATAACATCACCCAAATTAATCAGCCTAAATTGCTTAAAAAAATGTATAACATCACACAACGATTGCCGACTTTAGCTCCACATCAAAAACTAAAGAGCCCGGCGCAATAAAACACAATCGCAACAGACAGAACGGGCAACTGAAATAAATCTCAGATTTAAAACCTTCACAATTAAACAAACAGGAAAATAGCTCATCTAAAAATACAGACTTATCATCACAGAGCCCCCGACTTTCAAATAAACGCCATTGTACTCACGAATCCAAAAATTGAACAGCCACTGGACGAAACTGGGAAGGAGAAGAAAAATCACAAAAAACAACACAAATCGAACCTTTGAATCAGAACGAAGAATTAGAGCTCGAACGCTTGTTGTATAATCGATCAAATAGCTAAATTACTCCTCGGATCTGCGCCGTGGAGCAAGAGAAAGAACGCTGAGCTTGAAAATCGCCTTTGAACTGCTTTTGTGTTTCCAACGATTGAGGGTTGTTACATCTCTTTATGGCCTTTATATATTACTTGGCTAGTTCGATTTTGCCCTTGTGACCTTGTCCTAGTGAAATTCTTTTTTCTTTATTTTTTTTCCCCTTTTCCTTTTCTAATGTAGATTTTCCGAAACTACCCTTGTTTTAATAAACTTCGAGTTTAACCCAAAAATTCATTGTATTTACAAATTACTATCTCATATTTATGAAATTGCCGTGTGGTCCCTATATTCAGTCCCTTACTTGAAATTGCAATTGTCATTTTTATGAAAAATCGAAAAAGCCCTTGGATGTAGGGTTAATGGGTAAAGGTCTTATCTTTCTTGTCAAAGATCAAATATTCCAAAGGTTTAGCTCAATTTTCCATGATTTCATCTCCTTGTTTGTCGACGTTACCAATGCCCAATCCACCCTTTTTCTCTCTCTAAAATATAATCATTTATTTCTCTTGCAATCTCAGAGTTCGAGATTTGAAATCTATCAACGCGCTAGATCTTCCGTGGCTTGCGAAAATCCGCAGTCCAAGTTAAGGTAGGAGCTCTGTCAATTATCATGTTTCGATTCTTTATGCTGCGAATTTGCTGATTCGGATCGTAGAACTGGTTTAATTTCGTTTTACGAATTGTTTCGAAGCAAGTATTCGGTATTTGGTTTATTGTTTAGTTAGTGTGAAATCCAAGCTAATCACGCAGTGAAATAGCTCGGGAATTATGGATCTTTCTATGTGAATTTATCTGGGATTGTTTGGGAAATGTGAAATTCAGCTGAAAAATGTCTGCTGCATGAGTAGAGGGGAATTTGTGAGTAAATAGGGTGATGTGTTTTACACTTTAAACAACTCAGCTAGTATAAAGTCGAATTGTTTGTTTTTTGGTAATGTGTACACAATCTAATTACAAACACGAAGATGATGGATATTGATTTTCTGATTATTTTCTCACTCTTAAATAGGAGAATTCTTTTACAGAGTTTACATCTTATATTCTCATGGACGAGCGATTGCCTGTGATAAATCTAGAAACTCTTTTGGGGAAAACATTTATAAATTTTCTTTGAATGAAGTTGTTTTTTGGCTATCATGTCTACTTTTGTTGGATACATAATTCGTCCTGCTGATTTAACAAATGGCAGAGCAGAAACTACTGAGAATGGCTGATAAGGACACACCAACAGAAAACAGCATCACCTCAGTTGACAATACAACACCCTCAGAAAATGAGAGTGATGTATCCATTGACGCCTTAGCAAAACAGGTCCAAGAATCTCTCTCACTTGCAAAACGACACAAGTTCTGGGAAACCCAACCCGTCGGCCAGTTCAAGGATCTCGGAGACGTGAACCTTCCGGAAGGCCCAATCGAACAGCCCACACCACTCTCAGAAGTCAAACAAGAACCCTACAATCTCCCAGCACCTTATGAGTGGGTCACATGTGATATAGACTCAGAACAAGTCTGCACTGAAGTATACACCTTACTGACCAACAACTACGTCGAAGATGATGAAAACATGTTCAGATTCAATTACTCAAAAGAGTTTCTCAGGTGGGCCCTACGCCCTCCCGGTTACTACAAAAGCTGGCACATTGGAGTTCGAGTCAAAAGCTCAAAAAAGCTGGTTGCTTTCATCACAGGTGTCCCTGCAAGAATTCGTGTTCGTGAAAATGTCGTACTAATGGCAGAAGTCAACTTTCTCTGTGTTCACAAAAAGCTTAGATCGAAAAGACTCGCTCCAGTGATGATCAAAGAGGTCACGAGACGTGTCCATTTGGAAAATATCTGGCAAGCAGCTTATACAGCTGGAGTCGTGCTTCCAACGCCCATAACAACTTGTCAGTATTGGCATAGGTCTCTGAACCCGAAAAAGCTTATTGATGTTGGGTTTTCGAGGCTCGGAGCGAGAATGACTATGAGCCGTACAATCAAGTTATACAAACTGCCAGATCAGACGGCTACGATTGGGTTAAGAAAAATGGAGCCTCATGATGTGCCAGCTGTGACACGGTTGCTTAGGAATTACTTGAAGCAATTTGCTGTTGCACCTGATTTTGATGAGGATGACGTGGAGCATTGGCTTCTGCCAAAAGAAGATGTCGTGGACAGTTATTTGGTTGAGAGTCCTGAAAATCATGAAATTACAGATTTCTGCAGTTTTTACACT
The DNA here is from genome assembly GCA_958496215.1 of Verbena officinalis. NCBI lineage: Eukaryota > Viridiplantae > Streptophyta > Magnoliopsida > Lamiales > Verbenaceae > Verbena > Verbena officinalis. The sequence continues at coordinate 10,015,585 of OY292385.1, forward strand.
TTGCCATCTTCGATATTGGGAAATCAGAATTATAATGTGTTGAAGGCGGCTTATTCTTACTATAATGTGTCTACAAAGACTCCGTTGCTTCAGCTGATGAATGATGCTTTGATTGTGGCTAAGAAGAGGGATTTTGATGTTTTTAACGCTTTGGATGTTATGCAGAATGAGGGTTTCTTGAAGGAACTGAAATTTGGACCTGGAGATGGGAAGCTTCATTATTATCTGTATAACTATCGGTTGAGGCATGTTTTGAGGCCGTCTGAGCTTGGGCTCGTGCTGTTATAGGTTCGATGAAAGAGGGTAAGAGTTATTCGGCTTTTGGTTTTTGGAACTTCTTGCATGGATGGGTTAGTGTGTTGTTCAAATGTGAAATGAAAAAATATTTTAGATGAAATTTTGTGGCTGAATGTTTGTATTTTGAGCTTCATGGGCGGTTTGTTTTCTTATTATGTTGTCTTGTGTTGGACAAATTGTTGTTAAGACAGATATTGCCAATTTTAAATTCTTTCGGGCGAATTTTATCTGACTACCTCGAAATTTAGTGTATTTACGAAATTACTGTATATTTCCTGACTACCTGAGATTTCAATAATGTGTAAATATTCTAACAGTATCCCTAGTTTGCACATTTATTGAAATATCAGGGACTATATAGTAATTTTTCAAGAGGGATCGGCCTGTACATACACTAAACCTCGAGTACCCAGTCCTAGATTTAATTCGCCAAATTTAGAGATGGAACTTTACAAAACTATAAAGAAGTAACTATATCGAACTTGAATATTGTAGCACCTTGTAGAATTGAGCAAAGATAGACAAAATGCACAATTTTCATTTACAAAAAAGCCAACATTATTGATTCATAAATACAAAAGGCTTAAGCTAGTTAGCTGCCTTCTAGCAAAATAAAGGTCTTAAGATCTCCATCTGGTGCAAAAGAAATGGAGTATATACATCGTGCATAGATCTTATATACAACAAACAATTAGCGGTTCCATCAACCAAATTAGCAACTAAACCATCAGTACCACTGCAACTTGAGGACCTGAAAATGAGAACACATGACGAAACAAAACAATCTTATGTCAAGATATCCGGTATTTAAGCAAGGAATTCAAGTGCTTACTCTCGTCTCGATTACCTGACACGATATACGAGGAATAAATTAGCCAACTTTCCACAGATCTAATTTAGACCGGACGATGAATAAAGCACGTTTTAAATAAAAGGATTAATTACATCTAACCTCCTCTTAGATTCACTAATTACAACCAGTACTTCTTTTTGAAAAAGATTACAATGCATCCTGACAAGTTTGTGGGGGTGCATTATAATGTTTTCAAATTCGGTACCAGTTATCATTAATGAATCTCACAATGAGCTAGATGTAATTAACCCAAAATACAATTTTTAAAAAATAATGAGTCTAGACTTACAATTTTCAAGAATTCCTTTCAAATGCATAAGCACAGTATCTGCATTGGCAGCCATTTGTGAGATCCTTTCAGACTCTTCAACTGCTTCAGTAGCCATAGAAGATTTATTTTCTTCCAGGGCAATCTTGTGGGCAGTTGTTTTAGCTGCATCATCTACGATTGTTTCAGCTGAATCTTGTAATGGCCTTGATGTAACACTTTTTCGATTCCAAATAGAAATAGGTGTTTTAGTCCCCAATGAATCACGTCTGATCTTGTAGCGTCTTTCAACCTGACCAATATTACATGAGCACAGCTCAATGCCTCGATCACAAAGTTGAAAAATTGGTGAAGGTTTAGCTAATATCATGATTAACATCAGAGCCAGAGTGGAAACTTCATCTACCTACTTAAGTGTGCCTTTCAAAACAAGCTTCCTCAGCCTTGAGCTAGTATCCTTCTAAAACTCTGTCACACCTCATATTTTTCCTGTCAAAGGTTGATGTACAGACTTTTGTTTAATATATTTTTTCCTTTGTCAATTCTTTTACAATAACTAAAATAAAATGCAATTATATAATAATTATTATTATATATATATATATAAAAAGAAGAAGAAGAGCAAAGGCCCATGAGCAGTGGCCCAAATAGAGGCAAATTGGGCCTATGATATCAGACCGGCCCAATTGGTTGTAATAATACGAATTAGAAAAGTGAAAATGGCGGAATACTTTTTAGATTTTCATACTTTTATACTTTGCTGACTCCAATCAATTGCAATTTGCAGCCCCAATTTCACACGCACAACACAAAGTCACATTCCCTGCAAATTTTTGTTTCCTGAATTTCGCCATAATTAATCTCAGCTTAATCTGCTGAGGAACAGGGGATTCCGTCATGTCCTATGCGTCGAGAATTCTCCAGCACTCTAGAAAGGTAATCCGCGTGATGGTGTGATTAGTTGATTCTATATTTTGTAATGGGATGAATTCGGTTTTTTTCCTGGTTCCAATCTCACTCTCCGGGTTTGCTGAATCGTTTTAGTTTGATTGGGTATGTTGTATTTATTATACTGGTTGATAATGAGCTGAATCTGGAATGATCTGGATACCTTTTCGGGGATCTTGACCTTTACCTGGGCTTAATTTGAGTTTTGTTAAGGTAGAGAAATTTAAGCAGCATAATGGGTCGCAAAGATGTTGAGTATCACAAACTATGTAAAATGTATTGACTGCTTTGAAGATTGAGTCTTTTGGGCTTTTATAAGATACTTGGTTAGGGAGTAATTGGGGTTAGCAATGATTTATTCCCATGGGCAAATTAAAACAAGAACAGCCAACTAAAAACTTCCCATAGTTATGCCTTAATTGATGAAGAAGCTTGTCTCGTTTTCAATGTTGTAACTGTTCTTCTTGCTCGCTTCACAGATCAGACATACCCAAAACGCTATACAAAAAGATAACGTGATTTTCATACGCTGGTTTACCAATCATACGAGGCTATCAGTTGATAAAGTAGATGGTAAGTGACCAAACAATCTTTTTATTTTCTTGTTTTAGCACACAATTGTTTCTTTCTCCCTTGTTGGCAATGGGAATTTTAAGGTGGTGTTTCATGGCTACTATCCAAGAGGCTAATGTCTCGATGGAGCTACATAATGGCCAATGAGGATAAGGAAAAAATGTGTGTTGGGGGGTGGGGGTTGTTGTTGTTGCGAACTCCACAGCTTTTGGAGGTTGGAAAGCTAAAGTAGTAAAAAAGTGGAGTATTAAAAAGCTGTTGAGTGCTTGAAAAAAAAAAAAGGATAAAAAAGTTGTGGAGTTCGCAACAACAACAACAACAACCTAGGAAAAGTTGTTGCGAACTCCACAGCTTTTGGAGTGTGTTTGGGAAAAGAAAAAGGATAAAAAAGTTGTTGAGTGCTTGAAAAAAAAAAAAAAACTAGGAAGCATTTTTACTACTCTCGATAGACATTCATATATTTACAATAGGTCCATAGGTGCTTCAAGCTTGTCGCATGTTTCTGCTTAAGTTAAGCAGAAATTGGGAGTGCTGGAAAAAGCCTGAAAACAGAAAAATGCTTATTTTTAGAGTTTGTAAATACTAACCATGCCTATTTAGGTACTTCCAGGAGTTATGGAACTATTCAAGTCTGTGGGGGTTATCTTTTGTTTGTATCATCTGAATGTGTTAAGAGTTTCATGCTTAATTCAGTTTCTTGATTTGGTACAGATATTTCAAGGTCCACCAAACTTGGTCTTGGACCTGCTGACAAGCATGGCATCTCAAAGTTCTCCGGTGGAGGCTGCTTTGTCCCTGTTCACCGATCTGAGTCCAAAAACGTGATTAGAATCATTGCATTTGCATCCTTCTTATTTTCTTGCTTGCTTTGAGGATTTCTTCTTACAATTCTAATATCTGTAATGAAGATGTCAACTATGGGAATGGACAAGGGAAATGCTTCATGGACTGCACGGAAGGGACATTCTCCAGCAATAGGAATGACATACAAAAGGTTCTCTTAATTTATATTTCTTTCTATCATTCGTCGATTTTGTGTAAACTGTAGATCTCTTTATAACCCTGTTTAATCTGTCAATTTCCAGCGGACAGCAAAACTCCGTCAGAAGTTTTTCTGCTGATTCAGGTTAGTTTAGGATTAGGTCCCTGTCTGGGAATTATTTAAGATCGAAGCCTTAGACTTGGTTCTCTGTATTTATAATTTGCACTTTCATAGTTAGGTACATATTTTCAGTTCTTAAAGATAATTATTGTACTAACTGTAAAACTTAAACTCATTTTGGTAATTTTTTAAGGATTTTTTACGGTCTGTATTCGAGTACACCATCGAATGCAGCTTGTGCTTGGGGCATATGTATCTACCTCTAATATCTTTCTATCTTTTAGGACTTCCACCACACCAAGAGATTGGGATGCCTTCTCTGTCACCTACAATGACTGAGGTATAAGCCTTCTTAAAAAATTTCTAAGTTCCTTATTATCAGCCACTTCATACCTCTACTTTTTTTTGGTGATGCAGGGAAATATTGCAAGGTGGCTAAAGAAAGAGGGCGAAAAAGTTTCTCCTGGTGAAGTACTTTGTGAAGTGGAAACTGTGGGTCCTTTTCATTGTCTATGTAGTCTTGTCTTAATTGGATGTGTTTCTCCATGTTATAATGAATTTGAGATTCTACTTGTATGTCCTCTTGATGTATCAAGGATAAAGCAACAGTGGAAATGGAATGCATGGAGGAAGGATATCTAGCCAAAATTGTGCGTGGGGATGGATCAAGTGGGATTCAAGTTGGGGAGGTATTTATCTCAAACAGTGTTTTGAACTTCTTACATATATCTTACATTCTTACTTGTTTTGTTGTGCTTTATCTAATACCCTGAACATATTAAAATATAAACCACAAGGGCATTACTATCAGATAATACACTCAATTGAGATTCTTATTTCGTCCAGTTCCTCAGTTTTGCTTATCTGACTAGACCTTTCCTTTTCAGGATTTGATTTGGCCCTAAGTCTATTTGATAATTTGTGGCATGTTACTTGGTATCCTTCGCTTGGTTCATTTGATTGGGCTGGTTTGAAGTGGAATTTTCTTTCTTGAAATAGATTAAAATGTAAAAAAGTTTTGGTTAGGATGTAGTTTATTGTATTTCCTCCGATTCTATGTTCCTTACTGCAAGCTGAACTATTTTAGTACCAAAATTACAATCTTAGTAAGAAAATGAAAGCTCAACTTTACACTAATTATCATTTTTCCCATAAAGAGATAATTGAAGTTCAAGCCGTTGAAACTTGCCCCAAATGGGTGATAAAGAGTATTATATGATTGCTTCTAGGTAATTGCCATAACTGTTGAAGAAGAGGAGGATATTGCAAAATTTAAAGACTATTCTCCTTCAACATCAGATGCTTCACCTGCACCTGAAGCCCCCTCTGCTCCAACTCTACCAAAAGCAGAAGCATCAGAAGTGCCTGCTACTTCACCAGAGCCAAAAGTTTCTAAGCCAAGCGAATCATCTTCAGCAGGAGATCGCATTTTTGCCAGTCCTCTTGCCAAGAAACTTGCAGAAGATAACAATGTAACTCACTAAATTCTGAAAATTAATTAACTGTTTCATCTTGGACAATAGATTTTTTTTTCTAAAAATTGTTCTGCTCCATAAACTGTCATAAATTCAGGTATCTCTTTCACACATTAAAGGAACTGGTCCTGATGGCCGCATTGTGAAGGCTGATATAGAAGATTATCTTGGTACTTCTCTCTTCTTACCTTGCTTTGGTAGTGTTTGCCAATTAGCACTTTTTTATGGTAAGTGCTTTTCATCAGCATTTTCGGGTGTTTGCATTTTGGAAAACCAGCTTCTGCTTAAAATAAGCAGAAATATGCTTGAAGCACCCAAGGACTATATTTTTGGCTTCAGGTTCTAGCTTAGTTATTTTCATAAATAAATAGAAGTTTCTTGAGAGTAGTAAAAAGGGCTTCTCAGCTTCTCTTTCCGAACACTCAACTTTTACTAATAATTTTTTGCAGCTTTAACTTCTACTTTAGCTTCTCTAGAAGCAGTAGAGTTTGCACACACCTACCCACTTTTCATATTCATGGAGAACTGATGGCCTGTTTTTTGTGCCACGTATAATTTTCATTTATCTCAAGTTTTTTCTTATGGTTCATCATATTTGTAAGTTAGATCTCTGAACAATTTACTTCGTTTGCAGCTTCTCGTGGTAAGGAAGCTTCACATCCTCGCAAGGTTGACACAACCACCTCTGCTGCTATAGATTACACAGACATCCCACATTCTCAAATAAGAAAGGTAATAGTTTAGTATTGTTATAACTTTAGCAATCATGGCCAGAGTTCTTTTGCTTCATGGTAATCATCTAGCTAAGCACAGGTATCCTCAGTGCATGCAGTTCTGACCTAAGGTTGCTCTTAGTCTTATCTCGTCTCTGGTTCTAAGTAATATAGAAGCTTGAAATGCCTCACTTAAACAAGGAAGTTGAGCCTATATTTTATAGAAAATGCTTCTCTACCAAGAATTTTGAAATATCGGTGGATCGATGATGCTGATATGCATTTGATGCGAATTTTCAAGAAAAGTTACCAACAGATAATATATGTTACCATCTATTACAGGTGACAGCATCACGGTTATTGCAATCGAAGCAAACTATCCCACACTACTACCTGACTGTAGATACATGTGTTGACAAGCTTATGGAGTGAGTTTTGTATTTCGCAAATGGAAATTGACCCTACAAATTAGTTTTACTTGTCTTAATCTCCACTCTTTTCCGTAGGTTGCGAGGTCAGCTGAATTCATTGCAAGAAGCTTCAGATGGGAAAAGGATATCTGTCAATGATCTTGTGATTAAGGTATGATAAAACGCTTGACGCTGATATACATTCTATTCTGTGAAAGAGTTGGAGATCTGTGTGTGTGTGTGAATTTGAAAATGAAACCAGCCTGATCTTTGTTAATATCTCTCTCCAAGGGAGAAATAATTACTCTTGAAAGAAATATCTTCAATTTCTTTCATGTGATATAGTTACTCTGTGTTCTAATGTATTGATTGCCTCGCAATCACTTAATATAACTTTTACTGCAGGCGGCTGCCTTGGCTCTCAAAAAAGTTCCTCAGTGTAATAGTTCATGGACTAATGATTATATTCGCCAGTAAGTATGCTAAAAAATTCAACTAGTTATTTATCTTGAGCCAGCTACTGAACTACTGTGTCTTCTGTCTCAAATACAGGTACCATAATGTAAATATTAACGTCGCTGTGCAAACAGATAATGGTTTATATGTACCTGTAATTAAGGTGCGTTATTACTCTGTTCAACGCTAATCACATTCTCGAGCTCAATAATCTCACAACTTTTTATGCTAAAAATACGAAGGATGCGGACAAGAAAGGTTTATCAAAAATTGGTGATGAAGTCAAGCATTTAGCTCAGAAAGCGAGAGAAAACAGCTTGAAACCAGAAGATTATGAGGTAAAACCGAAAAAATAAGAAATTCATTATTACGCTTTATTGGAAAACTTTGTTGCTCATTATGTGGATTCATAAATCTCATCTTTTGCAGGGTGGTACGTTCACTGTATCAAACTTGGGAGGACCTTTTGGCATCAAGCAATTCTGTGCTATTGTTAATCCACCCCAATCAGGCATTCTAGCAGTTGGCTCTGGTAAAAATTAGCTTAGCTCTTTGTCTATTGTTGCTGTTTTATGTATCTTTAGGGCGAATTACATTTACCACCCCTCAGGTTTGGTAAAATTACAAAATCCTCCCTCTGTGTTCATTTATTACTGGAACACTCTTGAGGTTTCATTATTCATTTAAATTTGTGAATATTGTGGCAAATAGATACTTCCACCAGCTTTATACCGCATTGAATCATAAACTGATGGATGAGATGCTTCTAGTAATGTGAAAAATAACCAAAATAGGACGAAAATTTTACATGAATAATGAGACTTGTGTTGTTTTTTTGTAATAAATGAAAACTAAGGGAGTAATCTGTAGTTTCGTCAGATGTTGGGGTTAGTAAATGTAATTCCCCCCCATCTTTTATATAAATTTTAATCTCCATTTATTTGTATGGGCAGCTGAGAAGAGAGTTGTACCTGGTGCCGGTCCTGACCAATATAAGTTTGCTTCATACATGTCGGTGACTTTAAGCTGTGATCATCGTGTTATTGATGGTAAGTTTGCCCTATTTGACTTACAATGATTCCATCATTAATCATATATATTGGATCATTCTAATGAAGTAATTTTGATTCTGTGTTTTAGGTGCCGTTGGTGCAGAGTGGCTGAAAGCCTTCAAAGGCTACATCGAGAATCCCGAAACCATGTTGCTTTAAATTAACTTTTAGTTCTTTTAGTTTTCCAAGTTTCTCCAAATTCTGCTGTTTTAATCTAGTAAACATGAAGATGGGATGGGATCAGCAGATAATTCGGCTTTGTTTTGCCGTTTCTGTATCAATATTTGTTCTTTTGCAGTGGAAAAATGTCCACCAGAGTTTACCACATTGTTTACGAATAATGGGCTCTGAGGCAATATACTGTGAACCAAGTTTTGCTCATGTAGAGTGTAAAAAGAGCCCTTTCTGAGCATATTATAGTTTTATGACGATGATTTCTTCAGCTCGTGATGATACACAGATATTTGTCATTTTTCAAATAAAATCTTGAATTGTATTCGCACAATGTCATTAATTGAATAAAAGATTGATGCTAACTTCCTTTCAAGGATATAGTTGCATTAGACACCGCTTTCAATTAATCCGTTTTATGAATGCTCCAAGACAAAAATAGTTCATCAAGAACAGTAGATGAATGAATCATAATGAAACGACAATCAAGAATGCCGTTATCAAGGTTTCTTTTGTTCCTTTTCCTGGAGTTTAATCAGGAATCCATGTCTTCTACGAAAAAATACATTCCACCAGGTAACAATGTAGAACTATTGATATTATATACTAGCAAAAACAACAAAGTGTGAATCTTTCATGCCTAAAAACCCTAATTTCAAATTTCAGTGCCCTCGAATGAATATGATATGGTTATTAATTCTTTGATTAATGGATCACCAAACAGCCAAAGAGAAAGGGAATTTCAAAAAACCTCGAAAAGAATTACTCAGATAGGCACATATCGTTTCAAAACTTGTTTCCCAGTCACAACAAGCCCCACAACAACCCCGCCTATCGCACCCGCCACGGCGGCGGATCTCGGCCCCGCCGCCGCCTTGTAGAGCGCTCCGGTAGCCAACCCCGCCACCACGCTGTTGATGACGTCATCCGTATCTCTAACAGCAACTATACCGCTCTCGAGGCCCGCGTACATCAGTCCAACGACGCCGCAACGGTTGCCGATCTGTCTGCCCGCGGAACCCGACCCGTTGAGGATCCTATTGATTTTCAGCTTCAGCGTGTCGGTCGGCTCTATAGACTTGACTCCGGTGGCGAAACCCTTGGCGGCGCCGGCCGTAGCGCCGGCGAGATAGCCAATCCCTGTGTAATAGGTCAAGTTCTCGCCCCAAGATCGGCGCTGCCCGACGGATTCCTCCTGGAACAGGTACTCCGGCGAGCTCGGGAGATTATATAGAGTTTGTGCAGGGAGCTGTAGGTCTTGGTAGGGATTGTAGAGTCGGCGATTTTGGTTGCTTTCGTCGGTTGAGCTGCTTTGATCCGGAGCTCGCGGCTGGTATGCCATGGCGGATATTGGGATTCGGGCTTGACGGCGACCCGAGAGAGAGAGAAGCTTCGTTAGGTCTCTTGGCTTTCCTGCAAAATGTGAATTGAGTTGGCCCGTGGCCGGTTGGGTTGGGGGTCGTTTTTGGTTGAGTAGATTCGTGCTGAAAAATAGTAAATTCAAACATAATTTATTTAGTCTCAAACCTATTAAAGGTAAATGCAAACTCAATATAAAACTTATCTTGTCAACTCAATCCAATTCATTAATGAAAAACTGAAAAAAAAAATTATCAAAAAATAAATTCAAAATCTATAATTATAGTACTAATATTATTTAAAATCAAATTATCCAAGATATAAAGTATAATACTTATTCAAAAATATTAAAATAACATCGTCATCTTAAATAAAACTGACTCTGAGCTTTGTTGTAGTTTTGTAAGGAAAAAGTTTGCTACAATCTATATTACATAATATAGAAACCTTGAGGCTATCCATATAATTTTGTAAGTAAAACTATTAATTATTGTAGAAGGCTTTTTAACCTTCCGTAGGACATTCGTTTTAAGCATGTTCGTCCTTGCAAGAATTCTAGTGCTGATTGTCTGGCTAAGCTTGGATATGGTCTTGAAGTCTTGCAAGTAGTTTTGATTTTTGGTAAGAACCTCCCTTTGAGGTTGTATTACTTCTGACGCTATTTCGTAATGCTATTTTTGCTTTTCCTGATAAAAAAAAATTATTAATTATTTTCATACTTATCCAAAAGAATAAAAGATTTTGTATAAATTTATTAGTTACAAATCTAATTTAAATTAAAATATTATTTATATTATATTAAACAATGTTAATATGATATAAATATGGAGACATAACATTGAAGTACCTAAAAATGGTATGTTTCTAGCTTCATCTTCTAACTTCTATAAAAAATTTTAGAATAGTAAAAGTGTTAGCTTTTCTTTTCCAAATACTTAACAATTTTTTGTTGTATTTTTTTCTTCTTTTTTTCCAAATACTCCTTACTTTTAACTACTCCATCTTTTACCAATTTCAACTTTTTTAAAAATAGTAGAATTGGCAAACACACCTTATATCAATGCAATTAAATATCTCAAATTCAGAGTTCTCATAAGTCATCGTTACAAGAAACTTTATATTTCCGTGGTGTGACCATACTCGAACGAAAAATAAGCGCAGGATGCAGCTTATGACTATGAAAAATTAACTTTATATTGTTTTCCTATATATTTTGTGTTAAACAAGAGCATATATTGGTAAATTATTTTATATAATATTACTGAGGGTATACATTTGCTGATGGAAAAATGATTAGCATCTAAAGCAGTCTTTGAGTGTTAAAAAAGTCACCCATCAACTTCCACTTTGATGCTATATATAAATATATATACATAAATATGTATATATATATGTATATATATATATATTTTTATTTATTTATTTATTTTTTTTCTTTTATGTACTTCTGTCCGATAAAGAACTCAATGAGTCCGTCGTGCTGTTGCCATTTCCCGTCGCGCTTTTGCTTGTGTATTCCTGTCAGAATCAAACAAGCTAAACGCTTTAATCGAATACCCAATAGCGACTTATATAACTATCAACAAAATGTTCTACAACCAACCTGGCTTATGTTTTGAAAACTGGCCCTGTAATAGAATCTTGATTCTAGTACTCTCCGCGATCCGACATCTCTCAAATGTTCGAGCTCCGGTAGGATCTCCGAGCCGAGATCCGGGCGATCCCGCCTCCTCAATTCACAGCATCTTAATGCCAATTTGGCGAAGCACAAGGTCTCATTGACCGGCCAATCCTTAACTGTTTGATCGAGAACCTCTGAGAATCGTCCTGTCTCTATAGCAGTCTGAACGTGATGCGTCAAACCCATCGGCGGCTTCGCCGTAATAATTTGCAACAAAACTATTCCGAACGAATATATGTCCGATTTCGTCCCCAACATCCCGGTGTGCTGGTATTCAGGATCGATGTAACAGAACGTGCCTGCTGCCGACGTCATGTGGTACTGAGTGACCGTGTTGGCTATAGAAGGTGGGACCAGCCTAGACAAGCCCACGTCGCTTATCTTGCTTACATAGTTCTTGTCTAGGAGAATGTTGTCCGGTTTAAGGTCGCGGTGTACTAAGGGCTCAGGTTTTGTCTGGTGGAGGAAATTTAGGGCCGTGGCAATTTCCGCCGCTATTGTGAAGCGAGTGCGCCATGGTAAGGGTGGGGTCCCGTTTCTACAAAACAGCCTATCGCCTAAGCACCCGTTCTCCATGTACTCGTATACGAGACAACCGTATTCGGGGCAGGCGCCCAGAAGGATAACCATATGGGGATGTCGCATACGGCTCAAGACATCAACCTGTCAAATATTCATACGAACAATGAGAAATCGTTGCTAATTATATGTAATAAGTTAGATGATGCTTTAACTTATTGTTACTATAGGAAGTTTTACTTTTATAATTATACTGCTTAATTGTGACGAGAAGTTACTTAGTATTTAAGTTGTCATGACATATAAAAAAATAAAATTAGTGACAAATAAATATTAGGCGAATTTGCAAGATTGATCCATCACTTTCAGACTTTCATCCTATCCATTGTGTTTCAAAAATTATCAATTGTTCGCCCGAAATAGAAAAATCTCCTGATAAATACACGTGGCATCTTACGTGGCAAGTATTTTTTTGGCAATTTTATCAATTTCGGGACAAAATTGGACTATAATTGCCAAAATATCAAACTTACAGCATGAGATTGACATTGGATAGGAGAAAGCCCGTTAAATGTGACCAATGTTGCAATTTTACCTAAATATATTCCCCACGATTAGTGACAATTATTTTCACCGTCATTATAAAAGTGTCACTAATTATTCGCAGCAACAGCTTAATGACATTTTTTCTTCACTACTAAACTTTTGAAGATTCTTATTTTGACGAGAAACGAAACGCTGTTCCCACTTAATATATATTGTCATTAATTCTCTTACCTCGCGATGGAACTGCTTTTGGCCTTCAGCTATATCCGACCTGAGAACCTTAATGGCAACAGGGGTGTGATCTAATCTAGCTTTATAAACGGGTCCATAGCTTCCTTCACCAATCTTATTTGAGTTGGAGAAGTAATTTGTGGCTACTTCGATTTCCTCAATAGAGTACTTTCTATATCGAACTCCTACGCGTGCTAATGCTTCAACAGCCTTTTGCTTTTCTTGCGACTCATGCTTGAATTTCATCTCAGCGTGTTTTCTCTTCTCTATCTCCAGTTGTGCTATCCGATCAGCAGCTTGTGCTATTTCGACCGCAGCTTTGCACTTCTGCTTTTCCCTCTCCAAAATGGCTTGTGCAGCTTCTTGTGCTTGCTTAGATTCTGCTAGCTTACTTGACTCTTCCGATTTCCATTGTGCAATTTCTTTTACCTGGAAAATATACAAGTTGATGCATAAGTTAGCACTTTGTACTTGACTTTGAAAACCTTCTACTTATAAACTTTCACCAACCTATATATTCAAACACTCTCAACTTTTACTTATAAACAGATCTCTCATAATATCTAAAAATTAAGCACTGCAGATACCCCCCCGTATTACAACATATTATTATTGTATTCTTCAAATTAAATTGGCGTCTTCATTTACCTTTTCTCGAGCAGTTACAGCTTCTTGACAAGCTATCGTATACATTTCTGTGATTTGCTGCAATTCATGCTTCATTTTCCTCAACTCCTCCTCCAATTCCTGCATCACAAATTTTTTAGAAAAATATCAAAAAAAAAAAAAAAAAACTCATGCACATTAAAACACACACGCAAAATAATAATTAAGAACAATTTACGGGTCAATTTAATTATAAATTAGTCTCTCTTGTTTCAGAAAGTACAGGAAAAAAAAACCAGGTTTAATATTCATGTAAAATTTGTGAAAACCTTTGCAAAAGCTAAGATTTGATTGGCGTCGACTAAGCTTTAAGCACATGGCCAAAATCTGATTGAAATTTTACATGAATAATGGCAACTCAAGGATGTTTTATAATTTCTAAAATTAGACTAATTACAACAAACCTCATGGATAGTAAATGTAAATCTACCTAATAATTAAAAAATAATAGGGTGAATTACATCTAGATACCTCTGGAGTTAGGTTAAATTACAAATCGATCCCTCTAGTTTGAAAAATTACTGTATAGTCCCTGATGTTTTTAATAAAAGTGCATATCTCCTGAAAATACCCCACTTACGGCTGGGGTTATTTTTCAGAAGTTTTACAAATTCATTGACACTTCAGGGGCTATATAAAGAATTTCTCAAACTAAAGGGATTGATTTGTAAATACGCCAAACTTTGAGGTAGTAAGATGTAGTTCGCCCTAAAAAATGATACTATAAAGCCAAAACTTACAGCTGTTTGTGAAGAAATGGAGCTCCTACACGAGTCCGAAGTTGAGGTTTGTTCCAAGTTTTCAAACGACATGTCCGAATACATTGGCCCTTCAGAACTATCACTTGATCCCGAATAGGAATCATTACTTGATAACCCATATTCCAAAGTCCGACCACGAAGATTCTGAAAATGTGAGGACTGTTGGAGTGCATACATCCTATTACTTGCAAATCTCTTTCTGTCTGGATTAATATTATTATTGTCGGGTGAGCTGCTGATGCTGCTAAATGGAGTGGACTCGTAGCTGACTGTAGTGCTCGTTGCATTTGATTCTCTTTCAAAAGCTGGAAAATTGTGAAGAGACTCAATGCTGCCACTTGATGAATTAGATGTTCTTGAGTGGCGCGTTGAGTTCTTTGATGATGTTGTATATTGGCTAATGCCGCCATAGGAGGATACTGACATCTCATAGGCGGCACAGCTTCTGACACTACTTTGGCTGATGATCAGATGAAAATCAATAGATGTTAAGAGTTATTTGGGATCATTGGAATTTGTTTGAAAATGTAAAATGTGTGTATATATGCATCAGATGAATTTCCATAGATGTTAAGAGTTATTTGGGATCATCGAAATTTGATGGAACATGTAAATTGTGTTTATATATGTATCATATATGCAAGTATGTTGTCACAAATTATCCGGCAGGGAAAAAATTGCAAAACCGATTACTGTAAGAAATGTGTTGTGGACACTTGAAATTGCAGATGGCAATTTTACCAAACAATATGACCAAGTCAAAAGAGTGTACTGCTAACTAGGCAAAACCAGTTTTAAATCAACTTATATTTGGTCACGTGAGTGGTTTTGAGGGATTAATTTGAATTTGTACTGCAACAAAATGATTTTCATTTTTTTGGTCGAAACAGCAACAAAATGACTAATTATTGGGTAAATTGCTACCTGCAATTTCAAGTGCCCAACGCAACTCCTACAATACCAGTTTTGCAATTTTCCCTGTCTGATATATAGGAAGTAAGTTTATCATTTTAAGGGGGTAAAATGTTTGGTTTAGGGTTAATTACACTGAAATCCCCTTTGAAATATTTGATTTTACCAACTCCATCTGGATTTTATAAAACTACACCGATCTCTTATCCGAGTTTACATACTTATAAAATCCAAATCAAGATCTTCTAGACTAGCTAGATAAATAGATTAATTGACTTACCGAAAAAAAATTGGATTAACGGTAAAGTCATTAGTGGATTTAATCTTGACTGCTTTTCCTTTAGAGACAGCATACACTGAGCAATGTTCAGGAGCAAGTTTTCCGACAGAAGTTGGAACATCAGCATTTCTGAATGCCCTGAAATGAGGACAAACAATATGTTATTTATGGATGAAAACTAATTAATCTATTAGATACTCGAACCAATACTGATCGTTAAAATCTTATTTAAACTTAAACATAATAAATCTTGTTGCGACATCTTTCTTCGTTTGATATGATTTGATGTTCAGCTTGAACTCGGTCCGATTAATTTAGAAAAATATATATGTGTGTGTGTGTGTATGTGTGCGTGCAAAACATCAAAGTACTCGAGCTCAACTCTTTAAAGATCGTTCGATCTTGAATTGTTTAATAATCAAATCAAGCTCAAACAAAGATTCTATCTCGAGAAAAAAATTAAGTCAAGCTTGAACACCAACTTTGTTTGTGTGTGTGTGTGTGAGAGAGAGAGAGAGACAGAGAGAGAGAGACCTTGTTATGGCGCTTCGGTTTGCAGCACCAAGTACAATGGTGTTGATGGAGTAAGCATCAATGTAAGTACATAAAGCGTTGGCTACGTCAGTGTCATAGAGAAT
This sequence comes from Verbena officinalis, assembly GCA_958496215.1. Taxonomy (NCBI): domain Eukaryota; kingdom Viridiplantae; phylum Streptophyta; class Magnoliopsida; order Lamiales; family Verbenaceae; genus Verbena; species Verbena officinalis. The sequence continues at coordinate 10,031,496 of OY292385.1, forward strand.
TACCTCTTTTGTGCGAATCTGAAGTTGTAATAACCATGAAACTTAAATAAATGAAAAGAGTAATATAATACATATGTATTCATGAATCATGAAAGCAAATTGTGTTAGTAATAAATTACCCCTTTACGAGCACAAAATCCACGGTAAGGAAGGAATAACTGTTGCAAATCAGACTGACTTGATGGGCAATCGAGATCTGCTGCATACAAACATGAAATTGTAACATCAAAACTGATAAAAATTCATACAAGCAAAAGTATATATAAATAAATACATATGCGCAAAAAAGAAAAGAATTCCAACGTAACGTTGATAGTCTGTAATCCTCAAACTATCTTGCGCATGTATATATAAATTACATTTGATTTGACATGATGTATTTTTTATTTTTCTTATGTATTATTTAAAATCACATTCAATACAGTAAACTACAACAAATCAAACATGACATATATACAAGTTGAAAAAGAGCAAGAATACCAACGGGGATATAAATTTTGTTGAAAACTTCCAACTATACAAAAAACTAAACTTGCAATTTTCATATATTGAGAAAATTGATCGTCTCAATTCTCAAGCTTGTAATGCACAGTTATAATGTTGTCTTTTATGATAAAATACAGTTTAAAAGATTGCATTCAATACCATAAATTACAACATACCATAAACATATTAAGAAAGAGCAAGAATTACCTACGGGATGCAAATTTTGTTGGGAAATGTATACATAAAAACTTGCAACATTATTCAAATAATTAAACAATTGGTGGTCTGTAATTTTCAAGACAACTTGCCTACATATTACGTGATAAAACATATCCATAAAAATTCTCATAGAATCGAGAGTAAATTTCCATTCGGTCCATGTCCGATCACGAATTCGAAAATGCATACAATTTCCCAAAACAAATCCCAATTTCGGAAATACGATAGCAAACGCAATAACTTAGAAAGAGTAAGAATACCTACGATTCTGAAAATTTTGTTGGGTACAAACATGTACGAGGACCATCTGTCTCTCATCTCTCGACGTCATATTGTCGGCAACCCATTTGACGGCGAAATGGCTGTTCTTGTCCTTATCAATCGCCACCAACGTCGAATTTATAATATCCATTCCTTCTTCCGGTGGAATTGCCTCGTAAGTCGCCATATTTATTAGCCTTTTACGACGTCGTCCAAGATGCTGGCTGGCTGGCTGGAAAGATCGGTGGCGTCACCCAAAGAAAGGTAGTTGCTGCGATCTCTAGCGTGGCAGCTCAGCCATTCATGCGGCGGCGACGTAAGGTGAAGTGGCGGAGGAATTTCAGAGTATCCGACGAATTGTTAAATACTTTGACTTTTTGTGTTTTGACCTCTTTTTTTTTATTTTTTGTTTGCTTGATCTATGTAATTGGGACTATTTTTAGGGGAATCTGTTATTCACCCATTTTAGGTACTATTTTATTTTATTTTTAGCTTTTTCAATTTTAATTTAATAAAAAAAACTTCTAAAAGATTGGTGTTATAAATTTATTAACAAAAAAAATATATATTTTTTTAATAAAAACCGACACATGTTCACCGTAAGATTTTTACCGATCCCCTCATATATATAAATCTATGGAGAAAAACACCGAATTTAAATTTTATGATAATAACATTTTATCGAATGAATAGAAATTTTATATTTTATGCCTCTAAATATCCATTTTCTTATCTTATATTTTATTCTTATCCATTTTATGCCTCTAAATATCCATTTTATGCCTAATGCCCTTATGTTAAATCTCAGTTGGTTTTTGGTTTAAAAGGTTCAACCAATGAGTTATTGGTCAGTGGGAATATGAAGGTTCCATATATAATTTTAAAATTATTGATTTGAATTTTTATAATTACATGGATTAATATGCTTTTAAATAATTTGAATTTAAGATGGAGATCTTAACAATCTAATAATTAATAATGATTGTTGTAATAACTTATTTTATAATTTAGAGCTGTGATGTGATTGATTATTAAAAAGGCAAAGAGTTAATTACACTTAAGAAGGTGATAATAAAACTAAGGAAGAATTATGAGTTTCTAAACCACTAAATAAACAATGACTTTTAACTGATTAAAAAGAAGACATGCATTCACAAACTTCATAAATTCTATATATAGTACCTTTTTTTTTATTAATTATCTGTAATCAAATTAGGTTTCTATAGCTTCAATCTATGTGAAACTTATTCATCTTAATTTCCAATAGTTTGAAGCAATGATCTCAAAATTATTGGGTGATTTTTGCAAATGAACATATTGCAAGAAAATCACCTGAATAGCTATGTTATAAGATAACTATAAACACTTATCATGGCTTCTTATAACACTTGGAATGTGCATCAATGGAATTATTAAATTACATATTCCCCCATTTAAATCCAACCATAAGATTTGATATTAGTTTAGGGCTTAATTCATATTACCTATAAACTGAGGGAGGAAATAAACATTATGTGATGTTACATTATTTTTCATACTCAACTAATTTATTTTGACATTTTAAAAACCTTAGTTAATGCACAATTAAAACTGTAACTGCACAAAACATATCTTCCTCTTTCTTTCCTAAATCATAAACCCTAGCCTCTCAGTTTCTCAATTTCTCCGAGAATTAGGCAAGACGCTGACGATCGTGACTATATGCCATTTTCAATATATTAGAAACTAATGTGAGATAAAAGTAAAACTTTAGGGACCGAGAGTGATATTTTACCTAAAAGTATTTATTAATTGGGCTAAAACGGGGGCAGGCCCAACAAGGTTCACCAGGGGGGTTCTCTGCTTATTTTATTTATTTATTTTTTTGGACAGAAGTTCTCTGCTTATCTCACGACTGTGTAGTATGGAAGAAACTGAAATCGCAAGCCTGGGGATTGATTTCTGGAGAATTTTAAATTTATCGGATATCCGGTAAAGCATCCATCTACCTTATGCAATTTGTTCTATGAATCAACTGATTTTAATTAAGTGATTTTGTGATTTTTCGTCGTTGTATGTATTCCGCTCGCTGCACAGGTAAATATGAAACAATTTTTGGTCATATTTGGATTCTTTCGCTTGTGTTAATTTCTCTTCACTATTTACGGTATTAAGGAAATTTCGTTCCTAATCTCATTAGATTGAAAATTTGTGATTTGAAGTTAATGACAGTGTATCTTTGAGCTTTTTGTGCAATTTTATCCGTGAGGTGTAGTCCCATTCGATTTTGATATATTGCAATTTTATATGAAGATTTTCGTCATACGGATCAATGGCCCAGATCGCAGAGGGTGACGTCATCCCTGATGGTGAGGTGACCTTCATCAACAAACAGGGTCAAATCGAGAGTGCATCTATTTACTCCTTAATCACCAATAAGAGGGTCATCATCTTAGGTTTTACGGGTGCCTTCTTGAACAAGTATAGGTAGGTTATCCCTCTTCTTCTTTTTTTTGGATATAATTTCTACAATTTTATTTATTTATTTATTTTGTATAAGCTGGAGTATCTATCGCATAATTGAGAAGGCAGATGAATATAATAAGCATGATGAAATTTTATGTAGGTACGCAATTTACTATAATGATCTATAGACTATTGCGTTTTTTGGGGTACAAAGCTATAATTATGTATCCAATTCTAATTCTTTCTTTTTGTAGTGAATGATTCATTTGTGATGATGGGATGGGATGGGAATTGGTATGTAACAATCACAACAAGCATATTAAGTTTTATGCTGATAGCACGGGAGCATATGTTAGGTCTCTCGGCCTACTACTCGACTTTGACCTCCCATTGTTGGGATGTGGCATTCGGTTGAGGAGGTTTATCTTGTTTGTTGAGGATTGCAAGGTTAAAAGGACTCATATAGAAATCCCTAACCCTCCAGAGGTGCTCACGGATATCCGTAAGTTTTTCTTTTGTGGCTTCTGCGTGTTTCTTTTGTGCTTAATTTTTACATCTGTATGTGTAAAGTTCTGAAGGGTTTGTGTAAATAAATTTAGTTCGAGTTAATGAATTTTGAGCAGCATAATGCAAAATTAAATTGAAATATAAGTAAATACTCTTAATTTCACATATAATTATCCTTGTTTGGGTTGTCGCAGCGGCTTACAGACCAATGTCTCCGATTGCTGTGGGTGACATCATTCCCGATGGTCAAGTTCTCTTTCTCGACCATGAAGATCGGTATCACCTCCGGACGATGTCTATTTACTCCATTGCCACCGGTAAGAAGATCATGCTCTTTGACGTTCTCGGTGCCTTTGAGACCACCTTCAGATTTTCCTCGATTTCTTTCATTATTACTTTTCAAATTTTATTTATTTACTTATTTATTTATTTAATTTTAGAATAAAGCACCAAATTCGTCCATGCGAATATTGAAAAGGCAGATGTATTGAGGTTGAAGGGTATCCAAGGAATCTACTGCATTAGTGGTATGCAATTACTCTTTATCACTCTTCTACGTATTTGATAATTGGTTTGGCTATTCTTGTAGAATTAATATTGCTTAGATGTTTGATTTCTTAATTAATAAGTTCTCGCACGTTATAAAATGTTAGATCTCAAATTGTTTGGATGAGCTTATAAACTGCTAGTAATGACAAGTATAGAAAGCATGATAAAAAACTAGGAGAATGTGTCAAATCTTAAAAATAAGTTGGTGTTTACCAACTTACTTTAAGGAGCTTATTTTAAGAGCTTATAAACTTTTTTCCTGAAATACTTAGAGAGTGTTTGGCTAAACTTATTTTAAAGAGATTATAAACTCTCACATCTTGCACATTTCTATTTATATGTAGTAGTGTTTGTGTTATTTTGCCATTTGAAGAGGAGGGGATTATTGTACTCTGTAGTTCGTTCTGATTTGACCATAATTTTGCAGTGAATGATCCAAGTGTGATGAAGGAATGGGAATTGATGGATTTCAGGAATAATGGTCATGTCAAGTTTTTTGCTGACAGCACTGCAGCTTATGTTAAATCACTGGGCGTTGATGTTGATCTATCGTCGATGAAATTAGGCATCCGGTCTATGAGGTTTTGTCTCGTGGTCAACGACCTCAAGGTTACGGTTGCTAGTTTTAGTAAGGACTTCGGTACAGATATCTTAGAATATATCTAGTCTAGACCTTGGATATTTTTTTAAAATTGAACAATAGATAGATAGATCGGATATGCATATCCAATACAACGCAATATTGTAAATTAACTTTTTAGGAGTGTTCATATATTACACTAGGCCATCCAAATTTTACATATTTAACACCATCTGTTAATAAGAATATTTCCTACAAAAGACAATTCCATTTTGATAATTTTCACAAAGGACAATTCAAATTACCTAAATAAAGCCCTTGAATTAAATATAATAAAAGTATGGCTGAATTTCACTTTTGGTCCTTAAAACCTTCATTTTTTATCTCGCGTTAGTATATAATGCCCTAAAAGTTTCATAATTTATCTCACATTGGTCCCCCAATATTTTGAAAGTGATACTTTAAGTCTATCAAATTTATAATTGATCTCAATTTATTCTCTCAATTCGTTTTTAATGTTCTTAAGAGAAGACGCATTAGTCCATTAGTCCCTCGTATATTTGTTTTCCATATTTTTTTCATCTAGCCCCCCTTTATACAAAATTCTAACTCCTCTCCTAAGCAGAATGTGCCGGCAGACGCGGACGGGCGGGGGCGGCAGCCTCCACCACCTTTAGTGGTGGGAGCTACGTACATTCTATCTCATATGCAGTAAAAGTATTTTTTAATAATAATTTACCATTTCTTTTGATGGGATTTTTCCAAGTTTTAAGAGTGGGTTGGTGTGCCAAAATATATATATATATATATATATATATATATATATATATATATATATATATATATATATATTTTTTATTTTTTTTTGGTGTTAAATACCGGTTCGGAAAATCCTATATTGAGGGTCCTTAATTCGGTTCGGAATTTAGTCACAGTTAAGGCTCTTCACCCCTCCCAGCGAGTATGTTTAGTGGGGATCGAACCTGAAGTTCTTCCCACAAATTCAATCTGTGTTGCCAACTGAGCCACACCACGTTGGTGTGTGCCAAAATCATATATATGTATATATATATATATATATATATATATATATATATATATGAAAATGAATGAGTGAAATGTTTTAGGAAACATGTTTATGTGGCAATAAAGTGGATAAGTTAGAATTGATCCATTTTGCCATGTAAGTTATTTCTATAATTAATTTAATTAATTATTATTTTTATAACTTACATATGTATTTATTGACTTTCCATACTTTTGTTTATATCAATTATTAAAAAATTTGTAACTCCTATTTAATTATAGAACTATATAACTACTTTATATAATATTAAAATTAATTTTTTTTTTTCAAAATATAGTTTTAAGTAAATTTTAACAAGCTTTAGAGTTATCCATACAGTATTGAATGTTCGTTAATAAAAAAGAAGACAAAATAATGTATTCAATATATCCATTAAAAAATTATATTTAATATTTTAATTTCTAATAAATATTTTTGATATAGCAAATTCAAATGAAAATTTATCTAACTAAAGGAAGGAATTTTTTTTAAAATATAAGTTTAAATAAATTTTATTATTATTTTAATAATATAAAATAAATAAATAATTAATTTTCTTGAAATTTTTTTTCCAAATACACGTGTCTCATGTTCATTTTGTAGTAGAAAAGTTATATTTATTTCAATGTAAATAAATTTCTTAAATTATTATATTTGACTATTAATATTTTTCATAATATAAAAGAAATTTCAATAATGAAATGAATATTATTATGACTCAATAACGAAACAATAACAAATTATTTAATAAAAAATAATATAAAGTATAATAAACAACTATTTTTTCGACCAAAAAGACAAAGAGATTCCAATCATTATTTATATGCATGGTCTATTATTAAATATTTTTTTAGTATTTTAATTATCATTTTAATATTTCTATCACCGTCATGATATTCCTTCTCTATATATATATAAATATATATTCTCTCTATTATAAATTTAAAATCAGTACTTTGCCATAAAAATATCATATTACTATTTTTATACATTTACAATGAATTTTTTATATACAAAATTCCTGATTATTTTATAAAATGAATTACTTTGGTGTGTACGCTTCAAATTCTAAATTAATAATTTTTGACATATTGTTAATAATCATATAAAAAATATAATATAATTTATTTAATAATATATATTTTATAAATAAATTACCCCGTGCAACGCAGGGTTAAAAAGCTAGTATATGCTAATATGAAATAATATCTTTCAAAACCAATGAAAATTTGCCACCAAAAGTGCTTTTTTTTTAACCTAAAAGAACTTCAGAGTCTAGACATAAAGTGAAAGGCTCATCCTAAGAAGATTAGGATTATTTACATTTATTTAATTAGTTTTGTGATATATAATTGGGGCCTGCAAGATTCTTTGGGAATTATAGATACCTTTCTCTAATTGCAATATGGTACTAATTATGACTTCTCGACTGGGGACAAAAACGACCATATTTTTGTAATGAAAACAATCTAAGTTAATTTGTTGACGAAATCTTCTATTCTATTTAATGAGATTATGCCATTTATTTGGTGAATATCTCCATTATTTTAACATTAACAAATCATTATTTGCTGAATATCTCCATTTTCTTAACATTAACAAATCATTTTACACGTGACATAATCTCATTAAGTGGAATACAAGATGGAATAGGAATTTGGAATTTAACTATTTATTTTATTTTATTTTTAGCTTTATTGATTTTAATCTAATAAAAAAAGCTTCTAGAAGTTTGGTGTTATAAATTTGTTAACAAAAACTTATAGAAGATTGGTGTTGTAAAATTATTAAATTTAGAATCAAATTTAAACTTTTTCTCTCATTTTCTAATATATATAATATATATTTTTTTAATAAAAACCAGCAGGTGCGTAAGATTTTTACCGATCCCCCTTCATGTATATAGATCTAAGGAGAAAAACACCGAACTTAAATTTTCTGATAATAATATTCTATCAAATGAATTAAAAAAAATTATATTTTATTCATCTAAGTATCCATTTTCTTATCTTATATATGCCTAAGCCTAACTAATGCCCTTATGTTAATCTCAGTTGGTTTTTGGTTTAAAAGGTTCAACCAAACAAGTATTGGTTTAAGAGAATACCAATGAGTTATTGTTCAGTGGGAAGATGAAGGTTCCATAATTTTAGAATTATTGATTTGAATTTTTATGATTACATGGACTAATATGCTTTTAAATAATTTGAATTTAAGATGGAGATCTTAACAATCTAATAATTAATAATGATTGTTGTAATAAAGGAAAAATGTTAATTACACGTATAAAATGCAAAAATGATAATAAAACTAAGGAAGAATTATGCTTAAAGGAGTTTGAGTTTCTTAATCACTAAATAAACAATGACTTTTAACTGATTAAAAAGAAGACATTCACAAACTTCATAAATTCTATATATAGTGCTTTTTTTAATTAATTATTTGTAATCAAATTAGGTTTCTATAGCTTCAATCTATGTGAAATTTATTCATCTTAACTTCCAATAGTTTGAAGCAATAATCTCAAAATTATTGGGTGATTTTTGCAAATTAACATACTGCAAGAAAAGCATGTGAATAGCTATGTTATAAGATAAGTAGATAACTATATACACTTATCATGGCTTCTTATAACAATTTATAGAAACAACTACTTGGAATGTGCATCTATGGAATTATTAAATTACATATTCCCCCACTTAAATCCAACCATAAGATTGATATTATTTTATTCCTTTTTCTTATGCTTTTCCCTTCAATGCTTTTGTAGCATTCACTGTCAAGCCAGGACACGTGGATATCTTGAAGTTTGTGTCATGAAAAGTCCATGACCCCTTCTCCATGAATCCAAACTCGACTCTTTCTTCTATGTTTAATTTCTATTTTGTTTATTCTTTTTGTGATTTATTTATTTTTGGTGTAGAAGCATTGATTGGAGTTAGATAATTGAATCTACACGTGTCCTATGAAGATGTACTTTAATTAGTAAAAGTTTCTCCATAGACTTCTCTTTCTTGTAAGAGCTCATAAAACAAAGAAGCAGAAAATAAAGAAATTGGGAATATTGAGCATGCTTTGAGCCCTTCTCAGTTCCTCGCTTGTTTATGGTGTTCAAATTCAATTCTAGGTAAGAACCCTAAAATCTTTCTCTTGGAACCACTGTAACAATTGAGTCTTTGATGCATTAGAGTTGGACCCTTTTGTTAATATAGATTTACTGTATTTAGGTTGAAGAATTTGTTGCTGAAAGAATGAATCCTTATTGTTTCGGTGAAAGTTGTTGGATAAAGTGGGGATTTTTGTGATAATAAAGGTGGAAAAGCCCTAATTTTCAAGAGGCTGAGAAGGATTGCCTTAGATCCATGAAACCTATGTTCCATGTGGCAAAAAAGTTAGCATCTGATAAGGGTTTCCTTGTGATCATTGATGGGAGTTGGTTTCCTTTTTTTTACCTAGGTTTCTTTACATGACTTTCCCCTTCTTGCAGTTATGGATAAGGGTTTGATTTTGTCCTTTTCTTCATTCTCCTGACTATATAAAGGTTGGTGGTGGGATTTGGTACTCTACTCTTGATAAATTTAGATTTCAATTCTTATATTTTCTACTTGTGGAACTATACATCCTATGTTTGATATCCAGATCTGATTAGCCCTATAACCCTATTGTCTTTTCAGATTTTCTTTGTTTCAGCTTTTCCTTTTGTACTTCTTGAAGAAAGCTACTGTATTGAATCCTTGTTGCACTTCCCTTTTCGCCTACTCGATACACTATATACATCCCGTCCATCTAATGCATGTTTTGTTTCAAGAATATCCCAAGAACTTATCCTAAGATCCATCAATACGGAGTAGGTTTCCCGACTTTTCGTTTCTGTGACTTTAAGTAAGAGGAATGATGGAGGAGTTGTCCCCTGCAGTTGCAGTCACTCTTAGCTTCGGTAATCCCGTGTGCGAAAACACCCCGATTTCAAACCATGTCGAAATCACACGGCTCAAATTAGTAACCGAAACAGCAACTTTTCTGTCAGATTCATCTCTCATACTGGATAACAATTCCCGATATAAATGGGATGTTAATCTTGATGTGGGCATGTTAAAATCAATCCATATTCATGAAAACGAAGAAGATGAAATGATCTCAACTATTGATGAGGTGACCACCATAACCACTGTGGAGATACCCCCTCTAGATCCCACCATAACTGTCCCTCTCGATTCTTCTTCAGAAACGAGCGTCCCCATTGCTGTTGAAATTGAAGGGATCGAAAATGGTTGCATAGTTGCCAAAGTCATTAGTGTTGAGGAGAGAAGCATAAGGCGAAAAGTGTCTGATGATGTCATAACTGTAGAATCTGCTAAACCTGACCAAGAATGTCTGAAAGGGCCTACAATAAAAGCATCTGTTGTTTCTGTTCCGTTGTCTGGTGAAATGTGCCCCACTAAAGGCGGAGTTAAGAGTGTTTTTGAATTGGATTGTGTCCCACTTTGGGGTTCGGTTTCTGTTTGTGGACGTAGGCCGGAAATGGAAGATGCTGTTATGGCTGCTCCTCATTTCATGAAGATTCCTATTAAGATGTTTGTAGGAGATCGTGTTGTTGATGGGATTAGTCAGAATTTGAGTCAGTTGAGCTCTCATTTCTTTGGTGTTTATGATGGTCACGGTGGATCTCAGGTATGGATGATTCTTTATTGTTAAAACAGTCTTATAGGAAGTAATTTGACTTGATATCTATTATGGTTTGTAGTTGATTAGTCAAATATTAGAATTTCTTGGCTTTCTTGAATTTATTGGACGTTCATAAAACTTTTGGTTAGGCGGAGAAAAAAAGTAAAGGAAAGAGAGATTGCTGATGAAAAAATTACAAAACACTCCTTAGATATGTTTAAGATTACATAAACCAAAACCACCTTATATTAGGGGTGTTCATGTGTAGTTTTTCCACACCCTTAGCGGTGTTTTGTGTATTTTTACAAATAAATGGGAGTAAATTAGTAGTTTTTTAAAATGTGCGGCTGCCCAACTGTAATTTTGCATTCTAGGAAGGGGTATACATGTAATTGGAAATAGTCCAAGAGCTCTTTCGCAATATTCTCTACTTGAATAATAATTTCTGCATTGCCATTCCACTAAAAAAATAGAATAAGAAAGAAATAATAAATAAATAGAGAATTTATCTAGTCCAAGAACCCTCTTGCAACTCTTTCTAATGTGAATTAAATAACTTTTTGCGTATTAGATTGCAAACTACTGTCGAGAACGTATCCATCTGGCTTTAATGGAGGAGTTAAATAATTGTAAAGATGATATGGGAAACGAGAACAACAAAGACTTTAGGCAGTTGCATTGGGAGAAGGTCTTCACGAGTTGCTTTGCAAAAGTTGATGATGAAGTTGGAGGAGCAATCACCCGTGATTGCACCGATGAACCAATTGCTCCTGAGACCGTTGGATCGACTGCTGTGGTTGCAGTGCTTTCTTCATCTCATGTAATTGTTGCTAATTGTGGAGATTCACGGGCTGTCCTTTATCGTGGTAAAGAAGCAAAACCGTTGTCAATTGATCACAAAGTAAGCTGATTTTCATTGAGTTCTATTACTTGTTAAGTTTTATTGAATTAGTTCATTTTTTAATTATTTTTATTTATATAGCCAAATCGAGAAGATGAATATGCTAGGATTGAGGCATCTGGAGGCAAGGTTATACAGTGGAATGGACACCGTGTTTTTGGTGTTCTTGCAATGTCGAGGTCTATTGGTAGGTCTATTTCCTTTACGTGTAGCATTATGTGATGTTGTTTACTATGTCCATGCATGTGTACATGAAAATTATGTTCATAATGTGGAGGAACTAATTTCACTTACTTCTTTTGTGGACATGATTGAATCTTTATAAGATATAAAATGAGTTTCTCTTATTAAAATTTAAGGGAATAAAATCAAGGAAAAGAAGGAAAAAAAAGTGAAAAAAAAAAACCAAAATCCTCTTTAAAAGAAATTGTGAGGAAAATGATTTCCTATATGGAGAAGATCTGGTGAAAATTGGATTATAGGAGTGATTTGAGCGTTGGGTTGGAGTAAAAAATGATTAATATGAGCGCGTGATGGATTAGAATAAAAATGAGTTGTGAAAATGTAATTAAAATAAGCTTTTCCTTGATTTCTCTCTCGGTTTTCCTTCTTCATTGTGTATTTATGCCTCAATTTTCCTTTTCTTTTCCTTTCTGTCCAATTTTCTTAAGCGAGTACACACCAACTATATTCTTCCTCATCATTTTCTTCTGCTTTCCTACCTATCCTAGAACCAAACTTAGTGTTAAGAGGAGGGGAGAATTTGAATTCAAGAAAATCACATATTACATATAGCTCCATGTATTATTTACTTAATAGGGGGGATTCAAATTTCAAGAAACATTCCAAATTTAGCAAAATGCTCTCTTTTTATAGCTCCAGCAAGTAAAATTTCATCTTTAGTCCATCGATTATGAACAATTGTCATCTCGACCATTGATATCATACCATTCATTCTCAGGTGACAGATATTTGAAGCCATGGATCATCCCAGAACCAGAGATTATGTTTATGCCCCGAGCTAGAGAAGACGAGTGCCTCGTTCTGGCAAGTGATGGATTATGGGATGTCATGTCAAATGAGGAAGTATGTGACGTGGCTCGAAAACGGATCCTAATTTGGCACAAGAAAAACGGGTCGAACCCGTTACCAGATAGGGGTGAAGGGATCGACCCTGCTTCTCAATCGGCTGCAGAGTATCTCTCAAATCTTGCAATTCAAAAAGGGAGCAAAGATAATATTTCTGTTATTGTAGTGGATTTGAAAGCTCAGAGGAAGTTCAAGAACAAGTCTTGATATTGAGCTTTGTTGTGATGTTTTTTTTCTTTTTTTTTAAAAATATATAACAGCCTAAGCATCTCATTGTTACATGACCAGTCCATTAATTTTTCTCATGGACTTGAAGTTTGTGTATTGAGAATAGTGTCAGTTTGTAACATATAGAACAAATGGAAAAATGACCTCTCTTGTATTGAGTTTTTGCTGTGAACTAATGGCAATTCAATGCTCTATGTAAAGTTGGTGTGTTCTGCATTAGTTGGTAGAATAGTATGTAGATGATAATGGTAGATCATATTACATGAACAAGGTAGGCTGTCTGGGTAGAATGAGGCAATATTGAAATTTCATAAGGGTACAAAATGTAATTTTATCAATATAGGGGGCATGCTTGTAATTTGATAGTGTAATGAACTTTGTACAAATAAATATAAATTTGAGGACGACTTTCTTTATTTGTAGAATCAGAATTCGAAATATAATTGGGTGCAAAATAAAATTAAATAAAAAAAAGAAAGAATTTTTATAGGCAAAAGAAAATGTAAAACCTCGAAATATCTGTAATTAGAATGAAAGAATTAGTAAATTTGTTCCGACCAAAACAGGAATATTATATAAGCTTTAGAAGCCTCAATGAAGAATTCAAAATTCAAAATTGAGAGAAGCCATGAATCAGTCCAGAAAAGCTATTAACGAAAAAGTAACTCTATAAACTGAGTTGAAAGAATTAGAACTCCAAAATAATTCCGAAAAATTGCACTTCTCGTTATAAAAAATCAGTCTGCAACTCGAACACTACACGCCGTATAGTATAAAGTATATATCTTGCTGTAGAGAGAAAGCAAAATTCTCACACAGTGGCACCACAAGCTAGGTGCTTCTCTTCTACTTTCGTCTCTTCCTCTTGATAGTTTGAAATTCTAGTGGAACAGGAAGAGTTGCCAACAGTACATTATTTTCACGCACAAATTTGCAGCCTAAGTATTCATAATGAGTTCTTAATGTTAAAGGGTTAATCCGAAGATCATTGGCTATTTCTTTAGGGTCAGAACGAAAATCATCAGCAAAAAGAGAAAGAACAAGAACATAACTTATGAGAAGCTTCTGCTTTTCATCTGGAATTCTTTTGTCATTTGCAGAGCCAAACATAGTGGAGAATTTCTGTGATAAGATAGTGGGAAGTTTGTGACGCTTTGTGGATGAAACGCCGTCCATTGAATGTTTGTCTTTGAATCTTATGAGATGAGTTATGTATGATAATATTCCTGCCATCCTCCTTTTCTTCCACTCATCCTACATTAAAAGAAGATCAAAATTAATACTAAAAAGATAAAAGCTAAAAGGAGATCAATGTAATAACAATTAATCGACAAGAAAATGATTTATCACATAGAATATAAATTAGCTAGACCCTCTTATTATATATATTTGGACCTGATTCTGATGATTTTGGTTGTTCATTGAAGAGAGACAAGAAGAAACTATATCAGCATAATAGCAAAATCATGTAAATATTTACTTTTATTGCAACAACCCAATCAAATTCTTTATTTTCCTTCCAAACTTGACTGTTATAAAGTAAATAAAGAACATGGTAAATACATAGTCTTTAGATAATAGAATATTCTCATGGCAATCAACAACTAGTTCAACAAGAAAGAGATTGTTTTCACAGTTCAGCAATCATGTAAACAAATGGATCTACATTTATTGAATAAAATTCTTAATTTTCCTTCCAAACTTTACTAGTATAAATTAAATAATAACCAAGGTAGATGTAATAAATTAATGACTTATCTCATGGCAATCAACTATTAGTTCAAACTTAAATGGTACGGTGTAGGAAAAATAAAAAAACCTACATACTTCAATAATAATACGGTAGTAAAGCGAAAGAATCAAGAACTCAACAAGCAAACGAAGCCATAACAGTAAATTTTGAAGCTTAAAACATTTTAAACAAATTCTCACCTTGAAAGACTTCACTTTATTAACTCTATTGCAAACAAAACTCGGGTAAACATCAGGGTTGACTTCTGATTCAGCTTGTGTAAGCTCAAAAATATCTTGAAGATAATCCCATTCTCCTTTCAAGATTATCTTGTCAAGTGGATAAGCTTTGTCTGCTGCAGTGGCTTCTATATCATATGGCGGGATATTGCGTGCATTAGCAGAAGAAGCTATATCTTCAAGTGCCTCTTTGTTAATTTTTATTCCTTTCAATTTCTGGTCCATATCTTTCTGAACTTCCGGACCTTCGGTTTGCCTTAGAGTCTGACGTTTCTCATCCTGAAAATTTAAGGATAAGAAAAAAAAATATAGGGTCAATTACAAATAACCCCCTGAGAGGTTTGCAACGTTTACAGAAAGCACCCTGAGGTTTGGCCAATGGTAACGGAAAAAACACTAAAAGTAACGGAAGATCACAGACTCGGGGTGTTTCTTGTAATTTTCAAGGATTCAGTGTGTTTTCGGAAAAAAGGCCATACCTTAGGGTGTTTTTCGTATTTATTCCAAATATATATATAGTTTGAGCTCCTATTTTCTTTGCACACTACATTGAACTTTCATTCCAAGAACTTTTAACAAGTAAAATAGTTATGAATTCATAACTTCGGTGAAGAGAAACAAAACAAAACTGCGCAATTGTCAAACTTCCACTTCCACAGACAGAAAAGGGCCATACCCGTCTTATATCTCTCTTTGTCGAATACATGAGTGTCAAATTTCTAAATTTATTAGCTTTCTCCTCAACACCAAGTTGTTCGTCAGCTTCATCCGCTTCTTCTTTTTCAGGCTCCATCCATGGGACTTTTGGTGCTAATCTGAATATCTAAAAGTCACAAAACGCATTGACAAGTGAGTGTTAGTGCGCGTTTCTGCGTGAAAATACTAAAAACTAAACCATTCCCATATAATCATAACACTAAAAGCTACATAGAATCGTAAAAAATCAAAATTTCCAATCTTCAATGAAAAAACCCACGAAGAAACAATCACATTCAGCTAAAAATTACCCTATTAGAAGCTACCGGAACCATTTTCAAAACTCCGGTCTCCTTATGAAGAACACCGAGAGCATAATTACACTCCTGCGGCCTCGTCGCCTCGCCGGAATAATTCGTCCCAACAAAATTCACGTGGGACCCACTCGCCCCCACCACCACCTGCATTCTGGGGTTCTTAGGATTCCGAGAATTCACACTTCTGTAAACCTTGACGCTGGATTGCAGTTCGGGTTTCGAATCCGGGCCGCCGGATTTCTTCAGCGGGTCGTATCCGGATGGAAAGTATCCAATTATTGGGGAGGCTTTTTTATCGGGATTTTCGCTAATTGCCTTGATTTTCACGTCTATGGTTTCCAATCTTTCCGCCATCTCAACATCTGGGGTTTCCTCTTCTTCTTCCACCGGTCTTTTCTTCTTTTTATCTTTTGATTTCCCCATGGTTTACTGCAGAGGTGTGTGTGTGTGTGAGGGCTTTAGCTTTTTTGCGTTAAACCCTACTTAAGAAAATAGGAAAAGTTGTTTTGCATTTACGACCCCCGATTTTATGAAAATATGATAAAACTCCCCTGCAAATATTGAGCCTTCAATTAAAGTTGTCTATACTCTATAGTTATATTTGTCTTAGCTATTTATTTGATAATCTTATTTAAACTTAGGTGCCTTCTTTTTCTGAAGTATATAGTGATGAAATAAAATTCAATCGATCACCATCTTAATTTTGATAAAGTTATTTAAATGTTCCAATGTAAAATCAGACTTATTTAAATGTTCCTTTTATTAAGGGAAGAACAACCATGTCCATATAGTTGAACAAAATACAACAAACTTGCATCATTACTTCAAGAATTAAAACATAGAAACTTAATAAGGGCAATGTATATGCCAAACAACACACATGCAACTATATATGATCATATATATGTTCTTGATTCATGTCTAGCAATGAGCCGGATGAGGAAGCTTGCACTTTTCAGGGAGTTTAATAGCAAGGTTTGGGTCAATTCCAAGTGAAGGCAAAAGCTTTGAATTCTTATAAGTGCAAAGGCACCGGATATCCGCGTGTGAGAGCGCCGAGCAACACTTGGCCGATGGCGGTGGTGGTCGAGGCGGCGTCACTGACGGCTTGCAGGCCATCAGATCTTCCCCAGACATATTGCAGATGCTTTGAGCATTGATATCACTGACAATTACTGCCAGTAAGATCACCACTACTGCTTCCTTAACCTGCATCTTTTGATGTCTTTTTTTTTTCTTACAAATTTGTGTTGTGTTTTGATTGTTTTTGAGGGAATATAGGGGTTCTTATAAGAGAGTTTTTGCAGCACTGTTGGGCTTGTGATATGAATTTGGAATTGGAATATCGTGACTGATTTGATATCTCATAGAGAAAAAAATATCGGTTGGTGCAATTGGAAATGTCACAAGACTCAATTCCTGCAGTGTGACTTATTCACAGGAAGACTGAAAAAGTGGATGGTGTCTCAAATTTTAAAGCTAACTTCGGAAGGTTTGGGTAATTATCCCTAGGTTTTATAGAAATTTCAATACTTCAAGTCACTATTTTCCTATGATGTACGAATACTCCTAAAAATCCTATCCTATTATTTCGTATCGTGTCGAATATAAAATATTAAAAAAATCTATATCGCCACATATCCTTGTTGGCGTGTCCGTATTTCATAACTCTTTTCTTTGAGCAAGTCTTCCATTCTTTGAGTAAGTCTTCCATGGTAGGGCATTGCATTGGATTAAGTCAATCTTTTCAGCTTGACTTCGAGTCTTCCACAGTAGTGGCATTGGAAATAAATGAAAAAGTACACGTCAATTTTTTAGGTAGATTCCACGTATATTCTAAAGGAAGTTGGTTTTATTTCTTGTAAAAGAAAATATACAATTTAAGTAGGCATCATTACTAATACTCAAATCACTAATACAATTACTTTAACCCCCATTTAAGTAGGACATTATTAGATTCTAAAACTTAAAACTTTTCCATAAACAATAAGAAATCACAAATGAAACACAACAATGCAGCTAAGGCAAGAGCTTTCTCTCTCATATCAGATGAAATAAACTGAAATTCTATTTAAAAAGAAGCATAACAGTGTCGATTTCGACCTAAATCATGGGACAAAACTACTTAAACTACAATAAATAATACTGTACCAAGAACAACCAAATCCCCCAACAGCCACATTTTCACAGGTTAATAACTAAACATAACATTTAAACAAGAAATTGATCTAGTTGAGTTTTTTCGAGAATTACAGAGGTAAATATTCGCCTTTTCAAACACGAGCTCTCTTGTTGCTGCATGAAGGACATTTGTACTGCTTGATATGCTCAGCTCTAGCAGGAGTGATTTTCACACACTTACCGTGAAACCACTTTTCACATATATCACAACATATCCAGAATTCATCAGAGGCGTAGTTGTCACCACATGCACCACATAATGTTTCTCCATGCTCGTCATCTTCTTCCTCGTCTAAACCCTCTTCATCGTCTTTCAGCTGTGGCTTTGACAATTTTACTTGAGTTGTTTCAGATGGTCGCTGTGAAGAGAAAGAGTAGAGTTAAGTTACCAAAAAGATTAAAGAAAATGTTGAACAAAATCAAGAATATTTCTTGAAGCAAATGAAAAGTTTCTTCAGTGGTAAAAGTGCTGCTTAGCTTTTTCTTTACAAACACTCAACTACTTTTATTTCTTCTTTTCACTTTTTTCACAAACACTCCCTGCTTTTCAACTCCACTCTTTTACAACTTTAGCTTCTATCTTAGGTTCTCCAAAAGCAGTAGAGTTTGCAAACACCCATTACGTTGGTTCTAGGATTTTGCCAAGGAAAAGGAACCAAATTTCTTGACTTGCTAGGTGGTTAAGAAAAATGGTGACGAAAATTGGAAAATAGGATTGGTTTGAATGATGGATTAGAATAAAAACAAGTAATAGGAATAAACTGAGTGACAGATTAAAATAGAAACAAGTCCTGAATATCTAATTGTAAGTTTTTCCTTGTTTTCTCTCCCTTTTCCTTATTCATAGTGTATTTTCCCCTCAATTTTCCTTTCCTTCCTATTTCCTGTAGCAACCAAACGCCAACTATACTTTCCTCCCAAAAATCCTAGAACCAAACACAGCGTAGATACTGTCACTACACCAGCATATCAGATCATAAGGCAAAATAGAGATCAATGTACAAGAAAACAATAAAGATTTACTAAAACACTGCCAAATTGTTAATCCAGAACCACAAAATAAAAAGCAAAAAACATAGCCAACAGAGAACCCGTTCAATACCGATTTAGAGTTTGACTTGGGCTTGCTGCTACTATGATTTGAGACTGAAGATTTTTCTTTCTGTTGTTTTTTGGCAGCACCAGTCACAACTTCAAACACAGTTGGGAGATCATTGATCATGTTGAATAGCCTCTTCCTGCACCAAGAAGTGGCAAACTTCATTATGCAAGTACTGACTTTCGACAAAAATTGAGACAATTAAATGGGGAAGATTGTCAGAAATCGTACGCAACTGCATAGTTGCTTAAAAGAAAACGTTGGCATCATCATTTACTGCTTTTTTCTGTGAAAATAGTCAACAGTAAGTGTATGCTAATATAGCAACCTCAAAAAAGAGTAAAATCAGAAAAAATTAAAGAGAAATAGCATTAGTCGGACCTGTCAGCTTTGTCGAATCCAAATCTAGCACCAAAATAGAAGGCAACAGAGAGCAGCCAGGCATCACTGTGGACAGCAACTAGAGAAAGCCAGTCTTTTTCTTGCATCCCGTCTCTAGCAAAGTTGATGCCTAGAGCTGGCTCAGGAAGTTCAGGAGGAACTTCTTCAGCGGGCAAATTCACCTCCCATTGCTCACTAGGAAATCCATACAAGCACAAGTTTTCCTTCTCTGTAATGCAAATCATCAATAAATCAATACTCCCAAGTCACAACCTTACACATACACACACCAAAAAAAGCTTCTAAATGCTATGCAAGAGTTTTACCTCAATAAAAGACACGACATAAAGCTAATGAAAACTAGCATTACTGACAAAACCGGCTATTTTAAAAGATTCCACTAAATGAATGAACAAAATGGCACCTGAATGCCAGGTATCCACCATGTTTATAACCATACTGGTAAATGGACTCCACATAGCAATCCTCAGCTATACAACGATTATGCCATGTTTTCATCTTGTGAACATGTTCTAACACACCACATATGGCATGCAACGAATAAAGAAGCAAAGAGGGGAGGAAAGTTCGATGATTTTAAACATACAAATGTCATAAAAATATGAGTACATGCACCAGCTGTCATTTCATTTCCTGAAAGTCAAGTTTACATCTTCTCAACCTTTAAAATGCATCTTTCCATGGATTAGAATGAAATCAAAATTAATACAATGATGCTTAATTGACACATGTTCTGCTTTGCGGTGAGACTCACAAATGGTCCCGGGCAATAACCAAACCAATCCACTATCATCTTCCACGCACATTAAGTCAACAAGCTCAAACACCACAGAAACACACATACACAATGAAGAACTCTTAACAAAAACAGACAGGAATGCAATTAAATAAAAATTAAGTGCACTCATGAGTCATGACTCATGTAAAACTCACAACACAAAATCTCAGCTCAACAGGGTTTAAGAAAAATGGAGCCATTTTTCCATAAACTCCAGACAAGCATACATATTAACAGCACTAAAAAAAGTTCCGAGACTTTTAACCGAGCAGGCAAATTCAAAATCGGAAAAATTAAATATAACTGAAAATTACAAAGCGGAATAAAATACCAGGATCACACTGCTGGTAAAATTCTTCAACATCTGCAAACAAAAAAACAAAGAAAAATTCAAATAAACGTACATTAAAAGCTCAGAAAAACAAGTAACCGGAATTACCAAACACCATGAGAAAGAAGGAAACCTGTAGTCAGAGCTTTAATAAGTCCAGCTCTTCGACCTTTAAAGTCCCTAAAGACTTCTTCAACAGTTCGAGGATTGTATCCCGCCTCCATTTTTTTATTCCTTTATGGTTTGCTTGAGCTCAACTTTCACAAGAAGAAAATTCAAAAGAGAATGTTTGTGGAGGTTTAAGAGCAGGGGATAAAAGAATATCGAGTAGAGAGAGAGAGAGATGGGTGATGGGTGTTGGGGGGGGGGGGGGGGGGGGGGGGGGCGGATTTGAATCTAATTTTGATGGACGGGTTTAACTACATTTGAGAGTTGGTGATGTGTCCGACAACCCCAAATTCATTTCTTCTTTATTTTATTTAGTTATTATTAATAATTAAATATTTGCATTTTCAATTCAACTGCACCTTTTTCTATTAAACACTTTTTAAAAAAAAATACGCACAAATATTCCATCATTATCATTGCAAGGAATCGAACTTAAATCTCCATACTATCGGAGTAATATCTAGTAACCCTTGAGTCAAATCTCAATGGTTTTCTACTTTTCTATTATAAACACTTATACATTCTTTCACATTAATTGTCCGTATCTTCAATTTTGATATCCGAATTTATTATCTAATGAAATTATTTTCCTAACGTATTCTCTAATTAATATTTGTTTACTATAATACTTACGAGATTTTTCTTTATTTTAAACTTATATAGTTTAATACCTAAATAATGAGCTAACTACACAGAAAATCCGGTGTTGTTCTAAGGTAGCATGCTAAACAGTGTGATACAAAATAAATTATAAATTTTGTGTAGTTAATGATTAAGTTGTCGCTCTTTTTTTTTTTTTATGGAAAATAAGTTGTCGCTAATTTGTTTTGTCATTTTCAGAGTCCTTTAATACATGTATTTGGTGAAAAGTGATTAGACATAATTTCCTATCATTTTCGATAGAGAATTTCCACTTAATTTTTCCAAACATTAAGAAACTTATTACATATCTAAATACACCGTGTCCGATACTTCTATAGTGTAAAATATCAAAAAAAATTATGAGTATAAAATATCGAAAAAAATTGTGTCATGTCCGTAATTCATAGACGGAAACATATGAGCCATTTTTGTATCAAAAATACTTCGAACAATATACGTTTTCACCCTTATATAAAGCTCGATTTATCAATCTGAATTAAGAAATATTAGTTCATTAAATCATTCACTACCTTAATCTTAAAGTTTCATTAATTTTTTTTAATCAAAACTTAGAAAATCGGAAAGATCAATCGCATTATCAAATATGTAAGATTAATTCTCCAAAATTTCATTGAAGTCTCAAAAGAAACACAATCAATCACGAAATGGCTAAAGGGGAGGTATTCGTAATTTTAGAATAATGGAAGGGTGGGGGGATTTGGAGGGATGGGATTGTTTTATCTACAAACAAAAACAAAACTAAATTAATCATAACAATAATTCCACATTCTAACCTAAACACAACAAAGAACATAAAAGGACAGAAAAAAAAATATTAAGAAAAATAAAAGAAAAAGAGAAAAAAGAAAAATATAGTATTCCACATTAGAACATCAATATACTCCAGAATAAGGATTTATAATGCAGTGACTTAAAAATCTCCTATATAGCACAGCAGGTCTCCACACTCCACAGCCATATGCAATCAATTATCTCATCAGCTGCTGGAGTTCATTGGAAACTTCATTTCCAATCAGTCTTTTTGTCAGTAAATTTCTATTTTTCATGACCTAAGACCGGACCGCGAAAATATTGTTTGTTAGAATTGCTCAAAACTCCCTTCCCTTATACTGCATTTCCTGCACATAACAAATTAAAGAACAAAGAGTTCGAAATAAGATTAGTTATCTTTCTGTCCCTATACTTGTATATCTTTGAAATCGAAAAGGGTTAGCTAAGAGGGTGTTTGTTGCCTGAGCTTATTAGCTCTTCCACAGAACTTATAAGCTTTTTAGGAGCATATAAGCATCAAAGGGTGTTTGCAAACTTTTTACTGAAAGAGCTCGTTAGATGTTAAAATAAGATATTCCACACAACTTATAAGCTGACTAGTTATAAGCACCAAAAAGTGATCGCAAATTCTATAAGATGTTTTAAATAAGATATACAAGCTTATAAGCTCCTTTAAAGTAAGTGGGGAATACCAACTGTCTTTAACACATTCCGGTACTTCTAGACCATATGAATTACACAATTGCCATTAATAACATTATAAGCTCATGGTTTTATTTTTATCCAAACACTTTTGACATCTTATTTTAAAATAAGACATCTTATAAGCTCCCAAAACATCTTACCTTATATCTTATAAGAGCTTATAATAAGCTTAGCTTATCCATTCAAAGTTCTTTTAAGCTCTATGACTCCAAACAGAAACAGGGCATAGAAAAGGGAAAAAAAAAAAAAGAAGAGATATCTTACAGCGGGAAATGGTGGCTGCATGTATAAGAGTGGGCGAGGCTGTCCCATCATCATATGCTGTCCATACTGAATATGGAAAAACAGTTAAATTTCCAAAATACAACAAAATATGCAGAATCTAATTGGGAAAGTTTTCAGTTTTGCAACAATAAAACAAACCTGAGGTCCATTTGGATGATAATATGGCTGTGGCATATGCCCACCCTGTGGGTTAAACATAACAGGCTGCTGCTGACCAGAAAAAGGCCCCATCTGCATATCATTTCATAAATTTAGAATCTCTAATTACTACATATACTAAAGTAGTGTTTTTTTTTTTTTTTTGGTAAGCTACTAAAGTAGTGATTGCAAACTCTAAAAAAAGCACTTTCGTTCTTTCACCTTATTCTCAGCACTTAGGGAGTGTTTGGAAAACCAACTTCCGCTAATTTTATTTTTTTTTAAAAGAAGACCAGGGACCTGCTTTTGTCTTCAGCTTCTGGATTATTTTCGTAAATAAATGGAAGTTTCTTGAGAGCAGTAAAAGTGGTTTTCAACCTTATTCTCCAACACTCAGACTACCTTTTTGTGTACCTTTCACTTTTTTTTGTCTTACAAACACTCAGCACTTTTACTATTCCCAAGTTTTTGCAAGTTCTGCTTCTACTTTAACTTATCCAAAAGTAGAAGTTATTCCAAACACCCACTAATTTACTCAGAAAAGTAAATCTATATTTGACTTTTACATACTCACCCCCATGGGCATTCCAGGCATCTGTGTCACAGGCATATTAGGTGGATAGTAAAAGGGACCATCAGCAACTGGAGAAGAAGGCCTGAAAGGTGACTGAGATGGAACAAAGCTCTTTGCATTTGGGTTAAACTTAAATTCCTGCCACAATCAATTCAAGCAAGGGAATACATAAGCATATAACATTAAATAAGCACGTTGCATAAAATATAACAGGAAAACCCATTAACAAAAGGAAATTTCTCTTTATATCATTATCTCACCTTAGCATTAGGATTTAAAGTAGATTTCTCTGAAGATAATGAACCTACAGATGAACTTGATGACAACCCTAGGCCAGCAGATGTTGAAGTAACACCTCCACGATCAGAAGCGGATGATGCAGAACTAGTGGGTCGGGCAAGGGAACTTGCTTGTGCTTTGGAAGGTACTGCACTCTCAGAAGCACTAGCTTTTTCATGAGCTTTTGAAGATGTGTGTGCTGAATCGAAAGCTGCAGCATTTGGAGAAAATGCAATATCAGCGATTTTTCTTTAGTCTCAGCAATAATTAAAAGGTACCTCTCAGGAAATCATTTTGTAAACATGCAACTACAATCAAGAACATATGCAACGAGAACCAATAAGATAATTCACTTACTCTCTCCTTTGGATACTTGACTCTGACCAAGTACCTGGAGGAAAAAAGACATGACTGTGAGAAAGTAAACATTTTAAATAGTGAAACAGGAACAGTAAACAACCACTTACCATATGCTTTTCTTTCTCCTCCTTCGTGCTGCTACTTTCAGCATGCCCACTAAATTGGTTATCATGAACCCTGATGAAAATATTCTCTTAGCCAATTACTAAAATTTCTTCAATAGAAGGGATGTTCATGAAATGTAGAGAAAAATACATTAATTTCAGATCATTTTATTAATGACAGGTAATATAGGAGATTATGCATTTCATCCTGACTATATCAAACCACAATCATAAATTCCAGAACATAGTAAAAAAACCTGCTATCGCCAATCACCAGTGACTGTTTAGACAGCTGTTCGGCATCAGCTCCTGAATGATATACGTTTCTGCTCACAGAAGTCAGAGAAGATGGCATTTCTCGCTACAGCAAGAAAAGCAGATATTAAAGGAGCATAAAGGTTGAGTAACAAAAGGCAGTAATAAATATCAATCCCGCCATTTTTTTTTTTTTAAAAATGTCAATCACACCTATCCAAGAGACTCCAAAGTAACCCAAATAAGTAAGTAGACATGGAAAAAGGTTGTTAAGGAGAAGAAAGTAAAATATAACATCATTTCAATTTTTGCATAACAATTAAAAGCTGTTTTCTGTAGGATGAGAAGTACCATTGATGAAGATCCCGATGACACTTGAGTTCGATTACTGGTTTTCTCATTTGTCTTGTCTATTAGAGATTTGCCAGTAACAACATCTCCAAATGTTTCATCATTTCTTGAATCCAATAATATGTCCTCAATTTCATCAAATCCACTGTCATCAACTCCGCGGTAAACTGAAGAAAATCGCGTTTCTTCATCAAGTTCAAGGTTTCCATCAAGTTGAATACCTCTCTCCTATGGTCAAAATATGATTGGATTAAGGAAACAGAAAACATAAACTTTTTTAGGAAAACAATAGTTAAATAAAATCTTAGTCTAACCTCTGCCAGATGCAGATCAAGGGTGTCCTCACCCTCAATCTCTCTAGCTATTCGTGCAGCTTCTCTTTCTAATTCTCGGCTTTGAGGGCCTTTTTCCAGCTTGGTAGTGTAAAGCTCCTCGTTGAAGGTGCTTTTTACTCCAAATAAAGTTGCATTTACTTCAAACTGATCCCATCCTCTGATTGGAAAGAAGTGTTTGTATCAGTAAAAACAGCATCACATTAACAATGATGTTAAGGTGGCGTTTGCAAAACTCTAAAAAGAATCACTTTTTTACAGCACTTTGTTTTCCAAACACTCCCAAGTCCCAACTTCGGCTTAATTAAAGCATAAATAAGCTAGAAGCTTGGAGCAACTAAGGACCTGGTTTTGGCTCAGCTTCTACTTTCTAGGTTATTTCGTGAATAAATGGAAGTTTCTCGACTGTAGTAGTGTTTTTTTAATTTTTTCCAAGCACTCAACTACTGCTTTTTGTGCTTTTCACTTTTTTTTTAAACACTCCCTGCTTTTGCTACATTTTTTTAACTTTAGCTACTCCTTTAGATTCTCCGAAAGCAGTAGAGTTAGCAAACACCCCCTAAGAACCACCTCATGGAACTTTGCGATGGAAGCAAATGACTCAAACAAATTGAAAGGCAGAACAACAACTTATCCATGGAGTCTGAAAGGTTATTGTGCCAACTTATGTATGGCCTTCTCTGAAGGCAGTAAATATCAACTACACTTTAAAAGTGCTCGCGAAGAGAGAAATGTTCGGAGTTATCCTACTTGGTTATCTATCCTAAGAAACAATCATATAGTTTATCCACATTTGAGAGAAGAAATGCAATTTCCAAACCTATTCCAAGGGCCATCAAATATATTATCAAGTTCAGGACAAGTTGGATCACTGTCATCAGGCACCCAACGCTCCAATTCTCGTCCTGCTTCTATATGCCTGGATTGTGAGATGTAGGAATCAGTCATAAGCTCCTGCTGCTTTTCATGCTGGAGCTCATTTATTAGTCCATCCCTTGTTAAAGGCACTCCCTTTAGAAAGAGAATTATTTGCATTAACATCAAATAACAGAACAACACTTTAATCATAATTCAGAAACTGCTATTTTGACAAGCCGTCAGCAAAAATGCTTGTATAAAACCATCTAGTGTAACAGCTTTTGAATTTTCTTAGTTTTGCCACCCAAATCTGGCATCAGAAATAAAAGTTGTATGCAAAATCATGTAATAGAACCTTTGCTATCACTTGTACAAGATCCTTCGACGAAATGATCAAGGTCTTAGCAGGAGGCTTGCTAGGAAAATCTGAACTGTTTTTCTGTCCTCGAGAACCATCTTTAATCAAGTGTGCCATTTTCAGAACAATTCCTGCACCACAAGAAAGCATTTGCAAAAAATAAATTAAAAAAAAAAAAAAAACAAACAAGAGAGAAAAATCAACAGCCTTCTAATTTCGTATGCATGGTTCATTTAAGGCTTCACTGAGCAAATGTACCGTTATAAACACATCAACCATATTTCAACATACCAAAATCCTCTGCATTTGTTGCGTGAAATATTCCAGAAAATACAGATCCATCCACAACCTGGACTTCTACTTGATGTCCAATGAGAGATGTAGTTAAGTATACCAGTTGGTCACATGAAGATGATTCAGGTCCCACACCTTTAACTAGATATACTCAAGTCAGTGTAGAGGAAAACATTATACTCTTAGACAGTATAGAGGAAAATAAGATTACGGACAGTATAGAGGGGCAAAATCTTACCAAAACTATTCCTGCTAGAATTTGTTTTCCCAGAAGGGAATCTATTATCAAACTTAGTCGTTGTATCTCTGTCAACTTTACGACGGCCAAATCCATTAGAAGAAGATCTGGGCTGCACAACTTGCTGCATATTCATCTTCAAAAGATGAACTCAACTATATGCAGATGCCGTAGCCCCTGGTTCAGATAATTATCAGCAAAGGTAGGGAACTGCATAAAGAAAAAGGCACCACTAGAATTAAAATAACTTAAAACTGAAGGCATGAAGTCATTCCTCAATTTACTACAAGATAAACTTGTCACGGTAATACTGTTAACAAGAGATAAAGTCCAGCAATGAGCTCAGGTGCTCGGAGAACAACTATCCTGTGAAGAGGCTAAGGACACTATTTAAAATCTTAATAGCTATGTTTATCCGCTGGAGAAAAATCATTGGTATCAATTTACAGCAGGTTCCAAGCAACAGAACATTCAATTATATGCTAACTAGTAGAGGCAGACGCAATCTCATAGAGCTGAAATTTTGCTTGGAAGTCGTAGAACCGACAAATTACAAGAAATTAAGACAATTAATGAATTGGTTATAATGAAAACATGAAAAACAAACTGAGTTTAAGAAGTAACTTCAAAGACTTGTTCCGCCATGCAACAAGAAAAGAAAAACATAGCTACTAATAAATCATATTGCCATTCCTAAACTTTTGTTCCGGCCACAAATTCATTAAGTGCGCTCTCTGATAAAACTCTTAATGAGAAAATGAGATCAGTTAGACAACTAGAATTCTATAACATTTGAATACAAATTCTCTACTTGATTTCTGAAGATTTTTAGGAACTAAAAACACTCCAGGATAAAACCCATATGAGTATAATTAACGCAAATTCAAAGACCAATCAAGCTTCAGCAGAGATTGAACTGTTCAATGAGGTTACAAAAGAAAGAAAAAATCCGCTAATTGAAGTCTCCCAGTGAACATGCATCAACTAATTCCTGCCCAATTAGCACCAATTGGGATCAATAACTTCTCAACTCCAACTCAATAGTAAGCGTCTACGAGCAACAATTAGCAACAACCAAATCCCGAAAACTAGAGCAGCGGCAAGACAATCACGAACACAAGCCAAAAACAATCAACAGAATAGACAAAATACTCAAGTTCTGCACATGACCAAAAAAAAAAAGGGATAAATACACAACGCGTAATTCCATCGCGTTTTACACTCGATTACGGCATTCGTTAAGGGTAGTCAACAATAGGAGATACAATTAACTATGTGAACTGACAAAAGAACCCTAGAAAAATCCTCCTCCAAAAACCATGATCTAACTATTGAATCAATTCATAAACCCACATATTGCAAACGGGGGCAAGGAGAGATACTCACGGCGAAGATAGGGGGCGGTAGGGGCGGCGATCCGAGAGAAAGGGTTAGATCAGAGAGGAAAACGGCGTCGTATATTGGTTACCGCCACGCGAAAATCGGGACCCGAATCAGAAAAAAGAGGAGCTAAGAATGAAAATATGATCGGCAATAATGTGTGTTGCTCTCTGTTTTATTTTGGACGTGAAGAGACCCGAAATATCCGGCCCATATCAGATTTCTTTTCTATTTTTTGTTTTTTTGGGTCAAGATTATATTTACACTTCTAATAGAAATATATCCATAGCATTTTTTTAATCATTAAAATAATATAAATATATATCTAGTAATTATCATTTATCATCCTATTAGTGAAATTTTATATATTCGTATGTAATTCTTTATAGTTCTTTTTATTTAGGGGAAAATATATTTGTGATATGATTTTAATTTATTAACCATCTCCAACAAGATATGATGGTGATTGACGATTTTCGATGAAATATAATTTTTAAATTGATATTTTGATTAAATAATGATACTCTTAAAAAGCAAAAATTATGAGCTACCATTAATTTGGTGAAATAATGATGATTGAATTAAAATACTAACGATATTTGCGAATCATTTTATCTTTAATTGACCTACAAGAATACCGAAAATTATAATTCTGATTTAGGATTTCTTGTTAAGGAGATTTAAAATAGCAAAACATGGAGTTGTTTTCTTTTGTAATGGCGTAATATTTCAATGGAATTCATTGGGGATGGTGATTTTTTTTTTTTTTTTTTTTTTTTGTAATGGATGGCAACATGGAAGAAAAGAAAAAAGTATATGATAAGCTGCTACAATCTTGATAATTCGGGTGACAAATAATTTATTATGTTATATTTATTTAAATGCATATCTCATAGTCTATTAGACTTCATTATAATATAATAATTACCACAAAATGTGAACCCTACACTTTGGCCATTATTATAATATAATTATTAGGGTGTGGATTGGGTGTTTTCATGGCCATTTCAGTTTTGTTGTAAAAAGTACACTTTGCTCTAAGCCATTTATCACATATATTATAAAAACTTTGTTTATCCCTTAATATATAAGACATATCTTGCAAGTTACTCACCTAAAATTAAAATATAAAAAAAAGAACATAATTAATGTGTTCATGAAGTCCTCAAAAAGAATGCATTATTTAGAGAATTAAATAATACAATTATTAATAGCAACACTTTTGGTTATCTTTGGGAAGTGTTGGATACTTAGATCAACATATAGGGTGGCGCACTTACATTCCACTACACCCTAAAGCCAAACATGAAACATTAAACCACATAATACTTCTCTATTGTCTCCACCTTTTTGTTATCAACAGAATATTTACGAAAATTATCATAAGAAAGTGTGCAACTAAAATAAATTGGAAGGGTCTTAAAACACGCTTTAATATTAGTTTCATGGAAAATAAATTATTATTTTTAGGGTGCTTGGGATTAAGATGAGTTCATTATTGAAAAAATAAGAATAGAATTAGAATTAAATAAATAAATAATATTAAAAAAATATATATAATATGTTAATTTTTGAAAGAAAATAAGTACTTGCTTAAAAGCAGCAACTCTCGGTTCTGCCATCTTCCCTGCATTTGTAAACCCCACAAATCTCAACAGCTCCTCTGCGAGTCTGCTCCAGTGATCGTTTCGTATCCCCACCATTTCAGTGTTACTGTGTGTCCTCTGCGTGTGTGTGCGAGAGAGAGAGAGAGAGAGAGAGGGCCTGTCACTCACTCTTTCCACCTGTGAGGTGTGACTTGAACAGAGGAGACATAATACTATATGCTACTTCGTTTGGTTGATTTCTGCTATAGCTTTCTATATGAAAATGCCCAGAAACTAATTATCTGACGCTGTACGTCCGCCATTAACACCATCTCCATTATTCCCTTGGTTTTCATTCGAAAGCCCATTTTCAAGTACTCTGTCTGTGACTGTGCCGTAGCTTTGCTCTTTCTAAACGGTCACTATGTTCTCTAAGACTCTGTTTCCGCCATTAACGCCAGCTCCCTCGCTCCCCTGTTCTTCATTCGAAAGCCCATATTCATCTATTCTGTCTTGATTTGTGGTATGAGCTGATTTTTTAGTTTAAGGAAACAACCCATTTATTTTGTCGAAGCATACTGCTTACACATCTGTTTTCCCTCGTCATTCCACTTTCTAGATTTATTGTTCGTGAAATTTGGGTTCTATTCCTTTCGTTTAGAATCTGAATGTTGACCTGCATAGCTTGTCCGAAACAACTAAACTCCGCCGGATCTCTCCGCGAGCCGGCGGAAGACGGCGGAGGCGCCGCCACTCCTTCCGCTAAACAAGCCATAAAAGCGCTCAGTGCACAAGTAAATACTAATTTTCATTTATCTTCTTTTCGGGGACGCAAAAATCCGAATTAATTAATATTTTTTCTCATTTTTCTTTTTCTGTGTGTTTGCATGTCTTAGATCAGGGACATGGCAGTAAAGGCATCAGGGGCATACAAGAACTGCAAGCCGTGTTCAGGCTCATCACGCCATCAGCCGAGCCGAGACTATGAGGACTCTGAAGCCGGCTCAGTATCTGAGAGGTTCTATGGCCAATACAGAAGAGCCGGAAGCTCAAACTCCATTCCACGGCTTTGGGGAATGGAAATGGAAGCCAAACTGAAATCCCTCTCAAGTGGTTCTTGCACACCAGTTTCAGTTAGCAGCAGAGCTGAGTCAGTTTTGTTCATGGAGGAAGATGAGCCCAAAGAATGGGTCGCACAGGTTGAGCCAGGAGTATTAATTACATTCGTTTCGTTGCCACAGGGTGGGAATGATCTCAAAAGGATTCGATTCAGGTAATGAGATATTGATCCGGGTATTTTCTGGTTTGTTCTAACTGGATTTATAAATAGTGGTGGTGCAACGTTAAAATGATAAGCTAGTTTTTGAGAGTAGAGTTTGTCTGCAATTGATGGAATGGTCTCAAAAAAATTAATTCAATGCAGGTAAGCAATTCTTGATTTGGGTATTATTCGTTTGTCCCAAGTCCCAACTAGATATATTTATAGATGGTGCTAAGTTAAAACGATAAGCTAGTTTGTGAATTGTGAGAGTAGATTTAGAGCTCAGAAGAATTTGATTCATGTGATGAATCTTTAATTCGGGTACAACTAGATATACCTTTTAGATGGTGCAAAGTTATAATGATAATCTAAGTTGTGAGAGTAGAATTTGCCTGCAGTTGTTTTAGCTCTGTCAATTGGGATTTCTTATTCTTCTTGTAATTTTGTCTGTATCAACTTTCTTGTTGTGATATGTTGTTACTGCAAAAAAACATGCTTTATTTGGGGCTTAGAATCATGGCCTCGGTCGAAAGTTGTTAAACATCCCTTCTTGATTTTGGATGGTGCTTTTTGTCTGGTTGGAAATTTTGATATGAAATCTCATTTGATCAGAAACTTGAAAGATGTGGTTGGTTTGTGAGTGGGAAAAGCTTAATGTGGTTTGTGGATGTGGATGTTGATGTCTTCATTCGTATGGGTGATGTGTGTTCTGCTAATTTGTACATGAATGGTGGTTGGATTGATCTGGGCATGTGAAGCCACTCTGCGTTGCACTAGACACCCAAATTATTTGGGTGGACCCTAGTAAAAAGTGGTGGGTCTTTTGAATAATTGGCTTCTTGACTTACTGGCTTATAGAAGTAACTTCAGGTTTGTCACTTTCCACAATAAACCAAGATATTTTCGGAAGGGAAGGGTTGTCTAGTTAGGGGCGGGGTTGGGTTGGGTTGGGTTGGGGGGTGGGGGGTGGGGGTAAAATAAACTTCTTAATTTTAAAATGAAAAGGGAACACTGAAAATCAACTAAGAACCGAAGTTTTAATGGCCCTCTCTTTTGTCTTTCTGCTACTGAGTTACTTATGCTTATTCTCGAGTCATGGTATTGGAAATTAGACAGTTTTATCTGTTAGTTTATAGGTTATTTATGTTTTAAGCATTAAGTGTTACTTACTAGGATGACACTGAATTGGGTCAGAATGAAATTGTTAATGTCATAACATAATTGCAAATATTTATGTTTTGTAGTAGATTACTGTTGCATGCTGAGAGAATTAACATTTTGTGTCACATTGATGAAAGTGAAATTCTGAAACGGAATAGTATATTGATTTGCAGAATGAATTAAGACAATGCTGATCTTCTTCTTTTTTGCCTTAACTTGGAACCAATTTGTAGTCCCTTTACTGCAAATCTTAGTGGGCGTTCACAACAACCTCTGCTTTTGGAGAAGCTAATATAGAAACTAAAATTGTAAAAAGTTAATAATAGTAAAGTGATAGTGTTTGAAAAGGAATTGAAAAGTTAAAAAACAGTATTTGAGTGATTGATAAAAAAGATGAGAAACACTTTTGTTGGAATTAACAAACTTCCACTTATTTACAAACATAACCTAGAAGCTAGAAGCTGAAGCTAAAAGTTGGTCCTCTATTGCTTCCAGCTTCTAGCTTATTTCTGCATAAAATAAGCAGAAGTTGATTTTCCAAATGCTCCCAAAGTGCTGAAAAAGAAAAAAAAAGGTCCAAAAGTGTTATTTTTTAAGTTTGCAAGTACTACCTTACTGAAAAGTGTTTTCAAAGAACAATTGCTTTTACATGATCTAATCTTTCACTTGTCGGCTTTTGCAGCCGTGATATCTTCAACAAGTGGCAAGCTCAAAGATGGTGGGCTGATAACTATGAGAAAGTAATAGAATTATACAATGTCCAGAGGTTCAATCACTATGCAGTTCCACTACAAACTCCACCACGATCGGATGATAAGGTAAAATTATTCATACTTTGACATGAAGTATTTGTATCTGTTTGCTTTTAGTGTGTATATGTGCGTACATGTATATGCATGATTGTGCTACATGTAACATATACACACATTGACACACACAAACACATACACTTATATGAGGAAAAAAGCTCATCCCTTTTCTTCTCAGAACTCAAAACTCGACCCCACTGAGGACAGCCCCGCAACACCTCCATTGAGCAAGGAGCCACCAACCCGCCACTTCCACCACCCAATCGGTCCCAGCCACTCATCATTCGACTCACTCGAACACCACAGAACGCAACCTACTGAGTTTCATGATTCGGTTAGTCTTAACTCAAAACCAAAACTCAGTGCTGCAAAAACAGAGACATCATCCATTGATGCTTCTGCAAGATACTCAAGTTCATCAAGAGAGATGAACCACTCTGGAGAGCTCTCAGTGAGCAATGCCAGTGATTTAGAGTCAGAGTGGGTTGAGCAAGACGAACCCGGAGTATATATTACTATCAGAGTATTGCCAGATGGTGGAAGAGAGCTTAGAAGAGTGAGGTTCAGGTGAGTGGTTGTTTTCTGTATGCAAACTCTAATAAAAAACACTTTTTTGTTTTTGACTCTTTTCAACACTTTCCAAACACTCCCATCATACAAAAAATCTTAATTTAAGCGAAAATAAGCTAGAACACCTAAGGACATGCTTTTGGCTCCAACATCTAGCTTCTAGATTCTTCGTAATGACATGGGGGTTTCCTGAGAGTAATAAAAGTGCAACTTAGCTTTTTCCCCAAACACTCAACAACCATTTTTGGTGCTTTTCACTATTTTTTTCCCCGAACATTCCCAACTTTTACTTTTTTTTTTTTTTTTTGGATAGAACCAACTAATTTGTTTATTTATTTTTCTGATATAATTGTTGGTTTCTCTGAATTTATACAGAATATGAAATGCAGTTTTATTATTTTTGGAGGGGAAATAACTGAATGTTGAGTAAAATACATCTAAATATTACTTAATATGATTAGAGAAGGGACGATTTCTGCACTTGTTTCTCTCTCTCACGATTTATGTCATATTTTCCTGTTAAAAGAGAGAGAAAGGAAACAGAACTTTCCCATTGAAAATTTCTAGCCTTTGTATCACTAATTGTATCTGACTTAGAAACTCTGACTGCAGTCGAGAAATGTTTGGAGAAATGCAAGCAAGATTATGGTGGGAACAGAACAGAGCTAGGATTCAACAAGAATACCTCTGAATCAGCAAATTAAAGTATGGAAAACTCAATCATCTCTTTGCATTCGTTTAGAAATAGTCCTCTTTAATGATCTATGCTGCTGCTAGCCTTATCTACTTGTGTGAATTTTGGGTGTGTGTGTGTGTGGACATTTATATCCTTTTCATCACTAATTTGCAACAAATTTAGTGACTTTTCTTCAGTTTCATTTATTATTTGCAAGCTTGATGGTTACTTTGGTAATGGGATGAATGTCAAATGTGATCCCATATTTTTTTTTGGAATATTTGTCCTTAACATCATGCAATAATGTATCTGGTTTCTTACTTACATAGTTACATGTCATTAGGGCTGGAAAAAGAGTCACATTTATATAGCATTTAGTGCAAAAGTTCACTTACAAAAGAGAAGTGGATTGGAATTCATGTATATTAGTCAAGAAGCTAATCAACACTTTAGCCCAATGGGCTTTTCACTCAAATTGGTCTGGCTGCTTTTTTTTTTTTGAAATATGGATTGCGTTCATGCCGTTTTGTCCAATGATATTATTCATGCATTCTTATTTTCAACCAAAAAATGAAAAAGAGTTCTCAAGATTCAGCTTGTTGACTTTTACTTGTGCAGGAGGACTCTGTTCCTTGAGATCATTAATCTTTCAATTTTGGGTTGATTTCGCTTCACTCTCTTTTAAAATAGCTTACTAAATTATATCCTTTATATTTTACGAATTACAAAACCGTGCCCCCTAAGCTTGCTTTGTTAAGAGGCCTAGAGACGACCATTTTACCTCCGAAATTTTCCTTTTCAATAATGAAACTGTATTATCTTTTGCATGTTTCTAATTTATTATTCTCCTCTTGGGTCTTTTGGTAATTTATGAATTTGTATAAGGGTGTACTTGTAATATTTTCCCTCTTAAGCTTTCTTCAAAAATATTGTTGTTCACCACTTAGAAAACACGGCTAAGGAAAAGCAAAGACTAAAGAAAAGCCTAGGGATAAGCTGCGTTCAGCTTTTCTAACTTTAGGAAAAGACACATGCAAGAAGCTAGGCCTTGGATCAATTTCACTTTGCATAGTTTCAAATTTTGGACTCTTCTATTGAACCCTTTCTTTTTGATCATCTCTTTAATTACTTTGTTGCTTCTACAAAAGAAAAAAAGCCCTCGTGCGATGAGTGTGAACGGTTCTGAAGAATCTATCTTTTGATTGAATTAAGTACTAATTTGGATCGATCTTGTTCTTTTACTTTGTTCTCTGTTTTGTACTCTTTTAACATGCATACAATTTCTTGGGATTGTCAAAAACACCTAATCTTTTTGTGATTTTACATTTAATCCTATGCCCTTTGCACATTCTCAATGTCTCTTTAACTCGAACTAAAGCTATCTCCATGTGTGTTTGGATTGCAATGATTTTGGTCACTTTGGCATCTTAGAGATTTTATTAAGGGCCCATCTTGAAATTTAGCCATTTTTGTTCACTTTTCTTGTTTGGAAATTATTTTAGAGCTGTCGTCACTTTCTAACACCAGAGCCCATGTTACACAAGTTCATGTGGGGTTTAATTTGATAAAATTAAAAAAGGAAAAATGTTAAAATGTAATGTTGAAGTTATGTGTGTAAAAGGAAAAAAGCTAATCCCAATACTACTCATAATCCATTTAGAGAAGTTTGTGGTTAGAAATAAAATAGTAATTTAAAAAAAAAAAAAAAAGCACTTTCAAGAATAATTTGTAGATTACTTTCCTTTTTCCTCTTTTTTTTTTTTTTTTTTTGTTTTATTTCCATCCAGTTCTTTTCTAGATTTGGATATTATAGAGGCTCATTATGTGATGAGTTTTTCAACTCAATTGCTCTATTTACCATGCCTGAAAACGTATTTTTAATGTTAGAAGTGGGATTTGAACCAATTTGTAGCTTTCTCGGTGATTGGATAGTAAATATTACTGGAACCCACCCCCCCCCCCCCCCCCCCCCCCCCCGCCCCCCCCACCCCCACACACACACACAAAAAAAAAAAAGGTTAGTAATATTAGTCTTTTTTCCCCTCAGAACACGAGTTTGAAGTTTGAACCACCTTTTTGCCTCAAATGCCTTTTTTATTACCCAGATTTTTAAAGATAAAGATATTTATCCCTCGCGTTATTATACGCACCTCAAAAGATTTTAACTCAAAGCTAGAAATTCGAACCGTTGATGTTTAATTAAATACGAGTGAGTCCCTCCTACTCACCCTACCCTCGTGATTGCATAACTTAATTTAGTGCAAATCAACGATATATTAGTTGTCCCATTTCGTGCAAAAATCCAACACTTTTTTAATCATTCTTTTTTGGGTGTTTGAAGAGGCATGCCGTTTTGTGGTAGTGCTTAATTAGTAGGAGTCCACCTCAAAATTGGATTAATTATTTATCAAACGTATGAATTATGAGTATATATTTTGTAAAGTTAGAAAAGTTAACTAATTAATTTCTCCTTAACATGTGACACGTATATCCCCTCAATGTTTATTATCACAAATTTCTAATGATTATTCATCATTTGCGAACATGTTCTTGCATTTGATGTTGTGGGACAAAGCTACTTAATTATATGGGCTAAGCAAGAAATGAATATATGTTCCATTTTGGTTTAGCTTGATTTGTTATCAACATCCCAATTATAGTTATATGTAGAGACTATAGTTCTATTCCACCAAGAATATTCTATGGCCTTGTTGGGGAGAAGATGGTAGTGGGGGATATATATTTTTTTGGTTGTTTATCCAATTTTTTTGGGTTTGGATACGACAGAGACCTTGCTCCTTCAAACCCAATTATTTCATGTACAAGTTAGGTTTTTTGGTTCCACTCATGATAATTATAACCAAATTACCTCAGTTTTTGTGATGACAATGAAACATTCTTAAGATTCCTTTGTTCTGTCAGACTTTCACTGAACAAATTTATCATGGTTTTCCGACCCTAGGTCCAAAAGAACGGGCCCATATTGTGTACTTAATTAGTGAATCTTAGTATAATCTCGTGGCTAATCACTTTCTTTTTTTAAAATCCTTAACTTTTAACTCATTCTTGGATTCGCTTGAATCAAATCTAATTAATTCCAATTCTACAATATTGTTAGAAGTGTAATTAGATGATTAAATTAAGGTATCTTGATAACATGAGTCTAAACACTCTGGTGGACGTTAACAATTATAAATTAACAATGGAGTATATTTTGAA
The DNA here is from genome assembly GCA_958496215.1 of Verbena officinalis. Taxonomy (NCBI): domain Eukaryota; kingdom Viridiplantae; phylum Streptophyta; class Magnoliopsida; order Lamiales; family Verbenaceae; genus Verbena; species Verbena officinalis. The sequence continues at coordinate 10,069,662 of OY292385.1, forward strand.
GGACTACAATTATATTATTTCGCTAAGAAATTTCCTACACTTGAAAAATCAAAACTTATATTTGCTTTTTTCAATTTGTAGTATATATATTGATAAGTGTAATAAAAGCTATAATGATATTTTTTTTTTCACACAAATTTTTTTCAGATACGAGTACCACATAGATTCAAACATGATTATTCTCTTAATCAAGTTGTTCCATACACAAGTTATGATTTAAATGACTTGCAACACGCATTAGTTTTATTTATTTTTAATGACTTATTTTACTTATTATTTCTTCTTTTGAAATGTGTACCGTTCAATCATATTACAATTAAATGAAGCACAATGTGCAATTCAATCAATTACAATCAAATACATACTTAATAACTCATCCTATATAAAGATTTGCATGCATGCCAACAAACTAACCTACAAATACTTTTATATAGAAAACTAAACTCGTAACTTACGAGCATATAATATAAGCAAGCTCATCAACCAACAATAGTTACCAAAAAGAAAAAGAAAAGAAAAACAAAAAGAGCGATATAAATTGTAATATAGCAACTTTTGAGGGGTGAGGGGTGTAGATGCAAGAGTTCATTAATATAAACTTAGCACCTAATTTTCCAATTCTATCCTTCCCAACCCTAACATAAAAGCCCAATCACATGTTCACAAGTCACAACACAACGAATTAGTATATAAATCCATAAACTCAGTACTCTTTCAGAAGTATAAACTCCTCTCTCTCTCTCTCTATCTCTACGCGTGCATTCTTGTCTCAAATGATACTTCAACATCTTATCATGCTAACTAAACATGCCAATATTGTACTCTCCATAATCATCTTTAAAGCACGTCTCTTGCAGCTTTCGTGACACTCTCAAACCAGACACGAAACATCATTAAATTTCTTGTCTTTATTCATCTTTTGTTTTTTTTTAGCTTGTAGTAACAATATAAAATGGCGGATGATCATAGGTATAGTTGCAGAAAACAAGATACTCAGATTTTCACAAACTTTTCAAGCAATTCTTCACACAGTTACCACCAACCCTCGTTTTCTTCATTGTTGCTTGATTCGATTTATCGCTCCATTGAAGAGGAAATGGTGACTTACGAAGAACCCATCAGATCAAGAAACAAAATGGAGAATCTTAAGAGTGAGAAAGAATTAATGGCGAATCTCAGGCGAGCTTCAATGATCGAGAAATGGATGGAGAAGAAGGTGACGGAAAAACCCGTCGCCGATGTGAAGAATTTAAGGAAAGACCGGCGAAGCTCTAGCATTAGCTCTTCCGATTCCAGCTGCGCTGGCGGCGCTGGGTTTTTCTCCTCCTCCGAAAGTGAATCGTTTCCAGTGCGGAGGCCGAAGCCGGTTCGAACTGGGGTGTCGGGGTTTGATCAGAAGGAGAAGCTCGACCAAAACCGACGCGACAGAAGCGGTTCCGGCAAGGCCGAGCACGGCGGCGGGTTTTCGAAGACGAAATCCCGAGCCCTACAAATGTACGGCGATTTGAAGAAAGAGAAATGGCAGCCTATTTCTCCCGGCGGCAAGGTGGCGGCCTTTTTGAACTCTCTTTTCGCCAGCGGCGCCGGCAGCTTGAGGAAACCCAAAATCTCCAGCGACTATTCGCCGTCGCTAAAATCGATGACTTGTTCGTCGGCTTCCTCGTTCTCACGGTCGTGCCTGAGCAAAACGCCGGCGTCGTCGAAATCCTCCGGCGGCGGTGCAAAGAGGTCGGTGAGGTTCTTTCCATTAAGCGTGATCGTCGGCGAGGATTGCCAGCCATGTGGGCACAAATCTTTACACCGAGAAAACGAGTCCGCCATTGATGAAGAGCTTATAAGGCATATAATGGAGAAAAATCGTCGAGCAGATCAGGAAGCTGAAGGAGATTCTCAGATGAGTTATCAGAAAAAGATTTCTCATGAATTTGAAATTCTGAGGAAAGCCCACATCGAAAACCTGGAATTTGATCATGATTTTGATGGAGAAGACGATGATTTTGATACGGCAAGCTGTGCAAGTTCAGATTTGTTTGAGTTGGATAATCTTTCGGAAATTGGTATGGAGAGGTATAGCGAAGAATTGCCTGTGTATGAAACTACTCATCTTGATACCAATAGAGCCATTGCTAATGGATCAATGATTTTGTAATTCAGAAAAGAAAAAAAAAAGGAAAAAAATGTTTTAGTATTGATTTGTAATTTAATTTGTAAGATATTGGTTTGGGGTTTACATAAGGAGAAATGAAATTTCTCTCTTGTTTTCATATTTCTATTGTTTTTAATTTGAAAATTTGATCAAAATGCATAAAATCTTGCTATAATCCCAAAGTAATAATACATGAGACTAGCTACTCTAAATTAAACCGAGTTTGGCAAAATTATAATTAATTATGTAACAAAATCATCATATTTTTATACTCATTGATCAATTTAAGTAAAATAAAAGTGAATTAATCACGTAATACTAACTCACACAACTTAACGATAAGTAATTTTTAGATTACTTTTCAATTTTCACTCAAATTTTTTTCGTCAAAGTTTGAATCATGCAGAAGTCTAATTAAATGATCTAGTGTAACATCTCGTTAAACCAACTTTGTCATTAATATATAATTCGTCATTTTGCTTGAAAATAAGTGCAAGTTATAACTTATAATAAGGAATTAGTGCTTATGCATGAAACACAATATATAGCTTGCAATTTTTATTTGTTTATATACAATTTTCTGATTTTACAATAACCTTGGTTTTCATCAAACTTTGTTGAGATAAACCATATATAGTGTTTTAAGATTATCCTCACCTTTACAAGCCAAAATCGAGTATATGGTTGAGCTAGGGGAAAAAAATAGTGAAATATAAGGATGAAGAAAGAGTGGGGTTGCGGAAAAGTAAAGGCGAAGATTCTGAAAGATGAATGATGTTGATGTAAAAACAAAGCAAAGGCAAAATCTTCATCTCAACTCAATCAATCAATCAATCAATCTAATTAATCTATGAACTCTCTGTGTGAGAGAGAGAGAGAGGCAAAATTAAAAAGAAAAATATAGTTCAAAGTAGAGGAGTTATGTATTGATATATACATAAAGATAGTTACCACTTTATATAATATATACTTTATATTATTTTCATAATAAAATGCCATAATTCATACTAATTAGTGTATTACTATCTATGAAATATGAAAACGAAGATGACACGATATTTTACATTAGAGAAGTGTCAGATACGGTATCGGATAACACAATACGGCATATTTGAAATCTTAGAGGTATTCGTGCATGATAGAATACCGTGACTAAATTTTGGAATGGAGTTGATCTTCACTTTTTTTTTTCTATTGTTTTTTTGTTCTTCACAATGTCGATTAATGGTGGCAAAGAACAAAGTGAATAAAAGAATGATGGGTGTTGGTCCCCAAAAGCTTTGGACATGAAATCTATGGTCAGATTTTTGTTTGTTGGGCAAATTAGTCAGTAGAAAAGAATGATAATGTTCAAAAGGAATATAGAAACAAGATAACATTTGTCAGCTAAATCAGCTTTTGATCACAGTTTTGATAGCAGATTGTCTACCATCACCAAATCCCTCTATTATTGATTAAGTACTCGTCACTTGTCACTTATACTCTACTCACTACATATCCTATCTCTAACTAATAAGATCTTTTGTCTTATTTTTTGTGGATTTAAAAATATGAAAATAAAATAATTGATGCATATAAGAGATCTTTCTAAAGCGTAATAATAGAAATTATATTATTTATGTTTTCTTTTTTATAATTCTTGTTTCATCTATCTTTGTTACCAATTTTTTTGGTTCTGAAATTCATTTATATGGGTCGAGCTAGATCGGACCACTAAGGTATACGTGTAAAATTCTTCCTATCAATGATAACTGAGTTCCTAAGACTCGAACTCGAAACATTTAATTAAGTTAGCATAGTGTCAAACTTATAAGTTATGACACTTCGCGGTAACTTAGTCATTTTACATGTATGTTAGATTAACTCTTTTTATTCATCAAGTCATATCAATTTTTTCACAAACCACATCCGTTAGGCAATATCATGGGAGATTGTCAAAAATTTTTAGCTAATCCTTTGAAGTACAAATTGCAGCATACGAAGCGCGAAGACAACAAATGTACCAATATTCTCGCCAAAATGGGCCATAAACTTACTAGCAATATTGAGTTTTGGTATTCTACGCCTATTAGCGTTAGTGTAGTGTAGTTCCACCGAACTCTTGAAGGCATTTTATTTCACTCATAAAAGTGACTCTCAATGAATCCCTAACAAGAGGTTGAAGTACTATAGGACCACATTGAGAATCATAAAAATGGTTGAAATGCTAATTAAGTCATCACAACTAACATACAATAATAATATATAATAATAACATATTCTAATGTCATAAAGAGGCGTACTAGGCTTGAATTAAAGCAAAAGAAAAGGCTATCCTATTAAAGTTCTCATAGGCTTAATTAGATATGGTTCTAAATCCAAGGACCAACGTTGGATTCTAGGTGTCAAAGTTGATAGTTTAGGTTATAAAATAGGTTTAATCGATCCTTGTAGTTGGGTAGTTGTCCCGCTGCATAGTGATTATTAAATCATAATTTAGAGATGCAATAAAATGAAATTATGATATTATTAAGTATAATTTAACAATCACAAATATAATTGGATACCTACTTAATTGGGTAGAATGGATCAACCCTATAATAAACTCCAACCACACCTACTCGGCTACTTTTAGTTTCACAAAAGTTGGGTACATTTTATCACAGCTAAATCTCAGTTTGCAGTAACTTTTATCATCCAAACTACTTGTCTTAATGATGTATAACCATAACATACATACATACATACATACATACATATAATTAATTTGTAACCACTTAACTTTTTTGAATGATATTATTTTTAAAATATATAACTATATGTGCAGTATTTTATCCCTATTTAATAATTAATCAAAACTTAGGATCGGGTCAAATGCATGCTAAAGTCGTTAACAAGTTGTCCTAATGCTCACATATTTTGTACGTTACCGTACAGTTATTTTATTGTTGCTACTTCATTGTTGTAGTTTTATATTATTATAAAATCAATCTAAATTGCTTGCGTTAGAAGCAACGGAATTAATAACCTTCCCGTTCAGGGATTTAGTCCATTCAACTAAAAGGGGATCCTAATCATGCCATTTTTTCGCGAGGATATCGACACAACCATTTTCTTTTCTTTTTATGTGCCAGAATTCTGTGATCCATGGTCTATGATATTATACCTAGAAGAGAGAAATTCTTGTATGGACTATGGAGTGTGTGTTGGATCTAAGTACACATAAGTCATAATAACATGTGATTGTGATATAATGTGACCCCTTGGATACATATATACAGGAAGCATCATTTTCTAGGGATGCAAACTAGTTACAACTCGAGCTCTAAGTGGGAAACAAATATGATTTATCTATGTAGTTATTGTGTGTCCAACACTTGTATCACCTATATGTCTGTCTGACTGCCATTGTCAATAATTCATTAATTGTTCATAATTCAAACTAAGTTAATGCGATCACTGTTTACAATTTTGTGGGCAATCACACCACCAACCATGGATGCAGGTTTGTAGTCAAGACTTTTCATTTTCTCAGAAGCCAGAGATGATGAAATCAAGAATAATTGAAAGAGATGAGACAGGGAGGAAGCCAGCAATGTGTTTCGCATTTTACAGTACTCTTTTCTTGGTTGATTGGCTAATTAATCTTGATCTGTCTTGTCTTTTCTCTAGCTAGCTACTTGAAAGAAAACATGATTTTAAATCATGTTGGGTTGGGGGACAATATTTGTGCCTTTTCTTCAAGGTCACCTCATCAAGATGAGAATGAACGAATGAAATTCAATGCTCCATCAATTTTAATTTATTATACTCACCTTCTTTTTTGGAAAGTATTAATTAATATACATACATTTAACTTTTACAATTTAATATATATTTTTTAAATTATATAGTGATGCGAGCGACACCACTAAGTCAACTTACTTCTAAAATCCCCAACTAAGATGAAGTTACATTAGCCTGCTCCATATCCGATTTCATGTAAGAGTTTAAGAAAATAAGATCGAATTTCCATTTATTTTTACATTATTAGTTTAAAAGCTAGTTTAAATAAACTCAAATCCTTGGTTTAAAAAGACAAAAAAACAAAAGAAAAGCTAAATTTTATTTAGAAAAAAACATAAATAATATACTTTATATTATAAACAGAAGAAAAAGGAAAATGAAACGAAGTCAAGAAAAAAATTTCAAGAATGAATAATAGGCCTAACTAGGCCCACCCATTGGTACGGCCGGCACTCTCCCTAAAAGACTATTGTCGGCCCATATTCTTTGGATGCACGTGATTGGTTGTCTCGCATGTGTGCTGTGTGCATGCCTGATCGTTAATCTAAAACCTATGAAATATGGATACGGATAAAGCGATACGGACAGAAAACGACACGACAAGAATACAATAACACGATTTTTTTTAATATTTTACATTAGAAGATTACTCTACAGGATGTCGAACACAACACAATATGACTGAATATAATTTTTAAAAGTATCTATATATCATAGTCTAAAACTAGGCCCTACCTAAATTAAGTAACCCTAACCCCCAATTTGTCTAGCGAAGCAAAACTCCATCAACCAACCAATATAAACCAATATAGAAATGGACACGTCTTCTAATCACACGTGTGATAATCTAAGTAGCCTTTTTCCCACGCGACTCACGAGGCAAATAGCCAATATCATTATATCAATACCACCAACATGGCAACATGTAAGAAAATCACAATATCAATATGTCCTTGACTGCCAACGAATCTAACCGGACTGAACTGTCGCATTTTTTTAAGATTTGGGTGCGATTCGGACTTATTGGTATGTGCTCGATCTCGAACCTAAACCTAATAAAATCATATAAAAAGAATTCGAGTTTGGCTCGAATAGTGATTTGGATTCGGTTCGTGGGTTCGACCGAACAAGTTCCATTTATTTTGTAGGTTTGGTTCGAACTCGAGCTCGGTTATAAAAGGAAAAACATGAATTAAAACTAAAATGTTACATTATATATATATTAATTATTTTAATAATATATATATAGGGTTTGCGAATTTTAAAAATGCCAGTTTTGATGCCACCAAAGTATGGAGAGCCCTTGGGGAAGGAGCCTTGACTTGAGCATTGTACGAGTGCTTTGACGAATCGACAACAGGGTCTAGGTTTCAGTTTAAATTCATGGGTATTAGATATGTTCTATTTCATTGGCAGTTCTGATCCAATTAACACTGGAAAAAGAGACAAAAGATTCGAGTTCGGTTCAATAAACATATGAATCGAATCTAAATTTAGTTCTGGTTCGAATTCGAATCGTGGACCGGTTTAGTTCATTTACAGCCCTAATTAAGACTGACTCGGGACTTACAGGCTTTGAGTTTAAGTTCGAATTCTCGCGAATATAAGTCTTGTTTTGTTGCATAATAAATTATTTATTGTATAATTGTTTCCTTGTTTTGTAATTGTTGATTGTTAGTGATGCTATTTGTTGTATAGTTATGCCTTGCCTGTAATGGTTGATGTTTAGATGATGATTTATGTAATAGTTAATTTTCGAATGGGGAAAATATTAATGTAATTGGTTGAAAGAAATATAATAGATTATTAAAAGAAAATCACAATATAATGTACATGATTTGGGTGGGTCTTTTTCATTATTATTATTAGAAAAATGGGCATACTAGTTTAAAATAAAATTTTACTTACATTTTTAAATTAATTTTAGTATCATCAACTAAATACTGATAAAAAAATAAGTGACGAAAAGGAGGAGGGAAAATTGTGAGTAGAAATTAGGGAAGAGAGAACAAAACAAACACTTAATTTCAATTCTCAAATATTGAAGATAAAAAAAAATAGGATCGCTCACCCTATGAAAGAATATAGACTAATAATAGTATTAATAGTAAAACACTTAGATGCATGCAATGCAAATAACTCTCGACTTCTACTCAAAGTTGCAGCATATGACTATATGAGGGGAAATCAGAAATGTCGATGATCTCTTGGCATGGCTAGTGATCAGTGAAGTGTAGAGACTAGAGATTAGTTACGCACCTTCGTCCTTCCCACTTTATGTCTTCAAAGGAGCCTTCTTTTCTCTGTCAGAAATTCGAGCAGGCGCATTCGAGTGTGATTTAAACCGGCCTCTAGCGCATTCTTCTCGCTCCTATAACAGAAAACGACATTGGTAAAACATCCAAAGCTCGAATACAGCAAGGATACGGGCATACGTCCCCAAAGAAGCTTCATTTTTACATGCCAACTCATTAGAACTGATTAGCAAGAGCAGATGGAAAAGCTCGAATACCTTTTTCTTAACTATTTGTACTACATCCTCATCCTGAAGTGTATGACCGAGGCCACAGTGCTGCGGATAATGCCTTGCGCTTGTGCCCCATACAAGAACATACTTCACGTCCTTTATCAAGTTCCGGTGAATGTGGTTACAAAAATCTTCTACATTGCAGCCGCCTCTACCCTGAATCAAAATCCACAAAAAGTTTCCAATCATCTTCGAGACAACCTTGCAAATTATCCGTACTTCTGAAAAAATATGAGAAACTTCTATCCTCACTAATAGCATTACAAAATCGATCACATATAGATATGGGGAAAATTACATTTACTATCCCTGAGGTTTAATGAAATTAAAATTTAGACCCCTTATTTTTCAGAAATTACAAAAAAACTCCATAACGTTTCCCCTTATTACACAATATTAAGGTTCATTAGAGTCTCGTAAATATTGCGACGTTTTTTTTTTCAAAATTACCATCATCTATGGTCACAGTTTTTAAGACCAAAATGGAAACTTTGAAGGATCATAATGTTATTCTTTCAGACATTCCACAAGTTTAAGGGCAAAGCAGGCTTTCACAATTTCTGTTAGGTTTCTGGATTAAAGCAAAATTTCAGGAACTTTTTTGCAATTTATAAAAGTAGAGGGACTAAATTGTAATAATAGAAAACATCAGAGGTAGTAGATGTAATTCTCGTTACATATATATTTTAATCTTTTATGAAAGTCCATGAGCATGTGTCGGAAGTTTAGTAGATATTATGAGACGTACAACAGAAAGGACGACTGGTTCTGAGAAGTCTGGTTGCTGGCCCTGAGGCTTTGTGTATATTCTGACAAGACCCATCTCTTCCCACATTCTTGCTAGCAGCCTATCCAGATTCAGCTGTTGATGTAAGCATAAACACACAATGCTAAGTATTCTAAGCAACTAGTAGAGCTGTTTGAGGAATGAGAGGTGAGTAGTTAGATAATTAAGATGTACCCTCAAGTTGCAGCTAATGACAATCGAATTAGGCTGTCTAGCTAATCTGTCCACATCATCGATACCAATAACATCTATCTTATTGTAAACGTATATGCACTTCATGTACTTGCGGTTCCCTTCAATAACATCGATAAGATCATCCACAGTTGCATCCTCGCGAAACAAAACCTTATGAAAATCAATGTGGAAAAGAAAAATGTCAGCAGGATTCTCGAACATAGGTAATAGTCTCGGTCATTCTTCACCATTCAAAATACTGTTGCACAAGGAACTGCTCAAGTAGTGACGACATCATCGGATAACTGGATCTCAAAATTTCAAAACAGAATCTCCTCTGGATGTTTAATATTTTGTGCAGCATTAAGGTTGCAGTAACACATAACAATCAGTCACTTGAAGTTTTGAGAAGCTGAATGCAAAATTAACAAGTTCAGAATGTGATGATAAGATGTGGTCTGTCATGTGAAATCTCTACAAGCTTGAGGTTTTTCCAAATACATAAAGATAGATAACCGAACATTCTCAGAATGAAAAAGTATCCATATCTCCAAAGTAAATCATTCTCTGGGCGAGGGAAAACTAAAACCAAGTTATTCTTAATTTAATTATTGATCACACAAATATTTGAATTGTTCGTCTGTGTGCGCGCGTGTGTGTGTGTTTGTGTGTGTGAGAGAGAGAGAGAGAGAGAGAGAACCTCTGCATTGTGAATCTTGTACTCGTGTAATATTTGATAACACAGCTTCTCATCCACATGAGTCAATTTTTGTGTGCTATTGAAAGAAATTCCTCCAGTTTTTTTCTTTTTGAAGTATATCTGTCATGAAGAAGAACCACAACTCAATAACGAGATGAAGTATAGTCCAGATTCTGCATGAACAGAAATAACTACAGGTTTATAAAGCAAAAGAAAACGTTTATCTTGTGTTTTAAACATGGGAAGACATCTTTCTATAAAAAATTATCAAGCAAGCCATGGAAGCGTAATTAAAGCTTTAACAAGTGCCAGAAATAAGATCCAACAAAAAAATGCTTAATATACATTACTTGAGGTGGCCTTTTGTTTAGACGCAAGCCAACCGCTTCCAATTCCCTTGTTAGGATTTGTCGATGACCTTCACTCTAGAATTTTCAAGGTCAGTGCTAAAGAAAAGAATATTTGAATCAAAGACAGATAGCTAAATAAACAATTTGCATTTCTTAATTGAAGGAATGGTCAGATACTAAACGATAGTATCACATATTACGCATTAATTTAGATTTAAACTGATGCAGAGCTAGAAATGCTAACCATAACTGATTATCCTTGTTAATCACAGCATGCAACCAGATGCAACTGGTGAGCGACTGACTTGCAAAAGTCAAACTCCTACAACTATGCAGCAGAAACTGATTACACTACTACTTACTTTGGAGGCATCGAGAACCATCAACACAAGATCTGATGATTTGGCTACCGCAATGACCTGAAAAATCAACAAGTTCCAATCAGGCTTCACACCCGCTTAATATCAATTTGGTTTCTGTAGTCCTCAAACTTTAGTAGTACACAACTTATTTTAGTTAAAGTGCTTACCTGTCTACCGCGCCCTTTTCCTTCAGCTGCACCTTCTATAATTCCAGGAAGATCAAGAAGCTGTATTTTAGTATCATTGTAGTGAATAATACCCGGGATGCAGGTAAGTGTAGTGAATTCATATGATGCAGCTTCTGAATGTGTTCCCGTCAACATAGTCAAAAGGGTTGATTTTCCAACACTGAAAATAAATATTAACAACCAAATGCTTAGAGTATTAATAAGAATACGACGTTATTAAGAAAGGTATACACGTTAATAACCTTAAGTAGATTAGTCGATGAACAGACCAAGAATCAGATGGTACTCAAGGAACGATACTACACGAGTAGAAAATGAGAAAATAAGTAAATAACACTCATCCACAAACCACTGAATTAATCTTCAGTTCAAAATATTTTGTGCTAGAAAATCATGTGGACAGAAATACTTCAATAGTTCAAGCAGAAGCTGTTTCTTCTCTTATTTACAAGTTACAACACATAAGTCCTAAATTAGTAATACGCCTGACCTGGGAAAACCTATCAGTGCAACACGCCCATGGCCAAATTTTGTAACTTCAAAGCCATCCCCAGCTCCACTAGAACCCTGAACCATCACGGAAATATTATCTAAAATATTAAAGCACGCACTTCTACAAATTGAGTAAACACATTTGAAAATTAGTTGGTTAACAAAATCTTTGAAAACATGATTTCCATGCAAGTCACCAGGCAGCGTTGGCGAAGTGATATGATTTACCAGAAAAACACTAGAAGAGACATGAAGTTATCATACTTTTGGAGGCTCCAACAGCTGTGTCCTCAGCTTTGCTATCTTAGCCTTGAGCTGGCCCAAATGATACTCTGTTTCAATTAAAATGTCAGTATGAAGATTAGCATTGTACATCGAGAGTTTAGTATTTGATAGCCAAATCAAAACGCAACCTCAGTTCTTAAATCAGCTTTGTAAGAACCAAATCAAATCAATAATCACCAATTATGACGATAACATGTTAGCATTCAATCATGAAAAAGCACTTCAAATTCCTATCCCTCATGTCATTAATTCCATAAATAAAGTTCCAACACGTCTCCTCATAGACACAGCTTAATGCAAAAAATACAATTGTTCATCATCATCAGTACAAGCATAGAGTTCTAAAAGTAGGTGGAAAGAGAAACAAAAATCACCTGTGGCTTTATTTTTCTGTGTGCGAGCCATTTCGGCTTCAATTTCTTTAATCGTTTCGACAATCCCCATTTTGCCTTAAATATTTAAGGGAGAGAAAATCAACTAACAACTGAAACAACATCAACTGGATTAACGATCAAATTAAAACAATATATTAACAATCACGCAGACAGAACTACTGCCTAGGCCTAGTCGCAAACGCAAATTCTCAACGCAACGCCGTATAGATAAACATTTCATTTTAGCAAAAACACAAAGTATTTCCACATCGATCAACTTATCATCATGCTTCGAAAACAAACACTGATAGAACTACTAGCTAGTGACAAATGCAGATTCTCAAAGCAACGCAGTTTGGATACCCAAATGAATTTAGCAAAAATACAAACAATTTCCTCCTCGATCAACTTGTTATGCTTCCAAAACAATTACGCAGATAGATCTACAAGCTATAGTCATAAATGCAAATTCTCAACACAGCTCCATTTAGATTTGATTTTAGCGAAAACACAACCTCGATCAACTTATTATGCTTCGATAACAATCACGCAGATAGAACCACTGGCACAAACGTAAAATTCTCAACGCGATGCTGTGTAGATAATTAGATGATTTTAGCACAAACAAATACAATTTCCACCTCGATAGAACTGCTGGCTAGTCAAAAACGCATATTCTCGAACCGTGGAACGGATAAACATGTGATTTGCGCTGGATCAGCTCAAATTAATCTCATAAGCATTCAAATCGCTTAAATCAACAATTTTCTGAAAAAATATTCATGAGCTAACATGCATTTTTTGCGTTCCAAAAGCGTGACCTGACGTTTTATACTTAAAAAGAGAAGCCAGATTGGTGTACAATCGTGCTCAAAGGTTGAGTTGGACCGGACTACGTGAAACCACTCTGATCTCATTACTTGACCCAACTGAGATTAGCTCATTTGTCATTTTGTACTTTTAGTTAGGGGACAGGGTGATTACAGGATCAGTTTCGATTTTTTTTCAATTAATTCGTTATATGCAGTTTTTGAATATATAAATTTCAAATTGTGATTTTATAAAATAAAACTGATAATGCGGTTTCGGTGCGAATCAGTATGGTTTTGCGGTTTTAAATCATTTAAATTATTAGTTATCTAAAACTAAAAATATAATAACTTTAAACATCAATTTGACATTTTGTGTGTTTGTGAATTACATTTTTTGTAAAGCATGGTTGTTCGTCCCTAAATATTAGTAGTTTAAGTATTAAATTTGATATATAATAAAGTAACTCCTTTCTTTTTATAAATAATTATTAATATTTTTTAAAAAATTTAAACAAATTTAATCTAATGCGCACAAAATCCATTATTTGACACTATCTCATTTGTATTTGAAATTTCTTTTAAGATCAGTACATATCAAATCATGCTACAAGATACACTAACTAAAAACGATAGTCCTGTAATAAATCTCCCCGAGGTAAGACATCATTCGCCCACTCCATGCTGTCATGTACCAGCTCCACCGGAGGCAGATGCGGATCCACAACGGCCGGAGGTGGAGCCACAGGAGCTGCCTGAACGTCCTGTTGTACCGGCTCATTTGCCGGAGGCTGCTGCACTGGAGCAGCCTGACCTGGTGGCGCCACCGCCACTGGAGGTGGCGGCGGTGGTATCACGTTAGGTAGATCAATCTTAACTATGAAATCGTGATGAGTCTTATTGGGCGAGCCCTGTTATGACGTTTGGGTCTCAAAAGAAATACCATAAAACCCAACCCAATAAAAGTGAATGCCGGCGTTTCCATCGTGATACCACTACAAGCACAAGTACTGGCTCCACTAACACCTTCGGCTCCGGCACCCCTGGCACCACTACCACCTCACGATAATTTGCAGTGGGCCAGGGATGGCTTCAACCTTCCGCCAAGAGAACGGCTCCGGATTATAGCTCCGGGATTATCCGTTTTTTTTGATAAAGTAGCACATGGCCCCATTGGTATACACGTTTCCAGAGTCGTGCTCATATGGTTGAGTTGGGCTGGACTACATAAACCCAACTCTGATCTAATTACATTTATTTTATAGTTTAATAAGTTATTAATATAATATAAATACATGATTTTAATTTTTAAGACATGAACTTATCTACTTTTAATTTGAGCTACAAAGAGATTACTTGACAATTTTTGGATGGACAATTGTTTATCCTCCATTTAAGAGTTAATTTTTTATAGTTACAAATAAAACTTATCATCTATTTATAATGCTAATTTCTTTAAATAGATAATGTCGATTGGTTTGATCCAATAGTACGTAGATGTTAATCTTCAAGATCATTCAGTTCTACAATATTCTAAAATGTTCAAATAACTTTTAGAATTAGGTAGCATTTGGTTATTGAATAAAATTTAACTTCTAGAATTAATTAGAGTTTAGTTATTCAATAAAATTCAGACATAGGTGGAGAAACCTTGGATTTAGTCATATAAATTAACTCTGTAATCATTGAGAGTCACTAAGAGGTTATCATTGAGAGAAATCTTTTAATTTTGTGTACGTAAAATTTATATGTATTTATAAATTTGACTATTTATTATCAAATGATTGATTTTTTTATTCTCATATAAATTCATATAATTTGTAGGACTCCTATATACACAACAATAATATTTTAATTTGAATTAGATTTATAACTAACACATCTATACAAAATCTTTTATTCTTTTGGATAAATATAAAAATAATTAATAGTTTTACTTATATGGCTAAATAAAATTCATTGAGGCTATCTATGTGTACGCTTATGTGGATAGCTTCAACGCTTCTGAATTATATAATATATATTTTATTTTTCCATTCAGTTTTTTCTGGGCTCGTTTATTGCAGAAGCCTAATTGGGGACAAGCCTCCAGCTCAATTGTTTCATGTACTAGTTAGAATTAAAACCCTAAACCTTACTTAACGGATTAATTTACATTAGCAATCCATAATTAATAAAAGAGATAATTACACACGCCCATCATGAAATTTGACCTAATTACGTGAATTTTCATTACATTTATTAAATGATATCACAACAAGTATTGGGACATTCATTCGAATACACCCAATTCTTTTGTTATTTTAAGAAAAAAAAACAACATAACATAAAAAGTATTTTTTTTGTTAGTTGGAGTTCAAAATGTATTTATAAGTTTCCAAATCTCTAAGATACTTTTATATAACTAGCTTTTACCCTGCGTTGCATCGAGAAATTAATTTATAATTATAAATTTAATATATTAATATTAATTATAGTTTATATATTAACAACTTGACTATATATCACAAATTTAACAGAGTTTTTTTTATAAATTAATATATATATTCTCTACGTTGCACGGGAAAATCTATTTATAAAATATATATTATTAAATAAATTGAATCATATTTTCTTATATAATTATTAACAATACATATAAATAATTAACTTATAATTTGAAACACATACTAAAATAATTCTTTTTATAAAATAATTATACTCTATATATATGAAAAAACTCATTTCAAATATATAAAAATAGTAATATGATATGATTTTGTATTTGTAATAGAGGGAATATATATATATATATATATATATATATATATATATAGTTTTTTTTTAAATCACGCACACAATAAATATAAAAATATTGAAATAATAATTAAAATATAGAAACTATTTAATAATAAACCATATAAATAATTATTAGAATCTCTTGTATACTTGGTATTATTTTTTTGTTGAATAATTTATTATTATTTTATTATTAATTAACAATAATATTCATTTCATTATTGGAATTTTCTTTATATTATGGCAATATTAATATTTATATGTAATAACTTAATAAATTTATTCACATTGAAATTAAATATAATTTTTTCACCAAAAAATAGAAATGAAACACGTGTATTTAGAGATTTTTTTCTAAACAAAAATAATTATTTATTTATTTTATAATATTAAGGTAATAATAAAATTTAATTAAACTTATATTCTAAAAAATATACGTAATTATGTGACCCCATAAATAATTAAAAGAAATTTTGAAAATACAATGACATGATAGATAAAAAGAATACAAAATAAAAAAAAATTAATTATAGAACTAAATAATCTTTTACCCAAATATTGTTAATATTTTGTGAATGGTAATTCTTTTATACTATGCTTTCATGTACATATTGAATATTATATATAAACTATAAATAGTTTTAAACTCCCCTTCAATCATATATATATTTTAGCATTTAAATGTAAAGTTCATAATAATTAGCAAAGCTTATTAAAATTTACTTAAAATTATCTCTTGAATGAAATTTTCAATATCAATATTATATAAAGTAGTTATATAATTCTATAATTAAATAGGAGTTACAATTTTTCTAATATAAACCAATATATAGAATGTCAACTAAATATATATATAAGTTACAAAAATCACAATTTATGAACTTAATTATAAAAATAATCTACATGGCAAAATGAATTAATTTTAACTAATCCAACTCATTAACACATAAGTATATTTCCTCAAACATTTCACTCATTCTTTTTCATATATATATATATATATATGATTAGACCATAGCTCCAATCCAAGTGAGTTTAATTTTCCTGGATAAAAAACAATAACACAAAACAACACCTAAAGGGCGAAAATTGAAATATTACCGTACCACCACCTAAATTCCCACCAAAGATTCTTTTTTTGAACTTTTCGCCCCTCATATATATTCCTAGAAAAGATAAATAAATAGTCCAAAAATAAATACTTTTTATGGAAAACCAATTTTGGCGTTGCAAATTGTAATTACGCGGGCACACAAACTCACTCAACCTCCTAAACACTCGATTTCCAAGCTCATTAACATTTCTCCCACGATCAACAGACATACAATTAAAATGTGAAACGAACTAATACCAAGCTCATTTAGTGAGCCTAACAATCCTACAGGCTACATTACATCAACTTCAACAACGTTAAAAGTTAGTTGAACCATCGTAGTTCTAGCATTATTATCGGGAATTAGACAAAAGATTATGTACATTAACGATGCTACAAAAACCCTGATCTTATTTCATGTACACTGTAATCGGAATCATCATGTCCGACTAATTTGCTTGAGCTTGTTGGAACTTGTGCATTGATATGTGCAAGTTCCCTCACTCGTGATAGAATTGCTGCTGGGATTGGAACTGCAGCTTGTTTTCGAGAACTCTGCATCTGTTCATTCACTCAACAAAGTTAGTGGACCCGACATATGCACCAAACAGTTATACTCATTTCACTTGTGGATGAATTACATCTAAACCCCCTAAAATTTGATCTCTTTACTCTTAGACGCACTGTACTACGTGAAATTACACCTAGACATCCTGTACTATCACTACATCTTACAGAATTGTCATACCATCTACTTTGGTCAGAGCTCAAACATTTCCATCTGATTTATGGAGTAATTGTCCAGATCACCCGATGAAAAAGGTTTTCTGCTCTAATGTAGTAGAGTTTGGGTAGTGACTGAAATGCCCTCAGGCAGGAAATGTTTTGTGCCCCTAAATAGACTTGCTACGAGTTCATCAATTTCAGTCACACAAAAACCTACTAAATCAGGGCACCAAACTTTCCCTGTCTATGAAGGGGTGATTCGGCAGACAGAGGGTAATTTGTAAGACCAACTCAACAGAACAGCAGGTCTAGGTGTAATTCCCATAGTACAGGGGGTGTAAGCATAATTAGACCAAATGCCTAGATGTAGTTCACCCTTTTATTTCTAATATTTTTCATCAAGTGAATAAAATGTTGACCAAACCACAGCGGTGGGGGCTCTTTAAGTGGCAAGGAAGTGAAGCAAAAATTTGCTACATAAAAATAAAATCTAGCTCACCCCATTTCCGGTTGGCGATTCAGCAACGCTAGCTCTCAGGAGATTCCTCCATTTGTCCTGTTAAACACATAGCATATTTTAAATCCCATTGTGATGGCCAAAAGCTCTGTAATGAAGTAATAAGTTAGCTTTAGCTTGGTCTAATGAAGGAGTTGGACACGTACCTTTAGATCAACTGAAGTTCGGTAAGAATATGATGCAAATGCAAGACGTTTGATCTCAGACCATCTACCAGCACCATATTTAGCAACCCCTTCAACCAGCTTAACAACTTCAGTTAAAGTCCACGGACGATGATGTTTTCTCCTCATTCCTCCAGTTGCAGTTGGTACAGTAGCTATTTCATCATCTGAACTAGTCTTGTACGACTCCATGTTTTTCAGCTTCACTTCCTTCTCCAGCTGAATTGTTTTCTTTTCTGTATATGGCTTGCATCTCTCTATAGAAGCATCAGGCTAGGCGAATAAAGAGATTCCATCAAGATTTACGAGTAAGAATTCAATTTTTTGGGAAAAAGAATAAATGCTATGATATATTTGAAGGTTTTTTTTGACCAAATGGTAAATTATGAGAATTTGGAAAAAAAATTATTTAAAAATTTATGTTGATTGGCTGATGAGCATTAAATACAACATTTTAGCTACTTATTAAGTCTTCAAAGCTCCTAAAGCCTTCATTATGGATTTCGGATTGCCTAATTATTTCCACGTTTCATGATTTTGAAATTAATTCTCACACAATTTTATATATATAGTTTGAAAGTTGAAATTGCATTGACAAAAACAATTCTTGGCATCAAATTTATTGTTTCTGACGAAATTCGTTATCTAAAAAGGATACTATAATATATACATGAACTTTAGTAAATATACTATTTTGTATTCAGAGTTTTCCAAGTATAGCACTGGATATCGGCTCGCAAACAAATAAATGAAAGAAACAAGCTCGGGTAAATCCATAATGTAAGTGTTGTGGAAATTAACTTACAGGCTCTTGAATCCGTTGGGGAGACCAGCTATTTCTGAGTGATTTACTCCCGCTTTCTCCATCGTGTTGTTCGCTAGATGAAGTTTCATTCTTTTCCAGTCCAGTTGAGATGCCCATGCCACTTGGGTTCTAAAAATTACAGCTGATAGCATGTAAATTACACCATCCAACAAGCTTAGACAATGCTAGGTCCAACTATACAACAAAAAACCTACTTGACATAAACTAGCATCTTGCCCAAGTTGATTAATTTTTTACTTTAAAAGGCCATCCTTCAAGAAAATGTATTTTCAGCTAATGAAGACAAGGAATGGTTCCATATTCCGTAAAAAATTATAAACAAGGAAGGGGAATAAATGAGAAAGTCGTAACGAAAGGGGCAAGCATTTGGACTAAGAGGGTGTTTGGCTGAGGTTATAAGCCCTTCAAAATAGCTTATAAGTTGTTTAGCAGCTCATAAGCACCAAAAAAGTGTTTAGGAAACTTTTTGTTAGAAGAGCTAATTATAAGCTGTTAAAATAAGATGTTAGGAGCTTATAAGCTCATTTCACATAAGTTGTGGAATACCACTTATTTCCAAGATTTAATGCCAAACACCCTCTAAATAGAACATGTGAACTACATTGAAATTGTTCGACACAGATGCAGTGAAATTACAGAAACAAAAACAAATTGTAAATATGTTCTCATATCACATAAATATGTATTTCACATTACCATAAGGGTCATAAAATTTTCCCTTGGACGACTCCTCCGAACCCGGGAAACATATGGAACTTGAATTCCCGAACCTCCAAGTGAATCTTTTCTGGTGAGACATTTCCCATCTAGTCCAAAATTCTGAACAGGTCTTTCACAAAATTTAGCAGATGGCTGGTCAAATGCAGGGTGTTGAACAGAGGAGGCAATTTTGGCACCAGAATCTCTGGATTCTCCTTCTGAAAGTTCTTCAATATACCGTTTGGTGGGCTTTCGAAGTCTTTTTGCTGGTCTTTGTTCGGCTTCAGCATCTTTACTTCCAGAATTGTCTTCAGAAATGAAGTTTTGTATTTCTGTCCCATTAGCAATTGAGCAGATTTGATTTTGCTTATCATCGCTAGTTGACGGACTTTCCTGGCTTTCCATAGCAGATGTAACCACACAATCAACCAAAACAGAGGAATCGGCACTTTTACAAGTTTCCTCTCCATCATTTTTCAGCGCTCTATTGTCTGCAATTATAAAACTGGTTGTTGAGAAGTCGCAGGAGTTGGTCAATCCCATTATAATCCTCCTCTTCAGCCACTGTTTGTCCTTTACAGAAGTTTCTCTTCCAAAGGTTGCCTTGAAAGTTTCCTGAAGATCCCTAACTGACAGCTTCTCCAGGTCTATTTGCCCATTCAACAGTGAGAAATTGGGGTTCAAACAGGTACCATTTTCAGAATTCAGGGCTTTACTCTCATCTAATCCACCTAAAGGCTTTGAGTATCCTTCTTGATTGCCAGATTGGGAAACACTGCCATTATTTGCCTTTGGAACAAATGATGGTATTGATTCCTGCATAGTAAAATTAAAAAATAAATGCCCACATGAGTAAATAGTGCACCAGATCTTTTCAATTCAATAAGACAATAATTTTGCGAATATTTAGTAGGATGCACTAACTACAGGAACAAGATAACACCAACCAAGAGTAAAAGAAGAAAGGAAGTCTTATATGAAACTCAACTGAAATACCTCATGATTGACATTTATTTCTACAGCATCTGTTGCAGTGCCAGGTGGCTTTTCTTCACTATCTTGCAGGACCTTCGGTGGCGTCTGGTCTGGCATACAAACAAGACTAAGAAACCTAGAAATTCCAGAGAGTAGCATAAAAATGATAAAAGGGTAACATAGAGAAATATGAACCCCGACATCCCCAATCCCCACGAACTGGCAGAGTAAAGTAAGGAAATTCTATATGACGTTGCTATGCTTCAACTACATAAACCTTTTAGAGTGTTGGCCTAGTCCTCGTTCACAGTACAAAAAATCTAGCTGGAGAAAGTTAAAATTGGGAGAATGGTATTGTTCTTTGACAACATAAAACTAAATTAACTGAAAAAACAGTTTAAACTAGAAAGAGTTCCAGAACCATAAGGAGGAGCAAAAATTAATGGCATGCATCAGTATAGCAATGACAACCATGACCATACTGTCCACAGGAGAAACATGGTAACACAAATGATGAACTTTTTAGCAGGAAACCTTCTGAATCTTCGACTTGAACATTATTAGGATGACATGGTTCACACCCATAATCTATACTGCATTCCAGAGTTTGTCCTGTGTCTGGAGTTCTAACTTTACTCTTGTCATCTTCAAGCAAGTCTTCGACTGCCATAACTTCATCTTCTGTTGCCGGCACTAATCTCCCATTGCCATCAACCTGAGTACCAGAATATAGATTGCTAAATTTGCAATGAAAATGGACCACCAATTTTCTGCCAACTTCACAAAATCTTCAAATCACAGCCATTCATCAAGAATGTATACGTAATAAAGTCTGTCACCTAAAACATCTTAAAACTTGCATGCTATAATAACATAATTTGTTACTGTGACATTGCTAAACAGTAAAGTACCCGAACAAGCTGGTAAACAAGAGGATCGGCAATCTGTTGTGTGGCAAGACAGTCTTCAGCTGTAGCCTCCTCTTTTCCCACAATATCAACTAATGTTTCCATTGGAAATGCAGCATATGCCACTCATAGACACAGACTGCAAAAAAATGAAAGCATACAAATTCATTCAACCGATGCATGATACAATTCAAATTTCAGTGAATTGATATTTGAAATTCATTCAACCTATGCGGGATGCACTTCACAAACTCTGATATAAATTAAATTATTAAGCTTCTTACACAATTACAAAAATAAAGTCCAGCACATTTTCTTCTCCGACAATTAAAGTACAGAGCGATAGGTGCACATAACAATTATAATACTTAAATGCAAAATTAACACCTCAAACTGTTAGAAACGCATGTTAAAACACACTATCTGAAAGCAACCACGTAAATCAACTCACCGAGAATTTCATGCGAAGCCCAGGTCAACTGAAAGCGAATATTCCGGAGAGCTAAAGCGAAAACGATAATTTGAAAGTTATAATCTGATGAAATTGATTGCCTGATAGGTAATTTGACGGAATTTTTTGCGCTTGGGTACTTTCGATTTTGAGTTTCCAGTGCTTTGTTTGTTTTTGCTTTGCGAGCACGCTGGTTGTAGTACCAAAAGAGTCCGGAATCGAAAGGTACGAATGAACTATATCTGAAAAATTGATGTGGAGTCCGGATATGTCGTTGCCATTGACAAGATTGTCCTTGCCCATATATCATTATTCCAGTTAACCACCCCATACGGCCATACGTATTTTTCCTATACAATGAGGGACTTATTTGTAAGTTTAAAAATAAAAGGGGTCAATCGGTAAAATTCTAAAATTCAATATTTGTAGTTCTAAAATCAAATAAATTCAGGGGTGAAATATCCAATTTTTTAATCGGATATCTAGTGTAAAATATCAAAAAAATATCATGCTACACCGCAATTTCAAAACCCAATTTGAGAAAGTTGATGGATGAGTTGAACACCGTTTACAAAACATTTCAAACAACGACCTAGTACACAGTAATTTTATTGTAAACAAAATTCAGATTAGCTTCACAAACTACAAAAATGTTCATGTGCTTGGCGAAGCCATCGATCTAAAAAACATGGATACAATGTAAAAGCAAAGGGTACACAAGCAAACTGTAACAAAATATTTTAGGCAACAACATCATAGTCTCGTATATCTACATTGGTAATACAGTTCATGTTTCTGCTGCTAACATAATTTAGATTGCTTCAACTTCTACTTCCGTTGCTGCTGCTGGCACTGCTGCTACTGCTGCTGGACCGGTGTAAAACTCCTCTTCCTTTGGTGGGTGGATGGTGACAAGATCAGGTAAAGGTGTAACTGGACCTTGTTTGCCCTTCGGGTCCCACTCGAGCATTATCTTGACTTTGATACCAAGAACACCCTACAATTTTTTCATAAATATTGATTTTAGACTTTTCAGTTTGTTTGAAGTAAAAGATCTTGAAAATATACATAAATAAAGATAACATATTACATCTATTTCCCCGAAGTTTGCTCTAATTACAATTTAGTTACTCTTCAGCCAAAAAACACAAATAATCAGCAGCATATTTCAGGGAGTTTTTATCATTGAAGTGAAATGTCAGGGAATTTTTTGTAATTTCTGAAATCTCAGCGATAGCAGATGTAATCAACCCTTGTTTTAATGTAGAAGATCTTCAAAGTATACAAACACAAGGAAAATGCTCTAGAGACTTGCCTGTCTAAGAAGAACGTGTCTCACAGCAGAGTCAATGTATTCTTTGACAGGCTGGCCTGAGGATATCATGTATCCATCCTTGAACTTCATTGATTTGGCACGTTGAGCTCTAAGCTTTCCACTAACGATCACCTGCAAAAGGGGGATGAATTAAGATTAATTATCTAGGTTGACTGGCAACATGGATCATGAAGGGGATAATTGCATTCTTTTCATACCTCACAACCCTTTGCACCACTCTCCATAACAAAACGGAGCACACCATAGCAGGCCCTGGAGAGTCAAAAACAGGATTTATTGATGATAATATAAAGAAAATTAGAAGGAGATGATATTTTAAGGCATACATATTGATCAAAAAGAAAATGAATTACAACTCTATAGATCGTTATTATGTAGGAGAAATTTAGAAAACCCCAGTACACGAAGAGCAATTAAAGAGGCCAACCTAACTCCAAAATCAATATAAGCATTGGTTGACATCTTTCACCACAATCAACTTGCAGAAAAAGAATTGAGCACTCAATGCTATGACAAATAAATACTGAACCGACATGTTCTGCTAGATCTCATATAATCTCATATCATCAATACTATAAAATTCACTGATGCATTTTGACTCGTGAACAATTGCTGCAGTGTATCAACTTTTACTATTCCATATAGAAAATGTTCTGAACTGTCAGCCAAATAGGGCAATGGTTAACATATCTACAAAAACAAACAAGGAAATGATTTTAGATTCTATAGACCGTTGTCATGTAGGAGAAATTAAGAAAACCCCAGTACACAAAGGCAATTAAAGAGGCCAACCTAACTCCAAAATCAATGTAAGCACCAGTAGACATCTTTTACCACAATCAATATGCAGAAAAAGAATTGAGCAACTAATGCTATGACAGATAAATACCGAATCAAAGTGTTCGCTCGATCTCAAATCTTGAGTAGAAAACAGGATTAACAAACAAATAGTAACAATTGCTGTAGTATCAACGTTAATTATTCCATATAGAACAAGTTCTGAATTGTCAGCAAAATAGAGCAATGGTTCACATAACTAGTAACAGACAAACAAATGATCTTAGATTCCAGAGATCACCTATGTAGGAGTAATTCGAAAACCCCAGTACACTAAAGCAACTAAAGAGGCCAACCTAACTCCATGATCTGTATAATCACCCGCTGACATCTTTGACCCCAATCAATTTGGAGAAAGAGATGTGAGTACCAAATGCTGTATCAAACAATTGATGCTAACTTAACATGTGTGCTCTAGATCTATAGACTTACAAGAATCAGCAGCAAAAATGACATGGTAAAGTACAAAACAAATACAATAAAGTGTAAATATTATGCAAAGCCCACCTGCGAACAGCAAGCCCTCCAAGAAGCTTGTAGCGCAAAGACTCAGCCTGCGCAATTGCACATAAACCCCTGTTGTTCACTCTCTCAGCATACAGTTCAACACTATTCTCTGGGAACTTGAATCTCTTTTGAACCACAGATGTCAATTCTCTGATTCTTCTCCCCTTCTCACCTAATACAAAATAATCAAGTCAGGACTTAAATCCTTACTGAAAGTGAAAAATAAACCACCCCGTCAACACCCAACCAGACAATCTGAGCTCACATTACGTCACACCACCATCTAAACCATTTCCACTTTTAAAGTAATATACCAATTAGTGAAGAATATAATTGACTTCCAAATTCATTCAATTTTTGACTTCCACGTCAAAAACGACATTGATCGCAAACAAATGCATGTTTCTACACTTCACAGATCCAAACTGTATGAGGTATTTACGATAGAAAAAACGTACCGAGAACATTTTGAGTGCGGGTAGCCCTAATGATGATCTCTGTGCGCATAGGAGTGACCCTCACCTCCACGCCGGAGTAGCCGTCCTCCGCAAGCTCCCGCATTAGCAGCTCGTTCAGCTCCGCGAAGAACACGCCATCCGCCACAAACTGCAAACATATAAAATTATTGAGGAGGAAAAACACGAAAATAAAGAAAACACAGCATCGCCTGCTAGAGTACTTGCACATATATATTAGGTTGAAAAAATCACATGAACAGATGAAAATACCTTTCGCTTTTTGCTCATTTGAGTAGCCATAGCTGATAGCGGCTGAGTTTCTGATGGACTGGAATTTGTGGAGAGAAATTTGACGGTTTGGGACGATGGGAGATAATATATAGGCAGCGTTGGATTAGGGTTTTCGCATTGCTCGCGGCTCGCGCTATAATCTAGTGTGCCTTGTGTTTAGGATGCACCCGGTTTTTTTTTCATTCAATTTTTTTAAAAGAAATTAAAAAATTGGGATACTCTTTACCGTCGAATTAATATATGTAAATTTTAATTTTTATATAACAAAATAGTAATAACTATTAATTAATCTTTCGGTAGATTTATAAGTTTTAAAAAATAAAAGAATTTCAAGGTGTTTCATATTCTCCACCGCTTTTTATATGTTGGAAAAAGCGTTTCCTCCAAAATAAACGATTGGTCAGAGATAAAGCGCCAGATAAGAGCTCAAATTTCGGGGCCAAACAAAGAGCTCCAAAAACAAAAATCTATGGCGGGTTCAGCTTCAATTCTCTCTCTCTTCAGCTCTTCTTCACTCTACTGCAACCGTGCTTTCGAGAACATGAAACCATCCCTCACTTTTCAAAAGCGTTTCTCATTCACTTGCTTCTCATCCAAGAAGAAGCAGCTCAGTTTCATGGACCAAATCCTTGATTACATCGAAGGTCTCACGCTACATCAACCTTCTTTCTTCCCACACTTTCATTTTCTGAGAGTTTCACGTGTTTATTTTACTGGGTGTCTTCTATTTTCTTTTTTGCTCGTAAATTTCTGTATTAGAAAAGTCATTTTTATGATCTGTGTTTGTATTTGGCTTTACATTTGGAAATCTGCTATTGTTTCCCACATTTTGTTTTTTCTGGAATTAATTGTATTCTAGTTTATGGGATTGTTCGTCATGTGTTGGATTTCGCCTTGATATGCCGGTTTCTCCACATATTTATGAATTATCATTCTCTCTTTAGCGAATTTTGTTCTTTGCTAGTCTCGCTCTTATTAGTTCGTTAGTTCAATTTGTTGTGTCTGTGTGTGAGAGAGAGAAGAGTTTTCTATCTTAGTTTAAGCGGCATTTAACAAGTGTTTGATGTTATGATAGGCGGTCCAAAGTTGAGGAAATGGTATGGGGCACCTGAACTTCTGCCCAAAGATGGAAACGAACAGGAGGAAGACGAGGCTCCAGGTCTCAAACTCAGAAAATTGCATCATATAATTCTTGCATTTGTTAAATTTTCCATAAATCACCACAATAATCATTTGCTTACTTGCAAACAGAAGAAGAGGAAGTTAGAGACGCAGTATTAGTAACTGATGGTGATAATGAGATCAGTCAGGTGATGCTACATATGTGTTCAGAATTTATTCTCTTAGTTGCGTTGATTTAGAAAAAGGGATTTCAAATTTGATGGTCGTTCATGTAACAGATGATTATACTTTCGCTCATAGTCAAAAGGGTCCGAGTAAAAGCACTTGTGAAGGATAAACGAGCTGCCATGGAGGCTTTTGGCACTTATGTTGAGGTTGATGCGCCTTTTTAACCTTTAAGACTGTTACTGCTTTGATGGATTTTGAGTTAAAAGGATTTTAAAAATTTGATAGTAAATCCATTGAGATTGTTTGAATAGTTTCATGTATAATGGGAGTTGAAATCCTTCTAATATGAAATCATTTGAAATATTTCCTCATACAATCTCAAAGATTGCAAATGATTCGGTTTCTTGTGTTTTCTTGTTTTAGTTCTCTTTTTAAAAATCCTGATATAGCTAGCATTAAATTTGCAGTCATTGGTTGGTGATACCAAGGACCCGACGTTCTTGAAGAAGGCTTTAAGAAGTGTTCGTGCAGTTATCTGTCCGGTTGTATGTCTGCCTCTCTCTCTCCATGTGTGTGTGTGTTTCATCTCTTTTACACTATTCTTTGATTGAAATGTTTACTCTGCATAATCATAGGAAGGATTTTTAGGTAATATTGAGAACTGGAAAGGAATACAGCACGTGATCCTGTTATCTCAGGTATCTTCAATAATCGATATATATTTGGTGCGCGCAACCTCAGTAATGCATGTGTGATATTGTAAGTGTGTGAAGTTTTCAGTTATCTGTATATAGGGATTCTAGTGGTATTCAAGCAGTGATGAATAGTAATGCAAGAAAACTAGCAGAGAAAGATGAGAATATGGTGAAAGCCTCTGGATTACCCTATACCATAATCAGAACTGGAATACTAAAGAATATTCCTGGGGGCCAGCAAGGTTTCTGCTTTGAAGAGGTATTTTGTAACATTAGGATTTAGGAAGGGCCAATTACATTATTTTTAGGTGCGTGAGATGAGTTGAGCTGGATTAACTTGAACTTGAGTTTTTGGAGATCAAATATTTCAATAAAGTTATTCATAATAGTGAAGAAATCAACAATATTATTGTTTTTATATAGAATACCTTAATATGTATTGATACCTTTTCTATATATTAGTTTTTCAATTAACAAAATTGTGTTCATGTGAAATAATACTTATATTATTTTACTAATCATATTAACAACTAGAGGCTAGGGCGAACCACATCTACTAACTTGAATTTTTCTCTAATTACAATTTAGTCCCTCTAATTTTCAAAACTTACAGAAAACTCCCTGACATTTCACTTTATTTCAAAAATGCCCTGAAACAATACAACATGAAGCCACAACATCCAAATAATCCAGCCTATTTCAGGACTTCTTTTTTTAAATGTCAGGGAGTTTTTTGTAATTTCTGGAAACATAGACTTTTAACTAGCTCAAATCTCAGAGGTAGTAGATGTAATCTTCCCTAATAATTATATGTATCAAATTAGGTTAATATCATACTTTAATGTAACTTATAATAATATGGTATTTATGATGAGATAATTTTAATATTTTCTAAAATAAATAAAAATACTTGAAAGTAATCTTTATACACTATAAATATGCTTCAGCCAAAAAAGTTTCAAAGCTCGGCTCGGTTTGACTAACTTTATACTGCAGTATAGGAAGATTCTGCTGTAAATTTCATCAATCAACGTTCAGAAGTTTCTTTGCATATTCAGAATGATTACTCAAGTTGATGAGATAGTATCAATCACAGGGTAGTGCTGCAAAAGGAAGTCTTAGCAAGGAGGATGCTGCTTTTATTTGTGTTGAAGCACTAGATAATGTCCCTCAAGAAGGATTAATATTTGAGGTTTGGAGGTTTAACTTTACTGCTTACTTATTATTTTGTGTCACATCTATTTAATTATTGTGGTTGTTGAAATCAAAGTTCTTTTGCTGATACAACAAGGTTGTTAATGGTGGGGAGAAGGTTTCTGATTGGAAAGAGTGTTTTGCCACACTGATGGAGAGATCAACGGTCTAGATTCAACCACAATGAAGTAAAAGTAAGGTATCTTTATATGTTCAATTCTTTAGAATATATTGTTTTATTGTTATCTATCTGGTTTGATGTAAGAAAATAACAAGTTTGTGGAAGAAAATGCTATTTAAATTAAGCGTGTGAACTCATCGAGCCTGCTCACGATCTTGACAAGCCGGCTTGACGAGTTACGAGCTCAAATTTGAAGTATTCGAGGTCGAATCTGACTCGGATTTAGAATCAATCTCGAGCCAAATTATTATTGTTGTGAATCTGCGAATTTTCTTTTAATATTTATTTATATATAGTTACAGGAAATATATTAATTCCCTAACTTAAAACATAGTAAAATAATTGAAGTATATGGAATTCCAATGATTTATTCATAATTTGAGTAAATGATCGAGTATAGCTAAAACCTGTACGAAAAGCAAGTTTACATTCATATTTGACTTTTTTTTTTTTAATCTATTGAGAATTAGTTTTTTTGTTCAAGATTCTTTTCTGAATGAATGACCGTCTCTACCAAACTGTTAGCAAGAAACATGACCACTATCAATTGGTACAAAATACTGGTCAAATTTCTTATTATTGTTTTTGCATCAGAATCTAGTATTTATATCTGGTAACATCACAGGTTGCTTTCATCATTCTAGTTCCTAAATATTTGCTGTAAGGATATATATTAAATCTATTACAAGATTTTTCCACTTTGACTATAATAGTATTCTCTTACGTAGATTTACGTAGCAAAAACGTAGCAAAATCTGCTGAGAGAAACTTAAAATTGGATCTAAATTAATGTTTAGAAGAATATTCATTGGTTATACTTGAATTTTAACTTATAAACCAACTTATTTTTTTTATGACTTTCTCATGTGGGACAACTTGCCCACCTTGGGGAACCACAGGTGTATATAAAAATATCCCGATGATCTGAAATGTTCAATGTCATTGCAATTGAAGATTATAGGACAAATCAAATACCTTAAACCTCATGAAGCAAGTTGTAAAATAAGCTACCAAAATGTACGCACAATTTATGCAAGAAAATTACTTCACAATAACTAAAACAACAACCTTACATATGATCAATTGCTAGACCTAGCTCTCTTCTGCCCACCTCTTCCATCTGACTTAACTGTCCCACCTGATTCCCCTTCAGAAGAAGCCTCCATTGATTTTGTGAAATTGTTGGAAAGATCACTGTAGAGGTCAACAACCCTTCTAATGTTGTTGTTTAGCTCTCTAATCAATCCCACGTTTCGCGATAAATTGTCCGGGATTTTTGACTCGTGATTCTGATTAATCTCATTGATTAGCAGCCTGTTCTGGTCAAGAATGTTTTGTACCTGCACAAAGTTTTTCTGAAATGTGTGAACAACCTTGCCGTCGATATGAGCACCATTAGCAATGCCTGAAAATATGTCGTCCTCCATTGCCCGTGGAAGCTGATTAAAACTACTGCAGAAAATAAAATTCAAAGTTAGTATTAGATAATAGGGATAACTACACTCACATACCTTAAGGTTTGGTCTAATTACAAAAATATATCCCGAAGTTTGAGAAATTATAGAAAGATACTCTGTCGAAGTAATTGGACTGATTTTTTGGAGGACATCCACTCTATAAAGCCCGATTTCATTTTTATTTAATAACAGAAAGAAATTTACTTTTCAGTAAGAGTTTTCTAACGACAATAAAGTTTGGTATATGCTTCTGTAAGTTTTCAAATTTCAGGATATGTTTGCGTAATTAGGTCAAACCTCATAGTATGTGGGTGAATTATCCAAACAATTTGAATAAAGAAAGTTGAAAAGCTAAAGTTGTAAAAAGTTGGGTTTCGAATTGTTTGGAAAAGTTAAAAAGTACAAAGATACTTGTAAATAATACACTAAATGCACCTAGAAGCTGAAAAAGCTACCCCATGGTACTTCTATCGAGTTTATTCATGCTTTTCTGAAGTTTTTTTCTGTAGAGTTTGCAAACACGTCTCATTTGAAACCAAAAGAAAGAGTTTTCTTTATTGCTTTCTGCACAGAACTTCAAGTACCAAACCTTGACTTCGAACTTTCGACACCTCTTCAAAGTTCAAACAAATCAATCCGAGGACTCCTCACATAGAGGACAAGAAGTCAATGTGAAAGTGTAGATTCGGACATTACATATGAACCAGATGCAAATTTTCCAGTTTTCGAAAGCATATAGAATAACGAAAATAATATTACTGGCATAAATAGAAAAGCTGAAACTGAAAGCAATCTTGTTTTAGAAAAAACAGAAGAAAAAGCTGATTTCCTTTTTGAACAGATGAAGCACCTTCACGTTTTCCAGAACCTAATCAAATCTGGATGAGTTCTATTCTATGCCAAATATTCTAATAAGAAAAGGCTCAAATTTCAAAACTAGGATTAAAGAAACATGAATTCCCAAAGAATTATAGCAAACTACAGAGAAATTCCAACAGAAAAGCAGGAGAGTTCAGAATTAATCCCACTGGCATAAAAGAAGAATGAAGATGAGCACATCAGAAAACAGAGCATACAAAAGAAAAATAGGCAATGAAATATCCAAGCATTTTCCATGGTTTTTTACCTTGAAATTCAGAACCATTATTTTTCTTCTCTTCTCTTCTCTTCTCTTCCTTGATGTGTGAAACAAGTCTCTCCACACTAGAGCGAGAGAGAGAGAGAGAGATTTCTGCGGGATTTTTGAGTTTCTCAATCTAGGATTTTGTGAGACAGATGGGATGGATAGATACTCTCTCTCTCTCTCCTCGTTTACTTCACCTGCGGGATTCGCCCTTCATTCATTGCTTGCCTTTTCTCTAGACTAGGACGAGGATGTAAAAGTTTTTTCGTTTGTCATTCTCTTACTACGTGTTAACTCCGACTTTGCCCTTCATATGCCCCCAACACAAGCCTACTTTTTACAAATATATTTATCATAATATTTGGATAAATATTAATTTTGGAATTATAACTTTTTTCTATTTCCAATTTTGATATTATATTATTTTTGTTAATTTTGATACTATAACTTATAATTTATATTACTTGATTGAATCAGGCTTTCGCATTTGAAATTATTAATAATGTGTTCGCTAATATCTAAAGTCAAAAGTTAATCGACACGTGAGATCCATCGATACTAAATAGTAACCCAGGTTTTAATATATTAAAATTAATATGGATTATAATTATGGTTGGGGGGAAAATAAATAAATTATTTATTTTAAAAATAATTTGAGAAAGTGTAGTGTTTGAAGAATTAAACATCCACATTTCCGTTTGTCTAAATATTTTTGGCCCATGAAAATTGTTACATTTCCTCCAATTTCTACAACCCTAAATTACATCCCCAATTTAAAATAATAAAATAAATATATTCAGGAAACGATTTAGCATAGACTCATGTTGGTGGAAGACAACGATTTAGGTCGAAAAGTATAAAATTGGAGCGGAGGAGTATACTGCAGTAAACAAAGCAAATAAATAACATAATTCTGCAACTTCTTCCTGATCGAACTATGGCTTCGGAAACTCGGAAAGGTGAGCTACAGATACTGAGTACTTCAATTTTGTTCCATTATAATCGTCTCGTGCGATTTATTTAAGTTAACTATCAGATTATATAGCAGTTATTCATAATCGATGATTTATGATTTGTTAAACTGAATAGCGAATTTTTAATGTTGAGTTGGATGCAGTGGTAGTTCATCTAAGAGCCACCGGCGACGCGCCGATTCTCAAGCAAGCCAAATTCAAGGTTTTGATTTTTCGAAATTTTAAATTGTTTTGTTCGAAGACTCCAGTTATAGTTTTTCCCCCTTTCTTAAAAGAATTTACAGTTTTTAGTCTTGTTAGATTTTGAATTTAGTTGTTTGGCTGGTGTTGAGGTGCAAAACCAATTTATGGCAATTTTAAAGCTATAATAATGTCCTATTTTTTCCCGTTCTTTGTGGATACTGCATAGAAATTGAGGATGGTTTTGGGAATGGATTAAACCCTATATTCAATGCTCTCCCATAATCGGATAATATGTTGATTGATTGCTCAGCAGACCTGTTAAAACACATATTATTAACTCAAATAGTTATAACCTATAATCTATAATAAGGATTAAATGAACTGTGCTGAAGAATCTGAGGCTATGGGTAAGGGATTTATTAGTTATTACTTTTTTCGTTCCTGGTTAATTTCACCAACATTAATTCTCTGTGGCTGTATGTGTATGAGCAAGTTTGTAGTCCTTTCCCCAAGGAAATACATTTGTTGTGTCGATACTAAATTTGAATATAGTTATCAGTGTATGATGTTTCTCTGATGTGCAGATTGCTGGGACTGACAAGTTTGTGAAAGTGATAGATTTTCTTCGCCGTCAACTTCACAGGGAGACATTAGTAGGTTCCATTATGCTTTTAAATCTGGCTTGTGGTTATGATATTTTTATTTGTTTCCTATTCTCACTAATGTCCTCTTCTTCTCTCAGTTTGTGTATGTAAACAGTGCGTTCTCGCCTAATCCTGATGAGTTGGTGATAGACTTGTACAATGTAAGTGGTCATCTTCATGATTTATTCTTCATTTTGGGAGGATCAGGTGTTTTCTTTGATATTTGATAATTCTTGTTTTTGTGCTATGGATTTGAATATGGAATAATTAAGTAAAAGCCCTGAGGTTTGTGCCGTTCACGAAAATAACCCTGAAACCTTGAAAATTACAAAAACCAGCCTGAGTCAACGATTTTCCTTTAGTTTGAGGTTGTTTTTCATTATGATTTGCCAAACTTCAGGGTGTTTTTCGTAATTTTCAAGGTTTCAGGGTGATTTTCATGAACGGCGCAAACCGCATGGGGTTATTTGTAATTGACCCTTTGGATATCAACCATGTGATTTGCATGAGTATACTTTATTTTCTGATTTTGTGAGACCATGTTGAAAAACCCATTTTCTTGCCGTATTATCGTATACTTAAAAGCAACTTGCCTTAGCTGATATAACTGTTTGATGTTTTGTGTTAGTTCATTGTTAATTGATCCATTTTCTGGAGACTGTGGTGTTTGTGAAGCCCAATGGTCTAAAGATAGAGTTGATCTGTTGATCGTTGAGCATATCTGTTTAATAAAAGTTAAATCTTGCAGAACTTTGGCATTGATGGAAAATTGGTGGTCAATTATGCATGCTCCATGGCGTGGGGATAATTACTATCAAAGTGTTGGTTAGATATACTCGTGAAAGTCTATATAAGGTATAATATCCACACCACCCTTTGATTGTCTTCATCATTTTCTTTCACACAATACAAATTTCATCGTTCTTTTTCTCAACTTTCCTAGTGTTGGTAGTTTGATCCTTGGTGGCTTATAGTAAATCTCCATCATCATACAGCTCGAAGAATACAATTTATGCTGTTTTAATCCGATTTGATGTTTTGCCAGAAATTTTGATGAAAATGTTGTGGAATTAGAATTGGAAGACTTGCAACTCGTCTTATACAACTTGATCAATTATTGTTTTATACTTTTCTGTCTAAACTGCTTATAGAATTATGCTTTTTACCAGCTTTGACTTAGATTACAGAAGGGACATATAGTTTACTTCATCTATTTATGAATTTACATTAAGTCTTAAACTCTTGCAGCATTAGTATTTCAGCGGTCTCTCTCATGTTGAAAATCAGGTAATGCTATAGATGGGCAGTTTGGACGTTGGAGTGCTGTTCGTTGAAGTTGGTCGTGGTTAAGAAAACTTGTTGATAGTTCTTTTTGGTCCCCAAACATGAAAAGTTGCAGATTAAAACGTGTGCTATGAAAGAGATGTGGAAATACAAAGCATTTGTGGACGTAATTCTTGGAATCGGATTAACATCTTTGACAACTTTTATGATATGAATCAATATTAGAGCCTTGCATTTGAATATTCCTTTTGTTTTTGTCCTGCTTTCATATCTGAAAACTTAATTTTCCTTGGGAGGTGTTTGCAAACTCTACTGCTCTAAAAAAGTTTGAGTAGGAGTTAAAGTTGTAAAAAATTGAAATGGTAAAGAAGTTTGGGGAGTGTTAGGAGAAAGTATTGAAAAAGTGAAAAAAATAATCAATTTTGTATTTATACACACAAAAATAAAAAATAAAAACTTCAAAGCATTTTTACTATTCTCAAGAATTTTCATTTACTACGAAAATTATCCTAGAGGTTGAAACCAAAAGTATGCCCTTTGGTGCTTCAACACTTCAATTTTCTAACATTTTTTGTTTAAATTTAACATAAGTTAGGAGTGTCTAGAAAATCAAAGTGCTTAAAAAAAAGCAAAAAACAGCTAACATAGTTTAACTTTGCCTAATTTAGCTTAAATTCATTATGATTTAAACCTAGACTAGATCCGTGACTTTAGGTTCATGATTACAATATTAATCCCCTTATGCACACAATAATTTCCTTCATTACAAGAACAGAAGAACTTGACTTTATGGGTCAAGAATTGCCTTCATATCCTCCAAATTCAACTTAAATGTAAGCATTTTGTTTTATATTACATCATCGTATTCACAGTAACTTGCAAACCAATTAAACCATACAACATTGTCAACACCAAAAATCAACCACCACTAAATTTCAACGAACTTGGTGACCCACTGCATAGTTGAAGGATTCTCATTGGAGAAATCAAAGAAATCATCAATGACGCCATCATCATCGTCATCTCTCATACTAGTACTTGGTGCGCTAGTATTATTCTCATATGCAGTTTTGGCATCATTCTTTGATCCCATCGAAGTACCTGCAACTAATATCCTTTTGTCCAATTTCTTCTTGCTCAAATGATAGTTCCAATAATTCTTTATCTCATTGTCTGTTCGACCCGGCAATCTTGCCGCAATCAATGACCACCTACAACGGTAAGAACATTACTCGAATTTGAGTATTTGTCATGCAAATGTGGAGCGTTTTATGCTTTAATGATATGACCTTACTGAATCACTCGAGCTTATTAAATAAAGTTTTATATTTTAGTGATCTGATCTGATTGAATCACCAGAGCTTAAGAAATGCAAATGTTAATAGAGTTTTATCTTTTAGAAATCCGACCTAGCTCAATCACTCATTTATAAAATGCCAATGTCAAAAGAGTTTTGTGCTTTAATAATTTGACCTGAACTTATGAATGCAAATGTTAAGAGAGTTTTATACTTAATGATGCGACCTGACTGAATCATTCCAGTAAAAAAAAGTGTAGTTTAGCAAGTAATAAACTCTTTTCAGAAAAAAAAAAAATATACTCTTAACTTTTACTATCGGTTATGTTTTCTGAAATCTAAAAAGAGGCACCCAAAATACTGGATTTTCCTTAATTTAAGCATAATAAATTAATAATAGCAATTTAAATCCCACGTCGATCATAATCGTATTTATGATTCCGAGTTCTTTTTTTGCTTTTTTGCATTGTTCGAGGAGATATGATCAAAACCTTAAACTAAAAGTACCTGTTTCCTAGGAGCCAGTAAAAAAAAGTGTAGTTTAGCAAGTAATAAACTCTTTTCAGAAAAAAAAAAATATACTCTTAACTTTTACTATCGGTTATGTTTTCTGAAATCTAAAAAGAGGCACCCAAAATACTGGATTTTCCTTAATTTAAGCATAATAAATTAATAATAGCAATTTAAATCCCACGTCGATCATAATCGTATTTATGATTCCGAGTTCTTTTTTTGCTTTTTTGCATTGTTCGAGGAGATATGATCAAAACCTTAAACTAAAAGTACCTGTTTCCTAGGAGTTTGTGGAGCCTGATGATCAAATCCTCCTCTTGGTCAGATATGTTGCCTCTCTTGATGTTTGGCCTCAGATAATTCATCCATCTCAGCCTACAACTCTTTGCGCAACGATTCAGTCCTGTTAATTTTATAAAAAAAAGAAAAAAAATCGTAAAAATTATTAAAGATTTTTTGATGCTATGATTATTTTTAAGTACAGTAATCTCTCTCTCTTCAGCAGACCTGCTTTAGCAGCAACGGTGGTCCATTGCTTAGCGCCGTGGAGGTCGATGGCTTCGGCAAGTTTCCGGTCCTCCTCCGTCGTCCACGGCCCCCTGTTCAGCTCCTTCTTCGGTGGCCGCCGCCGCTTCTCTTTGGTTGAGGTGCCAGCCATGGATTTACTACTGTTTTGGACTTTTTTGTTTAGAAAGAATGGGCTGATTTGTGCTTCAATGGCACTCTATTTATTGATAAGAAGAAAATCAGCTGGAAATCCTATTTATCCACTGAATTATGTGTCCACATGCTTCTATAAATTTGAGTTTTTTAATTTCGCAAAAAATATGACAGCATATATGTGGGTTTATTTTCGACCTTATATATTTATAAGAAAATTAAACATTTTGTTCCTAACAACGATAAAAGAAAATATTTTTATTTATTGTAAATATTCAACATATTTTAGAAATATAATTATGTTTGGATCATGACGATCGAAGATTGAGCAAATGCAGTGAAAACAAAAATAATTTAGCCACTGAAAAGGCTGCTAAGACAAAAAGTCTTCAATAATCGTTTGGTGATATTGCACCTAAGCTTTAGGATAACAATATAAAATTAAGATAATATTATTTTTTTAAAATGAAACATCCACGACCGACTACACTAATTAATCTTCTAAATTAGAAATTTAAACATCTAATATTTAATTAAGAATGGACGAATCAATTATCTTACTCAACTACACCCTAATCACTAACCCATAATCATTTCTTTCTAGGCATGTTTTTGGTAATAAATAGTAATTTAATTTGTTTTAGTTATTTTTATACTTTTTTTTTTTGTATATAAATTTTAAAAAAACTAATAATTTCACCCCCTAAGTGATAGAAAAAGAAAATTGTAATTTTATCTCAAAATCCATCATTGACCGTAAAACAATATACTATTATTTTGTTGTTCTTTTGAAACAATGACAACCATTGAATTGAAGGATTTTAATTTTTACATTAATAAACGACTATAATTTTTCTGATAATTAATTAACTAAATTACTAAGTGAACTTAAAATTTATCACAATAATAAAGCAAGAAATAATTATTAATTTATTATAGATCCATGATTTAGATACAACAGTCCGAATATATGAGACAAAAATGTGGCGGCTGTTACCTAACCTGTCCACCTATTACAGTATTACATATTTTATTTTACCGGGTATTATTATTATTAATAATTTATTATTGACTTTTGCTGGTGATAATATTTAATTTAATTTTACACTATTCCTTGCTTTTTATAGAGTGGTTCAAAAGTCATATGTTTTGATTTTTGAATACAAATAAGTTATTCAATAATCGACTATACCTTTAAATGGGCCGAATTTCAAATTAATGGTGGCCTAGAAATAAAGCCCAATTAGACTATTTCTTCTTTGGGCTTTAAGAAGGACGAAGAAACTTCTGGACTGAACTTTCATTTTTTTTTTAAGAAAAAAGTAATATCATAGATTAAAAATCACGGTTTACATAATTCATTATAAAATTGGGTATATCCCCCAAACCGATACAGACAAAAGCCATATTTCTAACTAATTCGTGTGCCACACAATTAGCCTCAGTCTAATATGACTAAAATTACAACTACTAAAATGGACTTTCGCAATGCATGTTACTTTTTCAATTAAATCTAGGCTCTAGATCTTAATTAAATAATTACAACACTAATTTTAGAGTCCAAAAAGATAATAGTGATTCACATGATTTGTACTGATTCACCTGTTTCTCAATTTCAATTTTTTATGTTTGTTTGTGTTTTCACAAAGGATAGAGAATCTTGGATCTACGAGGAACTAAGTCTATATTTTTCTTAAAATAGAGGCAAAAGTTCAGTTTTATATTTAATAAACTTACAATATTGTGCAACAAAATATATTGGATTAATAGGTCGCAATCTACAATGTCAACGTAGTACGAGCATGAAAAAGTCCATTTACACCAACTACTTATTCTAAAGTAAATATTACATGAAATCTTTTTTTATTTATTTTTTAATTCATGTTGTTCACTTACCACATATTCATATTGTTTAAAATATAAAAACCAGACACTAAATTAAAATTAAATTCCAATATCGCTACTTTTGTTTTTTGTCCTAATTAAGTAATTATTATCACTACTAACAAGTGCGGGTGCAACTAATAAGAAGCAGATTTGTACTTGTTAGAAAGAGCAAGTTTAACTTTCTGTACTAACTTGACCAAATTTATATTGTCTTATTTGGAAAAATAAATATTTCACTTGTGTGAAAAAATTTCCAAAAAAAATTAATGGGTAATTAATTTACAGCTATTTTTCTACTATATAATAATACTATTATTTTTCCGATAATTGGCAAAAATACGAATCAGCTGCCCAAAAAGCCAAAATTAGATTAACCGTTAAATCCCGCCTTCTCTCTCTTTCCATTCTCGTCTCCGCTGTCCCCCATTTCTCTCTCTCTTTCTTCTGTCTTTCTCTCTCCATCGCTGAGAATTGGGGGATCACAGAAGAAAATCAAACAAAAGAAAAGAATTTCTTTCGAAAATATAGGGGAAAAAATTATCCACATCCCGAAATTCATGATTGTAATTTTTTGTTACTTGAATGTTGTTCGCCAACATTGTTGACTTAGGTTCGGGAATCCAATGTAATGCCCTAACCCTAGTTCTTCCTACTGTAGAACCTCTTGCCTCGAATTTTTGTGGAAGAATTCAACATTGGGATCGAATCGCTGTTTCCCCCTTTGGTTGATTCTTCAATAACACAAGAAATTACCGAGGTCCGATTCGATTCTATCCCAATTTTTTAAAACCCCGATTCGTTGATTTCCCCCTGTCTCCCCTATTGGAGATTTGTCTTTTTTTTTTTTTTTTTTTTGTGTTTGCTTTTTGTTGATAGAGGGATTTGAAGTCAATCCAGATGCAAGGAGAGCGTGAAATAGCTTTCTTTGCTTGAATAAACAATTTCACTGGCCGGCGTTGATTTGATGGATTCGCCATTGTTGACTCTGGTCATTGCTTTGTTATTCGTTTGCTTATCTCCCATTGTCGTGTCTCAAGATAATGTAAATCCACAACAGCCGGTTTCTTCACCGCCACCTCCAGAAATTCCACCTCCACCGCCGGAATTCTCGCCCCCACCACCACCTGAATTATCGCCGCCGCTTCCACCACCAAAATTCTCACCCCCTCCGCCAGATTTTTCGCCTCCTCCTCGACCTCCATCACCGCCACCACATTCTCCTCCTCCTTCTCCACCCCATCACTCCCATCCACCACCACCTCCAAGGAGAGGCCTCCGGCCACCATCTTCAGATGATGATGATGTTAATAAGACCAACAGCCAACACAATGATTTGCATAAAAACTCGGGCCACACATCCAAGAAAAACCAGCTGAACACCGGGAAGAAAATCGGGTTGATGTTCATCGGAGTTGCTGTAATCTTGCAAGTGTGTGTAGCATCATTCTTGTTGATCAGGAGAAGGCAGCTTTTGAAGGCTGCAGATGGTTACTAAAAGAAACAAAAAAAGAAAGTCTTATACTTGTGATTCTGTTTAAATATATTTTATTTTTCCATGGTGGAGCATACTTAACTGGCTGAATTGATACTGAGGGTGAGGCGTCAGATAGGAAATGACGAATCGAATGGAATATTGGTGTCTGCATCTGGATTGCATCTCTTGTATATTGGTAAATCTTTATGTTGATTACTTATTGGTTCATTCAATTTTGTGTTTGCTCTGTTTTTTCAGCCTTTTCTTTGACATTGTATGGTGTAGATTGGCTTAATCTTACTTTACGACTAACATCCACGAGTCTGTTGATATTTTGTAAGAAAATCTGTTTTCTGTTGTTTAAATTCATGATTGTCCTGTTATATCTTCCTCTCTTGTATGATCAAATATCAGATATGATTAGCTATCATTGGGATCAAGATCTTGAAGACAATCTTAGTTAAAAATGTCTAACTGGTTACTTATTAAGAATTAGGTTAGATTAGAAATTTCAGGTTGATTCAAATAGCATCCTTAAACTTGTTAATGGTAGATCTGGATTTCTGACATAATCATTAGGAACTAACATACATGTATTTGTATCTTAAGGACCTCATGATTATCTTCTCTTCATTTGAAAGCACTCTGAAATACTCTGTAATTCTTAATTTTAATTCTATTTTACTAACATCATTGTTGAATTAGCTGTTATTTCCTGTTTGTTAACACGCTAACTCATGGGAATCATTCTTGTAGGTGATAAAAGAGGAATGACTTGTAGATGAAACATTATCTCTTTATATCCAAACTTTAAGGGACTGAATTGGATTCTAACCGAGACCGCTGGCAAATTTATAGCTCAATCTTTGAAGGAGACAATGTAATTCGTGATACGAGTTTGAAATTGACGTTGTTGAATCCTTCTATGATATATATATGTCTATAATTTTATAAGATTATTGATGTGCTATTATTGGATTAGTTTGTACAGTCTGCCATTACTTGGAAAAGCTCTATGTTTTATGAGCAGATTCATATAAAATATATTGTTGTTGTTGTTGATGATGATGATGAAAAGAGATTGAAGAATATATGGTATTTGGATGACAAGATATTTGTGCTGTACATATCTTTTATGCCTAATTTATTTGGTACTATGAAATGATTTATTCTTTTGATGATAACTTCAGCATAAAGTTCAATAAAGCATTTCTGGCATACTTATTGTTAACTAAGAATATTGTTTAAGTTCTTTGGTAAAGTATACAACTAAAATTAGTTGTCATTTTGATTAAAATACTAAATAGTTGTGGAGATCATCGCTGAGCAAATGTATTTTCGATTTGTAATAATTGCACTCTGCCCTAAGCTTTGACGTAATTTGTACATTTTTGCCCTACTTTTATTTGTTTGTACTAACCACCCCAACCGGTGTAGTTTCAAGAATAGCCCATTTTAGAAGTTAGAGTTCCTACATCTACAATGGGACTAAACCAAAGAACATTCTCATCTTCTTCCTCATAAACCTCAACCAAAAGGAAATTACTTGAGGGCCACAAAATCTTCCTAAGTGTTTACAATTGAAGTAATTGATAGACAACAAAACAAATTATACTGTATTATATTTATAT
The DNA here is from genome assembly GCA_958496215.1 of Verbena officinalis. Classification (NCBI taxonomy): domain Eukaryota; kingdom Viridiplantae; phylum Streptophyta; class Magnoliopsida; order Lamiales; family Verbenaceae; genus Verbena; species Verbena officinalis. The sequence continues at coordinate 10,111,674 of OY292385.1, forward strand.
TTTGATTATTATTCTTCTTATCTTCCCTTTGTAGCTGTCAACTCCTGTCTTGTTCTGTTCTTCCTTTCTCCTTCCCATGTGCTGTTAGGACCACCTCTTTGCTTCATCCTGGGAAATCTTGGATCAGCAAACTAATCACAAAAACTGAGATTTGCTTTATTCAAGAATACACCATGTTTTTTGCAGTTATTGTAAGATGTGTAATTTTTAATATTATGATAATGGTGATTAGACAAGATAAACTGTTATTAACTATTATATTTATTGGGATAATTACACTTGCATATCCTGAGGTTTAACCTAATTATGCAAACATAGAGGGACTAATTTATAATTACACAAGATGTAGGGATAGATATAGTAAATGTAAATTCCCCTATTTCAGATGAATCATTTGTCTACAAAACTTATATAGTATTTTAGTAACATGTGAAAATTAGTTTGAATATATGGTGTTTTCCAAGGAAAGTTGAAAATTTGGTCTGACTTTCACCATATTTAAAAGCAAGTAAAAATGATGACTTTCAACAAAGCTATTGTGGTAATAATTCATATGGTATGTTGGTAAAGATAATTAATAGGGTACAAATTATCTGAATTTTCAATTTGAATACTGTTCTCAAAATTAATATGAATCAACATAATCATATAAAAAATGCAATAAATACAGGCAAAGAAATAAGAAAGCATTTAAGAACTTCCTATGTCATGTAATAATACATGTGGACTCGACCTGGTCAATAAAAAGACATGATCATGTACAAATTGAAATTACCTATATTAATTTATTCATAAATTGCTCATGATCACTTTAAAAATTAATTTTTAAAAAAGAAACTAACCTATAACAAGCCCATTAATTAGAAAAATAAAATCATAACCATAATAATATGGTAACAAAATTACTCTATAAATAATACAACCCGGCGTAACAATTTCTATAGTTATTATATAATTTCATTTTCATTCTCATTTTATACCAAGTAAAATCTATTGTTTAAAAGAAAAATCATGTGGGTATTAGGTAATCCTCCTGCAATGGCTTCATACCATGAAGTGATGATGCATGAAATTCATGTTTTGCTAGTTGATCATGACTCAGAAGGACTGGTTAACACAGCCAGACTATTGGAAATGTGTCAATATAGAGGTAAACAATTAATTTGAATATTTCATAATTTTGTTAAATGAAGGGATTTTTTTTAATTTAAAAAAAATTGATTAACTGGCATTTTTGCATGATTATTATGTGTATTAACTTCTTAAGATTGATTTTGTGAATTGTTATGATCTTGTTTTGTTAATTACGTACAGTAACTTTTGTTGAACTTGCTTCTGCTGCTATCTCAATGCTCTTAAGCGGAAAGGCGAAATTCGATGTTGTGATGGCAAACATCAACTCGCCTGATCTCCATGGATTCAAGCTTCTACAGCAGGCAGTCACCATGGGCTTACCCGTACTTTGTAAGCTAATTAAACTTGATTTTTTCCCATTAATATTACTCAATTTAATTAAGGGATAATTACACTTACACCCCCTCGACTTAGGGTAAATACAACAAGACCCCTTGTACTATATATTGGAAATTACAGATAGATCCTATTACCCTAACGGAAACCTAAAAAATTTAACGAAAAGTAGTAAAATGACTAAATTACCCATAAATCATAATATATTTGTTATAGTGTTTGATATACATGAAATGAGCAAAGTGATTAAGTAACTGTTCAGTTAATAAAACATTAGCATCTACTTGAAAACAAGAAAATGACTAACGACGGGACCTAAGTGTTAAACAAAGTCATTATCTAGGGGTGTCTCTGTAATTTCTAACAGTTGAGGAGGTCTTGCTTTATTTTCTCTTAAGTTGAGGGGGTGTAAATATAATTATCCCTTAAATTAATTAACAAAACGTTTATATATATATATATATATACAGTGATGTCGGATGATGATAATACATTGATGGCGATGAGAGCTTTAGAAAATGGCGCGTTTCTTTATATAAAAAAGCCTGCAACAATGGAGATGTTGAGATGCCTCTGGCAACATGTAGTTAGAGAGAGAACACGAACCATAAGAGAAAGGGACTTATTAATGGCTGCAGCCAATCATGGTGCACAAGCTGTCAAGTTTAGATCATCAGAAAACCCAGTACCTGCTAATAATAACTTAACAACGATGATGATGATGAAGAAGAACTACTACAACTACAAGCCGGGCAAATCCAAGATGATGAGCAATAGATCAGGAAAACATGGTTTTTTGGATGATGATGATCAAGATCAATTTCACACAGACGACAACGACCATACAATACTCAGATCAAGTACTAATTTTAAGAGAAAAATGTGCACCGAGTGGACTCAGGACCTTCATGCAAAATTTATGGATGCAGTTGAACAACTTGGTGAAGGAAGTATGTTTCTTTTTTTCTTTTTTTCAGTCTTTCAATTCATTTTAATACATCTAATCTAATGCATACGAAAGTATTTGATATTACAAGTAGGCCCCTCTTAGTCAAAATATTACGATACAGACAAAATCATAGTATAGACAGGTTTCATCAATTTTTAGTACCCTAGCGCCTTGGTTAACTATAGCATTTTTCTTTTTATATTGTGGGTTCTTTTTGTAATACTTATCTATTGAATTTGATGTTATTTGTTATATAGTAAACTTAAATGGTGTTAAAAAAATTGAAAATTAGTTGGGGCATGACGATCTGCCCACAATTTTTTGGCCTAAGCTATTCAGTTATTTTTGTAAGGAGATCCTAGCGGTGTGGGCTTTTATGTAATTGTCAAACTTATTTAGGGGTGTACTTGTAATCTTTACTAATTTGATTTGAAAATAGGGTGTTTCCCCAAAGAAATCCTTGAGTTAATGAACGTACCCGGTCTCACAAGAATGCAAGTGGCCAGTCATCTTCAGGTTAATATTCTTGAAATTTTAATTCATTTTTTTCCATATAAATAAATAAACTATATCTATTTCCTGATCGATTTTAATTTGTTCTTAATTCTTATAGAAATGTCGCAACGACAATTGGCGATCTCCCGACGAGAGAAAGTCCAATCAAACTACTCAACCCACATCTACGGACACAAATGGATCCCAACACAGGACAAGAAGATTCGGGTCAAAGCCCCAATTGGGTAAATCCATTTCGGGTCGGGTTCAAGATCAGACTACTCAAGGCTCCGAAATCAATTCAGAAGTGAATTATCCTAGGCATTCTTCTGAAGATCAGTTCTTCAATTTACCAGAAATGGATTGCCTGATTCAGAATTTACCCGGTGTGCAACAAAGAACCGGGTTAGAGAATCCAAATCCGGTTCAAGGAGCTACATATAATTTTAACCCTGCCGCTAATTACCATGAACAGGTAAAATAAATTTAGAGATAATTACACTCATATATCCTTAGATTTGACCTAACTAAATATACTTGAGGTTTGAGAAATTACAAAAACATACCCTATTAAAGAATTTTCATTACATTTGCTGGGTGGTTCGACAGATTTCAAGGACATGCATTAGATAAATTCTGATTTATTTTTACTTTTTAACATAAAATCAACAACATAACGTAAAAGTGCAATTTTCATCAGGGCTTTCTTACAATTGTTATAGTTTAGGGTATATTTCTATAATATTTTAAAACGAGGATATGTTTACGTGATTAGGTTAAATGTCAAGGTAGGTGAGTGCAAATATCCCATATCTTTATTTACATGTTTCTGCAATTGATTAATTAATAATTTGGATTATTAATTATTCAGAATTCTGGTGGTCAAAGCATGGATAACAGGAGTCATTGGAGTTCAGATACATCTAACTTTGAGAGTGATCACTCAGAAACCAGAGACAATGAATAGAAGATTTTATGCAGAATTAAACTTCATTTGGCTGCAACATTAAGGCCTACATTATTTCTTTATACTTTTAATAAAGTGGTGTATTATTATTATTACATTATGGAATATGGATTTTTTTCTGTTTTGTTTATTGTTTTTCTATGTATTTCAGTTCACATTTATGAGTCTTATTCATAATTGTTTCTTTTTTTTAGGACATTAACCTCTAATTTAATTTAATTTTCATGATTTTTTATTTTTTTTTTGGTTATAAAAGTAATTCGGATGGAATTTTAATTTTCCCCAGATTTTTTGAAAGTATATCTTGTAAGTGATAATGGGCTGGGCTCCCTAATTTTAAGCCCATTAGCCATCGAACTGATTAGATTCAGTGAAAGCCCAACCAAACAGTCCGTAACAGAGTCGAGAAATCTGTCGCTAGAAATAGTTCATCCTCTTCAGCTGATCAACTTCGAAATTTCCAAACGGTTTTTCTGCATTCCACGAGATCGTCGCGCCATTCTTACAGTCTTTTGCCGGAGGGCTTTCAATCAAGGTTTCTGTCTCTATAATCTAGTTATGTGTGTATACTTGCGTTGTGTCGACCGTGATAATGGACTTTTTGTCTTTCTTTTTAATTTGTTGTGTGTTTTCTTTAATTGAGCTAATGATCTCACCGGACTGCTACAGTAGGGCAGAATTTTAGAGATTTTTCAATAATTATTGTTAGTTTCTCTTGGCCGGAGTTCATTTAAATGATTGGATATATGAATTCCAGCTCAGTTTTATTAGGGTTTGTTTCGTGCAATATGTAGGGATTAGTGATTCGTCAGTTAGGATTTGGATGGTGGTAATTGAATTATAGGTTATAAGCGCTGTATCTAAAGTTTCACTGTTTAGCTTGAAGCTGATGTAAGAGTTGCATTGAAAACCGAAAACTAGTTAAGAATCCGAAATTGAGCTGAAGTATAAGTGTAATTGCGTATCATGTTATGTTTGCATTCTTGATAATCTTTCTTTCTCATGAAGATACATTTAATCTTCAACATTGCATTTTGCTGAATTGTTTCATAAAGACTAAGATATGCAAAAATATCAGTTGCAGTGGGAAGTGATATTGAGAGGAGATGGCAGATGGTGGAGAAGACGATATGCCAAGAGATGCTAAGATTGTGAAGGAATTGTTGAAATCAATGAATGTTGATGACTATGAACCTCGAGTCATCCACCAGTTTTTAGAACTTTGGTATCGGTATGTTGTGGATGTGTTGTCAGATGCACAGGTGTACTCAGAACATGCTGGAAAGTCTGCAATTGATTCCGATGATGTAAAACTTGCAATTCAATCTAAAGTCAATTTCAGTTTCTCGCAGCCTCCACCTCGAGAGGTAATTCTCGTGCATGTTCATTTACATGTTGAATTTTATTATTTTGGTGTATATTTGAACTTAATCTTTTGCCATGGTTTGTATATGATGTTAATAAAACATGAGTTTCTTGGATATGAGGATATAGCCTGGATTTTGATGAGATTAGGTGGTGCAAAATTTTCATGTTGTGCTAAGTGCTTTTCGTCAGCATTTTGAGAGTGTTTGGAAAACCAGCTTTCTGCATATTTTAAGTAGAGAAAATCTAGAAGCATCTAAGGACATGCTTTTGGCTTCTGTTTCTAGCTTCTAGGTTATTTTCGTAATTGGATGGAAGTTTCTCAATAGGAGAAAAAGTGCTTCTTAGCTTTGTCTCCAAACACTCATTTTTTTTATATATATATTTTTTTAAAAACTTTTCACTTCTTTTTTCCCAAACACTTGCCACTTTTACTAGTCCAAGTTCTTACAACTTTAACTTCTAGTTTAGCTTCTCTAAAAGCAGTAGAGTGTGCAAACACCAACAGAATGTGATAGGCTATCCAAGAAACCATGAAAGGGTCTAATACTTTGACAAATTGCAACTTTTAAAAAAATTTATGCATGTAAACATTCATACGTGAAACCCTTGACAGGTTTTACTGGAGTTGGCTAGGAGTAGAAATAAGATCCCGTTACCGAAATCAATAGCAGGACACGGAATCCCTTTGCCTCCAGAACATGATACCTTAATCAGCCCAAATTATCAACTTGCTATCCCGAAGAGACAACATAGCCAACCGGCTGAGGAAATGGAAGAGGATGAAGAAGCTGTTGATCCTAATCCTTCACAAGAGCGTAGAGATTTGCCTCAAGGGACACCTCAACGAGTTTCGTTTCCTCTTGGAGCTAAACATCCAAGATAACTGTCTTGAATCATGTCATTGGGATAATTGTTGTACTTAGGATATCTAAAGTTGCTCATAGCTAGTTCTCTTAGATTAAAGTTATCTGGTATTTTCAGCTCGGTCTGTTATGTTTCTAGGACATGCGTATTTGACAAACATTTCAGGTAATATTTCAAGTATTAGTATAGCATCAAAACAGTGGTTGTGAAAGAATATTTAACTAATTCAATATATTTAAAAGTATACCATACGAAATATACAGAACCTTCAACAGAGAATCTCCAACCAACCATTTCCCTTCACAAGAACACCATGAATCTTCATTTTCTTTTCTTTTATATAAATATCTGTTTATGTACAAGAATAACTAGCTTTTATCACATTAAACCCCCATACTAAAAAAGAATGAATATAAACCCGGTCAACTACTATAGCTAGGAGCGGTACTTGAAACGGTGAGACCCCTGTCGTACATTCTCTGGATTTCTTCCCGGTACTCGGTCAATGACTCATCAGATATAGCTGGAGTCAACTCAACCACGTCGCCCATTTTGAGCTTGTATGTTGGATCAGCAATGGGCTCACGGTTTAGCCTGGGCCTTAGCTCCTCCTTCACTGGAAATCCATATGAAGAAGTCCATCTATAACAAGATCGGCCGGCTTTTTCCAACAGATCCAGCACAGATGAGTTTGCAGGAAGCTCCTGCACAGACATCTGGAACACCAAAATACTAGGTCAAACATTAAGCATTACGAAAATTAAGAACTATGTAATGGTAGTAAAAGTATTGACCCCAAATAAAAACTTCTAGCTCCCATGCATGGTTTTTTGTTGCAGAAACTGAAATTGTAAAAAGGTGAAGTAGGTTGCGCTTGGAAACTCTAGCTTCCACTTGTTTTAAGCAGAAATAACCTAGAAGCTAGAGACAGCTAGGACATGTTTTTGGCTTCAACTTCTAGCTTCTAGGTTATTTTCATAAATAAATGGAAGTTTCTTATAGTAATACTGCTTCGTAGCTTTCTTTTTCGTAACATTCAACTTAACTTTTTTTGTACTTTTCAGTTATTATTTTTTGCCAAATAATCCCTACTTTTATTACTCCATCTTTTTAAAATGTTTGCATCTACTTTAGCTTCTCCAAAAGTAGAGGTGTTTGCAACCACCGACACTGTAAAAGTCGGTGAGTTTTAGAGGAAGAATGCAAAAGCAATTTTAACTAACAGAAAAGAAACATAAAAAGCTGAGGAAACACCCTTCAAGGAGCTTCTAGCTTATTTCAGCTTATTTTAAGCAGAAGCAGGAATACAGAACACTTTTTCTAGATTTTGCAGACTCTCCCTAAGTCTTGTGCACATAAAGAGAGATAAAAAGATGCAAAAAGTATAATGAACAAACCTTATCATTCTCAATCATGATAACAAAGACAGGTCCATCAGAGCCACATTGTGGTTTGCAAGAAAATGAGCAATCTTTAGAATGTATTGGGAATGTGCAAGGTGGCTTTTTTGAGTCAAGAAAACCAACAGATGATCCATCTTTGCTCATTGCCTCACATTGCCAAGTAATGACCCAACGAGCCCATTCAACCATCTGAAGAACAAAGGAAGAGTGTTTACAGTCACCTTCTTTGTATCTCCAATGAGCTGCAAATCCATATTCAGCTTGCAAATGCATATCTTTGGTTCGGATTTGAACTTCGAGGGGTACCATTTCGTCATATATGACTACAGTATGTAGAGATTGGTACCTGAAAAATGTAGGGTTGCTGTTAAAAGATGATGTAGCAAATTAGTTGAGAAACAATATTTTATTTCGAGAAAATAATGCATACCCATTACACTTTGGATAAACTATGTAGTCCTTGAACCTCCCAGGTATTTCATGCCATTGCTGGTGTATGATTTTTAAGGCTGCATAGCAGTCTTCTTCAGAGTCAACTATTAATCTTAACCCATGAATGTCATGAATTTCGTCCATGTTTAGCTTCTTCCTGCAAAAGGTAAAATGATGTCGGCAGGTGAGATATGATTAAATAACCGTGGAAGTTGGAACATTGAACCAACTAAAGAGCAGGTAGAAAAAAATTATCATTATGAAACTGCAAACCCAAGGATAATACATGCTAAGTAACTCTCAAGACCATGATTGAGCAAATGCATGTGTGTGTGTGTGTGTGTGTGTGTGAGAGAGAGAGAGAGAGAGAGAGAGAGAGAGAGAGAGAGAGAGAGAGAGAACTACATACTTCAACATTTTGGAATAGATGCTAAATAAGCTTTTATGCCTTCCTGACAAAGAGTGATAAGAAATTGCTTCAGCCTTGAGAGCTTGCTCAAGCTTCTCTACCGAAGAAGTAATCACTGTTTCGTCAAAGGACTTCTCAAGCTTAGATGACAATTCTTGGTACTGGTCTGGATTGAGATGTTTGAAACAAAGAGTTTCTAGCTGCTCTTTCCAAGTGGCGATCCCTAATCTATTGGCGAGGGGTACAAATATTTCAGAAGTTTCCTTTGCAAACCTCTGTTGTTTGATCAAAGGTAATGCATCCAAAGTCATCATATTATGCAATCGATCAGCCAGCTTTATTAGAACAGCCCTAGCATCTGCCATTGCAAGGAACATGGTATGCAACCGATCTGCCTCAACAGTTTTACTGGCAGTGTTGTTCTCCCGTGCAAGCTTGCTCAATTGGCTCAGCTTAGAAACCTGTCAGAATCACCAATGTTAATACAATTCTCTAGCCATCAACTTTAATTAAATTTTCAAAATTCAATTCTGACATCAAAAAACATGCATCCATACATCTAGTTTGAACTCCAAGCCACATTATGTACACCTAATAACTCAAGAAGTTATGAAAGATAGCTGAACAGATACACAACGACAGTATCAACTAAACAGACATGTTATTACATCTTAAATCATATAACTTCAACTGAAATCATACATATCACATGATCAAAGTCAAACTCCCTTACCCCTTGTACTAGATCAGCGACCCCAGCTCCAAATGACTTTGAAATATGGTCATAAGTAATGAAAGAATCATCAACAGTGTCGTGTAAAAGCCCTGCAGCAACAACCATAGAATTAGCACCAACGTTTGCTAGCAGAATCGCCGTTTCCACGCAATGTTGCAAATAAGGATGGCCACTTGCTCGTTTCTACACATCAAAAGCATTACAATGCTCAATCATAAGATGACTGCAGTATTCTTTTCACATTATACACAAAAAAATTCAGAAAGGAGCAATACCTGGCCTCTGTGGGCCTTCTCTGCTTCACAAAAAGCCTGGACGACAAATTCATCTCTGAATATCAAATGCTTAGACTGCGCGTCAGAAAGTAAGTCTTTGGCATAAGGCGGCAGATCCAAGTCCGGGAAATTATCCTCCATGTTAAAAGTAAGATCATCTGATGGCAAAGTGTTTGAGGACGAAGCTAAATTGAAGTCCTCTACATCCAACGCCAAAGGGGCTGTATCATAATCAACACACGAACCCAAAGCATGCCTCGCGAATCCACTAAACAAACCCCCTCTACCTAACCTAATTGAATTGAAATCCACACCAATTCTCATGGACGGGCTTCGAGAACCAAAACCAATTGAACTATACGGGCCTTGAAGCACAGAAACCGGGCTCTGGTGAGCCTGATCCCTTTTAAAAGACGAGCTTAAGGAAGAGTACCGGGAAGAAGAACCCAATTCCTCAATCCTATCATGCCATAAGGAACCCAATTCCTCGGTTGCAGTTGAATAACTCGGCGACTTGACCGGAGGTGTTGAAAACAAGCACGAGAGGCCACCCGTCATACTTTTCTGCGACGGCGATGGTGATGCCGACGCCGACGACGTTGACCGGCAATTCACGTCTACGTCGTACGTTGCGTGAGAATTAATCTGGTGAGGCGCGGAGCACACACTGCTTGGACTTGCAAAAAGCGCTATCGTCGGGACCGTCATAATTCAAAAATCAAATATCGGCCCCTAAAATTCGTAACCGATTAATTTCAAGCCCTAATTTCTTCTCTGTGCTCAGTTATTACAATCAAAATTCACATACACGTAATCTGAATAAAAAACACAGATTTCCTGAAAAATTATGATGCAAGAACATATAAATATCAACAATTATGTACAGATCCAAAATTTTGATGATTATGGAAAACTTGATAGGGAAAAAAAGGAAAAGCGAATGTAGTGAGATTTTGAGAGAAGAAATCGAAGGAACTTTAGTCAAAGAGAGGTAGCGAGAGAAATTATTCTGAGAGTTTCTTCTTTATTCTTCTTCTCCGATTTTTCACCTATTAGCTTCTGAGAATTGGTTGTTCCCTTTAACGCGATGAATGTGGGATTGGAAAGACAGAAATGCCCTTAGCGAGTACCAGAAATAACGGCATTCTGAATTTGTGCTTGCTAGTTGCTAGTGCAAGGTAGTGTTTGTTTTTCTGTTTTACGGAGGTATAAAATCAGACATATTGGTTATGCTATTTTATGTTTGGTTTTTTTCTTTTTTTTCTGTGTAAATTATCGGACTTTTAATCCAGTTTGAAATTTAGTCACAATTAAGGTTTTTCAGTCTTCACTCCTTCCAATAAATATATTTGGGTTTTTTCAACATGTTTTTAATGGTACACTACTAGTACAAGATGTTCTTTAATTCCAAATTCACTATGAAAGGTCAACTTTGAAATTTTCATCAATATATGACTAACCCTTTTGTTTATTAATCTAAAGTAATTAATGGTTTGAATTTGTTTCGATTGCTATGTTCTTTTTTATAGTGGTAGGGTTTGCAAAAATTTCTGTCTTTTTTTTGGAGAAATTAAATTTGTAGAGGAAAAAAATTTAATTATTCAAATAATAGATAAAAAATTTAAAAAGGCACACCAACAATATATAACATATTATGAGTCTATAACTTAATTTAATTTAATTTAAATAAAGTAAAAATAAAAATGATATTCCTTTTAGTATTTAGAAACAGTCCCATAATGCTAATCATTTGCACTAATTAGTATATGGTTGCTTTCATCTAGAACAAAAGGACACTATATTCAACTCTCTTTACTTTTCTTTTGCTCATTAACTGGCCTAACCATTAGAAGCTTCGATCCTATCCAAGTAATTATTGCTTACGTTTGAAATAATATATAATTAATTATGCTTAATTTTAGTTTACTTTTGTGCATCGATCGGATAAGATCAAATAAGCTAGGGACCACATTAATATGATTTGCCTAAACTGTAATAAAATATGCTCAATCTAGTCACCTAAGTGACTTTACTGCAAAGTTAGGCTGATTAATAGTATAGATTAGTAAAAAAAGACTCAAACAATTGACATTGAGTGTGAACTTTAATTTTTAAGCATTCATATGATCTGTAAAATTCACAAAACCGCGACGTTGTATTGTATGCGTCAACTTCAATGGTATTTGAAATAATTATAGTTGAATTTACAACCACAAGATTGATGGGGAATATCTTGGAGAATACACGTGGCACATTCGTGAAAGGGGGAAAACGCCACGTGTATCTAAACCCGGGTCAACCCACGCTTGACTCGAGAACATGCTCGAGGGTCGACCATAGCTCGCCCTGATACCCCGACCTTCATTACAATGTAGAACCTCCCGGGTGCCATATGTCGAACCCTTCAGGCTCGAGGATCGATATTCGACTCGCTAATCCTCCTAGAACGTAGATCGAGGGTCGACCTACGGAGGCTCGAACCTGTCCCATCCCTACACGGTCGACCCCGCAGCAGCCGCATTAATTGCGCCGTATCTACTCTGATTGCCTTCCGTATTCTGTATCTCCAGAAGTGACAGGCAATCAGTCCTGTCAGGGAATGAGTCAGATCCGAGGCACAGGCATTAAATGCCCCACGGTCGAGGCCATACCCAGTAGGTATGAAGTCTCCCTATAAATACCCCCATCATTTATTATGGTAGGTAAGCTCTTCAAGTTAATAACTTTGACTTCCATTCTCTCTTAACGAATATCCTATTCGAAACTGACTTAATTCAGTGGAGAGGCTACGCCGGAGACAACCCCCTCCGGCTAAAGTAATCCCATGCTAGTGCTTTTCAGGTCATAGCCGAACTCCCATCTACAAATTCAACTGTTTGTCTGGGCCACGTGGACGATCCAGATCCCGTACCAATAAACGACCTCATCAGTTTGGCGCCGTCTGTGGGAAATCTCGAGACTTTCGACCTTAGAGCGATCGAGCGTTAGCGATGGTGAACAAGAAAACAAAAAGCACCCACAGCATCGTCAGGACTCGATCTCAAATCGAGGCTGATCGGGCCACTGCCGCCGCTGAAGAACAAGCGGCCTTCGCCGCCCGACTGGAAGAAATCGACCGACCCCAGGGGGCAAACCCTCTCAACGAGGTGGAAGAGGACGCTATCTCACGGGCGGACCTACCCGCAGTCATACTCCCTGCTCAACCATCAGCCCAAGATCTAGCCGCGTACACCAGTCAGGTCTACGAAGAGGCTAGGCAGGCTCTCGAAGCGGGAAGGCCCATAAGGGTGATCCCCCTCACAGTCAATGTCACTGAGCCCTCTCCCATACAATATAGGCTATCTCGACCTCCCCTTGTCCCTCGAGCTCAGACTCACGCAGGAAGGGGGAACGAGGGCCGCAGGCCCGAAGCTGCCCGACCTCCGCGTTATCCCGCTGACTATTCCCCGGAGGGGGAAGATGAGAATAACGGCCACACGGTCCAGAGGCCAGAAAAGGCGCATGTCGCCGAACAAGAAAACGAGCCTGAGGAGGAGGGCTACTATGATGATGAATACGATCGAGAAGAATTCGACGATCAAATCAATGCAAGGGACTACGTCCCCCCACCTCCCATCCGTCGGAGGGCATATTCACAGCCTATCCTACCTATACATCCACATCAGGTCCGCCCTACGGGCGGGCTCAAGCAGGACGCTAGACGTCCCCCTCCTCCCCGACTTCCGGCCAGGGAGAGGTTAACAAACAAATACGCCGGCGTCCCACCATTCGGGGATTTGAGGGACAGACTTCCCCCCCGACGTGAGGTTGCTCGTAACGAGCACTGGGAACCCGAGCGTAACGCGCGGAGCAGGCGACAAAGGCTGTCGCCATTTACAGAGGAGATCCTCAGCGAGGATCCAGGATCGACCGCTATCCCCCGGGACCTTCCCATCTACGATGGGAAAACCGACCCCGGCGACCACATAACCAGCTTCGAGCTGTCAATGAACCTGTTCCCCCATACTCCGCACACATGGGCCAAGGTTCTCGCCACCACCTTCAAAGGGGCGGCGCTCGACTGGTTCCTCAGGCAGCCACCCGCCTCTATAAGGTCTTATGACGAGCTCTCCACAGCGCTCGAGGGCCACTTCTCCCCCCTAATCCAAGATAGGCTTGGGGTGTCGCGACTGGATTCCATAGTCCAGGGAGTGAGCGAATCCCTACGGGATTACTTCACTCGGTTCAACGCAGAATTGGTCCGTGTCGCACCGCCGGACCTGGCGGTCGTCCTCAGCGCCTTGGGGAAAAACTGCCACTGCCGTGACTTCACCAAGGATATCCTTGGTCGAGTTCCCATAAACAGCCTGAGGGACATCCAGGACTGTGCCACGAAGTGGATGGACTATGAAGAGATTGAAGGGAGCTACTGGGCGAATCACGGTCAAGCCATGCTGCGAAGTATTGGTCGAGCCCCCGCTCACAGCAACTACTACAATCGGTCTCGCGGCCCTGAAGACCGAAGTCCCCCTGCATCCAGTCGAGGGAAGAATAAGGGTCGTCAAGAGAGCGGCGCTCGACCCGAGGGAAGCTCGAGCGTTCGGCGGCCCGACCGGGAGAAATACGAGCCCCTGATATGCGCTGTAGGGGATATCCTCCCTAAAATCCCTGGGAAACTCCTCAATTACCCCAAGAAGTTGAAGCTCAACCTGCGGAAGATCGATGACTCTAAATACTGTGAGTTCCACGATCAGCCGGGGCATGATACAAATGACTGTAACCAACTGAAGGATGAGGTCGAGAGGCTCATCCAAGGGGGGCATCTTGCCGAGTTCGTCAAGAGATTGAAGAGGAATAGGGATCGGGGGCGTGAGCGGCGCTGCAATGAGAATGAAGACAGACGGTCGAGGTCTAGGTCTCGATCGCCCCCGCCCAAGCGGAATCAACGGGATGGAAAACAAGCCATCTCCCCTAACATGATTCCGAACGCGCCAACCCACGGTCGAATCGATATGATCGTGGGGGGCCCCGATGGGGGAGATACCAGGACATCCCGAAAGAGGGGGATTCGCCGCGCTCAAACCAGCCTCCATGGCCCCCACGAAGTGCTGCAAGTAGAGCCCGGAGAAGAATGGAAGCAAAAGGAGGTGGCTTTCAGCGATAGGGACTTTCATCTAGATCCCCATCGGGACGGCGTAACGCCGAGTTGTCCGATGGTGATAACTTTAGATATTGCAAACTACGCTGTAAGTAAATGTTTGGTTGATACTGGAGCTAGTTCAAACATTGTTCTTTACTCGACTCTTCAGCGAATGCATTTGAGTAAATTAAGATATGAACCAGTAAAAACAACCCTCAAAGGCTTTGGAGGCTCGATCATCGCCCCAAAAGGCCAGATTAAAATGCTCACTTCCATGGGCGTCCATCCCGCTCGAACGACGATGGAGATTAACTGGGTCGTCGTTGACATCCCTGACTTCCCGTATAACATGATTTTGGGTCGACCCGGCCTCATTGACTTCAAGGCCGTTATCTCGACCTACCACCAAAAGATCAAACTCCCGACTCCCTACGGGATCGGGGAAGTATGCTGTGACTTAGCCGAGTCTTGGGCTTGCTACGCAATTGCCAACGAGGCTCGACTCCCCACAGAAGACGTGCTTAAGCCTGGCGATCTCATCATGGATGATGCAGATGATGACGAAATGATCCCCGACCCCGAAGGGGATGGGGCCTCGCGCTCTAAAATGAGTACTCATGAAGCTCGAAAGAAAAGGAAGGTGGACGAGTCCCGGCTGTCAGCAGCCGAGGACACTCGGCTGGTCCAACTCGACCCTCAGGATCGAGAAAAAACCACCAGGGTCGGAGCGAGTCTCGAGGGAAAACAGTTGGAGTGCCTCACCATCTTCCTACAGGAGAATGCGGACGTTTTCGCCTGGAAGGCCAAAGATCTGGAGGGGGTCGACCCAAGGATAATTTCGCACTACCTAAACATTGACCCTGCCTTCAAACCCATAAAACAAAGATTAAGGACCCAAAGTGTCGTCCGTAATTCGATCATCGAAGATGAAGTCAACAAATTGCTCGATGCCGGGTATATCACTCCAGAAAAATACGTCGATTGGCTATGCAATGTGGTCCTCGTGGCCAAGACAGGAGGCAAATGGAGGATGTGCAACGACTTCACTGACCTAAATCGGGTGTGTCCTAAGGACCCTTACCCTCTTCCCCGGATCGACCAACTGGTCGACTCGACCGCCGGATGCGAGCTGATGAGCATGATGGATGCCTTCCAAGGGTATTATCAGATTAGGATGGCTCCCCAAGACCAAAAACACACAGCGTTCATCGTTGTCAAGGGGATATATTGCTTCAAAGTGATGCCATTCGGGCTCAAGAACGCAGGAGCTACCTATCAAAGGCTGGTTAACCTGATCTTTGATCCTTTGATTGGAAAAACGGTGGAAGTATATGTGGACGACATGATCGTCAAGAGTTTAAAGGCGGAAAATCATCAAAACGACCTTAGCGAGATGTTTGCCTTGATAAGAAAACATCGCCTCAAGCTCAATCCCCTGAAATGTGTGTTCGGGGTTAAAGGAGGAAAGTTTTTGGGATATATGGTAAGCCAACGAGGGATCGAGGCCAACCCGGAAAAAATCGCGGCCGTTATTAACATACCCCGACCAGAAACCATCAGGGGGGTCCAGCAATTGGTCGGGCGAATCGTAGCACTTAACAGGTTCATATCTCGATCGGCCGAGCATAATTTGCCCTTCTTCAAAATATTGAGAGATGTGAAAAGGTTCGAGTGGACGGAGGAGTGCGACCGAGCCTTTGAAGAAATGAAGAGATACCTGGCATCCGCTCCGCTGATCGCCAAACCCGAGCAAGGGGAGATACTCTATCTCTACCTCGCCGTCTCAGACGAAACCATAAGCTCGGTTCTTGTAACCATCAGGGATCGGAAACACCTCCCGGTATATTATGTAAGCAAGATCCTTCACGGGGCAGAGACTCGATACTTGGAGATCGAGAAGTTTGCGCTTGCCTTGGTGGTCTCTTCAAGGAAGCTACGCCCATATTTTCAAGCGCACGAGATCGTCGTCCTGACCGACCAACCGCTGAAGCAGGTGATGGCAAAACCAGATAGCTCGGGTCGACTGATCAAGTGGGCTATTGAGCTCGGGCAATTTGATATCACTTTCCAACCCAGGGTCGCCATACAAGCTCAAGTCCTCGCGGACTTTCTGGTCGAGAAAACAACCAGGGCAAAGACACCTAAAAGCAAGAATACTCATTGGCTCCTGAAGGTCGACGGTTCGTCGACCGCCCAGGGTGGGGGCGCGGGGATCTCTCTGACAAACCCGGATGGGTTGGATCTAGACTTTGCCATCGGTCTGAACTTTCGAGTCACCAATAACGAAGCGGAGTATGAAGCACTCATCGCAGGACTGAAAACCGCACTCGAAAGCGGGGCCAAGTCGATCGCGGTTATCACTGATTCGCAACTCGTCGCACACCAAGTCCAAGGACTCTACGAGGCCCGAGAGGAAAACATGATCCGATACCTGGAGACGGTACGCAAGCTAACAGCCCAGCTCACCAGCTTCGCGATCAACCAAGTGCCCAGGGAGGAGAACACGAGGGCCGACGTGTTGTCCAAGCTTGCCAATGGCCTTAAGGGCACCGAGGAACGCGAAATCACCTTCAAAATCGCCAATCATCGAGCCATCGACGGGCCCGAGTCGGCTATAATCACGATCGACCCCGAAGAGCCCTGCTGGCTCGATGAAATCGTGCTATATCTAAGAGACGGAGTGCTGCCACAGGATCGAAGCGCCGCTCGGCGATTACGTCACCGGGCTACAAGATATACCCTCGATCCCGAGGGTCGACTCTACAAACGAGGTAACCGCCGACCCCCGATGAGGTGTCTCCGACCCTCGCAAGTTGAAGAGGTTCTCTACGAGATCCACGCAGGAAGTTGCGGTAACCATGCGGGAGGCCGATCTCTGGCTAGAAAAGTAACACGAGCTGGTTACTTTTGGCCGACCCTCGAGAGAGACGCCGAAAGATGTTCCAGGCGTTGCGTCAAGTGCCAAAAAACAGGAAATTATTCCCACAAGCACGCCGCGGAAATGATAGCCATCGATGTTTCATGGCCATTTGATCAATGGGGGATCGACATAGTGGGGCCACTCCCGACGTCCACCGTGCGGCAGGCTGAATATTGCATCGTGGCCTGCGAGTACTTCTCCAAG
Source organism: Verbena officinalis (assembly GCA_958496215.1). NCBI lineage: Eukaryota > Viridiplantae > Streptophyta > Magnoliopsida > Lamiales > Verbenaceae > Verbena > Verbena officinalis. The sequence goes on from OY292385.1 coordinate 10,129,285, forward strand.
TGGGTCGAGGCAATAGCCGTCAGGAAGACGACCTCTAAGGTCATCCAGAACTTCATATGGAAGAACATAGTATGTCGGTTCGGAGTGCCTCGAATCCTAATTTGCGACAATGGGCCTCAATTCAGGGCCGACGACATGAAAGAATGGTGTAAGGACCATGGGATCGATCAGCGATTTGCGTCGGTCGGATACCCACAAGCAAATGGGCAGGCGGAGGTGACCAATCGCACCATCCTCCGAAGTCTCAGCGCTCGACTCGACGCCAAAAGGAAGGCGTGGGCAGACGAGCTTGATGAGGTTTTATGGGCCTACAGGACCACCCCGCGGACCGCCACAGGCGAGACCCCATTTGCTCTCGTCTATGGATCGGAAGCCTTGATTCCCACGGAGTTGCTCCACGAGACTGCTCGAGTCTCACACTTCCAGTTAGCTCAAAACAACGAAGGGCGAGCGCTCGAGCTAGATCTTATTGAGGAGAAGCGCCATCGGGCGTTAGGGCGAATGCAGCAACACAAGGCGGCGGCCGCTCGAAGCTACAACAAAAACGTTCGACCCTTAAGCTTTCAAGTGGGCGATCTAGTTCTAAAAAAGGTTGAGGTGTCGAGGAAAGTTAAGAAGCTCGAGGAAAAATGGGATGGACCGTACCGTGTTGCACGGATCGCCAAAAACAACGCATATAGGCTGGAAACCTTAGGCTCGGAATCCGAGGAGTTGCCTCGACCATGGAATGCCTACAATTTAAAATTGTATTATCCTTAGAACCGATCCTTACGGGATTTGGATATGTAACTCCCCTCGAAGGGCCCTACATGTAATAGCTATGCTTGTGTTGAATACATCATAAGGATTCTTGTTTTAGCAGCATCTATAGTTAAATCAGCATTTCAACAACGAAGCTGGGGACTCGAGCGTAAAACTCGAGCCCACGCAGTACAAACAACCCTTAGTTTGAAGCTACGCTTCAGCAAGGGAGTTGGGGACTCGAGCGTAAAACTCGAGCCCACGCAGTTCAAACAACCCTTAGTTTGAAGCTACGCTTCAGCAAGGGAGTTGGGGACTCGAGCGTAAAACTCGAGCCCACGCAGTTCAAACAACCCTTAGTTTGAAGCTACGCTTCAGCAAGGGAGTTGGGGACTCGAGCGTAAAACTCGAGCCCACGAAGTTCACAAACAACCCTTCGTTTGAAGCTCTGCTTCAGCAGGGGAGTGGGGGACTCGAGCGTAAAACTCGAGCCCCCCAATGTTGCAACGGCTCCGTATGGAAGTTACGCTCCACCCCAGGAAGCCGGGAACTCGAGCCCGAACCCTTGGTTGGAATTAAGTTTCAACAAGTAGAGCAAGGATTCGAGTGAAATTTGATAAACAAAGCTCGAGCATGAAACTCGAGCCCGAACCCTTTGGAATTAAGTTTTAACATATAAAGCAGAGATTAAGTGGCAGTATGTAAAGCAAAGACTCGAGTGAAATGTAAAGTATTAAATTTCATTAAAAAATCAAAATGCTATTACAAGGCTCGAGCCTACTGCTCGAGGAGGGAATCCTATTACAATTGAAAAAGTGAGAAAAGGGGCTCAAGGATCGGCAGGGGCAGTCGACTTGCTCGGGCCAGGCTCGAGCACCAGAGAGCTCAACCACTCGAGCTCCGCCGCAGACCATGCAGGCTCGGCCTCATTTGGATCTACCGAGGGGAATAGGAGATCCATGGAAGGCTCCAGCGGTTCGTCCTTCCCGTCGTATGGCTTCTTCATGATTTCGGCAAGGAGCCTTTGGACCACAAAGCCATATGGATGCTGGTCGGGATCGGACGTTTCGACGGTAGTCTTCGTCACTACCGCTTGAGCCTCAGCGTCGGGGGCCACCTCCTTCTGAGGACGAGGGTCGTCTGCGGTTATCCCGACCCTGGAGAGATCAGCGCCTGGGACAATCAGATTCTGGGCCTGTAACTGGGCCAGGCAGAGCGCATGGCCTTCCTTGAAATCGTCAAACGCCTTAATGGCGCTGGCCTTCTCGAACATGGGCCCCTCCACGAATTTTTTCACAGCCCATCGCCCCATTGCCATCTGAGCCTTTTTGAGGAAGCCCCGAGCCTTGCCGCGATACTTAGCCTCCATCTCCCGCTCGACGGCCGCCCGACCAGCAGCCTGCCCCTTAACGAAACCCTCTTGGGCCTCGAGCCTGAGGGATCGAGCCTCCCCCTCGAGCCTAGAGACCTCGAGGGTTCGCTCCTCGACCGCCGCCAGAAGCTCGATCTCCCTTTCCTTGAGCTTCTTGTTCTCCGATTCCAGCAGTTGGGCGGACTGCTGAAATCCTTGGGCTTGCCTCTTCCAGTCGCCCACCTTTTGCTCCTCGACCTCTTTCTTGAGGTCGACCCACCGCCGCTTGTAAAATTGCTTCCTCGACCGGAGGGCCTTGGCGTATTGCACTAGGCCATGCGCGATCGGAGCAGTGCGCTGCAAGGTCGACACCAAAAAGGTGGATCAGTTTAAAATCGAGTAAAGAAACTTGGAAGCGAAATACGATAGAGACTTACTGAAATGAAGGCGGTGGCGAGGTTACGCTCGAAGGTCTCTAGCGACCATTCGGCCATGCGCCTGTGGTCGGGCTCGGTCGCCACCGATCGCCAGATGGCCCTGACGGCCTCAAAATCCGATCCCGCGTTGAGAAGGGATCGGGGTTGCCCCTCGACTAGCTCCGGGACCCCTCCCGGGAAGTGAGGCTCGGCCACGGGAAGGTAATCCCTTATGCGGCGCGTCATAAACTCGACGCTCGTCTCGGAGCCCGAGTCGTCCGTCGGCTCACTAGTCGACCCTTTGCCCTTCATCTTTTTGGATTGTGGAGCGGGTTTGCGGGTAGGCCTGGGAGCCGGTCTCTTTCGGGTCAGAAGCTCGGCCTCCGCTTCTTCTTCCTCTAGGTCGACCGGGGCGGGGTCGACCGCTCGGCTGGACCCCTCCGAGGGCCTCTTGTATAGCCCCTTGCCGAGTCCGGGGCCTTGGCGGGGTAGCGACAAACCCGCTCCTGTATCCGCGCCGAGGATAGCAGGCTCGACTGCGGGAGCTCGGGCCGACTCTGGACGGCCTCGTTGAGCTCGGCCAGCTTCTCCTCGGCCAGCTTCTCGTGTTCGGGCAACAGAGCCTTGCCCAAGCTTTGAAGGAAAGAAGTCCTGGATGCCATGAGGATGTTGGTATCTGCAAAAAACATCAACTCGATCAGAAACAGTTAGAAAGGAGAAACATATGATTAGCTTAAGGAAAAGAAACAGAAGAAAGGACATATACCCAGGACAAACCCCTCTCGCACTCTCCCGCACCCGATACCCGCGGCTGCTAAGTTCTCCTCTTGACAGAAAGTCCTACAGTCGAGCAGGACCTGGTCGGTACAAGCCTCCCGACCCAGGAACCCCATGATCAACTCAATAGACTCCTCGAGGTCCTCATCCTTTGAGGGTCGGAGGGTCGGAGGCCTATTGTCTTCCCATTGGGTCGGGATGAGAAAACCATCTGGGTGTTGGACGATCACAAACTCGGCCTTCCACTGATCGCCGTGAGAAGATGTGGGAATGGAGAATATCTTTTTACCCCTCTTCTGGGATAAGCTGTAGAAACCCTCGCCGGAAGGGGAAGAAGCGGAGAGGGTGAACATCTGAAAGAATCGAGCCCGCGTCGGCTCGAGCCTCAGAATCCTCATCAGAACGAAGAAGCAGGAGATGAGGGAGAAACAGTTAGCAGTCATCTGGCTCGGGCAGACTCTCAAGTCCCGGAACAAGCTAGTGTATTGAGTATTCCTGACCAGGCGGAAGCCGTTCATAACCGCGTTATAATTAACGGCTATCTCCCCGTGTGCTTGCTTGCCCAGGACATCGTCCTTTGTTGCCACTCGGATACCGTACGGCGCAGGCAGGTTCAAGCGGCCTACGATCCTCACGAACTGCTCCTCAGAAACCCCACCCACTATGCTATCATAGGGAGCAGGGGCTCCCCTCTCCGACTGTAGGGGCTCGACCCCAGCATCTCTCGACCCTCCCGCCGACTTTTCCAAGGGAGCGGCTGATGTCTTGCCACGGTACGTGCGCTGGGGCAAGGCAGCGGCGGACCGACCGCGCGGCCGAACGATGGTCGTCTCCTCGCGACCACTGGTGGATGTGTCATTGTTCTTGTTGAGTCCCGTGGCCCTACGGGATGTAACCTCAACCTCGGACTCTGAGTCGGTGTCAAACCCTAAGTCGACTACGTCGAAGCGGGCTTCATACTCTCTCAATCTCTCACTCGATCCCTCAGACGCTCCCGACATTTTTATAGTTTTAAACAAAATGCAAGAGTTGAGGGTCGGGGATTACCTAAGTGTGGACGGTGTTTACGCTCGAGACAAATTCCTGCGCCTGTGATTTTCTCGCTAAAATTGCTTCTGCTCGGAGTGAATATTCAGAAAACGTAAGATATGAGAGAGGGCTAGGCCCTTATTTATAGTAGTCAGGCCTCGGAATACGGAACGTCGCCATAATTACTCTTTAGTAGGCTGACGAATCAAGCGCGCCTTCCCGAGAACGAGCTGACGGTCGACCTGCTTTATTGTTGGTTGCGTGTAACGGTAAAACGGGGTCGCGTGGCACAACCAAAAAAGGCCACGTGGATCGAGCTTCACTGTGATGGTCGATCTCAGATCCCGGTCGAATAAATTCAACCGAAACCTGGGGGACTCGTGATGGGGAATATCTTGGAGAATACACGTGGCACATTCGTGAAAGGGGGAAAACGCCACGTGTATCTAAACCCGGGTCAACCCACGCTTGACTCGAGAACATGCTCGAGGGTCGACCATAGCTCGCCCTGATACCCCGACCTTCATTACAATGTAGAACCTCCCGGGTGCCATATGTCGAACCCTTCAGGCTCGAGGATCGATATTCGACTCGCTAATCCTCCTAGAACGTAGATCGAGGGTCGACCTACGGAGGCTCGAACCTGTCCCATCCCTACACGGTCGACCCCGCAGCAGCCGCATTAATTGCGCCGTATCTACTCTGATTGCCTTCCGTATTCTGTATCTCCAGAAGTGACAGGCAATCAGTCCTGTCAGGGAATGAGTCAGATCCGAGGCACAGGCATTAAATGCCCCACGGTCGAGGCCATACCCAGTAGGTATGAAGTCTCCCTATAAATACCCCCATCATTTATTATGGTAGGTAAGCTCTTCAAGTTAATAACTTTGACTTCCATTCTCTCTTAACGAATATCCTATTCGAAACTGACTTAATTCAGTGGAGAGGCTACGCCGGAGACAACCCCCTCCGGCTAAAGTAATCCCATGCTAGTGCTTTTCAGGTCATAGCCGAACTCCCATCTACAAATTCAACTGTTTGTCTGGGCCACGTGGACGATCCAGATCCCGTACCAATAAACGACCTCATCAAAGATAATATATTAAAATTTTTTGGTCGACTAAGAAAAAAAGAAAAAGAAAACTATTTAAGCTATATCTCAGTTTTAGTCCGGATACAATCCATTATCTCGCTAAGAGGATCCAATCCTGATCAATAAATCGGCACAAGAATTCCTATCTCTTCTAACATGTCTCGAACGGGTCTCGGGTAATTTCCGACAATCCAAAACGATATTACCTATAATATGTGACGAATCATTTACATTTTTGATTCATAATCCAATTCAATTTAATATGATAAATTCTTCACTCCCAAACTAAAAGAAATTCTTCTCGAAGTCCAACAAGCGAGGCAACATTAATTTAGCAATGTCCCGAATTAATTGTTGTAACCGGCCACTATCATAATTTAGATTTGAATTGGTCATTGAACATTGTTAAGGGATTGAATATTGTTTACAGGATGATATTCAATTTTTAATTGAAAAGTGGACAATTTCGTTGCAATAATAAGTAGGTAATAATTAAAATGTAAAAAATATTAAAGTATAAATATTGTATTGGGATGTTCATTTATACCTCTTAATTAATCACAATTATCATATATATTTTTTTTATACTTTTTGCAATTCTTGATAATTGATATAATGATACTATCTCTGAAATGTTCGCAACTTTATAGACATGTAATGTAACGTGACTTTGTTGTCTTGAAATAGTTATTGTATTATTGATTGTAATTAAAACATGTGAGTGGACCTTTATTAATTAATTGTTATGCGTATATCACAACAAATAATTACATCTTTTTATGATTCTTGTATGGGCAAGTTGGAGAATAATGGGCCCATATGCTTGATATTTTTGTTTTGGGTGATCGATAACAACAAATTAATTGCATAAAAATCGGACTAGCTAGCTCGATCGAGTCAGCAATCCATTGAATCTAGATTTTATCTACAACAAGATTTGGATTTTCGCAAGTGGATGATATATATATATATATATATATATATATATATATATATATATATATATATATTATATTCTACACTTTTTTTTTGATATAATATTATATTATATTGTATTGATATATTATTTATATCATTTTTATATTATCTGCATAAATATGACATATTTTATTAAATAAAATATTGTTGAAATAAAGTACCAAATTACTTCTGTCCTTAAAGAAATTGAAGTAGAAATCAAAACCACATAAATGATAATTGTAAATATTTGAAAATTACAAAAATACTTTTAATAATATGAAAAAATATATTAAAGCTAATAATTTTTTTCCACGTCCACCTCGCGTATTTTTAAGTAGAAATGAACTAAAAAAAAATAAATTCGTCTTTATGAATATCATGTAACAAGATTACAGCAGCTGGTTCTTGGAGTTTGCTTTATCGGCTGCAGCCTCAGCGAATGGGGGACGGACCACGTGGCATTGGGAGAATGCCACGTCGTCAGCAGCCGTGTCTAAGTTCTAACACTTGTTTCTACGCTACGTTATACTCCTTTGTTTTCCCAATGATCATTTCATTCTTTAATTTACTTCCCATTTCTATCTCAATATATATCAAGTTATATTAAGTTAATTAAATCTAGAATATTCCATGATATTATAAATAAAATTCATATTAATTAATATACTGCAAATACGCCCGCCTGCCCGTCAATGAGTTAGGAATTATATATAAAAAAATCAACATCGATCACTAAAAATTCATTAGTATATGTAATTAACCTGTTATATATGTTCTCATAATCAGTTTCTTAAAAAGATATTTCAAAACAAGGTGTTTTTCAAGCAAATGCAATATAAGACGTTGTTTCCCACTAACCACACTCCTATAGTTAATATAGAATTTTCCGAATCGATAATTTAAAAAAATATATATATATAAGACGTCGTTTTTAGGATAGGGTGAGGTGTGTGCATGGGGGATTACATAACATAAGCACGTGAATACGTGTGGGGATGTATAGACAATGCGTATGCCCATTGCTCTCCCAAACGTGCAAGCTTCAGTTCATGCACGATCTTCCGTTTTTCATTTCGTCCTTTTTCTAACTAATTCATGATTTATTTTGCAATATATTATTATATATATGCATCGGGTATAAAAATATCAAATTATACATGATATGTTATATCTATATTATTATATAAAACGTCTTCACCCCTTTCGTCATTCACTCTATTTTGGATTGTCATTTAATAATTAATTAATTTAAATATTTTTATTTCTGATCTTTTCCCCATTTTTTCACGTTCTTATTATCACTTGTTTCTTTTCTCTCTCTTCATATTTAAATTTCTTAATAATTTAAACTTTTATTTATTTAATTATAAAAATCACTTTTTAGTATGTTATAAGTTTTGTGAAAATATTAAAAATAATTAATATTATTATAAATAAAAAATATAATTATAAATTTATGATATCTAAAGATATTTATATATTATTAATAATATTTTAATTTTACATGGCACACACATCGAGTGTGCCATATTTACTAGTTACTATATATGTATGTAGTGGCGTAGCACCTTATGAGCATCAGAAAATCAATTCTTTGATAATAAATAGTCAAATTTATAAATACATATAAATTTTACATACAAAAAAATAAAAGATTTCTCTCAGTGATAATGGAATTGAATTTATGTGTCTAAATCCAAGTTTTCTCCACATATGTCTTGATTTTATTGAATAACCAAACTCTACCTAATTCTAGAGGTTATCTGAATATTTTACAATCTTGTAGAGCTTAATCATCTTGAGAATTAACTTTTACTGGATCAAACCAATCTACATTGTCGATTTAAAGAAAATAACATTATAAATAGATGGTAAGTTTTATTTATAACTATCAAAAATTAACTCTCATATTAAGTCTTCAGATTCTAAATACAAGTTTTCTTATAAAAAGACAGAAAAATAATATATAAATAAGAAATTATGTGTAGTAAATTGTACTATAATTCTAAATTAATTTTTATAATACAAATGATGTATGTATATTAATTTATCGTGAATACTTACTCTTCGTCATGAATATCTTCAATGACATTTTCTTCTTCAGAATCGGAGAAGAGCTATCCAAGGGGATAAGGTCCCTATGTTTCGCCGGGACTTGGTGAGCCGTCTTGGACGGAGCTGAGTTCTTGGAGGACGTTACTGTAGCCAGATTTTTGAATCTTGGAGCAATAATTGTTTTCTACTAATTTAATTACTACTACCATATATATATTTAAGCTCTCATTTCTTATTATAGATCGGCTCAATAGATTTCAGCCAATGAACTTCAGGCCCATCTCTCTCCCTCTCTCATATGGATCAGTTATGATCTTTTGCAATACGTGGATGAATTAATTAACTTAAATTTCCATGCATATGATATTCTAAAATTTATCAACTTTTTATTGAAGATGTACGGGTGTTTTGCAAAATTTTATTATTTTTAAGAAGTTAAAATTTGTTTTTTTGGAAGAATAAGTTAAAAAAGAAATTAAAATTGAGATAAATGTATGAATTTTTGAAAGAAAAAGTTAAAACCAAAAAAAGAAAACTTAGTATTTGGAAAGAAATAATAATTAAGAAACATCTCAATTACTCTCAAAAAATATTTTATTGATGTTTACCTATAAAACTTATGAATTAAAAGTTGAATCCAGTATGGTATTAGTGCTTCAAGCTTCTTACTTATTTCTTGTTTAAATTTAGTTTGAAGATTTTTTAGTATTTAAATACGCATGCAGTAACCTGGTAATTTTATATTTTAATAAATCAGAAAATAACAAGAAATGGTTTTGCATGAAATATATATTAATCTTTATGATTTATACGCATTTATATTTTACTATAATGGAATTTATTTTAGTGGGAGAATATTGAAAACACGATTCATAAAATAATATAGTATTTACTAAATGTTCGATTCCGATAATTATTAATTACTACGCGCATGCGGCATGCCGCAATATATACAAGCTAAAGCTAACATTGGAACTCGTTTATGTTATAACAAAATTTATAATTAATATGTTTTTAGCTCGAAACTATTAATAAGAGATGTTAAATTGTTAATACCTTTTTATTGGTCACTCCGCGGAGGCATAGTGCCTAGTGGGGTGGTATATATAACTTGAGCAGTTAACAGAAGCATTTTTCCACTCATTCAGTAATACATTCCAATGCCAATCAACGTCAAATTTTGAAAGCAATGCTTCAGAGTTTTTATACAATCACTCTTCGAACTGAAGTTCTCACTATCTATCTAAGCTGTAGGTAAGCCCTTCGGATATCTTAATTAGTTCAATCAAATTCAGGCAAAAAGAATTTGCAAATATTGTACAGTCTTTTTAAGTGTAGTTCGAACTCGGCAAAGTTGCAATCGAGGTTGCGTTTTGAGGTATTTGATAAAATAGGGTTTTGGTTTTGGGGGGATTTTGGAGTGTTATGGACGACCTTGAAAAGGCGATTTTAATAAGCTTTGATGAATCAGGCTCCGTTGATTCAGTACTGAAATCACAAGCTGTTGCTTTCGTTCAGCAAATTAAAGGGACCCCATCAATCTGTTGTATATGCATAGAAAAGCTGTGTCTCTGTAAGCTAGTTCAGGTTCAGTTTTGGTGTTTGCAGTGCCTCCATGAGGTGCTTCGTGTTAAGTACTCATCAATGGCGCCGGATGAGAAGTCATTTATCAGGAAATCTGTCTTTTCCATGGCATGCAATGAAGCTGCCAATGCTAATGATGGCAATTTCATGACGTTATTGGAGGGACCGGCATTTATAAAGAATAAGCTAGCGCAGGTTGTTGTTACTTTGATTTACTTCGAGTATCCATCAATTTGGCCATCCGTGTTTGTTGATTTATTGCCAAATTTAACTAAAGGAGCTCTCGTAATCGATATGTTTTCTCGGGTTTTAAATGCGCTTGATGATGAACTAATTAGCATGGACTATCCACGAAGTGTGGACGAGATTGCTGTTGCTGGGAGAATTAAGGATGCTATGAGAGCTCAATGTGTTCCACAGATTGTTCGAGCGTGGTATGATATTGTTTCAATGTATAGGAATTCGAACTCTGAGTTGTGTTCTAGTGTTTTAGATTCTATGAGGAGGTACATTTCTTGGATTGACATTGGATTAGTTGTCAATGATGCTTTCATTCAATTGTTGTTTGAGTTAATGCTGGTAGATAGCTTTCCTGACCAGCTACGTGCAGCTGCTTCTGGTGTTGTTCTTGCTATAGTTTCGAAAGGGACTGATTCAAAACAAAAGCTTGCCCTTTTGCAAAATCTCAATATTCAAAGGGTCTTTAGGCTTGTTGTTGGAGATGCTGACTCGGAGTTAGTATCCAGTGTGGCTTCACTTCTCATAGGATATGCCAATGAAGTTTTGGAATGTTTTAAGTGTTCGGGATCAGAGGATGGAAAAGAAGTTGCATTGAAATTCTTGAATGAAGCTCTGCCATCAGTTTTCTATGTCATGCAGAACTGTGATGTTGATTTGGTATTCTCAATTGTGCAGTTTCTTTCCATTTATGTTGGCACAATGAAAGGCCTTTCTGCATTGGCTGAGGTACAGATGCTTCATTTGGGGCAGATATTGGAAGTGATTCATGTACAGATTCAGTTTGATCCAACGTACCGTAATAATTTGGATTTGTTGGACAAGATTGGGAGGGAAGAAGAAGATAGAATGATGGAATTTAGAAAGGATTTTTTCGTACTGCTTCGTAATATAGGTCGTGTTGCACCTGATTTGACTCAGTCATTTATTAGTAAATCATTGGCTTGTGCTGTTTCCTCTTCAGAGGACAGAAATGCTGAAGAAGTTGAAGCTGCTCTCTCCTTATTATATGAGCTTGGAGAATCGTTAAGTGATAATGCTATAAGAAATGGCAAAGGTTTATTGAGAGAATTGGTTCCAATGCTTTTATCAACAAGATTTCCTTCTCACTCGAATAGATTCGTTGCGCTTGTGTATCTGGATACAATAACCAGATATATCAAGTTTGTCTTGGAGAATACTCAATATATTCCAATGGCATTGAGTGCTTATCTTGATGAGAGAGGTACGCACCATCCAAATCCCAATGTTAGTCGAAGGGCAAGTTATCTTTTCATGAGGGTTGTGAAATTGCTCAAAGCAAAGCTTCTTCCTTACATTGATACAATCTTGCAGGTTATATCAGCACTTCATACTTTTATCCCTCAGTTTCTGATATTTTGCGAACTTTTTTCTTTTTATACTCCATTCGTGCTGTCGAATTTCAGAGTTTGCAGGACACAGTTGTCCAATTTACTAGGATTAAGGGTGTCTCGAAGGAACTTTCTGGATCTGAAGATGGGAGCCATGTTTTTGAGGTAAATTTTGGCCTTTATGTGTTTGAAAATTTGTAAAATTATATAATTGATGTTTCTTCTGTGGTTTGCTTCGGGTTTCGCAGGCAATTGGCTTGTTAATCGGGATGGAAGATGTGCCCCCTGAGAAGCAATCCGATTATCTTTCTGCACTGCTCACTCCACTTTGTCAGCAGGTCAACTATACTAATCCTTTTCGCTAGTGTGTGAATTGTTATGAGTTAATTTGGGTTATGATAACCGATGCTAAATTAAATTGAAAGTTTATATGCTTGTTCAGGTTGAGATGACCCTTTTAAATGCCAAATCTCAGAACCCTGAAGAATCTTTTGCACAGATTGCAAAAATCCAGCAAATAATTTTGGCGATCAATGCCCTTAGCAAGGTCTTCTTGGATGTTTTAAGATTATTATGATTGTTGTTGGTCTAGTTTCCTGTTTTTTCTTCCCAAGATTATAGCATCACATGCTTTGAACTTCTCTATTTGGATCTATAGAAGAAACGGAATTTGCCCCGAAATGGAGAAAGGATGTTATGCATTTCTATTAGTTATATTTATTTACTGAAACGTATGTTACATTCAGCATAGTAATTTCCTCGTGTACTTTTTCCTTTTGAATAACAGGAAAAATTGTATCTTAATTATTTTCATAAATACTAACAATCAACATGTGGATTTGTGTGACCCAGGGCTTCAGCTCGAAGCTTGTAAACATTAGTCGCCCTGCAATTGGTCTCATGTTCAAACAGGTTGATTTTAATTCCTTGACTTGTGAAATTATGAACTATTCATTATTTTCTTGATAATATACACACACACACACACACACACACATATATGTCAATTAGATCAGTTAATAATGCCGTTATTTAGTGAAATATACATCTCATCGATGTATATTTAAGAAATATATTCATATCTAGTGCTATGTTCTGATTAGTTGATTATTGTCATAGACTTTAGATATTCTCCTGCAAATACTTGTTGTCTTCCCAATGGTACAACCACTGCGATGTAAGGTAAGATTCAGGAATATTTTTGTCACATGATTTCTGCATTACAAACTTATTTTTGTCTTGTTTTTTCCTTTCTTTTTGGTGCGTGTATGTGGAGTGTGGCTGCTTTACAAATTCCTTTTCTGCTGAACATTTTGCTAGGTCACATCTTTCCTTCACCGTATGGTGGAAATTTTAGGAGCGTCTGTTTTTCCATATCTTCCAAAGGCACTGGAGCAGTTGCTAACTGAAAGTGAGGTATAAATATTTGCTTCTAATTCTCCAAAATATAATTTTCTACTTCTCACTTTTTGATAAGACTGACTTGGAATACTTTTATGGGTGAATTACAAATGGGTACCCTGAAGTTTGGTGATTTTACAAATCGATCCCTCTAGTTTGAGAAATTACCATATATTCCCTGAGGTTTCAATAAATGTGCCATATTCCGAATACCCCCACTTAGGGTTTCCAATCGGGGGTATTGTCAGGGTTATTTCAGATAATTTACTCATTTATCGAAACCTCAGGAACTATATGGTAATTTCTCAAACTAAATGGATCAAAATACACCAAACATTTAGGTAGTCAGATGTATTTCTCCCCAGTATTATTGAACTTTTTTTCTTTACTTCTGCAGTCAGCTTTTATGATTACTATCGTTGAATTTTATGTATGATTTTCAATAGGAAGTTCATTTTCTACATGAATATTATTTTCTATTGAGTAGTGTTAACTGTATATGGCAAAGGCCAATGTATTTGCTAATGCTTTCCTGCAGCCCAAAGAACTGGCAGGGTTTTTGGTTTTACTTAATCAGCTCATCTGCAAGTTTGGTGTTGGAGTCTATGATATATTGGAAGAAGCATACCCTGTTATTGCTAGTAGGGCTTTCAATATTATCTCTAACAATGATATTGCATCAGGACCTGGCAGCTGTACTGAGGTACACAATTTCTTGCTCTTTTCTCCTTATTATTTAAGTTAAATTTTTGTTTAGCTGCTTAATTATGGAATTCTTGTTTATACATGGACTGCTGAGAACTAAGATATTGTGATGAAAGTAGAGAATATATCGTATAAAAAGTCTCATATAGTTTAACAAGAAGTATTTTATTTTGATATATTGGGTTTTCCTTTAGGAAATGCGTGAATTGCAGGAGCTTCAGCAAAAATTCTTTACATTTCTACATGTGATTGCTACACACGATCTTTTGTCAATTTTCCTGTCCCCGAAAAGCAACAGATGCTTGGATTTGATGATGCAGTTGCTATTACATGCGAGTTGTCATCATAAGGATGTCCTTATCAGAAAGGTGTGTATTTTCTTAAGATTTTTCACACTATATACATATGTATGTGCGATGAATTACATGTACTACCCCTGCGATTTGAGCTAATTATGATTTAGTCTGTTTTCAGAAGATACAAAAAACTTAGTATCATTTCACTTTAATGCAAAAAACCCTGAAATAGGCTGATTATTTGCATTTTTTGGCTTCATGTTGTATAGTTTCAGGGAGTCCTAATAAAGCAAAATATGAGGAAGGTTTTTGTAATTTCTGAAAACATTGGGTCTAAATTGTAATTAGGGTAAACCTCAGGTATAGTAGATGTAATTCGCCCTTTAGAACATAAAATTTCATGTTAGGGCTGAAATCTTGCATCTCTCCATCATTCAGGGATGTGTTCAGATATTCATTCGTCTAATCAAAGATTGGTGTGCTGATCCATATGGCACAGAAAAGGTATATTCCTCTTGGATTACTAATTCAGTTACTTTCTTGAAAATACTAAGCTACAATTACTTTTCAGGTACCTGGTTTCCAGCATTTCATAATTGAAACATTTGCCACAAATTGTTGCCTTTACAGTGTGCTTGACAAGTCCTTTGAGTTTTCTGATGCAAATACTGTAAGCTCTCTGCTGGCTCTTTATGTTTTTTGCAGTATTATAAATAATTTTGGGCTTATGCCAAATTTAAATCCAAATTCCGAGGAAAATAACGTGATTGAATTAATTTTATGCTTTTTATAGAAACCTTTAGTACCTTGGAAAAAGTAAATTCAGATGCCTAATTTCCTGTTTGGGGCTTTCTTCAACAGGTGGTATTGTTTGGTGAAATTGTAACGGCTCAAAAGTTGATGTATGACAAATTTGGTAACGTTTTTCTCCTTCACTTTGTATCAAAAGGTTTCCCAAATGTTCATTGCCCTCAAGACATGGCCGAGCAATATTGCCAAAAACTGCAGGTATTATTAACTCTTATTTTTTACCCCCCACCCCAGCCATCCACAAAGCACACAAAAAAGGGGTGGATTACATCTACTATCACTGAGGTTTGAGTTAATTACAATCTAGTCCCTCTTGTTTTTAGAAATTACATGAATCTTCTGACATTTCACTATTACAAAGAACTCCTTGAAGATATACGTGGAGCCAAGAAAATCAATAACCTATTTCGGGGACTGTAAAATGTCAGGGAGTTTTTTGTAATTTCTGAAAACAGATGGATTAAATTGTAATTAGGGAAAGCCTCAGGGGATGTAATTCACGGAAAAAAGATAAGGAAAAAGGATATCTCTTTTATTGATAACCTATGCAATGTTTGAGCTGCATTGTTGATAATGTCTCATATTTTTGTCATCAGGGCAATGACATTAAAGAGCTGAAATCGTTTTACAAATCTCTCATTGAAAAGTTGAGACTCCACCAAAATGGCAGCTTGGTGTTCAGATAATAATGTGACGACATACTTTCTCAATCTCCATGTAATGCTAAATGTACAACTTTCTTACTACGCGCTTGGGCTGTCTCATTATTTTAAACAAAAGGTTAGTATTACCTGGTTTCTCTCTGAATTTATGAACATAATACTTAGGTGCAATTTTACAGCACTCTTGTAATGTTTGGTTTATATAATTGAAGGTCTTGGTTCATGTAAATACCGTTTCTCTGTTTCCATATCACGAACAGCGAGGTACGGCAGAATGCTTTGATAAAATTGTTTTGTATTTTGTCAAATCTTAAAATAGTTTGTAAGGTGAATTACATTTGAGTATCCTGAAGTTTGGTGTATCTACAAGTCAATCTCTCATGTTTGAAAATTTACTACATAGTCCCTGAGGTTTTCTTTTCCCGATAAATTGTCCCTAAAGTTTTCAAGAATTGTCTAACTATTCTGAAAATACCTTCACTTAAGGGTTTCAACTGGGGTTGTTCGAGGGTAATTTTGGACAATTTACTCATTTACTTAAACCTCTGGACCTATATGGTAATTTCACGAACATGAGGGATAGATTTGTAAGTGCACTTAAACTAAGGGAACGCAAATGTAATTCACCTTAGTTTGTATAGCTAATTTCTTCTTGTTTTGATGCATTGCAGTGTAAAATTTCGGACATTCGTTCTTCCCTGTGATTCTCTCTCTCTTCTGGGCACATTTTATTTAGTGTTGGGGTGAAAGAATGTACATTTTTCTTTCCTTTTTCTTGTTTGAAATTTTTTTATAAACTTCAGTCTGTTATGCTGTACAGATTTTTTATTTTCATTTTTTTTTCTTAAATAAATATAATTTTGACAGACTAGAAGTTGACTAGAGAAAAGAATAAATAAGAAAAAATAGGATGGGCCTACAAATTGTTGAGAAGTATCCATAGTAATTTAAATATTTAATACAAGTTGGATTTTGTATATTCATTTCGAGTTTCGACAGTCTCTGTCTCTGTCTCTGTCAAGAATAAAAGTTCGTGGAATCAACAAAGTTTGTCAATAGTTTCATCATTATACAATAAGCTAGTATCTTTTTTAGTGTTTATAATTTCATCATTAATCTACAATTATATACGAGTTTTTGACTTTTTGTTGGAATATGGAACATATGGATGATCTCACTTCGCGATGTGAGTATTATTACTTCTTTTATTTTATTAATTTTAATTGATTGTATTAAATTGGTATCTTTCACTTGAATGGAAATAATATGAGTATTTTTCTATAAACGACAGATACTGCGAGGCAGACACCATACGAAATAAAAGTTTTTCAATGTCATATTTGATGCTGTGTGTAATAATGTTTCAATATTTCATATTAGATAATAGGTGTCTGATACAGCAAAATAATGCATGCACGAATGTATTTTTATGAGTATAATTATTACATCATGATTATTTCTACTTGAGAAATGGAATAAAAATGTATGAAAAGCCTTCTTTATTTCTTTTAACTTGAGATCATTTAAATTTAATTATTTCAGCAAGCAATATTTTGAACTTTTGATTTGTGCATACTAATATTGTTTTCTCAATATATAACTAAGCTTCATAGGGAAAAGAAAACGCATATAACTAAAACACAGACAAATGGTGATCAAAACTCAGAGCCAAAAGAAATAAAAATAAAATAAAATTATATACACAAATTAACAAATTCGATGTATACAGTATACTTAAGAAATATGAAAAATGTATTAGATATACATATATAATTATTCGTTTGTCATCTCATCCATGATCGACCGATATATATCATGCATCATCACAGTCGATATCAAGCAGATAATTAAAAACTTTCAAAAGAGAAACAGAAAAGGAATAAAAATAACAAGAAATTAAAATTAACCTGATCGATCAAAGAAGCAGTGAACGATACTCACTACAGTACTATTACAGGAATGGCAAACGATGTCTCCAAAAGCATCCTCTGCTGCAATGACTTTATTGTCCCTGTCCCCTCCACCATATCCTTCAAAAACAGATAATAGTTTTCCTTGAGTTTTTTAACCATGCGCAAATATTTTACCCTCAGCAACTTCAGTTTCACCCTTCTGCACAGCCTAGCAAGCTGAAAGAATCCACGGCGGGACTTCTTTCCACCCAGGCGGACGCTGGGAAGCTTCCTCCGTGAACGGCGGAGGGTCCACCGGAAGGTTGCGGTGGAGTACGGATGATTCGCTTGGGCGGTGTTGAGTAGTCTGGATGACATTATTAGTGGGTTTTTTTGCCTTTTCGGGAACGAAAAATACTAAAGAGAAGAGTTGACTATATAGGAGAAGGCCTGCAAATATTATATATTATTGTTATTATTATATTTATATTAAACGTAGTAATTGTTTCCACATAGGGAATAAGGAGTAAGGACCTCACCTGAAAAAACAAAAAATGAAGCACGACATCTTAAAAATCTAATTACTTGAGGTAATCAAAAAAGTGAAAAACAAAGTTAATAAATGCTCCTTTTATTGAGCAAATATTATACAAAGTATTTGAGAAAAAAATGATTAGTTATAACAAAAATGTACTTGACGTCGCCTGAGAGATTCGAACTCTCGCGGGGATACCCCATGTACTTAGCAGGCACACGCCTTAACCACTCGGCCAAAGCGACTCTATGATATAGATGTTATATTTTTTGTAATCATCACATTAGCATATCTGGGCTTTAAAATATCCTAAACCTGGGCCATGGGCTTACAAAAAAGCCCAGGAAACGGAGCAAGAATATTTGCCTATACAAAGTATATAATAACTGAAATGGGAAAAGAAATAAATAAAAAACAAGAGACAAAAGTAGAAATTTGAATATTTTCAAATGTTTTTTGGTCTCTGATGTACAGATACTAATATATGAGGAAAAAGATTATTTTCTATGATATCCAATACCGTGTGTCCCAGAGACGATATATGTGTGTCATATTTTTGGGTTTAAAGGTGTTCAATTTTGGCACGAACTCCATCCTAATCAAATATTGGTATTTGAGTTTCAAGCTTCAACTATTGACCTTATCAACATCAATATAGAAAAAACAACACATACTTGTACTATAAATATCACATAGTATTAATTAAGAAGGACCCACTTATATAATTGTAAGCTTTTTTTATCCAACTTTGGGCCTATGTGCAAGTATGCAAACCCTTTTCTCTTAGGTCCACAAAATACCTATGACACATTGAAAAAGACCATCTTTTTTATGTGTACTTTTACGATATCATTATTTTTATGGTTAATTACACATACTCACATGATAGCGATATGAATTAAAATAAAATTACGTTATTGATAATATTAACTAATTCCTACATCGTAGGACTTGAATCCATTACTTTAAAGTCATAGGACCTCTTCCTTGTCGCTCGTCCAAATATGTTATTACTTTTCAATAAACCAAGATGAATTAAAAAAATTATTTAGGCTAATTCATTTTTAAGCCTATCATTCCTCCAAATTTAGCCTAATTAAAATGCAGATGCTTCAATTTTCTCATTATTGCAGAAAGGGACAGCTAAAAGTTATACATATCGGACCAAGTATTATAATTTTCAGAATTCTCAACAAACACGTCTCTTCTTCTTCTCCTTCTCTCTCCGTCTCCATTTATATCCGTTCCCGTTTGTCTCGACTGTAAGTCTACTTCCTTACTCCACTTTCCATTTTTCCTCGATATGTCTGAAATGAGTACCACTTCTCCTGCTTACGGTACAACCAGCTCAAGCATTCCCGAAATGCATTTAATGCTTTCTCCTGTTTTATAATTCCGAGGTTTGGAGCTGAAATTGAGTGAAAATTAATTTGTGTTTGTATTCCTTTTTTCTGGATTTTCTTTGCAGAGATGAGTTTCGCGAGGAAGGATTACGAGTTTTTGAAGGAGATCGGCCTCGGGCCGCGGAATTTGGGTTGTTTTGTTAATGGTGTTTGGCAGGGGAATGGTCCGGTGGTTTCTTCTGTAAATCCTGCTGATAATCAGGTTTGAATGTTTGATTTGTTCAGCAAATGAGCTGAGTTTTTGTTTATTATTTGTGATTTTATGTTTTCTCAAGTTTCGAGGATTTGTTGTTTCCAGGTACAAAGATGATCATGCATCATAGTACATGAACAGAATTGATGAATCAAATAGTAGTTCGAGTTGATATGATAATATTGACTGTAAATTGATCTTAATCGTTGGCTTTATTTTATTTGAGAATGTTTATTGCATGAGGAGACTAGTTTACTAGAATAGATTCTATTTATGTTATTATAATATAAATTGGTCATAACATGTGTATTTATTTTTTGAGAACTATGGAGTTCTGGCAACCTTGTTGCATACCTTTAATTATATTTAAAGACTCGGAATGAGTCAAAATGTCTATTTATGTTAGTTTTATTCCACATTAAGTTTATCAGTGTATGAACTTCTTTCTCATCTTTGGTTGGGGATTTTGTGCAGACGATTGCTGAGGTTGCAGAAGCTTCTATCCAAGATTATGAGGAAGGAATGCAAGCATGCGCTCAAGCAACAAAGATATGGATGCAGGTTATTCAATAATTCCCAGAACTAGTAGCAACAATGATATATTTGTTAATTCACATTTATTTGTAATACATCAAAAAAAGTTTTATTCTCCTGATACTGAGTTCCTGTAAAAAATGTGCTTAAGTGGTTGCTATATTTGACGTGGATAACACTTTTGAACTGGCTTATGTGTCATCTTGTCTCAGATTCCAGCACCAAAGAGAGGCGAAATTGTGAGGCAAATTGGTGATGCCTTAAGAGCCAAACTCCACCCCCTCGGTCGGCTTGTTTCCCTTGAAATGGGAAAGATACTAGCTGAAGGAATAGGGGAAGTTCAGGTATTTGCATCATCTTCGGTCTAAGAGATTGTATAATGATTTTTATGTAAAATGTTCTAATATAACTTGGATATCATTTTAATTTGCGAGCATGTAAGTTGGTGTTATTGAAAGATTATTTGCATTTTCTGGATAGTCATGTTTTTCACAAATATTTTCATCTCTTTCAAGAAATGTATAATTGCAATACTAGTATGTAATTTTACAAGTTTTTCGTAATCAAGTGGCTCACATTCATTTATTTGGTTCATTTCTTTAGAATCATTGGTATGAGCTTTTCTATGAGATGTAATGTTGGTTGATGCTTCTCTGATTGGTCTTGCAGGAGATAATTGATATGTGTGACTTTGCGGTGGGATTAAGTCGTCAGCTGAATGGCTCTATCATACCTTCAGAACGTAAGATACACAATTTCTCACTCCCCATCTGCATTTTACAGTTAAACTTGATGCTTATCTTTGTTACTTTCTTTTTCTCATAATAATAATCTATTCATAGTTTTTCTTTAAGAATTCTCTTTTTTGAACAAACATTTACACTTTGTGTAATGCTTAAAGAGCAAGCATGTTTACTTCTAATAATTATTGTTTTTCTGTTTACAGGCCCCAACCACATGATGATGGAGGTATGATATATATTATTGCTTTGACTTCTGAAATCATAATTTACATCCTAATTTACTATTCATTCCTAATCTTGTTACATGCTATAATTAACAGACGTGGAATCCTTTAGGAATAGTTGGTGTAATAACGGCTTTCAATTTCCCTTGTGCTGTGCTTGGTGAGTATTACATCATGGTTTTACATGATATATGGTACATATAGTTTTTCTGGGTTGAGCTGACTGGGGTTCATGCTGTTTGAATAACTAGTGAAATTCTTTTCTGTTCCTTTTATACATTTTGAAATTGAATATTTCATTTGCTGTGTAAATGCAGGATGGAACGCATGCATTGCTCTAGTTTGTGGAAATTCTGTTGTCTGGTAGTCCTTTGCCTCTATATTGTCTGCATTAAAGTCATAACATAATCCTCAAACTTTCCGATGGTTGAGCACATCCATGCAATTACAGCTTTTCGTGTGGATGTGCTTCCATAAACCCCCTTTATTCATTCATCTAAAATGTATATTCTGCTATTATGACGTTTCAGGAAAGGTGCTCCAACCACACCTTTGATTACTGTAGCTATGACAAAGATTGTTGCTGGGGTATTAGAGAAGAACAATTTGCCAGGTGCTATTTTCACTGCATTTTGCGGTGGTGCTGAAATTGGTCAAGCAATTGCAAAAGATTCACGCATTCCTTTAGTTTCCTTCACTGGGAGTTCAAAGGTACTATTTGTGGTACATGACACAAAGTTTTCTTAATATATCATTGTTTTCTGATTTTTTCTACGTGTGATTTTAGGTGGGTCTAATGGTTCAACAGACAGTGAGTCAACGATATGGTAAATGCCTGCTTGAATTAAGCGGAAATAATGCCATAATTGTCATGGATGATGCCAATATCGAGCTTGCTGTTCGGTCTGTGCTGTTTGCTGCTGTTGGTACAGCTGGTCAGAGATGCACGACTTGCCGTAGATTGGTATTTATAATATAATTTCTAGAAAACTCGTGCGTATTTCTGATTGTGGTAGATTAAAACCTGATCTAACCTTCTCTTTTGTTGTTTAATTATCTTTTCCTGAAAATGAAGCTTCTTCATGAGAGTATCTATCAGAAAGTACTTGATCGGTTATGTGATGTATACAAACAAGTCAAGATTGGGAATCAATTAGAGAAGGGTACCTTACTTGGGCCACTGCATACTCCTCAATCAAGGCAAAATTTTGTGAAGGGAATAGAGAAAATCAAGTCTCAGGTTTGTGCTCGTCTTGAAAACTTGGTAGTGTTTGCAAACTATAAAAGAAGCACTTTTCTGCTTTAGGTTTTTCTCAACACTCTGGTTTTCCAAACACCCCCAAGATTCTGCTTAATTTAAGGAGACATAAGCTCGAAGCACATAGGACCTGCTTTTGGCTTCTAGCTTCGAGCTTATTTTCGCAAATGAATGAAGTTTCTTGAGAGTTGTAAAGTGCTTCTTAGTTTTTTTTTTTTCCAACACTGGACTACCTTTTTTTGTGCTCTTCACTTTATTTTCTTAAGACACCCTGTTTACAACTTCAGTTTTTGCTTTAACTTATGCAAAAGCAGCAGAGTTTGGAAAATGGAAACACCCTCTTAGTTATTTCTAGTACTCCATTCATCAATTATTGTTTAAATTACATTGTCTAAGGTAAGCTACTCATATTTTCCAGGGAGGAAAGATTGCTGTTGGTGGCTCTATTCTTGAGTCTGGAGGCAATTTCGTGCAACCCACCATAGTTGAAATTTCCCCTACTGCTGATGTTGTGAAGGAAGAATTGTTCGGTCCAGTTCTTTATGCCATGAAGTTTCAGGTATGCATAAGCAATTCTGATTCTCTAAAAGTTCTTAACTTTTTGAGTTAATCATAACTTGGTTACACAACATTCTTGCAGACTTTGAATGAAGCAATTGAAATCAATAACTCTGTACCTCAAGGTCTAAGTAGTTCAATATTCACTCGCAAACCAGAAATCATTTTTAAATGGCTTGGGTGAGTAATTATACGTTTTTCCTAGTTAAAATGACTATTTTGCCCTTGATTTATTAGAACCCATATCTATATATTATTCCTAGGTTCTAACCTGCATTGAATTTTTGACAGGCCTCAAGGAAGTGATTGTGGCATTGTTAATGTCAATATTCCAACAAATGGTGCTGAAATAGGTGGTGCTTTTGGTGGTGAGAAAGCTACTGGAGGAGGCCGTGAAGCTGGAAGTGATTCTTGGAAGCAGTATATGAGACGCTCAACTTGGTAAACTCAATTAATTTCTTCTTAAAAGTTTGATCAGTTCCTCTACCTTATTTGTATTTTTCATGCAGAAACAACTTAAGTCTTTAAAATTGAAAAGTATTTGCAGAACTCCAATGAAAAGCTTATTTAAACGGCAGTTTTCTGATTTTTCCCGATTTTTCTGTGTTCTATGCAGTACTATCAATTATGGGAGTGAACTACCTTTGGCACAAGGAATTAACTTCGGTTAGAAGGTTTTAGAAGAACAACCAATTTGGTATTCTCTCCTGTAACCAAATCTCTTTCTGCCAATGAGGTCTGTACCTCGACCTAGATTCGAGTTTCTGCCAAATAATTATGAACTAATTCGAAAATATTGACTTATATGATTCTGAATGATAATTTTCATATCGATTAATAATTTGAAATCAGTTTTTTTTTTATGCTTAGAGAATTTTGAATTTCTGAACGAAAGTAGTACGTGTTTCTTTTGCGATTTTTATCAGGGTAAATTTTGGAGGTAAAAAGATATAGTTATATAATTACTTCTGAGTGCCCTGAAGTTTGGTATACTTACAAATTGGTCCCTTCAGTTTTGAAAAATTACAATCTAGTCCCAAAAGTTTAAATGCATATGTAAATTTTCCAAAAATATCCCTAAACAACCTCCAGTTGAAATCCTAAATGGGGATTTTTGGAATACTTATACATTTATTGAAAACCTCAGAGATTATATGGTACTTTCTCATAGAAGGGATTGATTTGTAAATATAACAAAGCTTCATGATACCCATATGTAATTCACCCTTTACTTTAAGGGTCTCCGTAGGACCATATTACATGTAAAGTGTGAACACTAATAAGTAATATCTGATATCCCTTTAAAACCATTAATTAATGGAAAGGGTCAGTGCAAATGAAAGATATGTTCACAATTAAAAAATGATAACATGTGATTAACAAGTAAACTGTCATTATCTTGGTATTAGTGATTTCCCTCATAGGAATGAATGCCTTGTCAACGCGCAGATAGTTGAGCCAATGACATAACTTCTGCTCTTGGAAAAGTCGTTAACCTAACCTAATTTAGCTGTAATAATAATGAAAACGATCTTCAATGATATGCCATTGCTATATTTAATGTTGAGTCCTGCAAAAGAAAATGATGCCACTATTGTCAGTTTCTGATAGTCAACGCTTTGAAGGTTGGTTATCTGAGCTTATACAATTCTAAATAAATAAATGTATGGATAAAGTAACGAGTTAATTGCACACAAAAATCTTGTGTTATTCGCTGATCCTAATGTTACAAAAAAAAAAAAAAAAAAGAGTTAGAAAACTAAAAAACATAACGTGAAGGTGCTCTTTTTCGTTAAGGTTTTCAACCGGTAGTTAGAGTTTAGAGGGTATATATCTATAGTTTTTCAAATTTTTAAGTATATTTGTATAATTAGACCAAACTTCAGAGTATATATGAGGTATATGAGTGTAATAGGTTATTTTTTAATCCAAGTGCATTGACAACTATGGCTATCTCATGCTTGCTTATGTTGTCTTTCCCACTTGGAATAGTGTGAAGACAAGTACCACAAGAAACATAGTAATTGACAACTTAGAACTGTATTATTGTAATCGCTATTTGATAAACCCTGGCTAAAGTAACCAAGAATTTGTTACAAGTTTCAGACAACAATAGTTTTTAATTTTATAATGTAATAATTTATTTAATTTGATCATTTTAAAATAATGTATTTGATTAATTTATAAATTAAGATATTAATCTAGCTTAATTCAAATTGAAGGTTTGAAGAAAGGATCAATTTGAAAAACTGAATCCACAAAATATTTCTCAAAATAATTAGAATAAAACATTACTTGACCATATATTTTAGGGTTTTACTATAAACATAAATTATATCGAAATTTGCGTTCATTAACTTGACATATATGCTCTGAGTTCTCGTTTTTTTAATCATCAATGCTATCTAAATAATTATCTTGTTTTATTTTGTAATAGTATTTTCATTTCTAAAACATGAAGTAGAATAAATGCAATGACAAAGCCCTTAATATATGTATATATTTTTCAAAAATTAAATAAGTATTAATAAAATAAAAATACTATAATAATTGTAAAACACAATTTAAAAATTGTGAATGAAAAAGTAAGTATAAAATAAAAATAAAATATTGTGCACTAAATTTACTTAATAGTAAAGCACATGATTCCTTTCACAACAAATCGATCTTACAATCACAATTAAGCACTAGAATCCTTTCACATTAATTCTTTAGTTCATCCCTTTCATTTCAATGTCAAAATTACCGATTTCCCCTCCGTCCTCATTCACAAATCACAACCTTCTTCCATAGCACAATAGATGGACGTTTCAACCAGAGTTAAACTCGGAATACAGCTCTCCGACCGAGATATGCCTTTCATGTCAAGATCCTCTCTCTTAGTTGTAGGGCTACTTGGCATTGATCTCATGAATTTCGGGCTCTCCAAGCTCTTTCTCAAAACTTGTCTCATGGCCCGAATCAAATGAACCGTCGGATCCTCCGGTGGGCCCGAAGTCCGAAACTTGTTGCAGAAGCTCAAATGTCGGGCCATAGCTTCATCCGGGCTTATCAGCTTTTGGCATCTCAAGACTTCGTCTTTAACGGCCTCCGCACAAAGCCCGCAAACCCATTTACCTCCATAACTGGTTTAGGACACAAGTTTTTTAGTTTAGATACTACTAGAAAGTAGAAGATTACTAGAAATTGATCAAAAGATGTCCTAAAACTAAGACAGGACAATGAAAAACTGCAGAAGACTACTATTTACTGATCAAAAGATGTGTCCTAAAAGTAAAGTAGAACAACAAAAACTGCAGGAATTTACTGTAAATTGATCAAAGGATGTCCTAAAACAAAGATCAAAATCTGCAAGAAACACTAGGCCAGAGTTGAACTGGATTTAACATCATCTCGATAGGATCAAGATTGCAAATCTAAGTAAAAATCAAATCATTGACCAAGATCTAACTAAATATTTCTAAAAGCAGACTAATTATCCGATCCAACAATTCAACATATATATATGTATTCCCTTTTCTTTACCTCTCTCTAATTGTTTCTATATATGAAGGGGTGCATTCTTCTGTAAGCCCGCAGCAATCACATTTCACAAAATCGACCTCGTTTTGGCCCGATATTTTATTAACGGGCCCATCAGGCTCGGTTGTCATCATCATCGAATCACTGATAATACTCGTCGACATCCCTGAAACAAAACCAGCAAAAATTAAAAATCCTAAAAGGAGAGTTTAGCAGAAAACAAGATTTGAACAATCAAACTAGAAGAATATTTACCAGCTGAAGAAAGAGATAAAAGATTTATGTATATCAAAATATACTGATCTAGCTTAAAATTCTCTTTAAGCTACAGCCCACCAAAAAAAGAGGTTTTTTTATTTTTTTTTCTATCTTTCTTTTTCCCACTCGCCTTCTTCCACCTTGGATTCCTCAGGGACAAAGAATGTATACAGGTAAAACATTTCAAGAACCCCCCGATTAAAGAAAAATACAAAAAAAGATTAATCTTTCTTTTTTTATGTCAACATAAAATAGAGAAGAGAATATCAATCATAGGATGAAATTGAATACAAAGGTAAAGATGGATCGCTTTTGGGTTCTCGTCCACAATAATTTCTTGCTGTTTAGCAGAGTGCAGGGGAGAGAAATAGATATACGAAAATGTGAATATATATACAGAGACAGATCTAGAGAGAGAGAGAGAGAGAGAGAGAGAGAGAAGGGTTCAATGATTGGGTGGTGGCAAGTAAATTGTGGCCGTATGTTAGTGGATTTGCCAGCAGTGCATTATCTGTGTTTGAAGAGCTGTCCTAATATTTTTCTTCGATCGAATATGTTTGAAAAATTATACATTTTTCTTTTTTTTATGCTATGCTCGCCAATGCATGGCTGCCACTGCAAGATGCCAACGTGTAATTTTCTTTTTATTATTCTCCACCTTGGTCTGTGTGGAATATAATAATAATAATGAAGTCACTATATTATTGCCTTATTGAAGTCGAGCCAAATATTTGATTTTGTAATCATGAAATTTGATTTTCCTTTTTATATAAACATAGTAATTTTATTATGTAAATTGAAAAAAATTTACATTTTTATGTTTATTATAATTTAATCTATAGTTAGAACTTAGAAGCTATAATGCACAGACTTCCACTAAAAATTCACCTTGAAGCTATAGTGTTATATGTAGTTAGACTATTTATTTTTGGAGTTCACACTTAACTATCATGATTCATACAAATTAATTTGCTATTATTTCTTTTGGTGCACGTTTGTTCATTTCTTAGTTTTTCTTTTCTCAAATATAAATAGTATGGTTGGGAGAATCCTCATAATTGAGTGTATTGATAGGGAAGAGAATGAAGTGAAGAAAAGAAACAGAGAATATGGGGCTGTCTTTGTCATTCCATAATTGATATCAGTTCACTATTGTTTAAAATTTAAATAGACCCAACAAAATGATGTTGAGAGATTCAAAATTTTAGGGTTTTGGAAATAATAGAATTGAATTTACTCAAATTATTATTATATTGTTATGCATTTTGTACTTTGGTGATTCCAATGTAGAATTTGCAATTATCTTTCATGGATTTAAGAAAAAAAATCCTCCAAGACAAAAGGGATTAAGTTTTATAAAAAAAATTTGTTGTAAAAATAAACATAAATAAATAATAAGAACATGCTTGTAAAGCAAATCAACCACCAAGCATAAAGCGAAATGATTTCAAGGTTCCAAGTGGCCACTCAAATCATAAGATTGATTTCAAGGCAACATTTTAATGGAGGATAAATATGTATGCACCCCATTAACAAAATTTAAGGTTCTGTTTGGATCACGTGGATATGTTTATTTGATCTCAAAGTAACATCACAACTCAAGTTCAATAATTTATCAAATTTTTAGAAGCTCATAAAAAGTACTTCATTGGCTTTTGTTGATTAAGGTGAGCTATTCTAAAATGACAGGAAATGACAATTTGTTATCCGTAAGTGAAAAACAGTTGATTAAAAAAAACTCCCATCCAACTTTTATGAACTTAAAAGACTTTTTCATTCTAACAAACTTATGGTTCTTAATTATGGCGAAATTTTTTATAATTATTTAATTGACAGCGAAAACATTGTGTTAAACATGTAATGAGGGTCTGCCTCGGGAGCGAGTGAGCATGTTCTCAAAAAATACAGGATTTCCAATGCTAGTATTAAAACTAGAAAGTTTTTTGTGTATATTAAGAAAAATAGAAAACCATCGAATTTTAGATGCTATTAGCTTGAACTTCTTAAATTTTTGTAGATTCTTGAAGTTTTTCAACTATTTTATTTCTTGAGCATTTTTCCCCCAAAACTCACTCAAATATTTATTTTATTTTATTTTCACTTCATGATTTTCACATAATCTAATCTTATTTGTTCATATTTTAAGATTCATCTATAACCCTTTTCTTAACAAACATCTAAAATTAGAGGCAAACGGAGCACTAACAATGTACTCGAGTCTTGATGGGTTGATCTAGCGCACTCAAAATGGTGATTGGTGTATTAATAATAGAGTGGTGTGGACCAAGAAAAAGCAAATAATGTGTAAATATATGCATGATTCCGAAAGTGACACCCACTATTTAGTATTTATCCCAAATATAATAATTTCATTTTAGTTTTAAAAATTAAATGAATTGATTTGTTTTACGTATTTTCCACGAACTATTGCTAATCCGGCGGGATTCTAGGGACAACTCATGTTTAGATGAATATATATCATGAATAAAAGATCAAATGTTACTTATAATCACATTAATATACATTTTTTTTCTTATATATATATGTTTGAGATAGGACAAATAACCAATTATTCGAAAAGATTTAACGAAGGTTCGTGATTGGACACATGACCTAAAAGTTATTGTCACTTACAAAAATTAAAAATGTGTGAATTGACTATGTATGAAAAGTGAGGTAAAAAGAAAAGTACATAAAAACCCAAAACCATGCAAAATTTCAATCAATTGAGAGAGAGGGACATTAGTAGTACTTTTAGGTGACGTGGCATTTTTTTCTTGGATACGTAATCTTCTTGATGATAAAATCAAAGCGAAAATTAAATAATTCCCTATATTTGATAAAGATTAAAGAGAAATTTCATAAATAAAAGAGGTCCCGATACCCAAGTAGGATGTATTTATGCCAAAGTTAAGAATGATGCCACATTGCCACGTTATTATCAACATATTTGATATTGGCTTAAAAACCAACAGATCTGCGGTGTTAAATACAGACACCTGTCTAGTGACAAATATTAAAAGAAAAATTAATATTTGTATCTCATATACGTATCCGTACGTTACAAAAATACTGAAATTAAACCACAACTTGGAAACTCTATATAGGTTTTGAAAAATAAAAATTTAACCAAGGCCTTGAAAAAACAGGTCGAATTGTACAAACGGGGGGTCATATACAAAAGCTATTTTTCTAAAAGAATCAAGAATTCGCCCTAAACTTTATACACAATTATCCGAACACAAAAGAAAAAAAAAAGGAACTAGAGAAAAATCTCTAATGAAATTCTTCCCCACAATTCTCAGCATCAGAAAGCCCTTCAGTTTCCAGTTCTCTTATCAGCTTCTCAATTTGCCTTCTATAAACAGGCATAAAATGATCAGCAATCATAGTTTGTGAAAGCCTCATTTTACTATATAACGATCTTGGAGTGAGAAAAATCCCGACTTTAACCTCCTCTTCCTCCTGCCCGTTGCTCAACTCACCATTACTATTACCATCAGTTTCCCTTTCGGGCTCATCAGAAACGAGACTCACAATATGCATAATCTTTCCAGCCGGGAAAAATCTATGTACCTCTTTAGTATTAGGAATTGGATTTCGATTCTGACCATCGCTGACCTCAGCAACAACAGCTTCTTCTTCTTCCCTAATTTCTTTCACCACATCAGCTTCATCATCTTCTTCTTCCTCGGGTCCCACATCGTAAAGCTCACGCTCTATTTGTTGCCACAGCTCGACTTCCGTCATACGATCTTGATAGGTGACATCATCGATGACAAAATCATTGTTCTCAGTGTTTATACTATGATCTGTCAGGGTAATTCTGTCCGAACTCCTTTCTGGCTCCTCGGTTGTTGATAAGGGAAGGTTTGTAGTTTCAATGACGGTTGTTGTTGTTTCATTAATGGATGTGAGAAGAGGCTCGGAAGAGTCTCTTTGAGTCAAAGAGGATGATTCTGGTTGATCGTCATTTGGATGTGTTGAAGGTCTACGACGTGGGCCCATGCAAGACCATGAGGCTATACGTAGGCCAGGACGGGCCCACGCAGCTTGAGCCATACTTTGAGCTCTCTTCATTACAACCTAGGTTATATGCAGAAGATCTTATTTTCATATTTAAATTGGTTGTAAATAATTATTTGAAGAATAACTGTACCCTCTAAATGAAGAAAACCATAACTAAAAAAAAAAAAAAAGAAAAAGAAAAATAGAAAAAAAGAAAAAAAATATATCAATATTGGAAATTATTTTGCATATATACCACTTCAGAGAGTACCATATTACAGTTGCCACTTGCATGTTTGAGAAAAGTTACAAGCCATATAGGGAGTGATTGTGTAATTATTCTGAACTCCCAGGGGTGGTTTGTGTAATTTTAAATAATATTATGAAGTAGTTTGTAGTTTTTTTACACTTGCAAGTACCAAATGTAGTATTACAGTTTCGAATGGGGTATATGTGTAATTGACCCTAAATATTATATAGGGAAATATTAGAAACTTGTTAAAATAATTTTTTATATCCAAAAGTCCAATGAAATTATTTTTCAATCCCAAAAACCCAATCCATCAATTCTGATTAAAAAAAAAAAAATCCTTTATTTATACTCATTTTCTCCCCGAGTTTCTTATAAGAAGATATCTGGAAAATAAATTGATTTTATTTACCTAGGCTTATTTATACATAGAAAATATTTTTTTTTAATCAAAATTAATCAATGAAGATTTAATACGTTAGTTCATTTTTTAAATATAAAAAATAAAAATTATATTTAATACCTGAGTACCACTGGAAACGGGACGTAGTATTGCACCAGCACCAGCAACTTTTGCTTTAGCAGTGGCTATTGAAGGAAGATGAGAACCCAAAGCTGAAGCAGAGCGATAAACCGTGCTAAGTATTCTTGTACGCTCTATTTGATTCCTCAAATCATTTATCCAAGCAGATGCCGTAACCTGCAAAAAGTACTAAGCAATTAACACCTCCAAAATACAATGTGAATGAAAAGATAACGAATGATCACAAAAAAGGGTGTTAAAGTCGACCCATGTCATAAGAACAAAGAATAATTGCCAAATTAAATCAAAATAGAGTGTTTATATATGCCTCAAGTAACTAAGGAGAAGATTTTACAAAGTACTCACAACAATACCTCTGCACGCAAGTCATCCACCGATGCAGCTGAAAATGTGGGAACCAAATCAGCTCCATTTATTACAGTAGTAACAAAATCATTTCCTGAATCAGCCAGTTCCCATGTCATACAAGCAGCTGTATATGAGCAAAACAAACTGTAAGAATTTCAAACTCTCATTATAAAAGGTAGGGTCATAAAAATTAAACTTATTAACTTCAGTAAATAAAGCAATTGCACCTGGAGCAAATGCAACGCAAGTGGCGGTGGATAATTCTTTCCTTTCACGCAAAATAAATGTTAAAAGCGCAGCAGTTCCACCACCAAGAGAATGTCCAACAATCTGGACAACAAATAAACTAGTCCCATTTAGTGACATCCATGATGCAAGAAATTATCTACAAGTCCAATGAAGATTAATATTGCAAAGGCAATTTAATAAAATGTACTTATATGGGAGCATTACATTTACTACCCCTTAGGTTTGCCCTAATTACAAACCAGCTCCTCTATTTTTCCAGAAATTATAAAAAGACTCTCCAACATTTCACTTTAATTTCAAAAAATCCCTCAATCTATACAACATGAACCAAAAATTGCGAATAATCAGCCTATTTCAGGGAGCTTTTGTAATTTCTGAATTTAGAAGGCCTAAATTTTAGTGACCTGAAACCCCAAGGGTAGTAGACGTAATTCGGCCAAATTATAAATATACAACATAATGTGCAGCCAAAAACTAACATGCATATTTTTGGTATATTTTTTAAATCAATTTGTGCAATAAACCAAAAGGGAAAATTAGAATTAAATAAAAAATGAGATGCAAATATGCAAAAAATATTTCAAGGCGAAAGAAAAAGTCTCAAGCGCAACAGTAACGAAATATTAAACCTTAAGTTTGTAACCGGGATGACTTTCAAGTGCTGTAAGAAGACAAGGAGTTGCAAGTTTTGCAATCCACCTGGCAGCTGCAACCATTCCACCATGTGCATAACCTAAAACCAAGTTGCTAACTCCTCCTTCACACACCACCGTGTGATGGAACGGTACTACTGCTCCAGTGACAGCTGTCAAAGTATCCTTGACACTGTGGGTTCCCCGAATCAGTAACAGGAAACTTTTCGTTTTGTGGTCAACTAAGACAGTAAATGCTGGCTTTAG
The DNA here is from genome assembly GCA_958496215.1 of Verbena officinalis. Lineage (NCBI taxonomy): Eukaryota > Viridiplantae > Streptophyta > Magnoliopsida > Lamiales > Verbenaceae > Verbena > Verbena officinalis. The sequence continues at coordinate 10,162,172 of OY292385.1, forward strand.
AATCTGCAGAGCAATAAAATTTTCTCCATCAATACCAAAATTTGCAGACTCTTAAAAAAAAAGGCTCTTTTTTGATTTTGGCTTTTTTGCAGCACTTTGGTTTTTCCAAACACTCCCAATTTCTGCTTAATTTAATCTGGACGCTTGAAGCACCTACAGACCTGATTTTGGCTTCAGCTTCTACGTTACTTTTTCCAAACACTCAACTACCCTTTTTTGTGCTTTTGACTATCTTTTCCAAACACTCCCTACTTTTACTACTCCACTTTTTAACAACTTTAGCTTCTCCAAAAGCAGTAGAGTTTGCAAACACCCCCTTAATGACAAATTATGAAAGAAAACTTACTCCAGCTTTAGGTTCTTGGAGGATAACATCATCTTGAGGATAGCCAGTCTCCTCTAGAAATAAGGGGAAGGGTTTCTTGGAGAAATGCCAACAAAGAGTGAGCAAATTTAAAAGATATCTGAGCTCTGCAGCAATTTCTAACCCTTTAAGCTGTGTACTATCTTTACCACCAAATTCACGGCTGACATGTAAATTTCCCTGCAGAGTAGCGCGTTCACAGTGTAATCTCAGGCACATAAAATTTGTAACATGAAAGTAGCTGATAGAGGTTAACTTAGAAACTAATTATCATTTATGAAAACAAAAACATGTTTAAACATTTGATGAGTGAATGATCTTGTCTAACAATTTTTGGGTATCTCAAATATATGATGCTGTATTAGGACGTCTTGCAGGCTACAAATTGAATCAAAACGAATAAACTATGATATTATATAGTGGTCCTCTTCTTTTTACACACATTTTCTCCATATTCTACATACCAAGAACTTCAGCTACAATGAATACCTTTTCGCTTTTAGCAACCTCGAAAATTGCAAGCCGAGGAATGAAGATACATGTATTATACCTTCTAAGTTTGCATCAAATACTCATTTTTTATAAATGTCAGTTACTGATGTGCACATACCTGCCTTTTTAAGAGAAAGCTGATGCCAAAAGCTAAATCTCCAATAGGCCACTTCCCTAAAGTCTCTGAATAAGTGAATTTAAGAGTCTCTGACAGTGTAGAAATTGTTTCTAACCATGTCGCAGGAGCTTGTATAAGTCTATGTGAAACTCTTTCAACTCCCAATGGAGCATTTCCATTTTCTTCATCATCATCACCATTTGGACTCGTTTGGAGTTTTTTGTTTAATGTATAATATAAAAGTGCAGCTGCCCCTGCTGCCGTGGCCATTGTGGCAGTGGCCATAAGTATTGGATCCCTGATGATAAAATAAATAAAAGTTGCTGAAGCTCAATATAATTTGAAAATAAATTATACATGCAACGGCTCAATTTAAAGTTCATTCAATTTGTAGAGAAGATAATAGATGTTAAGGCAAGCATTCAAACTACAAGCAAAGACACTAGACGCTTAGAAGAAACTACAATGATAATCTTTCCTTCAATTTCCAACAACCATAAAAGGGCAAAAGTTTAAGTGATATTCAAAGAAGATAAAAAGAATGCATGAGTGAAGAAACCTGAAAGCAACCATTTGATCCATTTATGAAAAATTTGGACACAACGAAAAGGAGTTGAATGAATAATGCAATCTCTGAATTTGAAAGTTGGCATGCTTATCATCGAAACACAACAAACTACAAAACTCTAAAATTAAATAACTGAACATATACATAAGGACTATGAAGCAAAACAAGACTAAAATAGCAAGGAAACAAGAGCTAATAAAGTGATCTTTTTAGCATTTTTGGATATGAAATTTTAATTTCAATAAGCCAGACTTCGGTACTACTCACCCACTAAACATTGGAAAATAACAACTAGCAAAAATGAATCCTTTCTCAAAAAACTTCCAACTCCTTGAATAGTCACAACTCAATGGACCGACTACTCCTTAGAAAAATCAGCAACAATCCCTTAAGTGATCCTCAATAAGCCCACGACAAAAATATACTTCTATAATCTCAATTGAGAAAAAAAATCAAATTGGGTAAACCTATTTCTTAATTATCTTCTATTGCTTCTGTAAACAAAACATTTCTGCACAAACAAAAAAAATATAAAAAGGAAAAAGGAAAGCCCAACATACTGAACCAAAACTATTAAAAAATTAACCTGAACATGATTAAAATCTGGAAAGGCAAAACCCTGAAAAACCCAACTCCGGGAAACTTAAAATGAAAATCAGAAATTAAAAAATTAAAAGCCCACGGCTTTTTCAGTAAAAAATAAAAGCGAAAAGAGAAAAGAAAAAAGAGGGGAAAAAAAAAAGAATCAACATAAAAAAGAAAATACTAAAAGCCACTGAAAGTTATTCACGGACCTGAATTATCGGACGGGCTTCAGAAAAATTAGATATTGGATGGTGTTGGTTGTAGCTTCGACTCTAAGGAATGCGAAAATTAAGCGAACAAGGGAAGTCGAGTAAGCTAAAATGGAGGTGCAGTCAACACGAAAAATCTCTAAATTTGGGAAATTTCGATTAGATTTGAGCGTTTGAGATTTTCTCAACTTAGCGCAGGTGGGATTTTGTATTTTCTTTCGCTTTTAGTTTGCTTAATATATAAGATTTTGTTGAAATATATAAATCAAAGGACACGTGTTGGGTCTTTACTTTTTAATGAAGAACTCATCTAAGTCTGGGCTGGGCTCAACCGCCAAGTCCCTTTCTTTTCATTCTCTTTTTATTTTCCCTTTCTAATATATGAAAAAAAAAATTATATATTTTAGTAATTTTTAATAGGAGAAAATATTTTTGCAACCTATAATGCTACTTAATTTTGTGAAATTTATAGCTTGTCACCTCAATTCGCAATTTCGCCAATTTAAGTTGCTGAAATATTGAGATTAAAGGTACTGATGTCATTTTGTGAGATTTAGTTTGAATAAGATAATGACAACTTTATTTTGGTGAAATAATTTATAGTATGGACTAATAATGAAATTGAAATGAATGTGACAATTTCGAGTCTATATTTTGAAATTCAATTGTCAAGTAAAGAGAGGTGTTATTTTAACCATAAGAGAGACTTCATAGACAGAGACCTATTTTTACTTTTTTAATTAAATGGATTAACAAATGTATTGAGTTTGGATTTCATGAATGTAGGTGAAGAATGTGTGTGAGAATTAGATTTATATTTGTTGGAATTTATTTCTTTGATTTTTACTAGAGTAAAAGTGCTTAGAATTACTTATGTTTTTATCACTTTCAGTGACAAAAAAATGTTAATTTTCTTTTTTCTCAAAATAAACAACGATAACTCAAACAAAGAAGTTAAGAATATCAATTATCAAATAAAAAAGAAAGTAAAATTGTGCAAATAATAATATTTAGAATTCGAAGAGTACTACAGTGTTCAGAGTTTGGGGATACGCGGCCCCATAACCCTGCCCACCACCGCAGTTTAGGGTTTTCTTTTCTCAGATCTGTTCTTCAACCAAAAGTCAACCCAACCACTCGAATTTCGCAGAAACTTTGAATTTGCCTATTTTCCTGAATCAGGGTTTAGCATATTTGTCAGATTTCAGACATTTTTCATTCCTTTTAATTTGCTTCTTATTTATGTTGGTTGGAGGACAGGGTCACTAAAGGAGGGCAATTTGAGCTGCCAATGCAATTTGTCTCTTCGTAATTGTTAGATTTTCTCCGTCGGTTTTTGTGGAATACCGAAAAAGTTGAAGTCTTGTTTTCAGTTCATCAATGTCTTGGGCAGGCCCGGAAGATATCCACCTCTCTACGTCTCTTGCTAGCTATCTCGACAGTGAGTTTTTACTGTTTGTTATGGGTTATTTTGTAATTTACTAGACTTTCGAGGTCATTCTAGGCATTTTGAAGTGAATATTTGGTGGGTTCTCCTTAATGTTCTTGAGGATGTTGAAGGTGGGGGTAACTGTGTCATTGGTTCATGAAGTGCGTGATGGGATTTTCTTATGTGGATCTGTTTGAAAATCTGTATTTTTTAAGTTCAATATTGTTTTATTACTTTGGTTCCTTTTTGCTGTTTTCCTGAATTGGTATTCTCGAGGTGGATTTAGTACGAGTTCAATTCCGGGTTTGAGTTTTATGTGTTTAAGAAGTGTTTACTGAATTTCATAGTATTAGTTCTTTTCGGAATCTTAGAGGAGCTTTTGTGTGCCGAAATAAGATATTGCAGCATTTCATTTTTGTACTCCATCATTTTCAAGTGTTAGTTGCTGAAATAAGTATATTAGAAAGATAGGATCTTGTGACCGACAATGAAGTGAATGCTGTTGTTAATGCTTTCTGATCTTGTTTGCATGAACTTTATGGTATTTGATGTATATGGAGATCTAAAGGGTTTGAAAATACATAGCTCTTATTTTGTTTTGTGAAAGTACATAAAAACTTGTTAGAAGCACTCTTAAGAGAATGTTATCAATTGCTGTTATTGCCCAGAAGCAGTTTGTTGATACATCACTCTACAGTAATTTTGTTGCCATGGTTTCGGGTTTCTTGGTCTTTTTTTGCTAATTCTTATGTTTTTTACTGAAATTGTTTGTTTTTCCGCAGAGAAACTTCTTGTATTGCTTCGAGATGGGCGTAAGCTATTGGGGACTCTACGTTCCTTTGATCAATTCGGTATTCTTTTTGTATTATCATCTACTTCACTTGCTTAAGATTCCCTTAAATAGATTATTATCTGACAAGTTTTTTGCTATATTATGCAGCTAATGCTGTCTTAGAAGGTGCATGTGAGCGTGTAATTGTTGGGGAACTATATTGCGACATTCCATTAGGTCTATATGTAATCCGTGGGGAAAATGTTGTCTTAATTGGGGAGCTGGTATGTGATTATATTTGTAGAAATTTACATTTCGGACATTTTTCTTAAGCTTACATAAGATTTGATGTGATTGTTCAGGATGTAGAAAGGGACGAGCTTCCCCCACAAATGAATCGTGTTTCAATACCTGAGATAAAAAGGGTAAGCCCTGCACCCACCCACCCACTCAATAAGTGAATTACATCTAAACCCCTCAACATTTAGTCTAATTACACTTAGTCCCCATATACTATGGGAAATTACAACTAGACCCCCTATACCTTGACTCGGTCAAATTTCCCCTTCTACCTGATTTTCTCAGCATTAGTTCAGATTTATGGAGTAAACTTCCTGAATCACCCCTCCATAAGCTGGAAAACTTTCATTCCCTAATCTGGTTGTTTTTGTGTGACTGAAATACGCCCTCACGTGGGAAAGTTTTGTGCCCCTCCATAGACTTGTAGTCAAACAATATCTACTAAGTTAGGGCGCAAAACTTTCCTACTTATAGAGGTGTGATTTAGGCAATGTACTCCATAAATCTGACATAAGTTGTTAGGACCCTAACCAAAGCAGACTGTAGGGGTACTCTATAAGATGGCATCAAAGTACAGGTGGGCAAGGTGTAATTTCCCATACTACGGAGGAGGGTTCTAACTGTAGTTAGACCAAATGTTAGGGGGTCTAGGTATAATCACCCCAATTAATATCCAAATGTTTGGAGTAGCATATATTTGAAATTTCCTCTTTGATCAGGCACAGAAGGTGGAACGAGAGGCCTCAGAGCTCATGGGTACAATGAAAAAGAGGATGGATTTCCTCGACATGGATTGATGTACATCTTGGTGTGCCGCATTTCCTGATTTCCGTTGGATGATGTCTGCAAATATTAATACATTTGCAAGGTTGCTGGAAACATTACTCATCTAGATGTTTGTTTTCCCTCTACTTCAGTCGAAGATTCAGTCCTGTCTCTGTACCATTCACAATATTTTAGGGTTCTCTTATAACAAACTTGTTTCAAGTATGATAAGATGATGGATTTTGACTACGTGCTCTGAAGCAGATTCAGAAATATCTGGGGTTCTTCCGTATATTTTGTTCTGGAAGGACTTTGGAATTCGGTTGTATAGACAGACGACGACTAGTAATGGGGTGTAGCATTTAATCCCTTTTCTGGTTCATTTGGAGCTCCCTTCATTTTGTGTAAAACTAAGATTGTATCCATGATGAATATTTGATTCTACATATGACCATAATATGCTGTTTTATGTCTGAATTTGCTACAAAAGTTCCCTTACAAGGAAACCATATGTTACCATCCCAAGAACAAGGGAGTGATGCAGTGATGCTTTCTTCTGTCGAACATCTAAACATTTATACGAAAAATGTGGTCAAAGTTTTAGTTATGTGATGCATGAATAGGTATACTTTGTTTCTCTGTGTCACCAACGTATGTATATGTATATGATGTGCCCTCATTTCATAATGCCACGTGGATTATCCCTCTCCACTCGTCTCATGTAAGAGAACATTACCTATTTACTAAAACAAACACCAAGTATTCCCCTCGAAGATATCATTCGAGGAGATACCCCTGCAAGTAGCACGAAATCCACACCTTGCCAAATTCCGTCTCGAAGAAGAACGCCCCAGCTAGAACCAGTCCTCGAGATAATGGCATTTCACTTGAGAAACCACCCAACTACGAATAACTCCCCACTACTCTTAGTGACCCCCAAATCGGGGAATAACTGATCCAACAATCCCAGTCAATCCAAGATAACAGCCACGTGTAGAACGTGGCTTATAACTCATCCCACTATTTGAGAAATCACTTATAAATACTCAGAAACGCAACCAAGTAAGGTACGCACAATTTACATACCAAAACTCTGCCAAAATATTCTCTCAAGTATCTCTACATACATTCGTTATCCTCTGGTACCTGATTTAACTCAGTGGAGGATCAACGCTGGCTTAAACCCCAGCTTGGTCTTAACCTTAGAGTTCTTAGTTGTTCTTAGCAGGTAGAATCCACAAATATCAACAGATCGTTGCTGAATTCAAGAAGTTCTCTCAGTATCATCAGTTTGGCGTCTTCTGTGGGTAACCACATTAAACATTTATACACTCAATTTTGCTAAGAATATGGCAGCCCCACCAGAAGACGCTTCGATCGATGGTCATCATCGTAACGAACGAGAAGATTTTGGCCCTCTAAATGAACAACAGGACGAAAATGTCGGCCCTGAGGCACTTCCTATCTTTTTGCAGGCACCTCGTCGCCTGGGTACTGGGTTCCGTAGAGAAGCGGAACAGGCAGATCCCCCACCAAATCAAAACTCTAATGTCCCGTTAGTTGATCAACTGGCGGCACTCCAGCAGGCTGCGAAAGACAATCCACTCCTCGCTGCTCTGATGAATACTCTGACTGCTCAAGGTCAAGGAGGAGGCTCTCGACGTAACATCCATGCTACTCCCAGTGTACTCCGCTCTAACACTTGGGTTAGAAACCCAGCCACACCTGCTTCGAGAACTATTACCAGAGCAGGAGAGCAGCGAACAGGACCACGCATCATCAACGGGATCAACAGTCAACCTACACGAAGAGCTGTTCAGAATAACCCTCCTCATTTCACTTATGTAGGCACGTCGGCTGATGATCACGTTCGGGAGTTAGAAAAGCAAAATCTCAAGCTTCAAACAGCCATCAATCGCTTGAGAAATGATATTGAGGTCGAAGAACATCTCGAGACCCTAGATGAGTACGTTATGGAGCGCAGAAGAGAAGCCCCTTATCCACCTTACGAGGAAGTGGACGAATACAGCGAAATCACTCGAGGATGTCCTTTGACAGAGAAAGTGCCCATGACACGAGCCGGAAAAGACAAAGTCCCTACCTCCCTCCCAAGGTACGATAGAACTACTGATCCTGAAAAGCACCTAAACTCCCTCGAACATTTGGCGTACCTTTACAAGCATCCTGATGATTACTGGTGTAAACTGTTCGTGACCACTCTCGAGGGAGTGGCCCAGGACTGGTATAAGCGACTCCCCTCGCGTTTCATCAATGACTACCTTGACATCAAGAAGGCGTTTTCCAGTCATTTCAGCCCCCTGAAATTGATCAAACAGCCCACCACATACTTGTTTAACATCAAACAAGGGCGAGATGAATCTCTTCGAGATTATTTCAGGAGATTCGGAACCGAGCTTACCAAGGTGGAAACTCCTTCAGCTGATTTCTTGAGGCACGCTGTACACAATAGACTGAATGATTCTATAACCAGCCAGGAGTGCGCTAATGCCATAGTCAGAAAAGAGCCTCAAGACATGATCCAATTAACAAATATTGCCAACCGGTACATGGTACAAGAAGATTTCGCCAATCAGAAGTACTCGCACGGTTCGAGCCACAAGAATAATTGAGAAGGATCCTCTCGAGGCCATCGACAAGATGACAAGCGAGACAAGAGAAAACATGAGTCCAGCTGCCACTATGAAGGAGGAAGAGTGGAGTTAATCAAGAACAACGCATAAATATTGGCCATTAAGAGGATGAAGGCTTTTACTCCCCCGAGGCCGATGAAGCCCTCTTATCACACAAAGCATTCTGAAAGCTATTGTGCCTTTCACCAACAATATGGTCACGAGATCGAAGACTGCCACGCTCTTGAGTCAGAGATTCAACGACTGGTGAAAGGAAGAAAGCTGCAAGAATTCGTGAAGAGTTTAGATAAACATTGCAAAAAGAAGAAATACCGTTCTCGAAGTCCCAACGACCGTTCGAGAAGCCCCCAAAGAGACAATCGTCCTCTAAAGGACAAGCAGAGAGTAGATGACAACATACCTATCAACGTAATTACAGGAGGAGCCACGAACGGAGATACCAAAACCGCTCGAAAGAAGGCCGGTCGCCAGTTCAATCAAGAGCCCAATAGTCTATCAATGGAGGTCATGCACCTCGAATCTTCTGAAGTACTTGGGTTCACAAACCAAGATTACAATAATGTTGTCATCGGACCAGATGGAGAAAGCCCGGATTGCCCCCTTGTGATAGCGGTAGATATTTTTAACACGAGAGTTAAAAGAGTTCTGGTTGATACCGGAAGCTCAGTGAACGTGATGCCCACCTCTACTTTCAAGAAGTTGGGTGTTTCCAGATAATCAATGACAGCCGTCGAGAGCCCCTTGCTAGGCTTTGGAGGTCAGCCTATCTACCCACTTGATCAGATCATGTTAACCAGCTCGATGGGAACTGCTCTGAAGAGACAAACCACAAACCTGATCTACACCGTGGTTGACATTGACTTGCCCTATAATGTCATCTTGGGGCGGCCAGGGTTATTGAAGTTCAGGGCCATCCAGTCCGTCTTCCACAAAAAGCTGAAATTTTCCACTCCTCGAGGAGTTGGTGAAGCCTGGGAGTGTTATATGTTGTCTACCAACTTACCAATACTCCCAGCAGAGCTTGCTCGCCTCAAAGCAACAGTAGAAGACGAAGTGGACATGCCTGACATCGAGGACATCCTAGACCCAAAGAAAGTGAAAAAAAATAAGAAGAAACAACTAGAACCCAAAAAAAATAGGGTCAAACCAACAGGAGAATTCACGGAAATAGATCTTGTACCCGGAGATGATTCAAAGAAAACAAAAATTGGAGCTCAACTCCAGGGTGCAGAGAGAGACATGATGATCAATTTCCTCCAAGAGAACAGCGACGTCTTTGCCTGGAAACCATCTAATTTTAAGGGAAGTGATAGTACATAGACTGAACGTGGATCCAGCTTTTAGGCCAGTCAAACAGAAGGCTCGCAAATTGGGAAAAGAAAGAAACGAAATCATAGAGGAGAAAGTAAACAGGCTTCTCGATGCTGGTTACATCGAGCCGATCCAATTTCCTAATTGGCTCTGTAATGTAGTACTCGTACCCAAGCCAAATGGAAAATGGAGAATGTGCAATGACTTCACCGACTTGAACAAAGCCTGCCCAAAAGATCCTTATCCACTGCCATGTATTGATCAGCTTGTCGACTCAACTGCAGGATGTGAGCTCATGAGTATGATGGACGCTTTCCAGGGTTATTACCAAATCTTCATGGCCCCCGATGACAGAAGCAAGACCTCTTTCGTGGTGGTGAATGGAGTTTACTGCTTCAAAGTCATGCCATTCGCTTGGTTAACAGAATGTTCGCAGCAGAAATCGAAAAGTCAATGGAAGTTTAGGTTGACGACATGATCGTCAAGAGTGTCAAAGCAGCAGATCACCTGGTCGACCTCGAAAAATCCTTCGCTATCTTCAAGAAGTACAGCATGAAATTAAATCAAACTAAGTGCACTTTCGGAGTGGAAGGAGGCAAGTTTCTGGGCTATGTGGTAAGCCAACGAGGAGTTGAAGCAAATCCAGAGAAGATCGAGGCCATCCAAGCCCTCGAGAAGCTAGACACCGTTAGAAAGGTACAAGTCATTTTGGGTCGAGTCATTTCACTTAACAGATTTATTTCTAGATCTGCAGATAGGAATCTTCCTTTCTTTAAAATCCTGAGGAATGCAAAAGCCTTCGGATGGTCAAAAGAATGCGATGAAGCCCTGACTCGCCTCAAAGCATACTTGGCCTCAGCTCCCCTCCTCGCCAAACCAAATCCAGAAGAAATGTTGTATATGTATTTGGCAGTTTCAAAAGAAGCCATCAGTTCCGTTGTGGTGGTAATTCGAGAAGGAAAGCACCTACCAGTCTATTACTTGAGCAAAATCCTTCAGAGGGCAGAAAAGACTTACTTAGAGATTGAAAGGTTCGCGTTAGCATTGATCCATGCATCAAGAAAGTTGAAACCATACTTCCAATCCCACTCAATCACAGTGCTCACTGATCAACCCTTAAAACAAGTGTGGACAAAACCAGATGTTTCAGGATGCTTAGTGAAATGGCTATCGAGCTCGGCCAATTCGACATCAGTTTACAACCTCGAGCCGCTCAGCAAGCCCTGGTGTTAGCTGATTTCTTACTCGAAAGACGGGACTTACCAGACCAAACAGAAGCCGCATAAATCCCTCGAACGTGGACTTTGCATGTAGATGGATCATCATCTAACTAAGGAGGCGGGGTAGGGATTTCCCTAAGAAGCGAAGATGGGGAAGAGCTGGACTTTGCGATCCGCCTCGAATGGCTCCCAACGAATAACGAAGCTGAATATGAAACCCTTGTTGAGGGACTTGATATTGCAGCAAAAAGAGGAGTAAAATACTTGACAGCTTTTACAGATTCCCAATTGATGGCTAGCCAAATCGAAGGATCATATGAGGCAAAGGAAGGCACGATGATAAGATACTTAGCCAAAGCGAAGGAACTAATTGCGAAGTTCGAGAAGTTCACTCTAAGCCAAATTCCAAGAGAGGAAAATCAGCGAGCAGATGCCCTTTCAAAGTTCGCTAACAACTCGAAAGGTACAAAAGATCATACGATTTCTTTTCTAATAATAGATGCACCTATGATCTCTTCAGGTCAGCCAGCTGTGGTGAACTCCATCGATCCAGCTGAGCCTTGCTGGCTTGACAACATTGTAGTATACATTCGAGACGGATCCTTGCCATCAGATCATGTTCTTGTCAGACAAATCCGATACAAAGCCGCTCGTTATACTCTCGACAATGAAGGAAGGCTATTCCTTCGATCTAATTATGGTCCCACCTCGAGGTGTTTGCGCCCATCCCAAGCCAGGGGTGTTTGTGACATTCACAGCGGAGCTCGAGACAGCATATGCAAAAATCACGCAGCTGGCAGAAATTTGCACAAGAAAATCCTTCGAGCAGGATATTACTGGCCCCCAATGCAAGAAGATTGCGTGAACTTTTCAAAGGCATGCCCACAATGCCAAAAGTTCGCAAATGTCGCAAAACAACCAGCAGCTGATATGGTTAGCCTCGATATAACTTGGTCGTTCGATCAGTGGGGAATCGACATCATTGACGCATTTCCAAAGGCTAAACATCAAAAGCAGTATGCAATCGTTGCTGTGGACTATTTTTCTAAGTGGGTTGAGGCGGAGGCAGTTGGACGCATCACAGACGAAGTTGTTCACAACTTCCTATGGAAAAACATTATCTGTCGTTTCGGAACACCTCGACTTCTTGTGTCGGACAGTGGACTCCAATTCATAAGCAAAAAGACAACAGAATGGTGTAAGCAAAAAGGAATCGAGCAGCGTTTCACCTCAGTAGGAAAGCCTCAGTCCAACGGTCAAGCGGAAGTCACCAACAGAAATCTGATGAAAAATTTAAAGACTTCTCTTGATGGGAAGAAAGGGGAATGGGCAGAACAGCTTCCGAAAGTTCTTTGGGCCTACAGAACTTCACCCCGAACTGCAACAAATCAAAACCCATACTCCTTAGTTTATGGATTTGAAGCAGTACTTCCCATCGAAATTCTCCACGAGACCCCGCGAGTTGCGCATTTTGAGCCTTTCGAGAACAACAATTACCGTAGTCTCGATCTGGACATGCTGGAAGAAAATCGCAACAAGGCATGGCGTCGAATGAAACACTACCAGTCTATTATGGCAAGACAGTACACCAAAAGGGTGAAAAACAGAAGGTTTCAGATATGAGATCTCGTACTGAGAAAAGTGGAAGTTTCAAAGCACGTTGGAAAACTTGATCCAAATTGGGAAGGACCCTACGAGGTGGTCGAAACAATGACTCGAAATGAATACAAGCTAGCAGATTCGAGTGTAAAGCAACTCCTATGGCCTTCGAATGCAGAAAATCTCAAGAAGTTTTATGTTTGAAGTTGTTCTTTTTTCAAGCAAGTTATTTCAATTCAATCAAAGTCGCCAATAGGTCCTCGAACCTAACGCGGCCGATAGTTAGAAAGTCGCCAACGAGTCCCTGAGCTCGGCGCAAGTGTACTTTTCTTCTCAAAAGTCGCTGGCAAGTTTTCACAACTCAGCGCAAGATGTAAACTTCAAATTTGTCCACGAGTTTCACACTCAACTGACACTTATCAATGAATTACAGTTCTTCAGCTTATTTGTTTTATTCTTACAATGCTTTTTCACGTTATACATGTCTCAAAGTTTGTTATATTCTAAATTGTTTCCAAGTTATGGGCTCAAGAACCCCACTTCGAGGGGGGGGTAGAGCACTATAAACACTTGAGCAAAAACAGAATTATAAACACAAACATCCGAGCACATACATAACTTAAACAAAACGCATTACAAGAAAAAATACAAAGCAACTGTGACGCATAAAAGAAGAAAACATTCATTCAAGCAAAATACAAAGTACAACGATCTCTCGAGTTACATGCTACTCTCGAAAGATCTAAATTTGGATTTTCCCTTAGGAACAAACTTTCCTCCTCGACTAAAACAAGCTCGAGGGTAACACTTTTCTCCGGCTCAACTAAAAATTAATTAAAACAGCCGCTAGCCGGCTCAACTTTTCTCCTGCAGCTCTGTGACAGCAAACAACTCTTCCTGAGTTTGCACAACATTCTGGCCTTCAGCTCGGCCACTCACATTTGCGGTCGTTTGGCTAACTGGCTCGCCAACACCGGAGGTATCAGGATTTACTAGAGAAGGCGCCTCGACGCCACCTGCTTCAACCCTAGGAGCAGATATAGCTTCGTTCTGCTCCTCCTCTTCGCTACTTCCCGACGCCGCCTTAGCTTTGCGCCGCATCTCTTCGATCACCTGACTTTGGACAGTGTCCATAGCAAAGGCGAACTCATCACTGAAAAAGTCCACGGAAGCCTCATCCCCAGCTAATGGGCCTAAATCATCCCCAAGGTAAACCGCCATCGAGCTGAGATCAACCTCTTCCCTCAGGGCACCAAGGAACCTGACTTGAGCGATCGCCCTATCAAAAGCCTCTTGAACCTGAGGAAAGGCCTTAGTCGTAGTCAGGTAGCCAAAAAGAGGAGACCCGAGGAATCTGTGAATGGCTTCTTCCTCATGCTTCTTCTTCTTTTCAAGGAGGATGGACTTCCTCCATTTCTCCTCCTCGAGGTGCATGCCGGCATCGAGGGACTTCTGTTTCTCGTCAGTAATGGAGCGGTTCAACGCGGCCATTTCCTCGTCCTTCTTCAGCAGCAGCTCTTCATACTTGAGCTTCTGAGACTTCTCACTCTCAGCTATGCTCATGAAGCTCTTGATGCTCGAGGACAACTTTTCCTTCTCCTCCTCCAGTTTGCCCTTTTGTTCATCGCAGCTCTCAAGCTGGGCATTCATCTTCTTCAATTCCTCTTCCAAGCTGGCGTTAGACGCTTGTAGCGTCTCGAATTCTTCGATGGATACCTCTTTCGAGGACAAATACAATCTCTTATATTTGTCCTTGGAGATCTTAAAACTCCAAAGGCGCCGTAATAAAGATTCGAGACGGCAGGGAAAATCCTACAAGAAAAAGAAGAAAGAGGGAGGAAAATTTCAGAACTAGTGAGAGCAAGAAAACGTAAAAAAAAACTCACATATGATACTTACCCCAATCAATATCTTTCGCATATCGCGATAAAGCTTGAAGGAGGATTGAGTCCAGAGATGCTCGTGGTCACGACTGAACTGGAGACCTGACCATCATTCCCCCAACACGTCACCATGGAGGTCCTCTGAAAAGTCAGGGCCTAAGCTCACCTTCTGATCGTCCTTGCCCTTCAACTTCTTGTCGTTGGGCTGGCGGAAACGGACAATCTTTCCCTCGCTATCAGAATCAGAGACGTCAAAAGAAGCATCTCTGCCAGGAGAAGTGTGATCAGGGCCTACCCTTGCATCTCGAGCGGGCACGACGATTGAGCGAATGAAGCAAATTTTTGTGATAGGTGTTTGAGAAGAAACAGTCTTCCCCTTCTCCTCGGGAGTAAGTTTTCTCCCCACAACTGAACCTCTTCGACTCTTTTTAAGAGGAGGAGCATTTTTAGGGCGGTCTCTTCTCGGGTAGTCCCGCGCTAGACTTCTCACCAGCCTTAGCATTCTTAGTTTTCCCAGTCAATGGGAGTTGCATCACCCTCAGAACTCCCTTATTCGAGGAAGACTTCCTCGACAATCCGGAGCCAGATTGCTGTTGTTGTCGCGAATGCTGCGGCTGTTGCTATTGTTTCTGCTGAAAGCCGCTCGAGGTAGTCACCTCGACCGCAGCAACCCCTTACTAGAAGAGCCCTTCTTCTTAGGGACCAAACTCTTCGCCAACAGAGCCATTTATTTCATAGCTTTTGCAGACGCCATGAACACACCTTTATCTGTAGAAGAAGAAAAGAATCAAGTTAGCCACGAATCAAAATAACAAAATGCGCTAACTCACACACACACATCTACCTAGTGACAACTCAATTCCGGTCGTTCGAGGCGACAAGCCCGCCGCTCGAAGATACATATCTTTCACCAAGAAGGTCCCATAAATGAGGCCCAAGCCCTTCAAGTAAAGCTCGTCAGCTAAAAGAATGGAAGGGGGGTATCACTAATAAAGGTGACCTTCTCTCGCCTCGTCCACGAAATCAAGACGTGATTCGAAGCCCAAGTCTCTCCTCCACGGTGTCTTATGAAGAAAAACTGTTTCTTCCAAATCTCACCCCAAGATCCAGGAGTAGCCATGAAACGTTACTTCGCAGAAACATTGATATAACGACCCCCAGAGGCAGCGGATAATGATCTCCAAGAGTTAGCTATCTTGTAGATCTTGAAGAAGTTCACAAGAAAAGCCGACTTCCCCAGACACTTCATCATCACCACGAAAGAGGCTATGAGCATGTGCGAGTTAGGGATTAACTGACAAGGACTCACTCCAATAGCCCTATATATCTCTAAGGCCTCCTCGACGACATGAACCCTAAACCCTGCCTCAAAGTCAGCCAAATAAACAGGAAGACACCCTTCTGGAGGGGCATTTATCTGATCACCCTCTCGAGGAGCCAAAATTTCATAGTCCTCACTGATGTTTTAATTCTTCCTCACCACTCCGAGAGCCACGCTCCTCAAGTCAGCCTCAATATCACCAGGTCCCTTCACCGTCCTATGAGGTCAAATCGATTTTTTCCTCTTCTTTTTAACCTCCCTCACCTCTTCCACATCCTCATCTGAACCTACATCCTCTATTTCATGGCCCGACTCTGTCACCTCTGAGTCAACACCACCAACTTCCTCATCAGCCGCACTCTGACCCTGAGGACCTCTACTCAGCACCTCATCATCTTCCAAAACCATACGCCCTATAGGCATAGTGTTCTTCTCACCAGACTCAAAACTGTCTTCAATACTAAGTCGCGAATAAGAAGACATCTCTCTCCAACACAGAAAAGAAAAAGAGAGAAGGAAGAAACAGGGAAGGGCGCAAAAATATGAAGGAAATGGAAATAAATCACTCGAAATGTTAAAGAAAGAGATGTTTGAGGAAGTTACCTAGAGTGTTTTGAGAATTGGAGTGTTTGAAGGACCTGAAGTGCGCCTTTCAAAGAGTTTGGAGCTCAAAGTTCTTGCTGCGGATTCTCAGGAAATATGAAGGTTGATAAAAGTTCTCCAAATTTGCAGTAAGGGTTATTTATAGACAAAATTTCCTGAAAACCTAAAGGGACACGCCGCTTCAATTCAATTGGGCGAAAAAGAGGCAGGCGCGTCGTTCAATCTGAACAGGCGCGTCGGACATTTGAACAGGCGCGACTGGAAGAAATAGCCATCATTACCTGACAGACGTGTCTCTCACGCTCTTGAATTCCCGCGCCTAAATCAAATCTGATGTGATTTGAAACGTCAGCTCGACACACATCGACGACTGCAGAGTGGGGGGGGGAAACTAATGTGCCCTAATTTCATAATGTCACGTGGCTAATCCCTCTCCACTCGTCTCATGTAAGAGAACATCACCTATTTACTAAAACAAACACCAAGTATTCCCCTCGAAGATATCATTCGAGGAGATACCCCTGCAAGTAGCACGAAATCCACACCTCGCCAAATTCCGTTTCGAAGAAGAACGCCCCAGCTAGAACCAGTCCTCGAGATAATGGCATTTCACCTGAGAAACCACCCAACCACGAATAACTCCGCACTACTCTTAGTGACCCCCAAAATCGGGGAATAACTGATCCAACAATCCCAGTCAATCCAAGATAACCGCCACGTTCAGAACGTGGCCCATAACTCATCTCACGATCTGAGAAATCACTTATAAATACTCAAAAACGCAACCAAGTAAGGTACGCACAATTTACATACCAAAACTCTGCCAAAATATTTTCTCAAGTATCTCTACATACATTCGTTATCCTCTGGTACCTGATTTAACTCAGTGGAGGATCAACGCTGGCTTAAACTCCAGCTTGGTCTTAACCTTAGAGTTCTTGGTTGTTCTTAGCAGATAGAATCTACAAATATAAACAGATCATTGCTGAATTCAAGAAATTCTCTCTTCGAAACTTCAAGTCATTTTTCAGGATCATCAGTATAATATATATACTTTGTTGTACCGAATGGAAATCTCCGAATGGAAAAGACAGGGATTCTGGCAACCTGTCCGGATTCTCGGATGAAATTCGTGAAAGTCATTTGTTATACTTTGATATGATCAGTGAATGATTTCAGGAAAAAGGGGAAATATGATCATTAATTCATTTCATTATAATAAAGACCTCTCAGTTAAATCTTAACCAACCCGCCGACACCCACCGACTCATTTCCAGAATTAAGTGGCCCAATGTTACTAATCCTATGATCAGAGCATCATTCCACTGCAACCGGTTGCATCCAATTTGTTTTTTAAATTTTTATTTAAATAAGTATCAAAAGCACAAATGTGGCTGTTAAAATGTAAATAAATTGAACATATAAAAGTTATGAGTTCATTATTGTATTTTCAGAGCTAACAAAATTATTCTTTATTTTATCGAAATTAAAAGGTTTTAATGTCGATATTAACGCGGAATTGACTTTGTTGGTGTGCTCGTCACATCGGATAACTGCCTCCTGCTCTTCGATGAGTCAATATGTATTAACTATTAACCAGAGTAGAGAGTTTGAGACACTTTTGACTACACTTCCTAGTTCCTGCTGCTTTCGCCTTCACCATTTTAGCATCAGATCTCTCTCTCCCCTTCCCCAAAGCGGCAGATCTCTACACCTGAGCTCAAGGCAATTTGCGCGCAGCAGCAATGGTGCGCTTGTGCTCCGTAATTCCAATTGCGGCGGCTTTGCTGCTATGTGTGCTCCGCATTGAGGCGTCGGTGCATGAGTACGCCGGAGTGAAGTTCATCGGCAAAGGAAATGCGTTTGTCGTCCACGGAGGAAGCGAGGGAATTTACTCTTCTGCCCCTGGACTCAACGAGTCCTCTCCTGGAGACTCTTTTATTCGGTGAATTTTCGCCTCTGCTTTTCTTTTTTTTTTAAGAAAAAAAAGTTTATTTCTAGTTTCATTTCTGCTGATATTTTATTTGCGGAACTTAATTTTGATTTTCGTTTTATGATTTTGAGGTTGTGTAGTTGTTTAATTGTGCTGGTTTTGCTTGAAGGTGCTGAATCGTGTGCTTATTAGAGATCTAGTTGAAAACTGACTTGGAAATTGATGTTTACAATTATGGCTGTAAATAAGAAGAATATACGAGATCAAGCAAAATAAATAAAAACATGTAAATAATAACCAATGTTTGTTCGCGAATGAAGTATTTATTAATACAGAAACTTCATCGTGCTGTGAATGATGAATCCTGGTTAATCAATTAAAAAGACCGTGAGTGAAATTATGTGCGTAGTTTATGTTCCCGTAATGCCATGATTGAAGACAGTGGTCTGCATGTTTATTGCTTCGAGCCTAAACTTTTTTCAGAGCTGAAGAATACATTTTAATTCTCTTAGTGCATATTTGATCTAGATATGACCAATTGTAAAAAGCTATGTGTAAATAGCTGTTGACTTGCAACATAGCTAACTTTTAGATGTACTATTTCTCTCTCATGCTGCAAACATAACCATCTGCAGGTGATAGGCAACATTTTGATTTGTGATTGTAGCTTAGAAATTATTTGTTTTTAAATATTAATGCAACCTAATGTCACTGGATTTGGTTTGAGAGCAGAGATAAATCAAGTAGGCTGAATATATACTCGCGTTTTTCCTTATTTTATGAGGAAAGAGTCCATTTCTATTTTCACATCTGGAATTGCTTACTTTTCCTGATCCATCATTCGGGAGCCAGTGCCGTTCTTAAATTATGGTGTTTAATCTGAGTGATGGCTGATTTTGTTTTCTACGAAACCAGATTTGACAAGATTACATTCCGGAGATCTTTGGAGCTTTCTAATTTCAGCTCAGAGTCAGTTCATGCAATTGTATTTGAGGTGGATGACAGGGAGACAATAGGCGGTTCAGCCTATGGAGGTCAGAGAGCTGTGTGCTGCTCTGCAGATCTTGCAAAACTTGGAGTCTGCAAGCAAGGTCAAATCATTTACCGTCCATCCACAAATAATCCAGGTTGGCCTCAAGTATTTGGTGCCTCATTTGATATGGATGCGACAGAGACTACTCTGCATCCAACCTCAATACAAATTACAAAAACTGGAATGTATAACCTGTATTTCATCCACTGTGATCCAAAACTTAAAGAGGTTTTCGTTCAGGGGAAAACTGTTTGGAAAAATCCTACTGGTTATTTACCTGGTAGAATGGCTCCACTCATGAAGTTCTACGGTTTTATGTCTCTCGCATTTGTGCTGCTCGGGATCTTCTGGTTTTCACAGTATGCTAGATTCTGGAGAGAAGTTCTTCCATTACAAAACTGTATTACACTTGTCATAACATTGGGAATGTTTGAGATGGCCTTGTGGTACTTTGATTATGCGGAGTTCAATGAAAGTGGTGTGAGACCAACTGGGATCACTCTGTGGGCAGTTACTTTTGGAACAGTAAAACGTACTATATCTCGTTTGATCATCCTTATTGTTTCTATGGGTTACGGTGTTGTTAGGCCTACGTTAGGTGGTCTGACATCAAAGGTAGTTTTACTTGGAGGGACATTCTTTGTTGCAACAGAAGTGCTTGAATTGCTCGAAAATGTTGGTGCTGTGAATGATCTCTCAGGGAAGGCTAGACTATTTTTTGTCCTTCCTGTCGCAATTTTGGATGCTTTCTTCGTTCTTTGGATATTTACCTCCCTCTCTTCAACTTTGAATAAGCTTCAGGTACTTGGTTCTCATTTTCTGTTTGTTTGTTTAAGCTAATAAAATTTTCAACTCAGTAAACCTGAAAACCAGCCAAAACCAACACATTTTGCCCAAAAAAAAATAGTTTTTTGTCAGGTAGAAATTCTTTTGACTTTTGTTTTAATAGAATGAAGACATAAATTATCGTGGTTGTGATGAGATAACGTGGTGATGAACATTTCTTGTATATGGTTTATGGTAAAACCAAATTAGTCTTTTGTGATACTTAATCTATAGTCACTTGGTATGCAGTTGATATTCCCCACCTGGTCCATTACTCGTCCCCTTTCTTGAGCTCTCCACACCCACACCCAGTACAATTTCCATGTTTCATGCATCCATTTTTTGGGTCATTTACTTTCAAATTAATGTTTATTCAAGTGAAACTATCATCTTCAATTTCTTTCTCACTTCATGTTACAGGCTAGGAGGATGACCGCCAAGTTAGAGGTTTACAGGAAGTTCACAAATGCATTAGCAGTTGCAGTTATTGTATCTGTTGGCTGGATTTGCTACGAGGTAATGCTGTGCACTATATATTGAGAAGCTCATTCCTGTCTCCAACAGGAGGCGACCAACATTGTTACAACATTTGCATGAAAATAATATCACAGTTACGGCTTTTACATGCTATGACATAGTTCCTGCGGATTTGTGCAGCTCTATTTCAAGTCAAACGATGTATACAATGAGCAGTGGCAGAATGCTTGGATCATTCCTGCCTTCTGGCAAGTCTTGTCGTTCTCTCTGTTGTGTGTCATATGTGCTCTTTGGGCTCCGTCACAGAACTCAATGAGGTAACCATCCTTTTCTCACATCTAGTGCGTGTATGTGTTACTGCTGTGATGATTCAATTTGCATGAAATCTATGGATGTTTGCCTTCAACAAGGTTTTACTTTTACCCTGACCATGGATGAGTGAGAGAGGGGAGGAAGGAATATTTATTTCTTCTCCCTCCCTTGTTAAAAGGTGGGAAAAATTTCCCATCCACCCAAATAACTCCGAAGTAGTGGTTCAAGAATTTGATATCCATTGGGCAAACTATCGAAACAAGCTCTAGCCTCTATGGATTCATTATAGTTCAAATCCGTATCTCCAAATCTTTTGATATGAAAACAAGCTTAAGGAGTGTTTGATTATGTTTTCCTAAACAAGCTTACGGACCCTCGAAATAAAACCAAACATTTCCCCATGAAACATTACTTTCTCCCAAAGTATTAATTGCAGGCACTTCCCAACCATTAAAAACTTGCACATTTTTGATTTGTGCGTCTACACCCCTCGAGTTACTTTTCATTTGAATCAAAGGAATATTTTTTTTTGTTCCCGATAACCAATTGAAATACTCATTACGCCTCTGTCTAATGATATTCCATTTATCTATTTTTCTTATCGACAGATATGCTTACTCTTCTGAGGATGCTGGTGAAGAGTTTGACAAGGAAGACACTTTGACACTCATAAAACCATCCCCACTTGCCTCTAAAGATGTTGTAAGGAGTGCTGAACTCACTGGGACTGGCAACGGTTTATTCCATGCTGATCTCGATCAAGAAGAAAAGACTGCATAAAAAATATAACATATATACTCTGTAACTTCGATTATCGACCAATGTACTGGTGGCCCGCCAAATAGACTACTCAACTTGTAACCATTGTCTTGTAGAAATTACGAGGGTAGATCGTTTTTAGCTTGTTTTGTTTAAATTTTTCTTTCTCTCTTGTTTCCATATATTTGTTGATTGAATTTTATCACCTTACTTGCAGTTCTGGTCATTTTTGTGTTATTTTTCGTTTTGTTACTTGGAATTCATAGGTTAAGGTACCAGCCTTTATCAATGAAATATTAGCTGGACCTTTGATTGTAGATTCTTGGACCATATGAAATATTAGCTGGACCTTTGATTGTAGATTCTTGGACCATTGCTGAGTTGTTGTGTACACTGTACACTAATTTTCTTTGTTTTATTTGGAACTAAAAGATCCCTTTAGCAAGGAAATATATTTAAAAATTAATCTAGGAAAGATATTTCCTATTATTCAGAATACAACTACTCATCAGCTTCAATTATATAGCAACCAAATGAGTTTGATCTAATGTGGACCGTCGCATTCATCCAGTGTAGAATGATTTGACTTTTGAACAAAATAATCGCATTGATTAACATTACTTCCACGCATTGACAAGGCGATGCTGCCGGTGGCCTCTCATCTTCACGCCCTTTAAGTTTTGTTCCCCCCAACACAATATTCTCTGGACATAATAATGAAGTTTTCAAATGCAAGATTTAAAAAAAATAGGGGTAATAATTTTTTCTCATCTGAATTATGGCGACTTTTGTACTTTATTATCTAAACTTTTTTTATTTGCAGTTTGTCTCCTAAACTATAAGAATTTTTGCAATTTGCCATCTCCGAAGAAAATATTCCACCGAAAAATTGTATTGTGTTATATGAGAAACATACGTTCACGTTGTATTACACTCCTTAACGTATCGAAAATAAACCCTCAATCAATTTCAGAAAACTTGGAGTTCTTATTACTCACTTGAATATTTAAAAATAATCTATCAAAGTCGCCGTTATTTTAATTTAGTGATAAAAACTCCTTATTTTCTGAAATTAATTGAGGGTTTATTTTCGAGACACAAAGGGGAGCAATACAACATAAAACTATGTTTCTCATATGACATGATGCAATTTTTTGGTGGAATATTTTCGTCGAATATGGCAAATTGCAAAAATTCTTATAGTTCAGGAGACAAACTGCAAAGAAAAAAAGTTTAGATAGTAAAATACAAAAAATGTCATAGTTCGAATGGGAAAAGATTTTTATCCCAAAAAAATAATCATATTTTTCTCTCTGAAGATTCGGAATCGGAAGTAGAAGGTATGAATGGAAATATAGGAAAAGAGTTCCTAAAAGAAATTCAAAGTACGCAAGCTTGACTCCCTCTGCCGATGTGAGAGTTTGTGAATTGGACAAATAGGAGTGCTCGGCCGTGGATTCCCCTCTAAGGTGGAGCGGGACTATCGGTAGAATTAAAAACCGGACTAATGTCAAAACGGGCCTTTATTATGTGTCCAAAAAGGCTCGATAAGGCCTATCTTTGCCACGTCAGGGATACCGGTGGCAGATTGAAACCGAGCAATTATGCATGTTGACAATTTGTAAGTACCTCTAAGTGATATTGAACCTTGGAACATGTCCTGACCTTTAGTGTTGGTGACCTGCGTCGAAACCACCTAAATTTTTTTTGTCCCAGAAAAAACTCACTCGAATTTTAGATTATATTACATGTATATATTATAATTAAAGTTTAAAATGTTGATCTCCTAAATATGACAGTTTCTATTATATTTAGTAAGATGCAGTCCCTCGATGTTAAAACACAAACCCATAAATGTTTAATGAAGTCGGAATATTTAATTACCCAAAAACAGTAAAAAGAGAATGAGACTAGAAAATACGATCCTGGAATCTATAAGGTCAATAACCCAACGCATCCAAGCCGGCAATCAGAAATTACATGAAAATCAATTATTTTTATGTTTAAACAAAAGTAACATATACAAATGAAACGCCACTATGTAGTACTCCACAAGAGTCAAAAAACTTCCAAGGTAAAGTGTCCTAAATACCATGGTCTTACAGAAGCATCATAATCAGAGGCAAACTTTTCAACAGTCAGCAACACAACAGCTTTGAACAGTCTTGGTTTTGGAGGAGTCAATCAAATTAATTTGCATAACGTTGGCTTCTATATTTTATTGACTTAGACTTTTCCTTCTTATGCCCAAGGAGAAGTCCTCAATGTGGAATGCCAATGTTGGACATTAGACTACAATAACTACAGTTTAGTCAAGAGTCAAGACAGCTTGCAAACTAAGAAAATTCAATACAAGTTACTATAATTGTTCCTAGCAACAATCCTATAGAAACAAAACAGCTTCTTCAAGTTGTTGAAACTTGGAAAACTGTAATTTATTGAAATTTAATCATCATATATATCTATGGCTCCTAATTATTCTTTTCATAGAGGACAACTTAGCTAAAAGACAGATGAGTGCATGAACAAAGCCAAATACCTGTCTCCTATTCAGTTACAGATTCAATTTAGAAACAATGCACGATTCTGGAAGAGTAAAGTTTTACACCTAAGCAGAAGCACAATTATATATCAAACTTACCAACCCTATTATAGGCATGCTAAAATCTAAGTACTTCAGATGTAATGATGAAGTCCAAAAGAACTATGTTTAGGTCAAAATGAATTAAAATTTATTATATCTATCTCCATCGAAAATATGTATCCCAATAACTTCTAATCCCATATTTTGTGTCAAGATCACAACACTCAAACAGTAAGCAATATACTGAAACTAGTCAGAAGCAAGTTGGCAATAACTGACATACCATAGATGCAGATTCTATAGAAAACACTGACATGTCAGAAGTTTCATAAATACTATACTATAAAATCATGGACTAAGAGGGATGCTCTTTTGCCACAAAAGCAGCATCTTAGGCAACTTGAAGTAGGGAGATTGTAAGTTTGTTCAATTGAACATTTCAAACACAGTTTTTACCAGTCAGTAGTAAATTATCAAAGCCTTTGGTAAGTTATTTCTTTACTAACCATAATTGCCTGGGATTATTCAAAGATACAACAAATACAACAATTCCTATATAAACAAATGAAACAGAATCTAAAAGCTGAGGAAGTACAAACAACACGTGCTTACAGGGCAGAAGCATTCTGGAAAAGGCATTGGTTGTGTCTGAACAGCAAGAACTTGGGTCTGTCTTTGATGATCAAGTATTTTCGAGAAACTGCAAACTCGCTGGAAAAGAACAATGAGAAACTCATCCCAGAACACTCCTCAAAAAATTCAAAGAATGGTGTACTACATTCTAAGTGGCAAAAACTAAATTTTCCACTCGTTTCACTCAGATGATCTTCTCCTCAGATGTTGAGACACTGGATATCCCTCAAAGAAGTCCAAAACTGCATTTTCAAGATCCTCACCTGAGTATTTGATGTAGTTTTCAGGATGCCTTCCACTCTCAATATGACTTCTAAACCTTCCAAGAAATGATCTATATGCTGGGATAAGCTTCTCTGCTATGGAAATCCTAAGTTCCTCACGGAGCTGAGAATCCGGTATCAACCATGTGGCCTGAGTTCTATGCACCTCCTCAAACATAGCATTGAAGGACTTAAATCTCTCCCTCAAAGCACTTTTCGACACACCAGAAGAAAAACTTCCACTCACATGTAAACCTTCATCTCTCAAGAAATACAAAACTCTCACCCAGGTTGATCTCTGATAATTTGTAGCAGCTGATCGGAATTTCCCAGTCAACCTTCTCAAATAATCATCTCCAATCATTTCCCTCAACTCTTGCGACCCTTTGATCTTCTGAACAATGTAATGGACATTATTCATCATGAACAAATGAGCCAAGGAAGTGTCCTTGTAATGCTTAGACTTGCCATCTAAATTAAATTGCAAGATTGCAATAATCCAAATCAAATGAAGCGCCAAGGTCGAAGCCTGCCCCTCATACTCTGTTAAATCCATGTCCGGTACATTTGAATCACTTGAATACCTTGATCCCGTTGAGGGCTTTGACACAATTAACTCGATCATTGTCTGCTTATAATCCGAGATCAAGCTTATATAATTCATCACATATCTAGTCAAGGGATGAATCGTCCCTCCAGGAACGGGAACTTTTGATGGCTCACGAAGAACTGCATTCTCAAATTCAGATAATATCCCTCTTGCAGCCTCAGCTAACCTAGATAATATCTCTACAGCCTGTATCCTAATCGATTCACTCGATTTTGACTCGAAAACAGTGTCAATATCAGGCAATAAATCAGATAACGCATCGTGTAAATCCAATATCTTAAATAATTTTTCCGGCGATCTTCTACTGATACTAATCGCCTCTGCAAAATTAAATAACTGAATAGCAGGACCTTTGATAGTTTCCATGAAACAGGCGTCATCAGCTGAAGTACCTAATCCTTCGAATATCTCCTCGCATAACCTCCTCTCGCTCGCGAAGAGCACGCGGATGCATATCTTTGCAGCGCGAATCCAACGGCGGATCTTTGTCTCCAGAGTCTCCCACTCGAGGCGTTGTATATCTCCGATGCTCAATTTCTCAACGTTGAGCTTCCTCAAGCTCGCGTCCACCGCAGATTTGCGTACGCTCGCATACACCTGAATACACTCGCGGAAGTATCCGGCACCGATCATCCGCTCGGCGATGCAGCGGAGATCGTAGACGGCGTCGCTGGGGATAAGATCTACCTCTCGAACACTGCTAGTGGTCTTGTAACAGCTGCTTGTGGAGCTGCTGTTGCTCTCCTGATGCTCAAACTGTTTATTTTTGAAGCTAGGTTCAGCGATCTCTTCCTTCAGCTCGAATTCCTGAGAGGCGAACTCGGAGTGAGGTGACTCGGTGAGCAACTCGGCCTCGATTGGGGAAGTATGCGAGATGAGGATGCTGCGGAACTCATCCTCGAGGCGAGCCATGGCGATCTGAAGAGCAGAGGATGTGGAGGAGGAATCGGATAAAGTGGCGGAGGACATCGATTTCTGAAGCTCGTCGACAGCATCAAGGTAACGGTCGATTTCTTGACGGTCGCCGGTGAATATCATTTTGTCACGGGCGTCTTCCGCCGCAGTGGAGTCCCACTCCAAGATTACTTTCTCGGCGGCTGCGGTCGATTCCGGCGGCTCCATGGAGGTAAAAAGTAAGAGAGAGGATTCTCTTGATTAGTGGTGACGACGACGATGATGATGATTATGGTGATGATGAAAGAAAGAATTGAAAATGGAGGGCCTCTGCCTCAGCCTGTGGGGCTTTTGATTTATTGTTTTTCTTATTATTTTTTTCATGTATTATTTTTCCATTTATTTCTTGCTATGCCTATTTTTGTTTCTTCAAATTGTGTGGGAGTGGCGCGGTAACTTTTTTTTGGAAATGCCTTTACAGTGCGTTTGCCGAAATCTTTATTCAATATATATGAGAAGTACGAGTGTTTGCCAAAAAAAAAAAAGTCAAAAGTAGAAAAAAAAAGTAATTGTATATTTGAAAAAAAGTTGAGAATCACTTCTAATTTTAATGAACTACTAATTAAAGTTTTATTTCAATTATGAAAATATCTAATATCTAGAATCAGAAAAATTAGAATCCAAAAGTATGACTTTATATGCTTCTGGATTCTGATTTATTTCTACTTAAATTTAGCAAAAGTTAAAATTATTTAGAATCTCAAAGTACTGAAAAAAATTACTTATATTTAGAATCCCAAATTGTTAGAAATAATTTTTTTAAGTTTCCAAACATCCTATAAATCTGTATTATTTGGTGTATCGGTGAGGTGCCACATCTATATTAAATTTAGACTACTTGGTGTATAAGTGAGACCCTTCAAACCTTACGTAACAAAAAAATTTCAATATTTTCTATAGATATAATATTTTGATTTGTTGAGACGGTTGGTGTCAAAATTAAGAATTATTGAATATTATATATTTAATTAATTAAGTCTAATAAATGTGAGAAGTAAATACAATATTCAATATTATATATAATATTAGCAAAAAGTATATAATTTTTTTTTTACTTTATCAAATGAACCAATAAGTAAGATTTTAATTAATTTATCGGTTCTTTTTACTAGTTAAGGAGCCAAAAGCTTGAAGTTTTGAAGATATGACTAAATCTAAGTATTACAAAAATTGTATCATTTTTAAAATTAATTTTTGTAATCTTAATGAAAATATATGTATATATATGGTAACAATTCAAATACCTAAATAAAACAAGGCTAATAATTTGAGTCCTACTTGCTCTAATATTCTTTTATGGAAAAACATAAAGTGAAAATATTAAATTTAAAAGTCCAGAAGGTAAGGCAGACTGCAAGGAATATATATCAAAGTTAATTATTTTTTAAATGCAAAAGAGATTATTTATGTAATTAATTAATAATTAAGAAAAGAAGGGATCCAATTAATGAAGTCAACTTACCAAGGGTGGATCACCATCCACGTGCATGCATTCTCGCACGTACAACAAATACTGTGCATAGATTAATAATTAGATAATATTAATTCTGCAGAAAAAGATTCTTAGTTTTGTACCAAATTTGTTCAATTCGGTGAGATTAAAAATTAAAATTGCTTTAGAATTAATTAACTCCTCATCAAGGCATGCAATTGATAATAATAAAATCCTGAACACGGGATTTTGTTCAGATTTCACCAATTACTGATCTCATTTTTCATCAACGTAACTCTAAACTTTTGTACACACTATCAGCTAAATAATTGCATTTGCTCTTAGAAAAATCTTCAAAATATATATATGTGTACTAAATAATACAAAGCCATTTTGAGAAACTACCCCATATGTTCAAAAACAAGTAGTAAAGCTTTACCAAAAGCAAAAGCCATTTTCAGATTTCAGATGATGACACAATCTGATCCGTTGTCGCCTCTTTAGAATTTCCCCCTACTGCTAAATCCTCTACTCTCCTAAGTGTTTCTCTAATATCTAACCTTTGCTCAGGATCACTTTCAGTACAAGCTACACCAATATGTAGAACTTGTGTCATCTCATCAATACACTTCTTATCTGTAACAATATCCGGATCAAATAATTCGGCTTCTTTCCCCTCATCAATTGCGAATCTTGCCCATTGGGTTAAATCGATCCCACCTTCGCCGTTGCTGAGATAATGACAAGGAAATTTTCCCGTCAGTATCTCGAGAATGATCACACCTAAGCAGAAGATGTCACATTTCGGTGAAATTTGGAGATGTGATATAGCCTCTGGAGATTTATATGCAGATAGTGCTTGTGCTGCTTGATGATCACTACCATTCATTAAGTAGTAGAAACCATAGTCTGAAAGTAAAGGCTCGTTTTCTGCGGTTAAAAGGATGTTGCTCGATTTGAGGTCACCGTGGGGTAAGATGAGTGAAGAGAATTCAGTGTGAAGATAGGATAATCCTCTTACAATCCCTTGGATTATCCTGGAACGGACGGGCCAGGTTAGCTCTGCATGAGAGACTCCACGATCACCTAAAGAAGCAAAAATCGATTATATGAAAGGTTTAGTGATCAAGCTGTTATCATGTAAAACAAGATCTAAAGGAAAACAGTGAGAACGTTTTTGCGTAAAAAGACTATGTTACATTAACCATGTCTCCTGAGTCAATCCAATCCATAGAGACAGAGTGCAAGTTCAGTAGAAAATTATAGTTTGAACCTAATTAGATCAAATTCCCGAAAAAAGTTAATAAAAGTGTCTCATGCTTCATAAAGCTCAATATCAACCCCGAATAAGTTTTCTGAACAATACATTTGATTACATTCAAATTCATACCATGCAACAGGAAGAGCAAACTTCCTTTAGGCTGATACTCATGCACCAAAAGCTTCTCATCTATCCGGTAATAATAAGCCAAAGGTGTTAACACATTCTTATGCTTCAAACTCCCAAACCTTGTCATCTCAGAATCAAACTGATCTTTCCCCATCTTAGTCATCTCCTTTATCCTCTTAACCACCACAGACAATCCAGTGTCCAAAATAGCCTTATAAGACGAACCCAAACAACCATTTCCAAGAACTTCAGCAGTTGCCTTCATCAAATCAGCCAAACAAAACTCACCCTTCTCATCATTTATCATAACTATATCCGCAGCCCTTTTCCCAAACTTCCCCGACCCTTTTACGCTGGACCCGACACGATGACCCGACCCAAATCTATCCCTACCGGACCCGACACCTCTCACACTTCTATTAAAACTAGGTGAATCATCAACCAAGAAATCGCTGTTATCTTGCCTTCTCTTCAACACTACTATTCCAGCTACCATCAGCAAAAAGACAACTGCAGCGGCTACTGATGTATAAACAACTATCATTGTATTGTTATGACTGCGACTGTGTTTGTTCACTGTCTGATGATCAAGAGCATCTGATGATGTTTTTATTAACGGATCGTCATCGGGATGACGAACACATATACGTCCCGAATTCCCGCCGCAAAGCCCGGGATTACCCACGAACACGTTCGGGGTGTATCTCAACATGCTGGGAGGGATTTCGCCTCCCAAGTTGTTGTTAGAAAGGTTGAGTGAAACTAAATTAGGTTGCTCGAAAGGAGGAATTAGACCCGAAAATTGATTGTCCTCGAGATGAAGCTCCATCAAATGGGGTAATTTGGATAGAGAGGATGGAATTGGGCCCGAAAACCTGTTGCCTGATAACCAAACTTTCTTCAAACCGTTCATTCTAACAAAATAATCCGGAGGAATATCGCCTGAAAATTGATTATTCGAAAGGTACAACCCTTTTAATGTTTCCATTCGATGAAAATCTGGGATCGGGCCCGAAAAGGCATTCGACATGAATGCGATGGTTCTTAATCCTGGAAGGGAAAGCAATGCATCGATGTCTATTCTCCCTGATAGACCCATATGCCCTAGACGAAGCCCAAAAACAACGCCGTTGATGCAGATTACTCCAATCCAATTTTTGTGTTCCGCGCACGGCTCCGTCCCTGGCTGCCAGGAAAAATCGAGTGCGATCGCCTTTGCGAATGATGCTCTGAGCTTTAGAAGAGCTTCAGATTCGGAGATTAATGAAGAAGTTGAGATCATTGGGAAAATGAGCAGGAAAATATAGAAAAATATGGATGATCCGACGACATGAATAATGGCCATAAGAGGAAATTTAAAGAAATAATTATGATGTTCTTGAGATTTTAATTTTCATCATTTTCGTGTGATCGATTTGTTTCGTGAAGATAATGGACTAGCTTTCGGTTTGTCATTTTTTTTTTTTTCAAGTGGAATGCCGTTGTTCTAGTCATGCATGTAAGAGGTTGCAACTGTAATAACTGTAAGAGGTAGTACTACCTCATAGTTTTTGTTTCATTTTTTTCAGTTTTAAGTTTTTAATGTTTTACTTTGATTGTTCTTAAATCGTAACTTATAGTATAAGAAATCTTATGATTATTTATAAAAGAGATAATTATACTCATATATACCTTGAGATTTATATTAATAATCCAAGCTATGATGCATAGACACTTCTAAAATCTCACTATGTCGTGTCTTATCGTGTCGGATACTTCTCTAGTGTAAAATACGTCGTGTCGTATTCGTGTCCGTATTTCATAAAATGCACGGATATTCTGAACTTTTGAAAAATTACAAAAATATATCACAAGTCTAAAGAAAAAGAGTAATTTCACGTGTCTATTTATTAAAATATAAAAATAAAATTAGATTTATAGAATGAATGTCTCCGAAATCCGTCCAACTACTTAATGAATGTAATGAAAATTCTTCTACGAGAAATGTTTTTATAATTTTTAAAATCTCAAGGTATATTTATGTAATTATGTCAAAAATTGTTATTATCTCTTTCACTAAATTCCCATATGTATTTTTTATTTTTTCAAAATAAGAGCATGTATTGTATATAGTTTGGACTTTAAGAATTGCTGGACATATGCACAAAAACAGATATTTACAATATTATGTAGCCCAACTACTCGAATCATGGGTCTTGAGTCGACCCAATTACTCTTATTTAACTACATATTAAATAATAAAACATAGCTTTTTCTCACACAAAATCGTTACAAACCATAATGTTTTTAGTTCTATATGTAAAATCAATTCTTTTTTTTTTCCTTCTAAAGTAATCAATTATAAAATTCTTGTAGTGATCCATCCATTTTCACATTATCCCAACATTACAACAAAAACACTATAGACTTGTAAATAAATCTCATGTGATATACGTATACGAACACAATATAACATGACATGATAAAAATATTGGATATAATATCTAAAGAAACGTGAAATTATATATTTTTTTGGTCAACTAACATCAAAGCTATTATCCATCACTAGCCTCAACAATAATATAATCAATAACCTTTATGGGAGGTTCGAGCCAAAATTCAAAAGAATTAGATAAGCTATGACCAAACTTTACCAAAATATCAGCACTGATATTACAAACACCTATAAGAATATAATAGTGAAAATTAGTCTCCTAGGATTGTTGCAAGAAGTTCCTACAATCTTCAATAATATTTTCTAATTGATGACAACTCGTATCCGCCGTTTTAATTAAATTAACTATCACCTCCGAATTAATCTCTATCTCGAGTTTAGGGACTCTTCGGTCTATACGAAATTATGATAAGAAATCAATGAGTTTACAAACTTGAGCCAATCCTAGCTTTCAAACCTAATTTTCCACGTGCTTGTCCATTCCATTGGTGTACGTAATTGACTGATCAAACTATTCATTATTTGCGTGTTGTCTGATTGGTTAGAAGTAGATAGCTACTGCCTACCGGAAATTAGAATTGAAATTCTCCCACCCAATCCTTGTGCTCATCTGATCCAATTAATTTGGGTATCTACTCAACTATATATTGAATCGTTAAATCATACTTAATGATATCATTATTTTATTTTATTATATTTTATTATAATATTAAATTATAATTCAATGATTTACAATCTACTTAGGTATATATCCAAGTGAATATTGGGTAGGATAAAATGAACTCAATTCTTGATATTTTGAATAACATTTACTTAATGAATCATCTATTTAACCTAGCTGGTGACAAGACTAATTAATTTACCTGTATAAACTTAATTATTGCATTAAAGATCACTTCCATAGAGACTCTAGTAGATGAATATCATCAACCTATATATATCTAGCTAGCGTCGTCCTTGAAATTCCGTAGTATACTATTACAAAGGGAGCAGCCCCACATTGTAAAGTTTTGCTTTTTGCTTTCATATTTATTCAAAGTTTGAAAAAATGTGAACAAAAGTTATAGACCAATGTTTTTTGCAGATGGGATGTTTCGTCCCAAATGAATGATAATTACTACGAATAAGCTAGCTACCAAGTAAGAATTTCAAAATAACACAGACGACGTATATTCAATTAACTGTAAATATTTTTATCATGTAATTATTAATTTTTATTTTGTTTCTAAGATTTTAACTATTTATTCGCGGAATGTGTGTGTATGACCCATATTTTTTTTATACGATCTTAACAGAACAACCTATTTTTTTTTTTTGTGAAATTGGAAGCAGAACAATAATGAGGATTTTTTTTTTTATATTACTAGTTCAAACATTTAATATTTATAACATCATGAGCATCCAACAGAGGCTTCAACCAAACGGAAAAAACAACAATCAAGATCGTGAACGCTCTTAGCGAGCAAGTCCACAAAAGAATTCCTACCACAAAGAATATAGTTCAAATTGACTTCTCACGGAAGCCTAAGCAAAAAAATGACAATCGACAATGATGTTCTCAAACGGATGAAGTCCGACGTCGGGCGATTCAATAAGATTGACCTCCACTTATAAATCAATATAATTTCCACCTCCAAACGGCGAGGTCGATCGCCTCTACCAAGCAAGTTGGAAACCCTCGCGTAAACCCAAGAGCTCCACCTAAATGATAGAAGCCAAACCAAGCTTACGGACAAAACCCAAAATCCACTTTCTCTCGTGATCCCTCCCGAAGCGGCAGAATTGGTCTGCGAGAAGCACTCCCGTCGACCAATCGGCCGATGGTTTGACCTACAACATAATTTTAATAAGGGAGCATTACGGGTTAGCAGCCGATCGACCCGAAAGTCTCATGAGTGTCCAGAGCAAGTTGGAAGGCCGGGTGATCATTCGATCAAACACTGAGGATTGAGGACCACAAGAAATAATGCATGGTAATTCCTTGAGGAATTTACTTGTTTTTAATGAACAGGATACTAGCTAGCTAGTATGTTATTAGTAAAAATACAAGGGCTCTTATGCAATATAAATTTATGTCCTTTCGTTACTTGGAAGGCCGTTGGGTCAAGGGCAAATACATTTGTATCTACTGGTTTTACTCTCGAGTCTTCTTTTCGCATTTATTGATTTGGCCTTATTTCTTCTCCATATTTCTATGAGATTTTTGCATGGTATATTTCTCTATCTAAGCTCTAAACATTAATAAGAAATAGTAAACATTTCATCATACATATTTACTAATTTTCACTAATATTATATGTAATAATTTTTTTATTAATTAATTCAATGAATATGATACATAAATTAGTAAGATACAACGATTTTGATATAATCAAGATATGACTTCATTGAATTAATCATTAAGATTAACCACTAATATATTTTTACATTTGGTTGCTTTGATTTCCATCTTGTCCAATGCAAATGGGCAGTGCAGATGGTGGAAGACAATAATGATGCATTTTTGTTAATTTTCAAATTAGAATTTCAACCTCGTGTTTCTTCCATGTTAATGTCTTTTGTATTCTTTTCTCTTAATGGACCCCACAATTTCCTAATATTGTACGCATTCTAATAGACCAATCACGAAAAAAGGTGACACTATAGCAAATATGTATTATACTATTATCAATATTGATACTTTAGAATATAAACTATTAATATAGATGAGGTACCTTTAATTTGGAATATTGATAATTTAATAGTTTAATACTACTTTATCTTTATCTTCTTATATTTTGTTTGTGATAAAAAAAAAATTATAATCAGTTTGCTTGTATTGATAGAAAAAAGTTGAGAATATTTGCGGTTGATATCATCTCTTCCTTGATCCTATTGGTGGAAGGGACTTTTAAATAATTATCACGTGCTCATTGGAAAATTTAATTTAAAAACTCAATTTCCTTTTGAAAAAAGGTGAGCACAGGAACGTGATAAGCCTTTTTAGTCTCTCCATACACATTTCCATCCCGCCGGCCGGCCTAACCATTTTCTTTCTCATCATATATATCATTACATCAAACTTCACTCAACATTAATCAATCACTTGCCTGCCTTATTTTTTCTCTCAAGAACACACACAAATTTCAGCTTGCAAAATTGATGAAAGACAAATAGAGAGCTCTCTTTATCTTCTTGTTTTCATCATTCTAATGTCGAGTTCAAGACATAATAATAATATTTCTGATGGGAGGAGGCCGGAAAAACCCAATTTTGTATATACTTGCAACCTCTTGAGTCAGTATATTAAGGAGAAAGGAAGTCTCGGAGATTTGAATATTGAAATTGGTGGTAAGGTTGAGAACTTGGAGACCTTAGGTACGTAATTTTAATATAATCTTCTTCTCTTTATATATTGGTGGTAATTGTGTGTTTGTGTTTTTTTTTTTCTTCTGAATTGTGTGGATGGTCAAATTCTGTTTCCTTTTCCAAATTCCAGGATTTTCTTTTATTTAATTTGGGTTAATTAGCTGTATAGTTTCCAGAAATTTGTATAAAACAACAAGTCTTAATAGATCTGAAGGATTAGGAATCATATATTTGCCTTTTATATTTTACACAAGTTAAAACCGGGAAGCTAGCTTCAATTAAAATTTGTGGCTTTATTTTGTCGTGTGAAGCTAAATAGTTGATTAATCCTGAATCTTATTATTTTGTAGTGAAGCCTGGATCATCTCAATATGCATCAACGAGTATACCAAACAATAAGAGGAAATTAGTTGAGCTAAGAAGAGAACAACACCCATCAGATTCCTCCATTAATACAGTAGAACATTCCTCGTGCAAACGTACAAGGTTTTCTTTCCTTTTTCTCTTGCCACTTTGTTCTAACGATTTTGGTGTCAGAAGACACAGATTTTTAGAGTCAAATGTAGAAACTTGTATGAGCAATCTGTTATTCTTTAATAATCCAGTAAAGAGGCCACTGCAACGGATTCCAAGACTTCCCAATTGACCATTTTCTACTCCGGGCGAGTGTTGGTGTTTGAAGATTATCCAGCGAACAAAGTTAAAGATCTCGTAGCGTGTGCAAAAAGAGGAAGCTCACAAATGTCTTACGGCATTTTGTCGAACACCTTTGGGGGGCTCCCACCTCGGCCTCAAGCTTGTAGTTCTCACAAGGGTGTTGGCAATTCATCGAACACTTGTACGGAGATAACAAATACGGCTGTTAGTGGGATTATAGGGACGAGCACGAGATCACAGAGACAAGTTTCGCCACAACCAGAGGCTACTGGTTCTGGTAAGCGCTGCAAAACATTTAATAAACGTGTGTTTTATTTAATGTTTTTTTTTTAATCTAAAGTTCGTGAGTCAAACATAGTGACAAAGTTTTTAGCTGTAAATTGTTTGTAAATATCCTTTTTGTTTGTATTTTCAGATATGCCAATTGCAAGAAGGTCATCGCTTCATCGGTTCCTTGAGAAGAGGAAAGATAGGTAATTAAGCAACTCTTTCTTCTTTTTCACTTATTTTCTTGTTTCTTCTTCCCTTTTATACTTCACTTTCACTTGTTGTAAGAAGAAAGTACACTCACAATAGGCACATGTATGAAGGTATGGAGCTATATATTTTTTATTTATTTATTTATTTTTTTTTGAAAATTGGAGCTATGTATTTTTTAGTAAGAGTAAAATATCAAAAGTATAAGTACAGTACATAATTTATTTATTTATAAATAAAGAAGCAAAATTACAATTTTTGAATAAGTAAAGAGGACAAAATTTTAATAAATAGGAAGCGAAATCACAAATTTTTTAAATTCTATATATAAAATTAGAGAGATTTTTTCCAAAATATTACTATACAAAAAAGTATTTCCTAAACTATTACTCCATAAAAATTATTTACCATACTATTAATTACGCTACCACATGTATTACCAAATTAGCAAAAACTTAATTAATTGAACTTCTTTGTTCTCTTTCCTTCTATATATGCTTAAATTAATAGGAATAACCTTGTTAATATTTTTCCCTTTTTATCAATTTTATTGTATTTTCAAGTTCAGTCATTTGTAAAGCCAATAATTATTTTCATTTCTCATGTACATGAAAAACAATTAAGGAATAAAAGAAATAAGTAATTCATTTTTCTTTCTTTTAAAGAGTATCATAAAATTAAAATAAAGTTTAATATTGGAAATTTAATACGAAAATTTTTGGGTTCTTAATTTATTTCAAGTACTTAATCATGGACTAAGTTATAAAATATTGGCAGCTGATTTTTCATTTTTTTTTTCCTAAATCTATTTGATTTAAAAGCTTATCGTTATAGACACTAATATATTTATGCATATATAACCCTTTGATATTTTTTAATTACCGATATCAAGATATATTTTTGAATTTATTCTTTGGACAAAAACTTTTTTTTTCTCTATTTTTGATGCTAGTTAGATTTTTTTTTATGCTAGTTAATTAGTTTTTATCACCACTATTCATTATGTATTGAAATTTGAATGTGAAAGAAAAAAAAAAATTCTTGACTTATGCATTATTTATCAATATTGTACGTGAAATGTATCAATTTGTACATAATTTATCCATTCAGCCTAATAAACAGCATGAAATTTTCACTAATTAATACATCCTCAATAACTTATTATCCAAGCTAATTAATTTTTGCCAACATGACAGTGGATGTGGTCATAAGAGTAATAGTATGATAAATATTTTTTAAAGAATAATAGTTTGGGAATTATTTATTTGTAGAGTAGTATTTTGGAAAAAAACTCTAAAATTAGATTTCACAAAAAATTTAAGAGTGGTGGCTCCGCCTCTGATATTTATGTTTTACGAGTAGTTATTAATTAGAGTTGACAAATGTGATTCTATCATAGATCCTGTATATTAAATTGGATCACTTCATAATTGATCAACCTAACTAACTCTTGAATTGATTTTGGTTTCATTTAAATTCAAATAATTTATTGATGATGATCTAAATGTATTATCCAACTCGATGTCTTCAATATCAGTCATATAGTTATATATTATTGATCTACATATACAATTAATAACATGTTTATTTTGTATCTAACTTTTTTTGGCATGTGGTTTATCTATTGTTGTAGGGGTGGTGGTAGAGGAGGGTCTCATCAAGTTCAAGAACAGCCAACCTCTTCTTCTTATAAAGGGGATGAAAGGCTTGACCTCAAATTGTAGACATTACATTTACAACCAGTAGGATTTGGATTTACATGTATATATTTTTTTTAAAATTAATTCAAGTGTAATGGAATTATTTGTTTGATTAGGACATGCTTATGCTATAGTGTGATTGTACTTATAGAGAGGGTTTACTTTGGTATATTACGTCACATTGTCTAAATAATATGTCATAATAAATTGTGTACTTCGATAGATGATGAGCTTTGTGTTAAGGCATGAGCCTTGTACTAATTTAGACTATGACTTGCAACTCCCAAATAGAATTTCTATTTAACACACTCATAACATATTAAAGTAAATGCTAAACATATTTAAATAATAAAAAAAATAAAATACTCATAACACTATTTAATTGGACTAGTCTAATTTAAAGTAAACACTACTACCATACTTTATAGTGAATGCTATATGAGGTTACAATCCGGTAGTTCGGATCCTTTTTACTTACATTTAGAATCACTTAATCAGGAGAGTGTAGATAAGTGGAAGATGTACTAATCTAGACTATGACTTGCAACTCCCAAATAGAGTTTCTATTTAACTCACTCATAACATATTAAAGTAAATGCTAAACATATTTAAATAATAAAAAAATAAAATATTCATAACACTATCTAATTGAACTAGTCTAATTTAAAGTAAACACTACCATACTTTATAGTGAAGGCTATATGAGGTTACAATCCGATAGTTCGGATCCCTTTTTACTTACATTTAGAGTCACTTAATCAAGAGAGTGTAGATAAGTGGAAGAGACTTTCATCTTTCACTAACTAGATGCTCTTATTTAGAAAAAAAAAAACTAACTACGTTTTTGCATGGATTGAGAATTTTTGGATAAGGTTCTTTAGTTAGTTCTTACTGTTAAATTCAACGAGAATCATTCAATTAATTTTTCATAGATACGTAAAGTTTTCATTCCACGATTATTTAGAATCAAATTCTCATGTACCCTAAAAAATCAAATTAAGTAAAATCCACTATATATAAGTTAGGTAACATGTTTTTGAAAAAAAAATTCAACATACAATAAATCGACTACTTACATTTTTTTTTTAATCAAATCAACCAACTACTTACAATTTCTAAAATTAATTTTACTAAATAATTAAAATCTTTAACGTTCTTATTTGTG
Organism: Verbena officinalis; assembly: GCA_958496215.1. NCBI lineage: Eukaryota > Viridiplantae > Streptophyta > Magnoliopsida > Lamiales > Verbenaceae > Verbena > Verbena officinalis. The sequence goes on from OY292385.1 coordinate 10,201,348, forward strand.
ATTAGGTTTGGATATTAAAATTGTTTAATTGAAAAATATATATTTATATAAAAGTCAATTATGATTATCAACTACAAAAATGCTAGTTTTTGTTGGATTGGATTTATCTAATGGGCCAGAAACTTTGTGCCTATACTGATACAGGCCCATTTAGTATACTCTATTTATTACCGCGTGAAGTGGGACCCCACCCGGTGAAGGTGAGTTATAAATAGCAGTGAAGAAGCATATTAATGCTCCTTTGGCAACAAGGCCTCTCTTTGTCTTTTTCTTTCTTTATTTTTTTCTTTTCTTTTCTTTTCTTTTTCTTCATTTTTATTTCTTGTTCGAGGCCATTTCGCCTTTTTCCCTCTCTCTTTATCCGAACCCTAAAACTAGAAACTTCTCCGATCATTTAATTGAATCGATTTTCAGTTAATATCAATCGGAAAATGCAGAATCAGAGGTTGAAGCAGCAGCAGCACCAGGCTCTGATGCAGCAAGCTCTCCTTCAACAGCAGTCGCTTTATCACCCTGGCCTCTTAGCTGCTCCGCAGGTTCAGTTTTTTGTTTCATTTCTTTTCGTTGTTGTTTTTATCTTCTTGCTTTTGTTTGGAGTGAATCGACGATTGATAGATTTTGTGCTTTAGACGTTGATCTTCAGGATCATTATTCGTTTTTTTTTTTAGTGTTGTGAATTGGTTGAATTATTTTAATTTCTGTTGCTATAGGAGGTTTCGTGTTCTCGTACCATATATATTGTTTCAGATTGGAATTTTGGTTTGTCATGATGGGTTGAGTTTGCTGAAGTTTAAGGTCCATGAATTTTTGGTTTCATTTTGAAGGTGGTCAAATTATTGAGCTATGAATTATTTAATAATGTGAACTGAACTTGTTTCCTATGGTTCATTGTGTATCATTGTAGTATGGTTTTACCTTTTCCGGACTAAATAGTGAAGAGTCGACAAATGACGTGTAATAATTTTAACCTAGAATCTATTTATTTGCTTTGTGTTAGAAATTTAATAATAATATGTGGTGTATACAGAGAGTAGTATTCGATCCGCCATCCGTGATCGAGTAAGTATAACTTTGATAGGATTTGAGTAAGTATAACTTTGATAGGATTTTTTCCGCCTGCTATAAACAGCATTCCAACACTTGTACCTTACAAACTTGGTGGTTTTCTTATGCATCCCATTGATATGGATGGCTGGTTTGGGTTGAAAAATTAGGATTCTTTTTCTTTATTTTTATTTCTTTTTCACTTTTTTATTTTTGCAGATTGAGCCAATCCCAAGTGGAAATCTGCCTCCTGGGTTTGATCCAAGTACATGCCGAAGTGTGTGAGTGTCAATCAGACAGTTTTGTTTTTCATTTTTAATTTTATTTTTAGTCCTTTGATGCATGCTTTTCTTAACTTGCACGTTCATGTGATATCTGAAGACCCAAATACAGCTATAGTTAATGTCCTTCCCCAACTTTGCATCACAGTTAGGTTTCATATCTTACCTAATACTTACCTAACCACAGTGTACTGCCGTACTGTGCTCGTGTCTTTGTAAGTCATCTTAGTTTTTGTGGTATTAGTTCTCTTGCCACCACTTTCTTATGTGAACTATCTCTTGCTCATGTGGTATCATTTTGTAAGAGGGTAATTTTTTTTTATGATGTCATGGATTTCTTTTCCTGTCTTCTTTTTCAAACTTTTAGGGAAAATGCAGGTATGTAGGGAACATTCACACGCAGGTGACTGAACCACTTATTCAAGAAGTTTTTGCCAGCACTGGTCCTGTGGAGGGCTGCAAGCTTGTTAGGAAAGAAAAGGTGCAGTTGTCCTCGATTATCCTTACTCCTGTAAATTACTAATCTGGACATCTCTTAAGATCTGAAACCTGTCTCTTGACCTACATCTCCTCTTCTTATCTGTGCAGTCATCCTATGGATTTATTCATTACTTCGATCGTAGATCTGCTGCACTTGCAATATTGACCCTCAACGGAAGGCATCTGTGAGTGGGAGGCAATGAAGATTAAATCTTACGGTCTCTTGTAATTCAGAATATTACAATATGTATTTTCTTTTTTTTTGAATTTCAGGTTTGGGCAGCCTATTAAAGTTAACTGGGCTTATGCCAGCGGTCAGCGGGAGGACACATCAAGTGGGTTAACACGTTTTTTGTTATCACATCTTTGAAATTTTGTCGCTTTAGCCTGTAACTTTGTTCATCCTATGATTTTGTTGTCTCATGAAAGCTATACCTCTCTTGCAGGTCACTACAACATTTTTGTTGGTGATCTCAGCCCAGAGGTTACTGATGCCATGTTGTTTGCAAGCTTTTCTGTTTATACTAGCTGTTCGTAAGCATCTCTCTCTCTCTCTCTGATATATTTTCCAAAGGGAAATATAATTTCTTCCCTTCTATATATTGAAGTAACTTTTTAAGTGCTTTCATTATGCCGCTCTATGTTTAGATTTAGGAGATGCTGATTATTTCAAATTTGGTCTTAGTGATGCAAGGGTTATGTGGGATCAAAAAACTGGGCATTCGAGAGGGTTCGGATTTGTCTCTTTCCGCGACCAACAGGTTCTTCCTTGAGTTGAATCTGAATTTTGTTTTAACCACAATATCCTTGACTAATTGTTGAAGTTCTTATATATCAGGATGCTCAGAGTGCAATAAATGATTTAACCGGTAAGAACAATTGGGATAAACTTTTATTGGCAGTTCATTTTGTTAAGCAGCTGAACATGAAACTTTGTTTTACTAGAATGAGTAAGGTTGCTTTATTTTTACAACTTTGCAGGGAAATGGCTTGGCAGCCGGCAGATCCGCTGCAACTGGGCCACAAAAGGTGCTGGAACCAGTGATGACAAGCAGAGCTCTGATGCTAAGAGTGTTGTGGAAATAACAAATGGCTCCTCAGGTTAGTAGGTTTGGATTGAAAACAAAAAAAAAAACAGAAGTTAACTTTTCTGTATGACCGTGTTATGCTAGTGAGGGTTACCATCACCACCATGAGGGATATTACAAGACCTAAAAAAGTTTCTATCCAATTCTGACCTAAGTATGAGCTTGTTAGGTTTTCCAATTATCCATGGCCCTAGGTTTGGATTATTTTCCTTTAGAAGAATCTAAATAACAATTTCTAGGGGGAATTACATCTTCTACCCTGAGCTTTGTTCTAATACTATTAGTCCCTCTGTTTTCGGAAATTACAAAAAATCTCCTTAACATTTCACTTTATTACAAAAACTGAACAGAAATTGCCGAAAGCCTGTTTTTCCCTTGACGCCCGTGGACAGCTATATTCGCTAAATTCAAGAGTTAACAAGAAAGTCTCTTTACATTCAAATTAATAACAATATGATCCCTCAACTTCTCACAAAATTACAAAACTGACATGAGGAACGGAACCCTAATGGATGTTAATTTTTTGTGGAAAAATTGAATGTCAGGAGTTTTTTGTAATTTCTGAAACACTAGGTTGTAATTGTAATTAGGGCGAATCGCAGGGGTAGTAGATGTAATTCTCCCCAATTTCTATTTTACCTTCTTCCTTCCATTCCATATTAGACACAGGCTCTAGCCTTAGGTGATGTTATTTTTACTTGGTAATATCAGCTCAGATGAGCGACGCTGATGGAGACCTTTGCTTTTACAGAAGATGTTAAAGAGGCAGCAAGTAGTGATGCTCCTGAAAATAACCCTCAATACACAACTGTCTATGTTGGCAATCTTGCTCCAGAAGTAAGTCCTCTTTCTCTTGTGTTACGTTTATGGTCTCCACTATTGTTTAAATCTGAAATGTTTACAGAGACAAGTTTTATGAACTTTCTTCCATTGGTTTTATTCTGCCAGGTAACCCAGGTTGACCTCCATCGCCACTTCCATGCACTTGGAGCTGGATCAATTGAGGAAGTTCGTGTGCAACGTGATAAGGGATTTGGATTTGTGAGATACAGCACTCATGCAGAGGCAGCTATGGCTATTTCACTTGGAAACACTCAGTCTTTCCTCTGTGGCAAACCAATTAAGGTTTATCTCATTCTCACTTCTTCGTATGATTGTGTGTGTCCTTTCCACAATGTTGAGTTTATCGAGTTATGGAAAATCTACAAACTTTTTGTCTTTGTTTTTCTTTTTAGAAATTGCAATTTTGTATCCATAAGTGACTTTTGACACTGTTTTGTACTCTCTTTCTCTCATAAAAGCTTAGGTGGTGTTTGCGAGCTCTTAAAAAAAAGCACTTTGTGCTTTGTGCTTTTTTCAGCACATTGGGAGTGGAAAACCAGCCTCTGCTTATTTTTAAGCAGAAATAAGCTAAATGCTAGAAGCACCTAAAGATATGCTTTTGCCTCAACTTCTAGCTTTTATATTGTTTTTTCAAAATTAATGGAAGACTTGAGAGTCGTAAAAGTGCTTCTTCCTTTTTTTCCTAGAACACTCAATACTCTTTTTTGTACACTTCTCACTGCTTTTTTTAACCCAAACCTTCGCAAATCTTTACAACTTTTACTTCTGCTTATGCTGGAGTTGGACTTCACATTTTTTCTATATATCTAATTTAACCTTACTATTATCCTTTCATGCCTACAGTGCTCATGGGGCAACAAGCCAACTCCACCTGGAACGAGCTCAAACCCACTTCTCCCACCCGCACCAGCAACTTTACCCGGGCTTTCTGCTGCAGAACTTTTAGCTTATGAGAGGCAACTTGCAATGAGTAAGATGGGCCTCATGCATCATCCACAGGGACAAATTCCTCTAAAGCAAGCATCTATGGGAATGGGTGCTGGTGCAAGCCAGGCTATCTATGATGGCGGTTATCAGAATGTTGCTGCTGCCCAGCAGCTCATGTACTACCAGTAATTTGTGAAAAGATTTGAGATCCCCCTGTTTTTATCCCCCTTTTCTGAGTTTTTCTTAATTTTCTAGGATGTTTTGTAATATTTTTTGTTTTGGGATGGTGATTTCTCTTCCCAACTTATTTGTGTTTGCTTCTATGTATCACTTGAGCCATGTAAGCTTTTTCTCTTTTCTTCATGTAGGAATTTGAGTTGTGAGTGGCATCTTTGAGAAGTTTGCCCCCAGTTGTTTTTTTCTGCTTTATATTAGAATGGTTCTTCTGTTTATAATTTGCGCATCTTTTGTTTTTTTTCTTTTTTCTTTGTCGTTAGAATTTTTTGCTATCTGTGCTGGTCTCTGTAATGAGAACATGGATGTTGAAATAGAAGTATGCCTTGGTTGAGAAATGAGAGCAAATTGCTTGTCCTTGGTTAAAATCAAATAAATCGTGGTTGATGTGGAGTGAGTTAAGTGCAGTGCAGTTTATAAAAAATACAAATATATGTGACCAAGAAATTGCAAATTTCAAATGTAGGTATCGTAATATCGAAATTATCTTGGGTATTTAAGGTTGATGATTCAACGTATGATCTGTATGTATTCACTGGAAATTTTAATTTTCACATTATATGATTGATTGAATTAGGTTTGAGATAATATTTATATGCTATCGTCCATTTGAAAGAATGTACGATCCATCTTAACTAATAATGATTAGTGATAATTATTTTGAAAAATAAGTAGTAATATATATAAGTTTCCATAAACTAATCATCTTTGCATAGCATATAAGTGACATGTAAGTTTTAAAATTTTTGGGAGCTCAAAAAAAAAAAAAAAAAAAATTGTGATTTAATCAATAAGTGTGACCCGTAGGTTGATTACACTTTTACTTATTTTAGCAGATCCCATACAAACAACAAAACAAACATGGCCCTATAATTCCGTAAACCACGACGACGGGAGGGGAATAGTAATCGCTTAGAAGAAAATCCTTCCCGCGCCTAAAACCCTAAGTTCGAAGTTAGAATCCTGTACTCACACCTCCGAGTCTCGGAAAACTGCAAGAGTCTCAGTAAAATTTTCTAGTTATGGAGGTGGAAATGGAGACTTCTCCTAGTTATTTCGACCCCGAGGATCTCAGCAGTAGAGAGCGCTTCCGTCGATACGGGTATTTTTTCATTGTACACTGTATAAAGACTTCGAATGCAATTGAATCGAGTTTACCGATTGCAGAGATTATGTTTATCGTGTTCAAGTTTCTAATATGCGATGGCTGGAGTTGTGATACTCATTTGGGAGAATGTCGTAAACCAATTTTTAATTTTAGACTGACTAAACTCTTCGAATACAATTGAACCGATTTTACCAGTTTAAGTTAGGTTTGTGGTTTCCAGTTTCTACATGCGACGGACGGTTAGAGTTTTGATGTACACTGTATAAAGTCTTCGAATACAATTAAACCGAGTTTACATATTGAAACTAGGTTTGCGATTTTAACTTTCTAGATGCTATGATTAGAGATTTGATCTTCACTTGGAAGAAATTCGTAAACTCCCAGTCCGTGAAGTTAGGGCTTGGTTCGAATTTTTCATGCTGATGTTTTCCTTGTTTATTGGGTTGGGTGGTATTTTACTTTATGAAACAAAGGTTTGAGGAAATGGTTATGGTCCTTATGGATGTTTACTGTGATTTTGTTGGAGTAGCAGTTTTACTTGTTTTATGGATTAGGTTTCTTTTTAAGATAACAATAATGGAGAATTTAAGTGATTCTCATGGAACTATGATCTCAAATGGGTATCTCCTTTACAGATATGAAAATATCAATCTCTTGATTCTGTGGACTTCATTTGATTGAATTCTGGCATTGAAGCAAAGTTAACATGTGCAGGAAAAGACATCCCGGTTCAAGCCTGTCACCACACCATGATAATTCAGCCTCAAGATTTAGTAATGCTGCGCTTTTTCTCGAAAATATAAAACACGAGGTTGAGAGCCTTGATACAGATGCTGGCGGAACTCCTTTTGAATCTGCTTCTAAGAGGAGAGCCTCTCTCGATACGTATGGAGTATCTGAGGTTGATATGGAAGCTGATACAATCCGCAGGAGGGGAAGTGAATCCATAAGAATCTGCAAGAAGGAAGAGCTGGAGCACGTTGAAAGTGCAGATAATACTTTCTATTTATTTGCTTCTCTACTGGATTCTGGTCTTCAAGGTAAGTAATGTAGATGCTTGGCTAATATTTTCACTCTATTGCTACTCCTATGTTGAGTATTTGTGCAAGATGCCATCACATGAAGTCTGCTTATCAAGCCAAACTTTTGATGATTTATGTTGAATGTTATATTCTATATTTGTAGGGTTTTCTTCTACGGATACTCACCTTTAGATGGTATTCCCTGTCTCCAATAGGCTGTTTGTTTGTCTGACAAGTAATTTGAATGGATTATAGGTTTCAGGACTTACAGCAGTTTATCAAATCTGTTACTTAGTTGATTTGTATGATGAATGAATGAAATATCATTTTCTGCTGCGCATCTTTGGTTTAGACGTCTTATATACGAGAAGCATATGGCTGTTTCATATAGCTTCTTTTTGGACATAATCTGTCCATTCTATAAGAATGTGGAATTGAATTCAGTCCTTTTGTTACAGATTTTTGACACACTTGCCATCAGTGGCCATGTTATATTAGGTTTTTGACTTTGCAATTTGCTGTTTGTGTACTGCAGGGTTGATGACTATCCCTGACATGATCTTACGGTTTGAGAATTCATGTCGCAGTGTTTCAGAGTCAATTAGGTATTGACTCAGTACTTAATTATTATTGTTATCCGTCATTGTTTTGGGGATAACTAGCTTGAGAAGAAAAAAAAATTGAAAATCTCATCTTAGTTTTAGTATTCAATTTGCATTATGGCTTTGTGTATTTGTCTAATACTCATTATGCATAGGACTCACGCTGTTTTGGTGATTAGTTTCATGGTTCTCTGATTTTTAAAAACGTGTATATGACTGCCAACATCTTAGAGATGGAAAATATGGTGACTAATGGTTTGGCTGCACCATTTTTTCTCCTGTTCTGCTGCAGATATGGTGCCAATGAGAGGTACCGAGTTATTGAGGATAAATTGATGAGGCAGAAAGCTAGTCACTTGCTTGATGAAGCTGCTTCCTGGTCTCTTCTGTGGTACCTATATGGGAAAGGTAAATATCTATTTTACCCATATCACTTCATGCTCTGGATCGTTCTTGGAATGCCTTGTATTGATAATGACTGATTCTCCATCAAGTTGACGAGTGTGCACATAAATTTTAGATAAAGGACTAGCATAGTTGCTTATCAATGCTACTGAATTATACAGATAAATTTTATGTATTACCTGTCATTTCCTTGTATGAACCGGTGACAATTATTTCATTCTGTTAGGCACTGCTTAGTGGTGCTCGTCATCTACATCAGTTATAATCTGTAGTACATTATATGTCTTAAATACTTCTAATTTTGGATACTTGGGCCCCCAACTAGAGTTGGCTGGCGAAGTTCTAAATTATTAAAGTTCATGCAAGGCTCCATCCTCAGTAAATGAATCTTATGACCTGTCGCTTTGTGCTACAACGTGTTAAACTTGAACGGTTTATCCTTTTAAGTTGATTGATTGTTTTTTGATTATCTACTTTTAACTTTCTAAAATTGGATGTTTGAGGTTAAAACCTTTCATTATTTTCTTGCAGGAAATGAAGAACTCCCTGAAGATCTATTCGTGGTGATCATCAACTTTAATGAAATTATCGATTAATTATCGTCTTCTTGTATTCGATTTGGTTTTGAGTTAATGCACTTAGAAATGAGCTGTCCGTGGGGCCTTTACTAGAGTTCTAACAGATTCTTTTTTGTTATTATTTACTAAATTGAATCAAATGCATCATGACAGTTCCCTACAACTTCACATTTGGAGGCATGCCAATTTGTTGTTGTAAATCATACAGCACAATTGTGCCTTAGGATTGTTCAGTGGCTTGAAGGATTAGCATCCAAAGCACTTGAGTTAGACAGTAAGGTAATGGGTGTTTTAACATTCCTGGTTTTGTCTGATAAAGAAGAGAATAGAACCTTCCACCTTCCTGCATATTGTTTGTTCAAAACAATTTTTTATTCATACACTTTCGCAGTGTATCATTGGATTGTTCATTATGTCGACCGGTTTCATTTTCTCTTCAGGTTAGAGGTTCTCATGTGGGCACTTACCTACCGAGCTCTGGAGTTTGGCATCAGACACAGCGACATCTTAAAAAGGGTGTCTCAAATCTGAAGACAGTTCATCACTTGGATTTTGATGCTCCAACACGTGAACATACTCAGCAACTGCCTGATGACAAAGTACTCTCTACCCACAAAAAGTTCTGTCAGTGCATGAATTTTTAAATATTGACTGATTTGTAGCCTCACTTACTGCTTCCTTCATTTCCTTTCCTTTTCTTTCTTTCTTTCTTACGCCTTACTGATCACTTGGCTTCCTTTTTCCTTCTATTGAAACTCCTATTTGCCCCTACATCCTGATATTGCTCCTTTCTCCTTTTGGGGATGTCCCAAAATAAGGCTCCTTTCATACACCAACTCACTTTTTTCTACTTTATTTAAGAGTCCTTGCTGAATAAAATTTAAACTCTAATTTTCCACTCTCGTCTAAAATGCGAAACTAATATTGGTTCATGTTATGTGTCTCTATGTATTTTGAAGTGACTTTGTTGCTGAATGACTGTTGCATGCATCAATTGTATTAAAGGCCTATTTTTTCTACAACAGAAACAAGATGAATCTCTTTTGGAAGACGTCTGGACTCTTCTGAGAGCTGGAAGGCTAGAAGAGGCATGTAGTCTTTGCCGATCTGCTGGACAGGTATGAGGATCTGTTGAAAAGTGTGCTATCTTCTTCCGTTGTTCCGGTGTCTGGAGAAACTTATAATCGGATGGCAACTTTGCTTTGGCAGCCATGGAGGGCTGCAAGTTTGTGCCCCTTTGGGAGGTTTAATCTATTCCCATCTCTTGAAGTCCTTGAAAAAAATGGCAAGAACAGAGTGCTACAGGCCATTGAACTAGAAAGCGGAATCGGGCATCAACAGCGACTTTGGAAATGGGCTTCCTATTGTGCATCCGAAGTAAGTAAAGAGAAAATTAATCAATGTTGCTTTTACCTTTAAGCTTGTGCATCAGAGATACATGTAGAGAGAGTAAATTGAGAGTCTTCTTCAATGTCATAGCTTCTTCTCTGCATCTTAACACCTGCTCCTACTTTCCTTTTCACATGGGAATGCATGTTTGCTGTTTGGTTCTGGCCCTGGGAAATCTGCCCTGGTTCTTTTCATGCATTAAACCTCACATACTTTACTGCATAAGATCGATTTTCATGAAGTGATGTGTACTGAGAATCTTCAACTAATGCATGGTCTATTTTATGTTTATTCACTGAACTGATGTCTTCCTGGTTTCTTGTTTTCCTGGAGAAAATTGCCGAGCAAGATGGTGGAAAATATGAAAGAGCTGTATATGCAGCCCAATGTAGCAATTTGAAGCGCCTTCTTCCAGTTTGTACTGACTGGGAGGTACGTTTCTCTGTGAAAATAATGCACATTCTTTTGTACAATAAACTTGGCTGAGTTATCTTTGTAAAGAAGCTTCTAGTTAATGTTTATGTTCCTATGAACCACGATCTTGGTTTGCTGCGCTGGTTCAAGGTTTTAAGTTTTCTATTAAGAACCTCTGATCTCTGATTCATCTTCCCTTATGCTTTATTTAATGCTCCTGTTTTTCTTTTTCAGTCTGCATGCTGGGCAATGGCAAAGTCATGGCTTGATGTCCAAGTTGATATTGAAATGGCTCGCTTACGGCCTGGTGGTATCGATGAGTTCAAGAGTTTTGAAGAGGCAATGGAGAGAAGTCCTGGGCAAGGAGATCTTGCTTCTCAGCTAACTAGTGGACCAGATAGTTGGCCGCTTCAGGTTCTGAATCAGCAACCTAGGAATCTTTCGTCCCTCCTTCAGAAGCTCCACTCAAGGTAAGGATGTGTCATGGTTATAGAAGTAATTTCTTCTGTTATTATTTCCAATATTATATTTTTAATATGTCCAGTGCATAATTTAGTGACACTGTGCATGAAGCTGTTACTCGAGCGTGCAAACAGCAGCAGAGGCAAATTGAGGTAACAATATCTGTGTAGCGATGCTTTTTCCTTTGCTTAATAAATACACCATTCTTGAGGATTATCGATCCTCATTTCGAGTCACTAGCATCTAGCAATATTCTCAGCAATGAAACATTGATTGTTGTACATACACAAAAATTACGCCATGACCAACCTGATATTTTGTGGTATTATGCATGCGATGTTATGTGGAGTTCAAATTTACTCATTGGTATTGCTTGTTCTTGCATTTCACTTTTTTTTGTTTCAATCTTAAAACGTAGAATAATCAACGTCTTCCTTCGCCATGGATCATTGTCAGCAAAATGGTTGACTCCTTGATGGTGGTCAGGAGTGGTATCTGCCTCTGTTTCTTTGTGAACAAACACATAGGGCTACTTATCAATAAACCAACCACGCTACATCTTGAGATTATATTCAGTATCTTGCTTTCTGGTGGTTAAAGAAACGGACTTGATATAATTGGTTAGCCGCATAATCTATTTAGAACCTTACATCTTCTAACTTTGGATTTGATTGGTTAGTCACATATTCTTGGAAGTTTTTAGTTTTCTGGGATTCCAAAAATCCTGTGATGCTGTGGCTTCTGAAGGCTGATACAGGGTAACAGGCAGAAGATATGTACTGTGTTCTTTGATATGTTCTCTTTTCTTTTTGCTTCGCGCATTATAAATAATTGATGTTTTCCAGTGTTGGCTATAGTACACTACATTGATGTTGCCCCCAGCATGCTGTAACAGTTAACGGTGATATTTTATGCTGTTGGGGTTGAATTGCCAACGCTTACCTTTTGAAGCATGAAAACAATTAATTTTTTTTTTTGTGGTCAAGTAAACAATTTAAATTGGTAGCTTGTTTTGTTCCTTTTTAGTTATCTGTACTTTATTCTTTAGCATACTTTCCAATATACATATTTAATTGTTGATTATTATGGACAAAAACCTTCATGCAGATGAATCTTATGTTAGGAGACGTACCTCATTTGCTCGACCTTATTTATTCATGGATATCATCTTCAGAGGATGACGAAAACATCTTCAGGTATTTATTGGACTTGCACACACCATTCTATGTGTACACAGTACACTAATGCATGCAGAATTAGGATCAAGAATGTGGATCTATATAGTTTTTGTTAACCATGAACCATATTTTCAGGCCACATGGCGACCCACAGATGATGCGCTTTGGTGCACACTTAGTGCTGGTGCTCAGATCCTTGCTTGCTGATCAGATGAAGGATACTTTCAGAGAGAAGATCATGACAGTTGGTGACTTAATTATTCACATGTAAGTGGATACTTATTAAGCTAGTCTTTCTCTTGGTGGCTTTTCAAGATGCATGCACATCATATATCTTTTTATTTGAGATCTCTTTCAGGTATGCAATGTATCTTTTCACTAAACAGCATGAGGAGTTGGTGGGTATCTATGCTTCTCAGCTTGCTCGCCATCGTTGCGTCGACCTCTTTGTCCATATGATGGAGTTGAGGCTGAATAGCAGGTTTTTATTCCAGATGCATTTAGCATTAGCATTCTGTGGATATTTGTTTATCTTTCTTTGCTTTTTCTTAACATATGCTCTTTCAATAATCATTATTTGATTCCTTGATCTACAGTGTGCATGTAAGATACAAGATCTTTATTTCAGCAATTGAGCATTTACAGTTTTCTCCTGAAGATGACAACAATGGCAGTCTTGAAGAAATCATCGAGAGGTATAACTTCAGTGCGATCCTAAAACCATTCTTCAGCAGTTCATCAAAATTCTGAATATGAACTGCTCATGCATCTGAAATCTCTTTGAACAGGGTTTTGTTGAGATCCCGAGAAATTATTGTTGGAAATCATGACAAGTCCTCTGATGTTGCAGAACAACATCGTTTACAGAGCCTGCAGAAAGCTATGGTAATTCAGTGGCTCTGCTTTACTCCTCCTTCAACAATTAATGATGCCAAGGTTGTTACTGCAAAACTTGTTCTCCGTGCATTGATGCATAGGTTAGTAGTTTCCTCTACTTTGTTCTTACAGGAGTTAATAATCTAGGAGAAAATTACACTTTGGGTCCCGTACAATAGGGTTCCTTTTTTTATGGTCCCATATAAATTTTTTAGTCCCGAGCTTTTAAATTTCGATAAGTTTAGTCCCCAAAGTTAATTTTCTAACAGAATTAGTACCAACTCCATTATGCCTCTATTTATATTGCTATCCTATGGGACAAAAAGTTAAAATTTCTCAATTAGTTGCATTTCAATGTTACTATTGATCTTGCAACATCATGAAGATGACTCAGAATTAATCCTTTACAAAATCATGTCAATTTATTAGTCTTTTGACGGGTCCTCAATACTTTTCTCCTTAAGAACTTCATATATATATAAACAATTAACAGTGCCCCCTCCCCCTCCCTTGTAACTACATAAATTACATAAGCATCTGCTCTTAATTTTAAAATTGCACATATTTTTCTCGTAATGTATCTTGACGCCACAACTATCCCTTTCTATCGGTATTGCACATAATAGATTATCACACATAGTTAAATGATGTCATTTAAATACTTGTAACTTTCCATATTTTTTATTTTTTATATGAAATTTTGAGGATAGAAGTGTTGAGTCCCTGATTTAAGACTAATTAATTAAAAATTATTGTGTTAAGGATTAATTCTGAGTCATCTTTGTGAAGTCGTTAGGTTAATGGAAACATAGAAATACAAGACTTTCAGAAATTTTCACTTTTGGTCCCATAGGATAGCAGAACAAACATCCACTAACGGAGATGTAAGTGAGTTGGACTAGTTTTGTTAAAATTTAAAAGCTATGGGACTACCATATGGGACCCAAAAAAAAAAGTGTATCGTATGGGACAAAAGGTTGAATTTTCTCATAACTAGTAATTAACCTGAACCAGATAATCTTTCAGTAGTTTTGGTGAACTGAAGGTAAATGCATTTCGCATAGCATTCTTATCACATAGATAACAAGGACAGCTGTCTGTTGTTATCCCATCTCACTATTTTATTTTGATTAAGTGATAGACCTGTTTCTATACAGCAATTTATTGTTTCGGGAGTTTGCTCTTATTTCTATGTGGAGGGTGCCTGCAACACCCATTGGGGCTCACACAGTACTTAGTTTGCTTGCCGAACCTTTGAAACAGCCAACAGAAACTCTCCTTTCCACAGACGATCCTGATGTTTATGAGAATTTGAGAGAGTTCCAGGATTGGGTATGCGTTAAACACTAAATCTTGCTGTTATTGAAACAATTATAACCTCTATTTGCTGATACTGTTTTCTGTTTGTTTTAATTAATCAGAGTGAGTACTATTCGTGTGATGCAAAGTATCGCAACTGGCTAAAAATTGAGTTAGCAAATTCAGAGGTTTCACCTGGCAAACTTTCAGCAGAGGAAAAACAGAGGGAAGTTACAGCAGCCGAAGAAAGTCTTGGCTCTTCATTGGCACTCCTGCTAAGTGAGTTATTCCATTCCACTAATAAACATTATGAAGACATACGTTGGATTGATTTAGATCTGTTCATCTCTTGGCTTCTTGACAAGGGTGTTTCCGATATGAAACATTTGAAAACATATATGGTGCTTCAAGACTCATAATTTGTTATACTCGTGTTCATGTTTCAGGAAAAGATAATCCTTGGCTGATTCCAACTCAAGATCATTTACACGAATCAATGGAACCAGTATACTTGGAACTGCATGCTACAGCTGTACTATGTCTACCTTCTGGTGAATTTATGTCCCCTGATCCAACATTGTGCACAGCATTAACAAGTGCACTTTACTCATCAGTCGGCGAAGAAGAAGTTCTCCATCGAGAATTAATGGTAAATTAACTCCAACCTTTTTTAATGTAATAGCAAAAAGAAATGAAAATTCCTTTCATTGTCTTGGCCAAAATATGTTTGACCATATTGCTATCTTGTAAATGTCTCTCTATTTTAAATGTTATTGAAGCCATTCTAGCCCACCATCTAGCCGAAATATGCCACACAAATGTTTGTTAGTTCTGCATTGATATTTACTATTTTGCAGTCAATTTATATTACTCTTAATGTGTAGGCAAATGCTTTTATCTCGCCAAGGGACACTTCCTGTATTGAAGTTGTCCTTCGCTGCATAGCAGTGGAGGGTGATGGACTTGGACCACATGATCTCAATGATGGTGGAATTCTTGCTACTATCATGGCTGCTAGCTTCAAAGGTACTAAAATAACCTTAATTTTACTTGTTCTTATACCTGTGTGCTATATGCAGTTGTTGACAGATCATAAAATAGTGTATGAGAGAAGGTATCTGCTGAGATGTCATTAGAGTCTGTATGAACTTAGTGGGTCTTTGCTGGAGCTTTTGCTTTTGGAGAAGCTAAAGCAGAAGTTAAAGTTGTATAAATTGAGAGTAGTAAAACTGAGGAGTGTTTGGGAAAAAAAGTTAAAAAGTAAAAAATAGTTGAGAGTTTGGACCAAAAAGTTGAGAAGCACTTTGGTTACTCTAAAATCTAATAAATTCCCACTTTTTTACCAAAATAACCAAGAATCTTGAAGTTGAGGCTAAAAGTTGGTTATTGGGTGCTTCAAGCTTCTAGCTTCTTTCTTAAAATAAGTTGGTTTTCCAGACACTCCGAAAATGTTCAAAAAAAATCAGGAAACACAGAAGTGTTTTTTTTCCTTTAATATTCTGTATATTTTTATGGAGTCTTAGTGAAAGTGCACAACCTGGTTGAAGTAGTTTAGTCTTCTAATCCAAGTATATGATATTTATGTCACAAAATAAATTCCCCATGTTAGGAGAGCTGGCTCGGTTTCAAGCTGGAGTAACAATGGAGATCTCCCGGTTGGATGCTTGGTATTCAAGCAATGATGGTTCTCTATTAGGACCGGCAACATATATAGTTCGTGGACTTTGCCGCAAGTGTTGCATTCCAGAAATTTTTCTTCGATGCTTGCAGGTAATGAATGCTTCTATTTTGACATATTTGATACTATGCTAATCGTATTGATATCAGGTATTTATTGCTTATGTCCTTTTCTGTAATATTGTCCATACATTTGATTTATTTGCTGACTTTCTGTAGGTCTCTGTTTCACTACTCGAGTCTGGCTATCCACCAGAGAGGCATCATGTGTTAATTGAACTAGTCACGTCTCCTGAAACTAACTTTCTTCATTTATTCAGCCAACATCAGTTGCAGGTAAACGTACTTGTGTTTTTCTCTGGTAAAATTACCCTTGAATCCTAAAGAACTGCTTAATACCTGCTTCTCTGAAGTGGCTACTGAATCAATATCTACTGTTATTCTTGCTCTCCAATAAAATCAGCAGATAACAAGTTTAAACACTCCATATCTGTGCTGAAAAGGGTAGTTAAGCATTTTCGCAGTTCTTTAGGATTCTGAAGGAATTTTGGATTTTATTCAATATATTAAACTTTTGAGTTGAATTATATTGTTGTGATTGGTTCTGACTTGGATTGATATTGCATCATGCGCATTATCCTTTTAACACTTTCCAAATATTGTTAAGCTTTGTTGAGCGATGATAATTCCTTTTCGTACCATAATTTTGTCCTCGTGATTGATATTAACATGCAGGAACTCTTAATGTTTGAGAGAGATTATTCAATATATGAGATGGATCTTGAGGAGGTGCCAAATTCTTGATGTATTTACCAGATCAACAGCAATTCATCCCCTTAATATTCTTCTGACGCCCATCCCTGTTTTTCACGTGTTTAGATAGTGTAGCAGAAATAATTTTATTTTTCAATTTTTGTTTGCAAAAGCTGCAAATTAAGTATTCTGTTGTAATTTGAGAAACTTCCTGCATCTAAAAGTTAAAAGTTAAGTTTTTCACTAGTCATGTAGGCAGTGGCGGAGCCACCTTTGCTTGAGGGAGTGTAATTGACCACCCTCAACTCCCAAAATTTTCATTAGAGTATATGCATATACTTATATAGATTTGTTTAGATTTTTTGTTAAATTTCTTTAATTGACTCCCCTAACAAAACTCTTAAATACTTATGAATGGGGTTTATATTGTAAAAAACTTAATGTTGGGAACTTCTTTCAATTAAGTTGGAACTTGATTGGGATTTCGACCACTCTGATCAAACAAAAGAAAAAAAATTATATATATATATATATATATTATATAAAGAAATCATTCTTACTTTCCTCTTTTTTTTTGTCTGCTTTCACTTTTAATTGCCATATAAAAACTTGAATATTGCATAAATTGGTCTTTAAATAATTTTTATAAAAACAAGAAAAAAAAGTGATTTTGGTGTTCTTTCTTATCTCTCTTATTTTTTGTTAAATATCTTTAATTGACTCCCCTAACAAAACTCTTAAATACTTATGAATGGGGTTTATATTGTAAAAAACTTAATGTTGGGAACTTGAGGATTTAAGATTATATTAGGAAACATTTAGTTATATATTCTATACAAAAAACTAAATTTGATGACGTCTCCTATTTAAATAACAAACATAATTATATAAAATATTCTGATAAAAATGATGGTGGATTCTTGAAAATTCAAAAAAGATATAATTAATTATTAAAAATGCATTTATATCCTTAATAAAATTACGTGTGAGGTATGTGATGGAATCTTGGTGGAATATTCTGCCGGAAAATAGTCTGAGGTGGGAAAGTAAAAAACTGTGTAATTCAGATGGCAATCTGTCAAAAAACAAAGATTAGATGGCAAAGTGCTAAAAATGCAATAGTTTGGATGACAAAAAATCAATACCCCTAAAATTTATATGTATTTATAAATTTGACTATTTTTTTGAAGGAATAAATTTGACTATTTATTATCAAAAAATTGATTTTTTGATTCTCATATAAATTTATGTAATTTTTTTCTTAGTTGTTCTGTAACAAGTGAATCCATTTATTTATGATAGTTTTAGTTTAAATTAAAAAATTTACCTCTATCTTTTTTATCTTATGATCTTTTCATATGTAACTTTATAAATTTTTAGCTGTTAAAATATAGAATTATCCTTTCAAAATCAAGAACGTTAAGCATTCATTTATATATTTCTTCTATAAATTTAATATATAAAGAAGAGTTTTTTAAGCAAGAGGAGTCAATTGAAACTCCTCGCCATAAGATGGCTACGCCACTGATTACGGGCTAAATACGATTAGAAGGCGGAGCCAGAAATTCTAATTAGGAGCAATTAAAGTACAATACTAATAAATTTAAAAAATTAACATTTAAACTCAATTAAAAGTATGAATTTAGTACTTACAAGAAATGCTAATTTGGTCAGGTTGGGTCGTAGGAATATAACACACAAAGCTACCAAAAAATGCTAAAAACTTCCATGTTTTTAAATGATCACCTTCTTCTAATTAATTTCCACATCTAATATATTATTCTATACATTCACTATTATCACGACTAAAAGTTTCAATCACTATATCATGATAATATTGACAATCTTTCTATTATATAGTATTCTAGTTAATATATTTATATATTGAAATATATTTTCTTCTACTATTTTATTTAAGTAATCTAAGTAATCGAAGGTAATAATATATATTTCAATATCTAAAAATTTATTTGAACCAAATATAAAATATTCAAAATCTATTGAAGTATAAAATTAATTTTTTTGAATTTTCAATAATTAACCATATCTTTTTTGAATTTTCAAGAATCCACCATCATTTGTATCAGAATATTTTATATTATTATGTTTGTTATTTGAATCGGAGACGGCACCAAATTTAGTTTTTTGTATAGAATATATAACTGAATCTTTCCTAATACAATCTTAAATCCTCAAGTTTCAACAAAAAATAAGAGAGATAAGAAAGAACACTAAAATCACTTCTTTTTTTTTTTTCTTGTTTTTATAAAAATTATTTAAAGACCAATTTATGCAATATTTAGGGGAGTCGATTAAAGGAATTTAACAAAAAATCTATACAAATCTATATAAGTATATGTATATACTCTAATGAAACTTTGGGAGTTGAGGGGGTCAATTGCACCCCTTCAAGCAAAGGTGGCTCCGCCACTGTTTATAGTACAAACAAAATGAATGCAAACAAACTAGTAGGCATATGATTTTTTTCTTTTGCTAGGTTAAACTAGTAGGCATATATGATATAACTGGGGGTGTGTAATCCCACGACAAAGGAGGTTTTCTCTGATAGGCTAATATTAATTTGCCACTTAATCTCATGTGACCATTATGCAAGATGGCTTAATTTGTTGTATCCACAAAAAGGTAGTCCTTGTAACAGATATTGCAGTAACCTGGAAAGTTGAAAGGCAACTGTATACCATGAAACTGCACATGTTAAGGTCCATCAACTGCAAATGAATGCAGCATTACCAGAGCTTCGTTTTGACCCAGAAGAGGAGGAAAACAACTCCTAGTACAACAGCAACAGGAGCCCATTTGCGGATCAGAGCCTATAGTCAAGGATCACAGAATCACAAGATATGTCTTGTTCTGTAATAATACTTATATGATTGCAGGATACTGAAATGATCCATTGCAACCTAATGTAGTTCACGTTCAAGAACTAAAAAGTGCTGTTAAATAGTGAAAAGGAACTTCCACAAAAGTACTATCATGTTCAAGTTATACTGTAATATTGGAATATTGCTGCATTAAAAACTTGTGATGTTAAACGTATATTAGAACCTCTTAGAGCAGAAAAATTATCAAACTAACCTGGCGATTCAAATCCTTTGCCTTATCTGCATATATTCGGGATTCAGATGTCAACCGACTGGACATCTCACTTACCTCTGCAAAAGTTGGTTTGAATAAGTAGAGAATCAAATGGAAACAGACAATTCTTACATGTCAGTGAAGCAAAAAGAATTCAATCCAAAATGAAAAGAAATAAAAGGAAATTACAAATTTTAACAAGAATCCCCAAAATTCCACAAGAGGTTAGTTCAGGAAAGCATGCTTATCAAATATAAACAAGTTGGGAGGCCCAGTTATTACTATTTTAACATTACTTTCAAATATAAACAAGTTGCTTATCAAATATAAACAAGTTGGGAGGCTCAGTTATTACTATTTTAACATTACTTTCATATAAAATATTCTAACAACGGAGATCCCGGAAATGGAGAAAATATATGATAGAATCACTTACGGTCCAACTTTTCACCAACCCCAAGAACTTCTTGTACATTGCGAGTCATTATCTGGTGAACTTCATAGAGTTCATCATTCAACTTTGAAATATTCCGCTGCGTTCTTGTATCTTGGTACAGTTTCTTTGTCTTATTCATAAATGTATCTAGCAAATATAGGAATATGAGAAGACACACATTAAATACAAGATGAAATACTATAAAACATTGCTCACATACACAAATATGAGAAGACACATTAAGAATCTCACCAAACTTGATAAAAGCATATGGTCTCGCAGCTGTTTCAATCTGATTCCCATATACGCGCTCGAATTCATTCTTAAGGTCTTCTAGATATTGGAAGGAAAGTTTCTTAGGATAAGCACGATCACACATGGTCAAATAGCATACACGACCTTCAATGATATAACTAGGTCGCAAGTTAAGGTCTTCAATTTCCACTGAAGGAGGAAAGAAGGATAACAACAATACAAAGTGAAATGTGTCTACAAACTCAAAAGAAAGCATAAGAACATTGTAACTGACAAGCAACAAAAAGGCACACGTGTGAATCACCACAAAAGCCGATAAGATATTTATTCTTACCAAAGAAATCCAACAGATGGCTGGAAAGTACAGCAAATATGCAATTCATGCAATTTGCAGTGTCTTGGGGGAAATGAACTCAATTAGTGTTATATGGTGAAGACAAGCAGGAAATCTAGGTGTGTCCCTAATGAAAATTTCAGCAAAGAGCTACGGTTGAAGCAGTTCCTTACTGTTAACTCCAAACTCACATGTCCAAAAGAATATAAAAATAACAATAACACTAACTGAAAAGGATACTGAAATATGTACGGCCCTGTTTCAATAGACATTCTTGATGGCTCATTCTGGCCAGTCGAGAGGTTTTTGAACAAAGCCTTCACTTGCTGTTTGTAAAAGTCAGCATCTGGCACATCACGACCATCATCCAGTCCCTCTACCAGCGGTAGACCATCAGTAACACGAGCTATCATCGTCAGTTTGACCATCTTTATTTCACGAGCTCAAACCTATAAATATTTAATCAAAATTAATTAGTCCAGGGATTCAGTTGAAGTTTGTAGGTGATACAAAAATAAATAAGGTTTTTCACGTGATTATTCCTATGCATCATTCCATCATTTGTTAACAACAATGAGAACGAGACCTTGGAGAAAATCAAAACTGCATTGATAATTTAGGAGCAACTTAGTATTACAGTGCTTCCCAAGTATGCAGATAGTAGTAAATACATGATTAATGTATCTACAAATGAAAGTTAATCCAGCATATATTAACGAAAGGAATAACAAAGAAATATAAGAAATAGTGTATTAGAAGTGAAGAATTTTTCTTCTTTGGCCGTGGCGTGTTTGTGCATGCCCATTTTTTTTTTTTTTTTTTTTTAAATTGTGTTTGTGCACGTCTACAAGTGTTTAATTTTGGGAAAAGGTAAAGTGTTTAAATGGATGGAGCAAGCGCAATTTGAATCCAAAGTATACATCTCAACCAGATTCATGCCATGGAAAACCCTAAATCAAATATATAAAACTTTTTTCATCTTTCCTTCTCACTTTCCATCGGCTAAAGTTTTGATTACAGATCGATCGTCTACAGAAAAACCCTAATAATTCTTCCAACATTTCAACAACACAAATATTACCACGCTCAAACATCTAAAGGATTCGCACATTTCAAAATATACAGACAAATTAAAACTTGTTAATCAATCGCAAGCACAGAAATGCGCATCAAGTGAAAACAGTTGATAAACACAATCATAACAACCTTCCCGATAATCAGAAATTAACATTAGAAAGATTCGCACATTTCAACACATTTCCGACAAATTAAAACAAGTTTAATCACCACTGAAACGCGCATCAAGTGAAAACAGCAAATAAACACAATCACGCCAGTCCGATAATCATAAACTAACGATAATTCACGAACAAAAGAAAATTCATAGAAGAATCAGATACCTAATCGCATGCGTACGCGTGGAGAGCTCCTAGTCGGATGCAGTAGGGTATGGAGTCGCCGATCTCAATTAGGTTTAAATAAAATGAACTCTTGATAGTAATTGTTGAGTTGATAAGGTGTGATAATCTCTTTTAGGATATTTGGCAGTCACCGTGTGTACTAGTGAAACTAAACTTATAAGGTTATGATAGAGGTATATTCCTAAAAATTATATCTGTTTGTGTCGTATAGTGTTGTGTAAATATTAAAAGAAATTATATTGTTGTATCTGTGTCGTGTTGTATCGTATTTGTATTTTATAGCTTATAAGATAAATAACGAGTATAACTATAGCATATAATATTTTTTTGTTTTTTTTTTGGGGGGGGGGGGGGGTGGTTTAATTTTCAGATAAATAAAAGAACTAAATATTTACTTATGAAGTATGAAATCGAATTTTGGTATTGTTATGTAGGTGGCCAGCCTCTGAACTTTATGTTGGAAATTGGTAGATCTCATTTTTTGTCTGATAAATTTCATTTGCTTTTTTGGCAGCCAAACTTGCAACAATCATCATAGCTCATCATATATATATAATGCACGTATCTAAACCTTAATAAGTATCAATCTGTCTATGTTTAGGAAACAAATTGATTATTTCATCAATGAATTCAAACACGGGATGGGATTGACTGAAGCTGGAGAAGCAGGGCACATGCCGATCCAATTTCCATTGGAGAAATTAGGCATGTGACCTGCTTCTCCATCTTTGTCCTCCGATCCTCCCGACCAAATAAACATTAACATCCTTCAGGTAAAATTACTTTTATCAGTTTATGTAATGTATTGTTCAAGTTCCTGATGATATTCGATCATTCTCCAATCTTTATCTATATATAGTTTGTCGAGTTAATCTGATCGAGTTTTTTATGGGAAAAAATGGGGATATTTGTAATTTGAAAACTAAGTGCAGAAGTCTGTGTGGTTAGACATGGTTACCAGGGAGGATAGTGTAATTGATCAAACAAATTTTCATTCATGAAATAAAATCTTTACATCCACATTTTTTTTTTTTTTTACATCCACTTAACACAATAAAAGGGGATCATAACTTAAGTTGATTCGAGTTTTCCAAACCCAAAACCAGAATAAATACTTCATTCAGATTCGTTCATCTTAAAATGTGGATAACAACATTTATCAGATCAACTTTCTAGTTTCCAAAGCTGAAGCTGCGGAATCGACATGAACAAGCAAACAAGCGTAAACTTTCTGCTTCAATCTATCAATTCTTTCCAGAAACTCATTTTTCTCTGACCCTGACTTGCCTCTCAGCTTATCCAACCACTCATTTGCTAGTTTCAGCTGTGACAATGTCGAAGCAATGTGATTATTTTGCTCTAAAACTCGTGCAGCGCTATCTTTTCCTTTCTTTTCTTGGCTATTACCACCTCTGAAGCCAATTTCAAGAGCTTCTTCAAGGAAATTCACAAACCATGTTTGCGTTTCGTTTGCAAGAATCTTTTTGAGTTCCGTGTTTTCTTTTGAACTGTCTCCTTTCGACCATTCTTGTTTATCAGCAGAGGTGAGTACTAACGAGGGCCTTAGGGTTTTGGTCACAGTCTTACGTTGTTGTAATAAACCATTCTTTTTATTGGACTTACTGTCCTTTTCTGTTGAGTTTGTTTGTAAATCTTGCCATGCATCTTTTGTTGGAACTGTTATATCTGCTCTTTCCATCAGCTGTTGGAGTGTAAAGAACTTGGAGAGAGAGAGATGAGGGTTCTCTGGAGAGGCTGATGAGCAGAGATCGGCAAACATACTGAAATGAGACAATAAAGAGCAGTCTTAAGCAAATTTTAAGACCAATGGCATAAATTTCAAGAATTACAAAAGAGCTCCTATGCATCGTCATTACATTACACTAACACCCTTTATACTATTAAAACCTTGCATATAGACCCTTATAATATATGGGCTAAAATGTTAATTCAACTTTTTATCTATCTTCATTATTAAAATATACATTAAAGGACATTTATGTCGTCTTTTCATGCATTCTGTCATACTTACCTGAGGCACTTGGCAAGATTTGCTGCTACATTTGCTTCTTTTTGTGCTTCTGCTGCCACTAAAGAAGCTAAGTTCCCCCTTCTGAGCATTCCCTTGTAATAAAAACATTGAGACGTATAAATACGACTAGAGAATTACATATATTTAAGTGAAAATACGAAAGATTTTGAGGTTGAATAAGATTTAAGATGAGGAATGTAATACCTTTCCAGGTTTAAGAAGTGTGGCTGGCAAACTGGACCACGATATTGCCTCAGTAGATTGCTTCTTGTTACAGCCATTACTCAAACAGTTCAAGTTTATGTTCTCTTGTTTGTTTGTGCATTTTACTGCTAGAAACTTAGACGGTATCACAACATGATCTGGCTTGCTCAAAATTGAACTTGTATCGGATTTTTGCGTTGACGCATCGGGGCGTGTCCTGGCAGGACTCGATGGACGCGACTGTAATTCAACAGTAAGAAAAGTACTTGTCACTTGTTGAATTATTGAAATACCTAATGTTGGCATTTTCAGCTTTTCTTGCACAACCCTGGCCCTGCTATCATATTAATATTATCACATCTATTCTGTACCTTACCATATTAATATTAAAAGTAAAACCAAATGGCAATTACTACTCTTACATTAAAACACCAATCTCAATTTCAAAAAGTCAATACATGACCATATTTTCATTTTCACCATTAGAAATTATGGAAATTCAAATTGAAACCACTAATAACCATACCTGACCTTTAAGCTCATTTTGCTTAGCTTTCAAAACTCCGTTCTTTTTCCCGACTCCACCATGCTCATTCTCATTATTATCCTTTCCATTCTCCACTTCTCTCCCTTCGAATTTCTGCTTCACAAAACCCTGCATATACCTTGATGCAACAGCC
This sequence comes from Verbena officinalis, assembly GCA_958496215.1. Lineage (NCBI taxonomy): Eukaryota > Viridiplantae > Streptophyta > Magnoliopsida > Lamiales > Verbenaceae > Verbena > Verbena officinalis. The sequence continues at coordinate 10,226,466 of OY292385.1, forward strand.
GCTTTTTCCTCTTTGATCACAATCTTCTTCTTTCCACTCTCCTCTTTCATCTCCAAAATCTCGCTCATTTTCCCATTCGACAAATTTTCTTGATCTACTTGCAAAGTCCCATCAGGTGTTTCCAACATCTGCATCAAATCCTTAGGACTTCCAACAAATGGGTGGCGGCCTGGAATTGGTCGAACACCTACTAATACAGGAACGGGGGTGCCAGCCTCCATTTTCTCGACATAGAAAAACTGGCCTAGTTGCAATTTGTTGTTTAAGATTAAATCAGTGTCTTCTTTGGACAAAGAGACGTATGTTGAATGGGAAGAATCTGACACTTTAATGAAGAAACCATGATCGGGCCACAATTCTGATCCTGATATAGCTGGAACTATGCTGATCACTTGTAAGAGGACCGATCGATACTCGCCGCGTACCTTTAAGTTTGAATCTATTGTTTGGAGGAGCTTGATTAATACTCCAGGCACCAGAGATGCCATTTTCTTTTTTCTTTTTTTGTACCTGTTTCATTATTCATAACATGAGAATCATTCAATATAGGGAAAATCTCATACAGTATCCCTAGGGTTTCCATAATTACCAAATACCCCCTTTATTTTCAAAAATTACAGAAACCCCCCGAGGTTTCAAACAATTACAAAAATTTAACGGAAAATGCGTAGACATTCATGCTCCTAACGTCCGTTGTTTAGAAGAACTCCCAAAAGATAATTATATAATGACTTACAAAAAACCTCCTATATGTTTTACAAAATAACAATACGATCCTGAAAGTTCGAAAAAGGGTATTCTGGGAATTAAAAAAATAACGGAAAATTGACTGAAACACTAATAGCCATTGGATTTTTGTACTTGTTTGAAACCTAATGGGGTTTTTATGTAAATTTTGAAAACAGAGGGAGCATTTTGTAATTATGTCAAATTATGGGGATACTGTATGTAATTTACCCTTTAATAGAAGCATGGATTTAGCTTATAAAACCCAAAATCCTGACAATGTTTGGCAATTTTGTCTTAAGGACAGATTTCAGCTAGCTTTTACATAGCCATTCATGCATATTGCGCCATATATTTAACGACATAAGTAACATAGGAGTGAGAACTGAGAAATACCTGAAGAAGAAGAATATCAAGTTCTGCAAATTACAGAAGAAGTGATCCGATCGAGAATGATTAGTTTCGGAGTGGAACAGTGAGAAATGTAAAATTGTTGAAAATCAAATAATGGGATATGAAAGAAAGTAGGAAGAAAAGTACTCAAACGTGGTGGAAGCCATGAATTCTTTACATGGGAGGCACGTAAACATCAGCAACCTCTACTTGGATTTTAAGCCAAGATACTATCTTTTAGTGGAAGTAAGATTGGGTCCATTTGATGATTTTGAAATTACAATTTGGCCCTTCCCATGTAACTTAAGTTTTGGTGATGGTGCATGGGTTGGTGTGGAAATTTGCAGCTGGGATTTGTTCGACTGGTTGACATTTCCATGTCAAAGGAAGGGGAGATGGCTATGTTTCGAAAGGTGAGGATATTATAATATCTTCATCCATTAGATATAACAATTTGGTGGGTTATATAATTACCTAGTTTTTGCCTTCTTGGATTAATCATTGTCGTTTTGCAGCGACACAAGTAATTAATTATGTACCCAATAAAAAGACACGAGTTATTGGGGATAATTAGACTCACGTATCCTGAGATTTGATTTAATTACGTAAATATACCTTGAGGTTTGAAAAATTACATAAATATACTCTGAATTCTAACCATCATTTGAGAACTTTAACAGAAAAAGGTACTTTCATGTACGTTCTTAATTTCTCTATTAAATAATAAAAATAAAATCAAGTTATATCAAATGAATATAATAAAATTTTCTATAATATTTCAAACGTTAGGTATATTTGCCTATTTCAGGCAATGAATTTAATAATCCCAAGTTATTAAGTCAAAGTTTGATGGTTCATATAATGTTCGTATACTTTTGCAAAAGACGTGTTATTTTTATGTCGGAGTGGATGTATGACGTGCAGTATATTTATTTTAAGCTCATATAATATTTCAAAAAGGTATCAAAAAAGTGTAGAAAATAGAGAAGAACATTGACGGAGTCCTCACGCCATATTAGACACAATTATGTCTAGTAAAATGAGGACAAATCACAAAGTATCTCTAAATATTTTATTAATCGCTATGATTGAAATAAAATCAAGTTACTTAACAATTGTTGGACATCCATCATAAAGAGGTTTTTTTTTTAATCAATAAAAGCTTATTTCCACGCATTTTATACTTGCATTATTGGATTCCTAGGCCATTCAATTATTTTGCGTAGTACCTAAAGTTTATTATGGCCTATACTTACCCGTTAGGTTCTATTTTAGGACTATTCAACTAACTTTTTAGAAATTTGGTCAAATTACACAAATATATCTTGAGGTTTGATTTTTTTTTATTGAAAAAGACATAATTCTAAACTATAATCATCACAAAAAAGAACACTTTCAGGTTATTTTTTTTGTTAAAATAAAAATCAAATGAGATTTTTTGAAAATTCATTGATATTATATATTTCTAAACAAAAAAAAAAAAAAATCAAATGAGATTTTTTTGAAAATTCATTGATATTATATATTTCTATAATTTCACAATGAACATAATGAAAATTCATTATACTTTCAAGTTTCAACCATTAGTAGACATAATGAAAATCCATTCACATGATATATTTGTAATTTCACAAACCTGGGGCTCGGAATATATTTACATAATCAGGTCAAATCTCAAGTATATGAGTGTAATTATCCCTTCTCTTTTTAGTTCAATCAGTGCTTAATTGCTTATTGGATGGTCTTTGGCCATCCACACCTTCCAACGCAAACAAACCATTGGGAGTAAACGGGTTCTTTTATATATCCATTTATGTATTTCAACTGCCGTTTCAAATTCTTTATAAATAAACGTCTTAACATTATGTTGGAAAGGAAAGGAAAGGAAATAGAAAATGAAACAAAAAACTGAAAGACAGGAGATTGGTTGTACCAAGTTCTTCCATTATTTTAAGCTCTCGATGTTTGATTTTAGCAAGAATACTGATATAAGTTCACCACAAGCATTGATTGAAATTTGAAAATAAAGAATATGATTTAGCTACCAAAATCACATTGTAGTTCCACCAATTGGAACTATCAATATTACAATATACAACATAATATTATGAATCTACAAGAAATAACGAAGTCCCGGGAGGGATAGATAAAAACCCTGGAGATATGAAGATCTACTGTAGGCTGTGTAAACCTCAATGATCTGCTACCATATTTATACTCATTTATGGCTCAATTGGAGGAGGAAAACCAGAGCATTTGTACAGTGGACATTGTGTGGGACACAACTATCTAGGCTTTGAATCACTTCCCTTGCCCCGAAATGTTGATAATGAGAAAAAGGATCTTGGAGCTGAAAAATAAGAGCAAAGTGTAAGCAAGATATTGAATGGCTCAATCATTTGGGCCTTGACCAATTCGAAAGATTTCAAAACATGTTCCAAAAGGGCCAAAGAGGATAAAAATTAATGTCCAGGGGCAGGGAGGATTGACCCCAAAATATATTTAAAAACTATTGCTGGGCACAATATGGTAAAAGAGAAGAGTGAGAATAAGCTATATCACAATTTCATGAGAAGAGTGCTCGAGAAACACCTTTCGTTGAGCTTCCAGATATCTGCTCCTCCCTCAGTTTAAAGTTAGCTGGAGGTGCTGTGATAGAATTCTGCAAACATTGAACTGTGGGAAGAAAAAAGTACACGTCAACAACCTAGATAGCTTAATTCTTAATCTGAAGTCTGAACATTGTAGGAGATAATGGCAGGTAACTAAAGAAAGAATCAAAAGGAAAACAACAATTACATCGTCCAACTCATTCTAGCACAAAAACACACTCCAAAAGAGAAGTGGCAAAACTGGTGAGTGTTTGAAAAAAAAAATGGGAAGCACACGGTTACTACTCTCAAGAAAATTCCATTTATTTACGAAAATAACCTAGCCGCTAGAAGTTGAAGCTGAAGCCAAAAGCATGTCCTTGATGCTTCTAGCTTACTCCTGCTTAAAATAAGCAAAAAGTGGTTTTCCACACGCTCCCAAAAATGCTGAAAAAAAAGAACTTTGCACTAAAGTGTTTATATAGAGTTTGCAAAACATTACCATAGAAAAACTTAGGACCAGTAACTTCTCTTTTCCTTATAAACATGCAAGGGAAACTAATATGTGAGCACATATCCAAAATCACCTGATTCATTGGGAAACTCGCTTTCATTGAAGCTATCACCAGAAGGTTGAACATGAGGAAATCCCATTCTTGACTTCCTCAGATCTTCGGTCAACCGATTGGCAGGATCCCTTCCATCTTCAGTATCATCATCTCCTTCAGATGTAGTAACAGAGATCCAGTCAACCAAACTATCTGAGCCACGACTTTTCTTTCCAAACTTCAACAACCGTTTAAATCCACTACTCATATCCTTGCGGGATGAATGATTGGATGAATGGGCCACCAACATCGGCTTTTGTGCAGTTCCCCATTTCTTCCTCATTCGAGAACCATCACTCTCTATTAAAGAATGTGAATTTGATGAAGCAGGACTTCCTAATGGGGAGTCCACAGAAGCTTCGACATCAGACATCTCGTGAGGGTAAGAAAAAGGGTTTTGTGAATGTGAATTCCATGAGACAGGACTTTCCTCTGCCCAATCTTGAATTGGCAATTGAGAACCCAAAGCCTGGTCCACACGAGAAAATGTTAAAGTATCATCATCACCATTTTCTGATCCATAATTTACAAAATCCTCGAATTCTTCCTCGCCTTTATCTTTACCCATACTCACAAAGTCATCAGTTCTAGATTCCACGTCATAAGTTTCCTCTTCCTTGTTTAGGATCAGCTCAGATTCCTCAGAGGTCTTCTGCCTTGCTATATTTGTTTGAGCAACATAGCTTGCGCGACTGCCCTTTTTAAGAAAAGGCTTCATTCCAGCATTTTGCACAATTTCCTCATCAAATTTTACGGGTGTTGAAGCAACGGCATCAGAATCCACAGGGGCGGTTTCTTTGAAGTCAATTGGATTTGCAGTGTTTTTCCTCAATGAATGTGAACGGCGTGACTTCTCCTCCTTGACAATGGAAGCTTCTTCATTTGTGTTTTTGCTGCGGGCAGAGTTTCTTGCTTGTGAACGAATAGTTTTACTAGCACCAGAAGAAGGCTTGGTATTTTCTTTTCTCAAGTCAGCAAAGTTTGGGACAGATTGTGCAAGTGGATTTTCTGATTGCATTCTTTGTTTCCCGGAATTGTTGATGGAACTTTTGTTAGCAGATTTCGGAACAGGGGCTGCTGAGGTGCGAGGAGTAGATGAGGATAAGCTTCGTCTATGCTTCTTCACCTGTGCAACCCTAGAAACACCATTCCTAAATGAAGAGTCATCTAAAGCCAAATCCAATGCTTCCACATCACCCTCACTATCCCCAAATTCTAAGTGTTGCTGTCAAAAGGAAACTTTAATATAGTCGGTTAAAAATCAAGAGAAGACTAACTCCAGTAAATCCTAAAATTAGAAAGCAGAACTAAGATGGTTCCATTCATTAGAGGCATATATCTCTAGAACAAAACTATAAATCTACCTTCTCCCTTTTCATAATTGACCTGCTATTATATGATTGGAGTCTCTCAGCACGTGAATGAGAACTTGATACTGGATATTGTCTATCTGCAGATCCCGCAATTTTGGACTTCATCTCCAATCTACTCCTCTCAAGGCTATCTTGCATAGACTTCAACTTGGCTTCTTTCTCTGCTCTGTTGGAACTCCATTCTTTCCTCAGCTTTGCATCCCTTTTCTGCATGTACTTATTATAGGATTTCCCTCGAGAACCCTCTGAAACACTAAGCTCAGAGAACTTGTTATTTATAGCATCACCGTTGTGCTGGCTATCATTTGTTTTCATGGGAGAGGTAGGATCAGACTTGGTTGAGTTCTTTGAAAATCTAGTAGGTTCATCAGACTGGTAACTGTTGGAAAATTGAGGAGAAATATCTGCTACTGGTTTGGTGTGGTCTGCAGGGGCTCGCAATTTATGCTCAGCAAAGAGCTTCTCAAGCTCGCTTGCTTTCATCTTCAACTCGTTATTAAGTTCCTGATTTCCCTTTTGCTTTGTTCTTTGAGCTTGTTCTGGAGGTGGTGTTGTGAAAGAATCCAAACCTTCCTGAGCCTCTGTTATGACTTTACCATAAAATTTTGTCCTGCTGTTTCCACTAAAGCTGCTTTCATCTTGTGGAACTCTGGCCTTCTTATTCAGTTCAGCTGTTGACCCTGGTCTGCTGAACTTAAGTTTCTGAGGTCCAGAATCTTCAAAGCTTGATACAGAAGTATTGGAATCTTTCATTCCAGAAACTTCAGTTTTCCCAGCAGCTCCTACCACAAGACTTGATGCAGAAGTACTGGATACCTTATTAACCAGGCGGGATTCTTTCTTTTCAGCTACTTCAGTTTCCCCAGCAGATGTGGAATTCACTTCAATCTTCTTAAGACGAGAAGCAAAAGCCTCTCGAATTCTAGAACCAGCACTACTTTCTAGCATCCCGGACTCCACTGCAGTCTTCTGGGTAGCTTTAGACCGTATCTGCTTAACAGACTCATCCCTTGATTCAGAATCTTCCATTTGGTTTAGAATTTGAAACTGCTCACTCTCAGAATCTTTCAATTTTCCTTGATCCCTAAAACTAACCATGCCTTCTTTTTCACCACCACTCAAAATATTAGAATTAGACTTGGTAGACTCAAAAATCTGTTCAGAGTTATTAAATGAAACCCCCTTCAATCTGCCATCAACAGTCCGACCCAAACTAGGAATAATCTTTATCTCTGGCTTAGCAACAGAAGAATTCCCTCCTGATTCATCACTCAGATTGAAGACCCTTTTGTCCTGAGAAACCGCTGTTGAGGATGGAGTACATGAGGGGCTTTCAGTATCCCGTTTGTCAGCACTCAAGTCAATGCTCATATCACTAGCTCCACTCCACCTCCTCAAAACTGCCATCTTCTCAGCAGCACCACCCGATGCTGACAAGTCAGACGACAATCTACGCAGCTCCACAGGCTTCACTACAACGGGCTTACCTCCAGAAGTGTCCTTTTGCTTACTCTCAAACATGTTAATCCTGTCCTGAACACTGAGTCGCCTCCCAGGCTGACTCGCTTGAATTGACACAGCCTGATCAGGAGTTGAGCTCTCATCTTGGCTATTTTTTTCTGGGACGGCAGCGTTTGGCGTGTTTCCTTCGTCCCTTTCGACGCTGGACTCTCTGCTGAAAGTAGGACGTGAGGGGAAGGTGACGGGAGGAGGATTGGGCTGCTGACACGTGGAGGATTCTTGCTTGGGTGGTGGAGAAGGCGGATCTTCGTCGATGGACATGTCCGACCCGTATGAGGCTCGGATAGCCCGATCCTCGGGTACCGATTTCCATGGGTTGATGAGTTCGGGCCGCCTCTCGCTTAGCGATATGAACTTTCCGCAGGCTTCGCTGCAAAGGCAGGCAAGAAAAGGGATTTTGTGTATCAATTCAACGATTTCGGAATCATAAATAAACACAAAAAGTAAAAATCATGGGGAAATAGTGAATATTATTGGTCTTGTGACTTACGTAAAAATTAAAATTAGTAGAATTTATTTAGCAAAAATTATGCCTCGTTTTACGAATTAGAGTTATATAAAACGAGGAAATTCCACGTATACATTCTATTATTAATATTATAATTATTTGATTAATAATTTCATAAGAAATTTTTAGTCCATATAATTTATCCAATACTCGAAGCACTTTAGATTACAAATTTTCTAATATGATCAATTAAATTGATTATCCTCCTAAAATTCGGATTGTAATAAAAAGGGACTTTCAGTCCTTACTTTAGGCGATGAGCACCAAACCTATCTGCAAACATTTGAAGTTCTGATACAGTGTCAATGTTGAAGCCAGCAGAAGCTGCGCGGGAACAAGCAGTAGATAAGTCCTGCTGCACTGCAACAAGCCTTACATCAATAGCCCTCAGAAGCTCCTTCCTGTAGTCATGAAAAAGAATGAGAAGCAGAAAATCACAACAGACCCACGAAACATAAAGGGATAATTACACTTACACCCCCTCGACTTAGGGGTAAATACAGCTAGACCCCTTGTACTATTGAAAATTACAGATAGATCCTCTAAATCTAACAAAAACCTTTAAAACTTAACGAAAAGTTGTGAAATGACTAAGTTATGCATAACATTTTTGTTATAATGTTTGCTATACATGAAAATGAGCGAAGTAAGTAAGTTTTTGTCTAGTTAATAGGACGTTAGAATCTACATGGAAATAAGAAAATGACTAACGGCAGGACCTAAGTGTTAGATAGAGCCATAGTCGAGGGGATGTCTCTGTAATTTTCAATAGTACAGGGAGTCTAGCTGTAGTTACCCTTAAGTCGAGGGGGTGTAAGTGTAATTATCCCAAACATAAAAGATTACAGCTTTTTATTATATGTCATTTACAGCTTTTGTTCATGGGCAGCCATCAACAGTGTTTAGGAAATACCACCAATTTGACACCAATTTCCATGAGTTTCACAGAAAATAACCTCATCAATTAATTTTGTGTTCGACGGCTATATCCTAAAAGCTAAACAAATCTTATAAATTCAAGCCGTGAGTTAATTCCTTCAAAGTTCCACACAAATTCCTAAGTAGAAAAAGAAAAAAAAGACGGGAAATAAACCAATAGTAGAGGATCAGGAGGTCATACTTTGTGGCATCATCTGCAGCTGTCACCCTAGATCCACCTCCGCCTGAAGTAATAGATCCAGTAGACATTTTGGATTAGTAACATACTAGTAATAATTCCAGCAAGAAAAGAGGATCTACAAAGCAATCAAACTTGGCATCTAGAGTAAAGGGTTTATGTAGTACTAGAAAAGGATATACTTTAATGTGCAATATATGAACAATCAATTCAAGCTACTAAAATTATCAACTTTTGTGTTTGACGTCCAGATTCCATACACTATCCAAAATTCAAAGACACTAGACAGTAAACCAACCAAGATAGGATTACATACCGGAAGGTTGATCTCCTGCTCCCTGAAATACATTAGTGAAGTAATTCAGCCATTGTCTTTTCAGAGAATTAAATTCAAATTCAACTGTAATACAGCAAAAGTTACCTGTGAATATATTCTTCGAGCTGCTTCCAACTGTGACATCTCAGCATCAAAGGTATTTACCAGTTCCAAAACTTCGGGAGTGCTTACAAATCGCACAAACCTGATATTAAGATTGTGAGTTAAAATATTGATATATGTATGTGTACATTATTATATTGACTAGTACCTCTCCAGTGTTCCCTTGGTGAACCATTTTTCAGCATTTTTAGTACGTCGCCCAACTTCAAGCTTAACTGACTGTGAAGCAGAGGCGAGTTGTTCCTCAGCAATCCTTAGATGTGCAACAAATGGTTTAAGCAGTCCTGAAGCTAGTTTCTCTGTGCTCCCATCACTAAAGACGAGCAATTCACATCTGGCCAAAAGGAGCTCATAGTAAACAACAAGTAGCAACTAGGAAATTCAAATGAATATGACATCAGACATAATGTACTAAATTTCCCACCTTGAACGCTTTGGTGACAGCTGAAATACAGCATAATCCAGAGGTGTATCGGACTTCATCTTGGCCATAGTAGGAAAAGGCTCTATTTTCTTGGTCTTCTTTCATATAGGCACTCCCATCCCCTAAAACTTCAGTATACACCAACGTTTAGATATTCTTGAACCAACATAAAGTGCAAAGCGGAACAGCTCGTGCTTCAAGTATAAAAGGTTAGACTAAAATATATAACCAACTTTGAGAAATGTGATTCCCAGAAGAATGCAGAAATTCGGGTGAAGTACACTCAAGATTACCTGCCTTCCAAAAATAGCAACCATTCAGATTAATTAAAGACGAAGAAGAAGATGAAAGTTAAGAGTTGCAAGAACTCAGTGCAAAATCCTCTCATTTACAAACGGACTTGAAATCGAACTACATTAACCACACAAAATCTACATTATAATTGCAATTTCCTTAAACTGAACTCTATCGCCAATGAATAGCAATCTTGAAACGAACATAAAATCAATATTCACTCAGATCTGCCAATACAAAATCAGAGTTGAGATGCTGAACATCCGCTTCAGCTCAATATTAACCCAACCCCAACCCAATGTCAGCTCAATCGGATAAGCAATGTCATACTATCTGAAGCTTTACCACAACAACTAAGTAAACCAGCTGAAAAACCCAGCAATTCCCAGTTAACTTAATATCAATAAATGGGACACCCTTGAAAAAAACTAAAAACTGACCTCAACAATGTCAATGCGGAGATCTTGAATTTCCGAACCCGATCATCGATAAAAGGTCAATTATCTGGGTTTGGGGGCTTCTTTCAAATACAAATAAAAATCCCTACAAATGGGGCTAAGCTTCTTCCGCTTTAGACTTTCTTTAAGTAAAGATGGAGTGTATGTATGTACAGCATATGCTAATGCTACTTCTTTTTCAGCTCCTGGCCTCTATAGACGCATACAAAGAGAGAGAGATATACAAAAAGGAAATTGTATGTATAGACTAAAGAGAGAAAGTTGGAGAGTGGTGGAGTGAAGATGAAGAATGGAAATGGCGTCTGATGCTTCAAAATTGAATTTATCCTTCCTTTTGTTTTTTCTTGAAATCTCACTTAATTTTTATTGCTTCAAATCTTAAACATGGAGGAAAGAAAGACAAAAGAGAGAGTCACTGATGGCGGAACTGTGGTGTTCTTCTTTTTCTTTTTTCTTTTCCTTTTGCTATGGCGATGGAATTGACATTTGTACCCTTAGGTCTCAACTTTATTTGAAAATTGAGGCTTTTCGATAACTAATTAATCCAATACTTTTGGATATTTTTCTATGTATAGATATATGTTAGATCTTGGGAGCGTTTTTTGGTTGGAAGAGTGGGAAATTCGGGTTCAAATTTTCATATTCAAAATTATTGCATGTGAAAGAAATAAGTTTAATTATTTACTATATTTTTAAAGAGTTTGCTATTAATTTAATTAAGTTTGTCATTTTAGTTCTTTTTTAACTTTATGGATATGTCTCATGAGAGTATGCAAGATATAATTTTTAGCTCAAATTCGGTTTAGTCAAATAAGTGTAATTACATGTCTGAATGCTTTTTGAATATTTTAAGGAGAGTAATCAGTTAAATTAAATATTAAGGGTGCAACAAAATAGTTATATTTTGAAAAAGGTCGAAAAAGCACGATTAATTTTCCTAACTTTTTGTTTTGTTTTAACTAATACCTAATTAATTGATACCCATCATCTTGTCTTGTTTGACATGGTACTCGAATGACAATAATCATCTTAGACTAGATTCGACTTTATTATTTTTTATAAGGACTATTAAATACATTTAATAATTTATTATATGAATGTCATTTTAGGGTTCTTATTAATTTGTTTTATTTTTATATTTGATCATTATTGGGCCTCTTGATTGAAATGGACCACCTTAAAGGCCCGTGACGTTTTTTAATTTCCTAGAAAACCAATGGTATGATTTGATTCTAAATTTCAACGGATATCTCTAGAGATAAAGTAACAACATGAAAGTGACAAATGGGAACAAATTATGTTGCTCGGCAGGTACTCTATTTTATCAAAACTGCATATCTGACCCTTTGGAATTAAAGTTATATTTTGTGTTGTTTTTTAGAAACAAAATACTTTCATTAATTCAAATCGGCCAATATATAGCCGAAATCGCATAACGAGCAAGCACGTGAATCATATAATTAGTTTCAAATAAAAATTACATGAATAAAAATATTTAAACAATCTTCTAACATTCTCAATGAGATTTTTTAAATCTAAACCGTCTTAATTTACTGCCTTCAACTTTCTAATCACATTTCAACAACAATCACCTTCTACAACAAGTTATATTTTGTATTGGTAGAGCAGTTTCTATATTTTTTGATTAAGTTATTTTTTTCATAAGTTTATGAACTTTGTATTTATCACTTAAAAAGTTGAGTGAAGTAAAGTAAACAAAAACTTTTATTGTTATCTTACTCGTTCGTTGTAAGCAAGACCAATTCAAGGATTTCGTGAGCTTATCAGTGTTAATTACGCTATTTAATTGAAAATGCGTCATATGTCCTTGACCAAGTTTAATAAAATCTTAGTTTATATTTATGATATTGAAATCCCATGTTCAAACTTAGATAGAGATTAAATTGGATTCCCTTTTTCCTAATTCTGGAAAAATAAAAATAAAAATAAAAAGCTTAGATCTGACTTAGAAGATACGTGACCCTGGCCCACCATTGGAGTGGTTGGTGGGGGTGATGTATGGCACGATATAGTCATTTCTCTCTACTAATTAGTAATTACTATGGTTCCTTTTCCTATTTCAAAAACATAATTTTAAAAAAAAAAAAGGAGTGAAATGGCTTTTTAATAAGAAAAATATTGAATACAAATTATTTGGGCGCGTTTGGAGGCAAATTTGGATCTCATTCTACTTCGTGGGCCTAATCAATCAGCCCAGCCCAGGTAAAGAATTCGTTTATGAAATGATTTCCTCCCACCTCCCTACCCCCCACCCCCCACAAAAGAAAAGTGAATTGAAAATTGAAATTTATCACAACATTGTGCAATTAAGAAGTTTAATTTACTTTCAGGAAGGAAAGAAAAATGGATTATGTCTTGTCTTGTTCGTGGATGTCTGCAATTGCTGAACCAAGTTAAATTTTGTGTATTGTTTGTTCTTGTTCTCTCTATGATTTGTGTTTGTGTTTGTGCCTTTGTTGTAAAATTTAAGATACAACATCAATAATTAACATTTTTGAAACTTAAAAGAAACCAAATAATTAGTTAGATATGTATAGTAAAAACATGATTTATTTCGTACCCTTCGTTCAGTACTTAATCATCAAATATAATACCACTAGTAGCATTGTTTATGATATAATCTTTGTAATCAGTGGAAGGATTTTACCCACTTAATTTATTAAAGCTTGTGCTTTGGATTTTGAAACCTTAAAAAGTGAAATGTCCAAGAGCTTTAAGGTCATCTGATCTGATCTGATCCCAATTAATATCATAATCAAACGAATTTTTTTTTAACATGCCCAAAAGTCAAGATTGTGTTAGATTTGAGTCGCTAAAGTTTTGTCAAGTTCCGTAAATTAATTAAACCAACCAAAGTCCTTTTCGTTTTCTAGTTTGATTACATTGTTATAAATTTATAATTTCTGGGTCCTATGATCATTAGCCATTAGGTAATGGATATAGTTTAACTAGTTAGTTGCTATTTTTGATGTTATAATAAAAGATGGAAGGAAATGTTAAAAGTAGATCCTAGCTAGCTTTGATATATATATCATAAATTTATAAGAGCTATTAAGCTTTTGAATTTAATTTGTTAATTTCCAAATTATATATGTATAAACAATTAAACAACGAACTCTTATAAAAGAGGAATATTAAATAAAAAACAGGTCATAATAAAAAAGTCTCATACTGATCCATTAGACAGGATACAAAGTACAATAATACAGTATTATATATATACAATCCTACTATTAATATTTAACAAGGAAAAAAGGGAAAATATGACTAAGTCATCAATCAGTACTCATGTCCTAAAATATCTTACAAAAACCTAGTAAAATAAGATAAGTGAGTAGTATGATCTGATCACTTTCTTCACAAAGAGAGAAGGACTCCACAGTCTTGACTCTTTTTATAAGTTATAAGTCAAGTCGATCTCCAACTTAATTTCCTCCCTCAAAAGCTTCTAATTTACTTGGATCCAGCAGACAGAGATAACTTATAATATTTCTTCATCTAAATCTGTCTAACTAATTAACCTCAGTTAATAATTAATGAACAAGAAAACCATCTTATTCCAATAATATTCACACAAAAAGGGAAATATATATATATATATATATATATATATATACAATAATATTATTTTATCCTACAAAATTGTCACTTCTTCTTCAGTTCTTCTTCTTGGAAGATATATGCATCTTTAACGATCCAAAGCACTCAGCACAATCCTGAAAATTTATCAGATGTTAGAAATGATGAGATTAAGGGTATTGATGAGTTCATGCATCATAAGAAAACCAAGTACCAATCATAGCCGGTAGGGCTCTTTGGTTCCGAATTGTGCATTGCAGCAGATGGCGATTTTCTCCTCGTAAACTTCTTAAAATTCCCACCAGGAGTACTTGCTAAAATTACAAAGGTATCCACAACAAATCAAAATCAAACCAGGCTAGAATTTCGCCCAGAAAACAGGAAAGTTCAAAGTACTCTTACGTGAAAACGGCGAGCTCGGCGCGCTGGATCCACAAGGAGACGACGGCGCCGACGACGGCGATTCGACAGAAACACTAAGGTTACGATTAGCATTGCTCCGTAGGACGGTGATGCTTCGGGAAACCGGGGCTAGGAGGTTGTCATCATGCGACGGCGCCGCCACCGCACCTGGCTGTGGAACAGCAGCAGCAGCAGCAGCGGCGGTGGACCTGGCGGAGAAAGAGTTGTACTTCCGGAGTTTTCCTAGGCCGGACTCCGGCGCAGGACCCGCCAGCGTATCATCCCAAATCTTGTGGAGAAATCCCATAATAAATATGGATATTACAGATTATTGAAAATTTAAAAAAGGATTTAATTGTGGTAAAACAGTTTTCTTAAATACTTTATAATATGTTTTTTCTTTTGTAACAACCGGAAAAAGGTGATGAATTTATGTAAAATTTAGAGACAAATTTGTTGGTAGAGGCACCAGGCACCACCTTGATGTGCGACTGTTACAAAGAAGAAGGAAGGAGCAAAAGATTAAGTTTTTTTGGGGGCTGAGAAAAATGGAGTTGGGTTGGGTGGTTGGGGGTAGGGGTGGTGGGGTCTTTATAGAAAAATAATTGGGGATATTTTTTCCAATGGCTCAAATGAATTGGTGGCTCCGGCTAAGATGGCTTTGTTGGAAGCCGGAGATAATTTTCAGGAAATCCAATTGGATCCTTTTATTTATTTATAGTCAACCAGTCCTTTTTTGGGAGAAAAATTTGCTACCATATTTCATCTATGGTTACCACTTACGAGTGATTAGGTAACCGAAAAAAGAATATAGACTGAAAATAGATGTTTTAAATACTAAATATAGATAAATAGTTTTATGGCCAATTATAAATATTTGAATTCATTACTTATAAGTTTATTTATAATAAATGTATAAATATCCAATAAAATATAAATTTTATATATAAATTAATTGATAATTTCAGGGCATAGGAAATTAATACTTGCTAGCTATATGTCTTCATAATTAACTATAATTTAATATATTAAATAACAAAAAGAAAAATAAAATAAATAATTAAGAAGAGAACTTTACATTACAGTTTGGATATTTTTTGTAATTATTTAATAGTGTGATTGTAGATAATTTTATTGGCTTGATTAGCGAGTTGAGTGGAGCCGAACCGTGCCGTGATGGTTTCAGTTTCAGAAGAAAAAGATAGTATCAAATTATGAAGATTAAAGTTGAGTTGGTCAAGTAAGTTGACAGCTCGGCTCGACTTTATTACTCAATTGGATAAGAATAAGATATTAAGATTGATGTGAGATTCATTCACCATTTCACCTACATTTTGATTTTTGGTGTGGAAAATTGAGTTCAATAGGGTCCACACTCCACATGATAGGGATGGTCTACCCTTTACTGGTCTAGCTTACCCGTATTACAGTGACAGGATTTTAATTTATTACAATAATTACCAACTAATCCATCAGGTTAAGCTTAAATAAATACGGAAAATAACATTACGTTTCAGAAGTAGCCCATTCTCCTCCTTGGAATTTTGATCCATAGCCCAATGATAAGGGAGCTTAATTGGATTTATGGCCCATGTACAAATATTCAAAAATAAAAAGATCCCACGGGGCTTCGGCCCACTTCACTATTACATAATCAGTTTTGTGGCTCCCTCTTTATTTTTTTTTGCTTTTTTGGTGAAATATGTTACTTTTTAATATATATTACATTACATGAGGAGTTGTTAAGTTTTAACACAAGTTGCACAAGTGGGGTGGAAATACAATTGTCAATTAAGAAAAATCCAAGCGTCGACTGATCTTGGGGTCCCGCGCAGTCTGTATAAATGAAGAATCGAGTACCAAAAGCCACTAGACCGAATTGTGCGCATTGTCAGTATTTCGGTGAAACTATTTTCAATGTCAATTCAGGAAATAAATCAAGTACGCTTGTGCTTACTGCTTACAGAAAACATGGAGCAAGCGTTTTATTTATTTTTTAACCCAAAGACCGGTCAATCGATCCTAAAGTTATGAGGACTCCTCTCGAAAATTAAATACTTAAATCGAAAAATCCAAAAAATACATCAGTAAAACGTCAAAAGCGCTAACGTTAAGCTTACATGGAGCAAATGTGTTGACATAAAATAAAAAATAGGGGAAAATACTAAAAATTCCCTGCAAGGAACTATTTTCACTCACTGATTGTGAAGTAAAACTTTTACGCTCATTACCTTAGACAATCCGAGAACAAAAAAAGAGAGTAATACAAAAGCTCAGAGACTTTGCATGAGCCCACAAACTTAAATAAGATAACAACTCTTCACTTCAAATAAGAACATTTGGAAGGAACAAAAAGCAGCAGCGGCTTTTCCACCAAAAACAGAGCAGGATGTGAGCTTCTGGTGTAGTGTGTAGATGTGCTGCTTCATTTTGTATATATATGTCGGAATTAAGAACTTAAAGCGATGCATCATGTCTAGACAGATACGCTGTTGTATTCGCTGGATGATACGTCTTGGCCAGATGAAATCTTTTGCGTCCTGCCTTCTCACCTCTTATTACCTCCTCCCCTTCCTCGTATTCTTTCTTGCGTTGCTCTCCCCACGTTTTCGTGATGTCCCGCCTGTCTTCATGCAGGTGTAGAGTGAGGAATTTGATTTACAGTGTGAAATTGTAATTATACAAAATATTAACATGCTCATAATTTTAGGCAAAAGTTTTAAATTTTAATGATAAAACAATACTCTTATATGGGGTGTTTGCAAACACTTGTGCTTTTGGAGAAGCAAAAGTAGAAGTTAAAATTGTTAAAGGTAGGAAGAGTAAATGTGAGGAGTGTTGGGGAGAACTAAAGGCGAAAATGAACTTTTATTTTGTTTACGAAAACAACATAGAAGCTAGAAGCTGAAGCTAAAAATTGGTTCTTTGGTGCTTCTAGCTTATTTAAGCTTTTCAAGCAGAAGATAGTTTTTCAACACTCCCAAAGTGCTTTCCTTTTTGTGTTTGCAAACACACCCTTTATATACAGGGCAAGGGGGTGTGGACTGTGGAGCGGGTCCCAATAAAGAGGGGCAAGGGAAAAAAGTTTAAAGACAAAAGTACCCTATGCAGAATCCTGGAAATGGGTTAGCTTCATTGCTGAAATCATTTGAGCTCATATTGCACGAGTTCCTCTTGTTTGATATGCTATTTCTCTCGCTGCTAGAATCTAGGGACGATATCCGTGTGGGAGGAGGTGTAGCAGAGCGAGACGAAGAACCAAACGCCTCTATGTCATCATTACAAAATATATCCTCAAAGAGCTGTTGCAATTCTTCGAAACTCTCGTCTCTATTTTCCTGTCAAACATAGAACTACATTTAAACAGAAGGCATACCACTTAGCCTCACTTGTCCATCTTAAGCAAAATATTTCAACATAGGAATCCTAAATAATCAATTACTTGTGTTTGTAGGAAAACATATATCACTATAAAATCTTTAAAACCAAGTGAACGGGGTAGTGTTTTCAAGGAAAACTGTAAAAGATATGAAGATAAATCAATCTGAGGAACTTACATTTGGCTTATTTTGGGTCATCATTGCTGCCATTTCATTCAAGAAATCGCCCATACCCTGCATTTCATCACAAATACAGAAAACACTAATCATGATTACTTATACTAACATAACAAACACCACGAATATTCATTTCGATCACCATTTTTTCTTTTTCTTAAGATATTGTCATTTCACTCGATTACATTTGGATCATATGTGACGTGTAGTTGCATATAAGATAGTCAAATAAAACTCACATTTTCATCATCATCATCATCACAGTCGTAGACTCCTACATCGTAAAGAAACCGTTTGTTGGCATCCGAAAGAACTAACAACAATAGCATCCTAGTAAGTCCAATGGTTATACATTCATCATACAAGAATACATGCACTTGCTATCATGTTAAATTATTGATTAAAACAAATACTAATAGCTCATCTCGGAGAATCGGGTTGATATAAAAAGGGAATCCGTAAATAACAATTTTAGATCTGTTTTGGAGATCAGACCACATAATATAATGACATCGGCATCTGCATAAAATAATGCAAGATGAATCTTCTTGCAATCAAAGTAGAGAATGAGAAATAACTTCTGCATCTAAGGATCTTGATCAGCAATATAATTGAGATCTTTCTTGGGATGATTCACGAAGATGCTTCCTTATCAATAGTAAAAATAATAGAAAATAGAGCATTTGTATTATATAGTGGTTGAAATTACCAGAATATGCTTGGTGAATAGCTTGAAATTTTTGCTTTGCTTCCTCCACATACTTTGAGCTCCCAGAAGCAGAGCAACGATCAGGGTGCCATTTCTGTATACACAATGGACTAGATCAACAAAAACCCAATTCATGAAGTTGGAAAAAGAAAATATTAAGGATTTCTAATTTCTTTCCAAAGCAGCACATGAATTTATTCCTGATCAAAATATCCCAACTTCCAGAACAGCTCATTTGACAGAAAAAAGAAACGGAAAAAGAAAGAGAGTTTCAAAGTAAATATGTCTGCGGCAGCCTAAAGAATCAATCTTTACTCAAAATCAGATGAAAAAGAAGAACCCCATGAAACCCAGAACATTTCCTATTTATTAATCGATCTTTCTGAAGCTATGGTTGCAAGTAAGAAGGAAGAGCTATTTCAAATCAAGTCTGACCATTGCAAGTTTCTTGTAGGCATCCCTGAGGTCCGCCGTTGAGCATTCTTTATTCAACCCCAAAACAGCATAAAAATCATCTGCCATTCTTGAACCTTTTAACCAAAAATACCTTTAATCTTGTCGACAAATTATGGATTTTCACTTCAAACCCAGGAAAGAGCCTTTATAAGACCGTAGCATAGATACATATCAAGTATGCATTCATATCCTATTAAGGGTTGATAACAATACGTATACGTTACCAGTTGTGCTAAATAAAGAGAGAGAGATATTGCTGTGCATTAAAGGCTAAAAAGGCTGCTACATCACGGGAAGTGGGAACCTTAAAACATTTTCAGCTCTTCTCCTGAGAAGCCTCCAGAAACAAATTTTAAGCTTATTTATAATGCAGAGGATCTTAAAAGAGTTGGAACATTGAATAGTTCAAAATAATAGATTAAAAAAATAGAAAGAAAGGAAAAGGGAATATGTGGGGTTAAAGATGAAGGGCTAGGATTAGATTGTGGGTAGATATTTTTTGTTGGATCTGCCTCCAGAAACTTCTCTCTGTTCTGTTTGTTTCTTTTTTCTTATATTTTCCTTTGTAATTTATAATGTTTCCTCATTTAAATATTATATTTGACCATAGCACAAAGTTCTTGAGATTGAACACATATATTATTGGTAATAATTGTTATTGCATGTAAAAAAAAATAAAAGAATAAATTTAAAGTAGCACTGCATGAATTTCCTATGATCTTTGCAGGAAAATTTAAAATAAAAACTAAAAGTAACTTGGAATACCGAACTATTTGAAAGTAAAATATTTGATGTGATTTTGGAAATGTAGGTTTCTGTTTATATTAATTCAAGTAGCCAAGTTGGGTAGAATTTAAATGGTCCCCTCGCAACGCGGTTATTGGGCTGAAAGAAAGAATTGACGTGAGCAACTAAGTAGCAAGTTGCTTAATTAATTATCTAAAGTTTCTAGGACAGTCTCCACTTACCAAAATTTCCAACTTAGAGTTGGCTATAAACAATCTATCTATCTATTTTAACCCATTATTGCATCATACTTGTCTATATCGCCAGACATATCATATCTGATACAGTCCTATTTCCGAAAATGACCTTCAATAATGACCTAGAAGAATCTCATCATTATCGTACTGTCAATTGGTTTCAACTTTTTTTGCAGCAAAGTAACTGTAAGTTGGCCAACTTGGCTTACAGTTGTTTGTAATATTTACTATCGATTTGAGTACTCTTGTTAATTTGTCAAGTCCATCTAACTATGCATGCAATGTTCCTACGGTCCTACCCCGGCCATACTCGATCGATTAAAGTTGTAGATAGATACATCAACTTGGGAACAACAAATATCATGAAATATCTAATCATGCATGCATGTATGTATGTCTAGTTTCCAAGTACAAATAGGTTCCTTCTTAATTAATGTCTAAATTTGAGTGGTGATCCAAAACTGTACATGTTATATATATATATATATATATATATATATATATATATATATATATATATATATATATATATATATATATATATGTTATGGTTTTTCTTTCATGGCCTTGGAATTAGTATTAATGTCTACCATTAAATTGCAAGATGAGTACTGTACATCTACTTAACTTAATTTCCGAATCAAACAAGCTTATAAGAGTTGAGATCATAAAAATCAAAAGAAGGCCAAGTCAGGGGATCGGCATGCATCCCAACTATTACAACCAAGCACAGGCGGCAATATTACAAACTTGATCATGGCCAACTGGATCATATATATCTTACATTTACATACCCTAACTTCTTGATACAAAACCTTAACGCTGTTTCTTGACATCTTATGTTTGCAATACTTTGCATTCCACTTTCCATATCTTCCTTGTACTCTGAACCACATTAAACTCACGGCTCACGAGTACTAGCTTGTTTAGAATAATGTGCATGTCACAGAATCAGATGTTCCTTGTCTTTAAAAATCATGCCCTGCCCGCAGCTACAATTTTCCCACAGTTGGATCATAGTACTGATGATACATACTCATTAATTGTTTTCGATCGGCCACATTAATTGTTTGTGTACCCACCAAAATTAGGCACTATTAATGGCTTGGGGGCTATACTGTCGTTGTGTACTTGGCTGCATTCTCTGTTGAGCTCAACATTGTGTTGCAAAGCTATACTGTCTTTGCGTACTTAATTTGTCACAATATTCTCTATTATGTTCCAAAACTCCAGGAGCTAAAATTATGTTTGCATTCCACTTATGCTGCAAAACTCGATAGTCATTAATTGTTTTTGGCAACATTATTGTACCCGACCACATTGCAAATCTCCAGGATCAGCTATAGTTCTTTTCTTCACATACCTTGTCATTTTCTCTATTATATTTTTCTCAATATTATGTTGCAAATCTCCAGGATCTTGACGTACTTGGTCACTTTCTCTATAATGTTGCAAAACACCTAGAGTTGTAGGAGTTATCTTTGTGACATTCTCTACTTTGCTCAATATTATACATATATATATGTTGCAAATTAACCCCAGGAGCAATTAAGGTAATCGGATTTATGAACCCATCAAATTATATTACTCAACTCTTGTTGCCTCTGGAGCAGGAGCAGGAGCAGGAGCAGCATTCTGCTGAATCTTTTCTGTCTCTATAAAAAGTATACCGCCTTCAGGATCCAGAAAAAAAGTGACATCGTCATCGTTCTTGAAAGGGTTAAACCATTTCTCTTACCCATGCATGCCATGACCCTTCTTTGCTCAAATATTTAGCAGATCAGATAGTTTCAACAAAAATTCACAGCTAGCTAGCTAGCGCTATTGGTGTCAGTAACTTGATCATATAATTTCGATAACAACTGCATAAAATCGATCGGTGCTGCATGCGAGATATATATTCTCATCATATGTGATGGATGACGATCATAGGGACGGTCTTGCAATATATTGCCTCCCATGTACAACAAAATAAAAATACCAATTGTCTTAGGCACTACCATATCTACATATACTAACAAGTACATAAATTAAATCTTAAGAGATTTTCTTCAGAAATTACAACAAGGAATATGGCTAAACAATTAACAGCATTAGTAATTAACTCTCTGTCTGTCTGTATCATAAAGAATATAACTTTTATTCGTCTTGTGATAGGGATCAACGGCTTCAACTCCACATTATTATTGATTTATTTATTTTCTGGTAAAAAGTACAAATCTAACCAGAACCCGAAGGCCGAAATCAAACATATGTGCATGCTTCTGAAAATCAATTAGCAAAAAAAACATTCAAATATGTATAATACAAAATTATTAAATTATATATAAAGGTACTTGATTTTGTTGTTTTGTTCTCTGAAAAGCGACAACAGTAGCATTTTCTTTATTTACAGAATACAAAATAAGTAAGATCAGAAGGGCATTATTACAGTCACACAAAAAGGATAATATTATTATTCTACTAAATGAAATGGATTATTTAATTAGCAAAACACTGCATTAAGTGCAAAATTATGACATTCGGCATTCATGAGAAGATGAAAGCTTGATCAAATTTCAAAAGTTTCATAAGCAAGATCATTTCAAAGGGAGCTTAGCTTGCTTGAGAGAGAGTTTATGCAAATGGGAAATGACGGAAATCTGGCCCCTTGATTTAAAAGGACTATAATATAATGACGATTGGATTTGACAACACACAAAATTATGTGTTTTATCAGTAACAGTTTTTCTACAAAAACAAAGGGCAAATTCATCCTTCATTTTAAGTCCACGGCCCAGAGACCAGGTTCTACTCATTAATAGGGCTTTACTTGTGTCAGCGTAGCGATTATCTATACTACTATAAAAATATAGATCTTTTAAGATGTTTCTTCCCTTTTGTGAATGGACTAAAATACTCTTATTTAATAATTCACTTTAATTAATAATATTAATATTTTATTACTAAATTTAATTAGTTATTTTAAAAAGAGTGAATTATTGATTCTCTACAAATTAGTTTTTTAACTCTACCCAACTCTTCTTCTTCCAATTAAATTGAGTTATTAATTTGAGTCTCTGATTCAACTCAACTATTCATCTTCTATATTTGTTAAAATACTCAATTGGGGAAATTAAACATTATTTTTTCTTTTTTTATGGACAATCAAGAATTGCCATCTATTTGCCAAACTCTTTCCATTTCCCGTTGATTGTTTAAGAATTGCCATTTGTCATTTATTTTTTATTTTATCACGTAAATTTAGTAATTCTCTATCCATGTCAAAAGAACGAGGTTAGTACTCCTTTGTACTATCTACCTTAAAAGTCAGTATATTTTCTTATCAAATACACTATGTTACATTTCATGTTCTTCTAGAAGGGATAATTTTTGAAATATTATTTTTAGTTAGAAGAATCAAACAACACTTTAAAATACTTAACATTTTTGTGAAATGGTAGTTCATAATTTATTTTATAAATCGGTCTTTTTTTGGCTATATTTAAGTTTTGGTTGAAATATAAATCACCAATAAATTGAGAGAAAATTGGAAAAATAAGGGTTGAAATTGTAGGAAAATATTTTGATTCAAAGTGAAAAAATAAGAGGCAAGACATTAACTAAAAAATGGGACGACCATGTGCGACACACGTGGCTCTTGCTATTTACTTGAAATTGGGCTAATTAGTAACTACTACTGTTCAAAATTTTAAGCGAGATTTTTTATTTTATGTGCATCCCATCCTATTTTATAGTTAAAATTTGTGAGAAATTGGTATATCATTTCTAATATAATAATAAAAATTATAAAAACATAATTCGTAAAACTTGTATATAATGAAATACTTCTTCGACAAAAATAAGTGCTTTCATAAATGTAGTAAATAGATAGGCGTGAGATAAATTAAAAACTCCCATGTTTTTCGGTTCAGGTCTTTACCAATTAAGGCAAGCAAATGCGCAATCTCAACATGATTCACAATGATAGAGCAAGAGATAATAAATATAGATAACGCATCAGTTTTGCGTCATAAGTTGATGATCCATACAGACAGACATACATAAATCAAATAAAGTCTCAAAATCCCTGCTTATTGTTTACCTAGTAACTATTTACACAGCCCATTTAACCAGAACCCTATTTGGATATTACAGCACCATCCATGGCTACAGCACAAAGTTTTCACCATTTCTCCTCCCTTCATCACCAGCAATAAACATGCCTAAAACCGGCAAAAGAAAGATCAAACTCGTACCCATATGTATATGTTTTCGATCAAATAAAAACTGCGACTATTTTTTTATATGTGTTTTTTTTTAAAAAAAAAGAAAAGGCAAATCAGGACTAACATGTAGACATCAGTAGACGCCATTCAACACATCATCAAAAGACCAAAGATCCATTGCATTCCCACCAGCTTGAGCTGCATCTCCACCGAGAAAGGCATCGATTGAAGCATCCCAATTGGTGTCAAGATACGGCATTTGAAAGAGTTTCATCTGAGAGTCAAACTCTGAAAGATCTTCAGAGAGTTTATTATTCACCGTGTTCACCTCACCACACACTAAGCTCTCAGTCTTTGCTTTCTTTGCTGGGCCAGCATCCTCCATGAATTGAGCTTCATTATCCTCAACAACAGTTGAGAGAACAGATGATATTTCTGGAGTCTTTGCACAGCTGTCGCCCCAAGTAAAATCAGAGCAGTCCAAGGAATTGCTTCCTTGATCAGAGCTGAAGTAAACGTTAGTTCCATCAGATTGGGCACAGTAGTCATATTGCTTCATTTCTGGTTTCTCTTCTTCAGAGAAACCCAAAGAATCATAGCACTCATTCTTAAGTATGTTTGTGAAACTCATACTTTGGTTCAGATTGGGCTGAATGGAATCAAGGGTTTCTTTGTGAGGCACTTTTCGTGAATTCACCTTCACTGTGTGTTTTGAGGCATCTTCTGGGAAATTCACCTTAGCTTTGTTGCCCCTGATCCTCCGGGCCTCAGTATCATAAGCTCTTGCAGCTTCCTCATCAGTGTTAAAAGTTCCAAGCCAGACCCTGACCCCTTTTCTTGGATCTCGGATTTCAGCAGCCCATTTACCCCATGGCCGTTGTCGGATTCCTCTATACTGATTCTTTCTCTTTCTTTTTGAGGATTTCTCAACATCGTCATCAAATTCAGCAGGGCCAATAGATTTCAGATCTTCAAAAAGAACAAGATGAAGGAAAAATAGTCAGATCAAGCAGGTTACAATATGAGATGAAGACAAGATATAGGCACAAAAAGAGGACAAGTCTGAGATATAGTATGAAATAAAGATTCATGAGCCTTGACGAACACTATCATTTCAATCTTCGTTGTGTACAAGAATAGCTGCTCAATTTGAGTGAAGACACAGGAAAAGCCAGTAACTGAAGACTAATATAATCAAATCACCGCGCAAAAGAAAGAATAAAAATGATTTTTCTCTCTCTTTGACGTATCATATATCAATCAATGGAATTTCCAAATAAAAAATGAATTCGAAAATTCATTCATAAGCAACCAATAATCCACTGCAGAGAATCCTATATCTAAACCATAAATGATAAATCACAGTTATTAAAATGAACGATCCTCCTAATCTTCATGTAAATGATTACAATCGATTCTTCTTTCCTCCACAGATCCCTAATTCAATCAAAATCTTCGAAAATAAAATATCATAAAAATCAAGACTTCACTCCAAAACACGCATCCTACTAAAGCAAATGAACAATCACACAACTAAACGCTACATAAGATTAAAGAAATAAATACATACATAAAGCACAAAAAATGAAAACTTCATTCCAAAACATATACCCTAAGTCCTAACCAATCAAATGAGCTACTATAACAGTCACAAACAACAAACCAATAACATGACAATTTACTCATAAACCTCAAAAGACAAATAAACCATCAAATTAATGTAGCAGAATAGAATTAAAAAAATCAGCAATAACGAAAGAACCTTACCTTTTGAACAAGTTTTTTTGGAGCCGGGGAAACCGAAGGGCTTCTTGACATTAATCTCCTCTTCATCATCGGAGAAGTCCTCGAAATCCTGAAAATCAGCTTCAAAATCATCATCTAAATGAAGGATAGAGCGAGATCTGAGGGGCTTGGAGTGATAATTGGCAGGATTGTTCTTCTTGTTGTTGAGAGAAGAGGCGGCGGTGCCCCAGAGCAAGTCTGCGGTCAACCGGCGCGAGGTTCGGATTGCCGGCGGGACGATGTTGGATATTATAGCTCCTCCACACATTTGAAGTAAACTTTGTAAATGATTTTTGGTTTTTGTAGGTTTGTATGAAGTGGTTGCAGGCTATTTATATGCAAAGAAGAAAAAGATGGTGACGAGTGACGATGGGCCAAAATATGAAATTACAATTATACCCCTATAGCATGGATGTAAATGCTTTGGTCTAAGATACCCTTGATCCAAAAATAAATAACAGTAATAATAATAAGTAGCAATGGACAACACAAACAAACAAACAAATAAAGTATATTAATGAGTTATATTTCAATTTTGAACCCAAATAATAATTTTGAAATGGATGTTAAAAGTCTGCAAATATATGCATACATACATTGTAACTATTTTTTTCAGTGGGTTTGGAATTTGTAAAAATACAAATGAGGCTAACTATCGAGACTTTGGACTATCCAGATATATATTTTGTGGTTTTTTGTATAATTTATATGATCTTAATCTACATTCCTATTTATACTATATTTGAAAAGTTGAAGTTTGTTTGAAGATGGTTGATTGCCGCCACCTGAAGGGTGTTTTTGCCTTCGAAATTTCGCATGTTGATTTGAAGTTCGACCCGGACTTGTTCCTATGGAGAAAACATCAAGATATAATTATTAGAGATAAGTTGATGGGTTTTTTTGCATACGACATGGAAGCATTATCTCATGACTAGTTCTTTTAGGTGAATTTATATGTTTTTGTGAGTTTATGTTTAGGTGTGCTTATATTATTTTTATTAGTTTGTATACCCTTAGCATTAGTCACTTGATTAAACCGAAAAGGTTAGTATATAAATTTCTTATGATGTATTTTGGGAATTCTCTCACTTGATTTCTATTTTTATATATGAAGTGAGGTATTTTTCTAAAAATACTTCTAGGCCGATTTCAGCCGTTAAAAAATAAAAAAATACATAATATACATACATTATTGAAGATTGTGAAAATATCATTCAAATATGAATTAATAATATTAGAGAGGGGATGGCGGTCCCGGTGCATGAACCCATTATGATCATCTGTGGGGCCCACGGATATTCTGAAAAGAGAAACACGACAACAAGATGGGTCCCACACGCACGAGGAGGCTCAGGCTGCCTGCCTGCCTGTGCATTCAGTTTTAGAAAATAGAAATTAGAATAGAAGAAGATGTGGCTTTTCTTCTTCACGTGCCCCTCCCTGTTCCCACCCCTTGGCCCTTGCTACTGATAAGTCATGCATGCAGATATATATACATCTTTTTCTCTAAAAAGTGAAAACTAATTTGGAACAATTTCATGTTATTAATGCAAAACTAATCTGTTGTGCCCACAAACAAACTCAGTTCTAGACTAGTTAATATTATCTAATTGTCAGATTAAAGAGATCGATTTTTATATTAGACATCCACATGGTTTAATTTGACAATAATTCATAATTGTAAGAAAAATAATTAATCGCACCAGCCCTTAAAAGTCAAGCTTACTAATTAATATTATTATGGTTGTTTGAATCCTACTCCTGGCCATAACAAGTTGTTGGAGAGATTGAGTAATTGCATCATTGCATGTGCATGTGCCCAACACACTTTCATCCTATTATTTACTTATTTATTTAGTTATACATAGATTACGTCAAAATACTAATTTAAGAAATACAAATACATGACTTCCAACTTCAATAATATTTATGGGTCAGTTAATCCATGTTTAAGTACCTACGCTACACTACACGTGCCCGTGTTTTTTAACAATTTTTATTATTATATATGTTCACTAAAACAAGATTAATTAATTACCAAGTTCAAGCTAGGTACAACATCCATTTTAATTTTAATTGACGAGTTCAATTTGCTTGGGCTTTGTAAGACTGACTTGACTGGCCCAGAATTATCTATTCGTATTGGGCCTTGTGATGTACTCTGACAACAATGTACCAAAATTGGGTGGGTGGTTCTTGTTCATATAATTATTATTAGTAGATGAAATTAATCAGATCGCCAACAAACAAATTGGCCTCTTCTCTTGTCTTGATAATAAAGTGAAATCCGAATCGTGGGAAATTTGTGAAAAGAAGATCGATCATATTCAATTATTCATGGAAAATAACAGTGTCTTGTCGTGTCGTCTCGTCTGTCTGCAATATTATTTATATTATACAGCTAAGGATGAGAATGTGATGTGATGATGAGAAAGTTGAGCATGCAGCACCAATTTTTAACTTGCTTTTTAGTTTTACCAAGAGACTTACTAGTTGCTTTATAACTAGCTACATATGATTGAAATTTGAAGGTGTAGTTTAATTCTATATGTTTTCCAGACTAGACTACACTAGACTGGACTGGATCCCATAATAAAAGTATATTTGAGAACTTAATTACGCAGATTATCTCTCTCACACTAGTAGTAGTAGGACCTTCTTTACACTGACAGGGCTTTTTCTACCTTCTTTACACACTTTGTAGGACCCACTGGGCCATTGATTGAGAGAACACTATCCTAAAAGTTAAAAATTGCAGGCTTGATATATATAGGTGAACAAAAGCCAAAAGCCGAAAGCCTAGGCTCACGAGATGAGAAATGATGATGCAGATACGACTTGATATTTTTGCTTCTAATTTTCTCATTATAATTACAAACACCCCCACCCCAAGAAAAGAGCTAAGGCACAACTCCTATTGGTTGAGAATTATTAATCTTATATGTAGAGAAAGATTCATAATTCCGAGTATTACATTCTTCCCCTTGCCCAAAAATTGGAAGAAAACAACTTGCCCTTATGAAACTCTTCTTGAATGATCTTATTAATTTCATATCTCGAAATCGATCATTATAAACTTGTAAGTAGAGTACTGTGATTAAATTAAATGGGCTCTTGCATTGTCACTACTATTGGACTCGTCACAAAGTATTTCCCATCAGACCACACTATTGATCCACTCTTCACAACTGAGTTACCTCGAGACAGTTTCAATGCTTCCACTTTAACCCTCACAAGGAAGTTTAGTTTTTGTCCCACTCTCCTAAAGGCAAGCCTCCCCGGTTCCACCGTCACCACCGCCCCCCTTGGTGCCCGGATTTTAACCGTATAAACAGAATTCGGACTCCCAACATTTGTCACTGTCCTAATAAAATGAGTCGACATCCTACGCTTCCCATATTGTTGGAACACCGTGGTTAGCGAAGGGTAATTCAAATTCCCTGCATGTCCCGCCCTCTTCGCTCCATTACAATCAGCAGTCTTTCTCGTTATCGAACGAATGTTTTCAATTGTGTAATTTGAATTACACAAGAAATCGACATAGTCGTATGAATCCAAGTCATAGACCAAGCCCGGATGCATGGCCTTCTGAGGATGGACATGGCCTGACCCGTGATCAATTACGGTGGATGAATTACGGGTAGACTCATCTAACATTGTTTCTCCACGGCTATCGGTTGTGTAAGCCGTTGTCATCAAAGCCGACCTGATTGCAGCTGGGCTCCAATCGGGATGAGCAGCCTTCAACAGGGCCGCTAACCCAGAAACATGCGGGCACGCCATGGATGTGCCAGATAGGATATTGAACTCTGTTCGTCTCTTATCAGATAAA
Source organism: Verbena officinalis (assembly GCA_958496215.1). Classification (NCBI taxonomy): domain Eukaryota; kingdom Viridiplantae; phylum Streptophyta; class Magnoliopsida; order Lamiales; family Verbenaceae; genus Verbena; species Verbena officinalis. The sequence goes on from OY292385.1 coordinate 10,256,450, forward strand.
GCAGTGCTCGGGCCGACACCATCTGGCCAAGCTGCGAGTATGTTCAGGCCCGGGGCGATTAAATCGGGCTTTAGAATATCCGGGCTTACTGGATTTGGGCCGCGGGCTGAGAAGGAAGCTACAACTGGCGCAGGGGAGATGTTTACTCGCGTGCCGCCAGGAACAATCGTTGCCGTTGGTGTAGATTTGGATTTTGACTTAGTTGTTGACTGTATGTATTTTCTGATTTCATTACCCGCTGCTGCGCCGACAGAGGTAGCCGGAAGGACGTGGCAGTCCGCCACCAGACCTTCGCCGTCTAAAATTCCGTTGGCTATAATCATCCCAATTCCGCCGGCTTTCTTCACCACTTCACCTTTCGTGGCCCTGGAATTTATCCCTCTATCGCACACAACTATATTTCCTTTAACGATTTTTGGGTCTAATGAACCTTCCAAACAGAGCGACGATGAGTAGCCATCGCTGCCTTCACCGCCGGCGTAAACTACTGGGTACACCTTATGTGGTGCTAACGGCGACGACTGCCCACCATAAATACTGACGCCTGGAATTATTCTCCTGTTGCCCAACTTAACGTCGGCTGGAAAATCACGATCTATAGAACCAGCGCCGACTGTGGTAACCCACGGTGCGACATTGGTCACTGTTAATTCGCCGGGACCGCCGTTTCCGGCAGAGGCAGATACGAATATTCCGGAGTCGGACGCGCCAAAAGCTGCAATTGCTATGGCGTCGAGATGGTAGGGAACCACCGCTCCACCGACGCTGAGGGAGATAACGTCAACGCCGTCGGCTACTGCAGAGTCGAATGCGGCGAGGATGTCGGAGTCGTAGCAGCCGGCGTTCCAGCAGACTTTGTAAACGGCGAGTCTAGACTTAGGCGCCATCCCAGACGCCACGCCTCGAGCGTAGCCGAGAGTTGAAGCTGGAAACACGTATCGTCCGGCAGCGATGGAGGCTGTATGAGTTCCATGCCCGTCGGAATCTCTGGGCGAACGAATCTCTTTCGTCTCGTTCATTCTGCCGTTCGTTGCTTCGTATCCTTTGCAGAAATACCTAGCTCCGACTAACTTTCGGTTACACAATTTTTCAGGAAATTTCTCTCCACCGGCGCATTTGCCTTTCCATTTCGCCGGAACAGGACCTAAGTCCCGATCGTGAAAACTCCGTCTCTCAGGCCATATCCCGGTATCAATAACTCCAATCACAAGATCTGACCCAAAATCAGACTCTTTCAACAACCCAGCATTGTCGCCGGTTTTTAAACCTAGAAACTCCGGCGAGCGGGTGGTGTGTAGACGCCTCACTTGCTCGGGAATGACCGCTATTATGCCAGACAAGCTCTCCAGCTTTTGAGCTTCGGAAACAGACAGCCTGGCGGAAAACCCATGAAAAACAGCGTCGTATGAGTGAATCACGCGGCTGGCATCGCTAGAATATCCCGGCCACTCGTCGGAGAGGGATCTCACAGAAGACTCATACCAGTTAACGTGGGTGGGAAAAATGGAGGGTTTTGCGTCGTGCTGGACGCGGATAATAAAGGTCTTTCTTTGACCCAGTCGTTCATGAATTGCTGCGGCCGGGAGAATCAACAGTACTGTTGGGAGAGAAATTGTGCAGAAAAGGTGAAAAATGAGGGTCGTAAATGTAGATAGGGCCGCCATTGATGGGGCGTGGATTTGAGCTTGAGGATCAATACACAATACTATGGACTATGGAGTGAAAACTGTGAACTTTCAATTGCAGAAGAGAGTGAAAGTTGGCACTGTAGAATATTGGTGAGCTGGAAGACATTATAGTTTTCTATTTTGGTATTTCTTGAAATTAGGAACTACAGGAAATTGAATAATTTCATAACTTTGCTACCAAAACCCGTACCAATAAAGTTTTATCTTCATCGTTTATACCTTTGTGTATGTATGTGACGTTGAAATCAGTTCCTATGTCGTGCTCGTGCTTTATTTGTTATTATACATGCATGAGCATGCTGCAAGTGCACAAGAAGAAACAAATTAGTTCATACATATATATTTGGATGTAAGTTATTAGAACTTGAATCTTGAGTAGAATTTTCTTATTACATTATAAGTCATCGTGTCGTCATTCGTCTTATGATCCTCAAGTTTGAGTGCTTATTGGGTTTCATATATTAAAATTGAAGCCCAAGCTTTCAGAAACTCTCAAACGATTGGTCCTACAAGGCCCACAATGTATTTCAGCTTTAATTGGTCTAAGCCCAATACCACATTATAAGTGTAATTAAAGATTTGTTTTTCGTTCTCGCCGTATTAGCAATTATTCTTAATTGCTGATGCTTTATATTCACAAATTATTCTTAATCGTTTGACATTTTATATCTGATTGATTAATGCATAACAATTTAAACAAGGAAAAAACAAAGAGGGGTAACCATTGAAAAATGAGTTAAAAATTAGAACGGATAAAGTGGTCCTTACATTTCTCTAAATAGTCAAGCCATTTCTTTACTGTCCAGTGTCCGCCATAGTCATACTACTAGTTTTCGTTTTCTTTTTTTATTCATTTATTTGTAATAATTCAAAATTCAGAGAAATTGATCAAGCCCACAATAAATGTAATCATAAATATGCTTAATTATTATTTCCTTAATTAATTTTCCAAAAAATGAATTCCTATATTTTATGATATTAGGAATTTCTCCTTTCTTCTACTATGTCACTCAAGTATACATTTGACTTGGAACTTTCTAGCAGAAAAGAAAAGAAAAAAAAAAAAAAGAAAGAAGATGAAGAAGAGACCGGCCGGTTAGGTAGAGATTTGTTCTACTATGAGAAAATAACTCGACTTTTATGGGATGATAAGGGGTGAGGGCGCCTGGATCTGTAGTCCTCGCAGCGGCGCTGCCGGAAAGACGCCAAGATTTTCTGTGTGGAGATTTCAATTTCCTTGGTCTCATCCAGATAAATTTGCCTGTCTCTACACTCCAGACTGCAGAATCCCAAATCACCCCTGCAGCAAATTAACAAGAATAATTGAAGATATTGTTTTAATTTTGTACTGAAGATCATTGTGATATATATATATATATATATATATATATATATATATATATATATATATATATATTCATAATTATGGATTAGAGTGGTTTTTGTTGTTACCTATACATGTAGATTTCTTTGTTGAGACTTAAGTGCTTGTGACAAAGATGGCAGGAATTGAGGAAGCAATAATCATCATCAATAGTACTACTGGGGGTTTTAGATTTGTGGTTAATTTGGAAAATAGGGTTTATTACAAGCTGGTTTGAGTTTATTCCTCCATTTGGAATTAGCTTGGTAAGAGTCTTCAAACCTTGATCATCAGACGATGAGACAAAAGAATAAGAAGCCTTTTTCTTGCTGAAGATTATTGACAACATCATATGATTTCCTTAATTTCCTGCAGCTATGAAATTTTCTGATAGTCGTTGCGTGTGTAAATAGATCAGTGTGTGTATTGTTCTCTCTGTGGGATGGGTATGAGGAATCTGTGTGCTGAGTGAGTGGGTGAATCTGAACTCTGAAGGTTGTGAGGTAGAGGGGATTTGGATATTTAATGCATTGATGAGGCTGAGAGTCAGAGGAAATGGACAAATATAAAGAAAAAGTTGCCAATGTATTTCAAGCACGTGTTATTCTATTCGATTCTCTTGTCCAACAATTACTGTCTAAAATTGTCTTAAGATAAAAGTTTTAATGAATATTTAATGAAGTTGAGAATAATAACTTTTTTAAATACTCCTACACTACACCTTCCTAATTTAAAAAAACTAACTTTATCTACAACATGACACGTTTACATTTTTAGAATATAATATAGAGTGGTTTCGATAATAGACTGATAAAGTGATGGGTTTTCCGTCGATTTTCTATATTTATATTATTTCATGTTTAAATAATTAATTTTTGGGTTTTGGTTTATATTGGATTTTTTCGTAATGGATAACTATCCATAACAATTGATAATTGTGCCTAATAGGCGGACTGTTGATGAATTATATAAAAATAACCAACTAATTAACAAGTTCATAATCTATATTAACCAAGGGCTAAACTTATAACCAGTAGAAATAGCCCAACAAATGTAAACACAATTTTCTGGTTATTTTGGACAGATAAATACCGTTGTTATAATAAGGAAACGAATTCTAAGTGGCACTAAGTGAAAGAGTTAATAAAGGAAATATCAAATATGTTTACAATTTAAATAGTAGTTCACTTGAGAGTTGAGACTTGATAGCTTACTTTATAGCATTAGGACGACAGACAAATGTAAGTATGCGAGTAGGGCAATTCTAATCGCGTTTACTTTAGGAGTTGTAATGAAACGTGGAAGTTGCGCATCCCAATTTTTTATTACTGCCAATTTATTACTTTATATAACTCACCGTCCATAATTATAAACTCTATTTCTTTTTAATAATAAATATATTTTGGATGTACATATTCAGGACGAGGAACATGTGGTCGTACACTCGGAAATCAAATCAAATGAAATTCGCATGTTTTTTAAATATACTAATGTGACATAACATTAATTTAATTTATTTATTTTATTGAATGTGTCCTACCATATTTGTTTGAATTATGAGATATTGCGGCCCTGTTGTGGACTTGCTAGCTGGTTTCCTCGTCTGGGCCACCGTCAGATAACTCCCTCTTAAGACTAAATTATTATGCTGAAAACATAGATTTAAATATTGAATAGGAATGGCAATCGATCTAATTCAAAACCTAACTCGCCCCACCTTCAATTTTAACATTCACATTCGATCCATTCTATATATCTTATACACATACACACACACACACACACAAACTTTTACAAGTGTTAATAAAAATATAACGTCCTTAAGAAACAAGATTTATATTATTGACTCAAATATTGTATCGACATAAAGTTACACATAAAAAAAATAATCCTAAATCATTAGATCCACAATTTGAGAATTAGTAATGAGATTAATTATATTTTGAAAATATAACGCTGAAATATTTTTTAAAACTATAATCAACCACACTTACAAGTCTACAAAATACAACCCATGAAGCTCTAATCACGTAAAAAGTTTTAACTAACCTTGGCAAAATCCGTCCTTATGCTACCCGTTAACAACCATGGTCTTCCAGCAGCAGCAGGAGGTCCTCGCTCTCCATTAAAATCTAATGGGTCGTAGATATTTATTTTCCCACTACAAAACACATCTTATAAATATCTTAAGACTTGAGAATGAAACGGTTCACATCTTTCCTAAAATCCAACAGATATATGGTAGGACGGCTTTCTAAGAAGAAAAGGCGATTATCTAGATGAAGAAAAGCCTTTATGATGCTGACGTACACTATAGGAACATAGTAGATAGTGCCTAACAAGTATATCCAGAAAAACTAGAATTCACAGTTGTTATAGGTATAGTTGGATAAGCTCATCACTTACTACAGAAGGTGTTAGTACACCTAAATCAGTAAACAGCAAAGTTAGATACTGTGGTGGTGTATAATCCCGTGCTGAAGTTTCAACCTCAACCTTGGATGGAATCGGTACCCCAAAATCAATAGGCCGCAAGGCCGGCTCCATGTCCTTTTGATCTAGTGGATAGAGACGAGCAAACTGAAAGAGCAGAAACCAGGGTTTAACTTACTTGACTAAACTAACCAAGTTTGAATCATATCTAAAGCCGACATTTAACTTGATCAGTTTTGTTTAGGTAGTGTTTGCTAACTCTGAAAAGAAACACTTCTGTGCTAAATGCTTTTTTTTCAGCACTCTGGGAGTGTTTGGAAAACCAGCTTATGCTTATTTTATGTGGAAATAAGCTAGAAGCACCAAATGACATGCTTTTTGTTTCAACTTCTGGCTTCTAGATTATTTCGTAAATAATTGGAAGTTTATTGAGAGTAATAAAAGTGCTTCATGCCTTTTTCTTCCAAACACTACCCACTTCTACTACTGAAAACTTTTTACAACTTTTTAACTTCTACTTTAGCTTCTCCAGAACCAGTAAAGTATGCAACACACACTTAGAAGTGAGAAAATTGATGATCTTTCTTACCTTGTAACTTTCAGCTGCAACATAGACTGGCTTATTCATGCTTTTAGCAATCAATGCAATTTGGTATGTACCCATCATATTTATTATGCCTCCGCTTTCAACCACCCCATCTGCTCCAACAAACACCATGTCTGCTTCATCCATGCTATATGCAACAGCTGAGTCTATCAAAAGCTTAACAGGTACATCCAGCTTAGCAAGCTCATTGGATAACCTTAGTCCTGTCCTGTCGGGTCTCCCCTCTGCATTTCGAAAATGCCTAATGCTTCATATTATGCTACTAATGAGTCAAATCATTGAATACATATGATGAGTTGGTTACCTGACTATATAACCAAATCCTGATCGCTAGTAACATTATCATGACATGTGATATCCTTATCTATTTATGAACATAATTTTATGATTCTTGTTATTATGTATAAGATAGCATGGGAATTTTAGTATATGTATGAGAATTTTGGGAAACCAGGAACAGGGATCGATCTCTTGTGCAGAAGGTTAAAGTTGATTATACTGTGATATAATCAAAGAAAAAGTGATTTGACCTGTGCAGAGAACTCGGAATTGTTTTTTATTCAGAGCTGCAGTTCTCAAAACCTCCAGCACAACTCGAGAGAAGCCATGCACCAAAATGGTACAACCATCCAAAATAAAATCTTGGCCAAGCATCGCGATTACTCTCCGAGCCTAAATGGGAAAAAATAGTTAAAAGTTTTCAGTTATTTTGACAAATACAAATAGGCATATGAAGAATGACACAAAAATTGACGTCCAAAACTATCGAGCCATCTGGTACCTTGTAAGATATCTCACCAAACTTCTCAGCACGTTCCATGAGTCGAGACTTTGCTGAATTGAAGTCTTCATATTCCAAAGCAGAAGTTCTTGTCACATAGCGCATGAACAGATCACATCCTGCTGTTAATGAGATGGAAGTAGTATCCCATGACTGCATCAAAGAATCTTAGGTATTCAACAATTAGTTCATTTAATTATTTATGTTCTTCAGTGAAGTGATCGAATGATGTCGCTCAATATATCATCTGATTTATGGGTTCGGAGAAGAGAATCATTACAAAGCATAGTAAAACATAGGAGAAAAATATGTCTAGTGATAGGTAGTGTCCCATGACTTCATCAGAAAAAATAGGTATTCACAAATTAGCTAATTTAATTATTCACATTTTAGAGTGAAGTGGTTGATTGATACCATTAAATCTACCATCTGCCTTGTGGATTTTGAGGAAACAATCATTACATATCAGAAGCACTTATCAGAAGCTATCTCGCGCCAAGTTCCAATGAACATTAAGTTTACAAAATTGAATAAATCGCATTGAAAATAAATTAACCCCCATGAAAATGAAATATATACACTATACACCAGCTCAGTCAGAAATTTACATAACTAATATCAAGGAACTGAAGCTCTAGATTTCAAATTAGAAAAACTTGGGTTGAATTTAGTTAGCTTTTTCACCAAGTCAAATTTAAGGAGCTCAATTCCACAAATGAAGAATACATGCCAAAAAAACAGCTGAAAGAAATTAAGAGAAGAACAGCGACGTACTTTGAGTGAATCTGCGGCTCTTTTAAGCTCAATTTCGAGCTCCATCATTGTCGTAGCCTGACTGGATCGAATAACCGAAGCTAAAGCCCTAATGGCAGCCACTGCCTCCGCCAGTTCGGGCTGTTTCCGCCAATTATTAAACTCATCCACGACACTAAACCCCTTAGTATCCTCCTCACTTCCAGATAAATAATTCTCCGAGACTGCGTCTTCAGGTTCAGGGTTGCCAGCGGCGGCTAGCGACTGATCCAACCAATCGCTGGTGACGACGCCGTGGTGTGCCGCGCGTGTTTGATAGTAAAGGGAGATTTTAGGGTTGGGGATTTGGGACGCCATCGCGGTGGAGGAAGTCGAACGGTGTGCTTCTGGTGTTTGTCCAGGATGAAAGAAGTCTATAGCACATTTATTTGTATTTCATTACAAATTGGAATAAGAATTTGTGCGATTGATTATGCGGAAGGCTCCAACCAAAGGCTTGTTCTTTTTTTTTCTTTTTTTGGGAAAAATACCAAAAAACCCCTAAAATTAACTTTTATATCCAAAAGACCCATACAAATATTTTCTTATCTAAAAAACCCATTTTCAAAATTTTCAATTCCTAAAAACCCTGCCGTTAGTTTTACTACTAACGGTGGTTTAAATCATTTAATTTAAGACTAAACTACCCTTGGTTTTTTGGTTATAATATTTTACGAAAGGGCTTTTTGGATGTAAAATTATTTTTCTGGGAAAATTAGAGATAAAAATTAATTTTAAGGGTTTTTTGTACATAATTAGAATAATTTGTTTTGTGCGTCCCATGTGAAGAACAATAATAATTAGACATTAATAACTTAACTATAAAAAATCATGATTTATACTATATTAACAGTACAGTGAACATACATATACCATTGATTAAATTAAAAATTAATGTTTTTTTTTTGGTTATGAATTAAAAATCAATATTGACTCTTAAGAAAATTGCATTCGTATTTAAAATTCATCATATAGAAACCACTAGCAATAATTCAATAATAGTTTCAACATGAACTATTAAATAAATCAGTTGAAGTCATGTCACCTTTAAAATCTTGAAAAACAACTCTAAAAAATCACTAACAAGAATTTTAAATAGCAAATAATTTCTAACCACTTTTTCTAACAAAAATAAAACAAAATGACAGCAATTTTTCCATGATCAATTCTTGACAACTTGCAATTCCTTCCCTCATTATTCCTCCTGAAAAAACCAAAGAACAAGGCAAACATAATATTTCATAAAATATTGAAACAGTAATATATATATATATATATATATATATATATATATATATCGGTGTAAAAAAAATAGAATATATGAAAAAACTAAATATCTTATATTATTAAATAGTTTATCTTTTTAAATACTTCTTATATCGCTTTATTGCAAGTTGCTCGATTGTGACCCTCTTCGTGACATCTACTACAATGTAATGATTGTTTGACCTTAGGTTGAGATTCAATTTTCTTTCTCTTAGGCCGCCCTGGGCGTGGACGAACTTTAGGTGGAAGCACTTGTGCCAATTGCGAGGATTCAGAAATGCATTCGTGATTAGATAACAAGTCTTCTTCCACACACTCATCAGTATCTGCAATTGGAATCTCTATCCGACTATCATCATTTGGCACTGGATATATTGTCTTAGAGTATGCCAACCTCCATAACTCTGTCTTAAAATATGGAGAAACGTATGGCATAATGTTTCTTCCTGTTTCCTCACAAACTTTCCTAACATGAACACACGGAATTTTTGATACATACCATGTCCGACAAGTACAAGTCAACTTTTCCAAATCCACAGAGTGAATCTTTCCATCATTGACTTCATATATGAAGCGATTTGGTGGGGATACACGACATGTAAGAGATTCCAAAAGACAAGATCGCATGGTTTCATCAACACATGGAGTTAGAGCTTTGGTCCATTGCATTGATTCTTCCCTTCTATTATGAAATAACTCCATCAGTTGTTCACGAATTTTATTAACCATTGCTATAACTGGAAGACCTCGTGCCTCGAGTATCCAACCATTAAAACTCTCCGCAATATTTGTTGTTAAGTGACCAAATCTACATCCTCGCGCATATATTTCTGCCCAACGATGAGATTCAGCCTCTTTCAACCAAATAAAAGCATCCAATGATATCCTCTTAATTTTATCCATATTTTTTTCAAACTCTTCTATCCTTATAGAGTTAGCTGAAGCATATACAAGATTTTTTATAATTTTTTGCGCATCTTTTCTAACTTTTCCTGATAGCGAGTTCATCAAGTTGGCAACAAGGTGATGCACACAAATGGCATGATAACAATTTGGAAAAACTTGTAAGACTGTGTCAAGCAGACCTCGATACCTATTAGATATAATAGTCAAACCTTCAACTTCGCCTAATACGATCTTCAAATTTGATAAGAACCAATTCCAATTTTCACCTGTTTCTCCGAGAACAACACTAAAAGCCAGTGGAAACATTTGATTGTTAGCATCAACAGCCACAGCTGAAAGTATTATCAGTTTGTAATGCTCCTTTCCAAATGTTCCATCAATCAATAGAAGTGGTCGACATCCTTTCTTGAATCCAACAATTTGCGCATAAAAGAAACAAACAAATTCTTAAATCTACCATCTGTAGTGGTTTCCCATACTGCATGACTTGTAGGATTTGTTTCAACTATCTTTTTGCACAACAAAGGAATTTTATTGAAAGACTCTTCTAATGATCCATGGATAGCTTTGTTTGCAATTTCTTTCCCACGATATGCTTGTTGGTACCTCAAAGTAACTCCATAATCACGTCGTATATCATTGATAATTTCTCGAGGGCGATATTGTGGCGTATCTTTTAGCTTATCTTCAACAAGAGATGCAACCAACTTCTTGCTCGCTTGAGAATGCGTCTTTTGATGAATTCCAGGATCACAAGAATGAACATTATTAAATAACTTTATGCAAAAGACATCAGTTGATCCTACTTGGGAAGCATGGATTCTCCATCTGCATCCAACATCTCTACACTTTGCTGTAACTCGAGAGGGTTCGTTTTTCACAAATGTATATGCAAAGTAATGGGCAATAGCATATTTACGTAGAGATTCACGAAACTCTTCAACACCTTCAAACATTTGGTCGGTTCCTGTAATGACATCTCGCCAAAGTGAAAGCATCTTCGGTTCCAAATTATTTTCACCCATTGATTGCACTTACAAATTTGGAAGTCTGCAAATATTAAGTATAGATTATTAATTATACTTAGAATAATAATTTTATTATTGAATAGCTAGGACTTTATTTATTGATTTAATCGAAACCGAGCGAATGTCGGGGAGTTTTTATTGAGAACTACACCTTAATATATAACAAAATCATCAAAGAAATGTGAAGCCATAAACATGAATAAGTTGAACCATGACCATGGCTAGATTCCAAAGAATACAAGAAAGGCACCAATATGCAAAGCAATAAACATCAAGCCTACTGAAGTCCCAAATACAATTTCTACCTCCAACCAAATAGCATCTAAAGATCAACAAGATAGATATACAAGTGAATAAACAGCAGGCTAATAGTTTATTTCTTTTATTTCTTTTATTTATTTTATTCCTTGTGTTGTACATGACAGCTACATTTAAAGAACTTACATCATTAGTTTTATAAAAAAATCATCACTATATCTTATCTCAATTGATTTAAATGGAACGAAACACCTCATATTTCCAAATTGCCAGACTGAATACTCCTATCACGTAGATTTGTCACAAGTTCCCATCTTTCAGATCAAATTAACTAGCAATATATTTTGTTTTCATTCTTTTTTATTATTTCTTGTTTGTTTAGAAGAATACCCAACAATAAACTATTTGTCAAACTACGTATATACAAGCATTATTTTAATATCGTTTTTTGCCAATGATGAATAAGATAAGAGATGAATAAGAGTAATCACAAAAAATTTTCTTGAAAAAATAAAAATAATTGACAACAATATGAGATTGTTAGTGGTTTTCAGCTTATTTGCCCTTCTACGAAGCTACATTTACAAATAATAAGCACTCTTCAAATTGACAATTTAACACACTAAGTATTTGTATTTCCAGCATTACATAATAAGTTTCAGTCCACAAAGTTCTCATATCTGCAACAAATTATTCTGTAACTTATAGGTGAGTTAACGATTAACCTGCTTTTAAATTGACCTTATTCAGAGGACAATAAAACTAATATCACTCAAAACTCATATGCCTTCAGAGGGCACTAGACCACAAACTTAACTTTTGCGGACAAATATAAAAGAATTCTCTACTTGGAATTCACCCTATTTGGATCATATGGCACTTTTACAGAAAGAATACAACTCATATTAAAAACACATACAATACTCCACAAAATAACCTAAACTCTTTAATGATAAGAGGAAGAAGAAATAACTTACTGGGTGCGTGCGTGAGTTGTTCCTGATTCTCAAAGTAAGTCAATATTTTCTTTTTCTTCAACGTCGAGGACTTGTAATTTTGAGTTTCTTCTTCTTTGTTGTCTTCTCTTCTGCAAGAAATTTTTGCATCGTTTCTCAGTTGTGGACGTGTTTTAGGGTATCGTAGGTCTGCAAGAAGTTTAGGTATTATGGGATTTAATTTAATAGTGATTATCTCTCATGATAAAAAATAAATAATATAGTTAATTTAAATTAAGGGCTAATTTGGGAAAAAGAGAAAAAAGAATTAACGTCGTTAGGAGTAAAACTAACCGTAGGGTTTTTAGGAATTGAAAATTTTGAAAATGGGTTTTTTAGATAAGAAAATATTTGTATGGATTTTTTGGATATAAAAGTTAATTTTAGGGGTTTTTTGGTATTTTTCTCTTTTTTTTTTTTTTTTTGTGAGATTCCATTTCCGGTGGGTTTGATACTTGCTTTCTTCATTAAATTCTCCTTTCTTGCATAATATTAATTTGTACCCCAAATTTTGTTAAATTTATCCAAAATAATCCATTGTTTAGCGGGGCTTCAATATAAAATTGTAATTTTGTTGTTATACCGGCCAATACTTGAATAAGAACTCGTTTACTAGGCCCAAATAAGCCATGTAACAGGCTTAATTAGTGGGTCTGTCATGTTTACTTCTACCTGCCCGCGATCCAGATTAGTTCACCTGATTCGGTATTAGTATGCTAATTCGCCCACTAAATAGGTGCCACTTTTTACTTTATCTACCATTACTGTTCATTAACAGTAATATTATTTCCCCCAAAATTCATTCGATATTTACCAGAATGCCATCATAATTGACTTTATTATTTTGGATTGAAATTTTATTTCCTCCGATATTTACTAGAATGCCATCATTCAATATTTGAATTTTGAAATAAGAAAGAAAAGTAAACAAGAGTGAGTTTATTGCTTAATTTATATAGTGTTTAGTGAGCATAAGTAAACACCACAAATCATCAAAATCCCTACTAATTAATAATGTGTCATAATATTTTTCTGCCCATATTACCAATAGTTCTAAGAAGTTAAACAATTGGAATATATAAGCCAAAACTTGTATGATAACTAGCTGCTAATTAATCCTTATATATGGAATGAATATTAAAGTGCATTAATTATATTTCCAGCCTGTATTGTATATATGCAACAACATTAATTCTTGTTACTCCTGGAGCTCGATCGATCAGCCTTTGATCTTTTCTGACTCTTGTCTTGTTCACTTGAATTACTTGACATCTTCTTCTTAATTCGATCATCTCGATCTTGTAATTGCTCATCATGCACATTCCTAGCTAGCTATTCACAATATGTGGTGGATGAGCCCAAAAACAACGACCAACCCCATAATGAGAGAATGATCAATATGTGGCTCCACCACCATTGTCAACACATCTTCTCCTAGAACAACTCCACCACTAGTTACCTTTCTTTTAACCTTAAAAATAACGTTAAATCAACACACGCAGTTAGCTAGGTAGCATATATATATATATATATATATATATATATATATATATGCATGCGTGATTGGGTAAAATTAAATCAAGACAGTCGTTAGCTAGCTAGACAATTAATTAATTAATTAATTACCTCTGCAGCAAGACCCCCAAATGTGTCGACTATTCTGCAAGATGTCTTGGAAATTTGATTTTCCATTACATATTGATCACAAGCTGCTGCAGGTTGATTGTCGTTTAGTCTTACTACAACCTTGTAACATGAATGCCCGGTAAGAAATCCAATAATCATTCTGATTCCCAGGAGTTTTCTCACACGAAATCCTGGTTTCTCCAGCTTGTTCTTAGTAGCTTTTCTATCTGATCTGTAGCCCTCCCACAACCCAAACAAAGAGAATTTCTGTGCACAAGCACAACATGATCGATATATATATATATATGCTAAAATCGTCAAGTCTACTAGCTAGTAAGATTTTCAATTTTCACCAAAATACATGTAAACGTACTTGTGATTCTATATATGAAATTAATTGTCTTGTTAATTAATTACCTTTTTAACTATAGTGAACAAGACTTTGCCTGTGGAATCCATGACATGGACTTGTTTGCTGCTTTTGTGACAATAATTATCGACCCGATACACAATACGACCATCAGAATCGAAGACAGCGCAACCATTGGTGTTGAGGATGAGAGACTTCATCCAGAGAGTAAAAACAGCTTGTTGTTTAGATGAAGTACTGGAAGCAGCAACTACCCGAGGATGAACCTTAGCCATGTGGCCGGAACAATAATTAGAATGATATTATGTGGTGGCGGAGGAAACCTAGCTAGCTAAAAGGGTTTTGAGCTAGCTAGGATCAGCGTCGATCTGCCGCACGTCTGGTATATATGATGCACACAATTACAAACATACGTACATGTGTGTGTGAGATCAATTGAGAAACATAAAATTAGAATGAAAATTATTAGCTAGCTAGCTAGGGTGATCATTAATTTCAAGTGGATAAAGAGTACGTCCTGCATATTTCATCCATTCATCCCTTTTGTCCTGTCTCTCTCACCTAAACATTGTTACTGTCGTCGTCTAATATGGCAGCTAGCTGCATGCACATTAATTAATTGTTGACATAGGAAACAACTAAGTGGGAATTAACTTACTTGGACAATATAACGTCTCTTAATTATCTTTTCTTCTTGGAAAGAAGTCATATAAATCCTAGATCTTGGAATTTAATATAATGATCATCTTAATTCCCTTAGTCGTTTAAAACTTGGTTTCCGATCATATATTACTATTTAGATCAGCTTTTGGAACTCCATTTTAATTAAAACCATTCTTAATTTTATATATATTCCTTTGCTTGTCAGCTTTGTCATGCATGTTTGGACAAGCTAGCATCATCCACTTAAGCATGCAGAGGATGTTAAAACTGACCCTTAATCGATGTTTGCCCCAATTGCGGCTATCTTTATGTACAGTTTAAAGGCCATTAATTTATCTACAAGCTTTTTTTCCAATTTTAGTTGACCATGAGTACTTTAAAATTCATCAACTTGTCTAATTGCATCTTGATTGGAGGATTAGACTGCATTTGAAGTTGGGATATGATCAGGAGAGGCGAAATTGCAAATAACTTCATATTGCATTATTCAAAATAAACACACAAATCCTTCAATCCAACCACAACTAAAGTTATTCCAAAAACGATGGCTTCTTCTTTTTCATTTTCCCGAAATAGTTTTTGCAATTTTAGTCGTAAAACATGTTAATTTGTTAATATTCTTGGGTACACTAGAAATGACCTCGTGCCTTGGCATGGGATAAATTTTTTATAAAATAAATATTCGCAAATATATTACTATTTTTCATATAACTCAATGTTGGATTTTGAAAAAAAAATTAATTCTTAAACTGAAGCTTTTAAAAGTGAATGAAAATGACCTAAAATATATTAATAGTAAAATTTAAATTATAGAAAATAACAAATGAAAATAATATGATTAATCTATTGAAAGCATATAAACATGTGGATAAAGGATGGCTATACAAACAAAAAATCACAAAAAAGTAATATAATCCGATTGAAAGTCTTTGATAAAATAAAAGAAAACTCAGATTAAGAAAACAATATACATACAAAAATATGGTAGAAAATGATACATGAAATAATAAAAATAAAAAGAAAAAATTTACAAATATATAATAATCAAAACAAAATAATTCTCAATATATATATATATATATATATATATATATATATATATATATATATATATATATATATATATATATAGCACTTTAAACTGAAGAGACCATACATTAAATTTGAGTTGACGGATCAACCATAGAAATCAAGAAGCTAAATTCAAGAGAGTAGAAGAACATAATTGGTCTAGTAAAATTTTTGAATAGTATGTATATATGGAACTGCTTACCTAATATTTATATTTGAGTTGTAATCGATTTAATTGAGAAAATCATGGAACTAAATTTATTTTAAATACTATTTATAATCAATAATTTATTTTTCGGATGATGATGGATCATTATTATAGATTCCTTCCAGTTTCAAAATAGTTTTATGGATTCTTTTAGATAAATATGGATACAAATATATTAATTAATTTAAATTTTGTATATATCCATATAATAAACTAATTATGTAGGAAAAAAATATAAAAGATTTTCGGATTTTTATTTGAACAAAAGGCTTCACGGATTTCCAAAATAAATGATCAAATCTTCTTAAATATATGATCAAATCTTCTTTTTGTGGATATTTAGTTTTAAATTGCTAGCCCAAATCTTCACGTATATAAATGGCTAGCCCAAATAAAGATGCATGGCTTTCCAAATTGCAGCACTAATCTATACTTCTCTACTATTATAAAAAGAAAGCTTATTTTATGTCTAAAGTGGAAGTTATTTAACATAATTTTACAAAATTAACCCCTTTTATCCTATAAAATGAATTGACGAATATTATATTAAGGGTATAGTAGAAAATTTACTTGTAAGTAGGTAGTTTGGATACCAAATTTTAAATGCCCCCATATTACCCTTATATCTTTCCCACACATCCAATAAAACTAGGCTAAAATTGTAATTTTGCAATGCGAAGTTCAAAAGATATTCAATTGCTACTATGGCACCAATTAATAAATGGTTTGTTTTGCTACAGTACTAATTACTATACCAAAAAAACCACCAGGTACTAATAAAAGTTCCCGTTTTGCAATTTTCCCATTTCCCAAGTAATTAACGCCATGCTGTCCACGAACCCGTCAACCCACTACGAGTCCACTTCTTATTGGCTGCCACTACTACACCTGATTAAACTAATTTCCGAAAATAAAGAACCATCTATATATGATATTATTATTAATTGAATAATTGCGGTAGGTCAAACATCAAAGGCCGGGTGAGCTTCGTCATCGTGTGAACATTCTATAAACAATCATTTTCCATTATTGCACTAGCTAGCTAGCTGGTTTTTTAAGAATTAATTCAACAATTAAGTATGGAGCTAATCCATCTGATGCTGATGAACGGCGATGGGTGGCTCTGATAGGGGATTCTATTTCTGCCATAATCTGCCTGGGTTAGTCAGAGCTTGCTGCATCCCATGGCAGTCAGCGGCCGCCCGTGAGTCGATGGATTTTTGGGTGGCCGATGAGAGCTGCCAAGAGTGCTGCGATTGTCGTTCGCCCTTCACCTTTTTGAATCGGCGACACCATTGCCGACACTGCGGCCGGATATTCTGCGGAAACTGCGGTTCCAATTGGGTTCCTGCGCCGTCTAGTGGGTGGAATGTTTTGGAAAAGGTGGATAAGATTAGAGTTTGTAATCATTGTTTCAAGGAAAGGGAACTGATATTAAGTAGACGCCCTGACGCCGCGGCCGTGGAACGTCGGCATAGATCGATGCGGGACACGATTTTAGATTGGTTCTGCCCAAACAGGTATGATCGATCGACTACTGATCAAATTAGTTACCTATTTAATTAATTAATTCTATCTTGTTAAATATTAATTTAGATATTGGAATTTGTTTTTGATGGTTTTAGAGAAGAATTCGTTGCAACTTCTTATTTATACGGTGTTTCTATGGCAAATGAGCCGAAGAGAAGGAGAAAAGATGATGATGAAGATGATGATATGGATATTAACGTTGAACCTCTTGACTTTCAACTTCTGTGGCTCCCTCCTGATGAAGCAAATCTTGATGATCAAGCCGATCAACACGAATCACTTGCTCATATTTGGCCTTCTACTGCTACTGCGTGCGACTGCGACTCCACAAATTAATTAAGGGCCGAAAATTAGAAAACAAGTGATCATATATATTTATAATTTGTATTTTGAGTTTGATTCCATGTTTAGTATTTGTATTTTGCATTATTAGAAATCAATATACATTTAATTTGCATTTGTGTTTTTATTATATATGGAGATTCGAATTTCTTTTTTATTTTGTATAAGTGCATGTATTTTGCGTATAGAAGTCAATTGCAAAAGATAACTATGGTCACAAATTGACAATGCTATCAGCATTGCAATCTTATCTCCTTTCCCCCTTCCAAATTAACAGTCCTATCTACATTTATGTAGGTAGTCATCAAATATTTGCACGATGATGAGGCCGGTTGTTGGAATTTTTTTCAAAATAAAATATTGCTAGAATTTTTTTCAATAACTTATAAATTTTGTTCTTAATTAATTTTCCGAATATATGCTTAATAGATTTTCTAATATTTTAAATAAATGTTGGTTTCAGATTAAACTAGTTTGATAGATAAACTTTCAGAATATAAAATTTAGGTCATGCTTGGGATGTTATGATCATTATTCGTCCTTTTTTCATTGGTTCAGACTTCCAGAGTAATATTAATTTAGCCCAAATTTACCGGCCCACCAGACTTTATTATCTTATCATTATTTTGACTTTTCGTTTGCGTTGTATTTTGAAATTGGTTGGTCAAAGCGTGTGATTAAATACGTAATCCTAAGTAATTAATAAGCTTGTAACAATGAATAAATAAATAACTACTAAACACAGTACTCACCAGGTTCACTTAATTCTTCGGCAATGCAAGCTTCCTATAAAATATATATAAATTCGCCAAGTATGCAGCTCCCGCTCGCGGTAAATGTTGGCCATGGATGTTTCGGATAACAACGCATTTTGCAACTTGGTTGGGTTAGTCAAAGCTTGCATCCCATGGCGGTCGGAGGCGGCGCTTGAATCAAGGGCTTTTTGGATTCCCGACAGGAGCTGCCGAGAATGCTATGAGTGTTGGTCGGAGTTCAGTTTCTTGAACCGCCGCCACCATTGTCGCCACTGCGGCCAGATTTTCTGCGCTGAGTGTACTTCGAATCGCCTTCCAGCGACATCCGCTGCGGCGAATAAGGTTAGGGTGTGTAACTACTGTTTCAGGCAATGGCAGCAGATATTAAATCCACATGAGTCTTCTGGTGGAGAAAATATTGATCATAGCGCGCGAGAAATAGAACGTAACAGGTTCCTTTTTACTGCTTGATTAACTAGTAGACTAATTGTGATATCTTAATCCATGCTTATAAAGTAATTACCGGGTTGTTAGCCAGTACTGCTTTTTGGGATTTTGTCACCAATTAATTAAACTTGTATGTGAAATGAGGTACCGTTCAATCGATAATTTAAGAGGAATTTGAACTTGATATTTAGGCCTGTTGTAGAACCTGAATTTGTAAAACTATTACTTGTAATATTGGTTTAGTATAGTTTGGCCCAATTGGCCCAGTTAGCTAGGCCCACTATAGTAGATAAGTGATGCACGACTCTTCAAGTTGTGTTTTATTTCATTTTGTATAGCAAGGCTTTGCCTTGGGATATCCGGTGTATTATTCATTATTGCGCAATATTACAAAATGATATTCTTCTTCTACCTTCGTTCAATTCTCTCTAGGATTCAGACCTGCTCTTGAATCCTTTCAGAATTGTCTGTCATGACTCATGTGCTTGTGTCGTCTTCAGTCTGTGTTGCATACAATTTTTTACATTAACGATCTGACAGTGCTAATATTTTTGGATTTGGAGTCTAAAATGACTAAATTCACTTGTTTCCTTTGTGGAAGGTTATTTTATTTAGATGTTCTTTTTTTTTTTTAATGTTTGAACATGATACTAGCTATGAAGAAGGTGAAGATACTGAATCTGTGAATTTTGAAAACGTTGGACTTCTCTGGCTCCCTCCTGAACCAGAATATGAAGAAGGTGAAAAAGATGATGACAGAAGCAGCTCCGAGAATGCAGATTATAGAAGCAAGGACAAATTAATTAATGAGGAGCATAACAGATCAGTCATCAAGAATGTGCTTGATGGTCACTTAAGGGCTTCAATAGCTCAGCTTCTGCAAGTAGACAATCTTCATGCAGGGGAACAAAATGACAAAGAGAGTTGGTTAGAAATTACCTCAGCATTATCATGGAAAGCTGCCACATTATTGAAGCTGGATATGGTTGGACCAATGGACCCAAGAGCTTATGTTAAAGTGAAATGTTTAGCCTCTGGAGTTCCAAGTGAGAGGTAATATATCATTTGTAGCTACATCTGCTCTGCTTTATTAAATCTATCTTGTAGATCTTGAAATGTTCTCAGTGATATATAGGATTGTTTAGTTACTCAATTTTATTTCAAATTCATCTTCTCTTTTTCCTGGAACAGTATGGTGATCAAAGGAGTTGTTTGCAATAAAAATGTGGTTCATAAACGGATGGCATCTACAATTGAGAAACCTCGCCTGCTGATCTTTGTAGGAGATCTTGGATACCAGCGGTATTCTAATAATCTTTCAAGCTTCGATAATTTGCTGTGTGAGAAGCAGGTTGGCTTTATGTACAATCTTCTTTCATTATTGGTTAAGCAGTTTAATTAATTTGGCTTGATGGTAATATATTAATTCTTACTACGAATCACACCACTACCGGTGTTTGAGCTAATTACAATTTAGGCCCTCTGTTTTTTAGAATTTACAAACAAATCCCTGATATTTCACTTTATTACAAAAACTCCCTAACACTATACAACATGAAGCCAAAAATAGCAAATAATCACCGTAACTATTCAACTTGAAACCAAAAAATGCAAATAATCAACCTGTCTCACGGAGTCTTTTTGTTATAAAGTGAAATGTCAGGGAATTTTTTGTAATTTCTGATTAAAAGAGAAGCTAAAATGTAATTGGAGAAACCTCAGGGATAGGAGATATAATTCACCCAATTTTCTTATATGCAGTATTTTATGAAACTATGAGGCTTGAGTTGTGCATGTACTCATTTGCTACTCTTCCCAGGAAATGGATCGACTTAAGAAAGCTCTGACAGAGATAGATGCACAGCGTTCTGATATTCTTCTGGTAGAAAAATCTGTTTCACGAGATGCACAGGATTACCTTCTCGAAAGAGATATATCGTTTGTTGTAAATGTAAAAAGGCCACTTTTGGAGCATATAGCTTGGTGCACCGGTACCCCAATAGTTTCTTCAATTGATGATCTGTCATCAAATTCATTTGGACATTGTGACATTTTCCATGTTGACAAGTTTATAGAAGAGCACGGGATCACTGCTGGTCAGTCAAAGACATTGATGTATTTCGAAGGTTGTCCAAACCCACAGTGTTGCACGGTGAGTATGTTCGTATTGGTATTAGATTTTAGGAGTTCAATCTTGAAAGATCTTTATCGTCTATAGATAAACTTCCATACATCATGCTCTTATAATTGAGATTACACAAAATTTTGTTTTCATTTTTAATTAATACCAAATGTTGTTTTAGTTCCTTGGTTGAAGCTTAAACTTGGACAATCTATACATGTCATTGATTACCTTTTGTGCACATAAATAAAAGGCAGATTTATATCTACTACCCTGAAGGTTGGGTAAAACTACAAATTAGTCCCTCATGTTTTTAAATTACAAAAACACCCCTGAGTTTACATTATTCATGTAAAATCTCCATCAGATTTTCGATATGTTCACACCATAATAAGTGTTTTGTCTCCTGCAGTCTTTCGCTCTAATAGTTAATATGGTTTAAAACCTACTTGACATTGGTCAAAGGGTCCCTTGCCATGATTTTTCCAAATGAAACCTCAGGGGTTTCTCGTAATTTTTGGAAACGAGAGAGACTAATTTATGACTACACCAAATCACATTGGTAATATACATAAGTTGCTGTGAATGAAGTCCTTTGAGTTCAATGTAAATCACATATATCCAATTTATTGCTATTCCAGATATTACTTCGAGGTGCCAATGTGGATGAATTGAAGAAATTGAAGCATGTTATACAATATGGAGTTTTTACAGCGTACCATTTATCTCTAGAGACATCGTTTCTTGTTGATGAAGGAGCATGTCTATCACAACTTCCACTGAACTCCTCAACTACAGAAGAAAGAGGAAAACAAAGCATATTGGTCTCCCTATCATCACGATGTCTGTGGAAGGGAACTGTCTGCGTACGATCCAACTTGCTTAGGATCAAACACTATGGTAACTTTGACAAGCCATTGGGTCGTTTCTTACAAGATGATTTATATGATGAGAATGATAGATGCCGGTCATGTGAAATGCCGACAGAAGCTCATGTTCATTGCTATACTCATAAAAAAGGTACAGTTACAATCTCAGTTAAGCGACTGGTGGATATCGTTTACCTGGTGAGAGAGATGGACAGATTTGGGTGTGGCATCGGTGTCTTAAATGTTCTAGAAATGATGGGTTTCCTCCTGTAAGGAAAAGAGTTGTCATGTCTTTTGCTGCTTTGAGTATTTCTTTTGGAAAGTTTTTGGAACTAAGCTTTTCGAATGAGGATGATACTATAGTGGGAAGCTGTGGCCACTCTTTACATAGAGACTGTCTTCGGTTTTATGGATTTGGGAAAATGGTTGCTTGCTTTCGTTATGCATCAATTGATGTTCACTCAGGCTCAGCTCACTTGTGACTTTCAAACGATTTGTGAATTGTGAGTTCCTACAACTTCCTTGTATTTGGGTAGAATAAGAATTGTAGTTTATAGGTCTCGGTCTTTTGTATTATAAAGATACGACGTTAGAATAGAATTGGGAAGTTTACACCATGTAATAAAAATAAGTTGGAGAATATAATTACTTTTCTATTCTTGAGTTGAGTTACCCTTATAAGATTATCAAATACTATGTGTTATTGTTTAATAGAAATGCAATTTCATGACTTACAAGTCTGAAGTCACAAGTTTGGTTATTTGGTATCTTTAAGGTTGCCAGTTAGACGTACTTGGGCAGACCAATTTTTACTGAGTGGCCAATATTTTTCCATAAACTAAAAAAAAAATGAATATTAAGTTGTCATTGAAACTTAATAATTGAAAGTAAACCTTCATTATTTATTTATGTATTATAGATTAAAAAAATATTGAATATTTACATGTGCAGTGCCAGTGTGGTTCAGCTTCAGCCTAATAGGCAAGGCTGCAAGCATTATTGGGCGAAATTTGAGAAATAGCGCAGGCGGACCAATAAGGCAATAAGCTGTAGGCTTTAGCTCCAGCTCATACTCAACTGTCTGTGATGGCTCTTAGTCTTGGCTCATGCCTCCTCCGTTTCGTACCCCTTCTTTATTTCTTTTATTTTGGTAAACTCAAAATAATTATAGAAAACTAAAAAGCATTGAAAAGCAAGTGGATAAATATAATGTGGAATATTATTTCTAGAAAATATGATCGAGTGTGAATTAGAATTTCTAATAGTTATTTTTAATTTTTAATATATAATTTAAAAATAGGGATAATTAAGGCGTCACCTTTAAAATCCATAAGGCCGGGGCCCTAAATGATCCCTATCTAAAAAAAATTGATTGATTTTCACCAAAAAAAAAAATAAAAAAAATTGATTAGTCAAAGTACTAAAATATAGATTTTGAAAACTGACCTTAGACTAACTGAACTGATATATATTGTGGCACTGTATTATTGGACCCCATAAAATTGAAATAAATTTCATAATTTGATTGATTATTAGTAAATTGAATGTCAAGGTACAGCCCAGCACATAATTCAGACAAGCCCTTTTTCCCATTCATAGATTAATAATAATTATATATTTGTATGCATATGTAGATGCAGTCTGATGACACAAATTTATTTTTTATTTGATTAATGCTAAATTTAATATACTGCTTGATTGGTTTAATTATAGGATTTATTCTGGGAGAAGTAATCACCAAATTGGCAGGCTTGCTGTACAAGAATTCACCTGAAATTCCGCCTTCTGAGTGAAATTGGACGACAGTTGGATTCGATTCATTTTTTATCCAAGGATTGCGTTTTTCTCCTTATTTTGCTTCAAGAGTTGCATGCATAAAAGGTTTGATTTGGATTCCGTTATTTTTATCTCGATCTTTTTCGGGTGTAAATTCATTTCTTTTTTCTTTTTTCCCGTCAATTCTGGTCACTAGTCACTCTCGGGGATTGGAATTCAGGAGTAAAGATATATCAATTTTGATTTTTAGGGTTCTGCACGTGGAGATTTGAATTGTTGATCAAGGAAGTAGCTTCCAGATAAATTTGAATTCTGGGATTTTCACTGGAATTTGAATGGAGGAGAATCAAAACTTGATTCAGCTTTTCTTGTCACTGATATTGCGTGTTAATTGACAGGAATTATACATTTTTATCTTTTCTGAATATAGAGGGCTTACGATATTCAGTGAGAAAGTAATAACAATTACTGTTTCCACATTGTGTTTTTACTGTTGTCCTGTTCCCGTATTGGGGGAAGGGATTACAAATGTATCTTGTTCAAATTTGAAGGAGATGAGATTATCACAATGAAAGAGAAAGTGGGATTGTTGAGTCGATGGATGACTCAGACAGGACATTATCTGATCTGGTAGGGTTACTTAAATCTTGGGTACCTTGGCGTTCTGAGCCAGCACATGTATCAAGGGATTTTTGGATGCCCGATCAGAGCTGCACAGTATGCTACGAATGTGATTCACAATTCACTTTGTTCAACCGTAGGCACCATTGTCGTCTCTGTGGAAGAATTTTCTGTGGCAAGTGTACTTCGAATTGGGTAAAGCCTGCTCCATCAAGTCCAGAAGAAGAGTGGGATAAGATTAGGGTTTGTAACTACTGTTTCAAGCAATGGCAACAGGGTTTAAGTGCACCTGTTGTTGAAAATGAGGTCCAGGATGCCCACCTGGATCTCAGCAGTTCTTCTTCTCCATCAGCTAACAGTTTCATTAGCAGCACAAAGTCCAGTGGAACCTGTGACAGCAGTAACAATACATTTATATCACTTCCCCCCTCTGCTGGACTTACCCCTTATCAATCAGCAGTAATGGATCCAAGTATACATCATGACGTGGACATAGGAGAACGAAATCTGTCTCAAAACCAATTTGGATTTTGCCCAAACAGGTTCTTTCTGCATCTCCATTTTGACTCTTGAATGATAAGTAGCACAGTTAGTGATAGCTCTAGTTCTGTTTTCTTGAGTTGTATGAATATGTTGTACTCTTATTTAGGTTTCTAAAAATTTAGTCCCACCCACAAGCATAAAAGAAATAGAAAAGAAAATGTGTAAGCTACCAGTTGTCTGAGTAGTAAATATCATGTTTGTTAGCAAGTCCCTTGGGTTTTTGCCACTTAGCGCATGATACATGGTTCAGTTTTGAAAGAGGCTTTTGAATCTGAAAGTGTTCTATTGCTTGTGATAACTGAATTATGTATAAGAACCAGATACCAATGGGAAGTACGTTTGAATAATATTCTGTGTGTTTGTGTCTTTTTATGTTGCGTGTAATTTCTGCACTGATCCGACCACAGCTCAATACCTGAAAAATGAAAACCTATGTCACTTCAGCTGACAATTTGGACTTCAATTGATAATCTTGTGTACTTATTTCCATGGTTGTGTTATAACTATTGCATATAAATATTTTTCAACAGAAGTGATGACGAAGATGAAGAATATGGAGTTTCTCACTTGAGTTCCACAACAAGTTCCTTTTCACATGTTAATGGTTATTTCAGTCATGTTCCGTTTGATGACATTGATAATGATTACAAGTCTCATAAAGTCCATCCTGATGGAGAAGCTATTGATTCCAAAAGTACTAACACCTCTTCGCCACAAAATAGTTTTGATTCCCATACTCCCGGAGAAGTCGAGCAGCTTGTGCAAAAAGGTGCTGAACATGACATTAGTGATGAATGTGAAGCAGAAATAGAGGCACCTTCTTCTATATATGCAGCTGAAGATGTGGATGATGAACCTGTGGATTTTGAAAACAATGGACTTCTCTGGCTCCCTCCTGAACCTGAAGACGAAGAAGATGAAAAGGAAACACTGTTATTTGAGGATGATGATGATGAGGATGCTATTGGAGAATGGGGATCATTAAGAAATTCAAGCAGTTTTGGCAGTGGGGAGTTCAGAAACAGGGAAAAATCAAATGACGAGCACAAGAGAGTCATGAAGAATGTGGTTGATGGTCATTTTCGTGCTTTAGTAGCTCAGCTCCTACAAGTGGACAATATTCCTGCTGGGGAGGAAAATGACAAAGAGGGTTGGTTGGAAAT
Source organism: Verbena officinalis (assembly GCA_958496215.1). Taxonomy (NCBI): domain Eukaryota; kingdom Viridiplantae; phylum Streptophyta; class Magnoliopsida; order Lamiales; family Verbenaceae; genus Verbena; species Verbena officinalis. Next base: position 10,282,673 of record OY292385.1, read on the forward strand.
AATCACAGCTTTGTCATGGGAGGCTGCTACAATATTAAAGCCAGATATGAGCACAGGTGGGCAGATGGATCCAGGGGGTTATGTTAAAGTCAAATGTTTAGCTTCTGGACGTAAAAGTGAGAGGTAATCATTTTATTTCTGCTTCTATTACTACATTTATCTGGTACATTTTGATAAAATTTTCCACAGAAAGTGATGGCGACACAAATAGATATTTGAAGTTGATCATAGAGAATAGGTTGGATTGTGATAAGAGAGAGATAAAATAGTTAGGTAGTGTTTGCAAAGGGATAGAGGGTTTGAATAGAAGTTTGAAGAACCAAAGGGACATGCTTCTGGCATCAACTTCTAGGTTATTTTCGTAAATAAATGGAAGTGTCTGGGTGACTACTCCAATGCCTTGCAAGTTTAACTTTTACTTTAGCTTCTCCAGAAACAGTAGAGTTACGACCACAAAAAAAAAAAGCAGTAGAGTTTGCAAACACCCCTTAATGGGTTGAATTGGATATCTCATCGAGTTACCCATGACATGGCCATGACTAAAAACCCGGTTTTACGGAAAAAAAGTAAAAATAAATCGAGTTACCCATGACATAGTGTGGATTGGGTAATTATGCATGCTATCTCATCATTTATCCACTCTTCGCCTTATACTTTCCCTTTTCTATGTTTTAAAATAGGTAATTTCGACAACATGGCAGTCTCACTATAAAATTTAATTCTCATGTGTCCTTATAGAAAATTTCGTTTCTCTTTTGATGATACCTTTTTCCTGAAATAGTTTGGTGGTAAAAGGAGTTGTTTGCAAGAAAAATGTGGCTCATCGACGGATGACATCTAAAATCGAGAAGCCTCGTTTGATGATCCTCGGTGGGGCTCTTGAATACCAGCGGATTTCTAATGCTCTTTCGAGCTTTGATACTCTGCTGCAGCAGGTCGTGTTCATTGACATTTTCTATCATTTGTTGGTCCACTTATTTATATTTGGGCAAATTACATCTACTACACGTTAAATTAGGTAAAATGACAAATCAATCCCTCTAGTTTGAAAAATTACCATATAGTCCCTGATATTTTCAATAAATGTGTAAATCTTCCGAAAATACCACCACTAAGGGTTTCTCCTGGGGGTATTTTAGAAGTATTTTTGGAAGATTTACACATTTATTGAAACTTCAGGGACTCTGTGGTAATATTTCTCAAACTAAAGGGATCTATCTGTAAATACACAAAACTTTGAGGTTGGTCAGATGTAATTTGCCCTTATATTTGTTCATATTTGTTATTAATTCTTTATATATAATATATTCGATTAGATGAATCTATGTGTCTGCACTTACCTGTGGTTTTTTCCCAGGAAATGGATCATCTTAAGATGGCTGTTGCAAAGATAGATTCACATCATCCTGATATTCTTTTGGTGGAGAAATCTGTTTCGCGGTATGCACAGGAGTACCTTCTGGCAAAAGATATATCACTTGTTCTCAATATAAAAAGGCCACTGTTGGAGCGCATAGCCCGCTGCACTGGTGCCCAAATAGTGCCTTCAATTGATCATCTCTCATCACAGAAGTTAGGATATTGTGATATGTTCCATGTTGAGAAGTTTTCAGAAGAGCATGGCACTGCTGGTCAGCCTGGAAAGAAGCTGCTTAAGACATTGATGTATTTTGAAGGTTGTCCAAAGCCTCTAGGCTGCACGGTGAGCCTATTAGAACAATCTATGATTTGGAATAACATAATTGATGTTGACATTAGATTTAGGTGTTCAAAGAATTTTTTGGTCTTACCAGTTTTCTTTTCAAACATCATAAGGGATTACAGGGGATGCCATCTTAGGTAGTGTTTGCAAACTCTAAAAAAAAAAGCATTTTTGTGTTAAATTCTTTTTTAGCTCTTTGGGAGTGTTTGGAAAACCAGCTTCTGCTTATTTTAATCAGAAATAGGCACCTAAGGGCATGATTTTGGGTTCAGCTTCTAGCTTCTACGTTATTTTCTTAAATATATGGAAGTTTATCGAGAGTAGTAAAAAAGTGCTTCTGAACTTCTTTTTTCAAACACTCAACTGCTTTTTCTTTTTTAAATTTCTCACCTTTTTCTCCAAACATTCCCCACTTTTACTATTCCAACTTTTACAACTTCAACTTCTACTTTAGCTTCTCCAAGTTTTTTGAACTGTAAAATCCTAGTCTCTGGTGTTTTCGTATTGTTTTTGTATTCTGTTTACTTTGGTAAGAGAATCTAAAACAGATATTTAATTTCTATCAGAATCTCATATATCCGATTAATTGTTTTAGATATTACTTCGAGGTGCGAATGGGGATGAATTGAAGAAAGTGAAGCATGTTGTACAATATGGAGTTTTTGCAGCTTATCACCTAGCTCTGGAGACATCTTTTCTTGCTGATGAAGGTGCCTCACTGCCAGAACTTCCATTGGACTCTCTAATCACAGTTACATTGCCAGATAAGTCCTCAAAATTTGAAAGGTCCATCTCAACTATACCTGGTCTTACTGTCCCAAACAATGAAAAAACTCCTGGCCCTCAATCTATTGATGAACCACAGAGAGCAAATACACTGCACACTACAGATCTGATCAAGGAGGCAATTGCCTCCATTCAGGATGACGTTTATGCAGTGACATCTAACCTTTCTGCTCCCACAAGCTCTGTGGAAGGTTTTAGATATTCCTCTTTGGGAGAGCTTTCTCCTTGTCCCGAATCAGAAGAAGGAAGCAATGTAGATTCGGAGGCAAAAACTATTCAAGTAGGAGATCCTGACATCAGTAATGAAATGATTTATTCTGTTGAAGAAAGCCCTTCAGATTCTACTGTCAAAAACATTCAAAATGATAGTTATGAGATAGATTCCAACAGAAATGATACGACTCCACTGTCTTTGCAACTTGATGGTCTTGAGAAACAACCTGCTGCTGAAAAAGAAGACTTTCCACCTTCGCCTTCAGATCATCAAAGCATCTTAGTTTCCTTGTCATCGCGATGTGTGTGGAAGGGAACTGTCTGTGAACGGTCCCACCTGTTTCGCTTCAAATACTATGGTAACTTTGACAAGCCATTGGGTCGTTTTCTACGAGATCATTTGTTTGATCAGGTACCTCTCTCTCCTCTCTCTAAAAAGAGAATATTTAAGAGACTTTTTAGACTGAGAGTGTCTTAACTTTTCTCCGACAGAATTATAAATGCCGTTCATGTGGCATGCCCACAGAAGCTCATATACAGTGCTATACTCATCGACAAGGCTCCCTGACAATTTCAGTGAAGAGACTGCCAGAAATTCTTTTGCCTGGTGAGAAGGATGGAAAGATTTGGATGTGGCATCGTTGTTTAAAGTGCCCACGAGTTAACGGTTTTCCTCCGGCAACGCAAAGGGTTATTATGTCTGATGCTGCATGGGGATTGTCTTTTGGAAAGTTTTTGGAGCTAAGCTTTTCAAATCATGCTGCTGCTAGCAGAGTCGCAAGCTGTGGGCATTCTTTACATAGAGATTGTCTTCGGTTTTATGGGTATGATCTATCGATTGGTTTCTTTTGAACAATTATGGTCAATTTGAGGGCATGAGTATATTCTTAATGATGTTTGCTTCACATGCAGATTTGGGGAAATGGTTGCTTGCTTTCGTTATGCATCAATTGATGTCCACTCAGTCTACCTGCCTCCTCCACAACTTGATTTCAGCTATGAAAATCAGGAGTTTATCGAGAGAGAAATGAATGAGGTGAAATGAGTTCCGTTTCAGCTCAGAAATCATTTCATTTTGGATTTTTGTGGATGTTAAAATTAAATATCCCGGAATCCTTAATCTTTCAATCTTATCTAACAGGTAGCAGGTCGGGCTGAGTTTATGTTCTCTGAAGTGCTTAATGCTCTTCGCCTTCTGGTAGAAAGAAAAGCTGAATCAGGACACCATTTAGCAGATTTAGAAAAGATGTTGCAGAATGAGAAGTCAGAATTTGAGGTTGGTATCAGTTTCAAATATTCAATTCTTTCTTTTTGTACTGAAGTTATATATTTAATAATATAACTTACAGTATGTTTGGTTCAAGGATTTTGCTTAGAAAAGGAAAACAAAAGAAATTCAAAATTCTATTTCTTGGTTGCTAACGTGATTTGTTATTTGGCAGGAATCCCTCCATAAAATTTTGAATAAGGAAGCCAAAGAAGGCCAGCCTGCCATGGATATTCTTGAGCTTAATCGTCTCAGAAGACAGCTCGTGTTCCAATCTTATATGTGGGACCACCGCCTGATATATGCAAATAGTTTGGATGATAAGAGCCAATCTAATGACATAGATGTCACCTCTTCAGAATCAATTCAGGAACCCCTTGCTGTTACAGAGAAGCTCGTTGACACAAATGTCCCTATCAAGACATTGGATAATTCTAATTCTAGTTCTGGAGATGCAAAGACTGATCAAGGAACTGATGCAGATATTAACTCTGATTCTGGAAATCAAAACTCAGCCATTGATGAATCTGATTCTCTGGAATGTGCACAAAATACTGTTTCTAAGGTCCCATCTGATGATGAAGCTCGTATTTCCATATCAGAAACCCTTGATGCAGCATGGACAGGTAAAAACTACCCATCCTCCAAGAACAATGTTAATTTATCCGAATCAGCTGAAGCTGAAAGGTTTTATGTGGAAGATCACATGGAGGAATTGAAAGTGTCTAAATCAGCATCATCTAAAAGTTATGACAATACAGAAGACACTGTGAGCTGGTTGGGCATGTCATTTGTGAGCTTCTACAGATCATTAAACAAAAATTTCTTAGGAAGTGCTCAAAAACTGGATACACTTGCTGATTACGACCCCGTATACATTTCACTGTTCAGAGATTCTGAACTCCAAGGTGGGGCCCGTTTGCTCCTTCCAGTTGGAGTCAACGACACTGTTATTCCAGTTTACGATGATGAGCCAACAAGTGTCGTGTCTTATGCACTCGTTTTACCTGATTATCTTGTCCAAATCTCAGATGAGCCAGAGAGACAGAAGGACAACAATGCTGTTGAGTCTATTTTTTCTCAGTCTCTCGATGCTGCGCATTTCCAGTCATTTCACTCTCTTGACGAAATGATGTTGGAATCTTTTAAAAGTATTGGATCTGGAGATGAAATGACTTTACCCTCAGCAACTTCCTGTAATTCCTTGCCTTTGGATCCGCTTTCTTATACGAAGGCCTCGCATGCCAGAGTGTCGTTCGAGAATGATGGGCCTCTTGGGAAAGTGAAATACACTGTTACTTGTTATTATGCAAAGCGTTTTGAGGCATTGAGGAGGATATGTTGTCCATCTGAGGTTGACTTTGTTAGATCACTTAGCAGGTGTAGGAAATGGGGAGCTCAAGGTGGGAAGAGCAATGTCTTTTTTGCTAAAACTTATGATGAAAGATTTATCATTAAGCAAGTGACTAAGACTGAGCTGGAATCGTTCATCAAGTTTGCTCCTGGGTATTTTAAATATCTGTCGGAATCAATTGATTCAGGGGGTCCAACATGTCTGGCAAAGATTCTAGGAATCTATCAGGTATTTTATGGCAGACTGAATCTTTAGTTAAACTAGTCTGTTTTGCTGTCATTTGTGCAAAATAAGCAATTTCTTTTAGATGCTCTTCACTTGCTTCTGAACCTACACATGCTTTCTCGCAAAATCCATTATACACTGATACACATTATGAGGGCTTTAGCAAACTCTACTACTTTTAGAGAAGCTAAAGTTGTAAAAAAGTGGACCAGTAAAAGCAGGGATGGTGTGTTTGGGAAAAAAAGTAAAAAGCACAAACAAAAAGTAGTTGAGTGTTTGGAAGAAAAGCTAAGTAGCACTTTTACGACCTCATTGATTTACTTACGAAAGTAACCTAGAAGCTTGAACTGCAGCTAAAAGCTGGTCCTTAGGTGCTTCAAGCTTCAAGCTTGTTTCTGCTTAAACCAGGCAGAAGTTGGGAGTGGTAGAAAAACCAAAGTGCTGAAAATAAGCCAAAAGCAGAAAAGTACCTTTCTTAAAGAGTTTGCAATCAATACCTTTCCCTATTAAACTTGTATAATGGACAAATATATTCTACTCTTAAACAGTATCGCCTGGGACAGAGCCATGATTTTGGGGTGGGGTTGGGAGGATGAGGGATTAATATTTTCAATATATGGAAAGGTGAACTTGTTACCTATGGGGGTCAAAATATTTAATGTTGAGAAACAAATATATGTGTGTGAAAAATCCATTCCCCTCATTTTATTGGTAAACTTTGTTTGGCTGCTAAATGATAATGGATTTCTGATATTCTCCTGAGGTATAGAAGTTCAGTGAAGACATTTTCAGTATGTTTATTCAAATTCTAAGAACAACATCACGGATGATACTTTGTGTTACTTTTTTTTCTTATATAGGTTACATCGAAACATCTTAAAGGAGGAAAGGAATCAAAAATGGATATGCTGGTAATGGAGAATCTTCTTTATGGAAGAACCATCACACGGCTTTATGATCTTAAAGGATCCACCAGGTCACGGTATAATCCAGATTCTTCCGGAAGCAACAAAGTTTTGTTGGATCAGAACTTGATTGAAGCAATGCCTACCTCTCCAATTTTTGTTGGAAGTAAAGCTAAGAGAGCTCTAGAAAGAGCTGTTTGGAATGATACCTCTTTTCTCGCTGTAAGTTTCTCTAATGTCCTCTCTTTTTTCGGTAATCTACTCTCTTATAAATATGTATGATTATAGAATCACCCTATTTGGTTTGATTGTTACACATAGTTAAATGACGTTATGATTCCTTTGTGTGTATACGTATCATATTGTTGAATAATGAAGTTTGAAGATCAACAGGGGGTATTTTGTAATTTAAAACACCAAGGGGAAGTTTGTGTAATTACACATATCTCATTCAAAATTGCATTTATTCATTAAATTTATGCAAATCTTTTTATTGCAGTCGGTAGATGTGATGGATTATTCCCTGCTGGTTGGTGTTGATGAAGAAAAACACGAGCTTGTAGTTGGGATCATCGATTTCATGAGACAATATACATGGGATAAGCATCTTGAGACTTGGGTTAAGGCATCGGGAATTCTTGGAGGCCCCAAAAATGCTCCACCAACTATAATTTCTCCAAAACAATACAAGAGGAGATTTAGGAAAGCCATGACTACCTATTTCTTGATTGTTCCAGATCAATGGTTGCCACCAGCAATTATTCCCAGCAGCAGGTCGCAGAGTGATATATGTGAAGAGAGCAACACACAAAGTTCAACTCCTGCTGAGTAAATTAAAAAACTCATGATTATATAGTTCTTTTTTTTTTTTTTTTTCTTCTTTCTGTTTCTTCATGTTCTTTTGGAAGTTGGTTTCTGTGTAGGATTAGAATTCATGATTATTTGTTATTAAAAAAAAGGAAGAAAAGGAAAAACTATAAGGTAGTTCACGCCATGAAAAACTATCCAGGTCTACTTATTGGATGACCTCCCCTATAAGATTATTGTCTGTTGTACACATTTTTTCTTTCTTTTCTTTCTTTTCTTTCTTTTTTTTAATTATATACTTTTCTCTCTTATGCTTCGGTACTGGGAACTCAAGTTGTATATGGATTGAAATGTAAGTGCAATTCTTTGTAAACTATGAGGTTTTGGAACGGTTTATATTCTCTCAAGACTTGTGAAATAAATCGATTTCGATTCTTGAATGATTTCCATTTCACATAATTTTAGTTCTATTCTACTGCACATATTCAGCAATACACACACACACAATTTGAATAGCCCTTTCATATCAAGGAATTTAAAACATAGCAACAGTCCTGCACGACTCTTTTACACCCATGAAATCATGTAAGATAAACCGGTTGTGCAAATTATTATTTAAACCCATTGCTATAGAAACTCTTTCTCTGCATTATTCCCGTCAGCCGCTTGAAGCCAACATCTTTCAAGAATTTCGATTACCTTAACATCTCTGCTGTCACAAATTAAACAAATTTCCTGTTACAATATGCTAACTGCATCTTGACAGTGTTACTACATTTAGTAATGAAATCTAATACCTTGTATTATAACTATATCGGTAATGAAAACGAGGGCCCTCATCGTATCCTTCGCATGTTATCTCCCCATTCTCGTCTCTGTAGCAAACAATACCGGCCGACCGATCTTCGAAAACCTATATTATATCATCAGAAAAACAAAAGAGTATAACATGATCATGGATCATATTGTAGAATTATATATATTTTATAAGTTATAAAACCAAATAGAAGTACGCTTCTTCTGTTGTGCGTCTTCTTAGAAGTAGAAAGTCAGTATGTTGACTTTGGCATAAATATAAATATAGGTGCCACATTACTGTAAAAATATACAATTCATTAATCAGAATTTTAGGGATTATTTTTCCCCTTTTACTCTGCATTTCATTCTACGCTTTCACATGGTATTAGAGGAGGTGTATATGTTTTCATGGCAGATCAAAAGAATAAGATATACGCAACATACCTTATTCTTGTAAGTATGTGATCTAATCTGAAGATCAACTGAGATAGGACTGCTGGAGCACATCATCCCTAATCTGTTAAGTTTTGGCCCTCTGCTTAGACTCATCACATTAATAGGAGCTGAACAAAGAGACAACCTTGTAGCCATTAGCTTGCTAATGTTGTAAAAATGCAAAGATTGAGGCAGAGTGTGCAGTGGGATGTTTATCTATTTGTTTATTAGAGTTCTTTTTTTTTTTTTTTTGGCTAAATAAGGGATTCAAGATGTCTATTTTACTTAGAAAAAGTTAAAAACAGATCAATAAAAATATATTTTGGTGGGTTCCATTTGGCTTATCTTCAAACTGTTGAAGGTATAGATGTTTCCATCTACAATGATTTTTCGTTTGATTAAATTCTCTTGGTGGGTCTGTCTATTTGATTTTATTTTTTCATGATAAGAAAGCCAAGACCACATAGAAATAGCTTTTTCTAATTAAGGTTTGCAACTTTGGTTGTTGTCTGCATTAGGAACAATATGTGCTTAATTATCGGCACTTATCTTTGAACAAATGTTGGGTTTGTTTAATTTAAGATTAGGTGAAATGCCAATTATGGGTGCTTTTCCGAAAAAAGTTAGTGCACCATTATGGGTGCAATGTGCTATACATTATTCAGAATTGATAATATAATGTTAAAAAGACCCTAATTGCCATAGTGTAATAATAATAATTTGATACACTACCATTTGGATGCTTATGCTGTCTACTTGTCTAAGCTAATGGGCTTCATTATGTCTTACAATTTCATAATGGACTTTCATTATATAGCCCAACAATAAAGCCCAAAATCATGTGCAATCCGGGTCGCCCCGAATACCCGTTATGCTGCCTTGCTCCAGAAGAACAACTCTTCTAAAAATCAAAACAACCCATAAGAAACTCGTCTGCTACTTCGCTGAAAATTGAAATTAAGGTGGGTTGGATTTAGATCCACTTAATCGTTGTTTAATCACCTCAATTTAACTCTTAATTGTACCCTTCTGCAGGAAATTCCGAACCTCTAGTTAATTGGGTCGAAAATGTTCCTCACGAGGTGAGAAAGATCTCATTGTGTAGAAATATTTTTCCTTTTTTAAGGTTTTTGTTTTTCTAGTGATTTCTGAATTCATTCTTCATTTGAATTTGCTTAAGGACTGAGTATGATAGAGGAGTGAACACTTTCTCCCCGGAAGGCCGATTGTTTCAAGTCGAATATGCCATTGAAGCTATCAAGGTTACTGATCTATATATTTTTTTTAAATAATGTTCGTGATGTGTTTACAGTGTGTGTGTTGAATTTGTAGTTTTCGTGCTTTGTTTCAGCTGGGTTCAACTGCAATTGGGATAAAGACCAAAGAAGGAGTGGTTATTGCTGTTGAGAAGCGCATTACTTCACCACTTTTGGTATGTTTATCATCCAATGTTTTTGTCTCAACTATTTTTATTTGATGGTTGATTTGATTCGAGGGGTTGTAAGTATTCCCCGTTTCAATTAGTGGAAGTGGGACATTACTTTTGAGCTTGAGTGTCCTTTTTCTTTACGAACGAAACAATGCTCTTTCTCAAACAATAATTTACTTTCATATTGTGTTTCTCACTAGTCCTCATTTTGTTGCATGTTTTTGGGTAAATGTTACAATTTCTGGACTTGCTGCAGGAGCCTAACAGTGTTGAGAAAATTATGGAAATCGATGAACATATTGGTTGTGCAATGAGCGGCTTAATTGCTGATGCACGTACACTAGTCGAACATGCAAGAGTTGAAACTCAGGTACTTTTAATCTGGTATGGTTATAAGATTTTGGTATCGGCACTGCTAATTGCCTGTTTTTGATCTTGTAGAATCATAGGTTTTCATATGGTGAGCCCATGACAGTTGAGTCCACTACTCAAGCTCTCTGTGATCTTGCCTTGCGATTTGGTGAAGGGGACGAAGAATCAATGGTTAGTAGCACATTAGTTTGTCCAATAATTTTCCTTTTTTTATCTTGTCACGTGGCTTTCTTTCATTAGGCTAAATACTTATTCTGAATGGAGGTGCCTATTAAGTCATCCCTTGCTTGAATGAATTTTGGTGAATGGTTTTGTATAATTGAAATCTAGGATATAGTCCGATGAAGTTATGAAAAAACAATGTAATAATTAGTGTAGTCATCTTGTTCGGTTACAGTAACACTAACTCTGGTTCCTTGACTTTATGCAGTCAAGACCTTTTGGTGTATCTCTTCTCATAGCTGGTCATGATGAAAATGGCCCCAGCCTGTGAGTATTTCTTCTGCTTATATTTATAATAACTTAATTTCTTTGTGAGGTTTTTGGATTAGTTAAATGTTCGACCATTATTATCTGTATTGGAGCTATGTGAATGCTAAGATTGTTGGTAAAGAAGTAGTGGTGGTTCTTGATTGCAAATTTGAGATAAAAACTTAGAAAAAAAACGCATTTGACTGGTTTGGCTTTAAGTTGGGTTTGACTAGCTGAATGTGTGTTATTGAGCCATCCTGCTTTATTTAAAAAAGCACATGCTAATTTTATTCTTGAAAACTGATGAGCACAATTCAAGATCAAGTCATAGGAATTATCATACCATGTTTTTAGAGACTAACCGACATTTGTTCTTCACAGATACTATACTGATCCATCAGGCACATTCTGGCAATGTAATGCAAAAGCCATCGGATCAGGTTCTGAAGGTGCTGACAGCTCTTTACAAGAGCAATTTAACAAGGTATCCATTGTTTGAATCATAAAAGTTGCATTTATTCCCTCAAAATCCTATTTAAAAATACAAATTTTTTCTAGATATTGATCATATAATCTTCTTGTTGGCATACAGGATCTGACTCTCAAAGAAGCTGAAACAATTGCACTTTCTATCCTGAAGCAAGTTATGGAGGAGAAGGTTTGTAATGCTGAAACTACTTTAATGCCCTTCTCTATTATCGTTGATGGAGGGAAAGGTATTAGATGCACCACACTTATCTCTTATTGGATGACAGGTTACACCAAACAATGTGGATATCGCGAAGGTGTCACCAACATATCATCTTTATTCTCCCTCTGAGGTTGAAGCAGTTATCAATCGCCTATGAGAAAGGAAGTTGACATTTCTATTATTCCCATGCTTGATCGAACACTTTTGTGCTACTTTCTTAAATGCTTTTACAATAGAACATGTGTTAGTCTGTTTACTTTTTCAGCGCTTTGAATGAATTTGAAATGTTCTTTTGACATGCTTCTCTCTCTCTCTCTCTCCTCTCTCTCTCTCTCTCTCTCTCTCCCCCCATTACAAGATAGATGGTTATTTGGTGAGTGTTGCATCTTCTTCATCTTTAGGTGAATTGCTCATGGTTAGTTGATAACTAATGAGCAAAATAAGAGTCCTTTTTGATGTCCATATGAGCTAATGGCCTGTTGGATTTTATTTTAGTTTAGTATTTAGCATTATACACTCTCCAATTTGATCTGAGATGTCAATCTGCTTAATTTCTACAAGTGATTTTGTGCTCGATTGAGCGTCTTGAGTTTTCATAATATAAAATGTATATGATATATAAATTTCCAGTGATTTTTAATGGAATTTTTGAATTTCTATAACAAGTAAAAAAAAAGCATTAAGATAACATGAAATTGATTGAATAAAGATTGCATTGCACTTAAAAGTCCTTACTTCATTTTATTATGTCTTCGTAAATTCAGAGAAGACAGGCATCAACTTTATTAACATAAAATAATCATATTCTTTATTTCAATGCACAATTTCCATACATTACTGTAAATTTTCCATAGTTCACAAGATCCTAATTCCTAAGTAGCAAACTAGTAATTCTCAAACAATTCAAGTTCAACTACGAAAAAATACCTCTCGCAAGGAACCGTTTGAAATGTGCGGAGCTACTTATTTAAGTACACAAGAAAACACTTGGATAAATTGTCAAAAATTGAACGTAAATAGCTTTAAGCATTGAAAACTTGGGATTGCTTAAATCTTGGAAATACGGGGCATCAGTTGCGGAATTCATCCATGAACCCTTTGTGGAATTCTGTGAGACGAGTAATAATTGCTGGTATTCTGTCCTCTTGAGGTAATATTGTGCACCTAAAATGCCATGTCCCAGGAACCTATAACACATCAAAAAACAAATCACAAATCGCACGAATACTAACGCCATCGCTATTTTAACCTTAGTATCTTTTCTAAGGTCGTTACTAGTCGAAGTTTGCAAACACTACTCTACATTTGGAGAAGCTGAAGTAGAAGTAAAATTGTAAAGAAGTTGGAGTAGTAAAAGTTGGAAGCTTAGATGCACTTTTAATACTCATTAAACTTCCATTTATTTACGAAAATAACCTAGAAGCTAGAATTTGATGCCAATAGCATTTTCTTAGGTGCTTCTAGCTTCTAACTTATTTCTGGTTAGGCATAAGCAGAAGTTTTGCGTGTTTGGAAAACCAAAGTACTGAAAAAAAGCTAAAAGCAGAGAAGTGTTTTTTTAGAGTAAGCGAACACTACCTTAGTAAAAGAAGCAGCAATTCAAGTCATTTAATTGGCGGATAAAAAATTTACCTGTCTAAAGCCAGATCCAGGAACAACTACAATTCCAGTAGCATTAAGAAGACGACGAGCGTAAAAAGCATCAGGGTTGGAGTTAGCAGCTTTAGCTGCTTCCATTGCCTTCTCTGGTAATTCAATGCGTGGAAACAAGTACATAGCTCCTTCTGCCCTATTGCATGTTACTCCTTCTAACTTATTAAGTGCATCTTCAAGTTGCTGAACATCAACAAACATTAAACACAAGTTAGTTATACCATATGGATGTGTTTGTGGGTGTCTCAAAGGCTAACCTTGGCACGCCTTGCTAGCGAAGACAGAATTCCGTCTCTCTCTGCTGCATAAGATTCATAGGATTCATCGCCTTCCTGTATAGAATAAATATAAACTTATAAATACAAGAATTCAGATTAAACAAGTCTGAAATTGGACATTATTGTGAAATATATTTAGGGAGAATTACAACTAATTTGCCCACATATTTAGGGAGTTTTTTTGTAATTTCTGAAAATAGAGGGACTAGATTGTAATTAGAGTAAAGTTCAGGGATAGTAAATGTAATCCGCCCACATAGTTATGAGGTTGTACTGACCTTTGGGGGGCTCATGACAAGGCTTGCAAGAATCTGACCGGATATGTTAGAACAAAGGTTGACCGAAGCCAATTTGTATATTTGCTCTCTTATCTCTGGGCTAAAACCAGTGACTTCCATGTAACCTCCTCTTTTTCCACATTCTCCATAATAACCTTTTGAGACAGACTGGAAAGATACTAAGGGAATATCTTTGTCCCCATAACCCATAGATCGAGCAATTTTCTTAAAAGAGTGGAACTGCTTGTCTGGAACATACACATTTTGCTGGTATACCTGTAGAATAAGATACCAAGAAAGATAGAGAGCTTCAAGTCCATAAATAATAATTCTTTAACAAACCATTTTCACTGATTATTCAATCATTATGATCCACTAAATTTAAGGGGAGTCACCTCATCAGCCAAAAGAACAAGCCCTTCTTTTTTGCAGAAATCCACAATTTCCTTTTGGTTGTCCTCAGCTAGAACCTTTCAGATGAAGCATTAAAAATATTTAGATCATTAGCATTTATCCAAAGTTGAAACAACGAATCAGATTCAAGGAAACACAATTAGCCAAAACATAAATGAGACATCATCATTCAATGTTCAGAATCTACTAATTGTGTACCTGTCCTGTAGGATTGCCAGGATTTATGACGACCAAGGACCTCACAGTAATACCCTCTGATTTAGCCTTTTCTAACTGATTCTTAAGCTCAGATATTTCTAGTCCCCATCCTGTTGCTTCATCAAGATAATAAGGAACCTGAAACATCAAACGATTGCTATTCATAAATGAGTGTGGCATGTTTGCGGTTTTAATTCTGATTAAGATTGATTATGAAATTGGGTGAATTTACATCTGACTACCTCAAAATTTATTATCTTTACAAATCAATTCCTCAAGCTTGAAATTTTACCATATAGTCCTTGAAGTTTCAATCAATGTGTAAATCTTCCAAAAATTCCCCCAAATGAAACCCTTAGTGGCAGTATTTTTGGATGATATACACATTTATTGGAAACATCACAGACTATACAGTAATTTTTCACTTTACAATTTCACCTAACTTCAGGCGAACTAGATGTAATTCGCCATATGAAATAAAATTCAAAAAGCTCATGATGAATAAAACTAAATAAAAGATACATACAAGGGTGCCTCCATGGAGGGCAATTGAAGCAGAATAAAGAGGGTACTGAGGAATGGGACACAGAACGCCATCGCTCTTCGACCTAATCAATAACTGCATCATCATATGGACCTGAAAAAGAATGGGAAGAATTTAATATCTCATTCAAATGTTTTCTTTTAGTTTCCTCTGAATCTCTGGTGTGTATGGAAAAAGAAAAAAGATGACATATCTATACCGCTGGGCTTGCGCCATCTGTCAAGAAAATATCATTTGGATCAGCAGGGAATCCATCACGAGCTTCAATGCCAGCAGCAATTGCGTCACGTAGACCTTTAACACCCTGATTGTAGAATAGAGAACATGTTATGATGCATTTTTAGATTATAGACCAGCATGAATAAGGTTTGAGAGAGGTTATTGTTACCTGACTGTGACTGTAAGCACCAGTTGCTCTTCCAGGGATTTGTTCTAGGATCGATGATGCACGTTTTATGGAATCAGCACTACAAATTCAATCAGGAAAATACAGCAGAAAATGGATTTATAACAAAGTAAAAGTGGATAAATGTTTAAACTAGGTGTATTATTTCTGTGAAATTCACCTAAATAAACTCTGTGTTTCAGCTTTATCTAACAGACCAGGATGGTCACACAAGGCAAGAACCTGAAATTATAATCAAAGATGTTAGAAGGATAGACATCATAAATTTTCTGGAAGTTGGAGAGAGAGATGTTGATGTCTCATTAATACATACCTCTCTGAAGAAAGTGATTGGCTTTTGGGCAAGGGATTGAGGATTTCCAATATTGCAGTACAATATCTAACATGACCATAAAACAATTTAGTACAAATGCAAAATTCACTATTCATATGCCAAATTGTAAAAGCGTGTTATATTAATGAAATTTATACCTCGTCAAAAGGATGAGAATTAGGATTGTTTTTGAGGTCTTCTTGCAATCTCTGTTGAAGAAAACATGTGAGATAGCAGTGATGGCTTTACTTCACAAACAACAGATGTATGATAAAAATACATTATCAATTACCTGTGCAAGAATCACAATTTCTCCACGGACGGCATATTCGCACTCCAGAACCTGGAAAAGAATACTTATATTTAACAAAAAGTTGGCAGAAATTTTGAAGGGAGCCTTAAAACAATAATTAAAAGGGCAATTCGCTATCATACTTTATGGAATAGATTAAGCTATCAATCCACTCAGCAAAGGGAACATGCCATATAAACCAAATAAAATAGACCAACATGGATTTGTTTTGAGCCACAAGGAAACCATAACGTAAATAAAACAGTAGCATTTACAAGGTGGTCTTTTCAATAAGCATAATTATCAGATCACGGGTCCATTAAGACACAAAATTAAAGATCGAGAGAAGGGGAAAAACAGTGATGAAACCTGGACAGGACAAATGAAACAGAAAAACGGAAAAAACTGAGTATAAATTCGCAACTGCACAACAAACATTAAATACTTTGATGGAAACAAGATTAATAAATCCATGATAGTCAGGACTCAAGACCTCCTAAAACTCATAATGATCATAATCAAAACTCAACAGAAAAAAAAAACCCATTAACTGTAATCAAACAAGTGGATCGCAAATCCCATATATTTCAAGATAAAACCGCAATCGTCCAGCCACAAAGAATTTAAGATGGAGTGAAAATAAAAAGAACAGATATAGATATATCACCTTGGGATTGATGGTATCAACAGTGATGGGAGTAGGATCCATAGAATCAAAAGAAGAAGGACGAAGACAAGCGTTGGTGTTGAAGAAACGCAGGAGAAATGCAGGAGATGACAAAAGATGAGATGTTTTGTAAAGGGGTTGAATGTTGCGACACGGATATGAAATTTTTATGTGTGGACTAAAAAGCTTCTAGCTTTTTCAGCAGCGAATCTCCGCATTCTATATATGAGACTCAGACTCAGTGGGAAACAAGGAAAATGTTAAGGAAACTTCCTTGTACACTACCGCCGATGCTGACAAAAGTTAATATTAGAAAATTTCCTTTGCTGTGTGCTGACTGCTGACCTGTTAACTGTAATTTAAGTTTGGGTAATTTCACTGTAACCCCAATATTTCATATATTTGGCATGTTCACCCCACCAATATTTGTTTTAGGGGGTAATATGATAATATGATAGATTGGGAGGGTGAATTGTCAGCTACCCTTTTAATTAAGTTTTACTTTGTATAATTAGAAAAATGTCAATTATATTTATGCCTGCTGGACCATTGAAGGGCTCTATGGCTTCTTTTATCCTTGAAAAGTCTAGAACGAATTAATAAGACCAAGAAAAGTGGGAAATTTAGCTTTAATTGAAATTAATGCGGAAGTTCGACTTTCAAGGGCTTTCTTAATTGATGATTTAAAAATATATGAATCAAAATTAAACTCCAATATTTTAGCATCAAAGAAAAATTCACAATTGCTAATAAGTTTACACTTAAGACCCCAAATTCCAAAAGGAAAAGAAAGAAAAAATTAAACATGCTGCTTTTTGACTAGGTCGAATCGTAGTTCACATTTGTAGCCGGCAACCACGATGGGCCTTGAATGAAGGAATCCACACTATATTTGGAGACCTGATCCGGTGTAAGAGTGGGCTTAAATCCAGCCCAATTAATCCTACCGCCCGTATTTGCTCCAGGCCCAGTATTTTGATACTCCGCATACAAAATAGAGCTTGGGGGATCCACATTTTGAACCCAAGAAATCCAGCCTTTCGGATCCAAAAACCCACCAATATCTGTTTCCATGATAACCGTAGTTGAATAATCTTTCCAGGGCCGGCCCAAATATGTTGGGGCAGTGAGAGAGTCCAATGGGCTCATCTTACACTTTTGGATGACAATACCACTATTCATATTTGGATCCTTCTTTCCTTGTGCAGTTATTGTCACAAACTGGTTTGAAAGAGGCTGTCTAGGCAAAATGTTGCAGTTTTGGAAAACAACTGCCGAGTTGCCGAAGATAAAGTCGATTGTGCCCGTGATGTCGCACTCGCGGTAGAATTGACGGTTGGAATGAGGGTAGAGAGTGTCCTGGAAGGCATCAAACGAGCATCGGTAGAAGACTGATTGGTCAGAACCCGACCTTAGGGCAACAGCTTGGTGCTTTTCAGCTCCGGCTGTGTTTCGAAATCCTATGTCCCGAGCGATGAAACCTCTCCCGGCAACGGCTGGTGAACCAAAAAGCCAAAAGGATGTAAGTAGGAATAAAAACAAAGTTTTACGTGACCAAGTCCACTGCATATTGTTGTATTAATACTATATAATATAATAATGTCACGTTATGATAAAGAAAGTTGTACATGAGTAAGACACCTTTGCTACTAATAGTTATTCAAATAAAATGAAATGAGCATATGATAGTGACGATTCGGGCAAACCCACGTAAGCCTGCAAATTTTTGACGCGGTCTCTGTTTTTTTTTTTTTAAACTATATAATATCACAAGTCTCAATAACTTGAATAGTTCAATGTCTTAACTCTTAACCAACGTACATATTTATGCATGATCAATCATGTATTTGTCATATTGACAAGACTATATATATATAATAAAAGAAAAATGAAAGGCACTACACATAAACCCTCTTATTAATACTCATCAAGTTGACAACATCTGATTTTTTCTCCCAAAAACCTTAGTTGACTCTTTAAGGTTTAAAATTTTGTTTTTTCTTGATAGTTCTAAAGTTTCAATCGATAAAGTATACACTATACCGTGATGTTAATGTTTAAGTTTAATTTCGACCAACTACCAAGTGCTTAAAAGAATATAAAAAATGTACATGGTGGGATCAAAAAATTAAACTGCAGATTAATGTGAAAAGAACATTCTCCAATGAGTTAATTGAACAGGAACATCAATTTTTTGATGATTTATTTGTGTAATCAGTGATTTAGTAATTAAAAACATACCAAACGTTGCCGTGTCGAATGTCGAAGTACCATCGATGAAATTCTTGCTGCCGGAAACAATGGTGGCGTTTTTTCCGTCGCCATAAACCATCACATTCCAACAAGACTTGTCCAAATTAACATTCTCCACATATATTCCGGCTTTCACGTAAATCACGAATCTCGTTTTGCTCTTCTTCGGAATCTTCGCCACCGCCTCCTTTATCGTCGTCACATCCCCGGTGCCGTCCGCCGCCACCGTTAAGTCCGGCGCCGGCTTACTATCCTTGAGGAGCCGCCTGTCACCCGCCGCGACCCACGCCGGATAACCCAACAGCCGCCGGTGACCCGGAATCTTGAAATCGCCGACGATTCCGAGAATTTTGGCGACGATGGCCAAACTGTTGCTCGCGAATTCCGTTGAATTCTTCATTGTGAGCTTGATTTCATCAGTAAAAGTCGCGTTTACCTCCTCAAGTGCGTCCAAGCACGTTTCTTGGTCCGTCAGGGCAGTGGTCAGCCACGTTTTCATGTCGTCGAGTCTGGAGTTGAGCTTCCCCGGCCCAGCGGAATCCATTGCGGAAACGGTGTCGTTTAGGGAGTCGACGGCGTCGTTCAGCACGGCGCCGCAGACCTTGAGCGCCTCCTTCACCTCCGGTTTATCTGTTCTGTTTATGTACTTGTCGGGTAAATCGGCGAGGTTCTCGAGAGCATCCATGGCCACCTTCAATGAATACTTGAAAATATTTGCAGGATTTTTGGAATTTGAGGACTCCAAGCTGGTGTAACAGGAGTGAGGATACTCGGTGACGCCGCAGATGGATTTAAGGGGCCGACGAAGTGGAGGAAAGATCGCCGGAGGTGTTCTTGCTCTTGTTGTGAGCTACAGTTCCGGCTACGGCTCCGACGATGAGAGCAATTAAGAGAAATATAGAGACTGAAATAATGATGATCCGCTTGCGGGTTTTTTTACGAAATGCTGCTTGTTCAAGCTCGTCTACTTTGCCGTAGCCTTTGAAGGACTTGACGGAATCCATGGACGGGTGATGAGATTCAGAGTAGTAATTAGCTGTTTCAACTTTCAGGCTTTAATTTGTTGCCTTTTTATAGATAAAATGTTTGTTATCGATCGAGAGTCGGTCCATTCTGTTTTTTATTAATTTATTTATTTATTGTGACAACTTTAGATGGGATGTTGATTGGAATTAAGAAATGTTATTGATTTTAGTTTCTTTAAATTAAAATAAATAAGGTGCTTCCTTTCATCCATAGGATTTTGATTTTCCCCTCTTAATGAAAATTTTTGTTTTAGGGTAAAAGGTACCACATGTCGGGTTCCCATTGGATTGAAGGGGTAAGACGTAAGAGAGGCTTGACCAATTCCCTGAGAATTGAGATATAAGCTGTATACTCACTGTATATAAACCGCGCGCCTGCATGCCCAATTGCCCAGGCAGTAGCAAATAGTAATTGTAATATGACTTGGTGCGCACCACATAACATACTTATCCCTAATCCAACAACACGACATTAACCAACGGACACAAATCTCCATATGTCCCCCCCCCCCCCCCCCCCCCCCCCCCTCTCTCTCTCTCTCTCTCTGAAAGACATCCGGTATTTTCTATATATAATTTTAAAATATTATTTTTCATTCAAAAATGTTAAGTCTTTCAAACTAAACATTAGTACTGCAATACATTGATGGCCCAATGGGCCAGCCCAAGTCAGAGGGCCCTTAAAATGAAGGTCCATTGGTTTGACTTCATTGATTATTTTGCATCCTCATCAGTCATTACTCATTAGTACTCATCACAAACCTGCAGGTATCAAATTAAGATAAAAAGCAGCTGGTTGCTATGAATTAATGAGATCGAGTAGTATTAATCATCATGTCTGCAGGATTCTTCTCCTTCGGAGGTACGGTACACCACAGGCTGCAGCTTCTGCTCCATGCAAGTGGAAATATAAACAAGCACTAATGTAACAACAAGCTGCACTGCACATGAATATGAAAATTCGGAACCCTCTTTGAATAAACGAGGTGCTAAAGAAGAGCTGCAAAATCTACAATTCAGAGGCAGAGACGGCAACGCTGATCTCTTCCCACGTGGTGGTTGTTCTTGCTAGTTAATTTCCATTTTTGGTGTTGTAATGGCTCTGCATGCCTCTGCTTCAACTTTGATACATATATACACTGCAAAAATTAGCATCCTTGATTATGAGGTGTGTTATATTAAAACATAGGGATAATTACTAAATAGTACCCCTAAGGTATGGCCTAAATATTTTTCTAAAAAAAACATGAGGTTTCAGAAATTACCAACACTCTCCTCATGTTTCACCATCTCTCACAAACTTCAACCGCGGTTAGTAACAAGCATTCATTTAATTTAAAATGAAGAGTAATGTTAGTTTTTCAAAAATTAGCTTTTTTCTTTTTTCATTCAACTTTTTCGGTCAAGAGCAACATGGTAAAAAGTATACTAGTGCTGTTACGTTTTCCATTAGGCTCAACTTCAAGGGGAATTAGTAATTTCTGAAATTTCATAGGATTTTTTGTATTTAGGTCATATCTCAAGAAATCGGTAATTATCCCTAAAACATATGGCTTGCAGGGAATTAGTTCAAGATATCATCTTTTCTTGGTTTTTACAAGGGCTTAAAATATAAAATGAAATAATAGGGATTTTTGAATTGCCTGTTTTTTGTGCTCTCTTTGTCAACCACTGGAGCTTTCAGCTCACTATAAAAGTGAAGTAAAATTCATTAAAATCTCCTCCGCAATCTGTGGCTTGAAAACGTACTCCATGGGTGCATGAACTTTTTATATTAATCTTTTTTCCCTGATTCTCTGGTTGATATTGTTGTCCTTTTTGGTTATTTTTTCATTTATTTCATTGCTTATTCATAATAACAACCTTCTCCAATGCGAAGCCTTTTCCTTAATATCTGCGAACGTTAGTAGTATCTTTCAGTACCTATCCAACTACCAAATGTTTCCATAAATTATTACTACAATCTCATGTGAAGTAATGAAGTTGGCTGGCCTTCACCATATCTACATATAAAAACGGACAAAAACAACAAAAAGAAATAACGCAATGAATTGATTGCAAAGATCATTTTCTCACGCTATTTCCCCGGCCTACCTGCAAAAATCAAGAATAATTCTAAATTCGTTTTTGAATTCCAAGCAAGGATGAACAGGTCTCCAAGACATGAAAGATCTGCAGATTGCTTAGGATACATGCTCGATTATCAACAAGACTTCACGCAGGTTTTCTCCTTTAATTTTCCAAGATGCGTGTAAATCATGTAATAAATATTAATCTCGTCTTTTTCGATGATTTCTCACTCTAATTTCCCATTCGCGTATCGTTTCAGTTCCTCGAAGAAGCCAGGAAGAATTCATGCAAGGTGGAGACTTCAAATGCCACAAATGATCTCATCAAACAGCAGTTAGATGGAGAAAGCTTAAAGAAGAGGAAGTCATGGAAGAATTCATTGTTTTCTTGGTTGAAGAAGAACAATAAACCCACTAAACAAGCGACTAATGGAAAGCCCATTTCCAGTGCAATTAGGCGTGGCCATGTTTCTGGTCCATTGCAGGGAAATGGTGGTGGAATTACAAATGGCAGAGGCAGAAGCAGAACTCAGAGGGCTGCATCAGGTCCCTTAACCAGTCTTTTCAGTGCAAACAGGAAAGTATTGGAGGATTATAATCAGTTGCCTTATATGTGTTTAGAACAGATTGATTCTTCTCAGAAGCTTCATTCTTATGGACCTGTTTATTTGGTTACATAGATCTTTAGTATTGTATATTCACAGAATCTTGTTTTGATGAGTAATAAGCTTATTGTCTCAATTTTATCTCCTTATTTCTTAGCAATCAAAAGCAAATAGAAAATATAAGGGCCAAGAACAGTATAATATTAAGAATTTTGAACAAGTATATACAGTAAAAAGGATTTTGGAAGAGAGTTTAATGTATTCTCATGCAATACCTGCATAATACACTAACAATAGTATCAACGAAGGTTTTCATCTAAACTCTTCTGTACGTGAAGAAGCAAATATGCCTTCTTCCAACAGAGAAGCAAATCTATATGTATGCAACAAATAGCATATTCCACTTATATGCTTTTCTTCAAACAAGAAACAGGCTTCTGTATCTAATTTCATCTTCATCATCAAGAATTAAAGAATACCGAAGAAATAAATGCATCCGACTATGTTTTAATCCATTTCAGAAAAATAATTAAACAAACGAACGAATCAACTAATTTGTCCTCTCTCAAAATCCAAATTCATTGGAGTACTCGAAGGATTAATTACTCTTCTATTACCACTCAAGAGCCTCTTTAGCGACCGAAGCCTCGTGGGCATTGGGGATTTCTGTTCTTGATCCTCCTCATTGTTCTGTCTTGGAATATCTATCACCAACGTCCCGTTATAGAGATTGCTTGTGGGAGACGAAGAGCTAGATGGCTCAGCCATAGCACTATTTTGATGATGATCTTCCTCCAAACAAGGACCAAAAGTGCTCACTTGAGTCTCATCACCCCAAAACAGCACATTAGTTGGAAAACTTGGAGCTTCAATGGGGAAGCTATTATCACCTGAGTTCTCCCCCATTGGAGCTTGGAGTATATCCTCCAATGACGTTTCGGTAGCAGAATTTGACGGCTTCTGGTTGGCTACAGTGTTTCTACAAAGAGGGCAAGTGGAATGTGATTGGAACCACATGTCAATGCAATCAACGTGAAATCCATGATTGCATTTCGGCAAAAGCCTGCACTTTTCACCTTCAGAAACCTCACATAAACACACAGCGCATTCTAACCCATCTTGGAAATCATTTGGATTGAATAAAATAATAGGTATGGTCTTGAGGACGCTGGATTCTAGACCTTGGCGCACGGCGGAGACGAGTGTTATTTCTAGGTGGCCGGCCGCGAAGTCGAGGCGACGGCGACGGCGGCGGCTGGTGGTGTTGATGGTGGATTCTTGGTGGCGGTGCCAGAACCATTTGGCATAGAGGTGAAGGCAGAAAACAAAGACTACAACGAAGAAGAGGAGCATAATGGCCACCACCATTATCTTTCCTGTCAGCTCAACAACACCCGTGTCACCTAGTTTTCCGGTGGTGTCTGATGAATCCGACATCTCTTTTATCAGATCAAAGCAATTGTAGCGAGAAGAGTAGATTTTTGTTTCCTTCTTGAACAGAATCAAGAAGGGATTTCTACGGATACAGAGAGAAATGTGTTAAAAATATATACGCAATTTTGAATAGCTGAGCTGAATTTCTTGGAATCCTCCTGGGAGACGTAGTACTTACAACAAAACCAAGGAGAGATTTTTTTCGTGAAATTCTTGGAATTTTACCTCAATATGGGATGATCAATGTGGAGGGCATAATCCCAAGAAAAAATTAATAAATAAGAAGCAATAGCCAGCAAAAAGTCTTATCGGAAAGGAGGAGGAATCCAAAGAAATATATATATGAAGTTTGAATTCTAAATATCCAACAAAAGCCAGTATCCTGTGAATATATATGTTTATGAATATTCCAAACAACCCAACTTGTAGAAGACGAAGAAGAAGAGATTGTGGTCTAGTTCACTGGTTACCGAGAAAGTGACAATATTAAAATGGAGAAATAAAAGAGCAGTCAGCGGAGACTGGACGTTTTATGTGGAAAAGGCAGCTCATACGACAACGTTTTGGGCAGGGTAGAGATCAAATCAACTTTGTATAAATTTCATGGAATATGGATTCCATTGACCAGTGTTGTGGCTACTGCCTACTGGTTAGGGAAGAGTAAGACAACTACCTTGACTTTTCTTTTGGTTCTATTTTGACCATTTTGATAGTAATTTGTGTTTCAACCTTTTCTTCTTTGATTCTTTGAGGTTGGAATTGTAATGATATATGTATTATTAATTCTATTATATTTTCATTTCTTTAAATGTTTAAGAATATATTGGATTCATTTATATACTCAATACAAGTCTTCAATACACATGCCCAACATAAAATATATCTCTCATTGCACAAGTACTCTTAAAAACATCATTACATTTATGCATGGACATGTCATATAAAGTACTATTAAAATTATATAAAATGTATTTTAAAAAATTGAAATAATTTCTTATTTTGTCAATTCAAAAAGAGAAAAAGCTTGACTAATATTGAGCTAAATCACTTACATATTTTCATAATTTTGTATATTTGTAGTAATCTAATAAGTACTTTGGAATATTTTTACTATATTGGAAGTTTGATAATAAAAATACAATCAAAATGATACATTAAATAAGAACAGTAAAAAAAAAAAATACTTAACCTTTTATTTCTTAGCAAATACTCTTGACATAGTTGAATTTTCAAATTAAGATTGATCTTACTCTAAGTAATAATATTATTTTAAATATTGAAATAATCATTTTTTTATATTTTCGTAATAATAAAAATAAATAAGTAATAAGCAATCAAATTTTTTGGCACTATGCGAATAAATAAATAAAAAAATTCCAAATACATGAATTAATAAAATATAGATTCTCTCTACAATAATTAATACACATATATTTATAAAATTTAAATATAAGTTTAATTAAATTTGGAATAAAATATAATTAAAAATACAAGAAAAAGAAAACGAAGAAGATATTTATCATTATCCACCGCTGCGTGGAACTGTGGTACACCACCGCTTCGGTTCACTCTATCAAGGTTCAATATCTTCTTCACAAAATCGGCAATCCCTCTTCTCTAATTCACTTGGGCTCAATCCAAAGTGCTACGAAAAGAGCAATAAACAGCACAATTGGAGTGGGGTGCATGGAATCTCTACAAAACTCAGCTATCAATCTTTATATTTGAAACAGCACGGTTTGGATTTGCTGACTTAATGAGCTCCCCATGCCTTTATTAGGTAAAAAATAGCCAAAATCTTATCTTTTCAGTTAAGCTTTCCTGGGCATTTCGGTTTCTGGGTTTAGGAAGTTCTTTGGTATGGTGGCATTATCATTTCTCCGTTTTGCTATATCTAATTTGTGTTTGCAGCTACCATCTGTTTATTGTTCTGGACTTTGTGTGCTTTTATGTAATTTATTGTTTCTGTTGTTTTCTGAAGCTATGAAATACTATGTTATGCTTGTGTTGCAGATATTGCTATTTCGCAGCCTTGTGCTTGTTTCCGCAACAACTTATTATCATTTAGCTCTGAAACCTACTTCCGGAACAGACTTGTAGTTGGAAATGGTAAGGGATTCGGAATTGCATCTCCATTTTTCCGGAGAACTTTCTGTATCCCAGAAAAGAGGAGCAAAAATTATAACTTTGGGAGATTTGAGGTATGGCCAGGTAGACTGTTGATAAAGGCGGTTGCTACTATTGAAGTTCCTAATACTGCTCACAAAAAAGAAGGGGTAAATGGGTATGCAAACATGTTGAGGGTGGATAACCAACCAGTAAGCTCAAATTCTCCTGAATTCGAGCCACAATCTTCAAATGAAGACTCAACAGAAGTGGATGAGAGAGAGAAGTTGAGACGGATGAGGATTTCTAAAGCAAATAAAGGAAACACACCTTGGAACAAGGGAAGGAAGCACAGTCCAGGTATATAATGATCATCTTTTTTGAAATGTTAGTTGGAATTTCTTTTTCATTTTTGAGATTTTGACTAATGGAACCATGTTTCTAAATATGTGCAGAAACGTTGCAGAGGATTAAAGAGAGAACGAGGATTGCCATGCAAAATCCTAAGGTGATGTCATGTAAGAAACAAAGGATAGTTTGATAGATAACAAAAAAAAAGTTGGAAACAATAAATGATAAGCGAGATTGTGAATTGTGTAATTATTGGTCTCTTTCAAACAATTTGACTGTTCCCTGAGATTTGATTTTAGTCGGCTTTTTACTCAATTGTGTCTAAACTTGCTTTCATTCTTATATTCATGATTGTAAAAAGGTACTCATTATTTTTGGGTACACAGGTCAAAATGAAGCTAGCTAATTTGGGGCATGCTCAAAGGTCGGTTTCACTTTTTCATTTTTGGGTTGTTGATTTTTTGTTCAAAGTCAACTTTATGTTTGAGAAGTGTATTTTACGAGTGCTTATGTTCAGTTAGTCTTGATAAAGTATGCATGCTATAACTAAAAGCATGTTATCTTTCCTCTTCTTTGTTTACTGAACAGTGAAGAAACAAGGATGAAAATTGGAGTAGGTGTTCGACTCGGGTGGGAAAAACGACGGGAGAAATTGATGCTGCAGGAAACGTGCCATTATGACTGGCAAAATCTAATTGCAGAAGCAGCTCGAAGTGGCCTTTCTGGTGAGGAGGAATTGCAATGGGATTCATATAATACCTTGAATGAACAGCTTGAGCAGGAATGGCTGCAGAGCATTGAGGAAAGAAGAAATATGCCACGGCCAAAGGGGAGCAAGAGAGCACCAAAGTCTGCTGAGCAGAAGAGGAAGATTGCAGAGGCCATTGCTGCCAAATGGGCTGACCCTGTAAGATTTTATTTTGTTGGGCGAATTACATCTATTAAGCCGGAGTTTGAGCTAATTACAATTTAGTCCTTATGTTTTCAGAAATTACAAAAAACTCCCTCAAATAGGTTAATTATTTGCATTTTTTGGTGTCACGTTGTATGGTTTCAGGGATTTTTTTTGTAATAAAATGAAATGTCAGGGAGTTTTTTGTAATTTCCCAAAAGAGAGGGACTAAATTGTAATTAGGACAAATCTCAGGGGTTGTAGATGTAATTTGACATAGTTTGTTTCAAATTGGGGGATATTTATCAATATGAAAAGTAAATAATTTTCTTAAACCTTTTTACTATTTCTTTTATAGGCATACCGTGATCGGGTACACTCTGGTCTAGCTAAATTCCATGGGACGAGAGAAAGGGTTGAGAGAAAGCCTAGGATAAAGCCAATTGGTGATGGACAGACTCGAGTTAGAAGCCCAAGAAAGAAGGCTGAGAGGGATAATTTTGCAAAGAATGTGGACAAAAAAGTTAGAAAGAGAAGCAAGGCACCATTATACAAGGATCCATTTTCAAGTACCAAGTTGGAGATGCTAAAAAATATCAGAGCACAACGAGCTGCTGTTACCGACACAAAAAGTGAAGCCATCTCTAGGGCTAAGTAAGTAGCCCTTTTATATTGCCTTTTTTTATATCGCAATTAATCAATTATGGCGAATTACATCTATTACCACCCCACCCCTGGGGTCTGCCCTCATTACAAAAAACTCCCTGAAACTATACAACATGAAGCCAAGAAATGTCTGGGAGATTTTTGTAATTTATGAAAACAGAGGGACTAAATTATAATTAGCTCAAACCTCAGGTTAGTAGATGTAATTTTCCCTAATCATATATTATGTCTCTATTGAGATGGGAAATGTGTTGATTAAATGAGCAAATGCTCAATGGCCATTTGTTGAAACACTCTCTCTCATCAGTCGCTTTCATAAATAATTGCAGGTTGATGATTGCTGAAGCAGAGAAGGCTGCGGAGGCCCTTGAATTAGCTGGTCAGAGTAGCCCTCACGTTCAGACATCCCTAATGGAAAGCAAGATGCTGATTGCTGAAGCAATTCAGTTTATTGAATCCATTGAGAATGGCAATGATCTTTCAGACAATTCAACCGAACCAGGGCTGCAGCTTGAAGAAGAAATATTCGCAAACCCTCAAAATCCAGATGTTCCCAAAGTAAATGGAGTTCACACTTTATCAGATAGTGATATCATAGACGAGGACTTCAGTTTCAGCACGTTTGTCTCTCCAGATTTGGTGAATGGGAGCATTTTGAATTCATATCAGAATGATCTTTATAAAACCGATCAAGAACTTGAGGTGACGAGTTGTAATAATTTTCCTTCACTTGAGTTGAATGACTCGGTGAGCTACTCAGATACTGCAATGAGTCTTGCTGATCCTGAACTTGATCCTGATGGGACAGAGAAACCTTTGATGGAAATATTGGAGGTCCAATCAGATAATGCAACAGGAGCAGAGAAAGAAGAAGTGAAAATAATCAAGAAATGGGTTCGGGGAAGGCTGGTCGAAGTTGTGGACGAAACTTAGTTTAGTTCAAGTGGTTTTAGAGTACAATGCATAGTTTGATTATATTTATATCCATCTTGTTAGGGAGTATAGAGGTTATCGTAGCCTGCTTATATCCAATTTTCCATATAGGACTGAATATGAAGTTAGTTAGATATATTACATATTGTGTTGTGACCATGTAGAACTCCAGTCAAAATTTTGATTTTGGAAAAACTGGAATTACATCAAAGATCATATTTTGTTCTAAACTGTCGGTGGACATAATGTTCGAGTCTGAGGTATTATACTGTAAATGCGTATGCTTGTGTGGCCATGCTGGCTTGTAACTTCATACATCAAAAATGGCATATCAACATTAATAAGACTTCTCACAGGATAGATGGATGATATTGGTTTAGCCTAGTTTTGCTCTATCTAATAGTAATATCTTTTGATGTACAAATATGGTCATGATGATATGAACATGACACACTTCACTGATTAGGAGTTGTTGGATTTTTTAGAAGTATCCAACATCATAGACGACACTATGATCATGACACACTTTACTGATTAGGAGTTGTTGGATTTTTTAGAAGTATCCAACATCATAGACGACACTACACTAATTAGGATGAGGAGTGTCTATTTTGAAATTAGGATTAGGAGTGTCTATTTTGAAAGTTACGGACATCATGTTACAACTTACAATAAATATCTGAAAGAAATATGGCATCTAAAGGCAGACTGGTATAAATTACAAAAGTTAGAGACGAGAATATTGAATTAGAATTATGAACTCATCCAAATACCCTCAAAGCCAAGTTGGACGACTTTTGGGTTGGGCCGTATTGCTGATTCTTACTTAAATGGGCCGTATTGAAATATTCCTGGGCCCAATAATACAAGTGATCAAATGCGACTTACTATAGTGCCCTCAAACACATTCCTCTGCATATTTTAAGCATTTTGCTCTGCTTCTTGTTCAAGAAAACTTGCCCTCAATAGACATCCTCGGAGAAAAAACTAAAATCAAACCAAGTAATTGGATAATGGCACCGGAACCAGAGGATGAGATCAAGGACGAGAAGAACCCTAGGCCACTCGATGAAGATGATATTGCCCTCCTCAAGACCTATGTATGTTTTTATATCTGTTCTATAAAACCCTAAAATTTTGGCTGTGATTTTTGATGAGGATTTGAGTTTTTGTAAACGACGAACTCAATTGGATCAATTGGTTGCTTGGGGGGTTCAGTTTTGTTTTGTGGTAATTGGGATCTAGGATTTGAAAATCGAGCAGGACTTATGGGATTTTGGGAGGCTGGGACCGGGGTTCGATTATTGTTAGTGAAACTTGGTGGAGAGTGTTATTTTATTATGGAGTTTCCTTGTTTTCTTTTCCCTAGCCCGTTGCTTAATTTACTAAGTGATTCCTCTTATGGCTTGGGGATTCTAGCTAGGTTATGCTGTCATGGATCTGGAATGAGAATAATAGGTGGAAATTTATGGTATTCTTACTCTTTTTATTGAGTAGGTTGTAATTTGTGACCGACTGTTCGTTAGCATGAATTTTATTTCTTTTGTTTAATAGCCTGCTATTCTGTCTGAATTTTTTATGCTTTGTTTGAAACTGTTTCTTTCGATTTCACATAATCTAGTAGAGTAAAAGTGGTTGGATAATAGGATTTGTGCATTGTGCTTAATTCCATTTCATATGATCTAGGAAAGATAGTTTTTTACTTCTCTGTTGTTATGCAATGGGGCTTTATTAAATGTTGCGTCTACTGACATTCATGAAACCCTATGCTTAGGGCTTGGGACCTTATTCTACAAGCATAAAGAAAGTCGAGAAGGAAATCAAGGAGATGGCAAAGAAGATCAATGACTTATGTGGTTTGTTTCTTGTCCCTAGTCTTACCTCTCAACTCTGATTGCTGCTTAAAAGAATAATGATTTATGTTAAATTACCATGAGAAGTCTGAGTAACTCTTAATTTGTGTCTTGGTGAATGATCATTGATCTACCACAATGATGTACGTGTATATTTCGTATTCTGTGTGCCTAACGCAGAGGTGTGACTGTAAGTTCCTTGTTTGCTTTGTGGCTTTGTACATTCTGACAGCAGTATGCTGATTCATGATAGGTATTAAGGAATCTGACACTGGTTTAGCTGCACCAAGCCAATGGGATCTTGTATCTGATAAGCAAATGATGCAGGAGGAACAACCTCTTCAGGTACGGTGTTCCTTTAGTGTGGTGTGTGGGAGGTGGTATTGCTAAATTTGTTATTGTCCATCTTATTCATGTATTTGAACGACATGAATGGTTTTTGGACTAGGTTGCGAGATGTACGAAGATAATTAGTCCGAACACTGAGGATGCAAAGTATGTTATCAACGTTAAGCAAATTGCCAAGGTATGCTTCTGCCGCTTTTGTTGAACAGCTTTTGTAGAAATTGAGTTTCTTCTATGTCTTAAACCTGGAAAGGAAAAAGGACTAGGGTTTTAAAGATATTACTTATAACTTTGTGGTCCATTATGCTTTGTTTAATTTGTGCTATTTTGTTCTGGCAGTTTGTTGTTGGATTAGGTGATAAAGTTTCACCTACTGATATAGAAGAAGGCATGAGAGTCGGGTATGCTTTTCTAAACTTGGTCTTATTCTGGGACTGTTGATTTCAGCATGTTTGTTTTAATGTGTTAACCTCTCAAAGGCAGCTGACAAATACTCTCATTGATGAGTACTCGTGACCTGAGTTTTGAGCTGCAATTTCTACTGAACCTTAGTTCTGTATATGATTTTAACTTAGATGTGTGTAAACACAACCACATTTTAGCTGGTAGTAGTTCTACGCTCCAATTTAGCTACTTCTCCTTGTTAAACATGAATTATTTTTGAGTTTCCTTTATTTACGTCTTGTTGAGAGAAGAGTTTCAGGAGAAGAAGCTTAATTTTGTATTGTAGACTATGGTTTTTCTATTGCTGCTATTATATTTGCCAAACCTACTATGATATATACTTTGTCACTATGTCCATTGCAGTGTCGATCGGAATAAGTATCAAATTCAGATTCCGTTGCCTCCCAAAATTGATCCAAGTGTCACGATGATGACTGTGGAGGAAAAGCCAGATGTAACCTACAATGATGTGGGTGGATGCAAGGAGCAGATTGAGAAGATGCGCGAGGTGTGTTCTTGGCATGCTTCCAGTTTTAAGTTTATTGTTGCAATCTGTGCCTTGCTTTCCCCTTTCTTCTAATCAAGTTTCTCTCGTTGTACTTTTCAAGCGGTTGAGAATTTTTTGAGTGGCTTGCATTTGTTGATCCTCATATATGTAAGTGATTTTGCTAGGTTGTAGAGCTGCCCATGCTTCATCCTGAAAAATTTGTGAAGCTTGGAATTGATCCTCCTAAGGGTGTACTGTGCTATGGTCCTCCTGGTACTGGTAAAACTCTACTAGCCAGAGCTGTGGCTAATAGGACCGATGCCTGTTTCATTCGAGTTATTGGAAGTGAGCTTGTCCAAAAGTATGTTGGTGAAGGAGCTCGCATGGTTCGTGAACTGTTTCAGGTCCAAATCCAATCCTCCTCACCTTTTGTACATAATCGTATATGTTATCTTAGAATCTGAATGATTAACGTTTCCTTGTTTCCTGTGGCAGATGGCACGTTCTAAGAAAGCATGCATTGTGTTTTTCGACGAAGTAGACGCCATTGGAGGTGCACGTTTTGATGATGGGGTTGGTGGGGACAATGAGGTCCAGCGAACGATGCTTGAGATTGTAAATCAGCTTGATGGGTTCGATGCTCGTGGGAATATTAAAGTTCTGATGGCAACCAACAGGTGAGTTTTTTACCTTTTTAATTTTACTGTTACACAATCGGGTTGCGTAATTTGTGCTTATTTCAGTTATGGCATGTTTTCTATTATTGCAGACCTGATACTCTTGATCCAGCACTTTTACGTCCTGGGAGGCTGGATAGGAAAGTGGAGTTTGGATTGCCTGATCTGGAGAGCAGGACTCAGATTTTCAAGATCCATACACGAACTATGAATTGCGAGAGGGATATCCGATTTGAACTACTTGCTCGACTTTGCCCGAATTCGACTGGTAATGTTTTTTATTTTACAACTTAATTAGTTATCAGATTGCTGCATAGAGTTCTGATCACTGCTGTAGAAGTAGTAGGATTGCTTTGGCATTGGCTTAGTGGTGGTTATAAAATAGTTGACACTTTGCCAAGGATAGAATGTTTCGAGAAATGTATTTCAACTGTATGGCTTAAGCATGAGTTTCTGGTGTTTTCATGATTTGAAGTGTTGCAGCTCTTTTTTTTTTTTTTACTTCTCATTCTGGATATATGTTGTAATGGTTGATCCTTTGTTCTTCGATCTTCTTTTCAGGAGCTGATATACGAAGTGTGTGCACAGAGGCTGGGATGTATGCTATTCGAGCCAGGAGGAAAACCGTGACAGAGAAAGACTTCCTTGATGCTGTCAATAAAGTCATCAAGGGATATCAAAAGTTTAGTGCTACCCCCAAATATATGGTCTACAATTGATTTAGGCTCTTTCTTGAATTTCAGTTTCTTGTAATATGGCCCAAGCCATGGGGACTTTTGGATGAGGATTACTTGTTTCCTGCTATTTGCGACAGAAATTTTCAGTTTGTAGCTTTGATGCCCCAATGGAACACTACTTAGTTACGACTTTGTTTGTATTTACATTTATTCCAGTCCAAAAAATACTTACTGCAATCTTCAGTGTATTATTTATTCAGTGTTAACTTGCTAGTTCTGCTTTCAAATTGATTGATTGATTGGTCGGAAATAAATTTGCATTTGTCTCGCTGTATGAGTTCAAATTGATACTTAAGCAACTGGTATAAACAGGTTAATACTCAAAATTGTGGTGATTCCGATGTAGTTGGTTTAAAGGCCTTTTAACTCTGCCGAGCTTCTGCAGAGAGACGAATTATACTTTTGCAGATTATCCATCGGTAGATAGGAAACAGTTCGCCAAAAGAAAAAAGAACACAAAAACAAGATAGGAAACAGCAATATAATTGTGTCAAAGTGAAAGTCGGGCGCCATTGGATACGATATAGATCTAACAGTGAATAATTCATCTGAATAGGAACGTAAATATACAATTTTTCTTTACGAAGGAGACTGTACATAATTAGTTGGCATAGTATTGGCCTTTTCGATTGAACTTTTGAAAAACAGTGGCCGTTTCCCTTGCATGATTAATCTTATCCTCTACTTAAAAAAGGCTAAACCAACGCAACGGTCTCCTCTCCTCTGTTCTGTCAAATGCTTAGTTGAAGTGGGCTATTGTCCTAATCACCCCTGAGACTCACGAATTCTCTTGCTGAGATTTGCTCGTTCCACCAACCGAACCAATGAATCAACCACTTCTGACATGGGTGGTCTGAACTCAGGTTCCGGCTGTCAAAAACGTGTAATCCAAACCATTAAGATAAAACGAAAAGAGATTTATTGAAATCTGATTGATTAAGATTAATTAATGTACCTGGACACAAAGAGCAATTACATCAGCGAAACGGGAGAGAGACTTCATAGAATAATTGCCATCTAGAGCCGGATCAACCATCTTAGAAAGAGCATCAATATCATGGAGCTTAGGAGTAGCCCATCGAACTAAAGATTGCTTTGATCTTGCCCTTGAGCTGTCTCAGAAAAATAAGACAACAATTAATTACTATGACGTTTCTGGTATTAAAAGTGTATGAAGATTGAAGAGATTAGACATACCTATCAAATGGTTTGCGCCCCGTAAGAAGTTCCAACATTATCACTGCAAAACTATAAACATCACTTTTCATGGTATATCGACCTGTCACGGAAACCTCTGGTGCACTGTACCCATTTGCCTGCAAGTGCTCCATGTTAGTCATTGTACACAAAACTTTTACGTGTAAGCATATATTACAATTACACACCCTTTAAATTTCAAAATATTACCTTATCTTGTTCTTGGATCAGCCTAGCCAACCCACAACCTGAAAGGTGGGGATCAAGCTCCATGTCCAGTAAAATGTTTGTTGATTTCAAATTCTTATGGATGACAGATGGTGAACAACTTTCATGTAGATACCTGAAGAATTGAGTGACCATACTTTATGTTAAACATTGCACTGTTGAACACAATTTTGTTTAAGTAAATATATAAAATTGAAAAGAACTTACTCTAGTGCTCTTGCAGCCCCTAAGGCAATGCGGACACGGTCGTCCCATGATAATGGATCGCTATTTTCATCCAAGAGATGTAAATATTCATGCAAAGAACAATTTTGGTGGAACTCATAAACCAGCAGGTGTTGTCCATTCTCAGAGCAATGTCCCACCAACTTTGTGACATAAGGATGTTGCAACTTGGAAATATCTGATACAATGTCCATAAAATCTTTAGAACTGGAAACCAAAGATGGATTTATCTTCTTCACAGCCACAACCTGTATGTTGCAAAATATGAGTCAGTTAAAACAGTTGCCTTGAAAATTAAGACCACAAGTGTTTGAAGGTATAAGTAAAAGGGGTAGTTACAGCTATACCTGAGGTATGTCCTAAATACAGACAGTACCCCTGAGGTTTGAACCTGTCTTAGAGTTGGGTCCAACAGTCAACTTTTTTCACGGGATTTGCTGACATCATCAAAAAATTCTAACAGAAATTCTATTCTCCCTTATATTTTGTAAATATTTATGCTGCCATGAAATTTTCTTTTCTTTCCTACTTGGTTTTGTAATATAGTGGATGTAATTAGGGTATAAGGGGAAGTTCATACTTTACGTAAAAGGAGACTGTAATTATCCAAATCTGTGGTACAACCGTATTTAGGCCATAATTTAGGGGGTCAAGCTGTAATTATCCCTAAATAAAAGGAGACTGTACCTCACTATCATCCAAGTGAGCCCGATAAACAGGTCCAAGAGAGCCCTCACCAATAAGGTTTTCAGAACAAAAACTACTAGTAGCTATCTGCAAATCTGCTAGAGAATATGATTTAGCATCTTTTGGAGCTTCATTCACTTTATTGGTAGGAAATATTGGCGGGGGAGGTGGAGGGAGAACAGGACCCTCATAGGAGGCGTCATCATCATCATCATAATTATCAAATGATTTAGGAGGATTAAGAGGAGGAGGTTTGAGATCTATCATAGCTGGATCATCAAAGTTTTTCGTGACGGTTTTAGGCGAACTTGGAATAGGCTTCATTTCTGCAACCAGAGACAAATTATTTTACATATATTGCTTTATAAAAAGTAGAAAGGGAGAATTACATCCACTATCCCTAAGGTTTTCCCTAATTACGATATAGTCCCTCTGTTTTAGAAAATTACAAAAAAATCCCTGAAACTCTACAACATAAAGCCAAAACAAAAAAGTTTTTTGCACTAGAGTGAAATGTCAGGGAGTTTTTTGTAATTCCTGAAAACAGAGGGACTAAGTTGTAATTGGATCAAACCTCAGGTCGGTAGATGTAGTTCGCCCTAAAAATTATACGTGAAGAAAAAATCTGATAAAAATAGTACCTGGCACTTCTTTAGAAGCAACAGGAGCGAAACGGTGATTGTTGAGCTTCTCAATGTCCTGAGATGACTTTTTGGACCGTTTCTTGATTATGAAGAATGCTATTATGGCTCCAACAATCAGAACAGATATAACAATTCCAGCTACTACAGCAATACTTATGCTACTAGATTTGGATTTGCTTCCACCACTTTCATCTCTTTTGCTAGTTATTGCACTAGAAGTGCCTCCATTTTCATTATTTTTCTTTTTGTGCCTCTTGGCCGGAGGAGTGCCAGGTGGCGGTGGAGGCGCAGGTGTGGATTTGAATGAATTCCCTTTTGTTCTGAAATTTCATGCATTGATTTATATTTATTATATATCTATTCAATCTAACACATAACGTGTCAAGTGGTATACTTTGTGAGATGCTTACTTGAGGTTTATGCCTTTCAGTTGTTCAGGTATCCATCCAGTAAATTTATTGTTTTCAATGTTCCTGAAAAACAGTACAAATGAGAGACATTAAATATTTAATATGTTTAGAAGTTATCTTAGAGACATATAAAAATGTGCATTCCTTGCATCTACACAATTTTTAAAAATGGAACTCACAGATTTTCAAGTGGAAGATTACCGAGGACATCAATTGTTCCCGTAAACTGATTGTTTTGCAAATACCTGCAATTGTTTTTGTGGTTTAATGACAACATCTCGAATGAGAGGTTTGAGTTGTAAGAGAAAATGTATTATGAAAACATACATATCTGTCAGGCTTGACAGCGATTTGACAGTCTGAGGAAGCTCCCCACTCAGGCTATTATAAGATAAATCCCTGAAGCATTGTACAAGTCAAGAGGGGAAATATAAACTAAAGGAATAATCTACACTTACACCCCTGGGGTTTGGATTAATTACAAAAAAAACACCCTCTTGTTTGGATGATGAGATGGTCCTTACATTGTAGTTAGACTTGTAAGTGAGCTGAACATGACAGTCACTTGACCCTGGATTTGATTGTGACTTACATTGCTGCAAAATATGAAGAAAAATCATATAAAACATGTAAGAACGCAAATTATGTGATGCTTTTTTAAACTGAAGGCATGAGTACTTACAGGTATTTTAGTTTCTTCATCTGTGAAATGGAATACGGAAGACTACCAGTGAAGCTATTACCAGCAAGGTTTCTACATTTTAGAAACACTGTTAGATGAAGTTCTGACAATAAATGACTTACTCATATATAATCACATTAAGAAATGAGCTTACAGCTTTTGCACGTTCGGAGGAAGTTGATATGGCATCTGGTTTCCAAGATTATTGTTGCTTATATCACTGCAAGATGCCGTTATCAAGAAAAGTTAAATTGATCAAGTATAGTAGGATTTAAGAAACATGCATGGAGATGGGTTAATTTTCTTACAAAGTTGTGACAGATGTCAATTTATCCAGCTGGTATCCCATGTTCCCGGATAGTCCTAATCCTGATAAGTTTCTGATGAAAAAACACAAAAATTAGATCAGAATTTGGATATGAGGATTATGTCAAAAAAACAATATTGAAGGATTAATGATAGTATTATCACATTTGTGTAACTCTTGATCCTGAACATTTGATGCCCTTCCAAGACTCTCCACATGGATCGCCACCACTTGCTTTCCAATTGCTAAGTTTCTGTGGTGAATTTAAACTTGTATACATCACATTCAGAGCAGATGCTGCATGCATATCAAAGTTAGATATTTCAATATTTAGATAATTAGACCTACTGACTATTTTTAATTTCTGGAAACACCAAAGCAAAATAATATACAGCAATGTGCATGTTTTAGAATCATCTAAGACAAAAACAAAGGTTTCATCTTTTACCATTTATTATAGGGTATAATTACGAACAAAACCCCACGATCAGGCTAGGTTTAAATTCGCAAACACTACTAAAACCTTGAAACCTTATGAGCAGTACCCCCAGAGTTTTTATATATGTCGTTTACATTCATATATACCTTGAAACATTACGAAACAATTCTCCGATCCTGAGGTTTGCAAAAAGTTATGAATACCTACCTAAAAATAATGGAAAATTGTTGACTCTGGAGGGTATTTATAACATTTCAAGCTAGGTCTCAGTGGTTTTTCGATAAAAAGTGCCAACTAACTTCAGGTGTAGCAAACTCTGCAATTCTCTCCATCGATATATCCCAGCTCATCCACTTGTTACGTTGTCTTTCTATTTCGCAGCTCAAATTAAACTCACACATGCACATTCATTCATTCACATGGTAATCCACACATATATATTGAACCGAATGGATAGCACACATATTTTGAACCACATGAAATTGGAGACGAGACGCGTTAATTAATCCACATATATATATATATACATAAATATATATATATTAAACCAGATATATGATGAATACATAATTTTGATAATAAAAAAGTGCTGACCATCAGTCTGATCCGTTTTGGCGTTGGCGGAGCTCAGGAGGCCGATGAGGAGGAACACCACCACCACCACCACCACCATCGCCTTTCTCATCCCCTCCCTCTTTTTTCAAACAAGGAATTGAATAAAATTTCCGAAAAGCCCACAACATAAAAATGCTACCTTTATCGATTAGTAGACAGGGCCTGCAGCCCTTTGTCAACACTCTTTTAATTTCTGAGAAATCTTGGCAAGTATATATACATTTTCTCATTAATCATAACAATTAATGAAATTAAATTCTCAAGAATTGCATGCAGTTTGCAAAGTTTGAACGTAGAAATGCTTTCTGGGTACGAGATTAATCGAAAGCCACAGATTTTGTTCGTTCTCTAGAGTAGATCGATCGATATATCTCTCGTATTAATTCCTATTTCTTATACATGTCTTGAAATAGATAGATGCAATGCAATAAGCTATATATTGCAAGTTAGTTCAGCTGCGCGCCTGTTGAATATACGACTAATTATCTAATTCTGTTATGTTGTGGCAAACTCAGAATCGAATCTCCTGTTTTCTTGCATGCATTAGTCAATGTTGAATGCGAAGTTTTAGGACATTGAGGTGTAAAATTGCTAATTATATTAATGTCTAATGTTAGATTAATTTTAATATACATAATTATTAATTTTAGTGTTTGTTTTATAAATAATAATAAGTCGAGCTGAATTTATATAACATGGGCCTAACTAGTCCAATTGAAGAACATCGGCCTCAATGCAAAGATTGGATCCTTAACAAAATTCTGTTCCCATTGATCTATCTCACTTATTAATTACCGGATATTTAAGTACTAGATCTTTGGAATTCTTTATTCATTACGTAGTAAGCATATATATGATATCATCTTATTATTCTTAGGGATGTGGTTCTGTCTAAAAAGCAACACTTTACTCGTTCAAGCTGTTGACCAATTGTTAAATTACATAAGAACCTGTCTCGTTAACACGAAAGAGAAGAAAAAATTAAAGATGGGTTATGCAATATAATATGACTTGTCAATCTTAGATAGCTTTTGAGATTGATTTATGTCATTCCAGTTTTTCTTTAAGTTGCTATCTTGTTCGAAATTAAACTTTTTCATCATAATCGATTGCGTAGAGTGAAAGGCTATCTGTATTAACCCATAATGCAGTTGCTGAAATACAAACAAAACAATTAACAATCCGATGTAATAAAACTAAAATGACGCATGTATCCTCTGCCATCCATGCCGGTGCCGCCACTCTGTTACTCCAGATATATATGAACAGAAATAAGAGAACGCATATCCCAAGGTTCCCCCACACGTGACCCTTATAAATTCGCATTCACTATTTTATCTTTCTCTAGATTTCACTAAATCTTTCTTTCTTTCTTTCTTTCGGCAACAGTCCAAAAGAAGAACAAACCCGGCCGGCAATAATGGGCGATATTCATACAAAAACAGCTTCTGGGGATTTCAATTTCTTGATTGTGAGGCATGATAATGGTGGGATTTTGGATTTGTTCAAGTTCTTGGTCTTTAATAATCAAGAAAGTGGCGCCAAGTTTCTGCAAAGTTGTAATGGTGATGGGGTATTTGAAGTAGAGCTAATAAGTGGTGGTGGTAGGGAGTGGGGGCTGGTGACACCTGATCATAGGTGGGTTATCGTTGTGTCTATTATTGCCAGGAAAATTATTAAGGTTTTGGGTAAGCCCATGGAATGGTTTGGTTATCTTGTCGAGTTCATTCTCAATCTTCTCTCTCTTAATGGCAACTTTCTTGGATTGCTCATCAAATTTCTTCAAGGTATCATGCTCTTCAGTCTTCACCTAAAATAAATTACTTCATTATTTCTTTTTAGTTTAACTGAACGATTTAAGTTACAGGATTAGTGGCTAAGTGTGTTGTTATACTAATTAATATTTGATTATTTGCTCGTGAGTAACTGTTGTGTGCATATTAACTGAATGTAGGGCCTAAATACAAAATACCTCATGAGGTTTTAGAAATTACAAACTCCCCCTGAAGTTTTAAGCCTAATGGAAAAACAAGAGGCGGCGCAAAATTACCTTGTTGCCCTTGATAGAAAAAGCTGAAAGAAAAAAGAAAAAAGATTGATTTTTCAAAAACCAACATTATCTTTCATTTTAAATGAATGTTTGTTACTAATGGTTGTGAGAGAGAATGAAACCTCAGGGGAGTGTTGGTAATTTATGAAACGTCATTGTTTTTTTTATTTTATTTATTTAGGCTATAACTGAGGGGTAGTTGGTAATTATCTCTGATTTCAGAGTATAATAAGAGACCATTATCAAGTTCAATGATTTGCATTTTGTGGTGATTAAATTATTTTGTAATCAACATGAAGAAATGATCAGAAAAAATAGCCTCAATCTGCATTATTCCCATTCATCTTTTTGTATAAACTCAACGATTTGGAACAGGGAATGTGGTTATGCCAAGAAGAGATTCGGAGACGTTCATAAGTGCTATCGGACATTTAGATGGTCGTATAGAACTATTCAAATACGAGACATCCTCAAAAGAAACTAGTGAACCTCATTCTGACAACAGAACTTGGCAAGTGGAGATGGGAGATCGGGCTCTCATGGACCTATGTATAATGGCTTCCAAATTAGCCTATGAGAATGCTAAGGTTGTCAGAAACATTGTAGATCTTCATTGGAAGGTTAGATTCCCATTTCACCCTCTGTTCACCACAATATGTTTATCGACAAAAGAAGAAAAAATACTGAACATTAACCTTTGTAATTTACTGCACAGATGCATTTCGTGGACTTCTACAACTGCTGGAATGGTGAGAACATGACTTTTTACAGATTTTCATAAAACTATTTATGTCTTAGGATAAATTACATCTAGACCCCCTCACATCTGGAGCCCTATACTATGAAAACTTATTACATCTAGACCCCATGTACTTTAACTCGGTCTTACAAATTGCCCCTTTCATTTGCTTTGATCAGGGTTCTTGCCTTTTTTCCGTCAGATTTATGGAATTTGGGTTGTATATTCCATAAATCTGAAGGAATAATGGCATGAACCCTAACCAAAGCGGACGTGCAGCATTATATTTTTTTTTTTGGGGGGGAGGTAAATGTAATTAGACCAATTGCCAGGGGCGTCTAGATATAATTCACCCTATATTTCAGTACATAAAATCTCTGATTAAATGTGTTGTTGGTTTCCAGAATATCAGAAAGAGAGTTCGACTCAAGTTTTTATAATGTGTGACAAGCCTGAAGATGCAAATTTGATACTCATTAGCTTCAGGGGCACAGAGCCGTTCGATGCAGATGATTGGATCACTGATTTTGACTACTCGTGGTACGAATTTCCAGAATTGGGAAAAGTACACATGGGATTTCTAGAGGCCTTAGGCTTAGGCAACAGAGAAAACACCTCCACATTCCAATACCATCTCCAAGCAAAAATTGACAAAAGATCCAATTTAAACAGCTCTGGTTCAACATCATCATCATCATCGTCCACTTTTGGTAATAATGCATTGAGATATTCAGATACCGAGAAGCCAGATAAAAGAGATACGACTGCATACTATGAAGTCAGAAAAAAACTCAAGGAAATGCTAAAAGAGCACAAGAATGCGAAATTTGTGGTGACAGGTCATAGTTTGGGTGGGGCCCTCGCCATAATGTTTCCGATAGTTCTTGTGCTGCACAAGGAGGAGGAAATCATGCAAAGGTTGTCGGGCGTTTACACTTATGGACAGCCGAGAGTCGGGAACAGACAATTAGGGAAGTACATGGAAGCGCATTTGGAGTATCCTGAATCCAAGTACTTCAGAGTAGTATACTCAAACGATCTTGTCCCGAGGTTGCCTTATGATAACAGAACCTTCTTGTATAAACATTTCGGCATATGTCTATACTACAACAGCCTCTACATTGAACAAGTAAGCAGTTAATTAAGGGCAATTTACATCTACTATCCCTGTAGTTAGGTGAAATTACAAATGGATCCCTCTAGTTTGAGATATTACCATATAGTCCCTGATGCTTCAATAAATGTGTAAATCTTTAAAAATGCCCCCGAAGATACTCCCATCTGAAACCCTAACTGATTTGTAATTTCACGTAACTACGGGGGTAGCAGATGTAATTCGGTCATTTATTCATTTCTCTCCTTTTGTGCATATAAAATCTTAAGCTGACATAGTTAGCATTGTTGATATTACTACAGAATGTTGATGAAGAACCAAACAGAAATTACTTTTGTTTGAGTTACTGGATTCCAGATCATGTAATTTCTTGGTGGGAATTGATAAGGAGTTTGATAATGGGATACGTGTATGGGGCAGAGTATAAGGAGGGGTGGGAATCTTTTCTTGTTAGGGTGTTTGGACTGCATTTCCCTGGTCTATCGGCTCACAGCCCAGTGGATTATGTAAACTCTGTAAGGTTGGGAAGAACAAAATCAGTTAAAATGATGTCCTTGTAGAAGACTGCAGGTTCCTGCATGTTTCTGGAATAACATATGGAGTAGGCATTTGTAATGCATTTTAGTTATCTTGTCTGTTTTAAGGTTTTGTGTGCTTTTGCTTAGTTCACCACCGAAATTTCTGTATTTTGAGGTCTAAGAATGTGTAAAATGCCCCAGGAATGTGCTTTTGTCTACAATCATCGTGGCATTTCATAATATATAGCAAGTTTTAGTATTTAAATCAAAATTCAAATTATACAAAATACGTACTGTTGCAATTGGAACACGTAATTACATCAACCACCCATTTAATTTGAAAATTTCGTTAACCTCCCCTTATCTCAGTACAGTGCACATGTCAAAATAAATTGGTACAATTTCCGATGCAAATCTGTGAAACGGGACTATGTTCATTGTTCAGACTTCACTGCAAACCAACTAAAATTACATGTTCTTGTCTTAGTAGTGAGTACAGAATATTTAACCTAACCAGACGAGAAAGCACATCCGGACAACTCATTA
The DNA here is from genome assembly GCA_958496215.1 of Verbena officinalis. NCBI lineage: Eukaryota > Viridiplantae > Streptophyta > Magnoliopsida > Lamiales > Verbenaceae > Verbena > Verbena officinalis. Next base: position 10,326,449 of record OY292385.1, read on the forward strand.
TTCAGTATCCAAGTCATCCAACTAAAATGTATCGGAAATAGTAAAAATGGAGAGACAACAATACAACATATGGGTTGAATTGAATCTGGTATTTCAATGCATTCATTCTTGTTATACATGCTTATAATTTGTCATCTGTTACACATGCTGAATCCATCAATCCAAGAAAAGAGTTCAAGATTAATGCTATATTCTTACATATATTATCAGTACGCTGTACGTACACAAAGACAGGTAATATATACCCTTGCAAATCGACATTGTAACTGTTATCATTTATCAATCCAATCTTTGAAGACCAGCAACACATACAGAGGAATATTTATGGCAGCAATGATAATAATTGCTCTCAAAGTCCGCATTAGTCTCCACATTATCATCTTGGCTTTTGATTTGTTAGCTCTAACTATTCCAACATGTATGCTTACATCTGGGCTCGAACCGTCGGTCTCGTGTTCCACCTGTTTCCTTACTCGCATCACTGCATTGCCCGCCCTGCAAATAAATCTATATTTTATATGTATTCTCTTTTTCTAACGCTTTTACAACCCAAAATAATAAAAGAGGTGGAATATTACATCCTAGACCCCCTGACATTGGTATAATTACCCTTAGAACCCCTGCATGTACTATGGAAAATTACCCTTAGAGGTATGTACTATGGAAAATTACCCTTAGACTCCGTCTACAAATTGCCCCTTCAGTATGCTTAGGTAAGGGTTCCCAAGTGTGGGTTGACCAAATGTCAAGGGGTCTACATGTAATTCACTCATTATAAAAATTGTGTATATTTTGTAAAAAATCAATCTTGTAGTATACCTGCCCAACGAACTCCTATCGGTTAAGGATTTTGTGGAGACTTGTTTGATTTTCTTGACAAGGTGCATTGATCCATCTGCACCCCACATCTCTTCATACTCACAAGTTTCATCTTCGTTTTTCTCTTTCACTCTGTCATATAGGCATCTCATAGACCCCATGAGATCGCCGAGCTTTCTAGAAATGAGGACTCCATTTGCTGGCCAAATCAGGATAAGAAGAAGAGTCACTGCAAACAGAGATAAATACCTGACATGTCCATCAAACTAAATATCAGATAATTGAATTATTTTTAGATTAAAGAAGATATCGTGGAAGAAGAAAATCACAAAAATTGAAAAAAAAACAACTATCGAAATTTATTTCTCTAGTCATATACCATAAGTAGATATGTAATTGGACAGGAAGAAAGCAAAGCTGAGAGGCTATGGCATCTTGATCTGACGATGTTGAATTACTGAGAGATAGTAGCATAAAAGAAGGATATATGTTGCCCTGCTGCCAGCTTACAGTTCCTAGAGTATGCTGCATAATTCAATTAATCAATTACAAATGTCGTCATCGACTATACAGAAAGCCAAAGACATGCTTACCTCAGTGACAGATCCATGCTTAGGCATGTGCGTAACAGTGCATTGATCATGATCATGGCCAGAGAGGACTAGTTCCTGAAGAAACAAACATTTAGGTCTCATGTTTTCAGTTTCTGCATCAGAATATATTTAAATTGATGAAGAATAAGAATACATACGGGCTTGATTAGGTCAAGTAGGACGTTTGTGGAGTTTTCAGTGATATAATTCTGATACCTGTACTACATCAGTGATTGCAATTAGAATAGCCTAACCAGTTACCATGGGGGGGGGGGGGGGGGGGGGGGGGGAATTTTTCCAAGGTTTCAGGGTAAAAGACCTAACCTCGGGGTTTTTTTCGTAATTATCTCAATAATGTAATCAAAATAAGACATGTCTGTCTTTAAAGAGGACAAGTACCTTACCTTATTTCTTGATTAAGGCCAGCATAGTTGATTCTCTGGAATCAAAATATAATCATGTAAGTAGATATATTGTAAACAAAAACATTTGATTTTAAATTTATCAAAAAGGAAAGAAGTGAAACCTGATTGATGACTGGTGAAGAGCGATGGGGGCCACAAGGAGTCCAGTCAGACCGATATAAAGGGATGTGAGTCAACAAAACCCTTGGAGTAGAATTGGTAACTGGAAAAATTCAATAAAAAATCGATATATAAACAAAACTCAACAATGTTTATTATTATGACTTGGACTCAAGAGTTGTGTACCTTGAGAGGAATTTTTGATGAAGTTCCATGTAGCTGATGTGAATTCACCTTGTGGATAACCTGTAAATAAAACATCCTAGCTATTATGCTTCAGTGAGGCAGATTATCAGAAACTTAAAAAATCTTCATATTGCTGTGGCTATAAAAGCTTTGTGGTAACTGTTAATTACCATCTACAGTTTGTGCATCAATTGCAATGAAGTCCACTTTTCCAAGTGTAACTTTGAAGTTTCTTGCTCCAAATTCTGTCTCATGGCGACTGACTATCTGCATAAGATAATTGTGAAGATAGGAAATAAATGAATATACATTTACATTATTACAAGAATAGATACTAGTACTGACTACTGAGGCAGCTCCAATTAAAAACTAGAGATAGTCATAGAATGACTAGAATTCATATTTCCTCAAAACAATCGTTTTAAATTGAAGGCTTTCTCAAATATTGATTTTCAAATCTCATATATAGAAGTTGATAAGCATACGATGTACCTCTGGCTTTTGGGAGTTATGAGCTGTATACCCAATATCATGGTTTCCGGGAAGGTAGTATATTTTCATATTTGAATTTTTGTCAAGTGTATTCAGGTTGAAAATATGTCTGAAACGGCCCAAGGATTCCTTCCATCTATTGCAAAAAAAAAATCCATAGAGCAGTACTTGTGACAAATATTCCTAAGGAAAATATGTTTTTTGAAGCTATACCATGGTGTAAAACTTAAAAATTACACTTACTCTTCATCTGATAGTATCCATCCCCCATCAAAGTAATCACCCAGAAACAAAATAACATCTGGTTTGAAGGGTAATACAGATAAGAAAAATGCCCTGCGCATGTACAAATCTGTATAGAACTGAGCCATCTCCAGAGCAAGTGATTTTGGAGAAAGAGGAAGTGAAGTTCTATCCATTAACTGTTATCAACGAGAATTCATGTCAATGAAAATCAATATGTATCAAGAAAATCAAAACCCTTTTTCTTTGATGAGGTAAATACCTGAGGATCTGTAATAACAGCAATTTTCACGTGACTACTCGGATATTCAGCTCCATTCAGCTGAAATTTTCAGAAGTAAAACTGTCGGAATGCATGATTTCTAATACTGGAAATGCTTTTAACTATATTTAGCATATTATTACCGAAAGTTAATCAAAAAAATAAAATACTCATGTCATTCTAAGACTAGCAGTCATATAAACTCCAACTCTCTACTAGTACGTCTCTCACATAAATATGATCAAGAAATACAATGAAGGAAATCATATCCAACGACAAACCATTCTGGAAGACAAGATGCGAAATTAAATAAATAAAATATGATAAAAAAAAATAAAAAGATACAAAGCAAGATCCGAGTACACCCAGAAACCAACATTATAATCCTATTTCTGATACTAAAAACTCGGAAGAATGTTGATGATTCCAACTTTATTGATGAGTTTTACCGAAGAAGATGAAGAGCGGTGTTGAAGATGAGGCCAAGTACAGGTCCAGTGAGAAGGCACCATATACGCGAACCACTCCCCATAAAGCAAACTCAATGCCCATACTAAGCTGAGAAACAGAGTCAAGTTCCACATCTTTGCTGCTCTGAGATTAATTTCTCCACTTTCTCCGTTTTCCCATAGCTATGGCTATGTAAGAAGTATCAAGATTGTCAGTCAACTCATCTACAACTTGGAAATTGTACTGTTTTATCATTTGGGCCATTTTTAAAGAGAAATTGGGCCCATTATATCAATTTATTAGCAGACCCAAGGCCCGTCTGTTGCTATTGGGTTTGGTTTCTTTGATCCAATCCCTTTTCACGCAGTGTATCTTATCTAATAATTAAATTGCAACTCTTACTCTTAATTAACCAATTTTGTTGAAAATGTAATGATAATCTTGGTTAAAACAACTTAAGTAAATTACCACAGCTACTTAATTTTGATAAATATTTTTTTTTTCGATTTTCATATCTAAGTCTTATAATTTTCTTATATTCTTCACAAGCTTAATTAAGTTTCTGGCAAAGCTTATTGATGCCTGAAAGAAAGGGTGATTAGAAATCTTAAATAGATTGATTGATTATCTAGTCCAAGACTCTAAAATATATATACTTTTTACTGCAACCAAAAAGTAAAATACTATAAAACTAGACTATTCGTAAAAAGAACAAAAGGAATTTTGTTATAAACTTAATTAAAACTGAGAAGATTTAATGATTGAGAGAAATATGCCGAGAAACTTATATTGTTATTCTCATTTATGTGTTTTTCGAATGAACGATCGATACATACTTATAGTAAAGATTTTACTATTTGCATAGTACCTTACTATTCACAGCATAGTAGTAGCATAGTGATAAATAGTGTATAGTCATCTCATTTCTAATTTTGTGTGGCCATTTCAAACTTTGTATGTTGCTTTCTTCAACTGCGGATAATTCACAACAAATTTGTATTTATTTCCTATTGTTTCCATACTTTCATTCAGCAACCGGAAAACTTGAAAAAAGCCACCACAGCAAGTATAAAACTGACGCCATATCCAATGCAAAAGCTTCCCCAGTTTAGAGTTTCATTTTCTGAGCCTTCCCTGTCGGGTGAAGGATTTGCAAGAGTTTCTGATAAATCAACGCAGTGAAGCTGCAACGTTCTACCACAAAGCCCTGGATTTCCTTCAAAACTTGTCCTAGGGAAAGTATCAAACTGTCCTCCTGTAGGTACAGGGCCTTCAAGATTGTTGTTTGCAACACTGAAAGAAGATAAGAAATGCAGGTTTCGAAATGATTCTGGAATTTCACCAGAAAGCTGGTTTCCAGAAAGGTCCAATTTTTCCAGGTTTCTCAGATTTGACAATGTATCAGGAATTCTGCCGGAGAAATCATTGCCACTCAGATCCAGCGCGATCATCAACTTCAGCTGCCCAATCCGTACAGGGATGGATCCGTAGAAACTGTTATTGGCAAGATATATAACTGGTGGTATGTTCGAAATTTTATTGTATTGCAGGTTGGTGATATTATTGGGCTCAATAAACACAGGCAGCTCTAAATAATAGCTTCCAATTTGATCTGATTTTTGCTGGAATACTAGGCTTTGCAGTCTCGTAAGCTCCATTGGGAAGTTTCCTGAAAGTCGGTTGTTTGATAAATCAAAGTAGAAAAGATTTGAAAGATCTCCAACCCAACCTGGAATCGACCCTGTCATTGAATTATATGATAAGTCTAGAAACTCCAGATTAGCTAGCTTCGATACCCACTTTGGGAAAGAACCTCTAAATCTGCAGCCACCTAGACCTAGAACTCGGAGTTTGTGAAAACCGCCAGAGCCAATCAAATTTCCATTTCCAGGCAATTGTTCGTCATAGAAATTCTTTGAGAGTATTAGGATGCTGAGGTTCTTACAACCTGTTAGAATTGTGATTGCGCTTGTGATGTTGCTCATGTTGTTTTTCCCAACGGAGAGATAAGTCAAGGATTGCAATGCGGCTATGTCGGGCAGCAATTCTCCCATTAGTCCGTTAGTGCACAACCGAATTGCAGTGAGTGTCTTGCATGAGAAGAGGGTTGCTGGAAGACCTCCAGTGAAGAAGTTGTTTCCCAGATCGATTGATTTAAGATGAACAAATTTTGAGAAATCGAAAGAAGAAAGTTGACCTTCCAGAGAGTTGACTCTTAGATTCAGTGTTTCGAGTCTTGTGCAGTTTGTGAGAGACAGGGGAAGCTTACCAGTTAATATGTTTGCGTGGAGATACAATTTTTCCAAGTTAGAAAGCCTCCCAATATGTTGAGGAATCGTACCTGTGAAGTCATTACCATGCAACGCGAGGATTTTAAGGTTAGTGAGGTTCACAATCCTTTCATCAATCTGTCCTGAGAGCTTAATTCCAGGTAAGGAGAGTTGTTGCAGTGTCGTTAACCCGTAAATGTCAATTGGGATTTTTCCTGAAAAATAGTTGAAACCTGCTCTCAGAGACTGCAGGTTTGAGCAGCGGCCAAAACCTTGAGGAATTGGGCCTACAAAATCGTTGTTGGAGAAATCAAGAATCTTTATCGAGGGTGAAAAGCTGCATATGGATGAAGGAACGGAGCCAACGAAGCTATTATTGCTCACATCAAAAGTTTCCAAATTTGAAGCTGGCTCAAGGAATGATGATGGGATAGTCCCTTGAAAGTGGTTACTGGACAAGTTCAACACCTTGATTGTAGCGAGCAACTTATTATTTTCTGATATCTCTCCAGATAATAGATTAAGGCTCAAATCAACAACCTGAAGGCGATTAAAAGCAGCAAAGAATCCATCAGGAAGAGGTCCGCGGAGGCGATTGTGGGACAGGCAGAGGTGAGAGAGACTGCTCAAATTCATAATAGAAGGAGATATATTTCCCACTAGTCCTCTTGATGGTAGCCATAGAATCATAACCCTGCCATATTTATCACAGCCGACACCTTCCCAGTTGCAGCAATCTGCTGAAGTAGACCAATTCAACGCAGCAGAGAAGCTCAGATTGAACGATGATAGAGAATCACGATCAAGATTATTGCAGTCTCCATGGGATGTTTCTACAATGCAAAAAACAACAAGAAGTAATATAGCCAGCATTGCATCTATGATTTTAGTAATCAAGTCAGTGAGTTGAGAATTGAGATCATGCGAATGTTTTTATCATTTTTCCAATCAAAGACTTGGTCTGATGTACAAGTCTAACGTGTTACGTTTATGCTCTTAATTCAACTAAATTAAAGTATAAACAATTGAGTGATGGAGTTAATGTCGCAGGAGATTACAAAATTAAATTTCCACCCTCATTAACAAGCAATGGTGGGCCATAAGTATGCCCATCAATCTAGCTCAAACCATTTTATTCAAACTCTAATTACGACTTAATGACACAGATATTTTAAATCAATCTTTAAACGCAATAATTATATCTCCAGTCCAAAGTAATGTAACTTTTGACTCCTGTTTGCTATGAAGATAGTACCTATGAATAAATGTATCAATAACATCAACATGTGAGATTCACAAACTAAATGACAGAAGAGATACATTTCACAAACAAGAAGTGCTGAGGCCTGAAAGAAAGGCCAAAAATAATCCAGATTCATTGCTTTAAAAGTAAAACCTACCGCTCGACCCCAAAAAAGTAAAAAACTGTAATTGCAAGCCCTACAAAGAACCAAAAATGAGCTTTCTTAACCTCAATTTTGCGTGTTTACAGAGAATTAATAAAAGTACAACAAAATGTGTATACATGACAAGCTGAAATGTAGTTGCTGTTCAGGTACAGGCCTGTTGTAACACCCATGTACCACAATTCCATGCCAACTTGTCCAAGAAGAAGAAGGAGGAGGAGGAGCAAAAGATAATCTTGTTTTCTGGAGATGGAATTAATTGTAGCTTGTATCTTAAAGGCATTGGATGGCTCCGTTATTCCATCCATGTACTCAATCATCTTCTACACAAAAAGAGAAATCAATTACCTTCCTGAAATTCTTCTATCTTATTTACCCAAAATCTCCAAGTCAATAAAATGTTAAGAATATGTACTCACCATTTGTTGGATCAATGTGCACAAAGAAACTAGCAGCAACAATGAGATAGCACAAAATAAGCATCAGCCCTTTAAAATAGTTTGATTGGCCTTCCTGCATCAACACAAAACCGAGCAACAAATAAGAGAATCCACACAATAAACAAATACGACATCTTTCTCATTACAGAAATCAACACAAACCTGAAGCATAAATGCCACCACCAGCACCGTAATAAATAGAGTAGCAGTCTCAAAAAGTTGGAAGTTCAAATCCATAGGCTTTCCCATGAACCAACCCACAATTACACAAAATGGGATCTGCATATATCAATAGGAAAACAATTGCAGCTTATACAATATAAAATAATGTAAATTGTGAAAAAAAAAAAAAAAGTGTATTAAGGCCTTACCACAAACATTGATATTTGGGTAGATGATCCAATCGCTACGCCGAGAGTAATATCCTGGAAAACAAACAAACTGTCAATTGAACAAAAAAATGTAGGAAACTGGCTGGAAGACTTGTATAGATTACATTCGAGTACTCACAAGTTTGTCCTTCATTGCAAACATGATAGCACTAGCATGCTCTGCAGCATTTCCCACAATTGGAAGCAAAATAACACTAATAAATGAAACGGGCATGTTCATCGAGTCAGATGCTCCCTGAAAGGATGGTGAAAGCAAAGGAAGCAGAAATTAAATCATTTTTAAAAAAGAAAAATAAATTTTAGTGGCCCTAATGCAATATGTTAGTATGATTTGCTGTTATGATAACATACCTGTATTGCGTCAACAAGATATCCAGATAAAACAGATATCCACAAAGTCAACACAGCAAGCCAAACTATAGCTTCCAATTTGGTGATCTCAGGAACCTCATCTTCCTCAGAATCTTCCTCATTATTCTCTGTTGCCTACAAAAATGATCATGTGTGACCAGATGAATAAGCTTAATTAATATATGTCTATCGTAGGACGGATTTACATACATACCTCTTCAAGAGTACTATATAAATTAGTTTGACTCTTGAGCTGAAAGAAAAGATAGCTAGCATAAGCGACCAGCATTATACAACTGCTAACTCGTGAAAGAGCAATCTCTGACTTGCCCTTATGTATTTCTGTGTGAGTGAAGTGAAGCACTGCTGGAAACAATAACCCCATAACAGCCATTAACAACAACCCCGAGTTTACAACAGCAGCAGCCTGATAACAATTCACAAATATTAGTGTTTCAATGAAACTTATTACCATTTGACATTCATAATGTTTTTAGTCAATTAAGACAGTACAACACCTTATTAAATATCTGGATTTTGTGGTGATGAACAATGCCACCACAGAAAAAGGCACATCCAAGGACCAAAAGCATATTTGACAAGATGGAACCGAGCAAAGATTGCTGAACAACCCTAATCATGTCATTCTTCAACGCATACATAGATATTATCATCTCAGTGGCATTGCCAAACGTAGCATTTAGAAGCCCGCCAACTGCAGATTGAATATAAGAGAGAGAATTGTTGACAGAGAAACTAAGTATAAGCCAGAACGATTTTTCTAATAATCGGCAGGAAAAATTCTGAGAATCTTTGACATGACTGAACTATAAATTTCACACTGATAATCTTGAAAGAGAGGAGACTGAGTAAAGAAACTCTACCTGTTGGCCCTGTGTATACTGCAAGTTGCCTACAACACAATTATATGGGTAAAGATGTCAGTTATTTTCTTCTTTGCTAAATCAAAACTAGCACAGAAGTTGTTCTATTTATGGAGCAGGGACTTACTCAGTTGCATATCCTAGGCGCTCTGCTAGAGGAGTAATACCAAGTAAGCTGAAGAAGAATACCCATCCCTATAATTATTTATCGTTAAAAAAACACTAAATTAAATATCTGCATCTTGAAATTTCCAGAACCATCCCTTTTTCCTAGGGACAAGTTGTGATTTTTCTTACATGTTTATCGGTAAGATAGTGTAGCATAATTGCCAGGGGCCCGAAAGGAAGCAAAACATTGATCTTTGCTTTAATCAAGACAATGTATATACTCCTCAATATGCTGACTCTATTTACCCTCCTTAAGACCCATGAAGCAGAAAATTTTGGATGCGCTAAGATGTGTGGCGTTTCACAACCCAAAGACTGCACTTTATTTGTTGGGTGAGATGCACTAAGCGGGATGTCCTCATCAGATTCGAAGTCTATCTTTTGTTCTACAGATCCCATCTCCAGAATCCAAGCAAATATCACTGAGATGCAAAAATTAGTAACTGCAAGCATTAGTAAATGATTTACATCTGATTGAAGGATTGGAAAAACTACGGTAGCTTGTAAATTTACATACCTAAATGCTTTCACATGTATCTAAGACCATAGAGGTGTGGAGAAAAATCTGCAACCAACCACAAGTCGGTTAAGAATCATCGAATAAGAAAACACAAAAAAAAAGATAAACTAGATTCGGACAAAACAGTAAGGAAAATCAATAATGGCGGCCACTGAAAATTAAAACTCTTTGCATTTTCCATTTTTCCACATCAAGTCAGACCTGGTCAGCTGAGAATGAGAAGGGATAACTAGATCATTCAAAACAAGGAGCATTAAAACTAACTAAACCAAATAATATCAACAGCTTATAAATATCAGTGAATGAGCAGCAGCCTAACATAAGCACAGATCAAGATTGTTGAAGTCGAACAAATTTCAAGTCAAAGATGGGTTTGTGGTGAGGGATGGAGGCTGATGATAAAGTTGAGTACTTTACCTTTTCCCTCAGCAAACAAAAATCGTTTTTTACTGATCCAATAGATTAGAACCCACAAACCGTTTCAGGTGAAGCAAGTTAATTCACAAGATATTCTTGAAACACGAAGAATTAAACTACTGATGGAAGTATAAAGGAAAGTCCTGTAGAGAGAAATAAGATTTTGTTCTTGTCAATTAGGCAAAATTAGTCCTGAAGAAAGAGAGGAAAACAGGAAGCTTCCAAGAAGCAGCACTTAATGCGCCATTTTCAATTTGATTTAGATTTCGATCTGCCCTTAATATTACATTTTCTTGGGTTTAATTAAAAATAAATGGGTTGGAACTAGGAATATATAATAATAGCATTTAGTAGGGCTTGATCGCGCAGTGTTATCAGTAAATAGACAACTACAAGAAATAAATTTGTAGTGGACATTTGGGGAATACCAGATTGAGATTGAGTGACTGCCCAACTATACAACGCACTTTCTCATCTCAATTATTGGCCAGTAATTTTTTGAAATAAAGGAAATGAGATTAGAGTTGGATACTTGGATTATATCATAATCCCACTTAGTAATCAAAGGATTTGAACAAATTTAATTCCGATCAAGTTTGGTAAAATCAAATTCTTAATTAGAGATTATATCATTAGTATATGATTTTTAAGGAGTAATCAATCAATTATTGAATAAAATAATGGTTGGCATAAAGTAACTGTAATATCATACCTAATCATTAGAGGGCTTGATCCTGGGCCTGGTCCTGGGCCTGGGCCTGAGATAATATCATACCCAACCTCATCATCCTGGCCCAATAAAGATCCATTTACATACTATACTAATACTAGCTATTTATCAATTGGAATGTGTTGGTAATCCTTAGTTAATCTTCGACCTCAAACACTAATTCGTTCACTACCGAAACACTTGGGACTTTGATTCTTCAAATATCCGAACTAGTTAAAAATAGTTTAGTCGCTTTGTACTATGATATTTGGACATAACATAAGACGGCAAAAGTTTGTTTCCACAGTCGCACCATCAGTCCTAAGCAGCTACATATTTGATTGAGTCAAGTAGTTATGTATGCACAAATGTTACATAAAATCCCTCATAAAAAAGAGTGAAAAAGCTGCTGCATTCATCCAAATCTCAACAAGGGAACAAAATACTCAACTCACATAACAGTTTAAAATTTCACGACCTCATTAGACAACACATCACTAAACATTGATTACAAATTACAATATAGGGTCAATCTAAAAAACACCCTAAGGCTGCAAACTATAATAAATACCAACGGAAAATCATTAACTCATTGTGGTTTTTGTGATTTTCAAGATTTGAGAGTGCTTTTTCTGAAACAGCCAAACCTCAGGGGGGGTTTTGTAATTATTCCAGACTATACCCAATTTCCAAGAACTATATTTATCCTACTTAGGACTCTGCCAGAAAAATCCAATTTCAACATCTATCACAGCCAAATCAATAATAGAAAAGTGCAATGTACATAGATGATAAATGTCTTAATAAGGTAACATGGGCAGAAAAAACACAACATATACAACACTGGGAAAGAGAAGAAAAAAAAAAAAAAAAGAAGGTAACACCACATGATCACATGTCTGCATACCAAAATGTTTTTAGGATTCTGCTTCATTATTGGAATGTACCACATTACTACATACATAAAGGAACAAATGGAAAAGATGAAACATTTTTTCCTCCAAACTAACCACAGGATCTGCCAAAAGGAAAGACCAAATCTAACTCAAACAAGAATCTGGCCACAAGCCTATCAAAGATAACAGCAACTTTGCAACTAGGGGATAGATTGTTTTTTATTTACCCATGTAGCAAAACAACATGGAAGATGAAAAATGAATAAGCAGCAAACAAAATTATCTCTTTGCCTAGAATCCATCCACACAAAGATAATACTAGTAATCAGTTGGATGCATTGTACTCTATTCATAAACTCTTGAACCATACAGAATTTGATTTCAACAAGCAAACATATCATACAGATATTGATTTCTTTCCTAAAAAATCAAGATAGCAACCGATCAAAACAAGAGAATGACCCCGATAATAGAATTCATTCCTTTCCACATTAAACGTCTTCGTAATATTCAAGATCAATTGTCACTGACTATCCAATATTCTCAATTTCCTTCCAGAGCATCTGGTTCACAACCCCGAATTCACCACGTAGATTGTGGCATACAAGTTGCACGATTCATCCCCATAGAATTAACAGGCAAAACAAGAAAACGAAAAGCTAAAAACAGTAGTAAAAAAAGATCCCAAGACTAAGTAACAATCATGCAGAAGAAAACCGAGGAGGAGGTAATAACTGATGGGACTGATGAACCTGATTACTCCCACTCCCATTGTTGCCTGGAGAGGCATACTGCATAATGAAGCGATGCCTCAAAAGCTGAGATGCTGGCCACCGCTTTCCCGGATCCCTTTGAAGGCAACAAGCTATAAAATCCCTAAACTCCCTGCTGGCAGTAGAAGGCGCTTCTGGTGGCTGTGACATACAGATGGCGCACATTAGACTGGCCCAATCACCTTGCCTTCCAACTGCAAATGGAAACTTGCCCAAATAAAATTCAAGAATGCTCACTCCGAAACTCCAAATATCACCCGCATATCCATCATATTGACCATGATTTAGATCAGTGTTAATTCTTTCTGGGCTCATGTATGCTATCGTCCCGACAGATGAATTACAATTGTCCATTGTTTGAGCCAAGACACGGGACGTGCCAAAATCAGCTATTTTCACTACTCCTCGCGAATTAATCAGTAAGTTGGATGGCTTGATATCGCGATGAACGATTTTGCGCTTGTGGAGATAGTATAATCCGCAAAGAATCTGTCGGGAGAGATCGGATAGAGAGGGTTCGTGTGGGATGTGTGTGCCCTCGAGGGATCCCTTGTCCATGTACTCGAGGAGGACTTGGATTTCACCATTGTGATCGATGAGGTTGTGGCATTTGACGACGTTAGGGTTGTCGACGTCGCCGAGTATCTGGATTTCACGGCGCATCTGATTGCGGATGGCGTCTTCGTGGTTACCGTATATGACTTTGAGGGCGTAGATTTTCCCGGTGGGGCGGTGGAGAACTTTGTATACGGTTCCACCGGCGCCGCTCCCGATGCGGCTGACACGCTCCAGCTCGGAGTACTCCAACTGTACGGCGGAGGCGGATGACGAAGAGGGAGCTGAGGTTGGGGGCAGAGGGAGTGGGACGGCGAGAGAAGGGTCGCGTTGAGGTAGAGGAAGGGTTAGGTCGGGGCGGCGCCGTTGACGATTCGCGGCGGATCCGGCGGGCGGTGGCGGCTGGAGGGGTCTCATGATTGATTAAAAGAAAAGCAAGAAGAAAGCTAATCAAGAAGTGAAAACACAAAGTCTAGAAGATTGTTTTGGTTGAAATCTTTAGTTTAGTTGTGAACAGAGGACTTATTGAAAAATGGGAAATATGAAACAAGAATAATGGGAAATGGTTTAAGCCTTTAAGGGTTGGTGTGAGGAAAAAACAATTAAGTCCATGGTCCAATTGGGAGGAAAGAGGAAGATGGTGGAAAAACGAGGGAGAAAGAAGGTTCTTGGAAGAAGAGGGGAAAAGGAAAATCAAGTTTTGGGATAAAATACATGGGAGAAGAAGGAAGAACTAAGAAGGAGATGATTTCTAATTTCTGATTTCTGATTCGTGAAAGGGAAACGGAAATGGAGATACATATACATATATCTCTCTTACACTGTATTGTATCTGTATCTGTATATATACAAAAATATCTTACAGTGTTTCTGATAGATGCCACTCTTCAAGCTATTTACATTCTTTTTCTTTCTACACTTAACTCCTTTATAAGTTATTTGCCTCTTCTTCTATATTTGTTGATAGGGATAACATATTAACATTTCATTATTTACCTCCTTTTTATGCATGTTGACTCTGATAGAATAGACGATATCAATTTACTTATGATCCTTAGTTGACATTCACAACTAGTTTCTATTGAATTATGAGGTCAGTACATTATGTTTAGCAGAAAGACGGGTATAAATAAATTTCTATTTATCAAAATTATAACCATCATATAAAATATTTATTGATTGAGTTTGAGTCAAATTATATAGAAGATGGCAATTATACCTAATTAGTTAGCTTATTTGAAAATCGATCAAAATCGTTCTGTACTATATTATTAAACAACTTTCCTTACAAATTGGTTGATTGAATAAACGAAATTACGCTAACACTAAGCTAAATATGATACTTGTCTGTCAAGTATTTAATTTTATTTAAAAATCAGACAATCTTCTTTTTATAAATGCTAGATTGTTTCTATTTCAATTTCATGTTGAAAAGCATTCTTAAATATAATGATTAGATTTGTAGGGAGATACTATTATACGTTATGATGAATTAATATTTTTTTTCACCCTGTTGGATATATTTTTTAATATAAAATATCAAAAAAAAATTCGCATTGTCGTATCCCTATTCGTATCTATGTTTCCTAAATTAGAGGTCTTTGCTATTTTGATATATAGAGGGGGTTGACCTTATGGATGAATTATGAAATATACATGATCAAATTAAATGAACAATAATGCATCATTCTTGAAAAGTGAAAAGTAAACTATATAATATAAAATTATTAGTATGTAGTTTAGGTAGATGAGTTTGCATGATTAATATGTCCGCTGCTAAGATTAAAGGTTTTAGCTACATTATTATTGATTTATTAGCTAGGATATATCATGTAATGTAATTAAAGTTTCATTAACGACATTATTTTGACTAATTATGCTTTAATTAGTCTTGTCTTTTATAAAAGGGAAATTGTCAACCTGCACATACCTTTTAATTTCTTCATATTGACTTGTCACTTCATTCATTTTCTTATCAATTAATTCTTTATCAAGAAAAAAAAAAAAATGGAAATTTCCATAAATGACGTCAACCACAAATCACTACTATTTTGCTATCTTCAAGCTTTAAAATGTTTTTGTCACCAGTGACACCAGCTTTATTCAACTGAATTTCCCACCAAAATTGTACTGCTCCTCTCTCTACTTCTTCGTCTCTCTCTCTCTCTCTCTCTAGCCATCGCCATAACCGCAAGCTCTCAGAGGCCACTCAATCTCCATTCCCTTCTCTGTCCCGCTGACAAACACCTCGCAGGAAAATGAAGAAAATCCAAAGCTTTGCCACAATGGTGGAAAAACGCCAACTGCTGTCGCTTCCATATCTCCATTTCCTCATTATCTGCGCCCTCCTTTCTCTGCCCACATCACATTCTCAACAAAGTAAAATTCTTGAACCCCTCTTTTAGATTTTCGATTAATTTTAGTTTCTTGAGCTCTTTCTTGGCTACTTGAATTCTTTCTTCATTTCTGACGGGTTTCTTTCTTGCGTGTTGCAGGTCCAGCGTATCTCGCCTTCTTGTCGAACGCCACCGAGTTTCCCGCAGAAGATTACTATGATTACATCATAGTAGGAGGCGGCACCGCCGGCTGCCCATTGGCGGCCACGCTATCAGAGAAATTCAGGGTTCTTGTTCTTGAAAGAGGGGGAATCCCATTTGGGAACCCTAATTTGATGAATCGAGATGGATTCCTCACAACCCTAACAGAGGTCGATGCTCATGACTCCCCAGCTCAGGCATTCACCTCTGAAGATGGAGTTCCCAATGCCCGAGGCAGAGTTCTCGGAGGAAGTAGCGCCATAAACGCTGGTTTCTACAGCCGAGCCGACAAAGATTTCTACACAAGATCAGGAATCAATTGGGATCTCCGAATGGTAAATCAATCTTACGATTGGGTTGAAAAGGGCATAGTGTTTAGGCCTGAATTAAAAAACTGGCAGTCTTCTGTTAGAGACGCGTTGTTGGAGGTTGGGATTGATCCGTACAACGGGTTCAGTTTGGATCACATTGTGGGCACTAAAATAGGGGGTTCCACTTTTGATAACTCTGGTAGAAGGCACAGCGCAGCAGATCTTCTAAGCTATGCAAATCCTTCAAACATTCATGTCGTGACTCAGGCTAATGTGGAGAGGGTTCTACTTGCATCTTCATCCCCTAATACAGATGCAAAAAAGTCAGCCATTGGAGTTGTTTTTCGTGACAGAAGGGGCCAATATCACCACGCCATGACCCGAGATAACGGTGAGGTAATACTCTGTGCAGGGGCACTTGGAAGCCCTCAGCTCTTGCTCTTAAGTGGAATCGGGCCAAGGCCTTATCTCGCCTCGTGGGGAATTCCGGTTGCACACCACTCACCTTATGTTGGCCAGTTCTTGTATGATAATCCAAGAAACGGGATTTCAATTGTTCCACCAGTGCCGTTGGATCATTCTCTGATTCAAGTAGTCGGGATTACAAATTCCGGCACATACTTGGAAGCAGCTTCGAATATGGTACCTTTTGCTTCCCCTGCTCGTCCGGTCTTCATTAGCTCGCCTCGCTCTTCCACTTACCTCACTGTTGCAACACTTATGGAAAAAATAGTTGGCCCTCTTTCTGCTGGCTCTCTCCGGTTGGCATCCACCGATGTGAGAGCGAATCCAATTGTTCGTTTCAATTACTTCAGCAATCCTAGTGATCTCAAGCTGTGTGTTAACGGAACAAGAAAAATAGCTGATCTGCTAAAAACTAGTGCAATGGAGGAATTTAAGTTCCATCAGTGGTTTGGGGGTAGGGAGTTTCGTTATGTGGGGCCCGCATTGCCACGTCATGAGTCGAGCGATGATGAAATGGGGGCGTTTTGCAGGAGGACAGTGAGCACCATATGGCATTACCATGGGGGCTGCCTCACTGGAAAAGTTGTAAATAGGGATCTCAAGGTTATTGGGATCAATGGGCTGAGAATAGTGGATGGGTCGACGTTTACGGTTTCTCCTGGTACCAATCCTCAGGCTACTCTTCTCATGATGGGAAGGTAAATTAGTATGAATATGCATTGTATTTTGCTATGCTTTAGTTAAAGAATGAAATATTGATTGTTTGTTGATGGTTGTTCTTGTTGCAGGTTTTTTGGTATGAAGTTGCTTAGGGAGAGGACAAGATAGGGCCGTATGATTTGTGGGGAAGCTACAAGAACAAAGGATGTGATGTGAGTGTTATTTTGTGATTAGCTTAGCTCTTTGTTGTATTCTGAGTGACAACTGATAGGTGATGTGCTGTATTAGTGTAGTGATAATGGCGATTCATTGATTCATTCAAAGATAGACATTAATAACGACAAGGTAGCAATTACTAGTGTCCAGTTGAGA
Organism: Verbena officinalis; assembly: GCA_958496215.1. Lineage (NCBI taxonomy): Eukaryota > Viridiplantae > Streptophyta > Magnoliopsida > Lamiales > Verbenaceae > Verbena > Verbena officinalis. Next base: position 10,344,144 of record OY292385.1, read on the forward strand.
ATCACTGGCATTGACCTGCTCTGCTCTTGTAATGAATAATCTTCTCTTTTTTGGTTTTCTTGTAATGATAATGATCCATTGCTGTTGATGTTCATTTGACACTGTTGCTGCTGCATCTCGGCCCAAAAGTGATTGTCTTTTCTTATACTATTTCTTTTTTCTAAACCAATATTAAAATAAGATTTAAAAAACAATTAAAATAATATTACTTGCTGCATAAAGAGAACCAAATAAAAGAGAGTTAAATCCTCAAAAAAGGCTGTTAGATAGATTAAAAAAAAGTAGTATAGCTTACTAATTTTTAGCCTTGAAAAATATGCTATATATTCCGTAGATATCATGCTGTTTCCACGCAGATTCAAGCTCTCCTCCTCTAAAAGTCCCACCTTTCCAACTACTTGCAACAGAATTAATACACACAGACATTAATCAATTACAGACACAGAGGAAAAGAAACATCAGCAAGAAAACATGGCGACCACCTCTGTTTCATCTGCACCTAATCTCACTAACCAAAAACCGAAATTTTTTTCACAGAACAACAACTCAATACCCTCCTCCGCCCACCTATCCTTCTCGCATTGCTCCATTTCTCCAAAAAATAATTTGTCCCTAAAGAATCCGATTTCCCGGAGCTCAACCATTTGCAACGTCCGAAAATCCGATCCAGTATCCAAGACACATGATAAGCCCACCATATTGGTTTCCGAGAAGCTTGGAGAAGCGGGACTCAATTTGCTCCGCACCTTCGGCAATGTTGAGTGTTTATATAGTTTATCGCAGGAGGAGCTGTGCGCTAAAATAGGGGAGTTCGATGCGCTGATTGTTCGGAGCGGGACAAAGGTGACGCGTCAGGTGTTTGAAGCCGCGAAAGGAAGGTTGAAGGTGGTGGGCCGAGCTGGGGTTGGGATTGATAATGTGGATCTGCAGGCGGCTACGGAGTCCGGGTGTTTGGTGGTCAATGCCCCGACAGCCAACACCATCGCCGCTGCCGAGCATGGGATTGCTTTGCTCGCTTCCATGGTGCGGAATGTTGCACAGGCTGATGCCTCCATGAAAGCTGGTATGTCATTAATCAGGTGCTATTTGATATCGATTCAGTTTTGTTGCATTAGCTATTCTTTTATCCCATTTCTGGAATGCAAAACAGGGCAAAATCAATCAGAAATCCTGTGGATGGTAAATTATGAAGTTTTACTGAGTCACATTTACCATTAGCATTGATCCTTTTTTTTTTCACATTAATTACAACACAATTATTTGAATGACGAAAAAGGGCATATTAGTTGTCTAATTATTCTTTAATCCTTTAGCTAGTAGTAATGGACTTTGCTTAATTATGTCATTGATTATGCGTGATGCTCTTGACAGGAAAATGGCAACGTAACAAATATGTAGGTGTTTCTCTGGTTGGGAAAACATTAGCTGTGATGGGATTTGGTAAAGTTGGTTCAGAAGTTGCAAGACGTGCAAAAGGACTTGGAATGCATGTCGTTTCCCATGATCCATATGCTCCATCTGAGAGAGCGCATGCAATTGGTGCGGAGTTGGTCTCTTTTGATGAAGCCATTTCCAAAGCAGACTTTGTTTCTCTCCACATGCCTCTTACTCCTACAACTGACAAGATATTTAATGATGAAACATTTGCAAAGATGAAGAAGGGTGTGCGTATCATCAATGTTGCCCGTGGTGGCGTTATAGATGAAGATGCTTTAGTGAGGGCCCTTGACAGTGGAATTGTTGCTCAGGTATGCTGCTAAGTGCTAATGCCTTGTCTTCGAACTAAGTTATGTAAATTGCAAATACATTAGGTGATTACAGGTTCTTCATCAGTCTTGTGATGTTTGTAGGCAGCTCTTGATGTGTTCACGGAGGAGCCTCCATCCAGTGACAGCAAATTAGTGCAACATGAGAATGTCACAGTGACACCTCATCTAGGAGCCAGCACAAAGGAAGCCCAGGTTCGAATTTGGAATGGCACCAATTGCTTACCTGAGTTCTCTTTTCTAACTTTAAATTAATGACTTGACATTTCAGGAAGGAGTTGCAGTTGAAATAGCAGAAGCAGTTGTTGGTGCACTGCAAGGGGAACTATCTGCCACTGCGGTCAATGCTCCCATGGTTGCTCCCGAGGTAAAAACATGCATTATATATGCAACTGATGAACTTGTACAGAGCCTAGTTAGCTCTATGTTTCATAAATAATTGATGTGTTTTCGGCCGGTTATCAGGTTTTGTCTGAATTGTCTCCTTATGTAACTCTTGCTGAGAAACTCGGTAGGCTAGCTGTAAAGTTGGTTTGTGGAGGGAGTGGAATCCAACATGTGAAAGTAATATACAGTTCATCTCGGGATCCAGACAACTTAGACACTAGAATTCTTAGAGCCATGATAACAAAGGGCATTATTGAGCCTATATCTGATGCCCACATCAATCTTGTGAATGCGGACTTCACAGCTAAGCAGAAAGGGCTTCGTATCAGTGAGGAAAGAGTTTTTACGGACTCCTCTTCCTCTGAGAAGCCTGTGGAGTCAATTCAAGTGCAGATAAGTAATGTTGAATCTAAATTTGAAAGTGCATTGTCGGAAAATGGGAATTACATTAGCATTGAGGGGAAGGTGAAGTATGGGATGGCTCATTTGACATGCTTGGGATCGTTTAATGTGGATGTGAGCTTGGAGGGAAATGTGATTCTGTGTCGTCAGGTAGACCAACCTGGAATGATTGGGCAAGTTGGAAGCATTCTTGCAGAGGATAACGTGAATGTGAGCTTTATGAGTGTGGGAAGAACTGTTAAGAGGACTAAGGCTATTATGGTAATTGGGGTAGATGAAGAACCTCATAAGAATACCCTCAAGAAAATTGGAGATGTGTCTGCAATTGATGAGTTTGTCTCCCTTGATCTTTAATTTCAACTATATATATATAGTTTTACTGATTCATTTGTTTAGTTCAAAAACTCTGGTATATAAATAGGGTTTTCGATGTAATTGTTTGATAGTCCTCATGTAGAAAAACTTTCAATGTGAATTTGGTTTTTTACTGATGAAATTATTATTTGTTAGTATATATACGTTTGATTTGTCAGAATCTTAAATATCTTTCCAACTACGGAAGATCCTAGCATCAAATGAACCCTGTTTTCAGCAACAAATTGTGTTAATCCACAGACTGTATTTAAAATTTAGCATATCAAATAGAGCAGTTACAGTACATGTATTATTGTACAACACCACTTTAATGAGCCTCCTAAACCTGAAACTGATATTAATTTGCCAAAGGGGATGCGCGGTATTAAGGTTCAGTTGGGCCGGAAGTAGGCCCAATTGAGAATGGACATCTGAAAGCCCAATGCTTTTTATATAACTTTTTTCTTTTTTCTAATAGGTATTATTATTTTAATTCACCCCCAAATTGAAATAGCTCTACTCAACAGTTGCTTTGGCACCAGAGTTAGGGATTCTTACTTGAACCCTTGCTCCTATTCATTTTATTTTCCACAATTCACATAAATTGTGTATTTTGCGCATCTCACAAATCCATCGATCTGCCCATATGGCAGGCACCGGAATGCACCCCTACCACCAGCAGTGGCAGCCTGCAGCCGCACCCCCACCCCCCCCTGCTGTCGCTCCTCCGCCTCCCCCTCCACACCCCCACCCTCCTCCAATTCCTATGGATAATCCCGCTGCGCGCCCGGTCTCCGACGAGGTAAAACTAATATCACCTTTTAATTCTTCTTCTTTTCTTGTTTTGACTTGCGGACGGGATATAATTGTTGTCCTGGGTTTTAGGTTTCAGCTTTGGTTCTTTGAGTCATTAATTATCTTGATCCTCTCTGCTTTTCTTTTCTTAGTAATTGAAATGAGGACGAGCAATATGGGTCTATTTATTTTCTCAAGTCTTGAAAAAGCAGCTATTAAATTTGTGATCGCAATGGCTTGTGTGATACCTTTCGCTCGTAGGTACGGACAATATTTATCTCGGGTTTGCCTGAGGATGTGAAGGAGAGGGAGCTGCAGAATCTGCTGAGATGGCTGCCAGGATATGAGGCATCGCAGGTGAACTTCAAAGGTGAGCATCCAATGGGATTTGCCCTTTTTGCAACTGCACAGCACGCTCTTGCTGCCAAGGACGCTCTTCAGGTCATTCATCTACTCTTCAGTTTCTTCACAACCCTTTTTTATCAAGTATAATTGTTTTATTATGAATTTTCTGATGCTTTTGGTATGTAGGACATGGTGTTTGATGGAGAGTCTAAGTCTGTATTGCACACAGAGATGGCAAAGAAGAATCTTTTTGTGAAAAGGGGTGAGCTTTATTGATTTTACTGGAAAGTTCACAGTATCTTTCCCGATTTGAGTAAATTCATTATATGCATAATAACAGTTATATGATAGCTTGAATTGACCAAAACCGATTGCATTAAAATAGTTTGATGTGTTATGTGGTTGTTACTTGCGTGCAGGGATTGCTGCTGATTCAAATGCTTATGACCAGAGTAAACGTATGCGTACAGGAGGTGATTATACACATACTTCTTATTCTACATCTCCTTTTCATCCTCCTCCTCCTGCTGTGTGGGGACCACATGGGTATGCCATACTTTCAGACTTGATGCTCACAAAAGTACTGTATAATAGAATTATTTTTGACATAGGGAACTTATGAGTTATGATGATCATATCCATGATTGGTTTGACCAATATTCATGATATTTTGGCTCAGTTATCTGACTCCAGCTCCTCCACCCTATGATCCATATGCGGGTTATGGAGTTCCTCCTGTGCCAATGCCTGCTCCAGCTCCTGTACCTGTACCTGTACCTGCACCAAGTAGTTATGTGCCTGTTCAGGTGAAGCCTATTTTCATAATCGTCCCAATTATGGTTATTTTTCTTAATTAAGCAAACATGCACTTAAAACAAGTTTAGTGTTAGACTAGCTTTAAGTTCATTGCAACTGGGTTTCAAGGAAAAAACCCAATCAAATGATTGTCAATTGTGCTTTGGTATTTCCATCAAGACAAGTGAAACTTATCGTTGTTTAGGACATGTAATCTTTTGATTTTGAGCATGCCATTCATAGTGACTTTGTATTCGATATAAGATATTGAATTGGCACCACAGATTTTCTGTTGATTCAATAACTGTTTTTTAACCATTTATTGCATTTTGTCGTAGAATACAAAAGACAACCCCCCATGCAATACCCTATTTATTGGCAATCTTGGTGAGAATATTAATGAAGAAGAGCTGCGGGGCCTTTTCCGCGTGTATGTTTCTGCAATCTTTGTGGACTTGACATGCATAATCATCTTTCAAGAATTAACCACGTATATTTACTCTTTTAACTGATGCAGGCAACCCGGTTTTAAGCAGATGAAAGTATTAAGACAGGAAAGGCACACTGTGTGCTTCATTGAATTTGAAGTAAGATCTATGCTTTATCATGACTTTACTTTGTGTCGTGTTTCTGTGTATTCTAATTGAGGTTGTGTCACATGAAATCATGTAGGATGTGAACAGTGCAAGTAACGTGCACCTCAGCCTTCAGGGTGGTGTTATACCCAGTTCCGGTTCTGTTGGCATGCGTATTCAATATCCTTTTTCTTCATGGTTTTTATTATCTGTTTCTCTCATTAACATTTAATGTTGATGATATATGCTCGTTGATGTTGTTTCTTGACTTTGACATACATACTCGAAGAATCCATTTGGAAAAAGGAAAGACAACCTGAATGGAGGAGTAGCACCACCAATGAGCTACCAGTAGTTGCAAGGGAAGGGGATGTATTCTGTACTCTATACATGATAGGATGCATCATGCAGCTCTTGCATGCATCCATTCATCATCAAGTCATCTACATTAGCATCTTCATGTGAATGCCAAACATAAGGTTTATTGTGTTAGACATGCATTCAATTTCAAGGCAATGCCATCTCTGACATGCTTTTTGTATTTTAATCTGTGTGCTGTGCACTTCTTCTAATGTTCACTTTCTTAAGGTCCATCAAGTAACATTGCATATATATTATATGACTTGGCTGACACATGCAAGCTTATCTTATCACAGATGAATTATACAGATTCATTACATCTCATTGACATGTTCATTTTATTTCATTGTATCAAGACCGAGAAATTATCATCACATAATATATCGGCATTCCTATCAGTAAAAACCATATCCTCATCAGGCATCAATCATTTGGTAATTGAAGTTCCACATTGACCATACATCATTGGTAATTAAAATTCCATTATCCCCCGTAGAAACTAAATTATAACAGCGCATCAAACATCCAACATCCGAGTTTCTAACAATAGACTATTGAGGAGTATTGGAAGATATATTAGCATTATGCAGGTTCATATAAGAGGATGACCAAGCCCTGGATCTGTACGACTCTCAGCTTGCTGCAACAAATAATTGGAACAAGTAGTAGTGCTTTGTGGATATTTGGTGTTGGAATGCTTTATGTAACAGAATTGTGTTTTGACTTAATTTTCAATCCATGAAAAGTTGTGTTACCTTTTTGGGTTCATTCGAGTGACTCTTTAACTGTGGGGAAACCTTTTTTTGCTCAACGTTACCTTTTCTTCTCATCCTTTTCTCATTGTAAACTGCTTGTTGAATTGTCATCAATGTTGCCAAACGAACACTGGCTTCAAACCAACAAATAAGGCTTGAAATATCTAGTTGAAAAGGCGTGCAAGATATGAAAATAAAAAGGAATGCCTGATTATATATTAAACCTAATCAAAAATTTTAAAGAAATTGTGCACGTCTACAACCCTCCAATAAGAGCTTCTTCCGAAACCATGATATACATTGGAACCTAACAAAATAATCTACTACTCTCGCACAAAGCTGTACAATGTACATGAACGCAGGGCATTAGTAATTAAGCTAACTATCTTTTCCGGCTTGTTTCCACTTTCTGATGGGAAAGAGGGTAACATTCTTGCCGGGAGTTTCCTTTGGTAGCAATACTGAGATGGCAGAAGCCTGATGTACGTTCTCATCCATGTTCGTGTTTTCATCTGTCAAACATTTCAGATCAAACTTCCCTCTCGTAAACCCTCTCGCCACCTGAAATGTATTAAACGCACATTATTGAAAGATGGATTGAGGCATGGTGTGTTAACATCTTTAGAGAAAGATACACCATCTGAAACTGCAAATTATTATTGCTAAAGCTCAACCCTCCATGAAAAGGAAGTTTATAATCTTGATCACTTGCATACCTTGAGGAGAATCCAGACTTTGAGAGAACTACTTAAAACTGCTAATTTTGTCCTCTTTCCTGTGGTTAAATAGTTGCACATATGCTGATCAACCCTCAGAATAAATCGTGGCCAAGATTTGGGGTTTTCAGGATCTGCTTTCTGGTCCATTTTTGACTAATCAAATACAAACACAAATAAATAGAGTGAGAGAAAATGCAGAAAATGTGAAGTATATCATGCCTCTCTCTAACCAACAAATTATCCTTTTTTAATTTTTTTTTTTGGTCTAAACCAACAATTATCAATACAACGCATAAATCATACCCCAAAAAACAATAACAGAGAAATAGGAATTGTAATCTATGCGATTTACAAGAACCCATAATGATTAATGGGAAAGAAAGAAGTTTTAGACAAGGTTCGCGGTTGAAAGGATAGGCAAAAGGACCAAAACAAAAAAGATAAGCAAAAGGGATATATGCAATATTATCAATAACAATTTTCTGCAATCATATTATTGCTACAGGAACGAACGATAAATCTTCCTGAAGAAAATCACTCACCAGAAATCTACAGATTTCACGTTCAATCTTGGAAAATACAGTCTCCAGAGCTTCCACTCTTCCAGTTGCATGACAGCAGGTGCAGGCTTCACTGATCATAAATGTAACACTAGGTCGAACCTGTTATAAGCATCATTATAAAAGGTTATCAGTGAGGTCTGCAAAAAACTGACCTTGTATGGTAAAAAGGGTCACATTTTTGCAAAAAGATGTCAATTTACTGACCCCTTTACTCTTCCACAGTTAACCCTAGTTTAAATTGAAAAAGAAGCTTAAAGAGCAAGTTGATGTTGTATGAGATGTAGCAGTAGGAATACTAAAGTATATTCACGGTCATAGAAACATCAAGAAGAAAAACCACGGAGTGACGATTAACACACCCGCTTTCGAGTTATTTCCATGAGTGCATTCATGGACAGTTCAGAGACTCTAACAGTTGATCGATCCCTTCCAACCGCCTTCTTAACCTCTTCATAAACGAGAGTGTTATTTGCTGCAACAACAAGATTTTTGTTAGAAAGGGAAACAGAGGATTAGACTTCTCCATTTTCTTTTAAAATCGTCTTTCCTTTTCAGATTGTTCTAATTAGCTCAAACAACTTCATTAGCCTCCTATCTCCAAATATCTGCTCATAAGGTTGTGCACATGTAGGTCCTTATTTGGGGGGTTACTTAAAAATGAGTACATGACGCATGGGAGGTGGTCTGACTCTACACAGCTCTAGTAAAGAGTTCATACTTAAAATTGTTTCAATTGGACGATAGTTTCATAAAGCCACTTATCTAACTCTACAATATTCACAGCCATTCTAATGGGAGACTTCACTTCTACCTTCCAAAGAGAAATTGTAAGCACCAAACCCATCTTTTCTTACATTGTTACAATCTTTAGTTACTTCCTTTTACATGGTCAATTATTGTCTAGAAGACCCAGAAACATGTACATAACATACTGAGTAAACTGGGAAGAGGGCAGAAACTGCATACTTACAATCATCCATCATGTCGATGAAATCTACCACAATTATTCCACCAATATCTCTCAGCCTTAATTCTCGAGCAATCTGAAATGAAGAAAATATATTAGGACTGATACACTTCAAGGTCCGCTTTACTATCTAATAATCAAAAATAAACAGGGCGAGTGATTTGATTAGTAGTACTTGTTTGGCTGCAGCAAGGTTCACTTCAAGAATAGCCTTCTCTTGTGAAGTCCCTTGTCCTAGCATACATTGGCCACCATTTACATCAATGGAGACTAATGCCTCGGTTTGTTCAATAACTAGATAACCGCCATTAGCCAGAGGAACCCTAGGAAGTAAAAGAGAGACTCTTGTCAAGCATAAACAAATAGCATATAATTTCAAAATGGCATAAAGGTGAACATATTCAAAAACAATAATATTATACTAACCTTTTACTAAGAACGTTATTGATTTCTTCCTCAATATTGTATTCATCAAAAAGAGGTGTCCTCTTGCTGTATAACTCAACTCTATCACAAAGATTTGGGGCTATCTCCTGAAGATAGTTCGTAACCTGACGTATAACATGAAAGAGTAAAAACTTGTACTTAGAAGTCAATGCAACTTTAGTACAATAGTTTAGTGTTGAAGGAAATAGACTTGCCAATTAGATGATTTCTCAGTTTCTCACTAAGTGCAGATACAGCAAGTACAATACCATCTGTATAAAATGAAATGAGAAGTGTATAGAAGAAAATGCTACTCTCCATGATGCACATAAGTGAATAGAGGACTTGGCAAAGCATTAGACCAAGCTCTCTAAAGATGGTTATTCACTTAGTAGGCATAAAACATACAAATATCTTAAGGATCTAACACCTGTCCATGTCCTAAGATATGACTAGTTACTCCATTCACCTTGTTTAAAATAAAACGGGACAAAACGATTAGAGACTACCATGCATACCTCGTGATATGTCCGTGGAGAATCAACTACCATGCACTTCACCTAAAACAAAAGCAAAAAGAGGAGCTTATATACATAATTATGAGTTATATTAACAAAGTTAATGTAGAAAAGATATATTCATAAAAATCACGGAAATTTGCATCCAGTAAGACAACGATTGATGCCTCACCTTCTCATTAAAATAATCTTGGACAACCGAGAGTGTTTTGTCCATTGCCCTATGCAACAGAACAGGAACTGACCCGTCAACACCTTCATCTGCAGCAAGGACTGCAGATTTTGCATGGTCCACTATACTTTTCCATGTCGATAGCAGACCTTCCAAGTCTCTCTGCAATTCCTCTAATGAATGACCAGAAGCAACTGTCCTTACAGTGAGCCCAAATCCCGGAGGCTGCAAAATTTTTGCTATAACCCGTAGTCGTGTTCTCTCAACACCGGAGATTTTCTTTGAAATTCCTATTGTGTTGCAGCGAGTGCTTAGTACCTGCACCATTGAGGGCAATCAGAAAAATATGCCAGGTTGGTGTTGCTTGAAAATATCAATCTTTGAGCATAAATCATACAAATTGAGGTGAGCAAATATTAAATACCCAGAATCTGCTTCTCAGCTTCGGATAAGCAGTCAATGTGGGGCCTTTTGTACCCAAGCCTTCCTTAACAACTTGCACAATTATTTTAGAACCCTTTTTAACTTGCGCCCACTTATTTTCTTTTGTATCCATAACCTTAATGCTTTGGTTAACACTTTTATACTGCAGCTGGTCCACATCTCCATTTAGCTGTTCTACTTCATCCTCACGTTCATGTCTGACAACAACACCATTTACTTTTTCCTTAATGACTTTTAGAAAATCTATGTGGAAACGGTTCTCATGACCATCAAGGTCATCGTTGTCAAATTCATCTTCACTTTGGTCATCCTCAACTTCATCTTCTTCAACTCCATTTAATAATGGTCCAATTTGGGGAAAATCTAACCCATCTTTAGGTTCTGTAAATGTAGAGCCATTTACCTCTCTTTCCTTCGTAGGAGCATGAAACGACTGTAATATAAAAGGTTCCCTGTTTGGTTTTATATCCATGAAAGATGGCCTTGGGCTTCCAATATTTACAAATGCGCCGCTCATGTGTGGAACTAGTTTTGTCAGTACTCCTAGATATACACTATCGCACTGTACATTGGTTTTTACAGGCTCTAACAATAGTTCAACCAATTTATCGTTTTCTAGTACAGCAATCCTCTGCACGGTACATATGGAAGAATTGATCAATATAACAGTGGAAACAGAATCCTCATTTGTCATCATACTGTTTTCTTCCTCAAGCAGCAGGTTCTCAGCTACAGACCGATGTTGTTCATTAAATGTTGATTCAGTGACCTCATCAAATGAATTTGAAATCACATTGACTGCGGACTCCATACAGGTTGATGATTCAAAAATCCAAGGCTCCTCAACTGAATAATTTGATAATAAACTATTAGAACGTTCTGAATTCTTCATTTCATTTACATGATAATCCGAAGAGTTTAAATCCTCACTGAGTGCAGGTTGCTTTGAGATATTTGTGTTTTGAATATCAACATCAGAATACTTCAAAATATCCCTTTTCTTATCAATATCACTTGAATTATCTAAGTTGGCAGCACGGTTAGGGACAAGCGATGACTGCAATAGCCAAGGCTCCTCGACAACCAGGTCTTGCATTGAAGAAGTTTCACTGAGATGTGATTTCCGTTTCATATCAGTTTTTTTGTTAAATTGTGTGATCTTCTCCTCATCTGTGAAACCACTGGAACCATTTGAGTGTTCAGCAACATATTGAAAGGTAGGGATGAGAAAACATTACAAGTAACGTAATACCTCTGAGTAAGGTAGGAACGAGAAAATATTGAGTTTTCTTCCCCGTCCATGTATGAAATAAATGAGTAACTGGCCTTCTTCTACTGTGACATCTAAGCTTTGCTGTTCTTTTTCTCTCTTTTCGGCTTGGCCTATCTGCCAGGACACAAAATTCAATTCCGGGCCTCCATGCAGCATCAGTTGATGTCCACATGTCTACTTTTACAAAACACTTAGACTTGATTCCCTTCATGATGCCTTGTATAAACGAAAGAGGATTGAATCACACTAAACAACTAACTGAGATAATTACTGTAAATGAGATTATGGGTCCACGTAAACATTTGACTGCAGACCACCGTTTTTGAGCCGTGGCGAGCCGGAAAGTGTATGCCCGTTCCCGGCTTGCCTCTCTCTCAAGTTGGCCGGAATTGAAAAATAAATAGAAGCTAAATGCTCCAAGTTCCATAGATTGAACTCAGCAGAAGAAATTTTAGCTTTATAATAACACCTCAAATGACACAATAGAAACAAGTTAATCCACTGAAAGAAGCAAGTTTTACAGAAACGAAAAGGTTATAAGTGCGTACAAGCAACCAAAAATGGAGAAATTCTCAGACGAAGTAATGCACAATAGAAGTCAAAAAGAATTCACCTTTGAAATCTCCCACCGTTATCCATCTTGCACATACAGGCGGAGGATAGGGCTGAAATCCAAATAAAAGAAGTAGAGCTTTGCCCCTGTCTGTGTTTGGGGTTGGGCGGAGGAACAGCAGTTTCAGGGGTTTTATTTTCTGGGGACCTACTCCGTCGCTCATCTCTTTATCCACTTTCAAATGTTCAGAGAACAATAAATAGCAGTTTTGCCCCTTTAATTTTCATATTTACACTTGCCCCATCTCTCCATCATATTCGAATAACTATCAATTAAAAGGACCAAATTGTCATTTGATATAATCCTGTAAAAACCATCGTCCCTCCTCTCTCTTTTTCACTCTGACTAGTCACTTCCCGATCGAGAACAAGAAAACACCTACAATACGTTATATACAACGATCTACGGACTACGACTGTACATCCCATTCTTGGATACGCGATTGCTTCAGAATCATCGACTGATTTGTGGGTTTTTCATTGATTATCAGCTCAGATATCTCTCATCGTCATCTTGGTAATTCTCTCTTCTGCCGTCACTTGCCATTTAAATCTGTCTTATTTGAACCAATAAGTTTTTTTCTTCGGGTTTTTTTTGTCTCTTTCTTGCTTATTCTTAAGATTTTTTAGCCATTAAGCTGTTTCACATTGTATTTTTTATGAAGGTTCCTGAATTTTTATCTTTTTTGCCTTTTCTTCTATGCGTGTATATGTTTCATTTCTTTACTTTTTCGCGGGAGTTGGGTTATGGCTTCTGCTTTGTCTATTTCTGTAAAGTTGTGTTCTTGCCATATGTGTTTGGTATAGTCTACTATATGCCTTACAAATAGTAGTTTATTTTATTTTGGCTGTATCCTGTGCAGTTTCATTCTGACCTTGCATGGTTTCTGCTGATTCATTTACTAATGATCTTCAAATTGTTAGTGTAGTTTTTGGAGTTTGCATTTGTACTTATTTTCCCTGAAACTGACACTCGTCTTCTGGATTTTCAAAATATCTGTCAATTAGTAAATTGAAAAAGTATTCATCATTCCTTTGTTGACAGTTCTTTGAAGCTTTTTCTTAATCTAAAAGTTTCCTTAACCTCATAAGTTCTTAGTAGGTCAGATGAATAGCATATAGTTTGGTGGTCATCTTAAGAGCTTAGATGATTGGAGATACAACGAAGCAGCCACAGTCGTCAAAACCTACCATCAAATTGAATAGGGATAAAGATGTCACCAATTCTCGACTAGACTTTAGTTCTGTAGAAGGGGTAGAAAATCATAGCAAGAAAGATGAAGGAAACCCGTCGTGTGAAAATTCTTAGTATCAGATGGTGCTTCAAAAGGTTATTTCTTGAACTTGTCTATATTTTTTTTCCTTAAAAGTCTGAATTTCTTGAAAAATGTCTCTGTTTATGATCATGTCAGTTGGTAAGCGACTTTGTTAATGCTGCAGTTAGTCCAATCGCCTGGGTGAATCGTGATGCGGACACAGAATCGCACCTTAAACCAGGGCTTTGCAATGACTATCTTATGGCTCCTGAGACTCAACCGCCTAAGAAGCAGAGGACACCATCTAAACAGAGATGCAGTGCTGATTTCATTTCTTATCACAGTGAGGCCGACAACGAAGAGTCTCATTACCTTTGATAATGTGTGGAAAAATAAAAAAACCATTAATTCCATTTTTCAAGCTTGTGTTCTACATACTTATTTGCAAATGAAGCTATTGTAATTTGTCATATTTGGGAAGAAACATGTGTGTTTTCAGGAACTATTTGGATTTGCATTTGAAGCTTTAGTTAATAAATCTGTAAATTATGCACAAAAAAAAAAAAAAAAAAAAGTAAATCTGTAAATTCAATTTTATGACAACAGACAACATTTTAGAGGCCATAATATACAAACAGAAAAATATTCAATTACATCAAATTGTGCTTTCTTGGTGGAGAGCAGCTGGTGTAGATTGGTCTGCAATAATTGTCTGTTCTAAGGTTGGGCTAAGGCTTAATTCTACATCACCCATTTCTTCATCTGATGAAATGGGTACAACAGTACCTCGGCGAGGATTATTATTAACACATGAATTCGGTAATGGATTTTCTCCATCTTCTTCGGCCTTACTAGACCGAAAAGACTTGGGGTCTTTTTGATCAAATAACCTGCACATTGAACAAATTTTGGACCAAAAAGTGGTGCTAGAGATTGAGATCCTCTGAACAGAATCTCTGTTGTTGTAAAGATATTTGACTAGGAAAATCAGAAGGCAAGTGGCTGTAATTCCACCAGTGATCCCAAAGAGTGTTTGGAAACTTTTCAAGGAGATACTTGTTGATGAAGTACTCTTTTCTTCAAACATGTTACATGGATCTTTGGAACATTGTTTCTCAATTTCCGATGCCCTCCCACTCTCTCTCACCTCAACCACCGCACGAGAGACATCAGCCACTAATGGCGACCCCTTTGGGAAAACCTGTTAATTTTTTTAGCACGGGGTCAGAAGTTTAACATCTTGAACTTTTAGATGAGGCGAGGCAGTACGTTCAAATGAAAATTATAGTGTACTTACATAAGCAAATCCTTCAGTAGCGTAAGTTGGGCCAACTGTTGTGTACTTATCACAGTTCTTGGATAAGAAGACTTGGGCATATGGCGAGACAACAAAAAAAGCCGAAATGCCACCTTTTTCACTTCCTATAGACAAGTCATATTCACAATCCTCTGGATGATCGTATAACTTGATCTTAGAGCGGTCGAATCCAAGCTGGTCTTGCAAGAAGTCATAGATAAAAGACCCTTTATGGCATCCAACATAGTGTCCATTTTTGGCGAGCTTGTTAACATCTCTAACAGCTGGTTGCAGCCGTTGTACTGTTAATATTGATGAAAGGCTGGCGGTGTAGGTTGAGTTGAGAACCAGGACAACAAACAACCACACAACGACGACTAACCGAGCTAAGTTGGTCACTATTCTTTCCCCTGGATGTAAAAGAAAAAAAAACTAAATTGAAAGAAATTTCTACGAATGTACAAAAAACTGAAACAGAACAAGAAGAAAAAGACTTACTCTGTGCAAATACTAAGGACATGAAGGGAAAATAGAAGATCATGCCAACGTGTTGTGAGGGGGGGCCTCTGTAAGCATTATTAAACCTATGTTCAAGAATCCAAAGGGCCAAACCGGTGAAAAAGAATAGTGCTATAGCAGTTATCCACAATTCTTCTTTCAGGGGTTTCAAGAAAACCCATTTGTTATTCGAATTATCGTATGTTATTGGAACTATAATCACAACTCCTCCTACTGCAAATGGAAGAGTGAAATCAACGTGTTTTGATCTCTTGGTTGTGATAGTCATGTCTGCCACAACAGCATCATAGTTCTGAAACACCAACCATAGGAAAAAAAGAAGTCAGAAATGAAGAAAACAAGCATCAACTTATTAAGATTACCATTTATTTACCTTGAGGAAAACTTGGTGGGATAATTCATCGTAGGTCCCTGCCATTGAACCATCTGGATTTTGAAATGGAACAAATTCATAAGGCACAGCATATGGCAGTTTTTCCATGACTTCCTTAAACACTTCTATGTAGCATCCACCAACTTTTGAAGCATTAGTTTGAGGGTCTTTTTCTACTACAAAAAACTCTGGATAACCGGGTTTTACCGGTACGCCAATCCTAAGCTTCTTACCACTAACTGGAACTTCCCATCCTTGTGGGACAACTAAAGTCTCTCCAGGAAATATAATACTATTTAATTTGCGGCTATCACTTAAAATTCGATGATCAGTTGTTGACCATATTCCCACTTGTCTCTCCCCTTTTCCAACAATGTTTAGTATTTGAAAAGAGGAAGACTGAAGCTGCCCGTTAATGAGACTAAAATTTCCACCTAGTCCTTGAAATGTAAGCTGTGACAAGGCCTCCAGCAGTTTTGGACCTGTTTTTGAGATTTCAATACTAAACAAGTTTGTAGAATTCAAAACTGCACTTGACTCCCTAACACCAACTCTTTCAGCAGCCATAGCTAATGCCCACAAAGTATCATAAGCCCACAAGGCCTGAAGACTAAGCTCTGCATTTGTAATATTATTATTGGGATTATCAAAAAGAAACTTCCTTTTCCAACTTGCAGTAGTAGAGCTAAATTTGGTGGATATTGGAATCAGAGGTTTAACACCAACAACACCTTGCATGCTAGTCTCAATTACTTGTGGATCGAGTGAAAATAGTAAATCCATTAACCCACTCGTCACAATCCATGCATAACCTTCGACCATCATTCCTGCTTCCTTTACTCTTGGGAAGAGTCTCGAGCCAAGAGAATGCGAAACGTGCACGACAAAAATCCTTGTTTGCATGGTTTTCATCTTATATAGCTCTTGCAGCATAAAATCATCAGTTGCTGAGAGAGGGATGATGCTTCTGTAAGAAAGTCGAGCATTGACGTCTTGAAGTGCATCGGATAGATAAGGAATTATGCCGTAATCTGAATCTTCGTAAAGGACAACAACTTGTCTCCACTGGAAGTGTTGGACAATGGCAGCAATTGCATTGACTTGGACTGAATCACTTACTGCTGTTTGGACAAAGTAAGGCGTTCGAGGATGCAGAGCAGGACTTGTAGCCGAAAACGAAATTATGGGCACCTTTGATTTATCTCCAAGATCAATCACGAAACTTGCTTGTGCTGATTTTTGTGGACCAAGTATTGCGTCCACTTTTACATCCTTGAGTAAATCGAGTGCTGCATCGGCATATCCGTGCAAGACGGTTAATTTGGATTAAAAAATAATGAATCTACATATATATATTTTGCAAGAATGAAATAATTCATGAATAGTCTATATCTATCTATGTATATATATATATATATATATATACCGGCAGCTGCGGCGTCAGTAACTTGTCCCTTGGAGTCCCTGACATGAAGTTGAAGTTTGGTAGTGTAATTTGTGTTGGCTGAATAAAAATCAGAGAGTGCGAGTGACAAGCTGGTTAGTCCTATACGGCCCACCACAGAATCCGAATCAAGAATTACACCAACTTGAAAGGTGGTTGTATTAATAGGTACTTGCATCTGTGCACTGCACAAAATCACAAGTAAACTCAAAAGTAGTGAGACAGATAAATTTGAGATGACCAAGTGATGCATGGTACTAGCTAGACTGCTAGAGCAGAAAGTTATTGTTTGATGAAAGTTATTAGCAAAATCAATTCCAGTTATATATAGACATTAATCAAGGGAACTGATCTGATGGAGTGAGTCTGTCTGTATGTCTTGAATTGGTAAAAGTCTACTCTAGTACGTACTTATAAAGTCTTCTGTTGTTCATTATTGAGTGTGATGTGCGTATATATATCTATAAGACTATAAAAGTGTATCAATCTACTGAAATTTCATGGTTAGTTCGGGTTACTATATATTCTTGTGTTTCACTTTCAAGAATATGACATATATTAATGTTTGCTTGACTTGAGAACCTAATCCGTTACAACTATAAATATATGATTTCCATCGGTATATATGACTGGATGAGATTCGAGAAGCCGTGGAATTAATTTATTTGCTCTATTTTATAAACAAAAGTAGTATTATAAAACGGTAAAATCCCATCCGGCCACATAGGAGATGACAAGTCATTCATTTGTCTTTGGAATTTATTGAATTGAATTCAGTCAGACGACTAGACAATTTTTATTGTGGTGCAACGCAACTGCCTGGAAGTTGCTGCAGTTTCGGTATTGAAGTAATTGACAAGGAATATATATGTTCTCCATTTGAAACTACTAACTTCATTTAATATCTATTCATTTGGAATTATCTGGTATGTAACAAGTTGTTTAGAATTATAACAAATTATATATATAAATAGTTCATGACAAAATAAAATTATTATATATTTAGAATAAATAGATGAATAAGTAAAATATAAAATTAAAGTTAATAAATATATATGTAAGTACCAAACAAGTATATACAAATATATAAGAAAAAAATTTATTTTTCACAAAATTTATATGAATTCGAAAATGAATAGAGCTAAAAATAATAAACTAAAAAAAAAAGAAGAAAGAAAAACGCTAGGGCATGATAGAATCTTAAATGTTAATTTATTTACTTTTTTTTTTTTTGAGAAAAATACTAATAAAAATATCTATAAATGACCATCATTCAGCTTCTACATTGATTATATGTAGATAAGTATAGAATAGACTTTTGATTTTTCATTTAATTAGTGTCGCATAGAATGTAAGACATGTCATTGGACAAATAGTATCGACCTCCCATTTCCCTGCGATCTCTTTTCTCTTTTGCTTAATTTATAGTGTTGCTAAGTACCTGCATACAGAATGATGCATGAGGTTATTTTTCAGCTACATTTTCTTAATTTCCCTTTTCCATGAAATTAGGAATAATTAAGAACCAAAGGGTCCAGAAACATAAGACTACATATGCTCTGGTTGTTTCGTCACGATCAAGAAGATAATACTATCATAGACGTTGAATGTCTATAATTCGAAACGGAAAAGTTGAAAATTGAATTTAACTGCCTACGGGCATTTTACCTTATTGAGCCTATAGTTTCTTTAAGTAAGCCCGTGCCGCTTTTGAGCTGATAAAATTCATAAATTGGGCCATAGATGGGCTTTGGACTTCTGATTCTATGTTAATGAAGAAAGTCGCCATGTGAGAATGACAATTTAATCATAAGCAGCGATTTTTCGACAGACTCCCTTGTTATCATCATCGTCTTTCCATCTCTGCTCCGCCCCAACCGTCGACTTGGACGCTCTTCAAAACAAATATTTATTCAGCCATTTAAACTGTGAAATGATTCCACACACCCAATTCCTGACCTGCAATCTTCCACCTTCAATATTCCCCACAACCCATTTTCTCAAACATTCATTTTCTCTATCTAGACCCGTTAACCGAGCTTTCGTTAAGCCGTTAAAAACTAGCAGATCGTGGATCCAGCCTTTGAAATGCTCGGTTTCTGTAGTTTCAGAACCAGCCCAGTTGCAATTGGGCAAAAATCAGAAGCCTTTTCCAGCTGAGGTTTCAAGAACTATTGTCGAATTGTCCTCCGTGGGCACCCTTTCAACTCTCACTCGGGAAGGCTCGCCTTTGGGGTGTGGCGTTCGCTTTGCTGTTGACTTAAATGGAACTCCAGTCTTGTGCTTCAATGATTTTGATTCAAGATTTTGTGTTGATAGGAGGTGTAGTCTTCATGTTCAGGTATGTATGCAGACTTCACCAGTTTGTGTCTTCATTTCGTAAAAGATCGATCTTGATCATGCGATTCTTCTATTCTTTACCTATTCCATGTTATTTCTTGGTTGAGCAGTTGAGCTGCTTCTTTGAGTATGTTTTCTCTCTCTAAATTTGAGGATAATGATGATACATTTACCAGTTAGAGCAGTGCGGAGCTCGGACGCCTCAGTGCACAATACAAGGGAACCTTGATAAACCCGAAGATAGGATGGTTTTGAGGGTAAGACGAAATTTAACTTCTCTTTTCTATGATCTTTGTTTGAGCTTGAGTTACTGGACTGTGGTATTACATTTATATAGAGTATATTATTTCCCATGTTAATATTTGACCTCCATCACCGCCTTAGTATGGTAGAATAGTTAAATAGGCTGCTTAATTTGATGGCAGAAACTTAGCTTCTTTATCAATACACACATTGTGGCAATATGCAATCATGTGCTGCTCCACGGCCCAAGCTATATATTAAAGTTCAAAGATTGGTGTAGTACTTGTAATAAATGTATTTATATGCTAATGCATACATTTTGTTCCTTCTACTGCTTTTGAGAATTTTCATTGCTATAGTGTCAACCAATTAGTGTAACATGAGTTGACTTCTCATTAGGTTTTTCAAGTTCCTCTTTTGACAGAAACTTACGTCAGCATGGAAGAAGCGGTTTAACGAGGAAGTAGATGAAAGTTATTTCTGTGTCATTAATGTTGAAAGAGTACTTCAGATAGAAGATTATGCTGAGGTATGGCTTATAATCAATGTGGAAGATTGTTATTTATATTCAAGAAAATGCGGATTGCTTCATAAAGTTGCTGAATAATGATGAGAACTACTTCAGGATGGTGTTTGGGTAAGTTTGTCAGAATATGCGTCAGCTGAACCAGATCCACTTCGAGACTGTGCTGAAAAGATTGTTGATGAGATTAATACTCATAATAGAGAAGATGTTAACCGCTTCTGCAACATCTACGTGGATTTGGATTTCCAGGTTTGTGCTCACTACAATTTCATATTTCTGACTTCCCTTTTGCTTTTGAACTTATCGCAACTTGTTTTCTTTTCTGAAAATTATTATTTTTCTTAGGTATTGGATGCGAAGATGGTATGGGTTGACCGACTAGGGTTTGATGTGCACGTCAGATCAGTGCAAAATGATGTATATGAGGCCAGAATACCTTTCCCTAGAGAAGTGACAGACGAGAAGGGTGCAAAATCATCTTTCAATGGTATGTCTCAGCTTGCCTGGGAAGTGGAAAAGAATTTCCATGTTCCTGAGTTCAACAAGGTCAAACATCTCAAGAAGCTCACTGGAACTACCATTTAAGTATAGTTAGCTTTACTTCTACTTCTGACGTTAAACATCTCAATATTTTTCCAATGTATATCACTTCATGAGTTACTGGCCCCATTTTGGTGAGTTATTATTGTTTTGTTTTTGGGATTTCAGTAGGTTAGAGGCTGTTTGTGTTATAGCTTGGAGACCAGATGTTTTACTTTCTGCTTCACCGTCTGGGGTGAGTTTCTGTAGTCAGAAACTAAAATTATTTTCGGATTGTAAACACTTGGCACAAGTTGTTCTGAGCATAGTAGTTATGTATTATGCTATATATTTCCAATCAACTTGAGTTATTATGATTCCAGTCTATGTGCTTACTTATTGAAATTTAGCAGTTGAAATCTCTCAACCACTGGTTTCATATTTCTTCCTGTGTTGGACCACCTGCCATTGATTTATTCTGAATTCTTGTTGACCTCAATTTTATTTCTATCTCCCCCTTTCCTGACTCATTACCCCCCCCCCCCCCCCCCCCACCCCACCCCACACACACAAACACACAGACACTAAATTTGCTTCTGTGTGAAAACACTTGACACTTGAAGATTTCCTTGATAATTAGTAATCCCATGTCATATGTAAAAGATACATCACAACATTCTCCTAATGATTAGACTGAGATGAAGTTATAATAATGAAAACGGTTTGAGTTACATTGTCGGGATTAAATACAATCTATTATGCAGCAGCAGGTGTTGAGGATACGTGATTCATAGCAGCATTATTGATGCCAACCAAATCAGTGCATTTGCTG
The DNA here is from genome assembly GCA_958496215.1 of Verbena officinalis. Taxonomy (NCBI): domain Eukaryota; kingdom Viridiplantae; phylum Streptophyta; class Magnoliopsida; order Lamiales; family Verbenaceae; genus Verbena; species Verbena officinalis. The sequence goes on from OY292385.1 coordinate 10,365,721, forward strand.
CCACTGTGCTTGCCAAATTTTGGTTGGAACAATGTGCCGATCAAATCCTCCAAGCTCTCCGCAGTATATTTTACATGCTCTAATCCTGGCATAAATTTCTGCAAATAGCCCTTATAAGGTGGAACAATGGCTTCAACTATTAGCTGACATGTCTTCCATCTCAAGCCTTTATCCGAGAGCACCCATCTGGATTGCTTCTTGTACATTTCATCAAAGGCCTCACTGAATACAGTGATCCTCTGCTGCACCAGATTCCTATCAATGGCTCTACCACCTGGGAACAAGGTTAGGTCCTCTTCGCGTAAAAGCACCAAAAGTTTTCCCCAACTTTCTCTCATGTACAAAGCTGCATAATACTCTGCAGATTCCTCATATGCCCACAACCAAGAATCTCCCATTAAGTCTCCAAGCTTTGTTCCTCTGATGTTGGTGCATAAATACCAATGATTGTTCATCATAAAAAGGTAGGAAAGAGCTGTGTCGTTGTATCTTTTAGCCCATGCATCCAAATTGATCTCAAGTGATTTCATTATGGTGTGAATTTCATTTGAGAGCAACCCATCTTCCAGCTTTAATTGATTCCACATTTGATATATCTCCAGAACACAGATAAGAATTGCACTACTCTCATCATCAAGAAGCTGATTGCAGTATTCAGCCACGAAACAAACTAGCCTAGGAATGCTGCCGTCTGGTGGTGGATTGGTTTCCCTTTGGAGATCCACCTGCACCAAAAGTTGTGAAAAGATTTCACAAATGCCATCAACTACATTCTTGATGAGATCTCTCGTCTGGTTTTGAATCTTGATGCAGAACTTCCCAGCAAAGAGGTCGTTGAAGTCCAGTCTTAGTTTTTCGAGTGTGGAGAATATTTTGAGCAGTTTCAAGAGCTTGATTGCTTCTTTCTTGCAGTTGCAAACTCTGCTACCAAAGGTGAAGATATCGTTGAATCCACATTTTTGGGCAATATCTGCAAAGCAACTCATCCATACATCTGTTTCAAATTTCCGGTAGACCTCACTGCAGAGCCTATACTCTTTCCGGAGCAAATGCCTGACAGCAAACTCCATGTGCTTATCCCACTCATCGATGTAACACTCAACTGTCTGAACACTGACATGTTCGGACAATTGGATATCCAGGTAATCCAAATCGAGGGCTTGTAACGAATCTCTGGTGTAGGCAACTCTGACTTGTGCATAAATAGATATACATCTGTCAAGACGGTTGTTGGCAGCCAATACCTCTGTGATCGTCTGCAACTCGTGAATAACAGGGCTTGGGAAAGATGAGTCATCAAAGCTGTTTTCTGTCAAGAGATGTCTGAAATGGGTCTCCAGGTTGTCCAATGCAGAACATAAAACCCTACACGATTCCCCTTTCCCCTGCAGTTCCTCCAGTATCTTCAGAACCTTGGAAACATTGGAAAGGAGCCGATCATCTGCAGCAGGTGCATAATTCTCCAGAATACGCACCACGTCTTCAAGCCACAGGATCACCAATCTGCAGTTGCCAGCAAGGAGCTTTAGCGCCTCTTTGAGGCGTCTGATGTTGGAAAGATAAACGAATAAACCAGCAGAGCGTGGAGGAATCTCTAGGGAATATTCTAGGTCGTGAACCAAGTCGAGGACCTTCAGAAGAGAAGCAGCAGGGCCAATGGCTCGATCAATGTGGGGTCTAATCTCATAAATTGCACATTTACAAGCCATATTTTTTATAGCAGCTTGCACATGTGCCAAATTATGACTTGTTTGTTTCATTCTGGAGCCTGTTTCATCAACTGCAACGGCTATTTTTCTTGATTTCTCGATGCTGCTCTTGAGAATTTCTCTAGCAGCAAGAAGATTGTCCATTTTATGAAACCCTTCCATTGTTGGAATAACCAACTAACCTCAACCATAAAAAGAGTCGTGGGCTATATTTATATACAAGATTGGAGGGCTCTTGGCTAGCTCTTTAGATTTTGTTACAAGTTTGTTTTTAGTTATTACACGACAACAATGTTGCTTCACCAAACATCAAGAAGTCAAGCGAAAAGAAGTGTACCATATTCTAACCAAACTTGACCGCTAATGTAAGAATGAAACCCAAAAGTTCACGAATCTGTTTGTATGCAGATTTCTAACCTGCCTTTTACTCATATCACGCTTGCCCTTCCCTTTTTCTTTATTTAAGGTTAATAAATTATGTTGTTGTGAAACAAGATAGGCAAAGAAGTTATTGCTGAAACATTAAACCAAGTTATGAGTAAAATGTGGAAATGAGTGACAAAAAAGGCTTGAGAACCAAAAAGTAAGGAAAGACTTATTCTTAAATCATATAGATGGATCGCATTATTTGTACGTCTAAAAAAGGAAAAAAAAATCTTGGGTTTTTTGCGTCTTCTTTGTTACATGAAACTAAAGTAGGCAATTTAAAGAATCAAAATTAGGTTTAGAATGTCCATATAATTCACTGATTTCTTTGCAATATAAATTGTTTGACAGTTTGCTTGAATTTTGAAAAGCATTTATGTCTAGAAGAAAAATAGCGTAAAGTATGATTTCTAGCTTGTATGAATACGTTGACAAATAACATAATATTAAAGGCTAATATTTGTAATCGGTGTGGATTTGACGTCCGTGAAATTAAGTGTAATGTCAAATTATTTGGTTGGGCAGTCAACTTCTTCTAACTCCTAAACTCCAACCTAGTCTTTAATATTTTAAATGTAGATCTAGTAGTACTGAACCTGCAGTAATCAAATATTCAAATTAATGTTGATTTGCATGTGAGAGTTAGTTGTGATGAAACTTGTTTCCGACCTACTTCGATATTAATTATTAATAAATTTACACCGTACCTTTTAGCTAGCAATATTATTATAATTAATCATAATAATGGGACTAAGCTATATAATATATTATTTGGTTCCCGTGGAAATTAAAAGAATTAATATTTCTAAATCAAATTAAAGCTTATTGAATGCACTCAAATTGTCATGCAACGTCTTAATTTGCATTGTTGTATCAATTTGAACTCACTAAAATCCACAACATTATATTTATTTGGATGTAGCTAGCTAGCTAGTATTATATATATATATATATATAGCTTTGACTTGATGAGGTGAAAGCTGCAGGTACGTATAAATGTATTTCAGAAACTTAAAAAAAGTAAGAGGTGTAGTAGGTGCCTAATCGTTTTCGTGAAGGCTAGCTGTTGGTGTACACTTATAGATAGATCGAGACGCATGTAGATGTTTTATTATTACTAGGAAAGAAATGATCATGAGTAGGCGACTTCTAATTTTGTAAAGCTAACAAAAAATATGCCTAACTAACCAATTCTTGCTAGCTGCTCGATCGATACATCGATTTATCACCATTTTCATTTATATATATATATCGATCGGCCGGTGTACGTGTCCTAGCTAATTATTTGAAACGCGCGATCGATCCAATAAAAGATTAATGGGTAGTGTTGATCCTAGACAAGTGGTGGCGGGAGTGTTGACTCTCACAATGTTCGTAATGCTGGGAAATATGGTCAAGCGCGATCACTTCGAATCTGACCTGCAGCTTCCTCTTACTGTATGCATGCTTCTTCTATATATATATGTGTGTATTACTCTTCGCCAGCTGCTAGCTAGCTATCCCTTTTCTAATTTTTTCTGTAGATATCATTTGTTTTGCTTCTCATTCTGCATGCCTAGTTGCTAACTTAACATATATATTTTTAATTTGCTAGCTGCCAAAAGATATATCTAATCGTGGTAGTACGGATATATCAGTTCCATTTATATATATATATATTTCATCTCAAATCAGTACTCGTATAAAATTCTAAGTTGAGAATAAAATTTAGAGCTAGCTAGCTAGATCAAATATATTGTTTAATCTGGCTTTGTTGTTTCTGTTTATGAAGCCTGCAGCTCTTCACAATAGCGATAAGGCTTCTTCAGAGAATGGGATTGCTAATATAGAACAAGTGTCAGATCATGGGCCTTGGAAGGAGGATGGTTTTACCTTGAAGCCATGTTGGGAGAAGCCTGATTTCGGTTAGTACAAAGCAACTCCTTTAATTTGCTTAATTTCAACATATAGATATATATATAATAAATAATTAGGATAATTACGCAAAACCTGCTGAGGTTAAATCTTTTTTGGGAGAACATCCTGAAACCTTGAAACATTACGAATACACCTCTGAGTCAACAATTTTCCGTTAGTTTCAGGTGAGTATTCATAATGTTTTGCAAACTTCAATGTAATTCTTATAATGTTTGAAGGTTTTAGGGTATTTTTCATAAACAGTGTGAACCTCAGCGGGTTTTGCGTAATAATTTTCATCTTTTTTTGTGTGTCTCTGTAATTATGTTGATGTCTTGTTAACAGAGGAGGCGGATGAATGGGAAGGGTACGTCACTTTCTCATTGACTATTGGCCCTGAATATCATGTCTCCCAGGTATATGCATAAATCGCAACTATACTGCTGCATGCTCGATCTAACGTTATTCTTCACCTCTCTCACATAGTAATTTCTTAATAACATTACTCAGATTGCGGATGCTGTGGTAGTGGCCAGATATCTGCGTGCAAAACTTGTCATCCCAGATATTAGAGGAAGCAACCCTGGTGAAAAGAGGTCTGTATTTATCTGCTAATCTTCTCATATCTATCTATGCCTTCTCCCTCCATCACAATCTTTAGTTTATTATGTTTAATTTTCAGCAACTTTGAAGACATCTACGATGTTGAAAAATTCATGGCCAGCTTAGAAGGTGTGGTCAGAGTTGTTAAATCTCATCCTGCTCGGTTATCAGTGCGTAATCTTGCAGTAATCAAGGTCCCTAACCGGGTGGATGTAGAACACATAGCAGAAAACATAGAACCGGTTTTCAGAGCTAAGGGAAACATAAGGCTAGCTACTTATTTCCCATCAGTCAACATGAAAAAGAATGAAGAAAGGACAGATACCGATATTATTGCATGCTTAGCCATGTTTGGGACATTGGAAGCACAAACAGAAGTTCGAAAAGTGGTTGATTCAATGGTCGATCGCCTAAGAACTCTGAGTAAGAAATCTAGTGGACGGTTTGTGGCAGTTGATTTGAGGGTTGATGTATTGGAGAAGAAAGGTTGTCAAACTCAAAAAGATGCTGATTCTGGATCCAAAAGCTGTTATGGTCCACAAGAAATAGCTCTGTTTTTGAGGAAGATTGGGTTTGACAAGGACACAACACTCTATGTCACCCAAACAGAATGGGATAGTAGCCTCGACGCTCTAAAGGATTTCTTCCCAAAAACTTATACAAAGGTAGGGAAAAATTAAAGATTCTCCTTTTCTTTTCCTTTCTTTTCTGCATGGAAATGTTACATAGTCCTTGAAATTTCATTGCAGGAGTCTATAATGCCGATGGAGAAAAAAGATAAATTTTTGAACTCCGATAGTGGGGAATTTGAGAAGGTGATCGACTTCTACATTTGTTCGGAGAGTGATGTATTTGTTCCAGCCATATCAGGGCTGTTCTATGCCAATGTTGCTGGAAGGAGAATTGCTTCAGGCAGGACTCACATACTTGTTCCTGCAAATTATATTCCTTCTTCTTCTTCTTCTTCTGCTGCTGCGGCTGATTCTCAAGAATTCATCTCACATTATGTTTCAGAAAAGAGCCACTTTGCGTATTCATGTTTTTGCTAGCTAGCAAGATTTTGAATCTCATGATCATACATACACTGATACACACACACACACACACAGAGTGTTTGGCTATTGTTTTTTTGGTTAGGCTGAAACTTTTTATTTTCATTTCTTTTGACACAATGTAATAACGTTTGAATGTGTTTGTAAAACATTGTAATTTATATACTCCTGGAAATGTCACACAAAATGATATCTGGTACACCCTTTGGCAGAGGTATGCTTTTGGGACTGGAGTCAATTTCCCAGCAGTAGCAGCAAGAGGCCAGCTGAACAGTGAACAATCTTTCATGGGACTAGTTTTTCCCTTTCTCCTTTCGTTTAACAGTCTTATTAACGTAATTAAAACCGGATTGATTTTTGAAAAAAAAAAAAAAAAAACACACACACACACCAAAAAGAGTGAAGTACTGGACTAAACCGGATTGAATTTTGAAAAAAAAAAGAACACACCAAAAAGAGTGTAGTACACTAGTACTGGACTGGTTAAAAGAAAATAGAGTCACAAACCCATAAGTGAGGCATTATTGTACTGTTTTGGTAAACTTCGAAAGGGAAAACAAGTAATGCTAATTATATATCTATACCTAGAACGCCATAAATATTTATATATCCCTCCTCTCCTCTAAATGCGGACAACAATTTAATCACTTCGCTCATTTCATGTATAGTAAACATTGTAACAAAAATATTATGGATAGTTTAGTTATTTTATAATATTTTGTTACGTTTTTTAGATTTCCATTCGGATAAGAGGATTTACATATAATTTCTAATAGTATAGGAAGTCTTGTTGTATTTATCCTTATGTCGATAGGATGTAAGTGTAATTATCCCATATTTCTATAACAAATTTACTACTTAATTTCTTTTTGAAGCTAAGTTATAGTATTTAATTAAGTGAAATAATTTTTTTTTGGGTACATTTGATTTAATTAAGTTAAATAAATACAAAATGAATTCTAATGATCAGGTGCTAAAGCTCAGTTCAAAAGTCTTTGCCAACTCTTTGGTAGGAGCCGGTCAGTCGGTCACAGACTCACAGGCGAAGAATTTTTCAAAATAATACTTTTCCGGATTCATAAAATATTATTGAGTGGGGGCGAGTTCATATTTTAATATAATTTGTGGACTGGGTATTTGAATTTGAAAAAATTCGAATACCCCATCTACGAAGCTTGAATTAATTTATTTATTTTTATTTATTTTTAATTTTTTTGTGTAGCTCGATGATGGAATTCCCCATCTACGAAGCTTGAATTAATTTATTTTTTTAATTTTTTTGTGTAGTTCGATGATGAAGTATTCGAATTTAAAGAAATTCGAATACCCCATCTCTGCTTGAATTAATTAATTTTTTTTATTTTTTTTATTTTTTTGTGTAGTTTGATGATGGAGTATTCGAATTTAAGGAAATTCGAACACTCCATATTCAAAGTTCAATTAATTTTTTTTTTAAAATTTCTTTTTAAATTAAGTATTTCGTAATAGTTAATTTATCTTTTTTATTTATGAAAAATTAACTCGTCATATATCACAAACAAACTCAATTTAATGAAATTATGAATCGGACATGGTTAAGTCAAGAGAAAGTTTCGGATTTCATGTCGAATGGAACGTGGGATGAGGGAAAGCTTAGTTTGGTGTTGCCGATCGATATTGTGCACATGATTATGAACATTCCTACTACTGTAAATCATGATGAGATAGTTTGGAAACCGGATCCAGGTGGTAATATCACAGTTAAAGTTGTTTGGTCCGAGATCCGATGTAAACAAGAGAGAAACATCTTGGCAGATATGGCTTGGAGTAGACAAATCCGCCCTAGTATTTCGATCTTCATGTGGAGGTTCCTTAATGAGTGGATTCCGCTGGATTCGAAGATGAAATCCAAAGACTTCTCTTTGGCCTCGAAATGCGTGTGCTGCTTCATGGAGGAGGATTGTACTCATGTTTTCATTAACAATTTCAAGGTTCGAAAAGTATGGGAGTTCTTTGAGCAAATGTTCCAAGTCAATTTACCAACCACTGGAAGCATTAAAGTCATGTGGGTCACCGGTTTTTCTCCCTTGAATACCAAAATAAGAACCATATGCGCACACTTGTACCAATTCTTATTATGTGGTATACTTGGGAAGCTCGGAATTTGGCCAAACATCAAGGGAAAAGATTTGTGGTGAGTAACATTGTCAATAAGGTGTGGCAGTACATTCATCACCTTCATTCGGCTCAACTCATTAAAGGGAGTAATTGGAAAGGTAACCTCGACGTTTTGTATTCTCTTGGTGTTCCTGCAAGGTACCAACGGCGGCAATCCATCAAGTTGGTCTGATGGTTAAAGCCTTCACAACATTGGCTTAAACTTAATATTGATGGCGCATCTAAAGGAAATCCAGGCCTTGCTGGATCGGGTGGTATCTGTAGAGATAACAATGGCAATTTTATTTTTGGCTTCTACAGATATATTGGCTTTAATTATAATAATTATGCTGAAATGTGGGCTCTTCTTGAAGGTTTGCAGGTGGCGGCTGATCGGAGTTTACAGTATATCTGGATTGAGTCGGACTCCAAAAGTATTCTTGATATCATCACTAATGAGGATAAGAATACTTCTTGGGATAAAATTCATATTTTTTGTAAAATTAGAGACTTGCCTAAATTGCTTAATGTTACTTGGTCTCATATTTACAGGGAAGGTAATTCCGCTGCGGACTATCTTGCCAATCTCGCTTGCGAAACCAAAGAGAGTAAAGTTTTCGAACATGATGTTGAGGATCAGAAGCTGCGAAGGTTCATCATGAGTGATGCGAGTCGAAATTCTTATATTCATTATAAATATGATGAAATCTAATTTTTGCAGGTGGCTTGCGGCTTTGATGGGGAAGTTCCGTGAGATCCCTTGGGGGAGTAACAAGGTTTGTTTATGCTGGAATGATTTCATTGGAAATAATGCCTTTTATAATTGTTGTAGGCACTTTGGCTGGTGCGTGATTTGCCTCTGGTGGCACAAAGAGATTATGTATTTGAAGGTGGCTTGGCCTAGCTTTTACTCTTGGTATTTGACGGGAAATGTACATATTGTCATGGTTTCGACTAGCTATAACTTGATGAATTTGACGAATAATGTGCATATTGTCGTGTCCTGGAATCGGTCCAAGATGGGAAGTTCGTACCTCTATGCTTGCAATAGTCTGGCTGCTGATGTGAAGAGCCATTTGTGGTATCTCTTGATTGGGGGGGAGATCAAAGGGTCCAGCATGGCGAGTGCGAAACTTGTGTCCAATACTTGGATGACCCGCTTAGCTTATTTTGACATATATCATGTATCTATGATTAGTTTGTGTTTCATGTCTTTTATTGTTGTGCTAAGCTTTTCGGGGGTGGTTTTGTCACTTTACTGATGTATTTTTCGGACTTTCCCATTTAATGGTTATATAGGAAGGGGGGGTCCTTTTCTAACCCCATGGTCTTTTGACCAGTTCCAGGGAAAAAAAAAAAAACTCAATTTATTGAAACTAGTAAATATGGCACACTCGATGGGTGTGCAATATAAAATTAAAATATTATTAATAATATATAAATTTAGATAGCATAAATTTATAAATACTAATTAAAAATTTATTTATGATAATATTAATTATTTTTAATATATTTATAAAATTTATGACGTATTAAAAAGTAATTTTATAATTAAATAAGTAAAATATTTAATCTATTGAGGAGTTTAGATAGGAAGAGGAGAGAAAAAAGAAAAAAAAAAGGAAAAATAACATGAAAAGTGGAAAGAAGAGAGAGAAAGTGAAAATAATAAAGAAGAGAGAGAATAAAATAACGTGTGAAAAAGTAATAAAAATTTAAAAAAAAAAAGAAATTGACGGACAAAAAAAGTGGGAGACCAAAGGTATTTATTCTAAGGGGAATGAGAATTATATAATATAGATTACCAGACATACATGACACGCCTGAAATTTAAAAACATACACGACACAATCAAAGTTGAAAAACATACAAGAAACAACTGAAATTTGAAAGACATGCTATTTCAGTCTGATAGTCTTTGAAATAGATAATCATGTTATTTCAGTCTGATTTGACAACACATTTACATAAGTGTACAACTCTATTTTAGTATTTGAAAATAGATAATCATGATATTTCAGTTGCATTAAAACTATATTGCAAATTCAAATATTATTAAATTAAGTTAAAAATACTGATTATTTCTAATTTATTTGTTTATGGAATATTTATAATTACATAAATAATTTAGTTTTTATAATATTATAAAAAATTAATTTAATATATGATGGAACACTTCAGGGTCGAAAATTAATTAAAAAAAATTAATAGAAGTTCATAGATGAGGTGATCGAATTTCTTTAAATTCGAGCACCCCATATTTGAATTTAATAATTAATTAAAAAAAAATTTAATTGAAGTTTCGTAGATGGGGTGTTCGAATTTCTTCAAATTTGAATACCCCATGCTCGAATTTAATAATTAATTAAAAAAGAAATTTGAAGCTTTGTAGATGGGTATTCGAAATGCTTCACCCAGGCCTCGAATTATATTAAAATGTGAACTCCTACCACCAATGCCATTTTATGAATCCAGACGGTAAAAAATATTATTCTGGAAAATTTTTCACTCACAGGCATTCCGCTAAACTGCTAAGTGCAAACCATTTCGGTTTAGGGCAGTGATACCAATGCGAATCTTAATATCAAAACTCTTCCGCCGCTCTCCGCCGTCGCCAACCCCGGTACTCCTCCACTACTCGTCGTCTATCTCAGTTCAAAAACACTACTGGCAGCAGGACCGTAACCCTCTCTGCTCCACTTTGCCGCATTCGCTCTCACATCACAATTGCTTTTCCTTCTCTCGCCAATTTTCTGCTCAGCCTGATTTCTCCCACTCGGATGAGCCTTATCTTCCAGTGCGCACTCTCATCTCGGTTCTCGATTCTTATCACGATCTTACTGGTTTCCCTTGGTAAGCAATGTATCACTCTCTTATGCCAGCTCTTATCTTCACTACTATTTCTATGTTTCAATTGGAGTTCCATGATATTCAACTTCATTTCGCGGACATGTATTCAGACTTCAGTAGCCGAGGTCCTTTAGTTGTCACTTGGATATCACTGCAGGACTTGCAGAAACGTGTATGGTTTATTTGTTGAGATGAAAATCATATAGTTCTTGTCAAGGATTGAAGTCTTAGTGATGGATAAAACTGCTTCCATGCATGTTTAATTAGTTTTTTCATCATCTCCATGTTTAAAAACCTAATCCTATCCAAACATACTATGATACTTTCCTCAATTGCTTTACGTTCCCTCCCTATGTGTATTTTGCTTCTTAAGAATTTCAGTGAGGTTATTATTCTGCGTGTTCCACCTCGTGCTATGTTGTTTGATGAATGGCTTCATATCCTTTGTTGTTTTTGTCCCGTCTGTCTCCTATCTTTCTCTGATCCAGTTCTTTTATGTAGCTGAAGGATTTAGTATTTTGGTTCACAGTATTGTATGTTGATTTAGTATCGTTAGGATACTCATTCAACCAAATTTGCTGTTTGCAGGTGGATAATAATCTCATCAGCCACGCTGGCAACGAGGCTTGCATTATTTCCTTTAATCATATTGCAACATAAAAAGATGAAAAGGATAGGGGAGTTGTTGCCTAAATGTGAGTATAGGCTCTAGTTTTAACAGTTTTGAAGGTTGTGAATGAAACTGTCATTTTGTTTGTCGGAACTAAATATAAACTGAAAGAGTTACAATGAAAAAAGAATATGAAAGAGTTACAGGGAAAAAGAATTGTATTTCCTTTTATTGTTCTTGAAGTGTCAGAGGCTGGTCGAGAAGGAGTAGTTAAAAGGGAATGGAGCGGTAGAATAGGGTATAATTGGGATAGTTTGTCTTTGTATGATATATAATACACAGATCCAGAAGAATTTCTCAGGTATAGCCTGCTCAGCAAGATTTTGGGAAATCTGAACTATTTATCTTTTACATTTTTCAATTTTAGCATGAAATTTATGTCAATAGGATGGGATAGTTATGTTATTAAATTAATGAAGATGAAACTATTGCAAAAGTTGCTAGGAATATCTTTTGGTGGATGTAGGTAGTTTCTGTTCGATAGCAGGAGTCCAAGAGACCATTCTAGTAATTGTGCTTCTTAACATCTTACAAAGAAAAGCATAACCTAATATTGTTTTGTTAATGATTTCTAATATATATATGTTCTGGTTAAATTGGGGTTTGAATGCGGAATTCAATTTAAATCAGGACTTATCTCACCTAATATTTGCAAAAAATCACCATTCTATAGCCTTATCATATATTTTTATGTACTTTATCCTAGAAGAACTGTAGGTTTTAGTTTTTATGCCTACATTGTTGTCTCACCTTTTCCTCATATTTTCTTGTAATACTGATTGGATTAATTTGCATATCATTTGAATGTACTGGAAGGGAGGTGATATCCCACATTTAACTTATCATTTTACTGTCTCGTGCATTTTTTATAGTACCTCCACCATTTCCACCACCTCTGTCAGGAAGAAGTTTCAGAGACCAAATCTCCCTGTTTATGAAGAAGAAGCAATCTGCTGGGTGCCCTTCTATTATCTGGTTCTTCTCATCATTTGCTATCCAGGTCATATTCTCTTGATTACGCTGAGATTATCTTTCTACCTCAACTCAAAACAGAAACTTATAATGGAATCATGTGGGTATTTAATCATGAAAGCTATTTCCTGCACTTGATCCTGCCTTAACGGCTGCCAAGTAAAATTATTAGGTAACCTAGTAGCCTTGTAGATCGGAAGTTCATCTTGTCTTAGGAAAAAGGAAAAAAAAAAAGACAATTCCCCTCAGCTACTCAGTAAATCACAACAATGAATCAAGTGGAGGCTTTACATTCTTTAGAAGGAAGCACCTTTTATGATTCATCATTTAGGAGCTGATCAATTCCAATTTCCAAGGAGCATTTGTAACTATGTTGTTGCTGTGGTGTTATCACTGTTATATAGTTTAGCAATAATTTTGACTTTTCACCAAATTTTCTATGTTTTACCCTTTGATGCATCTAAATACACCCTTTTAGTTGGGGACAAACATTTCAATTATTCATCTTTTTCTGTAATTTTACCATAACTAATCAAGGGCAAGAGCTGGTGAGTTTTAAGGTGATAGAGTTAATGGTTATGTCCTGCATTTTGTTATATTGCTAAAATTTGGTATTGTCTATATGTTCATGATATTGTGGATTTCTTGCAGACAGACGGTTTCAGCTTCATACTTATTTTCTTGGGCTTCTTAACAATTTGCAGGTACCCTGCTTTCTCTTGTGGATCATGAGTGTTCGGAGAATGTCATTGGCTCATCACCCTGGCTTTGATTGTGTAAGACGCTGTTCTCCCATATTAATATATTGCTCGCATAAAGTGTTCGGTTTTATTGTCGTGTTTGCCTATTCTGCATGGAATTTAAAGTTGAATGCTTCCTGTTAGTTTTAGAATGTTGTGTATTCTGCATGTTCTCTATCATTGACTTTGAATTGATTAAAGGACAAAAGAGGCTTATCTGCAGAGCTGCCTCCTTTTGTTAAAACTGTGTGCATTCATAATCTTCTCAAACTTAGCAGTCTATCTGCACATTATTGTCTTTGTGCAAGAGCAAAATTTTTGATGTTTGCATTTATGTGTCTATGCTTCCTTATCTCCATATTTTCTGTACCTTATGTTTTCATTTTCTGAGAACATAGAACCCGTAAATCACTGTACAATTTTTGATTCAGTGTCCTTTAGATTATCTTCTTTTCAATCTGAACTTCGACTGCCATACCTCAAGTTTGCTTTTCTTTTCTTTCTTTTCAGTTCCAGCAAATGATGAAGTTTACTTTCTATGACAATGTTTCAGGGAGGGACTTTATGGTTCCAGAACTTGACTGAGTATCCAAACGGTGTGTTGGGACCTATTTTCCCTCTTTTTATTGCGGGTCTGCATTTCACTAATGTTCAGGTATAATGCCGCCCATCTTGGGTCTTAGCAACAGTTAGGCGTGATTCTCTTTTAAAGCTTATTGAACTAAAGATGTTTTTTAAGACACTGAACTAAGTCATAACAGTTTACGACTTTACGTATGTGTATTCTGAGAAATTATGTTTATTATTCCCTGAGGTTGGACATGCTCCTTTGGTAGTCAAGGACATATATATTCTGATATTCAATGTCTAGACCAATGTTATATTATTCTTGCTATTTGGTTTGAGGCGAGGGTGGCTAAATTTCCTATTTTTCATTAGAGCCAAGCACGGGATTCCTATATTTATTTTTCCGGTGGTCTTCGTTTTTCTTTTGCTAATTTTGAAGATGAAGTCCCACAGCAAGTGGGGAGTCTTAAATGCAAATTTGCCTGGAAGGCGGAGTTTTCAACTAAAAGATCTTACTTCCATGGCTTGATGAATTGAGTCTTCCATTTCTTTGTCTAACTGGCAGTTTCAAGAGGTTTATTACCTAGAAGTATCTACTAAATTAATGACTGTAGTTTATTTCTTTTCTTCTCTCCTTGCCTATTTAAAACTCATTTTTTATTTCCCATTCAAATTAAATTGAAATTCTAAATTTACTAATACTTCTCTAATACTCTACTCAGAAATTAATAGGTTATTTGGAATTGAAATTTTGGTGATAATTTGAAAGGTTAATACATGCCTATGTGGTGTAAATAGTTATTCTGTCCTCGAACTTGTGGCCAATAATCCCGTGATTCTTACAGTGTACTTCAAGGAAGAGCTTTTTTAGAAACTGTTCAAGTCAAGAGCCAGAGGAAGTATTAGTGCTAGTGGTCCTAATTCGTAATTGAACTTCTCTTAGTTATTTCTTGGCTTTGATCTGCAAAATAAATAGTTGAGTGGGAGTGGAAGGTCAAATCATAGATGAGAAGTGGAGGCTTCTGTTTTGGATGCTGTTCAGTTTTCCTTTTTCCCTTTTGGTTAATTAACAGCATGCTACCTGTTCAAGAATTTCTGCTAACATGTTATCTTTCATCTGATCCATACCTAATGCATTGAGCTTAATTTGTTTGATTGAATTTGCGTACCACTACATCATGGCATTTCCTCATGACTTCTATATTTCAGATGTCCTTTAAGTCCTCAATTCAAGAGTTACCGGGCTCCTTGGGGTTATTAGGAAAGGTGAGTTTACAGAAGTTATCAAGTGCTTTTCTCATTCCAGCCCTATCTGAACCCTATTGGTAATCCCTCTGCAGTTTGGAAGTTCATGAAATAATAACAGAAACTTCATCCCAAAGTATCATTTTCCATCACTTCAATGGCATAAACTGAGAGATAGATACATTACTTCTATGTATTTGACATATTTTTTGGATTTCTTAAAAATATGATTCCCCTGATGACATCAGTGTAACAATTGGGTGAGGCAACTCTTCATTTATATTTTGGTAGAGTGTAACATAGGCTGGTGCTCATATTTGATTTGAATTATGCTGACAATTGATACCTTTCTTTGCCTCGCAGTGGTACAAGATTTATATGCAACTTCTGACATTGCCTATCTTGTTTACTGCCTTTAATGTTCCCCAGGTAAATTGACATATTCCATCATTTCTTTGAAATGAGGTACTTGCAATATTATGCTGTATTAATATCTTTCTTCCCCTTCGGTGGTCAGCCAGTTTAGCTGTGTCAATTAAATTTAATTATGTCAAGGTGGTCTGTTAAATCACAGAGATAATTACTGAATTTATGGCTTGTATTTTATTCTATTACGGCATATCAGGACAACACCATGAATCAGTTTATTTTCCTTAATATTTTGTTTCTTTCATACTTCTGCAGGGAAGTTTAGTGTATTGGCTTGCAAATAGTTCATTGACTCTAATACAGGTTGGTACTACTGTTGTCACGGAAAAATAATGCAAAGATGCTATTAATCCATTGTTATTCCGATCTTTCATGAGAGGGATGTGATGCAAGGATCACATTGTGAATATTGTGCTAGTTATTGCCTATTCAATGAACTACATTCTTATTCTTTTCCTCCTATTTTCAGCAAATATGTCTAAGCCATCCAGGTGGTGTTGAATATTTAGGGCTTGCTAAAAACAATGCTTCTGTAGCGTCTCCTGCTAATAAAGAAAGAGGCAATTCGGGAGTACCAGATACTTATATTTTAGCTAAGGACGGAAAAGTCTCTGCCCAAAGCCTATCACCTGGGGAATTGGTCTCTGTGAGTGATGTTTTTATCCCACATTCCTTTAAAATGTTTTGGTATCTTGCAAGTTTTCCGAGTAACTTATCTCAGGACTTTTATATAGTTGTCAATTAAAGTTTTGACAGATGGCCGTGTGGATTCTGCACTCAAATTTTTGAGGTCACAAATTCTCATCATTGAGATTATATTCTCTCTCTTCTTATGTCTATATTGAAAATACCACTTAAATGACGGAGGTATAAATTCATTTACTGAGATGATTGTCTCTTCTTTTATCTGTGTTGCATGCGTGGAACACAGACTTGCTCTTGAAAAAGACCCTGGGCATGCAAGAGCTTTGCTTACAATGGGGCAGACTCTTTTACAGAAAAAGCAGTTTGCTGAGGCAGCTGAATGCTTAGAAACTGCTGTTTCGAAGGTCTGGTTATTTTTAATTTAGTGTACTTGATACTTTCTGGAATAATTATTTTTCCTACTGTTTATATGATACTGTTGTTTGTGACTATCAAGTTATCAGCTCTACATGCTCTTTGACACTGCCACACTTGCCAGTTTAGCAGATAACCTTCTCTTGTATGCAACTCTATCCCTGATGTGCTTAAACCTTATTCAGTTTACTGTGGCTGGCCATCCAGCAGAAGTTGAAGAAGTTGATCTCTTGATTCTTTCATCTCTATGGGCTGGTATTGCCAATGTTCGGCAAGTAAGTGAGAATGTTGGAACTACTTTCTTAGTTATTAAGCTGTGATCACCCACGAAATGTGACCGTCGTCATTACTTTGTCACTCTGAAGATGTTTGATGTATATCGTGAACAAATCATGCACTATTCTGGAGAAACTATAAGTTGAGAGTATTTCTTCAAATTGAGAGATTTTAATCCTAATGCAGGGAAAGATGGAGCAGGGTCTTGTGCACCTAGAAAGAATAGCTCGACTAGAAGAGCCCGAGGACACAAAAAGCAAAGCTCACTATTATGACCTCTTATTAGTTCTCTCAAGGTATGAACATTGAAGTTTGTAATGATATGTCTGATGTCTCAGTTAATACATACTGACTGAAGTAACTTGGTTATTTTTAGTGTTTTACTGAACATGGACCGGAAAGCTGAAGCATCAAAGTACTTGCATAGAGCTGCGGCGTATAATCCTGCTTACAATAAGCACCTCAAAGAACTGGAAGATGACACCGAATATTCTCCCCATGATTTAGCAAGCACGAGGAAAGATATATGAGTCAGTACACAGTGCAAATGCTTTGGAGACAATACAAAGTGCACTATAGCGTATATTTCTAATTAGTTATACAAAATATATCAGCATACACAAAGTCCGAATAAAATCGCATGTATTACTAAATAATTATGCAATTTTTTTATACAACTTATATATCTTAAAATGTTACACTAACTGTATTAACATGATGGCAGGAAAAACAAGAATTACTTAGCACTAAGTCAAAAGCCTAAATGTCATTCAGTCCAAGTTAGGATGCATTTTGCCTAATTGAAGGGTGCATCACGTTAGTTTTTCTGATTTTAGGTGATTGAGGGGCCAAAGTGTCTCTTAATCCAATTTTGGGGTGCAAAATATTAATTACTCGTTTCATTTTTCATGTGAGTGTACAGTAAGATAATGAAAGCTTGTATGTTGACTTGCAATAAAAAGGAAAAGATTGTTACTAGCCTAGTAGGAGTACTGGAGGTTGAGGTAAACAGCATGGGCCTGCCACGACGTGGAGCCGAGGGGTGATGCAGACAGCAAACTCTACACAAACGTGTCAGTTGCCATTTTTGTGATGAAAATAACAATACAATAAATAATCGAAATATTTGTTATTACTCCAAAGAGCTTTTTGCGTAGTTCTTCTGTCTCTCTACTAATCAAGTGGTGTTCATCGAGACATGATGATTAAGGTGGTCAGCAGCCCCAAGTTCACGGTGGCGTTTCTTGTCGGCTGCTTCTTCATATTCTCTATTACGAAGTGCTCTGAGGGAGGTGGAGATGATAAAAAGCAACCGGAAGTTGAAGGAAGCAGCAAAATGGCTATTATAGATGCTGCCAAGAGTTTATTTTCGCTCCGCACCGACAAGATTAAGACATTATTCCGACAGAGCTGGTGGCCCTATTCTCCCCCTGATCCGAACATAGAGTAAGCAAACTAGAAATTAATCAACACACTTGCACATGACTATTTATAATGATTGTATGTTTTCAGTTTCCGCAGAGGGGATGAAGACGGAGGAGGAGCAACAGAGAAAGTGAAAGATGCGGCGGTGAGGAGCTTGGACGAGAGTAAAGCAGCCGTGGAACATTCAGCAAAATCCGCTGCACTATTTGCTGAAGAAGCGGTCGACAAGACTGTAAAGAAGCTCAAAAAAACCTTGGAGGGTGAGTTGTGAGTTGTGATCATCATCATCAACTCTGATTCACTCACTCTTATGTACAAATTGTATAATTAAACACTGTTGTTGGATATTTTGTATTTGATTTTTAGTTATTGATGGATATTCTCATTTAATTTATATATATATATTTTTTAAAAAGGGTGTATCTGATTTGACATATATATGCATATATGAATTTAAAAAAAAAAAAAAACGAAGAGAGTTTTTAATGTCAACAACCAAACTAAGACGATAATATAATTTACCAAATCTACCCCTCAAATGAACACGTTGATTTACCCAACTAATTACAACAGACCTAATGGGCACTAAAGTCGTACACGGGTGTCGTGTGTAGCTCGTGCATTGCTCCCGCTGTCGAGTCCCCTCTTCTTTGCCGTCGGATCATCGCTCTCCTGTATCACATACGCCAGATCCTCACCGAACAAATCCACTAAGGTTATTTGCAGATCCTCTAAGCTCTCTTCCTTCAGTCCCCACGTTCTGCTCCATCATATTCATCAAATCATGCAGGAAATCTCCCATCCCCTCGTCTTTCTCGAAGAGATCGAGGAATCCGGCGTCGTACATTGATCTCTTCCCCTGGTCCGACAACACTGAGTAGGCTTCTTGAATTTTCTGAAAACGGCGTTTGGCTTCTCCGGCGGCAGAGGGGTTTTTCGCCCACCTGTCTGGATGCCATTTCAGAGCTAGCTTACGGTAAGCTGAGCGGATATCTGACATATATATATATATATATATATATATATATATATGAAGTTGCTATCCTTGCTCTGCCGCTTCTTATATTTCTTTTCTTTTTTTTTTTGGCCATTTCACTCATAGAGTTGGTAGTCTTTTCTCCTGTCGGTTTTTCTTTTTTTATGATTTTCTTCACACGTCTCTTTTGACTTGTATCTGATTATACGAGAATCTCAAATCGCAGTTCAAATTCAACCAAAATTGCCGTCGTCGTTGTAGAATTTTGGTGGATCAGTAAGTAGCTATATTTGATTAATCAAATTGAATTGGAATACACGAGCAGGAAAAAAGAAAAAAGCAAAATAAAATTTGTGATGATGGTAGTAGTTGGGGCAGTGATGGGAATGATGAGCGGCACGCTGGTGTATTACCACTGCGCGTACCGTGATTCGAGCGTCGTCTCTCTTCTGGCGGATGTTTTTATTGTACTATTGTGTTCGTTGGCGATTCTGGGTCTCCTCTTTCGGCACATGAACGTCGCCGTTCCCGTTGACCCACTCCACTGGCAGATCTCGCAAGACGCTGCTACTTCCCTCTTCGCCTGTCTCGCTAATACTCTCGGCGCTGCCGAGTCTGTCCTCCGCGTCGCCGCCACCGGCCATGATAAGCGCCTCTTCCTCAAGGTACACTTTGGTGTTTTCCTTTGATTAAATTAACCAAAATACAATTCCCCCAAATTATTAACCTCAGTTTCCTTATCTTTTCATTTTGGGTCACAGGTGGTGTCCTCTCTTTATTTGCTTTCTGTAATCGGGAGAGCACTCTCTGGCGTCACTGTTGCTTACATTGGTGAGTAGATGTGTATTTATTTTTCTATCTTCTAAATTTCCCAGCTTTTCACTGTAAAAATATAAGCTTCTTCCGCACAATGAAATTGAAAAAGGTTATTATAATTTGCAATAAACAGCCTTAGGTTCACTCATTGAGTTAGCTCTATGATTTGCTTAAACAAAACACTAACACAGGAGATCTTTACAAAGATTGGGGGATAAATTTTATGGGATAAGCAAGTGGCTTATATAATGCTATTGCTCTGAGCTGTGTCGTTACCAACCAATTTAAGCTATGTTTGAGAAAATTTGTGTAAACAATCTGCATTGTTGAAATATTTTTGAATGGGATATGATAGGCATTAAAATCCTGACTAAGCTATTATCCAGCATCACTTATTCTAGAAATTGTGCAGGATTGTGCTTATTCTGTCTGTACGTGGTTGTTAAGAATTCACAAACAAACAGCAAATGTCTGGCAAGGTCTGATGCTGCAATCTCTGTTCAAGATAACGCATGATCTCCATGCTTCTTCAGCAAACATGCTCTGTTAATACTCTGCTAGGAAGATGGCTGCCTGCTGCTCGATCGCTCGGTATTTATGCTCTAATGTGGTTTCTTGACTAGGTAATGCCTTTGTGCATGCTCAGTTGTAGTAAGCCAGAATTTTCTGGAGTGACTCCTGGTTTTTAATCAATGTTGATGCTGCATTTCTTCTCAATCGTTAGTAAATATCTTAATTGTTGGTTAACCAGAATAACAAAGAAAATAAAATTGCTTAGCATTTACACAAATACGCATGCTACCTAAGTTTCTCAATAGCAAAAATGAATTGAAGGATATAAAAAGTGTGGATACCTAACAAACTATGAATATTGGGATGACTCTTCAAGAACTTGTTCGATCTGGTTAAGTGCGTCATCCAAATCCAACCTCTTGTTGGGGTCCTCTTGGCAGCAAGCTATACCAATCTGCAAAAGCCTGTCCATTTCTGGTCTGCATCGTTGGGTGGTAATATTCATTTCTTCATCAAAAACTTGTGCACTGTTGATCCATCCGGCTAAGTCAGGTTCATAGTGGGTGTCGTTTTGTGCCAGGTAGTTGGCGACAAACTTGCCTGTGAGAGTCTCTAATATCAAGATCCCTAAGCACCAGACGTCGGTTTTCTTGCAAGTGCGTCCACTATGGGAATATTCAGGGGATTTGTAAGCCACAAGCGTCTGGTGTACTTGGGTGGGATTCACGACTGGGCCTAGAGTATAGTCCATGAGCATTGGGTTGAAGTTATTGTCTAGAAGGACGTTTGATGATTTGAGATGGCCGTGAGGGACAATGAGGCTTGGAAGCTCTATATGAAGATAAGCCAGCCCCTTGGCTACTCCTTTTATGATTTTTAAGCGGCTTGCCCAACTAAGCCCCAGTGAATGTTTACCGTGAAGGTGCGCGGCCAAGCTGCCATTGTACACATAGTCATAGACCAAGAGCTTCTCTTCTTTTCGATACAAATAGGCGACCAAGGGCAACAAATTAGGGTGTGCCAGTCTCCCGAGTCTTCTCATGTGTTCATGGAAGTCTTCTTTTGCCACGTTATTCATTTTCTTGAACCTTTTGACGACGAGTGCCTCCCCATCCACCAATACTGCCTTGTAGGAAGCTCCAAAATTCCCACTTCCCAACACTTCTGCTGATGCTCTCATCAAGTCCTGCAAGTCAAACTTGTGTTTATCTTCTCTCACAAACGATAGTTTACCTCCTTGAGGTTCGCTTGTCCTCTGAGTACCGGTTTGGGTAGTAGAAGATGTTGTCACCACTGACACATGAGCAACGTTTTCATCAGAAGAGGTTGGTGGCATGTCTTCCATCTCCACAGGTGAATTAGCTGGGCTTTTTCTGCTCCGCAGGTATACGAAAAGAAGCAACAATATAATCAACAACCCCACTACGACACAAACCACAATGATTGCAATCCTTGCAGGAGATGAGGATGAAGATGAAGAAGACTTGTTTTCATTTGTCGCATCAGCTTCAGGTATAGATGGTTCCAAGTCAGGTGGGGGAATTGGTGGGTCAATAGTTGGGTCGCAACTTGATCCCAATGGCTTCCCGCACAATGCTTTGTTACCTGCAGCGTGTCATTTTTGAGATAAAAGTTTCTTGAAAACTTAATAATTTATTATTTATGAGGCATGTTAATTAATAATGTATACATACATACCTGAGAAGGAGCTTAGATCCATCTTGGCTAGAGGTGCAGGGATTGGGCCCTCCAATTGATTGTTGGAGACATTTATGTTTTTGAGATTATCAGAGCTAATTTCTGGTATGGTCCCCGTGAATTGATTATTCTCAAGCCTCAACTCTATGAGTTTAGGAGATTCAAGAGATGATGGAATATGACCCGTAAATTTATTATTTGCCATGTGAACTTTCTTTAAAGAAGCCATACCCTTGAAAGCATCATCGGGGATCTGACCAGAAAATTGATTGTTGGACAAATACAAAGCTTTAAGTGCACCAAGCTTCCTCCAATCTGGCATTGTCCCCTCAAACCCATTATTCATAAAGCTAAGAGTTCTCAAGAAACGAATGGGAACAAGAGAATTGACATCAATTTGACCCTTGAGGTTCATATTTTCAAGCTGTAAACCCCAAACGTAGCCATTGAAGCAGAGAATGCCATTCCAGTTGGCCTGATTTCCCATACATGGGACTTGTGAGGGAACCCAATTAGAAAGAGCCGGATCTGCATTAGCTAGGGAGCTTTTAAACTTTAGAAGTGCCTCTAATGAAAAATCTTTGTTTGCCTCCAAAGCCAATACATTATACGATGATGACAAAAACACTAGGACAATGATTATAGAGAATAAACAAGAAATGGGGCGCACAGGATTAACTGTAACTTGCGCGCCCGTAGGCATTCTTCTCAGTCTATATATTTGAAAGACAGTATTATTATTGTAAGTAATAGATACCTGCTAGTTAAATGAATATGTATATAAATATGTTGGAATATTATAGGAAGAGATGAAAGGCTAGACTTCCATAGAATTAAACGTTGATTTTTTTCTTATTTGTTTCTTCTTAATTTCTTGAGAAAAACAATTCCGATGCGCAGAGAAACAAAAACATGCATGCAGTAGCTAACTGTGTAATTTTGGTGGAAAATGGCAATGGGAATTGGGAAGAGGAGGAAGTGGGTCACTCAACAAAACCGACCTTTTCGGAGATTTCTTTATTTTTATTTTCTTCTTTGAGAGAACACTTACGTCCTAGAGATATTCTAGCTAAACCTTTCATTTTTAACTATATATAATAAGACCAATCATATTTAGTATTCTTTTCTTTTTCGTTTTCGAATAGTATACGATGCTTTATAAATATAAAATATACAAAATTTGCACTAAATAGAGAAATCAATAATAAAACATACCATCACCATTTTTTTTTACTATATAATTAAAATAAAAATCACCGTTTCATTTAATTGTATTATCCGGTGATAAAAATAATAATAACTTTTACGTGATTAATTTCATATGACAAGATATGACTTGATGAGGCAGAAAAAAACAATCTAATCGAGAACCTTTCGATTTTAAAAATATTATAAAAAATATTTAATATAAATTTTAATTCTTAATTTGAGTTTTACTCTTTACAGTACCCTAAAATTCTCATTCACGCTTTTATCCTCGTCTTCAAATTGCTGCCGCCTCTCTGGATCGCCGCCCCACTCCACCTTCACCATTTGGCCGCCGCGCGGTGCACGGTCATCCCAGCCCCTAACGCCGCCCGCACACCAGATCAGCACCACCACCAATCGCCACCGCCCTCCTCCATCACAAATCGGCCACCACCCCGCACGCCGCAAGCGCAGCCAAGCCGTGGAACGCCGCTGCTCCACCACCACCAGCCACCATAGCTCAAAACCACCACCAATTGCCGCTGCCATCCACCACCATCAATCGTCGCCGCCCACCACCACCACTAACAACGCCGCCTTCAGTCGAAATATTTAAGGTAAATCTCAATTTGATGTTTCTACAATTCTTAAGTTAGTTTAGATTTAGCTATAGGTACCCGATAATCAGTTTAGATTTCTAAAAGATGTGATGAAGTGGCGAATAACATGCTTCTCTTAACCAATAGCGACTGATTTCAGCATGTTATCAGAGACCTTGTAAATTTATCATAAGGAATAAGGAATATATAACTTACCTTGCAATTTGTTTAGAAGAGAAATGGTGTTCATTAGTTTCAAATTGGTACTGTTAAAGCCAATTATCCCATCTACGGTTCAAGCACCTCTTCCCAACTTTAAACTTTCATTACATAATGATAATTGCTCCAATAATAGAAGATATGATTTAACAAGAGTATAGAAACCTACTTGAGTACCTGCTTTCTACCTCAATACTTTAACATTTTCATTTATTTGGAAAGTCTTGCATTTTTTAAGCCTCTTGCTTGTGCGATGTTGTGATTTCTGTCAAATAAACAAAGCAGTTCTTTTTTTGCCCTAGCTCGAGCTAATGAATCCTACCTGAGCTTGAGTATTCGAGCTAGCGAAGCGAGCTGGAGCCCTGAGTTCGAGCCATTTGATTTGAGCTGAGCCCGAGCCTGATAAAAAATCTGAGATAATGAAATTAATTAAGGGGTAGGAAGATGATGAATAAAAAATCTGATTGGGAAATACAACAATTTAAAATTCAAAAGAGAGAATGAAATTTTAAATATTTAGGGTTAACGAATGAACAAACTATTTAAGCTATTAAAAATTAATATATTGCAACATTAATGTTTATCTTGCTTTCCACTATTATATATATACATGTTATTTATGAGATATATGTCATAATTTTATGTTAGATAATTAAAAGAATTTACTATTTCATTCAACTGTTAAGACATTTACGATCAATTTAAGTAAAATTGAGAAGAAAAATGATTTCAACGATATCTCAATAAGGAATTAGAAATACATCAACAATCTCTATTTTGAAACTACTTCAAATTTTGGATTTGTTCAATCTAGAAATTGTTTAATGTATTATAAGTTTGTTTAGATATTGAATTTAACAGAATGTACTATTTTCTTTGATGGATAAAGACATAAAGTTCATCAGTATGTTATTCTTGGTTCGTCTATGGGAATTTATCTCACATGGATTGATGAGTTCGGCTTCGTTTTCATATTTGCAAATACAATTGATTTATAAATTGAAAATAATGTGCTTCAAGTTGTAATATAATTGTATAGGCATGTTTCAGAATGAGGAACTATACATTTCTGTAAATATATTACAAACTGATCGAACTATTTGCTTCTCAATTTTTAGGAGTAATTACAATCTAGTCTTTATTTATTTACCTCTGCACATAATTGAATGTCACCAGTAAACTTGTTATTGCATATTTTTGATAGAGTAGCCCAACTGATTTGAATGTCATGAAAATTTGCATTGGATATGTTGATTGTTTCTATTTCAGAGTAGCTTTCTGTAAAAAAAAATTATCGCTTTCTATGTTTGAAGTATTCTATATGTACAAAACCCGTGCTATCATTTATGTTGTTTTTGATAGGTTATATTGGTGTCCACAATTAAGGTGGAGGCTTGAAATCACTTAGTATGTACTTCTACAAAGGGATTTTCCAAATATCCGCAACTTAAAATTGAGGTAATATACATGTTGCTTTCCTTTATTGCTGGAAGCTCTTATTCTTTAGAAATTAGTTTGATTTGGGTTGGGGCTTAAGAACTCAAGTTCAACTATTTTAAACGAGCCCAAAATCATAGTGCGGCACCGCCTAAGCCACCAGAGCATTAAATGCGAATAGTACAGAAACTCTAATTAAGTCACAAATCTAATGCCGCCGCACCTTGCAGAGGTCGAGGTTGATGCATTAAATGTTTGCCTCAAACGTGTACTTGTGCGTGTATTTGGTTCTACCATAAATACCCTTTGCATTTACTGTGGTAGGTAAGTACATTTAAATCTCTCGGGCTCTCTCCTTATTTCCCTACCTTTCAGTCTCAGCTTACTGACTGAAGCATTGGAGGTTCAACGCCGGAGACACCTCTTCGGGCAAGTATCCCCTGTTTAGTGATTTTAGGTAGAAGGCGATCCCCTTCTACAATTTCATATAACAGATGGACGCATCTCAGCCGTTAGATCGAAGAAATAGATTTCGACCTCCTCAATGTTTACATTTTCCCTACATATATATATATATATATAAAATAAAGGCTATGGTTCAACCTAAACTTACCCAAAAAGGAAAGAATCTTTTCCCCACAATTCCCAACAGTATACACCGACTGCCTCTATAAAAACCTTAAATAAATTATCAATCCTCTTTAGCATTAGAAATCTCAATCTTTCAAATTAGTATTGTAAATCCACATCTTATATTCAATTAATCAGTGAGTATCAGAATTTCTTGTCGTCTTTGTAAAATGATCCAAATGTAAAAATCCAAAAATTGCTTCCTCAACTAGGACTTAGAATAATAATTGCTCACTTCCCTCCGTTTCTCCTCAATTATAACTTAAACATTTTCCCTCTTCTCTTAATTGAAGGAAACAACTCGAGATTTGTAAGAGGTTTCCTCTGCCGCCCAGTCATGGCCATTCCGCGGCGGCGTCACCATTATCCCCAGCGGCTTATCCCTGCTATCTCGTCTGTTTCAGCCGCCATCCTCCTCCTCTTTTTCTTCATCTCTTTCCTTGCGCCTTCCCCGCCGGAAAATGATCACATCCACCGCACTAAGGTACAATACATCTATTTTTCAGCTGCTTCGTATTTTTTGGAAGTGGTTGTGCTTGATTGATTTTGATGATGCTATTGAAATGGTGTTGCTGTTACTATTTCTTCATTGTAGATGAATAATGTTGTGGCTGAAGAAAGTGGAGCGTGGAAGTTTCGTGTTCCGGTTAGGATTTGTTTCTGTGTGTGTGTGTGTTTGTGTGTTTCTGATTGTTGTGTTGCTTGGTGTTGCTATACGGAAATGTTTGTTGATTGGATCAGAGATTTGTGCTAAATGAGATGTTTATTGGTGATGAGATCTAGAGCAGTGGAGGAGTGAGTCATCGTGATCTCTGGGGTACAAAAAATGCAGGATTTTACTATGGATGCAGCAATGCCAGCATTAAATTTGCAAGTATGTAGCTTGTTTAGAGCATTTTAATGTCATGCCTTATAGATATGTGTGCTTTGGTTTCATATTTATGCTGCTTTATGTTGTTTTGTTTGTTGATCTAACATTATTTCTGAATCTCGAAAATCTATATCGTGAGTTTCTTTTGCTGAACATTGTCTAACTGTTACTTTTTGAATAGCAGAAGCTGATGCTGTTACGGTACCCAATCGTTACTTGGGCATTGCAACTAGTGGAGGTTTAAACCAGCAAAGAACTGGGGTATTAGTTTCCTTTATTTGCATTTTCCTAAATTTACTTGTGATGGAACATGTTTTTATATTGTGCAACAAGCTGTTTATCTACTCAAGAGAACATTTTGTAATCATCATTGACTTCTTTATGCGAGTGGTTAATGGAAGACAATTATTGGTAAATTTTTTATTAATCTTTTGATATGTAATGGGGCAGAAGGGAACTAAATCTAAATCTGCCATGTAAGAACCACAGATTAAGTTAGATCTGTTTGGCCTTTGCTTTCTCCTTGATCTCTTGCATAGAAATACTTGCTAAAATTCTCTCACAGATTATCACTAGCATAATATGAAAACCGCAATCTTGTGGTTTCTGATTGTTGGATGCTGAGCCATATGCTCTTATTTCTTTGTAATTACTTTGGGGCATCCGGAAAGCTAGTTGCGCACGTAGTGATAAAGTACTAAATTGGATGTGTACTGTGCTATGATTTTTCAATAATGATTAGTGTAGTCTGGAGCCCAACCCTAGGCACTAAAGTTGGTTAGCGTTACATGTCCTGTGCAGATTACTGATGCTGTTGTTGCTGCTCGGATTTTGAATGCCACCCTCGTTGTCCCAAAATTGGACCAGAAGTCTTTCTGGAAGGATGTTAGGTAAAGGCTTGATTCATTTCATAGAATGTTCTATCATTGCTACTTCCTAGGTACTCAATGCTGCTTCCTGCAGCAACTTCTCAGAGATCTTTGATGTTGATTGGTTTATATCATATCTGGAAGAAGATGTAAAAGTCATAAAAGAGCTCCCGAGAAGAAGAGGGGAGATATGGAATCCACATAGAATGCGCATTCCAAGAAAGTGCAATGAGCAATGCTATATTAATCGTTTAGTACCTGTACTTTCCAAGAAGCATGTAAGTAGACGACTTCCTTAAATGTTCCTTTGATTTGTTTCCATGGTACAGGTTTTCGGGTTGATGGAGATACCTTAGTTTAACTTTTGGTCAAAATTATGCTATGAATTTGTTTTGAATCTTGTAAATATTTGTTATGACTCAGTTTCATTGTTTACATCTATGTCGTATATTGGTGATGATGATGATAGCAAAGTCCAAAAAAAAAGTTCTGTAGGTATAAATCTTTGCTTATATTTTCCTTTTTTGACCTCCTTGGGAACAATACTCCAATGCCATAGCATTTTATCAGCCTGTCAACCCGAGAATTGCTCACTCTGAGTACATTTTCAAAGTGACTATTCTGAACTTTTACAAGTATAGGGTTCAGTTTTTTCCTAGTCCGATTAGAGTACTTCTCATATTAAGGCCACAAATATCATGTTCTTCCTTTTAACACTTGGTGCTGTTACTTGAGAACATCCGGGTATCGTACTGATGCTTAGTTTTTGTTGTGAATTTGGACCAAAAGACTTGTGGGCATTGAGGATAAAAGACACGCTTCTTTGCTTTTTATGGTACAATTCTTATAGTTGTGGCATGTTCGATGAATGGAGTCATTCGTGTTGCAGGCTATTCAGTTGACCAAGTTCGACTATAGGCTTTCAAATAAGTTAGGTACAGATCTCCAAAAGCTTAGATGCAGAGTTAATTATCATGCTCTTAAGTTCACCAAGCCCATCCTTGAAATGGGTGCAAAATTGGTGCAAAGAATGAGGAAGAGGAGCAAGCATTACATTGCCCTTCACTTAAGGTGCCTATATTTGGTTCCATACTTCTAATTCAAGTTCATTCCGTTGCTTCTATCATCTTTTATATCCATCACAGTGTTATTTTGATTTGTCGTATTTTTTCTCAATTTTTTATTCTTGGATTTCTCTGTTCTTTGTGATCATCTACTTCCACGACCTTCTTAGGATTTCTTTCATGGAACTGTTCGCACATCAAGATTAACATAGAACTTTTTCTGCTGCACCTTTACATGATACATCTTAAAACGAGGACTTAGGATTATTTTTCACATGATTACCTTTATTGCTCAGGTTTGAACCAGATATGCTTGCATTCTCAGGATGTTATTTTGGTGGTGGAAACAAAGAGAGGAAGGAATTGACTAAAATACGAAGGAGGTGGAAAACATTACATGTAATGCTTCACTTTTACTTTTTTAAGCTGAATATTTCCTGCTGCGGCAGAGGAATAAAGCCCTTTCCTATATTCAGTCTATTCCTTTTACAGGAGTTTGGAAGAACATTCAAGGTTTATTGTTGATTGAATTTTGCAGACACCTAATCCAGATAGGGAGAGGAGGCAAGGAAGATGCCCTCTTACTCCTGAGGAAGTTGGGCTTCTGCTAAGAGCACTTGGGTATGACAGTCAGACTCATATTTATGTTGCATCTGGAGAAGTTTATGGAGGGGAAGCAACATTGGCCCCCTTAAAGGCTCTTTTCCCCAATTTCTATTCCAAAAATGCTCTAGCAAGCATGGAGGAAATGGGACCTTTTTCTGCATTCTCTTCTCGAATGGCTGCATTGGATTTTATAGTGTGCGATGAGAGTAATGTATTTGTTACAAATAACAATGGAAACATGGCAAAAATTTTAGCAGGAAGAAGGTATGTTGTTATCTCTTATCTATTGTGCTTGGTTGCTCAATCCTTAATAAAACGTCTTGCAACTGTTCATCTCGATTTGTTCTATGAACTCTCTATAAGTGAAGTTTACTAAATAACCCTATTTACCCTAATTCATGAATAAAAAGTAATAGTCGAAATGTAAAGTTAACTTTTCTCTCTTCTGTTTTTCTCGCTGTCATCCCTTTCTTCTCTTTCTCTCCTCTCAATCTACTTGAAATTTATTTAAGTTCTTTACTTACCTATATAAATTAATTTTTAATATATTTGCAAAATCTAATAAATATATTGAAAAAAATTAAATAAATTAAATTAAACATGTAGTCGACAATAGCAAATTTAGTCTAAACATTTAATTAAACTATATTCTGTTCTTATCTACCACACGCTTCGAGTGTGCCCATTTTACTCGTGATTAATTAATGTTCACTGCTTTGGACTGCAGGAGATATTTTGGGCACAAACCCACAATTCGTCCGAATGCGAAAAAATTGTACAAGCTGTTTCTAAACCGTGAAAATATGACCTGGGATGAATTTGCCTCAGGTGTTAGTATATTTCAGAGGGGTTTTATGGGAGAACCAAAAGAGGTAAGGGCAGGCAGGGGAGTTTTTCATGAAAATCCATCTGCTTGCATCTGTGAAGATTCTAGGGCCAAAACGAAGATCGATTCATCAAGAAAAGAGCTTATTAAAGGATTTTTGCCTACTAAAACAGATGTGGATGATCAAAATACGAATGAAGAACTTGAGTGGTCCGACCCTGAAGATGATGATGATCTAACAAGGAACACTTTGAACAATGAAACAAGCTCGGAATACGATTCTTTGGCATCTGAGGAACCTGAGTTGGATGAATTGCTTTCAGATTGAATGAAAATAGTCATAACTTTTGTCTGTTTGATCAGTGAGCTGCTGCAAGAGCATGGTTCATGGCAGGATCAGATATTTGTTCATACTGCAGCAGAACTAACTTTGGTCAGGAAAGTCTTTTATACTCCAGCTGTAAGACATCCGAAGATTAAGTGATTAACTAAAGCATGTTCGTTTCTTCTGATGAGAACTTGGCGCCTTTTCGTTTCAAATGGTGGTATATAAAAAAGCTACAAGGGGAAACCCAAAAAGTCGTTGATGGAAACTTGAGAAACAAAACTTCCTTTGACCATTAGTGGGCCCATAAGTTGGAGACTTTGTATATGCCCTGCTCTTTTGTTTTTGGCCATAATCTATATGTATTTTAGTTGGATTTTATCTTTGATGTAAGGCATGAAATTTTGTGGTCACTTTCGGAGGACATGTTGGAGCCTAAAGATCTGTATTTGTTAAATTCATAATAAGTAAATAAGCTAATTGAAAATAAATAAAATTATATGTTTAAACAGAGCAAGTGAAAAATAAAATATCAAAGAGAAGAGGAAGAACAAAAGACATAAACGAATGCAAAGAAAAAGTCGCAAACACGAGAAGAAAGAAGCAAGAAGAAAGCGTAAAAAATTACATACAAATAGTATGAACCTTATATTTTTTCATCATTTTGAAAATTAATAGATATTGTATAAAAAATACATAAGAATGGTATAAACATTATATAATCAAGTAAAAATTAATAGTATCTTATCTTTTAATTACTTTATAGTTGAAAAAGAAAAGGTCATTCACAATTTATATTTAAACAAAAGTACCACGTTGTCTTCAGTTGACAAATTTAAAGTAATTTATGTATTTAAGAAATAAAAAAGGCCAAGGGGAGGCGGAAATTTTAGCTTGTATCCAGAAAATGGTACACAAGTGATGTCTTAGATAAGGAAAATTATAAGTTAAAAGTAAATAAATTAGTTAGTATTAATTAACTATAGAATTATACATATAATATGATAATGTCATGATGTTGAATATAATTAGAATTGAAGAAGCGTGATCAGATGTTGTTTTCTCTTAATCTGTCATTTAATTTTAACTATTCTTGAAAACGTTTTAACATAAAAATTAAGAGTGAGAAATTTCAGCAATCACCCTGTGTAATACGAAATGTTTGTATTTACTCGCGGTGTTAAATTAATTAATTCCTAATTACCCTCATGAAAAATTAAACAAAGTTCATTTAATATACTTGGGGCAGCGAGTGTTTTACACTTGCGTATATTAAGACGACTGAAATAGGGTAAAAATCGACTTATGTACCTCATAAGGTCTATAATACCCCTGAATTTTATTATATAAAGGTACAAAACCTTCATTTGACATATTTTCAATTCATAATTTGCCTAGGTCTTCTACTGATTTGAGTGCCGGATTAGAAATTTGGCACAACTGGGATTCGAAATAGCGAGAGGGAAAAAGAATTATGGATTTAGGTTTTACTGTAGCAAATTTACAGTGCATAATATAATATTTTGCCCGAAAATATAACAAGGCTATTTTAGTCTTTTTAATTGTTAAAGCGCGTGTATAGCGAGAAGTAGGAAAGTGTAATAATTATTTTATATGAAAGGGGACTATTATTATTATATATATATATATATATATATATATATATATATATATATATAACACCTTTGAGGCCATGCCAAACCTTAACTCCAGTGGCTCAGCTAAAGCAACAAACTTATAAAAATTTATTTAAAAAGCTTAATTAATTATTAAGTCCATGCAAACAAATTAAAGTGAGAATAGGTAATTATGAATCAAACTTTTTGAATCATTCTCGCCCTGAAAATTGAAATTATGATCACCTTTATAGTCATCCAGAAACTATATATATAATATGAGAAAACAAGACTAATAACTATACGAAAAAATTGCAGTCTTGGCCCCATTTATATATGCTTCTTCTTGAATCTTGAGTGATGTACTTAATTATTGTCATGCTATAAAGAACAAAATTGTCTTGCAGAGAAGACACAAACCCACTTTACGATTGAGTGGACTTATTCAAAACTTTGGGAAGCCTATTTTTCTTTGGGCGGTCGAGGAAGAAAGGGAGATCAGTAAAGAGTTATTGTTGAAACCATATTAGATAAGGGATTTTTCGTCTTCAACTGGATATGGATGTGGATGTGGTCGACTCATGCGCCGCCCCGCCCGTACACTTTATACCTTCACATTTTAAGACACGTTAGTCTATTAATAATTTAATTAGTCTTTTTAATAACACTAATACTTTGAACCTTGTCATTTCTATATATGATGATTTTACCTAAAGAAAATCGCAATCTTTGTCCACATTAAGGTTGATGAAGTCAGATTTTTGATGACGGATCTTGGTCGTTCATGTATCCGAGTGTAGCAGTTGAATTTATAATATAGGGAGAATGACTTCAACCTGAAACACACGAATAAGGAGTTACTTGGCCGGAGAAGATTGTCTCCAGCGTAGCACCTCCGACTATTAAGTCAATACTCGGAAACTGAAAAGGGTGAATATAAGAGGATGCGACTTACCAATCATAATAAATGTTAAGGGTATTTATAGTGGTGACTCACACACTAAGTACACCTCCCACTGTGTACATTTAATGCGATGACTAACGGGCATTTAATGCCCGATTAGAGAGTTGTAGAAGATCTGCGATATTTCTTAAAAGGGGATATTGGTATCAGACCTGTCCAATCCGATGTATGGATGTCTAACGACTGTATTTAATGCGCCTGTAACTAGCACAAACTCGCTGGATGGGACGCGGTCGGCAACGACTATCGTGCGGTGCCTTTCGAGCGCGTGGACTTTGGCTTAGCCATTGATTGGGTTGATTATCTTGTGATCGGCATCCTGCGTCTATACATAGCGCTCGATCACCGACCGAACTATATTCCAGGCCGACGAATTTGACCTTACGGTCGAGATCGTCAATCGCGACGATCGTTGAAACGTAAATTGGGATGACTCTGACTCAATCCATATAATCTTGGAACTGCTAGAATCATCACATGTAAATTTCGGAAATCCCCTATCAAAGGTGATTCAAGAATTAATCTCTTTTAGCTAGCTAGGGATTGGACAAATTGTGTTATATATATATATGACGTTTTCGTGACATATAAATGACGTGCATGGAAGCTTTAATGGCCGCAATTTAAAGAGGGTTTGACCTTTGGACAACTACATCTTTCTCAATTCTCGGATATATAGTAGTAGTATGATTAAGGAAAACAGAGAACGTTAAAATTTGTGGTACGTCATCATGCTCTCTTTAATTTGTAGTTCATACAAAGAGTACTTTTTGACTACGGAAAGTTGTGTACACATTAACATGACTAGCTAGTATTAACATGTACAGGTGGTAGAATATTATAGGACATTCAAATTTAGGTTTTTCCACCTACTACTTGATAATCTTCCTTCGAGAAGGAAATTAATTAAGTAATTAGGCAAATATATAATAGTAACTGGATTTATTTGCAGTGATATTCGATGACTGATTAATTTTAAGAAAGATTTACATCCTGGCCTGTACGTACATAAGATCATTTAGACAAGTTATACTTATAAATTAGTTGGTCTAGCTCATCTTATTATAAAAATTACAAAAATACCATGAGGCTTCATCAGATATACAATATAACACAAATATTGTGATATATATATATATATATATATTTTTTTTTAATATTTAGCGCTAGTATATATATTATATTTGCATTAAGAGTGTATATTTGTGCGTTATAGGAAATTTAATTTCATTATTCATATAAATTTTTGGTCGAATTCTGGCTATATATATTCACACCACCACATCCCTCATAGGATATATCTATCAACCCAAGAGTAAATTCAATTTAAAATCTAGCTCTGCTCGTCGAGGCTAATCAAAATCTATTAGCCATAATTTTCTCAAATCTTGTCTATTTGGGGAAATTTATAACCTAATTAAATATTTAATTCCATTTCCTCCCCGCGCGCGAGTACAGAAATAGCTAGCCAACCAAATAGGATGAGGATATGAGTTTAGCAACCGGGTGGACCGGTGACCCTTCATTGGTCCCGCTACAACACGTGTCCTTTCGCTGCCTGGCATCAACGATCCAGTGTTTGACGCACGGCTAGCTCATTAATTATATTGCACGAGAGGACAGAAAAGACGAGAAATAGCACAAGAGCCACGCCGTGATATTCAATAAAGCTAAGCTAGCTATTATTATTTATTAATGACTTTTTTTCAAGTGGTCCCCACAACTTAAAAGCTCGACACGTACGCGCTCTCCATTTAGTCAAAAGTCAAAACCCTAGTTTTTACACAATTATATTATTACTTTATTAATTAGTACGTACGCAGCATCGCAGTTGTCATGAGGTGGCGTCCCCACGTGTCATCTTCCACAACTCCGGCCACTGTCGGCGGCTGGGCTACCGCCGCCGCTGTCGGGATGGATGAAACCATGTTGCTTTATATATAAAGAAAATGATATATCCGCTTCTTCTTTCTTAATTTTCGTACCTATCTATCTAAATTCTAAAAGCTAGCTAGCAAGCTCATGTTAATTATATATATAAATTAATTAAGTAGCAGTTTGATTAATTTATAATTATCGATTTGCCCATTTAAGCAAGTTACCAAGAGAACAGGGGGCAGTTAATGGTGAGACAGATACGAACCGTACTCAAAATAATTAGATGTGCTAGCTAGTTTATGCAATTAAATAAGGACGATATATATATAGATATATATGGTGGTGACTATGCATGGTTTCCCATTCCGTAGCCATGCAAATATGTTTCCTTTTTCCTCCATGGAATAATGTATACTTTAATTTATATTTTCAATTAGGAGCTAGTAGGACCATGCATGCTACCAAATTCAATTTGTATATGCTAAATTATTTAATAATGTATGGACATATTGCATGTAAAGTCTTTGGTTTGATTATGACTAGCTTAATTTCCGTATATATTTGGTAACTACAAAATATGGATACAGACACGATACCAATATGATAACATAAATTTTTTTTTAATATTTTACGCTAGAAAAGTATATGATATGAGTGTTCTATACGGTATTCGAATGACAAGTTAAGATTTTAAAGAGAATCCAGGCATCATAATTTGATATATATTCTATATTTCCAGAATCATGATATATACTTTTGTTTAATTAACCCCATATCATATATGATGGTTTCGATTTGAGTGCTGGAAATGATCTAAGAATTTGTCATTTTTATCGATCGGTCTATCAGTTTGAGATCACTTAATCAAATCATTGCACACAAGGACAAGAAAGCCAGCGATCGAAGATGCCTGTTAATCATATGACATAATATTTATTTTTAATGTCAATTATGGAAATCTTGTCTAAAGAAATAAAGCAAATAATTGCATGCATGCCTTCTCAGTGTTGCCCCAGTAGAAATTAAATTTAGAACAAAGTTTCCTTAGCTGAAATTTTTACAAGAAACATACATGGGACTTGAAAAACCTAGCCCGGAGCACTAGCTCTAAAAAGCCATTAACAAAAAAGAAAAAAAATTAAAGAAAAAAAGAAAGAAATAATCTCTCCGCGGCATCACTTAATACGGGCACGGCTTTGTAATGGAAGCTGGAATTACATGAAATCATTAACATCCAAGATATGATCTCCCATTTCAAACTTTAACAAATTGCTGCAGTAGCTTTCTCTCTCATCTTCTGTGCTGCAGCTGCTGTTAAGATTATTATAAGCTGAATTTGAATGCAATGGTGTTGGACTCGATGATGGTGTTGATATATTCGATAGAACTGACTGAAAGCTGAAATTGTTGCTGCTATTAGACTGAAAATTTGACGTCGTCTCCGATGATGGACCCGGGTCCATTATTTTTTGACCCGACCCGTAATATCCATAATCCGATACCGGCACATAATTATCCTCCGTCGTCGTATTAGAGAGCATTGACCCATTACTTTGCTGCCACTGATTTTGCGTCGACCCGAACCCGGAAAAGTTGTGCTCAACGTTGTTGTATTTCATGAGTTGATCAGAAACTGGAGCATCCAAATTGCAGGCCGGGTTTTGGATTTGGTAATTAGGTGGTTGGATCAAATTAGGCTGGGAAATTTGATTAGAATTAACTTGTGGGTTTTCGTTAATTAGATGATGATGATGATGATTTTGTTGCGTGATAATTAAATTATGATCTTGATCATTTTGTCGCTGTGTGGACAAGAGGGAGGAGGCTAACTTGATCAAATCGGGATTAATCAAAGGCTGCTGCATCCCTAATAATCTGGAGAAATTAATATTAATCTGGTGGGACGACAATGACTGATCATGTGAATTAATTATAATATTGTTGTAGAGAGAAGAATTAAGGATTGTTGAGAGGTCAAGAAGATCAAGGCGAGGGCTGTGTGTGACAGGATCGATTCCCATTCTTAAGAGCCTTTTCCTGATGTGTGTGTTCCAATAGTTCTTGATTTCATTGTCAGTTCTTCCTGGGAGACGCGCAGCAATTGCAGACCACCTTAAGAAAATATACACAAAAATTACAACTAGCTAATTTTGGCAAAAATAGACAATAAATTAATTACAGCTTAAACTAGCTAGCTAGCTAAGTTAAAATTATATGTATATTAAAATAATTGCTTACTTGTTTCCGAGGATGCTGTGGAGTTGAATAATTGTCTCTTCCTCTTCAAATGAAAATCTTCCTCTCTTTATATCAGGCCGGAGATAATTAGTCCATCGCAGCCGGCAGCTCTTTCCACACCTTTGAAGACCTATATATATATAAAGTTAATAATATTCAAAATTGATCATCAAGCTAGGAAACTATATATATATATATATATATATATATATATATATATATATACATGCGCGCAAATGAAATAACATTATTGTAACTTGAAACGACAAATTAAAGTACTAGCTCACCTGCATTCTTTGGAAGAGTTCTCCAATTTCCGTAGCCATTTTTCTGAATATAATCAATGAGCTTCTGATCTTCTTCCGGGGTCCAAGGCCCTTTCTTGAGTCCGTTTTTGTCACAACAAGGAGCTCTTCCCATGGAAATTATATAATATAAATTAAGTTTGAAATAATTAACTTAAGGAGAATCTAGCTAGGTCCGATCGATATATACGTATGAGAAAGGAGTACGTATATATATATATAGTCGACCGGGAAGAAGTAGAGAATAAATGGAAGTCAAAAGGATTCGGTGCCGTCCCTGTTACTCACATAGGCGACGTGTCCCCCTTCTCTGGATCAGGAAATAATGTGAACATATAATATATATATATATATCGATGCAGTACTGTTCGTTTTATTACAGACGACCTTAATTATATTGATCATGCATGTCCCTATCTTTAATTAATTACTTAATTTTATGCCTAATTTTTTGACAATTGCTAAGGCATATATATATCATGAGTCACAGTTTTACAATTTCACATCGAATATCATTTTCCAAGTACTCCTCCCTCATATTAGCTGTCTTCACACTTCAACGCACAAAAGCCACGTACACCCCCCTAGCTAGATAAACCCAACCCACATACAAAATAAAAAGCAAGCTAATCTCAATATATCTGCATGCATGGCTCCTTCAGGTATATATGTAAAAGACTATTTTGCCCAACCTGAATATATACATATATATCCAGCGGAGAAATTAAGCACGTCAGCATGGGTAATCTTGGAAAATTGAATTAAGCTAGCTAATTCATTCATTATTATTATTTTATATATATAATAGCTATAAAGTTATTATTTAATTTAATTTTGCGTAGAAATGCCAGCTGGTCCAATCTTTCTTGAGGAATAATAAATGCATGGAGGATTTGAAATTAGCATTAACTTCATGGCTACAATAATTGAGTTGGCCTGGTGTATTAATTGCCGAAATATGGGCGCATTTATTATATATATTATTATTGTGTGGGTAAGCTTCACAATTTAACCAAAAAAAAGATTTTAATTAATGACAAAGTCCCGTGATTTTATATGTGTCAAAGTGGGAGCATGCAATCACGGTCTTCGCTTTAGTTATAATTACTTACTAGCTTTTATTTCCTACGTTGTATCCAGAAATTAATTTATAATTATAAATTTAATATATTAATATTAATTATAATTTATATATTAATAACTTGAATATATATCACAAATTTAACAGAGTTTTTTTTATAAATTATATATATATTCCCTACATTGCACGGAAAAATCTATTTATGAAATATATATTATTAAATAAATTGAATCATACTTTCTTATATAATTATTAACAATGCATATAAATAATTAACTCGTAATTTGAAACACACACAAAAGTTGTTCTTTTTATAAAATGATTATGAACTATATATATGAAAAACTCATTTTAAATATATAAAAATAGTAATATGATATAATTTTGTATTTGTAATAGAGGGAATATATATATATATATATATATATATATATATATATAAAATATAAAATATATAAAATCAAGCACACAATCGATATAAAATATTAC
Source organism: Verbena officinalis (assembly GCA_958496215.1). Classification (NCBI taxonomy): domain Eukaryota; kingdom Viridiplantae; phylum Streptophyta; class Magnoliopsida; order Lamiales; family Verbenaceae; genus Verbena; species Verbena officinalis. The sequence continues at coordinate 10,404,984 of OY292385.1, forward strand.
AATAATAATTAAAATATGAAAAATATTTAATAATAGACCATATAAATAATTATTGGAATCTCTTGTATACTTGATATTATTTCTTTGTTGAATAATTTGTTATTATTTCACTATTAATTAACAATAATATTCATTTCAGAAATTTACTTTATATTATGGCAATATTAATATTAATATATAATAACTTAATAAATTTATTCACATTGAAATGAAATATAATTTTTCCACCGCAAAATGAAGATAAAACACGAGTATTTAGAGATTTTTCTAAAAAAAAATAACTATTTATTTATTTTATAATATTAAGGTAATAATAAAATTTAATTAAACTTACATTTTAAAAAATATTCGTAATTATGTGACCTCACAAATAATTAAAAGAAATTTTGAAAATACAATTGCTTGATACATAAAAAGAATACAAAATAAAAAAAATAGTAATTATAGAATTAAAATAATCTTTTACCCAAATATTATTAATATTTTGTGAAGGGTAATTCTTCTATACTATGCTTTCATGTACAAATTGAATATTATATCTAAATTATAAATAGTTTTAAGCTCCTCTTTAATCATGTATATATATATTTTTTATTATTTAAATGTAAAGTTCATAATCATTAGTAAAGCTTATTAAAATTTACTTAAAATTATTTCTTAAATGGAATTTTCAATATCAATATTATATAAAGTAGTTATATAATTCTATAATTAAATAGGAGTTACAATTTTTTTAATATAGACCAATATATGGAATGTCAATTAAATATATATGTAAGTTACAAACATAATAATTAATGAACTTAATTATAGAAATAATCTACATGACAAAATGGACTAATTCTAATTAATTCATCTCATTAACAGATAAGTATATTTCCTAAAATATCTCACTAATTCATTTTCATATATCAATCCCCATATATCAGTACACAATAATTAAGGTTATGACCTAAAATTGTATACTAATTTACGACTTTATTTGTGTATTCATCGTCATATTTTTTTCTCGACCACCCAGACTAATCATTCTAGTTTAAAATTGGTGATAAAATGCAACAATTTAAAATTTATTATAAAAAAATAATTATTAAAATTGGTGATAATTAAAATGCAACAATTTAAAATTTATTATAAAAAAGTAATTATTAAAATTGATGATAAAATGCAATAATTAATTGAATTGATTTAATATTTATTTTGCAACAAATTAAATGAGTATAAAATAAATAGGAAAAAGAGTTACAATATTTACATTTATTAGTTAATTTTTCATTTAATTCTATGCACATTAATTGTTGCTAAACTCATATAGAGAAATAAGTTGGCATGGACAAAATGATTAATATCAACTTGTCCATGTCATTGACACTTAAACATATTTCCTAAAATAGTTGACTCATTCATTTATATATATATATATATATATATATATATATATATATATATATATATGATTAGTGATTATCAAATAATAATGAATTAATTTATAACCGTAGTTGAAGTGCAGCCCGCTAATTTGGAGCTTAAAGGTAGCTTTAGTTACGTGTATGGAGTCTCTCCCTCATCTTAAGTATTGTGGAATTTAACAGTTATAAACTCTTTTTTGTACGTTATTTCTTTTCTGATCTCTCTACTTTTCCATTCACGTTTAGTTTTTTCTTCATTTTCTTTTATCTCTCCTATTATTTTTTTTAGTAATGCATATCAAACATGTCTAAAAATTTCATGCATTTCAAATTAATCACTTTAAATTATTGTTTGATACACGTTAACTCATGAATTATTTTAAGTTAGTCAAATTATAAAATTTCTAAATAGTGAATGTAAATCTACCAACATGGCAACATACTCTATCAAAAGATATCCCTAATTAAATTCCACCGCATGCCTTGTATGTAACACTTAGGTATATCATTCTTTCTTATTTCGATTTGAAAGATATGTACATATATTACATTATCATTGAACTAGTTTTCTCCATTATTATGATTTAAAATACTATTAATACGATTCATATATATATTGCCTATTATAATATAATCAAGCGAAATAAAATATGGCGATAAGACGACCTTGCAAAATCTAGCTTAGCTTATACGTGTCCAGTACTGTCGTCACATTGCTGGTGGGGACCCAACTTTAATAAAACTAGTATCGTACAGAAAAAGAATAATATCATCACTTAGGTCAACTCTCTACATAAGCTTCGACTAAAATAATTGTCTCTTTTTAAAAAAATAAAATAAAATATATATATATATATATATATATATATATATATTTTTCTTTTTTAGAAAAAAGAAGTGACAAAAACCTAAACTAATATGCTAATATCAGTATAGACATTTTCCTCATTTCTTATGTGGTGAAATTAATCCCATAATTCAAAGTTATATGTGCATGTAAAAAGAATTTGCAGTTTTCAATTAAAGAATTTAAGAGGGTGATATTTTGTGTTAGCAGAATTAACCAACTGAAGGACTGATTCTAAATCAATCTCAATACTGAGTAATATAATTTCGATTCCCCTCTCCTTTCTCGTCCACAATTCTCATAATTACACATACAGTGGTTTTTGTCTATTTTAGATTTAGGTCAAATATTATTATATTATTGGGGTGGGACAAACAGCTTGCTTGTGTGCCCTTAATTCTCACCCTTGCTCAAATTAATAATTTATTAATCCATTTATTTTCCTAGCTAATTATAGAAAATTAATATGCTACCATGGCTCTAAGATAATTAGATTTTTAAAAGTACCTTAAATTTAGGTTAATGTCTCCATGCTTGGTGTCAGGGCCGCAAATCTCTTATTTTAAACAAATTAAGCTTGGTGTGTTGATCATATATAATATTAAATTATTTACACAACTCAGATACGATCAATGATCTTGTATTAATCTACTTATATATACTCTAATAAGTGCATGATAATTACACTTATCCAAAATTTTGTAATCACCAAAACAAGCTAGCTGCTGATGCTTAATTAATTACGGTCGAAAGTTGGTTGACCAGAAAAAGCATATATTTTAAGTAAGATCACCATTAGCTAGCTAGGTGGATTATGTGTATTTATCAACTATTTATGTTCTAACTTCTAACTTGTGTATTTCTGTTGTGATCAGCTGTTCGCTTCCTCCAACAAACCTTGAATATGAGATCAGGGCCAAGCTCTGGTTAAGGATGTCAGGACTCAGGATGTGTCAGCACTTGTGGAAATATCCGATCCTGCTCGTACGTAATATTCGTCTTAAAATTTGCAGTTGATTTGATATTGGGCTTCTTTTTATACATCTAAACAGGAATGCAAAATGAATCACACCATTAGCTAATCCAAAACAAAACAAGTAAATAAAGCCCAATGGGCCTGATTTCGTACACTCTCTCTGTCTGAATCTCAATTTTTTTTAAATTATATATATATGTATATATAGTAATGATGATGACAAATGAAATACGAGAATCACGAGAAAGTCAATGCGCACTTTACTCTTTAGAGCCTCCCGGATTTGAACTGGAATCTATGTTTTAAAACCCAGACCGGACGTCGAACCGGAGGCCTTACTGGTCAGGGGTTCGACCGGTTTGATCGGTTCGACCGGGATGACGTCATAATTACGTAATAATTATATTTAAATAAATATAATATTAGTAATATTAAAAAATATAGAAAAATAAACAAAATAATATAAAAAAAATTAAAAAAATATACCAAAAAATATAAATTAAAATTTCAACCATCATTCCATCAACCATGTAAAAATAATTGCATCAACCAACTCAAAAATTAAAAAACTCACCAAAGTCTAACACATCAATTACTGTATTCACAAAAATTGGGTTGAAAAACTAAGAAATAAAAACTTAAAAAGTTAAAAACACAATCAGTGGTCAACCTATTTAAAAAAAAAAACATTGAACCAGTGGTCAACCGGTCCGACCAGGACCGGTTTAACCGGTCAATTGACCGGTTTTGACCGGTTCCCACTGGTTCAATTAGGAACTGGTTCAAAGGGGTCACCCGGACCGGAAGGCCTGCCGGTCACCGGTCCGACCGGTCGGACCGGCCGGTCCGGTCCGGGTTTTAAAACACAGACTGGAATGCATTCATTTCACGACTCACTGCGCGCGACTGCCTAATGTATGAATTAAATTGAATAATTGATTCATGTCTGTCTCTTTTTTTTTAAAATAAAAATAAAAATCTCACAAACAAAAGACATCCCAATTCAGAAAAGAAATTTCAGTCACTTTTCAAAGTCAACAACAAGTTCATTTCAAGGCAACCCAAGACTAATGATTTAGGTTGATTTCAGAATTACTACGAATTCGTGTTTGTAGTTGGTCAATGCCATGTTTCTAACCTAACCTAATTAATGATTGAGATTTGAGACACTACAGAAAAATTAGATAATAAATTCATTTTCTGTTAATTACTAGCATACATTCTATACAATACACGAAATATATCAATTTCTTGATAGATGATATGTAGCAAATAAAAAAGGACATTGTGCAAATAAATAAAATGATTCCCATACTAAAAGACTCTCAAGAAAAACACATTATATCTAAAACAACTAATAACATTAATTTTCAATTCTACAAATTGTTTGTCAGTTGTCACCTTTTACGCGTTTTACATTTATTAAATCAGGTCAAATCATGTTTTGAATTCAAACCCGGACGACTGACCCGACCCGAAACTAAATTAAAATTATAAAACGAAAAATCGCCCCGTTAAAAATTTCCCACAGCACCAACGACGAACTTTTCAAAAGTTTGCCAAAAGCAGAAACCGAAACCCAACCTCGCGACGTCGTTTAGGTGCTCCGGCGATCGGTAATTGTTGATGGCAATCGACGAAGAGAAACCAGAGGGCAAAAAGTGGGGTCTATTCAAGCTGCCATTCCGGAACTCGCAGTCGACGACGACGTCTTCCTCAAATTTCGCTCAGTATCAACAGAATTACGGCCATGGAAACAATACTACTCATCCGCAGGTGGAGGGATCCGGTGCCCCAGGGAGCAATGGGAGCTCAGTTACTTCCGTCGCTAGATCTCTACTCCCCACGCGCCGTCGTTTGAAGCTTGATCCCTCTAATAAGCTTTATTTTCCCTGTATGGCTTCTCTCTCTACTTCTGGATTTGAAGTCTTGTGCTAACTTACTTGTTTGGTAATTTTTGGTTAAAAATTCCCTTTCTCTCTCTCTCTGATTTAGAAGCATGATCTGTTATTTTATTTTGACGGATAATTTAGCATTGATTTCTTGATAATTAGAGGCACTCTAGAAAATTGAAGAAAACTGCATTGATAATGATATGAACTGCTTCTTATACTTTAGAGGTTTAGTATTAACTTTTGCAGTATGAATCTCTTGACCAACTGATCTGCCGAGTGCCGAGGAGTTCATTGGCAACTGGACTTTTAACTTCTAGTCATACAGACAATTGTTTTGTTAGATGGACCTTGTCTTCTTTTTTCATGTCAAATTGTCAATTGTCTTGTTAGAGACTCAGAGCATTAAAGTAAGGGTGTATTAGCATAGTGACAAAGAAGAGGTGAATAAAGGAAAAGTCTCTTTCTTCTCCAAACAAGATTTTTGTGCAAAATTTTTCATTTTTCAGGGTGGAGATTGATATCTTTGAATGAACAGGGTTAGATACTATCTTGCAGTCTTGAGAAGTATTCTATGATCCTTATCACTCTAGCTCTCAGAAATGCATGTTTAAGTGTCTTGTTTTCTCAATGCTGGCAGTAGATTATTGTTAAAATTATTCAGGATCTGCACTTCCTCTAAGAGAATTGGCTAAACCAAATTCCTTTTATTTGTGTACATTAACTTAATTGATATATTTACTATTTGCAGATGAACCTGGCAAGCAAGTACGGAGTGCTATCAAAATTAAGAACACAAGCAAGTCTCATGTAGCATTCAAGGTCCGCCTAGCATTTATTTTGATCTTTATTATTTCTCTTTTTTCCTGATCATTTTAGTTAAAGCTGATGTCGAACTTTCATGTATGCTGTAAGTTGTGGTTGGATTTTGGTTTATGCTGTTGATGATTATATGAAAACACTATACTTTTATCGTCTGTTCTTCTGAGTGGTGTTTATTGTTGTTCTTCTAGTTCCAAACAACTGCACCAAAAAGTTGTTTCATGCGTCCTCCTGGTGCAATTCTATCTCCTGGCGAGAGCATTATAGCAACCGGTAATTGTTTGCTAATGAAACCTTTGCATAAATTAGATGTGAATCCATCAGCTGAAAACTTGTGGATGTTACATGAAACTGTAGAATTCAATCATTTAGCAGAAAAATGAGACTTTAACTATGTGTGTCTTGGTCATCAGTGTTCAAGTTTGTAGAGCATCCAGAGAACAATGAAAAGCCAATGGATCAGAAAAGCAGGGTGAAGTTCAAAATTATGAGCCTGAAAGTGAAGGGAGCAATGGACTACCTGCCTGAACTGGTATGTCGCATTCCTTTATCATAGGCAGAAATCTGAGTAGCATTAAGAAAAGAATTTCAATTTATTTGGTTTACTATAATCTGTTAACTGTTTCATCTTTTCTGATTCAGTTTGAGGAGCAAAAGGATCAAGTAGCTGTTGAGCAGATACTTGGAGTAGTTTTTCTGGATGTAGAACGTCCTAGTCCTGTAAGTGAAGATTTTCTGGTTTCTAAATCTTGCAGTTACATACTTCTCTCACTTCTTAAAAGATAAACGATTTGATTGGGTTGGTTTATTTTTTGAAGGCTCTAGAGAAACTGAAGCGGCAATTAGCTGAAGCGGAGGCTGAACTTGAAGCTCGCAAGAAGCCTTCAGAAGACACAGGTCCAAAGTTTGTTGGAGAAGGACTTGTCATAGATGAATGGGTAAGCTATATTCCTGGAAGATATTTGCTATCATTTTATTTGATATTTATCCTATTTTTTGGGAATTCTTCTGTGCAGAAAGAAAGAAGAGAGAGATACCTGGCTCGGCAACAAGTGGAAGGGGTAGAGTCTCTATAACTAGAGTTCCTTTTTTTTTTTTGTGTGTGGCTCAAAGTTTCTGCTCTGTACCATGTATATTTAGCTATTTGTCAAAGGTATTCTGCCAAAGTGTTGACTAGCAGATGGAGAATGTCTGTAATTTAAGGTACTATATATGTATTTGGCTTGTAGCCATATTCATGTATGTAGTCTGTAGATATTTGATTTGTTTTCTAAATGAGAGAAAGTAATGTCGTTTGGGCTTTTTTCACTTTCTGTAGTTCCTTCTGGTGTTTTCTTGTATTGTGAAACATGAATTTTTATTGAGATCAATCCAAGATACAGATCATAAGTTCATAACATAATAACACTGCCAAGTTCAATAAATCGGAATAGCATTTCTCTTACTTAGTACATAGTATTAAAGTAATAATGCTATGGATGCGTGCAGGCAGGATATGATGTTTGTTCTGTGGATTATTCTTTGATTAGATATTGGAGCCCTCTTAATTAGCTTCTTTCTTCCGATACAACTTTGATATTATATTATTAGGTCATTATCTAATTTGGTGATTCATTATGTAAACTAACTTATTTGACATATTGTGGCTTGTGAGAAAAAACAGCTTATCCACCATTTGTACTGGAAACATGATGGCAATTTTCTGACCAACTTTAGGAAATGGTTCTGGTCTTGCGTGAAATGAGTATTCATTCGATTATTTCCATCTGTTTTTTAATTTTATTAAACAACTCCGACATGGGCTGACGTCTTCATGTAATAGGGGCCTTAAAAAACACATTTGCAAACGTTTAGTTGATAAATCCTCGAAACCAAATTGGCGAGGTGTGATGCACAATAAGTGCTCGACAAAATTGCTGATAGAGATAGACCACTTTTTCTGTGGGCATCCCATCAAATCCACATAAAACAATTCAATTATATCCATAGGAAACTCTTAAAACCACTGTCCCCCGCCAACTGATTGAATTCAATCACTCTGCCTGTACGGCTATACATACCTAGCTTCACCATCACTTTAAACCGCTTCAACCCAAAAACCCAATAACTTGTCTAGACTCGAGTGGAATAGAGATGAATCCTCTGAGCAGAGTTTGCATGACGGCTGTAGCTCTGGTGGACGGACGGAAAAATGACAAATTCATGAAGAATGTTAATATCTTCGAGTTTCGCGGTGGTTGTTCAATAAGATCTTGGCGGCCGGCGTCCTCTTCACATGGTGAGTTTGAAGAAGGTGGAACTTATGAGGAAAAGAGGAGGAAGAACCTGCAGGCTGATGAATCACTTCATAAAGTCATGTACTTAAATTGCTGGATAAATTAAAAACTAGAAAATATGACGACATGCAAATGCAATCTTAAAGATATGAATATGTAGGGCTGATATATTTTGAACCAACATGCATGTCTCTTATTGGGCGGGTTAAGCAAGAATATATGTTCCATTATATTCCTTGCTTGGGATCTTATTTGGCAATAGTTGTGCATGATAAACTTCGATTTACTCGTCCCAAAGACGAAAAAATCCTTGTTTGCTACCATCTTTTATTGCCAATTTCGATCGGCGGCCGGTCAATGCACTTAGAGGGTGTTTGGCTGAGCTTATAAGCTCATTAAAACATCTTATATGATATTTAAGCGATTATAAGATGTTGCAAAGTATTTGATAAATATTTTTTAAAAATAGCTTATAAGCTCCTAAAATAAGATGTTTGGAGCTTATAAGCTCCTTAAAAATAAGTTAGGAATCCCAACTTATTTTAAGATCTTAACATACTCCCCTATATTTTGACCATGTTAATTACGTAATTGCCATTACTAACATCTTATAAGCACATGGTTTTATTTCTTATCCAAACACTTTTAGATCTTATTCTTAAAATAAGATTTAACATCTTATAAGATGTGAGAGCTTATAAGCTCTTTAAAATAAGTTTAGCCAAACACCCTCTTAGTTACATGTTTGTCTTGTATACTTCACCAGGCCTAGCTCTAATAGTCTAATTAGTTACATTGTTGCAAGTCGGCCGCCTCTCAAAATCTAAGATGAACAGCACTTCTCTTTTGGCATGTTTAATCGATCCCAGTTAAATTATTATGAATATTTATCTATAAATACATGCTACTCTCGAACTTGAAGACTCATCCCAGAAAAGTGAGATCGAAATTAACAATAAATATATATTGATCACGCCAATACAAATACATTCAGAGCTAGAAAATGGCCTGCAGCAAAATTTCGACTTTGTTGAACTTTGCTTTGGTGCTCTCACTTGTAATTCTCACCATCACCATAAATGCAGAAACCAGATCATTCTTTGGTGGTAATTAACTACTTTTCAAATACTATTGACGTTAATTAATTTATTTTTACATAACTAATATTTTCTAATAATTAAAGTGTATTTATTTAATTTCCACGTACAAATAATTCAGTTAATAATTAGTTTGAAGCATGCATGTAGGTGCAGCAGGTGAAAGTCTAAGCTGTGACAGTGTGGTTGGAGTGGCTAAAGGAGATACTTGTTTCGGCATCGCACAAACCTACAATCTGACTACCAAAGATTTTGACACCATAAACCCTAATATCAACTGCACTGCTCTCTTTATTGGCCAGTGGATTTGCGTTGAAGGCATCTTGGTTTAATTAATTAATGATTACGTCAGTGCTTAAATGTTTTATATATTATGTGGGAATAAGGTAGGAGCTTGCAGATATATATAGACACATATGTATATATATATCCTAAGCTCCATTTAGTCTTTAATTTCTTCGTCATGTCTTTCTTGAATCTTGAGTGATTTAAGTAAGTGTACTGTAGTATCTCGCTCGTATTTTTGAACTTTTAATTAAGCAAGCTTTCCTTTAATTTGGTTAGTAATTGAATTGAATGAAAATGAAGTGTTGATCTTATATATATATTTACCATAATATTCCAGGTCTCCATGGATGGTTCAATAATGTATCTTTATCTACACAAAATTAAAGTATTAAGATTGTAAAGTTCTCAGTTTGTCTTGTAATAATTAAGGGAATGAGTTGTAATTTTGAAAACAAGAGGGGCCGGCCGGGGTCAGTGCAACTCCAAATGAAAATAACTCTCAGTTTCATCATTATAATTGCAAGTCGCCCCTCCCCTGTCAAAATCAAAGCTGAACAGTACTGACCTTTTGACGCCATATCCAATCTCATTTTTGTTATGAAATCCATTTATAAATACATGCTAATAATTAATATGGAAGCAAAGCAAATATAAACCCACAAACAAAATGTCAAACAAAATTTCCAGTATTTCCAGATTGAACATTACTTTGGTGCTCTCACTTTTTCTCGTGATCATCATCAGTAATATATATAGGACAAAGCAAATCATTATTGGGTGGTAAGTTTATATATATATATATATATATATATAGTTTAATTTCTAATTGAAGTAGTATTCCCTTTATTTTATATATATATACAAAACATTATACATATACATTCCCTTTCTTGAGGAAAACAAAACATGATTTCCAATTTAACTGCCTTGGCCTTATACAGTAATGCTACATAGCTTATACAAAAATCGGAAAATTCAAGAGAACTTTAATTAGAAAGCAACGCTGAAGACAACTAATTCTTTAATGACGGATTATTTGTGATGGAGAAAGTAATTCTATCAAGATTTTTGAATTTGTAATGAATTTGTGACGATATACTAATGGATTTGAATTAAAATAGGTAGACGAAAAATAAGCTCTTGGTGCGTAAATATTTGTTAAAGTAATTTGTGAATTTTATATCCGTCACAAACTAAATCAGTGACAAAACTTAGAGTGACAGAATATTTGTGAGAGATAAATCCATTCACAGAATGCATTTTATGACGAATTTTATTAAGTTTGTGACGAATTTTTTTCGTTAGGAAAGAATTATTGTCTTGTAGTACTAGCTAGTGTGTACTTTAGCTAGCCGACAGTTTAATTTTGTCATTTACCAAATTAATTCTCGTAAGTCCTAACTATATATATATGACTTTTGGAATATCTGTATATATATGCATGTATCTTGTGTTAATTTCATCACAAAATGGCAAAAATTAGAAGGCGATCGAGGGAAAAATTCCATATTTGGTCCCATAAGTTAGAAATGTGGTCAGATTTAGTCTCATTTCTTTTAAAAATCTTTACTTAGTCCATAAGTTCATTTTTGAGGTCGGTTAGTCATTCCGTCTATTCTTAACCACTTCAGCTGTTAGCTCCGTTAGAGTAATGTTTTTTGGTGGAAAAACTTAATCTTCCACTCATTTTGGAGGGAAATTTGCGGCGATGGCTGCTATAAATTAACCTGAAGAGGGAAAAAAAAAATTCTTCATCAACATACATAATTTCAAGGCAAGGAGGGAAGAAGATGGAAAGTGTTAAAAGAATTTCTTCACCAAAAAACAACCTGTTTCTTCAAAAAAAAAAAACCCAAAAAACAACCTATTAACAGTACTTGTTCCAGTGGGGTTACCGTTCTTTCGGTTTAAATAGTCTTTGATATAACTTGTTTGTTGTGATTATGCATACTAATTGGGTTACATTGCAGGTCTGTTGGTCGAGGCACAAGAAGAAATTTTGGATCATAATTGTGATCAAAGAAGTGGCGTCATGAAGGTATTTTATTATACAAGCTTCTGGATGATGGATACTAATTTAGTTTTGTATTTTTGTATCAAGAGGATATGGACTAGCGACAATCAATGAAGGAAAAATTTAATTTGCTAGGATATGGCGGAGCTCTTTGTTTAATTTGTTACGCCATTTGCCAACTTTAACTTTAGGGAATTGATGGATATTACTGGGCAAAATTTCCTACCAAAATGTGGAAAATGAAGTTTTTCCACCAAAAAACATTGCTCTGACGGAACTAACAGCTGAAGAGGTTAAGAATAGACAAAAGGACTAACCTTAACCTCAAAAGTGAACTTATGGGACTAAGTAAGGATTTTTAAAAGGAATGGAACTAAATCTGACTATATTTCTAACTTATGGGACGAAATATGGAATTTTCCCGCGATTGAGTGTATATCACAATTCTGAGCTAGCGCACTTGATCTTTTGGACCCAGAATAGAGTGAAAGCCCAATTCTGAGTCTGACAACAGCCCAAGATTAATTAAACAATATGATATATCCTTTGGATCCGAATCCAATCTAATTTGGGCTTCAAATCAATCTAAGCTTATAAGTTATAACCATAGGAATTAGGATGGATATATGATCTCTCAAAGTCAAGACAAACAATCTCCCTTTTTTGGGTCCTTCCTCAAAGCTTCATGTTTAACAAGCCACGTGTAAGGTACTAAGGTTCAAGTATTTAAATAGGAAAAAACTATTATTTTTTTTTTAATAAATATATCACTTTACCAAACCAAACCCACAATAGCATAGAAATATCACCATCTGATCTACCATACCAATCAACTAAAGTTGCCTTTTTTAATTTCTATCTTTACAAATTACAATGCCACTCCATCTTCCACTCATGTCTAGTTTTAAAGTAGAACAGAACCCACCCTGCTTGTAAATCACATAATAACTAACGAGATTTTTATTTCTTAATTCATGAATTGGACCATAATTTTCCATTTCCAAAAAATCTAATTATTAAATCCAATTCAGTTAATTAATTAAGTCTTACAAACGTTTATTCACATGAGTTTTTATGGAATATTAGGGTTATTTAATGCACGTACAATATTGTACATTTTTCTTTTTTCTTCCATAACAATATTTAAGCCACCACCAGAACATACATATATATTAATAATTAATTGGATCTCCTTTTAGTTGAAGAGATATGGTGAATTAATAAAAAAAACATATATAAAATTAATGTGATATATATCATGTCCTGATCACGGATTCAACTTTATTATACTGAAATTAAAAAAATAAAGGAATGGTCTGGCCAGAGAGCTAGGATTGGTAATTAATAAAGTCTAAAACCTGCAGGCTACCTTTATTTTGCTTCATATTTCAACACATGTGTGCGGTCTACTTCAATTATTTGGGGAAAAAAGGCATATATGCAGAATATGAAATTACAAGGATATGCACTAATTACTTTTCTAGTTGTAAGTGCTTTTTTTTTAACTTTCTGGAAGATCAGTACTTATATATATAGTAACTCTCTTAAGCCAAAAGGTGAAATGTTGTACAGTTTTAGCATTAATAAGTTCAGATTTAGTATGTTAAGTCAGTATTAATTAATTATGTGACTAAATTTGATCGAGGTAGCTAGATCTGAATTAAAATTTTACATTTTGTGACATGCATAAAGTAACTAATAATTGTACGTATTAGGTTTGCATCCAACTATCCAAGTAACATAATTAATCAATGGATCTTATTTATCGTACTGTTATTGGATTATTAATTGTGAACCAGAATGATTAATCAGCTGATGATAAGTTCGATCACTTATGTTGTATGATGGTTAGGTATTAGTGGCAATTTTCTCTAGAATTAATTAATAGCAAATTAGCTAGGACGTGTTAGATAAATGATTTGAGCTATCTTTTTACTCATTAATTAATCAAGGCCCAGTTACAAAAATTTTCCTGAGATTAATTACGTTATTTACGAAAAATACCCAGAAACTTTGTAAGAATTTTTATGGTGATATTTGTTAGATTTCACTTATATTTTTACATTTTAGAAGGATATTATATGAAGTATTCAGATTTAAATGGTGTTTTGGATTTTAAAACAAACCCCACTATACTCACCAAGTCTAGACTTTCCTCCTTTGTGAAAGAATCATGGGATATATAGAATTTATTTTCAAATTAAAACCATATGCTGAATCTAAGGACTGCAAAACCAAAGCCACTAAAAAATTGCACACAATACAGCACGGCCGGCCCAATAGTACTAATTCCTATCCTATCATGCATGCTTTTAAAAAAGTTTACATAGACTTAGCTATCAACTTTTTATAAAGTTATGTTAAATGTAAAGAAATAGCATATGTGTATAATCCCACTAAAATATATATCATCCTTTTCACCCCACTATATAAACACCCTAGCTCTTCAATTTTGTTCTTCTTGTGGGATTTATACAAATCAATTGTGATATTATAAATACACAATTCCCTCCACATATATATATATATTTGAGTTTCTCTCACAAAGAACTCCTCATTATAAATCATAAATGGAGGTTTCAATCAAGCAAGAGAAGACTAAAGCCATGAAAAAATACAAGAGGCCGGCCGCTATGTTCTTTTACAATCTTGTTCTCTATACACTCACATCTATAATTACTTGCTTCTTCTTTTCCTACTCCTCCTTTTGGTCCCCCTCCATGAAGTACCTCTTATTATCTCTCATAGATAATATTTCCATATTTTTCAATGCCAAGTGCTTCTTTATAGTGGGAAATCTCATTGTTTTTATCCTCATAAGAGAATCGAAGCTCTCACAATCATCACGTTCCTCTCCTGCAGCCTCTGCAGGTATCTATGATCAATACCTTGCAAGAACGCATCATAGTGCTAATTTCAAAATAAACGCCGCCGCCGCCGATAAATATGTCGTTCTTGCAAAGATGAAAAAGGAGGCCGACGGATTCGTGAATATTGTTGAAGAGGAAAAGCATGAAACATATAAGATCAATAGTATTGTGCATGTTGAGGAGGAAAAGAAGAAGGAACTGAGTGTGTCCAAGAGTATGCGTCATAAAATACAAAAGAAAGATCATCATCAGGGTGGAATGAGAAAGTGCAAAAGTGAAGTTTGGGGTCAAAGTACTGCAATTTCCAAAAAGAAATTAGAGACTAAGGATCAGCTGGACCAAAAGGAACTGCAGGTTAATTATCATGTGTCTGCAGAGGATTTGAACAAGAGAGTGGAAGACTTTATTGCAAGAGTTAACAAGCGAAGGTTGCTTGAAGCTAAGCATGCAGATCCTAGTAATATATAAAGCTTGAATTAAGATATATAATTAATTAAGAGCTAGCTAGCTAGTATGTACTATATATATATATATATATATGTAGATGTGGATTTGGTATGTAGATGTTGCCAGTTTCATGATTCTGTACTTAATTGGATTAGATCTGAACTCAATTATTATATAATATATACAAGAATTGATCAACATGTTGCCCCCCAAAGAAAATCGGAAATAATAACTTCAAGTACTTTTTTGGTGCATGGCTCATGAATAATTCTTGTAAATTTTGCAATTTACCATGTAATTTAAATAATTAGAAGTGTGAAGTTATACCATTAGATATATCATGAAACTAATTTGAAGTAAATTACGGAATCAGGCAAATTAAGGAATATGAGTTGAAATATTGTAAAGCTATGCATGATGTAAGATGGTGCTTTTATAGTGGTCTGAATTACATATACTAATCCCTAAGGTTAGTCATAATTATAAAATATTCCATATATTTTTAAAAATTACAGAAAACTCCTGAGGTTTCAAACAATTACAAAAATCTAACAAAAAAATCCTATAATTTGTAATTGTTTAAAACCTTAGGGGGTTTTCCGTAATAAAGGGTATTTTGTAATTTTAACAAGCCCTAGGGTATTTCATTCGCCATTTATAGTTTTATACATTATTAGATCATGTACAAGATTGTACAAATTAACCCACCCCCAAGGCAAAAAGATAAAGAGAAAGGCAAATTAGTCGTAGAAAGGCTCTATACATTTTCAAATTTTCTAAAAGCGGGGGTAGTGCCCAAGTCCCAACTACGGCGTTGATTGTTTGATTATTTGACCAGCAGACTGCAGACCTACCTTTATTTCCTTAGCATAGAAGTCATATTAATTTAGCCCATCGAAATTCCTATTTCCTAGTGTTACATGGCATGCAAGCTATCTCAATATTTATAATTTGAAATAAAGTCATCATATGATATCAACCATTTCAAATAAGATAAGTTAATCAAAATCAATTTATTTTTTTTAATAAACTTATATATAGCTAGCAATATCATCTAAGTTAAATTAATTAATTATCCCCAACAATGGAGTTTTAGTACTGTTTTACGTACAAATATGAAATACCCTGCATTATTATATTCCAAATGTAAGAATAACAGATCAGTCCCACTCCCACCTAGTTAAATTAAAACAGGCACAAAGGGACGACCAATATTTATTACACATACATCAATTTCTCTCATGCAGATTAATTTTTCTCAATTAGAGGTATAAAACAAGTTAATTTGAGGGGATGAAAAGGAGAAGGATGCAGGCTTCTTAGATCTGCGCCGGTATTTAAATTAAAGAGGAATATTACATGCATCAACTCCGAATTGAAGAGATTGAGCAAAGTAAAATTGAGATTAATTATGAATTAAAGCCCTTGTCCGGCCGGAAACAAGATATATTCCTTAATTAATTTCCCAAGGTCACCTTAATTAAAGATCGATTCAACCCTTTTTAGCACTTAATTACGTTACTAATTAATTATTGAAAATTCATGTATACGTAGATTTCTAGATGTTGAAAATTAGGCATATCGGCAATATATATATGTTACTTGATCAATTAAATGTCTTAAATGATGGATATATCGGAGGATAGAATTTGTTCCAAATGGGTTCATATATAGATATATATATATATCCACATGATCAGAAATTGCAGCTAATGATCGATATTATTGCACATAATAATAAGTTATTTTTGCAATGCAAGGATATATATGACAAGACCGGACTACGTACGTCCTATATATATATATTAATTGAATATGAAGATCAACTTCCCAAGGCCTTTGGAGGAAAACTTAATTAAGCTGGTTCCCTCCCATTCGCGAATGCTGATATTTATACACACTTCACACTTGACACCTATTGTACGTATTTCTCCGGTCCAGATCGTTATTAGTTAGATGGCCGGTATTTCTCTTGTAAAATTGGATTTGATTCTGTGACATTATTTATACACTTGAGATTTTGCAAATGTACTTTTGAGCAAGTGAAGATGCGCGGTAGCTATGCGTGCATGGTACAGGTTTCTGGATACAACTGCGGACTGCGGTCAACAAAGTACGTATGACCGGACAGCCATGAAAGTGAAGACATATATCCTCCTCCAATCCCGGCTACTCTCAATCATTCCAGTTACAAAGGATTTCACAAGCTAGGTTTGGCCTCTCCGGGAGGGAGGGGAGGGATTATGCATGTTGGAATAGACCAAGAATTCATATGAATTTTATACAATTTATTAAGACTATGCAGAATACAAATATGTGCCGTCTTAGCTCAGCTGGTAGAGCGCGTGGCTTTTAACCACGTGGTCGTGGGTTCGATTCCCACAGACGGCGAATCTATGTATATTTTGTGTTATTCAGTCATTTGGGTTGTATGGCTCAACAAAGATGTCTTTTTGTCGTTTTTCCAGGGGCCCATTGGGCCTATCCAAACTGCTATATGTAAGCTTAGAAGAGCTGCATCATAGTTTTTTATTTTATTATTTTAAAAAAAAAATACACACACAATTCGACCCTTGTCATTACAAGGAATCGAACTCTGTTAATAATCTTTGATATATAGTTGTTTGTTGCTTCTTGATTTATTAGCACCTAATTGTAAGTCCACGAGCTAGAGTTATAATGCTTAGTTTGTTGCAAAAAAGATGAGGAGCAAAGTTTATACTACACTCAATTTCAAAGCAGCCCCAATGTTGTTATTTTTAATATAACAGCTTTTGGGCTTTTGAAAAAAGCTGAAAGCTGCAACATGTTGGGTTTTATTATTTCTTATATAGCAGACTTTCAGCTTTTCAAAAAAGTTGAGTATGGCTGCAACATATTTTAATATAGCAGATTTTTAGCTTCTACCATGGTGCATATTTGATTAAACATAATTTCGGGGCTTTTCAACTTTTTTCAAAAGCTGAAAGTTGCAGACTTGCAGCGTATATAAAATGAAAAAAAAAACTAATTATAAAATTACAAAAATCATACCCATATATTCGATCATTACAAAGACATAAATGATAACTTCATTCCATAGATAAACAACTTAGGGAGATTACATAATCCATATCTCAAAAGAAGACACAAAATGACAACTTTTACATACTTCACCTAAGAGGTCCAAATCCACATAACAAAATTCCAAGAGACATGTATGTTTTGTTCTGTACAAAAAAAGAACCACTATGAAGTAAAAGCAACTCAAGAGGTAATCAAAAATCAGAAAAACTGGATATAAGGTGCTTTTCGAAGCCAGTGCTATGCTAATTACATTTGTACTTCTAGGTAAGTACTTGGAAAGTCTTGCAAAGGGAAAAACATCAGATGCTATCAAAAAGCTCGTGGACCTGCTACTGCTGTTTTGCTTCAATTATAGGAGGTACGATAAACTTGCATGGTTCTCTTCACATACAAGCCAACAGAGTAGGATTTGACAGTCTTAAGCCAAATCATATCTCTTGTTTTCTTAAATCCAGATGCAACACCACCTTCCAGATGCAATAATGCACGGTTTAAAATATGACAAGAATTTATCTGACTCATGCCCTTGTAGTTCTATATACTGCACATCCCAGCCACCAAGAATGACAATTTTCAGTCGATTATACAATTCGCTTGTCAGTTGATTACTTGTGAAACAATGCGCCTAGCATAAGGTCCTCACAATTTTCAACTACAATTTCATAATTTAAATTGAAATCTAGCCCCCTTTGAAACTGACAATAAATTGAGTGTAAAAAAACCACAACATTTGAGACCATATTCTCATCAATACTCTGATCAATCACAATAATGATTCTTAAATTATTAGTTTGTCCTCTATATCAAAAGAGAAGCCTACAGTCAATTTGTCAATCGACATGGATTCAAAGTCCTAACCCTGGAAACAGCTTTTCCTCATAGCTTCCCAATACAAAGCAGAGAAAATAGCAACATAGCTTCACAAAATTTACCTAATTTGTATATTTTGAAGCGAAATTTGTTTAAAAAAAAAACGAAACTTCTATTGTATTCAAATTATTCATTAGCGAAGCTTTACCGGCGGCTTTCCCAACCCTTTATTCGCAAATTAACTGTGTCCATCACCATATCAATATACATGAATATTATCATTTGTAAAACTTCATATGTGTCAATAGACCGTGAGTAATCATAAAGATGAAGTAATACTACTTACAAGAGAACTGACGGCATATTGAGATAGAGATGATACCTGAAACTGATACAATTGGTTCATTATCCTCATCATCTTCGGATAGATTCATAAGAATTAATATTACTAGGGACCTCAAAAAAACAAACACACTCTCAGTTACATACAAGCACAATAATCATATCTATCATATGTAATTACAAGTTGTTGTTTTAACCAATCGCAGAATTTCAAGATTTGTACAGTAAGAAAATGCTGAGAGCCCCAAATCACTAACCTGAAGCCTCTCGATATGAATTTCCAGTGTGATTTCTGCACTTGAGCGAGATCTGAATTAGGGCGTCGTCTCCAATACTAACAGATCGGCGCGTTGAGAGAGATGTGGTGGTGGTTCTGGCCCTCGATTATGAACCAGCGGCGGCACACCAAGGAAGAGTGTTTCCTATCAGCGGCGGAAAGTGACTGGGAAAATAGAGGCTACAGACTCCGCAGGATCGACTGACCCCTCGTTTGGGAGATTCAAGAGCAGTCGTCACCGCCGCAATTGAATAAATCAGAAAGATTTACCTCTCCAAATTTTGCAGAATGTCAAATAATTGAAAACTTACTCTTTGAATGAAGGTTTATTTGAAATTTCAAAAAAAAAAATGAAGGTTTATTTGATGGGGATGGCCGGATAAGCATTTTTCAGTCGAAAATTTTAGGAGCATTTCAGATTTTTCAGAATGTTTGAAATTCGCGCTCAACTGAGAAGTTGAAAATTAGATTTTAGTAATATTAAATTTTGTAATAATTATTGTATTTGTCTTCTTCAAATTAATCTTTGCAAAGTGTTTTTTTAAGTTATATTTTTATTTATTTAATTAACGAGATATACAAAGAAGAAAATTAAAATAAAAGAGTATGTCTAAAAAATGCACGAAATAATACAGCAAATACTCACAAAAAATATGTAACCATTGATATCAAAATCTAATAATAATAATGTCTTTAAATCTAAAAAAAAAAAAAATATATATATATATAATTCATAAAACTATAATAGAAAAATCAAAAGAAGCAATTTACGGCTAATTAAATAATGTTAAAAGAAAATATAACTAAATAATGCAAAAAAACATCTAGTTGATCCTCCCCTCCCAGATTTCCTTCATTTTCACGCATTTTCATAACAAAATTCTTCTCTCCATATCAATATATTTGATAATGGTTACAGTCAAGTCATTAATAACAACAATATATTGAGACTCTGGCCCTAATGATGTCCTTGCATAGAGTTTGGGCTCCTTACCGCCATTAACTTCATTATCCACATTTATAAGTTCTAGGAAAATTTCAATAAGATAGTTATGAACAACATCATCATTTAGTGAACCTTAAAAATCATTCCACTTGATCGATAATTTTTTATATTGTGGCACAACTATTCAATATTGGTCATATTCTCCTTGTCTTGAAAGATTTCTCTATATAATTTGTATCTATCTTTTGCATGGATCCCATGTGGTGTTGGTTTACCTACACTTGGGATACCTAAAGCCCTATTCACAAGTTCAGGTGTTATCTCAACTTCCATACCATAGATAGACGACTTGCATGAAGGTGGATCAAAGCAATTTATAATCCATGACAATAGAGTTTTGTCTAGTGATCTTATTAAAGCTCATGGAGTTTACTGCTTCTCGTTGCTCATCTGTTAGTGTGGTATTTATGTCTATGAGCTTGGGTAATGAAGTTCAATGATTGAATTTCATCTCTTATTTAATCAATACTACCCCCATTAGTATTAGTTTTTAAAATATAAACAATAACATATTATATTAAATGAGTATCTTAGGATCATATTCAATTGATGAAGCTTTGGGGTCTCATTTTTGACAACAAATTCTTGTGATCCAATTATGTTTTTGATGGTGCAATTTTCTGTTACTATCATGTATGTGGATAACTTTCCCTTATTGTGTTTTTCATTTGTAAAGTTATCTTCATAATCCCTCATGGCCTTTCGTAATTTTCAAGATTTCAAAGTTTTTTTTTTAAGCGGTGCAAACCTAGATTTCAAAGTTTTTTTTTTTAAACGGTGCAAATCTTAGGGAGTTATTTGTAATTGACCCTTTATAATATGAAGCTAGTTGTAATGCCAACCTTCTTAAGTCCATTTCAAAATCTAAGACTCATAGAATATGTCATATATCAAGATTAAAACTAGACCAATTGTCAGTACCAAACCAAATTTGTGAACCATATCAAAACTAGCTATATACATATACAAAAGAGATAGACCAATTGTCATGCTCTGATTGATATATATATACATATACAAAAGGGAAAATATGCCATCCATCAAATCATTTAATATAGAGCAACATTTTTTTTCGTTTTTAGAGGGATAAGCAATCGCTTTCATTAAATAACAGATAAATCAGAGTTTACAATATCCAAAATACAATCAGGACTTTCAATAAGAAGATGTGGAGAAAAAGGTATCTTCTTGGCCAAAAATTGGACTACTCTGTTCACATTTCTACTGATAAAGGAAAATGAGCAATTTGGAATAAGATTGGCAGCCCTTTGAGTTTCTTGAATAATACCCCCAACTGGAGAGAGGTCCGCGTTTGAGCTTTTTAATGCTTCTAATAGTAATGCAATCACCCTTAAATTCAGTAAACTGGATTGAAAGGCTCATTGCAAGCTCCACAACCATTTTTGCTAATTTAGAGCAACATCTAGAAACAGATACCAGATGGTTTCATTCACTATTCAGCTCAAAACTTGTCTCATCTGTTGCGCTTCCTTCCTTCAACTTCCAAATTATAATAATTGCAAAAACACCCAGTTTTTTAGTTCGAGTCCTAACCCACATAAGAGAGGCTCAAGCATGTTAAAATATTACTTCATAATGGTAGAATCATCATAATAGATCATATTTGAGGTAACTGAAAATTTGGACTTCTACACAAGAACTTAGAGAATAGCCCGGAATCGCTTTCGAACAATCTAAACAAATTATCAAATTCAACATCAATTAAGAAACACACATACACTGAAGATAATTTCATGTTTTGTAAAATAATTTCATCTAATAACCTTCAGAACCGTGAAAGCAACTCAGGATCTTTTGGAGTACCAAAAAAGTAAAAGCTCTATGGTCAATCAACCAGCAAAGTTAGCAATCAAGCACAAAAATTACTGCAAATATCAGATGCCTTGTTCTGAACTGAGACTACCATTTTTATAATTCATCCCAGTAGCATAGAATTGCAGGTATGTACACGAATGAACAATTAACAAAAATAGAGCGATCAATTAAGGTATTAGAAAAACAAGAAAATGAAACACTGATCCAAATATATATTGGGTTAACAAAATTAGTGAAGATGCCCTACAAGTTTAATAGAAAATTAGTCATGGAATATTAAAGCAAAAAACGGAACAAAAATACGACGTCGTTCATTGGAACCCATCCCTGATTATTGCCGGCGGCTTTGGGCGTACCTCGGCGCTGGCTACAACTTCCCTCAGCGGCCCAGACAAATCGTCCTTACTTAGAATGTGGTACTCGATGATGTACGTACTCGCTGCGCACCAAGTCTGTAATCACGGTGCCCTCGTAATACAACCCAATGAAGCCTTCTTGGTCGCTGGCGACTTCCACAAATTCGCCGCGGTGGAACTTAATCGACGGCGAATGCTAAGGCAGAGCGGAGATGATCGGATAAAAGTGGTGATGTGAGGCGGTTTGGGAATTTGCCCGATGAATATAGTAAGCATTGTTCTTCGAATTAGAGTTGTGAATTATGTTTGCCTAGGGTTTCATGAAGTTGAATTGGATAGTATAATTTTGTAATAAAGAAAAATCATACTTATAAAATTAATATGTGTTTTATGAATAATATTTTTAAAAAAATAAAAATAATCTCTAACTTTGGTTAATCAACCAAATTGTATTATCTAAATTATAAGTTATAAATTATAAAAAATATAAATGGTTAGGATTATATATTTAAGATCTAACGATCAGGATAATAAGCATAAAATTCCCCATGATACTAATTAATTATGGTTTCTAGCTAGTTTTCTATTACTAAGTAATTATGGTCCGAACTAGGAACTTGACTCAGAGGCCCATGAAGACAAATGCGAGCGATCCAACAATTAATCGGAAAGATGCATTGAAATTTGAATGATTATGAAGAATTCAGATCATTGCAATGACTAATTTGAGAGCCGAATTTTCTTGGGTGAACTGATATCCATGCATATAGTAGTACGTAACCAAAGTAATTGGCTAATATTCCATAACATTACAACAGTAGAATGGACCAGACATTCGCCGGAGCAATGCTAAGAAAACTAGAACCAGCATAACATTTTCCATGCATGCATATATGTAGCAGAAATGAAATGAAATGTTATGTTGTTGATTGATAGTGATAATTAAGGACAAAATAACATGATTTCCCATTATCCTGAATTAATCCTCAGATTAGTCAACATCATAGAATGATGTTAAAAAAACTGATCAATGCATCATCCCCTAATCACAACGTACTATATATGCAGGCAGGATCGATCAAAGAAAACTACTCCCATCTCTGAGTCTGACTTACCACCGGCCGGTAAAGTTTAATTTCACTTTTCAGAATGCATGCATGTTGCCCATCTGGACAACGGTTGGTTAACTAACCGTTCTTTTGATACAGTTGTACAGATTTTCAGGCACTAACAGTACAACAAAGATCCAAGGATAAATACAAAAATGAAAAACCAATTGGGGATCGATTATCTCTTCTCTTCTCTTCTCTTCTCGTCTTGTAAGAAATGCTCTTGAAATTAATAAAGAAAAAAATGTGCTAAAGATTTAGACGATAAACCCCGTTTTGATCTGAAAATTCACATACCAAAACCAGAGGCTTTCATGGACATCATACAAATACTCACCAGGCCAATTTTATTTGTACTTCGTTGAATGATCCAATTTTGAATTGAAGACAAGTATCTAATGACCCCCTCCCTCAAGGCTAGCTAGCTCAAATGTTGCTGCTCACAACCACTTTACAGTAACTTACTTCATCCCAGTATATCATCATAATTTCCTGCAAGCATATTATATCAAAGAAGTTATAATATTTTTTATTAATTTGTTTTTCTTGTTATAAGGATAAATGCAATCCTTTTTGTTGCGAAGGCGAACATCTGTCATAACACAACTGGGTACCCACTTGTACTTAAACCCAACAGAATGAACTTCAATGAGGGTAAATTACATCTATATCCCCTTCAAGAATACATTATTGCAGCTGGTGCCAACAAATTCGAAAAAGCTACAAACCACTACGTAATTTTCTAAAAGGAGTTACATAAATGGCCTCTGCGAGTTTAAAATTATTATGTCTGCACCACTATGTTATAGGATATGGTGTGTGTAATTTCAAATTTTAGTTGTAGTTCTTAAACTTACGGATACTACTGTAATACGGCAGTCTCCGAAGGGATGTACATGTATGTAATTAAGTCTTCATAGTCATCATTTTTCCTTGATTATTTTAACATTGATATACTACCAAATCACTCTGAGAAAGAAAAAGAAAAAGAGAAAGAGTTTAAACAGAGGAAAATAAGAAATGAAAGAATTAAATCACTTACCAACAAGTCTCCTCCACCCCCGAGTCAAAGAGTGTGCACAAATGGTGGGGCATCCTGTCTGGGCCCCGCAACCGACCGATACACATAAACCTTATCCACAATACTATCATCGCTTGTCTCCTCAGTAATAACTTCAACATTCAACCTGGGCATCTCCCTGGCAAGCATCCTGCACCCTTTCATAGTCACATTACAAGCCGACATCCATAACGACCTCATCATTTCATATTTCCCTCCTCTCCCAGACAAAATAGCAGCATTCCCAAATGGACAATCTCTTATCTCAAACTTCCTCAGCTTAGGACAACCTTCTAGAACACACTGCATCCCCCAATCACTGCTTCCAGCAAAAGCCACAGAAAGGGTCTCCAAATTCTTTGCATATTTGCCAATATACTCAAACGTCAGATCAGTCAGAAGGCCCGAAATCGAAAGCCTCTTAAGCTTAGTGCAGGTTTTGGCGACAGCAGCAAAGGCCTCGTCCATGGGCTCATTTGTGAGGTAATCGGGCTCGCCAGGTGTCATTATGCAGAGACGGAAGTGGGTGAAATTGGGACAGTTTTGGACTATGGTGACTACAGCAGCATTAGTCATTCTTCTGCAGAAGTAGAGGACATAGTGGAGTTTTCGGCATCCACGAGAAACAGCCAAGAAGCCCACTTCGGTAACTCCGTCGTGATCGTGACGGTTGAAAGGATCGGCTGGGAAGACACGGAGTTCTTCGAGTAATGGACAGCCCGTCCCGACTGCCTCCAGACCCTTGTCTTCAATTGTGTCGATGACCTATATATTACAAGAATTAGTTTAGATAGCATTTCAGGGTGTTTGGCTGAGCTTATGAGCTCTTCTATAACAGCTTATAAGACGTTCTAAAGTGTTTGGCAATTTTTCTATGAAAAGAGTTTATAAGCTCCTTTTAAAATAAGATGTTAGCAGCTAAAACTCCTTTTAAAATAAGTTGGCAAATGCCATCTTATTTCAAAATATTAACACACTCTCCTACTTTGGATATTATTAATTACACAATTGTCATTAGTTTACTACATCTTATAAGCTCCAAAAAGTATGAAAATGTGATATTTATAAGCTATTCAAAATAAGCTTACAGGGTGTTTGCTGAGCTTATAAGCTCTTCCAAAGTGTTTGGTTTTAAAATAAATTATCCAATAAGTTGACTACTTCCAAACACTAAAATGACTTGAATATCTTTCAATATACATTTCTATCATCTCCAAAAGTAATTTTTTATGTGAAATTAATTTGATTATTTTACTTTTCATCATTATTGTACTATAATAACTTATAAGCTTTCGTATATACAATATGCCATTACAGCTTATAACCTACCAAAACATCTAGTAAGCTATTAGATCTTATTTTATCTAAACACTACAAAAACTATATAGGATACAAGAGCTTATGAGCACCAAAAACATCTTATAAACTCTACATGCTATCAAGAATAAGCTAACCCGAACACCCTCTTAATCAAGAAATTGATAATTTCAATAGAAAAGTTCCAGATTATTTACAAGAATTAGCACTAATTCTTACCCAAAGGCGTCGCAAATTCGGGCAATGAGCAAGAAGCTTCGCAAATTCAACATTTAGAAGGGCGACATCGCTCAGGTTCAGGAAAGTCAATCGAACACAAGCTCCATAAAGCACAGGGAGAGAGAGGGAAGTTGCAAACCACAAACCTGAAAGAACTTGAAGATTTTTACAATTATTGAAAACAATTTGAAGGTCTTCGAATTGGCGAGGCATGAGTTCTTCCTGGAAGGATCCAGTGCCAAGCTCTGTTAATTGAGGAGCATGCACAAGCAATCTGTGCAATTGGTCCAATGTAATGCTGTCATTGACCTTCAGAACCCTTAAAGATTTGCACCGACTGACGAGTCTCTCCAAGTCATCAAAATTGACCTCACTGTTCAGACTCGCAAAATTTAGTATTTCTAACGAGGCAAAATTCTCTGGGAAGCAACTTAACCAACTGTCCCAAAAATCATCTATTACACAGTCCTGTATATCCAGCTCGGTCAAGTTCCTATAAGCCAAATATACACGCATGAAATTATCTGCTTCGGAAAAATTGAATGTCGTAATGTATAATAATATCATAACACACAGATAAAAGTGTAAAAAAGAAATTCATGACTAACGGAAAAGGAAAAAGAAACGGAGATCTGCAAATATCTTCTCCTTTTGGTAGTCCAGATTGCACATACATTAACAGATATAAACAACAAATGCAGAATACCATTAAATAGTACCACTAAAACACACTAAATCCAAGGCCAATTTAGTAAAACTACTCATCCCAATCAAAAATGAAAACACATCAAAACACAAGCAATTCATAGTTTATTGTTCTTAAAAAGAAAGAAATATTTCAAAACAGGATCAAAAATGCAGAACCAGAACGAAATCTGCAAAAAACATGGTGGAACTTCTGTTCCCAGAATATTACTCTGGAGAGAATCCTATAAATCAGGAATTTAACAGAACATCAGATGAAGTACAAGACCTAGAAATTCAAGATTCATAAAAGACATAAAAGAAATCAAATCGCCATAATAACAGAAGATAAAATAAGAAACTTTACCTGCAATTACTAGCAATGGATTTGAGTCCAAGTTCACTGAACCCATCACAACTCCACAAAGATAAAGCCTTGAAGTCAGGAAACGACTTAGCCAAAAGCTCTAAGCTCTTGTCTGGAACAGTCATCCTCTTTAGCCTCAACTCCTCCAAAAAAGGGTAGACATTGGCAAACATAACTATCCAAGGATGCACATTAGCACCCCAATCTAGTGGCAACATATTAAAATCAGAAAATCTTGGCTTCCCTTTAAGTGTAACA
The DNA here is from genome assembly GCA_958496215.1 of Verbena officinalis. NCBI lineage: Eukaryota > Viridiplantae > Streptophyta > Magnoliopsida > Lamiales > Verbenaceae > Verbena > Verbena officinalis. Next base: position 10,432,629 of record OY292385.1, read on the forward strand.
CTCTTTATTTTAGGAAATCTTCTAGCCACAAGTTCTGGAGACACTGCATAGCAGTTCCCAATGAAAAGCTTCGATCTTGACCATCTTTCAGCATTATACCAATCTTTTCGGACAAGGGAAACTGAGCTTCTGTCCTTGGGTGAATCTATGAATGAAAGAACCTTTTCCAGAGCTTCATCTGGAAATAGTGATTGAGGTTGAGTTGATTCATGTGAGTTGGCCGAGTTTGATGGCGAGTCCTCCGAGTTAGGAGGGTCTGGATCCATTTGAATGTTTGGAGGAAGGCTTGATTCAGGACTTGGAAAAATCTAAAACCCCATTTAAGCTGCAAGTCCTTAAACAGATACAGGAATAGGAATCAGAATCAATTTCATTGAAATGCACCTCTATTCATAATTCAGTGATAATAAAATACTTGAATTTGATTATTTGTCAAGAGAGGAGAGAGATATCGCGCGGAAGAGAAAATCTTGGACGTAGAGGGTTGGTAGACCTATTTTTAACCAAAAACGAAAAATAGGAAAATAAACTAAAATACTGAAGAGAAATTTGAGTAATGATCCGAAATTTATTCTTCAAGAAGACCTTAAACTTGTTGCCTCACTTTACCTTTAGGCTGTATCGGCGACACCCTTTTGCTTGAAAATCGAAACTTATGTAACAAAAGGTGTAGCTCTGAAAATGCAAAAGCAAAATCATCACAACATTTCCCAAATCACACAAGTACTCAACTCAACACAAAAAACAGAGATCCGGCACGAAACATGATATCCCATAAAATCTTTAGATCCAGAACCCCTCAATTTTCAAACAAATAAATTAAACATAACTACAACAACATGTGTACAGAAAGAATTTGATTAGAGAAAAATAAATAAATTAAAATTGTAACTGCCCAGAAAACAGGAAAAGAAGGAAAAAAAAAAAAAAGGGAAAAAGAAGTGTGGAGATTTACCTGTGTGCGATGAATGCTTGGAGGAAGCGAAGAGCCAAAGAAAAGCAGAGACAAGCCACTTGCATATTTTTATTATACCCAGAAAACAATAATTATTACTGTTACTACAACTGCAACATAAAAAGAGCACCAAAAAGAATAATCTTTTTCCTAATTTATATAAACCTAGTAGGTATATTAATGAGAAAAATACAAATACAAATAATAATTAAGATTTTATTTTATTATTATTATATTATATGTATATATGTACGTAAAGCTCTTATAATTATTAGGCAGTTCACCTTAGCTGAAGTTGACAGAAAATGGAGGCGAAGCACCTAACCTCCACCGTGGGGGGTCATATTCGCACACCCTTTCGCCTATTGACACGTATTATGCGCCTTAGGTTCGTGCTCACTTGATTTTTGCACTAAAACAGAGCAGATGAGAACAGAGATGCTGTAATAAATCCTTTTTTACCTATTTAAGTTTTTATGTATTACCTGTTTGCCCCCTTTAGGAGACGTCATATTTCATCATTTAATTTGGTTATTTATACTTTGATCCCATGAAGTTTCTGTATTTGTTGTACTATGTATGTTCCTAAGAGTTTTTGGCTGTCTCAGAATCAAACTTTACTGTTTTCCTTTAATCGATGGATGGATCAGTAGTTGAATTTGGATTGATTCCCATTTCCCACTAAAAGAAAATAAAGTTTGAAGAGACAGTTACTGATGGAATTAAGAACCAATTAATATTAGTTTTGGTCGGGACCATATATATTCATATAGAGTTTTAAGTAATTTTCATTAACTATTAATATTGATAAATCAATTCTGTAGCTCAGTACGTACTGTTTGATGTTACATATCAAATATCCCATGTACAAATATATATTAATCAGTTAATCACATCATAGGACTCTCATCTTCCTAATTAAATAAGTAATTTTTCTCTAAAAAGATTTTTTGCAAGAACTTTAACCTTATTAAAATAACATTGATTTATTTATTTATTTTTTTAAAGGAAAAAAGAAAAAGAAAGTTATGGGAATGATTGGAAGTGCATGATGAAAAAGAAAAGTACATGAGAAGCGGTTTGCAGGCCGGCTAGAATTAAGAAGTTAGTCCACAAGCTAGTGGGGTCTTGATTAAGTTGTTTGGATGTTTAACTTATATTTTATTTTAATATCTATATATATAGCTAGCTAGCTAGGTGATTAATTAATTAATTAATTAATTAATTTAGAAGTTGATTCCTTTATAGAACTGAATGGAAGTCAAAGTACCACGCTCCTTCCTCAATGGATGTTAAAATGGAGCTGTTCTATCTATTTTATTTCAAACTACCAGAGACAGAGGCTTTTAGAATGCGTTATTTGGCACTTTAAGCCGATCAAGAGAAAAGAAAGAAATTGATGCAGAACTCTTTCAGACCCCTCATTTCACTCGTATCCATGGCAAATCCCTGATTCACTTCTCACTCCCAAGGAAAGCAGGGCATAGTGTGAGTGATATCTTTCTTTCGCTGAGGCTTGTCTTTAATCTATATATATAATTGGATCGTTGATTTGGTCTGGTAAGTCCAATAGTAGTGGGTGGCATGTTCCCTGCCTGTATGTTCAGAATTAAAGGCCTAATCTGATCGATTCTAGAAAATATCATTTTTATTTAAGTATATATATAAATGAGGTCTTAAAGTTGTGCAAGTTGTTTAATATAATTGCATTTGCGCCTATATATATTATTATTATTATTAGTTCATACTGTGCTGATATGCATGCTTTTCGCTTAATTTATCTTTATGAATGTATGATGAATAATTTTAGCTAAAGTATTGACATTAGACCAATTATCTAGCTACTAATTAAATAATTAACACCCCTCTGCAGCCAATTAAAATTGATGAGGTTTGTTTTTGCTCGGGGTCGAATGTCGACCACGTGTCTTGCTCGTCAGTTAAATTTGTAGAGGGAATCCGACTTTGACCTGAAAACACAGAACAACGGGTCACTTGGCCGGAGGGGGTTGTCTCCGGCGTAGCCCCTCCACTAAGTTAAGTCAGTACTAGGAATAGGATATTCGAGGTAAAGAGATGCGATCGGAATGCTAGATGCGATCGGAGTAATTAAGAGAGCTTACCCACAATAATAAATGTTGGGGGTATATATAGTGGATGATAACATCCACCTAGTACACCTTGGGGAGTGTGCATTTAATGCATGTCAGCATTGACCTGCAAACACTTAATGCTGGTTGCAGGAGAATGGCAGAGGATCTCGTACTATCCTTAAAAGAAGGGATCTGGTGGGCCAGCGTCCTCCATGGTTGGGTATGGATCTGGTTGCCGTGTACGAGAGACGTCACCCTAGACATCTTACATATCCTTGGGCCGATCGAGCGACCTCGATCGCCTAAGGCTCGATTGGCTAGCGGCCCTTGGCAGCGGTCGATCCCCGATCGGGCTAAGTAGCGGACCGTGACGTTAGCCGGAGCTGTGGGTCCGGTCGGAGATATCAGATCGGGGTCCACGTCAAGAGCTTCGAACGGTGTCACATGGCTTGAATCAAGCGCTAGAATCGGGACACGTGGTACGGTCGGATTACCCACTATTAAAAATGTTAATAAATATATTGATATGATCAATAAAATCGTGACTAGCTAGCTTCTTAATTTAACCTAGCTATTTTTATCAAACAAATTAAGTACGTACAGTTTTTAGATTTAAAAATAACTGGTCCTATCCGATCGAGTCCCACTCCCACATCATGAGGTTAAGTACTGAAATATATATAATATATATAGTTCAAGACATATCAAATTTAATTAATAAACATGAAATCATATATCATCTTCAAAAAATTTATTATTATGATTATATATATATAATTACATTGGTAAACAATATAATATGCCCTTAAAAGTACTATTTATACTTTAGTAACAAAAAAAGAAAAAAAACAATTGTAATTCGTCATTTCATCTGATCCCAAATTAAGTCTCTTCTCAATATATATAGAGCTAGGCTTCACATGCATTTTTTTTTTAAAGAAAGACCCTCAAATAGAGGATTATATTAACTCAAATCAGCAAACACAAAGTCACGAGCAAAAAGGGGAACATCACCCAAACCAACGCGAGCCAAAACTGCATTTCTAGCTAAAGCGAGCTACTCTATTAGCATGATGTCAAACAAAAGAAAACTGAAACTTAGCAAAACTATCTAACAAACTACGAATATCCAAGATTAAATTACCCAAATGAGAGAAATCTTTCAAGTCACTCTGAAACGTTTGGATTAAACTTAGACAGTCACCTTCAAAAATAACCTTAGATCAACCAAAATCCTGAACCAACTTTACAACCGTCAAACAAGCCAACATCTCAGCCAGTTCTAGATCACTTGGACCAGACACTCGAACTAATGACTCCTACCGAATGCACGAGCCCACCGAGTCACGGCCAACAACTCTGAACCCCACTTCTCGGTCCGCCGCGTCAAAATTAACTTTAAACCAACTAGGCGAAGGGTACGACCAATGATTCGGAATGGCCGAAAAACCCGAGACGGCTTCACATGCATTAACACATTATATATCTACCTATATATGTCCAAAAATGAACGATGAATGCCAAATTAGGTGCACAAAACAACATAAAATAAAAGTAAATTAATGAGAATGAGAATGAAACAGGAGCAAGACTTGACACCACCACCACCACCACCACGATATATATATATATATATATATATATATATATATATATATATATATATATATATATAAATTGATCAGAATTCAGACCTAAATTGTTGTCTGCCTTTGCAATTGGCATTTGAGATTACATATGTTACCAACAATCGCCCCTTTTCTACTCCACATGTCTCCATCCTTATCCATTCACTGTATATTTTTGTCCTATACGGTGGTAGTGGAATTAGAAACTCTAAAATTAGGATGCACTTAAGTTATATATATTATATTATTATAAAATAATTTTAAAAAGTATGCTATATATATATATTTAATAATTTTTTAATTAGAGAGAGAGTGCATATAAATATATGTATCTCTGTCACTGGTTACAGCAACATTTCAGTTTGGCAGACTCGATCAACTTCACACGTGGCAGCATGATTGACGCTGCATGTTTTTATTAGCATTAGCCCAGCCCAGCCCCCCACCTTGTCGTTTATTGGGCTCATAAAGAAATGGGCTGGGCGCAATTAGATATGTGTCAATATTGCTACAAGGTGCATACTCCCCCCTACTTCTTTATTGGGCCGATGGCCCAGCTAAATAACATGAATGGGCTGAATGAATGCAAATTAATTTGAGTTCTAGGAAAATTAGAAATTACTAGCTAGCTTGTTCCATTCTTGTATCTGCAATTAATTCCATCTTCAAACTTGTTAATAGATCAGTACTCAATCAGTTGCGATCGATCAACATTTAATTTCCCGAGCTACAAGGAATTAATTAATTAATGCAATATTAGGGTGAAGACGTACGAGGTGGAAGAATTAAGGTAGAAATCAAATGCAGAGGCTAGATAGCTTGGTTTTATTCCTAATAATTAATGGCCGGCCCAGAAAGGAAAGAAAAGAAAAGACACAGTACTGCTGGCACGTAGCAGGGAAAGTAACAGCTAGCTGATTCCACCGTACCCAACCCAAAAAACAGAAAATTAAAGAGACAAGCTAGCTAAGGATAAAAATTAAGAATTAATGATAGCAATTTAGAAATTAGGTTGGAGATGTGAGACGTGCAATGTACCATGGCCAGCTGATGATATATATATATAGAGTACCATGCATGTTGTTAATTTAATTTGTAGCGAATTAACGATATATCGATCGAGTTAAAAGAACAATGAAGTTGATTTTAATTTCCAAATACACTGCATAATAATATAATGCAATGATTCTTGATTGCAGTACTACTGTTTCAGTACTATCTGAATATCTGATTCTGTAACGGACTTAGCTTTCAGTAGTGTTTGAATTAATTTTAACACGTTTTTGGGCCATAAAATGGCCTGTTAATCGATCTTCTGTATAGTACTTATCAATTACCCATATATTGCTGGCGGCAAGGTATATATATATATATATATATATGTCGCTTGCTGAAAAATGGAAAGATGTCGAATAATATTAAAGTTGTGTCTTTGTCAATTAACAAGATTAATTGAAAGATCTGTGGATCAGGTGCAATTGCGTTGCAGGTTCATACAAACTTCAAATAGGATCGATCGAACAAGTACTACTTTTCAACTGAAATGTATGCGTACGTGTGGTATATACAAACGTATCCGATCCCTTTCAATGTTTTGGACTCTTAATTTTCTCATCTTTCTTTTTATTAAATTAGCATAAAACTAAACTATTAGAAATCGTTTACATTTAAAAATAACGGAATTTAACCATCTAAAATAACCAGATTAACTAATTTACATCATTTGGGTCACTAAAGCGGGTTCCCAACCGAGCCCGCCACTAAATTCAATTTGGGTAGTTTATATAACAACTTCTCTTTTGAGATATTGAAAGCAGATTGATTTAAAGGTCCATTAACCACTGTCTGACTCAAGTTAACAGCCGTTAAACCTCAAATAAATAACAAATGTAAACTGGTGGCTCAAAATAAGATTGCTTAGATTATTTTTTTTCAGAAAATGTAAACGGCCTAAACCATCGAGGACTTACCACCTAATCAGCTCATAAGCTAAACAACTATGGATTAATTTTTTTAAATGTAAACAATTTCTTAATATATATAAGCCCTTGAGGGTTTTCTCAGTACGTAGTGCTTATATATATATCAAAAATCTAACAAAGTGTCTGATCATCATCATGTGAAGGATGACTTGAGGTAGCTAGTCAAACTGATCGATCACCATTGTAAAAATTTTGACGCCTCTTTTGGCGTTATTATGTTAACAATATACGGAACGGAAAAGAAAAGAAAAGAGATGATCATTTTTATTAAGTAATTAATATTGATGTTGCAATTAAAAAGAAACAAATTAAAGGGTGTATAGTATATATATTTTTCCTTTTGATAAAATTAAGAGCAGAATACTAAGTTCTAGTAACAGTACTGGTGTCTAGGGGAGCTGATTAATTTTGTCAGGCAGGCCTGCAGGTAACAGCATATTTCCCGTTAATCTGTCTAATCTCATGCAGTCTCCGGCCCCGGTTTAACAGCAATGATCACCGAGCGATTGTTTGCTTGCCCAAGCACATAAATATCTAGCTATTTCATATATATGTAAATGAAAAAGGAGTTTAAATTATTTAATTTATAAAGTGATTTATTATTAACTAAAAGCTTTTTCCTCAAATATATGAGGGTTTACATATATATTTTAAATAATTATATCTGAAAGATGATCCATTTCCAGCTCAGTTGAAATATTAAGATATAAAACTCTACCTATATATCAATAACAAGTGCTCCAACGACTTATATTGATTGTGCTTGTATGGTTATTGTTATTCGTCTCACATCAAATAAACAGTAAATTCTAACAACCCCACCTCATTAGTTAGTTTTTGTGAGTTAGTTAGGCGCTAGCACCCTAACTAACGGTTATAACATATATATGAAAGATTGATCGTATCAGACACAGAAGTGTCTGATACGATGTTGGACATAACACAATAGAATATAAATTTTAGAAGTGTTCGGATATCTATTTTATATTCATGTAGCATTATAAATAAATTATACGTAGTGTGGAAATGAATGAAGAAAAGAATAGGAGTGGAAATATAATGGAATACGAGGATATCATAAGGAATGTACAGTGGCCACATGGGTTGTCTCCACCTGCTCATGCATAAAATCTTTAACTGTTTAGATAGGATTAGGTCAAGTTGGTTACCAAGTCTTAATTCCAACCGACCATAACAGAACCTCTGCCACACCCACTCCCCAGCCGCGTGCATCGCACCACCTCCAGTCTTACATCTATTTTTTTTTAAAGTAAAAAAAGCATTTATTTCTTTTTAAATCGTAAAAAATAAACGATAATAAAACAGACCAAATAACATAGACATAAATTACGTTAGATGAATTCATAACAAGGGTATGAGTAATCCCATTATATCTGATAATTATATACATTTTGTTAATTTGTGTTATACCTTTGTCATGAGAAGATGTAATTTAATTGGTCATAATCTAACATTTTAGATTGAGTGTAACATTGCTCAGAAAACTTAGTTGACTAATGACTACATATAAATAACACATTATACAAAGGTACTTACGTATAGCTCGGAATGAAGAATTGTTGTTTAATTATTAATTAATTAGTTGAAAGAGTAATTAGTATTAAATTTATTAATATAGGTGGGTGGGTTTAAATTGTAATTCTACATTAATTGTTTTTAATTAAATTATTATTTAGACTGAATTAAGAGAAATTTTAGTGAGGCACGGCATTAATTATTGATCTAGACACCGTAGGAACATGCCTTTGCTCACCCGCAATAGGAAACATCCCTAGTACTCCAAATTAACATTACATCACCCATACATATTTATACAACGATATGACAATACTTCAAACTTTTCAATTTTATTTTTTCTATATTGTCTATATATATATATGTCACACTTTTAATTTATATTATAACAGCTGCACATATATACTTCGTCAACTAATTCGATTTCAGCTTCTCAAGTTTGAGCATCTTATTGAGCTGAGTTTGAATCCATTTTTTGTTGCTCGATAATTCACGAGCCGACTCATAAGCTTTTACTTTTTATATTTTTATATATACAAATTATATGAATATATAAACATATTATATATATTAAGTATTTCAATAATATTATTATATATAGCAAAATTTATAATTAGGGGATTAGGAAGTTTTCAGACTATTATTAAAGAGATAACAATTTAAGATAATTAGAACTAAAGGATTCATATCACAAAAATGTTCACAAGAGCTTGAGCTCAGGCTTGAGCAACAGCTCATTTAGAATTGAGTTTGAGCTTGAACTTGAACTTGAACCTATTATTTTACTTTGAGCTTGAGCTTGAGTTCTATAATATTAAGTTCGATGAACTTGAACTTAAGCCAAAAATTATTACATAAACTCGAGCTCAAACTCTCAAAATTAGATGAGCTTAATTCAAGCTCAGCTCATTTACACGCTTAGATTAGAGTAGTGTTGATAGATATGACATTTAAGAAAGCAAAAGGAAACTTTAAGCTCTTAAACTTGATAAGTACTTATCGGCCAATAACATCAAAACATATGGAGTATATTTATTGAACAGTTGGTATCATCCGAGCACTAAATACAATTAACATATATATGTTTTTGTGCCCTGTAAAATCATGTTTAAGTCTCCATGTTATTTTGTCGTAATATATAAATACAAAATATCTCTAGCTCGTAAGTCTAATTTTGATTTATTTTCTTTTTTAACTCTTCTTTTCAGAGAATTTGACAAGTCTAAACGCTTTTGTTAATTAATATTAATTTTGAAATTTGTAATAATACTATACTATTATATATCTCAAAACATGACATGAAAATAAACTAGCAAGGGGTTAAAAAATTAAAAACTCAATATATATTTAGAATCTGGCCAGCAGGTTCACGATGTTCGAGAGAGTCATATGAAAGTCTGTGGGCATGCATTTCTGATGTTCATCACGTTACACAGTGATTAAATTAAATTTGTAGGGAAAAAGACAAATTAAAGGATGATCGTCGACTCCGACTCGGAAAAAACATTAATATAGTTAACAGTACTGGAGTATAGTATAGTATAGGAGTTAAATGGATGTAGGTCCCCTGTGTTTTACGAAAGTAGCAAAAAAAAACCCTAAGAAAAAAAAACTATTAAAAATACTCTTGTGTATTAAAAATATTGCAAAAAAGACCCTGAAACAATCGTTTGGTACTCATGCGCTTATCTTGCGGCTTGTTTGGTCTTTTACCATGTAAAATGTCATTTTTGTCCTTTTAAATTAATTAAGTTACATGTACCGAAATCCCTGTGTTAGATTAAAGTAGTTAAAAAACCCGTGTTAGACAAAAGTAGCAAAAAAAATCCTATGAAAAAATCATAAGAATTCTTATTCTTTTAAATATTATAATGTATAATATTTAATATGAAATATGTTTAAATAAGGACAAAAAAAGAGAATCTAATATTAAAATATGTTATATTTAAATTTTAATATTCTAAATTATAAATGCTTTTATTAAAATTTTCTATGACTTAATTTGGATGAATTTAGTATTTATGAAACTAATGATAAGTGAAAAAAAGAATAGAATTTAATGGTTATGAAAATTTTTTAAGAGTGAAAAAATTGAATAATAAGACAAAAAAGAGTGGAGAATGAAAAGAATAAATAAAAGAAACGTAAAAAATGAGATAGAGAGATAAAAAAAAGGTATAATTAAATAATAATAAAAAAAGAATTGACTCATTAAAATAAAAGTTTGATCAAATATATTGCTTTTAAGAAGAAGGTGTTTTATTAAATAACATAAGTATTATATATAAACTTTTCTTGTGGTCATATATAAATTCAGTGAACAATTTGATTTTAAAAATAGGATTTTCTCCCACTTCAAATACTCATAAGGGCAAATTTGGATTTTTTTAAATCAATCAAATGGTCCCAAGGGATGGTGAGCAAAAAAATACAACACAGAGAAATTTTCTTTAATTTTATTTTTCACAGAGTCTTTTTTGTAACTTTTATTTAACTTTGATGCATTTAACTCTGCAGTATAGTACAGACTACGACAAGCAGGAAATTTTTGAAAAGAGATTTGTCGGCAGAATTTACGTTGTTTGGGAATAAGTTAATGGGACCCACATGAAACGATCAACGGTTAAAGTGGGCCAGTGCACGTGTTGCATTACGTGGCAAACTGTCATTAACGGACAACCACTCCTCCTCTTCGGCCTCGTGTCTGCTGTACTATACAACCACTGCCAGGACACTCCTGCCGTGCCGTGGCCTCACGCAATTCGTCAATACTTTCCAAAAAAGTCCCAACTATTTTCTTGACTCTTTTTTGTTACGTTAATTATATATTATTCTGTTTGGTGGAACTGGAAAATATTATTATTATTATTATTTAATATATGCATATATGCAATCACTGTTATAAGACACAGATACGATGATTTAGCTTTTTTTTTTAAATTTTAGCATATCGTCACACAATGACCGATACGACACCACACTATACATGACAACTTTTTGTTGATAGGCTTTTACTAAACATATATATAGCCAATTAGCTAGTGTCTTCTTTCAATTCCTTAGAGTAAAAGAAACTATGCATGAGACTAATATATATGAGTTTTTCTTGGTGTATAAAATTTTAATTATTGTTTAGGACTTGAGTCATGATGAGATATGGATTAAAAGAAGTTGGTTGTGATTTTGCAGTACTACTAGAGATCTGTAGTAACCGAATCGAAAGAATTGATCATCATTTCTCATAATTATGATCGAGCTAGCGAGTGCCATACCTACTCGATCATGCTATACCTGTAGCTAGCTATCTCGATATATCTATTGCAAGTTAATTATATATATAAATTAATCTGCAGGTCGTGATATATTTTAGCTAGCTAGCTAATTTATGCATGCAATTATGTTATGATCGATGTAATCATAATTCATAGTCTTGCAACCTAATTAACCTACTTAATTCATTTAAGTAAAGCTGCAGAGCAGTACCGTAACAACTAACTATCTGTAATAATATATATGTTGATTATTAACACCAGATGAATGCGGATCGGAGTCACAAAAATTAAATTAATATAATTACTGGATTTGAGTAGCTAGAAATCATTCATATTAATATAATATCAATTAATCCACCATTATTTAATTAACTAGAATGCTTATTATATATAGACCCAAAAATCAATTTTATTTATACTTTGGAAAATATATATAATTATTATAATGTTGCTCACAAGACATTAATAAAAATTAAAAACAGTAAATGCGGAGTGAGTAGAAATTAGGAAGTCAATTCTCCGAGTCCGAGTCAAAGTTGGCATGCATAAAAGCATGCATGGTCCCACTTCATCTAATAAATCAAATATGTTGAATGCGAATAATTTATAATAATGTGTACTGGTAAATATATATATAGTAAAATTATATACGAAGATAGATATATATAGCCGATTGGGAGGGTATCAATTAACTTTTGTTTCATTATTTATTAAATATTAGTGGAAATTCAATAAAAGTACTGGATTTAAATCGAAAAATATATATAGTGCTATGTATGAATAAATATTTTTTACATATGTATAAGAGGTTTTAACTATATATATTGGGTTAAAGATAACATAATATATACATTTGGGTTTTAAAAGTCAAATTATAAGACTGAAATTGGATAAAATATGTGACTCATTGCCACCTCCGATTCCGCACAAGAAAACGTGTTTTGAAATCAAGATCTATAAGAAGATTCCGAGGGTAAAAATCAAAGTGAAATACTAGAATAAATTGATATGTTCTGACCAATAAAAAAAATGAAATAGTATAGTATAAAATGAATTGGCAGTTGAGTATGAGGATAGTGCTTAGTAGAAGAAGATATGTGGAAAGTAAAGTAATTAGGATAATATAGTTTATTAAAATAGGATTATAGTCTATAGAGTAAGTTATTTGAGAGCCATAGGTGGTGGGTCCGGCGAACAAGAGCAAAGCCCAAGGCCTCGGTTAACTGGCCAACCCCCAGGCCAGGCCCAGCTAATATAATATATTATAATAATATATCTTATCTTGCATTGTATGTAACGTCAGATCTGATGTGGATACAACATCAAACTGACGTGTGTAGATCATTGACATCGACGATGACGATTAAATCAACGGCAGGCGGAGATCCACCTACTCAGCTCCACGTGTCTCTAGGAATTTCAGTCATGCCCCACACACACACACAGACACACGCTTGTGACTTGACTATTCATATTTCATATTATTTTCCTCTCATCTCAGTCTCACCCACGCTAATTTACTATCTATTCATCCTCTTAAGGCGTACGTGGGTATCACAATACAAGAACAACAATGTATGAGTTGTGACACAATCAATCTACCTATTATTTAGAATATCCAATTATCCATTCTACCGATTTGACTAGCTAATTGGACAAATTAATACTGATAAAAGGAATATTTCGGTCGATCCAAATGTTATGATTTTAGCGAATTAAGAGCCACGTAAATTCGATCAAAATCTCCCCATTAACTGGTTAAAAGCCCCCGCGGTTGACAGACTCGACCGTAAGGTCAAAACCAGTGGAAAGCGACCTGGTCGGAGGTCGGGCGTAGAGCTCAAAACCCGACCGAGAGACCAGCATGTACACCGGGGCTTATTCAGAGATCACCACATCTAAGCTCACTCCGTCAAGGAAGTTAGACGAGGTTGCCGACCCGATCATGCCCCACTAAAAGGGCTTCGCTCTATTTGCAGCCACATTAAATGCGCCGCACCTACCCTCCGTACCTTAGACTGGACGGATGTGCATGATAGGAACATTCCTTTTAAGGAATGTTGCAGACCTTCTGATCGGGCATTAAATGCCCCTCAGTCGACGTATTAAATGCACACACTGGGAAGCGTACTTAGTGCGTGTTAGTCAACACTATAAACACCCTTAGCATTTATTATGGTTGGTAAGCTTTCAATACCATTCCGACCGCACTCTCTTAATATCACCCTTTTCATTAATACTGACTTGAGCGTCGGAGAGGTTGTGCCGGAGACAACCTTCTCTGACCAAGTAATCTCAGTATTGGTGTGTTTCAGGTTGAAGTCGATCACCAATTATATATTCAATTGTTGTGCTCTAGTACGTATTTGGACAACCCTGATCCCTTACCAAAAATCGACGTGATCAAATACGACGTCAGTCCCCGATCGATTTTCCTTGTGATACAGGCTATTGCACATTTGCACTACTACTATATTTATGACGTAATTTTAAAGTTAAAGACTGTAGGTAATGTAGTTGTGTGCTAATTTCCAATTCCAATCCAAAGGAAATTAAAGTACGTAATTCCTTTTTGCCGTTTTAATTTGTCTTTGTTTTCTGGTCTTTAGTTTCTTTTGTTATATATATATATATATATATATGTGTCTAATTTGTAGCTAGCTAGTAGTACTGCAGTGATAAATATGATATGCATGTGGGTGTGGGGATGAATGAACCGTTGCCGTTGGTATAAAACAAAAGGAGAAACAACCAACCGCTTCTGGAAATTAAAAAAAATATAAAGATTTGCAATCATATTATTAATTAAGCAAATCAAACCCCTATGTCGGCGATCATTTTTCTATATGGGTATGGCCCATGTTTGGTGCCTTTATTTTCTTCTAATCTAAGGATTCCTCCGATCATAGCTCGCACTTTTTATCCTTTGACCATCTCTCCTCTCTCCCTCCCTCTCCCTCTCCCTCTCCCTGTCTCGTTTTCTGTTTTCTGTTTTCTGGTTTCCCACTTCTTTTTACGTTCTTCTTGAAAACTTTCGGAAAGCAAGAAGCTACGTACTACATAATAAACATAATCCAAAACTTCATGATCATCTATAATATACATGTTTTTACATTACTTCAATTTGCGTACGTCTAAAGACCCTTACCACTCCCTTATCGGCATTTCACTATTTTCTCTTTAAAATGTTCAATAAAATTTAAATTATCTGTAAAATTATTATTTTACACTTACACCCCACGAGAATTCATATTTATACAATACACCCAATTTTTAGAATTCCTTCAAAATTCTAATGGAATATAATTATTTCTAGCGGGACCTTAAAAATGAGGTGTTTTATAAAAATACAAAACTTTCTTATAATATAAATGTATTATTTTGACTATGAAAATCACGACTTAAAATTTAACAAACTCCCCTAAGTCTAGTTATAAACAAAGTAACCAAATTGACAATTTGTAATATGTTTAAAAGCATATAAGCAACCAATCTTGCGGTGCTCAATCTTTATAACAGTACTGCACCAATTAATAGTATATGTACAGTTTAAGTTGTAAATTGATGATTTTCCAATAAAAACCAATGTTGAAGAATATTTAATATGTAATTATGGCGTAAGATTTGAGTACTAATCATATATATATATGAAAATGAACGAGTCTACTGTTTTAGAAAAGATGTATATGTGTCTATGACATGAACAAGTTGTTTTTACTCATTTTGTCCATGTCAACATATTTCTTTATATGATTTTAACCACAATTAATATTAATAGAATTAAATGAAAAATTGACTAATAAATGTATTGTAACTCCTTTTCCTATTTGTTTTGTACTCATTTAATTTGTTGCTAAAAATATTAATTCAATTCAATTAATTATTGCATTTTATTACCAATTTTAATAATAATTTTTTTTTATAATATTCATTTAACAACATTTAAAAGTCATGTATTAAATTGTTGCATTTTATCACCAATTTTAATAGTTACTTTTTTTTTTATAATATTCATTTAACAACATCTAAAAGTTTTAATATTTTTATTTAATAATGTGAATAAATTTCATTAAGTTATTATATATAAATATTAATATTGCCATAATATAAAGGAAATTTCAACAATGAAATGAATATTATTGTTAATTAATAATAAAATAATAACAAATTATTCAACAAAAAATAATATCAAGTATACAAGAGATTCCAATAATTATTTATATAGTCTATTATTAAATATCTTTATATTTTAATTATTATTTAATATTATATATATATATATATATATATATATACTCCCTCTATTACAAATACAAAATCATATCATATTACTATTTTTATATATTTAGAATGTGTTTTTCATATATATAGTTCATGATTATTTTATAAAAAAAATTATTTTGGTGTATGTGTCAAATTATGAGTTAATTAATTATATGTATTGTTAATAATTATATAAGAAAATATGATTCATTTTATTTAATAACATATATTTTATAAATAGATTTTCCCTTGCAATGTAGGGAATATATATATATATATATATATATATATATATATTAATTTATAAAAAAAATTCTGTTAAATTTGTGAAATATTGTTAATATATAAACTATAATTATAAATTAATTTTCCGATGCAACGCACGGATTAAAAGCTAGTAATTTTAATTCTTTATAATATAATAATAATGGTCTGGTAGCTCAGTTAATGTGTGCACGTATTATTGAGAGCAACAATTATATTAGATTTTTTATGGGGTACTTTAATTTGTTGATCGATATCTATGATACACGGACACTTCTAAAAATCCTATATGTAGTGTCGTGTCCGACACTGTGTCGGACACTTCTCTAGTGTAAAATGTTAGAAAAAATCTGTGTTGCTGTGTCCGTATTCGTGTCACCATATCCATATCCATGTTTCATAGATGGATATAAAATATTCACACCAAAAGTGGTTAAATTATATATAATACTTTTTTGGAAGATTAGAGTGAGTACTGAGTACCCTTTGGCTGAATTTAGGGTGGATTAGGTGAGCATGCTTTATGGTTAATAGTTACTACTAATTGGTGGTGCTTTTTGTTCAATTTCTTAGGCTTCTGGAAATTATCATTATTTTTTCTGGATTTAATTAATGATCTGGAATTGGATCAAACAATTATCAAAAGCATATATCATAATTAACTGACGCAAATAGCAAGATATATATTTCCCATAAATTACATATATAGGTCGGTCTCTTGAGAAAATGTCGTAATCAGTCAAGATACACATTGTCCCTCCGAATATGAAATATTCAACTTATTACATAGTTTTGAACACATCAAGCAATAGAGCCAAACCCAAAAATTGGATAATGTAAAATAATAGAATAGAATTATAATAATTTTCAATTATTAAATACAGTTGCCAATGTATATTATCTATAAAAAAAAAGAAAAAAAGAAAAAAAAGAAAAAGAAAAAAAGAAAAAAAGAAAAGAGGTTTTAGGTTTTTAGGATTTATAAATAATGGAGCATTGTTGTGCTAAGTGTGTATAGATAGGAAAGGAAAAAAGAGTGGTATTATTTTACCCTGATTTTCTTTTCCATTCTTCTTCTTCTTCTTCTTCCTGCTTATAAAGCCGCCATTGCCCCCAATCTCTTTTTTTCTTATCTGTCCATCTATCTCTGCGTTTTAGAGACAGATACATTCTAACAACAGAGTGGATAAGGTTCTTCCTTCGCCATTCGAACAACATCTCACTCTCCTTTTGCTTAATTAATTCATTTGATCGAAGAAATGAAGTACGTTTTGGTTACGGGAGGAGTCGTCAGCGGACTCGGTAAAGGCGTCACCGCCAGCAGCATCGGTCTTATCCTCAAGGCCTGTGGACTTCGCATTACTTCCATCAAGATTGGTCCGTTCTTCTCTGCTCTTTTCTTTTTTACTTTTTCTCTCTCACTCACATCCTTGTTTCTGAAATGCCTTCACAAAATCTGAAGATGCTTACACTCTTTTGTTTTTAGCCGTCTCAGGGGAGAAAATACAAGAAACAAAATAATTGTTGAATGATGTGTTCCTTGCTCTCGTCATGGAACACACCAAATTTTATTTCCTTTTTCTTCTTTCCTGCGCCACCCTGAATATCCCTCCACTCCCCCATTTTCTTACATGTTTCTTTATTTCGCTACTTTTTGTAAAGTTCCCCCTTTCTCTGTTTTTCCCACTGTTTTACTGTTCATTCCTGCTTTCTTTTTCTCATCTCTCTTGATTTGTCCATTACCGGCCTCCTAAAAGATATGGAGCGAATGTATTTGACAATAACATACATGCTCCCTTAGCACCCTATCCCAAAGCTCATCTCGATTTGACTTCCCTACAAGAAACTAATGTCTTTTTGTTTCTCTTTCTCCTTACAGATCCTTATTTGAATACTGATGCTGGAACTATGTCTCCTTTCGAACATGGAGAAGTATTTGTTTTAGATGATGGTGGCGAGGTTAGAAAGCATCTTCCTTGACGTTCAAATGCTATTTAATTTTATTTAAAAATTAGGTCGATTTTATTGTTGGCTGCATTTGGGCGGAAATTCTGAGATTTCTGGACCTTGCGGGTATATTTCAGCCATGGGGTCTTTAACACCAAAGCTTGTGTTCCGGTTTTCATGGGATATTTCAATGTTATCCTCTGTTTTCGTTGAAAAAGTCTTGAATAAGTTATTACTACCAGTTTGTAAAGCTTTAAGGTATTATATGTTCTCTGGGCCATATACTTATGTATCTGGAACTGTTGTTTGAAATCCTTCTTTTATTACTGGACGAGATTTGGATTTTTGCCGTTGAAAAGTGATATGAATTTATTTTTGAAGGTGGACCTGGACCTCGGAAACTATGAGCGGTTTCTGGATATAAAATTGACGCGAGATAATAATATAACTACTGGGAAAATTTACCAGGCAAGTATACAATTGATTGTGTTTCAATTCTTTTTAACTGTTTTACCAACTTTGCCTAACCTAAACTGCTTTGTTTCTGGTTTCAGTCTGTTATTGACAAGGAGAGAAGGGGAGATTATCTGGGACAGACAGTTCAGGTTGTTCCTCACATAACTGATGCTATTCAAGATTGGATTGAACGTGTTGCTGCTATACCAGTGGATGGGAAAGAAGGCCCAGCTGATGTTTGTGTCATAGAATTGGGTGGTACTATTGGTAAGCAAGATTCAATTTTGAGAATAGTATTTCACATAATTTGGTTATTATTTACAGAAAGTTGTATTCTTGTTTTCAGGTGATATTGAATCAATGCCCTTCATCGAAGCTCTTGGACAATTTTCATATCGCGTTGGTAAGACTATGTTCTTTGTCGTGCTAGTTCTAGGATAGCTTTCTTGTATCACAAGTTGACCAGTTGACATTCTCAGGTGCTGGAAATTTTTGCTTGATACATGTCAGCTTGGTGCCTGTTTTAAGTGTCGTTGGTGAGCAGGTGAAGTTTGGTGGGAGATATCATGTACTGCTTATGGCTTAGCAATATCTTTTGTATAACATGAATTTGCATTTGTTTTTAAATTGGACAGAAAACAAAGCCAACTCAGCACAGTGTTAGGGGATTGAGAAGCTTGGGTCTCACTCCTAATATTTTAGCATGCCGAAGCACAATGGAACTTGATGGAAATGTCCAGGAAAAGCTTTCTCGTTTTTGCCATGTTCCGGTATTATGATATTTAGAATATGATGTCAAATTCAATACATGCTGACCAAACTGTCTACTTGATATTGAGTTGATGAGTTTTTTTTTTTACCTTCATCTCAGATAGATAACATTATCACACTCTACGATGTTTCCAACATCTGGCGTATTCCTCTGCTTTTGAGAGTGAGTATTAATTCACTTCACTTTCACTTGAGTATTTATTTGCCTTCGAATTTGAATGGCAATTAGAAAACCTTTTTTTTTTAATCTTTCCATCCAGGAGCAAAAGGCTCATGAGGCAATTTTGAAGGTCCTGAATCTCAACAGGTTTGTCAAGCTACCTTAATATCAGAATTCCTTCTGATTCCACATTCGACATAATTTCTTGTATGCATTTGGTATTAATACTCAATTATACAGTAATGTTAGGGAGCCTGCACTTGGTGAGTGGACAGCCAGGGCTGATCTCTGTGATCTGTTGAATGAGCCTGTAAGTCATTGTTAATCAAATTTGAAATTAAAGTGTTGCATTCAGATTTTTTGATTGTTTTTCCTTTTTTTTCCTTCACAGGTTAGAATTGCTATGGTTGGAAAGTACACTGGACTATCTGATTCTTATCTATCTGTGCTGAAGGTGAAAACCTATTTGATCTATTTTTGTTGTTTTGGCCCAAGGAAGTTTTGAAATTGCAAAATGAGCATTTTCTTTAGATTGCTGAGTAGTTCTTTAGGCATTATCTCAATAACATGGAAATATAAAATATAAATATTTCAAAAGGCTTTCCTTGGTTTCATTTTTCTGAGATTTTTTTTAATTAAACGGGCAACTTAGTTGAATTCATGCAATAACCGGAGAAATTAAATGCTCCCCAGATTTCTATCATTGTTATGTCTACAAGTATGAGTTGAAAATATTATTTACCTAATTTAATGTTTGCTAATAAATACACAGGCTCTTTTGCATGCTTCTGTTGCATGTCATAGAAAACTGTGCATTGATTGGGTAGCAGCTAGTGATCTTGAAGATGCAACTGCAGTAGAGGTAAATATTTATTGCTATAAATATTATTTTGTTCCTTGTATGCAGTAAGTATCTCACAGCTTGGCTTGGTCATGTCTACTTGCAGAATCCAGATGCTTATAAAAATGCGTGGAAATTGTTGAAGGTCTGCGTAGTTTACTCGTTTTGATTTCTGCTTATAGATCATCACATTTGCTTATTCTGAAAAAATTGTTGCTTTTATATATAGGGGGCAGATGGTGTACTTGTTCCTGGAGGCTTTGGTGATAGAGGAGTTCAGGGTAAAATTCTTGCTGCAAAATATGCTCGTGAAAACAGAATTCCATATCTTGGAATATGTCTAGGAATGCAAACTGCTGTAATTGAATTTTCCAGATCGGTTCTTGGACTACGCAATGCAAACAGCACAGAATTTGAACCAAACACTCCAAACCCTTGTGTTATTTTCATGCCAGAGGTTGTATCTAATCAATTTAATCAATCTATCTATTTGGTTTCATTCCGTTAATTATCTAATTCTAGTGTTTGGTTTTATTTTAGCAGGGTTCTAAAACACATATGGGAGGCACCATGCGTCTTGGATCGAGAAGGACATACTTTCAGGGGGCATCAAGCAAATCATTTAAGCTGTGAGTCTTCATATCTTTGTTGTCTCTCCAGTCCTTATTACTCTCTTATAGGAAAGAAGAAACAAAAAGTTTAATATTCTTTTTCTTGTCAGATACGGTAATCGGAGTTTTATTGATGAGAGACATCGGCACAGATATGAGGTGTGTGAGACTATTTTGTGTATCGAAAGGGCTTCTTATACAATCTTAATAGTTGAACATTACTGGATTGTAAGAATTTATGTTTGAAACTATTATTTTAATCTTGGCTAGATAAATCCTGATATTGTTCCACGACTTGAAGATGCTGGCCTTTTGTTTACCGGCAAAGATGAAAGTGGTCGTCGCATGGAGGTATTTTTTTTTCTAAATTCAAATATTTTTAGTGCTGCTGTTTGAAATTAAGGGGTCTGATTTAAATTTATAATATCTTCCTATTCCAGATTATTGAGCTGCCTAATCATCCTTACTTTGTGGGAGTCCAATTTCACCCTGAATTTAAATCAAGACCTGGAAAGCCATCGGCTCTTTTCTTAGGTATTTCTTTGCCATGCATACATACCTACCTACTAATATTTAGACTAGAAAATCAGTTTATTGAGTCGGTTATCCCCGGTTTATGCAAACAGGGCTTGTAGCAGCAGCTAGTGGGCAGCTGGATGCAATTTTAAAGAAAGGGGCCACAAAAACATGCAGGATGAGCAATGGCTCCTCAACAATAAAAACACATCTATATGAGAACGGAACTAAGTTATCAAATGGATCTTTAGACGGGATTTACTACAACGGGAACGGCTTACATGTTTGAATGATTAGCTGCCAGCCAGCCAGCTAGGGAGTGTGATTTTTGAGTGGAAATCCTCGTTTTGTTGCAATTTCTTCTATGTGTAGAGCGATATTTAGTCTTGTGTAGGTTGGTTGTTGGATAGTTTTTCTGTGTCCATGGATATGGAGTGGAGTGGGTTCAGCTGAATATTCCGGTCTTTTAAACGGAAAGAAGTCGTTAGAGAAGAGAGAGAGTAGAGCAGATTGTTTACTAATTATTATCTTGCATTATAGAGATATTGCCCAGTTTAAGAGATTGTATGAGACTTGAATTTTCTCATGCTAGTTGGCTTCAGGCTTGCTGCCAATTGCATGCTTTTGCTGTGTAACGTGTATTATTCTAATGATTTTTGTGGTATTTTCATGCACAATCAGCTTCCAACTCAAACAACCCAACCCTATGATTTTATATTTGTGGATGGAGATTTTGAAAGTGTAAAAAGTTCCATGGAAGAATATGTTTTAAAGATGGGAATATAAAGTATTTTAAAGGAATTGGTCCATAAAAATTAGATGTCGTGAAGTCTTTGTTTTTGCAAAAGTTGATTGTCTACATTCAGACTAGAAAATCACAAGAACCGAAAGATACCAAATAGTATTAAAGGCGTGATTGAACAGAGTCACACTGCCAGACAGAATCCAGTTTTTAAATGTTTTAGGAATCAATATTTGCTAGATTTTGCGGGCAGGCATTATCTAATGTGCAGCAGCAGCAACTTGACTTTAATGTATCACATGGGTGCTTCTGGTTTTTCTTTTCTATAAGTTATCACATGGGAGTACTTCACATAGAGACAAGCCCAGTATTATTTATATATGAATCTGTATTAAAATTTATGATACTGTACATATAATCATCAAGTTTTTGGAGGTTGTGAAGAATTTAATGATCCGACAAACTAAAGTTTGCTTCACGACACCATCCAATTTCATACTTTCCTGCGAAATCTGTGGCGGGATTAGCTCTTTCAATGCGGTTTGTCTCTAATACATGTTCGCTCAACTTAGGGATGAATACAGCAAGACCCCCTATACTATTGGAAATTACAGATAGTTCCTCTTACCCTAATGAAAACCTAAAAAAACTTAACGAAAAGTTATAAAATGACTAAATTACTCATAATATATTTATTATAGTATTTGCTATACATGAAATGAGCGAAGTGATTAAGTTGTTGTTCAGTTAATAAAACATTAGCATCTACTTGGAAATAATAAAATGACTAACGGCAGGACTTAAGTGTTAGACAGAGCCATAGTCGAGGGGGTGTCTCTGTAATTTCCAATAGTAGAGAGAGTCTTGTTATATTTTTCCCTAAGTTGAGAGAGTGTAAATGTAATTATCCTAATTTAAAAAACCCGTGCAACGTTTGCTTTGAATTGAAATATTTTTTCACGATACTGGTTGGTTCCGTATTAACTAGAGTACATTATCTTAGTGAGAGTTTGTTCATATTAAATCTATTTGCTTTAAATGTGGAACTTTATTTGTCTATTGAGTTCTCCCTTGTTACAAACTAGTTGCTATTGCAGTGCTCGGCCCAAGCTGGGTTAAGCTAGTGCAGAGTCAGGCTGCGTGAAGGCCAAGGCTGTTGAGTGATGACCATGGTGGGATGTCATAATCATAATCATTCTTACTAAGAGTAAGGGAACTTAGTGAAACGCATTAACATATATGAGGAATTCTTCTACCATATAAGCTAGTTTTTGAAGTATGGCTTATGATCATTGACTTTTTCTAGGGAATTGATGTTGAATTGGATTCATTATGCATTAGTAAGTGTTAGTTAGCCAACACAGGACAGAGATGATTGGGGACTAACCTAATTGTAGTACAAATGCAGAAATATTAGCACTCGAAATCAGTTGGATCTTATACTTGTAATGAACTCAGATATAGATATATCAACATATAGGCTGCTACAGTAGGTCTTCAAATCAACGATGCCTAGATCTAAAATAAACAAAAACAAAAGTAATACTTGAAAAAGAAACAAGAAGCAACAAAAAGAATAAGTTTAAACTCAGAGCCACTCCTTAGGGTTGATACATGCATCCAAAAGTTTCCATTCCTCACTTCCTTCTTCTGGTTGCTGCAAACAAAAACAATTGGGAATTCGTCCGGTATAGTTTTTCACACAATTACATACAAAATACACACACTAAAATAGTAAACTTAAAAAAGACATATAGTAGGTCGAGACTCGAGAGCTTACGTGGTCATATTCCCAGCGTGCAGTTAATGGAAGTGAGACAAGTATACTTTCAATCCTACCACCAGTCTTGAGACCAAAAGTAGTTCCCCGATCATAAACCTTCATTTATAACATGAAAAATAAATTAGTAAAGTTTCTTGCTTATTTTTTTCTGGAAATAATGGTTTCAGTTAATTACCAAGTTGAATTCTACATAGCGGCCTCGGCGCAGCTGCTGCCATGCCTTGTGTTTTTCTGTAAATGGGGTGTCTTTCCTCCTCTCTATGATGGGAATGTACGCTGGAATTACAGAGCTTGCACACTCTGCAGTTGTTCAACATTAAGTAAATCCAATAGATATATCATTGATATGGTAAATAGAGATTAGTACATTCATTGCACTTCCGGAAAATTACCAGTAGCAAAAGACAGAAGCATTTCTTGATCATAGGTGTTCAAATCATCAAAAAAAATACCCCCAAGACCACGTCTCTCTCCACGGTGCTGCATAAAACAGTACATCAATGAAAATAGTGGATTCAGTTAATGAAAATGTGTAAGTTCAGTGAATCCAAAGAGAAAAAAGATGTCCAAATAAACAGAACTTACACCCAAAAAATCAGATATTTCTTATACCACTCACCACAAGTGAATCAAGATTCAGTAACTTCTAGATTAATTTACTTTTCGGATGATTGATCATTGATTAACAAGTGACAGGTCGTGTTTTTTGGATATGTAAAATACCTCTTTTGCAGTTCCATAAGGTAAAAGTCTAGGAATTTTACTTTTAGTTAAAAATATTCTACATTATCAGACAAAACAAGTTCCATGCAATAAAAGTGATCTATCTGAAACACTCAAGAAAAAAATTGTACAGAGATCATTAACCACTAATCATATACATTAAGTGTGAATTTTTAAATGTTAAAGTGTTGATAGAAAAGTTGGAATTATGACTTCCTGGAGCTAGAACTTGGTAGTATGAGTTTCTTTAAAGATAAATCTGTATATACTCCTGTAGCTTAGGGGGTGTTTGCAAACTCAACTGCTTTTGTAAAAGTAAAAGTAGAAGTTGAAAAAAAGTGCAATAATAAAAGCAGGTAATGGTTGGAAAAAAATCTAAAAGCAAGGAGAAAAAGTAGTTGAGTGTTTGGAAAAAAAAAACTGAGAATCACTTATAATTGTAATAAAACTACTAATTAAAGTTTTATTTTAATTATGAAAATACCTAAAATCTAGAATCAGAATCCAAAAGCATGTCTTTACATGCTTCTGGATTCTAGTTTATTTCTGCTTAAATTTAGCAGAAGTTGGGAGCGTTTGGAATCAAAAGTACTGGATAGAAGTGATTTTTTCTAGAGTTTGCAAACACCCTCTTAAGGGAAAACAAAAAAGCCATGATAGTAGAATATCACTTATGCCGTTCCAAAGAAAACATGCAAATAACATTACTTCAAAAAACTGACTAATTTTTGCCAAGGCTGTTCCCTCTGCAACAGTGCAGCGCCAGTCAATTGTTTGGTTTTTTCTAGGCATCAGTCACTGATGAAAAATGGATGCACTCGATAACACACTATTCAAGTATAGATAAAAAAGCACATTTTATAAGCTGCACGTACCTTGATATAGAAATAATCATCACACCATTTCTTGAATCGAGGATAGAAGTCACTGTTAAACTTGTCACAAGCACCCTTTTGGACCTACAATATGCAAATAACAATAGACACTGAATATGGTGGACTAGTTTTCCTATAAGCAAGTCTTTTTCTAGGCCCTTTCTCGAAAACGGGTACAAACTAAAGCTAATATGCAAGAACAGAAAGAAAAAAAAAAAAGACGAAGAGGAAGCGCATCAGCTTTCAGAAATTCAAAAAAATGATATCTGCTTTGAAGTCTTTTATTCTCATGGGCATGATGATAAATTTAAGCAATATAATAGTTTCTAACTATATGACAAAATGCTGATGGTGCAATTTAAAAGTTATACTGCTTTACCATGATATAAATGCTCATACTCATGCTGTGAAAGATATTTTTGCAGGGGTTTATACCGAATGAAAGTGCTTGACGTCCTCCTCAAAAATGTAAGCAGGAGTCAAATCTGTACCCCCACCAAACCACCATTGCCTTGGTGCTCCTGGAGCATCTGCACATGTTTGAAATGAGCAAAAGTTAATCACGATATTTCTATAGATTTATGATGTACTCAGAGAAAATAAATGAGGAATATATGTGGCTGCAAGTTTTAACAATAATTGTTAAATGCAAGCTAAAGTCCCAGCCTAACCAGCCACCTCAAGTACCAAATTCAAATGGTTGATCCTCATTCTCTCATACCCAATCATAGGTTTAAGTGTGGATGGGAAAGAACCTTTGATCGGCTTTAAGTCAAACTCAGACATTTATACAACTGGTATTTACAATATCCCAACAGGAAAGATTCAAGCAATCTAGTAATCTTCAATTAAATTTATATTCTGTTTCAAAAGGTTCTGCTTTTCATACCAACCATGCGAACGAGGACTTTTATTTCTTCTATTCCTGACCAATCAATCTACACAAATGGGACTGGAATTTCCTCCGGACAGTTAATATATATTATTGTAGAGAAAAATCCAGATATTAGTAAACATTCGCCTAACAATTCACAATAGCTATCTTTTTAGCAACAGTAACATCTTCAATGTCTACAACATTGGGGTTCTGAGAGATTAAACAGCACTTCTACCCTTTTATGTTCTTGTGATTTAACTCCCATTTTGCAACTATATTCTAGTTATGGAGGGAGCACCAAAAACTGTAACTGCCAGACTTTTGAATGCACGAACCTTCCAGACACTTGTTCACTGAATTGCTAATATACACTAGAAGCCTTGCATATGGAAAACCTAGTTTTAATTAAAATATGCCTGGAGATGATAGGAGTTTCACACAGTAAAGAGTACAATGTACCTTTTGGAGCATCCGTCTCAAAATACCGGTAATTAAAATGCAAAGTTGGAGCAAAAGGGTTCTTTGGATGAAGAACCTGGAGAGCAAGAAAAGATACAACCTGATTAACCACCTTTTCCAAATAAAATGTAAGGGCAGATACACATAGCGGCAGTACAGGAAAGAAAGTTCTTTCTCTAAATACAGAGAGCAGGAAACTTGAAGCAAACAAAATGTATAATTATCGCTCCAATCTACTAAATAAATCGACAAGCATCAAATTTATACAATTAATATCATTTGCATTTTCAGAATTGGGTCATGCAGGGTCACTTAGTAGCTGGGTTTCACTTTGCATACCGCACCAGATAATAAATAATTATAGAGAGCTCACTCATGCATTTCCAAGAAAAATGTCGCGAACAAATTCTTTTGTACCATCATCTACTTCAGATTATTCAAAAGGGTCAAGTGGGATTTAAGAATATGCTACGATTTCAGAAAGTTATCCATTTTTCAGATAAACCAATCTTCCAAATAGAAACATTTTTTCCAAAGAACTTCAAGAATTTACCCTAATAACTGACAAACTTTAAGTTGAATTTTGAGAATTGTAGAAAGGTAAAATGCATCGAACTTACGGAGCTGATGCCAGCTGCAAAAAAGGGGATAGGGCCGGGCTTGACATTGCCATTATCCATTGGATTCGCTGCTCTATAAGCGTCTGGAGGCATAACTCCATAAACAACAGAAACATTCACACCGGCCTTTTCCCAAACACCGCCATCCTGCAAGACCCTGCTGATTCCCCCGCCACCCCCGGGCCTAGACCACACATCTTCCTTGAACTTGCCACCTCCATCCGCAGCTTCAATGGCAGCGCAGACGCTATCCTGTGCCTCCCTTATCATTTTCTCGAACCTTGCTCTAACAGAATTGGACGAATTGGAATCATTCTCATCAGACCCGCGGAGGAACGTGTTGGGTTTTTCCGCCTCAGGAACTTCCTTTTCTATCATTCGGGATTGGGAAGAAGACGACGATGCTTGGATTCGAAGATTCGAACTTTTAGCCGTCTTAGTGCTCGGTGATCTTGAGACAGCAAAGGGAAAATTCAAACTGGTACTGGGAGGAGCGCGGACTGTGACGGAAGAGGAGAAAGGGAACGCCGCGGTCGGAGAAGAAGATGACGATGTCACCGTAAGTCTCGGCATCAGCATTGTCGATTAGGTGTTTGCCGATTGTCGCAGCTGGGGAAGAAGATGGGTGAAGTGATTTAGCAATTACTGATGATAAGGTTTGCGGATCGACGGAGACATCCAACGGTCAGCGTCGCGATGTTATATTTCCTCCAAGCACACACAAACACACGATATTTGACCTGCTGCCCCATGGTTAAATACACGGTATTTGACTTGCTGGCACCTTGGTTTCATTTAATTGTATTTGTTCAATTCCTCTGCCGGTAATCTTATTCCTTAGGTGGTATTTTGGGGAAAATTGTATTTTTGGTCCAAGTATATTGTACGATGTACAACTACATGTGTCGTGATTCGTAGGGGTTACTTTGTAATATGTTTATTTTAATGGTGCAAAATGATTTTTTCTTGGTGATATGACATTAATTCAACTTTCACAAATGGTATCTCATTTGGTCCATTAAAAGCCCAATAAGGTCCCCAGCGGCCCACTAAAAGATGAATCTGGCAAGGCCTTTACCAACGCCGAGTGAAGCCAACAAGGTTGCTAAACAAGTTGGGACTCGGAGTTAGAATCCTTACGACCCTAGATTTTTGACTTCTCGTGTACTAGTTCTCAAGAAATACAAATATATGAACTAGAATTAGTATAATATTTGCTCAAGTACAAATTGTCTCCTTTTCTAAAAGTGGAATGGAGCTGTTTATAGGTTTCCCAATGGATTAAGTCACACATGTCTCGATCTAAGCCATACACCTACCTAAACTCGGACGGTTGGGATGATTCCAACGTGATGGGCTTCAACCTGGGCTTCCTTTGTCATCCACTGTCTAACCTCCCGTTTAGAAGCAACGCCGGTATCCGGAGACGCATTTCTGGATTGATATTCGTTAACAAAAAGACACTGCATGCCTCCACTTCCGGTTCGATTTTCACTCCCATATCCACAGCAGATCAAACGGAATAAGGTGATGAGCCAGACCCACCCGCAAGACCTTGAATATCTAGCACAAATTAAAAGAGTTAGTTCCTCACTCACCATTTCTACTTTTGTAATGCTTTTGCGTTCTTCACATTTCCTACTATTATTGAGCTTCTCTATTAGAGATATGATGTTCAATGAGGTTCATTATATAATTCTTGTTGAAAAAAAACAAGGGATGCTATTGCAGCAGACCATATCCGTTGGATTTTGAAACTTACGTAGGCGTTTGCAGGTCAAATTAACAGTAATGATTGAAGACCCCAGAGATTTTTAGCGGAGGCGTCTTCTCGGAATTGATGATGAAAATGCTCCTACTAGAGAAGAACTTGCTGATGTTTTAGTACAGGTATATTTCTTTTGCTCTCTACTCTGTTCTGCTATTTTGTATTCGTTTTAGTAGTTCATTTCAATTTCTGTACCTGTTCTCTATGTTGCATGGCGATTCTTTCTTTATCTGAAAAAGAACATGCTTGGCATTTCGACTTAATCTGCTTTCTGTATAACCAGTGGTCTGTCACAGTCACACTCCATATGTATGAACTATGGAGTCACAATGATAGAACCAATTTCAATCTCTTAGGCTTTGTTTTATTGCTTTCTGGAAGATTGAAAATTCTGGCATATGGTTTTGTGTGGAAATTGAACATCACCGAAATGATAGAAATTGTAACGTTTTGTAGGTTTGATGTTCTTCAATGATAAAATAATGAAAACATCAGTTGTTGCTCTCTATGATTAGTGCATTGAATTAATACATTTCATGATTTCCAACATCAGGATAGAACTTTATTTGACTCCATTCTCTACAGCAAAAATCATTTACATTGCGAACTCCACTCAGTAGTTGTTCATAGTTTGAATTTGTGCTTTTTCATAGATATGAGTTTTTCTATAGGTAAATGAAGGGAAAATCCCAGAAGATCGTGTTGCTTTGCAGATGCTAGCTGAGGAAATGCTTCAATGGCCTAATTTGGAGGTAATTTTGCAGTTTTAACCACTTCTAAGTTTGGAAAGACTAATGTTTATAAGTTAATGAAAGGGTTCTTAATTAGTACTAACATATTTCAGCAAATGAATATGCTTTCATCATTTTTATAATGATGATAGTTCTATAGGAATTGGTACATCATGTAGCTTATTATGGTGTCTACTTAAATTTTATTTTAGATGGAGATTGAAACACTGAGATGTGTTGAGAAACATCTTTGTATATTTCACAGTAAAGTGAATGGGATATGCCGGCATCTGTATGGTACATGAATAGCTGAGCTAGCTGCTCGACCACCTTAGTTAAGGATTTTATGATTTGGTATTATGAGCATTTGAATTTACCACTTTAATATTTCGGCAAGAATACCAAGTCAGCAAAATGAGAACTCTTAAACAAATCTTTGCAAAAATTGTGTTTCCAAAGTAAGTGATGAAAACACATAGACTATCCCTATCCCGCTTAGACCTCGGTCATGAAGCTGGAAGTGATTTCAGGTTCTGCCCTGCTTGGGGTTGTTTGCAAAAACTTTTGCTTTCGAAGAAGCTAAAGTTTTAAAAAGTTGGGAGTACTAGAAATTTGGAGTGCAAAAAATAGTGAAAACGACCTAGAAGCTATAAGCTGAAGCTAAAAGTTGGTGTTTGGGTGTTTTTAGCTTCTAGCTTATATCTGCTTAATTTGAGCATATATTGATTTTCCAAACACTCGAAAAATGCTTAAAAAAAAGCTAAAAAGCATAAACGTTCATTTCCTTAATTAGTGTTTGGGAATATATATGATATAAATGATTTGAGTGGATAAAGCAATTGATTTAAAAAAAGTGTATTTTTGTTCTTTGATTCTGTGGCTTTTGGTAGGTTGAAATCGAAAAGAAGTCGAAACCCGGGAAATCTTTACATGTGAGATTCACAGACATGGGTGTAGATCCGAAAGAGGCTGCGAAGAGACTGAATGTTGATTGGGATTCAACCACTGAGATTGAGGATGCCGACACTGATGAAACTGACGTGTCCCTTGCTGTGGTTTGTTTTCCCTTCAATGTAATAAACACAACTTGTTAAATTATGACGTTCTGATTGCATTGCAGGGATATATATGCAGCTCTTTACTTGGTTACAGCACTTCCAGTCATTATCGGTATAAAATCTGTTGTGCTCATTCTGTTTTATAACTCTCTTCAATAAATTGTTGTTAGTTGAGCTTTTACATTAACGGTAATGTATAACGACGACAGATTAATTAAATTATACATATTGGAACAGTTCCGATCCACTTGCATGTGTTCCGAATTAATTATTTATTGATTAACTCTGATCATTTCCAAATATAATTTTCCTTATGTATGATTTCTAATTACCCTGATGCGTTTACTTTCCTTATAATAGTAGAAACAGAGTTTAAGGATGTCCGCTCATGTTTTTTAATGAGTACTTGCACGCACGCCCGTCGGATGTTCTTCCACCTTTGACCGTCGGACATGGCAATCACTACTAAATCCCCTTGTTACAGACATGGCTGCCACGTTCTAACAACTCCTCTTCAATATAAAGTCGGGTAATGATATTACCCTCAATATAGGTCATCTCAACACCATAACTGTAAACATGCTTGGCAGTTATAACAAGCCAAATATCCTCTTGGAGAAGAAGGAAAGCATGGGGAGCGAGAAGCAGATTTCTATAGATCCAATCTCTCTCAGAGATTCAACACCGAATATGCATAATTTGCTGCCAAAGCTGCTTTCAAAGAGTAGCACTAAATTCATGAGCTTCAGCCTCCCCAGCTCCACCAATTCCTCACCCCGCTTCGACTCCAATTTTTCCAAACACAAAATGAAATCTAAAATCCAAATCAGCCCATTGACCCGCCAACAATCTGTAGCTCTAAGCAATCTCGAACGTCTCCGAGAAAACCACCTGATGCGTAGAAGCAAGTCATGTGGGGAAGGGAGAGCATCCCAACCGTCCGACGACTTTGATCTATTCTCCTCCGTCAATGATAAGATCAACATCAGAAGGATAGAAAGACAACTCACTAGAGTTGACAAAGAAGAAGCAGAGAAAATAATAATATACAAAGAATTGGATTCCAATCCATACGAAGAAGATAAATTCGATAAATTCAAATGCGGTGCTTGTTTGTTCCTTCCGGGCTTTGGCAAAGGAAAAGTCAAAGCGATCAGAGCAAGGAAGGAAGTGGAAGTGGAAGTGCAACATGTGAACGATGATATCGTTTCCCAGAGAATGTCTTTGGAGAAATTTGAATGTGGATCGTGGAGATCGTCATCTGCTATTATACACTGTGATGATGACGGGGAGACTACTGCCAGTCTGTTTTTTGATCTGCCAGTCGAGCTGATACGGTGCAGCAGCGCCAATGATGCAGAGTTGCCGGAGACAGCGGGTTTTATGTTTGATAATGTTAAGGAGTACTCTAATTATAATCGGAAAGGGGGCCTTAAAAGTCCTAAATCTGGGACTAATTCGTCCCGCCATGTCCGATTTTCTACCTCGTCGCCTAGTTCTGCCTGCGCTACACCACGGCTACTTAATGGCAGGGATGACTTCAATACCTTCTTAGAAGCACAGAGCGCCTGACTGAAGTATCTGTTAATGTTAGTAAAAGCATGCAATTTACCGCACCAAATTCACAAACATTTTGTTCCTTGATGTTGTCCTTTTTTTTTTGAATTATGAAGTTAACTAACAGCAAATCTTTTTGTCTGACTTTGTATTCATTTCCACAATTGGGAGGAAATTTAGTGAATACGAAAAGTTAAGTATAATAAGAGTGTGTTAATTAATTACTTTTTTCTGAAATGAAAGACATGATCACACACATATAACTTGTACCACTAAATCGTGTGGGGATGTAATGAATTTATAGTTTCAAATATCAATTATCGAATTTTGTAATCTCAATTGGCCACCATAGCATCAGTACTATTAATGGAGAATACAAAATTTGAGATTTAATATTGTTGTACTTAAATTATTGGCACTGAATATTACGGAAAATTTCTTGGATTAAATTACGCCACAATAAAAAATTAACTTAAATATTTAATTTGGTCAAACAAATTAAAACCATGGTTAATATTTCATATTCTCTCTCCAAATTATGGTGTTAATTTACAATCCCACAAAATCTGCTATCTACTAAATTCCAATCACAAACTCTGCAACTTCCTCTCTGTTCTGCTATTCTTTTCTGGAAGAAATATAACTGCAACAAAACTCCATTGAACTGTCGAGCTTTTTTTTGAGTTTGAAAATTTGTGAAAAAATGTTTGAATTTGATTATTTGATAATTTACTTAAACTTCAAATGCATGCCTTTTTCCGGTATAATACGGCGCCTATGCCCATGGTGAGAATGACCTTATGAAATTCTTGGGATGCACGATTCCTATTTCATTTGATTATTACTAATCACAATAGTCAGTCTCAGATCAGTCCTTTATTGTTCAGATATACTAGCAATGGCATGATTAAGATATTCTTCAACTTATTCTCTTCTTCTGCGCGCATGGTTATCTCTTCTATTAACTTTTTTCTTTCCTTAATTCTGGTATAAAGGTCACAGATCTTTTTCGTCTAGATTGTTTGGCATGTTTTTTCTTTCTTTTTTAAATCTGAAGACTGAATTAATTCAATGGTTCAAGAAGAAGAAACAGATTTGATAAAATTTTAACAAGGACAAAGGCGCCTTCAAAATCAAAATTTAGGGACCTTGTCTTCTTTTACCATATGTCGGTCACTAGCTGCAATGTTTGATTGAATTTCACACCTAAGTCGGATTGGTCAGTCTTGATGATCATTAATGGGCCTGAGATTGTCTAGATTCATCAAAGAAAAGCAATAGAGAGAAAAGAGAGATTGTCTAGATTCATCAAAGAAAAGCAATAGAGAGAAAAGAGAGAAAAGAGAGAATGAGAGTGGCTGGGCTGGCAAGGCATGAACAGATTGCAGAAATTCTGTCATGGATATATATTTTGATTGGGAAGAGACAATTTTAATCGGACTTTTTCTATTCTAGGGCGGTAAAAACTCGGATAGATAATATGAATCATTAACCGTGGTTTGGCTTGACCAAATTAAGTATTTAATTTTGTTAAAAATTAATATTACATGTGGTGTAATTTAATTGGTGGATTCGGCTAATTTTCCCAAGTTTACTAGTAATAAAGTCTGTAAAACATTGAAATTTTGAAAGCTTTTCAAATGTTTAAAGTAATTTGGTGGTATTTCTCTCTTGATTGTTAATGACGAAAGAAATTAAAGCATGCAAAAATTAATATGATGGAACTTGATGGGGCAGTTTTGGAAAATAACAATACAATTATGAAGTTTCAAGTCGGCAAAATATTGTGTGATTTAGAACCCATGATAGTAGACAAACA
Source organism: Verbena officinalis (assembly GCA_958496215.1). Classification (NCBI taxonomy): domain Eukaryota; kingdom Viridiplantae; phylum Streptophyta; class Magnoliopsida; order Lamiales; family Verbenaceae; genus Verbena; species Verbena officinalis. Next base: position 10,466,936 of record OY292385.1, read on the forward strand.
AAATAGAAGCCGATGTTGTGGCCCTTTTATTATGTTATATGTATATGATCTTCACTGTTAGGCCTTGGGATGTTACTTATACGACTTGTATTTTTAAGTTTCTGGTCCTGATGATGATGGGCATTTCTAATTTAGTTTCTTTGGATATTAGACATGTTTACGGTCTCAAACTTGCTTGTTTATTCTTAATAATAAAAAGTGAAAGTCTCATTAAAAACTCCACTAATGCTCTTCTTTTTATACCCAAGAAAATCAAAGACAAATAGAAAATGACGGAAATCCAAACAAGAAAGGAACATACAAGTAGTCTCACATGCACATCATAATGAAACAGAAACCAACCCGGTTGGCAATTGGCATTTGGCAATGACATGTCAAACTATGATATGATATCTCATATAATCCAGCTAATTAACAATCATCGAACCCAGCGACCCTTTTACTCCGAATATTGTAAAATAAAAAGGGGAAAACTTAGAAGACCGTCTTAAATCTAGCTGCGATGCTCAATTATGTCCCCACTTTTTTGTCGACATGTGCTCGCTCGTCTGTTTCCTAATTCAATTCTCAACGACGTTACCTATCTAATCAAACACCTTTACATTATTACATAAACATCTTCATACCAATAATTATCAAAACACTGCAAGCTAGCAAACCCCTATCATTAAAATATATAATTCATACGAATTAATTAATCAAGGACTGTCGTAGCAAAGTAGATAAAAAAGAATTTCAAAAAAAAAAAAAAAAGAAAAAACGTAAAAAATACATACAAATGTAATCCTCTCATATTCCATATACCTAAAAAAGAACATAAAGTACCCGTGTAACAGTATCTATGTATAAAGCGAAAACTGAAAATTAATCTATTATACAGGAAACAACAAAATTAAAGTTACCAATAATATTATATTCATCATCATTGCCGAGTTCTTTGCAATCTAGAGCCGATCATTTTGAGTTCGAATCTCTTCACTGCTCCAGCAACATCACGCATTGTTGTATCTATAAAGTAAGGAGTTCCATCAACTGTAATTCCAGTCGAGTTGATAAATCGCCTGCATGGTTCACGTCGTTCAGCAATTGTGCCATGATAATGGAAGTACTTGATTTTGCCCTCTGTTTTGTGTGTTGTCTTGCCAGCAAAGTTCTGGGACATGTGCACTCCAGTTGCAAACACGTTGCGTGGTTGGATTGCATACTTTCGGTCCCTCCTTATGCCTCTTTTCACGTCTTTGTATACTAGCTTCTCGAATCCCCATTTCCTACAATGACCCGTGTTCATAATTATGATGTTTTGTGATGAGATAATGACTTGTGTGTGTACAAGGAATTAACATAAAACACCAACAAAGTAACTGATTAAGCTTTTATACTCGAATTGGAAAGGATGATATATTAAGGAGCATCAAGTGTAGTTTCAACTTCAATCTTTTCTCTAAAAATATAAACCATTGTACATTGAATAAGTCGTGCAATTTCAAATCCAGCATGTTGCATAAGATTGATTACAGACAACAATCTACTTGTTGTAAAGGTGGTCTCAGCAAAATTTGATGATTGCCTTAATAGCTAGCTAAGCTAATGAAAATTGCATTCAACATTTTGTGGTCTAAAATGGAAATGGAAATGCAATGCAACTGGGATTGTTAAATGCGTACTGAACAAAGTTTGCCACGAGAACATGTAATTCTGGAGACACCAAGATTTGTTCATCTGGTACGCATATAAATCACAGATTAATCCTACCAGCAAAGAGAACTGTGCAATATGAGTTCCATGAAATTATTCAGCTATGTAATGATCAGTTGCAACCCAAACAAGTGAACAACAGATGGCTAATTAATTAACAAAATGCAATCTGAGTTCTGGTGTGGACAAAATAACTAGAAAGAAACAAAAATAAGGCAGATACCTGTTTGTTAAAAGAAAAAGAATAATCAGAGTAGTGTATGAGTATATGTACCTGAAAAACACGTGAGCATCCTCTGTAAGGCAGAGCTTATTGGACATGGGCATTTGCTCAATGGTGAACTGAGTGAAATCGGAGAGGGAATCCAACACGGTTTTGACGGTGCTCTTCTTCGGCACAAATATGAATTCATCTACATCAAAGAAGAACATCCACTTGGCCGCAAATCTGTATCTATGCAAGCAATCATTCACTATTAGGAACTGATTGTGATAGTACCCATCGAATCTTTCCTGCTCCCGTATGTCCTGTAATGTCACAAACCCTTTCTCCATCCACGGCTTTAAAACCTCCATTAATCCTTCATGTACGCCGCCGGCGTCGTGTATCACAAAATGGGACTTCTCACCGAACATTCTCACGTGATACGCCAACCACTCTCGCACTCTCTGAGGACTCAAGTTCCCATACAGAGACGACCCACAGTATAGATAATCGTACTTGGGCCGAGATGTGAATTGCGTCGTGAAATTGGTGAAATCCTGTGGTGTTTCGTCCAAGGCCAGAATGGTGTCGGTGGTATTGAGGATGCTGTCAAATCCGCCGTTGGTGGTGGCATGGACGAGCAGTTGGCCACCCTTTCCGTCGGCGCCGGCGTGGGTTGGGAAAGTGCAGTTGATAACAACAACAGTATAAACGCGGCCGTAGCCCCAATCTGGAAGGATCTTTTGTCCGGCGGTGGAGATGTTGTTGAGAGGGTCGTGGTGAGGTACCCAGACGCACTCGTAGGTCGGCTTGCCGTAGAGGTGGAGAGGCTTGGAAGACAAACCCATCACCGCGAAGGTGTCGGCGCCACCTCTGTAGGCCGACATCAGTATAAAGTTGTAGGCAGCTGCGCCGTAGGGGTTGAAGGCCCGCTTGAGCACGCCATTGTTTAACAAATGATTTCTGCTAATAACTACTTGGAGTGAGCTGGCTGAGGAATTATGCGATGCAGCGAGAGTAGCATTAGATTGAGAGGGCGGGGTGGAGAGGCAGTGGCGGAGGTCGGAGGGAGAGAGAAAAAAGCGAGAAGGGAGAAATTGAAGGATTGTGGCGAGGGAGCAGAGAAAGAGGAGAGCTGTGAGGAGGAGCTTAAGCTCAGCAGCACAGTTCCACACAATTCCAACAAACATTCTCCTCTCCTTGACATCTTTCTCTTTAGTAGTGCTACTCATCACCATCTTCAACCTTGTTCCTGCAGATGAGTCCAGTCCAGTAGTACAAGTAAAGCCAACCTTAATTAATTTTGGAAGCTAGATCTGTGAGGCGCGCGCAATACGGCTTGGGGATAGAAGAAGATGAAGAAGCTGCAGCTTTTCTCATTCTCCCATCCTAGATGGTTTTTCTCTCTACAATGTGTGTGAAACGCGAATCTGGGAGAGAGAGAGAGAGATAGAGATTGATGGGCACAGCTGCACAGCACAACATAACAAAAAATTATGGGTGCTTTTACCCGTTGGGACTCTTTTCTCTATCTCTCTCTAAATTATGTTTGTGTGTTTCTTTTTATTCGGCTGTAGCTGCCTGTATTATAACATCAGACCTCCGAATGTTATTTCATAATTATAAACCTACCGGTTTCTTCCGGTGATTGATTTTATCTATTTATTATTATCATAAAAGTATTGATTTAAGTTTATCACTTTATTTATAATGACTAAAATACATCCTTACTAATAAAATGTATAAAATTGTAATTTTGTACTTATAAATAATAAAGTAGTTTAGTCTATGTACAATGATAATATATAGCAAAGAAACTTAATAGTACTAGAATTCATCTATAAAATAAAAAATACAATAATAACTTCTTCTTTTTTTTTATAAATCAAACAAAAAGGAAAAAACAGAGCAACAGAACTAATTTTCATGTATCTAAATTTGGATGCTGTTTTTTGAACTTATATAAGAGGTGAAGTTATCAGTAAAAACTCTACGGCGCGCTGACAAGTTCATTAAAAAAAATAACATGCTTAAATAAAGAAAATAGTGAAAATGGTGATATTATATTCTAAGAATGTAGATGCTTTTTTTTTTCTTTGGGTAAAAGCGTATTAGAAAAGAAGCGATTAGAATAATGTATAGATGTTGCTTTTACCTGGGAAAGGGCATGTCTGTCGGTCCGGTTTTATGTTTTCAATTTCTACCTAATAAATAATATTTAAGCATATGCTAATGCCAGCAATGCATACTCCTAATCCGCCCCATTGCTTACCGAGTTCCTTCCCATTTTCTCATCATACCCATTCCAACTTCCAACTCTTTTTTAAAGCACCACTTTTAATTTTCTACTGTTTAGGAGGAGAAATTAAGTTCCAAATATTAAAAACATTGTAAAGTGAGAAACAAAAACAAACTTTATTCTCTCGTAATTTATTTTTCAGGTTTAAAACGGGAAGATTGAGTAGAAAATACAATAAACAAGTTTCATGTATCTTATTCAAAAATATTCATATGATGTATATATTTTAATTTCACCCTTTCCCCAAAATTCTTGGCTCCGTTACTGCAAGCAACAATAGAGATTAATTAGGCTGAGGTTTGTCCCAACATATATATACTCTAATGCTAGAATCAATAAAGATTGAGTGGAGTTTGTAAGTGAGAAAATAGTGTAGGTACAAAATCGAATAAGAATTAGACAAGATTAAATATATATAATTACTTAGATACCTCCGTAGATCATAATTAAGCGCGGTATTAATAAGAAGAGTCTGATAGAAATCTTCCAAATTAGTTGGGTTGAAATATACAAGACTAGGATTGATAGCAACATCTTATATATAGCGAATAATTTTTTGTTGATGCCAAGTCCCATTAATAGTCTCGTACTTATTAAATGACAATTAGTATTTAGAATTTTACGTACAATATTAATATAAATTAACATGCAATTAAATTTAATTTTATCTATCTATTTTGTATTTGTGCAGTTGTGGTGAGTTGATAGTACGTAGTTTTCATCATAATTTGAAGTGGCAAATTAAAGTATGAGGTTCACATACATTATAACCTCGATAAATTAATACTCGATAAATTAATAACCTTGCTAAAATAATAATTTTCTTCGGTCCCGAGTCGGGATCAACGTGGTAAATTAATAATTCGCTAAATTTATAAGATAATACAAAAAAAAAATAATTCATATAGGTCCCATTTGATATATAAATTAATAATTCATCTGTATCAAAATATTTCATACATAATACATAAGTAAACTAAACAGGTTTCTGAAAATATGAATCTACTGTTGTTTGTTTCTTCTTGAAATCAATATCACCTTGAATCTCATCTCTAACCCTTCTTATTGCATTAAGAATATCAGGTGTAGTCTTCTCATATTGCAAAAGGAAGTGATGTAAGGTGATTGTTGCTTTCAGAGCATCTTTGCGCGAAACTTGTTCTAATTCCACACTATCATCTTCCACTTCATCTTCTTGATGTGTTTCTATAACACTCTCAATTATTTGTTCATCCGTAGGTAGCTCAAAACTCGTATCATTTTCTCCCGGATAATTCAAAACATCTTCAGCATTCATTGCATTTCGATACTTCAATCCATTGATTAGATTCTGCAATTGTTGTAAGCCATCATTATTCATCTGTTCTTGATTTTTCGAGGATTCATCATCTAACAACCTAAGTTTACAATGCTTAAAACAATTTGCAATTGTACTTGAGTTGACATCCATTTTCCAAGCTGAGATTGCAAGATTCATTGCATCTAAAACATTAATCTTTTCTGGATTTGAGATCCCAATTTCATAACCCTCCAAAAGATTTCGATAAAATCGCCTACGATAATGCATCTTAAAAGATCTTATGATCCCTGCATCACAAGACTGAATCTTTGATGTTGTGTTAGGTGGTAAAAAAAATAATTCAACACTTCTCAAACCTTCGACATTTTTTGGATGAGCAGGAGATCAACAATTAAAAGAATTTTCCTGCCATCCATTTTTGCATCAAGTTGTTGAACATATTCTTGGAATAGAATCCCAGTCATCCATGCTCTTTTATTGGCTCGATATTCACAATCCATGCTTCCCAAATTCACATTCTTGAAACAACGTGGTTTTAAATACTTCCCAATGATCCATAAAGGAATTTTCTCAGAACCATCCTCATTACAGCAAATAACAACTGTAAGTCTTTCTTTATCTTGTTTCTTACCTTCAAGTTGCTTCGTTGCAAGAGAATGATCTGGTTGTAGCCTAAAGAACAATCCAGTTTCATCCATATTGAAAACATCTTTCTTAGCAAACTGATCAAGTTTCTCTCTGATGGATTGTAAATTGCTCTCCATGGCCTCCATATTAACCGATCCACTTTCTCCAAAACGATGATATTGCTTGATACCGTGTCTTGATTTGAAACGCTCTAGCCAGCCTTAAGAAAAATGAAAATCAGGTGTATCGGTGGGATACATCTTTTTTAGAAGCTCTTTTCCCTTCGTTACAATTAGTTCCCCATTCATATTAACACGCTCTTGGTAATGAATAAACCACTCGAAGAGAGCCTTCTCTAATTCTGGAAATTTGGCAGCTTTATGTCTTTTAGCCTCATCTTTTGGAATGTCAGCTGCTGATAGATACTCTGCTGACCTCTTGATCATGTTTGATATTGTGGCTTGACTCACTTGCAAATTAAACTTCTCTAACACCCATTGTTGCAATTTCTTTTGAGTGCATGCTGGATTTTGTTGTTTATACTTACACAGTTCTCTACGCATACCATCAGTCATGGTTGATTTTTTAACACCTTTGAGATGAGAAGCCATTTTTTTTGTTTTTTGATTTGAAGACTTGCATAATACATCTATTTATATAGTAACTTAGTTAATGTATGTACGTGTAACTATATTAATAATTGAGTGGATTTATACATTTTAATGAATGTAGGTACATGTAACTACATTAATAACTAAGTAGATTTATATATTTTATTAAGATATACATAGAATATTGAAAATGTATCAGCAAAAATACATGAATTTGGTTAAGTATGCATAATTAATAGTCAATGTAGAAATTAGTTTTCACGTACTCCTAGGTACATTCATAATATGGACCCAAAAAGTATATAATTTATAAATTAATAATTATTAATTTATACGATTAATTAATACCTCGCTAAATTAATAAAATTTAACGGTCCTAACAGTATTAATTTATCGAGGTTATACTGTATATATACAGTTAATGGGGCAATTAATGTGAAATTATGTAATAAATAAGTAGCTGATTATATATATAACGATGATGGTCTGGGTGTGGATACATATATGTCAGTGAGAAAAAGCGACACGTGGAAGATCGAATAGGCCGTGGATTGAAGAGCTTTGTCGAAAGGTCGACGCATGTTGGCCACCGTCGGCAAATCATCCAACGGCTCAGCTCATGCCTGATACATATATCCCTTTGACGGTGATGGAAACGTCCCTGTTTTACTCTATCAATAAAATCTATCAATAAAATCTAGGGTTGGGTAATTAATTATCAAAGAAAAAAATATTATATATCGTCCGACCTAGCTAGCTACGCCTTATTCCTAATTAATTGATTATCTCATTCAAATTAAAATCGCCTATGATCACTAATTATAATGTATTTTCCTTTTTAACTACTTTTTTAATTGTTGCATGTTTGTACCCGAAGGCAAGTTTCTATGCTTCTTTCCACTCGATTAAATTGATATTTTTGACTGATCGATCAAAGTATACATATAAATGATCTTGGAAAAAGATAATTATTAAATTCATGCATCTCCAAACTATATTATATAATATTCTCCCGGCCCTGATCTCTTGATTTCATTGCAAGCTAGTCTATATATGATCATCACTAGAAATGAGGTATACATATATATATATATATGAAAGAAAATATATGACAGCCATGCACTAAAGGAAGAGAGAATATATGAAAACAGAATATATATATATATATATATATATACATATATATATATATGGGTAGGCGGTAGCCACCCACTCATTAAAGAGCATCAAAAAATATATAATAATATGGGATTATCACACTTTCGCCCCTGAGTTTTTCTAGATTTTCCACTTTAGCACTAAACCTTTCTTTTTTTACAGTAAACTCTCCAATGTTTTCGAAACGTCTCACTTTCACATCTTAAACTCACGTCCGTCTATTTTTCTGTTAAAAATGACTCACATGCCCAAAGCATGCCACCTTCAGGGTTATTTCTGGTTTTTTATGCTAAGTAGGTAAGTGCATATGGGTAATTAATCATTCTCCCGCAAATCCTTAAGTCATCTGCGTTTATAAAAGAGGGGCAAGAACCCTAATTTTTTTCTCACCAAAAAATTAGGGAATTTTGGGCGAAATTGAAAATTGTGGTTGAGTGATAGATGTTTGTAATTGTGGTAACCCGGTAGTGGAGAGAACATCATGGATGACCCTTAATCCTGGTTGACACTTCAACTCATGCTAGAGTTTGAGGATAATTTATCTGTTTTTTTTTTCTTTAACATGACCTGAAGTTCTGATTTTTTGTTGAATTTTAGGCTGCTGAATGTTGTAATTACTTCGTCTGGATTGACCCTCCACCTTGTGATCATTGTCGCCACATAATACCTAGATTGATTCGAAAGGGGGAAAATTGAGGTTGTAAAGTGAGAAGGCTAGGGTTTTTTACAGCATTGGGTAGGTAATTAGTGAAAGCGGGAGATAAAATATCGGAAAAAACCCTGAAGGAGGATCGCTTTGGGCACGTGAGTCGTTTTTAACAGAAAAATAGACGGACGTGAGTTTAAGGTGTGAAAGTGAGATATTTCGGAAACGTTGGAGAGTTTACTATGAAAAAAGAAGGATTAGTGCTAAAGTGCAAAATCTGGAAAAACTGAGGGGCGAAAGTGTAATAATCCCTAATAATATTAATAGAGAATGTACAATATGCATGTATATATACATTGCCTGCTTTGCTTATAATGAGTTCCATCGTACTGTTTGAATAATTCAATAATCAAGACATCATGTCGATCCTTCTATACATACTTGATTAATTGCCGTCCCGATGGAGGCTTAATTAAGTACTGTCCTCAACTTACAAATTAAATAATCTATAAGGATAATGTGTAACATGGAAATTGATAATGGATATTTCTGACCTTACATGTGGCATAATTCTAGTGGTCTAGAACCACGTGGACAAGGTCAAAGTCATTTTAGTTGACCGGTCAAAAACTCTCGCGATTGATGGCTCCGACAGTAAGGCCAAAATCACAGGTGATAAAGACGACTCGATCGATGGTCGAGCATATAAGGCATACAACCACAATTGTGGAGTTAGCCCAATAAATTAGGATCCGGATTGAGAGATTTCCGTCCTCGAAGAGGCGAGGCGTAGTGGTTGAACCCGACCATGTCCCATCAAATAGGCCTGCTCTATTTGTGGCCACATTAAATGAAACCTATCTACAACCGTATCTCAGACTGGACGGATGTGACAGAAACATTCTTTTTATATAAGGAATAACTCAAACCTTCTGATCGAGCATTAAATGCTCTTCAGTCGAGTAATTTAAACTAAAGTCGAGATAATGTACTTTAGTGTGTATCCCCAGCATTTATTATGGTTGGTAAGCTTTATCTACTGTTCCGACCACACTCTCTTTATTCATATTCATTTCTAGTTCACTTATATTGACTTGAGCGTCGGAGGTACTACACTGGAGACAACCTTCTCTGGAAAAGTAATCTCTTATCCGTGCATTTTAGGTCGAGATCATTCCCAATAAATATAAATTTAACTGCTGCAATCGGACACGTGGTCGACCCAGATCACTCCCCAAAAATGTCATCATGAGAAACCTCTAAACTACCAAAACAAAATATTAGTATATATTCAGACAACAGATAAATAGTCTTTTGGGCTAACTCAAAATTTGGGCCTGGCCTGGCCTGGTTTACGAATTCAATTCTGTGCTCAACTTCATATCCCATTGACCATTGTAATGTGTTTGTTTTTGTACGTACAAGTACTGAGCTAATTGTTGCAAATGAGTGATGAATCTCAAAATTAATTAATTTTCAATTGTTCTCAAGATCATTTGGGCTTAATTACGTACAACAAGTGATATGATGTACTCACAATCTCACATGAGCTTGTTGAGCTAGCTAGCTCTTGCATTGTAAAATCAAAGATACGAAAAGGAAGATAGTTAACTTATAATTATATACACAGTAGAATTATAGATCTGAATGAATTAAAATAAAGCCAAACAAAATCCACTCCAATGAAAAACAAAAATTAATACAAAAGAGTAAAATTAGTTACAAATTAATCTGTCTGGCTAGCTCACTCGCAAACAAAACAAACAAACTGGATATAATACATATGATAATAAATACACTTAAGCACAACACTTTGTGTCTGCCGGCGCCAGTCATTAATGTTAGACCACCTACGTTCTAGACAATATAAAACAACGAATTTTTATTTTTTTTGGTAAACAAAACAACGAAATTAAGGGAACACACAATGCAATTGCCAGCACACTTGACCACGATCAGCAACAGCCTGCGCTGTGCTTGCAGATTAAAGCAACCAAATAATGGATGGTGATAAGTACCCCAACACTGCACATGCTTCCTTCTCTGTCAAATGCTCCTCTTTCCACGCTTTTTCTCTTCATCATATATCCTTTTCCCAATTTATTGTATTTCTCGATCTCTCATCAACATCAAATAATTTTCTTCCTCAACTATATATAAATATATGCATGTATTTTACAAGTATCTCTCTTCATGGCTAATTCCAGAGCAGCGTTGGCGTTGGCCGGGGTAACTTAACTTTTGGTCTTTTAATAGCTAAAACAAGGAAAAGAAAACCAAAAAAAAAAAAAGGAAAAGGAAAATTAAAAAGCCTAGGAAGTAATACTACTTCAGTAATGCTGATCATGTATAACTAATTAATTCCGATCCGGGCCTAACTAATATATATGATCATGAAATTAATTCCTAATTAATTGATTGAATCAGTGTACATGCATGTCTGGGACAGGTGATCAAGTGGTCGTTGGTAAGGCCGGCGGCCTGCATAAATGAGTGTATAACAGTGGGGCCCACCTGCCGGAAACCTCTTCTGATCATGTCCTTGCTTATCGTCTCTGATTTGGATGTCTTCACAGGAATCTTGTTGCACAACTTGTACTGTGTAATAATGGGCTTCCCATTCACAAATCCCCATAGGTACTTGTCAAACGACCCCAATTCCTTCTTTATCTGCATATATGCATCCCATATATAATTTTAATCATACTTGACGAGTACTGGTCGACCCCGGCCATCCGGTACTTAGCTTATAATGTCAAATAATAGTATTGAATAAATTTAAAGTAGTGCATGTGCTGTTAGGTGAAGTGTTAACTCAAAACAGGGCAAACTCCCATCATCAGTAATTGTCACGTGCATCAGAGCTAGAATACCGGGAAATTAAAAAAATTAATTAATTACCTCCAGTATTCTGTTAGAGTTGTCCACCACTCCTCGGACGAGGCTCATCTCTATACAATATTCAGAACTGATACTAGTCATCTTCTTTTCGGATAATTTTGAAACGATTTCCGGATCAAATCCTGAGAATGCATCGCGAAAATCTTCTCGTTTCCTCAATACTGAAGTCCAATCTGACCCTACTTGCGCTCCAGTCAGTACCAGCAATTCAAACAGCAAACTGTGCAGGCCAGGCCAGGCCAGGGAATAATTATTCAAATTAATTAGTACATATATATATATATATATATTTAATTAATTTGTAAAGACTGGTTAGTTTCAAATTAAAACAGATCTAGTGATCATTAACATACTTATCGTCATGGACAGGCACGCCCCATTCTTCATCGTGGTAAGCCACATAGATCGGGTCTGCGCGCAGCATCAATTCATTCCAAATTAAATTAATAAAGTTAAATAATTACTTCATACATATAAATAAATATAGGAAATTATATATGGAACATCGATCTAGGAATTAATTAGAATGTCAATATAATTAATTACCTGAATTAGGGGTGATGAAACTGCATCTCTTGTCCTGCAGTACTTGAAGTTGAAGAGCGTTGGAATTAGTAGGAAGCGAAGACGAAGTAGTTAGATGATCATTAATTATACTATGATGATCATGATCGGGCTTTCCGCCGGATGGGGATTTAGTGGTCCTTCCATAATGAGCGATGCGCATTTTCCTCTGCTCTTGAATAATTGCGACCTGCTCTCTTCTGGCGGCAGCTATGGTTCCAGGCGCCTCGACAATCGCAGAGGAGGTGTATTTGAAGCTTGAAGATTCCTTGAAAGTACTAGTAGTCTTGGACTTTTTAGGTTGATCGTTAAATATTTTCCTAACAAGCTGCAGGGGCGGAGGTGTTGTGGGCGAGGCAGGAGGCGTGTAAGATTTGAGCGGCAGCGGCAGTGGTTTTGATCCATTGTTACAGTCTGTAAGAGTATTAGTGGGAGAAGAGGGGTTCCTGAAGGAATTACGCCTTTCCAAAAGAGGGGCGCGATTGGGGTGAAGCACCGGGCGGGCGTTCATGCTAGCGCTCTTCTGTAATTTAGTCTTTGAGGAACACATGATCTATCAATCGATGGAATTAATTAGCAGTTTGTTTGATTACTGGCTGCAATTGATATATATATATATATATAGAGAGAGAGAGAGAGAGAGACGATGATGAGTTGAGAAATATTGAGGATTGGTTTGATATTAGTTAAGGTGGATATGGTACATGGTAACATGAATATATATATATATATAGTGGCAATTTTCTTAAATAATAAATAATTAAAAAAATAAAAAAGCTATCTAGGAAGTTGAGGAGAGTGTAGGGCCATGCAGTAGGGAGCATTTGTAAGTTGTAACATGGGGGATCATGTCATGAGGTTGGGCTGGCTGGCATCTTCTTGTGACTAATTGTGACTTGTGAGGGGCACTAACTTTATTGTTTAACGTGACCACCAGGGCAGGCAGGCAGGCAGGGACGGACTTGTAAGTGAGGGATATATCACCACTCTCACAGACAGACACTATATAGATATAATATATGTATTCTTACAATTATTTAATTATCAATATTATCTAATAATGTATATGGTCTAGCTATATATATATATATATTGCACTTTACTTGCACAAAAAATTTTATACAAAGATTTACATACTTACCCAATTTTACAAATTCAAGAGCTAGTCCTCCAATGGCCGGGCCGGGGTCCGCCAACTTTAAATCATATATTCGATCCTCATCTTTACTGTTTGCATTGCAATCTTGAAACAAGCTGGAGTGTGGCTCAAGTTTCTATCGTTCATATATACACAGACTTTTCAGATATCAAAATTAATGTAAATGCTTAATTTTCCCTTAATTTTATTTGATATATGTGTATATAAGTAGTTGCATAAAATTAAGGGAAAAGGAAATATAAAAGTAAAAAAGTAGGTAGGCCTAGCCCTTTAGGCAATGTTCAATGAACTGAACAGGCTTTAGCCTTCAGGCATCTGCAAATGGATGGCCCCAGCTCCCATGTGTCACAAACTATACTCTCATTTGATTCATTAGTAATCAATCCTTATTGGCCCATGTCGCGTGATCAGTATTGTGACATACTGCTCCCATCCCGAAATCACTCCCCCTTTCTAGATCTCTTTCTCTCCCTTTCTTTGTTCGAAATCGAATTATTAATTAATTACGTTGTTTCACTAATTTAATTAATATGAGTTACGTTGGTGATCGATCAACTGATATCAATCTCATTTTTGATCAACTAGTTTATTGAATAATATTGATTTATGTGATCAAATGTTACAAAATCATGTACAAGAAGAATTAAGAATCTCAATCACATGCAATTAACTGTTACGCGTTGGGTTGCATTGGGGATGAGCTAGCTATACATGATGTTTAGCAGCTACGATGAAAAAGCGCAATCCACATAACAACTTTTTGCTTGCAAATTACATATATATGTATACACGTACGCGTCTACGGTCGTCCTCTATTATTAAAAGAATCACGCTAGCTTTATACTATACACCTTATTATATAATTCATGATATGATTGGTGAGTACTGCTAATTAATTAGTATTAATTACCATTAAGCTAGCTAGCTAGCCACATGATGGGATCGGATAAAAGTTTTGTTGGATAAAACACACCATGTGCTTTAACCATATATCAATAATGCTAGCTAGCTTTATTATTATTAATATAATTATCTCATGATTGAGTGGGAATTTGTCTGAAACCATGCATGTATTTTGATATTGATCTTCCTTCCTAATTAGCTTGCACCCGGCCGGCCGGTCACTCGTGTTTAATCGATCATGCATCCTGCACCTTTTTAATTGGAAAATAATTAAAACCAAAAACAGTACTGAATAATATTAATTATATTATTGGGATCGAATAATTAATAGCTAGGATGATGGTCACTGGTCGGTATATATATATATATATATGTATAAACTAAATTATATCGATGGCCGGCCGGCGGTTGGCAATTGCACATGCAGAATACATGTATAATTAAGCAGATAGCTAGCAGGGGTGCTTCGTCGTCGTCTATTATAAACGTGAACTTCTTCGATCCTTCTTTCACCAACAATTTTATCCATCATTTGATTCATCAAGACGTCGTACGCGCCATTAATCATCTCATTCGTATGATTAGTTAATCAACATATATAATTAACTTCAGTTCCCTCATCACCTAACATCCAAATACATCATGATACATTTTTCAAATTATATAGATACAAGAATATATTGAATTGGTTTAATTGCAAATTGCAAATAATCCTCCAATTAATTTAATACTAGCACAATGGGCTGATGAGATCTATGATTTACAAAACTTTTCTAAAAAACCTATCTTGTAGTATTTGATACCAATCCAGTAGTATATATAGAGTTGGATGTGTATTTAATTTGAGTAGTATGTTAGTACTAGTTTTGATTTGGTTTCCTTCTCAAACTCCCATAACCATTCATGTTTGATTTCACATTTTGAACTTCAAGTACAATGTTAATTAATCACGTTTTTACCTCACAATTTGATAAAAAGTAATAAGACCCCGGATTTTATCAGCAGGCCCAATTCCTTTAATCCAACATATATATCAAAGAGACCAACTTGAATTAAGTACGTAGAGATTTAAATAGGGGCCAAACTAACAAATCAAATTAAAGAGCTCCAAATCTACTACAGCAGCAGCTACAAGAAACTATACTATATTAGTATACACTAGCATTGAACAAGAAAACTCACCACAAAAATTCAAATTCAAAACCTCAAGAATATATACTTTAAATTTGAGATAGAATAAATTAATAGGTAGAGATAATTAATGTATAATTGTAAGCATGTCCATGAATTTGCACTTATTTCAGTACCTAGCTTTTATATCTCCTCGATCCTTATAATTAATTGCATGAGATATATAGCTAGTCCTAGTAAAATTAGAAAAGAGTCGACAAAACTGTGTACATTTCCAGTGTAAGGCAAGTAATGAGGAATCACAATTTCCTGTTAACCTACACGTACAATTCTTTCTATTTACAATTTTAAATTTCTATTATTTACCAAAACCACCTACAAAATATATATACCATCCAAAAAAAATATATGAAGGACGACAACGTACATACTAGTCAATTTTGATTGATCCGAGTTGGTTATATACGAGGTAGGGTCCTCTATATTAAAGCATACAAGAAGTCTTTGATGCATGATGTGTATATATCAAGATTCAAGAAGAAGAATATTTAGAATTTGTTCGTACGATATCCACTATTGGAGCTCTGCATATTGGACATTTCCCACTACTCCACTGCAGCTCATGCACACACTTGAAACAGGTGCACATGTGCCCACACCTGATCAGACACCATCAAAAACTAGCTAGTTAATTATATGCATGCATGGAATTATATATTACAACTAACTAATTAAGTTCCTATTATTACTAGGAAACTACCTATACCTACCTATATAGAAGAGATCAATCAACTTGCGTTTTGCAACAAACATGACATCTTCCCACTGGATTCCTCCTGCCATTATTCCCATCTGCACATAATTGTAATGCTTTTTCATTCATCTTAATCAAGTACTTTAATATATATATATATTTCATTGAAAATCATGAGAAAGATCACGATCATGCATCTGTTGTTTCAAAGAACTAGCTAGCTAAAGAAATGACCTGAACGGTTCAGAACCATTGCAACTTCCTCCTTGATGGAACGCTGTAATTTGATCTGCATATCCATGCAACATTTAATTGATTTTCTCAGTTTAGACATCTCTTGATGCAGTTGCTCCATATGCCGTCTCAGTTTATACATGAGTTCCATTTCCTGTTTTTTATATATATTTCATGAGTACTTCCTGATAATGACTGTACAAAGAAGAAATTAATCATATAAATAATTACCAACTTACAATTGCAGGATGGGCATTAAATGAACAAGTTCCATTGTCCTGGGAGTAATAATTGGATGGAGACTGTTGTGTGTCGGAAGGAGATGGATCCCGATAAGAATGATCAATTAATTCTTCATGCCTTTGATTCTGGAGGGAAGACGACGCTGCTGTGAGTGAAGATGTAATTTGATCCGTGTAATCATCTGATTTATTGTAATTATACTGTCGTCCCACTGAGCTCTCAGCCTCTTCATATTCATCATAATAATTGCCAGAATCACCCCCTTCATCTAATTGCTCATCCTCTCTCTCTGATAAATCTGCTTGTTCCAGTTCAGGCAATATTTGGTCATATTTTTGTTCTTGCTCCTGATTATTCTTAGGAATTTGTGGTCCTTGAGTGCGAGTTACCATCAATTGATCTATTTTCTCTCTGAGACCACTAGATAAAAAGGTCGAGACACAACTTCTGTAGAAAAATCACAATTGTAAGTACTATAGATTCAGATATTAAAGGATATGATTTATTATTTGATTTAAATTTGTATACCTTCCTAGGAGTGTACGGATTTCTTCATTCTCTAAGAATGGATCAAGCATCTCTTGATATCTTGCTTGCCTGAGACCTTCCCAATCACTTCGTGGGCGAGACACCTCATCAATCCAGTCTCTGTGGCTTTCTTCTTCCTGCTGATAATCAGAGTGCATTTCTTCCCATCCAATTTCTGGATGAGAAACATCACTTAACCAGTATGCATCACTTTCTACTAAATCCTGGTTACTCTCTGATTGAGAAATATCAACTCTGAAGTCATAATTGGTTTTTGTGATCTGATGATTAATATTGGCATCTTCCTCTTTATTCTGACCATTCATTTGGATGTCGACGATCGCTTTAGTTGTTTCCGAAGAATTTATTTCTATGTTGTGGATTGTCTGATCTGCAAATTTAGCTAAGCTATTGTTGCTGCTCTCCATGTTTGCCTCTTGCATGATACATGTTGATGATGGACATGCTTTTTCTTTCATATTTTCGTCAACGTAGTGTTCTTTAGATGTTTTAGAACCTTCTGAGACCTGGATGTTATCTTTCTTTACAATGAGACAACCTTTTGAGTTAGTGGCTTCTGGGCATTCATATTCTTTCTCCTTTTGATTGGCTGCACATGAATTTGGGGAAGTAGGTTTACAATCCTTAGTGAGTACTTCCAGACATTGATTTTCTTTACTCTTTTGGTTGACTGTGCATGATTTTGAGGAAGTATTTATCTCTGTACTAACTTCTTGACATTGACTTTGTGTCCCTTTTAGGTTGTTTGGCCCTGAAGGATTATTATCTGTTACCTCCTTACGGCAGCTTCCAGAGGGAACTGAACCATTTTGGGCACTCGGAATATTTATTCTTTCCCTAGAAAAATAATTAGTAAAATTCAGTAAAGTGATGAAGTCTTGGATAGTTATAGATAATTTTAATTGTTATTGCATTTCAGGACCTGAATTGCTCAATTGCAGATTGTACAACTTTGTACGATTGATCAGATGATGTGTTGTTTAAAAGCCGATAACTTTCTTTAGCTTCCATGCCGCGACGTAGGAATCGAACCCGAAGCAAAGCCTATTCAGAAACCACAGCAGCACAAACAGTTATTGAGCAATTGCAAAAACACAATTCATAATTAACCGCCGCATTGCATAGAAAAGCGATCGAATTACCTGAATGCGGCCTCGATGAGAGAATGCGGAAACTGCTTTACGCCCGACGAGTCCTTCAAGTTCTTTGCGCCTATCACGTTCCATTTGCATGAGCAGATCATTATACGCCTGGCGGCCTCTAATCATTTTGCGCGGAGAAAGAGACAGCCTCGATTCCGATTGTTCCGATGGGGTTTTAACACGGGGTGATGAGTCCGAGAAAACATCATGCGGCAAACGGTCCTCTGTCAATTTTCTGATGATATCGACAACCCTAAGTCTCTCACTTTCCGCCGCGTCAGAATTTCGGCCCAGAGAAGACGACGGCCTGCTCATTGTGGTTTTATCAGATTCCCAATCCCCAAACGGGTCATCGTCTGTGGTGGCCGGGACAGGGGATTCAGGTCCTGCATTTTCTGTGGAGGCTGAATTAACATTATTTTCTGTGGAGACTGAATTCGAATTATCCTGATAATTGGACACGGCCGCAGAATTGGCGGTATCTGGTTGGGGCGCGGTGCCAGAATTCCCCTTGCAGCTACAGCACTTAGCCCCTGCCTCGAAACCTCGCCATTTCTGAACAAGAGAAGAAACACCGCCCAAACTGGGAACCTCCTCTGAATTCTTCGATCTTAGACCGCTGCCATCGTCAACATAAAAAACCATTTCTCGAGCTCTTGCCCACTTATCTTTGCCACTGCGAGTGTCGGTATTATTAGCATTACATTTATCATTTATCCTGGTACTGCAATTATCATCACTATTATTATTATTACTAGTATCAAGGGGGGTTTGCCATTGGGGACGGTGAACCCATAAATCGGTCAAATCAACGGGACGTGAATTATCATTGGGAATGACTAAATTATTAATATTATTCTGGAAACAATGATCACGACGGTTGTGGGCAGAGCAGCCGCCGAAGGGAGAGGTGGTGGCGATTTCCACCTGGGAAGACGCCATCATTGTTATTGTTATAATATACAAAAATGCCAATTTTGAAAATAGGCGGTTTGGTGAAACCAAACTAAACATGAAAGCTAGTAGGAAGAGAGCTGCAGGAAAAAATGGAATAACCCATTAGAGGGAAATCGAGAAATGAAGATTGATAATGGCGTAGCAATTATATTATCAGAAAAGAAAAAATAAATAGTAAATAAAAAAAATGAATTTTGGAAGTGGAGAAGATATGAGAAGAGATTGAAGGAGGAAAAGAGTTGTTAGGAAATGAATGGGCGGCAAACCGATGAATTAGTTCCAATAAACAAGCATCTCCATTAATAAAATTGGATTCCCTTAGTTTGGATTTAGGTATTTTTATTTTTTAATACAATTTTTATTATTATTATTTTTTTTGGTCGAAATTAATACAATTTTTATTAGTTCGTGATTTATAATTTAGGAAAAATCTTACTTTTAGTTCTATAAAGTATCCATATTTTGTTTTTAGTTCCATACATTATGAAAATTTCACTTTACGTCCCATAAAATGCAAAAAATCTCACTTTACGTCCTAAAGTGCGAAAAATCTCACTTTATGTTTCATAAAGTGTGAAAATTTTCACTTTATGTCCCAAATGAGATTTCTGTTACTTCTATCAAATTAATGGCCACGTACAAGTCACGTGTGTTTACCATTAATCAATTAACGAAAATCTCACTTTGGGATATAAAGTGAGATTTTTGGTAATTTGGGATGTAAAGTGAGATTTTTCACACTCTATGGGACATAAAATGAGATTTTCGTAATGTATAGAACTAAAAACGAAATGTGGGTATTTTTATGGGACTAAAAGTGAGATTTTCCCTATAATTTATTTGACAATATAGTCAAATGTTTTAAATTAATTAATAGCCTGGAGTAATTTACTTTTGTATCCTTAAACCTTACAATGTATACCCACCAGTATCTTTCCTCAGCGTTTCTTAAATCGTGCTTCTGTTTCTAGGTCAGGCATATAAGGCGCTGTTGGGTACTGTAGACAAATTTTATTTCTCGTTGCCAGAAGACAAAGAAAGGTGAATTCGAGGATGCCGTTGAGCGCAACGATGGTCGGAGCCCTACTGGGATTGGGGACCCAGATGTACTCCAATGCCCTCCGCAAGCTCCCATACATGCGCCGTAAGAACAGTGTCGCCCCCCTTTCGTCTGTCTTCTCTTTTGTTAATTTGATTTTATGATTGAATTGGAGTAGCGTGAAAAAATGATTCCTGAATTGCAGATCCGTGGGAGCATTTAGTTGGAATGGGTTTGGGGGCGGTATTCGCTAATCAGATGGTCAAATGGGACGTCAAGGCTCAGGAGGACCTGGACAAGATACTCCTCAAGGCCAAGCAAGCCAATGAAAGACGCTACTTCGGTAAAAGAAAACCCTTCTATTTTTATTTTTTTCCTTCTTTTGTGCCTTAGATTTATCACTTTGATTTTCAATCCCTTGAGTCGTGATCGTAGTAGTAGAACATCTATTTTTATTTGGATGGCCATCGTTATTTTTTTACACCCTAATTTGTAGCTTGATATGATTGGATGGGCTAAAATTGCCGGGGAATCGGCTTAATTCCTGATTCTATCAGTATTTGGATGGTCTGATGGATTGACAATTGATTATATAGCCTGATACAGATATAAATTATATGGCTTTCAAACTGTGTATAACCCGTAAGATGAATTCGGGTCTTGGAAAAGGGAATTCATACCACTAGAGGATAAGAAGGTGATTTCAGGCAGCTTTGATAATAAGGTGATAATCCCATAAATTTGCTCCCTGTAGAAAATTGTTCCTGTCTCCCTTGTCCCTTCTTCCCTTATTGTCTACCCTATTCCTAATCCTTCAACTGCTTATCCTATTATCATCACCCCCTTGTTTATTATAACTTCTCATTACTAAGTTCAGTACTAAAGCATAGTTGGGAAAAACTATATCCATTACTCACCACTTTTTTCTACTGAAGTGCATATAGACCTAAAAATCTTGATACTATGACAATATGATAATGGGATGGAATAGAGCGAACTATAGCAGCAATTCCTCCCCGCCACACCCCACCCCCACCCACCCCCTTCTTTCAAGCACCAAACCAAAAAGGACTTAAGTCTAAAAGAACCCTGAAGGCCTGAACTGATTGAGTGTTCATCAGAAGAGTTCTAGTTTGAATATTTCTATCTAAGTTAGATGATTATTTGCAGTCTTCACATAAACAACTAGTTCAATTATTGTCTCTGACTCTCTTACTAATGAAGGCAACTAAATCTCCTGAATGTGCAATTAGTTTTCATTATCCTTCCAAAGAACAACTGGATGCCTCCCTAAAGATTTCTTAATTTGGAGAAACCCCATGTCTATCAAAATTGCAACTCAGTTGTCGATAGTATTCTCTCAAGTGGATTTGGGTTTCTTCTCAAACAACCATAATGGCGATTACATTTTTTGTCACTGAGTCATGATTAATAATAGATTCAGTTACCATTACTAATATCACATGCATGAAGGTTATAACTATCATTTTCGCCTATTAGTTTAATACAATAGAACTGGATAATCAGGAAACCTAATTTCAGACCCGAGTCCTGATATAGTTGTGTCGTGGAGGTTCTCCCTCCAGTTCATATAATTTTTTACACAATTTAGTGAAAATTGCCTGTATGTCAGGCTCTTGACGAATATCAGTTTCTCAACCTGACTCCCATCTTCCCCTTTCCACCACTCAGCTGCACATGAATGAATATGGCAGCATTGTTCTTAAACGTATTTCCAATTTTGGGCCATTAATGCTCTCTGCCGCTCAACAGTAGGAAGTTGGGTCTAAAGAAAATTCTTGATTGACGAGGGTGTCTTTTATTATGGAAACTGAGGATCAGAGATACGTGTAAGATGACAACAAGCATGAGGAAAGGTGGACATAATAAAGAAACCCTTAGATCAAACCACATTTGGTTGTCTGCTCCTTTAGGAATTTACCACTCCTTGTTTTCTTTTGTTTGCCTGATTTGCACTTCCTTTTGCTAGAGACTCGTATTTGCTTGGTTAAATACGTTCTTCTTAAACTGAGTGTTTCATCACTTCTATATCCGTTGGTGCACTTTTTCCACACCTTCCCCCATCCAGATATTTCATTCAGTTAATATTTTTTTCTCTTTGGATTTTGTGATTGCAGATGATGATGAAGATTAAAAGAATTGGTTAGGCTAGAAGCACGTGTTCAATTGTAATTCACTTTCCTGAGAATTTATCCAAGCTTATGTTTGGTTATAAAGAGTTGTTTGCCTAATCTGTATGCTGCTTTTTTTACGTTTTCTTAACTCTGGAGATCTGAATGCGGTGGCTTATTCCAAGTGTTCTGAAAATAAATTTGGTTGCATGTATACATCTCCAGTTTGCCCATAAACTTTTTAAGTTCATTTTGCAAATGTTTCCAGTTCGCAAACAACATGCTTCTTTTGTTTGTTCTCGCAATTTTTGCTATCGTTTGAACGTGATGAAGTGTTTGGTTTTTGCAGAGGACAATATACATCAAAAAACTTATCAATTATGGCAAATTAACAAAACATTGACAAATTAAAAATCAAACTAAAAAAAAAAAAAGAAAAAAAAGGGCTAACTACCAAGCAAAACATCACAACTTCACTCAATTGCTGTCAAATTTGATATTGAGTTTTGACTATGATTAGAATTCTCACAAAGAATGTTAAAAGACTCCATCTTTTCAGGGGGTGACGTGTTGTCTTTCTTGTTCTAATTTCCTTAAGAAGATGATTGTAAAAGAGCTTATGGAACAACTACACATATGAATCTGGGCTCATTTTCTGTGACTGAATCCTAGTATCGTTGAACACGTGCACTAACTGATCGCATGCTTGGCGGGATGTTGGCCTTTCGGCGGGTGCAGTTTTTGTGCACCGAAGTGATATTTCGAGCACTTGCCACATAGCAGCTTCTTCGTTTGGTAAGAGCGGTTTTAGCACAGGATCAACTAGTTCCTCACTATGAGATCCTTCCATCTCCATATGTGACTCTACCCATCTCACCATATCCATATTTTCACCAAACCTCACATCTGTCGGCATTCTTCCAGTCACAAGCTCCATTAGCACAATACCCATGCTGTAAACATCACTTTTCTCTGTCGCTTTCAAAGAATACGCATACTCTGCAAAATCAAGAAACATAACAAATTTAAAACTAGGTTGTGAATTCGAGTTCCTATGAGTGCAGATGTTCAGTCAAGTTATATACTAGTTCATTTCTAATGTACAGCACTACAGTAATCTCTGAATTAATTTTGGATACTTGATGATGTTGTAATAGTTTGTTCTCTTGAGTTAGAAATAATTGATGTAATTGATTGAATGTAGTAGAATTGTTTCTATCAAAGCAAAGAACTAATTAACAACTAAGTCTAGTCATACCTGGAGCAATATAGCCATAGGAACCGGCAAACCACATGTTCGACTCAGTATTCAACGAATCATGATTATCCGTTATAGTTTTTGCAAGCCCAAAATCTCCCAAATGAGCCTCCATATTGGCATCCAACAACACATTACTAGACTTGACATCCCTATGAAGAATCTTGGGCACACAATCTTGGTGAAGATACTCCAATCCCTGAGCCAGTCCCACTGCTATTTTCAATCTCACCTCCCAATCCAAAATCCTCTTCTTCTTTTCATTCATCGGTTGCTTATACAACCAATCCCACAAGCTTCCATTCTCCATGTACTCATATATCAACAAATTGGACTCCGCCCTTCTGTTGCTACAATACCCCAACAGTCTAACAAGATGCCTATGCCTTATTCTGCCGAGGGTCTTGATTTCTCTTGCAAAGCTTTTATCCAACATGATATCATCCTTCAACGCAATTCTCTTGATTGCCACCGTTTCTCCAGTAAATAATTCAGCTTTGTATATAGTTCCCGATCCTCCCGACCCAATTATGAACTCATCACTCAGATTATTCGTTGCTTCCATAATGTCCATCCATCTGAAATCATATTTTGCAGCTGCATTATCAAACAAAGGTCGTCTTTGTGCTTGAGAGGATCTAGAAGAGTAATCTGAATCCACTTCACTAGCCTTTCTCAAGGCTTCCCTCCTGCTTTTAAAGAACAAGGCAGCTCCAAGCAACAAGAAAATAACTACAATTGTACTTGATATTGCTGAAATTATCACCACAGATGAATTACTGAGGCTCGACTTCCCTCTAGAAGTTGTGTCTTTGCAAATTTGGAGGGGGCCACCACAGAGATTTAAATTCCCATCAAATGCAGTGGCGGGCCACCTGGCGTATCGCTTGTCAAGTTTTCCCTCAAGATGGTTGAAAGAGAGGTTTAATCTTCCCAAGCTGCTCATTTGACTAACTGTAAGAGGGACTTCTCCAGCTAGCTCATTGTGGGATAAATCAAGTGCTTCAAGCTTAGATAGCGTGCCAATTGTAGGCGGGATGGCCCCACTGAGGTTATTGAAGCTGAAATCCACCGTACTTTGCAGATTCTGAAGCTGGCCAATCTCAACGGGAATCTCACCACAGAAACCGTTACGTGAAAGGCGGAGCTCATATAACTTGCTCAATTGACCAATGGTGTTAGGAATTGGACCCGAGAGATGATTGCTGTCGAGATCAAGAACATTGAGAGACTTGAGATTGCCGATTTCGGCAGGAAGTCTGCCATTAATAGAGTTGCCATTCAGAGACAGGACGAGCAGATTCGAACACTTGAATAGCTCAGTAGGAAGAGAGCCAGAAAGCTGATTGGCTGAGAGCTTCAGCTCACCTAACAGAGGAAGACGCCCAATCCAAGATGGGACGCCCCCAGAAAGATTGTTGTGATCAAGATCGAGATGAGCCAAGTTCTTGCAAAGAGAAAGCTGAACCGGTATCTGCCCAGAAAGTAAATTGTCCGAGAGATCCAACAGTGATATATCTCTGATTAATCCAAGCGTCCATGGAATTTCTCCTGTGAAAAGATTTTTGCCTAGCCTTAACCTTTGGAGGGAAGGCGAATTCCCAATTTGATGTGGGATTTCCTGACCAAACTCGTTGTTTGTAACATCAAACGAAAGGAAATTACGCGAACTGCAGAGCGGCGCAATGCTCCCATTCAGCTTATTATGAGACAGATTGATCCTCGTCAAGTTAGCAAGATTGGTGAGTTCGTCAGGCAAGTTACCTTGAAGAGAATTGTTGTACAGCATAAGCTGTTCCAGTGACTGAAGATGGCCAAGACTCGCTGGAATACCGCCGGAAATTTGGTTGTCCGCTAAATCGAGTACAGTAAGCTGATGGCAGTTACCCAAACTGGCAGGAATCTCACCAGAAAGGTCATTTTGTCTGAGATGAAGGAAATTGAGCTGCTTTAGCTTTCCAATGGTGATGGGAATGGGCCCACTGAATTGATTTCCGAAGAAATCAACCATTTGCAAGCTGGAACAGTTGCCAATTTCTACTGGGATTTCTCCAGAAAGCTGATTATCATAGAGATACAGAATCTGAAGATTTTCAAGCATGCCGATTTCTTTAGGTAGATTGCCCTTCAAATTGTTCTGGTACAGGGCTAGAGTCTGCAGATTGGTTAAGTTCGCTATTGAGGGAGAAATGGAACCAGACAAAGTGTTGTTGTTGAGCATGAGATCAGTCAGTTGAATCATCTCATAAATATCTGACGGAATCAACCCGTGGAGTGTATTATTGGACAAATCGAGCTGCTTAAGCGACATGCAGTCTGTTAATTCCACAGGAATCTCGCCGGAAAGTTGATTTTCTGCCAGCATCAAGTGTTCCAAGCTGGTTGCGTTGGAGCATATGGTTCTTGGTATGGCGCCAGTGAGATTGTTGCTTGAAAGAACGAGGTAAACGAGTTGACTCATGCTTCCGAACTCGCCTGGAATTTCGCCGGTGAGCATGTTGCCGGATAAGTCGAGACTCTGAAGATTAATCAAGTTCGTCAATGTCTTCGGAATTGGGCCTTGAAGCTTATTCCCGAGGAGATTTAAATATTGCAATTGAGTCATCTCGCCGAGCTGAGACGGAATCTCGCCGGAAAGAGTATTATTGCCGAGATTCAGTATCTGGAGATTATTAAGACTACCCAACTCCTCCGGGATTGAGCCGTTAAGACCATTGAGCGCCGCCGTGAAGACGACGAGGCTAGAGCAGTTGCCAAGCTCAGCCGGAATGGGACCCACGAACTGATTTTCCTGCAGAACCAAATTCTGGAGCTGACCTAGCCTCCCGAGCGCCGGTGGTATCTGGCCGGAGAGACTGCAGGAAGCTAAACCAAGAACGGCCAGATTCTGAAGATTTCCGAAAGAAGCCGGAATTGGGCCTGTGAGATCATTGTCTCCGATTCTGAGAACTTGGAGGTTATCAAGCGAGCCCAATTGCGGCGGAATGGAGCCGGATAGTTTGTTGGAGAAGAGAAGCAAAGATTCCAAATTAGAAAGGTTTGAAAGAGCAGGTGGAATGGGTCCTGTTAGCTCATTAGAAGAAAGATTAAGGTGGAGCAGGTTTCGCAAAAGGCCGAGAGCTGGTGATATCGTCCCCCGGAGCGACGAACCCGACAGATTGAGCCCCACCACCTGAAACTGAACAGAGCCACGGCCGGCGGCGCTCCGAGAACACAAAACGCCATTCCACCCGCAGAAATTGGTGTTGTTTTCAGACCAGTCTTGCAAAACATTTAATGGGTCTTGAACAAAAGATTTTCTCACCTCCAAAAGAATTTTAATCGCGGGGGTCGACGCCCCATCGCCGGCGGCGGCGAGCACAACCAGTAAAACAAGTAAAATCAGAAGTGGAGGAGATACTGAGTTTGGCATTAGCATTTTCTTTGAAATATCATATACTGAATAGTAAAATTTGAGAAATGGAAGCGATGAATGCAGGTGTGATAGATGATCAGAATATATCTATCTTGGGTCAGTTAGTAGAGAAGAGTAAATAATTAGGATTGCGGGTTGAAATTAAGTCTGGGATGTCGAGAAGACGCGTGTTTTCAGAGCACTGCATGTCAAACTGGGTCGTGGTCATGGATATTGATGCTCTTGGAGTTTGGATTCTGGACATTAATGCTCTGTGCAGAGCTTTAATACGAAAGAAATTAAGAGGAGAAATTATTTGTAAAGATAATAATAAGAGATAGATATATAAGAAATTAATTAAGAGGCTGCTAAATTATGAAGAGTGTCGGATTAGGAGTAAATTTGCATTAATGGCCACCGATGTTTGAACCAGTTGGAAATAGAGAGAGAAGAAAAGGAGATGTTGGACTGTGGAGTGGGAAACTAAATGAAGGTGGAGAGGTTATTGATTATTAATTATAAAAAAAATATTGAAAAGCTAGAATAGGTGATTTAATCATATAATATTTATATTTATACTTATATATATAAATCGAGTTTGATCAATGAATAATCAAATCTACCATATCCATGGTACGTAGCAGATATAAATCTCCCAACCGCAAATAAAATATTCAAAGATACAGTGGTGAGGTTCAAGTATGCAATACAAATTTTTGCATATTTATGGTGTGTTGGCTGAAGAAGACTTAATCCTTATTCAGAAAGTGAGCGGTTGGATTTCCACACTCAGCAGTCAGTACCAACTCTCTCTTATTCTCAACTTTTTAAACACAAAATCAGAAACAGACGCACCTTTTTCTTCAATTTGTTTTGTTTGATTATAGTACGTAACAATTCTCCTCTCCTCTCCTTAAAGGTATATATTTTTAATTTTATGATGATGACAAGTTTACATTACAAAGTCAACTAAATCCCCTATGCACAAATATTATTTCTTTAAAAAGAAAAAAAAAATTAAGTGGTTTCGATATCGATCAGGACTAGAGTATGTTTCGACACTCAAATCACCAATTAACAAGGTCTGAATCTAACTTGATTCTTACAAATTGTCCACTAACAAAGTCCTTAAACTCGTTGTTTCTTGAGTTAGTGTTTGGCTATGCACGCATAAATATCTTTTATATTTTGTAATAATTAATTGGTTTTTTCACTTTAGAAATAAGATAATAATGATCAATCAATAGTGACTGCACTATAATTTGTGAATTTCAACTATATACTTTTATATATCCAATTATTAATTAATAATAATTAATTCTTAGCTGGTTTTTTAGAGTATAATATATACTTTTTTTGAGGTACCAATTAAGTGTGGGTTACCGCTTTCACTTTAATTTCTTCCTCATGATAATGGTTTATCGATCGGACGTTGCGTTGAATAAAATGATAAAAGATATTCAAACACGTAAACATATACATATAATTCACGAATCATTTAATTAAATGATGAATATAGTTTACTCCACGATAGATGACTTGAGTTATACTTCGATCGATCACCATAAAATCCAAAATCCAATAATTAACCCTTAGAATGAATTAATATATAGTTAAAGACTTGAAGCAAACCAGACCCCCCCAGTGGCCAGTAGTACTCTAACAAGTTTCGATTTATTTGGTGGTCTTAGCAATTGTTTTGGACCTGGCTCGCTATTTGTTCAACAACTCCTCATGCACTACTCAATCTGATCACCACCACTAATTAACTCACAGCTAGGATTTTTGTTGTAAAAACTAAAAAGTAATTTTATTACTTGATTCCAAACAAACTAGCTTACCTGAGATCGATATATATATATATATAAGCCAGCATGCATGGAGCTAGCTAGAAAGATAATTACCAATTCAAAATCAATGTTGTCAGTTCGATTACTTATAATAATTGTACATGTTATATTATCATTATCTGGTGGTTCACGGGCTTGTATATATCAGCTGTTATTTGTCACAGGGCTGGCTACTTATAAGACTAGTCAGCTGTCAAGTATGGGCTTCGCCCTCCCATCACTCATCACATATATAATGTGAAATATCTAAATATTAATATTAATTCTTTCTGCTCGATCTGCCTTAATTTTGTATCACTACAAGACCGACATTCCTTTGCTTTACAATATAATCATGTCAAACTGTAGGAACATTATTTATTTTATCGTCTCGTAACCAATCAAAGATTCCGGCATACACTATATAAAAAAAAAAAAGAATGAGAGAATTGCAATAATGTAGATTAGCTACCTTATTAAACTAATGTTGAATCAATAATGACGGGGATTAATTATACAAAAATATTCAGTAGTCCAAATGCATGTGACAAAACTTTGACGGGGATTAATTATATATACATTATTTTTGTGTTTCGACACCAATCATTAAAACTTTCTAGCTCAAGTTCGAAATTGATCAAGCTTAAAACGGATCGTATTACTTCAAAATTCAACTTAATGAGCTCTAATCGTGCGTGCAACACTCAAATTTTATTCAAAGCCCAACTCAATATCTCAAGCTCATCTAAAAATTTGACCCAAACTCAGTTTGGCTTGTTAGTACCCAATTTAAGGGAAACTAATCTAATCTTCTAAAGAATTTAAAGAAGAAACCACACACGTACAGAATTATCAAAATCAAATTTGACACATGCATCCATTGAAATCTAATTTATATATAGACTCAAAAACGTACATGTAATTTTCAGAAAAAACGAAAAACAAAGTATAATCTACGGATCATACATGCATAGATTACACACCATAAATTCATGAATTCAAAAATCAAAAGCAAACACCACGAAAAATTACTAGTGATTTCGTTATCATCGGCTCATTGAATTGCAGGTAATTAAGCGTTGACACAGTCGCATTTCAGTCGAATTTCGCCATCTTCATCCGCATCGTAGTCCTGAATGTTGCCAAGTTTGACCATGGATACCGCAAACTGCCGCCGGAAATCTGCCGATTCCGAAGCAAATGCAGAGACGAGCGGAGCAGTCCTTGAATCGGAGTAAAGCATTTGATCTGTGGCCAGTAGCCCCATTTTCTTCTGGAGATTCTTAAAATACTGATTGTCGAACTTCTTCGGCGTGACGGCGTCAATGTCCACCGATTCCGACGCCCACCTGCATTTCCTTCTCAGGAAATTGAGGTATTTCAGGTCCATCGTCGGGTCGGATTTTCTTGTGCCTTTGAAGTTGAA
The DNA here is from genome assembly GCA_958496215.1 of Verbena officinalis. Lineage (NCBI taxonomy): Eukaryota > Viridiplantae > Streptophyta > Magnoliopsida > Lamiales > Verbenaceae > Verbena > Verbena officinalis. The sequence continues at coordinate 10,497,092 of OY292385.1, forward strand.
CAGCCTCTGCTGCACGGAGGAGCAGGTGGTTTTTCCGATTGTGTGGGCCCCGGAGAGGACGACCAAGTCCAGTACGTTCAAACCCTTGGATTGGTACAATTCAATCAAATCCGTTATGCTCTCGTGGCCCATGGGGACCGATTCCGCCTCTTTCGCAACTGAGACTCTGCCGTCTTTCCTGCCGTAAGGAACCATCCAGTACGGGCCTCCGACGGCGACGGTGGCTTCTCTGGCGGCGGCGGTGAGAATGTCGGCGCAGGAGACTGTTTTTGGACATTGTTTCTCGACCTCTCTTTTGATGTCGTTAATCGCTTCGAATCCCCTCAGAGATTTACTCGCTTTAGCTGATCTCTCGCTTCCCTTGTGATTCAGAAGAATCGATGCGTCGCAGCCCTGCATTTAACATAAATATTAGGAGAGAAATTGCGAATTATTTCGAAAATTCATACTGATCAGATTAATGTATAAACGTACTCTAACGGTGCAATCGTGGAAGTGGAGCCTCATGAGAGCGGGAGCAAGCGTGGAGTCGTTTTTCAGCCATTGATGGAGCTTGTCGTGGACGATTTTCTCGAGCTTGGGGCAGCTTTCAAGGTAGTAATTGACAGTAAGAGGATCATCATACTCGTATCCATTAGCATGCACTACTGCAACCATCACCATCATCATCATCATCACCATTAACAAACCTCCAAGGTAACCCTTCTCCATATCTTCTTCTTCTTCTTCTTCTTCTTCTTGTTCACTCTTAATTAACTATATATGGATTACTTTTGATCGTCGTAGTAACGGTGTTGTTGTTTGATTAATTTGATGAACATATATATAGATGATCGTATCGTATAAAGTTGTGTTCATCATTGCATTGTAGAATGTACATACGTGAGAAGCACCTCTTCCATCTGCAATTCCATGTCTAATAGTTGGTGATCGACGTGCAGACCTCGCAGATTATTATTAGAATTATAATATGTGTAGAACCATTGTACTAGGTGGACGTGCAAATGTGTTCGCCTAATTATTTCAATAATCAATGAAATTATCTGAAACTAGTCAACCAAAAGAAAAAACGAAAATTCCTTCCAAGTGAGGGACCTCAATTTTTCAGTAGTATTTTATCATTTTAGTGATATAGTAAAATTGAAAAATTATATCATTAGTCAAAGATCAATTGTTTTCTTCTTATTTATTTTTTTGGTTAAATAAATAATTGTTTGAGTTTCGTCATTCGTGCCTGTAAAATCGAGTGTTTCTAATGAGATTTAGTTGTATAAATGATGCATCTTCCATTTAGGTGAAAATTCATTTTTGAATTCGCATGATATTCCACTTGGGCTGGATGATTATATCGGACATGTCATTGTTTAGGCCCACTATCTATATATAATTGGACTTTTACTTTCTTGCAATCATTTGGCTGAAGATAGCTTGATGAAGTCGTATTAATAGTCCTATAATTTAATGATAAACACATTGAGAACATGTTTACTTCTATGGTTGTTACTATGGGCAGATAAATATTATGACATATTATTAGTAGGGATTTTGATGATTTGTGGTATTTACTTATACTCACTAAACAGCATATACTAACAAGGTCATAAAGGAACAACAATATAAGGGGCAAATTGGCAAATAAATGCCGGGTCAGACAGTTTAAAGCGGGTCAATACAGTGTATATATAAACATGTTCTGGCCACTAATTAAGGCAGTTAACTGCCTTAATAGGTACCAGTAAATGTCTTCTATCCACATCTCCACCTTTTGTGCAGAAGAAATGGTGAAATAGAAAGCTTTCTCAAACAGTCAAAACTAGAAGACTTAGCCAAATTGCACAATGCTGTCACAGTATATACAGTTACAACCAGTCCATGTAAAAGATCCCTTCGGATGATCCAACCCATGCACCCAAACCATGGTCTTGCCAGTAACATCTGTAATCTTCCCTCTCTTCCAGATGCACTGTCAAGTGTGAATGATTTAAAACAATTATTTAAGTAAAATATTCAGACTAAGAAACGTACATATTGTAATTACTCTAATACCTCCAGTTCTTGGCCAGCACACAGCTGACGGAATTGAATCCATAAACCTCTCCTTGAAGAGCATTTCACCAGATGAGATATTCCAGAGACGGAGATAGAAGTCCTCTCCCCCTGACAAAACCAGACAATAACAACCAGTTTTCAATCAATATAAACAAATTTGTTTCCAGAAATAAAAATTATCTTTACCTGACATGAAAACTTTCTCTGATGGGTCAACTCCAAGTTGTATGCGAGTATGGGTATTTACATTGCCTTCATACGATTGAACTGGCCCTCTTTTCATCACACGATTATCATACAGCCTGATCTGGCCAGCCAGAAATAATAATTAAACAGTTTTCATTAAAATTATACTTCTTTAAAGGAAATGTAAAATCAAATCAATTACCTATCTTAATAGCATAAAGAGTATACACTAATTTCAAACTGAGAAAAAAAAGTTTAAATCCAAAACATCTTACTGAGATGCATAATCTTTAATTACAGAAATCAAATTCTAGACCTTATTCACTCAAGTGAAGAGTATAGTGCTGTTTTTTTTTGGTATGTTTAAGGGCAGCCTCATTTTGGTCTTAAAATAAACTTCTAGGAATCTTGAACAAACAGCAGCAGGATAGGGTAGGCCTTTGTCATAAATTCTAACTCGAGAGGAGACCAAACCCTAATAGGTCAAAAACTCTGTATTCAAATAGCCCATGCCAATATTAAAAACATATTTAAAAATCAAAATACTTCACAAATAACAATACAACCAAAAATAGACTAACCGATCCATCCATGGAGCTAGCCAAGAAGTATTGATCCGAGTGCTTAAGTGATTCCAAACTACAATATAAAGGAAAATGTAAGTCCAGACTACAATTCTGTAAAAAAATTTAAGATATACCCCACACACAAAAAAAGTTAGTGCTTCTCATAACATAGTTAATGTAAAACAGGAAGCGAAACTGATGAGTTGAAAGCCTACTAACCAACAAACAGAAGAAGGCATCACTACAGTCGAAGAGTCATTTCCGCTCCTTGTGATCTGCAGAAATATAAGACCAAGATATTAGTTGTTACTGGTGTTGCCAGGTAGAACTTTCTAGAACCAATAGGAAGGGAGAGCTCTTATTTGCTCAGAAAAATATTATAATTCTTAGTATTGCTTAAAATTTTTAACCTGTCCAAAAATGCATTCCTTAAGAATATCTGAGTGTCATGAATCATTATTATCAAATATAGAGTTGATTCCCAAAAAGGTAGTTCACACTGACCAAATAACTCATTTGTTGAACCAAGCACTTTACCCAGGTCATACCGTCATAGTACGGCCAATTGAACAACTTAGTTTTCCAGAATAAAAAAGGCTAACTAAGGATGAATTTCTCACTTGTTTATGGCGAGGATCAACGGCCACAATTGCTCCATTTCTCCGCCCACAGAGAATGTTGTTCCGCTGAAACAAGAAAAATAGACACTAAATGGCAAATAATGGAATTTTCTTTTCATGTAATATTTATTAATCCAAATAACAATTATACTGTCTGACAGTACAACTTACTAGTGAAGGAATGTCTGAAATAGATACCACCAAACAAATAAAAAACTTGACACAACAAATTCGGAAATTATTCATTCATAAAATATATATATATAGAATACACTACAGTCTTCTACTTCAAACAGTTCAAATATATCTGCATACAACAGTTTATTTAAGACTTACAGATTGATTTTTTTTTTTGGTAAGGAAGACTTACAGATTGATGCTGCAGAGAGAATACATCACTTTTACAACGAAGCACCCATGACGATGTTCCAGTTTCCATATTGAGCAATGCAACTCCCCTATTGGTTCCTACATCAATGTAAGGATTGATATTAAATTATAAATTATGTGTAAAGTGGATAGAATAACGATACCAGCAATAATAAAGTAAAACAACTTGCCAATGGCAGCACGCCTTCCTTCAGGGTCACAGTCAACTGTCCAAAGTGTATGATTGAATGCAGCAAGCTCAAAAAATCTATCTCCGGCCATTGGAACACTAGCATTAAAATTGAGTGGCTTACTCAAGTCTAGAAGGTAGACAGATCCAGGAGCACTTTCAGACCCCAGAGTTGTTATCCTGATTCATTATGTTAAAGTCTTACAAGTTCGATGAATAGATAAAATTTCAGCAAATAAGTACAACCAACCAACGGATTGAAAATAAAGTTGAAATGCGATATGTTTCTGATCTACACATTTATTGGGAAGATCAACAAAATTCTCGAAAGGATACACGAAAAGTTTGGACATAGTATCAACAGTTGGTAGAGAACACCTCCTTGACGCCTTTATACAAGTTACATCAGATTTCGTATATGTCAAAGCTCCATACCCAAGTTGTCTTAAAAGCTCTTTGTGTCTGGGTACTTGATCTAGATTAGGAGGCCACACACAATCTACCTTGTAGATTTGCGTTTGATCTATTTCTTGTCGAGTCCTTCCAACTTGAAAACTAAAGTAGTATAGCATTGTTTGAAGTTAGAAAGAAAACAAAATAAAGATAAAACTAAATATAAAAGGTTCAGATAATGAGCCACTGAATTAAAACAACTAATACTAGAGTTTCCAGCTTATTTTTGTAACCTTATACACATTGCAATCATGTGGACTCTCTTATTCCAGACTTTCTGGAGCATATTTATATGAATTATTTTATGTAGCTGCATCAGTCCTCAACATGTAATTAGCATATGACTAATTAACAGAGATGGTTTACCATAAGAAACTCATAATGCTTTTGATTTTTGCCATTCTTCAAGAAGTAGTAGAACATTAAAATGATCATTCACTAAAAAGTTATTACACAAAAAACAAAACTAAAAAGGAAATTGAAAAAAATATGAGATGCACAAATCTGTCATCATAAATTCGAGTGACGAACAATTGACTTGTACGTCAAATCATGACGAGTAATCTCCTAAAAGTTATTTAGTTCAAAGTTAAGACGGACAATAAAACTTACCAAAATAACGCATTCAGACTGCCACTCAAAAATATATCTCTTTCCATTAGACCATGTGGCGAAGCTACATCAGCAACTATATGTTCCAATGCAATATTTGCCATCTTTTTGGTCCGTTTGTATCTCCATATCTGATGGATGTTTAGATAAAAATAATAACTAAAAGAGAATTCATGTAATCAATGATTGCTAAATGATAACACAAAGCTTGGGCGACGAATGCAGGAACACTTTTTTACATGTCCAAAGACATATCTCAATCATCACTCTATACCACTTGTAGGAAATTCTCTAAAAATTATTCAAAGCTGAATCTAGGTTTTCACACATAATAGACTAGTGTATGTAGAGAATTTATGAGGAAATGTGCCTGAATCATATGCTGGGAAAATCTGAGGTCTATAATTTGGTGTAAAGCATTATAACAAAAATTTCAAAATTCAAGAAAAAAGGCAAGAGAGAAATTCTTACCATAGGTTTTGATGCATGTCTGTTTTGACATTCTGCCTGAAAACTGAACTTCCCTTTACGAGAAGAGATTACATTACCACACAACTCCCGCGCCTGAAGCAGTTTTTCTTGTCCTATTTTTATTCTATGACATCGACTATCAGCCTGAAATTTATATGCATAAAATTATAAACTGCCTGAAGATATATGTAAATAAAACAGAAAAATTAAGCAAAAGCTGCTATATGTATTATCTTTCTCGATAGACAATTCAAGTCATCTTTCTAAGTATTTCAATCACCAGAACTTAAGTTTGTGAATTTGAGAAGGTTCAACAAATTGCTAACAAACACTTGAATAATTGGTTTCTGGACTAAGAGTTTCAGAAGACAAGAACATGTCATAAAGTTCCAGCAACAATACGGATGAATGAGTGAGGTATGCAATGTGGAATAAAGCCATTTTTGCTTCCTGGGTATAAAACTAGCTAAAATTAGATGAGTACAAGGTCGCATATATACCAATAATTAAGAGGCTTGCAAGGTCGCTTATGCTCTGGTTTAATAGAAATAGCCTCTCCACCAAACAACTAATATAAAATGCAGACGAATACATAACAATGTTACTAGCTAGGTACCTGTTTGGTGTCTGAGAGCACAGGTTTTGAAGGAGGTTTTAGAGAAGAGCCCGGAATAGGTCCTTTGTAAGGAAAGTACCTATTTTTCTCCGCATCAAAGTAGAATCCCGGAAGATCTGCAATCGAATCAAAACTCCTTAAGCAATAGTACCAAGTATCAGAGTAATTGTATGACTAACCGTAATCAACAGCAGTTTCAGAGGAACAGAGAGGGAACCTTTGGGCATAGCTGAAGCTTTGATAAACTACTCACTGACGCAAATATAAAAGGAGGGAGCGGCGCGAAGGCGGTGGTGCGTCAGTTTGGGAAGCAACCCCTGCAACGGTCACTGCTGCCTTTCTATATAAAAGCAAGACGCTTGTGCAGTGCTGATGCCTAAGTAATCTTTAGATCAAAAAATTAGGTTGTTAGGCAAATTTTCTTCTAGATTGGTAAAGCTCAACACGGTGACGGAACGTGGCGCCTGTGCTGTGACCCTTTTACTGAGATAGATATCCACGGCGGTCGGCGGTTGAATAAAGAATCAGAGAGACATAACGGTGCGCTTCGTCTTATAGGCGTTGCAATGCCTATGTAAAGAAATTCCGAATGTCTCTCTACTAATTAATAAGGAAAGATTGATCTTGATTCGTACTATATTTGGGCCTAAACCCAATCTATCTTTAATGGATTTACTTTGTTATTGGGTCGAACATTACTCAAACGAGCCGGACCTATGATACCATTCAGCAGCCGACAACGACTTTTGCTTCTGTAGATATTTTCTTAAATTCAACGAGTGATAACTGCGGTAAAAGCTAAAGTAACGAGAAATCGAGAATAATGATGATAATCCATCTTTTTTCTTTCCTAAGAGTGTTGAAAGCGGCATTCTCAGCAACTGGTAGAAAAATCGGAAATCATGAATTTTCATTCCTTTTGAACTTTGTTAAACATTTTGACGTACCCAAATTTACAACTTGAGAGAGGGACCAACGGAAGTGATATGTGATTATGTTCCATGTGTCATCTAAACATACACAGAAAAGACCGAAACAACTTTATTCTATTTCTTGATTAAATCAATATTAATTATGCGATGGATAAATTATATATATTCTATATATATATATATGCAATCTGAATTAATCAATTAATATAATCAACATACAAATTAAAAAGACGTACATTTGGTAATTAAAAAGAATAGAAGTGGTGAAAGAGTAGGTAATTAAGTAACCTAATTAACAATCCCAAGCAATTTGATCAACAGTAGTACAATTATAAACATGGGGATGGGGAGGAGCCATTAACGCAGAATCCACAAACTCAAAATCAAAGCTAGATGCACTCCCGTCGAACGCATTCCCCGCATCTTGTTCGTCTGTGTTCATTATAAGCTGATCCTGGCCGTTAATCTGCTGCTCTGGTTGCAAAATCAATCGTTCGTCGAACGGTAATTCAACGCCGGGCGCTGAAGTACTCCAATTAATGCAGTTCTCGTTGAGTACTGAACTGAAACTTGCTGATGAAGATGAGAACATCGGAGTAGTCTCCCTCGAACGCGCAAATTCCAACGCCGCAGAAAGCAGGGAATTGTGATACTCATAATTGGATTGATTTTCATCATTCAAAGCATCAGTACTTATACAATGACCAGTAGAATCATTATTATTATTATTATTATTATTAGGATTAGGAATACTATCACCATTGTTCTTAGGGATATTTGGGAGGGTTATGGGAAATAGTAGTGTTTTCATTGAGTCTATTGGAAGAGCGTGATCAAGTAGGACTGTTGGTGTTGATGTGTCGACAGTGAAAGTAGTGTGATTTAGTAATTTAGCGGTACTGTTGTTAGTTATTCTAGAAGATAAAGAGAGGAGATTGTGCGTGTTTGGATCCAATCCCTGAGCAATGAGCTTCTTCTTGATGCAGGAATTCCAGAAATTCTTGACCTCATTATCAGTTCTACCTGGCAAATGCTTGGCGATTTGCGCCCATCTGTTGCCTAATATTCTGTGCACGTCTATGATTGTTCTCTCCTCTTGCTCTGTAAATGAACCTCTCTTCAAATCTGGCCTCAGATAATTTATCCACCTCAATCTACAACTCTTCCCACACCTCTGTAAACCTGCAACATTAATTAAGAATTTAAAATTCGTACGTTCTGAGGAGGAGGCCGGCCGGTCACTTAGCCTTATTTTGTCATTGCGCACATATATATATAAATATGTAATACGTACATACCAGCTAGTTTAGGAACAGAGCTCCAGCAGCCATGGCCGTGGGAGGTGATATGTCGAACGAGCTTTTCATCTTCTTCGGGAGACCAAAGTCCTCTCTTAACTTTCTGTTTGCTGCAGCAATGGTGGCCCATTTTCAATATCTAATATGCTCAACGCTCATCACTTAATCACTTAGTTAGCTTAATTAGCTTGTAGCAGCAGCCAGCAGTGTGGTATTTATATTGTTTCTTTTCTCCAAGTTATAGTAATAATTATATATATATGCGGATGCTAGCTACTTAAAAAACATTACACTTCCTTTCTCGAACAAAGGTCATGTTTCCCCTAGTTTTAGCAATGTTATAGATATACACATATACATGCATGACCTAGCTATATGTAATATTTCTGGGTGAAGTGTACGAAATTGTATAATTTAGTATATAATATGTACGTGATCAGTAAATATATATAACCCAATTAGAGAAAGCTGCAGGGAGAGTGTAAGTTGATTTTTACTCATTATAGGTCCACAACACAAGTATCCTATTGAGTGCTAGCTTATATATATAATTCTAAATTTCTAATTTAACAAGTCTTGTCTCAGCTTCATTGCCACTCTTCTTGATATTAATTAATTACTACTAATTCTTTAATTAGATTTAATACCTGGAATAAATATATATAACCATGCATATATTTCGTGCAGTCACAGTCACAATCACTGCACACAAATTAAAAAGATTGTAACATGCATATATGCATGTATGTTACTCTCAAAAACAGTTCTCTTGTGGTTAATATATATAATATGCAGAAACATATATGTCAATTCTGACAAGAAAAGCTATTGATTTTGATTTATATTAAGGAAATGTCTTAACCATATAAAGGGGAAAGCACACTCGCCGATCGATTTAGTGTATCATCATCCAAATTTATATGATTATTAAATTTAAATATTCCCCTTCAGAAAGAAACTGAGACTTCTCTTTAATATTTTATTTGCCTGAACTTTTCAACAATTAAGACCAAATCATATAACTTTTATTAATTAAACAGTGAATATTTAAAATCCTGAATTTCCTTCACTTTAAAAAAATGTATTTATATATTGCCAGTACTTATAATGATCTTGATATTGTTTCTCACACAAGTTTATAAATATAATTTGAAATTTATGAAATTGCATTAACAAATATCATTTTTTATATCAAACTATGACAAAATTACTTTACTCTTAATAAAGTATTAAATTGATATTTTAATAACATAACAGATGCGATCATTAATAATAAACAAACTATATATAACCCATAATGGGATTTTACTTTGTGAGCGTTAGACACGAAATTTTATTATATATATATATATATTAAAATTCTAAATTTAGAACTATAAAACCGTCGGTAGTATATACAATTAATGGTTAGGACATAGTAACTTTAATTTTTACAGTAAAGTATATATTTATATAAAATGAATGAATGATGATATGGTTCTGACTTGTGAGGTAGGCTAGGGGAGACCTAATCATTTCGAACCGATGTCTCCTCATTTCAAATTCCTTATAACAGGACTCTTAATTCTTTGGTTGTGGGGTTGAAGTGAATTTCGTGGATGTCAACGAAGAATTAATATGATAATTGTGATTTTTTTTTTTATTTTCTTTGGTTTAGATCAGTACATCTACCGTCTATTACAATGACTAGTCCTTCGCTGAATTGTAGGCACCTCATTTGATGGGACAGCTGACCTAGGAGATTTAAGGCTGCTCTATATACAAAGCTAGTCAGGATTCAAACCCTAACATTTGATTAAGAATGAATGAGTCCCTTCTCCTCACAGCCGGTGTCTCCTAGTTGATAATTATGATTATGATTTATGATCCTAGCTCCATCGGTTTTCTGTTCCAAAAATCTCCTCAGTATCCCAATCTTTTTTAGAAAAAGGTTTTATTTGTGGGGAGATAGAGAAAATCACGTAAAAAAGCAATGTGAGTCGCTGAGTAGCTCCTTTTCCCAAATTTATGTTGAGCTTAATTGGTAATTCACGGTCCTTGGAATCATTACTTTTCCCAGAGATTCAAACCTAATTATGTATGCTTCTCTCTCTTTTTTTCATGAATCAACCGATCCAATATTTATATATGATGATGCATGCGACAACATATATCACGTCACTAATTTAACTGTACGTTTATGTAGGTATTCATGTCTGATAATTGAACCCGCCCAAAGCGATTCATTTCAAAGTACTAAGTAGTGCGTAATGTCATATGAAAAGTGAATACTTCTCAAAATCCTACCATATTATGTCCAATGATGTGTCCTATATATAGACCAAGGTTGAATGTACGTAAGATATAAAGATATGTACGTTAGTAGCTAGTAGCTTGAACCTAGAACTAGAAGGTAAGTAATTATGGTATGTAAAAATATTTAAAGGCGGGGAAATTAAATTAGTCCCACGGTAATCGGTATATGCATGATGGTGATGATCAAAAGATAAAACCATGAGTGATAATTATTAGTGGTAGTTATAAATATAATCTCCACTCAGATTGACTGATTGATTGATTAATACTTGCCGACACATTCTAATAATCTCTCTCACTCCTTTCTCGCCTTATTTTAATTTCTAAAGATACTTTTGGAACCTATTTTCACATAATTACTCACATTTCTTCATTCATCACCTCCTTCCTAGCTTTCTCATATTTACTTTTTGTTTTACATCTTCACAATCTAGAAGCTACAAAGTAGCTATCACGTTATGGTAATTATAAAATAAAATTACACTAATCTACTTTAATTTGAGTTTCGATAGAATAACCGGAAATACATTTACTTTTAAGATTGAAAAATTATACAAGTATAATACTGTAAACTCTAACTGCGTGCTGTTAAAAGATCCTAATTAACGGAAAAGAGTATTGTCATATGAACGAGTGTGGGTCTCATCGATTTATAGAGCTAGCTAAGTCACAAAATCTAAAAAATTTAGTGTACAAGTAGGATTCAGTTATGATACATACAAATATTTTCGGAAACAAGTTAGAGAAATAATATTCCAAAATCAGACCAACGTACGTATGGGTACCACCTATACATACACCTAAGTGGCAAAATCTTGATAATTTAGTATATAAATTTATTTTTTATTTTTATAGAATTATTGGGGATAATTGTTCGCTAGAATATTCAACATTCTCCTTGAACTTTAGTAAATAATAAATCTTGCAAGTGGAATCGACATGCAAGTTTTTACCATGGACACGTTATTGTCGTTATTCAAGTTTTATTAATTCCTCCTCATCCAAAGTCTTCAATTTCCTTCCCTTTTCTCCAATTTTTTTGGTCATATAATTATAATTAATTAACTGATATCTTATCCATAAAAAGGAATAGTATTAATTAATTGATGTCTTGGTGCTATTGTTTTGCAGATTACATGTAGACTTGTACTTCTCGTGTGCTTATATATATATATATATTATCCAATCAGACAAATTAAGACCATTAACTAATTAATGATACAATAGATTACGTTTTAAGAAACGCACAGTACAGTACATAATTCAGTGGTAGGCTCACGTGATCCTATGCAGTTGAGTTAGGGTATCTATCCAACTGTATTCTGAGTCTTTAGATCATATTTGATAATATCATTATTTTATTTTATTATATTTTATGATATCATCAAATTATAATCTAACGGATCATAACTCACTTTATAATCTAGCTGCTTATAATTCACTTGGGCATATACCCAAGTAAATAGGATGACATAAACCCTAGTACATGCCACAGCCATAACTCTACACCACATATATCTGTCTTTATTTCGTGACAGAATGGTAAATGGGAGGAACTTTGGCATAATTAACTACTATATATAGTGTTTGATTTAATTGGACAAGTAATTAAAAACTTGTAAATATCAAACAACGACTAATTAATAAGCGTACGAGGAAATTAATTAATGGGCGGGCATTTTATATATGACAGCTGGCCGGATTAAGTACGTAATAGACAATACTCATCTGTTTAATCAGCTTGAATTGAATTGAAGTGCCATTTCAGATCATTCTCATCTCAATCACGATTCACCATGTAATTGGTTATAATTTCATTTATCAGAAGCTAGCATAAAAAGGTAATTCATTATTTGGAGTAAACTAATACTAATCGACATAGTGATCATTTCGCTCAATTAATTAGTTAAGCCCTATGTATCAATTAGTAATACTACTATACAAATATTCATATCTTCATCATTTATTAATTAGTACTAGCTTGTGCACAGTAAATATTAAATATAAAATTAATATTATTTATTGAATATCACATTATTAAATTTTCGGTATATATAAGATATTATTTAATATATCTTTTCATGTTGGGTGCCACAAAACACATGCAGAAACACCAAAGTGTGAATTTTTGAACGAATGAAGATACCGACTTAGAATTGATTTCGTTTCGTATTAGATAAAAGACTTGGTTTAATTTACACAAAAGTTAATTGGGTCAAAGTGAGAGACTTGTTGAGCCATTATATATAATAATACATTTTTAATTTCCATTGGAACATTTAAGATTTTCTTGATTATTTCAAGAATATTAATCTCAAATTAATTGATGAGTAGAGAAATAGTTCATTGGAGAGAGAGAACTACTATGCAAACTTGATTAGCAAGCCAAAAGTCGGAAAATTAGGTATTTCAACTATAACTTGAATTAGTAATAAATTAACTGCTTTAAATCAATTCAAAATACTTTTTCCAGAAGTACTATTAAATTTTTGCACATACTTGTCGGTGGGCGGAATATAGTTACCGGTAATTAATTGCCAGATGCAATGGGCGGTCGTGTTTGGTTGTGCGGCGGCGGGACAGCGGCGATGAATGAATTACTACTCTCTTAACTCCTATCCCCGGCGGGACAAGTATTGGATTAGTCTTAACAATGGAACAATAATCAGAGAGTATGCTTACAAAACTCAAAACTCCCCGTCTCTCGGTCGCAGCAACACTTGTTCCTACACAGCAACTTTCCAGTTATTGTAATGGTATTCTCCTCATCAATCCTCATCGGCGGAATCGTCTCTTCATAGCCCACTTCAATTCGTGGGCTTTTGCCATAAGAAAAGCGGCAGCCTCCTCTTCACCGCTCAAAGCCCTCCAACTCTACTCCCAGATGCAACGCAAATCCGTGCCTTTCGATTCCTTCTCTATCCTCTTTGCTCTTAAATCTTGCACCATTCTTCCCGACAACGTCAACATCATACGCCACCTCCATGCCCACCTTCTCAAGCACGGTTTCTCTACTCATGTCTACGTCGCTACTTCTCTCCTTTCTGCCTACACCTCGAGAGTCTTTAGGGACGCCTGTCTCCTGTTCGATGAAATGCCCACAAGAAACACAGTCACTTGGAATGTTATGATCACAGGGTATTCCCGACAGGGGGATATTACATCTGCACGCATTGTTTTCGACAAAACGCCACTGCGAAACCTTGCTTCGTGGTCTGCAATGATTGCAGCTTACATGGACAATTCCCTTTGGGACCATGGGTTAGCACTTTTTCGTGAAATGATACTGAGTAGAAATGTGGATGATAATTGCCTAAACCCTGATCAATTGACTGTAGGTTCGATTTTATCTGGTTGTGGACGAATGGGTTCTGTTGGATTGGTGTTTGGAAAGTCCATACATGGTTTTGTCATTAAAAACCTGTGGGAGATGAATGTGGAGCTGGGAACTTGTTTAGTTGACATGTATGCAAAATGCGGACATCTAAAGAAAGCTTACTTAGTTTTCAACATGACAGAAGGTAGCAACGTGGTAGCCTGGACAGCACTAATTTGTGGTGCTGCACAACATGGCTATGGCCAAGAAGCTCTCCAGATCTTTGCAAAGATGAGAGAAGCAGATGTGAAGCCCAATGAGTTGACATTTACGGGAATACTAACTGCCTGTGTGCAAGCAGGGTTAGTTGATGATGGCAGAAGATATTTTAGGATGATTGAACAATGTGGACTGAGGCCAAGAATTCAGCATTATGGCTGTATGGTTGATTTGTTTGGTAAAACGGGATTATTAGGGGAAGCATGTGAGGTAATTAACACAATGCCTTTCGAGCCCAATGTGGTAATCTGGTGTTCGTTCTTGTCATCTTGTAAGGTGCACAGGCAGTTTCAGATTGCTGAGAAGGTGATTGATAAAGTGATGATGATGGTGAGGCCAGAAAATGATGGAGGTGTTTATTCACTTATATCTGATTTGTATGTATTGACTGGAAAATGGAGTGACGCAGAGCGATTAAGAAAGTTGATGCTCAGCCACAATGTGAGAAAGGTTAGGGGTTCAAGTTTCATCAGAAGTACAATTATGTGAGGAAAGAAACCATTTTCTATCTTTTCTTCTTTGGCTAACCGCCGTAAGTTAACAAGTCCTTCGAGGTTGAACTTTTATGTGTTCAAGGTAGCAGTTTGATGAGGATTCATATCGACAAGCTGACTACGAGATTGATCACTACTCAAAGCGACACCAAGATAGATGATAATGCTTGGCAGATATTTACACGGGAAGTAACTGTAAGATACTCCCATATTATTGCATTTGTTGGTCCTCCAGCCAGAGGAAATTGTTTAATTTATTTTATTAAACAAATTCATGATTAACTCAGGATTCGAGATCACCCGAATACAGATGGTTCAGTGAGAATGTCTTCATGATATATGCTGATAATGTGCCAAGACCGAGTGAGCATCAGTGTTTTTATTTTTCAATGTTGTTGTTTTATTTACGGACAATTACGAAAAAATCCCATAGGTTTTTTTTTGTTTTACGAAAAAACACAATCAAACCTTGAAAATTACAAATACCCCCCATGCTAACTTTTGTCAACAATTTTCCGTTAGTTTTAGGAGGTATCATTATGGTTTTTAAACCTCAAGGCAATTTTCATTATGTTTCAAAGTTTCAAGGTGTTTTTCGTAAAACCTCAGGGTATTCGTAATTGACATTTTAGTAGGGTTCAATATACTGAGGATGAATTGCTGATAAACAGAATCACAGCCTCTCACTAGACCATAGTAAATGAAAAGATGGGAGTTGATTACTTTCAGGCAGCCACAGTTCCATGTTTATATATTTCTTTTAGCTCTGAAGAATTTTGTTTGTATGTAATATCAACATATGAAGAAACTTCTCAATATTCTTCCAGTGAAAGAATACTGAACTGTAAATCAAATAGTAAAGCTGAAAATCATCTATTGTGAACTATTAAGTATTTTTTTCTCCAACAGTTTAACATCATTTTATCTGATAATTCTTTACCCAGCCATTTTTCATCTAATACTTGTTTAGGATCTAAATAAGTAGAAGAAAAGTATAGTAACAAGAATATTTACAAATGATCTTTCTTTAATCCGGTTCCCCATGTATATCCAAACCCCACTCCACATTGCTGCAGGATCAAATTAGAATAAATGAATATTTAACAAGAACAATGCCTTTGGATTTTTATCGCATCATTCAGAAGGATCATCTCTCTCACAATCAGAGAAATTTTGAGTAAATTACAGCAAGTATATATGAATGAAAAGCTTTGTGAGCAGAAATTCAGTCACAATCATTGTTTTGGTTCCTTCCAATCTAGAAAGAAAGCATCCAAATTTAAGGAAACAAAAGTTGCTAACTTCACCAGTCCAAAGATCAGACGAATTTTCTGCATATTGAATTTCATGAAGGTTGTGAGACAGCTGAAATTCTTATACGTTCAAGGTAAAACTTCAAACCTTAGCAGATTACTTCTGATAAACACCGAAGGAAAGTATACTGCTTTGCAATGCAGAGAAAAGAGTAGCTACACACCATAATTGCATCCAAAAGAATCCTGCCATGAGTTTTCCTCTTCTCTGCTTTAAATATATATATATATAGCAACAGAATTCATCAGTCAATTCGCTTCCTCTTCTTTATAATATCCTGCTCAGAGACTTAATAAGCAATTTCAAGTTCTTTCTTGTGGCTTCATCCCCAGTAAATCCCAATATATCTGAGCTTATACTCTGCAAATGTTGATCGGCAGTCAAGAAGAATGAAAATTTAGGAATGAATATAGCAATTATATTACAAGGGATAATAACTAAAACAATCAGAATCATTGCCTGCCACTAGGCAGAACCTACCTCAATGTTCTTCAATGTGAAAATGAGGGTATAAATTGACTTCTGAATTAGTTCTGTGTTCTCCGGAGTCAAAACTGTTGATTGCACTTTTCTGTACAGTTTCCATATAACACACATTAGCCAGTTACAATAAAACAGATCCAAAGTGCACAAAGCCAGAAAGATCCTACATGGTGAACAGGTTATTCTCACCAGAAAATTAGAATTTTTGACCAAGTTACAGATTAAACCATGGGTTAACTGTTAAAGATTCCATAAAAATCAAATAATGTAGATTCCGTAAGATCTAGGGAGTTTAAAGGTCAGTAGGGGAATCTTTCCTCCCATTATTCCCCTCTCATTGGACTGATCAAAGATCGCTCTAAATTAAATACACAGAAAAAAGATGACCATAAGGTTCTACGCAGTGTGACCTATATACCTCTGGATTGTGATCCCTGATAGCTACAGATATAATGTACCCAATAGGCGATTTACGATTATTAGAAGCATTACTTTCTAATACCATGATTAAAATTTTAAAATAGGATACACTGATATGCATGTTCTTTTCACCCAAAGAAAAGGCATAAGACACTTTCTGACATTTGATTCACAACCAAACTCAAACATTATAGGCTACCTCAAATCTTCAGAAGCTCGTGTAAGGCTTTTAGTTAAAGCCTCAACGTCCTTCAGCAAACCACTATCATGAACTTGAGCCAGCAAAGGTTCTATATCTTCAGCCATGGCTTGAATCTGAGAAATCACTACATCAGAGATGGAATTTGGCATGAGAATACATTCAATGCTATGATATCCAAATGAGAAACAAATCACAACAGATGTCTTCAGTAACAGATGCCATGAAAGTACATTGAAGTAACAAAAAAGTACACAAAGCACACCTTTGTAAGCAGAGGTCGTGCTTCTTCAACAACTGTGGCAATCCGATCAGCCAATGAATAGGCATTTTCAACACCAATTCCTTCAACTTCACGGCCAATACGAGTAAATATTCCAACCAATTCGTCCAAACTTACCCCTTGGGACCCCTTTATCTTTTCTCTGTCACATACAATTAAACCCTCTTTTATGCAACCTGCATGAAGAGGCCCAACTGAAGGTGCTGGGATGGGATCTCGGGGTGTAATATCAATTAGAGTTTCCATCAGAAGACCAGACTGATTTACTTCAATCAATGAATTCCGCGGTATTATAACCTTTTCATCTTCAATCTAGAAACATCAAGAGCGGGACAAATAATGATATAGTCAGAATGCATTGAAGTCACAAGTAGAATACAGAATGTAATATTGTCACTGTCTAACCTCAACTTCCGCCTCAATGTTTCTCAATGAAGGGTTGACACGAACGACATTCCCAACAGTTACACCTCTAATTCTAACAGGTGTTCCAGTAGAAATGCCACTAGCCTGATCAAACTGAAAAACAGCAAAATACTTCCTAAACTTTGATCTCAATTGAAACCCCCTCAACCAAGCCAAGCTAAGTGCCAATAGAAGTGTCCCAGAAACAAGAAACAAGCCAACCCCACCCTCCCATATGCTTTTCCTACCGAAACCAAAATCACTCAAGGGTCTCAAAGTTTGCTTCCAAATCTTCTTAGGAATATCCAGAACAACAGCCAGTGGGCTTTTCAACTCAGAAGATGAGGCATTCTGCCCCGTATGACCCATATCGGCAGAAGAATTGGCTCTGACAAGCAACCGATTCCTCTTCTTACGTCTAATAGAAGTTGTCAAACATGGTAATAAATTCAATGTACCATTCCCTGGAGTAGGTATGATAGAAGAGGAACGCAGCACTGCTGGGCTCGTCGAAGCAAAAAGCCGCGAACTCCCCTCCATATTCCTTTTGCAACTATGTTGAAAAATAGTGAAATGTAGTTGATTACAACCGGTACTTGTCAGCAGTGATAGGATTTATCGATCATTTAGTGGACAGAATGCAACAGAAAATACTAGAAATGAAGACCCTACATACTTTAAAAATACTAATTTGTCATCAGAAAAATGAAAAACGCAATCAACCATTACGGTGAAAAACCTCACAGAAACCTTCCATGGGAAAAAATAATGGTGAATTAAAAAAAAAATACCGTAATTTATTATTCGAATCGAAGGTCTTGCAGAACCCCAATTCCTATACGTGCGCCCTGTGCATCGCGAGAGAGATGGAAGGAAAGGGATCATGAGACCTAAATGGGGTATTGGGCTGGGCTCGCGTGGATGGATCGGGTTATGGTATCCGGATCTTCCTGCCAAATTAGCCCATTGGGTATTTATTTAATATCAACTAATTGGGTCAGGTTCCATTCCACCTACTTGGGCAAACATTTACAACACGTGTCTCTCGATTATCACATAATTTGAGTTTTTGGGAAGAGCTTCTGGTTCGATTTTCACTAAAAGCATTTGCTGGAAGGAGTAAGGAGCATTAACGGTAACTAAACTCTGAACCGAATTAAAGATTCTCATTATATGATTACCCGAATCGGTGGTTCAAATAAAAAAAATAAAGTTTTGTAAACACTGTCTTAAAAAGAAGTAAAACACTTGGTTTTTAAAAGTAGAGACACTCTTTTTCTTTTGATCATAATAATTAGAAATCACACATTTATAGATATACTAGCTGGCATGGCAATAGTACCAAGTACAATTCAATAATTTCACTTCACACATGAAACATGCAGAATTTGACATTTTTCTTTAGTCCCACTGCCACAGTAGTGTCTCCTCAGTCATCACTTGACTGGCTTTAAATAGATGAGCATTATCTCAAATATTTCACTCACATAGCGCAATGCAAAAATGTTGGTTCCAAATCCAAGTTCATGTTTACGAGCCTTAGTTTGGTTGTTGCAGCTTCTCCTTCCCTTAAATCCACAGCAGCTTTCCAAATATGTTGACCCAAAAAATCCTCTCATAACCAATGCTCCTGATCCTTTAACTACAACTCTTGATCAGGTCAATTTTGCTGTTATTTTTGACGCTGGAAGCACTGGAAGCAGAGTTCATGTCTTTAGCTTTGACCAAAACTTAGATCTCCTCCGTGTCGGCCAAGGACTCGAGTTTTTTCTCGCGGTAACTACGTCTACGAACTCTTACTCATACAGTAACTAATTACTTTCATCCATCCGTT
This sequence comes from Verbena officinalis, assembly GCA_958496215.1. Lineage (NCBI taxonomy): Eukaryota > Viridiplantae > Streptophyta > Magnoliopsida > Lamiales > Verbenaceae > Verbena > Verbena officinalis. Next base: position 10,516,776 of record OY292385.1, read on the forward strand.
TTTATTCATGTTGTTAAATCATCCCACATCGAATAATCAAATATGTGGGGTTCACTATATAATGGCTTGACAAACCTCCCTCTTTAGCTAGCTTTTGGGGATTGAGTTAGGTTAAGGTCCATTATATTAACATATATAGTGAGACTGATCGAATATATTAAAAATAGAAAAGAGAAAAAAAGAACAATAAATTAAATAGAAAATTTTACATAATGCATTATGCCTAAATTACGATGTAATTATATAATTAGTATATCTATCTTGTTTCAAAAATAACATAATTCCCTCCGAAGATTTAATTATTCATGAAAAATTAGCAATTCAAACAGAGGCATTGATTGTACTGACTCTTAGACTGGTGGATGATAGCTAGGAGATCTGACTGGTGTGGAAATAGTCATTAGCAAGAATCGGATGAAAGTGTAATTAGGTAAATAAATAAACCTCTCAGAGTCAGAGGTGTTTTTATAATTACACCAAATTTTAGGTATAGTGGATGTAAATTAAGTTCCCTAATTATAAATATTTAGTTATCTATATGTTATACTTAAATTATATTTTAATTATTTATATTTTACAGACTACACCTGGGCTGAGTTCGTATGAAGATGATCCGCAGGGTGCTGCGCTGTCCTTAAAGCCACTGCTACAGGAAGCTGAAGCAGTTATTCCTGATTACTTGCATTCAAAAACTCCTCTCAGACTCGGGGTTAGTACGTACTAGTAGCTTAGTAATTAATGAAGCTTTTTAACTGTATATGTAAGATCAGGACGTACTCATGTGTTTAACTGATGATGAATAATTAATTAGTTAATTGTTGTGACCTGGTCCTGGTATCAATAATTAATTCATCTCCCATTCGATCCCATACACAGGCTACTGCGGGTCTCCGGCTGTTACCAGCCAATAAATCAGAAGCCATAATCGATGCGGTAGTATTCTACTTCGATCTCTACCATTTTATAATTAGTTTATAATTGTGATTATTCATAACTTTAGGTGTAATTATTAAAAAACAAATATTAAATTCTTTGTAATTTTAGGTGAGAAGTTTTTTCCAGAAAGAAAGTAGTCTGATTTACAAGGCAGAATGGGTAACTATTCTTAAAGGAACTGATGAAGGTGCTTATCAGTGGGTAAGTTTTTTAAATGTTCTGCTATCTCATCCTCGTTAATAATTTAAATATTTAATGAAGATCGATCACTATGTACGTATAATTATAACATTAAGGTTGTATTAATTAATTAGTTGTCTTGACAGATCACAATCAACTACTTATTAGGAACTTTGGGTAAAGATTACACAAGCACAATCGGAGTTATTGATCTTGGTGGAGGATCAGTACAGATGGCTTATGCTATCTCACAGAAATCTGCAGAAAATGCCCCATTGGTACCACCTGGACAGGATGCCTATGTCGTTAACAAACTTGCAATGGGAACACATTATCACCTTTATACTCACAGGTCAATCTCTATAATTAATTAACTTATTAAGGATCGCTTGAGATTTATCATAATTAGGTTTAGACTCCTAGCTCTTGTTTCGTTTATTACATATAAGTCTCTCAAAATGGTCAATATTTTCTAAAACTTAACAAAATCCACGAAATGGTCAATATTTTTTTCCTGAAAAAATGAAACAAAAAACAAAAAGATAAAGTAAATTGTAAATGACTGTATTGCCCCTTCTTATTTATAAGACTTTTACGTCAAAAAAGGTATGTTTTGTCTAACAAAATGAGTCCTTATGTTTGAAAATATTACAATGATGACTATTTTTTTGAACTGTTGTAAATACCAGGGACTTATATGTAATATACGAAATAAGAGGGACTATATTGTAAATAGCACAAACCTGGAAACTCAGATGCAATTAACCCATGAATTATTCCTTTAATAAACTCCAAAATGTTAGTAACATAACCTCTGTAATATATATATATAGTTACTTGAACTATGGCCTGAAAGCAGCTCGAGCTCAAAGCCTGAAGCTTTCTGGAGAAAATGGCAATCCATGTGTAACAAATGGTTATCAAGGTACTCTATCCCATCCATCATTTAATATATAAATTTATTCTGCAATCTTATGATCTTATATAAAAGTTAATGTCTGTGTAATTTTTTTGTTAAAATTAAAGGGACATACAAGTATAATGGGGACGTATATAAAGTATCAGCTCCTAAGTCAGGCACAAGCCTGAAGAAATGCAGAGCATTGACTGGAAAGACACTTGGACTAGATGCACCATGCACATACATAAATTGCTCATTTGACGGTGTTTGGAGTGGTGGAGGTGGAGCTGGACAGAAAAACATCTATGCTGCATCATTCTTCTATGACACAGCTGCTGGGGTACGTAATTAAATTCAAAATTAAAATATATATATTATTGGAATATATAATTACGATATATGATAAATCAATTAAGAACCAAAATGCAGGCTGGTATTATTGAGGAAAATGTAGCTTCAGCCACCTTTCAGCCAATAGAATACCGAAATGCAGCTAAGAAGGCTTGTGCGGCTAATGTAGACAATATATATTCTATTTTCCCTCTAATTGATAAGAGAGATGTGCCCTTTCTGTGCATGGATCTTATGTACGAGTACACCATGCTCGTCGAGGGTTATGGTAAGTAAGATCCCTTCATGGCTCATGCTGTCTATAATTTTAGGGTTATTATTAGTACTTTTGGTTTAGTATTATATATACTGATTGATCATAACTCGCTCTTTTAATGGCATGCAGGATTGGATCCGTTACAAGAAATAACTGTGGTGAAAGAAGTGAGTTACAAGGGTTCGGTGCTGGAGGCGGCATGGCCACTGGGCTGTGCGGTTGAGCTACTCTCCTCATTCAATTGATCAGTTTCCCAGATTTTGTTGTTGTATTTCTGAATAACTGGATTAATTTAGGTGATGTTTGTTTGGTGCCTGCAGCATAACTTGCATGTCTTCACAATAGTGGTAACATTTTATTTGTTACATGAAGCGAGATCTTTTGCAGTTTTTGGCCCATATATATATGAGATAAATAATGGATTACAAATTTATACGGGTCGTAGATACAAGCCCAGCCCAGCCGCCCAAATTTGAAATAAATTGTCCACTTAGACTCGATTTATTAAAAACCAGGAACATAAAAAGTCAAGATCCATATTCCTATATATCTATTTTTTTTTTTAATTGGGTAGGGAAAGAAAAGTCCTAATTGTGTATGACGGGGTCCTCACGCTTTCATAAATTACCAATCAGAGATGAATTGCTCAGCCTCAGCCTATGGTGTTGTTTTTCCAATAAAAATCAAAAGTCAAGTTCGACCAAGTCTTCTTCTCCAATTTCTGCTAAATAATCTTTGCAAATTTTGTTGTTTATTACAAGGTGTCAAGTGGTCTGCAAATGCAATGTTCTCAATTCTTTCCAAGAATATACCACAACCAATCCAAATCAAAGTCAACTAAGATTTATCTATTTTTTTAGCTAGGTTAAAGTAGTAAAATAATCCATCTAACAAGTATTCCTTGAATTTTACATTCATACTTTAGAACCTCGAAATATTACGAAAGTTACCCTAGAATTTGTAAAATATTACAAATAGCCTCCTAAAATATACGGAAAATCGTTAGCATTTATTAACTTTGGGGATATTTATTATAGTATTTCAAGGTTTGGATGACGTCTGCGAACGTTTTCCAAATCTCAAAGGATTATTCGTAAGATTAAGAAATTTGAATGATTTTTCAATAAAAAGTACAAACAACGAATAGTATCGGTAAATAAACCTAAAAAGAAATAGTACATCTGTGTAGGTGAAGCTTACATGTAGCTGAAGTGACAATGGTCGATGGATCCCTGAGTACTACTACGTACCACTTGCTTACATGTTTTTAATTTATATATGTCTATTAAAGTAAAATGAAATAAATAAGATAGATGTGAACTAGCCAGCTAGCAAGAACCTTGGAAAACTTGGGGATTAATTAAAAATAGATATGTGTTTTAATTTAATTAGTTGAGTGGACCTGGGATAACTAAAGACCAACCTTGTACCAAACAGCCTTAAGAATCAAGATATATTCCAACTTCCAAGTTCCAGATCGACTATTAATTAATTTTTGATCTCGTTGTCCCTGTTTTTTCTTTCACTTTGTTTACGTTCTGCAATTTCTATCGTTAGCTTAACGTCATGGCATCAGTATCACCACCTCACTCAACCAATACACAACAACTACATTTGTCTTAATTTCTATTCTTGATAATATTAATCAAGATCGCGCGTAGACCTCAATCCAAAGTCTTCTCCTCGGTCCTGCCCTTCCCCTACTCTACTCATCAAAATCAGGCCTGTTTCGATCTCCTTATTTAATTAACTTCTCATCTACCTCTGCAAATTTGATATTTTTGGTTAAGTTTTCTTCACTATGTTAACAGTAGTATTATTAGCTCTGATATTGATCACTTGTGTCGTGGAATCGAGATTTGTGGTTGAGAAGAGCAGCATAAGCGTCCTGTCTCCTAATGATCCGCGGGCAAAGCACGACGCTGCTATTGCAAACTTTGGAGTGCCCGACTATGGCGGCTCCATGCTCGGTACTCTGATTTATCCTGAAAAAGACACTAATGGCTGCTCTGCTTTCGATGGAGATAAGCCTTTCAAATCCAAGTCGTCGCGTCCTACTATTCTTCTACTTGATCGTGGAGGTCTTCATATTTCCTTATCCTTCCTTCTTGTAGTATAATACAACATATATGTATGTATACATAGTAGGTACTGCAAGTCTATAATATATAATATGTGTTAGTTATTGGTTTTCCAGATTGCTACTTTGCACTGAAAGTATGGAACGGACAGCAGGCCGGTGCGGCGGCGGTATTAGTGGCGGACACCATAGACGAACCGCTGATCACCATGGATTCACCTGAGGAAAGCTCCGACGCCGATGGATACATAGACAAAATCGGAGTCCCTTCCGCATTAATCGACCATTCCTTCGGCGATTCACTAAAGGAAGCCCTAAAAAAAGGCAAAGATGAAGTCCTTATCAAAATAGACTGGACGGAATCAATGCCCCACCCCGATCAGAGAGTCGAATACGAGCTCTGGACTAACAGCAACGACGAGTGTGGAATTCGCTGTGATGAACAGATGAATTTCATAAAAAATTTCAAAGGGCACGCTCAAATTCTCGAGAAAAGGGGTTACACACAGTTCACGCCTCACTATATAACTTGGTACTGTCCCGAAGCTTTCGTTCTCAGCAATCAATGCAAGTCTCAGTGTATAAATCACGGTAGATATTGCGCCCCAGATCCGGAGCAGGATTTCGGACAGGGGTATCAAGGGAAAGATGTGGTTTTCGAGAATTTAAGGCAGCTATGTGTTCATAGAGTTGCAAATGAAAGCCACCGATCCTGGGTTTGGTGGGATTATGTGTCCGATTTTCATATCAGGTGTTCGATGAAACAGAAGAGATACAGTAAAGAATGTGCAGAGGAAGTCATGAAATCTCTGCGTAAGTTTTTGTTTGCAGTTTTTGAAGTGGTTATACAATCTCAACAATATTAAGGAGCTATTTGAATCTAATGTTTAAATTCATGCATTAGGTCTTCCAATTGAAAAGATAAAGAAGTGCATGGGTGATCCAGAAGCTGATACTGAAAATGAAGTTCTTAAAATTGAGCAAGAGCTTCAGGTTTTTCATTCTCTCTGTCTCTGGGGTATGTTTTACTCAATGATTTCAACATCACTGAAATATAACTTTCTGGATTCAGGTTGGTCATGGATCACGTGGTGATGTTACCATCTTACCAACTATGGTGATCAACGACGTGCAATACAGAGGTTAGTTAATAACTCATGATTCAAGAAATGCTTCTTTTAATCACTTTAGACTTTTCAGGATTAATTTATTTGCATTTGTATACCTTATTACTATTCTAACTAGATTTATGTATCTGAAATTACTTTTTACTGTCTCTGAATTAAGGAAAACTGGAGAGGAGGGCAGTATTAAAAGCCATATGCGCAGGGTTCAAGGAGACAACTGAACCTGCTATTTGCTTGAGCGGAGGTTTGACCATATATACATTCTCTTTTATCCACATGATCAGTAAATAATTCTAAGTAATGGCAATACCAAAATTGATAACCTTTGATTATTGATGAGCAGATTTAGAGACGAACGAGTGCCTTGAAAATAACGGCGGGTGTTGGAGGGATCCAAAATCTAACATAACAGCTTGCAAGGTATGGATAAGCCAAAAGCAATATACCATAATGTTTTGTCAATACTCAAATCTAATATTATGATGTTCTACTAAAGGACACATTTAGGGGAAGAGTTTGTGAATGCCCCTTAGTGAGGGGAGTCCATTACGCGGGAGACGGATATGAATCATGTCAAGGTACATACATTTAACTTTGACCTCTTATTATATATGGATTTATTTGTGTTTTCAACTATTCAATTATCTATTGATAATGATGACCAATTGTTGCTAAATTGACAGCTGTTGGACCGGGAAGGTGTTCTCTGAATGACGGCGGCTGTTGGTCGGAAACCAGAAATGGAATCAAATCTTCAGCATGCATTGTCAGTGCAAATTCTATTTCCTTGTTTTTCAATGCATATTCTCTCTTTTTCTCTCTCTAAAATGTTTTCTGGGTTGCTAAAATCAGGACTCAGATCTATCAGGGTGCAGGTGCCCGCCCGGTTTCAGAGGAGATGGCCATAAATGTGAAGGTAACCTTTTGCCCTACCTGTTATAAAAAAAAAGAACAGTATTCATTACATATTAGTTGAGTACGTAATGGATCGCTAAATTTCTTCTTTTTATTTTTCCAATTTTTATGAATCCAGACGTGGATGAATGTAAGGACCGAATTGCATGCCAATGCAATGGTTGTACTTGTAAGAACAAATGGGGAGGTTATGACTGCAGTTGCAGTGCAAATAAATTGTACATAATGGAGCATGATACGTGTATTGGTACGTTAGAAAACCTTAACTTATTTTGATTTTATGCATTTTGGAAATTTTTAACAAGAGCCAATTACCAATTTAACGCCTTTTGCGAAAACTACATTGAAATCTTGAAATATTACGAAAATTATATTGAAGTTTGCAAACCATAACAAAGATTCCCACTAAAACTAATGGAAAAGGAAAACCATTGTTTCGTGATGGTATTTGTGATTTTCAAAATTTGAGTGTGTATTTCATTTTTAAAATGAACAAATCTTGGGAGATTTTATGTAATTATCTATTTTAACAATAATAATTGAAATGAACATGCAGAAAGGAACGGTTCAAAACTTGGAGGCGTACTTACTCTGACCGTGCTGGCAGTGGCTTTGGGTGCTGTTATAGCTGGTTACGTATTCTACAAATACAGATTACGGGTAGTTAATCTCTCTGCTTGGTATATATATATTTCCTTACATTGTCTATTGCCATGAATGCCATGATATTCATGAGTAAACGCTAGTTAATTTTGTCAGGCTTACATGGACTCCGAGATCATGGCTATCATGGCCCAGTATATGCCACTGGACAGCCAACAGAATCAGGTTGTCCATCACGAAAGTGAACCCCTTAGACAGCATACTTCTTCCGTTTAAGGTGTTGAGGCAGCCACAAATATTTTTAGGTTTTACAGATTTTCTAGTGTGATGCATATAAAGTTGTCGTTCATGGATACCAACAAGAATCTGAAATCCACATAAAAGAGAATAGAATCATGTAATAGCTCTGTATAAAATGGCTTTTTGACATGTAAAGACGCGCTCAATAAGGGTTTACGTACTACAAATCATTGTCTTTTTTATGTCAGTTTTGATGTTTACGAGTATGTTAACTCATTAAAAAAACCATGAAAGATAAACAAAGTATTCATAAATCATAACTGAAAAAGAAGTAAATAGGAAAACTCGGCTTATCAAAGCACAATTGTACACATTTCCTATTGGGAAAGAGAAGTTTGAACTTTTTCCTTCTCCAGCATTTTAATGTAAAGGAAAGCCTGCCAGCCAGTGGTGTAGCCAGAATTTTTTTTCATCGAGGTCAATTAAAGTATAATATACAACACGCATAATTTTTTTTCTTATTTGTATTGTGACAAGTGAATCTAACTCTCCGTTTGCTCGACATGACATGTATACACGTTTTTCTGTCTCCTTACCATCTATTTATAACGTTAATTTCTTTAAATTGACAATGTCGGTTGATTCAATCCAACAATATAGGTTAATCCTCAAGATTATTCAGCTCTAAAAGATTATAAAATGTTCAAATAACTTCTAAGTTCTTTAAATTGACAATGTCGATTGATTTGATCCAACAATAGAGGTTTATCCTCAAGATCATTCAGCTCTACAATATTATAAAATGTTCAAATAACTTCTAGAATTAGGTAGGGTTTGGTTATTCAATGAAATTAAGTCATAGGTTGAGAAAACATGGATTTAGTCACAGTTAAGAGAAATTTGCCTATTTTTTTTTTTATCTTATGACCCCTCCATATATAACTTTATAAAGTTTTAGTGATGTTAAGAAATAGAATTATCCTTTCAAAATTAAGAAAAATAGACATTTCTCTATATATTTTTTCTATATATTTAATGTATAAATAAAAGTTTTTTTAAGACAGGGGAGTCAATTGAAACCCCCGGCCATAAGGTGGCTACATCACTGCTTGTAGTGCATGCTAGGACACTACTTTCCTTATATTTCTTGATGTCAGTGATGGAGCCAGAAAATTTTTTCAGGGGGTCATTCTAGTATAAATTTTTAGCCTCTTATTTTATAAAGATAATTACGAAAAACCCCTGAGATTAGGTTTTTTTTTTAAAAAAACTCTGAAACCTTGAAATATTTCAAATACTCTGGTCAGCTGAAACCTTACAAATACCCATTTGAAACATAAAAATATATACATAATATCCTTGAAAAACTTTATAAATACCTCCTCAAAAGGGTATGTGTAAAATTACAAGATTTCAGGGTATTTTTCATGAACAACATAAATTTCATAACTAGCCATATTTTTTAATAACTCGATTATTTATATTCAATTTAATATTAAATAAAAATCTTTGATTTTATAATATATTTTTTAATACACATGACCCCATTCTATATAAATTTATGACTTTGTGAGGGGGTCAATTGAACAATTATTACATTAAGGGAATTGTTATTTACACGCCTAGGTTGTTAATTGCACTCCAAATTTATCTCTGGATGACAAAAACACCACTCCGTATTTCTTGTTTATTTATTCTTTTTATCTTATTTCTTATTAACTTGTTCTTATTTTGTTTCTTTTACACTTTTTACTTATTTAACAAATCATATGTGGATTTTAATTATTTTTCCATAGTTCTTTAGCATTTTTTGAAAATATATTAGAACTTAAAAGATACAATGAATTTTTATGTGTTTATATTTTCTTATTTTCTATCTAAAATAATATAATATAATATACAATATATATATATATATATATAAAGTTAATGTGTTGATTGAAATGTGATAGTGATTTTCTTTCGTAAGTTATATAACTATTTTATTTTTGTAAATTATCAAAACAACCCACCCTATAACTTATTTTTGTTTTACATTTCAACAAAATTTTAGAAATAAAGAAAATATAATTTTATTTTGTGGGTAAACTAATCCAGAGACGATATGTTAAACAAGAAAAGAAAAGGCATAAAGTAAAAAAAATATAAGAATAAGTTTAAAAGGAATAAGTTAGAAATACATAAAGGAGGGATATTTTTGTCATCTAAACATAAAATTGGAGTGTATTTAACAATCTAGGAGTGCAAATAACAACTCCCTTACATTAAAACTAAACACAATACATAACTAATACATTTTATATACATATATTTGTGAAATTTTCAAAAGTTGAGGGGGTAAATTGCACCCCCTCAACTCTATGTGGCTCCGCCAGTGCTGACAGCAAGTCTTGACATCAGAAGAGAAAAGTTATATCAGTAGGAAGTTCCACACTGTAGAACTCCAAAGCCAAGCTGGTCTTCAAATCTGCAAAGCATTCATAAGAAAAGATATCTCTCTACAATATAGCAGCAAAATTAACCACATCTACCTGCTTCAACGGTATGAACAGCGATTTTATCAATACCAAAAAAACTCAATTCCAGACAAGCACCAGGGCTGTTGTGAGAAACAAACACATCAGACAACCTCAACCACCACAAACTAACAACTGAATTAGATAATACAAGATTTAAAAAGGACCTGAATATCAAACAGTAGCATCCCATAGAAATCGTACAAAAGTTGAAATGAACAGCAACATCATTAAGTGTGTTGAGATATAACATAACGCAAGCAAAGGTAGTAGAAAAAAAGAACATATACTCAGGATTACAACCTTCAATGGTCCTTGCCAACATAAGAACTGAGAAAAAGAAGATGAAGAGACGTCAAATTTCAGAAACAGCAGTATAGCTCACAAAAATCAAATCCTGCTCCCAAAAAGCTGTAAATCATATCATCAGTGTAGTAAGGGTGAGACTGCAGAAATTAACAGCAAGAGAGATCAGCTATTAAAATGAACCAAGCCAATTCAAACTAAAAGTGCTTAAAATCTCAAAACATTTAAGGAGTACATAACCATCATAATCCCTAAGTAACAAGAAGAAGAGGATGATTGTTCGAGAACATCATAATAAGAACTATTATGGCAACGAGAAGTTCCAAAATGAACCTTTCACCGGATTCAACAATGTAATATAGCTCATCTCTTTCTACCACCACGCTCTCTAAGAGAAAGAGATAGCGTCTCTCCAGGTCCGACATTGTAATATGCAAGAGATAAATTATCCTTGAGGAAACCAGCTTTCCCACTCAGCTTCTGTTTGTTTGAAGGAAGCTGAACCTCGCCCGCAATTTTCTCTTTCAAACTGCTAACTGTTTCAGATAAGGATTGCACAGTGATCTCCAGTACTTGGCCTTTCAGATTTCCTTCGTCAACATTCGGCACAGATATACTGATACGCACAGGACCCTGCAACTGCCACCATACAATAAAAAACTTATTAGACAAAGTGGTAGTTTGCAAACTCCCTTAAATTCATTAAGCACACCCATTAATTAAAAAAGTTAAGATAAATTAGAAAAGCACTGAGATGGTTCCATACCGAATGCTTTGCCAAGAATTGGTCTTCAGGAATGAGCATAGAGTCATCAAGCCTTTGCCTCTTGGGCTCTGGTTCCTCGGGTAGTGGTGGAGGAGCCTCCTCAGGCGGTGGTGGCGGCAGCATGCCTTGGGGCATAGGTGGAGGAGCCATATGCATGCCTGGTTGGGACATAGGCATATGACCATAAGGGGGTCTAGGACCTCCCAAATGGGTAAACTGTGATCCAGGTGGCGGTGGAACGGGAATATTAGGTGGCGGCATTGGAGGGCGGTTGGCCATAAGATGTTGCCCATGCATCATTTGTTGCATTGAAGGAGGTGGAGGCCGAATAGAAGGAATCATATTGACCACTGGAGGCCCTGGCGGTGGTGGTGGTGGTGCCGACACCCCACCACCACTTTGGGTGGAATATTGTACCTGACTGGGAGGTCTAGGCATATTCAAGACTAGACCAGGAGGCGGCGGCAATGGCCTAATTGATGGCATACCAGGTTTAGGAGGAGGAGGAGCAGGACCCGGAAGATTGTTCATGGCATCATTTAATTCCTCTCCAGTATTCTGGGACATGGCCTGACTAGCTGTCCGACCAATACTTCCTGTGTGACCATCCCATATAACCTGTTTTGGCTGTTCGTCTTTCTTCTTTTCGATCTCAGCCTTGACAGCATTAGAAACTTCTTCCTCTGTAGTGCCAAAAATATCAGGACGTGTTCTTGCAAGCCCGACAATGTTCCTAGAGATTTCATCATCTTGAGCAAGAGTGGTCTCTCTTATCTTAGCAAACATCCTGTCCTTCTGCTCCTTATACTTGGGATCGATAAGAGAAATTCTCATGTGTTCAGACATCTCGTTAATGAGAATGAGCTCATTAGTTATTGGGGAGACAACGTACTTAGTAGGATCTCTCTCAGCTGGGATTCTGTCCTCGGGCCTCTTCCAGTTCTTCACAATTCTCATGGGTGGTTCTTGCTCTTCTGAAGCTGCCTTGGCCTCGTTATTCTTCGCATTGTCATTCTCTTCAAGACTAGCAGCTCTCATACCCTCTTCGACCAGTTGGACCTCTTCCTCATCCATATCCATTTCCATGTCCTTGCCAGGCTCAGCAGTATCTTCTTCTTCCATAGCAGAAGACACCTTGCTTCTTCTTATCACTTCATCGAGCGTCATTGGAGGTGGTAAATCTTCATCCTCGTCATCAGCAAAGTCTATCGTTTCGACCACAACAAAATCATGCCAATCAATCATGGCCATCTGCAGCCGCTCCTGCTCTATCTCATCTTCAGCTTTCTGCCTGGCCTGTTCTTGAGACCGTTCCCATTCAAGACGATGTAAGCAGCGCTCGAGAACTGTAGTCAGATCAGCAACACTATTTCTTAGCTTGTCAGTCAACCCTTTAGGAGGCATCAATACCTTTGAATATGCATCAGCAAGCGATGTGAAGAACATGAACATACTGTGCGTAGGCCTCAGAAAATGGAACTGAGGATTAGTGCTTTCCCTACTAGTCAAACCAGTTAAAAAAGACTTCCCATTTCGGGCGACAAACTGAGCAGTGAGCTTAATTATATCCAGTTCCTCCCCTGTAATACCTTCAGGAAGGCGAACAGTGTATTGCTCTGCCTCTGGTGGCTCAAGAACCTTACGAACAGGCCTGAATTGGGCCGAAGGATCAGGCTTTGCTGAAGCATCACTGCCATCAGCAGCTGGAGCAGTAGTGGCTGATTCAGGAACAATTTCAGCAGGTTGTGGCTTGTCTGATGATTGATTTTGTGCCCGAGCTTCAGAAAGGCGGTGCTGATAGTAAGCATGATAAGGATCAGAGGAACGTAAGAAGTTGAATTTTGGATTTCCTTCATTGCTTGCCATAATTCTTTTTTCAAAATCCAGTCCATTCTTTGCCACAAACTGGCAAGTTTTGTCTACAATGTTTCTTATATCTGGAGGTGGGTATATAATTCCGATAGTCCTTGTATGGGTTGCTACTGACCCCGGAGCTGAGTTGGAATTATCATTTCCCTCATTAGTCTCCTGATTTTTATCAACATTAGATTCCTCAGTTACTTGAGAGGCGGGTAATGGGCCAAGATTGCCATCAGAAGGTGGTGCTGGGAGGGGCAATATTCGATCTGTGCCCAACATTTTTCAATCTGCATATAACAATCATTGTCAGACAACCACCATAGAAACAAACTAATCAAATTAAGAAATTCTCAAGTCTAAGCCCAAGTATAAGAAAACAGGGCACTTCCAGAAGTTCACAAATATTAAACTCAACAGACACCGCTAGATTAAAGTGATAAGAGTCAAAGCTCCGTAATGTTGATTTCTGCAATAGGCATTTTCCAAATAATGGATGTTAAGACAATTCCATTAATTGCCGGACGAAACAACCAAAAACATAAATCTCTTAATTAAAAATACCCGATGAAGCTCACCAAGAAAGAAAATCAAATATAAACACCAAGGAATGTCACTGAAGATGTTATCCTTGTAATAGGTATAATTAAATTAAAAAACAAAAGTAAGAAGAAGTTACCGTATTGTTATGAGTCCGAATCTTTGAAAGAAACTCAACCCCTAGCCATGCACCCATAGAGAGATTCAGTAATAGAAAATGTATCATAACTACAATTAAGCTGATACACTACAAACTAAAACCCTAGATTCGCTTCTCAGAAAGCCAATATTCAACAGACTCAACAAAGAGACTAGAAGAAAGAAATAAAACTCTTTTGCTGCCACCGAAGAGTAAGAATAAGATTAAAAAATAACATAAATGCTCTCACTAAATGAGTTCCATCAAAACGAATTGAAAACCAAAACCTCGCAGAAAATAGACGTAATTACACATGACAGAAGTTTTTCATTCATATACGTAAATATAACAATTGAATCACCTGTTAATAACTTAGCATTGATATAGCGAACGAAACCGTGCCTTCCGCTCTACCGAATTAAAAGAAGAAGAATCTACAGTAGAAAAATCTGTGTGTATGAAATATACGGCTTAAGGCAAGCCGAACTAAGTGAAGATGGAAATAGGTTTTATATATAGACTCAAGACGAAGACGGAGAATGATTTTGCGGAGGATTGAACGCCAAACTCACAGATTTGGTAGGTGCGGCCGCCGGAACGAGAGAGAGAGGCGAGGGTAACAGAGGATATCTCTAATTGTTGATTTTGAATCCACGGACCGCCGACCTTATTACGGAGTCCTAATTTCTTACAAACTTTGAAACCATGCCAATTCCCCTTTTTATTTTTCCCTTATTTTTTTAATCAAAGCAAAGCAAACAATGCCACTTATTAATACGGTTTTCAAGTTATTGAAATATATTTTTCTTAAATAATTTAGGTATAGAGGACTCTAAATTTCTAATTATGTTTTTTTTTTTTTGTAGTGAAATACCCGGGGTGTTTGCAATTAGAGAAGTTAAAATTGAAAAAAAAAAAAATAGTAGTAAAAGGAAGCTTCTAAATCTAACCAATTTTTCTTTAAATTTAGCAGAAATTATGATTGTTTGGAAACTCGAAATACTAAAAATAAGAGCACTTATCGGAAAAATGGTTTTTTTTAAAAAAGAATTTACAAACTTTTTCAAAACAAAAAAAAAAGAGAATTTACAAACACTACCATACCATCTTAAAAATTTACTGTAGTCTACACTCTTAATCTTATGACAGCAGTCACTAGTTAGTAGTTACATATACTTCCGTTGGTACTCGCGCATCAAAATTTTACATCCCAAATTCCGAGATATATTAAGTATTTCACAAATACAAAAAAAAAACACTCAACAACAGAACACAACTAAGAAAAGGATTCTAATCTGCAATTCGTTCAAACTTGACATTTCCTTCATCCAATACAGTCAAGTGCTTCCTTTTCTTGGAAAACTTAGCAGAGTCTGTGAACTGAGCAGCAGTTCTAGCCCGTAATTCTTCTAAGCTCTCACCTTCTTTGGCTCTTTCAAGAACCTGCAAGCAAATCAGTCAAGTTACTCTGTTTCCAAATAAAAAGATTTCGGGGAAAAAATTACTATCTTTACATTACAATTAAACTTTTTCTCATTTCATAAGCTTATAACATACCAAGTGACGACCGTAGAGATGGGTGTTTGAAAGAGCTTGAAGGGCATTTCTAGCTTCTTGCTTTGTGACGTACTCCACGAATGCAAAACCTCTATGGTTGCCAAATCTCATTGGCAACCTTAACCTCTTGATCTGCAAAATAGCACAAGCTAAAATATTAGAGAATAGAAGGAAAGAGGAAAACCTTATGATTGCTTAAGAAAAAAGGTTAGTTCAACCTGTCCAAATGGGCTGCATAATTGCCTAAGATCCTTTTCTGTGGCCTCGAAAGCTACATTCCTTATAATTAATTTTGTCGAACTCCCATCATCATTCTTTTTAGGTAACACATCGTCCTTTTTAGCATGGCAAAGTTGCAATATGAGGGCATGCCTGTCTAGAACAGTTCCCTAAAAAGGACAAAAAGAACAATGGCCACAGTTAATTTTATGTGCCCGACTGTATTGTATCAACTTTAGAAGACAATATGATTGTTTACCTGCATATCCTTGCAAACCTTCACTGCTGTATCAACAGAATCAAACTCTAAGAAACCAAACCCCATTGATACATTCTTCCCATTCTTCATATGCTTCTTCACCTATCATAAGAGTAAAGAATTGAACATAAGAGAAAGCAGATAGAGAATGTGGCAAATTTTGTCATGGTGAAAAGAAGTTAGAGACGAGAAGAATACCCTGACACTTAGTATCTTTCCTCCCTTCATGTGCTCTGCAAAATGCTTTTTTGCGCTCTCATCAGATGTTTTGAAGTTCAGGTTCTTGACATATAAAGAGCGTGACTGTAGCATGAAACATATCACAAACATTATGTCCTGAACTAGAATTATGCACACCATAAAGCACCAGAAATGTCCCTAATTTAGGATTATAGAATGCCAGCTTTGTACAAAGATAACCTCGATTCTATCAGGGTTAAGATCGGCATCTGTTTCTTCAACTTGTTGCTCCAGCAATGATCTCTTGACATCATGTTCACCAACAATTTTATTACCACCAGAAGTTGAAGATTGACCGAGAATATTAGCAGGTGCCCACTCCAAATACAGTGGGGCGTCCCTATAAAAACAGAAGATAATTGGTCAGCTTTTAAAAACCTACCAAATACTGCTTTTCAATAAGGAAATTAGAAGAAATGGAACAGAAGGCCAAACTTGAGGTCATCTATCTAAACTTCTTAAATAGTGTATATCTTTTAACTGTCCAATAAAATGGAATGTCAAGAGAAGCAACACAGCATCCATCTTAAAAATCAGTCTTTAATCCACAAGAAATAACATTCATTTAGATACACAGCAAGATGAGCTTTAACTATCCACTCATATTTCCAATTGTCATTTCAATAACATATTCTTATTAATCCTACATTTTAATGAGGTAAGCCGTAAACCATTAAATCAAGGTGCAGCCATTGTACATGCAATATAAATACAAAAAGTATACAAGCTATCTTGGTTCTGGTTAATGCCTACGATGAGGACGAAAAACTTATAGCCCATGATTGAAACAACCAAAAGCAATATAAATCCTTGAGCACAGTGCTACTCCAACTTTGAACAACTAAATTAACTTACTTGTAGCGCTTGTATGCTAAGCCTTTGAAAGCTGCACGAGCTTCAGACGGTTCCAGAAAGATAGCCTGGATATCATAAATTTCAGTAAAAAGTATACAATCAGTGGCTAATACATAAAAAATGAATGCTTGTCAAGTTCTCTTCTTCATTGCCCATTATGCATCAGCTATATTGAAAGCTTACCATAATAAGCGCATTCGAGATCTGGTTAAATAAGGTAGAAAAGATACACGTGCAAGACTAACAAAGTGATCATTTAAATAGTGCAACGTGTATCAAGAATGTTGCCTGTGATGCACCGTGAAAATTTGTTTTTGACCATATATCATGAGATAGTTGCCTCATTTAAACTATGCAGTGAGTAATACAATCATCAAAGTTTCCTATCAATTGATAGACACGACATTGTTCATCATACTACGATCAAGAAAAGAATTACGTACTTTAGAATCCTACTACACATAGGCGTGTGAACTTTACTAAGAGCAAGTCGTTTACTTTCCAGGGACATCCACTCAGTCTAAACTTAAGCATCATACAAGCCAATTAAATGCATAAGTACTAGTAAAGTATATTTACTAGTAGGTCTTCACTTGAGATTAATTCCGAGATTCACGTTCCTACTAGATATAACCAATACTACAAAGGCCACGAACTACAATCCATAAGATGCACACATAATTTTGTACAGTGTTTTTCAAAAGCAAATCTTGTATTGAGTCTGAGATCAAGAAACCAAAGGCAGAAAATAAAAATTAAAAAATTAAAGGAAGTGCATACCAAAGCCAAGGTTTTGGTAGGAGGCAAGATGATTTTGTCCAACCCGCCAAACTTCCCAAACATGTCTGATAATTCACATTCAGAGGAACCGTAAGGTAAATTCTTCACCAATATAACATGGTTGCTTCTTTTCTGACCATCGCTTTTACCAGCAGCAAACTCCTCAAGTGAGGAAATATTCACTCCAGCATTTGAGAGAGATTTTTTTGTCTCAGCAATCACTTGAGTCTCCCCCAAGGCAACTTTTACAGCAAGATCATCAGATTCTTTATCTAGTAGTTTACTTTTACTGACACCAAATTTTCGCGCAATGTTCTCGACGACCTTGAACATTAAGGATAAGAAGATAAGATCGTAAGGGAATATATCCTGGCTTAAGTGTCTCTCCTAGTAGTGTTTCTTCCACATTCTTACAAGACTGAGCTCACAAATGAGATTTTTGCACTCACTTATAGGAAACTACGCAAGATGACAAGAATCATATTCCACATTTAACTCACCGTATCAGGGCGCATAAATAAACTATTCCAAGCCCGTGTATTCCCGGCTGCTTCTAATGCCTTCCTTTCCACAATTCTCTTTTGCTTCAATGTTTTTGAAGATTGATTGTCAGCATAGTTGTTCCTGTAGGATGAGAGTCAGCACAACGATAAGCTTTTCACTGCTGCAACAACTCCTAAAAATTAACATAAGTGATGAACTTGAGAATCTATGATCAAAGTCATACTCTTGCATATTAGGAAGATTCTTCTGCTTAGCAGGCATGATGTGCAGCAACCTTCCCTGAAAAATTGTATTGTCCATCTCTTCTAAAGCCCTGGAAAGAAAAGCATATAATATCAGAATTTGATGACACACTAATACGATCAATTATCGTTGTCGGTGATTTGGTGTACAAATCAAAATACTTATAATAACATAAATGAACTGAAAAATAACACTAATAAGCCATGATATTAGAGAGCACTGTTGCTGGGCAGTTTTCATTATGTGACAAATATACGCAGAGACAATCTCAGGGGACAGAAAGCAGAAACTGAAGCAAGTTTCGTAAGCAAATCTACATACACCCTGAAATAGTGTATAACAGCAGATTAATATTGTATAACAACTGAAAGTTAATCCTTCAACAAAAAACAAATTCTCGTAAATAAGTATGCTTGAGAATTAAGTTTAGCGTCAAGGTTTACACAGGAGAGTATCGCATTGATTTCTTTCTGAATATAGATTATTATTAGAATCTAGAACTAGAATTCTACAAATCATATACATCTACCTGATCAGTAACAGAGACAATGTCTATAACTGTTAAAGCACAGTGCTCTTTGAAGCAGTGTATGTTTGCCACAATTTTTAAGTTTTTTGTTCAGGAAATACTACCTTGCAGCAGATTCTGGGAGTGCAAAGAGAACATAAGCAAATCCTTTAGAACGTCTCGTATCTTTGTCGATGACAATATGGACCTGGGAAACGGCGCCATACTTGCAGAAGTGATCTTCCAGCTCCTCTTCACTGTGTATATCACAGAGTGTAGGTAAAATGAAAATCATACACACTGGTAAAGAAGGAAAGATGACATATGCATGAAATTAATACAATACATACATATAATATGTATATATGTAACATATATATGCACACACATACATTTATAATAAATATATATACAATATGCACAATATACCAAAGTAATACGGTGCATACGTGGCAGTATAGGGAAGATTGCGGATGAAGAGACGGCCAGATTCAAGAACTTCATCATTCTTTTTTTTCGGACTTGAAGAAGGATCAGCTGAGCTATTTATTCCACGTTTCTCAAAAGAGCCAACTTCAACTTCGCCTTCAGAAAAATCAGGTTCAATTGTATGCTCGAGAGGACCATTGTTGCTCTTGTTTTGAGAGTCGTTGTTGTCTTCCTTATCATCGACATCACTGCTATCAGTGCCATCAACATTGCCTTCATCATCACTGCTTTCTGAATCTGACCATTTCTTTTTAATTCTGCTCTTAAAGTAATCAATGTCAGATACAACTTCACTATGAACTAAACCATCTGGTTTATCTGCCTCTAGTTTCTCTGCATCTCCTTCTCCCTCATTTCCCTCAAGATCAGAATCCTCTCCATCTGATTCCTCCTCATGTTCTTTCGACATCTGGAATTTATTATCTGGTCTTTCTTTGTTTTGCTCAACTGAGGGAGCTGTAAGTGCATCGTTTGCCCACAATTTCCTACTATTTTGTGCAACTTGAAGAAACTCTTGAAGTTGAAGGTCATCGTTCTCGTCGTCTTTCTTACTCTTCTTACGTTTGCTTTCTAGGACTACAGCTTTAGAATCTTTTGAACTGGTTAATTTCTTCTCTTCCTCAGAAGCCTCCTTTTTATTCAATGAGTGTCGACTCCAAGGGCGAGGAATATCAGGATCTCCGACCTTCCGGGCAATCTGGCTATGAGCATACAAAGGTTACTACATGTTACTGTTCAACCAAAAAATATATTCAAGTTTTTAGCATCAACTTATAACAAAGTGACAGGTGAAAACTCTTGCATTCTGTGGTAATAAACTATCAATAGCAGATTTTTAGAAAGATCCAATAAATCAACCAACATCTTCCAAGTTCCACAGCTTGTCCATATATAAAATGAATTCCTTTCAAATGTCTGGTTTAGTATTTGACAACAATTAGGACGATATACCATTTCCTCCTACAAGTATTTTGCATTATATTGCAGTTCCCTTCGAGTGTGTGCTTGGAAGAATCAAAGTAACATATCCACCATAAATCTCGGGGTAATTCTAAGGTAAATGAGGTAACAAACAGTGGGAAGATTTCATATAGTAATTGGATTCAACTCATGCATACGATGTAATCACCTTTCATGACTGGCATTGAAATGGTACCAAATGGAGACATATGTTCCTAAAATTCAATTCAAACACACTCCAGGTACTACTGAGCTGATTGATGGTTAGGATATAACAATCTCATATAGCTGTGGTCCAAGTAATTACGTTTCTTGCAGTAATACTGAATTCATAAATATATATATATATATATAAGAAAAGAAAGCAATTAAAAGACATGATTCTTATATATATATAAGAAAAGAAAGCAATTAAAAGACATGATTCTTTCTTCCTCAGTTCATGTTTTCACCAATATGACTTCAAATTCTCCTCTGAATCTAACCCTAATCTTAATTTTTTTTACTAATAATCCCTAATTTAGAAGCTTGAGGCCTAGACATCTAATGTAAGGAAGAGAAGGGCAGGTAAAAAAACGAACGGACCTCACAAGTAATTCTGCTAGTATCCATGAAAGACTTGTTGAAGTACTTTATCGCCGCCTCTGCCTCCTGCTCCGTCCTAAATCCCACAAACCCAAATTGCCTGCTCTTCCCATCCCTGCACCAATGTCTCGTTATCAGTAACTTAATAAAGAAAAACCAATTAACAGTGCAACATCAGTATTGAAGGAGAGAGAGAGATGTGCGATTACTTGGTCCGCATAAGCTTGGCGTCGGTGACTTCCCCTTTCTGGGAGAAGAAGTCTCTGAGGCGCTCCTCTGCGGCATGCTTAGGCAGGTTTTTCACACATATACGTGACCTTTATTTACATAATTCATCACAAATACAGCTCCATTAAAAACACTATAAATTTCAGAAAATTCATTTCGAGTGAATTGAGTGGGAATACAGAATAGAAGAACTTACATGGTAACGAATACTGTCGTTTACTTAAATTCAGAATAAGAGTCGCTCAAGATGCTTCGCCGTCGACAGTTGAAGAGAGAAAAAAAGGGGTATGTATTTGTAACAGCTCTGGTAGTTAATGAAAGCCACTGAGAAAGACGGTGCTGTGATTAGGTCACCAGGGTTCATGGTTTCTCTTTAAGTAATTTCAGTTTGTTGATTGTTTTAAGGTTTTGTTGGGCTCTTGTCTAAATTAGTCGCCACATAAAAAAGAGACTCGTCTTGGGCTTTCAAAAATACCCTCCTAAGTCCTACCTTTAATATCAATTGTTTTTGGACTAAAATGTAATAGAGATTGTTTTATAATTTTATGATTTTTTTTTAAATCACACGCATACAATTCGACCTGGTGGCCATTGGGTCAAACCCAAATAGTTTTATAATTTTATGAAATATTGAACAATATTATTATTTATTTAGATATTCTATAATATAGTTTTTTCAGTCTTTTAAGGGGAAAACGTTGAGAACAAAACAGGCTTTACAATTTTTGTTAAATATTTATCTATAGTAAATAAAATGTCATGAGTTTTTGGTCATTTTTAAAAGCATAAAAACTATATTAATTCGCCCTATTAAACATTATAAATCATGGCCACTCTTAGTATTTACCCACTTTTTTGCATCTCTTAAATAAAATTTTATAATATTGTAAAAACACAAATATTGATTATCATCATTTCTTTTAATTAAAGGACTACATACATAATATCCAAAAAACCCATGGTAAAATAACACCCTAAAATTTAACTATAACTAAATATATATTAATAAAATAAAGGTATGAAGTATTTGATTTATTAATTTCACTTTCTATTATTACGAGCAAATATAACCTAACTAAATTTAGTTAACTAAAAGAAGAAGACGTAAACTAAGGTGGTGTGGCTCAATTGCATATTGAGTTTGTGGGAAGAATCTCAAGTTCGATTCCACTAAACACATCATAGTCCCTTTCCTTAAGAGGGTGACGAGAAAAGAAGACCTCTTTTTAAAGGTCAACTCAAAATACATAAATTATTGTTCAATTTTACTTTGATTTTCTCATGGAGCTAATTTTTTGTTTTAGTATTGATAATTAAATAAAATGAGCTCAATAGTTTGATATTCTACCCAAAAACTATTATCTTTTACCAAAACAAGTCTAGCTATAAATCTTGTCAAACGATAAAATGTGTTCAAAGTTCAAACTTATTTTACTATACTTAATGAAGTTTGATCTATTTGTCACCAATAAAACAATGAACATTCAGAATAAATGAAGTAAGAGTAACGAAACCATTTAGTAGGGAAAAAACATGAAAACAACATGGTTCCTTAAAGAAATTAAAAGTGTTAAACAAAATTTCATTTGAACCAGATGAAATGACAAGCCGTCTTAGCTCAGCTGGTAGAGCGCGTGGCTTTTAACCACGTGGTCGTGGGTTCGATTCCCACAGACGGCGAAGAAGTTATTATTTTTTATTTATTCTTTATACAAATTGTCCTTAATTTTGTGTCATTGCCATTTTAGATAGGATTAATTGCATTTAGACCACCTTCAGGATATCAAAATTACAGCTTGACCCCTCTTCATTTCAAAATTATTAACACATCCCTTCTATAATTATAAAATTACAAAAGAAACTCGATCCGACCCATATCCTGATAATATGGTGTGATCTAACAAAAATACTCTTGAGTTATTTTTAGCATATTTTTGTTCCCATGATACCCTTAGTATTTTTTCATAAATAAAAGGGGTGCTTTGGTAATATTACATTTAAGAAGAACTAAAATTATAATTTTTTTAAACTTATATCATCAAATTCATACCTAATCGATTTTGTTTCTCAAAACTCACAAATTGCAATCTGGACAAATCCTAGTCCAAACAAAAAAAAAAAACCAATCCTTAATAACATAATTTTACACTCAAAATCAATATCGACAACATATATTCATCTTAAAACAATTGATTTCAGCGGAAATAAAGAAAAAAAAAAGTGCATCACATTTGATAAACCAATCTGATTCAAAGATGAAGCCCAAAACTTGATATTCTCCAAAAACGCAAGCACAACTTTGTTGTATACAATCTCCGTGGATCAGCCACAAACGGGAAACTAGAGAAGAGATGGTTTGTGTTTTCTTCTCCAATTAGGGTTTCTGTAAGAGTTCTCTATTTTATGTTTCTAAATTGGCGCTAAAGAATAGAGAAAACTAGGGTCGGTGGTTTTCTTTTGAGTTTTGACAAATAGCTGAAGGGCAAAAATGTCCGTTTAGTCTTTTGTTGTTAGTTTTTTTTTTTTTTTTGAGGTTTTTAAAACAAAAAAATGAGAGGGCAATTTAGTAATTACGAGGCTAACTGGATCGGGTTGGAAATTGTAATATAGGATGTTTATAAGGGTGTACTTGTAGTATTTTAAACAAGAGGGGGTCAACCTGTAATAAATGTAACTCAAAGGGGGTCTAGATGAAATTAACCCTTTTAGATATCTAGTTAATAAATTAACTTTCTAATTGCACATGCTAATTTATATAGAAAAAAATATTACATTTTAACAAAACTAAGTTATGAGGATTTAATACTATATTCATTAATTATTATAAATAAAAAAAAATCAAGAAAATGTCTATATTATTCAGTAATATACCATTTTTAAAAATTATTTTTCTCCATAATTTTTTTTAAAAATTAAAGGAATCTAAAATGTATCTGGATTTTTCAAAATTGAAATTATTAATCAATTAAGTTCTTCACTATACGGGTAATTTGAAAAAAACTATTTTTCCTTTTTTATTTTCTAGGCATTTCTTTACTTAGTTTTCTATTCTTTTTTAGTTTGTCCATTTATTTTTTCTTGAATAAAAATTCAAAGACCAGTCAAATTATTCCTAAGAGCTTCAATTGAGAAGCAAAACTCGTTAGAAACTAAAACCCCAAAGGCAGGGGTCAAAACCCCGGGCGATTGTCGTGGATAACGTTTCGTTTAGCTCAATTTATCCGCTGAAAGCTTACTCTTACGCAACAAACATGGCTATCTCAGTCCTCCACCCATCATCGTCCGCTGTATCCAACCATCACCGCCACCACTTGGTCAGCCCTCTCCGCCCCCATTTTCCTTTTCCTCATTTATGGAAACAATAATTGAGCTGAGCAGTTTAAGTTAGCTAACATTTGTTTGTGTGCTTATCAACAGCAGCGGAATGGTTCTCTATTACCGTCCATTGCATCATGCAAGTGCAGAATTAGACCGATAAGAGCTGTCAGCGCCACTTATGCTACCGATGAAGACACATCTCCAATTTCAGCTTCTTCTTTCCCGCTCTTTCAACCCACTTCCCCTCCCCAGCCAACTCCTGCTTCTGAGGTACCTAATTTAGAATTGTTTGCAAGAATTTATGTAAATGATTTGATGTTTCGCCAGAATTCGGAAGATAGGTTGAATTTTACCACTTAATTGTTATTTACTCGGAATCATATTTGGGTGAGTTCTAGCATTTTGCTTTACCAATATCTACATTTTCTTTGATGATTCGACTTTTTTTCTGCTATTTTCGATCTTTTCTGATTATAAGATTCACCTGCTGACAGTTGGAGCCAGCAGATCCTGATTTCTATAAGATAGGATATGTTAGGAGTATGCGAGCTTATGGAATTGAATTTAGAGAAGGTCCTGATGGTTTTGGTGTGTATGCCTCCAAAGATATTGAGCCTCTTCGTCGTGCCAGGGTACCTTCTTTTTGTACAGGGGCATAAGTAAATATTTCTGATAAATTTTGTGTCCCTTTTTATCTATTTAATGTATTTAATGCGATTTGGCTGTGCAGGTGATTATGGAGATTCCACTGGAACTGATGTTAACTATAAGTGAAAAGCTGCCTTGGATGTTCTTTCCAGATATTATACCAGTGGGTCATCCAATATTTGACATTATCAACTCAACCAATCCACAGGTAAATGTACATTTCTTTGCTATTTAATTATTTTGTCATTCTATCCATGTAAGTTCATCATATTGAACTCAGAATCACATCACATTTATGAAGTCAGCCTTCTTAATACACTGGCTTTCTATTTACCCTTGCCCATTTAGCACCTATCTTCTGATCATAATTTGTCGGTCCTTACATATATAATCCTTCTTTGTTTATGTCAGACAGATTGGGACCTGAGGTTGGCTTGTCTACTTTTACATGCATTTGATTGCACGGATAATTTTTGGCAACTATATGGTGACTTTTTACCCAGTGCTGATGAGTGCACTAGCCTTCTTCTAGCTACAGAGGTCTGAATCTGCATGGATCATTATACAATATTTTATGATGCTATGCAACTCTTTAAGATTATTTTGGCTACTTCGAAGATAAAATCTAATGCAGCACACTTATGTTTAGATCAAGCAACACTCTTGTACCTCAGGATCTTAATAGATCTTAGTTTGATTACTTCAACAGTAAACTAGTCTAAAATGTTTAACATGGGACAAGTGTAGGTACATGGTATTGTTATTTGCTCCTTACTTTCTCAATCAGATACCTGCCTTTGGCCGCAACCGGAGATTCTATGCCATTTCATAGTCAATAGTCTTTGAGGTCTTCAATAAATTATATGTGCATCTATGTTTTTTACTGTTGGCACCATGTTTGTGGCTAACTCATATATGACGTTTCACTCAGAGTTTTTACTCGTCGCATTGCTTATATTTCCAAATGTTTTTCAAACTACACCCAAGGATCAAAGTTGGTTTACTTCCTAAGATGCTCTTTTTAATCCCATTTTGACTATTTGCAGGAGGACCTTTTGGAGTTGCAGGATAATGAACTTGCTTCAGCAGTGAGAGAACAGCAACATCGAGCTTTAGAATTTTGGGAAAAGAATTGGGTACCAAGCTATCTTTCGTAATCTATTTTCTAATTTCTACTATTCGGTATTTTTGGCATGCTATGTCCAATTTTAACTCTATAAACTTGCAGCACTCTGCTGTACCCCTTAAAATAAAACGCCTTGCTCCAGAACCTGAGAGATTCATGTGGGCAGTGAGTATTGCACAATCTCGATGCATCAACGAACAAATAAGAATCGGTGCCCTAGTTCAAGATGCAAATATGCTTGTCCCGTACGCTGGTTAGGCTCTCTTAGATTAAACTTTTATGATCATTTCTTTAAACTTGTCAGTACTCGATTATCTAGCTTGTTATTTCGGTGCTTTCTCTATACAGTTTTGACTAAACTAGGGTAGTTCAACATTTGATAATGCCATAGTATTGTTTCTTTTGGCTAAACTGCCATTTCAGCCTGAATATTTGGTTTTTGTGTTTTTCTGGATGATAGAAAGTGAAGTGAATCAACACAGAACCAAAGGGACATCAACCACTTTTTTATATATATTCATCAGCATCAAGCTGGCCCAAATTCATGACCTAGTTTTATTCTACTTTAAGTACACTTCCCTAGAAATGATCGAATAAAGGATTTTGGTAACTTTATATAGGTCATTAACACAACATTTTTCCCTATGTTTGTAGATATGTTGAACCATTCTTTCCAGCCAAATTGTTTCTTCCACTGGCGTTTCAAGGACCGAATGCTTGAGGTGATGGTAAATGCAGGGCAGCGAATAAAAAGAGGAGATGAGGTATGCAGTGCCACATATTTAAGAAATAAAACTTTATTTTTACATCTTCAATCATCATTAAACAGAATACAGTCTCTCTTTGTTCTCTTATAGATGATTTTGGCAAGCCAAGAGCACTGTATACTTTTGCGTTTTCGTGATTCTAATTGGTGAACCATGATTATGTCTTTGCAGATGACTGTCAATTACATGAATGGGCAGATGAATAACTTTTTCATGCAAAGATACGGGTTTTCATCACCAGTGGTAATTTTCTGAATGCCTACTCTTTTGTTTATATCATCATACTCTACCACCTAAATATTTGCTCTTAAGCCTATGCCTGTCATCATTAATATCATAATAATATCTACTGATTGATAAAATTTAAGTGGAAGAACCTATATAGAAGTACTAAGATCAAATAAATGGAAATACATAGATAATAGATAAAAAGCTTAGCCTGCATTTTCAAGACAGAAGAGACAAGGTAGTGAGTTCATTATTGATATGTTGATTTTTGAAAGCAGAAATTGACATTTGACAGTTTGGGTAGATTACTTCTCATTAAGAATCAATTTGAATACTTAATTAATGGGAAAAATTATAAATTTCTATGTTAATGCCTTAACCTTATTTATCATGATCACGGCAGAATCCTTGGGATGTTATCAAGTTCACTGGCAGTGCACAGATTCATCTGGACTCTTTCTTATCTGTCTTCAATATATCTGGCCTTCCGGACGAGTATTATCACAACAGTAAATATTACATCCTCCTCACAAGCATTTCATGTGTAACATCTAGATATAGTCTGAATAGAGTTTTGTTATGGTTCGTGAAATAGAGTATATGTACCATGTCAGGTAAACTGTCTAATGACGAGGATGGCTTTGTTGATGGGGCGGTTATTGCTGCTGCAAGAACACTGCCCACCTGGTCAGATGGAGACATCCCTCCAATACCAAGCATGGAAAGGAAAGCTGTGAAGGAGTTACAGGAAGAATGCCATCAAATGCTAGCAGACTATTCTACAACTGCAGCACAAGATCAGCAAATTCTAGGTAGGTATCATGTATAGATTTAAGTTTACTGCATTTTTGTTGAATTCTGATAGTCATCGGTTTTCGTTCTTCTTGGACAGATTCAGGAATACAGGAATATCTTTCTGAACTTAGTAAATCTATTTTTCCCGTAATAGACCTGATGGTAATTAAGTGGGTGTTTGGAAATTCTACTGCTTCTGGATAATCTGAAGTTGTAAAAAGTTGTCGTAGTAAAAGTGGGGAGTGTTTGGAAAAAACAAAAAGTGAAAAAATAAGTTGCGTGTTTGGAAAAAAAAAAAAAAGCTGAGAAGAATTTTTACTACTCTCATAAACATCCATTTATTTATGAAAATAACCTGTAGGCTTGAAGCTGAAGCCAAAAGCATGTTTGTATGTGCTTCTAGCTTATTCCTGCTTAAAATAAGCAGAAGCTGGATTTCCAAAATCCAAACAGTCAAAGTGCTGAGGAAAAGCACTTAGCACAAAAGTGCTTTTGTTTCTAGAGTTTGCAAACACTGTATAAGTCCTGATGTCATTTTGATCTTTGTTTCTGAAATGGAGAATGACTAGGCATGCCATAACCTAGGTATTTTCTAAATATATCTGTTGCAAAGTAAATTGTGGTTTTAATTGGGTGGTCCAAAACGTGGAGAAGTTATTAGAGAATTTGAATAAGTCCTTTCTGACATACTCTAGTTGTGATAAATTTATTCTAATGTGTATTATCTTGTTTTGCTGCTGCAGAATCTATGCCTGAAGCTAGGAGGACGCTTGAAGCTGCACTAAAGTATGCATCTTCATTGAGAATTTACTGCATGTGGTGCTTAATATATTTGGTAGCGCAGAAATCGTGCTCACTTTGTGATTGTTCTTGTATGCAGGTATAGGTTGCACCGAAAGTTGTTCATAGAGAAGGTTATCCAGGCACTCGATATTTACAAAGAAAGGATATTGTTCTAATCGTGAATAATATCATGTGGGAAATGAGTTTCTTGTATGAGGTTTTAAGAGCAAATGCTGCCACAATTGAAAGATCATGAGATTGGAGCAAGTTTTGATGATTACATGCACTTTTGCTTGCATTTGGTGTTCTGTTGTATATGGGGCAGATCTTTGAGTTGAGAAGTGGGATGTTTGCAGAAATGGGATAATTTGATCGAGAGGTTCTTCTAGCGGATTTTAATAGGGAAGAGCTAGTTGTTACAGGAGTATACTACTTTTTTCTTTAATCGCTGACGAACTAGTATGAATCTGTAGCCCGTAGATGGAAGATATCCACTTTGTTTAGTGATCGCTTGGTTTTGATCTGGAACTTTCTCATATAGAAGACATTATACAGTATTGTTATTGTGGTAAATGGGAAAGATGTTTCTCATTCTTTTATCTAACGAAAAGGAAATATTTAATCAGAGTGAAATCCTTTAGATGTGCATTAACAGGGGATTGTCACTTGAAATTGATAATGCCAAAAACTCAGGAACTCGATTGATTTAGACTGACCCTTAAACAAACTGGAGTGCTGAAGTTTGAGGAAATCATGCTAGAAAAGGTAAAGTAAGCAATTTCAGAGGGTGTTTGGTTGAGCTTATTAGCTCTTCTAAACAACTTATAAGCATTCAAAAAGTGTTTGGCAAACTTAATGAAAGAGCTTATAAGATGATAGGAGCTTATAAGCTCATGTCAAATAAGTTGGGGAAGACCAACTTGTTTGCAATATGTAAAATTATACAATTGCCATTACTTTTTGACCATATTAAATTACACAAATTGTCATTACTTAACCTCTTATAAGCTCATAATCTTATTTTTATCCTAACACTTTGAGATCTTATCTCTAAAATAAAATCTACTATCTTATAAACTCCAAAAACATCTTATAACATGTGATAACTTATAAACTATTTAAAATAAGCTTAGCCAAACACTATCTTAATCGAAAACGAATGAGAAGAAGAAATACCTGATGCAGAGTGTTGTATCATCTACATATGTATTAAATGCCCTTAAAGGAAAATGCACTGCAAGTACAATCAATTGATTACAACACCGCCATACATGCTTATCGGAATGTTCATGAATTTCGTCATATTTCTTTACAGCAGTTGGCTTAGGACCAAAAGTCTCTTGTTAAATTATAGGAATACGCTGAGTTTTGACCTAATTATGCAAACTTCTCCTGAGATTTGGGAAATTATAAGATTACACACAACATCGTCACCAATAATCCCCACACGAGCAAACTCCATCTTTGAAATGATGAAATCTCCTAACATCCCTCACAACAATTTCCCTATTTACAATCTTGGACATAAATTTAGTAGCAGCATGGCAGTCATTACAAACTCTCAAATTCTTGGCCACCCGAATAGTCGTGCCAGGTGGCGTATTAAGGAGACCAAACGCAATTGCCAATCGCTCACTATGTCCACACAATAAGTTCTCCTTTTCCTGCTCTTCAATATTGTGAAGAACACATGAAGTGTCAGGCACAAAGCCTTCCTTCTTCATTCTGGTAAACAAATCATTAATATACTCATACAACTTCTCACTTTGAGGGTGTGAAGTATCTCCAGCTAAGAACTTATGAACCTCATCACCATACGCAATCCAACTGCAACCAGGTTCTTTTCTGACCCCCATTTGTTTCATGTTTTTCCGAATTTCATTAGATTTTTCCCAGAGCCCAGCTGAAGAATAGATATTGGAGAGTAACACATAATGGCTGGCAACGTTTGGTTTCAATTTGAGCAAATTAAGGGCTGCAATTTCCCCTAGTTTTACATTCTGGTGGATCTTGCAAGCACCTAATAAACTACTCCATGCACTTATTTTGTCGAGCCCACTTGGCATGGAATTGATTATTCCATATGCTTCTTCCAGTCGGCCTGCTCGACCAAGCAAGTCTACAATGCAGGCATAATGATCACTGTTAGGTTCAATTCCATAGTCCTCTTTCATTCTCTGGAACAATTTTTGACCTTCATCAACCATCCCGGAGTGGCTGCATGCCGCAAAAACTGCAATAAATGTAACCTCATTAGGCTTAACTTCAGCAACCATACTCTTGAAAAGTGACAAAGCCTCGTCTCCTCCTCCATGCATTCCATAAGTCATGATGATAACATTCCATGTTATTATGTTTCTTACAGGCATTCCGTCGAACACCCGTCGGGCCATATTTAAGCAACCACATTTTCCGTACATATCGACCAATGCGCTTCCAACTCCAACATCTGATTCCAGTGCATTCCTAATGGCGTAAACGTGAATCTCTTTTCCTTTTGCTAGAGCTGATAGTGCAGCACAACCGGGAAGGATGGTCATGAGTGTTACTGAATTAGGTTTAAATGAGATATTGATGTTTTTATCCAAGTCATCAATGTCCTCTTCTTGCTCTCCAGGTATTTGCATTTCACGTAGCAAGATTAGAGCTTCTTCATGGTACCCACATACCACACAACCTGTTATCATTGTGTTCCATGATACAATATCTTTACTCTCCATATTGTGAAAGATATATTTCGAAGCGTCTATCTTTCTTAACCTAGAGTACAGGTCCATTAATGCATTTCTCACGTATCTATCCCTCCCAAGACCCAGTTTCAACACATACCCATGCATGACCTCTTTATCTGCAAAAGCTTCACAATGCACACAAGCTGGTAAAACACTAGACATTGTAGTTGGACTTGGAAAAAGATTGGAGACAACAATCAATTTCATGAATAGCATCACTGCCTCCTGATAAAAGCCATTTTGAGTATAACCAGCAAGCATAGCATTCCAGAGTGCAAGTTTTCGATCTGGTACACTGTCAAAAACTCGACATCCACTTACAACTTGTTTGCAGTTACAATACATGTCCACTAAAGCACTTGCCACAAATGAATTTTGTATAAGAGCATCATTCCTGATTACATAGGCATGAATTTCTTTGCCAAGGTCTAGTAACTCCAAATGTGAACATGCAGGAAGCACGCTCGAAATTGTGACACCATCGGGCTTGAATCCTTCCTCTTTCATAAGCAGGAAATATTCCAATGCTTCATAGAAGCTATCACTTTGTGATAGTGAGCTAATAACTGTGTTCCAAGAAACCATGTCACGATGAGCAAACACTTCAAATACAACCTTAGCATCATCCATTTTCCCTAATTTGGCATACATTGCCATCAACGAGTTGTTAGTAAAGGTCTTTCTGTCATCCACTCTCAGACAATAGCCATGAATTTGCTTTCCCAGCCTCAATCCATCTTCCTTATTCAAGTTACTACATGCAAGAGCCACGCTAACCAAAGTAAAAGAACTAGGCTCTATCCTCTCCAATCCCATTAAACGAAAAGCCTCCAACGCTAACTCCCACTCTTGATATTTACATAAAGCATTTATCATTGAGTTCCACGAAACTTGGTCCCTTTGGGGAATTCTATCGAACACCTTGAAAACTTGTTGGACGTCATCTCCACACCTGCCATACATATGCAAAAGTGTGTTTGCAACAGTAACAGAGTGAGAATGATAGCCGAGCTTAACAGCAGAGCCATGAATCTGTTCTCCCAAACGCAAGTCTTGAAGACCAGTGGCTGCCTTGAGGACTGCTGGGAAGGCAAAATTATCGGGTAGAACACCGGAGGCCTGCATCTGAATAAAAGTGGAGATGGCTTCTCGGAACGAGTTGGAGCGTGTCTGGGTGCGAAGGGATTCGATCCATGATTGCTTGGAGCGGGTAGTTCCTGAAGCGGGGTCGGATGTTTTTGCGACTGGAATCTGGATTTGGTGGTAATTAGAGACAGAAGGAAGCGGGAGAGAGACGGCAGACCACTGAGTGGCAGTGCTAGTGCATGTCCAGGAGGACATTGATTGGAGATAACGGTATGATGGTAATTTACCAATTGGTAGTAATATTATTATTATATTTATATTTGCAACTAAAATTCGCCGTCAACATCATTAGCTAAAGCATATTTTAAATCTTAATTAAAAACTCTTAACCACCACTTACTCAACCGGGGTACAAGTGTAATTGTGGCTGCTTTCTCAGTAGTATAAAATAAAACCTCTGCCTAGGGTTTTTTATCCTTTCAAATTTCTCCCTGCCGTCGCTTGCACTTTATCTCCCTATTTTCATCAGGTTCGTCTGAATGCTTCTTTAATAATTTTTGTTCTTAGCATACCTATATCTAACTTTGTAAGCTGTTTTATCGTTCTACTGATGGTTGATTCCTTTTTGTTCTATTGCATTTTATTTGCTCCCACGTTTGCTTCAGTTTATAATTGCTTTCTGATTTCCCTTTGCTAAGTTTTATGCGCGGAATTAGGTTAGTTTATTTGGACGTCAAAGTTTCCTTAATTCAGAATGGGATTTTTTTTAGTTAGATAGTTCACAGTTGTTGATTTCCGAGTTTATTTGATGAAGAAATTGATGAGTTTCTCTTAGATGATATAGTGTATATCACTTTTCTTGTGGCCGGATTTTCATCCTTAAACATATCACAACTTTCTGAATTATTGTTAATGGATTGTAATGATTATGAGCCTTTATCCGAAGATTCCAGACTATGTTGATTGTTCTCAGTTGCTGAGAGAGAAACTTGTGATTCACAATCATACTTAGCTGTTTCTTAATTAGCCTCTTGATTAATTGTTCTTTTTGTTATTGTGGATTTGCATATGCATATGCTTATTAGTTATTCCCGAACAACTCAAATGTGGTTTCTCTTTATACTTTGCTTAACTCTTTACCAATTACTTACAGTTTTTGTCAGTTATGGAATACCAGAATTAAGCTCCTGAAGTTTATTTTTTGCAGAATGGAATCTCAAATCAAGCATGCTGTTGTGATCAAGATTATGGGCAGGACTGGTTCTCGTGGTCAAGTCACTCAGGTCCGGGTCAAGTTTATTGATGATCAGAACCGTTTCATCATGAGAAACGTCAAGGGACCAGTTCGCGAGGGTGATATTCTCACCTTGCTTGAGTCCGAAAGAGAGGCTAGGAGGCTGCGATGAGTGCTATTCGTCTCGTCATGGCTTTGAGGATGTTTTGATTGCTTTTCTTCTTGGCTACATCTGCAATTATTTTGATGTGATTATGTGGGTTTTTATCCTTTTCAAATGTACACTAGACTACTCCATGTGAGCAAGGCTGCTGTTTGGTTTCTCAGTTGACATTGCATTTTGAATGTGCTTTGACATGATTTGAGTAATTTTGTGATGGAATCTATTTAACATTATGGACTGTACCTTTCATTTAGAGCAAATGAGCATTTCAGGTGCTGTTATTCTACTATTTCTTCTGGGTAAATCCACCGTTCTATATAATTAATGACTTCAGTAGTTCTCCCCTGGTATTATATTAAACCAAACTAGAAATTTTGTTAGCTAAGGATGTGATTTATTAGTTCGGGATGTTGAATCAAGAACTGCTGCCTGAGATCTAAGTAGTCTGGGCGTTTATTCATGTTATTGTTGTCTTTTCTATGTTTAGTTGGCTACCACACCCTTGTTGGTCTTCCTAGGTTCAAGAACTCATCCTTTTCTTGCGGAGTCTCAGTTGTTTTTGTGAGATAAACATTCTTGGTTGTGTTGGCTTTAATTTCAGACATGCACCCAAAAATCTTGGTTTTGCTACATTTTGATTCATTTTAAAAAGAATCAAAATATAAAATTTAAATAATACTAACTGATTTTTTTATTTTTTGGTGAACATTTCATAAAATATTCGAAAGCCATGAGTTCATAGTACAACAATTTTGATGCACGGATATAACTGTATGGAATATGGTTTTCACACTACAATATTGCACAGTGTTTTTTTAAATTTTAATTTAAAATAACATGCATTATAATACAACATTAAGGAGAATAAAAGAGGATAAATGAATCTGGATAGACTACTCCAATTTGAATGAAATACCCATTACGCCAAAACTCTAGAGCTTGTGTCGTGTAGTCAATGTAAGAAGTCGGATCATATCATATTCATCGTTCCAATCTTCAAAATCTAATCTATTTCGACCTAAAAATCTAATATTTTGTAGCATATATAATTGTTCAAATTATTACCAAAAACGATCGATATATAATAATACAAGTTGCAAACACGTGTGAGTTTCTTGTTTTTTATTTCTTCTTTCTGCTAAACTCTGTGTGTGATCGGTCTACTTTTACTGTCGTGGCGTGGTCGTGCTTCTCTCTTGTAGCATCAGATAAAAGACAAGAGACAATGAGGTGGAATTGGACCTCATTCAACTTAGGTCTCCATCTCCATCTTCACTTATCTAACCTCTCGCTGAATCCGCTCTGTAGATCTCCTCTAAACTCTATATAAGCTTTAATTGAATTTTGACGAGATACTCAAATGATGGCGGAGGCTACCGGCGGGGAAGCGGCTACTGTGAAATCGATATTCGTCTACCCGGTGAAGTCGTGCCGTGGAATTTCCGTCTCACAAGCGCCTCTAACTTCAAATGGTATACCACTCTAATTACTAGTAATTAATCTCATGCATCATCAATTTATCTGACATTCAACTTGATCGTATTGATGATTAATTTAATGTGTTTTTATATTTATTTTTGTATTTTCTAATATTAATTGCGAATTAAAATCGAATTCAGGATTACGGTGGGATCGACAATGGGTAGTTGTGAATTCGAAAGGCAGGATGTATACTCAGAGAGTTGAACCAAAACTTGCTCTAATTGAGGTAGAAATGCCAGTTGAAGCATTTTCACCTGGTTGGGAACCAAACAAGAGCTCATGCTTAGGTAATTTTTCTCATTTTACATCTGGACCAGTACCATTTTTTTTTCCTTCTAGTTTTTATGTTTTCTCATCTCCGATTAGCTGTAATTAACTTCTGTTTTGATTTGTTGGGGATTAGAGGCTTTAAATTTGTTCTTAAATTTACAGCTCTTTATTAATTTGCTCTCCTCTTCATTACTTTTTCTACCAGTGATAAAAGCCCCTGGAATGATTGTTCTGAAGATTCCAATGGTTGAACCTTCTGCAATCGCCAATGGCGTCTCAGTGTGGGAATGGTCTGGCTCTGCCTTTGATGAGGGAGACGAAGCAGCTAAGTGGTTCTCTGATTTTATTGGGAAACCCAGTCGACTAGTTCGATTTGATGAAGGTACGCATTCAAAATTCACTTGTAACTATGCATCGGATTCTTTCATATTTTGAGTGAAGTTGATCCGCAGTCCATATTTTTTGGCACATATTGATAATTTGAGAGGAATAATAGATTGAATAATACGTTTATTCAATTATCAGAATTATCTTACAGAATAATATTTACACCAGAAGTATAAATATGAAAGACTAAGTACAACTAAAGGCAAGAAGCCGTTTGAGTGTAGGAAAAAGGGAAGGAAACGTTGAGTGCAATCACGTGGGATCTTCTGTAGGAGGATAAGTATGAAAATTATCCTTTGATTGAGAATTATCCGGAAATAGCCCCCACAAAATGTAGATAGGATGTTGATCAATCCCAGTTTGGACACATGAACGTTGAAGAGTTTGGTGGAAAGGGGCTTTGTGAATATGTCAGCTGGTTGATCTGGGTTCAGAGCGGGAGTAAATGAATGATGCCCTTGTGAAGCTTCTCACGGACGAGGTGACAATTGATTTCAATGTGTTTCGATCTCTTATGATTGGTGGGATTAGCAGCTAATTGCATGGCGGACTTGCTATCACAGTATATGAGAGCGGGTTCGGGATGAAGAATGTGTAGGTCGGTGAGTAGAAACTTGAGCCATTGGATCTCGCAAGTAGTGGCGGCAAGTGCACGGTATTCAGCTTCGGAGGAAGAACGAGAAACGGTAGTTTGCTTCTTGGACTTCCAACTAATAAGTGAGTTGCCGAGAAAGATGCAGAAACCGGTAATTGATCTTCTAGAAGTGAGGCAGCCAGCCCAATCGGAGTCAGAAAAACATTTGAGTGTTGCCGAAGAGGTTGATGGGTAAAATAAGCCTTGTCCGAGAGCATTCTTTATGTAGCGAAGAACTCGTAGCGCAACTTGATGGTGGTGGACTTTCAGACATGCGAGGAATTGGCTGAGGTGATGTACGCTGAAGGAGATGTCGGGGCGAGATGTGCAAAGGTAGAGAAGTCGCCCAATGAGGCGTCGGTATCCGGAATGTCTGTATGGTCGGTACCTTCAGAGGTGAGTTTGATATTGGCGTCCATTGGTGTCGGTGCAAGCTTGGCGGCGAGCAAACCACAATCAGAAAGAAGCTCGAGGGCATATTGTCTTTGGGAGATGTGTATGCCTTTCGGTGAACGTGCAATCTCGAGGCCAAGGAAAAATTTGAGATTGCCAAGGTCCTTGATTTGAAAGGTAGTGTCCAAGTGGTGTTTGGTCTTATTGATCTCGGCAAGGTCATTTCCTGTCAAAATTATGTCGTCCACGTATACGAGAAGAGCTGTGAAAGAAGTATCAATGCGCTTAACAAATAAAGAGTAATCGGATAAGGATTGAATGTAATCATGCGAAATTAAAAAGGTGGAAAGTTTAGAGAACCATTGTCGGCTTGCTTGTTTCAAGCCATATAGAGATTTATTTAACTTGCAAACCTGATTGGGATTTTTCGAAAGAAAACCCGGCGGGAGGGACATAAAGACTTCCTCTTCTAAATCACCGTGTAGAAAAGCGTTGTTGACATCGAGCTGTTGTAGAAACCAACCATTGATGGATACTAATGCGAGGAGGAGGCGAACTGTAGTGATTTTCGCCACAGGGGAAAAGGTATCGAAGTAGTCGAGCCCTTCAGTTTGGGTGTATCCTTTTGCGACGAGACGAGCTTTGTAACGTTCAATTGAGCCATCAGCCTTGTGCTTGATCTTAAAAACCCACTTGCGACCGATTGCACGTTTACCAGGGGGAAGATTGACAAGAGTCCATGTGTTGTTGAATTCCAATGCTTTAATTTCTTTTTGCATAGCGGAGCACCAGCAGGGTGATTTGATGGCTTGTTTATAGGTTTTAGGTTCAATCTCAGTGGTTATGGAGAAGAGATATTTTTTGTGGGAAGGGGAGAGGTTTTCATATGAGAGAACTGAAGATAAAGGGTAACGTGCTTTGGTGGTATTTGATGTGAGGAGGTTGAGATGATAACTCTTGAGGTAAGCTGGGGGACGTGTGGGGCGGGAGGATCGGCGAAGAGAAGAAGAGGGATAGGAGATAGAAGTGATGTCGAGTGTGTTGGTAGGATATGTGATGTCGGTTGTAGTGTCAGGAGTGTTTGAGGGGAGTTGAGGTGGTGGGGAGTTGGGGGAAAGGATGGGGTGCTGGGGCGTGGGTGGAGTTGTGAGGCAGGGCTGGGGAGTTAGGGCGCTGGAGACGGGAATAGGGGCGAGGCTGGGCGAGTCCGTGCGCGAGAGTGTGGGGTGGAGGGGTGGCGTGCTGGGTTGGGCGCATGGAGGGAAGCTGGGCGAATTGCTAGGCGCAATTGGCGAGACATCTGGGCCGGGAGTTGGGATGCGGAAATTTGAGTCCGTTGGAGATGAGGATTGATGAAGTGGAAAAATCTTCTCAAAAAATTAGATATGTCGAGAAGTGATAATTTCATGAGTGTCAAGATCCTGCACAAGATAACCTTTGGTGCCGGGCTTGTAGACCAAAAAAATACATTTGTGGGCCCGAGGAGCAAACTTGAACCTGTTTTGGGTTAGAGTGGACACAAAACATAAACAGCCAAATACACGAAGTTGGGATAAGTCAGGGGGGATTTATGAAGAAGTTCGAAAGGGGTTTTATTGTGTAAAAGAGGGGAGGGAAGTCTATTTATAATATGCACAGCATGTATAATCGCATAAGACCAAAGGGGCTTGTGTAAATTAGATTGAAAAAATAATGCACGGGCAACATTTAGGATATGTTGATGTTTTCGTTCAACTATACCATTTTGTTCGGGTGTTTCAACACAAGAGGTTTGGTGTAATATGCCTTTTTGAGAATAAAAATCTTTCATTAAGAATTCCGGACCGTTGTCGGAACGAATAATTTTGATACGAGTATCGAATTGATTTTCGCAAAAATTAATAAAATTCATAAGTTATTGTCGAACCTCGGATTTTTGTTTTATAAGAGTGACCCATGTATAGCGAGAAAAATCATCAACGAGTGTTATAAAATACTTGTGCCCATGTACGGAGGGGGTGGAGAACGGGCCCCAAATGTCGACATGTATCGTAGAAAAAATGCTAGAGGAAACAGTAGTACTATTCGAAAATGGAAGCTTCTTCTGCTTAGCAAATTGGCAAATGTCACAACATTTGTCAAATGAGATGTATCAATAATAGGAAATAAATGATGCATAAGGGATAAAACTGAATTAGACAAATGTCCCAATCTAAAATGCCACAAATCATTGTCTGACAAAGTACTAGAAGAATTAATATAATTCAAATGAGAAACATCGGAAAAAGAAGTAGCACGAAAAATGTATAAGCCGTCACGAACTTTAGCTGAACCAATCGGAGTCCGATTCTGGGTATCCTGGATCAAACAATGGTCAGAATGAAATAAAAAACAGCATGCGAAACTTCTAGTAAGCTGAGGGACCGAAATCAAGTTAAACTTGAATTGAGGAAGAAATAGAACATTATGTAATACAAGTTTATCATTAAGAGGGACGGTGCCTGCCTGAGAAGCCAAAAGACACTCCATTTGGTAGGGTAATGGACACGGTGGCACTGGAAGTGAGTTTTGAAAAAGAAGCTTGTGAAGAGCAAATGTGATCGGTCGCCCCCGTGTCTATTATCCAATCCGAAGATGAATGAGAAAAGGAATTAGCAAAGGAAATACCTGCTGGAGGAGAAGTGGACGTCGATGGAGAGGAGGCTGCCGAGACATGGTTCACGGAGTGAGGGGCCTGGGCGGCAAGGAGGGAGAGAAGGTGTTGGTATTGGTCCGAGGTGATAGGAGGAGGGGCTGAGGTCGCTGGGGCTGAGGGGTTTTGCGCAGGAGGTGGCGTCGGGGGTTCGATGTATAGATGGCGGCGGCGAGAGGGTTTTTAAATGGAAAATTTGGCAGAAATCCATACTTTTTGTAACAGGTGGCTTCGGTATGGTTCGGGCCACCACAATGGCGACATTTAATTGTGGTAGAGGTGTTAGGTTTTGACTTTGTTTGGTTATGGGGAGGCAGATGTTTGTGTGAGTTGTGGCTAGATTTTGGATGTGGTGGCCGAGAGTTGTTGTGGGAAGTGGTGGCAAAGGATTTATGTTCAACAGCCGGTTGTAGTTGCCTCTCTTGTTGTGTGACCAAATAAAACACCCTCGATAGTGGGGGGAGGGGATCGAGTAGCATAATTTGAGACCGAGGGACGTTAAAGCGCTCGTGTAATCCGTTGAGAAACCGGATTACACAATCACTCTATTTGTATTCAATAAAAGTATCTATAGCGCTACACTTACAAGAAGGGATCGGTCTCAAATTAAAGTATTCGTCCCAAAGAATTTTCAAACGCATAAAGTAGTTGGAAACGGAAGAATCACCTTGTTTCTCTGAAAAAATCTCCTCTTATAGTTCGGCTATGCGATAGGCATTGCCGTGAGAGAACTGGTCTTTGAGTTCCTTCCAAATTGCCGATGCATGATCCAGCCAAAGAACCGATTGCTTGATGTTTGGGGTGAGACTGTTAGAAATCCATTGGACCACGAGCGTGTTGTAAAGGTCCCAGAGGGGATAAAGGGCCTCCGAAGATTCCGGTGGCTTGAGAGAACCATTGACGAAACCAAGATTGTTTTTCGATTTGAGAGCCATCGTCATCGCTCGGCTCCATTGGTGATAGTTTGTGCCATCAAGTGGTGGCTGGACAAGAGCGACGGCGGGACTTTCATTGGCATGGAGATAGTATGAGTGGGATGATGTAATTTTAGATTCTGCCGCAGCAACTTCCTCATCAGTAGGCATGATTAAATGGAGGAATGAAAGAAAGAGAGAGAGAGAGGAATGGTGAGAGCCGGTGATAGAGCAACAGCAGTAGAGAGAATAGAGGAGAAAGAAAAAAAAAATAATGAGACCCTCAAAACGTGATAGAGCACGTTTTGAGAAAAGGGAGGCGGAGGTGTGGAGTTGAGAGAAACCCTAAAATATTAGTCTCTTGATACCATATTGATAATTTGGGAGAAATAATAGATTGAATAATACGTTTATTCAATTATCATAATTATCTTACAGAATAATGTTTACACCAGAAGTATAAATATGAAAGACTAAGTACAACTAAAGGCAAGAAGCCGTTTGAGTGTAGGAAAAAGGGAAGGAAACGTTGAGTGCAATCACGTGGGATCTTGTGTAGGTGGATAAGTATGGCAATTATCCTTTGATTGAGAATTATCCGGTAATACGAGATAC
Source organism: Verbena officinalis (assembly GCA_958496215.1). Lineage (NCBI taxonomy): Eukaryota > Viridiplantae > Streptophyta > Magnoliopsida > Lamiales > Verbenaceae > Verbena > Verbena officinalis. Next base: position 10,558,162 of record OY292385.1, read on the forward strand.
ACGATCAACTTGTTCAAGTGCTTTAATTTTCGTACTCTTTCTAGTGGCTTTGGATGAAAAGCAAATATTTGATTGTATATGATTTGTTTATTTTGTGAAATGTGAATGCAGCATCAGAGAGCAGGCCTGTAAATTCTGATAATGCCGGCAGCTACACGATTAAGTTTAATGATTTGTATCCCTTCCTCCTCTTGTCTGAAGTGAGTACTATTAATTAGTATCTAATAATTAATTAGTGTAATTGCAAATTGCAATTACCTTCCTATGAAATGCTAAATGTGCAATAAATAACCATGTGAAAAAATAACAGGCACAAAATCCCATTATGAAATCGAGAAAGATGCTCAGTGCTCCGTTTTCCAAATTTACTATGAGTTTTAGTGTACAATGTCCAAGATATACCCTTATTCTTTTCTTTTCTTTTCCCAACCAACCTTATTGTTTTTTAGTCTTCTTTTTTCTTATTTGCTATTTTATTTTACTTTTATACCTAAAACCAAAAATGTATACAAAAATTAATTTAAAAAAGAAGCACCATGCAGATACATCATACATATGTATGTACATGTTATACTTGGCAGATACATGATTAGGGGTTTGTGCCTATTAATTTTTCTAGAGTTACTTTTGGCACATTTCTTTTCTGAAGGAGAATCCAAGAACTGAGCTTTTTCTTTGTTTTATAGGGGTCAATGAAGGCACTAAACGAACGCCTTTCAGAACCCATACCACTCAATCGATTTAGACCCAAGTAATTCGCTTGTCTTCTTAGCTAGTCATATCTATATTTTCCAATCAAAATTACAATGTCTAATTTCATGCAGGTGCCATGATTAACTTTAATTATAGCAAACTGCTAGAACAACAAGAAGTTACCTTTTTAAAGCATAATACACTAATTACTGAATGCACTTAGTTTATGTTTTCTTGGTCCATTGGTTGTTCAATTCTTGACAGTATCGTCATTGATGGATGCGAACCTTTTTCCGAGGATATGTGGAGTGAGATCAAAATAAACGACTTAACTTTTCGTGATATCGAGCTTTGCTATCGTTGTAAGGTAAAAAGAACACAGAAAAAAGTTTTGCTTTACAGTTTGCGAACACTTTGATCAATTTACAGTTTACAAGATATTGTCAGGTTCCCAGAGTTAACCAAGAAACTGCAGAAGTAGGGTCTGAACCAACCGAGACTCTAATGAAGTTCCGATCTGACAAAATATTACGTCCTAATAAAGAGAAACACCAGGGAAGGGTTAGTAAAGTGAGATAAACATTAAAAAGAACACAATCCCATGAAACTAATCGACATTTCATCACGTTTGTAGGTTTACATGGGACAGACACTGGTCTGCACGAATTATGTTCCAGAAACCAAGCAGACACTCAAAGTGGGTGATCCTGTGCATGTCTTGAAGGCTGTTTCCTCCTACGAGGAGTGCGTGATTTAGCAACTTCACTTAAAACAATCATCGCCTCAGATTAAAATAATACTTCTATTTGACGAATACAAGCTGTTTCCTAACATTGTGTTATCTGTATCTCCAAATTTCTGGGGTCATGTACGCTGTTGTGATGTAGTAAAATTTACTTTGAAAACTGTTAGTGTTTTCGATCGCCTTTTATCTCCTAGTTGGCTAGCTAGTTCCCTTACCCACAAATAATTTCTGGATCTCTTGCTCTTCTAGCTAGTTCCCTTACCCACGAAATATTTCCGGATTTTGAGTTTGAATTATTGAAATTCGAATTAGTTCTAACTAATCAGGGAAGTAGTTTTCGATGGAATAGTAAAAGTTGAAAGTGTTTGGAGAAAAAACAACCTTGCTAATCTTACAAGCAGACTGTAAGATTTGAGTTGCACGGCCCTTTTCTACCCACAAAACCAGGTCAGTAATTCGAGGGAGTTGGCCCGCCCACCAATTAGAAATTAGGATAATTAAAATTAATATTAACACAATATATTTTTAAATAATATTTATTTTGGCCTATATATAATTAAAAATCCAACTCTTATTTAGTAGTCATCTTAGACTCAAATTCTATGATTTTGTAAAATATTATTAATTATAAGTATATTACATATTAATAAAAAAAATTAAACAATAAAAAAATACTTAGAATTATATATTGCAATTGTTGAGATTAGTTGAATTTTTTAATTTATTGGTTGATTGATGATGAATTTTAATTTGTAATGATATGTTGTAGTAACATGATTAAAAAAAATGAAGAATTTAAATAATCTCAACAATTGCAATAATTTCAAATATATTTTTATTGTTTAATTTTTTATTATTTATATACTCATGTATAATAGTATTTTAGAAAACCATAGAATTTGGGTCAAAGAAAACTAGTAATAAAGAGTTAGATTTAATAATGGATTAAAATCAATATTAATTAAGAGTATGGCGTTAATTTTAATTTTAATTGATCTTAGATCTTAATCATCTAATTAGTGAACAAACTTCCGTGTATTTTATGGTTAGGAAAGGACTGTACAAGTTCAAATCTTACAGCGGCGGTAAGCTTATAATTTTCCTTAAACAAATGCTGAAAAAAACACATAGGCAAACCTGCTTTTAAGTTTTAACTTCCATCTTATTTTGGTTTATTGTGAGCAAAAAAGTAAAAGAGATAATTACCAACTAGTCTTGAGGTAGGGTTAAAATAAAAAAAATTCCATGAGATTTCAAAAATTATCAATGACCCTGATGTTTCATTCTCTTTCACAAATTTCACCAAGTCTTAGTAATAATTAGCATTCATTTAAAATGAAAGATAATATTTGGTTTAAAAAACTCAACTCTTTTTCTTTTTTCTTTAAGCTCTTTCCATCAACTTTTTTCCTTTGAAATTCACCCTAAATAAATAAAAATACATGAAAAGGCACTATTTTGGTTGTACCTATTGTATTAAAGGGTTAGTACAATAATCTGCTTAATTTAACATGCATTTAGGAAAACCCAATATCTTTTCTTATACATTTATTTATTTTACAAGAAGAGAATATTCAAACAACTGGGCTTTGTAACTTCCCTTCCGTATCATCTTCCCCATGTCTCTCCGACTCCTTGATTTCCTGCGCCATGTCGTAGGTAGCATGGAGTCCAAAAAACACATAGTAAACCAACATGATAACAGTACAAACACCAAATCTTATAAACGTCTTCGCTCCCAATGATCCCATCAGAAACAAATTAATTGCAATTGACAACGATGGCAGCCACGGAACAAGCGGCACTCCCCACACCGCCGCCTTTTTCTCCTCCGGCAACAAAACCGCAATTCCCAAAGTCCCCAAAAACCAAAGCGGGATGGTGATAACATACCCCACCCACCCCTTTGGGCGTAACCCCCAATAAGCTGAAGTTCCCATAGAAGAAGCAATTATAATCAACAAAAATATAATCAGCTTCTGCAAATTCGTTCTCGTTGTAATTCCTCTCACGTAGTATCTCCTCACTAAAAGGGCTACTGCCATCATCATGAAGATGAAAAGTGTGCTTATGGAGAGTAAGCTCGATAATACGTCCAAGCCTGAGAAGAATGCGATGCAGGAACTGGAAATGGTGATCAGAAGCGTTGCGTATATTGGAGTTCCTGTTTTGGGATTGACGAGAGCAAACCATGGCGGAATCATGTGGGCCCGTGCGATGTGGGTCGTGTAACGTGCCTGCCCAAGTGCGCCGACTAGAAGAACAGTTGTCATTCCCTTGAGTGCTCCGAGGGCTACGAGGTATTTTGCCCATTTCATCCCGACGCTCTGGAATGCAACAGAGTAAGCTGCGTTGGTGTCGATTTCGGTGTATTTTTGCATCATGCTTAGCGAAAGTGCCATCAAGCAGTAGATTACAGTGATCATCGACATTGATCCGAGTAATCCAAGAGGAATGTCTCTGGATGGATTTTTTGTTTCCTCTGCCATGGTTGCGATAGTGTCGAATCCACCGTACGCGAAGTAGACGACCGCAGCTGCTTGGAATACGCCTTGAGCGCCGTGGGGAAAATAGGGCTTTAAATTGGAGGTGTCTGCGTGAGCGAATCCGGCGATGATTACGAATAGAATTACGACTGTGTTTACGGCGGATGCAATCCAGTTCAACAAGGAGGTTTTCTTCGCGCTCAGCATGGCGATTGTGGATGCAATTATGAGAACGGCGACTGCAATTGGATCCAGTAGATTGAATCCTTTGGTGAGATTTGTGTAAATTCGTAATGAATCGGAATCGCGGTCGAGGAGAGTGGCAAAGTAGGAAGTCCACCCTCTGGCGACTGCAGCAGTTCCGACGATGGATTCCAGGAGTATGTTGCCTGCAGCTATGAAGGCGGCGAGATCACCGAGCTCGACTCTTAAGTACGCAAAAGATCCGCCGGCGACGGGAATCTCGACGGCGAACTCTGTGTAGCAGAAGACGGAGAGCATCGCTGAGATGCCTGAAGCTACGTATGATAAGACAATGGCTGATCCAGCATGGTCGTGTGCTTCCTGGCCGGTAAGTACGAATATGCCGGTGCCGATTACAGAGCCGAAACCGAACCAGGTGAGGTCCCACCAGGTGAGGCAGCGCTTCATGGTGTTTTCACTCTGTTTCCGGAGATCGACGAGCTCTTTTGCGTCGGTGGATCTGCTGAGGAGACGGTCTTTGAATCTGAGTCTCGTCTCCGACAAGGCAGACATATAAGAATTCCAGTTTTGGAAGGATTTTTCGGGGAAGAAGTCTTGTTTGCTCCATCTCCAGTAACTTCTTGGTTGGTTCTCCTGAGGCTGAGTAGTTGTTTCTTCTTCTCCTCCTTGTAGTTGTAGTCCCATCTGATCTGCTCTTGTTATTAATGCTGCTAAATGCTTGCTAATGGTGATTGTTTGCACTTTGCGGCAGAGCCTTATAAATCCTCCTAGAGGAGAGATTCTTCTTCTTTATATTGGATTAGTTATTGGGACTGTTGTTGGCTTTTCTGGGGAAAAATCAATCGTGAGTGTGAAAGGAGGCTCAATATTGTCCATGAAAGCTGGCATTTCATTGATAAATATCAGTAGAGAAATTACGTTGTTATCAATGTGTTTATTTAAGTCTTCTTTCTTGAGTTGTCATTTAATCTTTTTTTATTTTCAATGATGGGACATGGGACATGGGATCAGTTACTACATTCCATACACAACGGAATTAGCCATCAGTTACTACAACAAACTCAATTTATAATTTAATTTATTTGATGGGTAATTCAATTTTTAGTTTATGCCAATTTGGAAAACGACCCCTAATAATATGAGTATCATATCATTGGCCAACCCATCAGAATCTATTGCCGGATTCATGGAATAATGCAGTGACATGATAGTGAACCTTGACCCATGGTTACCCGATAATTTCCTAACTAATTGCCACCAAATTAATGAAAATTATAAGGGATAGATACATACATGCGGTCATGGGCCAACTTATGATTTTTAGTTGGTTTCAATAACAAAGAAAAATAAGTATAGAGTATGATATCTGTAATATATGACTGCAAGAAATTAGACAAATAATTTAGACGAAATTTTCTATCGAGGTAAAATTTACCACATATTTTAAGAAAAATTGGACTGGTGTTGGGCGGGTGATTGGTGATATGCAATCATCCATCCCACAATTATAACATCATCTCACATTTTGATTTAAGTTAAAAAAACTAATCCGCAAGGAGTCATTCTAATTTCTACAACCAAGATTTCCATGCCTTGCGCATTTTACTTCCGAGATATTTTAATCCATGAAATGCACCAGCAGTTACTAGACCTGCAACTGCTTGTCTTGCACTGGAAACCATTACTTTGCGCCTCAGAATCTTCCTCATGCAATCTGCAGCCTCTTCCCTCGACTTTATTACCACTTTCTGTACACCTCGACCTGGAAAAATCGGTCAAAATCAAACCTTTAGGAAATGGAATATCAATAAAATTGGTGCATTTAGTTGAGGAAAAAAGTAAATTACAGGTAACACTATCGAGCAAAGTCTTGTATTTAAAAAATATGAAAACATTCTCCCAGCACCAATAGTGGATCATACCAGATTCATCAAATACTTTCTCCTCTCCAAGCTTCATCCCCATCTGGCTTCTGATTGGCAGAGGAAGAGAAGACACAATGGAGCTAGTGTTGGACAATCCACAATCCTAAGTTGACATAAAGGAGTCAATTTTGAGGCTATTATACACAATTTTGCTAATAAAATTTAAAACAATGGAAGTTTAATGATATTCTAAAATCTATATTTAGGACTAACCTGAATTATATTTACTTTTTGATCAATGGAAGATGATATTCTAAACAAGTCCCGGGCAGCAAATTCTTCTAAAATTGGACCGTACGTACTTTTGAATAACTTAAATTGTCCTTGCACAATCTTTTTCACCTAGAATACCATGTCAAAGATACATAGGTTAAATACTACCATGTCAGGAAACTATCATGTTACATGAACAGACAGAGAACCAAATCAGATGCATGTGATATAAAGCTAAGTTCACTTTACAAATTGCTCAATAAAGCTTCAATCATATTTACCTTGTTTTTATCCTCAGCAAAAAGCATTCTCAGATCACCCATGTATGAGAGGCTACATATTGTGGCATACAACTCTTCCTACAAATACAACAATCAACAATCTAACAAATATGTATTATGCATTACAATTTCAAACGATTGCAATAACTCACAAAGAATCATACCTCAGTGAACTTTGATGGCAAAAGGAGGAGAGCAGCAGAAGTTGCAGCCTTAAGATTTACGGAGTTGAGGTTTTTAATATCCACGTTATCGACTATGACATTAACCTGAAACATGAAGATGTCTCTGATGTTATACATTAACATAATACAAAAGCCAGTATCAAATCGAAAGAAAAACAAACTGCTGAAAAAAGAAAAATGAAAATGATAAATTATTATATTTTGGTATGGATCGTGTTCTACATAGACTAAGGTCTCCATTTAGCTACAGAATAAACCAAGTTATTATCCATTAACAGGGATAACCAAAATAACATAAGTACTAACAATTAATGTCAGGTGATTGTGACAAATAATAAGAGAGCAAGACATACAGGTTTTTGCAAACGACCACTCAGGTAGAACCTCTCCCATCCCAGAATATCCTGAACAAGATCATGCATTCGAACAACACCATACTTAAACATCTGCAAGAGTATCTAATGTCAAAATATCATTGGGATAAATCTGCGAGATGTAAACAATAAGATAGAGGACCAGATATGTACTAGTTTCAAGTACAACTCCAGTGCCCAGCACAGCTTGCTCAAACAATTATGAGAAATTAACTACCCGATCCTTGTGAGAAACAAACGGATTGAAGTGTACTCCAACACCAATATCATCTGCAATCTCAGTAATCTACCAGAACAAAATTTATGTCAAATTTATATTAACTAAAACACATCAGGTAATAGCAGAGAGGCTTAAAGTAGCACCAGCCGAGCTCCACCAAGGCGGATCATCCATGAAGCGTAATGATTTCGGTTCCTCTTCAGATTCTTGATTTCAGAAAACCAGTAGTATCCATTAGTGTCTAAAAAAACATATTATAACATTGAAAGATTTTTTTGTTTTTGTAATTTCTAAAGAGAGGACGTTCTCATTAAGTTATAAATTGTAATCAACAATTACCTCAGTGTGCCACTGCCGGGGATCTGCCACACCGAGAATATAATCTATCATTGAAGTCTGGAAAAACAAAAGGTTCTATAAGTATATTTAAGTACTTAAAACAGCCTTCAAATCGATGGAATTAAGTTCTTGGGACCTGTATTTCGTTCCCTGAAGCTCAAACATAACAGCTAAGAAAGCCTCCATACAAATAACCAATAAACAGAAAAAATATCATACATTCATACCTTGTCAAAATTGTTCGGATGGAGGGTGGAACCATATATACAGCCAAAATCAACAGGAGGCAGAGTTTCCAGCAAACTTGCCAGCTCAGGTCTTATTTCACCATCCATTACTACAACCCAACAGTAGAAAAACTGAGTGACAAGTGATTAACTATTAAGAGCGCGTTTACTATCACATTTTACGTCTCTCAAGTTATATAAAGTGCCAACAGCCCGCACAAATCCACCGAGCCCGTCCTTGCTATGGATTGTCAGATGGGATACTAAACCACCGCATTTAATGCGAAAAATTAAGACAATCACCCAGGTTTTCACTGAATTTACATCACATGTCATGTTCACAGAAAATAAAAAATTTCGAAAACTCCTCTCCAAATTTCATTTTTTCTCGCGGTAATAATGAAGTATTATACATGTTTGTTGCCTTGAAATAGCAGAATTTTGATCTTGAAATAATGATATTCAATTAGCCTTCAAAGTTTCTGGGCTAACCTCAGATTTGTCTGAAACACGATATGTTCCTTCACAGGGAGCTTGATAGATGACGATTTTCAGAATGGTCTTGTGGGCAATTTTTTCTCAGCTATAAGCGACGAGCTCTAACTTGAGTAAACTTTGGTATTTCTCAGTTTGATGCTGTACTCTTCAAATCTTTTATTTATTTATTTATTTTTGGGTAAAACAGAGAAGCTGTACTCCTCAATCGGTGAATAGTGATATAAATGGTTAGTGGGCCTTTAAAAAAAATAAAATGATTAGTGGGCTTCCAAGTAAACAGAAGCCCATTTTTTTAGTTAAATACAAACCCATTTAATTTGTGACCACTTGCTTACTAATTTGAGCAGCCCAGCCCATTATCCATTGTAAAAAAACTCAATTAAACTTCGCCTAAATATTCGAAGAAATAGAATTTGTAAACATGCACTTCACCTTAGGGAAATGCAACTTGCAATCAACGTGGTTTGCTTAACTTTTTAAAATTGATCGGGGAGAAAAGGGGGGATTCTTTATTGTAATATTTTGAGGGAGTACATGAAAATTTGAAAACCAAAAAACCAGTGGGTCGAGTCCATAGTTTCCAAACAGCCTCCACTGGAAAATTCAAACACTTCCCACGTTTTCACGAATATCAACATGTATTTATTCTTACTCTTTTTGGTAAATAACTTGTACTAATTCCAAATATTTTCAAGTTTGTATTTTCATTATAATGCTGTGTTTATATTCTTGATAAGATGAGTAATAAAATAATTGTACATAATTCTAATATTATCGTTGTCAGCTCTACAATATTACAAGTTACTTAGGAATTTTTTTGCATATGCTAACGTATCAAAATCTGGTTACAAACATCAAGTATTCAATTTTCAGTATATAAAACTGTAAAAAAACTATTGGCGAATGAATCTGAATGTACTCCAATGTCAAGAAGATAAAATGATTCAAAAATTCAAAAGTAATAAATAGGGCGAATTATATCGACTATTTTGTAGTTAAAAGTTATTTACAAATCGATGTATAGTTTCTGAATTTTACAATAAATTATCTAATATTCTAAAATTTTCTGAAAAAAATCCTATTTTCGTTTCAAATAGGATATTTTTAAGGAGTCTTTGGGATTTTTTTTTACATATTTACTGAGAATTTTAGTGATTATATTGTTATTTTTCTAAATAAAAGGATCTATTTATAAATACTCAAAATAGTCAGGTGTAATTAGTAAAAAAGAAAAAAAGAAAAAGAGCTGAAGTAATTGTTTATGTATATATTTATAGAAACTCTGAAGCATAAATAAGAAGTTGCCGAGGAGACATCATCAAACACGACATGGGGAGGAAGCTGTTGGAAGAAATTTCGAATCAATAATGCTTCTAGATTAACGGATACGAAAGCTGCCAAACAACAATTTCACAGAAATTAGAGGAGATAGCTTATGGAGCTGCTCAATTTTCTCCGGTTCTGACTTCTGAGCTCTTCGGTAATTTTCTGAAATTTTCTTTATTTGCTGTTTTCGTATCTATTTTTTCTCTCATTTTCTTTGGTTCTTGTTTCCCCCGTTCAATAATTTTGACTTGTGAATATGATTTGTGGGTTTCTTATTTTTCTTGAAAAAAGAAAGAAAACGATAAACCTTCAGTTGATCTAGAGCTCTTCTCTTGTTGCATTTTCAGCTCATCGTTTAATTCCTGTGTGATTTCTTCAGCCAATAATTTGTGCTTTGAAGAGTATCTATGTTGTTTCTTGCTCCGTCAATTGTCCGTTGGAATTCAAATTGGGAATTTTTTATGCTGCTTCAGCAGGAACGTGGGATGTGACGGAATTTTTTTTTTTTTGTAATGTTAAGATTGAGAAGAAATTCAATGATTTCTCCTTTCCCACCTATTTAGATTCTCCACAAACAAACCATAACCCGTGAGTATGATTTCCATGTTGTTGTGAGCTCACAAGTATTTGAAAGTCTGCCAATTTTGGCCGAGTTAAATGGATTGGTGGACAAGCTCTTTGCTGATATCTGATTAGATATCTTATGAAAAATTTACTAGCCATAATAGACCACATTCTAGGAACTCATTCGGATCTGATCAAGTGAAACTTCTCAAAACCCACTGAGTTTTGACTATGTGAGTCATTATCATTTCACGCATGCCTGTTAATTAATACTGTTAAACTCACATACTGAAGTTTCTCAGCAAATGAGTAGAAGCACTTATGATTCAAGTTGCAAATGTTGTTTACTTGTGAACCATTTGTCCGTGAACAAAGTAAGATTTGGTTCCTTATGTACAATATGTTTCGGATTGATTGGAAAATTTTCATGCTCGATCAACATATTAAAACCATCTTCTCACCATTCAATAGGGCTTTTGAGTTTACCAAAGGGTTTAATATTTGAGTTTATCTGTGAACAGTCGCACACCAGATTCCAGCACTCTGAGCAATTTCTCCAAAATGGCTATGCTAAAGAAGTTACGGTTAATAACAGTTGATGTTACTGGCACACTAATTGCTTACAAAGGGGAGCTTGGTGACTACTACTGCATGGCAGCAAAGTCAATTGGACTCCCCTGTCCTGACTATAAACGAGTGCACGAGGGTTTCAAGCTTGCTTATACAGACATGGCCAGGAAGCATCCATGTTTCGGTTTTGCAGAGAAAATCCCCAACATTGTTTGGTGGAAGACCTGTGTTCGTGATTCTTTTGTCCGGGTTAGAAACATTAGTCTATTTCCTTTCATTTCATTGCCCTGCACTAACATTTAATAAGAAACTGTATCAACAAGAAAAGCCAAATATTTGGATTTTTAGCAATTTTAATTTTTTTTTTCAATGTTGATCTGGTTACAGGCAGGATATGATTATGATGAAGAAACATTTGAGAAGATTTTCAGACGCATATATTCAACCTTTGGTTCCTCTGCACCATATACTGTGTTTCCAGATTCACAGCCATTCCTGAAGTGGGTGCGTGAGAAGGGTATTATAGTTGGAATTGTGAGCAATGCTGAGTATAGGTATCAGGATGTAATCCTTCCAGCATTGGGGTTGCATCAGGTAAAACATACAAATTTGATTACGTGGGTGTCGGCAAAATTGAACTTTTATTTTTGGAGAAGTTAAAAGTCGTAAAACTTTGGAATAGTAAAAGTGTCTACACAAACTTCCATTTATTTATGAAAAGAAGCTAGAAGCTAAAGTTGATCATTGTGTGCTTCTAGCCCAGGGCCTATTGCTGCTTATTTTCAGCACCATTTGTTTTTCGAAAATACTTCCGAAGTGCTGGAAAAAAGCAAAAAAGCACAGATTTTTCAATTTCTGCAAAAATTTTCAACCACATGTGATAATGCCAAATCTTGAATTTGTTCAGGGATCAGTATGGGAATTTGGCGTATTCTCTGGTCTGGAAGGTATAGAAAAGCCAGACCCAAGAATGTACAAAATAGCCTTGGAGAGGGCAGGTAATATAGCACCCGAACAGGCTCTTCATATTGGAGATAGCTATCGCAAGGACTATTTGCCTGCAAAGAGTGTGGGAATGCAAGCATTATTGTTAGACAGATTTAAAACTCCAGATGCTGACAATTGGAGGAAATCTGGTGCTACTGTGCTACCCAACTTGGTTGCTGTACAAGATTGGCTCTCTTCTGAGAAGATGGTTTGCTAGAATAACCTTACATATGCACGCGTCTTTTAATTTTTCTGTCCGAAAATTTGTAGTGACACACTTCTGAATCAACATCTTTTCACTTGGTTTTCTCTAAACCACCTATATCTGTTATTATGACCTAATAAACCTACCGGTCAATTTGTTTTTGTTTATAGAGATAATTAATTGTACGTGCATACCCTGGTGTATGGTTTAATTAGGTAAGCGTACTCTGAGATTTGGAAATTACAGAAACATATCTCGAACTTTAAGAGAACCTAAACGAAAAAAGATCACTTTCATATTATGTTTTTTGATTTTTTGTTGAAAATTAAAAATTACATTTTATCAAAAGAATCCCAAAAACCGATTGCAAACTTTGGCAAGTGAAGAGTTACAAGACTTTATTGCTTATGAATATGTTATTATGCGTTACGAAGGTGGACTGGACTGGAAGATTTCACAAGAAGATTCCCTAAAGCGTATCAAACCCATTTGAATTCGACCACAGGGAATGTCCAATTTGTAGTAATACTAATTAGTGTGTGAAATGTTCAATTACTTAGTCTATTTCTACTTTCATATATTATTTATTAATTAACTCATAAAATAATTAACCTTTTAATAAATTTATAAGGTGCTCTGTGCTGATTAAGGCATGGCAATGTACGGTCTACGTCGAGGCAACAAAGTCTAGACGCGAAATTTCTTTTTATTTTTTAAAAATTAAGGGTGGAACTTTGGAGTGCTGACAGGTCTCAAAGATCCATATAAGATGCAAATTGTGAGAGAGGGCAGGGAACATATATAAGCCAGACCAAGAATGCATGTATATACTTCACTAGCCCACTAGACAAAGCTGTCAAAAGAAAATCCAATGCAATTAAACGAACATCCATATTTACTCAGAGCTATATCCAACAAGAGCAACAAATCCCACAACCAAGCTGAAAATTGTCAAACCAAAACAGCAGAGATTGACGTTTCAAATATAGCAGGCATAAAAAGAGAAGGGGGGGGGGGGGGGGGGGGGGTGGGAAATAGGAAAAAGCAAATTTCAATCGAAAAACGGCCAATTTTATCCCAGATAGATAGAACTCAGTCCACATGATATTGAATAACAGGAACTTAAACATAAACAAAGCATCAAAAGTTTGTTTTTAAACACTAAACCCAACCTAAACAAACATCCTAAGAAGCCTCTGCAGCAGGTTGAGTAACTCCGGACTTAACCAACATCTTACCCAAAGCCTCCGGCGAGCAAACCTGGTACTTCACTTTTCCATTAGAGACAAAAACCTCAGCCAACTCAAGCTTCTCAGAAGTCAGACTCGTGCTGTCCATCGTCTTACTAAGCACCTTCAGAGCAAGATGAACAGCCTCTTCTCTAGTAATCTCATCCTTATAATCCTGCTTAAGCATTGATTGAGCAGCCTGATTATTCGCCCCAATAGCTGCAGCTTTCCAACCGCTGTAATTTCCACTGGGATCACTCATATACAGCTGGAAACCATAATTCTTATCCCAACCAGCAAAAAGAAACGAGACACCAAAAGGGCGGAGCCCACCAAATTGAGTGTAGCCTTGCTTGGTGTCGCACAGTGATTGGACGAGCTGTTCAACTGGCATCGGCTCTTGGTAATTGTACGCGTAGCGCTGAGCTTGGACTCTTGCAGTGTTGATGAGGATGTTGGCATCAGACATGATTCCAGCTACAGCACATGCGACGTGGTCGTCAATCTTGTACATTTTCTCAGTGGATGCTGAGGTTTGGAGAAGCTTGGAAGTTACTTTCTTTTCACCAACCAGTACGACTCCATCTTTGGATAATATGCCAATGGCGCTCCCAGCATTGCCGATAGCCTCCATTGCATATTCGACTTGGTAAAGGCGACCTTCTGGGGAGAAGATTGTGGTACGGCTGTCATATCTGCGCGACATGGTGTCTTCTACATGGAAATGTTTCAGGAATGTGATTAGAGCCTAAATCAAATTAGAAGATGCTAATATAAATGTTAACGTGCATATAGTGAACTACAACATAATACAAATAAAATGTTACTGAAAAGCTAGATTGAAAGTAGAAAGAATTTACTTCAGACAACTGGGAAATAGAAAGAACTGCAAAACAATAACGTATCCACCATTATATAGGTTATTTTACATGAAGAAAAAGTGTTTGCCCCGCTGAAGAAATTGCTTTAGCTCCAGTATTAGATCACCGCAACTGACATACTCTTGCAACACAAATCAGTTACCTAACTTCTGAATCTAAGACTATTTTCCCTTCAGTGAATGCCAACAAAATTCAAGCATCAATTAGCAGCTTCAAAGTACGAAAATTCATATAGGAAGGGACGGAGCATCATACGTAACCAGATATCAAAGGAAATACAAAACGGTGTAACCCACTTCATAACTTTCGTCAACTGGAATTTTACGTCTAGATTTTATTATTCATTTTTTGCATTATCCGCCGTTCCCCTGCCCTAATTTCAAAATTGCAAAAATGTTTTACCGCAATAAACCCCAAAAATACACAATTTACAATTATTTTATCTCGTCTTGGAGCTGAACAAGCAAAGACAGTACTAGATTAACAGATATCAAAAAAGGAATTAGGGAAAAACACAAACGACCACACAATCGGATAACGAGAGAACGGAAACCAGATAACGAACCTGATCAAAGATCTGACGACGGATCTCGCGAAAGGAAAAAAATGCTAAAGCAAATGATCTGTAACGAAAGAATGACAATGAGAATCAGCGTTTGGGAGACTGGCGCTGCACCGGGGTAGCAGCAGTCTATATTTGCGAAGCTGCCTTTTCTTCCAAGCTTCACTCTTTGGAAAATCAAAAGGTTTGGTTATTTCCAATCTGACCCCTCAACTTATCGATTTTTCAGAGAAGCACTTTTTCTTTAATTAAACTCTTTTTTTCTTTACCTTACTTTATTTTATCCTTGCTTTCACTTTGTTAAATCATCTTGAAGTAGATTATTGATCCATGTTGGTTCATTCATTTGAAGCATATTAAATTGTTTCATGCTAATTATTTGTGGAAGTTCAAGAAAGTGAATGTGTGAAGTAAGTTACTTTATTAAAATCATTGATAAAATTAATTTGAATAAGCTAAAGAAATAATTAACTCAACTTAAGAAAGTCAAGGATTAACTAATTAAAAGAATAACCATTTGATTTTTCATAATAATAGCTTTATTATGAAATGAGGGTTTTGAACGAGAACGACTTTCATCAACTTTTTGAATATAAGAATCTATTTTACGAAACTTTAATATAATCTATTTTTTGTTAAATTAAACTGTCTGCTCTTAATAAATTTCTTCCTATTATAAGCCCTTAATTTTTTATTTTTTTTTCAAGTTACGACAATGATCCTTCCACAAGATTATAAGCCCTTATCTTGAAATATGATTTGGCAGTAATTTATTAATTAGCCTCACAGAAGACAATTTAGTTACTAATGAATTTTTATTTTCTAATATTTAGTTTAGTTCCATATCAAATGGATTCAATGCAACTTATAAGTTTTAACTCTTTCTTAAAAGTATCAAATGATTCATAAAATTTGATACCTTCATAGTACATCGGTAGCTATTAAGTGTGACCAGTTGTCTCTACTCCATTCCTATATAATATGAAATTTCTTCATACTCTATCAAAAAAGAGCCTTTTAGTTATAGAGTTGTCGCCAATGTATATCCGAGAAACCCAAGATAAGATCCAAGAGGTTAATACATAATACAACATAAAAATGAAGTTAGACAACATTATTGACTACTTTGTTTACTGTTTTACACCAAACAACACGCAGAAATAAAAGAATCCAGCCGCTTCACTAAAGTTAATTTGGCACAGCACAGACAGGACAGGAGAGGGGCTAATGTGGCGGATCTACAGCTTTCACACAGATATTATGCACTATCTTTTGGCATATATTAAAATTGAGCTACTTCCACCAACAAAATGGACTAAAAATCAAGGATATTCTGTTGGTTTCACGCTTCCATCTCCGGCGTCGGGCTTCTCCGACTCTTCCCACGGGTGAAAGAATGCATCAAACCACAAACACTCGTGATCTTTGTGTTCATCTCTCAATTCCGGGGGCAAAGCTCGCCGTTTCTGATCGGCTATCATCTCTGGCGATAGTCCCCAAGCTTTTAGCCTTTCATCGTCGTGTTGGATGGCCAGGCTGAATTCTCCGTCGGGTCCTAATTGCATCACCCGAAACTCACAGTTTTTCGGATTCTTCAAGCGGTCGAATTGCTCCACCGTCCACCTGAACCACCTCATCAAGAAAATCCTAATCGCCAGGCCGTGCGATACGATAATCAGATTCAGTTCGTCTCTCGGACCGTGGGGAAACCTCTTCATGTCTATGTCTCGCCACAGAGATTCGAGAAAATCTGCAACCCTAATACATCATCAACCGTATCGTAAATCGATAATTCAAACACAATAGCACCAGAAAAGGAATTTAACTTACTTGATACTCGATCG
The DNA here is from genome assembly GCA_958496215.1 of Verbena officinalis. Classification (NCBI taxonomy): domain Eukaryota; kingdom Viridiplantae; phylum Streptophyta; class Magnoliopsida; order Lamiales; family Verbenaceae; genus Verbena; species Verbena officinalis. The sequence continues at coordinate 10,574,720 of OY292385.1, forward strand.
TAGACATCGGCACCTGATTCTCCCTCAGGAAAACGGTAGAAAAATCTCCCAAACTTGTTCCTAGTTTCCTTGATCTGTTTCATTTTCTGCGAATCCTGGAAATTTCCAAAATCCTGTTCTCTGAGCCTGCACTCTTCTCTCACTCCTATCACGTTTCCCTTTGGGAAAGCTGTTCCCATCTCCCTAAGCGTTGATCTGGTCCGTTGATAAGGGGAGACATAGACGTGGATCTTCCAATTTGAATCATCGGATGTTTCATTGTTCAACAGTTCTCTGATGATGTTGCCTGCTTGCTGGGCCTGCTCGATGCCTTTTGCAGTCAATGGAATGCTGTGATCCGGCGAAACTCCATAGCTGCCTTCGTCAGCGTTTCCTATGCTCTCCCCGTGGCGTATCAATATTATACGCTTTGGCAGCCATTTGTGGTCATGACCGTTGACACTGCCGTCGGTCATTGTATTTGTGTTGCTGAAAAGTTTCATCTGTCATTAATCAATCGATCGTCTGCTCTTCCCTTCTTTCAGCTTTCCGCTTTTGACAATTTCTTACGCTCATGTCCCGCAGAAGATGGGTGCCATTTCTGGATCAGAAGAAATCGATAAACCAAGGAAACATGAGATGTTGGTGAAACACAAAAAAAAATTAACATAAGATTTAAAAAAGCCACTCACAGATCACAAAAGATTTAAAATATACCACCAGAACACATTATGAATTATGATTGCTTGTAATGTAACGTGTCCGAGGCCAGCAAATGAGGAGTACAAATGTATAATCAGCTTTTTTAAGATGTCTATTTCTAGATGGAGAAAATAAAATACAAAATAAAGCAGAGTCAACTCCCAATCGTAACAGCTGGATTATAACTGCCTTTGGCAGTACCTTGGAAGGAGAAGAGTATAACCGAAAAATAAATACAAGAACTATTCATTATATTAATTTTCGGTTTATACTTTATTAAAAAAGACACTGTATTTGTGAAAGATAAGAACTTAATTATAATACATGATAAAATACATTTGCAGAATATAGTGTAGTATATTTAGTGAAGCTGTATGAGACTAAAAGAACACACCAGACAGCTTTTTTATTCACCATAATGATATTATTATTCAGATGATCAAGGAAATCCTTGCTCAGTAACAGGAAATGTTGTGAACTCAGCAACAATACCTTATGCAGACTGCCGTCGCCAGTGCTCAGTGACTCTGGCTAAACAATCCTAACAGCTTCTGACTGATAATTGCTTATCACAGGGTCCTATGGCCTCCGGAAGCGCTTAACAATTCTCAGCAAATGTGGAGTAAAATCAAATTTGGATCTCTATTTGTACGAAAACAAACACGACAGTCAAACACCCAAACCAAACAGCTGATCGATTCACTGCCTTGCGGCAGTCATATCTTAGAAGCAGAAAGTACAAACTGAGAAATAAATACAAAGAGATCCCCCAGATTTCACCTGCAATTACCAATTTAAATATACATATATATTACAAGAGGATGTTACAAATATTAAGGCATTCCTCACACATAGGGATGTCTAACTCAAGACATCTAGCTCACTCAAGCTTGGACTGATAAAAAGCCAGCTAACACATTAAAATCTCATGCCTATCCTTGACAGTATAGAAGAGGAATGTTATATAGAAGAACCAATTAGTAGGATTACCAAATCTATGGATTTGCAGTTGGTGAAAAATAGTTAACAATGCTAGAACCCTTTCTCACAGTATTAGCCCGCTTCTTTGGCCGAAGAGAAGCTCGCACTTCTGCTTGAATTTCAGGTGGTAATTCATTGAAGACAGTAGGGTCAATCTCATCATTCTTGTAACTCCATGCATCACCTCTGAAATCACCTTTCCCTGAATTGCATGTGCTCAGGTGGGTCCCAGTTGTCGCCTGTTGTTTCTCTTGAAGCATATTACCTTTCAAAAATTCAGAGAAACCATCAACCAGATGCAGCCCAATAGAAAGAAAATGGATATTCATGCTTAATGTGGAAGGCTTAACAATTACCTGAGGAAGATGATCCACCCTCTTGACTGTGGAAGAATCTTAAGATAGATGAAGTTCCCTGAATATAACACAATCCATGAACATACTTGAAGTTTTCATCTCATGATACTAGAAAACAATTTATCCGAGTACAAGGCAGGTCACTGAAATACCATTGCAATGAATAAGCGGTTATGTCTTTCTAAACCGCTTCAAAGATTTAAAACAAAAGCAAATATTATAACAATGTTATTCATTTTCAGCTAGCGATTTCCATTTTTATCAACTTGAATTTTCTTTTGTATGAAGTTGAAGGCCGAGAGTTGAATAAGCAAACATACAATTGACAAAACTACAAGGTTTTTTAATCGACAGGTGAGATTTCCAGGAAGAGTGCACAGTACAGAAATCCCACACAATCAAACTATTCTGATAGATGCAAAAAAATATTTGGAACTTCATGCACAATGAGAAAGAAACATTGAATATCTGACCTTTTCCTTTTCAACCTTCCTTTTCTGTTTGTCTGATTTCAGTCTAGTTCCAATGAAATCTTTCATTAAAAGAGTCTTGTCTGATCCCAAGCCATTTCCACCACCTGATTTGAAACTCTAATTATGAATCAGAGGGAAAAGGAAAGAATAAAGCGAAAGCAAGGGGAAAGAACAAGCAATAGCTGGCAAGGCATGGGAACCATCTGAGTATGAAAATGTACCTTCTTCTGTTCCCTCATTGTTTTGCTCTTTCACTTTTAAAAAAGATGGATCTTGGTTATCAGCAGGTCTTGTAGCAAAAAGTTCATCCTACAGAGAAATGCATGGAAATCAGACAAGCAAGTAGCACATCATAAACAGTATTGGTTATAAGACAAATATTGGGAAATTATAAATACTGCTCAATCGAACCCAATAAGTATATCTTATTTTATTTCCTGACAAAACGGTACTATATACTGGAAAATTAGAACCCCTACCTCTGCTAGTTTAGAGAGGGGGCATATGCATCTATGCAAGTTGACAGCCTTTCAGTTCATTATATGGATATATGCCTATAATGTATATACACAAAACAAGCAATGTAACCCTACAATATCGCATCCTATCTCCTTTAGAGATGCAGATATAGTTTCCTAAAATGTACAATTGCTTGCCCAACTCCACAGTAGTCTCAGTATCACTAACAGACATAAAATATCCATGTCAAAGACTAAAAGCATGTGAAGGATAACCAAACAACATTAACATTCTGGGGAAGGGAAAAGTTGTATCACATCATCATTTTCCGCAAAAGGCTCAACAAATATGAAATTCAAATGCCTTACATACTTCTGTCTCTTCTCTATGCAGATTCATACTAGGCATATCATGCTTAGCCATTGCCTCATCCTCAGGAGTGTCTACCTGTGGGTCAGCCAAATATAACCCTACACATTTTCCAAAAGAAAGAAAACTGAATCATGGCAACAAGAACAAACCAGGGGAAACTACATCAAAATGCACAACCAGAAGAGCAACAAATAGAACCTGAAGATGATAAAGATGCATCAACTTCAGTGCAATTGGACTTGTTTGTAGAGGTGGAAGTTTGATTTTGATGGAAATACTTCATAATTGAGTGTGTTCCCTGTCAAAGCATTGCAGAGAAAATATGAGATGAAAACAAACAGATAAACAACAAAGTGGCTAGAAGAGGTTAGAGGTCCAAAGGTAATAGATTGATTAAGAAGATCTCTTACGATAACAAAAACCAAACACTGTTTGGTCGGTGTACTTATATACTCTGTGGATACCAACCTTCAACACATTACTAAGTACCAACACTACAAAGTTTATTGGGTTTGAAAAAGGATCCACTTCACAGTTGATAGCATATCACACATTTGTTGAGAATTCAAAGGTCTTTGAAGCAGGTTTGACATTAATTAGAATTCCTAGAACCAAACAATAAACTTCCCCAAGATACCAGACAACAGGCTATCAATTAACAGTAAAACAGTTCATACTTCATAAAAAGCAAAAGAACTAAACAACAACAAAACACAAAGCCACTTTGACTCACGGATGGGATCACATCTATTTTACTGGCAGAGACAGAAAGACCAGTTATTGCCCATTCATGATGCTTGCTTTCCTTTGTCCAAGCATGCTGTAACCCAATATATTCACGCAGCCCAGATTGAAATAGGTTGAAGGCATCTTCTTGAATCTTGGCAATCCCATACCTTAACGGACAGGACTTTGAAGGAAACTTCTTGTGTGATTCCGAGTCATCCAACTTGACAATGAAATGTACATAAACATTAGACTCATGCTACATATAAAGACAACAACAATATAAGTTTCTTAATTGGAAAATGACATAAATATGAAGAGGGAAAAGAAAAAAGAGTTTGTATGCTACACTGGAATGGAAACTCAATCATGCGTATGAGAAAAGACCTTGTATGCACTTGCATGCAGCGTGAGGGTGCGAGCAATGCGTTTATTCTGCTCCAAATCACCAAGAAGACGTTCATTCAGTTCTTCACAAAGTTCATAAAGCCACTTCTGAACCTGCAACCATTGCATCAATAATGAAAGGAATCAAGTTAAACAACCTCATTAAGAAAAGATTAGGAGTCACTAATCAAGGATCATCTTTCACAAAGCATGTACCGAAGAGACAGTTTTCAGAGCCTGACGCCCTGGAAATGTCTTCCCAGAACCATGGCTTTTGGAAAGAAGGCGACTCTCAACTTCATCTCCACATATTCCCCTTGCAATATTCCATAACCAAGTACTGCATAGATAATAAACAAACCCAACATCACAGAGACATATTAAAACATGGAACTGTAGAAAATACTTCCATGGCAGAAATTTTCTTAAATTTTACACCTTCAACTATATCATAGGATGAACCTCTACACAAATAAATGCATTACAATCCCATGAAACAGCTTACGGACACTCAAGATAATTATGTGTCCTACAACAAAGATAGGCATGACAAATACTACAGCTCTGCAATTTAGTTTCATCTTTCTTTATTTTTGTTTCCACAGGACAAAGTATAAACTCTAAGATGTTACAAAATGAAGGGTGTTAAGGATCTGTGAATTAGAGCAATGTAATAATGAACAAGGATATGATAGGAATTGATAATTCTTAATGTTATATGGTGGTTTCTTTGATGTCAATAATGAGTAAGTATAAAGAGCATTCACACTTTCTCGGAACAGCCAAAACTCCCCCAATAGGGCAATATTTTAATTTGTAGAAAAAACAAAGAGCATCGTGAAATATAAAGCAGACAAACCCAGTATTTATTCCATAGCGTTCTTGCAGCTTCTCCTCAGAAAAGTCCAACAGATCCCCAACAGTATTCACACCTAGGTCAGTCTGCAAAGAGGTTCCAAGCTTCCCCCCCAGTTGTTTCCTGTAATAAGTCCCTCCTTAAATTATACAAGAACATGAACTTAAATAATAAAAATTTAGGCTAATGTCCTTCACCATTAAAATAATATCACATCATTAAGAATGTTTTCTCATCACATTAAAGAAGTTAAAAGAAAATCAACTCACATTTTCTTTATAGGTAAAGACTCGAGCAATTTCTTAACAGATGAGAAAGGCACCACAGTTTGCTGAGCAGGCTTGTTCATACCACTTGCTAGTTTGGCCAGCATCTGGTCACATCAGAAATATCCATTTAGAGTCAGAGAAAACTCTTTGCCACACTTGCATTTATGTCGCAAGAAAATGCTCACGTGATAGAAATTGTGAATTCCACCTCTGACCTTATTGTGAGCTATGCCAGCAGAACATGTAAATTCAGTCTCTTTCAGCACTTCCAGTCTAAGTTCTGCAACAATAAGAGCTCCACATGCTAACAATTTATCGCGACGATCAGCATCACTCTGACGAATCCATTCCCTCACACAATCTCTATTTGTTCCATCCTGGATTGAACATCATAATTTATATATTATACAAATGCAAGATAAGAGAAGATACAAACCAACACTGACAGAAAGAGGCGTGAGAGAGAGAGAGAGAGAGAGAGAGAGAGAGAGGGAGTTGGAAACTCAGTTCTCAATTTTCCCCCTTACATAATCATTTGCCAATCCCCCGAACAGAAGTTATATCCTTGTAGAATATCCCAAAAGCATTTACAAAATTGCCTTGGTTAGTAAGTTACTAACTAATCTCATGATTCATTTTTGTTTATATGATCAAATTAGTATATCGATGCCATCTATTTCCCAGGTTTTACTAAATGAACGGGTGATGCTTGGGTCATTTGATCTCCTAGCACAGTTACACTAGAATTTCTTCTAAAAAGAAAGGCAGCCTACCATATGAAGCCCCAATACATGAGAATTAAGAACTTCTTCGCTGATTGCCTCCAATGCCTCAGGGGGGGTTTCAGCTAGCATCATTTCTGCAGCTTCAGTGAGGTCCAGATACACTTCATCTATAGAAGCACGCTCGCACCGACCCTTCCTTGAAAGGATTGATACAACCTGCAAATATCCCAATTTCATTGATGGGATTTACAAGTTTGAAAAAGTGTGGTTTTTGAAATATTTTTTATTTAGACCTCTGAACCAGCATTGCGGTACACACTCAAGTCTGCTTTACCACGAGCAACAGGAACTTGAACAAGCTGAATATCAGGACATACTCTCTTTGCTTCATCACCTCGCATAGAACTTGAAACCAGATAGAAAACCTTCAGCATTTAAGAGTCAAAATATATAGGCAACTCTCACATGCAAATAGATTTTTGGATTTTTCAAAATTTACCGTTTGACACCATATTTACGAGCTTCATAACCCACTGCAATAAGACCCCCTCCTTTCCAGGAGTTGTACTGTACAACAGCAGCAGGATGACCTCTTAAATTTGGCTGTTTACGCTGCTCAACTACAGAAACGAGGCGGTCATAGTCAGCCTTCACATGTATACATACTTAATATGTAAAATTGGAACAAGGATTAACATGACTTTGACAAAACACAAACAATTTAGCAAGTGTTCACCCAATAGGGCAGCATGCATCAAATAAAAGTTTCAAATTTAACGTCAGTCACGTGAAAAGGCGATTGGTGGACTTGGAGCTAACCAAAGTTGCCTCTAATGTAAATTGATGATCACGCAGACATCACGTATGTTCCATAAGTACCTTAGAAAATCCTAGATGCCTTACTACTTCAATTAACAAAAAAATGTGAATTATGAATATACATACATTCAGTTGAAAGGGAGTCATGATTATTCCCAACTGACTGGAAAACCATCAATCGAAAGGAAAGGAAAGATAGAATTTCCAAATAGACTCGTCCAATGAATACAGTGCCCATAATTTGGGCAACTGCACAGTATGAGTGTGCGGGTGTAACTGCAGCTCAACTAACACAGCGTAAGAGAGAACACTAAACCTTGAACATAGAAGCAATCCATGTCAATGTGGGCAATAACCCTGGAATCCGATGATTCTGGTCTCGCCACCGGCATCGTCTTCGCCCTGAACCCTCCTCCTCTTTTCTTCGTTTCCCTCCAGAATGCCTTCCCGGACAGAAATCAAAGCGCCGAGGAGAAAGCGGGCCAAAGAGTTTTTAGTTGAGGATTGGGCTTCAGATCTTCCTTATTGGCTTTCATTTTCATATCTACGGCCCATTTAGTTGGCCAATTTTACTGGCTGTCAAAAAAACAATTTTAGAAAATTTCAAAAAAAAAAAAACAATTTTAGAAAATCAATGGAAATTTTAGAAAAATCTTTTCGTAGTAGACAGGATGATGAGGAGAATGATGACAATTTTGAGTTGAATTTAGAAATTTATTAGTTTATTAATTTAAGTTTTTACTATTACTTCATCTCATGTTAAAAGTTAAAAAAAAAAAAATTACTATTACTTCATTTTCGTTGTTCTTTGTTATCTTGTACTTTTGTAGAACAAGAAAAGCGTTTGTCATTGGGGCGCTTTTAGTTTTTTCCTTTTGTAGGCATAACCATTTAGGTGAAGCAGTGAGAAGCAATAGGAAATCTGAGAAAAAAAAGTCAATTTCCGTCTCGCATTCATCACACCCCTAAACCCTCGAAAACCCTCTGTCTCCCTCTCTGAGCTAACTGCTGACTTCACAAACGCACAGCAAATTCATTCTCCTTCACTGTTCACTTTCTTTGCAATCTCCTGAAACACAATACACAGGTTTATGCATACAAAGAAAGGGTGTAATCCTCTTATCGCCATTAATTACAACTTGAAATGAAAGCACTGAGAGCGCTAAGAACACTGACCTCAACCACCACTGCTCAATCTTTCAACCCGCAAAAATCCCTCACGAATTCTGCTATTTTTCACCGATTCTACTCAGCCGAGCCTCAGCACGACGACCCTTTACCGCCGACCCCTGAAGAATACAACTCCCCTCAGGACGATGTGTTCGATAGCTCCCATTTCGATGATTTAAATCTCAATTCCAGCGGCGGAAGCAATATTGATAGTAGTTATGAGAAGGGAACCTGGGACGAAAAGTATAGGGACAGAGTGAAAAGCCAAGTGTTTGGGGAGGATATTTCGCATTACAAAATTTTGAAGAGAGAACAGGAGAAGAAGAAGAAGGCTGCCTTTCTCGCGAAGGCGCTGCTCGAGTCGGCACTGGATGAAGCTGAGAGTGATGATGATGTGGATGTGGGAGAGGTGAAGGAGGAGGATCAGAGGTCTGTGTCAGTCGGTATTATTGGTGCTCCAAATGCTGGAAAGTCTGCTCTTACTAATTGCATGGTGTGTGCACTATTTTTTTCGCCTTTTATTTCTTTTGCCTGCATTCTATATAATATTTAGAAATGAAAGGAGCACAGGTTTGAAGGAATATATATATATATATATGTTGGTTCTTGATTTACACTTGATGAAACTTATCAGAGTTTATTCCTTTTTTAACATTATTGGCTAATAGGAGTTTAAAAAAATGTTTGTATTTTGGCATGAGGTTTATGTATTTCTTTCTTGTTTTTTGATTTTAGGTGGGGACTAAAGTTTCAGCTGTTTCGAGGAAGATAAATACCACCACTCATGAAGTTTTGGGAGTTTTGACTAAAGGACTTACACAAATTGTATGTTGTGTCCTGATCACATGACTCTTCTTTGCTTTAAGATAATCACTGTATTGATATGCTTTGTTCCCATGTACTTCTAATATTTTGTCATCATATTTTGATTTCTTAGCAACTTGATTCATCTAGAGCACACATTTGCATTTGCATTTGCTAACAAGAGAATAGTGTATGCCACCATTGGCGCCATTCCTCAGTTTGTAAATTATGAAATTCTAGTTCTACACATATTTCTTTTCTTGTTACATATGCTCAAGAATTGAGCATTAATTTGGACTTTATCAAGCTAAGTATGAAAATTACAATACTAATGCATGTTTTGCTGCTATGTAATTGGACATGTTCCTGTGCATCCATCTAAGATTCATAATCAATTGTAATGTCCATACAGTGCTTTTTTGATACACCGGGACTTATGTTAAAGAAGAGTGGATTTCCCTACAATGATATCAAAGTTCGTGTTGAAAGTGCTTGGAGTTCCATCAACTTATATGATGTGCTCATAGTTATTTTTGATGTTCACAGACATATTACCAGGTTCCACTTTCTTTCTCTAATTGTAATCTATTCATTTTCTTATTCAAATAATAGACAGAGGTCAAACCGTTTTGTATAATCCGTCATATAGGAATTTATTCTATTTTGCAGTAAGATTTATTAGTAACCTAAAATTTTCAGTGACTTTGATTCTCAACTCTTTTCATGAATGTAGGCCTGATTCACGAGTGGTGAGATTGATTAAAAGAATGGGTTCAATTAGCAGTGGAAATCAGAAGCGCATATTATGTATGAATAAAGTCGATTTGGTACCCAAGAAGAATGATCTCCTCAAGGTTGTCAATGAATTCAAAGACCTACCAGGATATGAAAAGTATGTTCATTGTTCCTTCTGCTAATCAAACTATTTTATGGAAGTCTTGTCTGATATCAGTTATAACTATTTTATAGGCACTTCATGATCTCTGGACTGAAGGGTGCCGGAGTAAAAGACCTTACCAAGTATTTAGTGGAGCAGGTAAGTTTGAGAAGTTGACAGTTGGCACCTCCCTATAGCTATCACTATTAGTAGCAGCAAATTGGAGTATTCATATATATGTTTATCTTCAAAACTTCATTGTATTGAGTTTTGACAAAGCGATTGTCACTTTGCATGATGTCATGTAGAGAAAATAGAATTTCTCCCAAGCTTTTACTGCTTCTCATCTGTTGTTTTATTGGTTAGGCAGTAAAAAGACCATGGGATGAAGATCCATTTGCCATGAGTGAAGAAGTTATGAAGAACATATCTCTAGAAATTGTCAGAGAAAGATTGCTAGATTATGTACATCAGGTAATGCTTGGTTTGCATTTAATTGTTATAACTCTTCAACGAATTTTTTTGTTGAGCTGATTTAAAGTAGTGGTTGCAAACTCTAGGAAAAAGCTCTTTTGTGTTTTCTGCTTCTTTTCAGCACTTTGGGATTGTTTGGACAACCAGCTTTTACTTGCTTTAATCGAAATAAGCTAGAAGCACCAGAGGACTAACTTTTAGCTTCAGCTTCTAGATTCTAGGTTATTTTTGTAAAAGGTGGAAGTTTATTTGGAGCCACAAAAGTGCTTCTCAACTTTTTCATCCAAACACTTAACTTTTTTTTTCCCATACACTCCTCACATTTACTACAACATTTCACAACTTCAGCTTCTACCTTTAAAAGCAAAAGCTCTTGCAAACGTGTACTAATTTTCCACAATCTAGGAAATCCCATATGGCATCCAACATCGTTTGATGGACTGGAAAGAGTTAAGAGATGGCTCTCTTAGAATTGAGCAACATTTCATCACCCACAAGATTAGCCAACGCAAAATTTTAGTGGGCAAGGGAGGTGCCAGAATTCGGTTAGTACAATATGGAATTATTCTCATCTTTGAAATTTTATCGAATATCACTCGATTAATATTTTTCTTATGTGCCGACTTTTTTTGCTATGCAGAAGGATAGGAACGGAAGCTACTGAAGAGCTTCGAGCCATATTTAAGAAAATTGTCCATGTGAGACTGGAGGTTGTAGTTAAATGAATCATTTCCAGAATAGTATTATCAGCCAACCTCGTGTATGTACAGAAGGGCTGTCAATTACCTTATACTGCTATAATGCAGCTTCTCAAGTGTTAAAAAGCTGAAGCTGCTGTTATACAAATTTAAGTGTTCCTTTTGGGCTTTGATTCTTAAGAGATTTTTTTTTTCTTAATTTTAGTAACTCTAGTATTGTCAAGCCGATTTGTGGTTCTTCCTCCTTTCGAGTTAATCAATTAATGATGAGGAATTGAATAATTTATTTTGCTTGAGAGGTTTTAATTTCCGATTCTTCTTTTTCTGTGTTTTGGAGACTGCTGTGCTGGAAGGATTAATATATTATATACGAGAAAGCATGTAAAGTTGGAAGTAATTTGTTTGTGCTTCTCGATGTTGAGTTTCGACCAGAAATTGTGGAGTCTCAAACTCTTGTAATTTATTTTATGAACGTATTTCAATCATAATATATGCTAATGGATAAGAGAGTAATTACTAGAATTTATATATAAATCCAATTGAGCACGATTAATTTCTTTCACATTTTATTTACTTCATTAAAAAATATTAAAACTAAAAGGTTAAATAAACTGTCAGTTGGATTTGTATATTAGACCAACACCCGAATGTTGAAAAAGAATACTCCAATTAAGGGTCAATATCAATTTTGAGTTTTGACACTATAAACTTTCCCTAATCTAATTTTAGTATTATTGTAATTTTGTGCTAGTACTATATTGATCACTTTTCTCAATTTCAAAACCATAACACATGAGATCCACAGATATAATTAACAGTCGAGACCAAAATGTACCGAAATCGATATAAATTATAAGTTATGGTACCAAAATTAAGAAAAACTACATATACATTACCAAAACTTGAATAAGAATTAGGATAAAGTTATTGTAACAAAACTAATAATAACTCAATTATGTCGTATTAATGTGGACTGAAAAGTTTGTTTAGTTCATTATAATTCATTTCTTAGTTTATTGCAATTAATATCAACTTCATGTTAATCACTCTCACATATATAATTGAAAAATTAGATTTAGCTTAATTACCAGAAAATAAAAAATAAGATTAGATATAGCAACCTAGTGAAATTAAAAACATTTAGAGCGACATTTTGCTTCAGAAACTAACACACCACATAATAATATAATATAATACATGCAATTAGTCACAAGTAATAACAGCTAGTAACAAAAATACATAAATTGAGAAAAAAGAAAATTCCCTATTATATTAATCTTAATTCTTAAGCAGTGAAAGAGTTGAAGGGAAGAGTAAGCTGCTCAAGAAGAGCAGTAATGGGTACGGCCAACCTAGGCTCATAAGCAAACCCATGCAGCTCATCACGCCCAATATATTCTCCCCCAACGCCGTCGCCGCCACAACCACCGCCGTTTATGTAAGGGCAAGGCGGGATCCAAACCCACCGCTTCCCCACGAAATCAAACAGCAACGCTTTATCCGATCCTTTAATCAGTATCACCACAAAATCCCCATGCGCAACACAGTTGAATCCACGCCCAGCTTCAATGTCCGCAAACTGATTGTACAATTGCTGCGGCATCCTCTCGATCTCCACCCACATACTGCCGCAATCCTGCAGGGTCCACAGGCGCAGACTTTTAGGTACGTTGAGCTTGCTTTTCTCCACCGCCGCAACTAGGATTAGCTTTCCTCTGCTCTCGACGAGGCTCGGAGACCGGAGAAATCTGCGCATTGGGGCTTGGATTTTGCACCATTGGTTGACGGAGATATCGTAGGCTAGGACGCTAAATGGGCTGTAGTTCATGCAGTAGAACCGGCCTTCTACGTGGACCATTCGACCCGATTCGAGACTGCATAGCCTTGGGAGGGAGGAGGTGGTGCCCCAAATCGAGTAGAAACCGCCACCGTCGATGTGGAAGCTTTCCGACGTCAGATTTTTGACGGCGTACGGAGATATCAGATCATCCCCTGCAAAAGCTAAGTCTATTGAAGTGTTTGTGATGGTTAGCCCTATTGAAGGACAAAGCCTAGGCCTTAGAGTCGACGGCAGCTGAATTAGAGAACCGACTAGTGGGTTGCAGAGGAGAATATTCTTCGAACCGGAATCTTCAGAAACCCAACAGATTAACCCACCCGAAGACGATGACGGCGAAAACCCAGGCGGTATTAAGGGGAATGAAATGAGGTACCATTTCACGTTTTCGGGATCGAAAAGGTAGCCTTCGTAGTTCGCTCTATCAGTTGATCCATTGTTAACAGTAGTGTTGTTTCTGTAAATATGGCTTTTGAGGCTTTTTTGCTCGAAGAAGAGGAACCAGTGGCGGTGGGGAGATGAATGGAGGTATAATGCAAGGAAAGTGTTCGAGAAAATGAGACCGTACCATCTTTTACACACTGATCGAGCGCGAAAGAAAGCTGGCGGCGGAAGACACGCGATGATACGATCAAGAATTCTCTGTGGAAGTCTGCTCCATATTCTCGAGTCCATCCACGGACTTGCCATGCAGTTATTAGTTGAGCCATCAATGGTGCGGATTGAGGTAAATGCATAGGGAAGTGGTATGCTTATTGAATTGTGGAAAGGTTCCATGTTGTTTTCCTGATGATGATTTGTAACAAATTAAAGATTCTGACTTATATCTATGTGTGTTGGGAAAGTTTAAGGTTTATTTTGGTAAAGTAACTGCACTTCTCAATTTCAGTGGAGGTAGAGAAGAAATACTACAAGAAGCTGAAAAATAGGAAGAAAAAGACAAGACTTTCTGGGATTGGAGCTACGAAGCATGGAAGTATGGGAGGTTTTGTGGTATCATTTTCACTCTTTGTCTTGTTTTTTGTTGTTGTTGGGTTGTTATGGATTGGCTTTCGGATGAGGGAACATGTGTTTATATAGGAAGAGGCAATGTGTTTTGGTGTTTCCTATGTTGTGAATTGTGATGGTGCCTAGCTTCTTGTGTTATTAATGATTCTTTGCTTGTGTTTGTGTACACTGAAAGTCATTTTTTGATGGATCCATCTATCATTTCAGTGTTTTCCTGTCAATGCCGAGGAAGAACGGACGTTGTAGCAGAACTGACAAGATAAAAGAATTCAGACACACAGAATGAGTTATTGCCAATTTAATTCTTTTCCTTCACATAACATAGAAAGAAAAAGAAGAAATATATTTTACTCCATTAATGAAGAAAAACAAGATAAGAAAAACCTCTAGATATGGTTTCAGCATGGGGTTGTTACTATCAGGGGAGATTTATGAAATCATATTCCAACAAATAGTTTCGGTTGGGATGAATTCTTGAAGTTAATTAGGAAGATGCTTTGTCTTGTTCAGTAAATTAAATTCAATAGTATCTTGAAAGAACTACTGAACGTTTATACTGTTGAATTTTGTGTTAATTATAGATAAGAGTCACTCATAATGATTAACTTGTATACAAGCAACTATCTTGATGATTTATTGTTTTTCTTTTTACCAATTTATTTACCAAACAGTTCAAATTGTCCATACTCTCAATTTATTTAGAAACAAATATTAATATTACTTATAGTAGATAGGTCAAAAATGAATATTACCTGAATTTTTTAGATGAGATTTTATATAGAAGCATAAAATATTTCATCTAAAAAACAAAAAGAGAAGTCACCAAGACTTGATATTATGATTGGGAAAAAGAATACCTTGTAGCATTATCTTTCTTAATTAAATGTTTATCTAACAAGTGCAGAGTTTTCAGATCAATGGTCCAATCCCATCTCAGTATATGGCAGCGAAGTTGAAAAAGCGATGAAATCCATGAGATTTGATTCAGTCTGATGAAAGAAAGAAGATAAGAGAAGAAGAGAGTAGTAAGTATTAATAATCCATTGTCCTCTCACAGTTACTCTTTTCACCGAGTAATAATATTCTCTTTCTGTACCTCACTTGGCTTTAGCTCGTTTTTGTCAAACAGATTTCGTTTATTGAAAAATCTAAGTCAGTGTCTTGTGTTTGTCAATCTCTTAAATAGAATGTCACCTCTTTACCAAAATAGGAAATCTTGAGCTTATCAGATATGGAAATCGTGTTTTACTTCAAGAAAAGGCCCTAAATGGAAAAAGTGTTTCTCATCACAAGTGGAAACAACTCACCTCCTGCAAGGAACCTCATCAAACCCAAGTTGCCAAAACAGTATTTATGTTGACAAGTTTTCTTCTTTGTTTTTTTCTCATGCCTGCTCAACCTATGATTTTTGGCTAGCCTAGATTCACTGTTCATTCATTTAATATAAGTTTGACTTGTTTAATCTTGAGATTCTTATTTTCTTTTGCAAATGGGCGGCTACTGTTGATAGATGGCTGTACTTTCAACCAATATTTCTGCCCATTAACTATTGGTCACATGATCATAACTCCCTTTGCTCATCAGTTTCTTCTTCAGATTCAGCGGGTCTTCTGGATACTCTTTTTTTTCTTAAGTTGAAGTCTTTTTTAACTTTTTCCCTTTTTTTTTATGTTTATGTTTTCTCTTTAATTGGCTCAAATAAAATAGGAGCTGATTCACTTCCATAACTTCATTAAACTAACTTATTATTTCCTTATTTTCTGAAATCAACTTATTCTTTTGGAATAATTACCAAAAAAAAAAAAACACTCTTAGCACCCTATGGTTTGGCCTTTTTTCGAAAAATACTATGAAAACTTATAAATTACAAAAAAAAACTAGGAGTTTGTAATTTTCGGTTAATTTTGAGTGTGTTTTTTTGTTTCCATCGGTCAGACTTTAGGATGTTTTTCGTAATTATCATTATTTGATGGTGTTTTTCGTAAACAACCCAAACTTATTAAGTGAGTTATTTGTAATTGACTCTACTCCTTTTTCTTTTAGAACCAGCATAAAGGGTTTTCATCAAACCCTACTTTCGGGCATTTCCTGTTCCAGATTTTGATTTCCTCCAATGGCAAGGAAATGTCTAACAATTGAATATTATCCATAGAAACCTTAAAGATCCAATCATGATATTCCACTAGTATATCTAGTTGCATGATACCGTGAAGGCGTGAATACTTGACAGGGTCATTAACCTTTTAAGTACCAGAAAATAATATCACAATACTGAAAGAATTCTCTCGTTTTAATATTAGTATTAGAAATTCTATATTTTGCGAATATTAGCATTAAAAATCTACAGGGACATTTTAATTTTAGCATTAAAAATTCTATATTTTCCGAGTATTAGCATTAAAAATCTATAGGGAGGTCCTCGCTGGACATTTTCTAAAACAAGGATCTCTCAATGCCAATGAGAGAACTTTGAGATTTTTCTCTATGTTTAAGAATACGACAATAAGAGTATTGAGATTTGCCCATGAAGTGAGCCCTCGTGTTCTTAAATGATGGGACTGTAATGATTCAGGTTTGCCTTTCCAGCATACACGCACACACAGACAGGAAAATAGAAGTAAGAAATGCAGAAATTTCTTGAAATCAAAAGTAAAAACACTCCGACACCTTTTTTTTTTTAAATCTCAACCTTCATAATTGTCTAATGCTTCACTGTCATTTCATTTTTCAGGTAATAATTCTCAATGCTATCAGCTCTTCATGGCACACTTCTGACAGCAAGTGGGCTTTCATGGAGAGTACAAATCTGAAATCTCCTTTGGAGGATACATCTCATCTTGCCAGAAAGCACTTCCAAGCAAAGTACGAAAACTTACATTTCAATTATTCAACAATAAAAAAACCAAACCACACAAATTCACTTGTCAAAAAGTCCAACTCCACTAACCTCAAAAGCCAAGGCAATTGCCTCTATAATCTAGACATGGTTTTGATAATGCGAGTTTAGAGTTTAGACGTTATAAAACCAAGATTTTTTTTCCGAAGAGTACAACTGGTAACTGAAAAGAATTGCAATAAGAACCCATCAGAGCAGGCAGATAATGTACTAGCATCTTCAGAATATTTAAATTTTGCCTCGCTGTTGCATCCAGTTCGAATCGGTACTCGTCTTTAAATAGCCATGCGACCTGCAAGCCTGCTTTCTGATATCCTTATGTCTATTGCTGCATCAATTGAGTTCATCTGAAACCGACATCCCAGCAACTTATCAGGACATTTAAAAACAAAAAAAAGAAAAAAAAATTGAGCAGTCAATATAGAGCTTTGCTTGTAGTCATTAGATACAAACTTCGCCAGAAGAGCTGACCTGGACAATTGAATTCATGTTCGATCTTAAAAAAGTATTGCGGGGGCAAAAATCTGTTGGGTAAATACTCGTCCACCCAAAACCCAACACTTCGTGATCAAGCATGGGTAGTTGAAATTTATAGCAAATAAAATTTGAAAAGAAAACGTAAATACATACACTCTGTTCTTAACCTTGATTGAGATAGTTGCAGACTCCTGTAGTGATTGCAGCATGCTAATCAGAGTTAAATTACTGATTATTAACAGAATAAATGAAAATACCTACTTGAACCTTTGGTGACCACAAAATCAGAAGGATTGCTTGCCAACCGGAGAGAATGACCAAGAAAGGAAAGAACAGCCCATACACATGATCAAATTGCTAATAATTTTGTGTGTTCTTATTTCGATAAGAGCACATACAGAAATACCTTGATTTGTATGAAATAAAGAGCAAACTACTGTATTTGGAAACCACAAGAAGCAAACCAGACCAGGATAATTGAAGAACTGAACGCAATATCCACCCTGAAGAATATTTGACTTAGGTGTTATTAAGACTTACCTGGCTATTCTCATCATGCACCTGATACTTCAATAAGGACATTCTTCTTTCCTCCTGATTTTTTTACAATGTAAGCCAAAGCTCGTTAATTATAAAATATATCAATTAAAAAAATACAAACAACTTTTACAGAAGAGGCGAATAACGCACCATTGACATGGCCTCGTCATCCCACACTAAGTAGACTTCATTTACTGCAGCAGGCTGTGTAGCTGAAGCCTTGTTTGCAATTACTGGAGGTGGTCCAATAGAAGGACCACCTGTATTTGGACCAGATGCATAAGAGTGTGAATTTACTGGTGTTACTGCTGCAGTAATTTAAAAAAAAAAAAAAGAAGTGGGATTTCATATACAAAAAAGCTAACCAAGTCCAAAACTTTTGACATATATGTCAAAGCAAGGAAACACGAACCTGGAATTCCGGAAGGGTGATAGTTATTTGTTGGCAAAGTGGTGCCAAATTGAGATTCCCCATTCTTCACTTCTGAAGGAGAGCTCAAAGGTAAGCTCATTGGAGGCATAGGAGCAGAATATAGTGAGATTTGAGGAGGAATATTATCAGTGTCAGGACCAACAGGAAATAATGGTTGAGAAACAGGCATAGGAGGAGTGATTGGCAATGATGGCTGAAGCACGGGAGGTGTTGCAGGTGGCATAGGAGGCCGGACATTATGTACAGGAAACAAAGGCTGTTGAGGAAACCAAGGTTGTGGCCGAGGTGGAACTTGCCAACCACCAGGAATTCTAGGATTGTAACTGCAATCACGGACAAATAATCCATGTGAGATGCTTTTTCCTTAAAGAGATTAAACATTTTCCATCTTTGGAGACCTGAAGTTGAATTACATATTACTGACATGAACTACACTTCACAAAGGGAACTAGCAAAAGTTATCCAGATAGAAACCCATACACCTTTTTTCACTTTTAACTTAATATTGCTTAGAAGGTTATATATAATTGCACATAATTCCAGGAAATGGCAGTTGCACGAGAACGTACGTTGGAGGCATTGAACCCAAAGGAGGCTGAGGTGGAAATCCAATACCTATTGATCCTGGTACAGCACCACCAACAATTTGGGAGGTTGCAAAATCAATTTTAGCTGTTTTAGAAGCAGGCTCTTCCTCTGCAAAAGAACAACCGACAAAAGAAGTCAGCATCAAAACATCCGAGCAGACCAGGACACTGGACATATACAATTAACCCAACAAAAGCCTACAGATTATTCATCTATAGAACAATCAAAGGATCATGAATTGAGTAAGTGAAGAACTACAGAGAGTTGAAACTTCAAAGTTCAAACATATTTCCAAATTTCACTTGAAGATATGTAGAAATGTGAATTTTGGTCTAATTATATTTCACTTTTGGTATTCAAAATTAACACTTGGGGGTCCCCCTAAAAATGAACCGAATATATTCCAACTCCGTACAGAATAATTTGGATCCATAACCCCATCCCCACCCCACGCCCAAGAGAAGGGAAAGGAAAAGAGAGAAAAGTTTTGACTGAAAATACTAAACTGGAGCTAATATTTTTCTTGGGATTCAAATTATTTGGTTTGCAATTCAAGCATACTCCTCCCACCCCAACCCCAGAAATAGAAGATAGATATAATTGGAAAATCGAAAAGCTAGAAGTACAAAAGATGGTGGGTAATACTAATACCTTCCTCTCCATAATGAGCAGCCAGGACATGAGGTGGAATTCCTTGCATTCCATAAATTTCAATTTCTGTTGATTCCCTTCCCTGTTTTGCATTTGGAACTCTGCAACAACACAATAATAAACTTAGAAGAAACCACAAGAAATGGTCCGAGTCATCTGAAAAATCTTGAAAATATGACAATTGAATGAAGTATTAAATAGGAGAATGAATGATATGACAAAATGAATGAATGATATGACAAAATAATAAGAGGTAAAGAATTAAAGAGAAATAGAGAAATTAAAGAGGCGGACTTGGAGACTTGTTCCTTGTGAACCTGGAGGACATGGATGGCCATGCCGCCGGCGGTGGAGAGTTTCTTGTGGCAAACGTGGCACTTAAAATGCTTGGCTTTCTGATGCTGCACCAATATCTTCTCATCATCGAACTCCCTATCGCAGTAGTAGCACCAAACCTTGTCTACAGCTACTCTCTTCTTCTTTTTCCCCATTCGATTCGGTTCTATTCTACTCTCTTCTTCCTTCCCACGATATTGATCCACCAATCAAACTCCAAAAACCCAAGACCTAATCTCTGATTCTAGCACCAATTACTTCTTTCCAAATTTTAACAATTAATTTGTTAATAATCAATTGAACAAATAAAATGCTGGTACGAATTAGTTTGGAATTAGTTTAGAGAGGGTTTAGGATTTCAGAGGTCAATCCCCATATCAAAATATTGCAAATACATCCTTAGAAAGTTTGGAAATTACCTAAAAATTATGTACCGGCGGTACCGCTAGGTTTTTGTCAAAAGCATGACAAAATATTATGCGTTGACCGTTGTGTCCAACTATTTCTTTAATAAAAAACTCAAAAAATATTAACAACTTTACCCATAAATAAATTTATTATATAACAAAATATACCAAATTCGGTAAATAGTACTACCAAGGCATCCCACAATTAAAAAAATGCAACAATAACCTAAGGATGAAAATGAAATTTCAGATCAAAAATTTGCTGATGCCACCATAAAATAGACGGAACCTAGAATTTCTTTTTTTGATACTTTCCAAACTCCCATGCTTTGTATTTATAATATTTTATCTTAATAAAGCTTTAAATGAAAAAAAATAATATCGAATAAAGCAAAAACAGGTTAAAATATTAAATTACTTTGATATCATTTAATTGAAACAAGAAAAGCTGTAACTATTCCACAACAACATCCTCGTACAAATTCTGGGAAAAAAAGAAAAAGAAAAATAATGGTAGTTTCATGAAAGAGATGAAAGTGCAGTAGAAACATTCCTAGATATTCTGTCGTGTTTGGGTTCCTGCATGTTGGCAAAACAAAGATATTACAACCTCAGCAGAAGAAAACATCATATGTCCTGTTGTTTTCTTCATTACCTTTGTCGAGGGCATTTCGAACTTTGATTTCGTTATTGTCTCGTACAGGAGGATATATCTGTACAAACAAGGAAATTATCAGACCATTATTATATAAATCATAATATTATTCCACAGTATGCAAAACTCAACATACCGCCAAGCTAATTCAGAAACGAGTTCTTCTGGTGCATCAGGCAAGACCTAAGGAAGTGTGTAATCAAGCATTAGACCCGACTCGTGTTTGAATTTTGAAATGAAGTAATATCGATTTTATGTGAGTTACCTCATCTTCATAAGGATTGCAATTATTTTTGAACCATAACCTCAAAAATTCCTACAAAGATGATCACACTGTAAGATAAAATATGTGAAATGAATAGACAAATTGGTGAAAATAGAAATGGCTAAATCTCATGAACCTTGTCAATATTTTCGGGTTCAAGACCATTTTGAAACCGTTCTTCGTAAGAATTGGCAATCCAATACCTGCTTGAGTCTGGTGTATGTACCTATAAAGTTTGACATGTTGTATAAAAAGTATATTTAAGAAAACGAATTATAAATCAGCGAAGATAGGTTTGGCATCAATATGCATATGTTGCAGCTGTTTCCATAAGAAATAACCTCATCTATCAAAAGCACTCTGCCATCAGATCCTTTTCCAAATTCATATTTAGTATCCACCAATATCAGGCCATGTTCCATTGCTATGCCCTGCAATATCCAAGACAGAAAAAACTAAAAATCAAAGAAGTATTGAGTTAAATTAGGAAATAATTAACCTACCTCCGCCATGGATTCATAGGATATACATATTAGTCATAATACTCAAATGAATGCTCAAATCGTCTATGTCATGTCCGAAATTAATTTAGACAAGAAAAGTACAAAACATGCTCTTTAATTTGCTGACTAATGAAGAGGCACTAAGATGAAGGAAGAAGAAAGATAAATGATGCATATAATATACCTGCCCATACTCAAACAACCTTAATGCTGCTTTACTTGCTTCATCATAATCAGCTTGAGTCATCAGCCCACGCTGAACAATCTTGAACCCCCAAAACAAACGGTAATTAAAGACAAGCCCTAATCCAATTTCACGTATAATTAACTAACAAATACTGACAAATTGTAAAAAATGCGCAACTTTTTTGGTTCTTTTTTCTTTTTAGACAAACTAATTAGCAAAGAGATAATCGTCTAAATTCTAATAGAACAAGAACAGAAGAGAGTAGAGAAACGCGGACCTCTTCTGGTGTTATGGGAACATCATGATCTGCAGCTTTAGTAGTCGGTGTGAGTATATTTGCTGATAACTTTTGGTTCTTCACCATACCTATTTACAAATAGGTCCAGTTTCCATCAGCAAAACAAAATGGCGGTACACTTTTTTTTTCTTTCAAACAATTACAGACCTCACCATCAGGAAGGGCATTGCCACAATAATTTCTAACACCTTTCTGGTAGACAGTCCAAAGTGACGTCTCGGTACTTCCAGTCACATAACCTCTAACTACATAAAAACATCATTATCAGTATTTATTTGCAATAGTCACACTTCTTTAACAGAGATGTGAATGACTTACCAACAAATTCAACAGGAAAAACTGAACATTTCTTAGCAATAGTCACATTCTTATCTGGAGAGGAGACAACTGCATTAGGAATAATGTGCCGAGTTTTATTAAACCACCACAAACTTGTCTCGTTGAGTACCTGGAAAGTAACAGTTGGTCATAAAAATATAAGGACAAAAAAAAAGGTTTCATAATTGACTATAGGCTAAATGTAGAGCCCAGTCTAATTACCTGTCCCTTGAAGGGAATCGAAGCAAGAACTCTATCGAAAGCACTTTGCCTGTCAGTTGTGACAAGGACGAGATAGTCTCCTCCATCATAAATATCTCTTACCTTCAAAAACAAATTAAGTAAGTTTTCTTATCCATGAGATTGAGCTCCTACGTGATTTTTGGTAAATGCATGTGAAAATTAGCAAATAGGCAAGTCTGGCTCAGTTCTGTATAATCTACCAATCAGTGCATACATCTTGCAAGAATAAGACAACTAGACAAGGCATCATATTCATTTTATCCGTTCTGGAATCCTCCAGAAATAAGCATGCAAGAAAAAGGACTTCAAGAGTATGAATTTATGATATAGCTAAACTACTCAACTTGATTATACTAAAAGTTTCCAGACTATGACAAAAGTTTTGAACTTTCATAACCTGAAAGCTTCCACAGATAATCAATTCTCCACCCAATTAGTACCAAGTACGAGAACAATGGAAAAAAAAGAAACAACTAAATTAGAAATGCACAGACCCGGATCATACGTTATGAATGAGAAGACAGAATGGAACAATAACCAGACCTTGCCTCTGGTCTTGGATTGGAGCCCAGGAACAGTTGAATCGAGATGGGTCTCAGAAAGACAGTTGGAAATCGACCCTTTGATAACACTCATCAATTCATCCTTGCGATTGCTGTCCGTCGCTACTCCGACAGCGTGAGATGCTTTTGGGGGTTCGCCGGAAACTATAGAAGGCGAAGATGATGGAGAAATCATCAATGAAGGAAACTTCCTTCCTGTATAATCTTTTGAGATGATGCTTGTTCTATACGAGTGTGGGGATAATGATGGCGAATTGGGGTGGGTGAAGAGCTTTCCGGTGAGGTTTTTCGGAGGGTTTACGCAATGAAACTGAGCCATTGTTTTTCACTGTCCGAGTGTTTCTTTCTCTTTTACCGTCGCAATGCAATATAAAGTAGTCCGCTAGTGTATTTGGGCTTTTTTACTAGGCCCAAATAGGAAAGTCCAATTCTCATATCCTTCTCCAATTTGGGTTTCGACCATTTTTAACTTGTTTTGTATACGTGCTTTTCATTACTTGGGATTGGGACAAATCAGAGAGAAAATAAGAAAACAGAAATGGGCCCATAATAGCAAGAATGGTGGCGGACCGGGCTGTGATGATTTCGGAGCTTTTGTTCAGTATCTATTGCAACCCGGCCCGACACAAAACCGGGTACCACCCAACAACAACCTGGCCAGGACAAGATCATTAACTGATTTGTCAGAAAAATCACCAACTCCAACTTCCTTAGTCCGTCCACAGCTACATTCAACAGTTCAACGCCCCTCAAATTCCTCCATTAATGAACAACCGAAGATCCAAACCCTAATTTTTCAGCTCAGTTCCTCTTCTGCCACACCTTTCAGTATGAATAGCAGCTCAATTCCGCACCATTTCTGTCGGTTTACATATATGCAATTTCTTCAATTGCTCTCTGTTGTTTGATTTTGCTTGTAACTGCCCCTCCCTGAAGAAGCCAAACCTTCATGGAATCCCAGCTGCCGATACACGTACAGGCTCTGAGGCTGCTAATTTCTTGCCTCATGCTATCACTCGGGGCTTCCAGCTCGGTCAGCCTGCTTAGAAACTTTAATCTTGCTTGCTTTGAAGAATTGAAGTTTGTTGAACTCAGTATTTTGTGTGCAATTATATAAGGGATTTTATGTTTCCTTTTTTTGTTTTTTAGGGCTTTAATGAGTCGCTTGATGCCTCTATAATGGCTCCTCCTGTAAATCAAACTCAGAGAGCAGGTGAGTTATTGCTTATTGTACTGGGATCCAAGTCTTTTCGTAGCAATTAGGATATTGAGTAGTTTAATCTACAAGTAACCGATTAATCGGCAGAATAAAAATCTTTTTTATTTATTCATATTATGAAGTTGTGCTATTTTTCCGAAGCAAGATACCGTTGAAATTTATTTCCTTAAAACAATTTAGTTTTTTTTTTTAAGGTAAGTCAAATGTCATCTCAATTCTCAACCCTTTCTATCACTAACAAATATTGCTATATGTTTCACAGTGTCGTGCCCTTCTGGTTGGACAAGCAACCTTAATAACACAAAGTGTTTCAAATTTGTTGCAAGCAATGAATCATGGGATGAGTCTCAGAAGCAATGCACCTCTGATAATGGGCATTTAGCTGCAGTAACATCATTGCAAGAACTAATTCTGCTTCAAAAGTTGTGTAGTGAAAACGCATGCTGGGTTGGTGGGCGAGCAACCAATGGAAATTGGACCTGGTCTGATAATACATCTTACTGGAATGCTTCTATTGGTCCTAGGTTCCAGTCAGCTTGCACTAATCAGTCTTGCTTCAGCAGTAATTTAACAAACTCATGCTCGTTGATGATAAATGGAACTTCATCTCTTGTGGCTGAAAGATGCGACACATCACATGCATTCTTATGCAAGACCGATTTGAGTACGTTACTTGGTTTACAGTCTCTGAGATTATATTAGGCTACGTTTTCGATAGATTTGGATTTATCAAAGAATTTTGATTGAACGAATTTTGAATTTGAAATCAGCATACTTCGAAATCATTTGTTTGGATGTATAAAGAATTTCAAATCCTCTCAACTTTCATCTATACTTTAGTTTTTTGTTTTATCTTATATTTAATTGACTTTTTGTGTGAGTGTGTTCTGAAAATTTTGATTGAGTGTCTTTGTGAGAGAAAAACATGAGAAGAGAAAATTTGACCTTAATGTATTAGTGTGGATTTGAAATGAAACTAGTTTTGACTATGTTAAATCCACTAAAATTGGGCTTCAAACCCACTCTCTTGAAAAAGTGGATGAAAACCTTTCATTTCATTTTTCAGCCAACCGGCCTAAGTTGATTTGGATGGTGGATTTAAAATCCATTGAACCCAAATCCATCGATCCAAACAGGGTCCTAGTTCTTTTAGGTAAACTATTAATTTTTGCACCGTTTCTCCATTTTCAGAAAACAAATGTCATGGCATGCACTGCCGCGAGGAATATCTCATCATTCTTGCTGTTGTGAGTGGTCTCATCTTCTCCACTACTCTGGCTGTTGTATTATGGCTTCTGATTTATAGACGTAATAAAAGGCGTAAAAGATCTCGCAAACAGTCCAATCCAGCAGAATTGGCATTAGTTCCTCCCTCATGGAAAGTTTTCACAAGGGAGGAATTAAAATCGATTACGAAGAGTTTTAGTGAAGGAAACCGTCTTCTTGGTGATGCCAAAACCGGAGGCACATATAGTGGACTTCTAATAGACGGTTCGAGAGTAGCAGTTAAAAGGTTGAAGAGATCTAGTTTTCAGAGGAAAAAGGAGTTCTACTCTGAGATAGGAAGGGTTGCAAGACTTCATCATCCAAACTTAGTGGCTATTAAAGGATGTTGCTATGATCATGGTGATCGTTATATTGTCTATGAGTTTATTGTGAATGGACCTTTAGATAGATGGCTGCACCACGTTCCTAGAGGAGGAAGGACTTTGGATTGGTCTGTGAGAATGAAAGTTGCTACAAGTCTCGCTCAAGGAATCGCGTAAGTTACTTTGTTTAATTCTTGTTCCTTCTTTGATTATGAATTTTAACCTCACCTTATACCATCTAAGATTTTACCCTTCCCTGGGCGTCATTTCATTTGAATTAGATTTTTAGTTCCACGAAATTTTTGTGATTTTGTTTGTTTCTTATTGATAGTTTCAAAATGCTCCTTAAGCATTCATGTCCTCAGTATACTGCTCAAAAGCATTTCAAAATCTACCTCTTATCTCCTTACTTGGGGAGTGTTTGCAAACCCTAAGAAAAAAAAGTGTTTTTTTTTCTGCTTTTAGCTTTAAAAAGTAGAAATTGAGTGTTTTGTGTTGCAGCTTCTGATTAAAATAAGATGGGGGTTGTTTGCCCTAAAATTTGCTTTCGAAAAAGTAGAAGTGGTACAGAAAGTTGGGGAAAATGTTCTTAGTAGAAGTAGGGAGTGTCTAAAAATAAAAGGTGAAGTGAGAAGTTGGGTGTTCGGAAAAGCTGAAGTAATAAAGCTGCTAAAGCACTAAAGCGTTTGTTTTAGCAGACCGAAGCAGTGTTTTTTCTTTTTTTTTTCAGCTCCTACCTTCTTTCTTTTGTGCTTTGTACCTTCTTTTTTTTTTCCAATTTCTTACAACATTCCTTTCTATTTTCGCTTCAGCAGAAGTTTTTGCAAACACCCCCTTAGTACTTAATATTGTTGCTTCACTATGAATATGCATTTCACTTTCTTCTCGTTCGATTTTCGATACGCCAAGACTACTCGTAGTCCCCATACATATATTCTACAATTTCCATCTCCATTCATTTGTTAATTTTTACAGGTTCCTCCACGACAAAGTGAAGCCACAGGTTGTACATCGCGATATCCGAGCAACTAACGTTCTCCTTGACGAGGATTTCGGCGCCCATCTAATGGGAGTTGGGCTCTCAAAGTTTGTCCCCTGGGAGGTAATGCATGAAAGGCGAGTAATGGCTGGTGGAACCCACGGATATCTTGCTCCAGAATTCGTTTACAGAAATGAGCTCACAACAAAGAGCGATGTATACAGTTTTGGAGTCCTTTTGCTTGAAATTGTCAGCGGACGAAGACCTGCACAAGCTGTCGATTCTGTAGGTTGGCAGAGTATATTCGAGTGGGCCACACCATTGGTCCAATCTCATCGCTACGTAGAGCTTTTGGATCCTCTGATATCTTCTTCATCGTCTTCTGTGATTCCAGAAGCTGGAACGATCCAGAAAGTTGTTGATCTTGTATATTCTTGCACGCAGCATGTGCCGTCTATGCGTCCCAGAATGTCGCACGTTGTCCACCAGCTACAGCAGTTGGCTCAGCCACCTTCTTTGAAATAAGCTAGAGTTTTATTATGTAATTTTGTGACATATTAATCTAATGTTTGGACCCCATAGTATAATATATTGTATATTTATTGAGTGGGATCCATTACATATATGCTTGGTCCCGAGTATGATATTTCAATGTTATAAACTATTATTCTAATTGATAATGCTAGAGGATTAGCTTTAGACTTCATACATTTGGGAGCTATGGAGAAAGATGAGATATGATATTTACATTTTTCCATTTAATGAGGATAAAAACTAATGGAAATTTTTTGCAACTATTCATTACAATTTTCCAAAGTTTGAGGATGATATTACATAAATGCTTACATAAGAGTCTCCAGAAACGCTTGGACTGCCATGCCAGCCGCCCATACATCGTCATCAGACACATGCTCAGCCGGAGAATGACTAACACCGCCCCGACAACGAACAAACATCATTGCAACCTATCAAAACAATAGTAGATCAATAAAAAAAATACAAAAACTTATATACATACATCTAAAACTACAATAGTTGCAATTTAACAGAATGAGAACCTTAGTTAAATGAGACATGGCCATTGCATCATGTCCAGCTCCACTCATCAATACGGGCACATCATCCACATCCTCGCCACTTACTCGTTTAAGAGCAGTATGAGCTGCAGATTTTAGCTCCGAACTCAATCCAGGGTCACATCCAACCGCATTAGCATCATGCTGAAATAATCCAAATTCTTGAATGAGCTCCATTAAAAAAAAAACAATTATAAAATGATTGGAGGAAAATCTCATACCTTGCGTTCAAGAAGACAAAGAACTGAACGTTTATCGCAAATACGGTGCATTCTGTTCGACAGTTCATAGATAATGGCTTCTCGTCCTAGATCATCCATTGCACGTATGTCAACAGTGAAGGTTACCTGCATCAGTAATACAATAAATAAGTTTGATTAAACTTGGGGTGAATTACATCTATATCCCATTACATTTGGTCTAATTACATTTAGATCTCCAGTTCTCTGGAAAATTACACCTAAACCCCCTGTATTTTGACTTGGTCTTACAAATCGCCCCTTCTGTCCGCTTTCTTGCCCTTCTTTCCGTCAGATTCATGGAATATACAACCCAAATTAACCCTCCCTATTAGGAAAAATTGTGCCCTCATTAAGTAGATTTAAATGGGGCAGTTTACTCTAAAAATCCGACGGAAACATTAGAAACCCTAATCAAAGCAAAAGGAAGGAGCAATTTGTAAGACCGAGTCAAAGTACAAGACGTAATATCCTATACGTTTAGAAATAAAGAATTTTGCAGGTAAAGATTACTTGCCTGCCCAGGAATGACATTACTTGCACTTGGCCAAGTTGCTATTTCTCCAACAGTGCAAACAAGAGATCCCGCAAGAGACTCTACCGTAGATGCTGTGCACTGACCATCATAGGATAAATACTCCTCAGGTTGTTTACAAAGACTCTCCAACAATACAATCAGTTCTGCGGCTGCAACCATTGGATCTTGACGCATTTTCATTGGGACTGTTCCTGCATGACCCTGTGAACCTTTGACCGTCACCTGCAAAATTACAAAATAATCCTTATGACAACTCATTTCCAAGATTTCGAGAGAAATAAGATATGTTCTCATTGAAAAAGACTGAAATACCCTCAACCGTGTCTGCCCTGCAATGCCTTTCACTAGACCGAGAGGAAGGCCTACGGTCTCGAGCACAGGCCCTTGTTCGATATGAACCTGAAACATGCAAGGAATAAAACATGAAGCGAAAAAGTGCAACTAATCAGCCTATTTCAGGAGGTTTTTTGCATTAATGTGAAATGTCAAGGGAGCTTTTTTAATTTCTAAAAATAGAGGGGCAAAATTGTAATTAGCTCAAAACTCAGCTCTATTAGTTTTATATTACGTAGTGGTTGCAGTGCATACCTCAATATAACCCCAGACAGATTCGGGTTCATATTTGAGCTGTAAAAGATTCTCCTCTGTAATTTCGATGGAGTTATTTCTCAAAGCGCTTTGAACTGTGACACCACTGAAAATCTCTATCCATTAATGGTCAGTAAGTTTCAGATTATAACGACAACACAAATTCTTCATTTAGGTAAACCTCTTATCGTGCACGTGAAGTGTTGAAACAGGCAATACACCAGCAATTGCTGCACTTCCTAAGAATGTAGATTGAAACCTAACTCCTTCCTCATCACTAAATGCAATAACCTGGAAAATAATAGCCAAATTAATTATAACTAGGCACTAAATATAATCTTCCCATTCCTTTATGGTACTTTTTCACGTAAAGACCACTTTTTTTTAATGTAGATCGTCTAATTGCCTACAGAAATCCTTGCAGCAACTCATGCAGTCATCTCTACATGCCACATAAAAAATTAGATGTAACATGCAATTAAAAATAAAGTTAGGTACAAATTTTGTTACCTCCACAGGTCGCCTAAGTTTTCCAAGCATCCCCATCACATTCAGCACCTTCAATGCAGATATTGCTGTAATAATTCCAAGTGCTCCATCGAAGAATCCAGCATCAATAACAGTATCCTACATAGTACCAAGCCATTCAACTCTAATTAATATATTTTTTCATAAAATGGTCATACAAGAATATTTTTGTCAAATAAAATCAAGAATATGGTTGCTTCACCAAATGAGAGCCGATTAACAGAGCTTTCTCACTTGGATTTTGCCCTTCATGTCGACCGTGCACATTTCCCATTTGATCCACCCACCTAGAAAAAAATGGATATGTCAAAATTTTATATTGAAATATGTAAATCTTAAAAATAAGCCATTTTTTTTAAGGATCTTACGTCTTCAAACCAGCATCTTCCATCCATAGACGAATAAGGTTTCCTGCTCTCACCGAAGCTGGAGACTGGAAAGTCCTTTCAAGAAATCCCTCTGCATCACTCACCTGCAAAATAAAAATCCCAAGTATATGTATTTCATAATCTGTCATAGCATTTGCTGTACATCAAATCATGTGTTCGCTCTTAGAAATGCGGAATTTGATATTCAATTCGTTTATGTAAAAAGAAAGAAAAACGAAAAGAAAGAGTGAAGTTCGAATTTGAACCTTTCCAAGCTGAACAAGTCTTGAAACTGCCTCATCCTTTAGTATTTGTGAATGCAAGTTTTTGTGTTCTGCATGTTCGACAGAGAATCAGTTAAAGATGTTCAATGGATCACAGCATAAAACTTGGTGCAAATTACAGATTGAAATAGCCATAGCTTCCTACATATATGGAACAATCTAAGAAAAGTTGGCATACCCAGATCAACCAAGAAAATAAACTAATTAATATGCCTACACTTGAAGAATCTTGAACTTATTCAAGCTCAAATACCACCCCTATGCTCCCAATCAGCAATAGTAATAATAAGAATGACAATGACAATAAATATATAAATATTTCCATATCTTAAACCAATCCAAATTGATTGCAAAATCTTGCCGATAGAATTGGTATATAACTCTTTTATTTTCGTAAACTCCAAGATTAAAAATTTATCTTAGAATAAATATAAACAATGGGTCCGCAGTTCTAGAACCAGGTTCAACTTCAAATCTCAGATAAAAAAGAGAGCATTTTTATTGACAACCCAACAATTAATTAATCCATGTGATGTAACAGCGGCAACTACAAGAACCAAACTTGTTCTAAATCCCAGAAAAAAATGGGTCTTTCAACTGGAATGCCAGTATTAGAGCAAAAATTACCAGAAAATCCATCTATGGAGGCGAAGGATTGCGGAAGAGAAACAATTACTAAGAAAAAAGATAAGGCGGACAAAAAAAGAATGGGATTTGCGACGGTTGAGCTTGGTTTGGATACCGTATTGCATTGCAGAGACGGCATTGGAGGGGTGGGAGGCGAGCTCTGTTGTTAGAGAAGAGAAAAATGGGAAAACTGAGAGGAAAGACAGCAAAATAGGCCACGCAAATTGGTGAAGAAAGGTGGTGATTTCTGAGGTCATTGGCGGCTGCAAACAAATCTTTTGTGGCCGACTCGTGATTATGTGACTGTTTGTGGGAACTACGGGTCCACCCGGAAAATACTGGGCCCCACTAATAGCACGTGACCCCACTACAGTTTGTCGATTTGTTTTGGCCTCCTTTTTTAGTTTATTTACTTTATTGTTTTGTTTGCTTATGTCACATGAAATAAACAATAAAGCTATGAATCGTTTTTTAATATGTTATGCAGTAAGACTGGGCAGGCATGTTGTAGCGGACTAGTTGTTCTTGTTCATCATTAAAGAATTAGAAATCAATTACATTCAAAGTACTCTCAGGGACAGGGTGCAACATAGGCCTGCAAACGAATCGAATCGAATCGAACCCTAGCATTTTTTTGAGGCTCGAGCTCGAGCTCGAGTTCATTTTTTCGAGCCCGAGCTCGAGCCCGAGCCTATCAAATCCTTCAAAAATGTATTCGAGCTCGAGCTCGAGTTCATTTTTTTGAGCCCGAGCTCGAGCCCGAGCCTATCGAATCCTTCAAAAACTCACCAGAAAAATTGGGCGGCGACTGAAATGAGAAATGAAAATGAAACCTAATTCAATTTCATTTATGAATTAGGTTTAGAAATAAAAAAAAAAGAAAAAAAAAGAAAAAAAAAGAAAAAAAAAAAGAAATTACATTATATTAATATATATTAATTATTTTTAATAATATGGGTAAGGCTCGCGAGCCGGCTCGCGAGCCTCGAATCACCTAATAAAAGGCTCGAATTCGATTCGATAAACTATCGAATCGAGCCTTGGCTCGATTCGGGCTCGACTTTCTCAAATACGAGCCCGAACCTTTGCCGAGCCGGCTCGTTAGGCTCGCGAGCCGGCTCGATTCGTTTGCAGGCCTAGTGCAACATACTCTCTTAATAAATTATTAAATTATATTCTTCGTATATATATAATGGAGATGGATCCAGGATGATTCGTTAGAAATGGGTCCCAGCCTCATGCACTGGAGAATCTCTTGAAAATTCAATAATATGCGTATCATTGTCAGCCCACCAACTTATTAAGCTCACCATTCTCACCACTCAAACTCCTCATTAGTGTAATCCAACGCTACTAACAGTTACCTACAGGCTATAGTGCACTGCCACAATAATTAATAACTAATAACATGATTTATTGAGTGTTTGGCTTCACATTTAAAAATATTACTGATCTAGATTATAAATAAAGCTGAAATTTTCCAGAAATGAGTTTCCTTTAGCATTTGTGAGCCACATAACATATATAATTATCTATCTTTATGGAGAATTTTCAGGTAAAAGTTCTTTCCGTCCACGTATCTATCAATAGATGTACTAGTGTAGTTAACTGTACAAGTTAGGATAGTCACCTTACGACGTTCTTCCCAATTGCCAATTTCGTTTTATTCATATTACTGCTGCCTAAATTTGACTAAAGTTGAAGTTTGTTAATTCTAAAGTCGCAATTGTGGTGAAATATTCCTATGTAGAATGTAAAAATTTAGCTACTTTTGATTAACACGGGATTTTTACAACATTTAATATTATTAAATGCCATAATAAATTTTCAAATACTTCCTAGCTAGCTAGTCCGATTATAAGAAGGAATCCACTAATCCTGGGCTGGATATATATGTCCAGTATATATTTCTTTAGGCCCAGATGTTATACCCATGTTTCCGCCCCTTCAATCAGTCAGCCCATTAGCAATGTCCAGACAGATTTTGGCCCAAGGAGATCGATTGAACTTCGCCTCGAACTCGGCCCAAACTTAATTATGTAAAATTACTGAATGGAAAGGATTGGATATACATGTGAAAAAAAATGAGAGTACAAATAAATATATTAATATACACAAGTATATAAAAGTTTATGACGCTTAATCCTATACTGTCTGTAACTAAGAAACATAATTAGTTGTTTACTCCGATCCTAATTTTATTAATAGTTGAGAGTTGACAGCAGCGCATGTCTATTTCTGAATACATCATATGTATATAATCAAAAAAACAATTAAGATGCATTAAACGCTACCTGGTAATAGACGTGGCAGAGTTTCAACGTTCTTCTTGACTAATAACCCATGAAGTGCATATTATATAATAATTTCCTTGATGCATGAATTTATATTTCTCTAACATTTTCTTCGTTGCGTATTGGGCACATATATATGATTTTAACTTTGTAGCAGGTAAATGGTAAGTAATCTCTTTTTCAAAGAAAGTTGGGAGTGTTTTTGACCAAAAACATATTGGGCATATCTTAATCTTTCCCGGTATTAATTAATGTGCTTATTTGAAGTTCCTATATTGGAAAAGTTAGACCACTCACCTAAACCCAAACGGTTTCGCTTTTTTTTTTATCATTATTCCTTGGCTAATTTTATCATTCACCATAGAAAATGCTGTTGAGAGTTGAGACTATTTTGAAAATACTAGCTATTTTTGTTTGAATCTGAAATTTTCTTTACCAAATACAATCGTGCTTTAATGCGTACCACCAGCTATATAATGTCAAACATGCACAATATTCATTTAATATATTTCTGAAAAAAGATAGAATTAGATGTAAACATTAAAGTGTTAGGACATCTATTAACCTACTCAACGAAACAAACTTATAATTTGGATTCAGTGGATCATGTACAAGTACTGCAAGATGACCAATTCAAGGATGGAAGATCAGTAGATAAAAGTAGTCGTAATTGTATTTGATATTAATCCATCAAGAGTGAAGACCTAAATACAGTCCACATGAGAATTATTACATGTGTTGTGTTGTGTCATTTCTATTCCAAATGCAATTACTCATACCCCTCATTATATATGTGACCGCCTAACAGCTAATTAACACTATATATTAACTTCTTTCAAGTATATTTAATTTAATTTGAACAACCGATCGAATTAAATTATATTATGGCTCATAAATAAATTAAGATATGTAATTGCATGCTTCAACCACAAGTTATTCGATCTAGCTACAAGGTACGTAATTAAAGGTGAATCAATGAACCAAAAGTCCAAAAGCATCATAGATACTTGCAAGCTAGGCGCGGTTGTTTCATGATGTTTGTTGAAAGAAATAAATCTTACCTTGCCTGCCTTAATTTGTCTGTCACCAAATATACCTAATTTCAAAAAAACTTTTCCTCATTTCCTTCAGTAGAAAGAAAAGTAATAGCTAGCGGGCCGGTGGTAAACACTAGATAAGAAACATTGAATGACTCATGACTTTATGAACCCATAATTGAAAATGAATTAATTAAACTCATGAATTTCAATAAAATTAATATATTTGTTTTATTTTCGAAAGGCTATATACAAATATCTATGTATCTTAATAAGATTGTTCAAATTTTGGTGACCTTTTATGTTATTTGAATTAATGAATGTTAACCTAACTCAACCTCCAAAAGCTAGCTCAAGATGGGAGGTCTGGTTGCCAAGCCATTATATAGTGAATCTTGCATCTTTGATTATTCGATGTGGGATGGTTTAACAGTTTTCATTTAATTATAACTTATTATTTTTGTATATAAACTAAATTTGACAAATTTATATATTTTGCTTAAAGAATTAATTAATGTTTCCCCCAAATTTTACTAAATATATGTTTCGAATTTGCTCCACCTCCTTCTATAAATTAGTTCTGTCTAGCTTCATCCCTAATCTTATAATAAGTGATATAATTAACTATATATATTTGAATAATATACATAAATTAGAAGCTAGCATGCATCAAAAGGGAGTTTATTGCAAGAATTGACAGGCGTTAGGGGCATGATCATTCAATAAAATGTGAAAAAGAAGTAATACTTTTCAGGTTACGTAGTCTTTTCGTGTTTATAATATATTTTTCTCAACATATACAACAATTCTTATTATAAGTGTCATCATCAAAACCCATAACTCCCACCCGACAGCAGTAAACTCCCAAAGGCACAGCAAAATATGGATCATACCTCAAAAACTGCTATAATCCTCTTCATCATCGTAATTCACGCGTACGCTGATCATCACAATGATGCTTCGCTTAAGAATATCGGAAGCCATTTGCACAAAATGCAAATGGCTAAATCTTCCAGCTTCCTCCAACGCCCATCTTCATCATCATCATCATCATCAGTAAGTAATTAATTCATTTTATAATTAAATCAGAACTTAATGTAATTTTTGAAATCAGTCATTAATTTATCCATATTTTTCTTACAGGAAAAACAGATCCCGCTTGTATATCATGTGACGTCGTACGGCGCTGACCCGACGGGGAAATCCGACAGCACCGATGCGATTCTTACAGCAATGTCGGATGCAGTGAAAGGGCCTGGAAATGGGTTTTTGATCCAAGGAATTGAAAACCTTGGTGGCGCCAGGATTGATCTTGATGGTGGCAATTACTTGATCAGCCGTCCGATTAAATTCCCGGTCGCCGGAAAAGGAAACCTTGTTGTAAGTCCAGTACTTAATTAACTAATTTTAAAGAAATTAAAGTCCATTAACACCGCGTTAATTAATTTGATGGATTACATATTGAATTACAGATACACGGCGGAACGTTAACAGCATCAAGCGATTTCCCAACCGGCGCCTACCTGATAGATTTATCACCCGTATCAAACAACGGATCATCAAAGTACAATTACGAATTCGTAACGCTCAGAGACCTTTTTCTGGACTCCAATTTCCGGGGTGGAGGAATTCAAGTCATCAACTCTCTGAGAACTAACATAGATAACTGCTACATAACTCATTTTAATACCACAGGCATTTCAGTCGAAGGCGGCCACGAAACCTACATCAGAAACTCCTTCCTCGGCCAGCACATCACAGCCGGCGGCGATCCCGGCGAGAGGAGCTTCTCCGGCACCGGGATAATCCTCAAGGGAAATGACAATTCCGTCACGGACGTCGTCATATTTTCTGCCGCCACCGGAATTATGATTCTAGGTCAAGCTAATTTGATCTCCGGCGTACATTGCTACAACAAAGCCACCGGATTTGAGGGCGTAGGGATTTACGTGAAAACGCCAGGTTTATCACAGACGAGAATCGTGAATTCGTACATGGATTTCACCGGCATTGTTGCAGAAGATCCTGTCCAGTTCACCGTTTCCAATACCTTCTTCCTCGGAGACGCGTTTATTTTATTTAAATCCGTTAAAGGGCGCGTTAATGGCGTTAATATTGTGGATAACATGTTTTCCGGTTCTAATAAGGGGATTGATATAGTGCAACTGGATCAGAGCAACGGGCCGTTCAATCAGGTCGATCAAGTCGTGATTGATAAGAATAATGTAAACGGGATGAAGATGAAATCAACGGTTGCGAGAGGGAGTGTACAGGGTAACGGGAGTTCGTGGACAGCAGATTTCAGCTCAGTGCTTGTTTTTCCTAATCTTATTAAGCAAGTGCAGTACAGTTTGATCACAAATGGGAGCTCTTTTCCTGCTCATGCTTTGAGAAATGTAACGGATAATAGAGTTGTGATCCAGTCAGACGCGGACGTTCCTGCAACTGTTTACGTCACTGCTGATCAAGGGAGGAATATTTTCTCAAGCTAAGGAAATTTATTCTTTGGATTCGATTCTTTATTTTTCTTGTTCGATCAAGAGATTTGAGTTATACGTGACTCTATGTAAACATACACAAATATCTTATATCTAGAAGGTCAAAATTCTGGAAAAATAAAAAAGAAGAATCAATACATATTATTCGGGTACTTACATTTAGACCCCACAGAGTACATGATATTACAAGTTGATCTCTATTAATCGAAATATTACAAATATACTCTACGGAGATTTAGAAATTACCAAATAAATCCTATACCGCTAGGGTTCTATTAGAAAACTGATCGGAATATGCCTAATATTGTGGGTTGATTGTTATGCCCCAACCATTAGAAAGTGCTACAGACCAGATGGTAACTAAATTTCAGGTCAAATTTTTCTGACATTACCACAAAATAGACGAAACCCTGGACAACTGTGTGTTTTTTTTTTGTAATTTCCAAATTCCAGTTGGGTGTGTTTGTAATATTTTGATTAAAATGGATCAAGTTGCAATTTCCTATACTTAAAAGGTATCTATATGTAATTAACCCTTATTATTAATTAAAGGGTGCCCGTGACTTTTTTTTTTTCAAAATTGTTTGTTGAATTCAAGTGGTTGGTTAAAAAAAAAAGACAGTTTTCACCAAAAAAAGAGCAATGTTGTTGAAAGAATGAAGCAATAATATATGAGTCATCATTCATGCGGTTATGGTTGGTAATCCAAATGAATTTAAAATGAAAGGATTATATAAGTAGGCATTTGAAAAAGATGGATAACAGTAAATTAGTTTAAACTTATTAGCCAAAGGAGAAGACAGAGAAACAAAGCTTTCTCATCCAATCAAATTCAAATTTCCAGTTTTTCATGGACTATAGGATAGGATCATGTCTTTTTCTTATTTTTGAATTTTGGTAGTTGAGTGTAGGAGGACAAGATAATGAATCTGTTTGATCAGGTATAACAAACAAATGAGAACCCGTGAAGCAGATTTCAGGCAACATGAAAAGATGTTATGATAAAGCTACTTGAGTCTTGAGGTACAGCCCGTCATATCAGTTTATATTACTCCGAGTTATATTAATGGAATAATTACACTTACACCCCCTAATTTTTAGATAATTACAGGGACACCCCTTAAAATTAATGGAATGGGGCGAACGGACTGTTATAAGCCTGACGACAGAAAAAAAAAACATAAATAAAATATATACTAAATCGGTGTTTTACATGGAAAACACTCTATCTGGCAATTTGGCAAACAACACAGAAAAAGGAAAAGGTAATATACTTTATTATTCATTTAAAGTTGCAAACAGAACTCCTTGATACAGTGATACTTCACTCGCCAAAGCCTAGAATAGAGTATAATGTGTTCTGGACTTCTGGGCCTCTGGCTTTGCACGTGTAATTTATAGTTCAGATTTAAATTGGGCTAAGTTTAGATTTAAGTAGGCTTAGCCCAATTTATATCCGAATAGAAGCCCATGTGTTTCAGTGGGTTTAATCTCTTAATATCCACACTCCACATATTTTTTGGCACTACCACAGTTCAGAGCAAGTAAACTACGGACTTGCCAGACTCTTTTCCGTTTTCAGATGCTTTGCTGTTTGATACCTAGCTAAGTTAAAGTGATTGTTAGATCTAAAAAGAAAAAAAGTTAAAGTGATTGTTCTATATGAGGCAACTTAATCTAGTGTTTAAATCCCAGCTTATGCATAGAGTAATTGAGTTGGGAGGATCCTCCAATTGATCATTTTCAGTACCCAAATTCGGAAAAAAAAACGGATGGACAACCAAGAACAAAAATAAATGTATTTGAAATTTTGCTGAACTACAACTTGTTACCTCTAAGTCAAAATATTACACTTACACAAGTTTGCTAAATTACAAGTTGTGACTCTCATAGTCAAAATATTACACTTATATCCATAAGAGTTTCATAATTAAAAAAAAAAATCCTACATTGTAGTTTAGCAAGACTCCTTTAGGATTCAAATATAATTAAATTTTTTATTAAATGCTATCTCACCCACCAAAAGTCTCCAAATACATTTGCGTAAATATTCTGAGTCATGATCTCTTTCACTCTTTATTTCCTTCAGTACAGATTACAGAAGGAACCTTAAGAGAAGGAAGAGAAAAGCCAACAAAATCGTAAGCAATTTTAGCTATTTGATTCCTTCATTCTCCATTGCTCTCTCTCTCTCTCTCTCTCTCTCTCTCTCTCTCTCTCTCTCTCTCTCTCCCACACACACACACACACACACACACACACAATCTATAGCTTGCAGCCATCAGGGGTTCAGCTAGCCCAAGCGAGTTTAACGCAACAAATGGAGAATTTCTACTATCTACCAGTATATATACCGTTTCTCCTTGTATTTCTACTGTTGAAAGAATCAGAATGTTCCTTCAAACAGTTGAAACTGTACGAGTTCCAAACTAAGCTCCAACATAAAACCATTTTCACCACGAGTTTCGCTGCAGCACCTTCAACTTCTCCGGCACTCCCAAATTCGCCAAAGGTTAATTACAATTTTCCTTTTTTTCACAATATTGCAGTACCACATTTTAAATTTTAACACAGAATGATTAATTACTTGCTTTTCAGAGCAATGGCAGAGTATTTTACCCCATCGGGTACGGCGCCGACCCCACTGGAGCGCAGGATAGCACCTCCGCCGTATTGGAAGCCTTAAACGACGCCGGAAAGCTACAAAATGGGCTTGACTTGCTGCCAGGGATCACTGATTTGGGTGGCGTTGTAATTGATTTGCAAGGTGGGAATTTCATAATAAGCAATCCTATCAGGTTTCCGGCCGGGATCGGCAATATTGTGGTACGTTTAATTTCACTTGCAGCATCGAGTAAAATGAATTTTCAGGTTTATTGCATTGAAAGCAATCAAGCATTAGTTGTCATAATTTGTGAGGTTTCGCCATTTATTTTTCTTCTGACCCCTATGAGGAATAGGACCATTTTTTTTATTTTTATTTTGGGTACATACTACATAGGACCATCGATCTTTCAACCATATGCATGTTGGAAAGTGGAAAGTGGAAACATACCATACAAAATATAATATGAAATGATCTGGAATGAATGCACATATAGGGTGCATTAATTATTGAAGTTACATATATAAGAATTTATGTTAGAAAAGTGAGGTAACTCACCGATCGGACACATGTCATCTCCAAGAAAACATGGTTCCCAGGCCACGATTGGCCGGCCGGCACCCGTGCATGGTGATGGATGGTTCATTTTATCCTATCTACTTGGGTATATTTTTAAGTAAATTGTGAGTCATTGAATCATGATTTGATGTTATTATAAAGTATAATAAAATAAAATAATAATATCATTAAATATAATCTAACGATTGAGGATGGATTTTGGGTGTACCCACCGGGCAGGATCACCAGGGCATGGTGTGCATTTATCAATGGAAATTAAAGGCCTATAATATTGTT
This sequence comes from Verbena officinalis, assembly GCA_958496215.1. Classification (NCBI taxonomy): domain Eukaryota; kingdom Viridiplantae; phylum Streptophyta; class Magnoliopsida; order Lamiales; family Verbenaceae; genus Verbena; species Verbena officinalis. Next base: position 10,615,376 of record OY292385.1, read on the forward strand.
GGTAATCTCCCTACTGGCCTGGCCTGTAAAGGCCTTTACTTTGCAACTAGAAACCAATTAATTCTACGTACGTACCAGTTACCACTTACCACCTTTTGTTAAAGTTGATCAAGACGCGTAATTACATCTTCTGTGGCAACGCCAGTACTATAAATACATTCTTAAATTTGGGAATTAAAGATTCAACTTTATAAACATCGATCATGGGAAAACGTGGAAATAGATCGAGCTGATTGGGTTTGGAATATTAACAAAGACTTTGGGGCTTTTGACTGCTCCTTTCTTGGAAGTTGGACTTAATTAAGTCTTAGAGCCATGTAATTGTTTATATTATCCTTTAATCACCACTGGACCATTTTTCTAATTCTGAAGTAGCATGAGATTAATTGATAGGACCAATGGCTTTTCTCCACTCAATTTTATATCATATTTTGTTAGGTATATTTTGTATTAGAATTTCATAAGTTATTCTAACCAAAACAAGAAATTTTTTCCACTGAAATAAACATGAAAACCAATATAAATCATTATTTAATATCAGAAATCAATGTATTTCTAAATTAAAACATTAACAACTTCAAACTACATTGGATTCGAGATTTCCCAAAAAAAAAAAAAAAAAAAAGTTTTTCGTTGGAGGTTATTTTTTACATTTTTTCTCTACTTTAAATTTCCGACATTCTTATTTTCTGCTATTCTTTTCATCTTCCTTGTTATTAGTTACAGGGAGGCACTCTCCGAGCATCCACCACATTTCCAGTTGACCGCCATCTAATCGAGCTATGGGCACCAGATTCCCCCAAATCCACAAACCCTAATTTCTACAGAAAAGACCTCAACAACGGAATCAAATACGAGGACATCATCTTCCGCGACATCCTCTTCGATTCCACCTACACAGGAGGCGGCCTCCTTATAATCGACTCCGCCAGAATCCGCATAGTAAACTGCTTCTTCCTACACTTCACCACACAAGGAACCCTCGTCGTCCGTGGCCACGAAACTTTCATCTCAGGTTGCTTTTTAGGACAGCACCCGACGGTCGGCGGCGACAGACTTGAAAAGGATTACACAGCCACCGGAATCGAAATCGGCAGCACTGATAACGCCGTAACAGATGTTGTCATTTTCTCAGCAGCGACCGGGATTATTATCAGAGGCAACGCTAATATAATCACCGGCGTTCATTGTTATAACAAAGCTACGTATTTCGGCGGCGTCGGGATTTTGGTGAAATCGGCGCAAAATCGGATAATTAATCCTTATTTGGATTATAACAGTATAGTGATTGAGGATCCTGCTCAAGTTGTTGTTTCGAATGGGTATTTTCTGGGTGATGGTAATATTGTTTTGAAATCCATTCAGGGACGAATTTCGGGATTGCATATTATGAACAATATATTCTGCGGCAACCCTGAGAAAATGTTTCCAATTCTAAGAATTGATGGGGTATTCACGGCCGTCGATCAGGTCGTGATTGATCAGAATGTTGCTAATGGGATGAGCTTGAAATCAACGGTGGGGAAAGTGACAGTGGCGGGAAATGGAACAAAGTGGGTAGCTGATTTCTCTACCATCTTATTGTTTCCTGATAAAATAAATCATCTCCAGTACTCGTTTTACAGAGGAGGAGGGATTGGTGACGGGTTTCCTGCACATGTTGTGACGAATGTGTCCAATAATGTGGTGGTGATCGAGAGCCAACAACCAGTAAATGCCGTCGTTTCCGTTTTTGTTGATCAGCATAACATGGTTGGAGAGGGGGATTTTGTAATTTGAAAAATCTTGTAATTCAGCAGTTCAATTTATTTTTTTCCCTTTGAAGTAAAATCCTAATTATTTATCTGTAGATCAATATTCAATAAAGGATGATAGCATATATGATGATTACAGCCACATATCTTGAGATTTGATCTACTTACGCCGAGGTTAGAAAACTTACAAAAATATCCCTAATTCTAACTGTCTTTAACTTGATGAAAAAGAGCACTTTCACGTTATATTATCTGTTTTTTGTTAAAAAATAAAAATAAAATCAGACTTTATGGAATGGATGTCCCAAAAATCGGTCAAACTACTTGACGGATATAAATAAAATGCTTTGACAATGTATGTTTTTATGGTTTCTCAAATTCAAAATATGTTTGTGTAATTAGACCAAACCTCGATTGTGTGAGTGTAATTATCCCAAACATATAATAACATCTCTGGTCTATCATATGCATTAATCTTCATCACTCTTTAAGAATGTTGTGGTTTAAATTTTTTTTTTTTTTTTTCTTTTCTGTTTTTTCCAATCATATCCACATAAATCTATGTGCGCATTGTGTGTAAGCACGCTCGGGATAAATGAAAGCAAAAAATTAGAATCCCATTATCCAAGACTCTACTTTTGAGCTAAAAAACAGAGACAGGACGATGGTGGATACTCAACTAGGCATATTTTCCCAATCCTACCCCACATTTTTCAAACATATTAATCATACCATTTGTACAAATATTCCCCAAAAATTCATAAGCTCTACACTTTCCTTTTCTATCTCCATGGCTGAATTCATGCCTCCATCACCTACTCCTAGCTACAATATCAAGCCACACAAATCAGCCTTGGATTTCAATGTTGTTGTCATAATAGCAGCTGTACTATGTGCTGTTCTATGCACACTTGGCCTCAACTCCATGCTTCAATGTGTTTTTCAATGCATTTATCGGGCCGTCACCGGACCCTTTGGATGGGTATCATCGCGGAAGGCGAAATCGGGCCTTAGGAAGAAAGATGTTACGGCTTTGCCGACTTCAGTTTATGCTGGTTTGAGATCGTCTTCGCATAATTCGGTTTCAAGTAACTGTGCTATTTGCTTGGTGGATTTCTGCGATCGCGATGAACTACGACTTCTGCCGAAGTGCAATCACGGCTTTCATGTTGCATGTGTCGATAAGTGGTTGGTTTCGAATTCTTCGTGTCCCACTTGCAGAATTCGTCTCAAGCCTCAGAAGTGCAGTTCCTGCTCGGAGATTATGATAGCCGTTTGATAAGATAAGAGGGTTCAATTTTGTAGAAACGATGTTTTTGTAGAGCTCGCTGTTACGGACTTGTCTCGATACTAGTTTACAAGTTGGTTTAGGATTCCATATTTAACTAACGTGGGATGGATTCATATGATGAATTTGATATGTATTGTATTGTCTTTCTCTACTATATTTTATTTCCATGTACCTAACAACCCAGAGAAAGGTGATAGATGAAGCTGCATAGGTTTTGATGGTGTATGATAGAAAAACTAACTGTGAATAGGGAATATTATTGCTAAAGTGGACAATGCTTTTGTTCTAAATAAATGCTAAAGTAGCCTATTTAAAAAGAATTGAGGAAAGTGGAAACAGAAATAGGCGTAGGTCATGAATTTGGATGCCACAAACAGACTCCTGATCCTAAAGGATCCAACTTTCTAAGAGAAGAATGTGGATATATATGAAAATAAGTGATAAAAATATCTTATAACATAATAATTGAGTACTTTTACTCTTTTACATGTATCAAGAAATCCAAACAATTAATCAAAGTACTGACTGAGTACCACAGTGATCCATTGTATATTCCCATATTTTGGGCCTTGTGAAGTTATTCAGATATTGGGCCGAGGAAGGCCTGCTATTAGCGGGATTTTATCAGACCCAAGCCCAAAACTTATCCGCTGTTACGGTAGCAATAATGGGCTTGCTTCTTGGTCGACTATGCTAAGAATTACGCTGAATGTTTCATTCGCACGAGGCCCATTTATGGGAGCCCAAAGCCCAACTTTATTTAGGATCCGAATTTTAGGACTATAAAGATAGGTCTTAAAATAAGAAAATTAAAATATATAACTAATTATTATTATCATGTGTAAACTAATTAGGCTCTACCCTATCTTCATTCTAAGTATTGAATTGACTTCAACCTCACCTCAGTCCTCACATAAAACATGCAAGTTGCAAGTCGCATGCTCACTCTAAATTAATTAATGACTACTAATTTATTAATTAATGAATATATAAATTAAACCCATTATTATTGTATATCTGTTCGTTATAGAGTATAAATATAAACATAATATATATATACAAATAAAAATAGAACTTGCACTACATGCTTGAGTTCAATAATAAAGCAAAGATATCGTTCAAATTGCATTCATATGTTGTAAAAAAAACATGCAAACTATCTTATTCATTAAGAAATGTTATGTACAGACGTACTGAGAATTAAATTTAGAAAATTAAAGTAAATATACTAATGGACATAAATATGTAAATAATCTAACTAATACATTTTGATTAATTTCTATTTAATTTTGACCTACAACTACAACTGAAGTACTCGATCGATACGATCTTACCTTAATCTTATCACCCCCAAAAATCAGTACCATTCCTAATCCCGTGTAAATTATAATCTCCAGCTCCCGACAGCTCTTCTTGCAACGAGAAGTTTTCCATGTCAAAATCATCTAAAGTCAACGCTGCATCATCATGATCATCATCTCTAGGGTTCTGATTATCAACATTCGAAACAAACAAATCTTCATCATCGTCCTTAACAACACCATTATTAATCCCAAACGACGACGAAAAACTCTCATAAGTTTTTTCCGGTCTCCGCTTTTCAACATTTTGCTGCGATCTCCGGTTGATCTCATGATCATCACCAGAATGTTTATACTGAGCGAAGTTCAAGTTAATCGGGCCCTTATAAGGCCCAAATGCTGGAGGGGCACTGTGGCAGCCCGTAAATTGCTGGACCAAAGCCCGAAAATTGTTCGTGTTGGCGTTGAGGAGAGTTGTGGGAGCCTTTCTAGAAGCCCTGGACCGCCTTCTGACGGGCTTTCCGATGCCTCTTTTCGGGTTCGAAAGGCCCAACAGTGTCGGGCTCGTGGACGTGGCATCGCCTGAAAGACTCGGATTCATAATATTGTTGGTGACGAGATCGAATGTTTCATCGAAGCTTAATTCGGGCAAGCTATGAGTAACCATGTTTTCTGCAGGGTATTCTTGAAACCATTCGTGGGAGCTTCGAGTGTTCATGATATATACTTATGGTTTAATTACGTACCTAGGATGATGATGATGATAGAGTACTAGGTGTGATGATCTCCTGTTTTTCTGGGTTAATATTTCATTTACTTTATATATTGGAAATTGAATGAAAATTATATATCAAACCTTAGGTTGGAGGTAATTATATAGTCGTATCATATGTGTTGAACGTTGAGTTTTCGTAGTGGGTGACGTGGCGGTTTGGAAGAGTGACAGTGAGGTCTGAAACTGTGATGCTTCCAGGAAACAACGAAAGCTTATCCTGATGAATGATCAATTAGTAGTTATAAAATGATCATGTACAGTACTTAATTTAAACCTAAGACCTGTCTTAATTAGTTACTTACATCATGCATGCTTTGGGATTAAGTTTTTGACCTGGTATAATACAATGATAACACATGCATGATTTTGAATATATAAGGAAACCAAGTTAGAATCAAAATTACAAAAAAGTAAATATATATAATATGGTTTAATTCATGTTATATATATATCATACAAGATTGGAGAAAATGTCAGGTGTCCGTTGTATTAAAATTCTCCCTATAATGACAAATGTATTTCTAGAAATTAAAATTAAATTTAAACTCAAAATCTATTGATGGGGATATTTCCGTCAATCCACGTGTCACGATCCTAATGGTTCTATGACTATGTGGACCGGGTCAAAATCTCCACAACTGACCGATCAACAACTCTCGTGGTTGATGACTCGACCGTAACGTCGAAACCACCTGCACGGAAAATGCTCTGGTCGTGGTCTGGCCTACGACGTCCTTTATGCCTATGGTCATGCTCGGGATAAAAACCTCAGCACCCACTACCAAACCACTTGGCCAACCAGCTTCTCTAGCTGAAAGACTTCTAGTCGGGTCTACGACCACAGGGATAGCGAAATAGTGTGGTCGAGCAGGATCATGTCTCATCCATCAAGCCCATGCTATATGCGGTGGCATTAAATGCATCAGATTTGCAATTAAACGTACCTTAGATGATACTGATTTGACAGTAATATCCTATTTAAGGAATATCTTCAAACATCCTGATCGAGCATTAAATGCACGAGGGTTGACGCGTTAAATGCACACCCTGAGAGGTATACTTAGTGCGTGTTAGTCAATAGTATAAATACTCTCAGCATTTATTATGGTAGGTAAGCTCTCATTACTACGTACTCCAACCGCATTCTCTTCATTTCATTAATACTGACTTCATCGTCGGAAGTGCTACGCCGGAGACAACCTTCTCCGACCAAGTAATCTCAGTGTTCATGTGTTTCAGGTCGAGGTTGTTCCTCCTTCTACAAATTCAACTATTACGCTCGAGTATCGCGAACGATCACAATCTCATACCAAAAACCGAGATCATCATCTATAATTAAGCTAATATATCATTGAACTACTAATTAAAGGCCGGTTTCCTTTGGTGGTTCCCCAGTGTTATTCATATTTCTTTCAATTTATAAATTAGGCATGTATTGTAGTGCATTAGTTTATATGGGTTTCTCTTATGGCCGCTTTATAAGGATATACATATATATAAAAAATATTATTAACAAACTAATCAGTTTATTAATTACATTGGTATGTTGACCAAGGAACTGACTTGCCAAGCTTTCGCAATCATAAGTTTAGCTTTAATATATAAACTTAGATAGAAATATATATAACCGACAGATTGTGATCTTCTGGATTATTTTTTTTTATCTTAATTATGGGTTAATATATAATATATATCCGAAAACTTTGAAAGTAAGATAGAGCTTGCTGAAACTTTCTGTACTCCGAAATTAAATAACTCATCGCCAAGGAACCGTGACCTAGTACTGGCGATTGATTAGGAAGTTCCATGACTATAGATATCATTTACTTGAGTTCCGTACGTACAATTGTAGTCATTAATTCATGAATTGTAATTAATGTGATTGATCTTGTACGTGACATTATTGAGCATTAGTTATTATATTTACTATTACAATTTTAACTTTTTTACTGCATTTAAAATTGTAATAGTAAATATATATATATATATATATATATATATATATATATATATATATAAAAGGATAATAATTTTTTTCCATCCGAACTATAGTGATATTTTATATTTTACTATCTAAATTCTTTTTTTTGAGGTTTGCCTCTTGAACTACACAAATTTTTGTAATTTGCCATCTCCGACGGAAATATTCCACCGAAAAATTGCATCGTGTGATATAAGAAACATGGGTCCACGTTGTATTGTTCTCTCCTCAACGTCTCGAAAATAAACCTCAATCAATTTCAGAAAACTTGGAGTTTTTAGATCACCCAATTGAATATTGAAAAATAATCTATCAAATTCGCCGTTACTCCAATTGGGTGCGAAAAACTTCAAATTTTCTGAAATTGATTGAGGGTTTATTTTTTAGACGTTAAGGGAAGTAATACAACATGAACCTATGTTTCTCAGATGACACGATGTAATTTTTTGGTGGAATTTACGACGACTGAGATGGCAAAATGCTAAATTCGTGTAGTTCAGGTGGCAAACTGCAAAAAATAAAAATTTAGATAATAAAGTGCAAAAATTACAATAGTTGGAATGGAAATTAAAATATCTTTATCCCCATATATAAAGACTTTCGGTTAACTTTGTTTTGATTGTATGTGTGAAAATTGTATTTGTTTAACTAGTTATTACGTATGCATGGGTTTCAGACCACCTGCTGCTGCATGTTGAATTCAAAGTACTGTTCAAAGTAGATCAAGGTTTTACTTCTCTGATCTATATATGTCATCAAATTCAAATTTGATGCTTATAATTACTTATAAATTTCTTGCAGCCAAAGATATATATGGTCTCTAAACTCTAAACAGAACCAGCTGCCTGGCCTTGATATATATATATATATATATGATCTTTCTTTTCCTGGCCAATACTATACAGTATCACAATTCACACACACACACACGAATTACTTCAAAATGAATATATATAACGAAAAGTGGAAACAACGTAATTTATAGGATCAAAAGTGATATATTTTTTTAATTTTGAAGTGAATAGTGATATATTTTTCAAATAATGTATTACGGGAAATTTCACTTTTGGTTCCATAAAATATATTTTTTCCACACAAGGTCTAATTCATCACCAATTTCTTATATAATGTCTCATCAATATTGTTTTCGGAAGTTATACATGATACGAAAATTCCTAAAAAATTTGTTGTGTAGCGTTGTGTCGTATCATATCGAATATTCGTATATCGAATACTTATCTAGTAATAAACATAAAATATATATATATATATATATATATATATATATATATATATATATATATATATATATATGTACGTGCATTAGAATTGGGAGGGATGTTTTAGGGGTTTATGAAGAAGCAAAATAACTAATGTTGTAACAGCTTGACGTGTGGCGCAAGCTCTAACAAAGTGTGAACACAATGTTGTGGTCCAATGCTGAGCCAATAAAGTAATGAAAAACATTAATAACAAATTCTAGTACTCCTTCGGAGTTGGCAAAGTCTTTGTCTAATACTGACTTATCTTGAAAACGATAAGCTAGCATCGTTGAGTGATACAATTGGTTAGTACAACCGTATAATTTCGTTGCAAGTACATTCTATTAAGAACAATTGAAGATTTTTTTATTGAAAGTTAATTACAATAATAATAATACATAAAAGTATTTATACTAGGTGTATAAATAATGCATAAAAGAAAAGAAGGGATAATTAGGTAAGATGTCGTTATCCTAAACACTAAACAGAAGGAGCCGTTTGGTCTTGATCATGTGCATGATTCTCGGCAGATTTGGTATCCTTGTATGGTAAGAGCTACCGCAAACTGGATATACGATGCTTTTCAATCCCAATTTGGATAAGTGAATGTGAAACGGTTTGGTGGCGAGTGGCTTCGTGAAGATGTCGGCTATTTGATTGGTAGTGCGTAAAAGGAGCAGATGGATGAGGCCGTTGTGTAGTTTCTCGCGCACAATGTGGCAATCAATCTCTATATGTCTTGAGCGTTCATGATTGGTGGGGTTGGCAGCGAGTTGCATAACGGATTTGCTATCACAGTAAATGATGGCCAGATCGGGGTGATCAATGTGCAAGTCACGGAGCAGGAATTTGAGCCACTAAATTTCACAAGTAATGGCGGCAAGTGCACAATATTCAGCTTCAGAGGAGGACCGAGAAACAGTTGTTTGCTTTATGGATTTCCAACTGATAAGGGAGTCGCCTATGAAGATGCAAAAGCCAGTGATGAATTTTCGTGTGTTGAGGCAGCTGGCCCAATCGGAGTCCGAAAAGGATTTCAAAGTGCATGTGGCGGCCGAAGGGTAGATACCTAGCTCGGGTGCGTTTTTGATGTACCGGAGAATGCGAAGAGCAGCTTGATAGTAGCGTACCTTAGGACAGGAAAGAAATTGACTTAAGTGATGAACAGAAAAAGAAATGTCGGGAGGAGTACTGCAAAGGTAAAAAAGTCTCCCTATAAGATGACGATAGCGGGAAATGTCGTCATGTGCTGTGCCATCGGAAGTGAGCTTAGTGGCGGCGTCCATTGGAGTGATTGCGGGCTTAGCTGCTAAGAGGCCGGCGTCGGAGAGAAGATCCAAGGCATATTGGCGTTGAGAAATTAGGATCCCGGTGGGAGAACGAGCTATTTCCAGTCCTAAAAAGTATTTTAGGTTGCCGAGGTCTTTGACTTGAAAGGTATCATTGAGAAAGCGTTTTGTAGTATTGACCTCTTTGATGTCATTACCTGCGAGAATTATATCGTCAACATAGACTAGAAGAGCAATAAAGGAATTAGTAGCACTTTTAGCAAATAAGGAGTAATCCGAAATAGATTGAACATAACCATGAGAAATAAGTGAAGTGGAAAGTTTGGAAAACCATTGACGGCTTGCCTGTTTCAAGCCATAAAGAGATTTATTTAACTTGCAAACCTGGTTAGGCAAAGATGAAAAAAATCCCTGCGGTAGAGACATATAGACTTCTTCGTCATGGTTGCCATGTAAAAAGGCATTGTTGACGTCCAGTTGTTGTAGAAACCAATTATGCATGGATGCTAAGGCGAGGAGAAGTCGGACCGTTGTGATCTTTGCGACAGGTGAAAATGTGTCAAAGTAGTCTAGACCTTCGGTTTGCGTGTAACCTTTAGCGACAAGTCGAGCTTTGTAGCGTTCAATTGAGCCATCGGCTTTGTGTTTGATCTTGAAGACCCATTTACAGCCGACGTCGTTTGCCAGGAGGGAGGGGAACGATCGTCCAAGTGTTGTTTAGTTCGAGTGCTTTTATTTCTTTTGTCATGGCGTCACGCCACTTGGCAGATTTAATGGCATGTTTATAGGGGTGTTCAAAATGATCGAAAACTAAAAAACCGAACCGAAACGGTACGAACCGGACTGAACCGATTGGTTTGTCAGTTCGGTTTCGGTTTGCATAAATATATTTTTCGGTTCAGAACCGACGGTTAACCGAAAAAACCGAACAGAAAAATTAAATAAAAAAAATAAATTATATTTTATTCTTCAAAAATAAAACCCACCCTCAAAATCAGATTCCATATTAAACAGAATTCTTCTCATCTCTTTGAGAAATTACAATCCGAAACCCCACGAATTCTTCTCATCTCTTTGGACAAATCACAATCCAAAACACCCAGAAGCTATTCTCCAGTCCAGTCATCCCCTCACATGCAAACCCGCCGGCGGCTACTTCGGCTATTCCTTCACCACCTCCAATCCGCATCCTTCTGATGATTCACAATCAGAAAAATCCTATCATAAACATATTTCTCCACCGCCGTCGATAGTGCCGTTTGCGTTTGATGTCGCCGTTGCCGCCTTCGATGAAGCAGTACGCCTCCACTGCTGCCGATAAAAGAAGCCAGCAGATGTTGAGAACCATGGTGAAGTAAATAAGACTGAATAAATGTATTATATTTAGGGTTTTAATTAGGTAAGGCTTGGGCTTTTAACTTTTATTGGGCCTTTTATCTAATTTAGAGTTTGGGCCTTTTTTTTTTACCAACTTTCTGAATTTTTTTTTCCTTTTTATAGCATTTCGGTTTTTCGGTTTTCAACCCAAACCGAACCGATTTTTTCGGTTCAAAACCGAACCGAACCGAAGAGGTAACGGTTGTTTCTCAAACTGAAAACCTAAAATTTTGGTTTTGAACCGATGCACACCCCTATGCTTATATGCTTTAGGCTCAATATGAGTGGTGATGGAGAATAGATACTTTTTGTGAGCTGGGGAAATGTTGCTATATGAGAGGACGGATGATAGAGGGTATTTGGTGTTGGAAGGTTGTGTTTGGGTGAGGTTTACATGGTAATTTTGTAGGTAGGAATGTGAGGATTTGATTCTTGTGGAGCGGCGTAGAGGCAGATTTTGGTCGAGAGATGTTGGGGGGTTTTCTGTAATATGGGGTGGAGCTGCTGGACAATGTTCGGTTGAAGTGCTGAGGATGTCGGCAGGCGGGCACGCGGGCGATGCTGGAAGTAGGGGGCGCGCAGGCGCTGGGGAAGGGGAAACGCGCGCAGGCGAGGTGGGAAGGTCGCGCGCGCGCGCGCTGCAGGGGAGTTGGGCGCTGAGGCTGAGGCGCGCGCGCGAGGAGGAAAGGACGCGCGCGCGCATAGCATGAGAGGCCGACGCTGAGGATGAATCGCCCGCGGGCACTGCTGGAGAATCAGGCGCGCGCACAGCTGGGCGGTTTTGCCGTGCGCACTGCAAGCGGGTGCTGGGTATGCGAGGCGGGCACGCACGCGGCTGGGGAGTCTTGCGCGCGCGCGGTTGGGGGGCTGGTGTTATTTGTGGGATTGTCCAAGTCAAAAATTGGGGAATTTGTGAGGAATGGTAAAGGTGTAATTTGTTGAGTGTTTTGGGTTTGTAATAGGGGAAAAATCAATTCAAAGAATTTGATGTTTCGGGATGTGATAGTTTCTTTAGTGTCAAGATCTCGTACTATATATCCTTTCGTGACGGGTTTGAATCCTAGAAAAATACATTTGCGAGCCCGATGAGCAAATTTGGACCTGTTGTGTGTTAGAGTAGAAACAAAACACAGACATCCAAAAACACGAAGAAGGGATAAATCGGGGGGGAGTTATAAAGAAGTTCATAAGGAGTTTTATGTTGTAAAAGGGGGGAAGGGAGTCGATTAATGATATGAACAGCGTGAATAATTGCATAAGACCATAATTTTTTGGTAAGTTGGATTGAAAAAAGAGAGCACGGGCCACATTTAAAATGTGTTGGTTTTTTCGTTCAACAATTCCATTTTGTTCCGGTGTTTCAATGCAAGATGTTTGATGAGAAATCCCTTTTTGTGAAAAATAGTCTTGCATAAGAAATTTCGGCCCATTGTCGGACCGAACAATTTTAACAGGAGTTTCAAATTGGTTTTCAACAAGGGTGATGAAATTAATAAGTTGTTGTCGTACGTTGGATTTTTGTTTAATCAATGTAACCTAAGTATAGCAAGAAAAATCGTCAACAATGGTTATGAAATATTTATAGCCATGTATAGAAGAAGTAGAGAAGGGTCCCCAAATATCAACATGCAACATAGATAAAATCTTAGGGGAGACCGAAATACTATAAGAAAAGGGCAACTTGCGTTGCTTAGCTAAAGGACAAATATCGCATAATTCATTATCAGGAAAACAATCAATAATAGGGAATAGTTTGTGCAAAGTAGATAGCACAGAAGTCGACAAATGGCCAAGTCTGTAATGCCACAATTTATTCGTAGAAATAGAAGTGCAAGAATTAATGTAATTCAATTAAGAAACAACTGGAACAGGAGTAGTGCGAAAAACATAGAGACCATCACGAACATCAGCTGAACCAATCGGAGTCCAACTCTGAAGATCCTGAATCAAACATTTGTTAGATTGAAAAATAAAGCAACATTGCAAACTCTTCGTTAATTGAGGAATCGAAATTAAATTGAACTTGAAATGAGGAAGGAACAATATGTTATGTAAAATAAGTTCACTATTTAGAAATATAGTCCCGGCTTTGTTAGTCGAGAGAAGCCCACCATTAGGAAGGGTAATTGAGACAGGTGCAATTGACCGAATTTCCGAAAAAAGAGATTTTGAAAAGCATATGTGGTCGGCTGCCGTATCAATTATCCAATCATTAATTGTATGAGAAATAGTAAAGGCCGATGAAATACCTTCGGTAAAGGAAGCGGTGAGCGATGATGCCGAGATGCCCTCATCTCCAAAAACAAGACCAACTTCATTACCGATGATCTCCTTCAACCAAAGAACTCAGACGCCCTCTATCCTCTTTGGCGTCGCTGCAATTCTACCGTCGTGGGCTAGATCACCAGATGCCTCACACCTCAGATCAGGCTGAGCATCGCTTGGATGGAGAAGGCCGCTGACATTTGGGCCGACTTGCAAGATCGATTCTCCACCATGGACGCCTTTCGCATTGCTAAATTGCAAGAAGAAATTTGTTCAGTAAAACAAGGTTACTCTTCTATTTCAGACTATTTCATGCAATTAAAAATTTTATAGGACAAATACTATCTTTTACGTCTGATTCCTGTTTGTTCTTGTGACGTAAAATGCAAGTGTGGTGCGATGAAAACTTTCTTGGATTATAAGGAAAACGACTGTGTAATCCGATTTCTAAACGGACTACATGAGCGTTTTTCGACTTCTCGCTCTGATACCATATTAAGAACAATTGAAGATCGTTTTATTGAAAGTTAATTACAATAATAATAATACATAAAAGTATTTATAGTAGGTGTATAAATAATACATAAAAGAAAAGAAGGGATAATTAGGCAAGATGCCGTTATCCTAAACACTAAACAGAAGGAGCCGTTTGGGCTTGATCATGTGCTTGATTCTCGGCAGATTTGGGGGAAAAATGTAAAATTGGGATACCAACTCCACCCCATAAGCATTTTCAGGATACCAAGATGTGCACTGGTTTTTTCGGGATGAAATAACAAAAAATTGGCAATTTGATGAATCCGGCCACCGAAACCCTAAAACCGGCAGTAAACCGCACGTGACGCGCACATGTTGTCTGAAACCGCTTTAAGACTCCATGTCATGCCTTCTTGTCTAGCTGGCGGCCACAAAGCATCCACGTGAAAAATGTATGCTTACACCTGTAATTATAAAAAAAACAAAAAATTAATTCTCCAAATTAACACAGGTTTGCGTTTCCTCAAAAAATAATTAGATAATATAAAAAAAATTCCTAAAAAAAATAAAAAAAATAGAAAAACACTTACTTTCGGAGTCCCATGACATTTGCAGTAATTTAAATTTTGGGTAATTTAAAAAAAATAGAAAAATAGAAAAACACAAACCCATCATCTTCATTCCTCCTCCTCCACATCTTCTATAACCACAACCACCGTCTTCTTCATTCCTCCTCCTCTTCCACCACCACAACATCACCAGATCTACAATCTCCTCCATCTTCCGGACACAACCCAGATCTACCACAATCTCCCTAAACCGTCGCGCCTCCTCCCAGAAAACAAATCAATCCTACCTCCCGATCAGCCTCAAGTAAGAGTACAAAGAAAATAAATCTGATTCCCATAATAGATGTACAAGTAGAAGACGCAGCACTCAATTTTTTGTGTTAGGTCAAGCACTCCTCGGCCGCAGTGGCGGAGGAAACCACCAGGACGCGGCGGGAGCCGAACTGGAGGAGGATTATGGGGCCGTAACGGTCGGAGATTTTTGGTAAGGAACGGTAAAGAGGTTTCTTGAGGAGATAGAGATGGCCGATTATGGGTAGATTGAGAAAGGGGGTTGGGGGCAGATTTCTCAAATGAAGTTATGGGTTATCAAAATTGAGGATCTTGAATGAAAATGGAGGATTTGAATGGATATTGGACTTGCAGTGGGAAAGATGGTTCTTTTTAGGTCGGAATGTGATTGTTCGGTGATGGTGGTGCCAGATCTAATTTCTGGTATAAGGAGGGGTTGTGGTGGTGCCGGTCGAAAATGGTGGAGGTGGAGGTGGCGCTGGTGAAAATGGTGGCGGTGGATGTTCAATATTGAAGAAAATAGGAAAAATCGAAAAGAATAATATAAAACAAAAGAAAAATGAATTAAAAAGCTAAATTTTTTTGTTTTTGTTTTCCACGTAATAAATAAAAATATATATATATACATACACATGGCAAGTTATATACACACCGGACAAGCATGGTTTTGCCAACTCAGCAAATTTTTCAATTTTCTGGTTTTCAAAACTCATGTGTTTTTCACGTGACCTAAAACGACGTCGTTTTAGGGTTCCGGTCATCGGAATCATCAAATTGCTAATTTTTTTCTTATTTTGTCCCGAAAAAACCAATGCACATCTTATAATCCTAAAAATGCTTGTGGATTGGAGTTGGTATCCCCATTTTGTATTTTTCCCCGCAGATTTGGTATCCTTGCATGGTAAGACATTCTATATCTTATTGCAAGTGCTTCCTTCGTTCATTCTCATTATAATGTCAAAATAGGAATTTTCTTAATTTCCAGCTTGCATTGCAGTACAAGCTCTTAATTGATCTGATGTCACTTTGTCATTGACCATGAATCATGATGATTGATCATGGTACTATTGAAATCTTCAATTAACATTAAAATATATTATCATGTATAATATGTACGTACAGAAATGTGCAAGACATTAGGGTTTCTCTAAATAAATTAATTAATTGTTTACTTAAGAGGATGGACCATGAACTATAGTTTAGTAAAACTTCTTTGAATTAAATCTAAATGTAATTAACTTTAGTATAAATTAATATTACGGGAATAGTACGTAGTATTACAAGTAAGAATTAGAGCATTAATAGGAGATAGAGCAAGATTTAATTAGTTTGATTTAAGAGTCAAAAAGAGCAAATTAAGTTGCAGTGACTTTGAACAAATAAAGATTTTTTGTCAGATTGTGTGCATGCTGTGATTAAGACTTACAAACAACCACAAATTAATAAATAAGAACATGAGTACTTTTGTTTAATTAATGTCGTTATTGTACAATGTACACGGGATCGATCAGCCTAAGGCCCTAAAGCCAACGCAATCAGGATTAATTAGTTACGTTGAAATTATTTTGGATTAATTAAAATGCTAATTATCTAATTTCAAACCAAATTAACCACCACTGAACTCAACTACAAGTCTACAATATTGTATTGTACCTGCACACGGATTACACACGGACGAGCTAGTGACCACATGACACACATTAATTAAATATATATATATATATATATATATATATATATATATATTGCAGAAAAGGCATAATTACAATTTTAATCCCACAACAATATAATAATTAATAGGTTATTGAATTGGAAGTTTGAATCCTCCTGTTGGAATTTGATTTTGCAGCAATTGTGTCTTGTCTTGTAAGTTATTAATTTTCTCAGATTGACTAATTTTCTGCTAATTTGGAATATATTTAATTATTTGTTTTGGTGGAAATTAAAGAGCAGGTGACCATCACGTGACCAAAAATATATGACGTGGCAAAAATTGGCGGGTAAATTGCGAGACTAGGACAATAGCCATAACCAATTGGGCCTTTATAATATATAACGGCCCAACATATTGAGACCATAACAGATAACAAAGTACTAAGAAATTAGATAAATATTTCATGAGCCATAACCCTTAACTGAGCTAGCTGCACATATGATGCAAGAGTACTTGAGCCGCCTAGGATTCATGATTAATATTCAACATAGATCGATTCGACGAGGCGTACGTAACGTAAGTACTGTTACATTAATAATCTCACGCATGAAGATCATATATATAATTAATAAACTGATCTTGTAATCTAGCTAGCTATAACGTCGTACATGCCTGCCTAGCTTGGCCCTTGATGAACTACGTACGTACATGAATAAATAAACATTATTTATTAAAGAGATAAATATTAAGATCGAGTACTAGCTAGCTAGGTATTAATAACTAAACTGGTGATGGTGATGATGAGATTGATATTGAGAATTCGGCATGAAATTAGAAGCTGCATGCTTCTTGATTAATATATGATGAAGAAGCAGCACTAAAACACAACGTGATTGGGCCTTTCGTCTTCTGAGTAGTGGGCGAGCTGCTGCTTTTGGTTTGGCAGCCGGTGTGTTGCTGGACAAGGGCCCGGAAATTTTTTATGCTGGCGTTCAGAAAAGTCGTTGTCGCCTGTGACGTTTGAGAAGTACTGCTTTTTGATCGTCGGCTGCGTTTGGATTTTCCAGGGCTGGAAATATGATGTGTAGGAGCATTTGTGAAATTAGCTGATTGATCATCATCATCAGCTAATTCTGGGATGTTAAACACGTTTTTGTCATTGGGCTCTAAATTATTAATGCCTGATGAATATTCAGAGAATCGGCCGCCCTGATAATACATAGCCGCTTGATCATGAACAAGTAGTTCATCATGACCCTGCACATGATAATACATAGCTAATTGCTCAGTACTCATGCTGGAATCTCTCTCTCTACAATTAATTATTCAGTATAGCTAGTTTGATTAATTTTGTAGGATGATTAAGGAATAATTAGGCATTCATTAATGAGCTGAGGAGAGGGACACAATTATATATATAGAGATGGATGGAGAGATCTAAAAGCAGTCAAGAAGACTGATGAAGAGTAAAAGACGTCTGGATCAATCCTTCTTCGACCCTAAATCTTAATATTATATAATTAATAGTCAAGATCAAGATCAGAGACATAATAATTAATTTGATCAGAGATTGATTCGGATTAATGGAGACCTAATTAGCTAGCTTCCAGGAACTAACATAAGTACTCATCAATCATCGATTAATTTACTAAACAATCAGATACGTACTTTGTTAAACTTTTGCAGTCAATCACCACCCACCTCTCACAGATTTGTATTTTTCACCCCTAATCCTTGAATTATTTTATGCAATAATCACCTCAATAGTTGCAATATGTGCATGCGATAATGCGATTAAATACGTAGTAGTGCTCCTGAATTGTTTTTAATCAACTTTTTTCTTTTATTCTCAATGCTATTCATCTCCTTTTATTTTCTAATTCCCCGCAATCACAGATTATCTAACTCAAGCTCTATTATCTCGCACAAATTTTGGTGATTCCGATTTGTGGGCAAACTCATAACTTTTTCTCATGTATTTGAGTACTCTTTTACTATCCGAATTAGTTCAATAATCATGAGAAAAATGTTAGGAATCTAATAGAGTATAATCTTATAGAAAAATGCATGTTAGAATCTCATGGGGTGGCTAGCCGAGCTAGTATATGACTACAAATAATTAGAAAATATTGTGAAAAATCATTTCAAATTGAGAGGAGTATGATGTTAAATAATGACAACTTTTTTTTTTCTAGAGTCCATCAAATTTAAATTCAAGGGATCGATTGAATACTATAATTTACAAATATTGGGGTGGCTATTGCACAAAATCAAAGTCTGAACATGAGATTGCAAATCACCTCAAAGCTTGAGGAGTGATTCTAAATTATTATTTATTTTGGTTATTTGCCCAACCATGTCTTAATGACGCGCGCCTTGGTATGCATTCTCCAATAGGATTTTATTATGTCAGACATGCATTATAATATACCTTTGTACTTTTCTTTACCATTTTTTTAGCAAAATTATTACGTACAGAAAAATATAACGATTTAACGATGATGAGGTCTACTGGTCCACAGTACAAAATTACAAACTAATACCATCTTCAGTTTTTTTTTTTTTCAACCATTTGTTCGGGTAATTCTACATTGAAGACTTTTAATTCGGTTCCGAGTTTAGTTACAGTTAAAACTCTTCATTTCTCCCAACAAATATGTTTAGTGGGGATCAAATTCGGGGCTTTTCTGATAAACTGTGTAAAAAAAACCATCTTCATAATATTACTAATTATTCTCTTTGTGAAAATATGTTGAAAACTGTCCCGAATTCAAAAATACTCGCTCAAAAATATCTATATAGTAGCGTCACTATTCTTCAACTTCAAATCAGATTTTGTACGTTTTCGCACTATATGAAAATAATGGTCAAACAAATTTATATAATTGTCAATTTTGATTAACTCTATTATAATAGTTTGACTGACGATATTGAAGTAATTATACGTACTGCCAAAGTTGACAAAATTGAACCAATTTCAGTCCCTTGACCATTGGCTTTTTAATTCCCCGGCCCCTAAGAGGCGGACGGGCAGACCCCGCAGCATTATATTTCTACTAAATTAAAGGTCTAATTTTTGCATTTCTTATCCTATTTTGACTGAAAATTATCAGCATTACTGGTGACTGGTGAGTCATTCTACCATAATTATCTTTGTTAAGCTAAGATCTCTACATCAATTAAAAACTATAACTTCACAAAATCGATAAATTTTAACCCTCTACGCCTATCTATTATGATGAAAATTTGAAAAGTAACTCTCTGTTGAAATTGATATGGCACGAAATTAGATAATTGGATGTGAACTTTGAAATTGTAGAGTAGGAGAAAATCGAAAGTGGAGCCTGGACCTGGACTTCATCAAATTAATCCACTTTATTATATTTATACCACTTTTCAAGTTATCCAGTTCTTTTTACCTACACTTAAGACCTCTTCCAAGTTAGTGACAGTACTTTCAAATGACTATGATTTTAGAATTTCTGATTTCTCATTTTGAAGTATCTATAAACACTTATTTTAATCCTCACAAAAAAAATGATAAACTTAAATCACCTCAAAATCATTCGTTTTATACGTAGTGATGTGTCATGATCTCGTATTGCCATGTGTCACAATCCTCTCCACTCGTCTTCTCCTCTTGGAACCATTACTGCATCCCTAAAACGCTAAGTATCCTCCTCGAAAGATTTACTCGAGGAACCACTTCAAGGTGTAGGCCTCAAAGATCTTCACCTCACCAGCACCCATCGAGCTTGGGTACTCCAGCTTGAATGCAACCTGTAATGCCCCGAAAATCCGAATTATTATCCGGTACGTCCGAATCGTTATTTTGCGCGATTTAATTATTTCATTGATAGTTAGTATGTGAATTTTTAACAATTTCATAAATGAGTGAATTTTGGTTTTTTAAACCATTTCATGTCAACGTGTGTTCAATTGTACGAGTTTTGACTGTAATATTGTTTAATTCCGACAACCTGCTAATTTTAGTAAGTTCGGAGTAATTACGGTTTTGCTCCCTCGTTTCTAAGTCAAGTCAAAGTTTGACTTGACCAACTCTCTCTCTCCCTCAATCCTCACTTCACGTTAGAAAGAAAAGAAAAGAAAGAAAAAGAGAAAAAAAAAAAGAGAGTAAGGTGAGGAAGCTTTGATTGCTCATTCCGACTTCGATTCCCGACCAAATCTCGATCCGTGAAACTTTACGAACTCCTCACGATCTATTCTTCATGTAAGCTTCTCACGTCCTTCGCGTTTAATGCTTTATAGGCTGTGATTTATAGGATTTTGTGAATAGTTGAATAATATATGAAAAATGTGATTTTGAATGATTTTGTGGATGGATTTATGTGGTTCTTGGTCCTATAGGTAGGTTAGATGTTGTAGATCATTATATGTAAGTTTTAGTTTGAGGTTTGCATGATTTATATGATTTAAATGTTGATTTTTGGCTCATTCCCGAGAACCTCTCGCGATTCTGCTGTTCTGATAATCCGCACAGCCTTGCGCACGGTCTTGAGACCATGCGCCTATTTTGTGCCTTGCACGGCCGTGCGCACGCCGGTGCGCAGGCCAGTGCAAGTGTCCGCATCGGCTTGAGCACGCGTTCAAGCCCGTGCGCGCGCCCGTCCCCAAGACCGTGTGTATGCCTTAACCAAAATTTCTCCATTTTCAACTTCTTGCTCTCGGCATTGTGGGTCAAAGGGGCAATTAAAAAGTTGACTTTCTTCGTTTGACCTCCGATTTGAGATCGGATTTCACCTATAGGTCCTATAAATCATGAAATACATATTTTAGGTAGTTTGAATTTTTCCGACTTCGTTTGGGCCCCGTTCCTCGTGTTTTTCGTTTAGACCTTTTTGGCTATTTTTTAAATGTTGTCCGTTTCTTCCGAAACTTGAATGCATGCTTCCTTATTGCCTTTTATGCATGATTATGAACTATTATCGCATTCTAATTTGATTTGCTTATGGAAATTTCGTACTTTGTTAGAATGTGGACCTAAGTGATATAAATGACTGTTTAAACATGCTCCTATGTGTTTTAATTATTTTGTACACGCCGTGCGTCGTCGTTAGTCTTATGTGGTTGTGTCCTTGTATTTTGCAGACGATACTCCCGTGGAGTAGCGTGCCGGTCTCGCATTCTTGCTCTCATTTTTGTCAAGCCAACAGGTGGGGTTTTCAGTTTCTTATAGTATACGATAATACGTACATAATACCAACCCTACTACCCGATAAGCCTTGCTTTATGATTTGTTTTACATCCGTTTGTATATATAGTAGATATTTAAGCTTATACTTTTATGATCTCGAAAACTATTTAATATGAAAAGTATTATGTATAAGTTTGTGAAATGTGTACGAAAGAGGCAGGCAAATCTTTGTTTTTCGAAAGCGAACTTTGGCATTATAGCCTCACACACGACTTGCCTCGAACGGTCTTTTGACCACATGAAAATGTTTGAAAAGCGAGCTATGTATATGTATATGTTTGACCTGTTCTGATGGGCCCGGAGTAAGGACGATAGGATGAAGTCGGTAGACGTCGGGTCTACGGCGGAAATCCTATGGTTTCCTCCACCTTTGGAAGCTCGGGGTGAGGCCGGAGTGGCAGCCCTTTGAGTACCTGAGCTTTTTATGTATGATCTGTGTAGTTAGGGGTTGCTCCCTGATTACAACTGGAGGAATAAGGAGGGTTTCTGTTTTTATGATTTGACTGGTGGTTCATAACTCTTCTCGCTGAGTTATACGTTTTGTTTTGTTTCATTTTGAGCTAGTTCACCAATCATTTGCGAAAAACTTTAATTCTGTTGTTTTCTTTCTGTTTAAACTGGTGATCTACTTTCGTTTATTCTTATGTACTGTATTTTTCCCCCTCACTTAGTCGTTTGACTAACCCCATTTGTTTCACCCTTTGGTTTCAGGATTCTAGGCGGGCTTCATAGTATTGGGTCGTTGTCGGTCGAGTTATACGCTTTTGTCTTATGTAAACTCTTGTTTCTTGTTGACTTGATGTTTGTTATGTAGGATTATACTTATGAATAGCCGGGAATAAGATTGTAGAACCCGTTGTAAACATTATTAGTATTTATGGGAATTTGCTAGCCTTGGTGGGCTTTAACTAACTGTGCAGCCATTATGGATTTTATGTTTTGTCTATATATTGCTTCCGCTTTTGGTTTGTCCCTGTTTTGAAACTCCCGCCTAGTAGTAAATGAGTCCGGTTTGCTGTTCGCCGGGTTTTAATTCGGGTCGGATTACTTTCGATTCCGGGTCAGGATCCGGTGCGGGGCGTGCGTCTGCCCGTTTGGCGGCGCCCGCTACACAACCTCGATCTATTCAATCTCCATCTCGACGATACATACACTTGTCAAGAATCACTCAACTGACACCACATTCCCACTACTGTAGTGGCCCTGATCATGTGGGTTAACTTGTCCAGTCAAGACAATCCCTCCCCCGATCCACGCCTCCACTGAGAACGTGGCTATATATCCGACCCACGATCCAACATCCTCTATAAATACTCAGAAACTTAACTCTAAGAGGTACGCATTAATTACTTACCGAAACTCTGCCAAAACTCCTCCTCGAGTGTGTTCTTACGCTCATCTTTATATACAAATTCCTGATTTAACTCAGTGGATGATCAATGTTGAATCTAACTCCAACTTGATCTTAACATAAGAGTGTTTGACTGTTCTTAACAGATTTGAACCCGTCTCATAACCGATCGTTACCGAATTCAATTGAATCCTCGTCCTCGAGTTCATACCCATTTTGTAGCAACATCACATAGTTTTGAAACAAAATCAACTTTTGCTACTTAAGATTAGCCGTCGTTAGATAAACTAATCTGGACTTAATTTAATTTAGAGGGAACATATAATGATATAGTGGTTGATGCTTACATATAACAAATTAATAGTAGCTAGGTATTCATTCAACGTTTTCCTCAACAAAATCAATTTTCACATATACTATGTGCCAATAAACCCGGGAGACTATTTACTAAAGGGGGACATCAAATCAACAGATTATATGAATTTAAGTTATTTAACACGTTAGCTTATTGTTACTTAAATTCATCTTTTTTCCTTTAAACCGACTATAAATTTTAAGAAAATCTATGCATATCTTAAATACTCTTTTTTGTTAGAATTTTCTAAGGGCACTTAGAATTTCTATAATTAAGTTTGAATCTCAAAATATCTGAATGAAATTATAAAAGGAAAATTACTCTATCGACTTTCACACACAGACATAGACATAGATAGATAGAAATGAAGTAAGTGGGTCGTTGATGAAGTAGTGTACTGAATTTCAAAGATATAGCAATTACATTTTGTTTTTTTTGTTTTTGGTGAAAGATATAGCAATTACATGAGAGAGAGAGAGAAATGAATTGTACGCGGTCAACGAAGAGGAATATTGGCATTAATTAAGTCAATAAAGAATAATTAGTCATCTTTCAAAAGGGACAAGTGAGCTACCAAATCCCGTTGTTTGCTTTCCAAGTTTTGACCACTTCAATAGCAACCAATTTTGTTTGATTATCACACAAAAATAACATAAATTTTGTAAAGAAAGTCATGTTCAAAAGAGTAAAACGTAAAAACTAAAAAACTTCGACCGATGGCAATTTCAACAACTCCAAACTTTATGTTCACATTTTGATTCGGTTTCTATTGGGTTCGTGTCCAATACGGACTCCGGACCAATTTAATGGCTTCACCAATCTCACTATTATATATTTTTTGCATTTATATTTGGTTTACTTTTGTATAGTATACGAGTTTTTTTGGTCTTTTTAAGCGTCAAATGATTTTACACAAATATTTCAAATTGGCCAATGAATTTATCATTTGATTTTGATCAAAACTCCTTATTCATAGTAAATATCAGATATTGCCATCAAATAAGTGAAAAAAAAATTATGAATACCCTTAAAAGTTTAGGCGGTCTACAAAAAACACAAACCTCAAGATTTTTTTGTAATTATCTGATACGTAAATAACTTAAAAGTTTCCATTTCCATGCGGGTACATAAACTCCAGAAAGAGAACTGATTTTTTTTATAACTTTTCACGTTTTTATCCATATACTCCATAACTCGAAAGAACTATAAATTATACAACAACAAATTACATTTACACTTCAGCACATGAAGGGAAGAGACAACCCTACGCATTCATGTTACAAAAGGAATGAAGAAAAAGGGAAAATAAGCAGGAAAAAGAAAAAAGAAAAGAAAGCACAAAACTGGGGTAACAATGGAATCACAAATTCCTCCAGTCGGCTCTCTAAGAACCTAATTTCTAACATATAATTTTCCTTTTAATTATATTTCCCCCCCACAATTCCATTCTAATTCTACTCAACAACAATTCTCAATACCTCAGTAAGCCTGGGCTTTCTATATCTCCTAAGAAGCAAAGAAGAACACACAACAGTCACAGACGACAACGCCATGCAAGCACCAGCAACCCAAGGTGGCAGCTTTATTCTCAGCCACGGAAAGAGAATCCCAGCAGCAACAGGAATAGACACAACATTATAAGCGCTAGCAAAGATATAATTCAATCGAATCCTGGAAAAGGTCTTTCTTGAAAGATCAATAGCAGTGATTACGTCTTCTAAGTTGCTTCTCATAAGCACGTAATCGGCAGCTTCTATTGCGATATCCGTCCCAGCCCCAATTGCCATACCTACATCGGCAGCAGCCAAGGCGGGAGAATCATTAATTCCGTCCCCGACCATTGCAACTACACTCCCATCTTTTTGGAATGAACGAATTACATCAGCTTTTCCAGCTGGCATAACTTCTGCCCTTACATCTGTGATGCCAACCTACATAGAGATGGGGAATCGAGAGGAAAATGAATAATTGATTTGATTTATCGGGCTGAAGATGGCGTTAAATATGCCTAATTGATATGAATATTTGTTTTCTTGTAAATTCTCATCAGCCATGCCAAACAAAAAGAAAGATTGCATGCATAGATGGCAAACAAATAAATGAAAATACATCCAAATTGCTAAATGCTAAGAGGTAAAAAGAAAAGAAAAAAAGAAATCAAAAGAAAGAGAGAGAGAGAGAGGTACAAGCAAATGGATTGGTAGTAAGCATCTGCACCTTTTCAAACACATGAGAGAGAGAGAGAGAGAGACGAACCTCCTTTGCAACGGCTCTGGCTGTTCTCCAGTTATCACCGGTGACCATAACAGGATTGACACCCATTTTCACAAGGCCTTCTACAACAACAGCAGCTTCTCTCTTTAGTGGATCTGCTACACCTATAACACCAATTAGATCGTAATCATAAGCCACAAGTATCCCAGTCTTGGCACTTTCTTCCAACTCTACAACAAAATTTTCCACTTGGTTTGGAATAGTGACCAAATTTTCAATCATCAGCCTCCGGTTACCAACCTGTTAAATGAGTACAACAACCTAGGATTAGCAAAAAAGGAAACAAAGATTTCATTAACAGCACTCTAGCATTTTCTCCTCCGTACCGTAAAGATTTTATAACAGGAGAAAAATACTTACCAAAATCTTTTTCCCATCTATGTAGCACTGCACGCCTTGTCCAGGCAAAGCAGAAAAATCTGACACAGGAAGAAGCCATTCATAGGATTTGGAGTTCGTCTCATGGCTTTGAGCATCCTTTTTAGCAGAAGGGTCATCAAAGAAATGGAAATGGCGGGCATATTCAAGTATCGCTTTGGCCAATGGGTGTTCACTACTAGCCTGTGCCAAAAGAAAGAAGCTCAATTTCTTCAGGGATCAACTTTTACGGGAACAGAGAAAAGTAGGCAACAAAAGTTGAGTTTTCATTCACTTATTATTCAATTTTTTTTACCTCTGCAGAAGCTACTAATGTAAGGAATTCACCACGATCCATGCCTGAGAAATTTTTGGCAGTGGTAACTGTTGCTTTTCCCTGAGTCAATGTTCCAGTCTTGTCAAATACAACATAATTGATCTTCTGTGCCTTCTCCAATGCATCTCCTCCTTTTATAAGCACACCGTTCTTAGCTCCAACTCCTGTTGCAACCATGACAGCAGTTGGGGTGGCCAATCCAAGGGCACATGGACATGCAATCACAATTACTGATATTGCGAACATAAGGGAAAATACAAAATAATTGCTATTTTCTGGAAGCCATTCTCGGGGATACCATCCCAAAACACCAGCAAGATACCTGCAAACAGATAAACCACCAAGATTTTCAATTTCATTATTAATATCTTATTAATTAGTGTACCAGCACAAGTTTCCCATTGTATGCTTACCATCCCAGCAATGTCAACAATCCCGAAGTTACCACTACAGGGACGAAAATGCTAGCAATCTGCAAGTGAAAAATGTTTAACATAAGGAAATTACTTCAGAATCAAGCCATGACAGGACAAAACAGAAAAAGATAAAACACTTACAAAGTCAGCGAACTTTTGAATGGGAGCCTTAGACATCTGTGCCGTCTCAACAAGAGATATGATTTGGCTTAAGACTGTGTCAGATCCTACTTTGTTCGCTTGTATGTGAAGAGAACCATGCAAGTTTATCGTACCTCCTATAACTGAAGAATTGGCTTCTTTTGGAACAGGAGCAGCTTCACCAGTAACCATACTCTCATTCACATAACTTGAACCCCATACAACCAAACCATCAGCAGGAATTTTTGTACCTGGAACTACTTTCAATATGTCACCAGGCTGAATCAGCAAAGAATCAATTTCTCTCTCTCCCACAACTTTTCCACCTGCAATGTTACAGTCGAAGCTTCAGCACATGTCACTGAAAAAATCATGTGTTAAAATCATCAATTTTATATACCTTTGTCCTTGACAAGCAAAACAGCAGTAGCAGGAGCAAGCTCCACGAGCTTTTTGATAGCATCTGATGTTTTTCCCTTTGCAAGACTTTCCAAGTACTTACCCAGAAGTACAAATGTAATTAGCATAGCACTGGCTTCGAAATATGTTGGAGACCAAAACCCAGTCATTGCACCATATAGTAATGCACAAACAGAGTAAAAGTATGAGGCTGAAGTGCCTAATACAACCAGGACATCCATGTTAGTTGAACCATTTCTGAGTGCTCTGCTTGCTGCAACATAAAAACGCTTGCCAATAACAAATTGAACAATAGAGACAAAAGCCCAATTCAGCCAATCACCCATTTGGAATGGACCGCAACGCCAAAGTAGTAAAGAATATAACAGAGGTATGTGGGGACATATCAATTTCATGAAAAGGACAGGAACCTGAAGCAATTGAGTAGGAGTTAATAAAGAATTGATTGGATAATTAACTTGTTTTTTATGATCAACAAACTTTTTTCAATTAAGTAGACACGAATAAAGGGACCTGTATGACGTTCTGCTAATAAATAACTCACGCTGAGAATGAAGCTCATTGCAAAGAGCCGAAACATATTGGAAGATTCTTCTAGATCCTTGGAAGCCATTCTAGTGTAAGGATTCTTAACAAATAACTTCAGTTTTCCATAGCTGTTACTTTCGACAGCATCAACTAATGTTCTTGAGCCAAGAATCTGGGGATCAAAATGAATTTCTAATTCTTTAGATGACCGATCAAAGTAAAATTGTCTCACACCCTTTAAGATGCAGAGATTTGCTTCGAACATTTGTACATCCAATTCATTTGTAATCCCAGTAACACCCACAACAAGTTTATCCTGCTCATTGCTCTGTACAAATGAAGCTTCAAAACCAGCATCTTCAATTGCATTGATTATATCATCCTTACTGATAATAGTGGAGTCATATTCAACCTCTCCGAAAGACGTTGCCAAAGCAACTACAGCTTTTTTAACACCTGGTAGCTTCCTTAGAATCCCTTCTACAGAATTTACACAAGCAGCACATGTCATTCCTCCTATTGTGAACTGACCTATTAAGGTCCCACATGGCTTAGAATGAGATGCACTTGGTTCAGGTAGAATTTCTGCCTCGAATCCAGCATCTTCTATTGCATTTTTAATGTCTTCATCCTGAAAGAAGAAATAAGACAATTTACATTCCAATATACTCATAAAGATATTATACCTTGGAGGAAATTTTTGAACCTTTCCTACTATTACAGTGGAAGAAGTACAATAAAGACCACAAACAAATAGGAATGTCCAACCTACAACATAACGATATGTTGAATTTTGAACCATAAGAACATAACATCAATTGTTGCATAATATCATAAACATCATATAACGAAAGACTTATCACAGTCTACAAACTGATTAGCTTAGCATTTGGGAAAAGTCATGGGCAAGGCAATGCTAAAAGCTAGAATACAAGCGCCCAATTCCAATACTTTACAGAAACTTATCATAGAAAGAATATAACTATATTATCAAATATAAATGCCAATAAATAGCATCCAGTGAAGAGTCGATAGAACATCTTTTGTACATATCTGCATTAAGAAACTTGATTACACAACTATGAATCCAAGTCCAATTACACGGTACATGGAAACTACATTGCCATTGGCCAAATCAGTTCATCTTAAGCAATTATGATGCAGCTCATGCACATCAAAAATAGTGTACAGACCATATCCTGCACTTAAAAAAAGGAAATCAACTAAAGCCACTGGTTACACCATGCGAGTCAAAAGCCCATGACCTAGAACTACTATCACCAGGAAACACCTAATCAATGCAAAACTAACTTAAGATAGATCAAATTAATGCATCAAGTACACAAAATAGGATCACAAAAAATAAAATCCAACAAACAATAAAACTGTCAGTGTCTCGTTAAATGCAAAATTGAACAAGAAAACTTCAACAGCAAAACATAAAAAATTTGCCGCTAAACCATCTCCAATTAGGCTTATCTGTCAATATTTTCAGAAGTATCACACCACGGCAAATTTTGCTATAATAATTTAGTCCCACTTGTGACCTGGCAGACGAATAACAGGTACTCTACATGCATATGCACATAATAATGCACTATACAAGTGTAAAGAAAAATAAAAAAGACGAAGACGATGAGCTTGACCAAACCTTTACTAAGGCAGGATTGAAGGTGACGTCAGCCTTATTCTGAAGCAATGCGACGGAGGCATTGACGACGCCGTTTATGCTCATGAGAGCCGATTCCACGGAATTCGAGCAGGCTGCACACGTCATTCCCATCACGCTGACATTAATTCTCCGCAAATTCTCAGAATTTTCTTCATCGTAGGCACTCAGCAACCTCACCTCCTCGGCGTCGCTGTCCGCCGATACTCCCGAACCTTTTCCGGCGGCTGGAGTTAACTGCAGGCCCGTCATGCTCGGCGCCATCGTAAACCCCCCGACCACCTCCAACAATAAAAAATAGAAAGTATATACAGAAGGAGATTATATATAATATATACAGTAAATGTATCAGATTATAGATATAGAATATTATATATAATTGTAGAGAGAGAAATCTGTGGGTATTGGGTCAGAGGTGGGGGAGGAGAGGGAGGAAGGAAGGAGGGAAGGCAAGACAGCAAATTTGTAAGCAATGTGTATATAGAGAAGTTTTTGTGGGCGGACAAAAAGGTCCTCCAGGAAATGGCGAAATTACAAAATTGGGATTTGTACTTCTTGTACTGCATGGGTTTGGTAAGTAATGATCGTTAATTTAGATAAATGATTTTCTAATACATACAAAAACATTACTTGTCCAAGAAAAATTATGTGATTGTGGATTAGATGCACTAAATAAATTTTTAAAGCATAATTAAATAGTCAACCCCTCTATAAAGGGAAAATAAAAATTCCCACTTTCCGACCCTTTACCGTTAAGATATAACAAAAAATGAATTGGTTCGCAAACCGATAATCAAATCAACAAAATTTCAAGTTGGAAATTTTAGTTTAAAATATTAAATTTTGAAATTTATGAAATTTGAATTTAAACTCGAACTCTAGCACATATTTACTCATAAATTTCAACTAACTAGTCTAAGTCGAATCTGATCTCGTCCTATACATGCATACATACATACATGCCTCAACATTTTTGGGTAATTATGCCTGATGCAAGGGAGGGGCATTTTGGGGAAGTGGTGGAAAATGAGAAGTAGTTGTTTGGTGGTTGCGGACACGGCAGCCGTCTGGAAGCATTGACCAAAACTTCTGATTAACGTTACTTACGAACATGGAACTTTCCTTAATTACCCCTCATTAAAAACATTACAATATAATTAAAATATTACTTAGGTGAATAAAATAGTTGGAGCTGCCTTGTACTCCATTCGGGACAAACTAACGACTCCAACTAATACTTTATGTTTTTAATTTCATGTGGAAAGTGGATCAACCAAAAATCTAATCTTAATTGTTTTCCAATTATCTTTTAAAGAAAGTCTCACCATTCATTTTGTGTTGGATAATATTTTATGAAATACGGATATAGATATGAATATGGTGACACGGATTTTGATATTTTATATTACAAAAGTGTCCGATATTATATCGGACGCGGCACAACATGATAAGATATAATTTTTAGAAGTGTACATGCATCATAAATAATATTTGATTCGATACGGAGAGAATATTCGTTTCTAAAGTATTACATGATTTTACCTTTTTCAATGAATACTTTATTTAAACCGCTCCACATAAGAATCGTGGGACTTTTGGATTAATTGTTATTATGAGTGCTACATTTCATGCGACTAAAATAAAGGATATTCAGATTCAAAAGTATGCTATTATGAAAATGTTATTTTAAAAAACTGATAGTATACTAAATTATCATACAAAATTAGTAATTACTCATTACTCATACATAGGTTTATTTATCATGTGTTGTTTTCCAATTTGTCAAAATTACCAAATACCCACCCTTAAGAATGTAATTACAAAATCCCCCAAGTCGATCTTCATAGGCACAAATAGCTATGTGAAAATGGTTTAGTCTTTTGCTCCTGTAAGACTATTTTTTATTTCAAATAAGGGATATTTGTGTATGTTATGTTATTTATACTGAGAGGGGTGTATTTGTAATAGTTAATATGACCTTTTGTAATCTTTTAAGCTGACAAGAATGGTGTTTTTTTTTTTAAAACTAAAACTTGAGGGGTGATTACAGAATTTCACAGTTATTCAAGTAGGATCCTGATAATTGTATATTTGAGATGTTGGTATCTGGTAATTTTAACTGTAATTTTTCTTAATTTTTAAGGACTAAGAAGAAGTTCAAATGTGATTTACTCTATATATTATATTATTATATCCTCGAGTTTCCTACATCCTGTTCAGAGAAATAAAGATTAGAAGTTAAAAACTGAAACGTGAAAGGTGGAAGTCTGATTAATTAATAACAACCCGACCAGTTAGTTAAGCAGGAAATAAGGATTGGTTGGACTAAAATCTAAATTATGAGTTCAGCTAATTACATAATATTGTATTTCATATTCAAGCTAAAATTTTGGACTAAAAGCTGTAAGGTCAAAAAAGTAGGAAAAAAGAACGATAATCCGAAAGATAAGTGGTCAATGTCATAAAGCCATAATCATATCTCCGACTTTATTTTCCATTGGAAATATGACTTCGTTTCCACTCCTTTAAAATTTGCTACTAAAAGAAAAGGAGAAACACCAACAAAAAAAAAAAAGAAGAAAAAAGCAAAGTCGTGATTGAAGAGGACAACGTTTTTGTGGCGTGGATTTCAATGTAAATTTGCACTTATAAGTTACGATATTTGATTGATTTATTATTGAAATTGATATCATGAAATTGTGGTTGCCCAATGGCCAATAGCCAAGAACTTTCAGTGTTAACTTTTCTTGATAAAAGTAAAATAATTATTGTAACA